>OX243807.1:1672500-11672500 GCA_945859595.2 Megachile willughbiella
AGACAGAGACAGAGACAGAGACAGAGACAGAGACAGAGACAGAGACAGAGACAGAGACAGAGACAGAGGCAGAGACAGAGGAATAGACAGAGACAGAGACAGAGACAGCGACAGGCACAGGGAGAGGGACAGGGACAGAGACAGAGACAGAGACAGAGACAGACACAGAGACAGAGACAGAGACAGAGACAGAGACAGAGACAGAGACAGAGACAGAGACAGAGACAGAGGCAGAGACAGAGGAATAGACAGAGACAGAGACAGAGACAGCGACAGGCACAGGGAGAGGGACAGGGACAGAGACAGAGACAGAGACAGAGACAGACACAGAGACAGAGACAGAGACAGAGGCAGAGACAGAGACAGAGACACAGAGACAGCGCCAGAGACACAGAGACACAGAGACAGAGGCACAGGGGCAGAGCCACAGAGACGGAGGCACAGAGACAGAGACATGGAGACAGAGAGACAGAGACAGAGACACAGAGACAGAGACACAGAGACACAGACACAGAGACAGAAACACAGAGACAGAGGCACAGAGACAGTGACACGGTGACAGAGAAGCAGAGACGGATACACAGAGACAGAGTCACAGAGACAGAGACGCAGGGACGGAGACACAGGGACAGAGACACAGAGACGGAGACACAGGGACAGAGACATAGAGACAGAGACGCAGAAACAGAGACACAGAGACAGAGACACAGTGACAAAGACACAGAGACAGAGACACAGAGAAAGAGACAGAGACACAGAGACAGAGACAGAGATACAGGGACAGAGACACAGGGACAGAGACACAGGGACAGAGACACAGAGACGGAGACACAGAGACAGAGACACAGAGACAGAGACACAGAGACAGACACCCAGGGACAGAGACACAGAGACGAAGACACAGAGACAGGGAACAGGGACAGAGGCACAGCGACAGTGAAAAAGATACAGGGCCACATCGACAGAAACACAGAGACAGAGGGACAGAGACCGTGACACAGAGACAGGGACACAGAGACAGGGACACAGAGACAGGGACACAGAGACAGAGACAGGGACACAGAGACAGAGACACAGAGACAGCAAGAGACACAGAGACACAGAGACAGACACACAGAGGCAGAGACACAGAGACAGAGACACAGAGGCAGAGACACAGATGCAGAGACACAGAGACAGAGACGCAGAGACAGAGACACAGGGACAGATACACATGGACAGAGAAACAGGAATAGAGACACAGAGCAAGAGACAGAGACAGAGACGCAGAGTCAGAGACACAGGGACAGATACGGAGACACAGGCAGAGACAGCAACACAGAGACAGGGGCACAGATAGAGGAACATAGGGACAAGTACACCAGAGACAGAGACACAGAGACACAGGGACAGAGACACAGGGACAGAGACACAGGGACAGAGACACAGGGACAGAGACACAGGGACAGAGACACAGGGACAGAGACACAGGGACAGAGACACAGAGACAGCGACAGAGGCAGAGACAGAGACAGAGACACAGAGACAGCGCCAGAGACACAGAGACACAGAGACAGAGACACAGGGGCAGAGCCACAGAGACGGAGACACAGAGACAGAGACATGGAGACAGAGAGACAGAGACAGAGACACAGAGACAGAGACACAGAGACACAGACACAGAGACAGAAACACAGAGACAGAGGCACAGAGACAGTGACACGGTGACAGAGAAGCAGAGACGGATACACAGAGACAGAGTCACAGAGACAGAGACGCAGGGACGGAGACACAGGGACAGAGACACAGAGACGGAGACACAGGGACAGAGACATAGAGACAGAGACGCAGAAACAGAGACACAGAGACAGAGACACAGTGACAAAGACACAGAGACAGAGACACAGAGAAAGAGACAGAGACACAGAGACAGAGACAGAGATACAGGGACAGAGACACAGGGACAGAGACACAGAGACGGAGACACAGAGACAGAGACACAGAGACAGAGACACAGAGACAGACACCCAGGGACAGAGACACAGAGACAGAGACACAGAGACAGAGACACAGAGACAGCGACACAGAGACAGAGACACGGAGACAGAGACACAGAGACAGAGATATAGAGACAGAAACAGAGACACCGAGACAGAGACACAGAGACAGAGACAGAGAAGCGGAGACACAGAGACAGAGACACAGAGAAAAAGACACGGGGACAGAGACAGAGACAGAGACAGAGGCACAGGGACAGAGACACAGAGACAGAGACACAGAGACAAAGACACAAAGACAGAGACACAGAGACAGAGACATAGAGACACAGAAATAGAGACAGGGACACAGGGACAGATACACATGGACAGAGACACAGGGATAGGGACACAGAGCAAAAGACACAGAGACAGAGACAGTGTCAGAGGCACAGGGACAGAGAGGCAGTGGCAGAGGGACAGGGACAGAGACACAGAACTAGAGACACACAGACAGAGACACACAGAGACACAGAGAGACGGAGACACAGAGACAGAGACGCAGAGATGGAGACACAGAGACAGAGACACAGAGACAGCGCCAGAGACACAGAGACACAGAGACAGAGACACAGAGGCAGAGACACAGAGACAGAGACACAGAGGCAGAGACACAGATGCAGAGACACAGAGACAGAGGCAGAGACAGAGACACAGGGACAGAGACACAGAGACGAATACACAGAGACAGGGGACAGGGACAGAGGCACAGAGACAGTGAAAAAGATACAGGGCCACATCGACAGAAACACAGAGACAGAGGGACAGAGACCGAGACACAGAGACAGGGACACAGAGACAGGGACACAGAGACAGGGACACAGAGACAGGGACACAGAGACAGAGACAGGGACACAGAGACAGAGACACAGAGACAGCAAGAGACACAGAGACACAGAGACAGACACACAGAGGCAGAGACACAGAGACAGAGACACAGAGGCAGAGACACAGATGCAGAGACACAGAGACAGAGACGCAGAGTCAGAGACACAGAGACAGATACGGAGACACAGGCAGAGACAGCAACACAGAGACAGGGGCACAGAGAGAGGAACATAGGGACAAGTACACCAGAGACAGAGACACAGAGACACAGGGACAGAGATACAGGGACAGAGACACAGGGACAGAGACACAGGGACAGAGACACAGCGACAGAGACACAGAGACAGCGACAGAGACAGAGACAGAGACAGAGACAAAGACACAGAGACAGCGCCAGAGACACAGAGACACAGAGACAGAGACACAGGGGCAGAGCCACAGAGACGGAGACACAGAGACAGAGACATGGAGACAGAGAGACAGAGACAGAGACACAGAGACAGAGACACAGAGACAGAGACACAGAGACAGAAACACAGAGACAGAGGCACAGAGACAGTGACACGGTGACAGAGAAGCAGAGACGGATACACAGAGACAGAGTCACAGAGACAGAGACGCAGGGACGGAGACGCAGGGACAGAGACACAGAGACGGAGACACAGGGACAGAGACATAGAGACAGAGACGCAGAAACAGAGACACAGAGACAGAGACACAGTGACAAAGACACAGAGACAGAGACACAGAGAAAGAGACAGAGACACAGAGACAGAGACAGAGATACAGGGACAGAGACACAGGGACAGAGACACAGGGACAGAGACACAGAGACGGAGACACAGAGACAGAGACACAGAGACAGTGACACGGTGACAGAGAAGCAGAGACGGATACACAGATACAGAGTCACAGAGACAGAGACGCAGGGACGGAGACACAGAGACAGGGACTCAGAAACAGGGACACAAAGATAGAGACACGGCGACAGCGCCAGAGACACAGAGAGAAGGAGATACAGAGACAGAGACACAGAGGCAGAGACAGACACCGAGACAGAGACACAGGGACAGAGACACAGAGACGAAGACACAGAGACAGTGGAACAGAGACAGAGACACAGAGACAGTGACACAGAGACAGAGGCACAGAGACGGAGACACAGAGACAGAGACACGGAGACAGAGACACGGAGACAGAGAGACAGAGACAGAGACACAGAGACACAGAGACAGAGACACAGAGACAGAGACACAGAGACAGAGACACAGAGACAAACACCCAGGGACAGAGACACAGAGACAGAGACACAGAAACAGAGACACAGAGACAGAGACACAGAAACACAGTCACAAAGAAAGAGACACAGGGCAGAGACACAGAGACAGAGACATGGAGAGAGAGAGACACAGAGACAGAGACACAGAGACAAAGACACAGAGACGGAGACACAGAGACAGAGACACAGAGACAGAGACACAGAGACAGAGACACAGAGACAGAGACACAGAGACAGAGACACAGAGACAGAGACACAGAGACAGAGACACAGAGACAGAGACACGGAGACAGAGACACAGAGACAGAGATATAGAGACAGAAACGGAGACACCGAGACAGAGACACAGAGACAGAGACAGAGAAGCGGAGACACAGAGACAGAGACACAGAGAAAAAGACACGGGGACAGAGACAGAGACAGAGACAGAGACAGAGGCACAGGGACAGAGACACAGAGACAGAGACACAGAGACAAAGACACAAAGACAGAGACACAGAGACAGAGACATAGAGACACAGAAACAGAGACAGGGACACAGGGACAGATACACATGGACAGAGACACAGGGATAGGGACACAGAGCAAAAGACACAGAGACAGAGACAGTGTCAGAGGCACAGGGACAGAGAGGCAGTGGCAGAGGGACAGGGACAGAGACACAGAACTAGAGACACACAGACAGAGACACACAGAGACACAGAGAGACGGAGACACACAGACAGAGACGCAGAGATGGAGACACAGAGACAGAGACACAGAGACAGCGCCAGAGACACAGAGACACAGAGACAGAGACACAGAGGCAGAGACACAGAGACAGAGACACAGAGGCAGAGACACAGATGCAGAGACACAGAGACAGAGGCAGAGACAGAGACACAGGGACAGAGGCACAGAGACGAAGACACAGAGACAGGGGACAGGGACAGAGACACAGAGACAGTGAAAAAGATACAGGGCCACATCGACAGAAACACAGAGACAGAGGGACAGAGACCGAGACACAGAGACAGGGACACAGAGACAGGGACACAGAGACAGGGACACAGAGACAGAGACAGGGACACAGAGACAGAGACACAGAGACAGCAAGAGACACAGAGACACAGAGACAGACACACAGAGGCAGAGACACAGAGACAGAGACACAGAGGCAGAGACACAGAGACAGAGACATAGAGACACAGAGACAGAGACAGAGACACAGGGACAGATACACATGGACAGAGAAACAGGAATAGAGACACAGAGCAAGAGACACAGAGACAGAGACGCAGAGTCAGAGACACAGAGACAGATACAGAGACACAGGCAGAGACAGCAACACAGAGACAGGGGCACAGAGAGAGGAACATAGGGACAAGTACACCAGAGACAGAGACACAGAGACACAGGGACAGAGACACAGGGACAGAGACACAGGGACAGAGACACAGGGACAGAGACACAGGGACAGAGACACAGGGACAGAGACACAGGGACAGAGACACAGAGACAGCGACAGAGACAGAGACAGAGACAGAGACACAGGGACACCGCCAGAGACACAGAGACACAGAGACAGAGACACAGAGGCAGAGACACTGAGACAGAGGCACAGAAAGACGGAGACACAGGGTCAGAGACACAGAGACAGAGACAGAGACAGACACAGAGACAGAGACAGACACAGAGACAGAGACAGACACAGAGACAGAGACAGACACAGAGGCAGAGACAGACACAGAGACAGAGACAGACACCGAGACAGAGACACAGAGACGAAGACACAGAGACAGAGACACAGAGACAGAGACAGAGACAGAGACACGGACACACAGAGTCAGAGACACAGAGACAGAAACACAGAGACAGAGATACAGAGACAGAGACACAGTGGCAGAGACACAGAGACAGTGTCAGAGGCACAGGGACAGAGAGGCTGTGGCAGAGGCACAGGGACAGAGACACAGAGCTAGAGACACACAGACAGAGACACACAGAGACACAGAGAGACGGAGACACAGAGACAGAGACGCAGGGACGGAGACACAGAGATAGAGACACAGAGACAGCGCCAGAGGCACAGAGAGACGGAGATACAGAGACAGAGACACAAAGTCAGAGACAGACACAGAGACAGAGACACGGGGACAGAGACACAGAGACGAAGACACAGAGACAGAGGAACAGATACAGAGACACAGAGACAGCGACACAGATACAGGGGCACAGAGACAGAGACAGAGACACAGATACAGAGACATAGAGACAGACAGATAGAGACACACAGAGACACAGAGGGACGGAGACACAGAGACAGAGACGCAGGGACGGACACACAGAGACAGAGACACAGTGACAGAGCTACAGAGACAGAGACACAGAGACAGAGACACAGAGACAGAGACACAGATACAGAGACACAGAGACAGAGACACAGAGACAGAGGCAGAGACACAGAGACAGACACACAGAGACAGACACACAGAGACAGAGACATAGAGACAGAGACGCAGAAACAGAGACACAGAGACAGAGACACAGTGACAAAGACACAGAGACAGAGACAGAGACAGAGACACAGAGACAGAGACAGAGATACAGGGACAGAGACACAGGGACAGAGACACAGGGACAGAGACACAGAGACGGAGACACAGAGACAGAGACACAGAGACAGTGACACGGTGGCAGAGAAGCAGAGACGGATACACAGAGACAGAGACACAGAGACAGAGACGCAGGGACGGAGACACAGAGACAGGGACTCAGAGACAGTGACACGGTGACAGAGAAGCAGAGACGGATACACAGAGACAGAGGCACAGAGATGGAGACACATAGACAGAGACACGGAGACAGAGACACGGAGACAGAGAGACAGAGACAGAGACACAGCGACACAGAGACAGAGACACAGAGACAGAGACAGAGAGACAGAGACACAGAGACAGAGACACAGAGACAGAGACACAGAGACAGAGACACAGAGACAGAGACACAGAGACAGAGACACAGAGACAGAGACACAGAGACAGAGACACAGAGACAGAGACACAGAGACAGAGACACAGAGACAGAGACACAGAGACAGAGACACAGAGACAGAGACACAGAGACAGAGACACAGAGACAGAGACACAGAGACAGAGACACAGAGACAGAGACACAGAGACAGAGACACAGAGACAGAGACACAGAGACAGAGACACAGAGACAGAGACACAGAGACAGAGACACACAGACAGAGACACAGAGACAGAGACACAGAGACAGAGACACAGAGACAGAGACACAGAGACAGAGACACAGAGACAGAGACACAGAGACAGAGACAGAGCCACAGAGACGGAGACACAGAGACAGAGACACAGAGACAGAGACACAGAGACAGAGACACAGAGACAGAGACACAGAGACAGAGACACAGAGACAGAGACACAGAGACAGAGACACAGAGACAGAGACACAGTGACAAAGACACAGAGACAGAGACACAGAGACAGAGTCAGAGACACAGAGCCAGAGACAGAGATACAGGGACAGAGACACAGGGACAGAGACACAGGGACAGAGACACAGAGACGGAGACACAGAGACAGAGACACAGAGACAGTGACACGGTGACAGAGAAGCAGAGACGGATACACAGAGACAGAGTCACAGAGACAGAGACGCAGGGACGGAGACACAGAGACAGGGACTCAGAAACAGGGACACAAAGATAGAGACACAGAGACAGAGACACAGAGACAGAGACAGAGCCACAGAGACGGAGACACAGAGACAGAGACACAGAGACAGAGACACAGAGACAGAGACACAGAGACAGAGACACAGAGACAGAGACACAGAGACAGAGACACAGAGACAGAGACACAGAGACAGAGACACAGAGACAGAGACACAGAGACAGAGACACAGTGACAAAGACACAGAGACAGAGACACAGAGACAGAGTCAGAGACACAGAGCCAGAGACAGAGATACAGGGACAGAGACACAGGGACAGAGACACAGGGACAGAGACACAGAGACGGAGACACAGAGACAGAGACACAGAGACAGTGACACGGTGACAGAGAAGCAGAGACGGATACACAGAGACAGAGTCACAGAGACAGAGACGCAGGGACGGAGACACAGAGACAGGGACTCAGAAACAGGGACACAAAGATAGAGACACGGCGACAGCGCCAGAGACACAGAGAGAAGGAGATACAGGGACAGAGACACAGGGACAGAGACACAGGGACGGAGACACAGAGACAGAGACACAGAGACACTGACACGGTGACAGAGACACAGAGACAGAGACACAGAGACAGAGACACAGAGACAGAGACACAGAGACAGAGACACAGAGACAGAGACACAGAGACAGAGACACAGAGACAGAGACACAGAGACAGAGACACAGAGACAGAGACACAGAGACAGAGACACAGAGACAGAGACACAGAGACAGAGACACAGAGACAGAGACACAGAGACAGAGACACAGAGACAGAGACACAGAGACAGAGACACAGAGACAGAGACACAGAGACAGAGACACAGAGACAGAGACACAGAGACAGAGACACAGAGGCAGCGACACAGAGACAGAGACGCAGAGACAGAGACGCAGAGACAGAGACGCAGAGACAGAGACACAGAGACAGAGACACAGAGACAGAGACACAGAGACAGAGACACAGAGACAGAGACACAGAGACAGAGACACAGAGACAGAGACACAGAGACAGAGACACAGAGACAGATACACAGAGACAGAGACACAGAGACAGAGACACAGAGACAGAGACACAGAGACAGAGACACAGAGACAGAGACACAGAGACAGAGACACAGAGACAGAGACACAGAGACAGAGACACAGAGACAGAGACACAGAGACAGAGACACAGAGACAGAGACACAGAGACAGAGACACACAGACAGAGACACAGAGACAGAGACACAGAGACAGAGACACAGAGACAGAGACACAGAGACAGAGACACAGAGACAGAGACACAGAGACAGAGACAGAGACACAGAGACAGAGACACAGAGACAGAGACACAGAGATAGAGACACAGAGACAGAGACACAGAGAGACGGAGATGCAGGGTCAGAAACACAGAGACAGAGACAGACACAAAGACAGAGACAGAGACAGAGACAGACGCAGAGACAGAGGCACAGAGACAAAGACACAGACACAGTGGGACAGAGACAGAGACACAGAGACCGAGACACAGAGACAGAGAGACAGAGACAGAGACACAGAGGCAGCGACACAGAGACAGAGAAGCAGGGACGGATACACAGAGACAGAGACACAGAGACAGAGACACAGGGACAGAGACACAGAGACAGAGACACAGAGACAGAGACACAGAGACAGAGACGCAGAAACAGAGACACAGAGACAGAGAAGCAGGGACGGATACACAGAGACAGAGACACAGAGACAGAGACACAGAGACAGAGACACAGAGACAGAGACACAGAGACAGAGACACAGAGACAGAGACACAGAGACAGAGACACAGAGACAGAGACACAGAGACAGAGACACAGAGACAGAGACACAGAGACAGAGACACAGAGACAGAGACACAGAGACAGAGACACAGAGACAGAGACACAGAGAGACGGAGATACAGGGTCAGAAACACAGAGACAGAGACAGACACAAAGACAGAGACAGAGACAGAGACAGACGCAGAGACAGAGGCACAGAGACAAAGACACAGACACAGAGGGACAGAGACAGAGACACAGAGACAGAGACAGAGACACAGAGACAGAGAGACAGAGAAAGAGACACAGAGGCAGCGACACAGAGACAGAGAAGCAGGGACGGATACACAGAGACAGAGACACAGAGACAGACACACAGGGACAGAGACACAGAGACAGAGACACAGAGACAGAGACACAGAAACAGAGACACATAGACAGAGACACAGAGACAGAGAAGCAGAGACGGATACACAGAGACAGAGACACAGAGACAGAGACACAGAGACAGAGACACAGAGACAGAGACACAGAGACAGAGACACAGAGACAGAGACACAGAGACAGAGACACAGAGACAGAGACACAGAGACAGAGACACAGAGACAGAGACACAGAGACAGAGACACAGAGACAGAGACACAGAGACAGAGACACAGAGACAGAGACACAGAGACAGAGACACAGAGACAGAGACACAGAGACAGAGACACAGAGACAGAGACACAGAGACAGAGACACAGAGACAGAGACACAGAGACAGAGACACAGAGACAGAGACACAGAGACAGAGACACAGAGACAGAGACACAGAGACAGAGACACAGAGACAGAGACACAGAGACAGAGACACAGAGACAGAGACACAGAGACTGAGACACAGAGACAGAGACACAGAGACAGAGACACAGAGACAGAGACAGAGACACAGAGACAGAGACACAGAGACAGAGACACAGAGACAGAGACACAGAGACAGAGACACAGAGACAGAGACACAGAGACAGAGACGCGGAGAGACGGAGATACAGGGTCAGAGACACAGAGACAGAGACAGACACAGAGACAGAGACAGAGACAGAGAGACAGAGAAAGAGACACAGAGGCAGCGACACAGAGACAGAGAAGCAGGGACGGATACACAGAGACAGAGACACAGAGACAGACACACAGGGACAGAGACACAGAGACAGAGACACAGAGACAGAGACACAGAAACAGAGACACATAGACAGAGACACAGAGACAGAGAAGCAGAGACGGATACACAGAGACAGATACACAGAGACAGAGACACAGAGACAGAGACACAGAGACAGAGACACAGAGACAGAGACACAGAGACAGAGACACAGAGACAGAGACACAGAGACAGAGACACAGAGACAGAGACACAGAGACAGAGACACAGAGACAGAGACACAGAGACAGAGACACAGAGACAGAGACACAGAGACAGAGACACAGAGACAGAGACACAGAGACAGAGACACAGAGACAGAGACACAGAGACAGAGACACAGAGACAGAGACACAGAGACAGAGACACAGAGACAGAGACACAGAGACAGAGACACAGAGACAGAGACACAGAGACAGAGACACAGAGACAGAGACACAGAGACAGAGACACAGAGACAGAGACACAGAGACAGAGACACAGAGACAGAGACGCGGAGAGACGGAGATACAGGGTCAGAGACACAGAGACAGAGACAGAGACAGAGACAGACGCAGAGACAGAGGCACAGAGACAAAGACACAGAGACAGAGGGACAGAGACAGAGACACAGAGACAGAGACACACACACAGAGACAGAGAGACAGAGACACAGAGACAGAGACACAGAGACAGAGACACAGAGACAGAGACACAGGGACAGAGACACAGAGACGAAGACACAGAGACAGGGGACAGAGACAGAGACACAGAGACAGAGAAAAAGATACAGGGCCACATCGACAGAAACACAGAGACAGAGGGACAGAGACCGAGACACAGAGACAGGGAAACAGAGACAGGGACACAGAGACAGAGACACAGAGACAGAGACACAGAGACAGAGACACAGAGACAGAGACACAGAGACAGAGACACAGAGACAGAGACACAGAGACAGACACAGAGACAGAGACACAGAGACAGAGACACAGAGACAGAGACACAGAGACAGAGACACAGAGACAGAGACACAGAGACAGAGGCACAGAGACAGAGACACAGAGACAGAGACACAGAGGCAGAGACACAGAGACAGAGACACAGAGACAGAGACACAGAGACAGAGACACAGAGACAGAGACACAGAGACAGAGACACAGAGACAGAGACACAGAGACAGAGACACAGAGACAGAGACACAGAGATAGAGACACAGAGACAGAGACACAGAGAGACGGAGATACAGGGTCAGAAACACAGAGACAGAGACAGACACAAAGACAGAGACAGAGACAGAGACAGACGCAGAGACAGAGGCACAGAGACAAAGACACAGACACAGTGGGACAGAGACAGAGACACAGAGACAGAGACACAGAGACAGAGAGACAGAGACAGAGACACAGAGGCAGCGACACAGAGACAGAGAAGCAGGGACGGATACACAGAGACAGAGACACAGAGACAGAGACACAGGAACAGAGACACAGAGACAGAGACACAGAGACAGAGACACAGAGACAGAGACGCAGAAACAGGGACACAGAGACAGAGAAGCAGGGACGGATACACAGAGACAGAGACACAGAGACAGAGACACAGAGACAGAGACACAGAGACAGAGACACAGAGACAGAGACACAGAGACAGAGACACAGAGACAGAGACACAGAGACAGAGACACAGAGAGACGGAGATACAGGGTCAGAAACACAGAGACAGAGACAGACACAAAGACAGAGACAGAGACAGAGACAGACGCAGAGACAGAGGCACAGAGACAAAGACACAGACACAGAGGGACAGAGACAGAGACACAGAGACAGAGACAGAGACACAGAGACAGAGAGACAGAGAAAGAGACACAGAGGCAGCGACACAGAGACAGAGAAGCAGGGACGGATACACAGAGACAGAGACACAGAGACAGACACACAGGGACAGAGACACAGAGACAGAGACACAGAGACAGAGACACAGAAACAGAGACACATAGACAGAGACACAGAGACAGAGAAGCAGAGACGGATACACAGAGACAGAGACACAGAGACAGAGACACAGAGACAGAGACACAGAGACAGAGACACAGAGACAGAGACACAGAGACAGAGACACAGAGACAGAGACACAGAGACAGAGACACAGAGACAGAGACACAGAGACAGAGACACAGAGACAGAGACACAGAGACAGAGACACAGAGACAGAGACACAGAGACAGAGACACAGAGACAGAGACACAGAGACAGAGACACAGAGACAGAGACACAGAGACAGAGACACAGAGACAGAGACACAGAGACAGAGACACAGAGACAGAGACACAGAGACAGAGACACAGAGACAGAGACACAGAGACTGAGACACAGAGACAGAGACACAGAGACAGAGACACAGAGACAGAGACAGAGACACAGAGACAGAGACACAGAGACAGAGACACAGAGACAGAGACACAGTGACAGAGACACAGAGACAGAGACAGAGACAGAGACAGAGACAGAGACAGAGACACAGAGACAGAGACACAGAGACAGAGACACAGAGACAGAGACACAGAGACAGAGACACAGAGACAGAGACGCGGAGAGACGGAGATACAGGGTCAGAGACACAGAGACAGAGACAGACACAGAGACAGAGACAGAGACAGAGACAGACGCAGAGACAGAGGCACAGAGACAGAGACACAGAGACGGAGACACAGAGACGGAGACACAGAGACAGAGACACAGAGACAGAGACACAGAGACAGAGACACAGAGAGACGGAGATACAGGGTCAGAGACACAGAGACAGAGACAGAGACAGAGACAGACGCAGAGACAGAGGCACAGAGACAAAGACACAGAGACAGAGGGACAGAGACAGAGACACAGAGACAGAGACACACACACAGAGACAGAGAGACAGAGACACAGAGACAGAGACACAGAGACAGAGACACAGAGGCAGAGACACAGATGCAGAGATACAGAGACGGAGGCAGAGACAGAGACACAGGGACAGAGACACAGAGACGAAGACACAGAGACAGGGGACAGAGACAGAGACACAGAGACAGAGAAAAAGATACAGGGCCACATCGACAGAAACACAGAGACAGAGGGACAGAGACCGAGACACAGAGGCAGGGAAACAGAGACAGGGACACAGAGACAGAGACACAGAGACAGAGACACAGAGACAGAGACACAGAGACAGAGACACAGAGACAGAGACACAGAGACAGACACAGAGACAGAGACACAGAGACAGAGACACAGAGACAGAGACACAGAGACAGAGACACAGAGACAGAGACACAGAGACAGAGGCACAGAGACAGAGACACAGAGACAGAGACACAGAGGCAGAGACACAGAGACAGAGACACAGAGACAGAGACACAGAGACAGAGACACAGAGACAGAGACACAGAGACAGAGACACAGAGACAGAGACACAGAGACAGAGACACAGAGACAGAGACACAGAGACAGAGACACAGAGACAGAGACACAGAGACAGAGACACAGAGACAGAGACACAGAGACAGAGACACAGAGAGACGGAGATACAGGGTCAGAAACACAGAGACAGAGACAGACACAAAGACAGAGACAGAGACAGAGACAGACGCAGAGACAGAGGCACAGAGACAAAGACACAGACACAGTGGGACAGAGACAGAGACACAGAGACAGAGACACAGAGACAGAGAGACAGAGACAGAGACACAGAGGCAGCGACACAAAGACAGAGAAGCAGGGACGGATACACAGAGACAGAGACACAGAGACAGAGACACAGGGACAGAGACACAGGGACAGAGACACAGAGACAGAGACACAGAGACAGAGACACAGAGACAGAGACGCAGAAACAGAGACACAGAGACAGAGAAGCAGGGACGGATACACAGAGACAGAGACACAGAGACAGAGACACAGAGACAGAGACACAGAGACAGAGACACAGAGACAGAGACACAGAGACAGAGACACAGAGACAGAGACACAGAGACAGAGACACAGAGACAGAGACACAGAGACAGAGACACAGAGACAGAGACACAGAGACAGAGACACAGAGACAGAGACACAGAGACAGAGACACAGAGACAGAGACACAGAGACAGAGACACAGAGACAGAGACATAGAGACAGAGACATAGAGACAGAGAAACGGAGACAGAGACACGGAGACAGAGACACGGAGACAGAGACACGGAGACAGAGACACGGAGACAGAGACACAGAGACAGAGACACAGAGAAAGAGACACAGAGACAGAGACACAGAGACAGAGACACAGAGACAGAGACACAGAGACAGAGACACAGAGACAGAGACACAGAGAGACGGAGATACAGGGTCAGAAACACAGAGACAGAGACAGACACAAAGACAGAGACAGAGACAGAGACAGACGCAGAGACAGAGGCACAGAGACAAAGACACAGACACAGAGGGACAGAGACAGAGACACAGAGACAGAGACACAGAGACAGAGAGACAGAGAAAGAGACACAGAGGCAGCGACACAGAGACAGAGAAGCAGGGACGGATACACAGAGACAGAGACACAGAGACAGACACACAGGGACAGAGACACAGAGACAGAGACACAGAGACAGAGACACAGAAACAGAGACACATAGACAGAGACACAGAGACAGAGAAGCAGAGACGGATACACAGAGACAGAGACACAGAGACAGAGACACAGAGACAGAGACACAGACACAGAGACACAGAGACAGAGACACAGAGACAGAGACACAGAGACAGAGACACAGAGACAGAGACACAGAGACAGAGACACAGAGACAGAGACACAGAGACAGAGACACAGAGACAGAGACACAGAGACAGAGACACAGAGACAGAGACACAGAGACAGAGACACAGAGACAGAGACACAGAGACAGAGACACAGAGACAGAGACACAGAGACAGAGACACAGAGACAGAGACACAGAGACAGAGACACAGAGACAGAGACACAGAGACAGAGACACAGAGACAGAGACACAGAGACAGAGACACAGAGACAGAGACACAGAGACAGAGACACAGAGACAGAGACACAGAGACAGAGACACAGAGACAGAGACACAGAGACAGAGACACGGAGACAGAGACACAGAGACAAAGACACAGAGACAGAGGGACAGAGACAGAGACACACAGACAGAGGCAGAGAGACAGAGACACAGAGACAGAGACACAGAGACAGAGACACAGAGGCAGAGACACAGATGCAGAGATACAGAGACAGAGGCAGAGACAGAGACACAGGGACAGAGACACAGAGACGAAGACACAGAGACAGGGGACAGAGACAGAGACACAGAGACAGAGAAAAAGATACAGGGCCACATCGGCAGAAACACAGAGACAGAGGGACAGAGACCGAGACACAGAGACAGGGAAACAGAGACAGGGACACAGAGACAGAGACACAGAGACAGCGAGAGACACAGAGACACAGAGACAGAGACACAGAGACAGAGACTCAGAGACAGAGACACAGAGACAGAGACGCAGAGACAGAGACACAGAGACAGAGACACAGAGACAGAGACACAGAGACAGAGACACAGAGACAGAGACACAGAGACAGAGACACAAAGACAGCGACACAGAGACAGAGACACAGAGACAGAGACGCAGAGACAGGGACACAGAGACAGAGACACAGAGACAGAGGCACAGAGAGACGGAGATACAGGGTCAGAAACACAGAGACAGAGACAGACACAAAGACAGAGACAGAGACAGAGACAGACGCAGAGACAGAGGCACAGAGACAAAGACACAGACACAGAGGGACAGAGACAGAGACACAGAGACAGAGACACAGAGACAGAGAGACAGAGAAAGAGACACAGAGGCAGCGACACAGAGACAGAGAAGCAGGGACGGATACACAGAGACAGAGACACAGAGACTGACACACAGGGACAGAGACACAGAGACAGAGACACAGAGACAGAGACACAGAAACAGAGACACATAGACAGAGACACAGAGACAGAGAAGCAGAGACGGATACACAGAGACAGAGACACAGAGACAGAGACACAGAGACAGAGACACAGAGACAGAGACACAGAGACAGAGACACAGAGACAGAGACACAGAGACAGAGACACAGAGACAGAGACACAGAGACAGAGACACAGAGACAGAGACACAGAGACAGAGACACAGAGACAGAGACACAGAGACAGAGACACAGAGACAGAGACACAGAGACAGAGACACAAAGACAGAGACACAGAGACAGAGACACAGAGACAGAGGCGCAGAGACAGAGACACAGAGACAGAGACGCAGAGACAGAGACGCAGAGACAGAGACACAGAGACAGAGACACAGAGACAGAGACACAGAGACAGAGACACAAAGACAGAGACACAGAGACAGAGACAGAGACAGAGACAGAGACAGAGACAGAGACAGAGACACAGCCTCAGAGGCACATAGACAGAGACATAGGGACAGAGAAACAGAGACAGAGACACACAGACAGTGATACGGAGACAGAGGCAGAGACACAGGGACACCGAGACACAGAGACAGAGCCACAGAGACAGAGACACAGAGACAGAGACACAGCCTCAGAGACACATAGACAGAGACATAGGGACAGAGAAACAGAGACAGAGACACACAGACAGTGATACGGAGACAGAGGCAGAGACACAGGGACACCGAGACACAGAGACACATAGACAGAGGCACAGAAACAGAGACACAGAGACAGAGACACAGAAACAGAGACACAGGGAGACAGAGAGACAGAGACAGCGCAAGAGACACAGAGAGACGGAGATGCAGAGACAGAGACACTGAGACATAGACAGAGACAGACACAGAGACAGAGACACAGAGACGAAGACACAGAGACAGATACACAGAGACAGAGACACAGAGAAAGAGACACAGAGACAGAGACACAGAGACAGAGACACAGAGAGACGGAGATACAGGGTCAGAGACACAGAGACAGAGACAGACACAGAGACAGAGACAGGGACAGAGACAGACGCAGAAACAGAGGCACAGAGACAAAGACACAGAGACAGAGACACAGAGACAGAGACACGGAGACAGAGACACAGAGACAGAGACACAGAGACAGAGACACAGAGACAGAGACACAGAGACAGAGACACAGAGACAGAGACACAGAGACAGAGACACAGAGACAGAGACACAAAGACAGAGACACAGAGACAGAGACACAGAGACAGAGGCGCAGAGACAGAGACACAGAGACAGAGACGCAGAGACAGAGACGCAGAGACAGAGACACAGAGACAGAGACACAGAGACAGAGACACAGAGACAGAGACACAAAGACAGAGACACAGAGACAGAGACAGAGACAGAGACAGAGACAGAGACAGAGACACAGCCTCAGAGGCACATAGACAGAGACATAGGGACAGAGAAACAGAGACAGAGACACACAGACAGTGATACGGAGACAGAGGCAGAGACACAGGGACACCGAGACACAGAGACAGAGCCACAGAGACAGAGACACAGAGACAGAGACACAGCCTCAGAGACACATAGACAGAGACATAGGGACAGAGAAACAGAGACAGAGACACACAGACAGTGATACGGAGACAGAGGCAGAGACACAGGGACACCGAGACACAGAGACACATAGACAGAGGCACAGAAACAGAGACACAGAGACAGAGACACAGAAACAGAGACACAGGGAGACAGAGAGACAGAGACAGCGCAAGAGACACAGAGAGACGGAGATGCAGAGACAGAGACACTGAGACATAGACAGAGACAGACACAGAGACAGAGACACAGAGACGAAGACACAGAGACAGATACACAGAGACAGAGACACAGAGAAAGAGACACAGAGACAGAGACACAGAGACAGAGACACAGAGAGACGGAGATACAGGGTCAGAGACACAGAGACAGAGACAGACACAGAGACAGAGACAGGGACAGAGACAGACGCAGAAACAGAGGCACAGAGACAAAGACACAGAGACAGAGACACAGAGACAGAGACACGGAGACAGAGACACAGAGACAGAGACACAGAGACAGAGACACAGAGACAGAGACACAGAGACAGAGACACAGAGACAGAGACACAGAGACAGAGACACAGAGGCAGAGACACAGAGACAGAGACACAGAGACAGAGACACAGAGACAGAGACACAGAAACACATAGACAGAGACATAGGGACAGAGAAACAAAGACAGAGACACACAGACAGTGATACGGAGACAGAGGCAGAGACACAGGGACACCGAGACACAGAGACAGAGACACATAGACAGAGGCACAGAAACAGAGACACAGAGACAGAGAGACAGAGACAGCGCAAGAGACACAGAGGGACGGAGATACAGAGACAGGGACACTGACACAGAGACAGAGACAGACACAGAGACAGAGACACAGAGACGAAGACACAGAGACAGAGACACAGAGACAGATACACAGAGACAGAGACACAGAGACAGAGACACAGAGACAGAGACACAGAGACAGAGACACAGAGACAGAGACACAGAGACAGAGACACAGGGAGACGGAGATACAGGGTCAGAGACACAGAGACAGAGACAGACACAGAGACAGAGACAGGGACAGAGACAGACGCAGAAGCAGAGGCACAGAGACAAAGACACAGAGACAGAGGGACAGAGACAGAGACACAGAGATGGAGACACAGAGACAGAGAAGCAGGGACGGATACACAGAGACAGAGACACAGAGACAGAGACACAGAGACAGAGACACAGAGACAGAGACACAGAGACAGAGACACAGAGACAGAGACACAGAGACAGAGACACAGAGACAGAGACACAGAGACAGAGACACAGAGACAGAGACACAGAGACAGAGACACAGAGACAGAGACACAGAGACAGAGACACAGAGACAGAGACACAGATACAGAGACACAGAGGCAGAGACACAGAGACAGAGACACAGAGACAGAGACACAGAGACAGAGACACAGAAACACATAGACAGAGACATAGGGACAGAGAAACAAAGACAGAGACACACAGACAGTGATACGGAGACAGAGGCAGAGACACAGGGACACCGAGACACAGAGACAGAGACACATAGACAGAGGCACAGAAACAGAGACACAGAGACAGAGAGACAGAGACAGCGCAAGAGACACAGAGGGACGGAGATACAGAGACAGGGACACTGACACAGAGACAGAGACAGACACAGAGACAGAGACACAGAGACGAAGACACAGAGAGACGGAGATACAGGGTCAGAGACACAGAGACGGAGACAGTCACAGAGACAGAGACAGAGACAGAGACAGAGACAGACGCAGAGACAGAGGCACAGAGACAGAGACACAGAGACGGAGACACAGAGACGGAGACACAGAAACAGAGACACAGAGACAGAGACAGAGAGACAGAGACACAGAGAGACGGAGATACAGGGTCAGAGAC
Organism: Megachile willughbiella; assembly: GCA_945859595.2. NCBI lineage: Eukaryota > Metazoa > Arthropoda > Insecta > Hymenoptera > Megachilidae > Megachile > Megachile willughbiella. Next base: position 1,692,763 of record OX243807.1, read on the forward strand.
ACAGAGACAGAGACAGTCACAGAGACAGAGACAGAGACAGAGACAGACGCAGAGACAGAGGCACAGAGACAAAGACACAGAGACAGAGGGACAGAGACAGAGACACAGAGATGGAGACACAGAGACAGAGAAGCAGGGACGGATACACAGAGACAGAGACACAGAGACAGAGACACAGAGACAGAGACACAGAGACAGAGACACAGAGACAGAGACACAGAGACAGAGACACAGAGACAGAGACACAGAGACAGAGACACAGAGACAGAGACACAGAGACAGAGACACAGAGACAGAGACACAGAGACAGAGACACAGAGGCAGAGACACAGAGACAGAGACACAGAGACAGAGACACAGAGACAGAGACACAGAAACACATAGACAGAGACATAGGGACAGAGAAACAAAGACAGAGACACACAGACAGTGATACGGAGACAGAGGCAGAGACACAGGGACACCGAGCCACAGAGACAGAGACACATAGACAGAGGCACAGAAACAGAGACACAGAGACAGAGAGACAGAGACAGCGCAAGAGACACAGAGGGACGGAGATACAGAGACAGGGACACTGACACAGAGACAGAGACAGACACAGAGACAGAGACACAGAGACGAAGACACAGAGAGACGGAGATACAGGGTCAGAGACACAGAGACGGAGACAGTCACAGAAACAGAGACAGAGACAGAGACAGAGACAGACGCAGAGACAGAGGCACAGAGACAGAGACACAGAGACGGAGACACAGAGACGGAGACACAGAGACAGAGACACAGAGACAGAGACAGAGAGACAGAGACACAGAGAGACGGAGATACAGGGTCAGAGACACAGAGACAGAGACAGTCACAGAGACAGAGACAGAGACAGAGACAGACGCAGAGACAGAGGCACAGAGACAAAGACACAGAGACAGAGGGACAGAGACAGAGACACAGAGACAGAGACACACAGACAGAGACAGAGAGACAGAGACACAGAGACAGAGACACAGAGACAGAGACACAGAGACAGAGACACAGAGACAGAGACACAGAGACAGAGATAGAGACAGAGACACAGCCTCAGAGACACATAGACAGAGACATAGGGACAGAGAAACAGAGACAGAGACACACAGACAGTGATACGGAGACAGAGGCAGAGACACAGGGACACCGAGACACGGAGACAGAGACACATAGACAGAGGCACAGAAACAGAGACACAGAGACAGAGACACAGAAACAGAGACACAGGGAGACAGAGAGACAGAGACAGCGCAAGAGACACAGAGAGACGGAGATACAGAGACAGAGACACTGAGACATAGACAGAGACAGACACAGAGACAGAGACACAGAGACGAAGACACAGAGACAGAGACACAGAGACAGATACACAGAGACAGAGACACAGAGACAGAGACAGACACAGAGACAGAGACAGGGACAGAGACAGACGCAGAAACAGAGGCACAGAGACAAAGACACAGAGACAGAGGGACAGAGACAGAGACACAGAGATGGAGACACAGAGACAGAGACACAGAGACAGAGAGACAGAGACACAGAGACAGCGACACAGAGACAGAGAAGCAGGGACGGATACACAGAGACAGAGACACAGAGACAGAGAGACAGAGACAGCGCAAGAGACACAGAGGAACGGAGATACAGAGACAGGGACACTGACACAGAGACAGAGACAGACACAGAGACAGAGACACAGAGACGAAGACACAGAGACAGAGACACAGAGACAGATACACAGAGACAGAGACACAGAGGCAGAGACACAGAGACAGAGACACAGAGACAGAGACACAGAGACAGAGACACAGAGACAGAGACACAGAGACAGAGACACAGAGACAGAGACACAGAGACAGAGACGCAGAGACAGAGACACAGAGACAGAGACACAGAGACAGAGACACAGAGACAGAGACACAGAGACAGAGACACAGAGACAGAGACACAGAGACAGAGACACAGAGACAGAGACACAGAGACAGAGACACAGAGACAGAGACACAGAGACAGAGACACAGAGACAGAGACACAGAGACAGAGACACAGAGACAGAGACACAGAGACAGAGACACAGAGACAGAGACACAGAGACAGAGACACAGAGAGACGGAGATACAGAGACAGAGACAGACACAAAGACAGAGACAGAGACAGAGACACAGAGACCGAGACACAGAGACAGAGACGCAGAGAGACAGAGACACAGGGACAGAGAAACAGAGATGAAGACACAGAGACAGGGGACAGAGACAGAGACACAGAGACAGAGACACAAAGACAGAGACACAGAGACAGAGACACAGAGACAGAGACGCAGAGACAGAGACACAGAGACAGAGACACAGAGACAGAGACACAGAGACAGAGACACAGAAACAGAGACACAGAGACAGAGACACAGAGACAGAGATAGAGACAGAGACACAGCCTGAGAGACACATAGACAGAGACATAGGGACAGAGAAACAGAGACAGAGAAACACAGACAGTGATACGGAGACAGAGGCAGAGACACAGGGACACCGAGAGACAGAGACAGAGACACATAGACAGAGGCACAGAAACAGAGACACAGAGACAGAGACACAGAAACAGAGACACAGGGAGACAGAGAGACAGAGACAGCGCAAGAGACACAGAGAGACGGAGACACAGAGACAGAGACACAGAGACAGAGAGACAGAGACTAAGAGACAGCGACACAGAGACAGAGAAGCAGGGACGGATACACAGAGACAGAGACACAGAGACAGAGACACAGAGACAGAGACACAGAGACAGAGACACAGAGACAGAGACACAGAAAGACATAGACAGAGACATAGGGACAGAGAAACAAAGACAGAGACACACAGACAGTGATACGGAGACAGAGGCAGAGACACAGGGACACCGAGACACAGAGACAGAGGCACATAGACAGAGGCACAGAAACAGAGACACAGAGACAGAGAGACAGAGACAGCGCAAGAGACACAGAGGGACGGATATACAGAGACAGGGACACTGACACAGAGACAGAGACAGACACAGAGACAGAGACACAGAGACGAAGACACAGAGACAGAGACACAGAGACAGAGACACAGAGACAGAGACACAGAGGCAGAGACACAGAGACAGAGACACAGAGACAGAGACACAGAGACAGAGACACAGAGACAGAGACACAGAGACAGAGACACAGAGACAGAGACACAGAGACAGAGACGCAGAGAGACGGAGATACAGGGTCAGAGACACAGAGACAGAGACAGACACAGAGACAGAGACAGAGACAGAGACAGACCCAGAGACAGAGGCACAGAGACAGAGACAGAGAGACGGAGACACAGAGACGGAGACACAGAGACAGAGACACAGAGACAGAGACACAGAGAGACGGAGATACATGGTCAGAGACACAGATACAGAGACAGACACAGAGACAGAGACAGAGACACAGAGACAGAGACACAGAGACAGAGACACAGAGACAGAGACACAGAGACAGAGACACAAAGACAGAGACACAGAGACAGAGACACAGAGACAGAGAGGCAGAGACAGAGACACAGAGACAGAGACACAGAGACAGAGACACAGAGACAGAGACACAGAGACAGAGACAAAGAGACAGAGACACAGAGACAGAGATAGAGACAGAGACACATAGACAGAGACATAGGGACAGAGAAACAGAGACAGAGACACACAGACAGTGACACGGAGACAGAGGCAGAGACACAGGGACACCGAGACACAGAGACAGAGACACATAGACAGAGACACAGAGACAGAGACACAGAGACAGAGACACAGAGACAGAGACACAGAGACAGAGACACAGAGACAGAGACACAGAGACAGAGACACAGAGACAGAGACACAGAGACAGAGACACAGAGACAGAGACGCAGAGACAGAGACACAGAGACAGAGACACAGAGACAGAGACACAGAGACAGAGACACAGAGACAGAGACACAGAAACACATAGACAGAGACATAGGGACAGAGAAACAAAGACAGAGACACACAGACAGTGATACGGAGACAGAGGCAGAGACACAGGTACACCGAGACACAGAGACAGAGACACATAGGCAGAGGCACAGAAACAGAGACACAGAGACAGAGAGACAGAGACAGCGCAAGAGACACAGAGGGACGGATATACAGAGACAGGGACACTGACACAGAGACAGAGACAGACACAGAGACAGAGACACAGAGACGAAGACACAGAGACAGAGACACAGAGACAGAGACACAGAGACAGAGACACAGAGGCAGAGACACAGAGACAGAGACACAGAGACAGAGACACAGAGACAGAGACACAGAGACAGAGACACAGAGACAGAGACACAGAGACAGAGACACAGAGACAGAGACACAGACACAGAGACACAGAGACAGAGACACAGAGACAGAGACACAGAGACAGAGACACAGAGACAGAGACACAGAGACAGAGACACAGAGACAGAGACACAGAGACAGAGACACAGAGACAGAGACACAGAGACAGGGACACAGAGAGACGGAGATACAGAGACAGAGACAGACACAAAGACAGAGACAGAGACACAGAGACAGACGCAGAGACAGAGATAGAGACAGAGACACAGCCTCAGAGACACATAGACAGAGACATAGGGACAGAGAAACAGAGACAGAGACACACAGACAGTGATACGGAGACAGAGGCAGAGACACAGGGACACCGAGACACAGAGACAGAGACACATAGACAGAGGCACAGAAACAGAGACACAGAGACAGAGACACAGAAACAGAGACACAGGGAGACAGAGAGACAGAGACAGCGCAAGAGACACAGAGAGACGGGGATACAGAGACAGAGACACTGAGACATAGACAGAGACAGACACAGAGACAGAGACACAGAGACGAAGACACAGAGACAGAGACACAGAGACAGATACACAGAGATAGAGACACAGAGACAGAAACACAGAGACAGAGACACAGAGACAGCGACACAGAGACAGAGACACAGAGACAGAGACACAGAGACAGAGACACAGAGAGACGGAGATACAGGGTCAGAGACACAGAGACAGAGACAGACACAGAGACAGAGACAGGGACAGAGACAGACGCAGAAACAGAGGCACAGAGACAAAGACACAGAGACAGAGGGACAGAGACAGAGACACAGAGATGGAGACACAGAGACAGAGACACAGAGACAGAGAGACAGAGACACAGAGACAGCGACACAGAGACAGAGAAGCAGGGACGGATACACAGAGACAGAGACACAGAGACAGAGACACAGAGACAGAGACACAGAGACAGAGACACAGAGACAGAGACACAGAGACAGAGACACAGAGACAGAGACACAGAGACAGAGACACAGAGACAGAGACACAGAGACAGAGACACAAAGACAGAGACACAGAGACAGAGACACAGAGACAGAGACGCAGAGACAGAGACACAGAGACAGAGATAGAGACAGAGACACAGCCTCAGAGACACATAGACAGAGACATAGGGACAGAGAAACAGAGACAGAGACACACAGACAGTGATACGGAGACAGAGGCAGAGACACAGGGACACCGAGACACAGAGACAGAGACACATAGACAGAGGCACAGAAACAGAGACACAGAGACAGAGACACAGAAACAGAGACACAGGGAGACAGAGAGACAGAGACAGCGCAAGAGACACAGAGAGACGGAGATACAGAGACAGAGACACATAGACAGAGGCACAGAGACAGAGACACAGAGACAGAGACACAGAGACAGAGACACAGAGACAGAGACACAGAGAGACGGAGATACAGGGTCAGAGACACAGAGACAGAGACAGACACAGAGACAGAGACAGGGACAGAGACAGACGCAGAAACAGAGGCACAGAGACAAAGACACAGAGGCAGAGGGACAGAGACAGAGACACAGAGATGGAGACACAGAGACAGAGACACAGAGACAGAGAGACAGAGACACAGAGACAGCGACACAGAGACAGAGAAGCAGGGACGGATACACAGAGACAGAGACACAGAGACAGAGACACAGAGACAGAGACACAGAGACAGAGACACAGAGACAGAGACACAGAGACAGAGACACAGAGACAGAGACACAGAGACAGAGACACAGAGACAGAGACACAGAGACAGAGACACAGAGACAGAGACACAGAGACAGAGACACAGAGACAGAGACACAGAGACAGAGACACAGAGACAGAGACACAGAGACAGAGACACAGAGACAGAGACACAGAGACAGAGACACAGAGACAGAGACACAGAGACAGAGACACAGAGACAGAGACACAGAGACAGAGACACAGAGACAGAGACACAGAGACAGAGACACAGAGACAGAGACACAGAGACAGAGACACAGAGACAGAGACACAGAGACAGAGACACAGAGACAGAGACACAGAGACAGAGACACAGAGACAGAGACACAGAGACAGAGACACAGAGACAGAGACACAGAGACAGAGACACAGAGACAGAGACACAGAGACAGAGACACAGAGACAGAGACACAGAGACAGAGACACAGAGACAGAGACACAGAGACAGAGACGCAGAGAGACGGAGATACAGGGTCAGAGACACAGAGACGGAGACAGTCACAGAGACAGAGACAGAGACAGAGACAGAGACAGACGCAGAGACAGAGGCACAGAGACAGAGACACAGAGACGGAGACACAGAGACGGAGACACAGAAACAGAGACACAGAGACAGAGACAGAGAGACAGAGACACAGAGAGACGGAGATACAGGGTCAGAGACACAGAGACAGAGACAGTCACAGAGACAGAGACAGAGACAGAGACAGACGCAGAGACAGAGGCACAGAGACAAAGACACAGAGACAGAGGGACAGAGACAGAGACACAGAGATGGAGACACAGAGACAGAGAAGCAGGGACGGATACACAGAGACAGAGACACAGAGACAGAGACACAGAGACAGAGACACAGAGACAGAGACACAGAGACAGAGACACAGAGACAGAGACACAGAGACAGAGACACAGAGACAGAGACACAGAGACAGAGACACAGAGACAGAGACACAGAGACAGAGACACAGATACAGAGACACAGAGGCAGAGACACAGAGACAGAGACACAGAGACAGAGACACAGAGACAGAGACACAGAGACAGAGACACAGAAACACATAGACAGAGACATAGGGACAGAGAAACAAAGACAGAGACACACAGACAGTGATACGGAGACAGAGGCAGAGACACAGGGACACCGAGACACAGAGACAGAGACACATAGACAGAGGCACAGAAACAGAGACACAGAGACAGAGAGACAGAGACAGCGCAAGAGACACAGAGGGACGGAGATACAGAGACAGGGACACTGACACAGAGACAGAGACAGACACAGAGACAGAGACACAGAGACGAAGACACAGAGAGACGGAGATACAGGGTCAGAGACACAGAGACGGAGACAGTCACAGAGACAGAGACAGAGACAGAGACAGAGACAGACGCAGAGACAGAGGCACAGAGACAGAGACACAGAGACGGAGACACAGAGACGGAGACACAGAAACAGAGACACAGAGACAGAGACAGAGAGACAGAGAGACAGAGACACAGAGAGACGGAGATACAGAGTCAGAGACACAGAGACAGAGACAGTCACAGAGACAGAGACAGAGACAGAGACAGACGCAGAGACAGAGGCACAGAGACAAAGACACAGAGACAGAGGGACAGAGACAGAGACACAGAGATGGAGACACAGAGACAGAGAAGCAGGGACGGATACACAGAGACAGAGACACAGAGACAGAGACACAGAGACAGAGACACAGAGACAGAGACACAGAGACAGAGACACAGAGACAGAGACACAGAGACAGAGACACAGAGACAGAGACACAGAGACAGAGACACAGAGACAGAGACACAGAGACAGAGACACAGAGACAGAGACACAGAGACAGAGACACAGAGACAGAGACACAGAGACAGAGACACAGAGGCAGAGACACAGAGACAGAGACACAGAGACAGAGACACAGAGACAGAGACACAGAAACACATAGACAGAGACATAGGGACAGAGAAACAAAGACAGAGACACACAGACAGTGATACGGAGACAGAGGCAGAGACACAGGGACACCGAGCCACAGAGACAGAGACACATAGACAGAGGCACAGAAACAGAGACACAGAGACAGAGAGACAGAGACAGCGCAAGAGACACAGAGGGACGGAGATACAGAGACAGGGACACTGACACAGAGACAGAGACAGACACAGAGACAGAGACACAGAGACGAAGACACAGAGAGACGGAGATACAGGGTCAGAGACACAGAGACGGAGACAGTCACAGAGACAGAGACAGAGACAGAGACAGAGACAGACGCAGAGACAGAGGCACAGAGACAGAGACACAGAGACGGAGACACAGAGACGGAGACACAGAGACAGAGACACAGAGACAGAGACAGAGAGACAGAGACACAGAGAGACGGAGATACAGGGTCAGAGACACAGAGACAGAGACAGTCACAGAGACAGAGACAGAGACAGAGACAGACGCAGAGACAGAGGCACAGAGACAAAGACACAGAGACAGAGGGACAGAGACAGAGACACAGAGACAGAGACACACAGACAGAGACAGAGAGACAGAGACACAGAGACAGAGACACAGAGACAGAGACACAGAGACAGAGACACAGAGACAGAGACACAGAGACAGAGATAGAGACAGAGACACAGCCTCAGAGACACATAGACAGAGACATAGGGACAGAGAAACAGAGACAGAGACACACAGACAGTGATACGGAGACAGAGGCAGAGACACAGGGACACCGAGACACGGAGACAGAGACACATAGACAGAGGCACAGAAACAGAGACACAGAGACAGAGACACAGAAACAGAGACACAGGGAGACAGAGAGACAGAGACAGCGCAAGAGACACAGAGAGACGGAGATACAGAGACAGAGACACTGAGACATAGACAGAGACAGACACAGAGACAGAGACACAGAGACGAAGACACAGAGACAGAGACACAGAGACAGATACACAGAGACAGAGACACAGAGACAGAGACACAGAGACAGAGACACAGAGACAGAGACACAGAGACAGAGACACAGAGAGACGGAGATACAGGGTCAGAGACACAGAGACAGAGACAGACACAGAGACAGAGACAGGGACAGAGACAGACGCAGAAACAGAGGCACAGAGACAAAGACACAGAGACAGAGGGACAGAGACAGAGACACAGAGATGGAGACACAGAGACAGAGACACAGAGACAGAGAGACAGAGACACAGAGACAGCGACACAGAGACAGAGAAGCAGGGACGGATACACAGAGACAGAGACACAGAGACAGAGAGACAGAGACAGCGCAAGAGACACAGAGGAACGGAGATACAGAGACAGGGACACTGACACAGAGACAGAGACAGACACAGAGACAGAGACACAGAGACGAAGACACAGAGACAGAGACACAGAGACAGATACACAGAGACAGAGACACAGAGGCAGAGACACAGAGACAGAGACACAGAGACAGAGACACAGAGACAGAGACACAGAGACAGAGACACAGAGACAGAGACACAGAGACAGAGACACAGAGACAGAGACGCAGAGACAGAGACACAGAGACAGAGACACAGAGACAGAGACACAGAGACAGAGACACAGAGACAGGGACACAGAGACAGAGACACAGAGACAGAGACACAGAGACAGAGACACAGAGACAGAGACACAGAGACAGAGACACAGAGACAGAGACACAGAGACAGAGACACAGAGACTGAGACACAGAGACAGAGACACAGAGACAGAGACGCAGAGAGACGGAGATACAGGGTCAGAGACACAGAGACAGAGACAGACACAGAGACAGAGACAGAGACAGAGACAGACCCAGAGACAGAGGCACAGAGACAGAGACAGAGAGACGGAGACACAGAGACGGAGACACAGAGACAGAGACACAGAGACAGAGACACAGAGACAGAGACACAGAGAGACGGAGATACATGGTCAGAGACACAGATACAGAGACAGACACAGAGACAGAGACAGAGACACAGAGACAGAGACACAGAGACAGAGACACAGAGACAGAGACACAAAGACAGAGACACAGAGACAGAGACACAGAGACAGAGAGGCAGAGACAGAGACACAGAGACAGAGACACAGAGACAGAGACACAGAGACAGAGACACAGAGACAGAGACAAAGAGACAGAGACACAGAGACAGAGATAGAGACAGAGACACAGCCTCAGAGACACATAGACAGAGACATAGGGACAGAGAAACAGAGACAGAGACACACAGACAGTGACACGGAGACAGAGGCAGAGACACAGGGACACCGAGACACAGAGACAGAGACACATAGACAGAGACACAGAGACAGAGACACAGAGACAGAGACACAGAGACAGAGACACAGAGACAGAGACACAGAGACAGAGACACAGAGACAGAGACACAGAGACAGAGACACAGAGACAGAGACACAGAGACAGAGACACAGAGACAGAGACACAGAGACAGAGACACAGAGACAGAGAAGCAGGGACGGATACACAGAGACAGAGACACAGAGGCAGAGACACAGAGACAGAGACACAGAGACAGAGACACAGAGACAGAGACACAGAGACAGAGACACAGAGACAGAGACACAGAGACAGAGACACAGAGACAGAGACACAGAGACAGAGACACAGAGACAGAGACACAGAGACAGAGACACAGAGACAGAGACACAGAGACAGAGACACAGAGACAGAGACACAGTGACAGAGACACAGAGACAGAGACGCAGAGACAGAGACACAGAGACAGAGACACAGAGACAGAGACACAGAGACAGGGACACAGAGACAGAGACACAGAGACAGAGACACAGAGACAGAGACACAGAGACAGAGACACAGAGACAGAGACACAGAGACAGAGACAAAGAGACAGAGACACAGAGACAGAGATAGAGACAGAGACACAGCCTCAGAGACACATAGACAGAGACATAGGGACAGAGAAACAGAGACAGAGACACACAGACAGTGACACGGAGACAGAGGCAGAGACACAGGGACACCGAGACACAGAGACAGAGACACATAGACAGAGACACAGAGACAGAGACACAGAGACAGAGACACAGAGACAGAGACACAGAGACAGAGACACAGAGACAGAGACACAGAGACAGAGACACAGAGACAGAGACACAGAGACAGAGACACAGAGACAGAGACACAGAGACAGAGACACAGAGACAGAGACACAGAGACAGAGAAGCAGGGACGGATACACAGAGACAGAGACACAGAGGCAGAGACACAGAGACAGAGACACAGAGACAGAGACACAGAGACAGAGACACAGAGACAGAGACACAGAGACAGAGACACAGAGACAGAGACACAGAGACAGAGACACAGAGACAGAGACACAGAGACAGAGACACAGAGACAGAGACACAGAGACAGAGACACAGAGACAGAGACACAGAGACAGAGACACAGAGACAGAGACACAGAAACACATAGACAGAGACATAGGGACAGAGAAACAAAGACAGAGACACACAGACAGTGATACGGAGACAGAGGCAGAGACACAGGTACACCGAGACACAGAGACAGAGACACATAGGCAGAGGCACAGAAACAGAGACACAGAGACAGAGAGACAGAGACAGCGCAAGAGACACAGAGGGACGGATATACAGAGACAGGGACACTGACACAGAGACAGAGACAGACACAGAGACAGAGACACAGAGACGAAGACACAGAGACAGAGACACAGAGACAGAGACACAGAGACAGAGACACAGAGGCAGAGACACAGAGACAGAGACACAGAGACAGAGACACAGAGACAGAGACACAGAGACAGAGACACAGAGAAAGAGACACAGAGACAGAGACACAGACACAGAGACACAGAGACAGAGACACAGAGACAGAGACACAGAGACAGAGACACAGAGACAGAGACACAGAGACAGAGACACAGAGACAGAGACACAGAGACAGAGACACAGAGACAGAGACACAGAGACAGGGACACAGAGAGACGGAGATACAGAGACAGAGACAGACACAAAGACAGAGACAGAGACACAGAGACAGACGCAGAGACAGAGATAGAGACAGAGACACAGCCTCAGAGACACATAGACAGAGACATAGGGACAGAGAAACAGAGACAGAGACACACAGACAGTGATACGGAGACAGAGGCAGAGACACAGGGACACCGAGACACAGAGACAGAGACACATAGACAGAGGCACAGAAACAGAGACACAGAGACAGAGACACAGAAACAGAGACACAGGGAGACAGAGAGACAGAGACAGCGCAAGAGACACTGAGAGACGGGGATACAGAGACAGAGACACTGAGACATAGACAGAGACAGACACAGAGACAGAGACACAGAGACGAAGACACAGAGACAGAAACACAGAGACAGAGACACAGAGACAGAGACACAGAGACAGAGACACAGAGACAGAGACACAGAGACAGAGACACAGAGAGACGGAGATACAGGGTCAGAGACACAGAGACAGAGACAGACACAGAGACAGAGACAGGGACAGAGACAGACGCAGAAACAGAGGCACAGAGACAAAGACACACAGACAGAGGGACAGAGACAGAGACACAGAGATGGAGACACAGAGACAGAGACACAGAGACAGAGAGACAGAGACACAGAGACAGCGACACAGAGACAGAGAAGCAGGGACGGATACACAGAGACAGAGACACAGAGACAGAGACACAGAGACAGAGACACAGAGACAGAGACACAGAGACAGAGACACAGAGACAGAGACACAGAGACAGAGACACAGAGACAGAGACACAGAGACAGAGACACAGAGACAGAGACACAGAGACAGAGACACAGAGGCAGAGACACAGAGACAGAGACACAGAGACAGAGACACAGAGACAGAGACACAGAGACAGAGACACAGAAACACATAGACAGAGACATAGGGACAGAGAAACAAAGACAGAGACACACAGACAGTGATACGGAGACAGAGGCAGAGACACAGGGACACCGAGACACAGAGACAGAGACACATAGACAGAGGCACATAAACAGAGACACAGAGACAGAGAGACAGAGACAGCGCAAGAGACACAGAGGGACGCAGATACAGAGGCAGGGACACTGACACAGAGACAGAGACAGACACAGAGACAGAGACACAGAGACGAAGACACAGAGACAGAGACACAGAGACAGAGACACAGAGGCAGAGACACAGAGACAGAGACAAAGACACAGACACAGAGGGACAGAGACAGAGACACAGAGACAGAGACACAGAGACAGAGACACAGAGACAGAGACACAGAAACACATAGACAGAGACATAGGGACAGAGAAACAAAGACAGAGAAACACAGACAGTGATACGGAGACAGAGGCAGAGACACAGGGACACCGAGACACAGGGACACCGAGGCACAGAGACAGAGACACAGAGACAGAGACACAGAGACAGAGACACAGAGACAGAGACACAGAGACAGAGACACAGAGACAGAGACACAGAGACAGAGACACAGAAACAGAGACACAGAGACAGAGACACAGAGCCAGAGAAGCAGGGACGGATACACAGAGACAGAGACACAGAGACAGAGACACAGAGACAGAGACACAGAGACAGAGACAGAGACAGAGACAGAGACAGAGACAGAGACAGAGACACAGAGACAGAGACACAGAGACAGAGACACAGAGACAGAGACACAGAGACAGAGACACAGAGACAGAGACACAGACACAGAGACACAGAGACAGAGACACAGAGACAGAGACACAGAGACAGAGACACAGAGACAGAGACACAGAGACAGAGACACAGAGACAGAGACACAGAGACAGAGACACAGAGACAGAGACACAGAGACAGAGACACAGAGACAGAGACACAGAGACAGAGACACAGAGACAGAGACACAGAGACAGAGACACAGAGACAGAGACACAGAGACAGAGACACAGAGACAGAGACACAGAGACAGAGACACAGAGACAGAGACACAGAGACAGAGACACAGAGACAGAGACACAGAGACAGAGACACAGAGACAGAGACACAGAGACAGAGACACAGAGACAGAGACACAGAGACAGAGACACAGAGACAGAGACACAGAGACAGAGACACAGAGACAGAGACACAGAGACAGAGACACAGAGACAGAGACACAGAGACAGAGACACAGAGACAGAGACACAGAGACAGAGACACAGAGACAGAGACACAGAGACAGAGACACAGAGACAGAGACACAGAGACAGAGACACAGAGACAGAGACACAGAGACAGAGACACAGAGACAGAGACACAGAGACAGAGACACAGAGACAGAGACACAGAGACAGAGACACAGAGACAGAGACACAGAGACAGAGACACAGAGACAGAGACACAGAGACAGAGACACAGAGACAGAGACACAGAGACAGAGACACAGAGACAGAGACACAGAGACAGAGACACAGAGACAGAGACACAGAGACAGAGACACAGAGACAGAGACACAGAGACAGAGACACAGAGACAGAGACTCAGAGACAGAGACACAGAGACAGAGACACAGAGACAGAGACACAGAGACAGAGACACAGAGACAGAGACACAGAGACAGAGACACAGAGACAGAGACACAGAGACAGAGACACAGAGACAGAGACACAGAGACAGAGACACAGAGACAGAGACACAGAGACAGAGACACAGAGACAGAGATAGAGACAGAGACACAGCCTGAGAGACACATAGACAGAGACATAGGGACAGAGAAACAGAGACAGAGAAACACAGACAGTGATACGGAGACAGAGGCAGAGACACAGGGACACCGAGACACAGAGACAGAGACACATAGACAGAGGCACAGAAACAGAGACACAGAGACAGAGACACAGAAACAGAGACACAGGGAGACAGAGAGACAGAGACAGCGCAAGAGACACAGAGAGACGGAGACACAGAGACAGAGACACAGAGACAGAGAGACAGAGACACAGAGACTGCGACACAGAGACAGAGAAGCAGGGACGGATACACAGAGACAGAGACACAGAGACAGAGACACAGAGACAGAGACACAGAGACAGAGACACAGAGACAGAGACACAGAAACACATAGACAGAGACATAGGGACAGAGAAACAAAGACAGAGACACACAGACAGTGATACGGAGACAGAGGCAGAGACACAGGGACACCGAGACACAGAGACAGAGGCACATAGACAGAGGCACAGAAACAGAGACACAGAGACAGAGAGACAGAGACAGCGCAAGAGACACAGAGGGACGGATATACAGAGACAGGGACACTGACACAGAGACAGAGACACAGAGACGAAGACACAGAGACAGAGACACAGAGACAGAGGGACAGAGACCGAGACACAGAGACAGGGAAACAGAGACAGGGACACAGAGACAGAGACACAGAGACAGCGAGAGACACAGAGACACAGAGACAGAGACACAGAGACAGAGACACAGAGACAGAGACACAGAGACAGAGACACAGAGACAGGGACACAGAGACAGAGACACAGAGACAGCGAGAGACACAGAGACACAGAGACAGAGACACAGAGACAGAGACACAGAGACAGAGACACAGAGACAGAGACACAGAGACAGAGACACAGAGACAGAGACACAGAGACAGAGACACAGAGACAGAGACACAGAGACAGAGACACAGAGACAGAGACACAGAGACAGAGACACAGAGACAGAGACACAGAGACAGAGACACAGAGACAGAGACACAGAGACAGAGACACAGAGACAGAGACACAGAGACAGAGACACAGAGACAGAGACACAGAGACAGAGACACAGAGACAGAGACACAGAGACAGAGACACAGAGACAGAGACACAGAGACAGAGACACAGAGACAGAGACACAGAGACAGAGACACAGAGACAGAGACACAGAGACAGAGACACAGAGACAGAGACACAGAAACAGAGGCACAGAGACAAAGACACAGAGACAGAGGGACAGAGACAGAGACACAGAGATGGAGACACAGAGACAGAGACACAGAGACAGAGAGACAGAGACACAGAGACAGCGACACAGAGACAGAGAAGCAGGGACGGATACACAGAGACAGAGACACAGAGACAGAGACACAGAGACAGAGACACAGAGACAGAGACACAGAGACAGAGACACAGAGACAGAGACACAGAGACAGAGACACAGAGACAGAGACACAGAGACAGAGACACAGAGACAGAGACACAGAGACAGAGACACAGAGACAGAGACACAGAGACAGAGACACAGAGGCAGAGACACAGAGACAGAGACACAGAGACAGAGACACAGAGACAGAGACACAGAGACAGAGACACAGAAACACATAGACAGAGACATAGGGACAGAGAAACAAAGACAGAGACACACAGACAGTGATACGGAGACAGAGGCAGAGACACAGGGACACCGAGACACAGAGACAGAGACACATAGACAGAGGCACAGAAACAGAGACACAGAGACAGAGAGACAGAGACAGCGCAAGAGACACAGAGGGACGGAGATACAGAGGCAGGGACACTGACACAGAGACAGAGACAGACACAGAGACAGAGACACAGAGACGAAGACACAGAGACAGAGACACAGAGACAGAGACACAGAGGCAGAGACACAGAGACAGAGACAGAGACACAGAGACAGAGACACAGAGACAGAGACACAGAGACAGAGACACAGAGACAGAGACACAGAGACAGAGACACAGAGACAGAGACACAGAGACAGAGACACAGAGACAGAGACACAGAGACAGAGACACAGAGACAGAGACACAGAGACAGAGACACAGAGACAGAGACACAGAGACAGAGACACAGTGACAGAGACACAGAGACAGAGACACAGAGACAGAGACACAGAGACAGAGACACAGAGACAGAGACACAGAGACAGAGACACAGAGACAGAGACACAGAGACAGAGACACAGAGACAGAGACACAGAGACAGAGACACAGAAACACATAGACAGAGACATAGGGACAGAGGAACAAAGACAGAGACACACAGACAGTGATAAGGAGACAGAGGCAGAGACACAGGTACACCGAGACACAGAGACAGAGACACATAGGCAGAGGCACAGAAACAGAGACACAGAGACAGAGAGACAGAGACAGCGCAAGAGACACAGAGGGACGGATATACAGAGACAGGGACACTGACACAGAGACAGAGACAGACACAGAGACAGAGACACAGAGACGAAGACACAGAGACAGAGACACAGAGACAGAGACACAGAGGCAGAGACACAGAGACAGAGACACAGAGACAGAGACACAGAGACAGAGACACAGAGACAGAGACACAGAGACAGAGACACAGAGACAGAGACACAGAGACAGAGACACAGAGACAGAGACACAGAGACAGAGACACAGAGACAGAGACACAGAGACAGAGACACAGACACAGAGACACAGACACAGAGACACAGAGACAGAGACACAGAGACAGAGACACAGAGACAGAGACACAGAGACAGAGACACAGAGACAGAGACACAGAGACAGGGACACAGAGAGACGGAGATACAGAGACAGAGACAGACACAAAGACAGAGACAGAGACAGAGACAGACGCAGAGACAGAGGCACAGAGACAAAGACACAGACACAGAGGGACAGAGACAGAGACACAGAGACAGAGACACAGAGACAGAGACACAGAGGCAGGGAAACAGAGACAGGGACACAGAGACAGAGACACAGAGACAGAGACACAGAGACAGAGACACAGGGACAGAGACACAGAGACAGAGACACAGAGACAGAGACACAGAGACAGAGACACAGAGACAGAGACACAGAGACACAGAGACAGAGACACAGAGACAGAGACACAGAGACAGAGACACAGAGACAGAGACACAGTGACAGAGACACAGAGACAGAGACACAGAGACAGAGACACAGAGACAGAGACACAGAGACAGAGACACAGAGACAGAGACACAGAGACAGAGACACAGAGACAGAGACACAGAGACAGAGACACAGAGACAGAGACACAGAGACAGAGACACAGAGACAGAGACACAGAGACAGAGACACAGAGACAGAGACACAGAGACAGAGACAGAGACAGAGACAGAGACAGAGACAGAGACAGAGACAGAGACAGAGACAGAGACACAGAAACAGAGACACAGAGACAGAGACACAGAGACAGAGACACAGAGAGACGGAGATACAGGGTCAGAGACACAGAGACAGAGACAGACACAGAGACAGAGACAGAGACAGAGAAAGACGCATAGACAGAGGCACAGAGACAAAGACACAGACACCGAGGGACAGAGACAGAGACACAGAGACGGAGACACAGAGACAGAGGCACAGAGACAGAGAGACAGAGAGACAGAGACAGAGACACAGAGACAGCGACACAGAGACAGAGAAGCAGGGACGGATACACAGAGACAGAGACACAGAGACAGAGACAGAGACAGAGACACAGAGAGACGGAGATACAGGGTCAGAGACACAGAGACAGAGACAGACACAGAGACAGAGACAGACGCAGAGACAGAGGCACAGAGACAAAGACACAGACACCGAGGGACAGAGACAGAGACACAGAGACGGAGACACAGAGACAGAGACACAGAGACAGAGAGACAGAGACAGAGACACAGAGACAGCGACACAGAGACAGAGAAGCAGGGACGGATACACAGAGACAGAGACACAGAGACAGAGACACAGAGACAGAGACACAGAGACAGTGACACAGAGACAGAGACACAGAGACAGAGACACAGAGACAGAGGCAGAGGCAGAGACAGAGACAGAGACAGAGACAGAGACAGAGACAGAGACAGAGACAGAGACAGAGACAGAGGCAGCGACAGAATCAGAGACAGAGACACAGAGGCAGAGACACAGAGGCAGAGACACAGAGACAGAGACACAGAGACAGAGACACAGAGACAGAGACACAGAGACAGAGACACAGAAACACATAGACAGAGACATAGGGACAGAGAAACAAAGACAGAGACACACAGACAGTGATACGGAGACAGAGGCAGAGACACAGGGACACCGAGACACAGAGACAGAGACACATAGACAGAGGCACATAAATAGAGACACAGAGACAGAGAGACAGAGACAGCGCAAGAGACACAGAGGGACGCAGATACAGAGGCAGGGACACTGACACAGAGACAGAGACAGACACAGAGACAGAGACACAGAGACGAAGACACAGAGACAGAGACACAGAGACAGAGACACAGAGGCAGAGACACAGAGACAGAGACACAGAGACAGAGACACAGAGACAGAGACACAGAGACAGAGACACAGAGACAGAGACAGAGACAGAGACAGAGACACAGACACAGAGACACATAGACAGAGACATAGGGGCAGAGAAACAGAGACAGAGACACACAGACAGTGATACGGAGACAGAGGCAGAGACACAGGGACACCGAGACACCGAGACACAGAGACAGAGACACATAGACAGAGGCACAGAAACAGAGACACAGAGACAGAGCCACAGAAACAGAGACACAGGGAGACAGAGAGACAGAGACAGCGCAAGAGACACAGAGAGACGGAGATACAGAGACAGAGACACTGAGACATAGACAGAGACAGACACAGAGACAGAGACACAGAGACGAAGACACAGAGACAGAGACACAGAGACAGATACACAGAGACAGAGACACAGAGACAGAGACACAGAGACAGAGACACAGAGACAGAGACACAGAGACAGAGACACAGAGACAGAGACACAGAGACAGAGACACAGAGACAGAGACACAGAGACAGAGACACAGAGACAGAGACACAGAGACAGAGACACAGAGACAGAGACAGAGACAGAGACAGAGACACAGAGACAGAGACACAGAAACAGAGACACAGAGACAGAGACACAGAGACAGAGACACAGAGAGACGGAGATACAGGGTCAGAGACACAGAGACAGAGACAGACACAGAGGCAGAGACAGAGACAGAGAAAGACGCATAGACAGAGGCACAGAGACAAAGACACAGACACCGAGGGACAGAGACAGAGACACAGAGATGGAGACACAGAGACAGAGACACAGAGACAGAGAGACAGAGACACAGAGACAGCGACACAGAGACAGAGAAGCAGGGACGGATACACAGAGACAGAGACACAGAGACAGAGACACAGAGACAGAGACACAGAGACAGAGACACAGAGACAGAGACACAGAGACAGAGACACAGAGACAGAGACACAGAGACAGAGACACAGAGACAGAGACACAGAGACAGAGACACAGAGGCAGAGACACAGAGACAGAGACACAGAGACAGAGACACAGAGACAGAGACACAGAAACACATAGACAGAGACATAGGGACAGAGAAACAAAGACAGAGACACATAGACAGTGATACGGAGACAGAGGCAGAGACACAGGGACACCGAGACACAGAGACAGAGACACATAGACAGAGGCACAGAAACAGAGACACAGAGACAGAGAGACAGAGACAGCGCAAGAGACACAGAGGGACGGAGATACAGAGGCAGGGACACTGACACAGAGACAGAGACAGACACAGAGACAGAGACACAGAGACGAAGACACAGAGACAGAGACACAGAGACAGAGACACAGAGGCAGAGACACAGAGACAGAGACAGAGACACAGACACAGAGACACATAGACAGAGACATAGGGGCAGAGAAACAGAGACAGAGACACACAGACAGTGATACGGAGACAGAGGCAGAGACACAGGGACACCGAGACACCGAGACACAGAGACAGAGACACATAGACAGAGGCACAGAAACAGAGACACAGAGACAGAGCCACAGAAACAGAGACACAGGGAGACAGAGAGACAGAGACAGCGCAAGAGACACAGAGAGACGGAGATACAGAGACAGAGACACAGAGACAGAGACACAGAGACAGAGACACAGAGACAGAGACACAGAGACGAAGACACAGAGACAGAGACACAGAGACAGATACACAGAGACAGAGACACAGAGACAGAGACACAGAGACAGAGACACAGAGACAGAGACACAGAGAGACGGAGATACATGGTCAGAGACACAGAGACAGAGACACAGAGACAGAGACACAGAGACAGAGACACAGAGACAGAGACACAGAGACAGAGACACAGAGACAGAGACACAGAGACAGAGACACAGAGACAGAGACACAGAGACAGAGAGACAGAGAGACAGAGACAGAGACACAGACACAGCGACACAGAGACAGAGAAGCAGGGACGGATACACAGAGACAGAGACACAGAGAGACAGACAGAGACAGAGACACAGAGAGACGGAGATACAGGGTCAGAGACACAGAGACAGAGACAGACACGGAGACAGAGACAGACGCAGAGACAGAGGCACAGAGACAAAGACACAGACACCGAGGGACAGAGACAGAGACACAGAGACGGAGACACAGAGACAGAGACACAGAGACAGAGAGACAAAGACAGAGACACAGAGACAGCGACACAGAGACAGAGAAGCAGGGACGGATACACAGAGACAGAGACACAGAGACAGAGACACAGAGACAGAGACACAGAGACAGAGACACAGAGACAGAGACACAGAGACAGAGACACAGAGACAGAGACACAGAGACAGAGACACAGAGACAGAGACACAGAGACAGAGACACAGAGACAGAGACACAGAGACAGAGACACAGAGACAGAGACACAGAGACAGAGACACAGAGACAGAGAAGCAGGGACGGATAAACAGAGACAGAGACACAGAGGCAGAGACACAGAGACAGAGACACAGAGACAGAGACACAGAGACAGAGACACAGAGACAGAGACACAGAGACAGAGACACAGAGACAGAGACACAGAGACAGAGACACAGAGACAGAGACACAGAGACAGAGACACAGAGACAGAGACACAGAGACAGAGACACAGAGACAGAGACACAGAGACAGAGACACAGAGACAGAGACACAGAGACAGAGACACAGAGACAGAGACACAGAGACAGAGACACAGAGACAGAGACACAGAGACAGAGACACAGAGACAGAGACACAGAGACAGAGACACAGAGACAGAGACACAGAGACAGAGACACAGAGACAGAGACACAGAGACAGAGACACAGAGACAGAGACACAGAGACAGAGACACAGAGACAGAGACAGAGACAGAGACACAGAGACAGAGACGCAGAGACAGAGACACAGAGACAGAGACACAGAGACAGAGACACAGAGACAGAGACACAGAGACAGACGCAGAGACAGAGATAGAGACAGAGACACAGCCTCAGAGACACATAGACAGGGACATAGGGACAGAGAAACAGAGACAGAGACACACAGACAGTGATACGGAGACAGAGGCAGAGACACAGGGACACCGAGAAGCAGAGACAGAGACACATAGACAGAGGCACAGAAACAGAGACACACAGACAGAGACACAGAAACAGAGACACAGGGAGACAGAGAGACAGAGACAGCGCAAGAGACACAGAGAGACGGGGATACAGAGACAGAGACACTGAGACATAGACAGAGACAGACACAGAGACAGAGACACAGAGACGAAGACACAGAGACAGAGACACAGAGACAGATACACAGAGACAGAGACACAGAGACAGAGACACAGAGACAGAGACACAGAGACAGAGACACAGAGACAGAGACACAGAGAGACGGAGATACAGGGTTAGAGACACAGAGACAGAGACAGACACAGAGACAGAGACAGGGACAGAGACAGACGCAGAAACAGAGGCACAGAGACAAAGACACAGAGACAGAGGGACAGAGACAGAGACACAGAGATGGAGACACAGAGACAGAGACACAGAGACAGAGAGACAGAGACACAGAGACAGCGACACAGAGACAGAGAAGCAGGGACGGATACACAGAGACAGAGACACAGAGACAGAGACACAGAGACAGAGACACAGAGACAGAGACACAGAGACGAAGACACAGAGACAGAGACACAGAGACAGATACACAGAGACAGAGACACAGAGACAGAGACACAGAGACAGAGACACAGAGACAGAGACACAGAGAGACGGAGATACATGGTCAGAGACACAGAGACAGAGACACAGAGACAGAGACACAGAGACAGAGACACAGAGACAGAGACACAGAGACACAGACACAGAGACAGAGACACAGAGACAGAGACACAGAGACAGAGACACAGAGACAGAGACACAGAGACAGAGAGACAGAGAGACAGAGACAGAGACACAGACACAGCGACACAGAGACAGAGAAGCAGGGACGGATACACAGAGACAGAGACACAGAGAGAGAGACAGAGACAGAGACACAGAGAGACGGAGATACAGGGTCAGAGACACAGAGACAGAGACAGACACGGAGACAGAGACAGACGCAGAGACAGAGGCACAGAGACAAAGACACAGACACCGAGGGACAGAGACAGAGACACAGAGACGGAGACACAGAGACAGAGACACAGAGACAGAGAGACAAAGACAGAGACACAGAGACAGCGACACAGAGACAGAGAAGCAGGGACGGATACACAGAGACAGAGACACAGAGACAGAGACACAGAGACAGAGACACAGAGACAGAGACACAGAGACAGAGACACAGAGACAGAGACACAGAGACAGAGACACAGAGACAGAGACACAGAGACAGAGACACAGAGACAGAGACACAGAGACAGAGACACAGAGACAGAGACACAGAGACAGAGACACAGAGACAGAGACACAGAGACAGAGACACAGAGACAGAGACACAGAGACAGAGACACAGAGACAGAGACACAGAGACAGAGACACAGAGACAGAGACACAGAGACAGAGACACAGAGACAGAGACACAGAGACAGAGACACAGAGACAGAGACACAGAGACAGAGACGCAGAGACAGAGACGCAGAGACAGAGACACAGAGACAGAGACACAGAGACAGAGACACAGAGACAGAGACACAGAGACAGAGACACAGAGACAGAGACACAGAGACAGAGACACAGAGACAGAGACACAGAGACAGAGACACAGAGACAGAGACACAGAGACAGAGACACAGAGACAGAGACACAGAGACAGAGACACAGAGACAGAGACACAGAGACAGAGACACGGAGACAGAGACACAGAGACAGAGACACAGAGACAGAGACACAGAGACAGAGACACAGAGAGACGGAGATACAGGGTCAGAGACACAGAGACAGAGACACAGAGACAGAGACACAGAGACAGAGACACAGAGACAGAGACACAGAGACAGAGACACAGAGACAGAGACACAGAGACAGAGAAGCAGGGACGGATACACAGAGACAGAGACACAGAGGCAGAGACACAGAGACAGAGACACAGAGACAGAGACACAGAGACAGAGACACAGAGACAGAGACACAGAGACAGAGACACAGAGACAGAGACACAGAGACAGAGACACAGAGACAGAGACACAGAGACAGAGACACAGAGACCGAGACACAGAGACAGAGACACAGAGACAGAGACACAGAGACAGAGACACAGAGACAGAGACACGGAGGCAGAGGCACAGAGACAGAGACGCAGAGACAGAGACACAGAGACAGAGACACAGACACAGAGACACAAAGACAGAGACACAGAGACAGAGACACAGAGACAGAGACGCAGAGACAGAGACACAGAGACAGAGACACAGAGACAGAGACACAGAGACAGAGACACAGAGACAGAGACACAGAGACGGAGACACAGAGACAGAGATAGAGACAGAGACACAGCCTCAGAGACACATAGACAGAGACATAGGGACAGAGAAACAGAGACAGAGACACACAGACAGTGATACGGAGACAGAGGCAGAGACACAGGGACACCGAGACACAGAGACAGAGACACATAGACAGAGGCACAGAAACAGAGACACAGAGACAGAGACACAGAGACAGAGACACAGAGACAGAGACACAGAGACAGAGACACAGAGACAGAGACACAGAGACAGAGACACAGAGACAGAGACACAGAGACAGAGACACAGAGACAGAGACACAGAGACAGAGACACAGAGACAGAGACACAGAGACAGAGACACAGAGACAGAGACACAGAGACAGAGACGCAGAGACAGAGACGCAGAGACAGAGACACAGAGACAGAGACACAGAGACAGAGACACAGAGACAGAGACACAGAGACAGAGACACAGAGACAGAGACACAGAGACAGAGACACAGAGACAGAGACACAGAGACAGAGACACAGAGACAGAGACACAGAGACAGAGACACAGAGACAGAGACACAGAGACAGAGACACAGAGACAGAGACACAGAGACAGAGACACGGAGACAGAGACACAGAGACAGAGACACAGAGACAGAGACACAGAGACAGAGACACAGAGAGACGGAGATACAGGGTCAGAGACACAGAGACAGAGACACAGAGACAGAGACACAGAGACAGAGACACAGAGACAGAGACACAGAGACAGAGACACAGAGACAGAGACACAGAGACAGAGAAGCAGGGACGGATACACAGAGACAGAGACACAGAGGCAGAGACACAGAGACAGAGACACAGAGACAGAGACACAGAGACAGAGACACAGAGACAGAGACACAGAGACAGAGACACAGAGACAGAGACACAGAGACAGAGACACAGAGACAGAGACACAGAGACAGAGACACAGAGACCGAGACACAGAGACAGAGACACAGAGACAGAGACACAGAGACAGAGACACAGAGACAGAGACACGGAGGCAGAGGCACAGAGACAGAGACGCAGAGACAGAGACACAGAGACAGAGACACAGACACAGAGACACAAAGACAGAGACACAGAGACAGAGACACAGAGACAGAGACGCAGAGACAGAGACACAGAGACAGAGACACAGAGACAGAGACACAGAGACAGAGACACAGAGACAGAGACACAGAGACGGAGACACAGAGACAGAGATAGAGACAGAGACACAGCCTCAGAGACACATAGACAGAGACATAGGGACAGAGAAACAGAGACAGAGACACACAGACAGTGATACGGAGACAGAGGCAGAGACACAGGGACACCGAGACACAGAGACAGAGACACATAGACAGAGGCACAGAAACAGAGACACAGAGACAGAGACACAGAGACAGAGACACAGAGACAGAGACACAGAGACAGAGACACAGAGACAGAGACACAGAGACAGAGACACAGAGACAGAGACACAGAGACAGAGACACAGAGACAGAGACACAGAG
Organism: Megachile willughbiella; assembly: GCA_945859595.2. Taxonomy (NCBI): domain Eukaryota; kingdom Metazoa; phylum Arthropoda; class Insecta; order Hymenoptera; family Megachilidae; genus Megachile; species Megachile willughbiella. The sequence goes on from OX243807.1 coordinate 1,719,226, forward strand.
ACAGAGACACAGAGACAGAGACACAGAGACAGAGACACAGAGACAGAGACACAGAGACAGAGACACAGAGACAGAGACACGGAGACAGAGACACAGAGACAGAGACACAGAGACAGAGACACAGAGACAGAGACACAAAGACAGAGACACAGAGACAGAGACGCAGAGACAGAGACGCAGAGACAGAGACACAGAGACAGAGACACAGAGACAGAGACACAGAGACAGAGACACAGAGACAGAGACACAGAGACAGAGACACAGAGACAGAGACACAGTGACAGAGACACAGAGACAGAGACACAGAGACAGAGACACAGAGACAGAGACACAGAGACAGAGACACAGAGACAGAGACACAGAGACAGAGACACAGAGACAGAGACACAGAGACAGAGACACAGAGACAGAGACACAGAGACAGAGACACAGAGACAGAGACACAGAAACACATAGACAGAGACATAGGGACAGAGGAACAAAGACAGAGACACACAGACAGTGATACGGAGACAGAGGCAGAGACACAGGTACACCGAGACACAGAGACAGAGACACATAGGCAGAGGCACAGAAACAGAGACACAGAGACAGAGAGACAGAGACAGCGCAAGAGACACAGAGGGACGGATATACAGAGACAGGGACACTGACACAGAGACAGAGACAGACACAGAGACAGAGACACAGAGACGAAGACACAGAGACAGAGACACAGAGACAGAGACACAGAGGCAGAGACACAGAGACAGAGACACAGAGACAGAGACACAGAGACAGAGACACAGAGACAGAGACACAGAGACAGAGACACAGAGACAGAGACACAGAGACAGAGACACAGAGACAGAGACACAGAGACAGAGACACAGAGACAGAGACACAGAGACAGAGACACAGACACAGAGACACAGACACAGAGACACAGAGACAGAGACACAGAGACAGATACACAGAGACAGAGACACAGAGACAGAGACACAGAGACAGGGACACAGAGAGACGGAGATACAGAGACAGAGACAGACACAAAGACAGAGACAGAGACAGAGACAGAGACAGACGCAGAGACAGAGGCACAGAGACAAAGACACAGACACAGAGGGACAGAGACAGAGACACAGAGACAGAGACACAGAGACAGAGACACAGAGGCAGGGAAACAGAGACAGGGACACAGAGACAGAGACACAGAGACAGAGACACAGAGACAGAGACACAGGGACAGAGACACAGAGACAGAGACACAGAGACAGAGACACAGAGACACAGAGACAGAGACACAGAGACAGAGACACAGAGACAGAGACACAGAGACAGAGACACAGAGACAGAGACACAGTGACAGAGACACAGAGACAGAGACACAGAGACAGAGACACAGAGACAGAGACACAGAGACAGAGACACAGAGACAGAGACACAGAGACAGAGACACAGAGACAGAGACACAGAGACAGAGACACAGAGACAGAGACACAGAGACAGAGACACAGAGACAGAGACACAGAGACAGAGACACAGAGACAGAGACACAGAGACAGAGACACAGAGACAGAGACACAGAGACAGAGACACAGAGACAGAGACACAGAGACAGAGACACAGAGACAGAGACACAGAGACAGAGACAGAGACAGAGACACAGAGACAGAGACACAGAAACAGGGACACAGAGACAGAGACACAGAGACAGAGACACAGAGAGACGGAGATACAGGGTCAGAGACACAGAGACAGAGACAGACACAGAGGCAGAGACAGAGACAGAGAAAGACGCATAGACAGAGGCACAGAGACAAAGACACAGACACCGAGGGACAGAGACAGAGACACAGAGACGGAGACACAGAGACAGAGGCACAGAGACAGAGAGACAGAGAGACAGAGAGACAGAGACAGAGACACAGAGACAGCGACACAGAGACAGAGAAGCAGGGACGGATACACAGAGACAGAGACACAGAGACAGAGACAGAGACAGAGACACAGAGAGACGGAGATACAGGGTCAGAGACACAGAGACAGAGACAGACACAGAGACAGAGACAGACGCAGAGACAGAGGCACAGAGACAAAGACACAGACACCGAGGGACAGAGACAGAGACACAGAGACGGAGACACAGAGACAGAGACACAGAGACAGAGAGACAGAGACAGAGACACAGAGACAGCGACACAGAGACAGAGAAGCACGGACGGATACACAGAGACAGAGACACAGAGACAGAGACACAGAGACAGAGACACAGAGACAGTGACACAGAGACAGAGACACAGAGACAGAGACACAGAGACAGAGACACAGAGACAGAGGCAGAGGCAGAGACAGAGACAGAGACAGAGACAGAGACAGAGACAGAGACAGAGACAGAGACAGAGACAGAGGCAGCGACAGAATCAGAGACAGAGACACAGAGGCAGAGACAGGGGCAGAGACACAGACACAGAGACAGAGACACAGAGACAGAGACACAGAGACAGAGACACAGAGACAGAGACACAGAGATGAGACACAGAGACAGAGACACAGAGACAGAGACACAGAGACAGAGACACAGAGACAGAGACACAGAGACAGAGACACAGAGACAGAGACACAGAGACAGAGACAGAGACAGAGACAGAGACAGAGACACAGACACAGAGACACATAGACAGAGACATAGGGGCAGAGAAACAGAGACAGAGACACACAGACAGTGATACGGAGACAGAGGCAGAGACACAGGGACACCGAGACACCGAGACACAGAGACAGAGACACATAGACAGAGGCACAGAAACAGAGACACAGAGACAGAGCCACAGAAACAGAGACGCAGGGAGACAGAGAGACAGAGACAGCGCAAGAGACACAGAGAGACGGAGATACAGAGACAGAGACACTGAGACATAGACAGAGACAGACACAGAGACAGAGACACAGAGACGAAGACACAGAGACAGAGACACAGAGACAGATACACAGAGACAGAGACACAGAGACAGAGACACAGAGACAGAGACACAGAGACAGAGACACAGAGAGACGGAGATACATGGTCAGAGACACAGAGACAGAGACACAGAGACAGAGACACAGAGACAGAGACACAGAGACAGAGACACAGAGACAGAGACACAGAGACAGAGACACAGAGACAGAGACACAGAGACAGAGACACAGAGACAGAGAGACAGAGAGACAGAGACAGAGACACAGACACAGCGACACAGAGACAGAGAAGCAGGGACGGATACACAGAGACAGAGACACAGAGAGAGAGACAGAGACAGAGACACAGAGAGACGGAGATACAGGGTCAGAGACACAGAGACAGAGACAGACACGGAGACAGAGACAGACGCAGAGACAGAGGCACAGAGACAAAGACACAGACACCGAGGGACAGAGACAGAGACACAGAGACGGAGACACAGAGACAGAGACACAGAGACAGAGAGACAAAGACAGAGACACAGAGACAGCGACACAGAGACAGAGAAGCAGGGACGGATACACAGAGACAGAGACACAGAGACAGAGACACAGAGACAGAGACACAGAGACAGTGGCACAGAGACAGAGACACAGAGACAGAGACACAGAGACAGAGACACAGAGACAGAGACACAGAGACAGAGACACAGAGACAGAGACACAGAGACAGAGGCAGAGGCAGAGACAGAGACAGAGACAGAGACAGAGACAGAGACAGAGACAGAGACAGAGGCAGCGACAGAATCAGAGACAGAGACACAGAGGCAGAGACAGACACAGAGACAGAGACACAGAGACAGAGACACAGAGACAGAGACACAGAGACAGAGACACAGAGACAGAGACACAGAGACAGAGACACAGAGACAGAGACACAGAGAGACGGAGATACAGGGTCAGAGACACAGAGACAGAGACACAGAGACAGAGACACAGAGACAGAGACACAGAGACAGAGACACAGAGACAGAGACACGGAGACAGAGACACAGAGACAGAGACACAGAGACAGAGACACAGAGACAGAGACACAGAGACAGAGACACAGAGAGACGGAGATACAGGGTCAGAGACACAGAGACAGAGACACAGAGACAGAGACACAGAGACAGAGACACAGAGACAGAGAAACAGAGACAGAGACACAGAGACAGAGACACAGAGACAGAGACACAGAGACAGAGAAGCAGGGACGGATACACAGAGACAGAGACACAGAGGCAGAGACACAGAGACAGAGACACAGAGACAGAGACACAGAGACAGAGACACAGAGACAGAGACACAGAGACAGAGACACAGAGACAGAGACACAGAGACAGAGACACAGAGACAGAGACACAGAGACAGAGACACAGAGACAGAGACACAGAGACCGAGACACAGAGACAGAGACACAGAGACAGAGACACAGAGACAGAGACACTGAGACAGAGACACAGAGACGGAGACACAGAGACAGAGATAGAGACAGAGACACAGCCTCAGAGACACATAGACAGAGACATAGGGACAGAGAAACAGAGACAGAGACACACAGACAGTGATACGGAGACAGAGGCAGAGACACAGGGACACCGAGACACAGAGACAGAGACACATAGACAGAGGCACAGAAACAGAGACACAGAGACAGAGACACAGAGACAGAGACACAGAGACAGAGACACAGAGACAGAGACACAGAGGCAGAGACACAGAGACAGAGACACAGAGACAGAGACACAGAGACAGAGACACAGAGACAGAGACACAAAGACAGAGACACAGAGACAGAGACGCAGAGACAGAGACGCAGAGACAGAGACACAGAGACAGAGACACAGAGACAGAGACACAGAGACAGAGACACAGAGACAGAGACACAGAGACAGAGACACAGAGACAGAGACACAGAGACAGAGATAGAGACAGAGACACAGCCTCAGAGAAACATAGACAGAGACATAGGGACAGAGAAACAGAGACAGAGACACACAGACAGTGGTACGGAGACAGAGGCAGAGACACAGGGACACCGAGACACAGAGACAGAGACACATAGACAGAGGCACAGAAACAGAGACACAGAGACAGAGACACAGAAACAGAGACACAGGGAGACAGAGAGACACAGACAGCGCAAGAGACACAGAGAGACGGAGATACAGAGACAGAGACACTGAGACATAGACAGAGACAGACACAGAGACAGAGACACAGAGACGAAGACACAGAGACAGAGACACAGAGACAGATACACAGAGACAGAGACACAGAGACAGAGACACAGAGACAGAGACACAGAGACAGAGACACAGAGACAGAGACACAGAGAGACGGAGATACAGGGTCAGAGACACAGAGACAGAGACAGACACAGAGACAGAGACAGGGACAGAGGCAGACGCAGAAACAGAGGCACAGAGACAAAGGCACAGAGACAGAGGGACAGAGACAGAGACACAGAGATGGAGACACAGAGACAGAGACACAGAGACAGAGAGACAGAGACACAGAGACAGCGACACAGAGACAGAGAAGCAGGGACGGATACACAGAGACAGACACACAGAGACAGAGACACAGAGACACAGACACAGAGAAAGAGACACAGACACAGAGAAAGAGACACAGAGACAGAGACACAGAGACAGAGACACAGAGACAGAGACACAGAGACAGAGACACAGAGACAGAGACACAGAGACAGAGACACAGAGACAGAGACACAGAGACAGAGACACGGAGACAGAGACACAGAGACAGAGACACAGAGACAGAGACACAGAGACAGAGACACAAAGACAGAGACACAGAGACAGAGACGCAGAGACAGAGACGCAGAGACAGAGACACAGAGACAGAGACACAGAGACAGAGACACAGAGACAGAGACACAGAGACAGAGACACAGAGACAGAGACACAGAGACAGAGACACAGTGACAGAGACACAGAGACAGAGACACAGAGACAGAGACACAGAGACAGAGACACAGAGACAGAGACACAGAGACAGAGACACAGAGACAGAGACACAGAGACAGAGACACAGAGACAGAGACACAGAGACAGAGACACAGAAACACATAGACAGAGACATAGGGACAGAGGAACAAAGACAGAGACACACAGACAGTGATACGGAGACAGAGGCAGAGACACAGGTACACCGAGACACAGAGACAGAGACACATAGGCAGAGGCACAGAAACAGAGACACAGAGACAGAGAGACAGAGACAGCGCAAGAGACACAGAGGGACGGATATACAGAGACAGGGACACTGACACAGAGACAGAGACAGACACAGAGACAGAGACACAGAGACGAAGACACAGAGACAGAGACACAGAGACAGAGACACAGAGGCAGAGACACAGAGACAGAGACACAGAGACAGAGACACAGAGACAGAGACACAGAGACAGAGACACAGAGACAGAGACACAGAGACAGAGACACAGAGACAGAGACACAGAGACAGAGACACAGAGACAGAGACACAGAGACAGAGACACAGAGACAGAGACACAGAGACAGAGACACAGACACAGAGACACAGACACAGAGACACAGAGACAGAGACACAGAGACAGAGACACAGAGACAGAGACACAGAGACAGGGACACAGAGAGACGGAGATACAGAGACAGAGACAGACACAAAGACAGAGACAGAGACAGAGACAGACGCAGAGACAGAGGCACAGAGACAAAGACACAGACACAGAGGGACAGAGACAGAGACACAGAGACAGAGACACAGAGACAGAGACACAGAGGCAGGGAAACAGAGACAGGGACACAGAGACAGAGACACAGAGACAGAGACACAGAGACAGAGACACAGGGACAGAGACACAGAGACAGAGACACAGAGACAGAGACACAGAGACAGAGACACAGAGACACAGAGACAGAGACACAGAGACAGAGACACAGAGACAGAGACACAGAGACAGAGACACAGAGACAGAGACACAGTGACAGAGACACAGAGACAGAGACACAGAGACAGAGACACAGAGACAGAGACACAGAGACAGAGACACAGAGACAGAGACACAGAGACAGAGACACGGAGACAGAGACACAGAGACAGAGACACAGAGACAGAGACACAGAGACAGAGACACAGAGACAGAGACACAGAGACAGAGACACAGAGACAGAGACACAGAGACAGAGACACAGAGACAGAGACACAGAGACAGAGACACAGAGACAGAGACAGAGACAGAGACACAGAGACAGAGACACAGAAACAGAGACACAGAGACAGAGACACAGAGACAGAGACACAGAGAGACGGAGATACAGGGTCAGAGACACAGAGACAGAGACAGACACAGAGGCAGAGACAGAGACAGAGAAAGACGCATAGACAGAGGCACAGAGACAAAGACACAGACACCGAGGGACAGAGACAGAGACACAGAGACGGAGACACAGAGACAGAGGCACAGAGACAGAGAGACAGAGAGACAGAGAGACAGAGACAGAGACACAGAGACAGCGACACAGAGACAGAGAAGCAGGGACGGATACACAGAGACAGAGACACAGAGACAGAGACAGAGACAGAGACACAGAGAGACGGAGATACAGGGTCAGAGACACAGAGACAGAGACAGACACAGAGACAGAGACAGACGCAGAGACAGAGGCACAGAGACAAAGACACAGACACCGAGGGACAGAGACAGAGACACAGAGACGGAGACACAGAGACAGAGCCACAGAGACAGAGAGACAGAGACAGAGACACAGAGACAGCGACACAGAGACAGAGAAGCACGGACGGATACACAGAGACAGAGACACAGAGACAGAGACACAGAGACAGAGACACAGAGACAGTGACACAGAGACAGAGACACAGAGACAGAGACACAGAGACAGAGACACAGAGACAGAGGCAGAGGCAGAGACAGAGACAGAGACAGAGACAGAGACAGAGACAGAGACAGAGACAGAGACAGAGGCAGCGACAGAATCAGAGACAGAGACACAGAGGCAGAGACAGGGGCAGAGACACAGACACAGAGACAGAGACACAGAGACAGAGACACAGAGACAGAGACACAGAGACAGAGACACAGAGACAGAGACACAGAGACAGAGACACAGAGACAGAGACACAGAGACAGAGACACAGAGACAGAGACACAGAGACAGAGACACAGAGACAGAGACACAGAGACAGAGACACAGAGACAGAGACACAGAGACAGAGACAGAGACAGAGACAGAGACAGAGACACAGACACAGAGACACATAGACAGAGACATAGGGGCAGAGAAACAGAGACAGAGACACACAGACAGTGATACGGAGACAGAGGCAGAGACACAGGGACACCGAGACACCGAGACACAGAGACAGAGACACATAGACAGAGGCACAGAAACAGAGACACAGAGACAGAGCCACAGAAACAGAGACACAGGGAGACAGAGAGACAGAGACAGCGCAAGAGACACAGAGAGACGGAGATACAGAGACAGAGACACTGAGACATAGACAGAGACAGACACAGAGACAGAGACACAGAGACGAAGACACAGAGACAGAGACACAGAGACAGATACACAGAGACAGAGACACAGAGACAGAGACACAGAGACAGAGACACAGAGACAGAGACACAGAGACAGAGACACAGAGAGACGGAGATACATGGTCAGAGACACAGAGACAGAGACACAGAGACAGAGACACAGAGACAGAGACACAGAGACAGAGACACAGAGACAGAGACACAGAGACAGAGACACAGAGACAGAGACACAGAGACAGAGAGACAGAGAGACAGAGACAGAGACACAGACACAGCGACACAGAGACAGAGAAGCAGGGACGGATACACAGAGACAGAGACACAGAGAGAGAGACAGAGACAGAGACACAGAGAGACGGAGATACAGGGTCAGAGACACAGAGACAGAGACAGACACGGAGACAGAGACAGACGCAGAGACAGAGGCACAGAGACAAAGACACAGACACCGAGGGACAGAGACAGAGACACAGAGACGGAGACACAGAGACAGAGACACAGAGACAGAGAGACAAAGACAGAGACACAGAGACAGCGACACAGAGACAGAGACACAGAGACAGAGAAGCAGGGACGGATACACAGAGACAGAGACACAGAGGCAGAGACACAGAGACAGAGACACAGAGACAGAGACACAGAGACAGAGACACAGAGACAGAGACACAGAGACAGAGACACAGAGACAGAGACACAGAGACAGAGACACAGAGACAGAGACACAGAGACAGAGACACAGAGACCGAGACACAGAGACAGAGACACAGAGACAGAGACACAGAGACAGAGACACAGAGACAGAGACACAGAGACGGAGACACAGAGACAGAGATAGAGACAGAGACACAGCCTCAGAGACACATAGACAGAGACATAGGGACAGAGAAACAGAGACAGAGACACACAGACAGTGATACGGAGACAGAGGCAGAGACACAGGGACACCGAGACACAGAGACAGAGACACATAGACAGAGGCACAGAAACAGAGACACAGAGACAGAGACACAGAGACAGAGACACAGAGACAGAGACACAGAGACAGAGACACAGAGGCAGAGACACAGAGACAGAGACACAGAGACAGAGACACAGAGACAGAGACACAGAGACAGAGACACAAAGACAGAGACACAGAGACAGAGACGCAGAGACAGAGACGCAGAGACAGAGACACAGAGACAGAGACACAGAGACAGAGACACAGAGACAGAGACACAGAGACAGAGACACAGAGACAGAGACACAGAGACAGAGACACAGAGACAGAGATAGAGACAGAGACACAGCCTCAGAGAAACATAGACAGAGACATAGGGACAGAGAAACAGAGACAGAGACACACAGACAGTGGTACGGAGACAGAGGCAGAGACACAGGGACACCGAGACACAGAGACAGAGACACATAGACAGAGGCACAGAAACAGAGACACAGAGACAGAGACACAGAAACAGAGACACAGGGAGACAGAGAGACACAGACAGCGCAAGAGACACAGAGAGACGGAGATACAGAGACAGAGACACTGAGACATAGACAGAGACAGACACAGAGACAGAGACACAGAGACGAAGACACAGAGACAGAGACACAGAGACAGATACACAGAGACAGAGACACAGAGACAGAGACACAGAGACAGAGACACAGAGACAGAGACACAGAGACAGAGACACAGAGAGACGGAGATACAGGGTCAGAGACACAGAGACAGAGACAGACACAGAGACAGAGACAGGGACAGAGGCAGACGCAGAAACAGAGGCACAGAGACAAAGGCACAGAGACAGAGGGACAGAGACAGAGACACAGAGATGGAGACACAGAGACAGAGACACAGAGACAGAGAGACAGAGACACAGAGACAGCGACACAGAGACAGAGAAGCAGGGACGGATACACAGAGACAGACACACAGAGACAGAGACACAGAGACACAGACACAGAGAAAGAGACACAGACACAGAGAAAGAGACACAGAGACAGAGACACAGAGACAGAGACACAGAGACAGAGACACAGAGACAGAGACACAGAAACACATAGACAGAGACATAGGGACAGAGAAACAAAGACAGAGACATAGGGACAGAGAAACAAAGACAGAGATACACAGACAGTGATACGGAGACAGAGGCAGAGACACAGGGACACCGAGACACAGAGACAGAGACACAGAGACAGAGACACAGAGACAGAGACAGAGACACAGAGACAGAGACACAGAGACAGAGACACAGAGACAGAGACACAGAGACAGAGACAGAGAGACTGAGACACAGAGACACAGAGACAGAGACACAGAGACAGAGACACAGAGACAGAGACACAGAGACAGAGACACAGAGACAGAGACAGAGACACAGAGACAGAGACACAGAGACAGAGACACAGAGACAGAGACACAGAGACAGAGACACAGAGACACAGAGACAGAGACACAGAGACAGAGACACAGAGACAGAGACACATAGACAGAGACACAGAGACAGAGACACAGAGACAGAGACACAGAGACAGAGACACAGAGACAGAGACACAGAGACAGAGACAGAGACAGAGACAGAGACAGAGACAGACGCAGAGACAGAGGCACAGAGACAGAGACACAGAGACGGAGACACAGAGACAGAGACACAGAGACAGAGACACAGAGACAGAGACACAGAGAGACGGAGATACAGGGTCAGAGACACAGAGACAGAGACAGAGACAGACACAGAGACAGAGACAGAGACAGAGACAGACGCAGAGACAGAGACACAGAGACAGAGACACAAAGACAGAGACACAGAGACAGAGACGCAGAGACAGAGACACAGAGACAGAGACACAGAGACAGAGACACAGAGACAGAGACACAGAGACAGAGATAGAGACAGAGACACAGCCTCAGAGAAACATAGACAGAGACATAGGGACAGAGAAACAGAGACAGAGACACACAGACAGTGGTACGGAGACAGAGGCAGAGACACAGGGACACCGAGACACAGAGACAGAGACACATAGACAGAGGCACAGAAACAGAGACACAGAGACAGAGACACAGAAACAGAGACACAGGGAGACAGAGAGACACAGACAGCGCAAGAGACACAGAGAGACGGAGATACAGAGACAGAGACACTGAGACATAGACAGAGACAGACACAGAGACAGAGACACAGAGACGAAGACACAGAGACAGAGACACAGAGACAGATACACAGAGACAGAGACACAGAGAGACGGAGATACAGGGTCAGAGACACAGAGACAGAGACAGACACAGAGACAGAGACACAGAGACAGAGACACAGAGACAGAGACACAGAGACAGAGACACAGAGACAGAGACACAGAGACAGAGACACAGAGACAGAGACACAAAGAGACGGAGATACAGGGTCAGAGACACAGAGACAGAGACACAGAGAGACGGAGATACAGGGTCAGAGACACAGAGACAGAGACAGACACAGAGACAGAGACAGGGACAGAGGCAGACGCAGAAACAGAGGCACAGAGACAAAGGCACAGAGACAGAGGGACAGAGACAGAGACACAGAGATGGAGACACAGAGACAGAGACACAGAGACAGAGAGACAGAGACACAGAGACAGCGACACAGAGACAGAGAAGCAGGGACGGATACACAGAGACAGACACACAGAGACAGAGACACAGAGACACAGACACAGAGAAAGAGACACAGAGACAGAGACACAGAGACAGAGACACAGAGACAGAGACACAGAGACAGAGACACAGAAACACATAGACAGAGACATAGGGACAGAGAAACAAAGACAGAGACATAGGGACAGAGAAACAAAGACAGAGATACACAGACAGTGATACGGAGACAGAGGCAGAGACACAGGGACACCGAGACACAGAGACAGAGACACAGATACAGAGACACAGATACAGAGACACAGAGACAGAGACAGAGACACAGAGACAGAGACACAGAGACAGAGACACAGAGACAGAGACACAGAGACAGAGACACAGAGACTGAGACACAGAGACAGAGACACAGAGACAGAGACACAGAGACAGAGACACAGAGACAGAGACACAGAGACAGAGACACAGAGACAGAGACACAGAGACAGAGACACAGAGACAGAGACAGAGACACAGAGACAGAGACACAGAAACAGAGACACAGATACAGAGACGCAGAGACAGAGACACAGAGAGACGGAGATACCGGGTCAGAGACACAGAGACAGAGACAGACACAGAGACAGAGACAGAGACAGAGAAAGACGCAGAGACAGAGGCACAGAGACAAAGACACAGACACCGAGGGACAGAGACAGAGACACAGAGACGGAGACATAGAGACGGAGACACAGAGACAGAGACACAGAGACAGAGAGACAGAGACAGAGACACAGAGACAGCGACACAGAGACAGGGAAGCAGGGACGGATACACAGAGACAGAGACAGACACAGAGACAGAGACAGGGACAGAGACAGACGCAGAAACAGAGGCACAGAGACAATGACACAGAGACAGAGACACAGAGACAGAGAGACAGAGACAGAGACACAGGGACAGCGACACAGAGACAGAGACACAGAAACACATAGACAGAGACATCGGGACAGAGAAACAAAGACAGAGACATAGGGACAGAGAAACAAAGACAGAGATACACAGACAGTGATACGGAGACAGAGGCAGAGACACAGGGACACCGAGACACAGAGACAGAGACACAGAGACAGAGACACAGAGACAGAGACAGAGACACAGAGACAGAGACACAGAGACAGAGACACAGAGACACAGAGACAGAGACACAGAGACAGAGACACAGAGACACAGACACATAGACAGAGACACAGAGACAGAGACACAGAGACAGAGACACAGAGACAGAGACACAGAGACAGAGACACAGAGACAGAGACAGAGACAGAGACACAGAGACAGACACAGAGACAGAGACAGAGACAGAGACAGACGCAGAGACAGAGGCACAGAGACAGAGACACAGAGACGGAGACACAGAGACAGAGACACAGAGACAGAGACACAGAGACAGAGACACAGAGACAGAGACACAGAGAGACGGAGATACAGGGTCAGAGACACAGAGACAGAGACAGAGACAGACACAGAGACAGAGACAGAGACAGAGACAGACTCAGAGACAGAGGCACAGAGACAAAGACACAGAGACAGAGGGACAGAGACAGAGACACAGAGACAGAGACAGAGAGACAGAGACACAGAGACAGAGACACAGAGACAGAGACACAGAGGCAGAGACACTGATGCAGAGATACAGAGACAGAGGCAGAGATAGAGACACAGGGACAGAGACACAGAGACGAAGTCACAGAGACAGGGGACAGAGACAGAGACACAGAGACAGAGACACAGAGACAGAGACAGAGACAGAGACACAGAGACAGACACAGAGACAGAGACAGAGACAGAGACAGACGCAGAGACAGAGGCACAGAGACAGAGACACAGAGACGGAGACACAGAGACAGAGACACAGAGACAGAGACACAGAGACAGAGACACAGAGAGACGGAGATACAGGGTCAGAGACACAGAGACAGAGACAGAGACAGACACAGAGACAGAGACAGAGACAGAGACAGACGCAGAGACAGAGGCACAGAGACAAAGACACAGAGACAGAGGGACAGAGACAGAGACACAGAGACAGAGACAGAGAGACAGAGACACAGAGACAGAGACACAGAGACAGAGACACAGAGGCAGAGACACAGATGCAGAGATACAGAGACAGAGGCAGAGATAGAGACACAGGGACAGAGACACAGAGACGAAGTCACAGAGACAGGGGACAGAGACAGAGACACAGAGACAGAGAAAAAGATACAGGGCCACATCGACAGAAACACAGAGACAGAGGGACAGAGACCGAGACACAGAGACAGGGAAACAGAGACAGGGACACAGAGACAGAGACACAGAGACAGCGAGAGACACAGAGACACAGAGACAGAGACACAGAGACAGAGACACAGAGACAGAGACGCAGAGACAGAGACACAGAGACAGAGACACAGAGACAGAGACACAGAGACAGAGACACAGAGACAGAGACACAGAGACAGAGACACAGAGACAGAGAAGCAGGGACGGATACACAGAGACAGAGACACAGAGACAGAGACACAGGGACAGAGACACAGAGACAGAGACACAGAGACAGAGACACAGAGACAGAGACACAGAGACAGAGACACAGAGACAGAGACACAGAGACAGAGACACAGAGACAGAGAAGCAGGGACGGATACACAGAGACAGAGACACAGAGACAGAGACACAGAGACAGAGGCACAGAGACAAAGACACAGAGACAGAGGGACAGAGACAGAGACACAGAGACAGAGACAGAGAGACAGAGACACAGAGACAGAGACACAGACACAGAGACACAGAGGCAGAGACACAGATGCAGAGATACAGAGACAGAGGCAGAGATAGAGACACAGGGACAGAGACACAGAGACGAAGACACAGAGACAGGGGACAGAGACAGAGACACAGAGACAGAGAAAAAGATACAGGGCCACATCGACAGAAACACAGAGACAGAGGGACAGAGACCGAGACACAGAGAGAGGGAAACAGAGACAGGGACACAGAGACAGAGACACAGAGACAGCGACAGACACAGAGACACAGAGACAGAGACACAGAGACAGAGACACAGAGACAGAGACACAGAGACAGAGACACAGAGACAGAGACACAGAGACAGAGACACAGAGACAGAGACACAGAGACAGAGACACAGAGACAGAGACACAGAGACAGAGACACAGAGACAGAGACACAGAGACAGAGACACAGAGACAGAGACACAGAGACAGAGACACAGAGACAGAGACTCAAAGACAGAGACACAGAGAAAGAGACACAGAGACAGAGACACAAAGAGAGAGACACAGAGACAGAGACACAGAGACAGAGACACAGAGACAGAGACACAGAGACAGAGACACAGAGACAGAGACAGAGACACAGCCTCAGAGGCACATAGACAGAGACATAGGGACAGAGAAACAGAGACAGAGACACACAGACAGTGATACGGAGACAGAGGCAGAGACACAGGGACACCGAGACACAGAGACGGAGACACATAGACAGAGGCACAGAAACAGAGACACAGAGACAAAGACACAGAAACAGAGACACAGGGAGACAGAGAGACAGAGACAGCGCAAGAGACACAGAGAGACGGAGATACAGAGACAGAGACACAGAGACAGAGACACAGAGACAGAGACACAGAGACAGAGACACAGAGACAGAGACACAGAGACAGCGACACAGAGACAGAGACAGAGACAGAGACAGAGACACAGACACAGAGACACATAGACAGAGACATAGGGACAGAGAAACAGAGACAGAGACACACAGACAGTGATACGGAGACAGAGGCAGAGACACAGGGACACCGAGACACAGAGACAGAGACACATAGACAGAGGCACAGAAACAGAGACACAGAGACAGAGACACAGAAACAGAGACACAGGGAGACAGAGAGACAGAGACAGCGCAAGAGACACAGAGAGACGGAGATACAGAGACAGAGACACTGAGACATAGACAGAGACAGACACAGAGACAGAGACACAGAGACGAAGACGCAGAGACAGAGACACAGAGACAGATACACAGAGACAGAGACACAGAGACAGAGACACAGAGACAGAGACACAGAGACAGAGACACAGAGACAGAGACACAGAGACAGAGACACAGAGACAGAGACACAGAGAGACGGAGATACAGGGTCAGAGACACAGAGACAGAGACAGACACAGAGACAGAGACAGGGACAGAGACAGACGCAGAAACAGAGGCACAGAGACAATGACACAGAGACAGAGACACAGAGACAGAGACACAGAGACAGAGACACAGAGACAGAGACACAGAGACAGAGACACAGAGACAGAGACACAGAGACAGAGACACAGAGACAGAGACACAGAGACAGAGACACAGAGACAGAGACAGAGACAGAGACAGAGACAGAGACAGAGACAGAGACACAGAGACAGAGACACAGAGACAGAGACATAGGGACAGAGAAACAGAGACAGAGACACACAGACAGTGATACGGAGACAAAGGCAGAGACACAGGGACACCGAGACACAGAGACAGAGACACATAGACAGAGGCACAGAAACAGAGACACAGAGACAGAGACACAGAGACAGAGACACAGAGACAGAGACACAGAGACAGAGACACAGAGACAGAGACACAGAGACAGAGACACAGAGACAGAGACACAGAGACAGAGACACAGAGAGACGGAGATACAGGGTCAGAGACACAGAGACAGAGACAGACACAGAGACAGAGACAGGGACAGAGACAGACGCAGAGACAGAGACACAGAGACAGAGACACAGAGACAGAGACACAGAGACAGAGACACAGAGACAGAGACACAGAGACAGAGACACAGAGACAGAGACACAGAGACAGAGATAGAGACAGAGACACAGCCTCAGAGACACATAGACAGAGACATAGGGACAGAGAAACAGAGACAGAGACACACAGACAGTGGTACGGAGACAGAGGCAGAGACACAGGGACACCGAGACACAGAGACAGAGACACATAGACAGAGGCACAGAAACAGAGACACAGAGACAGAGACACAGAAACAGAGACACAGGGAGACAGAGAGACACAGACAGCGCAAGAGACACAGAGAGACGGAGATACAGAGACAGAGACACTGAGACATAGACAGAGACAGACACAGAGACAGAGACACAGAGACGAAGACACAGAGACAGAGACACAGAGACAGATACACAGAGACAGAGACACAGAGACAGAGACACAGAGACAGAGACACAGAGACAGAGACACAGAGACAGAGACACAGAGAGACGGAGATACAGGGTCAGAGACACAGAGAGACGGAGATACAGTGTCAGAGACACAGAGACAGAGACAGACACAGAGACAGAGACAGGGACAGAGACAGACGCAGAAACAGAGGCACAGAGACAATGACACAGAGACAGAGACACAGAGACAGAGAGACAGAGACAGAGACACAGGGACAGCGACACAGAGACAGAGAAGCAGGGACGGATATACAGGGACAGAGACACAGAGACAGAGACACAGAGACAGAGACACAGAGACAGAGACACAGAGACAGAGACACGGAGACAGAGACACAGAGACAGAGACACAGAGACAGAGACACAGAGACAGAGACACGGAGACAGAGACACAGAGACAGAGACACAGAGACAGAGACACAGAGAGACGGAGATACAGGGTCAGAGACACAGAGACAGAGACAGACACAGAGACAGAGACAGAGACAGTGACAGACGCAGAGACAGAGGCACAGAGACAAAGACACAGACACAGAGGGACAGAGAGACAGAGAGACGGAGACACAGAGACAGGGACACAGAGACAGAGACACAGAGACAGAGACACAGAGACAGAGACACAGAGACAGAGAGACAGAGACAGAGACACAGAGACAGAGACACAGAGACAGAGACACAGAGACAGAGACACGGAGACAGAGACACAGAGACAGAGACACAGAGACAGAGACACAGAGACAGAGACACAGAGACAGAGAAAATGATACAGGGCCACATCGACAGAAACACAGAGACAGAGGGACAGAGACCGGGACACAGAGACAGGGAAACAGAGACAGGGACACACAGACAGATACAGAGACACAGAGACAGAGACGCAGAGACAGGGACGCAGAGACAGAGACACAGAGACAGAGACACAGAGACAGAGAGAGAGACAGAGACAGAGACACAGACACAGAGACACAGACACAGAGACATAGGGACAGAGAAACAGAGACAGAGACACACAGACAGTGATACGGAGACAGAGGCGGGACACAGGGACACCAAGACACAGAGACAGAGACACATAGACAGAGGCACAGAAACAGAGACACAGAGACAGAGACACAGAGACAGAGACACAGAAACAGAGACACAGGGAGACAGAGAGACAGAGACAGCGCAAGAGACACAGAGAGACGGAGATACAGAGACAGAGACACTGAGACATAGACAGAGACAGACACAGAGACAGAGACACAGAGACGAAGACACAGAGACAGAGACACAGAGACAGATACACAGAGACAGAGACACAGAGACAGAGACACAGAGACAGAGACACAGAGACAGAGACACAGAGACAGAGACACAGAGACAGAGACACAGAGACAGAGACACAGAGACAGAGACACAGAGAGACGGAGATACAGGGTCAGAGACACAGAGACAGAGACAGACACAGAGACAGAGACAGAGACAGGGACAGAGACAGACGCAGAAACAGAGGCACAGAGACAATGACACAGAGACAGAGACACAGAGACAGAGAGACAGAGACAGAGACACAGGGACAGCGACACAGAGACAGAGAAGCAGGGACGGATATACAGGGACAGAGACACAGAGACAGAGACACAGAGACAGAGACACAGAGACAGAGACACGGAGACAGAGACACAGAGACAGAGACAGAGACACAGAGACAGAGACACAGAGACAGAGACACAGAGACAGAGACACAGAGACAGAGACACAGAGACAGAGACACAGAGACAGAGACACAGAGACAGAGACACAGAGAGACGGAGATACAGGGTCAGAGACACAGAGACAGAGACAGACACAGAGACAGAGACAGAGACAGTGACAGACGCAGAGACAGAGGCACAGAGACAAAGACACAGACACAGAGGGACAGAGAGACAGAGAGACGGAGACACAGAGACAGGGACACAGAGACAGAGACACAGAGACAGAGACACAGAGACAGAGACACAGAGACAGAGAGACAGAGACAGAGACACAGAGACAGAGACACAGAGACAGAGACACAGAGACAGAGACACGGAGACAGAGACACAGAGACAGAGACACAGAGACAGAGACACAGAGACAGAGACACAGAGACAGAGAAAATGATACAGGGCCACATCGACAGAAACACAGAGACAGAGGGACAGAGACCGGGACACAGAGACAGGGAAACAGAGACAGGGACACACAGACAGATACAGAGACACAGAGACAGAGACGCAGAGACAGGGACGCAGAGACAGAGACACAGAGACACAGACACAGAGACAGAGACACAGAGACAGAGACACAGAGACAGAGACACAGAGACAGAGACACAAAGAGACGTAGATACAGGGTCAGAGACACAGAGACAGAGACAGACACAGAGACAGAGACAGAGACAGAGACAGACGCAGAGACAGAGGCACAGAGACAGAGACACAGAGACGGAGACACAGGGACGGAGACACAGAGACAGAGACACAGAGACAGAGACACAGAGACAGAGACACAGAGACAGAGACACAGAGACAGAGACAGAGACAGAGACACAGAGACAGAGACACAGAAACAGAGACACAGATACAGAGACGCAGAGACAGAGACACAGAGAGACGGAGATACAGGGTCAGAGACACAGAGACAGAGACAGAGACAGAGAAAGACGCAGAGACAGAGGCACAGAGACAAAGACACAGACACCGAGGGACAGAGACAGAGACACAGAGACAGGGACACAGAGACAGAGAAAAAGATACAGGGCCACATCGACAGAAACACAGAGACAGAGGGACAGAGACCGGGACACAGAGACAGAGGAACAGAGACAGGGACACACAGACAGATACAGAGACACAGAGACAGAGACGCAGAGACAGGGACGCAGAGACAGAGACACAGAGACAGAGACACAGAGACAGAGACACAGAGACAGAGACACAGAGACAGAGACAGAGACAGAGACAGAGACACAGACACAGAGACACAGACACAGAGACATAGGGACAGAGAAACAGAGACAGAGACACACAGACAGTGATACGGAGACAGAGGCAGAGACACAGGGACACCGAGACACAGAGACAGAGACACATAGACAGAGGCAGAGAAACAGAGACACAGAGACAGAGCCACAGAAACAGAGACACAGGGAGACAGAGAGACAGAGACAGCGCAAGAGACACAGAGAGACGGAGATACAGAGACAGAGACACTGAGACATAGACAGAGACAGACACAGAGACAGAGACACAGAGACGAAGACACAGAGACAGAGACACAGAGACAGATACACAGAGACAGAGACACAGAGACAGAGACACAGAGACAGAGACACAGAGACAGAGACACAGAGACAGAGACACAGAGACAGAGACACAGAGAGACGGAGATACAGGGTCAGAGACACAGAGACAGAGACAGACACAGAGACAGAGACACAGAGACAGAGACACAGAGACAGAGACACAGAGACAGAGACACAGAGACAGAGACACAGAGACAGAGACACAAAGAGACGGAGATACAGGGTCAGAGACACAGAGACAGAGACACAGAGACAGAGACACAGAGACAGAGACACAGAGACAGAGACACAGAGACAGAGACACAGAGACAGAGAAAATGATACAGGGCCACATCGACAGAAACACAGAGACAGAGGGACAGAGACCGGGACACAGAGACAGGGAAACAGAGACAGGGACACACAGACAGATACAGAGACACAGAGACAGAGACGCAGAGACAGGGACGCAGAGACAGAGACACAGAGACAGAGACACAGAGACAGAGAGAGAGACAGAGACAGAGACACAGACACAGAGACACAGACACAGAGACATAGGGACAGAGAAACAGAGACAGAGACACACAGACAGTGATACGGAGACAGAGGCAGAGACACAGGGACACCAAGACACAGAGACAGAGACACATAGACAGAGGCACAGAAACAGAGACACAGAGACAGAGACACAGAGACAGAGACACAGAAACAGAGACACAGGGAGACAGAGAGACAGAGACAGCGCAAGAGACACAGAGAGACGGAGATACAGAGACAGAGACACTGAGACATAGACAGAGACAGACACAGAGACAGAGACACAGAGACGAAGACACAGAGACAGAGACACAGAGACAGATACACAGAGACAGAGACACAGAGACAGAGACACAGAGACAGAGACACAGAGACAGAGACACAGAGACAGAGACACAGAGACAGAGACACAGAGACAGAGACACAGAGAGACGGAGATACAGGGTCAGAGACACAGAGACAGAGACAGACACAGAGACAGAGACAGAGACAGGGACAGAGACAGACGCAGAAACAGAGGCACAGAGACAATGACACAGAGACAGAGACACAGAGACAGAGAGACACAGACAGAGACACAGGGACAGCGACACAGAGACAGAGAAGCAGGGACGGATATACAGGGACAGAGACACAGAGACAGAGACACAGAGACAGAGACACAGAGACAGAGACACGGAGACAGAGACACAGAGACAGAGACACAGAGACAGAGACACAGAGACAGAGACACAGAGACAGAGACACAGAGACAGAGACACAGAGACAGAGACACAGAGACAGAGACACAGAGACAGAGACACAGAGAGACGGAGATACAGGGTCAGAGACACAGAGACAGAGACAGACACAGAGACAGAGACAGAGACAGTGACAGACGCAGAGACAGAGGCACAGAGACAAAGACACAGACACAGAGGGACAGAGAGACAGAGAGACGGAGACACAGAGACAGGGACACAGAGACAGAGACACAGAGACAGAGACACAGAGACAGAGACACAGAGACAGAGAGACAGAGACAGAGACACAGAGACAGAGACACAGAGACAGAGACACAGAGACAGAGACACGGAGACAGAGACACAGAGACAGAGACACAGAGACAGAGACACAGAGACAGAGACACAGAGACAGAGAAAATTATACAGGGCCACATCGACAGAAACACAGAGACAGAGGGACAGAGACCGGGACACAGAGACAGGGAAACAGAGACAGGGACACACAGACAGATACAGAGACACAGAGACAGAGACGCAGAGACAGGGACGCAGAGACAGAGACACAGAGACACAGACACAGAGACTGAGACACAGAGACAGAGACACAGAGACAGAGACACAGAGACAGAGACACAAAGAGACGTAGATACAGGGTCAGAGACACAGAGACAGAGACAGACACAGAGACAGAGACAGAGACAGAGACAGACGCAGAGACAGAGGCACAGAGACAGAGACACAGAGACGGAGACACAGAGACGGAGACACAGAGACAGAGACACAGAGACAGAGACACAGAGACAGAGACACAGAGACAGAGACACAGAGACAGAGACACAGAGACAGAGACAGAGACAGAGACACAGAGACAGAGACACAGAAACAGAGACACAGATACAGAGACGCAGAGACAGAGACACAGAGAGACGGAGATACAGGGTCAGAGACACAGAGACAGAGACAGACACAGAGACAGAGACAGAGACAGAGAAAGACGCAGAGACAGAGGCACAGAGACAAAGACACAGACACCGAGGGACAGAGACAGAGACACAGAGACAGGGACACAGAGACAGAGAAAAAGATACAGGGCCACATCGACAGAAACACAGAGACAGAGGGACAGAGACCGGGACACAGAGACAGAGAAACAGAGACAGGGACACACAGACAGATACAGAGACACAGAGACAGAGACGCAGAGACTGGGACGCAGAGACAGAGACACAGAGACAGAGACACAGAGACAGAGACACAGAGACAGAGACAGAGACAGAGACAGAGACACAGACACAGAGACACAGACACAGAGACATAGGGACAGAGAAACAGAGACAGAGACACACAGACAGTGATACGGAGACAGAGGCAGAGACACAGGGACACCGAGACACAGAGACAGAGACACATAGACAGAGGCAGAGAAACAGAGACACAGAGACAGAGCCACAGAAACAGAGACACAGGGAGACAGAGAGACAGAGACAGCGCAAGAGACACAGAGAGACGGAGATACAGAGACAGAGACACTGAGACATAGACAGAGACAGACACAGAGACAGAGACACAGAGACGAAGACACAGAGACAGAGACACAGAGACAGATACACAGAGACAGAGACACAGAGACAGAGACACAGAGACAGAGACACAGAGACAGAGACACAGAGACAGAGACACAGAGACAGAGACACAGAGACAGAGACACAGAGAGACGGAGATACAGGGTCAGAGACACAGAGACAGAGACAGACACAGAGACAGAGACACAGAGACACAGACACAGAGACAGAGACACAGAGACAGAGACACAGAGACAGAGACACAGAGACAGAGACACAAAGAGACGGAGATACAGGGTCAGAGACACAGAGACAGAGACAGACACAGAGACAGAGACAGAGACAGAGACAGACGCAGAGACAGAGGCACAGAGACAGAGACACAGAGACGGAGACACAGAGACGGAGACACAGAGACAGAGACACAGAGACAGAGACACAGAGACAGAGACACAGAGACAGAGACACAGAGACAGAGACACAGAGACAGAGACAGAGACAGAGACACAGAGACAGAGACACAGAAACAGAGACACAGATACAGAGACGCAGAGACAGAGACACAGAGAGACGGAGATACAGGGTCAGAGACACAGAGACAGAGACAGACACAGAGACAGAGACAGAGACAGAGAAAGACGCAGAGACAGAGGCACAGAGACAAAGACACAGACACCGAGGGACAGAGACAGAGACACAGAGACGGAGACACAGAGACGGAGACACAGAGACAGAGACACAGAGACAGAGAGACAGAGACAGAGACACAGAGACAGCGACACAGAGACAGGGAAGCAGGGACGGATACACAGAGACAGAGACACAGAGACAGAGACACAGAGACAGAGACACAGAGACAGAGACACAGAGACAGAGACACAGAGACAGAGACACAGAGACAGAGACACAGAGACAGAGACACAGAGACAGAGACACAGAGACAGAGACACAGAGACAGAGACACAGAGACAGAGACAGAGACAGAGACAGAGACACAGACACAGAGACACATAGACAGAGACATAGGGACAGAAAAACAGAGACAGAGACACACAGACAGTGATACGGAGACAGAGGCAGAGACACAGGGACACCGAGACACAGAGACAGAGACACATAGACCGAGGCACAGAAACAGAGACACAGAGACAGAGACACAGAAACAGAGACACAGGGAGACAGAGAGACAGAGACAGCGCAAGAGACACAGAGAGACGGAGATACAGAGACAGAGACACTGAGACATAGACAGAGACAGACACAGAGACAGAGACACAGAGACGAAGACACAGAGACAGAGACACAGAGACAGATACACAGAGACAGAGACACAGAGACAGAGACACAGAGACAGAGACACAGAGACAGGGACACAGAGACAGAGACACAGAGACAGAGACACAGAGACAGAGACACAGAGACAGAGACACAGAGAGACGGAGATACAGGGTCAGAGACACAGAGACAGAGACAGACACAGAGACAGAGACAGAGACAGGGACAGAGACAGACGCAGAAACAGAGGCACAGAGACAATGACACAGAGACAGAGACACAGAGACAGAGAGACAGAGACAGAGACACAGGGACAGCGACACAGAGACAGAGAAGCAGGGACGGATATACAGGGACAGAGACACAGAGACAGAGACACAGAGACAGAGACACAGAGACAGAGACACGGAGACAGAGACACAGAGACAGAGACAGAGACACAGAGACAGAGACACAGAGACAGAGACACAGAGACAGAGACACAGAGACAGAGACACAGAGACAGAGACACAGAGACAGAGACACAGAGACAGAGACACAGAGAGACGGAGATACAGGGTCAGAGACACAGAGACAGAGACAGACACAGAGACAGAGACAGAGACAGTGACAGACGCAGAGACAGAGGCACAGAGACAAAGACACAGACACAGAGGGACAGAGAGACAGAGAGACGGAGACACAGAGACAGGGACACAGAGACAGAGACACAGAGACAGAGACACAGAGACAGAGACACAGAGACAGAGAGACAGAGACAGAGACACAGAGACAGAGACACAGAGACAGAGACACAGAGACAGAGACACGGAGACAGAGACACAGAGACAGAGACACAGAGACAGAGACACAGAGACAGAGACACAGAGACAGAGAAAATGATACAGGGCCACATCGACAGAAACACAGAGACAGAGGGACAGAGACCGGGACACAGAGACAGGGAAACAGAGACAGGGACACACAGACAGATACAGAGACACAGAGACAGAGACGCAGAGACGAGGACGCAGAGACAGAGACACAGAGACACAGACACAGAGACAGAGACACAGAGACAGAGACACAGAGACAGAGACACAGAGACAGAGACACAAAGAGACGTAGATACAGGGTCAGAGACACAGAGACAGAGACAGACACAGAGACAGAGACAGAGACAGAGACAGACGCAGAGACAGAGGCACAGAGACAGAGACACAGAGACGGAGACACAGGGACGGAGACACAGAGACAGAGACACAGAGACAGAGACACAGAGACAGAGACACAGAGACAGAGACACAGAGACAGAGACAGAGACAGAGACACAGAGACAGAGACACAGAAACAGAGACACAGATACAGAGACGCAGAGACAGAGACACAGAGAGACGGAGATACAGGGTCAGAGACACAGAGACAGAGACAGACACAGAGACAGAGACAGAGACAGAGAAAGACGCAGAGACAGAGGCACAGAGACAAAGACACAGACACCGAGGGACAGAGACAGAGACACAGAGACAGGGACACAGAGACAGAGAAAAAGATACAGGGCCACATCGACAGAAACACAGAGACAGAGGGACAGAGACCGGGACACAGAGACAGAGGAACAGAGACAGGGACACACAGACAGATACAGAGACACAGAGACAGAGACGCAGAGACAGGGACGCAGAGACAGAGACACAGAGACAGAGACACAGAGACAGAGACACAGAGACAGAGACACAGAGACAGAGACAGAGACAGAGACAGAGACACAGACACAGAGACACAGACACAGAGACATAGGGACAGAGAAACAGAGACAGAGACACACAGACAGTGATACGGAGACAGAGGCAGAGACACAGGGACACCGAGACACAGAGACAGAGACACATAGACAGAGGCAGAGAAACAGAGACACAGAGACAGAGCCACAGAAACAGAGACACAGGGAGACAGAGAGACAGAGACAGCGCAAGAGACACAGAGAGACGGAGATACAGAGACAGAGACACTGAGACATAGACAGAGACAGACACAGAGACAGAGACACAGAGACGAAGACACAGAGACAGAGACACAGAGACAGATACACAGAGACAGAGACACAGAGACAGAGACACAGAGACAGAGACACAGAGACAGAGACACAGAGACAGAGACACAGAGAGACGGAGATACAGGGTCAGAGACACAGAGACAGAGACAGACACAGAGACAGAGACACAGAGACAGAGACACAGAGACAGAGACACAGAGACAGAGACACAGAGACAGAGACACAGAGACAGAGACACAAAGAGACGGAGATACAGGGTCAGAGACACAGAGACAGAGACACAGAGACAGAGACACAGAGACAGAGACACAGAGACAGAGACACAGAGACAGAGACACAGAGACAGAGAAAATGATACAGGGCCACATCGACAGAAACACAGAGACAGAGGGACAGAGACCGGGACACAGAGACAGGGAAACAGAGACAGGGACACACAGACAGATACAGAGACACAGAGACAGAGACGCAGAGACAGGGACGCAGAGACAGAGACACAGAGACAGAGACACAGAGACAGAGAGAGAGACAGAGACAGAGACACAGACACAGAGACACAGACACAGAGACATAGGGACAGAGAAACAGAGACAGAGACACACAGACAGTGATACGGAGACAGAGGCAGAGACACAGGGACACCAAGACACAGAGACAGAGACACATAGACAGAGGCACAGAAACAGAGACACAGAGACAGAGACACAGAGACAGAGACACAGAAACAGAGACACAGGGAGACAGAGAGACAGAGACAGCGCAAGAGACACAGAGAGACGGAGATACAGAGACAGAGACACTGAGACATAGACAGAGACAGACACAGAGACAGAGACACAGAGACGAAGACACAGAGACAGAGACACAGAGACAGATACACAGAGACAGAGACACAGAGACAGAGACACAGAGACAGAGACACAGAGACAGAGACACAGAGACAGAGACACAGAGACAGAGACACAGAGACAGAGACACAGAGAGACGGAGATACAGGGTCAGAGACACAGAGACAGAGACAGACACAGAGACAGAGACAGAGACAGGGACAGAGACAGACGCAGAAACAGAGGCACAGAGACAATGACACAGAGACAGAGACACAGAGACAGAGAGACACAGACAGAGACACAGGGACAGCGACACAGAGACAGAGAAGCCGGGACGGATATACAGGGACAGAGACACAGAGACAGAGACACAGAGACAGAGACACAGAGACAGAGACACGGAGACAGAGACACAGAGACAGAGACACAGAGACAGAGACACAGAGACAGAGACACAGAGACAGAGACACAGAGACAGAGACACAGAGACAGAGACACAGAGACAGAGACACAGAGACAGAGACACAGAGAGACGGAGATACAGGGTCAGAGACACAGAGACAGAGACAGACACAGAGACAGAGACAGAGACAGTGACAGACGCAGAGACAGAGGCACAGAGACAAAGACACAGACACAGAGGGACAGAGAGACAGAGAGACGGAGACACAGAGACAGGGACACAGAGACAGAGACACAGAGACAGAGACACAGAGACAGAGACACAGAGACAGAGAGACAGAGACAGAGACACAGAGACAGAGACACAGAGACAGAGACACAGAGACAGAGACACGGAGACAGAGACACAGAGACAGAGACACAGAGACAGAGACACAGAGACAGAGACACAGAGACAGAGAAAATTATACAGGGCCACATCGACAGAAACACAGAGACAGAGGGACAGAGACCGGGACACAGAGACAGGGAAACAGAGACAGGGACACACAGACAGATACAGAGACACAGAGACAGAGACGCAGAGACAGGGACGCAGAGACAGAGACACAGAGACACAGACACAGAGACTGAGACACAGAGACAGAGACACAGAGACAGAGACACAGAGACAGAGACACAAAGAGACGTAGATACAGGGTCAGAGACACAGAGACAGAGACAGACACAGAGACAGAGACAGAGACAGAGACAGACGCAGAGACAGAGGCACAGAGACAGAGACACAGAGACGGAGACACAGAGACGGAGACACAGAGACAGAGACACAGAGACAGAGACACAGAGACAGAGACACAGAGACAGAGACACAGAGACAGAGACACAGAGACAGAGACAGAGACAGAGACACAGAGACAGAGACACAGAAACAGAGACACAGATACAGAGACGCAGAGACAGAGACACAGAGAGACGGAGATACAGGGTCAGAGACACAGAGACAGAGACAGACACAGAGACAGAGACAGAGACAGAGAAAGACGCAGAGACAGAGGCACAGAGACAAAGACACAGACACCGAGGGACAGAGACAGAGACACAGAGACAGGGACACAGAGACAGAGAAAAAGATACAGGGCCACATCGACAGAAACACAGAGACAGAGGGACAGAGACCGGGACACAGAGACAGAGAAACAGAGACAGGGACACACAGACAGATACAGAGACACAGAGACAGAGACGCAGAGACTGGGACGCAGAGACAGAGACACAGAGACAGAGACACAGAGACAGAGACACAGAGACAGAGACAGAGACAGAGACAGAGACACAGACACAGAGACATAGGGACAGAGACATAGGGACAGAGAAACAGAGACAGAGACACACAGACAGTGATACGGAGACAGAGGCAGAGACACAGGGACACCGAGACACAGAGACAGAGACACATAGACAGAGGCAGAGAAACAGAGACACAGAGACAGAGCCACAGAAACAGAGACACAGGGAGACAGAGAGACAGAGACAGCGCAAGAGACACAGAGAGACGGAGATACAGAGACAGAGACACTGAGACATAGACAGAGACAGACACAGAGACAGAGACACAGAGACGAAGACACAGAGACAGAGACACAGAGACAGATACACAGAGACAGAGACACAGAGACAGAGACACAGAGACAGAGACACAGAGACAGAGACACAGAGACAGAGACACAGAGACAGAGACACAGAGACAGAGACACAGAGAGACGGAGATACAGGGTCAGAGACACAGAGACAGAGACAGACACAGAGACAGAGACACAGAGACACAGACACAGAGACAGAGACACAGAGACAGAGACACAGAGACAGAGACACAGAGACAGAGACACAGAGACAGAGACACAAAGAGACGGAGATACAGGGTCAGAGACACAGAGACAGAGACAGACACAGAGACAGAGACAGAGACAGAGACAGACGCAGAGACAGAGGCACAGAGACAGAGACACAGAGACGGAGACACAGAGACGGAGACACAGAGACAGAGACACAGAGACAGAGACACAGAGACAGAGACACAGAGACAGAGACACAGAGACAGAGACACAGAGACAGAGACAGAGACAGAGACACAGAGACAGAGACACAGAAACAGAGACACAGATACAGAGACGCAGAGACAGAGACACAGAGAGACGGAGATACAGGGTCAGAGACACAGAGACAGAGACAGACACAGAGACAGAGACAGAGACAGAGAAAGACGCAGAGACAGAGGCACAGAGACAAAGACACAGACACCGAGGGACAGAGACAGAGACACAGAGACGGAGACACAGAGACGGAGACACAGAGACAGAGACACAGAGACAGAGAGACAGAGACAGAGACACAGAGACAGCGACACAGAGACAGGGAAGCAGGGACGGATACACAGAGACAGAGACACAGAGACAGAGACACAGAGACAGAGACACAGAGACAGAGACACAGAGACAGAGACACAGAGACAGAGACACAGAGACAGAGACACAGAGACAGAGACACAGAGACAGAGACACAGAGACAGAGACACAGAGACAGAGACACAGAGACAGAGACAGAGACAGAGACAGAGACACAGACACAGAGACACATAGACAGAGACATAGGGACAGAAAAACAGAGACAGAGACACACAGACAGTGATACGGAGACAGAGGCAGAGACACAGGGACACCGAGACACAGAGACAGAGACACATAGACCGAGGCACAGAAACAGAGACACAGAGACAGAGACACAGAAACAGAGACACAGGGAGACAGAGAGACAGAGACAGCGCAAGAGACACAGAGAGACGGAGATACAGAGACAGAGACACTGAGACATAGACAGAGACAGACACAGAGACAGAGACACAGAGACGAAGACACAGAGACAGAGACACAGAGACAGATACACAGAGACAGAGAGACAGAGACAGTGACACAGAGACAGAGACACAGAGACAGAGACACAGAGACAGAGACACAGAGACAGAGACACAGAGAGACGGAGATACAGGGTCAGAGACACAGAGACAGAGACAGACACAGAGACAGAGACAGGGACAGAGACAGACGCAGAAACAGAGGCACAGAGACAATGACACAGAGACAGAGACACAGAGACAGAGAGACAGAGACAGAGACACAGGGACGGATATACAGGGACAGAGACACAGAGACAGAGACACAGAGACAGAGACACAGAGACAGAGACACGGAGACAGAGACACAGAGACAGAGACACAGAGACAGAGACACAGAGACAGAGACACAGAGACAGAGACACAGAGACAGAGACACAGAGACAGAGACACAGAGACAGAGACACAGAGACAGAGACAGAGACAGAGACAGAGACAGAGACAGAGACAGAGACACAGAGACAGAGACACAGAGACAGAGGCGCAGAGAGACGGAGATACAGGGTCAGAGACACAGAGACAGAGACAGACACAGAGACAGAGACAGAGGCAGAGACAGACGCAGAGACAGAGGCACAGAGACAGAGACACAGAGACGGAGACACAGAAACACATAGACAGAGACATAGGGACAGAAAAACAAAGACAGAGACACACAGACAGTGATACGGAGACAGAGACACAGAGACAGAGACACAGAGACAGAGACACAGAGACAGAGACACAGAGACAGAGACACAGAGAGACGGACATACAGGGTCAGAGACACAGAGACAGAGACAGACACAGAGACAGAGACAGAGACAGTGACAGACGCAGAGACAGAGGCACAGAGACAAAGACACAGACACAGAGGGACAGAGAGACAGAGAGACGGAGACACAGAGACAGGGACACAGAGACAGAGAGACAGAGACAGAGACACAGAGACAGAGACACAGAGACAGAGACACAGAGACAGAGACACAGAGACAGAGACACAGAGACAGAGAAAAAGATACAGGGCCACATCGACAGAAACACAGAGACAGATGGACAGAGACCGGGACACAGAGACAGGGAAACAGAGACAGGGAAACAGAGACAGGGACACACAGACAGATACAGAGACACAGAGACAGAGACGCAGAGACAGGGACGCAGAGACAGAGACACAGAGACAGAGACACAGAGACAGAGACACAGAGACAGAGACAGAGACAGAGACAGAGACACAGACACAGAGACACAGACACAGAGACATAGGGACAGAGAAACAGAGACAGAGACACACAGACAGTGATACGGAGACAGAGGCAGAGACACAGGGACACCGAGACACAGAGACAGAGACACATAGACAGAGGCAGAGAAACAGAGACACAGAGACAGAGCCACAGAAACAGAGACACAGGGAGACAGAGAGACAGAGACAGCGCAAGAGACACAGAGAGACGGAGATACAGAGACAGAGACACTGAGACATAGACAGAGACAGACACAGAGACAGAGACACAGAGACAGAGACACAGAGACAGAGACAGAGACAGAGACACAGAGACAGAGACACAGAGACAGAGACACAGAGACAGAGACACAGAGACAGAGACACAGAGAGACGGAGATACAGGGTCAGAGACACAGAGACAGAGACAGACACAGAGACAGAGACACAGAGACACAGACACAGAGACAGAGACACAGAGACAGAGACACAGAGACAGAGACACAAAGAGACGGAGATACAGGGTCAGAGACACAGAGACAGAGACAGACACAGAGACAGAGACAGAGACAGAGACAGAGACAGAGACAGACGCAGAGACAGAGGCACAGAGACAGAGACACAGAGACGGAGACACAGAGACGGAGACACAGAGACAGAGACACAGAGACAGAGACACAGAGACAGAGACACAGAGAGACGGAGATACAGGGTCAGAGACACAGAGACAGAGACAGACACAGAGACAGAGACAGAGACAGAGACAGAGACAGACGCAGAGACAGAGGCACGGAGACAAAGACACAGAGACAGAGGGACAGAGACAGAGACACAGAGACAGAGACACACAGACAGAGACAGAGAGACAGAGACACAGAGACAGAGACACAGAGACAGAGACACAAAGGCAGAGACACAGATGCAGAGATACAGAGACAGAGGCAGAGACAGAGACACAGGGACAGAGACACAGAGACCGAGACACAGAGACAGGGAAACAGAGACAGGGACACAGAGACAGAGACACAGAGACAGCGAGAGACACAGAGACACAGAGACAGAGACACAGAGACAGAGACACAGAGACAGAGACACAGAGACAGAGACACAGAGACAGAGACACAGAGACAGAGACACAGAGACAGAGACACAGAGACAGAGACACAGAGACAGAGACACAGAGACAGAGACACAGAGACAGAGACACAGAGACAGAGACACAGAGACAGAGACACAGAGACAGAGACACAGAGACAGAGACACAGAGACAGAGACACAGAGACAGAGACACAGAGACAGAGACACAGAGACAGAGACACAGAGACAGAGACACAGAGACAGAGACACAGAGACAGAGACACAGAGACAGAGACACAGAGACAGAGACACAGAGACAGAGACACAGAGACAGAGACACAGAGACAGAGACACAGAGACAGAGACACAGAGACAGAGACACAGAGACAGAGACACAGAGACAGAGACACAGAGACAGAGACACAGAGACAGAGACACAGAGACAGAGACACAGAGACAGAGACACAGAGACAGAGACACAGAGACAGAGACACAGAGACAGAGACACAGAGACAGAGACACAGAGACAGAGACACAGAGACAGAGACACAGAGACAGAGACGCAGAGACAGAGACGCAGAGACAGAGACACAGAGACAGAGACACAAAGACAGAGACACAGAGACAGAGACACAGAGACAGAGACGCAGAGACAGAGACGCAGAGACAGAGACACAGAGACAGAGACACAGAGACAGAGACACAGAGACAGAGACACAGAGACAGAGATAGAGACAGAGACACAGCCTCAGAGACACATAGACAGAGACATAGGGACAGAGAAACAGAGACAGAGACACACAGACAGTGATACGGAGACAGAGGCAGAGACACAGGGACACCGAGACACAGAGACAGAGACACATAGACAGAGGCACAGAAACAGAGACACAGAGACAGAGACACAGAAACAGAGACACAGGGAGACAGAGAGACAGAGACAGCGCAAGAGACAGAGAGAGACGGAGATACAGAGACAGAGACACTGAGACATAGACAGAGACAGACACAGAGACAGAGACGCAGAGACAGAGACACAGAGACAGATACACAGAGACAGAGACACAGAGACAGAGACACAGAGACAGAGACACAGAGACAGAGACACAGAGACAGAGACACAGAGACAGAGACACAGAGACAGAGACACAGAAACACATAGACAGAGACATAGGGACAGAGAAACAAAGACAGAGACACACAGACAGTGATACGGAGACAGAGGCAGAGACACAGGGACACCGAGACACAGAGACAGAGACACAGAGACAGAGACACAGAGACAGAGACACAGAGACAGAGACACAGAGACAGAGACACAGAGACAGAGACACAGAGACAGAGACACAGAGACAGAGACACACAGACAGAGACACAGAGACAGAGACACAGAGACAGAGACACAGAGACAGAGACACAGAGACAGAGACACAGAGACAGAGACACAGAGACAGAGATAGAGACAGAGACACAGCCTCAGAGACACATAGACAGAGACATAGGGACAGAGAAACAGAGACAGAGACACACAGACAGTGATACGGAGACAGAGGCAGAGACACAGGGACACCGAGACACAGAGACAGAGACACATAGACAGAGGCACAGAAACAGAGACACAGAGACAGAGACACAGAAACAGAGACACAGGGAGACAGAGAGACAGAGACAG
This sequence comes from Megachile willughbiella, assembly GCA_945859595.2. NCBI lineage: Eukaryota > Metazoa > Arthropoda > Insecta > Hymenoptera > Megachilidae > Megachile > Megachile willughbiella. Next base: position 1,754,203 of record OX243807.1, read on the forward strand.
CGCAAGAGACAGAGAGAGACGGAGATACAGAGACAGAGACACTGAGACATAGACAGAGACAGACACAGAGACAGAGACGCAGAGACAGTGACACAGAGACAGATACACAGAGACAGAGACACAGAGACAGAGACACAGAGACAGAGACACAGAGACAGAGACACAGAGACAGAGACACAGAAACACATAGACAGAGACATAGGGACAGAGAAACAAAGACAGAGACACACAGACAGTGATACGGAGACAGAGGCAGAGACACAGGGACACCGAGGGACAGAGACAGAGACACAGAGACAGAGACACAGAGACAGAGACACAGAGACAGAGACACAGAGACAGAGACACAGAGACAGAGACACAGAGACAGAGACACAGAGACAGAGACACAGAGACAGAGACACAGAGACAGAGACACAGAGACAGAGACACAGAGACAGAGACACAGAGACAGAGACACAGAGACAGAGACACAGAGACAGAGACACAGAGACAGAGACACAGAGACAGAGACACAGAGACAGAGGCACAGAGACAGAGACACAGAGACAGAGACACAGAGACAGAGACACAGAGACAGAGACACAGAGACAGAGAAGCAGGGACGGATACACAGAGACAGAGGCACAGAGACAGAGACACAGAGACGGAGACACAGAGACGGAGACACAGAGACAGAGACACAGAGACAGAGACACAGAGACAGAGACACAGAGACAGAGACAGAGACACAGAGACAGAGACACAGTGACAGAGGCACAGAGACAGAGACACAGAGACAGAGACACAGAGACAGAGAAGCAGGGACGGATACACAGAGACAGAGACACAGAGACAGAGACACAGAGACAGAGACACAGAGACAGAGACACAGAGACAGAGACACAGAGACAGAGACAGACACAGAGACAGAGACAGAGACAGAGACAGACGCAGAGACAGATACACAGAGACAGAGACACAGAGACAGAGACACAGAGACAGAGACACAGAGACAGAGACACAGAGACAGAGACACAGAAACACATAGACAGAGACATAGGGACAGAGAAACAAAGACAGAGACACACAGACAGTGATACGGAGACAGAGGCAGAGACACAGGGACACCGAGACACAGAGACAGAGACACAGAGACAGAGACACAGAGACAGAGACACAGAGACAGAGACACAGAGACAGAGACACAGAGACAGAGACACAGAGACAGAGACACAGAGACAGAGACACAGAGACAGAGACACAGAGACAGAGACACAGAGACAGAGACACAGAGACAGAGACACAGAGACAGAGACACAGAGACAGAGACACAGAGACAGAGACACAGAGACAGAGGCACAGAGACAGAGACACAGAGACAGAGACACAGAGACAGAGACACAGAGACAGAGACACAGAGACAGAGAAGCAGGGACGGATACACAGAGACAGAGGCACAGAGACAGAGACACAGAGACGGAGACACAGAGACGGAGACACAGAGACAGAGACACAGAGACAGAGACACAGAGACAGAGACACAGAGACAGAGACAGAGACAGAGACACAGAGACAGAGACACAGTGACAGAGGCACAGAGACAGAGACACAGAGACAGAGACACAGAGACAGAGACACAGAGACAGAGACACAGAGACAGAGAAGCAGGGACGGATACACAGAGACAGAGACACAGAGACAGAGACACAGAGACAGAGACACAGAGACAGAGACACAGAGACAGAGACACAGAGACAGAGACAGACACAGAGACAGAGACAGAGACAGAGACAGACGCAGAGACAGAGGCACAGAGACAAAGACACAGAGACAGAGGGACAGAGACAGAGACACAGAGACAGAGACACACAGACAGAGACAGAGAGACAGAGACACAGAGACAGAGACACAGAGACAGAGACACAAAGGCAGAGACACAGATGCAGAGATACAGAGACAGAGGCAGAGACAGAGACACAGGGACAGAGACACAGAGACCGAGACACAGAGACAGGGAAACAGAGACAGGGACACAGAGACAGAGACACAGAGACAGAGACACAGAGACAGAGACACAGAGACAGAGACACAGAGACAGAGACACAGAGACAGAGACACAGAGACAGAGACACAGAGACACAGAGACAGAGACACAGAGACAGAGACACAGAGACAGAGACACAGAGACAGAGACACAGAGACAGAGACACAGAGACAGAGACACAGAGACAGAGACACAGAGACAGAGACACAGAGACAGAGACACAGAGACAGAGACACAGAGACAGAGACACAGAGACAGAGACACAGACACAGAGACAGAGACAGAGACAGAGACACAGAGACAGAGACACAGAAACAGAGACGCAGATACAGAGACACAGAGACAGAGACACAGAGAGACGGAGATACAGGGTCAGAGACACAGAGACAGAGACAGACACAGAGACAGAGACAGAGACAGAGAAAGACGCAGAGACAGAGGCACAGAGGCAAAGACACAGACACCGAGGGACAGAGACAGAGACACAGAGACGGAGACACACAGACAGAGACACAGAGACAGAGAGACAGAGACAGAGACACAGAGACAGCGACACAGAGACAGGGAAGCAGGGACGGGTACACAGGGTCAGAGACACAGAGACAGAGACAGACACAGAGACAGAGACAGAGACAGAGACAGAGACAGAGACAGAGACAGACGCAGAGACAGAGGCACAGAGACAAAGACACAGACACCGAGGGACAGAGACAGAGACACAGAGACGGAGACACAGAGACAGAGACACAGAGACAGAGAGACAGAGACAGAGACACAGAGACAGCGACACAGAGACAGAGAAGCAGGGACAGATACACAGAGACAGAGACACAGAGACAGAGACACAGAGACAGAGACACAAAGACAGAGACACAGAGACAGAGACACAGAGACAGAGACACAGAGACAGAGACACAGAGACAGAGATAGAGACAGAGACACAGCCTCAGAGACACATAGACAGAGACATAGGGACAGAGAAACAGAGACAGAGACACACAGACAGTGATACGGAGACAGAGGCAGAGACACAGGGACACCGAGACACAGAGACAGAGACACATAGACAGAGGCACAGAAAGAGAGACACAGAGACAGAGACACAGAAACAGAGACACAGGGAGACAGAGAGACAGAGACAGCACAAGAGACACAGAGAGACGGAGATACAGAGACAGAGACACTGAGACATAGACAGAGACAGACACAGAGACAGAGACACAGAGACGAAGACACAGAGACAGAGACACAGAGACAGATACACGGAGACAGAGACACAGAGACAGAGACACAGAGACAGAGACACAGAGACAGAGACACAGAGACAGAGACACAGAAACACATAGACAGAGACATAGGGACAGAGAAACAAAGACAGTGACACACAGACAGTGATACGGAGACAGAGGCAGAGACACAGGGACACCGAGACACAGAGACAGAGACACATAGACAGAGGCACAGAAACAGAGACACAGAGACAGAGAGACAGAGATAGCGCAAGAGACACAGAGGGACGGAGATACAGAGACAGGGACACTGACACAGAGAGAGAGACAGACACAGAGACAGAGACACAGAGACGAAGACACAGAGACAGAGACACAGAGACAGAGACACAGAGACAGAGACACAGAGGCAGAGACACAGAAACAGAGACAGAGACACAGAGACAGAGACACAGAGACAGAGACACAGAGACAGAGACACAGAGACGGAGACACAGAGACAGAGACACAGAGACAGAGACACAGAGACAGAGACACAGAGACAGCGACGCAGAGAGACGGAGATACAGGGTCAGAGACACAGAGACAGAGACAGACACAGAGACAGAGACAGAGACAGAGACAGAGACAGACGCAGAGACAGAGGCACAGAGACAGAGACACAGAGACGGAGACACAGAGACGGAGACACAGAGACAGAGACACAGAGACAGAGACACAGAGAGACGGAGATACAGGGACAGAGACACAGAGACAGAGACAGACACAGAGACAGAGACAGAGACAGAGACAGACGCAGAGACAGAGGCACAGAGACAAAGACACAGAGACAGAGGGACAGAGACAGAGACACGGAGACAGAGACACAGAGACAGAGACACAGAGACAGAGACACAGAGACAGAGACACAGAGACAGAGACACAGAGACAGAGACACAGAGACAGAGACACAGAGACAGAGACACAGAGACAGAGACACAGAGACAGAGACACAGAGACAGAGACGCAGAGACAGAGACGCAGAGACAGAGACACAGAGACAGAGACACAAAGACAGAGACACAGAGACAGAGACACAGAGACAGAGACGCAGAGACAGAGACACAGAGACAGAGACACAGAGACAGAGACACAGAGACAGAGACACAGAGACAGAGACACAGAGACAGAGACACAGAGACAGAGATAGAGACAGAGACACAGCCTCAGAGACACATAGACAGAGACATAGGCACAGAGAAACAGAGACAGAGACACACAGACAGTGATACGGAGACAGAGGCAGAGACACAGGGACACCGAGACACAGAGACAGAGACACATAGACAGAGGCACAGAAACAGAGACACAGAGACAGAGACACAGAAACAGAGACACAGGGAGACAGAGAGACAGAGACAGCGCAAGAGACACAGAGAGACGGAGATACAGAGACAGAGACACAGAGACAGAGACACAGAGACAGAGACACAGAGACAGAGACACAGAGACAGAGACACAGAGACAGAGACACAGAGACAGAGACACAGAGACAGAGACACAGAGACAGAGACACAGAGACAGAGACACAGAGACAGAGACACAGAGACAGAGACACAGAAACACATAGACAGAGACATAGGGACAGAGAAACAAAGACAGAGACACACAGACAGTGATACGGAGACAGAGGCAGAGACACAGGGACACCGAGACACAGAGACAGAGACACAGAGACAGAGACACAGAGACAGAGACACAGAGACAGAGACACAGAGACAGAGACACAGAGACAGAGACACAGAGACAGAGACACAGAGACAGAGACACAGAGACAGAGACACAGAGACAGAGACACAGAGACAGAGACACAGAGACAGAGACACAGAGACAGAGACACAGAGACAGAGACACAGAGACAGAGGCATAGAGACAGAGACACAGAGACAGAGACACAGAGACAGAGACACAGAGACAGAGACACAGAGACAGAGAAGCAGGGACGGATACACAGAGACAGAGGCACAGAGACAGAGACACAGAGACGGAGACACAGAGACGGAGACACAGAGACAGAGACACAGAGACAGAGACACAGAGACAGAGACACAGAGACAGAGACACAGAGACAGAGACACAGTGACAGAGGCACAGAGACAGAGACACAGAGACAGAGACACAGAGACAGAGACACAGAGACAGAGACACAGAGACAGAGACACAGAGACAGAGACACAGAGACAGAGACAGACACAGAGACAGAGACAGAGACAGAGACAGACGCAGAGACAGAGGCACAGAGACAAAGACACAGAGACAGAGGGACAGAGACAGAGACACAGAGACAGAGACACACAGACAGAGACAGAGAGACAGAGACACAGAGACAGAGACACAGAGACAGAGACACAAAGGCAGAGACACAGATGCAGAGATACAGAGACAGAGGCAGAGACAGAGACACAGGGACAGAGACACAGAGACCGAGACACAGAGACAGGGAAACAGAGACAGGGACACAGAGACAGAGACACAGAGACAGAGACACAGAGACAGAGACACAGAGACAGAGACACAGAGACAGAGACACAGAGACAGAGACACAGAGACAGAGACACAGAGACAGAGACACAGAGACAGAGACACAGAGACAGAGACACAGAGACAGAGACACAGAGACAGAGACACAGAGACAGAGACACAGAGACAGAGACACAGAGACAGAGACACAGAGACAGAGACACAGAGACAGAGACACAGAGACAGAGACACAGAGACAGAGACACAGAGACAGAGACACAGAGACAGAGACACAGAGACAGAGACACAGAGACAGAGACACAGAGACAGAGACACAGAGACAGAGACACAGAGACAGAGACACAGAGACAGAGACACAGAGACAGAGACACAGAGACAGAGACACAGAGACAGAGACGCAGAGACAGAGACGCAGAGACAGAGACACAGAGACAGAGACACAAAGACAGAGACACAGAGACAGAGACACAGAGACAGAGACGCAGAGACAGAGACGCAGAGACAGAGACACAGAGACAGAGACACAGAGACAGAGACACAGAGACAGAGACACAGAGACAGAGATAGAGACAGAGACACAGCCTCAGAGACACATAGACAGAGACATAGGGACAGAGAAACAGAGACAGAGACACACAGACAGTGATACGGAGACAGAGGCAGAGACACAGGGACACCGAGACACAGAGACAGAGACACATAGACAGAGGCACAGAAACAGAGACACAGAGACAGAGACACAGAAACAGAGACACAGGGAGACAGAGAGACAGAGACAGCGCAAGAGACAGAGAGAGACGGAGATACAGAGACAGAGACACTGAGACATAGACAGAGACAGACACAGAGACAGAGACGCAGAGACAGAGACACAGAGACAGATACACAGAGACAGAGACACAGAGACAGAGACACAGAGACAGAGACACAGAGACAGAGACACAGAGACAGAGACACAGAGACAGAGACACAGAGACAGAGACACAGAAACACATAGACAGAGACATAGGGACAGAGAAACAAAGACAGAGACACACAGACAGTGATACGGAGACAGAGGCAGAGACACAGGGACACCGAGACACAGAGACAGAGACACAGAGACAGAGACACAGAGACAGAGACACAGAGACAGAGACACAGAGACAGAGACACAGAGACAGAGACACAGAGACAGAGACACAGAGACAGAGACACACAGACAGAGACACAGAGACAGAGACACAGAGACAGAGACACAGAGACAGAGACACAGAGACAGAGACACAGAGACAGAGACACAGAGACAGAGATAGAGACAGAGACACAGCCTCAGAGACACATAGACAGAGACATAGGGACAGAGAAACAGAGACAGAGACACACAGACAGTGATACGGAGACAGAGGCAGAGACACAGGGACACCGAGACACAGAGACAGAGACACATAGACAGAGGCACAGAAACAGAGACACAGAGACAGAGACACAGAAACAGAGACACAGGGAGACAGAGAGACAGAGACAGCGCAAGAGACAGAGAGAGACGGAGATACAGAGACAGAGACACTGAGACATAGACAGAGACAGACACAGAGACAGAGACGCAGAGACAGTGACACAGAGACAGATACACAGAGACAGAGACACAGAGACAGAGACACAGAGACAGAGACACAGAGACAGAGACACAGAGACAGAGACACAGAGACAGAGACACAGAAACACATAGACAGAGACATAGGGACAGAGAAACAAAGACAGAGACACACAGACAGTGATACGGAGACAGAGGCAGAGACACAGGGACACCGAGGGACAGAGACAGAGACACAGAGACAGAGACACAGAGACAGAGACACAGAGACAGAGACACAGAGACAGAGACACAGAGACAGAGACACAGAGACAGAGACACAGAGACAGAGACACAGAGACAGAGACACAGAGACAGAGACACAGAGACAGAGACACAGAGACAGAGACACAGAGACAGAGACACAGAGACAGAGACACAGAGACAGAGACACAGAGACAGAGACACAGAGACAGAGACACAGAGACAGAGGCACAGAGACAGAGACACAGAGACAGAGACACAGAGACAGAGACACAGAGACAGAGACACAGAGACAGAGAAGCAGGGACGGATACACAGAGACAGAGGCACAGAGACAGAGACACAGAGACGGAGACACAGAGACGGAGACACAGAGACAGAGACACAGAGACAGAGACACAGAGACAGAGACACAGAGACAGAGACAGAGACACAGAGACAGAGACACAGTGACAGAGGCACAGAGACAGAGACACAGAGACAGAGACACAGAGACAGAGAAGCAGGGACGGATACACAGAGACAGAGACACAGAGACAGAGACACAGAGACAGAGACACAGAGACAGAGACACAGAGACAGAGACACAGAGACAGAGACAGACACAGAGACAGAGACAGAGACAGAGACAGACGCAGAGACAGATACACAGAGACAGAGACACAGAGACAGAGACACAGAGACAGAGACACAGAGACAGAGACACAGAAACACATAGACAGAGACATAGGGACAGAGAAACAAAGACAGAGACACACAGACAGTGATACGGAGACAGAGGCAGAGACACAGGGACACCGAGACACAGAGACAGAGACACAGAGACAGAGACACAGAGACAGAGACACAGAGACAGAGACACAGAGACAGAGACACAGAGACAGAGACACAGAGACAGAGACACAGAGACAGAGACACAGAGACAGAGACACAGAGACAGAGACACAGAGACAGAGACACAGAGACAGAGACACAGAGACAGAGACACAGAGACAGAGACACAGAGACAGAGACACAGAGACAGAGACACAGAGACAGAGGCACAGAGACAGAGACACAGAGACAGAGACACAGAGACAGAGACACAGAGACAGAGACACAGAGACAGAGACACAGAGACAGAGAAGCAGGGACGGATACACAGAGACAGAGGCACAGAGACAGAGACACAGAGACGGAGACACAGAGACGGAGACACAGAGACAGAGACACAGAGACAGAGACACAGAGACAGAGACACAGAGACAGAGACAGAGACAGAGACACAGAGACAGAGACACAGTGACAGAGGCACAGAGACAGAGACACAGAGACAGAGACACAGAGACAGAGACACAGAGACAGAGAAGCAGGGACGGATACACAGAGACAGAGACACAGAGACAGAGACACAGAGACAGAGACACAGAGACAGAGACACAGAGACAGAGACACAGAGACAGAGACAGACACAGAGACAGAGACAGAGACAGAGACAGACGCAGAGACAGAGGCACAGAGACAAAGACACAGAGACAGAGGGACAGAGACAGAGACACAGAGACAGAGACACACAGACAGAGACAGAGAGACAGAGACACAGAGACAGAGACACAGAGACAGAGACACAAAGGCAGAGACACAGATGCAGAGATACAGAGACAGAGGCAGAGACAGAGACACAGGGACAGAGACACAGAGACCGAGACACAGAGACAGGGAAACAGAGACAGGGACACAGAGACAGAGACACAGAGACAGAGACACAGAGACAGAGACACAGAGACAGAGACACAGAGACAGAGACACAGAGACAGAGACACAGAGACAGAGACACAGAGACACAGAGACAGAGACACAGAGACAGAGACACAGAGACAGAGACACAGAGACAGAGACACAGAGACAGAGACACAGAGACAGAGACACAGAGACAGAGACACAGAGACAGAGACACAGAGACAGAGACACAGAGACAGAGACACAGAGACAGAGACACAGAGACAGAGACACAGACACAGAGACAGAGACAGAGACAGAGACACAGAGACAGAGACACAGAAACAGAGACGCAGATACAGAGACACAGAGACAGAGACACAGAGAGACGGAGATACAGGGTCAGAGACACAGAGACAGAGACAGACACAGAGACAGAGACAGAGACAGAGAAAGACGCAGAGACAGAGGCACAGAGGCAAAGACACAGACACCGAGGGACAGAGACAGAGACACAGAGACGGAGACACACAGACAGAGACACAGAGACAGAGAGACAGAGACAGAGACACAGAGACAGCGACACAGAGACAGGGAAGCAGGGACGGGTACACAGGGTCAGAGACACAGAGACAGAGACAGACACAGAGACAGAGACAGAGACAGAGACAGAGACAGAGACAGAGACAGACGCAGAGACAGAGGCACAGAGACAAAGACACAGACACCGAGGGACAGAGACAGAGACACAGAGACGGAGACACAGAGACAGAGACACAGAGACAGAGAGACAGAGACAGAGACACAGAGACAGCGACACAGAGACAGAGAAGCAGGGACAGATACACAGAGACAGAGACACAGAGACAGAGACACAGAGACAGAGACACAAAGACAGAGACACAGAGACAGAGACACAGAGACAGAGACACAGAGACAGAGACACAGAGACAGAGATAGAGACAGAGACACAGCCTCAGAGACACATAGACAGAGACATAGGGACAGAGAAACAGAGACAGAGACACACAGACAGTGATACGGAGACAGAGGCAGAGACACAGGGACACCGAGACACAGAGACAGAGACACATAGACAGAGGCACAGAAAGAGAGACACAGAGACAGAGACACAGAAACAGAGACACAGGGAGACAGAGAGACAGAGACAGCACAAGAGACACAGAGAGACGGAGATACAGAGACAGAGACACTGAGACATAGACAGAGACAGACACAGAGACAGAGACACAGAGACGAAGACACAGAGACAGAGACACAGAGACAGATACACGGAGACAGAGACACAGAGACAGAGACACAGAGACAGAGACACAGAGACAGAGACACAGAGACAGAGACACAGAAACACATAGACAGAGACATAGGGACAGAGAAACAAAGACAGTGACACACAGACAGTGATACGGAGACAGAGGCAGAGACACAGGGACACCGAGACACAGAGACAGAGACACATAGACAGAGGCACAGAAACAGAGACACAGAGACAGAGAGACAGAGATAGCGCAAGAGACACAGAGGGACGGAGATACAGAGACAGGGACACTGACACAGAGAGAGAGACAGACACAGAGACAGAGACACAGAGACGAAGACACAGAGACAGAGACACAGAGACAGAGACACAGAGACAGAGACACAGAGGCAGAGACACAGAAACAGAGACAGAGACACAGAGACAGAGACACAGAGACAGAGACACAGAGACAGAGACACAGAGACGGAGACACAGAGACAGAGACACAGAGACAGAGACACAGAGACAGAGACACAGAGACAGCGACGCAGAGAGACGGAGATACAGGGTCAGAGACACAGAGACAGAGACAGACACAGAGACAGAGACAGAGACAGAGACAGAGACAGACGCAGAGACAGAGGCACAGAGACAGAGACACAGAGACGGAGACACAGAGACGGAGACACAGAGACAGAGACACAGAGACAGAGACACAGAGAGACGGAGATACAGGGACAGAGACACAGAGACAGAGACAGACACAGAGACAGAGACAGAGACAGAGACAGACGCAGAGACAGAGGCACAGAGACAAAGACACAGAGACAGAGGGACAGAGACAGAGACACGGAGACAGAGACACAGAGACAGAGACACAGAGACAGAGACACAGAGACAGAGACACAGAGACAGAGACACAGAGACAGAGACACAGAGACAGAGACACAGAGACAGAGACACAGAGACAGAGACACAGAGACAGAGACACAGAGACAGAGACGCAGAGACAGAGACGCAGAGACAGAGACACAGAGACAGAGACACAAAGACAGAGACACAGAGACAGAGACACAGAGACAGAGACGCAGAGACAGAGACACAGAGACAGAGACACAGAGACAGAGACACAGAGACAGAGACACAGAGACAGAGACACAGAGACAGAGACACAGAGACAGAGATAGAGACAGAGACACAGCCTCAGAGACACATAGACAGAGACATAGGCACAGAGAAACAGAGACAGAGACACACAGACAGTGATACGGAGACAGAGGCAGAGACACAGGGACACCGAGACACAGAGACAGAGACACATAGACAGAGGCACAGAAACAGAGACACAGAGACAGAGACACAGAAACAGAGACACAGGGAGACAGAGAGACAGAGACAGCGCAAGAGACACAGAGAGACGGAGATACAGAGACAGAGACACAGAGACAGAGACACAGAGACAGAGACACAGAGACAGAGACACAGAGACAGAGACACAGAGACAGAGACACAGAGACAGAGACACAGAGACAGAGACACAGAGACAGAGACACAGAGACAGAGACACAGAGACAGAGACACAGAGACAGAGACACAGAAACACATAGACAGAGACATAGGGACAGAGAAACAAAGACAGAGACACACAGACAGTGATACGGAGACAGAGGCAGAGACACAGGGACACCGAGACACAGAGACAGAGACACAGAGACAGAGACACAGAGACAGAGACACAGAGACAGAGACACAGAGACAGAGACACAGAGACAGAGACACAGAGACAGAGACACAGAGACAGAGACACAGAGACAGAGACACAGAGACAGAGACACAGAGACAGAGACACAGAGACAGAGACACAGAGACAGAGACACAGAGACAGAGGCATAGAGACAGAGACACAGAGACAGAGACACAGAGACAGAGACACAGAGACAGAGACACAGAGACAGAGAAGCAGGGACGGATACACAGAGACAGAGGCACAGAGACAGAGACACAGAGACGGAGACACAGAGACGGAGACACAGAGACAGAGACACAGAGACAGAGACACAGAGACAGAGACACAGAGACAGAGACACAGAGACAGAGACACAGTGACAGAGGCACAGAGACAGAGACACAGAGACAGAGACACAGAGACAGAGACACAGAGACAGAGACACAGAGACAGAGACACAGAGACAGAGACACAGAGACAGAGACAGACACAGAGACAGAGACAGAGACAGAGACAGACGCAGAGACAGAGGCACAGAGACAAAGACACAGAGACAGAGGGACAGAGACAGAGACACAGAGACAGAGACACACAGACAGAGACAGAGAGACAGAGACACAGAGACAGAGACACAGAGACAGAGACACAAAGGCAGAGACACAGATGCAGAGATACAGAGACAGAGGCAGAGACAGAGACACAGGGACAGAGACACAGAGACCGAGACACAGAGACAGGGAAACAGAGACAGGGACACAGAGACAGAGACACAGAGACAGAGACACAGAGACAGAGACACAGAGACAGAGACACAGAGACAGAGACACAGAGACAGAGACACAGAGACAGAGACACAGAGACAGAGACACAGAGACAGAGACACAGAGACAGAGACACAGAGACAGAGACACAGAGACACAGAGACAGAGACACAGAGACAGAGACACAGAGACAGAGACACAGAGACAGAGACACAGAGACAGAGACACAGATACAGAGACGCAGAGACAGAGACACAGAGAGACGGAGATACAGGGTCAGAGACACAGAGACAGAGACAGACACAGAGACAGAGACAGGGACAGAGACAGACGCAGAAACAGAGGCACAGAGACAATGACACAGAGACAGAGACACAGAGACAGAGAGACAGAGACAGAGACACAGGGACAGCGACACAGAGACAGAGAAGCAGGGACGGATATACAGGGACAGAGACACAGAGACAGAGACACAGAGACAGAGACACAGAGACAGAGACACGGAGACAGAGACACAGAGACAGAGACACAGAGACAGAGACACAGAGACAGAGACACAGAGACAGAGACACAGAGACAGAGACACAGAGACAGAGACACAGAGACAGAGACACAGAGACAGAGACACAGAGACAGAGACACAGAGACAGAGACACAGAGACAGAGACACAGAGACAGAGACACAGAGACAGAGACACAGAGACAGAGACACAGAGACAGAGACAGAGACAGAGACAGAGACAGAGACAGAGACACAGAGACAGAGACACAGAGACAGAGGCGCAGAGAGACGGAGATACAGGGTCAGAGACACAGAGACAGAGACAGACACAGAGACAGAGACAGAGGCAGAGACAGACGCAGAGACAGAGGCACAGAGACAGAGACACAGAGACGGAGACACAGAAACACATAGACAGAGACATAGGGACAGAAAAACAAAGACAGAGACACACAGACAGTGATACGGAGACAGAGACACAGAGACAGAGACACAGAGACAGAGACACAGAGACAGAGACACAGAGAGACGGACATACAGGGTCAGAGACACAGAGACAGAGACAGACACAGAGACAGAGACAGAGACAGTGACAGACGCAGAGACAGAGGCACAGAGACAAAGACACAGACACAGAGGGACAGAGAGACAGAGAGACGGAGACACAGAGACAGGGACACAGAGACAGAGAGACAGAGACAGAGACACAGAGACAGAGACACAGACACAGAGACACGGAGACAGAGACACAGAGACAGAGACACAGAGACAGAGACACAGAGACAGAGAAAAAGATACAGGGCCACATCGACAGAAACACAGAGACAGATGGACAGAGACCGGGACACAGAGACAGGGAAACAGAGACAGGGAAACAGAGACAGGGACACACAGACAGATACAGAGACACAGAGACAGAGACGCAGAGACAGGGACGCAGAGACAGAGACACAGAGACAGAGACACAGAGACAGAGACACAGAGACAGAGACAGAGACAGAGACAGAGACACAGACACAGAGACACAGACACAGAGACATAGGGACAGAGAAACAGAGACAGAGACACACAGACAGTGATACGGAGACAGAGGCAGAGACGCAGGGACACCGAGACACAGAGACAGAGACACATAGACAGAGGCAGAGAAACAGAGACACAGAGACAGAGCCACAGAAACAGAGACACAGGGAGACAGAGAGACAGAGACAGCGCAAGAGACACAGAGAGACGGAGATACAGAGACAGAGACACTGAGACATAGACAGAGACAGACACAGAGACAGAGACACAGAGACACAGACACAGAGACAGAGACACAGAGACAGAGACACAGAGACAGAGACACAAAGAGACGGAGATACAGGGTCAGAGACACAGAGACAGAGACAGACACAGAGACAGAGACAGAGACAGAGACAGAGACAGAGACAGACGCAGAGACAGAGGCACAGAGACAGAGACACAGAGACGGAGACACAGAGACGGAGACACAGAGACAGAGACACAGAGACAGAGACACAGAGACAGAGACACAGAGAGACGGAGATACAGGGTCAGAGACACAGAGACAGAGACAGACACAGAGACAGAGACAGAGACAGAGACAGAGACAGACGCAGAGACAGAGGCACGGAGACAAAGACACAGAGACAGAGGGACAGAGACAGAGACACAGAGACAGAGACACACAGACAGAGACAGAGAGACAGAGACACAGAGACAGAGACACAGAGACAGAGACACAAAGGCAGAGACACAGATGCAGAGATACAGAGACAGAGGCAGAGACAGAGACACAGGGACAGAGACACAGAGACCGAGACACAGAGACAGGGAAACAGAGACAGGGACACAGAGACAGAGACACAGAGACAGCGAGAGACACAGAGACACAGAGACAGAGACACAGAGACAGAGACACAGAGACAGAGACACAGAGACAGAGACACAGAGACAGAGACACAGAGACAGAGACACAGAGACGGAGACACAGAGACAGAGACACAGAGACAGAGACACAGAGACAGAGACACAGAGACAGAGACACAGAGACAGAGACACAGAGACAGAGACACAGAGACAGAGACACAGAGACAGAGACACAGAGACAGAGACACAGAGACAGAGACACAGAGACAGAGACACAGAGACAGAGACACAGAGACAGAGACACAGAGACAGAGACACAGAGACAGAGACACAGAGACAGAGACACAGAGACAGAGATAGAGACAGAGACACAGCCTCAGAGACACATAGACAGAGACATAGGGACAGAGAAACAGAGACAGAGACACACAGACAGTGATACGGAGACAGAGGCAGAGACACAGGGACACCGAGACACAGAGACAGAGACACATAGACAGAGGCACAGAAACAGAGACACAGAGACAGAGACACAGAAACAGAGACACAGGGAGACAGAGAGACAGAGACAGCGCAAGAGACACAGAGAGACGGAGATACAGAGACAGAGACACTGAGACATAGACAGAGACAGACACAGAGACAGAGACACAGAGACGAAGACACAGAGACAGAGACACAGAGACACATAGACAGAGACATAGGGACAGAGAAACAAAGACAGTGACACACAGACAGTGATACGGAGACAGAGGCAGAGACACAGGGACACCGAGACACAGAGACAGAGACACAGAGACAGAGACACAGAGACAGAGACACAGAGACAGAGACACAGAGACAGAGACACAGAGACAGAGACACAGAGACAGAGGCACAGAGACAGAGACACAGAGACAGAGACACAGAAACACATAGACAGAGACATAGGGACAGAGAAACAAAGACAGAGACACACAGACAGTGATACGGAGACAGAGGCAGAGACACAGGGACACCGAGACACAGAGACAGAGACACATAGACAGAGGCACAGAAACAGAGACACAGAGACAGAGAGACAGAGATAGCGCAAGAGACACAGAGGGACGGAGATACAGAGACAGGGACACTGACACAGAGAGAGAGACAGACACAGAGACAGAGACACAGAGACGAAGACACAGAGACAGAGACACAGAGACAGAGACACAGAGACAGAGACACAGAGGCAGAGACACAGAGACAGAGACAGAGACACAGAGACAGAGACACAGAGGCAGAGACACAGAGACAGAGACACAGAGACAGAGACACAGAGACAGAGACACAGAGACAGCGACGCAGAGAGACGGAGATACAGGGTCAGAGACACAGAGACAGAGACAGACACAGAGACAGAGACAGAGACAGAGACAGAGACAGACGCAGAGACAGAGGCACAGAGACAGAGACACAGAGACGGAGACACAGAGACGGAGACACAGAGACAGAGACACAGAGACAGAGACACAGAGAGACGGAGATACAGGGACAGAGACACAGAGACAGAGACAGACACAGAGACAGAGACAGAGACAGAGACAGACGCAGAGACAGAGGCACAGAGACAAAGACACAGAGACAGAGGGACAGAGACAGAGACACGGAGACAGAGACACAGAGACAGAGACACAGAGACAGAGACACAGAGACAGAGACACAGAGACAGAGACACAGAGACAGAGACACAGAGACAGAGACACAGAGACAGAGACACAGAGACAGAGACACAGAGACAGAGACGCAGAGACAGAGACGCAGGGACAGAGACACAGAGACAGAGACACAAAGACAGAGACACAGAGACAGAGACACAGAGACAGAGACGCAGAGACAGAGACACAGAGACAGAGACACAGAGACAGAGACACAGAGACAGAGACACAGAGACAGAGACACAGAGACAGAGACACAGAGACAGAGACACAGAGACAGAGATAGAGACAGAGACACAGCCTCAGAGACACATAGACAGAGACATAGGCACAGAGAAACAGAGACAGAGACACACAGACAGTGATACGGAGACAGAGGCAGAGACACAGGGACACCGAGACACAGAGACAGAGACACATAGACAGAGGCACAGAAACAGAGACACAGAGACAGAGACACAGAAACAGAGACACAGGGAGACAGAGAGACAGAGACAGCGCAAGAGACACAGAGAGACGGAGATACAGAGACAGAGACACAGAGACAGAGACACAGAGACAGAGACACAGAGACAGAGACACAGAGACAGAGACACAGAGACAGAGACACAGAGACAGAGACACAGAGACAGAGACACAGAGACAGAGACACAGAAACACATAGACAGAGACATAGGGACAGAGAAACAAAGACAGAGACACACAGACAGTGATACGGAGACAGAGGCAGAGACACAGGGACACCGAGACACAGAGACAGAGACACAGAGACAGAGACACAGAGACAGAGACACAGAGACAGAGACACAGAGACAGAGACACAGAGACAGAGACACAGAGACAGAGACACAGAGACAGAGACACAGAGACAGAGACACAGAGACAGAGACACAGAGACAGAGACACAGAGACAGAGACACAGAGACAGAGACACAGAGACAGAGACACAGAGACAGAGACACAGAGACAGAGACACAGAGACAGAGACACAGAGACAGAGACACAGAGACAGAGACACAGAGACAGAGACACAGAGACAGAGACACAGAGACAGAGAAGCAGGGACGGATACACAGAGACAGAGGCACAGAGACAGAGACACAGAGACGGAGACACAGAGACAGAGACACAGAGACAGAGACACAGAGACAGAGACACAGAGACAGAGACACAGAGACAGAGACACAGAGACAGAGACACAGAGACAGAGAAGCAGGGACGGATACACAGAGACAGAGGCACAGAGACAGAGACACAGAGACGGAGACACAGAGACGGAGACACAGAGACAGAGACACAGAGACAGAGACACAGAGACAGAGACACAGAGACAGAGACAGAGACACAGAGACAGAGACACAGTGACAGAGGCACAGAGACAGAGACACAGAGACAGAGACACAGAGACAGAGACACAGAGACAGAGACACAGAGACAGAGAAGCAGGGACGGATACACAGAGACAGAGACACAGAGACAGAGACACAGAGACAGAGACACAGAGACAGAGACACAGAGACAGAGACACAGAGACAGAGACACAGAGACAGAGACACAGAGACAGAGACACAGAGACAGAGACACAGAGACAGAGACACAGAGACAGAGACACAGAGACAGAGACACAGAGACAGAGACACAGAGACAGAGACACAGAGACAGAGACACAGAGACAGAGACACAGAGACAGAGACACAGAGACAGAGACACAGAGACAGAGACACAGAGACAGAGACACAGAGACAGAGACACAGAGACAGAGAAGCAGGGACGGATACACAGAGACAGAGGCACAGAGACAGAGACACAGAGACGGAGACACAGAGACAGAGACACAGAGACAGAGACACAGAGACAGAGACACAGAGACAGAGACACAGAGACAGAGACACAGAGACAGAGACACAGAGACAGAGAAGCAGGGACGGATACACAGAGACAGAGGCACAGAGACAGAGACACAGAGACGGAGACACAGAGACGGAGACACAGAGACAGAGACACAGAGACAGAGACACAGAGACAGAGACACAGAGACAGAGACAGAGACACAGAGACAGAGACACAGTGACAGAGGCACAGAGACAGAGACACAGAGACAGAGACACAGAGACAGAGACACAGAGACAGAGACACAGAGACAGAGAAGCAGGGACGGATACACAGAGACAGAGACACAGAGACAGAGACACAGAGACAGAGACACAGAGACAGAGACACAGAGACAGAGACACAGAGACGGAGACACAGAGACGGAGACACAGAGACAGAGACACAGAGACAGAGACACAGAGAGACGGAGATACAGGGACAGAGACACAGAGACAGAGACAGACACAGAGACAGAGACAGAGACAGAGACAGACGCAGAGACAGAGGCACAGAGACAAAGACACAGAGACAGAGGGACAGAGACAGAGACACGGAGACAGAGACACAGAGACAGAGACACAGAGACAGAGACACAGAGACAGAGACACAGAGACAGAGACACAGAGACAGAGACACAGAGACAGAGACACAGAGACAGAGACACAGAGACAGAGACACAGAGACAGAGACACAGAGACAGAGACGCAGAGACAGAGACGCAGGGACAGAGACACAGAGACAGAGACACAAAGACAGAGACACAGAGACAGAGACACAGAGACAGAGACGCAGAGACAGAGACACAGAGACAGAGACACAGAGACAGAGACACAGAGACAGAGACACAGAGACAGAGACACAGAGACAGAGACACAGAGACAGAGATAGAGACAGAGACACAGCCTCAGAGACACATAGACAGAGACATAGGCACAGAGAAACAGAGACAGAGACACACAGACAGTGATACGGAGACAGAGGCAGAGACACAGGGACACCGAGACACAGAGACAGAGACACATAGACAGAGGCACAGAAACAGAGACACAGAGACAGAGACACAGAAACAGAGACACAGGGAGACAGAGAGACAGAGACAGCGCAAGAGACACAGAGAGACGGAGATACAGAGACAGAGACACAGAGACAGAGACACAGAGACAGAGACACAGAGACAGAGACACAGAGACAGAGACACAGAGACAGAGACACAGAGACAGAGACACAGAGACAGAGACACAGAGACAGAGACACAGAGACAGAGACACAGAAACACATAGACAGGGACATAGGGACAGAGAAACAAAGACAGAGACACACAGACAGTGATACGGAGACAGAGGCAGAGACACAGGGACACCGAGACACAGAGACAGAGACACAGAGACAGAGACACAGAGACAGAGACACAGAGACAGAGACACAGAGACAGAGACACAGAGACAGAGACACAGAGACAGAGACACAGAGACAGAGACACAGAGACAGAGACACAGAGACAGAGACACAGAGACAGAGACACAGAGACAGAGACACAGAGACAGAGACACAGAGACAGAGACACAGAGACAGAGACACAGAGACAGAGACACAGAGACAGAGACACAGAGACAGAGACACAGAGACAGAGACACAGAGACAGAGACACAGAGACAGAGACACAGAGACAGAGACACAGAGACAGAGACACAGAGACAGAGACACAGAGACAGAGACACAGAGACAGAGACACAGAGACAGAGACACAGAGACAGCGACGCAGAGAGACGGAGATACAGGGTCAGAGACACAGAGACAGAGACAGACACAGAGACAGAGACAGAGACAGAGACAGAGACAGACGCAGAGACAGAGGCACAGAGACAGAGACACAGAGACGGAGACACAGAGACGGAGACACAGAGACAGAGACACAGAGACAGAGACACAGAGAGACGGAGATACAGGGACAGAGACACAGAGACAGAGACAGACACAGAGACAGAGACAGAGACAGAGACAGACGCAGAGACAGAGGCACAGAGACAAAGACACAGAGACAGAGGGACAGAGACAGAGACACGGAGACAGAGACACAGAGACAGAGACACAGAGACAGAGACACAGAGACAGAGACACAGAGACAGAGACACAGAGACAGAGACACAGAGACAGAGACACAGAGACAGAGACACAGAGACAGAGACACAGAGACAGAGACACAGAGACAGAGACGCAGAGACAGAGACGCAGGGACAGAGACACAGAGACAGAGACACAAAGACAGAGACACAGAGACAGAGACACAGAGACAGAGACGCAGAGACAGAGACACAGAGACAGAGACACAGAGACAGAGACACAGAGACAGAGACACAGAGACAGAGACACAGAGACAGAGACACAGAGACAGAGATAGAGACAGAGACACAGCCTCAGAGACACATAGACAGAGACATAGGCACAGAGAAACAGAGACAGAGACACACAGACAGTGATACGGAGACAGAGGCAGAGACACAGGGACACCGAGACACAGAGACAGAGACACATAGACAGAGGCACAGAAACAGAGACACAGAGACAGAGACACAGAAACAGAGACACAGGGAGACAGAGAGACAGAGACAGCGCAAGAGACACAGAGAGACGGAGATACAGAGACAGAGACACAGAGACAGAGACACAGAGACAGAGACACAGAGACAGAGACACAGAGACAGAGACACAGAGACAGAGACACAGAGACAGAGACACAGAGACAGAGACACAGAGACAGAGACACAGAGACAGAGACACAGAGACAGAGACACAGAAACACATAGACAGGGACATAGGGACAGAGAAACAAAGACAGAGACACACAGACAGTGATACGGAGACAGAGGCAGAGACACAGGGACACCGAGACACAGAGACAGAGACACAGAGACAGAGACACAGAGACAGAGACACAGAGACAGAGACACAGAGACAGAGACACAGAGACAGAGACACAGAGACAGAGACACAGAGACAGAGACACAGAGACAGAGACACAGAGACAGAGACACAGAGACAGAGACACAGAGACAGAGACACAGAGACAGAGACACAGAGACAGAGACACAGAGACAGAGACACAGAGACAGAGACACAGAGACAGAGACACAGAGACAGAGACACAGAGACAGAGACACAGAGACAGAGACACAGAGACAGAGACACAGAGACAGAGACACAGAGACAGAGACACAGAGACAGAGACACAGAGACAGAGACACAGAGACAGAGACACAGAGACAGAGACACAGAGACAGAGAAGCAGGGACGGATACACAGAGACAGAGGCACAGAGACAGAGACACAGAGACGGAGACACAGAGACGGAGACACAGAGACAGAGACACAGAGACAGAGACACAGGGACAGAGACACAGAGACAGAGACACAGAGACAGAGACACAGTGACAGAGGCACAGAGACAGAGACACAGAGACAGAGACACAGAGACAGAGACACAGAGACAGAGACACAGAGACAGAGAAGCAGGGACGGATACACAGAGACAGAGACACAGAGACAGAGACACAGAGACAGAGGCACAGAGACAGAGACACAGAGACAGAGACACAGAAACACATAGACAGAGACATAGGGACAGAGAAACAAAGACAGAGACACACAGACAGTGATACGGAGACAGAGGCAGAGACACAGGGACACCGAGACACAGAGACAGAGACACATAGACAGAGGCACAGAAACAGAGACACAGAGACAGAGAGACAGAGATAGCGCAAGAGACACAGAGGGACGGAGATACAGAGACAGGGACACTGACACAGAGAGAGAGACAGACACAGAGACAGAGACACAGAGACAGAGACACAGAGACAGAGACACAGAGACAGAGACACAGAGACAGAGAAAAAGATACAGGGCCACATCGACAGAAACACAGAGACAGATGGACAGAGACCGGGACACAGAGACAGGGAAACAGAGACAGGGAAACAGAGACAGGGACACACAGACAGATACAGAGACACAGAGACAGAGACGCAGAGACAGGGACGCAGAGACAGAGACACAGAGACAGAGACACAGAGACAGAGACACAGAGACAGAGACAGAGACAGAGACAGAGACACAGACACAGAGACACAGACA
The DNA here is from genome assembly GCA_945859595.2 of Megachile willughbiella. Taxonomy (NCBI): domain Eukaryota; kingdom Metazoa; phylum Arthropoda; class Insecta; order Hymenoptera; family Megachilidae; genus Megachile; species Megachile willughbiella. Next base: position 1,777,296 of record OX243807.1, read on the forward strand.
CAGAGACATAGGGACAGAGAAACAGAGACAGAGACACACAGACAGTGATACGGAGACAGAGGCAGAGACGCAGGGACACCGAGACACAGAGACAGAGACACATAGACAGAGGCAGAGAAACAGAGACACAGAGACAGAGCCACAGAAACAGAGACACAGGGAGACAGAGAGACAGAGACAGCGCAAGAGACACAGAGAGACGGAGATACAGAGACAGAGACACTGAGACATAGACAGAGACAGACACAGAGACAGAGACACAGAGACACAGACACAGAGACAGAGACACAGAGACAGAGACACAGAGACAGAGACACAAAGAGACGGAGATACAGGGTCAGAGACACAGAGACAGAGACAGACACAGAGACAGAGACAGAGACAGAGACAGAGACAGAGACAGACGCAGAGACAGAGGCACAGAGACAGAGACACAGAGACGGAGACACAGAGACGGAGACACAGAGACAGAGACACAGAGACAGAGACACAGAGACAGAGACACAGAGAGACGGAGATACAGGGTCAGAGACACAGAGACAGAGACAGACACAGAGACAGAGACAGAGACAGAGACAGAGACAGACGCAGAGACAGAGGCACGGAGACAAAGACACAGAGACAGAGGGACAGAGACAGAGACACAGAGACAGAGACACACAGACAGAGACAGAGAGACAGAGACACAGAGACAGAGACACAGAGACAGAGACACAAAGGCAGAGACACAGATGCAGAGATACAGAGACAGAGGCAGAGACAGAGACACAGGGACAGAGACACAGAGACCGAGACACAGAGACAGGGAAACAGAGACAGGGACACAGAGACAGAGACACAGAGACAGCGAGAGACACAGAGACACAGAGACAGAGACACAGAGACAGAGACACAGAGACAGAGACACAGAGACAGAGACACAGAGACAGAGACACAGAGACAGAGACACAGAGACAGAGACACAGAGACAGAGACACAGAGACAGAGACACAGAGACAGAGACACAGAGACAGAGACACAGAGACAGAGACACAGAGACAGAGACACAGAGACAGAGACACAGAGACAGAGACACAGAGACAGAGACACAGAGACAGAGACACAGAGACAGAGACACAGAGACAGAGACACAGAGACAGAGACACAGAGACAGAGACACAGAGACAGAGACACAGAGACAGAGACACAGAGACAGAGACACAGAGACAGAGACACAGAGACAGAGACACAGAGACAGAGACACAGAGACAGAGACACAGAGACAGAGACACAGAGACAGAGACACAGAGACAGAGACACAGAGACAGAGACACAGAGACAGAGACACAGAGACAGAGACACAGAGACAGAGACACAGAGACAGAGACACAGAGACAGAGACACAGAGACAGAGACACAGAGACAGAGGCACAGAGACAGAGACACAGAGACAGAGACACAGAAACACATAGACAGAGACATAGGGACAGAGAAACAAAGACAGAGACACACAGACAGTGATACGGAGACAGAGGCAGAGACACAGGGACACCGAGACACAGAGACAGAGACACATAGACAGAGGCACAGAAACAGAGACACAGAGACAGAGAGACAGAGATAGCGCAAGAGACACAGAGGGACGGAGATACAGAGACAGGGACACTGACACAGAGAGAGAGACAGACACAGAGACAGAGACACAGAGACGAAGACACAGAGACAGAGACACAGAGACAGAGACACAGAGACAGAGACACAGAGGCGAGACACAGAGACAGAGACAGAGACACAGAGACAGAGACACAGAGACAGAGACACAGAGACAGAGACACAGAGACAGAGACACAGAGACAGAGACACAGAGCCAGAGACACAGAGACAGCGACGCAGAGAGACGGAGATACAGGGTCAGAGACACAGAGACAGAGACAGACACAGAGACAGAGACAGAGACAGAGACAGAGACAGACGCAGAGACAGAGGCACAGAGACAGAGACACAGAGACGGAGACACAGAGACGGAGACACAGAGACAGAGACACAGAGACAGAGACACAGAGAGACGGAGATACAGGGACAGAGACACAGAGACAGAGACAGACACAGAGACAGAGACAGAGACAGAGACAGACGCAGAGACAGAGGCACAGAGACAAAGACACAGAGACAGAGGGACAGAGACAGAGACACGGAGACAGAGACACAGAGACAGAGACACAGAGACAGAGACACAGAGACAGAGACACAGAGACAGAGACACAGAGACAGAGACACAGAGACAGAGACACAGAGACAGAGACACAGAGACAGAGACACAGAGACAGAGACGCAGAGACAGAGACGCAGAGACAGAGACACAGAGACAGAGACACAAAGACAGAGACACAGAGACAGAGACACAGAGACAGAGACGCAGAGACAGAGACACAGAGACAGAGACACAGAGACAGAGACACAGAGACAGAGACACAGAGACAGAGACACAGAGACAGAGACACAGAGACAGAGACACAGAGACAGAGATAGAGACAGAGACACAGCCTCAGAGACACATAGACAGAGACATAGGCACAGAGAAACAGAGACAGAGACACAGAGACAGAGAAGCAGGGACGGATACACAGAGACAGAGACACAGAGACAGAGACACAGAGACAGAGGCACAGAGACAGAGACACAGAGACAGAGACATAGGGACAGAGAAACAAAGACAGAGACACACAGACAGTGATACGGAGACAGAGGCAGAGACACAGGGACACCGAGACACAGAGACAGAGACACATAGACAGAGGCACAGAAACAGAGACACAGAGACAGAGAGACAGAGATAGCGCAAGAGACACAGAGGGACGGAGATACAGAGACAGGGACACTGACACAGAGAGAGAGACAGACACAGAGACAGAGACACAGAGACGAAGACACAGAGACAGAGACACAGAGACAGAGACACAGAGACAGAGACACAGAGGCAGAGACACAGAGACAGAGACAGAGACACAGAGACAGAGACACAGAGACAGAGACACAGAGACAGAGACACAGAGACGGAGACACAGAGACAGAGACACAGAGACAGAGACACAGAGACAGAGACACAGAGACAGCGACGCAGAGAGACGGAGATACAGGGTCAGAGACACAGAGACAGAGACAGACACAGAGACAGAGACAGAGACAGAGACAGAGACAGACGCAGAGACAGAGGCACAGAGACAGAGACACAGAGACGGAGACACAGAGACGGAGACACAGAGACAGAGACACAGAGACAGAGACACAGAGAGACGGAGATACAGGGACAGAGACACAGAGACAGAGACAGACACAGAGACAGAGACAGAGACAGAGACAGACGCAGAGACAGAGGCACAGAGACAAAGACACAGAGACAGAGGGACAGAGACAGAGACACGGAGACAGAGACACAGAGACAGAGACACAGAGACAGAGACACAGAGACAGAGACACAGAGACAGAGACACAGAGACAGAGACACAGAGACAGAGACACAGAGACAGAGACACAGAGACAGAGACACAGAGACAGAGACACAGAGACAGAGACGCAGAGACAGAGACGCAGAGACAGAGACACAGAGACAGAGACACAAAGACAGAGACACAGAGACAGAGACACAGAGACAGAGACGCAGAGACAGAGACACAGAGACAGAGACACAGAGACAGAGACACAGAGACAGAGACACAGAGACAGAGACACAGAGACAGAGACACAGAGACAGAGACACAGAGACAGAGACACAGAGACAGAGATAGAGACAGAGACACAGCCTCAGAGACACATAGACAGAGACATAGGCACAGAGAAACAGAGACAGAGACACACAGACAGTGATACGGAGACAGAGGCAGAGACACAGGGACACCGAGACACAGAGACAGAGACACATAGACAGAGGCACAGAAACAGAGACACAGAGACAGAGACACAGAAACAGAGACACAGGGAGACAGAGAGACAGAGACAGCGCAAGAGACACAGAGAGACGGAGATACAGAGACAGAGACACAGAGACAGAGACACAGAGACAGAGACACAGAGACAGAGACACAGAGACAGAGACACAGAGACAGAGACACAGAGACAGAGACACAGAGACAGAGACACAGAAACACATAGACAGAGACATAGGGACAGAGAAACAAAGACAGAGACACACAGACAGTGATACGGAGACAGAGGCAGAGACACAGGGACACCGAGACACAGAGACAGAGACACAGAGACAGAGACACAGAGACAGAGACACAGAGACAGAGACACAGAGACAGAGACACAGAGACAGAGACACAGAGACAGAGACACAGAGACAGAGACACAGAGACAGAGACACAGAGACAGAGACACAGAGACAGAGACACAGAGACAGAGACACAGAGACAGAGACACAGAGACAGAGACACAGAGACAGAGACACAGAGACAGAGACACAGAGACAGAGACACAGAGACAGAGACAGAGACACAGAGACAGAGACAGAGACAGAGACACAGAGACAGAGACACAGAGACAGAGAAGCAGGGACGGATACACAGAGACAGAGGCACAGAGACAGAGACACAGAGACGGAGACACAGAGACGGAGACACAGAGACAGAGACACAGAGACAGAGACACAGAGACAGAGACACAGAGACAGAGACACAGAGACAGAGACACAGTGACAGAGGCACAGAGACAGAGACACAGAGACAGAGACACAGAGACAGAGACACAGAGACAGAGACACAGAGACAGAGAAGCAGGGACGGATACACAGAGACAGAGACACAGAGACAGAGACACAGAGACAGAGACACAGAGACAGAGACACAGAGACAGAGACAGACACAGAGACAGAGACAGAGACAGAGACAGACGCAGAGACAGAGGCACAGAGACAAAGACACAGAGACAGAGGGACAGAGACAGAGACACAGAGACAGAGACACACAGACAGAGACAGAGAGACAGAGACACAGAGACAGAGACACAGAGACAGAGACACAAAGGCAGAGACACAGATGCAGAGATACAGAGACAGAGGCAGAGACAGAGACACAGGGACAGAGACACAGAGACCGAGACACAGAGACAGGGAAACAGAGACAGGGACACAGAGACAGAGACACAGAGACAGAGACACAGAGACAGAGACACAGAGACAGAGACACAGAGACAGAGACACAGAGACAGAGACACAGAGACAGAGACACAGAGACAGAGACACAGAGACACAGAGACAGAGACACAGAGACAGAGACACAGAGACAGAGACACAGAGACAGAGACACAGAGACAGAGACACAGAGACAGAGACACAGAGACAGAGACACAGAGACAGAGACACAGAGACAGAGACACAGAGACAGAGACACAGAGACAGAGACACAGAGACAGAGACACAAAGACAGAGACACAGAGACAGAGACACAGAGACAGAGACACAGAGACAGAGACACAGAGACAGAGACACAGAGACAGAGACACAGAGACAGAGACAGAGACAGAGACAGAGACACAGAGACAGAGACACAGAAACAGAGACGCAGATACAGAGACACAGAGACAGAGACACAGAGAGACGGAGATACAGGGTCAGAGACACAGAGACAGAGACAGACACAGAGACAGAGACAGAGACAGAGAAAGACGCAGAGACAGAGGCACAGAGGCAAAGACACAGACACCGAGGGACAGAGACAGAGACACAGAGACGGAGACACACAGACAGAGACACAGAGACAGAGAGACAGAGACAGAGACACAGAGACAGCGACACAGAGACAGGGAAGCAGGGACGGGTACACAGGGTCAGAGACACAGAGACAGAGACAGACACAGAGACAGAGACAGAGACAGAGACAGAGACAGAGACAGAGACAGACGCAGAGACAGAGGCACAGAGACAAAGACACAGACACCGAGGGACAGAGACAGAGACACAGAGACGGAGACACAGAGACAGAGACACAGAGACAGAGAGACAGAGACAGAGACACAGAGACAGCGACACAGAGACAGAGAAGCAGGGACAGATACACAGAGACAGAGACACAGAGACAGAGACACAGAGACAGAGACACAGAGACAGAGACACAAAGACAGAGACACAGAGACAGAGACACAGAGACAGAGACACAGAGACAGAGACACAGAGACAGAGATAGAGACAGAGACACAGCCTCAGAGACACATAGACAGAGACATAGGGACAGAGAAACAGAGACAGAGACACACAGACAGTGATACGGAGACAGAGGCAGAGACACAGGGACACCGAGACACAGAGACAGAGACACATAGACAGAGGCACAGAAACAGAGACACAGAGACAGAGACACAGAAACAGAGACACAGGGAGACAGAGAGACAGAGACAGCGCAAGAGACACAGAGAGACGGAGATACAGAGACAGAGACACTGAGACATAGACAGAGACAGACACAGAGACAGAGACACAGAGACGAAGACACAGAGACAGAGACACAGAGACAGATACACGGAGACAGAGACACAGAGACAGAGACACAGAGACAGAGACACAGAGACAGAGACACAGAGACAGAGACACAGAAACACATAGACAGAGACATAGGGACAGAGAAACAAAGACAGTGACACACAGACAGTGATACGGAGACAGAGGCAGAGACACAGGGACACCGAGACACAGAGACAGAGACACAGAGACAGAGACACAGAGACAGAGACACAGAGACAGAGACACAGAGACAGAGACACAGAGACAGAGACACAGAGACAGAGGCACAGAGACAGAGACACAGAGACAGAGACACAGAAACACATAGACAGAGACATAGGGACAGAGAAACAAAGACAGAGACACACAGACAGTGATACGGAGACAGAGGCAGAGACACAGGGACACCGAGACACAGAGACAGAGACACATAGACAGAGGCACAGAAACAGAGACACAGAGACAGAGAGACAGAGATAGCGCAAGAGACACAGAGGGACGGAGATACAGAGACAGGGACACTGACACAGAGAGAGAGACAGACACAGAGACAGAGACAGAGACAGAGACAGACGCAGAGACAGAGGCACAGAGACAAAGACACAGAGACAGAGGGACAGAGACAGAGACACGGAGACAGAGACACAGAGACAGAGACACAGGGACAGAGACACAGAGACAGAGACACAGAGACAGAGACACAGAGACAGAGACGCAGAGACAGAGACGCAGAGACAGAGACACAGAGACAGAGACACAAAGACAGAGACACAGAGACAGAGACACAGAGACAGAGACGCAGAGACAGCGACGCAGAGAGACGGAGATACAGGGTCAGAGACACAGAGACAGAGACAGACACAGAGACAGAGACAGAGACAGAGACAGAGACAGACGCAGAGACAGAGGCACAGAGACAGAGACACAGAGACGGAGACACAGAGACGGAGACACAGAGACAGAGACACAGAGACAGAGACACAGAGAGACGGAGATACAGGGACAGAGACACAGAGACAGAGACAGACACAGAGACAGAGACAGAGACAGAGACAGACGCAGAGACAGAGGCACAGAGACAAAGACACAGAGACAGAGGGACAGAGACAGAGACACGGAGACAGAGACACAGAGACAGAGACACAGAGACAGAGACACAGAGACAGAGACACAGAGACAGAGACACAGAGACAGAGACACAGAGACAGAGACACAGGGACAGAGACACAGAGACAGAGACACAGAGACAGAGACACAGAGACAGAGACGCAGAGACAGAGACGCAGAGACAGAGACACAGAGACAGAGACACAAAGACAGAGACACAGAGACAGAGACACAGAGACAGAGACGCAGAGACAGAGACACAGAGACAGAGACACAGAGACAGAGACACAGAGACAGAGACACAGAGACAGAGACACAGAGACAGAGACACAGAGACAGAGACACAGAGACAGAGACACAGAGACAGAGACACAGAGACAGAGATAGAGACAGAGACACAGCCTCAGAGACACATAGACAGAGACATAGGGACAGAGAAACAGAGACAGAGACACACAGACAGTGATACGGAGACAGAGGCAGAGACACAGGGACACCGAGACACAGAGACAGAGACACATAGACAGAGGCACAGAAACAGAGACACAGAGACAGAGACACAGAAACAGAGACACAGGGAGACAGAGAGACAGAGACAGCGCAAGAGACACAGAGAGACGGAGATACAGAGACAGAGACACAGAGACAGAGACACAGAGACAGAGACACAGAGACAGAGACACAGAGACAGAGACACAGAGACAGAGACACAGAGACAGAGACACAGAGACAGAGACACAGAGACAGAGACACAGAGACAGAGACACAGAGAGACGGAGATACAGGGTCAGAGACACAGAGACAGAGACAGAGACAGACACAGAGACAGAGACAGAGACAGACGCAGAGACAGAGGCACAGAGACAAAGACACAGACACCGAGGGACAGAGACAGAGACACAGAGACGGAGGCACAGAGACAGAGACACAGAGACAGAGAGACAGAGACAGAGACACAGAGACAGCGACACAGAGACAGAGACACAGAGAGACGGAGATACAGGGTCAGAGACACAGAGACAGAGACAGACACAGAGACAGAGACAGAGACAGAGACAGAGACAGAGACAGAGACACAGACACAGAGACACATAGACAGAGACATAGGGACAGAGAAACAGAGACAGAGACACACAGACAGTGATACGGAGACAGAGGCAGAGACACAGGGACACCGAGACACAGAGACAGAGACACATAGACAGAGGCACAGAAACAGAGACACAGAGACAGAGACACAGAAACAGAGACACAGGGAGACAGAGAGACAGAGACAGCGCAATAGACACAGAGAGACGGAGATACAGAGACAGAGACACTGAGACATAGACAGAGACAGACACAGAGACAGAGACACAGAGACGAAGACACAGAGACAGAGACACAGAGACAGATACACAGAGACAGAGACACAGAGACAGAGACACAGAGACAGAGACACAGAGACAGAGACACAGAGACAGAGACACAGAGACAGAGACACAGAGAGACGGAGATACAGGGTCAGAGACACAGAGACAGAGACAGACACAGAGACAGAGACACAGAGACAGAGACACAGAGACACAGAGACACAGAGACAGAGACACAGAGACAGAGACACAGAGACAGAGACACAGAGACAGAGACACAGAGACAGAGACACAGAGACAGAGACACAGAGACAGAGACAGAGACAGAGACAGACACACAGGGACAGAGACACAGAGGCAGAGACACAGAGACAGCGACACAGAGACAGAGACACAGAGACAGAGACACAGAGAGACGGAGATACAGGGTCAGAGACACAGAGACAGAGACAGACACAGAGACACAGAGACAGAGACGCAGAGACAGAGACGCAGAGACAGAGACACAGAGACAGAGACACAGAGACAGAGACAGAGACAGAGACAGAGATACAGCCACAGAGACACATAGACAGAGACATGGGGACAGAGAAACAGAGACAGAGACACACAGACAGTTATACGGAGACAGAGGCAGAGACACAGGGACACCGAGACACAGAGACAGAGACACATAGACAGAGGCACAGAAACAGAGACACAGAGACAGAGACACAGAAACAGAGACACAGGGAGACAGAGAGACAGAGACAGCGCAAGAGACACAGAGAGACGGAGATACAGAGACAGAGACACTGAGACAGAGACAGAGACAGACACAGAGACAGAGACACAGAGACGAAGACACAGAGACAGAGACACAGAGACAGAGACACAGAGACAGAGACACAGAGACAGAGACACAGAGACAGAGACACAGAGACAGAGACACAGAGACAGAGACACAGAGACAGAGACACAGAGAGACGGAGATACAGGGTCAGAGACACAGAGACAGAGACAGAGACAGACACAGAGACAGAGACAGAGACAGACGCAGAGACAGAGGCACAGAGACAAAGACACAGACACCGACGGACAGAGACAGAGACACAGAGACGGAGACACAGAGACAGAGACACAGAGACAGAGAGACAGAGACAGAGACACAGAGACAGCGACACAGAGACAGAGAAGCAGAGACAGAGACACAGAGACACAGAGACAGAGACACAAAGACAGGGACACAGAGACAGAGACACAGAGACAGAGACAGAGACAGAGACAGAGACAGAGACAGAGACACAGAGACAGAGACACAGAGACACAGAGACAGAGACACAGAGACACAGAGACAGAGACACAGAGACAGAGACACAGAGACAGAGACACAGAGACAGAGACACAGAGACAGAGACACAGAGACAGAGACACAGAGACAGAGACAGGGACACAGAGACAGAGACACAGAGACACAGAGACAGAGACACAGAGACAGAGACAGAGACACAGAGACAGAGACACAGAGACAGAGACACAGAGACAGAGACACAGAGACAGAGACACAGAGACAGAGACACAGAGACAGAGACACAGAGACAGAGACACAGAGACAGAGACACAGAGACAGAGACACAGAGACAGAGACACAGAGACAGAGACACAGAGACAGAGACACAGAGACAGAGACACAGAGACAGAGGCAGAGGCAGAGGCAGAGACAGAGACAGAGACAGAGACAGAGACAGAGACAGAGACAGAGACAGAGGCAGCGACAGAATCAGAGACAGAGACACAGAGGCAGAGACAGGGGCAGAGACACAGACACAGAGATAGAGATATAGAGACACAGACATAGAGACTGAGACACAGAGACAGGGATACAGAGACAGAGACACAGAGACACAGAGACACAGAGACAGAGACAGAGACACAGAGACAGAGATACAGAGACAGAGAAACCGAGACAGAGACACAGAGACAGGGACACAGAGACAGAGACACAGAGACAGAGACACAGAGACAGAGACACAGAAACAGAGACACAGGGAGACAGAGAGACAGAGACAGCGCAAGAGACACAGAGAGACGGAGATACAGAGACAGAGACACTGAGACAGAGACAGAGACAGACACAGAGACAGAGACACAGAGACGAAGACACAGAGACAGAGACACAGAGACAGAGACACAGAGACAGAGACACAGAGACAGAGACACAGAGACAGAGACACAGAGACAGAGACACAGAGACAGAGACACAGAGAGACGGAGATACAGGGTCAGAGACACAGAGACAGAGACAGAGACAGACACAGAGACAGAGACAGAGACAGACGCAGAGACAGAGGCACAGAGACAAAGACACAGACACCGAGGGACAGAGACAGAGACACAGAGACGGAGACACAGAGACAGAGACACAGAGACAGAGAGACAGAGACAGAGACACAGAGACAGCGACACAGAGACAGAGAAGCAGAGACAGAGACACAGAGACACAGAGACAGAGACACAAAGACAGGGACACAGAGACAGAGACACAGAGACAGAGACAGAGACAGAGACAGAGACAGAGACACAGAGACAGAGACACAGAGACACAGAGACAGAGACACAGAGACAGAGACACAGAGACAGAGACACAGAGACAGAGACACAGAGACAGAGACACAGAGACAGAGACACAGAGACAGAGACAGGGACACAGAGACAGAGACACAGAGACACAGAGACAGAGACACAGAGACAGAGACACAGAGACAGAGACACAGAGACAGAGACACAGAGACAGAGACAGGGACACAGAGACAGAGACACAGAGACACAGAGACAGAGACACAGAGACAGAGACAGAGACACAGAGACAGAGACACAGAGACAGAGACACAGAGACAGAGACACAGAGACAGAGACACAGAGACAGAGACACAGAGACAGAGACACAGAGACAGAGACACAGAGACAGAGACACAGAGACAGAGACAGAGACACAGAGACAGAGACACAGAGACAGAGACACAGAGACAGAGACACAGAGACAGAGGCAGAGGCAGAGGCAGAGACAGAGACAGAGACAGAGACAGAGACAGAGACAGAGACAGAGACAGAGGCAGCGACAGAATCAGAGACAGAGACACAGAGGCAGAGACAGGGGCAGAGACACAGACACAGAGATAGAGATATAGAGACACAGACATAGAGACAGAGACACAGAGACAGGGATACAGAGACAGAGACACAGAGACACAGAGACACAGAGACAGAGACAGAGACACAGAGACAGAGATACAGAGACAGAGAAACCGAGACAGAGACACAGAGACAGGGACACAGAGACAGAGACACAGAGACAGAGACACAGAGACAGAGACACAGAGACAGAGACAGAGACACAGAGACAGAGACACAGAGACAGAGACACAGAGACACAGAGACAGAGACACAGAGACAGAGACACAGAGACAGAGGCAGAGGCAGAGGCAGAGACAGAGACAGAGACAGAGACAGAGACAGAGACAGAGACAGAGACAGAGGCAGCGACAGAATCAGAGACAGAGACACAGAGGCAGAGACAGGGGCAGAGACACAGACACAGAGATAGAGATATAGAGACACAGACATAGAGACAGAGACACAGAGACAGGGATACAGAGACAGAGACACAGAGACACAGAGACACAGAGACAGAGACAGAGACACAGAGACAGAGATACAGAGACAGAGAAACCGAGACAGAGACACAGAGACAGGGACACAGAGACAGAGACACAGAGACAGAGACACAGAGACAGAGACACAGAGACAGAGACACAGAGACAGAGACACAGAGACAGAGACACAGGGACAGCGACACAGAGACAGAGAAGCAGGGACGGATATACAGGGACAGAGACACAGAGACAGAGACACAGAGACAGAGACACAGAGACAGAGACACGGAGACAGAGACACAGAGACAGAGACACAGAGACAGAGACACAGAGACAGAGACACAGAGACAGAGACACAGAGACAGAGACACAGAGACAGAGACAGAGACACAGAGACAGAGACACAGAGACAGAGACACAGAGACAGAGACACAGAGACAGAGGCAGAGGCAGAGGCAGAGACAGAGACAGAGACAGAGACAGAGACAGAGACAGAGACAGAGACAGAGGCAGCGACAGAATCAGAGACAGAGACACAGAGGCAGAGACAGGGGCAGAGACACAGACACAGAGATAGAGATATAGAGACACAGACATAGAGACAGAGACACAGAGACAGGGATACAGAGACAGAGACACAGAGACACAGAGACACAGAGACAGAGACAGAGACACAGAGACAGAGATACAGAGACAGAGAAACCGAGACAGAGACACAGAGACAGGGACACAGAGACAGAGACACAGAGACAGAGACACAGAGACAGAGACACAGAGACAGAGACAGAGACACAGAGACAGAGACACAGAGACAGAGACACAGAGACAGAGGCAGAGGCAGAGGCAGAGACAGAGACAGAGACAGAGACAGAGACAGAGACAGAGACAGAGACAGAGGCAGCGACAGAATCAGAGACAGAGACACAGAGGCAGAGACAGGGGCAGAGACACAGACACAGAGATAGAGATATAGAGACACAGACATAGAGACAGAGACACAGAGACAGGGATACAGAGACAGAGACACAGAGACACAGAGACACAGAGACAGAGACAGAGACACAGAGACAGAGATACAGAGACAGAGAAACCGAGACAGAGACACAGAGACAGGGACACAGAGACAGAGACACAGAGACAGAGACACAGAGACAGAGACACAGAGACAGAGACACAGAGACAGAGACACAGAGACAGAGACACAGGGACAGCGACACAGAGACAGAGAAGCAGGGACGGATATACAGGGACAGAGACACAGAGACAGAGACACAGAGACAGAGACACAGAGACAGAGACACGGAGACAGAGACACAGAGACAGAGACACAGAGACAGAGACACAGAGACAGAGACACAGAGACAGAGACACAGAGACAGAGACACAGAGACAGAGACACAGAGACAGAGACACAGAGACAGAGACACAGAGACAGAGACACAGAGACAGAGACACAGAGACAGAGACACAGAGACAGAGACACAGAGACAGAGACACAGAGACAGAGACACAGAGACAGAGACACAGAGACAGAGACACAGAGACAGAGACACAGAGACAGAGACACAGAGACAGAGACACAGAGACAGAGACACAGAGACAGAGACACAGAGACAGAGACAGAGACAGAGACAGAGACAGAGACACAGAGACAGAGACACAGAGACAGAGACACAGAGACAGAGGCGCAGAGAGACGGAGATACAGGGTCAGAGACACAGAGACAGATACACAGAGACAGAGACACAGAGACAGAGACACAGAGACAGAGACACAGAGACAGAGACACAGAGACAGAGACACAGAGACAGAGACACAGAGAGACGGAGATACAGGGTCAGAGACACAGAGACAGAGACAGACACAGAGACAGAGACACAGAGACACAGACACAGAGACAGAGACACAGAGACAGAGACACAGAGAGACGGAGATACAGGGTCAGAGACACAGAGACAGAGACAGACACAGAGACAGAGACACAGAGACAGAGACACAGAGACACAGAGACACAGAGACAGAGACACAGAGACAGAGACACAGAGACAGAGACACAGAGACAGAGACACAGAGACAGAGACACAGAGACAGAGACACAGAGACAGAGACAGAGACAGAGACAGACACACAGGGACAGAGACACAGAGGCAGAGACACAGAGACAGCGACACAGAGACAGAGACACAGAGACAGAGACACAGAGAGACGGAGATACAGGGTCAGAGACACAGAGACAGAGACAGACACAGAGACACAGAGACAGAGACGCAGAGACAGAGACGCAGAGACAGAGACACAGAGACAGAGACACAGAGACAGAGACAGAGACAGAGACAGAGATACAGCCACAGAGACACATAGACAGAGACATGGGGACAGAGAAACAGAGACAGAGACACACAGACAGTTATACGGAGACAGAGGCAGAGACACAGGGACACCGAGACACAGAGACAGAGACACATAGACAGAGGCACAGAAACAGAGACACAGAGACAGAGACACAGAAACAGAGACACAGGGAGACAGAGAGACAGAGACAGCGCAAGAGACACAGAGAGACGGAGATACAGAGACAGAGACACTGAGACAGAGACAGAGACAGACACAGAGACAGAGACACAGAGACGAAGACACAGAGACAGAGACACAGAGACAGAGACACAGAGACAGAGACACAGAGACAGAGACACAGAGGCAGAGACACAGAGACAGAGACACAGAGACAGAGACACAGAGACAGAGACACAGAGAGACGGAGATACAGGGTCAGAGACACAGAGACAGAGACAGAGACAGACACAGAGACAGAGACAGAGACAGACGCAGAGACAGAGGCACAGAGACAAAGACACAGACACCGAGGGACAGAGACAGAGACACAGAGACGGAGACACAGAGACAGAGACACAGAGACAGAGAGACAGAGACAGAGACACAGAGACAGCGACACAGAGACAGAGAAGCAGAGACAGAGACACAGAGACACAGAGACAGAGACACAAAGACAGGGACACAGAGACAGAGACACAGAGACAGAGACAGAGACAGAGACAGAGACAGAGACACAGAGACAGAGACACAGAGACACAGAGACAGAGACACAGAGACACAGAGACAGAGACACAGAGACAGAGACACAGAGACAGAGACACAGAGACAGAGACACAGAGACAGAGACACAGAGACAGAGACACAGAGACAGAGACAGGGACACAGAGACAGAGACACAGAGACACAGAGACAGAGACACAGAGACAGAGACAGAGACACAGAGACAGAGACACAGAGACAGAGACACAGAGACAGAGACACAGAGACAGAGACACAGAGACAGAGACACAGAGACAGAGACACAGAGACAGAGACACAGAGACAGAGACACAGAGACAGAGACACAGAGACAGAGACACAGAGACAGAGACACAGAGACAGAGACACAGAGACAGAGGCAGAGGCAGAGGCAGAGACAGAGACAGAGACAGAGACAGAGACAGAGACAGAGACAGAGACAGAGGCAGCGACAGAATCAGAGACAGAGACACAGAGGCAGAGACAGGGACAGAGACACAGACACAGAGATAGAGATATAGAGACACAGACATAGAGACTGAGACACAGAGACAGGGATACAGAGACAGAGACACAGAGACACAGAGACACAGAGACAGAGACAGAGACACAGAGACAGAGATACAGAGACAGAGAAACCGAGACAGAGACACAGAGACAGGGACACAGAGACAGAGACACAGAGACAGAGACACAGAGACAGAGACACAGAGACAGAGACACAGAGACAGAGACACAGAGACAGAGACACAGAGACAGAGACACAGAGAGACGGAGATACAGGGTCAGAGACACAGAGACAGAGACAGACACAGAGACAGAGACAGAGACAGAGACAGAGACAGAGACAGAGACACAGACACAGAGACACATAGACAGAGACATAGGGACAGAGAAACAGAGACAGAGACACACAGACAGTGATACGGAGACAGAGGCAGAGACACAGGGACACCGAGACACAGAGACAGAGACACATAGACAGAGGCACAGAAACAGAGACACAGAGACAGAGACACAGAAACAGAGACACAGGGAGACAGAGAGACAGAGACAGCGCAAGAGACACAGAGAGACGGAGATACAGAGACAGAGACACTGAGACATAGACAGAGACAGACACAGAGACAGAGACACAGAGACGAAGACACAGAGACAGAGACACAGAGACAGATACACAGAGACAGAGACACAGAGACAGAGACACAGAGACAGAGACACAGAGACAGAGACACAGAGACAGAGACACAGAGACAGAGACACAGAGAGACGGAGATACAGGGTCAGAGACACAGAGACAGAGACAGACACAGAGACAGAGACACAGAGACAGAGACACAGAGACACAGAGACACAGAGACAGAGACACAGAGACAGAGACACAGAGACAGAGACACAGAGACAGAGACACAGAGACAGAGACACAGAGACAGAGACACAGAGACAGAGACAGAGACAGAGACAGACACACAGGGACAGAGACACAGAGGCAGAGACACAGAGACAGCGACACAGAGACAGAGACACAGAGACAGAGACACAGAGAGACGGAGATACAGGGTCAGAGACACAGAGACAGAGACAGACACAGAGACACAGAGACAGAGACGCAGAGACAGAGACGCAGAGACAGAGACACAGAGACAGAGACACAGAGACAGAGACAGAGACAGAGACAGAGATACAGCCACAGAGACACATAGACAGAGACATGGGGACAGAGAAACAGAGACAGAGACACACAGACAGTTATACGGAGACAGAGGCAGAGACACAGGGACACCGAGACACAGAGACAGAGACACATAGACAGAGGCACAGAAACAGAGACACAGAGACAGAGACACAGAAACAGAGACACAGGGAGACAGAGAGACAGAGACAGCGCAAGAGACACAGAGAGACGGAGATACAGAGACAGAGACACTGAGACAGAGACAGAGACAGACACAGAGACAGAGACACAGAGACGAAGACACAGAGACAGAGACACAGAGACAGAGACACAGAGACAGAGACACAGAGACAGAGACACAGAGACAGAGACACAGAGACAGAGACACAGAGACAGAGACACAGAGACAGAGACACAGAGAGACGGAGATACAGGGTCAGAGACACAGAGACAGAGACAGAGACAGACACAGAGACAGAGACAGAGACAGACGCAGAGACAGAGGCACAGAGACAAAGACACAGACACCGAGGGACAGAGACAGAGACACAGAGACGGAGACACAGAGACAGAGACACAGAGACAGAGAGACAGAGACAGAGACACAGAGACAGCGACACAGAGACAGAGAAGCAGAGACAGAGACACAGAGACACAGAGACAGAGACACAAAGACAGGGAC
Organism: Megachile willughbiella; assembly: GCA_945859595.2. Classification (NCBI taxonomy): domain Eukaryota; kingdom Metazoa; phylum Arthropoda; class Insecta; order Hymenoptera; family Megachilidae; genus Megachile; species Megachile willughbiella. Next base: position 1,795,288 of record OX243807.1, read on the forward strand.
ACAGAGACAGAGACACAGAGACAGAGACAGAGACAGAGACAGAGACAGAGACACAGAGACAGAGACACAGAGACACAGAGACAGAGACACAGAGACACAGAGACAGAGACACAGAGACAGAGACACAGAGACAGAGACACAGAGACAGAGACACAGAGACAGAGACACAGAGACAGAGACACAGAGACAGAGACAGGGACACAGAGACAGAGACACAGAGACACAGAGACAGAGACACAGAGACAGAGACAGAGACACAGAGACAGAGACACAGAGACAGAGACACAGAGACAGAGACACAGAGACAGAGACACAGAGACAGAGACACAGAGACAGAGACACAGAGACAGAGACACAGAGACAGAGACACAGAGACAGAGACACAGAGACAGAGACACAGAGACAGAGACACAGAGACAGAGACACAGAGACAGAGGCAGAGGCAGAGGCAGAGACAGAGACAGAGACAGAGACAGAGACAGAGACAGAGACAGAGACAGAGGCAGCGACAGAATCAGAGACAGAGACACAGAGGCAGAGACAGGGACAGAGACACAGACACAGAGATAGAGATATAGAGACACAGACATAGAGACTGAGACACAGAGACAGGGATACAGAGACAGAGACACAGAGACACAGAGACACAGAGACAGAGACAGAGACACAGAGACAGAGATACAGAGACAGAGAAACCGAGACAGAGACACAGAGACAGGGACACAGAGACAGAGACACAGAGACAGAGACACAGAGACAGAGACACAGAAACAGAGACACAGGGAGACAGAGAGACAGAGACAGCGCAAGAGACACAGAGAGACGGAGATACAGAGACAGAGACACTGAGACAGAGACAGAGACAGACACAGAGACAGAGACACAGAGACGAAGACACAGAGACAGAGACACAGAGACAGAGACACAGAGACAGAGACACAGAGACAGAGACACAGAGACAGAGACACAGAGACAGAGACACAGAGACAGAGACACAGAGAGACGGAGATACAGGGTCAGAGACACAGAGACAGAGACAGAGACAGACACAGAGACAGAGACAGAGACAGACGCAGCGACAGAGGCACAGAGACAAAGACACAGACACCGAGGGACAGAGACAGAGACACAGAGACGGAGACACAGAGACAGAGACACAGAGACAGAGAGACAGAGACAGAGACACAGAGACAGCGACACAGAGACAGAGAAGCAGAGACAGAGACACAGAGACACAGAGACAGAGACACAAAGACAGGGACACAGAGACAGAGACACAGAGACAGAGACAGAGACAGAGACAGAGACAGAGACACAGAGACAGAGACACAGAGACACAGAGACAGAGACACAGAGACAGAGACACAGAGACAGAGACACAGAGACAGAGACACAGAGACAGAGACACAGAGACAGAGACACAGAGACAGAGACAGGGACACAGAGACAGAGACACAGAGACACAGAGACAGAGACACAGAGACAGAGACACAGAGACAGAGACACAGAGACAGAGACACAGAGACAGAGACAGGGACACAGAGACAGAGACACAGAGACACAGAGACAGAGACACAGAGACAGAGACAGAGACACAGAGACAGAGACACAGAGACAGAGACACAGAGACAGAGACACAGAGACAGAGACACAGAGACAGAGACACAGAGACAGAGACACAGAGACAGAGACAGAGACACAGAGACAGAGACACAGAGACAGAGACACAGAGACAGAGACACAGAGACAGAGGCAGAGGCAGAGGCAGAGACAGAGACAGAGACAGAGACAGAGACAGAGACAGAGACAGAGACAGAGGCAGCGACAGAATCAGAGACAGAGACACAGAGGCAGAGACAGGGGCAGAGACACAGACACAGAGATAGAGATATAGAGACACAGACATAGAGACAGAGACACAGAGACAGGGATACAGAGACAGAGACACAGAGACACAGAGACACAGAGACAGAGACAGAGACACAGAGACAGAGATACAGAGACAGAGAAACCGAGACAGAGACACAGAGACAGGGACACAGAGACAGAGACACAGAGACAGAGACACAGAGACAGAGACACAGAGACAGAGACAGAGACACAGAGACAGAGACACAGAGACAGAGACACAGAGACAGAGACACAGAGACAGAGGCAGAGGCAGAGGCAGAGACAGAGACAGAGACAGAGACAGAGACAGAGACAGAGACAGAGACAGAGGCAGCGACAGAATCAGAGACAGAGACACAGAGGCAGAGACAGGGGCAGAGACACAGACACAGAGATAGAGATATAGAGACACAGACATAGAGACAGAGACACAGAGACAGGGATACAGAGACAGAGACACAGAGACACAGAGACACAGAGACAGAGACAGAGACACAGAGACAGAGATACAGAGACAGAGAAACCGAGACAGAGACACAGAGACAGGGACACAGAGACAGAGACACAGAGACAGAGACACAGAGACAGAGACACAGAGACAGAGACACAGAGACAGAGACACAGAGACAGAGACACAGAGACAGAGACACAGAGAGACGGAGATACAGGGTCAGAGACACAGAGACAGAGACAGACACAGAGACAGAGACAGAGACAGAGACAGAGACAGAGACAGAGACACAGACACAGAGACACATAGACAGAGACATAGGGACAGAGAAACAGAGACAGAGACACACAGACAGTGATACGGAGACAGAGGCAGAGACACAGGGACACCGAGACACAGCGACAGAGACACATAGACAGAGGCACAGAAACAGAGACACAGAGACAGAGACACAGAAACAGAGACACAGGGAGACAGAGAGACAGAGACAGCGCAAGAGACACAGAGAGACGGAGATACAGAGACAGAGACACTGAGACATAGACAGAGACAGACACAGAGACAGAGACACAGAGACGAAGACACAGAGACAGAGACACAGAGACAGATACACAGAGACAGAGACACAGAGACAGAGACACAGAGACAGAGACACAGAGACAGAGACACAGAGACAGAGACACAGAGACAGAGACACAGAGAGACGGAGATACAGGGACAGAGACACAGAGACAGAGACAGACACAGAGACAGAGACAGGGACAGAGACAGACGCAGAAACAGAGGCACAGAGACAATGACACAGAGACAGAGACACAGAGACAGAGAGACAGAGCCAGAGACACAGGGACAGCGACACAGAGACAGAGAAGCAGGGACGGATATACAGGGACAGAGACACAGAGACAGAGACACAGAGACAGAGACACAGAGACAGAGACACGGAGACAGAGACACAGAGACAGAGACACAGAGACAGAGACACAGAGACAGAGACACAGAGACAGAGACACAGAGACAGAGACACAGAGACAGAGACACAGAGACAGAGACACAGAGACAGAGACACAGAGACAGAGACACAGAGACAGAGACACAGAGACAGAGACACAGAGACAGAGACACAGAGACAGAGACACAGAGACAGAGACACAGAGACAGAGACACAGAGACAGAGACACAGAGACAGAGACAGAGACAGAGACAGAGACAGAGACACAGAGACAGAGACACAGAGACAGAGGCGCAGAGAGACGGAGATACAGGGTCAGAGACACAGAGACAGATACACAGAGACAGAGACACAGAGACAGAGACACAGAGACAGAGACACAGAGACAGAGACACAGAGACAGAGACACAGAGACAGAGACACAGAGAGACGGAGATACAGGGTCAGAGACACAGAGACAGAGACAGACACAGAGACAGAGACACAGAGACACAGACACAGAGACAGAGACACAGAGACAGAGACACAGAGACAGAGACACAAAGAGACGGAGATACAGGGTCAGAGACACAGAGACAGAGACAGACACAGAGACAGAGACAGAGACAGAGACAGACGCAGAGACAGAGGCACAGAGACAGAGACACAGAGACGGAGACACAGAGACGGAGACACAGAGACAGAGACACAGAGACAGAGACACAGAGACAGAGACACAGAGAGACGGAGATACAGGGTCAGAGACACAGAGACAGAGACAGACACAGAGACACAGAGACAGAGACGCAGAGACAGAGACGCAGAGACAGAGACACAGAGACAGAGACACAGAGACAGAGACAGAGACAGAGACAGAGATACAGCCACAGAGACACATAGACAGAGACATGGGGACAGAGAAACAGAGACAGAGACACACAGACAGTTATACGGAGACAGAGGCAGAGACACAGGGACACCGAGACACAGAGACAGAGACACATAGACAGAGGCACAGAAACAGAGACACAGAGACAGAGACACAGAAACAGAGACACAGGGAGACAGAGAGACAGAGACAGCGCAAGAGACACAGAGAGACGGAGATACAGAGACAGAGACACTGAGACAGAGACAGAGACAGACACAGAGACAGAGACACAGAGACGAAGACACAGAGACAGAGACACAGAGACAGAGACACAGAGACAGAGACACAGAGACAGAGACACAGAGACAGAGACACAGAGACAGAGACACAGAGACAGAGACACAGAGACAGAGACACAGAGAGACGGAGATACAGGGTCAGAGACACAGAGACAGAGACAGAGACAGACACAGAGACAGAGACAGAGACAGACGCAGAGACAGAGGCACAGAGACAAAGACACAGACACCGAGGGACAGAGACAGAGACACAGAGACGGAGACACAGAGACAGAGACACAGAGACAGAGAGACAGAGACAGAGACACAGAGACAGCGACACAGAGACAGAGAAGCAGAGACAGAGACACAGAGACACAGAGACAGAGACACAAAGACAGGGACACAGAGACAGAGACACAGAGACAGAGACAGAGACAGAGACAGAGACAGAGACACAGAGACAGAGACACAGAGACACAGAGACAGAGACACAGAGACACAGAGACAGAGACACAGAGACAGAGACACAGAGACAGAGACACAGAGACAGAGACACAGAGACAGAGACAGGGACACAGAGACAGAGACACAGAGACACAGAGACAGAGACACAGAGACAGAGACAGAGACACAGAGACAGAGACACAGAGACAGAGACACAGAGACAGAGACACAGAGACAGAGACACAGAGACAGAGACACAGAGACAGAGACACAGAGACAGAGACACAGAGACAGAGACACAGAGACAGAGACACAGAGACAGAGACACAGAGACAGAGACACAGAGACAGAGACACAGAGACAGAGACACAGAGACAGAGGCAGAGGCAGAGGCAGAGACAGAGACAGAGACAGAGACAGAGACAGAGACAGAGACAGAGACAGAGGCAGCGACAGAATCAGAGACAGAGACACAGAGGCAGAGACAGGGGCAGAGGCACAGACACAGAGATAGAGATATAGAGACACAGACATAGAGACAGAGACACAGAGACAGGGATACAGAGACAGAGACACAGAGACACAGAGACACAGAGACAGAGACAGAGACACAGAGACAGAGATACAGAGACAGAGAAACCGAGACAGAGACACAGAGACAGGGACACAGAGACAGAGACACAGAGACAGAGACACAGAGACAGAGACACAGAGACAGAGACACAGAGACAGAGACACAGAGACAGAGACACAGAGACAGAGACACAGAGACAGAGACACAGAGAGACGGAGATACAGGGTCAGAGACACAGAGACAGAGACAGACACAGAGACAGAGACAGAGACAGAGACAGAGACAGAGACAGAGACACAGACACAGAGACACATAGACAGAGACATAGGGACAGAGAAACAGAGACAGAGACACACAGACAGTGATACGGAGACAGAGGCAGAGACACAGGGACACCGAGACACAGAGACAGAGACACATAGACAGAGGCACAGAAACAGAGACACAGAGACAGAGACACAGAAACAGAGACACAGGGAGACAGAGAGACAGAGACAGCGCAAGAGACACAGAGAGACGGAGATACAGAGACAGAGACACTGAGACATAGACAGAGACAGACACAGAGACAGAGACACAGAGACGAAGACACAGAGACAGAGACACAGAGACAGATACACAGAGACAGAGACACAGAGACAGAGACACAGAGACAGAGACACAGAGACAGAGACACAGAGACAGAGACACAGAGACAGAGACACAGAGAGACGGAGATACAGGGTCAGAGACACAGAGACAGAGACAGACACAGAGACAGAGACACAGAGACAGAGACACAGAGACACAGAGACACAGAGACAGAGACACAGAGACAGAGACACAGAGACAGAGACACAGAGACAGAGACACAGAGACAGAGACACAGAGACAGAGACACAGAGACAGAGACAGAGACAGAGACAGACACACAGGGACAGAGACACAGAGGCAGAGACACAGAGACAGCGACACAGAGACAGAGACACAGAGACAGAGACACAGAGAGACGGAGATACAGGGTCAGAGACACAGAGACAGAGACAGACACAGAGACACAGAGACAGAGACGCAGAGACAGAGACGCAGAGACAGAGACACAGAGACAGAGACACAGAGACAGAGACAGAGACAGAGACAGAGATACAGCCACAGAGACACATAGACAGAGACATGGGGACAGAGAAACAGAGACAGAGACACACAGACAGTTATACGGAGACAGAGGCAGAGACACAGGGACACCGAGACACAGAGACAGAGACACATAGACAGAGGCACAGAAACAGAGACACAGAGACAGAGACACAGAAACAGAGACACAGGGAGACAGAGAGACAGAGACAGCGCAAGAGACACAGAGAGACGGAGATACAGAGACAGAGACACTGAGACAGAGACAGAGACAGACACAGAGACAGAGACACAGAGACGAAGACACAGAGACAGAGACACAGAGACAGAGACACAGAGACAGAGACACAGAGACAGAGACACAGAGACAGAGACACAGAGACAGAGACACAGAGACAGAGACACAGAGACAGAGACACAGAGAGACGGAGATACAGGGTCAGAGACACAGAGACAGAGACAGAGACAGACACAGAGACAGAGACAGAGACAGACGCAGAGACAGAGGCACAGAGACAAAGACACAGACACCGAGGGACAGAGACAGAGACACAGAGACGGAGACACAGAGACAGAGACACAGAGACAGAGAGACAGAGACAGAGACACAGAGACAGCGACACAGAGACAGAGAAGCAGAGACAGAGACACAGAGACACAGAGACAGAGACACAAAGACAGGGACACAGAGACAGAGACACAGAGACAGAGACAGAGACAGAGACAGAGACAGAGACAGAGACACAGAGACAGAGACACAGAGACACAGAGACAGAGACACAGAGACACAGAGACAGAGACACAGAGACAGAGACACAGAGACAGAGACACAGAGACAGAGACACAGAGACAGAGACACAGAGACAGAGACACAGAGACAGAGACAGGGACACAGAGACAGAGACACAGAGACACAGAGACAGAGACACAGAGACAGAGACAGAGACACAGAGACAGAGACACAGAGACAGAGACACAGAGACAGAGACACAGAGACAGAGACACAGAGACAGAGACACAGAGACAGAGACACAGAGACAGAGACACAGAGACAGAGACACAGAGACAGAGACACAGAGACAGAGACACAGAGACAGAGACACAGAGACAGAGACACAGAGACAGAGACACAGAGACAGAGACACAGAGACAGAGGCAGAGGCAGAGGCAGAGACAGAGACAGAGACAGAGACAGAGACAGAGACAGAGACAGAGACAGAGGCAGCGACAGAATCAGAGACAGAGACACAGAGGCGGAGACAGGGGCAGAGACACAGACACAGAGATAGAGATATAGAGACACAGACATAGAGACTGAGACACAGAGACAGGGATACAGAGACAGAGACACAGAGACACAGAGACACAGAGACAGAGACAGAGACACAGAGACAGAGATACAGAGACAGAGAAACCGAGACAGAGACACAGAGACAGGGACACAGAGACAGAGACACAGAGACAGAGACACAGAGACAGAGACACAGAGACAGAGACACAGAAACAGAGACACAGGGAGACAGAGAGACAGAGACAGCGCAAGAGACACAGAGAGACGGAGATACAGAGACAGAGACACTGAGACAGAGACAGAGACAGACACAGAGACAGAGACACAGAGACGAAGACACAGAGACAGAGACACAGAGACAGAGACACAGAGACAGAGACACAGAGACAGAGACACAGAGACAGAGACACAGAGACAGAGACACAGAGACAGAGACACAGAGACAGAGACACAGAGAGACGGAGATACAGGGTCAGAGACACAGAGACAGAGACAGAGACAGACACAGAGACAGAGACAGAGACAGACGCAGAGACAGAGGCACAGAGACAAAGACACAGACACCGAGGGACAGAGACAGAGACACAGAGACGGAGACACAGAGACAGAGACACAGAGACAGAGAGACAGAGACAGAGACACAGAGACAGCGACACAGAGACAGAGAAGCAGAGACAGAGACACAGAGACACAGAGACAGAGACACAAAGACAGGGACACAGAGACAGAGACACAGAGACAGAGACAGAGACAGAGACAGAGACAGAGACACAGAGACAGAGACACAGAGACACAGAGACAGAGACACAGAGACAGAGACACAGAGACAGAGACACAGAGACAGAGACACAGAGACAGAGACACAGAGACAGAGACAGGGACACAGAGACAGAGACACAGAGACACAGAGACAGAGACACAGAGACAGAGACACAGAGACAGAGACACAGAGACAGAGACACAGAGACAGAGACAGGGACACAGAGACAGAGACACAGAGACACAGAGACAGAGACACAGAGACAGAGACAGAGACACAGAGACAGAGACACAGAGACAGAGACACAGAGACAGAGACACAGAGACAGAGACACAGAGACAGAGACACAGAGACAGAGACACAGAGACAGAGACACAGAGACAGAGACAGAGACACAGAGACAGAGACACAGAGACAGAGACACAGAGACAGAGACACAGAGACAGAGGCAGAGGCAGAGGCAGAGACAGAGACAGAGACAGAGACAGAGACAGAGACAGAGACAGAGACAGAGACAGAGGCAGCGACAGAATCAGAGACAGAGACACAGAGGCAGAGACAGGGGCAGAGACACAGACACAGAGATAGAGATATAGAGACACAGACATAGAGACAGAGACACAGAGACAGGGATACAGAGACAGAGACACAGAGACACAGAGACACAGAGACAGAGACAGAGACACAGAGACAGAGATACAGAGACAGAGAAACCGAGACAGAGACACAGAGACAGGGACACAGAGACAGAGACACAGAGACAGAGACACAGAGACAGAGACACAGAGACAGAGACAGAGACACAGAGACAGAGACACAGAGACAGAGACACAGAGACAGAGACACAGAGACAGAGGCAGAGGCAGAGGCAGAGACAGAGACAGAGACAGAGACAGAGACAGAGACAGAGACAGAGACAGAGGCAGCGACAGAATCAGAGACAGAGACACAGAGGCAGAGACAGGGGCAGAGACACAGACACAGAGATAGAGATATAGAGACACAGACATAGAGACAGAGACACAGAGACAGGGATACAGAGACAGAGACACAGAGACACAGAGACACAGAGACAGAGACAGAGACACAGAGACAGAGATACAGAGACAGAGAAACCGAGACAGAGACACAGAGACAGGGACACAGAGACAGAGACACAGAGACAGAGACACAGAGACAGAGACACAGAGACAGAGACACAGAGACAGAGACACAGAGACAGAGACACAGAGACAGAGACACAGAGAGACGGAGATACAGGGTCAGAGACACAGAGACAGAGACAGACACAGAGACAGAGACAGAGACAGAGACAGAGACAGAGACAGAGACACAGACACAGAGACACATAGACAGAGACATAGGGACAGAGAAACAGAGACAGAGACACACAGACAGTGATACGGAGACAGAGGCAGAGACACAGGGACACCGAGACACAGCGACAGAGACACATAGACAGAGGCACAGAAACAGAGACACAGAGACAGAGACACAGAAACAGAGACACAGGGAGACAGAGAGACAGAGACAGCGCAAGAGACACAGAGAGACGGAGATACAGAGACAGAGACACTGAGACATAGACAGAGACAGACACAGAGACAGAGACACAGAGACGAAGACACAGAGACAGAGACACAGAGACAGATACACAGAGACAGAGACACAGAGACAGAGACACAGAGACAGAGACACAGAGACAGAGACACAGAGACAGAGACACAGAGAGACGGAGATACAGGGACAGAGACACAGAGACAGAGACAGACACAGAGACAGAGACAGGGACAGAGACAGACGCAGAAACAGAGGCACAGAGACAATGACACAGAGACAGAGACACAGAGACAGAGAGACAGAGCCAGAGACACAGGGACAGCGACACAGAGACAGAGAAGCAGGGACGGATATACAGGGACAGAGACACAGAGACAGAGACACAGAGACAGAGACACAGAGACAGAGACACGGAGACAGAGACACAGAGACAGAGACACAGAGACAGAGACACAGAGACAGAGACACAGAGACAGAGACACAGAGACAGAGACACAGAGACAGAGACACAGAGACAGAGACACAGAGACAGAGACACAGAGACAGAGACACAGAGACAGAGACACAGAGACAGAGACACAGAGACAGAGACACAGAGACAGAGACACAGAGACAGAGACACAGAGACAGAGACACAGAGACAGAGACACAGAGACAGAGACAGAGACAGAGACAGAGACAGAGACACAGAGACAGAGACACAGAGACAGAGGCGCAGAGAGACGGAGATACAGGGTCAGAGACACAGAGACAGATACACAGAGACAGAGACACAGAGACAGAGACACAGAGACAGAGACACAGAGACAGAGACACAGAGACAGAGACACAGAGACAGAGACACAGAGAGACGGAGATACAGGGTCAGAGACACAGAGACAGAGACAGACACAGAGACAGAGACACAGAGACACAGACACAGAGACAGAGACACAGAGACAGAGACACAGAGACAGAGACACAAAGAGACGGAGATACAGGGTCAGAGACACAGAGACAGAGACAGACACAGAGACAGAGACAGAGACAGAGACAGACGCAGAGACAGAGGCACAGAGACAGAGACACAGAGACGGAGACACAGAGACGGAGACACAGAGACAGAGACACAGAGACAGAGACACAGAGACAGAGACACAGAGAGACGGAGATACAGGGTCAGAGACACAGAGACAGAGACAGACACAGAGACAGAGACACAGAGACAGAGACACAGAGACAGCGACGCAGAGAGACGGAGATACAGGGTCAGAGACACAGAGACAGAGACAGACACAGAGACAGAGACAGAGACAGAGACAGAGACAGACGCAGAGACAGAGGCACAGAGACAGAGACACAGAGACGGAGACACAGAGACGGAGACACAGAGACAGAGACACAGAGACAGAGACACAGAGAGACGGAGATACAGGGACAGAGACACAGAGACAGAGACAGACACAGAGACAGAGACAGAGACAGAGACAGAGACAGACGCAGAGACAGAGGCACAGAGACAAAGACACAGAGACAGAGGGACAGAGACAGAGACACGGAGACAGAGACACAGAGACAGAGACACAGAGACAGAGACACAGAGACAGAGACACAGAGACAGAGACACAGAGACAGAGACACAGAGACAGAGACACAGAGACAGAGACACAGAGACAGAGACGCAGAGACAGAGACGCAGAGACAGAGACACAGAGACAGAGACACAAAGACAGAGACACAGAGACAGAGACACAGAGACAGAGACGCAGAGACAGAGACATAGAGACAGAGACACAGAGACAGAGACACAGAGACAGAGACACAGAGACAGAGACACAGAGACAGAGACACAGAGACAGAGACACAGAGACAGAGACACAGAGACAGAGACACAGAGACAGAGACACAGAGACAGAGACACAGAGAGACGGAGATACAGGGTCAGAGACACAGAGACAGAGACAGAGACAGACACAGAGACAGAGACAGAGACAGACGCAGAGACAGAGGCACAGAGACAAAGACACAGACACCGAGGGACAGAGACAGAGACACAGAGACGGAGACACAGAGACAGAGACACAGAGACAGAGAGACAGAGACAGAGACACAGAGACAGCGACACAGAGACAGAGAAGCAGAGACAGAGACACAGAGACACAGAGACAGAGACACAAAGACAGGGACACAGAGACAGAGACACAGAGACAGAGACAGAGACAGAGACAGAGACAGAGACACAGAGACAGAGACACAGAGACACAGAGACAGAGACACAGAGACAGAGACACAGAGACAGAGACACAGAGACAGAGACACAGAGACAGAGACAGGGACACAGAGACAGAGACACAGAGACACAGAGACAGAGACACAGAGACAGAGACACAGAGACAGAGACACAGAGACAGAGACACAGAGACAGAGACACAGAGACAGAGACACAGAGACAGAGACAGGGACACAGAGACAGAGACACAGAGACACAGAGACAGAGACACAGAGACAGAGACAGAGACACAGAGACAGAGACACAGAGACAGAGACACAGAGACAGAGACACAGAGACAGAGACACAGAGACAGAGACACAGAGACAGAGACACAGAGACAGAGACAGAGACACAGAGACAGAGACACAGAGACAGAGACACAGAGACAGAGACACAGAGACAGAGACACAGAGACAGAGGCAGAGGCAGAGGCAGAGACAGAGACAGAGACAGAGACAGAGACAGAGACAGAGACAGAGACAGAGGCAGCGACAGAATCAGAGACAGAGGCACAGAGGCAGAGACAGGGGCAGAGACACAGACACAGAGATAGAGATATAGAGACACAGACATAGAGACAGAGACACAGAGACAGGGATACAGAGACAGAGACACAGAGACACAGAGACACAGAGACAGAGACAGAGACACAGAGACAGAGATACAGAGACAGAGAAACCGAGACAGAGACACAGAGACAGGGACACAGAGACAGAGACACAGAGACAGAGACACAGAGACAGAGACACAGAGACAGAGACAGAGACACAGAGACAGAGACACAGAGACAGAGACACAGAGACAGAGACACAGAGACAGAGGCAGAGGCAGAGGCAGAGACAGAGACAGAGACAGAGACAGAGACAGAGACAGAGACAGAGACAGAGACAGAGGCAGCGACAGAATCAGAGACAGAGACACAGAGGCAGAGACAGGGGCAGAGACACAGACACAGAGATAGAGATATAGAGACACAGACATAGAGACAGAGACACAGAGACAGGGATACAGAGACAGAGACACAGAGACACAGAGACACAGAGACAGAGACAGAGACACAGAGACAGAGATACAGAGACAGAGAAACCGAGACAGAGACACAGAGACAGGGACACAGAGACAGAGACACAGAGACAGAGACACAGAGACAGAGACACAGAGACAGAGACACAGAGACAGAGACACAGAGACAGAGACAGAGACAGAGACAGAGACAGAGACACAGACACAGAGACACATAGACAGAGACATAGGGACAGAGAAACAGAGACAGAGACACACAGACAGTGATACGGAGACAGAGGCAGAGACACAGGGACACCGAGACACAGCGACAGAGACACATAGACAGAGGCACAGAAACAGAGACACAGAGACAGAGACACAGAAACAGAGACACAGGGAGACAGAGAGACAGAGACAGCGCAAGAGACACAGAGAGACGGAGATACAGAGACAGAGACACTGAGACATAGACAGAGACAGACACAGAGACAGAGACACAGAGACGAAGACACAGAGACAGAGACACAGAGACAGATACACAGAGACAGAGACACAGAGACAGAGACACAGAGACAGAGACACAGAGACAGAGACACAGAGACAGAGACACAGAGACAGAGACACAGAGAGACGGAGATACAGGGACAGAGACACAGAGACAGAGACAGACACAGAGACAGAGACAGGGACAGAGACAGACGCAGAAACAGAGGCACAGAGACAATGACACAGAGACAGAGACACAGAGACAGAGAGACAGAGCCAGAGACACAGGGACAGCGACACAGAGACAGAGAAGCAGGGACGGATATACAGGGACAGAGACACAGAGACAGAGACACAGAGACAGAGACACAGAGACAGAGACACGGAGACAGAGACACAGAGACAGAGACACAGAGACAGAGACACAGAGACAGAGACACAGAGACAGAGACACAGAGACAGAGACACAGAGACAGAGACACAGAGACAGAGACACAGAGACAGAGACACAGAGACAGAGACACAGAGACAGAGACACAGAGACAGAGACACAGAGACAGAGACACAGAGACAGAGACACAGAGACAGAGACAGAGACAGAGACAGAGACAGAGACACAGAGACAGAGACACAGAGACAGAGGCGCAGAGAGACGGAGATACAGGGTCAGAGACACAGAGACAGAGACAGACACAGAGACAGAGACAGAGGCAGAGACAGACGCAGAGACAGAGGCACAGAGACAGAGACACAGAGACGGAGACACAGAGACGGAGACACAGAAACACATAGACAGAGACATAGGGACAGAAAAACAAAGACAGAGACACACAGACAGTGATACGGAGACAGAGACACAGAGACAGAGACACAGAGACAGAGACACAGAGACAGAGACACAGAGACGGAGACACAGAGAGACGGAGACACAGAGAGACGGAGATACAGGGTCAGAGACACAGAGACAGAGACAGACACAGAGACAGAGACAGAGACAGTGACAGACGCAGAGACAGAGGCACAGAGACAAAGACACAGACACAGAGGGACAGAGAGACAGAGAGACGGAGACACAGAGACAGGGACACAGAGACAGAGAGACAGAGACAGAGACACAGAGACAGCGACACAGAGACAGAGAAGCAGGGACGGATACAAAGGGACAGAGACACAGAGACAGAGACACAGAGACAGAGACACAGAGACAGAGACACGGAGACAGAGACACAGAGACAGAGACACAGAGACAGAGACACAGAGACAGAGACACAGAGACAGAGACACAGAGACAGAGAAAAAGATACAGGGCCACATCGACAGAAACACAGAGACAGATGGACAGAGACCGGGACACAGAGACAGGGAAACAGAGACAGGGACACACAGACAGATACAGAGACACAGAGACAGAGACGCAGAGACAGGGACGCAGACACAGAGACACAGAGACAGAGACACAGAGACAGAGACACAGAGACAGAGACAGAGACAGAGACAGAGACACAGACACAGAGACACAGACACAGAGACATAGGGACAGAGAAACAGAGACAGAGACACACAGACAGTGATACGGAGACAGAGGCAGAGACACAGGGACACCGAGACACAGAGACAGAGACACATAGACAGAGGCAGAGAAACAGAGACACAGAGACAGAGCCACAGAAACAGAGACACAGGGAGACAGAGAGACAGAGACAGCGCAAGAGACACAGAGAGACGGAGATACAGAGACAGAGACACTGAGACATAGACAGAGACAGACACAGAGACAGAGACACAGAGACGAAGACACAGAGACAGAGACACAGAGACAGATACACAGAGACAGAGACACAGAGACAGAGACACAGAGACAGAGACACAGAGACAGAGACACAGAGACAGAGACACAGAGACAGAGACACAGAGAGACGGAGATACAGGGTCAGAGACACAGAGACAGAGACAGACACAGAGACAGAGACACAGAGACACAGACACAGAGACAGAGACACAGAGACAGAGACACAGAGACAGAGACACAAAGAGACGGAGATACAGGGTCAGAGACACAGAGACAGAGACAGACACAGAGACAGAGACAGAGACAGAGACAGACGCAGAGACAGAGGCACAGAGACAGAGACACAGAGACGGAGACACAGAGACGGAGACACAGAGACAGAGACACAGAGACAGAGACACAGAGACAGAGACACAGAGAGACGGAGATACAGGGTCAGAGACACAGAGACAGAGACAGACACAGAGACAGAGACACAGAGACAGAGACACAGAGACAGCGACGCAGAGAGACGGAGATACAGGGTCAGAGACACAGAGACAGAGACAGACACAGAGACAGAGACAGAGACAGAGACAGAGACAGACGCAGAGACAGAGGCACAGAGACAGAGACACAGAGACGGAGACACAGAGACGGAGACACAGAGACGGAGACACAGAGACAGAGACACAGAGACAGAGACACAGAGAGACGGAGATACAGGGACAGAGACACAGAGACAGAGACAGACACAGAGACAGAGACAGAGACAGAGACAGACGCAGAGACAGAGGCACAGAGACAAAGACACAGAGACAGAGGGACAGAGACAGAGACACGGAGACAGAGACACAGAGACAGAGACACAGAGACAGAGACACAGAGACAGAGACACAGAGACAGAGACACAGAGACAGAGACACAGAGACAGAGACACAGAGACAGAGACACAGAGACAGAGACGCAGAGACAGAGACGCAGAGACAGAGACACAGAGACAGAGACACAAAGACAGAGACACAGAGACAGAGACACAGAGACAGAGACGCAGAGACAGAGACATAGAGACAGAGACACAGAGACAGAGACACAGAGACAGAGACACAGAGACAGAGACACAGAGACAGAGACACAGAGACAGAGACACAGAGACAGAGATAGAGACAGAGACACAGCCTCAGAGACACATAGACAGAGACATAGGGACAGAGAAACAGAGACAGAGACACACAGACAGTGATACGGAGACAGAGGCAGAGACACAGGGACACCGAGACACAGAGACAGAGACACATAGACAGAGGCACAGAAACAGAGACACAGAGACAGAGACACAGAAACAGAGACGCAGGGAGACAGAGAGACAGAGACAGCGCAAGAGACAGAGAGAGACGGAGATACAGAGACAGAGACACTGAGACATAGACAGAGACAGACACAGAGACAGAGACACAGAGACGAAGACACAGAGACAGAGACACAGAGACAGATACACAGAGACAGAGACACAGAGACAGAGACACAGAGACAGAGACACAGAGACAGAGACACAGAGACAGAGACACAGAGACAGAGACACAGAAACACATAGACAGAGACATAGGGACAGAGAAACAAAGACAGAGACACAGAGACAGGGACACAGAGACAGAGACACAGAGACAGAGACACATCGACAGAGACACAGAGACAGTGACACAGAGACAGACACACAGAGACAGAGACACAGAGGCAGAGACACAGATGCAGAGATACAGAGACAGAGGCAGAGACAGAGACACCGGGACAGAGACACAGAGACAGAGACACAGAGACAGAGACACAGAGACAGAGACACAGAGACAGACACACAGAGACAGAGACACAGAGGCAGAGACACAGATGCAGAGATACAGAGACAGAGGCAGAGACAGAGACACAGGGACAGAGACACAGAGACGAAGACACAGAGACAGGGGACAGAGACAGAGACACAGAGACAGGGAAAAAGATACAGGGCCACATCGACAGAAACACAGAGACAGAGGGACAGAGACCGAGACACAGAGACAGGGAAACAGAGACAGGGACACAGAGACAGAGACAGAGACACAGAGGCAGAGACGCAGAGACAGAGACGCAGAGACAGAGACACAGAGACAGAGACACAGAGACAGAGACACAGAGACAGAGACAGAGACAGAGACAGAGATACAGCCACAGAGACACATAGACAGAGACATGGGGACAGAGAAACAGAGACAGAGACACACAGACAGTTATACGGAGACAGAGGCAGAGACACAGGGACACCGAGACACAGAGACAGAGACACATAGACAGAGGCACAGAAACAGAGACACAGAGACAGAGACACAGAAACAGAGACACAGGGAGACAGAGAGACAGAGACAGCGCAAGAGACACAGAGAGACGGAGATACAGAGGCAGAGACACTGAGACAGAGACAGAGACAGAGACAGACACAGAGACAGAGACACAGAGACGAAGACACAGAGACAGAGACACAGAGACAGAGACACAGAGACAGAGACACAGAGACAGAGACACAGAGGCAGAGACACAGAGACAGAGACACAGAGAGACGGAGATACAGGGTCAGAGACACAGAGACAGAGACAGAGACAGACACAGAGACAGACGAGGAGACAGAGGCACAGAGACAAAGACACAGAGACAGAGGGACAGAGACAGAGACACAGAGACAGGGACAGAGAGACAGAGAGACAGAGACACAGAGACAGAGACACAGAGACAGAGACACAGAGGCAGAGACACAGATGCAGAGATACAGAGACAGAGGCAGAGATAGAGACACAGGGACAGAGACACAGAGACGAAGACACAGAGACAGGGGACAGAGACAGAGACACAGAGACAGAGAAAAAGATACAGGGCCACATCGACAGAAACACAGAGACAGAGGGACAGAGACCGAGACACAGAGACAGGGAAACAGAGACAGGGACACAGAGACAGAGACACTGAGACAGCGACAGACACAGAGACACAGAGACACAGAGACAGAGACGCAGAGACAGAGACACAGAGACAGAGACACAGAGACAGAGACACAGAGACAGAGACACAGAGACAGAGACACAGAGACAGAGACACAGAGACAGAGACACAGAGACAGAGACACAGAGACAGAGACACAGAGACAGAGACACAGAGACAGAGACTCAAAGACAGAGACACAGAGACAGAGACACAGAGACAGAGACACAGAGACAGAGACACAGAGACAGAGACACAGAGACAGAGACACAGAGACAGAGACACAGAGAGACGGAGATACAGGGTCAGAGACACAGAGACAGAGACCGACACAGAGACAGAGACAGAGACAGAGACAGACGCAGAGACAGAGGCACAGAGACAAAGACACAGACACCGAGGGACAGAGACAGAGACACAGAGACGGAGACACAGAGACAGAGACACAGAGACAGAGAGACAGAGACAGAGACACAGAGACAGCGACACAGAGACAGAGAAGCAGAGACAGAGACACAGAGACACAGAGACACAGAGACAGAGACACAGAGACAGAGACACAGAGACAGAGGCAGAGGCAGAGGCAGAGACAGAGACAGAGACAGAGACAGAGACAGAGACAGAGACAGAGACAGAGACAGAGACAGAGGCAGCGACAGAATCAGAGACAGAGACACAGAGGCAGAGACAGGGGCAGAGACACAGAGACAGCGACACAGAGACAGAGAAGCAGAGACAGAGACACAGAGACACAGAGACAGAGACACAGAGACAGGGACACAGAGACAGAGACACAGAGACAGAGACAGAGACAGAGACAGAGACAGAGACAGAGACACAGAGACAGAGACACAGAGACAGAGACACAGAGACACAGAGACAGAGACACAGAGACAGAGACACAGAGACAGAGACACAGAGACAGAGACACAGAGACAGAGACACAGAGACAGAGGCAGAGGCAGAGGCAGAGACAGAGACAGAGACAGAGACAGAGACAGAGACAGAGACAGAGACAGAGACAGAGACAGAGGCAGCGACAGAATCAGAGACAGAGACACAGAGGCAGAGACAGGGGCAGAGACACAGACACAGAGATAGAGATATAGAGACACAGACATAGAGACAGAGACACAGAGACAGGGATACAGAGACAGAGACACAGAGACACAGAGACACAGAGACAGAGACAGAGACACAGAGACAGAGATACAGAGACAGAGAAACCGAGACAGAGACACAGAGACAGGGACACAGAGACAGAGACACAGAGACAGAGACACATCGACAGAGACACAGAGACAGTGACACAGAGACAGACACACAGAGACAGAGACACAGAGGCAGAGACACAGATGCAGAGATACAGAGACAGAGGCAGAGACAGAGACACCGGGACAGAGACACAGAGACAGAGACACAGAGACAGAGACACAGAGACACAGAGACAGACACACAGAGACAGAGACACAGAGGCAGAGACACAGATGCAGAGATACAGAGACAGAGGCAGAGACAGAGACACAGGGACAGAGACACAGAGACGAAGACACAGAGACAGGGGACAGAGACAGAGACACAGAGACAGAGAAAAAGATACAGGGCCACATCGACAAAAACACAGAGACAGAGGGACAGAGACCGAGACACAGAGACAGGGAAACAGAGACAGGGACACAGAGACAGAGACAGAGACACAGAGACAGAGACGCAGAGACAGAGACGCAGAGACAGAGACACAGAGACAGAGACACAGAGACAGAGACAGAGACAGAGACAGAGACAGAGATACAGCCACAGAGACACATAGACAGAGACATGGGGACAGAGAAACAGAGACAGAGACACACAGACAGTTATACGGAGACAGAGGCAGAGACACAGGGACACCGAGACACAGAGACAGAGACACATAGACAGAGGCACAGAAACAGAGACACAGAGACAGAGACACAGAAACAGAGACACAGGGAGACAGAGAGACAGAGACAGCGCAAGAGACACAGAGAGACGGAGATACAGAGACAGAGACACTGAGACAGAGACAGAGACAGACACAGAGACAGAGACACAGAGACGAAGACACAGAGACAGAGACACAGAGACAGAGACACAGAGACAGAGACACAGAGACAGAGACACAGAGACAGAGACACAGAGGCAGAGACACAGAGACAGAGACACAGAGAGACGGAGATACAGGGTCAGAGACACAGAGACAGAGACAGAGACAGACACAGAGACAGAGACAGAGACAGACGCAGAGACAGAGGCACAGAGACAAAGACACAGAGACAGAGGGACAGAGACAGAGACACAGAGACAGGGACAGAGAGACAGAGACACAGAGACAGAGACACAGAGACAGAGACACAGAGGCAGAGACACAGATGCAGAGATACAGAGACAGAGGCAGAGATAGAGACACAGGGACAGAGACACAGAGACGAAGACACAGAGACAGGGGACAGAGACAGAGACACAGAGACAGAGAAAAAGATACAGGGCCACATCGACAGAAACACAGAGACAGAGGGACAGAGACCGAGACACGGAGACAGGGAAACAGAGACAGGGACACAGAGACAGAGACACAGAGACAGCGACACAGAGACAGAGACACAGAGACAGAGACACAGAGACAGAGACACAGAGACAGAGACACAGAGACAGAGACACAGAGACAGAGACACAGAGACAGAGACACAGAGACAGAGACACAGAGACAGAGACACAGAGACAGAGACACAGAGACAGAGACACAGAGACAGAGACACAGAGACAGAGACACAGAGACAGAGACACAGAGACAGAGACACAGAGACAGAGACACAGAGACAGAGACACAGAGACAGAGACACAGAGACAGAGACACAGAGACAGAGACACAGAGACAGAGACACAGAGACAGAGACACAGAGACAGAGACACAGAGACAGAGACACAGAGACAGAGACTCAAATACAGAGACACAGAGACAGAGACACAGAGACAGAGACACAGAGACAGAGACACAGAGACAGAGACACAGAGACAGAGACACAGAGACAGAGACACAGAGACAGAGACACAGAGACAGAGACACAGAGACAGAGACACAGAGACAGAGACACAGAGACAGAGACACAGAGACAGAGACACAGAGACAGAGACACAGAGACAGAGACACAGAGACAGAGACACAGAGACAGAGACACAGAGACAGAGACACAGAGACAGAGACAGAGACACAGAGACAGAGACACAGAGAGACGGAGATACAGGGTCAGAGACACAGAGACAGAGACAGACACAGAGACAGAGACAGAGACAGAGACAGACACAGAGACAGAGGCACAGCGACAAAGACACAGACACCGAGGGACAGAGACAGAGACACAGAGACAGAGACACAGAGACAGAGAGACAGAGACAGAGACACAGAGACAGCGACACAGAGACAGAGAAGCAGGGACGGATACACAGAGACAGAGACACAGAGACAGAGACACAGAGAAAAAGACACAGAGACAGAGACACAGAGACAGAGACACAGAGACAGAGACACAGAGACAGAGACACAGAGACAGAGACACAGAGACAGAGACACAGAGACAGAGACACAGAGACAGAGACACAGAGACAGAGACACAGAGACAGAGGCAGAGGCAGAGACAGAGACAGAGACAGAGACAGAGACAGAGACAGAGACAGAGGCAGCGACAGAATCAGAGACAGAGACACAGAGGCAGAGACAGGGGCAGAGACATAGACACTGAGATAGAGATATAGAGACACAGACATAGAGACAGAGACACAGAGACAGGGACACAGAGACAGAGACACAGAGAGAGAGACACAGAGGCAGAGACACAGATGCAGAGATACAGAGACAGAGGCAGAGACAGAGACACAGGGACAGAGACACAGAGACGAAGACACAGAGACAGGGGACAGAGACAGAGACACAGAGACAGAGAAAAAGATACAGGGCCACATCGACAGAAACACAGAGACAGAGGGACAGAGACCGAGACACAGAGACAGGGAAACAGAGACAGGGACACAGAGACAGAGACAGAGACACAGAGACAGAGACGCAGAGACAGAGACGCAGAGACAGAGACACAGAGACAGAGACACAGAGACAGAGACAGAGACAGAGACAGAGATACAGCCACAGAGACACATAGACAGAGACACAGGGACAGAGAAACAGAGACAGAGACACACAGACAGTGATACGGAGACAGAGGCAGAGACACAGGGACACCGAGACACAGAGACAGAGACACATAGACAGAGGCACAGAAACAGAGACACAGAGACAGAGACACAGAAACAGAGACACAGGGAGACAGAGAGACAGAGACAGCGCAAGAGACACAGAGAGACGGAGATACAGAGACAGAGACACTGAGACAGAGACAGAGACAGACACAGAGACAGAGACACAGAGACGAAGACACAGAGACAGAGACACAGAGACACAGAGACAGAGACACAGAGACAGAGACACAGAGACAGAGACACAGAGACAGAGACACAGAGACAGAGACACAGAGACAGAGACACAGAGACAGAGACACAGAGACAGAGACACAGAGACAGAGACACAGAGACAGAGACACAGAGACAGAGAAGCAGGGACGGATACACAGAGACAGAGACACAGAGACAGAGACACAGGGACAGAGACACAGAGACAGAGACACAGAGACAGAGACACAGAGACAGAGACACAGAGACAGAGACACAGAGACAGAGACACAGAGACAGAGACACAGAGACAGAGAAGCAGGGACGGATACACAGAGACAGAGACACAGAGACAGAGACACAGAGACAGAGGCACAGAGACAAAGACACAGAGACAGAGGGACAGAGACAGAGACACAGAAACAGAGACAGAGAGACAGAGACACAGAGACAGAGACACAGACACAGAGACACAGAGGCAGAGACACAGATGCAGAGATACAGAGACAGAGGCAGAGATAGAGACACAGGGACAGAGACACAGAGACGAAGACACAGAGACAGGGGACAGAGACAGAGACACAGAGACAGAGAAAAAGATACAGGGCCACATCGACAGAAACACAGAGACAGAGGGACAGAGACCGAGACACAGAGAGAGGGAAACAGAGACAGGGACACAGAGACAGAGACACAGAGACAGCGACAGACACAGAGACACAGAGACAGAGACACAGAGACAGAGACACAGAGACAGAGACACAGAGACAGAGACACAGAGACAGAGACACAGAGACAGAGACACAGAGACAGAGACACAGAGACAGAGACACAGAGACAGAGACACAGAGACAGAGACACAGAGACAGAGACTCAAAGACAGAGACACAGAGAAAGAGACACAGAGACAGAGACACAAAGAGAGAGACACGGAGACAGAGACACAGAGACAGAGACACAGAGACAGAGACACAGAGACAGAGACACAGAGACAGAGACAGAGACAGAGACAGAGACACAGCCTCAGAGGCACATAGACAGAGACATAGGGACAGAGAAACAGAGACAGAGACACACAGACAGTGATACGGAGACAGAGGCAGAGACACAGGGACACCGAGACACAGAGACGGAGACACATAGACAGAGGCACAGAAACAGAGACACAGAGACAAAGACACAGAAACAGAGACACAGGGAGACAGAGAGACAGAGACAGCGCAAGAGACACAGAGAGACGGAGATACAGAGACAGAGACACTGAGACAGAGACAGAGACAGACACAGAGACGAAGACACAGAGACAGAGACACAGAGACACAGAGACAGAGACACAGAGACAGAGACACAGAGACAGAGACTCAAATACAGAGACGCAGAGACAGAGACACAGAGACAGAGACACAGAGACAGAGACACAGAGACAGAGACACAGAGACAGAGACACAGAGACAGAGACACAGAGACAGAGACACAGAGACAGAGACACAGAGACAGAGACACAGAGACAGAGACACAGAGACAGAGACACAGAGACAGAGACACAGAGACAGAGACACAGAGACAGAGACACAGAGACAGAGACACAGAGACAGAGACACAGAGACAGAGACACAGAGACAGAGACACAGAGACAGAGACACAGAGACAGAGACACAGAGACAGAGACACAGAGAGACGGAGATACAGGGTCAGAGACACAGAGACAGAGACAGACACAGAGACAGAGACAGAGACAGAGACAGACACAGAGACAGAGGCACAGCGACAAAGACACAGACACCGAGGGACAGAGACAGAGACACAGAGACAGAGACACAGAGACAGAGAGACAGAGACAGAGACACAGAGACAGCGACACAGAGACAGAGAAGCAGGGACGGATACACAGAGACAGAGACACAGAGACAGAGACACAGAGAAAAAGACACAGAGACAGAGACACAGAGACAGAGACACAGAGACAGAGACACAGAGACAGAGACACAGAGACAGAGACACAGAGACAGAGACACAGAGACAGAGACACAGAGACAGAGACACAGAGACAGAGACACAGAGACAGAGACACAGAGACAGAGACACAGAGACAGAGACACAGAGACAGAGACACAGAGACAGAGGCAGAGGCAGAGACAGAGACAGAGACAGAGACAGAGACAGAGACAGAGACAGAGGCAGCGACAGAATCAGAGACAGAGACACAGAGGCAGAGACAGGGGCAGAGACATAGACACAGAGATAGAGATATAGAGACACAGACATAGAGACAGAGACACAGAGACAGGGACACAGAGACAGAGACACAGAGAGAGAGACACAGAGGCAGAGACACAGATGCAGAGATACAGAGACAGAGGCAGAGACAGAGACACAGGGACAGAGACACAGAGACGAAGACACAGAGACAGGGGACAGAGACAGAGACACAGAGACAGAGAAAAAGATACAGGGCCACATCGACAGAAACACAGAGACAGAGGGACAGAGACCGAGACACAGAGACAGGGAAACAGAGACAGGGACACAGAGACAGAGACAGAGACACAGAGACAGAGACGCAGAGACAGAGACGCAGAGACAGAGACACAGAGACAGAGACACAGAGACAGAGACAGAGACAGAGACAGAGATACAGCCACAGAGACACATAGACAGAGACACAGGGACAGAGAAACAGAGACAGAGACACACAGACAGTGATACGGAGACAGAGGCAGAGACACAGGGACACCGAGACACAGAGACAGAGACACATAGACAGAGGCACAGAAACAGAGACACAGAGACAGAGACACAGAAACAGAGACACAGGGAGACAGAGAGACAGAGACAGCGCAAGAGACACAGAGAGACGGAGATACAGAGACAGAGACACTGAGACAGAGACAGAGACAGACACAGAGACGAAGACACAGAGACAGAGACACAGAGACACAGAGACAGAGACACAGAGACAGAGACACAGAGACAGAGACACAGAGACAGAGACACAGAGACAGAGACACAGAGACAGAGACACAGAGACAGAGACACAGAGACAGAGACACAGAGACAGAGAAGCAGGGACGGATACACAGAGACAGAGACACAGAGACAGAGACGCAGAGACAGAGACGCAGAGACAGAGACACAGAGACAAAGACACAGAGACAGAGGGACAGAGACAGAGACACAGAAACAGAGACACAGAGACAGAGACACAGAGACAGAGACACAGAGACAGAGACACAGAGACAGAGACACAGAGACAGAGACACAGAGACAGAGACACAGAGACAGAGACACAGAGACAGAGACACAGAGACAGAGACACAGAGACAGAGACACAGAGACAGAGACACAGAGACAGAGACAGAGACAGAGACAGAGACAGAGACAGAGACAGAGACAGAGACAGAGACAGAGACAGAGACAGAGACAGAGACAGAGACAGAGACAGAGACAGAGACAGAGACAGAGACAGAGGCAGAGACAGAGACAGAGACAGAGACGGAGACAGAGACAGAGACTGAGACAGCGACAGAGACTGAGACAGCGACAGAGACAGAGACACAGACAGAGACTGAGACAGAGACACAGACAGAGACAGAGACAGAGACAGAGGCAGAGGCAGAGACAGAGACAGAGACAGAGACAGAGACAGAGACAGAGACAGAGGCAGCGACAAAATCAGAGACAGAGACACAGAGGCAGAGACAGGGGCAGAGACACAGACACAGAGATAGAGATATAGAGGCACAGACACAGAGACAGAGACACAGAGACAGGGACACAGAGACAGAGACACAGAGACACAGAGACAGAGACAGAGACACAGAGACAGAGACACAGAGACAGAGAAACCGAGACAGAGACACAGAGACAGGGACGCAGAGACAGAGACACAGAGACAAAGACACATCGACAGAGACTCAAAGACAGAGACACAGAGACAGACACACAGAGACAGAGACACAGAGGCAGAGACACAGATGCAGAGATACAGAGACAGAGGCAGAGACAGAGACACATGGACAGAGACACAGAGACGAAGACACAGAGACAGGGGACAGAGACAGAGACACAGAGACAGAGAAAAAGATACAGGGCCACATCGACAGAAACACAGAGACAGAGGGACAGAGACCGAGACACAGAGACAGGGAAACAGAGACAGGGACACAGAGACAGAGACAGAGACACAGAGATAGAGACGCAGAGACAGAGACGCAGAGACAGAGACACAGAGACAGAGACACAGAGACAGAGACACAGAGACAGAGACACAGAGACAGAGACAGAGACAGAGACAGAGATACAGCCACAGAGACACATAGACAGAGACATGGGGACAGAGAAACAGAGACAGAGACACACAGACAGTTGTACGGAGACAGAGGCAGAGACACAGGGACACCGAGACACAGAGTCAGAGACACATAGACAGAGGCACAGAAACAGAGACACAGAGACAGAGACACAGAAACAGAGACACAGGGAGACAGAGAGACAGAGACAGCGCAAGAGACACAGAGAGACGGAGATACAGAGACAGAGACACTGAGACAGAGACAGAGACAGAGACAGACACAGAGACAGAGACACAGAGACGAAGACACAGAGACAGAGACACAGAGACAGAGACACAGAGACAGAGACACAGAGACAGAGACACAGAGACAGAGACACAGAGACAGAGACACAGAGACAGAGACACAGAGACAGAGAAGCAGGGACGGATACACATCGACAGAGACACAGAGACAGTGACACAGAGACAGACACACAGAGACAGAGACACAGAGGCAGAGACACAGATGCAGAGATACAGAGACAGAGACAGAGACAGAGACAGAGACACAGCCTCAGAGGCACATAGACAGAGACATAGGGACAGAGAAACAGAGACAGAGACACACAGACAGTGATACGGAGACAGAGGCAGAGACACAGGGACACCGAGACACAGAGACAGAGACACATAGACAGAGGCAAAGAAACAGAGACACAGAGACAAAGACACAGAAACAGAGACACAGGGAGACAGAGAGACAGAGACAGCGCAAGAGACACAGAGAGACGGAGATACAGAGACAGAGACACTGAGACAGAGACAGAGATAGACACAGAGACAGAGACACAGAGACGAAGACACAGAGACAGAGACACAGAGACAGAGACACAGAGACAGAGACACAGAGGCAGAGACACAGTTGCAGAGACGCAGAGACAGAGACAGAGACAGAGACAGAGACAGAGACTGAGACTGAGACAGAGACAGAGACAGAGACACAGACAGAGACTGAGACAGAGACACAGACAGAGACAGAGGCAGCGACAGAATCAGAGACAGAGACACAGAGGCAGAGACACAGAGACAGAGACACAGAGACAGAGACACAGAGACAGAGACACAGAGACAGAGACAGAGACACAGAGACAGAGACACAGAGACAGAGACACAGAGACAGAGACACAGAGACAGAGACACAGAGACACAGAGACAGGGAAACAGAGACAGGGACACAGAGACAGAGACAGAGACACAGAGACACAGAGACAGAGACGCAGAGACAGAGACGCAGAGACAGAGACACAGAGACAGAGACACAGAGACAGAGACACAGAGACAGAGACACAGAGACAGAGACACAGAGACAGAGACACAGAGACAGAGAAGCAGGGACGGATACACAGAGACAGAGACACAGAGACAGAGACACAGGGACAGAGACACAGAGACAGAGACACAGAGACAGAGACACAGAGACAGAGACACAGAGACAGAGACACAGAGACAGAGACACAGAGACAGAGACACAGAGACAGAGACACAGAGACAGAGAAGCAGGGACGGATACACAGAGACAGAGACACAGAGACAGAGACACAGAGACAGAGGCACAGAGACAAAGACACAGAGAGAGAGACACAGAGACATGGACACAGAGACAGAGACACAGAGACAGAGACACAGAGACAGAGACACAGAGACAGAGACACAGAGACAGAGACACAGAGACAGAGACACAGAGACAGAGACACAGAGACAGAGACACAGAGACAGAGACACAGAGACAGAGACACAGAGACAGAGACACAGAGACAGAGACACAGAGACAGAGACACAGAGACAGAGACACAGAGACAGAGACACAGAGACAGAGACACAGAGACAGAGACACAGAGACAGAGACACAGAGACAGAGACACAGAGACAGAGACAGAGACAGAGACAGAGACAGAGACAGAGACAGAGACAGAGACAGAGACAGAGACAGAGACAGAGACAGAGACAGAGACAGAGACAGAGACAGAGACAGAGACAGAGGCAGAGACAGAGACAGAGACAGAGACGGAGACAGAGACAGAGACTGAGACAGCGACAGAGACTGAGACAGCGACAGAGACAGAGACACAGACAGAGACTGAGACAGAGACACAGACAGAGACAGAGACAGAGACAGAGGCAGAGGCAGAGACAGAGACAGAGACAGAGACAGAGACAGAGACAGAGACAGAGGCAGCGACAAAATCAGAGACAGAGACACAGAGGCAGAGACAGGGGCAGAGACACAGACACAGAGATAGAGATATAGAGGCACAGACACAGAGACAGAGACACAGAGACAGGGACACAGAGACAGAGACACAGAGACACAGAGACAGAGACAGAGACACAGAGACAGAGACACAGAGACAGAGAAACCGAGACAGAGACACAGAGACAGGGACGCAGAGACAGAGACACAGAGACAAAGACACATCGACAGAGACTCAAAGACAGAGACACAGAGACAGAGACACAGAGACAGAGACACAGAGACAGAGACACAGAGACAGAGACACAGAGACAGAGAAGCAGGGACGGATACACAGAGACAGAGACACAGAGACAGAGACACAGAGACAGAGGCACAGAGACAAAGACACAGAGACAGAGGGACAGAGACAGAGACACAGAGACAGAGACAGAGAGACAGAGACACAGAGACAGAGACACAGACACAGAGACACAGAGGCAGAGACACAGATGCAGAGATACAGAGACAGAGGCAGAGATAGAGACACAGGGACAGAGACACAGAGACGAAGACACAGAGACAGGGGACAGAGACAGAGACACAGAGACAGAGAAAAAGATACAGGGCCACATCGACAGAAACACAGAGACAGAGGGACAGAGACCGAGACACAGAGAGAGGGAAACAGAGACAGGGACACAGAGACAGAGACACAGAGACAGCGACAGACACAGAGACACAGAGACAGAGACACAGAGACAGAGACACAGAGAGAGAGACACAGAGACATGGACACAGAGACAGAGACACAGAGACAGAGACACAGAGACAGAGACACAGAGACAGAGACACAGAGACAGAGACACAGAGACAGAGACACAGAGACAGAGACACAGAGACAGAGACACAGAGACAGAGACACAGAGACAGAGACACAGAGACAGAGACACAGAGACAGAGACACAGAGACAGAGACACAGAGACAGAGACACAGAGACAGAGACACAGAGACAGAGACACAGAGACAGAGACACAGAGACAGAGACACAGAGACAGAGACACAGAGACAGAGACACAGAGACAGAGACACAGAGACAGAGACACAGAGACAGAGACACAGAGACAGAGACACAGAGACAGAGACACAGAGACAGAGACACAGAGACAGAGACACAGAGACAGAGACACAGAGACAGAGACACAGAGACAGAGACACAGAGACAGAGACACAGAGACAGAGACACAGAGACAGAGACACAGAGACAGAGACACAGAGACAGAGACACAGAGACAGAGACACAGAGACAGAGACACAGAGACAGAGACACAGAGACAGAGACTCAAATACAGAGACACAGAGACAGAGACACAGAGACAGAGACACAGAGACAGAGACACAGAGACAGAGACACAGAGACAGAGACACAGAGACAGAGACACAGAGACAGAGACACAGAGACAGAGACACAGAGACAGAGACACAGAGACAGAGACACAGAGACAGAGACACAGAGACAGAGACACAGAGACAGAGACACAGAGACAGAGACACAGAGAGACGGAGATACAGGGTCAGAGACACAGAGACAGAGACAGACACAGAGACAGAGACAGAGACAGAGACAGACGCAGAGACAGAGGCACAGCGACAAAGACACAGACACCGAGGGACAGAGACAGAGACACAGAGACAGAGACACAGAGACAGAGACACAGAGACAGAGACACAGAGACAGAGACACAGAGACAGAGACACAGAGACAGAGACACAGAGACAGAGACACAGAGACAGAGACACAGAGACAGAGACACAGAGACAGAGACACAGAGACAGAGACACAGAGACACAGAGACAGAGACACAGAGACAGGGACACAGAGACAGAGACACAGAGACAGAGACAGAGACAGAGACAGAGACAGAGACACAGAGACAGAGACACAGAGACAGAGACACAGAGACAGAGACGCAGAGAGACGGAGATACAGGGTCAGAGACACAGAGACAGAGACAGACACAGAGACAGAGACAGAGACAGAGACAGACGCAGAGACAGAGGCACAGAGACAGAGACACAGAGACGGAGACACAGAGACAGGGACACAGAGACAGAGACACAGAGACAGAGACAGAGACAGAGACAGAGACAGAGACACAGAGACAGAGACACAGAGACAGAGACACAGAGACAGAGACGCAGAGAGACGGAGATACAGGGTCAGAGACACAGAGACAGAGACAGACACAGAGACAGAGACAGAGACAGAGACAGACGCAGAGACAGAGGCACAGAGACAGAGACACAGAGACGGAGACACAGAGACAGAGACACAGAGACAGAGACACAGAGACAGAGACACAGAGAGACAGAGATACAGGGTCAGAGACACAGAGACAGAGACAGAGACAGACACAGAGACAGAGACAGAGACAGAGACAGACGCAGAGACAGAGGGACAGAGACCGAGACACAGAGACAGGGAAACAGAGACAGGGACACAGAGACAGAGACACAGAGACAGCGAGAGACACAGAGACACAGAGACAGAGACACAGAGACAGAGACACAGAGACAGAGACACAGAGACAGAGACACAGAGACAGAGACACAGAGACAGAGACACAGAGACAGAGACACAGAGACAGAGACACAGAAACAGAGACACAGAGACAGAGACACAGAGACAGAGACACAGAGACAGAGACACAGAGACAGAGACACAGAGACAGAGACACGGAGACAGAGACACAGAGACAGAGACACAGAGACAGAGACACAGAGACAGAGACACAGAGACAGAGACACAGAGACAGAGACACAGAGACAGAGAAGCAGGGACGGATACACAGAGACAGAGACACAGAGACAGAGACACAGAGACAGAGGCACAGAGACAAAGACACAGAGACAGAGGGACAGAGACAGAGACACAGAGACAGAGACACAGAGACAGAGACACAGAGACAGAGACACAGAGACAGAGACACAGAGACAGAGACACAGAGACAGAGAAGCAGGGACGGATACACAGAGACAGAGACACAGAGACAGAGACACAGGGACAGAGACACAGAGACAGAGACACAGAGACAGAGACACAGAGACAGAGACACAGAGACAGAGACACAGAGACAGAGACACAGAGACAGAGAAGCAGGGACGGATACACAGAGACAGAGACACAGAGACAGAGACACAGAGACAGAGGCACAGAGACAAAGACACAGAGACAGAGGGACAGAGACAGAGACACAGAGACAGAGACAGAGAGACAGAGACACAGAGACAGAGACACAGACACAGAGACACAGAGGCAGAGACACAGATGCAGAGATACAGAGACAGAGGCAGAGATAGAGACACAGGGACAGAGACACAGAGACGAAGACACAGAGACAGGGGACAGAGACAGAGACACAGAGACAGAGAAAAAGATACAGGGCCACATCGACAGAAACACAGAGACAGAGGGACAGAGACCGAGACACAGAGAGAGGGAAACCGAGACAGGGACACAGAGACAGAGACACAGAGACAGCGACAGACACAGAGACACAGAGACAGAGACACAGAGACAGAGACACAGAGACAGAGACACAGAGACAGAGACACAGAGACAGAGACACAGAGACAG
This sequence comes from Megachile willughbiella, assembly GCA_945859595.2. Classification (NCBI taxonomy): domain Eukaryota; kingdom Metazoa; phylum Arthropoda; class Insecta; order Hymenoptera; family Megachilidae; genus Megachile; species Megachile willughbiella. Next base: position 1,828,566 of record OX243807.1, read on the forward strand.
AGACACAGAGACAGAGACACAGAGACAGAGACACAGAGACAGAGACACAGAGACAGAGACACAGAGACAGAGACACAGAGACAGAGACACAGAGACAGAGACACAGAGACAGAGACACAGAGACAGAGACACAGAGACAGAGACACAGAGACAGAGACACAGAGACAGAGACTCAAAGACAGAGACACAGAGAAAGAGACACAGAGACAGAGACACAAAGAGAGAGACACAGAGACAGAGACACAGAGACAGAGACACAGAGACAGAGACACAGAGACAGAGACACAGAGACAGAGACACAGAGACAGAGACACAGAGACAGAGACAGAGACAGAGACAGAGACACAGCCTCAGAGGCACATAGACAGAGACATAGGGACAGAGAAACAGAGACAGAGACACACAGACAGTGATACGGAGACAGAGGCAGAGACACAGGGACACCGAGACACAGAGACGGAGACACAGAGACAGAGACACAGAGACAGAGACACAGAGACAGAGACACAGAGACAGAGACACAGAGACAGAGACACAGAGACAGAGACACAGAGACAGAGACACAGAGACAGAGACACAGAGACAGAGACAGAGACAGAGACAGAGACAGAGACAGAGACAGAGACAGAGACAGAGACAGAGACAGAGACAGAGACAGAGACAGAGACAGAGACTGAGACAGAGACACAGACAGAGACAGAGACAGAGGCAGAGGCAGAGACAGAGACAGAGACAGAGACAGAGACAGAGACAGAGACAGAGACAGAGGCAGCGACAAAATCAGAGACAGAGACACAGAGGCAGAGACAGGGGCAGAGACACAGACACAGAGATAGAGATATAGAGACACAGACACAGAGACAGAGACACAGAGACAGGGACACAGAGACAGAGACACAGAGACACAGAGACAGAGACAGAGACACAGAGACAGAGACACAGAGACAGAGAAACCGAGACAGAGACACAGAGACAAAGACACATCGACAGAGACTCAAAGACAGAGACACAGAGACAGAGACACAGAGGCAGAGACACAGATGCAGAGATACAGAGACAGAGGCAGAGACAGAGACACATGGACAGAGACACAGAGACGAAGACACAGAGACAGGGGACAGAGACAGAGACACAGAGACAGAGAAAAAGATACAGGGCCACATCGACAGAAACACAGAGACAGAGGGACAGAGACCGAGACACAGAGACAGGGAAACAGAGACAGGGACACAGAGACAGAGACAGAGACACAGAGACAGAGAGGCAGAGACAGAGACGCAGAGACAGAGACACAGAGACAGAGACACAGAGACAGAGACACAGAGACAGAGACACAGAGACAGAGACAGAGACAGAGACAGAGATACAGCCACAGAGACACATAGACAGAGACATGGGGACAGAGAAACAGAGACAGAGACACACAGACAGTTATACGGAGACAGAGGCAGAGACACAGGGACACCGAGACACAGAGTCAGAGACACATAGACAGAGGCACAGAAGCAGAGACACAGAGACAGAGACACAGAAACAGAGACACAGGGAGACAGAGAGACAGAGACAGCGCAAGAGACACAGAGAGACGGAGATACAGAGACAGAGACACTGAGACAGAGACAGAGACAGAGACAGACACAGAGACAGAGACACAGAGACGAAGACACAGAGACAGAGACACAGAGACAGAGACACAGAGACAGAGACACAGAGACAGAGACACAGAGACAGAGACACAGAGACAGAGAAGCAGGGACGGATACACATCGACAGAGACACAGAGACAGTGACACAGAGACAGACACACAGAGACAGAGACACAGAGACAGAGAGACAGAGAGACAGAGACAGAGACACAGAGACAGCGACACAGAGACAGAGAAGCAGGGACGGATACACAGAGACAGAGACACAGAGACAGAGACACAGAGACAGAGACACAGAGACAGAGACACAGAGACAGAGACACAGAGACAAAGACACAGAGACAGAGACACAGAGACAGAGACACAGAGACAGAGACACAGAGACAGAGACACAGAGACAGAGACACAGAGACAGAGACACAGAGGCAGAGACACAGATGCAGAGATACAGAGACAGAGGCAGAGACAGAGACACCGGGACAGAGACACAGAGACAGAGACACAGAGACAGAGACACAGAGACAGAGACACAGAGACAGACTCACAGAGACAGAGACACAGAGACAGAGACACAGAGACAGAGAGACAGAGACAGAGACAGAGACAGAGACAGAGACAGAGACAGAGACAGAGACAGAGACAGAGACAGAGACAGAGACAGAGACAGAGACAGAGACAGAGACAGAGACAGAGACAGAGACGGAGACAGAGACAGAGACAGAGACAGAGACAGAGACAGAGACAGAGACAGAGACAGAGACAGAGACAGAGACAGAGACAGAGACAGAGACAGAGGCAGAGACAGAGACAGAGACGGAGACGGAGACAGAGACAGAGACTGAGACAGCGACAGAGACTGAGACAGCGACAGAGACAGAGACACAGACAGAGACTGAGACAGAGACACAGACAGAGACAGAGACAGAGGCAGAGGCAGAGACAGAGACAGAGACAGAGACAGAGACAGAGACAGAGACAGAGACAGAGACAGAGGCAGCGACAGAATCAGAGACAGCGACACAGAGGCAGAGACAGGGGCAGAGACACAGACACAGAGATAGAGATATAGAGACACAGACACAGAGACAGAGACACAGAGACAGGGACACAGAGACAGAGACACAGAGACACAGAGACAGAGACAGAGACACAGAGACAGAGACACAGAGACAGAGAAACCGAGACAGAGACACAGAGACAGGGACGCAGAGACAGAGACACAGAGACAAAGACACATCGACAGAGACTCAAAGACAGAGACACAGAGACAGACACACAGAGACAGAGACACAGAGGCAGAGACACAGATGCAGAGATACAGAGACAGAGGCAGAGACAGAGACACATGGACAGAGACACAGAGACGAAGACACAGAGACAGGGGACAGAGACAGAGACACAGAGACAGAGACAGAGAGACAGAGGCACAGAGACAGAGACACAGAGACAGAGACACAGAGGCAGAGACACAGATGCAGAGATACAGAGACAGAGGCAGAGATAGAGACACAGGGACAAAGACACAGAGAAGAAGACACAGAGACAGGGGACAGAGACAGAGACACAGAGACAGAGAAAAAGATACAGGGCCACATCGACAGAAACACAGAGACAGAGGGACAGAGACCGAGACACAGAGACAGGGAAACAGAGACAGGGACACAGAGACAGAGACACAGAGACAGAGACACAGAGACAGAGACACAGAGACAGAGACACAGAGACAGAGACACAGAGACAGAGACACAGAGACAGAGACACAGAGACAGAGACACAGAGACACAGAGACAGAGACAGAGACAGAGACAGAGACACAGCCTCAGAGGCACATAGACAGAGACATAGGGACAGGGAAACAGAGACAGAGAAACACAGACAGTGATACGGAGACAGAGGCAGAGACACAGGGACACCGAGACACAGAGACAGAGACACATAGACAGAGGCACAGAAACAGAGACACAGAGACAAAGACACAGAAACAGAGACACAGGGAGACAGAGAGACAGAGACAGCGCAAGAGACACAGAGAGACGGAGATACAGAGACAGAGACACAGAGACAGAGACACAGAGACAGAGACACAGAGACAGAGACACAGAGACAGAGACACAGAGACAGAGACACAGAGACAGAGACACAGAGACAGAGACACAGAGACAGAGACACAGAGACAGAGACACAGAGACAGAGACACAGAGACAGAGACACAGAGACAGAGACACAGAGACAGAGACACAGAGACAGAGACACAGAGACAGAGACACAGAGACAGAGACACAGAGACAGAGACACAGAGACAGAGACACAGAGACAGAGACACAGAGACAGAGACACAGAGACAGAGACACAGAGACAGAGACACAGAGACAGAGACACAGAGACAGAGACACAGAGACACAGAGACAGAGACAGAGACAGAGACAGAGACACAGCCTCAGAGGCACATAGACAGAGACACAGAGACAGAGACACAGAGACAGAGACACAGAGAGACGGAGATACAGGGTCAGAGACACAGAGACAGAGACAGAGACAGACACAGAGACAGAGACAGAGACAGAGACAGACGCAGAGACAGAGGGACAGAGACCGAGACACAGAGACAGGGAAACAGAGACAGGGACACAGAGACAGAGACACAGAGACAGCGAGAGACACAGAGACACAGAGACAGAGACACAGAGACAGAGACACAGAGACAGAGACACAGAGACAGAGACACAGAGACAGAGACACAGAGACAGAGACACAGAGACAGAGACACAGAGACAGAGACACAGAGACAGAGACACAGAGACAGAGACACAGAGACAGAGACACAGAGACAGAGACACGGAGACAGAGACACAGAGACAGAGACACAGAGACAGAGACACAGAGACAGAGACACAGAGACAGAGACACAGAGACAGAGACACAGAGACAGAGAAGCAGGGACGGATACACAGAGACAGAGACACAGAGACAGAGACACAGAGACAGAGGCACAGAGACAAAGACACAGAGACAGAGGGACAGAGACAGAGACACAGAGACAGAGACACAGAGACAGAGACACAGAGACAGAGACACAGAGACAGAGACACAGAGACAGAGACACAGAGACAGAGACACAGAGACAGAGACACAGAGACAGAGAAGCAGGGACGGATACACAGAGACAGAGACACAGAGACAGAGACACAGGGACAGAGACACAGAGACAGAGACACAGAGACAGAGACACAGAGACAGAGACACAGAGACAGAGACACAGAGACAGAGACACAGAGACAGAGAAGCAGGGACGGATACACAGAGACAGAGACACAGAGACAGAGACACAGAGACAGAGGCACAGAGACAAAGACACAGAGACAGAGGGACAGAGACAGAGACACAGAGACAGAGACAGAGAGACAGAGACACAGAGACAGAGACACAGACACAGAGACACAGAGGCAGAGACACAGATGCAGAGATACAGAGACAGAGGCAGAGATAGAGACACAGGGACAGAGACACAGAGACGAAGACACAGAGACAGGGGACAGAGACAGAGACACAGAGACAGAGAAAAAGATACAGGGCCACATCGACAGAAACACAGAGACAGAGGGACAGAGACCGAGACACAGAGAGAGGGAAACAGAGACAGGGACACAGAGACAGAGACACAGAGACAGCGACAGACACAGAGACACAGAGACAGAGACACAGAGACAGAGACACAGAGACAGAGACACAGAGACAGAGACACAGAGACAGAGACACAGAGACAGAGACACAGAGACAGAGACACAGAGACAGAGACACAGAGACAGAGACACAGAGACAGAGACACAGAGACAGAGACACAGAGACAGAGACACAGAGACAGAGACACAGAGACAGAGACACAGAGACAGAGACACAGAGACAGAGACACAGAGACAGAGACTCAAAGACAGAGACACAGAGAAAGAGACACAGAGACAGAGACACAAAGAGAGAGACACAGAGACAGAGACACAGAGACAGAGACACAGAGACAGAGACACAGAGACAGAGACACAGAGACAGAGACACAGAGACAGAGACAGAGACAGAGACAGAGACACAGCCTCAGAGGCACATAGACAGAGACATAGGGACAGAGAAACAGAGACAGAGACACACAGACAGTGATACGGAGACAGAGGCAGAGACACAGGGACACCGAGACACAGAGACGGAGACACAGAGACAGAGACACAGAGACAGAGACACAGAGACAGAGACACAGAGACAGAGACACAGAGACAGAGACACAGAGACAGAGACACAGAGACAGAGACACAGAGACAGAGACACAGAGACAGAGACACAGAGACAGAGACACAGAGACAGAGACAGAGACAGAGACGGAGACAGAGACAGAGACAGAGACAGAGACAGAGACAGAGACAGAGACAGAGACAGAGACAGAGACTGAGACAGAGACACAGACAGAGACAGAGACAGAGGCAGAGGCAGAGACAGAGACAGAGACAGAGACAGAGACAGAGACAGAGACAGAGGCAGCGACAAAATCAGAGACAGAGACACAGAGGCAGAGACAGGGGCAGAGACACAGACACAGAGATAGAGATATAGAGACACAGACACAGAGACAGAGACACAGAGACAGGGACACAGAGACAGAGACACAGAGACACAGAGACAGAGACAGAGACACAGAGACAGAGACACAGAGACAGAGAAACCGAGACAGAGACACAGAGACAGGGACGCAGAGACAGAGACACAGAGACAAAGACACATCGACAGAGACTCAAAGACAGAGACACAGAGACAGAGACACAGAGGCAGAGACACAGATGCAGAGATACAGAGACAGAGGCAGAGACAGAGACACATGGACAGAGACACAGAGACGAAGACACAGAGACAGGGGACAGAGACAGAGACACAGAGACAGAGAAAAAGATACAGGGCCACATCGACAGAAACACAGAGACAGAGGGACAGAGACCGAGACACAGAGACAGGGAAACAGAGACAGGGACACAGAGACAGAGACAGAGACACAGAGACAGAGAGGCAGAGACAGAGACGCAGAGACAGAGACACAGAGACAGAGACACAGAGACAGAGACACAGAGACAGAGACAGAGACAGAGACAGAGACAGAGATACAGCCACAGAGACACATAGACAGAGACATGGGGACAGAGAAACAGAGACAGAGACACACAGACAGTTATACGGAGACAGAGGCAGAGACACAGGGACACCGAGACACAGAGTCAGAGACACATAGACAGAGGCACAGAAGCAGAGACACAGAGACAGAGACACAGAAACAGAGACACAGGGAGACAGAGAGACAGAGACAGCGCAAGAGACACAGAGAGACGGAGATACAGAGACAGAGACACTGAGACAGAGACAGAGACAGAGACAGACACAGAGACAGAGACACAGAGACGAAGACACAGAGACAGAGACACAGAGACAGAGACACAGAGACAGAGACACAGAGACAGAGACACAGAGACAGAGACACAGAGACAGAGAAGCAGGGACGGATACACATCGACAGAGACACAGAGACAGTGACACAGAGACAGACACACAGAGACAGAGACACAGAGACAGAGAGACAGAGAGACAGAGACAGAGACACAGAGACAGCGACACAGAGACAGAGAAGCAGGGACGGATACACAGAGACAGAGACACAGAGACAGAGACACAGAGACAGAGACACAGAGACAGAGACACAGAGACAGAGACACAGAGACAAAGACACAGAGACAGAGACACAGAGACAGAGACACAGAGACAGAGACACAGAGACAGAGACACAGAGACAGAGACACAGAGACAGAGACACAGAGGCAGAGACACAGATGCAGAGATACAGAGACAGAGGCAGAGACAGAGACACCGGGACAGAGACACAGAGACAGAGACACAGAGACAGAGACACAGAGACAGAGACACAGAGACAGACTCACAGAGACAGAGACACAGAGACAGAGACACAGAGACAGAGACACAGAGACAGAGACAGAGACAGAGACAGAGACAGAGACAGAGACAGAGACAGAGACAGAGACAGAGACAGAGACAGAGACAGAGACAGAGACAGAGACAGAGACAGAGACAGAGACAGAGACAGAGACAGAGACAGAGACAGAGACAGAGACAGAGACAGAGACAGAGAGAGAGGCAGAGACAGAGACAGAGACGGAGACGGAGACAGAGACAGAGACTGAGACAGCGACAGAGACTGAGACAGCGACAGAGACAGAGACACAGACAGAGACTGAGACAGAGACACAGACAGAGACAGAGACAGAGGCAGAGGCAGAGACAGAGACAGAGACAGAGACAGAGACAGAGACAGAGACAGAGACAGAGACAGAGGCAGCGACAGAATCAGAGACAGCGACACAGAGGCAGAGACAGGGGCAGAGACACAGACACAGAGATAGAGATATAGAGACACAGACACAGAGACAGAGACACAGAGACAGGGACACAGAGACAGAGACACAGAGACACAGAGACAGAGACAGAGACACAGAGACAGAGACACAGAGACAGAGAAACCGAGACAGAGACACAGAGACAGGGACGCAGAGACAGAGACACAGAGACAAAGACACATCGACAGAGACTCAAAGACAGAGACACAGAGACAGACACACAGAGACAGAGACACAGAGGCAGAGACACAGATGCAGAGATACAGAGACAGAGGCAGAGACAGAGACACATGGACAGAGACACAGAGACGAAGACACAGAGACAGGGGACAGAGACAGAGACACAGAGACAGAGACAGAGAGACAGAGGCACAGAGACAGAGACACAGAGACAGAGACACAGAGGCAGAGACACAGATGCAGAGATACAGAGACAGAGGCAGAGATAGAGACACAGGGACAAAGACACAGAGAAGAAGACACAGAGACAGGGGACAGAGACAGAGACACAGAGACAGAGAAAAAGATACAGGGCCACATCGACAGAAACACAGAGACAGAGGGACAGAGACCGAGACACAGAGACAGGGAAACAGAGACAGGGACACAGAGACAGAGACACAGAGACAGAGACACAGAGACAGAGACACAGAGACAGAGACTCAAAGACATAGACACAGAGACAGAGACACAGAGACAGAGACACAGAGACAGAGACACAGAGACAGAGACACAGAGACACAGAGACAGAGACAGAGACAGAGACAGAGACACAGCCTCAGAGGCACATAGACAGAGACATAGGGACAGAGAAACAGAGACAGAGAAACACAGACAGTGATACGGAGACAGAGGCAGAGACACAGGGACACCGAGACACAGAGACAGAGACACATAGACAGAGGCACAGAAACAGAGACACAGAGACAAAGACACAGAAACAGAGACACAGGGAGACAGAGAGACAGAGACAGCGCAAGAGACACAGAGAGACGGAGATACAGAGACAGAGACACAGAGACAGAGACACAGAGACAGAGACACAGAGACAGAGACACAGAGACAGAGACACAGAGACAGAGACACAGAGACAGAGACACACAGACAGTTATACGGAGACAGAGGCAGAGACACAGGGACACCGAGACACAGAGTCAGAGACACATAGACAGAGGCACAGAAGCAGAGACACAGAGACAGAGACACAGAAACAGAGACACAGGGAGACAGAGAGACAGAGACAGCGCAAGAGACACAGAGAGACGGAGATACAGAGACAGAGACACTGAGACAGAGACAGAGACAGAGACAGACACAGAGACAGAGACACAGAGACGAAGACACAGAGACAGAGACACAGAGACAGAGACACAGAGACAGAGACACAGAGACAGAGACACAGAGACAGAGACACAGAGACAGAGAAGCAGGGACGGATACACATCGACAGAGACACAGAGACAGTGACACAGAGACAGACACACAGAGACAGAGACACAGAGACAGAGAGACAGAGAGACAGAGACAGAGACACAGAGACAGCGACACAGAGACAGAGAAGCAGGGACGGATACACAGAGACAGAGACACAGAGACAGAGACAGAGACACAGAGACAGAGACACAGAGACAGAGACACAGAGACAAAGACACAGAGACAGAGACACAGAGACAGAGACACAGAGACAGAGACACAGAGACAGAGACACAGAGACAGAGACACAGAGGCAGAGACACAGATGCAGAGATACAGAGACAGAGGCAGAGACAGAGACACCGGGACAGAGACACAGAGACAGAGACACAGAGACAGAGACACAGAGACAGAGACACAGAGACAGACTCACAGAGACAGAGACACAGAGACAGAGACACAGAGACAGAGACACAGAGACAGAGACAGAGACAGAGACAGAGACAGAGACAGAGACAGAGACAGAGACAGAGACAGAGACAGAGACAGAGACAGAGACAGAGACAGAGACAGAGACAGAGACAGAGACAGAGACAGAGACAGAGACAGAGACAGAGACAGAGACAGAGACAGAGACAGAGACAGAGACAGAGACAGAGACAGAGACAGAGGCAGAGACAGAGACAGAGACAGAGACGGAGACAGAGACAGAGACTGAGACAGCGACAGAGACTGAGACAGCGACAGAGACAGAGACACAGACAGAGACTGAGACAGAGACACAGACAGAGACAGAGACAGAGGCAGAGGCAGAGACAGAGACAGAGACAGAGACAGAGACAGAGACAGAGACAGAGGCAGCGACAAAATCAGAGACAGCGACACAGAGGCAGAGACAGGGGCAGAGACACAGACACAGAGATAGAGATATAGAGACACAGACGCAGAGACAGAGACACAGAGACAGGGACACAGAGACAGAGACACAGAGACACAGAGACAGAGACAGAGACACAGAGACAGAGACACAGAGACAGAGAAACCGAGACAGAGACACAGAGACAGGGACGCAGAGACAGAGACACAGAGACAAAGACACATCGACAGAGACTCAAAGACAGAGACACAGAGACAGACACACAGAGACAGAGACACAGAGGCAGAGACACAGATGCAGAGATACAGAGACAGAGGCAGAGACAGAGACACATGGACAGAGACACAGAGAAGAAGACACAGAGACAGGGGACAGAGACAGAGACACAGAGACAGAGAAAAAGATACAGGGCCACATCGACAGAAACACAGAGACAGAGGGACAGAGACCGAGACACAGAGACAGGGAAACAGAGACAGGGACACAGAGACAGAGACACAGAGACACAGAGACAGAGACACAGAGACAGAGACACAGAGACAGAGACACAGAGACAGAGACACAGAGACAGAGACACAGAGACAGAGACACAGAGACAGAGACAGAGACACAGAGACAGAGACACAGAGACAGAGACACAGAGACAGAGACACAGAGACAGAGACACAGAGACAGAGACACAGAGACAGAGACACAAAGACAGAGACACAGAGACAGAGACACAGAGACAGAGACACAGAGACAGAGACACAGAGACAGAGACACAGAAACAGAGACACAGAGACAAAGACACAGAAACAGAGACACAGGGAGACAGAGAGACAGAGACAGCGCAAGAGACACAGAGAGACGGAGATACAGAGACAGAGACACAGAGACAGAGACACAGAGACAGAGACACAGAGACAGAGACACAGAGAGAGAGACACAGAGACAGAGACACAGAGACAGAGACAGAGACAGAGACAGAGACAGAGACAGAGACAGAGACAGAGACAGAGACAGAGACAGAGACAGAGATAGAGACAGAGACAGAGACAGAGACAGAGGCAGAGACAGAGACAGAGACAGAGACAGAGACAGAGACGGAGACAGAGATAGAGACTGAGACAGCGACAGAGACAGAGACACAGACAAAGACTGAGACAGAGACACAGACAGAGACAGAGACAGAGGCAGAGGCAGAGACAGAGACAGAGACAGGGACAGAGACAGAGACAGAGGCAGCGACAAAATCAGAGACAGAGACACAGAGGCAGAGACAGGGGCAGAGACACAGACACAGAGATAGAGATATAGAGACACAGACACAGAGACAGAGACACAGAGACAGGGACACAGAGACAGAGACACAGAGACACAGAGACAGAGACAGAGACACAGAGGCAGAGACACAGAGGCAGAGACACAGATGCAGAGATACAGAGACAGAGGCAGAGACAGAGACACAGGGACAGAGACACAGAGACGAAGACACAGAGACAGGGGACAGAGACAGAGACACAGAGACAGAGAAAAAGATACAGGGCCACATCGACAGAAACACAGAGACAGAGGGACAGAGACCGAGACACAGAGACAGGGAAACAGAGACAGGGACACAGAGACAGAGACAGAGACACAGAGACAGAGACGCAGAGACAGAGACGCAGAGACAGAGACACAGAGACAGAGACAGAGACAGAGACAGAGATACAGCCACAGAGACACATAGACAGAGACATAGGGACAGAGAAACAGAGACAGAGACACACAGACAGTGATACGGAGACAGAGGCAGAGACACAGGGACACCGAGACACAGAGACAGAGACACATAGACAGAGGCACAGAAACAGAGACACAGAGACAGAGACACAGAAACAGAGACACAGGGAGACAGAGAGACAGAGACAGCGCAAGAGACACAGAGAGACGGAGATACAGAGACAGAGACACTGAGACAGAGACAGAGACAGACACAGAGACAGAGACACAGAGACGAAGACACAGAGACAGAGACACAGAGACAGAGACACAGAGACAGAGACACAGAGACAGAGACACAGAGACAGAGACACAGAGACAGAGACACAGAGACAGAGACACAGAGACAGAGACACAGAGACAGAGACACAGAGACAGAGACACAGAGACAGAGACACAGAGACAGAGACACAGAGACAGAGACACAGAGACAGAGACACAGAGACAGAGACACAGAGACAGAGACACAGAGACAGAGACACAGAGACAGAGACACAGAGACAGAGACACAGAGACAGAGACACAGAGACAGAGAAGCAGGGACGGATACACAGAGACAAAGACACAGAGACAGAGACACAGAGACAGAGACACAGGGACAGAGACACAGAGACAGAGACACAGAGACAGAGACACAGAGACAGAGACACAGAGACAGAGACACAGAGACACAGAGACACAGAGACGGAGACACAGAGACAGAGACACAGAGACAGAGACACAGAGAGACGGAGATACAGGGTCAGAGACACAGAGACAGAGACACAGAGACAGAGACACAGAGACAGAGACACAGAGGCAGAGACACAGTTGCAGAGACGCAGAGACAGAGACAGAGACAGAGACAGAGACAGAGACTGAGACTGAGACAGAGACAGAGACAGAGACACAGACGGAGACTGAGACAGAGACACAGACAGAGACAGAGGCAGCGACAGAATCAGAGACAGAGACACAGAGGCAGAGACACAGACACAGAGATAGAGATATAGAGACACAGACACAGAGACAGAGACACAGAGACAGGGACACACAGACAGAGACACAGAGACACAGAGACAGAGACAAAGACACAGAGACAGAGACACAGAGACAGAGACACAGAGACAGAGACACAGAGACTGAGACACAGAGACGGAGACACAGAGACAGAGACACAGAGACAGGGGACAGAGACAGGGACACAGAGACAGAGACACAGAGACAGAGAAGCAGGGACGGATACACAGAGACAGAGACACAGAGACAGAGACACAGGGACAGAGACACAGAGACAGAGACACAGAGACAGAGACACAGAGACAGAGACACAGAGACAGAGACACAGAGACAGAGACACAGAGACAGAGACACAGAGACAGAGACACAGAGACAGAGACACAGAGACAGAGACACAGTTGCAGAGACGCAGAGACAGAGACAGAGACAGAGACAGAGACAGAGACAGAGACACAGAGACAGTGACACAGAGACAGAGACACAGAGACAGACTAACAGAGACAGAGACACAGAGACAGAGACAGAGACAGAGACAGAGACAGAGACACAGCCTCAGAGGCACATAGACAGAGACATAGGGACAGAGAAACAGAGACAGAGACACACAGACAGTGATACGGAGACAGAGGCAAAGACACAGAGACACCGAGACACAGAGACAGAGACACATAGACAGAGGCACAGAAACAGAGACACAGAGACAGAGACACAGAAACAGAGACACAGGGAGACAGAGAGACAGAGACAGCGCAAGAGACACAGAGAGACGGAGATACAGAGACAGAGACACAGAGACAGAGACACAGAGACAGAGACACAGAGACAGAGACACAGAGACAGAGACACAGAGACAGAGACACAGAGACAGAGAAAAAGATACAGGGCCACATCGACAGAAACACAGAGACAGAGGGACAGAGACCGAGACACAGAGACAGGGAAAAAGAGACAGGGACAGAGACAGAGACAGAGACACAGCCTCAGAGGCACATGGACAGAGACACAGAGACAGAGACACAGAGACAGAGACACAGAGACAGAGACACAGAGACAGAGACACAGAGACAGAGACACAGAGACAGAGACACAGAGACAGAGACACAGAGACAGAGACACAGAGACAGTGACACAGAGACAGAGACACAGAGACAGAGACACAGAGACAGAGACACAGAGACAGAGACACAGAGACAGTGACACAGAGACAGAGACACAGAGACAGAGACACAGAGACAGAGACACAGAGATAGAGACACAGAGACAGAGACACAGAGACAGAGACACAGAGACAGCGACACAGAGACAGAGACACAGAGACAGAGACACATCGACAGAGACACAGAGACAGTGACACAGAGACAGAGACACAGAGGCAGAGACACAGATGCAGAGATACAGAGACAGAGGCAGAGACAGAGACACCGGGACAGAGACACAGAGACGAAGACACAGAGACAGGGGACAGAGACAGAGACCAGAGACAGAGAAAAAGATACAGGGCCACATCGACAGAAACACAGAGACAGAGGGACAGAGACCGAGACACAGAGACAGGGAAACAGAGACAGAGACAGGGACACAGAGACAGAGACACAGAGACACAGACACAGAGGCAGAGACAGGGACACAGAGACACAGAGACACAGACACAGAGGCAGAGACACAGAGACAGCGAGAGACACAGAGACACAGAGACAGAGACACAGAGACAGAGACACAGAGACAGAGACACAGAGAGAGAGACACAGAGACAGAGACAGAGACAGAGACACAGCAACAGAGACACATAGACAGAGACATAGGGACAGAGACACAGAGACAGAGACACAGAGACAGAGACACAGAGACAGAGACACAGAGACAGAGACACAGAGACAGAGACACAGAGACAGAGACACAGAGACAGAGACACAGAGACAGAGACACAGAGACAGAGACACAGAGACAGAGACACAGAGACAGAGACACAGAGACAGAGACACAGAGACAGAGACACAGAGACAGAGACACAGAGACAGAGACACAGAGACAGAGACACAGAGACAGAGACACAAAGACACAGACCCAGAGACAGAGACACAGAGACAGAGACGCAGAGACAGAGACACAGAGACAGTGACACAGAGACAGAGACACAGAGACAGAGACACAGAGACAGAGACACAGAGACAGAGACACAGAGACAGAGACACAGAGACAGAGACAGAGACACAGCCTCAGAGGCACATAGACAGAGACATAGGGACAGAGAAACAGAGACAGAGACACACAGACAGTGATACGGAGACAGAGGCAGAGACACAGAGACACCGAGACACAGAGCCAGAGACACATAGACAGAGGCACAGAAACAGAGACACAGAGACAGAGACACAGAAACAGAGACACAGGGAGACAGAGAGACAGAGACAGCGCAAGAGACACAGAGAGACGGAGATACAGAGACAGAGACACTGAGACAGAGACAGAGACACTGAGACAGAGACAGAGACACTGAGACAGAGACAGAGACAGACACAGAGACAGAGACACAGAGACGAAGACACAGAGACAGAGACACAGAGACAGAGACACAGAGACAGAGAAGCAGGGACGGATACACAGAGACAGAGACACAGAGACAGAGACACAGAGACAGAGACACAGAGACAGAGACACAGAGACAGAGACACAGAGACAGAGACACAAAGACACAGACCCAGAGACAGAGACACAGAGACAGAGACGCAGAGACAGAGACACAGAGACAGTGACACAGAGACAGAGACACAGAGACAGAGACACAGAGACAGAGACACAGAGACAGAGACACAGAGACAGAGACAGAGACACAGCCTCAGAGGCACATAGACAGAGACATAGGGACAGAGAAACAGAGACAGAGACACACAGACAGTGATACGGAGACAGAGGCAGAGACACAGAGACACCGAGACACAGAGCCAGAGACACATAGACAGAGGCACAGAAACAGAGACACAGAGACAGAGGCACAGAAACAGAGACACAGGGAGACAGAGAGACAGAGACAGCGCAAGAGACACAGAGAGACGGAGATACAGAGACAGAGACACTGAGACAGAGACAGAGACACTGAGACAGAGACAGAGACAGACACAGAGACAGAGACACAGAGACGAAGACACAGAGACAGGGACACAGAGACAGAGACACAGAGACAGAGACACAGAGACAGAGACACAGAGACAGAGAAGCAGGGACGGATACACAGAGACAGAGACACAGAGACAGAGACACAGGGACAGAGACACAGAGACAGAGACACAGAGACAGAGACACAGAGACAGAGACACAGAGACAGAGACACAGAGACAGAGACACAGAGACAGAGACACAGAGACAGAGACACAGAGACAGAGAAGCAGGGACGGATACACAGAGACAGAGACACAGAGACAGAGACACAGAGACAGAGACACAGAGACAGAGACACAGAGACAGAGACACAGAGACAGAGACACAGAGACAGAGACACAGAGACAGAGACACAGAGACAGAGACACAGAGACAGAGACACAGAGACAGAGACACAGAGACAGAGACACAGAGACAGAGACACAGATACAGAGACACAGAGACAGAGACACAGAGACAGAGACACAGAGACACAGAGACAGAGACACAGAGACAGAGACACAGAGACAGAGACACAGAGACAGAGACACAGAGACAGAGACACAGAGACACAGACACAGAGACAGAGTGACAGAGACAGAGACACAGAGACAGAGACACAGAGATAGAGACACAGAGACAGAGACACAGAGACAGAGACAGAGACAGAGACAGAGACAGAGACACAGAGACGGTGACACCGAGACAGAGACACCTAGACAGAGACACAGAGACAGAGACACAGAGACAGAGACACAGAGAGACGGAGATACAGGGTCAGAGACACAGAGACAGAGACAGACACAGAGACAGAGACAGAGACAGACGCAGAGACAGAGGCACAGAGACAGAGACACAGAGACAGCGACACAGAGACAGAGACACAGAGACAGAGACACAGAGACAGAGACACAGAGACAGAGACAGAGACACAGAGACAGAGACACAGAGACAGAGACACAGAGACAGTGACACAGAGACAGAGGCAGAGGCAGAGACAGAGACAGAGACAGAGACAGAGACAGAGACAGAGGCAGCGACAGAATCAGAGACAGAGACACAGAGGCAGAGACAGGGGCAGAGACACAGACACAGAGATAGAGATATAGAGACACAGACACAGAGACAGAGACACAGAGACAGGGACACAGAGACAGAGACACAGAGACACAGAGACAGAGACAGAGACACAGAAACAGAGATACAGAGACAGAGAAACCGAGACAGAGACACAGAGACAGGGACACAGAGACAGAGACACAGAGACAGAGACACATCGACAGAGACACAGAGACAGTGACACAGAGACAGACACACAGAGACAGAGACACAGAGGCAGAGACACAGATGCAGAGATACAGAGACAGAGGCAGAGACAGAGACACCGGGACAGAGACACAGAGACAGGGGACAGAGACAGAGGCCAGAGACAGAGAAAAAGATACAGGGCCACATCGACAGAACCACAGAGACAGAGGGACAGAGACCGAGACACAGAGACAGGGAAACAGAGACAGAGACAGGGACACAGAGACAGAGACACAGAGACAGCGAGAGACACAGAGACAGAGACACAGAGGCAGAGACACAGAGACACAGACACAGAGGCAGAGACAGGGACACAGAGACAGAGACACAGAGACAGCGAGAGACACAGAGACACAGAGACAGAGACACAGAGACAGAGACACAGAGAGAGAGACACAGAGACAGAGACAGAGAAAGAGACAGAGACACAGCCACAGAGACACATAGACAGAGACATAGGGACAGAGAAACAGAGACAGAGACACACAGACAGTGATACGGAGACAGAGGCAGAGACACAGGGACCCCGAGACACAGAGACAGAGACACATAGACAGAGGCACAGAAACAGAGACACAGAGACAGAGACACAGAAACAGAGATACAGGGAGACAGAGAGACAGAGACAGCGCAAGAGACACAGAGAGACGGAGATACAGAGACAGAGACACTGAGACAGAGACAGAGATAGACACA
Organism: Megachile willughbiella; assembly: GCA_945859595.2. NCBI lineage: Eukaryota > Metazoa > Arthropoda > Insecta > Hymenoptera > Megachilidae > Megachile > Megachile willughbiella. The sequence continues at coordinate 1,846,823 of OX243807.1, forward strand.
GAGACACAGAGACGAAGACACAGAGACAGAGACACAGAGACAGAGACACAGAGACTGAGACACAGAGACGGAGACACAGAGACAGAGACACAGAGACAGAGACACAAAGACAGAGACACAGAGACAGAGACACAGAGAGACGGAGATACAGGGTCACAGACACAGAGACAGAGACACAGAGACAGAGAAGCAGGGACGGATACACAGAGACAGAGACACAGAGACAGAGACACAGGGACAGAGACACAGAGACAGAGACACAGAGACAGAGACACAGAGACAGAGACACAGAGACAGAGACACAGAGACAGAGACACAGAGACAGAGACACAGAGACAGAGACACAGAGACAGAGACACAGAGACAGAGACACAGAGACAGAGAAGCAGGGACGGATACACAGAGACAGAGACACAGAGACAGAGACACAGAGACAGAGACACAGAGACAGAGACACAGAGACAGAGACACAGAGACAGAGACACAGAGACAGAGACACAGAGACAGAGACACAGAGACAGAGACACAGAGACAGAGACACAGAGACAGAGACACAGAGACAGAGACACAGAGACAGAGACACAGAGACAGAGACACAGAGACAGAGACACAGAGACAGAGACACAGAGACAGAGACACAGAGACAGAGACACAGAGACAGAGACACAGAGACAGAGACACAGAGACAGAGACACAGAGACAGAGACACAGAGACAGAGACACAGAGACAGAGACACAGAGACAGAGACACAGAGACAGAGACACAGAGACAGAGACACAGAGACAGAGACACAGAGACAGAGACACAGAGACAGAGACACAGAGACAGAGACACAGAGACAGAGACACAGAGACAGAGACACAGAGACAGAGACACAGAGACAGAGACACAGAGACAGAGACACAGAGGCAGAGACACAGATGCAGAGATACAGAGACAGAGGCAGAGATAGAGACACAGGGACAGAGACACAGAGACGAAGTCACAGAGACAGGGGACAGAGACAGAGACACAGAGACAGAGAAAAAGATACAGGGCCACATCGACAGAAACACAGAGACAGAGGGACAGAGACCGAGACACAGAGACAGGGAAACAGAGACAGGGACACAGAGACAGAGACACAGAGACACAGAGACAGAGACACAGAGACAGAGACACAGAGACAGAGACACAGAGACAGAGACACAGAGACAGAGACACAGAGACAGAGACACAGAGACAGAGACAGAGACACAGAGACAGAGACACAGAGACAGAGACACAGAGACAGAGACACAGAGACAGAGACACAGAGACAGAGACACAAAGACAGAGACACAGAGACAGAGACACAGAGACAGAGACACAGAGACAGAGACACAGAGACAGAGACACAGAAACAGAGACACAGAGACAAAGACACAGAAACAGAGACACAGGGAGACAGAGAGACAGAGACAGCGCAAGAGACACAGAGAGACGGAGATACAGAGACAGAGACACAGAGACAGAGACACAGAGACAGAGACACAGAGACAGAGACACAGAGACAGAGACACAGAGACAGAGACACAGAGACAGAGACAGAGACAGAGACAGAGACAGAGACAGAGACAGAGACAGAGACAGAGACAGAGACAGAGACAGAGATAGAGACAGAGACAGAGACAGAGACAGAGGCAGAGACAGAGACAGAGACAGAGACAGAGACAGAGACGGAGACAGAGATAGAGACTGAGACAGCGACAGAGACAGAGACACAGACAAAGACTGAGACAGAGACACAGACAGAGACAGAGACAGAGGCAGAGGCAGAGACAGAGACAGAGACAGGGACAGAGACAGAGACAGAGGCAGCGACAAAATCAGAGACAGAGACACAGAGGCAGAGACAGGGGCAGAGACACAGACACAGAGATAGAGATATAGAGACACAGACACAGAGACAGAGACACAGAGACAGGGACACAGAGACAGAGACACAGAGACACAGAGACAGAGACAGAGACACAGAGACAGAGACACAGAGGCAGAGACACAGATGCAGAGATACAGAGACAGAGGCAGAGACAGAGACACAGGGACAGAGACACAGAGACGAAGACACAGAGACAGGGGACAGAGACAGAGACACAGAGACAGAGAAAAAGATACAGGGCCACATCGACAGAAACACAGAGACAGAGGGGCAGAGACCGAGACACAGAGACAGGGAAACAGAGACAGGGACACAGAGACAGAGACAGAGACACAGAGACAGAGACGCAGAGACAGAGACGCAGAGACAGAGACACAGAGACAGAGACAGAGACAGAGACAGAGATACAGCCACAGAGACACATAGACAGAGACATAGGGACAGAGAAACAGAGACAGAGACACACAGACAGTGATACGGAGACAGAGGCAGAGACACAGGGACACCGAGACACAGAGACAGAGACACATAGACAGAGGCACAGAAACAGAGACACAGAGACAGAGACACAGAAACAGAGACACAGTGAGACAGAGAGACAGAGACAGCGCAAGAGACACAGAGAGACGGAGATACAGAGACAGAGACACTGAGACAGAGACAGAGACAGACACAGAGACAGAGACACAGAGACGAAGACACAGAGACAGAGACACAGAGACAGAGACACAGAGACAGAGACACAGAGACAGAGACACAGAGACAGAGACACAGAGACAGAGACAGAGACACAGAGACAGAGACACAGAGACAGAGACACAGAGACAGAGACACAGAGACAGAGACACAGAGACAGAGACACAAAGACAGAGACACAGAGACAGAGACACAGAGACAGAGACACAGAGACAGAGACACAGAGACAGAGAAGCAGGGACGGATACACAGAGGCAGAGACACAGAGACAGAGACACAGAGACAGAGATACAGAGACAGAGACACAGAGACAGAGACACAGAGACAGAGACACAGAGACAGAGACACAGAGACAGAGACACAGAGACAGAGACACAGAGACAGAGACACAGAGACAGAGACACAGAGACAGAGACACAGAGACAGAGACACAGAGACAGAGACACAGAGACAGAGACACAGAGACAGAGACACAGATACAGAGACACAGAGACAGAGACACAGAGACAGAGACACAGAGACAGAGACACAGAGACAGAGACACAGAGACAGAGACACAGAGACAGAGACACAGAGACAGAGACACAGAGACAGAGACACAGAGACAGAGACACAGAGACAGAGACACAGAGACAGAGACACAGAGACAGAGACACAGAGACAGAGACACAGAGACAGAGACACAGAGACAGAGACACAGAGGCAGAGACACAGATGCAGAGATACAGAGACAGAGGCAGAGATAGAGACACAGGGACAGAGACACAGAGACGAAGTCACAGAGACAGGGGACAGAGACAGAGACACAGAGACAGAGAAAAAGATACAGGGCCACATCGACAGAAACACAGAGACAGAGGGACAGAGACCGAGACACAGAGACAGGGAAACAGAGACAGGGACACAGAGACAGAGACACAGAGACACAGAGACAGAGACACAGAGACAGAGACACAGAGACAGAGACACAGAGACAGAGACACAGAGACAGAGACACAGAGACAGAGACACAGAGACAGAGACAGAGACACAGAGACAGAGACACAGAGACAGAGACACAGAGACAGAGACACAGAGACAGAGACACAGAGACAGAGACACAAAGACAGAGACACAGAGACAGAGACACAGAGACAGAGACACAGAGACAGAGACACAGAGACAGAGACACAGAAACAGAGACACAGAGACAAAGACACAGAAACAGAGACACAGGGAGACAGAGAGACAGAGACAGCGCAAGAGACACAGAGAGACGGAGATACAGAGACAGAGACACAGAGACAGAGACACAGAGACAGAGACACAGAGACAGAGACACAGAGACAGAGACACAGAGACAGAGACACAGAGACAGAGACAGAGACAGAGACAGAGACAGAGACAGAGACAGAGACAGAGACAGAGACAGAGACAGAGACAGAGACAGAGATAGAGACAGAGACAGAGACAGAGACAGAGGCAGAGACAGAGACAGAGACAGAGACAGAGACAGAGACGGAGACAGAGATAGAGACTGAGACAGCGACAGAGACAGAGACACAGACAAAGACTGAGACAGAGACACAGACAGAGACAGAGACAGAGGCAGAGGCAGAGACAGAGACAGAGACAGGGACAGAGACAGAGACAGAGGCAGCGACAAAATCAGAGACAGAGACACAGAGGCAGAGACAGGGGCAGAGACACAGACACAGAGATAGAGATATAGAGACACAGACACAGAGACAGAGACACAGAGACAGGGACACAGAGACAGAGACACAGAGACACAGAGACAGAGACAGAGACACAGAGACAGAGACACAGAGGCAGAGACACAGATGCAGAGATACAGAGACAGAGGCAGAGACAGAGACACAGGGACAGAGACACAGAGACGAAGACACAGAGACAGGGGACAGAGACAGAGACACAGAGACAGAGAAAAAGATACAGGGCCACATCGACAGAAACACAGAGACAGAGGGACAGAGACCGAGACACAGAGACAGGGAAACAGAGACAGGGACACAGAGACAGAGACAGAGACACAGAGACAGAGACGCAGAGACAGAGACGCAGAGACAGAGACACAGAGACAGAGACAGAGACAGAGACAGAGATACAGCCACAGAGACACATAGACAGAGACATAGGGACAGAGAAACAGAGACAGAGACACACAGACAGTGATACGGAGACAGAGGCAGAGACACAGGGACACCGAGACACAGAGACAGAGACACATAGACAGAGGCACAGAAACAGAGACACAGAGACAGAGACACAGAAACAGAGACACAGGGAGACAGAGAGACAGAGACAGCGCAAGAGACACAGAGAGACGGAGATACAGAGACAGAGACACTGAGACAGAGACAGAGACAGACACAGAGACAGAGACACAGAGACGAAGACACAGAGACAGAGACACAGAGACAGAGACACAGAGACAGAGACACAGAGACAGAGACACAGAGACAGAGACACAGAGACAGAGACACAGAGACAGAGACACAGAGACAGAGACACAGAGACAGAGACACAGAGACAGAGACACAGAGACAGAGACACAGAGACAGAGACACAGAGACAGAGACACAGAGACAGAGACACAGAGACAGAGACACAGAGACAGAGACACAGAGACAGAGACACAGAGACAGAGACACAGAGACAGAGACACAGAGACAGAGAAGCAGGGACGGATACACAGAGACAGAGACACAGAGACAGAGACACAGAGACAGAGACACAGGGACAGAGACACAGAGACAGAGACACAGAGACAGAGACACAGAGACAGAGACACAGAGACAGAGACACAGAGACAGAGACACAGAGACAGAGACACAGAGACACAGAGACACAGAGACGGAGACACAGAGACAGAGACACAGAGACAGAGACACAGAGAGACGGAGATACAGGGTCAGAGACACAGAGACAGAGACACAGAGACAGAGACACAGAGACAGAGACACAGAGACAGAGACACAGAGACTGAGACACAGAGACGGAGACACAGAGACAGAGACACAGAGACAGGGGACAGAGACAGGGACACAGAGACAGAGACACAGAGACAGAGAAGCAGGGACGGATACACAGAGACAGAGACACAGAGACAGAGACACAGGGACAGAGATACAGAGACAGAGACACAGAGACAGAGACACAGAGACAGAGACACAGAGACAGAGACACAGAGACAGAGACACAGAGACAGAGACACAGAGACAGAGACACAGAGACAGAGACACAGAGACAGAGACACAGAGACAGAGACACAGAGACAGAGACACAGAGACAGAGACACAGAGACAGAGACACAGAGACAGAGACACAGAGACAGAGACACAGAGACAGAGACACAGAGACAGAGACACAGAGACAGAGACACAGAGACAGAGACACAGAGACAGAGACACAGAGACAGAGACACAGAGACAGAGACACAGAGACAGAGACACAGAGACAGAGACACAGAGACAGAGACACAGAGACAGAGACACAGAGACAGAGACACAGAGACAGAGACACAGAGACAGAGACACAGAGACAGAGACACAGAGACAGAGACACAGAGATAGAGACACAGAGACAGAGACACAGAGACAGAGACACAGAGACAGAGACACAAAGACAGAGACACAGAGACAGAGACACAGAGACGGAGACGCAGAGACAGAGACACAGAGACAGTGACACAGAGACAGAGACACAGAGACAGACTAACAGAGACAGAGACACAGAGACAGAGACAGAGACAGAGACAGAGACACAGCCTCAGAGGCACATAGACAGAGACATAGGGACAGAGAAACAGAGACAGAGACACACAGACAGTGATACGGAGACAGAGGCAAAGACACAGAGACACCGAGACACAGAGACAGAGACACATAGACAGAGGCACAGAAACAGAGACACAGAGACAGAGACACAGAAACAGAGACACAGGGAGACAGAGAGACAGAGACAGCGCAAGAGACACAGAGAGACGGAGATACAGAGACAGAGACACAGAGACAGAGACACAGAGACAGAGACACAGAGACAGAGACACAGAGACAGAGACACAGAGACAGAGAAAAAGATACAGGGCCACATCGACAGAAACACAGAGACAGAGGGACAGAGACCGAGACACAGAGACAGGGAAAAAGAGACAGGGACAGAGACAGAGACAGAGACACAGCCTCAGAGGCACATGGACAGAGACACAGAGACAGAGACACAGAGACAGAGACACAGAGACAGAGACACAGAGACAGAGACACAGAGACAGAGACACAGAGACAGAGACACAGAGACAGAGACACAGAGACAGAGACACAGAGACAGTGACACAGAGACAGAGACACAGAGACAGAGACACAGAGACAGAGACACAGAGACAGAGACACAGAGACAGTGACACAGAGACAGAGACACAGAGACAGAGACACAGAGACAGAGACACAGAGATAGAGACACAGAGACAGAGACACAGAGACAGAGACACAGAGGCAGCGACACAGAGACAGAGACACAGAGACAGAGACACATCGACAGAGACACAGAGACAGTGACACAGAGACAGAGACACAGAGGCAGAGACACAGATGCAGAGATACAGAGACAGAGGCAGAGACAGAGACACCGGGACAGAGACACAGAGACGAAGACACAGAGACAGGGGACAGAGACAGAGACCAGAGACAGAGAAAAAGATACAGGGCCACATCGACAGAAACACAGAGACAGAGGGACAGAGACCGAGACACAGAGACAGGGAAACAGAGACAGAGACAGGGACACAGAGACAGAGACACAGAGACACAGACACAGAGGCAGAGACAGGGACACAGAGACACAGAGACACAGACACAGAGGCAGAGACAGGGACACAGAGACAGAGACACAGAGACAGCGAGAGACACAGAGACACAGAGACAGAGACACAGAGACAGAGACACAGAGACAGAGACACAGAGAGAGAGACACAGAGACAGAGACAGAGACAGAGACACAGCAACAGAGACACATAGACAGAGACATAGGGACAGAGACACAGAGACAGAGACACAGAGACAGAGACACAGAGACAGAGACACAGAGACAGAGACACAGAGACAGAGACACAGAGACAGAGACACAGAGACAGAGACACAGAGACAGAGACACAGAGACAGAGACACAGAGACAGAGACACAGAGACAGAGACACAGAGACAGAGACACAGAGACAGAGACACAGAGACAGAGACACAGAGACAGAGACACAGAGACAGAGACACAGAGACAGAGACACAGAGACAGAGACACAGAGACAGAGACACAGAGACAGAGACACAGAGACAGAGACACAGAGACAGAGACACAGAGACAGAGACACAGAGACAGAGACACAGAGACAGAGACACAGAGACAGAGACACAGAGACAGAGACACAGAGACAGAGACACAAAGACACAGACCCAGAGACAGAGACACAGAGACAGAGACGCAGAGACAGAGACACAGAGACAGTGACACAGAGACAGAGACACAGAGACAGAGACACAGAGACAGAGACACAGAGACAGAGACACAGAGACAGAGACACAGAGACAGAGACAGAGACACAGCCTCAGAGGCACATAGACAGAGACATAGGGACAGAGAAACAGAGACAGAGACACACAGACAGTGATACGGAGACAGAGGCAGAGACACAGAGACACCGAGACACAGAGCCAGAGACACATAGACAGAGGCACAGAAACAGAGACACAGAGACAGAGACACAGAAACAGAGACACAGGGAGACAGAGAGACAGAGACAGCGCAAGAGACACAGAGAGACGGAGATACAGAGACAGAGACACTGAGACAGAGACAGAGACACTGAGACAGAGACAGAGACACTGAGACAGAGACAGAGACAGACACAGAGACAGAGACACAGAGACGAAGACACAGAGACAGAGACACAGAGACAGAGACACAGAGACAGAGAAGCAGGGACGGATACACAGAGACAGAGACACAGAGACAGAGACACAGAGACAGAGACACAGAGACAGAGACACAGAGACAGAGACACAAAGACACAGACCCAGAGACAGAGACACAGAGACAGAGACGCAGAGACAGAGACACAGAGACAGTGACACAGAGACAGAGACACAGAGACAGAGACACAGAGACAGAGACACAGAAACAGAGACACAGAGACAGAGACAGAGACACAGCCTCAGAGGCACATAGACAGAGACATAGGGACAGAGAAACAGAGACAGAGACACACAGACAGTGATACGGAGACAGAGGCAGAGACACAGAGACACCGAGACACCGAGACACAGAGCCAGAGACACATAGACAGAGGCACAGAAACAGAGACACAGAGACAGAGACACAGAAACAGAGACACAGGGAGACAGAGAGACAGAGACAGCGCAAGAGACACAGAGAGACGGAGATACAGAGACAGAGACACTGAGACAGAGACAGAGACACTGAGACAGAGACAGAGACAGACACAGAGACAGAGACACAGAGACGAAGACACAGAGACAGGGACACAGAGACAGAGACACAGAGACAGAGACACAGAGACAGAGACACAGAGACAGAGACACAGAGACAGAGACACAGAGACAGAGAAGCAGGGACGGATACACAGAGACAGAGACACAGAGACAGAGACACAGGGACAGAGACACAGAGACAGAGACACAGAGACAGAGACACAGAGACAGAGACACAGAGACAGAGACACAGAGACAGAGACACAGAGACAGAGACACAGAGACAGAGAAGCAGGGACGGATACACAGAGACAGAGACACAGAGACAGAGACACAGAGACAGAGACACAGAGACAGAGACACAGAGACAGAGACACAGAGACAGAGACACAGAGACAGAGACACAGAGACAGAGACACAGAGACAGAGACACAGAGACAGAGACACAGAGACAGAGACACAGATACAGAGACACAGAGACAGAGACACAGAGACAGAGACACAGAGACACAGAGACAGAGACACAGAGACAGAGACACAGAGACAGAGACACAGAGACAGAGACACAGAGACAGAGACACAGAGACACAGACACAGAGACAGAGTGACAGAGACAGAGACACAGAGACAGAGACACAGAGATAGAGACACAGAGACAGAGACACAGAGACAGAGACAGAGACAGAGACAGAGACAGAGACAGAGACACAGAGACGGTGACACCGAGACAGAGACACCTAGACAGAGACACAGAGACAGAGACACAGAGACAGAGACACAGAGAGACGGAGATACAGGGTCAGAGACACAGAGACAGAGACAGACACAGAGACAGAGACAGAGACAGACGCAGAGACAGAGGCACAGAGACAGAGACACAGAGACAGAGACACAGAGACAGAGACACAGAGACAGAGACACAGAGACAGAGAAGCAGGGACGGATACACAGAGACAGAGACACAGAGACAGTGACACAGAGACAGAGACACAGAGACAGAGACACAGAGACAGAGACACAGAGACAGAGACACAGAGACAGAGACAGAGACAGAGACAGAGAAACAGCCTCAGAGGCACATAGACAGAGACATAGGGACAGAGAAACAGAGACAGAGACACACAGACAGTGATACGGAGACAGAGGCAGAGACACAGAGACACCGAGACACAGAGACAGAGACACATAGACAGAGGCACAGAAACAGAGACACAGAGACAGAGACACAGAAACAGAGACACAGGGAGACAGAGAGACAGAGACAGCGCAAGAGACACAGAGAGACGGAGATACAGAGACAGAGACACTGAGACAGAGACAGAGACACTGAGACAGAGACAGAGACACTGAGACAGAGACAGAGACACTGAGACAGAGACAGAGACAGACACAGAGACAGAGACACAGAGACGAAGACACAGAGACAGGGACACAGAGACAGAGACACAGAGACAGAGACACAGAGACACGGAGACAGAGACAGAGACACAGATGCAGAGATACAGAGACAGAGGCAGAGACAGAGACACCGGGACAGAGACACAGAGACGAAGACACAGAGACAGGGGACAGAGACAGAGGCCAGAGACAGAGAAAAAGATACAGGGCCACATCGACAGAAACACAGAGACAGAGGGACAGAGACCGAGACACAGAGACAGGGAAACAGAGACAGAGACAGGGACACAGAGACAGAGACACAGAGACAGCGAGAGACACAGAGACAGAGACACAGAGGCAGAGACACAGAGACACAGACACAGAGGCAGAGACAGGGACACAGAGACAGAGACACAGAGACAGCGAGAGACACAGAGACACACAGACAGAGACACAGAGACAGAGACACAGAGACAGAGACACAGAGACAGAGACACAGAGACAGAGACACAGAGAGAGAGACACAGAGACAGACACAGAGACAGAGACAGAGACAGAGACAGAGACACAGCCACAGAGACACATAGACAGAGCCATAGGGACAGAGAAACAGAGACAGAGACACACAGACAGTGATACGGAGACAGAGGCAGAGACACAGGGACCCCGAGACACAGAGACAGAGACACATAGACAGAGGCACAGAAACAGAGACACAGAGACAGAGACACAGAAACAGAGATACAGGGAGACAGAGAGACAGAGACAGCGCAAGAGACACAGAGAGACGGAGATACAGAGACAGAGACACTGAGACAGAGACAGAGATAGACACAGAGACACAGAGACGAAGACACAGAGACAGAGACACAGAGACAGAGACACAGAGACTGAGACACAGAGACGGAGACACAGAGACAGGGACACAGAGACAGAGACACAGAGACACGGAGGCAGAGACAGAGACACAGATGCAGAGATACAGAGACAGAGGCAGAGACAGAGACACCGGGACAGAGACACAGAGACGAAGACACAGAGACAGGGGACAGAGACAGAGGCCAGAGACAGAGAAAAAGATACAGGGCCACATCGACAGAAACACAGAGACAGAGGGACAGAGACCGAGACACAGAGACAGGGAAACAGAGACAGAGACAGGGACACAGAGACAGAGACACAGAGACAGCGAGAGACACAGAGACAGAGACACTGAGGCAGAGACACAGAGACACAGACACAGAGGCAGAGACAGGGACACAGAGACAGAGACACAGAGACAGCGAGAGACACAGAGACACAGAGACAGAGACACAGAGACAGAGACACAGAGACAGAGACACAGAGAGAGAGACACAGAGACAGACACAGAGACAGAGACAGAGACAGAGACAGAGACACAGCCACAGAGACACATAGACAGAGACATAGGGACAGAGAAACAGAGACAGAGACACACAGACAGTGATACGGAGACAGAGGCAGAGACAGAGACACCGGGACAGAGACACAGAGACGAAGACACAGAGACAGGGGACAGAGACAGAGGCCAGAGACAGAGAAAAAGATACAGGGCCACATCGACAGAAACACAGAGACAGAGGGACAGAGACCGAGACAGAGACACAGAGACAGAGGCACAGAGACAGAGACACAGAGACAGAGACACAGAGACAGAGACACAGAGACAGAGACACAGAGACAGAGACACAGAGACAGAGACACAGAGACAGAGACACAGAGACAGAGACACAGAGACAGAGACACAGAGACAGAGACACAGAGACAGAGACACAGAGACAGAGACACAGAGACAGAGACACAGAGACAGAGACACAGAGACAGAGACACAGAGACAGAGACACAGAGACAGAGACACAGAGACAGAGACACAGAGACAGAGACACAGAGACAGAGACACAGAGACAGAGACACAGAGACAGAGACACAGAGACAGAGACACAGAGACAGAGACACAGAGACAGAGACACAGAGACAGAGACACAGAGACAGAGACACAGAGACAGAGACACAGAGACAGAGACACAGAGACAGAGACACAGAGACAGAGACACAGAGACAGAGACACAGAGACAGAGACACAGAGACAGAGACACAGAGGCAGAGACAAAGATGCAGAGACACAGAGACAGAGGCAGATACAGAGACACAGGGACAGAGACACAGAGACGAAGACACAGAGACAGGGGACAGAGACAGAGACACAGAGACAGAGAAAAAGATACAGGGCCGCATCGACAGAAACACAGAGACAGAGGGACAGAGACCGAGACACAGAGACAGGGAAACAGAGACAGGGACACAGAAACAGAGACAGGGACACAGAGACAGAGACACAGAGACAGCGAGAGACACAGAGACACAGAGACAGAGACACAGAGGCAGAGACACAGAGACACAGACACAGAGGCAGAGACGCAGATGCAGAGGCACAGAGACAGAGACATAGAGACACAGAGACAGAGACAGAGACACAGGGACAGATACACATGGGCAGAGAAACAGGGATAAGTACACGTAGTAAGAGACACAGAGTCAGAGACGCAGAGTCAGAGGCACAGAGACAGATACAGAGACAGAGGCAGAGACAGCCACACAGAGACAGGGGCACAGAGAGAGGGACATAGGGACAAGTACACCAGAGACAGAGACACAGAGACACAGGGACAGAGACACAGGAACAGAGACACAGGGACAGAGACACAGAGACAGCGACAGAGACAGAGACAGAGACACAGAGACAGAGAAAAAGATACAGGGCCACATCGACAGAAACACAGAGACAGAGGGACAGAGACCGAGACACAGAGACAGGGAAACAGAGACAGGGACACAGAGACAGAGACACAGAGACAGCGAGAGACACAGAGACACAGAGACAGAGACACAGAGGCAGAGATACAGAGACAGAGACACAGAGGCAGAGGCACAGATGCAGAGACACAGAGCGAGAGGCAGACACCGAGACAGAGACACAGAGACGAAGACACAGAGACAGAGAAACAGAGACAGAGACACAGAGACAGTGACACAGAGACAGAGACACAGAGACGGAGACACAGAGACAGAGACACGGAGACAGAGACAGACACCGAGACAGAGACACAGAGACGAAGACACAGAGACAGAGGAACAGAGACAGAGACACAGCCACAGAGACACATAGACAGAGACATAGGGACAGAGAAACAGAGACAGAGACACAAAGACAGTGATACGGAGACAGAGGCAGAGACACAGGGACACCGAGACACAGAGACAGAGACACATGGACAGAGGCGCAGAAACAGAGACACAGAGACAGAGACACAGAAACAGAGACACAGGGAGACAGAGAGACAGAGGCAGCGCAAGAGACACAGAGAGACGGAGATACAGAGACAGAGACACTGAGACAGAGACAGAGATAGACACAGAGACAGAGACACAGAGACGAAGACACAGAGACAGAGACACAGAGACAGAGACACAGAGACAGAGACACAGAGACACAGAGACACAGAGACGGAGACACAGAGACAGAGACACAGAGACAGAGACACAGAGACAGAGACACAGAGAGACGGAGATACAGGGTCAGAGACACAGAAACAGAGACAGACACAGAGACAGAGACAGAGACAGACGCAGAGACAGAGGCACAGAGACAGAGGAACAGAGACAGAGACACAGAGACGGAGACACAGAGACAGAGACACAGAGACAGAGAGACAGAGACAGAGACACAGAGACAGAGAAACCGAGACAGAGACACAGACAGAGACAGAGACAGAGGCAGAGGCAGAGACAGAGACAGAGACAGAGACAGAGACAGAGACAGAGACAGAGACAGAGACAGGGGCAGCGACAGAATCAGACGCAGAGACACAGACACAGAGATAGAGATATAGAGACACAGACACAGAGACAGAGACACAGGGACAGGGACACACAGACAGAGACACAGAGACACAGAGACAGAGACAAAGACACAGAGACAGAGGCACAGAGACAGAGAAACCGAGACAGAGACACAGAGACAGAGACAAAGAGACAGATACACAGAGACAGAGACACAGAGACAGAGACAGAGACACAGAGACAGAGACACAGAGACAGAGACACAGAGACAGAGACACATAGACAGAGACATAGGGACAGAGAAACAGATACAGAGACACACAGACAGTGATACGGAGACAGAGGCAGAGACACAGAGACACCGAGACACAGAGACAGAGACACATAGACAGAGGCACAGAAACAGAGACACAGAGACAGAGACACAGAAACAGAGACACAGGGAGACAGAGAGACAGAGACAGCGCAAGAGACACAGAGAGACGGAGATACAGAGACAGAGACACTGAGACAGAGACAGAGACACTGAGACAGAGACAGAGACACTGAGACAGAGACAGAGACACTGAGACAGAGACAGAGACAGACACAGAGACAGAGACACAGAGACGAAGACACAGAGACAGGGACACAGAGACAGAGACACAGAGACAGAGACACAGAGACACGGAGACAGAGACAGAGACACAGATGCAGAGATACAGAGACAGAGGCAGAGACAGAGACACCGGGACAGAGACACAGAGACGAAGACACAGAGACAGGGGACAGAGACAGAGGCCAGAGACAGAGAAAAAGATACAGGGCCACATCGACAGAAACACAGAGACAGAGGGACAGAGACCGAGACACAGAGACAGGGAAACAGAGACAGAGACAGGGACACAGAGACAGAGACACAGAGACAGCGAGAGACACAGAGACAGAGACACAGAGGCAGAGACACAGAGACACAGACACAGAGGCAGAGACAGGGACACAGAGACAGAGACACAGAGACAGCGAGAGACACAGAGACACAGAGACAGAGACACAGAGACAGAGACACAGAGACAGAGACACAGAGACAGAGACACAGAGAGAGAGACACAGAGAGAGACACAGAGACAGAGACAGAGACAGAGACAGAGACACAGCCACAGAGACACATAGACAGAGACATAGGGACAGAGAAACAGAGACAGAGACACACAGACAGTGATACGGAGACAGAGGCAGAGACACAGGGACCCCGAGACACAGAGACAGAGACACATAGACAGAGGCACAGAAACAGAGACACAGAGACAGAGACACAGAAACAGAGATACAGGGAGACAGAGAGACAGAGACAGCGCAAGAGACACAGAGAGACGGAGATACAGAGACAGAGACACTGAGACAGAGACAGAGATAGACACAGAGACACAGAGACGAAGACACAGAGACAGAGACACAGAGACAGAGACACAGAGACTGAGACACAGAGACGGAGACACAGAGACAGGGACACAGAGACAGAGACACAGAGACACGGAGACAGAGACAGAGACACAGATGCAGAGATACAGAGACAGAGGCAGAGACAGAGACACCGGGACAGAGACACAGAGACGAAGACACAGAGACAGGGGACAGAGACAGAGGCCAGAGACAGAGAAAAAGATACAGGGCCACATCGACAGAAACACAGAGACAGAGGGACAGAGACCGAGACACAGAGACAGGGAAACAGAGACAGAGACAGGGACACAGAGACAGAGACACAGAGACAGCGAGAGACACAGAGACAGAGACACTGAGGCAGAGACACAGAGACACAGACACAGAGGCAGAGGCAGGGACACAGAGACAGAGACACAGAGACAGCGAGAGACACAGAGGCACAGAGACAGAGACACAGAGACAGAGACACAGAGACAGAGACACAGAGAGAGAGACACAGAGACAGACACAGAGACAGAGACAGAGACAGAGACAGAGACACAGCCACAGAGACACATAGACAGAGACATAGGGACAGAGAAACAGAGACAGAGACACACAGACAGTGATACGGAGACAGAGGCAGAGACAGAGACACCGGGACAGAGACACAGAGACGAAGACACAGAGACAGGGGACAGAGACAGAGGCCAGAGACAGAGAAAAAGATACAGGGCCACATCGACAGAAACACAGAGACAGAGGGACAGAGACCGAGACAGAGACACAGAGACAGAGGCACAGAGACAGAGACACAGAGACAGAGACACAGAGACAGAGACACAGAGACAGAGACACAGAGACAGAGACACAGAGACAGAGACACAGAGACAGAAACACAGAGACAGAGACACAGAGACAGAGACACAGAGACAGAGAAACCGAGACAGAGACACAGAGACAGAGACACAGAGACGAAGACACAGACACAGGGGACAGAGACAGAGACACAGAGACAGAGACACAGAGACAGAGACACAGAGGCAGAGACACAGATGCAGAGACACAGAGACAGAGGCAGAGACAGAGACACAGGGACAGAGACACAGAGACGAAGACACAGACACAGGGGACAGAGACAGAGACACAGAGACAGAGAAAAAGATACAGTGCCACATCGACAGAAACACAGAGACAGAGGGACAGAGACCGAGACACAGAGACAGGGAAACAGAGACAGGGACACAGAGACAGAGACAGGGACACAGAGACAGAGACACAGAGACAGCGAGAGACACAGAGACACAGAGACAAAGACACAGAGGCAGAGACACAGAGGCAGAGACACAGATGCAGAGACACAGAGACAGAGGCAGAGACAGAGACACAGGGACAGAGACACAGAGACGAAGACACAGAGACAGGGGACAGAGACAGAGACACAGAGACAGAGAAAAAGATACAGGGCCGCATCGACAGAAACACAGAGACAGAGGGACAGAGACCGAGACACAGAGACAGGGAAACAGAGACAGGGACACAGAGACAGAGACAGGGACACAGAGGCAGAGACACAGAGACAGCGAGAGACACAGAGACACAGAGACAGAGACACAGAGGCAGAGACACAGAGACACAGACACAGAGGCAGAGACGCAGATGCAGAGGCACAGAGACAGAGACATAGAGACACAGAGACAGAGACAGAGACACAGGGACAGATACACATGGGCAGAGAAACAGGGATAAGGACACGTAGTAAGAGACACAGAGTCAGAGACGCAGAGTCAGAGACACAGAGACAGATACAGAGACAGAGGCAGAGACAGCCACACAGAGACAGGGGCACAGAGAGAGGGACATAGGGACAAGTACACCAGAGACAGAGACACAGAGACACAGGGACAGAGACACAGGAACAGAGACACAGGGACAGAGACACAGAGACAGCGACAGAGACAGAGACAGAGACACAGAGACGGAGAAAAAGATACAGGGCCACATCGACAGAAACACAGAGACAGAGGGACAGAGGCCGAGACACAGAGACAGGGAAACAGAGACAGGGACACAGAGACAGAGACACAGAGACAGCGAGAGACACAGAGACACAGAGACAGAGACACAGAGGCAGAGATACAGAGACAGAGACACAGAGGCAGAGGCACAGATGCAGAGACACAGAGACGAAGACACAGAGACAGGGGACAGAGACAGAGACACAGAGACAGAGAAAAAGATACAGGGCCGCATCGACAGAAACACAGAGACAGAGGGACAGAGACCGAGACACAGAGACAGGGAAACAGAGACAGGGACACAGAGACAGAGACAGGGACACAGAGACAGAGACACAGAGACAGCGAGAGACACAGAGACACAGAGATAGAGACACAGAGGCAGAGACACAGAGACACAGACACAGAGGCAGAGACGCAGATGCAGAGGCACAGAGACAGAGACAGAGACATAGAGACACAGAGACAGAGACAGAGACAGAGACACAGGGACAGATACACATGGGCAGAGAAACAGGGATAAGGACACGTAGTAAGAGACACAGAGTCAGAGACGCAGAGTCAGAGACACAGGGACAGATACAGAGACAGAGGCAGAGACAGCCACACAGAGACAGGGGCACAGAGAGAGGGAAATAGGGACAAGTACACCAGAGACAGAGACACAGAGACACAGGGACGGGGACACAGGAACGGAGACACAGGGACAGAGACACAGAGACAGCGACAGAGACAGAGACAGAGACACAGAGACAGAGAAAAAGATACAGGGCCACATCGACAGAAACACAGAGACAGAGGGACAGAGACCGAGACACAGAGACAGGGAAACAGAGACAGGGACACAGAGACAGAGACACAGAGACAGCGAGAGACACAGAGACACAGAGACAGAGACACAGAGGCAGAGATACAGAGGCAGAGGCACAGATGCAGAGACACAGAGAGAGAGGCAGACACCGAGACAGAGACACAGAGACGAAGACACAGAGACAGAGAAACAGAGACAGAGACACAGAGACAGTGACACAGAGACAGAGACACAGAGACGGAGACACAGAGACAGAGACACGGAGACAGAGACAGACACCGAGACAGAGACACAGAGACGAAGACACAGAGACAGAGGAACAGAGACAGAGACACAGAGACAGAGACACAGAGACAGAGACACAGAGACAGAGACACAGAGACAGAGACACAGAGACAGAGACACAGAGACAGAGACACAGAGGCAGAGACACAGATGCAGAGACACAGAGACAGAGGCAGAGACAGAGACACAGGGACAGAGACACAGAGACGAAGACACAGAGACAGGGGACAGAGACAGAGACACAGAGACAGAGAAAAAGATACAGGGCCGCATCGACAGAAACACAGAGACAGAGGGACAGAGACCGAGACACAGAGACAGGGAAACAGAGACAGGGACACAGAGACAGAGACAGGGACACAGAGACAGAGACACAGAGACAGCGAGAGACACAGAGACACAGAGATAGAGACACAGAGGCAGAGACACAGAGACACAGACACAGAGGCAGAGACGCAGATGCAGAGGCACAGAGACAGAGACATAGAGACACAGAGACAGAGACAGAGACACAGGGACAGATACAGAGACAGAGACAGAGGCAGAGACAGCCACACAGAGACAGGGGCACAGAGAGAGGGAAATAGGGACAAGTACACCAGAGACAGAGACACAGAGACACAGGGACGGGGACACAGGAACGGAGACACAGGGACAGAGACACAGAGACAGCGACAGAGACAGAGACAGAGACACAGAGACAGAGAAAAAGATACAGGGCCACATCGACAGAAACACAGAGACAGAGGGACAGAGACCGAGACACAGAGACAGGGAAACAGAGACAGGGACACAGAGACAGAGACACAGAGACAGCGAGAGACACAGAGACACAGAGACAGAGACACAGAGGCAGAGATACAGAGGCAGAGGCACAGATGCAGAGACACAGAGACAGAGACACAGAGACAGAGACACAGAGACAGAGACACAGAGACAGAGACACAGAGACAGAGACACAGAGACAGAGACACAGAGACAGAAACACAGAGACAGAGACACAGAGACAGAGACACAGAGACAGAGACACAGAGACAGAGACACAGAGACAGAGACACAGAGACAGAGACACAGAGACAGAGACACAGAGACAGAGCCACAGAGACAGAGACAGAGACAGAGACACAGAGACAGAGCCACAGAGACAGAGACAGAGACAGAGACAGAGACAGAGAGACAGAGAAGCAGGGACGGATACACAGAGACAGAGACACAGAGACAGAGACACAGAGACAGAGACACAGAGACAGAGACACAGAGACAGAGACACAGAGACAGAGACACAGAGACAGAGACACAGAGACAGAGACACAGAGACAGAGACACAGAGACAGAGACACAGAGACAGAGACACAGAGACAGAGACACAGAGACAGAGACGCAGAGACAGAGACGCAGAGACAGAGACGCAGAGACAGAGACGCAGAGACAGAGACGCAGAGACAGAGACACAGAGACAGAGACACAGAGACAGAGACACAGAGACAGAGACACAGAGACAGAGACACAGAGACAGAGACACAGAGACAGAGACACAGAGACAGAGACACAGAGACAGAGACACAGAGACAGAGACACAGAGACAGAGACACAGAGACAGAGACACAGAGACAGAGACACAGAGACAGAGACACAGAGACAGAGACACAGAGACAGAGACACAGAGACAGAGACACAGAGACAGAGACACAGAGACAGAGACACAGAGACAGAGACACAGAGACAGAGACACAGAGACAGAGACACAGAGACAGAGACACAGAGACAGAGACACAGAGACAGAGACACAGAGACAGAGACACAGAGACAGAGACACAGAGACAGAGACACAGAGACAGAGACACAGAGACAGAGACACAGAGACAGAGACACAGAGACAGAGACACAGAGACAGAGACACAGAGACAGAGACACAGAGACAGAGACACAGAGACAGAGACACAGAGACAGAGACACAGAGACAGAGACACAGAGACAGAGACACAGAGACAGAGACACAGAGACAGAGACACAGAGACAGAGACACAGAGACAGAGACACAGAGACAGAGACACAGAGACAGAGACACAGAGACAGAGACACAGAGACAGAGACACAGAGACAGAGACACAGAGACAGAGACACAGAGACAGAGACACAGAGACAGAGACACAGAGACAGAGACACAGAGACAGAGACACAGAGACAGAGACACAGAGACAGAGACACAGAGACAGAGACACAGAGACAGAGACACAGAGACAGAGACACAGAGACAGAGACACAGAGACAGAGACACAGAGACAGAGACACAGAGACAGAGACACAGAGACAGAGACACAGAGACAGAGACACAGAGACAGAGACACAGAGACAGAGACACAGAGACAGAGACACAGAGACAGAGACACAGAGACAGAGACACAGAGACAGAGACACAGAGACAGAGACACAGAGACAGAGACACAGAGACAGAGACACAGAGGCAGAGACACAGATGCAGAGACACAGAGACAGAGGCAGAGACAGAGACACAGGGACAGAGACACAGAGACGAAGACACAGAGACAGGGGACAGAGACAGAGACACAGAGACAGAGAAAAAGATACAGGGCCGCATCGACAGAAACACAGAGACAGAGGGACAGAGACCGAGACACAGAGACAGGGAAACAGAGACAGGGACACAGAGACAGAGACAGGGACACAGAGACAGAGACACAGAGACAGCTAGAGACACAGAGACACAGAGATAGAGACACAGAGGCAGAGACACAGAGACACAGACACAGAGGCAGAGACGCAGATGCAGAGGCA
Source organism: Megachile willughbiella (assembly GCA_945859595.2). Taxonomy (NCBI): domain Eukaryota; kingdom Metazoa; phylum Arthropoda; class Insecta; order Hymenoptera; family Megachilidae; genus Megachile; species Megachile willughbiella. Next base: position 1,868,453 of record OX243807.1, read on the forward strand.
CAGAGACAGAGACAGAGACATAGAGACACAGAGACAGAGACAGAGACACAGGGACAGATACACATGGGCAGAGAAACAGGGATAAGGACACGTAGTAAGAGACACAGAGTCAGAGACGCAGAGTCAGAGACACAGGGACAGATACAGAGACAGAGGCAGAGACAGCCACACAGAGACAGGGGCACAGAGAGAGGGAAATAGGGACAAGTACACCAGAGACAGAGACACAGAGACACAGGGACGGGGACACAGGAACGGAGACACAGGGACAGAGACACAGAGACAGCGACAGAGACAGAGACAGAGACACAGAGACAGAGAAAAAGATACAGGGCCACATCGACAGAAACACAGAGACAGAGGGACAGAGACCGAGACACAGAGACAGGGAAACAGAGACAGGGACACAGAGACAGAGACACAGAGACAGCGAGAGACACAGAGACACAGAGACAGAGACACAGAGGCAGAGATACAGAGGCAGAGGCACAGATGCAGAGACACAGAGAGAGAGGCAGACACCGAGACAGAGACACAGAGACGAAGACACAGAGACAGAGAAACAGAGACAGAGACACAGAGACAGTGACACAGAGACAGAGACACAGAGACGGAGACACAGAGACAGAGACACGGAGACAGAGACAGACACCGAGACAGAGACACAGAGACGAAGACACAGAGACAGAGGAACAGAGACAGAGACACAGAGACAGAGACACAGAGACAGAGACACAGAGACAGAGACACAGAGACAGAGACACAGAGACAGAGACACAGAGACAGAGACACAGAGACAGAGACACAGAGACAGAGACACAGAGGCAGAGACACAGATGCAGAGACACAGAGACAGAGGCAGAGACAGAGACACAGGGACAGAGACACAGAGACGAAGACACAGAGACAGGGGACAGAGACAGAGACACAGAGACAGAGAAAAAGATACAGGGCCGCATCGACAGAAACACAGAGACAGAGGGACAGAGACCGAGACACAGAGACAGGGAAACAGAGACAGGGACACAGAGACAGAGACAGGGACACAGAGACAGAGACACAGAGACAGCGAGAGACACAGAGACACAGAGATAGAGACACAGAGGCAGAGACACAGAGACACAGACACAGAGGCAGAGACGCAGATGCAGAGGCACAGAGACAGAGACATAGAGACACAGAGACAGAGACAGAGACACAGGGACAGATACAGAGACAGAGGCAGAGACAGCCACACAGAGACAGGGGCACAGAGAGAGGGAAATAGGGACAAGTACACCAGAGACAGAGACACAGAGACACAGGGACGGGGACACAGGAACGGAGACACAGGGACAGAGACACAGAGACAGCGACAGAGACAGAGACAGAGACACAGAGACAGAGAAAAAGATACAGGGCCACATCGACAGAAACACAGAGACAGAGGGACAGAGACCGAGACACAGAGACAGGGAAACAGAGACAGGGACACAGAGACAGAGACACAGAGACAGCGAGAGACACAGAGACAGAGACACAGAGGCAGAGATACAGAGGCAGAGGCACAGATGCAGAGACACAGAGAGAGAGGCAGACACCGAGACAGAGACACAGAGACGAAGACACAGAGACAGAGAAACAGAGACAGAGACACAGAGACAGTGACACAGAGACAGAGACACAGAGACGGAGACACAGAGACAGAGACACGGAGACAGAGACAGACACCGAGACAGAGACACAGAGACGAAGACACAGAGACAGAGGAACAGAGACAGAGACACAGAGACAGTGACACAGAGACAGAGACACAGAGACAGAGACACAGAGACAGAGACACGGAGACAGAGAGACAGAGACAGAGACACAGAGACAGAGACACAGAGACAGAGACACAGAGACAGAGACACAGAGACAGAGACACCGAGACAGAGGCACAGACAAAGAGACACAGACAGAGATACAGGAACAGAGACACAGGGACAGAGACACAGGGACAGAGACACAGGGACAGAGACACAGGGACAGAGACACAGGGACAGATACAGAGACAGAGGCAGAGACAGCCACACAGAGACAGGGGCACCGAGAGAGGGACATAGGGACAAGTACACCAGAGACAGAGACACAGAGACACAGGGACAGAGACACAGGGACAGAGACACAGGAACAGAGACACAGGGACAGAGACACAGAGACAGCGACAGAGACAGAGACAGAATCAGAGACAGAGACACAGAGGCAGAGACACAGACACAGAGATAGAGATATAGAGACACAGACACAGAGACAGAGACACAGAGACAGGGACACACAGACAGAGACACAGAGACACAGAGACAGAGACAAAGACACAGAGACAGAGAAACCGAGACAGAGACACAGAGACAGAGACAAAGAGACAGAGACACAGAGACAGAGACACAGAGACAGAGACACAGAGACAGAGACACAGAGACAGAGACACAGAGGCAGAGACACAGATGCAGAGACACAGAGACAGAGGCAGAGACAGAGACACAGGGACAGAGACACAGAGACGAAGACACAGAGACAGGGGACAGAGACAGAGACACAGACACAGAGAAAAAGATACAGGGCCACATCGACAGAAACACAGAGACAGAGGGACAGAGACCAAGACACAGAGACAGAGACACAGAGACAGAGACACAGAGACAGAGACACAGAGACAGAGACACAGAGACAGAGACACAGAGACAGAGACACAGAGACAGAGACAAAGAGACAGAGACAAAGAGACAGAGACACAGAGACAGAGACACAGAGACAGAGACACAGAGACAGAGACACAGAGACAGAGACACAGAGACAGAGACACAGAGACAGAGACACAGAGACAGAGACACAGAGACAGAGACACAGAGACAGAGACACAGAGACAGGGACACAGAGACAGGGACACAGAGACAGAGACACAGAGACAGAGACACAGAGACAGAGACACAGAGACAGAGACACAGAGACAGAGACACAGAGACAGAGACACAGAGACAGAGACACAGAGACAGAGACACAGAGACAGAGACACAGAGACAGAGACACAGAGACAGAGACACAGAGACAGAGACACAGAGACAGAGACACAGAGACAGACACACAGAGACAGAGACACAGAGACAGAGACACAGAGACAGAGACACAGAGACAGAGACACAGAGACAGAGACACAGAGACAGAGACACAGAGACAGAGACACAGAGACAGAGACACAGAGACAGAGACACAGAGACAGAGACACAGAGACAGAGACACAGAGACAGAGACACAGAGACAGAGAAACCGAGACAGAGACACAGAGACAGAGACACAGAGACAGAGACACAGAGACAGAGACACAGAGACAGAGACACAGAGACAGAGACACAGAGACAGAGACACAGAGACAGAGACACAGAGACAGAGACACAGAGACAGAGACACAGAGACAGAGACACAGAGACAGAGACACAGAGACAGAGACACAGAGACAGAGACACAGAGACAGAGACACAGAGACAGAGACACCGAGACAGAGGCACAGACACAGAAACAGAGACAGAGACACAGGAACAGAGACACAGGGACAGTGACACAGAGACAGAGACACAGAGACGGAGACACAGAGACGGAGACACAGAGACAGAGACACGGAGACAGAGAGACAGAGACAGAGACACAGAGACAGAAACACAGAGACAGAGGCACAGAGACGGAGACACAGAGACAGAGGCACAGAGACGGAGACACAGAGACAGAGACACGGAGACAGAGACACAGAGACAGAGACACAGAGACAGAGACACAGAGACAGAAACATAGAGACAGAGACACAGAGACAGAGACACAGAGACAGAGACACAGAGACAGAGACACAGAGACAGAGACACAGAGACAGAGACACAGAGACAGAGACACAGAGACAGAGACACAGAGACAGAGACACAGAGACAGAGACACAGAGACAGAGACAAAGAGACAGAGACAAAGAGACAGAGACACAGAGACAGAGACACAGAGACAGAGACACAGAGACAGAGACACAGAGACAGAGACACAGAGACAGAGACACAGAGACAGAGACACAGAGACAGAGACACAGAGACAGGGACACAGAGACAGGGACACAGAGACAGAGACACAGAGACAGAGACACAGAGACAGAGACACAGAGACAGAGACACAGAGACAGAGACACAGAGACAGAGACACAGAGACAGAGACACAGAGACAGAGACACAGAGACAGAGACACAGAGACAGAGACACAGAGACAGAGACACAGAGACAGAGACACAGAGACAGAGACACAGAGACAGAGACACAGAGACAGAGACACAGAGACAGAGACACAGAGACAGAGACACAGAGACAGAGACACAGAGACAGAGACACAGAGACAGAGACACAGAGACAGAGACACAGAGACAGACACACAGAGACAGAGACACAGAGACAGAGACACAGAGACAGAGACACAGAGACAGAGACACAGAGACAGAGACACAGAGACAGAGACACAGAGACAGAGACACAGAGACAGAGACACAGAGACAGAGAAGCCGAGACAGAGACACAGAGACAGAGACACAGAGACAGAGACACAGAGACAGAGACACAGAGACAGAGACACAGAGACAGAGACACAGAGACAGAGACACAGAGATAGAGACACAGAGACAGAGACACAGAGACAGAGACACAGAGACAGAGACACAGAGACAGAGACACAGAGACAGAGACACAGAGACAGAGACACAGAGACAGAGACACAGAGACAGAGACACAGAGACAGAGACACCGAGACAGAGGCACAGACACAGAAACAGAGACAGAGACACAGGAACAGAGACACAGGGACAGTGACACAGAGACAGAGACACAGAGACGGAGACACAGAGACGGAGACACAGAGACAGAGACACGGAGACAGAGAGACAGAGACAGAGACACAGAGACAGAAACACAGAGACAGAGGCACAGAGACGGAGACACAGAGACAGAGGCACAGAGACGGAGACACAGAGACAGAGACACGGAGACAGAGACACAGAGACAGAGACACAGAGACAGAGACACAGAGACAGAAACATAGAGACAGAGACGCAGAAACAGAGACACAGAGACAGAGACACAGAGACAGAGACACAGAGACAGAGACACAGAGACAGAGACACAGAGACAGAGACACAGAGACAGAGACACAGAGACAGAGACACAGAGACAGAGACACAGAGACAGAGACACAGAGACAGAGACACAGAGACAGAGACACAGAGACAGAGACACAGAGACAGAGACACAGAGACAGAGACACAGAGACAGAGACAGAGACACAGCGACAGAAACAGAGACAGCGACAGAGACAGAGACAGAGACAGAGACAGAGACAGAGACAGTGACAGAGACAGAGACAGAGGCACAGAGACAGTGACAGAGACAGAGACACAGAGACAGAGACACAGAGACAGAGACACAGAGACAGAGACACAGAGACAGAAACACAGAGACAGAGGCACAGAGACAGAGACACAGAGACAGAGACACGCGGACAGAGACACAGAGACAGAGGAACAGAGACAGAGACACAGAGACAGCGACACAGATACAGGGGCACAGAGACAGAGACACAAATATAGAGACATAGAGACAGACAGATAGAGACATACAGAGACACAGAGGGACGGAGACACAGAGACAGAGACGCAGGGACGGACACACAGAGACAGAGACACAGAGACAGAAGCACAGGGACAGAGACACAGAGACAGCGACAGAGACAGAGACAGAGACAGAGACGGAGACAGACACAGAGACAGATACACAGAGACAGAAACACAGAGAGAGAGACACAGAGACAGAGGCACAGAGACAGAGACACAGGGACAGAGACACAGAGACAGAGGCAGAGACACAGAGACAGAGACAGACGGACAGACAGAGGCAAACAGACAGAGAGATACAGACACATGGAGACAAACAGACGCAGACAGAGAGATACAGACACATGGAGACAAACAGACGCAGACTGACAAGGGACATTTCCCAATCGACACACGCCGATTTTGATGCGCTTTGAGTATGATATAGAACACAAAAAAATATTTGACACGTATTTTTTTTATCGGCAATAGTCCATGCTGACGGGGTGAAAATATCCGCCAATGTTGGGGTTGCAAAACCTATTTTCTTGAATATCTCAGGAACTATTAGGCGTAGGCGAAAAATTCAAAATGCGATTTGTGTGTTCTTGAATGGCAAATTTTTCTATATTGCCAGTTGTTTGATAAATTTATTTGTTTAAAAAATATATTGAAAAATAATAAATTTTTGTAATGTTTTTTGGTAAAATGTTGACCAATTTTTGTGAAAATTGGTACAAATAAATTATACATCTTGACAAAGAATGCGGATAAATTAGAATTTTTAAGTTCGCCGTCATAGTAGATATTATTATGTTGCAAATTATAAAAATCGGCGTGTGTCGATTGGGTAATGTCCTTTGTGAGAGAGACAGACGGACGGAGACAAAGGGTCAGTTGTGATGGTATGATTGATTAGTTACTAACATGATACTGTATTACTGTACATGGTGTTATTAACAGATTACTAATTCCTGTATTCATCACAGATGAGGTGTTTGAAGAGTTGTAAACTTGTCTTTTGAGTGGGCTCCATTCGTCAAATTTGACCTGACGCGCTATCGGTAGTCGAGTCTAACGTAAATACTCGCACGAGCCTTAATCACTTATTATCCACACAATTTGATTATTATCACGATCGTAATAAATCAATTGCTATGTGTATGTATATCGTTATCAACATATTTAGTAATAATTTGCATGACAATCTTCCATATAGGACTGTTACTGCGTAACAAAAGTAGCAAATAGAAAATCACGGATAACTTGGTACCGTGTCCCGTAAAGAATATAAAAACGCATCTTCTGTTAGGACACTACTATTAAGGTTCTGTTAAGGTAATTCAAGAACGTATTTTATGAAAATACATGTCCCTCAGGAGTAATGTAAAAATTCAGGCAACAGAAATGCTTTGTCCAAAAAAATTCCAAGTAGTAGTTAAAAATAAACGTGTACCCATTATGTGAAAGAGCCTCAGAAAATTTAATTGTCTCGCACATTTGGAAAAGTTCAAATTGTTTTACAACCATTACCGTCCTACACTCGTTGAAGATCCAAAGGCCCTATCTGGTTCTAACGGTAGTCTCCGCGGAGTAGCTTCCATCTTCTTAAACTTGTCTATAAATCAACTAACGAATCAAAAGCGCCGTTAGAAAAAGCCCTACTACGAAATCAAGTTTACCACCGCGGAAATGTTTGCTAGAAAAAGCAGATTCAATCTTACGGTCATATAAAAGACATCAAAGTGTTTATCTAATTCGCTGTCCGACATTTTTGTAAAAGTGCAGTACAACAAGGCCAACAAGTTCCTCCAGCCTCACTTCGCCCAGCTACACACTCGCCGCCGGACCGAGAGTAGAGGGATGAATGTGATTTTGTTTTGTACGCGTGCGTTTTTTTTTCTTCTTCTATTCCCTTCGCCGCATGCGACACCCGGCACACCGAAGAACGAAGAGCCTGCGTCTCCCGTCGCAAGGAGCCTGTATCCGATCAACGGAAGTGCGAGATGGGCCCACTTGAAGACCCCCAACGGCCCTGCTGACCGGTCAGCAAGCCATTCGTCAGCCTCCACGGGGGCGACCGGCAACCAGTCGCAGCGAAACACCGGGCCTGGGGATGAGCCACCTCAGCCACCACCAGAAGCGGGCCCCAGGACCCGGCCAACGAAGATAGACGCGGTGGCCTATCCTCGACGCCGAAATCATCGGGGAGGAGAACACCGCACACCGGGAGACGAGCAGGTGACAAGGGAGAAGCAAATTAGCGGCGGTCGAACGGAGACGCGCGAAGAATCCAAGCCATCACACGATCCAGTGCATTCAGTTCCTTTTTTTTGTTTTTTGTTTTTTTCGGCTTGTGGCTGTGCGGAGTGTGTTTCATTAGTGTATGTGTTACTCCAGTGGGACGTCCAGAAAATACAATTTACGTCGGACTAGCAACGCGTCCATGTCCAGGTAGGACTTTGCCTCCTGGCGCGTTTTCCGTTTTTTTTGTGTGTGCGCGAGAGCGTGGGTGTGTGTGTGTGTTACCGGACGCCGGCGACTCGGACCCTCGAGGCCGATCCCATTCGACAGTTTCTATATCCCACATTCCCCCCCCCCCCCGCCGCGAATCCTTTCCACATTTAGTGAGTGCGAACTTTTTTCCCTGTCGTACACTGTCCTGTGACGGGTTCTTCCTCATTTTCTATTGGGACAGCCTCTTTCGGCCAGTATTAAAGCCTCCATTTCCCGAATTACTTGTGGGTCTTCTATTTCTTTTTGAATCTCCCCTGAGTCCCGCTCCCGTCCAAGCTACCGAAAGGGCGACCACACCGGACGAGTGCATACGCACTGGCGCCCGGAATAAGAATCGTCCGTGATTTGTAAACGTCGGTACACAGGGAACCTTTTCTTCGTTCCCTGAACCGATATGTTACATCCCATTTTTAATTAGATCAATTTTGCCCACGCGGTAACAATGACATAATATTATAACCATAAAAGTGAAATTCTCGTGCGTGATCCTAATTCGAGAGCCGGGGATTGTACTATGCACTGTGCGAACGATGTATAAAAGTAGAATCCAACCGAGTTTACTGGGCAACCGTTTGTAACCGTTCAGCCTACGTGCGAGAGGTACAATTTTATAAAGGTTTAATAAGTTAAGAAACGAATATTGTAAGATGTTCCGTACCCGAGCAAGCGGGAGCGGACGATCCCTGAATTCAAACGCCTCAACTGTGAATTTCTCTGACTCTCGCGCTCCTGGACGCGCCGGAAGATCTCTTTCGGTGCGTTCTGGAAGGATCGAGAGATAGCAAAACCCCGCAATCGTTTCCCCGTCAAAACCATTGGCTCCTGTCGGCGTCGCGGCAGATTAGCGCCAGCTGATTGGGCCGTGACATCAGACATTTACCGCGGATTCCCCGAGTTCAGGTGATCGCCCGACTCTCGCTAGTCAGAACAAAGACGACCAGCAATGAGATTAGACTCGCGAGCCGATTAAGTAATTGATATTAATCCCCGGTGCGCGAAAGCGAAACAGTTTCGGTTATATTTGTCATCGTCGTCGTAGTTTAGGTGTGTGCGTGCATTGTGTGAACTGTATGTCGTTGTATTCCGTGATTGAACAGTAAAAACTATAACGAACGGGTGATTTTAACCCCATCCCCCCCTCCCACCCCCCCTGCTCCCGAATCCACTCTCCAGTTACCGAACATAAGAATTTAACATAAAATAAACGTAGCCGTTATTTATTCAAATTACCGCGAACTAGTACATAAGAACGAACATAAGAAAAGGAAAAGGGGATTCGATTTCCGGAATATAAACAGAAATGAACATACCACATACCAAAACACGCGTTCTAACCGACCCAAGATCGACCGTTGCCAAAATAAATACAGTAAAACCCCCCACAGTGCAACACTTGTTTCCCTCCCACAGTGCAAAACGTCTCTTCCTGCGCCTATGTTATCCACGCTCGAACCAATCCAAGCGTAACACGACACTCACCACGGACCTTTTGATGTGGGCTGACAAATCTCCAGTTCCTAATTTAGCAATATAACGTTTTAATTTTTACATTTTTTTGACTGCAAACATTTTTAACATATTCAATAAATAATACGGAACACGATATAATTTGGATAATATTTATCATTCATTAAGAAATGAATTACTCCAACAGATTGACCGAATTCTCACTTTGCAACGAGGAGCGGCTATCCCTCCACAGATCGGCCCGAAAACAGTGACCGAATTCTCACTTTGCAACGAGGAAGGCGTATTCCCCCTCCAGATCGGCCCGAAAACACATGCCAAATTCTCACTTTGCAACGAGGAGCGCGTAGCCCTCCTCAGATCGGCCCGGAAACACATACCGAATTCTCACTTTGCAACGCATCCCCCCGCAGATTGGCTCGAAAACACACACCGAATTCTCACTTTGCAACGTATCCCCCCAGATCCAATTCCTGTATTGCTTCTGGAAATACTGTTGGAACCAGTGATGGGCAGTCGCCGCGCATGCGCATTAAGCAATCCGTAGAAGTCCTCAGTAGCGTATATACTTTGATGAAATATAAGGTATCATTGGGCCCCCGTAAGGAAAAAAAAATAAATCTGAAGGAAATTGCAGGAAGAAAAATAAAAGGGTTCAATAATACAACAGCTTATATGTAATAAAAATAATAGTAAATTTATTTAAGATTATTATTATTTTTTACGTCTGCAGCCGATTTCTTATATGAATACCAACATTTGTTGCAAGGGCAAAGGAAACTGCAGGAAACCTTGCCAGTATTCAAACAAATATAAACAATTATATAAACTATATATATATATATATTATATACTATAATATTAAAATAAAAAAGTGATATAACAATGTCCTTGTAGTCCGACGAAGTAGGCATTTTCTCGCGGAGAAAATTGCTAGAACAGAAATAACAGATATATATATGTAAAGTTTGCCTCTGCAAAAACAAAAGTAAAGAAAGATAATTAATAAAATAAATATTGTAACAATAACTGTCTAAAAATAATATATTAAATAAATAAATATTTTTTATATTTCATAAATAAATAAAATTTTATATTTCATAACAAAAAGAAAAAACATAAATATTGCAATGAACAACATCTAAAAAATAATAAAGAAAAATGAAAAAATAATAAAAAAGACAACATATATTAATAAAATAATAGTGCTATAAGAGAAGTAGATTATTAGTTAAGACCGCAGAATAAAAAGAGAATAAAATTACTCAAAAATATTAAAATCAAATATGTTATAAAGCAACAGGAATATTTTTCAAACAGTATTTATTAATATAAAGAATAAAAAAAAAGAAGATAACTATGTTACAAGAAAAACTAGGTTTTAACCAAGAAAAGGATTTAGGTTGACATTATTCTATATTATTATTGTTATTGTTAGACAAATATAAATTTTGATAATTGTTCAAATCTAAATGTGTTGCATCTACTTCGAAATTAGTGCAATTAACATTATTATTATGTGTTGAAGGGTAGTATAAGTCAGAAGAATTTAGATGAAGAAAAGTTTATTTAGAATGACTGATTACAACCGCTCGCTATTGCTTTTTGAAAAGAAGTGAAGATATATTAATTAATACGACACGCGCTCGTCGCGCTCGGGATCGCATTGCCCCACTCCTTGGAAGAAGAGTTCGGGCGCGGAATTCGAATGCCTCGGATCCTTTTTTCTCTCAACACTCTCCCTAAAAGATCCGATACATTCTCCCTCTGTCTTATCGACATCTGACCTGCATCTTATTCCAATTCGTTCTCGGAGAAAATCAAATCTGGATTTATTAAGTGGCTTTGTTAGTACATCTGCCAGTTGATTTTCTGTACAAATATATCTTACATCTATTAATCCTTTCTGGTAGAGATCGCGTACAAAATGAAATTTTATATCAATATGTTTGCTCCGCTGATGGAACTCTGGGTTCTTTACCAGTTTTAATGCGCTTTGATTATCTACATATAGTACATTGTTGCTTATTTCAAAACCTATGTCTTTTAATAGTCTCGTTGTCCATACATTATTTTTCGCTGCTATGGCCGCGCTAACGTATTCGGCTTCCGTTGTTGAAAGCGCTACGCATTGCTGTTTTTTACTTTGCCAGCTTATTGCTGCACCTGCAAACATGCATATTATACCACTTGTAGATTTGCGCGACTCAATGTCGCCAGCAAAATCTGCATCCGATAAGGTAACAAAATCTGAATTCTGACCATACAGGAGCCCGTAATCACATGTCCCCTTGACGTATCGGATAATTCGCTTAGCTAGATTCCAGTGAGCCAACGTTGGGTTTTCTAATGCTCTAGACGCGATATTTAGGGCAAATGCGATATCCGGTCTACTTACAATTTGGAGAAACATCAAGCTTCCGATCGCTTCGCGGTATGGTACATTCTTATCAACCCTTTCGGAGCCGCTCGCATTCCATCCATTCTCTATTGGTGTTTTTGCAATTTTTGCTTCTTCTAATCCAAACCTTTCGACTAATTTTCTCGCGTAACTTTCTTGATTTACAAAAATTGAGCCATTTGGCAACTTTATAATTTCCATCCCTACGAATTTTTTTACTTTCAAAAAAACGTTTGCTTTAAATTTTTTACATAAGTTACTTAAAAAGATATTAATTTCTTGCACACACGAACCGGCTATTAGGCCATCGTCGACCCACAGCGCTAACATTAGACTGCTCTTATTCCCTATGCGCGAATACAGACACGGGTCTGCTGTGCTCTCCCTCAAACCATAGCTACGTAAGAAATTTGAAAAATGTTCGCTCCAGCACCTTGGTGCTTGTTTGAGTCCGTACAGGCTTTTTCGTAGCTTGCACACTCGATTTGAACCATCGTCAAACCCTTGAGGTTGATGCATATATATTTCTTCGCTTAGATTCCCGTACAGAAACGCTGTTTTAATATCAAATTGTCTTAAATGTAAGTTCTTAAGTGCTGCTAAACCTATCATAACTCTAACTGTATCGTATCTAACTACTGGACTGAAAGTTTCGGTATAATCAATGCCCCGACGTTGCGAGCAACCCTTTATTACCAATCGCGCTTTGTATATCTTTTCATCATTGTTATTGTTCTCTTTTATTCTAAATACCCATCTGTTGTTTAAAACTTTTGCATTCTTAGGCTTGTCGACCAAAAACCATGTGTTATTTTCATTTAAGGAATTTATTTCATCTTTCATCGCGTTACTCCAATTTTTAATATCTTTAGAATTTACTGCTTCTTGGTAGTCTCTCGGAATTGTTTCTACAAAGTACGCTTGTGGAGTTCCATAGAATTCCGGTTTTTTAATTTTGTTCCTGTCACGTAATTCCCTACAATTCTCTACCCTGCTCTCTTCTTCGGTTTCCTCTTTATCCGCGTTTACACTTTCATTTCCAGTAGTCTTTTTTTCTATATCTACATAACATGACGATAATTTCTCCTCTTTAAATATGACATCACGACTTTCAATGACTTCGCGTGTTTCTGGTACATACACCCTATAACCCTTTAGATCTTCCTTATATCCGACAAGAAATCCTCGTATTGCTTTCTTATCTAGTTTACGTCTTTTTTCTTTTGGTACATGAATAAAGCATTCCGTGGCGAAGATTTTAAGATGGTTTACAGGCGCGCTTTTATTATACCATAATTCGTAAGGCGTATTATTTGCAATTTTAGTGGGACCGCTTCTGTTTAACACGCACACTGCAAAATTCATAGCCTCTGCCCATAGCAACTTTGGCAGTTTATTTTGTGCATACAGAATCGACCTTGCTGCTTCTACAATGATTCTATTCTCTCTTTCAGCGGTACCATTTTGTTCTGGCGTGTACGGAATTGTCACGATATGCTTTATTCCCCTGTTTTGTAAAAAATCAGTAACCTCTTTGTTTACATATTCTCTCCCTCCGTCCGTAATTAACTCTTTGATATCTTCACTAAACTGATTTTTAATTTCGTTACAGTAAATCTTAACCTTTTTTATTACTTCTGATTTTTGACTAATGAAGTAGATCACGCGAAAACTGGAGTACTCATCTTTAAACACAACGTAATATCGGCTTTTACCTAACGACTCTACTTCCATTGGACCGCAAACGTCTGAATAAACCCTTTTTCTTGGAACGCAAGCTTTGTTTTCCACCCGTTTGAATGCGGATCGGTGGTGTTTCCCTACAGCGCACGCATCACAGAACTCTCTCTCTACTTCTACATTTATTTCAAGTTTTTTTAGAAAATCCTTTACGTGTCGTTTGTTTTGATGCACCAAACGCTCATGCCACAATTGCAATGAATCTGTTCTATTCGCACTGTTTGCTAATTTAGGCAAGAGAATATGAACATCGAGTCGGTAAAGCTGTCCATATTCTAATCCTTTCGCTACAATTTTACCTTCACTCGTAAAGATGCATTCTTTTCCGCCGTTCGAAATCAGGAAATTTTTACCCTTTTTTACGACCTTGTTGACGGAAAAAAGGTTTACATTTAGTTTTGGCACGTATAAAACATCGTACAGCGTACCGGTAATCCGTTGCCCTTGAACTTGTGTTTCAAAGTTTATGTTACCCTTACCAACCGCCGTCAGTTGCTCACCGTTGCTGATTTGAATTTGCAGGGGTACCTCGAATCGTTGAATGTTGACAAACCAATCGTCGCGATGAGTCATGTGATCGGACGCTCCAGAGTCGATTATCCAGTATTCGGCTGTGTGGCTTTTATCCATGTCCAGGCGGCAGTGATGGTCAACGCCGTTGACCGTAAATGATACATGTTGGGTGTCGGTGTCCTTTGGTCCTGTGTCGCTATCGTTCTTCTTATTATTCTTTGGGCAGTTCCGAGAAAAATGCCCCTTCACTCCGCACGTATAACATCCTTTACACTGTTTTTGTTTATGTCCCGTTCGTCCGCACGAATAACACCGAGCTGTCTTTGAATCTGCGTACCGTTTCGTGTTTACGTTTCTTCGTGCTTGTTCACTTGTTTTTACTTTTGACAACAAAGCAACCTCCGTATTCTCCGTCGTATCGTTTTTAACACGCGATTCCTCTATCATTAATCGGGCCATTAAATTTCTTAGCGTTTTCTTTGCATTTTGAGCACTGTCCCACGCACTATGGAAATAATGGAACATCGGCGGCAACGTTGAAAGAATTCGCGAAATTACCATAGAATCTGAGATATCTCCACCGAGCGCTCTCATTTTTTGCACTAATTTGCCGCCGTGTCCCACTTGAATTCGAAGAATTTTTGCGTTAAAGACAAACTTTCTTCGCTTTTCATATCGTACACAGTACACAACTTTTGCCACATTTCACACGCGGTTTCACAGTTCATTATTAATTTGAGTGGCTCATTTTCAATTGTCGTTACTATTTGTTAGATAAAGAAGATAAAATACTGAGTGAATGGAAGGGAGATTCAGGGTAGCAATGAATATTCGCGTATAATGACTCGGAAATTCTTTATTTCCAATTGTCGCGTTCGACGTTCAAAAAGGTTCTGCCCCGGCCCGCTTCCGCTGTCCCTACAGCGTCGTCCAAATTTCCCAACGTCAAGCGGTGGGGGTGACGACAGACATTGTCCAGGGCCCGGCCGGCAATCCTACGCCGTTAGCCTCGCAGGAATATTTCCCGACGCCTTACATTCGGCCAACCTGACCTGCTTGCTCGTCCCGGAGCAACAACCTAGTTGGATTTCTATAACACAAACAAAACACATTCGCTTGAAACATAAAACTTCCGAGTAATATGACCCCAAGCAAAAACTCTTGTAGCAACAATTAAAATAAAACAATTATTGGCAGACTCCTTTTCCGCCCAGTCGCATTATACTTATGCAACACAGAGACACATCCAGTTGTGGTCATCAGTAGTCAACAAGAGCGGCGGCCCCTCAGCTCCAACCCTTTCCGCTAACTGGGAACCTCGCTCGCCTCGCTGTCCAAGATCAGCCCTCCTTTTGCTCCGCAACAGAGTGGTCTCTCTTGCAGCGATGTCCATTGAAAACGTCCCAGCCTCTGTCCTCTGGGTGGTGTCCACGTATATTCCATTATGCTGTGACCTCCATCACAGACATAACATCCAATCGTTCATCATGTTGTGACCTCCATCCCAACACAATGACCGATTTTCCAGTCATGTTGCAGCCTCCACCACAACACGACTTCCAAATTCTCACCAGGTTGTGACCTCCATCACAACCACGGCGACTAGCCTTGTCATGTTGTGACCTCCATCACAAACACAACCAGCTCCATGTCATGTTGTGACCTCCATCACAAACACAACAGCCAATCTCTTATCACATTGCGACCTCCATCACAATGCAACAATCAGCCTCTTACCACGTTGCGACCTCCATCACAACGCAGCAAGTAATTCCTTGTTATGCTGTGGCCTCCACCACAGACACAACAACCAGTTCTCTGTTACGTTGCAACCTCCATCACAACGCAACAGCCAGTCTCTTACCACGTTGCGACCTCCATCACAACGCAGCAAGTAATTCCTTGTTATGCTGCGGCCTCCACCACAGACACAACATCCAGTTCCCTGTCACGTTGCAACCTCCATCACAACGCAACAGCCCACAGCGCAACGATACACCGTCTCAGCTGTGCCCATCGGAGCCTCTTTTCAGCAATCCGTATTCAGTATTACTCCAGGTTCAACTCCGTCGCAACAGGTCTCGGCCATTCCAAGCCACCTACCTGCTGCTATACCTTTCGAACCTGGTTCAACTTACTGAAACAGAAAACTCCGAAAATCCCATCTACTGGGTCCTTTTCAACATTAGTAAATACACACGCTAGGGTTAACAAATGAAACTAACCATCCTAAGACTCCGTTATTCGACAACCGCTACCCAGGGTTTCATTCGATCGACAGCCACAACCGTTTTTGCCCGTCGACCCCCTTCTCTCAGGTCTTCGACCTCGTACCGATCATTATATAATACCGTAATGACCCGAAACGGACCCCTAAATCGCGCATGAAGTTTCCGACTATCTCCCGTCGGTTGATCAGTCGTAATCTCGACCAGCACAACATCCCCCTCTTGGAATTTCCTTGCCGCTCGTCGATGTCGATCATACCGTTCCTTCTGTTTCCGCTGATCTTCCGTAATATGCTCCGATATTTTCCCTCGAAGCACATTCAAATCCATGCGTTCCAGTCCATCCTGCACCTCTTGCAAAATCCATCCTTCCGCCGGATATCGTGCCTTACATCCCATTAACGCCTCCATTGGTGTCATTCCGATACCCTTATTATGTGTTGTATTAAGACAACACTGAATTTTCTTTACTTCCTGGTCCCATTGCTCAGGGCGTTTCCCCGCCATAGTAGCAGCCAACGAAGCAACTATTGTGCGATTGTACCTCTCGCACTGTCCATTTGCCCGAGGTGTAGCTACAGCATTCAACACATGTCGAATACCATATTCCTTGCAAAAGGTCTGAAAGGCTCGCGCAGTGAAAGCTGTCCCTCTGTCGCTAATTATACGATGAGGTACTCCAAAAAGATGTATCAGATCCAACAATACTTTCGCTGCCCGTTTTGCTTTCGTGTCCTTTACTGGTTCTATCACCGTAAATTTTGTAAATCCATCCACAATGACCAGTAAATAACGGCACCCCCGTCTGCTTTTCTCGAACGGCCCAACATGGTCAACATGCAGGGTGTGAAAAGGTACCGGCGTTTTCTCAATGGGATGTAACTGTCCCTGTTTTCGTCCTCCAGCCCGTTTGTAATACGCGCAATTCAAACACGCGTTCACATATTTTTTAACAAACGCATTCATTCCCGCGAACCAATAGTTCTCTCGAATACGCCGAAGCGTCTTTTCCAATCCCAAGTGGCCAGCGTCATCATGGCACAGCCTACAAATTTGGAAACGTGCTGCACGTGGTACCACCCATGGCGTTCGCCCATCCTCTAGGCGCCTGCAAAGTTTCCCTTTCTTCACCACGTAGTCCGTAAAATATTGCTTCGTCTCGCTTTTACGAATATTGTCCCTTAAAATTTCCCGTATCCGTCCAAGTTGTTCATCTTGCATCTGCGCCGCTGTAATCCAATCTGCCTCGGTAATATCCACAGGATATACATCAATTGTTTGTACCGGATTACGACTCAACGCATCGACATGCTGCATCGCTGAACCTGGCCGATACTCGATATCAAATTTGTAATCTTGCACTTCCAGCCACCACCGACCAATCCTTGGAATCAAATCCTTTTTCGTAAACGTCGTGCGCAACGCATTACAATCAGTAATAACCGTAAAGTGTATCCCAAGCAGGTACACCCGGAAATACCGTAGCGCGAGCACAACAGCCATAGTTTCCAGTTCGTAGGAATGGTATTTTTGCTGGTCAACTGTCGTTTGTTTACTATAGTACGCCACTACCTGGCGCGTTCCGTCATCTGCATACTGAAACAATATTGCTCCTAGCCCTAACGAGCTTGCATCCGTATGTAATTCCGTTCGTTTTGCGCTGTCGAAAATAGCCAAAATCGGTTTCGTTGTTAAGACTTCCTTGATGGCCTGCACAGCCTTTTCCTGTTGTTTACCCCAGGCCCACGGTACATTCTTCTTCGTAAGTGCCGTCAATGGGACAACCAGACTTGCATACCCTTTAATAAACTTTCTAAAGTACCCAGCTAACCCAAGAAACTGGCGTACCTCTCTAACGGTTTTAGGGTTCGGCATCTTGAGGACAGCAGTGATTTTATAGTCCCCAGGTCGAACACCGTCAGCGCTAATTTCCCGTCCCAAATAATTTATTTTTGTCTGCAGAAAAGAACACTTACTGAGTTTAATTGTAAGATTCGCTTCTCGCAGACGATCCAAAACTAGACGGAGACGCTCTAGACCCTCTTCCACGGTCGTTGACGGAATAATTATATCATCGATATACGGAAAAGCAATTGAATTCCGTAGCGGCCCTAATACCGTGTTTATGAGCCGCTGGAAAACAGCCGGTGCGTTCGTCAACCCAAAAGGCATCCGTAAAAATTCATAATGCCCATCGGGGGTAACAAAAGCCGTCTTCGGTATAGCCTCTTCGCTCATAGCTACCTGGTAGTATCCCGAAGCCAAGTCGATCGCCGAAAAGAATCGATAACCTCCTAATCGATCTATCTGATCTTCAATCAACGGGAGAGGATACTGGTCTCTAATAGTGACCGCATTCAATCGCCGATAGTCCACGCAAAGACGATATTCACCCGTTTTCTTCTTTACAAGAGTAATGGGACTTGCGTACGGTGACGTAGACTCTTGAATTATCCCATTCTCTAGCAACTCCTCGACGATTTCCCGTGCCGCCACACGTTCGATTTCCGCCATTCGGTATGGTCGATAAACTACCGGTACATCCGTTGTACATTTTATATCCATTTTAACAATGCTCGTTTTTCCTAACGACCGCATTGACGTTGTCACCCGATCTCGATATTCCTCAATTACTTGTACGCAACGAATTCGGTCCGCTTCCGACATTTCACCGCAATCTAGCGCCTTTACGTCGATTACCGTTTCCGTCGCATACGCATCTAAAACGAATTGCGGTTCGATTCCAACACCCGACAATTCTTTGACAACGATTCGATCACGCATTTTAATCAAAATCACGTGATCCTGTTCAATAAAATCTTGCCCGACGATGACCTCATAAACCATTGCCCCTGTCTCGACAATGATAGCGGTAACGTCAGCAATCGCTTCCATGACCTGAACCGTCACTTCCGCTCTCAGGTGACTACACGATCCTAAACTCGCGTAACCCCGTAATTGTACCGAAGGTCCCTCAATCATCTTAACCCCTAACCGGGTTGCGGTCGCTTTTCGAATAAGAGTCCTAGAACTACCTGTGTCCAGCAGACACTGAACTCTTTTACCATTCACCCTAGCATGCATTAACCAATTGTTGATACTTGGACTCACCTGAACCGTATTAATTGCTACCTTCGGCCTGTAGCAATGCTTTTCCAGGTGTCCCTCTTTTTGGCACTTCGTGCACCTATGCCGCGCCTTCTGACATGCCCTCGACATGTGGCCCTCCGCGCCGCAATTATAGCAAATTGCTTTGCTAAACAGCTTCTGCTGATCACCCAGCAGCTTCTTCTTTTCCCACGGTCGAAGTCCCGACGGTCCTGCCACCGCAACTGGGGTTCGAGCCACGAACCTCGATGCCTTCGTCACCGAACTTGACTCTGACTTCGGCATCGCGCCCATCTCCCGCATAGCAGCATAAAGTTCGTCAGCACTTCCGTATTTGTTTGATCGAACCGTCCGTTCGATTGTTTCGTCTCCGATACTCCCGATCACAGCGTCTCTCAGAAATTCGTCGGGAATTTCTACCTTCAACGCCCTCAACTTAGCCAATTTGTTAAAACAATAATCCCCCAACTTCTGTCCCGGCTGAGCCGTGTAGTTGGCGGCTTCTCTAAACAGGCGGTTAAAAGGTAACGACTTCCTAAATCGGCCAATTAATGCCGCCTTCAAAGCTTCCCATGTGGGGTCCCGTCGCTGCTCCTCGTCGAAAAATTGCCGTGCATGGCCCCGCAATTGACGCGCAATGTTGCACATTATATCATCTTCGCGCCAACCTCCGCGCCTGGCAATCCGGTCGACATCTCGGACCCAAATTTCTATGTCGGCCTTGTCGTCCGACGGGTCAAACTGGGGCACTAAATGTTCCTGCGCCGCCGGCCTATATCGCGCAGCACTCAACTCTTCCTGGAGTTTGTGAACCGTCTGCAACAACGCTTCCACTGTCGCACTCTCTGTTGTTGCTGACCGTCGCGATTCCTGTGGAGATCGCGACCGAATTCGCGACTCCCGCGAACGTTCGCGTCGTCCACCACGCGACGACCTGTCACGCGTTCGCTTCTCCGACCGACGGCTGCTTTTGCCCTTTGATTTTCCTCGCTCCTCTCTACGCGAGCGCCTCTTAGATTCTCCTCGCGAATACCGCGAATCCCGCGAATCACGCGAATCACGTGAAACACGTGAATCACGCGAGGACTCACGCGAATCTCTCCGCGGATTTTCTATGGACACTTGCTCAGAATCACCTGAGCGTGCACGACCCGAATCGCGTGAAACGTCCCTCGAGCGTGCACGTCGCGAACCCCGCGAATCGTCCACCGAACGTTCGCGTCCCGAAACGCACGACGCATAACGCGAACGGCTCCTGTGTTCCCTCGATTCACTCATATCGATTCCGATTTCCAGTTTCACTACGGAAATACACCGCACGTACGGCTGTTTACAGTCTCGCACTTTGTTCGCTAAAAATTATATTTCCGTAACACACAACCACACACTTACAACAAAGCACGTGGTTATCCCACTTCTGATATGTTAGATAAAGAAGATAAAATACTGAGTGAATGGAAGGGAGATTCAGGGTAGCAATGAATATTCGCGTATAATGACTCGGAAATTCTTTATTTCCAATTGTCGCGTTCGACGTTCAAAAAGGTTCTGCCCCGGCCCGCTTCCGCTGTCCCTACAGCGTCGTCCAAATTTCCCAACGTCAAGCGGTGGGGGTGACGACAGACATTGTCCAGGGCCCGGCCGGCAATCCTACGCCGTTAGCCTCGCAGGAATATTTCCCGACGCCTTACATATTATTCGTTTAGCTGTTCTGTTAGCCTTTTCCCACTTCTTAAGTTTTTCTGCATAGTTTTCTGCTCCTTGCTCTGGTTTTACAAGTACACCGTTGCATACACTAAGCAAATCATCATCATCGAGCAGGACTTCAATCACAAATTTCCACTGCTGCCAGTTATTAGCACTACGTAGCTTTTCTATTTTCGAGCCGGTCTCCATTGTTAAACGTTACGCCAAAAGATTCCACGTGCAGGCACACTCAGTTTGTTACCTCTATTTAAACGAATCTTTTTTCGCTTTTCACCACTTCACACGTTTAAAACAAACTAGTCTTAGTCACTCCTCACCTCTGGGCCCATAACCTGTTGAAGGGTAGTATAAGTCAGAAGAATTTAGATGAAGAAAAGTTTATTTAGAATGACTGATTACAACCGCTCGCTATTGCTTTTTGAAAAGAAGTGAAGATATATTAATTAATACGACACGCGCTCGTCGCGCTCGGGATCGCATTGCCCCACTCCTTGGAAGAAGAGTTCGGGCGCGGAATTCGAATGCCTCGGATCCTTTTTTCTCTTAACATTATGAAAATTTGAACGCACTTTACAGATCGCGTTTAAACAAGCAATATCCAACCGATTTCTCTTTTTATTCTTTACGTCTGTAACGATAGAAAATATTCTCTCTGCTTCGGCATTAGAATGTGGAAGAGACAAAACTATATATACTAAATTCTCTAAATTTGGAAAAAACGGTTCACCATTAATTTTTTTTTTTTTTTTGCAAAATATTCTTCCACATATCATCAACTTCTAATTTAGCCAAACGAATTTTCTCCGCGTCATTAAATACATAAGGCAACATTCTCCATTCATAGGCTAAAGCCGTAACATCAGAAATTTGGAAAAACATTGCTAAATTGTGTAAGTCTGGAAAGGTAAGCCTACTTTCCTCGCGTAACGCTATATTGGAATCTAAAAATTTAAACTCGCGAAAAACTATATTATTATAAGGTAATCGTTTTACCATTTCTTGTAACGCGGTCGTGTAAAATAATAAACACGTAGATTTAATTTCGGTAATGAATTCAGGAGATTCTAATTTTATATATGCTTCGCATAACGGACCAAGATACACTACCGCTCAAAAGTATCCGGACACTTGCTTTTGTTCAATAAAACATAGTTTAACTTTGTACGAAAGTTATTCAGGGCTATTATATCAATTGTAATTATCATTATTATCTTTCTTGAGGTAGCATAACATAATAGAATTAATTTTTAAGTACAAATTATACAATGAGTGTGCGTAAATCAAATTCCTGCCCAAAAATACGGAATCTAATGGAACGGTTTCGATGCTTAAAAGAGTCTTAATTTCTTTTTGTTTCATTTCTATGGTACAGAACAAATTCAGAGAGTTCTTCGATATGTATTAAGTGTCTGTAAACTGTTGATGAGATGTTTATGTTCTCTCAATGGAGATACAAATGGAGGTAACGCTATGCACTCGACAGCTTCGGTTTAGTTTGTCTGTAGCTTCTGTTCCATCGAGACATGAGTTCCAAATGAGAATTATCAATAGAAAAACGTTCCAGTATTCTGATTCTTGCAGAAGAAGGATATGCAGTTAGGGAAATTGAAAAAATTCCGAAATCAACAGTGCATGACACTATTAAAAAGTATGCAACTAGCAGTGGTTGCTTATAAAAAAAGGACAGGACGACCAGTGAAGACAACTAAATTCGAAGACTGATGTATTGAAACACTAAGCAAACGTAAAAAACATCTTAGAGCACCACACAGAAACAATCAGAAAATTTGTAGAAAGATTGCTGAGATTAGTGCAAGCGGTAATATCTAACCGCGGTGGATACATTGATGAATCTCGTTATTTGTTGATTGTTGTAAGTTTCACATACATAATTTTTAATTTCAAACGTTAAATATTTCATAAGCAACAAATAACAATCGACAAATTTATTTGTTTATTTGATTGTTGGCGGGAAAGTTGGGGAAATACAGCAGTTACGAAATGAGAAATATCAGGAAAAATACTAATAAGGTTTTAGTATTCTTTTATTGATTATGTCAAATACAGTATTTTATTTTTACATTATATATATTTTGCTTACAGTTATTTTAGTACCCTTTTAATGAATTATATATTATATTATATAATTCACGATATATATCATATCGTTATAATATATGTAAGGAAAAAGTATTTTCTTTAATTTGGATTTTGCCGCGCTCCGCGTCGGTCGAGCGGTAATTGTATTACACATTAGGGATTTTTTTAATTTTAGAAGGAGCCAAGCATGAAAAGAAAGAAAATATAAGTGTTAGAAGAGAAAATAGTAAAAAAGGAAATGACAAATTATAAAATAAACTTTGATTGTCGTTTCTGTATTTTTAGAGCAACGCAGGAGTTTATTTTATCGTTAATTCCTTCAAAAGATAAAATATCTTATATATATATATATATATATATCATCTAATATAATCTAATATAATCATAATATATATATATATCATATATAATCTAACTTAACCCAACCTATACATTCATATTTCACAACGAAATTATAAGAATTTTTTTAAAATTATGTAGTGATTAAGGTACCCCCATCATTCATCACTATACCGGCTAGATACGGCACTGGTGGCAAGCTGTGACGTCAGCGGGCGCATGCCCATAACGCTCGCGTGTGAGATAAAATCTCACAACTGCCCAACACTGGTTGGAACATCATCAGACATTTAAATGTCTCGCCGTCTTATATTTCACTTGTTAGATTGGCGAGCCAGCGACAGCCGCCGGGTTTCAATTTTCGTGTCCACTATTCCCACAGTGAGTATTTTTCGATCCGTTGCACTGTGAGAAGAATTATTGCATGCTGTTTGAAATACAAAATTTACTTTAACGCGGAACGCTACGAGATCTCGAATTCCTAACCGATTACGTAACCGCTTGCCGTCAATATTATGTTTACACCGGTAATTATGTATTGAAGATAATTCCACACCGACTCCTCCGTGTCTCTATTACTTGCTGTTGCATTGTTGCAACAAGCTCCAAGTTGCATTGATCCACTGAATTGTCTCTCGGAAGCTCCTATAGAAAACAGTGTTTGTAATCTATGCAGGATTAGAAATGTGTTTGTACTTATGAAAAGCTTGACAGCAAGAGAGCAATCTATCCATCGGCACGCACCTCGCTAGGTACAAAATCTGTCGATCGGTTACAGGTTAAAAGACATTTTGAAGGCCAAGGATCTAGGTACAATGGGCGTGAAGGAGAAGCTACTGAATCGGCTCATAATGTACTGTTATGCCGCAACACACAGGAGGAGGTTCTTTTGGAGAAGAACTACACTTTTACACTGAACTAGCTTTTATTTATAAGGTTCGAAAACAGCGCAGAGGTCCACTGATATACGCGTAAAGGTTCGAAAATTCGCGTGACAAGCGTCTAAATCAGAAAACTAAGTACGTCCTTATATGACTGGCCTTCGTTTATATACATTAACTGGTGACATACAATTTGGTATTTGGAACGCTGACTGAGTGTTTTTGGGTTTTGTAATTATGAAGTAAGTATTCCATTGCCGAGTTGTATGAAGTGGGCCGTAGGTAAGTCGCGCGCTCAGCTATTATGATCGGTTGTTTTGTACCACTGGTCCCAAAGCAATACGAGAAGACTTCGTACACGACTTGATGACTCTGTTTATACCTCGGAAAAACTTGCCTACCTGAAACAGGGGTACCCCGCGTCCTTTTCCAGCTTGTAGTGACGTCAATTTTCGAGGCTCCATCGTTCTGAAGGGCTCATTTTAAAGGGGAAGCTTCAAAGAATATGACCATATTTTTTTTTCAAATTTTAACCCTTTACGCCCCTCATTGAGAAAAACGCAAAAAAAGAATTTGTTTAAATTTTTCGACAATTTATAACAAATTGACAAAGTTAAAAAAAATATTTTAAAATAGCCCAATCCTTCATGAATAAAACAAAAAAAATGTAGCTAAATCGGTTGAGTAGTTTCTGAGAAAAAAATTCATAAGTGAAGCCTATTTTCGCAAAAATGGCAAAAAATTGCAAACTTTGAAGGCTTGTTATTCCTTAACAAATTCGGAACCAGCAAAATAATCACTTAAACCCCCCCCCCCCCCCTCCCTAATATCATATGGACTACAACATATTTCGATTAAAGCAAAATCGGAGATGGTGACTTCCAAAAGTGATCCACTTGGCGTGGAATGACCCGTATACTAACGCACAAGGAAATTGTCCCCGTTAGAACAACATACAGTTAATGCTCAGATACAGATGTGGTTACACGATAGGGTCGACCAATATTCCCCTTCGAAATATGCCAGTCCAATAGTGCTGGTTAAGAAAAAGAATGAGTCGTCAAGACTTTGCGTAGATTATTACCGGTCATTGAATAAGAAAATTATTAGGAACCGATATCCACTTCCCTTATTGAAGATCAATTGGATATGTTGAAAGCCGCGAAAGTGTATAGTACACTTAATCTCAAAAATGATTTTTTCATGTAGAGTTCAGTAGAGATAGTCGAAAGTATACATCTTTTATTGTGTCAGTGGGATAATATGAATTTCTAAATGTTCCAGGTTTGTGTAACTCGCCATCAGTGTTCCAAAGGTTTATTAACGCGGTATTCAAGGACTTGTTAATAGCAAGGAAACTAAATAAATTCTCGTTTACATAAATGATATTATTATTCCATTTCCGGATTATGGAAGTGGATTCAACAATTTAAGGATTGTATTAAAAATTACAAGCGAAGCAGGGCTATTGATCAACCAGGGCAAATGTAGGTTTTGGAATTCCAGGTAAAATACCTGGGACATATAGTAAAGAACGGTATAGTTATTCCGTTGGAATGTAAAACTGATGCAGTGGCGCGATTTCCAAAACCGAAGTATTTCAAATAAATACAAAGCTTTTTAAGGCTTATTGTTAGTAGTTATTTTGTGACGTACTGGTCCGGGGGACGAAGAATAAGTTCCCTTCGAGCGAGGACGACCAGGGAAAGTGGCCCTCCGGTTACTCACGTACACAACCACGGACGATTTTATTTCCGGGCGCCAGTGCAAAGGCACTCATCCGGGGTATTCGCCCTTCCGGCTGCTCAGGCGAAAGCGGAAATCAGGGGGCTCAAGAAATAATTAGACAACCCGCGAGTAGTATAGAAAGAGTAAACTTTAATTGGGGCCGAAATAGGCCAAGCTAACGAAACCGAAAAGAGCCCCTCTCGGTACAAATTACGGCCGGGAAGAAGGTCCGCACTCGCCAAACGCTAAGGGGGTTTCGCGGCGCGGGAGCTCACGATACAAAAGAAAAAGAAAAGAAGCGCGATGGTAAAGCAAACGCGAACGCACGCACGGGAGCACACCCTTTCAGTGGTGTGGACAAAAGGGGAACGCTGGTTCTAAACTCGAAATATAAAAAGAATAAAAAAGGAAACGAGTAAGAACGAGAAATTATGGGACCAGTACCGAACGGCGCGGCGCGACACGGCACGGCGCGGAGGCGCATAAATAACGGTAACGGTACGCGGGCTCACGGGTCCTCGTCGCCGGGCGTCACTCTCATGCATACCCACAAAAAAGGGAACGGCGCCGATCGCCAGGAGGTTAAGCCCTATCTGGACAAATGCCCGGTCCTCCTCGTTCTGTCAATGTTGGGCGGCGGCGTCCTCACATTCCCGCACAGTGACACACACACCAAAAAAAATACAAAAACAAAACTGGGGGTGGGCGAGGATGGCTGGGGGTCCCGGCGTCTCACTCCCGTGGCAGCCCGCGTGCTTCTCTCTTTGGGCGCTGGCTCCTTCGCTCGTCGCCCCCCCCCCCCCCCCCCCCGAGGATTTCAGCGTTGGAGATGGGCCACCGCGCTTCTCCTGTGGCCAGGTCCTGGGACCCCCTTCGGGTGGTGGCTGGGGGTGACTGTTTCCCAGGCCTCGCATCGGCGAGGATGTCGCTTGGGCGGAGGAGGGAGGCCGGCGGGCCTAGTGGGCACTCGTAACGAGGCCAAGAAAAAAGTGCCTCGTTACAAATTATTCCGTCGAAGACCGTGGAAGTGGGTCTAGGGCGTCTTCGTGTAGTTTTGGATCGACTGCGAGAAGCGAATCTTACAATTAAACTCAGTAAGTGTTCCTTCCTGCAGATGAAAATAAATTATTTGGGACGGGAAATTAGCGCTGACGGTGTTTGACCTGGGGACTATAAAATCACTGCTGTCCTCAAGATGCCGGATCCTAAAACCGTTAGAGAAGTACGCCAGTTCCTTGGGTTAGCTGGGTACTTTAGAAAGGGGTACGCAAGTCTGTTTGACCCATTGACGGCACTTACGAAGAAAAATGTACCGTGGACTTGGGGTAAACAACAAGAAAAGGCTGTGCGGACCATAAAAGAAACTTTGACAACGAAACCGATTTGGCTATTTTCGACAGCGCAAAGCGGACGGAATTGCATGCGGATGCAAGTTCGTTAGGACTAGGGGCAATTTATTCCAGTATGCAGACGACGGGACGCGCCAGGTAGTGGCGTACTTTAGTAAGCAGACGACCGTTGATCAACAAAAATACCATTCCTACGAACTGGAAACTATGGCTGTTGTGCTTACGCTACGGTATTTCCAGGTGTACCTGCTTGGGATACACTTTACGGTTATTATTGATTGTAATGCGGTGCGTACAACATTTACGAAAAAAGATTTGATTCCAAGGATTGGACGGTGGTGGCTAGAAGTGCAGGATTACAAATTTGATATTGAGTATCGGCCAGGTTCGGCGATGCAGCATGTCGATGCGTTGAGTCGTAATCCAGTACAAACAATTGATGTATATACTGTAGATATTACCGAGGCAGATTGGATTACAGCGGCGCAGATGCAAGATGAACAACTTGGACGGATACGGGAAATTTGAAGGGACAATATTCGTAAAAGCAAGACGAAGCAATATTTTACGGATTACGTGGTGAAGAAAGGGAAACTTTGCAGGCGCCTAGAGGATGGGCGAACGCCACGTGTGGTACCACGTGCAGCGCGTTTTCAAATTTGTAGATTGTGCCATGATGACGCTGGCCACTTGGGATTGGAAAAGACGCTTCGGCGGATTCGAGAGAATTATTGGTTCGCAGGAATGAATGCGTTTTGTTAAAAAATATGTGAACGCGTGTCTGAATTGCGTGTACTACAAACGGGCTGGAGGACGAAAACAGGAACAGTTACATCCCATTGTGAAAACGCCGGTACCTTTTCACACCCTGCATGTTGACCATGTTGGGCCGTTCGAGAAAAGCAGACGGGGGTGCCGTTATTTACTGGTCACTGTGGATGGGTTTACAAAATTTACGGTGATAGAACCAGTAAAGGACACAAAAGCAAAACGGGCAGCGAAATTACTGTTGGATCTTATACATCTTTTTGGAGTACCTCATCGTATAATTAGCAACAGAGGGACAGTTTTCACTGCACGAGCCTTCCAGACCTTTTGCAAGGAATATGGTATTCGACACGTGTTGAATGCTGTAGCTACACCTCGGGCAAATGGACAGTGTGAGAGATACAATCGCACAATAGTTGCTTCTTTAGCTGCTACTATGGCGGGGAAACGCTCTGAGCAATGGGACCAGGAAGTGAAGAAAATTGAGTGTTGTCTTAATACAACACATAATAAGGGTATCGGAATGACACCAATGGAGGCGTTAATGGGACGTAAGGCGCGATATCCGGCGGAAGGATGTGTAGGACCGTTCAAAAATTGGCGCGACTCAGTGAGCGTGTGACCGAGCGAATGAGGTGAGTGTGGATGAGCGAAAGAGAGAGAGTGGATGTATACTATATATAAGAGGACCCGCGAACCGCGACACGTATAGGGATAACGGATAGCGAATCAGAAAGGCGTGATTAATAAAAGTAAAATTCAAATCATAAGGATGGATTTTGCAAGAGGTGCAGGATGGATTGGAACGCATGGATTTGAATGTGCTTCAAGGGAAAATATCGGAGCATATTACGAAAGATCAGCGGAAACAAAAGGAGCGGTATGACCGACATCGACGAGCGGCAAGGAAATTCCAAGAGGGGGATGTCTGCTGGTCGAGATTACCACTGATCAACCGACAGGAGATAGTCGGAAACTTCATGCGCGTTTTAGGGGTCCGTTTCGGGTCATTGCGATATTGTATAATGATCGATACGAGGTCGAAGACCTGAGAAAGGGGGTCGACGGGCAAAAACGGTTGTGGCTGTGTCGATCGAATGAAACCCTGGGTAGCGGTTGTCGAATAACGGAATCCTGGGATGGTTAGTTTCATTTGTTAACCCTAGCGTGTGTATTTACTAATGTTGAAAAGAACCCATTAGATGGGATTTTTGGAGTTTTCTGTTTCAGTAATTTGAAACAGGTTTGAAAGGTATAGCAGCAGGTAGGTGGCCTGGGGCTGGCCGAGGCCTATTGCGACGGAGTTGAACCTGGAGTAATACTGAACACGGATTGCTGAAAAGAGGCTCCATGGGCACAGCTAAGACGGTGTAACATTGCGCTGTGGGCTGTTGCGTTGTGATGGAGGTTGCAACGTGACAGGGTACTGGTTGTTGTGTCTGTGATGGAGGTCACAACATAACAAGGAATTACTTGCTGCGTTGTGATGGAGGTTGCAACGTAGTAAGAAGCAGGTTGTTGCGTTGTGATGGTGGTCGCAACGTGACAGGGAACTGGTTGTTATGTCTGTGATGGGGGTCACAGTATAACAAGGAATTACTTGGTGCGTTGTGATGGAGGTCGCAACGTGGTAAGAGGCTGGTTATTGCGTTGTGACGGAAGTCGCAACGTGACAAGAAACTGGCTGTTGTGTTTGTCATAGAGGTCCTAACACGACAGGGAGCTGGTTGTTGTGTTTGTGATGGAGGTCACGACATGACAAGGCTAGTCGCTATGGTTGTGATGGAGGTCACAACCTGGTGAGAATTTGGAAGTTGTGTTGTGGTGGAGGCTGCAACATGACGGGAAAAATCGGTCATTGTGTTGGGATGGAGGTCACAACATGATGAACGATTGGACGTTATGTCTGTGATGGAGGTCACAGCATAATGGAATATACGTGGATACCATGCAGAGGACAGAGACTGGGACGTTTTCAATGGACATCGCTGCAAGGGAGATCACCCTGTTACGGAGCAAAAGGAAAGCTGATCTTGGACGGCGAGGCGAGCGAGGTTCCCAGTTAGCGGAAGGGTTGGAGTTGAGGGACCGCCGCTCCTGTTGACTACTGATGACTACAACAGGATGTGTCTCTGTGTTGCATAAGTATAATGCGACTGGGCGGAAAAGGAGTCTGCTAAAAATTGTTTTATTTTAATTGCTGTTACGAGAGTTTTGTTGCTTGAGGTCATATTACTCGGAAACTTTGTGTTCCAAGCGAATGTGTTTTGTTTATGTTATAGAAAACGAACTAGGTTGTTTGCTCCGGGACGAGCAAGCGAGTCAGTTTGGCCGAGTGTAAGGCGTCGGGAAAAAGATTGCTGCCAGGCAAGCGACGTAGGATTGCCGGCAGGGCCCTGGACATTGTCTGTCGTCACCCCCACCTTTGACGTTGGGAATTTGGGCGACGCTGTAGGGACAGCGGAAGCGGACCAGGGCAGAGCTTTCCTGAACGTAGGGCGACAACGAGCTAATAAACATATTTTTGAAAAGTATCAAACGCGAGTTCCAGTATTCTTGATTTTCTCCTCACCCACTCACAGGATTTTACCTTTCCTTGGTTCTAACACCCCTATCTATAAATAATGCATAACTGGATCTTATTTTTAATTGCTTTATTCTTTATTTGATTTAACTTTCACGTAGTGGTTTTCTGTTAGCAATTACATTGTCATGGTGCAAACGTGCTTGTTCACGATCACGCTCAGCCGTCAAGCTCGAAGCTGTCGCTCTCACGTCTGTTTTTCCTTAATAATTCAAAAACTAAGCTTTAACCAGCATTTTGGTAGAGGAAAAAGTTGTTCAGAATCACCCCAGCTACTACCCCTTAAAATTATACCCACCAGTAGCCGAACACCCCGTATATCTCAACTTGGGATATTGACAAATACTGGTCAACGGAATCAGCAATTTAGTGTCACTAACAAGGGAAGACACGGAAGTGTCCTCTTTCAGTTTTGATGAAACTTTGTACGTTTGTTAAGAAGGCAAAAACGCGCATTTTTTTTCAGCTGAGCCACGGGTTTAAGGAAACGACCCCTTAAATTTTCAACCCGCTTAAGCTATCTCACGAACCATACGAGGTACATTAAAACTTCTAATAGGAAAATTGCATAGTTTTTTGCGTATAACAACAGGATGTTAACAAATTGAGCAAAATGCAATTTATTCATAACAACCAAATTTTTTGTAACCTTGTTTTACAATTTATGTGAATTTGCATAATAACAAGAAGTGAAGCAAATTTTATTCCAAATCCATTGATATATATATGAATGAAATTGCCTCCTACAGTTCCTCAGATTTTTATTATACAGAGCGTCCACACCTATGTGTGACAGCGCTATATTTCATCAACTATTGATGACATAAAGAAGTGTTTATATGGAAATTGCAGGGTAAAATGGGTTCAATGTTTTGACGTAAACGAACATTTTTTAATGTTATTAATGTAATAGATATGATGGTGAAGTTTCGTTTTTTAAATGGAACTATATATTTTTTGTTTGGACCATGCGATATTTTTCAAGAAGAATTTATTAAGATTTAATGAATTTACTCGATTTTTTATTAGTTTTCGAGATATAACGCTTAGAAATTTACTGGTTTTCAGCAGAAGCGCCTCGATTCGAGTAGTAGGTCAGAAAAACGGTCTTATTGTTACGGTAAGTGCCGCATGTTTGACTCTGCCTGCCGAAACCGATAGCGGCGGTACACGGTCGGAACGGCAGGTCCGAAAAGTAAGAAACGTGTAGAGTATTGTCCATTACGATCTAAGTATTCCGTATCGAGGATGATATTAATAATTTGGAAGGTTGGAACATTTTTTTAAATGTTTCATTAGAAGGTAAGTATACAGACAACTTAACGTTAATTTCTTAAAATATTTTATTATTGTAAGAGCGAGCGAACAATAGTCGCAGTTATTTTAGGGCCATCATATATCAGCGTGGATTGGGACCGAGTTGATGGTTTCCAGGCCCGCTCTAACGGCAAGTTTTGTTTCCGTGTAAATGCGAAGTGGGGATACGGTCCTCTTAAAACCTTCGGGAAAGCCCGAGAACGATGCATTTTGTTAGAGACCTTTTGTTAGAGAACGTGAAGAGAGAAATCGAACGATAATAATATTTGTAGAGATAACAATTCTGTGTGAAATTTAGGCATCCTTACATTATGTAAAAAATCTACTCTACATGTCTTCCGCTGTTTGAAATGTTCGTTTTACAAATTCGTTTTCCACATTTATCGTTTTATATTCGTTTTATAACTCGTGTTGTAGGATTAAAAATTATTAAAAAGGAAATATAGGAAAATCAGAAGAAGGACCGAAAGGTATATTATTACAATTAATAATGCGATTTAACTGGGCAAACTGTCTCGTTTATTCTGTGAACGTGTTTCCACGATCACAGTCAGCACAAGAATGCCTCTTCGGCAAAACATTGGCCGTGAGGACACTAACGTCACCATGGCCCTTGACGACTATACAGTATTTCTTAGCCTCATAAAACTTTCCCTGGCGACCAGGAAAATACCCTAACACAACGCACATGGCCCGCTCTCGCCGTCCGCATCTATACAAACTCTAAATTTCTAACGGAAAAGATATTTACCTCTACCTAACGGTCGTCCTTACGAGGTGACTAATTGTGAGGAACAATGCACGAAATCCGCGTAACTGGTTACAAACAATAAACTCCTAGGCTAGCGATAAGGCGCGCAATCATTTTAAAATATTACGTACGATTTTTAATTTCTTTAGATTAATGAAAGAATACATTAATTAGATTATTAATAATTTATTTTAATCTCTAATTAACTAATTCCATATGTTTTGATATATATAAACAATAATAATTTAATAACTTAAATAATTCATGTTTTATCGACTAATTAACTAATACATATGGTAATTGATTTGTTCAATGACGCAGTCGGTGAAAGGAAAGGAAAAGTGCGGTTGTTGGATATCGCTTTAGGTTAGTCAATATCTTTATTTCTTTAGATTAGTCAGTATTTGTAACACTCTAGGATAGTCAATATTTTTATGTTCCGAACTAAATCCAAATCCTGTCATCTTTCCGTACACAATTAGTCACACGACCCTTGAACCCTTACTCACTGACTCTGAATAATACGCTTGACTCCTTGATATCCGACAATCCCTATTGGTCCTTCTCTTCACTCCCACTACCTCCAAAACCAAAACCCAAATCCTTAAAAGAACCTCCGAAGCTCCCCAGAACAGCCTTTTGAGTATAATCATTCTAATACGTAAGAGTAGACAGAAGTGGAATCGCAGCGAGATACTAGATCTTAAGTGCTTGTTGTAAAGGAAACTGATCAATAAATCGGAATCCAACATAAAATTTGGCGACGAGGATGGGATGTCCAGTACTTTAATTACCAGTGGATAAAAAGTGAACTTAGCAACTTCACTCCTGGAATTCAAGTGGCGGTTTTGCGGAACTGGACAACGAAGGAAACAAGGCACAAGGAACCACGACAACTGATACGGAAAGGCACTGCAACCTGGGAGAATATAACTGGAATTAGCAACTCCAGCCCCAACAGCAAAGAATTTTCCATCATCGTGAGTGACACAGTTCTCTAGATATTCGTTTGTTTTCACGATTCCTTCCTTCTGTTATTTTCTCTTACCCTAATAATTTTATAATTATGGCTCATAATCAAGTTGTAGACGCACCACGTGCTAGTCTTGAATTTCTCACTAAATTAATTCCCGATACATTTGATGGTGATAGATTTAAAATTCGAAGTTTCATTAAACAAGTAGATGCAGTATTTGAAAACGCTCATGAATCACAAAAATCTCTTTTATTGCTGTACGTAAAGAGTAAAATCACGGGAAAAGCCAGGGAACAAATCGATATACATTGTAATTTAACGACATGGGAAGAAATTTCGGAATTATTATTAAATTTG
The DNA here is from genome assembly GCA_945859595.2 of Megachile willughbiella. Taxonomy (NCBI): domain Eukaryota; kingdom Metazoa; phylum Arthropoda; class Insecta; order Hymenoptera; family Megachilidae; genus Megachile; species Megachile willughbiella. Next base: position 1,902,907 of record OX243807.1, read on the forward strand.
TACCAAGATAAAAAATCACTTGATCAGCTTCTTGAAGATCTTAACTCAATGAGACAGGGCAGAACCGAAAATATCTCTCAATTTTTCCAAAGATTAGAAGATTTGTCGTCTAGAATATTAGCAACTATCCATAGTTCTGAATTAGAAGAAAATACACTTGCAGGGCGTATTGCAATGGTAACTGATATGACATTAAATCGTTTTATCTATCATTCTCATCCACAAATATCTCAAATGCTTCGTTATAGACAATTTAATACTATTAATCATGCTTTTACTGCTGCAATTGCCGAAGAGAAAGCTCTTAAAATACGATATGAACATTCACAAAATTATTCAAGTAGCTTCAATAATCCTAAACCTATAAATCATTCCAGATCAATTCATTTTACTCAAGGACAACCCAATTACAGACCCTCATACTCACAAAATTCAAATATTTACATTAAACGACCAGAACAAAATCATAGATTTAATGCACAGTCAGGTAGTAGACAACCTAACAGACAGATCACTGTGTGTGCCTATTGTAAAAAATCAGGTCATTCGATTGAAGAGTGTGTTAAAAGATTCTTGTCAAATGTTAAAAGAAACAGGAATGGTCAAACTAGCTCTAATTCTCACAATCAGCAATCAATTAATTTCCATGAAACGGAGATGCAAACATCCAATTTTCAATTCCCTAGTACTTCTCAAACTAATAACACGGTCGAAAATTTACAAAGACAAAATTCAGATTCTCACCATATCAATTTTCATAAAGAAAATGAGTCTTTCGTTCCTCAACGTGATATAAAACAAATAGAACAATCTATCATAAGTGAATTCTCAAATTCTAATTTTGCTCATGTCAATCTTAATAATAATGATCTAACATACATATTAGTCGAATGTTCTTCTGCCAACTCTCCTGATAAGGTTCTAAAATTTCTTATAGACACAGGAGCCTCAGTCTCCTTAATAAAAAAGAAAAGTCTTAGTGATTATCGAATTTCCAATGATAAAACTATAATTTTAACGGGCATAAAGAAAAATGCACCTATTCAAACTTCTGGAGAAATCCAAATAGAATTAAGTATTCACCAAAATAAATTTTTAGTCGATCTTCAATTAATTGATGACAATGATGAATCAAATATACCCTTCGATGGTTTATTAGGCAATGATTTTTTCAATACAACAAATGCCGAAATATCTTATAAGAATAATTGCATTAATATCAATTGTATCCCATTTCCTATTCCTTTAAATTTTAATACGGCTCAAAAATCGGAAGAATTAATTACTATTGGGTCAAGATCAGAAATGGTTGCGAAAATTAAAATATGTAATCCATCTAAACTTAAAGAAGGAGTAATTCATGCTACCGCTTTAAACGAAGAAAAGACATTATTAATTCCTAATGCTATAGTTAAAATCACAACTAATAATGAAGCTCTTATTACAATTGTAAATAGATCAGTGGAAAAACTATCCTTTGTTAAACCTTCTATTAAAATCGAACCATTACCCAAAAAGGTTCAAATTTTCGAAGTATCAGAAGAAAAGATAAATGAGAAGTCGAATCGAATCAATTTATTAAATGAAAATCTTCGCCTTAATCATCTCAATGAAGAAGAAAAATTGTCAATTAAGAAATTATGTGAAGCACCCGTTAACATTAATATAATTCCGAAATCTAATAAAACATATCAAGATTTTGTTAAATTTCATTATACCAATCAAGAGATATTTGAATTCCAATCAGAAAACACACCCTTACAAAAAGTAAATGATTCAATTGTAATATTTTGGTCTGAAGATCTAGATGAGAGTAACCCCTACTCTGATTATGTCCAGTCAAATTTCGATGTTAATGAATTAAAACCAGCTACTAATGGCTTAAATGAATTAAAAAATGAAAAACAAACGTTGTATATTCTCTTCGCTAAAAGTCTACATCACGATAGGATTGAATATAAAAATATTTTTGAATGTCTAATAAAACTAAAGAATTTAATAAAAGAAAAATCGTTTGTTCTTGTCCCACCAGAGAAAGGAAATAGTATCAAACCACATATGTTAAATGAAATGATAGCTTTTATTTTTCCTCGTAATAAAATAAAATTTTTTAGTACCACTAAATTAGTTCCAAAAGATCAAGATGAAGTAAACTCTATATTAAGAGAATGTCATGATAGCAAGTTAGCAGGACATTTTGGCTTCAATAAAACATATTCTAAAGTAAAAGAACGTTATTATTGGTCCACAATGAAGCAAGATATTAGAAATTATATAAAGAAATGCCGTTCTTGCCAATTAAATAAGACAAATTTTAAACCAACAAAGCAACCAATGGAAATCACAACAACTTCTGAAACTCCATTTGAGAAGCTTGCCATCGATGTAGTAGGTCCCCTTCCGTTGACGGAAAAAGGGAATCGTTTTATTATCACCGCGCAAGATGATTTATCGAAATTCTCATTTGCATTTCCTGTGCCGGATCACGAGGCTAAAACAGTAGCAGAATCCTTATTATCAATATTCCTTAATTTTAGAATTCCCCAAACACTTTTATCTGATCAAGGTTCTGATTTCATGTCGAAGTTAATTAAGGAATTTAATAAACTATTTCAAACAAAACATCTGTCCTCTACTCCCTATCACCCTCAAACCAATGGTGCCCTTGAACGATCCCATTTAACTTTGAAGGATTATCTTACACATTATGTTAATAATAAACAACAAGATTGGGACGAATTTGTACCATTCGCAATGTTTAGTTACAACACCTCAATTCATAAGTCCACTAAATTTTCACCCTATGAAATACTCTATGGTAGGAAAGCTTATTTACCTTCTTCAATCACGCGGGATCCTAAATTCCATTATACTTATGACGATTATATTAGATCTCTCCAATATAAATTAAATACAGGCTTTAAACACGCGCGAGAAAATATCATTGAAGCAAAGAAAGCAAGTAAAAAATATTACGATCGTAGCTCTGAACCAGTAAAATTTAAAGTTAATGATCTCGTAAAAATTAAAAATGTTCAAATTAAATTAGGATTATCAAAGAAACTTTCTCCAAAAGCTAATGGACCTTATCGAATCACTCGAGTATTTCCAAATAGTACAGTAGAACTTCTAATCGGCAAAAAGAAAAAGAAATACCATACTAACCTTCTCAATATGTTTTTTCCAGATGAATCTGACGATTCCATTCCTCCTCCTATTACCTCTCCTGATAACGAGTCATTACTATCATAACCAACCACTTATTAATTCAAGCGGAATTTTTTATAATAAAAAAGGTATCGCCCAAATTACTAATTCTAAATTAACATTATTAGCTCATATCAATGTCACTTATATAAATGATGCTACTCGTATGTTAAATGAATATTTTATAAAAACACAAAGCATTTGTACGTCAGTTGTTAAAGATCCTTCTCATAATAATCATGTCAGTTATCACTGTGAGCGAACTCTCAAATTGATTGAAAATGAATTAGATGAAATAGCAAAAAAACATAATATTTTACAACAACTGAGTCGACAGTCTTCACTTAGGAAAAGGCGAGGACTTATTAATGGTGTGTCATATGCGCTTAAATGGATCTTCGGTGTACCTGACGCCGCTGATGCCCAATACTATGAAGATAGTATCAAGGCTCTATTAAACAATAATCAGCAAACGCAGACATTGCTCAAGTCTCAGGTACAAGTGATAGCCAGTACAATTAGAAATTTTAATAATTCTATTTCTTCCTTGAAATACCAAGAAGCAGTTATGAATGAGAATGTTCAAAAAATTAATGAATTCACTATTCAAACAAACTCATACATAACACGATTAACGATGGAAACAGTAGTTACTCAACAAATTACTTCGCTTCTTGCGCTTTCAAATCGTATCACTCGTGAATACAATCAGTATATTGAAGCAATTAATCTGGCCGAGCACAATATCATCTCACCATTGATTATAACCCCTGAAATCTTATATGAAGAATTAAAAAACTATAAAGGAGAATTAAATTTAATCATGAAACCAGAACCACAGCACATTCGATCATTTTATAAATTAATTCAGCTTCAAATGATTACATCTACTGATATAGTTATTTTTGTTCTTAATATCCCTCTTGTGAGAAAAATGGTTTTTGATATCTATGAGCTCATTCCACTCCCAATCCAACATAATGACTCATCTTTTTATTCCTACATAGTTCCTCGAAACAATTACATCCTTATATCTCAGTCCAAAACACAAGTCACTTTCCTAAAGGAATTGTCTGAATGCATCGAGTATCTAGATCAGCTCTACATCTGTTACGATCTCCACACGACTCAAACGACAACGCAACAAGTTTGTGAAGTCAGTATGTTGTCACCACACGTCAAGGAGATTCCAGATGATTGCGAAACCAAAACTATAAAAGCCACAATCGAAACCTGGAAATACATCACGAATAACCAATGGATCTACGTCCTCCAAAATCCAACAACGCTAACGATAATTTGTAACGAAAATCATATGGAAGACGTCATATTGGAGAAAACCGGAATTTTTCGGTTACAAAGCAACTGCAAGGGTTATACAAACCTTTTTGCACTCGAAACAACTTATAAAATTAATAGTAATATTACTTATTACATTCCAAATATTAATATCATAAACGACGACTGCTGCATTTTAACTCCACATTTGGAAAAAATAAAATCTCCGGAGTTAAGGACTATTCATCTGACCAACATGGATCTCTCTGATTTAAAATATGCTAATAAAAAGCTTAATGAATTCGAAGATATCCTTACGAAACAAATAAACGAACCTTTCATAATAACACACACTAAGTGGTATACCATCGTCCTTGGAGTAATTGGTGCAATTTTACTACTCATCATACTGAAGAATTGTTCCAGATGTCTTCATTGGATCCGACGATTATGCTGTTCCACTACTCATCCTACGACAGGACAAACGCTACCACCAATCATAAAGAATTTTGTGAATTGTAACTTTGGTCAATCGATGACACCAACAGAAACCGTAACTTTCAACGCTTGTTCAAGAACTCAACCAACAACAAGTGCCACATCAGCAATCACTGAAAATGAAGAATCACCACAACCAATTAGGTATTTAACAAGATCAAGAGTACGTAAAAGTACAACCCCGTTGTGAAAAAAACATAATTCCATTGTATAATGATTAATTAAGAACTATATATTACAATTAGAAATTAAGTATAATATTATATGTATATGTGTATATATATATAAAAAAAAAAAAGAAAGATTAATTACTGCGTTAAGGAAAAAAAATTTTTCTTTTGTAATTGTATATGTATTATCCGTTTTGCGTTAGAAAATTATGTATTCATTATTATCGGTTTAGAATAATTATGTATCTATGTTAGACTAGTTATTGTCGGTTACCCTCCAATCTTGAGGAGGGAGGTGTTGGATATCGCTTTAGGTTAGTCAATATCTTTATTTCTTTAGATTAGTCAGTATTTGTAACACTCTAGGATAGTCAATATTTTTATGTTCCGAACTAAATCCAAATCCTGTCATCTTTCCGTACACAATTAGTCACACGACCCTTGAACCCTTACTCACTGACTCTGAATAATACGCTTGACTCCTTGATATCCGACAATCCCTATTGGTCCTTCTCTTCACTCCCACTACCTCCAAAACCAAAACCCAAATCCTTAAAAGAACCTCCGAAGCTCCCCAGAACAGCCTTTTGAGTATAATCATTCTAATACGTAAGAGTAGACAGAAGTGGAATCGCAGCGAGATACTAGATCTTAAGTGCTTGTTGTAAAGGAAACTGATCAATAAATCGGAATCCAACACGGTCCATAATGAAAAATAAAGAATGTACAACGAAAGAAATAAAATCTACATCGAAATTTTGCACTGTATCTTCCGGGATGTTACAGGTATGTAAATTTTATTAGGTAATGAATAGTTTGCATAAATTAGACAACATAATCGCGGCAGTAATTGTATTCCTCAAAGAAATGTTTCAGACATAACGGCTTTCGACACCAACCACATGTAATAATTGCTACATCACCACTGTATATGGCATAGTGGTTCCTTATTTGATGCATAGTAAAATTCTACTGGATTTTCAAAATGAGATGGTTTTGACGATATAATTCCGCTTTTATACCATAAATACTTAATGAATTGTTCAAATCGTAGTGAAGAAAATGTATAAGTGATTGTAGTTTTAGAATACTGTCTCGTGTGTGGAAATTAATGTTATAGTGCCATAGAAGATCTATGTCCGAAAAGCGACAAACACATTTTTTCTATACGCAAAATCCGTACACCGTAGCTGTTATATTTTTTCTCACAATTCCTAAATTCACCTCACACAACGATGCTCACCATACTTTTTGAAACCACCACTGTTTCGTGGTTTCCATCGTGCAGTAACGCCTTTTTTGTGGAAATTAACAATAAATGTAGAAACTATATTTAAATCTATATTTGTAGGTATTAGGACGGTCCTCCAACTTTCGCGATCATTTCGTTTTTCTTCGTATGGATGTGAAAAGCATGCCCCCTTTTTCTTTCTTTCATTTGCGTCCCCCCCCCCCCCCCCTTCCACCAGAAATCCACCCAGGATATGCCGCCGCTCGCTATGTGTGCGTGCGCTGACCGTGAGGGAGGCTCTGGATAAACCCACCAGAAATACGAACCGCTCCGCTGACCGATCATCGCAGTCACCCCGACAGCTTCTACGGGAGTGACCGACAGCCGACCTCCAGGAATACCGAGCGTGGGCAGTCGCTTATTACCACTTCAAAGAACCTAAGACACCAGGAGAGGGCCCCAGGTCCCGATCGTCGACGATGAATTCGTGGTGGCCCATCCTCGAAGCTGAACTCCCTGAGAGAGGGACAACCCACACCGGCAAGAAGAGAAAAGAACTGTCGAGACGAAACTAACAAGTATTACGATATAGTCGGCACGCAGAATATTATACGGGCGACAATCGACAATTTTTGTTTGGTTTAATTTCTTATCTTTAATTTTCAGTGCATGCTTTTGGGCGTAGAGTCGAAGGGGACGCGCCACACGATGACGAAATAATACGACACCAACGTCCAAGTAGGACCCATGCCTACCCTTTTCTTTTTATACACTACTCAAAAGAATTAATGAAACAAACGAAAAATCGCGATGGAAAAATTTTCAACAATTTTTTTCTTTTTTAAAAGTTTCTACAGTCGCAGGAAAATTTTTGTTATTAATGGCTCTTCGGCATTATGCTTCCTTGTTTCTTCCCCTATAATTTGCACTTCCGTGGGGTTCGTTTCGATGATTGGTTGCAAAGTTATGAGCTACTAAAGCCAAAATGACACTTTTTTCTTTGTTAGTGTGGTAGTATTTTATTACGAAAAAAAAAAGAAAAAGAATGAACAAAGGAGATAATTAAATACAATAATCTGAGTCCTCGATTCGTGCCTCTCGCGTTCGCTGTTCAAAATTTCGTCTATTTCGATTGTCGCGCACCGGCGTACAGGTAAGGAGTGGGAGAGCTCCGATCGGACACCCCACGCGAATTCGCCGCGGAATTTAAATGCTATCAATAGTCTTTATCTCATAAACCCACCATCGAACAGAAATTGTAAGGGCTGTTCTGGAAACCTAAGAGTATGCCCTCCAAGATAAGTATATCAGTTTTTGATTAAATATATTTCTTTGATGTGTGACATTGATGTAAAGAAACGTCAAAAAATGGCGTTTTTTCCCTAAATTACAAAAGTCACTTTATCTTTGTAAATATCCATCACAAAGATAAAACCTAGTGTGCAAAGTTTTAAATCGCTCTAATTCTTTATTCCCTATGACCTGAATGACCAAACTTTGAAATTTGTGTGTAAAAGTTAAAGGGACATCATTATTGTTTCTAACCATCACTAATCCGTTTATTGGGTAAACAAATTTGTTCCTCTACATTTACCTGTACTATTGCTGAATTTTTAACAAAATTTTTATTTGAAAAGAAATGTAAACAAATTTTTTGCTGTCCACTATCAGCATTAGAATTACCTAAAGTATACCACATAGAAGTTGCATGGACGGATTTAGACTTCTTTTTCTATGTGTGAGTACACATACTTTTGTATGTGCGTACTCTATACTCGAACCGCGAGGTGTACAGCAAGGTTCTAACTATAGAACCGCCTGTTTCGGCCAGTATTAAAGAAATTTTTCGTCAAAACTCGTGGGTCACGAGTTCTCTTATACCTCCCTTGCTCCTATCTCCCGCTCTGAGCAGCTGGAAGGGCAACTATCCGGAACGAGTGCGAAAGCACTGGCGCCCGGCAGACAAATCGTCCATGAATTTGTGCCGGAAGGTACGTGTGTAACATCCCTGGGGAATTTTTTGTTTTTTTTTTGTCGCCCTCAGAACTGTCTCACTGCTAAGATATCTCATTCTTCAAAGGTATTTCAATTTCGATTATCGACGATATTTTTCTATTACCGACCGCGATATTAGATATGTCAATTACCATCAAATTTGGGTTGAACTGTCGGTAACACATATATACATATAGATATGTACACATATATATATTTGATTTGCGATTATTAAATAATTATTAAGTTAGCGAACATATAAATTAGTTAATCAAATGTTAAGTTCAATTATTAATTATCAGATTCATTTATTATTTCATTTGTTTAAATAAATAATGTATTATAAGAATTTTGTATAGAATATTCCACGCGTTGCGATAATAGCTCAAGACTCGTAGAAAGAATACGCTGTATTAGAAAGGATAGAATATATACATATTTTTCATTAACAATGATATTAAATATGAAAGCTATTAAATAACTATTTGTTGAATTAAAATGTAGGAAAACTAATTCAATCATATGCTAAACCGAACCGTTGACGGCCAAATATTCATATTGTTCTATTTGAATAGATAATGCACTGTAAATAGTGCATTGTAAATAATGTATTGTAAATATCTCGTACGGAAGATTCCGGAATGCTACGTGCCTACGTGACACAACAATAGGTAGCATTTCCAGGAATTGGCTCGCGATCTCTAGAGAGAGATAGAATATATAATTTCAATTAATAAGAATTATTGGTCATTAGAATCATTAATTAATAAAATCTATCAATATACAAAATTAGCAAATGTTATATTAAGCTTAACTCTCGATACTCAAAGTCAGATATTATTTTATTAACTCAGATGAATAATAAATTGTAATCGTGATCTATGGAATATTCCGAAGCATCGTATGCTTCGACATGTTCAGGTCCTTACTGGCGTACGTGCGTAAAATGTAGAAAAGGACAGAAAGTGTATTTTTCGTTAATATGCTATTAATTAATTATTTTTGTATTAAAAACATTAGCTAGTCTTCAGAAAGCATTATTGACAATGTTAGAAAATCAATTACTTTATTAATTAACGTTTAATTAAAAATTATATGCAAATTATGCACAAAACTGCATACGTCATAATCCTGCAACGAGTAGGGATTTCGAGTATAAAAGGCCGAGCGAAACCAGCCTAGAAGTAGTGCAGAACAATTTTCGAAGTCGAGTCAAGTACGAGCATTAGATAAATTAACGCGGAACAGTTTTCGCTGGTCAGAGCCGAGGCGATTCTTAACTCTCGATTGGAAGAGCAGGTATACGCCATTCGGATACTTGATCGTAGATCGTTCAGTAGCTAGCTAACGCGGGCTCACGATTCAAACGGTCTTGTTCTGAAACTCCGTCAGGAGAGTGATATACTCAGCGCCAAGAAAGGTTGAGACATCCAACAGGGGCTCTCAGCTACTCAAAGACATATTATAATTTTTGTCAAATTACTAAACGCGCCGTTAGATTCTCAGGGTTAGCTCTGAGCAATTTAATGGTCAAGAAATTACGAATTATAATTAGAGTCAATTTTAATTTGCTCACTGTTAGACGTATATTGTTCATCTATCTCTGGATCGTTGAGTCGTTTAGTAGCTAGCGAACCGCAGGCTCCCCAATTAAGCGACCTGGTTTTGGGTGTCGGTGTATGATCTAGCAAAAGTGCCATGAACAATTAATTGTCGAGTCACAGATTAAAAGAGTAACTGTTCCGATAGAAATATATTAACTTCGTATCAATCTTAGGATCTTGAATCAAGTTAAATTAATTTATTAAAGATTATTGTTCTGCCTCCAGCGTAATACACGTAGTCGACTACACCGCGTCGGGAAATCGATTTAAAGTATTAATTGCATAAATATTGTAAAAGCGAATTTAGGCGACTTCCGGAAAAGAATCAGACCTAGGTAGGATTTTTAATAGCGCCGAATTTCAAACATATTAATTTTGTTAAACTTTGCAACTGCGTTAATCTTCGAAAAGAATACAAATTATCGACACTTAGAATTTTGAATCTTACTAATATTGTACAAGCGTAGTCGAGTTAGCCTTGACTGTAAATTCAATTTATAGGATTTCAAGCTAAATAACCAAAAGTAGCGATTCTATTAGATTCTACTAATACTACACATAGCGAAGTATTTAATTTATAGATTTCATTATACTACAATACCAATTTAGTTCTTTTGATTTAATTATTCATTATATTATTTTATATTGCATATACTTTTCCTATTTTCTTATTTTCTTATTTTTGTTAATTGTTAATCATTATTATTATTTTATTGAATAAACCTGCTTATTGAAAGGTATTGACCTGTGGATTTCACTCCTTAACCGCGCACCACACGAATCCCACATTCTTTAGTTTAGTTATTATAAAAACGAGTCGTTCAGTAGGTAAATACCGCTCTTTACCTCACGAGCGCTGTAAATTTCTGCGAGTAACTCCAGAGTCGTTACACGTGGAGGGCCACTTTCTCTGGTCACTCTCCGCCACGGGGAACCTCCTCCGTGTTCTCCTACGTTGTACGTCAAAGAATATGTATGTAAATATATTAGTTAATACATTTTCAATTGAAATATTGAAGCATGTTACACTCCCCTGTTGTTAATAGATTTCTCCTTCGTACATCCTTTAACATATTTCTTACAGAACACAACTTCTTCTGCATTTTTTTTGCTCATAACGCCTGACAGATAGCTTTCTTTTCACAACAGTAATTTCATTTGTTTATGATTCTAGAATTCTTGTCTTCAAGGGACATCACCAAGGTGTTACGCACGGTTTTGAATGAAATTTACATATGTGGTGGCTTTTAAAAAATTATTTGACACTGTAAGATGGATTTCGGTTTGAAGGATAATTCGCAGGAGTACACAAGGAATCTCTGAAGAAAACACAAATAACAAATTTATTCATATTGGGTTCTTATACAACCAAAACATAAATTTCCAATCTGTCAATATTAAAACGTTTACAACACATTTTTTTTTATATCTGCTGACATGCATGTTGAGGGGGTGAAAATAGCCCTCAAAGTGGGGGGTTGAAAACATTTTCTTTAATATCTCGGAAACTAGATGGTGTAGGAGGGTGCATTTTTTTTTTTAATTGTGTATTTTTAAGCAAGGAATTTAGCTGATTACGAAAATTTCTGGAGATATTATTTATTTAAATAATATATTGAAATATTAGATTTTTTATTCAATTTTTTATCTTAAATACAGTTCGATTTTTATGCAGATTTGTATACGTAAAATATGGATCAAAATGGGGGATACGTATTTTGGGAATTTTTTGTTTATTGCAATTTAGCAAAAATTATTACATATACAATTTTTTCCTACTTTTTACGGAGAAAAGTGTTGCGATATGTTTTCGAAGAAGGTGTGCCCTTTTTACACAATCATTTGCCACGTTTTTAACAATTGGACAATGTTACGTGTTTACTGTTCCATCGGTAGCCAGAAATGGTCCAGCGGGCAGGTATAAATCCGCCGCATTTGAAATGTACCGTTTTTGTATACAATGGTATCTTCCAAGTGGTCTACATCCTCTCCACATAAAATAATAATCATATCATATCAGTAATCCAAATAATTGGAATCATAAAATTAATTGTAAATTATTTTTACAGAGTCAATATCAATGCTACAAATTTTGCTGTATGGAAATAAAAACAGGAATCAAGAATTGTTAACACATGTAAAAACAGATATAAGTTCTCTTAAATTCACAATGTTTATCAAAAATAAAGTAATTAAAAATTGGTCTCACTTTGTGGACCCAAATTTGAATTTACATGATTCAGCCTTGATTCATCCCATAATTCATGATTCAAATGACATTGAAAACAATATTAATGGATATTCTGTAAGTATATCATTTTTCACATAAACTTGAAAAGTAATTTCAATTAAACACGTTTATTTTTACAGATGAAAGTAGAATTTACAGTATAACAGTTCAACAGACAAAATTTGTCCCTGAAGTTTAACAAAATTATATTGTAGGATGTATGAAATATAAGTGTTTTACAAAACATGTGTACACGTGTTTATGTAATGCATGTTTTTGCTCATTATCATTGCATATAACTTATTTAAAATTTCAATTATCTTAAAATACACTCTGTTTGTTATTATTAAAATTATTTTACTATTTTAATTTGCATAGTATATGTCTATGTATCTAAAAAATGATAGTACATGTTCAATTGTAACAGTAAAAGAATATGTCAAGTATGTATCTGGCATAGAATTATTTTGAAATATTTATCTACTGTATTGAAATATTTATTATAATATAACAAATCTGTAAAATAAAGTCTTGTGACGTATCGGTCCGGGGGGACGAAGAATAACTTCCCTTCGGGGGAGGGCGACCAGGGAAAGTGGCCCTCCTGTTACCCACGTACACAACCACGGACGATTTTATTTCCGGGCGCCAGTGCAAAGGCACTCGTCCGGGTTATTCGCCCTTCCGGCTGCTCAGGCGAGAGCAGAAATCAGGGGAGGTCAAGAAATAATTAGACGACCCACGAGTAGTATAGAAGAGTAAACTTTAATGGAGGCCAAAATAGGCCAATCCAATGAAACCGAAAAGAGCCCCTCGCGGTACAAATTACGGCCGGGAAGAAGGTCCGCACTCACCAAACGCGAAGAGGGTTTCGCGGCGCGGGGGCTCACGATACAAAAAAAAAAAGAAAAGAAGCGCAACAGTAAAACTAACGCGCACGCGTGCACGGGAGCACACCCTCTCGGTGGTGTGGACAAAAGGGGGACGCTGGTCCTAAACTCGAAATATAAAAAGGAAAAAAAAAACGAGTAAGAACGAGAAGTTATGGGACCGGTACCGAACGGCGCGGCGCGACACGGCACGACGCGGAGGCGCGAAAATAACGGTGACGGTACGCGGCCTCACGGGTCCTCGTCGCCGGGCGGGCGGTCCTTCCACCAGGTACCACCCGCACACACGCACTCTCACGCATACCCACAAAAAAGGGAACGGCGCCGATCGCCAGGAGGTTAAGCCCTACCTGGACGAATGCCGGTCCTCCTCGTTCTGCCAATGTTGGGGCGGCGGCGTCCTCACACTCCCACACAGTAACACACTCACAAAAAGAAAAATACAAAAATAAAACTGGGGGTGGGCAAGGATCGCTGGGAGTCCCGGCGTCTCGCTCCTTTCGCAGCCCGCGAGCTTCTTCTTCTTCTTCGGCGCTGGTATCCCGGTGCGTGGGGTTCCCCCTCCCCGAGGATTTCGGCGTTGGGGATGGGCCACCGCGCTCCCTTGGTGGCCAGGTCCTGGGACCCCTTCGGGTGGTGGCTGGGGTGGCTGGTTCCCAGGCCTGGCATCCCTCGTTCTTGGCTGCCGGTCGCCCCCGCGGAGGATGACGGGGTGGCCCGACGACCGGTCAGCGGGCCGTTGGCGGTCTTCCGGTGGACCCATCCCGCGCTTCCATCGCTCGGGTGGAGGTTCCTCGCGACCGGGGACGCGGGTCCCTCGTCGTCCAGCGACCGCCGCGCGTAAAAGGGGGGCGGGAAGAATGGGGGGACACGATGATAAAAAAAAGTAAAAAAAAAGAAAAACAAAAGAAAAAAAGAAAACTCATGCATCCCTCCATTCACTCCGGCGGCGAGGATGTCGCCTAGGCGGAGGAGGGAGGCCGGCGGGTGTGGTGACTCGTAACGAGGCCAAAAAAAAAAGTGCCTCGTTACAGTCTCTAATAAAGAATCTCTTATTTCCTTCTTGTTCAACTCCTGCCCATATATCCCTAATTTTCATTTATACGTTTACTTCTTTTTTTTTCTAAATAATATCTATAGTGAAGTATGTACTGATGTAACAGAATTTTCTGTAATTTCAGTGATAACATTAAACAGTAACAAACATTTCATAATAATAATAATAATGAAAACTACATTTATATCATTATATACTACACACGCTACACATATTATTTAAAAACAAATCAATTTCCAAAATGAGAACATTTCTGTTTACTATTAGACAAACCTAACTTAACCAAACCATCGAATAAACTTTTATATCATAAAAAGAGGTGAAACAAATTAAAAATAACTTGAATTTATTAAGTTGACGTAAAATATACAGTCATTTATTCAAAATATCAGAACCAAGAAGATATATTAATCACGATCGTGATATCTTCTTGCTATATAACTATAGTACAGAGTATACCAGAGGCGACACTAGACAAGGAAACCGCCCTCCTGGAGAGAGACACAGGGCACAACCAATTTAAAGGCCCAAGTCAAATGAATCGAGAGTGCGCATGTGCATAATGTACAAGTATGGCGGTCAAAGAAGAATAGTTTAAACCTGCACATTCACCAGTAATTTATTTGTAATAAATATTTTGTTATATCTCTGTAACACATTCATCTGAAATTTCTTGTGATATACAGTTTTTCATTTTCTTATAAATTATTTGTAATAATCATTTCCGTAATACATATTCTTCAAATATATTTTGTAGAGTAATCATTTTCGTATATTATTTTCTTTTTCAACTTCTCAACGTCGTAAAATTGATGCAACTACTTCGAAAGACAATATTAATAATATACAGAAAATTGATTACAAATATATTTCAAATTATTAGAGGTTGACATAAAATTAGATTCACTTGATTTAAATTTCCCGCTCGTTTGTACAACCAATTTAAAGGGACAGCGTTTTCGAGAGAACAAAGGTGCCGATAGAGAGTGTCGCCTCTGGTATACTCTGTGGCTCTGTGTTCGTTTTTTTTTTTTTAGTCAGACGCATACCAAGTTTAAACTTCGAATAATAAACAAAAACGAATAAATTGCGAAAATGAGTAATTCAACTATTTCTGATCAATCACTCATGGACAAATCTATGCGAAGTGTCTTCGGTAAGAAAATTATTTTTAAATTATTCTTTTCCCGTAATATGATACATAACCTTTAAATATGTGTAATGTTTTTCAATAGTTGGGAATATCCCATACGAAGCTACGGAAGAGAATTTAAAGGATATTTTTAGTGAAGTTGGTCCAGTGCTTTCATTTAAGTAAGTTAATTTTTGATTTTGTATATTAATTTTACTAGAATCAATTTTGTTAACTTTCAAATATAAAAGAAATTAATATAAAAGTTCTTATTTTTAGCTTAAACTTCTTATTTTCCAAAATTTCTCACTAGTGAATGATTTATAGTATATTAAAATTAATCTTAAAATGTAATTTGATATTACAAATTTTGAATTATTTTACATAGATTAGTATTTGATCGAGAAACAGGCAAACCTAAGGGATATGGCTTCTGTGAATACAAAGATCAAGAAACAGCTCTTAGCGCTATGAGAAATTTAAATGGTTATGAAATTGGTGGAAGAACATTACGTGTTGATAATGCTTGTACTGAAAAGAGTCGAATGGAGATGCAAAGTCTCCTTCAAGGGCAAAATACTGAAAATCCATATGGAGAAGCGGTGCAAGCAGATAAGGCTCCTGAAGCTATAAGTAAGGCTGTGGCGTCTTTGCCACCCGAGCAGATGTTTGAACTTATGAAACAGATGAAACTTTGTGTACAAAATAATCCAAATGAAGCGCGTCAAATGCTACTTCAAAACCCTCAACTAGCATATGCTTTGCTACAAGCTCAAGTAGTGATGAGAATAGTGGATCCGCATACAGCAGTTAATATGTTACATAAAGCAAATCCAATCCCAGGTGTGTTAACACCATCTGATAAACCAGTTGCACATCCAATTGTGCCAAGAATTGAAGAACCATGGGCTCCTTCACGTCCAGCCCCTGTTACAAATCCGCCAGCGACAATATTTGCTGGTAAATATGAAAAAATACTAAAAGAACTATGGTACTAAGGACTTTGTGACAATAACTGTTCAAAAATACATTTATATTTATTTAACCAAATAGTTTAATTCTGATACAGGACAAGACGTTGATCTGCGCACATTGGATAGACAAATGGATCCCCGTTTAGCTAGAATGGATCAAGATTTAAGAGGTCCCCAACAAGTACAACCAACACCTGTTAGTGTACCATCAGTTGTAACTGCAACTGCTGACCCTAGGGGACTCAATACATTTAATGTTACAGATAAGTTAGTATTTGGTTTATTTGACAGAAAATTTGGCACTAATATAATTCAAAAATTTACTCTTTTTTACAGTGCACTTCCTGTTGAAGGAGTTGAGAGGTTTCATAATTACTTTAGATAGTTTTAAACAGTAACTTTCAGATATTCCTTAAAACGTTTTACTTTTTTTCAGTTTCTGTCGCGATCCAAGAACAGATAGATTTGGAAGAGATCCGAGAGATCCCAGAGATCCAAGAATGCCCATTGATCCTAGAATTACCAAAGCTAATCGTAAGTTTTTATAAACGTAATTCATTTACTAGTTTTTAAAAATACGTTAAATTAATTTGAATTTTGCTTAGCACCAGTACCAGTAGCATCACCGGTGGTACCAAGACCTGTTGCTGCGCCAACTGTTCAACCGTCAAATGTTGTAGCAGGTACTGCTACAGCTCCTGCTGCTGCATTAACAACATCTGCAACATCTGCAACTTCAAGACTTATGGCAGGCATGTCTCCCGCTGGAAATATACCTAGCGGAGCATCTGATCAGGAGAAGGTATAAATAATTACATCATAATTAGATATCAGTCAAATTTTCATAAAAATATATCAAATCGTACATTAATTGTGAGTACACTTAATAATACAAGTATAAAAGTAACTGTTAATTTTATTACAGGCGGCTTTAATAATGCAAGTACTGCAATTATCAGATGAACAAATCGCTATGTTACCACCCGAACAAAGACAAAGTATTCTAGTGCTTAAAGAACAAATCGCTAAAAGTACGCAACGTTAATATGTAACTCATTCTTCATCTTTTTTTAAATAAACGTGTAAACCTATCTAAAAATGACAATATTACATTATATAAATTTAATCTGGCATGGTAAATGAAACTTATAAAAAATTATTCCTTGTGTCAGTAATCATAACTCTATGACATCAAAACTATAAAATAAACATAAAAATATGAAATTTAATAATTTTTATAAAGATTAATTTTTACTATTAAAAATTAGCTTATATCATATAGAAATAAACGTAAACTAATGTTTAATTATAATAAAATTCGTCATTTGTTTTTTAATGTAAATAAACCTTCTTCGATGAGTCTCTTATACAAGAGTTCTTTGCGTTCCTCGTTCTCATACAATTCAATATGCATGAATTCTTCGTCGATTTCCTGAAATAATTACTTTAGTAAATACTAGATCATTTATAACAAATTATCATCATGAAGTAATAGTTACTTTGATTATAGCTACAACACGTCTGTTATACATTTCTTCTAGCTGATTTAAAAATCTCTCGAGATTTGGTGTCGGAATATATTCTATATTCCATAATTTGCATTTAATCGCCATAACTGGTACATCCATCCATTCTTTTTTCAATGCAAATAATTCACACCTGTTATGTGAACAAAATAATTATTTATTAGTTTTTTTTATAGTTTCAACTTTTTATTGAAAATAAGAAAAGAAAGATCCAACTGGTTACGTTAGATAAAAAACAATTTGAAAATATGAAAATGTAACGTACTGGTCAGAATGTACTATTCTATATTCGCAGTTGCCATAATCGACATAAATCAGTTTAATTTCGGTTTCATTTGAATCTTCAATTGGGTCAGATTCTACTATGAGGCACCTATACCAAATATCGTCATTGTATTTTGCGCAGCATGGTGTATCTATAAAAAAAAGTTTCAGTATATGCACTACTGTATACATAGTCTTATCATTATCAAATATAATTGATTTTGCAAATGAAGGTTTCTAGATATTGGATTTAAAAGTATAAGTGATAATAATACTCACTAGGTGTAAAATTTGTAATCATTTGTTGTTTACACGCATTTTCTTGCAAATCTTTCATTAAAAGTTCATACTGTGTGTAGTAAGTATTTAAAATCTAGAATCAAAGGAACATCTAAGTAGACGTTTTTACACATGAATTACTTCAGTAAAATTTTTAAATTTAATATTTTTCACATATTCGGATTTAAAAATTTTCAGTTTACAACTTTAAAAATTTTGTATTCAAGTTTGGAAATTCAAATTTGTAAATTTCCATCATTTTAAAGAAGGGTTATCTCTAAACCCTGAAAATCAATCTTATTTAAAAACGAATAAAATAATTCTTATTTATATGTCGGTAGACTATGTTTAAATAATATGTATATTTCTTTAAAAATTAAGTGAGTTCAGCTTTTACGAAGTAATAAAAGTATCGTAATTTTCATTTGTTATTTACTTCAACCAGTCATTTTGTATTAAGAATATGGCATAAGTACTATTTTTCAAGTACTTTGATGTTATCAATTACCGGTCATTTTATATTGTAGTAACAACGTTAACAGAGAGTTTTTACAATCAGTTCCGTCAAACTTAAAGTTTCAAGTAATGCGTATTTTGTAATTAAAGTAACTTGTTAAATGTTATCTAAGATGTATACACTGGTATGTAACTTCAATGTATTAACAATATGAATAATATACCAGAAAATATTTGCGATAAGTCCTAGTATCAAAAGTAAAAAAAAATTATAAATAATTTAAAAACCAGAGTACTGCATTTGTAACGTATGTCGAAGTTAAGAAGTGTTGTTACGATATAAGCACATACTATGTAGAAATTTAACCTTTTTTTAAACGTCGTATTGTTAAATCGATTTTGAAAATTTAATTATTATATCTTCCTTCAAGAATTGTTAATTTTGAAAATTAGAAATTTAGAAGTTAAAAGTTTTTAATACTTTAACGTTTCAATTTAAAAATCTCAAAACGAATTTTGTAATTTCAGCGAAAAAGTTTTCAAGTCAAATATGCGCTAGATGGAAAGCACTCCATTAACATTACACATTGTACAACTTTTTCTGCTTTCGCAGTCCTCTTCAGGATCGCATAACAAGACCACTGTATTAATTTGTATTGCATACCTCTGAGTGTGCGTTGTCTTTTAGATGAGCATAAAATTCAGTTGTACTAATACTGAAGCACAGTTCTATTTCTATGAACCCTGTATCTTGTGGTACATTGATCAACCTGTAATTCATCGAAAGATTCTCTTCAGAAACAACTTGTGGCGTTGAACTGATTATTTCGTCGTTTATTTTACACCATGATAAATTTTCAATATCAGTCGTATTGGGACTTTCGTTTTTATTTATTGCAACCGGATTTAATACCAATACGGAATTTCCGCTAATAATCGCATCTTTCATTATCTCATTATCCGAACAAAAAGATTTTGAATTTTCTATAACTATATCTGGGGTGTCTGTTGTAGAAACACTTTGGTCAGATACACTAGTGTTAACACTGTGTTTAATATTCATTTCCCACTCTTTTGTAAGAAATGTAATTAAATCGCATCTATTTTTACAATATTTGTTTGGAAACATCATTATAGAAATCTGAAAAAGGTATACAATATATATAGAGTTATATTATATACTATAACTACATATAAATATGTTGAAATAACGTACATCCAACTTAACATAATATACATTTTTTAACGATCATGTGTCTCTGGTGCATGAACAAGTATAACTTACACTATTGTTTTTGTATAGTCAGGATAGTATTATAATATGTAAAGTACAGTATGCAATTTTTAGTACTTGCTGTTATAATATAAGGTTAAAGAGTGTCAGAAAAGCGAAATTATCGTGTACTATTAGAAACATAAACAAAGGACAACAATATAGAATATATGTACATATGTATAAAATGTCCTCATACTATCTTGACCAAAATATGATCTTTACTCAGTTGTTCATCCAACACAGACCTCCTCGTTTAATAAAATGCAAGATCACATATGAGATAATACTTTCCCATTTTTATAGTATTATTAATATAGGCTACATGAAAAATGTAAAACGTCTTTATCCCTATATCCCTACATCTTATATGTATGTTATATCTTCACATCCCTGTATTTATACATATATACAGTAGTATCTGTCACATTATGCCTTTGTTAGGAATAAAAATAAGCATAATTTCGAGCCCCGCAACTTGTATTTGATGTTTACCAAAGAAAGAAATGGACAGAGAGTATAAGGGTAGCGTATCAAATAAACTTTTTTATTTCTAACTTTTTGATAAGTATGTCACTCATTGCATGTCAATAATCGTTTTAAATTAATTATTAAAACAGATTGCTGTAAAAATATATGAAATATTTGTACACATCATGCGTTGAATACATAAGTAGTGTCTGAACAATGTGAGAGTACAGCCTATTTTTTACGGACAATATGAGAGCAAAGTCTACATATGACGGACAATGTGGTGATACAGCCTAACTTGTGCGGACAAAGTGAGAATCGGCCTATGTTTTATGGATAATGTGAGAATCGGTGTATACTTTATGGACAATGTAGGAAGCTATTTACGTGAAATTATTTATAAACCAAGTATTAAGTAAATGTAGTAAATGTTGTCCAAGTTATATCATGTTTGGTGTGATTTTAATTCGAAAAATCTCATAATATATCAAAAAGACTTTGAGTTCAAAAAAATAAAATTAAAAAGTTATAATATAATATTCTGAATTGTTAAACTAGAAAGTCTTATCAAAAGAGCCGCGTGACATATCGCGTTACATCCACCGCACACCTGATTGGCTTCGATGAAGTTATCATAGGCGCAGCAATAAGGACTACATATGCATAGACACATCAGTAGGGATAATGTGGGAGATGTTACTGTATACAGGTATATGCTTAGATATCTATATCCTTGATTTATGTTAACAGATGACGTTCTCATTTAGCAGAATATGAGATTACTTACAATAAGGTGCGTTTTAGTTCTATCAACAACAGTTATTTTACATTCATTTTCAATTAAAAGACCATGTATCTTATCCAAATCTTCTGTTATCCATTTTCCACTTGAAGTTGTCTATTGAAAATAAAATTAGTTTAAACGTATTCAGAATTATGAATATAAATATAAATATCTATTAAAGATATAAATCTCTATATATTTTATGTAATAATACACCATTTGCTAAATAATGTGCTAAAATGGATTTTAAATACTTACCGGATTTAGACCATAGATTGCACATTTCGTGCATTGAATTGGAATATCTTCCAAGATAACTCTTTTTTTCAAAGTTCCAATTGAACATTCTTCGACGTTTCCATAATCTACAAATTCAACCTAGAAAAAATGTTTCGCTTTGTTAATTGTAGGGTCAGAAAATAAGTTTTTGAAATAAAGGAACTGATGAAATTTTTACATCTATTATATCATTTTCTTGAACTTTCACTACTTTCCCTCGATACCATTTTTTATCTGTATGATACTGTGCAATGCACAGATCTCCTGCAGCCCATACAGTATCATGTGATTCAATTGGACAATTAGTATACAATTTCTCCAATTTTCTTTCTATATGTCGCAATATTTCTGCATCTAAAAAAAGAGTATTAATATAAAAGTATTAATTAAGAAATACCACATAATAGTTACAACTAGCCTACAGTGTATAAGGGACCATCTTAAAATATAAATGTGGCAGTATGCATAATCTAACACAAAACATATAGTTAAAGAAATTTGTATTTATACTTTTTTTCTAAGTTTTCTACAATTTTTCAACGTTTTGTGTTAAGTTAGATTTTGTATTAGATTATATATCTTATGTTTTGAAAAGGGATTCTCTAAAAGCTGTACGCCAACAAATTGTATAAAGGATATATACTTTGGTCTTTAGAATGTAAATATAAAAAGCCTTCACTATCCAAATATGTTGGTATGGCAATGAACGAATCTTCCAATATTGGTTTTGCTGGTAACCAAGCCGCCAATTTAGGAAGCATTGGAATGTTGTCAAATGCTTCTATGTTAAGTTCTTGATTGTCTAAATCAGAATCTGAGTGATTTACTGCTTCTGACGTATTTCGATTAATATTTATTTGGATAGAATCGTTGAGATCGTTATTAATTTCAAACCATTTCACGTTTGGTTCATATTTTGCTAATCTTTCTAACTTCTTCATTAACATCCGTTTTAATTCAATTGCTAAAATCTTATCTCTTTTTTTTGCGTATCTAATTAAGAAAATTTACAATGAAAATAACCAATTCAAAGAATATGAAAATACGGAAAAATTTTATCTTCTACGTACTCTTTTATTGGTAAGGCAACTCCGCTTTCAACTAACATTCTATTAATGGAATTTATTTCATATCTTGTTGGTGCTAATGGCCCATCCATTTTCACCTGTTTGATCCAGAGTTCCACTGGTATCACAGAGTCTTCTATATCTTCTTCTTCCTACATAAAAATAATAAAATTGTAGTATTATTTTCAATATATGATTACTATTATGGCCATGATAATGAAAGATTAACGTGGAACAGATATGACCAAATAAATATCTTTCTGATATAGCTGTCTGATCTACAGTAAACTCTCATCGTTATATTGGTACTATTTATATTGTTAATTAACTCTGCTTCGAAATGTAAAAAATTAGAACATAGGATTTTAAAAATTTGGCAGGTTAGTGTGACTTAAAATATTCATGTAGTAGTAAATCGCTTACCAATTTTGATATGTAAAATTTGCAATTTTGATTATTATTCACAATTTCTTGCAATTTTTCACAGGATAATGACGTCCAAAATGTCGACCCTCCGCATGGCAATATACCGCTTAGTTTTATTTTAAAAACATACGTTGGAGTTTCAAAGAATACCGGATATAGTGATTGTAAATCGTTCATCGTAACAATTTCTTCGATGCCTATGTCGTATAAAAACACAATTACTTTATCCGGAGATTTGATTTCGATAATTCGACCACGATAATACATTTCACTTTTCGACGAATAAACTGCGCAAACTGCATCTTTATTCCAGACGTCACGTTTTGCAGATCGATATTTTCTATAAAATTCTTGCATTTCTGCCATCATTTTTTCTGTGTCACTTTGATCATGTGTAGCATTTGACACGTAAATACAATCTGGTGATTGTACTTGGTGTATTAAGACGCTTATTTTAAAAGGGTCTTCGTTGTCATCCATACTTCTGTTTTTTATACTTTTATTTGGTACATCCTTAGGTTTTTCTGATTTTTCTACAAAATTTTTAAGTTTCTCTGGAGTCCTAATTTCCTTTTTGGCTTTGCCTCTCTTTTTCTTGGAATTGTTGTAAGGACTATGTCAAATAGTAGGAAAAAAATTATTTATTGTAAACATTATAAATTTTGATTATAGTATCCGTGGTTTCAGTTTTCATAATTGAAAAGTATAGTGTATAAGAAACAGATAAATTAACTAATCCATATTAATACAATGATTATACTGATTAAAATATTTGAAAAATTTCATATTGAATTGTAATGTATACCTATAAATTTGCACAGCTAGATCATTTCTGACTAATATTGTAGCAACACTCAGTCTGTCATATGTGTACATAGCTACACTATATGTATCTTCAGATTTATCGAAAGCTATAATCTTGACATTTTTTATGTCCATTAAAAATCTTTTTAGAAATTCAATAGTCTCTGGTCCCCATTGCTCTTTATCATCAAACTTTGGTTTTAAATTCTTCAATGAAATTTTTATTGCCTAATACGTGTATAAGGCACAATGAGATGCAGTAAGAAGAAACATAAATATTGAAATATTGATAAATATACTGGCATGAAGAACTTAAATCATTGTAATATTGAAACTTACTTGAGTTTTGCAGCTCATATACCTTCTAGGAAGAGCTCTAACAGAATCATAACTTAACGTCAGTGTATATCCTAAGTCTACGTAGAAAACTCTTATTGTATTTTCAGTGACTTCATTTATAATGCCTCTATGCCACGTACCATCTGTGCCTCGCGCAGCACACGGTAGATCTAAGTAATAATTTAAATATCTAAATTTAATTGTTGAACAATCCGGTTAAGAACAAAGACTACAGATAATTAGTTTCTGAATTAACGCTATGAATTTGAAAACTTAGGAATTTAGAAATATGGTAATTTGAAAATTTTAGTTTAAAAATTTCGAAATTTGAAAATGTGGGGATCCCTAAGGCTATTTTTAGGTTGTCTCGAAGACTAGAACACCGATGTTCATAAATTCATCGATGGGTACTTAATTTGTTCGATTGTTCTAAAATATGTCCTAATATTTTGTGAAATCTCTATTTATAAAACTTTGATAGTTGTGGAAAACATATTACCTTTACAAAGGACAGGTATAAAATCATTACCGGATAAAGTCTGCCCATAGTTTTCAGACATATCAGATACCAACTTGCGGAAGTATGTTCTATTTGCGTGTACCTGTACCATAAAAATATAAATTAACATGAATTTTCAAATGCTTTCATTTATTAACTTAAATTAGAAGCTTCTCCTTAAAGTATAATAGAAGCTTTTTGAATTTTAGTGCATCTGTAAGATTGCAATATATTTTTTAATTATATAAATATTGTTGAAAAAAAGATAGCAACTCACTTTTCTAACGTATATACAACTAGGAGACTCGACGGATAAAATTTCAACATCCGTGTAAGCTTCCATTTCTAAGTGTTCTTTGTAGTAAGTCCGCGTGGAATCAGGATTTGTTCTCTGTAAGTAGAAAATCAGTGGTAAAATTTGACAAAAATGTCGAGATCGTAAAAAATCTACGATTACCATTAGTTTGTTTGGTGAAACACAGGTAGCATATTTCATATACGTTAACGAATCTTTCACGGATGTTAAATGCCAATCCTTCGAGGAAATGACAGACAAATCAACGTAATAAGTATCTCCGGTTATCATAACGACGGACATTGATACCATGGCATTTCTGAAATAAATAAGAAATCACTTTTAATTATTTTTTTATCAGAAAATAGATGACATACATAGTATCTTTTGTAATTTTATTATATGAATTATTATTATTTATTAATAACTCATTATATCAATACATAGAGTTTTATTATTCATTGAAATTTGATAAATTCAATTTGCTAATTAAATATTTACTAAATGTTGATAAATTTCAATAAAAAATGAAAATAACTTCTAGCAGTTGATTAGTTTAATATGCTTATACATATGTTTATAATATGTATATACGGTAAAGCTAAAATAAATCTGTAACCTTTAGAGAAGATAATACTTATTAAATGGGAAAAAATGTCTTAATAAATATGGGTTGGAAAACAAAAAATTGTTACAAACAAAAAAGGATAATTTATTGTTTCTATAAGGCATGATAGCTCTCAACACGAGAAGATTACTCGTTTTGAGCGACATTAGAAATTGTTTGTAACTTTGGAATTATTAGTTTTCCAGTGAACCCTTATTAGATCTTCTCATCAATTCAAAATACTATCTATCGTAAAACTCACAAATTTATTTTGTTTCACCCTATATTCATACAATTCGATTAAGTTTACTCTCATACCGTCAGAATTGATGTTCATTTATCCACAGGAGTATATTCATAATTGTACAAACGATTGAACTAACAAGAAAAAAATATAATCTGTCACAGAACAGCGCCACCTTGCAGTTTTTTAAATTATAGGTATAATTTTTTAGAAAAATATAAAAAGAAACTTTCTAATTGTATCAAACTTTTGCGGTCAGTAAATGGTTTAAAGTTTTTAATATCTACATTAACATTATCGGACAAGTATTTATAGATTTTTTAATAACTCAGATATGTAAGAGCGAGCGGACAATGGTTAGAATCGGTTTTGGGCACCATAAATTAAGGAGTCCCTCAGAGTGTTTAGGCACCGGTTTGAACAAGACTCTGTTGATATTTTCCAGGCCCCTAGTAACAGCAAGAGTTTGTTTATCCCAAAATACAAAGTGGGGATGCGTTCCCCATAAAACCTTCGAGAAAGCCTGAGGACGGGGCATTTGGTTAGAGATTTTTTAGAGAACGTGGAGAGAGAAATCGAACGATAATAATATTTGTAGAAGTTCTGTGTAAAGTATAGGCATCCTTACAGATAGTCTTTTTATAACACCTACTTTGGTGCTGAATTTGAAAGTTAAATATGAATTTTTTCTCCTTACGTATTCATTATTTCCAGATTAAATTCATGTGTACTTTGTTACGTACTGGTCCGGGGAACGAAGAATGCGTTCCCTGCGGGGGTGGGCGACCAGTAGCAACTTTGACATATAGATTAAAAACTTTTTATTATTTTATATCACAATTGCAATTCGTATATCAATTCTTACTGCAATTCTTCCGCCGTAAAAGCTAATATCAAGCACAAAGCATTTCCATTCAAGGTGCTGCACTGCCATTTTGCAACCCCTTTAATATCTATCAATTCCAAATAAAAGAACACGAAATAGATACATATCAACGCACCTTTTGTATCTTTCGCTGTTTTCCAGAGAATAACTATTAAAACTGTCTTTAATCTTAAGTTTTATTACACTGTATTTTCTTCACTGTAATAATGCTTCTTTATGTAGAATGTTCCGAAGAATCATTTACGTACGAAAACTGTACGGTACCATTAAAAAGAGATAGTAAATTTACATTCTACTTTTTAAATAGAGCTGCATTTTTTCACATGAACCCATTCTTTATAATAGTTTTAATAACTAGATATTAAAATACAATATTAAAAAAAAAAAAGAAAATATTTTTGATATTTTCCAATGCTTGCACGCAATATTTCATTCTCGAATTTAAAATGCCTCATTCACTGTTAATTTGTCAACATTGTATCCTAATGCAAAATGTTCTAAAGAATCGAGTTGCATATAAGAATATAATTTTCTATTTAACAAAATGAACGTGTCCTTGAAACTTTACTTTCATCGTTACTTTACTGGGGACAAAAGAACTCATGCCGGGGATTATACCAAACAATTTTTATACAAATATTTTTTAAATACTTTCGATTCCTGCTGAGATGTTTGTGGAGAATTTTCGTGAATTTTATTAAGTTTTTACATTTATATTTAGTGTAAAAATTCAGTGTAAAAAATCGAGGGCATCTTTATTCAACAAGTTATTTTTCTCTTACCCATAAAATTAACCATATTTTCAAATAAGTGCGAATATAGTTTGAAAAAAGAACTCACGATTTATTAATATTACTCACGAATAAACCATCTTTTTGAAAACTTGAATGGCATCGGGATGCCATTCGCCATTATTCGGTACAACGTCGTGCAAAGTACATCTAATAGCCATCATCGGTAACATAGCAAATTGAGGTACGATATTTCGTATCTTCGCCAATGGAACATTTTCTTCTTTCATCCCATAATCAATAAAGATCACGCTATACTTTTCGTCGTCGGTGGAGGTCCTTTTCTTGTCAATGATGCGTGCCCTATGCCAACCTTTGTCCTCGAAACATTGCACAATATACAATGCATCTAGGAGAAAACATAAAAAATTAAGGAACATCGTAAATAATTTTGTCTTGTTATTTGTGTTATTATCCGGGAAAATACCACGTAGGTTTAATTTCTGTAATAATTTATGTCCACTGAAAGAGCGTTTAAAATGGCATGAACATTTCAAACTATGAATAGATGTGAAAAACAACTAAACGTTCATAACTTAAAGGTTCACATCAATCAACTTTGCGTTTGACAATTATTTTCAATTTCAATTATTACAAAATATACCACTTTTATATCATTATATCATACTTATAGTGACTTCCGTTGGTATAACCCCTGAAGTGTTGGCTAATAGCGATAATCCCTTCTCCATCTCTGTTATTTTATTCTGATTTTGTATCATTTGAACAAAAAAGCAAGAAGGATCCACTACATGAGTAACGCGAATCATCTCCGAGGATCCTGAAAATAAAGAAGCATGATCGATGAGGCATTCCAATATCATTAATCCTATTTTAACATTTCTTCAAGTTATGATAGCAGCAGTTTTTCTCTTAGAATATTTGTCAACTGAACGTGAAAAATCGAAATTATTAATTACATACCTACAGCAGGAAGATTATCACTTTTTTTAGGCGGCGCCGATATTACTGACGTGGATTTTGTTGTAGCAGGTGATTTACGCTTAAGTACTGTAAAATATGAAGTTTTTCATTATCAATGGAAATAAAAGAAATAAAAATTCGAAAGATAAAAAATAACTGAAAAATAAATAATTTTCAACTGCTACTGGATCATCAGTTAATTTTTTCGTTATTCATTATGCATTTTTGTTATAAAATGTAGAATGACGATTCTAATTCGCTAATTGGTTTGGAACAATTTTCATTTATTTGTGGATAAGATGTATTAGAACTCGCAGAAAAGGTAGTTGAAAAATGTTTTTCAAAAAGTTAATAATTATTTATTACTAACGATTTTATTTTCAATTTTATAAATTTAGAAGTAAAGAACAAAATCAAGTTTTTACGACACCCATAGTTGAAAATAGTTGTGCTATTTTGCAAGAATATCCCGATTGTAACGGAAGAATTAGTATTATTTGAAATATTACTTGAAATATTAAGCTCTTCAGACAGCGGTTCTGGCTCATAATCACTGGGCAGTGCGTCAGTTCGTTGCAGAATGAGTTTGGGTGATGGTGGTATGTGTATAGTGTAATGCTTCTTAATGACATCAACGAGGCCTTTATCAACGGTAAATCTGCAAAATCAGACATTTGCCTCATGTGAAAAATTTTGTTGCAAATTACTACCTTGCATTATTTGATATGTAACTTTAAATTGATGACATTAGATGGTAATAGTTTAAGTAGACAAAGGCATAAAAATCAGTTACGAAGGGGAAAGAAAATTATAATTATTCCAAAAAAAATGATAGGATATTATTACTTTAAAAATTGAATTTCATAATTCGTTAGTATATTCTTCCTACTAATTAATTAATTAGTAATAAAAGAGTTGATATAATATTGAAATATATTTATGGCGACTATGTGTTTTATAGACCAATAATTTACGAGCAAGTTTCGTGCGATTTTCAACAAATGAAAGGCAGCGGCGCGGCGTCGTACAATTAGCAGCGAGTGTTTGCACGGAAGTGAAAATCCGGGTTCGGCCGAGTATACAGGTAAATACAAGTACGTACAGGGAAATGCACGAAAATGTACCCTTCCGGTTTTGATGAAAATTTGAACGTTTGTTAAATAACTAAAAATAAAATACTCTATCGTGCTTAGTGAACTTCGATAGCCATTCAATCCTTTTCGTTTGAACAACTGTATGTTTGAAATTAAAATACTTAGCAAAGTAAAGAATCACTGTATATTTCGACTTCGTATATTGTAAAAGATTGTGAAAAGTATGATATTTTTAACAAAAATGCTGATTGCCCCTCTTCACAGAAGGTGATTTCAAATGATATATTTAATAAACATTGTTAAAAACAACAAATTCGAAAAACACGCATCCTCTATTTTAGTCTATAGTTTACATATACAAAGTTGCGCAAAAATAGATCAACATTTAGTAAAAAATGTTAAACAAAAATTATAAATTTTCAAAATATTATTTAAACGAATAAAATTTATTAACATTTTTTCTGCAGAAAAATTCCCTATTTAAAGACCAACAATTGAAAAAAAAAGAGCTTCCAATTGTCTCCTTTAATACCTGAGATATTCCCAAAAATATGATTTCAGCCCTTAACTTTGAGGGCTATTATCACCCCTTCAATGTGCACGATGGCCGATATAAAAAAATACGTGTCAAATATTTTCTTGAGAACTACCTTTCACATAAGTTTCATTAAAATCGGTGTATCCCGGTTCGATATGTTCCCTTGTAAGATGAAGACGTTACACTACGAATTTATAGGACTACATTTATAAGTTAGTAATAAATAATATAGCTTACGTGATCTCTTGGTCAGCTGGCATGGAATTTAATATTAAGTGGCACGGTATAGCGGCTAAATTTTGCAAGGTTTGAATCACTTGTTGAATATCTATTTTGTCAAGATTATCCAATATCGAGGAAGTTATCTGTAAAAGAAAAGCAAATTATTTTCATCAGATCAATCTACATCTTTTATATTTTAACATTAATCTATTAGTTGTTCCAAATACTTGATCAATCAAACAAACGAATATTAAGTTATATGTGTATGTATATAAAAATATATATATATTTTTTTTTTTTTTAAAATGCGGAAAAATTAGTGGAAAGTAAACATTACAGTAATGATAATGTAATTCTTTGATCAACTGTAGTGCCTGAACGCATTAACATATCTTGTATATTCTTTTGTAGGTAGTTTCTTCAAAATATTTTCTGAAATATTAGAAACATAATTTTTTAAACTTTCATCAAGCAATTAAAATTTAATTCAACAGTTCACTCGTAATCTACAATCTTTATTATTATCATATTACTAAGTTATATGTTATGAAATTAGATGATAATTGCAAAGTTTAATTCTCCTTCCCTTTTTACGATACAACGTGCAAAAATCCATGAAAATTAATTGTCAAAACAATGACAATACATCTTCGTTCATGTGTCAGCTCATTTCACTCGTTTCTGGCTCGTTCATAATGATTTCATTATGAAAATTTGTATCTCCACTGTCATATACACACGGTGTAGCACGCTAGGGAAGAGATTTTAAATTCAGACCGTTTTATGACACGCCGCGAATTAACACTGTCATCTAATTTTACTTAAATTACTTTCGGCAGTAGCGTTTTCGAACCGTTTCACGAGAAATCTCTCTCTGCATGTCAACCATTATATTTCAACGATTTATTTCACGGTGATAAATTTTAAGGAAATTCTAGTTGGGAGTCGATTCTTGTTTGTTATACTTGACAATGCGTATGAAAAAAATACTCCAATAAATAGAAATTTTTATTCTCAGGTACACGCTTTTTAATCTTTGTATATTTTTGTTTTTTAGATTTAGATTGTTTATACCGACTAAAATTTGTATTAACTGTATCATAAAATTGTGTCAGTAATACTGAGGACAATAATAAAATAAATTTGTTGTTAGATATATTGTCATTGTAGATATATGTATTTAGTGAAGTGGAAATTGGTGTATTTCAGGGAACTATTTTGTACAGATGCATTTTGGGAAAAGTATTTTCAAACAATTCTTGTTCGTTCCTGTTCCAATTTCGCTATTTTTCTTTGGATTATTAAAATTGACTTAAATTTGAATTGAGTCTACAGTGATATTTTACTGGTAATATCAATATAGTGTCGTTTTGTATGTTTCTAATTAAGAAATAATTGTCGTTTCTCATTAAGAAATTTAATTTATTAAATTTATTGAAGAATATAAAATTAAATTATTTCATTATACAAAGATAAATTATCACAAAATTCGAATTATCAGTCTTTGTTCGTTCCTTTTGCTAATAAATTTAAAAAAAAGGTATTTTCAATTCTAAGTTTATAACATTATTCGAAATTTGTTTAATAGATATGGAAATTCTTAATAATTTTAATCTTGCCAATTTCATCATGATAATTTTAATCAGACACGTTTCATTACAGAAGATTTTAATTATGTAAAATTTCATCATAGGGCACAATATCTGTTTCGAAATCATAGTATTATCTAAACCAAATTGCATTGAGATCAGAGGAAAATCTCATAACGATTTTAAGCATTCTCGTTCATTACGTGCAACTCAAACACGCATGAATAAAAGCGACAGAAAATCCCAACAGACCTAATAATTATAGCAATCAAGCTGACAGTGTGCGGCTAACGAATCATGTTCTGTTTAAAACACACAAACGTAATTGAACAAATGAATGGAACAAGCGGTTTAAACTTTACCTATGAGAAACATTGTAGTAATTCAATTGGGAAAATTATCTTTTTCGTAACAAATTGTCATTGTTTTGTAAAATCAATTGGGTAATGCGTTAACTGCTATCATATGTATTACTATAGCAGACAACGTTTACGTTATGTGTATTATTCTTTATATGCCTGTACAATTAAATTCTGATTATACCTATCATTTGCAAATAAATATTTAATATATTTATTCTATACTATATTGATAATTCACAATTATCTAATTAAAGCAATAAACGATGCCTTTGGTGCCTACATAAGAGTTTTATAAAACAAAATACCAATTTACAGAGATGATAATAAAATCTTGGGAAAAGCACGACGACGCGACGGGGCATTACGTTGGCCAGTTTAGAGAATATCGTAGAGAGAAGTCGGACGATAATAATATTCGTAAATTCTGTATGAAGTATAGGCTCCCTTGCAGTATAGTTATTAGAAACTTAATAGTACCTATCAATTTCTTAAAGCAATAAATGCTACTTACCGCTAAAGCAGACTGTATCTGATTCTCGTAGTCTTTCAGCTGTTGCGAGATATCCTCAATATTAGTACTTCGCGAATTTCGATGATTGTGTAAAGAATCGATGATCTTTTTCTCAACATTTTGCAAAACACCGTGTAAATAAGCAAAATGTTGTGTGACGGCTGTCTCGACGCTGTCGATGTTATGCGATTCCTTCGGGTAGATAGCGATTCGTGATAATTTCTGTGAACATCAATGTAAAAATCGATTAATAGAATCAAAATGTACATTAGACTGACTATAACAAATGAAACAATTTCCACACAATCATTCAAAGCCACTTGATATCCTTTTACCGTATTCCCAATATGGAAATTCGAGTGTAAGATATTTGACATTTCGATTTTCTATTATAAAATTATATTTAAATATGCTTATATACAAGTAATTTCTTTAATCAAGCCCAAAATTATAAGTTCATTTCCAGCTAGGTTACTGTTGTGGTTAATACTATACTTCTTTTTTGGGTTATTACGCATAAATACAAAACAAGCAACACTACGAGTTGCTCCTTTTGTGAAAAATGGTATTTGTAGGTTAAACAGAAGTAAAGATTCGCTTAAAAAGAAACTACTTATTTATTAACTAATTGTAATAAAAATTATCATTAATAATAA
Source organism: Megachile willughbiella (assembly GCA_945859595.2). NCBI lineage: Eukaryota > Metazoa > Arthropoda > Insecta > Hymenoptera > Megachilidae > Megachile > Megachile willughbiella. Next base: position 1,936,359 of record OX243807.1, read on the forward strand.
ATTACTGTTACATTACGATTAACTAATTAGAAAATTTTCGTTTGAATATTCTTAACAAAATTTTCAATTAAATTTTTATCAAATTGTTCTCACATTATATTGGGTTCTTAATTATTCAGTCATCGAATATTTTTTGTTCTCTTCATTGGATTGGTTTACCGGTATTCATCAGTTTGTATTCAAAAGACCTGTCAAACGTTTTAAAATTTCAATATTGTGATTTTCAAGTCATGTTGTGCACTTGCACTACGGTAAGTACGAGCGCTATTCTGTTAAAATTTCAGTGATCTATTATGTATAAGGAAGCAAAGGCAATTATAAAATTCATTGATATTTTTTTACTGTTTATTCGTATAATTAGAAATTTCTGAGAAACTCCGTATACTCCACTAAAATTACGCGTTGAAGAAAGTATCTTAGTATAAATTAACAATTTTCAAGAGAAAATCAGTTTAGATTGACTTAATTCCTATGAACATGACATTCGATAAGAAAAATACGTTATCCAACACATAATTTTGTTACAGATAACGTAATGTAATGGAGAGTTTTTAGTACATCGCCGATAATCTCAATTATAAAAATCAGTAATAAAAAACGGGAATTCTACAATCGCGTAGGAAAAATGGGTATTCGTATTTAAAAAAAGTATATTTATCAGATGATAAAATGACACTTTATTTAAACATTTTAGTGCAGTAAATGAATGTATAACTATTTATTACTTAATATTACACTTTTCGTAGCAATAAACATCATCGTCTAATACTCCTCTACAAACTTTATATTTTTGAGACGAATAATGATGCACTTATTAATGCATTATTTAAGACAATTTTGCGACCTTATTTTGCGTTTATTTTCTCTTTCGCATGGTAGCTCGATCCTAGAAACTCTTTGACGTATTGCAAAGTGTTCAATTTTTCTTCAAAATGAATCTGTATGTACTTTATGAAAAATGTAAAAGTAATGTAAATATCTAAGATTGTGCTATTATTGAAGGAAATATAATTGAATTATTTTTTACATCAATAATGTTTATTTGTTACTGATAAAACATTAATATAGTTTACCTGATGTTATACACCACCATCTTCGACGGTGGAATAATAACAATAATAGTTGGGTTCTAATCTCGATTAGAGGAAGTGCGAGGAAATTTAACGTATTTAACTTCTGCAGGTCTGACTTGTAAAAAATTCTTATTATTTCGTAAGTGATTTAAATGAAGTGCTTTACGATAGTGTCTGTCTCTTCGTTCTCCTCTGATAAGGAAGTCTCGGAATTAGTAATTGTGGCAAGAGGGGTAAGAAATTTTAGGTAATAAGCGGGAAACGGCAGATAGGCGATGGGAATAAGATTATGCTACTCTTGCACATTCTTGTTACAAAGTTGTACTTACGCTAATTGTTCGTAATGACAATGACGATGGCAATAATGACGATGGCGATGACGACGAAGACGACAACGACAATAATAACAATAATAATAATAATAATCGTTGTTTTTTAGCACGGGCTCACGATATTAATTTACGAAATAATATCTGAATTGCTGCACTTTCTTACTCCTCTTACAGCAATAAGGATGTTACAATGAATATGTAATTATAATGAATCTCTTTATTCTTTTAGGAATATATGATGCAAATGTTCTTTGTGTTAAGTAGACACGACTAACGACTTGTTAGACGATTACGGTTGACAATGCAAGTTGACTATACGACGTTTTAAGACAGAATGCAAGTTGACAGTACGACCGTTTTAGACTAAAAGAATATTTTCGGTTTCGTGATAACCACGTCAACTCTCAACTCGTGTCACAACCTAGTCAGCAAAAAGGATCAAGGAATTAGTCTAGCATGGAAATCAACGAAGGCCACCCATCGGTCTGATGGGTGTCAGATTTTTGACAAAATATGATAAGCTAATATGGTTTGACAAATGAGAATGCTAGATGCTATCCATGTATGAGAGCTGAAGATTCTAGCTACTGCAGTGCACATGTGAGCCCTGGTAGTGATGACACAATCTCTGTGCAGTGGAACTTGTACTTGAGATACCTGAAGTATACATATGTAGGATATGACACTTGATTTATAAAACTTGACCACATGATCAGAAAGATACGTTATTTTATAAAATGTATGCTGTACACTGGAGTTAATAAGTTAAATTTCAAAATATGCTGATAAGAATTTAAAATATTGAATAATAATCGTAAACTATACGGGCTACGATTTAGAAGAACAGTACGCATTTGGCAATTGATTATTAAAGACAGTTTAACTTTTGTTGTTACTTGTTAATAAATAAATAGCTTCCTAGAAGCAAATTTATACTTTATACATATATTATACATAAACTAGTATAAATAATGTAATATAATACAATTGCCAGAATATTATGTATAGAAATCAGTCGTACACCACATGGAAGGTATAAAATATGCCTTATATAACTCCAACCATAGTAATATCTTTTGCACGAGTCAAAATAAAAATTCCAATTTATCCGTTCTTTTTTTTTTGTTTGGACTAGTAGCTTACGTATATGAAATTTGATAAAAATAGTTCAACGTTTTATTAAAAAAAATTGCAAAATAATGTTAATTTTTAATATACTTTCTAAACAAATAAATTTTTCAAAAAATCACTTACGCCATATTACTGGCTTTCTAAAACGAACAAATTTGGATTTTGAATTTTTTATCTAGGGCTAATAGTTCCCGAGATATTTGTGAAAATAGCTTTTTCAATCCCAACTTTATGGGTTATTTTCATCACTCCAAAGTGGATATTTGCGCGTAAAAAGAATATGTGTCAAATATTTTTTCAAGTTCTATAACATTTAAAAATTTCATAAAAATCGGCGTGTAACGTTTAGGCGATGTCCCTTGTTAGTAGACAAACAGTGTGTTGTATCGTGCTTTTCTCGTTTTTTTTCTCGAAGACAGGACGACAGTTACACCCAATATGCGCGGGTGAAATCGATTATGTGTAAGATAGGTTAAGTGACTACACAAGGTAGATAGGTTGCTGATTGACCATATTCAGCGTTAGGTTTGTAATACATTTGAAAGTTACTTGTTTGACTGTTGAAATGTTTCTGTTATTTTTACATTTTTGTACATATGAAGTAGACAATTTTTTGGTTACGGAGTGGTGGTTGTACCAATTCGCTGTAAGATATAGAGGGAGAAAATGGAAAATAAAGGGAGGAAGTCTGGACTAACGGTTCGCCTCTTCAGGTAGTTCAAAAAAAATTCCGAGTTTTAGGGACCATTTCATAACGTGACGGTTAACTAAAATATTGTTATGGTCCGAATCATAAATATGCTGTTCTAAAACAGTTTTGGGTTTTAAACGGTCTGTTTTTTTTTCAGTCCTAAGACGCTACACAGTGTATTAATTTGTAGTGTATTACCTAGATTAAAATTAGTGACCGGTGTAAAGAATTCAATGAGTGAGTTCACATCAATGATAATTATAATCTGCCTTACCGTCAAAGCAGATCCCATAGCGTGCCGGTTCGTTTGAAAATAGAGAAATCGCTCTACAACGTGTCCTGTATGAGTTACATGCAATGTGTACTGCCTACTGATGCAATATTCTGATTGATATTCGACCGGTCGTTTCTCAGTCGTGTTAAGAAATCGAGGCATCTTTAGTAATGCTGGTGAAACTGCTTCTGAGGAGCACTCTTATCTCGATTGTAGGTGAACCGAGAATCCTATGTATGTTTCGGATGCTTCGAAACGTGATAGTAATTTATAAATAAGAATTTCCGAAGTACTAAATTTAGAATTTTTTATTGCTTGATGTTGATTAGACATAGATTTTTTGTTGATAATTTCAAAACTTATAACAATAAATGACTTAAAATGTTAATTAGCAATAATAACATATATTTTTTATAATTTGGTTAACTGAAAACAAAATTTTATTACTAGAATAAGGACACTAAAAACAGGAAACTTTTGTTAATTTTTGAAAATTTTGAAAAGTCTGAAAATTACTGAAAATTGTACAATGACTGATATAATGTTGGTTAGTGATAACTTTGAATTGGAAAGTTTAGGAGTTTGAAAAATATAATATTTTATTACAGAAATGGCAAATTTAGTACGAGAGAATTTTCATTAGTTTCTACAATGTAAACTCTAAGGCTTGAAAAATTACCGACAATTATTATTAATTCTAGAATAATTGGAAAGTTTAACTATACCTGTAGAATTTAATTGTAATTGAAAACTTTAGTTATTGGTAACGTAAAACTTGAGAATATGAGAAACAAAAGATTTAGGTATTAGACTTTGAACATTGATATTTAAGAATTTATGCTGATTTTGGTAGTTTTAAGTTTGAAATGTGAATATACAACAGCTTACAGTTGTACAATAATTTATGATTATAAATTTTAATTGTTGACAACGTTAGAATTGGGACATTGAAATTTTTTGAATTCCGACTAATTAATTTAACTCAAAAATTTATATAATTTGATAGATTTATATAACATGAAATTAGATGAAAACTCGATTGCATTTAGTATACCTAAATTAGTTTACCATTTAATTTATATTCGTAATATACGGATGATTCGATAAATTAATTAAACAAAATACTTCTTTTTTTTTCAATTACACAATACTGTTTCATTTTTTCGAGAACCTCGTTAAAGGAAACTTTGCTCGTAATTAAAAGTGAAGCTGCTGTTAGTGAGCTTGCACGAAATTAATAACAGCAGAAATATCGAAAAAACTAATGAACCCACTGACGCAGATTGATTATTTTTACAAACGACCCCTGTAATAAATATTACGATCGATAACGTTAATCAACAACGCTATTCAATAATATTTCGTTTCGATTTTCTAATTTTTTCTTCCAACTTTCAACGAAGTACTTCTATCAATTGTTAACTTTTTTCCGCATTCTCATCTAACGAACTGTTGATTAAAACTGATGTTATGTTTAATAATTTTATAGAAGATAACGAACAATTTATAGACATGAATATATTATGCGCATTTCATTTATAATTAACTACTTATTTCTTAGTCACAGAAAAACAATAGAATAATTATTAACAGACGGTGCATGTTTCTAATATAATATTCCATTTAACTAATTTGTGTAAGCAGGTTGCCGATAAAATATTTAAATACACCATTTTGATCTTTCGTTTAAGCACGCTTCAAGTTTGCATTACTTTAAAAATGTAATATAATGTTCGTGTAACTACGATTTTGTTTAAAGTTGATTAGGTTTTCTTACTTCTTATTCAACAGTTTTAATGTTTCATGGCATACACGACCAAGTAGCGTTTGGAGATTTGTAAATTTGAACGTCCGAAACTAGGAAACCAGGAAATATGTGAATTTGAAAGTTTGAGAAATTCAATATTTGGTAATTTAGGAAGTTCAGAAATTTTAGAATGTGAAAATTTGAAAATTTGAGAATTCAGCAATTTGGAGATTTCACATTTTTGGAATTTGGAAGTATTTACATTGAGAATTAAAGAATGTAGACGACTAAAAATTGAGGAATTTGGGAATTTCGATATTTGGACTGTTAGAACCATGAAAATTGAGATATGTGAGAATTTGGATATTTAGAAAATGGAAAGCTTACAAATTTTTAACTTTAAAAGTCTTTTTACAATTGTTGTGTTGCTTGCGCTTCAACTTAATGAAAACGCGATCTCGGTTAATGTGTGGATCAGTGACACCACTAGGACACAAAATGAACGAACAACTGTTTGAGGATAAATATGTTCAATTTATTTACAAATGAAAGTTTACCCTGTCCCTTAAAAGAGATACCTCGTAACTACGGACTCTATAAATTCCAACTTGATTCGTGCAGAGCTAACAAGAGAATCTACCGAAAAATTTAAGAAGAATCTTCGCGTCAAAAATTCAAGTGTGGAGTGAGGTCAACATGCTGCTGGGGTTGGACAAGCGACTTGGTTACAGTTAACCATTGGATTGGTTAAAAAATATTAATGGACGGAACTGCCCTTACCAAACGCTCGTACTTAGGTCAAGTTTGACTTGAGGTCAAAACTACACCGTCGCATGTCAGTTTATGTTTTGAGGAAAAAGGACAAACTTATCCTGCTCCCTATCTAAGTAGTTACGGCAGTGGCTGACTTTGGTTTACAGACAAATTATTGTTTACAAATAAAAATTAAAAGATTCTAACCAATTTATTTGATATTTATTGATTTCAATAAACAGTAAATTCAATGATGATGATTCATTTCATACGAACGTAGTCTGAAATTACATACTATCAAGAATATTGATATTTTCTATTACCATAAATTCAAAAATACTTCAAAAAAGATGAACGTTAGATGAATCGATAGAGGTGTCTGAAGCAAGTATTTACCATTCATAATGAGAAAGTTAAAAGTCAAGATGACGATGATTCTGCATTTTTTCAAAGATTTTAATGTATGATTTTTTAGAAATGTTAATATGCACCTACTTTTTTTCATCATTCAATAACTATGAAAAATCTGACCTGATACCAACAATGATAAAAACCAATTGTAATTTTTTCAATATTTTCAAGTAACTCATCACTGGGATGTCATCTTAATTTATCATTTTATAACAGAAAAACACATATTTATTTCACAAGAAAGCTGAAAAGCGAAAAATTAAGTACAAAGAAAATATGAAGAATGAATTTCACTGTCGTTCGGAATGTATTAATTGTACTATGTTGCTCGTTTAATAATAGTAGATCAGGAAGTCTTCATTCAAGAATCGACGACTTAACACTCTTAACCGACTCATCTTTTGTTATATTCGAAACCCGCGGATTCTTTGAACTCAATGCGCCGATACCACATCGCCGCAAGCCCAGGATATCAACAAAGCCACTGATATTATCGACATGCCATCGTTTCGCCGTGAACTAGAAGGTCGGTGTCGATCAACTTTCTACGAAGATTCTCTGTGAAGGGAAGAGACTTATCTATCTGCCGTGAAGGGAGAGCGGCACAGATTGGAATGGCAGGGAGCAAAAGGAACAGAGGTGGGCAGAAGTCGATGGTTAACATCGAACCGAACCACCTAACAAACGTTCCTTTCCCCAGTCTTTCGCGTCCCGAGGACCGGTTACCATCGAAGTTCACGTGTCTCCACGTTACGTCGTTTCTCCATCGCTTTTTGTGAACATTTTGGTGCCTCGTGGGTGTCGAAGATGAGGCTATCTGTCCAACATTCGTATTCCTAGCTCGCAGTTGAGTCATCGAGGTGGAACGGGTCAGAAAGTACAGGATCATGTGGCTACTTCATCATTTATGTGTCCTGCAATACGTTGTGTTCTTTTTGTTACTTGTTGGTGAGTTATTTTGATGGTTTCAGAGTGTTTCTCGACGACTCGTGCCTTCTTTTAAATTCTCTCTCTAGTTTCGGTATAACTAGGATGAGTTTCAATTCAAAGACAAGTTTTTGTAGATTTCAAACGGTGAATAATGATAGAGGAAATGTTTTCGTGGAGAAAGTTAGCATTTCTTTATGACACACAGGTAAGCTTATTACTTAGAAGATAAACAAAGACTGACAGAATTGTGACGACTAAAAAAATGATTACATCTTGTGTACCTCTTGGTTATTGTTTATGATATGTATGGTTAGATTAGTGTAAACGATTATGTGTTAACTGCAGTTCATTATATAACTGAGAATCTTGGTCAGTAATGACCAATATGGCGGATTATGCGTGAAGATTCTACTTCCTCCCCACAAAATTATTTCCTTATAATACGTGCATAGAAATTAGAAGATTTCATTGAGTAAACGATAAGAAATATCGAATAATATTTTATAAATGGAATAAGATTAAATATTAACGTCACTATTTTTAAATACCCCGTTTATAGTTCATGTTTTCATATCTTGTATGTGTCATTTTTCAGACAATTTTGGGTTTTAATTAGATTTATTGGAACGTTAACATTAATATTTGAACGCTCATGCAATATTAATCACATAAACTGTTTGTGTAATTCATGCTTATTAATTTTTAATTTGTCAACGTCAATAGTTAATGAATCTAAATAAAGTAATGCGGTATTCTGCCAACTAGTCGTACTACGGTCGAACAATTAATACGGAAGCAACTATGCAAGAAAAACAAAATGAATATTCAGTTTCCTCAAATTCCTAAACATTTTGTTCTAAACTGAAATCCCATGAAGCTTATTTTTTACGATACAATGTTATATACCGTAAAACTGTTAAACTTTTATTGTGAGACGGAATACGAATTACATATACATATATATACCTATATGGAATTTTTTAAACAGTTTATACTTTGTATGTTTATACATATATTTTTGAAAAGATCCGCTTGATCTTTGATGTTTTCCTTCTGTTAGCAAAAATCAATCAATAAACAATATTTATCTACGACTAAAATGCAGTTATCAAATTATTCATCAATACAATTAAAATAAAATTTAAATGATATTTTCACATATTTTGTATAAAAATCGTCTCAAGATTGCATAAAAATATAACGAAAAATTATTAATCCAAGTGATACTTACTTTAATCGATAATTTTTCTTTGTTTAATTTCAATACATCGAACATTGCAGAAACCGGGTTATTGATCACAGACACAAAATTTAATATAATCGAATCAATGAAAGCAAATAATAATTATAAGGCATCTGAGTGACATTAATATTATATTAATTTCGAAACATTGTAAATGAAATGTTGAAATTGGAAAATCAAACGATGGTGTTCTAACTAATTATAATTAACAGCCTTGAGATTTTATAAAACAGACAGTCTTAAGATTGGTGGAGTTCATTCAATGCTGGTTTGAAAGAGTTAAAGATAGAAATTATATTCATCTTCGTATACTGTAAATATTACAATTTGGCAAATTTGCGAAAATTTGTATTAAAAATATTTTAAGTGAAAAATATTCTTGCGAGAAACGATCTATATTTGGGAAAATCAAGTATGGTCAATAATAATCAAATAAGGTCACGATCAAGAAGATCACCTCATATACTAATTGTAAAAGAACGGTTACACTTAACGGATTAATATATTATATAATAAAACTGTAATTATATGTAGATATGTTATAGGCAAACTGGAGTATGCACTACCTATGCATTTCAGACAATGTACATATAAATTATAATGATTTCGAACTACTATATTATAGTATCATACTTTTCCTAGGCAGTGTGTATATTACCTAAACTACTTTAGGCAAACTATGAATATAATATTTCTTTTTAAATATGACGTAATCAATCCTATCATTATTTCATTTTCAATCAAACCAGCATGGATGAACTTTGTGGGTTCTGTACAGTTCTTCACCCTCCCAATAAAGTTTTACTTTTATGCTAAATCGATCGTTATTTTTTTTATTAAATGGTCACACAGTGTAGTATATAGTAATGTAGCATGTAATTTGATCAAGTTTCAATAACAGCGTTAAATAATAACATTTATAAATAACAAAACTTTGATAATAGAAAAATGAAAATGAAGTTATCCTAGTTATTGTAGAAAATAAGGTTAGGTTATATTTCATTACACATACTTTATATGTTGGACAAAAATCTTACACGCTGGATGAAAATTCATGTTGTCATTTCACCTAGTATGCACTCGCTAAGCAAAATATAAAATATGTTTTATTTCATAGATTGTTGAGTTATTTTTAGCAATGTATTACCTACATAATCTGCATACACATTGCTATACTTATTTATGACGTATACAACTCAATACTGTAAAGAGTTAAAGACACCTTTGACACTAAGTTTCCATCCGGCACGATTGTACAGGCTGAAATTACGCGTGCCAGAGTTGCGCTTCGAGAAAGGAAAGTACCGCGAAATATTAGTGATGCAAGTCCATTGTCTCGGTACCCGGCCATTCTGATTACTTTTTTCTTATGGAGTCAAGAGTACATAGAGGCCTATTTTCCAGGACCGAGCGATATTTAACAAATTCTCAGCAGTGTTAAATAGTGAACGTGCACAAGTCCTAATATGAACACCTAACACTATACTTTCTCCATCGCAATACACACTTACCAGTTGGTTGACGATTAATTTCGTTATGACAATCATTAGAATTGCGATATTGTTTCATAGTGTAGGACATGAGGGTGAAGGGGGAAAACAAAAGTATATTTAACAGGAAAATTAACGATTTACTTGCACTGCTTTGGCACTGCTCTCCGCGACTGTTCCCTTGATGAGCGCAAAATACGACTGACCCACAGAATTTTGCAGGTCGCAACGCGTTTTCGTCAAAACAAAAGATTATCGTTGACACGGCGGCGAGCTGTGTCATTTTTATAACGGTTACTTTATGGAAAAAAATCTATATTATGGAAAAATCCTACAATAGTCAACGAGAAGAATTAAATATCACTGTCACATACTTATGAAGGACAACATAAGGTTGATGTGTAAACGTTTAGAACTACATATGGCAAGTAGTTGAAGAAACGGCAATCTTTTATATCGGGATAAAGAGATTGTAGAATAATATAATAATGTAATGTTTACCACTTAACGATATTCCTTATGTATCTTATTTTCATAAAACAGAATGATAGAACCTTTTACATGTTTCTAGTTGTTTCTGTATCTAAACAAAATTTTTATTCCACATTATTTTACCATGTATTTTACTTTTATCGACCAAAGAAATTGAATTTTTGGTGTTTCTGTTATCACATTTATTAATAATAATATAATATAAGTAGAATTCTCTAGTAAGGTGATTTCTTTTATTGTCTTGTTGTAGATATATTTATAGAATTTCTATGGTGCTCTTGTACATATGCTGAATGTAGTATTTTTATATCGTTATAGGTATTGCCACAGAAATTTAAGATTTAGCTATTAAATAGTCAGAATTTAAAATAAAAATCAGGATCAAAACGACCACAAACAAAAAATGAATTTATAATTTCCTGTAACTAGAACCCCGTAATTAATTGTATGATGTCTACATCATCGGCTATGTCCGAAACGAAGATTTCTATGCATATACATAGTACTTCATGCATACAAGTTTTAGACTCACTATATGTCGGGGTACGTAATATGACATATTACTTTAAGGGGTAACACCACTCTAGAGCCAGAAAAAGAGGCCTAAATTTGACAATTTATTTTGGAAGTATGACAAGCGGAAAAGAATTTCTTTTCAGAGGGTTTATTTAACACATATTGAAGTACGCAAAATAATTTTTTGTTTGTCATTTTCGTACAAAATGGGGGCGGCAGAGCCCATCGGTGGAAACAGCTTTTGTAGAAACACCGCCACGGGAGGACGGATTTCTCGCCATGTATGAGACTTGGAATAAAAAATAAATAAAATTTATAATCTATATACAATTGGCCTTGGTAGTACGTAGGGGTTTTTCGTTTAATCAATTTTTGTAAATGTTATGCATGTTTTAAGAAATGAATCGACGTTTTGCATGAAAAATGTGCATTGAATTGTTTATAAAAAAAAAAGTTTACATTCAATCAAAAAACGGCTACGTACTACCATGGAGGATATTGTTGTAAAGCTACTGTCAAAATTTCAATTCGACCCATACAGTGGTCACCGAGGAATCCGTCCTCCCAGTATGACAAAAGTGGTTTCGAGGAAAACGCGTTTAAAGTTTTATGAACATTTTAATCCTTCAATTTCTTATTTACCTCTAATCTGCGATTCCTGCACCATACATTTGCCCAACCAGGTCGATGTTCGCCTCCTCCTCTACCTTCCTCTATAACCGTTTGTTTTGTAGGTAATAGATGTACTTATTATTTTAAATGGTAAAAGTAATGCAAAAGCCATGAATCGCAGCACGCCGCGTAAATACTCAATGCGCGCTCTGAGAAGCTGCGGCAAAATTGATAATTGACTCTTTTAAAATTTGTTTTCCACTGTAAATCAAATGGCATTCTGTTTCTATGACCCTAAAGCATCGTTTAAGCCAAAAAAAATAAAATCGACTATTTGAAAATCCTAGAGTGGTGTTACCCCTTAATGCAAAAGATGTTTTTATTGACTATAAAGGTAGATTTACTATAATAACGATGTCTCTCCAATGAATGAAAAGAAAAACAATTTTATGAGATAGCACTTAAATTGTACTAAGTTCAATAATTAATTTAATCCAATAATATCTTACGTAAAATTATTTATTGCTTTCTTGTATTTCAGTAAACCACCCGAAGTAAAAGATTACTGAAAAATAAATTATATTTTAAAGTAATTTTTTTATTATATTCGTAAAATAAAATGAATGAAGTATTTATTCATTTTATATAATATAATATAATATAATAATTAATTATTTCAAATAATTATTTTTGTATCTTATTTCAAATAAAATATACTGTATCACGATTTGTAGGAATTATATTGCTAATTGTTATTCATCAATAATAATTTTCTTTTACTGCATCTTACAAAAAGACCGAAGAAAAAAGCAGTAAACTTTCAAAATTCAAATCAGATGAAACAGATCTATACAAGTTTCGTACGAGTTTACGTTTCCGTCCAGCTGAAACATCTTATATCACGAGAAAGAGCGAAACGTAGATAGAGGTAGTGCTAGCTGGAATCTCGTTTACTTTGCTAAATCAGCCGCAGAGAATCCACTTTAACGTTTTCGCGGCAACGCAGCGTTAATTATACTGCGTAAACAGTCAAAGGGAGTCCTCGAAGGAGGAGAAACGAGTAGTAGTCGCGGGGAAGACCTTGTCAGAGCTAGAAAATTAAGTTCATCCTCGGCGGGAGTTTGAGCTCTCTCGAGGCCGACCTGGAAACGAGTCTTACGAGGGCCAAACGATCGATGTACAATATCCGCCTTGATAAATCCTCTCTCGATCGTTCCACCGTCTCCGTCGACATTTAATTAGTGAGATCGATCGAGATCCACGAACAAACACGGATTAACCGTGAATTTCTGAATTTATTCCCGCCACTTAACGTACCACCTCTCGATCCGACCCTCTTCGATGATCGACGGGCCCGCGCTGTTCCGTCTACATTGATTTGCCCGGGTCAGAAAATCCAGCAGCTAATGCTGTCTCGTTAATTCCACCTATGTAAATGAGAACTCATTCGCATTGGTATAATTCAGTTCTATATCGTTCCCCTGAAACACGAAGAAGCGCTATTATTAGCGACAAATCCATTCGTGAATTCAAAGCCTGTCGAGAATGCCAATGAGTACGATTGATGAAGAGGCGATGATGTAACAGAAGTGTTTCTCAATAACTTTCGAAATCGAAATCCCTATAGGGAAGATGTATCTGTTTGGACTTACAGGTAAACCAGAGAACCTTGAATGAGACGTGTTTAAGAAATTTGATGTGATTAGTACTATATTTCGCGAGTAAATTTGATTATTATTAAAAAGTTATGGAAACTAAACGAAGGCGCTGAAATCAGATGTTACTTCGGCAGGAATTTTAATAGATTTCAAATTGAAAATTAGAATCGCGATATGTTATTACGTGCCATATTGCTAACAGGTCAATTTTGGAAAATCTTCAAACGCGATCGTGAAAGAAAGAATCCAGAAGAATCTTCCTACGTACCAAAGGACACTGTACACATTATACCTGTAAAAGTGGTCTTTGCCGAATTCGCTGAAACATGTACCGAAAAAAAGTAGGCATACGGATTAAAAAATAAGAAATATGAAAGATATGATATGCTTTAGATATGATTTAAAAAATACATCATACAAATGCTTAGAAGTAATGTCATTAAAGACTTAACATCGCTGCCAAGATCATTATTATTCGGTGTAAGGCGCATATATAGTCAAGCATATATACAATACATACATGTCCGCATATACGTTATATATACATTTTTTTTAAACATTTATAATACATATATCACTTTACATATCCTTAAGCCACCGTATTTTTATATTTTTTATACGTACGTCTATAAGGGTTTCATCGGCACCATTTGGACTTCCATATTCGTGAATTTCTACTAATTTATCCGAAATCACTTTTACAGGGATCCCATATGAAATCGAGAAAATTGGAAATTTATGGACTTGCAAATTTAGAAACATTAAATTGTGCGAATTCGAAGATTTGGAGTTATGCGTAACTGGACATTTACAAAATTTAGGAGTTTAGACATTTTTAAACAAAAATTTGAGGTTCTGAAACATTTGGAAATATGAAAATAGAAAATTTGGAAATCGGACATCGAAAATTTAGAAACTGGAAATTTCAGGATTTAGAAATTAAGAAACTGTTTACGCACTCCGCGACACGACTGAACCGTTGCAGCTCGCGCCTATGAGGGTTGTAAGTCCTCACCCGATTATTCGGTGTCGAAGATCGCGTAATTCCTGACCAGTAAACTAATAGGGGCAGGATAGTTCTTTGAAGGTTTTAAAACTGAAATTATGTTTCACTTTAACAAAAATATAATTTATTTAGAAAATGGACTGTAAGTTTGTAGTAATGATTGTGTCGGATGGTTGTTGTGTTCTGCCAGAGAGTTGAAAAAGTGTCGTCCAGGTGAACTTGGGTAGATGTATGTGATGGGGGTGATTGTCTGTTATTCGTGCAAAAAGTTGGAGGCGGAAACATGTAAAGTGTACTCACTGGTGTGAAAATAGTGGTGTGGGGTCTTGAGTGACTGCCTAATCGTGACGTAGGTGATTTCGGGAAAAACCCAGAAATGTTCACGCGGATAGTTTATGGTTTGGACCCTTGACCTTTGCGAGCAATAAAATTAAGATGCGCCTTGACGTTGAGGAAACATGTTTTTAAGGATAGCGAAGAATGAAATAACTGTTATTGGTAATAAATATAGGCAAAACTGTGACTTTAAAGAAATCCGCGGAGTTCGTAATGGCTTCATGAGTTTATTGCTGCTGTCGATGGGTTTTGAGGCTCGCAGGGGCGACGGCTGTACGTGTTTACGGTTGGGAAAAGGTTTTACAATATTATAATTTATAAAATATAACGGACGCGGCATCAGTCCGCGTAACAGAAATTTTTAAATTAAAAGTTTATGGGTTTTGGAAATCTAGCAATAAGGGAATTTGAGGAGATAAGAATTTGAGAAACTTGGAATTTACCGATTTGGAGATTCAAGTTTCGAAATTAGAAAATTGGGAAAATTAAGAAATTTGAGAATTTGAGAAGAAATCTGGGAATTTAAAGATTTGAAAAGTTGAAGATCCCGAAATTACAAAACTTTTAAATCTCCTAATGTCCAAATTCCTAGATATCTAAATTCTCAAGCTCATAAAATTTCATATTACGAAATAATGAGAATCCTACGGATTGGTATATAGGAAGATTCTAGAATTTCTACCTGCATTTTTTTTAATCCTGATACAAGCTCGTAATCTCAAGTACCATATACTCCTAATAGCCAGGTGTAGTTTTGTCACATACAGTATAACGTCGAGTTACATCGCCACTGATTGTACCGTCACATGTTATACAAGCACACTGCATATCGTTACGTGTTGTAAATCCACATGTTATATCGTCACGTATTTTTGTGGTTATTGAAGAAAAAAATATATGTATTTGCTTTATACCAACATTTCATAAAAATCAATGTACGTATATAGGTTGAACAATTTTCTTGTGAAGGGCAACGATAAATGATTAGTTCAACGTTTACTTCATCGGCTAATAATAAATTAATTCGACGGTTCAGAACTGCACCTATAAAGGCGAATGGGCACGCGTGTAATTGCATCTTTTGAAGGAAGTCGTTAGTTTTTTCTGCTCCGATACGTTTTTCTCTGGAACGATGTGATTCTAAAATGTTTATCCTGTGTGAAGGTAGCGAATGATTTCTGGGACGGAAAAAGGTGTGTAATAAGAGCAGCATGCAGAATGTGAGGAATGATAATTTATTGTTATAGTTTGTACAAGAAAATTCTTTGAATGTTTCTTGCCAACCCGTGAAATCGGCACAAGACCTATACACATACAGTCTTACACAAATTCTGTATATATTGTTGGATTTTTTTAATTTGCAAATATTCTCCTACATTCTCAAGTATCGAAGTGTCATTTAAAAATCAGTGAAGTGCAAGTGTCGAACCTACGTTACAAACCTGACCTAGTTTCATTACCTTTTTACATGTTTGATTCTTTTAGAGAGCATGTTGTGAAGGCAGAATACTATGAAATTTCATATAAATAACATTGTACTTTAACTCACAGAAACTAAACGGTACGCGTACTTTTCGTCGATAAAACTGGTTTCAACTCCTAGTCCATTATGTGTTCGTTAGAAAAACGTCGAGATGTTTTTTTTTTCATTTGATATGATATGAAATGTGTTTGGTGATGAATAGGCCTGGTATAATTTTTCAAAAGTTACTTTTACGGCATACAATTAATGCAGAGGATTATAAAATAGTCGAAACTTATATTAGAAAGACAGTATATCACATTTTTATTTAATGTCTCGATTGCAAAAAAACATGTAGTTTAATTTGTAAAATTTTCCTGGATAACTGTTGCGTATTATAGTAATAGCACTATGTACGTGTGATCAAGAAGTTCATACAACTTTTACTTATTTGATAAAATATGTACTTATTGCTATAAATTTAAACTGCCTCATTTAAAATTGTCCTTATTCGATATAATACACTTAACCAATCTCATAAGAAGAACTTTTATCAAATATTTCGATTCTTAGAAATTTAGCGATTGCACAAACTTTTTGATCACACCGCATACATGAATGTAACATTGAATATATTGTTCAAGGCAATAACGTACACTTTTACATGACACATATGCTAACTGGGTCATGTGGTTAGTTTTGCGTGAACGATAATAGTATATGGGAGAAGCATGAATGATATCTTCGGAAGATGAGATTGGTTATCGTTGCGTGAAAGAGGGTTCTGAAAGTTGAATGTGAATGATGTGGGTATGTGTTGAGACGAAAGAATTTCTTGTGGTTGATTGCATTTGGTTTCAGATGATTATGAAAATATCATTCCAAAATAAATAAACATTTCGTTATACTTAAAACAAAAATGTGATGTTCTTATTCATATAACTCGTATACTAGTTGCACAGACAAGTTTCAAATCATTTAAATATATGTACAACATTTACTGTGACCAAGTCAAATAATCTAGAGTTATGAAATTTCACTCAAAGCTTATTTAGCCTACTATAGTCTCAACAATTGCTAGGAAAAAAGTATTCCTACAGCCCAAAACAAATCGGTCCTAAAAGGATTTCGGATAAGAATAGTTAATTTTTAAATTTAATATTTTAAGCTTTCAGTTTCCTATTTTACAATATTAGTTCGATAATAATTCGACTCAAAATAATAATTTCCATTATTTAATTAAGTTACGCGTTTATAATACGATCCCTGTACCTCCGGAATGAATTTTCGTGTTTTTACTTGTATATATATATATATATATATACCAATGGATTTGTAATAAAATTCTCTTCACTTTTTGTCATCATGCAAATTTGAATACATTGCAAAATAAGGTTATGAAACATTTTTTTGTTATAAATAAATTGAATTTTGCCCAATTTGTTAACATCCAGTTATTATACGTAAAAAACCATACAACTTTCTTATTAGAAGTTTTAATGTATCTCGTATGGTTTTCGAGATAGCCTAAGCGGGTCGAAACTTTAAGGGGTCGTTCCACCCCTTAAACCCGTGTTTCAGCCGATAAAAAAAATACATATCTCTTATTTTTGCTTGCTTAACAAACGTACGAAGTTTCATCAAAATCGGAGGAGGACACTTCCGTGCCTTCCCTTGTAAGTGAAACACCCAATTCGTCAGTCGAGAGCGGAACAAAAAAAAAAAACATTTCACGCCAAGTTTCATCTCCCTATCTTATTCGTGGAGGTAGTAAAAAGGAAGAATCGAAATTCCGGTTTTGAGCCTATTTTTCCTATTTAATTTCGTACAAAAATTGTTCATTGAGGTCCACATATGTACTTTAAGAAAAGTATATATTTTAAAGCAAATCATATAACTTCATAACATACTAAATGTTATGACGATAAACGAATTTGTTTATTGTTTAGAAATTATCGAAAATTTCAAATAAATGATAAGTGAAGTCCTGAAAATTTCGTTTATAACTGTTAGCAGTTCTCATGGTAATCAACGTGTCGAAATTATTGTGAGGTATACAGAAGAACGTTTCATGATGAAAAAGACACCAGGTACATGCCCTGTTTGTTCACGTAGCAATGGTTCGTTCGCACGAGAGTACAGAAGTATCGGTGGATCGGTGCATTCACGCGACGCGCGTACAACTCGCGGATTATGCACCTATGCATTATTGTCACCGCCGGTTTGCCCGCGCTACGTCGAAATGGAATTTATCGTGGTAGGCTTCGAACGACGACGAGTCACGCGTCGCTCACGCTGGCATATATATTTTGCCCGGACTTCAGGCAACGTAACATGAAAAAAATAAATTCCGTAATACAACGTAAATCGACGATTTGCACATTTTTTCGTGGACTGTTACTTTTGAGAGATAAAGATAAAATTTAGATTTCTTAAAGGCTTGCAATAAAAATTCTAATTATCAAATGTTATACTTTTTGTTCCAATACAAGGTGGACCAAAAGTCACTTTCTGATTTCAATTGCCTGCATATATTTTAATAATAAATGGAGATACAAAATTGAGTTAGGGAAGTATTTGTTAACTCTACTTTTACGCAGCAATATTCTTTAGATTATGGAAAATAATGTTCATTATGAATATCCTTATGCGGCCGAGATTTTAAATTTATTAGTACTGTTGTTGGAAGAATTAAGTATGGATTACAAATGGTTTCAGCAATGAGATGATATGGTCCACACGTATGCTGAAATCATGATATCTTCAAAAGGAATTTTTCCAAATCGCCAGATATGCCGGCGCGACAGGTTCACTTGACTTTGCAGCACCGTATTGTTTTTTATAGAAATATGAGAGATAGATCTGCACCGACAAGCTCAACACGTGGGGTAAATTTCGACGCAATATTATTAACGGGATAAACATATTATTACCTAACATTATGAGCGATTGCAATAGTTACTTAATGAATACATATAATCTTGAGTGATTAAAAAAAACATTACTGTAAAAAACACTGTTCGATTTAATAAATAATTTCCTAATTCAATTTAATGTTTTCGTTCTTTTTAAAAAAAATTAATAGTCAACTGAAAACAAACTGTAACTTTTTGTCAACCCTATATATTAACTGTGAATTTAATTTATAACATGCTGCAAACACGCTACATAAAATAATATACTATGAATTTCTTATATTTAAATAATAATTAATGAATAGTAAATTTCATAACTAACGAAATTATTGAAAACATTTCTTACACTTTGTTATTAAAATTTTTAAGGTATATTTCCGTAATCCTGAAGTCCCAAGTTTTCGAAATTTCGAAATTTTAAACCCTCGAAGTTTTAAGGTAAAAAATTTCTGAAATACCGAAGTCCTTAAGACCCGAAGACTCAGTGTGATAACTACCACTAAAGGTGGTATCTCTATTTGGAGTCGGAAGATGATTTGTTTTTACATAAATCTTGTAAACTAGAATAAATTTTTAAAAAATTAACAAAATGACACTGCTATAAAACCAAAATTCATTAAATTTACAGCTTCGTCAAACAATAGAAAGAAATTACTATGAATATTATCATAATTCCAGTTCACAAAATACAAGGAATTCTATCTTGAATGCGCGTAAAATTTAAGAAAGTTTAGTCAATTGATTAATAATATGTTACAATAGCCGATTTAGGAAACATGATTTCAAGAAATAGGTTTTGAAGTACGTCATTCTCTTTGAATCGTTAAATATTTGTTATTTTAATAAATTCTAAATATATTAGCTTATACGAAAATATAGTTAAAAAATTATCGTTTCTTTAATCACTTCAAATGGTAATAGCTCCTTAATTCTCAATATTGCTATAGTATAATATTGTGCTATTTACACGCCGCAGTTCAAATGCGATAACCTGGCGTGTATGTTCATCATGATTGAATTTTGTGTTTAATCTTAACTGTAATCTGCACAATGGTCGTGGAATACAAAATATACTTAATGTTATGATTTTCTTTATTTGTCTTAACGTTGCAACAAAAGGTCATGAGGTAAGGAGACAAAATCGAGTAATGTTTCGGAATAACCGATTTTTTATTATATAAATTAGTACTATTATGAAGAAACAGAAGGTCAATTATACGGTCTTGGAATCGCAGATTAGTGTCAGAAAGTGGTAAGTTCCCAAAAATATTGACTTTTTAAAACTGAAATTTTTAAATACGATTGTTTCGAGATTATCTTTTTTAAACTATCGTGATGCAAAACTTAACAAATACGTAATCACTCGTATTACCTCAGTCTTCTTCCTATAGAATAAAGTTATTAGATTTATGTTAACCGTTATTTACACTATATTTACTGCATAATCAAACCGAAAATTTCACTTAAAACATTTGATTTTTTTTCGAAGCCTCGGATAATATTCATTCATTTTATACATTTTTATTGCGTTTAGATACTTCCGATAAATAATTCCATTAAACAATGTATTCGTTTTGTTTGTCGATGCTACAAGAAAAAGAAACGTGGAAAACTATACGCCGACCAGCACCACCAACGCCAAACACACATAGAACGACATTAATAACGTCACAAAAATCGAACGTATTAAAATTACAAACATGTTTCTATATTTTGAATTGTAGACAGAAATATACTGTAAATTTTAAAAGTACTTACGTCTCTTTTATTATACACAAAAAGTTATCGAATATTACTTTATTATTAGTTGTTTACTTGAATATCCCCTATAACGGAGCTAAGCAGGAGCGGATCGAGCAACAGTTGTCAAGATCCTCGTGTGATCGATGTTAATTTCGGATAGCAAGATGAAGCGACAACTGCGACGCATCGGCAAAGTCTTCGCCGTAAAGAGAGCGAGGCTGAGAGAGCGATCCTTGAATGAAAATTATTTCTCGATCTAGACCGAGCAAATGGCTCGAAGTGGAACGCCTTTCGAATCGTCGATCGACGCGGAACGGAGACGGGTAAAGAGGGGGATCCACAGAGAGAAAATGTCTCTCGTTTGTTCTTGGCCGTTGTGTGCGCGTGACTCTGAAAAACTCGATAAAGCGTAAGACGCGCGTCACGACGCTTTCGCAGAGCCGCCACTCAAGCGACGCTGCCCAATTTACATTTCGAATGCGGCTCGAGAACGGAAGATAAATACTTAGTGGTATCCACTGAGTTTGCTTGTCCCGAGAACCCCCTTTTATGACACGTAACTGGCTCGCCACTCGATTTCAAACAACCTATTCTCTTTTCCCAACCACGATTTCATTCTTCTTTTAAGACTTTTCTTTGAGCTCAGGAAATCTAACCGGATTTTATTCGATTTTTATGAGGAGTGTATTGCAGTTATTGCCTGCCTAATACTAAACAGAAGTAAATTATTATGATCTTTTTTTGGTTTTCAAACTCCTTTCGTTCTGACCACTTACAAAATTAATACTTTCAATGACAATTACGGACTTGTACACAAAAAATAGCAGCAAAAAAATATGCATGTACGATGCTGAAGAATAGGAACGAATAAAGCTGTAAGTGCTAAAAATAGGAAAGCAATTTCTACTTATCAAAATGAGAAAATATTGACACAATATATAAAAACTTGTTCCTCATAAGGTCGATAAATAATTGTAATTATACTTCCATTTACAATTATTGGAATTGACACTCATACAAAGGCCCTTTTTATCAATAAAAAAGCAATCTTTTAAAAAATGACACTTACAGCAAATTTTATTTCTGGTCTTCAATTATAAAACTTTAAAAGAACAAGTTGATAGTCAATCGTGAAAAAGCATCGAAGACAACATACTTTTAAGAAAATTTTCTAGATTTACTTGTATGCAAATCGGGATAAAATTGACAAAGATGTTTAGAATAGGTGTAGAAGTATATGGCACCACCGCCTGTTGCTTTATGATTTTCCGTTGCAAAATTTTTAATTACTATCAAGTTCTTTTGCTTAATTCAAAAACTCCCCGTGTAAAATTTCGTAATAAAAGAAAGTAAAATGTACTTTTAGTACAGAGACGGACAAGTTCGAACGCAAGAAATCGCTGAAAAGGCCAGGCGATTATCTATAGAATACCCCTATGGTTATGTTCTTGTCCTACGATTAAGTCCTCTTGTGCCGAACAGTAAATCGTTACATTTGAGAGCAATGTCGTCAAAATTTATCAGAAAATTTTTGAAGAATGCAAGCTATAAGTTTTCCGCTGAATCCTTTACTGAGTTCTTTAATAAAATCCGGATATAAAAAAAACGTAAACTGATGTATGCACTTACATTTTTAACACTCCATAAAATAGTCGAACCAGAATGTACTGGTGTAAACATGGATAGAAACTAGAATCGTGTAAGTTAATTTCTGATATTCACGTATTAGCATGTGGCATTACGTTTAACCTTGTTTCAGTGTATCTTTCTTGTCGGGTTATTGTTTCCCACGAAAAGCTTAATTTGAATGTTTCAAGTGGATTTATTTCATGTTATAAAAAGTTTCATGAGGAACGATTTTTTTGAACTAATATAGTATAGTATCTAGAAACTAGTATATCTAGAAACTAGTATAGTATCAAATATTGAATACTAGTTTAATCCAATGACCAATATATTCATCAGATCAAAATCATATATAACATGTACGAATTATTATAGTTCGGCATGTAGGATAACTGTTCCTTATATGGAATGGAGCGTAATTTTAAAGGCTTGATAAAGATACAAACATGTTTTCTTTTTAATGCAAATAATATTGATAGACAATAAAATTAACAAATATTTATATGTTTAACTGTGAAAAAATAGGTGACCACAGCAGAACGCGATAAATATCTGTACAAGATGCAGAGCAAATTTAATTTTTATTATGAAAAACTGTTATCTATTTAAATAAATAAAGTTACAATATACAAGCTGGATTTATTTTGATCTCTTGACTTATAATTTCTTTTATTTCACTTTGAATTCACTACAACAGATTTCATGATTTTATCTAATCTGACAGTATATTTTTACTTTTACATTAAATTACCTACAATATAGTAATTGTTACTATTATTCTACGTTATATTTTACAAGAGGCGTACACAACCTTTGGAAGCTTCAGAAGAATTTTGTGAAATCATAATGTACCATTTGCTTCTTATGAGAAAAATTCGCACTTGAACTTTCGTAATATCGGTATAAGGAGTTTCAGGAATTAAATATTTAGGAATTTGCGAATTTCGAAATTTTTAATTTAAACATCAAAATATTTGACATTTGAAAATTCAGAAACTACGGAATTAAAAAAATGTTCAACTTTTCTGAAATTTGCGGATTTGGGAATTCGGATACACGGGAAATTGATAATTTGACAATTTAGGAAAAAAAGAATCTTAAAATTAGAAAATTTAGAAATTTAGAAATTTGAAAAATGTAGATATTTTTTAATTAGAAAATTGGCAATTTCGGTAACTTATGAATCTAACAGCCGGAAAATCTGAAAATTTGAAAATTAAAAATATGGAAATTAAAAACACAAAATGTAAGTTAGTAAAACTAACATGTTACTTTTAATCTAAAAAACTGTGGACATTAATATTTCCTTATTTTTTTGATAGGCATGTACAATAATTTTGTAGAATTATTTCTTTTAATGTTTCTTATAACCGTCTAGAATTTAGAGCATGTCACTGTCCTGGACGTCGAACATTCATCTTAACTAAATGAATATAAGTTTGAAATTAAAGTAACACATTTTGTGTTTTTAATACAAAATAACAAAAATAAACGAGGCCATAATAATTCTTTTATCCTGTTAAAGTGAAAATACGGAATATAAAATAATCTTTTGGTTTCTCGAAACGCAATTCGAGATACCGCGTCGATTTAATTCGCGTTAATAATTATGCACGCGATGCGCGTTTCGATTCGTTTCTTTTATTCCGTAAGCGTAAATTTATTAACCTACCAATATGTTGCGCGTTAATAATTTATTTCTTGTGAAAATAATTCGATTCAGAGTGGTCTCTGAATAAACGTATTAATTAACCAACTGTAACGGACTGCACATTGCAGTTTCAAAGTAAAATTATAAATTCAATGCGTGAATATTTGAAGGTTGGGTATAGTGGTAGTTTAAAGATTAAAACGATTCGTTTACGACAAAAATTTAATAACATGAGAAAATCTACGTAAATCATCAAAAGTTTCTGTGAGATATTAAAAGAGAGGAATATCGTGTAATTCGTAGGTTGGTATGATTTTTATTTATCCAATATTTATATAGATTAATAAATCATTTTTTAAAATGAATTAGTATTTATTTGACGAAGTCGTTGTTGCAGTAAACGTGCATCAGCCGAATCGTTCGTATTGAAGCGTATATAAATCGATCGAGTGCAGAGAATATTCATGACAATTATTACCAATAATTAATCTTTAATTATAATAGGCAATGCTCCTTTTAATTATTACCGCCAATAATTCATTCGGAATTCATAATTACCATTTTTTAATTTATAAATGCATTCATTGTCCCTCTGTCGCTGAAAGACACGAATCGATCAGCTGGATCCAAAGGAATATTAATATTGCATAATAATTTTCGCAATACTGCTCGTTTGAAGGTTATTAAGTGGTCATTTCATATTAAGAATATTGCTGAAACCTTTGTATAGTAATTTTTATCAATTCTTAAGTGGTAGAAGTATCAAACAGTGATGTTATTTCCTCATCAAATTGTGTCAAGTTTTGTATGTTTTAAAATGTTGCCATATATTGCAATAGGTAATCACATTGCAAATAAAATCTAACTTTGAGGACAGTAACGAATTGTTGGTACAACCATTTTCTTCAAACTTCATACTTTAATTTAATATAGCATAAGTGACATTTTATAATATACATATTTATGCCATCACAGCGATCAGTCTTTTTATACTTCACTAGTAGTCTTCTTTTGTTGTAATTAATAAATTAACCATTTTTATGTTAAACACATTAATGAAAAAGCAGGTAGATATTTCTATTAAACATTAAATATCAATTTGGGATAATATTAGTATTAGTATTTCTATACTTTTATGTCATCAAATGGTGTTTAATTTTATATGCGTTGAGACAGGTGACTGTTTGTTGTAATTGACAATTAGCCACTATAGATTAAGGACAATAACAAAGTCTTGATATAATCATTTGCATAAAACTGCAAACTGTCATTTGATGTACAATAGCAGGTACTTTATAGTATTTTTATGTCACAAAACCGCGTCAAACTTTCTATGTTTCGAAATCGGACATTTGAAACGACAGTACTTAATACTTTCATAAATATCGGCATAATTAACACCTTCGACAACAAATAACCAAAATACCAACAATATAATAAATCGTAAAATGTACTGCTGATATCTGACAACTAACAGCTTATTACCGGCAAGAAGATGGGGAATGCATAACAAAACACCGTAAGAGAAACGGTGAAAGTAAAAACGATAAAAATACGAGAGCTGCTCTATCCTCCAGTTAGAGTCGTTTTTACCACGGATGATGGCAAGAGCAACAACAGCTATATAGGATTTCTAGAATCGATGGAAAGTGTCCCGACGCGAATGGACGCTCGAAACGTTCGGAAATTACCTTTGAAAACGACATTAATCGGCCGCGATAAAAGGCAAATTCGCACGCGAGGGTATTAATTCTTCTCTGTGCTGCACCCTCATCCTCCTTCCATAGCGATGCATAAATTATTTTAATAAATCGCTCGCTATAACGCGCAACGTAGGATCCACGTCGAATCCAATTAATCGTATCACATATCCAGCCGCGTTTCAATTAAAATTTTTGCAAAAAAAAAATACTTTGCGACCGTTAATGCTCGTGCGAACAACGCATGACTCATCGCTTAAGCAAGAATCACATGGAGAGAATATGTCCTCCCTTTCTGTTCCTCTTTTATTTTTTTCTCGTTTTATTCTTCGAACACTTTGCATGTTGATCCTTCTATCTGAGATGGGATACGCCGAGCAAATGTGAGAACGTTTCGAGAATATTGAATATCTAGGAAAATGTATGTTATATAACCAAGAAGCAATCAATTCAACTTCCTATTTGAAGGAAATTATTATTCATAATTTGTTGTTGACTTTAATAACGTTAAAATGTTAATCGCTGAAAGTAATTCATACGAACTACTCGTTTCAGAAATGCAAGATTCAATGAGAAGACCAGACCGTCCTTATTTGATATCGCTTAATATTAATATCATTGTAGGCTGGAAAAAATGATGGACTTTTTTCAGAATTTGCGTTTAGGGATAGTCCGCTTTGAAACAGTGAAATCTTTGAATTAAAAAAATTACAAATTACGAAATTTGGAAAATGGCATGCATTCTCTAGCTGAAGAATTTAAAGATATTTAAATTTACAACTTCCAAAATGCAATAATTAGAAATGTTCGAATTTTCTAACTTCCAAATTCCCAAATTTGTAAATTAAAAATTTCTTATTTATTAATTCTCCAACTTTTCAATTTCCTAATTTTTCTATTTCTCAATTTTTAAAACTTCCTAATTAGTAAGTTTTTAAATTATCAATTTTCCAAAATACCTAACATCCAAATTTTTTATTGCCTTAACTTCTGAAAACTGAAATCAATAAATTTTCATATCTTTAAATTCACAAATTTACAAAAATGACCGAATTTTCCAATTTTCAAATACGTACAGTTTTTAATTCCACAAAATCTGAAATTTCTAATTTAAAAATTGCTAAAATTATAAATTCTCACTTTTTCTGGAAACTCAATTTGCAAATTCTCAAATTTACAAATTTTACACATCATCAAACTCTGATATTCTTAAATTTATATCTTTCCAAATTTCATGTACTTTTTGTATAAAAAGAAAGATATTTTGTATTATTATACGTAGAAGATTTTAAAACATAGAATAACGCGTTGTTAAATTGTAATTAATTCTTGGTGCAATCGATGGGAATAAATTAAAGAACAATGAAATACAAAGTTATGCATCGAAGTTATGAAAACGTTTTACATAGAGAATTGTTAAATACATCGGGTAAACCTTGAAAAAGATCAATAGAGCCATCGACTGTACGGTTATACTTTACAGAATCATTCTATATTGTCTCATGCATCTTTTCCTTCTCTTTGCACAGAGGAAAGATGGTCTCGTAAATCAATATTTGTGGTGTTGTCGAGGGTGGTCTTAGGTGAGTGAAGTACCCTGCTATATTCAAATACTGCACATACTCTTATATATCTCATACAAAAGGCAATGAACCTTGAAAAATAAAACGAATCGTTTTATTATTATAAATGTAACAAGAATGTTATACATATTTTTCTGTTCTTAACTTTTCTTAAATATTTTAAATCAACATAATCCCTGTGATTAACTCATTTACAACACAGCTCTTATAAAATATTCCCGAAATAATGGATTTTTTCGCAACATAGTAAACTATTGTTACATTGCCACCACTTTGTACACTTCCACAAAGACTATTTAGCGTGGCTAGGTTTTTCATTTGAAAGGAACCAACCTCGGACAACCACCAGGTGTACAGCTACGCATTAGATCGCTATGTATTAGATTACTACGTGCGAGATTATAACGCGATATATTGTCATCTGTTGTATGGCTTACGATTAGAGATTACCGATATTACATTGATACGTTATTAATATTTAATATAACATCGATAGTATAATTAAGATGTTTTTAATACAAACTGAGAGAGCAATCACTAAACTTGAGCTAACTTATAAAGGACATCACTTAAACGCCAATTGTAATAAAATTTGTATCTTATAGAACTTGGTAAAATATTTGACACGTATTTTTCTTACATGCGAATATACACTTTGAAGTGGTGAAAATAACCTTTCAAGTTTCGGTTGAAAAAGCTATTTTCACAAATATCTCGGGAAATATTAGCCCTAGATAAAAAATTCGAAATGCAAATTTGTCCGTTTTAGAAGGCCAATATCACACTTCATGTAAGTACAATACACCCTTTTAGATCCACCGTATATCGAATGCTATTATCAGTACGCACCTATAACGCGAGACGAACGGGATACCTGTCTTAGGCCCCATGTTTTGTAGGGGTACCTATACACCCACAAGTTCTTTTTTCAAATAAATTCTTACAAAAAATGTAATATAATACAATTGCAAAAATTGCAAAATAATGTTAATTTTTAATATACTTTTTAAACAAATAAATTTTTCAAAAAATCACTTACGCCATATTACTGGCCTTCTAAAACGAACAAATTTGGATTTTGAATTTTTTATCTAGGGCTAATAGTTCCCCAGATATTTGTGAAAACAGCTTTTTCAATCCCAACTTTAAGGGTTATTTTCACCACTCCAAAATGGATATTCGCACGTAAAAGAAATACATGACTAACATTTTTTCAAATACGATAACACATAAACATTTCAACCAAATCGGCGTGTAACATTTGGCTGATGTACTTTGTAAGTAGAATCCAAGGTATATTACATTTATTATTATTACACATTCGCTAGGTATTACAAATTATACATTGTAACACGTACTATACATATATTTTATTTCTCGTACCAATATTTGCTTAATTGATGTAGTAATATCTCGCAAGCATTACGTTTCACATCTTGCACATATTAAAATCTAATCATATGTATGCTCTGATACCTCTATATCTGATGTAATTGATCTATTTTATTTAATCTGCGTACACTCATAAGCATTATAGGTTTTTCTAAGGAACTTACAAAATAAGAGACTTGGAAATTTCACGATTTGATCAATCGGAAATTTTGAAATATGAAAATTTATAAATTCGGAAATTCGGGAGTTACAGAATTTGAGAGTTTGAAGAGTACAAGAATTTATAAGTTTGGAATTCCAGAAATATGGGATATTGGGACATTCTTAAATTCCGACATTCTGAAATTTCAATAATTCGACATTTTAAAACTTGGGAATCTGAAGACTTGAAAATTTGAAAAATGTTAATCTTCAAGAATTTATCAATTTTGGAATAGGAAGATTTCGAAACTTGCAAATTTAGAAATCTGGAAATGTGCACAATTGCAGATTCGAAAATTGAGAGATTTGAAAGTTAAGGAATTTTTAATTTGGGAACTTAATAATTTTGGTATATGAGGATTTCGGATATAAGAATTTGGAAATTTTTATAATTCGAAATTTGAAGAGATAAATACTTGAAAATTTGAAAATTGGCAATTTTTTGAAGTTCTGAAATTTGAATACATGGAAATCTGATGATTTAAAAATATAGAAATTCAAGAATATAAAACTTGGAGATTTGAGAATTTTTGGAATGTAAAAGTTGAAAGATGTAGTAAATGTGGGATTTGTAAATTAAAATTTACATACAGGGCCTAATGGTATTATTGATATCGAGTAACCGATTATTATCGATCGATATTTATCGGCAAAAATATCAATACCTACTGTGTTAAGGCCTGTCATAGATTTTTGATTTTGTATATATGAAAACCGTTTCGTGACAGTCATAAACTCGTAAAATCATAAAGACCCGCGATTTTTACTGTAGTTTTTCGTCCATTGTCCACATTTGATTGCCAAATATTAACACTTCTAACTTTCTAGCATGTTTTGTCAAGGTTAACACGCTTGTCACCTCCCGCTGTCAACTTGTCAACTTGTCACCTCCCTTCCACAAGCTTACATATTTTTGAACCTATCGGAACACTTTACCCTCATTAGGATGGCTATGTCGTTATGATATCGAACATAATTTTGCACGATTCAGATTGAATCACCTAACTAGCAAGAGAGTTACATAGTTAGATATAGAATCGCATCATTAGTTATAGATCTTAGTCAACATCTAGATGGCCACGACCATTTATACATAAAGATACGATTCAAATAGTGCGGTAAATTCGACAATTTTGGAAGTGCGAGCATAGTTGTCGCGCCATAGATGTTTAATCGATTACTCATAGTGCACTTGTGCAGATCAAGAGTTATAACTATATTAACTACAAGGCAATATTTATTATCTGTCCTGAATATTCAGGTGGTCCTTCGATCCAGTATTTTTTTTGTCGTCACACGCGTGCAAAACGACTACAAGGTTCGACTCCAGAGATAACTGCGAGCAACTAACACACGGTTTTTATAATAGCTACACGTTTGATTACTGCACATTATATATTCACGCAACATATCGCCATCATATAGTATAGAAATCTACCAGAACCACCATAATATCCAAGGTGAAACCTTCGTATTTTCAATTCCAGAAATTCCTTAGTCTTACAATCCCATCGATGACAATATGACACGATTCTGCAGTCCAGTTCTGCGATTGGATATCTACCCAATTCCATTCGATCTAGAATTGTTCGAGTATTCTAATAATTTATTGTGTCATGAAACGATGTAACCGCTCGGGTACATCTTTCTTTATTGGAATTGTAAAACTGCGACGTGTTTTTCCTTTCACCGTGCGTGTAAAAAGTCCAGTCTGAACGGCACTGATAAATTCTAACCTGGCCACATCGAAGCTCGTTCATCCGTGGCGAGTAGGTTGAGACCTGGAAACATACTGAAGGCTGTGCTAGCTGCTACCTCGAATAGCTCAGTTTCCATAAACATTCTTCATTACCCAGCAATTGTAATTTATTGTTGGGATAGTTTAGATCTGTTTCAATGTCATTCGCAACATCAGCAAAGGGAAATTTAAATTCCATTTAACAGACGATACTGTATTGAAAATAGGTGTTCATATGCATGACATACACAGGGTGTTCACTTGAAAATTTCGCGTCCAATTATAGTAATTCACCAAAAAAAGTAGAAACACTGTATCATTTCTGATTGTGATTGCATCATTCGCTTTGTTGTACTTCATTAGACAGTAGAAGTAATTACATAGAATTCTTACAAGCAAATTTGATATATTTCCATTGTCTTCGCATGTCATCGGGTTTATAAAACTGGATTTGTCGAAATAGCTACCGCAAAAGTTGCCCATTTTACAGATGATACCGAAATAGGGGTTAAGTAACATCTTATGATAACCTGATACTAAGATAAAAATTTAAGCTTGCATACATCCGAAATACACGGAGCGGGGGGCACAGTTGACAAAAATGTAAAACATGTACTAAAATTGTATGTATGAGACAATTCAGCGACTTGTAAAAGTACTTTTATGTAAACCGATACACTTCAGCGGCTGTTACCTTACAGTACGGACATATTTGAAGCAAAATATACGCAAGCAGATGCTGAGAAGTTTTGGTGCCTATAATTTCTAATTAAACAAATAACTTTATCCTTCAAAAGACCTTGAGAATGATTAAACATTAATCATTGTCTATTATGCTTTAATCGTTAAACCATGAACAAATAGAATTATTGGATTTTACCCTTGAATCTGTGAAAGTCGTGCTGCAAACATTTTTATTGAAATACGTACCTATTTGCTGTAATAATTGGTTGTGGTGCATTCAAACGAGCATCCTGTATACTATCGCACTGTATACTATAATATTACTTTAATGTCTTACTTTCAATTTTCTATCTGACACCATATACTATTAGAAAGCTATTATTTAACCTAATAATATTCAACTGTATATAACTGTATATATTAACTGTAATTATACGAAATAAGAATCGTTTTCAATATTTTCGTGAATTACGAAACTTACCATTCATTTATATTTTATAAACTACCAAAAATTTCATAATATTGTATTTTATTGTATTCATGTAGCATATTTTCAACAGAATGGAGGGTTAATTTAATTAATAACCATTATGATCTTCAGAACAAAAGTCAATGGAAAATATATGACTTATTACTGTGCTGTAATAATTTGTTTTATAATAATTAACATTAATACGCTAATGCTACTGATATACAGTAATTAAAAATCCTTCTTATTATCGTAGGTATATAATTCTGAAGGAATATCGTTTGCGCACTTTTTCCATTGAATTCTTATTATACTTTTTCACGTCGTATTATTAATTTAGTTCAGAAAACACGATTCAAAAACTCTGAATATTTGCAAATTATCATACTCCCCAGTGTAAATTTTTTTAATGTTATTATGAAATACTGATCCAATTAATGTGTGGCAGTTTCACTCCTACGCTCATCGCCACTAGACGCCGCATAAGACCGAGACTTGACTTTCTCGCTAGTACTCAATGAGCCTTCCTATTCCTATATAGTTCCTGTCTATCCCTTTCATACACCCCCGCGTCTAAGGTAAGGACCTGCTAGGATGCCTTATTTTTGACGAGTCCACTAGCAGGTGCCGGACGAAACGCTTTTCTCCCTCTCCTTCATTTTTCCTAGCCGGTCCACTCGCTAGCCAAACCGCCATAAAATGTATTGAGCATTATGAATGAATTTAATATAAATATTGCACAAGGATTAATGAATAGGGCAAATTGAATTAATTTTGAAAAACTAATGGTGATCTGCTACACTAAATATTGACAGTACATAATTTTTTTTTTAATTATGTAATTTTGCCTATACACATATTAGAAAGTAAAATGAAGAATTATTGGAAGCTAAAAAATATAAGTATTAATGTTTTAATTAAGTTTGTATAAAGACAAAAATTGCGATTATTCCTACTTTTCTTTGTCCGAAAAGTGAAACAAAATTTTTATGAAATTCAAGGAAGACTACAGCTTCAATTTTGAACATCGTTTTCCTTCGACAGGTTGGAATTTCATTTCAAGACCTTCAGGACGCGCCAGCAAGGCCGGAAGATCGAGGGCCAGGAAATAAAGCAAGTCGAAAGTTTGCAGCTGCGCCAGTTTCAGAAACTGGAATACCTTGTTTCGTGATCTGGACTTATATCGTACAACCTTGGTTCGATCAAGGAAACGGTATTGCCAATGACCTTGTTGAACAAGCATGTCGGAAATCTGCATTGGAAAAATACATGGGACAACAGACTGATCTTCTGTATTGATTTTTAAAACATTATTTTGACTTTCATTTTTAGATAATATAAACTAATGAATGTCGGATCTTAGAATGCCGGAGTTGAATCAGTGCCACTCCAAATAAAACTATAATGATACTCCAAATAAACTATAATGATACTCCAAATAAAACTAGATGTACACATTTTTAAATTATAAAATTTCGAAATAATATTTAAAAATTTGTTTAATTTCATATGTATAATCTAAACCGGAGAAAACAAAAATGAAATTTAAATTCTTCTATTAAACTTTGCAATTTAAACTTTGCCATTTAGCGAATGGGAAATTTCATAATTTGTATTTTTGAACAGTTGGAAATTTTATATTTGGCAAATTGGAAATTTTAAAACTTGTCACTTGAAATTTAGAAATTTAGGAATATAATAAATTTAAAATTAACAAATTTATGAATTTGCAACTTTGGAAATGTGGAAATTAAAATATTCTTGGAAAACCTAAATTCCTAAATGTGGAATTCCATATGAAGCTAGGTTCTAGATGTGGGATAGTTCACATAATTACAATAATTCACATTGAACGTAGACTCAGTATATCATCGTTCAAATGTTGAAATACCTTTGTTTCTTCAAAATTCGTACTAAAGTGAACAAAACACTTTCAATCTTAATATATACAAACCTATAAAATATATATTATTTGTTTTGTATATGTTGAAAAATATCTATAGTTATAATCAAAACTTCAAGAAACGAAAATTAAACAAATTTTATAACTAAATTTAAATTGTCACCATTAGGCCTACTTAAAAAATGCAATAGATTTTATTTATGAATAAAGGAAACTAATTTTCTAAAAATACAGGACATTTTTACGTCTCAAATAACCATCGATAGAATCAAGGTTGATTACATCTTCCTTGAAAGAAACCTTCATAAAAACCTTAAACATCTTTAAACTCGTATTAAAACAATGCACTTCTGCCTCATTTACCGCAAACTTCCTTAACGAATCTATCGAATTTCTGTTAAAAACTCATCCTCGTTAATTCTTCGCCTGGTTACACGAATCCTTGTATAGTGATTTGCTCAAAGACGTGCACTTTCGAGCTACCTGGTTTATTGTCTCGAAAAAATTGACGGAAAAATTCATCCACTGGTTCATCGACAATTTCACGATGAACTTTCAAAGGAATCTTGACAGTCAGACACCGACACGAACCTCTTCCCGTTCATGCAAACAATAATTTCACTCGAAATAATGATATTATGCGTACTGCGTGTATTATGTCAAAAGTTTGGCGAGTTTTCGTCACGGCGAGGAAACTTGTCGACGATGTACCCGTTGAATCGAGAGATATTCATCCCGAACAACGTAACGAAGTTTCTAAGACGGCAAACGAGCCGTGTGTGTCTGCTGTTCGTGGGACACGTCCGCGAGATCGACTTTAAATTACGTTCATTACAGGTCCTGAGGGACGTTGCTCCACCCTACCTTTACGAGACGGGAAATGATGGAAAAACAGACGACAGGAAAAGACCTCGTATGACTAATTTCATTCCCTAACACGGATAAATATTCATCGAGTAAAATCTTTAGAGTTTAGTTGGATAAAATTTTGTTAGACGGCTACACTTTATGTGATATTTATTAACCTTTCGGAAAATGGTGGAGAGAGGTAGAGAAAACAAAAAATCTTGTTTGGCCAATCTTGTTTGCGGTCATAAGGAAGCGTTTACTGAACGGACTTAGGAATTTACTACGATATTTCTGTGAGAAGAATTGTACATTTATTTTATTCTGTTTGTCAAATTAGCGCCGACTTTAGTAAGAGTGCAATGTATGCACGCATACAGTAAATATTCGACATCTGCAAATCTCTCGGATCTGAACGGTTGCTCGTATCGTATAGGTCTTACATTGACTGATGTTTTACCGAACATAGAAATGGACAGCGAGTGAAGGATACCGACCGTAAAGAAACAATAACATATCGGTGGGATAATCCTAATGTAAGAATAAAATTTTTATTTTCGATTTTTTTCATATGAAACTTTTACTATTAGATTTTTTTACATTTTTCTGATTAAAGTGAGACTAAGTATGACGTAATTTGGAATATATTTATTTGTAATTTCAAACGTTACACTTATATCGAGGACTTTACTCGAATAAGTTATTACAAGTAAATATGAACCGAATTCCGTCATGTTTGGTCTTATTGTAATCAGGAAAATGTCACGAATATGACGGAGAAAGTTATATGAAACATTAATTAAAAATAAAAAAGTTGGCAACGCATTAACATTGTAAATAATTGAAGAAACTTTTGATCTTTGCCGACTGCCACGATCGCAGCGTCTCTTTTTTACTCGCTATCCTCCTTTGCGTTAAAAACTTTTATCGTCAATTAAACCGGTAAAAAATGTAGTCCAAATTATATCGTGCTTAATCTCATTTTTATCACGAAAATGTCACAAAGATGTTGTTGAAAGTTTTATTTAAAAAAGGTCAAAAATAGGAAAGTTTTACACTTTCACTGGTAGTGTCTCACGGATATACATTAGGGTGGCCCTTATTTTTCGACTTCCGATTTTTTTTGGCCTTACCCCCTAAAATTTTGACACTTGGTAAAAAAATAATGTCAAAGTTTCAGCATGATTGGATGACAGGAACCCGTGCCGCAATCGAGTTGAAGTTTTCAAATTTGCACAATTTCATGTTAACGTCGGATATCTTTATGGCCTTTTATTTTAAAAATATCAGTGAATATTTTGTCATAAAAATATAATTTTTTACACGTATAATACTACCATTTGTATTTATCTTTTTAAAATATATATGCAAAGTTATTAAATTTTAGCGTCAAACTTGATATGTAACGTAGCATTTGAACTACCGGAGAGTGTGATTGCTGGGCACCTGGGAGCTGTATACAACTTATTCAAAAGTTGATAACTTTTCTAAGTCTTGATTGTATTAGCACTTATAAATGATTTTTTTTAAATAGTTATAAGCAAAATATTCTTTATTGTAATTTAAGTTATATCTTATATAATGAATAAATTAACCTATTATTAAATTGTACATAGTTTTTGATATATATTCTTTGTTAATGTAAATGTGCATGCATCAGGATGAAGGCTTTTATAATTCTCAATTATTTGTAAAATGTATTGTGTTTCTTCCTCATTTTTGATCAACAGATTATTACATTCAGATATAAGTTTAACACCACGTTCAGCGGTATCGTTTACGATTTTTGACGTAATATATTATTTTTCTAGAGTAAAGGGAAAATATCATTTTCTAAGAAATCTGTAGGTATATGGTAGAAAATGATTGTACATAGAATTTAACAATTGCTTTTTATTTCATTGCCAATTATAACAAGGCATCCAAATATTTAGAAAATCAGTAAATTTTCAAGAGAAAGTTCATATAACAAATAAGTAGTTCAAATTAATGACATATGATTAAATTCAATATGCGAAATAACATTCTCATTTCAGAAACATGGAAGCTGTAACACGAGCAACCAACTACTTTGGACATTTTGCAAATCTCTTCGTAAATCTCTTTACGGGTTATACATGATAGTGCTGTTTATCAAACATTCCCTATTGCATTTAATAAATATTTATCACGAAATTCTTGGCTCAAAGAGTCTCAGAAACACAGGTGTATGTCAATGTGTTTTGGCCCTTTGTCGCCACGATTTAAATTCCAGTCCTTTGATGAAACTATAATACTCATTCATTATCATTCATTCTCTAGTTTTCGAATAAGATTTTTTAAATCAAGGTAGTATTTCTTCAAGAGATTTACCACATGCAGTCATTTAATACATTTACTTCAGAAACTACGTGTTACTCGAGTGTACATAATGAGTTAATTTTATTAAGAACAAGTATATCAAGAGGAGCCTCTTAACGCTTGCCCCTGATTTTAGAGAATAATATATGTGAATTTGAAAACTTTCAAATTTTCATATAAAAATTTCTAGATTTACAAATTTCTTAATTTTGAAATTCATCAATTTTTAAACTGTTAAATTTTCAAATTTCCAACGTCATAAATCTCCACATTCCCCAATTTTACAATTCGAAATTACATCAATTTTTCAAGTTCTCAATTTCTCGAATCTCGAATTTCCAAACCTTTAAATTTCAAAATTTTATAACCTCATACATATTCTCAAATTCTCAAATTTTCAAATTGTATCTTCGAAATCTTTCCAACATGGAGAAATTTCGTGTTTCAAAATAATGTTAAAAGTTGAATGACGGGGAGGGTTAATAAAAAATGAATTAGACAAATTTGAGCCTGAAAAATCATAATAATTTATTGGCTCGAATAATGTGATTTAAGGGAAAAAGCCTTGCGGCATAAAAAACCCTTTTTAGATATATATTTGTCGTGATTAAACGGTGAAAGCGTGTATGTGATTGAGTGTGTTTGTTAGTTGATTCGAGGAGCACAAGGTCTGACTCAAATAATGATGCGGTACGTGTTATAATCCACATTGCGTAGGATTGTCCACGACGATTTATTCGAGGAGTGTAGGGTCCTACTCGAATAATGTTGTTTTGCGTTCTTTACTACCCTACACTGGCTTACTCGAGGACTGTAGGGTCCCACTCGAATAATGTTGTGTTGTACGTTCTTTACCACCCTAAAGAACCACCCTTTACTGGCCTATTCGAGGAGTGCAGGGTCTCACACGAATAGTGCTGGTTGTATTTGGAATCCACCCTGCACTGGATATTTTACGTTACTCCATGGTGCATGAAGTTTCTACGTTATTCCGCGATACACGGAGTTTGTATGTTATTCCGCGATACACGGAGTTTTTACTCTCGATCCGACCCGCATAAGACTCAACGAATGACTGTCTATTCAATATACAAAAATTGCCCGAACACCCTCGCGCATTAGTGGGTGAGGGTTAAGAAAAATCTATCTTTGTTTGTGAAAGACCGGGAAAAAGAATGTATAGCCGTTAGCCGATTTATGGCAAGTTCATGGTGACGCTGGGACCGGCCCGGACGGGACTTGATAGACAAAATGGTCCTCGTTGACCCGTCTTTCGAGGTATATAGCTATTGGCAGTGGTCTACGCGTCGAAACATTCAACCGTATAATAAATTCCTTAGTCACGGCAAAGGTCGGAGTTCGCGATCAAACACAAATATCTGAAGTCCTAAACGTTCAAATTCTAAAATTCTAAATTTGTTAACCAAGAATGTACTTATATCTTTCTGTTTTATTGATACATCGAATATTGTGTTCTCCGTTTTATCATTGTATACGAAACATATATATATATAATTTTAGATCAATAACACAATAATGTTAGATCAAAAACACCTACCGTTAGTTGGATGTGGTTTAAAAATGTTAAAGCGCTACTTTAAAGGATGTACGGATGCTTGTACAGACAAATTTAAAAGATACCCTGTTAAACGAGGTTGCGGCTAGGCGTTTTCTCTTATTGAAAGTTTATCGCAGATCTAGTGGTTTAACCAGCGAAAAACAGATTACATATTACCAAGTCCCGAACTAAATGAATCTGTAGGATTGAATTTCGATCCTCGTCTTCGTGGCTGTTAAACTAACTGAGTTTCTTTCGGACGCGCACTCTTCTTAATTTACTTCTGTTACAAGCGAAAGAAAGTGAAGAAGAATCAGTCACTGAAATTTCAGATAATATTTATTAATAATTTTGCTATTAGTACCTTTTCATTTATTCCATAACTACATAGTAAAATCAAAATTAACGCTGTTGTTTTTTTATGTACAATTCCTAAACGTACTGTAATGTGTAAACTATAGAAGAACAAATATTGTGTCTTGATTATTTGTTACGATTTAGTAGAGGTAGGATAACGGTATCAGTAGTTGACATTATAAAATTCATTTTAACAATTACAAATATTGTAAATATTAGTATACCACGATTTTCTTCTCTTTCGTAAGTAATTTTGTAAGTGGACAGTTTGATTCGTCGGCTGTTTTTAGACCAATTGTACTGATTAGAATTGATAAATAATCCTTCACAATACTCAATTATTTGGCACATACTGTTTTAAAGATTTATAATTGCTATGTCCACAAAAGTGCAATTGTTGCAGATCGAATAAAATATAATGCTACCTCACAAATAAAAACAGATAAGATTTAAAAGGCAGAACGAAAATTACGTTGGTAACATATACAAAATATTCTGAATAACTATAATAAAAGAAAATAAAAGAAAATATACGTAAACATAATTATAAATTTCCAGAGGAACTTACAGAATCTTTCAAACAGCACATTATTAAAAAAATTATTGTTATTTGAAGTTTACTATTTATGTTTGAAAATAAAAGTGTCAAGTACCAGCACAGGTATTATTTACTTATTTATTTATTTAATTGGTTCTCCTCTCATGGAGGAAGGCGTCTGGGGGACAATCTCCCCCAATGTGCCCACAATTCTATCTCTCTATTTCTGTATCTACCTCTATATCTCTCTTTATCTCTCTATCTCTCTATCTCTATCTCTCTCCATCTCTCTATCCCTTTATCTTCTCCCTTTCTCTCTCTCGGTGTTCGGAAAACTATCAAGAAACGAATATGGTTAACCAGTGAGGAGAAAGAAACCTCACCACTTGCCATTATAGCTGCATTTTTGCTCTTTGGC
This sequence comes from Megachile willughbiella, assembly GCA_945859595.2. Classification (NCBI taxonomy): domain Eukaryota; kingdom Metazoa; phylum Arthropoda; class Insecta; order Hymenoptera; family Megachilidae; genus Megachile; species Megachile willughbiella. Next base: position 1,976,178 of record OX243807.1, read on the forward strand.
TTCTCGTATTAATTCTATTGAGTTAGGGAATTCGCTCAATAGAGTTTTACACGTAGAGAGCCATGGATGAGCCCAGCAGGTCACGTCGCTTAGAAAACCAGCACAGGTATTTTAAATATTTACACCCTCGATTTTGTTAATGTTTTAATATGTTTTCAAAGTCATTACGCTGAGGAGTGTAGAATTTTTAGTTGAGATTGACCACATCTCTTGTGTTTACAATATTCGTGAAATAAATTCGCAAGAATCGCATTTAAAAATCAGCACTGAAGCAGAATGCGGTACTTCTTAAGCTTCAAGAACAAAGATTATCTAAAAGTTGAAATTGTTCGTACAGAAAAATGAAAAAGAGGAACGTCATGTGTTTGAAGGTAAACCAAAGGTGTTTGCACGATTCTGTCGCGAGCATAGCAAGAGAAACGCTCGAATTTAAAAGGCTCCCGTGTCGCACGTGACTGGTCAGACGGTGTTGGGGTTAACGTTATTTCGCATGGGGGTCCGTTCTTGCTTGCCCCAGCTGCTTGTTTTTATCGTCCCGAGGCATCGTCCTTTATATTGTGCCTAGAACATGAACCTGACAGACCTTGCTTAACACTAAAGTCACGTGCCAACGATACAGACAACCGCGCATTGGCCGGGAACAACCAGAACTGATGATCGAGGAGTGGATGGACGTTCCTATCTGCCTTGGATCTCTAACTTCGTTTGCGAATATATTGCACCCCTTCCGGTTTTCGCCGTTTTCTAACGCAATCTGTCTGACAAGAGTCATTCGACCAATTCGCGGTTTTAACGCTTGATGGTGGATAATAAATTGCTTTCGTACTCTCCGTTTTTGAACGGAAGTAATACGTACACTGAAACAGGTCTTACCATTCGTCAGCTTTTAGTTCATAAGTCTTTTAATTTATATATTTAAGAGTTTGGTAATCTTGCAATTTAGAACATTAGTTTTACAAATTTGATAACTTGAAAATTTCAGAACTTGCGCATTCGAGAACTTCGGAATTTAAGATTTTGAAAATTTGAAAATTCGAGTATCACAAAATTTAAGAATCTCAGGGTTTGAGAGATTTGTAAAATTGGGAATTTAAAAGACTGGGAAAAATTGAGAAATTTTAGAAGTTTGAAATTTAGGAAATTCGCAAGTTTGTATTTTATATTAGATCTAACAAAAGCGAAGGCAAGTTTTTTATATTTGTTATTAGCCAAGAGATGGAACCGGGCGCACAGTGTAGTTTATGATCATTTGGAAATCTTTGCACACGAAGTAATTAAATTTCACGACAATTATGAATGTAAAATACAATAAATATTGCAATAATCTGTAACGTAAAATACAATATACCTATATGAAATGATTCATCATTTTCATTTGCAAATTCCTAAATTTCCAAATGTTCGAATTATAATATTACTAAATTTTGAAATTTCGAAATTTTCAAATTTTTCCAAATTTTTAATTTTCTAGCTTTTAAATATCCAATTTTTTAATTTCCAAGTTCTTAAATTACTACATATATCTTTAAATTTGAAAATAGCTCAATTTTTTATTTTCAGAATAGACAAGTTTCCAATGTTTCCAAATTCAATTCAGTTCAATTGTTAAGTATTTGGTTACCAAATTTTCAAAAGCTGTGAAATTTAAAAAATTTCAGATTTTTAAATTATCAAATTATTCAATTTCTAAAGTATCAAGCTACTAAATGTCAAAACATTCAAAGTTTCAAATTACTAAATTACTAAACGTAAAATTGTTTCATTTTGATTCAGTTAAATAGTAATTAGGAAGCACTAGATTTGAATTCTTCCAATATTTCAAGAATATTTATGCTATATTTTTTCAAAGTTATTAAATATTTATAGATCTTCTGTAACCGACTTATGTTTTGGCCATCGATGTCTCGAAGGGATTGTATTCCCTTTATAAATACTACAGAAAGAAAGAAGCAGCTGTTACAATCTCTTTCCAGCCGAGTCAACTAATGACTCGCTCTCAGTAGTCATTGTTCATTGTTCGACGATCTACACATGTTGCGATAATCTACGCAACTTCCCCTTAGGTTTTTCACGTTACCTTGTCAGCTACTAAGAAACATACTCTTTTCGTTCATTAAATGACAATATTCCGTGCTGACGTTTTAAATGTTGTCATGTAGGATGATCAATTCGGTAATTGTTACGGTGCTCACTGAAGATCACTGCCATAGATTTAATTTAGTTAAATAATTACAGAACAACCTTTTGCTAAACCTCTATTCCAAATTTTTCAAATATTAAACTTTCTCTATGTTCTGTTCTAATTTAATATGATTACAGATTTAAATAAACAATATGAAAATATATGTATTTGTACGTCTTATCAATAATATAATAATTTATCACTTGCTATTACAGTCTCACCGTTCCTAATTTTTCTTCTGTTATTATTTTTTTTATTTCTTTTCTACTTCCTTTATTTTTTATGAGATAATCTCCATATTTTAAGTTTCACACTTTTTACAATGTTTAACGAATGGAAAGAAAAATAATACAATACTGTTTGACAATATGGAAATGACATTTTACATGTGTAATTTGTTAAGTTTCTGATGGACATTAATAACTACATATTTTTCATATTATTCTTGCGTTATTATTTCATTTTGTTTTTATTATTTCCAGTTTCAAAGTCACTGTGCACTGATACTACTATATGTATAAAGCTTAACTTTGAAATCGATAATAATGTAGTGTATGAAATGTAAAGGTTTTTGTAAAAATTTTGACAATGTGAAAAGGATTTTCCAGATTTTTTTTACGAGTATAAATCCGTTCGTTTGCAAATATTTACGTGACGAATGTGTCGTAGCGCTGTCAAACGTCATTAACTACCAATTTTCCGCAAAACGAGTTAAACAGTTTACGGAGATTCTCTGAAAGCAGCTTTCACAACGCGAGCACATTTCATTTACTGCAATTTACTATGAAATCCATATGAAAATAATTTTCAAACGTCGGTAAACGTAGTTTACGATAATACTGCCCGGCTGCTCGACAAAAGTTATCAAACGACATTAACATCTTCTATACGGATTTGATATCGTGCAAATTCACATGAATTTCGATAACATTTCATAGAATAAAGAAAAAAGCATCCAATAATACTCCCACATCATAAAACAGCATTTCTTTAAATACTTCTAATTGTGAAAAGTCAATAAGCGTCATTTTTGTGTGTACTTGCAAATAGTTGGTGTATAATTATAATAATATGAAAATATATAAGCAAAATATATTACGTATTATCGCGTACTATTGTTAATTCTTATTTTAAATATTGTCAATAATCGAGAGAAAAAATACAAATTACGCTTCAATTTGAAAGAATGTTTAAGAAAAAGCGTTCTTTAGAATTTCTACGCTTTTTTAACCAATTTAAAAAAATATAATAAAATGTGTTTTAGTTTGAATTAATGGAGACAATTATCGATTAACATAAAACGCATTAATTAGTCAGTTCTAATTAATCTATTAAAAAATACTTGTCGAAATGAAAAAGTCTGAAGAAAGTTCTATAACTATTAGCAATTAATACGTAAATTAACGCGTTTTAGCGAATAATATTAATAATTGCGTTTAACTTATTTGTCAGTTCTCTTAATTTTTCTTCAGAAACACTTTTCTATTTGATCTTTGCGTACTCGACACAGTTAAAAACGTGTGTTAATGATTTCTCGTAATGTCGGTACATAATTATTTATTTTTATTTTACTTTTATTCTATAATTAATTGTCTTCACATATTAAATAAGAAACCAATTCTTGTTCCAATCCAAAGTTATGTTCTTATTGAATTTGTTCGTGAAATCAAGTTATAAATTTTCATGTTTTGTAAATCCTAAAATTACCTAATTACAAATTACCTAATTATCTAATTACAATTTCCATCGTTTTCTTTTGTTTTTTTTACAATTCAGAGCGGCAGAAGAAGTTTAAATTTAATTTTCAGTTATAGTAATAGAAATTTGTTACTTAATTCTCAGGGAGTAGAGAATTTTCAAATTTAATTTCTGCTTTTTTTAATTTAATTTCTGCCTTTCTTATTAGCATAACGATTAACTAATATATGCAGATATAAAGATCTAATAAACTCGTGTAATCTTTACGGTAAAAATATAAATTGCAAAGCGATATAATAAAAGAAAGACAAATATTATATCGTAATGTTACTAAATCACTACTCACCTAAACAAACTAAATAAAGAATTCAAAATTTCTATAGTGTTGATGTCACATAATGATTTCAAACAAGACAAATAATTCAATCGCAATTTATCGTATTTTCGTAAATTCCATATGTTTGTTAACTATGCTGTAAGTAACAATGATGATTATTATTTAAATAAAATTTATTTTATTATAAATGATGAATAAATAATTAAACATCCGTTTATTTATTATTAGTTAGTTATTTGTCATTCTAGCTACTTATCACTTATATGAAAAGTCCTTATCCGTTAATGGTTGTTTGTTATTTTTTATTTGCATTTTCCCACCAATAAGAAAATATTATTTACGTCATTTATGTTATTACATCGTTGCATTTCAGTTTTCTTTGTAAGTAAGCTATTCGAATATACATACTTATCATAATTTTTCCATTTATAATTTTTTTTTAAATACATGATTGCTTTTTATATGTATAATTCTTATTATACAATTTATGTGGGATCCTGTGCATCTTGTCGAATATTCCTAACGGGTCTTTCGGAAACAACGATCCTCATAAATAAATGGAAATGCAAGGAATCGATAATAACAAGGTACTAACAATATATATTTAAACGAAACAATTGAATACAGTGATCTCGTTCGAGGCTGGACGTCGAGTGCCTGTCCTTCGCTTCCTTGTCCAGCCTTGATTTTGATTTATGTTACGCACATCGCTCGCTTCATTTCCTATATTTATGTTTCTAAAATTCGAGCACCTGAATGTGCAATAAACTAAAATATTTGACACTTTGAATATGGAGATTCAAAGCCTAAATATTCGAGTATCTGAAAATTAAAAATTCCAATTTTTAAGTATTCATGTGTGTTTGAATATTTAAGTAATCATAGATTTGGGAATGTGGAGATTTGAAAGCAATATATATGACTGTTCGAACACCTAAAACTAAAATATATGAGTGTTCAAAGGTTTAACTTACTTGGTTTTTAAATATTCGTGTATTTGGATATTAAAATATTTTAGTTTTCGAGTAGTGGTATTCGAACGTTCAAGTATTCAACAACTTGAAATTCAATTATTTGAGTATTGGAAGATTATAGTTCGAACATTGTAGTATTTGAAGTTTTGACATTGTTACATTTGAGTATATGACAATTTGAAATTCGAATACTTGAGTATACCAAGTTAAAATATTCGAAGTTTTAAAATTAGAACAGTTCACTATTACAATACTAATGTTTATTGTTTATATTGTATTTATTAATAGTTCAGTTATTAACTATTTGGGAAAAAAATGTATTTGTTCTTTTATGAAATTTGTGAATAATGATTAAAAAATAATAGTTATGATTTATTTGTTGTTCACGAATGGAATTAAATGATTTATTTATTACTCATTCTTAATGAATGAATCAAAATTTTACTAAAATTTTAATAAAAAATTTTATTTTTTACGAGTACGGACTAGTAGCAGTGATCATCACCCTTGTGGTTAAGAGAAAATGTCAGAATGAAAAATTATGGTTTGATTTTTCGATGCATTCATTGAAGTTACATCAAAGTCCTTGATCCATCGAGAAGTTTCATCAGATCGATTCATCATCAAATTCCATCCGTTTTAATCTCGTTCGCCGCATTCCGCCAAAAGCCTGATGACTCAATCCGTTAACTGCTTATCAACCGGTAATATCTGCTCGCAAAAGAAGAAGGTCGAGCATCGTTCTGTTACTCGATTACACAATATCCAAGTTCCTTCAGAAGACCTGATTCGATACACCTGCAGGCAAGTTGCTTTCGTAACAACCTATTTCGTTACAATAAAAAAAGAGGGTTGAATGGAAAAATTATATGTTGTTTTTATTAACTGAATTCATCACAAGCGGATGAGTTCCATTTTAGCTGTCTCGATGTTGTAACAGAATGAACAAATGGACAGATCATATAGAAGTATGATGATATTTCTTTTTTCATTTTTGTTCTTCAAAGATGAAAAGAATCCTCGTTTGATACTTCTCTGTACTGAGGTGCATGCCTTAATGTTTTGTAAGATATGACTAGTAAATGTTTCGTGCTACTCATTTTAAGAAATACGAGAGTCAAATATGGCATTGGAAACTCTTTTGTAAGTTTTAATAATGTATATGAATTTTTAATCTGAAAAATGTTCGAAAGGAGCATTGACTACTGTGACCTCTTTCAAACGAGTGATATTTATGTTTTGTGAATGATATATGATACAGAGATGCCAAATTTCATTTAAATATTATTTAAACATCACCAAAATTATCTTTTAGGTTATTGCTTATCAAATGGTTCGTTTTGAAACATAGAAAATATGATACGATTTTATGATAGAAAAAACCGTAAAATGTTAGTAATGGTATATTAATTTGAAGCTTAAAATTTCACAGGAGTGAACACATGAATTTTTCATTGATATTCCTAGTGCAAAATCACTGGTTATCTGTCACAGCAAACATTGTCCGATTCATGGCATAAAAGTATAAAAAATACCACTTACGGCAAACCAAATTAAAGCTTAAAGTCTAAGAAAAACATGTATATGAATAATTAGAAAATATTGTTAATGTACAATGGTTGAACCTCTATTGAATCAGTTAATGGACCAACTGATTTAGTACACGGTATTACATTTAGTTTCCCTTCGTATGGAGAATGTTCCAAAAAAATATTATATAACTCGAGAACTGCAAATTCTTCACAGCGCAATAAATTAAGAATACGTTATCATTTTGGTATACAAATACAACACAAGAAGAAAAACTGAATATTTAACAATAGATAACACTAATTGTAAGTTATAAATTGGTTGATAGATTGTTCCCATGAAGAACCAGCCACCTTCTACTGTCAAATATAAATTAAAAAAATGTTAACGTGATTATGCTCTCTAAATGTTAAGCTTCAATTTAATACATTATAAGTACTATTCTGTAATATTTCGGTGTCGTTAAGCTGCGTTAACAACGTGGTTAACATCTAACAAGATACTAACTGTAATAACAACTAGTCGATTTATATGAAGAAAATATTAATGAAGGGTTTGTAAGTCATTTTATACGAGTTCTAAAGTTTATTTTGATATATGATAAAGATCATTTTATGATATAGTTATGTCATAAAATCGTGTCTATTGTACGTGTCATTTTGTGATACTTTTATGTTACGAAATCATGTCAAACTTTCCGCGTTTCAAAATCCATCATTTAATATGTACGAATGTATCATCTTCACAACTATCTACAAATATCTAATCATAAACAGAAGAAACAATAGCAGTTTGCTTTATTTACACCGCAGGAAAACCGTACTGGTCTGTTTGTTTAATCATCGATCTATTTACTCCTTCGTTCATCCCCTTTAGCTCTGATCGAGAAACTGCAACTTTTCATCATCTGTTTCGCAGTATCTTTGCCGTTGGCTAGCTCGGTAAACAAACTATAACTGGAAATTGAATTAACGTTCGTTATCAGAATTTGTACGTACAACCGCGTAAAGACAGAAACTAATACATCGCGTTGTTAGTAGCCAATTATCGAGTTCGAGTGTCGCACGATAATACCCTACCTATCGTGAACTTCGAGCAGAGGGTGGCTGCCGGTTGTGTCGCGCACCTATAAACGTGCTTGCTAACTTAAGTAGCAGAGAGCTTGGTCGCTCGAACTTCCAGCTACAGAATTACAATTCCCTTAGTAACTACACGCTGAACCGAACATCATCCAATTTCGCTATATTTCGTTGAACGTTTCAGAAAGTGACAAGTGTTTAATTTTCTCGAGTCTGCAGGAATTACTCGACAGAGAAATGCACCCTGTCTAAAACATCACGTCGCCAAAAACTTAAGAATAATACATATCTCGAAAAAAATTATATGTCACTATGAACTGAAGCATGATTATACAAAATAATACAAAATAGACAAAAAAGTATGTGACATAAGATACAGAAACTTGTGAATTTAAAAATTCGTAAGTTGGAAACACTGAAAAATTGTAAATTTGATAACTGCAAAATTTAGGAATTTGGAACTTTCTAAATACAGAAATTTTTAACATAAAAAATTTGGAAATTTAAAAATTCGAAGATTACAAATTTTAAAAATATAGCAGTTTCAAAATTACAAACTTCGAAAACGTGAAATTTTAAATACAGAAATTTAAAAATTTAGAAATTAAAAAATTCGAATATCTATAAATTTGTGAATGTTTACGTGTATAACCTTGGTAATCTATAAATTTGAACATTTGAGAAACTTCGAAAATATTAAAATTTAAAATTTTTGAAGTTCTAAACTGAAGAAATTTGTAAGTTCATTTATCAATTTATAAACTTGAAAATTTGAAAGTTAAAAGTTCTGAAAATTTGAAAAATTGAGAAATATATGAAGAATCGCTACATTTACATTCTATATTATAAGTCCGTACCTTATAAGGTACCGTAGGCATGTATGTGTACCACTTTGTAATATACAAGAAATTGGCAGTGAAACTATTAACACTTTGCCAATATTCGAAGAAGGTTGAAAATATCTCCCATAGGCGAGGAGTTTTGTTCGATTTACGAGGAACAGGTAAAACCTGGCACGAGGGGAACGAGCCATGCAAGTTTTAATCTAAAGTTCAAACCCACTACGTTTATTTCACTTCTGTCGTAAAAGTTGATTTATCGCGGCCAGTCGTCAGTAATATTAATTTGGCGGAGTTTGTCGTGCTCGCGTTCTCGTTACACGTACTTCACTTTTATAGGATTAATAAGAACATCATTAACTAGCTGCGAAAGCTTAATTGGATCACCGGCAAACAGAATCAACGTCGAGCAAACAGAACGCTCTGCTTCTGCGACACAACCAAGATAAACGTCTTTTCAAATTAATTTACAATTAAAGAAAACTGAACAACAGTTTGATTTTCCATATTTTATAAAACTCATTGATTAACGAAACAAGGTATCGGATTCGGAAATTGTCTTGAACATCATCAAAACTTATTTGATTTCGAAAATTAATTATTGCCACAAAGTTGTTTGATTAGATATGCATATGAATATTTACACAGATATTTATACAGCTCTCTTAAATCACATGAAAGTCAGTCAAAGGGTCTAGCCGAATTAGATAATCAAAAATGCCCTTAAGTCAAATAAAACACCCAATGCGTCAGTCGATAGGATATCCAAAAAAAAAAAAAAAAAACATCTCACACCAAGTCTTAACCCCCTATCTTATCCATCTGAATCTATAAAAATTACAATTTTGATTTGAAACAAAAAACGTTAAAACGTCGAATATGTACATTAAGTTTACCAGAAAGATAATTACGGATTTTCTGATAATATACATAGATTGTGGTTTTGTAATATGTACCCATTGTTTTGTTTATTCGATATACATAGAGTCAAGAATGGAATTTTCTTTTACGCGTTTATGAGCTCTTCAGTTATAAACGTTTTCTCGAATATACGTGCATTTCTCTAGTAACATGAATATTACAAATATCAATGATGTATTTTAGATCATAATTGCAATGTTTATAACTTCATCACAAAAGTTTGTATCTAGCATAATACATGTTCATTTCAGCTGCTGCATTGCCATTCTATATACTTTTCATATCTTAAAATTTGTAAATATAAGCAAAAACTTACCTTTTATATACATATAAAAGCATCTTTTGCATCTTTTATATTTTCTCAGCAAACAGTTTTTAAACTTACCTATCAGTTTGAGAGGCCTGTACGATAGGGTTACCCCTTAACCTTCGTTAGTGACTTTCAAGGAAGTGATAAAATGTTTCACCATACCGATCTACACTGGATGTAACCTCGGGTTGCTGACAAATTCGAATTTATTTATATAATAACAAATTTTCATAACGAAATAAGAAAACAAATATTTTTATGAAAATAAAAAAGAATATTAAAATATAATCTATAACAGAATCAATTTTAATCTTGATTCAATTCTCTTCAAATTTAATTTTAATATTTATATGCAGACGAATTTTTTAAATAAAATAATAAAATTAATATCTTCATCAACAGAGATATGAAAACCTAAAATTCATAATATAATTATATTGTAATATAATTTTTGAGATAAAAAATAATTATTTTCACATAAGCGTTTAAATCCCTTTCCTTTAGCCGTTTCCTTCAGATGTTAAACCTCATTTTTTATTAAATTGGTGAAAAAGAATTGGTGTCACAACTAAATACATCTTAGTGTTTCATATTAAATAAATAAAAATGTTTATTTTGTTATTTCAGTATAAACATTCGTTCTCATAAAAATTAAAAATTAAAAGAGATTAAATTATGACTGAAATTGATTCTGCAACAGATTAAATTTTCGTATTTCTTCTGATTATGCGATTCTTCACAGTTTTATTCCGGTTTGTATCAATATGGGAACAACCAGTCAAAAACATGGTCACGGTTTCCTATCACTCTTTGAGGAACCACTATCCTTCATAACATACGTTAAGATAATTCAAATTAAATGGAGTGTATTCTATTCTGTATAATCAATCAAATAAACATTGTTTATGGAACAAAAGCGTGTAATGAGATGTTCTCCTTACAATCGGTAGTAAATAATCACGAGGAAAAAGGAAAAATCTGATTTCAATGATACTCGGCAATCGTTTTCCGTCTCGCTGGAACATCGTCGAACATTCACAATACCGTGGGGCTCGACGAACAGAATGCCAGACCTATATAACTGGAATATTTTCCGTGGAGCGTAGTTCATTCTCGGTTTTCGCCCGACACGCCGCAAAGTTCGTTTCGTAGCCGGTGAAACGCGTTGAAAATTTGTTTGTGCACACGCATTTCCAGCCAATTGGACCCCTAGACACGCAAACTCGATCCGTTGTTACGTAACACGCACGAATATCACGTACAACTGGGAGAAAGAAGCGGGTTTTCATGACAGAACGTGCTACTATCCGACGAAAAATTGCATTTGTTGCTTCGAGGGACGCGATCGACGAGCCTGTGTGTCGTCAATTCTTTTTTATTGGCCATGTATGGATTCCACTAATCGAGTGACTTTGCAAAATTTCTTTTTTCTTTATAAATAATAAAGTATTCAAAGTATACTATTTTAAATTCAAATTTACACTCTCGAAATGTTCAGCTGAAAATGTACTGAATTTTATAAAATCCAATATGTAAAGCTTATGTATACATTTTCTGAATTAATCTTAAAATTAGCATCTTTAGCTACCCTAGTTTAAATTTTATAATTGTCAATAAATAGAAGTTGTATTCAACTTTCTTTCCTTTTGGAAAATTGTATTTTCAAAATTAGTGTTCTGAGAATGACTCATTTTAACATTTTATTATTTATATAGTATTAAAATTTTTAATACTTTATTCTTCAACAAATTTATTCATTGCTTTAATAATAATCGAAATATTCCTTTATATAAGTATGTTACTTACATTAAAATTTTTAACAGTTGTATTTTAAAAGTAACGTATATTACCGTGAGTACTAAAATATCTTACGAAAAATAGGGCAAGTCAAGCATTATAGTAAGTGACTGAATCTTCCTGTATTATAATATCCTCTAATGAAACCTACTGTGCATATTGTAATATGCGGTACAGCGTCGATGTAAGCGACAATCATCTACACGATATAAGTGAAAAAATTATCCCCTCCACTGAGTGAGGGAAAGATTTGTTATCAAACTTTCACTAACTGATTTTTGACATTAGATTAAAATAAAATTACTTAATTAAAATAAAACCAAACACGATAAGATTTGGGCTATAGCGAGAAGAGAATAACGAGCGAAAAAGAAATAGACGCTGCAATTGTGGCAGTCGGTAAAGGTGAAAAGCCTGTTATATTAGTTTTCTTTATAAACTTTTTCATTTTCACTACTTTTTTCCATATAACTTTTGCCAACACATTTGTGACATTTTCTTGATTAAAATGATACCAAACCCGATGAAATTCGAGATGTATTCACTTGTAATTACTTATTGGAGTAAAGTCCCCGATATAAGCGAAACATTTGGAATAATAAATTACTATGTTTCGAATTCATGTCGTGTTTGGCCTCATTTTAATCAGGAAAATGTCACAAATATGCTGGTGGAAGTTTTATAACAAAATAATAAAACAGTTTCATTCTTTCATTTAAACACTACATATTCAGTCAATTTCAATTTCGGACATTTCATTATTTATGCGCTTTTTCAAACTGACAATTCAATTATTTTCAAGTAAAAGAAATGTATGTTACACTCGGCAATATATCATAACAAGATAAAGTATTGCAAATAAACGTTAGCAAAGAATTAAAGTACATCAACAGAAAAAGAACAAAGTCACGTGTGTTCACGTTGCTTTAATTTCAGCCAGCGATTCGCAAGAAAACGATGAATCGTCGAGTGCAATTTACGGGGTCCTTTCACGAATCGTGATAATATGAGTAACTGCGAAGTTGAAAAACATCGAGAAACGCAGAATTTTAAACACAATCGCTCCTCGATGCATTATTAGAGGCGTTCGTTAGTGTATTTCACTGAATGTCGCGTATTCTGGTGTGGAAAAATCGCGTCCCAATGAATGAAAACCGTCCCATTTCGACAAGTAAACGCGAAAATGTCATTGTACGCTCCCCTCGATGTAGGATCGAACAGTAAAAAGAACAATAACAAACGTGCCAGGGGTCGGTGGATTTATTTTCCAACGCTTCAGTCGCGCGGTTTTTATCTGTCGTTCATAGAAATAACTATCAACTTGACTGAAAGCTTATCGACACCGTCGCTTCATTTTTGATTAACGCAGTTATACATTTCAAGGTAAATTTCATGTAGATTATACACTTTAATTTTGTTACTATACTCGCTATTGTTGGCATTCCCAATTTTTGTAAACATTCATAAGAATTATACCGTAACCTTTATTTGTTCAATATAATGGTAGGGAGCACTATTATTCCGCTTGACAGTAAGTGCAAAGAAAATGTAGCACGAGTTTACCGTATATGTTTACATTTTAATTTGACAACAGTTCTAATGTAATAAGGCGAAGCTCAGAATCGACTTTTTTCATGAATCTAATGTAGCGATTAAACACGTAGAGATGCAATAAAATGGTGGTTAGATGATATTTTTTTGCGTCTTTATTAAGAAGTGTATTTACTTAAGTAATAAAATGTGCTTTTCAGTCAATTTCAAGAAAAACAGCTTTCAGAACAAAATCAATTTTCTTATCGCATCCTACTTTAGTGACAATCCTCTGTTTGCACGAGTAGAACATTCTGGATTCAAAACTGTAAACAATCGCTCTTTGTTCTTTTTTCGTTTTTTTATGTACTTAAATGACGACTTATTAAATTCTATTTTGTAATTCGTTAAAATTATACAAATAGGAAAGTATTTAGTACTTATTTGTAACAAAGAACTTGTTCATATTTCTGTTACCTTTCGCTTGCAGAATCGAATTGTTTATCAAAATGATGTATTTTGCAATATTATTTTATATAATTAATCATTTGTTATCAAGCATATAATATTAATAAACTGCAAAATGAAATGCATTCGATTGAAATTTATATATATAAAAAACAACATAAATAAATTCGAGAAAAAGTGAGTGAAGCAAGATTTAAAACCTCATGTTGTTTGTAACAGCAGAATATTTATTACTGTACTTCCATGCGATGCGGAAAGTGTTGTCGGTGCAATTTATTTACTTTGTGTAATGTTTCTGAAAGTTTTTTTTTCCGCTATTGGCAAAAATGTGCATCTTAGTATTTAGATCAATAAATTCTGCAACAATGATAATCGTTCATTAAGTATAATAAGAGTCGAAACAAGAATATCAATGTCTAATTTTTTTCTTGTAAGATAAAATTCTAATCACGGCAGGGCGTAGCACTAACAAATTGAACCGCTTGATACAAATTTTTTAATTAGCGATAATGGCAAAATAAATATAAAGTTATTATGTAGTAATTATTGGTACGTACATTTTAATTTCATTTAAAATAGATAAATAATCCATACTTAATTTTCTGTAGAATTTAAATATCAAGCTTTTGTGAAGAACTAATAATCGTTTCGCGCTGCTGCACGAAGTTGCACGAAGAAAATATAAGACGGTGACATTTTATACGAATAAAGGTACACGCGCAGCTCAATACCTCTGTTTGCAGGTGAATCGCGATGCACTCTAGGAATACAACGAATGGATACAAACTCGCATTCATTCTTATGTCTTTTCTCGTCTATTTCCTCCTTTTCTTTTCATTCTTTTCCCTTATACGTCTTCACCTCTTCTTTCCTTTCTGATTTTTTCCCTTTCTACTTGGCATAGGTTGCACGGGAAAGCACCGAGTTATAGAGACATATTCCTCAGAATTGTATTTATATAAATGTCTCATCTTTAAATTAGAAATTATTAATTAGATTTCTCTAAATATTTACCCTTTTGTTTTATGTCAAGTTTGCAAAATTCTTCTAACGAAGAAAGATACTTGTGAAATTAAAAATATGAGAATTATGTGTGAACGAAATTCGATTAACTTTTTGTTAAATACAATCTCCCACGGTATAATTGTTTCTAAATTTAGAAACAAAATTTTATTAAAATTTCATTCCTTCAAATACGAGTACTTTTAAAATTAGAATATCTTTAGATACTACGCAGTTAAAAACAAAAGTTCAAATTTCACTTCAGGTAAACTAAAGAATACCTGAATTAAAGTTTATAAATACTATTTTAGACTTTTTGCAAAAAATAAAAGTAAAAACTAAAGTTTAAAAACTATACACAAATAAAATTGAGACTGAATAAAAGAAATTTTTATATTCAAAGAGAACTTTTCTATTTCATTTTTACCTTTTCAATGAAAATGGAGCAACTTGATTTGTTTTTAAATTCCATTTGTTCTACTCTTCAATTGTATGAATCGAAGAAGATTGAAAAATGTAAGAAATCAAATTTTTTTAAGACACAAAGTTGTACCCGCTTTCATTATAAACGGATCAAGTATCACATTTCACGGAAATTAAAATTGGGATCTATTTAAGTACTAATAACTGTTAAGTACCAATAATTTTTCAAGCACTATTTCACTCTAAAAAAAGAATTTATAAATTCGATTCACAAATATCCAAACTGCAAAATACCAAGATAAGGAAATTGTAACAATACGAGAATCTTTAACAAAGCAATTTTATTCGTTGCTACTTAATTCGCAATATTTATAATTCGCAATATTTATTTGCATAACAAGGTATATTCGCCACATTGATTCACAGAAGGCTTCTACATTGATAGGAATGAGCATCGTTACAAGTTTATAAGCAAATGAATGAATTTAGATTCTTCATTTTGCTATGCGACTCCTTTATTTGCCAATATCAATTTGCAACTGGTTCATTTCAATAGCAGCCAGTTTACGTAAACCAGAACCAACGAGCCATTTTTCTCGGTAGATATCGAACAATCTCTGTTTCGATAACGACTATGATTGTAGGAAACGGTATGCTACTTCGAAACCGGTAATCTTTCTATCTGGATTCGTGCAAACTTTTGTTTTTGCTTGACTGCAATAATACCCACAGTTATTATTGGTTGTTAAATGTATTATCGTTACTAAGTTCTTAAATAATTACTTCTTCACAAATTTTGATAGTTTTCGATGTTTTTGGAATATGTTGCTAAGTTCATCATTCTGAATAATTCTTTCCTTTGTATACAAGGTGACTCAATAAAAACTAATATTTAAAATAACCCGTTACTTATTTGTTGTACCGACAAATGTTTCGAATAAAATACGTAGCATTTTAAGAGATTCATTGTGTAATTGAACTTTTTGCACCCTATCTTTTCTGCAATATCAACGTATTCTTGAGTTTCTTTGAATTACTCTATGGTCGATGCCTTAGACTTCTAACTCAGACGATAATAATTATATCTGTGATTTTTTCCTTTATCATTATTGTAATTTATGGCGGTAAAAATGTAATTTTATTAACATTTCATATACTATGTTTTTAAGAATACAGATCATAATGTCATTTATAGAACGGATAAAAAAAGTAACTTTTGTCAACCTCTTATAATTAACCTCTGGATACCAGATTTTTAGATATTAAGTAAATTAAATGTTACAGGAACTTTTGTTTATTTCCATTTTATAATTTTCAGGCTATTTCTTTAAATATATTACTCTGATAAAAAGATTTGCAAAGTTTCCATACATTCTACATAAAAATTGAATACATTTAACCATAGTTATTGGCCAGAGTATTATTTACTCGAGTTTAACGGAAAATAACTATTTGTTAGATTTTAATAAATAACTGCGTACGACGAACAGTGTATAAAGTTTTTCTGTAGAAATATTTGTTCAATTAACTTTAATCGAAATATCGCTATGTAGTCCTTGACCAAAAATATAGGGCCACTCACAGTTTTCTAAATTTATAAGGTTTTTAGTCAAATTTAAAGGCGTAACAGAGTTTAATTTCAAGCGTTATTATTTAGTAATATATTATATATACAAATATTAATAATTTATACATTAAAGTGTAAAACGTTTTTGTTTGAATACAATATTAAAATAGTAAATAGTGAATAATAGAATACTAATATAGCATTAATTGTACAATGAAATAGTAGAATAGTATAATCGAATACTAAAATAGTAAAGAAGACAACAGTAAAGTAGTAAAATGTTGAAATAACAGAATAATAGTTGAGAACTAAAATGGGTCGTAACTTGTTAGTTATGGGTTGCAATTTCGTAGACGTGGATCACGACTGACTCAATCTTCACTGTTTGAAGATTACAAATTGTAATAATATGCAAAGTCTTTTTCTCTATTTATTTTTACGAACGTCCATTTTCAATGTACCAATGAATCAATTATCGAAATGAATGTATGTATATACATGATTGTTTTCAAAGATTTTCTTTCCCTGAATGGAATTGCTAAATACTTCCGTCATCGTTCCTGAGTTTCGAACGAAAAGTCATAAAACGAAGATTTCCACCGACAAATTCGGACGAGTCCAGGGACGTGCAGCTTGCGCAAGCACGACCAGAGAGTGACGTACGTGTACCAAAGGTTTTATAGTATTAACTGAAATTGCAAGAGTCCCCCATAAACTATACAGCTTCCGTAGCTGCAGCCTCGATGGCAGGAAACTATCCTTTCCTCTGAACTTTTTCAAAGAAATTGACTGACTTTATGACATGATCTTGTCGCCCTCGGGACTTTAACTACGTTGGACCTATATTCCTTCATTTAATCGTTTCATCGAAGAAATTAATCCCTAAAATCAACATTTGTGACCATTGTTGAAATCACATTCTACATATACTTACATAATTTTATTGTAATTATATAATATTACATAATTTGTTAGAAAATGAAGCAAATTAAGAGTTAAGAATTAGTTTTTTTAGTAATTTGGCCAACATTTTTATATTTTTGTAGAATCAATCTATCAATGATCAGATTTTCATTTAACTTTAGTTTGCAATTTAATTAAGTAAATTACAAGTAAGTTTTGTATGAAATATGTATTATTGAAAACAAATTAAATGACAAATTAGGACTAAAAACCATGAACTTTGAACATAAACTCTTCTTATGATTCTTTAATCCTTATTTTCCTAAACAATTGGGTTGATATTATTGTGCATAATTTTACTAAGTAACAATTGTAAATTTTCCAAGTCGTCACAAATGAAAAGATAAAGTTATTACAAACACCGTTAGGCAATCATAATAAATGTAATTTTCTTTCTGACATGAATAAACGAAGATAAAAATGAATGTTTTAATCCAGTTTTCGATGGACGATTGGAAAAGAGAATCGAAGAAACGAAGGTTCAACGGTGAAACGAAAGCTAAGATTCATCTTTTGGTCAAAGACAATGAGATCAAACGATTGAACGATAAATTTCCAAAGGAAGCACTGATTCGCTGCGGGAATAAAATTTACGGATAGTAAAAATCGCGACTGAATGGAAACGCGTTTCCGGACGTAATGGAATTTATTCGAAGATAATGAAGCTTGATTGTGGAAAAAGGAAGATTCATCCCCGCAGCACATCAATATTGATTTTTAAACCATCAGATACAACGATGTTCGATTCGATTTAAGTAGCTTCAATATATCTGTCCTCGTTTAATCACGAAGAAAAGCGGAAAATTTTATTTTAAAAGGAGCACATCTATTAAAATATTCTCGAATATTTGGAAACTTTTTAATTTTGACATATGGTAATTTGAGGATCGTGGGTTGTGAATTGGGGATTCGCAAATTTAAGAATTTAGAAATTTTAGAGTTAGAAATGTGAAATTATTTAGGGATATGGGAATTTGGAATTTAAAAATTTGAGAATTTGAAAACTTGAGGATCTATGAACATTGAAATTTGGAAACTTCGACAATTTAAGATTTGGTATTTCCAAAATTTAGGAATCTATAAGCTCAGAAATGTAGGTATTTTAAAGTGTTGGAATCAGGAAACTGACAACCCATTAATGTCCACGAGTGTGCCACCACTTACACACCCATACACTGATTTAGAATTAAAAGGAAAAAAAAAAAAACAAAAATTAATTGGCTTTACTAGTCGAAGTAAGTGCAGACTGTACAATTTTTAAATTTGATACTATCGTTCATTGATTTTCCCGGATGCAAGGAATGCGAATGTAAAGTAAACAAAACTAAACGCAACTAAAGAAAACACGAGTTAAGTTTAAATAAAGTTTATGCTATCTTAATTCGCAATCGAGCAAACATTTCTCTATCCAGATTGAACAGGCCAGTTTCTCGAATCACTCTGTACATTTAGTTGTATCTGGCCGAGCGATTGAATGCGAATGGGCCAGCCAGAACGTGAGTATCCCTGACGTTGGTGAACAGCCGGGCTTTTTTCCAGTGACGAGAGGGATCAGGGGGTGGCACGACAGTAAAATCGAAATTGTCAGAGCTGCCGCTTTAGTTTTAGAGCCCTGGGTTACTACCGTCGGCTCGTCCCGTTCCCGTTCACCCTCAAACCCCCATAGGAGTTGCCTTCGTCAACCCGTTTCCCCAGTCGTAGCACACCCTCCTCGCTCATCCACCCGTCGCCCTTTTCTTTCTGCTTCGCGAGTAATAAGTAACCATCCTACGCGGACTTATGGAATTCAATCAGGGAATTTCGATGAAAGGGGAGACGAATCGATCGATTCGTTCGACGGTTCATTTAATTTTTTACAACTTTCAACGCCACTGTACTTCTCGGTTCCGTCTTTATCGCCATCCATGCTGCTCTTGCGAAAGCTCGAAAACTTTTATCGTTTGTAAAAGTTTCATCGAAATTTATCGAAACTTCAACGAGACCGAAAATGTTACAACGATATTAATCTATTCTACATGGGAGATGCCTAAGGAAAGTAAGATCAGAAAGAGAATCGTTAAGATATTCGTTTTAATTTGAGATCCTGGGCACTTGAACTTTGGTAACTCTGAAAATTTTCCTTCTTCTCGAAATTTTGGAATTTAGAGATTTGAAGTTCAAAAACTTCAAATTATTTAGGAACATGACTTGCGATTTTAAGATTTAAACATTTTAGATACTAAACATTTGGGGATTAGAAATTTAGATATGTGGAAATTTAGACATTAAAAAATTTGAGAATTTGGATTTGAGACCTTAGACTTCCCATTCTTCTTTTTCGAAAGCAAGTCTCTGGTAATAAAAAACTGGTGAACTACTACCTTTTGAATAATAGCGTTCAGTGATGTGATTACGACTGAGAAGAAATGAAGTCAAACGACTAGCAGATTTAAAAAATCATTGCTATTTACTTGAAGTTTTCGGGAAATACTACATACAATGCATACGTGTTTTAAATACTTATTGACAAATTTAAAAAATGCAATTTCTAGGAAAAGCTTAATCGTGTATTCGTATGGAAACAAGTATTTACTTAAAAAAATATACTTGAATCGCATCAACTGCGATCTACTTAACCACCGTTACAACGAAAGCCTTTGTTTCAGCTCTAATCAAACACGTAAGATCATCGAGCTGTTAAATAAAACAGCAGCCTGTGGACAAAGGGACAGCAACGAGCCGGTTTGAAAAGCGTGAAAAGCTCGAATTTATCGAGCTCCATCGACTCGACTGCCGGTCACTGGCCCGAGTTCGAGTTTACTTGTGACCAGTTGCCTCGATTATGTAGTCGCATTATCCGGCTGGACAACTAAGTTGCATAATGACCCGTACCTCCGAACCGAAAGAACGAGAAAACATGGCTAACACGACATTGACCTCGTTGCCGAATACACTTCGTATTCGAGGATCGACGTTCTATCGTAACACGTAGACACGATCGTTCCATTTCTATACGAGGAATTACTCGTTCGATCCGTTCGAACAATGGATCGATAAATGGATTTCGATCAGCTGGTTCAAGGCTTCGTTGTTTACGTGGGTTATAGATGACTTATAATGATCGTAAGAAATAGACACTTTTGTTAACGCGATGAATATGATTGATTGTGGTTGTGTTTTGAACGATATACAATATTAACCTATGCGCAAAGACGTTCGTTACGTAATAATTGATTTCTAAAACTTGATAACTTGTTTGCTTATTCAGCAGTTTGATCGATATAACGAAACATCGATTATTCGAATTACAGTAGTGATTCGTAATAAGCAACTCGCTCGGGTCTGGCCAGTTGCTTGTTACGAATCAGGTATACTATTCGGCTTGCCTTTGTTCCCGAACGCAACGACGGAGACCGCGTACAAAAAACAGGGGGTTGGGTGTCGCGGTAAACTATAAAGTGATCGGTCGAGGAGCGATGTTATTCTTTAGACAAGGACAGAACATAACATGCTTTCTCTTTTTAATACTAGTAAAATTTCATGAATGGCTATGTATCGCTAAGTATCAGAGTGAGAAAACAATATACATGTTCTGTCCTCTTTCCACTACACTGTTCGGTCAACCGTGAAAATTTATGACTTCTTCGGTTTCACGGACTTCTCACTTTTTCTCGGATCTCTCACTCAGCGGCCAACTTCAAATAAAGAAGGAGGGATAGAAATTTGCTTGTTACGAATCACGAAACTGTTGCTTGTTACGAATCAGTACTGTAATAGGGAGATTAACTGGATCCAAGTTTTCGGATAAACAATCCAAGAAGAAAGGAACTTGTAAATACATCATAGAATAAATGGGCTTGAAACAAAACAGTTTTCAAATATGGATTAATTATGTGAAAAAATTCAGGACAGTTCAAAAGATATACTCTATTAGGTGACAAGATTCAAGACAACTTACAAAATATGGTCTTTGCCTGTAATAATGGTTACCACCTTACCTTTCCTGTATCTATGTATTACGATATGCCTAGAAATACGAATGCGACAGTATGTAGGGTAAATTATACCAGACATGGCCGAATTAAGTGACCATTGAAGGGATTACGGGTACATACCGGTGTGCATAGTACGTGCAGCGATGTGTTATGGAACAGAGAGAACGATATAGAATCAAATTTTCAAATATATGGTAAGTTGAAAAATTAAATATTTAGAAACAGGAATTTCAAATTCTTTAATTTTCCATCTTCCAAAATTTTTAATTTAAAAATTTCAAATTTACAAACTTAGAGATGTAATAATTTAGAAGAACTATAGGTCTTAAACACTTAGTATTTAGAAATGCAGACATTTAGAAATTTCTTTTTTATTTGAGATTTAAATATGTATATATACATATATTCACGTCATTATTGAAGTTATGTTTTATTATAAATGTCATTTATATTTAATGCTTTGCTGTGATCAATATTAATGTTAATACAAATACTCAATAAAATTATATTTTATTACTATTACTATTTTCTTACTATTTAACCATTAAAAAAAAATTTTATCATGTAAAATAGAGTACTTTTATCAATTATTTTTATAATAACAAACAATAGATATAAAAATTGTATTAAAAGTACATATAATTCAAACACTACCACCTGAATTGTGTAAAGAAACATTTTATCACTACTACATAGTCATATGACAAAAAGCTTCCTCGCTCTTTTTCCTAAAAGATGTACTTTTCTTGACAAGTCATAAGCTTTTTCTCTCAATAGACTTTAGTTATTTCTTACGAACTTTTCTCATTTAAATTCATCAAATTGTTTAACATTATATTTGCTATCAATTATGGAATATGAAAATGATTACTGAACAATGAACTATAGACACGGCAGTAACATTTGTAACGGAAAAATGTATTCGATGAAATAAAAAGTACAAGTCGAACTTCCACGTTTATGAGAAAGTAGGTTCTATAAAGAAAAGCAGTGTGATGTCCCGTGAGTGCACATATTGTTACGTGATTTACCAGAGTCATATGGATCATTTGCATCATTTTATTCACTCAAATTAACTTTCTCTAGTTCTCTTCCATACCCTGACTAAAAAGGTGAGTTTCATTATTATTCAACAAAGTTTTAAAAAGTAGTGTAATTTACTTCGTGGTCGCGTGCAATTGAATTTTCCTTATTGGTTTAGTTACTTTAATCACAATATGTTTTGTAGTAAACTTTCAGTTTCCCTTTCACAATTGTGGTCAATTATCATTGGTGTACAGATTTCTGGTATTTCGAAGGATCGAGTAATCTTCGTTAATTTTCTTTTATTTATCTACGACAAACAATTAATAGTTTTAACGTGGTGGTATAATTGGTAGGACGATTGAAGGATCATTTCTCTTGAGTCCCAATCTCATGTAAGGATGCTTATCTTTCACACAGAACAGTTTTATAAATAACTTTATCGTCCGTTTTTCTCTCTTCATGTTCGTTCTCTAAAAATCGCCAACAATATGTGTCGTCCTCGGGCTTTCCCGAAGGTTTTATGAGGAACGTATCCCCACTTCGCATTTGCAGGAAAAACAAACTTGCCGTTAGAGCGGGCCTGGAAACCATCAACTCGGTCCCAATCCACGCTCATATATGTATGATGGCCCTAAAACGACTGTGACCATGTCCGCTAGCTCTTACACTCAGAAATAGAATTTCTAGAATGTAGAAAGTTTATTAATTGGAAACCTCGGGCACAAAAATATTGTATTTGCGAATGGATGTTTATCAACCGTTAAAAATTGATAATCTTTATTTATTTGATCAACTATATATATCTGTATAGTTATGGGAAAATAAAATTCCCAATTTGTTCAATGCGAAACAATGAAATGTGGGTAATTAACCTTAAATTCCAAAATCTTTTTACACTAAACTATTTCCCGTCATTTATCATCAGTATACAAATGGAACGTTTGTAAGTACTTGAAAGGATTAAATTCTCAGCGTAAGAGTATTTATACCTAAATTGTGATATCAACGTATAAATTTCTCGGTGAAATTCCGAATCCTCTGCTCGTGTTCGTCTCGTAACGTAAACATTGCTGGTTACGAGACCACGAATAAAACGTAACTAAACACAGGGACGATCAATTAAAAAGATATCCTAGAAGTGGGTGTATCAACGCAGAAAATACTCGAGTCTTGTATTATGGGCTCATTCGACGCTCGCCTCGATGTTATGGGAACGATAGAATCTATATCGTACATCAGCCACGAACTTTCACTTTCGCATGTGCAACTGACAACGAAACGCGACACACATGTACAAACACACACGTATACATGTGATCCATTCACGGACACCTACGAGCATTACTTTAATCTAGGATTTCCTTTTAATCTCTAACTAAATGATCGTCTACAAAAATCATCAACTCAGGCCACATTGGAATTTGTAACCTTACGTACAAATACTTGACACTGTTTGAATTATTTAATTGTAATTTGCTAATTAATATTTTTTTAATGTAAAATATATAATTCTATGACCAACCTTACATTAGGTTACTATAAGTTAAGGGATTACGACCTATTTTCTAATCCAGTATTTGCGCTATCTCTTTAAAGGATACAATTTTTCAAGGTTATAACAAGGACACCTAGAGTTCCTTTAGTTACATAAGATTCTATAGTTTTGTTTACGTACTTTAAAAATATAAAAAGAGCCAATTACACGTTTTATCTTGGTCCTTTTTAAAGCCACAGTACACCATTGCAATATGGGTTTTATGAGTTTTTACCGCCATTTGTCATTCTATATATTATGAATAATGTAAAATGAATTGTTCAAATTAGATGATTATCGAAGAAAAATTGTTTTCTCCACATCGTTTAGTTGTACAGTTAGAATATTTCTATTGATGCAACACCATTTATTATGAACAGGGATTTAAATATTTTCTTAAGCTGTAAGTGCACTTGAGTAATTATTAATTAATATTTAATTAGTAATTACATTCAACTTAGTTAGAAATTAAATTTTAATTTTTAATTGTACGCATTTCTAATTGAAAATTACACGTTAAATTTTAATTTAAACTTATCAAATTAATAATTGAACGTTATTTCCAATTAGGGGTGTTCTCATTTAACGATTAACTTTGAATCGTTGTTGGAAACTTTTTCTATTTACGACTTCGAAAATTATGTTTTAATTCAGTTCCGCTCAATTATAGATTAAAATTTATTTCATGACCGGAATAAATATCCAAACAATTAACTTTTGCAAAGTGAAATATTTTTTTTAATGGAATAGCATATTGCTTTTTACGTAGATCGATTCTTTGATACATTTAATGCAAAAAGACATTAGAGATAATATTAACGTCAACAATTCCGCAGACATTTAACATTTTAATTAGAAACATTCCATTTCTCAATTCAAAATATCTCATGATCTGTTTATTTTTCTAACTTCGGGCCTTCATGTTATTTTAGGGAAAATCGATCAAAGAAAAGTTACACAACTTCCCTAAAAAAAAAGATAATCTTCAAATCTAATAAAGAAATAACTTTGAAGAAAAACCGTTTCCACCATTTCATGTATTCATTTTGAACAATAAATAAGACAAATATTCACGTGATCCCACTTAACTGACTCTATAATTATATATATGGATATGACATAAATACACACATGTTTCGCTCTTATAGCATAGTAAGTGTACTCAGCTAATAAGAATGCGATCCTCGCCTTACCTATCTGCAGTTTTTGATTATACCGTGCCTTTGTAACGATGTGTTCGCTAAGTTGACAAATGGTAGGAATCATGTTATGATTTATGAAGAGGCATTACTTGATCATCACAGCAGTGGATAGAATACAGATAGAGAAGATGCGAATATCAGATATCTCTTTTACTTGTTATTTCATGTAAGGACAAAGTAGTCATTAATTCAAAAATAAAGCGTAGGAGTTAATGTTGTGCAGCATGTGAACATCTAAATCGTTTACTTTTTCTAATCGGACCAGTATAAATTTGGATAATCATGTCAGATAATGTTACTTCTGAGAAAAATGAATTATGGAACTGTGTTAAAGCATTAATGTTAGAGCTACTGACGTTACAGAGACTTTATTCTGTAAATAAGGTGTGGAAATAATTAAGGGAAGACAGAAGCATCAAATAAAATATATGACCGCTCTTTACCCCAACAAACTGACAGACACTCCGACAAAAAGGCGACAAAAATTTTGTAATATAATATAATAAAGACAGTATATCAATGTCTCTGAAATTGATTTAGTTTTCCAGTACTTATACATGTAAATTTCACTTTCTAGAGCTACACAATTATAATAGACCCATAATAGATATGAGAGACTTGTGGTTTGACTTTAAAGCTTTCAAAAAGACTCAGGTCAAAAAAGGACGTCGTCATATTTGCTTCAACAGAATATATAATTAATCAGATGTCTAACATTACTACTAATTTGCTAGTTTACTTCCTGATGATATATCACGATCAAAAATACGATGCATTTGAAATATCTGTTAATATTTTCAAACTACGATTCGTATAAAATGATTTACCTCCTCGATTTTTAAAAAAATCATAAAATACGCAGAAATAAATTACACATGGATTACGAATGCCGATATTATTCGTTACGATCAATTTGAACAACATATAATAAATGAGAGAACAATAATAAAAAACGATCTTTGAGGATATTATGGTCTTCACAAAACTTTATTTCCAAACATTGACAAAGATGTGAGTACTATATATTAAACAAAACCTTGGTATCTTATGTTTCTGTTGAACCTCATAATCGTACCTTCTCCTCTATTAATAAAATGCTTATATTAATAACAGACAATTATATTATATTTCTTACTACACGAAATACTACTTGGTATATCATAGCCATCAACATTCTGTTTGCTCTACTCTGGTATACTACTAATCATAGTATTAATAATCGGTCGAAGTATCAATAAATAAAACTACATAAATAACTTATATAAAAAATCTGTTATATCAATAATATCATACAAAAAAGAAATTGCAAACTTCAATGATGAATTTGTAGAATTTTAGATCAGAATTAAAATGAAATCAGATTAAGTTCTAAACATCCTATTATGAAGAATGAAGATGAAGATTAGCCAAAGAAGGGATGAATCTAGCAGAAGAGAAAAGAAAACCCTCTTAAATTCGTGATTCCCAAATTGAAACGTTTGAATTAGCAACGAACCTTACACGTGAACCGCGTCAAAAGGGGATGGCAAAGAGGCTTAACCCAGGCAAATTCAAGAATGGAGCAACAGGTTACAGAGAGTCGCTTCTCCGTAGAGAAATGCCCGTTTCTACACGTACTCCAACTCTCGTGTATTGGTGTTGGTGGTCGTTTTCCTCGTCGACGACAACGTCGTCGTCCCCCATATTTGTTTTGTATACCACGCCATGACTCGACCTTTGTTCCTGACGGGCCGACGTAATGGAGACAGAGAGACAGAAGAGAGAGAGAGAGAGAGGGAGAGAAAGAGAGAGAGCGAACTCAGGGGATGGAGAAAGGACCGGCGGCCGATGGGGTTGGGTCGCTTTCTCATTCATGCTTTGGAGAAGACGTATGAACGATTCAGAAGCCGCATCATTCAGTGAATTCGTGTAAACTCACAGTTCATTTACCACCGGTATTTGTCGATTCTAACATCCTTACTGTCAGTTTCTCGACATCCGTGAACTGTTCGGAATTTTTCTTTTCATCTCAACACATTTACATCCAACTTCTTTTTATTTCTAACAACACGTGCAGCTACGGAGATAATTCAAGATAGAGTGCACGTCTCATCCCTTTCAGCAAATTACTCGCTTATAACTCAAATTGAGTTATTTAATAAATTACAATTACAAAGTAATTCAATTGCATTGTATCCAATTACGCTGTAATCCATAACTCATATCTACCATTTAATTAAATTATAACGCAATTCGTAATTGCAAAATAATTATAATTACAAATACAATGTAACCGATTCAGAATAATGGATTCAGAGACAAACTTTGGTAATAAGAGATAAATATACAACTTAAATGTTTCAAATAGAAGAAAATTATATTACATTTACGATTACAGTAATTAGCAATTGGATTAATTGGAAAGTTTGAATTATGACCTCAGGTTGTAGCATAATTAAGTTACTATGTATTTGAGATGCAATAAGATTGAATTAAAGTGTAGTTCAATTAGCGCAAGGTGTGCTCTGAGTTGCAAATTAAATGCTTAGGCATTTCTTAAGTAACATGGTAAGGTCAGAACTAATCCTGTCAACATTAAATCTGTAGTTTATACATATATTAATATATTATATGTCTAAGTTACTCGTTTTCATTGCGGTGACGAACCCGCTAAACCTAATACAAAACTCCAAAGTTTTATCGATCGCAATTCACTTCGCAAAATGAATTGTATTTCGTATTTCTTTATACCATATAATATAATTCCTACATTCCAATATAGTAAAGTTTCAAATGTGCGAAATTAAAAAATTCTAAGATCATCAGATTTAAAAGTTCCATAATAAAAAGGTTCTAAAATCTCAAAATTTTTAAATTCCAAACACCAATAATAAATCTCATAATACTAAAATTCTGAAGTATCAAAATTCCAACATTCCAATAGGTCCAATTCGCAATGTTCTAAAATCCCAAAAACCGAAAGTCTTAGACCTAAACCTTCAAAAGTTTCATAATACCAAAATTTCATCGTTCAAGAATTTCGTTCCGAAATTGTAATGTTGAAAAGTTCCAAAATTACAAAATCCAAAACTTTTGAACTAGATTTTAGTCAACCCGAGAACATTGGCATATTTTTTAACATCGAAGTCGATCATTTGCATTTCGCAAACGACTTCGAAACCTTTCAATCCGTAATCCCATATTATTTCATATAATTCAAATGTTTACACTCGCAGCTACCTCGTTTACGCAAAAGGGTATTTAGTATTGTTTATGAAAATGCGAATTATCGTTCGATCACGAACGAATTCGCGAACACGCGCAAAATTTATGCAATTCAGTGTACATTCGACGACCACGCTCGATACAGCTATCCCTCGCTCGGCTCTCGACATTTGTTCTACGTATTATTTCTGACAATTATTTCATTAAAATCCGTTCAAATAATTACTCTACGCGAGTGCAAATTCCAGCCGTTTCCGACGGATTCGTTGCATACGCATGGAAATGAACGTAATAACGATATAGTTGAAAAATGTTCTTTCAAAAGAAAAAATAAGCTATGAAACGAATTCCCCCTAGCCATCTTATTCTTCGTACCAAGATTACGTTCATTTATCTTCGGCAAAAAATCTGCACAGTTAAGCTGACTCCTATTTGTATGTTAAACTGGATTCTGCAAGAATCGCTTCCCATTTCTCTAGTTGCATTTATTAATTCGATATTATATTTTGCTTGTATAACCGATTAATATATAATCATACTAGATTAATTATTTTTCCACCTACACCGCTAACTGAAATTATAAATTTTTTGCCAATTTATCGTTATGCGTAATATTATTGCCACTATCTTATGCAGTATTATGAAAAAATATAAGAAAGATAATACAACGAGAAAAGATTTTGCAATTTTTCATATTTTCCTCTAATTATCGCTCGTTTTATATAAGATCTTATTTTTAAAGCAAACAACAATATAAGTTTTCTTATAAGAGATCGACTTATTTAGTAATTACATATAACAGAAATTGTATTTAATAATCTATTACTATTCCATTACTATTAATTACGAAAATTGACGGTCTTCTGTTCTTAACAATGGTTTTAAGTCCATTTTAATTGTTTTCTTCCTATATTCTAGCAATAGAGGTTTTAATTACACTGTCTAACAGCCAATTGGCGTTTCTATTTTCGTTCAGTGATTCTTATAGGTTTTTTCGCGCTGATTACGAATCTGCAACCCGTTTTTCTCCAGCACGTACAGTTTTTGAGAAATTTGAGTTTGAAAAAAAAACACATTTTTGAAATTTGAACCAATTTTGTGAGATAACTATAAAAGATACTAAGATTCTGTTTGTATCATAAGATTCTATAGACTTTCCTGAATACAACGATATCTGGCTTTTATGCATTCTGAATATTTAAACATGTTTAAACAATCATTGAACGCTGAGAGGCACGGATTTTGCACCAATTTTTAGGTATATTTTTCAATTTATCTTAAAAAGTAAGGGTCTAGCGGAAAATCGAACTATATCACGCGATAGAGCAGATTTTCACCTTTAAAAAGCACCCATACAAAGTTGCAACGTCGTTTTTTTTACGATGTTAGAAGCAAAATAGCTGCGCGGGAAACGGAAAACGGACAGTGGTGCTCCGCGTCAGAGTTGCATCACGTTACTATAGGCGGGACACGGAACGGCCGCTCTGACGCGGAGCACCACTGTCCGTTTTCCGTTTCCCGCGCAGCTATTTTGTTTCTAGCATCGTAAAAAAAACGACGTTACAACTTTGTATGGGTGCTTTTTAAAGGTGAAAATCTGCTCTATCGCGTGATATAGTTCGATTTTCCGCTAGACCCTTACTTTTTAAGATAAATTGAAAAATATACCTAAAAATTGGTGCAAAATCCGTGCCTCTCAGCGTTCAATGATTGTTTAAACATGTTTAAATATTCAGAACGCATAAAAGCCAGATATCGTTGTATTCAGGAAAGTCTATAGAATCTTATGATACAAACAGAATCTTAGTATCTTTTATAGTTATCTCACAAAATTGGTTCAAATTTCAAAAATGTGTTTTTTTTTCAAACTCAAATTTCTCAAAAACTGTACGTGCTGGAGAAAAACGGGTTACAGATTCGTAATCAGCGCGAAAAAACCTATAAGAATCACTGAACGAAAATAGAAACGTCGAAAAAAAGTTAAAATTTGTTGGACAGTGTTATTGAACAACCGAGTATTCTTTAATTCCCTTAACAAATTCAAATCACCAGCATTCGATGCACAGTCTCAGTGATACCCGTATCCGGAAAATATGTTAGCCATTTAAAAATTTGAATATTACGATGCTAAGTCATATTATATACCTGCACTATGGTGAATAGGAATATTATCCTGTTAAAACGTGAGTAACATTTAATTACATTCTTGAAGATTCAGCAGCATAATGTGATTATAAAAGTCCTTGGTATTTTTCACCATTCACCCTTACAATTTGAAGTTTTTCCGATGATTCGTAAGGTTACAATACGATCACATTACTTTTAGAAATTCTGCGGCGAAAGAAATATAATTTTAATTTTAATGAACAATTTTTTACTTCATTTGCGACAAAAAGAAATTTGTAAATATTATGTAGCTAATTTTAATACCTAATAACACATTAATCGAAAAGGAAAAGAAAGTCCCAAAAAATAATTTTAATGCTGTTTATGCAATGATATGTGGAGTTTTTAATAACTTTGGAGAATAGACAACTGAAATAAAAGTGAAGAACATTAACAAATTTTATAATCAAGTTTGCTTGTTATTCGTCAACAAAATTATAAAATATTAATATTTTAATAAGATAATGCTCCTATTCAGCAACGTGCTAGTACACAAGCCTAACCTAGTATTACAATATTCAAAGACAATGAAGAATATTATCCGGTTCGATAACTGAAAATCATTGTTAGAACTTGAGAAGAAATTGTTAAAATCTTAACCAAAAACCTTATTATAAATATGAAAACTTGAATTTTGCAGTTAAGTACTTGTAACGAAGCAATTTATTAAAAAACATTTTAATTAAACAGTTATAATTAAGCATTAAATAAATAGTCCTTTTTATACAAGAATTTATAGAGTAAGTGTACCTAATAAGAAATACCCAATTTCTAACGCTATTTTCTAGAGGTGCCATATTTAAAAACAATAACATTATACTTATCGAATAGCTTCAAACACTTCTTGTAGAGTATTTCATAATTATATGTTTGCTTAAGATTTTTTACTGATTTCAGAGCACGCGCAGATAAACCAGACGTGCACAGTTAATTACGAAATAAAGCAACATACCCACGATTTTTAGATCCGGTTTTTTAATTATGAGTTAAACACTAATTGAAACCTTAGTTACACTGACACAATTTACCTTCTTTTCGTATCGATGCAATTTACACAAAATGTGCAAAATTTAATCTTGTAAAAATATTAAATTTACTTCACGCGTTCTTATACTTTAAGAACGAAGTGGAAAGAAGTAACATGAAACACCTAACTTTCAAAGTAGTAATGAATAAACTATTATAACGACTTTGGAGGTTTATTAAATAATAGTTAAACTATTATTTTCACATACTAAAAAATAATAAAATAAACAATGAGCAGAGTTTAAACTTTAATTTAAGCAATAAAAACAAAACTTGAATTATTATTGAAAAACCGACCTTTAAAAGCTTTGTAATGAAATGAATTTGAAATTTATAACGGGTATATATCTATCGTTTTTCAGAAATATTTTTATTTATACAATTGATTCGCAGAAAATTTGTATTTATATACAGGTGCGTTTCTGTGTTAATTTCTCCCAAATAAAACGGATGGTAAGATTCAAAACGGATGGCGTGAAATTATCTGAAACGCCAGCAATTTCCCGACAAGCGTTCCGTCCACGATTAATCATCAGGAATTAAGCCGCGAGATTGCTGGAATCGCAGGAAACGGTAGAAAGTAAAATAGCCTAATGTTCGTTGTAAAATTGCCCGGCCGTCGAAAGCGTTCTCCCTCATTGTTTCGAAATTCGACTTGAACCGCTAACGCAGCCAATTTGCGGCCTGTTAGTATGCAACATCGACCGCTAAACTTTAATAACTCCCCAGCTCGGTTCTCGCCACGGGAACCACGTTCCTTCAACGTCTCTCTGTTACATTTCACCATGTTTTCTTTTTAACTTGAACAAGGGAGATTGCAAAATGATTGCAAGCCTGTAAAGAAATTTCAGTAACTTGTTAGTCATTGTATTTTCCAATCGACAATACTCTCCAGCTGAATTAGTAGTTAATGACAAAAATTAGTTAAATATTATATGTCGCCCGGGTCATCGGCAACACAAATTTAATAATGGCCGAACAATGGCAATCAATATTTTATAAATGTTGTAGAAATTTAATGATAGGTATATCAGAATGATTGATGTGCCAAAATTGAAATCAACTATTAAAGTAACTAGTGCAAAGAATTATTTAAACAATTATACACAAATTAAATTATTTTGTTATATTGTCCGTAGTACATATACAATAGCTTCCAAAATTTTTATGAATGAAAATAGTAATTTTTTATGATTCACTCGTTTGTAACACGATCTTGTTATTTTTAACAGTTTTAAAATTGTAGTCGAAAGTTATAGAATTCCTATGTCCTAAAGACCCATAATCTTACAGTTTCAAAATTTCATCGTACTAGACTTTCAAAGTTACACGATTCCAAAGTTCTAAAAACAAATAATCTTACCACACTAAAATTCCAATATCTCGAAATTCTAAAATTTAAAAGTTCTAAAAGTTTCAAAATTCTGAAATTGTAAAATCCTCAACAATCGAAGTGTAAAAATTTCAAAATTATAATGCTCTAATGTTCCAAATTCTTAAAATCTTACGTTTTCAGAATATCAAGGTCTCAAAGGTAAGATTCCTAAAGTCCAAAATGTTTGATGCACTCAAAAGTAATTCACGATCTATAAGCGAATCGGAAGGGACTCTTGAAGTTGCAAACATGCTCGTCAAAAATATAATATTAATCGCTGTGTCATGGTATTATGGGATCAAGCATTTTCCCATTCGGTCCTCGAACCTTGATGATGACGTAATAACACTTAATTGCAACTGACTGTTAATACGGAGCCTTCCAGCAAAACGAGGAAGAGCCAACGCGGAAACAATGGCTCTCAATTAAATTCCTCTCTTATCCTGAGTGTCTATCTTGCGATAGAAGTGCCGGAACTGAAACGTTCTCCAATTCCCTTGTACTCTGTCTCGTGTACTTTTGGGACACCTCCTAAAATCGTTGTAGATCGACCAAAAGCATCATCTACTTGTGAATTTAAGTAGCGTTATTCATTTTTCGTGTTAACATTCAAGTGCAAAGAATAAGATCATATAACAGAAACCGGGAAACTGAATTTGACTAATGTAGGCATAAAATGAGCGATTCGTTCAGTGTAGACGCACCCTTATAGTTCCAAGCAGATATAAGTATTTGTACAAGTCAAAGGCTCAGAAACAATCGAAAAGACTTATAAGAAACTGAGCTAAAAGGTCCTTGATGTAAAACCATTTTCCTTGAAAGGATATAACCGATTATTATTCTGCCATCTACAAATCGCATTATGACTTTTTCAGTTCGTTAAGGAACATCAGACGTAGACAGCATGGAATTTTATTGTCGGCACGAGAAGAGCTTATTTGTCTTTATCGATTTTTCGCGACGTGAGTTATTATGGTGCCTCGAGAACTACCTAGCTTGTTCTCTCGGATGAAGATTCCTCTGTCTCTCGTGTTTTCTATACATTTCATAACGCTTCTTTTCTACTGCGTCTTTCTCGTTGTCTGTTCAGAAACATCGAACATTTTCAACGTTCTTCTTCGTGTCGTTCCTGGTAATCGTTGGTCTGGTTCGTTTTTAGTTCAGAGTGTCAGCATATCTCTTTTCGAATTTCGTTATGTGGTTTGATAGAAATGTTATTTCTATTCGTATCCTCCGGCTCTCTTCAGATTGATTTATTGTATCAGCAGATTTCTATGTAATTTACAGATCGATACATTTCTCAAAGTAATCTTTATTTGATTTATAATCATTAATTTATTGCTGCGAAATAATATGCACATACTTCTATGGTTTGCAACCATGGTGCTGTTGTCGGTTATCGATATATGAACGATATCTTGTTGATATTTGAGAATATGATGTATAATTTTACTGATAAAATCTATTTACTTTTGCTTTTAACGTTTGGTATAATCTGGCTTAGGTTCGGTCAAGAATAATTATGATTTAATGATGAAATTGTGTACTAAGTTAAGATTTATTATTCAGATATATTACCTTTGATTGCGTTAGGTAAGATTAAGTTATGTTCGGATTAAGTTAAGTTAGAATCTATTAGATTATGGTTGCGAATAGGTTAAACGAAACTAGGCTTAATATTAGGTTAAGATTAAATAAGATTAAGTTACAATTTCGTAACGTTAGAGTTACTTAATAAATAGCCAAACTCAGAAGTGGTTAGATAGTGTTGGGTTAAATAAAGAGTTGCATTATTAAAATTTGAGTAAATTAGATTCCAGTATGTAAGGTTTTATCGTTCAAATCTATTTATTTTTCTTTGCAATTCAAAAATAATGTAACCTAACCTGAATAGAGTGATATAAAATAACGGAATGATATAAAAACAATTAAGCTTGAATTAAATTAAACTGGAAATAAATAATTGAACTCGGAATGAAAATACTGATTACATTTTATCTCAGTCACTGATCTATCTTGTAGTGCGATGTGTTAGATCATATATGTTTCTTTTTCTCATTCTCGAGATACTAAATTTGAATCTATCGAATCTATCATAATTTATTGATCCAAAAATTTATAATTTTGCGAATTTGATTCATAGATATGTTAATCCTTTAAATTCAGATACTTCAAAATTTTAGTATTTTAAAATGGAACAGCTCCAAATTTGAAAATTTCGCATTAAAAAATGTAGGAAGTTGGAAATTTATGTGTCGAGATCTAAAAATATAGAGATCTTCAGTTTTTTAATTTTAGACGTTTTGTAATTTAGAAATTTCGATAGACATATTAATTCTTTAAATTTACAAATTCAGACATTTAGAAATTTAAAAATTCACAAATCTGGAAATTTTATAATTTGGAAATTTAATAACTTAAAATTTCGACAATTTTGATATTTAGGAATTTGAAAGCTTACAAATTGAAAATGTTGGGATATGATATTTCTCTAAGTTCAGTAATTTGAGAATATAGAGATTTGTAAATTTATAAATATAAAAATGTAAAATTTTTAAATCTAAAGATTTAGTAACTTGAAAATTTAGTTTAAAAATGTAATAAGGTGGAAGTTAAAAATCTGGAAATAAATTTTAGTTTGATTATTTCAAAACTGAAAAAATCTAATAATGTTGATATCGATTAATTTAGACACTTTTAAATATATAAATATAAAAGTATAAAATTATCAAATTTTCAAATTTCCAAATTGAAAAATTCACGATCCGTCGGTATCTGTAATTGCATGCCTGTTGCATGTCTGTGCACCGTGTTCTAGTAGTATTCCTAATCTTCACAATATTTTAGCGATGTTAGAAATATATTAAATTATCTATAATGCTTCGATATCACTGATGTTTATAATTGACT
The DNA here is from genome assembly GCA_945859595.2 of Megachile willughbiella. NCBI lineage: Eukaryota > Metazoa > Arthropoda > Insecta > Hymenoptera > Megachilidae > Megachile > Megachile willughbiella. Next base: position 2,012,215 of record OX243807.1, read on the forward strand.
ATAACAATTTCAGAGCGAAAGATATTGAAGGTAATGTTGTACTGGTTCACGCTGTTTACGTAAATAATAATTTATTGGAAAGCAATATTATTCGTCGAGTTTTGTTTCTCGGTATGCATCTCTTTCTTACTTTCAGGCTGACAACCTTTCATGTCTTTCAACATGCAACCATTTATTACATTTCCAATTTTTCAAGGTTTACAAGAGTTTCAGTAACTTTTGACATCGGATGAGCATTAAAGTGATTGAAAATTGCGATTGAACTGTTTGAAAATTTGTAATAGTGAGTATCAAATGGACATCACGAAACACGACACGTATTTTGCGGTTGTCCAGCATCGACTGGTTTTTCGTGTTAAAGCCATATTTATACTTTCCCAAGAGGGAACGATTCCTCATGGGAATCAACACCGAGTCAAAGTTGGAACACACGAGACTTCTTTTATCCACGACAGGTGACTCGGTTTCTCTAGAACCTCGAGATGTCTTTCGTCGAATGTTTTATGACCGCCACTCCTTGTTTTTCTACCATTTGCCGACAATTAAACCTAACTACCGCGATTAACCCTTCGTCTGACGAGCCATACTTGTGCCCCTGTTTCGTGCACGGTGTTAATTTTCCCGTTTATGGACACTGAAATCCTACAAGAAATTGACTGTTAATTGAAAGTGAATGAACCAATTGTAAATATTGGATTCATTATTTTCGAATAGAATATTAATGGAAATCTAATTTTTATATAAACATGACAATGAAAGTATAGTTTACTATTAGTGAACAAATTCTTCAAAATTCTTTCATTTTTATTCATTATTTATAATTCTGCGACGGAAAAAAGTTTCTGCATTTTCAAGTTTCTCTTACAACAAAAAATACAGAAGTAAAATTTATGCTTTGTGTTTTTCATGAATGTTTGGCAATAAGTGAAAAAAAGATAACATTAATTAATTTATGTATAATTTATCTAAAATCTCAACGATTATGATAAAACAATTCAATAAAAAGTCAAGGCATTATCTTAGAAATTTATGCTGATGTTATTGTACTAATTGTAATTAGCGAATAATGTAATATTCTAATGTAATAAACGAATTTTTATAGAATATCAATTATACTATATTACAACATACTAATACAATTTTGATTCGCACAACTTTTACGTTGAAATATCTATACTCCATATTTCTATAAATGATAATTATCGGTTGCAACATTAAAATGTTATAGTGCAAATTTGCACTATATTTGTATACCACCAGTGTTACTGAAAACATAACAGTACATCTCTGTGATGTTCAATATGTTAAATTTTAATTTGTCCATTTTTTTAATACATTAAATACATCGTTAGTAAAAAGCAAACATATTTCTATTAACACTAGAACTACTTTCAAAACACACTTATTTTTAAACGTAAAAATAAAAAATAAAAGTAAATGAATAAATGGCGAAATGTAAAGTAGCATACGCTAGTATTATTTATATTTACAAAAGATGATATACATATATATATTTCATGAAAGTAACTTAAAAAATTTCTGTAATTCAAAATGTGAGACTTGAAGCAAGTCATTTCAACCTCTATAGTAATTTCAGTGTTAAAAAAGAGTGAAGGTAGCTGTGAAGTATGAAAAGGTGCTTCGACTTTTAACAAAAATTTTTCTAACTGATATTTCTTATGTATTTAAATATCTACTTATTACATTAAATTATATAATTTACTAAATTTAAACAAATTAATAAATATCTCGCAATTAATTAGAATAAACAAATCATTTTTATGTATTTCTATTAAAATCATTTATTTAGTAATACTTAAACCCCCTTTTTTAACAAAAGTAGAAACGTAATATTTCTAACAAAAAAATTAGTTATTAGTACGAAAAAACTAATCGATATTTCTAGATACATACTTACAACATAAAATATAATTTTATAAGTTTAATTCATACACTTCCAAATATTCGAGTTTCCACATTTTGAAATTTCGAAATTCACAAATTCTAAAATTTTTAAATTCTCATAATTAAAAAGATATCCTAGGTTTTGAAATTAAAAATTTTCAATTCTCAAATACTTAAATTTCTGAGAGTCACAAGTTGTCACAGTTTTATAATTCAAAAATTTCCAATTTCATAAAACACTAAATTCCCAAATTCTCGAATTCTGACGTATCTAGAATTACAAAAGTCTCCAAACTTTTAAACTTAGAAATTTCCAAATTCCTACGTTCATAAATTCTGAAATTTTCAAATTTTTAAAAAACCCCCATATTTCTAAATTTCCAAATTCTCAGATTCCAAAATTTTCAAATTTCTAATTATCATTCTTACGTTCATCACATTCTTTAATTCCCAGCTTTTTGAATTCATAACTTTCAAATTCTTAATTTCCTAACATTTCAAAATGCTTAAGTACTCAAGTTCTACAATTATTAAATTCCACAAGCTTTCAAATTTTCAAATTCAATTCCTAAAAGTTGAAATTTCAAAAATCTTCAAGATCCCAAATTTTTCAATGAACTAGTTCAAATCTATTTTTACTTGTACACTTTGCTAATAAAACGCACAGGAAAATCCGTACATATGAGCGAGATCATCTTATTGTGTACGAGTTGATGAAAGACAGTTTCCCTTCTGAACTCCCAAATGCTATTAGAAAATCTATAAAAAATAAGCTGAATCATTTTCGTAGCTGACGAATAAAAATATACAAGTTCAAGTATCACGAAATAAAGAATGAACGTTAAAAAATAAGGGAATATTGTAGTAAACGATATAAGAGTAGACGATTAAATGTTAACAATTTGAAGGAGCTTCAGAAACAGAGAGATACAGGTTCGTTACAAATTCCTGTTCGCTATTCAGCCGGAATCTTTCCCGTACCACGCGCCAATGAATAAATCATTAAACGTTAAACGCGTACACGGTTCGGTTCAGAAAACGTTCAGCTACCCCCAAAGTAATCCGAAACGCGATAAAACATGTATCGAAGCTAGCAGCCCGTTAGAGCACGTCGTCGTTGCTGCAGCAAAACCCTCTGTATGCGCACGAATCGCAAGGAAGCGCTAACAAATCCTGGGTAAACAAGTCTGCACGATGCGTTTCCAAGTAATATGCTCGTTATTAAACGTCTACGTGGACCAACGTGGACCGGATGAACGACAACGGGTCAACTTGGTCTCTCTATGCAAAATGAACGTCGATAAATGTTGCATTCGCGAATATTCCTGTCGTTTGATGGTTTAAACGAAATAGAGTACTTTTAATTAAAAGTTTGTAATCGATTCTGATTAATTAACATGGTATCGACATTTATTCTGCGCTGAAAAGATTAATGTTTGTACGGAAATATTATTCGGACAGAAAGTAAATATTTTTAACTAAGAATTTATAGTCAAAGCAGCTTAACACTAAACCTATCAGTGAATAATGCACACTCACTACGAAATCAAATAAATAATAAGTAAACAAATGATAAACCGTAAATTAATACGTACACTGATTCTTTATCTTCACGAAAATCGAGGCAGATTGCATGGAAACCACGTTAACAAATTTTGTCAATTAAAATAAAGAACACATAAAACGGTCATTTGACGTGTTAGCAGTTTTAGTGTTAATTGATTTGATGTTCATATTCTTTTCTAATTGAAAAGTTACTCTCACAGGTAATAATAATAATACGAAAATAATGATAAGTAAATGTCTTCTACTAACAATATTCGTTTGAGGAAAAATTGTAACACTCGAAAAAGATATAACAGAAAATTATAATACTATAAGGTAAAGATATATTTAATAAGTTTGGTTCTAACGAAATTTATCATTTGATTTTGTTTGGCAACATACAAGAATTTCATAGAATATTATTTTATACAACACGTTTGAAATCAAGTTTTATCGGTATTTTGGTTTTTTAGAAAAAAAATTATTTCTTCTTTAGGCAGATATTTTTAATTTGAAAATTTATCATCAACTCAGTTCATTAATTTGGTATTGATGCTTATTTTGCATATTTCGAACATTACTATTCGTTAGAACAGAATATTCTATTATATTTGTAAGGATGCCTATATGTACTTCGCACAGAACTTCTACAAATATTATTATCGTTCGATTTCTCTTTTCACGTTTTCTAAAAAGTCTCTAACCAAATGCGTCGTCCTCAGGCTTTCCCGAAGGTTTTATGGGGAACGCATCCCCACTTTGCAATTTGGGATAAACAAACTGTTGTCGTTACTAGGGGCCTGGAAAATATTCACCGAGTCTTGTTCAAACCTGGTCCCTAAACACTCTGAGGGACTCCTTAATTTATAGTGACCTTAAACTGATTCTAACCATTGTCCGCTTGCTCTTACATATTATAGGGAAATTTTTTTGAATTAAATAATTCACACCTAACAATAGAAGAGAAATGCATCTTGGGAACATCAGTTTGCTCCAAACTTTGAATAATTATAATAGTTTCTAAATGCAACTTTATAAAAGTAAAATATAAGGTTCGAAAATATTAAAACTTGAAATTTTGTAAGTTGGGAAGTTTAAAAATTTCCAAATACCAGAATAGCAAAATTGCAAAATTTACAAATTTATTTGTTTGCAATTTTTTTATTTGCAATCTGATAAATTTCGAATTATCAAAATCTTTCTGATGTAAATTAGAAAATTAAAAGTTAATAAACTCATAAATTTGAAAATGTGAAGATTTGTGAAGTTGTAACTCCAAAGCTACAACATTAAAATTTGAAAATTTGACAAGAAATGTGTAAGTTAGTAAACTTGAATGTTTATGAATTTATAAATTTTTAAATATTAGAAATTTGTATGTTTGTACACAAAATTTGAAAGTCTGAAAATTTGTGAATTCGTAAACTTTAATATTTTCAGAGTAAATTTGAAAATAAGAAAATTTTAAGATGTAGGAGTTCGTTAATTCTGTGATTAAAAATATGTAAGTTTGTAAACTTCAATCTCTGCAAAAATAGAAGTTAGTGAACCATTAATCTAACTCCGTTTATTATCTATTAATCTAAGAGTTTAATCTGTGAACTGGATTTTTTAATCTCGAACAGTTATAGAGTTTAAGCAATTTCTAAGCTGGAAGGTTCGCCTCGCTTGATAATTTATTGTTCTTGGTGCCTTGCATTTGCAAAATATTACAGTAATTATCTTAATATCGTTCTGCAGCGAGAATTAACGATGAAGAATCGCCTGTAAAATTACGATAAGTAATGAAGCCAGGAGAGAAGAGAATGAATTTATGCAGAAATAAAGATCTATATTAGAGAAAGGGAAATTAATTCGAACGAATATGTATCTCAATTCCCCACTCGTTCATTTATTTTCACAGGAACACTTTTAAAATCGAATGCATTTTCATCGTAGTCAGCGTTTTTACTTTTACTTCAATAATTCTAAGCTTGTTGTTGGAATAAATGGCTGCAGATAAAAAAAAAATATTATCTCATTAGTTGTATGCATTCTCAATTCTTTTTAAACTATTCTTTTATTATTTTAGTTAGATTAATAAACATTTGTTGTGTTTTTTTGTTATCAAATTTAACACAATAATTAATGAAAACACTACGAATATTTATGAAATATCAGAACCATTAATGTAATTATACATAAGCTATGTGATCTATAATGTGTGGACCTTTATATTTTGGAGATTTTTATATATTATAAATGCATAAATATTTACGATATTTTAATAATACGTTATAAATAATTGTTCACAACTCTATGAATTTAAGTGAGAAAATATTAACTAACGTATAAACACTTAAAGTTGTCAAAATGACAGATTACAGATTTTCAATTCTAAATTAAAGAAATTATTAAGGTGCCTTGAATGAAATGAATGTTGATTTTTTATTGAAGTAAATAATACTGAGAGTAAAAGATAATTTTGAATAGTAACAATACAAAAATTGATATTAAATTAGTAACTAAATTAGAGACTTTTTGCCTATTTTACAGAAATTATCGCGGATTGTCCTAAATCTATTCCGCGGATAATTAAAAAGCAGCAAAAATATGGTAAAAAATTATTCATTTCATTGAAGATTATTATTCATCAAATTTTAATAAACAATTAGCTGAAAAAAATATGGTCGTGAATTTTAACCCCTTGGAAACCAATTTAATTTCAAGAAAATTTCCAGATGGATATCATTTATCTTCATAAAATGAGAGATGGGAAAAATGTCACTCATTTTATAAATTAAATTCGTCATCCTGAATTTTCGCACAAGAAATGTATGATGAAATTGATCTCGTTAAATGTAAACATTCAAAGGCTTAATAGCTAACGTAATAATTTCAACACTAAAATGATAATTATCGTTTCCATGGCCTATACAGAAGTTAGTAGCTAGAACGCATCTAAATTGAGATATATTTAAGTGATAATATTTATTATACGGTACAAATTTTGCATATTTCGTATCTCTTCAATATTTTATATTAGTTTAATGTATCTACCACATGTTTACTACACATTTCATACATTTTTATGGGCCATAAATGTATATGTATATATTCAATGCTCGATTATTATCTACAAATTATTAACGTAATATTAGTATCGTTACAGCACGATTTTTGTCATGTCTAGAAGAAGATATAGTTTTAAATCCTTACGAAAACTAGTAATAGAAATTTTCTTATTTTTTAGAAATATATTTATAAGAGAAGTATATAATACCGCAAACTTACAACAGTAAAAGTCAGACAAAAATAATATAATTATAAAAGATAAGTTCTTTTTTGTAAATTTAATTAATAATGGAATGTGTTGATCGTTTATTTATATCGAAATATTTCATATTACGGCACTTTATATAATATATTTTCAACAGAATACAATGAGGGACTAATATTTAGTATGCCATTTTTTTTAATTAATCACCAAACTCACATTTTGCAGCAGCGGTTAACGCGTTAATCAGCACATAGCCGGAACGTTAGCCAAAGCGAACACGTTAAGCGAGTAATTATGTGGCCAGCCTTAATTTACTCGACGGATTGTTATGGTAGATGATGTTTTTGTTCTCCACGACATTTTAATTGACTCGATATATCGATCATCCGAGGGATCCTGTAAGAGTGTATCTATCTGCACAGAGACGCGTCGCTGAATCGCTGTTCGAATGACAGACACGCGCAAATTGCTAAATGGAAAAGTTTTGTTGACTCGAGTGCCGGACGCGTTCGATTCGCAAACCTTCAAAAAGGGATCAAATTAGCCGACACTGGGCATTTGTTTCGTGACTGACACTGCTAATATCAGCCGATACGTAACGAATTGAGCTTTTTTTGACAATGATATATACCGTTGATTACGATCGTTTTTAATTCAACTATCATTCTGAGCCAATGAAAATGAAATATTAAAGTAGGATGCCTAATCGACAGATCAAAAGTGTCAATTATTTTTCTGGCATAAATGCTTAATTTGGGTCCTAACAAATTTCGGAGGAACTACAGAATGTGTTTGACATCGCTATGCAAGGACATTTACTTAATGAGAAATTAAATTTTCATAAACGTACAGTCGTGTCCCATTTTACGTCCACATTTTAACCTAAAATTCTATTTTAAAGAGTCAGATTTAATTAACGAGTTTATATATTTTATATCAAGAAAGTACGAAATTTGATTAATACAAAAGTAGGATAAAGTAGAACAGTTATTTTAATCGAGATAAATATATTGTGAAGATAACAAAAGCAGGTAAAAAAGTATAATGATTAGCACACTTAGTGTAGTGTAGTGATTAAAACTGTGTACAAATTGTTAACGCATAATAATTTGGTTTTAATTTCATAAACAACGTGCGAAGTTTGTAGCGGATATTATAGATATTTATTCAGATTTTCTGATCGCAAACTGTAGTTCGTGTTATGTTTTTCATTTTTTTTTGTATTTCAGTGCAAAAATGGTCACACTTCTACAAAATTACATCAGCAAAAAATGTAACAAACGCCGTTTACTACATAAAATTTGAAAAATATTAAATTCAGCAACGAAGACTATAGAAACTTGTAAAAAGTAAACCTAACTCATATATATACATTAAAATGATCTTTTCATCGTTGTAGGAACTGAATTTCATGTTTAAACGTCCAATTATTTTGTAAATATTATTGTGGAGATTCCATGCTGACGGAAATCACGTTTTCATTAGAATATTTAGCTAGGCCGTTCTTCAAAGAATAGGCGCACGAATCACAAATAAACACAACGATGGTCCTCCACCAGATAATTGCATAAGTATCGCTTATAATTAGACGATACCACGATATAAACGATGTTAAATTCATTAATTGTTACAAGGGCCACAATCGCGATTCAATTTCTTGACATAAACGTATTAAAAGGAGCATCGAAAAGCGTCTATTAGTTAGTATGTTGGAACATTATGAACGTGTAGTTAATAACCAATAGAGTACTTAAAATTGAACAGGTGACATATTTTTGAATATACTGTCATGCAATAGATACATGTAGCATTTAATGACGTACCCTCTGAAGAACAAAGTAAATGAAACAGAAAATTTACCAAAAAATCTTATTTTAATCGAAGTTCATAATTTTATTTATATTGTATGTAATATAACAAATTTTTTGTCATATATATAGTAACAATAATATAATGAAGACTAACGTAATTTAAGAGTTTCATAACAAGAAATGACAACTGAACTTTGTTCTTTTAACAAACTTTTAGAATCATCTATCGAATTTTATTGGATTTGTGTTTAAAATATTTTTAGTTGTTTAACTCGACACCTTATACACTTAAATCCTGAAGGTGCCAATGATTTAACGTATGGGTGGCCTGTTCATAGGAAATGTTTAGTATATGTTAATTTTGTTACGATATTTGCACATAATATGGAATACGACAAATTTCAAGGTATGGCATTTTTCTTGGAAGGGCAAAATATAATTTCGAAAATAGGCAATATTTCTTAAATGTAAATTGCACGCGTTTGTAGATACAACAAAAAATATTAATCTTTTAATCAAAGATCTCAAATTATCAACACAGTTTATTGCTACTGGAAAAACTTCATAGAATAAAGTTACATTATTTTAAAGTACATGAAATACACTTATTTCGAAAAAAATATTGAGGTATATTGTTACAAAAATCAACAACTCACATCTTTCAAATTTTTGTATGAAATATTTAATTTTTAAATTTAAAAGATCTTACGTATATCGTCTTATAAACGTCAACGTTGTTATGCTTAATGATCAAGCAAAATGATTTGAACAGGGTCAATTTACATAAAAAACATACAGTTCCTTTTAAAAGATAACAATGATTTTAAAGTCTCATAAAAAGATAAATTTGAGAATAAACTATTAGTTTGTTTTAATATAGTCTTCAAACAATTTTTCATACAATAATGAACCTTCAGTTGGACACCTATTGATTTATTGATTTGTATTTCGAACTTTTAAATTTCCGAATCATCAAATTCCAAACTTTCTGAGTCTTCAAATCTCAAACATCTAAAATTTTGAAATTCTGAATTTCTCAAATTATCAGAATTTTCAAATTTCGAAATTCTCAAATAACTGGATTTTTAAATGTTCAAATTTTTCCATCTTCAAATTTCTAGATTCCCAAATTCTTGGGTTCTCGAATCCCTAAACTCCCAAATTCAGATATTTTCAAATCCTAACAGCCCAAAATACCTACATTCCCAAATTCTTACCCCGCTAAATCTCTAGATTCTCGAAAAACTCCAAATCCCAAGATTCTCAGATACCTACATGTCCAAATTGTTAATCAATGCTTAACTTTTTGAATTCTTAAAAATCCTTAAAAATCAACTACTGGTAAGCTTTTGCCACCTCGGTTACGATATTTCCCCTATGGAAGTCAGATTTGCTCTTGACCATACGCTTAGATATTCCGAAAAATATGGCTAATACGCAAATATATTTAGGGCATAAATTGCGTGATAATAAGATGAACATAATATGTTCTATTTGACATTGTGATGATGAAGCCATATCAAAATTTTTTAATTGCAATAACATATCTCAGAAATTCCTGCGTAAAAAGGTATTTAAATATTATATTAAACAATAAACAGTTTATAAGATATTTTAAGTTTAAAAGTTGAATGAAATATTTTATATAAACGTTTGAAATATCACACGAATCGTTGATTGTTTCAATGTTATACCCTATTGGTTTTTTACAGAGAATGTTCCAAACATTTTGTTGGTGTGAAAATCAATATACTGTTTTGTTTGAGAAAATAAACGCATTTTGTTTTTTACAAAAGTGGAACAAGTTATTTTGTGTTTACTCCAACTGTACATTTTATAGCATTCTATGCAACGAAATATGAGATTAAAATATTAACAAAATCAACAATTCGCAAAACAATTCAAATATTTTTATACAATTTCTTTTATAACATTACATTTTGCAATTTAATACATTTCAAAAGCTCCTGATTGTTTTATATTATATCGTAATATATTTTTATATAAAAATGTACAGAAACAAAGGGATATGCCATTCATTTTAATAAATAATTTAAAACCATCTTTATAAAGTGTTTCAAGATTATTGCAAGATCAAATAAATAAGAAATATGTCTCCCTTGGAATCATACAATTTTTGTCTGAAGCATCTTTCCGTATCAATCATACTTTTCGAAATAGTTTTCGTATTCAAATGAATCGGACGTATCATATGTACAATACATAAATGAATTTATAAGGTATTCCAGAAAAAGTAGTATAAATTTGGAAGACATATGATATTAATTATGGTATTATGAACGGATGTTGGTCAAGCTGGATGATCATGTCCAGCTGATAGCATAAAACTGTAACAAAGACTAGGTGTAGACTTCTCACGTTTCCTTCAATAAACTCTAGATGCATTCTTAGAATCTATTAAGGAACGATACTGCTATCTGAGCATCGACACGACTTTTTCTGTACCTTCCTGAACATTTGTTCTTTACGCTCGGTTAATATTACTTTTAATGCGTCAGTTCGATATGTTACAATTTTAATAGTGTACGTAAGGCATAAAAGCTTGAAAATCATTGACCTATACCTGATATCATAACTGCTACAAAATAAATTTTGTGAACTATTATATAAGAGTTAATAACTTTAACTAAATAAATTTGACTATAATTAACCATTATTGACGATGGAAATTTAATGATTTTTGTAAAGAAAGTTTTTAAAATAACTATTATTAGGTTGCTGCATATATGAAGTAGCCGATTTTAAAAACAAAAAATCGGACATGATTTATTGAAGTAAAAGTATTACGAAACCGTTCAATAATATTCTTAATATATGTACAAGGATTGTGGTGGTCAGTTAGGACAAACAATGACTGATTTCAAAGTATAGAATCTGATAAAAATATTTCATCAATTTAAAGCTTTAACGAAAATAAATTCGACAAAAATAGCTACTTAATCTGTGCATTAATATTTTTTAGCAAAAGTTTTATATTTAACTAATAAAAAACTGTCTTACCATGTATCAGATCGTGGTGTACTAAATGAGTGATTTTGAAACGGCGATAGCCTAATGGAATTTTACAACACAAAAGTATCGTAAAATAACATATGTGTTACACTAATTTGAAGCTTAAAATCCAACAAACATGACTGCATGAATACTGTAAAAATATTATGAATAATATTTTTCACTGATAATATTTGAGGTCACTGTTTCTCAGTTAGTGATTGACTTTAAAATTTTATAAGTCTGACATAATTTATTGACATAAAGCCGTCGAATAGCCATACTCATGCATACTACGTCAATTTGAAGCTGAACCTTGCTGAGAATGATTATGCAAATTTTTCATTAATATTCTGAATATAAAATTGTTCACTATTAAATAACCCTCTTATTGCGAATAGAACAACATAATCGATTTTGCGATTTTCTGACTATCAATTATTTTGAATAAAAAATATTTATGAAAAATTTGTATAATTAATTTTGTGGTGTTTTTATATCGTGAAATTGCGTAAGATTTAATATTGTCAAATCAGCTATTTCAGTTGCAATAATCTAATATTTTGTATCTCTGATCTATACATATAATAATAATAATACAGGAACAAGGGCTGATCTATCCAATTCAAATGCTTGCTGAATACATCTAATTCTGATAAACCATTAATCCTAAATACATTGTTTCTTCTTTATAAAACATGCAAATTATTCACACATTATGCACTTACCACAGAAAACCAGATGGATAGAGAAATTCTATGTTTATATACTTGACACGGTACATACCTGAAACATAAGAAAAAGATATGAAGATAGATAAAATATAATTTAACAAATACTATCAAACAAACATTACTCTTTTTATAATTTCTACTATAGCTAATTGTAGCCAGTTGTACGAATATTATCATAACCAATAAAGGAATTATATTTTTTATAATCGATTTTTCTGTATTTATCCAAGGCCTAGTTACCATAAAGTAGGATTTAAGAAGAATATTTCATTAAACACAATAAGTACCAATAGTCAAAGAGAACACAAGGCTGAGAGTTTTAATATTTAACTTTTCAACAGCGAGTACCGTATAGTAACTTCGTCAAGGTGCAACCCATGGGTCCAAGTTATTAGTTAATGGTGTACGTTATACTGACCAGTAAAGTCTTACCTAATGGAAGATACTTATCAATTCTAATTGATTACAAAGTAGCTCTTACTCTTTCCGTGAAAGAACTTTGCAATTCGAATCTGGGATCCATATTTAATAACTAAGTTCGCGCGCACTGTAATATCTCATAAAATGGCATCACTAATATTCTTCGTAACATAATAAGGAAATACTTTTGAACCACCGAAAATGTGTTCACCTTGAAACAGCAGTATTATAGTTTACATCTTTCTACAAACAATTACCGAAGCATAACTATTAAGACTTGAAATGTTTAGGTTAACAATAAAATGTAGTACAATTCTACTATTAAAACTATGTGTTTATTTAAAACGTTAACTCGGGAACATTTTATTCAATACTCATTTCTTTATAATTATAAATTTTCATAATATTTAACAATTAAAAACAATAGTTCTTAAATTCATCCCAATTAAGAACACAGGGATCTAGAATTATAGACATTTAAAGATATAAATATTTAGGGATCTAGAGATATAGCTAATTTAGAAAGATCTAAACTCTGAACTCCAAGGTTAAATGCCCTAGAATGTAAAGTCTAGAGTTATAGAGATCCAAAGATCTGTAGAAATATAGCAATATGTAGAGATTATACATAGAGATTATGTATAGAGATTCTGTATAGAGATTATATATAAATATATATAGAGATATAGCGATTTAGGGATTTACAGATGCAGGGTATATAAGTATTATACAGGGTGTCTCACAACTAGTGTAGGTCCCGGAAATGGGGGGTAGCTGACGTTATTCTGAACAAGATTTCCCTTTGCAAAAATGGGGTTTGAAGCTTCGTTTTTGAGTTATTAAGGAAAAACACTGACCAATCAGAGCGCGAGAATAGCGCGCGGTCAGACACGAGAGCGACAGCTTCGAGTATGACGGTCGATCGTGATCGTGAACAAGCGTATCAATAACGCGTCGGTATAACAGGAAACTATTAGGTGAAAGTTGCATCGAATAACGAATAAAAAAATCTGGATTATTGTTGAATTATCATTCATTAATGGATAAGAAATAAAGAAATTAGTACTTACTCACGTAATCAGAATAAATCAAATTTATTCGATACGTTTATTCGTTATCGCAAAGAAATAATAGATAAAATATGGAAAATTTTTCTCGTTAGATATTGTGATGATGAAAAAGAACAAATTCACATTTTTGAAAAATTAAATATCTTTTCCATTCAACAAATAAAAATTTAAATAAAAAAATTAACAAATTTCAATGTAACTTACCCATTGAACTGTAAATAGTCACGATGAGAATGCATCTCTGTCACCGGGACGATCCACCGATCCTTACCCTTAGAGAAAATAAATCACTACACAGAAACTCTCAATTTATTTCATTGTCACCAATCACTGTCATCTTTCATTATTAGCTTTCATTATCACATTTCCCTGTCACTTTTCACTAATTGGTCACTGCGAGCTCGAGACGTAAATAGGCCGAATGAAAACTCGTGAACGAATATTCATAAATAATTTTAACTACATTGTCTTGAAAGCAAGAAAGCGGAATTTTCGATTAAAAACTACGATACATTTTATTTCGGCTGGTTTCTTTCCACAATAAACAATGACTGTCTCGATCGACACCGTAGTCGATCAACAGATCATCGTTGCATAGCAACCGTTTGCGACGTACGCCTCGCAATCGAGAACGAAACTGAGATCCGTGGCCCGTTCAACAATGTCTTCTATTAAAATATAATTTAATATCGATTCCTCAATTCGGATACCTTATAATGAGAATATAAAGTATCGTTAAACATACATTTCTATGAATAATCGTTCATGCGTTTTCATTTGGTCCGTTTACCGGTCGTGCTTATGTTGTGCAATTATTAGAAAGAGACAGTGAAATAAATTGAGAGTTCATTGACCCTGCCAGGACATCAGCTGTTGATGCTCTGATCGGTGGATCTACCCGGTGACACAAATATTCTTTATCTAAGCTAGTTTTTTCATGGATCAATGGGTAAGTTTTATTTAAGTTGTTTCTGAATTTTTACAATTAAACGTACGCAGGAATTGATTTATTTCACTTCAGTGAGTTACTGCATTAGTTATTTCATTCCAGCTCTATCTCATTTCATAGACAAGATACTCATTCGTTTTGAAACGTATTGAAATTTATTCGTTTGCTTCATTAGAATAGTTGAGAAAATTAATTTTCGAAAATTTATTCTTTATTCCTTTTCGAAGGCATAAAAAAAATATAATATACTTGGTCTGGATAAACAATAACTAATTGGTTTATCTCCTATTTAAGAATAATGAAGAACTTAATATTATTCTTAACTTCTTAATTTGTTATTCGATTTAATTTTCATCTAATAGTTTCCTGTTATACCGACGCGGTATCGATACGCTTGTTCACGATCACGATCGACCGTCATACTCGAAGCTATCGCTCTCGCGTCTGGCCGCGCGCTATTCTCGCGCTCTGATTGGTCAGTGTTTTTCCTTAATAACTCAAAAACGAAGCTTCAAACCCCATTTTTGCAAAGGGAAATCTTGTTCAGAATAACGTCAGCTACCCCCCATTTCCGGGACCTACACTAGTTGTGAGACACCCTGTATATAAAAATCTGGAGGTTACTGGATCTTGAGACCTAGAGGCAGAACAATCTAGGGATCTAGGAATATAACACTTTAGGAATACAAAAATATAGACATATTGTAATACTAAGATTAAATCCTAGTATATGAAAATAATGCAATCAACGTTTTTTTCAAAGCAAGGTGTCTACGAGACTTCATCGCTTTTTATTGTTATATTAAGCATGTTTTTCAAGTTCCTGCATTTCCAAATTTTTTCAAAAATGTGAATACCTCAATTTTCAAAATGCCACAGTTCCAATTTATAAATGTTCATGTTTTCAAAATTGGCACATAGTGAAATTCTAGAAGGTTAACAATTTTCAAATTTCAGATTTTCCAAACCACTAAATTTCGAAATTTTCGAAGTTTCGTAATTCACAAGTTCCTAAAATTGCTAAAATTACCAAACTTGAAAATTGTTTTTACTAATTCTTCAAATATCTATTTTAATTTATCAAAATTGTGAATAAGACATGCAGAAAAATTGATAAAAATTCCCAATATTTTCACATTTCTAGATTTTCAAATGTTTGAATTCCCAAATCCTCAAATCCCCAAAATTTTCAAATCGCCAAACGCCCAAAATACCAAATAAATTTATTGAAGCAACTCGAAAGAACGCCTGTACGGTTCAGGGATCGAACTATGAGTGAAAAGATTTTTTTAAAACGTATAGTAAAACTATTTCGAAAAAGTATAGTAAAACTATTTGTATAAAACCTTTTCTTGAGGAAAAATAACAGTCTATAATATAATTGGCCCTTAGGTTTAAACACGGCTTGACGCCGATCGACTTTGGAAACAAAGTTAAGACTTTTCTTTATTGTAGACTCAGTGACTCTCAACGCATAGATTTATTTTTACTCATTAATTAAAATGAAAATTCAACATAAAAATTTCTAAATTCCGAATTTCTGTTCTATTTTTACTGATCATTTTATCGTATTTTTCTCAGTTACCGAATGGAACAAAAAATACACATTGCATTTCCTGGGTGACCTCATCTTAATGTGCTACAGGTTAATATATTCAAAGTTTCAATAATATTTTTTGAGTATTATAGTAAATAATGTAACTAACTCCCCTTATGTTACCACTTGTTCTAGGGCAGGAATCGGCAATCTGCGGCTCGCAAGCCGCATGCGACTTATTGTTGAATCATACTTGTGGCTCTTGAGTAGTTTCATAGTACACATTGAAAAATTAACTGCAATATTGCAATCGCCAAACAAATATAATAATCCTGCGCAAAATATAATGTTTTGATTTAACAATAAATACATGTTTCACAGCAGATAATGGTTATATTATTTTTTCTAATACAAATTACCAATGTATGTACTTATATTTGGCTCTTTAAAAAATTATTATAATTTATCACATCGGAACAAAAATGGCTCTTAACTCCAGAAAGGTTGCCGACCTCTGTTCTAGGAAAGCCTAAAATCAAAGCACTATTGTATGTTATATATACGTCTCGAAGATCTAAATTACGAACAACACAGTGTTTTCATTCGAAAGTTAAGAACTACGAAATAACGAACTCATTTACTCGTATATAATCAACGGACGATATACCGAGTAAAGACCCGCCTTTCGCCACAGTAAACCGCCCGAAAAAAGCCTTGAAATCTTTTTACATCGATCAATCTACTATCCTGGGGGTCGGAAACGAAACGTTCACCAGAAAATTGAACCAGTCAGGCTGGCTAAAGCGGCGCGTATCCTTTGTCCGGTAGCTCGTTCTTGTTCGTTGTTATACGTGGACCAGCTCGTTCTAGATTCCGTTGTATCGTGCGTTCACACGTGTATAGCCGATGGAAGAAATTCGCCGGTTTCGATTTCGCGGTAACGGCAAGCTCGATTACTCTCGAGAGCTGCGAGTACCTGGATAGAAGTACGAGAACAAGACGAGGCGAGAAAGGGAAGGAGGCGTGTTGCACCAAGAAGACCGTAGTCGTGTACCGAAGGAGCTGCATAATTCGGTAGACGATATTAGATCTCATTGTTAGCGGATTCGATAGACACGTATATAGAGAGAAGTTCGACATTCGCTTGCTGTTGCACAAAATCGAGTCAAAGGCGAATCGAATGTTCAGTGGGTGTCTGGAAGCAATGTACCACCATTTAGGTTTTATGGAGTTAGCGGAACTATCTGAACCTTTGTTATTCTGTGGAATAGAGAGGTATACCTTTTTGTATTTTATTATGATTACGGAAATTTCTACATTTGTGACATAGTAAAGCGAAAAGTTGGTATACTATGTAGTCCGTACAAGGGAATGAAATAAATTGTTTACAATATATAAAATATGCAAAGTATGTATAAAGTAAGGTAATACATAAAATCATTGAAAGACAAATAATTACAGAAGGTTATATTATTATATTTAAATAAATAACTTTAGTTTAGTTATGATTGTTAAGGGTTACATTTTAACCCTGCTACGATACCGGTTCTAAGTTTCCGTTATCGATCGCGATATGTTTAAGAGCCATATCAATGTAAAATCTGTGTCGCAGTACTAATTTTTGCAAAAATGCTTTAAAATTATATGAGGAATATTTAATTTTACTAAAATTGGTACTCCCTCTGTTCCATAATAATAGTAGCATGTGAATATTTAAATAGGAATTATTGGTGAATACGGCTGTAAGTTGCGTTTTAGCGCGAAATTACGGAGCCTTCAATTGAAATCAATGTTGCACGACATCTGTCATTTGTTTTGACACATTTTCAACTTTGAAGTTAACCTAATTATCCTAAAATAATTATACAATATTTTTTTAATACAATTACATATTATATTAGTTTTTTTCTTATTATTACGAATTGTAACTATTTTTCTAATTTCATCAGTTGATCGAAGTCAGTTGTTTTATTTCAGTTGAATGTCGACCCATTGTAAAAGCAAGATGAAAGCAAGAGAGTTATGCTGGAAACAATGAAGAACGATGGCTCCAATAATTTTAAGTTCGCGTATTATAGGGAAAGAAAAGATTCAGACAAGTGACCTTACTTACAACTTTAAAACCCAGCAACGAAATTATTGAAAAATCCAGAAACTATTTGTACACATAAAATAAAAATTAGGAGCAATATTTTCAATTTATTGTTTAATTTAATGTAGTTTTTTTTTATAATAAATGCTGCGTTCTATATTTATTTTTTTTTTGCTACTACATATTATTAATGGGACAAATTAAATTCAACACCTGCTATTATTATTATGGGACAAAGGAAGTATAATTTATAAGAAATTTTTGTCATAGTCGAATTGATGAACATGAAATTCTAAAATAATTTGTACTTATCTGGAATTTTATTCCTCCTTAATAATTTTTTTACAGATCTGTTGTCTATCTTAAAATTTTATATTTTGCCAAAAACTATTCAACATTCTACTTTTCGTCACTTTCCCTCTTTATAATAAAAATATAATATCCCCAGCCTGAATTCGATACATACATATCAATAGTATCGTTTCTATTTTTTCTCGTTTTCATATTTCTATGTTATACCCATCTAAAATTTTTGGAAGTGTTTCAATACCTTAAGGATTATTCAATTAATTAAGTTGTTACACAATGTTCAAGTAAATGAGAGGCTAGACGGTATTAAGTATAATACTACTAATAATTATAATTAAAAATAATGATATCATAGTTTCAATAGACTATAAGCTGTCGTCAAAAGTCAATTACTAACTTCGATAAATTAAAAACGAATATGTAATTGCTACAGATAATGAATGTAGGAGGGCCGATCCACTGAAACTTAACCGTCGGTTATTGTCTCCTCCGAAAATAGCATTTTTGTTAACCGGCAAGCGTTACCGAATTTCAAACATGCGATCCAAAAAATGTGCGGTGCCGAACGAACGATAAAAAAGGAGACAATAAACGACAGAGCGCGAGTGCGAGAGAGCGATAGAGTGAGAGTATGTAAGTGCACATGAAATCGGTGGCTACATATAAACAGAGTATCGAATGAGGATAGAATATAAATGTAAAGAGCGAATAAGTGTAAAGAGTGAAAAGGGTAAGAAGTGAAAGGGAGAAAACAATGAAAGAGAAGTGAAAAGCGTGACTTTTTTTCTGAATTAAGACTAATAAACCGAAATAATCCTACATGTATAAAATATCTTCGTTCTTCCTAATGAACATATTGAGAATTTTTCTTTTAACAGCTACCCTTTTCCAATAAGCCTCATAATACCTATGTTTATAAATATCCATGAAAAGGTTTGTCATATAGCGTCATATAAAGCGCGATTTCCGAAGGGTTAACGTTTTCTGATAATAAAATGTTATTTAATGTGTCTGTTACGGATAGAATCGACTTTACGATGAAATATCAGAGCATAAAGTAGTAACCAAAGACACACAGATGATCGGGTGGAATTAGAGGGGTTTTCGGGGGCGGCTGATCAAAAGCAGCAGGTATGGGAGCCATACCTCGAAGCCCTACGTGCACAGAGAAACCTGTGGCCGTATTCGTCGAGCATCATGAGTGTTTCGGCATGAAGAACATCACCATAGCACCGGGGGTATAGAAACCGCCCGGGAGGGGTGATGCTTACCATAGCACCGAGAGCCACACTGCTCGGGAGAGGTAAGAACATGGGCGGGGGCGAGCTGGCTCGCTCTGCGTCCGGTTGGCTGTCTGCGGGATCGCTGGCACTCGAAAACGATAACAAACGATTAATTTTCGAAGAAGTGTGCACGTGCCCGGGGCACGTGGCAGGCGACACGTGGCACATACTCTGAAATTCCCAATAAAGCGCAAATTAATAAGTATTTGATGCGGCCGCTGTATGTCGGCGAACCTGGTGCGCACTTCGGCGAATAAGAAAGACATTCTTCGGCGACGTCTCCTGACGGGCATTTCGCAGAAACCCGGGCAAAGGTGCGGACCGCTCCTTTTGACGGCGGATACCGGCAAGCGGCCGGCGAGCCGCCGGTGTCGGGACGCGGCATGGCGGCGCGGCGGCTCGGCCGCACATGGATGGTGGCGTAACAAAGATCGGCGGAGGGCGCGCCGCCGGTTCCTCGTGGAATCGGCGTGATTGCTAGGCGACGTCGCAGGGGAATGTCCAATATAAAATGCGGGAGGGCCTCGGGGCCCACACTTCTGTTTTCGATATTTGTTAAAACACTTCGGTTTTAATATTTTCGAACGCCTTTGCCATTTGAGCACTTCGATTTCATCTCGTTAGCGAGTTGACAGTAACTTCGATTGTGACAACTCAAGTAAATAAACGGGTCAATTGGATCAACAATATTCAGTCTAATTACTCAAAACCCATCGGAGTTCGACTTTCCGAATATTCGGGGAGTTGGACGCGATACAGTGTCTTATTACACACGTTCATTTTCTCTGCAGTTCCGAAGGTATCGACGAACGAAAACAAGTAACGTATTTATTAAGTAGAAACATTTGAATCACTATTTGGAAAATAACGAATTATTAATGTTTGTTTTCTAGTACAATTAATGATGGATAAATCTCAATCTTTTAACACCACACCTACCAGCGTATAATCTACACTTACATTAAAATTAAAAATGAAGTTTCAAAATAAATAAGCACACGATAAGATATAAATTAATATACACATTAATTCTTTATCCCGATAAAAATCAATACATATTTCAAGAAAACCACATTAAAATTTTAAAACTTAAAACAAATTTATAAAACGGTAATTTGACCGCTTTGGTAGATTTAGTGTTCATAACACAAAAATATTACCTTACTGGTAATTATATTATAGTAACCCTAAAAGATCTAACCCTCTAACCAATCTGCTAGAGTTATCGTACATAATATAATTACCAGTAAAGTGATAAAAGGTTACTTGTTTTGAGTATATGGAACAATTCAACCTTGTAAAAATATGTGGAATATTCAAAGCAATAACCTCCAGTACAATGTAAAAGTGAAAATGCCATTTTACTCATATTTACTGCATATAAATTTACTTTTCATACACAAATTTACAAAGAGATAAATAAATATTTCGTTCGAAAAATTTACAATATATTATTTAAATAAATGCGAATTTTTAAAATCAGTTTTTACATTTAGTCTCCTGATTAAAATGACGCATAATTTTAAAATTTACACTAGTTCTCTAACTTTACTTGCTTTCAAGATATTCAAATATGTTCTCACCATCCAATTTAAGACTAACTTTCACAGCATAGAATTAGGCAGCTAAAAAACACGTATTAAATATTTTTTTTAAATCTATATTATAGGTAAATTTCGTAAAAAGGGAAAAGTATCACTTTAGGATGTTTCCTTGTTAGAATACTTATTACGTCTATTCCTAGATTTGCACTGAACATAGGTTCCTCAGAAAACCGTAAATGGAAATCATGTATGTACATTGAAATTACTGTTAATTAACGCAGGTCTGAGTTTTCTTTCCTTAAATGTACAATGAATTAGGTTCAGCCTGTCGTGAGTGTATTAAATCAATAAATATACTCCAAATAAAATTTATTTAGCTTCATATAGAGACTATATTTAATCTCATTTTAATCAGAAAAGTGTAAACAATCTATTGGTAAAAATTCCATAACAAATGAATTCAAAATATATAAGATCTATTCTTGTATTGGTATTGTCAAAATGTTTATTGTTAACATTTTTTTCTAAATCCGTGTGAAAGCGAAATCGCGTAAGTAAAGTATCGTGTAAATCGGGGGATCGATGTATTTTCCCGTCGAAAGGTGTATCATACACAGTATGAAACATATTGAGTATGCGTGATATGGAACATGTTCCATACACATGCTCTTGTTAATGTTACATAATACTAAATTTTCACCACTCTGCGTACATTGTACTAATAATAATGGATAAAGACGGATTCAATGCATTGACGCGTGAACACTATCTTCAATATGCAAAGAATCAAGAAAAATAATGCCAGATCCAATAAATTTGAAGAAAATGATAGACATTTGTGTACTTGTCTTTATTATTTTAATAAATATTTACGTTCTGCAATAAAAATTAAATTCTGCCAGTTTTCTATCAAATTTCCTAGGTGCCCCGCATTAGGTATCATTTTTTCAACACTCCGCTTTTAATAATTTTTATACCTTCATCACAATTTTAAGACTCTGTTGATACAGTTAATCACTGGCATATAATTATTTATTAATTTTTTAATATTTCATCGTTAGTTCCGCTGAAGAGAAATTGTCAATTTCATTGTCGTGAACAAATTCTTTTATAAATATTTTTCAAAATTTCCAAATTTACATTATTCAAAAACGAAGGCAAATGTGAAAAAATGATATTTATATTTTCTGGCATATTTTTGTATTACTCAGGAACGCGTGTCTGTTTAGTATAAATACCACACTTTAAGCTCTCTTAAAATTTCAATTGAAATAAGAAGTTAGTGTAAAGGAAATTATATAGATAATAATTTTAAAAAATTTACTGATAGTTTAAGTATATGAACCAAATGAAAACTGCAGCTTAAGTCAAATGCTGTTTTGTTAAATAAATTATACAAGTTTGCAACAAAGAGAAAATAAGTTGTATTTATTCTTAAGGTAACAAAATAGTTAACTATTTCGGATTTACGGATTTTTATGGATTTTTAATTATTATTAAGAATATAATTATTAACTATTTATGAATTTTTACTTATACCTAGTTTGTAATTGATACTAATTTAATAATAAAATCGATAACTGTTCGACATGCTAAGAAACATTATTTCATGTTAATAATTTCAAACTCACAAGGAACCATCCCGAGTTGATAATTTCCGATTTTGATGAAACTTATGTATAATATAGTTCTCGAAAAAATATTCTTCACGTATTGTTTTTTAGCTACCGACATTCATGTTAAGGGGGTGAAAATAGCGCCAAAGTGGGGGGTGTGAATCATATTTTGTTGAATATCTCGGGAACCAGTAGAGCTAGAGGCATGGTTTAAATTGCAAAGTTGTGTGTTTTTTAATGAGGAATCCGAATGTGCAAATGGATTTAAAAAATTCGCATTTGTTTAAATAATATTTTAAAAAATGACACTTTTTTGTTAATTTTTCTGTTCAAAAGTTGTTGTATCTTCCCATAATTTTCAATGTGAAAAGTATACTACTTAGTAAGTACAAAATACGGATAAAATGGAATTTTCATTTTTACATTATAAGTATAGTTAACGTGGTTGTATTTTTATCGTACTTTTGCAGGACGCAGTCCTCAAATGCATATAATCAAGTACATAAAGAACTTCTACGTCTTTACTGGTAACTGTATTACAGTGAACTTGACAAATTTTTTTCAATTGGGGTCAGAATTACTGTCCCAGGTATAAGAGATAGCCGGCGGTGACCGTTGAGGTTTTCCTCGCGATCACAAGGCTTTTATTGAGGGGGCTATTGCACCCAAATTTTTGGCAATTGAAACCAAGTTGTTCCACATTTATGCCATAAGTTTCCATCCCTCCTCCAAAAGCTTCAACCAATCAGAAACTTAATTGGAGTTGAACTCTTTTCTGGGAAGGTATAAAAGGAAACCGAAATCGTTTTTCTTCGCAGTTAAATACTGCACAAATTAATATTAACACCAGCTCTTTTCAGAGCTCCCATATATTTACAAACATGGAACAACTTGGTTTCAATTGCCAAAAATTTGGGTGCAATAGCCCCCTCAATAAAAGCCTTGTGACCGTGTGGAAAAACCTCAACGGTCATTAAAATTAAAAAAAAAAATTAAGCTGCTTAAAAATTTCGCTGATTAAAACACAATTAAATTAACAAAAGTAACAGAATTATTTTGTTCAGCAATCTATACTCGAGATTCCAAATTACAATACGAACAGACAGTCTCCTTAAATGTAATTCAAACAAATCCACAAAACACACAGTCGTGAAAACGCTATGATACCATTCAACATCCAAAATCCTCTTCTAATCAAGTTATCGAAACACCCAGTATGTATGTAGACCACGTGGCTACGGAATATCCGGCACTCGGGCGGAAGGAAGGAAGGAAGGAAGGAGAAGGTGAGAAAAGGAAGAGGGTTGTTCGAGAGATCGAAATGACATTTGTATGCATTGCGGCCCACATTACACTACAGCCAACTCGATCCACCACCTTCTCTCGAGTTCTCTTCGTTTCCTGTGAGTTACTCCGTGATTACTGTTTTCCTATGCCATGGCATGTTGCTTCGGTCGCTCCCAAAGGGAACCATCACGTCGACGACATCGTCGTCATTCTCGAAAGACACCTAGAATACGAGAAGACTGACCTAACACGCGGATCACAATCAACCGACTACGATGCTTGCCACCCCTTCAATCTTCCAAAACTCTTCGTCGTTTGCCTTATCTGATTTATTCGCCCAGATTTTTCTGTAGAATGCTCACTACTATTATCCGATACTTAACAAACAGCTTTAACTAGCATTAACTCTGTTACTAACAAGTAAGAGTTCAACGCAACACGCAAAAGGAGAACGATAAAACATGGATATTTTTGGCATCACCTAGAAATGGAAAATTTATGTAGAACTTTCTACGGTGCTTTCCAGGGAAAAAAAATATTCTTACCAATTTTTAATCTATCCCTCATAGTTCCTGAGAAAAAAACGGTGTTTCAACTGTAATATTGAGAGCTATCGCTATCCTTTTAACATAGATAATTAATGATAAAACTATACGTGTTAAATATTTTTACGAAAATTACTTTACAGCCAACTTTCACAAAAATTGATAATTGACATTTCGGTATCTTCCTTTGTAAGATAGTATTTGGTTTAAAAATAGTCTATGTATACATATTTATATAAAGTAATTATTGAAGAACAATTAGTGGACAAAAAATCAAAGCGAATACGCATGATTATACTTTTACAATAATCAGAACAATTACAATTCTTTTCCATTCTAATTAGAACTCTATGATTGTCATCATAAGATTAGTTCATCTCCTCATAGTCAAAGAATTATTTATGTTACGGATCTTATGTTAGTATCAAATTCATAGCAAATACTTTTTAACCGTACGAATGAAAGTCGGGACTTTGAATTCAAAATTGCAATACTGTCATATTCCATTGATTACTCGAAATACTAAATTTAAGGAAATCAAATAACGGCAATGAAAGCTCAAATAGTTGAAAAAAAATTACATTTTGGACACTTTCATAGCTTGAAATATTTTGTATACGTACTGATAGATAAGAGTAAAATGCACTTAAGAACCTTTTGGCACACATACGGATATAAAGTCGGTATTTGCTCTGTTATTTGCTGTTCGCATGTAATGCTGATATCCTGACATTTTGGTTTTGCTTGATTTCAATATTCAGCTGATTTACTTGCTGATTTCCTCAGTAAATACTTTCACGACAGTTCAATATGTGAAGAAGGAAATAATGTTTGGATTCAGTTTTAACAACTTTCACATCGCTTTTCAGGATAATAATTACAGCATTTTTCGTTTCTTGAGAAACCTGTTTAAAGATTCTGTATAAATTTTTTATCTTTGGTTGCAGTATATTTATAATAATAACACATATTCTTTGAATAATAGTACAATACTTATTCAATCTGAACAGAAAGGACGAAAATTAACCTTAGAAAATTTAAAGAAATATTAACAACATATAGGGGACTAATATGTATCCATAGTGATATAAGTCACTTCCATGGAATTTCTTGTAAACTGACGTTTTGCGTTTACAAATATACAAAATTTTATATAATACACATGTGTAACTCTACTGATGAATTTAGTACACTAAATAAGAGGAAGGTTCACATAAATACTCGTTTTTTTTTATGTCTAGAAACTCATATTTGTCATGACAACATAAAAATGATTGTATATCAAAATTTATATTTTACATGAATTTTTTTTAGTTTAGTGTTCTGAATTTCCTTGTGAGATAATGCTCGCGTATTTCGGAATGTCCTATATGTTACAGCTGTATGAACATTTCTACAACCTCAAATTATTGTATATAATATTATATACGATCTAAAAATTGAATTAACTAATTAAGACGGATTTACACTACTATATTTAAAAGTAATTAATTGCAACTAGTATGAAAAAATAGCATAAAATAAAATTAATAGTTAAAATGATGTATACCACTCCGGAAGAATGATTTGATAGGTCATGTTTCACTTATTAACTCAACATATGAACAGCATCAATCATTCAAATTGCTAATATATGTAAGTGATGCTATTCTATATACAATATATCAAAAATTGCCCTATTATTAGACATAATGATTTAAAAATAATCGAAATTTTTGCATAAGATATTTACTATCGAATAATGATTCCTCTAAGTTTCTAAGTAAATTTCGTTTCAAGTGTAACATTGAATATTTACAAAAAAGTCATCGGTGAGAATTACACTTAGTCTGGTGATCTGCTGTTAGTCTGCTTTATTGACAACCATGATTTTTTCTAATTACTTATATAGAAATAAATCTACTGTTATTTTAGTGTCGATCTGAATAAATTATCATATATTTAATCCGTACTTTTTGAAAAAAATTGACGATTTTAGAAATCCATATGTGTTTAGTAATTTGTAATATTAAAATGTGTGTTCACACTTGTTAAGAAAATAATCTTTGAAATATTAAACAGAATACTTTTAACTTTCCAGTTTGGAGGTTCTGACCAACAGATTGGCATTTCTACTGGAATGAAATAAACAGTTGGTCATTAATCACGTGGACATGGTCGCACATTTATCTTACGTATAGTTACAAAAATGTATTGGCCTTAACCTAATGCCATTCATACGTTGTGCCGATGAGTGAAGGTTGACCTATAATTAAACTTATATTATTATTTTCTAAACGGTTTGCTCTTGATAAAGCGAAGTAAAGTAATGAATAAAATTATAATCTAACTGATTATGAAAATAAATAGATGAGTCTCTGAAAACTTGAAATAACTTAACACGAATTATCTAAATAACATTACTATGATTTTTAGTCCTTTATAATGGATATCTGAAAGCAATGATGCCTTATGACAAGTAAATTAATTGTGATATAGTACGGACAATGTTTCGAACTTCTACAGCTGCCAGTAGTAATGAAAAAATAAAAAAAATTATTTGAAGGTTTTATATTTAAAGGTGACTTATTTTCGAAGTAAATTAATATTTCACTATTGGATTTCAAGGTTGAAACGTTATTATTTTGCAATGTGTTAACCGCTGTAGTGAAAATAGCTATGTATATCTAATATAACACTAGGAAAATTAAAAAAGTAATTATTCGTTTTCACTTACATCTTTAAGGTTGTCAAAAATACGTATGTTGAACATAAACGCACCGAATTAATTGCATCGAATCAAATCGTATTAAATTGAATCGCATTGAGTTAATTCGTACCAAAATAAATTGCGTTGAATTGAATCGCATTAAAATGAGCCACGACGAGTTGAATCCTGTCGAATTAAATTACGTCGAGCTGAATCGCACTTATATCGTACAGAACTGGAATGCGTTGACTAGGTCTCATTAAACTGATCGCGTCGAATTGAAATGCACACATTGGATCTTGCCGAATTGAACCACGATAAGTCGAATAGCACTCGAATCGCATTAAACTGGATTGCGGTGTACTCGATCGCGTTAAATCAAATGGCGCGTAATCGAATCGTACCGCATCATGGTTAAAAATGTAAAAATATTACAAACTAATTTTTTTAAAACAATGCGCCAATTCGATTTTTTTTACATTAATAACATAACTTTAATGGTATCGATAAGAACTTCTCTATTTTCATTTTTCAATTATTCGGTCACAGTAAAGTCGTTATTGGTAAATCGTTCTGAGTGAATTCGAAACTCGTATTTCATCCCTTTTGTCATCGATATAGTGTTCAAACGATTGATGCCGGTGCATATTCTCTAGGGAAAGATTCGAGAAGTGGTTTGAAGCATCATCGGCATGCTTGGTAGTCGTGTCTGACGCGTTACAAAGCGACCAGGATATCTCTGGGCGCGCGTACGTTCCTCTATCTCTCCATCCTGGACAAGGATTACGTAACACAGACGTTTACGTAAGCCAGAGCCACGGCACGATTCTGTCAATACACCGGCTCATCCGTCTTTCACGCGTGTACCGTCAACCTGTAAATCGATCGAGAGAACAACCAGTCAACGCAATCACCATCACCATCACCATCATGCTTTACCCAAGGGTTTTCGGAGAAATTGCCACCATAGTTAGCGATCTGAAGGGAACAGATGAAAATTGCTTGCTAGTCAAGTCGTTTAGAGCGAACACGTGCATCAGACATAGAGTGTAACAAAGATTTCACGTAAAATATATAGAAATGAAAGGATTTGTCCCTCTTAGTTGTTGATAATTCTTGTGCCATTAACCGTTTCTCTATTTATTAATATCTAAATGTTAACCGTGTAGAGACGTATGAATATAGCTCATACAAAAATTAAAAAACTGAATTTCTGGTGTGTTTTAGCACTGATAAAATAACCACTACCTGTTAGAAAATTTAATGTTTGTATAAATGCGAATGGCCAAAACGGGCCATGTACGTTTTGTTAGGGCATTTTCCTGGTCCCAAGGGAAAGTCTTTGAGGCAAAAATGGCAACGAATAGCCGTCAAGGATCATAATGACATTAGTGTCCTTGCGGCTAATGCTTTGCCGAGAAGGCATTCGTGTTCTGTCTGCGTTGGTCTTCCGTGGAAACACTTCACAAAATGAACGAAGTATTCTAGCAAATCAATCCTGTTTTACAAATTCACGCCTTGCCGGTCCGTCTTTTCTCATTTCTTACGTAACTTTCCACTGTGAATCCTTCATAACATGAAGTCAAGTAATATTTTCCTTGATATACTTATATGTATACATGTACAGATCTCAAATATCTTTAATCTTTAATTTAGATCAGAATAACGTCGATCACATGTTTCAAAGTGAGTTGTATATTCTCCAGATAGTAGCCTGTTACATTCTTTTTAATATCCTTCTAATTTTAAATTGTTTTATTTATAATCAGATCATCTTAGAATAAAATCGCATAATAGAAAAATAGTAATAAATTATTAATTAATTTGTACTGGAATCTTTCTTCTGTACGCGTATTGACGAACTTTATTTATTGTTTTCTATTTATTGTTAGTACATATAGTTATCTCTCGAACAATGCGGAAGTTAGGCACAGACAGTCCGCGCAATCGAAACTCCGCACCATTTTAGATTTCTCCAAAACTCATGAACATATAACTTGTTGTTGATCAGAAGCTTTCTTTTACGTACATCTGTGTATTATTATTTTATTTTTACAATAAGATATATTATAATAATCATATGAAAATAAGATATATAAATTATAAAGATAATTATAAAGAAAAGAAAATAGATAATTATATGTACATTACGATAACAATTATTTATACATACATTTTACATTTATTTATTAAGTGAAAGTTTATTAATCATTTAGTTTGTAACAAAATCATGACTTACTATACGGTCTATTAGGAATTTTTGTTGCGGAAATTTTTAAAAACAGCTGTGAGAAAAAAATGTTGATGAAAAGAGAATTGTTATATAACTAGTACGCATAAGAAATCCACATATTAAGACTACGCAAGGAATTACTTCTTGCTTTATTACTATTCATTTATTACTTTATTATAACTGAAATATTGAAATAAAAGCTCTGTTTTTTAAAAAAAAATTGAAATAAAAAGTTTTATATTGTTAGCCAGAATTAAAAAACCGTTCTACCATCAAATACTCAAAACTTAACAATTTTTACGGTGAAAATTCATAATTTATGTTTAATAAAAGAGCGATGTTTTCAATGCGGAAGTCATCCTCAACGGATAAAAAGAATTTAGTTCAAACGACAACTACACGGTCAAGCCATTATTAATCGTAAAAACGCTTGTCAAACGGCTACCAATAACAAAAGCAGGAAAATGAACGAACACTTCTACGTTGGAAGGTTACAATGCCAGGATATATGTGTGGAAAATAGACATTGGACGGGGACAAATTTTTGTTTAATAAAAGTCACACGCGTTGTTTAATCGTTGCATAAAGCGGTCGAACGTTAAACGAAAAGCTTATGCATACATATGTACATTGACGGGACAAACAGAAAATTGAAATGGCACCAAGTGTATTCCGTGAATATTTTCAGGGTTGTTTTTGTAATTTTTTTTCTACTTATAACAACACCTCGCCACGTTTTTTTATTTTTGATCATACATATAGTCGAACATGACTAACTTTTACTTATTATTTCATGACTAATATGTACTTGTTTAAAGTTACTAAATTTTATTGATATATAACACAAATCCTCATCCAATTATGAACAAGCATAGTAAACTAAATGTAAAAGTAAAATATGTTACAATGATTTCAATGAATAATTCCTTAAAAAAATAAATAACTTTTGCATGGAGCACACATCCGGTGATATTAAAATATTAATAAAATAAAAACAGGTTTTAATAATTTTTAATATTATAAAATGGAACTGAGAGATAAAAAATTGTTTAGATTTTAATTTAATACCTTAATTATACCTACACCAATTTTTAAACGAATTCGTAAGATAGTTAAGATGGTTCTGTATTAGTTATGATTTAAAAACAAATGTACAAGCCTTCATTTTCGTAGATTACTAAGATATGAACTAATTTTCTCGATAATTCCTAAATTTCCAAATCTTCATATTTCCAAATTTGTAAGTTTTCAATATTCCTACTTTCCAAATTTCCCTTAGTATTTTCCAAATACTAAGTCTCCCAATTTCGAGATCTTTAAATCTCTAAATTTCCAAATTGCAACGTTAACAAATTTTATTTATTAATTTTTCAAATTCGTAAAATTTTCCAAATTCCTATATTACTAAATTTTCTAATACTAGAAACTCCAAATTTCCGAAATTCTTCAACTGCTAATCCACAAGCTCCCGAATTATCAAATCCGCGAGTCCTACAATTCCTAAGTTTTAGAATCTTTAAATTTTCAAATTCCTTTCAAAAACAGAAATATTTAAATCGCTAAATACTTAAATATTAGAATTTTTTAATTAATAATTTAAGAATTTGCAAATTCCGAATTTCAAATTAAAAATTTTAAAACATTTTAATTTCTAACAAGGAATGGCACGGAAGTGTCCCCCTCCGATTTTGATAAAACTTCGTACGCTTGTTAAGCAGGCAAAAATAAAAGACACGCATTTTTTTATCAACTGAGACGCAATTTTAAAGGGTGAAACGACCCTTTAAAGTTTCGACCCACTTGTGCTATTTCGAAAACCGTACGAGATACGTTAAAACTTTTAATAAGAAAGTTGTATGGTTTTTTGCGTATAACAACAGGATGTTAACAAATTAGACAAAATACAATTTATTGATAGCAAATAAATTTTTCATAACCTTGTTTTACAATATATTCAAATATGCACAGTAACAAAAAGGGAAGAGAATTTGATTCCAAATCCATTGATATACATATATGCTTGATCTGCCCATCTGTGTTGCTAATACACAAGTATTGTACATTGCAGGTGTCTGGACAAATCCAGGAATGTCAAATGCGTAGGGATTGGAACGTTTTATCGACTGCAGTTTTTTGAAAACTACAGCATATAAACAGTATAAAAATAAATTTTATACTACGGTATAAAAATAGAAAAAGCTAGCATCATTTCTGAAAAACTTCTGTTTGTCTCTAAAAAGAATGTTTATGGAAAAGCCATTATCAGTAAATACAAACAAAACTGTTATTACAATTATTCGTAGTCTTTGTACATTTTTTAATAAATAAACTGTTATTCTCCTACTTCTAGCACTTAGAGTTACATTTAGTTCCACTCTTCAATTCAAGTTTACTTACCGACATTACTCGTTTTCACTCTTGAAACTGTTAATTATTTACTTGTCTACACATTATTTTTTTCAACCAATGAAGATCTTTTGCTGACAAATTGAAGCGTACAATTTTAATCGAAGCAGTTTTGTATACTCTTCGCAAGCGTGGGTCACGATTGACCCAGCATTTGTCATTCAACGCTTAGACGAGTAATAAAAAAATGTATAGAAGAACAAGAGAAAAACAAATTCAAAGTTACGCAAGATAGATGTTCGCCAGTTTCAGCCGGACTTTATTCAATCCACGGAATTATTATTGTGTTCTCGCCGGGGTTGTCGCGGCCGTTCGTTTCCACTAATCATATTTTTCTCACGTCGACACGGAGCCACGCATAAAAGAGCTTTGCAGAGCCGATATTTGCACGGGCTGTTTTGTAATGTTTTTTTGCGAATTACGGGGCTGCGTTCGCTTTTACGGGCGTGGCACAAAATACGACATATCGGGGCAAACAATAGTATTAAACAATGTCGACGCTTGCTCGAATCGTATAGAAATCGGAGCGAAGCGTCGATAAAAATAAAACGTGTAAACAAAGTACAAGTGGACAGGCAGGGGATATATATATATATATATATTTTTATTTTATTTTATTTTCAAACGTGACTCGACCGTCCCATGTATCCGGCTTATCAGTTCAATAATTTGTTTAGAAGGATTTTTCGACGGTGCGATACAACGAACGACAGTATTTTCGAATATCGATTGAAACGCTGAAAATTTCAGGTTGGAAATTGAATTTTTCAATCCATCTCCGTAATGGAAGGCACGAGATGATTTTTAAATACTGACAATCGTAAGTGATGCCATTTCAATTAGGGTATACATGATGTACCTAGTGACTGGGACTAGTTCAGAACCACAATTTTATCAATACTAATTTTATTAATATACCATGAACTGATTTTAAAGTATTGAGTATTAAGTAAAGTACTTTTACTGATTAAAAAATCTCTAATCGTTTATGCCAATTTTTTATATAATGTACTCAAATTTACTGTCTTTTGAAAAATTCTAGTTAAATTTCGTTTTAAGTAAATATTATTTTCGAATATTTTGTTTTCGTTTATGTTGAGATTGGATAGTAAGGAAGAATCCTCTAGTATACAGATCGATTTAGAATGATATTCCTGTCATTCGGCTTTTGTTGTTTTGCTTTTCTGTTGCTTGATTTTCAATCGTTATTATAATGTTTTGTAGTTTGTAAATAAATTTCGGTGAAATTTAGTTAATTCACTAGCACTTTGCAACAGTTTAAAATAAATCTGCTGTTAATGAATATTATTCATTTTCAATGGAATATTAATGTTGCAAATTTTAATTTGTTTTCTGGTCATACTAATTTGTACTGAGTTTAGCAATACAATATATCAGCATGTTTATATACTCGAGTACTCGCATTAATTCAAAAGTCTCAAATAAATTTTACAAATCTTATAAGTAACATAATAATAATGCGAAAGACTGATTTTTAGAAAATTATAGATACATATCATTTTAATTAAATACATAGTTATTTCTGAATTTATCATTTTTGCTTCAAAGAAACTGCTTTGATAAATTTAAAAATTGTAAAAATTCCAAGTATGTTAGTTTCCAAATGTAAAAATTAGGAAATTTGTAAAGCTGAAAATTAGTAATCTAACATTTCCTAACATTAAGGAACAGATCAACTCGTGATGAAAACTCTTAAGGGTTAAAATAAAATCAACGAAGAAAGAACCGAATTTGAAAAATGTTGACCGGGTTTCAACTATTGTCACACGAAAATCGAATATTCGTATTTGGATTAACGATGTTATAATAATAAATTTGCACCTCGAACTTCCTCCCTCTTTGGGCGCCAAATTATACGAATCGTATAAAGCAGAATACCGAATTGTTTTTTCTTTCTTTTTCCTTTTATCGTCCAGTTACCGCGTTCGCCTTTCATCCTCAACTTTTACGCGCTTTTGTTCGAACAAGACCCATTAATTTCTCGACCAGCTGACGCGATACAACGATAATATGCGTGTACTTACGTACCTCCTGCGATACGGAAACGAATTCGTTCGGTTAATGCCTTTGTTCCGTTTTCCGTTTCCCTCGTTCTGCTCGAGAGATCCACCGTTTTTCGTTTGATTCACGAAATGCCATTCAAACGTAGCCTCATTGGGGGAACCTGGGTTCGAGTATCTTCGACAGTCGTGGAAATGAATATTCAATTTAAAATGTAAAAATAGAAGAAACGTGGTACTTTACTTAAAATTTTTCTTGATGTTCGTACAACGATTCCAGATCGATTCACGATTTATATTCAACTCGCTCTTCGACAAGCTTTCGTTTATTAATATTATTGCATATTATTAAACACCTTGTTTAATCGTTTCTAATTTGGAATTATAAATTTACAGAATATAGATGAGTCTGAAATCATTAATTTTCAGATACCTGCAAAAATTAATTCTACATGTTTCGAAATGAAGGGGTACAGTCGCGTGGCTGGAAGCTATACACACAGGGTGTCCACGCCTAAGTGTGACAGCGCGATATTTCATGAACTATTGATGACACGAAAAAGTGTTTATATGGAAATTACAGGGTAAAAGGGGCTCTATGTTTTGAGGGGCTCATAAACGAATTTGTTATAATGTTATTAATGTAAAAGATATGATGGTGAAGTTTCGTTTTTTAAATGGAACTATATATTTTTTTGTCGATCACGCGATAGTGCTTTTCAAGACGAATTCATTAAGATTTAATGTATCTATCCGACTTTTAATAGTTTTCGAGATATAAAGCTTAGAAATTTACTGATTTTCGGCAGAGACGTCTCGATTTGAGTAGTAAGTCATAAAAACGGTCTTATTGTTGCGGTAAGTGCCGAATTTTTGACTTTGCCTGCCGAAACCGATAGCCGCGGGTCTACGGTCGGAACGGCAAGTCCGAAGAGTAAGAAACGTGGAAAGAATTGTCCATCATCCTAATGCGGAAAACTTAGACCGTAATGGACAATTCTTTCCACGTTTCTTACTCTTCGGACTTGCCGTTCCGACCGTAGACCCGCGGCTATCAGTTTCGGCAGGCAGAGTCAAAAATCCGGCACTTACCACAACAATAAGACCGTTTTTATGACTTACTACTCAAATCGAGACGTCTCTGCTGAAAATCAGTAAATTTCTAAGCTTTATATCTCGAAAACTATTAAAAATCGGGTAGATACATTAAATCTTAATGAATTCGTCTTGAAAAGTACTATCGCGTGATCGAAAAAAAAATATATAGTTCCATTTAAAAAACGAAACTTCACCATCATATCTTTTATATTAATAACATTATAAAAAATTCATTTACGCCAAAACATAGAGCACCTTTTACCCTGCAATTTCCATATAAACACTTTTTCGTGTCATCAGTAGTCCATGAAATATCGCGCTGTCACACTTAGGCGTGGACACCCTGTATATAGGTTATGGTGTTTGTTAGTAAGCTAACCCAGTATTGTTAATTACCCTGGGCGCCAAAGGATTTAGATTTGAGACTAGCCGACGTATGGCAAACGCCGAGTGCTTCAGGTGGTTGACTATGATAGACTGGTCGACGTATAACTACCGCCGGGTGTCACAGGAAAGGTCAAGGCGTAGAGTCTAGCCGACGTGTGACTAAGGGACCGTCTAAACTGTGTCAACAACTGGTGCTAGTTGCCAGTAGGTAATCAAATTGTTGCATTTCTTGTTTTGCCTGTACAAGATCTGTCATTGGAAAAAGAAAGAAAGGAAGGAAAGAAATCATTTCATCTCGCACATCGCATACACTCTTTTAAGGAAAGATGTACAATAGAGACAAGTCGATTTCGTAAAGTAGACCGCGAGGCCTGACGATTACAAAACTGAAGTTTTTACGAATACAGCTTTCACCAATAGATTTCACCACAAGGGTAATCAGGTATTTTTGGACAGCAATAAATATCGCATGTTTAATAAACTTGAATTTTGGAAGGTGCAAGTTTGAGACAGATGCTAATGTAAACAAACAAGTGCAACGTTTTTAAGGCGTTAAGAATCATTTTGAGGATGAGATAAATATTACACGTGGTGTTAGGTTTTTTTAAATCGTGCAAGAAGAACTATCTTAAATAATACGTGGTCAAGTGCATCTTCAGATGCATTTGTATCAATAAACACAGAAAACTGATCGTATGTTTTATGTAACGAAATCCGCCTCAAAAAAAAGTTTCAGTATCTTAGATAATATCTTGATTGTATCAACTAAGCAAAACATACATATGAATTGCAAGAAAAACCGTTTATTCGCATCTAGCATTAGAAAAATTATTTAAAATTATTATCTATAACACATCGCATTAATAACAATAAAGTAAAATGGATAATAAAATAAATTCTACAAATAAAACGTCTAATTATGCAGCGATAGAAAAAATATTAAAATCGCAAACATATTATCAGCCGTACAACCGGCAGAACAGAAGAACCGCGATTATTCATTATTACCAAGCCTTATTTACATTCACAAACATTATTTACATTTCTCTGCATAAAATGTAAATGGATTTTGTCCATCACGAATATAACGTTTGTGTACACGTTCTGTAATTCTTTCATTATCACTTTCATCGCTACTTAAAACGAATAATACCATCCATAATAAAATTTTATAATTTATAGAATATTTATAAATAAGTACGAATTAATTTAATATTAAATTAATTGACACCAAATTTCGCTTTAAGTCAATGACCGATTAGACATGATCAAGTTTGTCTTATGTGCCGTTAATTTTGAAAATGGCGCTAATCCATCTTTTGTTATTGCGAAATATTTAAAGGTTTGCATTTCAATTAATTTAAAAATATTGGTAAGTACTAATAGCAAATTCTTTGCATTTTGTGGTATTAGATAATGTATATTTATTATGCAGTAGTATTTAAAGTGCTGACTACAAAAAAGGTTTTATCATGCTCAAATCGACTTCCCTCACTTTCAAAATTAATGAATTATTGTAACCGTTAATAAAAGAGATAATTCTTTCAATTGTTTAGTTATTCTTTCTCTTAATTTGTTTAAATCATTTTGGTCCGACTTTATATTCTGATTCCACCTCCAAGATTTTTCTTTTATTACCAATTCTCATGGGTCTTATTTCTATAAATATATTAAAAATAATAAAATTTCTTGGAAATGAGGATTTTATTGGGGTGGCGTTATTACGCAGGAAAGTATTCTTATCTTATTATTACCTACCAGTTTAACTGTTAGATGCATCACATTTATAATTATTGTTGAAATCATTCTCAGCTATATTTCTTTTTTTTAACAAAATAAATCACAATTCGTAATTAATTTTCAAATAACAGTGAAATTGTTAAGGGATGTTGTACACTGATACTAAAGCAAGAACCGTGTAGACTTTATCGAAAATTTATTAAAAATTGAACTAGAACTTACTTGCAAGCTGATAATAGAAATCAATCAGATCTAGTTTTGTATTATCAATATTACTAACATTTACCGGGGCTAAATTGTATCGTAATATATTCAGCTAAGAATAATTTCAACCTAAGGTGGACTTGCATTACTTTCAGACTAAACATCTTGCCAATACCATTAATCACCCAAATATTAAGGAATTTCAATTATTTTTACTATAGATTGTGTGTTGTGTTGCCTGCGCGTCAACTTAATGAAAAACGCAAGCTCGTTTAAGTTTGTGTATCAGTGACACCACTGAGACAAAAAGAACTGATTCAAGAGAAATATGTTCAATTTATTTAAAAACGAATGTTTGCTTGTAGTATTTTAAAATAACCTGATGAGAAACTGATTAGTCTAGAAAAAATATTTTTATAAAAAAATTGAAATGTGGAGTAGGGTTGACAGGATGTTGGAAGTGGATAAGCGATATAGGTAAAATGAACTATTGGATTGGTTTAAAAAATATTAAGAGAAGGAGAGAAGAACCGCCCTTACAAAATGTTCGTACGTTTAACCTGATCGTAACGACTATGACGTTGCTCGTCACCAAACGGTTTGACAGTAATAAAAACATAAAGTTTGCGGGGCCTTGACAAAATATGTTAAATAGAAAAATTTGGAAATACAAATTGACCGTAATAGACAGCTACAAAAGGCAACGGTTGTTTATTCAAGAACGTTAAAAAAAAATAATAATAAAAGTAAACTTGATGGTTTTACAATTTTAAGAGTGCGCTACAATAGATTGCTTACAGATAAAAATATCATATTAAGTTTTATCTATTGCTATTATCCTTTTTTCCAAAAATTGTCTCAGTTTCAAAATAAATAGCGCTTATACGCAATTTTTTCATTAACAAGATCAAATGTATCTAGTATGAAATTAGTTATTTTTAAGTTGATAGTTATTTAAAATAAGACCGGTTTACAAATTGTAACTGATAATGAGTAAAATTTTTTAAAAATATCTTATTCAGGATCTAACTCTAAGTACTTTCCAAACTCACCATATTATACGATTTTTTAATCGAGATGATGATTTAAGATCTCATATAAATTGTAACAACAATATCAATATGTATCTTAAAACAAAGAAACGAACAATGATTTCTGAACGGGTCCTCTTAGAGGAGATCAGTAAGTCCTGTAGTAAGCGGTCCGGGACAGGATTTTACGCAACAGGTAAACGTTGTATTATTGATTCCCTGATTCGACGTGGACTAGCTCAGGATCAGAATATGTACGAGTGTGCGAGGCCGCAAAATGCACGCACGTGCACCTTCCTCATACTATACCAACTTCCAGCCACCCACATAGAGAGGGGGATTCGACGTGTGTACACAGCACGTGGAACCGAATGTAGTAGCCGCAATGGTTGCGATGTGTATTCTCATTTCCAGCGTGTTCCCGCATTCTGCTTGCACAGGAGTGCATTAATGCATGCAAAGGATTCCATTCAGCCTGGCTGCAGTCTAATTTCGCGGCGCCCTTTATCCTGGACGTACTTGTTAACTGCTTTATTATCGAAATAGAGATGTCGCGTGGAATCTATAGAATTCGCTGCGATAACCGGCCGTGAACGGGACACGTCGAAAAATGACTGTTTACGAATCTCTTCGGGAAAGAAAAATTATTGTGGGACATTTTAGGGCATAATTATCTTCCAAGTTTTGTTTCTACGTTTTCTTACGCTTTTACTGTTCTTATGAAAAACGAAATCGGTATTCAGTTGCCAAATGAGAAAGAAATGATGTTTTAATATTCTTAGTTTATACTAGGTACAAGTTAACGTTAGCAATTTAGATTTAATTTAGACTGACATTCAACTTTGATATACCTGTTTCAAGGAATGTGAAGTAGCACCTATTATTAAACATAACAAAAATTATTGTCTTAATTTGAAACAGTTTCAATATAATTTAAAATAATCACATACATTATCGTTCGCACATTTATAGCTATTAGCACAAGGCTCGTGAGTTCATCTGATACCTTCATTCCTTAAACAGTAAGCTAAAAAATAACGAATCTTAAAGATTTGAAAATTTAAGAAGGTGAAAATCTGAAAGTGCAGAGATTTTAAGATGTGGCTTGTGAATTAGCGTACTTTAGAAATATAAAAATTTGGAAATGTGGAAATTTGAATATTTAAAGCAGGCAAGAATTATCAATAATGAATGGGCTTCAACACAGTATTTTGAAGTTAACAAATTTAAAGAGTTAAGGATATAGGAATTTAATAATTTAAAAGTGAGAAAATATGTATTATTAAAATTCTAAAATAACGGAATTTGGAAATTTTTTAATTTGAGGAACTTAGGTACTTTAAGATATCTGAAAATTCGCAAATTTTAGAATTTGAGAAATTGGAAAAGAGATTAAGGAAAATTTGGAGGTTGAGAAATCTTGAAATTTGGAAATTCGATTCTCGAAAATCGAGAATTGTGGGAGTTCCTCTCTCTATGCACACTCGTCATTAAGCAAAGATACATTATTCCCCATCATACTTTACAGTCACCTTGATTTACGTCTTTTTCAACCTATATCAGTTATTTTGGTGCCAATTAGTACGTAAGTGCTGGATTCGGAATCAGAAGAAAGTTACTACCGTATACATATAAGAAAAGTAATTAGAGAATTGTACAAAGTAAATACAAATATGAATACATAATAGCAAGATGGGACTTATCCATGCACTGTGCTTAATGTCTCGGTTTACGGAACTCGTCAAAATGACGCGTCTTAAACTTATTTTAAATTAAAGAAGTTATCAAAATGCTTTTGTCGAAATGAATATTAATCTTCGTCGGGATGAAGAATAATTATATAAATTATTTTATGTTTCATCTCTCGAAAAAGCTGGTGTTAATCTTCATTTTAGATTCCTCTTCATCAAATTTATATTCCTCAGATAATATTTACATACTAGACATTTTTTTAATTTTTAATTGTATAACAAAAACGATTTACTATATAACGAAATATTTCAAATAAAAGTTGTATAATTTTATGGGAAAGATAATTTAATATAAGAAAAACATATAAAGGTCATTGATGTATTTTTAAATGAAATCAATTTTTAATATGCTAAATGATCTACCTCGCCATTTCCTACAAAAAAAGCAATCCATCATGTTTCTGTATTTCTGCTTCGTTACTAGATGCCCAAATATAATGGAAATTATTGTACATTATTTTTTTTTTATTTCTTTTTTTAATAACATTAATTATGTAAATTTATATTCCTGTAGAGCTCACTAGGATTCAAATTTAATTCCTTTATAAGTGTTGTTACATAAGATTGTTAATTACAGTTCATTAAGATATTATGAATTAGAAATTATTTTATAAAATTGACCAATTTGATGATCACACTATCTGATAATGCAATAAAAAATTGATTGCAAATTTCCTCGCAAATAGCATATTCATCCGAGAGCAACACAATTACCTTATTATAAAAATAAATGTGACCTAAACCACGATCAGTTCAATTTATGA
The DNA here is from genome assembly GCA_945859595.2 of Megachile willughbiella. Taxonomy (NCBI): domain Eukaryota; kingdom Metazoa; phylum Arthropoda; class Insecta; order Hymenoptera; family Megachilidae; genus Megachile; species Megachile willughbiella. Next base: position 2,053,457 of record OX243807.1, read on the forward strand.
ATATTTTTCAAAAATTCTTCCATAACATAGTAAAAGAAACTAATCAGTTCTGAAATGTCTAAATAAATAAAGAAAGTGGAGATATGAAGCATATTTTGCAGTTAGCGATCCTTGATCATGCAGATTATAATTATAATTAAACTAAAAATTCAATACCGACGACGCTACGAGTAAGTTTTGCCAAGAGTTAAAGTAACATAAAGAAATGTAAATATTAATGCCAAATTCTTTTAAAATTCATTTATTAGTTTATTATGATTGGCAGTGATATCTGTAATAAAAACATAACGTAACTTTGTATTCAGTAAGAATAAATTGGAAATTGCTTGCTTTGTGCTGCTACCAATGCTAAGCAATGGCATGTTATCTTACTGGAAACATGTTATTTGAAATAATTATGTGCCGATTTATTTGAACAGACAAATAGCTTTATTTCCCTTCACTTGTGATTATTTCGTTATCATCTGAAATGTAACTAATAAATTAATTAATAAATTTTATATCTGCACTCAGCTTACATATCTTTTATATCACCTTATATAATTGAATAAATGCTAACATTTTTTTGTTTCTCGAAAGGTACTCGTAAATTTAATGCAAGGACCTTTTCTAACTCGTTTAGTAAGTTAATTCTGATCCTATAGATCTCTTTTTTATACTCTGCAATCAGTTCTATGATGTTTCCCTTGATTTTTTTTCGATTTCGTTTAATCGTTCGACAAATTGGAAAAGCAGTTGAGATTCCTTGTTTGGAAACTGGCACTTCTTATTCCAAGGCACTACGTTCGATCCTTTTACGATGCATTGGCAGTTTACTGGTTGGGTCAAAATGCTTTCTTTGATTTTTGGAAATACTGTCTATGTACATGGAGACCATGGAAACTACTGAATTGTTAATTTTACAATTACCGTTCTCGTATTTGCGGTACAATATTACATGTGTACTTATCTAAATATATTGCGTGAATGATTAAATTCAGCAGATAGATTTGCGAGTTTCACCTTTTTTGTATCAAAGTTATTTATTACGGGAGTTCTACCAGTAAGGGAATTGGTAATCAGATCTTCATGAAACTTGGTACTTCACTAGATATTCATGAAGTTAATTGATTATATTCTTATAAAATCTATGAAGCAAAACATTAACGTCATTTTTATTTGTGTAATTCAAAGTATGTAGCGACAAGTTTTTGTTAAATACTTTTACAATACGATACAAACGATGAATGAAAATGTGTCGTATCATATGCAACTTTAAAATAATAGTTAGATATTATGTGAATAAGAGTTAATCGATTAATTTTAAACATTTCTCATTTAACGACATAATATAATTATAGGTGATATATAGCGCGCGCAATTTGAAATACGTAACTTTAACTGATCGGTTTAACTAATCGTTTATGGTTTCCGTCATCTGAAATGTAATGAATAAATTAATAATTAATACTAATTTATTTACATATTTACTGCGTATACTATAATTAACACTAATGAACAACTTATATTTTTTATCTTTTAAACATCGAAATACCAAAAATCAAATCTTATACGTCATATCAGCCGTTTGTAATGAGTAAATCAAGTATAAAAACGCACATCTTTTAATTAAATACTTATTGACGGAACTTCCTTAAAGTTGATCAAATAATATTTTTTAATCAATTTTTTCTTATTTTTCGTACTTTATAGAGCTTTCCGCGACAGAATTAAGGCAACTTCAAAAAAAAATAAGCGAAAAATGCTACGAATTTAATTGTCAACATTATATTTAATCTTTTGGTATAAACTTCTAAGACATATAATAATTAATTTCATTATATAATCCTTTTTATAAATATTAGGTATTTTATTGGAATTATTTTATCAAGTTGGTGCGTGTGAAACATTAAATTTTGGAAGCACAGATTCATAGATAGCATTTGATGTTTTATTTTTCGTAATTTTTGTGCGAAATATGTAAATTGGTTAAAACTTAAATGTTAATTCAGTATCTAGCTATTTACATTTTGAACAACAGCAATCATATAAACATTGCAATATTGTTAACTGTTATAACACAAACGCATTATAAATTCTTAAGAATAATTAAAAAATGATTAAGTAATATATTATGGCAAACGTCGACGCTGCAATCATCAACTGACGTTAATAAATCATTAGTCAGTAATGATTAATTCTTGTTATCAACTAACATTAATAATGATTTATACGTTATTATTTAAGAACTGTTGAAATATGTATATCAATTATTGTTAAAGAATAATGATTTTAATAATTAATTGATTATTATTAAATTTCCATTTGTCTACCATTCGACTAACAATGAACTCATGTTCTTTAGATAACAAATTTTAAACGTACGTAGAGACAAAAAAAGCAAGGGTAATGAAGCGAAAAATTTCTTTGCAGAATTATAACCAAGTTATTTTCCTACTGCACGAAGTTATTAAAGGAATATTGCAGTTAGGGAATTTAGTTGTCTTCTTCCTGAAGGTAATTGAATAGATTAAGACCTATGTCGTCAAGAATTTTTTCATCTATTTTATTAAGCTTGTATAATTAATTCCTTCAAAGTAATTGACGTACTTAATATAATATCTCTTCGTAACCCGAACAAGTCTCAAACAGACAAATATGGCATTTGATAATAATATTTATTTCGTTTTTAAATGCTCTATTAATCAACAACAACGCATTAAACATGGTAAGGATGTTTAAAAAGAAAATATTCGAGAGAATTCGAGAAACGAGTGCAATTTAATCGTAGAATTTTAGTTAAAATTAAATAAAAAAGAAAATCAATACACGTGCTCGATTGCAGCAATAACTTCTATCGCTGCAGCTCGTACAACATGAATTCCATAAATTTGAAATCGCGTATCATTTTGTACTTCCGGTTAAATATTTGTCGACAGAAAACGGTTCACTCACCGTCGATTCATATAATCGAAAAACAGAAGCACGCGTTTAAAACGTAACAAAAAAGACAGTAATTTAAATGTTAATTTTAAACGTTTACTACACACGAAATTTTAAGTAGTTAAATTTTCAATTTAAAAAATTCGGAATTTGAAAACTTTAAACTTTTATAGTTCCCAATTTTCAAATTCTCAGATGTATATATTTCCAAATTTGTGTTTATAAATCCTTAAATTCCCTAAATTTTCTAAATCTTGTAATTCTATAATTTAAGAGTGTTCACATTTTCAAGTTACAAATTGCAATTTTCAAATTGTGAAGTTTCCATATTTTCAAATTTCCAAATTCTCAAATTTTCTAATTTAATATAATTTCCTTATTAGTTACTAAATGTCTTAATTTAAAAGTTAAAAAATGAGAATATTTTCAAGCATCCATATTTTTAAAATCTCAAAGTCCTAAATTTACAAATCCTGAAATTTTCAAATTTTCAAATTCACAACTTTTTAAAAGTTCAAATTTACAAATTTATGAATACAAAAATTCCAAAACTTCAAATATTCAGCTTTCCAGATTCGAAAATTGAAAAATTATTATTTGTCAGTAACCTTATGATATTGCTTACTTACGTTCATATTGACCATATCTTTAAATTCAGCATGTTCTATACATTAACATATCAAGAACATATTAGAATATAACTGATAATGTATTTCAATAACATTAATAATTACATCTGTTGATTCATAACGTCTGTTAATTATTTATCGAAGAAAAAATTGTTGAAATTTTAATTTCTCAATTTATATTAAAAATGGTTAAATTCAATTTTCACAAAAACTTAACCGAACATTAAAAAATGGTAGTCTTACATATACTTATATATAAATAATTGATGTAAGAAAATTCAAATTTCTGTTCCTGTTCTCTTAAAAATATATTGAACCTGCACGAAATACATTATTTTATACAAAAATATTTGAATCCATTTTTTACGAACACGTTAATGAAGATTGAATTTAAAGATGAAATATTTATTAATTCAATGTTGCAGAACAAGTGTTTTAGTTTTTAGTAAAACACATATTGGAGTGGTTTTCTACGAATGCGCGAGAAGTTTTGAACACAAGAAGATCCATAGTATGGAGGAGTGATTTAAGTGTGCCCTGAAACCATGGTCGAGTTAGTCGATGGTTAATCGAGTTAGTTACAGAGTTTCTTGTCAGCGAGCCGGTTACAAAGCTCCACGACAGTTTTAGTTGACATTGTCGCGTTGAACGAGAGCCAGAGTATTCAGAGTTACAAAATTTTGTTTGGCTTATTTCAGAAAATATTACACTTCGGAAACGAACGTAGACTTCTGTCACGACTAAAGAAATTTATTACGAAGGACCTTTCGTCTGTCAAGTCTCGTACGGATCGGTGCCAACGTAAAAACGTGCTAGTCATAAATCGTTTAACAAATATATATTATTTTTCCTCACAGTCTTTAACAAGCACACGATACAATTTCCTTAACCGCCATCCCCTGATACGTGTAGGTTCTCATATCTTCCGTCTTCGATCTTTACACATCGAATCGATTGTTGAATCTGATGCGGGTCGGATCGGGAATCGAAAATTATTGTACATCGTAGTTTTGTGAATAGTTTAGTGCAGTACGGATTATAATCCGGATTTTTCCGGATTTTAGTCACCGTTTTTTTCCAAATCACACACTATTAAGGAGACACTGTGCTCCTCACAGACCATGGACTATTATTAAGGAGACACTGCGCTCGTTACACGCTGTGCACTATTATTGAGGAGACACCGCACTCCTTACACACTAGGCACTATTAGTGTATGGACACTGCGCTCCTTACATGCCATGCATAATTATTGTGGAGACACTGCGCTCCTTACACGCCATGCACCATTATTGTGGAGACACTGCGCTCCTTACACGCCATGCAGAACACTATTCAAGTGAGACATTGCACTTCTTGAATAGATTGACTTTATTCATTAGAGCCAATAGATATCACACTTAGGTGTTCGGATCTCAGAATAATCAATCATATAAACGCGCACAACTACATACACGTTATACACGTTATACATGTAAACAGCTCACACTTTTACCATTCAATCAAATTATTATTTTTATCCCATTATTATCTTTCAGGCTCAATTTTGTCTAACTTATTTTTTATTTACCCTTCTCCTCAATCATATCCAGACAATAATTTGAAACACGAAGTTTCTCCATGTTGGAAAGATTTCAACGATACAATTACTTCCTGTTTCAAATATAGACACAAGAATAAAAAAATTCTAACAAAGAAATTTTGTGTCCTTAGTTTTTAATTAAATGTCTAGGTAATCAAATTACCGATTCTGAATTACTGGGCAAAATAATCATACAATAATATTTTCCTAATATGAATAATAATACGAGCATAAGTAATAACGTATTTAATATTCAAGTGATGTTACAGACATTCTCGGTATTGTGGAGAATACGTTAAAAGAGTTCAAAACACTTTTTACTCGAATATCAGTAAAAAATTTAAATGCTGTATTTATTATTTAAATTTAGAAACTTCCCAGTGTACAACTAAATTGCATTCATTTATTTATGTTAAAAACGAACGTTAAAGGAACAACTGTATGTCTACTATAGAATGTGTTCGAGTCGGTCGGAACGGCAATGTTCGGTAATTTATAGCGCTCGAACTGTTTTTCATTAAAGACGTTTTACAAGTAAACAACGACAAAGCGGTTTTTCGTCTACGATAATTAAAAATCATAACAATTTAATTTTAGCTCACGTTATTTTTACGCTGAATTCTTCAGCGTAAAATTGCACTATTTATAATTATTTAAACAATTTTAAAAAGACACTTTGTGACAGAGAAATATTGAATCATCCTTCTTCATTTTTCTCCAAATCGATTACATTTGAATACGAAAAAGGACAGATTAAATGATCGCTGGAATATGAATCTCTCTTTAAATGAAAAGGGAATCGCGTGAAAGGCTTTTCAGATAAAACTTCGTTGCAGATTCCCTGCAAGAAAGCGCGTCAATCGTATTTCACGAAAAGATGCATTTTGTAAAATCTCCCATGGAATAGCGTTCACGATTCTTCCGCACCTGACACCGTTTCACCTATTATTGCTAGCCTCCTGACGCGAATATTGCGTGCTATGTCTGTCAGGAATCTGAATCTTGCCCTTAATATGTACGACTGACGTTTAGTCACGAATTTTCACTGATTTCAAATGCCAATCCATTTACCCACTGAAATATTCATGCATGTAGTTCTTTATTTTTCTGTTTAATTCAAATTTATTTCAGGAAATGTACCTTAAGATACTCCCAACCTATGTAATTGTTTGTGTCGTATTAAACTTTCTCACGAATTTCAATTTATTAATTTTTGTTATAAGTATAATAAAAATTAACACTTTTTGTATTACTTCTTTGTTAAAAGATTAACTATATTTTTTGTCCCTTTCATAGTTGGCATGTACTCATAGATTTTTGTATTACTAAAGATCTTCGTTATATTGTCACTTTTATATGTATGGGCTTCAGCGCATAGTAATGGTATTTCCACATCATTGCATGTGTACATCAGTATTCAAGGAGACTGTAATGTCAAAGGAAAAACCTTTATGGTAAATACAATGTACGTATCGATGATTACGGAAGTGGTGTAAATCAAAATTATAAAATGGAATAGAACTAATTGTTAATTTTGTACTATATTATATTAATTATGTTTTATTACATTCTGGGAAAATTTCTTTCCATTTGAACGAAATTCAGTTTATGTTAATCTTGATATTGGTATAAGTCTTGCTCTTCTGATAGTATGATTTATAATTAAAATTTCTAATAAGCAAATTTTGTATAATAACTTAGAGCTTATATTAATTCAATGAATTTTAATAAACAATTTAAATAGGTGTATAGTACCTCACTTAGATCAGGCATCTAAATTATATTTAATGTGATATTTGTGCCTCATTAACGAAAAAATAGTTTTTGTATAGGCAGTTATATTCCACTTGACTTTAAGCATTATTAAAAATCAACAAGCGGTATAATAAATTTGGTTCCAACTCAAGTTCTGTTCCATATTTGTAGATTTGTCCTGTGTTATCTTTTAACGTTGATAATTAAGTTTTGAACAATGGATAGTTATGTTGAAGTATGAAATTTTTAAATTTAATATCCATAGTCCAACTTTGAAATTACATGCAATTTTTGTGCTACAAGAGCAAAATATTTTTCGATCGAGCCAAATACAAACGATAAATATTATTTCGAAACAAAATACACATGGCGTATTCCATTTAGTTGTAAATATTCCGTTACATACGTCTGTTTCTTTAATGTGTAAAAATATAGAGAAAGATCAAGATTTGTAGCTATTTATAAGAACCAAGAAGACTGACGCAAGCTTTATATTAATAAATTACGTGGCACCTGACTTGGCAATTAAAGTGTTAAAAATATATGGATTTTATTCTTAAGCCCTTTAACGCTCAGCCTTGTACCAGACCCAACTCGATCGATAGTCATTGAATCGAGTAGCAAGAACGATTAGGGTCTTAGCAGCTCTGGGCACACCCAGCGTGCATTCTAAAGTCGTCCTACGCTGCTACACCCACTGATGACATTAAATATTCTATCCCTTCCAAAATGTCATAACAATTCAACTACTACTACTAATACTACTTCAGCAACTTAACAGTTAATCATTCGAATAATTTAGTAGTCTTGGAAGTTCTAGAAGCTTTAAAATATTGTTGGTAGATTCCTAATCAACTTAAAAGATTATGAACAAAATTAATATTATTTTCTATGTAATTTTAGCATTTTAGATCATTCAAGGAATTTTTAAAAGAAGCATTGAAGTACTAATATAATTTCACACAATATTTTGAGGTTTGAAACATGTTCAAGGCTCATAAATTTCCATTTGAAATTCTAATCGAGAACTTTCATCATATCTTATACATTCTACCGAAAGAAACATATAAAGAATATATAGAGAAATATTATATTTCTACAACTTTTCAACATATCCAAGACTTTAAAGTCTTTAAAAATGTATAAAATTAATTTCAAATTACTCTCAAAATAGATCGAAACTTTTGCCGCGTGAATACAAACAGTATACATCCTAACCCAAAAACACTAAATGTACACCATACTACTGCAAATGTTCAAAGTCTCAAACACTTCAAGATTTTTAAACATTTACATTAATGCTTAATTTTAAATTATTCTCAAAATGAATTCAAGTTGTTGCCATATGTATACATTTCCATGCAAAGAATATTATATTCAAACAAATCTTCATATTTTAGAAATATTTACATTCCAAAACTTCTAATTCCAAACTATATCGAAATAATTAAAAATAAATCGAAATTATATTAACGGTGTAGTATACAACAATGTCCACTTATTGAGAAACTTAAATTTTATACAAGAAAACAAACTGTGCTGATATTGAAAATGATACCTATTTTAGAAATTTGTTAAAAATAACATTTTCAATTGTTATAAGCATAATTTTTATTACACGCTTTTATTGCGTTGTACAGTCTGAGTTATATTGCTAACTAAATATTTAAAAATGTAATAAAAATACTTTTATTTACATACATATAATTTTCTATGTATTTTCGTATCTGTAATATAACGTACCAAAATTCTGTCATAAATTATACATCTTCCTATTCTTCTCTAATATGCTTATTTGTGAGTTGTTACACGTCGCTATAAATTATAGAGGGATAATGTAATGAATAGAATGCCAAAAGCATTTATACCATACAACGTAAAGCATCATTGAATCTTTAAACTTGTTTTTCAAAATACTAAAAGTGGATATACAATAGTTGATGCACTAAACCATCAATATATAATTTAAAGCAAATCAAAGCGAATATTAACCGATCACGGTGCATCACCTTTCTAAAGCGTGCCTGGCATACCGTAATGCGACGAGCCACAGTGAAAGTGAAAAACTTGAGGCAACTCGACGAAAATTGAAATGTGATTACCATGATTAACACGTCGTTGTCATACACGATGGAAAGCGTGAGGTAACTATTGTAATACGCTTTCACAATGTCCCGTTTCTTAACACTAAGAGAATTAGCGTTAGATGCATTTAAATTAACGCTAGTACCTTTACATTGAATTAAAGCGATCAAGTCGAATTGAAGGCACGCTACAAAATGTAGGTAAAATGTACAGAAATAATACTAAAATTTTCTACTAAGAAAAATAGTGTATATAAAAAAATTAAGAATAAAAATTGGCGCATATGAAAATTTAAGAACAGAAATTGGAAAATATTGAGAATTGGGAATATAGAAATTTGGAAATTACAGAAATTGAGAGATACAGAAATTTAAGGATGTAAATATTTAGGAACGCGGAAGTCTTGGGAATATAGAAATTTGGAGAATACAGAATTGTTGGAATTACAGAAATTTGAGGATATAGATATTTGAAATATACAGATTAAGGATACGGATATTTGGAAGTATAAGACTTTGAAAATACCGAAATTTCAAAACTGTCATTTGATATATATACAATAATAATTTGAGAAATATGGAGGTTTGAGAATACAGAGATTTGGGAAATTTCGGAATATACAAATATGGAAATACGGAGTTTTTAAAGTACTGTAATTTGGAAAATATTTTTATATACTTGCAACTTAGGAATATAGGAGAGAAATATAGTCTAAAAGGATAGAAATTGAGAAATACAGAGATTTAAGAAATATAAATATAAATATATATTATATAAAGTAATTACTAATTGATTCAATAACATATATAGCACATTTCAGAAAAAAGTCTCCTAGGATCAAATCTACCTTTCTCATTTATGAACCCCATTGAGTGAAGCGTACCAAAAATGAATTAGCATATATGTACAATTTCGACAAAAATCAACATACATGTGGGATCCTGTATGTCTTGCTGAATATGCCTAACGGGTCTTTCGATAACAAGGATCCTCGTAAATAAACGAAAATGCAAGAAATCGATAATAAAAAGGTATTAACAATATATACATAAAAGAAACAACTGTTTACAGTGTTCCCTACATACATTTAAATGAAAATATCTCAATACTTTCAATCATTATATCTTATTAATATTTCAATATTTTTAACTTATTAATATTTAATATCATATTTTCATTTTGACAAGCTTCGGTTTACGTATAATTCTTGCTTAATTTTTATTCAATTAATTATTTAACGTTTACCTATTATTTACTGAACATTATACCACCAAAAACTATCTGCACTAATTACTATTTTATTTGATCAAAAATTTAATAAGAATTTACTTTAAAAATATGAAAGATTTAAAATCGTATAAAAAAGTTTAAACGTTTCGTTGCGAATAAGATTTGAAATACAGTTTAATTTACTTCAGAAAATGTACAAAGATATTGCGTGAAAAACTGACGACAGCGCAGGTATAAATGTTGGTCGTTTACAGTCCACGTTCATCGTTATAGGAATATAATAGTCACATAGTAATCACGTAATGGACGCCGGTTTTAATCAACATTACTTAACCTGTCACGAAATTAGCACGAGTCAGCTCTTGGCTCTGAATCAAGTTAACGTTGTCGTAGAATCGTGTCCCAGCAAAGATTTGTGACGAAAGAAGCTAATTTTTGCGACTGTATTTAATGAAAATGTTTTTCACAACATGACTTGTGTAACTTGTTTTCCGCACCATAAATAGTAACAATTTAATGGCTCGTTTTAAAACGAGTTATCACTGTGCACAAGGAAACCTAGTAAATGTTAAATGTAAGTTAATGAACAAAGTTTTAAAAGTTGCATCCATCTTACTGCAATCTTAAGACGGATCTTTAAGTAATCAGGATCTTTTTAAATTTCTTTGCATAAAACTAAACTGGAAACAACACTAACAGACAAAAATTTAGACCAAGTCATTAAAAATTAAATTTTGGAACTGTTAAGAAATTTACTGAGTAAATATTTATGACCTGTTTAACTGCGGATTGTGATATACGAAATAATAGTAAAGAGTCTAATTAAATATGATAGTAAAAAATGCCCTTGAGACAAATGAAACACCCAATGCATCAGTCGATAGCATATCGGAAAAAGACATGTTACACCAAGTTTCAACCCCCTATCCCATCCGTGGGAGTAGGAAAAGGGAGAAATCGAAATTTCAGTTTTTAGCCATTTTTTCTATATAATTTCGTACAAAAATTCTGAAAAAATTCTGAAACATTGAGGTCCACATAGCGCATATTATAGAATTTTTCCAGATTTTTTTATCGCAAACTGTAATTATAAAAAATGAAAAACCGCAAAAAATCGATAAAAGCAATTTTTAATTGAAGATCTCGAAGCACTACTTTTATAAGAAAGTAAAGTAAGTAGTTTCATAAAAAATCTGAAAAAAATTTGGAAATAATAGTTGTGCCAATATGTAACTACCACATTAGTATAAAAGTAGTGCTCCGACAGTTTTTCATTTTTACAACAGTTTGCGATCAAAAAATCTGAAAAAATTCTATAATACGTGTTGTCGATTTAAGCACACTCTGCTGAGTTTTCTTAATTACAATTTATTAACAATTACACAGAAACAAAGATACAATTATTTAACACGGGCCACAATGAATATAATATACATATCACGCTACAACGCATATCTAATGAGGACTGACTAGCTCCCGTTTTTCGCCTATGTATATCACGCTCACTTGTTCCCCCCAACAACTACGGACGTTCGTAACATGGTACATATAACTCGTATGGAATATAATGTTCTACAATACGCACTATATGGATCTTAATATTTCAAAATTCTTTTAGGATTTTTGTACGAAATTAAACAGAAAAAATAGGTCAAAAACCAGAGTTTTGATTTTTCCCTATTACTACCCCTACGGATGAGATAGGGGGTTGCAACTTGGTGTGAAATGTTTTTTTCGGATATGTTATCGACTTATATGTATATCGGGAGTTTCATTTGGCTCAAGGGCATTTTTGATTATCTTATTCGACTAGACCCCTTATTTAAAATTTCTAATAAAGATATCAAGCATTAAAATTAAGGTTTATCACTTAATTTCTATCTAATAACGCGTTTAATGTCGAAAGAATTGAAATGGTTATATAAAATTATATATGTTCAATATTTGATAATGTTTTCGGAATTTTGAATCCTATAGAAATTTTGAAATATTAATAATCCCGGATTCTAATATCTAAATCAATAAATTTCTAAATATCCAAATTTTCGAAGTTCCATACATCTCAAATTTCCAAATATTAAATTCACCAATATTAAAATTTCTAAAATTTCTAAATACTAGTTTTTACATCTTCAAATTCTAAAATTGCAAATCATAAAATCTTCCAATTTCTACATTTCTAAATTTATATTACAATTTTTCAAATTTCCACATTTATAAATTTTAAATTTTCCAAATCTTTTATTCTTATATTGCCAAATCCTGCAACTTTTAATGCTTCAATTTTAAATATTTTCAAATTACCATATTATCAAATTTCTAAAATTTGAAAAGTCATATACCCTGAAATTTTTAAATCATCTGCTATTCCAAATTTCGAAATATTTATGTCTACGAATTGAAAAATTTCTATATTTTAAAATTTCAAATTTTCAGAAGTTACAAATTTCACATAACAAATCACCAAATTCTGTACTTTGAAAATTTTCAAAATCCTAAAGTTTGATATGTTTAGATTTGCAAACTTTTAAATTCTGAAACTGCCAAATTTCCAAATCTCCTGATTCCAAAAATATTGTATATCACTTAAGTTGATGGAAATAAGTATGTCACATGTTATTTACCGTGGATTAAATTATTCTGCGTATTAAATCACTACGAGGTATCCTATAATATTAGAATATGTCAACTTTTAAGTAGAAATTCTGTAATGTAACATATTATGCCAATATATGTTGAATTCAATATATCTAATTTTGTACGAAACACATTTTTACAACACTGCCTAAGATTGGAAATTTAAATTTGTTTGTAAGTTTTTTAATTTTCAGATTTACAAATAAATGTATTACACTAAAACTTTACCCCTCTAATAAATTAAATTCCTAGTTCAAATTAACAGCATTTATATGAAATATAATTAGTCCTGATTGTTAGACTATGAGGGATCAAATTATTAAAAATATGCGCACAAATTAATAAGATCGCATATAAACAATTAATTTTAAAATGAAAGCCCGGTTACAATGAATTTTTGCTATTGTATTTACTGAAGTACTAACATTTACAATTTGTAGATATACATTTGAAAATACTATAAATATCATCTGCCATAAACATAGAAACATGTGTTTAGTTTTACGACTCTAATTTGATCAACTAGCAACTAAGTTATGGAACTGAAAAATAGTAAAAAATGTAGCAAAAGAATGATTTTGATTCAAATGATCTTACTCTTTAATGAAACACTCACAATATCACTGTAATCACTTCATTAAAAATGAACTGTAAAAAAGACTTACATGAACTGATCTCAGCACCGAAATAAGAAGGCACTCACCTGCAACAGCACAAAACATAATAATAAAATACACGTATAGCAACAGTTACCGAAAAAAATACTAACGTAACACGGGAATAAGAGCACGAAACACCACAAGCACACTTGTACGTTCATCAACAAGGACTGAAACTCACTCCTCTACAGGGGTCCTTGTAAAAGGACATTTGAATTGTCTCCCTCCCCACCATCATTAGATATCGTGTCAAACAGCGCAGGTAGGCTGCAAGTTATCAGAATAAATACGTTTAGGGGAGGAAGAAGGCTTTATTGTCTTCTTGTCACTGTCGATGTAAATCAGCTTGTCAACATGGCTCCCTTTTCGTTTCATTTTCATATCGGATGCGCATACCTTTTTCTCCCTTTATCTCCCCTGCCCATCTGGTTCATTTCATTTTATTATTTTTATTCTATTCAAACGTTACTTTATCGATTTCTATGTCAAATTCCCGGCCCCTTTTTCTTTCCTGGGTTATGGATTCTTCTCTTTTTTGGAATGTACACACGGTCCATTTCCATGGTAACCCGTAAATGAAATGCTCGCCGGTATAACCGTGCACGGATATTCTCATTTTCGTCAGAATTCGCTACGATTGCATGTCTTTCGGACAACGAGCGATCCTCTCCATCGCTTCGAACTGCTGTTTGTACGTGCGAAATCTCCCCGCGGATAAATTGCCACTGCTAGGTCTATGATGGATGGTCTCTACCTTTGTAGTCGAAAGCGATTTATTACTAAAAATTAACAAATTTGCTACTAGCATCGCGTACATTGCCCGCTAAAAATTTGGGTACACCTATTATATGTATTTGTGTTGTATTAAAGATTTTGAGTATTACTTTATACTTATGTAAGCGTTTAATTTTAATTTTTCATTTCATTTATTTTAAGCATTACGCTAAAATTGCACAAAACGCTTACAACTAATAATTTTATTCGTGTACCATTTTTAAAGCATTTCACTTTTTCAGTCAGACAAAATCTCAAGTGTTTAACACAATTAATTATAACTGGGTAATTACTAGTTTTTCGTGGATCAGAAGGTCCATTTCACAAAAAAATAATTAAATATAATTTACTGATACTGAAATAGGGGAGAAACGGTATAAAAAGAACACGTATCTCTTAGTAATTCTAAAGGAAGTGGTAGGAAAATGTTCCAACATACTTATCTAAACTAGACGTAACCTTAGGTGACGTCCGATTCAAATCTGCTTGTATACAGGTGAACTTTCATAATAAAGTAGTAAATCGAATATTTTCATCGACATATCCCGAAATACTAATTTGGTCTGTTTTCAAAACAACTTAAATCTTAGTTTATGTTATATCCCGACGTTTCGTTTGACAGTGGTCTGGTGAGAAAGAATATTTTACGTTACTGCTCAGTCAAAAAGAGTACATACATATATATTTAATTGCGATAATATTCCGGTGACGGATCGGGGTAACACAGTTTTCTTTTTTATAAATTAATTTATTCTTTAACAATATTCGGATGTATTCCGCTCGTGTTACAAGACGATAGTGCCTGATGCACGCTATTTTTCTAACACGTTTTGTCCTGTTTTTGACCATCATTTATTTATTATTTCTTTTGTTCGTCTCCCACAAAGCCCTGGCGCGCTTTGGGACCCCTTGGAGTCTTTACCGACCGAGGGGTCGTGGTTTCGAACGTCGACTTATCAACGTTATCGACTAGGTTATCGACGCTGATCTATATGACATTATACCAATTATGTGCGAAGGAGGGCCGAATTCACGGCTTGTCGCACGGATCCTATGTTTATGAATCAATAACCATAAATGGGCTTCAACATGCCGGTCCCCTTAAACGGACACGTTCAACGAAACGATTTGTTGTTACTCGTATACAATTGTTGACGTAAAACGAACTTAACAAGTAAAGGTAACTATAATATTTTGAAATGAACAGCGATTCTATACTTAAATTATATCGCACGCAACGGAAAACTGAATTGAATTACAATTATTCCTTATGTCTTAATCTACAGATGTTTTTGTGAACATAGTTTGTTTTGACACTCAATTATTAGAAAGAGGGCATAGCTTCTTGATGCAACGTTTGAACTCTCCAGTATTAGTTTTTGTGGTTGCTACCCTGGTTATGCCGTCTGGTCCAGGGTGGACGGCAATGATTCTTCCCAATTTCCACTGCAGAGGGGGAAGGTTATCCTCCTTCAGGACCACAAGAGTTCCAGGTTGGATACTGTCACTGGTATTAGACTGCCATTTGCTGCGAACAGTTAACTGGTGCAAATATTCTTAGTACCACCTACGCCAGAAGTGTTGACGCAGCTTTTGTGCATGCTGCCAGACCGACAATCGGTTTGATGCGGTATCCTCCAAGTTCATCTGCGGAAAGCTCGTTAATGGACCCTCGATTAGGAAGTGGCCAGGAGTTAAGGGCTGCAAGTCGCTCGGATCAGAAGACATAGGTAGTAGAGGGCGGGGATTAAGGATCGCTTCAATTTCGATAACATATGTTTCTAACTGCTCAAACGTTAATAGGGTGTGTCCGACTGTACGAATAAAATGATGCTTAAACAATTTTACAGCCGCTTCCCATAAACCGCCGAAATGAGGTGACCGCGGAGGGATGAAATTCCAAGTAATATTTTATTCCGTGAGGAATTTGTCTACCGTTTCTTTATGTTGCTTGGACTGAAATGCCTTGTAAAGTTCAATAAGTTCTCGGCTGGCGTCAACGAAATTTGTTGCATTGTCGAAATGTATAGTTTTTGCAATTCCTCGTCTGGAGAAGAGTCTTTTTAAACACGCGATAAATGCTTCTGTGGTTAAGTCAGAAACTAATTCTAAGTATACATGGTAGCCATACAAACGAAAATAGCGACATATACCTTGAGTTTGTTACGGTTTCGAACGCACTTTTCCTTGATGTACAGTGGTCCACAGTAGTCGACACCAAGGAAAGGGCGAGAGGCGGATACGTGTTCTTGAGGGAGATTTCCCATGATATACTCCACACCGCGTGGTTTTGCGCGGAAGCATCGTACGCAGTCGTGAATGATTTTTCGCATAATATTTTTACCATCGAGTGGCCAAAAATATTCGCGAATTGAGTACAGGGTTGCCTGTGGCCCTGCGTGTTTAAGTCTTTCGTGATCTTCGCGAATGATAGGGCGCGTTATGGGGTTATCGGAAGTGTTTTTAACACGAGTTCGGAATGTTAACCTTTTTGATTAACACCCGCACTGCCGCGCTTCCTTATCCCTGTTACGGCAATAAGGATAATTAACTGTAGTATTGGATGGAATCAGTGTCTTTTATTATTAACTGTTTTTAATACAACTGGGTCATTCCACGCCAAATCGATCACTTTTAGAAGTCACCATTTGCGATTTTGCTCTAATCGAAATATGTTGTAGTCCATGTGAAATTAGTGGGGGTTTAAGTCATCATTTTGCCGGTTTCGAATTTGTTAAGTAATAACAAGCCTTCAAAGTTTGCAATTTTTGCCCATTTTTGCGAAAACAGGCTTCACTTACGAATTTTTTTCTCAGAAACTACTAAACCGATTTAGCTGAATTTTATTTTGTTTTATTCATGAAGGATTGGGCTATTCTAAAATATTTTTTTTAACTTTGTCAATTTGTTATAAAATGTCGGAAAATTTAAACAAATTCTTTTTTTGCGTTTTTCTCAATGAGGGGCGTAAAGGGTTATAATTTGAAAAAAATATGGTCATATTCTTTGAAGCTTCCCCTTTAAAATGAGCCTCGAAAATTGACGTCATTACAAAAGCTGGAAAAGGACGCAGGTATCCCCGTTTCAGGTAGGCAAGTCTCGCACTCAGCTATTATGATCGGTTGTTTTATACCACTGGTCCCAAAGCAATACGAGAAGACTTCATACACGACTTAATGGCTCTGTTTATACCTCGGAAAGTATATTAGTAACAACTTTGAAAGTACATCGGGATACTGTATGGTTCCCTCTTGTTTCAAGTCCTTAATCAGCCTCTTTTCCGTTATATATACGAAATTTGTATTAAACGACAAATTTACGACAATTTTTAATGCTCACTTTGCTTTTATATTCTAGCACAACGACAGTTCATTTGTGGTCATTCGTGACTCACTATGATATTTGCCATATAGCGCGACACTTGTTATAGGCACGACAATTTTAATATAATTCGACATTCATTCCCGAATCACGTTGATACTGTTTCCGATATTAAATGGATAATCAGTATTCTGAATACTGGTAATAATTAATTTATTTTATAGTAATATTCATGGATAGCATTCGTTTAAAGCATAGCAGTACTACATCTGAACCGGTATTTATTTGAGATCAATATCGTTTTATTGAATCCTTTGTTAATATTTTACCACTTTTTTATTACATTTTCAATCTTATTGCAATATTTATGGAATGAATCTAATCACTATACTATAGCTGTGACATAAAATGTACATTCAACTGTACATTTTGTTTATTTTGCTACTAAAACATTTATTATTTATGTTGATAAAAATTGCATTTTCATAAACTTCACAATTGCTATTTCACTTTTGTCAGTTTTATAAATTAGTACTATATATTTTCACTCCTTTTTATTAACTAAAGAAGCATTTTATTCCACAAATAAATTAGAAACAATTGTTTATCAAGTCTGAGATTATATCCATATACAACATATAGAGATTATATGTTTTTAAACATATATGCAGTTTTAATATAAATTTTATCTAAAGTACTTGAACAATACTGTCCGTATTTATGTCAATAAAAAGCTACAGAAAATGCAAAAAGTGTGGGAGCAACGTTTTCTCAACTGACACAACAATGAATTAAAAAGTTTCCGGCGGTAGTTATTTATTGATTTATCCATATATAGTACGCATTTTACAGACATTTCGCAATGAATCTTTTTTTCCAAGTAATAAATTAGAGAAACGCAAAATGGGTTTTTAAAATTATTTTTCTGTCCCTTTTTCACATAGCAAATCAAACATTTCTCGTAGTAAATCAACTGTTAAAAAATTTAACATAATTTTGATTTAAAGCTGAAATAACCTAGAAGGGCCCCAGAAACTGTAAATTACAAATTGCAGGGTTTAATATTCTACCATATCATAAATGTTTTTCATGCGGCAATATTGTTATAACAATAACTCAGTACAACAGATGATAATCTTTCAGGACAGCTAATATCATGTTCATAAATTCATGAAACTTTATGGACAGAAATTTTGTTTTCCCCGCATATTTATAACAAAAACAGCAACGATTTTTTGCTCGATATGCCATCAAATATTATAACACACAAACAACATATGCAGATGACCTGAAGTTATATTACTTCAATTTAAAAAATATTCCACAGTAGCCTTATTCGCGCTAAACTCGGTATTTTCCCAAAAGTACGTTTTCCTGTGACAACTGTGACGTAGTTGGTCAACATGAAATTCCAGGTAGGCGCATAGTTAGGATCAAAAGTCGCGATTGGTTTGAGCCACTGAGAAATAAACTCGCGAAAAAGCTGCCGAAAGGCATTTAACTTTCAGCAACAAGCTGGAAAGAGATCAATGAGTTCTGCTGGGACTTTTATAAATCGTGAAGAAACGTTTATGAAGTGCCAGGGCAACGAACTGAAGGATTTTTGATCGATCAATTTCAAAAGCCAGACAGAATTTGAAGGACTATAAAAATTGTAGCTATTGTAGCTACTATTTAATTCATTATATCATGCTTTTCCCTCAACAAATTAACTATTTTGAAAATTATATAATATATAATAAGAAATTAATTATATAATAATAATAATTGAAAATTTATTCAAAACTTATAAATTTTTTAATTCTTATAAGTAATATTAATAAGGAAATAATAAAAAATATTCCTATAGAAGAAATTTATATACAGGAACTTGTTATAATGTTACAAATTTGCAACATTTTGAGAAGTTACAATAGAAAATTGTAATTACAAAAGTTTATACCAGATTCACGGAAGTCGTAAAAATTACGGATTTTAGATTTTTTATTTTTAATTACGAAAGCTATTAAGAAGCTTTTATCAAAATGTATGTTAACCTTCATCAAGATAACAAATCATTGTATGAGCTAGCTTACGCACTATACATTATTTATTTATTTTTATAATTTAGTTGCAATTTAGATACAAGCGGTCATTAAACATCCGAAAATTTATTCATGAATGCTTGACAAAATTATAAGAACTTCGTCGCATAGCTTGCAATACGATACAACGAAAACATAATATACAACAATGCATGGAATATTAATGCGATTGCATTACGAACACACTTTATCATGAAATTTTTTTAAAATTAATTGAATGTAAATAATAATGATGTCTATACAATAATGAAACTTCAAACATGTTAACCGTATTAAAACAAAGATAACTGTAATTCAAAACCGTAATCAATTAACATATGAAAAATATCTTTTGAAGGTACATTGTAATATGTACTATATAATAATATATAATATACACTGTAATATTATAATAATAACGTATGAATTTCATGTATATATTTTTTAAGTACTACATATAATCATTTATTTAATGTATTTTTTCAAATAATCTTCCTCATTAACAGTTCCTAAATAACTACTGACATTAAGAATCTTCATTTCGTACTAATTTCTCGCTTACTATGTTACCGAGTATTTTACTTATTTGGCACAAATATTATATTAACAAAAATGACTACATTTGTCATATTTACGAGAGTAGTGATTCTTTTAATCTAACTGTTGCAATTCAACCATTTTCAGCATTCAAATTCTTCATTAAAAGTTACGTAAACTTCCTATATTAAAAAAATAAACTTGTAGACATCCGATAAAGAAATGAAATAATACCATATCTTTTTATAATATAAAAATGCGAAAAATAATTTCAATTTCAGGATTTAAAATTTGTAAATAAAATATAAATTGGTCATTTATACTATTTTATATTTTCAAGGAATCTGAATAAAATGGAAAAATATAGAAATTTCCATTATATTGTACAATCATTCATTATATCAAATGCATAAACGTACTTGTAATAAAAATAATACTTCAAAGGAAAGTTTTGCGCTTGTGTTATCAACGATCAAGAGTGTTTCTGACGGGCCAGTGATTGGTAAAAATAAGTTACACAAAATACTTATACTGACCTTATCTTTCAACTATTATAAAAATCATAAGAAAAAAGGTTAACTTAATCACCTTCAAGAAATTTCGCAAATATTATCAAACTATTTAATAAGCAGTTATTCAGATGTTAATGAAAATGTTGCTCATCGACTTTTTAGCACCTGTCCACCAGGAAAGTTCTGAGGCTGATGCGGAAAAAGTGTAGCAAAATAGTAGAAGATGGGAAAAAGAACATCCTGTCCGACGCAGAACCCCATGGAAGTTCCGTTAATTATTTGACGTCGGAAAGATTGGCGTCTACCTGTGATGAATTTTTCTTTTTCACTTTAGTAAAAGATATGGGAAAATGCAAGTTATTAAAGTAGCGATTCACAGATAATTTCAAGCAATTCGTGAGAAACGTAACAAAATGCTGCCTTGTTATCATGTAGATAGCAAGAAATATTCCTATTGTCATATGAAAATATGAATCAGACTTATAAATTGTGCACGGTGTCAGAGAACAAATATTTATCAAATGTTTTAGAAATTTTGGAAACTAAAAAGTAGGAAATTTGGGGATTTAAGGATATATGACTCAGAAGATTTATGGATTTGTACATTTGTGGTTTTGGAAATTCACAGATTTTGGGATTTAGAAGTTTGGCATTTTAAGATTTGGGAATTTGGAGATTTGCAGATTTGAGGATTTGGGGATTTAGGAATTTGGAATTTGGAATTTGGGAAGTTGAGGATTTTGGGACTTTGGAATTTAGGGATTTGAGAAATTTCTGGATTAGGCAAGATTTGAAAATTTGAGAAGTTCGGAATTTGGAAACATAGTGATTTGGCGATTCGAGGATTTGGGAATTTAGAAATTTGAAAATTTTAGAATTGGAGGATTTGGAAATGTAGAATTTAAAAAATGTTAGTATTTACGCATTCGTGGAATTTACAAAGTAGGAATCCGAAAATGTAGCAATTCATAAATGCAATAATGCGGAAGTTTAGAAACTTGAAAATTACTTATTTTGGCAATACAGAAATTAAAAAATTTCAGATATATTAGTTTTAAAGTTTTAAATTTAAACATGTAGAACTATAACTTTAAATTTTCAAATAAAGGACGTCGGTACTTAAAAATATGGTAATTATTATACCTACCTGAATTTAGCATTTTTAAAATTTAATTTGTTTAAATTGTACCGTATTTGCCTTCGTTTGTACCCGTTTGTACCACCCTTCTTTTCGTTTGTACTCTAAGGGGTGAAAAGTTACCAGGGGATGAAAATACCCCAGCACTCCATTTTAACATTTTTTATTTCTCTTAACGCTATTATAAAATGAGACGTTTGTATCCGTTAGTACCACCCTCACTTTCGTTTGTACCCCAAAGGGTTCGTTTGTACCGTCTTTTGAAAAAATCCCCTAAAGCTAACTTCGCCATTTTGAAAGATTTGAAATATCTTAAAAAATGGCGAAGTTACCCCTTGAGGGTACTTTCGAAAGGCGGTACAAACGCACCCCTTGGGGTACAAACGTTTCTTTTTATGATGGCGTTGAGAGAAATAAAAAATGTTAAAGTGGGGTGCTGGGGTATTTTCACCCCCTGGTAACTTTTCACTCCTTAGGGTACAAACGAAAAGAAGGGTGGTACAACGGGTACCAACGAAGGCGAATACGGTACAATTTTAAGAAATTAAATTTTTTAAGTCGGGTGCCAGGTACAGGTAGGTAATTATTATTTGGAAATTAATATGTGGGTTTCTGCACGCTGTTAAGTTCTAGATGGAATAATTATCGTAGATGTGAAATAGTGCGCATATTTCATACAATTCGGGTCAGCTGTGATCAAGCAATTAATCTTTCTAGTCCCGCATGTTTTATGCAACACAAAAATTGACCTTAATATAACCGCTCATTAATGCTCCTCACAAAAAATTCAGTAGTAAGTACATTCTCATTCTAATCGAAAGCCTTGTAATTTCGATACTTCAAATAATACAAAAAAAGTTAGATATTTTTTATACTGAAATATACTTATATATTTGTTGATATAAAGACATAAGTGCATAACTGATTTGAAAAACTACAGTGTCTAATCTTATATCCTGAATAATTTTCTCGGATAAGATCAATCCAAATTAAATTAAGAAAATCTATTCAATCGTTCTTAAATACAGAAGACAATACACAACATACACGAATGTTTCTAAAAATCATCGATTATCAAAATCTTTGAAAGACAATGTCGCGTTCTTCTTCAATTTCTCACAGTCCGTATGAGTACTATTGTTTATCCTCGACAGCTCGTCGTTCAACGCGCGATATTTGAATTTTAGATTGCTTGAAACGATGCAATCGATGACTCGTTCCCTGTAGAGTAACAACTTTTCCCGAAACCCACCCTCTGGATACATCTTTCAATCTTGTACAGGAACATGTATAATCACCCTCACGCATAGATAAATACGAATGTATATACATGGTGTCTGATAACTGGTGGTTCAACCGGACAGGGGTGATTCTACGAGGAGAAATAGGACAAAAAAATTAAAATAAAATTTTGTCGTGTTTTCGTTTTCAAGAAAATGATGTGGGAATATTCCTTGAAATATTTGTAAGAAAGTTTGTTTAAATTAACCCTTTGTTGCATGTTTTTTCCAGTTTTTAAAAAATTAACGGAAAATAAGTCATTTTTTATTTCAACAATTTATTTAGACAGAATTATATAACGTCATAAGTTTATAAAATCTGCGATTTCTTTGTGCTTTACAAAAATACAAGAATTTCATATCACATTATTGTACGTAATACGTTGGAAATAAATAGCAGTTAAGAGTTAGAAAATGCCATTTTTAATAATTTTCGTTAATTTAAGAATAAATGTGTATTATAATCTGCAAACTGTAATTATTAACGAAACTGTATTAACAATCAGTATTTTCCATAACACTGTTGACAGATTAATATACGATGTGATGAATTTAGTTGGTAGTCTGATTTCTACATACATGAACAACAACACTATGCACAATACTGATTACCAATATAATGTCACTACATTATCGCTATATATTATTATATTATTAAATTAATCGCATTTATTAATATAATAACATCCATTTATTGTTGAGTTAATAAAATAACAGTTAAAATTGTAGTTATTCTTCACAATAAAAAAATTTTTTTATACATATTTTAGACAAATTGTACTATACGTTTTGGGCTCGTTTTCAAGAACCACCCATAAAAAAGGAATCTACTGTTTTCAGTGACCATGTATGTACTATACATCTTGGATTATCCAAGAGTATTTAAAAGAATTATTTTTATACCGTCTTCGAAATTTCTCGCATATTTTATGGGTGTATTTAAAGAGTGTCATTCGCGCAACAACAATTCAGCAGAATTTTCAGTATGACATACACAGCACAAGAATGTGTATTTAAAATTTAGTATACCTACTGTAAACATTTAGGTAGAACAACAATGAAAAGTGGAGGTTTTAAAGTCGTCCAAAATGGTTAAACGTGCCTGAAAATATCGAAAACGACACCAAATACGATTACTCTTGATTTCACTACGATTGACGGCAATGACGACCAAGTATTGTCGTCAGCGATGAGTTATAGAGCTTTTAACGTGATTCCAGTCGATTCTGTGTGCTAAAAATGATGAAACACGATATCAAAATACGACTTTTTATCGATTCGATAACGATCGACGTTGATGGCAACAGGTTTCTGCCTGACGTCAGATTGTTGAAAAAATCTATATAGTAAATTTAGAGTCTCTCACAAGTACACCCTTAAAATTTCAAATTAAGAGAACCAAAATTGTAGCCTGTAGTATGGGGCAGACAAACAAAGAGACCAGCGAACAAATGTAGATTTAGTCGTTTCAGGGTCCATATTACGTTTGGCAATAATACTGAATAATTTACTACTTGCTTAGCAAACGAAAAATGTATTACAATTTAAATAACCCCTGTTTTTCATTTAATAACGACAAGTCGTAACCATATTAAAAAAAAATATAATTATAACATTCTCAAACTTTCAAATATTCATATTTATAAACTTATAAAATTGAGTAATTGAAAAGGAGAAAAATTAAAAAATTGGTAAAACTAAAACACTGAAAAATGGAGATATGGCAAAGTTGAAAAATTGAAGAATGGAAAAATGGGGAATGAGAAAAAATAAAAAATGAAAATGTTGAAAAATCGAAGAACGAAAATATTGAAAAAGTTAAAAATTTCAAATTACTGAATTAAAGAATTGAAAAATGGAAAAATTGAAAGATTGCAAAATTGAAGAACTGTAAAATTAAAAGGCAGAAAATTAGAAATCTAATCACTCGGAAGTAAGAAAATCTGGGAAATTGAAAATTGAAAACTTAGAAACAGAAATTTGGATACTTGTAAATTAGTATTCAACGTGAATAATTCAGAAATTAGGTAGTTTGACAAATAAAAAATTTAGGAATGTACAAATTTCAAATACTTTAATTTGTTATGTTTCGAAGCTTGGTATCTTGAAATTACCAGAATTAGAAATTTAGAAATGTAGAAATATAGGAATGCAGAAATTTAGAAATGCAGAGATTGCAAAATTGATTACCTGCAGAGATCTTGTTACAAACGAAGAAACATCCTGAAGTGCTTATTAAAAACTGTTTTAAAGAGATCTTTTACAGTTTCAAACTGTTTTACGCATTTCGCAGGAAAGACCAGCACGAAAACACAAGAATACTGATTTCTTCTTTTTCCGTGTAACTAGCTTTCTCTCTCATTCTTCTCATACGGTGAATTTTCATACAGTACCACGATATTAAAGCGCCGTTTCCTTGGGATATTTGCGCGTCGCGAAACGCAGGAAATAGCTATGCGACTCTTTTTCTTCCATGCGTTTTTTTTTCCACGAATCGAGCGGATAAAAACCGCCTCGCCGCAATGGGAGCAAGAACGAGAGAGATGTACAGGGTCAGAGAGAACGACAAGCTGTCGCTTCATGATGCTTTATAAAATATGCGGGATTTCAGGGGAAAGCGATTAGCGTTATTCGAAATTGCAGCTTAATATAGCGGGAATAATGGTATAGAAAAGCGTGTAAATAGAGATGCCTGGTAAAGAAGCATTATTTCATAAGATAATTAAGCGTTTCGAATATGAAACATCGTAAAAAATTTGATATTGTAAGAATATCGGCATCTCGTCTTGGAATCGTCTTCTAGACTCATCTAGTGGAGCTGATGATCCCTGCCCCAGACAGGAATGATTTGATATAAGCGAAAATTACCTATACGATATAAGCGAAAGAAAATTATCCTCATTGCTAGGAAAGACACCGTGAGATGCCATGAAACTCAATCGCCGAGAAATGTAACGTGATTCGAGTTCTAGTATATCCGTGAGATAATACGAATGCTAATATAAAACTTTTTTATTTTTTATTTTTTCGTTATCAAACTTTCACCAATAAATTTTTCGCATTTCTTCAATTAAAATGGGATTAAACACGATGTAATTTGGATTATATTTATTAGTTTAATTGGCGATAATAAATTTCGAATGCAAGGAAGGATAACGAATGAAAAAGAAAAAGTCGCTATGGTTCTGGTAGTCGATAAAGATCTAAAGCCTGTTCAATTGTTTATAATGCTAATGCGCTGCTAACTTTCTCGTTTCTTATCCATTTTGTATGCAGCTTCCTGCATTATATTCGTGACATTTTCCTGTTAAAAGCAAGACCAAACATGACGTAATTCGGGACATGTTTACGTCTAATAACTTATTGGAGTGAAGTTCTCGATTATAAGCGAAACGTTTGGAATTACGAATAAATGTGTTCCGTATTACGTCGTGTGTGGTCTCATTTTAGTCAGGAAAATATATCAAACATGTTGGTAAAAGTTTCATAAAAAAAAGATAAAAAATAATGAAGTTTTATTCTTGCATTAGGATTGTTTCACCAATATGTTACTGTTCGGTCGTTTTGTTTACGTTCGGTCGTTCGGACGTCTCCTTTGCTCGCTGTTCTTTTCTACGTTCGGCACAACATCAAACAATGTAGGATCTACATGATATAAACGAAAGTTCAGATACAATAACTGATCCTATGCTGTACGAAGTCTTCTCTTATTGCTTTGGGACCAGTGGCATAAAACAACCGAACATAATAGCCGAGCGCGCGATTCGCCTACCTGAAACGGGGGTACCCCACGTCCTTTTCCAGCTTGTAGTGACGTCAATTTTCGTGGCTCCATCATTCTGAAGGGCTCATTTTAAAGGGGAAGCTTCGAAGAACATGACCATATTTTTTTCAAAATTTAACCCTTTACGCCCCTCATTGAGAAAAACGCAAAAAAAGAATTTGTTTAAATTTTTCGATAATTTATAACAAATTGACAAAGTTAAAGAAAATATTTTAAAATAGCCCGATCCTTCCCGAATAAAACAAAAAAAAATATAGCTAAATCGGTTGAGTAGTTTCTGAGAAAAAAATTCGTAAGTGAAGCCTATTTTTGCAAAAATGGGCAAAAATTGCAAACTTTGGAGGATTGTCATTCCTTAACAAATTCGAAACTGGCAAAATGATGACTTAAACCCCCCTTTATTTCACATGGACTACAACATATTTCGATTAGAGCAAAATCGGAGATGGTGACTTCCAAAAGTGATCCACTTGGCGTGGAATGACCCCTGCGAGAAACCAACCGATCGCACTCACAGCGACTTAGCGGTGTCTGGCCCGAATCACGACGCTGGGAACAGCGAGAACGTGTGTTGTAAACGTTGTTGATGTAAACACAACAACGACCGTTGCTATTCTCTGCTAACTGCCTACTATACTATGTTTTAAAAAATATTTAATCCCTTATGCTGTAAAGGTCTGTAGGGGCTGAATTTGTTTCACATTTCATTAAAAAATTTTATCTGTTAATTTAACAAAAAAATTGTTTAAACACAAATTCACTGGTACAAGCAATAAAGAACTTATTCAGCCAGTGAAAATGCATAATATTGTTACGAACCGGAGGGGTACAGCCGCGTGGCTGGGGGCTGTATTAGGTTATGGTATTTGTTACTAGGCTAACTCAGGTTTGTTAATTAACCTGAGCGCCAAAGGACAGTATGGCTAACGCCGGGTGCCCCAGGAAGTGTTATGTGAACTAGCCGACGTATGGCTAACGCCGGGTGTCACAGGAAATGTTAGTAACAGAACTCGTAACGTAGATTTGACGGTATACCTCGAGCGGCTAAGATACACCGACAGGTGGGTTGTTGGACTTTAGTTATAATCAAGTGAGTCAAAAATTAAGTGTACAAATGAACAATACAGTATATTATTCCCAAAACCGGGTACTACAAGTGTTTTGAGTGTACTTGTCAGTTAAGGTGATTTTAAACAAGAGTTTAAATATTAACTTGATTGACTTTAATGATTTTAATTTAGTTTCGACTCCGACAAAGCGTGAATCTAATCCTGCCAAGTTTTAACGAAAACGAGCGAAACGGGGACCCAAGAGCAAGTCCGTAAAAATGCCTAACAGCAGATAATACGTACTGTATGGCTATAATAATTCTCGACTGGGACTCTAACCCGATCTTGATTAAAAGAGACTTCTCTAATTTGCGCGATGACTCTAACTGAACTCGAACAGAGCTTACGCGTTAGTCGACGATCAAAAATCAACTGGGTCCTCGTACAGAGCTTCCGCGTTAATCGACGTTCAAGAATTAACTGGGTCCTCGTGCAGAGCTTCCGCGTTAATCAACGTTCAAGAATTAACTGGGTCTTCGTGCAGAGTTTCCGCGTTAATCGACGTTCAAGAATTAACTGGGTCCTCGTGCAGAGCTTCCGCGTTAATCGGCGTTCAAGAATTAACTGGGTCCGACACGTCTTCTCCACAATCCCTTTTATACCCGAAAAGTGGATGGAAAAGGAGTAGTGGTGGAAACGGTGGGAACGGATCAACGCGACGCTTTTCGTCTAACGAATTTTCATCGCGTTGGTCCGAAGACGTTAGATATTCTTGGGCGAAGCCTAATAAGGAAACCCTGGTAGCTGGGAAAGTTAGGCAAAACTAAATTCTTTCTTTGCGGTGGTCTTTATCTATGCTCGAACAGCCAACTCCAAAGTAGAAAATCATTGGCGTACGTAACAATACATTCAGTTTTCATTTACCTGCATAACTGCAGTATCTTAAATAATCAATTTGTGTGAAATTATAAATTATCAAATGAAGAGAAATTATTCTCCAAAAGGATAACTAAAATAATAGGCAGCACTATATCATTGGATTAGTTTTCATGTGTAACTGTAGAATATGAACAGAAAAATGTAGACATAGTACGATGCAGACAATTTTTCTAATAAAAATAAATTTTTGAACGAAAAAATTTTTGGCAGCAACAGCTTATGTTGTTATCATAACAATAGAAATTATAATAATAAAACTTAACATATAAACAAGCATACAATGAACACGCTTTCACTGACCATAAATTACAAGAATAACTGACTAAATGTTGTTCTACTTGACATTAAGAGCCAAAGTGAAAGGAAGTTGAAAACTAAATTCGTACAGAGCATATATGAAGCCTGCAATCAATCACCGAAATTTTCTACCATTAATTTTGTCACTCGTTCAAATCGACTTCAAAGCAGAAAGGTATTATTTTTTCCATTTTTAATTCACTCGAATATTTTATTTTTTTTAGTAAACTTCTTTGCTCTTTTTTTATGAAACACTCGAACTCCATCTTCTGACACGTGATTACATATTCCACGCACAATGGGCGATTTTTATAATAATTAAAACACGCCGTAGGGAAGGAGTTAATTAACTCACGAACAATTTCGAATGAGCTCGTTTTAACGTTCACGCGTAAAAAAAAGGAAATTGAACGCGAATTCATAAACGGCCGCCGTGTAAAATTCGCCCTCGAATTCGTTTCTGCCTTCCATGGAGTTTGTTCCTCGGAGTGGTTGGATACGTGTCCTTTAAATAGCACGGTTAATTCCGCGCACCACGAAGAATGAAAATATTGTAATAACTGGCCGCATATAATGAGCGGAAACCGCGGAACGTGCCTGCTCCGGTGTTCTACCGGTATACTCGTTCAATAGCAAAGGGTTAATTCGAGATGATTCGTGTATATCCTTGTTGGAATTAATAGGCTGAAATTTGGAATTCATTAACGTGAAATTCCTGAATTGTCGTTTCGACGGACGATAAATCAAGTGGTACAAGCATGATCTGGAATGATTAGAATTCGCAGGACCTCGGTGATTTTGTGGTGGGAATCGAGTTGTGACATTGGAAATCATAGTACTGTTTAATTATGAAGGTATATGTGACAAAATGTGTATTCTTTTTTAAACAAACCTTCACATTTCGAATGTTTTGCTTTTCAAAAATAAATTTCACTCGAATATTTTTTTTAAATATTACAGTGAAACGCCTTCGATAGCAAGATTACTGAAAGTGAAATAAAGGAAGAGAAGATGATTATTACAGAACACCCGTAACCACTTTTTTTAAATTTTCGTTCCACTTTCATTTAATGAAAGATTATGAAGTCGTTCAATATAACATAACTTTATTTCCAAGACCATGTGTCTTAAAAATTGGAAAATTAATTAAATACAATTTTATTTTATAGTTTAAAAAACAAATTTGTTATTATTTTTTTAATGTAGTATCTGATGAAAAAATCATAATATAATGTTTGTATTCTTACATCTTTGTACATTGTATATTTTTGAAAAATAAACATGAATCCGTAGAAGATCCATAAGAGTCGAAACGTTACTGCAAATAAAAGCTGCGCTCGATTTTGTAAAAACTGTTCAATATACAAAAGGAGAATTATCTCCTTATTTATATTTTCAGTAGCGTTTACATTTCAAATAAATAATCACTTTTTTATGAATAGTGCATTATGGGATTCACTCTCTGGTTTTTATCCATGTCATTTATCGATTTTCTTGTTTTAAAAAATTTGTTAAAAGATTTTGTCGGATTCCTTTATACCTAACTCGATTATAACACAACGTAGTTCCTACATCGCGAATAGCTACAAGTAAATTTCGCTACGAGTGAATCAAATCGTTATGAGAAAATTTAGAAAATCCGGGATGAAGTCTAGAAATTTTTGAAGAAATTAGAAAAAAATACGAAAAGTAATTGCCAGATACAAGTGAAATTTTGAACCGATACCTTGATTGCGTTTGATTTAACAATGGAAGGGGTAGTTCAGTACAACAACCTCGTGATAATGATGAATAAATAGCGGATGTTTATGGAAACATAAGTTCAAATATGTATATCCCTTTTATATAACTACAATTGCAATACAAATATAATATAGAATAATAACTTATGGAAGTTTGGCAAATGAAAAAATAAAAAAAAATGTAATTTAAGAAATGTTAACAATGTAATTAATTTATATTTTAGTAATGAAATAATACTAAAGAAGAAAACCCGCTTCTCTTGATGCATGCAGCGTTATGTGTCTTTGACGTTTCAAATTATGGTAGTAAAAAATTTTGGAAAACATCTCTCTTCGTAACACAAAACACAATGCCGTTCCAAATACATCGACACCATAATAAGAGATAACAAATATTATATAACTTTTATATTAAACATGGTAATAAAAACTTATATTATTCTTAATATTTGCAATAACATGAAAACTTTCTATTTTTTAAAGAAGTATTTTCAGAAAATGATTTCGTCTTTAGCACTGTCTGAACTACATTCTTGCAATGCTTTAAATTCTCTCAAATTTTTTAGTTCAAACTTATTTTAAATTATGAAAAACTGAAAATACATTTTTACGTGCAAATGTTACATATAATTCATGAGTTTTACAAATAAACTTTATACGCGGTGTTTCTGATTTGACGATACATCTGAAAAGGGGACATTTGTTTACGAAAAGATATACTAAAAATGTATAATAAAATTAATAATATACAATAAAATTTGTTTGATATTTTCTAGACGTTTGCAATAAAATTTGTGGGAAGCGCAAATAATGACAAATGCCAACAACCTTTTTATTAATTTAATGATTGTAATGCTACAAGTAAATATACGTAATCATTAATATGACTAAAATATATTATTTGTCATTATTCTTCTTAGTAATATCATAATATATCACGTGTTGAATTTAGATGGTGGAAAAAACACTTAAGTAACAACATGTATTATAAATTATAAAGAATAGAAATAAACGTTTTTTTTAGTAATATTAATAATTACATTTATTGGCTTGTAATATTTATTGGTTGTTGGATTAATAAACAGTCTGTTGAACTTGTCATTCTCCGTGTCATAAATGTAATATCTGAAAAATTTTCAAACACAATTTTCTACAGAATAAAACCACACGTAAAAAGTTTTATTCTATGTTTCTCACTTCTGTATTTTTTCACGTAAATTCACTTTCTTTTCGATCATACAACCGAAAGACACCATTTTGCATATTCTGTTCCTGTATCCGAGTAAGAATTCAATTACATAGGTGGGTATTAATAAAAGAATTCTAAAGTTACCATAAATCTATCAAAATTTACCCTACAAAAACTCCTGCAAAAAATGCTTCGAAAGCATAAACTTCGATTCGTTTCGCGAAGAGTATGTCGATCGAATCTTCCGGATCCCGTGGGATACAGTCGTCACTGGTTTTTCTCGCGTTCGTACCATTTCACCTTTGAACCCTGTAGAAGCGATTCATTCCCCAACTGGAGTCCTTGTTCCACGGTGAAGCTCCAGAAAACGCAACGTTTGTGCGGACCGGCGTAGAATAGGAAGAAATCCTCGACAGTCGAGCGGTACGCGGATCGATTAATTATTTAACGAAGCTCTCGGCACTCTGTACGCCCCCACCCATTGCACCCCTTCTTCCCCCCTTGATCATTCTCTCACTGGCGTACTGTTTAGCCCCGAAGCAACGTCCGTTCGTTCTGTCTGTATTTCCATCCGTTGCACATCCTTCCACCTCTCTAACGCGGCTCCTCCGTTAACCGGTCACCCTCTTTCTCTCTCCCTTCCTCTCTCACTCTCTCTCATCCCTTCGTGCAACAGCCGCATCGCACCGGTCTGAAATTTCATCGTGAACCGGAGAATCGTAACTGCGATTGCAGAGAGGGATAGCTGCGTAATTAGTTTGCCTTTGATGAGAAAACTCGCGATCTACATAGGTGCACGTACGCACTTCACGCAGGGGTTGCATCGATGCCAGGAGGGTTGGGCGAAGCTTTAACGCTGCGAGCTCTGGGCCGAGAGTTGGACGCGTGAACGATCGAATCGACGGTGGAACTGAAGGGTGCTTCGAAAGTCGGATCGCGAAAGACTTTAGGGTGAGATGGGAGTCGACGGTAATACAGGCCGAGTTTATCCGTACCGTGTCAGAGAACTTTAAGAGATTATTTTGGCTCTTTTGGTGGAGCGATAGATGCCCTTGCTAGGTTGGAATATAAGATGTCGGAAATAATGAGGAAATCAGACATTTGATAACATGAAAGTACTGTTAAATAATACTTACACGCTTTTAATCACAATTATGAGCTCGCTCCATTTTTAGGTAACGCACTCTTACGAATAATACTATTACCTTTTTCTTTAGCGGTAGCACATAAAAATGCTGGAAAAATAATATCGTGAGAAGAGATCTGGTAACTTAAAAAATTCTATTGGTAAGTTGGTCAAACCTGTAAGTTCAATTATAGTCTTTGTTGATTTAAGGAATTAATCTGTACATTCTATTATATTTTACCGTTTGCACTATTAAAACGAATTGAAGGTAAGACGATATATGTTTGTATACAGTGAAATACCAGAAATTAACATAATTTTTTACACAATATAACAAGGACCTTTTCTGAAAAAATAATTAAAGTAGTAATACTCAAGTAAGTTTGTCGTTATATCTACAGCAAGTTAATTACCATCGAAGTATCAATTTTTATTCTCATAAAAATGAATTAGGGCAATTTTTAAGTAAATTCGAAATTTCAAGATTATTCTCCAATTTCGAATAAAATTAATTTGATGTACAACAAACCGTTCTATAAAATCTGGAACCGATTTACCACATTGTGATCGAAAAATTGGATATAGAGGTTACTTGATTTTAACACAATGACATATGAAGGATTCGAAAAAAGTGTTGTTGTTTTGTTTTATTTTCTTGAACAGAGAAACTATATCCAAGAACTGTACCATAATTCGAACAAAGTTATATTGAAATGTCGTTAATAGTATCTAGAAATTTTTCCAAGGGTAGTTGCCATTTGAAATGGTCATTTGGGAAAATAAAAGAATCTGTTAACTTATTTTTCTATTAATATATGACATATATCCTTTCCCATATTTGTTTGCTCGAATTTGATCAAATAATGCGAATTTTAGTATACTTGCAATCATATTTTGGTATATTTACACGTTCTGATTGCAAGAGTTGAGTATCTTTACGTAAATACGATAAAATAAATTTACGGACAAACATGATAAAATCAATTTTAAACACAAATTTATTTTTCTACTAATGCGTCACATATCTTTCTTCCAGCTTATTTGAAAGGAATTTTAACACGTTAAGCGAACTTTTTTGTCATTTTTATCGTATTTTAGGGCGGTATACCCCTCTACAATCGTTTGATCGAATTGAGTAAATTGAGTTTTTTATTTCTCTCGGTGACAACTTTTGCAATTGGTTTCGTTCAAAAAGATTGCGTTGTTATATATGAAACAATTAAATCCACGCTTGATATCTCTCACTTTGATAGGTTGTGTCACCCTCCAAAAATGTTTTCCTGCAGATAGAAAAACATACGTGTCGCTTAGCCTTTCGAGTACTGCAATACATGTGAGAGCGAATAAAATCGGAAGGTGACACCTACTTAAGGTTCTTTGTGAGTCGTATAAATTATTTGAAATTTGAAGATGAAACATTCAACAAGTAATTTAATTCTCACTTTAATTTACCTATTATTGTTAAATAATTTTTTTAAATTCAATAAATTTATTTTTACAATTACTAATTTCATAATATTATTAATATTAACTTATTAAGTTATTAATACTAACTTGATAATATTAAGTTACTACTATTATTATTAATATTACATCATGAAACAGTATTAATATTAAACTTACGTAATATTAATGTTTTTAAAAATAAAATTATATTTCTTTATTTTCGTGTTCAATATAATTCAATTGTAATATATTTTGACAATTAGAACACCATAATTATTCTCTAAGATACTCTAGATTCAGAATTTGTTTTCTGCAATAAAGTGTATATTTGACATTAACAGATTTTATATTGCTCTATCCTTTTTTGCGATTTCCTTTCAGCGTTTACCTTCTTTGCCCGTAACTTCTTTTTTTTGCGTTCGTGCAAATTACATGTACTAAACAAAATGCTCCAAGTGGCAGCTCTAAATAACTATTCAAATTAATTTGAATTTTTTCATTTTCGCATTGTAATTATTTATAATATTATTTAATTTTTTTAACAAAATGTGAATAATTTTCAAAACTATTATGATTTGTATAGCACCATATCGCCTTCATATTTATTATTTACTAACTACTTCAATGTATCATAATTGGCTAAAAACTACCACAAATACATACTTTTAGGCGCCAAACTACTACAGAATGGTTCAGTTGTATAAAGGGTGTCTCAAAAATTGGTTATTAGAACATTCCATATAATAATATGTACTACAATATTATTCTCATTTTAAAAATTTGTTTTGACCGAAACGAATAAAAATGGTAGTATATTTACTTGTAAATACTTGATATCTGAATTTTTCTTAAAAACATCATTATATAAAGAAATTTCTCAATTCTTTCAATAACAACATTTCTTTTCTTTCATCAATATCATAATTTTATAATATACAATACATAAGGCTAAAAAACAGTATAATCTATACTGAGCAATAAATTTTTCCTAATATTTCATCAACACTGTTTTTAACCCTTTGCACTTGGTTTTCCCCTCTGAGAGGACATTTCAATCGCAAAATGAATTTTCGGAGTGCAAAGTGTTAAGTATTTCAAAGAACTGAAGAAGCAATGATGAAATTAACAAAATGTTAGAAAGAAACACGTTCTGGATGCACTGCACACTCAGAACAGTTAATATTAGGTGTTTGCAACGTATATATTTATTTCCAAACAAACCATAAGATTAGAGCATCACACGAGAAACAATCTGAGTGTTAGAACTTCATAAAAAATAAAACCTTTGAAGAACCCAAGGGATGTTTGTCAAGGCCATGCGGGTAACCCACTGAAATTTCTTTAACAAACTATGAAATATCCATTCCATGTCAAAAAGTGATCACTTAGCATAAAAGATACGCCGAAGATAACATGATGGTGGCTGTGGATAGACGGACCACCACAAAGGGTTAATCAAAGAATGCTGCAGCAAAATTCTTTTTGCATTCTACTCGAACGACGAGTTAACTTGTAAAGGCAAAAGGTATGAGGATCTGCATATATCAAAGCAGTAAAACCTGCTTTAAACAGAGAAATCGTTCAAGAATACCTGATTGCGAGCAACGTGTCGAGTCCGTCGCTAGTGAACCGAGACAAAGACGGAGGGATGCGCTGTTAAATAGCTCTTTCTGTAAGAGATCGACCAAGCGAGGAACACAAAGGAATCAGGATCGTTCTTTGCACCGTTAAAGGGCTCTACTACCTCCGGACTAACCTGGCGAAAAGATTTTCTCGTCACTACCCTTCTCATCCCTCTCTGCTGGTGTTTCTTTGGTTAATCTCCCACTTTTCAAAGTCTTGCGCGAAACGATTGAAGTTACTTCGCGTGCGATAATTGCGGCTCAAGGGAAGTAACGATTTTCGTTAATAGCTGACGAATGCGAGAAATTAATCGTGATTTTCTGGATAACTTCGTCGATAATAACAAAAAGAAATATATTACATTATCTAAGTATTGTGAGTACACATGTTCACAATAAACGAACAATAGGGATCTAAGGATCCAGAGATTTGGGGATCTATGGATATGAGAGTATAGAAATATGAAAATCTATGGATTGAGAATCTAGGGGTATAGAGATATAACAATCTATGGATTAGGATCTAGGTATATAGGAATATAATGATATGGGGTTCTACAGATCGAAGATCTAGGTTTTCAGAGCTCTGAGAATCTAGAGATATGGGGATATAGGAACCTGGGGGCATGCAGATCTAGAGATATAGGAATACATAAAGAAGTGGAATACAAATTATGTATATGCTGTATGTATGCAGAAAGTTTCATTGAAATTGGTTAACGTACTTAAGAGCTATATTGTATAAGTAAAATTTGAAAAAATTTCATCTTTTCACGATTTTATTCCTTTCATTATTTTCAAAATATGTTACTAATCGAAGAAATTGCAGTTAATGTTTTCAACTTACTTTACATTATTATTATATTAAGTTACATATTAACAATGTCCTAAGTTTTGATCTTTATATCGTGATATAAACATCATTTAATAAAAAACAGTAAGAAAATACAAAATATCATAAAAAAGCACAAATTATAATTATAAATTGCAATTAGCTTCTCTGTAGAAAACTAAAAGGTATATATTTCAACGGTAAATAAAAACTATAGAAAAAAATCATGTAGGCAGAAAAACGGTATTTCATGTTTCATTCGTAGCGGGTTGTCTTCTTCCACAAAATATAGTTCTTCTTTTTCAAACTTTCTACCGGATTATCGTTGCTCGTCTGTTCTCCTTCATTTCACCGAACGTCATTATTTCCCTCGATTTTCCACATTCGTGTCTCCCTTCATTTTTCATTTTTGTCCCCGTCCAGACAAAACGAACTTGCTCGCTCGTATGCCGAAAGAATTTCTTCGTGAACGCTCTTCTCTCAAGCTTTTCGAGTCTCCGTTTCCGAAGAAACGTCTTTCAGCGGAGTCAGCTTCGAATTTTACTCGACGAAGCATCACGATGCTCGTACACGCGCGCGTACGATTTCCTGTCCTCGATCTTTCGTTATACGATAAGAGTTTTAACCCGAGCACAACGGAACTCGACAACCAGTGCGTTGTTTGGAGAAATCGAACCAACCGGACGTGAACGATCAAGTTTCTTACGACGCGGATACTTTGTACAAAGTTCACAATAATTTCTTCTTTACGGAAAAGGAACCGTGGGATTTTTTCTTTTAACGGAATGCAGAGAAAATTATTTATTGAGTGGCTCAAGAAGGAAGGAGGTTCTCCTAGATATAAGGCCGTAATCGAGAAACGAACCTTCTTCAGATAAGGCTTCCCTTTTGAGGAAGGTTGTTACTTTGAAACAGTTTTGTCCCATACAGACGCATGGTTGTACAGTCTGTTCCACAAGAGCGTGGACGCTGAGTTCAAGTAAATCTTTTCTGTAAAAAGGTTGTATAGGTCGAAAGTACATTTAAAGAACTAATAGGCATTTGCTTAACAATGTGTCCAATCACCATCATTAGCGATTATTCCTGGGCATACTTTCAACCAGCTTTGCAGCGTATGAGACAGGAAGAGATCTGCATATTTCTCGAATACGGCAAACTAGCGTCTTCAATTTTAAAATACGCTTTCCTCGGAGTTTGTACTTCATGAGAGATCAAACATTTTCGATTGGATTGGCATCGGTGGACTGAAATGACCAATCCAACACGTTGACACCATTCGCTGTTTTCCATTCCGTACAAAGGCGGCTTCGGTGTTTGGAGTCGTTGTCCTCTTGAAGTATCCAATGGTCTCTGGTTCTTTTAAACCAATGTTTCACCGATACTAAGAGACCCTTTTGGTACAGTTTAATCATCTCCGAATCATTTACCGTATACGGCACTCGTCTCGAAATGACTTGAACTTCTCAGTGACAGAAGTGATACTAAGAGAATTGAAGGGCTATTACGTATTAGAGAAAACATTGGAACAGACTGTACCATATACAGGGAAAAAATTTATATTTATTTCTTATGTAGTATACGTAGTTCTCCTGTTTGCATAAATTACAACTTGAAGGAAATCGAAATAACGGTCGGAGTAGTATAAGACTAAAGAAATAATTTCTGATAATCTATCTATCTATGTGGTGGACAGTTGACCGCTGAAGAACTCACTGCACCGGCGATAAGATGTAGGTTACAGAAAGTACTACCGAATATTGAAAATTCAAATGCTTAAACGATCAAATTCAGAAATTTGATAACTTGGAAATTTATAAATTCATGAATATAGAAATTTGATAACATAGGTATCTGTTAATATATCTACTCAAGCTAAAAATTTGCGAATTTTTGTAGGAAAGTCAACTTTTGGAACTGACGAGAAACGAAAAATTCCTCCACAGCATTATTCTTCACGCTCCGAAAGTTGTTAAAAACGTACGGGAACGTTAAAATGTAACCGGCGCCTCAACTCATTACGAACTGACCTTTTTTGGTCTGGCTTTTTTCCTTCATTCAGGAGTTAAAAATTCCTCCAATTATTTTGAACATTCTAACGAATCGGGGGATAATCATCACAAGGTTAAAAAATTATAGGAAAGGTATTTAACACTAGAACTACCAGCGTTAAATGCACACTTATTTTTATATTGAAAATAAAGCGGAAGAATAACTAAATCAGTACTCAAGCATCAATTAACATATACCACCATTCTTTATCTCAATAAAATGTGACAGAATTTGACAAAAGCACGGCAGAAAAATTTTGTAAGTAGCTAAAGTACATTAAAAGAAAATTAAGGAATAGGTACGCAAATACAAAAATCGATATAATAGTGTTATCTGTAGGTGTAATTACATACATAGTTGACTTTGCTTGTGTTTAGTTCAGTTTTTACCCCCAAAAACGAAAAGAAACGTTTAAAAATAATATAAAAACTATTTACGAACATTTATTCGATAACACACTACGAGTAGTTTTAAAATAGTTGCATATTTGTTAACAAAAGTACGTAGTTCTAGGCAGGTTTAATGGTATTAAATATAAGTTAAGAAAGTCTTTATTTCGTTTTATATCTTGTTTCAAGTAAAATGTACCTTTTGTATTATTTTCCCCTTATAACGCAGCTTTGTTGTACTTATATATTTTCGATTTATTTTCTCAAGAGGAATCATCCCTCATCTGCTTGTACGAGGATTACAGATACACTGTATATTTACCTGAGAAATCCTCGTTCTCAAAAATGAACAGCTCAACAAATACGAAAACGAACGTTCTACACGCTTTGACCTTTTTTTATTTCTCGTGGCAAGAGAGAAACGCTTTTTGGGGTAGATTCATATATCCAGCAGGCGTTCTCTCTATCAGACCGGGGCAATATCGTCGCGCTTCGCCAGCCAAATTTCATAAAATACGCGCGAGTAAGTAGGGACGCGAAATCAAATAATACTTGCTGTATTAAATGCCACGAACAAACAGGTGTAATTATTCGGCAGCCAAGCGAATAGCAAATAATTATCAATGATTCGCTGCGTTTCCACGACGAAAGAGTATCGCACTAGCTAGCCCGGCCGGAACTAAATTAACGCGGTTGCGTGTAATAACAAACGAATACCGCGGATCGATCGCGCGTTGCCCCGGGACTATGCTGTGAATTTCGAAAAAAAAAAAAAAAAACAAAAAAAAAACAATAAAAAGAGCAATCCGTTTTCGCGGATTCTGGGGGTTGCT
This sequence comes from Megachile willughbiella, assembly GCA_945859595.2. Lineage (NCBI taxonomy): Eukaryota > Metazoa > Arthropoda > Insecta > Hymenoptera > Megachilidae > Megachile > Megachile willughbiella. The sequence continues at coordinate 2,093,878 of OX243807.1, forward strand.
CGAGGGCACTACCCGAAATCGACCTTTAGATTCAGTCTGTTCGAATTAACAACCGACAATTTATCGAATCGAATGATTTGCGACGGATCAATGGTCGCTTCGAATCGTAAATATTTCAGCTTTGAAGATAGAGTCCATTTACTCGGTATATTGAATTCACCTGTGAATATAGAGATACAGCAATCTAAGAATTTAAGCATCCACAGATATAAAAATCCACGGATCAAAGGGTTTGAGAATATATGATGCTGAGTATATAGGAATCAGAGGATATCTGATATCTGGAGATACAAGGATTTGGGAATGTAGGTGTCTGGGAATACAAGAATCTAGGAATGTAGGTATTGAGGAGTATAGAAATTTGGGGCTATAGGGATCTGAGATTATTGAAATCTGGGGATGTAGTAGTTTCGGATTATTACGATTTAGGCATATAAGAACCTGTAGATGTAAAAATTTGGGGATGTAGAAATCTGGGGATAGAAGAGGGTGGAGGGATATGAAGATCTGGTATTCTAAAAATTTGAAAATTCAAGATTTGTAGGGTCAATGTGTTTAGGCTTCTAGAGATTTACAGGTACATACAAGGATCTTAAGACTTATAGATATGGGGATATCCATATATGTAGAAATTTGTATGATCCTTTACAATCCAATCGTGCAGATCTATCAATGAATATAATCTTGCTGTAGAGGAATCGTGAGATAATAAAAAAATTCTTAATTGTTGTATTGTGATTCTTTCAGCTATACTCTTGATCTACTAAACTAATACTCTCTATCAGTGGTTCATATACATATGTAAAATGACCATATTTCTGGCATAAATTTCATTTTTGTATATGTATGTACTATCTATAAAACTTAAGGGATAACGAATTAAAGATTCTCAAAACAAATTTTTTATAAAGAATTTCTTAAAAAGATTCTTTTCATGTAGTAACTATTAACACCATCGGTATTCACAAAGTTACGTAAATCTCATTTCAAAGTAATGATTTAACACATTATCGTTCGAAACAAAGAGGAAATATGGAGAAAATTATTTCATTCAAATTAACCGAACACACAATAAATTTAATTGAGTACACACACAAACTTTGTCTTCTTTTATTCAAAAAGAAAAATAACAATATATTTACACTCAGACGAAGCACAAAAAGGAACGAGATTAAATAGACCTCATTAAATGAAGTGTACTGGAATGAATACGGCAGACGTTAATGGCTGAATATAAATGATATTTTTACTCATCTTGTGATTACTTAAGGAATTTTTCCATCAAATGCACGTAACCCTCGTTAGGGTATTTATCAAGAATTGTAAAGTTGAATATTTTAAATAAAAATATTATTCAAAATTATAATTAAAAAATAAAACGAAAAAAGATTACATATTTCTATTTCATAGTTAATAAAGATTCTAGAAAATTTATTATTTGAAATTTATTATTTGTTAATTGTAAAATTTATTAACATGACGGATGTAGGGTTCTTTTGACACATACTCAAACGTTATTGTTCAAAAGTTGGCTTTCGTACTAAATTTAAAATATGCACAAAAACTCAGTGAAATATACATTAGCAAATAAATATTCTTGCACCTGCACTTGCATAACATAGTTTTTTAAAAATGGATAAATTTTTATATTTCCCTTAGATTTAAAAAAATTTCCAATTTCATATTATCTTTTATATAATCTGTAATTCTTTATAAATTTCCTAGTGTATCAAAATCGATCGAATTTAAAAGAAAATAATAATTTATGTTGAAGAATTAATAAGACTATTTGGCAGTTAAGTATTAGGTCAGACCATAAAATTTTGCACGTTCCAGAAATTTGTAAACAATACAAATATATTTTCAACAGAGATATATTACTCTTCGTTGCCAAGAATTTATTACCAACTTTTAAGTAGTGTTTAATTTAATTTATAAAAAAGGATTCCACTTTTAACAAAATTATACGAACGATTTTACATCGATATGCCGGAATTTATAAACTGACATGTTACATTCGTTAAAAGTATTAAATTTTTTGTAGTTAATGATAGTTTGAAGAATCGTTGACGCAGTGATTTCAGACTCTACGATGATCGAATTGCTTGAAAATTTTGCAAAAGAGAGAATATTGAACAAATACCCATTGCTGGTTACGGTAATTTTCATCACGGTCTAATTATCATGATATCCGAGGGAGAAACGAAGGGGCTCGAAAAATTGGGCAAATTTACGAGTCATCGTTCCAGCCGGCGGCAACCCAATTCTGGCCCGGGTAATTAAATGGTCGTTAATTAACAAAGAAACGCGTGCAACCGTTTGCAGCTTACTTTGAGAACAACGCTGGACGGAAATGAAACGCGAGACGTGAGATGAAATGTTTTCGCTATCAATTGTCAACCGTTGGACCGCGAACAACCGTGGAAAAGGTATAATTGAATGGCGAAAAGGTGGAACAAGCGTTTCATGAAAAGTCAGCTACCCTTGAAAGATCGATGAGTTTAATCTTTTCTTCAAGAAAATCCAAACGACTCTGCAGAACCTTTCAGCCAGAAATACTGTAATGGATCGATTTGAATCCTCAAGATTTAGTGCAGTCCCGACAAAAAATAAATGTATTTTATTTCTTAAATTTAATTTCCTCTCTGATACTTTTATTACACAATAAACAAATAGAAAACCAAGATTTTTAGACGTCAACCTTTACTTGAATGTTGTCTTACAAATTTATGTATATTGAGACGTTTGTAATATAATTTTATGATTACAAATAACAATATCATTCATAAAGATTTCGTTTTGAAGAAATAAGAGTCTTAGGTAGCCAAAACAATGAATCATCTTTATACTTTGAAAACTTGAAAAATCTATTATTATAATTGGTTTTTATATAAAGCCTGTATTATTATAAATAAAGTTTAAAATTACAAAAGTAGCAAGTAGCAAACTAGTATAAACAAAGCTAAAAAACTGTCACATTTATTTAAAAATTAATTTGTAAATGTCGAAATATTAACAGTATAAGCTGCGAAATTCTGTGATGTAACGATAAGCGCTAATAGTAGCAAGAATTTCAAATTGACCAAAATACTCTAAAAATTTAATCTCTCATTTTCACTATATTCTATACAACTCTCAAAATATAATGGAAATATATCATTACAAAGATATTATTATATCATAAAAACATTACATTTTATGAATTATAAGCAGCCTGTTTACTAAAAATAGGAACAATGGTTATAAATACTTAATTATTTCAAAATTAACGAGAATGTAATCAGTAAAGAAAATAATACAATACAAGGGAGTATGATAAAAATAATACTTGAAAAGTACCTCGAAGGTGATAGAAATCACTTTGAGCACTTATCGTTTTTCTATGCAAAATATGAATGCTGAACTTAGATTATTCTGATCTTTTCAATCGTGAACACTTCAAGGTATGGTACTAAAAGGCGATAAATTCATTTTGATGTCCAATACAATATTGCACTACAAAAATATATGTTAATGTATAAAAGAAGGTTGATGACAGTAAAAGTCATTAGTAGAAACTTGGGGAAAAAGAAATACGGATCATCATATTCGTTACTCTTGACCCAACAACTTTGTCCTAACACAATTTTCTGAATCAGCAATAGTAACGAAGATATTAAAATACCCCGCATAATTTCACCTCCATATAAATTCATTTTCTAAATAAAAATATATACAAGTTCAGTAGTAATGAGTCACAGTGTATAACGAAATTATTTAATCGCATGAAATATCAGGTAAAAAGTGTTAAATCGCAAAAACAGTGAAACATAAGCAGATAGATGTACAAAAATCAGAGATGGACTAACATTTGTTTCGAAACACGTCGAGCACAAGGGGTTAATAGTTTCCAAAATACTTTTGATTCTGTTGGCAGGTGGCTCGGTTTCTATGCTTCCGCGAGTACGGATCGCGCGAAATTCTCGGTATATAGTGTATTGTTTGCGTACACTGGCAGTACGTGTTACTTCACGAGGAAAGGTGGATACGATCCCACCGTTCATCCCGTTTGATACCGGTGCGTCCGTGACGTGGAAGCTAATTAACGGCTCATCGACCAGCCGAACTTTATGCGTCTAAATGCAACGGATTAATTCGAGTATGGACAATGGGATCCCATATTCCATACTTACGAATCATATCGCTAACCTTTTTACATAATGAGCCGTTTATTCTAAAAGCGGGGTATGTCCACTTTTTTGTTATTATGTGATATTTGGAAGTTTGCATCTCAATAAATTTCAAAATATTGGTAAATACTAATAGACAAATTTTTGGTATTTTATGGTGTTAGATAATATGTTTGTTATCCAATAGTGTTTAAAATGTTGGCCAAAAAAATGGAGGTTTTATTATATCCAAATGAACTTGCCTTACTTTCAAAATTAATGAATTATTTTAATCGTTAATTAAACGGATAATATTTCAGTTACAGCTGCCTTTCTTTAATATTAAAAGCAAAATCGTGTGCAATTTTATATAAATATTAATTCATTTGATGAACAGTAGAAATACAGCAAAGAAAACAGTTTTTAAATATTGCGGTAGAAAATATAACATAACAAAAAATAATTCATTTTTATTCAGAATTGCAATGAAATTACACATTTTCGTTAATAATTTTCATTACTTTATACGTATATTTTGAATTTTATTTATGATGAACAGGAGAAATATATGGTATCAAATAACAGTGAAATTGTTAGGATGTTTTCTGCACCGATACTAAAACAAGAACCGTGTCGTCTTTGTGGAGTATTCATTAGAAACTAAAATCGAACTTACTTTCAAGCTGATAATAGAAATCAGTAATGATACCTAAACAGATTTATAATTCGTTTATGTTGAGATTACTTGTACCATCAATATTATACAACTTGTAGTTTTTCACAGTATTATTATTTCTAAAATTTACCAGCGCTAAATTGTACCGTAACATATTCGACAAAAAATAAATTCAATCTAAGGTGGACATGCACCGTTTTCAAAATAAACATCTTTCCAATATTGTTAACCACATAAATTTCCCTCGCCCAAATCTTAGGGAACTTGTATCATTTTGTTTATAGATTGCTTTCAGATAAAAATATCATATTAAGTTTTTTCTTTCAGTATATTTCATATCAGATATTGACACAAATATACATTGCGACAGACTTATGTTATTAAATTGTATCAGAATAGAGACATTCAGAAATTATTTGCTGTAACTAGCCATTAACCATTTTAAATTCAAAATGTAAATAAATTATCAATGTAGTAATTTTCGTTGAATTTTAAGCTTCAAATTGATATAACATAAACGTTATTTTACAACACTTTCATGTTAACCAATTTTGTCAAGCTTTCGACGCTTCAAAATTTTCCATTTAACTACGCTTCAACTTATTACACAGCGAGGCAGTTTTTAATAACTCTATAGCCAGTTTTTATGAAAAATATTGATGATCGGATAATGTAGTTATTTTCGTTACACTTGTCTCCATTTAAGTTTCACCTGATATAGTATAAATATTTACTATTTTGTCTAATTGAGACACTTTTATAACATCCATTGGAGCTAGACTCTGTATATTTGGAAATCGATCATTGATTATGATAATTGACAACTACTTTTTTGTATTACGAATATTGCTAAAAAGTTTATATATACATTTTTGTGTAATTCTGTGCTTTAAACTGATATACAGCAATTTTTATTTTATGCTACTTTTATATAATTAAATCTAAATTTGCTACAGTTAGTCAATTTATATGAAGAACATTAAGAAAACGTTTATATCATCATTTTTCACAAATATTGAGCTTTCCATCGTGAACAAGTGTTACTTATAGTACTTTTATGTCACTAAAATAATGTTAGACTTTTTATACTTTGAAATCGATCCTTGTTTGTTACAAGTAAAAATTAGTCAATTTACATTAAAAATATTGATAAAGTGTTGATATTATCTTATTTCGCTAACAGTAAGCTTCAAAGTGATATAGATCAAGCTTTATTTTATGGTATTTTAATATCATGAAATTTTTGATATTTCGAAATTCGACGAGTACCAAATAATTTGAATTGTTTTCATTATCTTTTTAAACAGTTATATAGTGAATCTATTTACAATTTTGAAAGTATTATATGATGTTTATAAATTTTATATAGAAACTGTAGAATAATAAACTGTGGAAAAAACTATAATTCAGCTAAAAGTAACAATTATTTAACGGATTATTTAAATAAGTGACTGGTATTTGATTGCAAAATTTGTTATGTGGCTAATGTACTAATTCAAAACCAAAAGGTCAGAATGTTTTTTTAATTGGCTGGTATTAAACATCAAATCATAGGAGAAACTACAAAATCATCAAAGTAGTTACAGTTTAAAGCAAAAATATTAATTATGATGAAAACTCATCACAAAACCCAGCTACAAAATTAAACAATTTCATCATACCTAGAATTTCATTACTCGAACAGTTTCATATGTACATTGCATGCCAATTTGGAATACGTGTTTTCGAGAGAAAAACATTTTCAATTTTCAATTATGATTCTTTTTAACCACTGATTAATCTGCTATCCTGACCATAGGTAATATTTTCCTTTCAAAATTGATCTATTAAAAATTCGTTTCTTAAATTTCTTAATTGATGCTGCGTCCTTAATATAGAATACCTTAACGTATCTACAATTTCTAAACATATCTTACGTTAGTCAGAAATTCTCTCTATACAACGTCATCCAATTATAGAATATTCGTCGCTATCATTACAGCTTCTCGCATTCAATTTTCACGCGAAACAACTCAATTTTCCAACACCATGGACACGATCAATCGATCAGCCGTGCACCTCTACACCGCGATTATAGCTTGCCAATGCACACGGTAACCCTAACGATTTCGGAAATTTTGAATATTTCACGAACAGTGGTAGGGGCATGGGAAAACGTAATCATGGCCTGTCCGACAGAGGAAATGTTCCACGACAATGGTATACAAAGCTGAAATTAATTAGCTGCAGACTTCCGAACCTGTTCGCCTCGATAAAGTGTTAGCCAGCTTGAATCGCAGCGAGTATGTATACGTATCTGTCGTAAATAACGCAACAGCCATGTACGACCCTGTGGTTCCTGTACTCGCAACGACGCGGCCACAAAACTTCACCCTTCAGCTCTTTCTCTTTCTCGTGTTGGTAGCCTTGTCCGAACACTAATGTCCCATGAAACTTTGCTCCAACGTGCCGTGAATCGAGCACCAACTTCCCCTTTCGACCGAGACTGGGTCAAGTCTAGAGGCCTTGCGGCTTTCCCGCCGGAAATCCGCTCTGCCAGACGTCGGGAACATTTGATTTCTGGCTTGAGATCATGCTTTTTAACTTAAACTTTGGGTACAGAGTTTATTGGTATATTTAACTATTCTATGAATAAGGTAGGTGCATACAGTTTCGCCAGTTTTCCAATTAGTTACTAATTAGTTACGAGGAATTTATAAACTAAGAATTAGAATCGCGAAATAGCATTAAAGTAAAGTCTGAGAAGAAACTTTTACAGCACTCTATCAAAAACTTGTGACGTATTAGTAAATAGTAAATATGTTTGCAAAATTTAAAGTAGTCAAGCGCGGTAGATTTTATTTTTCACTCGACAAATACACACTATAATTTATAAACCAGTCTCTTTAATATAAATGTATAAGCATCTACATCTCAACGACCTTGCAATTGGTAATAATGAAGCTTCAGCGGTAGAGGTGTTTCATGTCACAAAGTTAAGTACTGAGGGTTCAGTTTGACAAAAATAAGTCCAAATGTCAAATGTGTAAGCGTGTTGACGTGAAAAGTGATTTGGTGGAGGATTGCCATATTTCCCGTTTTTCTTATGTACTTTGCTCTCTGTTTTCGTGCTATCTACTTAAGCCTAATGCTTGACTTGATCGGCGAATGCAGTGCATGAGTGTTTGGAGAAACGCGTGGCTAAAATTACGAGTATTTACTGCATCGATTTCTGCAATAAATTACCCTTGTGTGACTACAAATGTTAATATGCTAATGACATTCGTATTCCCTCTTATATACGAAACTATAATTTAGTTTTCATTTTATTGCCTGCGGAACTAGTTATTTAACTTAAATAGGTAGGATGACTACCCCTAATATGGAACATCGGTAATATCTCAGTATCTAACTCATAAGGTGAATCGGCAACAATGTAAGATATTTCATTAAAAATAGAAAATGATTGTATTCATATTTGGATTTCAGTTTGAAGTGAATGCGAAGGAGATCGTTATTTCAAACCGTATGAAAGTTTTTGGTAAAAAAACTATACATTGTATATTGTATATTGAACATTTTTAACAACGGTAAGTTAAAAAAAAAATATTATTTTTATGTGATTTACCATTAAATATCTATTTTCGAATATTCAAAAAGGCCTACCGTTAGATATTTTCTTCTCAGTATTATACTTATTTATTTGTCGAAGTACGTATAGTTTCATAGATGCAACATCTATGTGATGCATGTACGTTCGTGTTAATACTAAATAGCATGTGCTATTACTTAACTATTATAAATACATTATATTATTGCATTACAACATGTTGCAGAGTATTATTTAAATGCTGTTATTATGTGAAATTATGTCAATTACAGTAAATGTAATTTTTTATTATTTTTATTTTAGTCATTAAGAATCATTTGCTAAACTGCTGATTTATTTCAGAAGTTAGTGAAAATTTCAAATAATACTATACATTTGAAATTGTTATTAAATAGTTATTTAGAAAAAATTACAACGTTTCAAATACTAGCACGATAAGGCTATGTAACTACCTTATTATAAGTTTATCGATTAATTTTTATAAATTGATTAATAAAGATGGTTTCCTAATAATAGTTTAAACCTTATTTAAACTTAGTTTTTATAATGCAGATTAATGCTTAAACTCTGCCCGTTACTCACTTTACTGTTTCTCAATATGAGATTGAACTTAAAACGTAGTTTAAAGTTATATTATTTAAACGATAAGAAATGATGGTTTAACCATCGTTTAGTAAATATACAAAAGTTGTTATAATAGTTTACTTAAAGTTTAAAAAGGATATGTGTTCTGAGTGAACCTAAATGAATTTTCTTTTAAATAATTACCGATTTGTAATTATTTCTGAACCTTTTGAAAATTAATAAAACGTTTTATTTAACCACATTGGATTAATAAATAAGATGTTTAGCATAAATTTAATTTAATTACAAACAGCAGTTAGACGAATAGGCAAAGAGATTTTGCTCGGGACTTTCACTTTGACAATATATCTAAATGTCACCGACATTGATAAGATATGTCTTTCTGTAATTATTTAACATTAAAGATTTTTTTGCATTTCTAGAACTAACAATTAAACGTTGTTACGTGTTGTAGAAAAAATTACTTAGAATGTTAACCTTGATAACGTATGTCAAGATTACTGAAATTGATGAGGTCGTCCCTGTTACAATCCAATTATCATAACTTGGGATAACTTTGACCAGACTACGTGACTTTGGCCCAGAACTAGAAAATTATTAATGTGGTCTGGCTGCTCTGCAAACTGTTATATTGATATAGGTGACAATAATTCTTGTCACCTACTCCGTTTTAACAATTTGCAGAGAAATAAATTTGAAAATTATTATTTTCTGCTTTTAATACCTGGTTATTAAACTGATCAAAATTAACGCAGCTTACGGTGAACAATATCTTTATGCTATAACAAATATTTTCTGTATTATTACAATTCAAGAGTCCACGGGGAAAACATTATAGTCTATTTTTAATAAAATTTAAGATTTTAGCATCCTTTATTAGAATTTTAAGAAAACTACCAAACGGTAGAACGACAAAAAGAAGAATCCACGAAAGGGCAGAAAAATTAAAGGTGAAAGAATTCTGGGTTCAGAATAAAATGATGAGTACAGCAATTTTTCGCTGAAAAAAAATGAATAAATCGATTCTTTAAGAACATTTAACATTATGACTACTGCGTCAGCCATATATTTTCATACACATCTAGTATCTAATTGAAAATATTCGTATTAATTATTTGGAACTGTAAATAATAAATATAATAAAACATTACAAAAAATTTGGTAAGATTTATTAAAAATAAAAATGTTACTTAAAATCATCAAGTGTTTCAATGTCGCAGTCAACGTGTTAATTTTCTTAAACATATCTAGAAACTCCTTATTAAAAAAAAAACTGAATTCTATATCTTGTGTAGTCGCAGTGGAATTCATAAAGTTTGTTTTACGAATGCTGAACATATTTTCCGTGAATCTGATCGTTTTTCTGTCTAACTCTACAATTGGAAGAAATATTAAAGTGGTCGCACTTAAAGGAGACACACGGTACATTAAAGTTTTTTCAAGTCTTTCAACTTCCAAATAGAGCGTAAAACGATCAGAACAATCGAAAGGACACGCGACACCAGGTTTCGAGAAAGACGTAGCTCGCAAAAGACGGATCGATCTGCGTTTATAACAGCATCGCTCATGTTTCAGAGGGTGTGCGAGACACAGCTGGTGGCGAAGGGGTACACGAGGGTGGCAAGGTGTCGAAGAGGTCGAAACCGGTGGACCTGGACGAGGGGGGCCACGACAATGAGGACTACTACTACGAGGACGTGGACGAAAGAAACAATCCGACGAATGAGGCACCGGTAGTGCCCCCCGGATTCCTCAGCCCCTCTGTAAGGGAGTATCTCGATCTCGGTAAATCGATACCTGGTACGTAAACAAGATCATCTAGCGAGAAATTGCCCCTTTCGCGAGCCCCGTTGCTCTACGCCTTCTTTTTTTTCTAGCTCGTGCACACGTTCAGGAATTTCTTCTTTTTCAGATTTCTCTCTTTTATCCAACCGACGACTGTTTCACGAGTTTTCTCTCTGTCTTTCTTAGGCTCCTTTCCCAGACGGCGCGTTGTTGAAATCGCGAGCGTGAAAACGAATCGACAAATAAAAATCCGAGAATCCCGTACCGGCAATGTTACAAGGCACTTTTTGAAACAAGAGCTTTGTTGGCTGCTGGACTTTGTGAAAAAGAACTACTATTTCGTGTTTTATCGTCGTCTTGAATGCCCACTACGGATGTGAACAATGGCACTATGCTCTAATTCTATTTCTGGCAATTAACCCTCACCTTAGAATGCTTTCATTATTTTTTATTTTATTTTATTTATTTACAGTTATACAATTACCTAAAGTAAATAAGACACGAATTAAAGAAGAGAAGGAATACGATGTTACATAATATGTATAAAATATAATATTTAAACCTTACATGTCTCATATCAACATGAAAATGTCACATAATTAAGGATAAAAGAAGGTCGGTTAATGAATATTTTAAGGATATTATAGGGTTTCTAAATATATCCGTATTATGATAAACTGAGTTAATATAATTTCCAATTTGATTTATGCAACTGAAATAAACGTAATTAGTGCGATGTGGTTCAGTACGAATTAAAGTGTAATTTCTTAGATTAAACTGAATTATCAACGGACAAAATATCATATTTTTCGTTATTTTACAAGAGAATACAGCGTAGAGCGTTTTTCTTCTGTTGTACTGTATTTGGATATTTAAGAATTAAATCTTGGTCATAAGAATTAAACGATGCCGGGCAACTACGCTTGGCACCAAGTCTTAAAAATTTGTACTGGACGTATTCAATATTATTAATATGAGTGTAGTATGTACTACGCAGACTAGATTATACTTTCATAAATAGATCTAATTAAATGGCAGTATAGCGTTCTGATAGTCTCAGTGTTCTTAAAAAACTTTGACTCAGCGACTTAAGGCTGTAGGAAATAATATTTATTAATGTGTTGTAGAACATAAAGTGGAAGTATTTCGTCCGTTAATTATTGGTACGAACACATGAAGCGTACTAACTTTTATAACGTGTTTATTAGTCGAAAATGCTAATTAATTCCGGATTCGTCAATGATTACTCTTTATCTTGCTTCTTGGGCATTTTGAGAAAAATGTAACCGTATATACTTTACGCTTGGTAACTGCTCTTTCAGAATTTCAACGATTAACTTGTAATGATGCACATTTTAATGTGACCCGTAATTTAATTAATCCACTTCTACCGAAACTTGTACTGAAGTTTATATGTTCAGACTTCAGAATCAAAACGACAAACTGATATTGTACTATTTTATTTTTAAATGATTGACAAGATGAATTTGATTTATAAGAAGGTGAATATAATCTACAAAAGAAGTAATGTAGAGTGCAAAACTCGTATCAAAATACTAAAAGAATCAAACTTTCCGCCCAAAATAGTTTAACAGTATATAAATGTATTAAGTAATTATTATTTGGATTTATTAGTACATAGTATAAAACAATTTTTCTATTCTTCAAAGTATAAAGACGATTTTTATCAACTGCCATACAGCAAGTATGATGTTTCTGCGTGGACTGAGCCATTAGTATGTAATTTATAGATTTATCCCAAAATTTGTGCGGGCATGTTTCTTACTTTTCGAAATCTAATGAAAGTTTTCTTGAAAATCTAATCATTGCTCATGAATCATGAGTGTTCATAATCAAAATGCGATTTATGAACGTGCATCGCTCCATGCACATACACTACCGCTCAAAAGTATCCGGACACTTGCTTTTGTTCAATAAAACATAGTTTAACTTTGTACGAAAGTTATTCAGGGCTATTATATCAATTGTAATTATTATTATTATCTTTCTTGATGTAGCATAACATAATAGAATTAATTTTTAAGTACAAATTATACAATGAATGTGCGTAAGTCAAATTCCTGCCCAAAAATACGGAATCTAATGGAACGGTTTCGATGCTTAAAAGAGTCTTAATTTCTTTTTGTTTCATTTCTATGGTACAGAACAAATTCAGAGAGTTCTTCTATATGTATCAAGTGTCTGTAAACTGTTGATGAGATGTTTATGTCCTCTCAATGGAGATACAAATGGAGGTAACACTATGCACTCGACATCTTCGGTTTAGTTTGTCTGTAGCTTCTTTTCCATCGAGACAGGAGTTCCAAAGGAGAATTATCAATAGAAAAACGTTCCAGTAATCTGATTCTTGCAGAAGAAGGATATGCAGTTGGGGAAATTGAAAAAATTCCGAAATCAACAGTGCATGACACTATTAAAAAGTATGCAACTAGCAGTCGTTGCTTATAAAAAAAGGACAGGACGACCAGTGAAGACAACTAAATTCGAAGACTGATGTATTGAAACACTAAGCAAACGTAAAAAACATCTTAGAGCATCACACAGAAACAATCAGAAAATTTGTAGAAAGATTGCTGAGATTAGTGCAAGCGGTAATATCTAACCGCGGTGGATACATTGATGAATCTCGTTATTTGTTAATTGTCGATTGTTATTTGTTGCTTATGAAATATTTAACGTTTGAAATTAAAAATTATGTATGTGGAACTTACGACAATCAACAAATAACGAGATTCATCAATGTATCCACCGCGGTTAGATATTACCGCTTGCACTAATCTCAGCAATCTTTCTACAAATTTTCTGATTGTTTCTGTGTGGTGCTCTAAGATGTTTTTTACGTTTGCTTAGTGTTTCAATACATCGGTCTTCGGATTTAGTTGTCTTCACTGGTCATCCTGTCCTTTTTTTATAAGCAACCACTGCTAGTTGCATACTTTTTAATAGTGTCATGCACTGTTGATTTCGGAATTTTTTCAATTTCCCCAACTGCATATCCTTCTTCTGCAAGAATCAGATTACTGGAACGTTTTTCTATTGATAATTCTCATTTGGAACTCATGTCTCGATGGAAAAGAAGCTACAGACAAACTAAACCGAAGATGTCGAGTGCATAGTGTTACCTCCATTTGTATCTCCATTGAGAGAACATAAACATCTCATCAATAGTTTACAGACACTTGATACATATAGAAGAACTCTCTGAATTTGTTCTGTACCATAGAAATGAAACAAAAAAAAATTAAGACTCTTTTAAGCATCGAAACCGTTCCATTAGATTCCGTATTTTTGGGCAGGAATTTGACTTACGCACACTCATTGTATAATTTGTACTTAAAAATTAATTCTATTATGTTATGCTACATCAAGAAAGATAATAATAATAATTACAATTGATATAATAGCCCTAAATAACTTTCGTACAAAGTTAAACTATGATTTATTGAACAAAAGCAAGTGTCCGGATACTTTTGAGCGGTAGTGTATGTAAGTAATGTAGATATTGAAAGAACTCTGTTAGTTTGTAAGGAAAACGACGTGTTGGTGACGTGTGCTGCGTGTCAGGTAGTTAGGGCTTAGGGTAATAAAACCCTCGCGCTCGATCGTACGTGCCCTGCGCGGACATAGCTTCTAAGCTAGGTATAAATACGGTCGAAAAAACATAGAACAGATAGACAAGCCTGCTCCTTCAAAGGAACAACTTGAAAAGCAAAATTGGGAGAAATCGTTCCATCGCGAACACAGTATTCCGGCACCACCCTCTCCTTCTAAAGGGAAGTCGTTCCTACGCGGATACGGTACCCGTTCCTACCCAAATAATCTTGTGTGGCGGTGACATCCGTCGGGTAGCATTTCTTGTTCCTCACCCATCGGTCGGAAACACTGTAAGAGTATCGACAAAAAAATCGTAGCGCTGCCAGTTTAATATTGAGCTAGCAGGACCAAACGTCAAAATTGATAAAAATCAAAAAATAAAGCAGATACATTTAGAGCCGAATTTGTACTAATTTATACCATCAAAAGAAATTTTTTACCTGCTAGCGATTTTAAGAAAGTCGGGACGACACGAGATTAACATTAAGTTAGCAGGTCAAAAATGTTAAAATTAACAACAATAAAAAAAGGGGATACATTTAGTACTGAATTTGTGCTGATTTGTACCAGCAAAAGAAATTTTGTACTAATATTTGAATATTAGAAATTACCTTACAGCCGTAATGCCAACTAAAGCAAATCTAAATGAAAGTAGAAACAACGAAATTCACATTTGTTTTTTACATTTTCCATTTATCAATCTTAAAATAAAAATCACCAGAGGCTATTAATAATAAATTTAGTAGAACAAATAACGTCGGTTACAGATTAGTGCGAATATTCTTTTGTACAATGTAATTTGTATTTAATTGTAAACTAAAATAGATAAGCAATAACTCACATATTTTAAAGTAAATTTTATATTCGTCAAAAAAAAACTTGTCTTTATTTTTAATTTACCACAATAATTTTTTTTAGTTTCTTCAACCTTTAAAAAGCAGGAATCAAATTTTGTACGCAACAATTGGTAAAATGCTTTTCATATGAAACTGATATTTGTACATATTCTAGTATACATTTAGCTGCACTCTTTAAAGTATCGGAAAAATAAATTTTATACAGTTACCATATAATTTTTAAAATATAATTTATAACAGATATGTTATCCTTTTTCCAGGGACAATTTTTTCCGCTACATATTACTTACTTAATTAAGAAATACAACAATATAATTCGCAACTGAATCATAAAACTTTGTTGAACATTAAAATGCAAAATAATATTAATCATTACACGTCGAGCAAACGCGTTTTTAGGAAGGGTAAAATGAGTACGAGCACAATATTAATTGAATCTACGTATATTTCTCCTTTTTAAATGATTTTTAATACACCAGCTAGCACCAAATTGAGTTACCAGCAGGACGATATTTCCTTAAATGGCAAAATTATTTTTGCATATACAAAATAGTATAAAATAGGTATCAAATATTGCAACATTTTAATTAAATTTTCCTGTTTTAAGTATTAAATAATTACAACAGAAATGACTTCCTGTTAACGCTAAGTTTGAAAGATAAATGGAAATGACCAGAATTAATTTAAGTAGCACATTTGGTATAAATACAGCACAAACTGTATCTGCTTTGTTTCATTCATTTTTGTTAATTTTAACATTTTTGTCGTCTAATTGGACATGAATCTCATATCGTTCCGATTTCCTTAAAATCGGTAAGAGGTACAAAATCTCTTTTGAGGGTATAAATTAGTACAAATTCAGCTGAAAATGTATTAGCTTTGTTTTTTTTATTTTTATCAATTTTGACGTTTGATCCTGCTAGCTCAATATTAAGCTAGCAGCGCCACGACGAAAACAGTACGAGGTATAAAGTTGCTTTTTGTGGTACAAATTAATACAAAATAAGTATTGAATATAGTAATCATTCTATATAAGCAAAAATGTCCTTTATGATATAAGCAAAAATGTTATCCTCACCACTAGGGGGAAGGCCCCTCGAGACGCCAGAACTCGCTCGCCGAGAAATGTAACGTGATACAGGTTCAAGTATAACTGTGAGACAATACCAATGCAAATATAAAACTTTCTTATTTTTTATTTTTTCGTTGTCAAACTTTTACCAATAAATTTTCCACACTTTTCTGATTAAAATGAGTTCAAGCACAATATAATTTGGACTATATTTACTGGTTTAATTGACGATAAAAGTTTCTAACACAGAGAAGGATAGCGAGTGAAAAAGAAAGAAACGCTGCGATTGTGGCAGTCGGAAAAGATCAAAAGTCAGTTCAATTGTTTGCAATGTAAATGCGTTGTTAAGTTCTTTATTTTTAATCCATTTTTTACACAACTTTCTCTATCATATTCGTGACATTTTCCTAATTAAAATGAAACCAAACACGACGTAATTCGAGTCATATTACTTGCAATAACTTATTGAAGTTAAGTTCTTGATGTAAGCAGAACGTTCAATATTACAAATAAGTATGTTCCGAATTACGTGGTGTTTAGTCTCATTTTAATCAGGAAAATGTTACGAACATGATGGAAAAAGTTTCATAAAGAAAAAAGAAAAAAGTTTTATTCTTGCAGTAGGATTGCCCCGCCGATATGTTACTGTTCACGTTGGCCTCCTTTGCTCGCTGTTCTTTTCGACGTTCGGCAAAACATCTATCAATATAGGACCTGTACGATATACGCAAAACTTCAAATTCGAAAGATTTGAGTATATCGAATGATTATTGTATTCCACTACGACCGATATGATTCTGCCGGAGATTCTGCAGCTTAGAGAGGTAGAATAGCCGTACTTGGAGGTACAAATTACAAGACAGAATGTAAGAAAACATGTGGTTATTCTTATTAGTACCTTGAAATTCATTTTAACAAATTCTAAACTGTCTATAGGGTGTAGCCGGATACGTTGGACATACTCGGTTAAAAAACCGAACATATTCTAAAAATAGTGAAGAAATTCAAGCGTATGTTCTACCTGTCTTCAGTTATGAGATATTGTGCTTTATTTTGTATTATCTAATATTCCTTTACAAGAAACGTGAAAATGATTCATCTTGTATTTTGAGATAAATCTATAAACGCTTTATTATGAATCGGTCTACACTTTGAATAGTTCATAACGTTCTTCCAATTTACAGAAAAATTTGTAGTCTGATCATTATGATTTGTCCAAAGAAAAATTAAATCTTCAATAGATTGTAAGTATTCCGATCAATAACCTCATAAGTAAAAATCCAACGGATTTCAAATCTACCCGAAACGAGTGGAGAATTCAATACCACATTCATGATCAAATCTTTTATTTGAAAACAGTTCATTTAAGAATTGCCTATTTAGGTATAATATTGCAAAGCATCATTATACAACTACTTACTATATGCAAAGTTTCATAACAGCTGACACATTAATATTTCGCGTGAATTTACATTCAAGAAGTAAATATATTTTGTACCTGTCAGTTTTCCACTGTACATTACTATTGATTAAGGTAATGCAAGTTACTATTTGCAAACAGTATGATTTTCTGCTGAAGATATAGTAGTTCATTATTATTTGAAAACAAAATTGATTATATCTACTAAACGAAACAAGCATATATTTAGGAATTTTTTTCACTGTTTTTAGGAATATAAATAGCTTTTAAAGTAAAGATAGACTAAATCAAGAACAATCCTCCTGTTTTCTAACTTGACAGACTATGGTAATGATTATTTTTATGGTATCAGCAATCTTGATACTGTAAAAGTTCAACAAAGATACAGAGACGCTGTATATCAGCATCATAGAGAACGAGAAAGAAGCGAGAGTAGAAGGAAGGCGGTTCGTGGAAATTGGTCGTTCGCGAGGAAACGCTGCATTTAAATTCGTTTCTTCGTGTCCCTTCTTTATACGGCAGAATACTATCTTTCGACAAGTTCCCTCGGTTTAAGCGAGCGCTTTATGCGATTGCGGAGACGCGGAACGAAAGACGAGAAATAAATACATAGACGGTTATTGCTCGCCGAGGTATGCCGCGTATTGTCTCGCTTCTCTTCACCTGGAACCGTTTTTATTCCGACCTCCGGCGTCTGGAAGATTGCCTCCAAGGGCGTTTATTAGACTGTATCTAGGTCTACCCTCCAATTTCCTTAACCTTTTTCAAATTCTTCCGTTATTCGCCAGCGAATTTCTCTTTTTCTCTCGACGGTCCAGTGTATTTGAGACTTTGACTTCGGCGCTGTCCAAAAGATGCGGAAGAAAACAGATTTCAGCTTTGTCTTAGTATCTCAATTGCTATAAACAGGAAATTATACTTCCTATTTCGAAACTTCTTTACGTACACCTTAAACCGAGGAAAACCTCTCAAGATTAGATACATATGCAAACTTATATCCTTCAAATTCAAATTTTTGTCAATAAAAAATATACTTGTATAAGACTAACGTATAATTGTACGTTTAAACAGAAATACACTTAAACACTTTTAAATAAAATTCAGTTATTCCGAAAATGCCGAATAATGTATAATTTGAATTAAAAAATATTCACACATTATCTCTCGACTCGGGACATTATTCGTGCCGTTAATTCGAACAATTATATTTATTATAAATCATTAAAAAAAAATATGTATCAAATGCTCTAATAGCAAACTGTACATACTGCATATATGTTATAAATATAATTGTTCATAACTTTTGGGATATTACTGAAATCGAAAACTGAAATATTTAAAAATATCGAAAATTATTTGGAATAAGAATTATGTCCCTTTTGAAATACTACTGAAGTTAAAATTTCAAACTATACAAATTATAAAAACTATAATTTGTATTTGAAAATTTTTAAATAAAAAAGATTGTTCACTGTTCTTAAATGTTTTTGTTTTATTTTAAACTCGTGTTTGTATTTGTTCAATTCTATCGGGAAGGAATCTATGAGGGCACATGTGTAACGGTCGATTATAAAACTGATGTGGTAAATTAAATGCTACCCAGCGGAAGAGACACCTTTCTTCTGGCCTAAAGTTGATACCAGCAAGCTTTAAAGTATGACTATAAAGATAAGGTGAAAGAGGGTTAGGTATATTCTGCATGGTCATTTAAACGAAGGTTCAACCGATAGAATCACAGTTTAAAACATTATTTTTTAACCTACTGCTTTAAAATTCCCTTTATAAAATCATAATGCTCGCATAAAGCACGTAAATGATATGATAAATAGAACTGATGCATATAATTATTCAATGCAAAATATATGCAACATTAATAATTGAGTACTATTGTATATTGTTTAGTTGAAGACTTCATACTTGATTTAAATTTTCATATAGGTAATCATGTATGCATAATCTAGTAATGTAGATTATATAATCATGAAGTAAAGGACTAAAAGATGAAGAAAGTTAGAAAGAAACTTAAAAAATGGTCGTTTCTAAATCTCCTTGTAAACGAAAAATTTTTGCAAGACTTTCCAAAATATCTCTCGAAAAATAATAACTTTCATTCGCATTTACCTAAAATGTGGTGGAAAAACTATAAGAAATGATTGTGAATATAAAAAAATAAGAACGATCGAATTTATTCATGATTTACACTTAACGTTTGTGTTCTTCAGACTGTGACAAATTTGACGAATCAATGGAACCTCCAAATAAAAGATTTTCACCTAGATTAAGAAAATGAACATGTGAACAATTGGTATAGAAATAAAAAAATTCGGAATAAAATTAAAAATTAAATTTAAATCTTACATTAAATGAGCGAAGGACTAACTCCGTCACCTAAGAGTTGACTGAAGTTTCAAACACCAAGGAGCATCAAATAATCGTTTGTAATTTTTTCTCCCTTTCCCTCTCGTCTAAATATCTTGTTCTCCCTTTTCGCGACAAGTACCACAGCGATACAACGATATCCGATTATAGCACTGCGAGGATGAAAGCCGTTCAATCCGTCGTAATTATTTTTCTCAATGTCGATCCGATTAACGTGGCCCCAAGACGGACTTAAGCGTTTCGAGGATTCCGATGGACTCGGTCGACGGACGAGTCTCGCGTTACGTCGATTATCGATCACAAATTCTGGGACAATGGGATGTTTCGTTGTGCAGCCAGTCCACCGCAAATCGCCACGCCACCCCTCAAACACGTAACACCCATTGTGACACGAGGGATGTTATTGTGGACGGCATTTTCCGCAATCCCCATACCAAAAGATCTCGATTCTGACGATAAATGCCATAGCCTTTTCTAATTTTAGAGTCTGCGAATACGTTAATCGAAGTATTAGCATTTATAATTTAAACGTATTACCATAACGGATAAAATAATATTGAAAGTAAAAAATAAATTTCCATTAGAAAATAAGTAGGAAAAGGTGCTGTACCTAGGAACATTTTTTGATTGTAGTAAAATTTTAATCAAAATTAATATTGAGAAATTATAAAGTTACTTGGATAAAGATGTATAGATTGTACTGACATGTTTAATATACTTTTATTTAATTGTCACTTTCACCTGATTTTTTCTTCATATTAGCAAGTGTCTTGGAATGCTGTACCTAGAAACAATACTTACGTGGGTAGAAAGTAGTATTCATTCATAAATAGTTGTTATTTATAAATACCAACTGTAATATTAATGATTATTAATTAACTTTTGTATTACTTTAAAATGCACGAAAATCACTAAAAGAAAAAGAAAAGAAAAAAAGAATTATTTGTACTGACAGTATTAAAAACTTATTTAAAGCTTAAAGAAGTTTTTAATGTCTTTGCCCACATTATAGCGAATGAAACTGACTCGCAAACTTAGAACATTCCTTGTTATAACCGTATTAATTGTCTTTAGGTAGATTTGAACCGTCCTCTGGAAAAATGTAAGGTTCAGTTCTGTATAATGCTTTGATAAATTAATTTTATCCTGTAAATGATGTAATAATTTCACCTATATCTCAAAAATCGTTGTAGCTTTCATGAAATGAGCAATTATTTTTATAATTATTAGCAAAAGTATTTACTTACAAGTACTAAAAATAAAAATATGTATATATGTAGAAGCACTGAATGGACGGCCATTTGCAATTACAGTTGATTAAATGTTATTGTTGTAAGGTTCTCAGTTATATAATACAGTAAAATTTTGTATTGTTACTTATATCTTAAAAAACGGACATTTTTCCTTTTTTACACTTAATAGTTTGAAACAGTAATGTCATATTATGTATATTATTTAATTTATAAGTTAATAGGAATAACTATGTAAAATAATACTTTATGCGCAAAATATGTACTAATCATTTGAAATATTATTTTTTTTTAATTAAGTATTAGTAATATATTTGGATTAATGCACCGATCGGTTGAAATAGATTATTATTGTATATTTCAAGTATCATTTCACTTGAGATATAACTCAAATCATACCTAGAAGAAAAAGTAAATTCAAGCAATTTATACAATTTTGCCAAATATTTTCCTTAAAATTAATTTCCAAAAATTTATTACGCTAACAATGATGCAAATAATGTATACTTTAAAGTGTAGAAACATAACACAAGTGTAGACATTAGAAGTTTAAAAAAATAAAAAACTAATGGAAAAGTTATTAAGCAAGCTACATCTACAATGCAATCAATGAAAATTCGAGAATGCAACAAAGTAGAGGGTCAAAAATCAATTGTTAACGTTAATGTATGAAAGAGTAAAGAAACGATAAAAAAAAAGTGTAAAGAAAGGTATGAGAAAGAAGAACTAAATGACTATAATGTAAAGCCTACAATCCAAATATACATCTAAGCAGTTTTTTTTTAAATAAAATTCATTTAATAATAAAGTCCGGACACAATCTTTAAAATGATCATATAATTAAAAAATTTCATTTTTAATATTCAATTAGAGTTTTAAATTTTTGCAGTGTATGTGGAGACCTATGAGTGTACAACTATATGCTTGAAGTCGACATTGGGATTAATTCTCTTCTGGTTAAGTTTTATAGATGGTTCTCATTGTTCTTGTATGGCAATTAATCGAGTTACTTTATTTTACCGCGCATCCCCTCACTTATAGATTGAGCAAAAATAAATAAAATGTTAACAGAATCATAAATACGAAGAAAGCTTACAAAATGAAGTGTCAAAAATATTAACTCAAATACCGTGCAAAACAAAGCACTGAAAAAGGTCAGCAAATCCAAAACAGACGTCCACATTTAAGTACAGTTCAGGAAGAGGAAGTAAAAAAGAAGGGAAATGGGGGTTGGTCGCGTTGTGTTAAATCGATATAGCACAGCGTAAACTTATCTCATTGTCTTAACGTTCCTCTCTCAATCTCTCGAAGGGTTGCGACGGAACCGACCTACCCCCACGTTTCGGCCCCTCCACCAAGCGTACCACTCTCGGATAGGATAATGAAATACCCAAGAGCCCGGGACGCGACCTCTGCACCAGAGCAAAGGCGCCAGATCCTGCGGGAGCATTCCAGGGGCTGCAGGACCAATGTAGCAGGGGACGAGGCCAGAGAACACAGACTTCACCCTCCTTTTCCAGTAAACCCCTCTCGCGAACCCGGTTCAACCTAAGCGTAGGTCTCATTTCGTGCGTTTCACGACGCGTACGAGCGAGCACGCGCGGACAGAGACGAACAGGAAAAGGAGAGGGGGTGAAAAGAGAAAAAGAGACGAAATAATGGTAGAAGGAGCGAGAAGGATGAGACAGCAAACCTCGTCCCGTTCGCCTGACTGACTTTATGACGATGGCTGCCACGAGGAGACATAAAAGAGAGAAAGAGGGAGAGGGGGTAGAAGAGACAGTCCTGGTTTGATGCATTTTCCCGGGCGTTCGTCCTTCATTTGCCAAACAGCAGGATAGCTTTCCATCCTTCGAGACGAAACGATCGGCTGGTGAACCACGTTTCTACCCTTCGGCTATTTTCCAACCCTGCTTGCTCGTTCCTTGCACCAACCATCCAGTCCCTTTCTTACAATTTCTTGTCTGCCATGCTGGCATTTTACGAAAGGAAATGAAATGTTATGGTGAATGGTTTAACCATGATGCCTATGTTTCTCTTTAATCCATTTACTTAAATCCATTTACGAATCTCATTTTGTTAATTTAATATAAAGACCTCTTGCCTATCGATAATTTTTTTTACTGTTCTAAGTTTCAATGTATTTTTAGATCTTACTGCTTCAGGCAATGACAAATTCTTATGCTATAAATTCATTAATTTGGAAATGTTCCAGATAATATGTTCAAAATATATCATTCTTACTCCAGCTCCTGCTTGTAGTTCATAGCTTTTGTTCTGTTAAATGAAAGCTACTATGAACAGAAATTTGGTACAATGTTATGTACTAATGTCTTTAGAATGTTGTAATGCAAATGTAATGAGATTTTGTCCATTGTCAGTATGACAAATCTTTTTTTACTATTTTCCATTTCAGAATTACAGTAGATAGCTTTCGCATAAATAATACTATAGGACTGATGGATTGTTAGAATTTTCAACGTTGATCGAGTCAACAGAAAATGGAAACTGTTAGGCACTTCCATTGCAGATTATAGCATTCAGAATTCAAGATCACATCACTTTCAGACACAAAGCTGCATTAGCTCTATGACTATAGCTGCTGAAAACTTTCACAAGACTTTATAAAATATAATAATTATGAGCTTGTCACTTTGCTGATAGCGTCACAAAACCATCAGCATTACCCTCACGAATAAGTATACAAAACTATGCTACACACATACTGCAAGCTTCAATTTTAACTAGTATAACAACATTCTAATCGCATCATTGTACGTATGATCTCACTTATAGCTTCTTATAACCATCAGCGATGTCCTCTACCACCCCTTTCAGGGAGTAACACTTATTACGGGGCACCCTGTATAAATAAAAAACGTAAAAAACAGCTGCCTCATTACACAGAATACAGAATCTAATTAAGTCCATCTTACTTTCTAAAAAACATTTTAAATACAGTGATTATTGTATCTGTCATGGTACATTTTTCAGTAATACTTATCATTGATAGATTCTCAAAATTACTACTGTTATCTTCATAAATGAATACACAGAAGTACCTACACCCTTATTGCAAACTTCAGAATTTCAATCGGTATATACTGAAAATTGTCAGTGTCACTTTTATAAATAAAAATTCAGAAATACTCAGCTGACAATTCACAATTATCAGTATTATTTTTATAATTCAAAATTCAAAACTATAGTTCAAAATAATTCAAGCATATTTTATGCCTAAACACACTCATCATTGTATCTGCCTAATAGCATATCAAAACTGTTAATGTCGCGCTCGTAAATAAATATCTATATGGAAATACCCGACATCCTTACTACAAGTTTCAGAATTCAGAACCTAGATACTATTCGCTTCCAAACAACATTATATACACAGTGTATCTTCATGCTAAAATTTCTCAAAACTATTAAGGTCATCCTCAGTAGCAAATAAACAAATTCTTATTTCAAGCTACATGATTTATTCTTATTATGATCGCTTCGCAACATCTTACACACAATCATTACCTACATAAATCTAATCACGACTAAGATCTCTACCACCTTAGCACGGTTCCTCTTATGTCGTATCCCGTAACATCCAAATCACATCCCCATAGACGAGCATTAACGTGACAGAACTACGGCATCATCCAACCGCAAAGAGTTGACAAAAGGGTGCTCCACAAGTAGACGGTGGAGGTTAGCTAGGAACGAAATAATTAGAACGATCGTCGATGCGTTACGGAAGGGATGAAAAGCCGAGAATATGCGGTGTTTCGCGTCGTCGAGGCAGGAATCCGTCGAAGTTATAATTACCTGGACAACACCGTGTTGGCTCGGAGAACATCGCGACGACGCGGCGCGGCGCAGCGCGACGAACAAAGGCGGATAGGAGTCGATTGAAAAGGGAGAGCCAGGCGCGAGAAAGAGACGCGTACGGGACGTTTATTCCGTGCGGGTACACGAGAATCTCTTCCGGTGACAAAACAGGTCGGACAAGCGGCGGAAGGTGCGAATTTCGTATGGATGTCACCGCGATACGAACGAGTTTGCGACCACGCTGGAAAGTGCACGTTCCGTCTCTATTCCGCCATCAGCCAGCTCGGTGCGCCCCGCAGCAATAACAAGCGTATTCCTGGGCTGGCTGGCGAGATCCGTGCGCGATGTGCAACCTGAAACTATGCTGCTCGTCGAATGAGATTCGAATAGCTATGGGGCAGGAGGAACATCGAGCGACAGGGTGAATGGAGAAAAGGGAGAGACAGAGACGGAGAGAGAGGGTGTACGCTGATGCAAAGTTGTTTAGACGGACAACGGAGAGGGGAAAAGCTTCGCACGGTTGGTTATAATTCGTTAAGAAGCTTTGCCAGCGGAGTGAGTTCGCGCGTTCCAACCCTCTCTGATCGCGTCGCTTCCGAGTAATCCTTTCTGCAAGTGTTTATCGTATTCCTTTGGTTGCGTTCATTTTTTTCCAGGGTTAGGCACCTTGGACCGTTGTAAAAATTTGGTATTTTTCAAAATTTAAATTAAAGCAATAGAAATACTATTACAATTGTATCTCGAATTACATTCACTCGACTTACATTTTTTCACACTTACGGCATTCTTTTCACCAAAGCATTAAGCTATGTACGTATAAGTATTTATATACACATGTAACAATGACCATGAGCGTTTATGCTAAGCTTTCCAAGGAGAAATGGTAATTTAAAGAATAAAATCATACCACTTATTCGACTTCAATTGGTCAATGTTTAAACTCAGAGATTTAGAATATTAGAAATCTGGAAATATTCCCATTTACAACATAGAAATTTCAACATCTAACAATTTAAAGGTTTAGAAATATGGATTCTTGGCGATTTGGGAATTACGAAATTTGAAAATTTAGAGATATGGAAATGTGCAAATTTGGTAACTTGAAAATTTGGAAACATTCATATTTACAGATATACATGATCGAGTATTTAAAAATGTGGAAATTACAAAATTAAGGATTATTTTGATAACTGAGAATTTTAGAATTACCGAATTTGAAAATTTTGAGAATGTAGCGATTAGAAAATATAGAAATGTTTTAATTTAGTGATTTGAATTTTGAAAGTTTAGGGATTCAGAAAGTTCATTAGATATGTAAAAATTTGGCAAGTCGGATGTTTGGAAATTTGAGAATACAAGAAATTTAGAGATTAAACAATTCAGGATACTGATAATTTGAAAATGTGAAAATTAGTGGATTAGTAAATTTGAAAATCTGGCAAATTTTGACAATTGGAGGGTATGAATATGTTACAATTTGGAAACATAGAAATTTGGGAGCTATGAAAATTGTTATGTTAGGAATATAGAAATCCGGAAGTTTCGGAATTTGGAAATTCAAGTTTAATGATTTGAAAATTTAGCATTTTGGAAACTGTAATTGTGAGACGTGAAAATTCAAGATAATAAAAAATTTGACAATTTGAGGATTTAAAAGTATATGTATTTGCAAAATTTGTGAAATTTGGTATTTGAAAATTTGGTGGTTTAAAAACTACGAATTTTGGAATTCGAAGATTTCCATTTCTGTGAATTTTAAAATCTTGAAAATTCAGAAATTTGAGAATCTAAACATTTGTTAGTTTGAACATTTTATTATTTTTGCATTTGGGAATTTGAAAATTTTTAATTTGGAAATTTGGAAAATTTGAACTTTAAAACTAAGAATTTTGAGATTTTGAAATTATTAACTTCACATATTTATTCACTTACCAATCGCATCTACGAAGCTTTTTTCATTACACTCTTTCACAAAAAAAAAAAATCGAAGCTCCCTAATTACATTATTAAATCTGCTATTTCCCGAATTACCTTCGTTTCTATTAATTTACGCCTTTTATGAGCTGCATCAGCTATGCTAAAAGCAATTAGTACGTATGTGAGTGGTAGGAACGTATTTCGAAAATTGTCTGACCACAGGGGTGGCGGGTTCTCTCCGCAGCACCGAAGGGGCAATGTTACCATCGCGTCTCTACTTCGAATCTATCTTCGTTCACGCACAATTCCAACGATTCTAATTGAAATCCGGAGAATTCCCGGTGAATTTGTAAAGACATTCAGCAGAGCGACTGGAACGCCGTTAAAACAAGGTAAAAGCAAGCTGGTCGAGCATCAACAAATATCCGAGGAACACAACGAGTGGCTCGCGTAAAGAAGGAAATTGCTCTAAGAGCCTTCAGTCTCGAATTGCTGGGCCGGAATAAATAAGCAAAACTCGTCGTGTACGCGAATCAAAGCACGGTTTTCTACCGATTCCTTTTCGCGTCTCTTTCTTCCTCTTTCGTACGTCTCTCTCCCGCTCGAAGAAGCTTCTTCTAACGAGTCTCGCCGATGATAAACACGTTTGTCTCTTTGCTCGCTATCGGTTGCTCGTTGTTATCGTTATGAACAGTTATGAACTCGCATGGAAACATTCTTGGATACTTTCTTTTTCCTTTTTACGAAGGGAAGCTTCTTACCGAGCGTGTCTCCCTTTCCCAGATTATATTCTGCGCTCCGGTTCGTCTGTAATGCGGTTGCCAATAATGTTTCTCTTTAGCGGCCGTATCCATTAACGAATAATATCATGGGATTTCATCGATTCTAGACGCTCATAATGAGACATCAATCGTTTCGAGATCAGATACAACAACGACAGATTGAGAACCACCCCTTGCGTTTCGTCGCGCACGTATTTATCTCGTCTTCCGTTCTATTCTCCTCAACTATGTTTGTCGTTTTCCCAGATTCAATTTGTTGAATTGACTGTGAAGGTTGAATGGGCTTTATTCATGAGAAAATGTTTGTTAGTTTCTCCAACGAATTAAGTAGGTTTCTTAAAAAAATACGGTAACTATCCATATGAAAAACTGACAGCACTTGTATCACTACCGTTTTATTTATTTTACATAATCGAAACAAATTTTAAAAATCAAGAACGAGAAAATTATGATTATTAAATTTATATTGTGTTTTCTATCGAACCTACGTACTGATAATACATTTCGTAACAGTTAATATTTAAAAATAAAAACCTCGAACATAGAATTAAATATAAAAAATTTTAAATAACATCCTCCATACTCACGGGAAGTAGTAAAACCTATTTCGTACACTCGGGTACAACGTGGATCTGCAATATGCAAACCCGAAAAATGCTCATTTTCAAGTTTATTCTATTTATTCAAGTTATTCTTGTTATTCTTATTATGTTCATTTTATTTAGATTTTCAAGTTTTCAAATTATTACATAGCCAAATTTCACAATTTACCCATTTTCACACCTTCAAATATCATAAATTCGTAATTTCCAAATTTTCAAATTCTGAAATGTCTATATTTTCAATTTTTGTCGTCACTAAGATTCCACATTACAATGTGGCTACGTACCTATGCCCCTAAATCTCAAAATCCACAAATCTTAAAGTCCCCAATTTTAAAGGTCTCAAATCCTTAGATTCCTAAATTGCTAGATCTCAAATTATTATGTATCCAATTCCCAAGACCATCAAATTTAATTTTCATATTCGTATACCCGTAAAAAGTGTTAATGTTATATTTGTGTAAATATAAGTTAATAGTTTGTGAACAAATGTATATTCTATTATATATAAAAATACCATCAATTTCAAATTCTATCCAGAAATGACTGTAATGGTATTTGTATATGTCAATGTTATATTTTTTAATCACTTATGGCCAAACATTTGTTAGAAGCAGAAGCAGCTTAAGCTTTAACTCTCTCTTTGTATTAGAAAAGAAATTCAAGACAGCAATAATTTCTGTCAGAATGATTTTATTATGAATTTTTCAACATACCTTCATGTACTAATACCTCAAATTCACAAATACTGATATTGGTACCTCTTGTACAAAGAGATCTTGTCATAGACCCAATTTGAAACTGTAACAAGTAAAAAATGAGGGCAATCGCAAATTTCTGAAATGAATTTATAATTAATTAAGCCCGTAATAACAAATTTATTACTTAATCTCAGTATGTATAAAAACACTATCTTCATACTTTAGTAAAAAGTTGAGTTATTTCTGCAATAACTCAAGATTTACGGATATATAAAAATAAATAAATAATGGATGATACATAAATTAGCTTATACAATGATTCTTTATCTCAATGAAGGTTAACATTTTGACAAAAATTTCTTAATAATTTTTGTAATTTAAAATAAGAAATCTAAGATCCGTCATTTTGGTAGGTTCCGTAAATCTAGTAATATTAGTCATATTAGTCATTCCGTAATATTAGTCATTCAATAGTTGAATAGTTCTTATTCGTTGTAAGCAATTTCGTTTCGAAATAACAAGTTTCTATTATGCACAATACGAAACTGCAACGAATATAGTGACTAAAAGTAAACGCCAATGTAATTACAAATTTCCGAAATAAACCGTTCAATTATGAAGGTACGTCTACAAATCAGTTAATTAACGAGAGTATTTAAACAGCAACTGCTCCGAAACCTCAATAATTTCTCGATTAAACGTTCGCCAGTTGTTATCGGTCGTTGTAAACGATTTGAGAGACGTGGATGTACAATTGGCAGTCGGTCGACGAACGTCGATACCTGGCGGGGTGCCTGTGCTTTGTGCAGGTAATACAGGTGTCAGGTGAGCCGAACACGTACGGTGCATCTCGGCTCGTTGCATTTCCAGCGATTAATCGAGGATACAACTAAACCCGACCAGTCTGCGGACGAAGCTTTGCTTCAGCCTCCATGGTCTATCCGTTCATGGAAATCATGCAGCCGGAAGCGAATCGGTTTTGAGGAAGGGACTACGATCACGGTACTCCTTGTCTTCGTCAGCCGTCAACGGAATCGTCCTGTATCCTGTTGTATCGGTTAATGAGATTTCCGGATGAAATCCCGGCTTCGAGCGTCGTCTCTCTTTACTTGAATAATCGTAGCCAGAAACTGAAGATCCGATTGGAAAAGGAGCTTCCGATAGGTTTCTTGGAGGGTGGTTGTCTGCGGTTTCCTATGGTGTGTCGTTTGGGATTAAACTATCTCTGTTGACGGTTTCTTCCTTCGAGTATTTAGTGGTTTACTTAATTTAATTATTAAATTCAGTGACGCATGTAATGGGCATTTCTTTGATTTTTTCTTTGCAGTTCAAAAGTTAACGATGAGAAAGCGTAATAAGTTGACATATTTTGCAACTTTTAATTTTGACAATTTTTCTTCGAATTTATTATTAATTAAAAATATGCTGAAATATATTTTGGGCTTTCCTCTAGATGTATACTGTAAATGAAAAGAGTATACACCAATTAAATTATAACATGTTTATTTGATGACATCAAAATGTGAATTTGATGACATTACAGTTACCCTATCACAGGACAAGTTGATACTGTTCACGAACAATAATAATAGTGTAACATTAGTGTACATAGAGGTATATTCTATTA
The DNA here is from genome assembly GCA_945859595.2 of Megachile willughbiella. Classification (NCBI taxonomy): domain Eukaryota; kingdom Metazoa; phylum Arthropoda; class Insecta; order Hymenoptera; family Megachilidae; genus Megachile; species Megachile willughbiella. Next base: position 2,124,705 of record OX243807.1, read on the forward strand.
TGATAAACAGTTAAATAATAAACAATAAGTATCTTGCCTTGACCGAACTATACAGTATCAAGAAAATATTACGTATATGAACCTAGTGTAGCGTTAATTCTCCCTGATCTCAACAGATAATAGAATTTTGCAATCCCTTTTCATTCAGATAATTAATAATTTGTATTTAACCCTTAAATTCATAATGCTACTATTCGGCAATATATCTATATTTTTTAACGTAGCATGCATAATCACATAAAGTACGATTAATATATGTTGTGTTCCTGTGTATTGTAACTATTAAATAATATCGTATCAATGCAAAGCGAATAAGTGGAGGTTTTATTCATAAATAAACGTTAATTGATGATCGTGTATTATAATCAATTTAAATTCATTTATGAATGCGGTGTAAATTTCCCAAGAGCAAAGTGACTCGTATAAAATGTAAAAAATATGGTGTAGCTATTGATTCCCTTGTTCATATAATATACATGTTTCACAGGCATTTTCAAATAATAATTTATAAATATGCAAAACGGAAATTTAATATTATTTTTCTGCAACTTTTCGACATATAAACTGCTAATTATAACATATTTAATTAGTTTAGTTTTATTAGTTCAAAGCCTAAATGAATAATGCAATCCCTTTTGCTTTAAAATTTGTAATACATAATTAACTTTTTAGGTGATTTCAGCAATATAAATTATAAATATTATTGAATACTTCAATATTACATATTCAATATTATATTCCAAATACAGGAAGTTGTACCACAGCTTACATCCTACCGATTCGAGTTTCTTCATACTTACATCACCTGTATTAAATTAAGTAATCTTAATATCAATCCATAATACGATTGACATTAAATCATACTATGAAAACTATCCATACGTGATTGTTAAATAAGTTTTTATATTTAGAGCATATGAATCTACCAATTTGGTATAGATATCTACGTGAAAAATGGCTATTTAGGCGAAAGCGTCTTCACTACTCGTTAATATTTAGTTAATAAAGTTTTAAATTGAAATATTTAAACATTTTTTAATTCGCGAAACATCAGATTAATAATTTTCATAATTTAAGAATTTGCAAGGTAAATAATATTATGGGCAATTTAGAAATTTTGTAATTATAAAATCTGAGACTCTAAGAGTTTTGGAATTTGGGAAATTTGAGGCTTTGTTCATTAGAAGATTCAGAATTTTGAAAATATTCGGATTTGAATATTTTGGGGTTTGGGAAAGCTGGAAGCATTGAAATTTGAAAATTTAGAGATTTGGAAATGAGAATATTTAGAAGTTTCAAAATTACGGAATTTAAAAATTGAAAAATGTCATAATTTTGATATTTAAAAATTTGTGAACTTGAAGATTTGGTAATTTAGTGGGTTGCAAATTAAAAAATTTTTAAAGTTGGGAAATTGAAAAAATTTGGGAGTTTGAAAATCTTCAAGGACACTCAAGTATACTCTACAGTTACCACAGTCTGCATATGCACTTCTACCTAACTTATACTATGTAATTTAAAACCCGTTAGTACATAAAAGACGGTGTACGACAACGATTCTTTCTTTTTGTATATGTTACATTTTGTATTATAGTAAAAATGTAAATTTTGTGATTGAGTATAGGGAACATTTTTCGTACTGTAAATTTGCATAAAAACGAACAAATATTGAGCCGTTTACTTTTTTGCAAATATCAACTGTAACTTTTTTAAGGTCGTTTGGAAATCAACATATTATCATATTTGCAATCTACTTTTTCTCGACTACTACAATACGATAACAAACTATAATCACTACTATTAAAAAACCGTCGATGGCCATAGAAACTTGAATAAAGTGACCTTATTGAAAAAAGATAATAAATTAAAATATTTTAATTCTGGACCAAACAAATTTGTTTCAGTAACAGAAAAGATAAGACGAATGAGATAAACAAAGCACCGTATATTTCCACGCCATTATATTTAATAAAGGATCCACTAACACGATTTACAGGAAAAGGTAACTCCTGAGTTACCTGAAGGTCATTTCACACTATTCTGAAATATGTTGCACATTTCATAATTCTAAACAAATTTTTTCTTGATCACAACCATGTAAAAACAAAAGGATACGAAATATAGAACTTTGGAAACTGAGTATAATATCTATTTTAAATAAAGTTAGGCTCTGTTTATGCGTAATGGATATATCTACATTCATATATTCATCAATGATGTGTACGCGCGTGTGTATGTAAGTAAATATGTGTGTACGTGCTTGTATGTCCGAATATTGCATCAATATTTACATTATATTGCATGTACAAATATTTGTTTATGTGCTGTGTCATATATGTAAATATCTTTATTAATACAGGCATCCTTCGAATAACACGGTACTTAAATTGCATAAAGTCGTGAATGGCACGGTTACAAATTGTGACAACTCTCAAATAACATGGAATTCGCATTACACGAAATCGAGCATATTACTGTACGATCACTGATTGTGAGTAGGCCATGTCTGGTATAATTAAGTTTATTGAAGAAAATAAGTATATACATATAATGGGTGAATTAACTAGAAAAGAGCCTGGTTACGGATAAGACGGAACCAATTAACGGTGTTATTTGAGGGATGCCTGTACTGATATTTGAATATGTGTTTATGCTTGCTAAGCACATACACGGACGTATGCACATACAAATGCATATACATACCTATATGTATCTCCACATATACACACACATACAGCCAACATCAAAAAATACATTTATGTGAATCTATCACATATAACAAAAAGAAATTACTTAAAACAGATATGACGAACATACGGATTCTCTAACTACTGAGCTTTTTGATTTTGTGGTTGTGATAAAGGAAAAAATTGTACAGGATTATAAAAGTTACAACATATTTTAAAACGAAGCAGTTTGCCTGAATAAAATTTTGCGAGGTACCTTTCAAATCTTCTTCGACATAAAAAAATTTTATACAGCTTCTAAAGATTCCCCTTAAAAATATAAGGTTAGTAGTATATCAAACCTAACATAAAACACAAAACTCTAGAAATTTCTTAAAGAAAGCCGACAAATACAGATTTCTTCGACTGTATTCATAAAGTTACAAAACTTTAAACAAAAAATTGTTTAAAGGAAAATACAGCAATACAATGTTTCGTGTTAAGTTAGATATATTACCCACTTTATGCTTTTAATGAGGTCACACAGCATCTATACTTTATTAAATAATTACTTTATAACAAATTACTTAAAAATTTAGCGATATAAAGCTATAAAGCACCGTATTCTAAGAACGTTGTTTAAACATTTTGAGATCGGAAAGTCTTTAATATCTTGTGTGGCTGCCGTGACTATAAACAACGTAAAGGCACGCAAATCTACGTGCTCAGCATCCACACCCTCATGGTGGTACATCTACAGCTTTCGGTCTCAAAGTGTTAATTTAACAAATAATCACACCATTTTAATATTTTGTGTTACGTCAGGTATATTACCAACCTCATTCACTTCGTATTTCTGAGGAAACACGCATAAGAACAAAAATTCAAATTCGAGAATCTAACAAGTACCCATTTAAACTTGCAGGACGAGCGGGTACGGACTATCCAGTGTTAGGCAAGGTACCCTACACAAATTTCTACTGCGACGATCAACCGTATCCAGGTTTTTTCGCGGATGTGGAAACGAGATGCCAGGCGTGGCACTACTGCGACATTGACGGTCGACAAGCAACATTTTTGTGTCCAAATGGTACGCAATTCAGCCAAGCAGTATTCGTTTGCGACTGGTGGTTCAACGTCAGGTGCGAACTCAGCCCCAAACTATACGTTATCAACAGTCGACTTTATGGCAGGCCCACGGAGAGCCCGACGAGACCACATCGCCTCATCACCAAGGAATTGCTCGAGAATATTTTTGTCAGGCGAAAATGAACGAGAATCTAGCGTTCTTGTTTTAACGAGTCGACAGAGAAGGTTTTGAGGTGGATGTATTTTTATTCGGGGCAGAGTCGACCGTGAAATTTTGGAATGAAGATGCAAGGAGATTAATCGAATTATACAAGGTGGACTAGTAATTAGTACAATTGATGCAACGATGGTACTCTTTTATCAAGGATACTCACTCTGGTATTAACCCCTTAACCAATAATTTTCTAGGTAGTTGCGTAATTCACAGCTAGCTCATTATTGCTACAATGTTAAAACAACTAAAGGAAGTTAACATGTTAGGCACGTTTTGCTTTCAGCGATCCTTGATTATGCAGATTCTAATTGGAATTGAACTCAAAATTTAATTGTAGTGAAAATACAAGTCTGGTTTATCACGTTCGAATCGTAGTGTTCGTCACGAGTGTAACAGCAGGGGGTTAATTTTACATTGTGCTTAGTAATTTAGTCTTTCAATGATTAATTTAGTCCTCTATTGATTCATTTTCAGTGCAATAGGAAAAAATATGGAAAGTCTGATTCGGCAAACTTGGAATTTAAAAATTTTGGGGAAGTTGGAAAATTTTGAGATTTAAAAATCTGCAAGAACATTCCCGTAAAAAGTTCTTTCTCAGTACAGTATATTATAACAGTACCTATTGAAATATTGATGTACCTTACGAAATTAATTATTACAATTTTTCTATCATACTAAAATCGCAATGCTAGATAGTGACTCCCATAGTATTCATCGTCTTAAAATAGAAAGGAATAATTTGCACAAATGTATTCTTTAATTTTTCAATTTTTTTGTACCAACTGTTTCAGACACCTTATAGAATAGTGATACTGCCTTATTATTTCTTTTCCTTCAGTTATAGTTTATGTTAAGTAAAAATCACCGAAGACTTTCCACATTCTATGATTTATAGTATTCAATGTACCGAAATATCTATTCATTACTAATCCACCCTGCAGATACACACTGGTAGGTTAATAGAACTCACTGAAAGGAATACAAAAATTTTAGTTAACGTTTCCAAATGGATTATTTTATTCTTGGAAACGTTATGAATTAATATGGTTGTATTCATTATACAATAACTGCAACTAAATCGCTCGAACACAACGAATAATTTACTTATTATTCATATACGCTCTGTACAGTGACATAATTAATTTCCCGCTATCGTAAATGTTGTTATTTTGCTGTCAGATGATACTTGTCGATGCAAACAAAAAAATTATGAACAAATGCTCCATAAAAATTAAACTGAATATTTAAGGACTGTTTAGTACAAATTTCTTCTTTCAATGAGTTTTAACAACTTACTAAAATTTTGTTTATAATTCAACAATAGCCTGTAAAAGATGTTGATTATAATTCAACAGTAGCCTACAAAAGAAGCATACATTAAAAGATAAGGACATGTATTTAATTAGTAAGGTATAGCGTTTAAGAGATGATAATTGTTTACTGGATAACTATGCGAAATAGGTGATCGATGTGTGACTGATACAATGATTGATATTAAACAGTATATTACAATAGTAATTTCCGCAACGTGTGCTTGAAATGAGACCAATGAATGTGAATAGTTACATTTTCAATTAAGATTCTGTTCGAAGTGCCACTGAATTCATTTAGAACGAAGATTATTACTCAAGAAGAATGTACAATATATGTGTTCTGTTTGCAGGAAGAATATTTAAAATGCGAATTATTTGTTCTAGGTTAAAATATAATTTACTTGAGTAAAAATTTAAAAGTGCGTATTATTTTATGACGCATATAAAAATTGAATAACCTCCTCGTATGTATAGAATAAAAGTTTAGAATTTAGAATTAAATCAACTAAATTAAATTTAAAATCCTAATTCCAACGGATATGTTGATCATTTTGGATAATTAATCATTTAATGCATAATTTGTTGAATTGTGAAAAAAAAATTATTTAAAGAAAGATATATATTATCACAATTTGTAATATTTTCAGAAGATATAGCAAAAAATTGTAATTACAAAAGACAAGAAATATTTTCGATAGTGTTATTACTTCAGAAATTTTTGAATTCATTTATGCCTGATAAAATAGAATCATTTCACACCATATTATTTTATGTAGTATATTTGCAATACGACGCAACAAAAGGTTAAGAATTAATTGTAAATAAAAAGAAATGAATTGTTATTGAAATATATAACAATTATTTCCTATGAACTTCTGTATATGAAATAAAAAATTGATGGCTTTTATAATGTATCTTGTAAATTTAATATAAATATTTCACAAACATTTTATTTTACCGTATTCAAACTAAAAATACTGTTAAAAAACCTATCTTCCTTGAGATGGTTTTTTGTAATTTGATTCCATATATTTAAACCATTGGAACACGGTACGTGAGGATTTCGCTTGGAAAGTTTATGATAGGTTTGCGACAAAAGCTTATTTTGGAGAAAGACTTTTTCTTTACTCGTAGTAGGATTCTTACGAGCTAAAATTTTAGTTTTCGTTTCGTTCTCAACAGCAATTTTCGGTGATAAATTTGATACTTCCGAAGGGTTATTTCGAGGGTATATTCGTACGATTTTTAGCTATCGATCCTTGAGATCCAGAGGAAAAATACCGGCGTTGTCGGACTCGCGAATTTCTCACGTACGCCTTGGTATCGCTCCGCTCTCTCCAAAAAAGAAACGCGCTAAGGACGCAATTGGAGGGTGAGAGAAAGTCAAGGGACACACTAAGTGGAAAATCCAAAATCGAATGACAACTAATCAACCTGTTTCCTAAAACTTTCGCCAAGACTCCATAGTTCATACGATCGGGAGCAAAAGCAGATCAATGAAGCTTTCGAACGAGAAAACATCAACCGAACCTTTAAACGAAAAAGTCCATCATTTTGAGACATCGACAATCGTAAAGTCGACACTCAGTCAGTTGCCCCTTTTTCAGTCGGAAGGGAACTAATTTTCGAACTACCGCTCTAAGGTTAATTCGACAGAGCAACGTGTTGCAAAAGATCGTAATCGTGTGAGCCGTGAGATTTACAACCTCGTGTCACGGAACACAACAATCCGTGCGATCAATCGCGACGCGAGTAACCTCGATCGTAACAGTTACACCATATTATAAACAATATACAATTTTCTATGAAATATAAAGCAGAAATATCACGCAAGAGATTAATCTTTCTTATTATATTTCCCTAAATTTAAGATAAAAATATCGCAAAAAAAAAATAATCTGTTTTGTCGAGCTCCTGGTATTCTTAAATATTCTTCACAAATCTTACTATACCAAATCCAAAAAGACGTAAATATATATCGTAGATATGTATATGTAACGTACATAAAATATTTATTATTACTTTTTCCAAATTAACCAATTTCATGCAAAAATTATAGCCATACTTTTTTACCGTGCAACAAGTTTTTATAGTACAATAAATTGAAAAAATTCGTATCTAAATTGATTTTATACTAAAAATATATGAAATAAAATTTTGTATTCATTTAATTATAGAAATATGTAAATATTTATTTTATATTAGAAATAATTTAAATACTTTATGCGTTGTTCACGTACATAATAATATTTTGTATGCCAACAACCTTGATACAATAATGCCTCTTTATCCGCGGAGATTAGATTCTTACAACGTTATGCAGATAATGAAACGTAGAAGCCACAGAAAATAAATGAATGCAATTATGCCTTATAGCAGGATGAGCCCATCATAATTTATTTCAATTTCTTTTTGACCGCGGATACAATAACTAAGAACGGACAGGGGGGGGGGGGGCTGAGAGGTGCTATATTTCATAGTATTCTTCTATATCATATTCTGTGTGATCAAAAAGTCTATGCCATGAATAATACATAAGGTATCTCAGGTAAAGTATGCAACTTAAATATCCGTTAGTTTATTGTTATGCAAGAAAACTCACCAAAACAAAGTTACACTATTTCAAAGAGTTCTATTTTGCTATTAGTTCTATTACACTATTTCAAACTTTTGACTTTTTTAACATATCTTCAAAATAATGTAACGTTCAGAGAAGTTTATTGATATAATAATAAGCAAGATAAATAGAGTGTACACTTATGAAAATATAAGTGGAAAATATATGTAGAATAAGGATTATTTTATTTGCAGCTTCCTTATCGAAAAAATTTAGTTAGAAAATAATAATATCAATCATTTTCTCATTAATTCAACAATTAACGAATATTATAGATATAAATAAGTATAGTTATTAATACCTCTAGAATATATTACTAGTCAGCTCCTAATATACTTTTACTCAAGCGTATAATAGATAGTTATCACGTTTTCGACCAAATTTATCACTGTATAAGTAGGTATCAAGTATTATGAAGAATATTATGCGACGATACATTCTAGCGGCGTTTATTAATTCACAATATCCATTAATTGTTAAAATTATGATAATAAACATATTAGTTTCCAAACATTCGTATTGAAAAATTTTTTAATATAATTTTTCCAATAATGAAGCAGTTATAAAACAAATTGTTGTTCTATAATTTTCTCCTTATTTTATTACATAGAATTCGCGCATGCTCTATTGAACAGCCCAGCCTAAGATACTGTGTATATTTAAGTAACTCTCTTCAGTTGAAACATTCAGTATTCTCTAAATTCAAGGAATTTGTTCGAAAAATCGCAGTCCAAACTTCCACCGTCCCTAAATACACACTTTAACTACAAAACCACACCATCCCAGGAAGGAGTGTTTCAAAGCAGGAAATATTAACATCCAGGTAGAAATTAATCACGTTCGTTCAAGCATCGATGAATACTCGAACCAAAGAAATAAATTCGCTCTCCGAGGAAGGAAGAATAAGAGAAGAAGGAAAGAAAAGATTTGACGAGAAATGTCGTGCTAATAAAAGAAAAGGATCTAAAGAGACCGAAGGAGACATTCGTCTACGATCTTCTTTCCCTTCGAGTTGGTTTGACGCGCTGCTGCACTCTCGGCGTGGTTCTTAATCGTTGATGAGAACGAACCAGAGAATCTCCCTTTCTTTCACCCTCGTCACAAGCCACCCTTCTTCGCGTCGTGAAAATAAAGAGCCCCGTTAGTCGATCTTTACCGGAGGAGGCAGCACCGAGCTTCCAACCAGGTAATACGCGACGGAAGTGCACCTGTGTGGAAACCAACGAGCCATGATGATCGATCGACGAATCCAGATGCTTCGTATCGTAAACACACCCGGAATGTCATTATAAGCCTGGCTGGTGCGAGGAAACTTTGCTTAGATACACTGTTCTTCGGGGATGAATGAAATCCTTGAGGATGTGATGCAATCTCGCATCTCCATAGTACACACCCGAGGTTCCCAGGGCACAGCTTTCGTCCAAGTGGTGGGACGTGTCAGATTATTTTCAATTTCAAACTTTCAGATGCCGGGATTTTCGAATTTTTTTAATTCTGTCACTTTAGAATTTTTTAATTTTTTAATTTTTTTAATTTTTCGAATTTTAGAATCTTCGAACTCTTAAACTTTGGGACATTACAATTTTAGAACTTCGAAATATTCAGATTTCAAAATTATATACCTTCGAGGTTTTTGAACTTTGGTGTTTTAGAAAATTTCCGAACACTATAACATTGGATCTATGCGATCATAAAATTTTAGGATTCTTGCAGTTTAACAATTTTGTAGTCGCATATTTGAAATATTGAAAACGTGAAATATCAAGATTTTCCAATTTTGGAATCTTATAAGTTTAAGTAATTCTAAAATCAACATATGTTTTCTACTAAATTTACACCTACCATGTATGAAATCAATGTCTGTTATTCATAAGAAACACGATTCAGAATTTCAAGTATATTCAGGTTACATAAAGTGAAAACGGTAGAAATGATCACGTAAATGTCCGTGTAGGAGAAATCGGGGCAAAGAGAAGTAATGTCCTTTAATGTCACTGTTATTGGGAGTGATTACTATTCTAGTATCTAATAAAATACGCCATTATTATTTCCGCGATTGTTGATAAACTCAATTACTTAGAGCTTTTATACGAATTTTTTTAATTGCGTTCAAATAACTGTAATTTTTAAAACATCGTAAGTAATATTCTGTTTATTTACCGGTTATTTTTCTAGATTATCAATTTAAACTTTTAATATTTAGTTAATTAATGAACCAAATAGTAAATTCATATGGTTCTCTTTTGAGAAGTACATGACTCAAACGCAAAAGTAAAAAGTGCAAAATAAAATTCAAATGGACTTCATTAAATATCTAATTCATAATTTAATGTTTAACACTCAATTCTGTTTCAATATTCCTTTAATTGCAGCAAAATTACATACAAATTATATGTACTACATATTATATTGAATAGTATTTATGATGTACATATTCTTAAATCTTTTATATTTCATTCGCCTCTAATTTCTTTTACAAATAAGTGGTAACATACTTTTTATAAGTTGAAAATGTTCAATTGTCTCTCACTTATTTATTTCTCGACCTTCCTCGCCAACACTATACAGTGAAAAAATTATTCGGTTCTGTAAACAAATATACACAAATTCCAAAAGTGACAACGCATACCATATATTTTGAGAGCAAAATAAAGAAAATTGTATTTGTTTCTGATAATTCTGTAATTTTTGTGCCTCATTAAATCTTCAGCGTCTAACTCTTTCCTGCTTTCCCCGACATAATTGTAACATTTCAAAATTATACGCTATAGAGCTTTGCAATTAACGGAACAAAAAAGATTGGCAAGTTTATCATCACGAGCATCGTGTTTCGAATCATTATTCAATACTCGCAATTGCAACGAATACACCCATTGAAAGCAGAGTGCCGTTTGCAGTGCGTATACATTCGATCAGCTTATGTCTTACAGTCGCGTAATTGCTTCGCGTCCGCCCGAAGGCTTGACGCTTCGGTTAGCAACGAACCAATTGACGATCAGTCATACGTGCAACAATTGCGATTACATGTGGAACGAGATCGCGATTATACGAGCAATAATGGAACCGGGAAATTATTGTGCCACGACACAACACGGTGTGGCACAGCCACGCTTCATCGCGAAAACATGAGCAACGCGGATAAACAGGATCACGCAGTGCCGTTATTTCGTATTTACATCTCTCTGTCAATCGATTTCAGTTGATTCGGTCATTTAAATAGGGACTTTATCTCTTTCAACTGTGATATTTTTCTATGGTTATTGTTTCTGAAAAATCGTCACCTGAGCTACAGTCCAATAATGATAAATCAAATGCTCATCAGGGAACTTATGAGAATTGATGTATACGATGCATGCGACAATGTAGTAGGATAAAGAGATCACTCGATAAAGGTATTATTATTTTCTTATGATTACCTACCAACTTTACAATAATTTTCGTTGAAATCATTCTGAGTCATATATTTTTTTAATAAAATAAATCACAATTTATAATTAAGTTTTAAATAACAGTGAAATCGCTAAGGAATTTTGTGCACCGATACTAAAACAAGAACAGGCTTTGTTGAACTAGCTTTGTTGAGTATTTATTCGAGACTGAACTAGGACTTGCAAGCTGATAAGAAAATCAGTGATGATATCTACACCGACCATCAGCACAGCCGCACTCATGTTAAGGTTACTTACCACCAATATTAAACAATTTGTAGTTTTTCATAGTATTATTAGTAGTACTAAAATTTAACGGAGCTAAATTGGTCCGTAATATATTCGGTTAAATATATCATAATTTGAACCTAAGGTAAATTTGGATCACCTTCAAAATAAACATCTCCTTACTATCGTTAGGCATTATTGGGAATTGTTTTGACTAAAAATTGCTTACAAATAAAGTATCATATTAAGTTTTATCTATCGTTATCATTATCTTTTTTTTTTTTAAAAGATCAATTCGCCTCGCTTTAAAGCGATCAAAATAAACGGTTCACATGTGCACGTGAGTAGCACTTTGTTTTTACTTAAAATATTATACTTATATGGTGATTTATAATACATGGAAAATTACGGTGCTTCTACGGTATTTCTAACACTATTCTAAGAAGAATATTGCGAAGAGATCGGTATAATTTCAGCTTCAATAATTTCTAAACGAATAAGTTTTGGGCAGAAGTATGTTACTACTATTATGCAGAGTACAAGTAACTGCATCGATTGGTGTAGTCAGAAACACAGGTTTCCATTTAAAAAATAAATACAGTTGCATTTTTCTGATGCATCGATGCACAAAAGTGCATAAAATTAGTTGCATTTTATACTCCGTCTGATGCCATTTAATTTTCATATATAACATCTTCATTTATTCCCAACAGTTTGGGAGATGTAGACAATTTTCAGTTTCGCGCGACACAGTGTATAACAAAACTGTGTTGCAACTAATGTGTACTCACATTTTCAAAATAGATTCCTTATTATACATTTGTGATATAATAAATATTTATGCTATGGTAGACACCAAGATTTTGACACTATAAAACTTAAGATCAACTTCAGCGAATATGTAATTACAAACCACAGTCACTGAAAGAGATTGGAGCCATAAAAATGTGAAAGGAAATAACCCGATTTAATGTAAAATATTAAAATAAATAATAGTTTTCAATAGATCTTCAGTCATTTCTAGAATATAAAGCTTTCAAAATATCCTAAAAAATTATGAAAAAATATAGATTTAATTTGGTGCATCACTATTATCAGTATCCCTTCATTTACGAACTCAAAAACACAGAAATTTTTCATTTTTAGTTCTTAAGATTTGAAATTTTTAAATTCCTCAGTGTTAGCGCACGGTGCACATGGGTACCTCCAGGATGCACTTGATGACTTACAAGGGACATCACCCAATTCATACACGCCGATTTTAATGAAATTTTAATATGTTATAGAGCTCGAAGAAATATTTGACACGTATTTTTTTTATTGGCAAACATCCACTTTGAGGCGGTGAAAATAGCCCTTAAAGTTGGGGTTGAAAAAGTTACTTTCGCAAATATCTCGGGAAGTAATAGACCTAGACAAAAAATTAAAAATACAAAATTTTCTGTTTTAGAAGGCCGTAACTAGATTTTTGAAAAATTAGTGTGTTTAAACAATATGTTAAAAATTAACATTATTTTGCAAATTTTGTTTAATAAAATGTTGAACTATTTTGATCAAATTTCATGTACATAAACTATGGGTTAAAAGAAAAAATACGGATAAATTAGAATTTTTAATTTCTCTTGTAGAAAACATATTACTAACGTTGGAGTTATACGTACATTTTATACCTTCCAGTCGGTGTACGATTGATTTCTATGCATAATATTCTGGCAATTGTATAATATTGCATTTTTTATACCAATTTATTAGAAAAAAGAACTTAAGGGTCCATAGGTACCCCTATAAAACATTTGGCCCGAGTCAAGTATCCCGTTTGTCCCGCGCTATGGGCGCGTACTGGTGGCAGTATTCGACGCACGGAAGATCTAAAGACGTAAATTGTACGTGCATAAAGGGTAATGACTTTATGATTAATTTAGATTATGCAATTAAAGGATTATTATCTGTTCATTGAGAAGTGTTTCACGTTTGTAAAAACATATAGTAACTTTAAAAATACTTTATTTTTTTATAATTTCGAGAACGGTAATTTTTATGTTGAAATGGTATTCTGAACTATTAAGAAATATTAGTAAATGTAAAATGTGTATTGAGGATATCTATCTTAAAATTGAAATGGAGATAGGATGGTGACGACATTTAATGTTGTTATCGGTGTATCGGTATCAGATAAATTAAATGAAGGTTTTTTCAGACAATGGTTGGAAACAGTATTTTTTCAAAATGCATCGGAAAATAGTATCTTACTACCAAATTTGATAACATATATTACTCCACCAAATAAAACCCTAACAGTTTTGACTTTCCAAAAAACAGTACTGGATTGATACCGCCTTTGGGTATATATGGTTTCAAAATACGGAAAAATTTCGCGCGTAAAATATCAGATCTCGTACTTACATTAGATTTACAAATTAATTTACATGCATGAGACACAATTATCAAAATGCAATTTTTAATACATAATCAATTGTCCGCACCTAGATATAAAGAGCTATTTAAGTACGCATGGTTTCGGTGTGGTTGTATCAACAGCAGCCCGGAACATTTTGATAATCCTGTTGATTTTCAGTTTCAATCAAATTGAAACCATGTATTGCTCAAATTGTCCAGAGGTAGTTGCCGTAAAATGTTCGTGGTGTAAAAGTCATTTGTGCTTCGTACATTTTTTGGAAAATTTTCATTACTGTAATAACTATATAGAATAACTTTTATAAAATACGAACTAACAAATACTGATATCTGTTTCAATTTTAAAGTACATAACCTTATTGCATTTTTTACACTTACTACCGTTTATAATAGTTTAGAAGACCATTCCAAAATAACAGTCATCATTTTCGAAATTATCAAAAAATATGATATTGTACGATTTTTCTATAACGTAACCGTTACCGTAGGTTTTTTTCCATAAAGTAACCGTTATAAAAATGACACGGCTCGCCGCGGTATCAACGACAGTCTTTTGGCTTGACGAAAACGCGTTGCGACCTGCAAAATTCTGTGGGTCAGTCATATTTTGCGCTCATCAAGAGGACAGTCGCGGAGAGCAGTGCCACTCGAAACATTGTTCTCTTTTGTGTGTGTTCTTAAATAAATCGTTAATTTTCCTGCTAAATATATTTTTGTTTTCCCCTTCACCCTCATATCCTACAATATTTTCAGCCTTACAGCAGAATCAGCTCTTTTTAGAATTTTAGAAAAATCAGTTCTTTCAGAGCTACCATATTTTTCAGAAACGTGGAACACTTCTCAATGAACAGATAATAATCCTTTAATTGCATAATCTAAATTAATCATAGTCATTGCCCTTTATGCACGTACAATTTACGCCTTTAGATCTTCCGTGCGTCGAATACTGCCTCCAGTACGCGCCCATAACGCGGGACAAACGGGATACTTGACTCGGGCCAAATGTTTTATAGAGGCACCTATGGACTCTTAAGTTCTTTTTTTAATAAATTAGTATAAAAAATGCAATATTATACAATTGCCAGAATATTATGCATAGAAATCAGTCTTACACCGACTGGTAGATATAAAATGTACGTATAACTCCAACGTTAGTAATATATCTTCCACAAGAGAAATTAAAAATTCCAATTTATCCGTATTTTTTCTTTTGACCCATAGTTTACGTACATGAAATTTGATCAAAATAGTTCGTTTTATTAAAAAAATTTCCAAAATAATATTAATATTTAACATATTGTTTAAACAAACTAGTTTTTCAAAAATCCAATTACGCCATATTATTGGCCTTCTAAAACAGAAAATTTTGCATTTTGAATTTTTTGTCTAGGTCTATTACTTGCCGAGATATTTGCGAAAGTAGCTGTTTCAACCCCAACTTAAGGGCTATTTTCACCGCCTCAAAGTGGCATTTTGCCGACAAAAAAAAATACATGTCAAATATTTTTTCGAGCTCCATAACATTAAAATTTCATTCAAATCGGCGTGTATCATTTGAGTGATGTCCCTTGTTAGTTAATCCGTTGAGTGTTGCTTCTTTCTCGAAGGACCAGAATAGTTCTGTGACTATTCGATGTAATGTACTCAAAACTTGCTTAAACTGGTTTATTCTTAAATCAACTCTACTACACTCAACTATGAACAAGAGAGTTCTAATTCCTATCTAACTAAACGTAAGAGACTGTTCTAAAATTGCTATTAATTCGATGGCTAAAGTTTTTCTTCTGATATTTTTCCTAAACCCAACCACCCTTGTCACCTCGTATGTTCTGCCACCCTTGTCGCAAGCATCTTGAAGGGTGAAAGGGCGTTTTTTAAATTTATAAAATACACTAATCAGCGACCAAGCTTGTCTCATCCCTTCCAGTACGCTCGTAACGCGCTGAATTCCTGGATGGGATGGCAAGTTGGCCGCTGGTGGACGCATGTTCGGCACTTGGGAAAACCCTTAACTAAAACGTCTTAAAAACTCTGAGTGCCGTGGACGTTTACAACTCACCGGCAATTTCCGGCTGTGAAACTAAATTTCTAATGTCCGAGGGACGGTTATTGTGAACAATAGTCACCCGAACTGGTCAACGGTACCGTCCGCATGACTTGGCTAAACAAAAACCTACATGCTGTTAACAAATTCTTATGATCTTATGGCGTCCCGAACGCTTAGTTTTAAATTCCTAAATTCCGGAATTTATAAGAATAAAAATATTGAAATTTAAAAGGTTAGAATTATACAATAGAAATTGAAAAACTTATAAATACCAAAATATTCAATTTTTAAACTCGGAAATTTGAATACTTAGAAATTTAGAAATATAGTAATATAGTAATATCAAATTTTCACATTTGCATCTTTCTTAATTACCGAATTTATAAATCTAAAAATTATTAAGTCAAAAGTTAAAAAGAAGAATAAAAATCTTTAGTACAATAATTACCTATGTACAAAATTCTCAAACCGAATAAATTTTTATATACATTTCATCCACCTTAGATCTTTAAAAATTTTAAAGCTGTAAAATAAAAATTTTATTTCAATTTTTACATTAATTCGCTGATTGATATTTTTCATTCTTTCATTATAAACTGTGATTTTCCTTATGACTCGCTATGAATGAAAGAAGTTCAATAACAAGTATGCCAATAACGAAAATTACGCAAACGTTTAGTTTGGTGTCAATAATTAAGGATTCATATGTACATTGTTACATAAATTTTATAGAAAATAATTTTCAAGTGGTCCTAGAAAATAAAATTAGTTGACAAAAATAAATTAAAAATGTTATAATACATTCAGCATCTATTTTATTAATGCTGAATAATTTTAATAATTAAAATTTTTGTAGGTAAAATTAGGTTGTTACGAATCACTTCAATAACTTTTACGTTCGAAACGAAATTTTTTTGAAATTGGAAGATACGCGTAGAAGTTGGTACAAATGATTCGACATTGAATGTCGCAGACGAAGAGTCGACGAAATGAGAAATTGGTCGGGCGAGGATCGTTTTCAGGCGACAGACCGTGCACGCAATATGTCGCGATCGAACGACACGACACGTCATTACTAATTGCCGGCAAACCTACCGTTGTCGTATTTCGTTCGGTTCGTCGTGCGTGCACAATTCTATTAGCGGATATCGATTCTGAAAGCGTTGACTTTTGATCGAACGTTACTCCGCTTTTGTTCTCTTTGTTCCTCTCGTGTTCATGCATTTGACTGCTTGTATTTCGAGTGCGCCGATGATGGAATGTATCGAAATTAAGAATTTTGTACAAACAAAATTAGAAATTTATCTTTCTGCTCAGGAACACGAGTATCTTTTACTTCGATGGCGCTTTTAAACTTGTTTCATTATAAGAACTTAAAGAGGTTATTGTGGTACAGTGTACATTTGAATACGATGTATTCTTATGGTTCAGAGCAAATACAAGAGAAGAGAAAATTTAAGGCAATTAATAAAAAAATTTGGTTTCCAAAATTTTTAAAATTCTCGACAAAAAAATTTCCGAATTTACAATTTTGCATATTCATAAACTTTCAACGTTCTAAATTTTATAAATCTACAATTCCAAAATTTCCAAAATTACCGTATCCCAAATCGTTAAATTTCTAAATTTCTGAAAATTTGGTAATTTGAACAACTTTTAATTTGTGAAGTTCTAAAGTTTTATATTTTCTAAAATTTCTAAATTTAGTAATTTAATAATGTAAAAAATTCTACACTTATAAATTTCTATATTGGAAAGTATAAAGATTACAAATTTGAAAGCTGATATTTCTAAACATTTAAATTCCTAAATGTGCAAATTTCTAAAATTCTCAGATTCTGAAATTCTGAAATTCTCCAATTCTTAAATTCACAACTTTTCAAATGTTTAATTTTTCAAATTTTCTAATTGCTTAATTCCCAAATTCCCAAATTTCTAAAGTTCTAAATTTAAAAATTCCGAAATCCTAAAATTCAAGAATGTCCGAATTCTCAAATCCCAAAATTTTCCATTGCCCAAACATCAAAGGTATGAAATTTCTACATTTTTAAATTTGCAAATTTGACAAACGTAAAACTTGCAAATTTAATGGTCTATAAATTTGGCAATTCATTTCATTAGCTTGGAATATATTCACAATTCTCAGTTTGTATCGAATTTACCACAGTTTTCCATGAGTAAGCCAAATTTTCTCCACGACGCATACTGATGTCATTTCCTGATTCTACGCAGAAATGCATACAAATGTATATTATGCCGCAATGGAAATGTAGAATAGAATAACTGAGTACGTAGAATAAAATTCCATTTGAATCACAACTGAACATATTTTAAATTCATAGTACTAAAAGTACGCGGTAAATCCTAAACTTTAAAAAATGTTTATATTTAAAATTTTTTCATAACAGAAAAATCGAATAGTAGAATGTCAGAATAACAAAATAATGGAATTGTAAAATAGCTAAATAATAAAATAATAAAATAGTCATATAAGAAATAATGTCTGACCCTTTACTAACACGTCTTTAATCTCTAGTGTCAAGATATTGAAGAGAAATAATTAATAATGAGATAAAATGTTGGTATTATGTTCCTGTTTTCATGTTTTAAAAATAACGTTTGTAATACACCACCAACAATGTCTGATATAAGGAAATAAAATATTAAAAAGAAGTATTTTGTTTACAATAACTAATAATATAAATTAGTTTACAATCGCGATTTTATCCACATCTGTACCTATTTATATAATAATTTAAATAGTTGAGATATGTTTTATTCTTCAAATTTAATCCCCATTTCAAGTGTAATTCTTCACCTAAATCGACTGAAGCATATTGAAACATACTTAATTAATGATTCTGATAATAATTATCAATATTGTATATTTGCTTTTAAAAATTATAATCATTATGTCCCCCTTTCATTTATAAATATTTGTGTCTATTTTTGTTAAATGCAAAAGAAACTATTTAAATATAATAGTCGGAAGTCATTTTTCTTTATTGAATACTTGCATGTTTATTAGTAATGTTATCAAAATCATTACATAAATATTCAAATAAATAAAATATAAAATGATTATGTCAATTAGGTAAATCTGTGATCAACATTTTAAATTATTTATTTATTTATCAAA
This sequence comes from Megachile willughbiella, assembly GCA_945859595.2. Taxonomy (NCBI): domain Eukaryota; kingdom Metazoa; phylum Arthropoda; class Insecta; order Hymenoptera; family Megachilidae; genus Megachile; species Megachile willughbiella. The sequence continues at coordinate 2,143,861 of OX243807.1, forward strand.
TTTCTTTTTAATTTTAATGTAGGTACACATTAAACGTTAGATGTTTAGTGTTAAATGTACGTATGGGTTTACGGAAAATGCGAATTTAATGCAACGGAACGACGAGCCTTACGCCAAATTAAAGTAAATTAGTTTCAAAAGTTCTCGATGCGATGTATCTTTAACGAGAAAGTCCGCCCTTTAGTAGCCATTCGCTAATGAGGAACGGTTGACGAAGAAAATTGCTGAATAATTAAAAGTTGCTTTTTGTTGAAAATTGCGCGATTCCCGTGCTTGGCAGCTCGAAAAATTTATTGCTTCTATCAAACTCGAGAAATCTGCCTCCTTCATTACAATGCTTAATTTTATTTAGAGAACTTGAAATCTCTAAAAGTCCTATATTAACTGCCTTACAGTACTAAAACCTTATAATTGAACTATTCGATTATCAATTCTAAATATTCTAAAGTTTCAAGATAATATTCCAAGCGTACGCTTCAAACATTCTGATTTGTTTATTAACTCTTTAAGAGTATTACTCATAAATCCATCCTATGATATTTGGCTTCAATTTTCCTTTTGGTCGTTAAGTAGATCTCATGTATAAGTATTTATTTACTAAACGATAAAAACCTATATTACTTTTACATTTCATCATTAAAGAATAAGTATTCCAAGATTTTACGTTCAAATTCGAAATGTATACATTAATAGATTTAAATATAAGGTTAATTAAATACATTATGTATTATTTTATTTACATCAGGAAATGGAAAGTAACCTTCTAGATGTCCATAGATTTTAAATTCAAAATATTTCACATTTTTAAATTTAACAAATAAAGACATAGAAAATGTTTATGAATCTATTATTGGATATATCAAACTGTGATGTTTTTAAAAATAATCAGTTTCTAATAACGTACATAAATTTTCGCATAAAATAATGACCATTAATTGTTGGCACCTTTAAGTTTTTAAACAAACCACTTTTTAAGTATAATATCGAATATTTACGAACACATTATTAATAAAAATTGAATTTGACATTAACATTCTTTTGCTACATACTTGCACGTCTCCAAATTTGGAGAAATTAGCTATGGAAACTTGTAAAGAGCCTCGGCAAAAGAAACATGGTCCAAATGATACTTAACATAATACTAAGACGAACGATACAACAACGATTTCCGAGAGACAGGGGGGCAAAGTTGACAAAAATGTAAGATTTATTCCAAAATCGCAGGCATGAGTCAGTTCAACGGCTTGCAGAAGTATATTTAAGGACACAAACATGCTTCCGCGGTTGTGCCCTTACAGTGTAGATATACTTAAAGTAAAATACACAAAGACAGACACTGAGAAATTGCTGCCTAGAAAGCGACTGTTGCCCACATCTCCTCAACCAAGCGAGAGGGGCAAAACCTCATAATTCATACCTCATACATATAATTCGACAGAGTTCAAAAAAAGCGTCGAAAATCCTATAATCCGCATTGATCCTATGAAATAGTTCTTTAAAAATGACAGAAAAAATATGGAAATTAAGCAACTTTACCCTGTCGTAACTTCAAAAGAAGACTTATACGCAGGCTGAAACTTTTTCTGACAATGAGTATCAGGATAACATAAGGTGCTATTTAGATAATATTTTAGATTAATTTGCAAGGACGTCAAAATAGGCAAAAAACACCCTCTTTTTGGTGGAGGCTCTTTCTTTAGATGAAAAATAAAGCTGCATAAATACACGAGTATGAAGTGAATTATTTCATTAAATTTCATAATTACATCCTCTAAATGCCCTTTATTCACTCTCAAATACCCACGTTCAAATTGTAAAGTTTGATATCAAATTTTTTAAATTCAAAATTTAGCAGTTTCTAAGTTTCCAAATTTCTAAACTTTCATGTTCTTTAAAAATTTGTAAATTTCCAAGCTTCTAAATTTCTAAAAGTCTTATATTTTCTAATTCTCAAATTTGTAAATTTCCAAGTTTCAAAATATAAAAATTCAGAAATTCCTGTTTCCAAGTTTCCAAGCTCCTAAATTTTCAAATTTCCAAGGTATCGGACAAAATGTTTAAGACTGTAAATTTATAAACTAAAAGATATACTTATTAAAAATTATTAAATTGCGGGCCTCGTTTTCCCAGCGAAACCTGCGTCATTTATAAATATGCATACATAAATTAGATCAATGCCTGATACAAACAAAGTGTAACTTCAACGTAAACATATATTAGTTACAATCTTTGTCGTATCAGGTCGTATATTTGTCGTATACGTAATGTCATATGTAAGAATCTGATTATATTCGAATGAACGGGCGAAATGTGAAAAATAATAATATTTATAAGATTGCATTAATAAAGCATGGACTGTTTTGAGGAACATGTAATGTAGTATATATATGTATTTCGGCTACTTATGTTTATAATACCTATGAATATGTAAGAATAAACTTTATAAGCATTGCATTATACTTCGGTTAAGTTCAGTGACTTCTCTACGCAATCGCATTAGCGATATCTTAACAGTAAGGTATCGATAATTAATAGTAGAAGTTGAAACACTAACTTCCGTAATTGAAACACTAATTACGGAATATTATGCCAGTTTGCGCAATCATATACGGTATTAATGAAACAGTACTGCTGCATGAATATCTACACGAATATTCTAAAAATCAAGCTGTTATTAAATAATCCTTTCCATATAGAAACTTTTTATAAGTAAAAGAAATTAAATCTTCATAACGTATTTAATAAATTAAAATCAAATGCTATATTTTTCAACGAATTATATGCGGATGCTGTGTCTGACTACTACAGTTTATCGTATCAATAAAATTATTAAAAGTTCTATAGAAGATATGTACAAAGTTTCATTTCAATTCATTATGCATAAATAAAGTATACTGAAGTTCATTTAGTTTATTTTACTTTCACATTTAATTACGAAATAATAGCTGGTGATATAAAATAGATTCTGCGTAAAATTACCGGTCAACAATGTGCTAAATGAATAGAAATCAGTAAATTTAACAAAAACGAAAGCTATCAGATTCCAACGAACCCTAATAACACCATATATACTACCGTTCTCGTTGAAAAATCTTCCAAGAACACATCCTATCGGAGCATAGAATAGAATTCACAGGTAGCCTCAGGTGCGTACACCAAAGTCTGATCGGTTCTCGAGGGTACCTTATCCCGCTTCTCCTCTGACGGTGGTCGTATTTCGCACACAAATACAGGAGATCGTTTATCCAAAATGGCCATAAAGCCGAGGCCAGAGTGAGAAGCACGAAAAGAACGATTGTCGCTGCCGATGGACGAGGATTGGCGAAAGTGTCGGGTGAAGAAGAGGGCAGAGGGTTGGTCTAAGAATCCATCAACGAAACTGGTAATCAGCCCGGGCGAACCACTTCCATGGATCCAATCTCGTCTAGCATTTTTAGTCTCGCTCCTTATGTCCCTCTTATTCTCTTCCTTTCCGTTCTGCATTACCGGCTTCCGCTTTCTGTTGGCGCGCATGCAACCTCGTTCACCCCCGAAGATCGCGATACCACGAAGCAGATCCTCAAAGATAGCGAAGATAGGCGAGACTTTGTCGGAAAGTTTAACTGGCTCGTTAAAAGTTCTTGATATCGCGTTAGATTTCGATAGCTATTGGCGATGGAGACATAATCCCTGGATTGTAATCGTAAAATAGAAGGTTCGTTACTTGGAGAACGTATGGTGAAAGAAAATGATTGTTTAATACTCGCTCGAAGAACGGTGGGTCCTTTTGAATTTAGGAATCAGTTTTCTTTCTTTCATTCTCTACTTTATTTCCTTATGATAATCAAGTTTTTTGCATTTCTTAAATGCTCCATGATTAATAATGCCGATTCTTGGAATCAATCATATACAATCGGAAGTTGAGCGACTGTTATATACATTCGTCTCTCAATTTACATGGCACTTTTTTTATGCGAGGCTCATTTTTACGTGGTAAATTATAACACTATTTACGCGATATTTTTTGTGAGCAATCTTAATTTACTCTTAATTTAAGAATGTATTTTTTTAGAACTTTTAACAAGAGTATACCGTAACTTATTCAGCGATATTGAAACACATCAGTACTGTATGAAATAAGGATGAAAGTACAAATGAAATTGTACATTAGCTTAGGTTAAATAAGATTAGGGTTATTTTAGCTTATGATTAGGGTAAGGTTAGTTTGGTGCAGGTTGAGTTGAGTCATTAAATTATCGTTAGGTTATGTTCGATTAGGGTTTTATCAAAATAAGGTTAAGCTTGAGATAGGTTATTCGAGATTAAATTAAAATTATTAGATTATATTGGGTAAAATTTGATTTTGTTCTTTGATTCTATTTATTCCTCTTTAAATTTGTAATGTGAACTAACCTGGTGTTAGACAAGAATAATTAAATTTGAACGATAAAGTTATTCTTTAAATTCTAGATAAATCATACATTCGTCTTAACGATCTTATCGATACTGATCGATTACATTATTGATAATAGCTGTTTTAACCGAAAGGAATTCAAGAATTTTTGGAATCTCTTTGACAACAAATTAACATACGTCGAACCAATTCTTATTCCAAATAAATTCTAAAATTTATTTTATTTAACTCAATTTTTCCACAGCACTAAAGACAAACTGATAATTTACATAATAGGTATTATATGGACGCAATAATAATGCTTAGATTACGTTGTATTAACGTATGACCAAACCTTGTGGAAGGAACATCATAACTTTTCATGAAGAAGTGTCGTGAACCTTTGCAACTTATAAAAGAATAGACTGCTTACATAACTTATGTTACAAGCATTGTCTAGACAGATTGCTGCAAGTATTATAAAAATAGCAGAAATTCTCAGATTACACACCCTGTATGTTAACAATAACGATGAAACATTATGGAATGAAGACTACTTCATTTATCAGTAATGGATCAGATTAATGAAAATTTAAAGTTGAGTAATTTTCTACAATGAACAATGTAGATGCTGATGTTGATAATGGTAAAGATTAAAATACTTCGGGTTGCACATGGACACTAATTTCTTGAAGTATAATCGATAAGACTGATTTATTAGGTTGAAATATCTTAAATGCCTGTTTTCGCGATCTGATAACGAAAATAGCGCAAGTGAGTTATCAACCTGAAAGTGAAGAGTAGATATAATCAAGAATGTAAATATTTCACGAATATTCTTAATATAAAACAGATGAGTTAACAAAGTTGCAGCTAGCAAAGACCGATCTCTTAACATACAATATATAATCTGATATACAGCATATCCGGTTGAGAAGAATAGAAACTTCCTACCAACAAAACAATGCAAAGAACAATGTTCACGAGTTGCAAAACAACAAATGTCGTGAAAAAAGCAATGAAATGTAGTTATCGTCAATGAGGAAAAAAACTTAATTATAGCTCTCCAGGTAGTTTTACTTACTACGACTTCGAAAAAGTTCAACGGCAGATGCATGGAGATAACTCGATGTCTCGGACTAAAATTGATTAAAATGTTAAACCAACACGTAGTTAATTCAAAGAAAAATGAATAACAGATAATATTTAAATATTACGGAACAATAGGATACTACAGATAAATTTTCACATTTATCAAGCAAAATATATTACAGTATATTTTGTAACAGAGTACATATCCATTTTGCCATGACTTACACGCTCCCCAGACATAGTGTCAACATTATAAAATTGTATGGAACATTTTATGCAAACATTTTATAATTCATCATAGAAGAATAAAAGAATTTAATGCAAAATAAAGCTCAACAATTGTTTAAAGGATTATTAAAATGAATGAACTAATTAAAAAATAAATGTAGTTTATTTTCAACTTAATCAATATTCATATCCTCTTGTCAGATTAAATATAGTGTGTTTTCGAAATGGTGAAAAAAATATATAAAAAATATAAAGTAAAATTCTGGATCAAATTTCTTCGAAATAAAGTTGCGTATGAAACAAATTTTGTTCTACATTTCTGACTAGTTTTTTTTTGGTTGCACCTCGGTTTCGAAAAAGACCTATGTATGCCGATGTTTTGTAAGCGTGCTACCATTTTATCCTTGGTATTCTTCTATTTATTCCGTCTAATCTGAAGGTCAATGTGAATGGCCGAATTTAATACCAAATTCCATCTTTTTTGTCGTAACATTTATGCAATAATTGTCATAATTTAAAGAACTCAAACTTTTTTTCAAGAAATTAAATATAGAGCAGTATGTGTGCAGAGTATGTATTTAGTAACTTATCTTATTAAAATCTGTAATTATACTTGTTAGTAGAAGAACAATCTTCGTACTAGTAAATAAAATACTTTTAACATCAGCGACTTAAGATTTTGGCCAATACATCAGTTTATTTGTCATTTATAACGAAATAAATAGTTGGTCATTCACACTAAGTTTGCGGACATCCGATGTGCAGTTACTTGTAGATTAAAAATGAAGTACAATGACAAATATGTGAGAGACAAAGCATAAAGTAATTTATACAATTATTCTCCGTTTCTACGGAACTTATGACACATTTCGACAAAAGCATTGTAATAATTTCTGTCATTTAAAGTAAGGAATATACGATGCATCCTGTAATGGATACATTGTACCTTAAATTTCCTATAGGTATCAAACTGATTAAACACTCTTATCGCATTTCTACAAATATTTCTCCAATCTCCAAGTACACATACTTCTTACACGAATATCATCGCGGCGATATAAAAATTTCCCGTGAAAGTCTAATAACGCGACAGAATAAGTCAATCGAGAAGAGTTTCCACGCGAATGAAGGTAACGGAAGTAGAGGGCCAACCCCGGGAACACTTTCGTCGAAGCTTGGTTCCCAGGAAGAGTAGTTTTTCTTCGTTCTCGACGTAAAGTCTGAAATTGTGGAAAGTGGGACCGTCAAAAAAACAGGGCGGGTAGAGCGAAGGATCCAGCAGAGGATGCAGTGGCCGCCTTTAATTGCAGGACTCGCGGCACTTTTAAAGCCGGATGCAAATGGCCCATAAAACTCGCTGGATCCGGAGGCTGGGCTCATTTACGAGCGCGGAAAGTTTTTAGGTTCGCCCAGGCGGTGCTGCGCGAACGAGAGGGCCTGTTTTATCGGTCTACGAGTTCGAAAGTAATTCTCTTAGTTGGCGGTGAGACCGACAGACTGCGATGCCAGCTTAACTTTCTCGGGAAGAATCCAACAGGGCCAGCTTTCTTACCGATCGTTCTTTCTTCTGTCGCGTAAATCCCCGAATCGTCGTCAGAACCGGTTAAATTTCATAGCTAGAGTCAAAACGATTCTTTTCAAACTATTTCTTCGATTTCTTCTCCTCTGTAAATCTGATCCTTGCTAAAATACTGTGGACATACTGTACCGTTTTTCATCGTGTTTGGAACAGTAATTTGAACAGTTTATTTTTACTCCTATCGACGGAATACCAAAATATCAAAATATCAACATTGTAATTAAATCGAATTTATGTAACGCGTCCTGATTTTTCAGAAATGACATAAAGAATCATAAAATAAAGGTAGTCCTCTTTACAGCTGCAATGAATAAACTTTTATAACAAATTTTGTAGATTTATTAAAAGATGAGTAAACCAGTATTTCTTAACGTTTAAGCAATCCGAGTTTAAATTACGTTTAAAATTGAACTATGTTAACAAGTTATAAAATAAATAACGAGCGGAGTTTAAACTTTAATCTGAACTACAAAAACTACATTTAAACTCTTATTGAAAAACAGGCTATGAACAGCTTAAATGTTTAATCATGTAAATTTAAGGTGGTTATATTACGACAGTTAAATTCAAAAGCAAGAACACTGATAAATCTGTAGCTAACAGGCAGACTAATATATGTGCACTTTCGTTACATTTCAAAAAAAGTAGAAACACATGAACACTAACACGTTTCTTGTATAAAAGACGATTCAATATAAAATAGATAATAGTGGATAATAGTGGGTTAATCTGGTTCCCAAATACAGAAATATGAGAAAGGAAGTAATTTCAATAAAAAAATATGGGTTATACAGTACACAATTTTGAATATAATACTGATGCAAAGTAAATAAAACACACCAACATAAAAAAGGCAGAAAATACATATTTTTCCTGTCAATTATTGAATATAAGCTATGAATGAGGGATATACTTGCTCGATTTTGAAGGATTTATTTCTCAAATTACAAAATAAAACATCACTTTTTTTATATTGCGTATATTCATCTACAACGAAAATTTGAAACATTTTCATGATATAATTAAGAATGTAACATCAGCAGACGTTTTTACTATCTTTCACATTTTAAATATTATGATATTACAGTATTCTCTCCGTAAATGTGAAAAAGATCTCTACCGTAAATGTTAAAATTTTATCCCCACTACTGGGAGGATCCCCCTCGGAATCAGTCAAGTGTTAAACATGATCGATCGCCGAAACGACGAGGATCGAATATCGGTGAGACACATACTAATGCAAGCAAAGGAAAAGATTGCAATTTTCTTATTTCTTACTATTTTGTCATGAAACTTTTACTGTCGTATTCGTCTAGTTTTCCTGATTAAAATGACACCAAACATGATATAATTACGTTAACAATTACGTGTGTAACGAGTGATTAAAGTTTTTAACGTAAAAGAGGACGGCGAATGGAAAAGAAAGAGAGGCAGAAGGTTGAAGCATTCGGCAAACATGAAAGACTCGTGCGTGTTCTGTCTTTTAAATTCAAAAATCAAAATTCTTTATTTTTGATTTTGTGTTAATGGAACTTTTACCATCGTATTTGTCCCGTTTTTCTGATTAAAATGACACCAAACGCGATATAATTACGATCATAATTACTTGCATAGCAAACTGTCAGGAGGAATTCGTATCTCTGCCGTAAATGTAAAGTCTGCCGTAAGTGTGAAAGTCCGTAACTTTTATTGTTTGTTACACAAGTAATTATGATCGTAATTATATCATGTGTGGTGTCATTTTAATCAGAAAAACAAGACAAATACTATGGTAAAAGTTCCATTGACGAAAATCCAAAAATAAAGAATTTTTATTTTTGAATTTAAAAGACAGAACACGCACGTGTCTTTCATGTTTGCCGAACGTCTCGAACCTCAGTCCCTCTTTGTTTTTTGTGTCGCTATCCTTTTCTACGTTCGGCACACTACAAAGAATGTAGTACCTATTCCATAAATGTGAATCTCCAGACCCGAAGTTTTCACATTTACGGAGAGAATACTGTACTTGGAATTATTATCGTTTTGGCACGGTGAATATTTAAAAAATTTCACTAGGGAATAGATATCAATATTGTTTACATTCCGTTGATTTTGAAAGAAATTTCATAATAATCTGTGTTTGTGATACGACCACCCTAAACAGAAAATCTTCAAGTATTTATTAATGTCATTATTTGAATAGCACTTAAATATACTAGATCTATCTTCATGAGAACAAAATTATTTGGTGAAATAGTAATTCCTGTTGAAACCTCCTTTATGAATACAAACTACATATACTAACTCTCTCAGGTGGTGGCATAGCTATCGATTATCAATATCTTATTGACATTTAATGATATATCTATAACATCGTTAAAATATCCTTAATGCCAATAGTAAGAAGGGTCGCTGAACTTTGACAAAGTAAAATGCAACGTGTATTAAATTTACATTACATAATTGCGTGCTGTAAATTATACATTATAAACACAAATATAACATGCACGTGGGTAAGAATTTAAACATTATTAATGCAATTTTGTAATGAGTATTCCACTTTCTTATGAACATCTAACCGCATGTTGTTATTTATGATTCTACGTGTATTGTTATTAATTTATGTATATTTGAGAGCGTCGTAGGCTTTGATGGAAAAAAGAAAGCACAAACATCATTAATTTTTTAAATTAATACATCAAGGAATTTAGAAATTCGGGGATTTAGAAGTTAAAACGTTTAGGAACTGAAAAATTTAGCAGTTAATGAATTTGAAAATTTTAGAAATCAGAGATATGGAAATTTGTGAATTTAAAAATTTGAAAATTTCGGAATTTAAGACTTTTAAAATTTGAGAAGTTCAAAATTACAGAGTTTGAAAGTTTGGAATTTTAAGGATTTGAAATTTTGAAAAGTTTGAGAATTTAAGAAATTCAAGATATAAAAATTTGCTGCTATACATTTCAGTTACCATTGTTCTTATTCGCCTTAAGGGGGGCAATACCTTTAGAATTTTAAAAAATTGCAAAATTTTTTTTTCTATAAAATGTTAGTGCAACATCTCAAAAATATAGTTTCAAAATTTTAAAGCGTAATACGGAGCCCTTTTGATGTTATGGCCGATTATCGTGACTCATGTCTGGTATCGCGCCGCACATATTCACGCGCTCGGTGCGGAGGGCTATGTAGCAGATTTGTTATTGTCATGCCATTGCTGTGTTTGAAATTTTGTATTTTTACGGAAAATGAGCTTATGGAGAAAAATCAACTTTACGAGTAAGCCGAAGGATTATTATATGGCGCAGGAATCGCAAATTAGTTGGTAAATCATTGAAATTATTCAGGTTTTACTTATCGAAACTTTAAACGCATTTTTCTCAAAACTACGTTTTTAAAATTGGCGTGACTGATAACTCAAAAACTAGTTTATCAATCGCGCTCAAATTTTTTGCACATATCCACGACAATACTATCTAACATATGAACCTAAATGTACCAAATAAATTTAACATTAAAGTCCTTTTTTATTGCAAAATATTGCGAAAATTTTCAGTAAAATTCAAAGTTTTTCTTTAAAAGCGCGCCATCTCTTCAATTTTCCATATTTTTCACATTTCTTAGGTTCATCTACTAACTGTAAATGTTAACAATCGAAACATCGTTTACAAACTTGTTTCAGACCAATGTAACTAAAGCTAGAAGTCACGCTGTTTCACGAGACGCGCCGAAACACTTCCAGGATAGACTATTATAATTCCGCCATTTTTAAATATTTTTAAAAAAAGAAAATATGTTGTAATAGGCAATAGTTATAATAAATTATACTTGAAATTTCGAAAATACAAGACAAAAATATCCTATACAAAAAAATGCACAAATATCAGCTTATTTTCATCTATCTAAAGGTATTGCCCCCCTTAATAATACCTTACCTCCTTAGCCTATGATTTCTTCAGAACTACACTAATTATTACTATAATGTTATGACAAACAAAGAAATTTATAATATTAAGTATATTTTGAATTTGGGAATTTTTGATTATGCAAATTAGTATTAAACTCCAAATTCGATCACGGTGCAAATATGATGGAGGTTCGTTGTATCTGAATTGTAGTGCGCGTCACGAGTGTGACGTGATATTGTAAGTTAAATAGGAATGATATTATTGATATATCAAAATATGCGTCGATAATATTTCGACATTGTCAATATTTATCGATTATCTTATTCATAATGCTTGCATTTTTAGGTACAGAGCTTTTTCTGATATATTTTTACTTAAATTCCTAGTATACTGTGATCATTTTTTGACATAAATTAATTGAAAAATATGATTAAACTGTCAGAAAAAAAATTATGTATCCAATATAAATGAACACATTAAATATGTTTAGCTTAAAACATACTTAACATACATAGTATAAAACTGTCACTATACAACATTTTTATATCCAGCAAAAAGTAAGTATGTTGACAAATTGCAAATAGAATAATATATAAAATACATATATATTTATATCTATGAATTTGAAGATACAAGCAATAACATGTAATTTCTTGGTAATTTTCTAGAAATGGAAATGATAAATAAAACATATGTTTTATGTTTTTAAGTCTTTACACATTTGTGTTGCTGCAGTCATTTATTACGATCTTGATGTCGAAATTAAAAAATTCAAAACGAACTTAACATTATGCCCATGAAATATAAAAAAAAAATGGGACAGCCGATTTTAAACTTGGCAGAGTAAGTATATCTAATACCGTCCACATTCCTAATATCATCACCCCGTCATATCTTGCAAAGTAAACGGTAGAATTTATCAGTTATGAACTGAGTTAATATCTTAACATATAGAGGACGATATACTGTAATGGCAGTGTCATGTGATAAACAAATACAGAACGGAGATACTTTAGTAAATTAAAACAATATAAAAATTTATTGTAAAAAATTTCAAATTTTCGTATCTTAAAATATTCAAACTTTCAAATTCTCAAATTCCAAAATTACAGAATTCTCAAATTCACAAATTATAAAATTATTAAAGCACCATGTTTACAAATTTCCAATTTATGAAGTCTTCTGATCTCCAAATGACACACTTACTAACTTTTCAAATTTCCAAATCTCCAAAGTACTAAATTGTTAGACTTCCAAATTTCCAAATGACTAAATCCCAAAAGTCTGAAATTTTCAATTTGCAATATTTCCAAGTTAGAATTTTTAAAAATTAAAAATTTTTACTTTTCCAAATTTTCGCGTTTTCAAATCTTCAAACTTTCAAGTTACCAAATCCCTAAATTCTAAAATTCCTAACTTTCCTAATCTCCAAATCTTGATCGCACAAACTATCAAATCCTCAAGTTTTTGAATTTGCAAATTTCTAAATCCCTAAAACTTACAAACTTCCAAATTCAAAATTTCCAATTTTCCAGTAGTCCATATCTCCAACTTTTTATGTTACGTGTGGCGGTTTCATTCCTACGCTCATCGCCACTGAGATCGGCTTTCTCGCTAGTACTCAATGACTCCTCGTCCTCCAGTTCATACATATATGTAGTTCCTGTCCACCCCTACCATACATCCCTGCGTCTAAGGCACGGGCCTGCTAGAATGCCTTAGGCCGCGTTTCCACTATGCAAGTAAGGCCCGTGCAAGTAGGTAGTCGAATTCTTGCGTTTCTTACTTTGTCTGTACCAGACATATCGTTGGAAAGAAAAAATGGTTTCTTTCCTTTCTTGCCTTCTTTCTCTAACGACAGACTTCGTACATGAAAAGCTAGAAACGCAAAAATTCGACTACCTACTGGCAATGTTACTAGCACCGGATACTGGCATAGTGTAGACGGCCCCTTCCTGACGAGTTCACTAGCAGGTTCCGTACGAAACGCTATCTCCCTCTCTTTCATTTTTCCTAGCCTCCCCATTACACCTAATCAAACCGGCCAAATTACGAATCATCCAAATTTGCAAATTCCAAATTCCCTGAATTCTTTATTCGAGAAAAATTTACTCTTATAGTCTTTGGTATCTTTCTCTCCCTCAATTTTTCTGGTGTTTAAACTTATAGCTGTACTCGCAGTACTCTAAAAAAAATCCGTAAAATATCCACAAACGATGCATTTACCCTAATTCGGGTAGAAATTGGTCACGTCGGTTGGCAGAAGGTAAGCGTCCGCGAGGTGGGGGTGGGAACAGAAGGGGGATGGGTTTGGAATAATCCGCGGGGCGTTATTTTATTCGTGGCCACGGTGCAGTCGATGCAGAAAGTTTTCATAAACGTTGCTCGTGGCCACTGGATCTTTTTCTCTCTCTCGATCTGCTTCACGAACTGTCTCCTTCTCTCCGTCACTCACTCCGGCCACTCGCAACATGCAGCAGACAACGGTTAATCAATGGGCTTCAAGCGCAGGCTCGCATCCCGGGATCTTTCCTGATGGACAGCGGCAACAGCACCAGTAACAACGCCGGGATGCTGGTTGCTACGGGACAGAGAAAGATCGAACGATTGTCCCACGAGCGGAAGCGAGAACGACCACCGGAAAAGGAGGGTGGCTGAAACGGGACGAGGGCGAAAGAGAGAAAGAGGGACCGAGTGCCCCAGGGGTGAGGGAACAGAGAGCCGTGGGCACGTAAAACTAGCGAACAATTTAAACTCCCCTTTCAAGTCGTGACTTTGTTTATGCGAACGAAAATAATTCGCCGGTGAACGCGTATATATCTCGCTCGCTTGCTGCGGCTCGCGATGGATGTCTTGTCTCGTTCTGGTCTGGTCGACGCCGAGAAAATATATCGCCCTATGGAAGTATTTGATTCTACCTGTGTTTATGGATAAATTGCACGTGTTTTTTCGACATTTTCGATGAATAATCTTTTTGAGATATGTGCTTCTGAACCATTCTATGAGAGTTGACCACTTTTTAATATTCTTGAGGAACTGTTATCGTGTGGAGTTTAAATGGCTGTTAAGTACGGGTGTTTCTTTAAGTTTTACGTTAAAATCTTACCGTCTTATCTGTACTATCAAAGGGAAACATTGATTTGTGATCGAAACCTTTCTTCAATTTCCAAATTCTTATACCCTAATATTCATAAATCGTTATTCTCTTAAATCCTCAGATCATTATATCTCTATATCTCTGAATCTTCAGATTCCTGTATCCCTATAACTTTAAATTCCCGACATCCCTACATCCTTGTATCTCCATATCCCTAATCATTATAATAAAGAAACGAAGTGATCATATTAGAATAAAAAAATTACATTTTCTTTCATACTTTAATAATTTATCTGCCATTTTTTAAGTATTCCTATAAAATATGTTCATTTAAAATTAGTATAAAATATTGTTTATTTTTTTATTCGAAAAAATAAATAACACCTTTATTTTGAACTGTAACATTGTTCTTGTGACACGGTATATTTTAATGAATATTCGTGTGATTTTCAATCTAAATATAAATAAAATTAATTTCTTTAAATATCTAAACAAATGACTTTTTAAATGTGTCACTGTTGTAAAAAACCAACATGTACAAACAAACTAACAATATTCAGTCTTTTATTATAGCACTCTTCAGTAGTAGTTGCTGCGGTGATTGCAAATAATGTTTCAATATTTTTATGAATCGTATTATATCTTGTCGCGATAGAAAGTATTGAAGTATTGAAGGTTGTACATTCCATAATACTCCTTATGTATAGTCGTTGTAATAAGAGTAAGTAGGGATGCATAGTTATACGGTTTGTCTGATATTTTATTATAATAATATAGTGTTTCAGTTACCGCAAATGCACACGTAAGAAGTAATAACAATTTGCAGCACAAATTGAACAGAAGGTGGCATTTATGTTTTCAGTCTTGTGGAATGATTGTTATGATGGAAATGTATATAATTCAGTTCCTAATGCTATTTTGATCCGAACTTATTGTGTTAACAAGTTGAGTATCATACCAAATATCACACTATGTTTGCGAAGAGGGTAGATCCGAGAACCGATTGTTTTGGCTAAAGTACAACGTCCAGACACGAAGTGACGCAAGGAAAAAGCAGAGATAATGGCGAAACAATGTGACTGGTATGAGGTCCTTACCGACTAAATAATGAAAAGTTACTCGTGCAGGGCTGCTACATTACGTATGGGTGAAAGTTTAAATGCGGAGCATGAGAATGAAGAAACGCCGCGTTCCACGATTTCGTAAACCCGTAAATACACGATTTAACTTGAGTATCTATGCTAATTCAGCATCGGCAATAAAATGTAATCTGGTTCATAAATTAATGAACGAAATTATACAGGATTCTAAATGTTAATATTTATTTTATTCCAATCATTTATGTTTTAATTTTGTTGAATACTTGGAATCGTGATGGTGATTTTTATTAAAGCATAAATTACATACATTACAATATTTCTAATTTATAAGGAAAAGTTATTATGTTAATTTTCATTAGTTATACTTCTTTCAGCGAAAATTAGAACAATGAAAAAACTCTCAGAATAATTACCAAACGAATTTCTGTGTCAAAGTAATTCATTCTCAAATAGGAGTATACATCAAAGGTCGAAACGTTAAAGAAAACTAAAATGTAATTAATCCGAGAAAATTTGGAAATAAAATAAATATATTAAATTAAAAACTCAAAATACGTTAAATCAAAATATATAGAAATATACTTTCAAATCTAGTGTTAGAATATTTCGAAAATAACAAAAATTTCATTCGTTCAATATAGAAGATTTTAATAATTACAACATTAATTATAATTTTGTAATTATATTTTTTAGTAATTATGACCATTATGAATTGTTCTGAAGAAAGCTATTTACAATAATAATCAATTTCAAACTTACCACACAAATAACACCATTCTAATAGGAAAACTTCCATATCTTACCTGTAACAAAAAATATACAACATTGTGTTAATAACATTAAAAGAAATTTTTTATTATTATTATAAGAAACTTTATTTATAAAATATTGTTCTTGATATTTTTATATCTCCTTTATTATTTTGCACGTAAAAAGGTTATACATATAAGTAATGTTATGTTTCCCATCATTACAAATAATATTTGTAAAAACAATTTTCTGATAACTTCAATTCTCTCCGAGATATTTTACTATGTCTACCTAAAAAGTTCAAACTATATATAACTATTTCACTGTACTATTTAAATTGAATTATAAATTATTCAATGGCGTACAATGTATAAGAACGTTTATTTCATTTGATTGCATTGAAATTTAATTATAAATTATTTGTGGCCTTTACTATATAAAAATGTTTCAAAATAAAATTGTTTGGTATAAAAGGGAACATACGATTTAATAATTAGTTTCTTAATATCTCGCCTTTTTATCGAAATGTGAGAGTTGGCTTTGAATTATTACATCATAATATGTATCATTTGAATATACGATTCGAAGAACGCTCAATATGAGTAACAGCCTGTTAAGATATAAGGGGTAGAAAATCGATAAGTATCAAAATATTTTTCAATGAAACACAACACTTAAATATGTATCTGTGATTGTTTAGATACCTGTCGTAGTTATAATAGATATTATTTTGAACAATATTTAAATAAAAAATCAGTTAAAGATGTGCACTAATTAATTTCGCATATCTCAATGCTTTCTTACTCAGCATTCAACTTTTCGGAATGCGAGATGAAATATTACACATTACGAATAACAATTTCAAGGTAACCTGGATGTTTCAATAAAAATGAAAAATAACAGAAAAACAGTTATTGCACTGAATGCCCCACTTGACACCAAACAACTTTCGTTTGAACCATTTTTACATATTATAAACAGTTTATAAGTAAACACGCTTTCCCTTTTTGGGGGGCTCTTCGCCAACCAGACACCCTTTAACCACCTTTCGGAATTTCTGACAATTTTTCTGGAGGTTTTGACCCATTTGAAGAAAGATTAATTCTCTGATAAAAAATCGCATCTGGCACGGTTTGGCCTGTACATTTGTATACGTGGTCGGGATGGGGTTTTATAGTATTTTAATTTGAGTAGCATAATCAAATGACTCACCCTAAGGGGTTATGTATAAAAAACTTCAGACGTATATAATAATTTCAAATATCCTGCATAACAAATTTATACAATACTAGATAATAAATTTACGAAACAGAGCTAAAAAAATCCTCATTTATTTCATACATTGGTAATGATCATCCTGTGATACAATGAAGTATAATTAGAAATAAAATTCATCGCACAAAACTGCCTCCAAAGAAAAAATCTTGCACAAGATCATTCAGTTGTTCAATCCAAAAAACGTACCTCTTATACGAGTGCTTAAAATACCTAAACAAACGTAGCTGAAAGTCCTAAACAGAAGCTTTTCAGCATAAATCCCCAGTAACCAGTTGTTGCAGACACGGAGGGTGAATAGCCCCAAAAGGCGCAGATGATCGACGCGGTTTCGCGAAGAAAGAGGGTGCACACGGGACAGGGATAAACATCCATGGAAGGTGAGCGAGAAAAACACGAGACGAACAACGTTTTCCGGGGGGTGGTGGATAGGAGAGACCGCCTCGAGCATCTACGATATTTATTTTTCCCCGTGTGTTTTTTTTTTCGAACTCCCTCCTCTCTGCGCGCTCTTTTTATTTTTGCGTCCATTTCATTCGGTTTTTTAATTCGTCCGATATTTCCTGGTCGTTCGCATGTTAATTTTCGGCGACCAATGACGCGGCAGGCCCGCGGGCCACAGACGTCGATGATATTTCCCAGCCAGCGACGCAGCTAGTTGCCTGGTAAAATTCTCGATCGGTTGTGTACGCGTTTCCACCATTCCACCCCGGTTATACCTTTCTCCTTGCACCCCTGCACACCACTGTTCCACTACCACTTTCGCGGCAACGTTATAACTAGACTATGGATGTTCAGGAAAATGGTGCATTTGATTACATGCTTTCGAGAATTATTATTCATAATTAGCAAAGGGAAATAATCAGTTTTTATAAATTGTATGAAACGTTTGTAGTGAAGTTTTAAAAATATAGCGAATCTAGTTTATGTAGAAAACAATGTGATGAGTCTGCGAGAGCGCAACGCACGGACGTGTAAGTGACGTGCACTTGCGAGCACCGACAAGTAGATAATATTCAGTTTTAGAAGCTTAATATTTCTAAATTTGATAATTTTTAAATTTGAAGTTCTAAGAAAGAAAATTTAATGCTTTTACATCTCTAAATTTCTATATTTCTAAATCTGAACACTGGAAAATCGAAGAATATGATATTTTTATTTAGAAATTTAGAAATTCCAAAATTGTTAGATTGCTAAACTTTTTAATCTAAAAGGCAGAAAGTTTAGAAATTTCAAATCTGATATTTTTGTACTTCAAAATTTCCAAATCACCAAATTTTTATATTTTTAAATTCTTAACTAATCAAATTTCCAAGTTTCTAAATTTGAAAATCTGAAATTTCGTACAAAGTATGAAAAATATACCAAAAATGCAAGATTAATCTTAACATAAATAGTTTAATACATTTAATACCTTTCTAATACTTCGATGTAACGACCAGACGTCTAAATGTGATATTTTAAGGAAAGAATGATTGCACTTTTTAAACACGGATATCCCTCAGCTCAATAAATTGCAGCTGCTTTGTCAAGGTGTCAAACTTTAATCCACAACTGTATTACGAAAACGAAACGTGTATGTACATGTTTATATGAAAAGGTATATTTAAACAATTCGTAAATTTCTCTACAAAGTTTCTAAATCCATAAATCCCAAAATTCTTCAATTCCTAAAGTCCTAAATCCTTAAATTCTTAAATCCTTGAATCCTTGAATTCTTATATATCCCAACATCCCTATATATCCCTACATCCCTATATCTATACATTCCTATATCCCTATATCTCTACATTCCTATATTCCTATTTGGCGGTTTGGCTAGCGAATGGAAGGGCTAGGAAAAATGAAGGAGAGAGAGAGAGCGTTTCGTTCAGGACCTGCTAGTGGACTCGTCAGTAAGGCATCCTAACACGCCCTTGCCTTAGACGCGGGGATGTATGGAAGGGATGGACAGGAATTATTTGTAGAAATAGGAAGGCTTATTGAATACTAGCGAGAAAGTGTTAGTCTCGGTCTTATGCGCCGTCTAGTGGCGATGAGCGTAAGAGTGAAACCGCTACACCTATATTCCTATAATTCCTATATTCTTATATCTCTAGATCCCTATAGATCCTAAGACCTTTATATCCGTAAATCTCTGTATCCTTAAACGCCTACATCTCCATATTCTTGTATCCCTAGTTTCCAAAATTCTTGTATTCTTATATCCTTATATACCTAGATCTGAAAATCCTTACATCTCTAAATCTCTATATGTCTGGATGTCTACATATATTCCTCATTCCCTATATCTCTATATCGCTATATCCCCAGATTCTTAGATTTTTATATCTCGGGAAAAAGAAAAGTTCCAGTATATATCGCAAAATTCATCAATTCATATATCGCAAGTTTCACAAAATGAAATTAGTTAAATCAACAAATATAAATGTTTATAACAAAAAGTTATACGTAAATTATAAATAGCATGAGTGCGAATTTACTACATAAACGATAGAAATTGTCGGAGAATTGAATGCCTCAAAATTCAAATAAAAATTATTAATAACTCTTTTTAAAACGCCACTGATTAAGCTTGTATTTAATTTCCATCAATACACACATTTTCTACAATTATTCATCGTAGGAATAATTTATAAACATTAATAATTTCAAATAGCCGTCTACTGGTCATTAATATTTTCATCGTCCATATCTTGATGATACACGTTTCTACAGTAGCCAGCCATCTATTTTCTGAGAAACCATATATGCATATACAAGTACAAATTTGACATATTACTGGAGAGTATATTTAATAGAAGCAATGAAAATATCACAATTTCCAGACTTCCAGTTACTTTGTTGCGACAGTCGTATTAAAAGGAAGATTGTAAATCACGTCTGTATAAAATAAAAACCAATCTTCCGTGTTATCAAACGTTTACGTGCTTTCACTGGGGAAACGTGGATCATTTTAGATCAGAATCCGAATTCGTGTCATCGAACGCAAACTCGTCTTCTATGTCGGCCAATGTCAAGCTCAGAGAACTCAGGCTTTCTCTTCTGGCCACTGGAAGATTTAAAGATACGATTCTTCATTTCCAGCAAGGTCGCTTCCGCGTCTTTTCACCTATGAATCTTGCACCTCGGGTGCTGACAAACCACGACCAATTGGAAAGTGAGTTTTCGAGGAACTTGATGCTTAATTAAACTCGAGTGTTATTATCACCTACGTAAACAAATTTGTATCTTTTTAGACATTTTTGATTCACTGATGATGACTTTCACTAAACATTAAAGACTGTATTACCGGTTCTACAGTCACCAGAATGACCGGTATTTAAGAAAAAACTGTGTTTCAATATTACCGATAACTACAGGTGACGTAAATAACACAGCAGTGAATAGTGTTAAGAGAATTATAACAGTTTTATTTATCTTTAAGAGTATAATGCACATTCAATATACAAAGTGTCCCATTTACGTTGACATTATAAACAATCTCGAAGACGTGTGATTGAAGAAAAACAAGTTAACATGTGTCCTTTAGTGTTTCGAGTGGGATATCAAATGGCTAAGTTTGTAGCCAATTACTAATTTTTTAATGCATGGGCGTCTTCAAGGTTATTTCAAGGTCATCTTGTCTTTTTCTTATCATGAACCCCTATTTTTTATTTCGGAATCATATTCTACGTGAAAAAATGTATGACTTTTGTTTGATACATTTTATTGTAAGTTCGATATTATATTTGGTAGGCTTACATCTGCAAGAATCATTAGTACCTTCAGAATTATTGATGGCACGTTAGATGGAAACAAATATCGAGACTTCTTGGATCACGAATTACTTGTATTATTTGAAGATCTAAGTCTAGCAGGCAGACAAAACATACGGTTTTAACACGACGGTTGTCCAGCTCATTACTCACGTATTGTACGGCAAAAAGTACATCGGGATTTTACTGATCGTTGGATAGGTCGAGGTGGTCCAACTTAAATGGGACACCCTGTATATTAAACACATTTATATTAGCCCTTTTTGCGCCCAATAACGACATATAGTTCGACTTGTCAAATACAAGTGGCATTTACTTATTATCCCTTTATTTCGTAATATGTTCGTTCCATCCTCAATTTTGTAAATATCATTCTTATTATCTTTTTTATGATTTTTTTCTCAAATTTTACTATTAGATCAAATCCGTTTTGTACTCTTTGCTCAGGGTCAAGCGTTTTTAATGGCACATTGTTGTTCAACACTGAAAGGAATAAGTACTCATTTTTTCTTTAAACATTTGTTGCCTCAAAATTGCAAAGTGAAAAAAATTATGTCTGTAATGTTTTCTTAAGTAAGTTCTTTAGAACAGTAAACACTCCGTATCGGGCAAAATCTCCTAATGGAGACTCAATTACACTAATAATGGATACTACAATATTTTTGCAAAAACTCAATCGAAATTACACAAAATATTTTTATTATTATCGTTAGTGTCTTAATAGAAGTCAATTTAGAATTTTTCTACTTCTAACTTATAAAAGAGTAAACTAAAAGCATAAAACCTAACTGATCATATAGTGGATAAATGTCTACAACTGGTTTCAAGTGTCAGATAATCAAGAAACTAAGGCAATTTATACAATAAAAGATTGGTCCATTCATGAAAATTATTTTGAAAAGTGAATAGAACTTTTTAACACTGGTAACAAACACTGTGTGTCTACTCTACTTGAAATTTAACAATACTGTGCTCGACTAGTGCAAGAAATGATTATCTATATATTTAGTAGTGTTAGTATGATACTTCAGAGTGGTTATTCAATAATGGACTATTATGAAAAAAATAATAATACGTATAAATTACCTTAATAATAGTAAAATCGTTTGAAGCGTACTTCAATAAGTAAATGACAACCACTACTTGTCACTGTCAAAAGATGTTTCCAGCGAGGCTTCATAAAGCTAATAGATCACATCAATTCCAGGTAACATAAGCTATCACGGTTATTACAATCAAACAGTTTCAACATCTGTGATGTTTCAAGGTACCATGTCTAAAGTGTTTATAACTAAGGCACTTATCTTAATACCGGTAAAAAGAAGAACTTTTCACAAGTATCTTTCACAGATACATCTTACGGATAGCAACCGTTTATATTATCAGACATACATATCAAGTAACCTGAACAATAACAATGCCGATGATCATGAAGATATTATTACCATGCTTACAATAGAATATCTAATGAATACACCTTTGTTAAAAAACCATCTTCATCAGATGATTAAGCAACTATTTCATTCCAGTAAAATTAATAATATTATTATTGCATAATACTACTGTTAAATATTTTAAATCGAATAACAATTAAATTAATCTTTTTAAAAAGAATTTTATTTAAAAAAAAAACATTTGTTACTAAATATTACTTAGTCATTATAAAAAATATTAATAAAGAGAGCTGCTGTCTAATTATTTTTTTATAAATTTTTTTTCAAAATATCGTTCATTCATTACCGGTATTATTTGGCTGTAAATAGTTATATTTTTGTAATATTACTAGTAATAACAAAAATTTGTAATTTTGCAATCTCTACTACATTCGAACTGGTTCTAGATGCAACGGGTTTTAAGCTTGTTACGTAGATTTTAAGAAAATAGTTAGAACTAGATTATTCCGGAGTGTAATAATGCGAAATGATGTTAATATTTGCAAGGTGAATGCGAAGATATTAATATTTAAGTTCTAATATATATATTGCCACTTGAAAGAGAAATAAGTTTATCGTAAATAAAAAAATTATTTATGTATATATATATTAAAATATGTATACATATATATTTTAATCATTTTGTAATAATTAATAATTAAGTATAAAAATATGTATACATGTAAAATTGTAAGAGTGTTTTCACGAAATACATAGCCGTTCAAATGTTAAAAATATCAAATCTAAGTTAATAAGTGCCAAGTAAAAATTATAACAAAAGAATGTAGTAGTTTTATAATCGAATAGAATGTATCAACAAACCGATTTAGTATAGTACGGTAAATAAAATGGACAATATAGTTATAATTATAATAGTAGTTAAAATAAAATACGGCAGGGTAGAATAATAAATTCTGCGTTGAATAAAATATAACAGTAATTAACAAAGAATACAGAACATAATAGTACTTAAAACCAGACGCAATAGAATATCATAATGAATTCTACGATGAATGGAATACAGCAATAACTGAACAATCTACAAACATATGCTAGAGAAAAATTAATAGTTAATGAATTGTGATTAAAATTGTTAAGCTAGAGGACACAGGTACATGTCATCAATTCATCACAGTAGGTATGTATTCATTTATTTCAGAAACTAAAAATAGACAGAGCAAACATTATGAAACGCTGTTTGAATTGAAAAACAAATATTAACTTATAGCTGATATAGGTCGATTATAAATTGAAGTTTATCTAGGTATAAATACCTGAAATAAAACTAAAATTTTTAGTTCGCTGATATTTATAGATTTTTTGAACACTCCATATATAAATTTGTTGCTATTCCTGCAAATTCATTAATCTCCGGTAGCATTACGGATTCAGATTTCACCTCCGTCAAAGTTAAACCTACAACGTTGGGTACGATCTATACCCAAAAATATATAGTAGACATACATTAATCGACGTACCTACATATTTCTCATTGAAAGAAAAAATATTTATTAATAAATGAAGGAAGATTATTAGTGGTGACGTCAGCGTACCGATCTGGTTGCAGCACGTTTCGAGCGCATTTTTGTATTGTTAATTTATCCCAATTAAATTGTTATATTTCTAATTATCGTTCAAAATTCTTGCGTCTCAAAGTCGTCCTAGATTTAAAAATCCAATCTTACATGAAGACGTACAAAATAGATATTATACACAATGTTATGTATGCAATAAAACGACAAGACTTCGTTTTAATCCTGCCGTTTAGCACGTTGGGTTTGCAAGTCATGATAGATAATTCGAATGATAGTAAATTCGATGAGTTTGTAAGTCCTGTTAGGAGTAAAAGGGACTCCAACGCCTGGTAACACGAATTCACTTCCGGCATACGTTCGGGCGTCGAAATCTCCGTATTCGCGACATTTGTTTCACTTATTCTTTCGTTTCAGTTAATATTCTAAACACATGTATGAATTTAAATTGATACATTATCAATTAAAACTGATTCTCTTTTAATAGTAAATTTCTGAAAATGTTGAGACAACAGTAATCCACCATATCACGGAGAAATATAGCTGCTTTTGACAGGGTATCTTACCACGATAAATAAGTTCTTTTGAGGTTTTAATGAAACTTGAATAAAACATCGTATTAGATAACAGTATGTTTCTGCAAAAACTACAAAAGTTACAAAATTACAAATTACAAAACTGCAAAACTTCTCTAAAAGTTTTTACAGGATATTAACAAGCAAAGAAATTATTACTAATTTTCATTGCAATTATTCAATCTTGGTGAAAATTTATGAAGATGAATTACAGATCAGAGCCACATTATGAATACAATGGAATTTACAATTTCATTCTTGTAATAATGAATATAAATTTTATACTTTATGACTGCTTTCAAGTTCACGCAGTTGAACCAGTTCTGAGAAACGAGTTTCTTTGAGGCTGTTAAAGAAGAATATGTCAAATACTTCTTTAAGAGATACATAAGAATGTATAATTCTCTAACACTCTAAGAAAAATAATATGTTTTGTTCATGTAATGTCGTAGTAATTGTAATTTTTATCAAATTCCCAGTATTAAGACAGCCATTAGCCTTGGGCTATTAATTTTGTTTCAATTTATAGTTATGTAAGTTGTATCATAAATATACTATTCAAAAAGTCGTTACAACTTCTTGAGTAACTTTACAGCAATCTATATAATAAATCAAATTGCATAACCACCGAGAGCAAAAAGTATAACATCTTTACTGTCCATAAAGTACTTTACGCTTTCTGAGCAGAGCATTACCACCATTTATAATTATATTAAAAATACTGCAGCTTTATTAAATTTTCTTGATTTGTCTTTTATCAACGTAACCAACCAACTACAATAGTTAAAGCAAAAACAAAATGAATTGGTTCTTTCAAAAGGCCTTGTTTTTTACAAAAATCGGCCAATCTACGGATTTATCTTTTGCGATTCACGTGAAAGTCGTAACGGGACGAGAGAAAACAAAAATGACCCCCATTCGAGTCCAGTTTACGTGTTTTCTCGAGCATTCGAGACAACTTCGTCTGCTACGAGAAACGAGAGAAACCATGTACGTTCGCGAATCACTTGTATATGGTGTTTTGATTGAACGGAGACTCGTTAGCCCACTAAATGTTGCACGGAAAGGAACTTTGTCCACTTTTCTGAGTTGAAAAACATCATGTTCCTTTTCTTGTTTCTTATGAAGATACAAGGTAGGTCGTTTAACTGTACCGCTTAAATTTAAAATTAAATTACTTGTAAACCAGTCGTATGAATAAATGTTTCAAACGAAAGATATATTGAGACGGCTTGTATAACGTAATAATAGTTTCTCTGTATTCCGCCCTTTATACATACATTTCAAAATTACTTTGCGTATTTGTAATACTTAATACGATTCGAAGGAATACCGAATTCTGAGCGAAAAGTTATGAATGCTTATGGTATCAAAAACTAATAATTATCAAAATATTCTATAATACGACACTTCAATATCATTCAATGATATCGAATACTGTAATATCGTTAAACGATATCGAACTTGAATGAATCTTAAATTTCTCATTTTAACTTACGGAAATTATTAAGAAACTTTAGTCAAAACTTTCGTCGAGATAAAAAGTTATTGCTTAAACCAGACTTTCTTGGGAGTGCCAAACTCAACATTCCTCACGCCTGCCGTATTTACCACTTTTACGATGAAGACTTCCGATAGTTTTATTTGCCATGCCGTTTCCCATTACTCATGAAACGATTAACAAAACATAGTGTAAATTAATTGAACAATATTACACAAATTTATGAGGGATTGGGTGCGATCGGTTGATCGGGTGTGATCGGGTGCGATCGGGCGCGATCGGGCGAGCGGACGACTAGGATAATTTGCGCGCGATAATTTGGCGCGAAAAATAGCGAGCGTGGAGACAAAAGAAGATATGTCTTTTGTTTTATGGGGGAAGAGAGAACGCGGCGTGGCAGTTACGTCGTAGCAATTGAAAGTACAGTATTGCCTCGAAACAAGGCAACAGTTTTGAGCTTCGAAATTAGCAAATTTCTATCCCCACTTCTTTGATTGAAGTCCGCCGCCGAGTGAGAGATCCGTGAAACCGAAGATCTAATAATTTTTACGGTTGACCGAACAGTTTAGTGAAAAGAGAACAGAACATGTATATTGTTTTCTCACTCTAACACACATCAAATTAAAAAACAAAAGCAAGCCGAATAGCATACCACCTTCGAAATAAGCAACTGGCCGGTCCCGAGCGTGTTGCTTATTTCGAGGCAATACTGTAGCACGTTGTCCGAAAAGCCGTTCTGGAATTTTTGTACTTTTGTTTTATTAAAGTTATTTTTCGTTATTAATCCAACAACATCCATCCATCCGTCAACCTCGATTTAATCTATCCTACATTTATATCAAAATAGAACGCAGACATCGCTATAGAGGGCTAGCGGAGTCGAGATGTGAATACAATTTGCAACGTAATAACATCTACTATGACGGTGAACATAAAAATTCCAATTTATCCTCATTCTTTGTCAATGTGTATAGTTTATCTATACCAATTTTGATAAAAATAGATCAACATTTTATCCAAAAAATGACAAAAATATATTATTTTTCAATATATTTTTTAAACAAATAAATTTACCAAAAAGATGACTACATAGAAAAATTTGCTATTCAAAAACACATAAATCCCATTTTGAATTTTTCGCCTACGCCTAATAGTTCCTGAGATATTCAAGAAAATATGTTTGGCAACTCCAACTTTGGGGGTTATTTTCACCCCTTCAGCATGGACGATTGTCGATAAAAAGAAAATACGTGTCAAATATTTTTTTGAGTTTTACATCATATTCAAAGCGCATCAAAATCGGCATGTATCGATTGGGTAATGTCCATTGTTCGTATACGGTTGGCATCGAAATAACTAATTTATTGTATTTCAAGATCTATATATTCTAAATGTCTTAGAAAAACAAGTTGTATATATGTTCATTTTAGCTAACAAATATTTGTAAGCGATTCTCAAGCTTTTTATTGCGTGATTCAACATCGGTACTTGTAATTTATAAAATTAAGGGAATGAATAGCTGAACACTTTCATAAAACCCGCCTTTCATAAGGTCCGCCACATTGCGAAGAGCCCTTAAATGGCGCGATGCAATTATGTAGAAAAAAGGTACTTTTGTTCAACAACCTATCAGCGTAATTCAAAAGACTCTCATTACATTAAAAGTTATTGAAAAAGTTAACAATGCGATAGTTGCGGTGCTGGAAATATGATTAACGCGTTTGAAAACGTTCTCGTTCGATGAAAATTGTCGGCACTGTGGCTTTGACAGCCGCGTATAACGCCCTTTTTCTCCCTGAACACGAATACTCTGGTAATTCCTGCGTTTTTCTCTAACCGACCAAACCACCACAAATATTGTGCGCGAGCGGGAGAAACCGTTCTTTTTTTTCGTTGCTCGTTTTAGCTGCACCTTTTTTTTTTGGCTTTCGTTCTTTTTTCTGCTCATCGCCGTTTTACGTGCACACGCGGACAATCGAAATACACGGGGAATTAATATTTCATATAGCGATACAGCTTGTACCTGTATCATTTACAGATCGGTCCAGTGGCGTGGAAATTCGCAACGGAATGATCCCTTTTCGACTAACGAAATAACGAAACCCTTTATTGTAACAAAATAATAGTTACTTGATTGTCACTTCGTGCGTGCTTTTAGGATAATCTGGAAATAACGTTCACGGATTTGATGTTTGCTGGGAAAAGTAAACGATAATATCTACGTAGGTCTTCGTTATCTCTAATTGACCGTAAAAGCTGCTGGTAAAGAGTACTATAATAAACTGTTTTATGAAAATTGTTAATGAACAGGGGAAGCCAAAAGCATGTTATATAGAGTTCCAGTTTTTTTCGAAAAATATTACCGACATATTCTATTGGTAAAAATAAACAAATGGTTATATAATAGTACGCTTTTAATGGTTTATTAAAAAATTACAATAAAAGTACGATTAACAACGGACTGTCTTTTCATTTGGCACCCATATTTTGTAAGTAAAAACAAGGAAAAATGGTATGTAAACATAAGCTCTTAAATGCTTTGTTAAAAATTTATAACAATATGAGATGAAAGTGGAGCAGACGGGCCATTACATAGTAATAAATTGCCGATTTTCGAATGTTCATTATCACTTCAAATAAAACATTTAAAAGTGTTTATTTCCATAACAACTTATTTAAATTTGCTAATATGGATATGTTATAAAATTTTGTGGAAAAAACCATATACGGTATCGAATAGGAAGGCAATTCATTATTATTTCATATTTCTGTTACTGTTTTTTAAAAAGTAGGTAAAAGCATACATATGTGCATATAACATTTTTCTTATTCTTGTTTATAGTAAAGTTGTGGAGAAAAAGTGGGACAATGTACTTCTTCATACATGTCAACAAGTTATGGACACTATTATAAACCGCCTGCAATTTCTGCGAGTATTAAAAACCTGTAAAACCTGATATTAGAAACGAAGGAATGCAAATTGAAAAGTTTAAGTATTTTTTTATAACAGTAGTATAAACTATTAAATAAATAATAGAATCATATTAATTCTATACACATAAGTGGCAATATTTTTTTAACTCGCCCAATATTCAGATGGAAAAATATAATTAATGCAGTAACAAATCTGTTTAAATTATCTACTAACAATCAAATTAATTTTGATGCAGACAATAACAGGAAAATAATAAAATGTTTGTTATGCAACATTGAATAAACATTGCGGTAGAAATCGACTATGAAACGTAAAATAAAAATGTTATAATAATCTTTATTAATAAAAATAATGGTGTAACAATATTTGCTTTCAAATTATCTAAAAAAATTGAAATTGATTTTTATCTAAAAAAAATTGAAATTAATTTTTGAGAGAGAATAATAAATCATTTATTTATTTTGTTAATTAATTAATTTTATTAAATTTAATAGTATTAGAATTAATTAATTTGTGAAAAGCATTAGGCAAATGGGGAGTAAACAAAGAAATAAATTTTTTATAATAAAATGTAAATATTTCACCTTTGCTATCCGTGTTATGTGACTACTACGAGTTTTTATTTGATATCTGCCTTTAAAATAAAAGCAAAAGTAGAAACTTTTTCATAAAACAAAGCTATAATAGCTACAACAAAAGGAGAGATAGATTACTGCATGTGAAACAACCGAATTCGAAGTCTAAAAAGTAAAACAGTTTAATAACACAAAAGTATTACGTATAAAATATGTAGCACAATATTTATAATATATCGATTTTAAACATGGAATTTGTTGAAACTATATAAATCATTCGCAAATGTCTTTCATGTGGACTGATTGCCAAAAAGTCGCGTTATCAATGCGCAATAAGATGGTTATTTAATAATCAACAGTTTTATAGTGAGAACATTAACGAAAAGTTTTCATGGCTGTTTTCAACGAACGTTAAACTTCAAATTGATGTAACATAAATCCTACTTTATGGTAGCTTTATGTGACTAAATTATGTCAGACTTCAGAAAGTTCTATTTTATATGCACTACAAAATTCGTCATAATACAACCGGGGCAACATGGAAAAACTGTACTTTCCATTTCCCGAGTTATGAAAAAAAATTGTGGAAAAAATTGTTGGTTGTTTCAACTGCCCTTGTGGCACCCCGAGGAATTCTCTTGATTGCGGTAGTCAGTTGTAGTGGTAACTGTAAGAAAAACAGTGTTGTTCCGAAATTTTGTAAAAGATAATATGACATTAGCATCCGAATATTACATTTGTATTACTTCTGTTAAACGAATGGAACTATTTTTGTTCCAATTTTGTTTTAATTATTTTAAAGAATCAAAGCTTTTTGCACTTGTGGTACTAAGTCTACCAAAAGGATTCAGTTCCTCAATAATCCAATAAAAACAAAAATTATGTACGTACGCAGTGAAAACCATGGATTCTTAATATGGAGAAATCTATTACTTTCGGTCCGAAGTTTATTTTTTTATATTTTTCCATTAATTGGACATATAATATCTATTTCTTCACGGTTGTCGTTTGCATAGACATTTCATAATTAAGTGTATGATGTTAATTTTACCTTTTACCATAGATGGGTCCACAATATTCTACTAAACAGATTTCATATGTTCAATTTGTAAATAAATAATATGGGAAAAATGGATTTCAGGATTAAGTCATCATAATAGTAATCTCCAGGGTTTCCATATTGGGAAACATTAACATAATAACTATCTAGTAGCTCCAATGTCGAATTTTTGTTACTGAATAATATGAAACTAGTAAATTTTAACTATGAAAATTATTATATATTTAGCGTTGTTAAGATATTTGTAATTTAATTGAACCACTTCCAGAACTTTCTGCAATCTATTTCATAAATCTGTGTTGCTGAAGGCGTTTAACTGATTTCGAAACCAATGCGCAGATAAAATAAACATACACGATTAATTACGAAGTAAAACAGCATCCCTGTAATTTTTGAAAGCTTTGTGATGAAGATCTTATGTCATACGAAGCTAGGGTTTTATGTTAGGAAAGGTCTTCATATTAGACAACCTTACCTTGAATTAAACATTTAGATAATCAAATTTAGTTGATTCTTCTTAGGGTAAAAGACCCAATTAACACTTTAAGAAATGTAACCGATATTACTGCATATTTCTGTATTACCTGATCAAAACCATAAGTTTTTATTTGTATTTATTATTATGTAATACCTTTAATCGAAGAAACAATTTGACGCTATCCTTTGAAAACCTAACTTTACTTGTAAATTCATTATTTTGAAAAATGCATTTTGCCACTCGTAAGATCTGTTCAATTGAATTACTGACATCTTAATTATATTATATATTACCACCTAACTAAATACTGCCAGTTTATGTACTGTCACTTTTCCAAAAAATAAAAGTATTTTTAAACTAAAAGTATTTTTATATTGTACGTTTTTATAGAATAAAGTCATATTATATCGATATCCTGCTTTAACAGCTATCGCAGATTTGATAGAGATTTGAGGATTTTGTACATCCTCCTTATAATAATGCAGTCCTTTTCTTTTTTCGTACTTATTTCCTACAAAATATTAAAAACTATTCCAAATTGCATTTAATTAATCAATGTATAATGTTATTTTGGTATTTTATACGCAGGTGCTTACAAAAGTTAGATGCTGGAATTTTTATGTAGATAACCCATTTCGAGAACGTTACGGTACTAAAACGGGTTGCATTGCACGTGACTGCAGATGGTATGGGTGACACTAATAACGTAAGACGTTATGTGCATAAGCAATTACTTGCCATAGCAGTAATTAAAAAATAATTTAAATGGGCGTAATCACTAGCGTCCAAATATAAAATTAAAAAACTTAATTATTCGTTAACTGATAATCCATATTATTCTTCACAATTTTTATAATATCTGAAACCTTACATTTTATTATGTTATAAGCTCAATTTTATAATTACAGCCTTTTCTTTAATATCCTGCTTTCCCTTCCGCAGGTAAGAAACTTGTCGTTCTTATTCTTGTATAGTTAATTTATAAATAATTAATTAATTAATTTCATACAAATTAATTGTTATATAATTATAGAAGAGTGAAAACAACAAGTTATAAATTAATTTATAAAATTTAATACAAATAAAATTAACTGCAGCTTTTTATATCGTAGGAATTACAGTTTCAAACGTATGCAAAATTTTGTTTCTTTCAAAACAGTTTAGAGTGACACTAATTTGATACGGGATAATAAATAATCTCTTACCCTACATGTTAAGACTAACATTCAATGTACGCATAATTTGAAATTAAAAGTGAAGAAATAAATTAACAAACGATAGACATAACTGAATATATACATTAATTCCTTACCTCGATAAAAATCAGCATATATTTCACGAAATATATCTTAAACTTGTGAATCGGTCGAATAACCAGTTTGGTAGTCATAGTACTAATGAATGTACGAAAGCGTACAAATACGCATTTTCTCAATTAAAAAGAAAATGGAAAGAAAACAATAGAGCAAGCAAAATGGCATATTAGAGGAAAGACACCAAAACTATCTGCGAAAAGGATAAAGGAATAATCGTCGATTCGTGGGACGCGTCGATGCTGCCCCATTGACTAAATCGCGTTTAAATGGCTGTGAATGCGTCGACCTATTCCCCGGAAACACGTGTTTCTCATCGAATTTCGTCCGATGTTACCGTTTCCAGCCTCGATTCGACTTGGCCCATGTTTCGCGTGCACACGACCACATACACAGAAGGCAGGCGTTTAGTGACTGGTCGACGCGTGTGCACGCTTCATGGAAACAGATCGAATGCAGACCTGCTCGCTCGCTCGGTGTTCCTGTTTGTATCCTGTTGGCGTATCGAAGGCAGACAGAGGAACCCTGTTCTGGATCGCTGGATACTTGCTGCTCGTACGCTTGCCAAAGGATACTCAATCGCATTGCTGTCTCTTCATCCAACCACCCTCTTCCCTCCAATCGTTGCCTCTATCGTTCTATATCTCTGTGTTTCTAGCCTTTCTTCGCAGGTTGTACCCATTGTTGCACGCATCGATGAAGATAACTCTCGTGGTATGGCGCTGAAGTTTTTGGTTCAACCTCCGCGTGTGAAGCCGAATTTTCACCTTTTCAGTTTGAATAATCACCGCGGATGATTTATTCATAGCTGCCGAAATATTCGTACCAATTCGTTGATTGAACTCACGATCTATTCTGAAATATTCTCACGTATTCAGTATGGAAGAATAAGGACAAAAGTAACGCTGCGATGAAAGTAACACATCTTTTCCTTGCTACCACAAACGTCTTTGGATAAATTGCTTTTCATATTACATGTGTATAATATTTGTTTTGTCACTGAATTGACTCTGATTGACACTGGGTCGCAACATGAATCGCATGCGGCGGTTACAGTGAATTGGTAATTCAGATTACTCAAATAAGTTTCTACCATTTTGAGTTTCTTGTTAATATCCCTAGTTAAATTATTCATATTAAATCTATCACTTGTTAGAGTGTTCTTAAATAATAACTTTATAAGTTCCTATAATTAATTTCAATAAATCATGTATAGTTTATAGGTTATAATATTTCTGTTTTGAAAAACGTGGTTGAGGTTTAAGATGTTACTATAAAAGCGAAAAAGACTATAAAAACTGTAGTAAAGGTGATGTATTATACACGTCATAACTATAACTGAGAATAGATAGATAAAACACATACACAATATCAAAGAAATGCTCGAAGCTAGTTATGCGTTCTATCATTCGTTATTTAAGTGTACATGTATTTTTGTTATTCTATTCTGCGTTAGAAAAAGAGTACTTTTACATAATTCTCTACAAAATGATTAATATTACTTTCGTCTTGATGAGTCAGGAAAGTAAAATAAAAAATGTCACGGCTCTTTGACTACTTATGATGGAGAAGCTAAATTGAGTCAAGTGATAGATGGATAACTATATCTGAAAGGTAATTGGCAAATAAACCAAATGAAAAAGTACAACTTTTGTCTTCACTCTCCCCTATAACCGTATTTGTAACAGTGTGCACACGTATTATCTCTTATGTGAACAACGTGATACTCATTTTTATATTTCCTTTAACATTTTCTAAAGTTCTCTCGAAGATATAGTAAAACTGTTCTCGATAACCCTCATTTAGAAAATTTACTGTCAATTTACGGTCTAAGCACTTGTCCGTGCTGCTTTACTACGAATTGATCATCCATTGGAATGATTCACCAAAATTCACCATAAATAGGGATTATTTCTACTCTGTCCATTCATTAATTCATTAAAAATATGGATTCCTCTACTCTAGTTACTTTCACGAAAGTGAAAGTTCACTCACGAAATTTTTCATTAAAACATTCGATAATCATACAAAGCGAGAAGATGTAAATTCAGATTGAAGTCTGGATTCATCCTGGTTCAAATCTAAAGCTGAATTCACATTACTGCACTTCGATTGATCATTATGTATGATTCATAGAAAATTATTGTTTTCATCTATGTATATTTCATCAGAAGTAATCACTACACCGAGTGAAGTCGCTTTCTACATTCAGTGAATTGAATAGATGATTTACTCATAGTAAAACTATTGACAAGCGTAATCTTATATTTTATAATATGCATATATACTATTCCAATAACAGTTGTACTAACGAGGGGCATCACCAAGGTGTTACACGCGGATTTTAATGAAATTAACAGATGTGATAGCTTTTCAAAAATCTTGTAATAGCATTTCCTTATTTAAGAGAATACGCTAATACAAACGAACAAAAAGAAATACTCAAATGGAATTATAGAAAATACAATAGAGCATAAAAGTATAATACTCTGAATCGAAAAAGACGTAAAATAAACATATTGGAACGGATGCATGTTTCCCTTTATCGCACGTGCACAGGAACGCGTCGCAC
This sequence comes from Megachile willughbiella, assembly GCA_945859595.2. NCBI lineage: Eukaryota > Metazoa > Arthropoda > Insecta > Hymenoptera > Megachilidae > Megachile > Megachile willughbiella. Next base: position 2,178,970 of record OX243807.1, read on the forward strand.
CAGAAGAACAACAAACTGGAAGGAGACAAATGGCGTCGCCGCTAGCCCTTTTTACATATTAGATATCGGGCCCATATTCGAAAATTGCCTTAAATTTAATACATCTAACAAAAAATTATTTGACACGCATTTTCTTTTATATCTGTTGACATTCATGTCAAAGGAGTGAAAAAAGCCCTCATAGTTAAGGGTTGAAAACACATTTTCTTAAATACCTTGGAAACTAGTGGGTGTAGATGGGTGTTCTTTTTTAAGCTATGTATTTTTGGGTAAAAACTTCAGTCGATTACGAAAATTTATGGAGATAATATTTATTTAAATGATATATTAAAAAATTAGATTTTTAATTTAATTCTTTATTCTAAACGCAGTTCGGTTTTTATGCAGATTTGTATGTGTGAAATATGGATCAAAATAGGGAATATGTGTTTTTGGAATTTTTTGTTTATTACAATTTAGCAATGATTGTTACGTATACCATTTTCTCCTACTTTTTACAGAGGAAAGTATTAAGACTTGTTTTCGAAGAGAGTAACCCCATCTTATACGATCATTTACCACGTTTTTAACAATTGGACAATGTTACACGTCGTTTGTTGTTTTACCGGTAGCCAGAGAAGCTATTTTCTACTTGAAATTTAAGTTATATCATTAGAATTCATACTTAAATTCAAAAAATAATTGTTACATACACTTCAGTAAATTAGTTACATGTATATGTTCTTCAGTATCAGATTTACTGAATCAATAAAAATGACAAATTGTAGATTTCTTATTTTAAATTACAGAAATTATTAGCTGCTCTTACCAAAATGCATTTCTACTTCTGTCGAGATAAAAGATAATTGTATAACTTAGTCTATGGTCTTATGCTCTACTTTATATCTTAACGCTATACCTAGCGACGTGTAATACGTACTTAATATAACATTAAGAAAGAAACTGAAAAATAAATAAGCAAGCATAAAATCGTGCACACATTAATTCCTTATCTTGATGAAAATTAATGCAGATTTCAAAAAAGCATTTTAACAAATTACGCAACTTATAATTCAACACACGTGGAACGCTCATTTGCCAGTTGTGAGAGTTGGTTATTCTAACCAATATCGAAAAAAAAAACAAGTTTTAAATATTTCGGGAATAGCGACTATAAAATTAACGTAAGCTAAAACGCAGTTCTATCAAAGTTAACAAAGCACAAAAAAAGGGTAACAATCCCCTTGTGTTTTCGGGTCCTTCGTTAAAAGGCACTGATACGTTGTCCATCACGTAGCGTGATTAAAATCGAAAAATGTGGACAGTTAATGGCGAAAAGAGAGGAAAATGTCCGGTAATATATAAACTAGAGAGGCGCGTGTAATTTGGCTGAAAATGGATTTGCTTTTCATCGACACGAGAGCCGAGCCGCGAACTGTCTCGCTTGTATCGAGTGTCATATGAAGCGTAGAAAAAGTCGCTGGAATTACAATGGTATTTGTTTTCTACATAGCGTTTCACACGCCGTGTTTGCTGATAATACGAAGCCACAGGCTCGCGTGTTCCTCGACAAAAGGCCGCGCGTCGAAACTTTTCTCTTCTCTTTCACTACCCCACACGAATCGTGTTTACCGTGTTCCTAGACGATTCTGCCATGATATGGGATATTTTATGGTGTGTAACTTGTACAATCACGTAACCATAATGGCATGTAACGGTTTCTAATACGTTTGATCGGAGAAACAGTGATGTGTTTTGTTAGGTCTTAGAATACAATATCATAGCGAGAGGATTACATCTCGATCCAAGTTTATATCGATACAATAATATACCATTTTTAGTTTCTCGGGACACTTCGTACACGTTCGACTCAATAGATTTCTTACCCGCAGCAGCAACAATAAGAGTCGTTACATTCTATCGAGTATATTTAGTTTGTTGTTATTCACATCTGATTGCCAGAACCCTTAATTTTAGTAGTGGAGATTTCTATTTGCAATTTCATATTCGTTGAAAAGGCACTGCTTGCTTTTATTACTTGTTACGGTCACTTTTTGAGAATACTTAGACTCCTCGCAGACGTTACTCGGTTTTTCATTTCTATTCGAATTTGTATACCCAATAGAAGATCAGGAACTATTTCACCCACCCTTGCTCGAAACAATTTTACACTCACACTGAGCCTCCATCTTGTGAAATAAGCAATTGAGAAAATAGACACGAAATAGATACGAGGTTCACTTCGGAACAATATTGGATATGTAGACACACAAACGTTCGGTTTGGTACAGTATTAAAATAAGTAGAAAGCACATATCAGTGTGATACAATAATTCAACCTACAGTCTACTTATAAATTGGGACTTCAAACGTTTGAAGGTCCTCGTATCGTTTAATCATCGATAAATATCACAAAAGATGTATATAATATACATGTTTCCTAATTGCTGATGCGTTAGATTAGAAAAAATATACGGTTCAAAAATGTGAAAATTTGGAAATTTTGAAAGCAAGAATTTCAAAAATTTGACATGACAATGTACAAATTTAGAAAATTGGAAATTTAAAAAATGGGGACTTGGGAGAATCCAGTGTAAGAATCATATGATTTTAATAACTTACACCATTTCTAGAGAAATTGCTTGACTATTCGCAACAAATACTACTTTTCTTCGTTTTTGGTATGAAATTTGTTGATAACTATGTCTCTGACTGACAGATTTATTGAGAATCTGGTGTATGCATTCGTCATTTAAAATATTAATAAAGGGGTAGCACTAGCTAAAATATTATGAAATGTAATAATTTTTACTATAAAGTTGTATTTTTAGTAAAAAGTTTACTAGTGCAAATATTTTAATTTCTAAATACCACATGAAAATGTCCAATACATGTAAACGTAATTTAAAATGTGAGCGCTTTACATTTTATGACTACAATAACTCACAGTAGTAAAAAAGGATAAATTCTGCATGAGATAAAACCTATCTCATTCTTATCTGTGTATGTTTAACTCACAGTATATTTATGTAAATTTCGCTACAGAAATGGACACATCATAACACTGAGGAAAGTATTTTATGCATCATATTTACTATAAATAATTTTGTTTTGTAAATGTTCGATTTATAGATATTGAATGCAATCTGTAATCAATGACAACATTCGCTAAATTTCAAGAATAAAAACTAATTATATTATATAATTCTATTATATGGAAAATAAATCAAACTAAAATGTAAAAAATGTACAAAATTATAACTAAGCAAAGATATTAGAAATAAAAAATCAGTTTATGAAATTATAATAAAAGTATGTAATGTAAGTTAAACATAGGCATCTACACACCCGTGCACTATCGTGTCTTTGCAGGCATTAATGAGTGATCAGTTTTTCAATTCGAAAGTCTGACATTTCTGTTTATCTAAACCTCAAAATCATCAAATTATCAAATTTGTAAAATTTCTAAAACACTAAGTTTATAAATTTTTAAACACTCAAGTAACTAAGTTTAAAAATCTCTAAATTCTATATTACTGAACTTCCAATGTCCTAAGTTACCAGATTTGTAAATTTATTAATCTAAAAATTATACATTTATCTGTCTGGAATAGGAATATTTAGAGATTTAATAATTTTATTCTAAATTTTCAATCGTCCTAAGTTTCTGAATTTCTAAATTTCTCAGTTCTAATTTTCCAATGTTCCTAAACTTCTAAATGTTTAAATTTCAAAATTTCAAAATCTGAAAATGTAAAATTTGTAAATGTAAAAGTTCTAAATTTTGTAATGTCCAAATATCTAAATTAATTTTTAAATTTCTAAATTTAGGAACATGAACATTTGATTACTTGAAAGTCAGCAAATTTGCAAATTTGAAATCTCTACAGAACTGTCATAACATCACTCCATGTACGTCGATGCCCATGAACTCTGTACTAAAGACTTAATATGCCCCTCCCTGTTATAGATTACATACGAATTCCACACCACATTTCTATTAGAAGTTCTGGACATTCACTACTTTTTAAACAAAATAAATACATAATATTGTTTTATAATGAAACAAGCTCAGAATCGTTGAAGTAAATTAAAATCATAATTATGTTCGAATGAAAATGAACATTTTTTCCAAATGTTTCGCAGTACCAGACGCGTGACAATTTATAAAACAAACGGACAGATTTTTTTGCAGTAGGTGGAAAAAACCGATTTGAAAAGCACGTACATCGCGAAGGATGTCAACCGCGCAGCGACATTTATCCGGGTTATTTCCATATCGTAAACAATCGATAAAAATCGCAATTAATAACGTCACCGTGTGTTATCCCGATGTTTGTTTAAAGAGACGACAAACGCAAGAGATGAAATGTCAAGCGATATCAACGTATTGTAGATCTCGTGACATAAAGCTGGGACAACGTTGAAAATAATTCCCATTCACAGATAATGGAAATCATTACAGCTTCAAGTGCATTTGTAAGATCATAAAGAAAGATTGAAAGCATGTCAACGCGAATCAAGATCTGACTTCATGCAATTACAATGCCATGAATCTTTAACGTTCATTTTTATTAAAAGTTTGTACTCTGATTAATAGCATATGCAATCGTAAAATCTAAGTTACACTGATAGACTATACTACGAGATACTAGAGTATATTAAAATATACTGAAATATATTAGAAACAACACGTCTGGTGGTATGTAATTTTTTCTGTATGTAATAATTCTGTCAACTACTTTTGCAATTCTTTACATAAGTACAGTGTGCAGGGTGTCATGTAAGGGGTGGTACAACCGAGAAGAGAATGTTTACATATGAAAAAATAAGACAAAGATGAATGGTAAAATTTATTTATATGCAAATCCGCTTTTGGGAATAATAAGTGTGAAAATTTTTCAAACTGTTTGTAAAAATAATGATGTACCACAAAAAAAAATAATTTTAACAATACTTCCATTAATTCAGCAATACATACACGCTTTATATGAATTAATAAATGTAATTACTTATAATGTTAAAATTTATAGTTAAGGAAGACTCTCTGCGAGTACTTATGCAAGTACTTATCAGACGACCAACTAAATTCATCACCTTGTACATTAACGTATCAACAATACCATGAAGAACTATGATTAATAACATATTTCCACAGTGTTAATAATTATGTACATTTATCAAGTTATAACATTTAGCAATTGTTAAAGTACAGTAAAAGTTATTGAAAATATAATTTTCTTCGATATAAATAAATTTTCTTAAAAACATCTGAAGAATTTTCCAACGTAATTTTCTCGTAAACAATTGCATATATGAATCGCTTATTTCCAAAGTGAGACGAGTCCATTCTTTATTATTGCGAGCAATTCTAGGGTTTGCATCGCAATAAATTTGAAAATATTGGTAAACACTAATAACAATTTGTTTTTATTTTATGGCGATATAATGTATATCCATAAGACGATATCATTGTCTTCGTTCATTTCAAAAATGGACATGCGTACATTGTAGGATATGTACATAGCATATTGTAGGATATCTGCACATGATAAGCAACAGCGTCTGACATGAACACCGCAATATCTTAACTAACAAGAAAAAGTCTATTATTGACATGAAATAGTTCTTATAAACAATATTACAGTTTCATACTACTGACAAGTTTCTAAACAAGATTAACTGTTAGCTAATTACTAAGATACAAGTCTATTAATTTCGTCATGTTTTGTCGTCAGTTTTGTTGAAAATAAAATATATCGCTGTTTCTGGGGTTTCATGTTACATGTAATTATCTTATTTAATGAACAGATTTTTGCTGATAATTCCATCATCTAAATCCAGTTTATACTAATATAGTAAACGGGTTATGATAGTTACTAATACTACTAATTTGAAAGATAATATCTAGTTCTGTATGAATTGGATAGGAAGGTAATACAAAATTGAATAACAATAAGCCCAAGAAAGTTACACCAATTACAGGCAAATTAATTCTGGTGTTAATAAAATAAGGAATAATCCATACAAATAATTATATCAATTTAAAACCTAATTGCAACTGTATTTAATAGATAATTTAATACATTGACCATCGCGTCATACATGTGTGTATGATCTATGTATAATTATTCACAGTGTTATATATTGTCAATCATATAGGAATGTGAACAATTTAATAAAACATAAAAAAGTAGTGTATTAATTTATGGAGAATAGAATAATTGTATCAACATGAATTGGGACACTGTCACATTTCACCAGCAAATACCAGAAGACACTAACAGACGAGGAGTTTTATAGAACGCTACGACAATATTTACTACTCGACATACGTGGTTCGTGCATAGGGAAACAGCCACAATTGCATGCTTTGACATAGCATACCGTTCCCGCCATATTTTCTTTTTAATTTTTTTCGCACGACAATGTCGTTTCTCTTGACACGTGATTGGAGCAATTGAAAACTAGCGTCGTATAGCTTCTATTAGCTGCAACGCAGAGTGGAATGAAACTAACCTACAAAAAATATTCGTTTTTTTTTGTCTGTTTGATGATCATTTCCTAGAAATTTATAATCGTTGGCTATTGTAATTTCCAAAATTATGATTTTTCAAAATTAACCAGTTCTTAGGTTCAAAATTTCAAAAATTCAGAATATACAAAATTCGAAAATTCCATTGTCTCGAAGTACCAAAATTTCAAAGTTCCGAAGTTCAAATGAATCGCATTCCAGAGTATACAAATCTACGAATTTTCAAACTGTCAAATTTCTATCGCTCAAATTTTACAAATCGAAGTTTCAAAATGTTTAGAGAAATAAATTGTTAGCTTCCAACTTCTCAAATTCCAGAAATTTTTAATTTTCTAAATTCTAAATTAAATCAATAAATTGTCAAATGCTTCAAAAGCTAAATTTTCAACATTTCAAAGTTACATTTCTAGAATTGCGTTTGAGTTCACACATAAGTTCAAATTTCATAACGGGTTTAGCACTGAAACTACTAGCATTCACTTTTCAATTGAAAATGACGTGTAAAATTAAATAAGTAAATATTAAAGCATCAACATACACAACCGTTCTTCATATCAACAAATATGAGAAATATTTCGACAAAAGTACAGCAACAATATTTTTTAATATAAAATGTACCACTTAACTAGTCATTTTAACTGGTTAGTTCTACTGTCAAGTTCTAAATTCCCAAATCTTTAAATATCTAAATCCACAAATTTTCTAATCACAAATTTCCAAACTACCAAATTTTCAGATTCCTAAAAGTGTAAATTTTTAAATTATCGAATTCCCAAAGATCCAAATTTGTCTTCGCTCATCAGTGACCCCCAAAGCATCCGACATTTACATTCTCTTTTAAACATATTCAAAAGTGGGGATCTTTGGTGGCCAGAACATCAAACGAAATTATCATAATCATGAAGAACAGTATTCACCTCGAAAGGAAGGAAATAATATAGTTAGGAAGTTTCGGAAATGGTATGCAAAGAACAAAAAAACTCGAAAAGGAAAGGGAAGAAAAGCTTTCATTTAAAGGAATCGAAAATCCGTAAGGAGATGAAAATTATTTAGAGGACATTTAATTCTGTTTGTCAGAGGTTCGCGTACAGCGTGTTCTCGCAATCTAGCTGGGGCGAATTTACGAAGCTACCTGAGGAAGGTGTAAGCCGATGGGCGGCGAACAGCAGCACGTACCGCGAGAAAGATCCCTGTCGCAATACACGGTGATCTTTCGTGTCGGATCGTCTACACGTTTCTGCAGTGTACACGGTTGTACGTGCTGAACCGACAGCTCAATGAAATCCTGTTATCGTGAAAGAGACGTACACTCATTTTGCTACTAACGATTAAAACGGTATTCAACTAACGATGAAAGTACATAACTAATACAACAGATCCACGGTTACTTCATTATAGATGAAGGTAAATATTGATAAAAAGGGACAATAATGTATATAATAATATATATAACATATCATTGTTATGTATAGTTGCGTCAGTCAGAGTTACCTAATTATTACTGCAGTATTAAGATAAATAAAAAACGTTAAACTGTTAGGTATATTTTGGATTTAGCGATCTTCAATTATGCAAATTATAATTGGTGTCGAACTTAAAATTCGATCTTCATGTAAAAACGATTTAGGTTTATCACATATGAACTGCAACATGTGTTACAGTTACATCTGACTCCATGTTATACCCAAGGGGTTAAGTACGAGTTCCTGAGTAACTTTTCCCTATAACTTAATCGTTGCTCATTGTTCATTAAATAGTTGTTAACCATACAAGATTTGTACGTAATCCGACAACGAAAAACTTGATGATTTTGGCAGTGGTTTAGAATTTGTGATCACTTCTGCCAGGGAGTACAAAACGGGTGAATTTATAAATCAAAGTTGAATAGATTTCAATAATTTTGAATTTTAGGTCGTGTAACCTAAGCAATACCATTCTAACCTGACTCAACTTAATATGTTTTCTAATATAATTGAAAATAAATGTCTGTTAAGAGCACTGAATTTATTTTTACAACTGGGATGGGTCCTTTTGCCGATATGGAATTTTAATTTAAAAAAATATTAAGATTTATAATCAGGAAAAAATCGAAGCAAGGTTCGGGGTTAGGAGGCAAAGAGGAACCGGCGTCTAACTCGTTGACTTTTGGGGATCTTTATTAATTTGAAAATGTTGGGATAGAATAAGAATTGGAGACATGAGCATTTGAGGACCTCGAATTTTAGAAACTACGGTTATGGAAATATAGGGACTTGTGGACGTAGAAATTAGGGAACATACATAGGTATTTGAAGGCTTAAGATTCCACAACTATAGAATTTGGTGATATATGGATATAGGGATCTACGGATTCGTGGAATCTCGGAATTTGGGGCCTACAGATTGGAGGCTTAGGAACTTGAGGATCTTGAGGTTTAGGGATTTCAACGATTTCAAGATGCACGCATATTATATTATAGGAATTTGGAGACTTAGACATGTAGAAAACTAATGATTTGGGGATGGAGAAATTTGGAAATTTGGATATTCAGAAATTTAGAAATTGGGAGAACTCGATATTTAGGAATTTAATATTGGAAAACTTGGAAAATTTCAGAAATTGAGGATATCGAAATTTGAGAATTTCAACCTAGAAAATTTGAAACGAAACCTGAAAATTATTGGATTTGGGGCTTTAAAAATTTATGGATCTGAAGACTTGAAAATTGAGAATTTGAAGATTTGGGAATTTGACACTGGAAGTTTTGGAATTTGACTGAAACATCAATGCCCACGAGTGCAGTTAACTTGGACTTGATCTAGTCACATCTCCAAGAACCTTCTAATATTTTTATGATTATCCCATAAATAACTGATGAAAGTGAGGTATTAAAAAAAGAAGAAACAAGACTGAAGAAAAACTATGAATTACTTTTTCTCTGCTTACGTCTACAAAAACTTTAGTCAATACAATATTATTTATATGCAATGCAACAGATTTATTATAAACATTTTTGTAAAGTAATTACATTTATTTAGCTACATTTGCTTTTCGTGTGTCTATATATTTTTTTAATAGTGGCATTCAACATACTAATAGGATCCATATTTCGTCCGAATGACAACTTATCAGGCACGTATAACACATTTCGATTGAAATAACTGAATTATTTATTGCAGAAAAATTGTCACTTATAATTTCCCATCGAACTCTAATCTGATCAATCGATTATATAATTATCCCCGGTGTTCCATTCAAATTTTAATCGCAATAATGTAAAGCTTCCTTTACTATTCCATTTTATCTCCATTTCTAAATTGCGTGAAAATTGACGAGCAGGGAGGATGTTTCGGGCGAAATTTTCAGTTTAATCGGTTTGTCCAGCGTTAACGAAAAATATGACACCTTTTGGACGGCGGCTAGATCGATACGTAATACGAGCGAGCGTAAGCCATAAAAAACAACATAAAAACCGCTGGGTCGCGATAAGCCAGCGGTGTTTAAAGTTTATTATACGCGCGGGCAACATTGACAAATAATAACCGAGCAAGGATTGTACGTTGTTGAATCGAACAACACGGATTCCTATAAAATGTTTCTGCTCGGTTTCCATCATCGGTACAGCGTTTTACTCGTACAACCCATTTATGGAATGGATTTTGAAACTACCTTCGAGAAATTATAATTCAAAACCACCTTTTTCCTTCTGACAAAGTAAGATTATTTTATTGTATTTATGTTCGTAGAACAATCAATACAGTCTGCGACTACAAACTAGATTCATCCGTAAAGTCCTAAAAAAATATAATATTTCTCGTTATGCTGCTAAAGAAATAATGAACTGAAGGATGAAAAATAGAATCATTATTTTTCAAAAATAAAATATTTTTTGTTGAATAACTTTTTACTAAATTTTAACTTAAACTGTGTTATAAATATAATATAGATTTGTCACAATATGATAGAGTACTATCAAGGGTTAATAATTGTAAAACGTTCTAATGTAAGACATAATAGGTTGTCCTTTACAAACATATAAAAATTTGCTGCTATATGTATATACATATAGCAACAAATACTGAGATGTCATACCATAATGTCGAATCAATAAATATAATAATACCTCATAATGAATCAATTTAAATTAATTTAAATTTAATTGATTTAATGAAATTTATTAAATTAATCTAATTTATTAAATCACAGTAATAAGTCAACATATACTCGATTAATTACGTATTTGCCAAGAATTTAGGTAGTCAAGAACAATTTGTTATTTATGACATAATATTATTAATAACGTGAAATTTTTGCATATGTTGCTATATGTTACAGCAAGAGGCTGTATTTAAATCAAACACGGATGTACAGTTATTGTACTTAAAAGGTTTCAAAGGATAACCCTATAGATAATCGCATCGCTCAGAATATCTCAGCCCACAACCAATCGAAGGGTTCAGGGCTAACATTTAAGTCCGAGGAGGGAAATTTTTATTCCAACAGCCTCCATTAACGAGCGATGCTCATCCTCCCCGACACTTCCACCCCTATTAATAACGTGTCCCAGCTTCACCGGGGTAATTACATTAATGATTCGAGGCAGAAGTTCGTAGACCTGTTATTTTTTCATGCACACGCGATCGCGTCATCTTGCAGCCTCCTTTGACGCAAATTGTCGAGCGAAGTTACGTAGGTGAGCAAGTGGATACAAGCGTGTGGGTTTAAGCCGTAGCGGAAGTTTAAGCCTTTCCGATAAAATATCCAGACGGAATTATCCTGTGCAAAGCTCTCCGCTTAGAGACCTAGCTACTTTGGTCAAAACATATTAACATTTTATTTGATTTAGTGAACACGTGTTCCGATGCCAAGATTTCAATTTTTAACACTAGATTTACGGACGTTCCATGACCAGTTACTCTTAAAATAAAGTACAAAAATAAACAACGTGTGAAACGTAAACTATTTTCTTTACGCAGACAAATGTCGACATATACTTTAAAAAAGCATTTTAATAATTTCTGCAGATTAAGGTGTGACATCTAAAATTCGACATTTTTACATATTTCTAGCTGTAATATTGAAGGACATTTGTATTTTAAGACGAAACATGTGAATATGTTATACGAAGACGTATATTTCTAAATTTCTAGATTCCTACATCGCCGCGTTCCTGGATTTACATATTACTAGATTTATTTATACTTATATTCCTATATTCCCATATCACTATTAATCATAGGGGTTTCTAAACTTCTATATCCCTAAACTCTATATTTCCAGATTCTGAGAACCTATATCTTTTATTTCAAGTATCCCTAGACTTATATATGTCCATGCATCCATGCATTTAATCCCCCAGATTCTTATTAATCATGTATCCCTTATTTCATATAAAGGACGTATTATATGCCATATTAAATTCCTATTAATCATATATCTATTAACCCATATACCCTTAGATCACTATCTCTCTATTAACCATATATTCCTAAACCATTATATTTTTATATTTCACTATAGTACTGTATATTCATGTATTGCTACATTCTTATACCGCTATATCCCTAGATGTTTATACATCAGTATTCCTAGATTCTTCTACTCCAAATTTTTCTAAATATGTATCCCAGTATTCTAATTTTAATTAATTGCTCCTATTCCTTTTTAACAAATAGGATATACGTTTACAAATCTCAAAATAGTTTGTTCTAAAGAACTAACTGAAAAACTAATTAAATTAAAATTAAATAATAAAAAGAGATATTCAAAGACGATTGCAAAAGGAAAGAAATACTTAAAAATTTTTAAAAGTAATGGAATAATATTTAACACTAGGTTTACGGACGTTTGATGGTCACTTATATTTAAATTTGAACTAAAGTAGAAAAATAAATAAATTAGGGATGATATGTGAACTTCCTAAGACATTGATTCTTTAGCTTGACGAAAGTTGATATACATGTTTACAAAAATTTCTTAATAAGTTTTGTCATTTAAAATAAGAGATCTATGATTCGTCATTTTGACGGGTTCCGTAAATCTAGTGTTAACAACCAAGTAATTAAAATCATGTGAGCAATAATAAAAGTATATTGAAATGTTTTAAACTGAATAAACACATTAATTTTTGTTTCGGGGTTACAGACTGAAGAATAATAGCAAAGTTGAACAATGTATTGTTTCTGACACACTGTGGAATTCTTTCAAGAAGAAATTTAAGAAAGTGAAATTTTGTTCCCCAAAATTCCCAGCATGTCTGTGAAACTTGAACGTGATTGAAGATTATTAATGTCGTCAATATTTCCTTGAATACTCGCCACAACATGTAACCATTTCACTTCCGTCTTGTCGAATTTCCGGCTAGAATGCTCGATTTATATCAATTAACTTTTTCTTGAGAATAAAACAAACGTGAGAAACACAGCGTAACGCAGTCTCAGAAACATGCATCCGTAAAAAATACAAAAAGGAGAAAAGAAAGATTTACACTGATGCAGATACCTATAAAAGGCTAAAGGAGAGAAACAGGTTTAGCTTTCACTAAATCTAATCCAAAACGAAGAAATTTTCGGACTGATAGCGTTAAGTTCTCAGATACTTTACAGAATTAGCAACCACAAATATCAATTTCTCTTACTGATAAGAGTTTAACATGCTAATAAATTCTAATCGCTGTAAGTTAAGATAAAATGTGTAATATTTTATCATTTGGTGTTCTGAACGTGTAAATACTGAAAATTTATTTACGTTTATAAGAAAAAGGACTGTGGAAACAGAAATTTTTTACAATTGGCAAATCTAATAAGAACTATTTTACTAAATATCATGAAATAAAACACTTTAGTATTAGATAAAATCTATATAACGATAAAACAGTAATAGCTTTCTACTACTTGCAAAACCGAAGTACTTAATTCTGAAAATGAATATAAACTATAAGCGTGTTAAAATAAAATACATTTAGTTCAATGTTTTATAATAAAACGTTTTCCTGTTGATAAAACACATTAGTGTCTTAAAATGTTCATCTTAATGAAACTGTAGAAACAAAGCGATACAAAGGAAATATAATCTTGCCATGACAACATTTAGAGCGTACACATTTTTTTACCTAACTATTTAATGATAAGTTCAAAGACAGAATTTGGTTTGAACTTGTATCTAACGCCTAAAATAAATTAATATTTTAAAAGATGATTTTTTATTATTCTGGTACAAAAGTAGCAATAGGTTATATTTGACACACGTGACACTTGATGTTACCCGAAACGATATTTCAGCAATGTTTCACGCAAGCTCCACGCATCTTCACCGTTGTTGCCATTAGAATGATCTATTAATCAGCCTCTAACATGACACGATTCATAATGATAGGATTGTGTGTGGTTCACACAAAACAATTGCGCCAAAATACCTCGCGAGTGACATCAAGTGTGAAAGTTACTATATGTAATTTCAACATGGTGTAGCAAACTCATCTATGTATAAACTACAACATATAACCAAGTTACAGTCCACAAGCCAGTTGTATACAGGATGGGAAAATAACTATTAGCACCTGAAATATCATCGAATCTACATATAAGGCCCAGAGAAAAATTAGTGTAACCAAAATTGTACGGTACGAAGAGGTCTATCATATAGCGATAATAATTTTTGTCCAAGTGGAAGCGCTTCGGAGATATGAAGGTCATCTCTGTTTTTTAAACGGAACGGTATGTTTTTTTAATTACATTGTGATAGAGTGTTTCAAGACGAATACAACGATCTATTGGGAAGGCCATTTCTGGTCTGAATTAAGCCAATTGTGATGAAAAATAATTTACTTTCAGGAAATGGTCGAACACTTCGTTGCCGTCTCTGGTTGTTGATATTACTTCATCGCTGTCTTGTAATCTCTTGTTATGGCTTGTTGAATAGAAGTAAACACTGGATCACACTGTACATTTCATCTGTACATACCATGATTAGTCGTTTATGAGAATCTCTGCCGAGCGATGTGAATCTCAAGTTTCTCATATACGTTAGTCAATAGCGGAAAAAGTAGATATGGTTTTTATTTATGGGGAATGTCGTCAAATGTAAGAGATGGAGTCCACTCGTATGCTGAACGTATGTAGTCGCGTATTACTGTTAGATAAGTAAATCAACAGTGCTTGACTATTTCCTAAAAGTAAACTATTTTCCATCACAATTGATTTAACCCAGACCATGAATGTCCTTCCCAATAGATCGTTGTATTCGTCTTGAAATACTCTATCAGAATGTAAGTAAAAAAAAATACCATTTTATTTAAAAAAAACAGAGATGACCTTCATATTTTCGAAGCGCCTCCACTTGGACAAAAATTATTATCGCTATATGATGGACCCCTTCGTACCGTAAAATTTTTGTGACACTAATTTTCTTCTGGGCCTTATAGATTTGAAGACATTTAAGGTGCTAATAGTTGTTGCCCCGCCCTGTATAATAAAATATGAGCGACTTAACGTTCAAATTTATACTTTAATACAGACAATACTAGAAAAGAGCTACTTAATTATGTAGCAAACCAGTAATTGTTGAATATAAGAAAAATAAAATCAAGAAAAACAGAATTTAATTATTAGAAATTTGTCCGACACAGAAATATAAAATATAGGAATATTCCTTCTATCAAGAAAAATTAACTTAATAAATAAAAAAATTGATTTCACATAATTATTATTATTCTTTGGATTAAACAGTTTATCTGTTTTATTATTTTAAACATCTTTAAATGTCTGAACAGTAACTTCAGCCACTTAATCATTTTAAGTAAAAAAACTGAAGCATTGGATTTGGAGTGTAGCCAGAATCGATTCCTTCTGTTCTACAAAGATAATTGTATGCAAAGTAACACGAGTTTATTGTAACTTTTAATCAAATTTAAATTTGTGAATCTTGTAATGATTTTTATAAATATCGAGTGAAGTACATTAATTCTCAATTTTTATTACAAAATAATTTCGCTGTAAATTTTCCATAATTTGTTTCAAATATTCTATTGCATTTCATATCTCTACGAAAATAACTGTTATTTGAAACTTGTCAACTGTAAAATGTTGTAGTTGTTTATATGCAACATCCATACAATGTAAAGAAAAAATATTTTAATCAAACAGATATGTTATAAACAATGTAAATCCGATGTTACTACGCCATAAAGTACAGGATTTACAAGTTTACCATTGGCAAGATTGCATCAACAAGGACTGAAGAACTTGGACAGTTTGCTAAGTTTGTAAGACATTGTGTTACTTGCAAAGGGTGACAGGCGGTTAATTAGAGACACTTTCGCGTCGTCAGTAGCGAAATTCGAAACATCAACATGCTAATTCCTTTGTAATCTTTCCGACATACAAACCTCCCCGTAATCCAGCGTTTAAATTCCGTCCAATTACTCTCTTACTTAAAAAAACAAGAAAAGGATATCTTTCTTGAAACTTATACTCACTATAGATCAATTTTAATCCTTTACAAACATTCAAAGCAATTTATCATAACGTTTTCAAGATCCACATAAATGTTTGACTTTCTTCTCTATCGATGTTCTTTTTATCATCTTAACAAATCTTACAAATCAAAATTGTAAACATAAATACAAATTTAGGATGTAAAAGAGAGCAGGGACAAAAGTTACGTGTTACTTTTGTCCTTACATTAATCAAAGCAGAACCCTTGTAACATACAAACTATACATTATTTATTGAAATTAACTATAGGAACTTATAAAGATATTATCTAAGAACGTTTTAACAAGTATTTGGTAGTATAAGTATAGTTTAACTATGAATATTAACAAGAAAGTCGAAATGGTAGAAACTTACTCGAGTAATCTGAATGAACAATTCAATGTAACTACCACATGCAATTCATGTTATGGTTCAGTGTCAATCAACGGAACAAAACAAATATTGTGCACATGCAAGTATGAAAAAAAAAAATTTTCTAAAAACGATTGTGGAAGTGGAAGAAAAGCGTTTTACTTTTATCCTAAGACTTTTTTATGTTTTGAAAAGAAAAAAATATTTAATCTATACCATAAACGTGTTACATCGAGGCGTATGTTTCCAAAACCCCCGATCCTTCTATCCCTAGAATCTCATTTTATTCCTACAATTCCATATTTCTAAATTATTATCAAATACTTATTATCACTAAATCCCCATATTCTTACATAATCTTGAAGGATATATCTATGTCCGAAGATTTCTGTATCTCTGAAACCCCTACACTCCTCGATCATTATATTTTTAGCTCGCTATACCTCACAATCTCTATATTCATGTAACCCTAAATCCCTATATTCCTCAATTTCTATACCCTAGAATCTCGAGTTCCCTGTGTCCTTAAGGGGGGCAATACCTTTAGAATCTTAAAAAATTGACAAATTTTTTTTTCTATAAAATGTTAGTGCAACATCTCAAAAATATAGTGTCAAAATTTTTAAGCGTAATACGGAGCCCTTTTGAAGTTATGGCCGATTATCGTGACTCATGTCTGGTATCCCGCCGCAGATATTCACGCGCTCGGAGCGGAGGGCTATGTAGCAAATTAGTTATTATCACGTCATTGTTTGAAATTTTGTATTTTTACGGAGAATGAGCTTATGGAGAAAAATCAACTTTACGAGTAAGCCGAAGGATTATTATATGGCGCAGGAATCGCAGATTAGTTGGTAAATCATTGAAATTATTCAGATTTTACTTATCGAAACTTTAAACGCATTTTTCTCGAAACTACGTTTTTAAAATTGGCGTGACTGATAACTCAAAAACTAGTTTATCAATCGCGCTCAAATTTTGTGCACATATCCACGATAATACTATCTAACATATGAACCTAAATGTACGAAATAAAAACATTAAAGTCCTTTTTTATTGCAAAATATTGCGAAAATTTTCAGTAAAATTCAAAGTTTTTCTTTAAAAGCGCGCCATCTCTTCAATTTTCCATATTTTTCACATTTCTTAGGTTCATCTACTAACTGTAAATGTTAACAATCGAAGCATCGTTTGCAAACTTGTTTCAGACCAATGTAACTAAAGCTAGAAGTTACGCCGTTTCACGAGACGCGCCGAAACACTTCCAGAAAAGACAATCATAATTCTGCCATTTTTTAATATTTTGAAAAAAAGAAAATATGTTGTAATAGGCAATAGTTATAATAAATTATACCTGAAATTTCGAAAATACAAGACAAATATATCCTATACAAAAAAATTCACAAATATCAGCTTATTTTCATCTATCTAAAGGTATTGCCCCCCTTAAATTCTTAAGTTCTTATGTTTCAAAATTCCTATACTCACAGATTTCTATACCCCAGAATCCGTACATTCCTGTATCTTTATACCCTTAAATATCTATATTCCTATATCTCTCGATCCCCATACACTTAGATCTCTATATCGCAGAACCTCCGCATTCCTATATCCCTAAATCTTAGAAACTCCAAAATCTTAATCTTTAGATCTCCATATTCCTATATCTCTAAGCCACTATGTATATCTCCAACTTATATTCCTGGATCTCTACAACCCTAGACCACTATATCCCCATACTTCTGACTTAAACAAGATATACGTGTACATCCCATACAGCTCATACGGTTTAGAAGCAACTAAGGTTGTATCTATTAAGCAATTAAAATTATTCATGGAAAGAGTTTCTAATTATTGCTGCAATTGGACGTGTGAGCAAATATCAACCAATGTGACATAATCAACCAAGCGTTAAAGTGGTTTAATGAAAAAAAAGAAAAGGATAGCAGATGTTTTAATAACATAAGTATATCTCGTTTTAGTAGTATTTTAATGTTATGCAGATTATGGTGAACTTACGCTAGAATTCTCCCGAGTTCAATTGAATCGTTTAACAGTTTTACCAACGCGGCAAGTACCGGAGCGACGTTTCGTTAAAATGTTTGCCGAAACACAGTTTTGTCTAATTTCGGCACGTCGGAGACACGACTGAAACAAGGTTTCCAGCGAGTTGAATTAATCTGGATCCTGCTTCATGGATACCAGCTTTTTCGCTTTAGTAGACACAACGAACGGGTAAGAACGTTAATGGAACGGAGTTACACGTGTTGATTACGACACGGATGTTTTGTTTAACTTTGATACGCGTCTCATTAATTGCGGTCTCTGTCTGAGAGAACAAATGTAACACACTCTTGAAGTGTTTATATTTTAATAAATGAATATTGCAGACGATTCGTGCACAAATTCATATGGTATAAGAATGAGAAAATCTTCGTTTCATAAATTAGAATAAAAACGAATATTAATAAAATATCAAACTATTTATCAAAAAGAAAATAATTGAAAGCATCTTTTAGACCTAAAGGCAAGTGAAGAACACCAATACAAGTTCAAATTTAATTTTATTTTATCTGTAGAAATTAAAATTTTATTCTTAGTTTTCATCTTAATTTTCTAAATTTTAGATTTCTGTCTCGGATATTATTTTTGTAGTGTATGGAAATTGTTCTTTTAAAAATAACAGCGCTGAGTTTCAGATTAAATATTACTGTATGCATTCCATAATTTTCGATCGATTCGAGAACTACTGTTTGAAGATTAAAAGTAGTTAACTTGTTATTATAATAAATAATAATTATATAAATTATGTTAATAGTAAATATCTAAAAAGTTGGTTAAACATTTGTAAATATTCGAATAAACGTGTCTGTAACATTAATTTAAACGAGGAAACGAGAACTAAAGCTTGTCGATAATTTGTTAATATCGAGAATATCCTTGACTTCGAATTGATGAAGGTTCAGAACCGCAATCTTCGAGTTCGAGGCATAAGTTCAGACGTCCCTTCAGCAGGAGACCGAAATGATGGACAGTTAATTAGATACTTTACCAGCAACCCTGGAAATTCTAGCAACGTGATCCATAATCGAAAACGACCTATTTACCATGATTGATAAATGCCCTATCAATGGATCAAGCATTTTCTAAATACACAAGTCATCGAAGTTATATATGAATGAAGTTATTTTCGGATAGTCGCTCGAGCGTTTTCGCTTGTTTACTCATTGTTATTACATTAGGAAATTAGTGAAAAGTGACAACAAAATATTACAGTGAAAAGTGAGAGTGAAATGAACCAGCTGTGACATTAACTATTGTGGGGTGCGT
Source organism: Megachile willughbiella (assembly GCA_945859595.2). Lineage (NCBI taxonomy): Eukaryota > Metazoa > Arthropoda > Insecta > Hymenoptera > Megachilidae > Megachile > Megachile willughbiella. The sequence goes on from OX243807.1 coordinate 2,198,639, forward strand.
ATTATTTTTATGAATAATTACGATTGGTGGAGCAATCTAGTTACAAGGATCCATTTTCAATGAGGTTACAGAATTTTGATTTCCTCGGTTCTAGTTAATAATGCATAATTAATTTACACCTTATTAAGTGAACATTATTTTTAATCGTTTTGTTCATTATTTAATTGAGTTTTATCGTAAGAGCGTCCTATTAATACGTTCCGTGCCGCGTAGGGCGTATTAGACCCTCGCTGAACTTTGTGTTTAAGCCCCTTTGGAATTCTCATTTAAAAACTAAGAATTCTTTAAAAATTTACTGTAGAGCCAAATGTAGGAATCTTAATCTTGTATACTGCGTTTATTAAAGCAGTTATTACAGCCCTTTTTTTGCTAATTATAACTTTGTGACTTCAAAAAGAAATTTATTTTTTACGACACGGATTACACTCTCCCGGCGCGGGAGATTACACTGTTCCGGCGCAAAGATGCTTGTTCACAATCATTCTGAGACGCCAAGCTCGAAGCTGTCGCTTTCGCTTCTGGGCGCGCGTAATTCTCGTGTTCTGATTGGTCCGTGTTTTTGCTTCATTATTCAAAAACAAGGCTTTAAACACTATTTTTGCAAGCGGAAAAGTTGTTCAGAGACACGTCGTCTCCTACCACTAATTCCCGAAACCTACAGCAATTGTGAGACAGCCTATATAATTATGCCTAAATTTTGACAGCACTGCTCTAAACGATATAGACTTAAAATTACAATAAGTAATTCCGTAAAACCGCTTATTTTATTAAAAAGAAAATGACAAACTTGTGTACCTTCAATATATTATGTTAAAATACCCAAAATGTAATATTAATATAATTTCATATACAGTAAATATTCGATATGTGCACAGATCTCCTACACGATATGTGCAACATTTTTATCCCCACCACTGGGGGGAAGACCCCTCTAGACGCCCAGAAGCTTGAGCGGCGAGAAGTGTAACGTGAGCCTGGTTGTGTATATCCATGAGACAATACTAATGAAAATGTAAAACTTTACTATTATTGACTTTTTTTACATAAAACTTTCACCCACATATTTGTGACATTTTCCTGATAAAAATGAGACCAAACATGATATAATTTGGACTATATTTACTGGTTTAATTGACGATAAAAGTTTCTAACGCAAAGGAGGATAGCGGGTTAAAAAGAAAGAGACGCTGCGATCGTTCGCAGTCGGCAAAGATCAAAAGTCCCTTCAATTGTTTACAATGTTAATGCGTTGCTAACTTTTTTATTTTGAATTAATGTTTCATACAACTTTCTGCATCATATTCGTGACATTTTCCTGATTAAAATAAGACCAAACATGACGTAATTCGGTTCATATTTACTTGCAATAACTTATTCGAATAAAGTCCTCGATGTAAGCGTAACGTTTGAAATTACAAATAAATATATTCCGAATTACGTCGTGTTTAGTCTTATTTTAATCAGAAAAATGTAAAAAATCTAATAGTAGAAGTTTCATATGAAAAAAATAAAAAATAAAAAAGTTTTATAATTACATTAGGATTGTCCCACCGATATGTTATTGTTTCTTTACGTTTGGTAACCTTCACTCGCTGTCCTTTTCTACGTTCGGCAAAACATCAATCAATGGTGGACCTGTACGATATGTGCACCAGTTCAGACCCGAAAAAGTTGCACATATCGAATATTTACTGTACAAAGGGATATACATATAGTAACGAAATGAATAATGATAATGATAATAATAGTGATAAATACTCCCAGAATAATTGTTTAGTTTATTTAGATTTAAGTACAGATTGTGTAAGTTTGGGTTATGACTGTTATGAATGTAAAATAACCATAGTTATTCGTTATATTGTAAATTGTGTGCGATAGTATTGTCGTTGCGAGGGTAGCGATAAGTTTATTTGTAGCGGAGTGCGAGGAAAGAGCGAGCGAGATAACATTTTGAAATTTCTGAGAAGCGATGGCGAACTCCTCGCGTGCACAGGGGCACTTCGGCGAACCTGGGGCAGTTGAAGTCACCGCTAGGGGAGGTGCTGTACGTATCGCCCTGAGGCCGGTAGGACCCTGAGAGGGAGATTATGAACGTTTCCGGTAGTGAGGGACAGCAGACGGAGAACCACTTGGTTGTTTTCCGGGGCCTTTAGGCTGGTCTAGGAGTAAAGCCGCTATAAATAAAGCCGGTAGTATTCGGAAAAAGTCGGAAAGGCCCGAGCGTGTTACGAACATTGCTTGGGCGAGGCCCGAATATTCATTATTCACTTATCGATTGTTGAAGTTAGACGTTACCTGGCTCGCTCTTCCAAGGAATAGGATTATCTCGAAAACTCTATTATATTTTCTAACGTTTTGTAATTTTCCACGACAAACGGTAATACATTTGCGTTCTATTATATTATTGTAAATTCAATTTGTCATAATTTGTATATTCTGTATTTAAATAGTTTTGTCTATAAAGTAATTAACTAATCCCGATTCTGCCTTTCCTTTTATTCTTGTTAAATTATCAATTAACAGATAGTTCCCAAATTTACTCTAGAATTTAGATAATAACAGTTCAGAAAAATGAATTTACATAAAGATCGCCGTATGTGGATACCATGTATGAAATCGTTAAATAAAAATTGATTATGTAATGACTTTATGTGAGATTAATGGAAGACATACGAAAAACTGTGCATATGTCTTTTGTGTACCTATTGCAGTATTGCTACAAGTTAAACATTCAAGGTGATATAACACTTCATGTGCTTTATTAAAATTCAAATTAACGATTTAATTAATTAATTAATTGAGTTACAAATTTGTATATAATTAGAAAAAAATGAATGACTTATAAGCAAGTCTAAATCTTTCAAACGTATTCATACAAAGTGACAAATGTACAGACTAGTTGAAGTTCACGTGAGAGTAAGTTCGTTTGCGAAGCAATCGGCTAAGAGAGCATCCGTGTCGAAATCTACATAACTAGGGTCCGTTGAGAATACAAGCACCGTGTCCAGAGTACGCAATCTCCGTGGATTAAAGGCGAGTTCTTATCACGGTCCATCAGCCGGATACTCGAGGCTGGCGAAGGGAATTGGAAAACTACTCAAGTGTCGAGGAAGTTGGAACCTGGTTGATGGGGTTTTGGTTAGAGGAGCGCAACAAGTCGACTGCTCGTCACAATTTCTTGCCAGATCGATTTATCCTTTGCCCTATTCGCTAGTTTTGGAATTTGCTAAATATGTGTCGGAAATGCACCATATCGGGAATACTGTGATAAATTGGAATATTGCAGAATCTATATATTAATTATAGAAGTAGTTATCTAATTTGTAACATCGCAAATAATAGAGATGAAGATCATACTAACTAACATTTGTGGATAAACTGAAATTTTAACCTTTTTGGCTTCATATGTAGAAGAATAAAACGTTAATTTGCAGAAGTTTTTTGGCAAGTTACGTAAAAGCTAATATTTGGACATGTCCCACTAGTTGGGTACCTGTAAACGATACTTATTATTACATTTAACATGTTGACTGTTACTCTGAAGCAATTGAAATTTAATTAGGTAATTTTTTTATTTCCAACAAATCTTACCGAATATTTTAACAATATTTCTATATTTATTATTTATAATTTCAGGTGGTTAATACGAGTATTTCCAATTAGATAAATGAACAAATTCTTAATAATATAGACGACAGACTGGAACGAAAATTTAAGCGTCACCTATATTTGGCTGAAGTAGCAATTAAAGTTTTACTAATCACTTTATCCATGAACAAGTTGTTCTATTACTTTATTGAAATATTTAATAAAATGTGTTCATGTATTTTTATTCGGAAACTTGTAGTATTTTTATTAAAAAATTGTTCCTTTTTTGAACTCCCCAATTCATACTATTTAAATATTCCACTTATTTCATTTATTAAGAAATTTCGACTTTTTCTTAAATGAATATTATTCATAATATTTGTTCCTCGATATCACGAAAGACACAATATAATAAAAATAAAACTATTTTAACATTAAATTACAGTCCACTCATGTTAGAATTCCATTAATTTTCGGGAAAAAACACAAAGGCACATCATTGAACTGGCTTGCACAATCTCTGACTCTCTGTCTCTTGTCTTCAACTGACCTGCTGTGGTGCTTTCCACAATTTCAGAGATAAGATCTATCAATGGGTCTTCTTATTAAGCACATTTCAATAACGTGGGTTCCCAACGTGACGGGCTTGAACCATATACCAGTTACCACGTGCACCACAGCAGCAGGGTTTACAGCGGGCATACAAGGGAAGCGTCTACAGCGTTTAAGAGGCTAGAGCAAGCTAGCCTATCACATTTTATCAAAGGTCAGAAACCACACAGATTGGTTACCTTCATTGATATTCATGCTAGACCAACTCCCTGAAGCTCATTCGCTAATTATGTTGGGCGGGGGCAGAGAGGTGAATTGGTTTACAAGATACCGAAAAAAAGAACAAGTTCAGTTCATACAATCGTAAAGAGTACTTCAGTCAATAGCGAGTAGTCACATTCAGACCAATAAGAGCTGAGTTGACTATCACCGATATCGATAGCTATCGTTGCTATGATAAAAAACAAGGTGATTTTCGCTCTGGTTCGTGGTTAACGACATCTAACACTTTCCTTCATTTTCTCGTTTTGATTAAAGATCTCAATATCTAGCTAATTCGTAAATACAATTGTATCAAGAACAGTGAAAAATAAAGACTAATTTGATAATAAATAGCAGTGAATTATCTTTATTACTCTAACAGGGGTAAGGAAGTGCGGCAGTGCGGGGATTAACCAAAGGGTTAATATCCCGATCTCGTGCGAAAAACAATATTTAGTATATTGATATAACACACGTATTTTTAGAAAGATTGTATATCGTAGAATCATTTTTACGAATGCAAGATTAAAATTAAATTTCGTTTTATCTTATTATTCACGCATCCACGAACTAAAAGAGCGAAACACCAGAACGTTTTAAAATTTTACCACCAGTGCAGCAAATGTTAGGTTATCATCGTACTTATTATTTTGTACTACACTTACTTATTTTTCTGTCACTATTGTCTTATTTAGATTCTGTCAATATCATGCTTTTGTATCTTGCATTTATGATCACTTTCATTTCAAGTGTAAAATTTATGTTGTAATTGTGTCTATAAATAAAGCTTTGAAATTATTCATTCAGTAACAGAACAGTGTTACTTCACTTTTTGTACTTATTTTCAGGAATTATTTTTAAAGACGGAATATGCCAAAAACAATAAAGATGGAGGAAGAAACGAAAATAATCTTAATTAAGAAACGGTGAAGAAAAGGAATTAAAGAAGAATACAATAGAAACCAGAAAATTAAGATCTCGAAAGATCGTTAAAAAAAACCATGGAAAAAAAGAAATACTAATAAAACTCAATAGCCGAATATTTTCTTAAAAAGTAATGTTACATTAAGTGACGAATATGTCTTATTTTATGCATTTATTACTTAATTTAATTCTGATTTTTCAAACACAGATCTTTTTAAAATTTACTTTCCTTAAGAAAAAACAGTCTATGTATCTAAACAAAATAAATAGAATTTGTTACGTAATTGCAAACTAGTTTAATATAATTAGATGTATGTAGTTGGAAAATTATGCAATGTTCCTTCTGTACTTTAGATGTCAAAGTATTTGAGTTTTTTAGCTTAATCAATCACTACAATCGTGGTTAAAATATGTCATCTACTCATATCGTTTGCATACTAATTCTATAGTTTTACGTCAATTTCAAAACATACCAATGCTTCTATTGCGCGAGTATCAGGTAACGGTAAAAGAAGAGAAAGAGTGAATGTAGTGTTTTATGTGTGAAATCTGGATATTCTGTGAATGTGCTGATAATGCTTCCAGAAATTACTGCCATGACTACTTTGAATGAATTTCAAGACTTAGGATTGATATTTACCTAAGATGATTGCCCCTACACTGCGTTTAGAACTGATTAAATCATAAGATATATCTTGTGATTTAATTATTATCTACTTGTGTTTGTAATTTTATAAATTAAAATAAAATTATGTAGTGAATACTGGATTTCTGAATAGACTATATCATAACAAGAGTGGTACCCTACGTCAGTTTTCAATTAGGCTACAGCTTTAGACACTTCCTATTTTTCATAATTATTGAAAGTTTTAAATATTAAAGTTCATTAATTTCCCTATAATATTATACAATATTATTTATTTTCGTCCTTTGTCATAATTTTTTATTCAAACAAATAAGTATTCCGAATATGCTACACTGTTTTTACATGGTAAAGTAAGATAATTTTAGTGAATTTGCATTTCACATGTAATTAACATGTGCAACAACGAGTGAAGGGGTTTATATGGCCACCGTGACGGAGACCGTAGTCGCCTTCGGCAGCGCCATCATAAATCCAGGCTAAGTACGAATAGTTGATATATCACGGTCAGGATGGTAAACGGGACCATGTGGAACCTGATCAACCTGACCCTGGCACTATACGACAATGCGTCGTTGGGTTTTCTCCAAAAAGTGGGGATTTGTTTTCTATAAATAGAATAGGAAAAGCAAGGGAAGATACATTACGATTTTTGTTTTTGACTCGGCGACAAAGAAAGGTCGGACGATAGAATAAATTCGTTTTATAAATTAAAACGTTCTTTTTCTGTGTGCAACCCAGCCATCCTTACACGTTTTTGATAGAAAAATGGTATATAGGACAAAATATGGCTTTAAGGAAGTTGATTTCAAAGCTTTGGTTATAGTATTATCTGATAAGAATAACGTTTTTTAAGTCCACAAAAACAGTGATTAAAATGTGGTGAATACAGTGAATAGGTAGTCCGAATATAGTACGTGTTTTTATTTATACGTTTTAAGAAATTAATATAATTTTTTTTTATTATTTATTTCAATACAATTTTGGTTCCTTATTTTGTTATAATCTTTTCATATGAGTATTACAAAATTAAGTACGAAAACAACTTTTCCCATCAAACGCCTCAGCTATTTCAAATCAAAAAACGACCGAAGATTGTATCAAAATAAGTAAAGAATAATCGAAATGTTTCTTTGAATTGAAAGTTTTTAACGCATTTGTATTGGAACCAGTTTAGAGTTGTAAAACAAAGTTATTAGTTGCGAAACGAAATTACAGTGAATATATTTAATATACAGTCAAGCAAACGACCAAATCCCTAAAGTTATTAATCACATCCCTACAGTGTAATTTCAATAACAAAATTAATAATTTAATACCGTAACATTAATAATAAATAATATTGTATTTTCTAAAATTTATGTGCAATCGAAAAGCGAAGAAATAAGTATTTATAGTTCGTACTGTTTTTAGTTTGATGGTTTTCTTTTTAATACTTGATTTTAAACGTTCTTTTCAAATGATTGTTTTTTAAGATACATTTATATAAACATAATGATGAGCTCTCATCAATGAGGTTATATTTTCAAACTAGCAAATTCATAAGTATTTTAATTTCGGAATTCTCAAGTTTGTTAAATTCTTAAACTATCAAATTCGAAAATTTAAAAATTTTCAGATTTGAATTTTCAAATTTCTGTTTCCAAATTTGTAACTCCATTATAATGACTTAATTATTGTATTTTGTAATTGGCAACCATCCATTCAGGAAATTTTTTGTTGTTGTACTTTAAGCTTCAAATTGATAAGCGCTATTGAGCGGTACTTTTATGTCATCAAATCTGTCTAACTTTCTATTTTCGAAACGGGCCATTTCATATACAACAATCTAATGAAAATAAAGCTTTAATGTTTAAAAAATCAATCTAATATGAATGCTTTGATTATGAATCATAACCAATTTAAAACTACGAAAATTATAACTGCAAAAACAGTCAAAGCTGCAGTGGAATCAACATACTCGCTCTATTATGCCGTTTTATTTATTCCGAATTTTGCATTGTAACTTCTTATCAGTCTTAACACTAGATTTACAGAACCCGTCAAAATGACAAATTTGTGATTTCTTATTTTAAATTACGAAAATTAGTAAGAAACTTTAATAAAAATGAATATTAACTTTCGTCGAAATAAAGTACGTTCAATTCAATTACAAGTGGTGATTAAACGTCGGTAAATCTGGGGTTAAATAAACTAGTATTCAGAACGCAGCGAAGGGTTAACTAAACTTCGAATACCAGATAAATATAAATCTGATGTTCAATGCGTTAAGATCCATTGCGTCAACAAAGAGACCGCTAATCCTATCGAGTCGTGGCTTTTATCTTCTCCCGCAGATGCATCGCGCGTTTACAGAATTCTCGAGGATAATCCCCGGATATATACGATGTGTGTAATCGTGCGAGTCCAGCTGCCGGAGAATCGTGTTTTATAAACGATTCTACTTTTTTCTCCTACCCCTTCTCCTTACACCCTCCTTTTATCCCCGACGAAATGATACGCCGCGCCATTTCGGAGGAACATGTTTTTCGAAGCAGACTCGCAAAATGCTCGTTTTTGCGTCGCGCTCGTATAAAATAAAACGCTGACAGTACATGGGAGAGATGATGTAGAAAGAAAGAAAGAGGTGGACGTATGGATGAAAAAAAATTCGGAGAAACAGCGATGAAATAGAGCATCGAGACGCGAAACAACGAGAACGCTGTGCAATGTCGTAAAACTCTTGGTTCCGTGTAGACAGAGCTCGTAAGTTTTGCGGAAGTAAGTACATATTTAACATGTTTACTGCTTCAACCATTTTTTAAATGAATTTTGTTATAACATTTCTTTGATAATTCGGTGAGTTACGAATACTTATACTAACTCAAACGTTTTCTATTAAATAAGAAACGAACCTTACTATTCTATTTAATTTAAATTTTGTTTGTACCGAGATAAATAACACCGAATAAATATGCAATTTGAAAACTTTTGAATTATAAATAGTTAACTGTGGATTTTCTTAAACTTCTTTATTTTATCATGCACACGAAAACTCAAGTACAAGAGGTCAAAAAGGTAATGGTATTTTTGTAAAAAATTACTACTATACAACACTGAATCGTGCCCATACATGCATGTCTACCCCAAGCTACGTGTAAGTATGTTATTTGTTCTTCTGTTTTCATCGTAACAATCGTAAAGCAGTCGCTATAATGTGCGACCTTAACTCAGAACTGTCTAAAAGACATATTGCAACGGATGTAGGGAGAAAAACTTCGACTTTTGTAAGATGTATAAAGACAAAGATCATACTTAAAACATCGAACGAACATGGAGAGGTGCCAGATCCTTTATACCGCATTACATAAGGTCTACAGAATATATGGACATCTACGTCGCTAAACTTTTATTCTGTCGAAGGTATTAAAGAAACCTAACAGCGGAATTCTCATACGTAACTGTGTATGAGTGTATGTGTGCATTTCTCATTACTGAATATGAATGCGTATCGCTGAATGTGAATGTGACAAAACCGTTAGTCAGTACATTTATAAATCGTTAGTTCATAAGCGTTAATATATCTATAAATCCTTTAATCATTACCAAAAGAATCATGCAAACTGTAACAAATTCAAATCTCAAATTATATAAGGTAAATACGTTCAAATGAAAATGAAATATTTCGGATAATTTTAGGAAATTATAATCTATGTCATATTTAACTTGATGCACTCGATTGTCCACTCTGAGTGGACATCGTGAGTCTAGCATATCACTCGGATGATCTCTTTGAGCAGATATCAAAGTTTATTAATGATTACTGAGAATGAACTTATTCCACCGCAACTTTTTGAAAAACTCGTGTTTCCTTGATGTTTTCTATTGTAATAGTACAAGAAAGCAAATCAAGAGAACGTAAGAAGTGCGTTCACAACGGTCCGATGATTTCTAGAAGAAAGGTTGGTATGCAAGCATGCCTCGCTCTACATGGTGAAATTTCAGGATGTAAATACGTAAATCTAAAATTGCAGGAAAAAATTTTCAAAGTTGAACTCAGTTTGTATTAAATTTTACAGATAAATCTTATACTAATAAGTCTGAAAATCGGTAAAGTGATAATCTTTCGGTAAATACCATTTTGTAATTTCGCAGTTTACAAATAGAAATTTCCAACACATTTATTAATCCATTTTTATATTAAAGAACAATGGCAAAACGATAAAACACGAGTAAGTCTCATAAGTAGTAGGGAAAACGAGTTCTAGATAGACGTTCATGCAGACATGTTAGAAAAAAATAAATCTGGAAGAAAACTGTAGTTGTGATCGTCATACCATGCAATCTATAAGACAATGTAAAAATCGCATAGACAGTGATGGCGATGTAAATAGTGCAGAAAATAGTATACCAGTAAATGATAACATATCGTCAAGTGAAGAGCGGGTAGACGTCACTGTATATATTCCACAAATATATCGTAATGTTGTTTGTGCTTCAACTTACTGAAAACGCGAGTTCGTTTAATGTGTGGATCAGTGACACCATTAAGACACAAAATGAACGAACAACTGTTTTAGGATAAATATTTTCAATTTATTTAAAAATGAAAGTTTGCTTGTAGTATTTTAAAAGAACACTTCATAGCTACGGATTCTAAAATTTTTCTGAATAAAAATTGAAGTGTAAAGTAGGGTCTGCGGCTGGGGGTGCGTAAGCGACTTGGTTAAAATTAACTATTGGATTGGTTACAAAAAATATTAACCGAAGGAAACAATAACGGTTCAGCAGTAATAAAACCATAAAGTTTACTGGGTCTCGACAAAATATGTTAAATAACTAAATTTGGAAATGTTTATCCGTAATAAACAGCTGCAGAAGGTTGTTTGTTCAAAAATGTTCCACAAAATGCAGATAGACTTGGCTTTACGATTTTAAGAGTGAGCCGCAACATACATGTTTCTCGACGTTTACAAATTTATATAAATGAAATATCATTATAATGCTTTATTTGGTGCTAAATCTGTACAATATAATATAACGATTTAAGTGCATGTTTTTGCGACAAAGTGGCGTTGAGTTGCTGGTAGATAACATCCGGAATGGCACTGAGTGTAAAGGGTTAAGACATATAGTATACAGGGTGTCCCGCGACAGGTGTAAGTCCCTGAAAGGGGTTGTAGAGAACGTCATTTTGAACAAGATTTTCCTTTGCAAAAATGGGGTTTGAAGCTTCGTTTTTGAATTATTAAGGAAAAACACGGACCAATCAGAACGCAGGAATTACGCGCGCCGAGAAGCGGGAGCGACAGCTTCGAGCCTTGCAGCTGAGCGCGAGCGCGATCAAGTGCCTTTGCCTCGGAATAGTCTATCGTCTAACGAGAAGTCTTTACACCGAAACTCAGTTAAATAATCAACAGAATTATTGAAAGTAGTGTCCATTTACTCAGTCCTTATGAAGAAGGAACGGAATTAGTTATGTGTAATTAGTAGAAACTGAGAAAATTAAATTTCTGTAATTTTAAATTTACACAAAACTTATTAACCATTAAAATAAGACTCACCAACTGTTTGAAAATAATCTTGCTTGATTGAAAATGGATCCTCGTAACTAGATCGTTCCATTTATCCTAACTATTCGTATAAATAATACGCAGCACACAATAGCTGATATCACAGCCGGTTCACTTCACTATTATTTTTTAATATCACTGTTCACTGCAATATTTTGTTGTCACTTTTCACTAATTTCCTAATGCAATACTGCACTGTGGGCGCACTGGAAGGGGATGACACGGTATTGGCCAACATAATTTTAAGAAATGCGGAAACTAGCGTTAGGGTCCACCCTCTGTTTACAAGAAGGAGAAAGGGTGCGAAGATGAGGTGACAACGAAGCTGAGGTTGTCGGAATAGGGCAGATTAGAAAAACAACTTGTATTAGTAACATTCAGATTAGCAAATCCGTGTATTAGAAACAGTTCTCAGACTTATTATACCAGTCAGCCAAAATCAACTACTTAGTTTTTATTCCCAAATCATTTGGGTGTCCTTCGACTTTAGACGGCACGATGCAATATCCTAAACTCGGGCAATCAGAAGCTGAGTTTAAACAATGTTGTCAGATTTTAACAATTTCGAATCTTGGTTTGCGTGGCCAGATGCCTTGCGGTGGCTCAGATATCTGTTTGCCCCAACATACGTCAATTCAATTAGTGGATGAGGTTAGGCCAGATTAATATTTACCGCTACCTAACTTGACGCAAACCAAATTCAAAATCAGGTAAGACCTTACCGATGCTCCTAAGCTTTTAAGATATAATATACATCATTTTACTCGTTTTGACATACTGAATACGAATATCATATCCGTTTTTGTCAGAAGTTACATATTTTCGAGATATTCGTGAAAATGTTATTGATAATCATGCGGTCGGATACACAATTTTAACGAAGCTAACTCTTATTTCTTGTTTATACTTCTACAGTAAACAAGAGTATCGAACGCGATGCTATCGTATAAACAAAAGACTCGTTCATGTATCGATATTCAAAGCGAACAGAACAATAATCCTTGTGCTCATAAAGCTTTTTTTTGCATTTTGTGTATACGTATTTATATTATATTCTTCTTATTTAATCCGTACCAGTCTAGATATTTTATTAACGTATTCTTGTTAATGTATATCGTGAAGGTATATTGTGTATATATTGTCTGTTATGAACATATTCTTCTATGTAATTTTATAGATATTTTAATATATCAGTCACATCGTGAGTGTAAGAACATTTTAGACCCATTCGAAGACATTTAGTATTTAGTTTGCGCTCTCGCTTTATTGGTATTCTACATTTTTAGTAAGTTTTTTCGACACCGACAAAAACAAATACGGTATTTAAATTGAATACCTTAAAATTAATAAAATAATATAGGCCATATGGCATAGACACGTCTTTATGGGCAAGATACTATAAGTTATGTCCAGAGTTAATTTCAGCTTTAACAGAAAAAAAAAATGTCCACGAAATCCAATGAAAATGGAGTATGAGGTTCGTATCCAGTATATCAAGATGATTAAAATAATATATACAAGCCAAAAGCGTGGTGGGGCTGCGATAAAATTTAGGCCAAAACTGCTTAATACTATTTGAATTTGATTTTTATGCTCATCCATTATACTTACTGCTTTTGGAACGTTACAATGTACAAAGTGACTCGAAAACACGTAATCCTTCTTTATCGACACATCATTAACACATTTTTTGTTTTTGTCACAGATTAAAATATCATTTAACAATGCCAAAGTAATAATTAACATTTGAGAAAAGAAAATTTTAAATTACCTTTTGCTAATTTATCCTATTATATCTGCGAATATGTCAATAAATACATTGATCAAAGTTAAATATACAGTGGCGGACAAAATGATAGAACGATTGATGTATTTGTGTATATCGTATAATATAACAACATGTATATATATTTTACAAACTCTATGTATTAGATATGTCCTCTAAAGTGTGCATATAGAGTTACAAGTCTCTATCTTGTATATAAAGGCAGTTATAGAAATAAATGTAAACATGGGCTGACCTTACCCGGTCAAAATGATAGGACAGGTGTGATGTTTTTCATTATTGCATATTCTCTCAGTAATCTATCAGTTGTGAGCAGAAGCAGTGTATAAATTTTCCTTTATCTATAATATTTGTGTTATTAAAATTAACATGAGTCGAGGAAAACAATTAAACAAAAGTGAAGTCGACAGAATCCTGTTATTACGGTCACAAAATCAAACCATCACGAAAATTGCGAAGTTATTGAATACTAGCCGTCACGTTGTGTATAATTTCCTTAAAAATCCAAAGATCTATGACAAAAAGAAATGTACTGGCAGGCTTCGTGGTACAACAGAACGCGACAGACGGGCCATATTACGCGTAGCTTTCAATCATAAGGGAACTGCAACAGGAATCGCTGAAGAAGCAGGAGTTTCAGTTAACGTAAGAACTGTACAACGTATCTTCCAAAGCAGCAAATAAATCAAACGAAAAACACTGAAAGGAAAACCTCCTCCAAGTGCAGAACATAAGGAAGTTCGTTTAAAGTTTGCTCACAATCATATTTTATGGAACAAAACGTGGAGATGTGTGATATTTAGTGATGAAAACAAATTTAATTTGGACGGTCCTGACGGCTGGAATTATTATTTTCACGATCTGAGAAAAGAAGAACAATATTTAAGCTGTCGGCAAATGGGTGGTGGTAGTGTAATAGTGTGGGCCGGTATTGAGTATCACGGAAAAACTGACATAAACTTTTTAGCAGGCCATCAAAACAGTGTAAAATATATTCAATTAATAGACGAGCAATTAAGTAAGCACGCGACACGTATTGCAGGCAGTACATTTATTTTTCAGCAAGATAATGCTGCTATACATACAGCAAAGTGTGTTACATCGTATATAAAGTCTAAAAATTTGACATGTCTCGAGTGGCCGGCCAGTTCACCGGACTTAACATCATCGAAAACGTATGGGCAGATCTATCAAGAAATGTATATGAAAATGGAAGACAATACAAAGATAATACAGAATTAAAACAAAGTATTATTACAAATTGGAGTCTGCTAAGGCAAAAACGTATTAAAAAATTATTCACATCGATTCCTAATCGTTTATTAGATGCTGTTCAGCGAAAAGGTGGTTTCAAAAAATATTAATATATCATTTAAGATATTTTTGTTCAAATAATTGTATTTTTTTTAATAAAGTTCTATCATTTTGTCCCACTAAAATCAATACGTATTTACATTATTTTTTCTGTAACTTCTTTTGTATACAAGATACAGACTTGCAAGTCTATATGCATACTTTAGAAGACATATCTAATACATAGGGTTTGTAAAATGTATACACATATATCTTGTTATATCATACGTCAGTACATCAATCATACAAATGCATCAATCGTCCTATCATTTTGTCCGGCACTGTATGTATAATAGCCAGTTAAAATGCGAGTATGTACATGTTTTGAGAGTCCCATTATTTATATGTAGAAACAATTCATATGCAGTTGCACCACATTGACACATACATTGCCACGGTCTACACATCCGGTTAAATTTCGATGCATTAGAAACACCTATTTTTTATAAATATCTGGAAAACTACATTAATATTCCGACTTTTTCGTATTCATGATAAAATTACGACATTTTTAAAAACCGTACTGAATTAGCTAAAGTTGAGATAAGCTGTTGAACTGTATACAAAATTTAAAAAATTTGTATCGTACTATCTTATTATTTATCGTAGTACCTTATTATTCCATGTGCAGGTAGGTGTTATACATATTGTCATACGTTGTGTAGGCACACGTTATATTTCGACGCGTTGTTATCAGGCATTGTATTGCTACGCAATGTGTTATCACGCATTGTACTTCTACATGTTCTGTTACCACGCATTATATTCCTATACGTTGCATTAACTCGCATCGTACTAGTACGTCATTGTTGTTAATACACATTGAATTTATGTGTATTGTACTACGCATACCACACCTACGCGTTGTATTTTTATACATTGCGTTATAACGCATTACGCGATGTGTTACTACGCACTGTATTGTCTTGCGTTGCCACACGCTGTACACCTACGCATTGTGTTACCACGTATTGTATTCCTGCTTATTATGTTACCACGTGGTCAGCTACCACGTGGTTTATTTCTATGACGTTGTATGACCATTCGCTATATCCAAATATCTTCAAATTTCTAAATTTTCATATTCCAAAATTTACAAATACTTAAATTTTCAAATTTTAAATTCTCACATTTTCGAACTCGGAAATTCCAGAACTATTAATTCGTTAAATTTTCAACTTTATAAATGAACAAACTTATAAATTCCTAAATTTCTACATTTTCAAAAGTACTTGAATTTTCGAATGTTCAATCCGCAAACCTCAGTTCATCCAATTTCCAGTGATGCAAATTTTCACATCCCCATGTGCACAGATTTCCAAACTTTTCAATTCAGAAATTCACCAACTCCTGAACTTCCAAATTTTAGAAATCTCTAAATTGCCAATCAAATTGCAAATTTGCCAATGAGAAATCAACGAGCGGAAGGGCCTCATTTTCCTATATCACCAATTTATTCTGTCTTACTGTAGATAATATTTCTAATTTTTGTATAAAAGACAAATTAATTCCTGTATATTATGTACCTTAGTTAAATATATAAGGGAGAAATAATATTTCACCTATTAAAATTTGCCGATAAGTCGTATAATAAATTGTTTAAAAATATTATTTCGGAGGTGATGAAATATCCACGCTTAACAACTAGAACAATTGTTTTAATACTTGTTTTAGTACTATTCATTCTATTCATCGCTTCCAATAAGAAAATTCAATTTTCACGGGAAAGAGAAACCACGGAACGTGAACATTCCCATTGAAACACGAAAAATTTGCTTTGCCTCCGTTTTTCCTCTTTTTTCGGTTCGCTTTTCCATTAAATGATACAGGTATCGAAACGAAACAGCAGGTTTTCGAAAACAGTATCGAGGTACGATGAGTTTCGTCACCACAAAAATGCAAAACATTGAGAGGGAGATAGAGGGAGACAGAGAGAAACAGAACAGATGCCCAGAGGGCAAACGAGGTAAACGGTTTGATGGATTTACTAATTAAACATGGAAATTAAAAGATTGTACGTTGAATACTATCGAGAGAAAATCGACACGATTTTTACGCCAAATAAAATGTATTTCTTACCGCTCTTCCCTCTTTTGCATAAACCTCTGAGAAACCACAAAAATTGAAGTTATATTTTACTCCTCAGTATTTCACTACTACTTTGTTTAAAAAAAAAATTAAGATTTGAGAATTTTTCAAGTACTTATAAAAAAGATTATTTTTTTCTATTTATTTAAAGTCATATCTCATGGGTTATATTGTAAAAAATGAAAAAAAAGTTTGTTTATTCCACAGTCAGTGAATATTGCAAATCAGTTAATGTAATTATTAATATCAGTAAAATAGGTATATTACTTAAGTAAATTTATTACTTATATCTGTTCTTATCTACATCAATAATGTTACGAAGAATGATTAATAACGAACTATAGTAAAATTAATGAAAGTATTTATTTGTTCAATAATATTCATAAATTTTTAAATTAATCAACAAGGTGCAATTGCCACTTTGTATGCTGTAAACAAATTTTTTTATAAATACTTCAAATACAGTTTTTGCAAAAATAAAATTAATTATGAAAATAACATATTACACATTTCTGACTTATTTTCTTACGCAGATTTACCTTCTATGTATTCTGTTATACCTTCCTTATAGCTCAGTTGTACATTTCGGAAACACCCTGTATTTTCGAAATATCACGATTTGAAATTGACTATAACATATTACACTGAGTTGCTCTAAGTATTACTCTTAAAGCACCTATATATACATAAATACGAGAACAATCATCTGAATAAGAGAAGCTGTAATAGAAGCATATCTAAAGAACTCCATCCACGGCAAATTATCGACATATCGATAACAAGCTCGTTACCGCGGATCCATGAGAAATCCAATTACCCGGTACCAATGATTTTTCCGCAAGTATTAGGCCTGCCAGTTTAATTGCCAGACGTGTGAAACGAAGGTTCACTCTATTTTCGTAACAGAAAACACGCGTATCGACGGTTCGTGGTCATGAAAAGGCCGCCATTATTGGTCGTGCTGGTGCAGATCCATTGTTTATCGCGCATTTAGCGGATAAACAGCGAATTGAGGCAAATACCAGAGGTTCGTCGGGGTTGGTTCTATGGTGAAAGGGATGAAACAGAGAGAGAGGGAGAGCGCGCGAGAGAGAGAAAGAGGGAGGTGCCAACCACGTTATTGTCACGTCACAGAATCGTGAGGTATAGTAAATGCCATGCATGTTTAATCAGTTAGAATTATGGCTCGTCATGTAGCAGTTTTAACGGATCATTCGTTGCCTAGCGATCGTCCTCGTGCCACGACATTTTATTTTTTCACTCTTTTTCATTTCAAAGCCGACATGGAATAAAAAAATAGAAAGTTACGAGGATAAGTCGTTTTTAACGCTGACTACAAAAAATATGTAACATCACTGATAGTAAACATTTGAAGCAAGGGGATGTTTTATGTACAAGTGAATAGTATGTCTGATCACGGTATATTGATAGATGACATTTAACCCTCAGAAATAGATTCAAATGAGAATACGAAAGTTCTTGGATATACACGGACCAGTAGTATTATACACCACTAATTTTATACAACTTTCATTGGGTTGACTAAAAAATATCGTTTCTGTCAGTAGTTGAGATTTTTTTTAATTTATGTGTTAACACTTTTTTCTTCAAGACATATATATATGGCTTTGGAACTTTCATTTCATGGTAACATATTAGAAAAATAGTATTAAATATAATGAAATCTATCATTTGTTATGAATGGTTAAAAATAGAAGATGCAAAGTCTGATTTTGGGAATGTCATATCATTTTTATAATGGTAAGAAGACTGTTCAAACTCTAAAAGGACATGTATAATAAACAGTGAGATTGTACTAAATAATGCAAGTGACAGTTTTAATTTGCGAAATTTTATTTTAAAAAAATTCCTAAGAATAATGATCCATATTCTAGAAGAGCAAGCATAGTTACAGATGGTTAGTTGTGATTCAATAAAGATTTTTATGCATTATAATTCTCCACATACATTGAAAAAATTAATTAATATTTAGTGTAATAAGACTTTAGTTACATATGGAAGATTTGTAATTGAAAATATCTACAAACACCAACCTTTGGTTATCCTAACATTTTATGAATTTATCAAGCATTTCTAGTTCATCTTTACTATCTTTTTAATGATATAAATAAGGTAAAATTACCAATAAAATTTTATCATTTATTATTATTATGAACTTTTACAGTTTGTATCAGTATTTTCTTTTATAAAATATATGTGTTATATTTTACACTTTAGATATACTTTTTAAAATATCAATTCTTTCTGTGATATTTATCAAAACACTACATTCAAAAAGAAAATACTGTATAATATTCTTTAGCTATTGACGTCCTTTGAAAACTGCTTTCTTCCATTAACAGTTAATACATGCAAATTAAAGTCGAATAAAATTAACAGCATTACTAATAGTAGAATTCATGCATCTGAAAATTTAAGAACTTAGAAATTTATGAATTTGGAAATTTAGAAATCTGAGAATTTAAAAATTTGTAAATTTGCGCGTTTTAAGATTCGGAGGGTGGAAATTTGAAAACTTGAGAGTTGGAAACTTTTAAATCTGGATGTTTCTAAATTTAGAACTTTAGCAATGTTTACACTTGGAAATTTGGAACTTAGAGATTCACAAATTCACAAATCTGGGATCATAAAAATTTGAAAACTTGAGACATTGTAAATTTGGGAAGTTGTAAATTTGATAATTTGTAATTTTAGAGACGCGAGAATTTTCGAATTTAAGGTTTTAGTAATAAACAATTCAGATTTTGTAAATTTGAAAATTTAGTATTCCGACATTTTGGGAGTTTCATAATATGGTAATTTGGTGATTTGAAATTTAAATTTTGAGATTACAGAAATTTGGAAATTTAGAAAATTAATATATTAGAATTGTAGAATGTGCAAAATGCAAATTTGCGAATTTGGAAATATATGGAAAAATATATTGGAAAACTTGGATTTTGGCGATTTGGAAATTTGTGTATTTGTAACTTAGTGATATGAAGAATTACTCCAAACTGAGATTAAGATTTTAATGTCATGTAATATGATACTAGGTAATCAAAAAATTGTGGAATCGGAGTGCAAGTGGTAACAAAAAATAAATATATCAGTGAAGAAAAACGGCAGCAATAACGTTGAACTATTGTGGGCACTTGATTTAATGACGATTTTATTTCTTTTTAAATACTTCATTTTTTTTAGTAATATCCTTTTCTTTATCCAGAAGAAGTGGATTATGTTCTTTATTTCTATTGTTTTAATATTTAATATTTTTCTCATTCTGTGTTCCTAATTCTATAATTGTCAGTATGATCTTCAGACCGACCATAACAGAAATCAATGTTCGAAGAGAAAAATGACAGAGTTCATGCTCATATTCATTAAAATAATAGTATATCAAAGGTAAGACTATACAGTTCTGAATAAAAAATTGGGGTCATTAACAATTTGTAAGAAATTTCCGGTTTTTAATGAAATTTGAAGGACTGTATGGAATGTAATTATCTATTTTATTAATTACGTATGTATACCACACGTACATATTAATAACTTCCATATTTATTTGTATTACAAGTACAAAAACCTGTGTAGTTAAGTAGAATAATAAAATAGCGATATATAGTAGAATAATGATATAATTAGATAATATAACACTAGTCTGGTGAAATAATGAAGTAACGTACTAGTATAATGAAAAATTTCAATAACAAACTGGTAACATGGTAAATGATAAAAATAGTGAAATAGTAAAACAGTAGAATGCTACAATAATATATAGAGTAGCGATTGAAAATTATGAGTGTCCCTAATTTTTTGATCAGAGGCTATAAAACGTTGGTGGAACGAATTTTCAGAGAACGCATTGAACGAGGGCAAAAATGTATCGCGATCGAAATAATGCGCAAACCTGTTAAATTACTTTCTTCGGGACGTGGAAATAGCGCGTTTGTTTTTCAAGTCTTTAATTAGCGGACGGATTAATAATTAATGGGGCGAAGATTAAAAGCCCAAGCTCGGCAAACTGCGGCCGAATTCGCGAATTAATAAGTCCGAGAGAAAACACGGCCGCAGGAATATCGACGTTAAAACTGGTCTCTATACCGGCGGAACAGTTCGAATTTTTGTTTTGTTTTTTATAATAGGAAGCAAAAGTTCTACGCAACTCTAATCAAGATTCTGGCAACGATAATAGGAGGTTGGTAAACTGTTTCTGAATTTCG
The DNA here is from genome assembly GCA_945859595.2 of Megachile willughbiella. Classification (NCBI taxonomy): domain Eukaryota; kingdom Metazoa; phylum Arthropoda; class Insecta; order Hymenoptera; family Megachilidae; genus Megachile; species Megachile willughbiella. The sequence goes on from OX243807.1 coordinate 2,219,609, forward strand.
TCAGGGATCAACGCGTTTCTTGAAACTCGATGGAGACATTTCTCCCGTGTTTCAGCTCTAGCTAACTTTGCACTTTAAGTTTCTGCACAGGGATACTCCGATTAATTAGCGGTTACGTGTTCGCGATCTTCTTGCTTCATTCTCGATCTAAACTAGAAGATTTTTAATCCCGATGTTCACTCGGGGTCTATATAATCTGAGACATAAAGATCACCTTCTTATAAGTATTATGGCTTCAAGTATTTGTTTTTAATATACTAATGACTGGAAATTGTACGAAATTGCCAAACCTATCTCATACCGCCAGCTATTATTTCGTAATTAAAGATGAAAGCGAAATAATCTGAACGATTTCAATATATTTTATTTATTCATAATGAAACTTTGCATATATCTTTATTATAACTTTTAATAGATTTGTTGGCATGATGAAATGTATAGCAGTTAAATACAGCATCCGCACATAATTTGTTGAAAAATCTTCACTGTTACGATCCGTCATGATTGAAATGTTTGTGACACAAGAAGTGTTACGAAAAGCCGAATATTAAGAAAAACAATTTTTTACAGTAAAACGAACAGAACACGATAAAGAAAGCTGTAACACTATCCTACGTTAATCTAACTTTAAAATTTTTTTTATTTGAAATAGGTAATGCAAATCGAATACTAGTTAGCCCTAGGACTCGTACTATGTTTTTTGAAAGTTACTGTAAAAATTTGTCACTAATATTGTAAATATCAAATTGTTCAAATTAAACAATCAATTAATTTAAATCAAAAACGTTTACGAAAAGTTTAAACAGCTGTTTTTAACAAACTAGGACTAAAATTGATGTGTCAGGACCACTATGTTTTGGTATGTTTATTTCATCAAATTGCGTCAGATTTTTTATGTGTTGAAAGCAGCTATTTTATTTGCAATCTCATACGAACATGCATTTAAATTCTGCGTTCATCTTTCTGTACTTCAAGTTTATACAGAATTAATTATTTCGTTTCAATACGATATAATTACGCAGCATTTACGTGAAATGTGGTCTGCAATATTTTTCAATCGTATAAAACGCAATAACTTAAAGAATATAGGAAATTGAATTTTCATACAAAATAGAGTTATCCTACTTTTACTTAAAACGGGTAATTTAAATTTCGCGTTTATTACTAAAATTTTGTACATCTTTTCAAATAAATTATTTCAAAATTCGTGAAAAATATAAGACTGGTATTTGTATTTCTAAAATATATCTACAACTCTTTATTTATTATTCTATTACATTTAATATCTTTCAAATAACAAAATTCGACAATAATTACTGCAATAAATCTTGCCTTTATTATATTTTGTATTTTCGATATAATAGAATTCAACAATTACTGCTATGATTAGTATTAGTGATGGTTGCAAAAATTGCAAAGAATATTGGATCGATCGTACTGAAAGATGCACGGTAAACGAGAATCCGAATTACGCAAGGGGGAAATGGGTGAATCGCATTTTTTTTGCCAGTTCCCGATAGGATAACACCTAATGGAGAATATTAATAATTGCGGCGAGTTTCTAAAGCGGATTTGTTTGGTCAGTAATAACGACGAAGCCATGGACAATTGAACGTTCGAAATTCGCCGATCATCCTCCTACAGGAACATATACGTAAAAATGCACAAATACGCTCAAAATTCGCAGGCTTCTACCAGCTTTTAAATAATTCGTTAGTTTCTCTGACTGTATGTGCGTCACAGCGTCGACAATTTTGAGTGGCGATTAAACGACACGAGGAATTAAGTAGAATATCCAACGAGTGGATTGTATCTAATGAGTGGGCTGTATCTAATAAGTATGTTATGACTTCGAACACGTTTGTATTATGACGATAGTTTGATCTGCAAAGTACTTAGATCAATGTTCATTTCCACAATACCTTTTCGAAGGTTTGTTCTGTTTTACAAATTTTTACAGTTTTCTAATTTTCAATTAGCTACTCAAATTCCGGTGGAAATGGAAATCCGAGTGGAATCTGGGTTTTCCTAAAAAGTAATTGCAGCAAGTAATAGAAACAAGCAATACCTCGACATGATTCGGAAACTGCAAATATAGGACACTACTATTAATATTAAGGGTTTTGGAAATATATGTGAATAATAATTAATTAAAAATATTCGATAGAATGTAACAACTTGCTGGGTGCTATTGCTGCTACTGGTAAAGAACCTATTGGTTTTAAATTATACGAAGTATTTAGACAAAAACAGTATATTATTGTATCGACAGAAATTTGGATAGAGATCTAATACTCTCGGTATTGTATTGTATTCTATGACCTAACACTGATGTCGCTGACCGAACCTTTCAAAAATGCTTAAAAAACATCGTAAAAACTTAATCACTAACACTAGTTTTAAATTCGACAAAGTTCCTCTGAAATAATGATCCTATTTGTAAATAAATACACACTGCATTTAATTGAATCCAAATATCATTAACTTAACTTAATCAATTAATTAATAATAGCATTTGTTATTGTAAATATTTATGCACATACCCTCTGATATAAATCGTCAATTTATTAGAAGCGTAATATGAATCAAATAACTAACTTATATTTTCGGTTTTGAAGAGAAAAAATTCAGCAGAAAATCGGTTTTAAACTTTCTGTGGTACATAAATACTTACTCATATATTTAGTTATGACAAAATTCTGTTTCTCCATTTAAGGTGCAGTTAATTTTCTTTGGATTTGAAGAATTATTAATAAGACGCTATTTCGATTATTAGTTAGTTGAAAGAAGAATTAAAACATTGCTAAATTCTGATGTCATTCTTGTCAAATAATATAACTGTTTTAATGTTTACACCGTTCATAGTACGGATAAAAATAGTTCGCTTTTGCAATAAATTTTGCAGACATTTTAAAAATCATCATTTACTTATTTTATTTTTATTTTAATGAATCGACAATATATAACATATAAAATTATATAAAAGAAAAGATGCAAAAAAAGAATTCAAGTGGAGAAATTACTATGATAACATTGTTGTGCAAAATATTCCCAATTTTTATAGTGTGCAAATATCGTTTTCAATAAATTCTATTCTAAATTCAAAACGATCTCGAATATCGATAAACGGTATCACACGTTGTTGCAGAATTTCCACTTAACGTGCTTGAAGCAATTATTACGATACTCCAACCCCTCGGAATGTTCGAATGTAAAAACTGGAATTTTTCGTTTATCGAGAGTTCGATATATATTTTTTAACGAGCAGAAATAGCAGTGAGTGGTAACTGATCGTTGAAAATAATGGTTATCGACGCATTCCATCCTCCAAATATGCACTGGGGTTGTGAAATTTCAACGCGTTTCTTAAAATTTCGAGAAATTGTACGGTAAACGATCGAAACCATTCCAACGGTGCCAACACAAACGTTTAAATAACAACAAAATAACCAAAGAAAATTTTGGAATAAACTTTCTTTAAACTGTACGAGTATGTTCCGAGTTCTTTTTAAGAACCAAACAGATTCGACATCAGGAGCGAGGGTTAATATTAGCTACAATTTTACAAGTTTCTAAATTATAATTAATCTATGAGAATTATCAATGTATTAACTGCATTTCACCCAAAAGACATAAATCAAATTTCCAAATTTGTAAATCTCCGGATCATTAAATTACGAAATGTTCAAATTTCTATTTCTATTTCTCTAAATTCTCTAAGGTATAAAATTTTTGCATTTCTGAATTTTTTGCGATATCAAATTTCTACATTAAAAAATTTGCAAGTTATCTAGCAAAATAGGGATTTAGAAAGTCTTTACATTCTTACGTTTTTAATTTTGCAATTTCCAATTTACGACATTACCGAACTTTTGAAAACACCAAATTTCCAACTTACAATATTATTAAATCATTAAGTTTGCAAATTGTTAATTTGGAAATTTGTTAATTTGTAAAATACTATATTATTATTTTTCACGTTTCCAAATGATTAAACTGTCAGATATTTAAAGTTCGAAATTATCTACTTAAATACCAATTTACAAAATTTTTACGTAACTAAATCTCTCAGTTGTTTATTTACAAATTTGCAGGTTCACAAATCATAAAATTTTCGAAATTACAAGAATAATAATTTTCGAAATTCAAGGTTCTCAAATAATCTAATTACCATCTTATTCAATTATTAAATTTCCAGATTATGAAATTTATAAGCTACTATATTATTACATTACAAAATTATCAAATTACAGAGTTACTGAAATTCAAGATTCTCAAATTTCCTGATTTTTTATTTTAATATTTAAACATTTCCAAGTTATCAAATTACTGAACTTTCACATTTTCAAATTATTAAATTTCTAAATTCTTATGTTACTAAACTAAGCGATGAGTGAAGAAAATTCTCAAATTATTAAATTATTAAACTTGTTAATTTTTTATTTTGTACTTTTTGAATCATCGAAATTTTATAGTAATTGCTGCGATTTGTCAACGTATGACAGGATGTATGTACAATGTGTGCAACTGGTATATGAAGCATGTAGGTAACGAGTCCTGCCTTTTATCTTCTGTTGTTCTACACTGTTTTCTAATGTGTTGTACGTCACGTAGTTTGTACCGTGGTGTATAATATGAATATGTAGATAGCGAATAGAAACTAAAGTATATTTATTGTATCCTGCACCAAATGGAAATATCTATATATTACTTTATATTCATTATATAAATATTCAATTTACGAAATTAGTAAAATTTCGAAATTCACAAAATTACAAGTAAATAAATTTTGAAACTGTTTTTGCCAAATAAGAGTTAAAAAATATTCGATGTGAATTTCTTTCTTACTCCAGAAATGTAACAATTCCATAAATTTATTATTTCCAGGGCAAATGTCGTTCCATGCAAATTTCTCTCGTACTCCAAGGACATTCGCACAATATATAATAACGATATGTAATAACTACAATCAGTGTTCCGAAAGTGACGTATTCCCCTCCTAGGTTGTAAAGTATAAATTCGTATCCATTTCATTTAAAAGCGATAAGAAATATACTGTGATTCTAAAAGTACCGAAACAAGGACTGCCACAAGTGTGACACGCAATAAAGAACTTGCTAAATATTATCAACGATCGGTTCAAAATTGGCCAAACGGTCGAATTAAATACCTCTCAATTAAGCACCGAAAGCAGCAGGATAATTACGCAATGCTAATGAGCATCGTGTTCACAGAAAACACATTTCATGATCGAAAATCGACGTTCCGTTATATCGACGAACACGAAGAATACGTTTTACGAACCCGGCTGAACCGAGCTCGTCGCGGAAACTTGGAAAATATTGAAAGCAAAGAGGAGAATCGCAATCTTCTTTGGAGACGTTTAAGCGTCCAGGCGTTTCGCGGAGAAAGCAGTTCGAGGAAGAAAACGATAAAAGCGAGGAAAAAGGGCTGAAAGTTCTTGGACGAATTTTACAAGCGAATTCGTTAATCTGGCTTGGAAGTTCGAGGAAGACCGATCGAAAGAAATACTCGCTCGACTGTAAAAACTGCGAAATCTCTCTTTGGAATTTCGAACAGAAACGTTTAAAGAATGATTAAGGCGATTGAACGAATTAAAAAGTATCTCAAATTGAAATTAAGCTTCATACTACACTAACAATCTCAGAAGAAATTAACTTGCTTTGAAGACAAAGTTAATCATGCCTTGGCTTAATGTACCAGTCAATTAGCTGTATTAATTAATTTAATTAGGTTCGAAGCAGTGAAACATTGTCGACATGATTCTTTTTCATTAGATTCATTAATTAGGACTGTTATTTTAATCAAACGCGATATTGTGTCCACACAGTATCTATTCAGTAGATTAAGTCAATTTTTATACCGACAGTTCAGTTTTTAAAATTGCAAACATTTTATAAAGTTTTTGATGATCATTTATGGACAAAAACATTTTACTTTTTCCAATATTTTCCTCCATATTAGAAGACAAAAATTTTGGAAATCTTTTTATAGAATAATTTCTGAAAATCTAGAAATCCTTGTACATTGACAAGTACCATGAAAATTTTTGTAAAAACTAGACAATGTAGGGATAATATAGATCCTATCACTCATTGCTCTTTGATAGATACATTATTAAATTTTCAAATTAACGTATTTTCAAATTTAGACATGTGGAAATTTTAAAAGTTACAAGTTTAAAAATTTACAAATTTGTGCATTCAGGTATTTAAAAATTTGGGGATTCGAAAAACTAAAACCGTAGAAATTTGAGAATTTGAAAAATTATAAATTTGGCAATATGAAAATTCTGAAGTTCATGAAGTTTGGAACTGTAGAATTTTGTAATTCCCGGATTTGAAAACTCGAAGATTTTCAAGAGTTCATAAAGTTTGGAAGTCGGAAATTTGAAAATTAATAGATTTAAAAATTTTATTAAGGGGTAAAACCACTCTAGAGCCAGAAAAAAAGACCTAAATTTGATAATTTATTTTGGAAGTACGACAAACAGAAAAGAATTTATTTTCAGAGGGTTTATTTAACACATATTGAAGTGCGAAAAATAATTTTCTTTTTGTCATTTTCATACAAAATGGGGGCGACAGAGCCCATCGGTGGAAACAGCTTTTGTAGAAACACCGCCACGGGAGGACGGATTTCTCGCCATGTGTGATATTTGGAATAAAAAATCAAAAAAATTTATAATCTATATACAATTTGCTTTGGAAGTACGTAGGGATTTTTTGTGTAATCAATTTTTGTAGAAGTTATGCATGTTTTAAGAAATGAATCGATTTTTTGCATGAAAAATGAGCATTGAATTGTTTATAAAAAAAAAATTTACATTCAATCAAAAAACGGCTACGTACTTCCAAAGAGAATATTATTGCGAAGCTACTGTAAAAATTTCAAGTCATCCAGTCACCGAGAAATCCATCCTCCCAGTATGACAAAAGTGGTTTCGAGAAAAACGCGTTTGAAGTTTTATGAACATTTTAATTCTTGAATTTCTTGTTTACCTCTAATCTGCGATTCCTGCACCATACATTGGGTCATCCAAGTCGATGTTCGCCTCCTCTTCTACCTTACTCTACAACCGTTTGTTTTGTAGGTAACAGGTAAATTTATTATTTTAGATGGTAAAAGTAATACAAAGGCAACGAATCGCAGCACGCCGCGTGAGTACTCCGTACGCGCTCTGAGAAGCTGCGGCTAAATTGATAATTGAATCTTTTAAAATTTGTTTTCCGCTATAAATCAAATGGCATTCTGTTTCTATGAGCCTAAAGTATCGTTTAAGCCAAAAAAAAAAACGATTTTTTTTAAATTCTAGAGTGGTGTTACCCCTCAAGTCATATGTTAGTTTGGAAATTCGTTGATTTACGGATTAAGGATTAATAATTCGGAAATGCAAAAATGTAGAAATTGAGAGATTTAAGAACGTAGAAACTGGAAAATTTGGAAATTTTAACATTTGGAAATTCGGAAATTTGGGATTTAGAAGATTTCGAAATCTGCAGATTTCAAAATGTACAGATATGAAGACAATCTAAACTTCGAAATCTAAGAGTTTAGAAATTTAGGAATTTAAGAAATTTTAAATTTGAGAATTTGGAAATTCAACAATTTGACTTAACAATTTGAAATTTTGGAAATTTGGAAATGTAAAAAATTGGGAAATTAGAACTTCAAAAAATTTAAATATTAACAAATATAAGAGCTTAAAAATTTAGAAAATGAGTAACTTGAGACTTGCAAGATTTAAGAATTTGAAAATTTGGTAACAAGCTTGTCATAAGTACTTGTACAATGATATTGCAAATTTTTCTTAATTTCATTGTAAGGTCCACAAATATTACCATATATAAATAATTTTTTAGGCCTCAATAAAAATCAGTAAATTGAACTATCACAAAATTAAATAAATATGTATTTACACCATTCGACTATTCTTTAATTGTACATTTTAATTGAATACATTGTGTCTTCTTATCTCTTTTCATTTTAAGGAAAGTTTCTCCATGTTAGTAGCAAATCTTAGAATATATCCTGCCTGGTTGTCGCTGTAAGTCCCATAAATTATACACTGATTTACCGTCATCCTTGGAGGATGTGCCTCTTAATCAGCGATAGTGCATGTGGTTTATGCACGACGCCGTTCTACCTCATTTTCTTCACACTTCCGGGGTACAGCCGAATAACAGTTTCCATGAAAATTATATAGGGCGAAAAGACTCGGTAGGCATGATCAAGGAAAACGTATCCATCATCGTTGCATGATTTACGAGATTTACAAAAGAACAAATTTCAGAATAATTCTTCATTCTGGTATGCGAGACAAAATTTCACGAATAAATTATGAAAAACATGTAGTATCACAATAACGAAAAATCAGTCAGTGTTAGGAAATATTATTTAGAGTAATGATTAAACAGTAACGAACGCTTCTGATTTAGTCGATATTCAATTTCGTTACTCGTAATGTCACGTAAGAAGTATAAGTTTTTTAATGAGTTATTAGTTCAAGTATTAAATATGAATATAATACAGATAATGAATATTTTAATAGTTATATATATGAATACTCAAATATTCGAAGTTTAAATTTTCGAATACTTCAGTTTGGAGTATTCAACTACTCGAATTCCAAATCAGTGCATACTAAAATGTTTCAAATCCAAATATTAGAATTTTAAACTACAGAATCCTCAGATACACGAATTGTAAATACTTGAATACTTAAATATATAAATTTCATATTACTGAATACGTATTTCTACCACTCAATACTCAAACCTTCGAATACTCATATATTTGAATACCAAACAATTGGATACGCGAATACACAAGTTTTCAAATATTATTAATTTCAAATCGAATACTGAATTTCTTGTCAGTTTGGAATATTTGAATTTCATGTATGCGGATATTTAAACTTTTGAACTTAAAAATACCAAAGTAAACGGTAAGAAATACAAATTTACGAATATTAAAATATTGCACAACATAAATATTCGAAAACACAAATATTTCAGTTTTAAATCTGTGAATACCAAACATTCAAACACATTAAAATACAAATTCACAAACTTGTCATGCTTAAAATCAACGAATATGCAAGTGTTCGAACTTTAAGAGCTCGAACACCCAAATATTCGAATTTTTAAATATTTAAATCCCTGGATATTTAAATACCGAAATACCTAAATATACAAATACTCAAAAATTAAAATTTTAAATCACTGAATATTCGAGTACCCTAATAATCAAATATATGAATGATTTGATATACAAGTACATAAAGACTAAAATTCTAAATATTCGAATATTTAAGTATTCACGGTTCGAATCTCTAAATATTCAAATCTTCAAATACTCGTATGTTCGAATACCAAACACTTAAATGTTCAGAAATACGAATACATAAACATTTCATGATTCAAATCTTTGATTATATAAATATTTGAATTTTAAGTGTTCAAATATTCGAATATTCAATCGTAAATTCCCAAAATCGTTTAAATTTCTAAATTTTAGTTACAAATTTCCGAATATTCAAATATTCCAATATTTGAAAACTAAAATATATGAATATTCAAAAACTTGAATTTCAAATCTTGGAATATTTGAATATTTAAATATATGAATATACGAACCTGCAAAAACTGAAATGTCAAAATTTCGAATACTTAAATATTCAGCTCTCGTATGATAAATAATAAAATGTAGAAAATAATCATATGTTTGAAAAATCATTTACAAATATTGTAATACTGATTGTCTACAGTCAAAGATTATTTATTTATAGGAAAGACTTAAGTACAGCTATATATACAGTGGCATAAACTGCGTAAATAACATTTCGTTATAGGGAGAGAATCGCAAATAAAAATTAATAAATAACAAATAACGGACAATGGCATTTCACGTAAACTACGAATGATTGGAATAAGAAATAATTGGAATAATACATAAATGATTGACGATTGATTATTTATTTATTATTTTTAATCAAATAGTATCCAACACTGAAATCATTCATACTCGAATAATTGATTTTACAAAATGATATTCAGAATTTTTTTAAGTATCAAATTTCTAAATTGCCAAATCTTTAAGCCACCGAATTTCTTAAATTTTTATACTTTTTAAATTTATAAAATTTTTAGATCCATAATTTAAAAATTTTCAGAAGCCTTTCCAATTTCTCTAACTTCCAGATTCCCGAATTTTCACATTCTTAAATTTTCAACTTCCTAAATTTCCAAATTCCCAAATCTCTCAATTTCTAAATTTCTGAGTATCTATGCTTCCAAGTTTTCAGGGTTTCAAGTTTCTAAACTTTCGAATTTCCAAGTTTCCATGTTTTCATGTTCAAAAATTTCCAGATTTCCAAATCTTCCTAAACCTCACAAATTCTGAAAATTCCCAAAAACTCAAATTTCCAAATTGTCAAATTGTAAAATCCACAAATACTTGAATACTGAAACTTATATATTTTTGATCAAATTTCCCGAATTTTCAAATGATCAAAATATTCAATTTCTGAAATTCTTAAATTTTGTTTGATGAATTTTGTTTTAAAATATAGCAGCACAAATACATGAATCTCCAAATGACATAGAAATATGTGTAGCACGGTCCTTAAGTGACCATAAAAATTGTTGATGGTCTTTTACGTACGTTCCAGGGATTGTAACGAGGACAATAATTGTATTCATTTGACAAGCAGATTTTGCAAATACAATCGTAACTATTTCGTCGAAATTTCTTAATTCATCGACACGTTCGAACGACGCCAGACAAATGGCGGATAGTTGTCTGAAACTTGTGATGGAATTCTGAGACACCGTACTTCGACGAACTTAAACTGATTATATCCTTCTATGTACCTCTGAAGACAAGTTCGCGCCTTCACGGACCGTCGACTATCAATAACTGTACCAACTTCAGCGAAACGAATAATGTGATACAATAATTTCTATAGGAATTATTTTATTGTAACGTCTGCGTGCTAGGACGGAACTGTAGCACCGTCTACGAGTTTCAAAAGTGAATGTTCTGCCCGAGAATTACGTAAATTAGTTACAAATTCCTTCGTGTTTTTAATTCGACGCGATGGAGTATTCTTTTACAGTCAATGAAAGTCTTATTACTGTTACGTGTAAAGTATCCAATTTCGGAACATGAAAAATCGGATGCAATTTGATGATATAAGCACTGTAAAATAGTAAATAGTACTATAAAAGTACTAAGATATAGTATGCTTATGAGCAGTTTAATTTAACACTAGATTTAAGGAACACGTCAAAATCTAATCTTACAATTCTTATTTTAAATTACGAAAAGTATTAAGAAGCTTTCGTCAAAATTTATGTTAACTTTCGTCAAGATAAAGAATGATTGTATAAGCCTGTTTACGTATCATACCTTATTTATTTACTTTCCTATTTTACTTCTAATTTAAGAATATACATATGATCATCACATGTCCGTAAATCTAGTGGTAAAAGTGGCGTAAGTCCACTTTTTAATAAAGTTAACTAACTATTAAAATATTTTTATTTCTACGTATCTTTTCATTTTGAAGCAAATTGTAACTAAGATATTTAAAATTGATAAAATTTTGTAAGAAGAAAATTAGCTGGTTAATAGAATGATAGCAATTTGTATTCCGAAAGTTGTTCAAGTACCATTTTAAGGGGATTATGTTTTATAGTCAAAATAATAATTCGATTTGCTGAGATAATTTTTCCAATAATAATAATTCTATCAAATATATAATTTTAATATAACATATTAACACTAGATTTACGGACGTTTATGGTCACTTATATTTAAATTTGAACTAAAGTAGAAAAATAAATAAATTGGGGATGTTATGTTAACTGCCTAAGACATTGATTCTTTAGCTTGACGAAAGTTGATACACATTTTTACAAAAATTTCTTAATAAGTTTTGTCATTTAAATTAAAAGACGTATGACCCGTCATTTTGACGGGTTCCGTAAATTTAGTGTTAACACAAACAAGCAAATAAGATCACCAATGTGATAAAAATTGATAATGGTAAATTGACACCGAGGCACAAAAAACAAGACCAATCGCAATACTAAAATACAATGATTTAATTGATTTATTACATCATACAGGGTATTCCATGCAATTCGAATAAGCTGTACCTTCTAAACGGCTGGGAATAGATGATATTATAAGTAAAAGTTAATTTGTATCAGGTCTTCATCAGTGCATCAAAAAAATGCAACTGCGCTTATTTTTTAAATGGAAACCTATAATTTTGACTGCACCAATCAATACAGTTTCCTGCGCTTTATATAAAAGTAACATACTTATGCTCTCGCTTTATTCGTTACGAAGTTATCGCAGCTAAAAGTTCTCCGAATTATTTCGGCCACTCAGCAAGTGTTCTGGAGTACCTACGTTATATTCCATTATAATGTTTATAAACATAAAGCCACTGCCAATACTAGTCATTGTAATATTAAAATTTCCATGAGTAACTATTTAACAGTGTGCAATCGTTTGTCGACGCAGTGTTTCAAAATTATGGCACTTACGAATAGTGAAACAGTTGATATGTTCATTTTGTTCAACAAATGTAACCAAAATGGTACAGAGGCTGCAAGGCTGTATCGAGAGACACATCCCAATTGGCAACAGCCCTCGCGTTCCTATTTTTACAAACTGGAGTCCAATTTACGCCAGTACTGCTCCTTCCACAAATCAAAACGAGACATGCCGAAACCAATCGTTGAAAATGAACGTAATGTAGTAGCAGTGCTGGCGAATGTCGAATTAAATTCACATGCGTCGGTGACAGATCCGGCTAGAGATGCGGGATTTCCAAATCCTCGATTCTACGCATTCTGAGACTACATAACTTTGATCCCTATCGGATTTTCATTAGGTAAACATTGCGGCCTGGGGACGAAATCCGAAACAGGAACTGTTGCTGATATTTTTTGCGATATATTCAGGAAAATGAGAATTTTATGTTTCAAATTCTGTGGTGACATTCAGAAACAATGGGATGTTCAATCGACATAATGAACATACATGGTCCGTTGAAAATCCACGCCTCAGGAAAAACACTAATAATCAAATACGGCACAGCGTAAATGTTTAGTGTGGAATTTTTAACAAATGGATTATCGGACCATATTTTTTTAACGGAACATTGACCGGTCAAAAGAACCTAAACTTTCTGGAATCTGACATACCAGTTCTCTTACAGAGATTCCTCTAAGAGAACGACAAAACATGAGATACTTTCAACAAGACGGTGCTCCAGCACACAATTCTCAGATAGTTGCCAGACGTTTAAATAAAACTTATGGAGCAAAACAGATTGGAGCTCGAGGGCCGATGTTATGGCCATCGTGATCACCTAACCTCACACCCCTCGACTTCTTTTTATAAAATAAATTCAAAAAACATATTCAACAGGAAATATCCAAAACTACGGAAAGGGACATAAGTAATGTGTTGCACAACGTGAAGAAACTGATGGATAAGTACTTGGATTGCAATAGAGGACCATTCGAACACTTCTTATAACGTAAGTACTGCGGAACACTTGCCGAGTGACCGAAATAATTTGGAGAACTTTTAGCTGCGATAACTTCCTAACGAATAAATCTGGCGCATAAGTATGTTAATACTTTTATATAAAACGCAAGAAACTGCATTAATTGGCACAGTCAAAGATATAGGTTTCCATTTAAAAAATAAGTGCAGCTGCATTTTCCTGATGCACCGATGAACAAAAGTGCATAAATTTAGTTGCACATTATGCACAGTCTGGTACCATTTAACTTTTACTTATAACATCTCCTATTCCCAGCCGTTTAGCAGGTACAGCCTGTTCCAGTTGCGTGGGACAACCTGCATATCACCTGCACACTACAATTATTTTTAATTCCTCTCCCGTATGCAAATTGGAGAAAAGTGAATTATTGCAACATATTATTAATTTAAATGTAACATTTCTTTAATATATGTATAGTATAATTTACGTCGCTGGAATTTTCCAGTCGCTGAAATAGTTACTCCATCCATTGAACTTAACCAACTAAGTTTCAAAGATACATTGAAAACGGCCCAAAGGGAATTAAGGTCATAATGGGAATCAGAATGGAGTACAGCACCCGCGCGCTCTTTAGACATGAAGAAGGACATTTTTGAAACCCAAACACCTGACATTGAAATACTCAGAAGAGATCAAGTATTAATCAGCCGCATCCGAGTAGGGCACGCCAAAGTCACGCACACCTTTTGACAGGTCAACTAACTGTGAACAACGTAACATACGACTTACAATCGACCATCTTATTCTACACTACCCTAAATATGGTACACTTCGGCAAAAGTACCAACCGAAACACCTCATCAAGGACAACTTGGAAGATGGAAAAAAGACACGACCTGCTAAAGTTCTTGGAAGAAACCAAATTGTATAACCAAATACTGTAACAAAACTCATAGGAAAACTATCAAGCGTCGCTAATAACCTAGCAGTTGATGTGACGTTAAACGCCTATAAAAAAAAAATATTACATTAGCGTATTATCAATTACCAATATTTTTAAATTTATTAGAACTGTTAAATACCTTGATTTTAAAATAAATGGACATAAGTTACTTTCGAAATAAACGGCTCATATATCAGTTTGAACCTTAAAAGTTTGATGAAAATCACTCTATTCACTATAAACTTTCATAAATGTTTTCACCATAAACTGACTAATATTCAAACAATAATCTCATTAATTACATTGATAATACGCAATAGAACAATGATATATAAACAATAGTATCCATTTTATATTAAGAATATTAATACAAATCTTGTATGATCATTTTCAGCAAAAGTTGAGCTTTAATCCGTCGTAATAGAAGTGTTACCTTGCGAAAGTTTTATGTCATCAATTTGAGTTAGAATTTAGAACAGTGATGGGCAACTGCGCACATCAGGGCGTGCTGGACGTGCAAGTGACGTGCATTCAAGGGCACTGATAGGTAATCAATTTCTCAATTAGAAAATTTCAATTCCATGTATTCCCAAAATCCCACATTTCCAGAATAGTAGACTTTCCAAAAATAAAAAACTCAAATATTCGATATTTCCAAATCATCAAATTTGCAAATACCCAAATTTCTAAAGATAAACTTTTCCAAATACTTCAACTTCCAATATTCTCAAATCTCTACAATTCTCTACATTCTAATTTGTAAAATGTTAGAATTTTTAACTTCTGAAATTCACAAATTTCTATATCCCTAAATTCCCACATTGACAAACCCACCAATTTCTAAATCCTCAAATCCATGAATTTCCATATTTCAAAATGTCAATATTTCCAAATTAACAAATTCTCAAATTTCCAAAATTATAAATTGATAAATTCCTAAATCCCCAAATCCCCAAACCCCCAAACCCTTCAGTTTCCATATTTTGAGATCCGAAAATTTTCAAATTCTAAAATTCCTAAATTTCCAAATTACAAAATTCTTCAATTTTCAAATGATTAAATTCACAATTTTCCACATTTCAATCCATTCACTATCGAAGTTCCTAAATTATAAAATCCTGAAATTTCTAAATTTTAACACGGTTGCGGACGTGAATGCTGTAGAGCATTCGTTTTTATTGTGATGCAAAATGACATGAATACTATAGTATTTAAATTTTAATGCCTACTGTTGTTCGTTTAATTTTATATAACCTTAAGTTTTTGTAATTATTATACATTTCAAGCTAATGGCAACTGATTCATTAGGTATTTTCATATTATTTTTCATTGAAATTTTTACTGTACGCGAACGTGTTAAAATCTCTAAATTTCTAAATTTCCAAATTTCCAAATTTCCGAACTTTCAAACTTACAAGTCCTCAAATTCTCAAATTCTCCAATTTGTAGTTTTCCAAATTTACACTTTGAAACCCTATGTTCTCAAATTCACAAAATTCTAAATTATAAAATTTTCAAGTCCATGAATTCCCAAATCAGAAATTCTTCCAACATCGATATTAAATCGATACTAAATTTGCAAAATTATGGTGTTAAAAATTTCCAAATCCTCAAATCTAGAACTTGCTAAATATTCCAAATTTTTAATTTCTTAATTCTCATATTTTTAAAGGCTCAAATTTCAAAATATTCATATTTTCCAATCTCCAAATTTTCAAAAACCTTTTCGATCTCTCTCAATTTACAAATTAAAAGTTTATTACAAATTAAAATCGACAGATTTCCATGGATCTCGAACACATTACTGCCTACATGGTGTATGTCATTGCCCCCAAGTTCATTGGCGAGCATTGGATCTGAAAATCATTACTGTAGAGCTTTGGAAATGTATCACTATTTGTTACAATAAGTAAACAACCATTTTATATTCAAAACACTAATAAAACGTTTATACAAATTATTTGACTGAACTTTGAACTTCAAATTGATATAACATAACTGTTATTTTACGTTACCCTTGCACATATCATCAAATCCTGTCATATTTTCGATGTCCCAAAGTAATTCATTTAACACATTGAGAGCTTCCCCGATACCATGGAAAATCCTGTCAATTTCATTTTAAACAAATCTAACAAATAATTTTTGTAACATTTAACAGTTTTTACTGAGTAAGCACTCATATACTTAATAAAATTATTTATAATTTATAACGTGAAAAGATTTCCAACAAAATGAGTGACAGATTTATGTATCTGTGAAAATATTCATAAGTGTTCCTGAAATGACGAACGCGACACTCGTTAATATGCTACGGCATGGTGTGTGGTAAAATGATTATTTAACAATTAAGCACGCAGATACTATTTTTACCAAATTTAGCTTCATTTATTCTTCAAATCTATATGACGTAAGTGCTATGTTCAGGTGACACATTCATATTATGAATTTGTGTCAGACTCTATGGTTCGAAACTGGTTACTAAGGAGAGATAGCACACATTCATACAAGAAACAAAATATTCGAATAATAATATGTTTATTTTAGACAATTTGTTCACACTCTCATCTTCGACTTTACATTCTTCACGACCGAAAGAGCAATCTTAATGCTCGCACTTTCTTGTTCTTTTCAAGGTATCGTGTGCTTTGTTGGGAACACTCCTCGATGTCCGAAGAGTCTGAACAATGTTAACAAGAGAAATTGACTTTGTCGATACCCTTGTCCACTCATCCCGGTACCCAATCAATCCTTAGTCTTACTATTTTCATACTCTTCACATACCCGAGCCTCTCTTTCCACTTTTTTCTTTAGACAAAATGTCTACCGATTTCATATTACACACATGACACTGCTCTTTATGTATCCTAACCTTTTCGTTCCTAACAATATTCCTCGTGTAACACCAGTATTTTGGTATCCGAGCTTTTTGCCCTTTTTCCTATTTCCTAATTGATGCATTTATGAAGGGGGATCAGGTGTTTTTGGTACGGCGGTGCGTCGGTGCCAAAGAAGAATCTATAATTTTTTTTTCAATTAAATTCTTTCCTTTTTAGTAAGTAATTGTTTTTTCAAATCCTCGAGTTCCTAACTCCGCTCTTGATCGAAAAACTCAATCCTACATTTATGCATCATGGATCACTTCTGTGAATTTTCTTTTCAATTCGCTCCTGTTTTTCTATTTACCCTTACCCCCGATTTTTCCTCCGAAACCTTTTTAAAAAAAGAGAACTCACGCGAAGCTAGGCCATTATTTTCATCGTCACTCCCCTTGTGCTATACACACGTGCAGCAATTGTATCTAGGCTGTATGACCTTTAAACAATATCGGCTAAAAGATTGAACCAAAGTAACACGTCTTTAGTGATTTAACAATACCCTACATGTTCAAACTTAGTTGTCGTTTACGATAAGACTGTCAAAAATGATCCTGAACATTGTCACTTTTATCCCAACTATCGTACTCAGATTATACCAACGACTCTGAGCCATGGACTTACTCTTACTGTTACGGATAGAATCGACTTTGCGAGGAAATATCAGAGCATAAAGTAGTAACCAAAAACACACAGACGATCGGGTGTAACTAGAGGCGTTTTTGGGGGCGGCTGATCAAAAGCAGCAGGTATGGGAGCCATACCTCGAAGCCCTACGTGCACAGGGAAACCTGTGGCCGTATTCGTCGAACATCATGAGTGTTTCGGCATGAAGAACATCACCATAGCACCGGGGGTACGGAAACCGCCCGGGAGGGGTGATGCTTACTATAGCACCGAGAGCCACACTGCTCGGGAGAGGTAAGAACATGGGCGGGGGCGAGCTGGCTCACCCTGCGTTCGGTTGGCTGTCTGCGGGATCGCTGGCACCCGAAAACGATAACAAACGATTAATTTTCTAAGAAGTGTACACGTGCCCGGGGCACGTGGCACATGCTCTGAGATTCCAAGTAAAGCGCAAATTAAAAAGTATTTGATGCGGCCGCTGTATTTCGGCGAACCTGGTGCGCACTTCGGCGAATAAGAAAGACATTCTTCGGCGACGTCTCCTGTCGAGCAATTCCCAGAAACCCGGGAAAAAGAGCGGACCGCTCCGTTTGACGGAGGATGCCGGCAAGCCGCCGGTGTCGGCACGCGGCATGGCGGCGCGGCGGCTCGGCCGCAGAGGGAGGGCGGCATAGTAGCGTTCGGCGGTTCGGCCGCACAGGGATGGCGGCGTAACAAAGATCGGCGGAGGGCGCGCCGCCGGTTCCACGTGGAATCGGCGTGGTTGCTAGGCGACGTCGCAGGGGAATGTTCAATATAAAATGCGGGAGGGCCTCGAGGCCCACACTTCTGTTTTCGATATTCGTTAAGACGCTTCGGTTTGATAATATCGAACGCATTTGCCATTTGAGGACTTCGATTTCATCTCGTTTACGAGTTGACAGTAATTTTGATCGTAACGACTCCAGATAATAAACGGGTCAATCGGACAACAATATTCAGTCTAATTAATTAAATCCCACCAGAGTTCGACTTTCCGAATACTCGGGGAGTTTGACGCGATACACTTACCATAGTTTTTATTAACTGACATGCGACTGTCATCTTATGTGAACAGCATTAAGTGTTATTTTGCGATATTTATATGTTTTTAAACCACGTCTAGCTTTCGATTTTTTAAACGAGATGTTTCGCATGCACCAATCTAATTCAAACGCAGAAACAATTCTTATACAATTACTGACAGTAGATAAGAGTCTACTGCAACAAAACATTTAATAAATAATGTTATTTTATGAATACTGAATAATAATGTTTTCTGATTACTTAAGAATTATCTGAAACAACGTGCATCTATAGCAACTGCAGAAACTGAAATATTCAACGATCTCAATAATGGGGAACACCTGAACGTGATGCCTTCATCTAATCTTATGTAAATGAGATTGTTTAGAATTTCTAATGCGATAAATGGTCCGATGCATGAAAGCAGCATTAATTTTTTAAGAACGCGATATTTGAACGCGTTTTTTCATATAATACAAATGAAACGAAAGACTAGACAAACTCGATAAAAATAGAAGAAAATTTATTTGGCCTCATCATGAAAATTGCAACACGATGTTCGAAATTCACGTTATTTCTTAGCAAGTAAAACTAAACGAGAACAGAAGTTTCTAAAAGGAATATTCTATCAAGCATGCAAATTATTTAACTACACTTCGTTCACTTACCACTCTGCATACTATTAGGTCAACGCAAGAATTTTCCATATTATCCTTTGCACACTTAAGAGGCTACATACCTGGAAAATAAGAAAACACACTGATTAGTATACAATTCATAATCAATTTTATTAAACTAATTTTGCGGTATTTATGATATGTATATACTCCTTTTCAATAATGATTTAAATGTTTTATGAGGTTGTCAAATATTGCATAAAACAAAGACTGTATCATTCTAAAAAAGAAAAAATGGTTTGTATTTCTAAAAAAAAAACATGTTTATATGAAGGTCAGCGTTAACGCATGAATAATGCAATTTTTTTAAATAATAAAATTATTCTTAATAAGACCAAGAATAAATGTAATTATTTATAGCTTTGGCAAAGCAAATTATGATATATTCTGTCAATAAATAATTTTTTGTTAAATGAAAATTTGTCCCAAAAAATGTAGTCTTGTTACTTACAACGTTATGCACTTCTACTTTCCAAATATAAATGAATAAAAGGTGAAAAAATACAATTACAAGAACTCTTTAAGATATTTTGTGATATTTGTATATCACCAAATTGTGCCAGGCTATTCATGCTCCAAAATCCGTTATTTAATGTGCACTAACTTAATATATCCACGTTTGAAAGGAATCAGCCACTCCGAATTAAGAATACCAATACAATGTTTGTACACTCATTTTCAAAAAACTATAAGCTTTCACATCATGTAGCATAAGTGACACTTTGATATTTGTCACTCATCAAATCATGTCAGATTTTTTTCATTTCAAAATTAATTGACGTGCAACATCGATGTATTGCGTTTGATGTGCAACAACTGAAGATACGTATATTTAGAATTAATCGATTATTCTACATTAACCCTTAACGGTCACATTTCATCAGAATAAGATATCTGGCACAATGGGACATTTAAGACCCTGGTCATTAAGAATGCTTCTTACAAAGAGGTTACTCATTATTGTAACTTGAAGAAAATTATAAATAATCTTTGAAGTTGTTATAACATACTTCACAACTGATTTCGGTAATTAAACGTTGAATATGAATAAAATTCAGAAATATGAAAAAATTGGAAAATGACTTCAAAATTGCTTCAAATGATTTCAATATAAGAAGCAGTTTACAACTTTACTGTTGTCAGTAAAGTATATTATAATTTTCGCCTCTTTCATTTTTTTGAATTCCCTACCATTTATGCAAAAAACGCAGGATAATATATCTCCGAACACTCTGTATACAAATATGTTTCGTGGCAGTAAAAATATATTCTTTCTACATAAAGCAGATAAATCCACTGAAGCAAAGCAATTTCAGAAGGATATTTAGCAAATCACGAAGAACGCTATCTTACCGGCTGGTTTCGCTCGTTATCTACGCATCGGGCAAGTTCTGGTTAGTTCGTCAACCAATTAAAAGTTCCACTTTTGCCAGTCGATCGAAAGATGTTCTATCTTGAGGCGAGACCGATCGAAAGTTAAAATGATCCGATGACAAGGCGGAAGTTTTTCCTTGTCACCGGAGAGGAGAATTCGCAGCCCGGAACGCGACGAGACGGATTTGAGCGACGACGCCGCTAACTGACGCGAGTTTAAGGCTTGTTAGAGAAATTAGCGTGTCGGAAGTTTGACAATTATACGTGATTCGACCTGACAATCATAAATATTGCACGCTTTCTAACGGTACCTCGATAAATGACAATAATTACCCTTTTACCATACCTGTCTTGTTTTCGTTTCACTTCTTGTGTGTAATTATAAGTGTTGCACGTATCATCACGTGTAATTTAAAAACAATTGCAATTAAAGGAATATTAAAACTGATTTGTAGTGACAGTCTACTAATAGGCAAAAAAGTGACATTCAAAGCAACATTCCAAACATTTCAGAGATGCATTTGACTTCATCAATTCTTTTTATTTTGTAACAATATCCAAGCATATGCAACGCGTATTGTAAAAACTTTAAACCGTTATCGTGTCAAGCATAACAGTAACATGATTGAATGTTTACGAAATTAAAAACAAAATTTTGTATAATTTTTCGAAACGCCGTGTGAGATATTGGTGTTAATTAATGTCTTCGTGCTCATTTTGTTAATATTCAACTAATTGTTGATTGGATTCTCAATCTTATTACATTCTTTATGAAAGGGACACAACCATAAGGCACAAATGTAATTAGTGATCCTCCGAAGAGTAATAGGAAATTATGTTAGCGTTTCTAATTGGTTGTTGGCACATTAATTTAAAGGGACAGCAAGACAGAAAGAAAAACAGAAGGAAGTGTGACCTCGTGTGACGATAAAATTCAAATACATATATTTATATGAAAACAAATATGATCAATTCTTTTTCATTAGAAAATAATAAAACAGGTATTTTTATCCATCAAATACGAAATAGTAAAATTTCATATGTCACTGCATCGATTTTGATTTGAGAGTAATAATGACTAAGCTATCATCATTATTTCAAAGGAGATAAAGAGATGAGCCATTGTCTACCTATTCCATATCAACTCGCATTAAAATTAAAATAAACAGAGATAAATTCATATCAATAAAAATCAACGTTATAATTACTTTATAATAGTCTACAATGACAATGAAATCAGAAAGTTTCTTCACATTGCATCACCTTACCTTAATTATACAGTGAATCACACGTACGTTTACACGAGAATAATATTTATTTGGAAAGGATGATACAACATATGAATAACTGTTAGAATATACATATACAAATAAAACAGAATATATTACCATCTATTTGAATTTCATAGGATGTAAATGAATATATGAATCACAGGAAATCCGAACTATTCTAAATATGGTCACATCCAATTTAAGAACAGCCAAAATCCTACCAAAAATTTTGTTCGTTCATTTGGCCACAAGTATCAATAGGACTAATATATCTTTATCGAGCTATTTATTACGTATTTATTACGTATTAGCTAGATCGCCCGTTCTTCGCACGCGGTTAGATTTATAATGCAATTGAAATAAACTTGTTCAAAATAAGGAATGTAAAATGTAAATACTAAGTGTACGTTTGTTATAATTTGGTAGATAAAATATCTAGCCAAGAGGTTTTACAAGGTACGATTCTGTATCCCCGTATTGACGCAGATACAAAAGCAATTAATCACATTACTGTAATCAACTGTAATGGGGCACAATAAGTGTCCCATATATTATTTATAAGTAGTGTATTGCATTATAGAGTGTCTGATATTTTATTCGTGAATCAACGCTGTGGCTACATCGAAGTAATTTTGTATCGACCATCATAACAGAAATGTGAACTGTTAAATATGTCTCACAATTTATTACAAAGAATACAGAACTCTAGATCAATAAATGCTTGGGAATGTCGGTTTCCACGGTATGATTCCTTCTTGACCTTGACCTTGACCTTGGACAAAAATAAGCAGCTAAGATCTAAAAAGAAGCTATGTTCCAAATTTCATTGCAATCTGTTCAGTGGTTCCGGAGAAATCGTGATGAATGGGTTAATCGTTCCTGGATTTAATATATTTATTATGTTTATACGTAATATTAAGTATGCATCAAATTTTATAAGGCCTTAAAGGTATTTTATAAGGCCTTAATCAATAATCAAGGACCAATTGCTGAGAAAGTACTTGCAATAATAAATATGTAATACGCAAAAATAGTGCATAAGTAAAATCTGACTATTTTAGGTAATATTGCAATAAACAACCGAAGACTTTATAATAGTATATATTCATCATAATTTAATTATACAGAAGACATAGTCTAATTATGTTTAAATTGGACTACATAGTTTGTGCGCCGATGTATGGACCAATTGTGGTCTCAAAATCCTTATTTAATGAAAACTAAAGAATTTTATTTAAATATTTATTTATTTTATCTTTATTAATTTGGGAATTTTTAAAATTCCAAAATTAAAAACCTTCAGGATTCTAAACTAACAAAAGTCTCAAAGTTACAGGAGTAATCCTTCCGAAGTTTCAAAGTTTCAAACTGTTTCGGTTCCAAAGTTTCAACGTCGCCAAGTCTCAAAGTGTTAAAATACCAAAGTTTCCAAATCCATACATTCCGAAATTCTAAAGTTCCAAAAATTCAAAGTCCCAAAGTGTAAAAATTCCAAATTTCCAAAATTCCCAATTACTGCAGTTCCAAAGTCCGAAAATTCCGCAAATTGCTACATTACGAACAACAAAATTGTGTGTTATTGTTACGTTATAACAACAGAATAATTGAAATTGCACATCAATTTAAAACATATGAAGCTCAACGCAATAATAACGAAAGCATCGAGAATAACATCGACATAGTTTGATGGAGGCAGCGGAAATCGGAGGAAAACGATAAAGGGAACCATATACGCGTTCAACGGGTAAGTATAATGAACGGGATTCAGAGGGAATCACTGTTATAAAACGCAGAATGTTAGCGGGGCCAGAAATTCGTGTAAACTAATTTCCCGCAGGGCGGGGAAGTTCGACGGGCGTTTATCGGAGGAGGCCTGGAACAGGTAAATCATGAAACGGGTTGCACCGAGTCGAACACAGTATGCTTGAAATCGGGCTTGTTCGAGAGGTGGTTTCTCGCGTTGCCGAGAGGATGCAAAGAACGCTCGGTGTTACTGACAGCCCGCTGGCAATTTAGTCGATCAAACTGTTCACCGCAGGGCCGTCGAAGGTGGAAAAGGTACCGTTTGCTACAGTCAGCTTCCAACTGACTTTTACCTGCCTACTTGAACAACGCACGGAGTTCCTTTCCCACGGGCTGCACGCGACCCGCACGAATCCGTTTCGTGCACAGCGCTGGGACGTATTAATTAATTTTCGCGGTGGAACGAAAGTCCGACTGACTGTTTTCGATTCTCCGCGTTTGTAATCAATTAAGAAGGGAGGATGAATCTGTTGCCTTCAACCGGAAGATTGATCTTCGTTTTTAATCTTTCTGGACGCGTTTTACCAACGTCTGAAGCTTATGATGAATTCGGGAGATGGTAGATGGAAAATGAGTTTAGAATATATAAGGTGTGTACAAAAAGTGCGAGGTCTTCTGCTATACATCGTACATTCGAAGTTTTAATGGCATTTACGATATATTGCCTTCAAAATATTCTTCTGTTCTGAATGCTTCCTGATAAGTTAATTTTGGAATACATATCAACTCCTGCGATTATCTAACAGTGTCGTTTCGAGTATCGAAACGTCGCTCTTTCGGTGCTCGATTGAGGCGAAGGAAGGGAAGAAAGTCTACTGGTGACTTTTATCACCGAAAGTAATTTGAAGCATATCTTCAGATACTATTTTTTTAAGATTAAAACAGACCTTTATCTACCATGAAAACAGAACTTTATCCTTTGTTTAAGAATTATTTAAGAATTGCTCCTTATATTTAAGAATTGTCAAAACCACAGATCACAGTTACAACTACGAAATGTAGTACTTCCTGTTTAGAAAGTGGCCTGACCTTCCTGGAATATTGCACCTCTCGTTATGCCGTCTGGTTGAAAGACCACCGAATTATTGAATTGGGACTGAAATAACTGTGGGCTGATTCTGCTTTTACTATCGTTTATTTCTGTCATTTGTGTGATGTATGGAAGTGTAACTGTGTGTGTGTACGTAGTAATTACAATTTGTGTTGTGTCAAGATGATATTTGTTAAATTTGCAACCAAATCTGTGAACTGAAAAAGTGTTCTGAACGAAAAACTGAACTGTTTGATCCTTGATTTTTGTATTTTCCGCTGTACGGCAGTGCACGTATTCGTGCATTATTTCATCTGGCGGCACTGCTTTTTCTGTTTCCCGCCATGCACAATGGGGTATTTTGTCCGAAAAACCGGACAAAGTTATTTTAGCGTCGTTTATAGGTTCAAGGTCATAACATAGTAGGTCGTTGAATTCGTCTCAACGTTGACTACAATATTCCGAAATCAAAAATAAATGTTAACATTTAAAAAATCAAAATGACCATGATTTTTTTAAAAATAATAAAAATTTTTGAAACTGACTTTTGTCCGGTTTTTCTGGCCAAATACGCCACTGCGCCATGGAGCGGCACGCGTATTCAAACGCCCTAGGTTACAGTTTTAATACATTGACCGTTTATTTTGAAAGTGGTGTAATAAAAAGACTTATTAGAGAGTCGAGTGTTAGAAAATTCCCCATGACCCACCCTAATAAAGCAGGGCAAAGGGCACATGGCCGTCCAACGACGACCACCATGGCGACGAGGCTCGACTTATGTCGTCAGGGCCATAAAACAACCACGAAGCCCCTGAGTTTCACGAGGGACAAGTAAACCTCTCGGAACAGGAAGAGGGCATTCTGTAAAGAACATCCGAAGCGGTAATTCGCCTTCGGAAACGCAGCTTTATCAGAATATATTGAATTGTAAAAACGAACTTAGCAAACGCTTCGGTCATTTTAACCGTTATCTTACACGAGCGTGAGCCATCGGGGATGCATACCGCCCGATGAGAGACTTGAGTGTGATCCACCAGTAGTAATCGCCGATGTGAACGTGTTAAGGGTATACAAATCAAAATTCTGCCATAAGAAAGTATGTTTACCTATCTGTCATTTAACTTAAAGCTAATTTCTTCGTGATAAATAGTCAAATAACTGTAACATTTTTCTGTAAATACTGTTATTGATGCTTTTTGACCCATCAGAACGAAAGTAACATTAATAATTTTGTAGAATATTAGGATAAGATACGATTTCTAACGCAAAACAGAACTTTTGTTATAAAAAAACAATAAAAAGAAATATCGAAATAAACATATTATACTTTAAGTAACGATAAAAATAACACCCGTACATTCAAATAACGAGAAATACAGGGTGTCAATGCCTAAGTGTGACAGCGGGATATTTCATGAACTATTGATGACACGAAAAAGTGTTTATATGGAAATTGCAGGGTAAAAGGGGCTCTATGTTTTGGCATAAACGAATTTTTTATAATGTTATTATTAATGTAAAAGATATGATGGTGAAGTTTCGTTTTTTAAATGGAACTATATATTTTTTTTCCGATCACGCGATAGTGCTTTTCAAGACGAATTCATTAAGATTTAATGTATCTACCCGATTTTTAATAGTTTTCGAGATATAAAGCTTAGAAATTTACTGATTTTCAGCAGAGACGTCTCGATTTGAGTAGTAAGTCATAAAAACGGTATTATTGTTGTGGTAAGTGCCGGATTTTTGACTCTGCCTGCCGAAACTGATAGCCGCGGGTCTACGGTCGGAACGGCAAGTCCGAAAAGTAAGAAACGTGGAAAGAATTGTCCATTACGGTCTATGTTTTCCACATTAAGGATGATGGACAATTCTTTCCACGTTTCTTACTTTTCGGACTTGCCGTTCCGACCGTAGACCCGCGGCTATCGGTTTCGGCAAGTAGAGTCAAACATGCGGCACTTACCGCAACAATAAGATCGTTTTTATGACTTATTACTCAAATCGAGACGTCTCTGCTGAAAATCAGTAAATTTCTAAGCGTTATATCTTGAACACTATTAAAAATCAAGTAGATACATTAAATCTTAAAAAAATCGTTTTGAAATGCACTATCGCGTAATCGAAAAAAAAATATATAGTTCCATTTAAAAAACGAAAATTCACCATCATATCTTTTACATTAATAAAATTAACAAAATTTTGTTTACGCCAAAACATAGAGCACCTTTTACCCTGCAATTTCCATATAAACACTTTTTCGTATCATCAATAGTTCATGAAATATCGCGCTGTCACTCTTAGGCGTGGACACCCTGTATAACTCGTAACCAGCTTCGAGCTACTATGTCGACACTTTTGGTTTCTTGGGTACTGTGTATGTGGTTTATTTATCTATTCCCAATTGCAATTATGACATAAGTAATACGACACCCTTGGCACATTTTTCACAGTATCTTTTCGCCCTCGTAGTTATATATTACTGCCGTCACCAATCGAGTTTTCGATTGTTAGATCTTGTAACCTACGAGCTATACATGATTTATTACAATGAACTATAGGAACCTATAAAGATATTATCTAAGTACGCTCTAACAAATGATTGATTTAACACGTTAAGTGCCATGTCAGTCGTCGGTGACTGACAGTATACTTTTCATTCAGACTGCGTCAGTCACCGCTGATTGACGACGTATGATTTGACAAATTTTATACTCCTATTAATAAATTTTTAATAATTTGGAGATCATAATGGAACGTACACAAAATATTACTTGTTCCCAGAAAAAAATTTTAATGAATGCTATTGAAATACCGTGTACACAAAAATAGTTGTCTCCTACAGGTTTCACAACATGTTATAACTTGTTTTTTCAAGAACATAACAGGCGCTTAACGTGGTAATATGGATAGTTTAATAATGAATATTAACAAGAAAGTCAAAATGGTAGAAATTTACTTGAATGATCTGAATTACCAACTGAGTTCAACCACCGTATGCGATTCATATTATGACTCAATCAACGGGGTAAAATAGATATGCATATGCAACTATGAACAACAAATTGTCTAAAAACATTTGTGGAAGCGAGAAGTTTGTTACTTCCGTTACACCGTTACTTTTATCTCCGCTATATTTGAATGTAACATTTTCTATTATCATGTATTCACTACACCATAAGTAACATGATGAAATTAAGACAATGACAAGTTCAAATATAGTATACTTTAATATATTAATATATTATTAATATATATATTTAAACAAAAAATTATATAATGATGATATTGTACCAATGATATATAACTAATGAATGGTATTGTAGTAAAATATGTATTATTGTATATTGAAAACTTAACTGAAGCGTTTTACCTGGATCTTAGAAGCTAACGTCGAGAAGCAATAACATATTATGCAAACAATATCATTCAAAATGTTGGCTCTGACAACATATTTCAAAGTCATCGAAACTAATAATGCGTATGCCCTTCCGTATATAATTACTAGAATTACTCATTATTTTTTACTATTAAGACTGAGTTACGTATAGAGAAAATTGAGAAAAATTCTACCCAATCATAAAATAAACCTAAATATCTTGATATGATGGCTGCAAGCAGCGATACAACTTTAAAAGGTGAAAAAACAAGTAAATGGTATCTTTCCAACGAATGTCAACTTTTGAGTCGTCGCTACGTTAATGCGATTCTGAAAGTAGCGACTCGTTACGAGTTGAAATCAAGCTACTCTCGAAATCGATGGACGTCCATCATCATTTACTTTATCTCGTTCCTTCTTCTTTTTCTTCTCCTTCGAGTCAGAATAAGGCTATATTATCTTTATGTACATCGTTTCCAGACAGCAGGGGATACCAATACATTGTACAGTTGCAAATTTACTTATAAAGCTAGACGATAGCGGATACTCGCGTCTAATCAACGGTACTTCATCCCTGCGGTGAACGAAGTTTATCCGGAGGAGCAAGATGCCAGACAACAGTCTTAAGGAACACGCTATACTCGCAGTGCCGAGTCGGGACCTAATTTAATCGGCACGATGCGGACTGGCCGATCTCTGAGAACTACGTTCCCGCAGCAGCTGTTTCGAGGTGTAACCGAAGGAAACTCATCGTTCTTGTTACTCGTTTTACTCGAACACGATTATACGGGATGCACGTACGGTTAAGTAAATATATAGTTGGTCATTCTGAGAGTACTGTTTAGGGAATATTATTTTTCCTAACGTATTAATCAAGAATATATCTGAGAAGTGTAGTGTACAGTGCTGTGAATAATTGTACACGCGAATATACTTTTAATAGTTTTCAAAAAGGTGAGAAGGCTTTACGTGTGGAACGATTTGATCTTATATTTTACCAATACAGATGCCAAATAACGTGTAGGAGTAAACACCATGTAATTCCTTATGAAAACATAAGAAAAACTGTAGAATTAAATTTGTTAATTTTGGACATAATTTTAAAGAAAATCGAATTTGAAGATCCACTTTGCTGTTATGGCAATATTATCTACTGTTGAAAATATACAAAATTATGTAAATATGAACATTGATTGAATATACTTCCAGATTTTTTAGAAAAAGACCCTTCATTGTAGAACAATGATATTTTACATCAAAAAGGTTTACATATTGCAACAAATTTAAAAGTGGTAAACGATACCGCTGAACGTGGTGTTAAACTTATGTCTGAATATAATAACTTACTGACCAAAAATGAAGAAGAAACACAATACATTTTACAAGTAATTGAGAATTATAAAAGCCTTTATTCTGATGTAAGCAAATCTACATTAACACAGAATATATATTAAAAACTACGTACAATTTAATAATAGGCTAATTTATTCATTATATAAGATATAACTTAAATTTTAATAAAGAATATTTTGTTTATAACGATTATAAAAAAAAATTCATTTATAATACAATCAGGATTTTTAGAAAATTAATCAACCTTTGCACAAATTGTATACAGCTCCCAATTACCTAGCAGTCACATTATCCGGTGGATCAAACGATACGTTACATATCAAGTTTAACGCTAAAATTTAATAATTCTGTGTATATTATTGAAAGCTAAATGCAAATGCTAGTATTACACGCGTAAAAATTGATATTTTTATTACAAAATATTCACTGATACTTTCAAAATAAAAGATTACAAACATATTCGACGTTAACATGAAATTCTGCAAATTTGAAAACTTCAACTCGATTGCGACACGGGTTCCTGTTATCCAATCATGCTGAAATTTTGACATTATCATTTTTTTAGCAAGTGTAAAAATTTTAGGGGGTGAGACCATAAAAAAATCGAAAAAAAAAAAAAAAAATTGAGCACTATAGCTAAGGGCCACCCTAGTAAGACACGGGTGAAAATGATCGACGCGTTCGCTAAGTCCGTTTATGAAAATACAATATATTCTAAACAAAGATGCGACCTCGAAGGCGAAGTCACGTCTTCCGATGCTCTTTCTTCAATGTCCTTTTCCCATTCCGGGAGGTTTTCTAGTCCCCCGCGAAACTTGGGGCCTCGGGGTTGTTTTATGGCCCAGCGTCGGGCCTCGTCACCAGGATAGTCGTCGTTTCGCGGCCATGTGTCCCTCGTCCCTGATTTATTGGAGAGGGTCATTGGAAATGTCTCAACAGGAAGGAAGATCAAAAGAAGATAAATAAGCATTACAATCTTTCAAAACATTCATTTAGTGATGATATCAAGCAAAAGATACATCTTTGAAAGGATATAGGTATTGTGGAAGGATTTCGGAAAGCAGTGAATAAATTTATTTTATTAAAGTTCTTAACGATAAGAGTCCTTCGTTTCTTATTGTGCGTGGCGTTTACAAGAACCTTCCGACATACGTAAAGTTGACGCTAGCTCTCCCGCTCTCTCAACTCACGTGACGCTACGCTCATACGTAAAAGAAGGGAGGCATACTTGTTTCAGTCTCCAACTCTTCTCTTTTACGTTAATTAGCGTACAAGTGTGCTAGCACAAGAGGTCCATAGTAACGTTGATGATATAAAGTCCGAACAGTAGCTAATTTTTCATTTAAGTTCTATGATTCCCTCTTCAACGTGTCAGTCTTTTCGTGACCATACTTTCTTATTCGATCCAAAAGAGACTCATACTGGAACTAAAATTTTCTACTGTTAACAAACTTCAGCGACGTTACTCAAACTCTATGGTCAAACGAAGAACGTGAACTTCACTTGAACAACTAAAATACTAAGTTATTCGCACCATGAAGTACAAGTGGACCGGGATAATAGTGCTGACGTATCTTTGTGCACTGATTGACGGAATCACATCAGAATTAACAGTGTTGGAAAATTTGCCTGGTTATCTAGTGACCTACGGTATCGAACAACTCAATGCGACTAGATGCCAAGCGGAAATGGTGCAATATCGCGATGGAATAAATCATAGAATACTGTGGAGTATGGCAAGTTAGTAACATGCTTTCTTCGACAAAAGGATATAGTCGGATAAGGGGATCAAAAGTGCCTCTAGACAACAAGTCAATTAGTAGACCGTTTAAAGGAAATCATTTTTGCCAAAATCGTATGCCAATGGTATACGCGTTTGTGAATTTTTCCAGAACGTTTAAATGCAAAATGAATTTTTAAAAAATTCTAAAAGTTAATATTTTTTTGTTAATAGACATTATCAAGTGACCACGTTTATATCCTTACAGTAAACGTGCTTTGTCTTGATGATCTGTAATTTTTTCAGATTTTTTGAAGTGGTGGAAGACAGTTGCAAAAATCAAATACCGATATCTGGTTATAGTATTACCTTAATTTTTCACGAAACCATGTTCATATTTTTATAGTTTTAATATCTTGTTAAAATTATTAATATATAATTCTTCATTTTCTTTACGGAAGTGTATCAAATATAAAAATAATTGCGAATCGATATTTTCTAACTTTTCATTCCGGATGGCATTACTCGTAGGAATGTTATGTCTGTTAAAAAAAATGTTAATTTTTAGAATTTTCGAAAAATTCATTTCGCGTTTAAAAATTCTGGAAAAATGCACAAACACGTATGTTATAGAGCAGAATATCCCTGACTTTTTTCAAAATTTCTGTACGGTATAACAAAAGACTATAGCTTAAATTATAATTGCGTTTCGCCCTGTAACTACCCTTCAAGTTGGAGTAGCGGCTTGATACTTGGCAAAAATGATTTTAAATGATTTTCAATTAATCAATGATATTCATTGACCTAATCAATGATATTCATTGATTAATTTGATCTAAAGGCACTTTTGACCACCTTAACCGGCTATATCCTTTTCGATCGGTATAAGTATGGCGAAAGGAATAAAAAAGACATTGATTCGCGCCATGGTCATCAGCTCAAAGTAAAAGAGAAAAATACGCGGGAATGAACACTATAAAATGTAAAGGTGGCTAAAACGGCCCGTCACGTCGTTTCGAAGCAGTTTTCTGTTATTTATAATGAGATTTTTTTCTTTGACTACTAAAAATTCTTCAGCTTAGTTAAAATACTAGTTTTTGATTAACAATAGAATGCCCTTGTTTTTAAGTGTTGGATTCGAGTGGTCAACCGTCATCTGGATACATTACGGGGAATAATTTTTGGACGGGAAGTAAGTCACAATGCGATTATCTCCGGCAGAAAGAGCCAATAAAGTATTCACCCGAAAGAGCTAAGATCAATGCTCTATACCGTAATCCAGCCGACGAGTTTCCGCCGTTTACCGTCAACTTTTTTGGTGCTTATATTCGAAACAATGGCACCATGCAGTATCGTTTCTCTTTACGTTCGGAAGTAAGTACCTGCATAGAGAATTGTACCGCAGGACATCGTGTTCTGTTAATCATAAACGCAAGTAACTTGGTCAAGAATCTGTAGTTCGAAGATTTGAATGGCTATTTTAAATCTGAAAATGATTATTGCATCATAGTTTGAAATTTAACTAAGCACGAGGTGAATGATCAGCAGACACATAAGATATTTAAAAAGTGCTAAATTATCAGCTTATCGTAACGATATAAAATGGTTTGAGAAATGACACTTTTGTAGGAAGTGATAGTATTGGGGCTTTGCCTACCCGATTCTTGTACCGAACACGAAGTAGCCATAATGGTAAATAAAATATTCGATGATAGACTTCTACTATTCGGACACCTCTATTCAACCGATTTTGAGTTGATCAAAGTCTCGAATCTAAAGAACGATTACACGTGGCTATTGGATGGAAAAATAATAACGATCATGTACGTATTATATGTATAAGCATAATATAAGTATATACAGTGAGGAGCAAAAGTGAACACACCAACGATATTTTTACAAAAATTAATTTTTATTTAATGTTTGCATACAGAATACGAAGAAACAAAATATATAGTATTAAGTACAACATTTTAGGTTTTCAAAAAAATTTAAACAATCATGATATTATTATTATTTTGATAAAGACACATTTTTTCCGTGTGACCGGTTTTGCACCCCAGTTAACTTTCAAAGAAACATTTCATATTTTTATACGTTTATTATTTCGTCCACGAGCCTTTTGCCTTCATAGTGGCTTGAATGCGTTTAGGCATACTTGAAATTATATTTTCGCAGTATTTTGGAGCAATAAAATACCACTGTTGCTGCACTCTTTGCCACAAATCATTTATTGTTGCTGGTGGAGCGCTGTACTCATTCGCTAGTTTCATTTTTAAATATGCACAGACATTTTTGATAGGTTTTAAGTCTGGACTTTGAGCAGGTCACACCATCGTTTGAAATTGTTGAGTCTCCAGCCGATTTTTGACACTTTTTGTAGAATATATAACGATTTTGGGGGTGCTGTTTAAATTTTGTTTAAATTTTTTTGAAAACCTAAAATGTTGTACTTAATACTATATATTTTGTTTCTTCGTATTCTGTATGCAAACATTAAATAAAAATTAATTTTTGTACAAATATCGTTGGTGTGTTCACTTTTGCTCCTCACTGTATTATATGTATACTGTGGGTCACGACATTTTGCCATCTAGATTTACGTCATTATTATTACGCATAGCAAACAATGTTGCAGATGAAGT
Organism: Megachile willughbiella; assembly: GCA_945859595.2. Classification (NCBI taxonomy): domain Eukaryota; kingdom Metazoa; phylum Arthropoda; class Insecta; order Hymenoptera; family Megachilidae; genus Megachile; species Megachile willughbiella. Next base: position 2,253,903 of record OX243807.1, read on the forward strand.
TGAATGCTTTTGAGAGGGGCACATTCTGATAGTATATTTTTATTGTAAGTGGACGTGTAAATGACATATGAAGGTTATTAATGTTTTTTTAAATGGAATCATATATTTTTGATGGCATCAGCTGATGATCCTTCATATTCTTTACAAACAAGTATTAATCTATTTATGTAAAAAAATTATTAGTTTCGGAGATATTTTAATTCTAACTTGTTAGGAAATCGTGACTTCCTGGTTAATGTTATGACATCAATGTGATAATGTAGTAAGAGAGCAGGAATTATCAATGTAAATATTTACATTTTCTGTGTTGATAATTCTTGCTCTCCTACTTATTGCGAAGTTTAGTCTCTGTTACGTCTCTAATGCGATCAATACGACGATACGGTAAATTATCACTTCATAATGAAGTATTCTACAGAAGAAAAGATAGACATGTTATTAATTTCAATATCATCAATGAGTGTAATAAAATAACATCAGATATACTACGCAATGTTAGCGAGTCATTAACTTCTCAATTCAGAAAGTGTTCTGATGCAAATTGTCGTCACATTAAACCTTTTCTGTAAATAGACATTAAAGTTAAAATATCTCCTAAACTAATGTTTTTTTTACATAAATAGATTAATACTTTTTTGTAAAGAATATGAAGGAGCATCAGCTGATGCCATAAAAAATATATGATTGCATTTAAAAAAACATTAATAACCTTCATGTCCTTTACACGTCCACCTACAAAAAAAAAAATACTATCAGAATGTGCCTCTCTCAAAACCATTTAACTTCATCTGAAACATTGTTTGCTATGTGTAATAATAATGACGTAAATCTAGATGGCAAAATGTCGTGACCCACCGTGTATAAGTATTATATAAATATAATTCCGTATTGTGTAAGTATGATTACTGATTGAGAGTTACTACGTTAGAAGAGTCTTTAAAAGTTCTTTTGATAGGTAGCAAATAAGTGGTTAAATACAGATAGAATAACGAAGGTTCTGTTTGTAGTGCTATTTTGGCAGCGTTGTGTGGAATAGTAGTAGCGAGCACGTTGTATGATATCTTTATATATCAGAAACGTCTACAAAAATTGAAAAAATGCCTTTTTAACGAGAGCAACACGATCGGTAAGTCTTACAATCTTTTGAAATTCAACCAATCATACTTAATGTGTAGTCATTCTGAAGTTTTTGTGTTTGCTAGACTTTTATTTTTCTATGTAAACGTTTGTGAGTATAAGTATCTCAAAATCGATTACAGAGTTGTAATACCATATGCCAAAATGAGATGAGATTGTATTAATTCGCCAGCATACGACATATATTCTACTGTATTATTTGATCTTGTCTTCATTTTTATTATCAGCGATCACGATAACACAATTTAGGTTAAACGTAAAGTTGCTAACATTTACAGTAACAGACGCGATTGTTTTTGGCTAATCATCGTATTAAAGGAATCTCTTTATAGAATTAACATGTATGTTCCGTCGCGAACTCCGACCTTTACCGCGACGAAAGAATTTATTACAGGGTTTGAGTGGTTCGACGCGTAGACCACCGTCATTACCTATGTATATACCTCGAAATACGGGTCACCGAGGACCCCTTTTGTCTAGTAAGTCCCGTTCGGACCGGTCTCAACGTCACCGTGAACTTGCCATAAATCGGCTAACGACGATACATTCTTTTTCTCGGTCTTTCAAAAACAAGGATAGATTTTCTTGACCATCACCCACTAATGTGCGAGGGTGTTCGGGCAATTTTTAAATATCGAAGACGCAGTCAGTCGTGGAACCTTGTGCGGGTCGGATCGAGAGTACAACCTCCGTGTATCGCGGAATCATGTACAAACTCCGTGTATCACGGAATCACATACAACTCCGTGTATCACGGAATCACATACAACTCCGTGCATCGCGGAATCACATACAACTCCATGCATCGCGGAATCACATACAACTCCATGCATCGCGGAATCACATACAACTCCGTGTATCGCGGAATAACATACAGCCTCCGTGCATCACGGAATGGCATACAAACTCCATGCATCATGGAGTAACGTGGAACCAGTGCAGGCTGGATTCCAAACACAATCAACTATTCGAGCGAGACCCTGCACTCCTCGAATAGGCCAGTGTAGAGTGGTAAAGAACGCAACACAACATTATCCGAATGGGACCCTACACTCCTCGGATAAGCCAGTGTAGGATGGTAAAGAACGTAGAACAACATTATTCGAGTGAGACCCTACACTCCTCAAATAAATCATCAAACATACTCAATCACACGAACACATTTTCACCGTCTAATCACGACAAATATATATTTAAAAAGGGTTTTTTATGCCGCAAGGCTTTGTCCCTTAAACTACATTATTCGAGCCAATAAATTATTATTGATTTTTCAGGCTCAAATTTGTCTAGCGAATTTTTTATTAGCCCTCCTCCTCATTCATCTTTTAACATTATTTTGAAACACGAAATTTCTCCATGTTGGAAAGATTTCGACGATACAATGTACATAAATAATGCGGTATTTAATATAATATGTTTTTTTAAAAAGGAGAACTGAATGGAGACATGGATAAAAATTCTAAACTTTATCCAGTGGATAAAGTTCGAAAGTTGAAACCAGGTAAACGAACCTTACAAATCTTAGATACTTAACTTTAACATAACACGATACTTAATGCAATGTATTGAAATAACAAAATTGAAAGACAACGTGGTGCAAAAACCAAAATGTGATCCAAAGGCTGTTGAAAAGTTGGAGCCACCTGGTCGCATGGAACAAATTCTTGTATCTTTCTCGATCACATCGAACATGAAACAGATATTTCAACTAAAGACCAGTACAGAGGATATAGCAGCGATTCATGGCATCAAATTTATTGGATCGACGTTGCTGATATTCTTTCATACCGGATACTTTACGATGAGTGTTATAGGTGAAACAGCTATTCGCATTAAAGATTAAAACTATATAATTGTTCCTCTTCCCGATGTAAGTTGTTAGTGACAATATTTTATCTACACAGATAACAAATGGAATTTATATGGAAAGATCAGTTCAACGAAATATCAACTCCTTGCGAACACGGTATGGGCTGTGGATGTCTTCTTTTTCTTTGCAGGTTTTCTATTGGCACGTAGACATTTTAAGTCGCTAAGAAAAGGATTGAAGATAGTTTCACTTCGCCAGAATGCGTGCGATTTTTTAATACAAGTCATCAAAAGATTCATCAGGTATTCCACTTTATAGCACGTACCTGATCCCTGTCACCAGTGATCATCACGTGCAGCTTAGGCTTCCCTAGTTAACACGTTGACAATGTTGGTCACCGGTGACCGACATTACAAGTTCATTCAACCTAATTATGCAACAAGAAAATAAAAGAAAATTCTGGGTGCTTTTAGTACGCAATATACGATTTGCAATAAAGCTAAAAAATTAGCTATTGGTGTTCTTAGAATTCTGTATTACTGTATATTGTTAATTTGTGCTGTAGTATTTAAGGTGTTAAGAGGAATTTTAAGAGAAGTGCATCATCGCCCATTTTATATAAATTAGGCTCCTTAATTGGACCACATCAAAAGTTGTCTCGCGGAGAACAAACATCTTTCGACTGAAAAAACAATATCCTGTCGTAGTTGCTTTCATGAATTTTTCACACGCGACAGCCTAGTAAAATGCACCAAATTTAAAATTAAATATCCTATGCAGTAATCGTTTGTGATATTGGAATATTTTACTTCGGAGAGAGGATAGTTTATAAATGACTATGAGTGTACGCTAAATGAACGGGGAAATTTTGTAACTTCGATGCCCCTAAAGCAAGAGAAGCCTATATTGCACTCGAGTATATCTACTTACACTTACCCATGTGTTTTGTTTAAATAAAATTTTCAAATTAAAATTGAAAAGACTTACGTGGCCATTTGTCGTTACGATGCTGTTGGCGGTTTTAATCTTTACCTGGAGCAATAACTTTTTGATGACATATTTTGTGGAGCCGATACCCGAAATGTGCTTGAAATACTGGTGGAGAAATATCCTCCACATTAATAACTTATTTGAATGGGACAGTATGGTAGATATAATTTTGTTAATATACGATATATCTTACAGAGAGTACCGACTAAAAGAAACAATTGTTTCAGTGCATGAGTTGGAGTTGGCACATTTCTAGTGAAATGCAGTTCTCTATTTTTAGTGCCTTTATATTGAAACTATCGGCCAGGTAAATAGAAAATGTTTTCTTTCTGCCTATTTTTCATTGCATAAATGGTGATTGAAATTTTACATTTCAGTCATTACTATTCTGCTATGAATTTTGGCATAGTTACGCTGATTCTATCCATGTTGTCTGCTGGTTACACAACATATGAATTGGGTCATACCAAAACGTAAGTTATACGAAATATTTATGTATTGTCGTATGAACAATGAATTAAGTTATGTTATACTTTTGTTAGAGTGTATCCTGTTAATCGATTTATGGCAGGGACGGTCACTATTGAGATTGGTGACATTAACCAGTCACCACTTGGGACCCTTGCCATGGGTCTTAACTTCGCCCACCTCGAAGACGCTCGTATTCCCCTTCCACAATGAAACGCGCTAAGGGCGTACTGGAAGGGAGGATACGAGGATATACAATTTAGTTTTTCCGACCAGTTCAGTTTTAGCAATTCAGAGTATTAGTCAAAGTTCACTTAGTTAGAAAACACCATTCTCGACACGACACATCTTGTAATAAATACGTACACACACATACAATTACACTCACACACACCACATCTGCAATAATAACAATAAACCACAGTCATTAAATCATCAGAAATTTATTTGATTCCCAATTTTACAATTGGGTGGTCCTTCGAGTAGACGGCACAACGAGGAGTGCAATATTAACCCAGGAAGATCAGACCGCTTCCCTAACAACTTTAATATCAACGTTGAAACATGTTATGTTCGCAGACTGGACTCCAGACTCGAAACAATTACATATATCTATATACGACCCTGGATAAGAATCTTACCCCACATAGTGGGGATAGGCACAGCTCTGCTTCTCGAAAAATGGAACTATAAATTGCACTTATCAAAAGTAATTAATCTCGTTTACTTATTGACATATTGGCTTATAATGCGAGTAATCATAAGAGTTTCAGTTTAGGCCCATACATATATTGCCCATATATTATAACATTCTTTTCTATCATACATGATGTTAAATGTACGATATCAATGATTACGGACATTTATATAATACTCAGTATTTTAATCTATATTACTTAACTGGTATTTTTAATGTACCTCTATTATTTGTTTCAGAAAGCATTAGCGGTCGGTTGGTTTATTAGTATTTTGTGTTTTTATTTGGTTATACATGGCCCCTCGTTGATAACGACGTCTGCTACTTTAACGATCATTTACGAAATGTTTGGCAGACTGGGCTGGAATCTTGCAGTAGCGTGGCTTGCAATTGTCTGCTTCACGAATAATGCCGGTAAATTATTACTTAAAAAAAAAGGAAGTCACCTCCGATTTCGATGACTTTGAAACGCATTATGAAGGTCAACATTCTCGGTACTTTTCAAAGTCACTGAAATCTGGGAAATTTTATAAATAGTTACCGTATTGAATATAGGGTTTCAAATATATTCGAAACCGAAAAGTTGACTCGGTTTGCTATTCCTGACAATACCTGTGTACTTACTTTCTTAGGTTATTGAAATCGAAGATTGCTGCCTTTTTTTAACTACTTACTATATATTATATCTTTATTACAATTTCATCCGTTAAAAAGGAATAACGAACGATAAATATTTAATTATACTTTGTTGAAAAGTACCTACAATATTTTGTTATTCTTCTAGCTACTTTAAATCAATTTTTATCGTTGCCGTATTGGATCCCTCCCAGTAGAGTAGTATATTCCGCTTATCTTCTAAATCCAATTTTCGCATTACTACTTGGTTTACTTAGCGATTACGCGATCCACGCTGCCACTTATTATTATGTAAGTTGATAATAGCAGTCATATTCCGAAAACTACGTACGAATTTTTATAACGAACATTTATTTCATTTTAGCTTATAGCGGGTTTCGGAATATGGGCAATGAGTTACATTTTTGCGTTCATATTGTCAGCCATAACTGAAGTACCGATGCAATTACTCTTACAGACAACCACTTCCGGCAGCAAAAAAGAAAAATAAGTCTATTGAAACGTATTAATTTATTATGTTTCAAAGAAAGTCAAGAAACTATCAGAAATAATATAATTTCCTTGTGAGATATAAATAGTTTCGAAATTTGGGAAATTATAAATTTGGAATTTGAAGAATTGTATGACATTCTTCCAAACTGAATTTTTGAAGCAATTAGGCAACGTGATAAAGATTAACCGGTAATATTTGTATTGTGCTCTTCTCGATTTTCCTCGAAGCCAGCATGACAGTTGCACCCAATGTGACGGGTGAACTCGGTTGTGTATAGGATCGGTTAATAGATTGAAAAATTGTATAAGTTGCTGAACGAATTTATTCAGCACTAGGTTAGTAGGTTTAAAAGTACTTATTTGAGTGTTGATTTGTTTCTCACATTTTTACATTTCGGTATGTATAAGGAAAACAATTTTTGAGGTATAGAGTGGTGGTTCTACCAATCCGAGGTAAGTGGTAGAGGGAGGAAATCGAATAGAGGGAGGAAATAGAAGATAGAGGGAGGAAGACTGGACTAACGGTTTTTGGAGCTTCAGGTAGTTTGGAAAAATTCCGATTTTTAGGAACAAGTTTATAGCGTGACGGTTAATTATGGTTACTATGGTCAGAAAAAAATATGGTACCCTAAAACGTTTTGGGTTTTTCCCGTCGTCAAATAATCATAAATGGTTGAAGCCTAACGGTAACAGATTTAAGACGCTACAATATTAGTATATTTTTTATATTTCTAATGAATGTATTTTTTTGTCAAATTCAATAGTACTCATATTTGCACAATACATTTGTTAAATTATGAAACTTGGAAATAAATGATTTCTATTAAGCAATACTACCAACGTCGTTATAAATAATAACTATAGAAACAAAATTAAATAACATTACGACAACTGAAAAGTATGGGATAACTAAAAAGAAGTGAACCCATCCTTGTTATGAATTGTACCTGGACATACGCTATTACCAACACATTTCTATTTTTTTTTTTTATAATTGTATTTAAAAAATAAAAAGGAATGTTGTTATTAAAAAATGTGCACGTTTTATTTACTATCAAAGAAATGTTACATTGAAATTAACAATGTTTTGCAAATTATAATTCACTCTTCCCCAATTTGCGTGTACGAGGTTAATTTAAAATTTCGGATGTAAGGATTTGAGATGTAGGATTTGGGAATGCAGGATTTGGGATGTAGGAATTTGGGATGTTGGAATTTGGAATGTAGGAATTTCGGATGTAAGGATTTGGAATGTAGAGATTTGGGATGTAGGGGTTGGGAATGCAGGGATTTGAGATGTAGGGATTTCAGATATAAAGATTAGGAATATAGGGATTTCGGAACATAGGAATTTCGGAACATGGGAACTTCGACGTATAGGAATTTCGGAATATAGGAATTTCAGAATATAGGAATTTCGGAATATAGGTATTTCGAAATATAGGAATTTCGGAATATAGGAATTTCGGATTATAGGAATTTCGGAATGCAGGTATTTCTTAATATAGAGATTCGACATATTTTGAAATCTTCGAATTTGTGGTTACAAGTATTCAGGATCTAGTGATATAGATATCTAAGAATTTACAAGTATAAGCATTAGAAAACATAGGAACTTGGAGACCTAGGGATTTGATGCCCAAGGAATTTAGAAATCCAGAGATATAGGAATTTCAAAATTTCTTCTGTGTAGAAGTTTGCGAAATTAGGAATATACGGATCTAAGGATCTCTAATATAGAAACACACACTTCGGAAAAATAAATTTCTACAATAAAAAAAGAAGGATACATTTGGTTTTGAGTGTACTTGTCTTGCGATGTTGACGCTGCTAGCAACCCTGTTTAATGCACGCAAATTTGCAGAATGTATATTTATCTATGTATATCTCTATATTCCAAAATTTGTGATATATCTTCATCCATATAACCCCATAATCTCCTGCGTCGTCAGCTTCCTAAATAGGCTTTAATAACTACAGTTGCAGTAAATAAAACTGTAAGTATCAAAACTGGAATCACATTTACTGTCATTAGCCTTAAAAGCAACGTACTTTTTATACGCAAAATCATTGTTTATAAAGTATCTAAAAAAAACTTTTTTTTTTAATAATGACGCAGCCTTATTTTATTTCCATTGTTTCAAGTGAACTCGTTAATATTCCTATTCACTGTGATAAGTTTGTTATTTCTATAAAACGAATACATCATGACGATATTTCTATTCGAATATTATAAAAGCGAAAACAGAGTTACAGCAGTCCACAAAATGGACTACTGACACGGGTTTGCACTCCTTGCCAGTTTAAACAATCTCCGGTCCAAATTCGTCGTGACTCAGCATGAAAAACGTGACATAATGCGTTTGATCCGGTTCGATCGATCAGAATCCCACGTGGCAGGTGAGATTACGTGGCTTCTCCCATTCACCGAGCGTTCACTTAGGCGGCAAGACGCGAACTCGGATGCAAAAGTGGCTGGTGGAAAGAGGTGGGTCGAGCTGGCGCACGAGCGAACGATTAAGCTAGTTCGCGGCACAAATGGACGAACGAAAGGCGGGTAGAAAGGATCGAGCCAGTTGGAAAAGGGACGCCGTATCTTGGTCAAGAGTAACGAAATAACCGATCCTTTTGTTCACGGGATAAAAGAGAACGATTGCACGAGAAGCTGATGGCGTGGCACCGCTTGTAAAGGGACTTGTTCTACCGACGAGTTTTAGAAAGTGTAATAACCGCAACGAAGATACGATATGTCGTCAATGCAGTACTTTATTCAAAGGTTTTATGGATTCGTTAATGCGACTGAAATTCAGCGACTTTCAAAATTGCGAAACTGAATAAATATTTCACTTGGAGATTATGTACACGTAACATATTTTCTGGAATATATATTTTTCAGAACATTGAAAACATATTTTTTCTCGATAATGATAGAAAAAGGTGCGTAATATCGTATAGATTTCTGAACTACGCTTTTGTAAAAATTATACGGTTTACAGTCGTTAACCATAAGTCAATAGCATGTTAATGTAGATTTCTACACAACTCAACCGATGAAAGTTTGAATTCAAATGATAATTTTGATATAATTTGTGATTGTCATAATAATATAGAATGGTTACATTCTGCAGATATTTTCAAACTACTAAATGAAGGAAAAGTGGATTAGTTCTGCCATTTGTTATAAGCGGATACATAAAGTATGTACTAATTTTGATAAAATCAAGATTTATATTTATAATTTTTGTTTAATACGACGATTTAAAAAATTAATATTGGGTATGTAAAACTAATCACTAAACATTACATGAGCAATATTGGGCACCCGAAATTATATTAGTTAAAAATGGTACAAAATACTATATGCTAATGTCTATACTTTTATGAAAAAAATACATATACTCTTCACCATATAAGCACATTATCAACAAACATGTTATTTTGTAACTTCATGTAATAAAAAAATATGTAATACAATTTTTTAAGGAATTATAGGCTATTTTATAAAAGTGTATGGTAACGAAGTAGTTTTCTTAAATTAGTGGAACTTTTATTAATCTACATTCTTTGTATTGTAGAAGTTATAAAATAATTCCAGTATTCGAAGTCGTTCAATATTATTCCTATCATTTTTAGGTTTGATATCAATATTCATGCGGAGCCAATGACAACACTCGACGTCCATGGTTTAAACAATCAATCAATTAATATTCATGTGTGTAGACATTTCATTGATACATCCCCTATGTACATAAATATAGAGGAAGTATTTAAATGCAGATACGTAACATTTGTAAACTTCAAGTCCCTGTAATTTATCATTTTCCAAATACTGTATCCGAGTTCTGGTTTATTAAAATTTCAGATATTACAATAACAATAATTTGTTTACAATTTTATAAATTTTTAATAGTGCATATAATCTGCAACGGGAATATAAAAAAATTAGTTTAAAGGTCAAAAATTAAATAGATATCTATGAATACGTGTATTATTACAGTAGAGTAAATACGAATACGTCTGACTACATATAATCCATTTTCCCTTGCTTTTTACGTCTACCTTTTCATATCTTGCCACTCTTCCTACATTAACATGGTTTAGATTTTCCTGTATATGTATACATTCAAATGTGACTGTTTAAATTATGAATAAGAGAAACAACATCTATAATATTTCTGTTATTTTTTCATTTAAAATTAATTTCTTAACAGTCGCTACATTTAGGATATTTTTAATATTTTTCTAAGCTCTGTTCAATAAACCTTCAGCAGTTTATTGTCTTCTGCCGAAATAATTGTATTACCAGCTTATTTGTTTCACCACTTTCAATGTAAAAATGAATATGTACCGAATAAATTATTATTAATATACAAAATAAAAGAAATGCAATAACATTTGTATAAACTAGCCCAGGAATAAATGAAAGAAACGAGAGCTAGTCGAGTTAGCTCAGTACTCTGCCACACATTTATCGGCCGTGATTATGAGCGTGAATTTAATAAGTGAATTCATCTGCCATGCTCGTATAACATTAACGTAATTACACAGATAATGAGGACCGGATTGCCGAGCTAAAAATTTGAGTGAAACTCGTAGAACGTATTTTTGAGAGTGTTCGAAATTGCATACAGTTAATCAATTGTAACTCGATTTTTGTGAACAATTGAATAAGTCAGTTAAGATAAACGGAAAAATTGAGTTATATTTGGTAATTTTCAATTCTGGGAATTTTACTAGGCTCTGTATATCGTAGTAAGTCATTTAAACTTAAAGATAACAATTTTTTCATCATTACCAAATAATAAATTAATCATTGCCTTATAAGACAATGTGCTGCAAAGCAGCTTGAACACAAAGAGTTGCATAACTTTAGAAAAATATGAAAAATCGCGAATTAAGAATGAACGGCGATTTAAATAAATAACAAAGAAACATAAAAATCGAGAAGATAGTTATAAAGTATAACAACTCCTTTAAATATTCACAAAAATTAAAAAATTCTATTTAGAAGACTTGGCAAATCTTAAAAGTGACTAAATGAATACATGTAACCAGTATAGACCAATCAAAAAGATATTATGTTAATACAATAATAATATCACTTAATATTTTATTCCTGTTACATGTGAAATAATAAATTATAAGAACATTACGAAATAATATTTATGGCTTAAAACTGTAAAAACTCTAACTGTAAAAGCTTTCAAACAGTATCAAGTTTTAGCTGAATCACTGTATAAGTTCCATTAATATTCATAGTACAAAATGATTGATTGTCTTTCAACGTACATGCATTACATAACTGCATATAAAATAACTGTCTGGCACAATTTCGTAACAGAAAAATATTGCAAAACAGTATTCGTGATACATTAAAATAAAGTTTAAAGTTTTCTGAAAATGAATATTTGAACGTTTAATAAATATTCATAATAAAAGTAAGTGGATATTAAAAGAAACTAACACGGATCAAATTGGAATTCAGACACCGTTTCATTACGATTTTGAATTAACATAGATCACAGACAAGAATTGTTAATTCAATACAGCATGTGGAGAAAGTATATCAAACGAATGCACAACATAACATTAGTTTCATAAATTGCAATTAGAAAGCACAAATTTTCAATATTAATTATGACTTTGTTCAACTAAAGCGTGTAATTATGAAAATTCATGGCATTAAAAAGTATAAATTTCTTCGATTATGTATACATAACTAAATGTTACTGTGAATAAAGTTACAACTGTCAAAAATTTGGCGAAAAAAATTGACTATCATGTACATATAAAACCCCAATACTAACATAATAAAGCGAATACTTATAAGGCCTTGATTTGCATCTTTTCGTACTTATCACATGTCGGTCCTATACAGTTTTATATAAAAGTAGAAATAACCTGGAAACAACTAGTATACAAAAACAAAGTACAACTGTATACATTTGCATAAATAGTCGCTTCAATCATCTACCACATTTTCCATACTCAAATGAAATAATTAAATCGCACAAGAAATGACATCCCTTTATAAATAAATGTGGAGTCTCAGTATGATTTTCGAACACCAATTGCGTTTCAAAACTTTGAAAACGATCTTAATTAGCAGCTCGATTAGGCTTCATTAACTTTCTCAGTATACTCAGCAATTTCAAGGATCATCGATTTTGAACATTCCTCGAAAGGGGGTTCGAAATTCTGTGGTGATTGAATTGCTTGAAAATTTGCGACAGAGAGTATCAAATGCCCATCATCGTCAGGGGAGCGTCGCGACGCGTCGCGTCACGGTCCAAAGCAACATCAAATAGAACGTTGCTCTATTAAAAATCGAATGAAATGCGAAGAGGGGTTATGATCGGTCGTTTTAACCGGCGTACAAATGACGCGAGTATACCCGTTTCAAACCTCAAATTCTGCGTACGCTTCTGTAAACTTATATCGTCGCGTTTCCAGTGAAATAACTGTTACTTTTTCCGCGCCTGGATGCCGACACGGGTGAAATACAATTGCACGGAAAATCGCGGATAAACTTTTGCTGGGGGATCCTCGCGATTTCACGGGGGTGAACGTAAAAGCTGTTACCTTTTCTCCCTTCTGTTTTCTTCCATTTCCATTTTCTTTTTTTGTTTCCACAACGAAACTAAACGGAGAATCTTTCTCGTTGGAATGGTTTAACGTTGTTACGCGAAAATGTGAAGATCCGAGATAATACCCAGATTATTACACTGTTTTTGAGATTCGAAGCTATTTGTTCGTTAATCCTTTATAACATGGATCTTTTAACTCTGTTAACAGATTGTTGCACATCGTAAGATACAGAACAGTGAAAAAACTATTAAATATAATTTTAATTACTTGGAACAGATAACATTTAACACTGGATTTATGCCACCCGTCAAAATGACGAATCTAGGTTTCCTCGTATCAAATTATACAGTTATTAACACTGAAACTACCAACTAGTCAAAACCACTGGTTTCAGGTTTCATAATTTATGTTACAAAATTTTGTTGCGGTGCATTTGTGGAAATGTCCATCATATTTTCCTGAAAGAAAGAATGGTTGCGTATATTTATTTATGCTTCAGTACATATTTATTTTCCCCCTTTATTCTCATTTTAGAAGTAAATGTTGATTTATTGCCTTTAGTTATAAGAAGTTTTTGTCAAAATGTGTACAAACTTTTGTCAAGACAAAGAATAATTGTATAAGCTAATTTATATTGTGTCTTTCATTTATTTATTTTTTTTACTTCATTTTCAATCTGAAAATGTCTGGTTATCAAACGGCCGTAAATCTAGTGTAAAAAAGAAAATAACTGCAGGAGATAAATATAATTGAATTTTAGGAATACAGGAGTACATTTTATGATGAAACGTTGAGACAATTTCAAAACATAATAATCTTTATAAAAATAAAGCATATAAAATAAGCTTAAGGTTTGGTGAAATTAACTAGATATATGCACCGAGTTTCTGGAAATTGGTGATACGATTAGACGGAAGAAAATCTACTTGAAAAAAAGTCAAAAATATAAAATGTTAAATTATTCTACATTTTTGTTTTATTCCTTTTTTTATGTACATTTACTCCCATCTAATTGTACCACATACAATGACACAAACAATTTCGTGTCTTTCCGATTACTTAATTCACAAGATGAAAGCTCGACAGCAAGGATAAGGAAACAGTTGCTGATTTCTATTAGGTACACAAATTCGAATGGAAAGGGAAAATAAAGTGACATAGCGGTGGTTCTGGGTATTCCTAAAAAGTGACCTTAGCAAAAACTAAAAGCAAGCAAAACCTTGACATAAATAGAAACCTCCAAATAAAGGACTCTACTTAGGATTAAGGGTTCTGAGAATCAGACGTAAATAATAATAAACTAAAAATATTCGATAGAATGTAACAACTCCTTGAGTGTTGTTGCTATTACGTGTAAAGAACCTATTGATTTTAACCTATCCAAAGTGTCCCGAGAAACTAACAACGGTATATCGATAGAAATATAGAACGAAGTATAATCCTCGCGTTATGGTATTGTATTCTAAAATCTAACAAATAATTTATCCCGTATTATTTGAATAATGACTAAAGGTGTACAGAAACACCTACAGGAGAGAAATCTTCCTACTCATAAAGTGTGCTTTTCCAATCGAATCGTTACGTGCAGTCTGTCGACCATAAGTTGGCCAGTAAATTGGCAAAGATCCCTTAATCATCGGTTTCTTCATCAGCCGCAATATTTTTTTCACGGGACACGACTGTCAACGACATTACCGTTCGATATGCGTAGCCTGTCGTGCACGTCGAGTTAAGGACGTTACTTCGATCGAGTCGATCAATAATAAGCCGTCGTCTGCTCCACGAGCTAAAAATATTACCAGATGTTTCTGAAATTAGATAATTCCCTATTGCAAATATTTCATACTATACGAACACTATTTGTTTCCATTGATTTGATTGCTTTGGGTGTTTTTGTGACAAGGAATCAAATTTTAGAAGAATATTCCTTTTTACAATCATTCGTCAACCTTTCAATGTATGACTTTCTAAAAATTAATGAAATATTTTTTAACACTCAAATTAATAATTTTCTAAAAATTAATAAAATATATCAAAATTGGTAATTAATACATTAGTAGAGAAGTAAATAGAAAAATCTATTTTATGCTTATGCAATGTATTATTTGAACGGCAAATTTGCTGCAAAATATTTGTAAAACACGTTTAATATGTGAATAAGCAAATAATTATTGTGAAAATTTGTAAAGTAATTGTTTGTTGATATAGAAAATAATTTTATATTTTCCGTATTTGTGGAATTTACACCATATTTGTAAATGAATTTTAATTGATTATATGTATGCCATATTCATGTGTTACTGTTTATTTGTAAATAAAATCTCAGACACCATAAATGGTAAGTCACCATTTTGCTGTATGGATTTTAGTAGCAATCTGACAACAGGAATCTGTCGTCATCAAATCGATAAAAAACCATGTTTTGGTATCATTTTCGATCATTTTTCCACACAGAATCAACTGGGATCACATTGAAAGCTCTATAACTCATCGTTAGCGATAATACTTGGTCCTCATTGACGTCAGTCGTCGTGAAATCAGCAATAATTGTGTTTGGTTCCGTTTTTGATAGTTTCAAACACGTTTAATCGTTTGGAATGACTTAAAAATCCCTACATCTCATTCTTATGCTACTTACATATTTACAGTAGACTCTAAATTTTACATACACATTCAAATTCGCGTGAGGCAACTGGTCTGTAGACCCACTAGTTAATCATTATTTTAAAAAATTCAATGTCTTTTAGAATTTATGTCCCAAGACCTACGAATAGATTGTTATTCGAAGAAAACATTATTCTTGTCTTTTAAATATCTTCATTTTATTTGAAATGTTTGAAGATTATTGAACATAATAGTGGATCCTGAACGAGACCGGACATGATTAGACATTGCCAATTAGGAAATTAACTATTTTAACATAAGCTATATTGAAAAAAAAGAATCAATTTGGTAGCAGTGAATGCGTGAAAGGGAACACCATGAAAAAGAAACGAGCAAACGAGACGTCCGACAGAGTTACAGGTAGATGTGTAAATTAAATTCGGTCGAAAGTGTTCAATTCGACGAGATGGAAGCGATCAAAAGATTCCAATCGCTGGACAACACGCAGGATGAAATTCCCTCATCCAATAGTTCCTTCTCTGCAAACTGAAATCATGGGACGCAGATGTCCAGCGGCTTACAAAATAGATTTTGCCTTATTCCAGCCTGAACTTGCTGTAATTGAACTTCTGTAAAAAAATGATGAGTTAAATTTTGTATGTCCGTTAGTTCCGTGATTTTCGAAGTTGATAAAAAAACATTTGGTACTCATCATTAACTCTCGAATCTTTTATGGATTTAAGTATTTTAGATTTAATCATGTGACGTTAAATTAAAAATTGCTGTAAGAAAATTGTGCTTATTAATAAATAATATTCATTTTACAAAAATAAATTAACTTTTTAATAATATGTTACGGTCATCTTCGCTGTTGTCTATTCGGAAATATACAATTTTTAGAAACTATCTTTCGTAGAAAAAATTTTTTAACATTTCATGACAGCAGCAATTATGTTGCCACTAAATGCTACTAATACAAATTTAGTATTTTAACAAGTTAATATTTTTAACAAATTGTTATTAATACAGATACAGATATAGTGCGTTTATTATAAATTAAAAAGCTTTGAAATATCCAAATTTATGTGTTGACAAGATTTCAAATTTTAAACTGCAAAAATTTAGAAATTTTTATAACCTAGTATGTTCCTAAATTCGAAATTCCTTATATTACTAGATCCGGATAATTATATACCCATACATCTCGAGATGCTTACAAATCTCCAAATCCTTAGACTCTTACATTCTTATATACATTTATGCCTAATAAAATCCCTAAATCCCTATATCATAGATCTCTAGATATCTGTACTTCTTATATACCTTAATTCCAATATCTCTAGATCTTTGTATCTTAAAATCTCCACATCTACATACTTCCATAACCCTAGATTCCGATATCCCTACATCTCTGTACGTACTCCGATATCTCAGGATCTCTAAAAACCTAGACGCCAATGTCCCAAATGAAACACGGATCTGAAACAGATCTCAACAAAAATGGGAATGCCTATTAGCCTTTAAGGTCGGCTTTCACATTTTCAAATAGAGCAGTTGGGCACGAATGAGACATACCAGTATCCTCGTATTGAATGGCTTTATAAATGCACAAAAAGTTTCTACTAAATCAGAGACTAAAAGTTCGCGGTATTCCTTTGTTAGAAAAATGTCACGGTACCTTTTGTGCATATTAAAGAAAAATAAAAAGAAGAAAGAACCACGTATCACTAGAGCCCTAGACAGTTTTTTGTAACAGCACATAAAATGTAAAATTGAAGCTTTGAAAGCGTTGACTCCTCTCTGTAAGTGTACCAAACCCGGCAAATCTTGGTCAAAATTGTACCATTGAAATTTGGGATTTCAAACGGTATTATCGTCCTTTTTTGAAGCCACATCCGCTTGTAAACATCGCACTCTATTATGCGACTTAGCCACCGGGCAAACGCGTTTATTTGCCTATCCGGCTAGCCGAGTAATGGTCGTTTTCGAGTTTGTCTTTCGCTCTCAAAGTATTCGGCCCCAGTGCGCACATTACCGGTGTGGCCCTGCTGAAATCGTGCACATAGCAAATGGGATTTATGGCTTTGTTATCCGTGAACGTTCGTTCTCACTATTTCCCAAGCGATTCGGCAGTTTTTCTATTTTTCGGTTTCACTCTTCACTGTCTGCAAGAACGATCTAAAATCACAGCTGTTTATCCAACTGTGTTTTTGTGCGACTGGTGCACGTATCATATTTTTTCTAAACAGCTATTTAGTGACAGTTTCAAATGTATAATATAGTTTTAACTATTATCTAATGCCTAAAATGAATTAATAGTCTGAAAAGAGATTTTTTTATTACTCTAGAACGAAAATAGCAAAATGTTACATTTGATGAAATTGTATACATCATTCAATTCAGTTGCAATTGAAAATATAAACGACTTAATGTTTAAATTTGCACTTCATTGAAAAGTAAAGTGCTTAAAAATACCTGTTTATTTATGAAATAAAGCAATAAATGAATAGTAGGTATAAATAAAATATAAATTAAAAAATCAAATATTGAAAAAATATATGGAAAAGAAATTGTGAAATCTATAATACAGTGTGTTTGGGACAAAAGAACCGCTTTTTAAACGCAAGTAGGAAAGTTATAAATGACTTGTACTACTTCTTTAAGGTCAGTAACTAGTTGCGCAGACAATAAAATGAAAAAGAAAAAAAAAACTATCGTTTATTAACTATCGGAATTGTGTATACTCACTGCTCACTAAATCGGAATTTGAATTTTAGATTGGTAGAAAATATTAATCGTAAATACTATAAAACAATTAAAAGTCAGTATCAATCGTCTAATAATATTACGGTATCCATTAATTTTATAAGATTTATAAAATAAATATATTTTAAATTATGTTACTTTTTAAGCAAATACATTTAAAATGACCCTGAATATAAAACATACGTAGTATTTAACCATAATAATTATATGCAATAAGATTATTAAAATTTATGATAATATTTTCTATGGCACAGAGTTTTGAGTGTATAGCAGGAACCCTGAAAATTGTACATTTTAATTTCAATTAATTATTCGCCCTCTGGTTCTTTTAAATCAGAACTTTTTACAGGATAACTCACATGGAGTTGTAAAACAACACAAAAGCCACCAAAAGCAAACAGAAAAGCCTTCAAACAAAATTTAGAAGTCCTGAAAAGTTTGATAACTGTTACTGTTACTTTAAACCGAAAAATCCATTCGTTCCATTTTTAAATAATAATTAATAAACATAATTATGAAAATCATATTAACAGAAACTGTTCAGTAACATTTCAGAAACTTTTCAACTCATAGTACTTCGTTCACTGTGCTGACTCGCGCAAAATCAGCAACCAATATTGTTAACAAATAATTTAATTTAATTTTTTTTTTTCTTAATTTTTTAAAAATCTCAGTTTCCAAAAAATTCTAAATATTGTATTTGGACTGAAGACTTTACGGCCGTAAAAGAACAAATTCAGCATTGGCCATAAAAGCCTATGTTTCTTACGGCGGTGATTAGAACCGCGCCACGCTCATACCTGCGATGCTTACAATAATTATTGAAAAATCAATTAACGACATATGAGGAGGTATACATATAATGTTCAAAATATTGTAAAAATTATGATATTTTTAATAAAAATGCTGATTAGGGGCAACCACAGGAGGTGATTTCAAATTATATATCTAATAAACATTGCAAAAAGCAACAAATTTCAAAAACACCTATTCTCTATTTTAGTCCATAGTTTACGTACACAAAGTTGCAGAAAAATAGTTCAACATTTAGTAAAAAAATTTAAACAAAAACTATAAATTTTCAAAATATTATTTAAACAAATAAAGTTTATTAAAATTTTCTTCTGCAGAAAAATTTCATATTGAAAGAACAACAATTGAAAAAAAAGCTTTCAATTATCTCCCTCAATTCCGAAGGTATTCCCAAAAGTATGATTTCAGCCCTCAACTTTGAGGTCTAGTATCACTCCTTCAATGTGCACGATGGCCGATATAAAAAAATACGTGTCAAATATTTTTTTGAGAACTATCTTTTACATAAGTTTCATTAAAATCGGTGTGTCCCGGTTCGATATGTTTCCTTGTAAGTGCTGGAAAAGCCCGAAATGTTTTGGCACAAAAACGGCTATCTAACGGTTCGATCATAAATAAACTTTCGAAATCCTCACCCAGATGTACCGTCGAACGGAACATTCACTATTAGTAGGCCTTATTTCATTTCATGTGTTAAGAATAAAACAGGATTAAAAGTATTTATAATTCGTATAACAAGTTAATGTGAAATTTTCGGATACCTTTATTGGTGTTTTAATGCAAAATTCGTAGTACTTGAAGAGTTTTAAATGAATTGTATGTTCTCTGTGGTCATGACGATATTTCAATAGAATTTATGATCTCCTCCCGGAGTTCCCTCAAGAAATCTCGCAGACGAAAATGAATTATGGTTAATTTATTAAAGTTCCTTTTAGACCAGAGGTCGATGCTTTTTAACTGTTCAAGTGCTACAGAACTGTCTCCTTTATCCGCAATAAATTTATGTTTATTTTAAAATCGAATTGCATTAAATAATATTTCATAACTTAATATCTTTTGGATTATTATTTCATGTTTGTTCAAAGTGATTTAACTCATCAGATTTATGATAACTACGTACAAGCGTAACACTATGATTTATTATACAAGCTTTCTAAATAATCAAACTAATTTTACACATAAAGCTAACATTACAAGTTAGATACAACATTTCAATATTACCAGTTGGTCTCTTCACTGATATAAATAGTATGTTATTACCATGATATTATAACAACATTTATATTAAAATTACATATGTATTCCAAAACGTTGTCTCTTCCTGTGTTAAAAGTAAAAATAAATTTTCAATATATTTATTAATATTCAGTGAATTCTGCCATTTACTAATGATCTTAATCCAACGTGAAGGTAATTTGTGGACTCCATCTCTGTATGTATAATGACTCATCTTCCGAGGCGATAAACTACAATAGTGATATTATTGGGTAGAATTATTCAGTAGAACTAATGTAATCTCTAAACTTATGAACAATTTTCCTTGATTTAATCGAAAAATAAAATCAATAAAAATCAATAACAATTAACCAAAACGAATACTAATTTACAAAATTAACGTAACTAGGAACCTACTGGTGGAGAACGTGGATATTGCATACATTTTATTTTTGGACACTATATGAGTATCGATTAGATATTAATACTTTCATTTAAGTGTGCGCCGTACCAGAAATCGTGTGAGTTGTTAACGGGAAGTTTTGTTTAAAACAAATTGTCAATTCATCAACGCGATTTCGCCACGTAAATCCTGTTATTTTTCCTTTTCCTCTTACAATATATGTATACAAACTTAATTAATATACGTACTGGATTTTTACAAGAGCATGATTAATAAAATATTTACACGACAGGTCTCATACATAGAGACGTCCCATGTAGTGATCCTCAAAAAAGTGATAGGAAAATGTTCCGTCATACTGATCAAAATAGGATGTGGCCTTAGCTATTTATAAAATTCAAATTTATTTGAAATGGACGAATTTTCATAATACATAAGAGAATAAGTATTTTTATCGATTTAATACGATGTCTTAAAAATTATTTCGTTATACTATTAATTTTGTAATAAAAAGTAGATACAATTTTCAAATTCACGTCTCTCATTGAATCACTGTTTAACCGATACGTTATCAAAAATAAATTTATGCAACAATAACATCTGTATATATGAGAATTAATAAGGAAAATTTATGCTGAAATAAAATATGTTTTAATTTATATTAAGTCGATACAAATTTTGAAATGAAAATCGATGCTGTAACAGATTCAATTTTAATATTTCATATTCAACTGATAAAAATAAATAAATATTCAGTTGATTAATATTGATATTAAATTGATATAAAATGTTTCGTTATTTCCTTATGAAACAAATTTGATAATTTGAATTTTACTGTCATTTACCTAACCAGATGATTTTTCTCAGTCTTTTAGATTAGTATGACAGCAACCAATCAAAAATGCAAACAGAGTAGCCCCTAATCTCATTCATACCTTTCGATTGTGTCCGTTTTACAAATATGTAGTAAATACATGACGATGTACATTGTATATTCAACATCATCAAAAGTTCCTTAAAAATTGCGTAACTGATTTTTAAACTATCTTACATGTATTTAAAAAATTTGTTATCTTAGCAATTTATTTTTGAATAATTTAAATTTGCTGTAAAATAGCTTTAGCATATAAATTATTAAAATTTTAAAATATATAATTTATATTAAATTTGTATGCAATATTTCTTTCGTTTTGTCTGTAAATATTTATTTTCATCTTTTTTTCTCGTTACGCAGTGTTTTGAAACATTATTTGTTTACAAAAAAACAATTTTAATAAATATATTCGTTAAATAATATCTGCAAATGAAAAATCAATAGAAAATGCATATTATGCAGTAAAAAAAAAGGCAGAAAAGATTGCATAATGCGGATTCTATCGCGTTAAAAAGAGGTTACAACCTCTACAACCGCTAAGTGGCAGTTAAATACATGCCCATTGTGGTTTACTGAACGTAAGTATTAATAGTAATTATAATTTAGGAAGAATTAGTAATACTGCAATTACGGTATTATGAAAAACTAATCTTGTCCATACCTTCAAAATGTGATCTCAGTAACAGTAATAGATAAAATAATTAAATTAGAAGTGTGACTTTGGGAGCAGTTCTTGTATACAGGATCACACTTATGACGTTTAAAATATATTTGTACATTTTGTTATTTTATTCAAATAATAAACGTAACTACATATGTATCACTATACATATTTTATACAAATTAAAATTTGAATCGAATATCAATAACTTTTTCGCGCATGATTATTTAAATCATTTTTTCATATAAGTAAAATAAATAAAATGGTAATTATACGAGCGATGGCAGAAAAAATCTGAAACTCTAGAGCAATAATAATTTTTTAATAATTTTTTTTTTTTATAAATCGCCTAATGCATGGTATACAATACATACTTTACACTAGGTTTCCAGAGGTCCCTAGATGCAGTTACTTTTAAATTAGAAATAAAGGACAACAAGAAATACATAAAGGACGAAGTAATTTATACATCTATTCATCTCGACGAAAATTAACATACATTTCGACAAATGCATTTTTATACTAAAACTACCAAAACACAATTTTTTAAGATGTTTTTCTTGAAAATTGTGTTGATTTTCATAAAGATTTATTTTTAATGAAGTGCACATTGTACACTCGTAGGTTCGGTGTTAATAATTTTTGTAATTTACAAGGAATCTAAGACATGTCATTTTTACGCGTTCCGTAAACCTGGTGTTAAATAAAAATTTGATACTTTCTTTGATATATCGATGGAATTAGTAAATCATCATGGACTAGAATGACAAAGGAACACTACTGACAATATAACGAGAGTCCGCAATACTTGCATCTAAATATCGCACTGAAATCCTATCAAGTTTTTGGTCTTCTTATCACTGTGTAAACACAAAGCTTCTGTTTCGTTAATACTTCGTAAACCTGTAAACCCAACAATCCAACGCTAACATTCTCGTGGCTAATAGCGCGAAAAATGGCGGGACACACGATGATAGCGTTAAAAGCTGCCGCACGCGAGCATCAAGCGAGCGATTAGCGATTAAGAGCACCATTGTACGACCATAGAAACAAGTATTCACACGTGCAGGATATTGGATAGTGTAATACGAGCAGAACACCAGCTATCTCGTGAAGTTAACCGCAATAATCGCGCGAAATTACATCCCACCCAGTGTCTAACAGCCACGCACACAATGTTCAACGGAACGTTGGACATCGATCGGTTGCTTGCAACCAACGTCGAACTTTAAACGATTTGAAAACATAATGAATTGCAGCATTCATTACACAATTTTTCAATCCGTAACGAGCAAGAACAGACAAATCGTAAATATGGCATCCTTATGAAAAATATGTCGATCGGATGAAGAGACCTTCGACTTGTTCATTTTTCAGGATTTGATGGATGAACAATTTGGGAACATAGAAACTTGAAGACCTAGGTATTTGGATATGCTAGTATTTGTATAGAAGTTTGGGAATATAGGGATTTAAGGGCTTAGGAACTTAGGATCATAATTATTTAGATGTCTTGGGAATTGGGAACATAGAGATTGGGTAATAAAAAAATTTAGGAATTTGTGAATTTAGAAATTCAAGAATTTTAGAGCATGAAAAATTTAATAAGTTGAAGTTTGAAAATTCAGAAATTTAAAAATTTAGAAACTTTAAAACGGTAAAATTTCGAAATTTCGAAATTTAGAATTTCAGAATTAGGAAATTTTGAAATTCGAAGATACGTAAGTTTAATAACGTAGAAATTTAGGGATTTTAGAATTTGGAAACTACAAAATGAGTAATCTAGATATTTGGGAATTTCAATTATTATAAGTTTGAAAATTTAGTAAATTTAGGACTTTGGTGATTCAGAAATTTGAAAATTTGAGAGTTCAAAAAATTTGGAAATATAAAAATTGTTAAATTCAAGAACAAATTTATAAATATAAAAATTTAAGAAATTGGAAATATTCAAGACTATGTATGTGTCTTCATTCACAAGAAGCTTGCGTTGCACACGAGTTTACATGGATCTCTTCTGTCCGTGATAAAAGTGTTACTTAACGTAAAGCTTCAAACTTCCTAAATTACAAACTTACAAATTTAAAAAACATCGAAGTTACAAAGTCTCAGAGACTCAAAGTTACAAATTCTAAAAATCTCCAAAAGTTACAAAGTTTTATGGTCTCAGAATGCCTAAGACTCGAAAGTACGAACTTCTTAAAATTTATAACAAATTTAAAAAATTCCAAGATACTGAAAATGTAATATTATAAAATTCCATAATTACATAGTTCTAAAGTTCGAAAATGTAGAAATACCAATTCTTAAGTCATTCCAGTTTCAAATTTTAAAGAGTCATAAAATGTAAAAATTACAGTTCCAAAGTCTGAAAATGATAAAATGGAAAAATTTAGAATTTTTAAAGTGCAGTAAAATTGCAAAATTCAAAAATTGTAATACTTGTAAATCCCAAAGTCCTAATGTTTACAAATTTTTTTAATTTCGAAGTTCTAAATTGCAAAAACCTCGATCTTTCAATATTACGGCTTCCAAAGTTCAAAACTACCAAACTCCAAATCACCACATGCCTATGTTCCGAAGTTCATAACTCTGAAACTCTAAAAATTCTGTAGTTTTAAAGTTAAAAATTCGAAAATTCCAAACTTCTGAGACACTTAACTCTGAAAGTTAAATTGTCAAAATTCTCAAATTCCCCAAAAGTTCTAAAGTCCCAAGACCCTTCAAAGTTATAAGGTTTAAAAATTCTAAAATTCTGAAATTTGAGTCTCATAGTTCTAAAAATCAAATCTTCCAAATATTTTAAGCGTTAAAACTCCAAAAGTAAAAAATTGTAAATTGTTTAATTTTACAAATTTCAATGCAAAATTAAAAAACTTCCAAAATACCTGAGCTGAAAAGCCCCGCGTTCGAAAATTCTACGAATTTGAAAGCCCATAAATATCATAAAGTCCCGCATGTTAAAAAATTTCCGGATTCTGAAATACCAAAGTACTAACAAAAAGATTATAATATCGGTATAATTAATAAACAGCATAAGAGAGTAGATATGGCAGTTTTGCGATAGCGAATTGTCAAAGCAAGCGTGCCAAAGTGACCCAGCATCCCGGAAGCGTGGTTTAATCGACGTCCCGCCGAAAAACATGAAGCTTTTTAAAACTGACGAATTTCGATCCAGCCGACAATAACCTACAAAGGGAATCCGTTTCCAACCTAAACGAGCTTTGTAGGTGAATTGCACAGCGTTCGTCGCTTTTTAATCAACCCTTTGCGCCGCTTTTAGAGAAATATAAACGCCTGTAAAATATGTAAAGCTCCACCGTGTTGGATGCGATGTTTCCCGGCAATCTCGTGATCCATAATTATGCAGCCCATTTACAGGCGACACCTCGCGAAATATTCATGATAGTATGGTTGAAACTGTACCGTTGAATCGTTAAATATAAACATCCTGTCTGACTAACAAAACAATAATTAACCGTTTGCGGTCCAGGTATTCCTTCCAGCTACGGGCATAATTAAACATTGCCGTTTCAGAATATCTGTAAAGCTTAAAAGTTCTTTACTGTTGATAAATTGATACTGCTCTCTACTGTAAACCGTTAGCATTGTACGTCTGATAACTTGTCAATTGGAAGTAATGAAAATCTTATTGATTAACGTGCTAACTTACTAGACATGTATAGAACTTATAGAGCTCATCAAATCAGTATAAAACGTATGGTAAGATTGGGTGCTCAGAACTGACCTTGAACCAATTCTACCTTGTAATGCACCGTTCGATAGAAAAGGAATACGTTTGGCATTAATATCGTACTATTAATATTTAATAGTAACTACTACAACAGCTATCTCATAATTTGCATCTATTATCTACCATTTCCAAATTTTCCCTAATTTTAACCTGAAGATCAAAGCGTTATAGGTCATTGGGTTAGTCTTGACCTCAGCTATTATATTATGATGACATCAATACGTAATTCCGCTTAAAAAAAAACACCGGAGAAAAATTCTTATTTATAATAATATTGACGTATCGTTCCGTATCAATCAATTTCTTCCTTTTACATTTTTGATAACATTAAATATTACAGAAAATTTGTCTTGTAACAGTGGAACTGCCTGTATATTATGGTACGGTTGGCAACCATACATCAACTGCCCGTCATCGGACGGTGTGATTTCATCCCTCAAACTTGTGATTGTATATCTGCAAAAAACATGTGTCGTATGTTCTCATGCGTTCAAAAAGTTTACGAAGTTTCACGGAAATCGCAGACGAAATGTTTCTTCGTAAGAGAAGTCTAACGATAAAGTTAGCGTATTTTCTTTGAATCACGTAAATGAACGAACATGCGTAAATGCATGCAAATAAACATTAAAGAAACTACTTTAAAAAGTTACAAGACTGTTTACAGGGCGTAGTGAAATCCACATACTGCTACTTTTCGGAGAACTTTGGATTTCGAAGTTTCTTTGGAAAACTCTGTGACCATTCATTGATTAGGTCACCGTCCACACAAAACTTAGGACACAATGAGCAGAAGCTTTTAAGAAATTGGGCAGAAAGTGTAAAGAATTCGAGGAGAGTAGTTCGTAAAAGATCCACACAGTTAGAAGTCCAATAAATTATAAATGGACGGAAGTAAGTACTCGAGAGCAAACATTGCAAAACCATCAGAGAATCCGCAAACTATCAAAGATTCCACAAAATTACATACTCTTGCCGTCAGTTCGACCTTATTCAAACGGCCATTGTGGATTAACCCTTTGCGGTCATGTATCGAGTTACCCCGCATATTGTGTTTCATTCCAACCACTTCTATTTTCAGATCAGCTCAACACGGAAGTTTATGATCATCTATAAATATATCAGATAATTTTACGAATATCTTCCGTAATACTCTGATTGTATAAGGATAATTACGGTATTACAGTACTGTAAATCTACTCTATTTGCTCTGACGAAGAGTTGGCTATTCCGCATTTAGAATTATTAGCAACATCATGTGTAACGATTTTCGTGACATATTAAGCTTCGCATGGCGGGAATTGAAGTTATTCGTAAAATGTAGACTTCAGCAGTTATTTGATCATTTAAAAAGGAATTTTATGTACATTCAAATAAATGTAGACTTCCTTTAGACAAAGAGAACCGTGTGGGGAAAGAGTATACCATCACTTGTCTTCGATTTTGGAACATCTGATCTGTAAACTTGAAAATTTATGAACTATATTAAAAAATGTCCAAATCCCGATATTTACCAAACTTCCAAACTTCTAATTGCCCAAACTTGACAGTGACGAATCTTTGAATTTCAGAATTTTCAAATTTATAAATATTTTTATTTCATTATTTTTTCCTTGTTCTAGTAACAAGTGTTAGCAGGCGCAATTTTTATTAAATGTGTGTTTTATTTAACGGTACAATATTTTCTCAATTTTCAAAATCCCTAAAACTTCATACTCTGATATTCACAAATTTCACAAAACTTGCAAAACTTCAACCTTCCAAATTCGTAATTTCAAAATTCCTTTAGAAGGTTTCTCAAATTTCCTTTCTAAAGTTCTACATTCTCAAATACCTGAATTAGCAAGTTCGTAAAATTTCCATATTTAAAATTTTCAAACCCTCAAATATTTCTAATTTATAACAATTCCTATTTATATCTTCCACAAAAAATCCAAATCTTACTATTTCCAAATTCATAAATACCTAAATTTCGCAATTCTCAAGTTTTCCTATCTTGATACTTAAAAATTTCCCAAAATTTTCAACTGCCAAATTCCTACATTTCCAAATTTAAAATTACCACAAATCCATAAACATGATATCCCAAATTTTAGCCCCAATACCAATTCATAGTATTTCCACGTGAAAACAATCAAATTTTCCAATCCTTCGATTCGAAAATTTATAAATTTTAGTCATTCAATTCATAAAATTCTGAATTTTTAATTTCTTAAATTTGACGAATTTTAAATTTTCGATTTCTGAATTTAATAATTCCACATTTCCAACTTATAAAATTTCTACATTCCAAATATTCAAATTTTCAAATTACGGAATTCAAAAATTACCAAATTCTCAAATTTCTAGATTATCAATTTTCAAAATTTCAAAATCCCAAAATTTTTAAATTCCAAAATTCTTAAATTACCAACTTAACAAATGATCAAGTTCCCAGGTTCCTGGATTATCAGATTCAAAAATTTCAACAACCCTATATTTCCAAATCCTCAAATTTCCGAATTCCAGAATTATGAAGTCCCAAATCCTCAAATTTCTAAATGCACAGATTTCTAATTTCTCAAACTCCAAGATCCCCAAATTCTTATAAATGAAAATCGTGAAAAGCAAACAATCGATAAAAATAACTTGCATGTGCACAGGTGGTATTACTACACTTTCGCATTTAACGCGACACCCATCGCACATGCTTTTAACCCCTTGCACTATTTTGACGAGTCTGACTCGTGACGCACTGGTACTTCAGTTGGGATCAATTTTACTCGAATTTTGATTATGCTTCAATTTGGAGTTCAAGTCCAATTATAATTTGCATAGTCAACGATTGCATAATACCATGTTGTCATAACATTTCAACATTCTTTGTCTGTTTTAATATTGTAGCTGTGTTTAGTTAGTTCTGACTGACGCACCTGACAAATAGGTCATAGTGCAAGGAGTTAAGTATCATCAGCTTTTTAAAACTTACGCTTCAAACTAATATGCCACAAGTGATACATGGCAATATTTTTGTGATAAACTCATGCTAGGTTAGGCAAGTTGCAATTCCACCATTTGATACGCAAGAAGCAAAGAATTTTATGCAAGCTATTCCAGGAAAAAAATGTAAGGAGTGAAGTGTTAACGTTAACGCAATCCCAAGTGCGGCGTTCAGAGTGCTTTAAATTTATGCAGGCCGGATAGAATCAAACGATGAAATTAATCTGGACTATAAAACGTTAATAAGAGCACACACTGGTGGTTACGCAAGGTAGAACGTTTCACGAACGTTCCCTTCATTTGTGCAACGTTCTCCAATGTTATTTATTGCGGTGCTATCGCGTGATACCGAAAGTACCACGGGCGATCGTGATGTAAATGCTGCTTTGATTTCGTAGTTGTTGCGTGAACGAAATACGTTCAAACAGACGGTGATTTATTTATTTTCAAACCGTGAATTAATAACGAGGGTATCGCTCTATATAGAATCTTCTCGTTACCGTCAGGAGATCGCTCGAAACGTTACATGCCTTGCAAATTTATAATCAATCAAAGCAGTATTAGATAGAACCCTATTCCTTACAGATGGACGAAAATAACGCAACACTAATTGTAATTATTATTTATGTAACTAGAAACGTATAAAATAATTTATAATTTTGATGCATGCAATCGTTAATATGTTGCCAAAGTGAAAATGTACTTAGGTTATGAGAAAGTAAGAAATTTTTCTTTTAAACTAAATTATACCTCTATGGTTTGCTTCTTCCTAATGTTAATGAAGTATTAATGATATTTAGAATACTTAATTATTTTTCTCTCTGATTACTTACTTGAAAATAGATTTTTAACAGTGGTTTGACAAGGTTTATGGAATTATAAACTTATAAGAATTATTAGTACAATATTTAAATTTCGAGCGGTCAATTTTGATGATTGCAATTGTTATTACATACGCTATCAATTAATTTTATTTAATTTAATTTAACTTCATTCAATATTATTAAGTGTACACAAATTTTTGCAAACTTTTTGTACATGAACTGTTAAAATGACTATTATGTTGTTTTATAGTACTTTGAACTATTGTTATACATTTTTATATGATACCAAAAGAGAAAATATTGTTGGTACAGAGTAATCACAAGGGAAGTTGAAAGAAAATTGAATACCCTTGATGTTGACGGAATTACATGTAACTATCAATATTATTATTGATAAATGTAGACGTTTTTGAAATGTTGTCGATAATTTGATTTACCGATAAGATTATTAAGAAATATTTTTAAATATATTCAATAAGAATTTATAATAAAACAACTATGTAAAATTCACTATTTCGTTCAGATAATTAATAATCAAGAATTTATTCATATTTCAATCTTATCTATTCTGTACATTTATTTTATACTAATCCTGAATTAATAACCTAAATTAAAATCAGTAAAATTCTGAATTAATATCATCTACTTTCTTCTGCAAATATAATAAAAACAATTAAAATATTCTAGCGGAAAAACTTCATTAGTATTATTAACCAGCATTACTGTGCGATCAGATTAAGATGTTATCCTTTGTTTCATAGTTTCATTTTTAATTGTATAAGAGATCCTCTAATTTGATAACAATGATATCAAATAATACTTACGTTAAAAGCAATTAAGTTAAGAAACACAACGCAATCACTTAAAGCTTACGAAACAAAACTAAATGGAATAAAGAAAATCAGACTTCTTATGATTTCATTTGATAAAACTATCAGCTTGTCTATGACATTTTTTTTAAACATATTAAGTATTAACAGTTGTTAACATTAAGGGCTTTAGTTATAATAATTAATAATTATTGGTACTAGAAAGTTGTTTTAATTATCGATTTACACAAACAAATTTATACCACTTAAACAAAAATTCTTACAATAACATTTTATAATTTAATATTTTTTTATTGATTTATGAGAATAATATATACCACTGACTGAGTTATTATAAGTATGAAAAGAAAATGTCTATGTTCAACTAAAACTATTTATCCGGTTTTTTTTTTTTTTTTTTTTTTTTTTTTTCAAAACTGACATCACTTGAAAAAAAAAGTCTATACATATTTTACGGACTAATTTAATAACATCTACAACTATAGTTATTAATGGATGTTTTAATAACTAATTAATCTATAAAATAATAAATAAACTACGACGGTCTTCAATATTTTAAGGTGTTGAACAACAAACCGTTCTCCGTTATTTTCAATAAAAGAAAATATTACAAATTTGTTTGTCACAAATCGGAACGTGATCCTTTTATTTTATTTAGACGTGTAATATGTAGCGAATCAAATCGAAAGCAATACAATGCAGCTTCCTGTATCTTCATTAATACGGGGGGAAAAGTGGCCAGATAGGCAATTTCTGAATAATAGAACAAGCATTTTCTTTTATGTCAAACTTTATTGATTCGAGCGGATATGAACAAAATTGACACTTTGTTTCGATATTTAAGAATACCGTATTTTTATAGCTAATAATTATGTGAATATATTTTTTTTACGCCTCAAATCATCGAAATTCTGTTTCAAATGCCTTGAATAATACATATTTATCATGTTATATTAATGAGATTTATCAGAATTGCTTTTTCGTCATTTACGAGCTCTTTCATTATTTTGTATTACGTTTTAATAGTCAGAACTAAATTTTTTCATTTAGTTGCCATTGTAATGTCGCGCGCTATTAGCTGCATATTAAATTGATATAAGGTAAATCAAGCAAATCCTAGTAATTAACAATTGAGTAAGAATTTTGTGAATAATAATATTTCAGTTTATTTTGAGTTTTTTAAACTAACATGAGCTTATTTTAAACTAAGCAAAATGTAATAACAAAGTTTATTAACTTTACTATATGACACAAAAATAATATTGTACCATACCCCAAAACTGAACATTTTAAAATTAATTTCACAATGACTCAAGTAAATGCTTGATGATGATGATGATGAAATGAAGTATTTTTGTTCAAGTTGTAATTAATGGTATATAATTTTTTAAAATATAACGTTGTTTTAGATTTAATAAATAACAAAGAATTTAAATTAAACTTATTTCTCATCAATCCTGTTCAAATATCGAAATTAAGCATTGCCTTTTTCCATTAATAGGTCATAAAATGGTACTGATGATGTCATTAAAAGTCATCAGCACTGATGCGATTTTACGTAAAACCCACTTATGGACGAATCAGCCTTAACGAATTTATCACATTGTTTCGACATTGTTTGACATGTTTCGTATTTAACATATTTAAGTTGATAATAACTATACAAAAATATAGTTCATCTTATTCTTACACATAACCTTAAATTTTATAATTTTAACCCTAATTTTAAACCCAAAATTTTTATTATTTTTCTTACATTATAAAGTCACACAAATCCTTCAGAATGACGAAGGAGAAGAAAACAAAAGGACACACACAAGAAGATGTTTGCACAGCAGTAAAAGCCTTTAAAACGGGCACTTCGTTAGAAGTTACCAGAGAAAAGTTTCATGTGACAAAATTAATTCAGGAGAAAAGCCCACTGTAATTGGACAAATGAATTTATTATAAATAAAATATTTTCATTTCACAACATATTAACATATTTTTTTATCAAACGATAAAAATAAATAAATACATATATAATATTTGCAACAGTCATAATAATTAATTACCAAGACATGCCACAAATATAGTTTAGTTACTGAGCCATGTGAACATTTTCAGATTGAAATTAATTTAAAACTTGCTCGTTCATGAATATACATTCTTATTACTTTATTTATATTACAGTACATTGTATCTATAATACAATTGTCTAATTGACTGAACTTCTCTAAGGATGCGTCCACATTATGTCACTAACTCGCAACAGTGCCTTATAAATAAGTAGTCGAACTTTTGCGTTTCTTGCTTTGCCTGTACCAGCTGTATCGTTACAAAAAGAAGGCGATGATGGACAAAAACCAGTTTCTTTTAGGGATTTTTCAAAATTTCAGAATTTAGAGGTGTAGAAATCTAGAGATTTAGGAAATTAGGTATTTGACAATCCAGTGATTTGGGGATTTAGGGACTTAAGGATTTGGAGATTTGGGAATTTCAAGATTTTGGATTTTGGGAATCTAGGTATTTGGAAATTCAGCTATTTAGGATTTAAAAATGTGGGGATGTAGGGATTTGGGGACGTAGAAATGTGGCAATGAAGGGATTCGAGGATGTAGAAATTTGGTGATGTAGAGATTGGGGGATGTAGGAATTTTAGGATTTAAGAATTCGGAAACCTAAGAATTTGGAAACTTAGCTACTTGAGGGTCTAGAGCAGAGGTCGGCAACCTGCGGCTCAGTAGAATCATACTTGTGGCTCTTAACTAGTTTAATAGTACATATTGAAAAATTAACTGCAATATTGCAATTGTCAAACAAATATAATAATCCTGCACACACATCAAAATACGCGGCAGATTGCAAGCATGTAAATCTAGCTTTAGCTAACCTTCCTCTCCACACTCACCGACGCCACACTCAAAACCAAAAACTGTTTCCGTTTTCTAATACGTTGACTTATATGTTCTGTTACTACGCAAAATAGAATGTTTTGATTTCACAATCAATACATGTTTCACGGCAGATAATGGTTATATTATTTTTTCTAATACATATTACCGATGTATGTACTTATATTTGACTCTTTTAAGAAATAATTTATCACATCGGGAAAAAAATGACTCTTGACTCCAGAAAGATTGCCGATCCCTGGTCTAGAGATTTGGGGATGTAGGGATTTGGGAATTTTAAAAAGAAAATTGTTTCTTTAGAGTCTTGCCTTCTTATTCCCACGACAAATCTAATATAGGCAAAGCAAGAAACTCAAAAATTTGACTACCTAATGGCAAGGCTACTGGCGCCAGTAACTTATAATGTAGACACTCCCTCTCAGTCTGCACTGAGACTGATTTATTTCTAAACTGTCTACATTCTCTTGCGTCCCCGTCAACTTGACCATTACCACAACTTGAAGTCATGTACCACCTCTAAGGTTGGAAGCAAGGGATATTTCATAGATGAGCAGGCCTTAGCGGCGTCATGAAATTTCAAAATTATCGCCTATGACATGTCAACACGTTGACAGCCACGTCACCCACATATGGGTGATACTTAAGTTTCTATACTGATCTAACATGTGTATTACTAAAAATTTGTTTACTTTCCTAATCGAAAATTCCCGCATTAATTACATGGATATACGCAAAATAAATGTAACAAGATATTGTGAAAATATTTGGTAAACTTTATTAAAACTTAAAACACTACTGAATGCAATTTTCAATTGCTTTAGTGTGGCAGTCAGTGTGTTAATACTCGAAACGGAATAAAAACACATTCTAAAGTGATGATTGGGAACCAAATGCGTTATACCTTTCAAAATTTCATTACTTGATGACCGGAATTTTTCCAAGTCCCAAAAAACTATAATTAAAATTAACCGGCAATATGTCATAAAGTCGAGTTTTGAACAACACTAGATATTAGAATTATCAAATATTAGAGTATTCGGATACGGAAAGCTCTACCGTACTTGGAGCATGAAAAAAGCAACAAAACAAGGGTGAACGATTGTCGACGAAACTCAGCATAAACCATTAAAAAAGCACCTCTTATACGAGCTGGCTGCCGTACAGGTGGTAGGATCGTATTTTTGTTTACAATCCCCGGCGAATCTGTAGGTCGAACGAGCCGGAATACGGCTGCGGTGCCTCCCCTCGAGTTTCCGGTAACGATACACCTTTCGCTGCACCGACGTATAAACGTGTCGCAATAAAAGATCGGTGTAATTTAGCTGGATCCAGGCGAGCCAACTTTACTGTCGGCCGCGTCAAGAAAAAGGGATGACTGCGTTAAAACTTGCCGCTCGGTTACTCGCCGCGTACCGCTGTCAGGGACAGTATTATCGCGCGCGTTTAAAATGCTCTACGTTCACCTATTCTACTGTCTTCGTTTCATGTCGTAACAAGGAACTCGTATTCATGGTAATAAATCTGTAGTAAAATATCCTCTTAAAAGATTCGTTCCTTAGAGACAGTTATAGCATAACGTACGATAGTTAGTGCGGTGTTGTGTAATTGATGCACTAGTTTATTCACTTTTCACGTGGCAGATACGTTTAGAAAATATGAAAATTTATAGTCAGAATTGCAAAATAATGTGAGCAATAACAAATGTTAATACGCTCTGGTAGAATGCAGTCTTCCTATAAGTAGTAATCGGTGAAGAAGAGCAGCCCTCATATTACTTGCCTTTGATTATGGTGAAACATGTAAACTTGAAATTT
Organism: Megachile willughbiella; assembly: GCA_945859595.2. Taxonomy (NCBI): domain Eukaryota; kingdom Metazoa; phylum Arthropoda; class Insecta; order Hymenoptera; family Megachilidae; genus Megachile; species Megachile willughbiella. The sequence goes on from OX243807.1 coordinate 2,289,149, forward strand.
TGAATCTCCTAAATTTTTTATTTGCGAATATCAAAATTTATACATTTCCAAATTTTAAAATGTCCAAATACCCGAACAGTTTAATATTAGAATATTTGAATTTTTTAATTTTTGAATCTCCACAGTACGAATTTTCAAATTTTTTCATTTTTAAATTTAAAACTGTTTAAATTTCTTATTGCTGAAGTTTAAAAAATGTCATAGTTACAAAATTTCCAAATTTCTAGATTTCTAAATAATGGAATTTTTCAGTTTCTTTAGAGTTGAAATTCGAATCTTCCAAATTCTCCAATTTCCAAATTTCTAGAAGTCCATATTTTCAAGCTGCAAAATTTCTAAAAGTTCAAATTCCTCAATATTGAATTTGTAAATAATTGCATCGCTAAATTCTCAATAATTCATATTCCCAAATTGTAAAATTTAAAAAAATTCCAATTTTTCGATTTTCGAATTTTTAATTAATTAAATTTTTAAATGTTCTGACTGTTCAAATCCCCAAATTCTCATATTTTCGAATTTCTAAATTCCGAATTTACTGAAAAGAGTAGGAAATTTAGGAATAGGAACATTTGGAGAATTTAAAATTTAAAAATGGGAGATTTAAGAATTTCTAAATTTTGAATTTAAAAGTTTGTTAGATAAACAATTTCAAAATTTCTTATGCATAATAATAAAAAATGTTAAAGTTGAGAAATGTGTGTTTTTGGAAATTTGGAAGTTAGAATACCCTTCGTCTTACCAAGCGTAACGTTCCACACACCGTTCAGTTCCAGGGGTAAAGTAGTCCACACATCCTGCTTAATTCACACGAGCCCTACATCTATGTAAGTAAACAGCCAAAATTTTCCATGATTACATTTCCAATAATAGTAAGATTCTGGATACCAAAGGACTTTATACCCTGCATCAGTACCATGTATCGGCAATAATCATCCCTAGGTAGCTAGTCAGCTAACTCAGGTCGTATTGTGGTAGGCATCTACTATCACGTCTTTGCTAAATCGCAGTATACTTATCTCTTCTCCTAAACTTTCCTAATTATCTCTTTTTTAAGACGTTTCCAAAGCACTTCTTTCCTATTCTACAGTCATCAATTTTCCCAGGGATTCGTGCACACCTGGTCAATGTCAAATTGCACACTTGGCAGCCAGACTTGTACGACCCACGTTTTTCGCCGACTTTCACTTTCACTCCCTCGACTTTCTATTCTATACTTCTCATTTTTGAAAAGAGCATAAAAACACAATATCACGATGCTCGGGTGAATTATGAAGTTTACCAGACACTATACGCCCGCAATCATTTTGTAACCATTTATTAAATAATTTTTGTCCTTAAAGTAAATTGAATGATCGAAAGACGAAGTACAATCATTACACGCCTACATGCTCAGTCTTAAAAGCATGGCCCAAAGCTTTGCATTGCTTTCCTTGTAGTTTCGTTGTATTGGTCATTATTTCTCAAAATTTGCAGAGTTACCGTCGTACTAAAAAGCAACCCTGTATATGTCACCTCGTGAATCCGCGCGCAGTCGGTCGAGCCTCTGGCGAGGATGGCGCAAACGTAGAGAACAGAGGAGGGGTGCGCTTTAGACGGAATTGCAGGGAGCGCCTCAGCCATTAACTTTGATGCGCTTATAAAACGCAGTAGGTTTGAGCGAGTAACGTCGGTACAGTGTGTATGCACGTATCGCGACGGGAACGTGTATGCATGCAACGGGGAGTATAGAGTTTCCAAATTTAATAGCCTTGTGTGTCGAGCAGGACGCAGGAATGAGGAATGGGTACACACCGAGGGTAGTGGGTGGCTCTCGACCATAAATACGCGAGCTGGTTGATTATATGGAGCCCCATGTCAAATCGACCGCCCGTCCCGCACATTTCCACCACCTTTCGCCCATCTACTCTGCACCCAAACCACCCTCCCGTTCACCCTTGCCGCGTGGCCACGTTTTATCCTCGTTTCTATCTCGTCCACGTTGCGATTCTACTCTTGTTGCTCGCGAGCTGCTCCTCTTCGATTCTATTCTCGCTTTCGTTGTTTGGTGAGAGTTAAACGCGTGGATCTGTCCCTCGATCCTCCGCCACCTATCTTCATGGATCAGTCGGATGAAGGCGACGGGCTTCGTTGGCACGATTAGATTCAATTTCTAACCCCCTCTACCTGCTTGCAACTTACGGGGCTAATTACCTTGCGCAATCTCGCCCTCGATAGTTCTGCTGGCTACGAGATCATGCTTCCTAATTTTTGATGCGGGACCTCTTGGTAAATATCTCTATCATATACCTATTTTGAAATGGAATCTTTTTAGACTTGATTACCATCGCTTTAATATTGTTGTGATTATTAATATTTCAATAATCACTATATATAATAATCACACACACGTTCTAAGCTTTTGAAATTAGACTTCCTGGAAACGGAGGCGAGATTCTAATGAAAGTGGACTTTTTTTGGGTTTTATTACCGTAGTTCTAATATTGTTCTGATTATTAATACTTCGATATTCACTATATATAATTATTACACAATTGCTAATCTTTTGTAAGGAGACTTCTTGAAAAAAGATAGATTTATAAACGTATCTGACAGTGAACTATGTCATATGAGAATATTTTCATAAGTATTGATACTTTGACTGGATATCACACATAGCTAGACGATTTGTGAATTTTTATTTGACTTTGTTATCCATTTTAAGGAAAACGATTTTAATCAACCGGTTATAAATAATTTTATCAAATACTGAACCAGGTTCTAAGTTTTTCTTGCGAAACGTTCTGGAAGAGAATATGATATTTTGTAGAAATTTTTTGAAAGTTATCTTTTTCGGATTTCATGTGGATAGTTACAGCACCGTGATATTTATTAACACTGAATGTTATGCTAGCTATATGTATGTAATTTATGAATCTTAATGTGAATTTAATGCGAGTTTAATGTAAACGTATTTGATTAGCTTGTTACAAATAACTTTGCTAAATACATGTTCAGCGTTCTAAGTTTTTGTTGTGGAACATAAATATTATGGTTATTTTTTGGAAATAGACTCCATTAAAAAATTAAATATACGGGATAAAGTATTTTTGTTTTTATTAATACTTTGAGTCTATATCATCTATATCTGTGTGACTTGCAAATTTTCTTATGGATCCATTACATTTTTCAGTGGATTTTAGTTAGCCAGTAACAAATCATTTTGCTATATATGGAATGAAGATTTCAAATCTTTGCTGTGCCTTCGTAGAAAAATATTTGTTGACATTTTTTAAATATAAAATGCGCACCAATAAAATAAGCAACAAAGACACTGTTCAGGTGTTCGTTAATCATTAGGTACAGATTTAGGTTATGGATTTCGCTTATGGCTAAAGCTCATTGAGCGGTCGGTCGAGGGACTATGACGCCATCAACACATCGGTTTCTTCAATTTTACAAACAAAAATGACACAGGTCATTTATCGAAGGATCGAAAAGGAGAGTTAGACGACAATCGAAAAAATACAGTTAAGCAAGTGTCGAGAATATACAGTCGTTATGCCATCTATCGATAGTTGTATCGATACATTAAACGGGAGTTTATTGCAGCAATTACACTACACCGCCTCTGATTTCCTACATAAAATTTGTTACATAATTTTATCTGTACAATTAAAGTATTTTTATGATTATGAATCCTACGGGTAACACTATCTTTGTCCTATCATTTATTTCAGAGAGAATAAACGTAGGTAATTAATTACAAATAATTTTGTTAAGTACCTCATAACCTATGTTTATAGAGGTAGCTAGATATTGAAAAAATAATATACTAAATTTATTAAATCCAAAATACTTAACTAAAGGGTTTTTCCAAATTTCATCATGACAGTCAAAATATGAAGTCATGGAATGATAGAAAATCTATTAATAGAAATATTTTTGCAGATTGTTTTGTCAAATATGTAATTGTTTTAATAAAAATATGTTCTCTGAGTGAACCTAGTCTTTATCACATAAGTACGAATCAAGCGGTTAGATAAATTAATACTGTATACTAATTCAATAACTATTAGCAAAAATAAAATAAATTCTTCGTATTATACTTCTGGATTTCATAGAAACATCGATATTATTTACAGAAATTGCTCCAGTCTTTAAACCAAATACATATTTTGTGTCATATAATAATTATCAAATCTGGCTGCTTATAATTATAATAAAAAATTCTTAACATTCTTAAATTTTAAGTTATATTTGTTCCTGCGTTTACAGTGAACCAAATTGATTTGATAAAAAATGTCTACTTATTCTTAACATACTTAGTTGCTATAATTACAAACTTTCCCATAAAGATGCCAGCAAAATTGTCCATCCAGCACATATTTATATACAAATTTTCACTCCAAATAGTGTCTAAAAGCATTTGCTATTTCTCCTGAAGCACCCTACACAATTGATTCGGTTATAAACGTTTCTACAAAAGCATAAAAATGGTTGTCAATCACATACGAATAACAAGGTTTCACAAATAAATGGCTTAAGTTTGATAGAGATCAGTCTCCAAGAGACTCGATCGTTTCAATAGACACAATGTGAACTATGATTAACCCGATCTATAAAGGACAGTTTTGTCGAGTCTGACATACGAGAATCCACGTTAAGATCCGCGGGGTTAACCGTGTCTATTGCAGTTAACTCGAGCGATGACGAGCGAGCGTTTCACAGCATAGCCTGCAGCATTCATAATCGAGTCGACGCGGCTGGTTTTTGGATCGCGTTTGTACGTTCGAGCGCATCGTTAATCGACTATGCGCAATTATTTACAATATCCTGCAGATTCAATATTAATCAAAGGGCTAACGACTGTCATTTCGTATTCCCGTTAATCGTAAATTCACCGAACCCCGTGGCCCTGCGTTATTATACGCAATGAGTTTCGCGATTCTGTCAGCGAGAGGATTTACTTTGACACATCAGACAGAGAACCGCGTAACGTGCGAGCGAATAAAAATACTTAATCGATACGCACAGGAAGCTTTTGTACTTCCAATCGACAATTTTTGCTGGATAAAACGATAACTGCATTGCTGATCAAGATTGTAAATTTGCTTCATTTTTAGCTAGCAGTTACCTTACTGTTATAAATAATACTACTGTTTTTACTATTCGCAGTATCACTACTGTGAGACCATACGTACTTTATGTTAGAGGTCGATCCTTTATTTTACTACTCTGTTCTTTAGCCATTTTGCTATGTATTTCGCGAATTAAGATGTGCAGTAAGTTGAATAGGTCCATAGAGACATTAAACTGACATTTCTCGTTATTAACGTGCGATGAAATCAAATTTCTAAATGTTTCCACATCGCTTGAAAACATTATAAAAATTGCTGAGTTCTACCTTTATCTTCCTAGATCTGTTGAATTGACCAAAAAGTTTTATTGTTTTTGAGGACCTATTTGATTACAAATCTTACGTATGTAACTAAAATCTTATCATACAACATATCAATAGTCCAATATACAAGAAATAACTATTTATCAAGATCTTCACTTAATCATCAATGATCATCTATAACCTATCTTTTTCGAGTTTAAACTACGTTTTTATCAAACGAAATCAGTCTTTGTATCTTTTATTTTTAATTATTTAGAACAGATGAAAGACTTACGTATACGCAGCACTGCTATTTAATTAAAAAAAAACCCTAAAATGTAAGCTTCAAGATCATGTATATATTTGTCGAAAAAAAGGTGCTGACATACGAACTGAATAAATGTTATTTATTGATAAAAACTGATACAACTCTAACCAAATCAATACTACCCCACAGAACGAGTATTTTCAATAATGAACAATACGTGGATCAGTGAAAAGACCCATTTGAAAATCGAAACATTCAAAACGTGCATTTATATTAAATACAATTTTTATACTAATATTGCACGTAGTGTTATGAGTTTCTCAAATACGGCTTAATTTATTTTTAAAAATTCATTCTTGTGGAAAGTGTGAAAATACATTTTTTTTTAACATATCTGGTAGGTATATTTTAAACTGCTATATAGGTGTTTATATTTTGCAATAAATATTATGCAATTGCTCAATTTTAGTGAAACGAGTAAACACGACCTGCCGTTTTGCTTATTTTCATTATTTTCTTCAAAGAAATATGGTTACCATAAATTCACGTAAGAATACAAGAAAAACAATGCTAGCGATAACATTTTGCAATTGTTATAAAATAAATTATTGTCCTTTTTATGAAAACGAATATTCGTAGGTTGGACAATAGTATAAATTCGCTTGTTAAAAAAAAAACGTTCATTTATCAACTAATTATGACAGAAATAAACAATGACAATTCCATTAAGATTAACTTGTTTGGTATGTAATTTCTTAGTTTATCGTTTGTCTGTTGTGTGGAAAAGTTATTTATATAATTAAGAAATGAAAATAATTATAATCAGAAATAGATAAAAATATTATTGAAAATTTTCAATGCAAATGTTGTTATAATATACTTGAAGAATTTCTACGTTTTCGAAAAATAAGATTGAAATACAAATAATTTAATAATTTGTTCGTCTCCTTAATCCCCCGCCGATTTCCTCTACTGAATAAATAAGAGAAAAATATTAATTACTCAGAACGTTAATGAATTAAAAAGGAATCCTCCAGGTAAATAGAACGCAGTGATTCATTAAATGAATTTGATTAATTATTTTAGTCGATAAATGCTTATAATTTAGTCTCCTATGTAACCAATACTAATGATAATTCATGTACAAATTACTACAGCGTAAATTGGAATAAATAATTTATTGTGAATAATTTATGTGGAATATTCATTAGTTTATTATATTTGGTGTTTAATTGACCTTTGCTGTATCGATTGTTATGCAAAACATTATTATATTCAGTATGGAATAAGAAAGTATGTAGGTACACTCCAAATGTCTGTCACGTTAAATATATCTTGCCACTCTGCTAAATATTTTGCATACAACACAGGTCAATCAAACACCAAATATAAAGATTGACGGGTATTTCGAATTTTCTAAAAAAAGGATCACGTTTAAAATAGGAACACAGAATAACTAACAATTAAAGAAAAAAAACATATGTATATATACATGCGAAAACACGTGTCCACTGTATCATATTTTATTTATGATTCTAGTACTACGTGTACAGCATATGGAAAAGCGAAAACTTTATATCTCTCATGAAATTTTGAGCAGTATCCTCCCCATGTGCATTCAATGCATTATTAAACACGGTGTTCCCCCAACTATGTGCAAAATTAGAGTCAAATTAACGTTCTGTCCACCCCTCATATTTCAATTAAATTAATATTGTACACTCTGTAATAATCTGTGCGAATTGCTGTCATATTTCAAAATACTAACAACCTAATCATTTTCAAATCCCTGACGTTTCAAATATCTGCCTGTAAAAATCACGATTAAAATTTATACGTTATTTGCAACTTCTGAACCTACTAAATTTTATATTTGATTGCGTGTGAAACAATAGCTATCTAATCAACCCTAACCTTTTACTATACTATTTATTATATTATTTACTGTATTATACTATTATTTGATGCTATATCGTCAGGTGTTGCACTGATATGCGTTGCATAATCACGCATTGTGTAGCCAAGCGTTATGAAATCATGCGTTATGTCGCCATGAGTTGTACTCTCACACGTTATATGGTCCATGCATTTTTACCTGTACTATGCAAGCGATATGTGTTCATATCAAGTATGTGTGGACATACATTTGCAAATCCCTAGCCCTCTACACTGACATATTTATCCCTAGATCTGTAGGTTTCCAAAGTCCCTAGATTTCTAGATATTCATTTTCTTATAACCCTAAATACTTAGATCCCTAGATCCTCGTCTGTTCACAATCCAATATTCCGGGACTTCCACATGTTTAAATCTTTATGCTCCTAAATCATTACCCTCTACTTGTATCCCTTGATCTTTGTATTTCTACAAACTTGAATACCTATAGTCCAGAATCCCTACAGTTTTAGATGCTTATATTCTTGGTTTATACCTAAATCCCTATACCCTGGAAACCTGTATGCTCAGGCCCCTAAATTCCTAGACTCTTTATATCCATAGATTTTTACACCCGTATATTCCTATATGCCTAGATTCTCATATATCTGAATCTCTATATCCACAGATTTTCGCATATCTAAATCTATGTACCCCTAGATCTCCGCATTTCTAAATATCTATATCCCTAGATCGCTATTCCGTAAGGTCCCTATACCTCCAGAGTCTTGTACTCCAAAATCTCAATACACCTAGATCCTTATAATTCAAAATTCCCGTATCCGTAAGTCTTGAGGACCTAAATTTTCATTTCGATAGTACACTATGGATTCAGTTCCCTATCTCTCTAGATGCCTATATGTATCTCTATATCTCGAGTTACAAATATAAAATATAAATATAAAATATAAATATAAAATATAAATAGAGTTATATGTACATAAAATCTATTCACGTTAGTTTCATTATATTTCCTACCAATCTCAGAAGGTTCTTTTGAGTCGTCGTTACAAAAGTTGTTTACGTATTGAAAGCAAGTTTTAAAATTGTTTATATTATAGTGGCTAATTAAAATTAAAATTAAAAGTAAAAGTCACGAAGAAATGAAATCGAAATTGATTCTTGATCCCTGACGATCGTATCATAGCTGCTTATACATATCATTTTCAACCCCCAACTTTGAAAGAATCGATCACATTTTCTTTCGCGGCCAAATTCCTATTCTAATATTTATGTATCTGGATTTTGTTTTTAGGTAATGTATGTAACTATGTTTATCATATCAGACACATACCTTCGTATCTTGTTCTATTTTTTAAACACTTATACATCTGGTCAATTTCTCTAATCTCTAATCACAAATTAGATTTCAAAGAGAATCGTCACTCTTATTTTTACAGTTAAAACTACTCTATAAAACTGGAGTGTTATTCTCATTCGTAATAATTATAACAAAATAATATCCTGCATTCGAAGTTCGTAAACTTGAACGAATAAACATTTCAAAACTATCAGTTTTGGGTGATTCAACGCCAATGAAATTTTTGTCTGCCTTCGAATGATGATGTCTTCTGTAGAGTACGGTTAATCAGCACATGAACAATAAAACCGTTTCTAACGATTATATATAAAAAAATTTACAACTTGGAGAAACTTTGTGAAAATCACCCGATACGATTGAATACAGCTTTTACACTTGTGATAGTATAAATCGACATAAATAAATGTTGAATCAGGCTACGTGCACTTTAGCACTGTACTTAATCCGCACTGATAATGTTTCCGAAAGGTTCAAATAGTGCGCTGAAAAAGGGCAGACCATATGGTGGAAGGTTGCCCTTACGGCTCAAATTTTTCCAAGGCAGATATAAATAATTGCATTTGATCTCCGGTTAAAATTATCAGTTAAAGAAATATGTAGTTTGATGTCTACGCGGTATTTATTTCTTACACCTCACCCTTTCGATATTCTCTCTCACAAATCTATTGAGAATTAAATAACCTAATGTAATCTATGTTATTTATAAGAATTTCTTCACTTACCTAACTGGGAATATACGTATTAAGTACTTGGCATTATGAACAATAAATGTAACAAAATAATATGAATGTATTTGGTAAGATTTGTTAAAAATGAAACTACCACCTAATAAAATATTCAACTGCAATATAATAATTATTATATTAAATAAGTATGTTTGTAACAATGTATTTACGAGGATCGTCAAAGGCAATTAGTCCGCTATTGTGTTGCTTTTACACAATTTATGATCACAATGAACTGTGTGAAATCTGAACGAGAGGATGATCTAACAATCGAGGCGACAAACGATGGCCAGTGACTTGAAATCACATGGCAATCGGATATCGCAGGCCTATTTGTTTGTTCGAATGTGGAAAATGGAGAAAGACAAGCAGCCAATCGTGCTGTCGAAGTAAATAAGAACATTGTTTCTTAAGAATGTGGCCACGGAGTGTGGAAGGCGAGAACTCCTTTTGGTAAGACGACTAAGTTTAACCCCTTTTACACCAGAACCGTTCGAGAGTGAATACCAACATTTTTATAAGAAGGTTAGGATCAAAGAAAAGAGTAATTTTCTCAACATTCTACGCCATATATCGTTTAATGTACATATAATAATAGATATATTGTATTTGTATGTAGTCAGTCTATGCGGATTGCGTCAAGTATCATATTTCAAACAACTCGAAAGTTTCACGGAAAAATAACATCGTTACGCAAACAGTGATTCGAGGGTACAAAGCATCAAATGAACGAAACAACGAGGAACAGGATGGTGCAGAAGTTACAACAACACGAGGGCGGAAGTGACAGGGTACATGACTGGTAAACGATGTTGCTCGCAGCCACTTGTGGCGCACGTAACAGGCACGTGAGCGTGTGCAGGGGTCGCGTGTTGCATTCTATAGCGAGAAACGGGGTGAAGAGCACGATTACACGAATCGTGGTTGTATAGAGGCCGAAAGCGTGCTGGCTTGCCAAGCAACAGTGTGCTCTTTCCCTTTCTGTGCCACTGTCTACACGGCCGACAGTTTATTTTCATTCACGGGTCTTCTCGTTTTTCACCTTTCTTTTGTTTCGTTAATGTTTCGGCGTTTAGGAAATGTTACAGGTAAACCACTTTTTATGAAATTTATTTTTTTATTTTTTCTTAACACTCCGCAATTAACGCTCTTATTGTTCACCATCACCAACTTGTTAGCCAGGAGAAAACTTTTTATCCATTCATATCATAAAACTTTCAGCATGTTCCAACAGTTTCTATTGTTTCCTCAAAGTGGAAAATTGTAATATTTTTTCGGTACTTAAATGTATAGGGCGACATTCGAAATGTATGTACAAATGAAAAGAAATAGCAATTTATGTAAAAGCAAAAAGAAACTGAAAAAAAAATTTAATTTTAATATTTATTTACCGCCATTATATTTGCATGTATAAGTACTTATATACTGCGGTGCTTAACATTCAGCTTTTAAAATATTGCTGACACCTTAATATTTTATTACATTTTATAATATTTTGGAGGGTGCTATCCGCCTGTTAAGAGTTTGAATAACAAATTTATACACCAGCTTTTTGAAAAATCTGAAAGTCGGATTATTAAGTTAAATACCAGATACGAAGAAGGAAAATAGTACTTATTACTATAAATCAAACAATTTCGACGAAAATATTATTATATAATTTTATTTGCGAAATAGACCTTTATAAATGTGAAGTGGTTATTTGAAGAAATTGATGGAACACCAATTTACTTCGTAATAGTAATCCAATATTAAATAAATATGCTTTCAAATTATGATATGTCAAAAAGAAATTGCATTTTTTTCTCTTGAAAAATACGGTATTCAATAACTGAGAGCGACTCTTCATATTTCATTTTCAGAAATACTAAAAAAAATATGACCATAAAGGAAAACACATTGATAGGGTGCCTCATAAAAAAAATGCAAAACAAAAGTTTCTTAATCAAATAAGCATCACCCTATTATATGCGTATGTATGTGCATTGGATAATATTGTGAGGTTGTTTTTACAATTGCACGAGGTTGGTAAGAGTGTTGAGTGAGTGAAGTTGGTATGAGTGAGATAATGTTTGGGTTGGTATGAATGTCAAAAAACAAGAGAGTGTCGGGGATTGCCAAAAAGGGTGGATGAGGAAAATATGTCCGTGCGGTGTATGAAACAGAAACGTGTACAATATCAACATTATATTCATTAAAATACATATATATTCATTAAATATTATTTACAAAAGGATCATCAATATTTTTCCCCCACAAATATAGTAATATAAAATTCTAGAATAAATAGCAATATAAAAGGAAAAATTTTTACCACTTGTCCATTCTTGATTTATAGACTTCCAAGTCTACACACTTCCGATCTAACAAATTTTCAAATATGAAAATTTACGAAATTTTTTATTTTGAGTACTGAAAATTGGGGGTTTCGAAAATTTAGCAATTTGGGTTGTTCGGTAACAGGAAACCTTGGAGATTCGAAAATCTAGTAATTTCAAGAATCTGAAGGAACTGACCATTTCGTGTCTGAAAAATTTTAAATTTTGGTATAAGCAAATTTTGAAATTTCAGAATTTTGGAAGTTGAAAACGTTAAAATTTTAATATTGATGAATTTTAAGAAATAAATGCATAAAATTGGGAAATTTTGAAATTTAAAAATTCGAAGATTGAAAATTTTGAAGATTGAAAATTTGAGAAATTGAGGATCTAAAAATAGAAACTTGAAAATTTACATATCTCGAAATTCGAAGATGTGGTGGTGAGGCAAATAAACAATTTAGCCATGAAGGGATTTTAAATTTAAGAATTTGAAAATCTAAAACTCAAGGCTTTTGACACTTTTGAAGACTTAGAATTGCAAAATTTAACATCTTGAGAAATTCGGAAACTATAAGAATGTGAAAATGTAGGGATCTGAAAATGTAAGCATTTGGAAATTTGAAAATTAAAAAATGTAGAGTTCAAGAATTTAAAAATTAGAATAATTAGAACGTTAAATCATTAAAAAATTAAAAATATAAGGATCCACGATTTTTTAAATTTTGAAATTTGAATAATTCAAATTTAAAATTTTTTGGAAATTTAAGCAGTGGAAATGGGGGATTGAAAATTTGATGACTGAAAACTTGAAAACTTAGGGAATTTGAAAAATTTACAAAATTTTGGAAATTAAAGTTTAAAAGTTTAGAAATATTAACACTCAAATACAGCCCAATGTACTTCACGTTCACTGGGATTTATGTCTTTTACGACTTACGTCAGGTAATCTGTAATTAACTATGAAAGTGCAAAACTGTTTACATATAAAAGTTGATTTAAGGTAGAAAGATTACTCCTCAAAAATGATTACATTAATGTTAGTAATAATTATAAGTATTCTCAGATTATTATAAAAATAATTTTATCGAGCAAGAAGTACCTTAAAACGAAATATCAATTTGTCCTATTACTATTATTCTATTGCTAGTATTATTAATATTAGTAGCGGTGTTTTGACCTTCATAGCATGCAATATAGATAATAATTTAAAATAAAATATCTAAGCAAAATTTAAAATATCTTAACCGACATTCTGAGTAAGATCATTAATATTCTAACTAGTTCACGTACAAACACAACTTTCAACATCGACACTTGTCATACACAGTACTCCAATTATTTTTCAAAAATTCTTAACGAATCTTTCCCTTACAAAAGCTGTCCTCACATTACTGCAAAATCAATTAAGGATAATTAATTACAAATCAATCGAAATAGTTTAAAAGGAAGTAAGCAATTCGATTATCGACAACAATGTCAAAGTTAACCGGAGAAGTGATCAACGGGAGGTAATTACACGATTGGCGTAGCACGCGCAAAATGCAACCAGTATTCTGTTAAGTTCGTTAGTGTAATTAGCGTTCGCCTCAGCCGAGACTATGGCTCGCCGTTCCCTAGGTAGACACGTAACCTTCTTAGGTGATTAGGATTCGATATAATCCCACGTAAGTCTCTTTTGTGACGGCGCCGTGAGAAAGGCGGGGTTAGATCTCGTGGATGCCAGAAGAGAAGGTCGTCGAACGAGTTAATATGTCTTGGCTATAAATCAAAGGAAAACTTGCCGTCACCGCGACGACGGACTTTCTGTGCTACAAACCACATCGAGATTTATCAGATACGGAGACAACACACTGCATCTGGATATTTAGAAAGCACCGGCACACGATTCCAGTGAAAATGCATGGAATTACTTCGATGAAAGTCTCTGGGTAACGATGCTACCAAAATAGATTACGGCGCGCTAAAAGTTAATGATACGTTACATACTCAACTATATTTAACTTTTGCATGAGAAACAAATTCTTTCTTTATAATCGGATTATTCACCCGTAGCTGGCTGTTGCAATTCAATCCTCTTATCATTTCTTATACTGCATGTTTCTTACAGGTTAGTGACCTTCAGAACATTAGTTTCGATTAAATTTTGTGTGATCATAAAGTTCATTGAAAGTTTTGCAAAACCGTGGCGCACATCTTTACAAAATGCTGGAGTAATTTACGCTGAAAGTTCTTGTAATTTATATTTAACCGTTTGAGATATTATCAAGGATAAAAATTAAATGAGAACAATTTTTCGTTTCCTCCTAATTTTTTTAAGAATAATGAAGTAAAAAACAGAAAATAAAAATTCTTTTATTTAATGAAAGAAAAATATATTTTCTTTTATTTATTTTATTTCAAGAAAGATAAATTTTCTTTTAGTTCGTAATAAATTTAAGTAAATACAAAAAAATTTACAACATACATAATTTTTTCTGTTAGAATTTAAAAATTACTTACTTCCTAATTAGTTTTAGTAAACAAATTAAAGAGGATAAAAAAGTAAATAAAATATTATATAAATTTTGCGAGTCTTTTGTTCACAAGTTCCGGTCTAATAAATCTAGGGCCACTTCATCAGGCTGCAATTCTTGGATTTTGTACATAAAATTCTCCCACATTTTTTAAAAGTTGCGCGCTATGGTTTTGCATAATTGTTGCCTTTGATCATCTCAATAATTGTACGAAGATTAAACAAAATCGGTGTTCCAAACACAAGGTATTTTTATTTGAAAAAAATAGTGCTAATTAAACAGAACCTGCGTTCTTAAACGATAAAAGTTTCTTAGGAATTGATTGATGGTACATAAATCTCGTAAATAATTCTACTCGTTTCGTAAATATTGATCAACGTATTAACACTTTCACGGGTCGTACCAGGAACAGTGCTAGCGATGGTGTAACTTGTGTATTTGCACGAAACGGTAAAACTTATCGAAACGATGCGGAATTCAAATGTAATAAATCATAAAGACAATTATAAAATGAATCATAGAAGGTAATTTATTTCTACTTTATTGAAATCACGCATCACGGTGAGTGGTAAAATTTTGACGCGATAAAAACTTCATAGCACTTTCATGAAAGTCCTCTGAATTATACATAATACTTAAGAAATCTTAGTATTTATTAATAATACTAAAATATTGACAATATTGAATTTACACTAAATAGTGATCGTAAAATTGAGAAATTGCGGATTTGGAAATGTGGGATCTTAGAAACCAGGAACTACAAAATACAGAAAAAATAAAGTATTGATAAATTTAAAAAAATGAAAATTTGAAAAGCAGCAGATTTAAAAATTGAGAGATCTAGAAATTTGAACAATTTGTGAAGCAGAGAATTTATAAATTTGGAAAATTTATAGATTTCGAAATTTGTAAATATATAAATTTAAGAATTTAATAGCACAGAAATCCCAAACTTGTGAACTTAGAAATTTGAATAATTTGAGAAATTAGGAGTTTGCAAATTTTCCAATTGAAATATGGAAATTTGACCAATTTGATAAATTCGAACTTGGAAATTTGGAAATGTGCAAAATTAAAAATTTTTAGGTTTTAAATATTTAGAAATTGAGAATTTTGAAATTTGGGAATTTAGAAATTTCTTAAATTAAGAAACATAGAAGTCTGAAATTCTGAAAAATTGGGTTTTAAAAATTTGGAAAACTTGGGCATATGAGAATTTGAGAATCATTGAAAGTAGTTGTAAGGTGTATAGGTGTAGTTTTAACAAGTGTATCTTTCACTTCTTTTGTTCGGTCAAGTTTTTCACAGGTATAAATTTGGACACAGACAGATACATTAAAAAATATTTAAAAAATTTGTAAAAAGGAATTAAATAGATCCCTGCGTACATATTTGAAGTACACTATGCAATACAACATTTTAAGAACATAAGATATAAAAAAATATATTATTTAATGTAACACATTTGAATAGGAATGATCTGACGCTCCCAGAATACTGCACAACAATGCCGTTTAATTGAAGGATCACCCAGTTAATGGATTGGGACCGGAATAATGATGAACTGATTCCGATTTTATATTGTATTTATTTATATTATCATTGTGTGTTCTGTTGTGTGTGAACGTATAACTGTGTATGTGTGTCGTACGTATTTATTACAATCTGTAACTTGTGTTGAGCTGATTAATATACTCAAATCTAAACTGAACTGATCTCTGAACTGAATTGAACTGAAACCTGAATTCTAAGCGAAAAAGTTTTCTGAACTTCGTACCCTCTCTTCCAGTGCATTTCCGCTGTGGAAAACACAGTGGAAGGGGAATATGAAAATCTATCAAGTGGGGGAAAGTAAGACCCATGGCAAGGGTCTCGTGGTGTCGGATTATCGTCTCCCTCTAGTGCAGGGGTCGGCAACCTGCGGCTCAGTAGAATCATACTTGTGGCTCTTAAGTAGTTTAATAGTACATATTGAAAAATTAACTACAATATTACAATTGGCAAACAAATATAATAATCCTGGCTTTAGCTAACCTTCCTCTCCACACTCACCGACGCCACACTCAAAACCAAAAACTGTTTCCGTTTTCTTTAATACGTTGACTTATATGTTCTGTAACTACGCAAAATAGAATGTTTTGATTTCACAATCAATACATGTTTCACAGTAGATAATGGTTTTATTATTTTTTCTAATACATATTACCGATGAATGTACTTACATTTGACTCTTTAAAAAAATAATTTATCACATCGGGGAAAAAATGGCTCTTAACTCCAGAAAGGTTGCCGACCCCTGCTCTAATGCTAATTGTGAAGGCTAACATCCAGATGTACTTTACAGATATAAACGCAATAAAAAGTATTTTGTTATCAACGAAAGCTAACTACAGTATTTTCTCTGTTAGAAATTTAGAGTTTGTATAGATGCGGACGGCGAGAGCGGGCCATGTGCGTTGTGTCAGGGTATTTTCCTGGTCGCCAGGGAAAGTTTTATGAGGCTAAGAAATACTGTATAGTCGTCAAGGGCCACGGTGACGTTAGTGTCCTCACGGCCAATGTTTTGCCGAAGAGGCATTTTTGTGCTCACTGTGATCGTGGAAACACGTTCACGGAATAAACGAGATAGTTTGCCCAGTTAAATCGTATTTGTTATTGTAATAATATACCTTTCGGTCCTTTTCCTGATTTTTCTATATCTCCGTAAGTGTAAACACTTCTGGTCTGCAGTTTCACGTTTATAGAAGAGGTACTACAGTATTGCCTCGAAACAAGCAACAGTTTCGAGCTTCGAAATTAGCAAATTTCTATCCCCACTTCTTTGATTGAAGTCGGCCGCCGAGTGAGAGATCCGAGAGAGGTCCGTGAAACCGAAGAACTAATAATTTATACGGTTGACCGAACAGTTTAGTGAAAATTGGACAGAACATGTATATTGTTTTCTCACTTTAACACACAGCGATTTAAAAAACAAAAGCAAGCCGAATAGCATACCACCTTCAAAATAAGCAACTGGCCGGTCCCGAGCGTGTTGCTTATTTCGAGGCAATACTGTACATTCTTTATAGTTTATAGTGTGCCGAACGTAAAAACGAACAGCGATATAAATATAAACAGGGACTAAGGTTTCAGACGTTCGGCAAACATGAGAGGACTAGTGCGAGATCAGCCTTTGTATTCCAAAAATTCTTTATTTTTGGTTTTTCGAGAATGAAACTTTTACTATCGCATTCGTCTTGTTTTTCTGATTAAAATAATACCAAATACGATATAATTACTTGTGTAGCAAGCCATCAGAAGGAATTCGTATCTCTGCCGTAAGTGTAAAAGTCTGAACCTTTTATGGTTTGCTACGCAAGTATTTATGATCGTAATTATATCGTATTTGGTGCCATTTTAATCAGAAAAACAAGACGAATACGATGCTAAAAGTTTCTTGAAAACATAATAAGAAATAAGAAAATTGCAATCTTTTTTTTGCTTGCCTTAGTATGTGCCTCACCGATATGCGATCCTTGCTGGCTCGGTGACCGAGAGTGTTTTATATTTGACCGGTTCTGGAGGTTCTCCCCAATAGTGGGGATAAAATTTTTACTCTTACTATAGAGATCTTTTTCACACTTACGGAAAAAATACTCTATAAAAACGCTTACATTTTAAAAAACTGTTTATTCGCGAAAAGGATAAACACTGTAGAAAACTGCCATGCAGTTTTTACTATTTTCTCAAAACAGATAATTTTAATTATTCAAATTAAGCTGTTTTGTACATTGCAAACGAAATGTAATACTAACATAACCTGTTGTTATGATTTTCTTAAATCTTAGTTTCCCTTTCAACACCTTAACCTATGATATTTTGGACAGTTGAACTTGAAATGTTAGACATATTTCGAAATTAGGGACTTTCAATTGTACAAATTGTAATTGGTATAAAACTCAAAACTCAGTTGTAAGGCAAATACGATTTATTTTTATTATATTTGAACTGTGGTATGCGTCATGAGCGTGACTTGATGTCATCAGCCAAGGGGTTAGTTTCTTTCGGTTAATGGACTGCATTAAGTTTGCCACGTTGTTTAACTCTTAACATTTATCATGATGCAAACTTATTATCCAAGTCAACGGAATGAGTTAAAGTTCACGCGACAAAAATTTATTTTCAACTCGAATGTTGTTTTATTAACTTATTACATATCAAATGTTAGATTTCGAAACACATGAATGATTAGATGCAAAAATACCGCTAAATATTACATCAAACAATAATAAATATTTATTTAGTTTCTTTCGTACAGTTTCAGTCGATTACGTGCACGTGGTTTTGTGTAACAATGAATGTTGCACTTGAATTTTATAAAATTCAAATCTCATTTAAAATAAGAAATTTAAATATAATATCCAATAAAAAAGACTTGTATTGCAATAAATATAGTAGGTATCTACTTCATCCGGTTGCCTTATACTGTTTGTTGCGTGTATAACGAATTAGCACTTACTGACTTTCTATTTAATTACATCTTTATTACAAATATTCTACATAAAATCATATACTATGGAATTCTTGTATTTTATTACAAGAATTATTTAATTTTATTATTTAATTTTGTAGCTGAACCTTTCGCTGTGCTATTTCAAAATATTAAAAATCTGCGATATTATCTAATTTTCTAACAAATAAATTTTGTTATACGGCATATTTATTTATTATTTTCTTATTAGTATTATTTATGAAAGTTCAGACAGGCATTTTTCTTTCAAAATTGTAACAATTATGCAATAGAAGATCAATTTCTTCTTTTTTAACAAGAACAAAATTATTTCCCTTTCTTTCTAATATTCCAACGTTAAATGGCAAATGAATATTGTGAAATTAACTTTGTTCCTGTTTACCACAACATGTCGACATTTAACAGTTGTTTAAAGTTAATAGTTTAAAATGTAATAGCTTGTATGGATAGCAAATGCATTATTAACAAAATAAATTATTCCAACTGTTTGAAATAGGGCAAACAAATGTCGCTTTTCACGACAAGCAATGAAATTAAATTGACTTATTTAAGTGACACTTTCGTCGACACCAATGAAATTGCTTCGTTAAAATTTATTGTATTTACAACTCTATTAAATCCGAACGAAATAACCAGTATTTAAATATTTTGTAGAATTCAAATATTCGTTAAATCGGAACCTAAACAACATTTACAATCAAAATCGATAAAAATCTGAAAATGCATTGAAATCCAAAACGGGCTAGTAGAGATTGGCAGCTGAAAACGGTATCGCGCTATTATCGGAATATTTCTCGCCGTTTGGACATCGATGGAAGCGGGCATAATATCGCGAAAAAGAACATCACGATCAAATATATAAAATCACTCGAATAATTGATTCCAGTTTAATGCGTCGCATTAACGGAATTGTAAATTTCAGCTTTGTGAGAGGAGAGAGAGATAGCGGGCAAAGGGTTAAATCGTAATTAGCGGATGGCAAAACCGGACAGATATACGCGTAGAATTCTAACGACGCGCAATCCCATAAAAGCGTTACCCCTTTCAACCCCCTACGCACCCCTGACACCCATTGCGAACGCGATTTTGCGCGCTGTAAAAGAGTTTCTCGTGGTTTTTATTCAAATTATTGCCTCGAGTGAAAGGCGCCACAGAGTTTTTCCTCTCGCCTTTATCACGGCGAAATAACACGGGATAATCGAACGATCGTTACTTAAAAATACAACAGAGCTACCGGATAATATCCTCAACCTGTTTAAAATAAGAAGAAAATAAGAAAAGATTCTTGAAAACGGTCGCGTATTTAAAAGAGATTTTTTATCTTAGACGACACGAATTTTATATCTTTTGAAAGAACACTCTGGTAAACTTTCTATTATAAAATTCGCAAAATTTATTTTACACTAAATGTACATACATAATTTTAAATTAAAAATCAAGCAAAAGAATAAATAAATAGACGATTGAAACAAGACCCAGGAGTTTGGAAATTTTTGAGCTATGGAAATTTAGCAACCTTAAAATTTCAATGTTTGGGTATTTATTAAATTTGTAACTTTGAATTTCGTACTTTGGGAATTTCGAAATTTCGAAGACTAGAAACTTGAGAATCTAAAAATTGGGAAATTCAGAAATTTGGAAATTTGAAGATTGGGAAATTTTTTAATTTGCGAATTTGAAAACTTAAAATACTGTAAATTTCAAACTATTAAAGATTAGTAGTATCGATATTAGTAACAATTAGTGTTGTGTTATGCGTCAACTTAATGTAAACGCAAGCTAGTTTAGTTGTGTATCAATGACACTACTCTGACAAAATTAATAAACAACTGATTTGAGATATATGTCGAACTTTATCGACATGTTGTTGGGAGTGGACTCACGACTTGTTAAAATTGACTATGAGATTGGTTGAAAAAATATTAAGAGAAGAGGACAAGAACCGCCCTTACAAGATGTTTGTACCGAGGTCAACTTTGACCTAAAATAACGACTATGCCGTCGCTCGTCACCTAACGGTTCGGCAGTAATAAAACCATAAAGTGTGCTGGGTCTTAACAAAGTATGTAAAAATAGAGAAATTTGGAACTACAAATTATCCGTAATAAACCACTGCAAAAGGCAATGGTCGTTTTGCTTAAGACAATTAGCAATGATCGAATATTATTAGAAAAAAAAGTTTGCCGTCGATATTAATTAAGAAATAGCCAAATAAAACTGCGTGTCAGCGGTAATGGTTATTAGTAACCACCTTTAAGTATAATTGTAAACATCGAAGAACATTTTTGCTAATAACTAAAAACGAAATTTTTCTATATAATATACTGATAAATAGTAACTAAGAATAAATTTTTATCATTAATAACGGTTACTTGTAATTAAAAATAAATTTTTGTCACCAATAATGATTACTAATGGTTAAAAAAATGTTAATTATTCATAATACTTATTAGTAACCAGAACAATTAAAAATTAACGTTTTCCAACCGTACTGTTTTGGAAAAAATTCTTCAAGAAAGCAGGTGGTTTTCATTCAAATATGAATGTAATTTTACCCGATAACTTTTTCCATAAAGATCTGAAAAATACTTGTTATACGACAAAAACTGAGTTTTCTATTTCATTTTCGAAGAAAGTAGGCCACGTGAAAAAAGCCTATGTAAATATACTTAGTTTCCGGAGAAAACCATTGGGTCGGAATGGGTTAAACAGTAAAGTATCCTTCGAGCATCATTCGATGGAAACAGTGCCGAAGCCCGCACAGAGGCTGACAATCATTGAAGGGTTAAATCACCACGAGAAACGTAAAATAAAAAGCACAACGAGAAATCCTATCGGCAGGAGCGAGAAGGCCAATCAATCCGTCACTTGTAATCAATTAAAAGCCAATAAACCAGACGCTGATTGGGCTGCAGGCACGAGAGCGAAAACCAGGACGATAATAGCGAGTCATTAACAGCTGCACAAGCTGTGTTTCTATGGCAGCTCGTCGCCGGTACGCTCGACGACTCGCTTGATTTCGAGTTCAGCTTTACAAAAGCTTGCTTCGCGGTGTCCCTGCCTGCTAGACTTGTAATGACGCTCGCTACCGAGCGCGTACAGTTCCTCGAGGAGAAGCCTCGTTGACCCCGTCTCGATTTCTCGAGAATCGCACGATGGATCGATCGAAAATATCGAAAACACGCACCGTCGCGCGTGAATCGAGAAAAAGGGTTGGCAAGAGAAAGGGGGTTGTGCCAGCCTGGCAAGGCGAGAGGGTGTGTTTGGATTTCAATTGCCGTAGGTTCGGAAAACTGGCGCGACACTCGTTAAAAGCGACGACGAGCTCCCTCGATGGATGGATTTCTTTCATTTTCCCTTCGTCGATTCGAGATTCATCGGCTGCGTGAAAAAAAGGAAAAAAAAAAAACAGAAAAAAATAAATTCACGCGTGCTCGCGCCGCTAATTGCGGCCAAGTAACGCGCGCCATCGAGCATCCTCTTTCCTCCTCCTCTTCTACCCTCTTTCCTCGTTTAACGCCCAGCACTTCAAAGACGGGATTAATTCCCGCGAACGAACACCCTGAAAAAACTCGGGATTCGAATGTATATCGTTTGGTTCACTTTTTCGTTGTTTTTTGTTCTATTCTGCTTTGTTTTAATGGTTTCTTTCTTCGTGCTGTTGGCCGCAGCGGGATTGGATATATATAAAAAAAATTGAAATGGAACGTGGTATCGTAAAACTGCTTTGAGAGTATTTCGGACCTTTTAACTTGGGAATATCGTCGCATCGTGTGCGGTGAATCCGGATCGCGATTGAAACCGGGATACAAACGATTGTTTGTGCAAAGGTAAGCTGAAAAGGACGAAATGATCTTCTTTTTTCTTTCGTATACGATTTTATCTGTGTAACGTGTGGTTTTGATGTAAACTAGCAGGTTTACCTGGCCTACAAAAATGATTGATTTCTATCCTTTCATGGTTTTATTCGCGCAATCACTATGAAACACTGTGGGTGATAAAAAAAAGCGATCGAGTTGTTTTTGATGCTTGCAGATAATTCTCTAAATATTGATCTTTAACGATATTCTGTGATAGTACCGCACCATTTGTCAATGTTTACATGTTTTCGATAGCGATGCAGAGTAAATTAATAATTTCTGCAATACACTAATCATTAACACACACAATTTTAGTAACGATTTATACGAATATAAATTGGAACATTGTTTTTTTAACCATGGATTTATTAACGCGGTACATTTATAAATTCAAAAGTTTGATTTATTTTGCTCAACTGACAAAATTGGCAAATGTGTTTCCTCACATTTATTAAAAATTTCGTACTTCATATTCAGCTATCATTGTTAATTATTTCGTTGCTAAACATTTACTATTTACTATTCCTATACAACAATAATCACAATTTGTTATGCGTTCAGGTGCCAATAACTGCACAATTCATTTTACTACACCAAAAATGAATAATACAATAAAGATTATGTTTCTCGAGATTGTATATTTATATTAGTTGCTTTTAGAATTAATTATTCAGATTCTAGTCGCATTTCACAAAAACAATTTACAGAACGAAACTCAGCAGCAGATTATAAAAATATTCAGGACAGAGTACCATTTAAAACCCTATACAAAATTACATAATAGCAATTCTGACAATCAATAATTAAAAATGTTAAAGTTTATCTATCAAAGGTTTGGAACAAGTTTATAAAATTTACATATCCAGAATAAATTACAAATTTTTTTAATAAAATAAAAGCAGTTTCAGTCTAAACTTCAGCTTCTCAATCTAGCACTGCAACATCTATGCAATCCTTTAACTTTCCAACAATAGTCCCTAATGTAGATCTATTTTAAAAATATATTTAATCTTGCGTAATGTAAGTCTATTGAGAAAAAAGCGTCATTCAAGCACATCTCTTTATTAATTCTCTAAGTATATTACAGAACTTAAATGCATTTGAAAAAAATGATCTAATCTAACTTAAAACTTGAACCAGACAGTAGCAAAAGAAGTTTATTCAACACCCACCCTATCTCCTTAATTTAAAGTTTCGGAGCGGCTACTGTGATCGTTATGTGCTTCAAAAACATTTAACAATTCAAACGTACTTGTAAAAGTCCTTAACCTTATTTAGCCTAACCTAGATATAACTCATTCCCATTAAGAAGGAAGCTCACTCGATAAGGAAATTATGAAACTCAATTAAAAATCAAATAAAATTTATAAAATTAATATTAAAGCTTTATACTGAGAAAAACAGTATGTCATTTATTGTATGACATTTATCAGTGAAATTGGAGAATATATGTATAAATTTCCGAATTATAGAAATAGGAGAAATTTTGATAGAAATTTAGAAATACAGAAATTGGGAAATGTAAACATTTGACTGTGCACACATTTGTGAATATAGTGACTTGGGAATGTAGAAATTTAAAAATATGAAGCTTTTAAAAATATAGAGATTTGGAAATATGAAGCTCTAAAAGTATGAATATTTTAGAAATACAAAAATCGGAAACAACAAAGTGGATATATAAAAATTTGGCAAAATAGAGATTTGGGGATACAGAAATTGGAGATAAAGTTATCGGGAAATATAGTAGTTTTGCAGAGATCATAAATTGCATTTATGTCGCGGTATATGTGAAGGATACAATTACTTAAAATATTCCATAAAATAATTAATAATTTATTCAATAACAAAGCATATTTCAGAAAAAAATCTCCTGAATCCAATAGACTTTGCTGGTACAATGGAGGTAACCCAAAATTACCTAGCCTAACAGCGCTTAATTCAAACCCAGTGAAAAAGAAACTCGTTGTATACTATATCTCGATCTAAACCTTTGCAGTAACTCAATTCTTCAAGAATATTTTACAACTTCAAAAAAAGAAAAAACAGATCCTGCATATCCTCAAAGAATTTGGCATGAAACCCAATCGTCCAGATCGCAAGAGAGATGTCATCGCCTATCGATTTCAAAATTTCAATAACGCTCACTTCCGGCTGATTCTCAGCTGAATCCCCTTTCTGGTCCTTTGTGTTTCTCTGTTTGCGTAGAGAGAGGAGAGCTATCTCTCCCGCGGGTGAGGACGAACGGCCGCCATTTCGCGGTGCAGTAGGAAGCGTGTGCGTGGTGAACGAGTGCAACGAAGAGGGTTGGCAAAGCGAGAGGGGTTGAAACGGTCGAGAGGTGTAAAGGAGGGCGAGGTAGCGGGGATTTAAACGCCAAATTCAGAACACCACCACCCATCTCTCCAGCATCGTACTCGCTCCTCTTTATCGCCAGCTTTATCTGTCCCATTCTCCTTCTCTGTTGGTTGGTATTCAAGCCCAGCACCCTGTTCTTCTTTCTCTCACCCTCGTCCGCGTCTTTGTCGCTCCGAGTTTTACGTCACCCGATATATGCACGCGAGTTTATGCCGAGAGCCGGTAATTCCAGCAGTTTCACGCCAACCAAGCAACACACCGAAGAGAAAGAGCGAGAAAGGGTGACAGCGACGAGGGTGACGGATGTACTGGCGAAGAAGAACGAACGAGAAGGATAAAAGATCGGGAGATATATCTGCCTTAGGAATTTCAGAAGCGTCACTCGCGGAGAGAACGTAACTCCGTGGCCGTTTCGAAGGAAATTTAAGTTTCATAGGATCGAGGCACCGACTGCGGCCCGCCTCTATGTAAACGGTCGTTCGTATGCGCGTGAAACGAGCAGACGGATGTGCGCAAGAGGGTTCAACACGCGCAACCATGTTATATCTACACCATGGGTAGACAGAAGAAAGAGAGACTACTGTGCTGCAACGGTTATTAAAAATTAGTATCGCCTGGCCGGAGCATACCGCAAAAATTGTGTTTGTTCCCATTTGAATAATGTCTCTGTTCGAGCGATGTCTGTCTGACGGAGGCTCAAGAATATAACCAAACGAACGCGTGTGTCGAGATATAAAAACGGGCGGGAAAAAGTAGATTGGTTACTTTTAGAACGATCAAGAGATGTTTTTATGAAGGGGAAATTTAAGGTGACAACAACGTGGAAGTTAATAACGAGTGGATGATGATAATCGGACGAGTTTATCGACCAATTCGTTTAATTTAGCAGAATATGTTATTTCTTATTGATATATTAATTTGTATTATATTATTTTTTATTATATATACTATTTTAGTGGGTTTAACGATAACTGGATTCAGTGCTGCTGCTAGCTGCCAGTGTACAAGAGACTATTGGCTGCGACCGATTATGCGAATCGCAAGCAGATTTTTTATTTAACCAACATGATATCTGGACACTATTAGAAAATTCTGAAATTTTTTAATTTGGAAATCTGTAAATTTATATTTTTGCAGGTTTTGGAATTAGGGAATTTTAAAAATATATAAAATTGGGGATTTGCGAATTTGCAGATCTGGAGATCTGGAGATTTAGATGCGTGAGAAACTGGAAACTTAAACATTTGAGGACTTTGAAATTTTCAGAATTTAAAAAGACTTCGAAATTTCCAAATTGGACTAACAAGTTTTGGGAATATGGAGATTGACATATTGGAAATTTAGGACATCAAAAATTAGGAGACTAGGAATTTCGAAATTTGGAAATATAAATATCGGAATATAAAAATCTCAAAACTTTTAGATTTAGATTTTTCTAACTTTAAGAATTTGGAAATTTGGAGATCTGAGAATATGAAAATTTGGAAATTTGAGAATATGAGAATTTGAAAGTTTCTAAACGGGATTTAAAATATTGAGAATTTTGGGATTTTGAGATTTGGCAATTTAGATATTTGGAAATATAGAAATTTTGGTACTTGGAAATGTGAAGATTTGATGAAGTGTGAAGATGATATCCATCAACTTTTTTATTATTTTTGGTTATTTTGTAGTTAGAATTCGAAACTGTCGTTTTTATGTAAAAGACTATTTGCAAATACAATATAGAGTTTATCTCATTTTTCTAAAAATATGATATTGAAATTCTTGCACAAGGTCGCAAATATAAATTTCTTATTGTCCAATTCTTGTTCTTGTTATATTCCAATATTCATATAGTAATTCTTTTGTTACATTGTAATATTTGAAAAAAAAAAAAAAAAAACAGTTCAAATAAAATTAACGAACCGTGTTTGTAGTATCCGTGCTGTGTGCGTTCCAAAATGGAATGAACATTACGATAGCTGTTACTAACATCCGTAAGATTCCTTAAGAAAAATATTTTAAATGACTCGCTAATAAAACTTTCAGCAGATAATTTCTATGTCGTGTCACCCTACAGAGGTAACTCATTACACGCACACGAGACGATGAAAGAAAACGTGCAAAGAAAGAGAAACATACAAGAAGAACCCGCTGAAAGGTCTGTCACCTACAATAGCTCGTTGCGAAACTTTTAATTACATTTATCCGTCGGAGATGACGCGTATTTCTGTTTTTACCCCTCGAATATTTCTTTCTTCCGTGACTCTTCTCGAATCCCTGATTCTCAATTACACAAGAGTGCACGTGTTGTTTGCTTTCTCTCAGACGAACGCACGGACTGCAACGCAAGGATCCAGATGCTTCTACGTCAATGAAATCACTTCTTGATTTCATTTGTCGCTGCTTCTGATGAGAAGATTATAATTGTTCGACGAAAAATGGTTATGGAGACCTAACCAACCTACCCAGTTCCGAATAAGACCTTTGGGGACTAAAGCACTTAAAAGGTTTTAAGGTCCCTTTATTAGAGAGCGTCATTAGGGTGCGTTCACATTATGCCAGTAACTGGTGCCAGTAGCCTTGCCAGTAGGTAGTCAAATTTTTGCGTTTCCTGCTTTGCTTGTACTAGGTTTATGGTTGGAAAAAGGCAATAAACAAGAAACCATCTTCTTTTAGAAATTTTCGAGAATTTCAGAATTTGTAGGGTTGGAAATCTAGAGATTTTAGAAATCTAGGCATTGGGGATGTAGAGATTTCAGAGTTTAGAAATTTGGGAAACTGAGAATTTTGGAATTTAGCTATTTGGAGGTCTAGAAATTTGGAGATGTAGGGATTTCAAGATTTAAGAATTTGGGAACCAAGGAATTTAGGAATTTAGCTATTTGGGGGTTTAGAAATTTGGAGATGTAGGGATTTCAAGATTCAGGAATTTCGGAATCTGGAAATTGTGAATTTAGCTATTTGGAGGTCTAGAAACTTGGAGATGTAGGGATTTCAAGATTTAGGACTTTGGGAACCAGGAAATTTGGAATTTAGCTATTTGGAGGTCTAGAAATTTGGAGATATAGGGATTTCAAAGTTTAGGAATTTGGGTATCAAGGAATTTGAGAATTTAGCTATTTGAGGGTTTAGAAATTTGGAGATGTAGGGATTTCAAGGTTTAGGAATTTGGGAACCAGGAAATTGAGAATTTAGCTATTTGGAGATCTAGAAATTTTCAGATGTAGGGATTTCAAGGTTTAGGAATTTGGGTACCAAGGAATTTGAGAATTTAGGTATTTGAGGGTTTAGAAGTTTGAAGATGTAGGGATTTCAAGATTTAGGAATTTAGGAATCTGGAAATGTGGGAATTTAGCTATTTGGAGGTCTAGAAATTTGGAAATGTAGGGATTTCAAGGTTTAAGAAATTGGGAACCATGAAATTTGGGAATTTAGCTATTCGAGGGTTTAGAGATTTGGAGATGTAGGGATTTCAAGATTTAGGAATTTCGGAATCTGGAAATTTGGGATTTTAGCTATTTGGTGATCTAGAAATTTGAGGATGTAGGAATTTGGGGATTTTTGAAAGAAAATTGTTTGTTTCTTTTTGTGTCTTCTTTTTCCAAGGACATACCCAATATGGGCAAAATAATAAATGTATAAATTCAACTAGTAGTAAGGCTATAATGTAGACGCGCCCTTACAGGATCTTCATTTCAATATAATACACGATTACTCGTATGCTTATGATAATTTGACGAAAAATTGTTTTTAACAAAAATTAGTTAGTTTTTGTACTCCGTAATTGTTTGATAATTTCATTTTCGTTATTTTCCTATTTATTCTGACTACTCTAAAGGGCAGTGAGGACGGTCTAACTTAATTCCATATTTCAACTTTCTTTCTCTGAACTTTTATGTACAATTTGCTACAATTTTGAAAATTCATTTTTCGTGGAAAAATTAAACATAGCATATGTCATATTTTGGGCCGGGAAATATTCGCAAATATTTAATATTCTTTAACTATTTATACACACTTACTTTTATTGGAAAAATGTTTATTTGTTTCAATACCGTATTTTTTATTAAAATTTTTAACGGATGTCGTCAATTTGTCCAAATCATTTTAGTTCAGGAATTCAATAGTTACTGTTCCAAATAAATGTCTGATCGAGCAAGGAAATGCAACATATTTATGCTCGCCTTTCGTTTTTTTTTTAGTTTCGTAATATTTTAGTCGTGTGAAATTCAGTTACGCTGTATTACGTTGCCGATAGTTTTATCGGTTGACATTTATTATTTGATATGAAAGTTCAGAAATACAGTTACTTGTGTACTTTACTTCCGTGTGAAACGTGCGGGCTGTCAATATTTTACCGTGAGATGGCATATTTTTCATTATAAGCGAAAAAAAGTTATGGCAACTGTGTTAACCTTTCAAATTAGAGTTAAAACATGTATTTTATCGAAAATTGCAGATATTAATAAGGTTAGATAAAAAATTCCAAATGTCAATTATAACTTTTCAATCTTGCTTCTGTGTACACAGAGTTACAAGGCTAATATCTGGAATGGAATTTCTCTTCGTTCCAAGTTTCTTTTTCGCATCTCGTAATGAAAACGGTTTACATAGATAGAATAAAATAAAACAATTACTTCAACCAAAAATCTTCAATCATAAAATATATTGTAAAAATAGTTTAAAATAGTAACAAAATGTAATCATGTATTTACAAATTTGTACAGTGATTCAAACTGTATTAAAAATTAACATAAACTAATATGATTATAGTAATCATACAAATAAGATATATAACTTTTACACGATCCATTTTAACCGAATTCTATTCAATGGGAAAAATTAATCAAATATTTGAATTCGTGAAAAATCGATACATAGTATTTCAGTAAACAATACTTTACAATAAATATTAATTTAAAATAAATATTATAACCTCAGTAAATAATATTCAACACGTAATTCTTATAATACTGAAATTGCATGTGCCAGTGAATAATGTATCGTTAATATAATTGTACCAAATGCCATAATCAAAATGAACCTTACTATTGAAAAAAGCAAACTAATACTTATAGCGGAACAAAAAATTAGACAAGAGTTCTCTAAGTTATCGTAGCAGCATTATCGGGATTAAAATTGTATAGACAGAATTTTAAAGGGGTGAACGTAATCGCAGCAACATTTCAGGAATTTTAAAGTCGCAGCTGATAGTCGTATCGCGAGAAAACAGCAAGGGTGGTCAAATAAAAGAGACGGCTCGATCGTTTAGCTCTCGGTAGACTCTTGAACACCTTCGAGAGCTCTATTTCGCGTCTATTAATTATGCACCGCAGCGTGGACTAATTCGAGGCGACTAAAAGATCCTCTCTGAAAGCAAGCGGACGTTTTTCCGCGAGAGGTCGCACGAAGATTACAACGACAGAGAGCGAGAGAATAACGACTGGTCGAATGCAAAATAGCCAGACCATCCACCGGTATGCACCTGTAATTTAGAGTTTACGACCGCCATAACCGAGACTACCAGTGCTTTTGGCAATGTGTCCCGACACCGAGAAAACCCTCAACTTCTCTTACCATCTTCCACGGTGATGCTGTTTTAGTTATCGTCGTCAGCGTACGTTTCTATTTGCCAGTTGCTGATTCTATTGATCGACATGGAATGAGGTTGCTAGACGAAGTAGGACAAACGTTGTTTTTTTTTTTTTTTTTTTTTTCATTGAAAAGTGTTGGCGCAGTTTTGCAGTCGCGAAGTCGAAATTTTTTTTTATTTCTTTATGGAACATCGTGTCAATCTTAGTATGAGTATGAAGTATTAGTATGTAATAGAGGCATCCTTCACATAACACGGTTAATTGGTTCTGTGTTATTCGAAACTAGGTTTTTTTTCTGTAACCAGGTTCTTTTCTACTCAATTTACTCATTATAATATATGTATCAATCTTTTCTTCAATAAATTCAATTATATCGGACATTGCCTACTCGTTGATCTTACAATAATGTTCGCGACTTCATGTAATTCAAATTTCGTGTTATTCGGGGGATGCTTGCATAAAGTAGTCTTTACATTTTTTAATTAAATATTGAGGTCGTTACTAGCTAGTGAATTTTGTGTTTTCCTAAAGAATACAATTTTCTTTCTGATATATATCTTTTTTAATCTATTTCGTAAATAAGATCATTTGGTTAATAAAGTCGATTTCTTCATGTAAGAATGTTTCTATTGAAATTATTTAACAATAACAATAAATACTGTTTATTTTAGTAAATAACTTGTTGATAATCCAACTTATTATTTATTGAAAACCTAGTGTGAGAATTTGTTATCTAAAATATTAGTAAGTGGCTAGTACAATCTATAAAAAGTAATGAAATTTTAACCGAAACTGATTTCCAGCACAGAGAAGAAAATTGTTAAGGGACTGAAATGTTTAAAAAGTTGAATTTTATGTACTATTTTATTAATCGTGTAATAATTTGTAATTACTCTGCAACTTGAACCTTTAGGATAAATATATTAGTCTAAAACTGTTTCTACCCACGATACATACATATGTATTTGTACGAGGCGGTAAAAGTGGTCTACAGTTTAAACTAAACGCAATTCAGGTTTAATAAAACCATAAAAAAGTTATGAGATGCAACATAAAAGGAAAATTTATGCCGTCTCTGTTGAAAGTACGTATCAGTATATCGTTAATTAATTTCTACACAGTAAAAGTTTACTGTATTTTATATAAAAACCTAACACGATCAATACATGTCACCAATATTACAAAGTTAGTGTACGTTGACACTACATGTAGATCGTGAATTTTTAAATTTGATGATTAAAGAAGTTCGGAAAATTTGAAAAATGTAACGAATTGAAAGAGTCAAAAAACAAAATTTGAAGACTTGGAGGCCTGGAACTTGGAAAATTTATAATTGAAATTCTTGAAAATTTTTAATTTTGTGAAGCTGGAAATTTGAAAAATGGACAACAAAAAAATTAAAAACTGAAAATTTGAATATATGTAAAATGGCTGATACGAAAGCTCCGCAGTGAGATTTTTAGTTTTTATTTAATTACAACTGTTTACTACTAATAAATAGTACACACTTATTACATAAAATTGGCACTAACTGCAGAGCTTTAGTTTTACCTTTTTCGATTACACTAAATTTTCCTTTCCATGCTTTTTATTTACTATTCTTAATATTTCTATAAAAATTACCTTGCAGTACTATCTACGACAATTAAATATAAACAAATTTACTTTTCAGAAAAAAAATGAGGGAATTTGAAAATTTGTAAATTTAGAAATTTTTTGACTTGAAAATCTAAAACGTCAGAAAGTTTCAGAATTCTG
Organism: Megachile willughbiella; assembly: GCA_945859595.2. Lineage (NCBI taxonomy): Eukaryota > Metazoa > Arthropoda > Insecta > Hymenoptera > Megachilidae > Megachile > Megachile willughbiella. The sequence continues at coordinate 2,321,656 of OX243807.1, forward strand.
AAATAGAGGGTTTGAAAATTTAGAAATTTAGATACTTGAGCTTTTGACACACACTCATCGATGAAACTATAATCATATTAAAAGAATGTAACTTCCACATTATAAAATTAACATATTGAAATTTGATATAACTTCGATCTTAAAGAAACACAATAGACCTAAGAATTTGAAACGTGTTTTTTTTTATCAAACAAGCAATTAATATTGCTAACGTTGACATGCTTGAGCAATGTTTCGTGTGTCACTAGAGTCTGCGAAGACAATAACACGAAGATCACTCGAGATATATGACTTTCCTCGTATTGTTATAATTATTGTTTATTTCGAATAACTTACGTGTAACTATTATTTGCTGTGTTCTACGATCGAAAACCACACACTGAATCTACTGCAAGGTACAATGTCGAGAAAGAGGAAGAGATACCTATTGACAGAAGCGCTCATCCTTTTCGATTTACCAAATAATCTGGTGAGTTCTCATATTGTACCACTTTTGGTAGTAGTTTAGCACGGAAATTGAATCAATACCACGATGTTGTGGGATTTTCGTCGTTTAGTTGTCGCGTTAACATGTTCGATCCCGGAATAACACGTGCAGCTCGACCGCGATAAAGCGAAGGCGTAAAAATCATTCTTAAGTTCAGAAATACGTTTATCTCCAAGACTGCTTTACGTATTAGGTCCTTATTACTTTTATATTTTCCAATTTCGCGTATTTTTATATATGAGAAATTTCATGACGTCTCAAACATTGCTGCTCCTATGGGTGTGTTTTAAATGATGGCAACCTGCTCATAAATATTTGTTAATTTGAAAATTTGGAATTTCAATGATTCTAAATATCTCGGACTTCAAATCATCAAATTTCTAAATTCTCAAATCCCTTAATTCCCGTTTCAAAATTTTCAAATTTAAAAATCTTAAAATTTTTAAACTCCCAAATTCTTAAATCCCCTAATGCTCGAGTTTCAAAATTTTCAAATTTAAAAATTCCTAAATTTTCAAATCTCCAAATTCCCAAATTTCTACATATCTGAATTTTCAAGTCTCTAAACTTGCGAATTCCTAATTGCCTAAATCCCCAAATTTGTATATTATCATTCCCACAGATTCTCATTTTTTCGAATTCCCAAATATCCAAATTTCTAAATTCCGAGATTCGTAAATATTCATATCCCCAAATCTCAAAACCATCAAACTTCCAAATTGTTATTCCAAGTCTTCAATCTTCTAAATCTCCAAATCCCTTATAATTCTGATATCTGCACAAAGGCGCATAATTATTGGAAACATATAACGGTCGCTTCATACAAAATTCAAATTTCGAATATAATAACGAAGCTCACAACCACCCAGCCAGCCAAAAGCCCATCTACCAATTTCAAAGACACGATCTGACAGAGCAGACTGAAGATGAAAGAAACAACGTCCAAAACGCACGCGTTGAATCCACGTACAGACTCTGTTGATCAAATAACGTCCGCAGCCGAGATACGTGCTGTACGAAGAGGAAATCTGAAATTAATGTACGCCGAGTACGTGGGCCACGATGAAATTAGTAAATAAACGGTGGCGAAAAGACGAAAAGCTACTGAAATTTTCATCGATCAGGTAGCTACTGTCTGCCGAGTATATGGAAGCCCCGAGAGGATTTCGCTAATCCTAAGATGCGTCATAAACCGATTTGCGTCGCACCAAGCAGAATTGGAAAACGAAGTTTCCTTCAGCTTCGAACGGCCACTGGGAGGAGCTTTGCTCGACCAACGGAGTCTGTAAAACATCTATGAAGCTATAGAAATACGGTCAGTATTCGTATACAACGTGTTCTGGCTAGGAATAGGTGCTGGAGGGAAGGAGATAATAATTTTCCCTGAAAATTAATGAGTAAAATCTGTCTTTGATATAAGAGGATTCTAGAGACTTATGGAATTTTGAAGTTTGCTGAATAATTGAACGCTTAACACAATATCAGGAACGGATGAGGCGAAAGCTAGGCAAAAAGTGGTGTAGTTGATCGCAGTTTTGCTGTTTCATTGATGTAATAATAGTTTCTTATGTTGCCTATATATTATTATTTACGCAATGATTTTTAAATTGCTGTCAATTATCAACCGTTATATAATCAAAAAGTGTTTTGGATTGTTGAATTAAAGCGTTTTCCTTTTATATCAACGTATGCAAATACTGATAATGACCTTCAAAAATTATCTGCAAATTGAATGTGCCAGTAGAATATTACGAACTGACATTTTGAACTAACTTTATAATTCGTCAAAATTAATTTTAATTACCATCTTACGAAATAATAATCTAATACGAAGAACTAGAAATTATGAAATTAATTCACTTAACGTTTCTGAAAAACTTATTTTGTTAGAGCACAGTCGTCGTCATTTTCTGAACATACTACATAAAAGTATGGAGGATTCACATTAGTAAAATTCGTTGTATATGAAGCTATCAAAGTTAGCTATAGAACCGTGTAATTTGTTAATTTACTGTTTCCTATTTTTAATAATATTAATATACAGAACGTTCATTTTTTTCCATAAATGACTACATTAAAATCATTTTGTGTGCATTAAACACATATGCTTATATATACGAGGTCGACTGTGTGACCTCTTCATGGTGTGTCTAATGTCAGCGACACACTTTCCATTAAAAGGTCAATAGAACGTCAACAAAAATTAGCAGCATCACGTTGTGAGGTCATTGCAAAGAGGACACCATAATCTTCAAATCCACAAAGACTCTCGTGATGTTAAGAATTGTTTATTGAATGTGCCGATAATTGTATACATGAAATTTAAAAAATAATATTGACAATACAGTTGTATCTTACACTTCTGAACTAACTAATTACGAATTACCTGATATAAAGTTGAGGTAGAGAACATTCGCTTGTACTTCAAAATTTCTCAATTTTAAAATTTCTAAATTTTAAAAACTTCAAACTTCTAAATTATAAAGTACTCAAATTCTCGAAGATTTAAATATTTAAATTTGCAATACAAAAAACCCTCAAAGGTCCACATTTTTAAACCACAGATCTCTAAATTTTTAAATACATAAATATCAACTTTTCTAATTTAAAAATTAAAAAATTTTTGAATCTTAAAAGTTATATGTTAATAATTATTTAAATTAAAAAAATTCCATGTTTTCACTCTAAATTCTCAAATTCGTTAATTCCTAAATCCTCGAATTTTTAAATTTCAAATCTCAAAACATCTTAATTTTCAAACTTCAAATGTATAAATGTATAATTGTATCGTCAAACTTTCAAATTTTGCAATTACTACATTTTTTCAAATCTGTTACAATTTCTAGTTTCAAATTTTTCTAAAAAATTGAATACAAAATCCCTAAATTCAAATTTTGTATCTTTAAATTCTCAAATTTGTACATTCTCAAATCTCAAATATCTTATTACCAAATTTTAAAATTCGTGAATTTCCAGGTTCCAAAATTCACAGATATTTAAATTTTTTAATTCTTACATTACCGAAATTCTAACTCGAAAAGTTTGAATGAACGTTGCGATGAAAACATTTAGACAGTCCGGAATTTTAAATTTTACAAAAAATTTTCCATCCAAAAAGAAACGGGAGGTGAGGTCTCTTTTCCTCACGTAATAAAGATAAAATCATAATTAAAATATACAGTTAAACATAAACACATACGAGGGGGTACCCAAAAGTAACGGGAATTGGGCTGCAGCGGGGAGAGAGGGTGGGAAAACCCAATTTTTGACAAGGTATCCGGTAGGGACACGTCTCCTGGGTCATTGTGCGAAGTTTTGTCGCTGCTGAGTACATCGGTTCGTCCGTGGCAATTTTTGTAGTAAAACAGCTTTTTCCATTTCGGCGAAAAAGTTATGGCCGATTGTCGAGAGCAACGCGCGGCTGTGAAATTTTGTTTCCTGTTGGGGAAATCGGCCGCGGAAACTATTGGAATGCTGAAGACTGCTTATGGGGATGCTGCCCTAAGTAAGACCAGAGTCTACGAGTGGTTTTCACGTTTTAAAAATGGAGAAATGTCCGTTGAAGACCAACCCCGTTCAGGACGCACCTCAACGTCAAGAACTGACGAAAACGTCGACAGAATCAGTGGTCTCGTTCGTGAAGACCGTCGCCGAACCAGAAGTTCTACTTGGAGGTTTTGAAAAGATTGAGGGAGTCTATCCGGAAGAAAAGGGCAGATCTTTGGCATGCAAGCCACTGGTTCTTCCATCATGACATCGCACCGGCCCACACTGCCCTCTCCGTAAAGCAGTTTTCGACCAAAAACGGCATGACACCAATTGTCCATCCCCCCCCCCCCCTTCCTACTCGCCGGATCTAGCCCCCTGTGACTTCTTTTTGTTCCCTAGACTCAAAAGGGATATGAAAGGAAATCGTTTTGCCACTGTGGAGGAGGTAAAACAAAAATCGCTGGAAGGACTAAAGAACATCCCGGTAAATGAGTTTAAAAAATGTTTTGAACAATGGAAGGATCGCTTGGACAAGTGCGTTGTGGTCAAGGGAGAATACTTTGAAGGTGATCAAAATTTGCTGCAAAAATATTAAGAAATAAAGAAGTTATGACGAAATTCCCGTTGCTTTTGGGTACCCCCTCGTATGTAACTACTAGAAGATGAAATATTATTTTGCCGAAGAAGAATAGCAGCAATAATAGACTTTTATTAAATCCACAAATCATTAAATTCAAAAATTGGTAAATTCGTAGATTTTCAAATTTATGACTTGCTAAATTCCTATATTTACAAATTTCCTAATCCTCAGATTCGCATAAATTTGTAAATTTAAAATTTTCAAAATCACCAAATTTACGAAATATATAAATTCCCAATTTCCAAATTCTCTAATCCCTAAAATTTCTAAATATAAAAATCCACACATTTTCAAATAGCGAACCCTTAAACTTCCAAACTGCTAGATCTCTAAATCCCTCAATTTACATAATTTTAAATTCTTAACATATTAGACATCCAAATTTCCAATATAATCAAATTTTCAAATCTGATCCCTAAATTTCTAAATTTAAAAATCCCCACATCTTCAAATTCCCAATCTCTAAATATCTAAACCGACATATTCTAAAGACTATTTTATGGCACTTTTATATTACGAAATTGCATCAAACTTTTGATGTTTCGAGGTCGAACATTTGACAGATTACAAGTTGATGCGAAAACGAAAGATCATTTCGTTAACACTGAAATTCAGCAATAATAAATTTTGATCGACGTTTGAGAGAATGGTACAGTTTTTTCGGCAGTTGGTTAACTTTTTCGTAGTAGCCTTCAGAAGCGGCTCAATATTGTCGCTTTCTCGTCGAGTGCCCCAATATTCAGGTACACCGAATTAAATTCGCGTTGCACGTACACCGCTTCGGTTGGACGGCCATTAGCCATCAGCGAATTATCTACCAGCGACGAGGGGATTTTCTCGCAGCAACAGTAGTGCGTCATGTGTGCCACACGAAATGTTCGGTTGAAAATCTTGCTGAAATTTACATGAATTTCGCTGAAAGCGGATCGAGCTATCATAATCGGCTACGCTTCGATATTCCTCGATTTCGTTCGCACTCCTGTGAATTCTTTATCGCGTGAACGATCGTTTCTGTTGTTGATCAAATTATCTGGTAACGTAACATCCTATGAATACGAAATATGCAGTGAAATTTTGTTAACTAGAATTTATAATAACGAACAAAAATATGGTAATTATATAGGAGAGCGAACACTTCGCTGATTTCAACGACCTTGAAATATGTTGTCAGCGAAAACATTTCTAGTCACTTTTCGATGTACAAATATCCATATATAATTGTGTACTTCAGAATTTAACTACTAACTATCTTGAATTGTTCATCGCTTTAAATAATTAGTCGTCTGCTGCTATGGGAAATATGATCGTTCTGTTAGATGTTCTCCACGAGGTAGTAAAGTCTTATAAATGAGTGAGCATAATACTCGGGGGTTCTTCTTGTCGGTCTTAGTATTAGAGATATTCGGAACAAACTGCAGTTATATCTACAGTTTAACTGACATATGGTAATGCATAGATTCTCTATGTATAATATCGGTTTAGTTTTTTCTAAAGAATATACCTGGTATAATACACCCGAACCCACAATATTTAACACTAGATTTACGGAACCCGTCAAAACTTATTAAGAAATTTTTGTAAAAATATATGTCAACTTTCGTCAAGCTAAAGAATCAATGTCTTAGGCAGTTCACATATCATCCCCAATTTATTTGTTTTTCTACTTTCAGTTCAAATTTAAATATAAATGACCATAAACGTCCGTAAACCTAGTGTTAAATGTGGTATTTTCTGTCGTCATACATGCAACTACACTATATGTGATATGTTTAAGTAAGAGCCATGAAATGTTAAAATATATATCAATGTATACTTGAATATGTTAAATTAGAGACATTGTTAGAGTGTAGCTTGACGAGGTTTGCAACATGGGACAGAAAGGCAGCTACCGTTGAAACCTTTGTTGAGTGCTCGCATTATCAATATATCAGCATGACGATGCTACGTAACAAAATTAGTTTTTTTTCTTTACTTTCTAAACATTGCTTGCTAGTTTATACAATTTTAGGTCACAGTAGTGCAAGCCATGTCATGAACCCCGAAGACCCGAAGGGTACCAGGTCTAAGGACTATGTCACCAAGTTTTCTGAAATCATTAGTCACCCCGATCTCTACCCTTTTCTCTTAGAAAAAAGCCTATTCTTCTGCTAGGAAAGTAACACGCCAAGGGCACAATAGAATGTAGGATACGAGGAAATAGACCGAGAGATTAGAATCATCATACCTCGTAGACAACTCGGATAGCATAGAGATTTGAAATAGCTTAGATAGTTCAGAGAGTATAGGCAGTTTACAGATTTTAAAAAATATAGAAAGTCCGACGCTGAGTTCTATCACAAATATTAAAATAGTTCATCATCTTTAATAAGTATTCACATGCATGTACACACTCTTACACATGTTTTAGGATCACCCAGTTAGTTAATAAATACGTCTACATCACATAACGTGTCCTGAAATCATTGCAGTCCCAGAGCCGTTTTCAACCTATGGGTGGTCCTTCAACCTATGGCTGGCACATAGTGCAATAATTAGGACTCCATTGCACCCTAACAAATATTAAAGAAAACAGACCAATGATATGTGCACATATAGAAATAAAATATGCTACTGAATATTGTATATTTAACTTAAGTATTTTATGCATATCTTAGAAACTAAAATGGAGAGCTGGCTACATAAGTACGTAAGCAAAATTATTATTGACCTTGACAAAATATTTCAAGGTTATTAAAAAACGGTGAGGTGTGCCCTTTTCGATATAATTACCAAAAATATTATTATTATTATTTGATATCCTAGTTAGATTCGTCAATACGATATAATTAATAATTAACTATCATGCAGATACCGTTGAAAATATCAATAGACAAAATCTACTTTTATTTCTTATGAAATATGTATTAATTTCATGTTATTTCGTTGTTTTTATTATATATAATTTGAAGTACTTAAAACCAGGATTTGCATGATAATTAGATGAGTAGAATAATTCGTTATCATATGCTTAGTACTGCTTTTTTAATAAGATACCCTAAAATGTAAGCTTCAGTATACATTTGTTGAAGAGAAAAAATATATCGACACATGAATTAAATAAATGTCATCTACTGACAGAAATAACATAATTTTTTAATCCACTCCATATTTACTTAAGGACATCATAACAATGATCTTGATCTCAGCATATGGAAACTGCAGCAGAAGGAATGTAGCTTCCACACATGACAGTATTTTAATTGCAATGATTAACAACATCTTCAACAAGACCTATTTGCTATCATTGATACGTACATAAACAGGTTCATTTTAATTGAATTACCGGATAGTTCATACTTTCATTACAACTTAATTGCTGGGTAAAAGCTGCACGAAACCTATTAATTCAAATTTCAATATGTCATATATCGATAGTACAACTGAAAACAGCTTTTGCCTGTCCTGCACATAACATCGAACATATATTATAATTATTATAGTGAGTCATTATATTCACAATAAAACATATTAACCATTGATATTACAAGTCGTGATTGTAAGACCAGAGTTTGGTTGAATTTATTATTGTCAAGACAATTATTGCAACCACTAATCCTTTGATGTATGACTGTTTCAATTATGATAAAAATACAGTTTAAACTGTTACAAGCAACGTTAATTAATATTAATACGAACAAATATTTTTTTTTAAACAAGTCTATTCAAAGAAAACGATATAATATTAAAAATGCACAACTTTTTGAAAAGGCGTGACAAAAATTGTAGTTACAAAGAACAAGATATACATATATCCTACTATTTCTTTAAAAAATTTGTCTTTCACATGTTTGACAAAATGCAAAAATTTGGGGATTTGGGTTAGGTTAGGTTATAAGTGGCGGGAAAAATCCTAGAATTAATATGATAATTCGTCCAAATTAATAAAAAACATATAATTAACAGTAAAGTAACAAAGAATATGAATTTCCACGTTTTAAAACACTTTTAATTTCCATTACTAAATTTTTGCAAATATTCAGTGTTCTACTGGAAGGTTAGTTTACTCAGGAACCTAAAGGGATCAACATTTGATAATGAATAATTTATACAAAAGTTTTTATATCCTAGTAATGATTATATTCGTAAGTCGCAGTCGTATGATTTTTCCAAATATAATTAGAGATTATCACACTATTGCCAAATATAGAAACCTATCAGTATATAATATGAATGTATGGTATGAAAGTGTATATTAATTTTCTCATTATTCCTACTGTTTTTATAATTAGACATGTTAACAAAATATAATGCAATATCATATGATTCAACGAAAAAACTATGTACTCCTATCTACTGCACGTGTGGCAGTGTCTGCCACCATGTCTTTGCCAAAACGCTGCATACTTATCTTCTCCCAAGTTTTCCTAACTTTCTCCTTCTTCTGGACGCTTCTAAGAACTCTGTCTCTATTTTATAACCTTCAATTTGCCCAAGGTCTCGTGCAAGTCTGGTCAATGTCAAATTACACATTTGGCAGCTAGACTTGTACAAGCCTATACTTTTCGTTGTTCTTTTTGGAACGAACATTATAGGCCCGCCAATCCATCGAATCATTTTGTAACTGTTCATTAAATTATGTTTGTGTTACTAAAATAAATTGAGTGATCATAAGATCAAGTTTAACCGTTGCACAACTACATCCTCAAAAGTATACAATTTTCATGATTGGTTGCGTCCTGTATCTGTGATATTTTCACAATGATAATTTAAAAGTCTCATTGTTCGAGTTGCGTCACTTTTAAAATACATATACGATACGTCCAATAATATCTATATACCTTAATTACAGAAACAAACGCAACTTTTACCAAGTCCGCGCAGAATCGTTAATATTATACATTAGAATTACTCGGATTACGAGCAGTGGCTCGATTATAACTCGCCGTTATAACTTAAGTACTCAATTGCACCTATCCCTTCTAAGTTTCACCATACTGATCGTTAACTACGGAAACAAAAGTAACTTATGCCAGTCTCGCGCACACCCGCCAATATTATCCTCGTAATCCCCCGATATAGCCGGAAGCTGGTTCCATTCCGTCGGTTTAAACGAATTAAATTACTGGCGTCGTTTCGTCGGCCGTGGAGGAAAAACGCTCGGGCATGCTCCAAACGAAAATTCCGCTCGCGAGGAACGCAGCGGTGTTCTTAACGAGCGAAACACGCGATCGATCATGCACACGGATAATCAGATTATACGGACATCAATGTGTAATAATACGAACGAACGAACGTGCAGGATTAATGAGCGTTAAACGAGAACCGAAGGGAGAATGATATGCGAACAGCTGGAAAACGAATTCACGATCAACTTCGGCCGTTCCATTAAACGGTATCTATCCACGTTATTAACCATCAATATTTGCGAAATAGTTGACGCGAAATTCGACGACCGCCGCCTCGAACGCCGACACGAGATAGATTTTCTTCGGTGCTTGTTAATTTCTATATTAATACACACTGGATGCTAGTTTTGGACAAAAAACACCGTTCGATCGATGCATGATTCCTGGGGCAACATATTGTGGAAAAATGAGAAATTTAACCGTCAATGCGAATGATATTCGAAAATTGAAAAAGGTACTTATCTTATCATTCTGATGTGATATTTGAACACTTATTACGTTTCATTTTTCAAACAAAAGCTATTGGTAATTATTTGGAATAGGTTCATATTGCTTTGTAGGATTCTGATGACCTCGAAATATGTTGTCGAAGGCATCATTTGGAGTAATTTTGTTACCTTTTGCCATATATAGTCAGATGTACGTTCTGCATTTGATCAGAATGCACGTATTGCACACTTGAATCTGTATTCATACTCAAAGCAAGATGTAGGCTTCATTCGTCTAAGGACACGTATACAATCTCGGCAATCTTTCAATTTTTAAATTTTCATATCTCGAAATTTGTAAATTTTCAAAGTTTCAAGTTCTCCAATTTTTAAACTGTTAAATTTTTAAATTATCAAATTTCTAAACACTGGAATTAATCAATTTTCCAAACTAATTCTCCCTACGTATGTACAAATTTTGAAATTATTAAATTTCTTTATTTTTGTATTCTCCAGTTTTCAAACCTTCATAGTCTCCAATTTTCAAATCTTCAAATTATGTAGCCTTCAAATTTTTACATTCTACGTTTTTCAAATTTCAAAATTCACTAGCTCTCAAATCTTCACATTCCTAAATTTTGTATTTTCAATTTCTCAAATTCCCACTTTTTTAAATTTCTAAATCTACAAACTCCTACATTTTTTTATGTTCAAATTCTTAATCCTTCTCATTCCAAAAACTCTAAATCTCTCAAATCTTATATTTCTAAGTTATCAAACTGTTTAACTGTTGAAATTTTCAAATTTCCGAATTGCGTATTCAATTCAGATTTAATACGAATAAAATAAAACATTTGTATATTCTAAAAATTATTAAATAAAAACAGTTTTCTAAAAAATCATTGAAGTTATTTTATAACCAACTATTTTCTACAAAATTATGGAGTTTAACACAATTATTATAATTATGAAAGCAGTATTTAAGTACACGAACTAAATCACTTCGAAAACGACCTTTTCATAAAAATTTGGAAGCTTTTAAATAAATGTCGTACTATTGAAATACACAAAAAAAGTGAAAGTAAAACAAAATTTTTAGAAATTTTACAAGTTGTTACATAAAAATAGTGCTGCACCCATTCACTGCCAGTCAAATTTAGAACGTTTTGCCCTTGGCGCCATGATTTTATTTTAAGGTAAATATACAGATTTTCACGAAATATAATAACATTTAGTTGCAGATATAGTACTAAAATGGGTTAAAAAATTGATTGAAATAACTAACTGAAGTATTTGATAAAAAACTATATTTTTCGAGGAACTTGAAATTCTTAATATAAATTTCACAACGTACTCAGTATGGAATGCTAATGCTCAACACGAACATATTTTAAACAAATTTGTTAATAATCTCAAGAATTATATCATGAGTGAAAATAGTCCTTAAAGAAACGAAATTTCATAATACAACATGGGATGCTGCGCTCAACGCAAACACATTACAAGTAAATTTTTAAAAAATCTGAAGAATTATTGTTTAAGTGAAAACGTCCTTAAAGAAACGAATGAGGTTGTCCGGCAGGTAACCCAGCTTTTTTCACGAAACCTTCCGATGTTTCAACGTTTTGCTTTCACGAGCAGATACACCGAATCCAGTCTCGGCATCCTTTCACTTTCTTAAAGGAAGTAACAACCGATCGAATGCATCGCTCTGTATCCGCGTATTTAACAAATACCGATGCTATCTACAATAACTAGATCAAGTAAATAATTATCATTATTACTTACCATTGGCAGGCACTAATAAATGAAGAGATGTTCCATAAAGGATAAAAACATCAGATAAAATCAATGGCTAATAACAGTAATTAACCGTTTGAATCACAATGGTGAGTTACAATGAACGGTACAAATAGAATTAATTAATTGTTACGCGTTGTTTACTTACGCTTTGTATTTAAATTGCCACATTTTGTATCGGCACGTGTCAAATTACCACACGTTCTGTAGGCATTTGTTAAATTGTTATGCATTATACAGTCACGTATTAAATTGTCACGCATTTTATAGTCACGTGTTAGATTGTTATACTTAATTTTATCACGTATTAAACGTTCACACATTGTACTACCACGTTGTTCGCATCGTGTTGTATTGTCACATACTAACTTGACTTGCGTTATATTGCATGCGTTAATTTTTCACACATTGTATTGTCACGTGTTAAATCGTCATGCGTTATGTAATTATGTGTTAAATTACCAATGTATTGTATACGTTAATTCGCCACACATTGTACGGTCATATGTTAGACCGCCACGCGTTATATTGCCACGCAGTAGTTTATAACATTCTATAATGTCACATGTTAAATCATTGCACGTTACACTGCCACGTGTTGTATTGTCACACGTTGTATCACCACGCGCTGTATTATCACGCGTTAAACCGCCATGCGTGGTATAGTTAGGTGGCAGTTCGCCACGCGCTGTATTGCATGCGTTAGTTCGCCACGCATTGTACTGTTATATGCTAAATCGCCTCGTGGTAGTTTACCACACATTATACTGTTACATGCTAAATCGTCACACGTTTTATTACCGCGCTTTGTATTACCACGCGTTGTATTGTCATGCACTGTATTACTACGCGTCATGTATTAAATCACCACACGAAGTATAGTCACGTGTTAAATCGCGGCTTATTGTATTGCATGCGTTAGTTCGTTACACACTGTACTGTCATGTTCTAGATCGTCACGCGTTATATTGCCATTTGGTAATTTGCCACGCGTTATACTGTCACATATTAAATTGCTATGCGTTATATCGCATTACATTATCACCATTAGATAAACACTCATTGTGTTGTTACATGTTACGGAACTGTGTTAGAACACGTTACATTACCACTCAGTAGAGTTGGTTATACGTCATTATTATAAGTCATATGGTAATACAAGGTGTTGTATTATCATATATTAGATCGCAACGCGTTAGATCCTCATATGTTAAGCAGCTACGCTTTATATCATCTCGCGTTAGATTGCCACGCGTTTTACTGCCATGCGTTACACTGCCACGCGTTAGTTCACCACGCATTAGATTTATATCTGTTAAGTAACCACACATCGTAAGGCACGTGTTATGTAATCCCACGTTAAATCGCCAAGCGTCAGATTGCTACGTGTCGAATCACTAAGCGTTATACGTTTTAGCGTTACAGTACTACGTAATATATTGCATCGCACAGAACACAATTTCTGTTTAAAATAAACACCCGAATTGAAAGCTAACTACAGTTCATAAATATATTCCAGTTTTCCAATAAACGATTCCCAAAACAATTGGTAAAACTTACACGTATAAAATTATAGCCATACTTCCAACAGCAAGGATCAACGAACTTGAGAAGCCATTATGAAGAGTCATAGCTACGTGACACCAAAGAAGTTAAACTCACGTTTCAGACGCATCAGGTGGATAATAAAATCATCATTCTTCGATTCGTAGCGGTAAATCGCTTTACAAGAAAATCCAGAGCATCACATGGGGCGTGATGACATTATTTTCCAACGAATCGGGACAATGAAGCTAATTTATTCGTACGTATACATGCGGATACTGAAGTAGCAACGGTGAACAAGCAGTTGCAGCTAAATGGCCCCTGTTCTGGTCGCGAATAAGAGCCTTCTATATAAAGCATACACAAACGTGCAAGACATAATTCGAACAGTCGCACCGCGGGCGTCGAACGAGATACACAAACGAGACATTTCGCGTAATGAACCCTCCCTCTCGACACTTCGGTTTTCTCTCTTTTCAATCTTTTCAATAGAATTGCTGCATCTCTTGAATCAGATAACACCGACGAAAAGAACAGCTGATTCTACGTTGGAGCACTGTTTATGTTCTACTGTTGAACAGAAGACTTCTATGAACTGACTAAGTTAAAACGTCAACACGCTAGATGATATATTAGCCGCATATTACTAATAGTTGAATTATATGAACTAAATTATAGTAAAACTTTGATATTGTACTGCGTTAAGGGCTTCAGGAGCGAGATAATTTCGCACATAACTGGTTATCTTCTTTTTATCGAGGACCAACAAGAGCGATAAATTTTTGAACCCATAAATTTTCCACTTTAGAAAATTTTAGGCCTCTCTATTTACAAATTTTTTAAATAATAAATTATTAAATATAGAAATTTTCAAATTGGCAAGTATAAAGAATTAGGAAATCAGAAATACACAAATTTTAACATTTCCAAATTTTCAAAACCGTAAGTTTATAAATGCAGAAACTTTTAAATTCATAAATTTTCAAAGAGACAATTTTTACAACAGAAATATTTGACATCACAAGTTCATAAATTTAGAAATCTACAAACTTAAAAATTCACAAAAGCACAAACTTTTAAATACAATGATCTTGAAATATAATTATAAAAATTTCAAATTTCTGAATATATATTATAGATAAATATATCAAAATTTAGTATTAGTGTTTATTAGAATTATTTCATTTGTATTGAGAATATAAAAAGTATAGTTCTATTAAGATGAACACTAATATTTACAAGAATATTTTTATTGAATGACTAAAAATTAAGTTTTAATTTAACTAAATTTTAACTTAATTTACTAAAAATTATATTTCTAATATTAATTTTTATTACTATAATTAAATTGCAAAACTGGAAGCTGCTGGAACTGCAAAAATTTATAGTTTTACAAATTAAAAAAAAAAAAATGTTAAATGGCAAATTTCTAAATTTGAAAATTTACATTTCGTGATTCTCAAATATCAAAAATTCCAAATGTTTAAATTTTTATACTTATAAAGTTTCAAGCGTTGCATAGAAGAACATTTTCTTATATCGCTACTTCCGATAATGTTATCACCATTTTGAAAAATCGTACTTCTTGCTAACTTTCTAGCATTCAAACATACATAGTGCGGTAAAATACTTTCCGGTTTTATTCAATGAAAAATCAAGTTCAGCCGTTGAACAGAACTTCGTTACTAATTTTACACACCATGAACCAAAACAAGGTAGGAACTTTTGAACGTACCACGTGTTTCTGTAAATCTCCCGTAGGATATAAACTTTAAATCCATGGATTGTAACGCAACAGCTAAATAATCTCAGTAAAATGGATAAGAAGTAAATTCTGTACTGACAACCAGTTGCTCGAAAATGTAATCAGACGACGGGCAAACACGTGAAAGTATGAAATTCGCTCGGTTTCTTGGAGCGTGTATCAAAGGAACGTCGTGATGAATAGGAAATACCGGTGGTTCCGGCTTCTTGGTGGAGGAATCGTTTCGATACGATTTCTCGGTTAACGGTACACGTTAGTGGTATTCTATCACCAACAGGGTTTCCCGCGAAGAAATGAACCTCGATAGACTGCGTGCTTCCTTGAAATTGGCAAAATAGCTGCTCTTTCGTGAACGTCCTCGCTTCACAGGGCTTCAACACACACTTTATTTTCACATTTCGCAGATTTTATCTCCGGTTTCACAGATCATCTACAATAACATTTCGATTATCACATGTTACGGTGAATTATATCATTGTATACTAATTAAATTGTTCATTTTGTTATATTATGAAACTATGAAATTGTTTGCTGCTCGTATCAATTAAACATACTATGTGATTTTCGTTCTTTCTTAACACGAAGGAAGATTTTTACACACGATAAGAGTTAACTCCATGCGATAATTTCATATATGTGCGTGGGACATTTATCAAATATAGACTTTTATTTATATAAGCGCTATGAGTACCAAAAGAAAATGTTAAATTTTCAATTTTTAATATTATAAAACAAATGAGAACGAGTTCCATTAATTTCACAAAATTTAAAAATCAAATATACCGTAAATTATAATAGTTTTTAAAGAAATATTTCTTTAAATAAAATCATTTTGAATATACAACATATGCGTAGTCTTAACCATATATGTATAATAATAATGCACGATAAAGTTATTGCGCTTTACCGCGATGTACTCATTATATAAATTTTATTGCACACGTTTGTTATTTTTCGTTGTCGATAGCGTATGTGTGCAGTATTGAAGGCCAATAATATCGCACACAGTAAAATTTTTAAAATAAATAATATTATTTTATATGCAATACAGTATGGAGTTTCGGATAATTCGCGAGCAATGAATTACTAATTTCAATCAATTATTCAGCCCATGCGTAAGCATGTGTCGTTCCACTAGTTCTAATGAACCAAGTAACATATTATACATAACATGATTTTCGTCAAATTACCGCGCCAATATAATATTAGTATCACCGATGTAGTTATGACGCTTAGAAAATTTTCAATATTCATGCATAATTTTAAATATACAGTATGTGATATTGTGTTATATGCCATTGAAACGACAGAACTAATTGTTTTTCGTTAAAGAAAGGTGAGTTAAAACCATGTGTCATTCAAATAATTACAAAAATCAATGCTACCATTCTTAGGCAAGATTTATGTGCACGATACGTTTCTTTTTCAAAATGAAGTAACTTATGCCTGAAATGTTTCTTTTCAATAATAAACAGTTCAAGAGATAATTGCAGGACTAGTTTACAATGGGACATAATATAAATTTATTTCCCTATATTTAATATTATAAAAAAGAAAAAATTGTAAATATTCGACTCACCACATTTCCAATTTCAAAATCTTCAAATACTGAATTTAAAATGCTAAAATTCTTAAATAGAAAAATTTTCAAGTTATACAAGTTGCAAGTATTCAAGTTTTCAAAGCTTCGAGATTACGAAACTCGAAAGTACTCAAAGTTCCAAGTTCCCAGATTACCAAACTCTAAAATACTTAAATTCTCAAATTCCAAAATTTGCCAATCTTCAAAATACCGAATTATCAAATTCACGAATGTATAAATTTACAACTTACGAAATTCTCAATTAACTAACCACCCAAATCTCTAATTCCTAAAAAAAATTTTCCAATTTGCAACTAACGAAAATTTTAATTCCATCATTTCTATACTGTGCCAATCGACATCACAAACAGCACGATTATCACGCATAAAGTCATAAAGTAATATCGATGAACTTTTTAATGCAAATATTCGCGTGTGCCGCTCAAAATGTCCGATGTAAAACAAAAATGAATGCATCATTTGAATTTATTCCGAATTTCATGGTTTGGTCGTTTGCCAACCTGTTCTGTGTGGAAACCAGTCTCCGGTGGACTTGTACCGAGAGTGGACTACTTTCACCGTTCTTCAAATTCCAATTATATCGTTTTCAAGGCCGCGATGGACTCACGATGCTACGTTGAACGAATCAACGATCGAATTCCACGGCTTTCTATCCAACGTAATAAGCTCCACGCCACGATTCAACCGGAACACTCTCGACATCCGGCTACTCCTTGCTCTGCGTATGCACCTTCAGGACGTTCTCGTCGAACAACGAACAATGGCGGCCGCTTTCGAATAGAAAACGTCTTCCCATGGCCAACTCAATAGGGATCATAAGTGCAACAATGAAATTGTTCGGAACATGCGATACTTGTTATGTTCGTGGTGACCCATATCAGAACTTTATTAAATTTGTTACGTAAAATTTTCTGTTACGTATCAGACACATTTTTTGTCGACAATTTGAATATTCTGAGCAAGATATGTAAATTTAAATAAGAAGACGTACGTCGAACTTTTCATTTACGGCAGTGCACTTCAAGATCGCGGTTATAACTGTGTACCGATGTACAGTCTCGATATAAGTGAATGTTTCGGATCTGAGTTTTCTCTTATATTGTGCAGTTTTTACATTGGGTGAAGTTTGCCGAATGTATAACAGGACAGCGTCCGAACAACCGAATGTAAATAAAAACACGGATGGAACAGTCATAATGCAAGAATAGAAATTCTTTTATTTTTAACTTTTGTTATGAAACTTCTTCTAATATACTTATAACATTTTCCTGATTAAAATGGAACTAAACATGATGTAATCCGGAATAAACGTACTTGTAGTTTTAAGTGCTTCACTTACATCGAGGCTTTACTGTAGTAAGAGTCATAGTAAGTAAACAAATAGTGACATGTCGGATATCTTCATTTCTTTTCAGTGCTGTTCAGTTAATAGGTGATACATTATTATGGTCGAAATCATAGATTTCTATGTCTGAAATATCTAAACGCGAGCCGAAAAGAATCGCAAAGGTTACAATAACGTTTCGATATAAGCGAATTTTTCGGGTCTAAATTTTCGTTTATACCCTGTAGTTTCTATAATGATTGAAGTTCGCTGCACATAGGAAAAAACAGCAAGCGCAGCAAACATCCGAACGACTAAACGTAGAAAAGCAGCAGAATATCGGTGGAACAATTTTAATGCAAGAATGAAACTTTTTTATTTTTTATTGTTTTGTTAGAAAACATCACCAAACATATTTACGACATTTTTCTAATTAAAATGAGACCCGACATAATTAAAAACATTTACTTGTAATTTCAAACGTTTCACTTATATTGAGAACTTTGCTTCAATAACTTATTACAGGGAAATATAACCAATTTGGTTATATAAAACGGGACTAAAAATAAAAAAATTAGCAACGCATTGGTACTGCTAAGAATAAAATAGGTTTCTAATCTTCATCGACTATCATAATTGTGGCGTTTCTCTTCTTCACCCGCTATTCTTCTCTATACTCGAAACTTACTACCGTCATTTAAATCAATAAACATAATTTAACTTATATCGTGGTGGTGGCGAATCTTTTTGAGACGTGGGTTAAATTCTGTTCATTACTTTTTTCAATACCAGTGGCGTTACTTAGAAAGGGGGGGGGGGGGGACACTAATAATTTGTAAATAGGAAAACTTGACGGTTGACCTTCTTTTTATATTAATCAGCGGACCTTTCAATAGACCTTCGTGTGGCGGTATCTGACTCGCGAGTCGCAGGTTCGCCATCACTGTTATATCATGTTCTGTTTTACTTAAATCAGAAAAATATCAAGAATTCATTGGTAAAAGTTTCATAAGAAGAGAATAGAAAATGAACAAACTTGCATCGGTATTGTCTCACGGACATAACCCAACTCAAATCACGTTACACTTATCGGCGCGCGAACTTCTTGTAAGTTTCGAGGAGTCTTTCCTTCAGTAGACAGGCCAGGTTTGGTGAAATGACCGTCGGACCATGGCAGGGATCAGAGTTGAGTTCGAGTAGTGGGTCAGCGGTGCTGTAAACCATGTGCAGAAATCACCGTTGCTTAGCAGATGTAAAAAATAAGGAAAGTTTTCAACCCCACCAGAAGCTAAAACTATTGCAAAGTCTGGAAGGGGAGCTTACAGGGATTAGTTTCCCTTCCGACTTCGTTTAGCTGGACAGAAGATGCCCAGCAATCAGAGGGACATTGCTAAGTGGTGCCCCAACTATCGAACATACGGTTTATTTTGTACCCAGGGGAGATAGTCTTTTGATAGTCACGCGTCACATAAATTACGATACAGTACATTCATATTGAATATCGTCAACCCTTTTCCACCACTGAAATTTGAAATTCGCGAGAATTCGAACGCGAACAATGGCGCAGATAATATTTTCGCTTATATCGTGTAGATTGTTTCCACTTATATCGTATAGATTGTTTTCGCTTGTATCAAGACTCGATACTGTACTCGACTGTACTGTATTGAAACTACATTAACGGACTGTGTAAAGTGTAAAATATCCCGAAAGTTGTTTGACCTTCGGTATCCTGGAGTTAGATAATTAGGTGTAGGAATGGAAATTCAGATACCTAATTTAAATCTTAATTTACAAGGAAAATTTGCCGAGTGTTAATAACGGATTTTAATGAAATAAATAGTATGCAGTTTTCGAAAAAATATTGGATGCGTACTTTTTCACCTCATACAAAACATCTATTTATTTAAAGATTATAATAAAAGTTAACGTTTTTTGTTTTGACAAGTAAAATATAAACTCGAATTTCTGTGAAAACTTATTATTTCTAAGGTATTAGGAAAGAAAATTACTACCAGAAAGGCGTTAGTGTTGAACACAACGATGACAGCTATAAAACCATTTTCAAAAGTTGATACTATGAATTTATTAACAAAGCTTATAAAGAACAATCAGAATGTTATATAATGATGATCGAAAGTTTGACTTCTTTTCATATTATAAATAAATAGCATCACATTTTTTTTACGACGCCGAAATACAGGTATTGGCCATTTTTATTAGTTCACACGCTGACCGTTAGTGTCGCATGTTAAATTTATACTCTGAGTGCTTTTCGTGTACAGTTCTCGACAACTGAATGACAACTTTTTTAACCAATCACTTTGTATGCAAATATCTCTTTGTTATTAGTTGGCTGCATATGAAATGGCTGATTTTGAAAATAGAAAGCCAGATACGATTTGATGATACAAAAACGCTGAAAAATAACGTGTATAGCAGATGAAATTAAAGATCAAAGTTTGATGAAAAAACTGCATACATCTCTCATTAATAATATTTGTATAAATGACTAGTTACCAGGTGAAGAAAGGTATGACTGATTTCGAAGCATAAAATTTGATATAAATTAATGACATAAAATATCCGAATATACTTACGTTACATCAATGTAAAAATAAATTTAACGAAAATGATTACATAATCTGTTTATTAGTATTTTTGTGAAATTAGTTCATTGTTAAAAACCCATATTTTCGTGTATCAAATCATAGCATATTAAGTAGGCAATTTTGAAATGTCGTAAGTTTAACAGGAATTAGTGACATGAAAGTTCTATAAGATAAAACTTAAGAAAATTGTAAGAAAATCACTACACAAACACATTATTACCATTTTGAATACAACATAGCTAGTTGACAGTTATAACATATAGTGATCAATTTCCGAATCTTGAAAATCTGATATAATTTAGAGATATAGAACTATTGCAGAGCAGCCACTTATATTAAGTCAGTTTGTATCTTAACATTGCGAGGGTTTAGAGTCGATCTTATTAACATTAACTCCAAAAACAAGTTGGAGTCAGACAACGCTATGTCTAATTAACGTTCCTTGATTTTTGATAAATTTCACAAACTCAAAATGTTATCTCCAAAAACTTTTAAACTATTCATTTTTTTATAACAACATTTTTGTAACCGAAATTTATGATTGTAAATCCGTCACTAACACAAACAATGAATTTTTGGTGTTAACGTTGTCTGACTCTAAATTTCCGATTGGTTAAAAATGATTCTAAACATTTTTCATAAATATTCCTAATATACAATTGTTGATTGCTAGATAACCATCTTATTGCGTATTTAACAAAGTAATCAATAAGACTACTTTCTGTCAATCTTTCTTTTTAATAAATAAAAATAATGAAAATATACGACACACTGTTTCAAGGAAAATTTTTGAAGTCCTCCAACCTCATACAAAATACACAAGTGTAACTTTTTGATTTCTTTCAAAAATCGAGAAAATGGCACCAATACAAAATTTCAACGAACAATTTTGATTTGCAACAGTTTTTATCATTAAGTTAGCACACTGATATAACTCGTTTAAAATATAGTTACGAAAATACGGAATATACCATTAAAAAATGAATTTCAAGGACAGAAATTGCAAATAAGTTATGCAGAAATACTATCATATTTCATTAAAAAATTTTTAAAAATTAAACTCGATAAAAAAACAATTATTTAATAAATAACATTGGTCAACATCATTCTGGGCTTGAAAAAAAAAACAAGGTCATTTTTGGTAGATCTTGATGCACTGATTACCAAATGGACTGTGAAAATGTATCATACCAAGTTTTCGAAATACTTTAACTTGAAAAATGAGGTTAGATGGCCAGATTCGTAATTAGCGTTTCACATCTGCCAGAAATGACCTCGATTTTTTCAAGGCCAAAATGGTGTCAACCAATGTTATTGAGTTCATCTTCCTTACTGCGTTGGAGTTTCTACTTTTTTAAATAAAAGACAGATTTATTTACTGCTAATTTATACGAGATACAGTTTATATTATCATAACCATATTTAACAAAACAATATTCACGTATAAGGTCTTTATATTCTAATATTTTATAACAATCAAAATGAAAAATTGTTAAAATTGACGAACTAATATTTGAACGAAATTTAACATTTGATAAATATGTACAATTTTTTGTAAAATACAACATTTATAAATTTCGAAATGAAGAATTCAGAGAAAAATTAATGAAATGTAATTTATACTGTAGGAAAATTGAAAAATATCAAACAAACAAGGATTTTAAACTGTATAAATTTCAAGATGACAAACTTTTTGAAGAATTTGTAAAATTTATTGTAAACCCGTATATTTACATCTGACAATAAAAAATAATTACAAGCATTTCGAATTTTTCAAATTTTGAAAAAAAAAAATATTGATGATCAACGATCAAACTGTAATTAGTTATAAACAATTAAAATACCAAAAATCCAATTTTTGCAAGAGTTATTTGCGAAAATCGTGTTTTCATTTTCTATGATATTTATCAATTTTCTAAAAGGTAGAGTGAAGTATTTACTAAACATAAATACAACAGCTAATTTTGATTGACTTCTGTATATCTATGAGATGTACTATATTACTGATTGTAATTCAATTAATCTTTCATTTTCTTTAGAAAGCAATATGCTATGCAATTCATGTATCTTGTTGAACATAAATGAATAACTATCTTAAACAAATTGTTTGGATATACTTTTTTGTTTTTATAATTACAACTTTTCGTCGTGCCTTTTCAAAATGTTACAGACTTGCAATATTAAATTTAATTGATTAAATCCTTTTAATGGATTCTTTAAACAGGAAACAGTGATGTGTTAGTTTTTTATTAGCGTTCAAGAATGTCTTTTCTCAAACTAAAGCAGGCACGTATCAAAATGGTAAAATCGTGTCATGATACAAAACAAAATTACAATTCTATGTTCGATATTTTAACTACAACACAAAATAAAATCTGTAGCAACACCCTTGCACTTTGACATTTCGAAATGGGTTACATGCAATGTTTGCATCGATAATTCACCAATACACCATCCCCTTTTTTGCATTGCAAGTCACGACACGTTGTACGACGAAAATAACTGCATCATTTGTTTACATCACATGCAAATTTGCATCGAGCTTGCAATTCAACCGATTCATTAAACGCTCAGCTTTCCAGTCCCTTCATTACCATTCTATCGGCAGAAGCAAATACTGTTCAATAATTGACACGATTAAATGTAATAATCGACGAGTGTTCAATGTAATAATCGTTCAACAAACACAGTATTTCAATGAGGACTCGTCGCCACGTTTGTATTTTCGATATTTCTAAAAAAGGTGAATAAATAAGACATATCTAACATACAATATGTACCAAAAGGATAAATCAATCTTGCAATTACATATATCTTGTTAATATTATACAACAATAGTAACATGCCCATTGTGCAATATTGATCAGAATACTAATTAACACAAATCAGAACCATTAATGTAAATTACTGTTGTTAATAGGCTGTGGACGAACATGATTATCATTTTTACAGAAAAAAAATTAAACAAATATTTCTCTGCAGTAGTTTATCGTTGAAAGATAACAAAACATTGCTTTTTATTTGACCTAATTTGTAATTATAAAATTTGTTAAGAAGAAATAGAACTTTTTCAACAACATGAAAATTTAAAAATTCTGAAAGTACAACCACCAAAGTATTGAAGCGAGAATCGAAAATATTATTAATGCAAACTGAAAAACATCAATCCCCTGATTTACACTGCACTTTATTTACACGATTTTGCTTTTACGCGGTTTTTAAAACAACTGGTAAAAGCGAACATTTTGACAATAGCAATGAGAGGACAGACCTTTTGTATTGTTCATTTTTCGTTATTAAACTTTTACTAATAGATTTTTTACATTTTTACATTTTTTTACATTTAGACTACATATATTTATTGATTTAACTGGCGATAATTTCGATTTACACAGTTTATTTTACCTAAAATGTTGCCTTTTATTTTGATCTCATAACCTCATGTAATGTTAAAATGTTATTTTCGACGTATAAACTTATTTCACTCTGTAAATGACAACCAAACCGGAAAATTTAAAAAAATCTATGATTTAGTACAATGTAAGTAGTTCCTGAAGTTCGTTTAATGCACCGAAATTTAAAATGTGAAGCTAAAAAATGTTTGTCATTAACAATTTTACAGCTTAATGTAGATACAGAATTTTAATAGTTTCGCGCGTTAAAAATGGAAGTTTAATAGCTTTACAGTTTGATGAATTACAAAGTTCAATAATTTAATATCACATTTGCGAGCACGGTAGACTTTCTATGAAAAAATGTATGAAAAAAGGATCCAACTACCCGCTGAATTTTTCATCAGATAATTTTTAAATTCACAAACGAGTTAAGAGTTTTTCAAATTTAAGTTTTTACGAAGTTGGATATTTAGAAATTTCGGAAATTCAGTAAGTATGAGAATTCGAAAATAGAAAATTTGGGGATTTGAAATATGACAATTCAAGGGAATTTAAAAATTTAGAAAAACCAGGAACTAGACGTTCGAAAGTTTGAGAATCTAGAGATTTGGAAAATTAACAGTTTGGGAATTTGAAAATTTAGAAAATCAAGGATTTAAGTATTCGAAAATTTGGAGGTTTAATCATTTGGAAAGTCTTGAAAATTGAAAATTTGAAGATTTAAGAATTTAGAGATCTAAAAATGTAGAAATTTGGGAATTTGTAAATTTAAAAATTCGAAGATCTGATACTTTGAAGATGTGACATTTTGGAAATTTAGAGACTCAAACATTTAGGCTTTGAAAATGAATGGATTTGATCATTTGGGAAATGTGAAATTGAGAAATACAGAAATTTGAAAATTATAAAATATGGAAATTTGAGAACATGAAATTTAAGAATCTAGAAATTTAAAAACTTGGGTATGTGGGAATATGAAAATTTGAAGATGTACATGGAGATTCAAAAATGTTGACGTTTGAGAATTCAGAAATTCGGGAATTGTGACATTTAATAATTCGTGAATTTTCTCTTCTAAAAGTTTAGAAATGTTCGGATTATATATTTGGTTCTTTAAAATCGAAGGCAAGTGTTGGGGCGTTTAACCCCTTGACCTATTATTAATTTGTCAGGTGCGTCAGTCAGAACTAACTAATACAGCCATAATATAAAAACAGACAAAGAAAGTTGAAATGTTATGTCAATTTGGTATTATACAATCGTTCATTATGCAAATTATAATTGGACTTGAACTCCAAACTGAAGCGTATTGAAAATTCGAGTAAAATTGATCGCAACTGAAGTTCGAGTGCGTCACGAGTCAAACTCGTGGAAATAGTGCAAAGGGTTAAGGCCGCGATTACACTATGCAAGTAAGGCCCGTGCAAGTAGATAGTCGAATGACGACGCAGGGCCTGGTGGAAGGAAGGCAAGAAAGGAAAGAAACCATTTTCCTTCTCCAACGAGAGGCCTGATACAGACAAAGAAAGAAACTCAAGAATTCGACTACCTACTTGCATGGCCCTTACTTGCATAGTGTAAACGCGGCCTACACTTATCCAGAGGAAGCCTATGTTACATCTGATTTTTCAGTAAGTAACATATGTACACATTAAATATTTAATACATATATGTAACTTGTTAGATTTTTCATAAAAAGTATAAATATACATATAAAGCATATTTTAGAAGAATTTTTTGGACTTTACAGAACTAGATAATTACATAGCTACCTACTTATTGTACTCATTCTGCATGTACATCATAGGTGTATATTTCACATAGGTACATACGTTTTGTTATATTGGTAGTAGATTATACTTGCATTAATTTCTAATTATCCTTCGCAAAAACATTATTATTGCAAGGTTTTAAATGAAAAAGTGTAAAAAAATAAAATTATTTCTAGACATCGCTGATTAAATATTAAAAAAGACTGCGCTTTAAATTAGAAGCGTACCTATACTTATGACCGGTAACGTATAAACCAGAGGCTCGATTCACGTTTTCAGTTTATTTATTTACCTTCTCCTTTTTTATTCACGTGGAATCATCTTTTATGGAGTACCCACTAGAACGAGTATTATAACGACCATTTCCATCGAGTGTGGAATATTCGTGCAATCGAGAGGTAACACGGGAAAACACTGTTATAATATTGATAACGCGAAGAAAATGGCTAGTTTTTTCTCTCGCTCGAATGAAATTTTATCTTTTCCTCTCGATGGACCATCGTACGGAAAAAAAGAACCGTATAATCGCAACGTAATCGGATCAAAACCGGGAATTCCGAAAGCCGATTACCGACTAATAGCATAATGAATTTTCATACGCATTGAAAGAATCGGTGTAAAGTAAATTATCGCTCGTCAAATGCTGTCAGTTTTTTGATCCTTGTTAAATCAACAAGCTATCTTCGATAATTGATAGAAAATCCCTTTTGTAGTTTCGTGTGAAGCACCTGTGAACAGCACGATTTTATACACTTGTTCGGAATAAACAGAATTGCAAATACATTTTACTAAAAAGAATACAGCGATTGCAGCTAATTGTCGAACATGCCACTAAATAAACAGAAGACAATTATAGTAACATTTGTTACAGGTAAATTACACATCATATAATTTTTCAATTTTAGAAACTAATCAAGCTGTAAGCCAAATTGGTCATTTCCTCCTATTTCCTAATAGGTCATTTTCCTTCTAAGGGCGCGTCTACATTACGCCAGTAACTGGCGCCAGTAGCCTTGCCAGCAAGTAGTCGAATTTTTGCGTTTCTTGTCTTGATTGTATCAGGTCCGTTGTTGGAAAAAAAGGCAAGAAAAGAAAGGTATCATTTTCTTTTAGGGCTTTTTCACAATTTCAGAATTTGAAGATGTGAAAATGTAGAGATTTGGGGGTATAGGGATTTGGTAATTTAGCGATTTGGGGGTCTAGGAATTTGACGATTTGGAGATTTGGGAATTTCCGAATTTAAGAATTTGGGAATCTAGACATTTGGGGATGTACAGAAAATGATTTCTTTCAAAAATCTCCAAATCATAAATCTCTGGATCCCCAAATCGCTAAATTCCTAGATTCCCAGGTTCCCAAATTCCTAAATTCTGAAATCTCTACATTTCCCAATTTGTATATCCCCATATGTCTAGATTCCCGAATTCCTAAATCCTGCAATCCTCAAATCCTTAGACCCCCAAATTGCTGGATTGCCAAATTCCTAAATACTCAAATCGCTGGATTGCCAACTTCCTAAATCCCCAAATCCCTAGATACACCATCAAATTCTCAAATTCTCAAAAATCCTTAAAAAAAAAATAGTTTGCCTGGTACAGACACAGCATGAAAAGGAAAAGTAACTTTTCCTGGCAAATACTGGCAAGACTAGTAGCAACAGTTACTGGCACTGTATAGACGGCCTCTTATTACAGTATGTACACATAATAAAACTGACCCATAACAAGACGGAGTTTCTGAATCCATTAAATATTTTTCGTCCTTTACAGTCATTCTAGCAACAATTGTCTCCTTTTACTTTAATTAGTATTTCTACCTTGTTTTTTTAATTTTAGCGTGTTTTGGTAAATTCATAGAGCTTCATAAGGCTATTACCTGCCGCAGTTGACGCGCTGGGAAATTCACTACACGTCACTCGCGGGTACTTACATTACCTGAGGGTGACCATTAATTTGTTGGCGGTTACTTTACTAAAACGTCACTTTACAACTTCAACCAATTAGAATTTTTTCATCCCCATCAAACTACGTTCACCGAGATGATTTACGAAAACCGCGTTGCCCCTAATATCAGATTCTCGCAAATCTTTAACCGACACAGACCTTCTACAGTAGAATTCAGTCTTCAATAGATTAATACTCTGATTTACTTGTTACTTCAATTATTAATAAAATTATAAATTGTTTGTTGTGTAATAGGAGGCCACCTCAATTAACACCTTCTACCATCCGAATTGTAAGGATTCCGTTCGTCATTGACGTTGGCGTATGAAGTGGGCATACTCGAAAGGCTGGCTTTCAAAAATCAATGTCTACTTTGCCCACGCCTCAACAAAGTGAAAATGTTAGTTCTCTCTGATCTTTATTATGAAATAATTAAGTGTTACGTGCGTATAGCACTAAAAGCTATAAAATATCTACGTAAAACACTTTCATTCCACAAACTGTACAAAGAAACAAAATCGCACACGACTCACCAGGCCCATTAAAGGTGGCACTAAAACAGATTGGACAATGATGTCGCGAAGGCACACGCTTCTAAAACAAAGTGTATCATTGAATGTGAAACACTATTCTCTTTCGTAGTATCAAAAAGTCTGTAAAAGGCAAGTTAAATAGTTTCATTTGTTAGTGAAAACTATAAAATAATAGCTTTGGGCGATTATTCAGTAAACATCTATGGTTTTAAGTGTACATATACTTGTTTATCATTAAAGTGTTTATCATGAAATTTATTTTCTTGGTTGAATAATTATTACTTATCTGACGAAATAGGTATGTATACAATATGGAATGTATCGGCTATACGTAATATGGAGCATGTTCCATATTGGATACATGTTTCTTGTTAATATTGCATAGTATTATAAGTCACATTTTTATCATTTCAAGTATATCTCATACTTTCATAATATATCAAATAAATTTAAAAAAGATGAGATTATTATTTCATCTTTTTATTTGTCTTCTTTATTTAAATAAATGTTCATTTATTAACACAAAAAGTAGCATTGATTCATGCAATGATTTAATATTTCGCATATCCAGTGTGTAAACTCTAAATATACGACTTAATAGGATAACAAAGACACGTTTCTGATAATGATAAATCCTTATGAACCAAATATCTGTTATCGTTTGTGAATACTAACTTTATCTACATTTTGATAAACATCTTGTCTACCGATTTGAATTGCGATCGACGATACCTGAAAAAGGTGATAATTAGGAACTCTGGAAACATCAAAGATCCTAGAAATTCCACGACGAAATCCCTCATTTTCCCCGTTCGACGCCTCAAACTTGTTTCATGAGAAAAGTTTCGAATTCCGTGCGACAGCTTTCAGTAATTCGTCTCCACTCGCTGAATACTTAATAATATATCCTCGCTTGCAATTCGAGAGACTTTGATTTCGGAAATATACTGAAACTCTGGTGGAAAGAGTTCCTAGACAGAGGTACACCTTCAACTTGTTCCACGAACATGGGCCAATGGCTCTGCTCGAATACAAGCTATTTTAAACGATCAATCTAAGAAAATACAAAATACGCTGAATCGGGTAACTGTTTCATGAGAAAAGCTCCAACACCTGCTTCGAGTTAATAAAATGAGTATACAAATATACCCCCATAAAAATGTCGTAGAATAAATTTTAAATTTCTCACATTTCCCATGGAATTTAAAATTGAAAACGAAGATCGGAGAACTTTTGAGCATTCCACTTTACAAATATTACATAATATGATAGTTTTAGTACAATTTCATGAACGTCCTCGTAAGGCATAAAATATTGAACAGGCATTACAGTAATGTACTGAACAAATAATAGTAAAATGAAAAACTGTAACGATAAAAATCTATTATGCAAGTAATTGCCGAAAAATACATCTCATTTATTAATCTCCGCATTGCAAAATGCAAAATCAAAATTAGGAAATAATTTTCCTAATTGTATTCAATATTTCTCTTACTTACAAAACAGGAAATTGGAGGTTTGAATCTCACAAAATATCTACATACATAAAATTATAACAGTTGTAATAAAATTTGAAATATATCTCCATGTTTCAGAGGCCAATAAATCATTAAACGAGGACGATGAAATCCACGATTGTAAAAATAAAATTGTATAGAATAGCAAAAGAAAGAAAGCGATTTTTATTTTTCTATTTTATAACGGAGAAAATCGAAGCTAGAAGACTTCGGTGCGAATTGTTTCATCAAATTTTACGATTTGAAGTTCTGAAAATGTAGCACGCAGTCGAAACACATCATAATGACGAGGGACTTGGTACGAAAAACGGAATATTAGTCGGCAAATGGCAGAGCATGTACGCGAAAAAAGCTTTCGAGCAACAGTTTCGCGGGGCGACAATTACTGCTCACGACCGCTGATATGTTCGTTATCGTTGCTATTTTTTCGGCAGGGATATCCCGGATGAAACACGAGAGTGCGAAAAATTTCCATTCGTAATGAAACTGGGAGGGAAGGGGAAAAAAAGCATCACCAGCTAGCAACTATTTATGATACGCCACGGGGATTATTTATTTGTCGTCGATATTGTGAATTATACAAACGTCACTGCATATTGTATTCCATGGAAAACATATTCCATGTCACATTTCACAAAAAATACAACACAAAAGAAATCTAATAACCTTCTTTCCAAACTTTGTACCCGTTAAATGTTATTTGCTTTTGTCGATTCATAAACCCGTAGTAACTTGTACTAAGTATTTATAACGTATCGTTCGTTTCTTCAATCATATTTATCGTCGTCGACAAAAATATTCAAATAAGCAACACGTTAGTAAAGTGGACGAAGTTTGAGAAGTATTTTCGTAAGTAGGGTAACTGCATCAGATACGGAAGAGTTGATTTTAAATGCTTGCTAAAAATAGAAACATGATTTCTTTTCACGAAACTAACCTTCGAGAAGTGATAAAATTGATTGATGTCTACGTATTTACAGCATACTAAAATTTACAAGAAACATGCAATCTGTGGGATACGTGTGAGAAAATTAAACAAATTGTATAGGAGGTGAAACATGAATAATATCAGGATTAAAATAATATTTCAACTCATTTATAGCAAGTAAACACGTCACAACAATTTGAAGCTTAAGGTTTGATGAAGATAACTACACTACCGCTCAAAAGTATCCAGACACTTGCTATAGTTCTATAAAACATAGTTTAACTTTGTACGAAAGGTATTTAGGGCCATTATTATTATCTTTCTTGAGGTATCATAACATAATAGAATTAATTTTTAAGTACAAATTATACAATGAGGGTGCGTAAGTAAAATTCCTGCCCAAAAATACGGAATCTAATAGAACGGTTACGATGCTTAAAAGAGCCTTAATTTCTACTTTGATTCATTTCTATGGTGCAGAACGAATTCAGAGAGTTCTTCGATATGTATCAAGTGTCTGTAAACTGTTGATGAGATGTTTATGTTCTCTCAATGGAGATACGAATGGAGGTAACGCTATGCACTCGACAGCTTCGGTTTAATTTGCCTGTAGCTTCTTTTCCATCGAGACATGAGTTCCAAACGAGAATTATCGATAGAAAAACGTTCCAATATTCTGATTCTTGCAGAAGAAAGATATGCAGTTAAGGAAAGTGCACTGCGTAAAAAAATTCCGAAATCAACAGTGCATGACACTATTAAAAAATATGCAACTAGCAGTGATTGCTTATAAAAGAAAGGACAGGACGACCAGTGAAGACAACTAAATCCGAAGACCGGTATATTGAAACACTAAGCAAATGTAACAGACGTCTTAGTACACCACACAGAAACAATGAGAAAACATGTAGAAAGATTGCTGAGATTAGTGCAAGCGGTAATATCTAACCGCGGTGGATACATTGATGCATCTCGTATTTAATTGTAGTGTAGTATTGGTAAGTTCCACATACATAATTTCTAATTTCAAACGTTAAATATTTCATAAGCAACAAATAAAAATCGATTGTATTCACTGTTGTAGATATTTTTAATATTCCAGGTGATTAATCGTCTAAGATTAATTACTTCTTTAAACAAATAATAAAACAACAAATTTGCAATTTATACACCGTTGATTCATCGTTTGTTTAAACAATGCATCGGCCATGTTGGATAAATAATACTGATGAAATCCGTATAATGTAACTGTATTTAATGTAGAACACCCGATTTTAAAAGCATACCAAAAATAAAAATACGTTTTCTTTGTAACAAGGTCAATGTCAAATATGACAAAATATTAAGTTAAATGCACATTCATATGATAATGGTTAACTATGTAAAAATATAAATGTCTTAAAATTGTGATAATGGGCGTAAAGAAAGTTCAAAGTGATGAATATAACAAGATGGCGTCCAATATGTAACAATATGGAAATTCATAAAGAAAACTGCGAAAATTTCATTTTCATTATGGAAAATAAATATTTATTTAAATAAAACAGACAAATAAATGTTTTCCACTATTTTCAAATTTTTCGTATATGGTATTGTTACACACATTGCTCACAAAAAGAAAGAAGAAATATGAAGCTTAATCAAGAAAATATGAACAAACACGAAAATTTCTGAATCTCGAGATTCGAGAATTTATGATCTAGAAAATTTCTCGATCTGAAATTCGAAACCATGAAAACTTCAAAATTTTCAGATCTGACAGTTTATGACTTCTAAACTATTTAAGTTTCTAAGTATAAAAGTCTGCAAATTAGAAAATTAGAAATTCTTAAATTTGAGAGTCTACAAATTACGAAATATGGAAATTCCTACAATAGGAAATATGAAAATTAATGATCATGAAAATTTATATATGAGGACATGAAAATTTATAAATTTTTAAATATGAAAACTTGTAATTTTTTTAAACTTCTGAGCTCCTGAATTTAAAAGTTAATAAATTAAAAAGATAAAAAATGTCTACACTTGAAAGTTTGGAAATTATAAATTGTAAAAATGATTAAACTTCTAAAACTTATGATTTTAGAGTTCTAAATGTACAAACTTGAATGTACATAAATTTGAAGATATGAAAATTTCTAAATTTGTATATTTAAAAACATCTAAATTTCTAAACTTGGAAATTTTTAATTTTTATTTTTAAATGTGAAAATTATGAAAATATTAATTCAGTATATTTTTGTACCTCGCGCATCTTTGTAAAATATATTACTGAAAATATTTTCCTAAAACAATTATTGACTCGAATAGTAATTAATTTGATTAAAACTATCATTCATTTAATTTTAAGGTATAAATATGCACAGAAAAAATTGCAAATTTAAATGCCATATTAATAAATATAATTCATACAAATTTTCGTCATGCATGTTTTATTCGTATTTCAAGCATCTTTAAAATTTCAAAAATTATTCCACAAATGTAATGTAAAATGAGAAAAATGAATGATACTCGGAAATGAAAAATATTTGCACACGCAGTTACTCGCTCGTCCATTTTTTCCCTATAATTATGATACAAATTTATCGATGCACGTATAATTATTCATTCGTGTAGATAAACAGACTAATAATTTATGCATTTCTCGTTTATTGCATTGGCCGGCCACGTGAAATTTGGCTTGTGAATTAATCGGAACAAGGAAGAAATAAAATTTGCAACAACGTCGAGCGCGATCATCGTTCCGATCCGAACAAAAAGCAATATGCAAAATGCAAATACAGCTGCAATTATTGAGTTGCTTAAACAAGATTCAATAAACATGCAGCTTAACAGAAATTCGCGTATGATAATATGAATATGTACACTGACGACGCAAGGAAAAAAATAAATGCGAAAAATTCGATCGAACGTGTTGCATAATGATTAAATCACAATGTGTAAGCATTTACGACCTGCATTACTACGAATTGCCAATGCAGAACATTTTTGCTTTGTAATTCTCGTTGCATCGCGTGAAATTGTACATGCAAGTCATTTCAAATCAACGGAGAAGCGATTATTTAACTTTCTTTTTTGTGTATATCGAATTTATGGCGACAGTTAATGTGTGTAAAAGTTCATCATAGAACATT
Source organism: Megachile willughbiella (assembly GCA_945859595.2). Taxonomy (NCBI): domain Eukaryota; kingdom Metazoa; phylum Arthropoda; class Insecta; order Hymenoptera; family Megachilidae; genus Megachile; species Megachile willughbiella. The sequence goes on from OX243807.1 coordinate 2,355,736, forward strand.
ATGAATTATTTAATACGTTGAATATTGCGTGGGCCACTGGTGACGCATAGTGTTCATCGAAAGTCCATAGTCAACACCTTCTTTTGAATTATGAAGGACACAATGCAAATTTTAACACAGCATAAATTTGATTATTCGGATAATTAGAATATTTGAAGAGTCGAATTTTAAATACCAATTCAACTGGTGTTCGAATATTTCAATAGACGAATATTATAATTTTAAATAAATATTATTAAAAAGAGACCCAGCACCTTGACATATTTTATTAAGGACATGTTCCTCACTAACTTTTCCCTATAACATAATTGTCACTTATTGTTCATTCAGAAATTAACGATAAAAAATTTACATAAACATCAAGATTTGTACATTATCTGACATAGAAAAATTTGACGATTTTAGTTGCGATTTAGAAATTAAAACCACTTTTTCGGGGAATATATAACGACTGAATTTATAAATCAAGCTGAAGAAATTTCAATCATCTTGAATTTCAGGTTGTATAATCTGAGGAATACCATTCTGACCTAACTCAACTTAACATGTTTTATAATTTATGACTTTTAAGACATACTACGTTGAGTTAGGTTAGTTTAGATTAATATTTTTGTGTTAATAAATGAGCGACGATTACGTTATACGGAAAAGTTATTAAGGACGTTGACCTCGGCAACGTATGTCAAGGTCAAGGTCATTGGGACTGGGTTCGCTTAGGGCATTATTGCTAAATTTTCATAACAAGTCTGTCAGATATATAAAATTTCAAATATGTAAATTATTCAAATATTTGAAATGAGTGTTCAAGTATTCGAATTTGAAATACAAATTCTACTGCCATTTGAGTATTTCAATTTTTGAATTGTCGTTATAACACCACGGGAGTTGTAAAACTTCGAATATTTAAACAATTCAAATATTCAAATTTCAAATACTAATTTCACTGCTAATCAAATATCTAAATATTCCAATTTCCAAATATTTGCAATAACCCAACACAACTTTAAAATTTTGAAAGTTTGAATAATTAGAGATCTAAATAAAATTTGAATACTCAAATGTGAGGAAAACTCAAAACCGAACTAAAATTATAAGTACATAAGTAAAACTACATATAAGACACAACTAAAATTGGTCATATTCGATTATTCGAATTAGAGGTACCAAACATTGACTACTCAAATTATTTGAATAAGCGGATTATGAATTCTAGTGTAATAAATGAGTTGATCCTGTAAATTGAAATTTTCTTCTGAACTGTATGCCATTATAAATGCCTGTAATTCTGCAACAGATTATACACGAATGACTGGCCTCGCGTGTTGCGAAAGCGTCGACGAAAAATCGTCGAATAGGAACGTTTAACTTCATTAATTTAACACGTAATATTAAGTTAACATTCAGCATTGGAAACAAACAGGCTCGAGTGTCTTGTACAGTTGCCATTTCCAGCGGTAGCTCATCATCTTTATTCTCGCTGTTGGCGTTGATTCGTTTATCCATTGAGCCGCGTCTTGCAAAACGTGTCAGCCTGACTCGAAAAGAGAACTACTAGCATAATTACGATTAATTACACGCTTTTAATTAAACCGGTTGTACCCTTCAACCGTTTCTTCCTCCTTTTTTCCTTTTTCTTTTTGCTTGTTCGTTTATTTACTTATCCGTGCATTAGCGCGGTTCAAAGAGCCGCGAAACGAACACTCTAGCGACGTTTCAAACGAACGCGCATCTCTTAACTTCCCTTTTTTTATCCTATTTCTTTTTGTTCTCAACGAGCGACATCGTTTTCAGACGAAATTCAATTTGATTTGGATACAGTTCGTCCCGGTTTCGTTTGAGTTCTAGCTAAGGTTCTGTAATATTTTTCACGCGGTACGTTCATTAACGAGGAGCACGAAGAATTTTATATTGTCCATTGTTACAAATTTTTATACTTTTAAATTTATCAACTTTTACATTTAGAAATCGATATATTTCCGAAGAAAGGAATTATGAGGCTATAAACGCACAAGTTTTCAAGTTCAGAATATTAGAATTTTCGTCAACTTGAAATTTCCAGATTTTGTAATGTCACATTTTAAAATTCTGCAAGGTAAAAATATTCGAAAGGGAAAATTTACACACTTAAAAATTTTCAAAATTCACCAACTTCTGCATTTTCAATTCTGAGTATCAGGTCTTTTTATTTTCAGTGCAAGCGTCCAAATTTAGTAAATTGAAAATCTCAAATTTACAAAGATTCAAACTTAGGAATCAAGAAATTTCTGTATTTACACATTTTTATTTTTGAATTTACAGATTTAAATATATTAGAAATAGGAAATCTATGAATTTTTAAATTTACAAAATTATCAACTTTCAAATTTAGAAATTTAAAAGTTTGAAATATTCATATGCAGAAAAGAAATTTTAGCTTTAAATATTTAAATAAGTATTCAGAAATTACGTAATTTACAATTTTCCAATTTTTATACATAAGAAATCAGAAATGTTAAAGTCACTAAATCAAACATAGGAATTAATAAATTGTGTGTTTAGAAGTTTAGAAATGTTAAGTTTACAAATTTACAAATTTTCAAGCATGACGTAAGAAAATTTCGAATTTCCAAAGTTAGAAATTTGTCAATTTTGGAAGGAAGATGTTTGTAAATATTTAAGTTTACAAATATATAAGTTTCCAATTTAGAAATTTGAAAATATCATCTATTCAAGTTTAGAAACAAAGAAATTTCTACTTTACAAGTTTAAAGTTATAGGAACGTATAAATATTTCAATTTAAGAAATAAGAAACATTAAGTTTAGAAATTTACAATCTTTATAATTTAGAAATATCAAATTTTTTCATATAGTGAGCTAAGAAACTTTTGAATTGGGATATCTGAAAAATTTTACATTTTTCAATTTTTTTACATCTTTTACTAATTTAAAAATGTACGAATTTACAAATTTTAAAGTTAAGAAATACAAATGTTCAAATTTAGAAAGTTATCAATTTTCAACTCCACCGACTCTGAAATTTACAAATTAAAAAGTTAAAAATTTATAATCCTTGAAATGGAAAAATTAAGAAACCTTAAATTTTTTAATTTAGAAATTTCGGTCTCGAATTTTCTAGTTTGTCAGCTTCAGAACTTGTTAAACCTGCTTTGAAATTTCGAATTTTCAGATTTAAAAGTTGGCAAATTTTCAAATTGAGAAGTTCAAGATTTTCAAAACTATTTTTACAACTACTATCTCATTCAGGCCATATAATAAGATTCCTATATACTAAAATCTTTAAAGATGAAACATTACATTTTTCACTATATTTTCATAAAAATTAAAAAATTTGGAGAACAGCAAATAAAATTGTGTAATTTGAGAAGCATTCATCAAACTTCTCTTCCAATATGCAGAATCTACTGCAACTTCACATTCTATCCGGAATTCGTAATTTGTAATTAGTTTCTTAAGACGTGCGAATTAGCAGCCAACTTCAGAAACAGCTCCTCGTAAATGATTGAAAGTAGTTGGACCGCTTTCGAATCCAGTGACTTCCAAAAAGAAGTGTAATTTAAATTTTATGTCATTTTTAATCGTCTATTAGATAGTTTAATAATAAACCGCTTTTCCCGTAGCGAAGAAAAAACACATTTGCATATACAGACAGTTAATTAAGAAAGGAATGTATGCTCTAAGATGCGCCGAGATACTGGTAGATCGAAAAAGGCTATTTCGAAACGAGGAAAATTAATTGTTTGAAAAGTGAATGTTAAGAAGGTTTCCAATTACTCACGCGTTAACTGCAACGATTACGCTCTGTTTATCGCTTGGAATTGTACATACCTGTAACATAAGAAGTTCATTTTATTGTTAAGCCTTAATCGGTTACGTATTATTCGGCATAATAAAATAAAAACAGTGCCAGTATGTAAAAAGACAGAATTATACGATAAGAAAACATACACGTTCCTTGAGAAAATTTGTGAACACTAAGCCTATCGACGTGTAATGCACGTTTACTTAAAACTGAAGTTGAAAAATAAATAAACGATGAAACATAAATTAATATACTACTGTGATCAAAAAATAAGGTGAATCTGTTTATAAAATGAAAAATCTTTATTTACTCTTCTAAATCAATTTCATCGCCTTCAAAGTACTCCCTATCCGACACAATGCGCTTATCTCAACGCTTTTTCGAATTCTCGAAACAGATAGACAAGTCTTTTTCATTTTTGTCATAAAACTATGCACAGATGTCAACGAGAATACTACTAATCCACAAAAAAAATAATTTCATAATTTTATAGTACCCACGAAGTTTAAATGAAAAATTCACCTTGTTTTTTATCACAGTAGTAGATATTAATTCTCTATGCTCAACTTGGGATATAGAAATGTTAGGTTACAGCAGTTCATGAATATATAAATATTTCGCACTACAAAAATTTTTGAATATCGGAATCTAGGGATGTTTAGTTATAGACGGAAAAAAATACTGGGATCTGAGGATACTGAAGGTTTCTCTTGAAAGAGATATACGAATATCGCGATATAGGATTCGAGGAATATAAGAGCCAAGGGAAATAGACACTAAAAATACTAGAGAATAATGCACACTTATTATGAAATTAAAAATAAAGTTAAATAAGTAAACAAACGATAAAATATAAATTAATATACACGTATTAATTCATTATCTTGATAAGAATCAACGCAGATTTCAAGAAAACCATCTTAACGAATTTTGTAATTTGAAATAAGAAGTTTGTAAAAGAATCATTTAACCGCTTTGATAGTTTTACTGTTAAGCATCCGAGTTATATAATGATACTTAACGAATAAATAACAATTTTGGAAATATTAAATGTGAGAAAAAATAATGAAATTATGTGAAATGCAAATTCAAATTTTTTGTCTCGAATATTCGATTCAATGGAGAAAAATGTTGGTCAAATTAAATGCTAATATTCATTCTCTATAAAAGTCTAAATGTCCAATTTTAATAAAAAACGAATATTTGACTGCTCGCAATGCATAATTAATTTACGACTAAATTAATAATAAAATATAAATTCAGATTACTCGTATTACCGTAAGAATTTAATTTTCGAGAAGAGAGCTTGACTCTTTGAAAAGTTAGACTACACATTTAGAAATATCAAACAAAAAAGAAGAAACGATACAATTAAATGAAATATAAATTTAAAAATATTCTAATACAAAAAGTGTTCTTTTGTATAAATAAAAATTTGTGCAAGATATCTTAATTGTGTAAGGTCTTAAAATGTGCTGCTTAGAATTTCCAATTATGAAATTTATAATAAACTAAATTTATTAAAAATAAGAAGATATGTAATAATTACTCAAATTTAATAATAAGGAAAACAAAACTGTAAAGTACCATATAAGTCACAGAATTTTGTCTAAAAAATTCTGTTGTTTTCGTGTCACCTTAATGTTAAAAAATCTGAATCATTTTTGTATAACAATCAATTTAATATATGTTACAGAGGAATAATAATCAAGTTTCAGTTAATTCAGATCATAAAAATAATTAAAATAATTATTCCTCCTTCAAATAAAATTAATCATGTAAAATTATTTTTATGACTGAGTTTACAGTATTAACATTTGATAAATTATAAGAAAATTAAATTTGTCAGACACATAATGCGGATAGTTGACTGAACAATGGGAGAAAGTCAGATAATAACAAATCATATATGTAACATTGAACAACGTTCGACATAAAAGCAATTTGAGCCGATATTTTTCCAGTTTAGCTGAACGGGACTCGTGCACCCATTCGCTCAATATACGAACGGAAATTCGATAGTAACACACTTATGCAACGTTTGAAAGTTATCGTTGCAAGAAAAATAACGTCGCGGAAAAGAAGCAACAAAGAAATCAATGAAAGGGTTTCAATGAGGAAAAGATATCCGGTAGTAATATTCGCATTGAACTATAGCGAATTTTCAAACTACAATCTCTTCGCACACCATTCAAACTTGAATCTAATTGAATATTGTAAACAATTTAAGCAATTGAATTTACATATTGCAAAATTTATATTTATAGAAATATGTTTGTGTATCATTCTATCTTCAAATTAGAGTTTGAATAAATTGTTTTAATATTACATTATTCAAGTATAGTAGAATATTGAATATTGGTTAATTTTCATAATATTGAATAATTTATATAACTTCTACTTGTTAAATCGTTTATATTTGCTTTTATTTTAATAGATTATGAATATATGTAAAATAAAGTAATAAAGATACAGTGAAATAAAAATTAATGGTCAAGTTAAAAATTTAGAAATTATATAAATTTGTAAATTTATCAATTTTTAAATATGGAAATGTTCAAAATGATAAGCTATTAAATTACAAGATTTCAAATACTAAAATTTAGAACTTTAGAAATTAGGATTTTTGGACTTTGAAAAGTTTAGTCGCTTAATAAATTGAGAGTTGTAAAATGTGGGCTATTGAAAACTTGTGTTTTCAAAATACGGTTTGACAATTACAGAATTTACAGACACATAATGCGAAATCTTTTGACGTCTAGAAATCTGAGAATTTGAAGATTAATAATTTAGAATTTTGGAAAATTTAGGAATTTGAGAATTCAAGGATTTAGAATTTTAAGAGTTTGGAAACATGAAGACATAGAAACTTAGAAATTGAAAATTTTAAGATTTACAAATCAAAGGATTTGGAAACTTGAAAATTGGAAATTTCTGAAGTTGAAGTATTTAGAATCGAAAATTTGTAAATTTAGAAAACTAGAAATTTGGGAGGTTGGAGTATTTAAGAAGAGGGAAATTTTAATTTTAGAAATTTAGAAATTGGAAATATCAGTTTCTAAAAATATGAGAACTTGGGAGTTTTGGGCATTTAAAAATTTAAGAATTCACCAATTTGGAAATTGAGTCCAAATTAAATGCACTACATAAATTGAGTACCTATTTCGAAATTTAGAAATATGAGAATTTTTAAATTTTCAAATTTACACATATCTGATGTTTTATAATTTTGAATATGATGTCACCCATATCTGGCTAATTCATAAATATTAATTTAATTTTAAGTAATTTTGTAAATAATTTTGTTAAATATTGAAACTTGAAAAGTTAAATAATAATTACTGAAGTATTTTCAATTTAAATTAAAAACTAAATGCGATAAAAACATGGACATATATACCAAATTTATTAAAAACAAAATTTCGCAAGTGTGTCTAAACTCTGACGCAGTACAGTATCCTCCGACTTAACTCTAACTATTTCACATTTCAGATATACACCTACTAAAACCGTATGCTTTCATACTCCTTTTTCTCCATCCTTCCCATTATACTTCCTTACAAGATACAATCGGATTCTCATGGACTGACTCGCATCCATGACTGTCAAAAAATTCATTATCTTATAACATATAAGAGGTTCACCTCACGTATCAGGTTCAACGATCTCAGACTAACTTCATTCACAAAATCGAGAACCACGTCGCTACTGTTTCTTATTACACCATCTTTTCTTTCAGAAAAGTCACACATGAGGTAAAGATGGATCAAGAAAATACAAAACGGAAATGTGGTGCACGTGGATTCTGCCATTCCATTTGATGAGAAAATTTCTTCACAAAATATCTGAAGACAATCGAATAATGTGTAATTAAAACTATCTAAATCTGGATGAACTTTTAGTGTTAAAACCTGCCCTCTATGTTGCAATGAAAGTAACAAATGCGACAAAATTTATCTTGAACGAGAAAAATTTTAAATTTATTTTCATTCATTAGGTACAGTGCATTATACTCATACAATAATTTACAGACGTGAAATATTGTTCATGTTCATACTTTTATATTCGTATATTTACATATACTTGTATGTATATTAACAAGCATGGTAGATTGCACCAACCGTTAGTTATCGGATGGCAAATTTTTAAATCTCAAAGTTGACGAATTTGGTAATTTGGAAATTGGGAATTTAAGAAATTTGAAGATTTGAAAATTTGGGGATATAGGACTTTAGGAATTTTGGAATTTGGGGATTTAGAAAATTTGAAAATTCAGAAAATTTGAAATTTGGGGATTTAGGAGATTTGACGATCTGAGATTTGGGGAATTTAGGAATTTGAGAATTTAAAAATTTGAAAATTCGGAACATTGAGAATTCAGAAAATTGGAAGATTTGGATTTGAGAATTTGAAACTTTGCGATACTGGAATTCAAAACTTCGGAATTCGGAAAATTCGGAAGTTAAGGTATTTGAAGATTCGAAAATGAAGTCTTTTGGAAATCTGAAAAATTGACAATTTAGAAATTAAAAAATTTGAAAATATACTATACCCAAATACTATACCCAATGTTGGGTCGCAGCGCATTTGCGGCAAGAAAAATGACGATCGTTCACGCAACGGCGGTCCGTGTAATTTTATAACGGTTTTTTGAGAAACTAAATCGGACGAGCGTCATTCTGTCCTCGGCTGTTGTCAAGTAAAGATCGAGTATTTAAAAACGTTCGTAATTACGCGGTACTTTACAATAAACTTTCAATATATACCTCTTGAAATCAGTGGTTCTTTTATTTAACGAAGTAGTGTCACTGTTACACGAATAAACTAGCCGCGTTCTCATTAAGTTGACAAGCAGCACATTTGTTACTGGTCGTTCAAATTGATACCAGTCACAACACCCAAATTAACTTTATACATCAAATTCTACATATCTTGCTCACTGAAACAATGTGTTATAAATATGAAATAATAAGTAATACACTCCCCACAATATAGTACGAGATATATCACGAACGAATATAAAGTTTTACTTCTACTGTGGATTTACTTGATAAATCTAGCCAATAAAACTTCAATTCCGTGGAGACAGTTCTAAAATGATCTATTATCCAATTCGTTTGAAATATATCATAAACTGCTGACCCATTAAAAGAAACTAAAATTCACGAATAGCAACAACTTATAAAACTGTTGTCTATGGTTTTTAATTGCCCTACTAAGGTAGATATACTAATTACGAAGCCTGTCCTAATTATAAAGCCTTTGTATTGAAATTATTGATAAAAGATGTACATATATAAATACGCATAAATAAGATCTTTTAAATAAAATAACGAATTCCTTTTTCACACTAACTGCAGTAAGCCTATTTCTGAATCAGAAAGGTTATTTAACATCCACCAAGATCGCAAATATAAATTTTTACCACTTTGCTATTTCTTCATTACGATACAATAATACTACTCACAAGTTACGCTAATTTGTTTGAAATGAGTAAGGGAAATATCAAAATATACATGCTCTAAATTCATAATCCATGAGTCGAATGCGTTTCAGTCTAACGAGGCTTACAACATGGCAAGGAAAGACAACTACTTTTGTTGTTTTTAATCTAGTGCCAGCATTACCTGTGTACCGGCATAACGATGGTACGTAACAAATATAATTTTTTGTAGACTTTCTAATTATTGCATGTTATCGATAGAAATTTTAGGTCTCAGTAATGCAAACAGTGTCATAAACGCTGAAGTTTGAAAAATAGCTCTTGCTGCTAAATTTGAATTTTCCCGAGATTTGTTAAGTCGTGTGACATACATATGTGTGTGAGTTTGCACTTATGTATATGTAGTAATAGTCCTTTAATTATCTATCTATATATACAATACGCTATGTCTGTCCGTTGCTACTTTCAATCTCGATAAGGGTAAAAGGTAGAAACTTGATATTTTACACACATATAGAACTCGCCGAGATAGAGTCATAGCCTTTTAAATTTTTCTGATTGGTAACCTATGACCTGAACAACAAAGTGTCATAGGTAACGCAGTAAGTGATTGAAAATATTTTCGCAAAATTTTATAAGCGCGCGCATAGGTAACAATCTAAAAAGATTAATTGATAATGGAGATAGCTAGTTTTTAATAAAGCCTCTGTTTCTTGTCCAGAAAGGTATCATGCTAAGGGTGCAATGGAAAGAGGACACGAGGGGATATACAGTGAAAACGCCTAAAGGCGATGGAGGTTAAAAGAGAATTTAATGAAACACAGAGTCAGACAAAATTAGTACAAGTTAAATATTCAACAAAGAAAGAATTCAATATTTGAACTAATATACATACACATAAATATACACATGTTTATTCAACACACATTCGCAATTCGGAATAAAAAATTACACTACAAAGTCCTGAATTCAATACGATTCCAAAGTCGTTCAACTTCGTATGGTTCTTCACTTCAGAATATAGGTAGCACACAGTTCACATAACATGGCTCGATCTCACTCCAACAATTAATTACAAAGTAACACTGATTCAAGTTTAGTTATGTAGGGTTAACCCTTTGCAATCGAATGCTATTGCCACTTGGTCAATAGTTTTCGTAAAGAAGTTTCTAGTTTTAAGTGTATCCCGGCAAGGGCTTGGGCGAATCGGTCTTTGCAGATTTACACATCTGGTGACCATTCGCTCGTGCCAAGCCAACTTTCTCTTTACTTTCGCCGGACTAGAAGATTTTGGTGGTATTTTTATGCCTTTTCCAGAGAAAACGTGCTAGTCAGTCTTATCTAGGGGTGGTTATTCAACCGTAGCAGGTTGGCAGAGCGATTTTATTTGTTAAACCATTATACTCTTAAAGTCGCGCGTGATGCTCAGAGTAATTTTAAGAAGACAAAATTTTTGTACAATCATCGCCCTTTCTTCTGCGAATTAAAAATGAGTATGTAGAAGATTTGGACATATTTTTTTACCTTCCCCTTCATTATCACACAAGCGGAATCACTTCCATTCATTAGGTTGAATATCGCTGCAAAGACGGTAAAAAATAATTTCGTTAATTACACCGCCATTGTATATATTTTCCTATTTCGCAATACTTTGCTGTTACTATTGAATCATAAGCTTTAAAATTATTATATTCTCGCTTTTTTAGTGTTCTAAAGTTTTATTAAATAAAATATTTTTCAAAAACACGATATCGCTTTGTACAAAAAAATGTATTCAACCCAGCGAGCACATTTGAAGAAATCCTCATCCGTAAGGGGTAAATATATTGTGCAAACTGGCCTAAAACTTCCGTAATGACATATAGTTTATACAGCTGGTGATATGACTGATACCAAATCTACATGACCGATACCGGCTTTCGAATTTCAATCTGGTATCGGCACATATCAAAGAAAAAGGCATTAAAAAGTATCGATACTTCTCCCATATTTACATATAAAAATGTATGAATTCCTGTTTGGTGTCTACTCAAAAATATAATACCGATCAAAAATATTGATATCTACTTGATACCTACAGATAATATGTAATGCATGTTCAATATTCACACTCAAATACCGATACCCATTTAATGCCAGCAGACCGACATGAGTAGTGGTAATGAATAATGAATGAGTGATACGTCTGTTCACTTTATCGGTTTAGGTTAGACTACAGTTTACAAATTACAACTCACAAATTCTGATTCGTACATTGTTTATTGTCAATTACAATTTTATAACACCTATTATGTTACTCATAAGGATTGTAAACGATTTAATTACATACTTGAAATATCGTAGTCGTAAAAACTGAAGTGTAAAATCTTACACGTTTGAGATGTATAAGATGGCAGACAAGTTCATAGTAGCTAATCATTCAGATTTAAATAAGACATTTGTCCAATGGGGTATAGATATTCAACATAAAATAATCACACTAAATGCTGCAGTTATACACTAACAATGTTCATCGAAGGCGTTCCACCAAGACTGAAGAGTTAACCGAAAAGAGAAATTGGTTAAAAGATAATAAAATAAATACACACATCAAATATTTTTTAATTACATTATCATTTTTAAGAGTAAATAAATGCTGCAGTAACTGGTATACTAGATATTATGTACGGCAGTAAATGAAATTTAAATAATAATTTATAAATTGTAACTTGTAATTGTAATTTCAACCTGCTAATATGGAACATGTATCGATATTTTCGTGTAGATATTAAATAAATATAGATATTTTCAGTAGATATCAAACTGGTATCGACGTTTTAGTAAAACATCGATAAATTAGACAAATTGGAAAATTAATTAAATAAACTGGTATCGATACATCTGTGAAGTATCAGTCGCACTAATTCAATACAGTATCGACTTGTATCGATTGAAGAAGAATCAGTTCCAATGACTGATGCCAGATACCTAAAATTTCAATACGTATCGATACTTCTTCTGTTGAGTATTTTGGTATCAGATTGAATTCAATATTATTATTAATATTGGTATCGATTAAAAAGTTTTAGCTTGCCTGGACTACACTGAAAGGAGACGAGGTATTTTGAACAATACAAAAGGTATCTAACACTAATGATAGCTGATGACCAAAATAAAACGTAAAATATATGGTCAACATATTTAAGTAATTCAAACTTCATTAATTCATGATTTCTGGTAATTTAAACTTTCTTAACTTATGATTTCTTTTTATTATAAAGACAGCAATATGGAATTAGTTTGACATTGTTTTATACATTTCGTTTGACATTTTATATATAAAATTTCATTGTAAATGTTATTTATAATCATTACAAGTCATAAATTTAATGTGATATTTGGCATTGAAATTGAATCGTTGGGTAAGTTATTGATATTTCATTCACTCCACGTTTGTTCTTTGGGCTGCATGCGGGGCTACGAGTTGGGCACACATGATATGCGCAATATCATATTTATTAATACATACAAAAATCAAGATATTCCTTATACTACATCGAGAAATCAGAAATAAGTATCCTATCTAATTAGGATGTCGTTCGGCGAACTGAAACGTTGATGATCATTGCTGTAACGTAAACATAATCAGATGAATATTCAAAAGTATCGATAAAGCGTAGGACCTCTCGAACACGAGGAAAAAAGTTACAATAGTGGCCCGTGTCTAACAGTACTCGAGAGAATATTGAAATAAAGAATCAGTTAAAAGTATTTTACTTGTGTATTCTTTCAAACTAAATTTTCTTCCATATTTCTCTGAGTTTGGTGAGGAACCCACCTGATCACCTCGAAGGTGTTCACAGGTCTGAGCGTCTCGTCGGATGTAAGCGTGCCTCCACCTTTTCTTTCTTCCCACCACGTCCTAGGTTGAGGAGACCGGTAGCGGCACCGACTAAAGACGGCCACTTCAGCGTGGTATAAGCAAAAGTCGACGAACGTATATACGCGATTCGTTCTGCTCCAAGTGTCGGGAATACTAGCAGCCGTGTGCCAACGAAAACCGACAGTTTCCGCGTGGACTTCGTCGTAACGGGTAGCAGGCTCGATCGTGCGCCTCCTCTTCATCGTCTCGACGCGGCTTTACCAGCGTCGCGTTGTGCGTGTTCTCTCTGTGTGTCACGAGGAAAATGCGGTCACACAGTGTCCCCGTGTGCTTTGTTTACGTTCTACTAAGTGGTCTGGGTGAGTAGCCGTGTGAATGAAAACCGTTTTCCACCTGTGCCTTACGCGGCACGACGCAAGTGATCTAGTGTCTATAGAAATGAAAGTGTGTTGAATTTAATAGAAAAAGTTGCCGTTGCTGATTTAGGAAGAGCAATTTTAACAAGTTTGAACCTCATACGGCAACTGGAGCTTGGCCGCGATAAGGTGAAGTCGTAAATTAAAATATTAAGACGGCACCGATTGATGTTGCAGCACTTAGGAACGACACTATGTCACTTTAAAATTTTGCACAAAAAACCATGAATTGCGATTAGTGTTTTTAAATTCATAAACATTTGATAGGCAACTAAAGGTATCTTATAAAATCAAAGAGTATGGGCGCTTGTCATTTACTTTTGAACATATAACGCTATTTCAAAAAGTGATCACTGGTCATAAATCGTATTCTGTCCATGAACGCTCATGATCCATGACCAAGGATACAGTTTTAAAATTACCTTGACTAAAGTTAGAAAAACACAAAGTAACAAGGAGCAATTAGGTCTTGCAATATGCCCTACATTCATGACCTTCAAATATTTTTATTACACAGTTATTTACCAAAATTTAATGAACTAGTCAATATAACGTACACTCACGTAACGTGAACTTGCAACATTGTCAACGTGGGGATGTAATGTGTGATTATAAAGCTTGCAACAATATTAACGCTTTGAGACAAGGACGATCTTTTCTAATTTATCCTGCGTGTCTGCCGTGATTGTACATTGCACAAAAGCAAGCACGTCTGTGTTGTCAGCATCCACGGCTCGTTTCACAGGGGTTAGATCTACGGCCTTCGATCTCACGGTGTTAAGCGTGGTGATCTAACGCGCGACTATGCTACGCGTGTTAATCTAACTCGTGGGAATACAACGCATGGTAATCTAACGTGTGGCGATCTAGCATGTGATAATACAACGCGTAGCAATCTAACGCATACCAAAACAACGTGTGGTAGTCCATTGCATCAGAATATAAGAAGTGGTAATATAACGCGTGGAAATACATATCGTCCGCGAGAAATATAATATATTTCATGTACAACGCGTGAAAATAGCATACGTAGAGATACAACGAGTAGGTATATAACGGGTGCCGATATAACGCATGGTAATACAACAATTGCGTACACCACACATGGAAATGCAACACGTGTGAATACCGTATATGAAAATACAACTAGGAGAAAAACTATACGTGGAAATTCAATGACTAGAACTTCAACGCACAAAAATACGAGGCGTAGACAATGTAATATAAGACAATGCAACGCAAAGACAATATAATTCAAAGTAATACAATGCGTTGACAATATAACATGTGTCAATACAACGCGTAGACAATATAACATGTGGCAATACAACGCGTAGACAATATAACATGTGGCAATACAACGCGTAGGAAATACAACGTGTGGAATACCGTATGTAGACAATTTAACATGAAGCAACATCACATGTGAAAATACAACGCGTAGGTACACAATGTGTAACGATTACAATGGGTGGCAATATAACGCGCGGGAATATCACAAACGAAAATACAGCGAATGGAAAGATAACACTGCCAATACAACGTGTGGAAAATATATCATGTAGAGACATAATGCTTTCAAAACTACAAAATGTCAAAAAAAATCTATCACTGAAAAGGTGTTACAAAATTTGCTTAAATTCTTGGAGTAAGAGTAAATATAATAACTTTCCGTTAATCTTAAAACGCTGTCATTGAATCCAGGACAGTGCAGGCGGAAGATAAATCGTTTGTGGGTTTATCCGTGGAAAACGGAAGGAAAAAGAGGATCAGGATACAGGTGTAAATTGATCGAGGGTACGCGTCTGGAATACAGACAGTAAAACAGTGTGAAACGGGTCCCAGAACGATGTAAACACGTATTCCCAGACACGTGTTTCTCGGGTCCTACGGGAATCGATGCGAGCTGGTTAGATACGACCAACATTTCCACACGGAGTATAAAGTGTGCAATGGCTAACAGTATCATGAGCCAAATTTATGTACCTGTTACCGGTTTAAATATTTACTGAAGTATCAATGTAATGGAACAACGCGTTGTGTCAACTGCTTGACATTTTCGCTCGTAATGAAATTTCATTTACCCTAAATAGGAGCGTCATATTCCTTTATCAGATTGCCCTTCCGCATTTCATGTATAACATTTATATTACATAATAAATTCTTGTTTATTCGAAACGAACAGGGTTAGCAACACTGTATGAAATCAGAACAGAATGATGGTACTGATGCATTGTGCATTCTGAAGTAATTGAGATGTTTATTTGATAAAAGAAAGTTTGCATTATTTTTATGAGATACTTTTATAAATGAGTAATCAATGTGTTCGTTCAATCGTGTGTTCGTGAATAAGGAATAAAGTGCTCTTTTATATTCGTCGATTAAATATTAGGGATCACTACTAGATGTAGAATTCTGTATTTTTCAGAAAAAGAATGAAATTTCCTTTTGACGTATTGTGATTTTAAAACATGTTTGTTTAGCATTGAAATGTTATTACAAAATAAATTTGTGAACTAACAATTTTTAAGAATGGTCACTTCACTTTTACAAAAATCTCTTTCACAAATAAGATCACTTGACTAATAAAGTCAGTCAACTGATATAAGGATATTATTGTTGAAACTGTTTAATTAATAGAGATAAATGCTGTTTGTGGTATTTAACCTGCTGGCAGTGCAATTCTCAGATTTATTGAAAACCTGACACAACCTAATGTATTAATATTTTAAAATAATAGTATTTTATTTACAATATTAATAAATACGTAATGCACTCTAATATTATGAAATATTACAAAATTTTAAGCATGCTTGTTTCTCAGTATTCAAAACAAAATGTTAAACTGCCCAAGCAATAGTTTAACAGTTGAAGTTTGAAGTTGAAGTTTAAGCACCCAGCTTAATATGTAATGTTCATGAATAAGCTACCCGCTACTTGAAACTTATTTAACTGGAACATACGTCAGTAAAAAAATTATAAAGTTGTGCTAAATAATTTTCAATCCAAAATTCTGTGTTAACCCTTTGCACTCGAAGGTATTTTTGCTGTTGGCAGGTGGCAACCCTAAAAAGTTTTGTTGAGAAATTACTGTTATTAGTTTCCACTAGTGTATGTTTTGTTGCGTTCATACATTATATGTATAGCACTCTAGACTTAATTAAAAAATACCTATTTCATATTATTCGGTTAAACCGAATGTACAAATCACATTTAGAGTGCAAAGGATTAGTATAATAGTGCACCATAATGGCGTCGAAGTCCACATTTTCTTACGTTCTAGTATATTATATTGTTCCAAGAGATTTCTATAATGATCCGCCCTAAAAGATTAAAAGGTCAATAAACAAGTTATCTTTCAGCACGTGGAGAACCACTCGATCATCCAAATATCACTCTGTTTAAAATCAACTAGAAAAAATCATGTTTCTGATTTATTTTCGTTCGTGAACATCCGCCGGTACGCCTCCACCCATCGAGCGGATAATTCGAACGCCAGGTGAACGCGGTTGTGTTTCCAGTCAGCGTCTGGCATGGACCAACGACGACGACGACGTCGCCGTCACCGTCGTCGAACACCAAGGGAAATCAAGCGTTCTCCGCTTTTATTTGCATAAAATGATGGGACTGGCCATGTCACGTTCGAAACGTCGGCCTCTCGACTCGGTTCGCGCGGCCCGTTCGCGCTGATTTTCCTCTTGAATTTCATTACGCTTCGGCCCCTATGGTGCCTACCGACTCCGCGGGAACAACGCGTGTCTCCGACCATTAAGTCCGCAAGTAGATGCAAATTAAAGAACGGCTAGAAATTTTCCCGCGAAATTATCCGGCCGTCTGTCTGTCATTGGATTTCGAAAGTCTTCCTATCGAGGGCGACGCTGATTCGCGATTGCTTCGTAATCTGGCTAGGATAGGATCATATTCTCGAGTTCACTTTGGCTCGAACGGTACACTTGGGTGCAACATAGACTGGTTAGCTTAGTAGAAGTATAAGAAACGGGGTTCTCTGATTCTCACTAGGTCCCGAAAACCAAAAATAAATTGAGGCAAACTCTTCTTCTCTACCTAGACGTACAATGATATTTCGGGTATATCATCACTGCTGGGAACAGTGCTTAGCTAAATGCTCGAAAAGATAGATTTCTGAGTACTGATCGATGTTATCTGACTTTAATTATTATTTTTATAGCTCAATTTCTGTTAAGAAATTGTTGAAAGAATATGATTCTGAAACGAGTCTCTGAATTAGTGACTCTGGCAAGGTATTATTAGAATAAAATGTTTAAAAATGATTTTTTAAAACTTGACATAAAGATGGCTGTGTACTTTTCTTCTGTTATTGCTGTAATACAATTAAAGTGCATATTTGTAGACTTATTTAACAAAAATTGAGTGTTTTCTTCTTAAAAAATTATCGAGTCGTAAATGTACTCTAATGTTGAAGGCTTGAGTCAAGAGGATCCAGCTATGCTCCGTAAGTTGTTTATTTCAACTGCAAGACAAATTTTTCCTGAATTGTTTTTCTCATTCTGAAGGTCCTCCTCAGTGCTCCCTGATATTTACTAACATATCTTTTTATGAAACATTCGGTCAATTATTTCATTTCACCACCTATTTTCTATAGATATAAAATACATCGTACGCAAATTTGAATAGTGCAGTCCGATAAAAAATAACTTTGTTATATATTATTGATTAACTTATAACTTATAACTTTGTTGTAAGTATTTAATAACTTTAATTATGTAAAATTGACTAAATTTTTGGCGCATGCCTTAACACTAAAATTACCAAAACGATCAAATGACCGTTTTTAAGTATCTATAAGTTACACAATTTGTTAAGACATTTTTCTTGAACTTCACATTGATTTTCATCATGATGAAGAATTAATGTGTGAACGATTTTCTGTTTAGTCGTTTGATTATTTTTTTTCAACTTCATTTTTAATTTTAAATGAAGTGCAATATTATACACCGATAGGTTCAGTGTTAAGCTCGGCTGAGTCGTTGTAGTCCATGAAGATACAGATAAATCAAAAGAACGAGAAGTAAATCCAATCAACGGGAGGCCCACTCGAAAGGCATGCAACAATTCAGTCGAGCAAGAAGAGCATTCCAGACGAATTAACGTGGATAAGTGTTCACGAATACGGGGATGCAGGAAGAGAGTCGGGCACGGAACACGTGCATAGCGCCATTAAACCGCGCGGTACATCGCGAGACGAGCGCAAAATTCTTACGGTCGTCTGAGTACTAAACGCTGACAAAGGTATTCGAAAAGCTCTATTTGCCTCTTGTCGCCCCAGACACCTTCAGCATCCCCGACTTCCTGCAGAAACGATCTTCTCCCTCCACGTTGATCGTGAAACGCCTCGCGACGACGTTTCCTCGCGTTACGTGCTGTCCCCGCTCGTTTTTCTCCTTACAACGAATCAGTTTCTGCCGACGAGGCGGTCATAAAACGTAACGACGTTAATTCTCCGTGTCTCGTACACCGTACGAGGCGTAAAAACACTTCTTCTGTGTACCGAAATGTTTCGATTCCTGAAGAGGAAGCTCGATGAAAAGAGAGAATGATTGGAGCGGATGCTCGCCGAATTTAGAACGTCCGTTTATCTAACGTCGGAGTTAAGGAATTTTAGAAACCTATTCGATAGCGGAAACGTGACGAAGAATCTGTTCTTTGGGAACGACCTGTTTTTTCAATTTATGTACAGTTTTGTTTTTCTGTGAGGAGGTGAAAGATCTAATACTTGAACACGTGTTAGTAGTTGAACATCTGTGCGAATGATACGTGTTATTACATTTAATGGTTGCCTTATTTATAAACAAATGATTTTATTCTGTTATTGAAATATTTAATAAAATGTATTCGTATGTGATTCTTGGTAAACTTGTAGTTCTTTTATAAGCAAGAAATTGTTTGAATTCTCCAATTCATATCATTTGAATAATGTTCTTATTTCATTTACTAAGAAACCTCGATTTTCTTTTTAAACGAATATTATTAATGATATTCAATATCTGAGTATAATCATTATACTTTTAGAAAAATTATATATTGTAGTATTCTTGTTTAATGTAAGAACTTCAGATTAAAATTAAAATTCGTTTCATTTCGTTTTTCATACGTTCGTGTATTGGTACAGTGAAATACCAAAAATATTTTAAAATTTGACCACCTACACATCGTCGCTCATTGTCAGTTGAATACTAATAATAAAATTAATTACATAATTAGATATCAGTAAATATTATCAATTATTATTTTGTGATATACTAACTTATTTTTCTGTAAATATTCTTTACCTCTTTAACCTTGTTTCGGTGATAATCTTCACTTCATGAGTAAAATCTATATTGTAATAGTGCATATAAATATAGCCTCAAATTTATTACTTCAATAATAGAAAATTTTAAATAATTTTGTTTACTTATTTTCATAAATTAATTTTAAAGAAAATATATGCAGAAAGATATAAAAAGAGATACAAAATTGAAAAGAGGCTTACTTAAAGAAAAGTTGAAGAAACGGAATTGAAGATTATGAAAGAAATAAGAAAATTAAAGTCCTAAAAGTTCATTCACCCTTAACGGTCACACTGGGATATGAAACGACCTCGGTCAATTTAGCTTCAATTTTAGCCACTTTATATCCTGGCTCTGATTAAATACCTTTTTTAAAACCTTGGTATTTTTGCTACTTTTCTTCCTCCAACTGTTATATCCAAGAGTGTTCAGCTAAAATTTTAGTTCCTTACATAAAAATTGTACAAAATTTTGAATTTTTCTGTAAAAACCGTCATTTTTTTCATTCTTTCGCGCTTTTGAATTTGTTTACATTTCAGTGCTTAAATTTATTGAAATCAGCTCTGAAATATATTAGAACAACTTTCACAAATTATTTATTAATTTTTTTCACATTAAAATAATGAGTAACTCCTTTGTAAGAAACATTTTTAGTGGTTGGGGTGTTCAACGTCCCAGTGGTTAAACAATTCATTGAAAGAAAAGAAATACTGATAAAAGGGAATAGCCGAATATTTTTTAAAAAAGTAACATCACATTAATTGTACTTAATATTTCAAGATTAGTTTGCAAAAATATCTCATTTTATACGTATCTATTATTTAAAATAATTATCAAAGTGTTTAATATGTGTAAATGAAGACAGTTCAATTTTGCTTTTTAAAAGACTGTATTTTCTCAATTTATTTTGCCTTAAAAAACAATAAAATATTATGATTTATACATGTAATTAGGGTAGCAAAATCGGAACGCTGGAACACATTGATTAAATTGTTCAAGTACCAGGTCATGCTAAAGGCTATTAATCTTTAAAGTTTTGCATTGTTTTGTTTATTTTCTTGTCTTCATAAAATAAACATAATTTACAACGTAATTGTGGGAATTTTTCGGTACAATCTGATTTACATACCCGAAAAAATTTTTAATGTGTCTTTCGTAACTTCAATAGCCAAGTATTTGATCTTTTACCGTATAATAACAATTTCTTGTATTTTATATATAATACATTTTATTATTTATACAAATTTATAAATAAAACAGAAAAATAACTCAATTCGATGAACAGTTGTCAACGTAAGGTTTCATGAAAATGGACAAAAACTGAAAAATCTGAATGTCTATACTTATAGAATAAATTTGAAATTTGTAAAATTAGAATTTAAATGAATTCCCATTATTAAGAGATCAATAATTCTACAATTCTTAAGTTCAGAAGTTTCAAAATTAAAGAATTCCAATGTTTTGAACTTCCAAAGTTAAAAAATTTGAAAGTTAACAATTTACCGAAGTTCCAAGATTCCAAAGTCTCCAAATTTTATAGTTCTAATGCTTCAAAATCCTTAAGTCTTAAAATCAACAAATTCTAAAGACATAAAGTCTCCAAATTTGAATATTCAAAAATTCAAAATTTTCGAAACCCCAAAAATTGAAGGTTCTTATGTCCCTAGGGTCCAATGTTCGAAAATTCCAGTATATGAACGTTAAAAAATATACAGGTATCAAAGTTTAAATGTTTCAAAGTCCCAACGTTCGGAAATTTCAAATTCTCTTATCTCAAAGTACCAGAATTCCGAAATTTCAAAATTACCGAGTCCTAAAGTCCTAAAGCTCTGAAATGTCAAAATGGCAACGTTCCGAAATTACCATATTTCAAAGTTACAACATTCTAAGGTCCTAAAGTTTCAAAGCCCTAAAGTTAAAAGACCCACATTTTCAATACCGTCTCGAAACTAAACAATTTCCAATATTTTAAAGTTCTGAAATTTCGACATCTCCAAATTCCAACGTTCCAAAATTCCAAAATCCCAATATTTCACAGTTCAAACCTTTCAGAGTGCCACTTTGAAGAGAAAAAACTTGTCAACACGCGTCCAATAGCTACAATTACTTCGCGTATCTGAAGAATAATTGACACCAAAATCGACGCTCGAATAGCAATCTCCGGCGAGCGTGATCCAAAATAACGGTCATTCGAATAATCTGCACCCTTGAGGCTTAGAGCGACGAGTTGCCGAAAAAAACACGTATCCGTTATTTTCAATTACCCGAGCAATGAAATTTTCGGCGGAATCAATGGCGATTCCAGACATATCCAATCCATAACGCGACAGTGTGTCAACCGCGTCAGAGAAAATCGAGTTTGCCCGCCAGCAGCGTTACAAATAGCGAACAGCAGCGAGTCAAAGCATCGTGGAAAACAAGCCGGGATCAATGGATTTCCACGCGAACGGATACATGAAACACGAGAGGAACGAGTACGTCGAAACGGATAAATATTTCCGAACGAATCGCGAATCACGTTCGCATTACTTGAATATCGTTACTATTGACACGCGATCATTGTCGCCGTTGAAAACGAATCATCTTCATTGTCCCGACAGTGACGCCGGGACACGACAAAACAGAAGCTGACACGTAACAGGGAAGGCGCAGAAAGGATATATGATGGAACCGTATTCATTCCCGTGAATTATATTCGTCCCGATAACAATCCCGCCACTTGGTCATTCAATCTAAAATAAATGTTTTCTGTTCACGTTCGCATTCAACGCCGACTAAAATGCTGGCCCGTTTGCTGGTCAAATTTTTCAACCGATAATTAGTGAAAATCAACGATCAGACGTAAATACGTGGAGAAAGAAGCACGTTTGGACTTTTCAACGTTAGAACTACCAAATGTCAGGAAGAAGCTATTTTTACTAAAAACGGTCAAACTTACTGGTATTTAAAAAATGTTTAATAATAGAATATTTTTATATTCCTTGATTTATTTTCTTACAGAAGAAATTCTATGTTATGTAGTATTATTACCCTAGCTGGGATTATGGTCCCTAAACGAGGGTTGGCACATTTTATCACTTACACATCAATAACAATAGGTACATACAATGAAGACTTTTGGTAACACAAATATTGCGATAAATTGTCATTTCAAAGTTATTCTTGTAATACAAAATAAATTATTAGGTATAAGAAGTTATAGGTTGTCACAGTTCATACAAACGTAATTTTTCTTCGTACACTTTTCGCAAATATATTTTTTGCACATACTGCAAATAAAGATAATCCTATTATTATTACCTATTTGACATTACTTGTGTAAACAAAGAGCTATTTGAAGTTCTTTCGACATTAGCTTCTTGTTATTGCACCCCTAATTTTACATTTCTATAACAAAATTTCACGAAAGAACATTCCTTATAACATTCATAACAAAATCATATTCTATGTCTCCAGATCTAAATGAACGACGAAAGAAAGAAAAAAAATTGTGCAATAATTTGAAAAAATTTTCATATGAATGAATAATTTCTATATTAACACCATCATCGATCCAGAATTTTCCTGATAATTATCACAATCATATTGAATTATACGCAGTAAAAGTTTTAAAAACGTATGAAAAATTATAAAAAGAAAAGTAGTTAATTCGGGCTCAGGAAAGAAGTTGGTGGAACCTTTGGCACTTTTGGACGTACCAGTTATATTGACTGGAATTGGTATAAATAGACATGATACAAAATTGGTTTGGTTTTGAATAAATAAAGAAAATAAAATTCATTATATTATTTCTTTAGTTATCGCTACAAAGGTTATTACATCATTACAGAAAAGATATCATGTAAAGTACGAATTTTTTAATAAAATTGTAAAATCAGTAATTTTTATTAGTGTGATTACTCTGTTGTTAAGGAAGATGCTTAGTGTAAACGGCCAAAAATTGATCAATTTTGGAGGGTTAATTATGAAAAATCTATGAATCAATCTCTTTGAAACCTCGAGAATATTTAATTGCTCTATTGAACCGTAAAAATGTATCTTTCATTTGTTAGAAAATTCTTGGATACAAACATGTACAAGTTGTTAGTGAAACAGGAACTCTGCACCGGATAGTACCTATCAGTTTCATATTAAATTAAAAAAATTTTACTAATGTACAAATATACGTTCTGCATAAACCTACATATAAATCAAAACAAGAAAAATTAAAACAATTGTGACATTTTACAGAAAGAAGATGATTCTTTCTTCGCATAGAAATGCTACAAAAAATGTTAACTAATACAATAAAGTTCTAAATTTAAATTCGTGATACTAACCCGCTAATGTTCAATATTTCCTTTTCGTCAAATCGTTTTAATATTTTGTTCTTCATCAGTCGTTCGAATCTATTCCGTGTATTAAAGATTACGGTTTCCATTAGATATATTAGTAATAAAACATCTCAACGTTTTTTATACCGTAATGAAATATTTAATGTTAATCGCTATGCTCTGGTTTACATTTGATTGATGCGCATCGTTGCTAGAAGCTGATTAGGCACGAGTTATATAGCTTGATGAGACCGAAATGAATTGCTCTGGGTCAAGCGGACACAAATGGGCTTGGAGAAGTGTCGCAGAACAGTTATAAAGATATAACGAACCCTCACTGGCGCTACACACACAGTGGCCATCAACTATTTAAGCCCATAACACAATTTAAACAGTAAATAAGATTAACGTTTACAAAATTTTTTTATAAACATATTCATAATAAACATCGCACAACATACTATTAATATATTTTTATCTTGAAATAATTTTCAAACTTTTGGTCATTATGCAAATTTGAATAAGTTGAAAAATAAGGTAAAAAAAATTATTTTGTTACAAACAAATTGTACACTAGCTAATTTGTTTACATCTTATTACTGTACTTGAAAAACCATAAAACTTTGTCATTAAAAGTTTTCATGCATCTTCGTTGTTTTTCGAGATAGAACTTGTAGGTCGCAACTTTGAAGGGTGCCTTCACTCTTTAAAGTCGCGTCTCAGCCGATAAAAAAAGTGTCATTTCTTTTTGCTTACATAACAAACGTACGAAGTTCCAAAGTGTCTTCCGTGCCTTTCCTTGTTAATCCGATTGAAATGTTATGAATTAATATAAAAAAGTATAAAATTAATATAAAAAATTTTAATGATTTTAATAGCATTACCAAAGTTGAATGAAACTGAATTACATACAATCGATCGGTGTAGACATTTTCATCCAATCAATTCATCCAATCATGAAGAAATTACTCATCAGCAGAAGCAACGCATTAACACTATTCCTAGCACGACCGGTCAAATGATCGTTTTTAAAATTTCAATTAGAATTTCCTGTATACAACGTAATTGAAACGCCTTTAAACTTCATGACTTTTCCTGAAATATGTATATAATACCTTTTTCAATATTTACTTCTTTTTTTATTGTTTATTTTCTGAGAAAAATTTGTAGTCTGTCTTACATACCACAACCGGTCATTTGACCGGTAGAACGATTTATACCTTTTTGTGATAGTATTCTCTCAGAGACTCAATTCCAAACCTGTAAAAATGTTACAAACGAAAGATAATGCAGTTATAGCATGATGTTATCCAAAAAATGCCTTCCAGGAACTGCTTTATAGCACTTCCGAGTGTCTACAATTTTCGCTCGCATATCGGGCTCGCGGTATTTATTTGTCTGATTGGTACCTGAAGCAGTCCAGGACCTTGGGTTTTCTTACACCGTCTTACCTACTATGACTGTGAAATAAATAAAATTATAGGATTCTGAATAAGAGAAACTATATTTTTATACTGTCTAATTGGCTATTATATTCATTCTATATTAAAAAATATAAGTTCTGCCAAAGGCCGATCATTTGACCGATCGCGGTAGGAATAGGTACATGTGAAGTGTCGGTAGGAATAGTGTTAATAATGTCCGTCATCTTCTTTTCCTAAATTACGATTGTGACATTTCCTTAATTTATTTTAGTTTCAATTAAGAACATTAATTTTAAATAATTCAAATAGAAAAGAGTCTAAATATTGAGCACTGCCCATCGATATTAATATTTGATGTAAATTATACTTTTATTTAATTAGTTTAGTTAATTTAGATAAGTATTCCAATATGTATCGCAATTTAAAAGTAATGGACACGATTTAGAGGAACGTAGTATATTTTTAATCAAATGGCAGAGACTGACTTTATTCAATATTAAAGCGATCATTTATAACATCAGTCTTTTTTAGAGTGGGATTCGAGACTTTGACTATAAATTGCGAACTACGCTTTTTTGGAATAGGACGATAGTGGTCGTTGCGGCTAAAGTAGGCGCTCGTGGTTGTAACATTTCGACTCATTTTTCGAATTATGTTTTACAATTTTGAAAAAATATTTTTGAAGAACTCAACCACTGATTTATGCAAAACAAACCGACTTTTTTGACACGCTACACTTGGTCAATTCAATTTTAAATGTACATTTCGTCTGAACTCGGTTTTGTTTTTAACGTTGAAAATTAAATTTTGTAGAGTAAAGTTGTTATAATTATATATTGTACAAATTATTACATAAACAAACGCTGCTTTAACTAGAATTATTATCTCCATAGTGCGTTAGGTCCCTTAGATTTACTAGCAGTGTAAATGTTCCGTATCGTGTACGATTAAGTGGATGATGAAACTAGAAAAATTCGGGAATTTATACATATGAAATATGGAAATTTCGAAATTTAAAAATTAACAAATTTGAGAATTTTGGGATTCGGTTATTTGAAAACTCCCAGATTTGAAAAATACAGATTATTCAGTTTGGGAACTTGGAAATTCGAAAATTTAAAAATCTGCGAATTTGGAAATTTGACAGTTTTTGAATTTGAGTATTGGGAAATTTGGAAATTTAGCAGTTTAAATGCCTGGGAAATTGCAAGTAAAAAATATTGAAATTTTGTAATGTGAAATTTTAGAATATAGAAATTTTGAAATCTGAGATTTCTCGTACCCCTAGATCTCTAAATACCTATGTCTTCAAATTTGAAAACCTCTAAATTCCTAAATTCATGGATTCCCATATCATAGATTCTAAATCCCGATGGTCCAAACTTCCTACATGCTTAAAACCCCTTGTACCTAGGTTCTAAATTGCAAGGTCTTGGTATATTTTCTATATTCCAAGGTCACCACATTTCTAGATTCCAAATCCGTACGTTCCCATGTTTCGCAATATCTCACACTTCAAGATTCTCAAATCTTTATATTCCTAAATCGTTAAATCCCTAGATCCCGAAATTTAATGATCGTCAAACCCCACAACCCCAAATTCGAAATTTCCCAAATACCTGGATCCCTAAATTCCTATGTCCTCAAATTCTTAAATCCTAAAATCCCTTTACTTGAAAATTCTTACGTCCTTGAACTTTTAACGCGTCTCAAAATTTCTAAATCCGCAAAAATACCTAAAAATGACTTGGTGAGCGATCCTCTTCTTTTTCGTTGCCACATTTTTTCTAGAAAGACCAGACTTACTTTTGACCGCGCTTGCTGAAAAACTCCCAAAGGTTCTCATAAATATTTAAACCGACTGATTAAATGTCTCAGGTTTTAATTAACTAGCTGCGCATTTCCGCTGTCTCTCCTGTACCAAACCCCTTCGCGGCAGTTAAGTGATAAGATTTCCGCCCCAGCGGTTAAGGGTTAAAGGTAGGGTTACAGAGAGACTCGAGCAAGGATTGTTTGTTCGATTGAAGCGAGGAACGCCGGTGATCGAGCAGCTATCCGGGCGTTTCGAGCCACCCTCGAGCGTGCAGTGGCCACCACCCCCGTAATCGTGGCTGCGCTCACAATTCACGTCGCATACGGTGCGGTACCGTGGACGTCGGCTATGGGTATATCAACCGGTGTACTACCTGATCACCATAAAAATTTATACGCCATCGTTCGCGACCGTAAATTGTATTATCGAATGCATGCCGTCGGCTCTCCGTTCCTACGTTCCTCTCTTGTCACCTACCACCCCCTTCTGTTTTTATCCTCCTCCCTCTGCCTCACGCAATTCTATCCATCCCTTCCACGGACGAGTATCCACTCTTGAATTTCCCGAGCTTATGGGAGCCTCTCATAAAAGGTTTCGCCATGGGGATGCAAGAAAAGGAGGTGGAGAAGGGAAACGGCGGCAATAAAGCGTCCTTTTTCGCGTTCTCCGTGGACCGTCGTTAAATTACTCGCGTTGTAAATTACTCGAATTGTAGCCCTAGCCACCCGGGAGAACGAGACTCGTTGTTACGCCCCTGTGTAATGAAGTTTGCTTTATGTACCGGTATTCTTATTGCGTCTCGGTGTTTCACCACCCATAGACTGCGCTCGGATCGTTCCTAATCGTCGGCTGAATACTTTTGCGCGATAGTTAAACCCCTCATTACTATAATAGTATTATTAGTAGTAGTTGTTCTTAATCGTCGGGCGAATTCTTCGGGAGAATGGTCGAACCTCCCATTATCGTAATAGTATTAATAATTGTAGTCATGTATATGGGTTTGAGAAAAATTGTATGGATGAAGTAACCAACGATATTATTAGAAGAGATCATTACATGATATAAGTACGTCACTCTCTTTTATTTGTTAATCGGGCAAAATAAGTTAAGCTACTATTCGACTGACCACTTTTTGATTTAAGAAAGTAATAACCAAAATCTAACATTATACATATTTTTATTAAATCGACTTTACTACTTCAGTACTCATCTTGAATATATAAGTTTAAATAATGTTTAGAAATTTCCTAGACAAAAAATATAACTTATAGAAGATTCATTGCAACGTATAAAAATTCCACCGTTGTACTGTACAAAGATTCATGAGTAATGCGTCGAAATAGACTGCAGAGGGTTGAAGCAGATGACCTTCCGTTTTTCCAGCCCCTTCCGTGACAATATATCGAGAATTTACTGTATTTTAAAATGTAATATAATTTAATTTGCTTTCAGTTTAGAGAAATTGGGAGAATCTAATAAGCTTCATATAAGTAACAAAATTAATGAATTTTCTAAATCGTAAATTCTATTCAAATTTTTATTCTTATAGTCTGTTTCGTAAAAGCGAATGGTACGTGTGTTATGTCGAGATGTATATTCGGAAATCCCTATACACCTATACTAATAGGGGGATCCCTACATTGCCATATTCCTAGATCTGTGCATCCTTTTATCCTGATGTACCTATATCGTTGCCCTCCTGTCCCTATATCCCTATATCCTTATATCCTTAAATTTTCATCTCTCTAGATGCTCACATTACTATGTCCCTAAATCCCTATCTCCATGGACCTTTTCTTTACTTATTCTGATATCCTTAGATTTCTATATCCCCTAGGTACTTATAGCCCTGCATCCTTAAGTTTCCATAATTCATGATTCCAACATTCCTGCATCTCTATATCTCTCTCTCTATAAACCTCTGCATTCTTACATCTTTAGTTCATTTTATAAAGTACCTATATTCCCTGTATACTTTAACAAAAATTCCATCTTAACAAAATTCTAGCTCTCTGGATCTCTATGTGTCTACCAAAATTGCATAAAATTGTAACTGATTTACTCCTGGAATCGTAACAAAATAACGTCTCAGTTACGTTGCATTCAATTATACTGTAATTTTTAATTCAAATTTTCCGTTCAATTAAATTATAATATAATTCGTAACTGCAACGAATTTTATAGATTTACAAATTACACTATAACTGTATTACGAATTAAAAATTAGGAATTATAAATTGCGAATTAAAAGGTACCCAAATTCATAAGTAATACTAGACGGAAAAAATTACATAAAGGTTTTAAACAAAAAAAAAAAAAAAAAAAAAAAATGAATAGGTATCAGCAATGAGATTTTTAAAATTTAGATTTCATTTTTTTTACAAGATATTTCTTATTAGAAATTTCTTTACTAGTTTGTTAATTCTTAACCTTCTTTAACCTTCATCCGCATAAACAATTTATATAAATGTAGACAAACAACCAGAATTCATTACACTATATAAATATAAAAATTGATAATAATAATTTTAATAAGTAATAGATTTAGTTTACCTTTAGGATAAGTTTGGGATAATAAGAATTATAATTAAATGAATAAGAATTTGGTTAGGATGACTCTACTTAACTCATATTAACCAAATACGGATTAATTTAACCCACACTATGGGACAGCTAAGTAAAAGTATAGTTATCTATTAACAAACATTACTGCAAAAATGTTGAACTCTGTTTAGATTCATTTCACGGAACGCGTTGAGGAAGATACAAATGAAGAAGTTGTTATTTTACGTACGCGTGTTTAATCCTTTAACCAAGCAAAATTCGAAATATTTCGCACGTGCTCGACGTGTACTTCGTCAGGCTTTTGTTGTGAACGTGCATTGTCTGCCAAAAGTACTGGCGTAAATTTTACGAGAGGTACGCCCGACTGTTTATGCCGACACTTTGACTTAAATCTTGCACACGGTTCGTGTATTTCTGTCAGGTGATGGTGTACCGGATACACCGTATCAAATTTTATAGAAAAATATCAAAACTGTAACTACAAAACGATCAACAGTTTGTAGATGAAATTTTTTTAGAAAACAAGCTTGGAAGTGTGAAGAAATTTGTATTTAGCGCCAATCTGATAGAATTAAAATGAAAATTTAAATATTCGCCGCATTATGGTACAAATATTATATGTTACATGGATATGATACAGTGTTCTTTCCGTAAGTGTGAAAATTTCGAGCAGATTCACATTTATAGAAGAGGTACTACAGTCTTTGTAGTATGCTGAACGTAGAAAAGGATAGCGACGGAAAAATAAACATGGACTGAGGTTCGAGAAAGGATTCGTGCGAGATTAGCCTTTGAATTTCAGAAATCAGAATTCTTTATTTTTGGTTCTTCGTCAATGAAACTTTTGCCATCGTATTCGACTCGTTTTTCTGATTAAAATAACACCGAACACGATATAATTACGATCATAATTACTTGTGCAGCAAACTATCAGGAGGAATTCGTATCTGTACCATCAATGTAAAGTCTTCCGTAAGTGTCCGAAACTTTTATGTTTGTTACGCAAGTAATTATGATCGTAATTACATCGTGTTTGGCGTCATTTTAATCAGAAAACCGAGGCGTATACGATGGTAAAAGTTTCTTGAAAACATAATAAGAAATAAGAAAAATGCCATCTTTTCCTTTGCTTGCATTAGTATGTGCCTCACCGATATGCGATCCTTGCTGGCTCGGTGACCGAGAGAAATGTTTGACTGATTCGGAGGGGATCCCCCAATAATGGGGACAAAATTTTTCCTCTTACGATAGAGATAGTACGGAGAGAATACTGTACACTATTCAATTATTGAATCTTGCCAAACATATACTATTTTTTATTTATTTTAAATAAAACATTTTCATAAAGAACAGAAAGTTTATACATATATATCAAAGTAAAATTTTTAATTTGTGATAAATAAAAAGTTATTCAAAAATAATATATGTATAACAAAATACGAAATGGATAATTCACAAACAATTTAAATAAAAGACTTCCATAAAATATAGTAAGTACATATATGCTTTTATAAGATGAACTGCTTGATTAGAAATAATAATAAAGTAAAAAAACAATATCTTTATAACAAAACATACACAAAATTAATTAAAAAACACTTATAAAAAATAATACGTATACATACGCACTTTTTTAAAGGTATACAGTTTGATTAGGAATAAATAAAAAGTAAGTAAAAAATAATATATTTACACTAAAATACGCATACAGTAATTCAAAACTTCATAATTGTTATATTTCGTGTGAATTATTATTAAAAAAGTATTTCCTCAACTGGACGCAAATACCGTGCTAAAGATTTAAAGTGCTAAACATTTGCCAGTACGTCACAGCCATTGAATAATTAACTTTAATACTTACGTATCTAGCAATAGACGAATTTTAGCTTTTTTTCCCCATAATTAGGTGACAGTCTGAGACTAAAATTACAGATACGTGTATTTTATACGAAGGATTTTACAGGAAATTTTACTAAAATCCATGAGAATCAGATCGGAAGCGCCCCTTGTGAAATTGAAAAAATATATATTTTTTTTAAACATTGAGAAGTCATGGAACGAAGAGTTAGAAATTCACCAATCTGACGTAAACAGAATGTAAGAACTGACAAAAACGTGGAATTAATCGATAAACCAACAGTAGACTTTCGAGATTGGAAAATTTACGAGGTTCCAGTACTAAAAAACAAACTTCATGTAACAAGAAATGTTTCATCAGTTTCCTGGAGACAACGTGAGATCAGAATTATGCGATAACGGTTCGTTTGCATAGCAAAGCCGATAGTTCGGATTGTGAGGAAAGTCAGAGCAGAGGCAGAGATTATCGTAACGTGGAGGCACTCACTTTCCCGAGCTGGCCGATCTCGATAACACGAACAAGACGTTCGTTATTTAAGATTGACCAGGTGTATGTCGGTGCAAGTGAAAGCTAAACGAATGAAAGGCGTATCTCGTGCAATTTGCATCGGATGTCCACGCGTGACAAGACCGCTTAAACTACATATGTATACACATTTAGCTGGTGTGGAAACAGAATGCGAGGACGATCGATGCTCTTCAATAAGAATTTGCATTTCTGTTTACTGTCTGTCTTTCTTGTTCTGATCTCCCGTTGCAGATAACGCTTTATCCGACCTCTTCAATTTTGTTTCCTCAATTACAGAGATACTTCTCATGTAACGAATCTATATATCAAGCACGTTTAACACTCGAACACGTGGTCTACGGCCCAAAGATGGTAACCTGTACAGTTATTCAATCGTTTACAACACTGGATTTTTGTAATTAAGGTTACGAACGTATACATGAATCGATACTTGAATTAATACTAGGCTAATACTTTGACTACATATGGGTTTGACTGTATATGCATAAGGCTTTAAGTTTCATACGAATCTTTCATGTACACTCCCGCTCAAAAGTATGTGGACACTTCCTGAATCCTTATAAATGCCTCAAAAAAAAAGTTATGATACCTGTGATTATTTTGATTAACCTGTATGTATTCCAGTTCGTACAGTGTTAGAGAACATATTTTAATAATAATTTATTAAATGCGAGGTAAAAGTGCGGAATATTGCCTGATGGAAGGCGGAATACATTTTGAACACGTAATTAAATAAAGTCTATTTTTCTTACATTCTAATCGTGTGTTTACATTCAATAATCTCTTCGGAATCAAATAATGGTTACACTACCAAAGTCAAAAGCTAAGTACTTCACATTTCCACTTCTGTAAATCGAGTAATATGTTAAAAAAATCATGTAATATGTGTTTTGAATTCATCTCGATGCCCTCGAAATCTATGAATAAAAAAGAATGTATGTTCCTATTTAAGAAACCCAAGGTGACCTTGACTTTGCCAAGAAAACAAACTGTTATCGAAATTTTCTTTACTAATATCTATTGTGCACTTCATACTCTACAAATACTGTTCTAAACTTTTTTTTGTAAGGTAGCTGCAAATGGCAGAAAAATCGTGAATAACGTTACACGTAACACCCTATAGAACTTGCATATGAAACATGAGAGCGTGGTATGAATACATGTATTGTTGTATGAATGTCTGTAATGACCCAGAAAATACAGGGATCTAGCATTTTTAAGAAGCCAGAAATGTTCGTGATGGAATTTGCCTGTTATAAAAAGGTGTAATAAAAGAGACAGGAAGTAAGACAGCCGTATAATGAAGTAAGCAATAAGCCAATTCATTACTGAACGAGCAGGATAAAAAAATGAAACAAGCAGTGAGATATTCAGTGAAAAAGCAGATGTTGTTTCATTATTGTTTTAAACAAATTATTATATTCGACTTATTTAAAATATCTTTATATTAGAACTGGTAGATTCCTTTGTAATTAATTCAAAATTTTTTTAACTAATGTTGAAGTCTTCTAACAGTACGAGTACTAAACGATTGATTGAACATTACACTTTTTAAGAAAAATAGCAATTACAATTTTTTGTATGCAAAGAACAAATAAAATTTGGTTCTACACGTAAAAATTATATTATAGTTTGCAAGGGATGTAATATTGAGAAACTACAATGCAATTTATAAAGAAAGCTATGACAAATATGTTGGGAAACTTCCTGAAGATAAATGTTTAGTATTAAAGTTGATATTTCAAAAACAATAAAGTACATTTACCAATTTTATTGAAGGTAATACAACTGCTGTTAAAAGCAATTATCTGATATCACTTTTAATAAAAATCATTTATCAAAGAGAAATTTATTCGCGAATGTATTACAACAGCGGGTTTTACGTCTGGAACAGTTAAAAATAAATTCAAAAATATACGTTTAACTCGAAATACCGCAGCCAGCAAAATTTATGACATAGTCGGGAATTTACTGAAATTACTAATTTATTTATTCCGATCGACGAAAGTACAGATGCACACGATAACGATCATACCGTTTTTATTCTTGGATATGGTATAAACCTAAAAGCATGTGAAATTTTTTCAATGCACAATACAAGCATTGCAATTGTCATTTTTATCGCACTTCTGAAAGTTTTAAAGAAACAATTTATCATTAAAAAATTAGTTTCTGTTACAACGGATACAACTCTTGCGATGACTGATGTTATCAAGATGTTATTATACAGCTTAAAAAAAATGTAAAGAGCAAGATAATACTTATTGCATTAATTCATTAACAAACACACTCCAAATTTTGAAATATCGGACATGTGATACAAAAATGTTACTGAAATTGTAAATTATATTCATGCATGTGGGTTTAATAATCGCCAGGTTAGTTAATTTCTACAAGTTAAAGAATTTTCAAATTGGAGAATTTCTAAGTTTTAAATTACCAAATAATAAAATTTTTAAATTCTGTAAAACTGAAATTCTGAAATTTCTAGATTCTTACCTGAATTCCTAAATTCCTATATTTCTGAATTGCTATGATTCTGAACTGCTATATTTCTGAATTCCTACATAGGAGTTGCTGATCTCCTACATTCCCGAAATTCTGAGTTCCTAAATTCTTAAATTTATAAATTTCCAAATATTCAAATTCCCCAGTTAACAAGTTCCCAAATTTCAAAAGTTAAAAATTTTGAACTTCCAAAAACCTTAAATTTTGAACTCGAAAAATAATAACTCTGCTAACTATGGTATATCGTGCTGTAAAACTAGATTTTATTATATTCCATCGCGTGCATTATAAAATATACAGACTTTATAGAATATTTTCATATAAATATCACACCGCAGTATAATCAAGATTTTTGTCAGAAGTCTTCATAACCAGAAGATTTAATAATAGATATATGTATATGATTAAACTTGTAGAATATGTGAATATACAGGGTGTCCACGCCTAAGTGTGACAGCGCGATATTTCGTGAACTATTGATGTCACGAAAAAGTGTTTATATGGAAATTGCAGGGTAAAAGGTGCTCTATGTTTTGGCGTAAACGAATTTTTTATAATGTTATTAATGTAAAAGATATGATGGTGAAGTTTCGTTTTTTAAACGGAACTATATTTTTTTTTTCGTGGACACCCTGTATACTCTTATATGTTCAGAAACAGTTACGATGACTTTTTTCAAGCATATACACAGACATGAGTCTTTGAAAAGCGAGTTGAAGCACAAAATATAACATACCCGATTCATTTGTACCTTCTTTAAACGCACAGCAGATGCTGGGTCATATATGGTCCTACCATACAATCTTTTTAGTATAAGTTCGTATGTAAACTGCTCACCGAAAGAAAAATATATAATGAGACTCACGTAATTTGTTCACTCCGAGTAATTTCGAAATGTATATTTCCAAAAAAGTAATTTACACATGCTATCCGAAAATTAATGAAGAATAATGTAATTACTTTTACATCGACTTACAATATCATAATATTTCAATTCGTAATCTATAAACTGAACTGTTATTTTGTCACTCAAGTAAGAGGCCCTTTATTTTGACAGTGAAACATGTTCATATTTTGCTGTCAGGAGATATTTAACTGTTTGTATTTCAATAACTTTAAAAATATCAGTAAGACCTAATATACAAATTTGTTGTATTTTGTTATATTAGATAATGTGTTTATTATCCAATAGTGTTTAAAATGCGGACTAAAAAAAGTGAAGGTTTTATTATATCTAAATGGAATTGTCTCACTTTCAAAATTAATGAATTATTCTAATAGTTAATTAAACGGATAATATTTCAACTATTCATTCTTTTTCGTAATTTCGTTAAATCATGTCGGTCCGAATTGTCATTATATTTATATCCTGATTCCAATATTCTTATGGGTCTTATTTCTATAAACATAATAAAAACATTAAAATTCCTTGGAACTGAGGATTTCATTGGAATGGCGTTATTACCCAGAAAAGTATTTTTACTTCCTTATTATTATCTATCAACGTCACTTTCAGATGCATCACAGTTATAATTTTCACTGAAATGATTATGAGCCATATTTTTAAAAATAAAATAAACCACAACTCCTAATTAATTTTCAAACAACAATGAGGTTGTTAAGGAGCTTTGTACACCGATACAAAAACAAGAACCGTGTCGACTTTCTTGAATATTTATTAGAAACTGAACTGGAACTTATTTGCAAGCTGGTAACAGAAATTTGCAATACCTAGAAAGAGCAGCAGATCTTCGCTCATATTGAAGTTATGCTACCAATATTATATAATTTTTAATTTTTCATAGTATTGTCGGTATTACAAAAATTTATCAGGTTTAAGTTGTACCGTAACTTATTCAGCTTAAAATAATTGCAACCTAAGGATTTGCACCACTTTCAAAATAAACATCTTTTCAATACCCTTAATCAGATTGCTTACAAATAAAAATATATTAAGTTTTATCTATTATCATCATTATCTTAATTTCTTTAAAAAATGGACTTGCCCCACTTTGAAAATAAACGATTCATCTATACAATTTTATAGTGCATGTACCAACAAGATTTTACTTTTAATTTGTCGGCATTGATTTGTGTTAAGAGTTATTTATGCTTTTCGCTTTTTATTACATATGTAAGGGGAAAAAAATGATTGTTCTTGTGCTAAACAGTGAATATTTTGCTAACTGTAAGTTTTGCCCATTTGAAAATTTCATACAATTTGTTCAAAGCTAATTCAAAAAACAAGAAATATTTTTGATAATGTAAAGTAAAAAGTATTTAATAAAGGTATTTAATGTGAGAATATACTGCTGTTCGAATATCCTGCAGCAGCGTGATTAGAAAATTTTTGCCACGAATGCAGCAGACAACTACAAGCGTTCGACGTAATTTTTTTCGACGGCCAATAACATTTATAACGTGATATACCGATGAAAAAAGGCGCTTTTAAAACGTCCAAATAAATTAAAAGCCGAAATTTATGGTATTATTTGCATTTATATTTTTTTCCCCGCTCAGCCAGCCCTGGCTGTGGATATTTAAACGCGAAATCAACATGCGTCGCGGCGCATCGTCGCTTTTTTACGCGCTCGAATAAAAAGTGACAGGTGACAGTAAAACATGGGAACAAATTTTCGTTTCGTTTATTTTTCTTTTTCACCCCCTACCCCGACTGCTATTCAACCTTTTTGTCCTGGCCAGTACCGCCGTCCGGTAATTGTAACAAATGTTATGAGCAGCAGCATTCCTGATAAAAAAAACCATTCTACTGAATTTCGATCGATACTTGAACGAAAATCTATTCGTGAGCCAGATGAAAAATCATCATGTCGAACCATTTTTCATGCGTCCGAGTTGATTTTCAACGAGACTTTAACCAATTAGCTATTTCTTTCCACTAGTTGCTACTTCTTCATAACGAGTGTATTCGTCAAAAACGTTTAATCCTTGTATCGTTTAAGTCAAATACTAAATTAAATTTTTATCAAATTAACCTCTTGCACTATGACCTATTTGTCAGGTGCGTCAGTCAGAACTAACTAAACACAGCTACAATATTAAAACAGACAAAGAATATTGAAATGTTATGACAACATGGTATTACGCAATCGTTGACTATGCAAATTATAATTGAACTTGAACTCCAAATTGAAGCATATTCAAAATTCGAGTAAAATTGATCCCAACTGAAGTACCAGTGCGTCACGAGTCAGACTCGTCAAAATAGTGCAAGGGGTTAAATTCTGATTTTTGTGAACTTTGCTGAAAATAAATCGTGTAAAAACGGAGTAATCGCAACAGAATGTTGAAATTAACTTTTCAGTAACCTTAGAACAGGGGTCGGCAACCTGCGGTTCGCAAGCCGCATGCGGCTCAATAGAATCATACTTGTGGCTCTTAAGTAGTTTAATAGTACACATTGAAAAATTAACTGTAATATTGCAATTGCCAAATAAATATAATAATCTTGCAAATACATCAAAATGCGTGGCAGATCGCATGCATGTAAACCTAGCTTTAACTAATCTTGCTCTCCACACTCACCGATGCCACACTCAAAACCAAAGAGTGTTTCCGTTTTCTTTAATACGATGACTTATATGTTCTGTTACTACGCAAAATAGAATGTTTTGATTTCACAATCAATACATGTTTCATGGCAGATAATGGTTATATTATTTTTTCTAATACATATGACCGATGTATGTACTTATATTTGACTCTTCAAAAAAATAATTTATCACATCGGGAAAAAAGTGGCTCTTAACTGCAGAAAGGTTGCCGACCCCTGTCTTAGAACTTGTTAAATATGTACACAATTTCAACTAAAGTGTTCTCTTTTTTTATAAAGCTAGATATGTTGTGTTAAAGTTAAGTTGGAAATGATGAATGCAAGATATACCGATAATGAGAAGTTTATCCGGCGCTTGTACAAAAACACGCGGTTTTCTCTCGTAGGCCGCAAATACGTTAGCGACACGATCAACAGAACGAAGTTGTCGCTACGTGGTGTGTAACGGGGTGGAAGAACCATGGATTCGCAAAACGATGAAGGCTTGCTACAGACTGAATGTAAACTGCTTTTATCCGTTTCACTTACAAACAGATTTTAGAACAAAATTTATTGGATGTTGTTGATAATATGCTGGTACGAGAATGTGATGTTTTCCAACACGATAACGGCCCCGTACATTCTGCAAAACGAGTCAAAAATCGAGGATCAACAATTTCAAAGGATGGCCTGCTCAAAGTCCAGACTTAAACCCTATCGAGAATGTCTGGGCATATTTAAAAATGAAACTAGCGAATAAGTGCTATATCAACAACAATAAATGATTTGTGGCAAAGAATGCAGCAACAGTGATATTCTATTACTGCAGAATACAGCGAAAATATAATTTCAAGTATGCCTAAACGCATTCAGGCCATAATGAAGGCCAAAGGCTCGTGGACGAAATATTAAATGTTTCTTTGAAAATGAATTGTGGTGCAAAACCGATTACATGGAAAAAATTCTCTTTAACAAAATAATGATAATATCATGATTGTTTAAATTTTTGTGAAAACATAAATGTTGTGCTTTATACTATATATTTCGTTTCTTGTTATTCTATATGGAAACATTAAATAAAAATTAATTTTTGTAAAAATATCGTATGTGTGTTCACTTTTGCTGCTCACTGTATATCGCTCATAATGTACTTACGATTCAAACACTGACTTTATTTGAACAAGAACAAATCATATGATGGATACGTATTCTACATATGCCTCCAATTTTACGAAATTGAATAAGTATGAGAAATTAAATATTTTCAAATTCTAAAATTTCCAAATTGTTAAATTCCTAAACTACCAAGTTTCAGAATCCTGAAATTACTCAAATTATCAAACTTTAAAATTTCCAAATTTATAAATTTCCATTTGCCGAAATTCTCAAAACTTCAAAATTATACAATTTTTCAACACTCAAAACCGCCAAATTTTCAAACTTTCAAATTTAGGAATTTCCAGAATTTTAGGATACAAAATTTCACAAATTTCACGGTTTCTGAATTTTTTAACTTTGAAGCTCAAAAATTTAAAAACTCCTAAATTCACAAAGTTTTAAATTTCCAAAATTCCCAATTTCACAAATTTTCAAGTTCTGAAATTTCAAAATTCTTCATCACTAAATTTCCCAATTCTTCGAACCACTAAATTTTCAAGTTATCAAATTTTCCAACCCTCTACACCTCTAAATTTTCAAATTAACAAATCCGCAAATTTGTGAATTTTTTAATTTCCTAATCTCTACATATTGCAATTTCTGAATTATTTAATTTTGAAATTTACAAACTTCCCAGTTGCAAGTCACAAACTTTCAAATTTAAAAATTCCGATGTTTTAAAATTTTCAAATCTCAAAGTACGGAAATTTTCGAATGCTCATATTCCCAAAACTAGGAATTTCGAACTCCCAAATTTTCGATTTAAATTAAGAAACTAGAATATCTGAAAATATTAAAATTTGAAACTGCGAAAATTTGAAACTGAGATAAGCAAGTAGTCTAATGAGAGTGTGGTGTTTCAAAGTTCAACCGTTGTATAGTGTCTCCTACTTATGTCAAACACACATAATTACATTTACTACTACGAAACGATAACCTTGAAATGACATTCACGATGATCTTATTACATAACATGAAATTGAAAGGACATTCACAATAGAAGTCGGTCAAGCATGTGCTAATATGTAAATTTCTTATACCAAATAAATAAACCTGTTAACATTCAATACATGAATAAATAATTTTGAAATTGTCGGTTCAATACTCCCTCATGGATTTTAATGGAACCATTTTTAATCACTTTGTTATGACGTATACATAACAGAAAAAATAAAACAGGACGATCAGATTTCAATGATATTAAAAAAAAAAAACACAACACTGTCCTCGTTAATAGACTATTTTGTATGTACATCATGTATGTGCATAAAAGAGACAATATGAATATGTGCATGTGTACCTGATTTTAAATGTAATTCGTGAGTATTGATTTTCGGTTTGTTAGATTTTAATTTCCGGTCGTCAAGCGATCGGTTACTTCAATACCGAGGTAATTATATGCATAGATAAGAATTCGTGTGATCAATTTCAATGACCCTGACATATATCCAAAGATATACAGTATATGTATAATAATGCAAAAATACTTGCAGTATTACCTTCTTTTCTCGGTATATTTATTAAGTAATTTTAAATAGATTCACATTCATAATTGATAGGAATGATATATTAGTTAAAGAAATAAAATTCATTTATTAATTAAGTTTACGTCGTAATTGGTTAGACTGAATTGGTGACACTCAGAGAAGGCATAAAAACTAATTTCACAAAACCAGCAGCTCTCAAATATAATTCAATAGCAAGTCTGCAAAATAAGAAACAAGTTTACAAATTGCAAGGTTATTGTAATTTATATTTATTTGTTTAAGAATAGTATGAACTACAGAATGAATTATAGTTTAATGGAAAAGCACTATTAAACCGATAGTCGCAAGTAGGAAACTCGTGAAATTTATATAAATTTGTCGTTACGTTTTTATTCTCTTTAATTTTTTTTACTAAAACTAATTCAAATAAATATTTTTTAGTTTTAACAGAGAAAATTAAATGAAAAAAATGGCTGTATTAGCTTAACCGTTCCTCAATTCCTTATTCGAGGAATTTAGTTTTAAAAATCTCTCATGGAATGCGTAATTAAAATCAGACAATAACACGCATATACGTCGAACGCAGAGAAAATGGCCATGTCATAAATTTTACGAAAAAAGGTAAAACAAAAGAAGGAAGAATTACATTTATAATCGATGAAAAATTAACGATTCATTACAGAAAAGGTTACTGTTATTAAAAATTTCGAAATTGTCAAAAAATAATAAAATACATAAAGAAGAAAAGTTGAAGAAAAAGAATAATTTTAAGAAGTTCAGTTGACTTCTGCGTAGTTTCTTGCGGAGAATAACTGACGTACACAATAAAATACAGAAAACAATTCAGAAAATATCAGGTACATTGGAGAAAGTAATGAACTCCGTTTGTAAAAAGTAATACATTGCACAGAGAGTATCCTATATACCAAAGAGATTAATCAAACTTCTTTTGTATAAAGCAGATTACAGTTATATTGGTAATGTTAAGGAAACATACCATGAAATTACATTTTTATTATATCCTATCGAGCACATACACTATATTTCACAATTCCTATATATCTAAATCCTACAGTTTGAAATTCAACATTCTCACGTCCCCAAATCCCTATATTCTTAAATTCAACTTTTCCACCTTCCTAAATCCCTACATTTTCAAATTCAATATTTCTACCTTCCCTAAACTCTACCTTCTTAAATCTAATATTTCCATCTTCCCGAATCCTTACATTCTGAAACATTGCCATCTTCCTGAATCCCTGCATTCTCAAATTCAACATTTCCACCTTCCCGAATCTCTACATTCTTAAATCCAATATTTCCACCTTCCCGAATCCCTACATTCTTAAACGGTGCCACCTTCCCGAATTTCTACATTGCCAAATTGACCTTTGCCACCTTCCTGAATCGCTACATTTTCAAATTCAATATTTCTACCTTCCTGAAACTCTACCTTCTTAAATCTAATATTTCCACCTTCTCGAATCCCTACATTCTTAAACGGTGCCACCTTCCCGAATTTCTACATTGCCAAATTGACCTTTGCCACCTTCCTGAATCGCTACATTTTCAAATTCAATATTTCTACTTTCCTGAAACTCTACCTTCTTAAATCTAATATTTCCACCTTCTCGAATCCCTACATTCTTAAACGGTGCCACCTTCCCGAATTTCTACATTGCCAAATTGACCTTTGCCACCTTCCTGAATCGCTACATTTTCAAATTCAATATTTCTACTTTCCTGAAACTCTACCTTCTTAAATCTAATATTTCCACCTTCTCGAATCCCTACATTCTTAAACGGTGCCACCTTCCCGAATTTCTACATTGCCACCTTCCTGAATTCCTGCATTCTCAAATTCAACATTTCCACCTTCCCGAATTTCTACATTCTTAAATCCAATATTTCCACCTTCCCGAATCACTACATTCTGAAACATTGCCACCTTTCCGAATTCCTAGATTGCCAACTTGAACATTGCCACCTTCCTAAATCCCTGCATTCTCAAATTCAACATTTCCACCTTCTCGAATTCACACATTCAAAACTTCAACATTTCCATCTTTTCTCTATTGTAGGGCTAAATATGTTTACTATACAAATAGGCGATGTGATTCTAACGAGGAATGGCAAGTAACTGTCTTTTTCTCAACTGATTTCTAAAAAGCAAAGCTCCTCGACTGAGAACCTACGTAACCCACATAAGGATGGTTCATTAGTTACGCATTCATAACATTGTCAACAGGCCTACACTGCCTCTCAGGCCTTAAGGTGAATGCTTTGCAGTTTTTGCTCTACGGCCATCTAGTTTGTTTACATTAACACCTGCCTCAATCTTGCACCTTCGAAAATTAGATTGTATTAAATATACGGTATTTATTGCTGTCCAAAAATATATGACCATGTGGTGAAGTCTACTGATGAGTGCTGTACTCGTAAAGTCAACTTCACCACAGATGCTGTAAACAAATGCGAATCTACGCCGTTAAAGTACAACTGCAAGTAAAAGGGCCATTCGTCTATATTCTCAAATTCAGTTTTCCTCTTTACGAATCCCTACATCATCAAGTGCCACATTCGTAAATTCAGAAATAATAAAATTTCGAAATTTTTAAGGAATACCATTCGAATGAACAGCAGCGTTTCATTTGTATCGCATAAACCGTCAGCGATAGAAAGACTAAATAATGAAAAGCTCGTGCAGCTCAGTATGAATAGAAAACTACGGGAAATTAAATGGTAGAGGAAAAAGTTAAATAAAAGGAAAAATACAGTATCTATCGCGTGTAACCCAGTGTTGACGTTCGATTAGAATCGAGCCGAATTCGAATGATTCTGTTGAAAATACCGGCAGGACACGCGAACAACAGATCTGTGAGTGTGATTCGAGCTTGCAGGATTAAACACAGTCGACCGATAATTAATCGGCGTACGGATGAACGACAGAGCGATTAGTAGGACGTACGCGGTGGTAGCGATATTCGAATCTGGCTGTCGTATGCGCAACAATGCTTTGGAATTCCGACTATATTTGCCAGGATTAAGTACTGCCCGATTGGGATAGCAGCCAGATGATAGTGCCGCCTCGATTTCGAGCCATCCGGGGCCCGATAATATTTGTATGGACGTACCGTGTGTGTTTGCCGTCGCATTTTCGACTCTTCCTTTCCCATATCCATCAAAATCATTTTTACTCGCTAACCCCCATGCCAGCATACCTCTTCCTTTTTCTCTACCTCTCTGCGCTATTTTACCCACGTCCAAAAACGATCGTTCGTGCCTTTAGATAAGTGAAAACTTCCAGCGAGCTATGCAAATCGAGATTTCGTTTGGAAAAACGTTCGTTAAATGCCGTAGAAACTGGACAAATTTTTCCACCAAATTCCTCAACGTTCAAAGCCTTGACACAAATTTTTCTTCACGTTTTGTCGAATTTTAAGTAGTTTAATTGCTACGCGCCGATACGTATGCAACATACAGTGATGGCGATTTGATGGTACA
Source organism: Megachile willughbiella (assembly GCA_945859595.2). Lineage (NCBI taxonomy): Eukaryota > Metazoa > Arthropoda > Insecta > Hymenoptera > Megachilidae > Megachile > Megachile willughbiella. The sequence goes on from OX243807.1 coordinate 2,400,279, forward strand.
ACTGGGATTTGTATGAAAAAATAGAGTAACATTTTGTCGTATAAGGTTACTGAATAAATCGATGTTGCAAATATGTAAAGCACGATTTATATATTTCTAAATTTTCCGAATATTCAAATTCCAACTTTTCAAATTACGAAATTTCTCAAATTTTAAACTATCCAAAGTTGAATTCTCAAATTTCCAAAATTATTACATCATCACACGTACAAATTCCTAAATTATGAAATGTCCCAAATTGTCAAATTCTCAAATTTGTAACTTTTCGATTGCCCAGATTTTCCACCTTTCAATACTTTGAAATTTCTAAATTACTGAATCACCAAATTTGATAATTTCCTAAATTCTCAAATCCTCTCCTTCTCAAACTACCAAATCCCTAAATTCCGAATATACAAAACATTTAGATTCACAAATTTCTTAACCTCCAAGTTGCCAAATAAAATATTTTAATTTCTACAGTTTTTGAATTTTCAAATTATTATGTTACTAATCTAGTACATAACAGTGCAGTAAGATACTGAGTCACTTACTTTCTAATTTTCAGATTTCCGACTTCTCAAATTTCCAAATCCCTATACCCCAAAATCATAAAATCTCCAATTTCCAACTTCTGAAATTCCTAAATTTTTAAATGTCCAAATATTCTAATTCCCAAGTTCCCAAATTTCCAAATCATCATACCCCGAATATCCTAAAACCTCTAATTTTTAAATTCCTGAATTCCTAAATTTCAATATTCTCAAATTTCAAAGATCCAAACTTCAAGAATTCAACTGTTGATTACAAGCAGTACAGAATAATGATTTATAAAAAATAGATGATTGAAAATTTGTATTCATAAAATTTTAATCAAAGAATTTTCAGTTGTACAAAATCGTAAATTGTTTAGAAGGATGTTAAGTAAATTACTGAAAAATTTAAACATGATACAGGAAGAAGATAACAGGAAATCGATTTTAGAATATTGATTCAATATAGGTGAATTTACATATTTGAATATATATAAATAATATTTCGTTACACAGTCAGCTATAAATAAAACTGTAGAGAAAGCAGATTTTGTAAAAGGGGACAAAGAGATTGAACGAATAATGTTTTTAACACAACCAATCAATGGTTACGAAAATAATCCGTTAAATCCGTAGAAAAATGATTACACGGTCGATTAAACTTCCTGCATTCGACGGAAAGCGATTTAAATATTCGGGAAACTGCGGACTTTGTAAACAACCACAACGATTAAATTAGTACTGAAATTGCAGACAATTTTTTTATATTTTATGCTTCACTTCTCATTTCACAAAGATATATAAATAAATAATAGGTTCTTTAAATGGAAATTAAAATAAGCTCCAAAATTTTCTGTGAACGTTTGTCAATGAATCCGTCCGATTAAATCGAGACCAGACAGGGTGACCCACTAACAAGTTCACCCGATTAACCCCTTGCTTTAGAATTATTTTACCAATTGAGTACGCTGGAATTAACCATTCGTCGCTTGATTATCAAGACAGACAATGAAAACCATTATTCTTTGTTAATTTTCAACTTTTTATTTTAAATTATAGAAATTATTAACGAGCTTTCTACGAAACATGTGTCCACTTTTCTTCATATAAAGAACAATTATACTATACATTACGTCTGGCTTAAATGCATTCTATGATATTATTTTTCTAGCTATTGAAATTGCGAACAAATGCGTCACATGAAAGTTGTTTGATTTAATGAGGAAAACTTAATGGAATGCCTTGATTTTTTAAATTATATGTAGAGATATTGTTATCAATATAAGTTTATGAAATGAATTTATATTTAGTTACATATTAGATATAAATATAGTTCGGGGAAAGACGATTGTAGTCTATTTTAAATGAATATTGAGATTTTATTATCACGTGTAAGAGTCGAATGATGAAAAAGATATAAATCCGTAACATAATAAGAGGGAAAAAATGGGTACAATGAAAATTAGGAAAAATTAACAAAGAAAAATGAAGACTCAAAAAGTTGTAGATTTGAAGAAGAAGTAATTAACATCATAATTTTTTTAATGCAAAAATAAAGTACAGATTCTTGAAGAGTATTTTAAACTCCTTAATCTGATTTTTTTCAGCAATTTCGTTAGTTAGCGTTAACCAATTATAGCTGCAATATTCAGATAAATAAACTTAAAATGTTATGCAATATAATGTTATGTTATGTTATGTAATCATTAATTATACAAATTATAACTAGTATTGGACTCAAAATTATTTACATTTGTCACATTTGAATTGTAATGTGCAACTCGAGTATGACTCGATGACATGAGCCAAGTGGTTAAGCACGTCTTGAAACTTATTATAAAAAAAAAAAAAACATGAAATTCACGCTCAAATGTTACTTTAAATAATTTAAAATTAGTTTCATCAGATTTCCAATTTTTAAAGTTTTCGAAATGCTGTCGTTTCCAAACTTTTGAAATTCTGAACCGCCAAATCTCTGTATTCCCGAATTCCCTAACTTTAAAGTATCACACATGTTAGCGTCAAGTCGTGTGCAAAAGTGGCCGACGTGTCAGGGTCATCGTACCCCGAACTTTGACCCGGTTCTCAAGGGTCGTAAGGTGTCAATAGAGTAAACCTATGTCTGTCATCCAGTTAAGGATCGGTGGTAACCGATAGCAAAGGACCGCGACGAGTTCTAGGAGTAACGAATGTTATGATTAGAGGTCGATGCCCTTTCTTTTCAAAATCACCAAAGGTGCCGTGCCTCGTGACCGATGACCCAACGTCATGGTGCTGCGTGGCGCGTGCAAAGGATATAGGGGTGTTCTAGAAGGACCTGGCTACGGAGTGGGGAGGATATTGCATCCTTTTGTAAGAGGACCATGAGAGACAACATGCCACTTATCCCAGCACCTTGATAGAGATCACTACTTTACCCAAAATTTCAAATACTAATATCTAACACACATGCTAAGAACTCAATTTTCTAAATAGTTACGAATATTTCTAATTTAATTACGTTTCAAAATCCCGAAATTCTTAAATTACGAAATTCCCGAATTCTTTAATTCCTAAATTTCCAATTCCCAAATACCCAAATTATAAAATTTCCAACTTCCCAAATGCCTAAATTCTTAAATTATCGAATTCCCGAGATACAAAATTACCAAATAGCCAAATTCTCAAATTCGTATATTCGCAAACTCCTAAATCCCAAATTTGAAATTTCCAAACTTGCAAATTACCAAATTCCCCGATCTTCAATTACTCAAATTCTCAAATTTCCAAATTCCAATACTGCCAAATTTACAAAACTCAAAAATTGGAGGACTCCAAATTTTGATTCTCAATTATTACAATTGTAGGGTACCGAAATTTATGAATATCAAGTTTCGATAATTAAAAATTGTCATCTTTTCAAATTCCAAAATTCGCAAATCCCAATTTGTACTTCATATTTGCCTGTTAATATCCCCAAATACACAAATTCTCGGGTTTCTAAGTTCCAAGATTGGAAAATCCTTAAAACACCGAATTTTAAAAATCTCAAATCCTGAAATTGTCAAGTACCAAAATGATTTAACTCTAAAATTTGCGAAGTCGAAATTGAGAATTCTCAAATCCCAAATTGCCAATTCCAAAATTTATGAACCTACAAAGAATTAAACTTTAAAATTGCTGCGACGTTTGGATCCAAATTAACCACCAATAGTTAAAAGAGAACGGTTTCGAAAGTCGTAACCAAAAATTAATTCCAAGTACCTTAAACAGTTATATTTACTTAATCTTCTCTTTCGATACGAAAAATATGTATACTGTATCAATAAAGCAATTCTAAAGGTACCACGAATTTGTCATGTTGATAGAAAGCTTGTACAATAACAACGATGCAATAGAGAAACATTTTATAATTATAAAACTGTATACGTGAGCATAGCTGGCGAATAAAAATTCTCTTTGAACGGACAGATTGCAGCGAACGGTTATTTGGCAAGCATAGAGCGTAAAAACGGTACGGCACAGCTCAGGGTCGCCAGTGGTTTCTTTCTTCCCTTCAACATTGCGACAGAGAGACGGACGACTTACTTTAGCCCGAAGGTCGGCCACGATCGATGGATCGATCGTCGATCAAACCTCGGCTGAACCGGCTTCAAAGTGGCGTGTCGTTTGTATCGTCGTTAATTTCGTCGAGACTGAACGGGATATCGATAGCAAAAAGGAAACAGCTCGCGGCTACGTTTGGCGATAAAATACTAAGCGATCAGACAGGCAGAGGAAGAAGGGAACAGAGGGGTAAAAATAGAGGCGAAAGGTGGACATGGGGGCTTGTAGCGAAAAAGCGAACCGTGTATCGCACAAATATCCGCGCAAAAATACCCCCAATCTATCCGTTTCCCGGTGAATTTTTACCTTTCAGCGATACTCGCCGGCTATTAGGATGACGTTCGGTTCAAAAGCATGCCGAGCAAAGTGATTTCCAGAAATAACTTTTGTCGACTTTCCTTTGGACACAACTCCTTGCCCGAACAATTTTACTCCTGAAAAGCAGAGCTGTGCGTAACCACCTTTTCTGCTTAACTTACCATATGACAAACCTCGTCAAGTTTCCGGTATCTGATAGTTGGACAAAAACATATCTGGAGTATACGATTTATCCTTCGAGCTATACCGCGAGAAAAACGATTCGATACGTTGATTTTCTTCGGATTGTTACCAAGCGGAACTCTCTTATACACGGATCTCTACGTAACGTACACTAATCGTTGTAGCAGTGATGGACGGACTAACACTGGAACATTGGTGTAGAGATATGTCTACCGATTATCGATATCTTATTGACATTCAACGATACGTTGATTATGCTGCTAAAGATCTAGGTATTATTTTTGGGAATTTGATTAAAGTAGAATACAGCGTGTATTAACACTAGATTCGTGGAACCCTTCAAAATGATACTTTTAAAATACTTTAAATTGCGAAAATTATTTACGAATTAAGTGTTATGTTAGCCACCACTGACAGTATATTTTTCAGTAAGGTTGCATCAGGCATTGCTGACTGACCATATACAATTTAAAAGATTATACTTTTCTATAATGAATTTTTTATATATATTCAGAGATCATAATAGAATGTACGTAATACTTACTACTAAAAAGAAATTTTAATACATATTATTAACTACTGGAGTAATTGAGAATTATTAAAATACGATATACACAAAAATGGTTTTGCTGAATAGGGTTCACAGAAGATTTTAACTTATTTTCTCAATAATAAAACAGACTTAGCGTTTAACGTGATAATCTTGCTGTACTGTGACGAATTTAGATGCATTCACGGTTAAAATGTGATCAATTTTACTCTAATTTTTAATACACTTCAATTTGAAATTCAAGTTCAATTACAAGTAATATAGTTAAGAATCACTGAGTAAAAAATCTCAACTTTTCTTATTTGTTTTAATGTTGTATCAGTGAACAATTAGCCCTGACTAACGCATCTGAAATGAATCATTTGTTAAGTGGTTAAAAAGCTTTTGTCAAAGTGTATGTTAATTTTTATAGAGGTAAAGAATGATTGTACGAGTGAGGTTACATATCATTCATTATCTATTTATTTTTCTGCTACTACTTTCGATTTGATTCTTTGCACTCAAATATAGCAATTCAAAAACTTTCCAGTTGAAAGGTTTAACGAAATTGAAGTTATTATTTTTCTATGTCACTATTACATGTTTCTTTATGTTTATATATGTAGATTTTGTTAAATAAAAAACATATTTTAAATTGTTATATTAAATCGAACAGTGAGAATGGGTCACCTTTCGAGTGCAAAGGGTTAAAAATAAATAGTCTTTAAAAGTATGTAAATTTATTATGAATGACAACTAAATGAGTTGCAAGTATAGTCAAACTTTTTCATACATCCGTATTTTTCATAAGATCCATTAATTTCCAGGAAAATGACAGTTACATTTTTCATCGCTCATGGCATGTGTAATCGTGCTGTAAAAAAGTTCCTCGTTCCTGAAGAAAACTAAAATTTGCCCCTGTCACCATGCTCCTTTATCATTACACATTCACTCATTCGAAATTGTATATTATAAATACGCACATAATTATTACATTATACATTTTGTATTTATTTATAAAAGTTTACCAATATGCTGCAGTTTATGAGTCATTGTGCATTATCATCAATATAATGTTATTTTATTTATGTAAATTCTCCAACAATACAGACTCCAATACGGGAATAAGACTCGTCACTCAATTTTTCATTGGTTTCGTTGGTCAAGTTGTCAAATTTTTTAATATAGAAATTCACAAATTTAGAAATGAATAATGTGGCAAATTAGAAGATTTGAACGTTTGAAAATTTGGAAATATAAGAGTTGAGAAACATGTAAATTTGCCTGAGAATTCGGCAATTTAGTAATTCAGAAAATTGGAAATTTTATAATGTACCTACAAAGTCATATATTTGGAAATGTGGAGTTTAAAAATTTTGAGATTTGAGAATTTTAAAACTTGGAAATTTGAGAACTTAAAAGTTTGAGAATTTAAAAATTAAAAAAATTGAAAATCTACAAATTTTATAAATTTAAAATTTGAAAATTCAAACAATTTGAGGTCTAGAAAATTTGCAAGTTTAAAGACTTCCAAATCTGAGAAATTATATAACTTGTAAAATAGCAAGATTAATGCGATTGAAGTGCACAAACTGTTATTTATAAATTTAATAGTATTAGTTGTTAAATTATTAAATAGTTGAGCTCAGATACTGTATATCGAATTTTTAAAGAAACACAGAAAAGAAAATATTACGTCATAATTTAGGTAACACAGAAACAGAGATATGTGTGAAAATTGTTGTAAAAAATTTGAAGAATTATAAGAATGACTAAAGAAAGAGTAAAATATTCAATGAACCGGTTCTACCGTTATGTGGTTACAAATCACACTGGGTTTTTCACCAATAAAATAGGTCCTCCATTTCCTGCAGTGGGTTTCCTGGTATCCTTCGGAATTTTTACCTTCTGAAACCTCCGCAGCGACAAGAAATGAACGAAGACCTAAATGGGTCCGGTATTGACGACGATATTAACCCGTTTACGTGACGAGAGCGCTCAAGTGAAAGCAAACAAGAACGAACATAATCTGGTTACATGAGCTCATCCGAGTGGAACAAGACTTTTCGTATTCGATGTAACGCTGGGAAATTGATAGGTACTTTCACGAATTACAGGAAAAAAGAAAGGATCGATAATTCAATGTCGTTTTATTTGAAAGAATATTAATAAAATGTCGTACTGTGTAACTACATGAGATTTAAATATTCTTCGATTTATCTGAAAATTATTTGTCATGAATCAGAAGATTACGTAGAATAATAATTCGTTAATGTTAAAAGAATGATGGGAAGTTATTTTCTCAATCTGAAATTTGAAAATTTGGAAACTTCTCATTCTTGTACTCTCATCTTTCAAATTCCTAAATTTTTTAATTCACAAATATCTGAATTCCGAAAATCCCTTATTCCCTAATTTTCAAGTTTCAAGCGTCACAATACACAAATCGTTACATTTCATAATTTGCAAACACTTTAATTTACACATTGCTAAATTTTCAGAATTTGCAAATTCAAGAATTTGCAAATTTCCAAACTTTCAAATAAACGAATTTTCAAACTTCAAAAACTTCTAAATCGTAAAACTACAAAACTTATAAGTTTCGAAGTTTCCAGATTCTATAAAATCTAGAACTTCTAAATTTCTGAACTTTCAAATCATCACATTTCGAAAGTTACCAAAATTTCAAATTTGTAGGACAACAAATTCTCGAATTCTTAAATTCGCAAATTCTCAAGATTGCAAAATTCCAAAAGTACCGAATTTCTAAAATTCTCGAAGTTCCTGAATTTCCAAGATACTATCTTTTTTTAATTTCAAGATTCTTAAACTACTAAAAATTTTCAAAATCTACAAATTTCTAAATTTCTAAATTTTCAAATTCCGAAATTTAAGAACTTTCAAATTTCTCAATTTTCTATTTCACAAACTCTTGTATTCTTAAATTCGTAAGTTTCCCAAATTTCCAAGTCCACCAATTCTTAATGTTAATTTATTCTTGAGTCAAGGTTTTACGTCGTATCCACTGCTAGGTGATTGGCGACAAGTTCGAAATGATCAAATTTGAAAGCTTCATCGACTTTTTACGTGGTTGCAGTTGATTTTATATGTCAAAAATTATCGAAAATGATACCCGAACAAGGTTTTTTATCGATTCGACAACGATCAACGTCGGTGACAACAGGTTCTTATCATCAGATTGCCACTAAAATCTATATACTAAATTTATCCTCAAAATTTCAAGTGAAAAAATCCAAAATTACGATCCGTGGCGTGATACAGACAAACGAACAAATGCAGATCGAGTCGTCTCAGCAGCCTCACTACGTTCAGCAACTATAGTACAAAATGAAATTGAAATTCTCGCGATCTCAACGATCCGTGGAGGATTAAGCATAGGTATAAATTTATAAGCAATCAGGAAGACTTCCTTCGAACGAACCACCATGAACTCCATCGTCCTCAAAGGGTTGAACAGGAATCTCCACAAAGAAGCTACACCGAATACACTTTCATGGTGAAACACCTAATAAACTGTCTCGTTTGTTAGATGGAACATCGAGCTAAGGTTGTTCATCAGCCTCCTACGCTATTCACCCTCTCGTGTCCTTTGACACGCACACTCTTTGTACTCGGCGAACCGTTTCTGCTTCTTAGATTCCGCTCGAGCCGGGATTGGACAAAATTAAAGTTTACTACGGTTTCAATATAATCTCCGGTCTGCAGGTATACACGCACGGAGTATATTCCGTTTGCTATGCAAGGATTCGGGCTAGGCCAGCCTCTGTCTGCATGTCTGGCTGTAGCAGGGGCGTGCGACGAGGGCCAACGAGGTGCAGCAAGGCATAATATTTCGGATGAAGGATATCGCGTGTCATAAAGCGCGGTGTAGTCGTCAAACGTGGAGCTGGGGCTGGGTCGTGAAACGAACGGGAAACAAAAGGGGGTGGTGGTCGCACGCGTGAAAACGGAAGAAGGCAACACACGGAGTAAGAGGACGAACGATGAAGAGGCAAACGCTGGGTTGGGATTCGCCGTGGAACGAATTCATAACTTTGTAGCGTAGAAAATTTTACCGCGGATCGTAAAACAGCCACGCTTATATGGTCTGGCCAATCGACGCCGAGCAAATACGCTGGAAGACGGCCGACGTCGTTCCCGATGCAACCGTATTCGCGGCCGTTTATGGAAAAGACGGACGATGGGTCACGGAATCGATGACGATCGACGTCATTTCGCGACTCGACGATCTGGCTAGACACCCGATAATGGGCTGCGTTTTCCAATGGGAATGCCAAACCTCTAAATCCTCCAACTCTAATTCTTCTATACATTAGCTATGTTTATATTTAACCTTTTTTAGATTTAGATAAGTCTAGAGGAATAGCATATACAGGGTGGTTCAGCACATTTTGCCATCTATACTGTTTTGTAAAGGATATGAAGGAGCATCAGCTGATACAATAAAAAATATATGATTTCATTTAAAAAAAAATTAATGACCTTCATATCTCCTTTACACGTCCACCTACAAAAAAAATATAGGTACCATCAGAATATGCCCCTCTCAAAACCATTCAACTTCATCTGAAACATTGTTTGCTACGAGTAATAATAACGACGTAAATCTAGATGGCAAAATGTGGTGAACCACCCTGTATAATTCTCGTTCATTTCTTTATCTATGCGATCCAATAGATAGCTTTTTAAAACAATACTGACCAGGGAACGTGGCAGTCGTTATATCGATTTTAATAAAATTTTGGTAATTATGTAGGAAAATACACACCTTGCCGAGTTCGATGACCTTGAAGTATGTAGTCACGGGCCACTTTTTCTTCTACAGAAGAGTTCCGTATAACGCGAATTTCTATAACGCGCCAGATATTGCGACTACTGTTTTCATATAACGCGATTCTTAATATATTGTCGTATTTAATGAAATATAGAAAATAAACGTTGTCATAACCATCATTATTTCAAGCATGTTAACATAAATTATACGTATCATGCGAGAAATCTTCCCGTTTAGTACTATTTCTTATAACGCGAATTCATATTAATACGAATTCAAGTTGATTAATAACTGTTAATTCTTTAACTTGTAATATTTAACTTTAATATTAAATTTGGTTTTTTAAATCTTTCAAGTTAATTAATAATTGTTAATTTTTTAACTTGCAACATTTAATTCTAATTTCAACTATAAATTGTATAAGTAAGATATTTGTTAAAGCAAAAACTTTTCATTTTGTAGTAAATGTAGAATATTACATAATCGTCTCTATAATAATCAATACTACAGGGCATCATAATACACATTTTCGATCCTCACTTTGATCGTAAAGGTGTTAATATATCAAATGCTTAAAAGTTTCGAATGCTTGTCACGAATGTACAAATGACCTAGGGAACTTGGGGAATAAAATAGGCCCTAGGGAACGCGAAGGAAGATAAATGAGACGCTAACAATTTCAGATGTAAATAAGGTGTATTTCCGACTGCATACAAATGATTGAGTATCTGAGGGTAAAGAACAGTATGGACAAATTCTGTTAGATTCAATTTTTCAGTTCATCAGACTCCCCACACATAACTATTATGCAACCACATAAGAGATACTGTACAATCTTTAACCAAGTTATACTCAACAAAAAAGTTCTGTATAATATAACACGAATAATTCATGTAATCCATATAATAGCTATAAATAAAAAATAAATTGGAAAATTAATTATTGAAAAAACTGAAAGATTAAAAAAATATGATATTTATTGTCTAGTGTATTCAGGACAAAAGGATGTCTTGCTGAAAGCCAGTGGCAAAATTACAAGACTGTAATACTCGTTCAAGGCAAGTAACTAATTATACAAATAACATGAAAAATAAACTACGGTTTCATATAACAGAGAGAAGAAGAAGTTTATTAATATATTAAAATTTATATTGAGGCAACTATTTCAAAGATTATAATATGCATCCACCAAGTGAAAACTTGGTACTTGACATACATTTTTTACATGTTGCAATTTTCAAACGAAACGTTGTCAATTGAAGAATGTTCTCTTCGCGTCTTCATCTGCTGTCTTGTTACTCTAATTTCAAGTTTATAAATTTCGTGTGACAAGTTCGAAGACACTGGAATCGTGTGCGCCTACCTTATATAAAGTTAATTTGAAGATGAGAGTGCCAATGATAATTATTTAAACATATCGATTATCGAATCGTTCAGAATGAGAAAACTAGTAATAATAGCATCTGTAGTCTGTAATATAGCGAGTTCCCAGCACGACTAATCGATAAATCAATTACGTGGTATCGAGGCTAACAAAACACAATATCGGTGTCTTTGCCGCATTCAATATAAACGGTTGCGGTTCTCCGTTTAGAGATCGTTACAGAAACTCCTCGTATATCACTGAACTACTATAATTTCCACCAGCGTGATGGACTTTTACGGCCATTTGTCGGTTGAACGGGGCACATGGTACCCGCCTTTTACGAGTCCAGCAAATATGCTTGCCGTCGGTAAAACGTTTCTCTTCTACACGCTATGATTTTACTGATAACCGATGAAAATGAAAAATAGTCATCGACACTTTCTCACCGATACAAGTAGCTACGAGATAGCTTGTAAATCAAGCTCTATTTCGCGAGAAAAGATTAAAATATCGAAAGAAACTTTCTTCGGTCTCTTGTAAATTTATCGCCATGGAATGAAATATTTAAATATTTACATTATTGAACGCAAGTTGTTGGCTGATATATGTTCCAGTTTTTTTTTTTCAAATAAAATCGACCTGTTTATCACCACGTCGCCTATTTGTGGATAAGTACTAATTTATTAAAATGGCGATAAAAATAATTTTATTTTTATTTAATTATTTTATACTCAATTCATAATTATTTAGTCTTAGAGTAACTATCTGTTGCACAATTGTTTCACTGTTAAGAAGAGAAAAGAATTCTTAAACTGCCACGAGTAATACAAGAAATAAATTAATGTTTCCTATTCAAAAAATTTATTAAAGAAAAAAGATAATATTGCAAATTTGTAAAATTTTGTGGAAGCACGGTAAAAAATTATAACTACGAAGATAAGAAAAATTTTTGTAATTTACTATTCACTTATGTTTGACAAAATATAGGAAGTTTATAATAAGTATATTATTTTATAAAATATATTTGAAGCAAAATGCAACGGAAGGATAATTAACCAACTCTCGAAGTAGAATTAAATAAAAATCTGATCCTTAATGAATGACATGAACATTAATTCATCATTCATTGATCAGTCTTCGTAAAAATCATTTTCATAAAGACTCAGAGCTATTTGGAGATGAACACATTGTCAATGTGTGACATGTGAATAGGTTACTTATATTAGGTCAGCATGGACACGCTCGTGATCACTATTGTTCTGGTTAGAGAAAATTGAATTTTCACCCGAATCTAGCAGAAATTTCATATCGCACAGAAACCTGAAATCTCTGTAGCTTCCAAGTCTTGCTTCAAATTCATAAAACGATTTGCACTTAAATATTGCAGAATCCTTGAATTACTGATTGTTTCAAAATAAATTTTTGCTCGTATTACAAATAATTTTTCTTCGTTCCATTTCAATTATTGGAACTTACTATATTAAGGTAATAAATTTGTAGGTAGTTGATACTGTACGACCCACTCTATTTAAATCTCGAATCAGAGTGATTATCATCCGGGAATAACGTGAACACGTAGTACGACAATTGTCATAATAAACGTCGAAAACCTAGATTTCTCTTAATTAAGAGAAAATCTAGGACAAGCAGTGTCTAGAACTTAATATAGACTCTAGATTCCCCTTGGTTCTTACGCACACCCTAAGCTCTCTATACGCTTCCCCTAAGTTCTCATGAAGATCTTTCTACATTCGTTCCGAGGGTTTCCTTAGAATCTCCTTAGACTCTCATTCAGTATCCATTAAGCTCCTTCTAAGTTCTCTTTAGTTTTTCCTAACAAGAAACCTACTCCAAGTGTCCCCCTTAGACTTTAATGAGGTTTTGTAAGCTGATAAATGTCTCTATAATTCGGTGTTGGATGTAGATGGTCAGTAATTGAAAAGCTCGATACAAAAAGGACACATGGCATAATATTATAAATTTACACGAAAACTGTTCTTTTTCATTGGATTGCTAGAGCTGGTCAGATGGAACAAAAAAGTAACAATCGATTTTATACGTGGCACATATCCTTCTTCCACTTCAGTTTGCAATACACTGAATTTTTAAATTTCGATAGAATTTATCCTTTCTGCTGTAAAATATACTTTGAATAAAAGAATCATGGAATAATCAATTAAGCGATAGAAAGCTACTGCAGCGGTATTTATTTTTATGCGCGAGTTCGAATGTCTGTGAAACAATTACAGTTTTCTTTTTTCAAAATATACAGTTATTTCTGTATGCAGTGCACTGTTGCAAATTCATAAATAATATTCTTAATAAGAAACCAAACTACTAGTTCAACAAGAAATAGAAAAAATAGCAAAACGTTATTGCAACATGACAATTTCAGTCAATTTCTTACATTTTCTAATAAAATACAGTTGTGTGTCACGTGATTATAAGGCATCTAAAATAAGTTCTGTGTAAATTTTTAATAATACCAACTATTAACAAAAGTGTAGAAAACATTATATGAGAGAGATATGATAAATACATAATTGTTTTGAAGAAGATAGAAAACAAACCAAGACACTATATAACTTCTAATTAAATCTATTTTAAAAGTCAACTATGTAGTTATAACAATAAATAACATTCTTATAGTTTACATTCACTTTTTAAAGTATTCTGTCCCTTTCCAATAAAATATTTTTAGACATAACTCTACATAAACTTCTTTCATTTATTAGACCTCAGTATTAATATAGATTATAGGCTCTGTAATAGCAAAGTTGTATAAATTTGCCAACGCTTTAACACCCCGCATACATTATTGCAATATTAATACATATTAACTATTATTTCTTCAAGTAGAAAATCACAGTACTACCGATTTCTTTCGTCACTGCAATACTACTGTGATAAAAAAATAAGGTGAATTTTTCATTAAAATTTCGCGGGTACTACAAAATCATGAAATTATTTTTTTGGTGGGTTAGTAGTACTGTCTTTGATATCTATGCATAGTTTTATGTCAATATATTCAATTGCTTCAGAGCTACACGTGTTTTTGTAAACATACAAAAGTGAGTTTTTCGATTTTTACTATGTCTGATTTTGATGAGCAAAGAATTTGCATTACACTTTGTTTACGGATTGAATATTCTGCCGCAGGAACGTTGTGGATGTTGCAGAAGACCTTTGGTGATAAGGTTATGTCGTAAAAATGTGTTTACAAGATGTACAAATATTTTAAAAAAGACCGAGTCCGAGTTCAAGACAATGCCGCTTCGGAAGAACCATCAACTTTTACTGAAGAATGACACGTGAAGGAAATCAAAGATTTGGTGCTTGGAAATCGTCGATTGACAATTAGAGATCTTGTTGATGCTGCGAACGTCTCATTTGGATTAACCAAAACCATTTTAAGAGATGTTTTGTGTCTCAAATTCGTCAATTCCGCGTGGGACGATACTGCGCCGTCCCACACTGCATTGGTTCTTCAAAAGCAATTGACCAAAAAGTCGACCCATATCGTTCCACAACCACCCTATTCGCCTAATTTAGCACTGTGCGACTTCTGGCTGTTTTACAAACTCAAAAGGTCGTGTCTGGGACACCATTTCGAATGGACTGATGAGATAAAAGCCAAATCGAAGAAAGTATTGAAGGCCATCCCCGAAAAGGACTTGTTTGACTGTTTTGAGGATTGGAAAAAACGTTGGCATAAGTGTAATGTGTCGGATGGGGAATACTTTGAAAGTGATGAGATTGATTTAGAGGAATAAATACAGATTTTTCATTTTATAAACAAATTCACCTTACTTTATGATCACAGTAGTATATAGGATGAAGTCACCTAACATGATACATGTTTTTTAAAAAAATCATAACTTCCACTTAAGAATAGTTCTAATTCGATTATCGTTCGTTACAATTCGAGTAACATCTTTGAAGAATAAAGTATGCATTTTTCTGCAACCTATTAGAAAATACGAGTTGGTTCCTTCATAGTTGTGTAAACCCGAAAACTGTACATATAAATACATACGTACAAAAAATAATTTCCTAACTAACTACTTGTACATATACTGAAGTGCGATTTTTCTAAGCTTTAAATTCATTTTCACATAATTAGTTAGCCATCTGAGGCTAACATTACACATACGTTTCACACGTAGAAATACCTTCACACTAAACTTTATTGAAATTAGTGAGAACCAGTTCATAAGCTGCCTTATTAGGATTTTCACAGGTTATTTCAGAGTCTCTATAGATTACACCCTAGCTTCTCCTAGAATTGAAAGTAAAAGTTACTACTACTCTTAACGTTAAAGAAAACCTAAGTTGTATCAAAACGTAATAAAAAGAAAATCTGGCTTCCTTAAGAGAAGAGTGACAATTAAGAAGTAAAAGATCTCGCCGTTTGTTGAATTTTAGGAATTTTCGGGCTTTAGGAATTTAGAGATCGGTGTTTAGAGATTCAAGAATTGGTGGAAGTAGGTATTTGGGTATTCTGAAGTATTGGGGATTTCAGAATACGGCGATTTAGAGATATAGACATTTAGGAATTTGGTAGTTTAGGAATTTATGGATTTAGGAATTTGAGGACAAAGAGATGTGGAAATATAACGATTGGAAGACTTAAGGGGAACCAAGAAAATTTGAGGATTTGAGAACCTAGAGATCTTAAAGAATTTGAAAACCTCGAGAAATGCAGGCTCCGGAATTTGGAAATATAGGAATTTATGGGTTTAACAGTCAAGAAATTTGGGGATGTAGAGATGCGGAGGTGTAGAAGTTTACGGATCTATAGATATGGGAACCTAGGAATTTGGAGGCCTTGAAATTTGCAATCTTTAAAATTGAAAGATCTACCTACGTGGTACTCAAGGGATTTAGAGGATCAGAAATATAGAGATTTATGAAAGTAGTACAGAATATAAAATTTTAATAATACGAAAATTCTGAAATCTAGAGAATTAGAAGTTAGAAATTTTGGGATTTGAAAATTTTCAAATTTAAGAAATGTGAAAATATATAAATTTTAAATAATCTCACTGCGAATATTATTTTATATCCAGTACACGGCCAAGAAAAGTTTCCAGGTTCGTCGAACGATCAACGGAAATGAGCAATTCAATCGTCATAGTTACTCGATCCCCATTTCTCTCCAGCACGCCAATGAGAAAGAGAGAAGGAGAGGGAGACAGGAAACGAAAGCGATCAGAAACCGATGAAAATCACTTTACCTTGGCCGTAATACACAGGCAACGCGTTACATTAGGGTCGGTGCGAGGTCGAAGCGGATTCGGGCCGAATCTCTCGGTGTCCCTATCCAACTTGAATTGGAATATCGAACGAAATGACAGCGTAAAGGATGCGAGCCGATGGCACGAAGGTATGCGCAGCGTGTGCGAACGCGGCAGTGCGTAAGTGGACGCGGATAAACGGAAACCAAACGTTGAGTTCGGTTAATGTCCTGCGGACAGCCGGGCAGATGAGGTTGCCCTGACGTTGATAGGTTCCAGGGTGGGAGTAGAAGAGAGGATAACCAGACGAGGGGCGAAGAAAGAAGGGAGAGAGTGAACAAGATAGCGAGACGAAGACAGGGAACAGGTGACGCACACAGATGGGAGCAAGGATGGCTTTACAGGCGAGGGACTGTAAAGTGGTAACCACAGAGCACGGTGCGGGAGCCATCGGGAACAGATTGCGATTCCCTTCTCTCCTCTGCTTCTAACCAGCCTTTCCGTCTCGCTCTATTGTTTCTCTTTCTTCGACACGCCAGCTAGTTCCATCTCGCTTCGATACAACGACTCGACCAATCGGCGGACGTGTACGTGCCCTGACACTACCGCCTGTCGCACCCTCGTTCAACGTACACGTCCCTGCTTACCTCGCGGGCACAAAATACCTGACAGCCCTATTGCCAGTCCCATTAACAGGTGTTAGAGCGCGCAATTAACTCGAAATCCTGAACCTCCACTTGCACCGGATTGATCGTTGTCGTTACCTACTTGAAAAATTACTTCGAGAACGAGCTACTACCCTTTGCTCGCCTCTCGCTCTACAGCCACCGATATTTTTCTTCGACTACGGCATGTAGTTCATCTACCTACGGACAACTTATCCTTAACATTTCAAATTATCACGTGAGAAATTCTTTTGGTAACAAATTTTTTAATTTTAAATATCAATTAATCAAATTTATGAATTATTACAATTATAAATTTTTCGAGTATTGCATTGTTAAATTATCAAATATTCAAGTTTGTAAATTTACAAATTACAAATTTCCCAATATTTTTAAATTTACAACAATATCAATTTACACGTTATCTACTTTCTACTAATCTCTACATTTTTATATTACCAAACTTTGGAATTTGAAAATTGAAAAAGGGTATTCTGAATACTTGAAAATTTTAATAACCGAAGTCTGTCTTTTATTAAATTTAAACAACTAAATGTTTTGTTTTCTAAATACATGAATTTCTGAATGTTCAAATTACTGTTTTTCTGAACTAATAAATTCCCCAATATTTAAATTGCTCAACCATAAAACCTCAACACTTCTTAATTTATAAATTTATAGATCACTGAACTTTTGAATTTCTGAATTTCTAAAGTTTTCAAATTATAAAGTCCTGAATTTTTAAATTTATAAATTTACAAATTATTAAATTTGCAAATATCTACATTTCAAGTTTTTAACTTCTTCAACTTTTAGATTTTTAAACTCCCGAACTTGTGAATTGTCAAATTTCTAATTCCCAAGCTAACGAAATTTCAAAATTTTAAACTTCTAAGCTTACAAGTTCGCAAATTTCAAATTTAGAAACTACTCAATTTCTAAATTTCAGACAGCCAAATTTACATATTTTCCAATTTCCAAAACACCAGCTTTTTAAAAACATAATTTTCCAAAGGCGTATGTTTATAAATTCCGAAATTTAATAATATCCAGATAAAATTTCTAAATTGCAAACAACCTTAATTTGCAAATTTGAAAATCTTGAAATTTACAGATCCCCAAATTCCTAAATTTTTGAGTTCCCAAATTAGCAAAAATTTTCATAATGCGACATTTTTAAATTATAAGTTCCGAAATATTCGAATTGCCAAATGTTCATGTTATCAAATTCTAACGTTCCCAAATTTAAAAATTGAAAGGTTAAAAAACTGGAAAAACTAAAGCCATGATATTTTTAAATTCCTAAACTTTTATACGCCTAAATTGTAAAATTGATAATTTGAAAATTTGAACATATAAAATTACTGAATCTGATTTTTCACATTTCTTAATTTCTCAATTTTTTAATTTTTAAATTATCTAATCATTACATTTCCAAATTTGAAAATACGAAAATTTCGCCATGCAGTACGGACGAAACCGAACGATCATCCAAATACTCCGGAAATTCGAGTACGGATCAACGACCATGGAAGTCTTGTATTTGCAGGAATATGAAACACCGCGAATTCGGAGAACAATTTACTAACGGCAGAGTAAACAAGACAATTCCCCTTGCCGATGTACGCGAGAAAATTCGTTATGCATAGTTGGAAGTTATTAATAGAAATTCTCCACTTCATAATATAATCGCGAACAGCAGATTTGTGGGCAGCCGATATAAAACACGCAAGAAAGTTCAGCGCCGCGGTATTCCGCGGATTCTGAAAGTAGTTTCTTTTCCACGTTAGTTGGTAACCGCAGGGGCCGAGAAAAGCCACGAGGAGTGTTGGCTTCAGAGGAGAAGGAAGGATCACGAAAAGCACGATTAATCAGGATACTACTACTACGTGTTCAACGTGTGCACACAGAATGCGTACATACCCATCGACTATGTTTAATCAAACTCACCGATTCGGGCTGCAAAGAACGACAAGGAGGGCGGAAAGAGAATCATTGGGACTGTTGATGGGTGTTTGGAATGGCTACGTTTACCTCGTAAAATCTCACTGTTTTCGTGCCGGCTAGACACCAGCCACCGGAGGAACAAAGAAACACGATTCGAAAGTAACAGAGATGCCAAATCCTATTTTGCAGTAATAACATCTGCTGTTTTTAATCCTCCCGCTGTGAATGTTGTTCTCGTGTTTTGAATCTTAGCGATTGATCTAATTGTAAGACAATTACAGTTAATCTGCTTTAAAATGGTCCCCTACGAACTATAAAATTACGTCGAACTGTGATCGGTAACTGCACCCGCGAGAACGTGCCACACGGACACGCAGTGCCGTATAAAGCGAGCACTGATGGCTACGGTGTTCCCCTTAAACATATCAAATTTCTGTATTTTTACATGTATAAACTCTGTAATTTACGTATTAGAAATTTTCTAGATACCTAAATATTCAAATTCCAAATTTTGGAATTTTCGATTTCAGAAATCCAAGAATCTTTGTTGCAAATTTCTAAATCTTCAAACTCACAATTTCTGAAGTTTTCCAGTTCTTATATTTTCAAATTACCAAATTATTCAAATCACAGACTTAAAAAGTTTCAAATTCCAGTCGACAGAACTACAATTTTCGACGTTTCTGAATTTGGAAATTTTTAAACCTCGTAAGCTCACAAACTTCAATTACCAAATTTTAAAATGCCCACACTGTCAAATTCTTAAAATCTGAAATTTTCAATTTACTCAAATTTCAACGGTTTACAATTTTTTAATTTTAGAATTTCGTAAAAAAAAATTCGAATTTCGTAAATTAACAAATGTCTAATTTCTAAAGTTTCCACACTTGAAGATCACCAAAATCCCTGGTACTTTCAAAATACCAAATTATACATTTTCTAAATCCTTAATTTCTAAATTTCGAGTTTAAAAGTCATTATACTACCAAAACTTCCAATTTCTGAATTTTAATAACTCCTTAAATTTCTTAAATTTACCAATCTCCACAATTTTCGAATTTCGAAATTCCTAAATATTTATTTAGATTTCAAAAACGTCAAATTCTAAAACTCAAAAGTTCGAATTCTTCATTTTTCCACATTTCTATCTTCTCATATTACAAAATTTCTAATTTCCTCAATTTTTAAGTCTCAAGTATTCCACTCTTCGAATTTCTTAAATACTCAAAATTCCTTACAGCTGTAAAATCCTCCAATATGCAATTATTACAATTGCACCTTATTAAATTCCTAATTTCCAAATTACTGAAATTTTTTAATATTCAAAAAATCCTTACAAGTAAAAATGCAAACATTTCGAAATTTCTAAATTACCAATTTTAAAAATATCAGAATCCCCAAATTCTTGAATTTCCTATAGCACAAATTTCCAAACTCTAACCAATGTTCACCAATTCCTAAATTTACAGATTTTAAAAATGCTACATTTTTCATATTTTTAAATGTTCAAACCTTCAAAAAACCCTAATTTCTGAAGATCTAAAACTTGCAACATCTCCAACTTTCTAAATTTTCAAAACTTCCAAACACTCAAATTTAAATATCTTTAAATTTACAAATTTCATAAGTTTCCAAATTACTACATTCCCTAATTGCCAAATTTACAAATTATACAAAATTTTAATTTCCAATATTCTAAACTTGTATATTACAAAAATTTTCAAATTTACAATTTCCCAAATAACCAAGTTATCAGATTCCTACTTCAGACAATTTGAGCTCCCGAAACTTCCAAAATCTAAAAGTTGGGAATCAGAAAATTTAAATGTCGAAGAATTCGAAATATCAAAAACATGAGGATTGCTTAAATAAAATAAAAAATTGTAATAGTGCAGTAATAATAATAGTTATATTAAAATGACAAAAATTTCTAAATTTAAAATAAAGTATATCCTTTTTAGATACTGACCGACTTCAAACTTTGTATACAATTAAAATATCTATAAAATTAGATTATAAAAAAATGTCTGCACTCCGGAGTCTAATGCAGACGTTTCCGGAAAGACAGGAGCGTACATAGATGACGAATACACGGTCTGTCGCGATGGATAGGGTTGTACATAGGGGCGGGAATACATAGACGTACGTATGTATGGATTGCAACGGCAATTAAGTTTTACGAGGCTGCATCGCAGGGAGAGGCGCCTGTTTCGAACGCGTTGAGTGCCGCTCGTAAAACCAGCTAGGGATAACTGCAGCGCAGCCTGTTTATCCCTTTACCCTTTTCCAGGTAGACGACGAAACGCGTTGAGTATCAAGCATCAACGTCCCGGGGAATTGCTGATAGGAAATCGATCGAACCCACGAAGAATCGTGTTCAGTCGCAAACTGTTTGTTGTATTTTTATGTAGACCCACTATTTTGCGATTGACGCTCGTAAATATCGACAGAATTTATATTCCGAAATTTTAGTGCTTAATCAATATTTACCGACTACGACCTTTGTTCGGGGAATTCGAAATTAGGCTTTTTGGAAACATAATCAATTAGAAATTTAGGAAAGCAGAGATATAATTAATTTAAGATTTGGGAAAGTGAAAATATAATCGATTAGAAATTCGGGAAAGTGGAAATTGGAGTTTTTGGAGACTTTCGAAATTAGAAAGTATAGCTTATAGAAATTTGAGTTTCTGGAAACTTTCCGAACTGAAAACCGTGGAATTGACAATTCAGGTTTTAGGAAATGTGGGGAACTGAAAATTGTAGATTTTGAAAATTTGGAGAGTAGGAAACTTAATGCATTAAAAATTGTGGATTTTGGAAATTTTTGAAATTGGAAGACGGAGTTTTTGGAAACTTATGGAATTAGAAATGCTGAATTTTGGGAAGTTGGAAATTGAGGTGTTTGAAAATTTGTGAAGTTGTACTAGCAAACTTTGATTTTTTGAAATTCTGGAGCTTAGAGACTCTAAAATCTAAACATCTGTAAATTTACCGTAAGACATAAGATGAGAAAGTGAATGAAAATTTCTAAATTGAATTATTTCTTTATTCAGTGTGTTAGCGTCACGTGTCAGGGTCATCGTACCCCGGACTTTAACCTGTTTCTCAGGGGTTTTAAGGTGTCAGTAGGGTAAACCATTGTCTGCCATCGATCTAAGGATCGATGCTAACCGATAGCTAAGGACCGTGATGAGTTCTAAGAGACGCGGATGTTATGATTAGAGGTCGATGCTCTTTCTTTAGAAAATCACCGAAGGTGCCGTGCCTCGTGGTCGATGACCCGACGTCATGGTGCTGCGTGGGGCGTGCAAAGAGATAAGGGTGTTCTAGTAGGATCTGGCCACAGAATGGGGAGGATATTGCATCTTTTAGTAAGAGGACTATGGAAAACAGCATGGCACTTATCCCAGCACCTTGACACAGAGCACTATTTTACAAAATTTCTAATAGTAATATCTAAGAAGTGAGTATGGGTTACGAATTTATACTTGGTTAAGAGAAAAGAAGCAAATACATATAAACTTACTAGAAGTACATATCAAGTCTAGCGTTTAATGTATGCAATCATTATACAAGATTTGGAATAAACTTTCATCAATTATGTTAAAAAAATTCGAATATGCTTCTTGTTTGAATACAATTTTAAGCTTCAGTCCATAATGATTATTAAATTTATTTCAATTATCAACGTAAAACATAATTTCAAGAAAACAATTCTTACTACTATAAATTTGTTATTTCAATACGTAATTCTTTTTAACCTCTTTGTTGAAAAGTTATTAAATGGATGACAATTACTAAGCATACTAACGGGAAAAATGCTCCAAATATTTATTAACAATTTTAAATTGTACATTTATCCTTATTACTTTGTGTGACAATAAATTGTATAATCGTATTTTTGTAGTTTATACTAAATTTTACAAGTTAAATTCACATTTTTTGTGTAATAGACTGTAAATTGTTCTACTACTTGTTATTTGAATTTCAAAAATTGATAGGTAACGATAAAATAATTTATATAATAAATACAAATAAATCACGAAGAAAGTTATCTCTTCTGGCCACATTTGCAAATCTTGCTTAAAAATCATTGCACCGTGGTGTAATAAATACTATGCAACAAATATCGGAGCTATGATAT
Source organism: Megachile willughbiella (assembly GCA_945859595.2). NCBI lineage: Eukaryota > Metazoa > Arthropoda > Insecta > Hymenoptera > Megachilidae > Megachile > Megachile willughbiella. Next base: position 2,423,563 of record OX243807.1, read on the forward strand.
ACGTATTTACATTTTACATTTAAAATAAATAGAGATTTATTTCGTGTTGTATATACAACATGGTGTGCTATATAGCACACCATGCAATAAGTAAATACACAGATAAATTACGTAGTATCGACTGAAAGGTATAACTAGATTACGGAGAGTCCCCGTAAATATAAATCTGATAAGTTAGAGCAACCAGAAATGGTCGAAACTAAAATGAAAAGGAAAATGGAAGCTTTCAATCTCAATCTGTCGAATGAAAAGTTTCAGAAACTTTTGCTCTGTCAATTTTCATTCATCATCGAGTAAATGAAAAGTAACGAATGACTTCTGTAAATAGAAATACACATATTTGAAACTCGATACCGTTTCGACGATAAATCTTTATTCTAATTTCACGTTTCAACAGCTGCAGTAATTACGTTTCTGCAACATCAACTTCATTAGCCAATTATGCACTGAAACGGCCATTGTTCAATCAGGTTCTTAAGTAAGATGTTCACAGGCATGCGACCATCTAATTACAACAGCATATCATTATAGTAATTTTCCAGTCTGACTTATTCATCTGGAGTTTATTGCTCCGTGGTAGATGATGACGTTCCTCAATTACCTTCCTACGTTTTTGTAAGGAACTAATGATGAGAGAAAAACGTCTCATCACCCAAGCAATTTTGTTAAAAAGTTCAAATCGTTTCTAAAGAAAGTTAATTATTGCAGAATTATTTTATTTGTTCTAAAAAATTTTGATTCGACAAATGAAGATTTCACAGATCAAGATTTAGAAAAAAATTATGAGCAACCGAAATTAAAAGTGCACTCGTGAACAATGATAAATATTGTTTAATTTAAAGTTAAATGCCTTGAAATTTTCAAATTTTAATATTTTCACATTTTCAGAATTCAGTACGTCTACATTTCCATACATCAGTATTTAAAATATCAAATTTTCAGAATTTAAAAATTTCCAAAGTCCTAAAAGTTTCTAATATTTAGATATCTCAATTCCCAAACTCAATAATTTGCAAACATTTAAGTTTGTTATTTCATCAGCTTGCAAAAACCCAAACTTGCAATCTCCTATTCTTCGCAAACTTCAAATTTCAAATTTCCAGAGCAAGATCCCAAATTCCAAAATTTCTTGAATTTACAGATTTTCGTCCTACTAAAATTTCCAAATTTTCAAATTTTTTAAATCCGCAGATTATCAAATTTCTGAGTTTCTAATATCACAGGTTTTCCAATTTCTATTTTGTAAATTTGTAATTTCCCAATTTCCAAAATTTATAAAATCTTAAAAACTCATTTTCGAAATTTACTGAATTGTAAATATTGAAATTTTCAAATTCTAAAATCTTCAAACTTCCAAATTTCTAAATAACTAAATTTTATATGTTCTATAATGCTGTATTCTCCAATTTCATAATCCTCTCAAAATCCTTGCATAATCCTCTAAAAATATAAGTTTCCACATTCCAAAGTTCATAAATTCCCAAATTTCAAAATCTCGAAATTCTCAAATGTCAATATCTCTAAATTTTTACATTTTTAAATTTCTAAATTTAAAATTACTAAATTTTCATATTTTTAAACTTCTATATTGCAGTACAATCAATAAATGTAATATCATTTACAAAAATATACCTATGCCCCGATTTATACCGTGCATTGTTTACACAATTTCTCTTTTACACTGTTTCTAAAATAATGCATTCAAAACAGAGAACTGCGGAAAGTGAACATTTTGACTGTATAAATATTTCCAGTCAGTTTTAATTCCATTCTTTATGTAGCGCAGGTAATTTTTAATATGAGAAAGGTATACATCATTGTTTTTTTCTAATCGGAATTCTGTAAAACTTCATATTAACTGATTAGTAATAAAAATAAAAATTTTTGTAGCATTTTTATTATTTCATTCAAATTTTAGGGGTCTATACGATTTCAATTTACATGCTTTTTGAGGAGCCTATCTTCCGTGTGAATAGAATACGTACCTGATACGTGAATTAAGGAACACAGAAACAAAAGAAACGAACAATCGACAAGTTGTCATGAAACGACAAAGACAATGCTGGAAAAATGATATTAATTATATGCATAGTAAGGTAATGGTACCATTAGTGCACCGGTTAAGAGAAATCTTCCACGTGAACAATGGTAAACGCGTGCTCCGTCATTAAATAACAAAAGTCGATGCCTAGAGACATTTTCTAGGCCTTCTAGTTATGTAACAAGACCACTTTTTAAAAAAACTTTAGTTATACAAATGTGAAAAATATACTCAGAAACTCGACAAATGCTTCAGAGGTTGATCACTCTTAAAAATTAAAGAAATAGTAATTGACCCTCTGTTAGTAGCTGATCACTGATATTAGAAAAAATATATTTCATTAGCCAAATGTTCACAATAGAACATATCAGAAAATATCACAATATCTTCATATCACAATAGAAAATAGAAACGACATATTACGTGCATTAATAAATTTAGATATTCGTTATTAGTAAGCATACTTCACATGTAATTGTTTTAAAATTTAACTGACAGATATCGTTGTATTTGAAGTTCACATTCTTCAAAAGTGCACAACTGATAAAAACCTTATTTTTGTATGTTTTCTAAAAACTGATCAACTACTGGTACCTTCACCTTACCGTCATTTGTCTATATACAATCGAATTATGGATCACATTTTATTTTCGATTACATCCATTTAACACGAAACCTACCAAAGCGGCCTAAAATAATCGTTTAACAAGTTTCTTACTTTAAATTACAATGTCAAGACGGTTTTTTCAAATCGTCGAATTTCGAAATTCGTGTCGATTGTCATCAAGATAAAGAATTAATATATGCATAATTTGTGCTTTATCGTTCATTTTTTTTTCAAGTTCATCTTTAATTTCAAAGCAAATGTATATTATACGACAGTATGTTTAGCGTGAAACGTGTAAAATGTCAGAAAAGGGAAAAAGGATTCGGTATCGTTCACTCTCTCAATCTGTTTCACATTATCGTTTTACATGCCGTACACGTCGATGCCCGTGAGCTCTTGAGCGGGCACGCGATCTGCCCATCACTGTTATAACACACTTACCGAACACGAATGCTTTTTGACCGTACACTGTAAAATCGAAAGGCTAACGTCACAGTAACCAGCCAATAGAATTTTTCCGAAGCTGGTAACTCTATCATTAATTTCTTTGATGGATCGATACTACAACGGATATTCAACGGAAGTATACGTCATTTCATATGGAGGCTGGTATCGTGACATAGAGGATGGATCGACGGACGCATTATTATATTTCAAACGCACTAGAATCCATCGACGGCATTTGATTGACGCCAGGACATATTGAAGTGCCCGTTGTACCATCGAAATTCCTCTCGACGGCTTCGAAAAGCAAGGCAATAATAGCAGGGTGGATGCTGAAAGGAAAACCTGTTTAGAATAATTCTTGGTCAATTAAAGTTTCCGGAAGAAAACGTAACTTCCGATGATTCGTTTAAAATTCCTACAAGATGCAACAAAAACATTCTCTCCTTTTCCATCAACAATACAAAATTAAGAAAGTTTTAATACGGTTCCCGGTCTTCTCGACTCTCTTGACATGTAATTTCGTTCTACTTCTTCCACAAATTACACTGTAAAAAAAGTATCTGCTATTTTCAATCGGAAATCTTTATACCGATATCCAATTCAGAAATTAATACATATATTAATTAATTCGTTGCTCTCTACGTTGTCTTTTACATACAATAACGTCGAGGAAACTTCATTTTCATTATATTATTATAGATGCTGACGATTCCGAGGTACTAAAAATTGTAAATCGATTACCGAATTCATTTGCGTGATACAAAATTATACTTTCTTTAATTATTTTAATTAATATTGTCTATTAACATTGTTTTATGATATTTGAAAATGTGAAAACTCTGTTTCTTGTGCAGCTTACAGAATTTTAAGTTAAACTATATTAAACGGCATTTTTATAATGAATATTTTTGGTCACATCAAATTTTGCTGAATTAGTATGTCATTCCCATCCCTTTTATGAATCTATATTTATTAGTAAATAACTATGATAGCAAGGATACTGGTAATAATAACAGTGATGTTCTCTCAAGTTATTATAAATTAGAACGAAAACAGTTCAAAATTAAAATAATAATTACGGTTTAATATTAATATACACATTAATAAGAAAAACTATATACAGGGAAGCTACTTAAAGGTTTATATATTTAATACAAAAAGGATTGTTTAAATGAAACTAAAAAATATTTGAATAATGACATTGTCCATTCAGAGCATTGTATTCTAAATAGAAGTACTATTAACATAATAAAAAAATGTTATGTCATAAATCATTTAAAATGTCTCAAGGTTTTCAACATGCAAGAAGATTGATACGTAGTCAATGAACTCCAACATGTACGTACAGAAAATTAAAGTACATTTACATTATAGGTTGAACTATGATTTACGCATTTATGCATACATATTATAAGAGTGCCATTTTTTATCGATCTAATTTCCAAATGTGGCAACTTGTGAAATTGGTAATGTGAAAGATCTACAATAAGAATTACAACTTTCAATTAATTAGAAACTATTATTAACAAATAATACAAACTTATTATGTGAAAATACTATTAAATAGTAATATTTGTTGTACTTTTCTTCCGGATCTTACTTGGTTATTTCTTTCTAATTTTGCATCTCTAATCTTTCTAATTGCTTATTTTTTATACTCTTTCTTCTTTCCTGTTTCGGAACTAAAATTTCTTTTACAACAGTTTTATTCAGAACAATTACATATACATAATCAACTTTTTGAACAAAAGTTAGAGAATTTAAAAATTTGGAAACCTAAAAAATTGAAAAATTGAAATCGCAGAAAATTTAGAAATTTGGAGACGTAGGTACTGAACGGTTAGAAGTGCACGAAATTTGGAATTTTTAAATTTTAATATCGAAATCAGAAAGTTCAGAAATTCGAGAATCTAAGAGTTTGAGAATCTGGGTATTTAAAAAATTTAAAGATGTACAATTTTGATATACAACATAAAAATACAAAAAGTTGCACTTATGCTGCATCAATTCGAAGCTTAACACTTTATGAAAATAATCACAAAAACAATTCATCAACAGTTTTAATACAAAATTGATTGATGCTTTATTGAAGCAAACTGTTAATCAACGTTGCGACATCTTCTTTTACTCTGTAAAAACTAAAGCAAATAAATTTTCAAAAATAATGAGTACAAATTATTTAATGTAAATTGCATAGATATAATTAAACATTGTTACAGCTTTTCAGAGTTGAAAACTGTTACATCCGTTTATTAAAAATGGGTTTGATTTTTAAAGTTTACATTGAGACATCAGTAATTAGGACATCAACTTTTGCAAAACTTTCGCAAAAATAGAACAACATACGTTTCAATAGTCGTCATTTGAGAATGCAGTGAATCTTTCTATTTACAGAAATACTGTATTAATTAATTTTTCAGAACGAAATAATTTACTTATTGCAATGAGGTAACAAAGGTAGCGAAGTAGTATGTTCCTAAGTAGTGTTTCACGTATTCAGATACTTCTATGAACAATGAATTATTATTTGTTCCTATACATATAATCCTTTCTTCTTCTTATTTGTTTCTTTTATAGGTATATTCATACATCTTTATATGTTTTGTTTATTTTTAATATTATTGTTTACTCCCCTTAGTAATTTGTATCTTTCATGTTTTTTAATTTACCGCAATTTTAACATAATATTTACAATGTACAAGGTGGTATATGCCAGTAAGATCAATGATATGTACCATTCTATACATTGTAAATAATATCACAATTATAGTAAATTAAACAAGCTATTTTATTGTAGGTGCAGCCTCTACTATTCCATAATGTGATATATGTACAAATCTGTGTTAAGCTAGTGCTTCCAGTTCTAATGTACATAAAGTAAATATACTCATTAACAACTATGTCCTAGTTAGTGACCAGCAATTTATTTAATTCCATTACAAATGACAAATAAATTGATCCACTGGCCAGAATCTTTAAACAACAAGGTTTACAGTATTTTATTTGCTATTTCAATGATTATTTGCATGTTAAGGTATCCATAACAAATATGATGAAGGTATTAAGAAAACAAGTTATTAAATCCATACGTATTTCTAAACCGTTAATTTCATAAAAAAGAAATGTATAAGTCCATATGATACTTTATTAAAATTAACAAAAAGCGTATAATTAATAATGAAATCACCAGAGATCATACATTTTTCTAAATTTATTTCTAAGTTTCTAAATTCTTAAATTCCAAATAAGACACATTTTCAAATTTCTAAATGTCCACATTTCGAAAAATCCATGCGTGACAACCCCGAAGTCCCAAAACTCCTAAATATCTACATTTCTACAATCTGAAATTCGCTAAATAAGTAAACAGAAAAAAGAATTTTCATTCGGGGAATTCGAAATTGGGATTTCTTACTGCAAATTTAAAACTGAAGATTCTGGAATCGTGGAAATTGGGATTTAAGAAACTTGGAGAATTGAAAGTTATGGTTTATGGAAACTTCGTGAATTATAAATTCCGCTTTTCAGAAATTTTGGAAATTCAAAATTAAAGTCTTTCGAAGCTTGAAGAAAAATTATTACTTTCAAGAATAAGAAATATTGTATACGACCAACGCAGAACTTCCCGTTCGGGCCGCTTGGAATTCACATTAAAAAACGAAGAATTTTTTTAAAATTTATTGCAGAGTCAAATATAGCTATTTTGATAACACGCATACTGCATTCATTATAGCCCTTTTCTTGCTAATTCTGATTTTATGACTAAAAAATCGTAAGGTGTACGTCAAAAACGAGTCTATTCGTTCCGGCACGAAACGTATTAAATGTTTCCTCAATAACGAATGGACCGATACGGCCAAATAACGGTGTAACGACTTTCGTTTTAAATTTATGAGAAAAAGTTTGATCGAGATCGTTGTTCCAACAAGCGTGACCTTGTTAGTGATACCGTTCGATATATGTTCCGTTTGCAAAGGAGAAGAATAAGAAAAGAAAGGGAAGAAACACGAAACAAAGTATGAGGGAACGCGTGTTCGATTGCCATGAGAGAGTCTTCCATTCCTCGTCGTTCCCTCTCGAGCAATTATGCATAATAGGGGTAGCAGCTGGCCCGTAGCCACGTCTACCTGTTGCACGAGAGTCAAATCGCTCGCTCACTCGCTCGCTTATTCGCTCGTCGGCGCGAAACTACGGCGCCGTTCAAGAGGCCGTTTCCCGAGGGTGGAGGCAGGTCATTGTGAAAGAAAGAGACCACGCGCCGGTTTAGGGTTGGCTTTTCGGCGTCTCACTCGAGGAAACCGTGTCAGAAGGTCAGCCTCTACCAGGCTTTTCTACGCCGTATCCGACGATATTGGATATCGATAGTACTGAACAGGCCTTTTGTACCGATGGCTTGTTCAACGCTACAACACTGAAACCTGACGATACCGATTTTTCAGCGAGGGGATGAGACGCTCTTTGAGATCCTTGTCCTTTTCTTTGTCTATCGACTGGTTTTATAACCCGCACTCGTTCAATTAGAACCACTCGTATTTTCGAAGTTTAGGAAATTGAAGACTGGAGTTGTCGAAAATTCGAGAAATTAGACATTGTGATTTCTAGAAACTGGAGATTTTGAAATTGAGGCGTTTGACGATTTGAACAGTAGCAAACTTAGATTTTTTGAAATTCTAAAGTTTCGGGTCTTGAAAATCTGAATATTTGACATTTTCCCCAAGGCCTAAGATGAAGTGGGACCAAATTTTGAGGTTTTATTATTTCCGTATTCAATGATCATGGACTATGAATTTTTGTCTGATTAAGAGGAAAGGGACAGATATAAAGTTACCAGTAGTATCATGTCTAGTGCTAATTTAACTACTCAATTAGGACCTGTCGTGTTTTCAAGAGTTTTCGTGTTTTTAGTCAAAATAAACCACCTGCTTTCTGTTAATTTGAAAAGAATTATCATATGAACTTATACTTTTGTTTGATGACATTAATGTGTTTAGAGTTACATATGTATTTAGAAACGTTAAAATTTGAAATTATACTTGTTAATGAGCATCTTAATAAGATAACAATTATTAAAATAGTAAATAAAATACTTGTACTTGCAATGTTTTGAACTTTTGACCAGTAGACCGCTTCATTCATCATTTCTAATGAAATAGAATAAACATTAATAACATAAAAACAATAATTTCAAAAAAATTCATTAAACTTTTCAACTGGAAATATGTGGAGTTGCTATTTGCCAACAACAGAAATACCTTCGAAAGCAAAATTAAAATATTACATATATACATATTAACAATTTAAGTTTCTCATTTTTGCATTAATTAAAGCTCGTAATTTTATCGACATGACGTGTATGTGCACGGAACACATATGTATGTATAGACATAGACAGACACACTCTTTATGGCTATAATAAGTATATAAGAATGATAGATTGATCAAATATCTATTATTTTTGTTTTTGATAAGTAATAGGAGTAGGATCTGGATCAGTAGAATGACTCACATTTCACTGGTTATAATATTTATTTGATGGATTTAGTAATAAATATACTTACTTAGGATACCGATAATATAGGAACAACGCAGAGAATTCACATATGGATTTGTAAAATAGAGTCAAATTATTAAAATTTGTATATTATAATTAATAAATTCTTTTATATTATCTGTTTATTATTGTCAATGACTTAATAGACTTAACACATTAAATTTTGAATAATAGTAGTATGTGTATCACACATCGATTACAAGACATGCAAAAATGAAATAAAACTTGTCTTGCACTCTGTTACAAATAGCAACATAAAATAATATACAAATAACTAACAAAGTTATTCAAAACATTTCTTGTTTTTCACAACTACAACTTTGCATTGCACCTTTTCAAAATATTGCAAATGTACAATATTATGGAAGCTATTCATACATTATTATTTCCTTGCTAGTACCTATTACATATGAGAGTTCAAAAATGTATTATTTTTTTTTCGAAATTAGAGTATGTCATGCGATGAAGGATCAAAATTTGTATATTTTAGTTAATAAATATTTTTATACTGAATCTTTGATAGTAAACAATTTTTATACAGAAATTAAAACCGAATAAGTTCCGTAATTTGGATTCCAATGACAATGTGTCACTGAACTTCGATGTCTACTTACAGTTCAATAATAATATTTCCTTGGTAAATCAGATAATGAACAAACCACAGATAACGTGTGAAGTATCTATGAAACCCAAAACTTGTAGAAATATGGATACTTTAAAACTGATATATTTTAATTGATATTGGATATCAATCGATATTCAAACGAAAGCTATTGCGTAAACGATTTTAAAACAAAACTGATAAAGAGACCGACAGTTAGATCGTGACGTCAGTTAATTGTCGAGCGAAAATGTAGCCCGCAAACCGGGCAAACTTTCGCAATTAGCAGTACCATTGGCGGCCTTGTATAATTATATTAAAACGGTACACGGTAACAATTAATTATACCGCCGGCTTTATATTAGGAATTTCCTCCACACTAACTCAAGCAGACAACGCTAACTCTCGTCCGTACAATAGGCTGTACCCACTGTTACCGCGCTCAAAATTTCTATTTTCCTCTGTTATGATGACTGAGATGCACAACAATACGACATAGTTAGCAATCCAATTTCTAACCGCAATAACGACGAAACAAATCATTTGCGGGTTAAACTTTAACAAGCTCCATACCGAGACTTGAACGTGAATTAGACTAACATGATTGAAATGCTGGTAGCATTGACAAAGCTGTTTGAACTTGCTCAAAACTTTCTGTGGTATTTCCAACGATAGAAAAATGAGAGAATGAAATGTAGGTGATAAGAAAACCTAGGAAAAATTTGGTATTCGTTATTTCATTACAAGTTTTTGAATTTTTTAAACAATTTGTTTTGAATCTGCACTTAGAGATTTGAAACGTATTTTTCTCTGTGACTCCCAGATTTGCAAATTATCAAATTTACAAATTTCTGTATTTCTAAATTTAGAAATGACAGATTTATAAATTTTCAGTTTCACGATTCAGAAATTGCAAATTTAACACTAAACCTACCGGTGTGCAATACACAATTACTCTGGAATTAAAAATAAAGTTGCAAAATAAATAAGCAAATTATAAAACATAAATGAGTATACATATTAATTCTTTACCTTCATTTGACATTTTTGATAGTTTTAATGTTAAAAATATTTAACTGTACAAACTTTTAAATATCTAAATTTAAAAGTAACATGTAAATATCTATATAATACATATACATATAATATCTAAATTTAGAAATAAGTTTACAAGTTTCGCAAATTTTCAAATTCAGAAACGTAGAAATTTTTAATATTCTAGAAATTTAGGAATTTAAAACTATTGATGTCAGGAATTTAGAAACTTTATATTTGCACATTTTCAAATAAAGAATTGAAGAGAATTGCACATTTAAAAACTTTTTAAAATTTCAAATTTACAACCTTTTAAACAAATTTATAATTTTGGAGTACTAAGTTTTTAAATTAATAAATCCGAAAATCTTAACCTGAAGAAATTTTTTATTTAACAACTTCGAAATTTCGAAATCTCAACCTGTTAATTTAAGAATTTAGAAATTGTAAATTTACTTGCAAATATACTATAAGAACTCAGAAATGTAGAAACCTTAAGTTGTTAATTGAGAATTTAGAAATTTCAAATTCACAAATATTTAAATAACAATTTTAATAGTTTGAAAGATTTTAAGTTTAAAATTCTTTTGAATCTCTAAATTCAAAAATCCCAAAATTTTAAAATTCAAAATTTCGAATTTCAAATTTTCAAATATCAAAATTGAGAAATTTCAAATTTACAATTTACCAATTCCTAATATTTGAACGAAGAAATACAGAGATGTTAAATTTACAAATTTTTGCACATATAGCCTATTACATTTGCAAATTTAGAAATTTAGAAATGTAGAAACTACATGCTCCGTTCAGTTTGTAAACGGTAAACATCTTCATTTGCCGCCAACAAAGTCAACAAACTTTTCACCAAACATCATTTATAATTCAGCTGTACAAAACTGTATTTGTTCTGAGATGATATCTGTAATTAGTCGATATATTTGTAATTTTCTTCTAGTACAACAGTAAAGCGAGTTTTATGATCAGGGTGTAAAAATTATGTCTACAGGAAACTATAGGAAAACGCTTTCGCCAGTAATTTGTTCACAGTATAAACACTGGATAGAGAAATTCTTGTGCAATAAAAACCTTGGCAGAGTAACAATAGTATTTACGAAGAGAAATTACACGCTTACTGAAAACTGTTAGCGATGTTTCCAGCGTGAAAATGAAGAACCAGTAAGACTATAAACGTGTCTAATTCTGTCAGTCGTAAAAGTATTATGCTAACAAACATTTGTTTCGCTACGTACATTTGTACTTTCATAAAAGCGAAAGAAAGTGTTTTTTAATGGAGAAATGGTTGAAAACACTCTGATATAAGATTACTAACTGTTTGCAATATTAAGTAATTAAGGTAACAAATAAATCTAACTAAAATAAAAGTAATTTGAAATTTTGTTCAAATGCAACTACAAATTCGAGAATTTAGAATTAGACAACGTTAATTCTAAAAATTCACTTTTTGTGTTAATGACAGATTTACAATAACAAAAGTCGCACGTTTCGATTACAAACATGTAGTTATGACAAAATGAATAGTTTGAAAGCTTTCATTTTATGAAATTTATTGAAAATCAAAGAACGTTAACTATAGCATTCCTACTTGTTTTTGAAGTTGACGTTGTCTGACTTTAAACTCGCGAATTGACGATATCAATACCTGAAGAAAAGGAGTATCACGATTACGAATTAATTTATGTAGAGTACGAATTGTCTCTGTGCAATTAAGGATGGATGTAATATTTAAATAAACGACACGGGGTGTACTACTGTCGAGATCATGCGAGAATCTGAAAAGTTGACTGACGACACGAGTTGTAAAAGAACTGTCAATGGTTTTCGAGATTTTTCAAGATTTCTCGGTAGTCAGAATATTGCATGAAAGAGATACGGTTAACTGAAAAACGTAGTTATTTTAATAAAATTTAATAAATTAACTTCCTACATTTTTAAGTATTAAGTCTGCAAAAGAATTACTTTTGATTCAACAAATCGAAAAGTAAATAGTTTAACTATTATTTTAAAAATATTTTAATTAGGCTGCGTAATCGTATTATCGATAAATAAGAAGTTTTTAATGCATTTGCAATCGAAATATTTTATATTCTGAGGTATATGTTATTGTAATTGGTATATTCGTTTAAAGTAAATTAAGCTAATAAAAGTTGAAACCATTTATCAACTCAATTTTATTTTTCGCAAATTTCAACCAAAAACTATATAACAATCAAATCAATTAACGAATCCATCCTCCAATATGCACCATAGTAATCAATTCATTGGTTCCATATTAATTGGACTAATAAAGACTGAAGCCATTTATAAAAAATTCCATTTATCTAAAATTTCAAACAAAACTGTTCGCCCTTCGCAATTATTCTCTATTTCTGGCTTTCACAAAATTCAATTAGAAAACGAGTAATAACAATGAAATCAATTATCGAATTGATTAAATCTAAATTAGGTTGCTAAACTGGTTTGGTTAAAGGAAGCTATACTCAACGCAGATTTTCAAATAAAAATGAGGAAATCAATGAAAAATTTTGTGTTAATTCTCTCCCCAATTTCAATCGAGAAATAGTCAGAAATAGACAACTGGAATCAAGCTATCAATTAACTAATACATTTAATATCTGTTATAACAGTCAATTATAACAATCAAATACGTATTAATTACTATGAAAAAAGATGAATTTTTTATTTAGAATTTCAATCACATACAATTTTAAATACATTTTCATCTTTCACAATATCTAATCAAGAAACAAATAATAACATCGAAATTAATTTACGAATTGATCCCAAATAAATTTAGAATAAATAAATATATTCTAGTTTATAGTTTAAAATTTAGTTCGACGGAATAAGTCATGGTAAGATTATATTTGTCACCAAATTTTTCTAAGAATTTAATTATAAAAATTCTGTGTATCACAAATTAAATATTTTAATATTTATGTTTCCGTTCTTTACTACGATAAATAATTTTTATTTCTATGAAACTCAATTCAAAAATAAGTTTGAATGAAAAATGAAAAACTGAACTTTAATTTCCAATTAATGAAGAATTAAAATAAAAATTAAACTTTAAATTATCTTGTTTAAACTTCTAATTTTTAATTAGAAAACCGCTCACATAACAGTTATAATTTAATTCTTCGTTAAACAAACGTAGTTAAAAATGAAATGTTAATTGTTAATTAGACATGGATTACATTAAAAATTTCATTGATTATCCGAAACCGTAATTTCTAGTGATTTTCAAATCTATTAATTATTAAAATATAATACGTATTATATGTATAATTTCCTGTTCTCTGAAAGTACATATATTCAAAAAAAAAATTTGCTCTTATACGAACATGCTATTAATTTTGCAATGCACTTTTCATATAACTATTGCAACTGTATTATGTATTTACAAAAATTAAATAAAATAACAAGTGAAGTGAAATAAACTAAATGAATATACGAACAATATAAATTCATTGCATCTATATATTATATACATATAGCTAATCGTGATTGTAAAATAAGATTTTATTATTTTTTTTTACAATAATTACCATTACTACAATTATTAGTACAATTATTAACATGCAATATAAAGTAAGTAAACTGAATCAGCAAAAGAATAGATGAAGATATTGAAAGAATAATAATATTAAAATATAGTGCAATGCATATAGCCATATACGATATGCCCAATTTATTTGATTATGTTAAAACATTTTGAAAAATATAAATTGATTTTTCATTCGCTTTAAAAAAGTCTCAAGGTATAATATTTAAAAAACTCAATAGTTTGTAAGATATTTTAGACTGAGAAATGAGATGTTTTATGCAAAAAGTTGAAATTCTTCCGAACTGCTTTCTTTATTTTGATACTGTATGCTAACAACATTTTACATAAAATGTTCCGAAAATGCGATTTATGTAAACAGACGAATATGCAATTAGGTTAAAAAAAAGTAAATACAAACGTACTTGTTTTGAAAACAAATGAAATTTCATATATTTTTTGTTTACTCAAAACAGACAATAATTGGCGAGATGTTTCAAATTACTGTACAATAAAGTCTTATCTTCCAATTAATTAAAACTGCTGACTTTTCTCATAGAGTAACTTAATACTTTTTGACACAGAATGCTTCGATAAATTAATCTATACAAGAAAAAATAAGCTATTAATATTAATAAGCTTGTTAAATTAAAAAATTTAATAACACTGTCAAAGGGAGCTTCAATGTTATCGCGAGGTCAAGTAAATTAAAGTACAATACGTTCCCTTCGATATAATTTTTGTCCAAAATATTTCTTCGTGTTACTGATATCTTTCGAAATAATTGTGTGTTCTCAAAACAGGTAACCATAATGTATTGTATGTGCGTATACGATTGTCTAGAATCGCTCATATTCCTTTTATTGGTCTTTTAGACACGTAAGTCATATAAAATACCGTTAAATACATTATAAGTAAGAGTAAAATAATGTACATTTATTTTTAGTCGAAAGATTTAGCCACAACATGACAGATATAATTTGTACTCGATCTTCGATTACAGTGCTTCTATTCTTAATGTAAAAAGAACAATATTTATTAATTTATTTGTTAATTAAAACCGTTGTCCACTTTAATCGTTATCTCAATTGACTCAAAAAGTACTAGCTACAGCTAGAATTTGATATTCCATAAAATTCAAGCAAGAAACAAATAACAATAATCAAAGATTATTGGCAATCGTTCGAGTCAAAGAACTGTGCAACAAGCAGCAGAAGAGCTAACGAAATATCTAAATCCCTTATAAAACGGGCAGAAATGTATTTCAGCTGAGAATATAGCTGCTCGGAACAAACAGACAGATATGAAAGGAGCAAGCCATGATAAAAGAAGTAAAGCAATGGTAACGGAAGCAAGAGGAAGCGAGCGAAGAAGCGAAACGATGAAGAAAGAAATAAAAGAGAGCAAATAGTCGAGGGTAAAGGAAGAGAAAGGGAGGCACGAAGTCAAAGATCAGACGATGCGAATAATTGAAATTTTCCAGAACGAGAAGTTAACTTCTCGTTCGAAAGGGCGTGCTACGAGGCTTGGCAGAATGTGGACCGTATACACTCCATCGACCTGGCTCTGGTCTATGCAAACATCCGTCGCACCTCGTCGTCATCGTCGACGACGAGCCTTTCAATACGCTCGTCGCTCGACAGAGAAAATCTGAAGGAGCATGAACCGTCGGGGTCGATGCTGGCACACACCGGAGAAACGAGGAAAAGCTGTTTAGAACGGTGGAGAACCGTGAAAAACTTGCGGTTTCCACGCCAGATCGTAACCAGGAAATCGGGTGAATCGATGTGGCCTCGAAACTCGAGTATCAGAAAAGTAACAATTTTACTGAACGCCTGCGTAGCCGAGGGAAACAGAAATTCTACTATAATTTATTCGAGCGTCGACACTTTTATTTTGCAGGCTGATTAGATACAAGGATTCCATGAATTTCGGTTGAATTGAGGTCGCCGAGCTGAATCGAGAATCAGAAAGGTAGAAATTTTATTGAAGGCGTATGCGAACTCCAAGTTAATTCGTATATTAAGAAGATTTCTAACTTTTGAGGCCGATTAATGAAAAGGAATATACTGTTTATATTTTTTAATGCATGTACGTAATTCCAAATACGGTAACCACGGTTAGGTTACAATTAGGACTTTAAAAAACTGTAGGATTTTCTGATAATTTAGAAATCCAGAGGTTTAAGAAAGTATAATATACAATTTAAGTGATTTGAAGTTTATAAATTTGAGTGCTTGAAAATTTTCAAACTTAACGTTCCTAAATTTTCTAAACAACCAAATTCTCAAATTTCCCGATTTATAAATCGTCACATTTCCTAATTCACAATTCTCATGTTTTTAAATCTTTAAATTTCTAAATTAAAAATTCATAGTACAGTATTGCCTCGAAACAAGCAACAATTTTGAGCTTCGAAATTAGCAAATTTCTATCCCCACTTCTTTGATTGAAGTCCGCCGCCGAGTGAGACATCCGAGACGGAGTGAGAGATCCGTGAATCCGAAGATCTAATAATTTTTACGGTTGACCGAACAGTTTAGTGAAAAGAGGACAGAACATGTATATTATTTTCTCACTCTACCACACAGCGAATTAAAAAACAAAAGCAAGCCGAATAGCATACCACCTTCGAAATAAGCAACTGGCCGGTCCCGAGCGTGTTGCTTATTTCGAGGCAATACTGTACTTAAATTTAAAAATTTTCAAATTACATTCCAAAATTATAAAATTTCAATATGCTTCTAAATTTTCAATTTCTGAATTCCTAAATCCCAGAATCAAAAGTTTCAAAATTCATTAATCCCCAAATTAAAAAATTTTCAAATCCCTATATATCCGAATTTTAAAACCATAATTTCCAAATTTGTATGTTCCAAAAATTTCAATACCGAAATTTTCAAATTATAAAAGTCCCAGATAGTTAAGTTCCTATAGTCCAATTACTAAATTCTTAAACCTTCGAAATTCCAAATTTTCGCTCTGAAACTTAAAAATTTCTACATTTTCAAACTGCAGTGTTCCTGTATTTTTAAGTTTCTAAAATCTTAATTCACAAATTCCCTAATTTACAGATTTCAAAATTGCCAAATATTCAAATTTCGAAGTTTCTGAATCGTCAACCTCTAATTGTACATTTTTCCATATCCCAAATACACAATTTTTAATTTCTAAATTTTCAACGCCTAAAAGTTCCCAATCTCTAAATGTGAAAAACTAAAAATTTCTAAACTTGAAAGGTTATAAATTGGAAAACGTATCAACCAGAAACCAATGAGTGGTTTCGAAATATCGCTAAAAACGACGTGTGGGCGAAAAAACACAGCTCTGGATATGACTATTGATTATTTAAAACGACGTATCAAAATATCTCTTATCATATATGTCACTTTCATCGTAATGAGTGCTAAAACTTTCGAAATATCGGTGCAAAACTCGTGTATATTTAAATTTTAGTAAATATACGAAAAAGAAATTCGCTTTTCCAATAAACGAAGGATTACACACGGTAAATACAATAATGGAAAGCATTCCAGCAACGTTCACGAGGATGTTTCACGCGTGCCAAGAAGCAGCCTGTCAAATAAAGTAAACAAAGTCTATGGTTTAAAATTAAGATTCACACGAGCACAAACTCACTATGGGGAAACATCGTTTCAGCAGAGTACGTGACTTTCGTGTGCTTTCAAAATGTACACGGCAGCCCCGATTCATTCCATACAACGAATAGACACCATCGCCTACCCAGAATTCTTCTTATTTTATAACAATTTTCCGTTATTCCGCGCGAGTTAACGGAAATAATATGAAACAAAGTGCACATTTTTTACCTACTGGCGAGTATTCTTCAGTCACGCTGAAATTACTTCGCTAGAAACGAACAGACAGGAGCGTGCAACGTTCCTTAAGATCTGCGTAGCTGCCCAAGTGAAAGCACAGAAATATCGTTCTTTTTAAATAACCTTTTGCTGCAAACGCCTCGACAAAGATCGAAAGCTCGTTGAAATCGAGACGTTATTTACGAGTGCATTGATAGTTATTTTACAATTTTTTTTCAGCGACCGAGAAACCTAACAAATCGATTCTTGTTCAGGACTGTCATTTTTGGTTAAAATACACACGAGGTTTTAACTAAACTTTGGTTACTACGAGAGACTCTATTTATATTCCCGGCTGAATGAACTTTCCGTTAAATACAATTTCACGTATGTACACAGAGATACGCAGAGAGTCCAAAGTTTCAGATGTGCATTATCCAAATCTTTCAAATTTTTTAAGCTACAAAGTTTTTAATTTGGAAATTTCAATATGTTCAAATCTTCAATTGTTTAAATCTGCTATTTTATAAATCGAGAAGTTATGAAATTTAAAAATTTATACACTTCCCGAATTTATTCACTTTTTACAAATTACCCAAAATTTCAAAGAAATACTACGTGCTGTGTGGAAATTTCATTGATTGCGTAAGGAAAATGTCCCAAATGTTCAAACCAATCCCGGTAATTACCGATAGAGTGGGAATTTTCTTAATAATAACATTTCTGCATATATTAAACATTTTACCCAATTAAAATATACTAGCAAAATATAGTACCAAATGTAGCATAATTTTATGTTTCCATAATTCAATGCTTATATCATGCAAAAATATTATTGTAAAGTTGTAATTGATTAATGTTATACAATAATTTTTTAAACAGTAACGTTGCTTTAAATGTAGTAAATGACAAAAAATTCAAATTAATCTTACTGTTTAGTAATTTTGTTTAAATAGTGAAATTAAGTGCAAAATTTAAATTAATTCTTATAGTTTATAACATCAACATAACTTAAAATTTTAATCATTTTTCTTACGTTATAAAGTTACTTAAATTCTTCAGAATGCCAAAGGAAAAGAAAAGAAAGATTACACACAGAAAAATGTTTGTGCAGTAGAAAAAGTCAAAAATAGTTACTTCGTTATAATTTAGGAGAAAAAACTGATTATAATTGACTAAATGAATTTATTATAAACAAAATATTCTCATTCCACAAAATGTTACCATCTTTTCTTTATCGAATAATGAAAATAACGATATAATATTTGGGTCAGTAATAATTAATGACTAAGACATGCCATAAATACTGTTTAATTACTGGCCCATATGAACATTTTCAGATTGAAATTAATTTAAAACTGTTTGTATCGCAAATGTAGAATCTTATTTTATCTGAAAGTAGAAATTTTTCGCTTTCGAATAAACGTATTTAGTTATAATTTTGCATTGTCTAAATATAAAAGGAACTACAATTATCTTAACTGCTCCGTTAATCGTTTGACCACGGGACATTTACCTGACCTTCCATCAAGGCGCGCAATTATCATTTTTCAACCGTGTTTCGACACGTAATTTCCGATCACCACCTTACATTCAACAGGCTATAAATCTAGGTGGAAGTGATGCCAGTCAAACAATAATTATCCCTGTTCCTTCGAATCGTTCGTTAACTGTCTCGAGCATAAAAATGTCTACGGACGGTGTCGCTCGCCAAAGGAGTCCGACTTCGTTTCACCTTCTCTCGACTAACGTAATTACGGAGAGCGGGAGGCATCGAAATGGAAATTTCGCGATGAATTGCCACGAGACTGGACCGGAAACGTGCAAGCAACGACAAAGAGTTCCGTTGTCCCGCGATTCCTATTCTCCGCGAGGCGTCGCAAAAATAATGACGACGCTACACTATCTGGTGAGAGAACAATACCGGAAAAGGGAGAACGAGCGTGGGAGGGAAGCAAGATTTAACGAAAGGTGTTAATTAGCAGCTCCTCGCAGGAATGTGGATATCATTAATTGGTAAGCCGAGCAAAGTTGGGCATTTAGAAACGACGCGTAACGTTCATCCTGGTGTTAGTTGGCAGATGGAAAATAACCATGATAACTGGAATATTTCAGCGTGTATACCGGAGTGCAAGGAAGACACCCGTTAGCCAAAACTCCGCCAAGTTCACTGACTATGAAACCACAATTTCTCTGCCGTGCTTGTTACACTCGTGTCATATTCTCTCTTTCTGTTCCGAGCCGGCTTCGGGGAACGGACACCATTTCAAACCTTCGTGTCTTTGTCCAGATACTGACGAGTGCTTTGCGGGTTTCATGGAGCACTCTTTTCGAGACACCATGGTTATAGAGTGACCAGACTCGAGGTTGTAAGTGAAATTAGTACCGTCCGCGGTCAGACTAGCTCGACCAGCTCGCAATTGGGGAACTCTGCGCGGAAACCGCGTTCATTATCGACGATGTTGCTTCAGATATGTTTAGAAATGTTTAGTTTTGTATTTAACAGGAGATTTCATAGTATCATCACGGTACTGTTTCGCAGGAACGTTCATTACTGTTCCGAAGAGAGATACCGAACTTGGTTGGATGATAGTAAGATATTAATGTTGAAAGTCGAATTAATTTGTTATTTGCGAGGGAAACACGTGGAACGATTGCAAATCAGATTTCATTTTTCTTCAGATCCAACCAGTATGAATATTATTCTGTACCAACTGCACTTGTGAAGGTGTGATGTATAGATACCCACTCACGGTTACTGATGGGTAGACAATTTCTCAACTTAGAAATCTAAAAGTAATATATTTCTACATTTTTAAGCAAATTATCAGATTTTTGAAATACGGAATTTCTAAATTCTCACTTTTGTAATTTGCAAATTTGTACATCTGAAACATTGGCAATTTTATATTCATTCACTTCGAACTACTTGAATGTATAGATCTCTACATTTTTATATTTTCAAATTCCTAAACTATCAATTTTCTATATTTTCAAATTACTGAATTTCTAAATTATCAACTACGCGAATTCGTGAATTTGTTCAGTTAGTATTTGTTCCCTTTTGTATTTCTAAATTTCCAAATAATCAAATTTTTATATATTCAACTTATCGAATTTATAAATTGATATATTTAAATGTCGATATTATCATATTTACAAATTATAAAATGTTCCCACTCCAAACAATGAAAATTCAGAAATTGCAAAATTTATAAATACATAACTTTGTAAATTTGAGATCTTTCCAAATGTAAATTTCTACATTTGTAAGTTATTAAATATTCAGATCACAAGATTTGTAACTTCAGAAATTTTATATTTTTATATTTGTAAATTTATAAATTTGAGACTTTCGAAGCTTCTACGTTTCCAAATTATCAAATTTCTAAATTCGTGAACTGGGAAATTTGCAATTTCCATAAATTTTCAGTATCTTACCGCTACGCACATTATGCATACCGACGCTCGCATTTTCAACCATTTGATGCTCTCTTATATACTTTACGTAATCGTTACTGAAAATTACTTTCGATGTAATCGAATAAGTGGAAAAGAAGAAAATAAAGAAAATTTGAAATAGGGTTAATATCGCACCACTTATAGGAAGGCAATTACAGGAAAATAAAATGATAGTACCTTTTATAATTGCAATTACGGCGTGTCGTGTTACACATGACCGTTTTCACCACAGCAGTCAACAAACCCATTTCGATATTTTTTATTTCTCTGAAACTTTCACATTTCATATTAAGCCATACACCTATTATTTCCAGTATAGGATTTGCCCAAACAATCATTGTATTTTGCTGTCCAGTCGATTTCCGGTAGATGGCGAATAGTTTTTCACCGAAAAACTTGAGAAATTTTAGAAGAATGGAATCTTTCAGTAGAGCGAAAGATAGAGAAATTTTATACATTAAAACGATGCATATGTACATAAATCAATAAATGTATGTTGATATATAAATTTATGGCCTTTGAATTTTCCTGCCAGGTTAACTGAAAGTATCCGGGCAACCAACTATTATTAATGACAGGCACAACATTGAATATAAAGGATGTTTTCAGAATGGTGGTACAACCAAAAAATGGGTGAAACGACATGAAAAAATAAGTAAAAAATATGAAATACATTTTTTCGTATATGGCTTTATTTTCAAGGAAATTGAATTTGAACATTTGATCAATATTTATAAAACAGTTTGTTTACAATGTAGAAAATGATGACATCAAAAAATTGTTCCTTAATTCCACAGTAAATAAATATTATAAATTAACAGATATAATTACTAATATCGCTGGAATAGATTTATTACTTTACACTATCTTATTAGGTTCGTTACTCATGTATATTCTTATTATCGACTAAATTTATCGCATTAAATATCAAAATCTACATCATTAATGTTATGAATAATGACTGATAACGAATGTTAGTAGTACCAATGATGAGATTTATTTGTATAATAACATTCATTAATTCTTGAAGTAATGAAAAATTATTGTATTTATAATTTTATGTGCCGTGAACAAATTTTTTTTATAAATAATTCGAACCTGTTCAAACTCAGTTTTTTCAAAAATGAAATGACACAAAAAATTGTATTCAATATTTTTGCCTTATTTAAATGCACTCTTTCTTTGGTTGTACCGCCATTTCGAAAATACCCTGTATAACTGGATACTCAGTATAGAAAAATTATAGTATAACATAGTAAAACAATAAGAGTACTGTAGTTTTACAGTAAAATTGGTAGATGGTAATAGCGGAATAGTAACATAGTAGTATAATATCATACTGGAATAGTGTTATATGTAATAGGATAGCAAAGCAACGAAATAATAAAATGGTAAAATTATAAGATCGTGAAAATGATAGCGCAGTAGAAGAATAGAACAGAGAAATATTGAAATAATAAAACGATAAAATACTAAAATTGTCGAAATGGTAGAACCGAATGGCAGAACAGTAAAATATTAAAATAATAAAATGATAAAATATTGTAATAAAATAGTGAAACAGTAAAGTGGTAAAATAAACTGGTGAAAATAATAGAATAGTAGAATACTAGAGTAGTGAAAGATGATAATAATGAAATGGTAAATTAGTGAAACAGTACAGCAGTAAAATTGTCAAATGCTCATACACGTATAACGTCTATATTTTTAAAAACATGTATATGAAAACAGATACTACTGGCTTATATAGATTAGTAAGGTATTCAACAGAAAAATGCATTCGTTTACAAAAGACTCAGTTTTTTCTTACACCCGACCAGGAGATTCATATTGAACTTGAAAGCTAAGGTAAGCAAGAATTTGTTAATATTTCATCGAGGTAACATGCAATTCTCCTTCTTTATCACAAAGAGTAAACCTAGTATCGATTTTTTCCAGGATTAATAGCATTGGATAATCGCGTGTTCGCAGTCCATTTAACGTTTAAATTATAACACAAGTATATTATATCCACAGATATTGGAACGCATTCATTTTTCCAGACTGTCTACCAACACAGCTAACGATAAAAAATGCATAAAACGTGCAAATCTTGATTTCTAAGAAAATCACTTGTGAAAGTTCATGCATCTACGTAACCGAATCAGATTTACTTTTATTTACCATCGGGTTTATTTCTTTCAAATAATTACCTATTTTCTGGTTACTACATACGGTCGGACACTGTATACATTATTCAAACGTTTAAACCATTCTCATTTTCTCTGTTGAGTCATATAACACTGACCAGAATACGCACGTACAACGGTAGAACAATTGCTTGGCAATTATTCGAGGAAAGTTGTCCCTTTCCACAATTCCTCGAATTCTTCCAAGCATTCAGTTTTACGTAATGGAACTTTTATTTTTAACCCATTTGTGGAACATCAAACTCCACGTGTCAATTGCGTTTCTAAAGAAAATATAGTACATTTCTAACAACGTTTAAGCATAATTTTGTTAAGTGTAATATCTTCATAGGCAACAGGAAGGATTATATAATTCGATAAATATTACTTTTATATAAAAAAAATAATTGCACATAAATTTTTACTGCAATACACGAATCTTCTACTATATCTGTCTGCGAATGTTGCCTTAATTATTTTTTAACTTTCATGTTGATTGATTTTCACAGTAAACAAGAATTATAAAGTAAACATATATTTGCAATAACTTTACGTAACACTATATCTTTACTTTCACTATAATAAATGGTTATTTACGACGTGTGTTGATGAACTATAGTAAGTTTCATTATAATATTTCATGATAGATAATCCTATTGCATGAATTTCCAATTTTGTGAAAAACACATTTCTCAAATAATGTTGCCAGTTTGAAGCATCGTTAAAATAACATAATTACTAAAATTATTGCTTAAAATCATATTACTAAGATTATTAACACCAGATTTATGATCAAAATGATGGATCTTAGATTTCTTATTTTATATTATGAAAATTGTTAAGAAATTTTCGTCAAAATAAATGTTAACCTTCATCTAGATAAAGAATCATTGTATAAACCAGTTTATGTATTATCCATCATTTGTTTTTATAGCTTAGTTTCAATTCGAATATATGTAGTTATTAAACGTCCATAAATATGTATAGGATTACAAGTTAAAAAGAGGCAAATGATATTTTCGATATTTTATTGACGATTTGGTTTTTACGAGGTCTTTAAAATATCAGATTAAAAGAAATAACTGGTATAAGTGAACATTCTACCATATCAAAGGCACTTTTAAATTTTTTATCCTTTTGTTATGCAATTTTTACTGATAGACTTTTTACATTTTTCTTATTAAAGTAAAACCAAACACGATATAATTTGGACTATATTTACTGGCTGAATTCACAATAATTTGGATTTACACGGTTTCTTGAGGAACCTATCTTCGGTATAAATCAAAGATAAGGGTATATTAAAAATAAATGTAAAGACTTGACAATACCAAATCAAAGATATTTTACATTCGCTAATACCAACACCTTTCAATTGCTGAATACATCAGAGAATAATAATTAAATATATTAATGTCAAATTTATTTAAGTACGCGAAGCACGTATAAAATGTATCCAAAGAATACTTAATGATAAACTAAATACATTACGTTAACATTTATTTCAGTACATTAAATATGTGAAAAAAAGATAATATGATGAATAGTTTACAGTAAATTAGATCCGTTGAATTTAAATTTATTCGAGTACACCAAGTACATAAAAAAATATATACAAAGCGTAGTTAACAGTAGCAAGTGGAGCAGAATAAAAAGAATCAAATATACACAGAATGAAAAGCCATAACCCCGATGAAAGTGATAAGAGTAGCAGCGATTTAAGATAACGCGGTTCGTTAGAATCGATCCGAGTCGTAAATAGACTGGTTCGCGAAGAAAGGTACCTTTTAGTAGGAATCGAGTTAGCAGCGACGCGATCGAATTCGATAGAAGGCGAAAAAAGGAAAACGTACGGAAATTACATAACCCGGAATTCTCGACACGTTTAACGCGTCAACTATCGATATGCTGAACAGTACGAAAATCTAGCTGGCTCGAAAGTACAACAACGCACCGTGGACACCGTAAGATCAACGGACCAAGACTGGACTAACTACCCGTCAGCTTTCTCCAGTGATCCTCTGGCGTCTACCAAATGATTCTGAAGTGAGGAACAATCGCGAGCACGATATATTTCCCTAGGGAAAATGCCGATCTCGAGGAAAGAGACGACGTTCGTTTTTCAATTTTACATTGATCGATTTTCAAATTTATAAACTTTCGAATTTAACACTTTGGACGAATTTAATTCGGAATTTGAAAACTTGAATGCGGCAACCAGTAAAATGAGAATTTAAAATTTAAAGCAATGAATATTTGGAAATTTTTTACTTAATACGAGGATTAAGAAATTTGGATATTTGGGAATTTCAAATAATATATGGAGATTTGAGAAGTTGGAAATTTAGGGTTTTGGGGAATATGGAGGTTTTGAGAATATAAAAATTCGGAAATTTGGGAAATTAAAATACTTAATATTTGTAATTTCTTTAATTAAAAACTGAAAACTTATAATTTGGAAATTTCACCATTTGAAAATCTAGAAATTTTAAATATTGAGTATTTGTGGAAATCTGCAAATTTTAAGATTTGAAAATTTAGGAATTGAAGATTTTACACTTTAGGAACCTAAATTCGGGAATTTAGAAATTTAAAACATTGAATAGTAATAGAAATTTGTGAATTTCGAGATTTGAAAATTTAATAATTTGTAAATTTGTTTGAAAATTGTAAGTTTCAAAATTTGATCTAAAATTCGGAGAAAACTATACTAATAAAAAAAATGGTCATTTCGAATTACAATAATTTTTTAAGCGAATATCTCATACAGTAAATAAAGAGGAAGCGAAGAACAGTGCCACAAAATGTTAAAAACATCATGTAGCCTAACAACCTATTATATTAGTACATAATTGTACAGAAAAAGAAATTCGAAGACAAGAAATTAAGTTGTGAACCTATTTTTACATTGAAGTCCTTAACGTAGACCATTACCAGATATTCCTTTTGTAAATGGTCCACGGTTACGTAAACAATGAAAGGAGACCAAAACTGGTATTACTCGTGAAGAAAAGCGGAAAAGCAAGGAACACAATAGGTGCTCTTGAAGAACGAAAAGAGGGGTTGAACTTTGAGCAGTCATTCTCCAATGAAACGTTCGAGGATCACGGAAAGGAACATTTGTCTTTTCGTTGGTGAAACGGCCAAGAAGAAGCGGAAGAAGAAAAGGCAACCACGAGGAAGGCAACGAAGACATTGTGCGTCGAGGGGAGGGCCAAGCGTTTTCTAATTGCATTATAAACTGTCAAAGGCCCCGGGCATCATAATTGGCTTCCGTTCGTGCAATTTGCATGCCATCCGCGTGCTTTCTGCTAATGATCGCCTCGGTCGTGTGCACTCTTAGAAATCGAAAACCTACTCTCTTTCTCCTCTCTCTCGCTGTTATATTTGTGCCGCTTGTTTCCACGACGGTGAATTGACTGGCGCAAAAGGGTGCAACGACTGGGGGGTAGATCAGGGAAATGGAAAGAGGAAAATGCCTAATGGGGGCCACTGTGCAGCCAGTCGTGCCACCTCTCTGTTAATTAATGATCGCCAGGGACGATTTGCTTTACTTCGAACGTTCGAACATTTTTATTAGTCGTTGTCAACGATGCGTCCCGTCGACGGCTATTTTCGCGTTCCAGCTTAAAAGGAAATTGATTTTCCTTTGCATCAGTTGAACGGTTCACGTTCTAAGAATATTTCAACATAAGATGAAATACCAAACCGCAAAAATTCTCGAACGTATAACGTTGCTAGACGAAGGTTATAGTATAACAGTCAATATCTTTAATCAAATGATTTTGGTTACGAACAACCACTTTAAATGATCAAAATTTTTACTAATCACTAGTCAACTTTTGAATTTTCAATGAACATTAGTAAGCTATCGATGACAAACATTTTTCTATTTACTTTCGACCACTATTAATTATTATATAATCATCTATACTACCCCAATGGTTTATCAGTTTATTTATCCTCAATTATATATGTCAAATTAAGAAATAATTATTCCGTGGATGGAAATGAGAATTAAAATAACTTCGAAATTTAATCCCCTGAGAAAGAGAAGCGAGAATGAACCAAAGTCATTCGAGAACGACTTGTACAGGAAAAGAATAAATATAATATATATAAATCTTGGGTGAACTCAACATAAACCTACCAGACAAAGAGTTACCAATCTGTGATGTATTATGGCAGTGATATTTGTGGAACTCTTAGTACTTATGTATCAAAAAATCAAACGACCGCTCATTAGTTTTACATACGGTATCAATGAAGGATCTTCCAAACGCAATATCTTGAAACAATTACAATGAATTGAACAAATATAACAAAAACAACGCTAATCTTTCTTGAAAATCAAATCAAATCTAAAAAAGAATCAACTACAAATTCGCAATTCATTATAAAAATCCATTGTGAAATAAGAGCTCTTTTATTTACGCTAAAAAGTGAAATCCACATAGAGTATGTAAAAGTAAACTTGAAACCTAATCTCCTGAAACAGTAACGAACCCAAATGGGTCAAGTACGACTGATCCATAAAGACAACAAAGAGCGGACCAATCGTCCTTAGCGCGAAATCAAACTGAACGAAGAAACAGTCACATATCCGCGGTTTGTTACGGTTTAGCGGCAATGTTTGCGAAACAAATCGAAACACGGTGGTTTGTCCGCAATACGGGATAACAAAAGCTGAGGAGGAAGCCGAGGAGCTTCGTTCGAAACTCGACAGTCGAGTGACCATAGGGAATCGAGCAACTTAGTTCGTAGGATAAGAGTAGACGGCCGTGTGTATGTAGATGGTTCCGTTTTGGGCAGTTCTTGTTCGTGTCGAGTACATCCTTCCTACAGGTGTACAGCCCCAATGCAAGTACGCATCGATTATTAATTCAAAGTTACCATGTATAAACCGGCCGCGCACCTGGTTTCTCTGTATCGCTGTGAACAGCTCGATACGTACATGTATCTGTCTCTTTCGATAGTTAGAACCCAAAACGCTTGCCGTCTCGTTCCTTTCAACATCCAAAATCCCTGACCGGGTATTAACGCTAAGCACATTAGTCGTCGCCTCTCTCTGGCGTGATTGCGCGAACTTCGTTCCTCCGATGCTCGTACGTACCGGTTATGGTTGACGTGCGGCAGAAATAAAGGCCGCTTCGGTGCTGGGGGTTGTTCACGGTGAAAAGCCGAATTAAACGGGGGAGAGAAGGGTGGTAATTTCACGAAAACACAGCGATTCTTCGTCGAACCCCAGCATCCATCCAACCGTTCGCTCGTTACTTATTGAGGACACTCACCGGCGTGATTAAACGCATCCTTGACAACACTTCCGGTGCCACGAGTGCAATTATTAGGTTGTTGCGTATCAAATGGACGATTTTCAAATACTGAAAGCCTGCTAACTTTTGAAAACACTGAAGTACCATAAAATCACGTGAGTGTTACGTCAATGTAAAGCCTGAAGTTCAATGAAAATGCACAAACATTTTATTATTCCTTTGCTACATGATTTCCTCAATTGTGGACAAAAAGTATTTATGAGCTAATAGAATAATAATAAAATAATAACAGAAAATAAACTTTCTCGATGTAAAATATTTATTTAAAGATGAAGCAATATTTTAAGAAGGTACGGCAACAAATTTTAAGGTAAACAACTCCATTATTTAAAATTAATTAAAATTTTAAGATTATTAAAAAATAATTATTTTCTGTTATAATTTTATTTTTTATAGTTTTCTCTTATAATTTGATTGTTCATGAGTGAAAATTCTATACTGTCTAATATCTTCTTTATAAACGATTATGACTTATGTATAGAATAAAATTGATGTACACTTTCTATTTTACCCTTAATTACACGTTTATCGTTATTTCAAACAAATTACCATAAAGATAAACTAACCCATCTTATTAAAATTTCAAACTATGCATGATGATGTATAATTTAATAATAGATTAATTTGGGAAATAAAATAGCCCAAGAATAAAATTAAAATATAGTCGCTGTTTAATTTATAAATAAAATTAAAATGAAGGCGTGGTCACTATTATGCCATGGTCATTTATTTTAATAAAAATAATTGGATGCTTTACCTGGCACTTGTTATATCCATTTAAAGCTCAATATCTATTAAAAATAGTGAAACAAATCTTTTGTTAATGCTCTATAAAAAACAAGTCGCTAATAAGTAGTATTTCGTAGTATTTTTATCATCAGACTTTTGTTTGTTTCGAAATCTAAAATTTTATATACAAGATCTTAATAACATAAAAAATATAGAATAAATTTGTATTATGTGCAGTAGTAATTTTATTGGACTGTCAAAGGATTAATAAATTATAGATTATTAATTAAAATGGTTTAAAATGATTAATTAATTAATATTCTACAAATAATATTCATGAAAATTAATTAATATGCTTCATATAACATGACTGATTACTAGTAATAATAAAAAATGAATGATTTAAAAAAATATAGAAAGTCGTATGCTACAGCAAAGGAAGTAACATAAAATAATGTCAAAATAATACTTATATCAACTAAAAGTCTATTGTTCATTGTTGAAGATGCTCACCTAAATTCTTTATTAATATTGTTGGCATGAATTAGCTGATTATTAAAAAATCATAGTTATTAATGCGAGTTTATTTAGTTTTTCAACTGAAATTATCATTAAAAAATAAGATTTGCTTAACTTTATTCGTCTTTAATTATTTCAATCTGAATTAAAAGAAATTACCATTTTCAACACTGCAAAGCCTCATCAGGAACAGTGATTTAACACTTCATCCATTCAGGAGAAATTCATAAGATATTTAAGATAATAAATTGCAGTTTCAAACATAACGCTTGCCCGTGAAACAGTAAATCAGGAAGACCATAAATGGTCAACCTTTATACAACGAAAAAGCAAATATCATTTTTAAAACTTTTAAATAGTTATTGAAATCCATATATCAAGTTGTTGCACATTAACAACACCGTCGGTTCAACACCTCAAATAAATAAATATAATAAACTAATATGAACAACATTATAACTATTGTAGTTTGTGTTTACGTTGAAGATACAATGTTACATATATCAAATATCGAAATGCGATGAAAACTACGTCGAATAAAATTAATTTCATATTAATTTAAAATTTATAGAATGACAGTTAAGATAAAATAGGAGATAAGACTGGAAGATATAGAGACATACGTAAAAAATCATTCATTGACATTTTCACAAATAACAAAATAATCTCGTAAGAAACCAGTACAAAATTCTTGTGGATTTGAATAAAACCGTAAGCAATATTAAACAATCAAATGAACTATTTATCGTATAAATATTTTCTGCGTTGTTTTTCAAGTGGAGAGATCAAGTTCTAGCCAGACTAAAATTGGGATACACATATTTCACGCATCTGTACCTAATAACTAATAAATATAAGTAATACTTATGAAGTTAACATCTCTGTGAAACATACTAACTGATATAGAAAATATCAGGATATAGAAATTCATTATAAAATTCCTTCAGATTTGTAAATCTTAAACAGTATCTATAGTTTATAATTCGAATAAGATTAGCATTTACTGTACTAGCATATCGTAAACTCGTTCTTGGAAAACCAAATACTCGAATTTACCTAAGAGAACGAAACATTAACTCAACTCTCGCCTTCTAGTTTGAAAGCTAACTGCAAATTAGCTACAACCACCACTCCATAGCTTTAAAATTATTTATCTGTACTGCACGAAAATGTAATGATAGAAACACTTCAGCAGGGAAACAAGTAATATCTCCAACCATATACATACAAATCAATGCTGGATAAACCAAATCAGCAACTAACCCAACTCGTGTAGTTACCTTACCTATTAACCGACAACCGAATTCAACCTCGAACGTTGGTCGGAAAGCTCTTTGCAAAAAGATAAAACGAGAAGAGCACAATACAATAGTATTAATATGGCCCAGGTTATCCTAGTTTCTTAAGGCAATAAATATATCTCATTCGATTTGAGTATAATCGACGACATATTGTGATCGCTAATAACCGAGTAGGCGGATGCAACTTTAAAAACTGAATTAAAAAAAAAAAAAAAAAAATTACGTCAAAGAGTGGAGTTAACTGGGACACTGAGTATATTCGCAAGTGGTAAATAAAGGGCGTCGTTCGAAGCATTCGTAGTTACCCTCTTCAGCACGTTACCATGTAAAAGTTCGAGGAGTCTGAAACTCGTGCAACTAAGGTGTGAGGCGAGGAGGTGGAGGTGTAGGAATACTTTCGTTATTTGTAACTCGAGACACGGGTGTATCTCGCGGATGTTCCCCTCCGCGAAGTTCAACTCTCGACGTGTCTGGCTGGCAGGAACTGGTCGCGAAGATCGTAACGAGAGAGGACAAGCCGTCGTCGCGTTTGTAATTTCAACGCCCGAAGACAGTATTCATCCTCGGTGCAGAGCGGCAAGCTGCTCGTTCGAGTGTAAGAAGTTTCACGTGAAATGTCGCTGGCTACCTATACACACGAGTACGCACACGCGACCGTATCTCGACGACACTCCTGACTCACAGACGACACCTTTTCTTTCCGAGCGGAAACCTCGCAACCGTAACGTTTTCGACGTCGACGTTACGGAACTCGATTATCCAACGCATCGAGTTCCAGCGATTCATGCAAATTAACTGCACCGCGCACTCGTTAGTTTCACGATCAGCCACGTGCTGCTTCTTCCACTCGAAACGATATTTCGTCTTTTTAAGCCGATCACACCCGAATCACTGAACTGCTCTAGATATATGGAACACGATAATCGGGTGAAATAACTGCGGTAAACTTTTGCTGTATTGTTATAAAAATTATGGGCAAATTATTCTGTGACACTGATTTGACCTTACAGTCGGGTAAGTTCGCCGTACAAAGCATTGCGATTTAACCCTTTGCACTCCTATGTCGAGCGTGGCTCGACATCACATTTCTCTTGGATCTCATAAATAATTCGGATAAATAGATTGATTGAATATGTATATTATCATTTATTTACTACTCGAAATAAAAGAAAAATGTATTTGTCACACACTCCGTCCTGTTGCAATACATTTTATTAAGAACCTCTTTCTTGATCTATTTTGTAAATTAAGAAGTCGGTAGGTGGAAGAAATTGAGGAGTGCAGAGGGTTAATACTTGGGCATATAATGTGTGGTGACATAGTGATACAGACATATGGATACAGCGTACTGAAATACAATGCGTGGCGAAACAACGTGTATGAATTATCCAATGCGTAAAAATGTAGCACGTAGAAATACAACGCGTAATAGTGCAATCCGTGGTGATATAACCAGTGGTTATACCATGCACGACGATATAATGTGTGAAAATATAACACGTGGAAATAAAGCACGAGAACATAGAACACGTGGAAAAACAATGTGGTGATACAACGCGTAACGATGATACATGCAGAAATACAACATATGGCAATATAACGTCTGACAATAAAACGCATAGTAATACAGCACGTAATAATGTAAGTGGTGGCGATATGACGTGTGACGAGACAATCTGTAATTTGTAACAAAGCGTGAATATTCAACGCGTAATGAAGCAACATATGGAAATACAACACATGGATATAGAACACACAGTGAAACGATGTGTGGAAATACAATACGTAGTAGAACATCGTCTGGAGATACAACGCGTGAAGAAATTATGCATAATGATACAAGCAGTAGAGCAATATGTGGCGATACAACAAATGCGATTTAGGATGTTCCAATACAATGTTTGACAATGTAATATTTAGGTATACAATGCACGATGATCTAATTATTGATCATACTCCGCGTAACTATCTAACAATTGGGTATACAGCATGCAATGATACAACGCGTGACAATTAACCACAGTACGCATGAAAATTTACAATATTCTAAATTATTAGAAAATAAATAGAATATCCTAAATTATATAGCGGCACTATAACGAGAATTTATTGTTCACATTTTTCTTTATCACATTTCTATCGAACTCTGCAATTTTCAGACTCAAAATTAATAATTTCGTGACGTACCGAGCTATTCTATTAATCATCTCTATTGGATATAAAAAGTAAAACGTATCTAGAAATACATCAAAAGTTACAGTTTTATAAAGTGGAAAACATCAGCAGTCGATACACTGAAATAAACTCTGCTTAAAAAACTTCAATTTATACAAATTCATTTCTGAGTAATAAACTTTGATGAATAACACGATCAAAGAAACTAATAAAAAAGTACTGCATCGAGGAGGAATATTGCACGATACAATCGTAAAAGTGTAATCACGCTTGAGAAACATATTCGAAATAAATTAAAGGATAAAACTGTTTATCAGTTTTTCGAATAAGTGTACACGAACGAGATAGAGAAGGAGAGAAAGAGAGAAGGTTATTTATCGTAGCATTTTTATTAAACGCGTACGATCTTTCGGCGTGCAAACACGAGAAGAGGAATCACCAGAAACTGGCTGGAACGAAGTAAAATATTTAAAAGGGTGCCATGCTTGCTGCGCACAATTTTCTGAATATAAAATCTTGAGAAGAACTCCGCTCAGAAATTCTGGCTCGTAATTAACTGAAACTCGCCGGTGATGTTGAACGTTCTAAAAGAAAAAATGTAAACACGTTCTTAGAAACACCCTGAAACTCTTAACGTCTGCGTAATTATGAATGTAATATTGATCAGCGTAAAATAATTAAACTGCTAAAAGAACCAGCGTGCATTCCAACTATTCTTTAATATGTACCAACTCTTGGATATATATATCTAAACTTCATTTTATACTCATCCTTAATAAGTAAAACGATATCATTAATCGTGACAACTGAATGCATATCAAGTTTTAATTAGCCGACATATTATGTAGTTACGCTATTATTGATTTATATTATACAAGTAACACGGGCGAGTGTTATTTTAAGATGTATGTTTGTTATTCCTAGATCCCTGGGTATCCTTAGATCACTAAATTCAGATTCATACATACCTAGATTCTAAATATCTAAATTCCCATATAAACCCGAAATTTCTACATCTATAGTTTCCTAAATCCATAGGTTCCTAAAAGTTGTGATTTCCATGTCTATAAATTTCTAAATCCGTAGATTCTTTAAAGCCCCAGATTTACACATTTATAGCTTCCTAAGTCTCTAAATTCCTACATACTCTTATAATCCTGCGTTTTCTGACCATGAAGTTTCCAGATCCCTATTGCCTTACTTCTTATTTAATTCCTATCGAATTTGAATAATTTAAATTTTTTAATTTGAAAATGTGAGGATTAAAAAAGTTGGAAGCTTGAAGATTTAAAAATTTAGGAAGAGTTTTCGCACTTGATAATTTAGAAATTCGAGAATACAAAAACTTGGGAATTTGAAGATACACAAATTGAGATATTTGAGAATTTTATATTAAAAAATTTCAGGACTTAAATATATGTGAATTGCGGTATTAAAATCTTTATAAATTCAAGGATACTTAAACTTGGGAATTTGAAAATTTTTTAATTTTACTGTATGCAAATTTGGATATTTGAACATTTAGATTATTGAACAATTTAGAAAATTTCAATGTGTTCCAAATTTATTCCATCTTACATCAGAATCGATATGAACGCAAAATAAGAATGCACTTATACTGAAAAAAATGGAAGAAGAAAATACAATCGTATTTGCAGCCGCGATAGGCAAGACGCAAACACAGATTAACGAAAAGTGACGATTATTGGTACGATTACTTATAATGAGCAATATCTATTCAATTAACATGAACAGTCGATGCAGATTCATAAGGACCAAATTAAATTTGCGATGAAGCTCGTATAAATCGTATTAAACCTTCGAGTATCATTTTCCATTCCGTCGAATATTTCCAATTTGTATCCCTCTCGTCCCTCGGACCTTCATTGAAGTCTATACTCATCGTGATAGCTATAACCATTCGTCTGTCCTTTGACCGTGATACTCTACGCTCGAAGGCAGAGAATGCTTTGAAAGTCATCTGCATATCGCATTCACCGAAGAACTGAGGCAACAGGCAGTGTGAGAACAGTTTGATCACTTTCGAGAGGTTAAGAACCGTGAAGGACGTTATGGACTGCAGTTAAACGTAGTTACCTAATGTGAAGACCTCTACTCATATGACACGCCAGCGTATTTCGGTTACAAACCTTTTAAAAGTTGCATGTCTGCTATTTTATTTCATAACCAATCGTGTATTTTTTTTATCCGCACATTGGCTTTCTAGTTAATGTTACAGGATTTCGCTAAGTTTAATTGATTAAACAGTTATATTTAATTTTGCAATTAAATGAGAGGAGGACTGATAATCATATATGTTTTTAAATAGATACAGGGTGTTACTGCTTTTTACCGTCAAACTTTAGCAACATATTTTATAAAACATTGCAATTTTCAACTGTCAAGTTATTAAAATTAGAAACCAATAAATAGATGTTTGCAATTTTCAAGTTTTCGAAGTGAGAAATCTGGAAATTTAAAAATTTAGAAATTTGTAAATATTAAAACATTTTACACTTCGAAATACTAACATGCAGAAGTTTAGATATTTAGGTTGATATCAAACTTATTTTTCTTATACTTTTTTCACATATTGATCGCATGAAGTCTGTTTCTTCGATATCGCAATCTTCATGTACCCACCGATAATACTTTATATACGATTAACTTCGTTAACTTTGTTAAAGTTTCAGAAACAAACAAACTGAGTTTTATATTAGAAACCTATTTGTTTTATCCGTATTTTATTTGTATAATAGTCGTTTTTATTTTATTATAAAGAAATTGAAACTCTCTTATTATACTTTCTAGTAAGTTACAAAAGAATACGTACCGTAGTTTTAAAAGGTGTACCATATTTTAACTAATAAGTTCTTTTAATTATAATTTTACATCGAATATTAAAGAAACGATGTACTCGAAACCGTTTTACAAGATATTATGAAAATAAATGTAAGAAATTAAAGAATATGGTGGAAATTTGTTTAAATGGAAGTTAACTTCTGACAGAAGTAATTAAAGCTGTGTTAAATGAAATACAATTTTCCAGAGAAATAAATTAGAAGTGTATATCAAATCGTTGTAAAATGGCATCTTAATCGTTCATCATAGTAAATTAGAACTGCGGACCGCAATTCTGAGACGTTACGGTAATAAATTACGAGAAACGAAATTGAAACGTGAAGATTGTAATGCGAAGTGAGTATTGGAATTCGGTACCGACCAATTTCATTGTTATCGAAATTATTAATATTGTGTCCAATGAAATGTAGCTGTCAGGAATGTAAACTGGAAATGTCTATCAGAATTTTAAAGCGTGGAATTTAATCGTTGAATGGAGTAAATTAAAAATGCGAAATTTCATTTTGAAATAATATGGAAATGAATTTGTAAACACGGAAATAAATATCTCAACGTAAAAATTCTCCCATTTAAAACCGTTGAAGCTTGAAACATCATACATTCGAATATTTCTCAAATTCACAAGGTTTTAATTAAAATACTTATGATTATCAACGTTTGTAACTTTGATCATTTTTAAACCGAAAAGCATATGAACATACAAAGTTCTAAATTTTAAATCTTGCAAATCTGAATATTTTTCAATTGTTTAGTTTAAAAATTTATGATTTTAAAAATTTTGTAATTTCAATCGTTTCTAAACTTGAAAATATATGCATATAAAAATGTCTACGTCCGAAAATTGTTAAAATCAGTAAACTTGTGGATGTGTAAATTAAAAATTTCGAAACTTTGTAAACTTGAAAACTTTTCAATTTTTCACCTTTTCAATTTCTAAATTGATAATTTTAGAAATTTGGAAATGTGTAACTTTGAAGATCTTTAAAATTGGCAATACGTAAATTTAAAGATTTCTGAATTTAAAAGTATGAAATTATTAAATTCTTAAATTCCTAAATTTGAAAATTTTTGCCTATTAAAATTAAAAACATTCCCAAATGCAGAGTTCAGATTTCAAATTGAAAAATGTATCTTTAAGTGCTATAATTAAATTTCTAAATTTAATAATTTAAACATTTGAAAATGTGAAAAATTGGAAATTTGTAAATTTAATGCTTGTTAAACTTAAAATTTGAATTCTTCAGAATTAAGATTGCAATAATTCTGTGCTATAAAATTAATTTTCTGGAAGGTATCAATATTTCATTATATACAAAGTGAAAGCACTTTTACAAGGTATAAGAAACTTTCAAAGGTATCCTTTTAAAAGAATTATCGTGCGAGAGAAAATTTAAATATTTCTTCGCCATTAGGTATAACAGCTTTTATCGAATATCTTATATATCATTCCAGAATGGAACATCCTGTTTATCGTATACTGGTTAGTACATGCCACTGGAACTACCTGAATAACTGTGTGAATACTAGCGTAAGGGAAAATTGGATCGAACGAATATTGCTTGGCTTAAAAGAGTTCATGCTGTGTTGCTACTCAAACTTTCTTCATCCTTGGCAATTTTCAAGATTTCCAAGCATCCGCCATCGGTTTCTTCGCACGTTTTCCATTATTAAATAACCACGCAACGTTTACATTAACGTCAACACTTTTTTGCATTGCTCTGTTATATTAAAACTAATTTATTCATATTTTTCATTTAAGTTCGCAAAAATATTTCGCTTCATTTTTCTCAACACTACAGATGAATTTTTCTGAACCGATAAAAACTGTTCAGGGTATTGAGTACTGATCTTAAAAGTATATAAGTGCTATTTTGTAGTGCTGTTATTATTATTTCGACAATTGCTATCTCCTATACAGTAATCTAATAATAGAAGCACTGTAAAACTGAAGCTAAAAGTTGGAAGAAAAAGAATGCATAATCTCTTCAATAATTTTGTGAACATAAAATGGAGTGTTTTGCTAACTGAAGAAAACTGATTATAAACCACAAAATTTTATACAAATTGATAATACAATAGCATCCGAAAAATACGACATATGTTACTTGAATTAAGCGTAAATGGAAACTAATGGAAATGACTGTGTAATCTGTCCTTAATATTTTTCATCAAGACTAGATAGATGATAAAGATCTAACTTTTCGTGTATTAAACCATAACGTACTAAATGAGCAACTCTGACATATCGAAAATCTAACAGAATTTGATAACATAAAAGTATCGTAAATTTATTGTTAAAAACACTTAAAATCCAGTAAAAATATGTAAATACTTGACCGATATTTTAAATATACGAATCGCTGCGTACGGCAAATAATGGCCGATTTCAGAATCTAAACTAATTTAATGGCATAAAATCATCACAAAATAGCACTCATACATCAACTTGAAGCAATTATACAAATTTTTCGAAGTTACAAAGTTAATACTTTTAACCCCTTGGCCCATGATTAATTTGTCAGGTGCGTCAGTCAGAACTAAGTAATACAGCCACAATATAAAAACAAACAAAGAAAATTGAAATGTTATGTCAATTTGGTATTATGCAATCGTTGACTATGTAAATTATAATTGGACTTGAACTCCAAACTGATGCGTATTGAAAATTTGAGTAAAATTGATCACAACTGAAGTACGAGTGCGTCACGAGTCAGACTCGTGAAAATAGTGCAAAGGGTTAATATAAAATTGATAATTGTTAGGCAACGATCTCATTGTGCATTATACAAAGTTATTGATAATACGATTCTCTATCAATTAATTTGAATTAAAAACGTTTATAAAAAATTTGTATAGTTATTTTCAGCAAATTTTAAGCTTTACACTAATGTATCAGACGTACTATTTTATGGTACCTTTATGTCGTCAAATTGCATCGGACTTTTGATGTTTGTAAATATTTCATTTCAAGCGACTTAATATTTCGGATCTCTGATTTACACATATAATATAGTTAATACAGAAACAATATTTGCCAATTACAGTTTCTCTAAATACATCTGATTCTGATAAATCGCTAATTCTAAATACACCGTTTATTCACTACAAAGCATGCAAGTTATTCGGTTACATTTCATCAATCACTTACCACTTCGCAGATCAGATAAATGCATCATTTCTATGCTTATGTCGAAAAAGTACATACCTGAAACACAAGAAAAAAATACAAACATAAATAAAATATAATTTAGGAAATTCTATGAAACACATTACTCTTTTTTCAAATTTTGCGACAGCTAATTATAATCAGTTGTGTAAGTACTCTTATCTGTTATCTATTATTATTATACATTATCATAGCCTGCAGAAAAACTACATTTGTTATAGTTAATTTTACAATACCATTTCATTTAAAGTTACCTAGCAGATCACATCAAATAATTAAATTCGAAATGTAATAAGTCTTGAGACAGTCCAATGACATAAAAGTATCCTACAGCTACAATGCTACCTCAATTTGAAGTTTAAAGCTTGCAAAACGTTTTTCAATTAAATATTTTCGTAAAGAAATGCGTTATTATTAGTTACAATAAACAATGGATCGTAGTACAATTCATGTACTGTTTCCTTACGGATAAATTAATACTAGAACTATTGTCAAATGCATACTCGTGTGAACGTTACTGACAAATAAATGAAGTATCGAAACTAAGTTATCGTATAATAGTCATTCTTTATCTCATTATGTGTTAACACTTTAATGGCCGCGCATGCAACATGTGTGTGATAGCCAGAACAATTGTTAGTGTCCGTTCACACAACATGTGTGTGATGCTACCAAAGGTTATTGACCACTACCCTTTGTGTGATGATTGAACGTAGGTGATTGCTTTAATAACTATCACACAAACGTAAAATATTAAATTTGTTGTTGTGGTTTTCGTTTGTTTTATGTGTATGTTCACACATGTTGAATTATTTCGTGAATTTACATAAAGTTTCTTTAAATTAATTCTTCAAAAATATTGCCGGCCCCTGACGATGTTTGACTGCGCAGTCGTGCGGCCATTAACACTAGATTTACGGAACCCGTCAAAATGACGGATCATAGATCTCTTATTTTAAACGACGAAACTTATTAAGAAATTTTTGTAAAAATGTATGTCAACTTTCGTCAAGCTAAAGAATCAACGTCTTTGGCAGTTCACATATCATCCCCAATTTATTTATTTTTCAACTTTAGTTCAAATTTAATGATAAGTGACCATCAAACGTCCATAAACCTAGTGTTAAAGTGTTAATATACATTTCGAGAAAACCCCCTATAATTATTAATATACATTAAAATAAGAAATCTACAACAGAACTAATCGCTACAGATTTTGTACTATTAACGTTGAAAAATTTAAAGACAAGATTTTAATAAATAATTCAAAAAACATAAACTTTCACAAACTCCAAAATGGCGACTATTAAAATAGATAATCATGATGAAAAAGTGTGTAATTTCAACAAAGTTGTAATTACTGAAACTTTTAGAGATAAATTAATCATTTTATGTGCAACAATCTAACGATAAGACAAGAAATAAATTATATAATATACGTTGACCTTAACGATATTGGAATAAAATGGCAGGTGTATAACCAGATCTGTAATTAAAATAAGATTAACTAAATAAATCTAATAATTGGAAGTAGTCACTTTTACTTTCAGTTCGTGTGCGTCTCCGATCAGAACAAATATTATACCTGTATGTCATCTTGGAAATTGTCTAATCTTTAAAATTTTCAAATTTTCAAATTCTAAATTTCCAAATTTCTGAAGTTCGAATTTCCAAATCTCCAGATTTCTAATTAAAAATTTTTTAATTCTCAGATCTTCCAATTTCTAAATCCCACATTTCCAAATTGCTATTTCATATCCAAAATTTCAAATTTCCAAATCTACGAATTCTCCAATTTACCAAAGTTCTAAGTTTTCAAATTTCAAAGTCTTCAGATTCCATTAAATTACTTCAGACTCGATTAAATTACTAAATATTTAATATCCCTAAAGTCCCTAATTTCTGAAGTATCAATACTTCAGAGTTCGAATATTTGTAAATTTATGAATTTAAAAATGTCTAACTAAAAACCAATAAATGCTAGCAACCCTTCCCGTGTATCATCATTTTCCTTACGGAAGTTTACGGTGCTTGCTCGCATGAATGAAATTTCAGTTAATGCGGTTAACTACAACTTTCATTATAACTGAACCTTTTTAATTCGTTATATACATATTCATAACAGCGGGTATTGCATCCGCGGGTACGGAGATCCTACCACGCTAATACTCGTGACATTTTCGCAAATATTTCTGAAAACGTTGATAGTATATATATGTAGATAATACTGCAAGTATTACTAAACAGTATTATCTATTAAACACATAACGATCATGTTTGAATTCATTTTCCGAAATAAAACCATTCGACTGTGTATCAAAAAGGGAATAATTATGAAATAAGATAAGCATATCCGATATAACATTTCAAATAATTTTATTGCAAATGTGGCTGGGTCTGGTATTAACAATTTGTTCCATGAAATTGTGCATCAAACAGTGCTATCATCATAACAAATTCAGGGGTCCATAAATATTTGCAAGAGGAAAAGGGGCGTACAAAGTGCGGTTATCGCAAGATTTTAATATCCAATTATCAACGCGTTTCATCGCTAATTTTATATTACGTGTGTTCGCCGGCCGGGCCAATAAGATTCGGCGCATAGAATCGATTTAAATTTGCGGAATACCTGGAGCGAATAGTTGAAATTATTCAACCAAATGAACGAGTCGGCTGAAAATTCGAATAATAGCAGCGCGTTCGCGCCGCAATTATATGTTGTTTCAATAAATTCGAACCGGTTCCTACAAGAGAGCCCACTCCCAACCCCCTGTGCCGTTAACTTTTCTAAACGAAACAAAGGCCCGGCCGCGAACGGAATAATTAATTTTAAATTAAAGGCCCGCGATGTAATTAAATATGAAACACAATGAATCTCCATCTCGATTGTCCGATTGAAAGAAACAATTTGTTCTCCGTCACGTTTTAACACCGAAACTTATACAATCGATGTCTTTTCAATGGTCATGATTTAACACCATTCTCGCTCGACCAACTCTCGAGACTAATAATTTTATCCTATAATATACGATCACTCGTCAAAGTTTCCGGAGACTTCGCAAAAGGACCGTTTTAATTAACTACTAATTCAGATCTAATGAACTATCTCGCACATTAGAACGTATTATGTTTATACACTTTATTAACGTGGACTTATTAGAACAACTTACGACTACGTTTTACTTATTGTTTAATATTATCGCCAAAATTTAAAAAATTCTATTAATTTTTTTATATAAATCAACTGTTAAATAAATGAAAAAAATTGTTTACGTCCGCGAGACAATCCGCAAGAATCATTAATTCTTAAACAAAACTTGCTTTTCTTATTTATTCGACCAATGAGTATTCTAGTTAAATTTATTTGGCCCTCTTCAAACTTGTCTTTACTGACTTACATTTTAAAGGATGTTACAGATATTTATTATTTATAATTTAGATAAGAATGTATAAAGAAATACAATTCTCTGTATCATTTATCTTAAAATAAAAATAATTACATCTACGTCAATATGATAGTTTTACTAATTATTACAGTTTACTGGATGTTTCGTTAGAATTATAACGTAAAAATGGCTAAATAATTAACTGGTTATAAAATAAAAATTTTTTGTCAGAGAAGAATTATATCGACTTACTAAAACATAATGCGTTTTCTATCAGGGGCTCATCATAAACCTCAGACATATCGATCCATTACGATCAAGCAAAATCCAAACTGATCGATTATTTATTACTGACCGCGGTTTCGATTGAAAGCCTTTATTTAATCGGTATCCACATGATCTGATTTGGCTCAATTAATTGAACGGCCTCGTGACGCATGAAAACGAGAAGAGCAAGCACCGAGCTTTGAAACTTCAATTATTTCTATAAATGACATATCAAAGTTCTAAGTGATAGACGGATTTGTACCGAAATTTGTTACCTACTTCATAAAAATGGTCTTATCATATTTTATACGAACGAACCTATAAAAAAAAAGGAGAGAAATTTGGGAATTGGGGATTGGACAATTTCGGGACTTCGTGGATGAGATATTTAGAAATTTTTTAGTATTCTGCGATTTTGGAAATGTGGGGATTTGAAAACTTTGAAGATATAGAAATGTAAGGGTTTAGAAATTTGACAATTTAGCGATTTCGGGATTTTAGAATCCGAAGATTTGGAATCTTGTATACTTGACGATTTGAAGACACAGGAATTTAAATATCTAGGAACTGGTAGATTTAGTAGAAAATCTAGGTAGAAATCTAGGAACTGATGGATTTAGGAATTTTGAAACTTATGAATTTGTTAATTTGGTACTTTAAAAATTTAAGGATTCAAGAATTCGAAGATTTGAAAATT
Source organism: Megachile willughbiella (assembly GCA_945859595.2). Lineage (NCBI taxonomy): Eukaryota > Metazoa > Arthropoda > Insecta > Hymenoptera > Megachilidae > Megachile > Megachile willughbiella. The sequence goes on from OX243807.1 coordinate 2,467,290, forward strand.
TCGGTACTTCATGAAATGGAATAGGAGTTTAGTAGTTGGGAAATTCAGAACTTTCGATATTTGAGAATTTAGGGATTTTGTAATTTGGAAATTTGAGAATTTTGGGATTTAGAAATTTGGGAAACTTGAAATTTGGAAATATAGATATTTGAAGGTGGGAACTTAGAAATTAAAGGTTGAGTATTTTAAAATTTGATTATTTAAGGATTTCGAAATTTTGAAATGTAAGATTTTAGAAATCACAGAAGTTAAAAAAAAATTCACTTAATTCGGCCAATAGTTTTGGAGATAAAAGTATAGACAGTTTTTGTGCAGAGAAACAAAAATTATAAAATTCAAAGTATTATATTTATTAAAAAAAATTTTAACAAAATACCCAAAGGAATATCAGTTTGGTATAAAATATAAACCTATATATAAACCAGGAGTGAGAGTAGATGAATTACTGTTCATTATTGATCAATTATCAATATCTTATTGACACTTGATGATATATCGATAATATCGTCACAATATTATTAAGGCTAATGAAAATGATCGATTCTAATTATGAAGCTTTAAATCGAACCTATCCTAATCTAATACATACCTAACTTTATCATTCAAATCTGCTCTGTTTTTAATGCTGCCCGATTTGATGTAATTTAGTAAGGTCGTAAAAAAGAATAGTAAGAATGATATTCGCAAAATTCAAAAAGGAACATATTACGAAATAAAGTAAGAATAAATGAATGCCAATTGTATTTTAATATGTGTTGAAAGTCGTACTAATAATATTTATTCAAAGTGTTACTAATATTTATTCAAACTGTCTCAAGTATTCCTAACAACGATATATCGTTATTCGGCACTAAAAGGGTTAATGTATAAGCAGTACCGTTGTTTTATTTGTCCTTTGTATAGTGGTCCCTATATTGAAGAATAACAAATAGTCTTCTGTGTAGCATACACTATTCTGCAGTTTCAAGAAGAGAAAGTTCAGGTGAAACTTTGACAAATCTGACCCTATTATAATATTTATCAGAGCTTCAATTATTTACGATAGGTTAGGTAAGATAAATTAGATTCAATTGGGTTTGAAATTTAAACAAAAGTAAATAAGGTTAAATAATAAAATTATGCGTTACACTATACCTTAATCATTTTTCGAATTACTTATTTACAACACTCCAACATACATCGAGCAACAACAGCTACACCTCTATATTATCAGTATCTATCAATAACGTTATGAATGTAATCTCTAAACTTGAGTTCAATGGACTTAGTTGGGCTAGAACAGGGATCGGCAACCTGCGGCTCGCGAGCCGCATGCAGCTCGGTAGAATCATACTTGTGGCTCTTATGTAGTTTAATAGTACATATTGAAAAATTAACTGCAATATTGCAATTGACAAACAAATATAATAATCCTACGCACACATCAAAATGCGCAGCAGATCGCCTGCATGTAAACCTAGCTTTAACTAACTTAACTCTCCACACTCCCCGACGCCACACTCAAAACCAAAAACTGTTTCCGTTTTCTTTAATACGTGGACTTATATGTTCTGTTACTATGCAAAATAGAATGTTTTGATTTCACAACCAATACATGTTTCACAGCAGATAATGGTTATATTATTTATTCTAATACATATTTCCGATGTATGTACTTATATTTAAGAAAATAATTTATCACATCGGGAAAAAAATTGCTCTTAACTTCAGAAAGCTTGCTGACCCCTGGGCTAGATGAACATTGATAAGAGACAAACTTGATCTTATAACTAAAGAATATCGTTCTTAGGTGTATGAAGATTATTTTGTGGAAGTGCAAGGATTAATACGAGGGAAAGCAACAAACTGGATGTGTATAATGCCAGCAACCTATCGAAGGATAAGGGAGGGAGCAAATGCACCCGCTATTGGGCACACGCATACGGCTATGTTGTATTAATTTTCGTTTGCCGGCCTTTCGTTGCTTAATCGAGACCACATTGTCCGCGGGCACAATCGAGTGGAATCAATCGATCGAGCGAAATTCCGTATTCCCCACGAGGATCGACTACGTTCAAAGAATGGACCGCACGGTTACAAGTGCCGTGAATCTACGAAGCGAAATTCGTACGAATCCATAGTATTAACGAACCTCCTTTCCTGCAGAGTTGTTGCGCATTGTATCACAGCAATTCTCCTAGCACTAGTCACGTTTGTTCGAAGACATCGTTAGACGTAGTGACAGCTATTCTTTTCCCACATATTTGAACAATGTGGACCTGAAGATCTTTCTAACGTCGGGTTCAAAGAACTTTTACGAATTTTGGAAAAATTAATTGATTTATACCCCTTATTTCGTGTGCTATCGTTGCTTCTAAATCTTAAACCCATTAAACATGACCTATAAGATTTGAAATTCTATATTATAACACCTTACATTCCAAACACAGAAACAATAGAACCAGTAAAACCAAAAGATGTTACAGTTTAGAATTTCAGGTTTTATAGGGTTATGTTTGATGGGTTTAAGATTTGAGAGATTTAAAACAAACATACTTCAAATAAAAATCATAGAGTACCATGGCACACATATGATGCCTACCTTAATTTCACTTTGTGGCGATGTTGGAAAGTCCTGTGAAGGTTAAATTTTAAATAGGGTGGGTTCTTACGTGGATTAATTCTCAACAGTATCATATGTAAAAATGTATTAAGGTGTAATATAAAAAAATCAATAGTTTTTTTGTCTATTTTAAGTTGAAAATTGAGATATTATAGTCGCCTTATTTCTCCAAATGTTCTAGAGATATGTACAAAAAATAGTGTGTAACTTTGTTAAAAAATGATATATAATTTCTTAAACACGCTTCTCTTTTACTAAATGATGCTGCATGTCGGATCTTACACTAATCGATTGTTTGAAACATTCTGCGTAAAAAATCATTAGAATATTGTTAATAAAGCAATAAATGAAATATTTGTAATACTATAGATTATAATAATAAATAATACATGTCTAATACAATATACTATAATATCTAATATAATACAATCAACAGGTATTACCAATATATCAAGGTTTTCAATACATCAATATTTATTGATGAATAGTCGTTTGAAATTTTGTAGACTCTTCAATAATTTTCGATTTTCAAATGACATGCAAAATGATTAGTAGCTAAATTGCTGAAAAGTTTTAATTCATCCTTGTCCCTCATTCGAAAAAAACACAACAGGACGCAACATGTTCAAATTGTCATCAAATCACCAAACAAATCTTCGATTTTATATTTGATGGCCGTTCCTGAATTTGACTAAAAGTCTAAAGTCCTAAAATTTTTAAACAAAAAAATTTGAAAGTCCCTAAATCCCAAAGCTGCGAAAACTTCCAAATTCCAATTTCTCAAAGTTCAAAAATTTTGAAATTCTAAAGAATTTTTTTTGAAATTCAAAAAAAAATTCTTCGACACTTTTAAAGCACCAACGTTCATCAATTTTAGAATTCTAAAATTCAAATTCCGAAACTTTCAAAACTTCAAGGCTCTAAAATTTAAAACATTTTTAAAAACATTTGTAAATTCGGAAAACGCAACGTTTCAAAATTCCGAAACCTAAAACCTCAAAAATCCGAAATATCCGAAATATATTTCGTCTCAAATATGCGAAAATACAAAATTTCAAAATTTCGATAATTCGTCATCCGGAGCAATAATAACGCATTAACTGAATTACTAATATACTTGCTCAACATTTTCAATTCATCTGTGTTCTTCGATGGCCGAAGAAGCTCAAGTGAAGCGAGGTTATTCAAGTCACCGAGGAAATTAACACATCCAAGACGTTATATTCAATGACCGTTAGCAAATTCGACTAAATCCAAGGAACAGCTCTCGCCAGTACGATAGGGAAGTGTTAATACATAGAACTTGGCGAGGAACTTACACGTGAACCGTTCTTGTTCCGTCTAATTTCACAGCTTTGTATCCCCTTAAGGTCCAGGTTTCGGTTACAAGCGCGGTACACGCTGCTGGGCAACGTATCTGTTGCTGGATTCTCCATTCGGATCACCCAACTCCCACACACACGGCCGTTGGGACCCCGAATAGAAACGATATGCCTCGAAAACTCGCCCCTCATGGAACGAGTGTCGTTACGTGGCTCGTTTTCCGGCTTTAATTAAATGACGTGCAAAACGCGTAGCACGGATTCGCTTTTCTAGAAACCTGTGCTGAGACGGGTCAACCGTAAACCAGAAACGCACGCTTCTAGTTGCTCCTGTGTATTAACGTACTACAATGCTGTTTCTACCGACAAGTCTCCCGCCTTTGCGAGATAATCGCATGAATCAACAAGATAGCTCGTTTTCGAGATTTTACCTGATTTATTTTATCCTTTGATTACCATATCTGCATTTACCTTTGCAGCTTTTCAGAGACGAGTGGCGGGGTTGGAAAAGTTCGTCTGGCATTTTGTACAGGATGTTTTATAGCGTGGGAGCGAGCTCGAATCCGTGAATGAATTTGGTAAACAGAAATGATGAAAAAGTCCTGTACAGAGATTTTTGTAGAAGTATAAAACTATGTTTTTATACGGGGTGTTTCCGATTTGATGGTATAACCGCAAGAAAGGTGATTTTTACATGAAAAGGGAGGTAAAAAATGTTGAATAAAATTTTTGTTTTAATTTGAATTTGGGCGGCTCTTATAATGCCGACAGCTAAAATCCCGGTAACAATTATTTTTCTATTTCTTATAAAAAACACTCTTCTTCAAATAACTAAATTAGACAAACTATTTCAATCGTGTAATTTTGATTTACATTTTTATTTTTAAAAGCGACAACTGATCAAGGAAACAGAATAATAACCATGGTTAACGATCGCTCAAATAAATCAAGGATTACCTCCGTGGTATTGCACACAATGGTTCTTTATGTATTTTTTGTGTTAGATATGATAATCACGTTAAAAATATATACTATATCCTTTCAAAAATAAAGTATTTGTATAGTTTTCAAATTCAACTCATTTTTATAAATATTAAAAACGTTAGGTTAAAACATGAAAATAACATCTGGATTTTAACATGTCGATATTTTGGACCGTCAGGATTTCAGCTGTTGGGTTTAGCTGTCGGGATTATGGACGTCGGAATTGTAGCTGTCAGCATTTTGGGGTGGATCCCTGGATTTGTTTTCCAGAAAATTGGGGGAATTTTTGGAAACATTTACAAGGCAGATTGTCTCGGCAAGGAAAATAACACTGTCAACGATTCTAAAGTCAATTAACACCAAATCAACCAGCGTATAAAGCGCATGTAGTGTGAAATTTAGAAGGAAGTTAAAAACGAATAGATAAAAGATAAAATGTACATTAATATACAGTATATGTATATTAATTCTTTAACTAGATCACAAACAATATACCTTTCAGGAAAAGCTTTTCAACAAGATCTACAATTTAAAATGAAGAAACCTGTAAAGCAGTCAGTTAGAAGAAAAGTTTCATTTTTAAATTTAAAATCTATCATGCATACTGATTTTTTACTGTTATAATCTAACACTATTTTATACTGAATATTTAGTAAAATTGATTTAAATAATATATACTATTCAATTAAAAGAATATATATTTCTTTTGTGTACACTGACCAAAAAGTTGAAATAATAAAAATATAAATCTTATACCACGCAACTTGTTTTTAGCTTTGCATATTTTAGAAATATAGCAAGTGCAGCTATTAAAAACCTTATATAGCGATTATAAAGGGAAAGTAATTATATTAATCTAAAGTAAGTAAGTTAACCTAAAAGAAATACAAATAATACAAAAAATGACTTAACTTCACATAAAAACAATTTAAAGAATCAATGAAAAGAAAATCAATTTTGGTAGAAAAGTTCTGACATACCTAAAAATTCCTCGTGTTTTTTCATTCACTTGCAATACTGTACTGTTATAAGGCAGAATGCTAATAGTGGATTCTTCGGTAGAAATTAGTTACGCTAGCTCAGTTTTAACCAGGAAGGAATTACTTCTTCCTCAAATGTGTAATTACAAAGTAGTAAAAAGTAATTAATTTATGTTGCAACAATTATTACGTGATATGCAACATATATTAATATCGCATACGTACACTACCGCTCAAAAGTATAAGGACACTTGCGAAATATGCATTAGTATTGCATTAAAGTAATTTCAATGCCTAAAACACTAACTAAAATCGGTTTTGATTATGAAATATTTAACGTTTCAAATTAAGAATTATGTATGTGGAACGTATCAATGCCAGACATTACTTAGACATTACTACTTGCTACAAATGAATTAAATCGAAGTTGTCGAGTGCATAAGCGTTACCATTATCTCTATCGAGAGAATATAAACATGTCATCAGCATTTTATAAATACTTAATACATATCGAAGTCTCTCTGAAGTCGTTCAGATTCTTTTAAGAATCGGGACCGTTCCATTAGATTTTGTATTTCTGGTCAAAAATTTTATTTCTGTATACTCATTATATATTTTGTACATAATTTGTACATATGTATAATTTACATTAATTCGTAAATATGTAACGTTATATAATTTATACATTAATTTGTATTATGTTATGATACCTCAAAAAAGAAGACAATAATAGTTACAATTTATATGAACGTTCTAAATACCCTTTGTACAAAGTTAAACTATGTCTTACAGAACAAACTATTCGAATACTTTTGAGCGGTAATGTATACACACGTTAATATAATTTTTAGTTTATTTAATAAGTCGGAATACAATATCAAAGTTATAGCAGTAAAAGTAGCAATGCAAACATAACTTTTCATTAAATTCCCTACAAAGTTAACAAACAATAGTGGCATAATAAGGAAATATTTCACTCGCATACAAATTCGCATCGAGTAGCACATTCCTCTGTAAAAAATTATGTTATTTTCATACACAAAATTCGTCTCTAAGATTATGTCAGAATAGTTTGTAATACTTATATACACAATTATAATTACTGTAATTGTATTTTTCACATTATTTTCATACAGAAAATCCATTCCTGAAATTGTGCCAAAATATTTTGAAACATTTTTATGCACAATTATAATCATTATAATTGTATAATAATTATAATCACAACTGACAGCGATATGTAATAAAAAAAAAATGCACAAACACAAATATTTTTACTCGTTTACAATTGAAGCTTTAACAAACAAAATCAAAAATAATTAGTACTATAAAACAAATAGCAAAATATCTTCTCGAAATAAAAATACTTGAAAACTAAAGTTACCCATCAACGTTAAACTTCATTGCAACTCACCAGACTATAAACTGATTGAAATTAATACAAACTTAAAACAATTCTCCTGTCTATGCCTAAGATTAAAACTCGAAGCTTCGACAGACAAGATAATTAGAAAATTTCTGCAAGAGTAAATTGCAAAAAAGAATTTACGTAACAGCTCCTATATCATTCGAAGCATTTCCTGTAGAAAGGAGCTCGTGATGGCAGTTGTGAAACGAAACAAAATTCCCGGTAATACTTTTATAATAACGCTGCAAAACTTTTCATTATTTAAACATAACAGGCATTAGCTTGAATCTGTAGCAGCGTTGCAAAATGAAACTTATGTAAAATACGTGGATATTCATTTCATTCTGGGAAACCTCTTAAACTTCCTTCTATTTTCATCGTTTTCCCAACGCGGTCGCTTCACTTTGATAAAGCACGCTTACATAAAACGTAGATTAACTTCTCTTTTATTTTTTTACAACAAAGTATCCAGTTTCATCTCGCATTTTAACACCCTCGCGACTATCAAAACTCATCCCCGGAATAACGTGGAGAAGCCGCACAATGATACTTCATAAACCTTTAATTACAGCAGCTTATTTCATGTTCGCGACCACAGAAAGTGGAATACCACCGGAACGAATCTAATTTATATTTACCATCGATATTACCAACGGTACAAGTGAATGAAACAAATCTATCCTCGATTAACCATGCTGACAAGAGTACTCTGTGCTTAAGAACCGATATATCACTGAATCGATATGGATCGCGAAGAGACCGCTACACTCTTTATTACCCCACATCCCGATACAAATTAATCTTCCACGCTGATTGACCTTTCGCTCGCGAACAAGCTGAATCCGCGTTGACTTTATGCAAATTGAAACAATATACACCGCCGTAATACTATCTTTCTCTCTCGCTCGTTTAACGCACATCGAGCTCCGTGTTAATTGCGAGTTTTCCTGCGATCCGTGGCAATTAACGACCACGATGTAAACGGTGTGCGATAATAGCCCTGAAAAGGATAGGTTCTGTCGACGGAAAATCGGTTTAACCCTCAACTGGTCAGATCGAGTTTCAGAGACTATGCTGATTCTATTTTTCTTATTTCTTTTTCTACGTACAATCATATTTTTTTACCTCGTCTATCGTTCGGCGGAAGTATTATACTGAGTGGAGCACGTAATTGGAACCACTCTGATTATTGCGTATATGTAACGGTTTTATTGAAAAATGTTTCTGACAAAAATTGAACTGACTCGAGAAGGACATAGTTTCACGTGATTAGTTTTTCCATAAATGGACGTGTGGAGGACATATGAAAGTCAAACTTGTTTTGTTTAAATGAAATCCTATACTTTGCATTACGTTGGTGAATTTGGTTCATAATTGAAAAACCATTAATTTTGGGTATATTTTAATTTTATCATACCAAATAATACTTTTGGCAAAAAGTGAATGAAGTTTATATATGGTTTAAACGGAATTATGTAATGAAATATTCTCTCTGTTTTAATTATTTACATTTTCAAAGATTTAAAAGACTACTTTTGTTCTCATTTTGTAGTTCGTATGATATGTCCTCACGAATATCAATTTTCGACCCACGTGATCGATAGAACATAACCTCAAAAAAGAAAAAGAGTAAGTTCACCATGCGATAAAAGCATAAAACACTCAATCTGTATCTGTATCATTTTATTTCGTTTTTCTCATTTATAAATATATGTATTTTGTTTATATTCGACAAACAATACTGCCAATATTATTTGCGAACCTACACATTTCTTCAAAAATATGAAAATGTTTGGGAGAAAAAAATTTAATAAAAGTATAACTGATAACATAATGTTATCTTTGTTTTAAAAAATATACAATTTTTAAAAATATCTTCTAAAATGCATATTTATCGAGTTATTTTTAATCTAACAATTCTTGCTCTTTCATTTTTCTTTTTTTTTTTATTCTTTTCTTTTTTAATAAACATTGAATGTGTTTTATCACATTGTTGTGTAACCTCCGTCCTTTAAAACTCCCCCGAAATTCTGTTAGATGATGCATTATTTAATTAAATTGTAGATCCAAAATTACCATGACTCAAAATTCTAATAATATAAAATCAAAAACTCTCAGATCTTCAAAGTTTCATATTTCTAAACTTTAAAAATCCAATAGATCTAATGTCCCACGGCCTAGAGTACCAAACTTGAGTTACAAAAGTTCTAAATCTTTCAAGTATTAAAATTTGGGAGTTCCATGGTTGAAAAATGCTACAGTTCGAATTTATTGAAATCCCGAACTTCTAAATTTACTAAATTTCCAAATTTTAAAGTCAAACAGTCTGAAATTGATTTTCCAATGTCAATAAATTACAAAATTACCACGTTCCTACATTCAAAAATATCAAATTTCTGAAGTTTCACAGTTGTAAAATTACAAAACCTAAAAATTCAACAATTACGAAATTCTAATACTTCATAGTTCTGAAATCCTAATGTTCCACAATTTCGATCTTCTAAACATTCAAAATTCCAAAATCTCAGAAGTGAAACTTTTCAAACTCCCAGAACAAAATTCCAATGTATCAAAATTCCAAAATTAAAAATTTCAGAGTACCAAAATTTTAATGTTTAATGTACTGTATCCTAAAGTAAAGTCTCAAAACCGCAAACATGCGAACTTTTGTAAATGCATATAATCAAATCCCTGAACTCCAAAGTTTAAAAATTTCCATATCTCCAAAATGACAAAATCCAAAATTGCAAAGTTTAAAATTCCCAAAATCCTGCAGTTTCTAAATTGAAAAGTTCCGAAATTCCGAATAAAATAATAACAAAAACATCTGTTAACTGAAATAAAATGCAAAAAAAGAATTACAAAAATTCTTCTGTATGTATATATAAATAACCGGAAAATACAATCAGTACGTCATAAACATGATACCGCGGGTGTAAAACGTTGAAAGAAAAAAGTGTCGCGGAAAAAGGAAAATGATGGGTGAAAAAAACCACAACAACCATTAATTATCGATGACACCTAGATGCGAACGTTACTGAAACGAGCATCATTAAAACCTCATTTGCCGAGCTGATCGCATTATCGCGGCTGCCTTTTTCGATACCGAATTCGAAATTTTAAATGGAAGCTTTTATAACGCGTAATTATAACGCGTGTTCCCTCACTCATCTTGATGCCGGCGGGTAGCAGCGGGAACGAAGGAAAAGCGAAAATACACCGTCGTCGTTTCATTCAGGGCCACGTATGAGTGTGAGTGCGTACGTGTGTGTGCACGAGCATAACGAAGGTAATTACATGCACGCTGATACGAAAGCGAAAAGGTCCATTACACGTCCACTCGAGGCGGGAAAATACGGTTCACAATAACGCTACGCGACTCCCCTTTCGATTTTTATGAAACTTAATACACTCGTGAATCCAACGCGGAATCGTAACTCTCAAAACGCTTTCAGGTGTCTGAGCGTTGCTTCGAGTGGCTCGCTCGTTTCGATGGGTCTTCAAAGCACCATTTTCACGACCCTTTGAACGGTAACACGATTTTAATTTCTATTCGGTCCTTGCAGATGTTTCTGTGGGATAACAGTTACATTGTACACCCGGCTGAAATGTAGCCTTCCTTTGAGTAACGACAAATATCTACAATGAGGTGGTACTTCAAATTCAACTTTTAAAGCTTGGGCTCGTTTTGTTCTCCGTGCTGAAACGGTACTGGTTAAAATTATATTATATATCATAATATTTTAGAAGGTGTTAACCGCTCATTAATGTTTTAAATAATGAGTTCATACGATAGTTCTCAATAAATTTGAAAGTTGGGTTATCAACAAGTTACATACCGGAAATGAAGACAGAAAATAGTATTTATTGCTGTTAGTTAACTAATTTCGACAGAAATATCCTCATATTAAGAAATCAATTTTATTGACCAAATGATATTATTTCCAAAATAAATTTTTGTAGAGATGCAGTGATTCTTAAAAATTGTTCACAACTTTACTTTATAATAATATCACAATGTTAAAAAAATATATTTCAAACTTATGATATGTCGAAAAAGGAAATTGCATTCTTTCTTTTAAAATACATAAAATCGACAACGATCACTTAAGTTTCGTTAAAATTTGTAAAAAGATACCATACAACTTACTCCTAAGGGTGAAACACACTGACAGGATACCGAACACAAAAATACGACACAAACTTTCTTGTACACTTCAAAAATTCAAAAATTCTGAAACTTCGAAATCTTCAAATCCAAATGCTCTAAGATCCCAAATTTGAAAATTCCAAAATTTTAAGTTAACGTTTCTAGGCTTAAAAAATTCAAAAACTTGAAAACTGTTCAATCCCTCAGTATCAAAATTTCAGTCCTACAATACTATAATTAAAAAATTTCAAGATTTTTAACACTATAATTAAAAAATTTCAAGATACCAGCATACCATAATTAAAAAACTTCAAGGTTTAAAAATACCATAACTAAACAATTTCAAGGTTCCAAAATACCATAATTAAAAAATTTGAAACTACTGAAATACCGAAATTCCAAAATTTCAAGGTTCCAAAATATTATAATTAAAAAATTTCAAGGTTCCAAAATACCATAATTGAAAAATTTCAAGGTTCTAAAAAACCATAATTAAAAAATTTGAAAGTACTAAAATACCGAAATTCTAAAATGCCAACGTCTCAAAATTCTGAAATTTGAAAATATCAAATTCTCAAAGAGTCACAAAAAAATCACAGAATTTGGAAGTTCCAAAGTTCGAAATTCCCAACATTTCAAATTTCGAAAATTGCAAAATTACGTAAAATTTGAAACATTCAAATACGAAAGTACAAATTTCAAAAGTTTCTGTTCTAAATTTCAAAACTTGTAAAATTCTAAAATTGCAAAGTATCAAAATAGCAAGTTTCTAAAATGCCAAAGTCCCAAGTTTTGAAAATTTAAAAATTCCGAAGTATCAAACTTCTAAAGCTCCAGAATCCTCAAAGTGCGAAGTCCCAAGGAGCTAATATCCCAACTGCAAGGTTTCCAAACAGAAAAAAAAATTGAAATGCCTAACAAAGTATAAAATTAGTATCTTGCAGTAGCCTGAACGTATTGCATTAAAAACATGAAATCACTAATATTAATTTTTATATGGTCGTATGATATAACGTAATGCATTCATTTCTTACTAAAATCGTTATTCAACATAAAAGCTATCATAAATATGTAGTTCCAGCAGTCACGTATTTTTACTTTCTTTTAATTAAAATCAGTTTCTTGTATTTTCTATATTTCTGAAATTTTTTACTATCTACCATACTTCGTACACTTTCAGGTTCCGATAAGTACCTTACAGTGAGGTCTAGTAAGTTTCAAAGGTCTGAAAAAGCCCATGCAAGATTTATAGCAAAAATCCCTTCGTGACTTGAAATACAAGTTTCGAAACGAATTTCTACAAAGTAAAGTTTAAGGTTTTCTTTTTTTGTGTGTGTATGTGTGTGACCCGAAGTAATGCTACAGAAAATAGTCAAAAGATCTTTATACACAGCGAGAATTACACTTTAAATAGCATCGGTGGAAGATACATCATGCTAAACCTGATGCACTCTTCTCAATCTTCTCGAATTTTTAAAGTAATACTTCAAAAACGTGTTTCAAAAAGTTCAAACATTAAGAAAAGGTAAAAGAAATTAATTTACATTTTTGGTTCGGAAAATAATATTTTTATAAATTGTCATCGCTAGCTTTCTTTTAACACGAAAGTAAAAAATTGTTAGTAATATTTTTAGTAAAAAATACAATTAGTAAAGTTGCTAGTTTAAATTAGATAATATGATTTGATATTTTTTATACTTATTTAATATTTGCTCTAAGTTGGGTGTGAGCAATTTGTTTTATCAGCCAAATTTTGTGTACGTATACATCTCGGTAAAAAAGGTTATTCGGTATTAAGCATTGGAAAATAGTATTCAAATTTCTGCCACTATACTCCAAACGAATGAAACGAGTAGCATAATCTCATATCAAACATATTTTTATACTTATACAGTTGAAAAATATGAAAATATTCCTAATTTTTAAATTTCTAAATCTAAAAATTTGACATTTGTAAATTTGAAAAATTGAGAATATGTAAATTATTAAACCTAAGAATTTGAAAGTTGAATCTACAAAATTGGTTTCAGAATTTGAAATTTCTCCATTTGAGAAACATGAAAATTTCTAAATTTCTGAATTTTTACATTTCTTCATTTCTAAATTTTTAAATTTCTAAATGTCTAAATTTTTACATTTCTACACTTCACAATTTCAACATTTCAATATAACAAAATTTTGGGATTTCTAAATATGTAAAAATTTGAAAGTGTCTAAATTATTAATCCTGAGAACATGAAAATTTGAGATTTACAACTCTTTAAATTTGAAAACTTAAACATATCTAAATTACTAAATTCTAGAATCTAAAAATTCGAATCCATTAACTGAAAAGATATGAAATTTTCAACTTCTATGTTTTGAAGTCTAAATTTAAAAATGATAAATGTTCAAAACTTGTAAATGCATTTGAAATTTAGAAAAATAAAATTATGCAGAGTATAAGTAAGAAGTAAAAAATATTGTTCAGTCGGTTTAATGAGGTACACGAAAATGTCATTACTACACAAAACCGTAAAATCGAAAGATATACTAAAATCTTAAACAAAAGTGAATAGTGAACATCAAGTAGTGAATATTAAATAGTGAATAGCAAATAGCCACTAACAATCAGTGAATAGTAAATAGTGAGTAGTAAATAGTGAATAATAAATAGTAAATAGTAAATCATAAATAATAAATAGTAAGTAGTAAATGGAAGTAATAGAAGTTCTGATATTAAATGCAGAAAATTGCCAAGCCGCTATTGGCAGTAAATAACTTATTTTTTCATCACGCAACACATTCTTTACCGAGTTACAATGTATCGCTATAACCTCTGTATATTACCGTAACACAAATCCCTGGATTAAAGGAATAAAATTACGCGAACGGATACTACATCAATCGTAAACAGCGAGCAGTGTTCCGGCTGATCGTTCGTATCGATGAAAGTAACAATTACCGTCTTTTTTACCTGTGTATCTGTGACCCTCTGCCGGATTGATTACCATCTGTTTCTCTTTCCTTTCCATATAACAAACGTGACGGGTACATAGGTACGACTGGTAGGCAAATTGCGGCTGGATTTCTACGTTTGCGCAACATATTGTAGCGGGGCGACACGAAAACTCGACGTGTCCGGCAGAATGTCGTGCCGATTCATCGGTATATCGATACGGAATATTAATTGGCGGCTATTGGTTTCCCGGATTACGTTATTTCGAACGCACGTGACTTGGAAGCTTGACGGACGCGGAGTTTCAGCGCGAGACGACTACGAGGTAGATGCAAACGGAATTCGGAAACTGCCTTGGGTATCCAATGTCTCACCAACCTCCCACACCTCCCTCTTACTCTTTACTTATATCCACCAAAATGAGAAGACCAACCGATTCTAAGATTTCCACGGTTCTTCGGTGATCTGAACTTCCGTATGTAGACATTTTTTCATTTCTTCAGGATTTTTCAATTTTTTATCTTTAATAATTTAAGATTTTTTAATTTTTAAACTTCAATAATTTAGAATTTTTAAATGTTTGAACTTTCATAATTTCAAAATTTGTGAATTTTTAAACTTCGACAGTTTATGATTTTGGGATTTTTGAATTTTGATGATTTAGAATTTCAGAATTATTAAACTTCCAAAGTTTAGGAGTTTGAAATGTTTGAACTTTGGTAATTTAGAATTTTTAAACTTTAACAATTTAGGATTTTAAAATTGTTGAATTTTGATAATTTGGGATTTTGAAATTTTTGAACTGTGACAGTTTATAGGAATTTTAAGACTTGAACTTTAACAATTTAGGCCATTGATATTGGTTACGTGTTAACTATAAATTATATTCATTTAGAATAGTTATTTATAATCGAAGAAACTAAAAATCAATATTCTTTGGTCATACTATTGTTTGAGATTTAATAACAACTTGCTTCTCTTTGATAAAAAATTAAATTTATTCAATGACTTTTTACAAAAATGTTTCAAATAAATGTTATTCTGCATGTTTGCCATTAGATCCTAAGTTTCACTGTAACGAAAATGTATATCAGTGAAGATTTTGTAGTGTCTCTACTTTTAAAAATTCAGGCTGTACATACTTTCAATAGGAACAAATTTCGTTTCCAAAATTTGATAACTAACCAGTTCATAAAAATATTTGGCATAAGAAAATATTGCATTAAATTAAAATCGATATTAGTAAATGAAAATATAAAATTTTATTTTACAGTAGTATCAAAGATTAAGTTCTTCTGTATTCTGTACTTTGCTGCATATAAATATAATATGTACAGGTCTGCATATAAATTAGTCTTCAAACTCGTATGTAACACGTTTCAGTGGCGCATTCAAAATTTAATCTTGGAGAGTGCCGAGTTGAATCAATACAAAGAGTTGTAATACATATTCAATAAAATTTAATAAAGTAGATAAATATCATTAAATAATTACAAAAGTTCATTTCGAGAATAAAATCTATTTTTCTCTTCTTATTCCAATACTCTTCAGTTACTTCATAAGGAGTCAATTTATAATAACTAATATACAAATAATACAAAAATAAAAGACATGAAACAACATAAATAAGAAAGTGAATTTCAATTAGGCAGAGAACTTTGAAAAATCTAGTGTATCTTTCTCTTCGGGGGTTGCCTGGATCTTCCTTCGGGTGCGCATCTGATAGGTTTTAATTATAAGTATACCCTGCATTCGTCTTCCAACAATTAATATATTTTAACATACTATAATTATAATTTAGAACTAAATAATTTTAAAATATCAGTTAGAAGATGGCCTTAAAGATCTTTCATATTTTATGTTCACTATTATTAGTTTTTTTACATTTTATGTCACGAAGGCTTCGAACAAACTTTCAATCAATTTTCCTTCAAACGCAATAGGAATTTAAAATATCAGAAGTCATAGTTTCTATGAAACACGAGACTATCAAAATGTGAATTATTTTGCTGGAAACGCAACAGAAAATTCTACCAAAAAACGAAGAAGGATTTCTGGCTAGGAAAAAAAAAGCAGAAAAGTCAAATCCGTCGTAAAACATGCTACGATTTATCATAGAACGTGCAGGTGAAAAAAATTCATTCGATAGCGTCACATTCGTTTCAGAACAAAATCCTCCCGTTTTCTCGTTGTCTATTCTGTCTTGTTGGCCATTCGACAGGACGAAAAAATATATACACGGCCACGTAATAGAAGGCAATCGTTACAATCGTAATTCAGAACGGTGGACAGAAGAACGAAAACCGTGGACAATTGATATCGCCTATGGAAACTGATAAAGTCGATACAGCCAATCGACACCGTGGCGAAAAATTACTGCGACCGCAGGTTTTATTTATTGTACGGGCGACGAGACGAAGGGCCGTGTCAAAACAACGATGCAATATACACATCCGATGGAATCGTGTCGTTCTTCGTATACACCCATAACGAAAGCGAAAGTTCTTTAACGAGTGAAAAACTACCGGCTGGCATTTTGCGCGAAATATTACGTGGATCGAGTACGAAATGGAATGCGGGAGGACAAAAGCGTGCCTCTGAAACGAAAGAAAATTGAGAACGAGGTAATCGAATAATGAAGAATTGTGTACACAGATAGAAGTTCGTTACTCGAATACACTGTAAATATGGATATGAAACTTTGATTGCCACCATCAGCAATTTAATCATTCTGGTATAAAAAGTATAACGCTGAATTTTTATCAGCCTTTGCATAATAGTACGGTATGCAAAATTCAAGCTAATGATGGCCAGATTTAAGTGCATACAGTTATCGGTTGATGAGGTATTTAATGTTAAATTTATTACTTACCTCTACCTTCTGTATAGTGGGTAATATTCTTAATACCGAACGTATCGTTGTTAGAAAAATAGTCTACAGAAATGTTGGAACTTTTTTTGTCGCGGGTTCAAATCCCACTGGATATATTTCAATATATTTTTCACTTCTTCAAAATAAACATATCACTTATTATTTATAATTGATCTTTGACACTAACCATACCGGGTCAAATGACGAGTTCACACGTTCATTATCTTAAATTATGAAATTTTTAAAGATGCTTATCTCAAAATCTGTATCAATTTTTATGGAGATAAACAATTAATGTGTATATCTAATTAAGTTATACCGTTTGTTCGATTTTGTTTTACTTTATTTTTAATTTCAATTACATGTATAATATGTCGATATGGTTAGAGTAAATAGTGTTTATAAAATTAATTTGCAAGGTGGAATCAAATCCAATCTTCACGATTGAGAAACTACGAATACAACGTGTATTTCTACTACCAACTAAAGTATTCTATAAGATTCCACGGGTTTACTATCTTTCGTTGGTTTTTGGTTAGTACATGTTTAAATTTTAAAACTGAGAAATTTCCAAATCCTTAAATTAAAAAATTTGTATACTATAAATTTTCAAATCTGGAAGTTCAGAAATTCGGAATTTGGATTCGTGGAATCATTTTTTGTCAATTTTGAGGATTTTGAAATTTGAGTATTTCATGATTTGAAAAATGGAGAATTCAGGACTATTATAAATTTGAACATTTTTTAATATTTGACCTTATACATTTTTTTATTTGAAAATTCAGAAATCTGAAAATTTGATAACTTAAAAATGTTTAAATTGTAAATTTTGACTACTGCAAATTTAAATTTGAAAAGTTGAAAGTCCGGGAATTAAATAATTACAAAAATAATATAATTACAAAAATTACAGAAATACAGAATTACAGAAATTATATAATTACAAAAATTTGAGATTTGGAGATTTCAAAATTTAAAGATTTCCAACTTTAATATTCAAGTTTTAATTTTCAGTTTCGCGTTTAAGTATAGACAAACGAAGCCTATACTATACTCATATGTATAATTGCATATAACAAATAAAATATCATAACTATGTACAGCATGGATATGATAAAACACAAGTATGTATATGTAATAGGACTTACACCACCCAAGGAAGGTCTTAGAATCATCCCTCATATACATATGTATTTTCAAAATTATTATATTTCGAATGTTTTTATCACAACTACCATTTAAATGTTTGTACATCTTATACTGAGAGCAGCAGTTAGATAAGATCAACTTTAAAAATAATTGAAAAATAATTAAGAATAAAAAACAACATTTTTCAATAACTGAACAAATTTTTGGAATTTGCACCTATTACTAATTACGCTATTGAAACAATTTCTCATCATACAGAAGATATAGAAAAAGAAAAATAACTTTAATAATAAATATCTTAAAAACTACTTCTTAGTTTGACATTTTTTATGACGAAATAAGTATTTGTAATGGCAGAATAACCTTTAGCCATCAAAACCGAATATCATTAGCTTCAGTATTCCATGATCTACCATTGTGTAAAGGCTGATCAGAAAGTCAGTATCACACCTCGTGAACTTCTCTTGCTAACATGATTTATTTCGATCTTGTTGCCTCGAAGCATGAGCTGCTGTATTCACAGATCCACAGGTGTACGTACACATCAGTGTAACTTAGATGCTATGAACGTGATATCATGCAAATATGGAAATAGGGATAAACAGTAACAGTTTGTGGACCGTTTACCCTGTAAATTAAATGCAACTTGCCAACTCGTCAAGTACTCCTGCGAGTACTTTGCGAAAGGTTATATTAGAAGGGTTAGGAAACTGAAGTCACTAATATTGAGAAAGCTGACATTCCAAGAGCACAAATAACTCATACGCGGTGTAAGTATTTATTTCGAAAGTTTGCAACTTTTTATACCTTAAAGTAAGAAAATTTATATATAAGATTAAAAAATACAACATATCTTAATAAACTAAACCACAGAAAATGCAGAGAAAATAGTGAGCTCAGAAGACTGAAGTGGATCAGAAAACTAAGTAAGTTCTGAAAGCTCAGTCATGAAATGTTAAGAATATTTTAGGAACTAAAACTTAAAAAACATTAGTGAATCGAAGAACTGAAGCTTTTAGAGGTTAAGAAATTTTGAAAGGTTGGAAAAATAAAATTTTTAAATCTCAAAGTTAAAGTTCTAAAAGTTAGAAAATCAAGAAATTAAAAAGAATGAGAAAACAGACAATTCAACGCACTCGCAATCAAAATGCTTCGTAGACTTAAAAAGAATTGATAGCTCTGAAATCTGAAGCTTATAACACTTAAAAGTTTAGGAAACTAAAACTTAAAAAATTGAAGAGACTGAGAAAGTTAATATCACGAAAACTACGAAAACTATAAAAGTTCTGAAAGCACAGGAAACTGTAAACACTAAAACTTAGGCAACGATAAAAGATAAAATTCTGCAAACTATAACTTATAATTCAGTAACATGAAGCTTAAAAAACTGAGAAATCTAAAACTTCGAAATATGTACGATCAGCGTAAAAACGCACAAAAATTTTCAACTAAATTTTAATCGTTTTAAAAGCTTATAAAGAATTCTATATTTATTACCCTTTTTCGCTATATTTCTCCATACATAACATCACTTACAAAGCTGCACCATTAAATTTTTAAAATCCAATATCTACTATCACCAATAAATAAAATCTTGCAATATATCCTCACACAGATGCAACGCATCCCCATCTGATCAATATTTCCAGACACGAACTACAAAATCACAGGAAAATTCAAGAAAAAATCATCCTACACCAGGGATAGGAATCTCCCGCGTTTAATGTTTAAGAAATAAATAAATAAAAATCATATAGGAATCGTTTACAACGGAAGTGAGGCTTCATTTTTCTTACAATTTTCTTATATTTTTAGACGTATAAAATGCAAAGTTTAAGAAGTATTAGAACTTAGAAAAAAATGACACCATTGTCATCATAAGTGCTTAATCTAATAAATATCAACATCC
This sequence comes from Megachile willughbiella, assembly GCA_945859595.2. Classification (NCBI taxonomy): domain Eukaryota; kingdom Metazoa; phylum Arthropoda; class Insecta; order Hymenoptera; family Megachilidae; genus Megachile; species Megachile willughbiella. The sequence continues at coordinate 2,487,604 of OX243807.1, forward strand.
AATTAGCTCAGAAAAAAACTATTGCAAACCAGAAATAAAATCATGCACGTTAAATACTTATTAAGAAAAAGGTCCTGTGCAAAAAATATTTCGATTTAACCCTAAAAAAAAATTATTGTAAACCAACCACGGAACGTTACAAATATTTTTTCACAAAAAAGGAAAATTCACATGTAACGAATATCAAGATTCTACTAACATGGCAGAAAAATATCCTGAACTAAAGTCAGAATTCTGGCGTGCAAAATGTTTTTTCGGAAAAACGGGAAAACCACGCGTGACGAATATTAAAATCCGACTAACTCAGGAACAAATTATCATAAACTGAAGATAAAATCTTGCAAGTTAAATATTTTTCCACAAGAAGCACGTGTAACACAATATCAAGATCCAGCGAACTCGACGGAAGTTTATCGTAGACCAGGAAAAGAATTTTACGGGTTAAATATTTTTCGAACTAAAAAAGGAAAAGGAGATGATGTTTTTTGTCGTTAGAAAGCTTAATGCGACGAGCAAGTTTAAACAGCGCCTTAGCTCGGAGTTTAGAATCGAAATCGTGTAAAAGGGGTAAAGCAAAGATTGAAAGGGAAACTGACGGAGACGAGAGTCCAGTTTACCCGAAGGATCATGGCCGTACATCTTTATGCAGATACAGACATCGCTATAGAGCTTTGTAAATTTTCAGGACGAGCACCTCTTTAGGGGTCGTGGCACACGCGCTTTGCGGATTTTTCAATCACGCTCCGTACTGACAGGATTAATAAAGCGGCCCACGCTACGCGGAGAGTTTCCAGACTCATTTCATGCAGAATCGAATTGGATTTCCAGGTCGGGGTCGGTGTATATCTCTCTATATACGTGTGTGTAACTGTATGAGTGTAACAGAGATACGAGCAGCGCGCGTTCATCCCTTTGATGTGCCATGCTCGAATACCATCGAGCTTTCTCTCGGCGATACCGCTCTGCACTTTGTTACATCGCCACTAAATAATCGGTTTATAAAAATTCATGGCAAGTCTAGCGGAACGATGAGTTTATATCCGGCCACACGTTTTCGACCTGCGTTGCGAGCGCTGGACGAATGGATGGGCAAAGATTATGAGGAGGCTACTCTTCTTGACAGATATGATGCATGTTCCGTTAGACTCGTAACCCTTAATCAACGTGCAAGGTGTTTTAATTTGTTATGTTAGCGAATTGAGCTATGTACTAAGTTCAAATGTCGGAAACTTAAGGGTAGTTCATTTCACTAAAACTTCCGCGAGAAGGTGACGTAGGTCTCTGGCAAGTGTATAAGGTGCAACGCACTTAGGCTTTCTTTGGTTAATGATAAATGTTGGGGAGGAGCTATATCAATTTTTTAATTTTCAAATTATCAAATCTCAAATTTCCTCTCCAGACCACAGAATCACAGATTTCCAAATTTCTAAACATTCAAATTGAAAATTGCCAAATTTTCAAACTTCCGCAGACCTAAACACCGAATTAGTGAGTCCCTCAAATCTTCTTTCCAGGGCCTCAAATCTTGTATTTTCAAATTTTTTAACTTCCATATTTTAAAGTTTAAAATTTAAACTATGAAATTTTCAGGCCCTCGAATTTCCCAATTGCTACTTTTGCAATTTTCAAAATTCTCAAGTATTCTACTTCCTCAATTTTAACATTTTCAGATTTTTAAATTACAAAACTTTCAACTTTTAAACTACCAAATTTTCAAATTTCCATTCTCAATTCCTACAGTTTCAGATCTTCAAATTCTCGAATTCCCAAACTTTTTAACGTTCAAATCTCAAAATTTCAGTAATAAAAAAGTATATTAATTTCTTATAAATCAACATTAATATCCTCAAGATTATGATTTTGAAAACTATTTTATTTTTCGTTTAACATATTAACTACTAACCACAAGTTAACACGTATTTAATTAATATTTCATTATCAAATAACTGAAAGATAATTTTCATATGGAATTAAAAATGCAACTCATTTATATAAGCTAACAAGAAAAAAAAGTTAATTTTAGTAATAAAACAATTACATTCTAAATAATTACGATTATGACCATTACCACTGTAGCAGACAAGTTAATTATTAATGCTTTATTTAAATCTTCAAATTTCTAACTAAAATTTAATCTCAGCATAACGCATAATAAATCTTGAGTGTCGAGATCTAATAAAGCCTCCTCGTCCTCTGTAACCTTTCCTTAGGCTTCCTCTGCAGCTTTCCTTAGGGAAAGCTTTAACGTTTGATAGTGAATTTTAGTCACATACGAGTTGAAATATAAATTTTAGTTCAACTGTAAAATCTCAATGCTCTTAATTCTTACTTTTCTACCACGAAAATAATGTTGTTTTGCTCTGTTTTCATATTTTACATGGAAACCGGGAAATCTAAATTGGACTTACTGCTCGTTGTTATAATTCTTTTTAATACTTTTAAATCATACCACATTTTTAAATTCCGGTTTTACCTCAAGGGCCTGTAACTCCTTACGTTTAGTAGACATGCACTAATTCAGAAAAAGGAAAAGAAAAAATAATTAAACACACGCAACAAAAAACCGTGTTCTGATAATGTGATTACAGATATGGCACTATTACCATAATGAAAGAAAGAATGATAAAATGATCATTTCCACACAAAAATTAATAACAAATTGGAATAATAGTTATAAAATCAAGTTTTTTTTTGGAATAAATTCTATTATTCAATCACTTATATAATTCATTAAGTTTGCAGAATTTTTTTTGTTCATAAGTTACCATGTTTAATCTCAAATGTGAATCATGTTGATATCAAGTTTTTAAAATTAAATTGTTAATATGACCTAAAAGTTGATAAATGAAAATTAAGGTATTTAAATAAACTCTTCAGCGTGTATAACAATAGTGTTACTTGTGTCATTAATCTGCATACAATCAACGCAACGATATTTTTAAATAATTAAGACGCGAAGACAATAGGATAATTCAAACATTACTAAAATGGTTTGAAGATTGTATTAATAATACATTTAACAAACCATATTATAATGTGCCATATTCGATGAGACATACTTTCACATTTCTGATGGTAAATTGATAGAGTATAGGTGGAGTTCCCCTAATGCATAAAAACAGCATTTGATATCGATTAGCAATATCTATCCCATTTGAAATGTTATCAAGCCACTTTCCTAATTTGGTCATCGGAACACTAGTTTCTTTGAAAACACTTCTGTAACCACGGCCCTATAATGTCTAAATACATTACGTATCATTTCTTTTTTTTTGCAAATAATTTCAATTACTAAACAATACGCTGAATTTTTCAAATATTTCGTAGGTGTAATATGACATGTCATCATTATATGCGCAACTATTTCCACTACACGTTCACAAGCAATTTTCACTCTGAATGATGACATGTACAATAATCTGAAAATTCATTAAAATTTACATATCTGCATCCCAGTACCAGAGTATATTAATCCTTCGTTGCATTCAGTTACAAATATGCTTTATAAAACATCATACTATTAAAACTTTTTATTTTATCAAAACATAAATGTTTTACAGTTAAAACTTCAACTACCGAAGCAATAATATGAAAAACATTGTGAAAGCATATCATTATTAATGGAATTATTGAAAGCATTTGTCTTTGATAATTACAATTCTTTGTTCTATCTTCTCAAAATGATGTTTTGTAAAATTATATCATATTTCCTTCGTTACATACCTTTTTAATTGAAAATATCTGTTTACTATTTTCTTATTAATATTACTTGTCAGAGTTTAAAAATGTATCTTTTCACGAAACTAAAAAAGTTATACTTTTAGCAACGGAGGAGTAAGTCACGCTTTTCAAACTTTAACGAAGAAAAAATCAAAGATGTAACAATTTTAATAGTAAAATATGAACCCGACATTATTTTTAGAGTACTACATGAAAACCTCAACAACTTAGCAGGAAATAATTTTTATCATAACAAAAATTATTTAGCAAAATATTAATTTTATCGTTTTATAAAATGCCATTTTCTAATTGAACTTAATGCGCACTAACTCTAGATGTGTTACTGATATACTATTTGAGTTATTTTTCTTCTAACTATAGTGTACACATTTGGTGGTCATACTTCTCCTAGAATTAAACGTACGACAGAAAAAAATTTCCATCGTGAAATCAATAATTCCTTGACAAGCTAATTCAAAAAACAACCCTACGCCTACTCGAAAGTAAAGAACAACGTTGTCCGTGAAAATCATGGTAATTGCGAAGGGGATGGTTCGAACATCCCTCCAGTTTCCTGGCAAATTCGATGTGAACTGGGCTGGCGTTCGTCTAGCGAAAGATTGAGCCGTCCTGTACGATTGAGAAAGACGCGAATAACAGGGAAAAAGGTAGTCGCAAAACGTACATATATGTATATGCGTAGGGTCGAGGATTGAGGGTCGAAGGCAGAGCGTGAAGCCGGAGGATTGGTACGTTTTTAGTGGTTGCAGCACTCGAACGTGCCAGAGTGAATATATCCTGCACAAGTGCACGCACACATGCACCACCGTGTGTGTACACACACACGTAGCCTTTATTCTTGCTATCTCGGTGCACGTGCAAAAGCGTTGGCCGGCTCTTCGAATATTTTCCTTCTAATTTAATTTTACCGACCGGAGTAGTGCAGTGCACGCATTACTTCGCGCGTATATCACACTGGAAAAGGGAACAGATTGAGATCGAGAAGCACGCGTCTCGTACGATATAGCAATGCACGATGGTAGTCTTAAAAAGAATACGATTAGGAGACTCTAGAAGCAATCAACGAAGCGCTATAACTTAAGACTAACCCCAGTTGGCGAGCATAAGTTAAAATCAAGGGGTGTGAGAGTTTTTCTCGATAACTGAACACAATGGTTTCATTTGAAGAGAGAGATATCAGTAAGGCCTTATTCTGATCCCCTTAGACTTTATTGCCTTAATAAGTGAATATCACGAAAAATACCATAATTTAATGGGTTGCGTAAAAATAATAATAATAAGGATAAGAATGAAAATAAATAATGATAAAAATAATGATATTCATAACTATTACTAACTGATATAATTAAATGAACGCAATAAACGTAGGAATAGAAAAAAGAGAAACGTAGGAAAAAAATTAGCAATGAAAAAAAGAAAATTCACAAGATAAGTAGATTGTTAGAATTTTCTTATGATTCATTTTATGTCTACTTCAGCTTCACTTTAGGAAGTACACAACTGTATTTTGTGTTTAAGTTTGAAAAATTCTTTTTCAACATTTTTTTCGATAACGGGGCGCAAATCGATGGAATTTCTCACGATCACGTTCAGTGAAGAGTTTAATAGTAAAAATCCATTAATTAGAATCATATAACATTGATCAATTCTCAGAAACCCACATCTCCGCATATATGACCCAGTACTGTCCTAAAACGGTGGTCATATATCCGAATATTACTGCATATTGTGTTTAGTGTAATTAATACGTTTCAGCCCATAACATATTATTAATAATACTTATGGCATAGTATTAATAGTACCTTTATTTTATTTGTAGTCACTTTTGGAATATCAAGTTATTAAAGATACTATTATTTGATACGCCTGATTCGCGGTTCAAGTCTTGAAAGATATATATTCTTGTTCTGTGATCTTTCCCCTTTAAATTACGTTTTCTTATTTCGCTGACATTTTAAATTTACATTTCCTCGGTTTCCTGAGTAAAAAGACACTGTCACGACAGCAAAACTTATGACTTTAAGTGTCCACGCGAAAACGTACACCAAATGTTTCATTTTATTTTCTTTTTCCTTTCGTCTCCTCTTTCATTGAACCGTAACAAAACGTCGTAACATTTAGAATCCAACTAACAGCACTCGAGTTTCAGAGGAACTCACTGGGTCTGAACGTTTACCGGATGTGCGATTTCACACCGCCACATCCAACACTTCACAGTCAACCGCGTATTTTACGCATACTCCTGAAGGATCAATTTATTTTGGTTAATCAGAGGGCACGTCTTTGACGGGTTTAATTTGTCTGGGGCTTCTTCCAGTTTACGAATGTTGAATTTATGAGGATTTTGAAAGCGCAATCTAACAAATTGTATGTGCAGAAAAATTGATAGTTTTCACGAAGTATGGACTTACTTTTTAGAAATGTTTAAAATTTATAGGTATGGAAACGTGTGGAAAGGAAAATTGAAAAATTTCAACTGAAACGTCCTTATCTGGCTTCCCGGTATCAGTATTCACCGGACGTTATTCTGAGTGGATTTATTTCATTCTATATGAAATTATGTTAAAGCTAAAAAATTAAACGACCAGCGGATTCTACGATTCCGAGTCTATATTTTTATTTAAAAATGACGCAGTAGTGGCTGGCATAAATGGATGGCAATCATTTTAATGATTTTTAATGTAAGGAAGAGAATACGTCTTTATTAATAACCCATAAAATATCAATGCTGAATAAATTCATAAATTTTCAAAATACCAGTTATTGATTTCACATTTCGACATTTTTAAGTTTCAACCATTTTTTAATTTACAAGCTACCAAAACTACAAATTTAAAAATTTATGAATACATACTTTCGCAAATTTTGAAAATTTCAACAATTAAACGTTTTTTAATTGCCAAAGCCATTAATTTTATTAATTTTTCAACTTCCGTATTTTAAATATTTTAAGTTCCAAGTTTAAAATGTAAGAGTTTACGAATTTTCAAATTTCTAGTTTCAATTTATAAATTCCTATTTTCGAAATTTCAAATATCAAAAATTAAAATTAAATTTTTGAAATTGAGATTAAATTTAAAAAATTAAAATTTTATATTTTAGATTAAAAATTTTCAAATTCATCAATTCACAAGATTTTAATATTTTCAAAGTTCCCATTTTTTAAATTTTCAAATTTTCAAATTTCAATTTTGCAAATAAAGATATTCATAAATATGAAATAGTTCACAAATTAATAAAATGTCAAATTTCCGTGTTTCTACTTTTCCAATTTTTAAGGTTCGTATTATGTATTTTTTATCATTCCTTTTTGTTTTCTTACAAGTTAAAAAACTGTGCCTTTATGTTAACTCTTAATTACCCGTAATGATTTAAAACTACAACATACAGGATGTACATCCGTCTGATTTTCAATCAATAATGGTACATTATTTATATTTTTACGTATTTGTTAATATTCCTTTATATACTATAATCCACTTATAAATAAACAAACTATGCATTTAACTCCTTAATTCTCAGATGTTGGAATTACATTATTTTTAAAATAGTACTTTCTATTATAAACAATAAAAAATACACAGATAGTTTAAATAAATATTTATTTATAACATTACAATAATAACAAATATTATCAATATTGATTTAAGATAAGTAGCCGAAAAGAGAAACCGAATTCGAGATAAAAAAGGGCACAATAGTATGATGACACGCAACTATGGACACTGATCAACTTTAGCAAAGTCAAATTAAACCCTATCATGATATTTAATTAAAATCTAATCATATACTTCAGAACATACGAATAAATTACTAATCACAATTTCCTTCTGTTACAGTGTTATCTACAAGTAGCTCTGCAGAACCTTCATCAGACTCAAACTCAACGAAAATTGTAATAGAAGAAGAAGATGACGAATCGTTCCCAGAAATAACATTAGCCGAGTTCAAAGAAAGATACAGGAGATTAATACCATATATGACCTATTACGTAGCCAATAATTACGTCAATGGACAAAGCGCGGTGCAACCACAAAACCCTTCGTTGAAGGACTTTCAAACAAATCAGTTAGTCAGAAACAACCAACCGTACATTAGAGTAAATAATCTACCCAAAGAAAGTAACAATTACCGCGTGAACGTACAAAATCAGGGAAAAAAGTTCGTTCCTTCCGTGCAATTTGATCCTCGCAATGTGGGTGGTGACACAGACTACTTCGCCCCCGTGAAATACACCTCGAAGTTTACTTACCCTGAGGATTATTCCCTGCCCTATCAATTATATCGAGATCAGAAGGCATCCTATCCTGAAATAACAACGTCACCCAGTCAGATCACACAAAAGGAGAACAGGTACTACGCAAATGTGAGACCATTACGACCTTACACGACAAATGGCAGAGATCACTTGCCTAGGAAACAACCAGCTAAACCTATCCTCGCTAACGTTCAAGACGAGTACGTGCTGGATTACAACATAAGACCAACCGGTAATCCTGCCATTAATTATCCTGTTAAAGACATCCAAGGACATCGATATCCATCCCCGTATTCCGACGTACAAGTATTAGATTCAATACCAGAGAAACAACCCTCGATACTGCCTCAACCACATCGGAATCCGAACGTGAATCTGCAGCAAATAATCGACAGCTTTTTGCTAAGCGAACGATTGCCAGAAATGTTGAATAAGGATAACCTAGATAACAGTCTGAAGACTCTGGTGGAGATATTGAACATCCTTCACAGCACGAGGAAAGAAGAATTGCAGCAAATCCAGGCACCTCCTCCAAGATTGCCACAAAAGGTTCGGAATTATAAGGTACGACCACAAACGAGGCCAAAGGTGATAACCGAAAGTCGGTTTCAAGCAACACCGAATCCTCTGTATTTAACCGATGACCCTGAACGTTATAAAGTCACCAAAACATCGTACGACGAGGAACCGAAACCTAAACCGTCTCAATCGAATTACAACACGAATGGCCTGAATAGCAACAAGGTAGTGGAATATTACATTCCTGTGGTGCAGGAGATCCCTACAAAGAACAAAGACATGTTTCTACCGACCAATAGTCCGCAGATTGAAGGAGATCAAGTAAATCATTCTTATGAAATCACGGAGGACCTTAACGACGACATTATACAACAAGAAAGGTTTACTGTTCCATCGGTCACCACTGAAAGTCCAGTTTATAGTTACACGGAACCTAACGAAATTTCGACATCGCATAAAACTGAACCTCAGGTCAAGTATGGTGCTACAAGAGGAAAAGCTAATGTTGATTATCCAGCATATTCCAGTATACCGGCTACAAGTTTCAGCTGCAAACAACAACGATACAAGGGGTTCTTTGGTGACCCAGAAACTGGCTGTCAGGTAAGGTTTTTTGATTATTGAAGAAAGGGGTACAAGTTTCACACGGTTTCAAGACATCGATTTTCTGTCCTTAATTCTATTCATGTCTCAAGTATTTTACGGACGTACGTGAAAGAGCGGAATATTAGTGGAATTGCTAATGAAAAGAGATCTTTCTTTGCGACGCCTGAAAGTCTGTAAATTTAAACGTTACTACATTCCGAAGCTACTAAATTAAAAAATGTAGGAGTTTTTAAGTTCACAAATTTTAAATTCGACACTTAAACTCGGTAATTTAAAAATTTCTTATTCGAAAAATATGAAAATTTGCAAGTTAAAAATTAAAAATTTCTAAATTTGCAAGATTACAAATTTGAGAATTTGGGAATTGTTAAAATACAGAATAGAAAATAATAAATGAAAATTCCAAAGAATCTACGAATTTAAAGATTTACAAAACCAAAGATTTTAAAACTTAAAGATTTAGAAATTTAGATATTTGAACATTTAGAAATTTAGTAGCTTAAAAACTGAAACTTTAGAAACTTCGAAATTTGAAAATTTGGAAGTCTTTATGTTTGTAAATTTGATGATTTAAAAATTAAAAAATTTGAAACTTAGAAATATAAAAATTTATAAATTTTAAAATCTGAAACTTGAAAATTACAAAAATAAAAACAAAAATAAAAATTACAAAATTTGAGTCCGAAAATTTATAATTTAGAAATATTTTTATTTGAAGCTACTAAATTTGACAATGTTTTCATTTTCTATTAAGTCTTTATTGCCATTAAAAACTCCCAAAATAAATCGGATTTTTGAGACCGTTTAATAAATAGAAGCTTAACCCCTTTTATTAAGGGTTTTACGATTCTATAATTTGATAATATGATTGCAGGTATGGCACTACTGTGACCTTAACGGTGGTAAATCGTCATTCCTATGTCCAAATGGTACCATATTCAGTCAAGTAGCGTTAACCTGCGATTGGTGGTTCAATGTTAAATGCGAAACAACGACTCAATTATATGTGTTGAACGAACGGTTGTACAAATATATTCTACCAGTAATGCCAAAGTTCCCAGAAGATTTTACTGGACCGGAAGTCGATCGTTATTTGGAGCTCAAATTCAAAGAGATGGAAGCAAAATTGAAGGAGAAGAAATTGAAGAAGCAACAGGAAGAGAAGGAAAAGCTCAAAGATAAACCACAACCAACAAAAGAAAATGAATAATTGCTCTATCTAGGGTGTAGTTAAGTTACTGTATACTTGTTGCCATTATTTGTTATAAATAGCAACAAATTTATTATATGTTGCGCTGGCTGTATCAGTGTATGTAGAGAAAATTTGATGAAACTCAAAAAATGTGCAATATTTTTATATTATAGGTTTGAATGTGATTCTTATATTTAGTTTGCTATAAGTAAAATTTGACATAAGGTGTTTAAGTTAAAAACAAAAATCAAATTGTGTTTTGTTAAGATATTATGCAAGCGTAACAACATAATGAATTATTTCAACATGCATAAAATAGTTAAACATGTCAGAAACAAATAAGTATAAAATAACTGATAAATATGAGTAAGTATTTTGTTTCCCTCTAGTCATATTTGTACTGTTTACTTATTTATGCCCGAATGTACTTTTATTACTTTACAGAAAATTTTTGTATTCATGCATACATTGTAAAGAACATTTATGGTTATGTTTATAAACATATCACATATACAATATAATATTTTTTAATGAAGGCAGCCTTAATAATAAATTAATTAGAAGTTTTACCATTTTGATTTATGCATTGCGAGAATTAATGTTTTATCTTTGATCTTATGGTGTTATATATATTGAACAAATTTATTTATTTATCGTCAGTTGTTATTGTATATGGAATATGGCAATAATGTTGTTACTGTATATGAAATATAGCAATACTATTTTATAATAAAAATAAAAATTTAAATAAAAACTTACCTTTTGCGACTGATGAATCCTTTGCAGATTCTCCGTTACACGTTTAACTACACTATAGTATTCTGGAAGAAATTCCTCGTTCTGTAAAATATAAAAATAAAAATATATTATTTTCCTAAATTGATATGTTAGCAGAATTTTAATTACCAATTATGTAAGATACAAACCTTTTCTAACAATGATTTGTAATTATGTTTCTTATGCAAATGTAACATACAATGAGAACACCCAGCAATTTCACAGTTTTCACAATAATATCCTAAGGATTCCGTACACTGATTTGAACAAGTATTTTCTACTGTGAAAGAACTATCGTTCATGCCTTCTAGCATAATTTTTGAATGGCTTTGTAGTGCCTTTCCATGGATCTAGCAGAACAGATATTTTTATTAAAAGACATTTTCTCTATGAGTGTTTACATTATATTTTAAACATTTTCATATTATAATAATCTTTATAAGAAAGTATTTTTATTTACATTATGTACATATTAGAATAATAACAAAAATATTATCAACAGTATGTTTTGAAAGAAGAAATAAGCTAAGTATATAACAGTTATGAGAGAAATATACCTTCCCATAACAGATATAGCAATATAACGCAATGCATTGTGGACACTTTATTACTGCTTGAAGTCCACATTCATGACATAGGCCTAAAAATAAATAAAAATTGTCTTACTTTAATTCAAAAGCTTGTTAGAAATACTTTATTTCCTGATCCATTACAAACCTTTTACACCTTGCTCTTTCGATTTGGAAGTGACTGACTTAGAAAAAGAAATATCAGAATCATCTATATCAACTGGTCGATTATGCGATATGACCATTAGTCCAAGAGCATACATGTTCAAAGGTAAGGATATCTTTTGTTTATCTTCAGATTGTGAAGTAACATTGCATAAAGGACAAGGTTCAGGAATAGATAATTTTGCACATCTATCGCATATTACATGCCCACATTCCAACAACAAAGGAACTAAGCCATGTAAAGGAACAAATTCTGAAACAAAAAAAAGAAATAATATTTCTAAATATCTTTTTCAAGAACTATTTATTTTATAAAAAAAAACATAAAACTTTGTATGAAATAAATAACCATAATTTAAGTACACACGTTATTCTAACCTCTATAAGTATACTTCTATATTTTTCATTTTTAGTAACAGAAACACGTTACAACTTGACAATGTTTTTTATATACATGTTCGAATACCTTCAATGTTAATTTACGTATATATAAAGAAAAAACAAAAAAAGCTCTTATACAGAATAATATTTGAAACGATACTATTAAATGTTATAAATTAATATTTCGTTTATCGACATATAAGACGAATAAATAATTGAATCATCAAAAAGCCGGCATGTGATTAAATGTTTTCGATTACCTCGTAAAAAAAACTGGTGTTTGCAAAATGTACAAAATACGTTACGAAGTTTTGTTGTGGGAAATGTATAATTTCGCGAACACTTGTCATCTCGTGTGTTGAACATTTTGTTCATCACCGATTGATAAATTACGAATTTTAAACGCGCACTATTGCGATCACTGTTTGAAGTTTACACGCCACGACACGACCACGCGGAAACTCAAGCATCCAATAGCAAACATTTGAATGGGAACACCGCGTGCCGGTTGGGGACAGGGGATAGTGGTACACAGACACCTGAACTTTTAGGAGGCAAATTTAAATACTTATTTCGCTGTAAGTAAATTGAAACTGTATAAAGTTCTATTTACAATAAAAAAATGTATAAGGAAAGCATGTAGTTTCTTCATTAAGCACTCACATCTATATGCGATTATATGATAACGTTAAATGTGTCTTCATAAATTGCAAATTAAATTAAATAATATTTTGATGTAAATTAAAAATCTTAATTTTATTCTACCATTTAGTAGTTTAAACTGTTTTGTAATAATAACTCTTGTATTTTACAAATATATTCAAATTACATAAAAATTTAATGAAATCGATTATGAAATATATAAAAATATAAACAAACATTAAAATAAAACAGATATTAGCAATATTTAAATGATAAAGGCAGAGTAATTTGCAGTCAAAGATATTTCAAAGTCAAGGAGAGAAATTTCACGAGTTAAAAGTGGCGGCAATAAGTCAACTTTCAAATTGCTTTCCCGCTCTACGGTTTGTAAACTTCCATAGATCATGTGATCGGTATATGTAAAACCGGCACAATTGCAGTCACGTGACTATGAACATTTCACGATCTTCAAGACAGATGCCGCAGCAATCTTAAGCGGGGTATAATTTGGCAAAAACGTAAAAAGCTATAAGTATGGATAAGCGGTGAAGTTATATTGGATCCATTGGATTCTAGGCGCGGTCATAAGCAAGGGTCCGTTATGATCCCACCCAACTCGATCGTTACAGCAAACAGGAGTATCTTGAACCTCAATCGTCATGTTCTAGAACCATAACATAGCAAAATAATCTCCACTTGGAATGCTTCGTGACCGATGAATACAAATCATATTCAGAAAAACGAATACGTGATTCATCGAAACGATAGTTATACCCAATGGCGTAGCTAAATGTGGACCAGGATGGGCTTGGCATTTTTAAAATACCCTATTCTACCACAAATTATTAAAATAAATAGAAGAACGACAATAGAAATAAATATTTAAAATGCAATATGCAATTAATTAAATACAATAAATACAGTAATGTTTTTATTACATGGAAATACGAATAACCAAAACCCCTTGTTAGGTAAACATTTTAGTTACACCAATGGCTGTACCTTATGGCACGTAATACGTCATCAAAGTAAAAACGTTTAATACATGCACAGGAATGTGCAAGTACTATACAGCATCGTTTACATTTTTTTGATAAATGTCGGGCAAATGGATTGTTTCTAACCATTCCCTTAAGAGCTCGTCATTGTTTGGAGAGTATAGATAGAAAAGTCGGTCTACAGTCCAGAGTCTATTTTCAGTGTTTATATAGCAGACATAATCCGTTTTACGCTTTCAAACTCTGTTTCTTAGATTTCTAGCCTGACTACGTTGAAGATCCTTACCAATAGACGAATAACGAAGATCATCGACAATTTTTTTAATTTATCAATAATATACCAAATAAAAATTAGAAAAATTAATTGTTTTATTACTCCCTCGTCAGCTTCCATTAAATTTGGTAACAAAGTTTCAATCATGTAGTATTTTATTACAAATTCTATTATATTCTAACATTCTCACGATGAAATATGCCAATCATCGTTGAAAACAATCGTTCTTTTATTTCGCGCGCCTTATTTCCTTGAAGCAGTACTAGGTATCGCCGACTGTATCACGAAGACCATTTGAAGAGTAGCTTTAAACAAAATTACCCGCGATCACAGCTGGCGATAATTTCAGTTATCATTTTTATGTAATCGGTAGAATCGCTTGCGGTTGCGGAATACTGTCCCAAGATATGACTTCTCGTCGTTCTGATTGCTTTTTGGTCTCAAAAGTCTGAAGATCTTATACAACTACACTAGATGTAATCTTTTGATATTTTTATTCTAGATTGATTGAAAATTACTTTTTTACGGTATCTATTTATTTCTGACATTAGATAAGAGCCAAAATCACAACTTTCAAAACTTCTGTCGACGCTAATAGTACATTGTTTTTAGAAATCTAAAGGTTCTAAAATTCCAAAACTTTCAAGTCATATAGAATCATACCAAAAATTTCAGAAATCATATGAAAAATTTCAAAATGCCGACACCACAACATTCAACAACCATTAAGTCCCAAAATCTTAAAGTTCTAAAATTTTTAAACTCCACAATTAAAAATTTTGAAATCTAAAAATTTTGAGATCCCAAAGTCCTAAAATAACAAAGTTCTGAAATTCAAAATTTCTAAAGTTCTGACATTATGAAAGTTCATATATCCTAACTTATAGAATCACAAAATTCTAAAGATCCAAAGCTCAACAATTTCTAAATTTCAATGTTTCAGAATTCTAAAGTCCTTTTGGATTTTAATGCCCAAATCCTAATGCCCAAAATTTCGAAATTGTATGCATTTTTTAATGTACTTTCGATTATGCACGAAGATGATTGGTATTCGGCAATATTATTTGTGTATTCTCATGAATAACGAAAGCATACGGAACCTGATAAATGTGCTGTAAATTTTTGGTTATAATTATGGATTATAAGAATACATTATTAGCTAAGATAAATGCCAGACACTATTTTTAATTTGTATTAACAGTATTATTTATATTTTAGTAATTATATATGTTTTACTGTTATTTTGTTGTAAAATATTTTGCCAGATATTACGCAACGTCAACGTATTATTTACATTGGTAAATGTATACATGATTAAATAGGAAATATGACGCAATTTCTACCACAACCATATAACATTGTTACGCATTAAAACTGAAAAATTCGAAAACACGCTTCCTGAAGCTTTTATTAAGCTGAGGAAATCACAATATGAAAACTTTAAAAAGTTCAGTAAAAGCTAGTTTGATCAATTAACGGTACTGTTTTTTACCAAATAAAAATGATATTTTCTGCAAATTCACATAATTTTTTAATATAAAACCAGAATAGTGTTCAGCATAATGGTATCCAATCTCGTATTTCAGTCTCGCCAGTGTTTGCTCTATTGTCATTTTGGAATTTCAGAGCTCTAATATCCTATGATTTTAAAGTGTCAAAGACTCATAATTCTAAATTTCCAAAATTTCAGTTTAAAAATTTCAGTATCCCAAAGATCTAATTTTTTTAAAAATCTAAAGTCCTAAAATCCCAAAATTCTAAAATTTTTAAGTATAAAAATTCCGAAATTCCAACATTCAACAATTTTTTAATTCTACAATCTCGAACTTTCAAAATTCTAAAGTGCCAAAGTCTCACAATTTACGCTACGAAATCAATTAAACATTTGTAGCAATCATATATGTCTAAAGTACGTTGCAGAACGTTTTTAAAGTTATTCAATTAAGTAGTGCTAAGAGCATAATCATTTTCACAGATACTGTTATTCAGTGCACGCAATGATGTTTAAGATTTATTAGCTGTGCATCTTTAAATAACAAAAATTCAGCTTTGAAGTTAATCGATATTACAACATGATTATCTCCTAATACGAGGTACTTGGAAATTATTATTATGATTAGGATCTAGTAAACAATAAATTAATCCTTCTGTATCTTATCAGAAAATAAGCACATAAAATTATGCTTTAATATCATAGTCTACTTGGACTCACCGATAATACCTGATATACTTAACGGTGAAGTTAATTTTATACACTTAACGGTGAAGTGCATTAAGTATTACCAAGAAACTCATACAAACCACGATGATAAAAAAAATAGAGATCATATGTCCAAATTACGAAATAATACAGATGAAATAAGTTTCAAACTCAGTCCGATATTAGAAACTCATCTTTTTATCTGTTTAATAATAGAATTTTCGCTTTTATTTGAATATGAGAAAACCGAAAGTTGCACTTTTTAGTTAAGAAGATTAACCGTACTAAAATGGACGTAATCGAATTTAAAATTGTACAGCTGTATAAAACACATTTTTATTATAATGCAAGAACGCTATTTCGAATTTTCTCGAAAAACCTGCGAATTATAGAAAAATGTAATATGATTTATTTAAAAATAAGCAAAGACGATTTTCTGTGTAGTTTCATAAATAAAGGATTGCGAAACAGACAGTTGCAAAATCAATGATTGATAGGAAAGATAATTGTTAAGGTATTTTACTTAAATATCGATATTATATCGGAAATTCATTTGCCAAATTTACCAGTCCTAACTTTTCAACCTGACTGTTACGATACGATCACCTTAAAATTGCTTCATTTTTCTTATTAAGACAGTATCCTAACATTTGAACTTGATTGCCGTGATACAGCCGCCTTAAAATATCCCGTAATCCCTGCATTGTAAATAATATCGGCGATTGTATTCCCTGCTGGTGACCTACAGGTTGCAGAATAGGCGAAGGTAAGACGAAAGAGGAAGCGAGATATCGGATTTAGGCCGTCTCTCGAAACAACAGTATGTACATATACATGTAGGTAACATAGACCGGAACGGTCTCTGGACTAGGCAAGCTGAGCGAAAGAGCTGTGGCAAGGTCTAGGCTGGCTGGTATTCAAGGTCGCGTGCACAGCGCAAAAGCCCCCGGATCTATCCCCGCCCCAGATTTCTAGCGCCCTTTACCTCTCCGTCCACTCGCTCTGTCCTTCATCCGTGCACATTTCACCGACACCTCTCTGTCTCTCTTTCTCTCTGTCCTCGTCTCTCTCCTACTCGGTCCAATGGAACCTTTCCTCTCTTCTTACCGTGTAGCTCACTTCACGTAGCTCTCCCTGTCGTTATCTCGTTTCCTCTTTAACTTCACTGTCTATTTCTTTACCGGAGGAGCCCCTCTTCTCTCTCTACTCCGTCCTTTCCGTGTGCAACATCGATTTACCATAAAAATTCCCCGAGCTCAACTCTATCGCTCGTCCATTACTTCCTGGCTGGTGTTCAGTGGCTGTCGCTCCCGAAATTCGCCACTGTAATACGCAACAAAAGTATGATCGATCCGCGGAATAATTCAGCGGCAATCGTGCCTGGGCTGCCGTTGCTTGCGATCGCTTATTTACATGCCTCGTGCATCCGCGTACAGCGGCCACGTACACTATTGCCGTGAACGTTAGACAAAGAGGAACAAGGATGTTACGTATGTACGTACTTAGACTAGGAGTCAAGAAACGGAATTTCTTGTTTCGCGGGAAGGAATTGTTCGAGTGCACCAGCCACCAGCCAGCTTGAGCATCCGCAAATGAGATAATTATGGGAGACAGAGGAGCAGCTGTTGGCGACAGAAAAAGAGAGAAATATTTCCCTGACTGTATATGTTTTATTTATGCGAGGATCGAGCTAGTTTAAGGTGAATTATCATGCCGTATGTATGCAAACGTCGTAGATAGTGGGAGGAGATCAAGTTCAATGGGAATTCATGAATGTTAATCGATTCGATACGAGATCTAGCTGGTGTCGAATAGTAATCGTAAAGATAAACACTGTGTTCTGCGTTCGCGAAGTATATATATTTAGTATTGTGAAGCTGTTGCTCGATCGTCTGGATTGATCAAAAATTCAGAAGCATAGTGACAAGCATGGTCAACTTTTTGAAGGAAAATGGCGACATAAATGGAAGAGACCCCACTACACATACGTTTTTTAATTTTAGAAATTTGCGAATTTGATAGTTTGGGAAATTGGATGTATGGAAAGTCACGAATTCGGAGATTCCAAGAAAGTTTGGAATTTTGGAAATGTATAAATTCAGAAATTCAGGAATAGTAAGCTTTGAAAATTGAAAAATTTGAGAATTTGGTTGTTTATGAATTTCAAAATTTACTATTAGACGTTTGGGAGTTTGGAAATTTGATAATTTGAAAATTTTGTGATTTAAAATTTAGAAATGTTGAAATTTTGGGAACTAGAAGTTTGAGAATTTGGAACTTTGGAAATTTGAGAAACTGAAGAATTTGAAAATTTAAAAATTAACGATTTGGAAATTGGAAATTTAAAAATTTTGAAAATCAGGAACTTTAAGACTTGGACATTAAGGTATTGAGGAGTTTGGAAATTTGGAAAATTTGAATATCTGCAAATTTGGAATTTTAAAAGTAAAAAATTTGGTAATTTGGGAATTACAATGTTTAGGAATGTCATAATTCGGGAATTGTCCGAAATGAAAATTTAATAATTTAGAGCATTTGAGTTTTTTAAACAAACTTAAGTATTCTGAAACTCAATGGGTTTGTAATTTTAAAAATTTGGAAGTTTGATTCTTGAAAATTTGGGGATTTGGAGATTTGATGTTTGGAAATTTATATAAAAAATCTATATAATTTAAAAGTTTGAAAATTGGATAACTAAAATTTGTTTTATATAATTTAATATAAGGAAGAATAAAAATCTAATTTAGAATAATGAAAATTTGGAAATTCAAAATCTGCAGATTTGAGAATATGAAGTTTTGGATACCTAGATATTTGAAAATTTGAAATTTTCGAAAATTTTAGAGGTTCATGATTTTGCAAATTTTGAAATTTCGTATTTGGATATTTAATTAGCTAAATTGAAGATGTTCGGCCGCGAACACTTACCTGCTTTCGTCGCGACCGAAGGGATTTTATGACTCAAGTGGTTCGGCGCGTAGGCCACCGTGAAGACCCTCTGCCTCGACATTCGAGTCAAGGCAGAGTCTTTTGTCTATTAGTTGTACTCGAATCGGTTTGGAAATACCCATTTGCAAGTCGTAAATAACCTAACGGTTTTCCTTGCCTCTCACGATGGTCAAGAGTCGGAATTTTGTAAACCATCGCCCCTCTCGTGCGGGGGTTTTTCCAACATGTATCTTTTTAACGTATATTTTTTAGTCAGTCGTTGAGCCTTGTGCGGGTCGGATCGAGAGTACAACTTCGTGCGTCACGAAATAACAGATAAACTCCGTGTATCGCGGAACAACATACAACCTCCATGCATCATGGAGTAACGTAAAGCATCCAATGCAGGGTGGATTCCAAATACAATTATAACATTATTCGAGTGAGACCCTGCACTCCTCGAATAAACTATCGCAACACAACATTATCCGAGTGAGACTCTACACTCCTCGGATAAGCCAATGTAGGGTGGTAAAGAACGCAAAACATCATTCGAGTGGGACCCTACACTCCTCGAATAAACTATCGCCGACAATCCTACGCAATGTAGATTGTAACACATTACCGTCATATCGAATAATTATAATCCGCAATTGTGCGCTCGTGATCTTCGGATTGCGTATCGTAAATTGATTCTCTCGACGAGAATCAATCGAGATTTACACCTCGGTGTTCAAATCTTATGAAAACACGGTCGTGACGACGATCCGTAACGTGAACGCGGTCATGACGATGACCCGCAGAGTCGATTGCTCTATGCAACCACTCTTATTATATCGGCGCAATGCTATGCTACCCTATTATCATACACACACATTACGACACATTTACAAATCGTCTTCAATCGCTCGCATTTCCGCTTATAACCATAGTAAAATAAACATATTAGTGTCCGTGGGGTTTTTTATGCCGCAAGGCTTTTTCCCCAAACCGTGTATAACGAGCCAATAAACGTGTTAATTTTAGGCTCAAATCTGTATAACTTATTTTACACATACCCCCTTCCTCATTCATCGAATAATAAAAATTTTGAACAACGGAATTTCTCCATGTTGGAGAGATTTCGACGATACATTTTTTGGTGCCTCCTGTGAGGAATGGGCGGTAAACCGGTGGAAGTGCGAGCGGAAGTTCGAAAATTTAACGTAAAGCAACGGTCGAACCGGCCATGTGCAAATCGCCAAGGCGCTTTCCTATCCGCGGAAAGTTTCCTGAAGTCAGGGCGTTTCCCTTTATGGGGGTGGGAGAAGTCCCTTGAAAAAGGGCCCACAAACGGTCGACGAGGGCTATTCGTGCTCTGACTGTTAACGTGGTAACACGCTGCAAAATTAGCAACGATATTTCTATCATCGCTTTCGAGATACTTTGTATCATTTGATTCTTCGCGGTTTCATTGGAATCGTTATTCCGTGGAGTGATATAGTGATTTAGAGACACAAGGGTGCTCATTTTACGTATCCAACTTCATTGAAAAGAATCATCGAAAGGCCCAACCAGCTGTCTTCATCGTCATCCGAGGATCTCTCGCCCACCTACCACTCAGCGCTGACGGAGTCCATCAGCATTGGAAGGATAAGTATTCCTTGCATCTTTTTTACGCGTTTAGCTTTGAATACTAGTGGTAATTAATTACGTATACGGTGTGTGCGAATAGTTTCTTCTTATAATGGATCGAGTGAAAATTATTAATCAGAAGCGAACGACGGTAAAGCGTCAGGTCACGCAACAATTAAAGCTCTCAACGCATCCGTGTGCTATTCCAATCAACGCGATTAATGAAATGACTACGATGTCAAAACGAGTCATTCAAATTACATTCCGGGCTCTTTACAGCGACTTCGAGAAAACTTTAACGTGTTTAACGGTTCCGCGAATAACGAATTGCGTACCGAACGAGCAATTCCCGCGCGAATCAATCAAAATTCCGTCGAATTTGCGCCTCGCAGATCCTGAATTCCACGTGCCGCGACCCGTTGATCTTTTAATTGGCTCCGGTGCCACTTTATCATTACTTTCAATAGGGCAGATTAATTTATCCCGCGACGATTGCGACCTTGTATTACAAAAAACTCAACTCGGATGGGTAGTAGTAGGCGGAACGACAGATTGCACAGAAAATCGGATTAGGTCATGCAATCTGTCAGAATTAGAAAAACAAATAGCCAAATTCTGGCTAATAGAAAACGTGGACGCGGAAACATCGGAACTGTCGGAAGGAGCGCTATGTGAAGCGCATTATATAAAAAATACGACGCGAAATGAAAGCGGGCGGTATATCGTGCGGTTACCGTTCCGTGCCGGTGATACCGATTTCGGAGACTCTCGACGAGTCGCCCTGCGTCGGTTCCACGCGCTTCAACGGAAGTTAAATTCGGATTCGGCACTCAAGGCGGAGTATAGTAAAGTAATGGAAGAATACATTACTCTCGGACATATGACTTTAATCGACGACGAATTGGCATCCGGATATTATATGCCTCACCACGCGGTTGTTAAGGCTACGAGCGCGACAACGAAGGTCCGCGTCGTCTTCGATGCGTCGGCCAAAACGAACAAGGGGATATCGCTTAATGATAGGCTTATGATAGGTCCTACGATACAGGACAAGCTCTTCGAACATTTGCTTAGGTTTCGCACACACGTATACGTCATTACCGCCGATATTGAAAAGATGTATCGACAAATCCTGATACATCCAACCGACCGGAAATATCAACGCGTATTTTGGTATCATGACAACCGCATCAGAACTTTTGAATTGAATACCGTAACATTTGGTGTTTCGTCCGCTCCATATTTAGCAATTCGAACAATTCAGAAACTTGCAGACGACGAGAGTGTGGACTTTCCATATGCCTCCAAGATTTTGAAACGCGACTTATACGTCGACGATCTTTTGACAGGAGCGAATTCATTGGATGAAGTGCTGCAAATCCGCGACGAAGTAATCGCACTTTTAAAACGCGGCGGATTTAATATTCGTCAATGGGCCTCAAACCACAATCACGCGCTCGACAATATTAGTGAAAAGGTTCTCGGCTTGGACCACACAATTGATACAAATAGTATCGTGAAAACTTTAGGTATTGGGTGGCATGCTCAAGGGGATAAACTCGTATACAGCGTAAAATCAATAGAATCACCGATTAAATCGACAAAACGCGGAATTTTATCGGAAATCGCGAAAATTTTTGATCCTCTTGGCCTTCTCGGACCGGTAATCCTAACTGCGAAAACTTTCATGCAGGAATGCTGGAAGACGAAGCTTGGTTGGGATGAATCGGTTCCGCAGGCCCTGTTTTCGAAATGGTCATCGTTCGCGAATCAACTCCCGTGTATTAACAACTTATCGATTGACCGGAAACTCGTTCTAGAAAACCCAAGAAATATTCAAATTCACGGATTTTGCGACGCAAGCAAGGCGGGATACGGCGCGTGTATTTACGTACGTTCTTGTAATCAAGAGAACCGTACTCTCGTTCGACTTGCCTGCGCCAAGTCGCGGGTCGCGCCGATTAAGGAAATGACCATGCCACGGCTCGAGCTCTGTGGAGCGCTTACACTTGCTCGACTTTATCATGAGTCACGGACTGCTTTTAATTTCCCGATTGATCGCGTTGTCTTTTGGTCAGATTCGACAATCGTTTTACAATGGCTCAAAAAGTCACCGTCAACTTTAAAAATTTTCGAAGCCAATCGCGTCGCGGAGATTCAGAAGATTAAGGAAGCCGAATGGCGACACGTTAGGACAAAAGATAACCCGGCGGATGCGTTATCTCGCGGACAGCTTCCGGCGGCATTTTGCGACAATTCGTCGTGGTTTGAGGGACCCCATTGGCTATGCGATCGCGAAGGCACCTGGCCAGCAAATTTAGAAGTCGAAATTGAGGAGCTACCCGGGTTAAAGACAAACGCGTGTCTAACGTTGAACACTAATCAGTGTGAATTTTTTAACAGATTTTCATCGTACGCGAAACTGGTACGCGTTATCGCTTATTGTTTGCGTATGCGTCGGTCGAACACGTATAAGGGTGAATTGCATGTAGAGGGAAAGACCAACGCGGAACGGACCATACTACGAGCGATCCAACGAGATCAATTTCTTGACGAAATACAACACATTTCGTCTTCGGGGGGAGCAAAGAGCAGTCGTCTTGCTTCCCTGAGTCCGTTCCTCGACGAATTTGGTCTTCTCCGCGTCGGCGGACGATTGCAAAACGCCGATATTTCGTATCCGCAAAAACACCCGGTTCTTTTACCATCTTACCATCACGTGACCGACCTAATCATTCGCGAAACACACGAGCGCGCGTATCACGCCGGGATTCAAAGTACCTTGTATACAATCCGACATAGATTCTGGCTCCTCGACGGGAAAAATCAGGTTCGTAAAATCGTACGGCGATGCGTTCGTTGCATTCGCTTCCGGCCGTCTCCGTTACAAGGGAAAATGGGAAATTTACCCAAAGCACGCGTCGACGAAGCAGCGGCTTTCACACACACGGGTGTGGATTTTTTCGGTCCGTTTTACATTAAAGAAAAGAAATATCGTAATAGAAATAGCGTAAAGGCGTACGGTTGTATTTTTATTTGCATGTCGGTAAAGGCCGTACATATCGGAATCGTGAGCGATCTTACAACCGAGGGTTTTCTTGGCGCCTTCAGACGTTTCATTGGGCGCCGAGCTATACCTACACACGTATATTCGGATAACGGAACTAACTTTGTAGGCGCGAATAATCAGCTCCGCGAATTGTTTGCTTTATTCGGTTCAAATGAATTTAAGGAACGCGTAAATGAATTTGCAATAGATAGGAATATTTCATGGCACTTCAATCCACCGCTAACACCACACTTCGGAGGCATATGGGAGGCCGCGGTCAAATCATTCAAGCATCATTTTAAGCGCGTAGTCGGTGAACGTTTATTTACTTTCGAAGAAATTAACACCTTAACAATAGAAATAGAAGCAATTTTAAATTCTAGTCCATTATGCCCTATATCAACAGATCCGAACGATCCAATCGCGCTAACACCTGCGCATGTTTTAGTTGGTCGTCCTCTCACGATGCTGCCGGAGGATAATTGTTTATCAGTTCCAGAGAATCGTTTGACTTCCTGGAAAAGGATCGTAAAGGCTCGCCAGGACTTTTGGAAACGATGGTACCTGGAATATTTGAACGAGCTTCAAAAGCGCCAAAAATGGTTTACTACCCGTGGTGAAATCCACGTTGGCACGATCGTCATCCTGATGGACAAAAATCAGCCCTGCATGCGATGGAGGTTGGGCAGAGTCACGGAAGTTCATCCCGGTGACGATGGAGAAGTTCGGGTCGCTACTGTTAAGACCGCCAACGGAATCGTCAAACGAAACATAACTCAATTGTGTCCATTAACCGAAACCGCGTAACTGTATATTGTAACGTATAAAACTATAACGAAAGGCCACACTTTAAAAACACAACAATACATCACACTTTGAAATAACAAGCGCAATAGTATTGCTCGCCTCACTCGCAACGGGGGGAGCATGTTCGGCCGCGAACACTTACCTGCTTTCGTCGCGACCGAAGGGATTTTATGACTCAAGTGGTTCGGCGCGTAGGCCACCGTGAAGACCCTCTGCCTCGACATTCGAGTCAAGGCAGAGTCTTTTGTCTATTAGTTGTACTCGAATCGGTTTGGAAATACCCATTTGCAAGTCGTAAATAACCTAACGGTTTTCCTTGCCTCTCACGATGGTCAAGAGTCGGAATTTTGTAAACCATCGCCCCTCTCGTGCGGGGGTTTTTCCAACATGTATCTTTTTAACGTATATTTTTTAGTCAGTCGTTGAGCCTTGTGCGGGTCGGATCGAGAGTACAACTTCGTGCGTCACGAAATAACAGATAAACTCCGTGTATCGCGGAACAACATACAACCTCCATGCATCATGGAGTAACGTAAAGCATCCAATGCAGGGTGGATTCCAAATACAATTATAACATTATTCGAGTGAGACCCTGCACTCCTCGAATAAACTATCGCAACACAACATTATCCGAGTGAGACTCTACACTCCTCGGATAAGCCAATGTAGGGTGGTAAAGAACGCAAAACATCATTCGAGTGGGACCCTACACTCCTCGAATAAACTATCGCCGACAATCCTACGCAATGTAGATTGTAACACATTACCGTCATATCGAATAATTATAATCCGCAATTGTGCGCTCGTGATCTTCGGATTGCGTATCGTAAATTGATTCTCTCGACGAGAATCAATCGAGATTTACACCTCGGTGTTCAAATCTTATGAAAACACGGTCGTGACGACGATCCGTAACGTGAACGCGGTCATGACGATGACCCGCAGAGTCGATTGCTCTATGCAACCACTCTTATTATATCGGCGCAATGCTATGCTACCCTATTATCATACACACACATTACGACACATTTACAAATCGTCTTCAATCGCTCGCATTTCCGCTTATAACCATAGTAAAATAAACATATTAGTGTCCGTGGGGTTTTTTATGCCGCAAGGCTTTTTCCCCAAACCGTGTATAACGAGCCAATAAACGTGTTAATTTTAGGCTCAAATCTGTATAACTTATTTTACACATACCCCCTTCCTCATTCATCGAATAATAAAAATTTTGAACAACGGAATTTCTCCATGTTGGAGAGATTTCGACGATACAGAAGACAAATAAAGGAAGTTTCATTCTTTAAATTAGTTCTTGACCAAAGGAAGTAAACACTGCACCAGAGTATGCGACTAATCGAGCCTTTAGGGAGTACTAATATTCGAATCTTATCGCGTGTGCGCGATGATTTCTAATCCCCAAAGTAAGAGTTAATCAGCTCACACGATAGCGGAGAACAGTTGGTTCGACAGTTATCGCGTAACTTTCCTAGCGTGATTTCAGCGTCAAAAAGAAAAACCTTAAGAATTGCCAGAAACCTACTGGACAAGTTATTTTACATATACTACATATTCAAAGCTTTGACTATGAGCCTATTGCTGCGTATAAAGTAGCTCGTATAAGAAGAACTAATTAGATTTCTAGAAATTTAGATAACCATATTAAATGAAAATTTGTGATGCATATTGCTCTAGAAATTGATAAACCTTTGATTACCGAGTGAGAAAACCGAAAATTTACTCTTACTCGCTTAATTCAAGGTTATGTTATCTAATCTGGCTCATAACTGGCTCCGCAAACATCGTCCAAAAATAGTGTCTTCTATTTGTGCCACTAATTAATACAATTTATGGATTTGAAACGTTAACTATAGGTTAAGTTCAAATAATTATGAAATAAATACAAGAGAATTTTAATACGAGATTATGCTATGATTACAAGAAGGACTACAATAACAAAAGTTAGTTTTCAAAAAAGTATAATCAAACGTTACAAAATTTAATACTGAATAAGTTAAAATGTCTATAATGTGAACAAATTTGATATTTTTTCTTTCGTTTCATTATTATAACTCTAAACGAGTAAGGAGTTAATCTACAAAATCAATTTTAATCATGGAATATGATGACGTGAAAGTGGCATACATCCTAATGTGTATTTAATTTCTTAAATTTCTCATATTCTGAAATTTTCAGATATTTTATGCTTGAAATTTCAGAATTCTCAAATTCCCAAATTTTTAATTTCCTAAACTACCATATTGCCATATTTTTGAACCTGTGCTCTCCATAAATTTTCCCTATTCTTCTTCAAATCCCTAGACTCTCCGTATTCTAGGTTCTCTCTTAATTCAACTTCGGTTCTTTGTGGACCATTCATGAGACTGCAATTTAATCTAACCTAACTTCCTAGATTTCTAAACTTTCATATTCCAGAATTTCTATATTTCCACATTAGCAAGCTATTAAATCCATACACTTGCAAATTTCCAAATGTTCAAATAGTCAAGTTTCCAAGCTTATCAAATATTTAACAAAATTCTTCATTTTT
This sequence comes from Megachile willughbiella, assembly GCA_945859595.2. Taxonomy (NCBI): domain Eukaryota; kingdom Metazoa; phylum Arthropoda; class Insecta; order Hymenoptera; family Megachilidae; genus Megachile; species Megachile willughbiella. The sequence continues at coordinate 2,514,875 of OX243807.1, forward strand.
CAAACTTACAAGTTTACAAATTTCAAGACTTCGAAATTTCCAAATATCCTATATGCATATATTTAAGTTTCCAGATTATCAATTTCCACATGTACAATTTTTCAGTTTTTTAGATATTTCAATTTTTGAATCTGCGAATTCCTATATTCCCAAATTTTCGAATTTCTTTTTGCAATTATCAAATTTTCAAATTTTTAAATCTCCAAATTTGAAATTACCAAATTTTTAAGGACCAAAAGTCTTCAAATTTTCAAACTCACAAATTTCGAAATTCACGTCAGCATTTCAGTACATATTGTTAAAAAATATCAAAAACTCTAACGTACAAAGAAGTTTTGTCGTGTGGAAATTTAATTACCCAATCTGCGGACGCGTGAATTCAACAGAAAAAGAATATATGACTTTGTTATAACGCATCTTGTAATCTTTTTTATGATTCGGTGCATTCGAATTCCGAAGAGTTTAGACCAACTTTGCCGCCCTATGTAAATATACGTGTTTCATCGTCAGTATTTCTGATCCTATTTTCTACAATATATCAAAACGGATCCTTAAAACTGGATGCAGTATACGATCCTGAGCGCCGGCGTCATCAAAACTGCGACGCGTCCGAATGGTTGATTTACGAACTCTCTCCATCTTCGTCCGAGGTCTGCGCCGTTCTTCCGTTTCTCCGTTCCTAAACGCGCTAACAAACAAGGTGATCTCGAGGATTCTATCTCGAAAGTTTCAGCAGGGAAGCCCGCGTAACTTTCCATAATATTTAAAGGCGTTTCAGACATTGCTCATCTTTTTTGACCCGGTCCGAACCGCTCGGCGCTCACTCGTTTGCTCGCGAGCCAGACGTCTGCTTGTCCCGTTCGTTATTTCGTGAATAAATAATTGAACGAACATACGCGAACGTGCGAAAGCGCGATGAAAATTTCAAATCGACGGCTTTTCGCCCGTTCACTGCTTCAAAATTATTCATCGATCTCTTTCTCGACGCCTGGACTATTCCACTATTTCACGCTCTTTCCTTTCGCTCTCTCTCTCCCCCTTTTTCTCTTTAACTCTCCCCTATCTCTTTCTCTCACTCTATCTCTCTTTTCGCTGTCCCTCCTCGTTGAAAGCGACGACGAGTCCTGCGACAAGGAATTCTGTGCTCGCGCAGCTTCGATATTAGCTTGGTCGGAAACCTCGTTTTAGCTCGCACCTTTTGCCTCTCTAAAGCGTGTTTGGTGTATTACAGGACTTGTTTCGCGGCTGTAAAACGCGTCGACGTATGTGTTTATTCCTTTCAGTATAACGACCAAGAGGGAAACAGTCAGCGGATCCCCATCATGTCACGTAGAACCTAATCTGGGTCAACGGGATTGAATTTAGATGCTAGACTGGTTGTTGTGACCACCGTGATGGGATCGAACATATTGACTTAACTACAATTTCCCCTCCCCTCTCCACACCATTCGCTCGTCAAAATATGGACAGACCCGCGATGTACAAATATCCACATTGAATATTCAAAAATTTTCAGTTACATACTTTCAAATTCGCAGATTTTTAAACTTGCAAAGTCTCAAGGTTCCCCAGTTCATCAATTTTAAATTTGTTGATTTTCAAATTCTCACATTTTTCAGTCTTTAAACTTGCAAATCCTCAAATTCTAAAATTAGCAATTCTCAAATCTTCGAGTTTTTTAATTTTATATTTCTGAATTTCTAAATTTTTGATTCCCAATTTCGTTAAATTCCTAAATTCCCAACTTCCCGATTCTGTAATCTCCAAATATTCAAGATTTATATCGTCATAGTTCTAGATTTCCACACCCGCAAATTGGCAAATTTCCAAATGCCCTAGTTTCCAAATCTCCAGTTCCTCACACATCTAAACTTCACGATGCATTTATTTTCAAAACCTCCTATCTTGAAATTTTTTAACTTTAGAAAGCTTAAATTTTTTAATTCTCAAAGCGTCAAGTTTTTAAGTTTCAAAAGACTCAACTATTCAAACTCAAAAATTTCCAAATTTTCAAATGTACACATTTCTCAATTTCCAAATTCCTAAAATTCTAAAATTTAGAAACTCACATATTCATTTTCTCGAAAATCTCTAAATTCCCGTTCCTAAATTTAAAAATTTCTATTCCTTTTACAAAATTTTGTATTTTCAAATCAGCAAATCCGCAAACGACCAAATTGCTAAATTCTTAAATTAAAAAATTTCTTAATTTACAAAAACCTAATTTCTAGATATTCGGTGTCTCAAATTTCTCAATTTTCAAAAGCACACATTTGAAAATTTTCAAATCTCTTCATCCTTAAATGCACAAATCTCTAAAATACCCAATTTTCAGATTAATAAATTTAGAGTTAAAAGTAAATTTAAATTTCTAAATTCTTAAATCTTCAAATATCCTAATTTCGAAAAACTCGTGTTTTTGTACACTTAAGTCTCCAAACTTCGAAAAGCACTTCCAAATTCCAAAATTTAAAAATTTCGGTTCCTAAATTTCTAAAATTCCAAAATGTTTCATTTCTAAGACCCATTTAGTTCTACCTGTTCCAAGCAATTAGTGCTATTAATTAATGAAGCTAAGAGATCTTTACAATAACCCTAGTCACGCTATTAATCGGACATGTTTCAGAGAATATCGAAATCTAATGGGCTTCTTTTCAACTTCACTTTGTTTAGGAACTAAGTTCTGCAACAGCAACATGAATTTGTCAATCTTTTTTTTATATTTCTGGCATTATTGTAACCCCTCACGAACGGCCGCTGTCGTTGTATCAAGATCTGTTATAATAAATTTTAGAGTCTTAAAGCTTAAGTTTTAAAATCTCGGCAGTGTTTCAAACTACAAACTGTAAAACTTTTTGAGTTCAGATCTTGAACTGTAAAGAGTATATCTTGATCATTTTAGCTTTTAACAAAGAATAAATAAATTACTTCTTTATGATCTATCTTGTAATTTTCTTGTTAATTTATTACATTTGAAATTTATGTAATTGGAATTAATTTTGTCGTCCTTCGAAATTTAACATGCACATGTACTTACATACCTACGTATGGCACCATTAGTAGGACAGACTCTGTGTGTATTCTAGTATGCCAGACTGACGGTAGTTCTACCAATAAGAAAATTGACACCAAGATTTCAATACTATTGGATATAGTTTCCAAAATTACTTGGACAAATGTTTGTGAGATGAAGATGTCTGAGATGCAAGATACTGACATGCCTACTTTAACATATTTAACATTGAGTCCTATTAGAAATCACATTTTTGTCGTTTTCGTTTGTATGATTCTAAGTATATAACAATAAGTTTTTATTAAAAATTTGAGTAACATAAAACAAACGTTTAATAAAAGTTCCTTGCACTTCAAAACACACATTTGGTGCCTTCATAAGTTAGTTAATAGAAAAGCTGGAATTTCTCACGAGTTCATTTATGCGATACATTTTGCAATTTTTATGAGGATTTTTGCATATTTTTGTACATTATAATTTATGTTAGGATTAATTTCTATAATTGTTACAGATTTGAAATGGGTAAAATATAATTATACCAAAAAATTGAATTATTTCTCTTCCTAACCTTATACATATTAAACTTCGTATAAATCATAACCTCGTTCCTGAAGAGGTTAACCTTACTCAGTTTTCAAACAATATAACAATATTATAATTTTATTATATTATATTTGACAATATTATAGCGGGTGATGTTATAACGTAATTCAGAATATGTAATTCGGACTGATCGGTGAACCATTTATAAATTTTCCATTATTCGCAATATAATGAATAAATTAATACTAGCATATACGTTTACTGCATCATCCATGTACTAGTATCAATATTAATCAACAATTTATGTCTTTCATCCATTTATTGAACATTGAAGTACAAAAGTAGAATATTATAAACTATATCACACAGTTGTGGTAAATCAAACAAACAACACTGATATTTTGACTAACTGCGTATCAGTAAAAACTACTTGACATTTAAAGCCTGAAGGATCACAAAGATGTCGGGATATATGATCACCACTCGGAACCGTGCATGGTCATATATCTGGAGAGGTAAATTTCTGAGAATTAGCCAAAGTTGTCTAATTCCAATTACTTTTATTACTGTTTCTGTTAAAAAAGGATTTAAAGAATATGGCCGTATAAAAGCTCCATCAATTAGTACCCAATTTAGGTATTATTGCAATAAAATATTTTGAAAATCATTATTTAAACAAGCTGCGCATTATTTTTATATAAATCTGAAATAAAATTACTTAAATTATTTTATTGAAAAACAACTTTTTTATTTATTGCCTTCTCAATTCCTTCTCGCTTTTTTAGTGCTAATTTTACTTAATGTTGCCTTCTAATTTTTTTCTCGCTTTCTGTTTCCATTTTTGTCCCGGTTATTTTATGACATTAATCAGTAATAGTTTTTTAGAATCATTGTCTATTATTATGCTTATTCTTTCTACTTATATTGATATCTTTCCTGTTTATATTAAATGCTTTAATGTAATTTAACTTAAGATGTACATATACATTACATTATATCAAGACATATACATTACATATATACAACATATGTACAATACATATACATAAAAAACCTTGTAATTTCTAATTAAATATTTAGTTTGAAATTATTAGGAAAGTTAATGCAGTTATGTGTAGTACCATTTTAATCGTACAAATCTCTATAATTCGATTAACCCTTTGTCATACTTTAACAGATTCAACTCGTGACACACTCACAGTTCCATTATGATAAATCTTACTTGAATTTTGAATACGTTTCAATTTGCAGTTTAAGTCCTATTACAGTTTGCACAGCCAAAAATCACTGCATGCAAAATTTTAATTTTCTTTATTCGTTTCAATATTTTAGCAATAAGTAATACTGACTGACACATCTAACGAATAAATCATACAATAAGGGGTTAAATCCACTTCAAAAATCTTGAAATACTATACAGTGAATTCTCTATATAAGAGAAATGCTTGGAATTACAAATAAACATGTTTCGAATTACGTCGTGTTTGGTCTCATGTTAATCCAGAAAATAATACAAATATATTGAAAAAAATTTCATAACGAAAGGTAAAAAAAAAATGTTCTATTCTTGCTTTAGGATCTACTGATGTATTGCTGTTTACATTCAGTTGTTCAAATGCTGTTCTTTTTTACATTTGACGAACTTCAATCAATGTAAAAACTACACGATATAAGCGAAAGTTCAGATCCGAAAGATTCGCTTATATCGAAACGTTACTGTATTTTTATTCTTATGGCAATTCAATAGTCCGCCGTAAGTCAACAATTCTAGAAATTGGTGGGGATAACTCGCGGCCATATAAGTGTATAGATTCGCGATCATACATATATTCGGGCATCACTGTACACTTCGATTGTAACTAATTTCATATTGCCCGTTCGCGGGTCAAATTCAAACGCGCTCTGCGTCCCGTTTGGTAACCATTAGCTACCCGTATAAACCGTGGTGACTGTTCGCAGTGAATTTCAGGCGACATTCAGTTGGTTGTGTTTTAATATCGAGGCATTCGCGTTCGCGCGTCCACCTGTGTGCACGCTTAAAATTCATTTCACGAAACGCAGCGTCGAGTTCGAAAAAAAAGACTCGAAAAAAAAAACAAAAAGGACGACGCGCGTAACGTTCCCGACATTTCCAACGGCAGGTCGCGTTACACAAGCGCGTGGAATTACAATATCGGATTTCATTTTCCGTCATAGGACGAGATTTCTCGGAGAAAGAGCCGAGCCACTGTTCCGAGGTGAAATTCGTCGGACGGTGAACGGTTTCGCGCGATCACCGCTTCGCTTGTCCTCCTTTAAAACAGCCAAGGCAACGTTTATCCCGTAGCAAGGAAGAAGGATAGAATTAGGCTATTAGGATGCTTTTTCTGCGAATACTAGAAACCCAACCACCGATTTATCTCGATAAACGATGAAGAGGGATTGTTTATCAAAGCACGAGCTGCTTTGTACAAGTACAATCGAGAATAGGTTGATTCTATACGTCAGAAACAAAAATATCGTTTCGTACAAAGCTCCGTTTTTAAGAAATCAACATTTAATCATTGTTCTAAGTGTTTCCCTGTGGTAAGGTTTTGACAATATTGTAAAAATTGCTAATTGTCTGTAATTTTCAAGAATCCTTATTTATTTAAATACAAACTGTCTTATAACAATGATGTTGACAATAGGGTGATTTTATATATAAAAAACAATAGAACATTTGACGTAAAATATTTCTTAATAAAAGTTCGTTTTTGAGAAAATTAAATTTATTAATTATTTTAAGTACTGCATTTACTAAGATTTTGACTATGCAGAGCTGTTTATAAATTGAGAGTCATCTTGCTGTTTGTAAAATTTACTTATTTATCTAAATATAAGTTTTATGATCTTATACACTCAAAATAAAATATTTCTCAAAAATTATTTTCTTTACTATTAGAGATAGAAACAAAAATAACAGTGACTAGATTTTTAAATTCTGTATCACCATTATATACAATTCCTGAAACCAAATAGGTTTACACCAGCTATTTTCATCTCCTTTTAATAGCAATGAAAATAATTTAAATATTCGACTTATGTGAGACAAACTGTACATGTAATATGTATACTTAATCAGATTTTTACCACATGAAATTGTTAAATAAAGGTTTCTCTTGTTACTTCTGAAATGTATTTATTCATTCACATGCAGATTACTTTACAATGACAAAACTAAAAATACGGCAACAAAAACGAATTGAAGGTTTTAAATAGAATACTTCGTTCTCTAGAAACTTCAGTCTGAAAATAATTTTGAATGTAGTATCTAACTAATAATAAGTATTTTGTCGGTAGTTAAATTTATTAGCACTAAAAAAGTAGATTATTTTGTTATTAGCAGTGTTCCCCGAACTCAAATGTATTCTCATTCTATTCCGTGTTATATTCTGCATCAATTTATTATGGATATGTACTACTGTTAGTTGTTCCAAACACGGAATGTTTTGAAATAACGGAATGTTTTTAAACATATCATTTATTTTCAAGCAGTCCAACGTAATAAGCTTCTATGATCAATATTTATATTTCTTATGTTTCATAGATTTATCTGTCTTAACTCAGATCAGTGACACACTTTGTTGTGTTTTGAGTTGCTTGCCCCCGAGAAAATATTATTATTCAGTATTTACAAAGATGTCTTGGCGACGATGACTATAGTAATCAGATGTTGGAAATTCATGGAGGTCTGCAATTTCAAAATTTTCAAATTTAGAAAGTACGAAATTGTAAATTCTAGCGATTTGGAATATATATTTGCAGATTTGGAAATTTAAATATTTGAGAATTTGAAGACTTGTTGATTTCAGAATTGAATTTGGCTATTTGGAAATTAAGTAATTTCGAAATTTGGAAGTTTAAGAACTTCGGAATTTGAAAACATATACAAATTTTAGGATCTTGAAATTTGAAAAATTGAATATTTCAAAACTTGAACGTTTGGAAATGTGCGGATTCTGAAATATAAATATGTGGTAATTTTGTTATTTGGAAATTAAGAATTTTGTAAATTTGGAGATTTTGTAGTTTGACAGTTTGTAGTTTGAAACACTGCCGAGATTTTAATTAATTCATAGTATACTGAGTTGGTGATCTGGATATTTGGTACTTTAAAGATTTACGAAAGTAATAGTATTGAAATTCAGAGTTTTATGGTATTTAGAAATCAGAGTTTAAAAATTCATACATTTGAGGATTTAAGAATATCTATTTGAATATCCCGAAAATAATAAATTTAAAAATGTGAAAATTTGGAATTTGAAATTTGGGGTTTGGAGATTTCGAGATTTGAGGACATTAAGATTTGAGAATGTTGAAATTCGAGGATTTAAAAATTTGGAAATTGCAAATTTAGTAATTTAAGTACTTGGAAACTTCGTAATCTGTAAATTTGATGGGTATTTGTAGTATTTTGAATTTGAAAATCTGTAAAATTGAGCAGCAGTGCCTGCAAGTGCACGCTTCTTGCGCATCCGTGCCACGTGCCCGGCGGGTAAAATACGTATCTCTAGGTTAAACCTCCGTCCGTAGCAATTCTTCACACACGTGGTCCCCATCAATCAATTATTAATATCATCCGTTATTCAAGAGAAAAATTCCATCATCGAAGGCGATCATTTAGTTCTAAATTGCTTCTTGTTCTTCGTTCTCCTCGAGGGCTGTAATAACCTTCATACCTTAGGATGGAGTTCGAGTTGGCGTGTTATTTAGGTCAGCAACGATGCACGCATAAACGTGTACATTCCTCGTTCGCAGGACGAAGAGCGACAATAAAAGCAGGTGGGCAACTTCTGGCTGAGTCGGCTGGTTGAATTCCACTGGAATTTCCGTGCCTTCCCCAACGGGTAATAACGAGGATTCGGCCTCGTTTATCACCACTTGTAGCTCAACCCCAGCGTAGTCCTGACCAACTGAATCTTTTCTTCTCGCTCGTTTGCACGAAAGAAAATGGCGTCTATCTCGTTTCTGACTCAGCTGCTTTAGTCGGCCTGCGACTCGCGCGCGTGACCCCTTACAACCCCTCATTTCCAGACGGTTTTCATTGCTGTTGTTTTTACCATGTTCCGTCTGCCGTCTCTTTCTGAACCTTGAGACACTGATAAACGTAACCACATCAAATGAAATCTTCTGTGTAACTACGTGTTACTTCCGCCTTTTTCCTGAAACATTAAGTAATATTCTCTCTGGCACGCGGCTTGAGTTTTCAATAGCTTGCGAGAACCTATTAACTTTTTGCACTTGTAGGTATTTTTACTGTTTGCAGACCGCAACATGAAAACGTACTAGTTAAAAATTTTAACGAATTATTTTGAAGTTATTATTTCTCTATTAATAATTTTCACTATTGTCTGTTTCGCTATGCTTATATTTGTATCACGTGTGTAATACTATAGAATTAATTAAAAAATGCTTATTTCAAATTATTATATTGAATTGAATGACGGCTGAGAGTCGCCTCTCAAGCGCAAGGGGTTAAATGTAAACAAGACTATTGACCGACTTGTTTTATTAAAAGGTTATTTTTGTTTTATAAATTTTTAAACCGTGTTGTTAAATTAAACTGTTAATTCTGCTTAAATATGTTTCTTTGCCTTTTAACAGGCGTATCAATTTATAATGTAGTTAGATTAGTTAAACGTTGAAAAATGACTTACGTAAGATTAATGGGTAGTTAATTTCCCAAGAAATTGGAAAACATCTTAAGTTTATTAAGATTTTTCCATTCAACAAATGTTTAAGTTACTAAATTTGGAACTATGAGACGTTAAAAATGTAGGAATTTACAAATCTCATCATTTCTTGGGACTGTTATTACAGTTTTGAACTTTCAGAACTACAAATCTAAAAATTTCCTTTCGAATTGTCCAAATTTATGGACTACCAAATTACCAGATTTTCGAATTTTTGGACCACAAGATTATTAAATTCCTGCACTTCTACATTTATAAGTTAGTAATTTACCAAATTACTATACTTCTAAATTCCGGAATTCTGAAATTTTGAAGTTCATAAATTTTCAAATTTTTAATTATAAATTTCCAAGTCACCAAGCTATTACATTTCTAGATTTAAAAATATGGAAGTTCCAAATCTGGTGATTAGAAAATTTAAAAGTTTAGTATTTTTATATTTCTAGAATAATTTTTTCAATAAAGTTCAAGTTTAACAATACCCTAATTCTTAAACTTTCAATTGTCCAAATTTCAACTTCTAAATCTTAAAATTTGGAAGTTTCAGAATTGAGATATTTGGAAATTTTAAAGTTTGATATCTCTAAATTTATAACTCTCTATTTAAATTTCCATGTGTCAAAATTTGAAATTATCAAATTTCCTCATCATTATATTATTAAAATCCTATATTTTCAACTTTCTAACTTTTTACATTACTTTCATGTTTTCTAATTGTATATTTCATAAATCCGAAAATTAAAAATTTGAAGTTTGCATATTTGGAATTTCCAAGAACTGATATTTTTTAATTTCTCTAACCATAACTTATAACGTTACTTTACAAGTTTCAACATTTGTAATCTACCTATACTTCAAATTTTTTTTATTTCTAAATTTGAAATCTTGATAGCTTGAAAACCTGAAAATTTGGAAACTGAAACTTTCTATCTTTATTTTTCTAAATTTATATCTTCATTAATTTTAAAGTTTTTGAATTTAGAAATTCCCAAATTCCCAAGTTCCTAAATACCCAAATTCCTAAATTCTCAAATTCTCAAATTCTCAAACTCTCAAATTCTCAAATTCTTAAATTCTTAAATTCTCAATTTCCCAAATTCTCAAATTCTCAAATTCTCAAATTCTCAAATTCTCAAATTCTCAAATTCTCAAATTCTCAAATGCTCAAATGCTCAAATTCTCAAATTCTTAAATTCTTAAATTCTTAAATTCTTAAATTCTCAAATTCCCAAATTCTCAATTTCTCTAATTTTCAAATTCCTAAACTTCTAAATCCCAAAATTTTCAAATTTTCTAAGTTCTTAGAATCAAACTCCCAATTTTCTAAGTTCTTACATCGCAAAATATCGCAAAATAAAACTATCAAATTTTTAAGTTTCTATATTATTAAATTATTAAACTTAAAATTCTTTAGTCCCAGAAGATATAAATTTTGAAAATCTGAAATCATAATACACTTTATCATTGTAAGTACCATTTACTCTTAAACTGCTGATCATTTCTAAGTTGTATTTATTGAAAATTTCTGTACCTTGTATATCTACTTTATATCTTATATATCTAAAAATTAATGTTGAATCGATAATTTTACAAATTGATGATTATTCTGGATAATAATCAAAGTTCCAATAGATTTTACAGCAAATTCCCATTTTTACTGCAGCAGTCAACGTGCCCATGGATCTATGAAGCTTTTATTATCAATCATATCGAGCCTTTTGTGCCGCCTGTTGAGCTTCCGCAAAATCACTGCGTTTTTCTTTAAAGCGGAAAGGAAGGATTTGAGGATCATCTGTGTTCAGGAAGCAGAAATGAAAGATCAAGTGTGTATAACGGTAGAATGTATGTTCTACCGTGGAAACTAAAGTTCTATTTCAATGAACGTATAGTCACTGCTAATTACAAGTCAGCTGATGTTGAAAAAACGTTAGTAGAACACTGTTGAAACTTCACTTCACATTGTTGTGATAACTAGCTGCTCACTTTCTAGAAAGTCCTTGCCTAACAGGTTATTCGCGCATGCAGGATAATATCAAGTGAATACAACAAATTTTATAATATTGCTAGATGTATAGTTTCAAATAATACAAATACATATATCGTATAAATATTGGTCTGAATATTTACGTAGTAATAAGAATAATTTTAACATTGTCATTATAAAATTGTATACCTGAGAGATTACAAAACGGTGATTTATTGGCGTACTAAGGACGATTTGGAAAAATTTAGAATTTTTGGAATTTAGGAATGTGAGAAGTTACAAGTTTGGATCTTTGAGTTAGGGAATTTGGGAAACTGAAAATTTACAAATTTGGGATTTTAGGTTTCAGAATGTAGGAATTTGGGAACTTGAGAATTTACAAATTTGGGACTTTAGGTTTGAGAATGTAGGAATTTGGGAACTTGAGAATTTACAAATTTGGGACTTTAGGTTTGAGAATGTAGGAATTTGGGGGTCTGAAAATTTGAACATTTAGAAATCTAATAATTTAGCGATTTCGGGATTTGGAAATTTGGAACGATAATTTTTGAACATTTGAAAAATGGTAATTCGCGAATTTAGTAATTTGAAAATTTAACAGTTTTAGGATTTGGAAATTTGGAATGTTAATGATTAAAAGATATAAGAATTTAAAGATTTTCAATTTAGGAAATTAGCAATCTTGAAAAATAACAATTCAGGGACTTTTAAGTTTGGAAACTTGAAAATTTAACTTCGGAATTTGAACTTTGGTAATTTGAAAATTTGTAATTTATTACAGATATTGCCATTATAAATACAGACATTGGAAATAAAATTAGTATTGTCCCAGGTAAGCACAAAAATATATTTTAAAAAGTTTCAAAGCTGACGGGTGCATAACTCCATAAATTTTCAATCATCAAATTACGATATAGTATAGCGTAGCAAAGAAAGTTAAAAAAGTTAATGAATTTGCATCGCAATTGTTTTCTCGGCCCGATTATTCACTGTTACAAACAGTTTCGAATGATCATGATATTAGATTAAGCCAACGTCACGAAACGTTAGTTTCTCTCGAAGTCTTTTCAGCGCTATTTGACATTGCGAGATACACTTGGCGATAAGAGTGAAGTTTATGGAGGTATATAGTAGCTCTACTGATTAACTGCTGCGCATTAATCTTTCTTAAGTGATCGAAACAGGCAAAGAAGGTGGTCGTTGACAGGCTGCACGTGCCATGGAACTTTTGTGTTTAACTATATTTAAAAAACGGTTAATGGATTTTCGCGTTGATTATGTCTTCGTACTTTAATCTTTAATATTAAAGTCAATAATCTTATCCTAAACCACACTCCCTACTTTTATTAATGAAATATTACATCGTAGTTTTATCACGTATATTACATTTTTACTATAATATGTTGAATTATACAAAAAGTATAGCTAAAATAGTGGTCGTCAAAAACTGGAATCATCATTAGAGCTGTTGGCGTAAACCGAATATTTGAAAGAAATCTATCTTCACTTTAATAATTTTTAAGGACATTATATTAAATTCATATACTGATCATTTTTAAGCACTTAAAATATTAACATCATATTTATTATACGGAAATGTCAGCTAATTAAAATTAGGAATTGTATGCAATGAAATGTCTCAGTCATTACAATTATTAATGAAATTAGGATCAACTGAAGATACATTGGAACATTGTACGCATGTAACAAATATAGAATTAAATAGTTTGATTTAGACAATTTTAATTGTCTGCATAATAAAGATTTTCTTTACGCTCAATTGCACTATATTAAGTATTAACGAACCAATAATTAACATCAATAATTAAATGGTCTTAAATTCTCTACACTATTTGTAATACATATTAGAATAATATGATGTAAAGATCAAAATAAAATTATATATCATTTTTATGTTTCATTCGTATTTTGTAACATCTTTGACTGTAACAATGTTCAGTATTATTTTGTACCTAACAACAGATTACTATTAGAATATGATTTAAGAATTTCAATTTACGTGTGTTGCAAAGTTATTAATCCATTAACTGCCAACTTTTTTATATATATATTTTTCAATAATAAAAATACATTTCATATTGACAATTAAAAAATTGTAACAATATTTCTACCGCTGTATTCCAAAGATATAACTATAACACATAATCTCATATAAAATACTTTCTTAAACTTCTAAATTTCACAAATATGAAGATTTTACATTTATGAAATTGTACACGTAAAAATTTGAATATTTGAAATTTCTCAATTAGAAATATCTGAACTTTAGGTCAGAAAATTTGAATATTAAAGTCCATAAATTTGAAAATTAAAGTCCTAAATTTCTGAATTTGAAACAGAAAATAAAGTTTATAAATTTTTTAATTTAATAATGCTTAAATTTCTAAATTTGAAACTCCGGTCTACATAATTGAAAATTTGTTATTTATAAAAACAAAGTCGAAAAGAATAAGAGTAAACAAAATATCTTTTAATCGGTATTATTTTTCACAAAAATTACATTGTTATATAAACGAATGGTGTGTAGATATACAAAAACCTTAACAAAATGTAAAACGTAAAAGAACGAAGCAAAATTCTGATGTTAAATATATAAAATCCTCAGATGAAGCTTGTAGCAAATGTATGAACCTTCACCTTTTAGGAAATATTTAATAAAGCACATGAAACTAAAGTACTAAATAATGGAATAACAAATCAAATGTTAACATCACGAATATGTAATAGGGATCCTAAAAATATCGAGACTGTACCGTTTGATCATGTAATGGCACACACGTTCCTATTCGTGGTTAAAATATTAATATTTCTTTCTTAAAGGGGTCAGGTTACATGGTTTAAAAGAACTGCTACATTAGCGACGGAGTCCAGGATGTAGCAGCGAAGAGAAACGAGGAAATTAACAACTTCACTTTTCATCAGGACTTTTCGCCACCTGAAGATTCTGTCTGACCTCTTGATTGCACGAAATCTGCTCCAAAGACCAAGATACGACGCTCGCACACGCCGAGACAGACGACCAAGTGGTCGATAGAGTTGCACCATGCTCTTTCCACTATTCCGCTTTTCATCCCCCTTTCGGTTGGTCCTCCTTTCCAGTCGTTCTGGCGAACTCACCCCAGTTTTCATGCGAACGACGGATCGTGCTTCGCTTTCTTCACAGTTTAACGCAGCATCCGTACGAGTTCGTAGCGAAACCTGTTCTCCCATGCAACCGTACAGCCACATTGTCGACAACAACAATGACGACGACTTGTTTTTCTTCCTCTGCGTCTGCCTACCTTCTCCCTTTCAGCCTTTTTTCCCGCTCGCTTCCGACGCTGAGAAAATGTAGGTTTCACCCTTCGCGGGGAAAGTGCGCTGGGCAGAAAAATTTTCTACTTTATGACAAACCAACTAACGTGGCACAGAAATGGGAATGTAGGACTCGGAAGGTTTTTTTTTCATTAATTGGTACGTGAAGGTTTGATATTCAAACACGGTAATTCCTCCATTCCAGCAATTTTTCCACGGTCAAAAGATGAAATTAACGCCAAAATCTTGCATAGCAGCAGTGCAGTTGTTTATCATTCAAATCCCTCTTCGTGCTTTCATCTCCGTTATTGAATATAATAATTGTACTCATTTGTTTTATGTGACATCCCACTTTCATAGTTCGCGGTTTCGGTATCCATGCAACATTGTGAGAATCTAATCCCCACAAATAATGAAGTGTTTACGATATTCTAAACTTTTGGTTCTTCAAGATTTTAATGATACTCACAGTTCCGTTATTTGGATTATCTGTATAATGAATTACAAGGACTGACGTAAATGGAGCATTTTTTAATTGAAATTCTGAGTTTTAACATTGAAACCCTCTTCCGTTAAAAATTACATAGAGGTTCAATTGATTCTAAAAAATGACAGCTGGACGTTATAATATTCTATTTCCCGATAAATGAAATAAGTGTCATTCGCGTAAAAGTTTGATATTGACTAGAAAAATAGCGTTAATGTCCGCGGCGAGTGAACATACTTCGAACCGTTATTCTTGGAAAATTAACATGATATCTGCGTAGATTTCTATGTTAAAAACGCACTAGGACAGTATTTATTACGTTTATATAATAATATTTTGCACACTTGTAGTTAATAAATAGATATCGCAGGTAATTTATTGTTAACTATAAATGTTCCATGTAAATAAACAACAATAAGCATTACTTTTTGAATTTAGTTTCATTTTTTAAATTTCTGCTTGCTTTAAATGTGTACGTGGTTTTTTACACATTTTTATTATGTTCCTCTCAGATTAGTTAATAATATGTTATCAGATATTTTAAAATTATTTATTTTTAGCGATTTTGTATTTTATCAGAATCTACATTATTTCGATATCTTTCTTACAACATGTTTCCTGTAATTCATTAAAAATATTTCTTCGAAAATCAGCATTGACTTTATTTCTTAAAGTCAAAACGTTCATTATTTAAAGATGAACTAATTAGATTAAATAGGAATTAATCGCGATTAAATTCTGCTAATAACTAAAGAAAAATAACTAGAAGGTTGATGTATGTATTCATAAAATAGTTTGACCACATACGAAACAATAAGTTACGTTTCTTTCTGAAATGTTTCACAAAATTCTCCCGTCCTAACCACTTCCATGAGGTTAAACAGCCGTAACGCCATACCAATTGACATAAGCTTCCTCCGACCTATTAAATGAGTTTCCATAATGATTTTAAAAAGAGAACATTGGCGTCACACTTAAAAAATGGAGAATTTGAAATATTTAGTCAAAATAAAATTGAAATATATTATAAAATACTTTTATAAGTTAAGTGAATTAAGTTTGTAAATTAAAATTTTATAAGACAAACTAATAACAACTATTTGTAAAATCTTAAACAATTATAGTACCACATTAATGTCGATGGTGATTGAATCAGAAAATAATACGGATTCATTTGTTGATTTTTAATGACCGCTAACTGTTTTTATGGATTACAAGAGAAAAACATCGACGCATCGAACCAAAAGCCGAGAGTGAACAGGATTTGATCACAAGACTGAAATACTTTATAATATTTTCCAGGAAATTACCAACATTAACTTTTTGCAGATTATACAACCATGACACTATATTAAGTAATGCATTCTGATGAAAAAAGACGTTAATCCTAATTTATTATGTTCATATTAAACAGAGTGCAATATAATTTGGTTAATTTGCTGACTTCGGATAACTTTTAATTATTATTATCAATTTTATAGTGAAATAACGTTATAGTGTTTCAGAAATTAAAAGTGGAAAACATCACATCAAAGTAGCCCTGAAATATTGTGTAGATTTTCCAGTTGGTTAGGTATGATGACCTTTAAGAGGCGCAATGACCATAACACTGCATAAAATTAATATATACTTATGAGAAGTGATAAACTGTCTTCTATTTCGTTGATGTTAAGTACGTTTTAAGGAAATTTTGAAATATACGTGGACTTTTGATCATTTTTATCTGTTTCTAATAACGATAAAGTGGAATATTACTGCGAAGTTTAAGAAATCTAAAATACAAAACGCTAGATTGTATCAAAGCAGCTTTTAGTATGAAAATAATGTCTGTTTGTGCAGATACTGGTAAAATGATGAGCGGATGTTTAGAAACCTTTTCCAAATTCATTTCCCAGTGAAAATGATTCAAATTTTGGTAGCCACTATAGTAAATAACACTGTCCAACAAATTTTAACTTTTTGTCGACGTTTCTATTTTCGTTCAATGATTCTTATAGGGTTTTTCGCGCTGATTACGAATCTGCAACCCGTTTTTCTCCAGCACGTACAGTTTTTGAGAAATTTGAGTTTGAAAAAAAAACACATTTTTAAAATTTGAACCAATTTTGTGAGATAACTATAAAAGATACTAAGATTCTGTTTGTATCATAAGATTCTATAGACTTTCCTGAATACAACGATATCTGGCTTTTACGCATTCTGAATATTTAAACATGTTTAAACAATCATTGAACGCCGAGAGGCCTGGATTTTGCACCAATTTTTAGGTATATTTTTCAATTTATCTTAAAAAGTAAGGGTCTAGCGGAAAATCGAACTATACTACGCGATAGAGCAGATTTTCACCTTTAAAAAGCACCCATACAAAGTTGTAACGTCGTTTTTTTTACGATGCTAGAAACAAAATAGCTGCGCGGGAAACGGAAAACGGACAGTGGTGCTCCGCGTCAGAGCGGCCGTTCCGTATCCCGCCCATATTAACGCGATGCAACTCTGGCGCGGAGCACCACTGTCCGTTTTCCGTTTCCCGCGCAGCTATTTTGTTTCTAGCATCGTAAAAAAAACGATGTTGCAACTTTGTATGGGTGCTTTTTAAAGGTGAAAATCTGCTCTATCGCGTAGTATAGTTCGATTTTCCACTAGACCCTTACTTTTTAAAATAAATTGAAAAATGTACCTAAAAATTGGTGCAAAATCCGTGCCTCTCGGCGTTCAATGATTGTTTAAACATCTTTAAATATTCAGAATGCGTAAAGGCCAGATATCGTTACATTCAGGAAAGTCTATAGAATCTTATGGTACAAACAGAATCTTAGTATCTTTTATAGTTATCTCACAAAATTGGTTCAAATTTTAAAAATGTGGTTTTTTTTCAAACTAAAATTTCTCAAAAACTGTACGTGCTGAAGAAAAACGGGTTGCAGATTCGTAATCAGCGCGAAAAATACTATAAGAATCACTGAACGAAAATAGAAACGCCAATTGGCTGTTGAACAGTGTAATCAACGCTGCATCTTATTTAACAAAAAATTGAAGAAAAACTCGTAACTATCATTATTAATATAAATTGATTCCCTCTGACATAATCTTAAAAAGATCAAAAGAAACAAAGGTCAATTTCAACCTCCAACACGATACCCTTCTGGAAACACCGTGATTCGAATTTAGAAATAACGGAACAAAAAGCAACGTTCCAATCTCCGCCCCGTGCCCCAATGAATTCATAATTTTCGAGATGGAAAATTGCGATGGCCGTGTATCACAACCGCGTCGATTCATCGTGGCTTCGCAATTTGGTGTTGTACGTGCTGTTAGCAAACCGACGGCTACATATTGATGCCCTCTGGGCCCAGTGTCGGTAAATTAATAGAGGCAGCGTTAGGTTCAATCGATGATACGCAATAAACTGATGAAATCGTTATTGCACAGGCTGGTATTATTTAATCAGCGATGCATACTTCATTCAAGCACAATTTTCTGAATAACCGTGTATAACTAGATGCTCGAATAACACGGCGTCGGTGCCCGTACTGCTCCATTGTTCATCGACGTCGATGGTACACTGTAGGACGCATCGTTAATGACACCGACGAGCCCCCGGTGCACCGGGACGCCCGGAGAGACTGACAGACGTCTAGGTCTTGATTTTCTCGCTTTTTACCCTCGCGTAGGACACAGTTTCCTGGTCGAAACTGGAACTTTGAAACTGTCAGCGAAGCACGAAGACTGGTTGCAGACTCACGCGACAAGAGGTAAACAGGATTACGCCGAAAATATGAGAGAGATCGTCGTTTCCTTTTGCTTCTGTAGTCAACACCGTTCTTCTGCTTCGATAGTCTTTCGTTGTTTCTTCGTCCTCTGTTTCACCAAGCTCACTGCAACATCTCGTTCCACGTTACACGTGTTCAAGGAGCTCGCTAGACTTCTACGCGTGCACTTGACAGCTAATAGGTAACAGTTATTTGAACGCGACGTGGAAAGAGTCGAGAAGTTTATTAAAGTCCGACTTCCGTGCAACGAACGAAAAATTTCATTTGAATACCGCTTCCCGCCTAAGACGCCTCCTTTCATCCTGTTTATTCTCAGCCCCGGCTGCTTTTGTCTGCGGTTTTTATTTCTTCCGACCGGTAGAAACGTTGTAATACAGCCAGTTAACGACTCCACGTCGAAGGCACTTTGAATAAGACGTCCAACGTCGCTGTGGTTTTACTGAAGGATTTAGGAGAGGCACAATCCTCAGCCAAGACGGTGTATACACTTTATTTCAATCTTTAGAACCCTGTGTCGCTCGTTTTGAAAGGGATTCACAATGCGAGCCTTTCAATCGGATGAAGTACAGTTTCTTCGCGGATACACGCGAATATTCAGCGCCCTGAAAGCCCGATCTTTGTTAATCCTTTTCGGATGTGGTTGTAATCGAGCCTGATAAACAGACTGATGTAATTCTGATATTAATACGAGTTATTATAACGAAGCGTATACAACCGAACGTCGCGAGGATGGGTAGAAACTCGAGATACGCCCGAGCTGGCCTGAATGCGAATTTAAACGAGAAGGTGCTCCAAAATGTACGGAGATAATACGAAAATTCCCTTTTCCAGTCACGCATATTCCGTCGAACCAACATCATCCTCTGTTACACCTTCTTCTGGAGAACATTATTCTCATGACAAACAGCGTCGTTCCAAACGTATGTCATGATATTACGACATCGCGTAGAGACCGCAAACGGACCAATTCTTATCCAAATTTGCACGTAAGATCAGCCACACGCCATACGCCAAGCCGTGGCGATTATAAATCGATATCCATCGTGGACTGCATCAGTTTGCAAAAGAGGAACACGGTGTACGAAGGCTAACGAGGCATCAGCACCCTCCTTCGCCCGTCGTTAATATTAGAAGTAACGGGTATCGGAAGTTAGTTACCCTTCGCCAGTTGCCTCCGAGGACCTTGATCCGGTACACCCCGTGTTTACACTCGCACCAAGCTTCGACACATACAGACAAGCGATTGCTGAACAACCAACGCGTACTTTGTCGATCACGATTGAACCACGATCGTAAAACCGGGGGTGTAAAGCTCGCTACTCTTGCGACAGGCATGGATAATACCTAAACTCTAACACTCGGTAGTCGAAGATGGACGAAAGTTCAGCTAGAAATACATGGATCCTTCTTCGTCGTAACATCGTGAGGAAGCAGTGCCTGGCAGAGTATCAAGGAAGGGGCGGGTGAAGAACGAGCGACAATATCGGCTGCGCTTCGTTCGGCCACGAGCGTGCCAGGAACTCGAGGACGAAAACCGCAGCCGAACCTCGGCGACGTTCTCAGTGGTCAACTTCGAATACAGATAGGGCAGTGGTCCAGAGAGTGTAGCGAGAACCTGTGGACGAAGATGAACGGAATACGCGCAGGCGGAATGGGGGTAAATAGAGGAGCAAAGTGAGAGAGGGAGAAAGAGAGATAGCACGAGGAGAGGTAACAGAAACAGACGAACCGATAGAGAGGGAGAAACGTGGCAGGTGCAGGAGAGGATTCGCGTACGGGCGGGTGAGTTGTGCGTACCAATCGCGGGTGCAGGGTACGTCCGCAGGCACGCAGGAGGAGGCGAAAACCGGGTACAGCCCCAGGAACGGAGGGTTCCGGCAAACGGGGCAAAACCGCCCACGCTGCTTGCCAAGAGCGGCGCGCGTCTGCTCGCGTTGCGGCGAGTGCAACACACCGAGTACCGCGCGCGAAAACGGGCTTCAACGCGACTCGGTTGGGTGGTGGCTCGCTGTTCAGCTCGTTGGAGAGAAAAGGGTGGAGAAGGAGCGTCGAGAAGCGCGAGAGGGTTGGAGGGACAGAGAGCAACAGAGTGGAAGAGGGATGCGTGAAGGAGGAAGAGTGAAAATGGAAAAGGAAGAGAGGAGGACAGAGGAGAAGGAAGAAGGGTAGTGTGCAGAGGTTGGAGGGGACGGGTGAGGTGGCGGAGGTTGGGCGACGGGGGTGGCAGCCGATTCTCGGTTGGTGGTAGTGGTGGCAAAGGCTGAAGGGGAGCGAGAGGTGGCGGAGGTGGTGGCGGCGGCGGCGGCGAACATAAAATCCCTCGCACATGCCTGGTGCATTCATTAGGGGGGATGTGCCCGTGCAGCGTACACGTCGACCTGCATCCACGCCACCCTCTCTCTCTCTCGGCGCCACCCCTGGCCTCAGTCGCGCTCCGCGGCCAACTTGGTACACACGCCACTTTGTTGTCTCTCCCTCTCGGAGTTTCATCCGCGTTTCTACGCCATCGACGTCGCGTCGCGAGATAATCATGCCGCGATATTTCGCTTCGATCAGTCATTGATCCGTCGATTGCACAACGTCGGCTCGAGTTGAAACACCGTTTTTTCTGTGTTTCGCAACAATCTTGACTCAGACACCCGTCTGGCACCCTCGGTTCGTCGCGTTCGAATCATGATCGCGACAAGTTGAAGATACTCGGTGGAACATTGCGAGTGCGTTTACCGTTGATATCGTGTGCGCGAATGTACTGTCCACGAAGACGACAGAAATCGCGGTTACTGCGTGAAAACGCAAGAGGACCAACCGTCTGAAGAGGAGCAGCAGCTCGTCCGGGGTGAATCGTCGCCGGAAGACCGTCGTAGGAAGATCTTCCGTGGGAGGATCAAGCGGAGAGAGTCGTTCTTTGATCAGCGTCGAGCGGCTACGGCAGGCCGACAGGATTTCATGTTCACGAATTTCAGTAAACCAGGTAACGATGCGCCTAACCCGCCAGTACGGAATCGGCGCGTCGATTTTCAGATTTTCCTTCGACAGACGTGCTCGCGTAGGGTATTATTCGATTTACGCGCTCGACCTTCCTGGTTACACGCGGCTCGTTGAGAGGGGAGGGCAGATACGCGCCTATTCTGTGGCCCACAAACAGCCTACGCCAGAACTGGGCTCATCGATCGCGAGATCTAGAGGCATGCGTCGCGTGTTCCTCCCTCTCGCTTCGACGATTTCGCTTGAAAATAATAAGACGCGAGCAGTTGACGGATACGCGTTTAATCACGGTTCAACTTGCACGCGGATTCCTTCTATTTCCTCTGTCGCTCGTTTGCCCGATCAAACCTTATCGACGCGAACCTGCACTTGATTGCTCTCGTTTTCTTCCCGCTCTTTCACGTAAACCGATAATTGAATAGAAAATCAAGGGGAGAACGTTGAACGTAGAAAATAGGGAAAACGTTGAAACGGACGATGAGAATTTCACCGTTAAATTCCGTAACTGATCATGGAACCGGATAGTTTAACGGATTTCAATAATGTGCTCGGTAAACTAGACTGCACTTATTGGTTCGGCGTCCAATTGAAACATAAACTGGCTCGGTGTGGGGAAAAACACGCGTTAACGCGATTGTCAATTTTCGAGAACGTTGCGCAGTTAATCGTAATTGTACAGAATATATTTTTTTAAATTCTAGTGTTAACTATCGATTAGAGTTAAATTGAAAAATGAAGTTCGTAAACGACAAACGTTCGATAACGAGTTATTCGTAAATTGAAAAGCGTAGACTGACTTTTGCTCAATTAAACAAGTAAGCAAGTTGTTGTATGACTTTTAACTCATTTTCGATAAAATGTTCAACGTGAAATTATATTTCATATCGTATAGCACCGCATTACGGATAAAACTAGCAAAATGCTGTGCTCCGAGTTCGATCCAAACGTAATTAGACCAAACGCATCATGAACGAGTGCGCAGCGAAGTGCAATTTATTATATACTTTCCATCCAAAAATGCAATTTACGTGCACAACGCGTAATAAACCTGTCATTTTCGGTAAAAATGATATAAAAACTTTGTTTTCGTTGAACGAGGATATTATTCTAGAATTGAACTTCGCTCGCTAGATCTTGCCAGGGCGAAAAATGAAATGTTCTTCGGGACAAAAATGGAAAAGTAACATCCCACGAAAATGAGTCCTCGCGAATTTTACAATGCAAATCTACGCCAAAAATGAAATTCGTGATAATAAAGCTAGGTGAGAATTTCGGAGACAAAAGTTCGCGGACGGAAGAAGTGTTAGCATTATTAGAATTTCCACAGGAATTATTTACGCGATACTTTACCGGCAGCGTTCTTCCCTATGCAAATATAAAACGTCGTAACTCCTTAGACGTTACGTCGCGGTGGACAAATATTGCAATAACGGTATATCAAGATTAATTTGTAATCTGCCGCGATGGTCGCAGGGAAACGATCCATAATTTATACCTCGCGCATAGCTGTTCGTTCCACCGGATTAAGCTAAAAAGATGATACAACAACGAACAAAAATTTCAGCGCCGAATTTACACGCTGGTTGAACTATTATCGTTTATTTTCCGTCCTGTTTGTACGCCAGACGGTGGCTCTGTTAAACGAGTTGGCCGAAGGTTCCGACATAAATCGACGCAAACAACGTATTTACGCTCGATCGTTTCCGAAAAAGAAGACAAGAGGGAACAGAATGGGAATCCCGTGTCGCTGCTTTTTCTCTCTGCGTCGAGATGACGCGCCGATCAAAAGAGACACTCGTCGAGGGGGAGGAAAATTCGTTGCAACGCAGTGATCGTGGTTTTCTTTCGTGCAGACGGAGAAACGTCAACACTCGTCCATTTATTTAAGAAACTTCCATCTGAAGATCAAACGTTCAAAACATGCTCTGTCTCCTTCTAAGCCCTATTGTTGCCAGGAAAATAGTCGAGCGCGTATTATACGGACTCTTATCTTCTCTAAAAAGACTACACCCGCTTTCGCGTCAAATCTGCTGCTTATTTCACCGTGAATTATTTACGCGATCGTCTTTTGTGCGAGCTTAAATCCGAACAAAGTATGATGAAATCAGAAATGCGATATTACGTTTCCGTACGATGCGATACATATTTTTCGCGTGAAACGGAGAGGTTAGTTTGCTCGCGAAGATTGAATCGTTCGCGGGTCGCAATTTTGCTGCGCGCGCAACGGCGCGCGAGCATGCGCGGTGGCCCGTGCTACTCGCGTAGACATCTCCGCTGCACTTCCGGCGTGCAACGCGCGAAGATCGTCCCTGAAGATCTGCCAACCGCACCGAAGACAGAGAAACGATATTTCGTTGCGCTACGTCAATCAGGTCTCGTAGCGCGACTTCTGATCGCGCTAGGGCGAGAAGCGGCGACGTATCGAGGCACAATACGTCGCAACGACGCCTGCTTCGACTTGTTTTCCTCGTGGAACAGTCAAGGCCGCCGCGAGATAATTATGCAGATAACGGTGATGCTCGCCGGTATCCCACCTGCATGGAGGATCTACAGGTCCGTTCCTTTGGCTAAGATGATCTTTTCTCTGTGTGTCTGTCCTTTACACTATGCTTGATCTTTGATCTCTCGCTGTCGAACATTTTTGACTCTTGATAAGTGGACGGTCGTTAGGTAACACAGATTGGTTGCTTCTGCGATTTTTACGAAGCAGACTTTTTTTCGAATAGTAAAGTTATCTCGTTCGAAGGAACCGGTTCGCGCAATTGATTGCGTAACCGCTTATTTGGTCCAGGATGATGTTACCGATGTCTGGCAGGTTGCGAAGTAATTTTGCGAACAAGCTTCATCTAGGAGGCAATAAAATCAGGCTAGCCACGATTAAAAGGACTCGCGCAAACGTGCCGTGAGCTAACTACCGTACGCTTTCAGTAATTATTCGTCGGTGAAACGAGTAAATCCGACCTGATACCAGCAGATACGATTACTCCGTTTTTTTCCCGTTCTCTCGTACGCGTGGCCCGCTAATTCTACCACGGATGTCCGGATGGAAAAAAAGAAAATATCGCGGAAAATTTTCTGGTAATAGAGTTATGTGGCGAGTAAATTCCAAGAGGATCATTTAAATTTCATTCACGCGGAGATTTGTTAGAGTTCCTTGTGACTCTCAAGACGATTTCTTCTCTTTTGTTCTCCGTTCGTGTAAATCGCGTCTTCGTTAAGTGAGACATTTTCGTCAGGGACAATATCCGATATAATTTATGACCAAGCAGTTGAATGCCAGAATAAGTATTCCTTAACGAAGTTGTCATTCTGAACGATTGTAGCTGATTTGCCGCTGAAAATATTACGGCGCGTCTTTACGTTATTGTGCCATCAGTTAACTTTTTAAATTCTCCAGAGACGCGCTCGAGACAAATCCAGTTATATTCATTGCGTTATCCGTTTAATACGCCGAATTCCTATTTACCGGCTCGACTGTATCTTCGTCGTAGACAAGCAAGCGAATAGTAATTTCGCACGGTGCCAATCAAAGCGCGGATTAAATCTGTTAATGGTCAGGCAATGCTTGTAAATCCGCACTCGAAAACCGATTAAGGAGATTTTCCAATTTTCCCGCTACCTATTGATTTCGTACGGTTAACACGATTATCGTTCGGCCCGTAGACCGGCGAAATTAATATCAGAAAGCTCGCGATTTGCGTGAATTACCGTTTATTGGAGTCAAATGAAGCCGAACGACCCCTTTGCGCCGCATGATTTTCCGCGAAATGTAATCCCCTCCCGTATAACGTGGCGCAAACTCGCATTTCCCGAAAGAAACGAAAAAAAGAAAAAAACGAAAAGAAAAGAAGAATGAAACAAGGCAGGGAGAATCTCGCGAATTGCTTAAGCTGCTGAGATA
The DNA here is from genome assembly GCA_945859595.2 of Megachile willughbiella. Classification (NCBI taxonomy): domain Eukaryota; kingdom Metazoa; phylum Arthropoda; class Insecta; order Hymenoptera; family Megachilidae; genus Megachile; species Megachile willughbiella. The sequence continues at coordinate 2,540,587 of OX243807.1, forward strand.
AAAGTATACGAACGATCCTTCGGTTAAAACAGCTTTGGGTTTTTTCTTTTTTTTTTCTTTTTTTTGGAATGTCTAAGGAAGAAACAGGTTTTGAAAGTTTCCTTTTGCAGTATCTTCTTTAAGGATCTATGAATCTTACATACATTGCACGCGTTGTGATAAGTTTATAAGAAGTTGAACTTTTGCGTAACACTTTAATACGTTTATAACACTTTCATGCGCGTCCGCGAAATGCTTTATGATATAAGATACTTTTTGCTCAGTTTTTTTTTAATGATTATGGTCGTAATTATCTTCATGCGAGAAAATTGTTTTATTTATTGCGCTGACTGTAAGAAAACATTATAACTGCTCGATTGAACTTTAGCGCTAAATGCAACCGTTTTAATTATTTATACTTCCGATAATATACAGTAGGAATTCTGTTGGTGAGAGAAAAGTACTCGTTTTCGTTGAACAGAATAGTAATTTCTGTTTAATTATCGCGTCCCGGGTTATCAATAGGATAAACGTGTTTATTTTGTCATTAGTACGAAAGGTAATTCAATTAAATATTTATTTATTTACTTTAACGTTCGTCATTTGCGTGATCTAATCATGAACACGTTCTAACAGATTTAGTCTTGATAGGTTATGTGTCACGTGTTATCTGTTACTATATTTCGTAGTCAAATTATTTCAATAATTCATTACATTTTAGTATACGGCTAGCTTGTGACACGAAATGCTTAAAACTTTTGATTAAATAGAGTACGATAATTTATTCGGTGCAAATAATCTTTCTACACTTTGAAAAAATACGTAAACAATGATTACAGATGAAAACAAAGTTTCGTTGTTCATCGTTGCATTTTACATTATAAATATATTTACAAATACATCGATAAGAAATTCTGAATGTTGAAAAGAGGAAACGATTTAGTCAATTTGAAACTGTTGCACGAACTTCTATCGCGTGACTAGTAACGTTTGAATTCGAGCGCCCTTCGCGCCATTCCCCCCGGCAGATGCACGAAGGTCAAAAGTATTTTAAAAATAAGGCCGTAGGCATTGGCAGATTGGTATGGTAGTGGACGTTAAGGGTCGGGTGGCGTTGTAATGGCAAAAAGTTTGCGAAAGGTGAGTAATCATCGGGACGATAAACAAAGTCGGTTTGCTAGTGTATACGGTGCGTTAGTTAACTGGCGCTGGGTTTAGGTAAATAAAGCCGCGTGTGAAGCGTGTTTGAATGGTTAGAAATCGAGTATCAACAAATCTAGTTTTCGCGAGAAGGCTCGTGGCTAGACGAACACGGTCGACAATGGCGCCCAAGCCTCGCGAATATTGACATTGCCGAAAACATTATCTTCGAATATTGGATATTATCATATCCGTGGGTGAGACATACTGCGTCGCAATTAATATTCTAACCTTTTTTCCATTCGCGTCACATTTATCGAAGTGAAATCGCGAACAAAGTAGTTTGTTGGTTTGCTTAGGTTATGCGAAAAAATGTTTTCGGCACGTATAGTAGCGACGCGTGAACCCTGAAGGGTTTTACAGTTATACTGCAATGTGGCACATTTGCAGAAGCACGGAGGAAGTTGTGTGGGTCTAGAGTTGCGATATAATCTCCGAGAAGATATCGTTAAGCCGATATAGGAAAGTGTGCGTGAAGAAAGGCGTGTGAGTTAACATTTTAAGGGTTAGGGAGTCATTCTGTACTCAGGGTGATCATAGTCTTTAGTGTGGACAGTTCAGGGCAGCTAGTTTGGTTGTAGGGTCGGGATTGGAGATAGACAAGATGGACCAACAGTATTGCCTACGGTGGAACAATCATCCAGCCAACCTCACAGACGTTCTCAGCTCCTTGCTTGCCAGAGAGGCACTCTGCGACGTTACCCTGGCGTGTGTTGGAGAGACATTCAAGGCACACCAGACGATACTCTCTGCATGCAGTCCATATTTCGAGAGCATTTTCCTCCAGAATACCCATCCCCATCCAATTATATTCCTGAAGGATGTCAATGACACGGAAATGAAGGCGTTGCTGCACTTTATGTATAAGGGAGAAGTTAACGTTAGTCAGCATCTACTACCGATGTTCCTTAAAACAGCTGAGGCGTTACAGATTAGAGGCCTCACTGATAATAGTGTAAATAACAAGACGGAAGAGAAAAGTCCATCGCCAGAACCAGAAACGCAAACTGGCGTTAGGCATACCGAATCGCCTAGCCTTCAACCTCTTCCTGAAAAGAGGAAACGGAAGGCTTCGGGCAGCTATGATGTTTCCCTTAGTGGCCCACCCAGTGAACGGTTCATGTCAGATTCTCAGGTATGACATTTTAAATATTGTATATTGATAGTCTGTTTTTACTTTTCGTGTATAAATATTTTTAGATTTATAATTTTGTCGGTGAATAATTTATATTTTGCATGTACTTCTGTTTTGTTCTGATTTCTTAACGTCATTAGCTAAATATTTATGAGTAATAAATAGAGCATAAAAAAATTTTGTAAAAATAATTGGAGTCAAATAATGTATAATGTATATTTTTGATTATTATTTTGTAAGTTATTCATTTATTAGGTATTTTAAATCATTTTCTAACATTTGGTTTTGATTGATTTCCAACATTTTCATGCATTTTGGTATTTGTAAATAGTAATTTCTTAATTTTTACATATTCATTATTCTACACATAATGTTGTCTCAGTAATTCATAATCAAAACTGTAAAAAATCAACATGTTTTAGTATAAGTAATTTTCTATTATTTAAAATACATGTAAAAGTAGGGAAAATATGTTCAACATTTTTTAATGTCAGGAAGTAAATTATTATGATTTATTGAATTTATTGGCATTAATTAGTTGTGTAAGTTATTGCCTTTTGTATTGCATGCATAATTACATTATAATACCAGATGTAAACTAGTTTATCCGTCCGCGAAAATCGTTTTCAAAACATATGCTCCCGCGTGCTTGCGCGCGTGCGTTCGTGCATGCGTGCGTACGTAAGTAAGCATACGTATGTGATCACATGGACACGTGCAAACATTTCATATAGGTAGCGCTTAAAATTCGAAGATAATGATCGAATTTTATCATTAAACTATGTGTGTATGTGATTGCACAGCTTTCCAAATATCTGTACTTATAACCTTGAAATAAAAAGCAAATAATCTTTCTGTCATATTCTGATCCTTTAAAAGTAATTACATTTCACACAATTATCAATTCGTGTTAGTATTTTATCAAATATCACGTAAATAATTTATTTTTGACTAATCAAAATTATATTTTTGATATATGTTTTCATAATAATGTCAATAAATATATGTATACAAATCATAATTTCTAATAGCTTTATTGCATTATTAAGGTTTATAATCTGTTATTTTATTGTTCCCAGGCATCTTCACAATGTAGTTACAAATCAAGTCCTCCCGTAATTCCAAAGTTAAATAATGCAATGGGAGGTGATATGGAAGATGGTGGTCGACCTATGTCTCCTGCATCGCAGCCACAACCTTCTATCAAACAAGAATTAGATCATCATTTACCAGACTTCCATGACAATATTTCCCTCCCAGTAAGTAACAGTTTTACATATGAAATTTCTTTTAAATGCTTACAGTAAAAATAATGTTATCATATGCATGTTAAAAGTGTAGTTCATAGCATGTAAACAGTTCGTAGTAATTTTTAGATGCCTGATATCATGAATATGCTTGTTTAGCATGAAATTTATACAGTATATAGTTAATTCAAAATTAAATTCTTTTTTGTTGTTTGAACTGTTTCTTATTTTAGAAAGAATTATTTCTTTTTCTACTGTTATGAAATTTGGTGCAATATTCAAACACTTTTGTTATCTTTTTTATTGTTCAGAAAATTCTTTTTACTATTTTATATACATAAATAATATTTTTCTTCAAAGTTGTTTTGAAGTAGTATAATATTTATAATATTAGTTTTATGTTAAATTATTTTCTGTGCTGCGTGTTATTTCTATTTCAGCTTGTTATTTCATATTTTCTTGCTACTCTACCTTATAATCTGTCTATCTTACTAAAATAACTATTTCCTTATGTATAGTATCTAAGCTATTCATGAAATAATATAATATGTCACGTATAACATGTTCAAGATATGAAGTTTCGTTACTGTTCCCATAATTAACGATTTCCTACTGTTGTCCCCCTACAATTACTTGGTCCAAACAAACATGGGAAGGAAGGGATGTTTAAATAGAGATACAAAGTTGGCTTCTTATATGCTAAAAGGGTAAAATCAAAGATGTGTTGATTAAACACATATCCTTTCCTTCTCTGTTGACAGACTAGTGTGGAGTGGGAGGTTCAAAGAGATGGGAAGAGTGACGAAACTATGGATGTACAGAACATGACCCAAAATCAACCAGATTCCGCTGTGATACAAGTTTCTTGCGAAAGTACTATCATGGCTGGAAGTTCCCTGTCTATCACTATGTCAGAAACTGCGCCTGAATGTTATAAGAACTCATACAAATCTTTACAAAAGCAATGTGTGCCTCAAAAGTTCAATTCACATGATAGCCATAATACAGAATCGAATTCGTTGTGCAATTTGTTGCTGGAAAACAATGTAAATGCTAAAAATTCTTATAATCATAATGCTAATAGGCCATTAATAGTAAATCAACAGCAAGGCATGTCTGTAATACAATCAACTTTCTGTAACATTTCACAGCGTTCAAATTCTCAGGGTAGAAAGTCTGGTAGATTTAAAATTGGTTGGTTAGATATGTATTCTTGGCTTCAGTACGATGAAAGATCAAATCTTATGTTTTGTAAATACTGTAGGAAATGGAGTGATTCAATTCCTGAAATTCGTACTTCATTTGCAGCAGGAAATGGCAATTTTAGACTTGAAATTGTAAATCATCATGATAAATGTAAAGCACATAATTTGTGTGTTGCTAAAGAGAGTGCAGCAAAACAAAGTTATACGTATATCATGAATACCTGTTGATCTTATAGTTACATTTTAATCTCAATTGACTTGTGATTAATTTTGCTTAGTTGTGATTGAGTTCAACTACAATCATTAAGAAATTTATTGTAAGGGATAAGTTTTGTTTACTACATAAAGCATATTTTTTTTTTTGGTGTTCAGTCATGCATGTTTACATGTTTATAATTGTTTAAGACCGTACAAACGATTTATTACTCATGCCGTATTTTCATGAAAGATGAATGTTTACAATCTGTATTTTGTTGAAAGCATGTTCATATCATAATACTTTGAGAGCTATTTGATGTTGTCTTTCTTCTGATAGCATTATTAATTTTAACTGATCATTAAAAAAGTTTATAGATGTGTATGTGAGAAATGCATAAAGGTTGTATCCAATTTGGAGGATATTAGAAAAAGTGCCTGTTACTAGCCATATTTTTAAAACTGCCATCATTACAAATAGAATTAGTTTAGACAATATATTTTTTAACAATCTTTCTAATGCCTTTGCGAATTTTTTTCATGAATTAAAATTATACATTGTATATTTTTCATTATGTTACAAATCAATTAATTCTAATATTATTATATTATAATGTTCAATCACACAATGATATACGTAACATTCGAAGTAATGCAATTAGTTTTGCCTATTTTCTCAACTATAAATTTAGTAAAATAACAATGGAATCTTTACTACATATATATTAAAATGTTTTAGTGAATGTTAACGTCTTAACAAAATTTTATAAAAGGTACAGATGTTCATAAAAATAGAGATTGAAGTGATTTAACTTACACTTGATATGTATATGTATGTATATATATATATTTATTATACGAAGAAAAATAGTAATGTATTTAGTATTGAAGATTATATTTTCTTAAACAGTTGCAAAGTACATATTGTAAATGATTGATATAATATGAATTACCAAAGCATGTGCATTTTTGAAATGATGCATTTCTGTGATGAATATTGCCTGCGTGGAATGAAAAACTGAATGTTTTTTCTACTAATTCTATTTTGTAACAAATCTACAGATAGGTGCGAATTTAATAACTTGTTTTTCATCAAATCAACAAGTTTATTCTCTTTGTTATCATTACAATCTATGATGTAAATAGTGAATAAAGAACGACTGTTGTAAATTTTAATCTATTTCATGTGTTAGATTTACTTATAAGTATATACAGATTCAATTTCTTAACGTTTGGAGTATAAAGATTACAAATTTTAATATAATAGAATATAATTAAAATCCTATACAACATTAAAATACCTAAAAATATATATTGAAAATTATTTTACTGAATTTTTAATAAAGAATTCTATTTCGTTTATGGCTCGAAAATAACCTTTATACTTTAAAGGTAAAATTGTTTCTTAATTCGAAAGACTTCTAACCACTTTCTTCCTTGCTTTTTGCATTATTAATGATTCTTCGGTAATCGCGTTTTAAAATTAATTTTTATTTCATACTTTCTCTTCCATCTAACCATCAGAATCTTTTCCTTTTTTCATTTGTATTAATAATATTGCTTATGTGATGTGCAGGGTCATCCAGTTGGACTGCTAGGAGAAGAAGGAGGAGCTACAACAGGCACGCTAAGCGATGGTGTGCCCGGAATCGAATCGTCTGAACACCATAATCCCCCAGAAATGCTCGACGGACTTGATGGTAAGACCTTAAAAGCATCATATCATTTACAATCAAAATTACATTTAGATTTCACGTATGTCCCTGTTGCTCGTTCGAGAAGGCAATATACAATAGATGTAGCTAAGGAGGACCATAATCCTTGAACAGTACCGTTGTAAAGAATTGAAAACTCGCGTATCAGAAATTTTGAAATAACAGGACGTTTAATGACAGAACGAGCACTGGGAATACAGGATATCTAAGAAATCGAGGGAGATGTGCATGCACGTTTGCAAGAATTTTTGCGCGTCGAGTCGTACATAGGCGTACGAAGCGAGCATCCCTCTATTTCCAAGTCTGGCAAGCGTAGTGAGTGGTAACCTCTTTTTAGAAACACGAAAACAAACTTTCTTTGCTGAATGTGTATCCTGTATATATAACTGTATGTATGTATATACATATGCATACGTGAACGACGTGTGCTCGTGTATATATATGTATCTATATGTATATATGGGAGTATACATCTAACATAATGACACAATTATCCTTGGTGTTGTGGTGATGGTATCGTGCATTTGCTATGTCACTATGTGGTAGTTAAAACAACAAAAATCCGTAAGTGTGTTTTAATACATTATTAGGAGTATCTCTAACAAAACACGTGTTGTGTTGGCCTTGGGAAGTGGTATACGATATAAAGTGGACATTTTCTTTCGTTGGTATCAGCAAATGGACCGTACTTTTGTCTGTCTGTCTGTTTGAATTTTCGAGACGGTGTGTGTCCGAGTGCGTACATGGTCCCGTATGTGTTTTCTATCTTACACGTACACGCACATATGCATACAGAAACCGCATCACAGGTACACATACGAGTTGATGGATCTTTGTGTGCGTAATAAAGTAACGGAATTCAGTTTGAATGTGTGTGAGTACGTGTGTGTGTATCTGTGTGTGAATGCGTTGTTTGTCACGAGAACATGTGTATATACGTGTGTTACATAGTTTTACAACTTATTTATAAAACAACGATCATGTATGCGGCAGGTTCGTTTTACTTGAAAACGTATAAATATTTTGAAAATTATGAGCGATGCGGTTAAATATTTCAAAATAATCTTGTACGATGTCGAGAGAAACATATGACGATGTATGGTTTATCTTGCAATAACCTTGAAACGTCCTGTAAAAGTCACGTAAATCGACGAAATAAATTTTCAGTTTTTCGTGTTACAGAATCTAAAATTTAAAAATCTTAAAATTTATACATTTTTATGTCTATATTTTTGAATTAAAAAATGTTCAACTTTTGAAATTGATTAGTTTTTGAATTTGAGGATTTTCAAGTTTACATATATGATTTCCTCAAATTGAAGGCAAGTGGTTCGATATTCGCTTTTACATTTCTTAGTCAAAGGAAGCATATGTCGTACGTGAACGTACATCGTGTAACACTCAAGTTGGCAGTATTTCAATTTTGAAATTTAATATCTTGACAGCGATTTATGCGAAAGACTCAGTTTAGTAGCATTTTGAAAACGTCTCGATGCCAGCTATCTGTCAGAATAAGGAATTCATAAATATAGTTTCTATTTAAAACTATAATCGTGATCTTCACAGTGTTTTTCAATGTCATTGCAAGTTAAAATATATATTGACATGATGGTATGTTTCCTTTTACATCATACGACATCCGTTTGAAATATTTTTTCGTATCGCCCACCGTTTTTGTGATATTTATACCTTCTGAGATAAAACGGACATACTGTATATACAGGGTGATTAATAAGTCTCTGACAACTGTGATTCAAGGTAAACAAAGTACCGCTAAAAGATATAAAAACTTTATTTTGAAAAATGTTTAATACGACGCAGAAAAGGTATTTGATTGATGAGGTTTTCGAGATATTTGTTTTCGAATGCATTGTAGTATCTAATAATCGAACTAATTGATCGGAATGAATTAGTTATTCACGTTTTTTTATGTATGTAATTAACCTGCAAATTGTGAGGTAGATTATGATGTCCTCCATGCGATCGTATAAAAAGATCTCATAAAATACGACATTAAACGATGTCCAGTGATTGTGCCATATCACAGTTCGACTAGAGGTGCTATTATCAATGAATATTGATAATATTGAATTGTTACCAATCATTCGATATATCGTTAATATTATTAAGATGTTGTTAAGGCGGCTGAGAGTCACTGAAGTAGAACGTAATTCGCAATTTTATCATCCATATCTAATTATTCTCATTTAAACTTTAAACCTAATCTAAGCCAATACATCATTTTATTGTACAGATCAAGTTATTCTTGCTTTTAATTAAATTACATTACATTTGAAGTTTAACCAAGTACAAATAGATATAAACTATAAACGACATGCCAGATTAGGTTAGATTTTAAATTTAAACAAGAATAAATAAATTTGAGCGATTTAAATATGTATCAGATTAGGTTTGGTTTCAAAGTTAAGTAAGAATAAGTAGATTTGAATGGTAAGACTACGTATTATGTTAGATTAAATTAGATTATAAGAAACAAAAATAGATGTACGTGAATAAAAAAGTGACAGGTTACATTTTATCAATCACTCCCACTATTTTTTAACGACATCTGAACGACATAATTGATATATCATTGAGTATCAGTGAGATATCGATAATCTATCTATATCATCGCTAATATCATCTCCAGTGCCGATATAGCAATTATTATCAGCTTTGAGAGCAAAAATTGTGAAAATCTTATTAATTACATACCTCCTTGTGTTTCGTTAAACATTTTTTTATTAAAATCGTAATATCTTTCGGTGTTACTCTAATTTTTACTCAAAATTGCCAAGGACTTACTGGACACTCGGTATATGTACATATAGCTGAGATGTATATGTACGTGTGTATGTGTGTAAATATATACGTATTCATTACCGACGGGATTCTCTGTGCATGTTTTTTACACACTGTTTTCTCTATCCTCTTACATACATATACCTTTTGCCACGTCTTACGTCACCGTAACTAGCGATCATAATCTTACATTCTCACGTGTCTCTCTGTTGCGCTGTTTGTTTTTAACCCGTACGGCACGAGTAAACGGGGATATTAGCAACAAAATGCAGCACGCGTCCAGTTACGTGACCGGTCGATCAATCGACGCGAACGTCATTGTACCGGTCCAATAGTAAAGAGTAATTACATAAATATGATCGTTTCCATCCTGAGATGGTAATCATGACTTGTTTAGCATTCGCCGAACAGCGAGCGGAAAGAGACAAGGATTTTGTTGCTAACTCGATGGTCCGTTTACCATTTTCTTGATCCTAGTTGACGATCTTGCAGAAAATCATTGTTCTCGCCATCGTCGTCGTCGTCGTCGTCGTCATCGTAGTCGATTCGATTACTATCTTGTGCTCGTTGTTTGTGGCAAAGGATAGATGAAGTTTTTACTTCTAGCAACGCTGGTATGAATCTCTCGTTGCCTTGCTGCGCGTGTGTCAACGTGTATGAAGCATAAAAACGGAAAAAACTAAAGCAGTAGATGAACGTTCTGATAACTCGAACCACTTTTCTCTCTCGGAATACGAGCACTCGTCGAGAAAGTATTTTACATTATCAGTTGCTCTCTTCAACAGAATACTTCCGCTTGCGTTGATCTTTTAACGGACTCTTTTTTCTCTCTCTTTTGTTTCACCTATCCTTCTTCCCTTTTTCTTTTCTTTCTATTTTTATTTTTGTCGTTGTCGTTGTTGGTTTTCAGTCTCTTCGGTTGTATTGTGCTAGCTTTTGCGTTCAATTGTACTTTTGACAATGATAAGACAGTAGGTGTGCGCTTTTTCTCCTTTCTTTTTTTTCTTCATTTCTCTTCCTTATATATTTGATAATGATTTTCCTGTTACAAGTAGGCATCTCTAGGCGTTATCTATGCGTAATGTTACTATATACGAGTGTGGTGTTTCGTACTTGATTGAAGAACGTAATTAATTGAGAGAATCCCCTCTTTTCTGCAACCTCTTTGACTTGATCGTAGAGTGTGACTTTTATTTATATATATATTGACAGGTCTATACAAGTGTTTTGTATATTACCATGAAACTAGTAGAGATTGTCGGTAAAGATGAATGATGAATAGCTAATTTAATTGAAACGGGATCTTGTATTCCAGGAACAGCAGGAACTTGCAAAAAAGAGAAGGATATAAATAAAGACGGTCAGGCTAAGTTAGAACACCCGAACCTCGGTACGGAGTGTTGTAAGCTTTGCGGCAAGAGCGTAGCCAACATAAAAAAGCACATGAAATCACATTTCCCCGATAAATATCAGTGCCAAATCTGCATGATATCGTTAACGAGATCCGACAATCTGAAAAGGCATATTAAATTGAAGCACGGGATACGAGAGGGATCATTGATACCGCCGTTCATGCGCTTAGAACATAAACACTTTCTAGCGAAATCGGAATCGGCTTACCTCACCTAGAATCTCCTGTACGCACGCGAACCACGAATAGCGTTTCGAATCCGTGCGAAATCGCGTATTTCTACGTAAAACATACGAAGAGACGCACACCAGGCGGACATCGTCGACTAAGGAATCTGAACCGACATTGTCGCAGGATCCTTTCCGTTTTTCTACTCTTCATCCACGCTGTCTTTTCTTTAATTAATCTGTCGGTTATACACTGGCGAGCATGGCATGCTTCCCTAGGGAAAACGACGGTGTAGAGGAAAAATGATCTCGCACGGTTGTTGCGAATTGCAAACACTTGTCCAGTCGATGAAATAAATTTTCACATTCATAAACTTTTCAACTTTTAAATTTCAGAATTTAAAAATTTGTAAATTTTCAGGTTTAATAACTTTACGGAATTTGGTAATTTGGAAATTCGAGAATTTAGATATTTCAAATTTTCGAGTTTTGAAATTTCTAAGTCTAGAAATGAAAAATTTTCGAATTTAAGAATGTAGTAATTTGGAATTTTCACACATACAAGTCTTCAAATTTTTGCATATAAAAGTTTGGACATTTTCAAACTTATGAGTTACTACGTTTTCAAATGTAAAAATCTGGAAATTTGTAGAGTTCTGAAACTTTGAAACTTTGAGGTTTCACAAACTTTCAAATTTGCAAGCGTTGAAGTTTGAAAGTTTATAAACTTTCAAGTTTAGTAATTTTGAATTTGAAAATTTGAGAATTCAGACATTTAGATATTTTCATATATAGAAATGTAGAAATTTGATCATTTTTAAACCTGCTACATTTTGAAATGTAGAAATTTTTAAATATTCAAAATTGTGAAATTTCAAATTTGCAAATGTAGAAATTGAAAATTTAGAAATCTGGAAATTCTGAAATCTAGAAATTATGAGATTTACAACTTTAAAATTTGTAACTGTTAAAGTATGAAAATTTTCAAAATTAAGAATGCAGAAGTTCTGGAATTACAATATTTGCGAATCTGACTATTTAGGAAATTAAAAAATTTTTTAAATTCAGAGATATGGAAATATAAAAATTTGCAAGTATTTTAATTTTCGAATATGGTTGTTTATTATTTTACAGATTTCCAAATGTATTATGTGAATTTGAAAATATACAAATTTTCACATTACAAATTTCGGATATTTAAGAATTTGACAGTTTAGAAACTTGTAAATTTGCGAATTTGAAAATTTAGAAATTTAAAAGTGCAAAAATGTGGAAATTTAGAAATTTTCAAGTTTGTACGTGATTTCTTAACACCGATAGTCAGTCATGAGATGCTTTTCCTCTACACTAGTTCGTTACTGAAGGAAGCCTACTTTGCAACCATGTATACCGTATCAAATTGTCGATATCGAAACGTAGAAAGTTCGACACAATTTGATAGCAAAAGTATCGTATAATAGCACACTTAATATTTTTATTATATTCCATAAACTGAAACGCATGTATTGATTAATGAATATTCATTGCTTATTTCAGCGACGCGCTAACCACTTTATATCAAGAATATTGATGAAACGTTTACACAGTTATTTTCATGATATTTTAAAATGTAATCTGATATGTGATAAATGCTATTATGCAATACGTCTAAATTATCGAATTATATCGAACTATCTACCGTTCGAAATCGATCATTTCATATGGTACAACCTAATACTTCGGTCAACTAACAATTTTCAACCTAATTAATTTATTTTTCCTTTCTTCATCGTGTTCTTCGTTTAAATTATTCTCGTACGGAATGCAACTATTTATTATTTAATCGTCGTATTTGTCTAGTTTTCTAGATTAATTAAGAAGTAAACACTACGTTTAAGTAAATTAAATTACTAATTAAATTATTTTCACCAGTGTTCGTAGGATCATTCTAGGCTAGATCTCATGTCGAATTCGACTCGAGTACAAAGGAAAAAATGAATTTTTAATCGTGTTCGTGTACGTACAGACTACCTCCAAAGCGCATACGCGAGATATTTATCATTTTGAATTTCTCGACTTATTCTCTTATTTCCTGCAGTTTATGAACACGTGGCGCATGGAACTGAGATTTACTGCATTTTTCTATCGTTGCCGAGGAACCGCGGCAGATATCGATTTCGATTCGATTTGCACACATATACGGCATTTCGATTTTCGCGTGAGAGTGACCACGAATCGTGAGCCAATTCTCCTCGAATTTGCTCGTTGCCGATAACGAGACACCTGTGTCCACAGTGTTAGGTTCTAAGGTGCGCTTGAATAGTATGGTGGTTCAAAAAAATTCGAGCATCGAAATGTTTCATTGTTCATGCATTTTCTTGTTTCTAGGGAATTACACGAATATCTTTGGGTGCATCTAGGAATATTTAGGGGATTCTATGAAATCTTAGGGAGTCATAGGTAATTCTAGAGAGAGTATCAAAAAATAGGGATCTTCAAAAAATCGTGTTAGAAATCTGGAGAGAATTTAGGGACATCTTGTGAGAATTCCGAAATATTGGGGAATCCTTAAAGTTTTTATGGGAGATTCCTAAATAATCCTAGTGAAAATATGGAAACAGTGGAAGTCTATGGGACATCTAGAGAGTAGTTAAAAACTTGGGGAATCTTGTGGGAAATATCGGTAAAAATTGGAAATATCTAGAAACACCTTGGGAACCCTAGGGGTACCTGAAGGGACTTAGGGCTATCTGGATAATTCTAAAAGGTACCGGAGCAATTTTTGAAAACTCTAGGGGAACCTAGGACAAGGTCAGTAGTATTTGCAATCTTGCGGGAAATCTTCGAAGAACTTAGCGGTACTTAAGAAAAGTTTATGAAATCCTAAGAGAAAATTAAGAAAATGTAGAAAATTCTAGGTAACTTAGGAGAACCTAGGCATCCTATGGTAAACTTACCAGCGATCTAACTTACACTCTTTTTCCTGTTCCATTGTGAAATCACTCGATAGATCTGTGTGGTAAAACTTCAGTTTTGATGTAGCAGTCCTGCATATGATACAGTTTATTGAAAATTTGTTGTAAACTGTTTACGGGGTGATAGGAACAATAAAATGCATGAACTTCTGCGATGAAAGTCAATTGTTCGTCTAGGGTTTTTGAGCCGCCTGAATATATAGTTCCATGCCCGGTGTCCGAGTCATGTGTAACTTTGTATCTCGTAACGTGCCAGCCTTGTCCCGCAGGTGGAGGAGATCAGTATTAAGTAATTTATTTATACGCCTATTTATAGATCTTATATTATATTTATATTTATATATCGTAGGTTGTGAAAGACGTCGAAGACTGAGTATGAGAGAGAAAAGGAAAACGAAAGAAAGATTCGATGAATTCTCGTGGGCCGACAATGGCTCGATAAAATAGTCATGATGAACTAGTCTCTGAGGCCCGAAGGCTGTTGCAAGAACAGACTTTTACTATGAAAAGATTTTTTTTTTGTTTTTGTTTATGTTTTAATGGTGCCTTTCCCTTTAAAGTACAATACTTGACTATAATCAATAATCGATAGAACGGATATATAATATAATAAACAGCTACGATATTAACGTGTGTAATATATGTGTGTAACGTATGACCAAACGGGTCTCTTCCGTCGACAGTGCATGACCGTCTCTGATAATCGAGCGTTATCGATCTTCTTTGCTGCGCATACATATACACACGAATACAAATACACATACACACGTACACACACGTACACGTATACACATGTAACCCTGTTCTTCCTCCGACAGCGTGTCCGATCACAAAGTGAAAAGAAAAAGAGCCCGTTTGAACGGAGTGGCCGCCAGTCGAGTCAAGTCGATGGCCGTTTTTCACACACGACTTTTGTCTTATTTGCAGATACGACACTTTTAAACCCTCAGGGCCCCGAGTGTCCGCCGAACATTGAGAAAGTTAATCTGTCGGACTATTTTGAAAAGCTGCCGAATTCGTACAGTAGCAAATGCAAGCTATGCGGTCGGGTCGTGTCGAATCTGAGGAATCATTATTTGACGCACAACCCAGGGAATTACACGTGCCCGTTGTGCGGTTGCCGTAGGAACCGACTGGATAATCTGAAGGGTCACATGAAACAGAAACACCCTGAGATATCAGTAATGCCGATGCTATCTGAAACCATGTACTCTTGAGCGTGTCCTTTTTCTACTTTCATACGTATCGTGAACGGCTGTCGTGCGTCCACTAATATTCATATAATCCAAGTATAGCCATTCGGTAAAATTAAGAGTTGAAAGTGACTCGGTTGCTTTCGGTTCATTTTCGTTGTTTATTGAGGGAGAAGCGTTTGAAAACTATTCATTCGTATGTTAACACGTAGACTACTCTCGTGTGAGTAACGCCTCTATTTTTTACTAATTATTGAATAATCGTTTTACTTAGGGTGCGTGCAGTGATGAGGAATTTGATAAATTGGGAAATTTGTGAATTTAGGAAATTGGAAGTTTGGATAGTTGAAAATTTGGAAGTTTCGAAATTTGAAAATTATGGTATATGGAGGTTTAGATGTCGGAATTTGCAAAATTTAAAAATTCTAGAATGGACTATTAAACATTTCAGAAATTTAAGAAATTCGAGAAGTTGGAAATTATGAAATTAGAAATTTAAGCTTTTAGGAACTTGGCAATTTCAGAACATGGGAACCTGGAGATTTTGAATTTGAAATTTGGGAATGTGGTAAATTTGAAAATTCGAGAATTTGGTAATTTGGGAAATTAAATTTAGGAATTTTTGTAAATTTGTAAATATTGAGTTTTACGAATTTGGAGGTTCGACAATGTGAGAATTTGGAAAATTTAGAAATTATGAATGTGGGAAGTTGGACGTTTGGGAATCTGACAAATTTAGTAATTTAAAGATTTGAAACTTTTTAATAATAATAATATAAATAAGAAGGAATATAAAAGCATAAATGTTTAAATTTTAAATTTTCAAATAAGTTGATCATCAATGTGCTCTTCGAGAGCAGACTATGCATCCTCACAAGCGCAGTTACTCATCACTGTGTTAACCCTTCATATATTCATGTATTCATTTCACTTAATATATCAAATTTCAGCGCCAAATTAAAAACTTTCGTTTTCATTTGTTTCACTCTGCACCATTGTAACTGACACGAATAATAACTGAACTCTATACTGCATATAAATACTAGGCGGGAAAAGTAACGTGTAAGGCCTCTTTTTTACTTCTGGTCATTTGCCTGGCAATTTGTTTAATCCAGATGCTTGTAGAGCATTAATTCATTTTTTCAGTCTACAAATGTTAAAATGAACGAAAGCAAGCGTGTTACGGATAAAATCTTCGATCCTCTCGCGTTTTGACGTTTCCTTTTCTACACAGTATTTTACGAAGGGTGTTTCTTTCATTTCTTTTTTCATGTGTCTCATCAGCGACCGTTTTCTTGGTTCCTTCATTCGTTCGGCAGACTCTTCTTGTTCGCGATAAGTATACTTCGCGAAGTATTCGAGAACGAAGTTTCTCGTTCGAACGGTGATGCTAGTCACGCAAGATGGTCAAAGCATGGGGCTTTACGATAAAACGAACGAGGAATCGTGGGTCCACCGTGTCGGCTCGTAACTCTGTTGCTATCGTAGCGAAATTCAGTATAGTTTCGCTCGAAAACGTGACGGATAAGCGGATTGTGCGATTGACGAACATACAGCAGTCGAAAACATCGAAAAATCAGAAACAAGCAGAAAGTCAGTTCTCTGTTGATCGGTTCAAGTAAAAAATCGTTCACCGTTTCCGAATAAAAATATAAGAGTACAGTTACGTAACACTGTTTCAGTTCTGTTTTAATTATCAACTATATGCCAGACATCTTGATTAATTCTGCAAATTTCTCGACATAGAGAGGAAGAGGGAATTTCAGCCAGCTCTTGGTGTCATCATACGGGACACGTTGTCACATCTCTAGGCAATAGCAGCCGTCTCGTGTCACAACTTGTGCTGGCTATCTTTAACGGCACAGGGAATCGCTGGATCTCATGTATTCATACAGGGTGTCTTAAAATACGGGTAATTCCATAGGAGTAATTAGGTTTTGATTGATATCTTTTTTTCTTTTTTTTTTTTCTTTTTTTTTTTAATGTACTAGGTTCAGGTGAATTTGATTAATTCTGTCATAAGCTGTAATTAATGCTTTCGAAATGATAGTTTATTTTTAGGTTGCAAATACTATGACTCGTGCATTTGTTTAGGTGTCCTTAATTATGGGGGAGATATTCTACAAGATCTTCTACAGCTACATATAAAGTCAAATATCAAAATTTAAAACTTTCAGATTTTCAGATTTAGAAATTGAGAAAAATCGATATTTCAAGTTTTAAATTTCTAAATCTTTGAATTAACAAATTTAGAAATTTGGTAATTTGGAAATTTTTATATTTGGCAATTCAGAATTTGGTAATATGATAATTTATTAATTTAGTAACTTAGGAATTCAGAAGTTCGACAATTTAGAAACGGGGTAATTTAGTATTTGAGGAATGTAGAAATTTCAGATTTAAATATTTTCTAATTTAGAAATTTGCAAATTTGAGAATTTAGTTCAGAAATTCTGAAGTATCATTATTTTCTAATTCACAAACTTGGGAATTTTTAAGTTTTTAGATTCTGAAATTTGGAATTTGGAAGATAAAAAATTAAAAAATTCGGTAATTTGGAAATATAAAGATTCAAATTTTCAAATTGAAAAATCAGTAGATGCAGCTTAATAATTTTATAGGAAAAAAGTGTGTGAGATTCGCGTATGAAATTTCCAATCAAGTATCCTTAAAAGATAAATTTTCTCCATAATTTTGACTTTAATTTTCACACAGAATCGTTCTATTTCTTGTAGCATTCATTTTGATGCATCCTGTAGAGAGATGAAACGGAAATTAGCATTATGCGACTTTCCCTGGCTGTCGCCAGTCAAAGGGCGTTTTACGGTTAGCGATAAAAAGCGTTTCGTCGTTTTGCGTCAGCCCGTGAGGATACGGTTCATCGGTCCGCTGGTCGTTGCATTTAATTACATCGCTCTCCCTTCATTAGCGTAATTATTCTTTTTGCGCGTTTTGTATTCCCCCGTTTGATCGAACTCCTTCGGCAACTTCTGTACATTTCTCTTCGTTTTTCTAACGTTGTGTCGGTTAACTGATTGGCTGGTAGCTCGAGTCATTGCAAATTAACGGCTTAGCTAAAATCCTTTGTTTCTTGTCTTGTAAAGAGCATGCCCCTTTCACGAGGGTGCATAAGTGCAGTAGTTTTTATTCAATTCGTTTCAAAGCTTTTTGTCGGATTTAATCTATTTTCCTCTGATTAATCTCGTCGAGAAATGCACCGTCACAGTTTGGTGACTCGACCTTGCGATAATCTTGAACTTGAATATTCACGCTCCAGCGATAAGGATGATTTAAACCACGTTTTAGCCGCTCAGATAATTAAGAGGGAACGTGATCGTTTGTTATCGATGCTTATTATACAATTAATAAAAGTTTTATGCAGTGTCGACTTGTTCACTAGAGCATGTTTTTTAAAATTGACGGTCTTTAAATTTGTGAAGGGTCATCAAGGACAAAATTGTCGAAAAGTGAACTGTATTTTTGCTTTTAGAAATGATAACTTTGACATTTTGTAGGCCGTGCTAAATATTACAGATTATTCCCAAATAACAATTTTATTTGTTATAAATTCATATAATATACCCAGCAACTAAGGCTTAGAAAACTAATTATTTAACCCCAGTATATTATTTTTATAATACACAGTATTTGTTGTATGACATATTTACCGTTAAGTATTTTATAAAAATTATTTATATTTGACTTAACTGCAGTACGATAGTTTTTATTAAAATAACAGATTAAAAAATCACTTAAATACGGGACTCGAACTTTTAAATACTTTTTTATTTAACGAAACGTGTATTTTGAATCTCTTTAAATCTCTTTGAATCTCTTCTGACTTCTCTTATCGTGGAAAATTTGACGATGTGTTATTTACACACATTATGTACTTCATTTTTTAAGATACCGATTTAAGTATACTTTACAAGTGATAATTTTTTGGTAATGTTAGTATTCGGAAATATTTTTATTTGCTAACTTTGCGAACCGTGTACCTCCAATCTCTGTGCCAAATACTTTAAGACATTTTCGTATCGCGGAAAGTTTGCTAACTGGAACTGCTACTGTCGGCAAATATCGAATGTTATCGTTAATTCGATACGTTGATAATATGATTAAAGCATTGCTAAGACGAATACGTGAATGACGTAGGCTGTTACATGTAATGTTGCCACTCAAATCTAATTATTCATGAGCGAAGTTGGGTTAAATTATATTTGCAGTTTTAATAAGAATAAATAGATTTGAACGATAGAACCTAATCTACGTAATGTAACCTACCTCAACCAAACTCTGATCTAATATAATTCTAACTGATACATCCGTAACCTTGATCTAATATAGTTCTAATTTAGCCTAACTTAACTTAATCTAACTTTAATTTAACATAGTCGTAACCTGATATAATCTCAACCTTAGCCTAATGTAATCCGAAGTCAACCTAGTTAATGGATCTGAATGAAGAAACTGGTCCTAACTTAACCTGATCCTAACCAAAATTGAATGTACCTTAACTGAACCTATTCTAACTTAATTAAATTTAAGTTAGTGTGACAACCTAATATATTTGAATGATAAAATTTAACGTATTTCTAACCTTGACCTTGTATAATCTTGATTCAATCTAACTGAACCTAATTTGGCCAAACTTAACATAACTTGCCTTAACTTAGTTCAATAGATTTGTGTGATCTAATCTAACGTGCTCAAACCTCAATTCTAACCTGTCGTAATCTCGATTTAATTTAAACCTAATCTAACGTAATAGATTGGAATCATAAGAAGTTTAAATAAAAATGAATAGATTTGAATGGCAAAACAACGTATTATATTTTGTATCAGTTATTTTTGTTAGCCTTAACGATATCACGTCAACGTTATCGATGTATCGTTAAGTGTCAATAAGATATCGATAATCTATTTCTAAATTCAAATGGACCTTTCTTTCGTTGAAATGCTTGATTTAAATATATGTTACAAGCAATAGTCGTTACATGAATTTAGTATTCAGATGCATTTCTTGCTTCTTAATTTAACAAATGAAGTTTTTTGGCATCTTCGAGTAAAGTATTACGAGAGCTTTTCGTTGCAAGGTTTTTGCGAGAGTGTTATTCAAACACGCTGTCCTGAACGTTTTCCGTGACATGCAACTTTAAAAGGGTCTGCCTCGAAACGGAAACATTCGTACACTTATATTTACATGACACATTTCCTACCTCCCATTTAGTAAAACACGATCCCAGAGTTTGTCCAGATATTGTTGGACACTTGCCGTGTCTCCTGTGGAACGAAGAAGTTACGCAAAGTAGTTCTAACTTATGGCAACGCATCTGCTATCTGAAATTTCATATCATGACCGAGTACTCGTCATAATGTTATAATTCCGAAATTCCATCTCTGCCGCCTTGTTAACGCTATGTTCAGCAATAATCGACTTCGCTCGAACTTTAGATTCTCCGTTTGAAATGGAAAAAGTTGCTCTTAACGATGTTCGAACAATTTTACATTTATTTCATTTACATCACGCGTTAATGGACCATTTGATGACATTTTCTTAAATTGGAAATTCTTATGGCTAGTAGACTCAATCGAAAAAATCCATTCTAACTTTGGCTTTGTTCGTTACACTAGAATTATCGAATCAATTAAACTGACCAGTTTGTAATTTTTTAAAAATATTATTCATATTTATAACAATGTACTTTTTTGAGACTTTTGTTGCAACAAAACTATCATGGTACTCAAATATTATTAGATACTTTTTTCAGTTTAAGAGCTTTATTTTAACTTACATACGTGTGGTTCTTATATGTAGTATCGAAAGTTTATAGATAATACCTCAACAATTGTATATTCATTCCACAATAGTTATTATGTAAAATTATTTTCTATTTAATTGTTTGATTTTTCTCAAACAATATCAATTATTGTAATAGTTCACGTAGTGCGAGTTAGAAATTTCTTTCGAAATTCATTTATAAGACCGGAACAACTAAAATAGTTAAAGTGATGCTAACAGTTAGTTTGTTTTTATGATTATTCTATAATCATGCAGAAAACTATACTAAATTCTAACTGTAATAACTAAATTGATGGTCTGCGTGAACAGGAGGATATTTTTCTCAGTTTAGATTGTTTTTAGATCTGGATTTAAATCTAGGTTTAGGTCTAAATCTAGATCTATGTCTAGGTCTAGGTCTAGATTTAGGTCTAAGCGTTTTCCCAGATTTAATTTATTTATTCTAGATTTAGATTTGCCTTAAGTTTTCATTACATGTCCACGTTTACGTTTTTCCTAAATCTAGCCTAGATTTCTTCAAGCTGTAAATTTTTTCTACATTTAGATCTGAGCTTAGCCTAAGCGTAAATTTTTTTTAGCTTTGAATCTGAGTTTTCTGCAGGTGTGAATTTTTTCCGAGTATAGATTGCTTCCAGATGTACATTTTTCTTAAATTAATGTTTTTTCTAGGTTCACGTTTTCCATAAGTTCAACTTTAGATTTTTTCAAGGTTGAAGTCCACATTTTTTTTACGTCTACGTCTCTGCTTTTCCTAGGTTTAGGATTCTTCTGAGGCTTATATTTCCTTCAGGTCTTGATTTTTTTGTAGATTCTTCTAAAATCGATATCAAATGGTGAGAGGCTCTTGTTTCTACCTTTTCAAAAAAATTATATTGCATTTGAGTGTAAAACTACAGGATGTCATGTAACGAACGGTATAACCCAGGAAAGGATGATTTTTGAAAAAATAAGACAATAATATAGAATAAAATCTTTTCAGATGTGGTTTTGTTTTCGAAAAACTGAAGTTTGAATATGCTTCAAAATAATTATAAGAAAATTTGTCTGCAGCAGAAAACATGAGATTTCCAATAACTTTTTTGATACTATAACAACTGGCAGACTCTATAATTTGATAAATGTAATTATTAACACTATGCAAAGTTATTATTGCCGCAGAACGTTATTGATACATTAATATAGAAAGTGGTGACTTTAGTTGCAAATCTGATAAGCACATGAATATGTAACAATATTATACATGATATTAATAATATATTTTAACGAGAGTAATAATTGTACTTATAATTTATAACATTCATTAATTTTCAAATTAATAAAAGATTTGCTGCACTTGTTATCTTCCCTGCCGTAAATAAACTGTGTTACAAGTATCTCGAATAATTTTAAAATTCAGATTTTTCAAGATCGCACAGCGCACGCGAACAATTAATTTCGTCTCGACTGCACCAGTTAGATGACATCTTATATATCATGCAGGGTCTTTTAAAGGTTAATATTTTTGTAGGTAGTAGTTGGAGGAGTTGAACAGGGTGAAATTTGAAGAGTAGAAGGGATGATGTGGTAGACGAAGAAATTTTCGTGCTAGATGGCAGGAGGTCCTTTCTACGATAAGCTCCTTAAAGGCATATCTTCTCGCCTTTATTACAGGGTTGTAGCTCGTGGATGAACGGTTGCAGTAGGGTCTCGACGGGGTACTCGATAAGAGGATCACTGGGTGCAGCTACTGCAAGGAGTTTCGTTTTCTCGAGCACGCAACAAGAGGCTTTCGCCTTTTCCTTCTTCTGCCTTAAACTCTTCGGTAGCTTAGCTAGCGGTGGAGAACAGCTTTGGCTCGTTTCTCCAACTGCCTCTTACCTGAGATCCAGGTGAAACTCGTCAGAACTCGATGAAACTTTCTGCGAAGTATCGAATTTCCTGCGATCTGTCGAAAATTCGAGCCACTGAATCGAAGGATTCTGGATGCCAGAATTTCTCTGTGCTTCCTTTCCAACTTCTCGTTTTTTTGGAGGGCATTCAGTGTACAACAGAACCGCTGTTATTGAAACTAACGTGGAAGCTAGTGTTCGAATAACAGACAAATTTTTCTTGTACAATGTGCACCATTTTATCAGAAAATTGTTACTTTTGACGTGAACCGGTAAAAGGAATAAAAACAATTGACGTTTTCATTTTTTGTACATTTTTTATAATTTAAAAAAGAAGGAAAACTGGTAACATAGGTCTTTGCGTGGAACGCAAACTTCATATTGCAATATTGTGAAGGGATTTTAATTCAGCCATTATGTACGTCGGAGGAAGTAAATACATCACAAATTATGGACACTAGAACATGCGCATAATGTGATCGGTGTTCCGATAACACATGTTCTACAGTACTTTTCCTTGCAAATTTTCCAACAATTCAGCCGATGTAGAATTTAAAATCGCTCGGGTATTTATTCTCGAAAAGTTTTTATTTTCATTGCTTGTGGGTAGCGATGAATATTCCACATACTCCCTCTCTTATGATTTTTCAACAATTCACTCGATAGAGAATTCAGAATTGTCCCGATAGTTAAAATAATTTGTTAAGAGGTTTGAACTTCGTCAAAACCAATGAATAATATAATTTTATAGTTTAGGAACTTGAAATTTGTCCTTTGAGATAGGTTAATTATATTTGTATCAGTAAATTTAAAATAATAATAAGTGAGAATGAAATAGTATTTGAACAATGATATAAAATTTAGAAAAATTTGTGTTTATCTTTTTTGTTTAATATAATCACTTTACTTTTGCATGATCAGGATATTAAAAACGTTTTAAATATTCATACTTTTTTCAGTCTGAATTGTTATTAAATAATATTAACTACTTAACGCTCTATTCTCAATATTTTAAAATTTCATAGAATAATATTTGCTAATTTCAAACAATATTTAACACGATTTGAAATGTCTGTCACATATTATACATTGCGTTTCAGAGTTATATAATCAAACTTTCTCACTAGATTGAACGAGTGAGAAATAACAAAAATAATGTCATAGAAAGATAGACTTGGAAACTTTGTTTAAAAGTTATTAGCAGCAATAGCGAGCATACAGCGCTTCGGAACTTATATTCATTAAATCTAATATCATCGAAATTGTGAAAATCATTTTCTTTTCTATACATGAATCATATTTATCAAGTTTAATAGTTCAATTTAGTACATATTCGGAGTGATTAATAGTCTACGACTATATAGGACATGCGATAGCATCATTAGAATTTTTTTGTAAAAACGTTAATAGCATTTACATCGAGTAACTGTGTACACAAGTCCTGCAAATCCCCTCGTGCAAAATTGTTCTGCGAAGTTGTTGAGGATTTTTCTTCGATCCAGAAACTTTCTTGTAGTTTCTTTGCCTTCGCACGTTTTCGCGGCACGTGCGTGAAATGCAGGTTTTCTAAAAAGTATCCTGGGAATTACCTTTCGAAAAACTTTAAACGTTCATATTTTTACGTAAATCTATTTTTTATTTAATAAAATTGCAGAAACTTAATCATTACTTTAGGCAAAATAGTTAAATTATTATGGGTTTTCGTGTTTGCAGTATTTACACCTTATTTTAAAGTGCTCTTTTTTCTATTTGTCACAGAGAAATTATGTTATCTGAAATATATAATTATATAAATTATACCTACTATAAATTTAACTTATTGAAATTGTACTTACCATGTATTTAAATTATAACTATCATAGTATATGAAACATTTCTATGCTTTACAGAGAAATTGAGTTATATTAGAACGTAGCGATCAATTGAACGATTATTTCGATTCTAGTTTCAATCTACACCTTTGTTCTTGATAATAATTTAACTAGGCTTAATTCGATGTTTAATCTCTTTAGAACATCATATCATTTGAATCTGGAATTATTCAGAAAGCTGGTATTATTCGTGCGGCCTGTACTATTTAGAGATCGTACGTTTGTTGGAAATGTTTGCAGGCTAAAACGTTCGGATAATATGAAATGTAGATTTGAACGTGTGATTCAAATCCTCCTACAAACGCTTGTCTTCTTTAACTCTGCTATATTATGCCCACACGGTGTTACGCTCAGTTGGGAATTGTATTATAAAGAGCAAAAAGGAAAGCAATTCTTGCAGAAATTCGTTTAAGATACGGAATAAACCTTTTTCGTGTAGTGGAGCTTTATTTTTGGAACAAATGAAACTACACTTTCCAGTAATGCAACGTTCAACAAATTTATTGTACACTCTCGTTCCTTAGCTTTGAATCATTTACTAGTTTCAGTTTTACGATCCAATTAATAATATTAAACATTTGTAATACTCAATGAAACTTCTAATAACAAATGATAACTTCTAATTAACATTTTTATTAACTTCCAATGTTTAGTTTTTAAATTGAAATAGAAAATTAAAAAAATTAAAAGATGAAAATCGTGCAGGTACATATTCTAATCTTACAGTGGCGATTAGAATTAATTTTTGGTAGCTTTATGATAAATATTTTCACCATCCCTCTCTGCAATAAATTTTTATTAAAAATCTTTCTAAATATATAACGAGTTTTTTTTATGTAGTGGACTATTTTTGAACTACCTACTTTCTTCAGTTTCTTACAAAAATCTAAGCGGAAGTGGTTATTATTATATTAATCTTAGTTCTCAGGTTACTTTAGTTTTTGTTGTAATTATTTCGAAGAATTTTTATATACTATAACATTCAATTCATATGATAAAATATTTACTATTTTACTATAAAAAGTTTTACAGATGTAATTATAAATGTAAAATTATAATATTAAAAAAACTTAATATTTTATTATATTTAACTTAGAAATGCTGTTTTTGCTTACACTCAACAGTATGGATAAAATAATCGATATTGTAGAAACAAGTCTCAGCTATCTGATCATATATAACATTTAATATGAATAGAAATAAATTGCAAAAAGTTTTACCTCAAAAAGGAAGGGAAGAATATTAATTATGCTGCAACTCCGTGGTTACACTCTGTTGATGTTAATAAATATAGCTTCTTTATTTAAAAGAAAGAAGAAATAGAAAACTGTTGAGGATTAGTATTTCATACTTACACACTCCGTGGATATGCAAAATGAATACATTCAAAACGAATGTTTCATGTAAAGATTGATTGTTTAACTTCATATTTTTAGTGCAAAGAATCACTGCCATCAAATGACTGCTGCTCCTCCTTTGTTAAACTTCTTCCGGGCGATCAATCAATTATTGGTTTTAACGATCTCGAAGTTTCTCTGATCTAGACGAAACGATGGGTTACAGTATCCGAAAGCGTCATGGAAATTTATAGATCCCGTGTTACGTAGAGTGGCATTATTTTTAACCTAGCACCGTTCGTTTCGAGGATGCCGGCGTGATATTTCAAGGACATTAAAAATGAACCGTTTGCCAAGAAAGCACTTAGGCGAACAAACGTATCGTCCTGATTCCATCAGCGATCGTTGTTTCAGGGTCGTAATCTTCCGTTTCGTTCATTCACGCAATAAAATTTTGAATATTTTACGAGGTCGAAGGTTCTTTTGGTTCTGTTCATGAAATTTGCAACGACCAAGTGCAACCCTTCGTTGGTTCCCATGGAGTCACCCAAGGCTAATGATCGTCTGGCTGTAGAATTGAAAATTTTCGCATAGTCCACGTCACCTGGTTGTAAACGAGCAGAACGGTTTAGGGTCCTTTGTGTGTTCGTGTATTGTGTATGTGTGCGTGAATGGGAAAGAGAGAAGGAGAGAAAGCCAGCGGTGTCCCAAAACAGTTTCCATAATATTTGCGAACTTCCCTGATGAATTATCACACATACACTATGATTCAAAAGTATCTGCCCACTGTTAATAATCAGAGCAAACCTTGCATATAATTGAAATTTTAGAACCTTATATCATTTGTTAGTCTGGCAAACTAAATTTACGACAGTTTCACATGTTTTGCTTTAAAACCATACAAAAGTTATGTTGGAGGAATTAAAAATTAATTACGAATGTAGCAAAGGATTAGTTCATTCGAATGATACTCATTTTGATTAAAAATGCTTGTTTGTTGAAAATTAATAAATAAGTTTGGAAGAAGAGTAGTAAAGGCCGTAAAGTAAATTGCCAATTTAATTCCTTATTTTACAGTTTCTTCGGAAATTAAGCACATATTGATAAAAACATTACGTTCTGGGTTTATAGAGTAATTCAAGAAGAAGATATTAGTACGCCTGGATCCCTTGAGGACGATAAATGCACGTATACGTTCATTGTGGTTACTTACAAATTCTCATATACAGTAGACTTCCGTTATATTGTTACAGACGAGTAAGAAATTCTTGATATTTATAACATAGGAGGTACTTTATGTAACCGATAAAAATTAAAAAATTTTATATTTACTAAATTTCAAAATTTATAATTTTAAGAAGTTGACATTTTTATACTTTATAATTTCTAAGTTTTTAACTTATCAAATGACTACATTTAGACATTTCCAAAATCTATGCTCTTAAACTTTTAAATTTCTAAATTACTATATTTATAAATTTTCATATTTTAAAATTAGTAAATTTCTAGAGTTTCAGATTGTCATGTTACTAAATTACGAAATTGCTCATATTTTGAATTTCTAAATTTCTGTGTCCCTAAATTATAAATTTCCAAATTACCAAATAACGATCGTCTACTGTATTATCAATTCCCAGAATGTTCCGTTCCCACAGCCCCGTTTATGGGAATATAACGAATGTTGACTTACACGTTTCACAAATACTCGTAAC
This sequence comes from Megachile willughbiella, assembly GCA_945859595.2. Classification (NCBI taxonomy): domain Eukaryota; kingdom Metazoa; phylum Arthropoda; class Insecta; order Hymenoptera; family Megachilidae; genus Megachile; species Megachile willughbiella. The sequence continues at coordinate 2,568,381 of OX243807.1, forward strand.
TTCGGCACATATAAAAATAAGTTGTACAGCAAATATATTACTTAATTTAGCTTAAAAGAAAAGTATGTTAAGTACATGATGTCAACTTTAGAAGTACTTCGTCCTCAAAGGGTTAAGAGCGTGTATATTAATTTTAAAGTAAAACGAATGTTACTATTTGACAATTTACTATAAAAGTTGCTTAAAAACAAGTTACATTTTCTATCAAAATCACCTGTTAATACTCATGCAGTGAGGAGCAACTTATTTATTTATTTATATATTAATGCAAAAAGGCAGTTAATATTTTAACTTTGTTAAATTCTTTCAGATAAAATAATACGATATTTCATTCATCTTAATATACTCCTAATTGTCTTAATATGCTCACTATTAAATTTTAAGGTTATAAAAATAATAATTTTCTTGAATATTATTTTTATTTAAAAATAGTATTTTTAAAATATAAATCTCTGTGTTATTCCATAATTTTGTCAGTGAGGCTGTTACAATTGATTTGCTCAGTTAAAGATCACTGAAGAATGTATGATTTTGTATTAAAAACTAATTTTAAAGTACAATATTCTAACTAACAATTTAAATTTAAAATATTAATTGATTTTTATACTTATATCGTAAAATTACATAAAGGTTGAAATGTTTGTAATTTCGTGTTAAAATAGACATAAACAATAATTTTGTATGGAAAAAGATATCTTAAAGAAGAAAAATAAGATATCTTTTTCTTTAAAAAGTGAAATATTATCAGTTCAGTTCTGCTCCTCACTGTTTATTGCAACGAATTACCCGTTTACCTTACATAAATATACTGGGCAAATACGTTTAAATAGTAGTGTACAATGTATAGCAAAACTGAAACTACAAATTAATTGTTCCAGAAAATAATTATTTGTTTACATACTATTCCAAAACAGCAAAATAGCTCAACCTGTGTATGATTGTACAAACTATTTTCAGTTATTTAATCTGTGCAAATTTTTATATCAACTATCTTACGAATTGTCTACTCTTTAACATCATATGTCGCATCTTTTCGCAGAATATTCTGAATAATCGATGTACCTATACATGATTATAATGAAACAAAAAAGTTTTAAACGCGTTCCAAACGCATCGATGTATTGATATAAAAATTGAGCTTCTAGAAAAATAGACGTTTTTACCCCTTTAATTTTTTTTCTTTACAACTTTTTCTTATCTCGAATCAAACTCGAGTCACAAGTCGGTCTACTTGCACGACCCACCCTTTATACAGGTTGAGGTAATTTCCTATCAAAACAATATGATTGGTTCAGTTTTGCTCGACACTGTGTATCGCTGTATATCAGGGATAGTTTCTCTTGCATCCATAATTCCCAAAAGTCAAATGCACTGGCGGGAGCCGAGATGCAAGAGGGAGAAACTGGGAGGGAGATGTAGCTGCACTCCCCGTGACCTTCTTTATCCCAGTTTCCCTATTCCTCTTACCGTCTCGTTCTCCCCTTTCTCTCTCTCTCGTAGTTTCCTAATTCTGCAGCACAGTCGCACGGAAATATAACGCGATGATCGATGTCCCTGTGTGTGTATGCAAATGTTGGGTTTCGCGTAGAAAAGATCATCATCCATTTTCGAGCCGTTCTAAAGGGATCTCCCTTCGTCCTTTTCATTTGATCCCTCGCACGTTAATCGACTTCCACCCTATTTTCCTCTCTCTCTCTCTCGCTCTCTCTCTGTTACAGTGTTGGCCACTGGTGTCTCACTGAAGAGAGAGAGGGGTTGGCCCGCAAGGTCAGGCAGCGAGTTCCAGCTGCCCTGCTGGATGCCTCCGCCCTAGCAACCCTCTGAGCCGCGGAATGCTCGTGCAGGGGTGACGGGCGGTGGTGCCGGTGTGGTGGTGGTGATGGTGGTGGTGACACTGGTGTTGACCATCGGTACCGTACGTTTAACTGGGGACCGCTTGTCGTTCCCAACTGTACAGCTGCCTCCATTGTGGCAAGTCGGTCAGTAACCGATGGAATTGTACGAGATCGTGCTATCGTCCTGGAATTATCTCTGACCGTTGTTGTAACTGCGCGTTGGCGGTTTAAAGACGACCTGAATGTGCGTTCAGGTTCTACCATATCCACGTAAGGAAAGTGCTCTCCAGATTCAATCGATTCGACGTAGCATTGTTTCCCGAGACGCGCGATCGAAGGTCGTTCGAGTATCTGAAAATCATCGAGATTGGTGTTAGGAGCTGTTGCGTACAAATAACCTTCGAAAGCGTCGTGTACAGTCACGGCGATGTAATTATAACTCTCGAACATAATCGAACTAGAGGCGGCGAGGTGTACTGGCTGCAGCCAGATAGCCGGCCAGGTGTCTTGTTGTTTCAGTTCTCGCATTTTCGTATCGACTCAAAGTGCTTCCAGTGAAATCGATTCGTGCGAGGATACCTCTTCTGTCGATCGAGTTGCTAGCTTGCGGGAAAAGTTTCGCGGTTTAAAGGACGAAACAAAGGCTGGAGTTTCAATGACTTCATCTCCCTGCACGGCGATCAAGAGGAGAACCGCATCACGTACGCGCGTCGTTCAATCGAAACGAAGCGTTTTGTAGTTGCTTCTCTCAGCTTGATTAGCTAATGCAGCATGAGGAAGTCGCGATAGCCACTTTGGAAGAAGGGTGGGGGAGAAAGAGAAGCTTCGAAATGTATCCTGGCTGACCCAGACTCTGGTCAACCCCGTGGGCGTGCCACTTTTCCGCTTTCAGCTCGTTTTAACCGCTCGTGCTTTCTTTTCGAAAGGTGTTCCACGTACGATCGATCCGCGAGCCACTGTGCAAGGGATGCACGTGTGTTTGCATCGATAATTTCAGGGTGAAAGGGACTTCGCCTCGGCTCGGTTCAGAGGGTATTTTTGCTCAGATCCTCCATGCGATTAAACGCTCGTATCGCGGTTTCAATCTCGTCTGCCCTCGTGGAAGGTAGCTGGGAACGTGTGCAGTCTTGGTTTGCAGTGTTTTCTGAAATACCCGCGAAACTGCAGCAGGATGTTTGGTGTGTATCGACGGTCTGGGCCAGGTTTTGCTAGGTATGATTTACTCGAATGATTTCCTGCAACTTCCAGACGTTACGGACATTTTCTCGTTCAATTTACTTTCGTCCAAGCGTACCACTGCTCCATCGACTTTGTGCACGACGAAACGCGATTAAGCGTGGACTCGCGAATGAAACGAGACATTGATTTATGTTGCTGATCCCCGTGCTGACACGTTCAGTGTTTTCGCTCGGATAAGATGACATCCAATGGGCTGGCTTGTTCACCTCGAACGATGACAAAAACACGGAACGACCCCGTTGAAGCGATGTTCACGGTTGACGCGAAGCCGTGAACGACTTTTTCTTCAACAACGCTCGATGATGGGAAAATTTTTCTTTATTCCTAGAGTGACTGAGCTGAATTTTTACTTGATTTTCATATTCAATTTCATTCGCATTTTCCTGAAATTTAGATTATTACTTTGGACATTTTCGATGTGTTACAAATATGAGCGTACAATTTTAACAGATGCACTAATGCGTACTTGGGTACAACGTAGGCTTCCATTAGCGATTTGGAACTTTGAAACGGTGTCCTTTGCGATGGACCTTCGGTTGTTCAAGTCCTGTACACTTTAGGTTTCTCTTAGTTAACAACACGTGTAGGGAAAGGATAGGAGGTTCTATGTAGGTTAGTTCAGTGTTGGGCATTTGTGCCTCCGAGTACATACATAGCTCGTGGGCATGTAAATGGTGTGCATTCGTAAACACTGTTAGGGTGGTTAGATTCTCAATTTAAAGATTACGAAATTTGTATTATTCAAAATATGTAAATTCCAAATTACCGAATTAATAATTGCAACTAAATTTTTAAGTATATAAATCATTCAATTTTTATATATCTAAATTTCTAAAATTTTGTTTAATTCCCACATTTCTAAATTTTCAAATTATCAGACTTCTAAATTTGAACACTTGTTTAGAATTTTTTGAAATTTGTAAATTAGAAAATTTGAATCTTGGAAGATATGAAAGTTAGACAATTTGAAAATCTGAAATTTGTACGTTTCCAAATTTTCAAATGTCTGTATTTCCAAATGTCAAATTCCTAAATTACCAAACTTCTATCTGAAAATTTGTAATCCTCGTTCTTGTGATTTGGCAAATTTGGTTATTCAAAAATTTGTAAGGTCCACAATGCAAAAATTTGAAAATTTGAGTATTTGAAATTACTAAACTCTTATATTTCCAAGTTTCTAAATTACCAGATTTCCAAATTTTTTAAATTACCAAATTCCAAAATTTGGATATTTTATAATTTGAAAATTTGAAGTTTCACAAGTATGTAGAGCAAGGTCAGTGTCTCTAGTTTACATCTCATCGCTGTTCACACGCGCACACCGTGACCTATAAGCTCTTCGATCAGGCACTTGATCTGCCCATCACTGGACTAAACCGTCCCTATGTTCTCTCTCAGTTCTTGAAATTTCTCTCGATTTTCTCAAAACCGATAACAGTTCACCTTCCCTTACTCTTAGCCAAAGGAAGTCTTGCGTTGCACTCGAGTATACACCCTTCCTAGGCCTAGGTCAGTATTCACCTGAACACCTTCGTTCATTGATTAATTATGAAAGAAACTTGAAATATATAGAACAGAAATAATTACTTTTAAAGAAATTTATTACAGATCAACAGTTGTGAAGCATGTTTGCTTTATAATTATCACTTTACCTTGATTCCTTAAATATCATTTACTCATGTATTTAAATCCCCACCGCGGGGCTAAGTTGGACGAATCGCGCAAATTGACTATCGCGAATATGATTTAGTTATTCGGACTGCTGTTTGTTCTTCATTGTTGGATGAAAGGAGGACCGAACGTGACATATGCCTGTCTGTCTACACCAGCGTAGCTCTAAATACCATAAGTATTTAATTAACTTGCTTTCGAGAAGTCTAACACACATAATGTACCTAGCAATTAGAAATTCCTAACTAGCGTGTACTAAATATTTAAGCGACGAGGAATCGAAGAGGAATATATATATACATATATATATATTTATACATTTATATATATATTTACAAAAATATATATATATACATACTGTAATATTTTTGTACTGAGCAGATTTGTGAAATAAATAACGATGATTTAAGACAAATTACAACCGTGGACCACGGATGTGTATACTTTATCGTACGCGCGGATTATCGCTCGATACCGTTGCAAACACCTCGACTCGGGGCTATCTTTTTTCTGTTTCTTTTTCCTTTTTTTCGGGAGGGGATGAGGGTTGAAGGAAAGGGGGGAAAAAGGAAAGAAGGAGACAAAGAAGAAAAAAAATGAAACAAGGGGGATGTGTGCTTCGTGGTCGGTGCGCTTCGACGCGCAGCTGATACACGCGAGAATTGTTCTGCCGGTGGACCGTGATGTTTTACGGAAAAGCCAAGTTTTTTTTCTCTTTGGGACAAAGAAAAAATAAAAGAGGAGATTCTCGTTTCAGTCGGGGTACGTCTCGTCTCGGACACGTATCGTCTCTTCTCGAATTCGAACGGCTGCTTTTCCCTTCCGTGTTTTCAGTGTCTATTAATCTCACATCTCTCTCGCTCATCACGCATATGTATCTACGTGCCTCTATCTCTCTCTTTCTTTCTTCCTTCCCACTCTGTGTACCCGGGAACAGTTATTGTATATGCCTTTGTCATTCACCTGAGAGAGGAAAACACGCAGTATGTAACCGTGTAACCAGCAACTCACGCTAATGCATATTACCAGCAGAGAGTCTAACAAAGTCTAACAAAGAGGATCCTACACACTAACAAAAGGTATTATTTTATTTATAATCGGGTGTGCGTACGCAAAATACTGGCCTCGTAACAGGTGGTGCAATTAAAAATCATATGATTTGTGCGTTACACGCGGCAACCTAAAGTTATGATTTCATTTTATCAAGATTCATTTTATTAACGGCGAAACCTCAGGCGAGATTTTTATTTGAAATAGTGTCCATGATATAATAAAATTTTATTAGAAATAATATAATTTTATTTAAAACCGTATAATTTGTGGATTTGTCGTATAATTTTTTTGTAGAAACAAGTATGACGGTTAAAAAAATACCACTGTGTGTGCTGTCAAGTGAGCAATTTTATAAGATACAATTTAAACAGTATGATAATAAATCTAACTATAAGTTCTTCATCGCCTAGAATTTTTATGATAGTTTAATTTTTATCCGACTCGTATACAAATCATCATTTGCAAAGAGCGGATTTTTGGCCTAAAAGTGTTGTCCATTCATATTTTTCAAACGAAAAAATTCTACGTCAAACGATAGCCAATTTAGATTTATTTAATAACCTATTATTAAAATTGATCACGTACACGGTTCAACCATGACGGCACGCATGATGGTATATTTTTGGCTACCGTGTTTGTTTGTGACATACAAATGCCAGAAAAAATTGAAAAGAAATTTTTTGTTATACTATTCACGTATCTCTTTGTTTTTATTAAAAATTCTGACCGATGAAAGTATTTTTGGAATGTACAGATAAATTATCAAGAAAGTAGTACATATTTGTTGAACTTAATGTGACCTAACCCTTCAACGTTTTAAAGGACACATATAATCGAGTGGATCTTGCAATTTCAAATTTCTTTTTATAACGAAAAACGATTATTGAGAGAATTATATGTGGAAGCTTTTGAGATAAAGTAGAGTATTAAAGTAAAAATTTCCATATCAAAGTCCGGAATACGTGACACCGGCTGTCAAAGTATCAGATTCGATTTCGTCAGCATTCACTTTGTGATTTTATACGGTTTTATTATTGACGGAACTTTAGAATAAATTTGTATATGAAATTGTGCATTAAATATGGAGATACGAGATTTGTTCAAATTTGGTTCTGTCTAGTTTTTTTGCGATTTTATTTCATTCTATTATTGACAGAATTCTAGAATAAATTTGTGTATAAAACAGTAGATACATATGTTACGAGGTGTGTATCAATTTGATTTTGCCAAGATTTATTTTATGATTTTGTTATTTTGCATATTCATTTATGTAATGTCACGTGGTAAAATTGAACGAATTGTTTATTATTATTTTTCTTTACAATATTGTGTGTCACAAATCAATAACAAGTGAATATCCTATAAAGAGAATTTTATAGATTTTTAATTAAACCTCTACATGTTCGAATCATTTTATCACAAATTGTATCTTTGATCCACAATTTGGAGAAGGGTTAGGTCTACTAGTGCTCTAACGTATTTTCTTTACGATTAATCTTATTTTTATCCTCCATATATGTGAACCATTTATGATAGTAATCAATAACTAGAGTTGATCACTCGGAAAAGGGTTAAGTAGATCATACGAACTATTTATTTGCTAAAGTGAATCTCGTTAATAATAAAACAGCCTGTGTGTATTCCTTCGGCGAAAGAAATAAACAGAAGCAACTACAGTGCATTTACATAGATTCTGTTTAATTAAACAATTGAATAAAAAGAAAATTCCAGTATAAACACAGAATCGATTTTGCGTTTGCATACAATATCATATGACTTCTATTATACGATATTATACGGGGTATCTCATTTGAAGCGATCTCCTCAAATATTTACAAAATTATCTATGATACTGGAAAAGGTTTTGAATAAAAATTAAATAGTTCCGAGGGGAATATAAGTTGATGTTAATTGCCTTTTTTGTAAGCGGAAGCGCCAACATATAAAAGTCAACTTTGGTTTTATAACGAAACAGTATGTTTTTAAGAACAGCTATCGACGCAGCTCATCATTTCCTGTAAACAATTACCGTATTCATGTCGAGAATTTATTACTTTGAGACATTTTAATTTTAATACGCCATTTAATAATTTTGTAATCGAATTTTAACACAGCTTCGTTCGTTGAAATGCTATTGTTGCAGTAACTTACTACGAGCAAACAATCTACGTAATAATATTTATTTACAAACTCCTAGAAAAGTACAAAGAGTTCCATTTCATAGATACTCGCTAGAATGAACCTTGAGTATACTACTAGTTTTTCAGCGTAAGTAGAGATGATATATTAGAGAATGATGAGCTACATTGGTCGATGTGTTAAAAAATATATGTAGTTGATCTTCATGTTTGTTGCGTGCCTCCATCAGTAAAAAACTTATTAACATCGAATTACATCTCGGAATCCTTTAACTTGTACTCGAAACATTTTCTGGTAACGAGTAATGTTGGAAGTCTTCTAGGAGATCGTTTTCAACGGGACATCCGGTATGATTGTACTCACCGACTGTACATACAGTTATTCAAAAGGAGGAATATAGTTCGGTATATTTTATTTTTTCACAAAGAATGATTTGTTCCTCGTGTGCACCACCTGTTACAGAATATCCCGGTCGCCTATCTGTATGTATATAAATGTGAAAAAGGAAAAAGGTTGTACAAAGTTCTCTTGCAGCAAACGCGTCGTCGTCGATGGATCGACGCTTGAACTGTATTCCGCTGCAGACTGCGCTCCTCCCCCGCTACCTTTGAAGATCTCGCGAAATGAAAACGCGTGCGATGCCGGCCAGAAATCAGATTTTATTGAAAATCGAACTGGCTGTAGAACGTCAAAAGTTTTAACGTCTTTGAACAGTATATAGCAGCGGTAGTCGTCCCCCTTTGCCTAACGTTTTTCATCCCTCTACGTGTTCCCCTCCGTCGCTTTTCCCTTTCAACGGCTGATCGATCGCAATTCAACGAAACAACCTTTCACATTTCCCAGTGAAACGTCTGCTGTCTAGCCTATCACGCGAATATTATTTAAATTGTACGTTAATCGGGAACAGGAGGTAGCGTGGATGCAGCGGTAGATCGATACATCGACTCGCCGTAGGGTGCCTTTTAAGGTAGATTCATATTATTCGTTCAGACGTGGAACGGTTCCGTTCAGGCAAAGAATTTTATAAGTAATATCATGAGAATGTTTATCTCTACCGAGCAGGATTTCATTGGACAAGTTAGAGTGCGTTTAGATTAAGTGAGCTGATTCCCGTTCCGTTTTCCATTTTGACGAAATACAGTATTCTTTCCATTTCGTTCACAGTCGAGTTTTCGATGCTTTCTTCTGGTCTGAATCGGAGATGAGCAACTGTGCATACGAGGGCGCGGAGCTTGGATATGCATTTGAGAGGTTTAACATTTACAGATTTACAGATTATCAAAATCCCAAATTTTCCAATTGTTCAATTCTCAAATCCTTTATTAATACTCAATTTTTATGCTCCCAGATTTAAAAATTTTTTACAAAAATTTTTATATTTTTAGTTCATAAAATTTCTTGATTTCTCAATATCCAAACTATAAATTTCTCCATGTCCAAATTTCCGAATTTCTAGATCATTAAATTTGGAAAATGTTAAATTCCCAAACTACTAAATTCATGGTTATCTAAGTTTCTGAATATCTAAACTTTCAAATTTCCAATTTATTCAATTTCTAACTTTTCAACTATTCAAATTATTAAACTTCTAAAATTTGTATTACAAAAGTTCCTAAACTTCTTAACAAATTTTTAACTAATTAAATGTTTAAATTTTCTATATTACAAATTTTCAAGTAACTAAATTACTAAATCTCTACATTTCCAAATTACCTACTTCCTAAATTCGTAAATTTCTAGTTTTTCAAATTACCAAATTTTTAGATTTTTTAGTCTCGAAATTTCAAAATTGTGAAGTTCAAAAATTGGTTAACTATCGCATTACTAAATTCTTTAAAGTCCAAATCACCACAAATTTTGATTTCTGAATTTCAAAATCACTAGATTCTTATGTTTATAAATTTCCAATATTACATGTTATACCATTTTGACTACATTTTAAAATTTCCAATTTATCAGATGCCTTAATTTCTAAATCTTGAAACTTTTAAATTAGCAATGTCTAAATCTTTAAATTTCCAAACTATCAAATGTCTAAGTTTAAACAATTTCGTAGTTTACAAATAACTAAATTTATAAAATTGTTAATTTTCAAAATATCAGGTTCGTAAATTTATCTTCAAAATTGCTAAAGATGTCAATTCCTGAAGCTCAAATTTCCAAATTATCAATTCTTTGAAATGCCAAATTGCCATCTTAAATCCTTATAATTACAAATTTTCAAATATCGAATTACTAAATTTTTAAATTCCCAAAATTCTACATTTCTTTATTTCTAATGACTAAATTTTCAAATTTACACATTATTAAATGTTCAAATCTTTAAATTCTCAAATGACACAGTTTCTGATTTTTTGTAATGATCTATATGGCCGAATTTCCAAATTTCCTTATTTTCAAATCCTTGATGTACCGTATTTTTAAATTTCTAAACGTTAAAGTGTTCAAATTTTCATATAACGAAAATTCTAAATCTGTAAATCTTTATATTTGTAATTTATAAAATTTCACATTCGCCAGATTTCTATATTTCAAAACGAGAAATAGATTCCGTATCGTTCTCCCTTCTGCACATCTCATCTCTGAACACATCGTATACTTCCCTGAATTCTTCGGTGAGTACTTGATTTGCCCGCCATTAGTCTAAACGCACCTTTACATTTCAAGCATAGACCACAACATGTGTGAAGCGTAAACATATAGGTAGACTGCGCGCTCTTACAGGAGAACTGAGATTCACACCGGAAGGCAGTTATAATCCCCTACTGTTTCCTCCACCCTTGCACGTTACATAGGTAGGGGAGAATGCGAATAGAGGACGATGAGGGAATACTATAACAAGGGTAGAAGAATCTCTTCTCTAACTCACATATATATTAGAAAGAGAGGATCTGACCACGTCCATTGCTCTTGTTCTCTTTCTCTCCCTCTTATGTCGACTTCAACTTTTCTCACAAAGTGCTATGTCTACTTGCGTTGTACATCATGGCTGTGGTCTGTGAATTCGTTTGAGCGTATATGAACGGATACGAATGTATGATGTTCATTAGGTTATCCCCCACTTAACAGTCTAACACCTAAATAGTATCAAGTCAATACAATCATATTATTAATATATACAAGTATCGATATTTTTATAAATCAGATATAATTAAAAGAATAGATTGAAGCTGATTCGATACTAATTCGAGGTATTTTGCTGTTAAATGAGCAGTTATGCTCGAACGGTTTTCATTTCCTCTCCTTTTCTTCGGTAACTATCCAAACAGTGTTTCGTTTGTCGATAAAAATATATCGTAAGTTGCGATAACTTTAAACAGGTTAACGTCATTTTGTTCTAAAGCTAGTGTACATCTGTAATATTGCTGCTCTGCAAATATAACTTCAACATTTTGTAACTTTAGCAGTTTGGGTCATGGGACGTCAGATATAAGGCAGATATAACTTGCTAATGTTTATCTGTAAAATTTTAGATTTATTCATCTACCTCTTCATATTGTAATCATTTTCAGAACACAAATTTAAAAATAATTATTTTTTGTTAAAGTCTGAAATGATCATTTGGGACAAAATTATGTTAACCTAAATTATTCCAACATAGTACATGCAGGACTGAGCACGCTAGGGACCTCTGGGAAAATGGTGATGCAGAGTAAGGGAACCCTATCATTTGTCCTAGTACTCGAGAGTTATTATGTGTACTTTACACGACATACTGCAGTTCAGTATACGGTTCAGTATTCATTATTTTTTATTTAATATTTATTCAGTATTCCCAAAAGCAAGTAATTCATTTAATGTTTAGTGACATATCTGGTACGCTGAACTTGTCGTTTATTTATAAAACAATCAAATAGTACTAAATAAATAATAATGCGAACTTTCGAGTATTAAGGCGATAGATGGAGTTTCTTTTCTCTACATAGCCTCTTTACCTAAGGAAAACTAGAATGCTTAGTAGCATATGTACGATATTAAAAAATGTAAATAAGTAAGGCTGTAAGTGTCAACTTTAAATTTTTTACAAAGACAATTCATCATTTATCAAAATGTTATGTATTGACAAAATACATAAAAACTTGTTTTTCGCGAAAGCTACAAATAATTTAAATAACACTTCCAATCCAAATTTACTGATATTGGCTTTCATGTTAACATCGTTTTTATGAACGAAAAACAATTTGCGAATAGAATGACACTCACGGTCTCCTTTCGCATTCTTCGTTAAAATTTCAATATTCAATGAAATATTCTATTCTTCCAAAAAGAATATTGAAATCATGCACAGATTTCCTCCAGTATTAAAACAACTTCCCTTTCTCATCCACTAGCTCTTTGAACAGCGTCCAATCTCCATCAGCTTTTCTCCGATTTAGCATTCTCTTAACATAATACATAGGGACATTATTTTCTTTCAATAATAAATTTCTTTGCTATAAAAACAACAAACGGAATATTCGGAAATAGTCATACATGCTACATTTTTTAAATGTAAATATAATAAGCAGGGGAAATTAATAAATAGTAAAACACGTAGAATTTTCCAGATATAAATGTGATAAACAGAAAATTAATAAAACGCCATGCATGCTACATTTTTTAGATGCAAATACAATAAATAGGAAATTGGAGATAAATATTATCAAATCGTATGTTTAATATTCTCGGACCCGAATCGATGGTGTAAAAATTGCGATTGTATTTATGCCTGAACGGAACCATTTCGTGTCTGAACGAATACTATGAATCAATCTTTATCAAAAGGGCCAGAGAGATACTAGCCTGACATGCACACATGTACACGTACATACGTATATTTATATCAGCCATTGTACACGAAAGAGCTAGAGTGCCGCGCGTATATACTGACATGCTCGTGCTTTGGGTAACTATTAAAATGGAGTCTGTACACGCTCATTGAGCCCCCTGGAGTGGCAAGAATAAAAAGATCACCGTTCCCGTTATCGACACCGGTACACGCACCTTGAGCCACGTGCATCCACGTAGCACGGAACCGTTTAAGTCTTTGAGGAAATATTGATCAGTCTCTCTGATCAGACTTACCCTTCTCTCTCTTTCTCTCTTCCTCACTCTCGTTCTCTCTTGTTCGATCTATCTCCGTGGGATTCCATTTTTACAGATCATAGAACACCTCGGACTGAAGGCTTGCTAGCGATGGGAACGAGTTTAATGTTCACTCGAGAGTACCGATGAATTTAATGCAGGAATGGGCATCAGAATTGTCGCTCGGAGTAATGTGATATATTGCCATGCACATAAATTAGAACACGTCGCTGTACTTGGGAATACAACGCATTGTTTTATCACTTTATTTCATCGAGTGTTTAAATGTTTAATTTATATGTAATTTTGATTTTGAAATTAACGTAAATTCTGAACTTGTGTAATTTCTCTAAATACTATCGCAGAAGTATTAAGATGATTTAATAGTGCGTTGTGTTGGCTGCTTAACCCTTTCGTTATGGTTGTCCATTATAAAACGTTTGCATTTCGAAATGAAACATAATCAGTAGAAGTTTTTTAATTGCAATAGAAATAGAGATAGTATGATTAAAGATTTATTATCAGAATTTTAGAAATAGATTTATTTTATTTGCGTTTGGATATTCAGATAGATCTGTGGTTCTCAAATTTTTGTTGACCGAAAAATCATTTTCTAAAATCGTAGTTTTTCGCGGTCCATTAAGTTGTAGTGCATTATTTTCCTTAGATCTGGTATTCAAATTTAATTCAATTTTAATTTAAATTTAAATTAAATTTTTAAATTATGGACAAAAAATTTCGAAATTTCGAAATTACGAAGTCCGGAAACCTTCAAATTTCAAAAATTGAAAATTCTGAAATTACAAAGATTCAAAATTCAAATATTCTATAATTTCAAAATCTTAAAATTTGACAACGCAAGTTCAAATACTCTTAATTAAAATTCCAATATTCCAAAATTAAAAGAAGATAATGTTTAAAATTTCGAAGTTCTACAGTTCCTAAATCTTAAATTTGCAAAATAGCAACATTTCAAATATATAAAAATTCGGAAATTTTTTAATTCCAATGTTATAAATTCTGAATATTCCATAATCAGCTTAGAACCAACGGGTTGATAATTTTTAAATTAGACCGCTTACTACACAGCCGAATGGGAACAGTTTTCTTTAGAGATGGTCGTGGCGAAAGGGTTAAAGCAAGTCATATTGTTTTAATTAGTTTGTTACTCCGAGAAATTGCCCTCAATGACTTACTCCTTAGAAACACGCCAGAACAATCATTTCGGACAATATGATACACTCTAATCCAAAAGAATAAGCAAAATAAAGATGTAATTCGTATTATATGATAAATGTCAAATCTCATACACATTAATTGAACGTGTTTATCACTCTGAAATTCATCTTGTTATTAATTTTATTTCTAGCAAATGAAGTATTAATATATTTAGATTTTTCTATGACATCAACTTTTATAAATTTAATAAAGTTATTTTTAGTTATCTAAGCAAAATCCTTTGCGTAAAAATTGGTGACAAATTTTTGCGGAAATTCATATTTCTCAAATATTTAACGTATGATTCAAAGTGTGAAGTATCTTCAGTAACGCATAGTATTGTATTATAATACACAGTTCTTGTTTGTTTGGATTAGAAGAAATCACATTGTTTCGTGATATTGTTCTGGTAAATTAACACCTAAAAGACGGGTTATGTTGAATTTAAATTATTTTTTAAGAAATTAAGCGGAACCATACGTAATTTTTGAAAAAGTTGTAGCTTTATTAAATTAATTTCATTATTTATCAATTTACGCATCATATGTTACTTAAGAATATTTTATTTGTATCAGACAAATGGCAAATAGAAACGACCCGTCTTCTAAGTAAGTGTTAATAGATTTTCAAACATTGTGTGCCTATAAAACAATCAGTGTGAGTTATTTTCATATTTTATTGCATTTTCTATGCTTACTATTCTCCTATAATCAGTACAGCTTTCATTACCAAAAGAAGTAGAGTAATTTACATTACTCATAGTAAAAGTAAATTATATTAAAACTTAAATTGCAATTTGAATATAACTTTCGAACTTACATTTTCAAAATTCTGTTCTTTAAGATGTGCATTTTGTCTAAATCATTTTACATTGCAAACTATGCATTTTTATATAACGGTACATTTAGATTTTGTTCATATCATTTTTAATATTCTCGTGTTGTTGCTCATGATTCGCTTATTCCCATCACTACTTGCTCCGACGCGAATCCAATCGACGAATAATAATTCCTTTTCCGTCGACCTGTACCCAATAAGTAGCTGCAGCTTTATGCTACCCAGTTTCCAAGCAAACCGTTTCACTGAACGATTCCACCGTTATATTTTACTGTATCTGAGAGAAATATGCTAAATAGAAGCAAAAGATCCTGACACTCGGTGTTCTATGTGTTTTCACGTTGGGAAGTTTGTTAACTGCATTAATCAGTTGATTTAGACACTTAGAGACTACTCCATTACGCGTTCGAGTTGATTTTGTTCTTTGAATCCCTTACACGTGTACATACCGAAGATATATGTTTTTCTTAACACCTTTGTATCCCTGTTGATCCTTCCTGGCGAGAAACAATGCTTCCTTGGAATTAACAATCAATTTGATACATTGTTGAAGTTTTTTCTTTCTTCATTCTCCTTGGATGGAGTGTCTTTTTCTTTAATTTTTTTTTTTAACGCAGATGTAACCAGTCCGAATTAATCTTTGGATAGCTCGCTTTGCCTACGCACAGAACTTGTAGCAAACTTGTACACGTCACCCGTCATGCATTTTCTTTGTTAATTGCACTGATTTGAAATTTGAACGACCTTTTACAGACGACTTACGCAAAAGTAAATGTGTGTTGCACTTAATCCCATTTGTACAGAGTGTCCTTTTATAACTTATACGGTATAATTATTATTCTTTATTTTTTATTTGTGTTGTAAGCAAGGAAAATCGTCGTGACACTTAATTTTCATCATAAATTGGTATCACTGTTTAACGCAATGGAGTGTTCTCTAAGGTGTGCGATAAAAGTGATCGAATTACACAGAGTTGCAAAATAAATCGCGTTCAGTCGATCATGTTTATGAAAAAATAATTCGAGTTGATCGAGAAGAGGCTGATTTTCAATTTTCACGTCAAAAAATTCGTTTAAGAAAATAAAACAAATTTCAAGTTTTTAGATTATGTGATTGAATAATAATGTAGTTGTCAATTTTAAAATCCAATCGTAATCAGTGATGGGATCAAGGTCTTCGTAAGTAATACTTTCTAGCAAAATACATTGAAATTTTTTATAATTTCTTTAATAGGATAAAAAACTTCATTATAACATTATTCGCAGAAATAATACCGATTAAAACATAGTTTATAATTTTGTTACGATGTTACAGTTTTTTTTCTTTATTTCTTTATTGCATTATAACTATAAATTTCGATACAAGTTTAATTGCATTAACTTACTTAGAATAGAGTCCTCACATTAACGAGCATTGTGGGATCCCACATAAAATCACGCTTGATTAAGTGCTTAATATTCAGTACTACGCGTTAAACTTGATTCCATCAGTGATCGTGTTTTACAGTAGAGTCAATTTATGCATCAGAAGGTAACATTAACACGGTTGACTGCCATGAAGGTCACCAGTGATCAACACCTCAAATTTAATATAATCAGAATAGAAAAGACAGATAAAGTTTGAAAAGAATTGTTTTAACACAATAAAGTAGCAAGCTAAAAATTAATTCCTTTCTGTATGTGTAATGATTTATTCCTTTCTGACATCTAGTGAACGAAAATAAAATCTAACATGATTTGATTTACTTCAGGATGAATATAAATACGATGTATCTTTTCCTTATTAAAAAATGTCGACAATTTTTTATAGTTGTATCATTAGGTACAGTCATTTATACGATATAGTGAGGTTGAAAATTCTTCAGATGTTAAAATATGTGAAACTTCAACCAGGACTGTACATTTACATTTTCTAGGTTAACGGACTAAATAATTATTCTATATTTTTTCGAATTATTTGAAAATATTAAATTTGTGGTGCTAGTATTAAACGCGACACAGAGCCAATGCTTCTGTTTCAGCTCTCTTCTTAGTCAACTCGTTTTTACAAATGATCTGCGTCCCGTCTCGAAATATCATTCCGTTTCTCTTTTTCTTTCTTCATAATCCGTTCCTTCCTTCTAAAATCTCCTCCTCGTACACTTCACGTACAACTATGATCGATCCGCTAGTCAACTCGACCCTCTCTCTCGTGCACGACACGTCGAAGAATAACACGCGAACGACCTCTCTCTTGGGGTGGAGAAAAGAGATTCTAAGGTGAGAGACGGCTCAGGAAAGGTCTAGTGTAGAGAGGAAGGGAATCAACGAGCACGTGTGTAGATACTAACGCGTGGTACAGTCGCACGACGTATCACGTCTCCTTGATTCATAAGTGGGGAGGGTAAATTAACGGGGAATTAAAGAAGAGAGGCTCGGATGGGAGAGCCAGGAGATGGAGACTAGAGAGGCAAGCAGAGCGAGAGAAACTGCGGCTGAGAGAACGAGAGAGAGAGAGTGGACATGAGGAAAGAAAAAGAGAGAGAAAGCAAGAAAGAAAGAAAGAAAGAAAGAAGCGATCGAGCCGCCGTCGACACAGAGTGGGCCGCAGGCGGCTCGTCGTCGTAGGTCGCGTTGGGAGGCCAACAGTTGAAAGTGACTTGTCTTGTGTTGATGTTGCAGGTTCAAAAGCCTGGCACATGCGGCTGACCTTTGACCGGGTGCCAGGCGGCTGCAACCTTCACAGGTGCAAGCTGTGCGGCAAGGTCGTGACGCACATCAGGAACCACTACCACGTCCACTTCCCCGGCAGGTTTGAGTGTCCTCTCTGTCGTGCCACGTATACACGTAGCGACAACCTGCGCACGCACTTTAAATTCAAACATCCCGAGGCAAGAAAAATCGATCTAAACGATTTCATGACCGGCACCTTGGCGCTCTCCGCAATGACTAACGATACTATGAACACGCTGTCCTAAAACGTGGATGAATTGCGCGCGTCTGTATATATATATATATTATATATATATACATATTTACACTTACATACACGTTCCGAAAACAAAGAAAAGCGGAAAAAAGTAACAATGAATAATATATATTATACATATACATAAATATATATATATACACGCATGCATAAGAAAAACAAAGAGCGTGAGTGGCTGCGCCCACAGGGGGTATTGTCGCACCTTAGAACATACGATACGGCCCTGATATCACGGCCAAACGGCAAAGGCCGATCTCTCGGCTTTTTTCTTTTTCGAAACACCAAATCTTTTATAGGTTCTACGCTTAAGAAATCGACAAGATTCTCCTATCGCGGGGAGGGGTAGGGTTTGTAACACTGGGTGTGTACAATGATCGACGTGCGACGTTTCTTGGGTGGGCTTGTCGTTAGTTACAAAGCGTTTTTAAGGAGAGAAAGAGCGAGCTGACCGAGTGTCACACGTGCGAGCCAGCGAATCGATGGAGTGGGGGGCGATAGGCAATGTTCCTCACGAGTGCGCATGCGCGGGTTACGATCGGCAACGAAGGGAAAATGGCGCACGCGCGTGCGCGGTGTCCGACGCCGCGGGAACATTCTCTAACGAGCCGATTCGTGAATCGTTCAATTTTGTCCACGGTGGTCGCGGACTCGAATCGGTTTTCTGCGATCGATGCGACGACAAAGTTCCTTCTCGATTGCTGGCCGAGCTGGCCGTTTGTTGTTTGTTGTTGTTTTTTCATTGACGATCGGCACGTCCGAGAGTGCGCAGGAGAGCCCGAGACGAATCGAAGTTGGCGCGGGTCGCTTTTGATCTCGGCTCTTTCACCTCGTGGAATCTCGTGGAACCTCGGAGCCGATCGGCGACGCGCATGCGCACGCGCGCTTCTCCCTACACGATTCGTGCGCGTCGAACGTGTGCCATCGAGGCGGTTCACGTGCGAAACGTTGTTTCGAACATGTCCAAAGACCGGGCAGCTTTATTTTTTTTGTGGTGAACGAGCGCTGCGCCGATCGACGATACTAAAGAGAGAAAGAGAGAGAGAGAGAGAACGAGCGAACGAGCGAGAGAGAGAGAGAGAGTGTGAGAGTTAGCTTGGGAGAGTTCACGATTCACGCATTATTGCTATATACATATTTACATATGTATATATAAAGTGGGAGCAAAACGTGGTGCCAATTTCTCCCGTAGTTGCTGTTGCCAAACGGCTAAGACACGCCGTTCGACAACCGGAAAGAATTATAATTAATCGATTAATTATTAATTATTAATTAAAGCGGATCTACTGGAGGTAATTCATTCGATACGCAGGGTGAGTCGTAATAGTTGTTGAAGAATTTATAGTTGGACTTCATATTAGAGTGTAATCGTGTGTTTCATCGGCGTTCGAGAATCGTTGGCAATTATTACGCCCACGCACGTGCAAGTCCAGTTCGCGGACTTTCAGCTCGGGGGATAGGAGTTCATATCCGAACACACAGAAACACAGACACGACACACGCACATACACACACGTACATCGATAGACAACTCGGAGTACGCAACCACACGACACCCTCGCGTACTTCCGGAACAGGTCGAATGTACGGGATTACACGTAATATTAATCGACTAACAACGAAATCTTTTAGTCCTATGCATCGTTTCCAATGGTCTTTTTTAATAGAGTAAAAAAGAAAAAAAGAAGAAACAAGCGAAGCGACGCTTTGCAGTTCTAATATGAGCTCTGAACTATAAAACGCGTTATTTGTTACACTTGAAACACCTGAAAAAAAAAAGAAAAAAAAAGGAGAAGCAAAAAATCTATGATATTTAAAACGGTTTCACCGCGAATGCAATATTGCAGCAAATGATAGTGGAAATCACGCGAGACATTCCACGATTCGGGACTTAAGTGCATAGGCGATCACACACAATAAGAATCTATCTGTATCGGATTGATTTCTAGTACTATACAATAATTATATCACGTTATTTATAATCGACGAGTTGTAGTAATCGACATCGGTTGGAGACTAGTGTTACGTTAAATAACGGTCAATTTTATTCAGAGGGCTGGTTACACGATATTCATCGCATCGTTACACGTTGATATTTAAATTGGTTGGGGTGCAATCTGTTTGTTCTACTTTCTTCTTTGTTTGTTTTTTACGCGAAACAAAAAATTTATCTATATACATAATATATATTATATAAATATATATCTATCTTTACTTCCTTATGCATAACATTTAACGATTAAAGATTTAAAACAGAGTGGATGGAGACCAGTTGAACGCTCCGGAGCATTTTAGACTTCTTCTGGGGAAAATGGCGATTCAAGAGAAGAAGACTCTACTATCTATTGTAGCATTCAACAGTCATTATGTATTATGCTCCTGTTCTTATAATTCGGAAATTTGAAAATTGAAAGTTTGGGAATTTAAGGTTTTTGAAATCTGGATATTTAAACTTTGAGAATTTGAAAGTTTTGAAATTTGATAATTTAGTAATGTCAAAATTCTTGATTCAGGGGATTTGTACATTTTAGAATTGTAGAATTTTAAAATTGAAAATTGAGAAGTTTTATAATTTCTGTATTTTATAATTCGATAATTCCGAGATTTGAATGTTAAAAGTAGTCAAAAATTTAATAATTGAGAATGTGGAAGTTGCGAGTATTTGCTAATTTGTAAATTTGTAAGTTTAAAAAGTTTCAAATTTTAAGATTTGGTAATCAAAAACTTTAACGTTTAAAAGTTGTAAAATTTGTAATTTAAAACGTTTTTAAATTTTTATTATAGCATTAACTGTCTTTTAAGAATGTTGGGGCTTCCTTTCGTTATATTGCCATTTTCGTCGGGCAAGATTACCGCATTCGATAATTTCTTATGGGTTTTCTTTTCCTTAAGTCGCCAGTTTCCCTAGGCGAGTTTGTAATGCTCGATGTTCTACGTCAACTGCGTACCACGTACATGATGACAGACGGACAGACGGACGGACCAACGTAAATATACATACACGTGTGTTTCAGAAGCTGGAAAAGCATGTCGATGGACAGATTCGAGTGGTCGCGTGCGCTTCGAAATTCGAGTGCACGTTGACATAGTGTTACGTCGAGTCCGCTAGCTATTCAAAGAGCCAAACTGCTATATTATTGTGATGAAATGATATTACCGTCGATCTTCTCTCTTTTGCAAGAAGGGGCACTTTGCATAGTTAAGGCTACTACCGAACACGCATATTACCTATATAATTTAACGATATCTAATATATATACATACAACTATATAATAACCAGAAATATTAATATATTATGCAGATGATTAAGTATATTAATTAATATATTGGATAATTTATTTTATTTTTTGTTTTTATCGTTTTAATGATTTTATATACGTGTTATTCACTGTTTATATATTACCACGAAATACATACGTACACCCAGAGAGAGAGACACGAGTACAGATAAATACACACACAATATTATTATATTTGCAGTAACACGGTATACGCAGAATTTATTATTTATTATTCATGGGACAGGGGAGAATTTAGGTGTACTTGTAGGCCTACCTTCAACCTCTTTTCTTGTTGTCTCCTTGTACACATTTCTTTTCCTTTTCTTTTCTCATTGGTTTATCTTCGTTGGCAACGAGACAATCTTTGCTCGCGTTTACGTCTCTTTTTGTTTGTTTTTATTTCCCTTCCTTTCTTAAATGTACTTTGCACCAAATAATAAGCTAGCCGAGTGTTCCGAGTGCTGGTCAAAGAAGACGAACTAAAATGGCATCGCGTCAGAGTCCTGGAACCGAAAGGGAGAATCAAGGGACGCGATAACGAAATTTCGCGATTCTTCCGTCCTCCATTTTTCGACGGAACTATAAAGGTGTCACCGTTTTTCCTTCCAAACACGATTTCGTGGTGCTCTCGATGCGTCAGACTTGATTATCTTCCATGCAACCGCGTTAGCCTCGCCGACTGCTCGAACTACGCGAAATTTTACAACTTCTCTAATAGATGGACCGATAAAATGAAATTTTAAGAAGCCGTCTCGTTCGTGACCCCCGCGTAACGAACTTTCGTCGCCGCGAGTTTTGTCATTCGAAATTTTATGACTTCCTTAATAGATGAGACGTTGAGATATCATTTTAGGACCCGAAAGACCCGACGTTCGCCAGAAATTTTCGATGCGCCAAACGCCTTTGTTTTAAATCTCATAATTCGAACTAGAACGGATCAAATTTTGAAACTTTTAAGACTGGAAGTTAGACATTTATTTAAAGAGCTTCGACCTCTCTTCTGTAAGTCGTCTTGAGTCAGTTAAGTTCATTCCTTTTTTAATGGATCCCGTCTGCAGTTTATCGAAAAGAATTTGTCAGTTTACAAAGTTTTTAGTAATTTCAGTGACAGTCGAAAGTTTTTGACATTTCGACTAAGAGAAATAAATAAAAATTCTTAACATCGTTATTCCTTTACTGCATCATGTTGCAAACTAAACTATGCAATTATTGTTTCTTGACAGACAAATGAATTGTATAATTTACTATTATTATAATTATTAGAAACAATATGGTCTTCTCCGATTACAATTTATTATTTTAGATTGATATAATGTTGCTGATTTGCATATTATGGAAACTTTTACTGAGTAAATTCGTAATTTACGGAGGGTTAACGTTAAGTTTATATTTTAATACTTTAATGGAGACGATACACTCCGTTTGCAGTTATTCAGCATTTCACTGTTTTTAATTCGAATTGTCACTTGTTATCGATGCTTTACTTACAGATATTTGATTGTATTAAATTCGTGGCGTCGTTGGTGGTCCCTGCGACAATCAGTGCGTTAATTAACTTTCAAATTTAATTTTCTCATTTTCCACTTTATACTGTTAGTATAACAATAATTCTGTTCGTAATCATATTTTCAGTTATTCAATTATATTTCATTTCTGATGTCAATCAGTTATAACACTCGGCACAGTCAAAGTGTTAATAATACAAAAATGGAATAAAAAGATTTTTAATTAATTTTATTACAATATGTTACACTAGATACGATTAATTTTACTATGATAGAGTCTATTAACGCGTTGATTGTTCCAGTAGTTAACAATGTCAGCATGAATATACTTTATCGAAATAATTATAATAAAATGTAGGAATGATATTTTAAATCCAATATTTATCAGTGATATAAAATTGCAGATTCGCTAATAAACAGAAATTCACGTGTTTTATAAAAGTATGCCGAACTACTTTATGTCATGACCTTAATTAAGCAACGAAAACTTTTTAATAGTAACTGTAGTTAAACGTTAATCGCATCATTGTCTTTTAATTCATCCAAGTCTCCGTACTGTCCATGCTAAAGGTCATAGATATTGCTATCACAAAATCAATATGTATAAAAGGAAGGCAGTTAAAAATTTCTGACTTACACCACTAACAATGCTAAGAAGCACGTGATCGTTTCTCACTGTGCCAATTAAAATATTCATATTTGGCACGACATAATAAGAATTGTTAATACGTTAAATGTCACGCCTCGTGTACGTAGTTGGTGATGCTGGAATTTCCATAAAAATTCATCAACCCTGTTATTAAAAATTCTTCTACTTATCTAATTAGAAATATTCGTATTC
Source organism: Megachile willughbiella (assembly GCA_945859595.2). NCBI lineage: Eukaryota > Metazoa > Arthropoda > Insecta > Hymenoptera > Megachilidae > Megachile > Megachile willughbiella. The sequence continues at coordinate 2,592,029 of OX243807.1, forward strand.
CGTATTAGAAGTTATGAATAAAACATGTGCAGTAGGTACTCACGAATTCGTTTATCCGCGGTTGATCAATTTCATTTTTTTTTAAATTTGAGGATCAGATTTGGCAAATTGAAAATTAAAAAATTTGAGAATTTAGGATTTGGAAATTAACTATCTTGGAGGCTTGGAAATTTGAATATTTAACTACGTAGAAATTTAAACTGTGAAGAATTTAAATGTGTAAAAATTTGAAAATTTGTGGAGATTTGGCAATTTAAAAATTTAGAAAATTAAAAATTTTAGATCTTATAACTTGAAAATTGGATTACTTTGAAATAGAAGTATTTGAAATTTTATCAATATAGAAATTTGGGGTTTGAGAATTGGATAATTTTGGCTTTTAGAGATTTTAGTATTTGGGAATTTGGAAATTTAGAAATTTGAGAAGATCTTGAAAATAACCTGTCGCGAATACACAAGGGTTCTACGGTACCGAAATATTTTAAAAATTTTATCAAAAATAAAATAATGTACCAGCTAATGAAATTTTCATAGCAATAAACAAAAATGATAACTCAAATTATTCTAATTTCCGTTAATAATAAACGTACCTCTGCTTTAATACACAAATTAATATGTAAGTACAGATTATTTCACGTGTATCAATTCGAATAGTCCAACAGAAAAATATGATAGAATTGTTTATGTTATATAATTAAATTTATCTAATATTACACTTCTACATTACAGTGGTACCTGTTATCGACAAATTATGCTTTGTCAGCGGTATCCATACACGGGACTTGCGTGTCTGATCAGTTACGGTTATTTTCACTGCTTTTCTGCGAGTACACCTTCTTCGCTCCATTACTCATCGTCTTTCATGTCATATCGATAGTATATTCGCGTAATTATAGCCATGGTTGTACATAATGATATCTTAACTTCAATTTTTATCAACTGTGCATAGAATACAAGGCTTTTACTGCATAGAATTGAGTAAATTCGCGACGTGATTTTATCACGACTGTTGAATTACTCTTGATTATAGACAATGGTTGTACGACAAATTTGTAAGGGACGATTAATCGATTTTTCTCCACAAACTTTAGACAGCTTTGTAATACGGAAGTTGAGAAATTTAACGATTCAACCTTTTGCATTAGCTACTAGTTGAAATTAAATGTATTAACGTGTCGAAGCATTTAACTCGTGAGTGATTGTGTAGATCAGTCGTGAGCCAGATTGAAGAATTATTGAAATTAAAAATATAAATATAATATCTAAATAGTCAACTGTAAAAATTATAGAAAAATTTCTTCTTTAATATTTCATTTAAATCAAACTTCACTTAAATAAAGAGGAACACGATTTGATTATTATTGTACATTACTTTTGTATCATCATTTATCAATTATTGCACATTATATCCGTCATGAGTATCTTACACTGTAGCTATGCACAGCTGATTGTCCTAAAAAAGTGTTTAAATGAAAATTTAACGTCTGCCTCATCGTTTCAATTATAATTCAGGAAAATGTAGTTCAGTCTTTATCCAGATATATCTTTCAGAATCTGTTCACAATTTCATATTTCAACCAAAAGAGAGACGATTAAGGCGAATACGATACCGACTTGGCTTTGACAAAAGAGTTGAAGGGATTAAAATTGCTGGATGAAAGGTTACAGGCGTATCATGCTGGTTCAGTGTCCCGTGTAAGCTGAGATTTCAAGATCTTCCGGATTTATTAAGATCATTCGAGATTTCTAAAGGGAATTCGATGCCTCTTTCTTGTCGTTATTCTGATATTTCTAACCGCGAAGCAATTCGGTTCGTGATTACGTGTCCGCACTCGTTCTCGTACTTAGTGACGGATTAATTCCGTTTTACGAGGAAATTCGATCGCTATCTTTCGATTCCGGCGATATAGGATTCGATTAACACAGGACTGGACGAGCTGACTTCACGCGACGCCAAGTATTAATGGAACACGAAACAAAGTTTTCGTGTTTCTGCGGAGCTCTCTGATTTTTATCTTTTACGCCAGTGTCGCGTGGTTTGTTTCATTTTGTCATTCGAATCGTGGACACACACGGTCCGCGCAACCGCAGAACTGACGTTTTTCCGTAGAAAAAAATTGATCGAAATTCTGGACAGGATATTCTTTTCCACCCTTTCTTTTATATCGATTGAATGTTGGATATTTCCTGTTTCCTACGGATGAAGAGAAACCTTGTTTCTGAACACGTGGAATTTGTTTAAAAACAGACGTTGAAGATATGATATTTGGAAATGTAGAAACTTCTGTGTTTTTATATTCAAATATCTAAATTTATCAGTTTGCAAATTATTAACTATGTAAATTTGAGTATTTGAAATTTAGAAAATTTAAAGGTAGGAAGATTTGAAATTTATATCTCTATATTTTGAAGTTTCGAAATTTGATGGTATAGAAATGTGAAGATTTGATATTCCTACATCCCCAATTTTCTTAATTTTTGAATTCCTGAATTTTCGAGTTACTGAAATTCTAAATGTATAATAAATTATCAGCTTTCTAAGTTTTTACATTATCTAACTAAATTTCTGAGTACAAAAATTTCAAGTTTCAAAATTTGAAGATATTAAATATTTGAAAAGTTGAAAACTTCAAATTTCCATATCTTACATATCTTTATTTCTATATTCTAAAATTTCAAGACTTCCAATTATTCAACTTTTCAAATTTGCAAATTTAAATATTTGATATTTTTACATTTCTAACTTCGAATATAACAAATGCTCTGTTTCCATATATGCAAATTTTTTAATTTTAAATTACTTAATTATTAAATTATACAATGACCAGATTTCTATATTTTTAAACTTCTAAACTTCCAAATTTGTAAACTTACTTTAATATTTCTGTATTCTTAAATATCCAAATTTCTAAATATTTTCGTATTTTCAATTATTCAAATTACTTAATTTCCAAATTTTTGGTAAGCTGTTTATTTTGATGTAAACTTGTCAGTCTAAAAACATGATCTTTCTATGTCACTAAATATCTAAATTTGAAATATCTGTTTATCTCCAAAACCATCGCTGTACCTACCGTACATATCGGTGCCCCGTCGGCAAACACTCGATCCGTTCACCAATGATCTATATGTCATCCTCTTCTCCTATAAGTAAATCTATAAATACAGAATGATTTAATAAGGAAACTAACCATTTAAATTGACGTGATTTCATTGCATTGAACGTTACTTCTAATCGCAGGATTTTCGCGCGTTAATTCGTACAATCATCTCTCGTCGGTGTGTTTTGAAGTTTCACGAGCCACGCGACGCCAGCGTTTCAGAGGAATTAATCGCAAAGTGAATAACGTTTATCCGCGATGGACAGCTTCACGCCGAGTGACACGTCGCGACTGAACGTGCTTTTATTATAAGAACCGCATCGACAAGATATATAATTAGCCTCTCGGCCGAGCGTATCGATCCCTCATTCTCGACGACGTTGTCCTCTCTTTGAGTCTACTGATACCTAACCCACTGCTGGATATGTTCGAGCACTACCAATTTCCGGAATTGTCTGCACGTACAAATCGTCAAACGATCGATCGTTAATCGTGAATCGTCTATTTGCGATTGGTCTTATCGATTCACGTGGCTGACGACCTGTGTTGACGTTTACAGTCGATCGATCAATTTAGTGCGAACTTTCGATGGATCGAGGTAGATACGTTTGGTGACTAGAATGCGTTATTCGATCGCTGAAAATTGAAATGTAGTTCTTCTGCCGGTCGTGTCGAGACTCGGGAAAAATTTGTAAACCAAGTGGCGTACTGAATGTGAGTGAAAAATAGTCAAAACGTTTTTAAAGTTAGGAACTTAGAAATTTAGGAACTTGGATATTTTGATATTAAAATTTTAGAAGTATCAAGTTTTCAGTTGTACGAGGTTCCAAATTATACATTTCCAATTTTCAATTGTACGAAATTTCTAAATATCCACTTTCAAATATTCAAATGTACAAAATTCCTAATTAACCAATTTTCAAATCCACAAATCCATGAATTTTCAAATTTATGAATTCGAAATTTTTTAATTTTTAAATTTGAAAATTTGGAAGATTAGAAATTTTTAGCGTTAGGCACTTAATAATTTAGGAATATGGAAATTTAGAATTTTTAAGATTTCAGATATTACGGATTTGAGAATTAGAAAAATTGTTGAATTGGGAATTTTGAAATTTGAGTATTCATAAACTTGTCATTTTGGAAATTTTTGCATTTGAGTATTTGGAAATATTTGAATTTCGAATTTGAAAAATTTTAGTATGCAGAAATTAGGTAATTCCGAAACAAATTACGGAAATTTTCAGATTTCCATTGTTTCGAATTTCGAAATCTAGAAATTTTAATGTTTAGACATTTAATAATTTGGAAGCTTGGCAATTTGAAATTATAAAAGTTGATTATTGATTATTTGCGAAATGAGAAATTTAACAATTCGAGAATTTAGGAATTTGGAAATTTGAGTATTTCAAAAGTGCAGTTTGAAAACTTGAATGTTTTGAAATTCCAGTTTGGAAATAAAATTGTGCGAATATAGAAATTGAAAAATTTGGGGATTTTAGAATTTTGAAATTAAATATTTGTAAATTTACAATTACAAAATTTGGAAATTTTCCAATTTTATACAAAATGTGTCTTCAATATAAAAAATTTAGACACATTAAATTTTCAACATTCCAAATACATCTTTTTAAAATTATGGGAATAAAGTTAAATATTATCTCATCAAGTTTTCAAATCGTCAAATAAATTTATTTGCGATCAATGCAGCAAAATAATTATTGTACAAAAGCACTTAAACTTATAAATCCGAAAATGGATTATTGTTCTATTCTTTATTACTTTATTACTTCTGTAATCGTACTGACATGACAGTAAATATATGAGAACAAAAATTCGGTAATGTATGCATCTCACATTTAGTACACACTTTATTCTATTCAATATTGATCAGATAGTTCGAATTTTTGCCATAAATGGACGATCTTCGAGGACGCATATGTATGCGGTGGGTAATGAAATAGTTAAACGGTACTTTGGTCGACTCTTGAGGCAACCAGCCTTGTGAAACACAGGATCGTTAGCAACCAGCTAGACAAGCATCGTCGAGCCTGAGCTTTTCGGTTTACGCGGGCGTGCCTGTTGTTTAGCAGTACCACTTATTTCCGCTTTGAGCGACGGAAAAAGCTGTACGTGATTGGCTTGCGGGAACACACGTACCAAGATTTCTGGTCTATCTTTGATTTTCAGTAGAAAAAAATTGTTTATATGACTTCGCACGAAAACAGTTTTCTGATTTTCAGGTGAAAAATTAGATTTTTTAACACGTTAGCTGCCACGTCACCGATGACTGACACTGAACTGTCCGTTTAGGCCGTGTCAGGTGACTGACAGTGTAAAATATATAAAATTACAAAATTTACATTGTTTTAAGTAATTACTTAAAATTTATTTTTTATTTATTACAATATTGTATCATTAATGTATTTAAACATTTCTTTTCATAAAATTTTAACGGATTTTATTTTATTGCGTGGCAGTTAACTTGTTAATATAACCTGACATAAAAGCAGTTTACTTATCAAGATTCAATAGCTTTTGGTTTGTCTTCGATGTTCAATAGATTTTTTATTAGATTTTTGACTATAACTTGGTTCAAAAATGATTTTTGTATTAAGATTTAACAGTTCTTGGTCTAACTTCGATTTTTCGTAGAAAAACTAAACTTTTTGTTATGACATCGTATAAAAACGGTTTACACGTAAAAATTTAACAGCTTTTGGTCTAATTTTGATTTTCAGTAGAAAAATATATTTAATTCATTTTTTAGTACACTCTTTGGTACGAAGACTATTTTTTAGTTACTCTACTATTTGCTTTTGAAAATGATGTATGGTAAATGTTTGTAGTTCGAGTAGGATTTCGAACCTTGGTCATCGTTTTTTAAAGAAGTCAAAAGAGTTGAATTACTTTGTGAATTAAATAATAAGGAAAATGAATAAAGTCGGTTGAATGAAAGATAATAAAGATCGTTTTAATGAAACACACGTGAAATTAAATATCACATTTACTGTGAAAGGAGCAATGTAATTACATCGCCCATAATTTAGATAAAAATACATTTTATCAAGCTACGTCGAGTAGAGGATAAATTAATCCTTCCTTGTTAATCTTTTATTTCACACGCGAAAGGAAAATGCAACCTTGCACCCAAATAAAAACACAACGCTTTCATTTATCAGTAAAATCAGGATTTAGTATAAATTTATTTAAATTTCTATAGTGCAAATTTTAAGCCTATATTTACTGGTTTTTTTATCATCTCATTACAAAAGAGAGGTATTGTGCACTCACTATATCATTTCAAAAATTCCGAGAGCATGCTTCAAAATTTACATAAATTATGAAATTGTTTATTTGTAATGAATTCTTCGATTTTAATGAAACACGTCAATATAAAATTTCAGTAAATTATAAGTAATAGGTACTTATTCGATGGAAAGTATCAATCAAAGTAATTTACAAAAACAAATGACTTCATAACAAATGCCGTAAAAATTGCTGGTTTTCAAGTTCCTGTAGTTTATTAAAAGTCACAGAATTTGTTCACATAATTTTTGTTAAACATATATCAATCTTTATGGGGATAAGGAGTTATCGTGTATATTATTTTACGTTTTATCCATGATTAACCTATTTTTTATTTTATTTTTAATTTGTAACTAAACGTGCATTACATGATGGGTTTAGTGTGAATACGATAGAAAATTCGTCTTTAATTCGATTATGTTTGTCAGCGTGTTGTAATAAACGAATTCATAAAAAATCTGGAACTGTACGTTCATCTTCGTAAACGACACATATTTTCTTGATAGTAATTATTTTATCCAAACATCACTTAATAATAATTCGCATCGCACCCGATAAGTACACGTACTTACATCAAAGAACAGTTCTGAAATGTCAGTTAAAACTACCACACAGGAAAGAAAAATCTCGCTCGAACTACACTCAATCGCTTTTAGTCTACTAATTAACGTACCAGAGTGGAATTATTAAAGAGAAAAAGAAAGGTGCAGCTTGCTTTCAAAACATTTCTCTCGTGCGTGCGGTGTCTGGTATCGTACTTACACAGCCACGCAAATATTTTCGGAGGCATTCGCGTGAATCGACGGATAGAGCAGCTCGTTACGCCTTCAGTATTTGATCGCTATGCGAATCACTCGTGGCACGCCGTGTATTTCAAGCTGACGGAACGAAAAACGAGGAGGGGATGGAGGATGACGCGAGTAGCACCCCCTAAGCGTGTAAGAGGATCTCGACGCTGATATACACGAGATCGAGTATCGAATCTTTCACAAGATTAACGACAACTATTTAGTTCAGCAAATTTTTTCTCATATCTTGCACCTTACAAGCAAATATCTTTTTAATCGTTTACATCTTTTTCTGTCTAAAAATTATACGTTTCAACCCTTTAGATGCAACAGACTGCAATTTCGCTGTTTGCCATAGTGGCACAACACAATTGAAAATTTGCTCTTATTTTATACAAGATAGTGTTTCCACTTTTATGGGGTATTTATAAGAAATTATTAGCTAAAATTGTTTATATTTAGTATTTTCAAAAATAAAAATTTTAAGTCACATTTACTTCGAAATTACAAAGGAAGTTGAGAAATATATAAACAAACGATAAAACATAAATTGATATACATATTCATTCTTTATCTTCATGAAAATCCATACAGATTTCAAGAAAACAACCTTAACAAATTTTGTAACATGAAATAAGAAACTCATAAAATAATTATTTGACCTCTTTGATAGTTTTAGTGTTAAAAGGTTTCTCTTCTAAAGTTTATATCTTTAGTTGCACCACCAAATTGTTATATGGGAATGACGTGATAGTCAACGTAAAGAGGGAATCTTTATTTATTGAAAAATTTTAGTACACTATTATTATTATCCAAAAATGTAAATTATTTTTAACAATCTTTTATTAACCTACTTTACAAAAGCACAAATTTCAAATGTGATATAGTTGCGTTTATAATATATAACTTACGTTCTATTTATAGTCATTAATTAGAAGAATTATTTCATCCATTTTTTGGTATTTGAAATATATTCATTTTGAGATTCAAATAAAAATAATGAAAGTCGAATAGAACTAGCGCCTTTAATGGTACACAAGGCCGCAAGCTTCTCAACCCTGATTTTATCTATTAAATGGGTCATTTTTCAAGCAGAAAGGAGGTGTCATAAAAAGTAGACGAAGAAGGTGTAATTTTTGATTTATGCACGATCCATATGACACCACATATTGTCTTACTGATATAATACCACTTTTAGCGCGAATTTTTGTATCGTCTTTTTGTCGTGATGGTCGTTAAAACTGCGGTTGCATGGGTTATTAAATCACAGTCTGACATCCAAAAAAATCTAATTGTTTCGCAAAAAATTTAACAGTAAACATATTTCTTAAAATATACATTTTGAAAACGTTTAGTTTGTGGTTGCAATAAAATATTTCTCCCATCAGTAAATGCCTATAAGGATGTAAACATAGCAGTATGTTTACAAGTAAAATACATGAAAAATACATAATATAATATATAATGACGGAGAGCATTACGTATCGTGTGAATATAAAAATACTACATACGAAGTATTGTATTAGTTCAAAAGAAAGCCGTACATTAATTATACAATATAGTAAACACTTTTAAAATTCGGATCTATAGTGAATATCTCCAAAGATGAGATACATTAAATACTATGAGAATTGAAGTACATATCTTTATGTATATCTTTAACCTTTCGCAGTCGTATTTACACAAATTTTGCATGTCTCGACAGTCGAAATTAATTGTTCACTGGTCATAACTAGTTATAAATTCGTAACGAAGGAATTAATTATCTCTTTTATGTACAAAAATAATTTTTAAATTTTTATTGATACATGTGTTGTATGCCCAGTAAGTGTTAACTTTGAAATAAATATAGTGAATAATTTTATACATAATTAACACTTAAAGGGTTAATTTATACATTTTTTCTGTATAAGTTACAAAATTGTTCAAACGTTATTTACTGTTATGATAACAAATATTTCTTAAAAGTGTCTAAAATATATTAAATATTTAAATATTTTTTGAAAATATTATAACATATATATTTGAATATTTTTAAAAAATATTGAAAGTATATTATATATTTGGATATTCCTTCGAAATATTTCAAATATATCATATATTGAAAATATATTAAATACTAAATATTCATATATTTCTTTGAAATATTTACATATAAAGTATAAGTCGTTAAATTTAATGAATCGAGCACCACTGAAATTGGAGGACGAAAGTTTCGTAATGGAATTCCGGTAGCTAAAGATCGCAGTTTCTTTCAAATCACGATTTCAATCGTTTTTTTTCCGGACGGGATCCTCGGGATTAGCCATTCGTTGACGAAACAGGAAGAAAAACGGAGACACAATAAGGGAGAAACATGCAGTGACACACACGAAATACATATCCGTAGGAATCGCATGAGAAGCACACGGAAACACGACGTACACGTAATCGACTAGTCGAAAGAGAGAAGGATAATGACGACGAAGGGTGAAAAAAGAGAGAAATACTCGGCACACATAGAATCCACAAAAATATCGAAAATGACCAGGGCACACGATGTGTTTCGAGCGTCGTCGTGCGCGAGTCGTTTGGCTGTTATATCGAAACCTTTATTAATTAAACGGAAATCTCTACTATTGTACTATTATTACTATGACTACACTACTACTACTATTATTGCTACCGCTATTACTACTACTATTACTACCACTACTACTACTATTACTACTATTGCTATTACTATTACTACTATTACATATAGGTATTTATATATTTACAATTGCGTGGTGTGGAGTGGAACATTGTGATATAATAGATTGGTGCTAACACCTTATTGAAATTGAAGAAGAATTTAAAGAAATGAAAAAAAAAAAATCGTGCAATATTGCGATAGTAAAATGCGGACCGCGTCGCTGTCACTCGCCGAAGAACGCGTTCAGTTTTCCGTGGTAAAAAAAAGAAAAAAAAAAGAAGAAAAAAAGTGGCGGGAGAATGGAGCGAGGCACAAAACGAATGAAAATCACGTTTCCGTTCACTTTTCCAAGTCGTCGCGTCGCAACACATCGGCCAACTGATAGTCACACGAAATAGTCCGGCGGATGACGATCGTGTTCTGTCCATCTGTGAAATCGAGATCTCTTTGTCTCTGCAGCTTTTCCTATCCGTTCGCTTTCTTTTCCGACGTTGTTTGTCGCGCCAGTCTTTCTCTGTGCGATCAATACGCGATTTTCCATACGAGAGGAATATTCCTCGATCATTAATTCCTTTGTGGTTCTATTTTCAAATATAATACTTATGGTCATTGTTATAAACATAGTAACGCGTTTAATGCCACAGTGCAAATGGTCGTGTGAAATATGCCACGGTGCAAGTGTAATTGATTATATTACGGCTGTTTTACGTTAAAATTTGTATTTTTCGATTGACACCTACGAAATTAATGTATTTGATTAGCAATTTAATTCGTGGTTCTCGCATCTCTTTTTTACAGGTTTGTTTATTAAAATTTAACGAATAGGAATTTTTAATCAAATTAAACGCTACCTGGTATTTTAAAGAAACGTGTTCCAAATTTTTTAATAGAATTTGGTTTTCTAAAGATCAACTTGAGTTTTATTGTAAAATTCAAAAACAGCTAATTTTAATTCATGTGTTAATTGTAACAGTGAAATTCTTGAAGGAGGATTATCAATAATATAGTTTTTATTAAATTTTTAATTAGATCGTTCAATTTAGCATTTTACGAATAGTAATATATTATTACATCAATATTAAATTCTATTTTTTATTGTCAAAATTCAATTATATACCTAAATTCAGTTTGCAAAAGTAGCCCTGAATTCTTCATTTATAATAAATTTTGTTTGGTAGTATATCAACTTCATGTTTTGTATAAATTTCAAGGAATTTATTTTGAATCCTAATATTGATTAATGTGTCAATTGCCGTAGTGTTCGGATAAAATTTATTAATACAATAATTTAATTTTTTAGTTTATTCAGTTTAACATATTACACTGTTGGGAAAATATTACATACTGCCAGCAAAATCCCTTTTAGTTTTATAATTATTTGCCTAAATTGAATTATATGTGATCACCATGGTAATCAATTGCTTCTTGCAACGTACTTTCATTTTCTATAAAATTCATTTGGAGTTTTATTGAAATGTCGAAGTATTTAACTTGATTTCTAATATCGATTAATGCGTTAACTACAAAATACTTGAAAAATGTTTTAATTAAAGTTAAATAAAATAATCATTTTCTTCGATTTGATTGTTTTTCCGTAATAAATGATTGGTACCAAGTGACTAATAAATGTCAGAATATGTTGACAACATAGTAATTGATGACTATCCAGTAAATAATGAAATTATTAAAGCCACAGTATTAATAATGTGACTTCCGATAAATAATTTTGGTTATAATATAGCCAAGAATATATTTGGAATTTGCAAACATCAGCCGTTACTGAAATGAAATAATATCATTTAAATGTAATTATATAAAATTATCAATTTATGCAAGTCCAATAATTTAATCACTGTGGGCTTAGTATCAAAAAATTAACTCGCATGGAGACAAACGAACTAAGAAGAGATATAAATACCATTGACACTTTATAATTGCCCAAATTATCAAAATCTTTTTCCTTCCGTAATTATTTAATTAAAATAAATTACCTAAAGTCACAATGGCAATTGACATATCCGTCAATAAAATTGTTACCAGCATAATTGCAATTTCCAAAACCTCCAATAAAAATTCGCTAATTTCCGCAACAAAATTTGATTTCGTTTCTATCCGAAAATTGTATCACTGTACGGAAGAAAAAATGCATTGCTGTTCCTAATAATGATAAGCAATATTAGAGAATAGTCAGTAATTATTTAAAGGGGCCAATAGCAACGTCTCTTTTTTAAACTAAATGCAATTCGCTGCTCGTAAATTCGAAAAGACTCGGACCATAATCATTCTTCTGGAAATTTCATACTCGTCGGCGAACAACGAAGGATTTGAAAGGGGGTGAAAAAGCGCGGGAATCAAAAGGAGATTCAAAGACGAGAGAGACGACAAGAAGAAAAGAAACTATGGCTGTGCAAGTGAACATTATGAGTGTAGTTACATAGGTGTAGGTGTTACCTAGGGTCTAGGCTTAGCTGATCATAGGATAAGGAGCACGTTTAGATGCGTTTTGTTTTCACCTCGTCGAGTGACAGCGTCCCGTTCGCTCTTGTACATTACCGAACTAATTAAACGAAAGAAAAAAAAAGTACTATTATTAATAATCTCTTTATATATATATATATACATATATATATAAAGTGCGGATTATTCATGGATATATATGTATATACACAACACACGGTTATATGTATATATCTATCTTCGTATGAATATATAAATATGAATATAAATATAAATATACATTTTGTTATTTTTCTCGGGGGATAATATATATATATATATAAATATATTAGTGAATAATGAAGGAAAATTGATAAAAAATACTAATGTATTAATTGTAAATGGTAGCGCGCGTGGGATATCGGTGTTCCCCGTGCGCTGGACTAATTTCTGCGTGTTCTACTTTATCGTTTGACGGTAAAACGAACAAAACCAAGATTAAATAGAACGAGCGTGAAAGGAGCAAAGATTTAAACGAAAACAAGAATAATTCAAATGAGGAAACAGAAATCGGCGTGACTGTCAGACTGAAAGTTGTGATTTCGCGCACGCGGCACGTGTGTATGTGTATATAATAGAGAGCAGAGGAATCAAGCGAAACAAAGAGAAAAAAAATGAAACAAAAGTGGGTCTCTACGGTTTAGGCGAGACGAGTGGTAGTAAAAGGTCGTTAAACGTTGCATTTTTCAGTTGATGTGCAGACACAGTGAGAGAGCGTGCGTGCGTGGTACACGTGTACGTGTGTAACATATAGAAGAAGGAACCAAAACCGATAAGGAATTTCCTTATGTCCTAAAAAAATACACCTCCCCCTACCCTCTCGAAATGGGAAGCATCCCTTTTTCGTTCTTTTACCAATTTCGTTGCGTTTCTGGTACGTGGAACTCCAGGCACCGTCTGATGCTTCTTTCTCTTCCTTTTCCTTCCGTTCCTTCGTTTCATTTCGTTCAGTCGCGACACTCCGCGCACACTAACAAGCACAGCTCTTCTCAATTCTCTCAGATTTTAATCAGCTTTTGCATACTGATAGATCGCGTTACTGTGAATCGCGGTGCAGACGGTTAAATGGTTTGAAGGATATTTAACGTTTTAATTTTAATACCATTTGGTCGCCTGTTACAGCTGATTTGGGATAACAGGATTCCAAGCTGAGGGTCACATTTCATTTCGTAATCAAACGAATGGGTTGTACGTAAAGATCATTCACGTATATACGTACCTTGTATCTTTTATCATACAACCTTACATATTCTTTTTTAGCATACTTATGTGACCTTCAATCTTACAAGCATTATTTGACACAAAATATACTTCTAAAATTGACCTTATTACATTTCATACTTTTGTACATTTGGTACCTTGTGATTTTATATTCACTTAGAAAAGGATATTCATGTCAACAGTTTGGTCATTCATTTTAAGGTATATTATACCCATTAATAGATAATGTATGAATCCTTGTAATCTGTTATTGCCGTAACACCGTTCAAAAGAAATGATTACTAATATTTTTAAACTGCTTTTAACAATCTGTAATTGCAAATTTGTAATTATTAAATAGTAGTCCATAACCACCATTTATAGTAATTTAATAGCAGTTTCCAGTTATTTGTAATAATTCATAATTGTTATAAATTACTATAATCATTTGTAATTACAATTTATGGCAAACTAGAAATTTAATGAAATTTCAAAACAATTTATGAAAACTAGATTTTGTATTTGTTTGTCATTACAATAACAGCAGTTTTCAACAGCTTGTAACAATTATTTTGTTCGGTATTAGGGTGAGTGTATTATAATGAGTGTTAAATATCTTTTAAATTAATAAATGTCTGCATCGATGACAGAAAGATTCATAACATATTATTTAGCGACAGAATTTAATACGTGAATTGTCATAAAAATTCACATATGTAGTAGACATATTGAAAGTTTAATTACAAAACATACGGGTAATTAACATTTAAGTACTAACTTCCAATTTGCTTCTCGAAGACTTATTTCTCTTTTCTACTAACAATTGTTTGATTTTATTACATTAGAGATATCTGTGACAGATGACTCCAATGTAATTAATGTGTAAATTGATGAACGACGTGTCAAAATAACAATAATTTCAATTTTGATTTGAGGTATCTATTAAGATTGGTATTTCACATTGGAATTATAAATATTATTGTTTAATATATGTAGTATTTTCGTTTGAATACTTCAGTACCTCATTCCAATTGACGTACCTTTATACTCACTTCGTAGATCTGGGTCACGTTTGACCCGGCTTCCGTCGTTCAAGGGTTAATTAACTCGTTAAATGCCGCGATGAAAATGAACGTATTTAGTACAGCTCACTATAATTGCAATTATTCAGAATGCGATCGTTGCAGTTTTCTATTTAAACTTTCCACTTGTCATTTCATTAATCCGCAACCTTATGATTTTCTAAGCAGTTTTTGTAAGAATTTCAATTTTAAATACGGGGTACTGAAATCCTGTGTTTACTTTGCATTTAAAGCAAAGATTGTGGAAATTGTGGAAAAGGTTATATAAACGAAACTTTTTTTCCGTGCACTGCTTAATTGGTATAGTTTTGGTCGACAATTTAAAATTTGGCAAGTTCAACTTTTGAAGTTCCTAAATTTACGATTGTGGAATTTTTAAATTAAAAAAATTTCTTCGCACATTTTTATTGGAAATTAAAAATTTTCTGCATATCTAAATTCCTTAATTATTAAGTTTTAAATTTCTACATTTCTAAATTTGAAACTTTCGAAAATCGTAAATACTTTAACTAAAGTAAAAAATTTGTAAATTTGAAAGTCTAGGTTTGTAAATTTAAAAATTTATAAATTTGTAAACTTGAAAGATTAGGTTTGTCGATTTAAAAATTTATACATTTTTAAATTTGAAGTGTATGAGTTTTTAAATGGAAAGAATTGCAAATTTGAAAATTTGAAATTTCTAAATCTCTAAATTAGAAAATTTCTAAATTTTTTAATTTCCAAATTCTTAAATTTCTGAATTTTTAAATTTGAAAACTTTAAATTTCTACATTCAAAAATCTAAAAAGGTTTTAATTCAAAATTTCGTATATTCTTAAATTCCTAAAATTTTTAATTTCCAAATTCCTAAATTCCAGAATTTTAAATATAGAAACTTTTAAATTCGAATATTAGAGAATTTGTTATTTCTAGATTTTCGCAAATTATCCGCATTTTACTCATCAAGTGTTATTTTCGTTGAGTTTAAAATGCATAAGACACGTAGAAGCTGACAAGATCGTAATTTGAATAATTATAATTGTAGAACGTTGCATATCACCTAATGATTTGCACACTCGACTAAAATCTGAGAGTATGAGTGGATGAGTTGATCTTGTAAGTGATTGAGCAGAGTTCAAGTGGTCCGTGTAAGTAGAGAAAGAAAGGGTGTGGTATCTGATCAGACACGATTGCTTTAGCATGGTGAGCCTTCCGTCGTCGACCGGATGACGACATCGAGGAGGATGCGTCGATCACGTGATCGAGTGATCTAGTTGTCCTTCCTGTTCCGTGGACGCGCATCCTCTTCGTGACAGTAATGGCGGTCGTTGTTGACGACGATGGATCGCTACCTGCACGCCAGTTTCCATCGTTCTATCGTACGAATTATTACGTATCATTTTGGAAAAATGTACAATAGATGGGCCGTTGTAAAAAGATTAACCGAATGGTGAAAATTAAAAGTCCCCCACAAAAAAAAAAAATAGAAAGGAAAATAAACGTTTGTGAAAGCGAAAATCGCTGACCATGCCGATAGATAAAAAAAAACAAAGGACTAACACGATCATAGGGCGTAAAACGATTTTATTACGAGGAAAAGAAAAAAATGATTATTCTTACTACTTCTTATTGTTACTACGATTATATTCTTATTCTTATGGTTATTCTAACATTGCAAGTGTTATGTTACGATTGCAATTATTATATACACTTTTAATTACTGCATAGTGTAGATACTATATGGATGATGAGGATAAACGAAAGAAACATTACAAAGCATATATATATATATATATAAACAAAACAACAAAAAAAAAATAATGGAGAATTAATCACATGTGCATTTAATGTATTTCATACTAATTTTTTGATTAAACATAATTGTGTGTTAACCGAGCCGTCTATCTTTCTTTTTTCTTCCAGATCATTGTTCTCCCTGCCGTTAACCTTCGTACGGTGTTCGACTTATGGTTCAGATGTGATTTTATTAATGAATCACAAATATTTTTCGACAGATTAAATCGAAGGGATCGTCGAGCATCGTACGGGAGTTAATGCGTTGCCGAGGACCGTTTAACGTGCGAACAAGACGATGCACGCTAACGAACACGGGGTCAGCGTGATTTCAGCGTTCTTTAGGATACGTTTGTGAAAAGGTTGACAGCGGCTTCCAATCCGTCCAAGTGTTCCATTTCGCGGGTCGAATCGATCCGTGAGTTTCAGGGCCGGCTGTCTGCCGATACTTCCGCTTTTCTGTCTGGACGTTCGGACGTTTCCTTGTCGGAAAAAGTGGAATCGAAACGTCCGACAATTCGTCCGTCTGCGAGTCATGTTCTTCCGTTTCTGACGTGCAATTCAATTATCGTTGTCACCGCAATCGATCTCTTTTTTGTTCATGGAGGAGTACGAAGGGACGGGACGTTGGATATAATTGTATGTTTCTTATTTTACCACGGTATCTCGTCGTGACTCATTTACTCTCCGTTCTATATATTTGGAACTAATTATGCGACTATTTCCGCAAACGGTTTAAGGTAAATTTAGAAATCAGGAATTCATATTATAAGCGCCTTACTGTCGGAGTTGTGAAAGTTCGCAGGTATTTTGATCAGTTAATTTATGATTTATCTGACAGTTGTGTACCAGAGGTAAATAATTACTGCTACAATATTAAGGCAAATAAAGAGGGTTGAAATGTTAAATGCATTTGGCATTCAGCGATCCTTGATCGTGCAAATTACAATTGGAATTAAACTCGGAATTAATCGCTGTAAAAACACGGATCAGCTTTATTACATTTAAACGAAAATCACGTATGGGATACGATATTATAAGGCAAGAGGTGAAGCAGCAGAATTTAATTTTTAATTATGTTTGGATCAGGAAAATATATTTACGCAATGTTTATTTAGTATAAATTGTTGTATTTTAATTACAATTTGAATTATATGTAGCAATTTATGTTTAGGAGGTAGCGGAATACGTGGAACACTGGCGAGTGCGGTGGGTTTCTCTAGGGAAAATAGTGATATAGCTGAACAAAGCCCCATTATTTGTTGGTTTTTGGCTGGTAAATTCTCAAATTTGGCAATTTTCAAGTTACAAATTACTGAATACAGTTGCGAACAAAAGTTTCCGAACAATATGGAATTTTGTATTTCACGAAAATAGACATATTTTTTATAAAGATGTTTTCGGCGAATTTTTGTAAATCATTAAATTCTGTACCAATGCATATCATAACAGTTTTTTGTAACTACAAACGAAAGATATGAAAACTGATATTCGTTCGGAAACTTTTATGCAACTGCATATTACAAAAATTTGGGACATTTGATCATTTGAGAACTAGAAAATTGAGAAGATTTGGGGACTGTGTAAGGAGAGAATTTAGAAAATTTAGGATTTATTTTGGGAATTAGAGGATTTGGAAATTTATGAATTTATAGACCTAGAAATTTCAGAATTAGTAGATCTGAAAGTTTGAAATTTCGAGAACTTAATCAAAGCGCGATGTGGGAACTCAAAAATTTAGAAATATAGGGATTTGGAAAATCAACAATTTGAACATTTAGGAAAGTGAAAAATTGAGATCATAAGAATTTGGATATGTGAAAATTGGGAAATTTATAAGTTTGCAGTTATTAAAATTAAGAAATACTGTAATTTCTTAGTTTGAAAAGTTTGAAATTTGCGGATTTGGAAATTGGAGATTTGAAATTTTCAAGTTTATATGTTTAGTGTTCCAAAATTGAAAAGAAACAGTAGGGGTATCCTCCTACAATATTTCTATCGATTAAAGGAATAATTAATAATCGAGTGTTGATGATATTAATTTAAAAAAGGAGACAGTATAAATTTTAATTACTAAATATTATACGATTCGGTATGTAAGTGATATAGATAACAAAGTAAACATTAAATGAATTTTTCACCAGAGTGATTTTTCCCTACATCGCCATCTTTAAATGAGGTTTCTCCTAGGTTTTCCTAAAATTAAAAGCAAACATTGGAAAATTCCTCCTTTTACTCTTATCTTCAGTTAAAAGAAGGTTGTATTACAGTATATCGCCCCTCCGACCACACCTGAAATAAGAAAGAATATAAAGTTACAAGAGCACTCCAAATGTTAACCTTCATATTTGATCCAATTCACTTCAAAGTAACAAGTGCTACACCAATCTCCTTAGAAAGTAAAATGCATGTATATCAGTATCAGAGAAGAAAAGTTTTCTTTTTATTAGAATTTCCAACTTTCAGTTATTATAAAGTAACAACACCCTACTTTTACTTAGGAAGTACACTTGAGCTGCAAAGGTTTAACTCATCCCTTGCCACAATTCCATCTGCGATGATTAACTACTATGATATTCTGAATTGTACAATTTTCCTTTTGAAACGATTTCTCTTTTCAATCCTTAGATATCACAGACGATCTGTGAAATCATTCTTGATTTTTGAAGCAAATACATCGCATTTCCAGAATAAGTCATTGTAACAAATGAATACATTTTATATTGTTTACTTGCGCGGAGAAATGTTTATTATTAATTCATAGAACAAGATGAAAACTGACCTTTATTCGATATTTTTATCTTTATTACGATTTAATAAACGTTAGCGCTATGTCAGACTCCCTATAGTAATTAAATGAATCTTTACATCTATAGTCATTATGGATTAAACTTCAAATGAACCAAATCTTTGCTAGTCCAAGATAATATGGTCTAGAATTAACATTCACATATTAATTTCATAAATTTGGTTCTAGTTCTTTGGATATCACTTTTCTAATGTATATAAGTCTTCACAGGTTCGTCTAATTGATCAAAGTACCCGAACTTTTTAGTAGGTACATATGTTCTAGAAATTTGGAGTATCCGAAGGCAAAGTCCTAAGACGACGGTAACTGCAGTTTGCTATGTGCTAAGCTGTACATTCGGTAACTACGTAATTATATACTAAACTAAAACTAGGCGCACCAGGTGTTCTAAGTAAATCAATTCATCACAACTTCCTTGAAAGATTCCTTCCTTTCGATGCCTCCAAAACTATTTCGGAGCAGAAGAATCTGTTCGACGAAACTCTACGCCTGATACACATAATGATATACAAAAATTATCAGCAGTCTTTACTTATTACGCTGTAGAGGTTATATCGATTTCTCTTCAATCGATATTCAAATTCAGAAAACTTAGTTAACGAGCTAATAAGGTAGGACGGTTATAGGAAGTTATGAGCGGAGGTTGTATGAAGAGGGGTTCCATTATCGTACACTTTTATGTAGATAACACCTAGTAGTTTATGAAAAATTGAGCTAGACATATTTTCCTGTTATAAGAAGTTACACAGAAATATGCGTGTTGACTATAGATATGTTTATACGCATAAAAATATGGTTGTACGAGGGTAGGAAAGTTATTATACTTGTGTTTTACCACTGCTTGGTATCCTGCTGTTTTATATTAGCATTTTACTAATATCGTCGATGGCATATCCGATACATATTTATTTGGGAATATACAATATATGTAGGTTAAGCGTAAGGATAAAGGGAGGAATCTCGCACTATAACGCAATCTTTCCCTATGGTTATTTTTATATGATTTCTTGATTGAATTCTCGCATGCCTTCAAATTTATAAATTTATACACTTTTTAATTAACAAATTTTCAAATTTGGAGATTCTTAGATGATGAAATTTGCGAAACTTTCGTTTTTTTTTTAGAAATTTTCAAGTATTGAAATTTTCTAATTTTTAAGTATTTTAATTTTCCAGTTTCGAGATTTATACATTTTTTAATTTGCATATTTAGGTATTTTTAAATTGACATATTTATAAATTTACAAACTCTCAGTTTGTATATTCACAAATTTTCAGATTGTCAAATGTTTTATTTAACAATATTGATATTTTTGAATTTACAAATTTATAAATTGTCAATTATTTACCTTCAAATGGTGAAATTTTTGAATTAAAATATTGTTATATTTTTAAACATGGGAAATTTCAAATTATCAGTCATAGTTTTCAAACTTTTTAAATTTTCAAATTCCTACGTGTACAAACTTTCATATTTTCTGATTTAGAAATTCTACAAATTATTTCATCTACAAATGTTTAGATCATCCAATTTTCACATTTAGAAATTTTTAAATCATCAGATTTATGAATTTTCAAATTGTGAAATATTCAAATTGTCACATATACAAATCTTTTCAAATCTTTTCAAATATAGACATTTTCCAGTTATAAAACTTTTAGACAGAGACATTTTTTAATTATTATGTTATATTTAAAATTTCAAATTATGAAATTATGAAATTTGCATATTTACAAATTTTTAAATGAATGTTAAATTGAATGTGAAATGAAAAATTTGGAAGTTTCCAAATTTTCAATTTTGAAAATTTCTAAATTATTAAATTTACAATCTTTAATATCTTGAAATTATCAACTTTTTAAGTGTTCAAATTTCCAACTTTACAAATCTAGATTTTTCAAACTAACAAAATTTTAGATTTGAGAATTTATAAATCATAACCTCTTGGAACTAATAAGTTTCAAATTTTCCAAATTATCAGTTTTACAAACTTTCAGATTTTCAAGCCTGAATATTTGCATTCGCACAAACTTACTACAGCGAGAATTTTCCAATTATTTAATTTCCTTCAGATTTTTTACTTTCATAATTCTCAAATTTAAACATTTGAAAATTTATATTATGATTTTGTAACGTAGTGTACCGTATTAGGAATTTGTAGTATATCTGGTAGGTTCTGTTCCTGTACTGATAGTCTTTCCAGAACCGTGGGTCTAGTAAATTATGGATCACATTAAAATTCTTTCCTCCAACATTAAATCGATTCACCACAGACTTCGTAGGTAATTCTCAGATAGGAAATCGAAGAAATGTTAGTGCTGTGGTATTTTTCGCACTATCCTCCAGCGCAACAAGTTCCCAGCGGTCTAATGCCATAGTTGACCACCCAAGTGGTCATACTCGATTCAACGAGGGTGTCGAAGATCTGCCGACCACGAAAACCCGTTCGCTTTATCGATCGTAAATACGTGTCCCCGTAAAAGGAGAATCTAATCGCCGGTACGTGTACATACAATGTTGTAAATGGATTCAGGGCTTGGTAAATAATGGTCGCTAAATTGAACGGAGAATTCTTTGTTCCGGCATGAATTTATTATATCCGCGAATCTTTTCGCAAGTTGTAGGAAACGTTTGGTTTCTTGAAAAAGGAAATTTGTATTACACAAAGTTATTGAGGCCGTTATAGAAAGTTATTGCTCGAAGGATGGTATTGAAATTACTTGGATGCGGTCCAAAAACGCGTGTATTTAGCAGAAAGAATAACATTGCCCTAAATCGAGAAAATTCTGCAGTCTTAACACTTTAAGCGTCGTGTTAAATAGGTTAAAAATCCTGACGAATAATCACTTTATTTTTACAAACTCATTATGTTTATGATATTTGAAGTAAATGTATTTGTTAGTGACCTCGTGTTAGTGATGAACTATTTTACTTCGTAAAAGATGTCAAATAAAGTGATTTAATGACCAAAACCTTAAAACAATGAAGTTAAAAATATTTACTATATTTTGAAACTTGCATTTTTATTAAAACATTCGTTAAGTAGTATAGTTACGTATTTTTTAAATTGTCAGTTACATGGAAAAAAATATGTGATTCTGTATGATAATGCTTACATAACACAGAAACTTGCAATTAACAGTAAAATAATAACAAAACATCCATTCCAATTTACATAATTATAAAAGGACGCAATGGATAAACCGAATGCAATTTTTATTAATAATTTTCTTTTTAAATTAATCGGTAGTCATTATAACTTGAAACGTAAGCGGCTTGGTTAATAAATATAAATCTGCATTAATATCTTACCTTGTCAAACTGCTTTCGCTAGCAGCTCTCCAGGTTCCAAACACAGTGCATTAACCTCCATACAATAAATTTATTTTTTGAAGCAACACTGCACTAGATACTCTTTTTCCTGCATAATGAATTTACGTTGTACTTCATCTAATTTCAAATTAACACGTTGCATATACTGTGTAACAGCAGGGCGAAATATAAACACTATTTTACGGAAACATAGCCAGTAGATATACGTACGTTCATAGGTAGTTCAGAGTTAGGTGAAATTTCATTCAGTACGGTAAATAGTAAATAGATTGATGCCACCTACGATTATATTGATCTGAAATATTTTGTCAAGGATACGAGTTTGAGAAACTTTCCCTTAATAACTTAATCGACAGTGTTTTATAACTTCTGAGATATCTGTAAATCGTATTTACAAATCGTATTCATAAATTGTGTTCACAAACGTGTACCGTCTTCCGATCTCGATGACCTTGAAGTATGTTGTTAACGAGAACATTCTAAGTAATTTTTCTTGAACATAAAACTTGCGATCGGTCTTAGTTTTAGAAATACTCGCTTTAATATTTACAGTGCGATAATTGTTTACCAAAAACGTACTACATTAATTTCGATAACCTCGATATGTATTGTCAAGGTCACCGTCTTGACTATGATTACTTATATAAGCAGTAAAAAACTCAGTCAACATTTGTATGGGATGCATTATACTTATTAAGAATGCCTTAGTGAACATAGGTCGCAGGTCAACCGTTTCTGAGATGTAAACATTTTTGTTAGTATCATGATTAATTTACTCCTGGTTTTTCGATATTTACAGAAGGCGTTCCACATGCTTGCCATTTCCACCCACACTTGGCATGTTTTTCATACGGAATCACGAACTTTCTCGAAAATTCCGAGTCTCTGTCCAGTTAGTGTTTTTTATTTTTCAAATAATGAGAAGACCGAAGAGTTCAAATTGGAGAATCGAGGAAGTCCATGTAATCGGTTCACCACATTTAATCCTCCATTAACTGAATATTGTATTTAACTGCTTTCAAAATGAAATGGAATCCCATAAAGCAAACTATCATATCGATAATCGTTTTGCCAAATATTTGTCATCCAATTGAAGTACAATAAGATATTTACCAAGAAATTGTAACGTGAAAGCCGATTTTGGAGAATTATAGGACAAATAAGGCAATCTTCCATAATGCCCATGCAAATATTTAACGAAAACCGGTATTGGTAATTTGTTTTAATAAATTCGTACTGATTCTCCTGCCCATTTGTGATCACCACGGACATTTGTAATTCTATTTCGGGTAAAAGCAGCTTCATCAGTGAATAAAATGTAAAATGCGAACTTCGGATTCCAAGCACATTTTACGAGTAGCCACTACGAAGATCCTCTTCTTGGTTGATAGTTCAGTATAGTGGGTGCTTGCACTTGTTAGATATGACCTGGGTAGAGAACTGTTCATGAAGTATTCTGCAGAGGAAAGTACTACCGATTCTTACGGCATCAGATATTCTTTTTATGTTGGTTCCAGAATTTTCTTCCGCAATCTTTCAAGCGTGATTCTCTGTGCTGGGCATCGATATAAATTTTCCAGTTTCGACGGTGATTTCTAAATAAGTTTGATTCACAAAAAATTTTGAAGATTTTGAAGCAGCATGTGAAAGGGAACTCTGACTAGGAAACTCTCCTACGTAAAAACATAGAGCTAAAGCACTGTCATTAACACCATATCTACCGTTTCTTCGTTAAAGTAATAATCTGACATTTTCAGTTTCAGTTTCCAACTGAAACGCAATCGACAGTTGATTACAACCAACTGATTATTTAATATCTAATGAAGTTATTGCATTTTAAAGTATGTACAGAAATTGAATGAGGACAGTTAGACTGCGGATTCTAAACACTGATGCAATTTATGCAGTGAGAAAAGTCAGTAAAACAATCTTAATGTTAATGTACGAAAATTCGGACTTATATTTCCTAAAGTTTTTTTACTTGGTACAGTGCATCATTTACATCATATAAATATTGAATAGTTTATTGGAACATCCTGTGCATAACCACTACTTGACCGCAGTTTCTATGATGCACGAAAAAAATTCAATTAAATTTGTGTTATTAATAGATGCTTATGAGCTTTCGGAATACATATACCATGTATTAATATGGCTTACTGTAGGTTCACCATACTATCGGTCTTTTAAGAATTTCCGTGGTAAAATGTACGCAAATGTACTATAATATATCGCTATTAATATTTGTATGCCGCCACATGTATCTATTATATCACCCAGATATAAATCCAGATAATCTCATCTATGGCGTAGTGGATATATGGTAGCAGAATATCTCACAATGAGACATTCTATACTTGAGTGTATGCCAGGAATATTCTTAAAGAAAAATAAATTAATGGCGTTGTGAATATACAGTGCTAAAATATATTTATAGAATGGTATCGTAAATTTAACTGATAATTTGTTTTAATATTTGTAAAATTAAGGTTGAACGATGATTAACTTTGCTTAATTGTCCTTGGTAATATATTTCAAGGTCATCGAGATCGGAAGGTGGTATAGTTTTGTTAATATAATTTACTATTTTAACTAAATATCTCTGAAAGTACAAAATACAATTTGTATATTTACAACTGTTTATTTTATTACATATTAAGTATATTATTGAAAATAATATATTTGATTTATGAAAAGTTTTTGAAAGTACTTTTCTTGAAGATTGTTAAAAGTATCGGCGATTATCTTTGAAATATTTCAATCAGTTACTTTTTTTTTATTCTTAATGATCAGTTATTATTTCTTGAAAATATTAATATACAATCCATATGTCTTTATGATATTTCAACTATACAACATATCGCTTATTGTCAATAAAAGTATCATAAAAGTATTTCATCCGTTTGCAATTTAATATCGTTAGTTGAAAAATTACTGTTTGAATCTTAACTCGAAAGTTATATTTAAAAATAAGTAAACTTGGTTCGCAGGTATTGTAAATTCTTGTAATTCAATTTTAATTTTTTCCTTAATTTATTTTCATTCGTAAGGGATATTTTAAAATATTTTTTGTGATACGATGATAAAATATTTTATTTTATACTTTAGATTGTGAGAGTAACAATATTTTACTTGTCGAAATTTTATTTCCCATTCAAAATACAATTTTATCTGAATTTTAGAATAGTTGTTTCTTAAAATAATATTTGAAATATTTTTCTACCATTTTTACCTAGCAGTGGCTACATAAGCGACGAATATACATATATTAAGGAATACAGCATTGAAATATGTTTTGCCAGAATTAACGAAATGAATGTTATAATTGCATTTATTTTGTTTGCAGTTTTTATAAGAGAAATTAAAGATACGAGTGGATTTAAGTATTACGAAATATTTTCTAAACATCAACTTTCCAGTGTAATGCCATTTACATGTATATTAACACTACATATTTCTCATATTCTCATATCTTCACCTTTCGAAAATTTGCATTTGATTAGATTTTTGTTTTAAAAATGACAACGTATCTCTGTTATCATTACGGTTAATTAATGATATAAAGATCTAGGAATCTGGGGATTTGGAATCTAGAAATTTAGGAAGTATCAACAATTTAGGAAACATAGGTGCAGCACACACATATTTCGCTTTTACAGTATGATTTTATATTATACAGCATATAAAGAAATTGAAGTAATGTGAGAATAATAAAGCCCCTGGAGTACCATACTCTTGATCCAGAAGTAACGTAACTAAAAAGTAACAATAATTTACAATAAATTATTTTAATAATGCAGAAGTTTTGATTTAAAGAAACATATTCTGTAAAATTTCACAAATTTCACAAATTTTATATAGCAGATGGATGGACAATGACTATTCTTTTTGTCTATTATTTAACCGATATGACTTTTATTTTATTTTGCAGTTTAACATTTGCTGTTACTAATGAAGTATTCTGATAAACGTAGGATGCGTAAAGTAATCTATTTGTTCTATTTCAAGATCGCTACACTTTTCTCTAGATCTGTTTTCATAAATTTCTTATAAAATTAAAAGAAAAATATACGCAAAAAGGAAATTATTAATATTTTGAACCAAATAATAGTTCATGCAAAACTATGTCGGATAAAAAATCACCATTATCCATCCACTTCATTTTTTGGCACGCTCCACTCAATCGTAGAGTGCCCATGTCACGACTTTGTGTGGTTGTCAGATTCACATATGAGCGAGGTGTAATGGGTTTTGTGGGGTTTTCTTCTGAAGTATGCTATGTTTGTTTTCAGCTATATCAAAAAACTATTGTATATAATATTTTATTAATAGTAATTTTATCCAGCACATTTATTGAAATGAAAATGCATTTTCAAATCACCATATTCCCAAATTCTTCAATTCTGTATCTTTAAATTTCTGTATTTCCAATTTTTTGTCAACCCTATTTCTTATATTTTTCAAATCTATATATTTTTTGAGTTCCATATATAAAAATCTCTGTATTTGCAAATTTTAATTTTCTTAAATCACTACATCTTGAAATTTTTGTACCTCAAAACTCCAGATTATCCAGTTTCCATGTTCCCAGAAATCTGTATACTTAAACTTTTATGTTCCTCAAATTTCTAAGAGTCTCTCCAAGTTTCTACATTCCCATATCTCTGTATTATTATATAATTATATACCCAAATTTTAACATCTTAGGTTTCTGTTTCCTTAACTTTTTATAGTTTCCAATTTTTATGTTTTCTGAATTCCGTATGTTTCCATATTTTCATTATTTTCAAAATGTTGCCATCAAATTTTTGTGTTTTCTATTTTCGTTTCCTTTAAGTTTTATCGTCAAATTTCTATATTTTCAATATTTTATATTTTGCACTTTCTATAATCCGTATATCTCTATATTCTTTAATATTGTATATCCCTAAATATTTGTATCTTCAAATTTCTGTATTTCCAAACCTCTATATTTCCAACTATCTACAAAGCGCTTCGTTAACTCTGTTACAAGACGATATTTCTATTATTTTTAATGATATGCGAAAATATCAGAATTCTGGGGAAAATATATTAAAGTCACATTCTACGAGACAAGCTGATGGATGTCTTTTTTAATGTAATTGCGTATTACCATAATATAATAGATGAGGTTAAGCTCAACCTAATACTATATAACACAATAACCTTCGCCTGACCTTGAACATGAAACGTTCAAAAATGTTTAAATAAAAAAATTTGTATTACCAATTGCCATTAATCATCGTATTAAAAGCAGCGACCATCGAGAGAAACATAATACAAATATTTACATTCATCAGTTGTTACAGGATAATGCTGCAGGTGATATAAATAAAGTTGTTGACAGGCCGCTTTCGGTATTGTGCAGATTTATTGTATGGAAGTTTCAACCAAAATTGGGTACATTTAATAATTCCGTTGATATATTGTTGGTATTAGGTGAATACAAATGTGCTGCTCAGCTCTATACTGTCAAACGTTCAAAAAAGTCAACGAAATCACACGTGGAATTCAAACGTTTAGACTCTAAACTTTACTTTTTTAAAAAGAACATCTTCAACTATGAGGCTCTGTTGACCTATGAAACTAAAAAGAAATACGTTGGTCATGACTCGAAAATAATACTATTAATGTTTTGGTAGTAGTTATTAAAGATTCACACTGATTGTAGTTGTTTCATCATTTACTAAACATTTCCAAATTTTTCACATTTAAGGTCACGTGAAGGTAATTACAAGTCATTGAATTTATAATCAAATCTTTGATTTTTACCTCAACTATTGTCGTAATGACTGAACGAAATACTAGTTAAAAAAGAGATCAATTAACTTGAAGTCTCAAAAAATATGATCTTAAAAGAATGTTTCCGTTTACCATAATATTTTTCCTTCCGAACTAAACAATTTATCCCGTTGACATTTTCACGTATCCTTAAAAATAACAAAAATATCGTAACAAAGTTAGCAAAACAGCCCTATATACCAAAATTTCCATATCTGCCAGTTGTGGACATATATCATTTTCCTGAATCGAAAATTTGAATGTTAATGCAGAAAATGTTATTTGAATTTTGGAGGGTGCTTTCAGTTCGGCTTGGCCGCTCTAGTTATTTGGTCTAGAGCTGGAATAAAACTGCAGAGGCTCAGACATGCGTCTCAGGAAACAGGATATCGTTTGAAATGACGGAAAGACACTTTAGCTTCAGCAACTTCCTACCGGATACCCTGTATGCATTTAGCGTAGACACACGATGGGACTTTCGAACGGGGGAAAGAAACAGAGAAAAGAAGCGGAAATAGAGAGATGACGCGGCGCGCTGCTTTCGTACGCTTGCTGACCCTGTGGTTTCTGTTGTTGCAGAACTGAAAAATTGGCGGATTTCGCAAATATTTGAGAGACAGAGTAACAACGACGAGAGGAGGCGGTGCTCGTTGTGCGGTAAGGTCGTGACGAACGTACGCAATCACTATTACGTGCATTTCCCGGGAAAATATGCCTGTCCGCTCTGCCCTGCGGTTTACACGCGCAGCGACACCCTGCTCATGCACACGCGTACGAAACACGCGCACGCGCAATAGCGTATACACGCGTCTTGTCAGCTGTGGATCTAGCGCGCGGATCCCTTAGGATCGATCCGAAAGGGAATTCTGTTCGACCCAAATTTAAACCCCTGGTCAACTGTAACGCCCCATTCTAGACGGCTATCTTACCGAAAATCGTCACGACTGAGAAAGTTTCGGGGGATCCAGGAAGTTGTACGATTTTCGTCTTTGCTATCTGTTCGGACGAACAAGATTTTTCAGAAATATTGGCACCGAGTGGTTGAACCGAGGAAATGTTCGTCGATTCGTAAAAGTCCTGCTCTTTGTGAGGAAGCTTGAGGTTTTCCTAAATGCTGATCTTTTAAAATTATCGGCAACGTCTAAATTCAAGAACGGAGAGTATTGAAGTAGTTGATTATTTTGGAATGACATTTTCTAGACATCTGTTGACGGATCTAGGTTCATTTGAAGCTTCAGGTGGATAGAAATCCAATATTTAATTGTGATTTAATTATATATTCTGTTCGTGTAAAATTTCTTGACTTTTTGTATCATGTTAAGTGTCATAGTGGAAAAGGTTTTGTGATATATGGTACGTTATAATTGTACAATAATTATGTATTAAGGTTGCGACTGTTTTATTTTCTGACTCAAACTCATCAGTCGATATCTCACGAAATTACTGGTATTTTAGTAGAATTTTTCTTAATTTCTGTTTTCTTCAATCCCTTTCGGTAAGTTTTGCTGTCTGCTCAGCGGGACACATGAGAGCTCTGTGGAAACGGTGTGGAGTGTCTGGGATTTTGCTTTGTGTTGAATTCCGCACTCAACAATTTGGATGACATTTTATCGTTTTTAATTGTTCATCTACTCTAAAGTCTTTTAAACCCTCTTGGGATGGGTGAGGTACTTTTCGAGTACACTGAACGTTGCTGAATTCAATGGGGCGTGAGGAGATATCTTCTATCACTTGATTGGCACCCTTTTGGAAAGATTAAAAGCGTTCCCTGATAAAAAAGCTGTTAAATCACTTTGTTGTTTTCCCCTTGCACTCATAAGTTTCGGTGAATATCCAGAATCGTAATCTGAAAATCTGAGATTTCTATATTTCTAAATTTTTTAATTCCTATACTCAAAAATGTGAAAATTTCGTATTTTTATATATCACGTAATTTACAGATTCCTAAATCTAAAATTATTTTCCTATATTTCTGAATGTCCAAATTTCCCTAATTTCCTCAGTTCCCAAATTCCGAATTCCTAAATTCCAAGTTCTCAAATTTCGAATAACTAAATTCCAAGTTCTCAAATTTTCAAATTTCGAATATCTAAGTTCCAAGTTCTCACATTTCTAAATTCCTCAGTTTCCAAATTTCTAAGTCTCCATGTTTGCAAATTCAGAAATCGAAAAATTTTCAAATTTTCACACTCCTGTATCACTAAATTACTGAATTATCGAATTTCCAGATTCTTAAATTTTCATACTCCGAAATTCCTAAATTATCAATTTTTTAAATCTCAAATTTACAAAATTACCAAGTTATCAAATTATCTCATTTTTAAATTTCGAAATTTTCAAATTTTCATGTTACTACATTTCCAAATTTTTAAGTCGAAGTCTATCAAGTTACCAATTATTAAATTTCAAAATATCTAATTTTCTTAATATTTCAGTTTTTAAATTTCGAAGTTTTCAAATTATCAAGTTATTAAATTATCAAATTTTCAGATTCCTAAATAATGTAAATTTCTTCATTTCTAAATTTCTAACTTTCCAAATTACTTATTTATCACATTCCTAAGTTTGTAAATATGTCAATTTCTAAATTTCCAAATTACTAATTCATCAAGTTCGTAAGTTCGTAAATATTTCAATTAAACTTCTTAAATTGTGAGTGCAAATTATTAATTTTGTTTAATTTTCAACTTACCAATTTTGTAAATTTCCTAAATATTGAACTTGCAGGTTTAAAAATTTGCAAATTTGCAAGTGCTTAAATTTTCAAATTAAACTTCTATATTCTCAGATTTCTAAATTCGGTAATTTGAAATTCTTAACCATATAAATTCGAATATGCTCAAATCCGTATTATTAAATCTCCTAATCCTAACATTCCCAGATTCATAAATTTCCAAATTCCAGAAAAAGTTTAAAATTAAAAAATTACTAAGATATTCATTTTGTAAGTTCTTAAATTTCCAAGTTACGAAATTTCTAAAGTTTTAAAGTACTAAATTATTATATTTCTAAATTCCTAAATTTCCCAATGTTTACATTTCTAAATTTCTGAATCTTCAACTGTTTACAATTCCAAATATCATCCCAAAATTCCGATATCCAAAATTCCTGTGCTCCAAAATTGAGACAAATTTATTCCATCCTACCATCGATGGAAAAATAATTTTTCAACATATTCATTTCCCATGATTGTGTTAAATACGAAAGAGGTATTTAAGCTTGTAAAATGTTTGTTCATCCTAAAAAGTTCTGTTTTTGGACTCCGTCAATTATTGCGAAGAAAGCTGAAATTTTCTGAAATGATTTTTTCAGTCAACCGGATGGACTGAATTTTCCAGTCAGGAATAGTGAAATATTAAGCCAGCTTCGTCTGACAGTTTAAAAGTTATTACTTATTCTTTTCAAAACATTCTATTTTAACGAATTGTCAGTTCGCATTGTTGGATTGGAATTGTTCAAGATGGTTGAAATATTCACCGATGAATAAATAAATGAGGCTTTTAAGAAGTTCGAAAACTAGACTTTTCTATCTGTTCGTAGGAAATTAATTTTTCAAGATTAATGGAAAGAAATGTTTAAGTTTGCAACGTTTGGAACTTTCAAACCCTTGGAAACTTCTGTTTCCAGTGTTTTCGTTCTTACCGAGGAGAACTTGGAGTTTTTCTAAGTGTTTTTCGAAATTTATATTTACATTTCTCAGAATGTATTATTCGTATTTTTAGGGAGTTTTGAAAAATGGCGAGGGTCTTCTGATATACTCAACTGAAAACATATTTTTGTATGAGCTCGAGTTTAATTTTAAATTGTTTTCGAAGATTTTGCAAAGTTCCTTCGCTGAATTTTGATGTGTATTAAAATCCTTATTTTTCTAGACATTCACGAAAAGCTATTTAATTTCAATAATCATACATAATAAATAACTATTTATCTATTTCATGTTTTCTAAGTTTGGTATCTTTTAAATCGTTTATGACGTTACCTTTCTGAATTACTTACATACTTTATTTAAAAATCATTATTTATTTTCAAAGATTTTTCGTTTATGCTGTTAAAAAGTTTTGGAGAATGGCCAGGATCTTTCAGTGCAGGCATTTGTGATAAATCGAGACCTCATGTCAGCAGTTTTACAGTTTTGGTTCATAAATTTTTCGAAATCATTTTAATAGATAAGTTGTAAAAGTTACCCTCGTCTGGAAAGTTCAAGGTTAAAATAAGTGTTAATCGCTGTTGAGAACAGAAACTTCGAAAGTGTAGTTCTCCGCTTGTAAATTTTGGTTACCCCACCACGATCCACATTTTATTGATTTTTTATGCCGAAAATTTCAGCTGATTCCAGCTTGCTCGTGCCAGATTTTACGATCAGACAAAAATCTATGGCGGACATTTTGGTTCAGGTCCAAATATCTTTCGTTTAAATTTCGATCTTGATCTTTCCCTAAATTTGGACTATTTAATGCGCCAACAGTTCCCTTCACATACTTTCAGTTCATTTGCAAGACAATTTTAATTAATTCATAAGAAATCTTGTGATTTATAGTTATCCTGAGATCAGCCAAAGTAAGAAATTAATATATTACGTATGTTTATAATATAATACATATTTAAGTTACACATTTAACAAACACTGTTAACAATTTGTACATACGTTGTTTAATGCGTTTCATGCAAGGAATTGAAGCATTGTAAATAAAATTATCATAATAGTGTCGCAAAAATCCGAAGAGGACCAAAATATATCGAATCGTAAACTAGAAAATTGGAGAAAATTGAATAAAAGAATTATCAGATTATGTAATAAAATTACTTTTGATTGTTGTGGAAGGAAATAATATCTTCGAATTTTTCCTATTTGTTGGAAAGAAATGTTTGTATACGATGTATCCATATTGTAAAAAGAAATATACTGTTTGGATAATGACTATTTAAATATCGAATGCTATACAATATATTCCTTAAAATTTATGTAATTTTGCATCTGCAATTTTACATCTCATTTTGTGATATTAGATGCAAAATTGTCTATAAGGTATAGTTTGATCATTTTTAACACTTTAACTGTTTACTATTCTAATTTTTTAACTCGAGGCCTCCATTTTGTTACTTTGTGTGATATCAATGTTACTTCATATTTTCTACTTTTTTAAAGGTTTTACGTAAAATTGCACTATAGTACAAAGTCAGAAAGTTTAAGTTTTATCATGTAGGTTAAATTTCAACTAACATCTGAAATATTTCATGAATATTTTTTCAAATTTGGCAAATAAGAAATTTAAAAATTTTAAGTTCTCATATTTAGAATGTTCAAATAACACAATTTTTTGGTGTTAAATTTTTAGATTTGTAGGATTTAAAGTTTTCATTTTATAAACGTTTAAATTAAGAAGTTTAAGTATCGAAATTTTAAATACTCAATTTTTGAGTGTAGAAATTTGTACATTTCAGATTTACAATCTTTTAAATGTTTCAGTGTCAAATTTTGAAATGTCGAATTTTCAAATTGCAAAATTCCAGGTTCATAAATTTATAAGTTTTGAACTATTAAATATCACAGTTTTGTGTATTAAATTGTCACATTTATAAGATTTTAAATCTCGAATTCGCGATATATCAGTTTTTAATTTACACGTACAAGCATTTTAAATATTTAACGTAGAAATTCAGTAATTTATTAATTTCAAACTTCCAAATATTCAGTTATCAAATACTAAAACATCGTAATTCCAAACTCACGAATCTATATATTTCTAATTAAAAAGTCATTCAAATTACAAATTGAAAAGTTTTGTAATTTCGTGGAAACAGATGTTCCTCTCAAAACAACGTAATGTTATACGTAGATTGAAACATAACACTCCGCACGATGCTACAACGAGACGCTGGAAGTATCGCCCTTATTTTTCTTCTGTAAATTAAGAAGGTGCCATAAACCTTCGTCGAAATTGCTTTAATCAAGTCCGAGTCGGTTTCCGCAGCAATTTTTTGATCGTTCAAAATAAAAGATGTGTCTGTTCGAAACCTGCTAGTGTATTTGTATTTCCATGAACTTAAAGATCAAGTTTGCTCGATCGTCTGCGCCCGTTTTGCTGCAGTCCTGCCAAGGTTATTAATCCACGTGATTCGATTCGACTCGACTTCTCGTCACCCTGACGCGGTTCTAACACCGTAAACGTGGCAGCGGAAAATTTGATGGCCACTGTTAAACGTTTTACGACGACTCTAAAGTCTGCGAATTCCGTTGGCACCGATGTGCATGGATTTCCTGTCCCGACATCACGTGCGTTCAGAGCTTCCGATGGCTCCACGACACTTTTGCTCTTAAACATTATTACTGCCCTGCAGACGACTGATGCAGTGGCGGATTTTGTCTCGATATTCTCTCGTAATGAAAATGGATGACATGAAAAAAGGAGTTATGGTTTTATTAACAATGGAACAGGTGCAACTCTTGGTTTAAAATACGGTATTACCGAAATTTGATATACAGTATTTTCGATTCGGTGGTACAACCGAAAACGGGTTGAATTTACGTGAAAAAATATACGTAAAAAATATGGAATAACATTTTTGTTGTGTAATTTTATTTTCGAGAAGATGGAAATTGATCATTTTTTAAGTGTTTGTGAGAAAGTTGCTTTAAATTTATGTTTTTATATGTGGAGCAGTTAATCCCCATGTGCTCATTTAATTTAAAAAGAAAATCAGGTCCATGTCCAATAGTTTCCAAGAAAATAGCCTGTAACGGCTTATATGACCCATCCTGTATACTGTTCTTTATGTATATTTTTATCGTTCACTAAATTCATTACACTACAGATCAGCAACTACATCAATAATATTATAACGAATCGGTGATTGTGAACTTTTGTGATATTAATGAATAGATTTATTTAATGACATCCAATAATCTTTAAATTAATATAGTTGTGTTTATCATTTTTCGTACTGTGAACAAATTCTTTTACAAATACAAAATTGTTCAAATTAAGTTTTCTTTCGAAAATGAAGTTGCATTTCAAAATATTGTATTCTGTGGAAATTAATAATAGAGAAATAATTACTTTAAAAGAATTTATCAAGCGTTTTAATTAAAATATTTTAAAGTTGTTACGTAACAACAAAAATTCCAGAGTTCAAGGGGTTAAACAAACTGAACACACTGTACTGCTCACGGCTCATAAAAAGTCACCTGAGAGAAATGGGTCTATGACGTTGAAAGCTTCTTTTGTATAAGAGATAGTACGTGAATCTGATAGACACATCAAAATCATGACACAATTTTGCACTAATGTGGAGCGTATTAACAACAAGAATATATATGCTTCAAATACACTCTGTATAATATGTAAATAAAAATTATTTTATCTACACATCATAAGAAAAATTCGAAAGGCTTAATATAACAGTTATAATTTTAATAAAATAACTCCAGTAACGAATAACCGTTATGAATGATTAAAATATGTTAACACTAGTAACCACTATTGGCGAGAGAAACTAATTTTAGTTTCAGTTAATAACCGTTATCGATGACGGAAATTTAATTTTGATTACCTTTAACTAATATAAACGACCGAAATTGCATTTTGGTTACCAATAACCATTATCGTTGATGAAAATCTTATTTTAGTTACTCATAATCATTATCGATGTTTGCGAAATTTCTTCGGTTACCGCCTAATCAATATCGAAGAATAATATTTTATTTAGTTACGCCGACCGTTGTCAGTTGTTATTAGCATCTGTGCTACTTATCATAAATGGTTTGTCTATTTGTTCATTCATTTACGCTTTTCGTTATGCATTCAGTTGCTAATTTCGTTAACCTAGTAGGAGTGCCATTGTTTCTACTGTCTCATCGACATAGTTTGTTAGAAAACCTCTAAGTTATAAGTCGTCTTCTGTCTTGTTCATCTTTCTTTTTTTTTCTTTTTTCATTGGGAATTAATAGTATAGACAATAGTCGAATGTACTTACAATAAATTTTTACTATTTACGTTAGACGGTAGCTAACAAAAATTTTTCATCAGTAACCAAAAAAAAAAAAGTAATGGCTATTGGTAACTAAAGAAAAGCAGTTTCATTCATTTATATTCGTTAAGAAATTTCAGTAATTTATATCCGTGAATGATAACGCCATTTTAGGTTTATGTCATCGTCAACAGTTACTCGTAATCAAAATTATTTTTTATTATCAATTGTGATTACTAATGGCACATAAGATTCGAATCGTTCATAATAGTTATTAATAATCAAAACAATTAAAAAGTAATATTTTCTAATCATCAATTACTGAGAAATATCTTTGAAATTCAATAATCAGCTTCCATTTAAATGACTTGTTTCATAAAAACTTAAGAAAAGAAATATCTTTTTTTAAATTAGACGCATTGTCATAATAATATGTTGCAATCTAATACTTTGCGAACATCAAATTTCTGAATATTATGGTTAAAATAATTTGGATCGTGAAAATTTAAGAACAATTATTACAGGTATAATGACTGCAGTAATACAGGGTTCAACAAAAGGGTGTTTAGTTTTAAATGAAAGGGTTCTCTCCTTTGTCGCACTTTACAAGTACATTGTTTCAAATGAAAATAAACAAGGAAGGTTTTAACAAACGTGGATCTTAAAGCTCTCGTATATTTTGTGCTTCTGTCAGAATTATGATACTATTTTTGAAGTGTACTAAAAATTGTATAAACTTTAATTTATACGAATGTAGATTCTGATGATCTCGATAATGAAACTGATAATAACGATAATAATCTATATTTTACTTGAATTTTAGAAATAATAAAAATAGTACATTTTGAATTTTCTTCAAACTCTCTAGAATTTTATATTAATTAATTTCATTTATACAATTAATGAAATCAACGCAGTTTGTCAAATTTTTAATAAGTAACAACTTTTTAATCAAAAGGTGCAAAATATTAAGTATCAATTTTATATACGACATATAAATAATACATTTTTTTTTATAAATAAATATCCAATGACCAGCACTATTTTTTTTATTCTATCAATTTTCGTTTTAATCCTATGTTTGTTTTTTACAATATTCAGTTACATAAATTGATATTCAGTAAAGTTACCGCATATGCAGGAGCATCGAGTAAAAAATAACAGTGATAATTGAACGAATATCCTGTTACAGAGATTTTAAAAAGCAAAATGTATACCCGCTGTAGAGACCGTAAAGAGAACATTTCTAATTCTGGAAAATCAGAATTTCCCACCGTATTTGCACTCGCATTCCATTCGACCCTAATCCGAGCAATCGAGAAAATTACTTTACACGTGCAAGACGATGAGCTCGTGAAAACCAGGCATTTATTAGCCTCGTTTCGTTCTATTTAAACACATTCCTAGCTCGTTATACGAATCAAGATAAATAGAAGGCTAGGAAGGGGCTTTGTGCTTTTTTTCTGCTTTTTCATATTCGGCAATATGGGTCAATTAAATTCTGTACTGCAGTTCGTACGAAGTTGGTATATTCTGTGCTGGAGTTTATAGGAAGTGCATACATTCTGTATAAAAAACAATGCTGTTAAAAATCTCAAGGTTCTAAACAAACTCTTGCGAAAATACGTAACAGGGGAATTACTGATGAGGCGTTAGATTAACTACGTCAATCAAAAGGGATAGAATTTTATTATCGACAATGAAGAAAAATCGGACTGCCGTAATTCAAAATTTAGAGAATTTACACTTTCAAGCGCGATTGCATAATGTTGCACATTCCAAAGAAACCTGTGTTATACTGGGATGGAACGTGTTAAAAACCTTTCAAATTCTCAAAAGGAGTAGAATTATCGTATTTATTGCTCAATGGGCACTTTTAAAATGCTTCTATTCATATTAAAGATTTAACTCGTAACTT
Organism: Megachile willughbiella; assembly: GCA_945859595.2. NCBI lineage: Eukaryota > Metazoa > Arthropoda > Insecta > Hymenoptera > Megachilidae > Megachile > Megachile willughbiella. The sequence continues at coordinate 2,630,283 of OX243807.1, forward strand.
CTCGATTTATCATGTTCCCTGAATACTTGTCATTACTTTTCATATGTGGAGGTTTTTAATTATTTTTCCGTGTACATTTTAATTCTTCCAAGCTCTGTGCATGTTGTATTGTACGTAACATTTATTTTATTTCAAATTTAAAAACATATAACGAAAGATATTTTTGCAGTATGATATACATGCAACTACACTTGAATAGTCAGGAAATGACGTTGTACTATAATAACCTTTTCAGTCAAAAACTCAGTATTATTAATCTGTTATACGAATAGTTTGGTGTGTTTTTTCAATTGTGAAAAATATCGGATCTAAACGGGTGAAGTGTAATAAATAAAATAATCCAAAACAAACTCGTGCAATGAAGAGTTATGCTACTACGATAGGTCAGAACATATTTTTTTGGCTCTCAACCTCTAAAAATTTAGTATATGATGTAAAAAAAATTCTCTCGAAGTTCGAGTTAAAAAATTTAGATTTACGAGGTTACTCAAAGCAATTTTCTGTCGATATATTGATTTTTATCATATCGATTTTCAACTACAATTTAAGTGATTATAGATGTGGTTTTGATAAAATTGCACAAAATTAGATGTTGGTGTTAAGTTTCACAGCGATGTTAATCAGCTGGCTTACCCATATTTACAGAGTTGTGAAATCAATAAATAATGACTGAGGTTAATTAAGAACAGTGATTGAAAATAGTGAATTTGATGATTGTTCAAAGGTTTGATATTACTTGGTGCCAAACAATATTCATTCATTGTCTACAAAAGATCTTAATAACTTTGTGACCAAAAAGTTATTTATTCATTTATGGAGTTTAAATGAAAGAATTGTCAAAAAATATTTAAAAGTTGGCAAGTTGTTAATGATAAGGCAGAACAAGGAGCGATATTGATAGAAGAATTTAATAAATGCTTAACTAAAAACTAAGATCAGCTGCAATATTTATTACAAGTAGTGCAACACCACCGAAAAGAATATCCATCATGTAATAAAAATGATTATTCCATAACTGGTTAATATAAAACATAACTATTAATAAGTAAATCGTTTTTAATAAATAAAAAAATGGCTAAAAAATTTTATTTTTAATTTTATTTTGTAAACTTGTGAATTGGTGTGAGCGACCTTTTAAATTTAAGTTTTGGAGCTCAAGCTTTGGGAGGATTTTGTTTACACCATGCAATAACTTTTTAGAGGGTGAAAGCGAAAAAAGAAATTTTTTTGAGCCACTCTAGTGTCTTGGCATGCTATATCGCGTGATTGAATATTCAGCCTCGATAATATTGAGTAAATAGCACCGAAAGTATTAAAATAATCAAGAAGCAACAAAGATATTGCTTTAACGCTTAGAAGAATTTCAATAAAATATTTCCTGTCAGAAGCGGAAGTTCGACAAGGGGTATGCATGTTCTGTGCTATACTCAATAATACATAGAACGTCTCAGAAGATGGCCTGCTTCGATGATAAATGTACCTACGAGAATCGATCAGGAATATGTTGAAATGATAAAAAAGAAAAGATATTGTAACTGGTTTTTTCAAATTTAATGTAATTTTTTGTACGTAGTTAACGAACGGCGAACTAGGTTAATGATATTTCTGTGCTATCGGAGAATTTATTATACATTGAATTCGTTCAGTTTTTAACAATTCTAATGTACAGAAGCAATAATGTTCAGACATATTCCACTCGATGTCCCTTCACATCAAATAAATCGACGAACGAGGTATGAGAGGGAGTCGATCTTCTTCTGCCACAATTTAATAAGGGACGCTTTAGATGTGGCTCCATCGATTTTAATGAAATTTGATAGAATGATAGGTTTATGGCTATAATAAACGTAATTGTAATTACAGTTCCAGATGAAATTTTCAGATAAATGTGTTGAAAATTTGAAAAATTAAGATCCATGTATATAGTGCACAGGGAGATTTCAAATGATTAACTCTAACAGTCTTTAAATTTCGACATTTTGAAACTTAAAATTTTCAAGCATGTGAATGTTTATGAATTTCATATTTTCATATTAGGTAGTTTATAAATTTCTAATTTTCATGTTAAGATGTTTATAAATTCCGAATTTTCAAAATCCAGGAATTTACAGTTTGCTAAATTAAAAAATTTAGCAATTGCGAATTTAAGTAGTAAAAATATCCATTTTTTTAAATTTTCAAATTGAAAAATTTAGGTATCGTAGATTTTCAAATTAAACCGTCGATGTTTAATCTGTCATATTTTTAATATTTCAAAACGTATAAATTTTAAAATTTGGGAGTTCAGTTTCTTCAAACTTTAAGATTGTTTTTTGTAAATCTCAAAGCTATAAATTTTCAAATTCAAAAGTTTCTCAATTTTTAAATTCAAAAATATAAGAATATGGAAACCTAGATTTTTAACTTTGAAACTAGGAAATTTAAAAATTGCAAATTTTGCTGTTATAAATTTTGAAGTATAGAATTATATAAATTTCAAATTTGGGAACTCAGTAATTTCAGCTTTTTCAAATTCTCACATATAGAAGTTTATAAATTTCTGATCTTGAAATTAAAAAATATTTTGGAATTTGAGTATATAAGAATCTATAATTTTAAAACTTGAAGATTTCGAAATTTTAACTTTTAAAAATATTTCAAATTTTGTAATTCGATAAGGTAAAAATTTCAAATTTCACTGTTTAGATATTTCAGCTTTTTCAAGTTTTCGAATTTAGAAGTTTAGAAATTTAGATGTTTAAAATTCTTATATTCAAACGTTTAAAAATTACAAAATTTTCATTTTTTTATTTGGACGATTAGAAATTTAATCACTAAGGGACCAAGAAATTCAAAATTACAATTTGAGACATTTCGAATTTGGAAATTTACCCAAACCTACCAAAATATACAGTGCATTTATTAATATTAAATTTTTATTTCTAAAACTACCTAAAAAATTGTATACATTGAAAAATTGAACTTAGAGAATATTAAAAATTTATACAATAAAAATAGCAAACGGACACAAATTAAACAGATATAAATTGTTGCTTATTTAATAAATTTTTGCTACATATATGAAATATCACGTTCATTAAAAAAATACGGAAAAAACGTAAATAATTTCAAATATCACATGAATCTTATTTTCGATAAAATCATGTCACTTGCGTCGACGAATAGTAATGAATCTAAAATTTCCATCTTTAATGACGTTTATTTTTGTCTAAAATAAATTTCTGTCATCGACAGAATTTAATTTAATTTCTTTCATTTTAGTAGTATGAGAAAGTAATAATTATTCGCAATAGCTTGTAATAAATTAAAAAATTAAACATTTTTATTTTTCAATCATTCACTTTTTGAGAAATTTCTTTGAGTCCTAACGATAGTTCGTTTTCATTTAAATCTGAATGATTTTTCATTCAATTACTTTTTTCGTAGAAATTTGAAGAATGACTGCAATTTTGTCTTTTGATAAATGCGGCGCATTGTCATCATTTAGTAACATCGTCCACTTTCAAACTTTGTGTGCATCACATTTATAAATAATATGATTTACACTTTAATTTGGGTCATGAAAGCTTGAAAACATGTATTACAGGTAGTTTAACTCTAGCAATACAGAGCTCGACAAAACGACATTTAGTTTTGAATAAAAAAAGTTCTCTTTTACCGCACTTTACGAGGGTGCTGTTACCAGGGGAAATAAACAAGAAAGGTTTCAATGGATATGGGTCATTGTATAATTTACACTATTGTCAGAGTTGCTTTCTTAAAGTACACTAAAAATAGAATAAACTTGGTCTAATAGAATTTAACAATCTTGGTAATAATAATCCTCATTACTGTATTTTAGTTCAGTTCCTTAACAAATTTTGCTTGAAAAATAAATGTAGTACACTTCGAACTCTTTTTTTTTTCAATAGAATTCATTGGATTTTTAATAAAAAAACATTTTTCTTTTAAGAAGTATAAAATATTAGCTAGTATAAAATATTAAATTCGTTAGAAAATACTTAAAAACTAGAAACAACTTAAAATATACAGGAATCTTGTTTTAAATAAAAAAGTATGTCGTTTAGTTGGAATCGGTAGTGCATTTTAAATTCAACGGGAAATAAGAGCTCGAGAAATTTGAACAAGAAATTCACGGGGACCGTGAATTTGACTAGCGGTATCCATTATCCCGGGGAAATGTTTAAAAGTGTGTAAAATAAATAGAGGAAATGTAACAGACAATTATCAGGACAATTCACGACTTCTGGTAGCTAGAATGTTTGGTTAAAGCTGCCAGGTAATGGAGTAAAAGAACAAAAGTATAATAACCACGGGCTAACAGCACAGATAAATTGTGGAAACCTCGAAATTGAAACAAAACGAAACAAGATTCTCAGGATATGAACCATACATTTAATAATCAGAGCGTTTAACCGAAGCTCCGTGCAAAATAATGGGTTATTATTTGATAAAATTAAGAAATCCTGAAAATACAGACACTACGATCGTTTTAATATTTTAAATATTTTCATCAAATTTTCAGGGACCGAAAGAGCTAGACCATTAAAATGAATGAAATATTTTAACGATTCTACTGTTTTATTAAAGCTTTTAAAAGATGCGAGTGGAAGTTTGAAAATGGGGAATACAAAATCCTTTTTATGAATTAAATACCTATACTGGGTTAGCTTCCCTGAAACTCGTCGAGACTCTGAAATAGTTCTTTACAGTTTTTATTAAAATTTTCAGAAACTATAAAGAAGGCACATTATGTTGCACGCAAGAGATTAGTCTCGATCCTAACGAAAGTTACAAGTTCCCATGGTCCAAAGTGGTCGAACATTAACTGCTCTCAACTTAACTAAACTTCCTAGTGCTCGTAACTTCGAGACCTCTTGAAGTTTGTGCGACGAAAAATTAGAAGACCTCTGTTTTGTACTAAAGACTTCCCATTCTAGCCATTTTATAGCTGTTATTAGATTTAATCGAGTTTCTAATCGGTTATGTACACAAAGTATTTCATAATTTTTCATATTTTTCTTAATATAGGCTTCGCGTATAAATGTCAGATGCATACTGCGGCAATGGGTGTGCAAGAGAAATTTGTCAAAATTAGGACGAATTCAATTGAAGAATTTGTAAAATAATCTTTTAATTAAAATTGCGGTAGGTGTATAAATACAAAATAGATAATTGTTCGTGTAAAAGTTAAAAGATAATCAGACAGCAAAGTACTAACATTCATTTTTATTCATACAAACTTTTATTCGTAATTCAGAATATAAGTGAAGAATTCTACAAAATAATTTATAAACTGTGCTATGAAAAGGAATATGGAGATGTATGTGTTATATGAAAATGTAAATTCTTAAGTTTCTACAGATTTCTTAAATGTTTAAATTTTTATGTCCCTTTACCTGTATATCCTATACTCGTAGATTCGTGCAGTCATACATTCCTATACGTCTGAAATTCCTATACTCCGAGATCTATATACTACTGGATCCCTATAGTCCTAGATTTCTATTTTTTTAGATCCCTATACTACTAGATACCTATTCTCCTAATATACTGCTATATCCATATAGCTCTAAATTTCTATATTCCTAAATTTCTATACCCCTAGATTCCTATATTCCTAAACTTCTATACCTCTAAATCCCTATACTCCAAGATCTATATACTACTAAATCCCTGTAGCCTTAGACTCTTATACTTCTCAATCCCTACACTCCTATATCCCTATATCCCTAGATTTATTTACCACGGGATTTCTATTCTCATATATGATTTCATACAGGATTTCTATATTTTTGAATTTTTCTAATCTTATATCCGTATTTTCCATGGTCCCTACATTCCTAGATCCTAAATCTATACTGGGTGTTACCTGTAGCGCTACTCACGATTTTTCTCCCATTTGCAGCCACCTTACAAAAAAAAGTTTACAACAATATTTGTAGAGTATCAAGTGCACAATAGATATTAGTAAAGAAAATTTCGAAAACAGTTTGTTTTCTTGGCAAAGTCAAGGTCACCTTGGGTTTCTTAAATAGGAACATAAATTTTTTTTATTCATTGCTTTAGAGTGCATCGAGACGAATTCAAAACACATATTACATGATATTTTTATTAACATATTACCCGATTTACAGAGGTGGAAATGTGAAGTACTTAGCTTTTGACTTTGGTAGTGTAACCATTATTTGATTCCGAAGAGATTACTGAATGTAAACACACGACTAGAATGTAAGAAAAATAGACTTTATTTAATTACATGTTCAAAATGCATTCCGCCTTCCATCAGGTAATATTCTGCTCTCTTACCTCGCATTTCCATTTCCATAAATCGAGTAATATGTTAATAAAAATATCATGTAATATATGTTTTGAATTCGTCTCGATGTTCTCTAAAACTATGAATAAAAAAAATGTATATTCCTATTTGAAAAACCCAAGGTGACCTTGACTTTGCCAAGAAAGCAAACTGTTTTCGAAATTTGCTTTAGTAATATCTATTGTGCACTTCATACCCTGCAAATATTATTTTAAAGTTTTTTTTTGTAAGGTGGCTGCAAATGGGAGAAAAATTGTGAGTAGCGTTACAGGTAACACCCTGTATACCCCTAGATCCCTATATGTATATCTTGATCTTTACAGTACTAGATCTCTATGTTTCTATGTCTTTAAGTCCCATTTTTTAGATTTCCCTCCTGATTTATTATAATGCATAATGTATTTTGCTTAATTCTACTCTTCCTTATCTAAATTACAGCACCGCTTGATCTTGTTCAGTGGAGAACGAAAAAGATCGTGACATAACTCTACGCAAAGATTATATAACAACTAATATATCACAGTTTTTGAATAATACTAAAAAAAAGTGTTTACTGTACAAAGTTTTTTGGTGCATTAAATATGGATTATTCATCCATATTTAGATTAATTTTATATTTAATCTTGTTCGCTGAAGAACACAGAGGTTCGTGATGTGAATCAACATATTGTACAATGAATTATATATCTTATTTTCTGAATTAAAATCCTTTAAAGAACGTTATCGGTAATATAAATTACAGTTGATACGTTCACAAAAAAATACGATAAATGCAATGAGAGAATTCGCTTTCCATTTAAAAGCTGCAGATTTATAAATCTTTGAAAGGAAGCTGAATTACCTTGCAAGGTATTAAAATTTTATAAATGAGGCACTTCGTTCTTCGTCACTTTTTCTTGCATCTTCGTAGTAAAAATTTAAGATGAACTAATTTTAAATATGTTACAAGTATATTAAAAATTACATTTTAGTAAAATTCGATTTCAGTAAACATTTGGCAAATGTCACTATAAAAGCCGTTGTGAATTTAAAAACTTTAAATTCTGAAAAGTATTAAGGAAATAAAAAGTATTTGACGATATTTAGATAATTAATAATGAATAAAAGTTCAGAACACTTAAAATTCAACATTTATAAAAATGTTCGTAATGTAAATGAAATTCGTTATTTGTTATTTGGTTAACTTACAACGTTATATGTAATGCAAAATTTGATGAATAATGAATAATATTTTAAAAGTTAAAAATTTGTAGTTAAAATGAATTTAAAATAGAAAAAACGGAGTTCGTAATTCGTTATTCGAATGACCCTAACACTGATATAAAAATTTAACAATTAACGAATTAAATTTAAAAAAGAAACATAAGGAAAGATTATTTCTTATTTAAATAATCTTCTAAAATATAGCGAATAAAGTTTGTACTTCATTATTCTAATCATCTTCAACAACGGTATCATACAGGATTTGACGAATAATAAATTGTAGACTTTTTTAAATTAGATAAGCACTTATTTACGGAACAAATTATTTAACATTTAATTAAATTTATAAGAGAAAATTACACACGTTCTTTCCAATGAAAAGATAACATAATATTGACTGAAAATCAAATAAATGCTCATAGCAATGATGCGTTTTTCATTGAAACTTGACACCACTTGCAACCCCAATTCACTCCGTTCACACTTCACAAGGAATATCCAGAATCATTAACGGGTCATTCAAATAATACTGTACAAATAAATGCCTACAAAATAAAGTTTAAAAGATAGGAAACATTTATATACTTTTTATTTAAAATGTAGCGAATAAAATTCATTATCCACAGTGCGAACAGGCTCTAAAAGTAGAGTAGCGGAAGATTTGACGAGTAATGAATAAAATGTCACTAATAATGTTCGCAACTTGTTATTGGAATCACTCCCAGCAGTAAAACTGGAGCTGTTCTCCAGCTATGAAGATTTCAATAACGGAAAACTCGAGTCGTTGTAGCCGTTTCTTCGGTTCTCGAAGGAAAAATCTAGGATAAACTGTTTTCCATTCGCAAAAGCCTCGAAAACGAGTAGCCTGCTTCGAGAAAGCAATTTTAGCCGCGGTGTATCAGAAGCGTAAACAAGCCTGTACGGCTGGCTCTCAGCAATCAGGCTCAAATAGGATTACTCGCGGTGCGTTGCTCGATAGATCGTGTGCAAACTTCTCCGTACACGATGTCGATAACCAGACGGCATAACCGTGACGGTATAGTTGTGTTCCCGGTGCAACGTGGATTATCAGAAGCAGCGTGCGAGCGTTCGGTTTTCAAATAACCTCGGCTCGAGTGAAATATTCAACGGCTCGAATACCGTGCAGGTAAACCGCAGCAGGGAAGCCTCGTTAACGGGTGTTCATGGTTTACTTGCCGGCAAACATTTTTACCCGCGACCATGCTGTTGTTTGTTCGAGATTAGCTGCAGCTGGAGACCAGGCAACGAGAAATAAGGGGATAACTGAATCCTGCAGAGGAAACGCTACAGTAGATTTACTTTCGCAGGATGACTAATCTATCTCATTCGGTTTCGATATAGAATAGCTTCACGTGTTATTCCTTTTTTTTGGACACCGAGCGATGGAAGTTGTGCACGTCACTTGTGGAGGTAGTCATCGGTGACGTGGTTCGATATACAGACATCCCTCAAATAATACGAATAATTGGTTCTATGTTACTCGAAACCAGGTTTTTCCTGTAACTAGGTTCTTTTTTAACCCCTTGCACTATTTTAACGAGTCTGACTCGTGACGCACACGTACTTCAGCTGTGATAAATTTTACTTGAATTTTTATTACGCTTCAATTTGGAGTTCAAGTCTAATTATAATTTGCATAGTCAACGACTGCATAATACCAAATTGACATAACATTTCAGCTTTCTGTGTCTGTTTTAATATTGTAGCTGTGATTAGTTAGTTCTGACTGACGCACCTAACAAATAAATCATAGTGCAAGGGGTTAATTCAACCATTATATCGTTCTTTTTTTCAACGAATTATATCGGCCTACTCGGTAATCCTTCAGTAATTCGCGACTTCGTGTAATTTCAATTTCATGTTAGTCGAAGGTTGTCGCAATTTTTAACCGGCCATTTCAAGTATCGTGTTATTCGAGGAATGTCTGTAGTTTGGTCGAATTATTTGTCTGGACTTCGGAAGGGTGATTCATAATCAATTCGACAGAAATTGGTGATTTTGTTTAACAATTTGTGCTGGATAATTGTAGGACTGATTATTATGTGATGTTGCTCATTATTATAATATGCAGAATATTAGCTGCGCATTATTATAATAAACATAGAATATCAACTGCTCATTACTGTTATAGTATGTAGGATGTCAATTATATATTATTATAATAATTTTATAATAATTGTTATAATAATGTACAGGATGTCCACTTCGTATTATTATAATAATTTGCACAATATGAACTAGGCATTATTATAATAGTATATAGAAGATATATAAACTGAGAGGTGGGTGATTTTGTATGAAAATATAATTTAGGAATATAGAACACAATTCTTTTATATAGGATTTTGTTTTCAACGGAATCGGTTCCGAAAATTCATAAACTATCCTATATTTGGATACAACTTGGGTTACCTTTAGTTAAGGACACGAAAATTATATATGCAAACGTGACAATTTCTCAATTTCTATATATGAAATTGTTCACAATTGAAATTTTGAAAGTTTGTATATCAGAAAATTTTAACATCTGAAAATCAGCAAAGACAATTTGAAGGATTATGCATTTGAACATTTCTAAATATAGAAATGGAAGAATCTCAGAATTGGGGAATTTACAAATTTACAGATTTGAAAATTAGAAACTTTAAATGTTCGTGAATTGCGAAACTGGATTCTTTGTAAATTTTTAAATTAATGTGAATTCTCAAATTTCTGAACTTTCATGTTTTTGAATTTTCAACTTTGCATACTAATTTTCATACTCCTAAATTTTTATATGTACGACTTTTATCATTTTCAGCCTTTCAGATTCATATTTTCGTATTCTCCAATATTTCACATTTAAATGTTCATGAATTGAAAAATTCAAAAATTCGTAAAACTAACAATTTAAAAACTTGGAAATTAATAAATGTCATAATTTAGAAGCTTGAGAATTTGAAAGTTTATAAATTTGAAGATGTGGAAATTGACAAATTTTAAAGATTGTGAAGACAAAACTTGAATTTACAAATTAAAAATTAAAAACTTGAAGATTTGAAAATTTATATACTTATAAGTTTCAAATTGTGAAGACTGTAAAGTATAAAAGTTTGAAAATGATATTTGTAAATTTGAAAGCTTATACATTTGACTATTTCCAAATTTCTAAATTTCTATATTTAAGAATTTAAAAGTTTAATGTAATTTGTTTAGAAATTTGCAAATTTTTAAATTTTAATCTTCACAAAAAAGGTACTCAAATGATAAATAATCACTTAAATGATACTTTATTTGTTGTGTATTATTTAAAATAATCGAGATAGTTTAGGTACATTTTAAACATGTATTATCTAAACATATAAGTTGTAATAAATAACAGATTAAGTAACACACGGATTAGGTGCATCTGAAATTCTAAATGATTATCTTCGAATTGCGTAATCTGAGTCATTAAAGGATTTCGTACCTGAATTAATAGAGCTGCCCATGCGATCAACAGGTTCCTACTGTCTATGCCCAATGAATATCTACTTCATCAATCTGGATAACTATATATATAATTTAATCTGCATAAATTTTCAATTCAGAGTAATTCAGGAACCGTTCAGAAATCTAATCTCGAAACCGTTAAGACAACTGCGCAAGTGGACCTTAATAGATCTCCTTATCGTGACGAACTATATAAAGAATAATTTTTTTGTAAATTTTAAAAAAGCTCTCTACAAAAGAATCTGTAATTTCATTTAAAATTAATCGAACATTGATTTATACATAACTTAATACATTTATTGAAATTCGGTTCATGAATATTCAGTCTTTTTATCCGGTTAAAATATTGATTTATTACAAAATGATGGCGGCTTTATTGTCCGTATTTGCCAGAAAATCATTTGCAAAGTAAATTAAATAAAGTTTATTATGATTATCGTACCACCTGCGATAAATAACAGTAATAAATATTTTCTTTGAATTTGAACAAATTCGAATGTGTAATATCAGAGATGTTTTAACGGCCAAACAAAAGGAAATATTTATAGTATCTTACTTAATACTAAGTACTGGTTTGGTAAAATATACTGGTTTAGTATAGCCATTAACATACTGATTAAATATAAATTTAGTATAATTGGGTAAGCGACATTTTTTCGGAACTTAATTTTATTCGTACATCATTTCACAACATGTTGAAAGTGACCTTTTACTTGAATGTTTCGTGCAAAGTAATTGATCGTCGTTTAGAATGAGCTGATTGTACATTGACCACCCTGTAATTTCGAGAAAAATGCAGAAGACATGCTACTCGAGTGCGCGAATAATTTGCATTGAAACCAATCATGCAGAGAAATAAACACTAAATGTTCAGGAATTTTCACACATATAGTAGTGAACAACGCTGTAATAATGGAACAACACTTGGGATACAAGACTACAATAATGGAACAATAGGAAATACAAAATTTGTATACTGCTTTAATAATAAGTGTCATGAAAAGACTGGTAACAAAGTGAGATTAGCCCTAATTTTGCATTAGGGGGCTGCCCTGTAACCGAACATTTGTACTGAAATTTCAAGAATTTTAGATTAGATAAAATTCTAATCTTAATTCACATTTATATTTTATAGCAATCTATGAATAATATGAAAAACTTGAATTGCCTTCCAAGAAAATGATATTTTCTTATGAACAACTAGAACATCTTTTACCCAGACGTAAGACCATTTTGTGTGTGATGCTCTCTATTTGTCCCTACAGCTCGGAAGTTAAAGTTCTGAAAAATCCTTTAATATTCTATACACTTGAAATATAAACTTGGAACAAAACGTATTTTTTTTAAATCGTTAGAACGTCCCAAGCACTCATGGTACTAACTAGCTACGAAGTGGCTATAGGTGACACTAACTAGCTACAAGTGGTAATCGAATTGAAGCGAAGAAACAGAGAGCAAGAGAAAATAGTGCTCGTATTTTCGAGGGTTCTAAATAGCATCAACGCTAAGCGAACGTAGTCGCGATATGGAAACTGATACCTAAGCTACTTTCAGTATCGATCGCAGTCTAACGCAATCATAACTTCGCCGCGTCCTTGTCAGAAGGGTTAGAGGCAGCGAGGCGAGGTTCATTCTCAGGTAATCCCTCGATAATATCGGCAAACGTTCGAGTATTTTTCTTACCGGCTGCGTCCATGGTCTGCGTCGTCTCGAAACGTGAGTATCCTGGCACATTTTGTGAGAGATGCCTTACTGCTTGTCGTGAGAAATGAGAGGGATGCTCGTGTGCGTGAATGAAGTCTGAGAGCTCCTGTATTTGTGACGCACACTTGCTCACCATATACACAGACACATGTGTACATAAACTCATTATCATAACGATACACTGTTCTCTGAGTTGGCAAGTTTGATTGAACGAGCGGTTTCTTTAACCTGCTGAACGTGAAGTTCACGATATTTTGTTTACAAGACTTCACAATCTTTGAAACCCTGATTTTATTCAACTTTGGCACAATTATGGAAGACGTCAGAAATAATTATTATGCAAAACCATAGGGTGCAAGTCAACAAAATAAGCGAGTAATTTATGTTTCAAGTTTTTGTAATTTATTGTATTTTCTGTTACATAGTATGGAAACGAGAATTGTAATCTGATGGAAAAATCTAGCTTTATTAAATCGAGACTGTCGAGTTCGATACCCGCGAAAGTTATATGCATTTGTTTTCCGTACTTTTTTATTAAAAAGCAAATATTTTTTTTACTGTAACAAAAAACTTTTATTAAAAAAAGGGTATTTATTTTATTTTATTTTATTACTTTTAAAGAAATAAAAAGAGATCGTAGAATTTATTTATTTCTTTATATCTATCACAGGATGATAGATCTAAAAGCATTCAAACCATCAAATAATACAAAAATTAAATGATATTAAAAAAATAAAAAATAAATCAAAAATGCAGAAATTCGCGACGCTTGGTTTAATAAACGTAATGCACGGTAATCAAGCTATAAAACATTTTTAAATTCATACTACTGTCAATCTGTTACGTAAATACAAATTACAGATATTTTTAACGCAAATTTTTTCCTTATTTTAAAAAGTTGCATGTTATGGTTTTGCAAAAATTCTACTTCTGGTGTTTTTTATAATTATTGTAAAGTTTGGATGAATTTGACGTTTCGAAATCCGTAGTCCCTTTGTTACATGTTTGAATAAACACAACAATTTTATGAACATTTGAGTTATTTTCTGATCTTCAATTTAAAATTTAATCAGTTGCAAAATTTAATAAATAAAATCATATGGTATATTCGAGATGATATTCACTTAGGATCTAACGTTGGAATGCTCTCATCAAATTTTATGATTTTTTTGTTCAAGAAGAGTAGGTATGCAACATATGAGCTGTTTACTATGAAAGTGGGGCAAGTCTATCTTCAGTAAAAACAAAAACAGTGTGTGATTGAATTTTTTTTCTGAAACATATTTTTACCATACTTCCATAATAAATAACTTGTACAGTAAAAAAATTTTTTGATATTTCTGAACATAATATTTCAGTTATTTAAAAAATTTGTTTATCACTTGTTTTATTTGATACTTAAAAAGAGTGTGTTATAAATAGAACAACCAGATATTGATATTTTTGTTTCAAATCTTACTTTTCCTAATAGAAAGGTCATTATTGGGAGATTTTATTATTCAGTCAGTGAAATGCGCTTATCTTACCTAACCTAACCTAAACTAACCACTTAAAAAAAAAATAATACGTAAAAGTTTCGAGTATACTAAATGGATTGTTATGAAAATAATTTTTGTATTATGAAGTGACCGTGACAGATCCGTTTTTCTGAACGGAAAATTATGAAGTCAAATCGTGTAATTTTTAAAAGATTCGCGACTTCCTCGTTTGTTTGCTTTATGTATATAAATGAAATTTCAATTTACAATTTATCATAATTATGCAATTAATAAATGTTCAATAATTATTTGCGAGGAAAACTTTTTCTTCGTATTCTTATCATTTTTTCCTTAAAAGTCATATTTTTTAATAAGATTCTGCAGAATTAAGCATTATTACCATATTATGGTGAAATTTTTCTATTAACGTAATCCGTTTGATAATAATAATCAGATTCTGCAAAAGATTTAGAATAATATTTTAAAGTTATACATTAAATTTATTGTTAAAGTTTTTCTTATTTCTCATACAATTTAAAAAAATATCATGTTTCTAATTTTATTAAAAAATTTTGTGAATAAAATTCTCGTCGTTTCGAACGTTTCTAATTGCCTAATTGTTCATGCATATGCTGTAAAAGAAAAAGTAATAACCCAAAAAGAAAGAAATGTAAAAATATTGTAGAACATTAGCATAAAAAGTACTTGAATATTTTATTCATATATACTACAGATTGAAATATTTAAAAAGTATTATTGAAATATTTGCAAACAAATATTGTGCATTGTATAGTTTGGAATTATTAATAATGTAATTGACGAAAAACAGAAATGAATAAATTTTCATGTGTCTCGAACCTACATGTAAAAACCTTCCAACAATTTAGCAGTTCGATACTTTGTTGGAGGGTCATCGATGTTATTGAAAATCTCTCCAATATTTCAGAATATAATCAACGGAATTTTAAATCAGCTCGTTTCATTTGATTTTATTAATTTAACTGCTGTATTCCTGTATGTACAAATATTAAGTATCGTATAAAACACGGTATTCAACAGAGAAAATATGAATATTTACAGTGTAAGTTACTTTAATACGAAAAAGTTGATGACATTTGTTTCTGTTTTTTTTTTTTTTTTTTTTTTTTTTTAATTACAATGCATTTAATCAAATACATCTTAAATAAATGCAGCATAGTAGTGTCAATAGTGAGTATTTATTGAAAATATATGAAGATAGATCCGCAACTTCTTCGATACAAACAGTTTGAATTTTCAACCTATAAATAGATGAAATTGCGCAAAATGTTATTTTCATTTTTTACTATTTATTACTTCACAAGTCGAAATGCAAAGCTGAAACTTGGTACTAACTGTTTTTTCTCGATAACATATTGCAAGTTAAATTTGATTCGAAGACACACTTCACCCCTTTATTCGATCATATCCTCTATGAAAGCTGTTTTTCTCGAAATCGGTTCAAAAATGCATTTTGCCGTCGGATAAATCTTCTAATAATGACAGTATCATTAGAGAAAATACGAATTGTAACAAAGATAATGAAAATATCAAACATGATAACAAGAATATCAACACCTAGGAATCTCCTTATTAAATGAAGTTTTGTATGTCCATTTCATTTGCTTCGAATCGTGAATTTTAATTTTAAATCCTTTAATAGATTGTCTCGTTCGATCGACACAGAATCTCAGATGAACTTTGCCACAACATGAACAGTTATCGACAAACCATTACCTAACTAAAGAAACCTTTTCCTAGTACAAAATAACCCACAGGATCTCAACAGCGCTCTTTTTTTACACATTCACTGAATCGATAACTGTAGACATTCATTTGTCGAATGAAATAAGGTGACAGATCCAGTGGTAAGACGAGTACAAGTTGAATCTGTTGATTGATTAGGTCCAGTCATGCGACGCTTTTCTTGCGTCCGATTGGTTATGAGAATCCATTAACCAGGATCGTTCGAGTACTTAATGTCTCACCACTGCAGCTGCTACCTTAAGTGAAAATGGTACTAACTCACATCCGCGACGCACAAGAAATCACCCAAGAAGAATGCGATTCGCACTCGTCACAGGTAACTTGTGTGTCGCGAATAATACACAAGATTCAGAGAGAGAGTGTGAGGACGAGAGAATTTTCGATAAAATATCGCGCAGGAGAGACGATATCGCATGAAGGCGTGTTGGGTTTGCAGGTACGATGCCCAGCGTGCCAGTCGGTCTCTCCTATCACGAGATGTTCGCCGTATCGCTTGGTTCACCTGCCCTGTGGAGATGCCGAGCTTGCGGCAAACAGGTGACCAACCGTTGGCACCACTTCCACATACACACGGCCCAACGGTCCCTGTGCCCTTATTGCCCGGCCACCTACAGCAGAATCGACACCCTCCGTTCGCACATACGCACCAAGCACCGGGAGATAGTGTTCGCTAAAGGTTCCTTGTAGAAGACGCTGATTGCCCCGCGGAGGAAACGGCCACCGCCACTTCCGCCACCCCGTCTGTTCGATGGCAGGCCTATCGCGCCTTTCTTCGGCTTTGGACTGCCCTGACCGAGCCTCGAAGCTCGACAACGAGCCTATGCCTACGAGGAGAACGCCTGACCAGACCTTCGACGAGCATTTCCCACATTCTCTCTTCTATATCGGTGAAGATCCCGGGAATCTCGGGGCTCTTGAAGCATCACGAATCTCGCGAGGATACACCGTGTAACGGGATACACAGGGGTATCGGTGCTAGGTCGGAAAGTTACGAAGACCGCGTTTTGAATTTACGCTTCAAGTACTTCGAGAGACGGTTCAGTGATTCGGAACCTGACTCCTAGGAACAGTTAGTTTCGAGCTACGATCCCAGGTACTTAAACCTGGTTCACTTTTGTCAACCTTTTGACCGCATAACCTGATCCAGTCATAGTTTAAGAATCATAACCCAGCGTCCAAGTGGTCAGAAGGTTCACCGAGTTTTAATTTCGAATCGCGTTAAAAACGAGAGAAATATCGCGAAGGATCTGGACGTTATCGGTTATTTAGTTCGCGATCGAACGGGTCGTTCCCTCGGGACACTTCGGTTCGTGGTGGGACAGTTTCCTACGATCGTAAAGGACGCGGTTCGCGGGGCGAAACCATGCAACGAATGGCCTGAAACAAGTGTCGCGTGAATAGGTTCAGCTTGTTGCTGATCACCCTCGTAATTGCGAGGAACATCGAGGAGACACGAAGAGGACGAAGCGGAGTAAACAGATGTTGAAGACCAGGTGCAACGGAGTCAGAATTTCGTGAGGACAATCGATAGTAGCGCTTCGAGCGGTCTCCTCGAACACGGGTACGTTGTTACCCCCATATTCCTGGCTGGTATATCGGACTTGTACCTCTTCTTCGCGTGTAAACGATCGTACAAATCGGTGGACACCGAAACTCGCTAGGATTCGTGTAAATAGTATCGAAGTATGGTAGACTGGCTCGTTTGGACCGTAGTCGTGTGCGGATCCCTTTCGTTTATCCCAGTGAATCGTCGAGTTTGCGAGCGTGTTGGCTCCTCTTCCTTCTCTTCCCTTCGTAGAACCTGAAGAAGGAAGGTCGCCGAAGGAGGAGGAGTAACGTGCAGATGGGTCCAGCGAGCTTATATAACTAAACGGTCTAATTCTTTACGCAATGGAAGGCTGAAACGCGCGCTGTGATTATTGAACACCGAAAACTCAAAGGGTACTACGAATTATAATCGCTGTCACGTTACATGTATCTTAATGTTGTTCGTTAGGCTCGGTTTTACAATCAAGCATCACGAAGCGGACTCGAAGAAGGAGAAACTCACGGTTCCCGGGTGTTAAGTGTTGACAGTATTGCGTGCATGTGCGATGTCCATAGCAACAACAGTTGTACATAACTCGCGAGAGGGTCCCTGAGGTCTCGAGCGTCTTCAGGAACGCTGACGGCACTTGTTCAAGGAATAGGATGATCCTCGAAGCTCGAGGCCTCGAACCTACCGCAGATTCGTGTAATTACATTTCTCTTTGGACCAATACTCTTCGTCTATTAAAGTAATCGTTGTCGAGGCTCGTTCAAGTACCTAAGAAAAATCTTTCGTCGGTATAAGAAATCTTCGAGCGTGTGGTTCCTAAGCTATTTCGTAGCGGGTCAAGTCAGCGTGGAACTTATGTGATACCGTAGGGACGATAAATTAGGCTTTTAATTCGCAATGTGGAAACAGAGACGAGTCCTGCTGCTCGGATGTTTGAAGCAGAGACCGCGTATCACGTCTAAGCTCAAAGCTTTTTGATTTTGTTGTTTTATCAAGCGGAAAGTTAAGGTTGTTCTCGTGAAACAACAAGATTTTGTTACTCGATACGTGTTCTTTAGCTTCAAGGTCCGCGGGTAATGCGCGATTCAAAGAGTTCTCTGTTCGACGACGCGGTAGAGTCATGGCTGATCGAGATCGTCTCATTCTAGCTGAGGATGGATGTTGTAAATAAAGTATCGCGATGGAAGAGTGGAAAATTGTTTCTAACAAAATGCAGCATTGCCTCTCTAAGTAGCAGCAGTGAGAGCACCTTGTTTTTTAGAAAAAGCGAGCTTGCTGACGAAGTTTCACACTGTTGTGTCCACGTGTTCGTCCTTCTGCTGTCTGCAGAAAAACTGTAAGATTCATAAGGATTTCATGGTTTCGAGTTTAGCAGACAGTACTGTTTGAAGTTTTTGGGTTCAAGATATGATCCAATTTATTTGTCGAAGAACTGTAACGCGCATAAGGATTTGTTCATTTGGATTTTCACAAATGGTACTGTTTGAAGTTTTTTAATGTAAGTTATTATCATCTAGTTAATTTCCTGAAAAACTGTAAGATTCGTAAGGATTTCAGGATGTAGAGCTTAGTAGACTGTACTGTTTGAAGTTTCTGAGTTTATGTTATTGTGATACAGACTATTTGTATGTAACGATGTTAAATAATCATTTTGTTGGAACTTTTATTTTTGATAGAATTATCAAATTTCTCGTTTAGTGAATAATTGGCAATTAACTAGGAATGTGTTTCTAGAAATGTACTGCTCGCCAAAAAATCGTATTCATAAACAATCGATTGAGATTTGTCATAGAAATCATTGCAAAATGCTCGTATACATTATTAGTCACTGCAAATTAATAAATGAATATTTTATTTTGTGATTTTGAATCTTTTATTGTTTGCGTTGATAGTGACATCATATCATGTTTTATAATTTGGGAAGTTCAAGGGAGATCCTAGGGAGATTCAAGGGGTATTCTAGATATAAAAGATACCAAGGGGATCACATAGATAATGCAGGGAGGTCCTACGGAATATTGGAGATATTTCAAAGAGATTTAGTAATAAGGAGATCCTACGAGATACCTGTGGTATTCCTGTAACATCCTAGGGAGATACCATGAAGGCCCAAGTGAAATCCGAGGGGATACCAGAACTTCAAAGAGATTCTAGGGATCACCCTAGAATTTATACTTGGTATCAATCAAGGATCTAAATGAGATTCCAGGAAGTACCAGTGGTATCTTCAGGAGATTCTAGGAACATATCAACGAGATCCAAAGGAGATCCTGAGAAGTACCAGGGATATTTAAGAGGTATCTAACAGTAAGAATGATATCAAGGTAATCTAATGGAGATCCTAGGTATACCTGAGAGAATCCATGGAGATCCAAGAAAAAACAATGCCTTAGTGATTTCCCAGATAGATGTACGTAAAATCCTAGGAAAATCCAATCCTTTAATCTATCCCTAGAATGAACTTCATGTATACTGTGAATGTCTAATGGACTATATTCTTGTATTAAGAATTTGTTATATTTGGCCAAATTTTGTGATTCTTAGAATATTAAATTCGTGTGAAACCCAAAAGTCTCGAACAGTACTACTGCAGAAGTGACGAAGACATGACGCGAATAGGAAGATAGAAATCTGTCGATTTTAGAGAGACATTGCTGTTAAAAGAAACATCCACGCTAGCTGAATCAGCGTGGACTGACGACTGATCGTCGGACTCCTGCACACGACCAAAATGGAACCAGAATGCACACATCCATATGATACACACGCATTACCTATACGCATAAATCTAAATATGGATCTATATAGATAGATAGATAGGTAGATATATATTCGTGTACACAAAACCGCACGTCGGTGGCCTGACGCGATAGAAATCGCAGCTTCGAGTAAGACTGTTTGACTTCCTGGCTGTATCGACGGTTTCTAAATCGATACTACGAAGCCGCGGTATTGAAAGGCAAATACGTCCGACGACCACAAGGGACGGAATAGCCGGAAACTCGACGAGAGATGCTTTTACTTTTTCCTCTGATTGTAAGTAATCTTCCGATGTTTATGTTTTTGTTAATCGTTCCGTGCCATTAGGTTACTGTAAACCCAAGTATTGAAACTATTAATCGCTGTGCTTTACCAGTGTAGATGCAGTTTACGGTAATCTAAATTCTTAATATGTTTTTACTGATTGGAAATTTGTTATTTCCCAAAATTATACAATTGAAAAATTTGTAAGCTTGAAAATTTGAAATTTGGAACTTTAATAATTTGTAAACGTGTAATTCTCGAAATTCTTGAATTTGAAATTTGTAAATTGTTCAATTTTAAAATACGAAAATTTTATGTGTGTAATTTTGAAAGTTTGTAAATTCATAATTTTGAAAAATTGAAAATCTGAAATGTTAAAATTTTTAAGTTTAATTTGTAAATTTGTAAATTTATAACTGTAGAAATGCTTAAAATTTTTAAATTTTTCAATTTCAAAATTCGGAGTTTTTAAATTTGAACATTGACAATTTTTAATTTTAGCAATTTGGAAATTTGAAACTCCAAAATTGTTAAATTCTTAAGTTTCAAATTTGTAAATTATTCAATTTTAAAATTCGAAAATTTACAAATTTTATGTTCTAATTTCCAGAATTTGCAAATTTACAATTTTAAGAAATGGAAATTTGAAATTTCTAAATACCTCAATTTAAATATACGAATTTTTCAAATTTGTAACTTTAGCGATTTAGAAATTTCAAATTCTTAAATTTTTAAATTTGAAATTTGTAAATTTATGAATTTTAAAATTAGGAAAATTGAAAATTTCATGTTTGTAATTGTTAGTATTTGTAAATTTATAATTTTGAGAAATTGAAAGTTTGAAATTTCTACATTTTTAAACTTTTAAAGTTCTAAATTCATATTTTTCAAATTTCGAAAATCCGGAAATTTGGAAAATTCAAATTTAAGAATTAGTAAATTTCGTTTTCGGAAACTTAAAATTTTTTAATTTAAAAATTTGCAATATTTAAATTTTTTAATTGAAAAGTGTATCAATTCTGGAATTATAATTAAAATACAAAATTGTACAATTCCTATGTACACAAATTTCATTTTATTATATTACATTCAATTAGTTCAACAATTATTACATAAAATTTTAACAAATATTAATGTTCCATTTCCATTAATTATAATTCTACTTTCAACAACTATCGTGAAAAATTACAATTGTATTTCCAAAATAATTTCAAAATAATCGAATACAATCATAACCCATAGGTAATAAAATTAATTTTGTTTCTCAAATATTTTGAATAACTTTCTAATATAATACATAAAATCTTGTTTGAATCGTTTTAAAATTGCTGCTAAAAGTTATTATGTAAACTTTTGATAAAAATATTAAGAATTTTGCATGCTTACACGCTCACAGTTATAATTTCTATAGAACATAGATTCGATGTCAAGTTTCTGGAAGAAATTTGATATCCTTCACGGCACGGAACAGGTTAAAAATTGAAAAACTTTTGATCGATTTAATCGAACACGATTTTATAATATTTATGGACAGTTTGAAGGTGATGATCGATGAAACTAATGAGTATATCTGGTGATAAATTTTGATGTACTTTTTCTTTTTTCAATGGAAAGTGATGGATCGCTTCAAGTTTGACCACTCGAAGTTCCGTCGTCTTTAGTGATATAATATTTTTGCAGTATTTTTTATGATTTACTTTTTAATTAGAAGTGAACAGAATGATTGATGCTACTTATGTCAACGCTGTCAACAGCAGTTTGCATATTTCTCAACGACAAGATACTTGTACAATTTCGAATGATTCAACAGATTGATTAATAGTTTGTCTTCCTGAAAATTAGTACTTCTAATTATTTTTAATTTCCACAAATCAGTATTTTTATTATTATTTAATTAGGCCAATCTTTGATTATACGCATAACAAATATATGACAGAAAGATATAGTTGTTGCAAAATCGCGAATTTCTATCTTGAGTATCCTTTAATTTACCAAAAGAAATTAATAATTTTGTAACTCAATTTGAAACATAGTAGACTCCTTTAAGCAATATGGCGATAGAGGGACAATGTGCACCATTATTCGTGTGGAAAATATGAAACTTCTGAATTCCAAAATTTGATAACTCATAAATTAAAAAATTGCTTAATTTAAAAACTAGGAATTATGTCATCATTTCTAAATTGCTAGGTTTTTAAATTTATAAAGTCGTGGAATTTAGAAACTTTTGAATTTAAGAATTTAGGAATTTAGAAATCATGAAATTTCATTCATTTAAATTTATGAATTTAAAAATTACAAAAATTGAAATTATATGTCAAAATTTGTAATTTCAAGATTTCTAGGTACAAACATTTGTGAATTTGGAATTTTTTGTTTGAGTATGTGCAAATTTTAACTTTTGAATTTTCCAAATTTGGATACTCTTTAGTTCAAAACTGAAACATTTAAAATTCCTAAATTCTTAAACACCCAACTTCTTTAACTCCCAAATTTAGAAATTTTTAAATTCCAAAATTCCCAAATTCTTAAATCCCGAATCTTCTAAATTCCACAATTTTGTTGTTTGGATTTATTGCAGTCGACTGCTGTGGTCATTAGCCACACCTAAATTTTTAAATTCTTAAATTCCCAAATACTTAATTTTCTCAACTCCTAAATTCTTAAATGTCTAAATTTCTAAATTCTTAAATTATTTACATTTCTAAATTCTTAAATTATTTACATTTCTAAATTCTGAAATACCCAAATTTCAAAATTCGATGATTCCTTAATCTTTATTTTTTTAAATTTGAAGTTTTTAAAATTGTGTATTTGTGAACTTGAAATTCCATGACCAAACTATATCCAAATTTGAAATTTCTAAATTCCCAAATTTAAAAATTCCTAAACTTAAAAAATTTGTAAATACAAAGTTACTTAATTTGCAAATTTTCTACCGTGAAATTTCAAAACTTGAAACTTCTAGGTTTTAAAATTCAAGATTTTAAGTTTCTAAATTTAAAAACTATGTAATTTAGTCATTTGAATTTCGTAAATTTGATAATTTGACATTTTAATTTCCTGAATGTAAAAGCTTGTAACTATAAAATTATTAGATCTTGTGATGTACAAATTTAAAATTTGCCAAATGTAGTATGTGTAGATTTTATGCTTCCAAGTACCTAACTTCCCAAATCCCTAAATATCTGAATGTTTAATCCGTAAATCCCCAATTTTCCAAGAATCTAAACTGTGAAATTTCCAATTTTTTAAATTTCTAAAATTTAAAGTTTTAAAATTTTTAATTTTTAAATTTAAATTCCCGAATTCTTGAAATCCTGAATTTTTAAATTAAAAAAATCCTAAATATCGCTAATGTTTTAAATGAATAAATCCTTAATTTTTCCATTTATAAAATTTCGACAATTTACAAATATTCAAATTGTTTAATTTCTTGATTTCTCACACTCTGAAATCCGAAATCCCTAATCTGCTAAATTCACATATCCCTGATTCTCCAATTTCTAAAATATCTGAAATTTACAAATTCCGAAGCTTTTTCATTTCTTTGTTTCTCACATTCTAAAATCGACAATTCCTAAATTCCTGAATTCCTAAATTCCTAAATCCCTAAATTTCTAAATTCGTAAGCGCCATTTTTCTCAGAGAACTTCAACCCTCAGTGCTGTTCGTTGCCAAACCTCCCGAAAATAACTCACCCAATAATCCGACATTTGATCTTTTGAGGTCATAAAATAAACCTAAAGTTATGAAATCCACCGATGTCCATAAAATATGCAATGGTCAGAACGTTAAATGAAAATTCTTATGACTCTCTTCAGAGAAAATTGAAGCCACTCGTCTGCAACGTAGATTAGAATTTTATCAAGTACCTCGTTTCTGAAATTTCGTTGAAACGTTCAATTTTGAAACGCATTGAAGTATGGTTTAACTAACGCGGACGGAATTTCAGTCTTACTGCTTGAAAATAGAAGGAATTTTACTTTATTACGAACAGCTCGTCAGAGGCGGATGCATAAAGCGAGCTAATTTACTTCCATTTCTCTCAACGAGAGATTACGCTGTCTCCTTAAACAAGTAGATCATTCTTTTTTTTTTGTCACGATTTTTCTTCGAGTTTGTTGTTCACTGAATCACAAGATCTTCGTAGCGAGAAAGAATTTCTCGTTTTCGTAGAATATCCTTTCATTCCTTTATCTCGCCTTGCGAATTCATCAATCTTCATCCGCTATCAAATTCTTCTATTCTTCATTTTTTCTACGGCCACGTTTTAAACTAGCAGTCGCTAATCTAATAATTTCTACTTTTTTATGATTAATTGACTGCTATATAATTGCAGTCTATTTTTTCTTAATATTATGTAACATTTTTGTATTAAATCTTCGTTTTGATGTTTAATACTCCTTAGTGTAACATACGTTTCATATAAAGTGTGTATCAAGTATTATTTAGCTTGTTAGTGTTTGTCTTCGACTTTAAGGTTTTGCAGATTTCTAAATTTTCCAATTTTCTGATACTCCCAAATTCTCAACTTTTCCAATTTCTTTATTCTCAACATTTAAATTAACAATAAATTTTTCAAATTTCTGAATTCGTATAATGATATTTTCAGATGTTCAAATCCCGTTTCTGGATGTTCCAAATCCTTAAATTCTCAAATATTTTTATTTTCAAATTTTCAGCTTTTTGAATTTCCGAATTTTTCAGCACTACAAATTTCCAAATTTTCGAACCCTCTTTCTAAAATCTTCAGTTTACAAATTTTTTAATTTTCAAGTTACCAAAATCTCCAATTTCTCCTCAAGTTCTTTAATTTTTAATTCTCTTACTTCCGAAATGTTTGAATTCTTAAATTTGTAACTTACTAACTTCGCAAATTTTTCAGTTCAAAAATTTTAATTCTCTGACTTTACAAATGTTAAAATTCTTAAATTTATATTTTTCCAACTTTACCAATTTTTTAAATCTATAGCTTCTCAAGTTTTTAAATCGTAACATTTTCAAATTTCGAAATTCTAAATTTGTAAATTTTGTTATTTCCAAAATTTATAAATTTTTATGCATTTAAATACTGAAATTTCCATTTTCCCACACTTTAAAAATTTTTAATCTCTCAAGCTCTCATACTGTCAAATTCTCAAGTTCATAAAATGTCGAATTGTCAAATTCCCAAACGCCCAAACTTTGAATCACGAATTCTCAAATTTTTAAATTCTGAAATTCCTAAATTCCATAAATTTTCTACATTTCTAAATTCTCATATACACAAATACTCAAATTTGCAAATCCTTATACTCTCAGCTTTTCAAATCATCAAATTCCAAATCTCTAACTTTCTCAATTTAATAACGTTTGAATTCAAAAATCCTCGAATTTCCGAAATTCTGTATTCTGTAAATGTCCCAAACTTCGACAGATTTCAACGAATAATGTGTCGTCATATCTCGACATCGTTATTTTCCCTTAAGGGAGCCTACTATGCTCGTCGCTGCAGAACTTTCCCTGGAAAATTGCAACTTCGTTGAATTCGAAATTAGATTGTTACATATTATCCATCTCCGCATCTTCTTAAGTACACTAATTAATGATTTTGTAATATTCTATCGACGGTAGCGTCACCGAATATTATGCTTGAAATATCAACAAACGATATCGGAAGGAACAATCAGAATTTTTACAAGAAAGTATATCGTAGTCACGTACTTGCATCCATTCGTTGATAATTGTACAAAAGTGTCGATGTAGAGAAAAAAAAGGAATAGGGGAGCAGAATTTCTGCTATTTTCTTGATGGAAGAGGCGAAAGTCTGTCGACTGCGTCGATCAAGTTTCAGATAAAAATTTCCTCCTTTTCATCGCCGTTCGAGAACTTCTGAAACGATTCTCTCCGATCATCGAACACAGTAATTTCGAGCGAATTATTTCTCGTCGTTCGCTTTCGTGCAATTTCTTCCGGGGTATCGGGTTTTCTTTTAAATTTTCCACCTTGTTCTGTATTGCAAAGTTCGAGGCGCGATGGTCTCTTTTTAATGAGAATCAAAGGGCCCTTGCTGGAATGAAATATGGAATTTTGCTGGAGATTAATCGCGGCACTCTGGTCTCTGACGCACCCTTCTATTTAAATTATGCCATAGTCTGATATAATTAAGTTACCGTGGACGATGTGCTGCATTTTTGCGGTGAAAGAGTAAATAAATGGCGAATAATAATTTTTTCATCGTTTGACATTAGAATTTGACAGATTAAAATTAATGGTACATTACGATTTTTTCACTGTTTATTCTCATTGTCTTTATATTATTATGCAATTATTAAATATTGTGAAAATATGCAAATACTCATTATACATTGTTAATCGTTTATAACGAGCGTGGAGTTAAATGTGACCCAATGGTTAAATTTGTTTTTACAATTTGTTTTACATATTTTGAACGAAATTTTGTTTACTAGATTTCCATTTCAATTAATATGTTAACATTGGCACCCGATAGCGGTCCTATTCAATCGCGTACACTTTTATTTCATTTATATTATTGAAATACGTGCTCATATTCAGTTATGTATTTTATTGAATACATAACACAACTAATAAATTCTCTAATCAATAATATATAGAAATGTAAAAAATGAATGGTAAATTCTTGTATATAATTTTACCTTGATCAACGTAATTAACTCTTCGTTGCACTTTTTTTAAATATTCAGCATATAAAGTTATGCTACGAAATTCTTTTAGCTTATTGAATATAAATAAGCAATAAATTTAATAATTAACAATATCACTAGAAATATTTTCTATCTCTCGTAATTACAATTTTTCGTTGTGCCTTGTTAAAATGTTTCGAATTTGCAGTACGTATGAAAACTAAAAATAACGAGATTGTAAATACTACAGTTAGAGAAACAATTTTTTGTTTACTAAAATGGTATATGGCAATGAAATATGTTACAGCTTGTTGAATTATGATAACGTGTGCATACATATTTACTGACATTGGTTTCACTAACGTCTTTTATTAACAGAAAGCAGTTTTTAAAAAATGATACCTACAGCCTTTTGTATTTGCAATAATATTGGTTTGTGCATAAATTTGCTTAATAAACGATATTTGTTTACTGCTATTTTATTGAACTGCAGCTTTTGTAAAACTGATAAAAATCATGCAATGAAGGGTTAATATTTTTACTTTATATTTAATAATCTTGTTTAAAATTTCTTGCACTGTAAATTAATTTTTAAATTACAAGAAAATAATGATTCTTAATTATTACAAAAGTTATATAACTAGGTGTACATGTACCTCACATGAAACATTATTTTCACTTATGTTCTAAATTACATATACAATATTTCAACAAAAATATAGTGTCATAAAGTATTTAAGTTGCAATATCAAGAATATTAAAATAATGTAATAAAAATTACAGAAACGGTAAAAATAAGAACACCCGAGGTTCTAACGTTAACAGTTTCACTTATTAATAATTGAAATGAAAATGTATATTTAATGTATAATTACAGAATCTCTGTTCTCTTTTTATACGATACCTATAGAAATATTTTTTAATTATTTCGTATTCATCACGATGTCACTAGAACCTTTACAGAATAAAGATTACTTTCTTTATTTAACTATTTATACTTTTGAGTGTAAAATAAGATGCAGCTGAGAACTACCTATTGCTGAAAGTATTTTAAAAATTTTTTATATAATACAAAAATAAGAAAAAAGTAAAACTTGCAATATTACGCATTAGAATTGTCTTAAAATTTCAATTGGTTAAAAATTCAGGTATATCAAATTGCTGCAAACGAAATAACTGATTTTAAAACATAAAAAATGTAACAAAATTTGATGACATAAAATTACCACAAAATAGTTTTGATATATCAGTGTAAAGCTTAAATTTGTTGAAAATGACTACACAAATTTTTCATGACT
This sequence comes from Megachile willughbiella, assembly GCA_945859595.2. Classification (NCBI taxonomy): domain Eukaryota; kingdom Metazoa; phylum Arthropoda; class Insecta; order Hymenoptera; family Megachilidae; genus Megachile; species Megachile willughbiella. Next base: position 2,658,770 of record OX243807.1, read on the forward strand.
TTATTTGTCAAAATCGATTTGTACTAATTATCGATTATATGTATAATGGTTAATAAGATAGCTATCTAACAATTTTAATTTAGGAGTATTAACGAAAAATTTGTGTGATTATTTTCATCAAATGTTAAATTTTAAATTGTCGTAACGTGAGTGCAACTTTTTGATGGTTTTATGTGATCAAATTGTGTCAGACATTAGAGATTCTGAAAAAGATCAATATTTACAATACTTGAGAGCTATCTTGTATTTCAAATATTAATAAAGTGTTTATGCATTTTTTTCGTTGAACGTTTAGCTTCAAACTGTTACAGTATAAGTGTCATTTTACAGCACTTTCGTATCATCAAATCGAGTTAGGTTTTAGACGTTTCAAAATTAGCCATTTAATATACCATGATGTACGGGAAGGTGATTTTACTAACTACCTGATTTTAACAAAAATTATTAAGAATGCACAAAGTACATAGTCATTCTCGTCTAACTTATTTTCATGTAAGCTTCAAATTGATGAGACATAAGTGGCATTTATGGATATTTTTATGCCATTTTTTAAGATCAGGCACTGTTTTCTTTAATTGGCAAGTAGTCATTTCATATTAAGAATATAAATATAAAATAAATATTAATATTATTCTAGAGATTATGTGGACTTTTTCGTGAAACTTTAAGCTTCGCTTTCATAAATAATTTTACTGTACTTTTGTGTCATCTAACTTTCTACTTTCGAAATCGGACATTTCATTTGCAGTAACTTAACCGTAATAAACAAAAATTAAAAAATAATTGTTAAGCGCATATATTCATAATTAGGCTATTATAAGTAAACGTATCATTTTGAGTAATTAAATACGTTTTAAAATTATAGTGACAGTTTTTGCCGAGTATATACAGTACTGTTCAAAAGATTGGAAGCAGTTGAACAAAATATTCAGAATCGTTAGAGATCTTTTATTAGTTTCAAAATTTTACACATTATGAAAGTTTATACATATCGACATATAATTCAGTATTTATACACGATTATATATACTAAAATCGATTTAAAAAGAACAAAAGAACATACTTATTCCATTTTTTGCTCACTGTAGCAACTATTCAATAATTTTGGAATAAATACTAATTATGAACTTAGAGTCTGTGAAACTTTTCTTAACAGTTGAAAGAAGAAAGTAGACAAGTAAACAAGATAAAGAATTTGTGAAAAATAAGGTTGGAAAATAATTTATGTTCAAACTATTTATCATTTACAGTAATTTTTTTTTTTTAATGGTTTTCTTTAAAAGAACGAAAAAATATGACTGCTTCGAAGCTTTTAAACGACAATATCTCGTCTGCAACACAATAAATGTTACTATTTGATATTTTGAGATTTCCATGCGTTACTGTCCCTGTATTTTCTACTATTAAACTCGTTTCTGCCAAAACGGCGAGCACAATTCACCATAAAGTTAGTCTATTTCACGGAAACGAAAGATTCAGATAACGGAGCCAACAAAGTTTTCAGCTACTCTTAAATCTATCAAAATTTAAGTTAAGTGGCTAGAAGTTTCACATTACTACGCGATTCTCCTGTGATGCATTACCGTTATTGTTCTCCAAAATTTATGCACTTATAATTTAATGACTCTCTGGTGCTTTATTTAATGAATAAATTTCTCGTATTATTATGACTAACATATTCAATGTTGTTCTCAGTTTTCTAATACAAAATAATTTTTGCTTTGTGTATAGGAATGTAAAATAATATTTGAAATATAAGATACAAACCTTAAGCTAATTTTTTAAATTAATTTATAAATTTTTTTCTTCTTAAAAATCAATAAAATTTCGTAGATGTTTATGTGACTAAAATTCTTTCTTTACGTTTTGTATAGCGTTAACGTTACAATTTTTATGTGAGGATAGAAAGTTAAATAAATTAGAAACCTGATCGCAGGTTTCTGTCATTAAAATTAGAATCAAAATTACAAAATTTTTAAGTAGAATAAGTAAATAGAATTTGTTTAAAATGTAAGAAATAAGAGTAAGAAAGTAAAAAGTTCTTGTAAGAATCTCATCATAAACAGACAATGAATTTTCTCATTATAAATTTATAGAGGGAGAATGAAGAAGAATGAAATAAAAAAAATATTTAAGTAACGCAAGTAAATTTATGTCGGCAACTGTGAATGTGTTAACATAATAATACACCGAAAGTAGATACATTGTTCTCATCAGTGGTGCTTATAAACTTTATTGAAATAATTTTTTTAAGTATACCAAGTCGAATAAAAATGATCAATAGAATACTATAATGTTGATAGTATTATAGAATCTATAAAAGAAATACTTTTTATCATTGTAAATTGTCACTTTTATTATCACTACTATAAATATACATAATTCTATGATTTGCAATGGTGCTGTAATAAGTCATATGAAAAAATTACTTTAAATTTCTTCTCTTTTTTTGTATGAACTTAATTATGGTTTATGAAATGCAGTTTTATATAAGATTTAGCTATAATGATTTCTTACACATTATTTGAAAATTGGAAAGTTTGATGCTAAAGTAACAGAGCTTCTCGATAATAAAATATCTTAAAATTATAATAATTGATTAGTATTGAAATGGTAATCTAAGAATGTTTAGTAGTAAAATTTCTTAATTCCGCCAGTATTAGAATAATAGAAATATTCACGACCATACCCAAAGAAAGCACAAATGAAACTTTCCGTACATATATCTTCATTAGTGTCATATCTTTTTGTAGTATTCTTTTATGTAATTAATTAGTTTCAACTCGTTATAATGTTACATTTCATAAAGGTATCTCTGCTTTAATAAGGAGCGAGATACAATGAAATATGGTACAAGAAATGTGTAAATAATATTTTCTTTGGAAGTAGCATACTTAATCAATTTTATTTTATGCACAATTAATTTTACATAACAAATTAAAAATATAAATAGAATTATAGAGTTTTCGGATAGAAAGAATACCACGCAAATATACATTATTTTCTAGACTTTTTGCAGTTTAGACACATAATGATATTTTTTTTAGACATTTCCTTCGTAGCGATAATACATTACGTTAAAACGTGTTAGCTGACCAAACAACGATCCCTTGATAAATGCTAGTACAACTCTTGAAATGTAACGAGAAAACCAGTGATATGAAAATGAAAAATTGTAGTAGGTAAATTCTGTTTGACGTCAGAAGTATATTTTACGAGTTTAACAGGATATCAATGAACATCCGTCAGACGACTCGATAACTTTTCTTTTTATCGGTTTTCTGTAAGTCAATATTTTATATTAAAGTCAGAGCTACCATAAAGAATTACTACTTTCCGAGGAACGCACAAATTTAATACCAAAGATTGAAAGAAGGAAACTTCGTCTATAAAATTTGTCAGCTTAACAATTTCTTATGTTATTAATAAATTAGAAAATTGCAAGTGGACCATTTTTAAATGTGTTTATATTTTTGTTTTTGAAATCTTTTCAAACTTACTAATGAATTCGACTTCGTAAAATAGTTTAGCGATCAACAAGGAAACTTTTTTCTGTTCAGTAAAAAATTTTAGATATTACCCGATTCTATCGCAAAAATCAAGTTCTGTTAATGGTATATTTAAAAACCAATTTTCACAAATATTTAATTGTAATTATTTATGTACAGTGTTTCGCACTTTTACTGAAAACGAATACGGTACACATTATTTTTCTGTTTTCTTTATTCTCGAACAGAAATATTTCATGGATTCTCTCAATACGCCAGAGTATTTCACCGTTCTCTCCGAGTTTTACATGTTTCTGACAAATTTATAGGTTTTCCATTCTAACCACTGTCGTAAATCCATCGAACTTTTATTGCAGTTGAGCACATTAAATTTTTAAATATACCTGAGAGAAAGAACGTTCAGAGAATGCAAATGATCGATCTATATACCCCCGCGTTCTAGCCATTCCTTATCGAAAGCTCGATTTAAATATTGCCTGGCATTAAGTGAAAATGATCATAAATATTCGTGCAAGTGTTATACGCTGCTCGGAAAAATTTCGATGATTTCTTTTTCTCTCTATTAACCACTGATTTAATTTCGTAAACGAACATTATTCAACTATTTATAAATTTTATTGCGTCTTCCCGAAGATACTGTTAAGCATTAAACGTCAACATATTGATTTCCAATACTTGCAATAATATTTTACTTTTATTTCGTTTGATAAATTGTTCAAACATACTTATCTTGTATTGTTATTATCAATATTGTTGATACGTGTTTTTTAATACTTTGTGTGTCCCGTTTGCAATCATGTACAGTATAGACATACATCGAGTTTTGTGAAAAGAAATTGAGGTAAATATGCAGAATAAAAGAGACAGCTTTCGATAACCTTGAAATATGTTAAGGTTATTTTAGATAACTTGTTTCTATACGTATAGTGATCTGACTCTTTCAACTTTGTAGATATTCACAAAAGTATGTATACCATAAAATTTATCTTCATTATATATTGACATCCATAAACTATGCAACCATACTGTATCGGGAAAATTGTCGTGTACACGTGATCAGTGTAAATTAAAATTTGTGGTCTTACTGAACTTTTCACCCGTTATATTACTGAATATATAATATTCAAAGTGCAGTAGAGAAATTATGAATGTAAACTGATTTTTTATTTCAGTTGATATTATATTAAGAAAGTGATATATTTTCGTTTGCACGTAAGAATGATTTGTACAACGATTTAAAATTCGTTAATTCTATAGATCCCACATCCTGGACAGTTCCCTTTACAACGAACCGCGTTTTTTTTTAAATAAATAACTAATTAATTCGTCGTATTTTATTGTGAGAACTAAAAGCTTGAAAAATCTCATTTTTGCACATAAATTACATTACTCAACGTAACACTGCAATAATCGTGTTTGTAGTAAATCAGAAATATATATAAACCCTATGTTGTTCATAGAACACATACATTTAATTCCATAATGAGTTTGCTACAAAAATTCAGTTAATGATTTCAAGAAATATAAACGACATATATTTATATATTTAATTCGTTATTGAACGGAAAATGTAATCAATAATTTATATAGTTTTGAACTAACATTTCGTTTGCATATATCTAAAAAACTAAATAAGTGTGACTACTGTGTATACAAAAATTTTGCTAAGAATCATCACCTTGACGACATATTTCAAGGTCTTCAAAGTCGAAGGTGATTTTCTTCTTCTGCATAATTATCGAAATTAAAATATTTTAATAATAAATTTTGACAGTAATTGTATTTACAAAGTTGTTTGAATGTTTTCTGTTTCAATTGATATTTAAATACTTCTGTTTTTAATTTAAACGGAAGTGAATAACAAGTTTCGTGTGATTATCTGTTAATTTATGTTGCATGAATATTAATTAGCTATAAAAGTATGTCTTGGACATGACTACTGTGTATTTTAATACTTCCCACTAAATTTTAAAAAGTATTTCTTCCATTCAGTTATTATGCCATTAATTAGAGAACTTATTCTTCACGAATCTCAAATACACAATTATTATTCTCAAACTATTATAGTATACTTTGTACTAATTAATAATATAATTTGTACGTGTTTATTTAACTAAAGATTTTAGAAATAATTTTGTGGGATTCGTTAATTGGCGGCTATATTAAAGCCAATATTAATATATTTAATTACTCTAATTTGAATTATACATTTTAATATTTTTTTCTTTTAGGAAACTTTTATTCTTGATTATTACATTGTTGCATATCAAATGAGCAATTTCAAAACACAAGCTTCAATATGATTTAATACATCATAGTATGGACAGTAATACTTAACCAATTTCAGTTCATTTTAAAATTGCTGAAAATAGCTGTACTATCACTTCGTCCATATTTTTAATACAAAATAACTGGATATTAGGGCAAATAATAATTCACAGTGAAATTCATGTATTATTTTTTTACGAATTTTAATTTGGATATTCTTTGGCGAATGTTGCTGCTAATTTATCCCTTAATGATCGACAATTGGTTTTAATAATATTTGCTTCTAATTAGTACGAGTATTAGTATCGTTTTTACTATACTTTAATCATGTAATAGAATGATATAATATTAATCCACAATATAGTTTTATTAAATGAATCAAAATGTGAACAAAATTCGATACAAAAATTGATAAAACTAATTAATAAAATTACAAAATGATAATGCCACAATATAGCGTTACCTTCTCGAACTTCAATCAAGAGATATAAATTTATGTGAAATAAAGTTCGATAATTGATTAAAGATTGAAAAGATGAAATTTTAAACTAGGAATTTTTTAATCGCTGTCACCCAACTTAAGCAAAATTCCTGAATTTCCAAATTAAAAAATTACTAATTTCGTAATTCCATATTCCATGTTATACAATTACATAATTTTTCAAATACTAAACTCTCAACTTTGAACTTTACAAAATACCAAATTTCCGAACTTCTAGTTTTTAACTGGAAATTGAAATTTCCAAATCCCAGTTTCCACAGATATCCAGTATCCAGATTTCAAATTTTTAACTTATCAGATTTGCTAATTTTCAAATTCTCAATCTCCAAATTTATAATTTTTCAAACTTCCAAATTCCAGATTCAGAAGTTTTGAAATTAAAAATTTTATACTTGTGAAATTTTTAAATTTCCAGATTTCTACATTTCTAAATTCTGTACTCCTAAATTTCTAAATCCTAATATTTTCAACTCCCCAAATTTTCAAACATAAAAATTGTCCAATCTCCAAGTTTACATAAAAATTTCCCAATCCCAAAATTCTTAAATTTTCAACTACCCATATTTCCGAAATCCAAAAATTTCAAATTCAAATTTTGTGTTCGACGAATTTTTTCATATTTTAATTTATCGTAACTACATAACAATATTTTATTAGCATAATACATAAAAGATACTAATATTTACATTAATCGGTAGTGTAAAAAAAAATGATCGAGCAATAAGTATTAATGATTAATATTTTACAGCAACTGAAGGTTGTATGAATAAATCAAGTTTATCTACAAGAACGTAATACTTCAGTGTCAGAATTGTTATCAGGATTCTTTATCATCTTCCACGCTCCAGCGTACAAAGAATAAAGAAGTCATTATCTTCCATATCATAGCACATAAGAAATGAAAAAAAAGTCATTTCACTCTCGATTCGATCAGCCAGAAAGTTACGGGACAACGACGAGGTCGAATCGGTTTCCGGTCGAGGAAGGAAACGTTCCTACGCGATCAGTCGTGGCGGGAAGTTCGATTTCTCGCGGCAGACCATCGCGACCGCCGACCGAATTATTGCCCTCGATACCAAATGTTCCTTAAGTTGTTTCGCGAAATCGTCTCTGTACATAGTAATCGTGAATAGCAAACGCTATACGATTTTCCTTGAAGCACACTGTGACGCCGAATGAGAGCGAGAGAGTGGCTGAGAGAGTGAGAATGAATGAGATTTGAGTATAAAAAAAAATTGTGATAACGTGTTCGACGAGAGCGAGTCGGTTCTGTCTCTTCTCACTGATAAGATTTTGTGGTTGGCTGTTGTCGTGTGCGATAACAGCTATGTACTCGGTAGCAGGGGTCAGTTTGACTATTTAATAGATTCTAATGAACACGAGTCAATTTGACCATTTAATAGATTTTAACGAATAAGTGGACTTTTACGTCCAATTTAGTTAATCATTATTATGTTAATAGTATTTTGAATGTTTTCTTGGATTTCATTTTTTTTATTACTGGTATGATCATTTTTCTGACCCGGTACATTTTGTGTATGCTATTTGTGAGTTTTAAAATTTTGTAGCCTATTGTGCAAAATTTAAGTGTTGAGATAAGATAAGTAATTAGTCTGATCGTAACTGAGAGAATCGTAACCGAGTATTGTGCATATCTTGGAATTATGGTAATTTGTATATAACGAAATTTCTATTGGGCGTGAATAACGTTGTGTCGGAGAAGTTAATGATGTCATGTAAAATTTGAACAATTAAATTAAATATTTATGTTTTTGACATTTTGACATGGTTCGATTGGATATTTAGAAAAATAGGGGAAACTGTCGACACGAGATTCTGATATTACAGTAATTGTGTTATAAGAAGTAAAAAATACCTTTTTTGTATAAAGTCTTGAAATTATAGAAAATTTATGAAAGTTCTTAACATTAAAAAAATACGAAATTCCTGCAAATTTTAAAAACTCAAATTTAAGGTCCAATAAAACACCTGATTCTAATATAAGTACTGTCAGATCTTAACACGTCGTATTGATAAAAATTGGTGAAACAGTTTAATATTTATTGCTTTATTTGTAAATGCTTAAATATTATCTTTAATATTTCATGGTTGGTATATTATTAATTAAGATAAATATATCACCAATCGTATCGAAAGATAATTTTTGCTTAAGAATTTTTCCAAATAATTACAGCTACCTATTAGATCTAGGAATACTGTAAATTATTACAGTCAAAGGGTTAACAATTTTAATAGCAAACGATTTATTGTACGAGATAAAATCGTTTCCGCTATAACAATCAAAATATTAAATTATTCGATTTTATATAAAGTTGAATAATTTTAAAAAATTCAGGTACATCCATGATCTTTTTATAAATTCTTCTACCTGTGTTTTTTAATCAGAGACATTCTGTTAGGTGTATGCAAAAATTTTAATCTTGCTTTTTCGGCGCATTAGCATAGTTATTTTAAATTCAAATAAATTCCTTCCATTCTGGTTTAAAAAGATTTATATCAAAATTTATGAAACATACATTATATTTTGATAAGATATTATGTAAATTTGTGTAATTTTTATCATTAATTCATGTTATCCAGTCCTTTGAAGATAAAATATTTAGTTTTAGTTCAGTTTTTAATTTTTATTTGTCAGTTCTTCATTTAAACAAGGATTCGAGAATTGTTTCACTTCCCTCTAGATTATTTCTCTCTCATTGTTTTGTTTTACGTACATATTTTTATGATATTGTAATTGAATATTATTTCACAAATATTAAATTCCCAAGCAAATATTATGAGTTTAATGTTAACCAGAAAAAGATCACAAAAACTGAAGCAAATATTAAAAAGTAAAACAAGAACCTGTAAAAATGATCAAAACTTTTACATTTTGAAGTCGTGTATGCCATGTATAGAATCGACGTATTAAAATGGAACCGACACGTTCTCGTTACGACAGCTAAAGGCCGAATTCATTGCACACAGTCTATGTAATTGTATAAAATTATCATCGGTATGAAAAGTGTCAATATCTCGTGTTTTCTCGATGGTACTTAAGGTAAATCCGCAGCCCACTTGGGCGGTCGGCTGTTTGTTGATAATTCTTCCGTAAGATTCAGGGATTGAAAACTGAATACAGCGACGATCACGTTTCTGAAAAAAAGCAGTCTTTATAAAATTCTCCGATAGGTAGAATAATATCAAGCCGGAAATCGATAACCGTGCTGGTTACTCAGGTTTCGGTTCCATCGAAGCGTTAAGAGTATTAATTAATTAATAAATATTTGATAGCTTTAATACCTGTGGATTAATACGCACTGATACTTCGTGAAGGATTGAGACGAATACGTGATGTACAATTTTACGTACAAGGTTTTGTTTTTTAATTATAAACTTTTTAGATATAAGCTCATCGATTTTTCAACCTACTATAAATAATATGTGTAATCGTTTATTATAGATTCTGTGTACTAAAATTTTTTCAATCGAAATTTCAAACTTATTACCTTCAAACGCTTATCCTATATTTTAAATTTATTGAACATTTCTCGCTAAAATTGTTTTTATCTGTATTATAGCAATGCAGTCCTTGTATATCCAAACCTTCACTCCTAAATATCTAGGTATCTAGAGCTCTAAATACCTAGATTCCTAAATCTCTATGTCCCTGTATTCCAACACTTCTAAATTCCTGGATGAATATATTCCTAGATTTATATATTTCTACTTCCCCATATCCCTAGATTCTTAGATCATTGTATACGTATCACACTTGCGCCAATATCCCTAGATCCCATTTTCCCTGAATTCTAATATCCCAAGATCCAACTATGTACAGACCCAAATGTCTCTAGATTTCAATATCTCTGAATCTCAATATTCACAGACCCAAAAAGGTCCCCAGATCTCAATGTCCCTAGATCCCAATATCCCTAGATCCCGATATCCCTAGATCCCGATATCCCTAGATCCCGATATCCCCAGATCCCGATATCCCTAGATCCCGATATCCCTAGATACCGATATCCCTAGATACCGATATCCCTAGATACCGATATACCTAGATACCGATATCCCTAGATCCCAATATCCCTAAATTCTAATATCACTAGATACTAATATTCGTAGGTCTCGATATCCCTAGATCCAAATATCCCTAGATACCAATATCCCTAGACCCAAATACCGCAGTTTCAAACATGCCTAAATCCAAATATCCCCATCATCTAAAATCCCTAGATCGCAATATCTTTATATTCCAATATCCCTAGATCCCAATATCCGTAAATTCCAGTTTTCGTACACTATAATGTCTCTACATCACAATATCCACGTGTCATAATATCCCTAGATCACTGTGTCCTAATACTCTTATATCACTTTACATTTACAGATTTCTCTACCCCTGTATCTGTACATTCATACATTCCTATATCCTTAATTTTCAATGAATAATTTTTTTCTCGTTGAATCGTTTCAAAAGTTATGATACGTAAGTGAAATTACATGTGACGGGTCCAGGAAGTACTCGCAGACCATTTGAAACCGAATTTTTTCAAACTAAATCGATTTACTATCTTCTTCACAGTTCCGATAATTTACAACATTTTCGAAACATCAGAATCCCGTTTACTCTAATAAATTTTCGAGATCCTCAAAAACGTTACAGTACTTTGATTTAGTTTTAAAAAAGATATATTTTAATCGTTGCGCTAATACTTATCAAACTAACTGTATATTATACACACGATATAAAATAGTTACCCGTAAACAGCTATTGAAAGTATCTCCAGCTAAAAAAATGTAATGAAAAATATTACTTGTACACCTTATATACTTTCAACGCCAACGATATCACTTTGTTCGTTAAAAATCGATGCGTTTCGTGAAAAGTGTATTAAGTTAAGTTGATCGAAGACTGTCGGGATTCGATTGAATGAAAACAAAGCCTGGTACGAGAAAACATTGTAGCACCTTTTCGACCGATCGTATCACGAAGTTTCGATCGGTCGCAATCGCGACGGCGATTCGATTCCTCGCAACTATTGTAAAGAGGAAAACCTTCGTGGAGCGGATTCGAGCGTTGTGACTGGGTAACAGTTTCGATCCCTGGATGAGATCGTACTTTCTCGTGGCACGTTCCTTCCTTTTTTGGCCCGACCTGCGACTCGAGCCAAATTCTTTTTTGTACATAATGGCCGCGTACCACCGGCCACCATTCAGATCAAAAGGAAAGAAAAGAGAATAGAGATAGAGATGCTCCTTAGCGGTCGCAAGTCCTGGGCCGACCTTGCGTATAAACCGATTGCTCGTTTATATGCGATGTATTTTTGTGAACAGTATTGAAAGTGCTGCTAAGCTGTACAGTCGTCATATGGTGAATGTATTATGATGTACCTATAATGTACATAGATATATTTAATTAAAGTGAATATGAATTTGTGTAAATCTTGCGTATTCTCTTATCCCTCACCTACCTTTACTTTTATTATTAATAAACTAATATAGGATTCTCATGAGATTTTCATCTTTTATTGTCGATTTTCTTGGTGATTATGAAACTGGTCTAAAGGAAAATTCTAAAGTAATTAAATTCTTATTATTACATCATTATCAAATAAAAGGAGATCCGAATTTCAGCCACATAATGATTAGCTTCGTTATCAATTCGCGTTGCGAATATTTTGAAAAATTTATCCACTATGTAGTATACTTAGTCGACATGGTACAAAGAAGTGAAGAATTTCTCTTGTAAATATCTCCGAACAAAGCCCTGCATTGTTTCTCAGCGGAAGAGATAAAGGCTAATAATTAAAAGTGATCCACCGTCTTGCAGTACTTGTGAAGTTAACGTCTTTCTGAACATATACTAGTTAAATACGGAAAATATCAGAATATTAGAAATTATGGCAAAATTCCTCCAAATTTGTATTGTACACTGCAAAGGCTATCTTAACATTTATTTACACGTTGACTGCCACACAGAAGCATTGGAAAATTATATTAGATTGTATTTTTGTTTCTAACAAATCTTACGAAATATTTTCACAATATTTTGTTATACTTATTGTTCATAATTTCAAATAGTTAATACGAATATTTCCAATTTGGTTAGCCGATAAATTCTTAATAATATAGATGATAGATTCGTATGGAGGATTAAGCACCCATATGTGGGTGACGTGGCAGTCAAAATGTTAAAGATATAAATGTTTCATTTGATTTAAGTATAACCGACAATGACACCATAGTTCAATGTAACCTTAAAAATTCAAGTAAAAAAAGAAAGCGAAGAATTGTATCCTTTTGGAATTTTCATTTAGACCACTTTCATAACCGTCAGCGAAATTATGGAAATATTGCACCTTGACAGTGAGTGGAATATCCGAGAATTTATGATTTGCAGTGTCGAGTTTCAAATTACACATTATAATAATAATCAATGATATTTATTAATTAATTGCTATATACAGCTGAAATGTAAAATATAGATTTCAGTAGTTTGAATTAGAAAGTCAAGTTGGTATTATCTGTTATCTCATATGGAAATAATCTTAGATTCAGTACTTCAAATTCATTTAGTGGCAAGTTCTAAGTTACAGATTAGTGATGATAGGTTCAGTTTTATGCATAATCAGCGAAATTTCCATAGTTCCACAGTTAATTGTTACCGATTGAGACAATGAGATGTTGAATTCCCATTTCAATTTCATTTATTTTGCTTTATTGGTACCTCTGAATTTTGGACTTCATTATTGCAATATTCATATTTATTCATTACTCATTATTACCGTAATATTTGATGTCGCATTGTAAATTCGAGCGAAATTTCCATACCGCCAGTCCATTTCTTTCTCTCATTCAAATGCGTAAGTATTCTACGGAGTATAAAAAAATAATTATTTTATTTTTTGCATAATGTATTCAACTATTCCCCGATTTACATCGAAGAGCGTGAATGTTGTGTAAATCGAAATTATCGTCAGTTAAATCAGTAAATATCGTATTTGGTTACATTTTAATAAAAATGCGTCAAAATCGATTGGTGAAACTTTCATAGTCAAAAAATTAAAAATATAAAAGTTGTATTCTTGCATTGATAGTGTTAAAATATTCACTATCATCAATTTGTTTTAAATTCGTTGTAAAAACCGTGAGAAAACAAAATTGTATAAATAAAGTACCTTATAAATTGGTGTATTTTCAAGTTAGTTTAGTTTATTTCAAATATACTGAAACAAAGGTTATTTAAATAAGAAATCAAAGATCAAAATAACTGTCTACAAAGATGCAGATTTCTCCAAAAGTATAATTGCCCTAAAAATGCAAAGATCACTCTACGTGATTTAGAATGAAATATTTCAAGCGCTAAAATAAGATACTGACGCAAAAGTTACATAGTTACTTTTTCGAGTTGCAGCAAATAAAAGTGTAACAACAGGTCGAATGCTGGCAGGTTTAATATTTTCTATTACGAAACGGTGTATGCAACAGACTTCAAGAAATAGTAAATGTTTTATGTAGATGAAATATGTCTTGAAATTACTTTTGATGCATCACCGTAAAAAAGAAACACTCGCATTCGCAAAAAAAACACTTAACTCGGAGAGAAGAATGGAAGCACGTAATTCTTTTAGACGAAAAAAAGTTTCACATAGACAAGCCAGATGGTTTTATGTTCTACTAGTATTTATATAATTTTATAAAAAATGTAGATGTTGCTATGAGTCGACTTTCAGCAATATAAGGACAATAATTTGTGTTGCGTTTAGCTATACGAGGAAGATGTCAATATGTTGGATATCAACGAAAATTAATTCCAAAAAGTACGTAAAAATATTGAAGTATGTTTTTGTTTAATTCAGGAAATAATCCGATTCTGAAGAGTGAATATTTCAACAAGATAATCGCCGTCGACAGTTGAAATTCACAAAACAATGGTTTCAAACTAAAAATATCCAGTTAATGCAGTGACCTGCCCGATCTCCTGACCTAAACCTAATTGAAAACCTTTGGGGAGTTCTAACTCGTATCGTGTACGCCAGTGGAAAGCAGCATGCTACAGTTTTAGAGCTTAAAAGCAGCATAAAGCAAGCTTGGTATAATGTAGTCGTGTCAACCCCATAAGCTCCAATTAAAAACATTAACAGTAGAATTTTTGAAGTAATTCGTAACACTGGTGAAAATGCGAGCTATTAGCATCTAAGACGCAGTAAAAGATTTGTATTGTACATTGTAAATGAAGTGTTACATTAATTGAAACTATAAAAATTTCACACATCTACTAATTTCACACATTTTCTGAACATTACATATTTTTCGAATTAATTTTTTAAATAAATATGTACTTTACTGTTAGCGAAGCTGTTATCGCGTTCAGTGAATAAAGAAGAAGAAAAAGAACTACACGAATACAATGAATGCACAATTAATAATAATAGAAATCGCGTAACACGGTAACTCGTTAAATCGTGCGAGATGATAAAATCGCCATTAAACAACAATAACTGAACAACATTAACGATCCCTCTCCCATACACGTATTACAAATGCAATTCTAACATTTACTTTAAAGCTAATCAGATGTCTTCGTAATCCATTTAATATTGCAAGATTAATAGAATTTGCTTTCCTTTTACTAATTATTCGAAAATTCAAATAAATACGATGTGAAATTATCGGAATTTCGTTAAGCGTGTAGTAGGTGTTCAGTTACTACCAGAGTTAGGCAAACAGCAATCCGATTAATTCTTAATGCTTATAACTAACATGACATCAAGTTCGTGATTAATGTTTACAATTACTAAGTAATCTAGCAATCATGATTAATCAGTAACTGAAGTAATCAAGGTAAATATAATCAGTGGACTAGCCGAAATGATTAATCCAATAACCATGTAACATGAAATGGTTACGTTTTTGATTATTATTAACCCAGCAAAGTACTATATTAGTTACAATGTTAGTACTATAATAATTACTGGACAGTTTTTAGAAAATTTGTAACTATTAAATAATTCAAGTAAAAAGTGACATATAACTAGTAACAGATAAATTAATTGTTCATTCAACATCTACAAATTGTTACAACATATCGTTATTTAAACATTGGAAAATTAGCTAAAATTTATGAAGTTCTGATAATGAAATAATCTACCGTGAGCAACATAATAAAAATCGGAGCACTCGAAAAATTACATTACATCGTTCTTGGAAAATGTTACAAAGGTATCTATTGGAAATGGGTTATAATTAAATGAAACTTTAATTTAATTTTAAAGACATTTTATTATTAATATATTAACTCAATAGGGAAACTTACTATGCTAAATGCAGTCACGAAATGAAGTTGCGATCAAACGCTGGTTGTAAAAATTCAGCGTTCAATATGCAGTGTATTTATTGTTTTTACTACTTATTGTATTGTATTTTACTATTTATTGTTTTTACGATTTAAATAAATATTCATTGTTTCTCAACTCAATTCATTTTTGCATCCAGAGTATATCAGTTTGAAATGAACCAACAATATGTAACGGATCTATGTATACAAGGTGATATAATAAACTCCTTATCCATGCTGAAAATTGAGAAAGAGGCAAATTATTAGCCGAGAAAATCAATTGTAGCTAAATATTTAACACTATTTCTACCACGATTTTGTGTATACCTATTTCGAAAGGCGTCTTTTGACACCTTTTTGTTTGAATGTAAATAATTTCCAAACCTGTTGGGATTTCAAATTATCAGTTAAATGTAGATAATTTTAGGAATATATTTATTGATACATTGATATGTTCTTATTAGAGATTATTTAATCAGGTTGTAACTTCTAGCTTAATTCATCAATCTACAAAATATAAATATAGCGGTATACACTAGAATGTAACATGACGGGAAATAGGCGACTATCAAAGTTATGCCGCAACTCCTGTATTTTCCGTTACAACTGAAATCAGGATTCTCTAATCTAATTCTAATTGATATGATGCTGCAAAATGGTGTTGATATTTATATGTAAAATGGTTTAAAATTAGACACTGTCATGAAATCCTTAAGGTGTCAAAAGACACCTCATGGTAGAAATAAGTATACCATATGCACATTTTTAGATCTAGGATGAGCTGAAAGAAAATGATATCGCTGAATTAATTTAACAACTATTGTATGAAAAGTCCAAAAATTAATTGTCGAGAAATGATTCAACTTAAAGAATAATTTTAAGTTAAAATTTGAAAGGTGTCTTTTGACACCTCTTGGTAGAAATAGTGTTAACCCTTAACACTCCTAGTGTGCCTCTCAGACACCACCGATGTGCGGCGTTATATTACTCAATTATAATTAATATAAATTTTGTAATCAAAATTATATTACTTCTGAGAAGAATAAAGATTGTTTGACTTTAATATTATTATTTACACGTCATTGTAGCATTTAAAATCTGACACTTAAAAACTTGCAAGTGATGATGAGAATAAGTTTTCGATTTTCACAATTAAAAGTCAGAGCGTTAAAGGTTAAACAGTGAACATTGTATAAACGTTACGTGATTTTTTGTTATCATAAATAAATCTACAGTTTAAATTATTCGCAACTGAAGTCAATTTTATCATACTGTGCTTTGTTATCCTGAAATTAAACTATTCACTCGTCATTAACTTAAAAGAACACTGAAGATCATTGAAGAATTCTGAAGAACTCTGAAGAACACTGAAGGTGTTATTTTAAAAAAACTATAGGACTTTGTCCATTTTTGCAATGGTTTTAGAATATAAAATATAGTCATAGATTATTGATTTATCTCAAAAACGATTAATTTATTAATGATTATGATTAAAAAAATAATCAATTATTGTCCAACTCTGGTAAGTATTAAAACACTTCCATTCGTTTGTCACAAGTTCATAAATATGTTATGCATTATGCATTTTGTGGTAACACGTTATTAAGCTTACTATGTATGTAAATAATATCGGGTCATACAGAACCAGCCAGATATATTAGATTGCTGATTAACTCACGATGAGATAGTTTCTCAACTTCTTGAACAATTTGATTCATTCGCTTTCGCAACTTCATCCGAGGGTTCATCAGAGCAAACACAGAATTGAACTTCAGCTACCCCAAATTCTCTACAAGTTCCTCGATGTAACCTTCTGCTTAATTAGTCTTTTATCGCCTTCTTGCACAAACTTAATTCCAATGTGATGTTTGATGTCTCCAAGGTTATTCATTTCGAAAGCTCCGCAGTAATGGCCAGCTATTTGCGATCGTCTCAATTTTATCTACAAACAATAAGCAGAATTGACGTTTGTAAAGATCATTCTTTAAAACTAATACGTGATGAATGTTGTACAATATATTGCTTGCGTAACTTTATCTTAAATTAGTAATTTCTAAATAATTTTAAGATTCTTTTGTTCCATATTTTTAGAATGGCAGGAAAATTAACCTAAACTAAGAAAAGCAAAACGGGTAATATACTTATTAATTATTTAAATATAACAGGTAATATTGTTAAGGAGCAAATAGATTGCACTTTAACAATACAATGTGTTGGATATATTGAATTAATATCTGGTGGCTGTATTAGATATTGCATTTTACAAGTTGAGAATGAAGCTAAACAACTCAACAAAACAATTTCTAAATTAGCAACATGTTAGAACTTTGTCATTCTTTTCTAGATCCTAATTCGGAGAGAATGGTACTGATTACGATAGAAAAGTAGATACATCAAAATTAAAGAGTCAACAAATTTTGGTGAACTTCATATGCTTATCGGAAAGGAACGAAACAGGATTAAACTTCATTGATCTTGACGTTAAATTGAATTGTTTCTATTATAGGAAATTAGAGGATATTATTCATCAGAACGTGGAAGAGAAACTCATTACTCATAATGTCTACCCTTTTTTTATTTATGCTTTAAGAAAATACACTTAATCTGTTTTATTAGTTTACATAATTACATGATTTAACTTACCATTTACTTAATTAATTTACTTTTCAGTAATAATATGAACTTCATATGGTTCATACTCATTTCAATGATATATTGCGACAATAATTAAAAATACCAGTAAACTTTTAATTCGGATTGTATTAATATTATGTGACATAATTTGCACCATGTATTACCAATAAATTATGTGAAAAAACAGTTTCGTAGAATATCAGTCATATTTATTTTCGGAAATGCGAAGTGGTTTTAAGTAGAAATAATTGAAAAACGTCTTTAAATGTTGACGTACATCATTTCTCATAGCAAAAGAGAAATTTTAATGGAGGAAGTGCATCACACTTGGAATATTAGTTTGCTTAAGACGAATAAAAGATAACGAAAAAGTATGGGAGTAAATAAAACTGCGTAATATCATAGGGAAACTCATTAACCTTTATATTTCAAACTCTCAGTGATAACAGAAAACAAAAAATATCTGGAACTTTTGCTTAATTGAAATATGACATAAAGTAAAATTTGGTTACGGTGCAGACAATTTAACCACTGTATTTACCTTCCAAGGTCGACAGAGCAAAGTTTTCTCGAGTCTGGAGCTTCGGAATGCTGAAACTAGGTGATTTGGAAATTTTAGAATTGGATAGTTTTGCAGTTTGAAATTGTAAAATTGAAAATTTGAGCACTCACAGTTTACAAAGTTTTGCCATTTGATAACTCAGGAAGGGTATTTGCACATTTGGAAATTGGGAGATTTGGCAACTTAGAAGGAAAGCCACGGATGTGTTTTCCTTCGATTTTGATGACATTTCGTACTTTTAAACAAGCAAAAATAAGGGAAACGTATTTTCCTCTATTAGCTGAGACGCAACTTTAACCAGTTAAGGTAATGGTACCAGTATTTGAGCAGTTAAGAAAACTTTTCCACGTGAACAATGGTAACCGCTTGCTCTGTGATTAAATACCAAGATTCAATGTTTAGAAACATTTTTTCAGCCTTCTGATTGTGTGACAAGACCACATTTAAAAAAAGTTCAGTTATACAAATTTGAAAAGTATTTAAAAATTTGGTAAATGTTTTAGAAGTTAAGTACTCTTGAAATTAAAGAAATAGTAATTGACCCTCTGTTCTTTAGTAGCTGACCACTTATGCTGGACTGAACCGTACAGCTATTCTTAATAGAAACGTTGAGGAAATAGATATACAGTGGGTAACAAAAGTAAGTAAACACCTAGAATTCGCAGCGGAGAGACATTTGTATCAAAATAAATATGTAACTTCAAAAAACAAATTATACACGGTGTGGCTAAACGGAAAGTAGAACCGAGCAGGGGGTGATACTACATGTAAAAATAATTCTCTCCAAGTCATTGTTCGCTGCAACTTTTCTTTTGCATTCTGATATTAACGTTTCTAATGTTTACATCTTTTTTTTAACCATACGACTTTCTTCTACTTTTATTCAGTTTCGACCAGTCCAGCTGTGATGATGTCTACTTGTAGTAACCCCGAATATGTCAATATGATAAAAGCTTTAGGAGTTTGTCATGGAAATGCAACAGCAGCAGCTGAATATTATAGGCAACAATTTCCAAATCGTCGCTTTCCGGACAGGATAGTGATACACAGGGCAGAGCAAAAATTAATTGAGTGTGATTCTTTTCACAATTACCATAACTCTGGTGGCAGTAGAAGATCCCTAATAGAAACAGAAGTACTTAATACCGTTGCTAATAATCCTAAGATAAGTATACGAAAACTTAGTGTTCATTATAATACCAGTACCAGAACTATTGCTCGCAATAAATAACATTAACATTTCTTATTTATAATACATATTTAAACCTAAAAGTGGTACAGTGCACGTATACTGGATAGAATTTTCGAACTCGGTTCAGAAAAAAAGTTATTCCTCTTTTTCGACTTATTTTTACATGTAGTATCACCCCCTGCTAGGTTGTACCACTCGTCTGGCCATACCCTGTATATCTGCTGAAATTACATGAAATAATCTACATAACTATGCTAATAAACTGTTCATTAGTGTTGGATTTCTTCGTAAAAAATAATAAAGATTCACGGTATGTAACGAATACACATTCCAAAAATAAGTAAACACGACCTACATTGCTCGATAATTTCTTAATACTTGCAATTTTGCAATTTGTTTATAAGTCTTACAGATTCTTTCATGCCGAATATGAATTTATAAGCTGTTTTTTTGTAGTGATTACAATTTTCGAGAAAATTTGACTTAAAGGAAAATTATAAATTTTCAACTTTGGAAATGTTTCGCGATCTTATAGTTGTTTCTATTCAGTTTACTTTTATACCAAACAATTCCCCAGGCTCTCTTGAATAAAATGATATGAATTGTGATTATATTGTAATTATTTAAATGTTTAAATGTCAAAAGAGGCGAGGGAAAAATTCAAGATCCGGTAATGTCTATTGATATTTTTTTATTTATTTCAATGACTAAGAGTTTCGGAAAAATTCTAATCGGATCAAATAAAATAGTAAATATTTCAGTTAACAAAGTTATCCAAGAAAGATAACAAATCCTATTACGCTTTGAGTACATGTGTCAAACGTTTTGGAAAAATTATCGTAATAAATCCGGTAAATGTTCGCAGAAAAAAGACGACCGTCAGAGATGAGTATCACTGCCGTTACTATGTGAAGATACATTTTTATTTGCAATTGTAACTTGTTGTGTAAATGTTCCTGTGCTGCAGACTGCAGATGTTTACTTACTTTGTTACCCACTGTATAGTGACGTATTACTTGCACTAATGAATGTAGATGTTCGTTATTAGTAACCTTACTACTGTGATCAAAAAGTAAGGTGAATTTGTTTATAAAATGAAAAATCTTTATTTATTTCTCTAAATCAATCTCATCACTTTCAAAGTATTCCCCATCCGACACAATACACTTATGCCAACGTTTCTTCTAATCCTCGAAACAGTCAAACAAGTCCTTTTCCGGGATGGCCTTCAATACTTTCTTCGATTTCACTTTTATCTCATCAGTCGATTCGAAAAGGTGTCCCAGACACCGTCTTTTGAGTTTGTTAAACAGCTAGAAGTCGCACGGTGCTAAATCAGGCGAATACGGTGGTTGTGGAACGATATAGGATGATTTTTTGGTAAAATGCTCTCGAAGAACCAATGCAGTGTGAGACGGCGTAGTATCGTCCCACGCGAAATTGACAAGTTTGGGGCACAATACATCTTTTAAAGTGGTTTCGCTTGATCCAAATGAGATGTCCGCAGCATCAACAAGATCTCTAATTGTCAATCGACGATTTCTAAGCACCAAATCTTTGATTTCCTTCACGTGGCATTCATCAGTACATGTTGATGGTTCGTCCGGAGCGCTATTTGTCTTGAATTCGGACTCGACCTTCTTTGAATTGTTTGTACCGCTTGTAAATATTTTTTTACGACATAGCCTCGTCACCAAAGGCCTTCTGCAACATCCACAACGTTTAAACGGCAGAATATTCCGTAAACAAAATTTAATACAAATTCCTTGCTCAACAAAATCGGACATAGTAAACATCGAAAAACTCACTTTTCTATATTTACAAAAACACGTGTTAGTCTCCAGAAATTGAATATATTGACATAAAACTATGCATAGATGTCAAAGATAGTACTACTAATCCACACAAAAAATAATTTCATGATTTTATAGTACCCGCGAAGTTTAAATGAAAAATTCACCTTATTTTTTTATCAGAGTAGTATTTCACTTCACTGTAATTGTTTTAAAAATTTCACTGACAGGTATCGTGGCATTTGAAACTCACATTCTTGAAAAGTGCACAACTTATAAAACTCTTATTTTTGTATGTTTTCTAAAAACTGATCAACCAGTTGTACTTTTACCTTAATTTACTTTCACCCACTATTCCAAAAATTTATTTCGGTGCAGTTGATGCTAACGAAGTGTTAATCTTTTCGAATAAAGGTATAATTCTTCCTCGTTTTGTTTTACTTTTTTTCATAAAATTTATAATTAAAGTTTTCATAATATTTATAATTCATAATTGATCGTCCTGCGTTCGATGCATATACTTGCCCTTAATTGATCTTGATTAAGCATCCAGGAACTTTTTAAACTAAATTCTGCGGTTAACTAGTTAAGGGGTAAAATCACCCTTCAAAGTTTCAACCCACAAGTACTACCTTGAAGAACAACGAAGATACAAGAAAACCTTCAATGGAAACGTTTTATTGGTTTTTTATATATAGTATGTAAACAATAGTATGTAAAAAAATTAGACAAAATGCAATTTCTTTATACCAAAATAATTTTTTATCACCTTATTTTTCAATTTACTCAAATTTACTTAATGACGAGAAGTGACGAGCATTTCATTATGAATCCATTGATATATGTATATATATATATATTTAGAAACTTAAAATTTGAGGATTAAAGAGTTTCAGAATTAAAAAATTTTAGTATTTGGAGGTTTAGTAGTTTCTGAGTTTGATATCTTTTGAATTTAAAATTTCGGAAACTTGAAGATCTGAAAATTTGTAGAATCTGTTATTTAGAAATTTAGAGACTTGAAAATTTGAAAATTTAAGAATTTGATAATTCGATAATTTGATTTCGAAATTTTTAAGTTTGAGAATTTGTGGATTCGGTAAATTAAGAACATGAACATTTATATATTAGGAAAGTTCAGAGATTTGAATATTTTATAATTTGGTAATTTGAAGACTCAATATTTAAAAATTTGGGAATTTAGAAATCTGAATATTTAGGAATTTAGAAATTTGCGAATTTCAGAATATAAATATAATGAATAACATCGCGTAGTAATAACAGACGTTGCTGTAAATGTCCCTGAGCAAGTGGTCGTAAATTCGGGCTATAAACCTAGTTTCATGGATTATTTAGTATTTAGACCACTTTTTGGCATATTTCAGAATACGCTGAACCACTCCAAAGTACAGTGTTGAAATGAGATGGAATACCGGGAAATGTTTTTATATTATATCTAGGTACATTCGAGTGCAACGTAAGCTTCCTTCGTACAACGTATGTAATCGTGTACGTTTGTATTCGCATGCGAACTAGAAAGTTTTTAAACTTACAAATTTGCGAATTTAAAAATCTTTAAATTCCAAAATTTCGGAAACTCCGGATTTCTAGCTTTCTAAATATTCAAATTCTTAAATTTCTATATCATCAAATACCTAGATCCTCGAATACCTCTATTCTCAACTTTATCTATTCTCTAAATCCGTAAATCCTTCAGATAAAAACCAGTAAATCCACAAACCCTAAATTTCTGTGTTTTCAAATCCTTACATCCCCAAAATCGAATCCTACGTTTTACAAATTTTTAGAATCCCGAACTGCTAGATTCCCAAATTTCTATGTCCAACAAATGTCTAGGTCCCCAAATTCCTATGTTCCCAAATTCCTATGTCCTCAAATTTCTCGATATCTAACTTCCTAGACCGTCAAATCACCTTATCAATAAATTTCCAAGTCCCAAGCTACCAAACACCTATAATTTTCCTTAATTAAGTCCCTTAATTCCTAGGTTCTCATATTTCTAGTCCGTCAAATCTCTAGATTATCTAAATCCCTTTGTTTCCAAATTCCTATGTCCTCAAATTCTCGACCCGTCACTAAATTTCCAAATCTCCAAAAATCTCTATAAAACCAACGACCCGTGATTGCCATATTTGTTGTAGAGAAGACAGATTTGCTGTTGAGTGTACACAGAATCTGTACAGGTTTTGGGAATGACATATATCGGGTGTCTCATACCACCCGTTTCATCCAACTTTTTCGTAAACACTTTTTAGAAAAAAATGCTTTAGGCAAATATTGTAGGGTCTTAAGTGACAGATTAAACAGTACTATTAGTATCACTTTATATAATGTTGCCAAAATCACGTGAAGGACACCTTTAACCCGAAAGAATTGTATTTTAGCGAAAAATAATTAGTAAGATTTGAAAAAAAATCTTAATTAGAATACAGTAAAACCCCATTTCCACTGACTGACTGACAGACTCAGGTATTCAAATTCACAGGCCAAACGGTGCGAGATACGACATTTTTCTATAGAATCAACCCCCCCTAAAATCACATGAAAAC
The DNA here is from genome assembly GCA_945859595.2 of Megachile willughbiella. Lineage (NCBI taxonomy): Eukaryota > Metazoa > Arthropoda > Insecta > Hymenoptera > Megachilidae > Megachile > Megachile willughbiella. Next base: position 2,683,146 of record OX243807.1, read on the forward strand.
ACAGGGGGTCTGGGGCCCCCCAGCGAGCAAAGCGAGTGAAAATAATAAAAATGATATTTGCAAAATTCAAGACGGAACATATTATGAAATAAAGAGAGTAAATAAATGCCAATTGTGTGTCGCAAGTGTTACTAGCAACTATATGTGTACAGTTGTTGTGCACTAAAAGGGTTAATTTTTTCAATATAACCTTCCTTCTTTCATTGCATATTCTTATAGCTGATCTCATGAGCTTCCCAAACCATTATAACAACATACTTTTTCATTAAGCACTTTATACATAATAATAAGCATTTTGCACATAAGGTTTGAAATAGCATTACAGAAGATGTACCGTGTGGAAGGTACCCAGATTGGTGCCCAACTCGTACTTTTAGAGTTTCCCGCAAAAGATTGAACAAAATGTTGTTAGATAAATGCATAGGCAAGTGTGATCCATATAATTGGGCTCCACGATCACCGGTCCTCAATTATTATTTAGGTTCTCGATTATTATTTGTAGAGAAAATTAAAATCTGGTATACCGCGAACATTCAACGACAAGAGAGAATATAATTCGTAGACTACACGAATCTGTTCTTTAGATGCTGATCAAATTCTTCGTGCAATAAATAGTTTCGAGGCAAGAGTACTTGCTGGTATTGATGCAAACGGTGAACATTTCAAACAGCAGGCGCAATTACATCAGCCACACACATGCACACATATACGTGCGTGCGCACACATACATACAAAGAGGTGTAAATCCGGCTATACAACCTCTACGTGGCACACCTGGGGTTATGCTAATGCAGACGGTATGGTAACTTTGAAACGCTGTAACTCGTAAAGTGTTTAACCCATTAACTGCCAAATTTTTATTTTTATTTTACCACATGGATTGTAAATTTAAATGTCAAATACTTGTATAAGTTAGGCAATGGTGAAACAAAAATAATTTTGGAAACTAGTGTTTAATATAATCTTATTGCAAGTGATAAAATGAAAATATATAAAATATATGAGCCGTTTATTTTGAAAGCGGCCTAAGTTCATTTGTTAGGTGTTTATTGTTAACTGTAGTGACATATACCATTTGATGTTAACTGTCATATCTGCATCATATATTCAGAGTATACTATAATTTTGGACATATAAATTTTCTCAGTTATTTTGATAATTGAAAAATTGATTTTGAAAGTGGCACAAGTTCAATCTATTACTGATAATGTCAGGAACTGTGGATTTTTAAATGTCCAAGGACAGTGACGATGGTAATTACAATTAATTATTAGTTAGTTAATGTAATAATTAATTAATACTGTTAGGTCTTAGAATACACGTATATTGCAACGAGAGGATTAGACCTCAATTCAAGTTTGGACAACACATTAGTTTACGATTTTTACCTTCGTTTAGAAATAGGTTCAGTTTATTTTCAATGGTTCTTGACTTGTAGCAGAAATAGGACCCAAGGAGTCATTACATTCTAACGAGTTTTTTCTTGATTTATTGCCAGTCACATCTGGTGTCCGAACCCTTAGCTTTAGTTGTAGAGTCTTTTGTTTGCAGTTTCCATTCATGTCGAGGTACTCCTTAGGTTTATTACTCGCTACGGTCATTTTGGGGAAAACCCAGACTTGCATACGTCACAATTTACCCATTTCCACTCAAAATTTGTCAAGCCAATAGAAGGCTTCAATTTGTTATCCCTTCCAAGTTAGAGGAAGTGTGAACGCCTACTCCGAGCTTTCCTAAAACGCGGAAAGCTTCGGACAAACATTGTTACAACAGATTTCATACAGCATTCATAAATACATTCATACAAGTACGAGTACCAGTCGCGTAGTTAAAACATTTTTGATAGCGAATAAAATACAGTTTTTAGTTATACTCGAAGTCAACTGATTTACTTACAGTCCACTTAATCCTAAACATTGAGAATTTTAATTAATTCTAAGCGTCATTGACCGTCGCTATTATTGTCGACACGACGACGCACATACAAATACTAATACGATATATGGCACCGAAGTATCGTGACTTCTTTAAATCCCTCGCGCATACATAAAATTTAGATGAGCAATAAATTGATATATAATTTAAATAGTTAGAAGATTTCCTGAATTGCATATAGGATATCTTTCAGGTGTTGTAATAAAATATAAAATAAACTGAATTTTATTTTTTCAATTTGAAGTATTTTAAATTATACCGAATAGACTTGGGCTGTTTCTAATTTTATGTTAAATCTAGTTGTCAATTTTGATAGTGGCTTAAATCCATTCTTGGTAAGAAGACACATGTTATTCTTTTAATAATTGTTATTATTTTAATAGGAATTGTAAATTTAACTTTATTAGATACACTTCAGGAGTGTGTTGCATTGGTATACTCACGTATATTTTTAATTTTATTGAAACGCAGACTTTTAGATATCTCAATTTAAATCTCAATTTAAACATAAATGAACTTACGTTTTTGAACCACTTTCAAAGTAAGCGGCTTATTGAAATCTCCATTTGTGGATAGCGTTAACAAATGGATTAATGAAAAATATGTTATTATGGTGCTTTGGAAAGCTCTTGAGATCAGTTATAGGAATATGCAATGGTAAAAGGAGGGTTCTATTGAAAAATTGGATGTCACCTTCACGTGACCTTAAAACCGCTATTCAAATTAATACTATTATCTGCTGCGTCATTGAGAATCCTACAATTTTTGTCTCCCGCATTTTTGTCTAAAGTGTCTCGTTTTCGAAAAAATAGGGTGGTTTGAGACACTCGATATATTTGTGACAATTGTAAATTAACTATAAGTATTTAAGTTTATTTTGACCAATATATTCAACACAGTTTTAAATAATTCAACTTGGAAACGTTCAATCTTTACTTTTCTTTTAGGTTATTTTAAAAGTGATCTACGCTCCGCTTTCGAAAAATTATTAATTTTACTTTACTTTAAATGCAAACTTTGTAACAGACATTACTTTCGTTCAACTTACTTTATCTTTACCTCGCAAAGCAAATACGGTTTAGATATTTGACCATCAAATAATTATAACTGTTATTATAATGTATAATAATGTATCTACAAATTATATATGTATATGTGCAATTAATATATGTACACATTTCCACATATGTATCTGTGTATCTATTTTCTTTCCTTATAATTTTTTGAAAACGTTTCCTTTGTTTTCAACTTATCTTTTTGTACAAATGCAGTAATAGCACACATATGTAATCTGCAAAATAAAGCTTCTAGTCAAAACTAGGTTCTATCTATTTTAGTTTTGGGGATACTGGAAAATCTGGATTTAAGCGAATTTTTCGGATCTGAACTTTCGCCTATGTCGTACATTGACGTTCTTACATTGACGTTTTGTCGAACGTAGAAAAGGTCAGCGAGAAAAGAAAACGACCGAAAGTAAACTGCAGTAACATATCGGTGAGACAATATCAATGCAAGGAGAGAATTCTTTTATTTTTTATTTTTCTGTTATGAAACTTCTACCAACAAATTTGTGCCATTTACCTCATTAAAATAAGACCAAACTCGACGTAATTTGAAATATATTTACTTATAACTTCAAACATTTCACTTACATCGAGGGTTTTACTCTAATAAATAATAGAAAGTAAATATGTGTTTGGTGTTATTTTAATTAGAAAAATGTCACAAGTATATTGGGAAAAGTTGTATAAAGAAAGAACTGAAAATAAACGAGCTTAGGTCAAAATTCTCGCGAGAATTTTCTCCTGGATTCGCACACAATGCCGATCAGGCGAATTGAGCACATTTTATGCCTCTTCTCCTTGCGGAGAGGACGAAATATTAAAATCCATTTCCGGTTGACTTAAGGTAAACCGGATTTATATTTTTGCGTATATTTTTTATAAGGAACATTTTTGCTTTACATTTCCTACATAAAATATGCGTTTTGCTCGATTTTTTGAAAAATTTGGCCACTTCTGGTTAGCCGTAGGTCAAAAATTTTTACTGATTAATTTTCGGTGAAGTCTGTAGATAATCTACGGCCAACTGGAACTGCCTAAAATCATCTACAAACTTCGCTGAAAATTAAAAATGAAATGAAAAGTAAAAATTTTTCGGATCGGTCAAGCCGTTTGGCGACAGTGAGGGAACATAGCAGAGCCCAAAACATAACAAACGGATAGACTTCGTGCGAATCCAAAAAATTAGCAACGCATCGACATTGTAAACAATACAACAGGTTTTTGATGTCTGCAAATGCCACAATCGAAGCGTCTATTTCTTATTCACTCGCTATTGTTCTCTATGTTCGAAACATGTTATTACACATGTTATTACACACAGAACATCTACAAATATTATTATCGTCCGATTTCTCTCTTCGTTCTTCTCTAACAAGTCGCCAGCTAATTTAGCTTCAATTTTACCCTCTTTATATCCAGTCAAACTTATATCTTAAGAGAGTTCAACTAAAATTTTAGGTCTGTACATTAAAATCGAAAAAAATTTGTATACTTCTGTGAAAACCGTCATCTTTTTCGATTTTTACACGTTTATGAATTTTTGTTCATATTCAACATTTTACTGAAATCAGCTGCAAAATATGTGAAAACAATATTCAAAGATAATTATAATTTTTTTCCAGGTAAAATAATGAGTAACTTCTCTGTAAGAAATATTTTTAGTGACCGATGTCTTAAACGTCCCTAGTGCCAGGTATGTTATTCTCTTAAAGTGTTAACGGTAACACTAGATTACGGAACCCGTCATAATGACGGGTCATACGTCTTTTAATTTAAATGACAAAACTTATTAAGAAATTTTTGTAAAAATGTATGTCAACTTTCGTGAAGCTAAAGAATCAATGTCTTAGGCAGTTCACATATCATCCCCAATTTATTTGTTTTTCTACTTTCAATTCAAGTTTTAATATAAATGACCATAAACGTTCGTAAACCTAGTGTTAAGAATGTATAACTAGATAAATGACAAGAAATACAAAAAATCTTGACCATAAAATTTTTAATGAATGAGTTATTTAAATAAAAGCGAAAAGTTGGGGGACGTAAATTTAATGTCAAAACTGTTTCGCAAGCCTCTACGAATCCGGGGACTACAGTATAAGAACTTATGATCTAAATCATTTTCGCTTATATCAAGACTTTACTACTGTTGAGATTGTATTATGTAATTAACCCCTTACACTACGATTTATTTGTCGGGGGTGTCAGTCAGAACTAATCACAGTTACAATATTAAAACAGGAAGAAAGTTGAAATGTCATGTCAATTTGGTATAATGTAATCGTTGAAAATGCAAATTATAATTGGACTTGAACTCCAAATTGAAGCGTTTTAAAAATTACGCGAAGTATCTGTGTACATACGCTCTGCGTTATTTGATAGTCAACTGCACGTAGAAGTATCACATTTTAAAAATTTTCAATACCACTTCCTTTAATGCTTGGCAAAATTTCAGACATTGTCTTTTTTCATTGCCTTTTTAATATCAAAACGACAGTAGTTGGTGTAATATCGCATTTTACAATTGCTGGCATTTCTCTTCCTCGTTCTAGTTGCACGACCAATCGCACTTCATTAATAACGTATGCACATGAATTTTCCATGTGTCAAAGTTCGATACTGTGAGAGCTGCAATTTTCGTAATACCAGACGCATTCATTTTTACCTCGCAAACTCGTTGCGACGCATACTCGATTGTCATACACGGTTATTTCTAAATTTTTCGTGTGCGCGAATAACCTCTCCGTCGTGAAACCTCAATCCATTAGTTTGAAATATGCGAATTTGAAAATTTGAATGTTTGGAAAGTTGGAAAATTCTAAATTTAGGAATTCAGAAATATACAAATTTATAACCTTCAAATCTTTCAAATTTCAAAGAGATCAATTTAAAAATTTAGAAATTGGGTGATTTGAAAATGTAGTAATTTAATAATACAGAAACGCTATATTCAAAAATTCACGGATTTATAAACTTAGAAATTAAAAAAATTGAAAATTTACGAAGAATTTTTGAAGTTTAGGAGCTTTGAAATATAGACATACTAAATTTAAAAATTTGTAATTGTACAATTCAGGTGGTTAAAAAGTGTAGAAATATAGAAATTTTTAAATCTACTTAAGAATTTGTAAATTTGTAAATTTTTGATCTTTCAAATATTTCAATTTAAGAATTGAGAAATGTGATTGTTTGGAAATTTAGCAATGTAGAAATACTAAATTTTGAAACTTCTAAAAATGGAAATTTGGAAGTTTTTATATTTCTATTTTTCATTTCCTAAATCTTTCAACTTTCAAATGTTTAAAATTAATTATTTGGAATTTTAGAAATTTAGAAGTATAGAAGTTTGTAAATTGTGAAGTTTAGAATTTAAAAAATTGAGAAACTTGGAAATGTTTCTAAATCTTTTAGCCTCCTAACATTTAAATTAAAAAATTTTTTAATTGAGGTGTTTGGAAATTTAGAAATTTCTAAATCATTCAATTTTCAAACACTTAAGTTCAGCAATGTTAAAATTAAAAGAATTAGTAATTTAGATGTTAAGAAATTCCGAAATTTAAAAATTTAGAAATTTGAGATTGAAAAATTGAGAAATTTGAAAATTTAGAAATTTGAAATTGAGAAATTGAGAAATTTGAAAATTTAGAAATTTAGAAATTTAGAAATTTGAAATTGAGAAATTTAGAAATTTGAAAATTTAGAAATTTGAAATTGAGAAATTTAGAAATTTAGAAATTAAAAAATTTTTAAATTAAAAAATTTAGAAATTTGAAATTCAGAAATTTAGAAACTAAAAAATTTAAAAGTTTAAAAATTTGGTAATTTGAAAATTTGATAATTTAAAAACATACAGAAGATCTCCAATAAGAGGTGTCAAATTTGACCCATCATCTGATGAGAATGTATGTAAGATCATTCTTGGTATCTTACAGATTGTGAAACAATTTTGTTTAAGCCTGAAATTAAATGGATACTTAATGAGATTTTAATTTGGAGATTAGATATGGTATCAGCTGGTTTTAAATATTCCTTATATAGTTCCTTGTAACTGATATTCAAATTATCTTTACAGAGTTCTTAGATGAATGATCACTTTGATTATTTGTCTTGACGGATTATTTTATCTGCTTCGACGATTAAAAGAGTCAGTTACATTTCACATTTTTTTCCTCATAGTGCTTGGTAAAATAAATCTCTGTAGTATTCGTTAAAGTATTTGTATATCATATTTACAATTTGGCAAAATGATTTTATACCATACTGTTTTATGTTTTTTCTTAACACGAAGGTGGTGTATCAAAATAAATGTACTCTGCAGTCTGATTGATTTTTCAACTCAGCAGCCGCAGAAACAAAAAATTGGAAAAAATGATTAATTAGTATATGTGTTAGTATTACAGATACTATAAATATGCTTATAAACTTTTATTTAGCATAATTTTCACGTTACATTACAATGACAGCGAAGGAAAAAATATTTATTTTTTTTTATTTTTTTAAAGACCACGTTTTGGTATTGTTTGAGATAATTTAGATAGATTTAATTTGAGATAGTTTGAGATAATACTAAAATATGTTTTGACTAACATATTATATTACACACTTTAAAAATCTTTTAACCATACTTTGTATTCTTTCATAAAAACACTGTATCTCACAGAACATTAAAAATTTCTAATTTCTAATAATTACTTTTGTATATGTTCATAAACAAATTAATATCCTTATTCTAATACCACATATCTACAAAAAAATCTTGCAGGACTATTTCAGTCTAGCTCTATATTTAATATTTTTAGTATATATAATATGTTCTTATTTACTTATACATATCATACATATATCCGTAATGTATTGTATAATATAGAAAGTAACTGGATTGAAATAGTCAGTTTTCCTTATTCTTTTGTACAATTTCATTTTCTTGAACATGCGGTATTAAAATGAAGATATCAAACAAACAGTAAACCGCCGTATCCGCGAATTTATTAACCGCAGTTAATAGTAGTTAAAAGAAACTGCGTTCAAATATGTCGTCTGTCTATCCATATCTTTGCATAGTTCTGCTTATTTTATACGTTTTACGTTAATTTAGAAAGAGTCTGTATTTACACAATTTCTTTCTGCTCTGTTATTACATCTAATATTTTATAAATGTATATTGTAATAATACTATGTTATGATAATACTATATTTCAGGACACTATATTGTAATTACTATAATATGTATTGTAATACCGGAGAGACCGAGCGTATTTGGACAGTTTAAATTTACCACCAGAAATATGTTCTGCATCGGTGTAATACCTATAAAATCCCCCATTCGATCGCAAATAAATGTCGACTAAATCGATTAAATAATAGTACTGAGAAATTTTAAATTTAGTGATTTGGAAGTTACAGAATTGATAAATTCTTAAATTTCAAATATTCGAATTTACAGCTATGTACATTTGAAGATATTAAATTTCGAATTTGGGCTATTGTAAATCTGAAAAATGAAGGTATTGGAAATTCGGAAACATAACAATTTGAAACTTTGTACATTTAGGAATTTTTAGGATTCAATAATTTTAAGATTCGAAAATTTAGAAGTTCAGTAGTTTGAATAGATGGAAATTCGAAAATTGGAATAATTGTAAATTTAGGAATTCTTAGGATTTAATAATTTTGAGCGTTGTAAATTTAGAAGATCGAAAGTTTGTATATTAGGAAACTTGAAAATTTCGAAATTCAGAAGTTGGATTTGTAAATTTGTAAATTTCTGTTTTATAAATTTATAAATTCTTAAGTTTTAATAATTTTAAGCTTTGAAAAGTAAGAAATTCGGAAGCTTGGATACTAGGAAATTTTAAAGTTGAAATATTTGTAAATTTAAAATTTTACAGATTTGAAAAATTACAATTGAAGAATTTTAAGAATTTAGAAATTTGAAAGATTACGTATTTAAAAATGTGTAGTACAGAAAATTTGAAGAGTAAACTTTTTACTGTGAGTACTTGGAAATCTAAAACTCTGGTTTAGAAATGTTTATACATGTACAATGCATATAATAGAATACGATTCGCAAGTTTCAGTATCCGCGGATGGCTTTAGAACCAATCCCCCGCAGAAACGGTAATCCCAGCGTATTGTGCGAATGAACGGCATAAATAAAAAAATAAAATAAAATAGGAGATTCATATTTGGCATTTCCATTTAAACACGATTTATCCGTCGAAAGATTATAAACACTTTTGGTGAAATTCATTTTGCTCTTTCGTTCGAATACAGCAATTTCGATTTGCACATTTATTGCGCGAATTATTTGCACTGTACGCCTTGTTTATTTTGATGATAATAATAATACTGTCAACGTTGTGCATTTTCATAACTTCGTTCGAGGTAAAAGCCATTCGCTCTTGGCGAATTGCGTTTTTGTTACGCGAAAATTTCAGCGAAATTAGTCACGCGGTGCCGCGACGTTTCTCATTATCTTATCAACCTCTCCGTGTTGGTCCAAAGATCAGAAACCTCGTGTTTGAAGCGTGTGTCTGAATATTTAAAGAGATCGTCGAGATCTGTTTTAGCGAATGCATCGCGAAAGCTGACGAGCAATTGTGGAAGCAAGTGCTTTTAATTATGTTTTTGTATATCGAGTCTGACAATCTGACGACTTAAAAATACCGATACCGGCATATCAACTTTAAAGTTCAAGTTTCATGTATTCACGTACTCCTGATTTTGACGTTCAACGTTTATACTACACGTATTTCTTTCTTTACTCTTTATGTATTCTGTCTGACGCTAGTCGCGAGTTGAAAATTATTCATTTTGCAGCATATGCTTGTTACGTGAAGCTCTTCTATTAATAATTTTGATTGGATATAACAGGCAGTGTAAATTTGCGAACTCATAAAACTCGTAAATTCTACAGTTGGCAAAATATTCAATGCTGCTTCTGCCAATTTGATGTTTTGACAATTTTTTATTTTTTTATATTAATACCTTTTTAATATTTCTTGTCGAAATTTTTACAATTCCGTTTCCGATTTCCGACATTTTTATATAAATTACAATGTTCAGTATGCAGTATTTAATATTTTGATATTTAATAATATGTAATATTGTAAGTCGTTTGAAGATCTCTGTTTGAAGGCCTGTGTGAAGGCACTTGTATGAAATATTTGTAATTTGCAAGCAAACCTGTGATCAGCTCGAACGGTTAAGACTTTATTTAAAAAAAAGAAAAATGCCGGGGCCGGAGTAATCATGAATAAAGAATAGTTGATTCTCTAAAAGTTCTTTAATTAATTTGTGTATCAAATTTAAAACATCCTTACTATATGTAATATTTAATATAATTTAATTTTTGACGTAACAGAACGTGTTCTTAGCACTTTAAATAAATATGATTCTTATCATTTAAAATATCTTATCTCCCTTGTACTCAGTTGTTGTTGAATGTATATATGTTTATGTACAGGTCAATGAATTTATATAATTTAAATAATTTATGGTATATAACTCAAGATTGAAATAAATACAATTAATTATCAAAATTGATCAAAAGAAGCCAGTATTCTGTTAATATGATGTGAATGTTATACGTTATTTTAATTAGAAATTAAAAACATTCGAGTTACCTTATCATTATAGCAGAGATTATTTGTTATAAGTACATTTTTAAATGGGTGGGTATCAGTCATGTTCGATAAACATTGTCACAAAAATTGAATGAAAAAAACAACGAAAATTAAATAATCAAATGACGTATGATGAATAATGAATGATATTCATTCAACTGTACGATAATGATGGCTTTTACTTCTCTCAGGCGATAATAAAAAAAATAAATTAAATATATCAGTTTCTTGCTATTTGTCTCCAATGGACCATGACTATTTATAAAAATATTCGTATCTACGATGAGTGTAATGATTGTGAAAGATTTCGAAGACATTGTTAATTCCAAAATTTCGAAAGACATAATTAATCTTGTACGTTCAAGTGCAACGTCTACCACTTGCCATTTGCTTTCAATTTTGGTGGGTCAAGTATAAGATCTTAAATATTTTCGAATCCTAAAATTTCCAAATTTTTCAAGTTTTCAGTATTTCAATTTTTCGATTTTTCAATTTTTTCATTTTCAAATCCCCACATACTCAAATTTATAAATTTACAAGAAGCCTACATTTTCCAATATTAAACATCTCTAAAAGTAGAAATTTTCATATGCTCAAATTCTAAATCTGCGTAAATATCAAATTTTCCATTTTTAAAATGTCAAAATTTCCTAGATTCCTATATTTTCGAATCAGTAAATTTCAAACTTCTCAATTAAAAAATCCCAGCTTCTCAATTTCAAAAATGCCTAAAGTTTTAAATATGAAAGAACCTCGTTTTTCAGATTCCTATGTTTCCCAAACATTTTGTACTACCAAATCTCTAAATTCCCAAATTTTAAATTTTAAATTTCTATTTTCAACAGTCTACATTTTAAAATTTTTAGATATCCAAAATCGCCAATTTTCAAATTTTAATATTTTCAATCTTCCAAATACCTTAATTTCTCATTTTTAGAATTTCTCCATCTGCAAATTCCAAAACACCAGTTTTTCCAGTAATTAATAGTCAAAATTTCTACATTTTCCAAATTGTCAAATTTTTTATATACTTAAGCCCTCAAATTTTCAAAATATTAAATTCACAAACTTCCAAGTCTTCAGTTTTGCAAATATTCAAGTTCTAAATTTCCAACTTTTTATATTAATAAATTAAAAAATTTTTGATCTTGATAACTTAAAAAGTCTTACACTTTCTAAACTTGAAAGTTCATACATTTTTAAGTTTATACATTAAAAAACAGCAAGCGAGTATCCAATATTTTTTCATCTGCATCATTTTTCTTTAGAACGTCTATAGTGCACATTAGCGTTCTTCATCCTTTTTTCAAATTAAGTAAATTATATCTAAATTATATTATATTAAATATCTGTAACAAAGATCGTAAGTCATTTATTTCTACTAACTTGATAATTATAAATAGACTACAGATATTCAAATACATTTTCTAATAATATAGTGCAAAAATATTGTTATATTTTACAAATTCTACACATCCTATATCTTCAAGATGTACTGAGAGACGTATGAACATTAGGATGGCTCAAAAAAATTTCTTTTTTCGCTGTCATCCTTTAAAAATTTTGTATATGGTGTAAGAAAATCATCCCAAAGTCTGAACTCAAAAATTTAAATTTAAGAGGTTGCTCAAAGCATTTTAAACGTTTACAAAATAAAATTAAAAATAAGACATTTTAACCACTTTTTATTTATTTAAAATTATTTAGTTATCAATAGTTATCTTTTATATTAACCAATTATAAGTATACTGTTGAATTTATAATTTGAATATTCTTTTCTGTATTTAATTTAAATTCTACAGTTTTTTTCTGCCAAATAATCATTTTTGCTACACTTCAGTTATGCTCATTATATGAAACATTGCATCATAAAACAATAAAACTACCGGAAAGATATTACAGCGAATTCTTCAAAAATTTCACGTAATACCTAGAGCGATTTAATTACATTCAGCGGTTATTTGCAATGCTTTAAATGGTCTTAGTTACAAGATGCTTAATCATCGCCGATGATAAGATCGGTTATCTAGAACACAAGAAGGAAAAGCTAGAAGTCATCTAATATCGCAATTACAAAGGAAAAGTTTTAGTTTATTGTATTTTGTATTCGAGTAACACAGATACAGTAACTCTTTACTCGTTAAATATTATATTAAGAAAAGATTGATTATTATTAGTTACGTCAACACTGTTTATCTTTCGTGCTTATGTTTTCGTGGATTATTGGTCGTTCTCTTATAATATTTTATTATCGTATCGCGCAGGGAAGTCTATAAATATCTTCGTCTTTGATGACCTTTTGTTTAATATCTGAAGAAAGGAAGTAAATTGTTAACACGAGTTATTGTGTATTTTTTAACTATCATGGAATATTAAGCTTGCTATAACTGAAAGTTACGAAACTCGATATTTTCATTTATTATCTCAGGAAAGAAAATGAATTGTTAATGTGAGACAAATTTTCTTGATAAATAAAATATGTAAATGTTTTTGAAAACGTAGAAAATCTTTGTTTAATATTTTCAGGATGAAAGTAAATTCTTAGTATAAAATATTAATTTCTTAATTAATTAGAATATTAGATATTTTTTTTTTTCTAAACATTTAGGAACGTAATATTTTTACTTTTAAGCTTAAGAAAGATAGAAACTATCTATAAATTTCGTGAATAAATAGAATATGTAATTTTTGATTTCTAAACATTTAAAAACTTAATATTTCTATTTATTGCCTTAGGCAAGGTAGTAAATTGTTAGAAAAAAATACTACCTATAAATTCCCTGGATGAGTAGAATACTGACATTTTTGTTTTTAAATTTAGAAAATCTTCACTTAGTATTTTCGGAATGGAAGTAAATTGTTACTCCGAAACGTTTAAAATTTCTTAGTCTGAACTTATATACTTTTATTTACTATAATTTTTCATACAAAACATTAACAATTTTGTAGACAGTTTAAAACTAACAATTTTGTGCACTTCATATTTTTATTTAATATCGGCAGAACGCCAATCAAATTATTTGTATAAAATATATAATCTTATATTCTAAATTGGAATATTTAATTTATTGTTTCAGTATTAAACATTCTGTCTTTTAATTCAGAAACTTAATATTTTTATTTATTATTTCCTGTTGTTACTAGGAAGAGTTACAATGTTATCTTCTTCATTGGTGTAGTAATTTATTAAAACATTAAACCTTTTATATCAATTAATTTCCATGTCCAATGCCTATATTTAATTTTTACAAAATGTAAATAAATTATTAATACAAAATATTATATTCTCATATTCTTCATTATTGTGCACTATTAAATTGTTTGACATCTATGTGATGATTTGTTAAAGCATTAAATGAATTGTAAGGTTCAGTACTTATATTCAATTTTACAAAATGGAAATAAATTGTTAACACAAAATATTATATTCGTATATTCTTTATTACACCATTAAATTCTTTTAATTATACATAATTCTTTATTAAAATATTAAACTTCTTATACCTACTAATTTGAACTCTTTTCGATTAATTTAAAGTTATCTATTAATACTTTTGTTATCTCAGATAAAGACGTGAGTCGTTAATGCAGAATATTCTAAATTTCTTTGCTGCACAGAATATCGTACGTTTCCATTTCAGTAGTTTAGAAACTTGATAATACGATAGAATTTGATATTTATGGTTTCTATAAATATTATATGCTTTTAAGCTTCTCGCCTTCGACAGACCTCCCTCTATAAGATAAGTCTCGTGCGATATCCTCAGTTGGGTTAAAAATACGACAAGTATTTTGATATAGACATTAAAAGTAGTAAAAATAAAGCGTGCAGCTATAATGGTACAGATTGAGCGCTCTGTGTTATCCGAGGCTATTCTGATCGTCTAATATACAGGGATAATTTCATTTTCCAATTAATAAGTAACAAGCATTTTCAAATCGTAAGGTGAAGAAGACTCTGAAGTGTAAATGAACGATGTCGATTAGTAAATGATTTATAGCTGATCTTATTCGTCGTTTCTTTGTACAGTGAAAGAAATCAATCACTCAATAGTCACATTATATTCAGTTCGAATTTTTAACGAAACTTAGAAGGAAAACAACGTATAATGATTAATGGAAATGGTTCGATCCTTCATCCTGATAATGTTCGAACATATGCCTCGTGTTTGACGTTGCAGAAATTGAGTGAGGTCAAATGTTATCGCACTTGCTGAAATTCCTACATCGATCCTTCTTCTGATACTATTGTTATACTATTGTGAATACTAATGTCGTGGTTTGAGGCAGCTGTGGACAGATTAAGTGCCCTTTTATTAGCTTACAAGCACTAGCGTGCATGATGCGTACAGAATCGAATAAAATTTATAATATTTTTGATAGCAAGTTTTGATGTATAATATATGAGTCGTTTATTTTTTTTTGCGAATAAAATATTTCATTTTTAGACAGACATAGAATCTACCACAAAATAGCTCATTACTTGTTTATTATTCGAGACAAAATTTTAATTAACTCTGGGTACATATTTTTATGTTTTTGAATTCTTAAATCCAGAAATTTTGAAATAGTAAATTGACAACTTTGAGAATTTAGAAATTGTGTATTTCGAAATTCAACATTATTATTGTTATATTTTGGTGTTAATGTCCATTAACTTCAAAATGTGCATTCTGAAATTAAAAACTTCTGGACATTAGGGATTTTTAAATTTGGAAATTCAGAAATTTAATAAACTAAGATATTGACAATTTAAGAATTTGGAAAGTTGGAAGTTTGAAATTTTGTGAATCTGGGATTCAAAAATTAAAAAATTTTTAAACAGATAAATTTGACAATCTGCTATTTTAGAATATTGAAAATTTGAAATTTTGTAGATTTAGAAACTTAAGAACTTAGGGACTTAAAGGTTTAAAAATTTAAAGATTTGGGAATTTTAAGCTTTGGGACTCAGGAATTATTTAAATTTGGACTCTGGATTTTTGAGAGTATGGAAATTTAGGAATTTGCAGAACCTTTAAGCTTGATGGTTTCAGAATTTGGAAAGTTAAGAATTTAACGAGAACAGAAGTTTTGCGTTTGGGATTTGATGGTTTCAGAACTTTAGAGATTTGAAAATTTTACAAAATTAGAAGTTTGTAAATTTGGAATATTAGAAATATGGAAATGTAGATTTAAAAATTTGAGAGTTTCAAGATTTGAAAATTCATAAATGTGGGAATATCAGGATTTAATTATTGGATTTGGAGTTTTATGATTTGAAAATTTGGAAACATGAGATTCTTGAAATTTGAAAATTTAGAAATTTCGAAGTTTAGAAATTTAGAAATTTAGAAATATAGCAATTTAGAAATTTAGAAATTTAGACATTTGGAAATTTAGAAATTTAAAAATTTAGAAATTTAGACATTTGAAAATTTAGAAATTTAAAAATTGTTAAATGTAGGAATTTAAGAATTTTTGTTCTAGTATTTTGGAATTTTAGAATTCAGGAATTCAGGAATTCAGAAATTCGGAAATTTAGAAATTGAAAAATTTAGGAATTTTTAAGTTTTGATATTTTGGAATTTTAGAATTCAGGAATTTGGAAAATTAGAAATTGGTGATTTTAGAATTTAGAAATTTTAAAATTAAAAAATTTAAGAATTTAAATATTCGGAAATTTGAGAAATGTAGAAAATTTGAATATTAGTAATTTGGGCATTTAAAAGTACAGAAATTTTTAATTCTTAAATTGGAAAATAATTTATCTATCGGTGTCTATTATGCATTGCTAACAGCCGAAGGAGTTATCTAGGAGAAATCTGGAAAAGACATATTAACAATAACCTAACGAAATACTAGAGTTTAGAGTGTACGTGGAAAAATCTGTGACAGAAATCTAGGAAAAGTTGCACCTAGACACTTTTCGCTGATTTCGATGAAATAATATATCTGAGTGCACATTATGTTAATATTAAAGTCTAAAATTTTTTGGAATAAAAAGATGTACCCTTCCACGTCACTACGAAATTTATAATACTCTGTTATCAATTTACTGCAAATATTTTAATATAAAAAATGACAAATAAATAAATAGTAGATATAGACTTATTCGAAAATAAAAAACATAAGTTCAAACAAAAACACAGAATGCATTCTTGTTATCTAATCGTTTCTTACTTTTGATAAACATTAATGTTTACTCAGAATGTGTATTACCGTAATAATTATCAATATTTCTGTAATTCATTTCATTGTGATTCACTTTTTAATGCAATGTAATAATAACGATATATCTTTGATTGCGAAGGGATGATAACATTGAAATGCGCGTCTACTGACTCTTATCTTATTCACGAAGAACATGGAAAATTTGCAGATATTGAACAAAACATTGTTCCTTTCGATTCCGAAAGGACTGAGCAATAAACAGAAGCTTCTAGAATGACGATTCCATCGAATTCGATCTGCATTTGCAGCTTGATTTAACACAGCCGTCGTGTCTATTCCGTTTCGGATATAGTATGTAAGAGTCAGCTTACGTCCATGATGCAGCATGACCTATCGAGTTTCGCTGAAACTGTACTGAAATAAAATTGAAAAATTCATTTCTTCGTTCCCAATTAAAACTATTACTGTTATATGAGCCGTTTATTTTGAAAGTAGAACAAGTCTATTTCTGAAAAAAAATTAAGAAAATGGTAACAATAGATAAAAGTTAATATATTTTTGTCTGCAAGTAATCTATAGTCAAAATAATTGGAATTCGCTAATATTTGGGCGAAGGAAGTTTGGGTGATTAACGGTATTCAAAATATGTTTATTTTAAGAGTAGTGCAAATCTACCTTAGGTTCAAATTATTTTTACCTGAATAAATTACAGTAAAACTTAGCTCCCGTAAATTTTTGTAATACTGGAGGTATTACTAAAATAATATTGGCATAACCTTAATATGAGTGAGGATGTAGGTCTGTCTAGGTATCACTACAGATTTCTATTATCAACTTGTAAATAAGTTCCAGTCTAGTTTCTTATAAATATTCAACAAGGTCAACACGGTCTTTGTTTTAGTAACGGTGCACAATACCCCTTAATAATTTTGCTGTTATTTAAAAATTAATTACAAATTGTTGTCTATTTTATTAAAAAAGAAAATGTAGCTCAAAATGATTTCAACCAAAATCATAACTGTGATGTATCTGAAAATAGAATTGATAAGCAATAATAAGAAAATAAAAATACTTTTCTAAATAATAGCGCCACTTCAATAAAATACTTATTTCCAAGGAATTTTATTATTCTTATTATGTTCATGGAAATAAGCTCGTGAGAATAGGTATTAAAAGAATCTTGGAGACAGGATCTGAATATGAAAATAATTTGGCCCAAAACGATTTAAAGAAATTAAAAAAAAGAATAACTGAACAACTGAAATATTATCTGTTTAAATAACAATTAAAATAATTCATTCATTTTGAAAGTTAGGTAAGTACATCTAGGTATAATAAAACCTTGTTTCTTTTTATCCAGCACTTTAAACACTATTAGATAATAAATGTACATTGTCCAACACCATAAAATACAAAAAGTTTGCTTATTACTGCTTACCAATATTTTTCAATTTATCGAAATATAAACTCTTAAATATTTTCAAGTAACAAAAAATAGATTTGCCCCACTTTCAAAATAAACGGCTCGTATTGTGATTCCTTCGATGCCACACAAATTTTGTGAAAACAATTTTCCTATATTTCTTTACATCTCAATATAATGGAGATAATTAATTCCTTATCATATAATTTATTTGTTAGATGTGTCAGTCAGCACTAAATATCCACTGCTACGATATCAAAACAAATAAGAGAAGTTAATTATGTATTCAGTGATCCTTGACTGTGCATATTATAATTAGACTTAAACTTCAAATGGAAGCATATTAAAAATTTAACTAAGATTTATTACATTTGAATTAAAATGCATCATGGCAGACTTGTGAAAGTCTGGCAAAGGTTAATATAATTACGTTTCATGGTTTACCCTCTATACCATTCATTATTTTGCTTTTACCAAAACATTTGAACCAAAGAAAGTGTTTTTATCGCTTACAAATAAATTCTCAAGAAGGTAATATTTTTTAAATTGATTTAGGTAAGAATTGTACAGCACTGATCAAAGTGACTTCTTGCTTTTTATATTAGTTGGATTTATTTTATATAAATAAATAACTGAATAGTATAATTTTATATAATATGTTCAAGGCTCACAGCTTGTATTTTAATAATATTGAAGTTCAGTGGTGCTGGACGTGTACTACTGTGATAAAAAAAATAAGGTGAATTTTTCATTTAAACTTCGCGGGTACTATAAAATCATGAAATTATTTTTTGTGTGGATTAATAGTACTATCTTTGACATCTATGCATAGTTTTATGTCAATATATTCAATTTCTGCAGAGCTACACGTGTTTTTGTAAATATAGAAAAGTGAGTCTTTCGATTTTTATTATGTCTGATTTTGTTGAGCAAAGAATTTGTATTAAATTTTGTTTACGGAATATTCTGCCGCTTAAACGTTGTGGATATTGCAGAAGGTCTTTAGTGACAAGGCTATGCCGTAAAAAAATATTTACAAGTGGCACAAACATTTCAAAGAAGGTCGAGTCCGAATTCAAGACAAATAGCGCTCCGGGCGAAGCATCAACGTGTACTGATGAATGCCACGTGAAGGAAATCAAAAATTTGGTGCTTAGAAATCGTCGATTGACAATTAGAGATCTTGTTGATGCTGCGGATTTCTCATTTGGATTAAGCGAAACCATTTTAAAAGAAGTTTTGTGCCTCAAACTTGTCAATTTCGCGTGGGACGATACTACGCTGTTTCACACTGCATTGGTTCTTCGAGAGCATTTCACCAAAAAATCCACCCATATCGTTCCACAACCACTATATTCGCCTGATTTAGCACCGTGCGACTTCTGGCTGTTTAACAAACTCAAAAGATCGTGTCTGGGACATTATTTCGAATCGTCTGATGAGATAAAAGGCAAATCGAAGAAAGTATTGAAGGCCATCTCGGAAAAGGACTTGTTTGACTGTTTCGAGGATTGGAATAAACGTTGGCATAAGCGTATTTTGTCGGATGGGGAATACTTTGAAAGTGATGAGATTGATTTAGAGGAATAAATAAAGATTTTTCATTTTATAAACGAATTCACCTTACTTTTTTATCACAGTAATGTGTTAATATTCAGTGGTTAATAGTATTCAGTGAATAATAGTTATTTTTCACAACTGACCTTTAGTTTTCAGTTAATCAAATAATTTTATTGTATAATGTATACTATCTTTAATTTATTAGGTGTTAATAAGTAGCATTAGTTTTGCAATTTTCTTTATACATTATAGAGTGCGTCTCATGAACTCTCTCCACTTAAATATTTTGGTTCTTTTAAACAACACCGAGAAGTGTTATTTATAGAAGTTGTAGTTCAAGGGACTACATAACATAGTATAAACGGTATTCTTGTAATTGGAGGCATGGAGAAGCTGCGATCACCTTTGCTCCTTTAATGGAATGTCCAATTTTTTACGATCAATTTCGATGTATTTACGTATTCCGAGTATGAAAGTGCTGAGGTGCATTTAACTTCACACTTGCCGTTGCTGAGATATTTGAGTTTTTTCATGAATCGTGTTCGAAATGTCGGCAGCTATGCAGCGTCGCAATCTCGAAATACGTTGCATAATGAAAGTAATAGACTGAAAATAGTAAAATATCTCAACAATGGTAAGCTTCAGGACAATTGCACCTTGGTACCTTTATACTGAGAATACGTAAACTTATTGAAATTAAGCGTACAAAGTTGGACATTCCATTTAATCGCTTAATCTACAATTTTCTGGGCAGTTGCGTCATTCACAGCTAGCTAATTACTCCTACAATCTGAAGACAATTGCAGAAAGTTAAAAAGTTAGATGTATTATGCATTCAACGATCCTTCATTACGCAAATTATAATCAGAATTTACCAAAAAATTCAATTGCAGTAAAAATACGAATCTAGTTTATCACATTCGAACTGCAGTGTGCGTCATGAGTGTGACACGTTATTGTTGGACAAGGGTTAAGGAAACATAGGTGACCGCTATATCTTCCATGTGCCTCCACTTGCAAGAATACCATTTATACCATTATATACAGTTTCTAAAACCCTACAACTTCTGTACATAACACTTACTTGTATTTTTGGAAATAACTAAGATATTTAAGCGAACAGAGTTCGTGAAACACAACATGAATTGTCCCCAAGTGCGTACGAATGGTCCCAGTACGGACCATTCAACTATTCTGCAGTACCGACTACATCCTTTTCTCTCTTTTTCCTGTATAATGTATGAAACATAGATGATAACTAAATAAAGAAGAAAGTAAACTTCGACAAAGAGGTCACTAACAATCCATTTATAAAGAGTCACTTAACGAAAATCGTGTACGGTGCATCAAACGCAAAGATTTAAGGCGTATCGAATTCACGGATCAAGAAAATATTAATCAGTTCATTGGTGATATTTGGTAATTCACCAAATATAACGTTTAAATGTATCTTTGTTAACGTTAATCGCTTACATTTAAAAATCTACTAAGAAGATGATCGGTACTAGATGACAATTTTTGATCCAGTACAAATTACAACTCTTCTATTGCTCCCGATTAACAATTATCATTATCAAATTAAACAAGAACAATTTCCCTGCTTTTATTAAGTTTCATTTATACTGTAAATCACTTGTGGTTAATCTAATTTTCATCGAAACTAACTCAAATTACAGTTACAAAGTTAGACCGCTCGACACTTCCCTAAGTGATCTAATACTTTAATTCAATTAACTAACTATGAACATGAGTTATGTAACAGTGTCTTAACTCTTCTTATGTGAAATTTACTAAAATTTATTGACCATTTGCATTCGAATGTCTTCACGTACGTTATTGGGTCATTCCACGACAAATCGATCACTTTTTGACCTCATCATATGTGATTTTGTTTTAATCGAAATATGTTATAGTCCATGTGAAATTAAGAGGGGTTTACGTCACCATTTTGCCGGTTTCAAATTTGTTAAGAAACAACCAATCTTCAAAGTTTGTAATTTTTGCCCATTTTGGCGAAAATAGGCTTCACTTACAAAATTCGATTTAGCTACATTTGTTTGTTTCATTCATAAAAATTGGACTATTATAAAATATTTATTTTTACTTTGTCAATTTGTTTTATAATATCGAAAAATTTAAACAAATTTTCTTTTACGTTTTTTTTCAATGAGGAATGTAAAGGGATTAAATTTAAAAAAATATGGTTATATTCTTTGAAACTTCCCCTTTAAAATGAGGTGCTCAGAAGGATGGAGCCTCGAAAATTGACGTTATAATAAACTGGAAAAAGACGCGTTATAACTCCGTTTCAGGTCGGCGATTATGATCGTTTGTTTTGTACCACTGGTTTCAAAGCAATACGAAAAGACCTCGTATACGACTAGGTGACCCTCGAAAAGTGTATTATACCTCGAAAAGTATATTAGTAACCACTCTTGGCCGGTGACACATTTTTAGTCACGTTAGATTTATCTTCGGCCATCGGTTTGTTAATATTAAAATTGTAAAAGTACAATCGTTGAAATATGATAATAGAAATATAGCGGCATATTACTTACATTAATGAATACATCATTACATTAATGACGTTCGTTATTAGTAAGCATACTTCACTTCATATGTAAGTACACAACTTTTAAGAACCTTACTTTGATAAGTTTTCTAAAAACTGGTCCTACTGGTACATGGTCACCTATTGGCAGCTTTAACTTACTACAACTAACAGAAATATAATTTTGGTTATGCATAACAGTTAACGATGGCTGGTGTTTTGGTTACCAATAATCGTTACAGATGACGGAAATTGTATTTTGATTACCAATGACGATTACAAATGACGGAAATTGTATTTTGGTTGCAGATCCATTATCGATTTCCAGAATTCTTTCCTTTTTGCTGATAACCTTTATCGAAAGTTAGAAGTTTGTTGATATCCAATATTTTTCTTGATGATAAGAAATTTCGATCAAACATCGTTAATTGTTGTTAATATCTACATGGCTAATTTCCGTTGGTTTGCTTATCTGTTTATCCATCTGTTTACATTTTTTATTATGCATTCATATCAGTTGCTATGTTGAGTCTATAACTTTTTCCTCCATTACTGTTATATTGACATAGTTTGTTAAGAAACCTCTAACTTTTAAATCATCATTTTTCGCCACGAAAATAAATCATCATTTATTTTCGTTTTACCCATGGTTTGACAGACTTCAAATGTAACCAGTTCATAGACATATAGAGATTTATGTCTATGAACTGGACAACTTTTTGCTGTCGATATCGGTTAGGCACTAAACAAGAAAAAAATTCTCCTCGTCAATAAGAGTTGAACACTAACAAAAATAAAATTCTAGTCATAGATCACGGTTAGTGGAAATAAAAAAAAATGTCGATCATTTATATTAACTAATGCTAACTAAAATTAAATTTCTGCCACTGGATAATAGTTATTTTTTATTAAAATTAATTTCTGTCATTGATAATAGTTACTACTAGTCAACAAATTTTAATCATTCATAATAGGTATTAATGATCAGAACGATTGAAAGTTGTTATTTTTAAGTCACGCTTTTTGAGAAAATTTCTTGAAGATTTAGTGATAATTAATTTCCGCTTAGATAAAAATATTTTTTCAACTTTTACAAGTAATACTAAAAAGATTTTCTCTGTTAAAAATATTTAGTCAATATAAAATAATATAATATTGTAAATTGCATTACTGTAAAAAAAAAAAAAATGAAAATTGTAATAACGAAAAATAAAAAAGGTTTCTAATAATTTCGTTGATTATAAAATTTATTATTTATTAATATGTTACAAAATAAAAGAAATTCGTAGTATGTTATTTTATGTAGCATATTTGTAATACAATACAACGAAGGGTTGAAATAAATACAGGTCTGATATTAACAAAATTATACAAACTTTAACCGAATAGGATTTATTGACGAGATACGACAATTTTTAGTAATAATAAATAAGAAAAATTCTCTAATTAAACATATGTAGAAATGTATAAACGATGAATTACAATTTACTTGTCCAACGGTAGAGATAATTTAAAAATTATCTTTAACAATGCCTGTTACTAATACAAGTACCGAACACACATTTTCAACGTTGAAACTTGCATCAAAACAACACAAGTAATCTGTCGCTATTATTTAATTAGTTATGTTATTATATAATATGATAGCGTTATAAAGTTATTCACCGAAATCAAAGACTGAAAAAAACTTTTTATAAAAATAATCTTTTTGATTTACATGTCAACCGATTTATTTTTATATTTCTTTTAATGCACGTGCATGTATACTACTGTTGTATTTTTTTCATTTCATTAACCTTTCGACGTTTACGTCAAATATATGTCATGAAAGAATGACAATTTCAGATAAACATACTTGTTATGAAGAAAAACATTTGTATATATTATTTAACATTAATCGTACCAGCATATGGTGCACGCGTACTTTGAAATTAAAAATATAGTAGCATAATAAACAAACAAACGATAAAACATAACTGAATGTACAGATTAATTTTGTATCTCCCTGAAAATTAACACAGATTTTAAGAAACGCATCATAACAAATTTTGCGATTTAAAATGAGAGATGTGTGAAATGGTCATTTAACCAGTTTGGTACAGTTAGTGATAAAGTAAAATTTAGATTAAACATGAAATATATTCCTAATTCTAATACATTTTAGAACAATAATAAATACTCATCGATTAAGTTTGCAATAAAAAAAGAATGGAGATATTAGTTACTGACATATGAGGTGAGACTGAATGTAAATGTAATTTCTTATTTTTTAATTTCTAATTCCCTTTTTCTAAATATCTGCTTACTTAGTATAAAAATATTTTTTATTGCAAATACTGCTTTTTTTCTTTGTTTACAAATTAATTCAGTTTAAAATTCTATAAATAATATTAATAAATCTTTGAACAGTTAAAGATATACATTTTTCAATAAAGAAAACTAGACTTTCTTTTCATTATAATTTACATCAGTTTTTTTGAGAATTTACTTACTCTGCTTTTGTCGAGCACAGCGTAAAAATAATTAAGCACACAGGTGCACACTTTAAAAATTTACACTTAAATGTTGGACCAGCGGAACATATTTTTCTCGTCTGAAAACTTAAAATATTTTGAAACTTGATAATTAGGAAATTTGAAAGTTTTCATGTTTGGAAACATAAAGGTTTGAAATTTGAGAATTTTGAAAATTTGGAATTTAAAGATATGAAAATTCGGTGACTCCGAAATTGTTGAGGTTAAAAATTCGTAAATTTATGTTTATGTAAGGAGTTTGGACATTTTACGATTTAACAATTTAGGATTTTAAGTATTTGAAAATTTGGAAATTTGATGATCTCAAATTTAGAAATTTCAAAATTTGTGGTCTTAAAGATTTAGAAATTTAAATTTGGAGATTTGAGAATTTGAGAATTTGGAAATTTAGAATTTAAATAAAATTTGGGAATTGGGGACTTGGAAATAGATACTTTTGTAATTAAAAGTATGAAAATTATGGAAATTTGGAATTTGGAGATTTAAGAACGTAGGATTTTGGTAATTTGAGAATTTGTGAATTTAAAGAATTTCAAATTCGAGGATTTAAAAATTTGGATACTTTTAAATTTGGGAATGGTAAAATTAAATCATCTGTAAATATAATCTTAACAATTTTGAAATATTAGAACCTTAGAATTTGGGGATTTGGAAGTTTAAGAATCTTAATAACTAAGACTGTGATCACTTAAAAATTAAAAAAATTTCAAATTTGACAATTTGAACATTTGAAACTTAAAAATTTAGATATGTAATAATTTCAAATTTATAAATCTATAAATTGGAAATTTGAGAATTAAAGTGTTCTTCTAATTCCTAAGCGTAGAACTTGTGAACTCCGCATACATATAGTCAAGTGCCAGGTGTGAAGAAGTTCACACATTCTACAGAATTCGTGCCGGCCCTGCTCGATGTGTTTAAATAGGTTATTATTACATTATGTGTTAAAATAGGGTATAATAGGTTATTATAAGTCGACTTTTACTATTATTAAACATGAAAGTATTGTTAAAGTACCGAAAACAAATTGATATTGCACGAACTTTGCAGAAATCTCTACATCCTATAAATATTTGGGAAATAGCGAATACCTTTTTCCTCTACCTTTTTATACCACATTGACTAATTAGGGTTTGGGTACGCCTATAAATATTTCAGGTGTGGATGTATATACCATTGCCGTATTTTATAGACAGTTCTAATTGTACCATCTTGTAGACGTTACCGAAATTTCTATATATATTTATTCCGTTTCTGTTTTAATATTATTATTTATGTACTTTCTACTCTACGCAAGTGTTTTTATTTAGCCCCTTTAACAAGTATAAATTTATATGGATTTAATTAACCGAAATGGACTTGTTTTTCTGAGGCTTCATATCGTTACGCCTAGGGTCTCCAAAAATATAAACACGGCCTTGCACATCAAGCTGAAAGTGTTTCGTCCGTAAATTCGTTATTGAAATGATCTAGTTTATCATGGTACCAATTGCTTCATACTTTTCTGTTTTTCACGAAATTTCTTTTGTGCGTATGCTTGATCTTATCATCGGACGAAAAGCTCGCGGAAAACGATTGAAATTCAGCGGCACGAAATTACGCTTTCAATGTGGAGCGTGTTTCTCGCATGAACAGGCGAAGCACACGCGGTCTATTTTGAAATGCAAAGGTTTTTTTTTCCTAAAACGCAGCAAGTAAATGGGATAGTTTGCACTCGAAATATGCTGGGAACATTCGGTCGCGAGCGAACTAAAGCTGCCCGGAAACATGTCGAGGATCAAAGCGACGAATTGCATTGGAAATTTGAGCGATTTCTTTGTACGATTTCAACTTTAAGGGCATTATGCGCGCTTCTCAGCCGAGAAGTTCGGCTGGAAAGTGTTCCTTCGGCTATCATTATCGTCGCTTTGCGCGTTTTATCGTTCCCTGACTGTGTTTGTTAAGAGTTATCTTGCCTCAATTCTTCACGGAGCTACTTTGTTTCGCGTTTCTGAATTGCTAACGAAGCGGAAAATTGAAAACGCGCTGCAAGAATTGGCTCTAAGTTAATTTGCTCGAATAAAATTCTGTATGAATTGTACGAAAATTGTTGTAGCATAAAACGATTATTTTGGCACATTTGGGAGATTAAATTTTAGAATGGCCACTTGGAAAATTAAAACAGACGAGTAATGCAATAATATTTGTACAGTAAATAAATAAATAGCGTATTAATATGAATATATATTTGCTAACTCACTCAATTGATATGTTACAAACAGCAATATTTGATTATTTAGAGCACCGGTGAAAAACATCACTGTGCTTTAAATTAATGAAACACAGATATATTTGTTTACCATATGAATTCGAACGATATTACTGATACAACATAATACGTTATAGTAAAAGGTTACAATAATATTCGAAATATGTATAACTACAAACTAAGATAGTTTTATTTATGAAATGACAAATTTATTTTAATTTATTCGACTTTAGTCGAAATATCTTGAAAAGAGTATAAATATCCTTAGTTAAATTAAAAAGTTGAATTTAGTTACAAAAATATTTTGGTATTTTCTGTGCAGATGGTTCATTTTATCCCTTATTTACTTTTCGAAACAATTGCTTTGAAACATGCCAAATATCCTTATAATGATGTTGATGTCAGAAACCCTTGATGACGCATAGAAATTCTATGTGTTTCTAAATTCTAAGAGTTTCTAGGTATTTCAAATTATCTTACGGGTAAAATGGAAAGAAAGTGTTTTGAAACACGTGAAATAGATATGAGTCATTGAGAAAGCATTTTCGTCCTTGGACTACAAAAAAGATTACAATTTAAAATGAAGGTTAATGAATATTTTATTGGTTTTACATGAATATTAATTTTCCTAAACGCAGAAAATGGTTTTATTTCAATTATTAATTAAATTTACTGTTTTGATTGATCACAATCTTTGAAGATGATAGAGTCTCGTAAAGTGATGAATTTGTGATCATCGTATGATTGGAATGATACTTAACTTATCATGTGGTCGGAGTATTAATCAAATGACTCGACATAATTGATTGATTCAAAACATTTAGCTTTTTTATTCAAACATTCAATTCAACAATAATATTAATAGTAAGTATATGTTAGTGTACAAATCAGGTCATTTAATTTTATGCTGATTTATTATTATTTTTGAAATTAGAATTCTAAGTTAAATAATTATGAAATCTCACACAATATTATCAACCTTTAATTATATATGTAAATTAATTTTTTATAACAGTGATAATTTGTAATATCGACAAATATATTTAATAAATTAAAATTAATATAATATTTCCAGTCTTCAAGTAAACATTTTAATATATTCTTTGCTAAAATAATGATTCTAATATTCATAATTTTTGAAGAACTGAAGATGTAGTTAATTTTATATTTTGCTATATTTTTAGAGATTGTAATATTAAGTTAATAATGTAAAACGACTCAGATATTGATAAATTAATTAACAGTCAACATCGAAGCGATCAAAAGATGAATAATCAATCCTTCTTCTGTTTGTATTACACTACATTTGCATCAGGTTCATTTCATAGAAGATCTTTCTCAATTGTTCATTAATACTGGAACACCTTGCATAAACCTACAATAATATCTCGTTCAACAATTGATATGAAAAGTAATTAAAAATATCTAATCAATTTTATCACAACCTTCACGTCACATTTCTTCAATAACAAATTTTATACATTAACTAAACAATACTAGATTGTTTATAAAAAACAAGAAATTATATAAATGTTAACATGAACGTTGTAGAATGCATCAAGTGCTTCGTTCTTAACATTCGAAACTTTTTAATAGAACACTCGACGTACATAGTTTGTTTATTACCAAATTTTCTTTAACGTTATTAAACATTCATCGAATTTTCTCGAGCATCCATGGATTACTGCAAACTTTTCAAAAAAGTGTTTAGAACGTCGACTTGTCATTTATTTTTACAATAAATTCACTACAAAAATTGTAGATAAAATATTTGTGACTAATATTTGTGTGAAGTTCTTTAGTATAATAAGGAAGAAGAAATGTTAATTTTAATTACTTACGTTGTCAGTATTTTATCGAGAAACAACAAATAATAAACAAAAATAAAATAAAAACAATAAATATTTTACAAAAGAAGTTTTGTAAATAAACTTCATGATGTTCTTCGAAGACAACAATAAACAAACAAATGAATTTAAAAAACTTTAAAAAATTTAATAACAGTTTCTGAAAAACCAATTCTTTTAGTATATTATTTAAAAAATCAATACAGAAAATTCCAAACATTTTGTGAATACAGATATTTAAAAATCAGTAAGAATAGTCTACCACAACGCGAAATAGTTTGAACGATTCC
The DNA here is from genome assembly GCA_945859595.2 of Megachile willughbiella. Lineage (NCBI taxonomy): Eukaryota > Metazoa > Arthropoda > Insecta > Hymenoptera > Megachilidae > Megachile > Megachile willughbiella. The sequence continues at coordinate 2,712,376 of OX243807.1, forward strand.
TGCAACAGGACTTCCGTCAAAGAGGAAGTCTAGTTCTCCAAATGATCAGCAGATGGCACTGATAGAGGCTAATTCATACATAGATGCAGTCTACATACGTACACGTGATAGTTTCACGATACGTCGTTACGATAGGCTTCGAGTCACGGTCGTTCGAAGTGCACGTGAGCTTCAAATGAACGGGATCCCGTTTCATTCAGAAACTACGAAGCCGCGGTTCTGCTAACCGCGTCTCGAATCTGCACATATTTCACCAACTATAGTGCTGCATACGACACGTGTTCATCTTTGACGTGCCGAAATGACGCTACGAGCGATTAAATGGGAAAACGGCAGACTGGAGATCCTCGATCAGATACTGTTGCCGGCGATTTCTCGGTACATTCCTGTCAAAGGTGTGGAGGATGGTTGGAAAGTGATCAATAATATGCAGGTACGTTTCTTCATAAAAAATATAAAAATAAATCTTTCGTAGTCGATTTTAATGGCTTACATGAACAAAAATATCGTATTAAAGTGTACAGATATGTTGAGTAATAAATGAAATATTATACCATCTAAGTCATAATAAAAGAATCCCATGACACTTTGGGATGATTTGTGAAAGAATTATTCACTATTTTAATGGAGCAAGTTTGTTCTGTAATTTTTATCAAGTTTGTGTAATTTGTATAGGTTCGAGGTGCACCAGCTATAGCCATTGTAGGTTGTTTAAGTTTGGCGACAGAGATTAAGAATGAAGAATACATGGATAAAAAGAGTCTTCGAAGGGACATAGAGGGTAAATTGAATTATTTAGTATCTGCCCGTCCAACAGCAGTTAATATGAAAATTGCAGCCGAAGAATTAATTCAGTTGGCTAATAAACTTAGCAAAGATGAGACTATTAATGTCATCGAAATGAAACAAAGGTATGAGAATTGAATGCATGTAATTCATTTTCATTGTTAATAAAATTGATGACTTTATTTATAGGTTTCTAAAAGCCATAGAAGCTATGCTTGATAAAGATATTGCTGATAATAAGGCAATTGGAGATTATGGTGCACAAGAGATCTTAAAAAATGTGTCCGGGGATAACTTTGTCAGAATTTTGACACATTGTAATACTGGCAGCCTTGCGACAGCAGGTTATGGCACAGCTTTAGGTGTTATTAGATCTCTCCATAAAAAAAATAGTCTTGGTAACGTTTGCATGATCTTAGTCACTAACAATTATTTAAAATTTAATGAAGTTATGCAGTACTATTTACCGTTACAGAACATGCATATTGCTCAGAAACAAGGCCATACAATCAAGGAGCACGATTAACTGCATATGAATTAGTTTATGAAAAAATTCCTGCCACTCTCATTTGCGACGACATGGTAGCAGCACTAATGAAATCAAGAAATATTTCTGCCGTAGTCGTTGGAGCAGATAGGGTTGCGGCAAATGGTGATACCGCAAATAAAATTGGAACTTATCAAGTAAGATATAAAATGACATTACGTTGGTTATGATCTCTAAAATATTATTTATGTTGCTAACGCTTTAATTGCATTATCTTTAGATTGCAATTGTAGCTAAGTATCATAATGTCCCATTCTATGTGGCGGCACCACGAACCTCTATAGACTTTAGTATTCCTAGTGGTGATCATATTATTATCGAAGAAAGGCCAGAAAGGGAATTAACCCATATAAACAATCAACGAGTCGCTGCACCTGGAATACAGTGCTGGAATCCAGCCTTCGACGTAACCCCAGCTAGTCTGATTAAAGGCATCATAACAGAAGTCGGAGTGTACAGACCCAAAGATTTGATACAATTGAAGAACTGTGAGAACTTGTAAAAACAGAACTGACTAATACAAGAAAAGAGAAAAGCTTTTTGATGCATTTATACAAAAGGATTAATTAGTGGTTCCAATGTTATGAAAAACTTGTTAGCAGGTCTTGTTTATTTAAAAATTTCGCGTTATAATAAAATTGTTGGCAGGTTACGCTTATTTGAAACGTTAAGCCTGATGAACGCAGAAAAATGTACCGTGGATATACGTATTTGCGTTTAAAAATGCCTTATTAACCTCGCTGTGATTTTTACAAATATATTTATAGTGATGAATACCTTGAATAGATAGTTGTATTGATATTACGAAAAAAATATCGCTGATCGTGATTATAAAATACAAAATAATCGAAAACATTTTTGTAATAATGCATTTGTACGATTATGGTTAACCCGCGTATCATCAGATGGCGCGCATAATCAAAAATTTGACGGAACACATACAGTCAACCATTTTCAATTTTGTGCCGCGTAAGTGATTTAATTTTATCGCAAAACAGATTATTTATCATGTCCGTGAATATATTTAAAAATATACATCTTTACATATACCAAGTGTGATAATAGACTATGATTATATATGAGCGATAAAGTGACCGATTTGAGTGAAAGAAATTTTGTAAATTCCCGCGTTGCATTACAATCGACTTATTTGTATTTTCGATTTATTTAATAACATTAGTGATTCTTCGACAAATTTCTTGCATTTTCAAATATAATACAAACGTTTCTCGCAACCATAATATTGTGTTAACTATTGAATTATCTGAAGCCAATGTGTACCGTAACAATCGATTTCCTTGTAATCGATAAGTGTAGCGGTGTCGGTTGTACGGCTTCGTCCTGCGTTTTCACGTGGGCGCGTTTATACACGATCAGTCGGGAACGTGATTTTGACCGGAAACGTTTGTGATACAGAATCGAAAGTTGTCAATCGGATACAGTGCGAATCGAATGTTTACATCGTAACAGCGACGGACGGGTTCGACAGTCGACGAATCGCGACGCGTGCAGTTCCTTCGGGATAACTTGAGGATCTATTTTCGCCGTTGAAAGGCGCGCGGGAACACGTTCGCGGCGGGTTTCTCGAACCGCGGTGCTTTAGTACGGCCAGTCTCTCCGCTTCGTGCAGAACTTCGCCGATCCCGGAATAGTTTTCGGCGGTTGCTCGGTTAAAGTTTTTCGTGTGGCCGTCGCACAGGCCAATCTGCAGTCGTTTGTTAGCGAGTTTGCCGTACATAACCCCGAAAACAGTTGCGTGTGAACCGGTCAACTCCGCGTAAAAGTATCGTTTCTCGATTTCTTTCCGACGGTTCGCTTGGTTTAACGGTCGTTCACCCTGGAAGCTGATACGGAGAACACGAGGATGGATGCCACGGACGTCCTCGGTCCTGACGCTTCGTCGGGAAACGACGAGGGTGTTCTGAACAACAACGAAGATGATGATGCGCCCACCGTCGAGGAGACGTACGAGGTCACCACCACGAAGCGTAAAACCATCCGGACCAGCTATAAGATCCAAGAAGTAAGTGACGACACATATAAGTGACACGTGCGAATTACGGTAACCTGGGTTCGTCGCTGGCGCCCCGACGTGGGTGTTTATCAGAAACAGAATCGCCGCGTGCGTATGAGCCGTCCTTGTGCAGATCTTAAAAAATGCCCTTCTTCGAAAAACACTGGTTAAATGACTACAGCGCATGTATTTCCAGTGCAACGTAGGCTTTTTTTAGTTAGAAGCAGGAATTGAGGGAGAGGGACCCCCACTATTTGTTTTCGATTTTGGAACGGCCTAGCAGAAACTTAACGTACATAAAGCTGTATAATACGAGGATATATAGAACGGTGTTGCACAGCATGTAATAATGTAAACCGAGATCATACAACGCGTGGTAACATAATGTGAGGCTGTATCACGTGTGTCGATATAACGCGGGCTTACACTACGCGTAGCAATGCAACGCGAAAATATACAACATGTAGCGATATATCTCGAGATTATGCAACGCATAGTGATATAACGCATGGTATACGTGATAATTTAATGCGAAACTTTTAACGCGTAGTAATAAAATACAACGCTATACCACGTGTGGTGTTTTACAGTTGGTAAGATAACATGAGGCTATGCAAGATGAAGCTATACAATGCGTGATGGTATACAACTCGCGGTAATATAACGCGAAATTACGCAATATATGGTGATATAACGTGATGTATAGTATAATTATAAACTATATTACATTTGGATGCAAGGCAATACAATATACGATGTAGAGACTACAGAACTTTAAGGTATATAACGTGTGATGATATAGTGTGTGTTTATTAAACGCTCGACTGTATAATAGGAGATTATACAACGCGTAGTAATATAATGCATTGAAATAACGAATGGTGATATAACGCAAGGTTTATACAACTCGAGAATATGTAGTGGAATGCTATACAACACGTGATATTGTAATGCGAGACTATGTTATACGTAGCGATATAACGCGACATTATACAAAATTAAAGTCTACAAATCGCGAGGCTATATAACACGTGATAATGTAACTCGAAAATATTCATCGCGTAGTAATAAATCGCAGGGACTATATCTTTCATGATAATATAACGTGATATATGAGGCTATATAATGTGTGGTGATATAATGCGAGACTGTTTAATGTGAGGCTATAACTTTATATTGCTAGGCTATATCACTCATGATATAAGGATATAATCCAAGGCTATTTAACAAGACTGTGCAATATAACTATACATATATCTATATAACTCGGGAGTATAGAGTGCAAGGCCATATAACGCGTAGTGATATAAGACGAGTTTACTGTAGCAATATTCTTTTATTCTGCAGCGAATAGTTAACTATATTGTTGCAACTATACTATGTAAAACAATAAACTATTAAATTCTTGTATTTTGTTAAACCTAAATGAGGTCTAAGTTTTATAATTATTGATATTGTCGAAGACATTTCTTGTCTTTTGTGATTTCAATTCTCTGTTATACCATCTCAAAATATTGCAAATTCGTAATATTATACCATTTTTCTATGAATAAACTTTCATATTAAAAATAGTTGGGTTTTTGCTATTTTCTTATTAGTGTTACCTATGATAATTAAAAAATGCATTTTTCTTTAATTATAAAAGTTATGCAACAAAGGATTAAAGAGAAAGTGAGATTTCAAGAAAATAGGATTTCGTAGAGATAAGTAAGTATTTCTGTCAGAAAGCCTACGTTGCATTAGGGTGTCCATTATTCATTTGTGGCTTAGTGTATGAAGTGCCAATGTCATATTTTTTTTGCAAGAACGAGATAAACAATATTGAAAATTTAAATTATTGTATACTCTATTTAAAGGATAATTTCAAATTTTACCTAGAAATGGCTATAATAGCATTCATATATACCAATGCCAACATTTTTCAAGAAATAAACTTTCTACAAAAAATACCAAAGCTAAACAGTTCTCAATAATTTAAAGCCTTTAATTCGTTCATTTATATCAGGAAAGCAACATTTAAAAATTATGTCAGAAATAATATGAATTTCATAACATATCTTAAGCTCTAATATCTCAAATAAGTACTGATATTGGTACTTCTTGCACTAAAGTACATATCCATGGAATTTTTTAAACGGGGCCATGAGAATATGTATCACTTCTCTGATTTAACTACTATTAAGCGTTGAACAATTTGCACACCTACACGCGGCGGTTCTGGTTACAAACGCGTCATCGTACATTGTCAAACCGCCTAAAATCTCGATGAATTCGAGAAGCTGAAAAATTAGTTGTCTCTCGTTTTACGTTTAATGCACAACAAAACGACCATCATCAAATCGGACGTCGTAGCAGCCGGTTTGGTACACGCGTCGAAAAACGATGACTCGAGATTTAAAGCGTTCTTCGAGAGTACGACCGATATGTCGGCGATTCGCGCAACGCCAGAAATAAACGCGCAGACCGTTCTGTTCTGACGGTGGCTCGAAAATCTCGGTTCATTCTGATATTCGTCAAGGATAAACGGACTTATTTCGATCCACCGGATTCGGTGGGATTTACCAACTTTATTTGGCGCGTAACCGTACTCGGTCCCGATGAAAATTGGGCGTTATGCCCGTGCCATCGCCGACAATGAATAAACTTACGCGCCAACAGGATTCCGAGCTTTCCTTTGGCAACCTATCGCCGCATTTCTCCCGGCCACTTTTGACGATAATTTTGAATACGATTTACAGTCGTATATTTTTATTGTTATGTCATTTAATTCAATAATAAAGAACATAGATCCGAGATAATGTTATTATATGAATATAAGTAAAGATTTATAAGACAAATATTGATTAACTTGTTAACATTGTAACATTGACTTTGGCCAGCAGAGTAAACATCATTTATTTGTTAGTGTGGTAGTAGACCACTAGGCTGCGGAAGTTTACGTAAATACGATATGCTGCAAATAAGCAAAATATATGCAAAATGTTTGCGAAACATAGGGAGGATAAATATAGTAAGTACGCATCTTTCTAGGAATTAAAATACCAATATAATTGATATAATTAATTAATACTATATTGTACATTTCAAGCTACAATACTGCGGTTAGTTTTCTAATTTTAATAAATAGTAAATTTATACGACTTTTTGTTATCTTACAGTATTTCCTAACAGTATTTCCTATAAATTTTGAATGCATTAAATTCTCATCTATTTTAAATGATAATTCCTTAAATGTGAAAATATTTCTTCTTAATTTTAAAAAAATTGTATGTATTGTTTCTAATACTTTAATATAAAAATAATATAAAAGAAGGCTTTTAAAAATTTTCTAAAAATTTCTATTTTTAAAATTTCATTTTGTTACTCATTTTAGCGCTTAGGTTATTTTTATGTTTGAAAATTGTGTTACTGATAAAGTAATCTTCACAATAATTTTGTCTTAAGTAAAATACATTATCGAATAGAAACTTTTACAACAAAATTGATACGGGTGGAACAGAAAAATGCTAATCTTCAATCAGATAACATTTTTAAATTTTACAATTATATTAGCGAACAATTCCTTGCAAAATTATCATTTATATTTTCCTCAAACCTACTTTAATGTACTTCGCAATAAATTACGTGTAGAATATAAAAATCTTTTCAAAACTTCCTATGAAACTCTGAAAACAGTTTCAGAGAACTTTGAAGGATTCTCAATAACAAACCACACCCCCACATAACGCCCACCCTTTCATCCTTTTAAACAACATTTTAAAACGCGAAAATAGAAACAATGCGTTTCACATGAGTCGTGAATCAGATATTTCAAAAAATTCATCAAACTTTGCTCGTTTTATGTTTTTTATCACACGAAATTGAACATTTTTGATAGGTTGTTTTGATGCTCGTTTAAAGCACGGCGAGATGAAAATATAAAAGGGATTTAGTGTGACTGAAAATAATTTTTGATTTTTCCATCATGTTCACGTGGAAATGAATTATGTAACAAAATTTACAAATATTCTTTTGGCAACATATGTTTTATTTCATTCGTTTTTATCATTTATTGTTGTAAATTAATACGTTGGCTGTAATGGTGGTCACTGTTGACCGATGCGTCGCTATGCTTCAGATTTAAGTGAATAATAAAAACAGTCTTGTGTTTAAAATTTATTTATATCTTTTAATATATTATTTGCTACTTTGGGAAGATTTAATAGATACATTGTTTATTTTGTGAAGTTTGAATATATACAATTTTTATTTGGGAAGTTTTAATATTTGCAGTTTTTATTTTGGAAAGATTTAGTACTGATACTTTTTACTCTAGGAAGCTTTAATACACATATTCCTTGATTTACACTAACGATCGGTCCCTCAGAAAATAGTGTAAATTAAAATTTTCATCAATTAAACCAAGTAAATGTAGTCCAAATTAAATTATGTTTGTTTTCATTTTAATCAGAAAAATGTAAAAAATCTATTTACAGAAGTCTTGTAACAAAAAATCAAAAATATAGAAATTACATTCTTGTATTTCTATTGTTAAAATGTCCACTTTTACAAATTTTTTTCAAATCCATTATTTTGGAAGTCATGATAGCGAAATCATGTAAATAAAGTACTATGTAAATCAAGAGATACGTGTACTTTTTTATTGTGGAAAGTTTTAATATACATAAAATTTGTATGTACTTTTACAATAATATAAAATTAAAAAAACGTGGTGAAACAGAAATTTATATACTTAGCTGCCAACATAAAGGTTGAGAATATCTATAGAAGGTTAAAAGTACAAAATATTATTGAGGAAAAGGTTTAATATGTATTTCAACAATTTCAAGTATAAGTGCAACGATTGACGCAAACACCATATGAATATGTCTGTTTTTTAAACGAACATAATTATTTTTTACATAAATTAATCCTTCCAAAAATTCTGTACGAAAAAGTGTTAGAACTTAATAGTAAAAACAGAAATTACATTTTTCAAAAAGTGTAAAATATCAAACATTTTTTACTTTCTTTTCATTGTACTGTAATACTTTTTTTTGCAAAATGATGCACAGAATTGTATGTAAATAAATATAATTGTGAAATGGAAATAAATATAAATATGTATAATAGTGTTATATAAATATAACATATGTTTTATACTGATTAACTCTTCTAATCATTCTGGATTAAAATGTACTAGAGTTCAATGATAAAATTAGAACCTTAATTTGTGAGGAAGTACTAATTTTTGTATAAATTATTTCATTTTTAAATTTATAATAATTCACGGTCTTTACTTTTTGTACTATTATACTCTTATATCTTTTTTTTGTGAAATTAATTCACATAAAAAATAACAGTTTCATTTTAAAAAATGATGCATTTGCGTATTTTATGTGTATCATTACATCTATGAGAAGTTGATTACAGAAATGCAGACTTTCTTGTACCATTTGACTTTTTTTTCTTTAACATCTTTTTCATTTCTAGTCGTTCCAAAGATATAGCTTGATATGCAATCCATAAGATCTAATTTTAATTTTATTTTAATACTTTGATGACTGGTATCAAATATTTGTGATTTCGACTTTTAATTTTTTACCCTATAATTTTACACCTCATCCTTACTCATTCTATCGAATGCTAATTGCAGTATAATGTAATAATTTTGCAACGTACACTAACTTCATGAAATATAATTCTATCAGTAGTCTCATAAATACATCAAATAATAGTATGTAAAATTGCAAGAAATAAATTCCACAGAATGCGCGGCCATCAAAGTGTTAGATTAATGATAGGTTATTTTCAGTACAGTTATTTATAGGTATTGATTTATTTGAAATATTAGTCATTTCAAATTTAGCTGAACGAGCAATAGTTCAAGGAACTATAAATAGTCGATATTATTTTGAGAAACTTTTACAACAATTCGCTATAAGCAAAACTCTTGAAATAGTTTATTGTATGCACAATAACACCGTATGTTTGTGATACAACCACCTTAAAAATTTCCGTTTATTTTTATCGCTTATGAATGGTTTTCTTAGCAAAGTATTACTATGCAAAATTTTTCATTATTCACTCAATTTCGTCCCTGAGCTTATATCTTGCCCCGCAAGGGTTAAATCGACGCGACACGGTGCAACATGGAATAAGAAAGATTAGTCGAGCGGCGTTAATGTAAAATGAGGGACAACAGGCGCGATTTACTCAGATTCTACGTCATTGTCGGTAAGACGCTTTTAGATCTGGCAACGAACTCGCTTCGAACGGAGAAAACGAAGGGGAACGTGAATACGATGGTCGATGAATGCTCGACGAATGTCGATCGTAAAAAAAAAAGGGATATTTTCTTTCGTATGTTTCCTCGATGAAAATAATTGTCTTCTGCTTCCAAATATTCTACAATTTGTTTCTCGTTATTCGCGCAAACTTCTGGTAAAATAATGGTTCATCAACTTGTTGACTGGTAACGTAAACATAATAAATAAAGGTGTAACGTGGGAGTTGCTTGAATGAAATTTTACTTAAATACTATGTACGCGAAGGTGTATTGTACATTTATTATCGTTGAAAATAGGAAGAATGTTGATGTTGGTTCATTCACGTGTCGGTTAAGATTATTTAATCTTTTCGAATGATATGCGCAACATTGAAAAGTACAACTACATCTTTTCTTAACGAAACTATACATTTTAAATGTATTAATCGATGCAATTTTTTATTTTTTACGAACAAAATTTTGACATCTTGAAGCTATTAACTTAATGGTTAAGTTTAAAATTCACTATTGTAGGATTTGTAGGGAAAACAAGGTATTTAATGCAAAAGAGTTATTAAATAATAAAAATATTCAGTTAACACAATTGAAATAGCACGAAATAAAGATTAATATTAATATGCATGTTACGCGTTCGGCATAGTTCACCGAACGTCCGCACTGTCTTCGGTGATGCTTTACATTCTTGGAAAAAACGACGCTGTCCACGTTCGAGAAAGAACAAGTAAATAAAAAATGACCTCGCGCATGAAACGACACGATGGACGTAACGGATACGTTCGTCCAGAAAAATGATCCTACACTATATTGTTGTGGTGTATCAGCAGGTGTTCCATATTTACAAGTTTCGGATGGTTCTCCGCTAAAATATTTTTTCATTCTTTTATTTATATGATTTAAGCGCTATGCTGCCATTTGAGGAATTGTAGTTTGGAAACTCCAGTTCAGTTTTCTATTTTAATAGTTTCGTTTACGAATTCTACTTTTTTATTGTTTGGTATTTCAGTGGTGCCTTTTTGCTTTTCACACCACATCAATCGACGAAGACGACATGATAAATGAAACATGGTTTTACTGGTCGGACAGGTGGCAATGAACGTGTTAATGCCCGACTTATATTTTGTTTCTGTCATTCTGAATATTTTTAGAAAAATAAGTTTTAAATATCTCGAATATAATAAGAGGGTAAGAATACGCTGCTTTCTTGTAACATTGTGACAGCTTGTTTTGCATATATCAGCAGGCAAAAGTTCATGCAGTACATAATTCCGCATACGAACGTTTATAAAGGGTACAGTTCCGAAAGCGTAAACCTCCGATCGCGTTGAAATTTTAACCAAAGCTCACACTTGATTAAAAAAGAAATGGAAAGTTAAGTTTGGAAAAGAAATGAGTAATTTACTAATATTTCATAATACTTTTTTATTTTTACACAATGCTTTATATGATGTTTAATATTTTTGTCTTTGAGAAAATAAGGTATATGAAGAAAATTAATTTATTTTAATAAATGGAGATTTGTGTTGCTCACTTTTTGAAGCATTAATCACTCACTCAACGTAGTCACTAGAAAAGTTTCCGGCTGAGAAACTGCTACAGATCCTTTTTGTCATTTGTTCGCGCTTCATAAAGACCTATTCTTTTGAACTACTTTTTATTTTTAATTTCTTATAAATCTATTAGGTTGATACGAAGGTTCTGTCACATTTTTAATTCTTTAGTTTCAAAGAAAATGATATTTAGTCCATAATGAAGTTAAATTCTTTTAATTATTTGATTATTTTATTCACCTTAACAAAAAAGTTAACTTAGAAGTAAATCTTCGTATAATTCCCTTTCACGAATTTAATATAATATTTAGATCTGAATTGACTAATGATTGTACTGTTCTTTTTAAAAATTTTTGCAGAAAATATAAAAATCTTGATGTTACTGCATATTTTAGTGAACTAAGCATGATAATGATGTTTGTTAGAGTTTTGACCTCGTGAGGTTTCCGACACGACAACAGAAGACAGTTATGTACTTTTGAAATCCTTTTAGTGTCCACCAACATCTGTGTACTAGAATATTACAATGACTAAAAACAAATAACATGTATATTCTAAAAGGTGACACTTCATACGTCTGCAGACAAAAGTGTGGTTCGCATTTTTTAATTTTTGTTACTTTTATACATTAAGTACGAACGACGGCAAAGTGCATTGCAGGCGTTTAATGCTTTTTGTTTAACGGAAGGCAAAAATGCTACACAAGCAGCAAACAGGATTTGCGTTGTTTATGTTGACGGTATTGTAACTGAAAGAACGGAAGTTTTCTTAGGTTTAAAAATGGTGATTTCAACTTTGAAGATTAACCCCTTGTACTATGACCTATTTGTCAGGTGCGACAATCAGAACTAACTAAACACAGCTACAATATTGAAACAGACAAAGGATGTTGAAATGTTATGACAACATGGTATTATGCAATCGTTGACTATGCAAATTATAATTGGACTTGAACTCCAAATTGAAGCATATTCAAAATTCGAATAAAATTGATCCCAACTGAAGTACCAGTGCGTCACGAGTCAGACTCGTCAAAATAGTGCAAGGGGTTAAGAACGCTCCACCACTGATGAAGATCAGCTCAAAACACTGATCGAGAATAATCCACGCTATACGATACGTGAATTAGAAATATTGAAAATATGGAAATCTACTATCCGCGAGTATTTTGTGAAAATCAGGTACAGAAATCATTTAGATGTATGAGTTCCGCACATTTTAATCGTAAGAAATTTGGTGGATCGCATTTTAATTTGTGACTTGCTCTATAAATACAACGTGGACAGATCATTTTTAAAGCAAATGGAGACAGGAGATGAAAAAAATGGATTGTTTATAATAACGTGGTATTGAAAAGATCTTGATGAAAGCGGAATGAATCACCTTTAGCCACCATAAAAACTGGTCCTCATCGAAAGGTGATGTTTGTGTCTGGTGGGATTAGAAAGGAATCCTGTATTATGAACTTCTGTTAAATATCATACGATAAATTCGGAAAAGTATTGTTCGAAATTAGACGAATTGAAGTCGGCAATTGAATAAAGACGTTCGGAATTATCGAATCAGAAGGGCGTCGTGCTTCATCAGAACAGTTATGAATTATGTATCATTAGCAATTTGGTAAAAGTTGTTAGAGATTGGTTAAAAATTCCCTGGAGGGCAAAAACTTCAACTTCATAGATGATATAAAAAATCACATCAAAAAGTTATTACACTTATATAATTTAATAAATGTGTAACGAAATTTAAGTATGTCCCGTTTGAATTTCACAATACTAATATTGTGTACTATCCTAAGATAGTACGTGACAAATTTAATTTTTCGTACATTTCCTACCGTAAAACCTCGATATAAGCGAATCTTCCGTGTCTGAATTTTTACCTGTATCATACAGTTACTACATTGATTGAAGTTTGACAGTAACATATCTGTTATACAATACCAATGCAAGGATAGAACTCTTACTTTTTATTTTTCTATTATGAAACTTTCATCAATATTTGATTGTGACATTTTCCCGATTAAACTAAGACCAATCACGACGTAATTGGGAACACATTTACATGCAGTTTCAAGCGTTATAGAGAGCTTAACTTTAATAAATTATTATAAGTAAATATCTCCCGAATTACATGGCGTTTGGTTTCATTTTAAGCAAGAAAATGTCAAAATTATGTTGTGAAAAGTTGAATAGAAGCAGGACTGAAAATAAACGAAGTTAGAAACGCATTGGCATGATAAACAATACAACAGGCTTTTGATCTTTACCGACTGCCAAAACCGCCACATCTCTTATTTTTCACTTGCTATCTTGTTCTGCATTTAAAACTTATTAACGTCCGTTAAAACAGTAAATACAATCCAAATACCATGTTTGGTCTCACTTTAACTAGAAAAATGTCAGACATCTATTGGTAAATGTTTGATAACCAAAAAATCCAAAATAAAATATTTTCATGCTTGCATTGGTATTTCGGGGTTACACCCGAACCCGGTTCACGTTACATTTCTCAGCGAGCGACTTCTTGGCGTCTGAGAGTCTTCCCTCATTGGTGGGGATAATTTGTTCACTTATATAGTATAGAACATTGTCGTTTATATCGAGGCTTTACTATAATTATTGTCTGCACTCCATAGAGCAGGAGTCACCAAACTTTTTCAGAAACGAGCCGGATTGCAATTTTTAGAAACATAGGGCTGGACGAAAAATGTTTTCATTGAAAATCTATTAGATTCTAATTGAAACTCCCTTCATTATAAGTCCACTACCTAGAGGCCTTATATCACATCACAATAGGACAGTACAAGAATCGTTGTAGCGAATTCACAACCAAATCATAAAATTTTATAAGGTCAATATCTCTTATACAGCAAGACCTCGCTTGACGCGGAAGATTCCAATAAGTCCCAGCGTTAAACGAGTGGTCATTTTAATATCATATTAATGGGGATAAGTGAAACAAAACGGAGTATGAGAAAATTTATCAGTTCTTTTTTGCTTTATTTTGTAACAATTATTGTTAAATATTTTTTTATTACATTAATTATAGGCTTATTTATTTTATATCCGTTCATAAAACATTCATGGAAGTCGACAACAGTTTGGGTAATATAATAGTAAAAAGATAATAGAGTTCGAGTAATATATTTTTACGTTTATGATGAGAAAGGTTCATTTGACATTTTTTGTTTTTTTTCTTTGGCGAAGTGATCTAACGCCGTTTGTCTTTTCCTGTTTCGTTCAGCAAGTAGACATCGATAGCAAGACATCCCATCAATAACACTTTGTCTTGCCTCTGAACTTCTATCAAAATTTCAATCATTTTGTATAACTTGATTCATCATTTCCTTATAGAGACTAAACTTTTTTTGGAAAACCCGTTGAATGTTCCTTCGGCTCCTCATTTTCAAAAATGTGAATTTCGTCATTTTTGTGCACTTCTAATTCTACGTTTTTCGTTAAGCACGTCATTGGAAGGATTTTCATCAGTTGTAATTTGCAATAATTCTTCAACCCTGTTTCATTAGCTAACTTGACAATTTGGTCTCTGATCTCCTCGTTTTGGCTTTCAAACTCTGATTTCTTTGAAATGTAAGTGGAAAAAATATGGATTTCATCCTAACTTTTTAGATATACAATATATTTCATTCTCTTTTTTTGTATTAATATACAATATTTAGAACTTTATCATTTATAATACAGGATCCGATAGGATTACTTAAATACACAATAAGACTTCAATATTTAAGCCTTTTAGTGCCGACCGAAAGAATTGTACCTAAGCGAAGAAACCGAACTTAATAGAAACTAAAAAAATTTGATAAGGTGTACAACAAAAATAGTGGAAATGATATTTACAAAATTCAGAGAGCAACATATTACGAAATAAAGGGAACATAAATGAATGCCAATTGTATTCCGCAAGCGTTGCTAACAACGATGTATTGTTCTTCGGCACTGAAAGGTTAAATCAAGTATACATACACGTACATGTACACAGGTTTACACATTACACACTCGCACTTCAAAAATAATTCTCACCACTGCACTTAATCAGCGTGTCCTGAAATTATTACAGTCCGAAAGCTGTTTCCCTTCGGGTGGTCCTTTAATATAGATGGAAGAGAGAATATAGGCAGCACATGGTGCGTGTACCAGAGCTCGACCGCGCCCTAACAGTATTTCAAAAGCGATAATTGGGCAAAATACACGAACAAAATGCGAAAAATCGTAGTAAAAATAAGTGCATTGAAGTGCATCAACCGATAGTATAGGAAACAGGCAATAAACATAGATAACATAAAACAAAGCGAATTAATAAATGGGTTCCACTCAAGCTGTTTGATAATAATCAGTGAATTTTTGTGTCGCTATTGTTCATTCTTCTTATATGTTGCAAAACATAAAAAACACTTATAACAGCCAGTCTTGTTCTCCTGATCTTTTTTTACAGATTATAATTTGTTCAAACACTTTGAATACATAATAAAGGAGAGAATATTTTGAAGCAAATGTGATGTGGTATATACTATCCTTAACGTTGTTGCCTTTAAATGACGCAGTTCTTTTTGTAAACAGAATAAATAAATTATTAAGAGGTTGTCAAAGTATGAATTTAATAGAAAATATGTTAAGTTTTAGTATGTCTTTTTAATATGTCAACGAAAAGAATTCTTTTCCTGGAGAAAATTTATCAGAGTCCATACTCTTTTTAATTGAAATAATAAATTAAAAATTAGGGTATAACAAATTTTGTTTTCATAAAATTTATGAATGTACCCACAGACATAGTACAAATTTATTTTGGGGCATGTGAAATTATTCACTTTTATTTCTCCGTTTGATTTTTTTGGTTTGTTTTTGTTTTCTTTGCTTTTTTAGTCCGTTTTTATACCTCATATTTTCACTTTATTTTTTTTGCTCGGGTTTTATTTCCCTTATTTCTTTAGTTTGTTTGTTCCTTTATTTTTGAAGAGGAAGTTAACAACGTTTTGATACCTGTCTGTGTGGATCAATCAGATGAAAAGTAGAAGTCAAAACGGAGTCAGATTTACTTAGAAACTATGCAAAGATGCTGTTTTATATATGCATTTTGATCATGTAAATTTGTAAAGTTAGGTCTAATATTTTTAAATTCTTTCATCGAATACTAGGATACCTATAGTAAATATGGAGCCGTTATGTAATAATTATTGATAGAAAAAGGTACACATATAAATAAGCATAAACATAATTGATTAAATTATATATAATCATTAACGAATATGATTCTGAATAAAAAATGACAATTTCAATATATCATAATATTGTAAATATGTATCAAAGAATGCGAATTATACTTCTGACAATTTTTATAGAAGTTCTTATTTAAAATCTTAAAAAATGCTTCCAGAACTATTTCATGCAAATCCATTATTAACAACATATACACCGTATTAAATTCATATTATATGGTAAAATAGTTTCTTATAATCAAAAAAGATTAAATTCAATATCTACAAATTTTTTTTATTCTGTTTTTGGATAAAGTCGAAGTAAATTGTTCGTAATACGTAATTTCGATATTTGCCATAAGACGTTTATTTCAAGGTTTAAAAGTGATACATATGTTTTCTGTCGTGAACCAAATAATTATGTAGTTTGGTTTTATTAAATTATTTGTCATAGAACAACAGCATTTGGAACAAAATTATTATTGGTAGAAGTTACGTTTCAGAGCATCGTTCAAAGGTACCATAGCAGGAGAAAGTAGACAAACTCCGTCATTAAGGGCATTGAAATATATTTGCAATAACGCAAACAGTTGAATAAAACAGATCAAACTAACAAAAAAATAACATTGACTGCAGAAAAATGTCATAATCACTTATCACGGAGCAGGTATATTTGCGTCAAGTGATGGACCGATCAACATACTTACGGCATAATTCTGGTTTCTATATTTTTAAAAGATAATTGACCACATATAAAAAAAGTTACTTTTGTCACCATTCTTTTCTGCTGTTCCCGTTATTATACTGTTATTGTACTGTTCTTGATATACATATGTATGTTAATTTTGACAAATTATTATATAAATTTGTACATTTTCTTTATGATATTGCTTACTTCAGAAATAAATATGTTTTTAGAAACTTATCTTATAAATACTTGCTAAAAGATACTCTAATAAGAGAATAATCTTTGAAACAGTGAATAAAATACGTATAACTACGTTATGCCAAGGCTTTTTCATTTTAACCCTTAACGGTCACACTGGGATATGAAACGACCCCAGCTAATTTAGCTTGAATTTTAGCCACTTTATATCCGGAAAATCTGATTAAATACCTTTTTTCAAACCTTGGTATTTTTTACTATTTTTTTTCTCAAACTACTAAATCTCAAGAGTGTTCAACTAAAATTTTAGCTCCTTATATTAAAATAAAAAAAATATTTTGAATTTTTCTGTGAAAATCGACATTTTTTCTACTTTTTCATGTTTCTGAATTTTTGTTCATATTCATCGTTTAAATTTACTGAAATCAGCTGTAAAATATGTAAAAATAACTTTCAAAGATTATTTATTATTTTTTTCAAGTTAAAATAATGTGCAGCTTCTTTGCAAAAAATATTTTTACTGGCTAGGGTCTCAAACGTCTTGTGCTAAATACGTTATTCTGATGAAGTGTTAAGGGTTAATTATCATTTTCAATAAAATGAAATAAACAATTGTCCCGAGTTGGGATGTGGTCACTAATTGGTTTCCTAGTTTCTTTTACTTATATTAATTGATTGTAAGAATATGACATTCATATAGTAGTATTTCCTAATTAATATCTGATTGTGCAAACTAGCTTAAAGTGCTCGTAATTAGGATACATACTCAATATACTCATACTTCTCATACTTTTAGAATGAAATTTACCCAAGAAGAATATTAACTTCTGCTCTCAAAAGGTGATTCATACTTCCTGTTCGGTTTAACCCTTTAACCTATGATTTTTTCGGCAGTTGCGTCAGTTATAGCTCACTAATTATTACTCCAATATTAAAACGAATAAAGAAATTTAAAATATTAGATACTTTTTGGATTTAGCAACATGTAATTACTATAACTATAACCAGTCTTGAATTCAAAACTTAATTCGTGTGCAAGTACGATTTAGGTTTATTACATTTAACTCACAATATGCGTCACGTGTCCGACATGATGTTATAAGTCAAACAGTAAATACAGTAACTCGAAATAATTATTTTTCAACTAAATCTATATTGTTCTAAATATAATGAACGTATTAAAACAGACAATAGTGGCAACAAATAATAGGGAAATAATAACCTCAAAAGAATTCATCAGACTTTTCCACTAGAAACCGTTAGAGTTGCTACCTGCCAACCACAAAAATACCCTTTATTGCAAAGAGTTAAATTCCAGATCGTACAGTGATCGTTTTTTCCTCAGACCCGGCAGTTGGACAAATGTTCTTTCCGTAAATAATTTTCCTATGTGAATCAAAAATAACGGTGAATCTACGATTGTTTGGTACGCGTTACCAGGAACCTTTGCCGGTTAGATAAATATTTATTTAATTAAGGTCGGTCGGTGTACGGCACCGGGGCCTACCGGAATCACTCGACGATTTCAATAATAACTCACGTTGGAGATCGGTTGGTTGGCAAGAGGATAATTTCAGCCGCTTGTCGAGCGGACGTTCCATATAGACGTGTCGAAGATAGACATAGTTTTGGCCGTCCCAAGGCATTAATTCTGAAACACGTGCGCCATGAGTAGACGGGTTAGGAAGCCACGGATAATTCAACTAAATCATTCGTATCGTTATTATCATTGTCGTGTTGCGACGACAGACAGACATTGAATTATCTCCACATAAATTTCTCCGCTTCAGAACGATCCATAAACGCTTTCCACGAATTTGTTAATTAACGTAGAAAGTGCATATCGAAATCCTTAGAAGGCAAAGTGATTGATCTCTATCTTGTGAAATTCTAGAACACAATAATACCTTTCTAGCACATTGACTGCCATACTGAAGCAATTGAACATTGCATTAGGTACTTTTATTTTTTACGAATCCTGTGAAATATTTTCGCAATATTTTGTTATACTTATTTTTCATAGTTCCAAGTAGTTAATACGAGTATTTTCAATTAGGAAAGTGAACAAATTTTTAATAATATAGATGTTAGATCTGTGTAGAAATTTAAGTGTCATCCATATATGGGTAGTCATGACTGGAAGTACAAGAATTTTTTGATACCATAGTTATTATTTTTATACTGAGGTAAATGATCCTACTATTTGATATATAAGAATATGATTGTTTAAAGATAGTGGTTTTTTATTAATACATTGTTGACCGGTTATTTTTATACTCGAATTAAATAACCAAATTTAGATAGCATTATTGATACGTATTTTGTTTCCACAAAGTTTAATATCAGCGAATGTCCTCCAACATAATAAAGAGTATTATATGAATAACTTATATAATTTTATATTGTAATAATTGTATAAAGTTATCGATTAGTAATGTCTTAACATATGAAGATTTTTGGGTAAGATATCTATCCTTCTAAGTAAGTTAATTATAAATTATAATAGAGAAAGTAAAAGAAATTATTAATGAAAATTGTACATAGTCTGGTATTCCCTTTATGAATCACTGCGATTTTTTAATTATATAAACAGAAATTTGTGATTTCTTGTTATTTCACTGTTAATTGCGTGTTTCTTCATATTTTCACTTTATGCATCAGTTTTTAAGTATTTTTTGTACTGCAAGGTCACGTGAAGGTCATATTATTATAGGTTCTTGGATTCGTATTGACTTTAGATAACATGTCATGGTGATGAAAATATATTGTCCCATTTAAAAAAAACTTTAATGATCTTGAAATTTCCGAAAAAAATGACCTTGAGAAAAATTTCTTAGACATAATATTTACCCGTTTGAATAAAATAAGCAAGATATTTTCTATCATAAAAAAGCAAGATAGTTCCTGTAATAAAAAATAAGTAAGATATTTAGGATGATCAGGTTAGGTGGGACACTCTGTATCCCTGGGGGCTCGGTTAGAAAGAAGTCTCTAACCGCTAAGTCGAGACCTTACGTCGTTGCACTGCGCTCTTATTCGCAATTGTAATTAGTTGAGTTTCGGAGTGATCTAAAATTGTATTTAATAAACCTTTCGTTCACGGAAATGTTTAATCTCTTCATCCGGATCTCAACAAAAAATGTTAAATGCTGTTTTTCTCAAAGTTACATCTTTTTCTAACTCGAACAGTACGAGATAAAAATTATAATCGTAATCGATTTCTTTCTACTAACGCAAAAATTTATACAAATATTCCCTTCATAATATGCGAAGATCCAAAACTAATGAAATAGTTTTCGTCTATTTTTATTATTAATTTTATAATAAAGCAATAAAAATTTCCTTCGACGGGAAAACCTATACCTTCCCCATTATTTTTTATTAAACAGGTTATGTTCTTTTAGTCAATTTTGTATTTTTTCTGCATCGAAGTTATTTAAACAGTATCTTGGAAAATAGATATTAATTTGATGTTTTATGTTAAATAAATGTAATATTAGCTATATTAAATCTCTTATTTTCTGTGAATTAACTCGAATAAATTAGTATTAATTTTAGTTAAATATTGATTTGATAGTTAACTACATGGTTTCAATGCTTGCTGGATAGTAGGCTTTTGTACTCTAGTGATGTTCTTTATAAAATGGGGTATTTTTAGGTGCTTTACGAGGTGGTTTAAATGTCGACCAAAGAATATTTACAGCTATCGTAGAATACACATAATACATAGTCATTAAAACTTTGGGATATAACGTGCAATAGATTTATTTCTTGTATAACAGATAGGAACATTCTTTTTCGAGAATGTACAATTTTTTGGAAATCGCCACATAGTTAATTTTCACTTTCGAGTATAAATCTTTATGATAAATATTAATATGCATACATTTAGGAATACATAAAATTGTACAAAATGTTGAAACATTTGTGTAAAATATGTGCTCACTTTGGTGTGTTAAAAGCATCTTACATTTTCGTTCATTATTTATCTGGGTGTACAACATATTTATCTGAAGAAAATTATGTTGTTGAGATTTTTTTGGTTGCGTATTTTCTATATTTTGAGCTATCGTGTTATGAAACATTAGAATATTAGTGTTATAGACATCTATTTAAACGATCAATATGCGTACATGTATCATTAATATTACATGTTTCTGAATAGTTACTGACAGTACTAAAATATTATTAATATTAGAGTGTAATGTATGTTGATCGTGAATTTTGAAATTTAAAAATTTGAGTATTTGAAAATTTGAAAATTAAGAAGTTTCAGAAATTGAGTATGTAAACATTTGAAAATTTCTTATTCGAAGATTTAATAATTTCGGAAATTGATAACTCAGGAACTTGAGAATTTTTAAATTTAGGAATTTGTAAATTTGGAAGTTTGGGAAATTTTAAATTTGATTATTTGTAAATTTAGCAGTTTAAGAACTTAAAAACTTAGAAATTTGGAAATTTAAGTATTTGAGAAATTTTATGTTATACAAATTTTTGAATTTGGATATCTACATATTTGAAAATTTGGGAATTTAAGAATTCAAAAATTTTAATATGTGTGGATTTCACAAATTTGAATAATTGATAATTTCAATATTTTGAAATGTAGAGACTAAGATTTAATAATGTATGGACTTAATAATAATTTGATAATTTATGGATTTCTTAAGTTGCAGATTCAAAAATTTCGGGATTTACAAGCATAGTGTATGTAATTATATTTATAAATTATTTAAATATGTTCAAGTTTGTAAACTTGTAAAAGAAACGTTTTTGAGTTTATGTAATTATTCATGAATTGTTCAGCTGCGACTCTAAACCGACATTTCAGATAATGACGATTCGGATTGCAGCCTACGGAAACAATTATAAAGAACAAACGTGAGCAGTTGAGGCGCAATTCGCTACTTGAATAGGTGTCTAAAAGCAAATGAGGACAGATAATCATCCTTTTATCACATTGATGAAATTGCTTAAATCGAGCAAACGCGAGACTGAATCGACGATTGCTTCGCGAGAAAGCAACAGGATATCTTGCTGGTCCTTGTACCTGGATGTTTCTATTCTCCTTTTCGCGATTTAAGAGCGACAAGACGATTCGTTTCTTCGATAATTCAGGAACCGTTCCGCTTTTACTAGTTTCATGGGTTCGAGGGATCGAACGGCTGTACCGATGTACTTTTAAAATAGCATCGAGGTCGAAACGAAGATTCGACTAGCCTACGTTTCATGAATTTCTATCGGCTATAAGTATAATCGTTGAAAAATATGTTTACTTAATTGCAATCTTGCGATAAATTTTATAATTATCTGGTTGTTAGTAATTTCAATAAATTACAATTTTAACAAAAATTTTATAATATTATTAATATTGACTTTTAACTACAATTTATATGATTGCAGATGTTACGATAAAATTGCACAAAATTAGATATTCGTATTAAGTTTCACAACAATGTCAATCAGCTGATGTAACCAGATTTATAGAGTTGAGGAATCAATAAATAAGTAAGGTTAATTAATTACGAATAGTGCTTAAAAATAGTGAATTTAATGATTGTTCAAAGGATTGATATTACTTGCTGCCAAGAAATATTCTATGTCTACAAAATTTACTTTGTGGCAAAAAATCATTAATTTTTTTTAACAGCACCACATAAATTCCTCAATTTACACTCTATTTTCTTAGATTTTAAACGAAAGTTATAATAATTGCAATGAAATTAAAAAATTTGTTAGTTACCAATGATACGGCAAAACAAGGAGTGGTATTAACAGAAGAATTAAACAAATGCTTAATTAAAAACGAGGATCAGTTGCAATATTGATTATAAGTATTGCAGCAACACAGAAAAGAATATCCATCATGTATTAAAAGTAATTATTTGGCAGAAAAAATTCTAGGTCTCAAATTAAATACGTAAAAGTATATTTCAATTATAAATTTAATAAAGTTCAATTGGTTAATATTAAGGATAACTATTGATAAATAAATACTTTATGATAAGTAAAATAATGCTTGACAAATTTTATTTTTAATTTTATTTTGCAAATTTACAATTGCTTTGAGTAACATCCTACATCAAAATTTTTGAGCTCAAACTTTGAAAGGATTTTTTTACTCCAAATATTAATATTTTTTAGTGTTAGAGCGCAAAATAAAGTTCTTTTTGAGCTACTCTAATCGACAAATTGTCAGTATAATGGTATTCTTTCGAGATTAAATTACTGAACTGATGAAAAATTATAAGAGATTAATAAAAAAAAAAATGACAAAAAGAAGCGAGCCCTCTTCTCCCCTACCACTGCATTCCTGCGAAAACATAAACGCATCGACACATTGTCTATCATGGTCCTTATATTACAATTTTATATTACAAATCAACGCCTCTTAAAATTACGACACTACAAAAGATAATAGTCAAGTTTAATGATAATAAAGATATTTATGTTTATTATTTAATGAACAATTATGTCTTCATGTTAATGATACTCCTAAAATAATTGAAATCAATGAACTTGACAGAGAAATATAAAGAATATAAGTAATGTTGTCGGTGAAGAGATCCGTGGTCGAAAGTGACGTAATAAAATGTATCAAGAACGAAATTAATATTTATTTAATAAGCAATACAAAAATGAACGATTCAATAAGGCGAAGAAACAGCAAAGGACAAAATTCAAACGAAACATGTGAATTCGAGACGAAGTCTAATGGTGATCTAATAAATAATTATAAATTCCGTCAGATGGGGACAAACGTTAATTCGTGCATCGTTTTATCACATCGTCTTATCACAAATAAGTAATTTTTAGAATTACGCAGTATTAGATCACGACTGAGGATTAGCAAAAGAATGTTGATCCGAACACTATTCCAAGATTTATTGAAATAATATTATAATACAATAAATCGATATGAATGGCACTATGGCTACTACACGATAAAAAGTAATTCAGGGCGGTGTTCACAGTTATACAAATGTAATGATAGAGAACTGTCTTTTGTTAATCGATTAATGTATCGAGTTTATGTGCGATACTTTGTTATATTCTTAACAGTAATAATACTTTTGTGAGGTGAATTTATTTCAATATAATGATCTAGATTTTGCTGTTTTCTCTTTTGGAGGAGAAATTTTAGGTTAATACACTGGCAAATACTGTAAGATTTCCTAAGGAAAACAATGAAATAGGCTCGGCACATGTGTTGTTTATTGTTTGGCAAATTTTCAAATATAGAAATTTAGAAGTTTAGGAACTTACAAATTGGCTATCTTCCAACTTCAGAAATGTAGAAATTTTCAAACGTTCTAGATTACAATGTTGCAAATTTGAAAATCAAGAAATTTGGAACTTGTTATTGAAATTTGACAATTTGGAAACATGCAAGTTTAGGAATGTGGAAAATGTGAGAATTTCAGAAATTTACATTTGAGAGTTTGAGATTTGGAAATTTTGATTTTCAAAATATAGACATTTCCAAAATATTTTTAGAAATATAAAATATCTGATTTTGAAATTTTGAAAATCTCTGAAATTCGAAGATTTGGATATTTGAAGATATAAATGTTTGAAGACTTTGAAATTTTTAGATCTGTAAATTTGACAATTTCGAAATATGAAATTAAAGAAATTTGAGAGTATATAAATGTAAAAATTTCAGATTTCGAAAGTTGGGAAATTTTGGTATTTGTAAATTTGGGAATTTCGTAATATTGAAATGTAAGAATTTGGAAAGATGATAGTCGTGAACATTTAATAGTGTGGAAATTAGAGGATTTGAAAATTTAGGGATGTGGAAATTGGAGATTTTTTAAAGCTGGACATTTCGAAAATTGGTAATTTCGCATTTTACAAATTGGGAAATTCTGGGATTTGTTAATTTTGGAATTTTGTGATATGGAAATTTAGGAACTTGGAATTATTGTGATTTTAGATATTTGGGTATTATTAAAATAGATTTGGCAATTTAAAGATTGATTTGAGACTTGTTTTACTGATTTGCAAGTACAGAAGCTTGAGAAGATTGGAAATTAAAAAATTTCAATACTTGCAATTTGGAAATGCGGAAATATTTAGAAATGTGGTGAAATTTAGAAATGTGGTGAATTGTCAGTTTAGGAATATAACAATTTAGAAATTTGGAAATTTGTTTTTTAGGTCTTAGAGAATCTAAAAAGGGCCTAGCCGAATAAGGTGGTCAAATGTGCCCTTGAGTCAAATGAAAAACCCAATACGTCAGTCGGTAGCATATCCCAAAAAAACATCTCACACGAAGTTTCAACCCTCGTCCGTGGGGGTAGTAAAAGGGAAAAAACGAAATTCCGGTTTTTGGCCTATTTTGCCTATTTAATTTCGTACAAAAATTTTGAAAAAATTCTGAAACATTGAGGTCCACATAACGCATATTATAGAATTTTTTCAGATTTTTTGATCGCAAATTGTAGTTGTGAAAAATCAAAAACCGAAAAAAAATCGGAAAAAATGCGATTTTTTATTGAAGATGTCGGAGCACTACTTTTATATTAATGTGGTAGTTAGGTATTGGTACAACTATTATCCCCTAATTTTTTCAGATTTTTCGATGAGGTACGCCGTAGTTAAAAAAAATCAAAAACCGATATAATCCTTTACAAAAGTACTTTCCGCTTCGAATTTACATGCCTTCTTTTCTCAGTATATTTATTAAGTAATCTTAAATAGATTCACATTCATAATTGAGACAAATAATATATTAGTTAAAGAAATAAAATTCATTTATTAATTAATTTTACATCATAATTCGTTATATTCCTAAATGTAAGATTTTCGTTTATCGAATGAATTGGCTAAGTGGTTAGAGGTCCTGCCTCGAAATCTATGCATGTTTTTTTGTCGCAGGTTTGTGGTTTTTAATATGCTATTTGGAAATTGGGTATAGATGAAGGTTGAATATGTGGTGTGGATATTTAAGAAATATAAACGTTGGAATTTTGAGAATTTGGATGCGAATTTAGGAATGTTGGGAAATATGGTAATTTGACAATTCAGGAATTTGAGAATTTTAAATATTGAAGATTTAAAATTTTAAAGATTTAAAAATTTACAAATTTGATTCGAAAATTAGATGAAATTAAAAATTTGGGGATTCTGAAATTAAATAAATTTATAAATTTGAAGATTCGAAAATTCGATGGGGTTACAAATTTAGGGACTCAGGAATTTGAAATGTTATAGTTGCAAAATTTTCATGTTTACAAATTTAATACTCTAAAATTGATAGAAAGTGTGTTGATTTTTAGTTAAAGAACTGTACGTTTCAACCGAGTGTACACGACAAACATGTCATTAATCAAATCCAGAATCGATGTTGCTGCTAATGCAATATTTCATTTGGAATTTCTCTTCATTACATTTATTTTAATGCGCTAATAATTTCATCAAATACTCCATGACGTCGCGTAAATATTAATTTCGGACGTTTCATTAACGAACGGATTTTCTTTGGACATTCGATATAATCAAGGGTCAGCGAAAAACAGGCTGCGCCGTTAAATTTATGCAAACACAGGCTGCTCGGGTGCAAAATACTCCACGATTTAGTTAATGTATCTTTGCTTCGCGTTTAGATACAAATACGATGCTAGCTGGTTATTAATTTCGTCTTAAGGTAAAACACGTTAGATTTATGAGGTGATGCTCAGCGTTTCGTGATATTCTGACATTCACCGAGGATATAATTTTTCCCTCTTTCCTTCATTCGTCTTCTAAATCAACACAGTACAAGTTTCACTCGGCATCGTGTTCCTTTTGTCGGCAAAAATACGTTACAATGCTCGTTTGCTTGTTTCCTTTTCGATGAGGCTCGACGCGATGGGTTGTACAAATGAGTACACGGAAATTAAGATTACTGACAGTGTTAATTTCAAATCGTGCTTAAAACTGGTGACATACATGCGTCTACGTGGCACTAACATTTGAACGGTTGTTTCTGAAAATGGTATAAGTCTGTTTGAGATATTTGAGCCGTTTATTTCGAAAGTAGCCTAAGTACATTTATATTTAAGAGTTTGCGTTTCAATGAAATTAAAAATATACGTATAGAGTACCAATGTATCTGAAGCGTATTTAAGAGAGTTAAATTTACAATTCCTATTAAAATAATAGCAATTGTTAAATGAATAATATGTGTTTATTTACCGAGAATGGACTTAGGCCATTTTCAAAATTAACAACTAGATTTGTCATCAAATTTGAAATAGCCCAACAAAAAACAAAATTCAGTTTATTTTATATTTCATTGCAACACTCGAGAAACACCATTTATATCTCCGTAAGTGTGACAAAAAATCTCTATCGTAAGAGTAAAAATTTAATCCCCACTATTGGACGGATTCTTTCGGAATCAGTCAAACATTAAACACTCGATCACCGAGGTAGCGAAGATCGACTATCGATGAGACATGCTAATGCAGACAAAGGAAAACATTGCAATTTTCTTATTTCTTATTATTTTTTCACGAAACGTTTACCATTATATGCATTTTATTTTTCTGATTAAAATGGCGCCAAACGCGATATAATTACGATTATTATTACTTCTGTTGCAAACCATAAAAGTTTCAGACTTTTACACTTACGACAGACTTTACATTTACAGTAAAGATATTCCTCCTGACGGCTTGCTATACAAGTAATTATGATCGTAATTATTTCGTGTTTGGTGTCATTTTAATTAGAAAAAAGGACGAACACGATGGTAAAAGTTTCATTCACGAAATACCAATAATAAAGAATTTTGATTTGTTAATTCAAAGGCTGAACTCGCACGAGTCCTTTCATGTTCGCCGAACGTCTCGAACCTCAGTCCCTGTTTGTTTTTATACCACTCTCTCTTTCTATGTTCAGTACACTACTTAGAATGTAGTACCTCTTTTATAAATGTGAAACTGCAGAACCGAAGTTTTCACACTTAGGGATCGTTTACAGTGTAAACATTGAATACGAAAAATCTGCGAAGCCCAAAATAGAGACATTTGTTAAGTTCTTAAATGATTTGATAGCTATTATGCAAGCCTATCAGGAACATATCGGTAAAAGGTAAGGTTAACTGAATAAACTAGTGGGCGCGTTTTAGCAAATAGTAAAAGGTTTTAATCAGGTCTTTTCTTAGCAAAAGCCAATACAAGAGTGTCTTTGTAGACACGGTCTCGTCTTGAGGACACCCCCGTTAGCATGGACGTTGTTTAGGGCACTTGGGCCCGGGGAAATTTCCCTTGAAAGGGGAAGTGCAATGATAAAAGGCACATGGCCCGTTTCGACTGTTCGTCGATTTCTATTTTCTAACATTCGGCCATACTGACGTTAGGTCTGTCCCCAGACTCACAACAAATTATCTTAATAATCTAGCTGAAAGAAATGAAAATGTGTTGTCGTGATATGACACCGTCGTATCACTCAGGATCAACTACGGATACCCTTGTCGATCTTTGATGCACTTTACATCCCTTATTGGCCACCACCCTGCCTGCGACACACTTTGTGTCCGTCTGGTTCGGTGCCGGTCTTCCACAAGATACCGTTGTACCTGTGCTCAGTACCTGTCTAAAATACCTGTCGTATCTATGCCTGGCAGCTTTGACACACTTTGTGTCCTGACACTCGTTGCGTCCTTTTCTTAAACTATTCCCGTCGGAACTCTGGCGTGTTAGTGTCAAGTCGTGTGCAAAGGTGGCACATGTGCTAGGGTCATTGCACCCCGGACTTTGACCCGGTTTTCAGGGGTCTTAGGATGACAATAATATAAACCTATATCTGTCATCGAGTCAAGGATCGGTGGTAACTGATAGCTTAGGACCGCGACGAGTTCGAAGAGTCACGGATGTTATGATTAAAGGTCGATGCCTTTTCTTTTGAGAATTACCGAAGGTGCCGTGCCTCGTGGCCGATGACCCGACGTCATGGTGCTACGTGGCGCGTGCAAAGAGTGTTCTAGTAGGATCTAGCCACGGAGGGTGGAGGATATTGCATCCTTTGGTGAGAGGACCATGAGAGTCCGCATGGCACTTACCTCAGCACCTTTACAGAGAACGATACCTTACCTAATTTTTACAAGTAATATGTAACAGGCGGGTGACGATTCTTCCGTCCTCGCTCTTGGTCAGATGCTCGGACCGTTGCTCTCAATTGCTGGGCCTTGCCTGGTCGTCGGACAAGCATCCCCCTCCTTTGCTTATCGGGACTTTACGTTTCCGATCTGCTGTGACTTTTCTGTAAACAAACTCAAAAACATGTGAGACTATGTTCAGTTCGTTCGATAGCCGACTACTGGTTAACGGCTACCCTAAACAAAACTACAATGATACTATAGGAAGGCCAAGAATATTCAATAAATAAACGAATATTTTATGAAATGAGCTCTTTATTTGCTGGTGGATTCGACAAGACTCACTCGTTGAAAAACGTCGTTGGAAACCAAAACATTGTCTCGTCGGCACGGCAATTGAACAGATGCACTCGCTCTCGGTACAATGTACCCGGTGTACCCGCTTACAATACATTAATTTTTTTTAACAAAAAGGATATAGAACAGATTCAGCTTTGTGCGTCGTGGTCATCCCCTTGGATTGTAATCCACGGTTTAATTTTGTCAGCTGCAACGATTGTTCGTAATCGTGTTGACCCTTCTCGTAGATCTTTTACGTCATAACGGTCGTTGGGTAACACCGCTCTGATTCGGAATGGTCCTTTATACTTCGGTAGCAGCTTCCGACTGGTTCCGGTTGAAGGGTCACTGGTTATTTGTACCAGGACTAACTCATCAACGGTATACCTGTGAGCTTCTTTTCGCTTACGGTCGTAGCGCTCCTTCTGTTTTCGCTGCTCTTCGGAGATATGTTTGCTAATATCTTCCCGAAGTTCTTCTAAATTAAGTCGATCCATCTCTTCTTGTATCGCACTTAATATGGCTCCTTCCGCTATTGTTTTCATATCACATCCGATTAATGCTTTCATCGGTGTGGTTTTTATGCTCTTGCTGTGCATTGTATTCAAGGCACTTTGCACTTTCTTTACCTGTGTGTCTCAGTCTTGTGGATCTTGACCTGCGGCACTTGTCGCTAGAGCGTCAACGATAGTTTTGTTATATCGTTCAACTTGTCCATTGGCCCTTGGCGTAGCCACTACATTAAGTATGTGCTTGATCCCATACGTTGTGCACAGTGTCGTAAATCTTTTCGACGTGAAATTCGTACCTCGATCACTAATTATCCTTGTGGGAACACCAAACAGATACATGAAATTTAACAACACTTTCAGACGCATCTACTGTAATAACAAATTTCGTGAATGCGTCTACCATCACGAGTAAGTACTTATTTCCCTTTGTTGGAGTTCCAGAGTCAGGAATAACTCAAGATGAATTTAATAACAATTTATTATTCAACAGTATACTTGGTTGAACCTTAATCTAGGACTCTAGTTTTAAAAAGTTGTACTTGACACGGTGAAGTTTGGATAAAATCTGAAGAGAAACGATGTTGAAAAGGAAAATGTAAACTATTGGAAGGAAACTATTGGTTGATATTTTAGATAAGGGTGTGGGAACAGGAAAAGTCATTGGCTAGATTATTTGCGAAGGAGGTGGCTTAGGAAGAGGAGTGATTTATTAGAAAATGTGAAAATGCTTTAGCGGGACCTTGGAAAAATCTTGAAGCTGTAGGAAATTCTAAAGAGGCATGTTTTGGTGATATTAGACAGACAGGAAAGCGCAGAAAGTGGACAATAGGGTAAAGGAAATAAAGGAAGAGCCAGATGTAGAAGAGAAAGTCGGATAGTTCGTTAGGATTTCCAACACCTTCTTACTCGTTTCAAATCGTCCTACATGATCGATATGTAGAGTGTGAAACGGTATCGGTACCTTTTCAATCGTGTTCACCTTGCATTGTTTTTTCCCAGCGGTGTGTTTATAATATGCACAGCTTAAACATGCGTTTACGTACTTCATAACAAAACATTGCATATTCGCAAACCAATAATTGCGCTGAATCCGCTCTAATGTTTTTTCCGCACTTAGATGTCCAGCGTCATCATGGCATACTCGGCATATTTGCAATCTTGCATCTTTCGGAACAACCCATACTGTTTTATTATACGATAGACGGCGATATAATTTATTATTCTTCAACACATATTCTTTAAAATAGTGTTTCGTTTCCGGTAACTTTTCCCTGTTGGCGAGAATCGTCCTAATGACAACTGCTCATCTTGCATTTGAGCGGTCGTTATCCATTCAGTCTCTGTAATATCCACATAAGCGACCTCGAGGGCGACCGGTTGAGGATTTCGGCTAAGTGCGTCCGCATATGCCACCCTCCTCTTGACTTTCCAACCAACATCGTCCTATGCGTGGCAATAAATCCTTCTTCGAAAAAGTCGTCCTTAGTACGTTGCAGGCCATTACAACTTTAAATTCCGTTCCGAGCAAATAAACCCGGAAATGTCGTAGGGCCAAAACAACTGCCATTGTCTCCAACTTGTAAGAATGATAGCACCGTTGATCCGCTGTGGTCTGTTTACTGAAATACGCAACGACTGCCATATTTCCATCTTCCTGCTGTTGTAACAATATTGCTCCGACTCCTGAGGAACATCCGTATGTACTTCGGTAGGTTTCGTTGGATCAAATATGCATAATATCGGTCGAGACATTAATTTCTCTTGTACCTGCCGAAAAGCATTCTTCTGGAGTTCTCCCCATTGCCATGGTACATCCTTACGCGTAAGACGTGTCAAGGGTTCCATGAGTGCCGCAAAGTTCTTAATAAATTTTCTAAAATAACTTGCCAGTCCCAAAAATTGACGTACCTGTTTGACCGTTTTAGGCTGCGGCATTTTTTTTACAGCGTCTATGTTCCGTTGACCTGGCCTTACCCCATGTCCGCTAATTTCGTGACCTAAGTACTCGATGGTTTCTTTAAAGAATGAGCATTTTTCGAGCTTAAGGGTCAACCCATGTGTTCGAAACGCCTCCAAAACTTTTCGTAAATTACCGATGCCTTCTTCGACCGTTCTCGACGGTATAATAACGTCGTCTAAATAAACAAATGCAACGGTATCTTTTAAACTTCCAAGGACTTTGTTCATCAGTCTTTAGAAAACGGCTGGTGCATTTGTCAAGCCAAATGGTATTCTCAAGAACTCGTAATGTCCTTCAGGTGTAACAAAGGCTGTTTTCGAAATAGAATTTTCGGCGACGGGTACTTGGTAATATCCTGACGCTAAATCAAGGGACGTAAAATATCGACTGCCTCCTAATTTATCTATCTGGTCGTCGATGAGGGGTAAAGGATATTTATCTTTTACGGTTATTGCATTTAACTTACGGTAATCTACGCACCTTTTGGTATCTCTTATTTTCTTTTTTACCAACGTGATCGGACTCCCTGATTATTCCGTTTTCTAATAATTTCGCAATTATTTCACGAACGATCTTCTTTACTGGTTCCGCAAGACGATAAGGATGATATGCAATCGGTTCTTCTGTAAGGCACTTAATTTCTATCAACGTCGTATTCGTTTTTCCTAAATCTCTCATTGATGATGATATGCAATCGCGGAATTCTTCCATTAACGCGACGCATAATATCCGTTCTTTTTTCCCGATGTTTCCTTTTAACGTTGGGTCTGTCTGGACAACGTAGATATCCATCGCAGCAATTATTTGCGATTGTCTTGAATTTCTTATATCTAAAGGTAAGTGGGTTGCCTCGTTTCAGTATTACAACATGTTCTTGTTGTAAAAAATCCCTACCAATGATTACGTCGTGTGCCGTATATTCATCCGGAACAATGAATGAATTTACGTCCGCAATCACGTTCTGTATCTTTACCGTAATCGGCGCGGTTTGATTAATTACTACCGATCGATTGGCAAACCCTTTGAATACTATGTTTTCTACGGTCTTTGTATTAAAATAGAATTTTTTTACTATCGATGAATGAACGATAGTACAGGCGTTTCCGGTATCTATTAGACTTTTTATTTTATGCCCGTTAACGCGAACATAAATTTGGTAAATATTAAAATTATACTTAATATTCTGTACAATATTTACCTCTTTTTGAGGGCATTCTTCCCGCTTGTGTCCCAGCTTTTTGCAAACGGTACACTGGATCCTTGGTTTTTTATATTCCCTTGCGACATGGCCTGTTTTCCCGCAGTTGTAGCAGGTAACCGCTTTTCCTTTTGTTATTTCACCTGCTTTCAATGAAGCTGCACGCATTGCATATGATGTCTTCGTCTTCTTTTCTTCTTTACCCGGCATCTTGCCCATAGCGCACATCGACGCATACAGTTCGTTCGTGTCAATATGCTTCGCCGATCTTATTGTTCTGGCGATCGTTTCATCTGGGATGCTAAAGATTACCATGTCAACCAATTTGTCATCCGCTAGATTTATATTTAGCCGTCTAATTAAATTTAATTTTTAGAAAGAATAGTCTCCCAGAGCCTGTCCTGGCTTTGCTTCATATAAATCCGCCTCCCGTAACAATATGGAAAACGGCATCGTCTGACGGAACTGAGCTACCAAAAACACCTTCATTTCGGCCCAGGTGGTCGCAGCTTGTATTTGGGTATCATACCACTGCCTGGCATGTCCCCGTAATCGTGTTGCAATCAATCGCATCACACATCGGTCGTCCCAGGAGAACCGCGATGTCAAATCGTCCACGTGGCGCACCCAATTCTCAATCGCGATATCTTCCTTTGACGGGTCGTAAACTGGAATCAAATGTTCGTCTCCTAGACGTGCGAAACTCAGCGATTTTGCACGCGATGCGTAGCTTCGTCTATTTAAGCTATCTTGCTCCATCCGATCGAGACGAGCGCTTCGAGATTCGTTATCGTTTTTTCGCGGGCTACATAATCGCACACGCGAAATACGCCTTCCACGGCTGCGCGAACGCGAACTCGAATCCCGCCGTCGGGACGTACGCGATCGCACGCGGGAACGAGAGCGTTTTAAAAATTCGTCTATCATGCTCTCAAGACGTCCCAGCCGCGATTCCATACAATTGTCTCTCCTCTCAGGTGCACTTTCTCCGTCACGACTGCACGATGCACGATCCACTTCAATTGTCAATTCACAATGTTCAAAACTTAATCAATATACACAGTATGTCTGAAAAGTAACGGAACTTTTTAAATAAAAAAAAAGTATTGGTTATTTTGCCAAAATTAATTTTTTTTTGTTCAAAATACATCCCTTCCGCATCAATACACCGCTGGGCACGCTCAGGCAATGTTAACATAGATTTTTTTATGTGGTTTTGCGGAATCGCTTGAATCACCCTTGTCACAGCTGCTTGGACTTGTGTAACAGTGTCATAAAACGTACCTTTCATAGCTAATTTCAATTTTGGAAAAAGGAAGTAATCGCATGGAGATAAATCAGGCGAATGTGGAGGATGTTGGAGCACACAGACTTTTTTTTCCGCCAAAAATTCACGAACTGCGACAGTTCTGTGACATGGTGCATTATCATGCAACAGAAACCAACTCTCTGGCGCTCGATATTCGGGCCTCACACGAACGATTCTTTTCCACAAACGTTCCATAACACCCAGATAATAGTCGCCATTAACATTTTGTCCCTATGGAACGAATTCCCGAAGTATAATACCTTTAGAATCGTTTAGAATTTCGAAAAACTCAAAACCTGGCTTTGGGTCGTCTTCCAAAGTATCACGACCATCCTGGAATCGCTTATATCACTCGAACACACATGTACGGGATAAACAATCGTCGCCATAAAGATTTTTCATTAATTCAAATGTTTCTGTAAAAGTTTTATCGAGCTTTACCTAGCAGAATTTAATATTCGCTCTTTGCTCCATCGTGATTTTGTGACACGGTGACGAAAGGTTCTGTCGCTTTAAACACTATAAGTTTACAATTCGTTGCTCGATTCCAATAACGATTGGTTTGTTTTGTAGGGGAGGAATACTGTTTTCAAATAGCATATTGTTTTCATAGATGTCGCTAATAGTGTTCCTTAAATTTAAAAAGTTCCGTTACTTTTCAGACATACTGTGTATGTAGATACTATACACTTAACGCTAGTCTTATCAGAGTTACTAACTATCACTAAAATTATTGCTAAAATCACTAATAACTAGCACTAAATGCACACTTTATAGTTCAGAGCACTCGAATAGTCCGTATATGATAATATAATACACGTGAGTACACTCTTTAAAATGTGCACTTACACAGACGGTATATCCCACTTCTGATATGTAAGCCTATCAGGAATATGTCGGCAAAAGGTAAGGTTAACCGAATGAACTGGTGGGCGCGTTTTAGTAAATAGTAAAAGGTTTTAATCAGGTCTTTTCTTAGCAAAAGCTAATACAAGAGTGTCTTCGTAGACACGGTCTCGTCTTGAGGACACTCCCGTTAGCATGGACGTTGTTTAGGGCACTTGGGCCCGGGAAATTTCCCTTGGAAGGGGAAGTGCAATGACAAAAGGCACATGGCCCGTTTCGACCGTTGGTAGATTTCTATTTTCTAACAGTTATGTTCATATATTTTTCATTTTAAAAAATATATAGACTAAAAATTGCATTATATTGTGCATTATAACGTATTATTGAAATAGAAAACTACTACTTACACCGTGTAGATGGCGCTAGTGCACAACACCAACATAGTGGCTGTGAGTTGATACTAAATATGTTTCTAAAAAGCTCGTAAACATCAATTAAAATGAATCATAATGTTGTTGAAAACACGTTTATTACTTTTGTTACTGCAAATAAGTAGGTCCATATGTTTCTACGCGTGTAACGCTGAAAATACACATGGGTCGGCCACTTTTATTAGTTCATACATTAAACACGAAATATTCCCAATATAATCGTATTTATATTTACAGTTTTCAACAAATACTTTGTTGATAAATGTCTTTAATACATAAATGCCTATTTACTTTGATTTTTACGTCCTGTTTGTAAAGAAATCAGTACTGCAGTACATTTTATATAATTAATAAACAGAAAGAGTTTACCATTCAATTTGTTTAGTTCTAAAAAACTGGTGAAAATTGACCAAGTTCAAGGAAGAGTTTAATAAAAATCTTTTTTAAAAAGGTCAAAAGTTTTTTGAACACGGATATCTGTTTTATCGCGAGATCTTAATTGGACATGTACTATTAAAAATTTATATTTTTTATCATTGAGAAAAAGTTGCTTGCACTTTTTTCAAAATACCATTATTATGACTTGGTAAAGATTAGTGATCTACAAGGGAATAGTTGCGTGCGTGTTTTTAATTCAGGTAGTAATTTTAGGACACCTTAAAATAAAAATTTTTTGAATAAAATTGAGTTGTTACAATAAAATAACAAATATTATTTTGTTATTTATATAAATACTAAATTCAATATAAAATTAATAACATACTAAATTCAACATAAGATTTAATATAAAAAAATGTAGTATGAAGTACTAAAATTTAATCTATTTCAATATTAGTTTTAATTTCAATTTAGCTTATTTTAATTTTATCTTGAGCATGCAGAAATGAATAACAATTATTTACAAACATTTTAAGCCTATTTTAAAATTATATTTAAAAATAGTGAAAATTAATTTTATTCATAATAATCTAAATTGCTAAATTTTAATATTTGAAAATTTAAAAGTTTGTGAATTTAAAAATGTGATAATTTGAAGACTTCTAAGTTTCTGAATTAAAAAATTTGTAAATTTGAAAGTTTTTCAACTAAGTAAGATTTGAATATTTGTAAAATGAAAGCGAATTAGAATGTAACTTGAATTTTAAATCAAATGATGGTTCAGTGAAGATACAACTGGTTATTCATTACAAGAAATATGAATAAAACTATAATTTTAAGAGATAACTCGAATGTAAATATTGCAAAGTAGAGAAATCATCTGCTACATAATTCAGTTAATTAGTTGCTGAGACATGATCTGTTCGTTATTATCCATCCATTATCATTAGAAATTAATGGTTATCTGATTCACGCTTTCTAGATTGCATATATAATACCATTAAATGGTCGTTGATCGAACAAGTAAAATTTTATACGCATTAAGTAAATACTATTTGCTTAGACACCGTAGATTCGTGCTATTACGGTCTTCCGGATCTTTTTCTACTTATTGCAGTTGTATATCTTAATAGCTCTAATTGCAGTTTTATACCATTTAAAAAATTATGATATTATCAAATAAATTGTTGCATAATCACTACTAATATTATTACAGATTTGTGAATACGAACACATCTTAATTTTGAAGTTTTATACATTTTAAAACTTGAACATTTCTAAATTTGATAGTTTATAAACTTAGAAGCTTAAAAATCTAAACAGTTGTAAATTTCTAAATTTGAAAGTTTCGAAATGTGAAAATTTCTAAATTTTGAAGTTTATAAATTTAAAGACTTGAAAATTTCAACATGCGAACATTACCAAATTTCTAAACTTAAAAGTTTCGTTCATTCAAAAAACGTAAAAATTTGTAAATTTATAAACTTACAATAGAAGCTTGAAAATCTGAGCAGTTGTAATTTTAAAAACTTGAAAATTTCTTGATTTCTAAATTTGAACGTTTTTGAATTCAAAAATGTCTAAATTGCAAATTTATAAGCACAAAAGCTTGATAATCTAAATAGTTGAAAGTTTCTGAATTAAAAATTTTATAATTTACTCATTCCTGTTTCCTTAACAACGTATTAAAAATTTATTGTCTATTTTTACATAACATTCTCATATCAAAAATCTTGATACAGGTGTTTGTAAACGTATAAAATATTATTGGTCTTAAACTAGTAATATTCAATGTGGAAAGAGATATTTATCGTTGTTTAAATTTACTGTGTGAAACGTATTATAACACTGCAAATTCGTACAAACAGATTTGCACAGTTTACGATGTAATATGACTCTACGATGTGAAGCCTTTGTGTTATCCATTTAATAATTTTATTGCAACGACAAATAATCCAGTATCATTTGAGATGAAAGTTCAAGATGTAAATATAAGTTGAAGGTGCTTGCAAGATTGACGGTAAAATGATATTCAAGCTTCAGCCAAAGGTTTTGCAACATTTAGAAACTATGTTTTGATATCCTAAATTCATCTCACAAAAATAAACGTTAATAAACATTCGTGGATTATGAAGTTTTCGTTCTGAAGTTTCTTCGTTAATTACTTCAAATTAAACAGTTGTATATAGGTTTCCAAATTCTTTAATTTTACAGAATGTTCGAACAAAATGTATGCACGTTTTAGTATTACATAATTTAACAAGTAAAATGAACAGATATTAAACTGATAATATGTTAACAAATTTACGTCATAAATATTTAATATTCGTATCATTTTTATTATCATTTTGGAGTCTGATATTTATATTTGAAGTATGTGTACATTTCAATAAAACACTCTGTTTATAAGTAATTGAGTAATTTAATGTTAATGTAACAAATGTAAATCATATTCTAATGTATAATGTACGTTTTGTGTAATTTATGTTATATGTTATCAATATTGTCTTCCTTTCCAAATTATTATACCTTCATTGGTTTAACTTGTTTTTCCTGTTAAGGACAGTGTGAGATTTGACATTTTCAAAAATCTTGATTTCTATGATACCTATGGTTTCGCATGAAACAGAAAGTTCAGTCATATTCTTTGCGTGGGAAATTCCCAAAGTAACGAATATCAAATACAGAAATTATTAACGAAATTACGTAAATGTTAACCTTTGGTATTGTAATGAAATCTGTTTGCGACTTTGTGACTGAAAATACGTGTATAACGAAAGGACGTTGAAAAATGAATAGATTATGACAGATAGACTTCTAAAATAACTTATTTATATACTACACTGTAAAATTAGTTTGTTGACATCTCTTCGAGTCCGTTTGCAACGTTTCGATAACGATTTTCTAAACTTGTGATGTAATAATATTCACGAGTATTTTTTGACACCAATTCTGTGATTGATTTACGTACTTGTCAAAATAAATGAGATAAAGTTAGTCATTAGTACTACTTCGAGTTTGTAACGATAACGGAAGTAAGAGATGTTTAGATCGGTCCGTGCCGAGCTGGAAAATAATTCAACGGTTGCCAGACGGTCAAGTAAGTGAAAATTGCGATGATTAATTGGACGTCAGAAGCACTGCAAGTAATTTTCCCGACGAATTTCGCAAACTGCGAAAGAGCCATCGAGTTTACGCGTGGATGTTTTCGTTTCTTATCGTTTGCTCGTCGTTCTTCGATTAATTGCATCGAAACTTTCGTTTCCTGTTTCTTTACTTGCTTAACGTAACTACGAAATTTTCCATTTCAATTTATGATTAAACGAATCAAACAACATCAGAGCTGCTGGAATTAAAAAAAAACATCTCCGTTCAGTTTTTAATTTTGCTTTAATGAAAATATAACTTTTATGTCACATGGAAGCATTTTTTTGGAAATTTCTTTTGCACATAACCAGATCCTTAAATCTATGTTATCGAAACGAAACATGAATTTGTATTGTATCGAGATGTCCATTCTGAAATTCCGAGATTCCCTAGACCGCTGCATCCCTAAATTCTTATATCTCCGAAACCGCATATTACTGGATTACCACGAGAATACATCCCCAGATTCTTTGAACGACAGGTCCCTAAATCACTACATTCGTATATTCCTAGATTTCAATATGTCTAGATTCATACATCCCAATACCGTTATTCAAAAATTCTTAAACCCCCATATTTCCAGATTTTTATATCCCTAGATCAAACTCTAAATCCACATATCCCTAGACTTTAATATCCCTGAAATCCTAATGAACTCAGATACCAATATCCCCAGACATCAATATTCTTCGTTGCTATTATCCCTAGATACAAACATCTCTAGATAACAATATCCCTAGATGAGAATGTACTCAGGCGCCAATATCCCTAGATGAAAATGTCCATACAGGTCAATATGTTTTGATGCAAATATCCCCAGATATCAATATCCCTAGATGACAGTATCCCTAGATTTCAATATCCCTAGATGCCAATATCTCCAGATGCCAATATCCATAGATTCCAATATCCATATCCTTATATCTCCACTACTCTAAATCTCCATATCCCTAGATTTCAAAATCCGTCCATTCTTATATCCATAATATGGATAATATGAACAATTTACCATAGTGTTGACGAATGCATTTTCGTTTCACTGTGGCTGTTAGACGACAAATATCATGAGTAAATTCTCATGGGACAGTCATGTTTCATAGAAATTAATACAATCTGCGTATGACTAATTATCTTATGAGTTATCTCTGTAACATGGATGACAGTGAGTTCCAAGATTTATGGTGTGTGCTGGTCATTCTGAAACATTTAATTTGTATGTCTACTGAAAGATGTGACTGTTTACTAGAAGAATGTGTCCTTTCAGGGTAATACTTATGAAAAAGTGAGTGAATTAATTTAGCTTCATAATTTCCATTTTAATTCTTCATACTGTACGAACAATAATAATGAAGGTTAGTACAAACAAGAAATGTATTGTAAAATAATTTTAATAATGCATA
Organism: Megachile willughbiella; assembly: GCA_945859595.2. NCBI lineage: Eukaryota > Metazoa > Arthropoda > Insecta > Hymenoptera > Megachilidae > Megachile > Megachile willughbiella. Next base: position 2,753,250 of record OX243807.1, read on the forward strand.
CGGACTTAAATGAAATGTTTTTAAAATATTAATTAAAGCCAATTAAAAAAAAAATTAATTAATTTAGTCAATTATAAATTTAATTATAATTTGTTTTAATTGATGCAGTATGAAACGAACGGAATATTAAATAAAGTACTTAATTTTTAATATAACTACTTAAGTATGATGTGAGGTTCTTATGTGATTATAGCTTATGTCTTTTTAATAGCTAATAGCTATAATTGGTGATCAAATTATATAAATTAATAGCTATTATTGGTGATCAATAATCCGTGCCCAGAGTGAAACTCTCGTAAACAGGCGATAACCAGGAAAGGAGCTTCACTTGTACGATTTCAAGCCTTTTATGAAACGGGTGCGAATGAAACCTGTTAAAAAAATGTAGTTTACACACGGAAACCTCAAACAGTATTAACTGCAGACAGGTGAAAGCCTTGAAGGTTCAAGTTACAACTTCTAACTTGGATAAGATTTATTTCGGTATTTTATTAAAAAAGAAAGTCTTTAATCTGTTTGAAAGAAAGAATAATTATTTATTTAAAGAGTCGCGTAGAAAATTGTTTTTGAATTAATTGCAGTAACATTTCATTCGATATATTATATCAAAATAAATATTTAGTAAATACAAAGTTCACATCTTATAATACATTGCTTTTAAATATGTTTTATAAGTTTTATATAATTGTATTTGCGTTACAAAGTTCAAAGCTCTGTCTTCCTAATATTTATTTCTGGGATCATTTTGAAATTATTTTTCGAAACGCATTTTTCTAAAATAATATACAAATTTTTAGTTATTGGTACTAAACACCTGTGTAACTGGAATATGTTTCATTAATAATGCTTTAATTAATATTTTAATAATGCTTGTTATACGCAGTTACCGCTATTTTTCCATATATAGGAAGCAAAACGTAAAAAATAGATATAATTTATAAGAAAAAGGTAAGTTATGCCAATAGTAAGATCAGTGGCAATTATTGGATCTTTTATCCACAGTAAGAAAATTCAATGATATAGAATTAGTATGAAACGGTATATGTCAAGTGGTAAAAAGCTAAGGTATTGATTATTTATATTTAATAGTGCAGCGTTATAAATTAAGTTGCACTAAATATTTAACATAAATGTTATGTTAAATTATTTTATTTTATTTTATTATTTTATCACATAAATGTTATGTTAAATATTTTGAAATAAAAGTTATTTATTGATCGTATCCAAGAATATTAGGGTATTGCTTTTATAGGTGCGATAAAACGATTGAGAAAGTCCATGAAAACTGTAAATGACACGTTCCGCTATTGCGTTTTGTTCGTATCGAAAGTGAAACGTATGCCTACAAAGGATTGGTTTTTGCATTTTATCACATGAGCTCTGATTTTTAAACAATTCGACCAAGAAGTCGATTTAGGTATGGTAAGGTCCTGGTACATCATTTTTATTTCGTTTTACTTACGTTCGTTTTCTAATTAAAATTATCGTCTTTTATTAAGGACTGTTCCTTTATTCACAATTAAAAAACTTATTTCTATCATACACTCAACATTAATAAGCTCCTATTGTACAACGTTATACATTTTATGTACTAGTAAGAATATACAGTTACAAAACATTTTGAAATAATATTATTTATAAATTACTTCAGTATTCCTCCTTAAGGGGGGCAATATCTTTAGATAGATGAAAATAAGCTGATATTTGTGAAATTTTTTGTATAAGATATCTTTGTCTTGTATTTTCGAAATTTCAGGTGTAATTTTTTGTAACTATTGCCTATTACAACATACTTTCTTTTTTTTTAAATATTTAAAAATGGCGGAATTATGATAGTCTTTCCTGGAAGTGTTTTGGCGCGTCTCATGAAACGGCGTGACTTCTAGCTTTAGTTACATTGGTCTGAAACAAGTTTGCAAACGATGTTTCGATTATTAACATTCACAGTTAGTAGATGAACCTAAGAAATGTGAAAAATATGGAAAATTGAAAAGATTGCGCGCTTTTAAAAAAAAACTTTGAATTTTACTGAAAATTTTCGCAATATTTTGGAATAAAAAAGGACTTTAATGTTAAATTTATTTCGTACATTTAGGTTCATATGTTAGATAGTATTGTCGTGGATATGTGCAAAAAATTTGAGCGCGATTGATAAACTAGTTTTTGAGTTATCAGTCACTCCAATTTTAAAAATGTAGTTTCGAGAAAAATGCGTTTAAAGTTTCGATAAGTAAAACCTGAATAATTTCAATGATTTACCAACTAATCTGCGATTCCTGCGCCATATAATAATCCTTCGGCTTACTCGTAAAGTTGATTTTTCTCCATAAGCTCATTCTCCGTAAAAATACAAAATTTCAAACACAGCAATGGCATGATAATAACAAATCTGCTACATAGCCCTCTGCATCGAGCACGTGAATATCTGCGGCGCCATACCAGACATGAGTCACGATAATCAGCCATAACATCAAAAGGGCTCCGTATTACGTTTTAAAATTTTGAGACTATATTTTTGAGATGTTGCATTAACATTTTATAGAAAAAAAAAAATGTTTGCAATTTTTTAAGATTATAAAGGTATTGCCCCCCTTAAGGACCAAATGAAACAAAGCATTTCAAACACTCGTTAATGATCTGCAGAAAGAAACACACTGTTCGTAAGTAGAAAGAAGTAATGCAGAATACGCATTCTGTGGTTCGTGACATTCTTGGCACGAGCAACGAAGTCTTGACAAAAATCTCGGCCCGCGTTTAGGTCTTCTGACCTTGCGCCTCAGAGACCGTAAGGTGACGACATTCTGGCTTCTGTAATTCACACCTTTCATAAAATTCTAGGTATTTGTTACGTCTTTTGGCAACCTGTGGTACATTAACTAAAGTGTTGTTCAGCAGTCGTTGTACTTGGTTAGATTGATCTTCTTCTTAATTAAGCATATAAGGTAAATGACCCCATTGCCAGATACAAAATGCGACAACGAGAAAATTTGCAAAACTTTGATACGTATAAATCAACATCTTCGACCCTTACAAAAAGTTCCCAAATTACAAATAATTAAATAATAAATTAATATGTGATTAATTCCGATACAATTTATATCAGTAAATATAAAGAAACTTAGACGGTAATCGATTCTTCATGTTCACATAGGCCAAAATAATTATTTTTACTTTTCTTTTTTAATTTTTATTAATCCTTAATTTTCGTCATTCTTAAGTGATATTAATGCTCCATATAAAGACATATTTCAGCTAAATTTAAAACTTTTAGAAATTGATTTTGGAATTTTAGAAATGAAAAACAGTACTTTTATTGCAATAACTCCAATTTCCCGATTTCACTTATAATTCAGTGGTCATAGAAATTACGGTGGATGAACGAAATACAATAATTAAAGTAAATAAAGAAGGTAAGTGTTTTCAAGAAATGGAAACATAATAAACAAAAGTTTCGTTACTGTTTAGTATATTATTAGCAAATACAAATAAACTTAGACTGTAATTGATCATGCTCAGCTAATCATAAAAGCTATATAATCGTGATGAGAAGTTTATATCGCGTAATGTAAAAGAAATTCATTTTTTATTATATAAATAGCACAAGATTTGCAAGAAATGTCAAACAGAATTCAAGAAAATTAAGGAAACATAAATACATAGTCTGCACGCGTTGCAAGGAAAAGGCCATTCGTTTGTGCGGAAAATCGCTTACAACGGTTGAATTTTGCAAAAAAATATGATAGTAAATTTCTAAACTTTTGGAAATGCATTATCTCTTCCGATGAAAATAAATATAATATGTTCGGATATCGACGGTGAAAATTGTTCTACAGAAAAAAACTACAAGGCATTCGATTAACAAATTTTTAGCTTGTTGAAGATAACAGAAGTGGTGTAAAGGTATTAGGTTGTTTTACAGCTGGTGATGTAGGCAATTTGAAAATTATTGATTGTATTATGGATCTATTTGTATGTTTATTCCAGTAACTGCCAAATTTTTATTTTTGATATTTTCGGTATACTAGAAAAATAGAAGTAACTTAAATGGAAATTTAGGTTACTTTACTAGTATATTAAAGAAATAATTGTTTTTTAACATTTTAATTAAGAAACATAAAAATTAATTTTATTTTTTGATTGTGCTATCAACTGAAAGGATGTGTACGTAGTCTCATAGCTGAATATGCCAAAAAAAGTAAGGGATAAGAAAAAATACTAGCGGAGAAAAGGTAAACTGGCTAAAATATGTTGGGTAAGGTTTGGTAAAAGTGCACCGAAAACTATTTTATATAAAACATCGATGGAGGACAAAGAATTTAAGACGTTAGATTTATCACCTACATGTCGGGGAAGACGGCCAAAATTTGAAAGAATCACCCTAGCGCCATTTTATAACGATGTTAGACCTATTACATGCGAAAAGTATAAAGATATGGATCAGCTATTACCTTATACATATATCTTCTATGCATCATGAATATTTCAAAACACGAAGATCATAAATAAATAATAGCAATATCTTATGTTAAGTTTAACAATATATAAATATAATTAACATTCAAAATAAAAAATACTACTCCTATTTCATTCCTTTTACTATTTATAAACAAAATTGGATTAATACAAAAAATATTTTAAGTGATATCTAATTTTCATAATTGAAATTAAATGATTTTTTCAATTGAATAATTATGAAAATGGTGTAAGTTCACTTTTAACCCGTAAATATATATTATTTAAATTCAATTCGCCTAAAAGAAATTGGTATATCAAATTACATATTAATAAATTAGTAGAAATATTATTAAGCTTGACATAATTAATTTTTTTTAACTGACTGATAGCTAACCTTTAACTTTCTCGAAACAGCAAAAAATGGAGTTGCAGCACTTTCAAAATAAACGGTCCATTTATTTAGATAACTTTGATAATATTCTCTCTAACTTTATAATATTATATCAGCATAATTGGGTCAGAAATATGCGGGATGTTGATTGATTTACTAATATTATAATACGAAATATTCGAAGCACTTATTTTGTCTTACATTAATGACCTGAAGGCCGTCTTATGGCACATGGTTAAATTCGCTCTGATACACGCTTTCATACAACATAAACAAATATACATTCTATTTCAAAAATCACCTTCATTTATCGATAAGTAATGTAAGTATAAAAAATTAATATGTCCTTTAATTCTCAGTAAAATATAGTAAAATCTTTTTTTCTTCCATTTTCTTTTACATATTATATTTACCGTTTACGGTAAAAACGTTGAGTAGTACATCAGTAAACACCCTGCAGATCTTTGTACAGCAATTTGTATTTACTTTACAAGTTTCTTTGAACTATTTGAAATGTGAAGAATTTTAAGATCAAATAAGGTTTAGTAATAAACATTTTCGCATTCTTAGTTTAATAATTAATATAGCTCAACAACTTTTTATGTCGAATTATTTGTCGTTTTAAGGTGAAGTGACTGAAGTGAAAAAGTTATTCGAGTTAAATGTTATTTGAAAATAATTTATTTGATTTGAACACAAAGCAACTGGTTTCCATATATTATTCGTAAAACAATAATAATAAAATATTGTAGGGAATGCATTTCGTGGCGACGTTAATATACAATGTATTTTGCGATATGCGATGGAATTTTTCGATGATTCGAGATATCGAATGTTCGACGGATCGTTAGACTTTTGTTTTTGGACGCGTACGATCCTGCACGCGTGTCCTGGGGAGAAGCTTGCGAGACGCGGAGACGAATAGACGTTTGCGATAACTAATTATAAAATACGACATGCTGTACCGAACACCACTGTTCAACCATTCAAATACTCTAAACTCATATTAAACCTATAATATTTTAATAACAAAAAATTTACTATAAAGTATTTCACATGATTATCTTCTTTCAAGGAAAATGTGTTCAATCCTGATACAAGATAAGTAAACAATTCTGTTTTTTTTTTTTTTTTTTTTTTTATAATTTTAACTTATCGCTTTTGTAATCACCAGTACATATTAGCATTCATCTTTCACAATTTTTTCATCATATTTCCAATAAATACTAATAATATTTTTTCTTCCTAGAGAAATACGTAATCTTAAATGTAAACTTAAGTACAAGAATTTCTCTTTTCTAAAGAAATTTTGAAATGGATATTGTTTAACCTTATTCTTCATAAAGAATATCTGTATCTAGCTTTCCGTAATAATATAATTACGTGATGTTATTAGTAAAATTGTAATTTTTCAATAGGAAATAGGTTACGTTTATTGCAGCGGAAGTCGCGTTGAGAAATTTAGAAGCAATTGCACACGGAGTGGATTTCCTGAAATTATTCGTGACAGCATCGGTGATGCTACGATGACCTTGTGTAGCTATCCACGATGATGTCACCGTACACGATTAATGTTTCCGCCAAAATTGTCGACCCAGACTCCATCGTGTACGGCTACCGGCCATCGATCTAGTAATTGTCGCGATTTACAGCGAGCTGCTTTCAGGACGTTTCTAAATTACAAACCTCGATGCTCGAACGTTCGTTGTTCACATTTATCAACGATGAGTGACGATGAATTTCTTCTCTTAACTGTTCGAAAGGACGCTCTGGTTTGCGGTAGTAGTTTAAATAAAATACACACATCGTATTACATAAATTGATTCTCGCTCAGGGGACGAACAAATTTATCGTGAGAATTATTTTTGCAATTCTCATTTTTTATTTTGAGGATTCGTACTTCCAGCGTTGTAGGAAAAGTAATAATAGTATTGGCAGTTGAACAGATTGAGCCACCTGGAACGGACTAGTTACTAACCTGGATGAGTTACTAAATGTGGTCGGCCATCTAGTTGTCTTCTTTAACTGTGAATGATCTTTAAAGACTTTGCAAATGACATTTATAAGAAAATATTATTTTTCATTCACTTCACAGTCACAAAAATCTATTTAGATTTTCAAATATAGATTGTATAAAAACAGATTTATAAAAATCTATTTGACGTATAATATAAAATAAATTAGGTTAATAAAATCAATTTGTCGATGTGAATATATTTCTGTCGTAACCCGTAAACTAGTAACAATAAACACCGGATTTCTTCTTTGCTTCTGGTGCTCTACTTGCTGATAATCCGCCTTTCAGATTTATTGGGAACCAGGTGTTCGGTTTCGTCTTTCAAAATATTAGTAAGCGGCTAGCACACCCTAAAATATTGGGAAATATAACAAAATTTTAAGCCTGTTTGTCAGCGTAGTTAACAAGCTGTTAATCTTTTCCATATTTCGATGAGTCTGACTCATAAGGCTTTCACAATTAAAATTCAAACAAGTCTTTTTCACATTTTTAATACATTTAAATTTGAAGTTTAACCAGCTATAATTTGGTTTTTACTTATCAACCTCTATTCGTTTTAACCCCTTTGCCTGTAACATCGAGTCAGACTCGTGACACACGTTACAGTTCAAATGTGACAAAACTAAATCATATTTGCACAAAGATCGAGTTTTGGGTATGACACCAATTGCAGTTTGTATAATTAAAGATCGCTAAATCCAAAATATACCTAACATTTCAACATTCTTTATTTACTTCAACGCTGCAGTAATAATTAGGCAGCTCTGACGCACCTGCCGAAAAACTTGTAGACTAAGGGGTTAATATTGTACTAGTGAATATCTAGGTCTGAAGCACTTCAGATGTGATAAACCTTACTCGAAATTATAATACACATTTTGAAGTTTAACTCCAATTAATCATCATCCACGATCATTGAATACAAAATTGACTGTTTTCTTTGACCACCGTGTTAATACTGTAGTGGATAAAAGTACTAAACTAATACATCCGACAAATAAATGGCAAGGGTATCCAAGTAATATTTTAAAAGTTTTTAAGGACTACCAGTGATAATAATGGAGTAGCAAGAGTATTTTACGTTTCCAAAAATACAACAAAATCCTTGTAGATTGTTGAAATATCACATTGTGCGTCATTTATCGAGTCGCGTCGATGGTCTTTCGTCTGACGTCGATGCAACGTTCGTTTTTCGCCAGGGTCCAACGTCATTTGCCAGTAAGTATACATAGGCTTATTTATATTCGTCGCCGGCGGCGTTACGTGCTCGCAGCTACTATTTAGACCTGTTGCAGTCGGAATTGGAATTCCCGTTGCAGATCGCTAGTGGCCATCGTTTTCCCGTGCTCTCTTCCTTGGCAACGTCTTTTCCCTTGTGAATTACAACGTCGAACGGTGGCGCTTTCGGAATCGCTTGGTCAGGCTCAAAAATATTTTCGGTGATCCTCTTAGGCGGCTTGCACGGGCCAGACGAAGATAACGGGATACGATGTTCAGTTAGGTTAATGCGAATGTGCAGTTAGAGACGTTCGTTTTATTCGGACAAACGTTTGCCAGATTGGTCCGAAAGCTCGTAGTAAGTTATGTTATTGATCGTTGCGACGAAAACGCCTAGGTCAGTGATGGCCTTTTTGCATGTGAGATACCGCTCTTTTGGGATATTTTATTTTAGCCCCAGCTTGAAATAGGCGAGAGAGACGCTGAGAGATGTTTTTCCGGGACAATGATTGGGAGGATATGGAGGACAGTCTCGATTTGTGATTCGTTCCAATGATTTGTAAGAGGCAAACGAAAAATAATAAGATTTAACTATTCAAATAATGCCAGGATTTAATCATTTTCAAAATACATGGGTGAATGGGGACATCACAATAACGAATGAATACTTATTTATAACAAAAGTCTTCGCAACCAACGATGATTGCTATATTGGCACTGGCTCCAAAACAACTGCATCGAAGTCCAATCGATGTACCAAAATCGATATACAATCATGCTCATACATTACATTCATCATAAGGTGTCCAAAATAAAAGATACACAATCATATTCATACAAAAAATGTTTACAGATTTATATTATACTATTCTATTAAAAATGTAGAATAATTATTACGAATAAAATAATTATTGGAATTTATTTAATTATAGTAATATAACGAAACACAAATAAAAGTTCACAATATGCAATTACAATTCTCGCCGTCTTGATCTCTCGATTTCTCACAAAGCAATGCGTTGCCCCAAACACAAGCAGATACAGAAAAAGACAATCTTATTCGCTTTGTACCAATGTTCATTACAAGCAAGCTTCATTCATATCATGCACCCATGCCACTCATACAACTACATAGTACACACACACACACCACAAAAATGATTTCGGTCAAATTGAAGAAAACCAGAATTATTCGTTTATTCGGTAATATTTATTTGGCCCTTCTCTAGGTAGCATTCATTATTTGTAATTATATTTATGCTATTATATTGATGGTTTTGTAAGTCGTTTGAAGATCTATGTAAAGACATCTGTGTTGAAAACTGTGATCGGCTCGAACGGTTAAGATTTTGTTTAAAGAAAAAGAATACCGTAGTCTGGATTAATCATGAATAGAGAATAGTTGTGTTTTTGAAAAGTTCTTGAATTAATTTGTGTGTTAAATTTAAGCCATCCTTACAGTTTTCAATTTTCATAATACATATTCGTAATCGCAAACGGGTGTTTCTATAATTTAATTTTATTGTACAAATGTTGTTCGTTAACTATGTGACTAGTTGATAGCTATTTTCATTTCTTGTATTGGTAATTGAAGAAAATAAATTGGAGAATCCTGATTTTTGATCGATTTTGATGTGTTGCCTTCAGTTTTTTTTTTGAAACACATCGATCATTTTAGTTTTGAAATATTCTCATGATTTCATAGTAGCTAATTTCGTTTCCATTTGAAAGTTTGATATTCTGGTTCTACATTTAAATATAATCAAGATCATGTTCGCTTGACTATCTGCTAGATGCCAGAAATTGAACAGGTTTCATTTTGTAAATGCACAAATACTGGTAATAACTGTACATTAACTGGCCTTTGATTTTTGAAGATCAAATATGTAAATTTCGAGATGTTTTAATTTCTATATTTCTTAAAATTTCAATGTCGAAATTTCAAGTTTTATAATTTTTATATTCTCAAATTCTCAGATCGTTAAATTTTTAAATTTCAAGATTTCTAAATCTTCAAATTTTCAAATTTCTATATCTTTGTATCCCAAATTACCAAATTTCGAAATTGCTAAATTCAAAATTCCCAATTCCTAAATTATTGAATTTCCAAATTTTTTAATTCCTAATTGTTTATTTTAATACACTTAAACTTTCAAATTCCTAAACTCATAAATTCTTAAATTCCAAAAATTCGATAATTTTCATATTTGCGAAGTTCTAAATTCTTAAATCCTCAAATTTCTAAATTCCTAGTTCTTTGTACTGTAAATTACTAAATTCTCAAGTTGTTAAATTATCAAAGTTTCAAATTTGTAAACTCACAAATTTTCAAGCTCTCAAATTTTTAAATTCCTAAATTCTCCAATTTCTTACTTCCTAATTTCTTTATTATCTTAGCTCTGCAGAGAGTTTCCCTTAATTTTCTCTAGTGAAAGTCAAATTTGTTTTCCAGTGTACCTATAAATATATTATCTTAAAAGAAAGGACTAGTTCTGTCTTTTTTACAAGTCTCTCCCAGAACTTCTTGAATAAAATAGTACATCGATTGGAAGAGTTAAAATAGGAACTTATATTTAAATGTTTTGTTTAATTTATTAGTCTGCTATTGTGTCATCCAAAATTTTCCTATTTTTTGTAATTCTTATATTATAAAATAAAAATATCTTTGTATTAATGAATACATCCATATGTATTTCAAAATTTCATTTTGTTAGAAATAAATAACATTGGATTTAGTTTAAAATAGCATTTTATTTGTTAATAATTCAAATACAATTTTGCAAGGACATCTATTAAAATACAATTTTATTTAATAATACAATTAGTACAATGTTAGAATTTGATTGTGAGTTGACATAATTACAATACCTGATTTATGTTATTTTTCTAGTATTTTTTTTATAATTGCTTTTTATTCACATTTGATTTTTTCAATTTCAAGTTTCCTTTTGTAATTGTTTGTCACATTTTACATTTTCTATGAGATATTAATTAGTTTACGTAATTTATCACACGAACTTGATCCCGCAGCAATTTAGTGGCTGTAGTATTTTAACGCATGCATGTCGCAATGAAAATGGACGTGTAAGACACATTGCCACTATGTTGGCAATTCCCTCGAATTCTGACATAGTAGAGTCGAAAATGGACTAAGAAAACTGCAGCAGATTATTAATTCGAGTGATACTTCCATAAACTAAAAAATGCTGTATATGAAACTTTATTGCACAATTTTTTCACAAAAATGTTGAAGATCGTAAATTTTGTTGCTAATCTAATAATTATTATTTTTAAAAATATCAGTTATTATTACAAAAGAATACTTCCATATAAAATAATAATACTAATATTTTATATAATAATAATAATTATTATTATTAAATACTATTATTAATTATTAACAAAATATTTTAACATTTATTTTATTATATAAGTATAATAACAGTGTTAGTTTTATACTAATAATGTACCGTAAGAAACTATTATAAAAACTTAAAATAAAAAATTAATCAGTCTTTCGATCAATAATTACAGTGGAAATGCATTTTTAAGCGTTGCACCGTAAGTTCGTTTGGTTCTAGGAATTTAGAGCATAATGCGTCAGAACGAAATAATAGTCTGAACATACCATCTAAATTTGAAAGTACACATGGATAATTTGACCAAAAGGTAAAGGCACTCGAGAACACTCCATTCTGTCTTCGTGCGTATTAAAACTAAAGCAGGGAGTTTTCCAACAAAACGGTGCAACGACTTCAGTTGGCAGAGCTTGATTTTCAAATTTGTGAGTGTAACAAGATCACGGAATACAAGGTGGTTGTACGTGATTATAGAAGCAATTTGCAACTATCGCGAATAATGGGGCGGAAATGTAGAAGGATCGAGCAGATAGGATGGTCTTTATTCAGACAACGAGCAATCTTGAATGAAATGCGCCACTTGGCAAGCGAAGTTACGTTGCTACACGGTTGTACGTGTACCATATATATGTTTGAAGAAGAAGCTAGATCAAACACGGAGCCTTAACAATGTTGAAGGGAGTACTAATACAGGAAAATTGCAGCGCGAAAATACGTTCGTTCTCCTTCGTTTCTGCTGTCATCGTAATTTGCAGGTACCGCATGTCCCTTTCAGTTTTCTCGTTAATCTGATATTCAGTCGTAACGGAACCTTTTGTTTTAGTTTCTTAATTTCTGTTTCTCTTGTTTTCTCGTATATTAATTAGATATCGACGTTTCTGAAAATTGACCACGTTACTCGATTTACTTTCTTTTTCTATTTCTGTTTAAAAATAGAATTAGTAAACAGAAATAGAGTATTAAAGTTCTATTTTGCTTGTCTTCAATTTTTATCATATTTGTTTATCCTGTAAAAGATGCTTGCGTGTATGTTTCATCAAGACGTATATTTCCACATTTCGAGGTTATATTCCTATACTTCTACATCTGTACATTTTTAAATATCAATATCTGTATATTTCTGGGCCCCTATATCCCTACATGTCTTTATACCTACAATCCTATAGCTATCTCTATATTCTTATATTTCTATATTTCAGTATTTCTATATTCCTATTTTCTCATATCCCAATATTTCTATTCCTGTATACTTATATCCTGATATCTTTAGATCTTGAAATAGCTAGATTCTCACATCAATCGATTATTAGATTACTAAATTCTTAAGATACCTTGATTTCTGGATTTGTTGATCTATATGTATATAACTAGACCTCTGTAGCTCGAAAGCTTTATATTCCTAGAACCTAATCTATCCCTAGAGTATTGAACCCCTATATCTTTATATCCCTAGAATCCTATGTCCTTATGACTGTATATCCTCGATATTGCTCCATCACTTTATCACTACTAGATCTCTCTATCCCCAAACTCTTCGACACCTATGTGTCTAGAAACCTATACCCTATATCACAAGTACTTTATGAACTTAATTACTAGTCACAAAAATTGTACATTTTTCTTGGCATAATGATATTACTGATTTCATTTATTATACATTTATTTTGTGAAATAAAATAAAGATGTAAGGTTACATATTTGTAATAATTTAATTTGCAACAGTGGCAATAACAATTCTATGCTCATCCCTATAAGATTCTAAGGTCTCATTGGATTTCCCATATTTTAACAATCACCTGTCGATATTCCATGACCAAACACAAAGAATAATATATGATCGTAGTAATAGGCAAAATTTGCACTCGACGAATTTCTCGCGGTAATGAGAGTGTTACGGTAAAAAATGTGGCGGAAGATGAGAGAAACGGAAAACAGTGCAGGCGTGTCAACGCAAGACAAATTCGACGACTCGCTTCGTTGATCGAGAAGCAAGATCGCGTGGAACCGCTTTGCCAACGGGATCCAGGGGCAATTTCGTCGAGAGCTGACGAAGGTAGAGCGGCTGTTCGGCTTCCGTTTTGGTTTCTGCTCGATGTCTCTGGTGTCTCAATTAGCGAATGTTGGGTGCTCGGTCACGCTCGACGCACTGAGGCCGATCCGCGACCGATTCTCTAAATAGAACCGCTTCGTTGTCCGTCCGCGCATTACTGCCGATCCTTTTCTCGATTTGCTGTCCCCCTCAGATCACCTTTCTTCCTCCATGAATCTCTTTGATGTTTGTATGGTAATTAAAGTCTGATATAAGCGAAAATTATCTACCTAATGTAAGCGACAAAATTACACTTACTGGTGATAGACCCTTAACTCCTTTGGTACTATAGACTCATATATGCGCTCAGAAAAATAAGCTCATGATGACTTATTGCTAAGTGTGTATGTAGTTGGAGTTGAACATGTGTTGATATAAGAAAGTGTAGTTTGATTTACAATTTTTATACTTTAACACCAAAACTGCTAAAGTGGTCAAATGACCACTCTACACGTTTCGAATTATAAGTTACCATTTGTTGAGATACTTTCCTTGGAATTTGCGATGATTTTTATCAAGATAGGGACTTAATGCGTGCACGATTTTATGTTTAGTTAGCTGTTATTTTTCAAAATCATTTTTAATTTTAAATTAAGTCCACATTATACGCTGGTAGATTTAGTGTTAAATAATATGGCGCCACAAGGATGGACATACATTATTTCAAGTAATCCAAAAATTGAATTATTATCAGGTATTGACAATTTATTATAGCGGACCAAAAGGGTTAGACGTCGCGAAGTTTGCTCACCGAGTAACGTAATGTAATCCAAGGTTGGATACAATGACTCTTATTAATCAGTTAATTGTGCAATTTAGTTTAAAAAATAAACTTATTAAAATTATTAGAATTAACCAATGACAAGTATACGCGACAAACACAGGACAAATGGTCCTATTATAAATTATATGAGTAAAGTAAAGAAAAACAAGGTGGAATTACACTTTCGTTAATGTTAATAGCGAAGTGAAGTTTTGGATTGTCGTGTATACACATTCAACGCAATTAATTAGTTAATATTTGGACATTATAGTATTCTATCAGTTACTACTTTGTATATTTATACACAATTAAATTAACATATTTTTTGTTTTTTATTACCACAAAATATGCATTTTTTTTATACATACTGTAAATTTTGTCTTTTTAAACTAATTAATTTGTCGTACAACAAATAATATTGTTACGCCGAAGATTTAAGTTAGGAGACGCTATAAATTTCATTTAACAACACTGACAATGAGCCATATTCAAGAACAATAGTTTAATTAACGGAACAATCGGAATTCTGTACACTTTTAGTATGCCTAGTCTTCAAGCTCTCGCGTTATTGTCATGCAAACACCGCGGTTGCTCTTGACGACCGGAAGTTTGACAACTGGAACATAGCTCGCTTGAAGACTTCCGTGAACAGTTTCAAATCATGTTCGAGACCTGTTTCACGTTGTAACATTGTGACTCCTACTTCACGTCGCAACAATATATTAGAAAATATAGTGTTCTTACCTCGCAAAAATATTCAGGTTTGTGTGGTATGAAACTTCAGCAAATAGATTTTTTACATTTTTGCGACTAAATGAGATTAAACACGATGTAATTTGGAGTATATTCACTGGTTTAATTAACAATAATAAGTTTCAAATGAAGAAAAAGATAGTGAATAAGAGACACTGCGATTGTGGCAATTGATAACGTTTCAGAAATCCGTTGTAATGTTTAAAATGCCACTGCGTTCCTAACCCTTTTTATTTTCAGTGCTTGTTTCATCTAACATTTCCCAACATAGTTGTGACATGTGCCTAATTAAAATGAGATTAAACACCACGTAATTCGGGATATAGTTACTTGTAATAACTTTTTGAGTAAAGCTTTTGATATAAGCAAAACGCTTGGAATTGCAAGTACTCACTAAGGTGGCCCTTATTTTTCGACTTCCGATTTTTTTTGGTTTCGCCCCCTAAAATTTTGACACTCGGTAAACAAATGATAATGTCAAAGTTTCAGCATGATTGAATGACAGGAACCCGTGCCGCAATCGGGTTGAAGTTTTCAAATTTGCACGATTTCATGTTAACGTCGGATATCTTTGTAGCTTTTTATTTTAAAAATATCAGGGAATATTTTGTCGTTGTTGATCATTTTTTACTAGAATATTCCGAATTCCCCTCCTCCGGTCGACTTTTAAGAAGTGTGTGGAGTGCTTTGATGTGCTTCCGGTAGATCCTTTCTGAGTACTTGGACTGCAGTCTCTTTTCTAATCTTTTGTAGGGCATGCACTTTAGTCTCTACAACTCCTAATCGATTGAAGCACTCCTGATAGAGATTTATCATTGTTTCTTGATTCTTTAGTATTTTGTCCAGTTTCCCATTTATCCCTCTCAAGGCACTATCATCTATTTGTGTCTCTTTTTCTTTCTTCCTTTTCGTAGAGGGCATCTCTGATACAGCCTGAGTAGGTCGTACCTGCCCTTTTTGAATTGTGAGAGTGGCATCTGCCATCTCCTCATCTAGGTCCAGATCTACTGTATCTTCTTTTTTGCTCATTTTGTTGTTCATGAATATATATATATTCTATCTTCAAATAGAGGAGTCTTAATATCTCCTGTGCAAAGCGTAACTTGGATGGGTGCATCGGCAAAGACTATATACAATATTTTTCTAATAATTTTTACATCTGGTAAGCTAATTTCTCTAATATTATTTTGTTGGAGTAGCAAAGCAAGGTTTCTTAATGTATGTGGTAAATTTTCTTTGGAGCCTTTTATTTTAAAAATATCAGGGAATATTTTATCATAAAAATATAATCTTTTACACGTGTAATATTACCATTTGTATTTGGCTTTTTACAATATATACAAAGTTATTAAATTTTAGCCTTAAACTTGATATGTAACGTAGCATTTGAACTACCGGAGAGTGTGACTGCTGGGCAATACTCACATTAATATTCGGACAACGTAGTATTCCTGAGCTTGTTGTTTTGCATCAGAGAAGTTAATTTAGATATATTACTTACTTTACATCAAGATGAACCGTTTAGTGTAGATTGAAAATGTACAACTTCTTTTTGCTATAATATTTAGTTGAACAAATCATTTTAAACACACTGTTGTCGTATTTGCATGTCTCATTAATATTCTGGACGTTGGTACACTTTCTACAAGCTAACAAGACTAAGAAGCCGTTGTAACTGCGAGATAGCTTTGTTTTGTGTATAAACGTTTGGAATATATTAGGGGGACCAGAAAGTAATGTCGTTTCTGCGCACGTCGATATTCGTTTGCCATTTATCAGTTCATTGGGTACACCAAAGTCATGCCAAAGACATTTTAAGGTTAGCGTGAATTGTTTACTTGCAAATAATTAAATTAAAATTTTTTTTTATTATTTATGGTGAAATGACTAATGGTATGCTAATGGTCAAATGATATGCTTTTTGAGTTTTGCAAGGGTTGTCACGGATAGACTCGACTTTACGAGGAAAACTCAGAGCATGAAATATTAACCAAAAAACACTATCGATCGTTTGCAATTAGAGGGGTTTTCGGGGCAGCGGATCAAAAGCAGTACTGCATGGGTTCGCCCATGCCTAGAAGTCTTTACGTGCACGGGGAAACCTATGGCCGTATTCGTCGAGCACCAAGAGTGTTTCGGCATGAAAAACGTCACCGTAGCACCGGGGGTGTAGAATCTGTCCGGGAGTGATGATACTTACCATAGCAGCGAGAGTCCAAGCTGCTCGGGAGAGCTAAGAACGCGATAAATAATTAAATTGTGCACGTAGCACATGCTCTGGGATTTCAAGTAAAACGCTAATTAATAAGTATTGATGCGGCCGCTGTATGTCGGCGAACTTTGATACGCACTTTGACGAATAAGAAAGAGCGACATTCTTCGGCGATGTCTCCCGACGGGTATTTTTCAGAAACACGTGCAACAGTGCGGACTGCTCCGTTTGATGGCGCAGAGGGATGGCGGGATAGTAAGGATCGGCAGAGGGCACGTCGCCGATTTCTCGAGAAATAGGCGTGGTTGCCAGAAAATGTCGCAGAGGGATTTACAATATAAAATGAGGGAGGGCCTCGGGGCTCGCACTTCGGTTGCTACAAGTTGTAAAGTCCACTTCGTTTTTGCGATCGTGAAAGATTACTTGGTCTACGAAATTACTTGTCATTTAGTTACTTACGTTTTCTGTTTTCGAAACAGTTAGACTTGTGGCGTCGATAAGCGGCCGCCACGTCCCTGCCATAGTTATAATTATTTAGTCTAGGTCTAAGAATATTGGTGTGAATGAAATGGGTAAATGAGTTGTTTGACTGAACGAGTCTGAGCGAATGCTGAGTGGTGTTTGCGAGAGGATGTTTGGATGATCGGTTCGAGTGTCGCGTTGGGTGTCCGAGTTCGAGGAGTGCCTGAGAAATACGCGTGTATCGTTGAATGATTAGTTTAGAGTGAAAGCGATTCGGTTTGGAAGAAGATTGGATGATTCTGAGTTTGAATGCGTTTGGGTGCGTGGGGGTGAGAGTTGATGGAATGAGAGTTTTTAGTTAGTTAGTCGCTGCGAGTCGAAGAGATCGGTCGAAGACCGACCTTGTATAATAAAGTCCGGAGTTGTAGCAGACGTACATTGAGTGTTTTACTCCTTCCCTCATACGCGACACCCAATCCCATAGACTTGTCAAATTAATAAACGGGAAATATTGTACTCAGTCTAATAATTTACATTCCACCTGAGTTTTTCCGAGTGATCGGAAGAGTTTGACGCGATACAAGGGTAGTAACGCAACAGTTGCTACCAAAAACATTTGGGATGTTTATGCAAATGCAACGTTCGTAAATGCCAAAGGTGGTTTTCTCAATTCAAATCCGGTAATTTCGATCTTCCCGATTCGTATCGATCGGGAAGGCGAACAACTTTACAATGACGTGCTAAGGGCGGAAGTTGAAGCAAATCCGTGTCAGACGATCGAGGAACTATCACACACTCTCAAGCAACCTTGGTCGACCATTCAAGAACATTTGCAGTAGATTGGTAAAGTAAGCAGGGCAGGTGTTTAGGTTCCGCATAGTCTGTCCAAAGAAAACAGAGCTTACCGATCCGCCACATGTAACTTACTGCTTCAGCGGCACAATACAGAATCGTTTTTTGATCGCTTGATCACTGGAGGTGGAAAATGGGTGCTGTATGATAATCCAAAACGCAAAGGACAGGGGCTCTCTCCGAATGAAACACCACGAAGTACAGCTAAGCCTGGTTTACACCATAAGAAGGCGCTTCTGTATGTTTGGTGGAGTATTCGCGGGGTCGTCCATTTTGAATTGCTGAAACCTGGTCAAACTGTGAATGCACACCTTTATTACGAACAATTAGATCGAGTAAATCAATCTTTAATTGAAAAGTACTCAGCGATTGTCAACAGAAAAGGCGTTATTCTGCAACGCGATAATGCAAGTCGACACTACGCGAAACGAACCCTGGAAAAAATTAATGAATTAGGGTGAGAGGTATTGCCTCATCCACCATACTCGCTCGATATTGCACCATCGGATTACCATTTATTCCAATCGCTTCAACATTTTCTAATTGATAGAAAATTTGAAAATTTTTATGACATCCAAAATGATATCTCAAGATATTTTGCTAAAAAATTAGTTGACTTTTATAGATTCAGCATTGAAAATTTGCACACTCGATGGCAAAAGGTGGGTGATTACATTATTGAATAAAAATAAAGACTTGTTAAAAATTTATATGTTTGAGTTTCATGTAAAAAAACGACATTATTTTCCGGTTTCCCTAATATATTTTAAATTTAGCAATCTTCATTTATACAAACTACAATTTGTATCGAACTCAAAATGCAAATTCCATTATATTATGCAAATATAATGCAAATACCATTTAAGTTTATTACATTTGAACTATAACATGCGTCTCGAAGTTGACTTGATGTTATAAGGTAAAATGTTGTTATGTTAGAGATTAATATTTTAAAGTTTAGTATTAAAATACTAAAAGTTAAAACTTTTCTGAATTATTATCAATGGGAATTGGAAAAATGTCTGTCATTGTATAAAAAAATGCAACTATTCTTATGTTGAAATCATACTTCCGTCGAAACAAAACTTCAGCAACGTATAATGCTCCTTCCGGGTTCCATATCGCGGAATATTGGTTCTTGTTTCACACGAACAATGTCTG
Organism: Megachile willughbiella; assembly: GCA_945859595.2. Lineage (NCBI taxonomy): Eukaryota > Metazoa > Arthropoda > Insecta > Hymenoptera > Megachilidae > Megachile > Megachile willughbiella. Next base: position 2,772,982 of record OX243807.1, read on the forward strand.
ATGCTTTGAATGTCCGTACCACTATCTGCGTCGATGAAATTCATCCTGTGGTTCACAGTTAAATGTTTATATCCTTGTTCACTGAAGCAATTATAAGATTTTTATCGATCTGATATAACCATAGAAACTGGTTTAATCCACTTTTTAATTACACGAAGTAAAGTCTCAAACATTCTATTCGGAACTGATTCAGAAAATAAATGGTTGGTTATTCGTTCGATGTTGTCGAAAATCTATTGTCTACTAAGATATCCTTTATTGTAATTATATTTTCCGATATTTGCCTCACCAATTTCTAGTATTACATTTTCACTTTCAGTGCATATTAAAATTTAAAGAATATTGGTAATAGTTTTTAGCCGAAAACTTACATTAATAATGAGGAGGGTAGGAGTTGCTAATCTACTAATGTACTGTTCTGTTACTTCACTATTCAAATTTGTTACTATATCAACCTATCACTATTTTATTAGTGCATTATGTTACATAAAACACCATGACTTCTTCAAATTACTTGGGCATACACAAAACGTAAATAAGCAGCAAATTGTTATGTAATTTATATGGTTAGGAGATTTCCAGAATTCCATAAAGGGTATTTTCAAGTGTTCTAATGAAACATAAAGCGTAGAAACTTTAAATTAAAGAAAACATTTAATAACGGAATAATTAACATTTAATTAAATTACAAGTGTGGTAGGTCAGGTTTCGAGCATAAAGAAATCTAATGGATTTGGAACCTTAAGAGTATTTATTTATTTAACACATAATTCACGATTGCTCACTACGGATTTTCATTTGTTTCTTCCAGAATACAATGTATGTATTCTGGAATATTCCAGAGACGTAAATTATACTATACAAGGAAAATTGCACACGTTCTTTCCAATGAAAGGGTAACATAAGACTGACTGAAAATCAAATAAATGCTCATAGCAATGATGCGTTTTTCAATAAAATATGACACCACTTGCAACCCCAATTCACTCCGTTTACACTTCACAAGGAATATCCACAATCACTAACGGGTCACTCAAGTAAAACTGTACCAATAATTGCCTACAAAAGGGAATTGAATATTGTTTTCTCAATGTGAAGAATTTCAAATTGTATCGAATGGTCTTAGGCTGTGTAAAATTTTATGGCAAGTCTAGTTGTTAATTTTGAAAGTGATTTAAGAAGAAGAAGACACATATTAGTCACTTAATAATTGCTATTATTTTAATAAGAACTGTAAATTTAAATCTCTTAGATACACTTCAGTAGTCTGATACATTGGTTTCCTATATTGAAATGCAAACTCTTTGTTGTATCGTGCTCTTCCCGATTATTCTTGAAGGCAGCACGACAATTACACCCAATGTGTCGGGTGAACTCGTTTGTGTATAAGATAGGTTGAAAGATTAACAATATAGGTAAAGTGCTGATTGATTTTATTCAGCATTAGGTTGTACCAGGTTTTTAAAGTAACTTGGTTGACTGTTGAATCGTTTCTGATATTTTTACATTTTGGTATGTGTGAAGCAAACAATTTTTTGGTTATGGTGTGGTGCTTCTACTAATTCGACGTTAGAGGGAGGAAGACTGGACTAACGGTTAGGTTCTTCAGGTAGTTTGGAAAAAATTCTAATTTTTAGGGACAAGTTTATAGCGTGACGGTTAGATTACTATGGTCTGAAAAGGTTTGGGTCCTAACTGTACAATACTACGACGCTAGACTCTTAAATATCTCAATTTAAACATAAATGAACTTAGTGTAGGGGAAAAATATTGTAGACTATTTTTCTCATAATATTTAATACGTAATTAACAATCTATAGATACAATTTTAATATTTTAACTCGTTTCACCCCACGCATCGAAGGGACATCTTTTCTCTCATAGCACACTCCACGCCAGGCAATCCCCGATTCTCTCTTGTTATTTTACATTCGTACTAATCGAATAAATATCTCAATCATACCAACTTCACTCACTCAGCACTCTTACCAACCTCATTCAGACAAAACTCTTACCAACCCATTTTATTGTAAAAACCTCACACTTAGGCCACTGCAAGATTAAATGGATCAAATATTGATCTCTATTCATGCCATATAATATATTTTGATGTTATTCTTAGTAGAACAGTTGTACAAAAAATAGTAAATGAACATGTGCGTTTAGTAAAAAACCAAAATCATAAAATCCTCGAATCCCAAAGCCGTGGAACCTCAAAATTCAAAAAATCTGAAATCCCTAGATTGGCACATTCCTTCATTCTCTAATCTCTCGGTTCTCAAATCTCTTTATCCCCAAATTCTAACATTTCCTAATTTCTAAGTTCCTAAATGTCTAGATTCCCGTATCCCTAAATTGTCAAATCCTCAAAAATCCCATAAATTCACAAGCGATCAATCTATTCACAATTCGTTAGGACATTTTTCGTAGGTAAACCACATTTGATCATGACTGTACCTTGAGGAGGTCAGAACCCTTATTTCTATGCACCGGTGTGTGCTAATAAGAAGTCCTCTTGGAAGTGAACAATGCATGATGAGCGAGAGTGTTTAGGGAAAGTTTTAGGAGTGCGTTTAGAAAGGGAGTCTGTCGAGTGAATTTTACAGAGAGGGTCGAGTGCACTGCGACATGAAATTAGCAGGGAGAATTTAACGAGAGTCTAGAGTAGGAAATGTAGATCAAAAGTTAAGTATGACTCACTTAGGGTCACTTGCATCGGCTAATTGTTATTCCACTAACGTTAGAACAACTGGTGCTAGATATATACCTTCTTTCAAATTAGAAATGAATTACGGAAGGGTAGGAAATAAATTAGTGTGTGTAATCATAAGGACGTTGACTACAAGGAAAATCAATGTACATTTTATTTAAAAGTTCTTAATAATTTTGATAATGGTTATTTTTTAACTTTTGGAGGATGACTGGTTCACCAGACAGTATGGTAGACTACATCTGGGTCCACTTGGACCTGTATTAGTTAGCTATTCGTGTATGTTGTGAACCAGTAAGAGAAAATGAAGGTTTGAAGATTTGAGATTTTGGTACTTTCCAATTTTTTAATTTCTAAATTTTTAACTTTCCAAATTTCTAACTTTCTAAATTTCTAACTTTGTAAAGTTCCAACTTTGTAAATTTCTAAATTTCCAAATTTCCAAATTTTATACATCTAAATCTCTAAACTTTTAATTGACCAGAATGCCAAAACTTTACACTTTTCAAATTCCTGAACTTCTGTAATTCCGAATATTAATTTTGAAATTTCTGAACATTTCAAATGCAATAATTTTTAAATTCTGGAATATTCCACTTTCTAAATTCTCAAATTTTCCAAATAATCGAATTCCAAAATTCTCAGATTCTCAAAATTTCAAGACTAAACTTTCACATTTTAACATTGCCAAATCCCAAATTTAAAAAATTCCATTTTTATAAATAAAATTTGTGCGCACGACGCGAATAAAAATAATACTATCGCACTTGCCAAACCAAAAATAAAAAACATTTTTCAAAAAAAGCATTTAGCTTTTCGCTGTGAATTATAAATATGCAATCTTCGTAGAAATGAAATAGAAAGGAAGATTTTGCGTTTTCTATCGCAAATAATGCAATGTATTTTTAAGAGTGATGTATTCGACTCTGCAAATGACCTGTTGTTATCGTTCATATTACATAAATTCGCATTTAGTTATTTCTTTTGACGGATATAGACGTTTAGAACATACCAAGACGTTTTAGAGACGACTTTTCTCTGTGAAAAGTATTATTTATGATGGTAATATTTTTAAAACACTTTCATCGGAGGGAAACTAATTCGAGAACAGGAGCTTGTGTTTCGTGGAACTGTAGATTATAAAGTATGCGACTTGACTGTTCGGTGGTATTTGTTTCACTTGGAATATTCCCATTGTTTTTCCACTTTACTTTCTTTCTCATCTCTTACGCAGAGACTAATTGTATCATTTTGCTATCAAATGGACGCAAAAACCATCGACGGCTTTGTTTCAAGTTTCCAGAAACGTTTTACGAGTACGAAGTGAAATTGTTACTCGTTACATTAACGCGAAAATGAATTTTAATTATTTAATGTATATTTTTCTTTTGTAAGGTTGATTAATTTTCTGTACAAAATAAATTTGGAACTGAATCAAAGAAACCTAGAAGAGGAATTCGGAAATACAGTAATTTCAATTTTTCTAACTTTTCAAATTAAAAAATTTTCTCAAATTTTCAAATTAAAAAATTTTAATAATATTCAATTTTTCAATTTGCAAGTTTGTAAATTTTTACGTTTTCTAACTTTTAATTTTGGAAATTTAGATATTTTTAAATTTGATAGTTTAATAGTTTAGAAATGTAATACTTCAGAATTTATGAAATTTTAAAATATGAAGTTTTAAATTTGCAAATTTTGTATCTCTTAAACTTTTAACTTTAAATTTAAACTTTTTTTTAAATTTTGTAATTTAGTAATTTAGGAATATTTCAGAAGTTGTAAAATATAAAAAGTTTGAATTTCCAACTTTCACAATTTTTAACTTTCCAAATGTCCCATCTTCTAGAATTACCTAGTTTTTAAACTTCAAAATTTGTGTTAGAAACTTGAAATTTTAGAAATTTAGAAATCGTGAAGTATAGAAATTTTTAATTTCTGAATTTCTCAATTTTCAATTTTTCAAATTTCTCATTTTCCAAAATTACTTGCCTCAAAAATTTTCAGAGTGTTAGAATTACGCAGTGGAAGCGTTCTGGGCCCATAACCTGTTAGAATTATGCAGTGTTTGAACACGACTAAGAATTATTATATGGATGTTAAGCCAATTCTAGATTTATTTAAAATAATATTACAATACAATAAACTGTTAACTGATGGCAACTACACGATAAAGACAGATATTCAAGACGGTGTTCACGTTTATATAAACTAATGACAGAGCACAGTCCTTTGTCAATCGATTAATGATTTACGTTCGATAATTTGTTATATTCTCAATACAGAGTTAGAAATGTAGAAATTTTGTAATTTGATACTTTGATAAATTAATAATTCGAAAATTAAAAAAGTTAGAAATGTAAAAATTTAGAAATCCGAATATTTCGAATTTTTAAATTTGGGAACTTTTAAATTGAGAATTCAATTCAGTCACGAACGTAGTTATCCATCACTGCTGAATGGTGTGCTAACATCAAGTTAAATTACATAAGATAAAAAGGTCCAGTATGAGGATATTTAAGATCCACAAGGAACTTTTTCAATGATATAAATCAAATTATATAGAATAATTTTGTAGATACATGAGGAATCGCGTTTATTTTATGAATCAGAATTAAATAAAATAATTACTAAATTGAATGATTTTTGTAAAATTAAGAATTAATCATTTTTACAGTGTGTCGGTATTTAAAGAAATTAATCAGCGTATTCTAGTACTTCAATTTTATTGAAATGTTTAAAAAATATCTTTTTTATACAAAGTGAATTTAAAATACAATATTTGAGAAAGCAAAATTAAACTGTATTCATATGCTTGTAGTAAACGCTTCAAGAATTATTTCAGGTAATAAATATGTATAAAGTAGGGTATATTTTTAAACTTGAAAAGTATTAAATATAATGAAGAATTAAGTACAATTGACGTAATGCATATAAATATAACTTTAGAATTATTCATTCAATAATAGAATACGTTTTAACAAAAAATTCGACTATTAGTTTCATTAATATTTTTTTAAATGTATTTATTAATGATCCTTTGAAACATCAATTTTTTTGTTTTTATCATAGTTGTTTTCAATTCTCTTTCTTCGTTTTTCTCTCCAATACTAATGCTTTTGTCAAATTCCGTCTTTAGAAATAATCTATGAAAATTAGTAAACAAAATTAAATAAATATATTCTATTATCGAATGAATAATTTAAAAATTATATTTATATGAATTACTGTAACACAGATTTTACACATGAAGTGAAGATTATTATTGAAACAAGACGAAACAAGTGAAGAATACTTGCAGAAAGATGAATAAGTGGTTGATTAATTTGAAAATAATACATAAGCTCTTGATGCAAAAATGAATTATGTTGAGAAGCACTGACAATGAATATTTACTTCAATAAATTAATACTAAAAGCAATAGATACATTGTATATTGAACGCCGGATTTTTCTGCGAGCGTTTGATCGCAGCTTTACTTCATGTGTCTTTCGCATAGTAATGGGCCTTCCAAGTCAATTTATTAATAACAAAATTTCTCTAAATATCGAATTACAGTTTCATTTAATTATAACCGATTTCCAATATAAGTACAATACAAAATGCTAATTACGATGGTGTCACTTGAATTAATTTTATTATTGTCATTCAACTGACATTGCGCAACGCTTACTGCGCAGGTGATCAAATTCTAAGGCGTTCTAATATTTCATTGGGCGCATAAATACCAAAATAAAACGAATTTTTATTTTAATAATGCATTTAAAAAACGCTACTAAAATGTATTACTTTTTAGAAAAATTAACTTGGTATTAATTATCCCAAACTATCCCAAAATATTAATAATATTGTTTTACAAAAAGTTGAGGTTTCTTAGCAAATGAAATAAAACCGTTAGTTAAATAGTATAAACTGAAGAATTCAAGAATATATTTTTTTTAATAACAACGCTATAAAGAGAAATGTGAATATATCATATTAAATATTTCAACAAATAAAGTAATTGATGTGTGAATGAAGTAAGTACAATAAGTGTTATTTACACAAGTATTAAATTACTGTGAAATGTCCAAATATCTTTTACCTTAATTCGAGATAAATTATAATTTTTTCAAAATATTACTCAATTCCAAAACTTGCCGGATGTTGTGGAAACAGTTTTAGCAAGAAGGAAGTGAATTATTGTTTGCTCTCGAACGGTCGTTTCACTCGATTCGTCGATGAACGCGGTAAACTGATCGTGTACTCCTAAACTTAGAACGAGCTTCTACGATACGTGCTTCAAATCGGGACGGAAATACGATAGTAAATGTTACTGGCGATCGCGTACTCGTAGCAGAGAATACTTGGTCAATTTTAATGGTGTTTAGTCGCCAATATACCGTATAACGAATCACCGTCAGCTGGTTGTACATATGTAGGGTAATCCGGAGACAAATGTAACACGAAACGAATATAACAATTACTAAAATATCGATCTATTTATTGTCTTCATCTGTGTGCTCCAATTTTATCTTTCTCTTTCTTTAGCTATCGACAACATGCAGGATTAAACGTTTTTGCTATTCCAACTATAGCAGAAGTATATAGTTCGTGTGTATGTATAGTAAAAGATAGTTGTACAATGACTCTTAATATTTGGACACTATAGAATTCTATCAATTACTGACCTGTATATTTTTACATCATTAAATTAACATATTTAATTTTTTTAATAATCGCAAAACATGTGTTCTTTTTAACTACAAATCTTATTTGTTTAAAGTAATTAATTTGTCGTATAACAAATTATATATTAGGAAATGTATCTGACATCGCAAAAATATTCGGACATTTAATTTTCTACAATGCTTTTATACAAAAAATACATGTATATAATACAAAAATTGTAAAATGTAAATATTTTTTAGGGTAGCATTTTTGTTTAAGTAGCTATATAATAATTAATGTAGCTATAATTCTTTGTAAATAATTCCGCGTAATGCACTTCCATTCTATGTACGTAAAGAAAGGAGGACAAGATGGAGACTAAAAAAATGATTACAAAACTTTATTTATTTGTTAAATGTGTACATGTAATTAATATTAGATGTAGTGTCGGTATTTGGCTATAAAGATATATTGAAATAAATATTTTAGTTAATAAATAAGAAGAACAGTAGAATAATATTAATCAAGTCTTGCTTTATATGTGTGGCAAGATGTACAATTATTTGCAAATATTACAAGTATTAGCGACGTTTTATAACCATACGAACAGAGGAAATTTTACAAATAATAATAATGAGAATATAACAATATATATTTTCTATTTTAAATATTTATTTGAAGAAAAATTACAGAGTATCGAAGATCTACAGTATTTTAAGAAGATACAACAAAAACCAAATAATATTTACGATAATTTCTTACATTATAACGTAATAAAACGAATATAATTTTACCTGAAAATTATATATTAATTTTATCTTAAAATTAGTTTTCATGAAAATGTTTTCGTCTTGCCCCAAATATATTGAAACGAAACGGATGATAATAGTTTCATTTCCTTATGCATAACTTCCACAAGTATAAATATGTATTGTAAGGTATATTATAATTTATAATATTGAATAATTAATATTATTGCAAATTGTAATTTACCTGCGGAAGTTCAGAAGATAAAGGAAAATAAGATCAGAATTTCGTGAAACAAAAGAACAGCTTGTGCATAAGAAATTACAAGTCGATCGAAATCATTTGAGTTCTTTGTTAATTTCACTATTTTTTATACATGATTTGCGTATACAGAAATACTGATTGACCTCATCTTGTCTCCTCTTTCCCTACGTTTGTAAGACAAGCTAGAAAGCTAATTTTGTGTAAACAAATAACAAGTTACTTCCATAATGTACAAATTGTAGTAATATGCGATGAAAATGCAAGGAAGAAAATTTAGTATTTACTTTGAAGGTTGCTCGGATCCAGAGAGGTTTTTATTCCTCCTTTTCCAATCAATATTCAAAGTAGCAACCCCAAAGGAGTTTATTGGACTATTTTACTTTATTTTTAAAAAATCGATGTTTCCACCTTTGATGGTACCTGTCAACACGATGGTGAAAGTTTCATATTTGCTTTGCTGGAAAAATTGGGAAACCAATTAACACGTAAATCAATGCTTAATACTAACGTTTGCGTTAATACTTTTATCGTTTACCATTTTGTGTTTTACATCAATAATTAATTTTGTCAAAGTTTGTTCAGTAGAAAACCATGAATATCATACAAGCAATATACCAAATTCATTATACGTAATGTGAATCTTTATATAAAACGGCTTAGCCGTTTCCAGCCGGCAATTATGTGAGAAGATGGCAAGGTGCACCCCTACACATATGGTATCAAAATGTTCGTCTATGGCCACAGGTGTGCAAGTTTGTGTTATTTTTTTGATATCCACTATCACTGATGAACAAGGTGATGTCAAAGATGGCATACTATGTTAAAAAAGAAACTTAAAATATCTTAGAAATTATCGATTTTTTTACCATTATACCCTAATACTTTTTTATTCAGAATATTTCAGAGAATCGATTTATCTAAGAAAAATATAGTTCCATTTAAAAAATTATGGATCATTTTCGTTCTTCCAAAAATATTGCAAATATAAAAAAAGTGCACACACTATTATATCGGTAATAAAGAACAGTAAAACTTTTTCCTCTTTCATTTTGTTAAGACACTTATTATTAACGAGAAAAACGTTTAATAGTAATAACGATAACAAAAACAGTAAAAAAAAACAAAAAACAATAAACTCACTTTACTCGCGTAGCGAGTGTACACTGCTAGTTAGTATAAAGGGTGTTTTAAGTGAGACTTCCGGAATAAATATATTTTTCAATTATGAAAATTATTACATAAATCTTAATGATATTTAATGGTCCATATCTGATCGATGTTGAGTACTTAATATGGTTAAAGTTACATACGAAATATTTTTTACGTTTTTATACTTAAAAAAGAGATACGTGGCGTCACACTTAATTAAGACACCATATACATACTAAATTTACTATATTGTAACATGCAAGTAATATAAAAAAATAAATCTAAGAATATTTTCTATTATTCTGGACATTTGGGAGTTTTGTGATTTGGAAATTTATGAATTAGGGAATTTTTTAATCCAGATAAATATCTAGATTGAGAACTTGGAAATTACGAAGTTTATAAATTTGGAAATGTTGCAGTTTGTATATTCGGAGATTTAAGAATTTAGAAATCTGGAAATTTGGAAATATGGTAGACTAGAGACTTGGGTTTTGAAAATTTGAAAATTGGAAAAGTTAAGAATTTGGAAATTTAAAATTTTGGGATATTAGATGTTTAGAAATTTGTAAACTAAGAGATTTGTTAATCTGGATATTTAGGGATTTGGAGATTAGCAACTTTTGAAATTTGTAAATTTAGGAATCTGAGAATTTGGTAAATTGGAGCTTACGGAATTTTTAGAATTTGGAAAATTAGGTAGATAGAATGTAAAATTGGGGATTTGGAATTTTTGGAGCGTGGAAATTTAGGTATATGGAAATTCGTCCGTTTGGTGATTTGGAACTTTTGGAATTTTGAAATTTAGGTTGTAAAAATTTTTAAATTTGGAATTTTTAAATTTAGTAATTTGGAAATTTAAGGATTTGGATACTTGGGAATTCGGAAATCTGGGAATTCAAGGTTACGTCAGTTTGAGAACTTGAGTTTTGAAAATTTAGAAATTTATGAATTATGGAATTTGGTAATCTGGGAATCCTTACGAATTTGGAAACTTGATACGTACCAGATTATAAATGTAAAACTATGGGATATGGAAATTTAGAAATTTAATAATATGAAAATTTGTAAATTTGACGATTTGGAGATTTGAGAAGTTGGAAGTTTGGAAATTCAGAAATATATCAATTTCAGAATTTGAGTTTTAAAAATTTGGAACTTGAGGATTTGGAAATGTATGAACAAGTGAATTTAGTACCGTGGATATTTATGAATTTAGATACTTGATACTTACAAAATTTAGAAATGTAGGACTATAGAAATTTGTAAATTTGTAAATAATATGCTAGAATAAAACTCCTACTTAATAGTATTTTCGACCTCCTCGTGGTACGCATATTAACCCTTTCCACTCATTAATTTCTATTACCTACCAACTCCTTCATTTTGAAAATAGATAAAAAATGAGGTTCTCAATAAAATGTATTGCAGCAGTCTGGAGTATGTGATAAATACATTTTTCAGTTATTATAAATAGTAAATAAATGAAAATATATATATTCAACCAATCTATTTATCTGAATTATTTATAAGATCCAAAAGAAATGTGATGTCGAGCCACGCTCGACTTAGAAGCGCGAATGGTTAATTATTTCTGATAATGAATGAATAAAATATGCATGAAGTACATTAATTATAACGAGATAAATATGAAGTATAAATAGAGTCTTGCATGTACTTGTTCTGTGTTGAATCGAAGAATAACGAATGGTTGGAACTGTTTCTCTGAGGGAGCGGAGAAATATTTGTTCGGTTGTCTGTGACGATTTAGATCATTTTCGCGATTACTATTTTCTCCGTGTTTCACACACGTTTCTGAGACTTTTCATCTTTTCGTGGACTGAAGATTACCTTTCTCATTGCATTGTCTTCAGACAAAGACTCTCTTTGCCGAGGTTACTCGAGCATACTCATAAGACGGCCAAGCGAGCTTAGTAGATACTTACATCTCGCGGATAAGATTTACGCTCGCCTTTGAAGGTTTTCTTCTCTTCGTGACGAAAACTCGCTGACATTTCTGCCTTGATTTGTGCTGTAGGAATTTCCTGCTACTCATGCTCCTTTGCGTTCTCGAAATGGCTAATGAGATTCGGATATTAAAACGCGAGATTGTTCAATTAAATTGGTTGGGGTGATTGCGGAATATACAGGGAGCTTTATTTGCTGTACTGTTGTAGCAATGTAATGCTAATTGTAGTGAGAAAAATAATGCAATTTAATTAAATTAATTAACGATTAAAGATCTCTAATTACAAGGTATATTCTATTTATTTACTATGTGTTTAGGCCCATTATTAAGTTTTAGAATATAGTCCCATAGCGAGGGATTAGACCTTCCATTAGTTTCTTTACCTGTAGCAGCAATAACACCCAAGGAGTCGGTACATCCTGTCGAGTATTTTAGTTTATTACTTTTTACCTCTGATTGCCAGAGACCTTAATTTTAGCAATAGAGTCCGTTATTTCCAGTTTCTATTCATGTCGAGGTACTGCTTGGTTTTATTACTTACTATGGTCATTTTTTGGGAAAAACCCAGACTCATCATACGTCACTCAAGTTTCCATCTCCATTCCATTTTGTACAGCCAATAGAAATTAAGATTTGTTTCCCTCACCCTTATTTTGTAAAAACTGTACGCGTACACCGCGCTTTCATATTTGTAAGAAATAGACATTCGACACTTAACATTCGCAACAGCAACAACTCGTATTACTTTTGTATAGTCTCCAAGTTTGGAGTGGTCCTTCGAGTAAGGAAATAGTTATAGATAGTATAGTTAGAACAAATTTAGTCGGCACACCACGTGCAATATTCAACAAGGCTTGAACGAATTTATTTTCAACCACGAGCGTTAACACTATGTAAGCTTTTTGAACGAAGAGAAATATAATGTAGGAGTGAGGATTTGAAGGTTATGGCACCAGTATTTGACCAGTTAAGAGAAATCTTCCTGAATAAATCGTTTGCTCTGTTATTAGTGTAAGATTTAACTGAATATTTAATGAAAAACCATTGAACAAGATCTTTTAGAACGATTTAACAAAGGTGTTTCATAGTATTTATGAATTACACTTTCATATACTTTAATGAAACTGCTTTTTTGTGCAATCTTCAAAGAAACTACCAATTTCAAGCCTTCTTTTTCTGCTTGGATCGTCAATCGTTCTTCAACAAAAGATAGCCACCCGAGCAGATCACATAGGTCTGAATTTTCCCTTGTTCTTTTACATTAGTGTTATAAGAGTTTTTGAATATATCAATATTAAGATGAATAAATTCAACATAATTAGTGCGAAGTACAAAGGATTGCGTACTGAAGTAGAAATTAACCTCCTAACGTCCAAATGGACGATTTTTCGAAGACTTTTTCTCTCAAAGCATTCGAGATGTCTACCTCTACAAAGAACGCAACGTAAAATTGTCCTTACGTACAATTTTGTGTTCTTTCCAAATTTTGGTTCATCTTTTTTTTGAAAAATCAATTGCAAGATTGTTGTAAACAATTTTTTGAGGAAAACGTAAATTTGCTCTGACAGATTTAATTTTAATCAACTATATCACATTAAACCTCCTTCAGATTAACTTGGAACAGTGAATTTCTGGCGTTCATAGACTCTAAATGTTGAAATGTATATGAAATTTTTCGAAATTCAAGATGGCGGTTCAAAGTTGTTACTCTTTATTTTGGAGCTGGATATTCAGGTGTAATTCGAGACCTTCACAAAGTCAGAATCTAGTCTAGCTTTCTGACCGATCGGGACCTCCTTATTGCACTAGAATTTTTTGACAATTCAGGACCAAGGCGAGGTAGAATCATCTCACGAAAACTTCGCGCTGATCTATTCCTACCACCACTCTTTTTCCGTTTATTTTTCGGATATAAAAAGCGTTCTAGAGAAGATGTGTTGGGCCCAGTAGACTTTTAACCGTAGAGTTAAGGAACCTCTGTTCAGAGGTCCACTCGAATCTTGAACGTCAAGTAAGAGGAACTCTGTATGAGTTCTAATCGAATTTCTAACGTCTAGAGATATCTGTACGAGATCGGGTTAGAGTCCCTGTCGAGTATACTAATATCTATACACTACGTAAATTTACTGTTAGAAATTATTTCGATTTTTCTTGAACCTCCGTTTCCTCGTTTTCGTTAAAACTGGGAAGGATTCTTGCTTCGTCGAAAACGAAACTAATTAAATTCACTTAAAATCTTGTAAATTGGTCAACTTTTAACCGACAAGTACACTTAACACTCGTGAAACCCGGTTTTTGAAGAATGTATTCAATTGTTCATTTTATATCTAAATATTGCCTCATTTAATTATAATCACAGTCCTAAAAACTCATCTGTCGGTGTATCTTAGCCGCTTGAGGTATACCGTTAAAATCTAGTTACGAGACCTATTACTAACATTTTCTGTGACACCATACGTCACTATTATTCTGTGCGTTATCCATACGTTAGCTAGTTCACATGTCACTTCCTGGAGTACCCGATGTTAGCTATATGTATATGTACATCGACTAGTTTCTACATTTTGACCTTTCCTGAGACAGTCAAAGTTAGCCATACATCGGCTAATCCACCATAGTCATCATAGAGCACTTGGCGTTTAGCCATACGTCGGCTAGTCTCCATGACTAAATCCTTTGGTGCCCAGGTTAATTAACCCATTGCGGTCGTATTAAATTTGGTCATGGGTGTCGTACTGGTCAGAATTAATTTCCCTTGAAAGAGCAGTTATACATACCATGTAAGATTATAATGGATAAACAAGATTGATTAATTCTTTTGTGAATTTACCATCAATATAATGGTTAAAATTTCTCACTTTTTGGACTCTCGTCGTTACATTTGTATTTCTGGAAACATTTTCATTCAAATGTAATAAATATTTGGAGAAATTTTTCCTTTCGAAATATATTTCTAAGAAATGGTATGTTCCCACCATGTTCCTTAGTCCAATAATATTTCATATTAGGAACTGGTATAGTACCCATGTTAACCCCTTGCATTTTGACGAATCTGACTCGTGACACTGGTACTTCAGTTGGGATCAATTTTACTCGAATTTTGAATATGCTTCAATTTGGAGTTCAAGTCCAATTATAATTTGCATAGTCAACGATTGCATAATACCATGTTGTCATAACATTTCAACATTCTTTGCCTGTTTTAATATTGTAGCTGTGTTTAGTTAGTTCTGACTGACGCACCTGACAAATAGGTCATAGTGCAAGGGGTTAAAGATTACACCCAAAAAAGCTGTTAACTCATCTTTCGTCACATCGATCCAGTTGTTCCATGTTGATCGATCAGATAAGCTCTGCTGTTGTATTTTATTTTTGGCATATTTATTTGTTTCTAGTGCAATTGTTTCAAGTATTGTATCTGTGAAAATGAGTCTGAAAGTCGATAGGTTCCTGTCGGAAAATTAGTTTTTGATTGTGGTTGAATAAAGTATAAGATTAGTATGGTTCCTTGCTGTGATGGCTGAGAGCAGACATACGACCGGAATGGTAAAAAAGCTTTGGTGGCTGAGAGTAGACATACGACCGCAAAGGGTTAATAATCCCGGGTTAGCCAACTAACAAATAACCTACATAGTTCATTCAAAACGTTCCGGGCTAATTTGTTATAAAATCTACAATTAGCTCTATAAGTTATCCGACAGCGGAACTATGTAGTATCATTCCTTAGTTACAAATAGTTAAGATTTCAGCTCTGTAACTTCATTTAGTGGTCAGCTGTTTTCGTTCGAAGTAGATGTGATCTTCGCGATGGAGCAAGCGCCGCTATAAAATGTTTCAAATTGGAAAAAAGTGGTTCGGCAACATTCGAATTGTTGAAAATTGTGAATGGAGATGATTGTTTAAGCCAGTGTTCAGAATTACTTGCACATTTCGGGCCGATTCCTGAGTAACCGCCTACTGTACCACCATTTCCGCTCTAGACTCGACGGCCGAGCCGCCGATCGCACGCGTGGCGTTGTGTGTCAGGGGCGTCCTACGATAGATGTGTCGGGATCCATCCGTGCTTAAAAATTTCCTTGCACTGTTAATAATTTTTATTTTTACAGATTACTAAAGTTATTAATACTATGTTTACGTCTATAAACATCTTTCATATACACATATAATAACAATAATACATGTTATAATAATTACAATTTTGTCAATAGCTTTTCACATCACCCAGGAGGTACTATTGTCGATGCGTTCTTTTTTAAGTGGTTTCCCTACAGGCCTATTCTACTAAACGGTGAGAAAAACGATAGTGACGTGGCAGGAAAGCCGAAATCGAGAACATTTTAATTTTCACTCGACCTTCTGGGTCATTTGCACGATTCTACAAGGGATGGTATATCCACAGACAATTGAGAAGAATTCGTTCGCATCAACGATGATAACGATGTATCAGATAAGCATGACCTTTTCTCTGTTTTTATATTTTTCATTTTAGAGAATGAGCATTATCATAGATATGTCGACCCAAACATAGAAAAAATTCGAAGCCCAAAATTTCGGAGTAGTGGATAACACGAATTATCTAAAATTTTTAAAAACTCAGCCCCTTTTTCTAATCGTGCTTTTAAAGAAATATTATTTTGCAAATCAGTTCTGCCTGAAATCAAGAAGCGTTATGTGGGAAAGTTGTCAAACTATCAACAGCGATGCAAACCGTAACAAAAATTATTAATATTACTAAAGGTGGTCAAAAATTTCTTAGTCATAGAAAGTTTCAACAATTTCTCCAAGAACATAACGCAACATACACAGATGTGTCTCTGCATTGTGAAGTTCGGTGGCTTTGTGCAGGAAAGTGTTTAGAAAATTTCTTTGCAATAAGAAAAGAGATCTTTCTTTTCTTGCAAGAAAATTTTGTCGAAAAATATGAAGAATTAAAATCCTTTTTCGAGGATGTAGACTCGCTTTGCGAGCTTGCGCTCATAACAGACACGACAAACAATTTAAATATTTTAAATTTAAAGCTGCAAAAGACCAACCAGATTATTTCTCACTTAGTTAGCCATGTCGATTCTTTTCGTACAAAATTACAATTATTTAAGTGTCAATTAGATTGTCAGATTCCTTACTTTTTCCGTCTTGCCAGATTCTCTTTGAACAATACGGCACAAATTGCAATTTTAAAAGGCATTTTTTGGGATAACGTGAGGCGAGGTACACAGATAATCACACTTGTAAACGAGCAACAATACATATATATTGTAATAAAAAAAAACTGTTAAGATTATACAGTGAAGACGACAACGAATTATTATAAGGATGTGAAGCCAAATAATATTCTAAGATTTATTAAAATAATATTACAAGAAACTGGTGTTTATAACACGATGGCAACGACACAATAAATTGAACAGAACAGATATTCAGGACGGTGTTCACGTTTTATATAAACCAATGACTGAGTAGTCTTTTGTCAATCGATTACTTTATGAATCGAATAATGATTCACGTCGATAATTTGGTATATTCTCAACAAAAACAATAACAAAAACGATAGCATAAAAGCGCGATGTATCCTTTACGACAGTTCGTTGCATTCTGCCTCGTGGACAAACCGCGTCGCAGGCGAAACGGTTCTAACGGTCAAAACAAAAGACTACACCTTGACGAGTTAGAACACGTCTGGGTCGTCACGGACCTCTAGAATATTTCATGGAATTTATGGCTTAACCACTACAATTTAAATATCATTTATTCTTTAATAAGTCAATTTGATACGCGTTTCAATGACTTCCAAACGCTCAGAAACGACTTAATTCTTTCTGAAAATCCTCTCACTGTTCCAATCGAGAAACAAAGTTTAGAATTTCAGGCAGAACTTTGTGATTTGCAAAATAATATTTCTTTAAAAGCACGATTAAAAAAAGGGGCTGAGTTTTAAAAAATTTTAGATAATTCGTGTTATCCACTACTCCGAAATTTTGGGCTTCGAATTTTTTCTATGTTTGGGTCGACATATCTATGATAATGCTCATTCTCTAAAATGAAAAATATAAAAACAGAGAAAAGGTCATGCTTATCTGATACATCGTTATCATCGTTGATGCGAACGAATTCTCCTCAATTGTCTGTGGATATACCATCCCTTGTAGAATCGTGCAAACAACCCAGAAGATCGAATGAAAATTAGAATGTTCTCGATTTCGGCTTTCCTGCCACGTCACTATCGTTTTTCTCACCGTTTAGTAGAATATGTAGGCCTGTAGGGAAACCACATAAAAAGGAACGCATCGACAATAGTACCTCCTGGGTGATGTGGAAAGTTATTAATAAAATTGTAATTATTATAACATGTATTATTGTTATTATATGTGTATACGAAAGATGTTTATAGACGTAAACATAGTATTAATAACTTTAGCAATCTGTAAAAATAAAAATTATTAAGAGTGAAAGGAAATTTTTAAGCACGGATGGATCTCGGCACATCTATCGTAGGACGTCCCTGACATACGTCACGGGTGCGATGACGAGTATGCGGTTAATCAGGAATCGGCCCGAAATGTGCAAGTAATTCCGAGCACTGCTCTAGAGAACTCCGAATATTTGTTCGACACCAATATGGGGTCTAATTTCGTTTATGATTTATTATGTGGAAAACAATAAAAAATAAAGTATTTAATTTTACATATTTGTAAATTAGAATATGCGCTTTAACTCATTACGGACCAGAAAATTCGATAATCACATTGCAAGTAAGTACATAAAGCTTTAATTTTGCAATTCCATAGTGTCCGAATATTAAAACGAGTAACTGTATACAAGTTCAAAATCGCGCAAGCACTTAACATTTGAAAATCTGAAAATTTGAGACCTAAGAGTTTCGAGTTTGGGAATGTAAGATAACGGTTAAAATGACCGAAGCGTTTACTAAGTCCGTTTTGAAAATTCAATATATTCTGGTAAAGCTGTCCTTTCTTATACGAAGTTACGTCTTCCGATGTTCTTTACAGAATGCCCTCTTCCTGTTCCGAGAGGTTTCCTTGTCCCTCGCGAAACTCAAGGGTCTTGGGGTTGTTTTATGGCCCTGGCGTCCCAGCGTCGGGCCTCGTCACCGTGGTGGTCGTCGTTGGACGGCCATGTGCCCTTCGCCCTGCTTTATTAGGGTGGGTCATTGGGAATTTTCTATCAGGAATCTCACCGTTTGGAAATTTGAAGATTTCAGAATTCTGTTATTTGGAAGTTGAGAATTTAAACATTTGAAATTGAAGAATTTGAGAACTTAAAAATTTGAAAATTTGGGAATTCAGAAATTTAGGAATTTATAGATTTAAAAATTTGAGAATTTGGTGATTAAAAAATTTAAGAATTTAAAAATTTACAAATTTGTATATTTAGTGATTTAAAATTTTCAGAATATTGGAATGTAGAAATGTTATCCGTAAATCTAGGACTGGCAACGAACAAATGTGTTTCGGACAGTTCGTAGCGCTGAAAGGGTTAATGAAGTTAAAAGATCGTCGACGAGCACATTGCACGTGTCAGTAAACATTGGAGTCAGTGCTCTCGAAGATGGCTTTTGCGGGTAATCTGCCGACCTGTGAATAAAAATAATGCCACCTTTCAGTGTATATGTATTTTTAATCAAACGGTACGGATATGAAGCCGGTACGTTTTCACGTTCATCACAAAGTTTCCTTGATTCTGTCGAAAGTGTTCTCGCAAAATAGCCTCGTGACGGAAATAACGCGTTCGCGATAAAAAGGTTCTTACGTTATGTAAT
This sequence comes from Megachile willughbiella, assembly GCA_945859595.2. Lineage (NCBI taxonomy): Eukaryota > Metazoa > Arthropoda > Insecta > Hymenoptera > Megachilidae > Megachile > Megachile willughbiella. Next base: position 2,792,248 of record OX243807.1, read on the forward strand.
AAACAGCACGTGTCTCTTGCTCCCGTCGGCTGATTCCATTTTATTTATTTATTTATATATTTCTTTCTTTTTGTACGATGAATTGTGACAGTGTGTCGTTTGCTAATATTGCTTCCTGTCTTCAATGGTAAAAGTATATGTATACTGGAGTTATGGATTGTTGAAAAAGACAATGAGAAAGGTTTTTGGAAGAAGCACTAAATATTTTTTTATCGTAATATTATTTTATACGTATTCAATCCTCTCATATATGGCGATATATTATGGTGATATGCTATGGAGACATTTACTTAAATCAATTCAGCGCTATTGTTATTGATGAAATTAACCTTTCAGTTAAGGTTTAATCAGTTAAGGATTTTTGTTAACATTTATTTGTTAAATTGTCATACAGATATCTTAAATTGAAATTAAACTCAAATCAAATTTAAAGTTACTTATGTTTAATAATAATTAAACTTAAATACACTTAACTAAGATTGAATACAACTGAAATTCTGACTTATTAATAAATATGACGAAATATCTTGTTAATGTATTATAAAGATATTTTACTTTTTGAGAAATTAAAATATTGTTTACAATTATTATTGTATTTTTTGTTTTGTGAAGTAATAAAGGCTTTTGAAAATTCACAATTGGCAATTATTTTCGTGTTGTTTAATTACTACAGAAAAATTTGAAATTATTCTTATTAATTTAACAAATTTTCAATTAGAAAGTTAAATGTTGATATGAAATTATTAACCATATCAAAATGAGTTATCTTATATTTCTTCTTTTAATTGACAGCAATTAATATATTTTTTCGGAAAGATACAGGATATGTACTAATATACTAATTTATTTAAAAAGGAAGAATGGTAACTGCAGTTGAAAATTATCGAACCTTCAGACTTCCAATCTCAAAATTATCAAATTTTCAAAATTTTAAATTGTCAAATATCAAAATTAAAAAAAATGATAAATTCCAGTTTTTAAACTATTAAATTTTACGTTTTCAAGCTTTCAACTTTCCTAATTTCCAAATTTTCAAATTTTTGATGTTTCAAATTTCCAAATCCTCAAGTCTTTCAGTTTCTAAAATTCTCAGAACAAAGTTCCAAATGTTCAAATTTATTGAATCACTAGCTTCTAAAATTTCTACATTTTCAAATCTTTCAATTTTTCTACTCCTAAATTTAAAAATCTCCAAATCTCCAAAATTAAATTGTTCAGTCTTTAAATTCTCCCGAAAAAACCTACCGGAAACAAATTTCCCTGAGTTTAAATTTCCATATTTTCACGTTGACAAACTTTCAAACTTCTGAATCCTTAAATTTATTAAATTTTCAAATTCTTTAATTTCTCAATCCCCAGATTCTCAAATTTCTGAATCCCTCATTTTTCCCTAAGTACTTAAATTTTTAAGTTTCTAAATTTTCTACTTTCCAAATCCTCAAATTCCAAATAAAAAAATAGCAAAGTCTGCAGATTATTCAATTTTTAACAACTCAAATTCTCAAATTTTTATTTCTCCAAATTTCTAAGATCCTAAATTTTCAAATTTGTAATTTTGGACATTTTTAAATATGGATATCTGCAAATCCGAATATTTCTAAATTTCAAAATTGATTGTTCAACCTGGTCAGTTGCGATGCACGGATACAGAATTCTGTTTTATCAATATGTACTTTGTGACTAATATACATATGTATATCTATATATTAAAAGTTATTTTATTGTTTTGTGCATATGTTGCACGGAAACGATGAAAATAGGAATTTGATCAAATCCCTAAGGTATATGATAAATTCACGGAAGATGTTAAAATAACAACTGTGGGGGTGATTTTTCTGAACAAAGTAAGTGATCTGATCAAATTCGGTCAGAGTTCGATTCTTTTTTTATGTCTGAACTTATTTTTCTACGGTAGGTACTTGAAAAAAAAAATCAAACTCTGACCGAATTTCATCAAATCGCTTACTTTCTTCAAGGAACCCCACAGAGTTGTTATTTTAACATCTGTGAATTGATCATACACCTTAGGGATTTTTTTCAAATCCCTATTTTTATCATTTCCCTGCGACATATATAAGATTTCAAACTTCTCGCTGTCACGTTATTGTATAAAAACAAATAAATTACATTGTTAATGGTCTTCATTGTTACTTCTTTAATCTTTTGAAAAATCTACGTACGTATGTATGCTATCCCAAAAGTTTTAAAATATAATATATAGAGTGATTAATTGAATAATTTTAAATTAGAAACGCAAAATATATAAATAATGCTCCAATATTTGAGAACATCTATTTATTCATCCACTCTATGAATAATATGGTGACAAGAATAATTCATATCTCGTATATTGCATTAAAAATGTAAATCTCATGTATGATATTAATAATGTACATGTGATGTATTACATTAACCTTTTATTGCATTGCGTTGCAAATGTGCTACCACAAATAATATGATATGAACTTCACATATTTTATCAAATATCAATGAATTGCAAATTTCATAATTAATGTACTTATCAAAAATATTTCTTACTTTTTATAATAGCAATTTTTTGTTACATATTTTCTAAATATTTCAGATTTGAGATATTAATGTAAAGTTACCAGTAGTTGACCAGTTTTTAGAAAACATGAAAAATAAGGTTTGTGTAAGTTTTGCAGTTTAGATGAAAGTGACTTTTACATGGTAAGACATCTGTCAATTAAATTTTACAGTAATTTCATGTGAAATGAAATATGCTTGCTAATAACGAACATTTAAATTCATCAACGTAAGTTATACGCTGTTATATTTCTATTTACTTAACGTTTCTGTTAAGAATAGCTGTATGGTTCAGGTATAAAGATTTATGCGTTCATAAATCATAATCAAAACATAAATGTTCATAAACATTTCGCGAATGAAATATATTTCTTCTAGTATAAGTGGTTAGCTACTAAGGAACAGAGTCAATTATTAGTTCTTTCATTTTTAAATTAGTTCTTTTTGATGTATTTACCGAATGTTTAAATATAATTTTTAAATTTGTACAACTTATCTTTTTCTTCTTGTTATGTAATCGGGAAAGCCTAAAAAATGTCTCCAGATACCGACTCTCGCTATTTAGTGACAGAACAAGCGGTTACCATTGTTAACTTGGAAGATTTCTCTTAACTGGTAAAATACTGGTATCATTACCTTACATAATTTATTTTTAATAAATTTTTAGAGCAGGAAATATTCATCTATTTTCATTTTCTTATTATTATATTGGCTACAAAATTTACGATAAATTCTTCATTCAAGGTAGGATTTCTTTACAAATTCTAAAAAAATACAAGTTTTATTATCTCGAACTTGAATCGAAAATTTATTACACTTGTAATACGAATTCTGAAATTCATATCCACTCGAAATATTAAACCGGTTAATCTAGAATCATTAATTTATTACAATATTTTGTCGAGGACCACTCAAGATCGAAGGTCAATGGAGAAGGTTTGTGGCTGAAAATACACTTTTTTTTTAATATAACACGGGAAAAACAATCGTATTGACCGTAATATCTCTGACGTAAGGGCTACTAACATTGACACCGTCGGCGGAAGGGGACTTAAAAATATCATCCTACTCGAAACAGCCGATGCGATGGAAAGTTTCTGCTAGCAAGTATCTTGTGGGAGTTCTCATTGAATAATTTTTCAATTTTCCTCTTTTTCTTCTTGGAATCCAGCCATTTTTAAAGCTCGTGACTGTGTTGTATGGATGATGTAACTTCCATTGACCAGGGGACTTTATTTTAGTCGAATAAAAAAGGTACTTGAACCATGCAGGAAATTATTTTGCGAATCATGCAAAAATTGTAGGATTCATACATCAATCAATTTAAAACAAGATTCCCTGAAATTGCTGCTTATTAAATAATTTTTTATAAGTAATGACAATGTGTGTACGCGTTCTGGGACATCTCTAGAATGGATATAGTAAAAAAAATTAGTTATGTACTGTTTGAACTATGCAGGAATAGATAACGACCGAAAAAAAACTAAACAGATGTAAATCGAAAAAGAGATCGACAGAAATACACCAGCATTAAGTATGTGTACAGTTCTTATTTTGAACTGTTTACAAGAGATTTTATATCGTAAACATAACACTATTACTTCATAGTTATGATTGACATTGTCAGTACATTTGGGAATGTTGTCAGCACCAGTAGTATGCAACATTTCGAATCATTTAAAATTGTCATTGAAAGTGAGACAAAAACATACAGAAACTACGCTGAGGGAAGAAAGATTATTATTAATTTACATAATCAGGATAAAAATTTCGCGGATTGTAAAAAGACATGATCTACCGCACGAAGTATGGACTGCGAAAGAGACTGCAAAATGATTCAAGAAGTGGACGTCCACGGAAAATTAATCAGTATACTGGCCGAGTTATTATTAGAACGATAAAGTCAAACCCAAGAATAAGTGCGATAAAACTAGTTGAGCACTTTAAAAATAATTTAGATCTTGACGTATCTGTGAGCCCCGTGTTTAGTTTTGTACGAAGTGAATGGTATACTTCCACCTTACTTGATGATTACATTTAGATAGAACAAATCGGAAAATATTGATAGAAGGGGATTTAACTACAGTGACTTTGACCTATGTTGTTAAGGTCGTCGTCCTCAGTGATTTTTCCTTTGAACTTAATCGCCGCTTTTTGTTTATTGCTGTATTATTAACAAAGAATATTTGGAAGAATATTAATCTATACAAACCTAACCCAACCTCGCATGTTTTGTAATTTATGATATTCATTCTCTGACATTGATTTTTAATTATGTTATAAAACATGTTAAGTTGGGTTAGGTCAGAATTCCTCGGTTACATGAGCTGAAAAATGATTTAAATGTGTTCAGCTTGATTTATAACTTCATGTTATATATCCCCGGTAAGTGTGGGCTCCAACACTAAACTGCTACCAAAATCGTCCAGTTCTTTGTCAGATTCCGTAGAAATCTTCATCCTTACAAATATTTCATGGTTAATGTTATGTTGCTACTAGTTCAACGTAATGATAATGCGAGTTAGTTTAATGTGTGGATCAGTGACACCACTTAGACAAAATGAACGAACAACTAATTCAGGATAAATATGTTCAATTTATTTAAAATTAATGTTTGCTTGCAGTACTTTAAAATAACACTTTGTAGCTACGGACTCTAAAATTGTACTTCACTCGTTGAGAGCTGACGAGAGAACTTAATCAGTCTAAAAAGAATATTCTCGCAATAAATTGAAATGTGGAGCGGGATCGACATGCTGCAGGAGGTGGACAAGCGACGTCGTTAAAACGAACTATTGGATTGGCTAAAAATAAATATTAAGGGAAGGGAACAAGAACCGCCCTTACAAAATGTTTGTACTGAGGTCAAGACTACGCCGTCGCTCGTCACCTAACGGTTCGACAGTAATAGAACCATAAAGTTTGCTAGGTCTCGACAAAATATGTTAAATAGAAAAATTTGGGAATATAATTTGTCCGTAATAAACAGCTGCAAAAAGCAGCGGTTCTTCAAAAATATTCCAAAAAATAAACATAAACTTGATGGTGTTACGATTTGAAAGGTGCGCCGCAGCAGTTAATAATTTTTTAATGAACAATGAGCGCCGATTAAGTTACAGGAAAAAGTTACTTAGGAACAAGTCCTTAATAATATACTACTCTGATAAGAAAATAAGGTGAATTTATTTTTTTTGTGGATTAGTAGTACTGTCTTTGATATCTATGCACAGTTTTATGTCAATGTTACCGTGAATGACCGAAATTGGGGAATGTCGACTTTCACCGGTGAATGTCAACAGATACCAAATACGTCGGTGAAAGATCGAATATTTCATTACATTGTTGTACATTCGGACCCTCTCCGGTGTGTGTCGACAATTAGTGCATGGTGAATGTCAACATTTACCGGTGCAAGTCAGAAATAAGGGTATTTAGCAAATATTTCGGACATACACCTAGCGACTATGTGAATGTTGACATTCACCGGTGAAAGTCGACATTCTCCAGATTTCGGAGTTTCGCTGTAACATCAATATATTCAATTGCTGACGAGCTACACTGCGGTGCGTAACTATAGCACCAGCTACATTTTTAGTAGATTCTGACATTGGAATAACAATAGATAAAAATAATCCATATGATATCGAAGGGTATAGTGAACAATGAACTTCAGTAAAAATTTGTTGATATTACTTTATTGTATAAGAAAATATAATATGAAAATTGATTTTTCATCGTTGCATAACTATAGCACCACATGAATGAATCTCGAATATATATACATAAATATGATTTTAATAATTTATAGGGCCTCCATGTATTGGTATAAGTTCAAAAATTCTATTTGATATGCTGTCGATGAGTTTCTGAAGAATTCTTTCGCCAATTTCACTACTCGCTCTTATTATTGCGTTTTCAAGTTCTAAAATATTTTCATACCGCCGATTTTCGGCATAAACTTTTCGGATAAAAATCGCCCAAATATTTTCCATAGGATTTTGGTCAGGTGAACATGCTGGCTATTTAATAGCATTAATTTTATTTGTTTCTAACCATGATATTGTTGTACGACTGGTGTGTACAGCCGCGTTGTCCTGTTGGAAAGTTCAATTAATTGTATCATGTTCGTTTATAAAAGGTAGCAAATTGTTGCCTAAAATTGTGATGTACTCATCACTATCCATCCTTTTTGATGGAAAAGCCAATTGCAACATGCCATCAATGCAAAAGGCACCCCAAACCAGAACACTTCCTCCGCCAAAATTTCTTTTTGAAAAATATTGTGGTTCTTTTCGGAGGTCTCGCCAATATGAATTATAGCCGTCCGGTCCATCAGGATTGAACATTTTTTCATCCGAAAATATAACCTGATTATCAATGATAGAAGTCGAAGGAAATTGGTGTAAAACGATTTTGACATCTAAAGTTAACTTACGCTTTACCAGTCTCGATGCATGTTCGCTCGAGCGTATTCAAGTCTCGCAACATTATGCCGTGGTAGAAGTTTTAGTGCAGATTTTAATTTCTGTCTCACAATGTTGGGATTATTTTTCAAAACTCAACGTACTGTCCACCGTGAAATATTCAGATTGAGTTCATTTTTAATTTAATTACAGCTTTTTAGGCTGTTACTGGCTGCTTTTACAATTGCTCGTTCGGTACGAGGACTCAATTTTTTCTTTGGACCACCCTTTTTATTATTACAATAATTGACGGGATCATTTAAAAAATTCAAAACGACTTTATGTGAACGCCCTAGCCTACGGGCAATTTCCTAAACACTAACTTTTTCCTCCATAAACGCCAAAATTTTACCCTTCTCATCTTCGGTCAAATATCTACCACGTGGCATTGTATAACAGAGAGTTTTGTCAAATTTTAATTTGTATTTTAATCAAGAATATAATTATTTAGCTTTAGTGAGTTTGTTGTTCAACTGGATGCTGAGAAGTTATCTTAATAACATTGGTGCTATAGTTACGCAACAAGCAAAAATCACATTTTTGATTATATCATTTCGAATAGAAGAGCAACTTCAATGAGACTTAATGTAAAATTTATTGCATCCCATACCATTTCAACTCCTGCAGTTGATTTTTTGCATTTGAACTCTAAACTACAGAACAACTAAAAAAGTAGATGGTGCTATAGTTACGCACCGCAGTGTACACGTGTTTTTGTAAACATATACAAGTGAGTTTTTCGATTTTTACTATATCTGATTTTGTTGAGCTAAGAATTTGCAAGTGATGAGAATGATTTAGAGGAATAAATAAAGATTTTTCATTTTATAAACAAATTCACCTTACTTTTTGAGCACAGTAGTATGTCAGGGTCAATCGGGCTGAGTCCCTTTGTGTCAATATTCATCGAAAATTTCTAACCTTCGATAAACGAATAAATAGCAGAAAGATCAATTGCGGTGGCAGGGAACACCAAAAACGTTTCAAACTAACAATCACGAAACAAGAAGTTCCGCGACCGTTTCGAAGCCAGGGAACTCGGAATAATCCAGAGAATGCGAAGCTAATTAGTGAGTGGAATTAATTACTCACGGAATGGATGCCGACCCGAAATTGCAATCGTGAACATGAATGCGTCTTCTTTGTTTAACTAATTGTGGTTGCGTTCGCCAACCACGATTTCATTTTGCTAAAATATTCGCAATACTCTTTTGTCGGCTTCAACAATTACCATTCTTTCGTTCGCGCAAGTTAATACAACAAGGATTTTATTTAACGAGGATCGTGTGATTCTCGTTATTCGTGCTGGATCGTGTTTGTCAGACACGTCGCGAATATTTTCATATTTTTCGTTTCATCATGTCGATGCCAAATTTGTCCCGTTGCAGTTTGCCAAAGCTTTTGTATTGCAGTTCAAAGACTTGATTCATAAACGAGTTTCTTTTTGTTTTTCTGCTCATTAGTGTGATCAAATTGAAGAATGATGTTCAATAATTGTTCTTCTCTGTGTATGGAAAATGCGAGATGCTGAATTTCTTTTAATTTAATTTTTTGACGACTGTGCATTTTGTACAATGCAATTTATATCAATATAAATTTGAACATTTTAATATTTCTAAATAGAGAAATTTAGAAATGTCAGATTTCGTTGTAAAATCGTGTATTTTCCAAATTCATATTATAGGTTTAAAATTTTGGGAATTTTGAAAATTAGACACTTCAAATTCAGAATTTTTAAGTATTCAGTTTTCATCTTTAGGAATTTAATTATATGAGTTTGAAATTTATAAATTTTCAAATTGGAGAATTTTTTAATTTTCAGTTCACAATATCACAAATTTAAGAATTTTTGGAATCAAGAGATTTATTTAGGAATTTAAGTACTTCAAATTTTTAAATTTTATAGCCCACATATCCCCAATTTAATAATTTCTTAATTAAAAAATTTTCAAATGTAGGGAGGCAGATATCTCTAATTTTGTTGAATATCTCGAGAACTAGAAGAGCTAGAGCAATAGTTTAAATTGCAAGATTTCGTGTTTTTTATGAGAAATCCAACTATGAACATAGATTTCAAAAATTCGTATTTGTTTAAATAATATATTAAAAAATGACACTTTTTTGTTAATTTTTCTGTTCAAAAGTTGCTGTATCTTCCTATAAGTTTCGATGTAAAAAGTATACTAGTAGGTACAAATACGGATAAAATGGAATTTTCATTTCTACATTGTAAATGTAATTAACGTAATTGTATTTTTATCGAAATTTTGCGGAACGCAGTCCTCAAATGTAATTCAGGGCGGTGTTCACAATTATATAATGTAATGATGGAGAACTGTCTTTTGTTAATCGATTCATGTATCGAGTTTATGTGCGATAATTTGTTATATTCTCAACAGTTCTTTATTTAAAATATATATTTACCAATAGTTATGTTTTATACTAACCAATTATAGGTAATCTATCGAATTTATGGTTTAAATTGTAGTAGGTCAGGTTCCGAGAATAAAAGAAAAAACTAACTGATTTAAAACCGTAAGAATATTTATTTCTTTAACGCATAAATCACCATTGCTGGCTACCAAACGACTCAAAAGACGAACGACTGTTCGACCGTTGCCCGATTTTGATTTGTTTGTCGGTAATACAATATATGTATTCTGGAATATTCCAGCAACGTAAATTATACTATAAAATATGTATACTTTTATGTATTTAATTTAAGTCCTACAGATTTTATCTGTCAAATAGTCATTTTTATTACATTAAGGACATTCTTTTCGATGTTGTTGCACTATATGTAACAAATATCGTATCTGATCCTCGTTTTTACATGGCCGGGAACTTTTGCACGCCACTGTATATTTATTACAAAATCTACCGTATGAAATATCAACATTTCATAAGTGCCAAGTCTTCCTTGGATCAGATGGGATCGTGATATTTTATGGAAATACACATCATGAGGTTGTATCAATTTGTTGCACAATTTGAAGCTACAAACCACTATAAATTATTGGCCAAGCTGAACTACTATCTAGTATCAATATGATAATATAAATATTAGCTATATTAACAGACTCTGTGTATATATTTACAAAAGAAAATGTTCTCCATGTTGACGCGGGTGCAGCATCCAATTTAATAAACCTGCTACCGTTATCTCAGACAGACTTATCAAGGGTTTACCCCAACTTTAATAAAAAGGTTGAGCATTAAACCACGTGAAAGTTCTTCAGATATTAAAACAGTCCAACTTTCTGCATTTTTAAAACGTACTTCTAAATGCTATTACAACTACGTTCAATAATATTTCTGAATCATTGTTGAAACTTTTTATTTATAGTAGACCTCTTGATGTTTGACGCATGTACTTGTTCTTAGCATGTACATTTAAGTTATTCTTTTCATATAAAAACATATATTTTGGTGCTTCTAAATTCCTACATTTTCAGGTTTCCGAATTTATAAATTTTTAAATCCAGAAGTTCGTGAAGTTCCAAATTTTAAAATATTTTTGTTAATTTCTGTGTTTCTAAATTTGTACATCCTCAAATTTTTAGTCTGTCAATTTCGGCATTTTCAAATTTTCAACTTGCCATTTTTGACATCCTGAAATTTCTCAGCAAATTTTCAAATCCTCAAAATCCTAATACGTCGAAATAGCAAAATTCCAAGATTTCAAAATATCCAACTTTGTTGAAGTTGTCTGTCTTCATATTCTTATGTTTCCAAATTTCTACACTTTCATATTCGTAGATTTCCATATCCCTCAATTCTGAAATTTCAAATTTTCCAAATCCCCAAACTTTTAGATTACTAACTTCTAAGAGTCTATATTTCCAAATTTTGTAGTTTCCAAATTTCTAAATTCCTAAATTAAATAATTTCAATTTATTAATATGTAACATGATTTGAATATGAGTAGTATGAATAATATGGTTTTATAACAAATTGATATGAATGACACGAAGGCAACTACACAATAACAGTACTACACGTCGGTGTTCACGATTATATAATGATACGTGACAGTAAACTATCTTTTGTTTATCTATTGATATATCGAGTTCATGTACGATAATTTGCTGTATTCTTAACACTGTTAGATCTTCCGTACATCGAATACTACCATCAGTATGCGCTCATAACGCGGGACAAACGGATACCTGTCTCGGGCTCCATGTTTCATAGTGACACCTATGGACCTTTAAGTTCTTTCTTTAAATAAATTAGTATAAAAGAAGTAATAAAATACAATTGCCAGAATATTATGTACAGAAATCAATCTTGAACCGAACAGAAGGTATAAAATGAGCCGTCCACTGCACAAATCGATTAACTCCACTTTTTGAAAAATCTTAAATTTAAGCGTAAAAGCACTTGGTATAATCATAACTTTTTGTATTTACACAAATTTTCCCAAACATAAATAGTTAACACCACTAAACGACTAAAATATTCTTTTGGTCACTGAATAATAAAGTACATTTATTTTTACATCTTTGACGATAAATATTTGGTTATTCTTTTTTCTAATTTAATATCGTCTAGATGAAAGCTACATCTGTATTCGTGCATTCTACAAAAATTTGAATTTATATTATAAAAGGAATTTCAAAAACCAATGTACATTATTTTTTATTTGTGCAATGAGGCGCTCAAATGTACGTATAATTCCAATGATAGTAATATTTTTTCCACAAGAGAAATTAAAAATTCCAATTTATCCGTATTTTTTCTTTGGACCCACAGTTTACGTATGTGAAACTTGATTAAAATAGTTCAACGTTTTATTAAAAAAATTTGCAAAATAATGTTAATTTTTAACATATTTTTTAAACAAATAAATTTTTCAAAAATCGACTTACGCCGTATTATTGTCCTTCTAAAACAGAAAAATTTGCATTTTGAATTTTTTGTCTGGGTCTAATAGTTCCCGAGATATTTGCGAAAATAGCTTTTCCAACCCCAACTTTATAAGGGTACTTTTACTACTTCAAAATGGATAGTCAAATATTTTTTCAAGTTCTATAACATAAAAATTTCATCACTATCGGCGTACAACATTTGGGCGATGTCCTTTGTTAGTATCATTCTATTCGAAAATTCTTCTCGGTACTTTGCTACCTCTTTTATTTTTATCGCATTCGTAATAAATACGCACTCCATATCTGTTTTCTCTTGCCTCGAATAACGGATATGTCGCATTAAAATATCACCGAACGCTTTCTCAAATAATATTGAAATAATTTCATACACTTTGTAATGGAAGTAAATATTATGACAGCAACAGTGCAAACCTAATCATAACACAAAACTACCAATCAGTAAATTTTAGCTGATGAAAGTCTCATTGAACACGAATTGTAAACATATTAATGAAAAATATTGATAAGTAATAGTGAAACAAAATATTCGAAGTGTATATTTTGTTTTTGATCTTGAATTGACCTGAAAGCCATCAATGGTACATGGTTGAACTTGTTTTGATCTACATTTTCATGTAACATAGAAAATATATAGCATTCCATTTAAAAAACTGAAGAATACCTTCATTTCTCAAGGAATAATGCAAGTATGCAAAAATTGATGTACAATGTTCTCGTGTTGCCAGTAAAGTATATCAAAATGTTTACTTCTTTTATTTATTTGAATTCTTACCTTTTACGCAAAAAATTTGGAGAACTTAGAAATTCAGAAATTAGGGGATTTGGAGATTTGGGGATTTAGAGATTTGGGAATTTGAAGATTTGAGGATTTGGGGATTTAGAGATTTGGGAACTTGGGGATTTAGGTATTTAAGGATTTGAGGATTTGAGGATTTCAAGGCTTGAGGACTTGAGGATTTGTAAATTTAAAATTCCAAATTTTAAAAAATTAAAAGGTATGGTAATTTGCACTTTTGGGAATCTGAAAGTTCAGAAACTCGAGGAATTGCGATCTGGAAATTTGAAAATTTCGAATTTTCGAAAATTGAAAAGTTTAGTAATTTGCTATTTTAGAGATTTGAGAACTTGTGGAACTAAATGTTTGATAATTTAGTAATTTTGTAAATCGAAAATGTAGAAATTTGTTCATTTGAAACTTGGGCAGTTTAGAAATTTAATGTGAAGTTATACAAATTAAAAAATTCGGTAACTTGGAAACTTGGGAATTTCAGAATAGAGGAGTTGGAAATTTAAAAATGGAAATTAGAAACCTGGGAATTTGGTAATATAGAAATTTGGAAATTTAACGATATGGGAATTTGAGGGTTTTGGTATTTAACGGTTTAGTTTGGAAATTTGAAAAAATGAGAAATTATTAACAAGGATATGTTGGAATTTGGGGATTTGAGGGTCTGGAAATTTGAAGATTTAGAATTTTGGAAAATTTGATAATTTGTAATTTTGGAAGTTTGGTGATTCACAAATTGAGAGAATTCAAAATTTAATACACTGAAAACATACAACTTTAGTAATTTGATAATTGGGATGTTTGAAACATTAGAAATGTTGAAGTATTTGGAATTGGAATTTGAAGATAGAAAGTTAGAAAATCTGGTAATTTGAAATTTTACAAATTTGGAGATTTGGAAGTTTAAAGAATTGAAAACTTAATCATTTTTATCATGATAAGATTCATTTTATTTGAACTATGTGAGAACAGATAACGACCGAGAAAAAACTAGACGGATATAAATCCGAATGTATCTCTTGAGTTCATTAAAGTAATATGATTTACATAAAATTAATATAATAACAACTATTCGATAACATTCGATAACAATTCGCGTCCGTGTTCAGGATGATAAAGTACAGAGAGAAACTTTCTTTTGTTTATCGATAGTTACATCGACTTCAAGTACGAGAATTTGCGATATTCTTAACACATTTTACACATCTTTTTAATTCCTTAACGTTTACACAAAAAAAAAACGTTGTAATCAACCTGTATATTTACTAATATTATACAAACTAGCAGTGTACACTCGCTACGCGAGTAAAGTGAGTTTGTTTTTTGTTTTTTTTTTCTTTTTTTTTTTACTGTTTTTGTTATCGTTAGTACTATTAAACGCTTTTCTCGTTAATAATAAGTGTCTTAACAAAATGAAAGAGGAAAAAGTTTTACTGTTCTTTATTGCCGATATAATAGTATGTGCACTTTTTTTATATTTGCAATATTTTTGGAGGAACGAAAATGACCCATAATTTTTTAAATGGAACTATATAGTTTTTCTTAGATAAATCGATTCTCTGAAATATTCCGAATAAAAAAGTATTAGGGTATAATGGTAAAAAATACGATTATTTCTAAGATATTTTAAGTTTCTTTTTTAACATAGTATGCCATCTTTGACATCACCTTGTTCATCAGTGATAGTGGATATCGACAAAATAACACAAACTTGCACACCTGTGGCCATAGATGAATATTTTGATACCATATGTGTAGAGGTGCACCTTGCCATCTTCTCACATAATTGCCGGCTGGAAACGGCTAAGCCGTTTTATATGTATAAAGATAAGATAGATCATTATCTATCTAAATATACCTATAATGAAAATGAAACACTGGAATTATACTTTGGCATTTCCTACGAAGTTTGTTACATAACATTCCTAAATTAAAATACATTAGTAAAAAAATGACAAAAATATATTATTTTTCAATATATTTTTTAAACAAATAAATTTATCAAACAAATGACTACATACAAAAATTTGCTATTCAAAAACACATAAATCTCATTTTGAATTTTTCGCCTACGCCTAATAGTTCCTGAGATATTCAAGAAAATATGTTTTGCAACCCCACTTTGGGGGCTATTGTCACCTCTTCAGCGTGGACGATTGCAGATAAAAAAAAATACGTGTCAAATATTTTTTTGAGTTCTATATCATATTCAAAGCGCATCAAAATCGACGTGTGTCGATTGGATAATGTCCCTTGCGAGTCACATAGTTGCACTACGGCCATTTTAAAAGTGTTCCCTAATTTAAATTAAGAATCCTAAACATTTTTATAGTTTTACTGCCCATGTTACGCGGCAGTATTTCGTTCATTCCCTAAATTACTCGTTCAAAAAAAAAAAAGGAAAGAAAAGAAGCTTTCCTATAATGAATTTTTACACTGGGACAAATTAGGGGAACAGTAAAGAACAATGTTTTTCTTGTCGTTCCTTTATTATTCCCGACGTAAGCTCGTCTCCATCTGGCGGTTCTTGCGGAAAGGCTTTCGACTCGAGGAGCTTTCGAAAGCTTTCGGTTGGTGTTGCCATCTGGCCAGACCCCGACGAAACGGAATTACGTTTATAAATAATCCATTTTGCTGATGGTTACAGCCGTCAGTGTCGTTCACCATCGAGGATCCATTGCCTCTTTGTACATCACCGTTCAAAAGTTTTGAATCTACTCTATATTTATGGTGGCTTCCATCAACCTTTTTATGAATTTTTGATTTTCTGGTTTTTTTAGTGCTATTATTTTGTGCTATTAATACGTGCAAATAAAAGTACTTCGCAACGTTTGGGCAGTTGATGAGATAATAGTAGATTGCCTGTATAAATATTGTATTTATATTAATATGGCAGCATTTATTCTTGCAACTATTTTAATCATTTGAAGACTATTAACACTTTTGATTTCGAAGTGTTTATGTTTTTATTTTTACCATTATATATTGTTGCATTTTTACATGTTCCTATTTTAAAATATGGAATTTTCTACATTTTTGAATTTTCAAAGTATCTAATTTTGAGATTTATATATTTTTCGATTCTCAAGTTTTTAGACTTCTGTAGTTTCCGATTCTCAAGTTTTGAGATATCTGCATTTTCTGATTTTTAAGTTTTGAGAAATCTATATTTTTCGGTTTTCAAGTTTTGAGACTTCTGCATTTTCTAATTCTCAAGTTTTGAGGTATCTGTATTTTCCGATTATCAAGTTTTGAGACTTCAGCATTTTCTAATTCTCAAGTTTTGAGGTATCTGTATTTTCCGATTATCAAGTTTTGAGACTTCAGCATTTTCTAATTCTCAAGTTTTGTGATATCTGTATTTTCCGATTCTTAACTTTTGAGATATCTGCATTTTCCGATTCTAAAATTTTGAGATTCCTATTTTTGTCTCTCAAATTTAAGAATCTCCAATATTTGGGATTCAGAAATTTTTAATTTCCAAATTTCCAAGGCTCTGAAATTTCAAATTTATCCGTTTAAAAATCTTAAATTTTCAAAAGCCTTCCAATATTTATAAATCTAAAAATGTCTTAATTTTAAATATCCGCATTTCTAAATCTGATATTTCCAGGACTGTCTGAATGTCAAAATTTTTCAAATTTTCTAACTTCCAAATTTCAACTTTCTCAAACTTATAAATTTTCAATTTATTAATTTTCTAATTCTTAAATCCCGAAATTTTCAATTGTAAATTTAAAAATCCTTCAAATGTCCTAAATTTTCGAATACCAAAGTTTGACATTCTCAAATGTTTCAAATTTTATACTTTCAATTTTCCGGTTTTTCAGTTTTCAGATTTTCAAACTTTTCAATGTTTTAATTTTATAATTTTCAATTTTCGATTTAAGTTCGTAAACTTTAAACATTTAAAATTTCTCAGGTTTCAACTGTTTAAAGGTCGATAGTTTTTATTTCTGAATCCTTTATTTTTTGAATCCTCAAAATTCGAAAAGTTTGACTTAAAACTTTCCAAACTACCCGTTTTTCTAATTCCTAGGTTTTCTCATTTTCGAGTTGTGTAATCCTTGTCCTTCTTGATTCCTTGTATTAAAGTTTGCAAGTTTAAATTTTCAAATGTTGCAAATTTCTTGACTACCAATTTGAATTTTCAAATTAAATTTAGCTAAACTCAAAGTACCAACTTCCCAATTTTCAAACTACCAAATTTTTTAATTGTTAAACTTCCAAAGCAGCAAATTTGTCAATTTTTACATTTAAAATTTTTAAAGTTTTTCAACTGTTTATTTTGTGGGCTTACAAATATATTAATTTTCAATTTCTGAAATTTTTTTATTTGCAGTTGCCTAATGTCAACTGCACAAATTTTCCAATTTTGTAATTTCTCTATTTCCAAATATTTCAATTTTCATAACTTTAAATTTACGAAGTCAATATTTAAATATTTTCCAATTGTTTCATCTACGAATTGTTAAATTTTAAAATGTTAAAATTTTAAAGTCCCAATTTTTTCAATTTTCTTTAATTACAAATACACAAATGTCCAACGTTTCAAGTTCCCAACCCCAAAAATCTAAAAATTCACCGTATTTCATGTTTTATAATTTTTGAATGTTTTCTGTTCTTATACTTTCAAATCTCCACTTATTTTTTATTTCAACGACTCTAAGTTTTGAAATGTTGAAATTTGTAATTCTCAAATCCATTGTATTATCAAATTTTTACATGTCCAGATTTTAAATTCGCGCAATAAATATTGCTCATAGCCTAATTTTCATTGTTCACCTACATTAGATTCTGTTCCAATCCTACAATATTAAAGTGAAGTGTAAAACTTCCGTTGAGGGCGAGCAGCACCGATGACCTTGACCTTGACATACATTTTGAAGGTCACCCTCTTGAGTAACACCCAAGAGGTTTTAGCCATCGCTCGTTTTTTATTAGAACGTTTTTCAAAATAGATTACAAAATAGGCTACTACAAAATAGGTCGAATAGAACTTATTTTGCAATAAAGTGAATATATATCGTAATACTTGATTATTGTTAATTGTTTATTGTGAAAGGAGCTGTCACCCTTAAACGTAAGTCTTACCAAGTTAAAAATTGAATTCTGTTGCTGAAATGAAGCTTTTCCAATCACCGTGTCGCATGAAGTACCTCTTTCTCCTTCAATTTTGCCTCTCTTTGTACCAAACGAAAGTAGAGTATTCGCGCAAAAGGCGAAATACAGGTCCGGAATAAAATACAGATAAGAATCCTTACCGTTAACTTGGAAGAAAGGGTAACTCGATTAACGTGGAAAGAAAGCTGAAAAAGAGGTAAGAAAATGGAAACGTACGAGAAGAAAATTCAACGGAACGGGAGAGGTCGAAGGCATCGAGTCAGAAAATAAACGAAAGACGAAACGGAATTTTCCAGCGAATAGGTCGATGGAAAAGAGGTAAGAGGAAATTGGTACACAGATTCTTGGCCTTGCGAAGGAAATAAGCAATCGTAAATCGAAAGAAAATTTCCAACTTCACTGTCGTAAATTCATTCGCTAAATATTTGCCCTTGCGACTCTCGATCTTGGGACTTGATTGAACAAAATTATTGCGTCTCGTTTTTCAGTAATTGGAGTATTTTCTTTGGAGTTCGACAGGAAACGACGACCATGAACGTTTCAGGTTGTAGCCCGATCTTAATCTACTTCGGAGACAGTTTATCGTCAGCTCTTGGATTTCAAATAATTCTCTCAATACGGCGACAGGGGAGCAACGAATAAATTATCTCCCAAGATAGTGCCAAATTGAATTCCCAGTGGAAGAGGGACGCTTGTGACGAGAGTTAAACGAGTTTGGCTCCTGGTTTCGCGATGATGTCGATGCATTAATACCTTATTAATCGCGATTTTGTTAAACTGAACAATTCAATTCCCCATGTTCTTTTGCAATGTAAAGATTGTTGTATTTTCTCGAAGGCAGCACGACAGTTACACCCAATGTTCACGGATGAACTCGATAATGTTTACGATAGGTTAAGTGACACAAGGTAGATAGGTTGCTGAACTTTATTCAGCGTTAGGTTTGTACTAGGTTTGAAAGTTACTTGATTAACTGTTGAAGTGTTTCTGATATTTTTACATTTTTGTACATATGAGGTAAACAATTTTTTGGTTATGGAGTGGTGGTTGTACCAATCCGCTGTAAGATGTAGAGCGAGGAAATACACTAGAGGGAGGAAGGCTGGATTAATGGTTCGCTTCTTCAGGTAGTTCGAAAAAAGTCCTGATTTTTAGGGACAAGTTTGTAACGTGACAGTTAACTACGATATTGCTATGGTCCGAACCATAAATGTGGTGCCTACAGTTTTGGGTTTTTTCCGTCATCATGTGTTCTATAAACTGTTTGGATCCTAACGGTTATAGTCCTAAGACGCTACAAAGATGAAAGAGTGTGTCCCAGCATCGGCAATATTTCACGACGCGGGGAACTTCAGTCTGAAATCCTGTATTTACAAGCGGACTGTAGGTTGAATAATTGTATAACACCGATAGGTGCTTTCTACTTATTTTTAACGATGTTCCAAACTGAACGACTGCGTGTCTATATGTATCCCATGTTGGTCCGAAGTGAATAACCTCGTGTGTATGTATCCGATATTCCGAAGTGAACAACCTCGTTTCTATTTTGTGTCTATCTTTTCGATTGCTTATGTCATAAGATAAAAGCCAGGTGTGGGCGCGCAATTTTTAAGAACAAAGCTGAGGGAAACGCTTCCTGATTTCTAATTTCTAATACACAAATTCGAATAGAAATGAAAAACTGAGTAACGTGGTGGGTTTGAGTATTCCCAAAAAGTGACCGTAGCAATAAATAGAACCAAGCTACACCTTAACATGAATAGGAAATTGCAAATAAAGGACTCTACTACTAATATTAAAGGATGTGGCAACCAGATGCGAATAATAATAAACTAAAAATACTCGATAGAATGTAACGACTCTAGGTGTTATTGCTGCTGCAGGAACCCATTTATACGGTATATTTCTATGTCGATAGAAACTTGAATTTAGGTTTAATTCTAGTTATGGTATCGTATTTTAAGAGCTAACAAAGATTCTTTATTTTGTATATGAGTCTACAGAAATAAACTATGAATCTCGTATTAATGATGTCATATGCGTCCAGCAGAAATCTTGAAGGCTACCAAGCGTAGTGGTTGTTCCATGCCGTTTAACACTAGAACCACCAAAGCGTTCAAATGACCGTTTTACGAGGTTCTTATTTTATGTTACAAAATTTGTTAAGGTGGTTTCCTTAATATCTGTGTTAATTTTCGTGAAGATAAAGAATTGATGTGTGTATTAACCCATTTGCTACCGCGGTCCCCAAATGGACATTTGAATATATATTTTTATATATTTTCTGTTAACACTTGCAATAGGATTATGTTAAATAACATGTGTAGACACATACATGCTAGTTTTCAAAATTATTTTTTGTTTCAATGTTGCCTAACTTATAAAAGTTTTTACATATTTGCTACCTTGCGGTAAAATCAAAATAAAGGTTTGCCAATTAAGTTAGGTTTTATCGTTTGTTTGTTCAACTTCATTTTTTAATTTCAAAGTAAATTTGGATTATACGATGATAGGTTTAGCGTTAATTGTCACGAGTGCAATTTAATTCTTCATACTGTTTAAACACAACACAATAGGAGAAAACCGTTCGAGGTTATATTCTTTTGCATGATAATGGAAGGTACGACATCTTGCCCATTCAGCTTTACTTTTTGATTGAACCCACAACTTATCTAAGAAACGACACATTAATTCGCACTGAATAACATTGCACTAATTACGGTTATTTTAGTTGCATAAATCAAATTCGTAATTATGTTAACTTTGTTTATTATAATATTAGTATATGTATACAGGAACTCCGTAACATTTTTAAATAACATGTTAGCTGACTTAACTCTTTACTGTATTTTGACAAATCTGACATGTGACGCACTGAAGAATCTTACTTGAATTTTTAATACGTTTCAACTTAGAGTTTGAGTCCAATTATAATTTGCAAAGTCAAGGATCTGTGAATACAAAATTAATATAAAATTTCAACTTAATTTGATTGTTTTAATATTGCAGATATGAATCGTTAGTTGTAACCGACGCGCTTTACAAATAAACTGTACGGCAAGGGGTTAATTCTTAATCATGTTATATTTTCGTGTTGTATGCGACATGTATATTTTATTTTATATTGTGTTATATTGTATTTCTGCTTTTCATTATTTGTTTTTATTTAAACTCTAATTTGTGTCTTATTTTCTCTTTGTGATTGCAAAACTATAGAAAGTGTTAAACCTTTCCCCTTACATGTCTTTTTTTACAAAGGTACTTATTATGTACTAAAGGTACATAAATAAATAAACTTGCTGCCCTTACTTTTCAACACTTTTGAAAACATCAGCTTCTTTTTATAGTGGTATAAAGTTAGTTTATTCTCCTTTCGAAATATTTAAGCGTTCACGTTTGAATTGATTTACAAACATTGATAAATATAAATAAAACCGGATGATGCGTTTAAGATATAAATATATAAAAGTTTATTTTTTGATAAAAATTAATGAAACTGTTATAGATACATTAAGTTATATTGAATTGCGAATGTAGGCCTGTCTCTCTGATGTAACACATTGCCTACTAGCACAGCAATAACGACTAACTGAGTGTGGATGTTTTCCACTTGATCTCCTGCGTCGATATTCCTGGCGCACACAGATGGGAACATTGGAGAAAACACGGCTTTGGGCAGGTTCTCTATATCACTGAAATTGGCGATAGCTCGACCAAATGCCCCATGATATAGTGTGACAGTAACTTGTTCAAACACTGCGCTAATGCGTGGAAGAGACATCACTTCTGGCCCTGCGTCTGCCAGGCTCATCCGATCTAATATCGTATTTAGCGCACAGCATCCTCATCACTGCCACGAAATCATGGTAGGACTTCTTCAATAATTTAGAGATCACTGCCCCTCTATTCAGGAATGTTGTTATCAGAAAGAAAGCATCATCAATCAAACTCTCTTGAGAGGAGTACCTCTATCTGATCTCCCCTTCTCCTGTGTGATAAACAAGATCAAAGTCTTGTCTAGGAGCCCGTAGAGAGAGAACGTGAGCACGCATGAACTTCCTCAGTATCACGGATGGGTCAAACCCTTGGTACCTGCATGCGTTCGTCATCTTATTCATCTTGTCCTGAAAGGCTGCAGTGTCCGGCACAACGACAGCCTCCAAGACAAGAGCCCAGTCACGCCGGCTCAGGCCCCCTATTGCCAGCATGTGGCACACTTGCTCTGCCACAGGATTGTCCATGGCACCAATAGCTTGGTTTGCCTCCTCATCTAGTTCTTGGTTGAGAGCAGCCAACCAGAGCTCTGCAGTTGGTTGAGTATTGCGAGGCATCCTTCGAGATGCACGCATAACTAGAGCATCATCAATGTGTGCCATATGAGGCAACAGGTTGCGGAAACTCTCGATGTCTGCCATCTTTGCTCACAGTAGACGTCTCGAGATGTCGGTAGTGGCAAAGGTCTTGTCGATCTCAGGAGTGCTGGTGACTGTCAAGTTGAGCTGGTTCTCAGGCTCAAATTTGATTCTCAGATTTGAGTCTGAGTCGACACTGATTGCAACTCTCTTCTGATAGGAGCAGGTTGTTCTTGGCGAACTCCTCTATCTGATTTCCAACAATAGTGTGCAATAAGAGCTCCCAAGGAGACACCTGAAAGAGCAATTAATGCAGGTAAGAGAGAATCTATGACACGACTTCCAGTCGGAACAGTTATGGTGTATCTCGGGATTGAGTGATCAAAAGTCTTAAAGAACATGTGCACCCGTCAATGTGTGATCATATGACCATCGATACGAAAGTCCCGGTTTCGTGATCTTTACACACGATAATAATAGGAGGGGGCTTACCGAGATGTCCTCCTGGTTCGTCCGGTACAACACCTCGGGGTTCGATACGTTCGGAAAAGTACTCGATGTCACACGGCAATTGCCACAAACGGAATAGCTAAGCGCGAGCCCTTTTGCCGGTACGAGGACACCTCGTGATCGCCCCCACTCTTCACCGGAGTCTCCTTCTTCCTGCGACGTCTTCTTGGCAGGATCTCCTACCCCGCAGCCTCTTCTTGTCTATCGTAGGGTCGTAGTAGGATAGCGGCAGGGTTGCGACACGCTCTCTCGACGTATGTCGTTCCCTCGCTGGTGGTGACGTCACTCCACGGCGGCAAATATAAATAACAAAGCGGCAGATTACATTCGTACGGAATTACGCGCGATTCGTTCTCTCTCTAGACGGCTTTTGCCGGTGCTTTATGACCCCTTCCGGTTCCAGAGGAGGTTCCTTGTGACCGGTATTAAATACCACGTCACACACTTTAAGCAAAATTTAAGCTGCTGTTTTTGGTAATGGTATAAGTTTTTCAAATTATAAACTTGTTTATTTTACTAAGTAATAGTATTCAAGAAAATCAACAATTTTTAGCTACAAGTGGATTTTACGACTCATAAGTTCATTATAGACATAGATCATAACTATCACAGTATGCAAGCAATGAAGAATTGCCAATTTATATTTATTTATAACTAAAAATTATGTGTTATAAATTTCTTGGTCCACTGATATATCACGAACTTCAAATTTACGCTACAATATAGTCTCCGGTCATAAATTTAAAGTTATTTATATTTTGTTTCTCTTATATGCATTTCACATTAGTCACATCTCTTACTCACGTTTGTTCTTATTTCGTTCGATCAAATTTTATCGACAAAAAATATCTGTAAACGTCGGCACAAAATGTATGTCTCAGTCCTCTGCCTATGAAATTATTTGAAAAAAAAAAAAAAAGATATTAATGTTATTAGTGATGTAATTACCTTCATATGATGAATAAATATATGTGCTCCTGATTATGAAAGTGGTCTAAATTATATATTTTTTGTTTCGAAATGTTTAAAGGTTTGAGTTTAAACAAATTGAAAAACATTTATTACAACTTATAACGAAATGTGATTTTTAAGACTTTAAATGATTTATCCCATAGGTTCTTAAACTATGGTCGCCAAACCCCTGAGGGTCTAACTATGTAATCACTTCGGTGGTCCGTGAAACAATTTTAACACTAACTTTACACCCCTCGACTTTTCGCTTTTATTCGAATAACTCGTGTAATAAAAATTCTACATGGTCAAGACTTTTTGTATTTGTTATTACTTAACCAGTTATTAACATAATGAAATACTAATTGAGCCAGAAATTAAGTCTCAAGAACAACGTAACATGCATAGAGTTGGGATTGGATCTGCAAAAGAAATGTTCGAGAGGGGGTCTTCGGACTGCATAACTTTAATCCCTTGGCTTATGACATTGAATCACACTCGTCACACCGTAGTTCAAATATAACAAAAATAAACCGTATTTGCCTTACAACTGAGTTTTGAGTTCAGTACTAGTTCCAATTTGTACAATTAAAGATGGCTAAATTCAAAACATGTCTAACAATTCAAGTTTCTTTTATTTATTTTAATATTACAACAGAGATTATTTAGCTCTGACTGACGCAACTGTTGAAAGAATCGTAGGTTATGAGGTTAATAACTGATTCAGACCATTTTCAAAATTAACAGAATGTTTTAAAAGTGATTTGTAACAAAAACAGTAATGAATTTTATCAGAAAAAGTAAGTTGGAAACAAGAATATTTATTTGTACTTTATAAATATACATATATCTAAGTAATTAAGTTTTATCATTTTCCTTCGTCGGAAATGGAATTTTATATTTCTAGTGAGTTAAACTGTTCCTATAAAATATTATTTACGAATTGGTTATATATTCAAAACAATTTGTCTTAAAAATCGGAAAATTAATTTAATTTTATGTCCAATAAAATAAATAAAATTTTCTTTTCCCTTTTTTTTCTTAGAATTAATTTTATATGTACAGATTTGTAAGTTATTACCGCGCAATGTTTTTTATTCTATAACCTTTTTTGTTTCTTCTTTCCCTTCTTTTAAGTATTCTGCTTCTGAAAATCCTATGTATTGAGAGTAGAGTTTTATATTGTTTAATATCTTTCATATTTTTCCCTCTTTTTTGAAACTTTTTATCAGGCTTCGAGAAATGTTATGGATTAGCAAAATGAAAAGTATATTATCTATTTTTTGCTGTTTAATTGTCTTTTTTTCAAAAATAGGTAAATTTATTAAAAAGTAGAAATGTGAAAAAGTATGCAGATACAGTAACTGGACAGTTTAAAAAACAAGTATAACAATGGAAAGAAATAATAATATGACATCAAAAGTTTGCTAACTTAAGATATAATATTATATTAAAAATACCTCCAAAATAATTGAACGAATTTTATTCTTCATACATATAATTGTATTATTTTAAATATTGAAAAACAACATAAATATCTGCTCAAAAACGTTTTCTTTCCAGCTTGCATAATTGTAAGAAAACTTCTACTAGAGGTTTTATAAAGTTCTTATATTGTTACAAACTTACGGAAAGCCTCGGTATATTATTAAAAGTTTCAACAACTATTAATAAGTTAGCAAAACTTTAAGCTGCAGATTCATAAAATTACGAAATTAAATTTACTTGTAAAATAAGAACCAAGTTACTAAAAGCTGTTGATTATCCAGCGTTGCTAAATTATTATAATATGCTTCAGACCTAACTTTAGGTCGAAACTAACAGAATTAAATTTTTTATTTGAAAGATAATCTATATACCACTTATTTTTAATAGAATTTGAACTAATATAGTTCTTCTTGAAATAATTAGTAAACAAATTTATCGAATCAATCGAAATTTACTCGAGACCTATTAAAAATTCAAATAATAAATTTTTTAAGAAGAAAAAGCTTATGAAGTACGTTAATAAAATTTTCTTTGAATACAAATATTTAAACATTACTGTGTACAGGTTGCTATTGCACCATATGTTCAGTCCAAAATATAATGAAAAAGTTTTGATCGTGTATTTGTGAAATTTTATTCATCTCTAAGAATTAATTACAGAAACATTGAAAAATTTAATGCAAAATATTCGCTCTGTAATGTCTGTACACAGAAATAAAGTTAAGGTGGGTGTATTACGATAGACAAATTAAAAAATTAAGATATTTGTACATATGTCAAACAAAGCAATTTTATTCAAAAATTTTTATTATAGATTATAGAATTTTGTAATATTTTATTTTCCATCAAATTTTACAGTATTATATTATATTATATTATTATTGAAAATAAACATCTTGTTTGTTAATTATTAGATACAAGCTATGAATGAGAAGTGCACCTGCTTTTCTTTTAAAGTTTCATTTTTTAAATAATATGTTAAATCATCTTCGTTGTTTTACACTAACTCGATATTATATTCTTCTATATCTCTTTAATTTTTTAAGAAAATTTAAAATAATTTTTTCTCGTTGTAATTAATATTAATACTTCACGTTGAGAGTGTTAATGTCTCAGGCAAATGATTTTTCGTTATTTTGTATGTTAAATATTAACACTGGTATAAAAAATATTTTAACTTTTGTTACGGTGTATTGCAAATATAGTACAAATGTATATAAAAAATAATCCTTTTTGTGGCGAAGAAACCAGGCTTCTATTACAATTACAACTATTTTTAATTGTCAGAAATTCTACATTGCAATTCGAAATTTCTGGACATTCGATTTTAAAAAATAGCGAGTTTTCAATTAGAGACAATATGAAATTTAATTACTTCTGCAATTCGTTATTAATACCTCAGTTTTAATGTTCTTCATAACAGGTATTAATATTATAATTTTAAATGGAATTATTTTCATTGTGATACCGTAAATCTTCTTGAAACTCCACTACAATAGGTATCGATTCACTGCAATATACTTCACTGTATAGGTATCGTTATGATTTACACTCAGTTGAACTACAAAGGAATTTCATAATAAATTATGACTATGATACAGTCACCATAAAAAGCTACCGAAAGATAACTCTAATCCGGCCGTATTTCTATTTTTAACCTAAATAGTGTACATTACAATTTAACAGTCAATATTGTGTCCTTTTAAATAACAATCTTTCAACAAAGCACGTCGATAAATAAAGTTCCTTTATGTCGTTTGGCGTCACAGCCGCAGCGAGTGAAAGATCAAAGCCCCTATTTCGACGGTATCGTCCGCGATTCACGATATTCATTGCTCGTTTCTGGCCCGACAAAAGATTTCTTTTTCACCGTGAACGTATATAATCGTCATAAATCCGACGAGAAGGGCAGCTCGTAAACGCGTACGTGTCTTACGAGTTCATTCACACTGTCCGAGCTGTCAACGAGCCAGTTTCGCAGGAATTCGATTTACGGACACGTAACGACGATATTTGATTTATCTCTTAGCCACGTGGTCGAAATGGAGACCGCGTAGACCATTATTCTTTCGAATCGATGCCCGTCACGATTTCCTCGCTGTTTTTTCTTTCGTTTTTCCGTGGATTTTGTTCGCGGACGGACTCGCAATCAAGCCTCTTTGTTTCCCTTAAGCTCTAATCATGAAATCATCGACGTTTCTTGCGATATACTACTGTGATAAAAAAAATAAGGTGAATTTTTCATTTAAACTTCGCGGGTACTATAAAATCATGAAATTATTTTTTGTGTGGATTAGTAGTACTGTTATTGACAGCTATGTATAGTTCTATGTCAATATATTCAATTGCTGCAAAGCTACATGTGTTTTTGTAAACATTGAAAAGTGAGTTTTTCGATTTTTACTATGTCTGATTTTGTTGAGTAACAAATTTGCATTAAATTTTGTTTACGGAATGAATATTCTGCCGTGGAAACGTTGTGGATATTGCAGAAGGCCTTTAGTGACAAGGCTATGTCGCAAAAAAATATTTACATGTGGTACAAACATTTCAAAGAAGGTCGAGTCTGAGTTCAAGACAAATAGCGCACATCAACATGTACTAATGAATGCTACGTGAAGGAAATCAAAGATTTGGTGCTTGGAAATTGTCGATTGACAATTAGATCTTGTTGATGCTGCGGACATCTCATTTGGATCAACCGAAACCATTTTAAAAGATGTTTTGTGCCTCAAACTCGTCAATTCCGCGTGGGACGATACTGCGCCGTCCCATACTGCATTGGTTCTTAGAGAGCATTTCATCAAAAATTCGACCCATATCGTTCCACAACCACCATATTCGCCTGATTTAGCACCGTGCGACTTCTGACTGTTTAACAAACTCAAAAGATCGTGTCTGGGACACCGTTTCGAACCGACTGATAAGATAAAAGCCAAATCGAGGAAAGTATTGAAGTCCATCCCGGAAAAGGACTTGTTTGACTGTTTCGAGGATTGGAAAAAACGTAGGCATAAGTGTATTGCGATGGATGGGAAATACTTTGAGAGTGATGAGATTGATTTAGAGGAATAAATAAAGAGTTTTCATTTTATAAACAAATTCACCTTACTTTTTGATCACAGTAGTACATTGAGTGTAGAAAGTATTCGGTCATCACATAATTACAAGCAACTTCGTGAAATTGTTGTTTAAGTAATTTTTTGTGAACAATGGGTATGCACATATTCTGGGAAATCTCTACAATAGAGAAATCTGTAGAATAATAATTATACTCTTTAGTGGAATTAACCAAAAATAAAACGTAAGAAATGTGCAAGTAATAAGTATTCGTACAGTTTTTAGATTCTCAAAAGTTCATAAGAGAAACGTAATTAAATTTTATTTTATATTAAGAAGCTAATGTAAATTCTTAATTAATATTTTGTAGGGTATCATAACTTGTTGCAAATTCTTTTACACATTCAATTCACCAAATTCGATGTTATACCAGGTTTTTGTTCCATTCCACCAGAAAAACGTCCTTTAAGTCTTCTCTTGGGATAATTACATACTTTCTGATCTGTCGTTCGAAATAATCCCATAAATGTTACATATATGTAGTATATACATATGGGAACTGCGAAAGAGTTTTTAAATCTGCAGACGCATTATGCAGTATACATATTTTGATATTCTATGCAGTATGCTTTGTATCATCACACATGAGAATGAAATCATCTTTAATACCCATTTTTGCTGCACTGAAAAAAAAGATTGCGTTTTAAGATGTCAATGTAAACCTCGTGATTTATCATTTTAAATGTGTTAATGTGTCAACACCAGCTACACTCATGCCCCCCCCCCCCCCCCCCCCCTAAAAAAAAAAACAATTATGGAACTTCCACCGTGTTTCGCCGTGTTAGGCCGTAGTATTCTGATTTCTGCATTTGTTTTTCTCCGAATAGTACAACGTTCATCAGGCCCAGAACTGTTTTTACTCTCTTCTGAGAAAATCACTTTATTTTAGTACACCATTGTAGTAATACTATTATTTGCGATTTGCAATTTCTTCTTTCAATTTGTTATACTTACAAAATATTTTCTTCAGGTTATTCGTTCGTGATACACATGACTTCGTACGAAGGTATGCACAGTGTTAACGGATACATCAACATCTAAATTATTTTTGAAGTACTCAACTAGTCTTATTGCACTTATTCTTGGGTTTTGCTTTCTCGTTCTAATAATGGTCAGTATACTGACTAATTTTCCGTGGACGCCCATCTTGAATCATTTTGCAATCTCTTTCACAGACCATAACTATCGATTACACTTTGTGCAGTAGATCGTATTTTTTTACAATCCGTGAAATTATTACCCTGATTATGTAAATTAATAATAATCTTTCTTCCCCCAGCGTAGTTTCGGCACGTTTTCGTCTCATTTTTCAATGATAATTTTAAAGAACTTGACATTTCGTATACTATTAGTGTCCGGAACATTCCTAAATGTACTGACGATGTTAATCATATGAAGCAATAGTGTTATGTTCACGATATTAAATCTCTTGTATGCAGTCCAAAATAAGAACTGTACAAATACTCATTGCTTGTACACTTCTGTCGACGTTTGTTTTTTCTTGTTAATTTCATAAAGTATCTAACTAGCTTTTCTTTGCTGCATCTATTCTCAAGATTTCTCAGAATATGTATATGCTCACTGCTCATAAAAAAATTACATAATAAGCTACAATTTCGCAGTGTTGTTCGAAATTGATTAATGCACGAATGCTTTCTACACTCACTGTATCTCGATATCCGAGGTTGAAAGAATATCGATTACAAGTTCAGTGGAAATTGAATTTGCATTCAGTTGATTGTAAAATTGATTGTAAACGAGACACGTAATGATTGTTATTCTTGGAAATGAATGAGGGTGTTCGATGAAAGTAATTTACCCTAATGATGATGTAATTACTCTGAATTGCATTTTAATTTGTAAATCAATGGTCTGACAGCAAAATATTTTATTAAAGTCAATCAGTATTTAACTGGCAAGAAATTGCAATTTTTGCAATGTACTTGACTCCCAGTAAAAAATTTTGGTCAAAGTATTTTTAAATAGACGTGGGCATTTTGAACATCATAGTATGTATGCGATCTTGAAAAACATTCCACGATCTGCTACACAGTGACTTTCAGGTAACAGCGAAGAAAAAATTGGCATGAATTGATTGTCACAATATTTTAAATAATTCGAATATATAACATAAAAATTTCATTTTCAAACGAAAGCAGATGAACGTAAACAGTACGAATGCTCATTTATTTAACTTCAGAACTTTGCGTTGCAGACGGTGGAATGCAATTTGAACATTTAATTTAATTGCTAATTACGTGCACATTTTTTACGTACATGTTTTAAATTTACTTTATCTAAATTTTTCTTTTGCTTTTTATTTCAAGTCTTGAAGTTGAATAAATGAGCATTCGTAATTATTATGTTCATTTGTGTGTGTTTAAATGCGAGACCTTGCTGTGTACGAATTATTTCAAATATTGCGGCAAATAATTCATTTCAATTTTTCTTTCACTGTCATTCGAAAGTTGTGCATCAAGTTCTTGAATTTCTTTCAAGATCGCATAGTACACTAGAAAGTTAAAAATACCAACTTTCGTATAAAAATACGACGGTGACTTTAACCTTTATCGAAAGTCAACTTATTTTTTAATTTCAAAAATCACAATTTCTTGTTGGTTAAATACTGATTAATCTTAGTATAAAATACTTTTCTCTCAGATCGTTGGTTAAAGCTAAAAAATTCCGAGGACTATTTTTTATTTCGCCTTGTACACTGTTCAGCAAAATTTTCAAATAGGTACTGTTATAACAAAATTTTTGATAAAATCAAATAAGCATAACTCCCATAAAATTAACCTTTTTCTAAAACGTCTTCTGTAATTTTAAAACTTAAAGACTGTATCGTGAAAATAAATTCCCGGATTTTTATTCATTCTAAAAAAATGTTTTTGCAACAGTTATTTAGAATGGTAGTGTGTTGGAAATAGTTTATTCGCAGAAAACGATTTCAAGGTAGAGATAATTTTTTAATATAGATGTATTTTATACAAAAATTTTTTTAATTTATTGAGGTTCTAGGGAAATCTTACAGACAGTTTGTAAGGATCCTAAGAATAGTGCAGACAGTATCTAAGGTGATTCTAGGTGAACATATGCACAATCTAGGGAAATCCTAAAGAATATAAGGAGACACAACGAAATACGTAGAAAAATACTCTGGAAAATTTAAGATCATTTTGCTGCTTGTGGTCAGTTGATATTTGGAAATTTCATAATTTTAGAATTTGGAAGTTTAAAAATTTGTACTTTCACAAATTTTGAAGTTTACGCATTGGAGAATTGAAGGATTTGGAAATTTAACAATTTGGCGATCTAAAAATTGAAGAATTTTGGGATTTATACATTTAGGTATTTGGGATTTGGAAATTTGGGGATTTGAGAATTTTGGGACTTAAGGATTTGAGGAATTTCTAAAAACCAATATTCCAAGAATCCATATCAAATCTAAATTCACTAAAATCAAATTCAAACTTTATATTATAAGTTAGTTCATTAAAACTAATTAGTTTATTAGTTTCTATTAAAACTAATTATTATCTAATCGATGGCAGTTTAACATAGTAACCTAAAAGTTGGGGTCACGCATTAATTAAAATTGAAATCACGAGGTAAGAGATAACAGTTGCACAAGGAAAGTTGTTAAACTACATTTTATTTTCATTTCTCTATGCTTATAAATTGAAAGAATTAGTAACAAAATGTACTATAGCGATATCGACAGCTTTTTGCGAATATTTCAGGAACTTGAATAGTTAATTATATGTAAGGAAACAATTTTTTCAGTACCATATCCCAGTAGTATATTGAAATATTGTTGAAATTATTCTATATATACTATGTTTTACTACCTCTGTTATATAGTTTATTCGTTTTAACCACAATTTAAATAATTAACCCCTTTGCCTACAAGTTTTTCGACAGGTGCGTCAGTCAGAACTGCCTAATTATTACTGTAGCAGTAAGGTAAAAAGAGAATGTTGAAATATTAAATATCTTTTGGATTTAGCGATCTCTAATTATACAAACTGTAATTGGTATCATACTCAAAACTCGATCTTTATGCAAATACGATTTAGATTTGTCGTATTTGAAGTGTAACGTGTGTTATGAGTCTGACTCGACGTTGTAAGCTAAGGAGTTAAAAACGGAAATTCTTTGTTTCGGAAAGGGGCAGATATTGTAGTAGGAAAATAAGAACTCTCTCTTAAGGTCATATTTTCAAGGATTTACAGTCGGTCACGAAAATATTCGGACACCACTATGGTTTTGACTATTATATTCCGTTCTTCAGAAATGTAAACAATGAGAACAAAAAAAGGTTTCACATATGTTACAATGCAGCGTGTAGTTCACAGAAACGTAAGAAATATTTGTTTACGATACGTGATTATTTAACTAATAAAAGAAAAACGGAAAGTGCGCTCATTTTCATGTCACAGAAATATTCGGACACTTGCTATACTTCTCAAGTTTCCAGGTTCCAGGAACTGACTGAAACAATGTTTGTAAACATATCATTCATACTATGTACAAAGTATGTTATAGATCGAATATTTGTCAGTCTTGTTCAAAATTTGTGCGAAATGGGTCGCAAAAGGAAGAATACATCGCTTGATATGCGACAATTGGTAATTTTTCATCATGAGAAATAGAAATCGATTCGTAAAATTGCTGATTTATTAAATATTGGTAAGAGCACGGTATGGGATATTGTGCGACGGTACAAGAATGAAGATAGAATTGAATCTATCCCTCAAAGCGGACGCAAACCGATCCTAGATATTCGCGATAGACGTTCCATAATTAGGAGAATCAAATGTGATCCTCGGATAAGTGCTCCAAAGTTAGCAGCTGAATTAAATAAACACCGTGGAATATCAGTGCATCCGGAGAACATAAGACGAGTGTTAAGATCAGAGGGCTATAATGGAAGAATAGCTCGAAAGAAGCCGTATATTAACGCGGCGAACAGAATGAAGAGACTGAAATTTGCAAAGGACTACATTGCAAAGGATAGTGAGTGGTGGGAAGACGTAATTTTCGCGGACGAGTCAAAATATAATATTTATGGAAGCGACGGAAGAATTAGGGTATAGCGGAAGACAAAGGAAGTACTGAATCCGAGACATTTGCAGCCGAGTGTGAAACACGGTGGTGGGTCTGTGATGGTGTGGGGCTGTATTTCGGCCCATGGAGTAGGCGAATTAGTTTTCATCGACGATATCCTTGATAAAAATAGATATCTACAGATTTTGCAAAACAATTTGAAGAAAAGTGCTGATAATATGGGACTTCAAAATGGGATAAAGTTTTATCAAGATAATAACCCAAAGCACAAATCGCGAATTGTGTAAGAATTCTTATTATACACTTGCAAGAATATCCTCCATCCACTACCGCAATCGCCAGACTTGAATCCCATTGAAAATTTATGGGACGAATTAGATCGCCGAATTCGGACAACTCCCATAAACACAAAAGAAGAGCTAAAAAGACGTCTGCAAGAAGAATGGCTACATATTGGGCAAGATTATTTACAAAAAATAATTTGTAATATGCCAACGCGATTACGGCACGTCATAAAACATATGGGATATTCAACATAATACTAATTAATAAAAACAAGATTTATATATCGTGATATAAACTTAGTTTTGGCTGTGTCCGAATATTTGCGTGACATGAAAATAAGCGTACTTTCCATTTTTCTTTTATTAGTTAAATAACCACGTACCGTAAACAAATATTTCTTACGTTTTTGTAAACTATACGCTGCATAGTAATATATGCGAAACCTTTTTTTGTTCTTATTGTTTACATTTCTGAAGAACGGAATATAATAGTCAAAACTATAATGGTGTCCGAATATTTTCGTGACCGACTGTATGTTAATCGATATTTTTTTAACGAGATTATATATTTGTATTATCGTGAAATAATAATTGAGGTTAAGATCAATCGAATGACCTTCGAATGATTTTGAACAAATGCTGAAATTCTTATTAACCATTGCCATTAATATTAAAACAAAGCATTGTATATTGAGAGAAACATAACATAAATATATTTGCATTCATCAAGCGTCATAGAGTGATGCAGCAAATGTCATAAATAAATTTATTGTTATTCTCTTCGATATTGTAGGAATTCATTTTGACAAAGTTTGAGGTAAGAATGGACACATTTAATGATTCCGTTGATATGTTACTGGCATTGGGTGAATGTCAACGAAACTTCAAAAATATTGTTCAACTCTATGTAATTAAATATCCAGAAAAATAAATAAAATATATAATTAACTATATGGGACTCAAGCATGTAGAGTTTAAAGGAACCTAGACCACAGAACTCTGTTGAACTACCCAACAAAATATGTTCGACATGATATGATAATAATGCTATTTATATTTGGTAGTAAGTAGTGATGAGTCAGTGTACTTATTTTGCCACTTGTATCTATTTCCAAACATTTACAAATTTTTTGTATTCAAGGTCACTTGAAGGTCATAGCATAGATATCTCTTGACCTCAGTTATTGTGTCACGGTAATACAATTCTGTAATCCCATCTGAAAAAAGTGACATTGAGAAAAGTTTATTTAGCATAATATTTGTTCCTCCGAACCAAACAATTCAACCCCTTAATATTTTCGCGTATCGTTAAAAGTAATGGAAATATCGCATCGTAATAGAGTTAGTGAAACGCCATGTATAAGCCTGTTGTTCAAAATGTATAGTTGAAATATTTTCAGTCTAAAATAAATGATTCATGTTTTTGTAAAATAAGCAATATGATACATGTATCATCCTTACCTGTATGCAATAACAAATACGCATGTACTGTAGTGTCCGAATATTAACATAACTGTACGCCCTCTAAATTTGTCTTACTATAACACATGTACCGATTTATCAAACTAATCCACATACGATCTGCCGTGTCCCCTACCATTTACAAATGGCTGAATATCGGCAATTGTTTCAGTATTTTACAATTGTAAACATGTCAATACACATACGTTGACATTTCGTGCGAAAGTACACCGCAAAGTGTTAGGTAAAGTATTTGAAAACCTATTGGTATGACATCTCTTTCAATTTTTACAAATTGAATATGTTAATAAAGTTTCCTAGTAAAAATCTGATACATCCTATGTATCAAAAACTAGGTGACATGTGAACGTTTCTGTCGTTTGTTCTGTAATTGACACTCAGCAGATATTGCCAAGTAGAGAGAGTTTGCCTGTAATCCCTTGACATTGTCGTGTTCCATAGATCCATCCGCGACGAGGTATACGTAGTTTCTCGGTAGAGGATCGCGGCTCTTCTCGTCGCGTACATAGCGTCGCCGCGACGCAGTGGCCGTCGTCGTCGTCCTAATTATACGTGTTTCTCCGTATTTCTGGAATTAGACTGCGGATGGGGCGCGGTGCGGTTCACTCGCGATCAAGCTGAGACATGCTTCCGAAGCTCAGTCGCGCGTGGTCCACCTCGAATCGCGGATATCATCCTCCACGAAGCTAAATCAATTTTGTGAATCGGGCTCGTCCGATGGGGCGAGCACGTAGGTATCGATCATCGATCCTGCTAATCGAGGAACCTCCTGGATGTTTCCTCGAAATCGTCTAATTCGCCAAATACCCTTAGTTCCTGGTGTTTCTGCTGCTTTCTAATCGGATCAGAAGAGTGGAATTCTTGTCTGCGCACGAAAGCTAAGAAAATCGGCTGAATTAATTTGGTGATGATAATAAACGTTATCTAGTGCTCGAAGGTATTCAGTGAAACGTCTGGAGTTTGGATATATATCTAGTAGGTTTCTCGATTGGTGGATGATGTTCTGGTTGGTTTGGGGAGATTAAGAGATCAGAGGTTGTCGTTTAAGGCGCAAGATCGTTCGAGTGCGTATCGTGAGTCAGTGAAGGGATTAGGATTATCCACGGGCCGTCTGCCGTGTCTTTGGTGAAGTTTGATTTGTGAGGCCGAAGGATCGTGAGGAAGTCGTCATGGCGACCACGCAGGTCTTCCAGGATTGGGATTCGCCCCACGATACCATCAGCTCCATGAGCAGGACGAGCACCACCCGTAAAACCACTACTACCACCACAACGACTAGGCGAGAGGTAAGACTGCAGGAAATTGAGCGTTCGTTGATGATGATGAATGGTTGGAGTCTTTAGCAAACTTAATTAAATAATTAGTTCTATTATTCCCGGAAGTTTGCTATACCTTAGATTTACTTGCAGATACTTTCTCAAGTCCGTATAGATCATTCTAGTATGGTAAATTTACAGTAGAAATAGAATTCTAGAAAAATTGATAAAGAAGCTGGTCTAGAACTAATATGTCATAAGTTTATACATATTTCCGCTAACTAATTTAAGCCATCTAGTGTGGTGATCAGTGGCTATAATTAATTGTTGGGAATATAGGGAAAATAAGTGTTATTAATTCATTGCATCAAACATTTTAGTATATTTTGCAAATGAGTTTAGATTGGATCATCTAGGCAACTTAAATTTTGGGATTATTTTTTAAGAAATTTAATGAAATTCAATGATTTTACTATTATCGGAAATTAGCGAAATAGAGGGGAGACAGAAGATATGCGTACTTAGGGTATCGAGATATACGGATATAGAGATTTAAAGATTATAATGACCTTAAAATACAGAGCTTTGTGGATATAGACATGTATGGATCTAGAGATATGAAACTTTAGGGAGCTAGGAATATAAAAATTTAAAGAATATAGGCTCTTAGGAATAGAGTAATCTAGTAATATAGGGGTATATAGAGGTATAGGGATCTAAGGGTATAGATATTTAGAGATATAGAGATCTGGGGATATAAGGACCTGGGATATAGAAATTTGGGGATATAGAGAGATCTGAGGTTATAAATGTTTGGAGATGTAGAGATGTGGAGATACAGGGATCTGGGGATATAGGGATCTGGGGATATAGGGATTTGGGGATATAGGGATCTGGGGATATAGGGATCTGGGGATATAGGGATCTGGGGATACAGGGATCTGGGGACATAGGGATCTGGGGCTATAGGGATCTGGGGATATAGAGATCTGGGGATATAGGGATCTGGGGATATAGGGATCTGGGGATATATGGCTCCAGGGATATAAAGATCTGCGGATGCGGGGATTTGGTGATATAGAGTTCTAGAGTTCTGAGGATGTAGCGATTCTGAAATATAGCAATCTGGAGATATAGGAATTTGGAAATATAGCAGTATGGGGATATACGAGTATACGAAGATCTGGGAACATGGCGACGTGGGGATCTAGATAAATAAGGATCAGTTATCTAGGATTATAGAAACCCACAGATATAAAGATTAAAGAATCTATATATCTGAGATATGGAAATTTAGAAACATACGAATTTGTGAGTCAAGAATGTATACACAAATGTTTCGCTTTTAGAATATAGGTTTATTTTACTAAACATTGTGCAAACATATTTAGGCTAGTTAGTATGATAAATAGTCATGTCGGTTGCCGATCTTGAAATTGAAACTCTAATATATTCGTTATAGAATGAATAATATATTATATTTTCATTAATGCTTCATTATGTATTAAATTGATATGCTACTGTAGTTATATGACATAACATGGTAAAGAAATATGGAGTTATTTGCTCATCTTAATTTCATTTTGAAATCTTTAAATCCAACCATCTTTTAAACACAGTTGGAACACAGAAATTCGACGGAAACAGTTATAGAAGAATATATTATAATAAAGAAATGCACAAGGAGTATTTTGTTCATTTTAACATCTTAATATCTTCAATTGCAACTGTGATTAAGAACATATTTCACAGAGACGACAATTTTGGAAAAGCTCTAAAATCATTAAAACTATAAAGATACACGATGTTTAAAGATGTGAGAGTAATAAGGATCTACTTAAAATCCTCTCAAGTTAAGACCGTACTGACATACATGTACTTCGTAGGTAGTACTTCAATTGCGAATGTTTTTATTTTTGCCGTCGTTTCATCGCTATCGTGCTGCATCTACTATCGAATGTGTTAAATGTCTTTACATGGGGATTTCGTTGGATATATTTGTCGGATATCACAAAAAACTTTTCATGTTAACTACATTCTTCATGTTTTATTTATGTATGGGGTAGTTATTGTATGATGAAAAGATTGTGAAAAGGATTAATTGTTTTTGTATAATATCATTGATTAGTATAGGTTTTACTGCTTGATGTGGTTGATGAATATTGTTTCATTTTATCAGTGAAATAAAACTACGATTTTATTTTTTAAATAATGAATGAAAAATGTAATTTGGATAGTAAAAATTGAGTCTTGAAAACTGAACTTAAAACTGAATCTTTAGATCGATACAAAAAAGAGAAAATTAATCAACGCAAAGCAATCGTAAACAAATTTATGACTAGATAGTGTGATCAAATAAATTTTCTTTGTGAGTTGTTACCATCTTCACGGTAGATCTTCCAGATATTGATATCTTTTGACAGTTATTAAGAATCAGCATGTTATTACAATACGCAGTGTTTTAATTACTTAAATTTAGATATTTCTACTCAAGCAACACATCAACTTTTGCGAAACTTATAACAATAAACAAAATATTCCAATCCTGAAGAAGTTAGTTTACGTTAGTTATGTTAACTTAAGCTAGTTTAATTGAATTTCTAAACATTTATTACGCAAATAAACCATCACAGTATGAACACCTAATCACATACTTCCAATACATAACAATATTTTCGTCAAATTTACGACTTTTGTTCCTTCTTCAAATATACAATCAGTGCAAGATCGAAACCTTATAATCTTTCTATAAATGATACATTAAATGTCTTGAACTAAAACAACTATAAACCTTATACTATTTTAATGACATAATCTCGGACCCAGACATAGTAGCATCAAAATATTCGCTTTTTTTGCTTCAAATATACAATTTATGCAAGTGGGAAACCTTATACCTTTTCAATAAGTAATACATATATTAAATGCCTTGAACTACGATAAATATGAACCGTGTTGTTATTTTGGTGACGTGATGAAATCCTTCTATCTCGAACCCAGATATGGTAACACCAAAATATTCGCTCGTTTTTTCTTAAAACATTTATGCAAGTTTGAAATCTTGTAATTTTGCTATCAGCAACATTGGTATCTTGAACGAAGAGAAGTATAAACCGTGTTGTTATTTTGGTGGCATAATAAAATCCTCCTATCTCGAACCCAGATATGGAAATACCAAAATATTCGCTCTTTTTTTCTTCAAATATTTATGCAAGTTCGAAACCTTGTAACTTTTCTGTAAGTAATATATTAAGTGTCTCGAACTAAGATAAGTATGAACCGTGTTGTTATTTTGGTAGCATAATAAAATCCTCCAATCTCGTACTCAGACATAGTAACATCAAAATATTCGGTTGCATAACACAAAACGCTAATACGATTTTGTAAATGAAGACCGGAGTAGTAATGGAATAGGACGACTGCCTAAAATGTAGCATCAAAATAGCGCACGTTTCTGTCAGCGTCTCGTGACACGCGAGTAAACACGCGTCTTCCGGTTGGACGGAAGGACTTGCTCGAACTGTCTCTTGGTATGCAAATGAAGATCGAACGAAAGCGGACGCCGAAACGAAATTAAAGTAGAAATTCGCCGAAGTGATTCACGCGATAATATGCTTTTGGAAACGATGTTCTCGTGCTCCGATGTTCCTCCGTTTATAGGAGCGTTGCCAGGACTCAAGGTCGGTTTCCAACTGAAACAGCCGTGATAAACACCCGTGAAAATCGTAAACGCTCGCGATGAATAATCCCAGCTGTTGGCTGTTCCTTATGTCGCGACCACGAGAACTTACGATATTAACAAAAAAAGGAAAGAACAACACGTATGCAGACTGTCATTTCGGATTCTTTTTGTTAGCTTTTTTCGAAACGGTTTACACTCATGTTCCATAAACTGTTGGAGCAGTAATATAGAGGGTACCGTGAAGCTGTGGAGAGAGAATAAGTGATTCTGCGTGCAACAGTAAATTGAAAACGGTGAATGAAATTTTGTTTATCGCACTTTGTTTGTGACGCGTTTATTGTTACATGGAAGTGACTGAAAATTTATTGGGCATTTTGATCTTGAATAAATCTTACCAAATGTTTCGACAATACATTGTTACATTCATTATTCGTAGTTTCAAGTTAATGCGAGTATTTTCAATTAGGTAATTGTATAAGTTCTTAATATAGGTGTAGATTTGGAGGATTCGATGATTATTTAAGCGACATATGTGACAGTCAAAGTATTAGCAAAATCGATTTTTGATGTTCATTAAGTATTTACAAATATTTGTAAAATTAATTAACAATTCAACATGATAAGTTTGTTAATTGTTATGCAGAATATTGTGACTTGCAACAATGTGCTTATACAAGTTTTAACAAATTTGTTGTCGTGTATCACTTTTTTTAATACTTAAAACAAAAATATAAAAAATATAAATATAGCATTAAACACAGTAGTATAACTTCAGATCATATTGCATCGTTTATATGTTGTATTATTTTTTGGATTATATGACAAAGTCTAATTTTTCTTTGTAATAATTGTAAATTTACAAATTAAAAATTTACAAATATAGAAATACTAAATTTTGTAATTTATAAATTTACAAATATGGTACGTTGAAAACTTAATAATTTAAAAATACAAAAATATTAAATTTACTCATTTCTGAATATAAAATAAATTTAAACATTTCTAAATTTGATAATATGGTGATTTGATGATTTATTATTTAAAAATATAGAAACAGGAATTTTCAAATTTCCAAAGTTGGCCATTTGAGAATTTAAGAATTTCGAAATTTCGAATCTATGCACTTTCAAATTTCCAAATATTTAAATTTTAAAGTTTTCAAACATTTAAACTTCCAAATTTTCAATTTTTTAAATTTTCGAACATAGGAATAAAAAATAATGGACTAAGTACTTGTTTATTTTCTATAATAATAAAAGTTACGCCTTTTACATAAGTGGAGTGTTATTTCCTACCTTCCAATATTTATGGTATTTGCCAATTACCTTAACAAATATAACAATTCTTCCTTAAGTTTACTGGGAGTACTTCATATTGTTTTTCCTTTTTTTTTTCTTTTTTTTTTAAACAAAACTGTCGATGGATCTCCGGTTGTAATATCCCTTAATTTTACAAATTCTTCTACTATTTATTTGTCCGAACTCGGATGACGAATTTGGCTAGTTAGGATAACTTTCAGCCAAATTATACAATGACGTACGACATTTATAATATACAATGTAGACCAAAGTTCAGATACTATTTCAATGAAGAACAATGAAGTCATAAACATTTCATTTACAGGATGATAGATCGGTACAAGAGACATTTATTATACAGCAACCAGTTGCTGAAGCTGGCCAACAAATTTTCTGTTTTGATAATGTGGCAGTTTCTTAATAACGTTTGACATAACTATCAGTATCTCTACATAGCTCGAATCATTTAACGATATTATGAAAGATATTTTGTATAGCAATGTGCAACTATGCCCACATAGGTAAGATGCGACACACTGATATACAAATGACGCACATATGTATATGAACTCATGGATATTCATAGACAGACAATTTTTATTTTTCGAAATTTGAAATTTTTAGAAATTAAAAATTTTCTAATTTTGAAATCTATATGTTTAATTAATTTTGAAATTACTCATTTTGAATAATTTAAAATTACTAAATTTAAACAGTTGCAAATTTTTAGCAGTTCAACTTCCAAATCTAAAAATTTCTAAATTTACAAATTTAAAAATTTGCCAAGTGACAAATTTTAAAATTTCTAAATTTACAAATTTAAAAATTTGCCAAGTGACAAATTTTAATATTTAAAAAATTTCTCAATCTCTAGTTTCTAAAATCTGTAAATTTCCAAGTTTCCATATTTGTGAAACCTCAAACTAAGTTTACAAATTTGTAAATGTCTGCGTTTCTAAATTTGTACATTTAACAAGTTCCCATGTTATCAGATTTCTAAATTTTCAAATTATAGAATTACCAAATTGCAGTATTTCAAAATTCACCGGTCCCAAAATTTGAAGAATTATTAAATTTTAAAAAGTCTACTGTTCTACATTTTGGAATAACAGTTGATAAAAATTCACAAATTTTTATGTTATTGAATTTCTCTATTTACAAATCATCAAATTACAGAATTACTAAATTACTAAATAACCAAATTACCAAATTACTAAAGTACCATATTACCAAGTGATTGAATTATCAAATTTCCAAATTCTCAAATTCCCAAATTTTTTAATTTTCCAGTTACCAAATTTAAATATTTTCAAAATGTATGTATCTCCACATTGTCAAATCACTAATTTCTAAACTTCCAAATTTGCATGTCCCTAAATTTTTAAAAGTCAATACTCTTAATGTGTAAAAGTCACTAATGTTTATGTTATTGGTTTTCTGAATCTTCAAATTATCAGACTGCTAAATTTTCAAGTTTGAAATCTTCATGAACCAGGGATAATTTATTCTGCACTCTTCATGCATCGGGTTAAAAGTTCAAAGGGATTAGATCAAATGACTTAACTAGCCACAATATATGATTTCCACATCCAATGCACCCAATTGAAATCTGTTTGTTCCTGAAATTCCGAACATTTTTGGCATAATAAAAAAAAAAAAAAAAAAAAAACATTTATTACTTTTCGATTCACTAATGATCATTACTACATATCCCTTTGCATATATACATCTTAAAACATATGAAAACATATTATTGTAGAGATGTATTTCATTGTACAAGCTTTTTTAAAGAACCGACTCTGTACTCAACCTGTTAAATTGATTGAATATTTGCGTGGTCGATCGATATCTTCGATCGATAAAGTGTGAGCATCGCGTAAATTGAATAGTGTTATTAAAAAACATCTTGTTGTATGTTTCAAATAATGGAAGTTCATCAAATATTATATAATCGTGATCGTTTATTATCCTGATCCAGACTATATTACAAATCAAGTTAT
Organism: Megachile willughbiella; assembly: GCA_945859595.2. Taxonomy (NCBI): domain Eukaryota; kingdom Metazoa; phylum Arthropoda; class Insecta; order Hymenoptera; family Megachilidae; genus Megachile; species Megachile willughbiella. Next base: position 2,835,554 of record OX243807.1, read on the forward strand.
TTATATTAAAATAGTTATAACTTCTAAAACTTTTGATCCCTTTGTATCAAATGATGAAGAAGAAACATACAGCTTTCCTTTCTCAATATCGAAATTTTCAAGTCGGTCGAACTGTTCGATTGACTATGTTTCTTATATTAAATTTCAAATTTTGTTAAGTTTTTTTTTAAGTCTGTGATGATTTTTTTCGAAATAAAGAATTTGTTGCAATAATTAAGAATAAAAATGGTCGAAATAAGAATTTAACTGATACTGCCTTTAATATATTATTAATACTTGAAACAAAAATCTGAATTCACACCATACACTACAATTCTGTTTTGGTATACACGCGCTTGTCCATCAATCTCACTCCAGTTAAACACTCTTCTTCTTTCATATTTCAACTCATATTTCTAATTATACACTCTTAAACATTACTCACAATTAAAAACAGTTTCTCTCAAAATTGATGTGTATATTACTTTATGCTTTACTTTATGATTTTAAGGCGTTCAAAGTGTTTAGTCTACCTAAGATATCTAAGTTTATGGCTAGATTCTTTGTTTCGTCTCTTCTCTAAGGTTATTCTAAGTGAAGAAGGAAGAGACATGGTATAGTTTTGAATTCTGTGTAAACTAAATATTTCTTGGATCAGTATTCGTAATTTTACTACACTGTGAAAGAGTTAACACTAAAACAATCGATGGTTAATATGAAACTATCTATACCAATACCAGTAAAAATGACTAGTCTTTAGAAAGTACGTAATAATATATAATAATATTTTGACATTTATTAATTTATTGTTATCTTACAAACCAAATTCCATGTTATAGAATTATAACTACTATAATAATTATAATTAGATAATTGTAATATAATTAAACCCTTCTTTTATTTTCTCTTAACTGATTCCGTCTGCAGCAACTTCATTTTGGTGATCTTGGACACTTTCATTTTCATCTTCAAAAAGCACAAGTACGTCTTCTTTTACGTAATTTCAAAATATTTTCTAATTCTATTTTATTGTATTCTATTTCCTAATTCAATTTTTCTAGATTTCTGAACATTTCTTTGTTTATATAATTAACTTTACATTTCTTTGTCCAATTTCTTTTACGTAAATTCAAAATATTTTCTAATTCTATTTTTTGATTCAGTTTTCCAAGAATTTCTGAACATTTCTTTGTCCATATCTCATTACCACTATAAAGTTCAATTTCAATTTCTTCGAATTCGCTTTCTTCATGCTCGTACAATTCACCACCCTCGATATCAGAGTATCCCATTGGTATATTGTTCATTTTTTGCAACAATTCAGAGATTTTCAATCGTTTTACCATTTTTAGGACTTGTAAAACATCGTTATATAAAAAAGAATTAGGTTCTATTCCAGCGACTATGGTATACAAAATGACTGCGAGAAACAACATCAATGATCATATTACGTTACATCGCAGCTATGTTTATGTTTATGTTGTAGCATCTACAAAATTTCATAACGAAACATCGATAAATCTATCTAAATATCTAATAAACGATTTCGGGTTTGGTAAAAAAATCTTTTTCTCTTTGAGCAGAACCGGAAAAAATGACTGACATTGGTATAAGTAGCCACGATACAAAATTATTCTCATTCTGAATAAATGAAACAAAAATTCATTACATTACACCTTTAGTTATCGCTGCAAAAGTCATCACATAATTGCGAAAAGAATGAAGTAAGAATTTTAAAATGAAATAGTAAAAGCAGTTTTTTTGACTAGTGTGGTATTGCTAGTGCAGGGGTCGGCAACCTTTCTGCAGTTAAGAGCCATTTATTTCCCGATGTAATAAATTATTTTTTTAAAGAGTCAAATATAAGTACATACATCGGTAATATATATTAGAAAAATTAATATAACCATTATCTGCTGTGAAACATGTATTGATTGTGAAATCAAAACATTCTTTTTTGCGTAGTAACAGAACATATAAGTCCACGTATTAAAGAAAACGGAAACACTTTTTGGTTTTGAGTGTGGCGTCGGTGAGTGGGGAGAGCAAGGTTAGCTAAAGCTAGGTTTACATGCATGCGATATGCTGCGCATTTTAATGTGTGCGCAGGATTATTATATTTGTGTGGCAATTGTAATATTGCAGTTAATTTTTCAATAAATTAAACTGCTTAAGAGTCACAAGTATGATTCTACTGAGCCGCAGGTTGCAGACCCTTGTGCTAAGGTTAAAATTGTATAAAAATAATGTAAAGTTAAACTGCTATTGTAAATAATTTTATTTCTTTAAGTAATTGAAGTAATGGATATAATTGTTTTATCGTTAAACAAGTTCCCTTTTAAACTGACGTTTACATTATATCTTGGTCTTAATATCGAAGATTTACTCCAACGTGTAACTAAATGAGTAATGTAATGTTTTTAGTAAATATTAAAGCAAGTAAGGTTATTTTTGTACGTCCAGTTTTTTCGTTATTTTCATCGTAAGGTTTAAAGTAGTTGCTTTCACTTGTAGGAATTTTATAACTATTTAAACATGTTTTTCCCCTTTCAATCGCCGTGTACATATACAGAGATCGGAAAATTGAATCGTATCGGTAGGTAAAAATAATCTGAATCAAACTGTACGTTCGGGGGTTAATATTGAACGTTCCTGGGATATGTTCAAGCCGTACGTCAATGTTTTGCAGAATAACAGCGATATTTCCGACTAGAATTCTCGTATATCATTTCGCACGTGTCTTGAATAACATATCTTTGTTGCGTTCTTCTATTCTCCGGCTTCTCCAATATTTATTTATCCACTTATTTCGATGTTCCAACATTTTTCAGCCGAGAGCTTTGGATCTCATCGTTGCCAGTAGTTTATAGGGAAGAACAAAGCAAATTGATACATTCAACAATCTCTAATTTGTACAATTTCTGTTCGGATTAACTATTTAGTAAAAAATGTGCTAAAATATATTTTAGATTTGTATGTATACAAATACATAGGACGGTTGGTAAAACTACAATTTATGAATTTAACGCACCATAAGGCAAGCTGACATTAAACCTAACGGCGTATAATGCACACATAACTTAAAATAAAAACTAAAATAAAGAAATAATTATACAAACTATAAAACATAAATTAATACACACCTTAATTCTTTAACTTGATAAAAATCAACACAGATTTTAACGAAAGTACCTTAACAAATTTTGTAATTTAGACAAACTTGTGATCAGGCCAGATGACCATTTTGGTAGTTTTATTATTAATACTGTTCAAGGCCATGTGAATATACCCTGTAAAATATTTTTACTAGAATTTGACACTAAAATTACCGGTGTTAAATGAATAATTACTTTTAAATTAAAAATAAAATGGAGTAATAAATAAGTAAATACTGATGTATCCATTAACATCCGCAACCATTCTTTATCACAATAAAATATGACAGACATTTTTACAAAATGCAACAATTTTGTATATAAAATGTAAAATTTTAGACCAGTCATTTTTATAAGTTTATACTTTTAGTGTTAATGATTTTTATTTCTGTATTCTTAAGGGTAAAACCACATTAATTTTTTGAGGGATGCAAAATGTATTTCTGCAGCTTATGTCCTAAATTATCACTTAAAATTTGATGATGTTTTGAACAAACTATTTCTATATCAGACCTCTAGTTTTTTTATTAACATACTTTAATAAAGTCGTTTTACATATTTTATATATATTTGTACGTTACATAAATAATGTTAATGAGTCTTCTTTCTTTCTTTTATGTTATGAAGCATAACCTTTATCAACAAGGTCTTGTGATATTTGACCACGATTTGTTTTCGTACCATAATTCTGGATCGATTGTATTGAAATAAGAGAAAAGAATGCAGTTAATAATAAATGAACGTAAATCGATACGAACGACTGTATCAATATGACCCAGAGATAACGTATCAATCTACCACATAAGAAGTCACTATAGGAACATCTTCAGATAATAATATAGAGTATACAAACACAATAATAAGATATTATATGTAAATATACTTTGACTTTAAAGTAAGACAAATTTTCTAATTTGTCTAATTTAATTATTTATAATTACTCTACGTAAGAAGTCAAACTAATTCTGGATATAACAGTTTTTATAATGTCTCCAGATGGACTGAGAAGTCCACATAAATATTGTCTTTTTGCTATAAGGGCAAAAATTGTTCTATTACAATTCCTAGTATTGGTATACATATATACATTTTATAGTAATAAATAATTAAATAGTACAGTTTAATCAGTTTAGTGTGATCTAGTTACATATATGCAGTATTCAGAAAATTCCTCCCTATCAATCTGCCCATATATCACCTTGTCCCAATTATCTATTATCTATTCAACATCACAATCAGTTCAGATTATTGAAATCGACATAATTGATTGATTTGAATATCAATGTGGTACTCAGTACAGATAGAGTACATACACATTTAAGAGTCAATTACTTTATGTAATTCAGATAAAGATTTAGTCATGTCCTTTCAAAATTCTTTAATTAACCTTGACCTAATGTATTGACTCCAATTTTTGTGCAGTTTCTCATATGATCACAACATGAAGTTTTTCTGATTAAAATAAGCAGATATGCAAATTCAAAATAAGTATTTATTAATATAGGTGAGATTTTTATTCGTGATTATAAATTTGAAGTTGAAAGGAAATTTCTCAAATAAGGAAAATGAAGATTTCTATAGAATAATCATGAGTAATTGGACATTTTACTCTTTACTACTTCTGACGCAAATATTTTTAAAATTTTTTCAAGGATCTGAAATTTTAATTTTATAATTCTATATTTTTATATTTTTCGAAAAATAGCGGAACTAGTTACATAATTATTCGTATCGTGTTATAAATCACCGATTTACCAGTACAATTATTTTGTTTGTTACATTTTTACAAAGTTTTGTATATTGACAACTACATGAAAAAACTACAAACGATCTGTATATACGAAAATGTTGCAATAATTAAACGGTTCCATACAAAATCAGTGCTTTCAAAATTTAAACAACAGTTGGTTTTTCTTTTACACTTTCGTTACTCTTAACATTAAAATTAATTATTCATAGGCACAATATTTTCTGACTAGTTGTATAAATATTTGACGACGCAGTATTCGTATAAAACATAATAGTAAAAAATATTTTTGAATTTATGAGAAAGTATAAAATTGTTGAAATAATGGAAGGTTTCTAAGGCCATACCGCTCATTTCTCACATACTAGACTGTCTGTATAAATTATGTAGAAAACTAAAATAGGTTTCTGTTATGTAACAGAATGGTTTATTTAAGTACAAGTATATTTTAGAACATGAAGATACTTAATAAATCGAGTACAATGATAATAAATTTCAAAATTCTGGTAACTTTATTTACCGAAGTCGCGAGTATATTTTTTTCTTCATACTTTTATTACCAAATGCGTCAAAGTTGTTTTAGGGATCTTAAATCTTTAACTTTTTTCTATTATATTATTTATGTATAAATTTTCAGATCACATTTTTAAATTTAAAATTTGGAAATTTCCAAATCTTCGAGTACCTAAATTTGAAAATCCCCAATTCTAAAATTTTATGTACCTAAATTTCTAAGTCGTTTCTAAGTTATTATTCTCAAATTTATAAATTTATAAATTTATAAATTTTCAACTTTTTCAAATTCCCAACTTTGCAAATTCTTCAACTTGTAAGTATATCAGTTAAATTTCTAACTTCTTAGATTTCCTAATTTTCAGAATTCCAAATTTCCCAACATCCAAATTCCCAAATTGTCAAATTTCCAGAAACTTAAATCCGCAAATCTTCCGGTTCCTAAATGTGTGCACTCCAAATCTTCAACTCTTCTGGTTTTTAAATTGCTGTAAATTGTTCGTATACTAGAATTATTAAATTCTCAAATCCTTGAATCTCTAAATTTCAAAATTTTCAGATACTGCAATTCTCAAATTTCAAAATTCTTAAGTTTGCACATTTTCTAATCTCTAAATCCCTAAATTCCTCAATTTCCAAATATATTAATTCCACAACATCTAAATCCTGAAATTTCTAAATATCTAAAGTGCACGATATCCAAATCGCAAAATTCCCAAATACCTAAATCTCCTAATATTGAAATTCTCCAATATTCAATTTCCAAATATCTAAATTGCCCACTTAACTGAATTCCGAATTTAATAAAACAATCTCAAAACATTTAGTGTCCCCTAAAAGGACCCTGAAGATCTTTATTTTACAGAGGAAAAGAGAATTGCTTTACAAATACATCACCATTTATTTTTATTTTTTTGACGGAACAAAAGAATATCATATATATTGTTACATCTACTTTGCTTTTACTAATTAAAAACAATAAACAAACTTTCATCGATTTAGAAATTAATGGGTGACCAAATTATTATACTCTAGAAATTATTTTTCAACAATATACAACAGACACAACTTTAACTAGTTTAATAATATTATTGATACTTGATATATTCTAATATTAAAGGTATGTGTAGACATAAATGTATTGTAAGTGTTCTGCATTTCGAGCTTCTCTTAAACGAAAAGCTTGATTTTAATTTAAGCAACATTATCTTTTAACGGGCACACTGGGGTATGAAACGACCACAGCTAATTTAGCTTCAATTTTAGCCACTTTTTATCCTGAAAGTTTGAATCAATACCTTTTCTGAAACCCCGGTGTTTTACTATTTTTTTCCTCAAACGGTTATATGTCAAGAGTGTTCAGCTGAAATTTTTACTTTTTATATTAAAATTGAAAACAATTTTTAATTTTTCTATGAAAATCGTCATTTTTCAGTTGTTTCACGTTTCTGAATTTTTGTCATATTTAATGTTTAAATTCACTGAAAGCAGTCGTTAAAACAGCTTGTAAAGATTATTTATAATTGTGTTCAAGTTAAAATAATGAATAGCTTCTTTGGAAGAAAAATTTTTAGCAGTCGGAGTCTTAAACGTCCCAGTCTACCAAGTATATTATTCTGATGAAGTGTGACCGTTAAGGGTTATATTCAATAGACACTAGATTTTTATGATTTTAGAATTTGAAATAAAATATTAAATAACCGTATCTTGTATAATATAGTGTACGACTTATGTTTAAGTGTTCAATTGTCACATTTAATTACTTGTATTATTCTTAAAAAATAATGCATTATAAAAAAACATACAATATAATAAATTGTAAAATATTGGTAGCGAAGCTCTATTCACGTTTATGGATAAACATTCATAAAAAAAGAAAAAATTATAAGAATAGAAGAAATGCACGGAATGGTTGGTAATAATATGAATCGCGTAACTTCGTCACAACGTGCGTCATGTAAAAACACCATAACTCATCTGAATGGGCAGCGATCTCACCACGCATACATGTATTACCAACATATATAATACCAATATTATTAATAAACATATACATAAATAAAAAGTAAAATTCAAATTTAAGCTAAGAAAAACGTAAGTAAAAGTAAATAAGTAAAAATTGTTCACATTGTCCAAAAAATCCGTACATGAAGTGTTAATTTGTAGGTTACTTAATGTTCCATACGTTTCATATGTCATAGGTTCATTAGTGTTTCATATTGTAACATTACAATAAAAATATCTGTTCTATTCCAACGATTGAAGTTATAAAGTATAGATGTTTTTGTTTGAGTATAATAATTTTACTCACTGTATATTAAAAACAAGACAAGGTGAAGCAGTTTTATTCAGTAATGTTAACCGACAAGAAATGAATGACCGTAATTCCATGATTTCATGACGCTATTTTGAAGTACTTGCACAACCAATTATTACTTTGTGGTATTTAATGAACAACATATATCGGAAGCCCGTCATAGAGGGAGGAGTTTGACTTTGGCCACTTTCCTTTACATAAAGGTCAAGTTATATCCGTTTTACAGAATGTCAAAGTGTGCCGTATTTACAAACAACGAACCATTCATGTGCTAAGATAATAGTGCTTTCTATTTATATCATAAACATTCTTCAGTCTCGTTTTTATCAGATTTGACCAGAATTATTATTATTGGCCAAGAGTTTACATATTTAGGGAATAATAGTACTCATATAGGAATTTTATTAATAAATTTTAACAAAAACGATTGAACAATTTACAAACACAATATTAAACTTGAACACTATTAAATATAATTAACTTAATGAAATCAATAACTAATTCTCAAAATTCCACGATGATGTTTTCTACTCGAACGCTCAACTCCGACTCTCAACTTTTAAAATTATCCTTCGTTACCTCGTAACGAAAAGACAAAAAAGATTATATATATATCGAAGATCGATTCGCTTCCGCATAACTTAACGTGTTCATGACGTCAGTATCGGCGACGTCACTCTGCGAGCCCTACGCTACCCTACACTCAATATAGGAATATTCTGTTCTATGGACAGGATTGCTCTTGTAATTTTTAGCGGGCTAACGGCACACTTACTCTTTCTCAGTGTATGTGGAAAATATGTACTGAAATTTTAAATTTCAAATTTTGTAAATCTGCAAATTTTCGAATTTTTATATGTTTTCATTTCCCAATTTTCAAGTTTAGAATTTTAGGATTTTAGAATTTTAGAATTTTAGAATCGAATAGTTTTGGAACGCAGAATTTCAGAAATTTAGCATAAGCTCCTACATTTAAACATTTTCAAAGTTAATAATGTAGAAATTTTTTAAATTTCAAATCGTGAGTGTGGAAACAGAAATTTTCGGAATCATCATTTCTCCAGTTTAAAAATTTTGATACATCTATTTTTTTCTGAGTCATAAATTTCTAAATCTGGAAATTTAGTAACTTCCAAGTTTAGAAGTTTTTAAAATCACTAATTTTTCAATTTATATATTTATAAATGTACGTATTAATACAATTTTACATTTACAAATTTATGTATTAATATAGTTTCAAATTTGTATATCAACAAAACTTCAAGTTTACAGGTGTTAAAAATATCTAATTGTCAAACTTAGAAGTCACTCAAATTTTTTTAATTTACGACCTTACATACTTTAAAATTTCCAAACCTGGAAATCTATAGAATTACAAATTTTCAAAATCAGAAATTTACAAATTTAGGACTTCCTAAAATAGATTTACAAATTATCAGGTGTTACATGGGAGGACCACTTATATACCGTTCATTCCTACAGCTCTAATCCATAGGAATATAATGAGAATTAATTGTACAGGCAGGCATCATCACATACTTTCTTAATATCGTACATTGGACTTTAATGAATAAAATATTACACTATTATTACTATCGGGTCTAAAAACCAGGTGCCGCACGCGAATTCGAATATGTTTTTAAAATTTATAATACCTATTGTGGAGGCATAGGTAGAACAAGAATGAGATGTAGGGATTCTAAAGTCGTTCCAAATGAGTAGGCGTGTCTGAAACTATCGAAAACGATACCAAACGTGATTATTGTTGTTTTCGCGACGATTGGCGTCAATGACGACCAAGTATTGTCGTCAACGATGAGTTATGGATCTTCTAACGTGGTTCCAGTCGATTCTATATGTCAAAAATTATCGTAAACGACACCAAAACACGGATTTTTATCGATTTGACGATAATCGACGTCGATGACGATAGGTTCCTATTGTCAGATTGCCGCCAAAATTCATACAGCAAATTTAGAATATTTCACGAGTTTACTTTTAAAATTTTAAGTCACAGAACTCAATATTGCGATCTATAGCATGATGCAGACGAACGAACAAATGCAGATCGAGTCATCCCAGGAGCCACACTATGTTCGGCAATGAGTATAACATTATACGTATTAAATACAGTCCCTGGCCATCAAATTAGGAACACTACAAATTTTCAGCATTTTTCACGTTTTTCGTAAAATTAAAAGGCCTGTTGAAATTGTAATGATATAATTTATTAGCTACTAACATGATACACTATTACTGTACATAACATGATTAACACATTTTAATATCTTGTATTTTTACCCTTTGTTTTTACATCTTTTTTATATCTTCATTATTTTCACAAATGTCTGTAATTCTTGTTTTCAACGCAGATAATGTGGTGCTTGGCGAGTTGTAAACTAGTCTTTTGAGTAGACTCCATTCACCAAATTTGACCTGACGCGCTTTCGATACTCGAGCCTAACGTAAACGCTCGCTCATGACCCACACATTTACTACTGTGATAAAAAAATAAGGTGAATTTTTCATTTAAACTTCGCGGGTACTCTAAAATTATGAAATTATTTTTTGTGTGGAGTAGTAGTACTGCCTTTGATATGGATGCATAGTTTTATGTCAATATATTCAATTGCTGCAGAGCTACACGTGTTTTTGTAAATACAGAAAAGTGAGTTTTTCGATTTTTACTATGTTTGATTTTGTTGAGTAACAAATTTGCATTAAATTTTGTTTACGGAATGAATATTCTGCCGTGGAAACGTTGTGGATGTTGCAGAAGGCCTTTGGTGACAAGGCTGTGTCGCAAAAAAGTATTTACAAGTGGTATAAACATTTCAAGAAAGGTCGAGTCCGAGTTCAAGACAAATAGTGCTCCGGACGCACCATCAACATGCACTGGTGAATGCCACGTGAAGGAAATCAAAGATTTGGTGCTTAGAAATCGTCGATTGACAATTAGATCTTGTTGATACTGCGGACATCTCATTTGGATCAAGCGAAACCATTTTAAAAGATGTTTTGTGCCTCAAACTCGTCAATTCCGCATGGGACAATACTGCGTCGTCCCACACTGCATTGGTTCTTAAAGAGCATTTCACCAAAAAATCCACCCATATCGTTGCACAACCACCGTATTCGCCTGATTTAGCACAGTGCGACTTCTGGCTGTTTAACAAACTCAAAAGATCGTGTCTGGGACATTGTTTCGAATCGTCTGATGAGATAAAAGCCAAATCGAAGAAAGTATTGAAGGCCATCCCGGAAAAGGACGTGTTTGACTGTTTCAAGGATTTGCAAAGACGTTGCCATAAGTGTATTGTGTTCGATGGGGAACACTTTGAAAGTGATGAGATTGATTTATAGGAATAAATAAAGATTTTTCATTTTATAAACAGATTCACCTTACTTTTTTATCACAGTAGTATGTCATAATGTTATAGTCATAAATGTGAAATTTTCGTACATGGTCCTAATTGGATAGCCAGAGTCTGTAATAATACCCTTAGCTGCACTATACACTAACAGCATCTTTGCATATATTTCTATTGAACGATGAATCAACAACTCTTACTTTATGAACTAAATAGTTTTTAACTTTAATAATTTTACATACTTTCCATATTTTGTACTGTTCAAGAATAGTTTTAAGTTGTACACTTTACTACATTATCTGCAAAGTAAAGGTGCTAAGTTAATATTTGTACAAATAGAATTTCAATCCTCCAAATTTCCAAATTTTGTTAATTTTCAAAGTGCCTAGTTTCTAAATCTTTGCACTCCTAAATTTTTAAATTATACCATTTTTACATTTTCAGATTTCTTAAACTCGCAATTTTTCATATTCCCAACTATTCGATTTTCCAAATCCCCAAATTGCTACATTCTCCAAATCCTCAAATTTCTTCATTATTATACTTTTATTATGTTTCCAAATTTTCAAATGCTCTCAAATTTGTCAGTTCCCAAATCTTTACATCTTCATTACGTCCTCAAACTTCTAGGTTTTAATATCATTAGATTTCTTTATTCGGAGATTTCCATATCTCAAGGTCCACAAACTCTAAAAATACCTATGTCTCCATATTGCTACATCCCTAAATTCCCAACCCTTTAAATCCGCGTGTACCGATATCTATGAATTCCCGAATCTCAAAGTCATTAATCCCAAAATTCTCAAAAATTCCTTACATCCCTAAATCCACAAGTTTTGATGTTCTCAAATTGCTAGGTCTTCAAATTTATAGATTATCAAATGCCTAAATCCTTATATTCGTATATCTTCACATTCAAAGTGCTCAAATTCTTAACCCATCTCGAAATTTTGAAATCCCCGAAAACCCTAAAAAACAAGTTATTATAGTATAATTAAGTTCACGGTCCTTCCGCATCGTTTTAAAATTCTACCACAGTGAATTCGGAAAATGATCAAAAATATCGTGAAGGATCATCAGTTCAAATGTTGTTTGCTTTCATTCAGACTTCGGCGAATTTCGATAAATAATTTTGTATGTTTTCAAATGTGAAGGCCGCGAAGTATTTGGCAGTCTAATATTATAGTTAGCTTTATATTTACCATCGCTTATTTGAAATTCTACTTGTCGTAAAATTGTAGAACTCGAAATGGACTGCGAAAGATTGAACGCAGGTGACGACGGAATGTGGAATCTAAAGTTTGATCCGAGTATCTTGCGCAAAAGTGAAACGAATTAAGGTTTCGCGTCGTGTTTACGGCAAAGTGCCATTCGCCTTATCCTTAATCTTGTGATGCAACTTGCAAAATTATTTATAACGCACGTAGAACATTGTTTAATCCATATTTCCTGTTCATCGTCAAAGCCTGTCACGCAGTTACGTCTTGCTTGCCAATTTCGTGGAGTTTTTTCAGCACAATGATCGTCATTTGTTAATCATGACCGACGTTTTCTAGCAAGATGTTGGGTGATGATACTTAGTAGATTAACTATGATCGAAGTTGACTTTTTAATTTGTTGGCAATGCCAGTGAATCCGTTGCGAAGTCCGATCGTTTCTCTGTAATTAATTTTAGAATATATCTGCGGAATGATGTCAAAACGTTCCGAATGAATTATTCGAAACGATCTGTAACCTGAATCTCAAGTACTGTAATGTGTTTCGAAACATTTTTTGATCGTAAAAATAAAGGTGCTTTGCCAGTCGTAAATTTAAGCGCTTTTATTAAAAAACAAACGCAACGTTTTGACTCTTGATAGATATCTTACCAGGATATGTTCATATATCTCGTTTATCAGTGAAATTCCTGAGGTAATTGTAAGAGCCAACTAAATTCCTGAGGAAAATAACTATTTGTGTAAATGTTATTTGTTCACAACATTGATCAAACCTTATTTGTAATAGGTACTACACTTGTTTGAATGTGTTAAAAGCTTGATTAATAGCAGAAACATTTATTTTTTGAAAAAAATAAGTCGTTTGTTTCTGAAGGTTCAAAATATGCGGTTTTACTGAAAGGATAGATTATCTGACTAAATATAATAATACCTTCAGTATGACATATTCAAAATGATTTTTCAGTATGAAATAATAGCAAATTTTGAAATTAAATAAAATAAAAAAAAAAAACAAGTTATAGAAAGTAGTAGTAGATTTTTAGTTAACGAGAAACAGATAAGTGAAGCAGATAAAAAGTAATGGCAGTTGCTGATTGACATATTTAGTATAGTTTCTCTAATAATACCTGTATTTACATTTACTGACAACTATCATCGTTTTATAAAACAAGTAACAAATTTTTAAATAATCGCACTTACCGCCATTTTTATGTCCAATTTTGAATTATAAAATGAGTAAGACTTTATATAATTTCTGATAGAGATACACACATTCTTTATTAAAGAAAAAGAAACATGACCGAATTCTCTAATATTTTTGACAAAATTACAAATCGAAAGGTTTCTACTTTAGAAGGTCCTCGTTATATATTGCCAAGTGGAAGGATTTTCTTTTTTCGTTTTGCCAATTGTAGTGCAAGCAAAGTGTAAGGTATCTTAAAAATTATGAAAATTTGTGACCTTTCCTTTCTTTTAGGGAAAACAGTGATATTTGTCATACCTTAAAGCAGTCTCAATTTTTTTATACGTGCGCATGATCAAAATACAAGAATGTTAATACTACCAAGTAAATTACGTCTATCATTTCTTAATTTGTATATAGGAGACGTAATTTAGTTGGTAGAATTAACATACTATTTTTTTCATGCACACGTATACAAAATTAGAGAACCACTGCTTTAGAATATAATAAATTTTATCTTTTTCTTTTACAAATCGGAAAAATTCTCAATTTTCATCATTTTCAACATATATTAAACTTTGCTTATAATGCAACTGTTTAAACTGAAGATGAAAATTTTTGTAGTTGGCAATATATAACGAGGATCTACTGAAGTGTGATCTTTTCAATTTTGTACCTAAACTTGGTTACATTCTGTTGCAAACATGTTACATAAAATAATGTAATCACTGCGAAATGCTTGTATTTTGTTAAACATAAATGAACTGCAAATTTCGTAATTGAAGAAATTACGCAAAATATTTGTTGTCTTTTATAATTTCTGTTTTCAGATGTATCCTCTCAAAATTATATCATTTTTATTTAAATACGCGTTTTCAGTCAAGAATATTGATTTGTTGTTGTTATTTTATTGGTGTAACTTGTAAGAATTAAAGAATTGAAAAACTCACTTAACAAAGGATTAATTACAGTGCTATCATATTTGTATTTTTATTTTGCTTTTGATAGAATAATTATGTAACTTAATAAACAAATTAATACAATTCGATTAAGAAACTATGATTATTAATAATCAAAATTATCTTATTTAATGTGATATTTATATTTGATGCATGCAAATTAGTTTTTTTTTACATTATTTCTATTTTATTTATTTTTAAACATTTTGGTTACAGCTAAAATTCTGTTTTATATTCGTTTAATATTAAAAATAAAGTTCTTGCTAATGAAATTAATAGTAATATTGAATGTTCCACTAAACCAGTGTTAAAATAAGAGTGACAAATAAATAATTAATTTATTCTGTTAGCATTTCTATCAAATTTTGTAAAAATTTGATAATTATATAATTTGTAAAAATTGATCATTCCTTTCTAAAACCTTTAATATCTTTAATGTTAAAAGATATTTTCATTGTGAGTAATAATACTATTAACTTCACTTATAAATAATAATCTTAGAGAATAAATTTAGTGCTTTCCAAATATCTGCAAAATCATAGTTGGAACTTGTAAACAGAATTGCACAAATTTATAGGTGAAATAATGGACCAGTTATGTAATTTCGTGTGTTGTCTAACCAAAGACACGTGAAAAACATAAGATGGTTCTTGTTAAAGAAGGTGAATCATCGATATATTTCATGTAGCAAAATGTGCACGTACAATTTATGTGATTTCGGGAGATTAAATCATCGATATATCTTATTGCCAGAATAATCTGTGAATCGTTGAATAGAGTGAGGTCATCGATCTTACATATTTACGATCTTCTACGAAGTATGAATCACTAAATTTAAATAATTCATAACATCTGTATTGCATATGAAAATCTGAATTATGTAACCATATTATATTATTTGACAGTACAACTTTTCATCAAGTACAACGAACATTTCTTGTATATAATTAAAAATTAGCGTATAATTTTACAGGAATTGATTTTTGGAAATTTTCAGTCATAAATTGAACAACTTGTTAAATTTATACCTTGGTAAATACAGCACAGTAAGTGGTTGAATACTTGGTAACAGCTGACTCAAATGCTTAAAATTGTATTACAATGAAAATCTGTCTAAATGAATTAACATAAATTAATATTACTGATTTCTGGGAAGATCGATATGAATTGTATGCTAAAAACCTTATCAACGTGAACGAAAATTATTCAATATTTCGTTCATCCAAATTATTCAATATTTCTATCTCATGGATAGTACAAGTAGTAACTTTAAGATTATCTGATAATTACTGTTACTTTTAACGTATTTTGTTGAATCTCTTTCCAAGTATTTTCTACATAAATTTGTAATTATCTTTTTACCTTCTGATACTTTCCACGTTTTCGCCCTTTTTTATTTATTGCCTTTTTTATTAATATTAACATTAGTTGATATTAAATATTACATTTTTCGATTATACATACGGAAACGTATGAAACAGTGGCAATAACTGAAGTTGTACATACAGTGATAGTCAAATATTTGAAATCGCTTCACAATTTAGACCAGAAATTCCATATGGGGTTGATATTGACTCCTTAGGGGTTGATGAAATTTAAAAGTAGTCCATAATGATCAGGGGACCGATTGAAGGTCGACAGTCGAATATGCATCGGCAATTGATTGACGTAATCAACATACGGTTTACTAAAAAATTATTATAAAATATAAATATTTAAAAATAAATTACATCCTAAGCAAAAAATCATATAAGTTAAATATAACAGAAAAAATACACAAAAATTATTTAGTATCTTTTCAAAATCAATACCTTTTTTTTAAGTAAACAAATTTTGCATGCAATAAGTGCAATTAAAAAGTAAAATGCAGGCAAAAAAATACAAAGAACGCAAAACTAATTTTTAATCTAATTATTATCACTAAGTTATTTATGTGAAATTATTTGTACTATAGTTATATTGTATGCTGTATACAATATTGTATTGTATTGTATTATAGAGAAAATGTAAGAGGGTTAATTAAGAAAACCATTCTTTTGAAAAGGGTCAGTGCAAGAAAAGAATTGAGAATTTCTTATTTAGATAATAAACACGATTGACGTTTATGAAAATTATTCAGTAATTTTATAGAAAATAGCTCTCTTCAATTTTAATGACCTTAGAAAATATTCTAAAGAACATTATTTTGAGCAGTTTTTCCCTACACATATGCCTCGACCTTAATCTCAGAAACATTCTCAAAAGTATTTTTAATGTGGTAATTATTTACACACTTCACCGATTTCGATGACTTTGAAACATGTTGTCAAGGTTGACATTCTGAATAACTTTGCTTACGTATGTAAACACCTCCTGACCTTAGTTTCTAAAATATACGAAAAAAAGCTTCAGTTAAATTTACAATATACAATATTATATACCCCATATTATTAACAACAACAAAAAATAATATATACAACTATGTATATATCTACTATATAGTGGATCGATTCGTTTTTTAATATCTGTAATACAATATATCCAAGTATTCTATATTGTAACATATTGCTGTTATTATTTGAGAATGTCTTTTATGGTGTAGTGGATATACAGTGTGTTCATAAATGTCCTACTCATGTAAGCACTAAGGAATTTACGAAAATGGAAAACGAGACAGTTTTAAAATATGACCTTCAATTTTTTAAATTTAATGCTATATAATTTTTCGCATCATAAAAGTGTGTTTCAAGACGAGTTCAACCATGTACCATACAATGGCCTTCAGTCAATCCATGGTCAAAAACAAAATAAATATCTCGAATATTTCGTATTATTATTACATACTGAAATTTTCATTGATATGTTTACATTTCATGTTAGCTAAAAGATCTACCTCTGTGCAAAATTTCATGAAAGAATATTCAATAATTTGAAAAATATATAATTTGAAAAATATTCAATAAATTGAACTCAAAATTTATGTATATAAGATATTTATTACAAATTTGTTACATGAGCAACTAGTTTTGAGATTTTTATTCTGTGAATTATGAAGCAGTCTTAAGTACAGTCATACTTCCTTAGGGAGAAGATGGTAACGAAAGAGGAAGAGGCTACCACTTGTTGATTTTAAGGGACCTTTAAGAATTTGAAAATTTAAAGGTATGTTAATAATTAATGGGGGATTTGGAGATAAGATGGATGGGGGCTTAGGAATTTGGATATTTTGTGATTTGGAGATTTTAGGATTTGGCGATCCAAGAAATTAGAAACTTAGAAATGTGGGGAAATAGGATTTTCTGTACCTAATGATATGGTGATCTAGGAATTTGGGACTGCAGATACTAGAATATTTAGATTTGAGGATTAAGAAATTGAAGAATTTGGAAATATGGAAATCCAGAGATTTGGAAATCTAAAAATATGGCGATGTTTGGAGACTTGGACTTCTAATGGGAATCTAAGAAACTATGGACCTAGGGAACTATGGGATTTGGGAATTTGGATAATTGATAATTTTGGAATTTGGAGATTTCAAAGTTTGAGAATTTTGAAGAAGTAAGGGTTTCAAAATTTGCAAATTTAGAAATTTACATACATGCCTTCTAAAAATGCCTACTTTATGTCCAAATATATCAGGTTGGCACTGTATATAAAAGTGTTGAACTAGTATACTTATGTTTGATACTGTACCTTATATCGAATAATTAAAATGGATTATATGAGTGCAATCTAATACTTCATATAATTATTATATCTAAATTTCATTAAATTCTGTTGTAATTGTCAGTTAAGATTTATAGACCTCATTGACGTAGCCCGTAAGAGCAATCTGATTTTATTATGCAATGGATTTATTAATAGTTTTTTATTGTTCTAAGTCTATTGTTTGTTAATTTCTTCATGCCATCTTTTATCGAAGTTACGTAATAAATTATCATTTATATTTTAATTGTTTATAGACTTTGTAGACTGGTTTGTGCTATAATTACTTTGATTTAACCACTCCATGCTGGATGTTACAACATGATACATATTTAAATTTGAAAAAGCTGCATAATAAATATATTTTTAAATAAAACTGATTTCATAGAATATATAAATTTCAATTGCGTTTTTATTATTTGTTTGCGAAGCTCTTTTCGCGTTTAGTAGACAAAAAGAAGAATTGTAAGAATACAAGAAAAGAAGTGAAATTACAAGAGGTATTGTAATCAATGGACAGCATTAATTTCGCGAAAGCTTCAGCTTGTTTTACAAATATTTACGCAGTACTCTTTTGGAGGAGTATTCAACCAATGCTGGAGTTTCTACCATTGTTCACAATCTCTTGTAAAGGTCCCGTAGTTTTTAAATACCTGGTTAGAAGAATTCGACGATTTTCCACGTAAAGTAATTTTCGAATCATTTTCGTAGTTTCACATCATTGTCGATGGAAAATCTAGTTAGACACTATCTTATTGTCTTAGATCATTATAAAACGGAACGTTCTAACGCTATTTATTCACTTGAAATGGCGATTCAAGTATGACTTATCTATGTGTTATGTTCATATCATATATACTTTATTTAACACTATTTCTACCACGATTTTGTGTATACCAATTTTGACCAAAAGGTGTGTTTTGACACCTTTTCGTTTGAATGCAAATAATTGCCAAAGTTGGGATCTCAAATTATCAGTTAAATGTAGATAATTTGAGGAATATATTTATCGATATATTGATGTCTTTTTATTAGAGATTATTTAATCAGGTTGTAAATTCTAGCTTAATTCACCAATCTACAAAATATAAATATAGCAGTGTACACTAAAATGCAACATGGCGGGAAATAAGCGAATATCAAAGTTATTCCACAACTCTTGTATTTTCGTTACAACTGACATCAGGATTCTCTAATCTGATTTTAATTGATATGATGCTGCAAAATGGTGTTGATATTTATATGTAAAATATTTAAAATTAGGCACTGTCATGAAATCCTTAAGGTGTCAAAAGACACCTCATGGTAGAAATAAGTATACTATATGCACATTTTTAGATCTAGAATGAGCTGGAAGAAAATGATATCGCTGAATTAATTTAACAACTATTGTATGAGAAGTCAAAAAGTTAATTGTGGAGAAATGATTCAACTTAGAGAATAATTTTAAGTTAAAATTTGAAAGGCGTCTTTTGACACCTCTTGGTAGAAATAGTGTTAAGCTAATACAAATTTTGTTTTCCCTTCTCAAGCCGTAAATGGAAATTCATAGTGCCTACATTTGAAATTATAGCAGAACATAGTGAGGCTCTTAGACGACTGTTCTTTGTACCTTGTTTATCTGTACCATTCTACAGGCCGCAATTTTGGATCTTTAGGCTAGAAATTTTAAGGATAGACTCGTAAGATACCCTAAATTTGCTGTATAAATTTTGGCGGCGATCTGACAATAGGAACCTGGCGTCATCGGCGTCGATCAAAACGTGTTTTGATATCGTTTCCAATAATTTTCGACATATAAAATCGATTGAAACCACGTTAAAAGGTCTATCACTCATCGCTGACGACAATACTTGGTTGCCATTGACGGTAGTCGCCGTCAATTAAAAAATAATCGTGCATAGTATCGTTTTCGATATTTTCAAACGTTTGGTCATTTGGAACAACTTGAAAATCTCTGCATGTTATTTTTGTTCTACCTATATGTTCACAGTAGGTACTACAAATTTTAAATAAACATTCAAATTCGCGTGAGACACGTGTAGACCTACAAATTATTAGTTTTAACCCTAGATTTACGGTCGTTTAATGACCATTTGTATTCAAATTGAAACTAAAGTATAAAAATAAATAAATGGATAATACATAAATTGACTTGTATAACGATTCTCTATTTTGATGAAGGGTAATATACATTTTGATAAAAGCTTCGTATTAATTTTTGTAATTGAAGATAAATCTAAATTCCGTCGTTTTTACGAGTTCCGTAAATCTAATGTTAGAGTTATAAGTAAATAGATATTAGTGTATAAAGACATATTGAAATTTGTGAGTCATCTCAATAGTTTATTTTAACATATATACTGTACAAGCGAATGGATGATGATTCTACAAACAAAAATAAGTTAAAATAGTAAAAATAATATAACATCCTTTCATACTTGTTTATGTTTTCAGGAAAAATGAACTTAAACGTAACATTCTTCAAAATATTTGTAAAAGAGAATCAGGAAAAATGAACTTAAACGTAACATTCTTCAAAATATTTGTAAAAGAGAATTTATGAGAAAGAAAAATTCAATCCCTGGCGAAAAAGTCAGAACAGGTTATAATTTTCAATATCTTTTGTATGTTTGGTAAAATTAAAGGAATTTGATTAACTTTTTTACTTATCAATGTAATTTATACATATTAATATTTTGTTTATTATTGGCACAAAATCTCGTTTGCTTAAATTGAATAATAAAATAATGGATTCATGGATATAATAAAATAGTGAAATAGGGAAATAGTAGATTACTAAAATAGAATAACAGAAATTGAAATCGAAAAGTAATAAAATGGTAGAATAATATGCAGAATAATAGTCGATAACTGTGAATGACTCTAATTGCTTGGCCAGAGGCTGTCATTTGCAGTTCCTCATTAATTCAATAATTAATGCATGTTATTTAGTTTAATAAATATAAACATTAGTACCATTATTAAACATTATTTATCATTATTCTACCTAACACTACTGATATACTACCAATCATAAACCAATTTAATTGAAAAGAAGATGATATATCGAAGACAACAATTTCATAAAGAACACTAATTATTAATAATATCATTTTACCAATATTAAGAAGTATATTTTGTAAGAGCGAGTAAACAATTAATAGTGACGATGGCCAGAGCCGCTTTAAGGCCATCGTAAATTAGGGACTTTCGGCGAGGGTTGGGACCGAGTTCGTGTGAGACCCGGTCACTTTCACCCACTCGCCAGATGATAGTTTTCAGGCCCGTAGTAAAGCCAAGATTGTCTTTCTTAAAAATGTGAAGTGGGGATGTGTTCCCCATAAAACCTTCGGGAAAGCTTGAGAACGGGGCATTTTGTTAGAGACCGTGAAGAGAGAAATCGAACGATAAAGTTATTTGTAAAACTATTCTGTGTGAATTTGAGGCATCCTTACAATTTATTTATTTATTTAAAGTTTTACGTCGCATCGACCTTGAGGTCATTAGCGACGACTGCGTCGCTAATTACTTCGATAACAATTTTGTCACCACAAATATTCCCACGGTCGAAGTGCAAATTCATTGTCGTGATAACGTCCTCTTCTTCTCACCAAATCTTTTACAGGGCGCCATAATTCCAATTTTTGAGTATGCATACCATCACTAGTTAATATTTATTAAATTTCATTTCGTTAAAGTTTAGTCGGAATTTGATCGTAATCTAACTCACATTCAAAATAAATTTTTCTTTCCTATGAACTCTGTACTGTAATTGATACTCTAATGCATACAGGCTTTAGCATTCAATCCTGTGTAACTTTCGAAACAGTCCATATGAATTTCACCTTCGATATCAACGTGTTTCTTTATAACTGGTATAGTGACATCTGTTGTGGGAGAGGATCCGTGGTCGAAGTTACGTGATACAATATATCAAGAACGAAGAAGATTTATTCAAGAAAAGAAATACAATATGCACGGTTCAATTACACGAAAATGTAAAACGACGAAATTCAAATAAAACACATGAACACGAGACGGAGTCTAATGGCGACGTAAAAATTAATTATAATTGCTGTTACATGGGGATGTGTTCATGCGTGTATCGCCTCACGGTGAGAATGTACCATCGCCAATAATATCCTCACAATTCTTGATTATTCTCAATTACAATCATACGACAATTGCTTGTGTTACCATCCGCAACACCCAATGACCGTCTACTTTACTGACATGATTGTATTTTCTTTTACCATAGGTTTCGTCCATCTTTAACCCCTTAACCTTTAAATTTTTCGGCGGCTACGTCAGTCAGAGCTACCTAATTATTACTGCAGTGTTAAGATAAATAATGCTGAAATGTTGGGTTTATTTTGGATTTAGCGATCGTCAATTATACAAATTATAATTGGTATCAAACTCACATCCCAATCTTTATACAAGTACGATTTATGTTTGTCATATTTAAACTGTAACGTCACGAGTCTGACTCCACGTTATAAGTCAAGGGGTCAAGATCATTTGAAAATATTAATTGATTAGTAAAACATTCTCCGTACAACTAAATATTTAGCCTAATTAATTCCCATCGTATTTTTCTCTACTTACATAAATTATGTACCAGAATAACTGTTAAGGTTAAGGTGGAATAGCAAGGTGTTGCGGTTAGCGAGAACTTTATTAGAATGAACAAAAGAAATGAAGAACGTAGCTTCCTTTTCGGTAGCGTGAGAAGTTGGTCGCTACAAGAATGCAACTGCATATAAACAAATAAACGGATAGAGGCTTGTCGAACATATAATATAGACTAACAATAATGATTAGAGAATCTTTGAATCTTCTAACAGATTCCAACACTTAAAATCGTTATATTTCGTCTACAATTAACTAATACTATCTGATTATGTAAAAAGAGTTAAGGGAAATGGTGCCTTAATAAAGTTTAGCTAAACAAGTTCCGAATAGTTTTTCACATCACATTGTTCCATTGAAGAAGTAACATTGACCTACATATGTCTTCTACACCTTACAATTATATCCCTCTCAACTTTCATTTTTGTTCAAAACATTTTCGCACATTATGAACAATTTCGAAGGTATTCGAGGCGATCGCTGCGAACGAGACACCCTGTACAGACCAGCCGAAAGTCTGCCTTGAAGTCTGACAAGCGTGATTCTTCTGCCGATGGCAGGAAATTTGTTAAACGATCCATTTCAGAGGAGCATGCATGGTTTATTATGAGGATAAAGATGCGAGACATGAACGTTTAGTTGGAGAGAACGCATCGCGACGATAAAAGACACACGATGCCTCTGGAAATAGAAGAGTGACACAAGAGTGAAGGCCTGCAGCATGAGCCCACCGATGCACCGTAAAGTTGCTTATTTTAAATAGAAGCAACGTCTACTTGCTCGAAGGCTCCGTCGATGGAAATAGCGGAGGCCACCTACGAATTATATCGATTTTATTCTATGCTTTCGAAAACGCAATCGATTCGTTTAGTTAACGTGCCTGATCTTCCGTACGTCACTGTTAAATTGAAGCCCTCAGGTTACATTCAGGGGTAACACCACTCTAGAGCCAGAAAAAGAGACCTAAATTTGGCAATTTATTTTGGAAGTATGACAAGCGGAAAAGAATTTCTTTTCAGAGGGTTTATTTAACACATATTGAAGTACGAAAAATAATTTTTTTTTGTCATTTTCGTACAAAATGGGGGCGGCAGAGCCCATCGGTGGAAACAGCTTTTGTAGAAACACCGCCACGGGAGGACGGATTTCTCGCCATGTGTGAGACTTGGAATAAAAAATAAAAAAAATTTATAATCTATATACAATTGGTCTTGGTAGTACGTAGGGGTTTTTCGTTTAATCAATATTTGTAAAAGTTATGCATGTTTTAAGAAATGAATCGACGTTTTGCATGAAAAATGTGTATTGAATTGTTTATAAAAAAAAAAGTTTACATTCAATCAAAAAACGGCTACGTACTACCATGGAGGATATTGTTGTGAAGCTACTGTCAAAATTTCAATTCAATTCATACAATAGTCACCGAGAAATCCGTCTTCCCAATATGACAAAAGTGGTTTCGAGAAAAACGCATTTAAAGTTTTATGAACATTTTAATCCTTCAATTTCTTATTTACCTGTAATCTGCGATTCCTGCACCATACATTTGGCCAACCAGGTCGATGTTCGCCTCCTCCTCTACCTTCCTCTACAACCGTTTGTTTTGTAGGTAATAGATGTACTTATTATTTTAAATGGTAAAAGTAATACAAAAGCCATGAATCGCAGCACGCCGCGTAAGTACTCACAATCAGTGCGCGCTCTGAGAAGCTGCGGAAAAATTGATAATTGACTCTTTTAAAATTTGTTTTCCACTATAAATCAAATGGTATTCTGTTTCTATGACCCTGAAGCATCGTTTAAGCCAAAAAAAAAAATCGACTTTTTGAAAATCCTAGAGTGGTGTTACCCCTTAATCCTTGGTTGTTAAGTCTTCATTTGTTTCAAATGAAAAAAAGTCATTATCGTATCACGATACAGCGGATCGTTCTTCGGTGTTGTTGCCGTTGTCGACAAATGCATCGGCTTGGGTGGAGCGGAAGACTTCTCTCCCTCTAATCTAAGCGGTCTGATTGATGCCTTAGGCTTGGAACGAGCCGTCTTGGAGCTTTTTGGCGGAACGAATTCACGTTCCTCATCTCGTCCGTCAAAACGTGACGAGGTATCCCGAGCATACCGTCTGGGCTCGCTCGGTCGATCGCGCCTACTTGGACCACGACCTCTTTCTGAACCTGTGTATTCTTTATAATTACGGTTCATTTTCGTTAATTTCTCCTTCCGGATGTCCCTGATTCACTAAAGGTTAAAAAAGGGCGCTGAGTAATTAAAACGATACGGGTTAATTTTCAGCTTACTTAGTAACGATTCAAGGTAATAATTTTGTTCTTAGATGGTTAACTCCTTACTGTACGATTTATTTGTCAGGTGCGTCAGTCAGCACTGACTGGTCACTGCTACGACATTAAAACAAATAAGGAAGTTAAAATATTATTTTCGTTTTGTATTCGGCGATTCTTTACTATGCAAATTTTTAGTGGACTTATATTTCAGATTAAAGGTTATAAAAAATTCAAATAAGATCACGTTTGAAATGTGAGTGCGTCACGAGTCAGACTCGTCATGGCAAGAGGTTAAGGTAACTGCACCTAATATGGAATATTTGATTTTAAACGGCTGCCGAACGTGAAGACATGGTTCTTTTTAAGGTGGGTGATTCGCATTTGTTTCTTTACGGCCATCGTGTTTGTTTACATTAGCATCTGTCTCAAATTTGCACCTTCTAAAATTCGATTTTATTAAACATACGTTACTTATTGCTGTCTAAAGATACCTAACTACCCTGCGGTGAAGTTTACCGATGAGTCCTGTACTCGTAAAAACTTCATTTTTGAAGTTCGAATCAGAAACCGACTCGTTCACCGTACAAAAGGACAAAAGGTTCACCGTACCTTTCGAAAGGCATGATTTCGTGCGTCCATGACAGCGATTCGGTTGGCACAGTCTTGATAACGGGCTTGCATCATTTCTTGGTTCTTTACGATTGTAGCCTGCCCTTCTATTATCATCTTAACACGTTGAGTGCCACGTCCACCATCGGTGGTGGACACTGAACTTTTCCGTTTAGGACGCATCAACCATCGGTAGCTGACAGTGTAAAATATGATG
This sequence comes from Megachile willughbiella, assembly GCA_945859595.2. Lineage (NCBI taxonomy): Eukaryota > Metazoa > Arthropoda > Insecta > Hymenoptera > Megachilidae > Megachile > Megachile willughbiella. The sequence goes on from OX243807.1 coordinate 2,861,419, forward strand.
TAAAACTAAAAAATTTACGTTATTATAAGTAATTACTGAAATTTATTTAAAATTTACTTAATTTTTATTTACTGCAGGGTCGTATTATTAATGAATTTGACTATTTCTTTCCATTACTTATTGCGTGGGCTGAATGGAATTTCCTTAAGAATTCGCGCGGCACTCAACGTGTTAAGGAGGCTCATTACTTCTTCTTCTCCTTTTGTCTTTTTGGCAGCGGATGTTTTGGTGGGACATGATGAGGGGTTATGGGTATCTTCGACATTATGAGCTTTGCTCTGTCGTCCTCATCGTTAGTCGTGACGGGTCTTTTCGGTGGCATAGTGATCGTTCTTGTCTTTCTTTTCTTGTCGATTGTGTTTTCTTTATATGATCTTTGTTTACTCTTCTACTGGTCTCATGTTCGTTTCGATTGTTTCTTTCTCTTCCTTCTCTTCATTCTCTTCGTCGCTCGTGATGGGGACCGAGTAGCCTATCTCCCGTAATAATTTTGACTTTACATCAAGGGTTAGGTTTGCGCGGCTCTTGATCTGCGTATTCTTCCAGCATAGTTTTACTAAGGAAAGTCATTTATAATGTTATAATAACGAAAGAAATCAGTCAGTCATTTCATAACGTCCGGCGACACCCAGCTATGTCGCGTATGACCGTGCTGATAGCAGCATAGTGTAGGATATGAGGGTGAAGAGGGAAAACAAAAATATATTTAACAGGAAAATTAACGATTTATTTAAGAACACACAGAAAAGAGAACAATATTTCGAATGGCACTGCGTTTTCGTCAAGACAAAAGACTATCGTTGACAGTAGTGTACGCTTAATACCTGATTAAGCAATAATTTATCAAGAAACATGAATAAACTCGCTCTCCCAGCCTCGTAAGCCGAAAATCCGCATTAGATGTCCGTTCGGACACAAAATTTTGTCCACCATGCTACATGTATTGGGAAATCTTACGTAAACCCTACCGAGCTCATTAGCCCCGTGTCTTTTCGCTTCGTCATACGCATAATAATTAATCCCGGGCAGCGTTTCCTCTAACGGTCCTCTAATTAAAAAATTTTCAGAAAATCGGTATTCATCTTCCTACAAAATAATCGATTTTGAGGTAACAAAGTACAACCCATCCAACTTTGCGGGTGTGAACGCTCTGCTATCAACCACGCTCCTTAGATCCAGAACATCCTCTTCTCTTAATTCGTGCTCTCCATCTTCTAAGAATTCCTTGGTAAAGTAACTCACTACCTTTGGAAATGGATCTGTAAAATAAGAAATCATCGCAGGTACCGGGTTTCGGTTGATGGTAAAGAGATTCAAATCACACTCAGTGGTTTCGAACCGTTCCAACCTCAAATAGTCTCCAGGATCCAATCGCATAAACATAGCGCCATAAAATAGATTATTATTACTCATTTCTTTCTTACTATTCCATACATCAATTGCATCGCATGTAGCCATAGGTAGAGTAGCGGGAGTACCGTACCTCGCTACATAGCGGAGTTCCTTCACCCCTCTTTCTAAACAAAATGGCAGTCTGTAAAATCTCCCGTCTCGAGGCAGTTTATAATGCTCCTTCCATCGCGGTGCGAACTTAATATTCACGCGTAAACATCTGGTTCCGAATCTCCTCAAAAGAGACTATCTAATCGATCTCCTTACGGACCATAAGATACTGTTCCTCACTCACCCAATCGCCACGCATATCACAAATCAAGTCGAAGAACTGAACACTATCTGGCAGTACATTCAAAACATTTTCGGGTTTTCTAACCATCCTAGAAAAATGCGCTACGCGTTCTTTCTCTTTTTCTAATAAACCTGCATCTAAAGGTCGGGGGATTACAAGAATATACTACGCCCTTGTAATCTATATCGCCTAAGGCTGACATCCACCCAACGCTCGGACTTGAGCCTATATACACTATATCTCTTTTCAAAGCATAACCTAGAAATAGAGTATAAAGCTTCTGTCCTTCGTCAAAATCGTATGTACTCGCAAGAAATGAATAGAAACTATACGCATCATCGTTAAGCATTTCAATAGCATCCTCATTAATCACACAATTCGAGTCGACATAGGTTCCTTCTGAATACAACCCCACCAATTCATTTGCCATATCAATCTCTTTCATCATAAGCAAACTTCCCTTCACACCAACGGTAATTCGCGCTATAGTCTAACATCATACGGCGACGAATTTTATTGCACAAATGCTTTCTTTCCTGAAAAGAGATCAAAATCCTGAGAACCCTCAAAATCATGTCTGTCGCTGTAATCCACTTCTCTAATGTCGACGATCCAACCGCTTTTAACAAATGGCTTTACAATATCATAATCACTCTCTCTACATAGAGCTATATTTATCTTCCCGAAAAGACTAAAAGCCAAATCTTCAGCTGTATAATTTTTCTTGGCATTTCTTCCGTACCTCCTCGTATGTAGATAAGCATTTCTTCACCTCTTCCAAAGTGGTGGGACCAAATAGAATAAATTTATTAGGTGTATCGTCAACTACACTGTCCACTGGATTAATGCTTCTTCTTCTACGGAATCTTTTGCAGCCAATTCTTTCATAGTCAAATAATATTCTTGCACACTTTCATCCGCCAGAAGTTTTCGTTTCAATAGCATCTTATGAATTTGTGCACTGTTCGCTTTAGAGACGAATTCTTTTTTTAGCACATTTTTCAATTTGCACCTCGAGTTAATGGCATGCTCGCTCTGAATGAATAATTTCGCCAACCTCGATAAAGATCTCTAAGCAAAGATTAATTTTTATAACTCTGTCCATTGAAAGATTTCAGCTGCTTCTTCGAAATCTTCTATCCACTTTTCCACCGGGTATGCGTTACTACCATCAAAAGTGCGTAACGTGTTTTCCACATCTTTAAAACTGAAAATAAAATTAACGTCTCTTCTCTGTCGCTGTGTGAAAGTAGCTTCAATATCACGTTCACTACCACTGTCGTTTCCCATTTCATCAGCTGTATTTTGATCATTATGCTCCTCACCCTCTTCCTCTTTATCGTTCGGTCTTACTAATAGATTCAAATCTATTAGAGCAATATAAATAACAAATCATAATTGTTATTTCTCTTTGCTTCCCGTAAAATCAATGCCCAAAACGTTACAACTTGAAATAAGGTCAGCAGTAGTTAGACGTCTGGCATATTCCAATTGCGCTGTATATTCTTCCGAATCAATGGAAAACGAAAAACCTTTAAAATTTCTCAGCCTTTTGCGATTACTTCGATCTCCTTCATCGTGGAAGATGAATTTATGCAGAGACCTTATCGCAGCTACAGACGCTGATTGAATTTTTTCTTTCACTGCTTCGATTTGTCCCAAGCACTCCATCATGAACGAGTATTGTACGAATTACACGACGTAATATAAGGAAAAATGTTTACAGTTCCGTAGTCACGAAGATCCTCATTACCCTCAACATAGAGTAGTACACGACTCATTGTGTATTAATACTGCCAACAAGGTTACCCGTCTGTTATTCGATCAACGATATTTCATTTTAGACTAGCGCCTTTAAAAATAATTCAATCACTGCTTTCGATGCGTATCCTTTCGTCTTTTGTCATCGACGACAAATAGCTCACATAGAATACCAACTGAAGTCGACCTATCTTCCTGATTCATCCCTCTTCTGAAAAAAATATCTATAAAGTCTAGGCAAATAATAACACTTCCCACAACTTGCGCTTAACTCTATTAATGTATATATCGATGATTAAAAAATGACACCAGATTTCAGTCAAGAAGCTTGTCGACTCTGTTACACTTTTCTTTTGAATCTACCTTTTGAACGTTTATTTTCCATTACTATGTCTCTTACAATTAGTACAATTTCTTTTTCTGTTGATTCTATCTAAGCTTTCTTCTGGCCGTGTTTTATATGATAATGAATTCAGAACATAAGCTGAACCTAATTCAACTTCCATGTATTATATGTATCATAACTATATTTGTATAATATTATGTAACATAGTGTAGTACAATAATATAATGTATTTCTGTTAGTAAAAGTATAATAGTACTGCATAGTATTAACACGAACGAGCACTCAACACATGGATGTTGCAAATATGGAACATGTTCCATGTTACATACATTCAATGTGCTCCAGATTAAAGATATACATATTTTGATAAATAGATAAGGAGATTAACATATTATACTGAAGAACATATAATATAGTAAGAAAATAAATCTGACGGTGAGTCCTTTCGAAACATTAGAAAACAAACATATGTACTGATAAATTATGTAAAAGTAATAAGTTTTAACTTAGCATTAAAATTTTCATTCATTACTGTCCTATCAAAAACTTTATACGTTGTGAAATAACAGCTTAAAATATCAGCTTTGCATTCAACAGGTCTTTAACTGATGCCCAAATATGAATGTGATCTTTTTTTATTTTTAATGAGATATCTTACATTGTTGCCGATTTTCTTGTCAGGAGATATTACGATATTCCATATTAGATATAATATAATCTCATATTAGGTACAGTTACCCTATTCAAAATCTCTAGTGTTTCTGTAGAGTTCATCAAAAGGAAAATTTGTGAGAAAGAGAGGAGCGTTTGAACTTTTTTACTTCGGTGTGATAAATTTTCATTAATTTTACTTATTTACGATGGATAGTGTATAATGAGTGTTGCACTTGAAACAGGGTTAGCGCAGTGAAGGGATCACACCGAAGGGTTCGTGTCACCGAAACTGTCCAAAGTTCCCAGCAGATAAATATGACTATGTCGAAATTATGACCATCTGAATTCAGACATAACCGGATATAAGGCAGGATTTCCATGAATATAAAATTTAATTCATATTTATGATTACATGTTATAAAATAATTCTTTTCTTCGAAATCTTTAGAAAGACGAGCAATAATAACTCTTAATGCGCTTCAGCAATATCTACTATTAGCGAGAATGCACTTTATTGTAACACATATTACAGCGAAACTAATTACTATTCACTCGGCACATGAGCTCTGACAGAATAGTCAACAAAATGGGGGTACGTGATTTTTTAAAGCACAAAGGCATTTGGTTTTTCATGTTTTTTCATCATAAGCGAACTCATGATTGCAATCACATAAAATTGAAATATAGAGAAAATGTTTTTTTTTTGTTGCATACAGTACTTTGTACGTTCATATGCAACTTAAGTTTCCTGAGTAAGGATGAAGTGTCCTACCATTTCCTTTATTCGTCTACGTTCTTTCCAAGGTAAAGAGCAGAAGGTTCTAAGTTAGGTGCTTTCGAAACTCTACCAAGTATGAATGTAATTGGGATTTGAGAAGGGTAAATATTAGATCGGCACGCCTTGTATTACCACACATGATCAGGAGTTTGTATATCTATTCGGTATTCACATGTGATATGAACATATTCTGTATCCGCGTTGTATGGCCACGTGTTCTATATCTTCGTATTCTATACCCTCGCTTTCTACATCCACGTGTTCTATATCTACATTTTCTACATCCGCGCTTTGTATATCCACGTGTTCTATATCTACGAATTCTACATCCAGGTTTTTCATATTCATGTATTATATGTACAGTTACGCGTATTGTCACGTGTTGCATACATACGTGTTGTGTTGTCACGTGTTGTATACCTATGTGATATTCTGCCACGTGTTGCGTATCCATTCGTATATTTATCAACATACGTTATATTACTATATACTGTATTCCAGTCAGTGTACTGCCACGCATTATATTGCCACTGGTACACGTTATATTTATACTGTTTGATCTGCTACGAATTATATTTTAATGTCTTTAATTGTCATGTGTCATATCTCTAATTTGCATCAGTGATCAGCGTGCACTGGTAAACATTGATGGGTCGACAAGTTTTCAAGTTTTTGAATTTTCGAATTTCCCAATTCTAATATTTCTCTAATTTTTACATTTTCAAATTCTCAAATCACTAAATTTTTAAGTCCAATATATCCAAATTTAAAAATTGACAGTTTCCTAAAATTTTAAATCCCAAATATTAAAACCCGAAATCCTGAAATTCCCAAGCATAAATGTCTCCAAATTCGGAAAGTACCAAAACCACAAATACTCGATTGTACACATCCGCTATTCCTACATTCTCAAATTTCCAACAACCCAAATTCCGAAGTTACAACGTGAAAAATTTACCATGCATATATCATTCTAATTCCCAAATTCTTAATTTTTCAAATCTTCAAATCTCCAAATATCTACATTTCGAAATTGCTAAATCCTCGGATTGTAAACTTCTAAATTGCAACATTTCTAAATAACCAAGTGTACAACACCCAATTTTTCAAGTTTCTAAATCGCCAAATATCTAAATTTCCAAATCCCAAATCCACAAAGTTTCAAGTTCCTAAATCTCCAAGTACCGAAACTCCCAAATATTTAGGATCCCAGTTTTCTAAATTCCAAACTCACAAATTTCCAAGTTTAGAAACTTAAAACTTTCAACGCTTATCTCATTTTCACCTGTGTCTGCGAGCTTTTCATTCCACATTTATTTATCCATACTTACATTACATGGTTTTGTGTATAATCACACATTATATCACTGTGTTCAAATGTGACCATTTACATTTCGAGTTAGAGTTTCGGGTAGTTAAAGTAGAACAACCCTGAACCTTACTATCATCAGTACTTCCAAGATTTTCCCCAGAACGACGGCTCATACTTTATCTACATAAGTTCAGACATAAAGGCAAAATCCAAACACTTTTATATGTCATTAAAATGATTGCTGATCATAAAAGTGCTAGTTCTGCATTTACCTCGTCTGTAATCTTGTTTCCGAGGATCCACAGTTGTAGGGATAATTAAGCCGAGTTATGATGCATCGTTCCTGTTCAACGATGCATCATCTGCGCGGATGATAAACGAACACCAGGCGAATCTTTGCGAAGCTGTCCTCTGTGGGTCTTCCGTGGGTTCCGAGCAATGCCGGCCTCGTGATAAAACACGCGTTCCAAGAAATCTGGAAATAGAAAGAGTGGGTTCCCGTAGCAAGGATTTATGGCTCCCGGGTTGGATCAAGGACGGAATTCGATGGTACTGGTGGGCTTCTGGTTTCGCGTGGTAGCTTTTCAATTTACGCGGCTTAATGCTGGCTGACTGTGTGAAAAATGATCAGTCTGATCCGCCGTACGGTAGAAAAGCGTAATTGTTACAGTTGACATAAATCCTAGATGGCACACGTATCTAGGATAGTCTGTATTGTTACTTGATAAGAATACAGTTTTTAAAATATAGTGAATGTGTTCAAATTATTGTACTAGAGGAGTACACATTTTATAACTATGACTTGAACAGGTACTTTTATTGTAGTCTTATAATATATCATTTTTACAATCTATGTATATAATACGCTATGTCTGTCCGTTGCTACTTTCAATCTCGATAAGGGTAAAAGGTAGAAACTTGATATTTTGCACATATATAGAACTCGCCGAGATAGAGTCATAGCATTTTAAATTTTTCTGATTGGTAACCTATGACCTGAACAACAAGGTGTCATAGGAAACTAGTATTTTATATTGTGAGATTAAAGGTGTTATGATCGGTTTGTTGAGGGTTGCTACTACACGTGTAGAATTCTGGAACTATTCTATACAGGGTGTTAGGTAGGTCGATAGAAAGTTTGCAAGGGATGAGAAAAGACATTTGGAACAAATTTAGCTAGATATATCTTTATGCAAAGGATCATGACTTTTGAGATATATACTTTGTTAATTTTGCTTATTACCAGACATTTCCGAAGTAAACGATTGTAGAAAGCTTATTATGATTATTATAAACTCCAAAAATTTTGTTCTTATATTCGTGTTTTATCAAAATCGCGCAATAAAATTTTTCTGAATGTGATTCTAAATATTTGGTAAGTGAATGAAGCTGCCTGCACTGTGTCTTGTAATTAAAGAAAATTTTTAATTGCTTTTTTTTCAATAATAGCTAGTTCCTATCAAATTAAAATATTTCTAAAATCTTTTTTGTTTTGCTCTGTTTCGAAAAATGTTCGGTATTTACAGTCTCTACCCAAATTCCACGCTGTCTTTACTTCTTGACACTTTTCTACATACTCTCTTTCTTCGACTCACCCCACCGACGTTTTCTCTGTGTTTTACTCATTTTTTGCTATCTCATCCCTTAAAATAATACTTAGAACACGTCTGTAACCCTCGCTAACGGTCCTTCGTGACAATATTGTATTAGTTTTGACATCTCTGGGATTGCTTCTATAGGGGTGTTCAGGGTCTCCAGACCAGAAAATCAGAGTTATTACGCTCTTCGCCGGAGTTGATTTGCTATATTGATTTTGTCAAAATGGCAGAATTGCCAAGGGATGAATATCGTACTTCAACCTAAAGGATTTCGTGACATACGACAGCGCTTTAGTAAATGTAGATGTTTTATTACAGTGTATTATTTTTGAACAATAATACATGTAATTAGAAATAAGAATTGAGCAGTTAAGCATACGTCAAATACTATATTATACAAGAAAATTTATTTACAATTTTAAATGCATAACAATCTTACGCCTACTCAGTGAGACATCGCTTAAATTAAAGTCAAGGTTTTTGTTCAACCACTAACACAGGTCTGAAACATGGAACACTAATACAACTTTATATCAGTACAGTCCTTTTATTCTAGAAGGGAAATTTATGTACTAACAGATTTGCAATATATTGTAACTTATCAGTATATCAAGAACCAGTAACATTGTTAATGCAATTGAAGTCGCGTTTTTGCCTATATTTAAGAAGACATCTCATGAATATAATAATTTGGCTACCTAGTGATTTTTAAATATGTGAAAGATCGTTTATAATTTCTAATTGGTAAAAGCAAAGTAGATGTAGCAATATGTATAATATTTTTGTTACTCTTTCAAAGAAGTAATATATGATGATATGTTTATTAAGCAATTCTTTTCCCCAATGTCGGATTAAGACCTTCGCTTAAGAACTGCAAACGTTTTTTGAGAACTGAAATGTTGGAACTTGCAAATTGGATTATTAAGATATTTGGAAAAAGGAAATGTTAAAAAATATCTCTCTGCATTGTTTTAATGGACAATTTAAACAAGTTGAATGAGTTACAATTTTGAGAGTTATGCTGTGTATTTGAGTAACATAATCTTATTTTAATTAATTCCTTAATTTATAATTTTTAAGGCAGTTGCTGTCATTCATAGCTAACTGATTATTGGTAAAATGTTATGACAAATAAAGGAAGGGGTTGGACACATTTTACAGTAATTTAAATTCATGTAAATTTCTTAATGTAAAATATTCACATTTCTCTATTGAAATTTGTAGATTTTAACATTTCTCGATTTTTTAGTTCATTTATATTTTCAGATACTTGAGTTTGGAATTTTTTAATTGTAAAATTTCTACATTTATTGATTTTTAATTTTAATTTAATTTTAATTCGTCATTGAAATTATTTAATCAGTGTTCTCTTTGGAGTTTGAAAACTATCTCACACGTTGTTAAATTGATATATATTTACTGTAAATTCTTTATATGTGCACATAAAAATATTCATCACCACTGTTCTCGATTATCATTACGTTCTTTTGAGGGAACATAAGTTTCCCTAGATTGTCTTTAGATAAACTATATTTTAATATAGTTTCATATGCTTCTAAAATTGATTTTATATTCTCCCTTGATGTACCCCGTTATTTGACAGTATTTGGTAGCGAATTTTTAAATTCATTTTAATGCAAAAAGAAATTATAGTGACTTCAAGTTTCTCAATTCCGCAGACCTCAGTTTGTTTAACTTCTTGTCACTCTTCGGAACTAAAAATCTTATAATTAAATTTAAACAAATTTCATCGCGAGAGTAATATTTTTAACGATGACCAGTTTGCATTTTTTTTTTTTTTAGACTTTACACTTATTAACATGATAAATAGTAGAAAATGCGTATTGAGCGTGTTTAGAGGACTTCAACAATAGGAATGTGTGAACTAATGAGATAAATGGTATGCTGGACCATTCATCTTCTCTATTGCAATGGAATTTCGTGATACACTGAATCCAAGCATATTAGTAGTGGCTTTTGGCGTTCCGAGGTTATTACGAGCACGGTGAATAGTTCAGGCTATTTAATTGGGCTTTTAATGATGAAAGGCTTTGGATTCGGGTCATTATTTGTGGGATTGAATGATTTTGATATATCTTACTGTAGTATAAGACGAAAGAACAATTCAATTTACAATGATTAATGAATGTTGCTGGGTTACCATGTATCAAATCATCAATTTTGAAGAATGCAAGATCTGATAATCTGATAATATAAGTCTGATCAAATTTGATGACATAAAAGTATCGTAGAATGACACTCATGACATGTCAATTTGAAGCTTAGAGTTTAATAAAAATAATAATACTAATTTTGTCCACATTCCTGATGACAAATTGCGTATTTCTCATTTTGCGAGCAGCTTTGCAGCTTATAATTTTGAATTACCTAATTCACAGTTGTTTATATCTTCAAGTGTTTATATTAAGAACATTAACGCAGTAGTTTTGTGCTTACACACGAAGAAAATTATTAATTGAATCTAAACATTTATTGTGTTTGTCTCCTACCTTCCACAATCTCCACAATCGAATATTATCACTTATTTAGCAATTATTTATAGTTGCCAACTGCGCATCGCTTTAATTTTCTGTGTTACTATCAATGTCATTATTAGTCATGACTCTACATGCAAAAAATTTATTAACGATCTTGACTTTGCATATTCATCATGTACGAAGTCAATAGTGGAAAATAATGATCATCCATAAATATACTGACACAAAATATATTAGGTTGGGGAATAAGTTCGTAGCGTTTTTATATTTTCCTTTGTTTTACAACGATTTTTTTGCTGTTCGATAAAGTGTATAATATTCATTCGATAGAGCTCTTTCCACTCTACAAAACTGTGCTAATGGTTTTTTTAAGTAATTTAATTTTTTATTACTTTTGAGGCTTAGAAATGGAATATGCAGGAGGCAAAAAGCAACATTTTCGACACCTGCTTTTCTTCGCAATTCGATGTCATAATCGCCATTTTTGAACTTTGCAAACCATTTCCGTACGGTAAACTTGCCTATGACACCTTCTCCGTATACGTTGCAAATGTCCCGGGCTGCTTCAGCAGCATTTTGGCCTCGATGAAAAGCGAAGTTTATAAACTTGGTGAGTTTTTGATTCTTTTCATATATCTTTCATGTGAGTACATGTAATACTTTTGAAAATATAGCCTTTTTAAAACGAATGAATCATTTGTGCTAGCCCTGTATAATATTAAATAATACAGATAGACGGATTTGGAGATATAAAGCTCCAGAGCTATGCATTCAAGAATATACGGATCTGGGATATAGGGACCTCGAAATATGTACTCGAGAATATACAGATCTAGCGTTTAGGGATCTGGAAAAATAGAGATCTATGTAGAGACATGCATTAAAGAGTGTACGAGATCTGGAGTATTGAGATCTGACGATATAGGGATCTGGGGATGTAGGAATCCAGCGATATATGAATCCAAGAATAATGGAATCTAGATCATACAGTTAGGAATATAGGTGTTTGAAGGTATAGGAATCTGAGAATAGAAGGACCTAGGTATATGAGAATCTAGGGATATACATCTGGGAATATATGAATCCGAGGTATCTAAAAGGAATCCAAGAGATATCTAAGAGAAAATGTAGGAATCTGAAGATGTAGAGATCTGAAGATGAAGGTATAAAATATTGAGATCTAGGAATATATACAGATGTAGAGCTAGGAATATAGGGATTTACAGATATAGGAATCTGGGAGTAGAGATCTATGTAGAGATATGCATCTGAGAATATTCGAATGTGGCATATAGAGATTTGGGAATATAGGAATATAAAGATCTAAGGATGTAGATATGTAAGGATACAATAATGTTGGAATATTTGTTTCAAGGAGTGTAGGTAAATCTGGAAGTGTAGGGACCTGGAGATCCACAAATCTGAAAATATAGGGATCTGGGGATATAATGATTTAGGGCCGTTGAAGGCTGAAAATACACGTAGAACTATAGAGATGTAGTTGGGATAGTGACATAACGATACGATAGTAACATAAAGATACAGAGACCTACAAATATGAAGATTGAAGAATTTAGGAATATTTATTTCAGATACATGTGCGTTTACTATACGAATTAAAATGTTTGCAATCAGTTTCCTCAAACACAAAGCTCCAAATTAGTACACGTCCTTTTGTGGTACCTTCATGTCATCAAATATTATCAGAATTTTTACAATTTCACTCGATACAAAGCAACCACATCAACTTTTGTGTTCCTGTCGTGAGCTGCAACTGTTTGCAGAATTAAATAATTTCAGTAACCTTTTTATTCCACATTAAAGTGGAAAAATATTTTGATTTATAGGTATGGATAAGTAAGTTCCGAAAAGATTCTTTACACATGCACTAAGGACAGACCATATATAACTTGAAGCTCCTCGTACGATAAATTTTACGGGGATCCTGTAGTACGTACTTATTCACCCTTTAAATAGAATAAACCCATACGTGCGTTCAGAGAAAATTATTGCAATGGTCGCTATAATATGTGGCCTAAATTCGTGTACGTGTTTAGAAGAAATATTCTTATTTCCCACAAAAATCAGTATGATTGAACACTAGTATCATAACTTCAAAGTTTTGTAAACAATTAAGACTGATTTGCTATTCATCCAAATTCAAACTACGACTCATCGTTTCAAATTTAAAAATGAAAATCGTGAAATAAATTTCACTAGTCAATGAACAGAACAATTTGATACTAGTTTGTACTTTTATATAAATATTGAAATGACGGTATTAACATTGAGAATCTTAAAAATATCGATAACAATCTTGAAAAAATGGAGTACATTTTGAACCTTAAGATTAGCATAAATGAATACAAGGCTATTTTGACCCATAAGTGAAACGTCTTATAAGGATATGAGAGCTTTTGTAGTTTTATTTTTATTTCATTGTACATTCTATAGGTCGTTCCTTACTAGAACCTAAAATAATAATTAATATCTATATTGTTGTTTCATAACGCTGTTCTTTTTTTAACTGTTTTCGATCATGTTTTAGCGATGATGTTCGTGATAGAAATTCGAGTTGCTCTTACCATATTTCATTTTCCTATTTTTAATGAAAATAATGAAAGCACCCGCCAACAACGACGTCAGCTTGTTAGCGAGTTTTGTTCATTGACAATAACAGTTGTTTCTCGTGATTTGTCTTTCAACGTATTATTGTCGCAAAATATTTTGGCAACGTGACCTATAAACTTTCAACGGGATGTACACGCCCATATCTTGAATGTTCATTGCGGATCGGCCTTGCAAGCTCGAACTGCGTCAAAATGAACGACGCATCGTGGGATATTTTAAGAGGAACGTCTTTTGGAATGATAGGAATCAGTCTTCTGAAATTTTCAGGAAAATATAATTAATTTTAATCGGATTTGCAGTCTATAACGTTGTCCGAATTAATAACTTGACGACAGCACATTTCACGAAGTTTGTAATTCATTTTGTTTTTCTTTTCATAATTTTTTTAGAGCAATGATTGATTCTTTGAAATTTTACGTTTGTTAAAATGTGATATATTGTTGCGTTGATTTCTGAACGGAATTCAATTAATCATCATTCGATTTGTATAATTTCATTATATATGAAATATATAAATTATTTTGTTATACATGTATAAAATTGTTACATGTATGTAAAATTTTGTTACATACAAAATAATATATAATTTTTGTTATATATAAAATAATATTATCCATAATACAAATTAATGTATCATGATAATTCTATCATACATATGTGAAGTAAAATAATATGTTATACAACTCTTGTATTTTGCCAAATAATAATAATTTATATATTTTATTATGATGAAATTATCGAAAGTCTTTCTTGTCTTCGCTAAATATTTCTCTTTCGTATAAAGTTTCAAATTTTCAGTATTATATAATTTTTCTTAAAATCTGACATCATAATTGTTACATAAAAAGTTTGGTGATACAATACGTTGTAATAATTAATATCATCAATGAAATCGTAACTTTATATCTTATTATAACTTTAGCTTGCATATAACTATCAATAATAATTAGCTTGCAGAACCATTACAAATAATTAAAACTGTTTCTGAATGCTAATAATTATTATCGATATCAGAAGTTAACATTGGTTATGAATAACTGTTACCGATGACAAAAATTTCATTTTTATTATTATTAACCGATATAAGTGATCGAAATTGTATTTTGATTATCAATAACTATTGTCTGTAATCAGAATTTTTTTTGCTAACTGACAATCAATTATCATTGACCAAAATTTTACCTTTGCTATTGATAATCATTGTTGATAACCAGAATCTTATTTTGGTTATTGATAATCATTATAACCAATAAATAAATATTTTTTATTAATAAAAATATCGAAAAAAAAAATATAATATTGCAAATTTACAGTAGTTCGTTTTTCAATTTTCCATTATTTCATTATTAAAATTTCAAGCAAATCTGAAATTTTTCAAGTACCAAATGTTCTCAAATTCCAAATTGTCGTTTTAGGTAATTTACAAATCATCGCATTTTCAAATGCGCGAATTTCCAAATTTTCAAATTTACAAATTCTCACATTTCCATATTATCACATGGTTAAAAATGCGAATTTTCATGTTTTCGAATTTTCAAATCTCTAAATTCCCAAATTCGTAAATTACGAAATTCCTAATTATTTAATTTATTAATTCCTAAATTTCTAATTCCTAAGTTCCTAAATTCCTAAATTCCTAAGTTCCTAAATTCCTAAATTTCCAAATTCCTAAATTTCCAAATTCCTAAATTTCCAAATTCCTAAATTCCTAAATTCCTAAATGTCCAAATTTCTAAATTTCTAAATTCCTAAATTTTCAAATTCCTAAATTTCCAAATTTCCAAATTCCTAAATTTCCAAATTCCTAAATTTCCAAATTCCTAAATTTCCAAATTCCTAAATTTCCAAATTCCTAAATTTCCAAATTCCTAAATTTCCAAATTCCTAAATTCTTAAATTCCTAAACTCCTAAATTCCTAAATTCCTAAATCCCTGAATCCCTGAATTCTTAAATCCCTAAATTCTTAAATTCTTAAATTTCGATGTTTCTAAAATCACACTTGAGAGAAATCACCTTTGCTAACCTTGCTTGAGACATAAATTTATGTACAAATTGTTTAAAGCATCAATTACAGGGGCATAACTCTTTTGCTTATTGCCAAATGAGATTTCTCGCGTTTCACAGTGTTCTAATTTGCGTTTGAACGTGAAAATTATCGTGGTCTAGTTTATCTTCACTTTGTTTTATGCGTTTACATCATACGAACTTCTCAAAGTCGTAAATTATACTTTAAACTGTAACAAACAGTCATTTATGAAATCTTCAATTAAGCATTCATTTTTATTTATGACATAAATTCACTTACATTAAACATTTTTATAAAATATCCTATTATTGATGGTATAGCTTCTATCATTTTTTTGTATTTGTTTCTCAAAAAGTTACGAAATACATTTACACTGATATGATGAATATTTCAAATATTATTTCAGAAGCAAAATTTATTGTGAATGTGAAATAGAACATAAATGTATTTATCTGTGAATCTGAGGTATGAAATATTTTCTTATACTTATACTTTGATTTTCAAGTATCAAAATCTCTATACAATAAACTTTTGTGGAATGAACTTGGTTATAATTTAAATATTGCATAGTTCAGACTTTTCTTTTTGAAAATTTTACTAGTTCCCTTCGATGCATCGAATATCGTTAGTCTAACAAAATTAAAATCTGTAGGTTACTATGTTCAGAGAGAATTCTTTACATATCAAATACAGATAGAAAATAAATTAAATTTTCGTTATATTGTTCTGTAAATTTGCTGTATAAAATATGCTATGAAATTTTTGAATTTTGTTAAACGCAGTATTAATTAGGAATGAAAGTATCATATATATTTTCATTTGTTGTAATAAAATCTTTTGTGTCTTCTCAAAATATTAAAAATTTTTAATATTATGTATATTGTTTTTCTTTAAAAAATTATTAGTTCAGAAAATATTTATATATTATCGTTTCGTTATTAGTTTTACTTCTAGAATTTAAAAATGTATTTATTTCACAATCAAAGAAAGTCATGCAACGACACAATAACATATTATTAATTTTATATTTCTTTAAAAGAAATACGATATCGGTTTAAAAATTGAAAGCCCAATGCAATTGTCAAGAATTACAAACAGTATTTGAACATAATTTTAGATTATATTATAAAACACTTTGTAGTTTTCACATTTATATCAAAGAAAATTAACGAAATACCCAAAGAATCAATCTTCTATTTATATTAAAATAACACAATATTAATTTAAAAATTATGATCCTTGAGGAACAGCTGGCAATTATCCAAAATATTTACCAGCATATCTTTGCATTATTATGTTAAAAGAAAAATCAATATTTGATTTTTATATGTATATGTATAAAAAAATATGCACTTATATTACTACTACTGAAAGGATATAATTCAAAATTATGTAACTCTATTCGCGCAAAATTTATTTTTATTTGAATATTCATGAATTTATTTAGAAATTATTTTACTTCTATGTTTGACGCGAAAAAAAATTCAGTTAAACTGTTGATATTAAAATAATGGTATCTTATTTTTTCATGATAACCGATATGCAATTAACACTTGATTTTACCTTTATATTGTGTAACGACTTATTTATTATTCTTTTATACAAAATCAGTATACGATCAAAATTATGCTTATTTCGTGTAATGATTTGTATAAAAATTTATGATACTTTTATTTACAATTTAATATTAATATACTTTTATATTTTTATTACAATTTGTTTTAAATTTATTTTAAAATCTAAATATTCATTAAATTTCGTTTGAAGAAGTTTAAGAAAGTTATAGTGAAGAAAGATTGATTTTACGTTTGCAATTTTATCTTTTAATGAATCAATTACTATAAACTGACTATTTTACTCTATAATCTATTTACGATATGTTAACAATACTAATCATTTGTTTATCCAATATTAAAGTGCATATATGTCGCAGGGAAATGGTGAAAACAGGGATTTGATCAAACCCCTAAGGTATACGATTAATTCACGGAAGATGTTAAAATAACTCTTCTACCCTTTCGTGAGTCCACAAAGGTTTTTCTGTTTCATACTTGTTCAAAAACGTCCTGATAGTTTCATTAGACTGTTCTTCAGATACAAATTCAGTGAGAGTTTGATTTTTTTCTATATCTGAACTCACTCAGAATGATCACCCCACAGAGTTGTTATTTTAACATCTTCCGTAAATTGATCATACACCTTAGGGATTTGATCAAATCACTATTTTTATCATCTTCCTGCGACATATACATGACACCATTCATGATACCGTCAATTTTTATAAGAACACCAATTCTTTGGGCGGAGAACACTCTCCATACTATAATTCTTCCTCCGCCATGTTTAACAGTTGGTGTTTGGTACCTGGGATTATTTCTTCTGCCAACTGAACGTAGTACATATTGTCTTCCATCGCAGCCGAATAGATTAAATTTAGATTCATCCGAAAAAAGTACAGCTTTCCAATTTTGAATCTTAAGGATTTGATCAAATCACTATTTCTATCATCTCCCTGTAACACATATGTATAGGGCGGGCAATACCAAGAATATAAATTAAGATAATTCTAGAAATAAATAAATTTACCTATTTCATACATTGAAACTAGCATAAAGAATTGCTACTCTAAATTATGTAGTGATAAAATTCGGTTGAATGTCAAAAATCTACTCCAAAAGAATTGGCATTTCAAGAACTGCCAAGTTCTTAAGTGATTCAACATCTGCCAAGTCCATAAACGTTTCATTAATCAAACTATACAGACCGGAAGTTACACAACATTCGTGTAGGAGTAATATTTGTGTTTTACATCCAAGCATATATACTTTGCGTACATGCATATGTGAGTAATCAACTATTAGATCGTAGGATATAATACTAGTGAAAATATAAATCGTTCTGTATTATATAATCATGTTTATATTCATTGTTATTGTGAAAAATGATTAAAGTGCGTTATTTTTATTTTATATCCTTTATCAAGTAGACTTGTTGTTTAATGTATAAATACTTCGATTTCTATATTCATTTTCTAAATAAATCAGTGTGACATAGTACACTCTACACAGTTTATAAAGAAAGAAAAATTACACCTAAAAATATGCTAAATTCAGAATGCTGGTTAAAGTCGGCCATTTTATGTATGTTACAACACTAGCCATTTCTTAAACTTATTGTCTAATGTCCTTTTTGTCATAGGACCTTGGTTAGATTAGTACCATAATAAAGTTATGTCTTTTATCACATAAGTTAATCTCATTGTTATAATTGTTAATATATTATAAACTATTTTGCCCGTTTTTAAAACAATATTTTTGTAACTTGCACAGATGTTACACTTCAGCGCCTCAATTTTATTCTTTTATGGACTTTAACTTAAGCAATTAGAGTATACATATAAAGTGTTCTGTAGTGCGTTGTGTTGCAATATATTCACATTATAGCACATTATATACTTTATCCAATATTTTAATATATTAATGTGTTTATGTATGTTTCAAATGGATATCATTTTTAATGAAAACCCTCAAGTTTGTGCAAAACGGGTTATCTAAATATGAAATAAAATAGGGTATCTCGTACAGATATGGTAGAAATATCTCTTACCTACAGTAGGAGATGAAAGAAAAATAAAGAAAAAGAATTTTAAAAATGTCGAATGAAACTAAATTTTATTAATTTTATCAATTTTAATGTTCGATATATATAGGAACATTGAAATATTCTTTTTAAAAAAGTATCTCATCATTACTGTTAACTGTACTCAAGAAAGTATATCGATAAATTTCATTATTAACAATAAAGGTTTATTTAAATGAATTCATAAAACTTTTCAAATAATAAATCTAAAAATTTAACTATTTATTTGATATTTAACTGAACATTTAAGTATTTGTTAACTAATTTATTGCTTGTTTTTCCATCAAATATTTGATTTATTTATTCTTGCACATTTTGCAAAATACCGTAAGCTGATTTAAAGTCCAAAGAGGATTAGATGCGATGCACTGTGCGCCAAGGAAATAAACGTTGCGTATACAATTCATATGCGCGTTTTCTGCCTGGCACAAATAAAATAAATGTTGCAATTAGTATATAAATAAAAGAAACAAAAGGTTTTGTAATAATATATTGAATGTTATCAAGTAGATATTTACTTTACTGACGACACAAAGCCGAATATTTTGACAATTTTGGAAAATTCTATTTTTCATGATAGTCCTTTTTTTAGTATTAGGTTTCACCTTCTAGTAGTCTAGTAGTTTAACACATAGGTTCTTAAACTGTGGTTTGCGAATTTTTACATTAACTTTACAGCCTCCAACTTTTCGCTTTTATTGAAACAACTCATTTAATAAAAATCCTGTATGATCAAGTCTTTTCGCATTTGTTGTTACTAAATAATAACTAAACAATAATTAATAAAAATTTAATTATGGGATGGAGTCTACAAAAAAATGTCGTTCAAGAGTTCTCGGACTACATAAGTTTAAGAACGCCTGGTCCAACAGCCTATTACAACCGTAGTCGGCAACCTTTCTGGAGTTAAGAGCCATTTTTTCCCGATGTGATAAATTATTTTTTTAAAGAGCCAAATATAAGTACATACATGGTCTGTCCAGAAAGTAATGCAATTAGGTACGTAAAAAAATGTATTTATGTTATTGATATAAATCTTTAAAATTCTTCAAAGTACTTCCCTTGGGCTTCAACACATTTTTGCCAGCGACTTTTCCATGCACAGTACGAATCCTGGAAGGCGTTAATGGGGACCTCGTTTAATGCCTTCGTCACGGCGGGTTGAATCGCTTCTATGGTTCCAAAATGGAATGCTTTGAGGGCAGACTTGATCTTCGGGAACAGGAAAAAATCTGCTGGAGCCATGTCAGGACTGTAAGGGAACTGTGGTAACGTTGTGCCAAGCTGTGCTTGGCTAGAAATTCTTGAACGCGCAGAGCGGTATTGTTGGGAGTGTTGTCGTGGTGCAGCTACCACGTAGTAGCGATCTCTTTTGGAGTACAATGTTGTGCACAGTTGTTTTCGATATGTTGAGAGTCTCTGCGATCATTCGAACACTCAGTCGTCGATCACTCTTAAGAAGTTCATGAACACGGGAAGCATTTTCGTCAATAGTGGTGCTTGTCGGCCGTCCAGAGCAGAAGTCATCCTCCACGTTTTCCCGACCATTTTTGAACAAATTTAACCATCTGGAAACTTGAGAATAGGAAAGAGCAGAGTCCCCGTATGCCGCCTTAATCATTTGGTTGGTTTCGGCGAGGCTTTTATTCAGCTTAGCGCAGAATTTAATCGCATAACGTTGTTCGATATTTTTCTCCATTACGCGTCGTGACACGGGCACAAATAATAGGTTTACGTTTACTACGATTCTGACGATTTCGGAGCGCGGATCAGGTTGAGGTTGCAAAGATATGAAGATAAGAGTCCCCTCCACATATTCCAACATGTCCGAACATGTTCGGACCAGGAAAAATGGCGGAAATGAATAAATTGCATTACTTTCTGGACAGACCATGTACATTGGTATGTATTAGAAAAAATAATATAATATCTGCTGTGAAACATGTATTGATTGTGAAATCAAAACGTTCTATTTTGCGTAGTAACAGAACATATAAGTCAACGTATTAAAGAAAACGGAAATACTTTTTGGTTTTGAGTGTGGTGTTGGTGAATGTGGACAGCAAGGTTAGCTAAAGCTAGGTTTACATGCATGCGATCTACCGCGCATTTTGATGTGTGCGCAGGATTATTATATTTGTTTGGCAATTGCAATATTGCAGTTAATTTTTCAATATGAACTATTAAACTACTCAAGAGCCACAAGTAGGATTTTACTGAGCCGCAGGTTGCCGACCCCTGGCCTAGTAGCTTAATAGTCTAAGTTAATAGTGGTATCCTAGTTTAATAGTAGCTGAATAATCTAACAGTCTAATAGCTTAAAAATAACAAATAATTATTATTCGACTATTAACAGTGTAATAGTTTAACCCTTAACGACCGCATTGGGGTATGAAACCACCCAGCCAATTTAGCTTCAATTTTAGCTACTTTATATCCGGAAAATCTGAACAAATGCCTTTCTTGAAACCTTCGTATTTTTACTATTTTTTCCTCAAACTGCTATATCTCAAGAGTGTTCAGCTACAATTTTAACTCTTTGTATTAAAATCGAAGAAATTTTGAATTTTTCTGCGAAAATCATTATTTTTTCCATTTTTTTTTTCTTTTCATATTCAACGTTTAAATTGACTGAAATCAGCTGTGAAATATATGTAGAAAACTTTCAAAGATTATATGTAATTTTTTTCAAGTTAAAATAATGACTAACTTGTGTGTAAATTTTGAGTGGCTGGGGTCTTAAACGTCCCGGTGTGACACATGTGTTATTCTGATGAAGTGAAACCGTCAATAGTTAATAGTCAATTCATCATAAAAAGTTGTATTTAGAATTTACTTCTGCCACAAAATTTTGTGTTACAGAAAGAAATATATTAAGTACCCTATTTTCTGCAAAATTCGATAATTTTAACTCTCGAACTCGTCTAAGTCAGGACCACGTCTAAAAGTGTATTTTTCCGCAAACAATCATTTATTTTCTGATGCTTCATCTCACTTGCGAGTCTAGCAGCTTCGTTTTCGAAATTCAAAATAGAGCCGAACGAAGAGCGAAATAGCATTTCTTTGTGGTTGTCTCGAACGATTCCGTTTTTTGATCCTCTTTGAAAAATGCGAGTTAGCACGTGTTCGCTTTTCTCCGATGTTATTCGTTAAAATACGCGACATCTGGTACGAAAATAACGTCAAAGAAATGAACGGAAGAAAGATTGCGTTACGCAATGAAATTTACAAAATTTCTGCAGATGCTTCGTCAAAGGAAGAATGTGTTCTAAGTTACGCGTCTTTGCAAATTTTAAACGTATACTTCTTAAAATTGGCTAGGCATCTGCAATGTTTATTACGTATAATTATGAAGTACAAGAATCTGGGGATGTAGGGAATTTGGGACGTAACAATTTCAGAATATAGAGGTGTAAAGTCTAAGAATTTAGGAATATAGAATTAGAGGAGTATCTGAATATAAAATCAAAGAATTTAAAGATATAGAATATAGGGATCAAGGAATACCGGAAGGTGTGATATTGGGTCTAGGGATACAAAATAGTAAGAATAGTGGATCTAGAGATATCAAGGGATATAGAACCAAAAAATCTAAAGATATAGAATATAGGGATCAAGGAATACCGGAACGTGGTGATATTGGGTCTAGGGATAGAGGACAATAAGAATAGTGGATCTAGAGGTAGATACCTCCATATATAGAACCAACGAACATAAAAATAGAGAATATAAGGATCAAGGAATACCGGAATGTTGGGATATTGGGTGTAGGGATACAGGAATGTAGGGATAGTGGTCTAGAAGTATAGATATCTAGAAATCTTGATTTAATCTTGAAATTTTTATATAATTATTTATATCTTCAGATCTAGGGGTCTTGGAATATAGGAACCTTGGAATCATGGGATCTAAGTATCTAGAGATCTCAAGATCTAGGGATCTAGATATTGAGGATCTAGAGGTCGAAGAATTTAGAAATCTTGGGATCTAGATATCCAGATATCAAGACATCTAGAGATCTAGAAATCTAATAATCTAAGAATCTAGGGATCTAGTAATCTGCGGATCTAGAGATCTAATAATCTGAGAATATAGAGATCTAGAAATCTGGTAATTTAGGGATTAAAGATCTAAAGATATAGAGATCTAGAAATCTCGATATCTAAGATTCTAGGGATTTAGGGATCTTTGGGTCTAGGGAGCTATGTATTTATGGATCTAGGGATCTAGAAATTTAATAATCTGCGGTTCTAGGTATCTAGTAATCTACAGATTAGAGATCTAATATAATAGAGATCTAGGAATCTAAAAATCTAGTAATCTAAAATTTTACGGATTTATAGATTTGGAGATCTAGGAATCTACTGATTTAAGGATTAGAAATCTAAGGATAGAGAAATCTACAGGTTAGAGGCCTAGAAATTAGACATTAAATATCAGAATATCTAAGAATGTAAAGATCTAGGGATCTAGATATCTATAAGGCCCCTAAAGAGATTTAAGGGCGTAGAGATAAAGGAATATATAATATATAGTGATATAAAGATTTAAAGATTTAAGAGTAATATGAATATTTCAAGACAACACACATATAGGTGTTTCGCTTTTATAATATACCAGGTGTTTTCGATCTGCTGGTACAACCAAAAAAGAAGCATATGTGTACATAACTTCTTTTTTGAAGTCGGTTAAAAATAAACAGAAAATTTCGAATAAAGTTTATTCTTGAGAAATCTTGAAAATACTTGTAAGAAAATGTTGTTTGCAGTTAAGAAAATATCATTTTTAACAACTTTTTTGTTTTAAAAAATTAATAGCTTAATTATATATTAATACTGCTAAAATGAGGTTATAAATTATTATTCTTCAAGATATTCTAGTTGGATTAATGCAGAGCGTGATGTATTTAGTCGAAAGTATTTTAGGTTTGATATTACAAAGAACACAGACAGAAATAATACATTTTAACGATATTAATTACACTTATTAACTTATAACATCTGATATATTAACGACAGGATTGTTAAAATTGCTATTTTACTTGCAGTACACAAATTTCCTTGTAAATATTTTGAAAAATTATCAGACTCAATTTTCAAAAAAACACGAATCTGCGAAAAAATGTTATACTTCATTTCTGACTTACTTTTTCACATTAAATCACTTCCCATTGGATTATACCTTTAAGATAATACCGTGTGCACTGATAAAATTTGTAATTTTCTCAAAAACGAAGCTGAGAATGTAGGAATGTATTTTTTCGATTAATTGGACACATAAAATCAATATTATGCCATTTGTATCTATTATTGCCACTATTAATTACTTTTACAACAGCCTTCGTATACATATATTTTTGTATACATAGAGAATGTACACGTCTTTCTGTGACAAGAGATTATGTAAATGTTAAACATTCCTTAACACTAAAACTACCAACCAGGTTATTTGTCCGATTCACAAGATTCTTATTTTGAATTAAAAAATTTATTAAGATACTCTTCATGAAATCGGTGTTGATTTTTATCGGGATACAGAATTAATATGTATATTCAACAATATTTAATCTGTAGTCTGGTTTAAGATAATAAACGATTACGTTTATATTTTATGAACTTTATTAATGGAAATGTTTAATAAGACTAACAACGCTATTCAATTTTAACGCGATGCACATACACAGTATGTCGGAAAAGTAACGGAACCCTTTAAATTTAAGGAACACTACTAGCGACATCTATAAAAACAATATGCTATTTGAAAACAATATTCGTCCCCTACAAAACAAAACAATCGTTATTGGAATCGAGCAACGAATTGCAAACTTATAGCGTTTAAAGCGACGGAACCTTTCGTCATCGTGTCACAAAATCACGATGAAGCAAAGAGCGAATATTAAATTCTGCTCGGTAAAGCTCCGTAAAACTTTTACAGAAACATTTGAATTAATGAAAAATGTTTATGGCGACGATTGTTTATCTCGTACACGTGTGTTCGAGTGGTATAAGAGATTCCAGGATGGTCGTGATACTTTGCAAGACGACCCAAAGCCATGTTTTGGGTTTTTCTAAATTCTAAACGATTCTAAAGGTATTATACTTCAGGAATTCGTTCCACAGGGACAAAACGTTAATGGCGAATATTATCTGGGTGTTATGGAACGTTTGTGGAAAATAATTGTTCGTGTGAGGCCCGAATATCGAGCGCCAGGGAGTTGGTTTCTGTTGCATGATAATGCACCATGTCACTGAACTGTCGCAGTTCGTGAATTTTTGGCGAAAAAACAAGTCTGTGTGCTCCAACACCCTTCATATTCGCTTGACTTATCTCCATGCGATTACTTCCTTTTTCCAAAATTGAAATTAGCCATGAAAGGAACGTTTTATGACACTGTTACACAAGTCCAAGCAGCTGTGACAAGGGTGACTGAAGCGATTCCGCAAAACGACATAAAAAAAATCTATGTTAACATTACTTGAGCGTGCCCAACAGTGTATTGATGCGGAAGGGATGTAACTTGAATAAAAAAAATTAATTTTGGCAAAATAACTAATACTTTTCTTTTTATTTAAAATGTTCCGTTATTTTTCCGACATATTGTGTACTTAACCCATTGAAAGTTTATCCCGTTACAGTTACGGGCAGGGTAAAGCGTTCAAACTGTTTAGTCTACTAAAGATATCTAACAATAAGTCTATGGCTAGATTGTTTGCTCCCTCTGTTTTCTAAGATTATTGTATTTGAAGAAGGAGAAACGTGGTTTAGTTTTGAATTCAGTATAAGTTAGATATCTTTTAGAATTCGTAATTTTACCACACTGTGAAGAGGTTAGTTGATCATGCAAATATTCATTCAATTAATAGATCGAGTTCCGGGAAACTAAACTGTCCTCGGAAAACCTGTGATTAATTAAATAAGTGCCTACAAATCGTTAGTTAATTTATTTTTACTTCAAATTATGTATCTATTATATACTGGTAAAATTAGCGTTATACTGAAAAAAACTTTCTTTTTCGCCACCCTGTATGCTCACAAATCTGAATAAAATGCGATCTCTTCTTACACGTAACAAATTGTCGCCAGTAACTCATTAATTCGACACGAGCACAAAGTTTAAGTGTTCAAACGCTTCTCAACACCTGGCACGGTTATTTGGCAGTCGTCGCCAAGTATTTTGCTTTCCTTCTGTCGATTACATGGATAATTAAAGCCCTATTTACTCGTTCATTGCCACGGTGAAAGTGACCGTATCTGATGCAACGTACTTTAATTTGCAAAGCTGTTATTATAAATTTTCAATTTACTGCTTCCATTCATTAGCAAAATATCGATGCTAATTAGTTTACTTGCACTTTCTCTGACAAAACACGACTCATGCAAGTTAACAAGTTAGTACGACTACTTCTATAATATCAATTTCTTTATAAATTTACTCCTTTTATTAATTTCTATATAAATTTTAATTTTTATTATTAATTATAAATTAAAATAACACTGTAGTATTAATTAGATGTAATTCCTTAACTATGCAATGGTTAATAATACTGATTAATATTTATTGTTGTCTTCATTATTTTTTTACAAATACAAGTATATAATAACTTACTATTATTCTAACTTGCAATTATAACTTAACAATTATATACAAAAGTAAATTTGAGTCGTAGTTGAATTTACACGTCCAAGCGTTTAATTATAAAATTATAAAATAAATAATTAAAATTTGAATTGACAGACACTGGTAATAGTAAAATAATCACAAATATATACACAGTAGAATAGCTCAACGAAATATTTTCACTCTCACTCTCTCATTTAGTTCATGTTGTAAAAAAAATTCTATCAAAATTTAAGCTGAAGAACTTAAATTTAAGAGATAGCTCAAAACGATTTTCTATCAGTATATGGATTTTGTATCGTATCGACTTCTAACTTAAGTGATTTAAGTAATTTTAACAATTTAAGTAATTACAGATAAGGTTACCATAAAATTACACAGAATTAGATGTTAATAATAACTCTCACAACAATATCAATCATCTCATTTAACTATATTTATATAGTTGAGAAATCAATAAATAATAAGTCAGGTTAATTAAATAAGAACAGTATTTGAAAATAGTGAATTTGATGATTATTCAAAGTTTTAATATTACTTGCTGCCAAACAATATTCATTCATTGTGTACGAAAGATCTTAATGACTTTCTGACAAAAAATCATTGATCTTATTTGAACAGTTCGAATTACCAGGTGATTTTCTTGATTCACATCCTGATTTATGGATTTGAAATGAACGTTATAAGAATTGTCAAGGAATATTTAACAGTGTCAAAGTGGTTAATGACACCGCAAGGCAAATAGCATCATTGATAAAAAAATTTCATAAATATTTAACTAAAAAGGAGGATCAGTATATTTATTATAAGTATAACTACACTGAAAAGAATATCAGGTGATAAAACAGATTATTTGGCAAAAAATGCTCTATGACTTAAATGAAATATATAAAAGTACATTTAAATAATAAATTCGATGGAATATGTATAATTGGTTAATATAAAGAATTAATAAATAAACAGTTCCAAATACATAACAAAATTATTAAAAAATTTAATTTTCAATTTTACTTTGTAAACTTTTATATTGTTTTGGACGATCTCTTGAATTTAAATGTTTGTTCTCAAACATTAAGAGGATTTTTTTACACCATACAACTTTTAAGAGGATGACAAAAATTTTGTTGAACAACCCTAATATACATGTATACGTAATAATTAATATAAATAAACATTATAGTTGTTTTATAAATTTTTGAACAAATGAGGTCTCTATTTTGACCTCACGTTTCATTCTGATAAAAAACATGACTTACAAAATCGAAATAGCTTACAAAACTTACACAGCATGTAAAGATCTGGATGCTTTCCCCGTGTCAAGTTTGTTTTGAATTTCCTCCACGAGTTATTTTTCACGCTGCTGCATTCTGCTGGCATAGTGCACTTATTCTGTTGACCTTCCAGCAGGATGGAGTTTATCAATTTATTTTTGAAATTGAGGATTCACAGAGGGTTTCTCGTCGAGCTAAATCGAACTGTAGCGAAATCGAATTGTGCAAGGGAACTTTGTGCAATGGAAAGTCAAAATATTGTTAGATTTCATGTATAATCCATAACAGATTTCAAATTTCCTCTTTTGGTAAAGGAAGAAGAAAAATAAAAATTTATCGCATATAACAAAATTTCAAATTGATTTTATGAAACTTCAGATTTATCCTATCTGAAATATTACTGATTTTTTAATGAGTTTTAAAATTATTGTCAATAAATCGTCAACTTCTTTTCATATTTGAAAATTTGGATATTCAGGATGTCACAAATTTTCAAATTTTTATGTTTGCAAATTTTAAACATTTTCAATTTTTATTCTTGCAAATATTATAATTTTTAATTTCTATATTTGTAAATTTATAAAGTTTTAAATTTACATATTTAAAAGCTTTAAAATCCTTTAATTCTTTTAATTTTTATTTAATTTAATTTTTTTCAAAATTATGGATTTTGAAAATCTGAAATTTACAGATTCGCAAATTCCTGAAATTACAAAATTTTTAATTTGGAAATTTAGAAATTTTCCAATTTGGTAACTTAAAGAACACTAAATAGAGGGTCCACTTTTTGTATTACTAATTCTAAGATTTTAACCTTTTCGTACGTGGCAATATAACGAGGGTATATGTATGGTATTCATCGGTGCCCATCATACTGATTAGTATGTATTATACTAATGGTAATTAGGCTGTTAGACTAATTAGATCAATTGGAGTTATTAGACTAATTGTAGTATAAAAGTATAATAATAGTTTTAACGGTAAATGTAAATATTTATGATAAATTCAACAATATTTTTAACGTCTTTGTAATCAGGAACCATTTTGGATAAATTATTTAAAGACTAAAGAAAATGAAAGCGTTTTACGCAGAAATGAATCTTCCAACTATTTATTAAATGGGAGTACATCTTGCCATGTTTATTACAAGATTTCACATAATTAATAAAATTTTCAATTTAATCGACTCATAATTATAAATTAATTTTGAAGTCATACTTAAATTTACTTCCAATGAAACTGCAATTGTACTTCTAAAATCAATGATTTCTTAATTGAATAATTATATTCAATATTTAATTTAAACTTGTCAATTTAAAGATTATAAATTAATTTGAATTTAGACCATTTTCATTTAACGATTAACTGTTAATTGAGGCTTCTTCAAAATAAACACAAAAATTTGTTAATTTAATCGCGTCCGATTAATGAATAAAATTTAATTATGAATTCTATTGAGTCAAAGCAAAAGTGAAATTTATTTTAATTTTGGATAAGTGAAAAACTTCATGGTAACGACTTATAATATATTAATATGATTTGATATATTATGAAAATATCACTGAGAATTTAACTATGTATTTGATTCATAATTTTATAATTTTGTAGCCAAATAATCCAGTTGTTTTATAGTTCGAAATTTCCACGTACACTTCTTTCCAATATTAAAAAATATATGTACATTTTTCTTTATACTCATTCTTGTAAAGCTATCAGAATTATTTTTACGTCTCGTCTTAAATAAGCGATGAAAGACTTAACTTTAATAATTAACTTTCATTCTTAATCATGAATTCATATCTGCAATTACAAGTTGGCGGTAAAATTAATTGTCTACGTAATTATTCTGCAATAAACCAAGTCATGTCTAATTATCATTATAAAAACTTACATAATCTTGCAAAATGTACAATTTATCCTATAAAAATTATAATTAATTTGTTCATTCTCGTACAAAAATTTCAATTCATATTAATCTTTGCATAATCGCAAGCTACACTCGAGACAAACTCGATTCGAGTATTGAAAACCTTATTGTAAAGCTGTCTTATATTTGTAGTACGATTGAATATTAAGTCTAATTATAATTTACATAGTTAAAAAGCGCTGAAAGCAAAACAAACCAGATACTTAAACTTTCTTTGTTCCCCTGAACATTGTATCAATGAATAGCTCGTAAAAGTTAATATATCGAATAAATCGTGATGCAAGGGTTGATATCATGTTTTGCTAAAAGTACCTCTAAATTTTCATCTCATTCGATCACTAAAATCCATAAATACCTAAAATTGGCTTGGAATGAACACTGCCAATTTTGAAAGTAACCCTCTTAGATGCTCGATCACCAGGGCTAAGTATCTCGCTCCGTAGCAATGGAGATGCTAAAAGGAAAGTGCCCCTAAATCCGTGTACTCGAAGAGAGGAACAACACCGAACGATCGAGCAAATAAACGGTGCAAGTATGCTTTCTCATCTTCAAACGCGAGACGAAGGGTCGGAGATTCGAAGGAGCAGCTGCAGATAAAAGAATTATAACCATGAAAATCGCCTTTCGAATTCGCGAAGGGGTAGCGCTGTAATCCTCTCAGACCAGCACTCATCGCGAAAGAGAATGAAAGAGTTTAAGAGGCAGCAGTGTTTTCAACAAACGGCGAAGAATCTCTGGGAACGGCACTTTGCGCTGCAGAAGTTCGTGCAAGTGAAAAAAAATTGTTTTCTCGCTCGAGTGGCGGATAATGACTCGTATTTTTAACGCGAACTCTGTGGAAAACGTGGCTCTGTACGTTCAACGTTCTGTTAGCAGCTGGCTCGCTTTATTTTTTCATCTCCACCAACGTCAATATTATTATTGGCTCGAAGAAACTCGCTGATCCGCGAGCAGATTTCGCGAGACTCGAAACTGGGTCGAAATATTCTACCACTGGTCAATCGGTTAAACCGTCGTGCTTTCTTGTGCTTCGCTTATAAAACTCCTAATAGATTGCATGTACACAGTATGTCTGAAAAGTAACGGAACTTTTTAAATAAAAAAAAAGTATTAGTTATTTTGCCAAAATTAATTTTTTTTATTCAAAATACATCCCTTCCGCATCAATACATCGCTGGGCACGCTCAGGCAATGTTAACATAGATTTTTTTATGTCGTTTTGCGGAATCGCTTCAATCACCCTTGTCACAGCTGCTTGGACTTGTGTAACAGTGTCATAAAACGTACCTTTCATGGCTAATTTCAATTTTGGAAAAAGGAAGTAATCGCATGGAGATAATTCTGCCGAATATGGAGGATATTGGAGCACACAGACTTGTTTTTTCGCCAAAAATTCACGAACTGCGACAGTTCTGTGATATGGTGCATTATCATGCAACAGAAACCAACTCCCTGGCGCTCGATATTCGGGCCTCACACGAACGATTCTTTTCCACAAACGTTCCATAGCGTCCAGATAATATTCGCCATTAACATTTTGTCCCTGTGAAACGAATTCCCGAAGTATAATACCTTTAGAATCGTTTAGAATTTTGAAAAACCTAAAACCTGGCTTTGGGTCGTCTTCCAAAGTATCACGACCATCCTGGAATCGCTTATACCACTCGAACACACGTGTACGGGATAAACAATCGTCGCCATAAACATTTTTCATTAATTCAAATGTTTCTGTAAAAGTTTTACCGAGCTTTACCGAGCAGAAGTTAATATTCGCTCTTTGCTCCATCGCGATTTTGTGACACGGTGACGAAAGGTTTTGTCGCTTTAACCGCTATAAGTTTGCAATTCGTTGCTCGATTCTAATAATGATTGTTTTGTTTTGTAGGGGAGGAATACTGTTTTCAGATAGCATATTGTTTTAATAGATGGTGCTAGCAGTTTTCCTTGAATTTAAAAAGTTCCGTTACTTTTCAGACATACTGTGTATAGACTCCTGTACAGCGCAAATTCTCACAAAGTCAATGTCTATAACGTGCCAAAGATTTGGCGACTATTGTTGTCAAATACAATGTGTTACTTATAAGGGAGCGTCCACTTATGCCAGTAACTGGTGCTAGTAGCTTTGCCAATAGGTCGAAGTTTTGCGTTTCTATGTCTGCATCAGATCTATCGTTGGAAAGAGAAAATGGTTTCTTCCAAAATCGCCAAATCCCTATATCCTAAATTTCTGCAGCCCCAAATTCGTACATTCCCAAATTTCTACATCCCTGAATCTCTACACCCTCAAATATCTAGACCCCCAAATTGCTGAAATCCCTACATACCTCTCTAAATCTCCACATTCCCAAATGCCTAGGTTCCCTAATTTCGAAATCTTGAAATCTTAAAATCAATAAATATTCAGATCCTAAGAATCCCAAATCACTAAATCTCCAAATTGCTGGATTGCCAACCTCCTAAATCCCCAAATCCCTAGATCTCCGCACCTCCAAATTCTGACGTTCTCAAAAATTTCTAAAAGAAAATGGTCGATTTCTTTTCTTGCCTTTTTCTTTCAACGATAGATCTGGTTTCTGCAAAGCAAGAAATGCAAAAATTCAATTACGTATTGGCAAAGCTACTGACGCCAGTTACTGGCATAATGTAGATGCGCCCCAACGAAAAGTACGATTTTTCACACACAGCCATCTGTCAAAAGAATGTTTAGAACTCTTTTGGAGTATAAGGGTGATTTAATTTAAAAGTCAGTATATTCTTGTCATTACATGCTTTTATTTCTTGACACGGAAATACGTTTGAACATTGCAAGGAACAAACTAAAAGTGATGGCTTTTCTAAAGCTTATAGAAAATCTGCCACCACTTCCTAAAAGATGAGCAACGGTCTGCATCCTGTTTATAAAACTATCCCATTGGACTAAACAGTCAAAAAGCCCATCGGCACCATGGTGTTTCGACCGTTACTTTATTCGATAGGTTCTTAAAATGTAGTCCGCGGACCCCTGGTTCAGAATGTGAGTACTTGAAAATTTCGAAATTTAGGAATGTATGAATCCGAAAATTTGAAAATGTCTGAAATCGTGAAACTGAAAAATTGAAAAATCGAAAAATTGAAGAATTGAAAAATGGGAAAATTGAAAAATTGAAAATTTGAAAAATTGAAAAATTGAAAAATTGAAAAATTGAAAAATTGAAAAATTGAAAAATTGAAAAATTGAAAAATTGAAAAATTGAAAAATTGAAAAATTGAAAAATTGAAAAATGGAAAAATTGCGCATCTGAGTTATTGATGACGTGAGGCATTGTAAAATTAAGAAAATTAAAAATTAAAAAATTGAAAAATCAGAAATTTGACACGCTGAAGATTTTATAATTTAAAGACTTGGATGTTAGTAATTTAGAAACACGGCTAATTAAGAATTATAGGATTTGAAAGTTTAGAAATTCAAAAATTTACGAATTTGATAATTTCTTAATTTGGAAATTTGGCTTAGATTAAATCAATTTGTATGATTTTATGGCAATTAATATTAAGTGCATATTACTACAGTTAATAACAAACATCTGATAAATTTACTTAGGCTACTTTCAAAATAAACAGTTCATGTATCGAAATGCGCCGTTTATTACGCAACACTCCGATGGAATTAATTTACCACCGAAGGTGCAAATTTTACTGGAAATTATTTTCAAGAGAATATTCTGCGTACGGTGTTTGCCAAGTATAGCGCGGCGCAGAACCCATTTCAAGTTAATTCATCGTGCTTTTACCCCACGGAAACTCGCCGTTGAACGAGCTAATCCGTGTTAGTATTCCGCGCGAAACGTAGACGCGACAGCTGTAAAGACGAGGCAGAAAGAAGTTTTCAGAGAAGTCTAGGGTCTTTGATCTTTGCTCTGTGAAAAGAGACGACGCTTGTAACAGCATTTTCTTCGAGGATCCAACGACTCGTTTATAAAAATACACCCGCGAGTAGCGACGCTATTTCGACCCGTCTGATCAATTCGTCGGGTGTATTTTCAGATTCTCCACGACCTTGTGCGATGAGAATACCCTGCACTTCCCTGCTCGTACGAATGTCACTGGTCTTGCGATTTTAAAAAGAATTTTCAGCCGGTCGGACTGGTTAAAAACAGCCATTTTTGGACATCATTGCGAACGAGAAATTATTGCAGGACATTTAAGAGTACAGAAATATCCGCTTAACGCCGATTCCAGCGCTAAACAAAGTAGCGTTAACTCATCTTAACAAGATAGTGAACAAGTGAAACAGATCAAGGAATACGAAAAGTTATTAGTTTTGTTTTGCTTTATTTTGTGACATTTATTGTCAAGTACTTTTTTATTACATTAAATATATACTTATTTGTTGCTCATATCGATTTCTATTCATAAAAAATTTATTGAAGACGAAGAAAGTTCGATTGATAAAGATGTGTTTGATAACGATTCTACTTCATTTAATATTTTTTGTTTTTTGTGAAATCATCTAACATTGTTTGTCTTTTCTTGTTTCGTTCAGCAAGCACTTGTGTCAATGACATTTCGTCTTGCCTTTGAACTTCTATCAAAATTTAAAACATTCTTTATAAACTGGTTCTTAGTTTCATAGAGACTAAACAGTTTTTTAGAAAATTCGTTGAAATTTCCTTTTGCTTATCTTCAAAAATGCTAATTTCTTTGCACTGGTAGTTCTACTAATTCTTTAAAGTCGTCATTCGGAAATCTTTCGTCAGTTATAACTTGCAATAATTCTCCAATACCCTGCACATTTATATTATCCAACCTTGTTTCATTAACTAAGTTGTTAAGGGGGGTAATACCTTTAGATAGATGAAAATAAGCTGACATTTATGAATTTTTTTGTAGAAGATATCTTTGTCTTGTATTTTCGAAATTTCAGGTATAATTTATTATAACTATTACCTATTACAACATATTGTTTTTTGTTTAAATATTTAAAAATGGCGGAATTATGATAGTCTTTCCTGGAAGTGTTTCGGCGGGTCTCGTGAAACGGCGTGACTTCTAGCTTTAGTTACATTGGTCTGAAACAAGTTTGCAAATGATGTTTCGATTATTAACATTCACAGTTAGTAAATGAACCTAAGAAATGTGAAAAATATGGAAAATTAAAGAGATGGCGCGCTTTTAATGAAAAACTTTGAATTTTACTGAAAATTTTCCCAATATTTTGCAATAAAAGAGGACTTTAATGTTAAATTTATTTCGTACATTTCGGTTCATATGGTAGATGGTATTGTCATGGAAATGTGCAAAAAATTTGAGCGCGATTGATAAACTAGTTTTTGAGTTATCAGCCACGCCAATTTTAAAAACGTAGTTTTGAGAAAAATGCGTTTAATGTTTCGATAAGTAAAACCTGAATAATTTCAATGATTTACCAACTAATCTGCGATTCCTGCGCCATATAATAATCCTTCGGCTTACTCGTAAAGTTGATTTTTCTCCACAAGCTCATTCTCCGTAAAAATACAAAATTTCAAACACAGCAATGGCATGATAATAACAAATCTGCTACATAGCCCTCCGCACCGAGCGCGTGAATATCTACGGCGCGATAACAGACGAGTCACGATAATCGGCCATAACATCAAAAGGGCTCCGTATTACGCTTTAAAATTTTGAGACTATATTTTTGAGATGTTGCACTAACATTTTATAGAAAAAAAATTTTGCAATTTTTTAAGATTCTAAAGGTATTGCCCCCCTTAATGTGAGCTCTGGCTCTCTTTCTGGCTTTCAAGCTCTGATTTGTTGGAAATATTTTAATTGGAAAAATAGTGGTTTGATTATAACTTTTCAGACACACAATATATTTATTTCTCTTCTTTTGTATTAATATACGAGGGGAAGTCAAAAAGTAAAGGGACATTTGAGAAAAAGGGCATTTATTCTAATGATAGAAATGTGAAACATACACATAATGTGCGGGAATAAGAGTTACACGTTGTATAGAAGTGTTGGCCACTGCACTCATTCAGCGCTGGATACGAGCAGTGTTACCAAACTCTGAAAAGAGAAATTAGAAAAATCCCTTTACGTTTTGACTTCCCCTCGTATATTCTTAAAACTTGACCGCGTAATAATAAAATAACATTAAGCACAGGCTTAGTGTACACACAGGTAGCGGAATTTCTATAATTCCCAGTAATATTTATTTAAACCTTCGAAATAATTTGTAAAAAGTAAACAAATTCTATTTATTGTCGTAATAGGAAATTCATTACTAAGACATTTAATAAGCTTCAAAATAAAATATTTATTTATTTAAAAAGTTAATATGAAACATTTGTGATTTACGAAAAGTGATATTTACAATAACGCTTTCCTTACAATATAGAATCTAAAATCCTGTACCTCATCTTACATGTTAGTAACGTGTATTTCAGTTTTACGAATTACTTCAGAAATTCTGTTCTTTATGCTTTCAATTAGAACTTGTAAGGTTGTCACATCTACACTATCTCAAGCTCGCTTTATGCAACTTTCAAGCTCCAAAATTAGCATACTGCTTTCCATTCGCGTACAGTATACGAGCTAGAACTATCCAAATGTTTTCAATTAGGTTTAGGTCAAGACATCAGGCAGGTCACTGCATTAACTGGATATTTTTAGTTTGAAACCATTTGTTGCGGCGCACTCTTAACCCCTTGGCCTATGATTAATTTGTCAGGTGCGTCAGTCAGAACTAACTAATACAGCCATAATAGAAAAACAGACAAAGAAAGCTGAAATGTTATGTCAATTTGGTATTATGCAATCGTTGACTATGCAAATTATAATTGGACTTGAAGTCCAAACTGAAGAGAATTAAAGATTCAAGTAAAATTGATCACAACTGAAATTCAATTTGTCACGAGTTAGACTCGTGGAAATAGTGCAAAGGGTTAAAATTGTAAAACCATCAAGTTTATTTTTATTTTTATTTTATTTTTGGAACAGTTATTTTTTTTCTTCTTTTACGTTAGAAATAAGCGAAACTCATGTAAACATTTATTTCCTATATTGTTAGATCTGTTGTGCGTATCATTAGATATAACATTTTGCGTACATTATATTTTCATATCAATTCAATATTAAATGCATATTCATGAGAGGATAATTTTATTTTTGTTGAACGAAGCCGTTCCATGGGGCGGTACGTTGCGGCGCACGATTAAAATTGTAAAACCATCAAGTTTATTTTTATTTTTTGGAATATTCTTGAACAAACGACCGTTGTCTTTTGCAACTGTTTATTACGGATAATTTGGAACTACATCAGTGTTTTGTGAATTTGAACTGTGGACTACTGCGTTATCTTGTTGAAATATTCACTTTTCAGAATTTGATTATTTCCAAAATTGAACTAAAATATTTTCCAATATTTTTATAAATTTTGTGCATTTAATTTTCTTTGATATCCAGTATATTAATGACTTCGGTGTATATCTAAATGCAACCCAAATCATTACACTTACATCGCTAAAATTTCGTCTCATAGCGACAGCTTGACTTTTTATCAACCAACAGAATTTAAAACCGTCTGGTCGGTCTAGATTGAACTATTTTTTCGTCTAAAAAAATTACGTGTTTCCATTTCTCTCTCTGAGTTAAGAGTCTGTGCGAACGCAAGTTTTTCTTCTTTATGATGATGCGTCGAACGTGATTTTGTGTTATTTTTCATGCAGACAAAACATTTACTACTTGGTAAAATTTGTTGCATACCTTTTTGGAGCGGAGAAAAGTAAATCTACTTATGTTTGACCTGCTATTACATTTTTATTTGTTGCAATGCGAAAAATTAACTCTGTACGTCTCGTGTTAATTTCGTATTTCTGCCTTTGAGATATTTCTTTCCATATTTAATCATATAATCGAATAAAATTATTAATCACGTAGTGTGATCTTTATATTTTTAGGAAAACTTTATTTTTAGAGGATCTAGCGTCTCTGTGAGCAGTTATTTTGATATTTTCCTTCTATAATAATCTCACTTTCGGTATATTTGAAATAAACTAACCTACATAGTACTTACATAGCTGAATAACAGGAAGGAAAGGATTGGAACTATGATAATTTCGCTCGAATTTGCGATGCGACGTTAAATATCGCAATAGTTGTAGAAATAAAATGCAAAATTCAGAGGTACTAATAAAGCAAAACATCTGAAATCGAAATAGGAATACATTTCATTATCTCACTGCATTTAATAAAAAAAATTAAATAAAAAATCCAATTTTTTAATATATTAAAAAAATTTTCGTAATCGACTCAATTCCTTACTTAAAAATATACAATTAAAAAAAATCTTAAATATCTCTAGTTTCCGAGATGTTTAAGAAAATGTGTTTTCTGATATGAAAAAATACATGTCAAATAATTTTCGAAAAGCTACCACATATGTAAATTTGATTAAAATCCGCATGTAACACCTTGGTGATGTCCCTTATCAGTCAATATTAATTAAATGCTTCATAGAAAATAATAAAGAATATGTAAAATTTATGTTGAAACTAAGGTAAACATACCCAATACTGACCACGTCCCAATTAATTATCATTGTTTATTTAATTTTATTCAAAATGATAATTGAAACTATATATTGATCAAAATCTTCAAACAGTTAGTAGTATTTTATTTATTATTTTAAAAATTGGTCTCTTATTAAGGTGTTTCTGATTTATCGATTTCTTAAAGATGTACGAATCTACATAGCAATTTGTTAAAATTAATAATGTAATAAAAGGAACATCGTGTTGTGTCAGAGGATACGTGGTCGAAGTGACGTGATGCAATATATCAAGAACGAAAAAGATTTATTCAAGAAATGAAATACAATATGCACGGTTCAACTACGCGAAAATGTAAAACGACGAAATTCAAATAAAACGCTGAACGCGAGGTGAAGTCTAATGGCGACGTAAAAATTAATTATAATTGCTGTTACATGGGGATGTGTTAATGCGTGTATCGCCTCACGGTGAGAATGTACCATCACCAATACATCCTTACAATTCTCGATTATTGTCAATTACAATCATACGACAATTGCTTGTGTTACCATCCGCAATACCCAATGACCGTCTACTTTTCTGACATGATTGTATTTTCTTTTACCAAAGGGTTTATTCATCTTTAATCCCTTAATCTATAAATTTTTCGGCGGTACGACAGTCAGAGCTACCTAATTATTACTGCAGTCTTAAGATAAATAATGTTGAAATGAAGGTTTATTTTGGATTTAGCGATCATCAATTATACAAATTATAACTGGTATCAAACTCACATCTTAATCTTTATACAAATACGATTTATGTTTGAGAACATACCACCATACCTCTAAGAATGTACCCCCAATACATCAATTTTTATTTATACAACTATAAAATATTGTGATCAATAAAGAGTACAAGTGTAACTCTCATTAATAATTGTTTTATAAATATTCAATAAATTTGAAATATAAAAGTGTTACCGCGTGGGCAAAATGATCAAATTTAATGTTTGAAAGAAAACTTTCGTCGTATGCCCACTTCACACGCTGACTTAACGGCGAGTGAATTATTGGAAAAAAAAATGGATAGTGACACTGATATTAAATGTAAACACTTAAAATATTTAATTAACAAATTACAAATAAGTTTAAAGTAGTTTGTTTTATACATGTATCGGACGGCGACTTAGAATTGATAAAAGATGTTTCTTGTATGTTAGTTTGTTTGAATCTCTCTATTTCGCACAATATTTCTTTCGAAGTAAACTTTGTTTTGTAGTGGGGTATTTTGTAACAACGCTTCTGATTGGTTAATGCACATTTTAAATTTTTGGGGGATGAAGTCTACTTCGTGGGGACTACCGTTAGACCCAGGTAAGGTCTCTAAAAGTTCAAATGGTCGAAGGCAGTAAGAATTGTAAATGATTGGGTTTTCCCAAACGTGTAAATCGTTTGACCTTTTTATGGCTACTTTCAATTGCAGGTAATTACGTTATTTAGTTTTACTGTTTCTTAAAAGTTTTGCCTTTACTGCCTTGAGACATGTTTTATTTGAAATATGATTTAAATTGCTTTAGTTGAATATTAAATTTTTCCTAAATATTTTGAAAGGTCACAAGTTACCAAACGAACTGTGAATTTTTGTTCTGTTCTTTTGTTACGCAGTAACAAAAAGTATATTATTAAGTGTAAAAACTGACTTAGAAACTTAGAGATACTACCATTCAGTGATCGTTATTTAATACAAAAATCCATATTTGTTCATGATAAATGATTATTTTTAGACAGTCTTACCTAATAATGGGATCATTCACCTTGTGAGAATTTCGCTGACTGTATCTTTCGAGAAATACAAAATTTTATTACACATTATCTGTAATGTGATAAGAAAGAGTACAAAGGAGAGAAAATGATCGAAATAACTTGTAAGTTACACTGAATTTTTATCTTTAGATTCACCTACATAGTGATTCTTGGAAAATTCTATTGATAAATGAATTGAAGCTTGAGATAGAGCAAATCTGAAGCACTATCAGATTGCTGTTATATAAGTCATGGAAGATCT
Source organism: Megachile willughbiella (assembly GCA_945859595.2). Classification (NCBI taxonomy): domain Eukaryota; kingdom Metazoa; phylum Arthropoda; class Insecta; order Hymenoptera; family Megachilidae; genus Megachile; species Megachile willughbiella. The sequence goes on from OX243807.1 coordinate 2,901,731, forward strand.
TTGGTTCAATGGCACCTATGAAATGAAACAGACTTGGACATTATACAGACCTATTGACGGAAATAGAGGCTTTTAACTTCAAATTGTAATAGTATCCGATTCCATCGATTACCAAGAACATTTGATTAAAACGAAACTACCTTCCAGTGTTTCACTAATTTCAAATATTCTGTCTATTTATTAATTCATTATCCAAGATTATCTTTCTTATATCCAAGATTATATTTCTTATATTTTAAAATTGATTGAAACATCTATATAGATGTAAGTTTGATGATTATTGGTTCACATGTAGAAATGATCTCATAACAGATCATAACGGATTTGCTAAATTCCATCTTCTATTGATTTACTATCGAAATTTTGAAGGCTCATTTTTTAGATGAATTAAAATCACATAGGGGTGAAGATTACGTGTAAGTTGTTGGTAAATTTGATCTGTGCCACTTTTCCATATTTCCTCTTATTTTTTACAACCTTAACAACATTTGTGTTAATAACATTTTTGGTTTCCTGAAGGGTACTTACAAATGATCTGTAAATATTTCTCGTTCTCAAATAAAAGGAGACCTTGGGTTGACCTGAAGGTCATCTATGGTATATGGTTGAATTTGTTTTTATATACGATTTCATATGATATAAAAAAATAAATAGAACTCCGTTAAAAAAACTGAAGGTCACCTTCATTTTTCGAGAAATAATACAAATATTAAAAATTGAGATATGTCCTCATGATACCAGTAAAGTATATTAAAACTTTCTTCTTTTCCATTTTTTTGAATTCCTTACCGGAAACCCAATTTTGAGAACTTAAAAATTCGGAAATTTTAGGATTTGGAAAATTGAGGATTTGGGAATTCGAATTTTGGAAAATTAACAAATAAGGTTATTTGCAGTTTTGAAGATCCAAAAATTTAGAAATTTGAAGAATTGTGGATTTGAAAAATGTCTAAGATTTGGGAATTATAGAATTAAAAATTTGATAATTAATTTGTATTTCGAAAATATAGAAATTTGGTCATTTGAAAGTTGGGCAGTTTAGAAATTTAGGGAACGTAGTGATTGGAAAATTAAAAAATGTAATTTGGAAACTTGGAAATGTGGGAATTTGAGGGTTTGATGAATTGAAAATTTGAAAATTACAATTGGAAATGTGGGAATTTAGAAATTTGGTCATTTAGAAATTTGACGCTTTGGGAATTTGAAGATTTTAATATTCAACGCTTTGGTTCAGAAATTTGAAAATTAAGAAATTGTTCACTTGGGAATAAGGGAATTTGAGGATTTAAGGATCTAGAAATTTGAAAATTTGGTCATTTTTAATTTGGGAGTTTGGTGATTTGAAAATGTATAGAATTAAATTTTAATAAATTGAAAATATAAAACTTCAGTAATTTGACAATTAGGATATTTAAAAAATTAAATTTGTGAATTCGGGCATGTTAGGATACGAAGATGTGGAAAGTTGAAATTTAGAAATTTAGAAGATTGGAAAATTATAAAATATCAAATTTTGCAAATTTGAAGATCTGAAAGTTTGAAGAATTGAAAACTTAATAATTTAGTACATGATAAATTGATTCATTTATCCACTCTGTTTAATTCCTCTCCGCTTACGTAAAAAACACTGGATAATAAATCTGTGAACGTTCTGTATAACGACATGACACAGCTAAATTGAAACATTAAATACGCAGCAATTATAAACTTTATTAACCCCTTAGCCTATAGCATCGAGTCAGACTTGTGACGCACGTTACAATTCAAATGTGACAAAACTAAATCGTATTTGCATAAAGATCGAGTTTTGAGTATGATACCAATTGCAGTTTGTGTAATTAAAGATCGCTAAATCCAAAATATACCTAATATTTCAACATTCTTTATTTACCTTAACGCTGTAGTAATAATTAGGCAGCTCTGACTGACGCACCTGCCGAGAAACTTGTAGGCTAAAGGGTTAAGATAATACTGAATTCGATGATCACATAGCTGACATTCATGATACATTTAGAGATCATCAGATCCATTAACCCCTCGCACTATGACCTATTTGTCAGGTGCGTCAGTCAGAACTAACTAAACACAGCTACAATATAAAAACAGACAAAGAATGTTGAAATGTTATGACAACAGGGTATTATGCAATCGTTGACTATGCAAATTATAATTGGACTTGAACTCCAAATTGAAACATATTCAAAATTCGAGTAAAATTGATCCCAACTGAAGTACCAGTGCGTCACGAGTCAGACTCGTCAAAATAGAGCAAGGGGTTAATAAATACATCGGAAATCGTTAATAAATAAGATAAAAGTCTTGGATGAGTACCTTAGGAACGTCAAAAGTTGCTTTAATTTCTCTGAAATAAGAAATTTTTTGTTAAGTTACCTCGCTACTTTCGAATCTCAGTAATCATCGATCAAAATTCTTCTTTTATCTCCACATCGCAAACAATGAATCGGCACGATGTGACTGATTCATCGTTCATCACGATTCCCGTCGTTCCTGGTGCATTTTGTCCACCTGAAAGGAATAAAACTTCCCCATTGATCGTTGCGTTGTCGCTCGCTGACAATGGGTCGTTCTTTCTTCGATCGCTTATTCATGACCGGAAGTTTGCCTCTATTACCGTGAACCACGACGAAGTGCTTACTGGTATCGTCGCACGCTACCATGAATTCAGTCGACAAAGGGGGACAAAATAAAAAATTTCACATACGTCGTTTGTGTGCAGCCACGCGAGAATACGGTTTCGTGTGACTCTTTGACGGATTTCAGGCTTTCTGAACTTGCAAAGATTTTTTTCTCACCTTGTAAGTGGGATTCCTTTACAAACTTCTATGTGGATAGCGACAGAGAGTCCAGTTGTAATATTTTTGAGAAAAATTATTTCTGAACGAATTTACTGATAATTAATAATTCGTATGAATTCTCAATTTCATTCTTTTTAATTCTATAGCGTTATCACTTATATACTGATGTGGTAAGTAGGAAATTGTGGAAACTTTTATTACATAGAATATTAGAGGACAAAGAAATTAATGAATTATTTAATATAATTACAAGAAAAATGCGGAAAACATTAGACTGACTGAAAGTCAAATCGTACATAGCAGTGACGCATTTTTTTTTTTTCATTGAAATACGACGTTGTTTGCATCCCTGATCTTCGTTCACATACAACGTAAGCAATGTCTACAATCCCTAACGGGTCACTTAAAGTAATCTGACCAATAAATGCCTACAAAATAATTACGATCTTCACATTTTTTATAGGATTGTTTAGTAAAATTTTATAAGTTACAATGTTTAATCTGACTATTTCATCTGATGTACATAATAACAATATCTAGATACTAGTTATATTTCACAAAAATTTACCGTAAAAATGCTCTGGGACATAGAAATTGAAACTGAATATTTAGAAAATTAAGTAATTTGAAGATTGATTTAGAATAAGTAATATACAAAATAATAAGTCGAATAGAAATAAATTAGTAATATTAAAATTGAAGGTGTTTAATGCAAAAGTAACGTAAAGTCAATTTTTGATTTACTTAGATTAATATTTATCCTATTCTATATAGGATTAATTGTAAATATAGTTTTATTAGTGTTAGATTAGATAATAAAATTAATAACTGTCTGTAATATAGCTCCATGTAAAAGTGATATAAATAAAACTAATATTTTGTAGAATGATTATATGTTCTGATTTTTGAGATAAAATAACTTTGTTATCTTAAAATATTTATGATTTACATAAACGAGATATAACCTTGTTTAATATCATTTCATTTTAAAAAACTTTTCCTTCATCGCACATTATCCACATTTGCAGATCTATTGCTCACTAATTAACTTCTTTTATTTATACAATTTTTGCATTAAATACCTCGCTGACTTAAGATTTATCTTTTATTAATTATATATTATATAACGCAATAACAAAATTACCTAATTTGCAAATTTTAATTACAAGAAACGTAAAACAAAATTTCGGTTTAGTGAAATTATATTACAAGTTATGGAATAGTAAATAAGTGTTATAATAGCACAATAAAATAGTGAAATGCTGTAATAGTAAAAGAGTACAATGATAAAATAGGAAATAGTAAAAGTGGAAGAATAGCAGAATGATAAGATGGTGAAATAATGAAATAGTAAAATATTAAAATTAATAAAATAGTAAATTAAGAAAATAGTAAGATTGTAGAAATTGTAAAAATTGCAAAAATTGTGAAATAGTAAAAAACGAAATAGTGAAATGATAACAATTATAAAAGCTATAAGACGATAAAATGGTATAATGGGAGAATAATGAAATTACAAAATGGTAAAATAGTAATGTTAGCAAAATGTAGATTATTAAAATATCAAAATTATAAAAACTAAAAATTGCAGAAATTGCAAAAACTGTTAAATGATAAAATGGAGAATAAATATTATAAAGTCGTGAAACGGTAAAACAGTGAAAATAGTATTGTACAATAGTAATGTAGTAAAATAGTAGAATAGTACAATGGTAACAGTTTTTTAATGGTGAAATGGAAAAATGATAAAATGATAAAGTGGCAAAATTGTAGAATGGTAAAATCGTCAAATTGCAAAATGATAAAATAATACAATTGTAAAATGGTGAAATGACAAAATAATAAAACATCTCGAGCATTGGAATAATAAAATAGTACAACAGCGAAATAAGACAATACTGAAAATAAAAAGTAATAAACCGATATAATAGCAAAATTCGTAGAATCGCAGATTACTGAAATATTAAAATAATAAAAACTACAGAAATTACAAAATTTGTTAAGTGATGGAAAAATGATAAAATTATAAAATACTGAAGTGATCAAATATTAACAATGATAAAGCAGTGGAGTAGTAAAACAGAATAATAAAATAGTTAAAATAGTAAACTAATGAAATACTTGCATATCAAAATGAGAAAGTAATAAAATGATAGAATAATAAAATAAAACTAACATCTGGAAATAAAAATAACATCTTTCCTGTTAAAACTATATGCAGACAGACAGTTCCTTTGAACAACGCATCATTGTCATGATATTTTCACATTCTATTCGAATCAATATGGAACTCGTCATGTATCAAGTTTGAAAAGCCTTGCTCCGCATTCTGATCTATCTCTGAACACGCTTCACATGCGAATCTCTCCTTGCGGACAAAATTAATAGACCCTGAGAACATACGTTGGTCTAATATCGTCGACAAATCGAATGACAGATTCTATTGACGCGATCGTTCAATCGTTCGTCACGCATCGATACCAGTTGTTGTTTAGAAATCATCGTGCTTCCTAATCGTAGTGTTCATTGCAAAATCAAAACCAAGATAATATATCATCTACCTGTTAGGTAAGTTGAGTGATGTGCATTGATTTGTGACATCCTTTCGAATTAATAGCTTTCTGTGATTTATTCTTGAAAGTCTTCGATAATTATTGAAATTCCTCAAACTGGAGAATGTACAGTATATTTGAATTATTTAACAATAAACTTACCAGTGTATAATGCACACTTAATACATAATTAAAAATATAGTAGGCAAATAAATAAACGATGAAACATACTTTAATATACATATTAATTATCTTAATAAAAATCGACATAGATTTTAAAAATACCATTTTAACAAATTTAGTGATTTAAAATACGAAACTTATAAAATGGTAATTGGACCGGTTTCAGTGTTAAACTAGTTTGATCAAAGTGTAGAAAAAGATTGAGACAAAATTTGCATAATATTAAAGGAAAACTAATAAACATTTATATTAAAAATTTTTAACACAATGTACCAAACACTATTTCCACCAAGAGATGTCAAAAGATACCTTTAAAATTTGAACTTAAAATTATTCTCTAAGTTGAATCATTTCTTCACAATTAATTTTTTGACTTTTCATATCATAGTTGTTAAATTAATTCAGAGATATCATTTTCTTCTAGCTCATCCTGCATCTAAAAGTGTGCATATGGTATACTTATTTCTACCATGAGGTGTCTTTTGACACTTTAAGGATTTTATGACAGTGCCTAATTTTAAATCATTTTATATATAAATATCAACACCATTTTGCAGCACCATATCAATTATAAGCATATTACAGAATTCCTATTTCAGTTGTAACGAAAATACAGGAGTTGCGGCATAACTTTGATATTCGCTTATTTCCCGCCATGTTGCATTTTAGTGTATACCGCTATATTTATATTTTGTAGATTGGTGAATTAAGCTAGAAATTACAACCTGATTAAATAATCTCTAATAAAAACACATCACTGCATCAATCAATATATTCTTCAAATTACCTACATTTGATAATTTGAAATCCCAACAGTTTTGGCAATTATTTGCATTCAAACAAAAAGGTGTCAAAAGACACTTTTTGGTCGGAATAGGTACATATACACAAAATCGTGGTAGAAATAGTGTTAATAATAATGGAAACAAGAAGTATCTAAAAGTTTGATCTAATTGAAAAATGGTGTAACAATGACGATTTTGTTACGGTACAGATAATTTGGAGTAGCGGTATTTCAATTTCAGTAGCGGTATCTACACTTCAAAGAATTAAGAAAACTAGCAGATAAAATCATTTTCTCTTGCGATATAATCATGTTCAAAAATCATCTTCGGTAAATATTGTAACTTTTACAATACGTTAAAGTAAACTTGCAGTCGTCTCAGGTGTAAGTTTCAGAGCCATGATCAACACATTCACAATATATCCACATTTCACGTAGAAACCATTTCATTTACTCTTCTGTTCCTTGTCTTTAGCTATTATTTACAAAACAGAAACATCAGTGCGTTTTAAAATATTCCAAATTACTTCATCTTTGATATTCCGAATTAACAATAAGGAATTCGATCCCAAAATTTGATTTCGCATTTTGTATTCTCGGAATGTTTGTAAAATTGACACAACGCTATTGAATTAATTTGCAAATGAGTAAATTGAATGATTTACTCTGAATTTTTAACTATAATCGTAAGAATTTTATGTTTGATTGAAAACTGTTACAAGTTGACGTTTTATTCCTATTCGCTATTTGAAATTACTAACTGTATTTCAAATACGTTACATATCCTGCAGTATCTTGAATTATTACCACTAATACTGTTATAATGTTCCAGCATCGTTAGTGGGTCATATGTGTGAATAATGTAAAATGAATCGAGGACAATTTGAGATTTAATTTCCAATCAGAGATCATTGTTTAGTTCTTTCCATTTGTATTACATTGAACAATTTTTTGGACCATTTTTATTTTTTTGCGAATGTGTTCCATTGGCTCCTTAAAAATTTTCTCTACATATGACATAATTGTTATTAAATTATAAACTATTTTGTATAACATTTTCACTGCATTTTATTTTTCAAAATTTGTGTACTCTCAATTTCTATATTTTTCAAATTGTTTCTCAAATCTCCATATTTTCAAATTTTTTTATTCTTCTATATATGTATATATTGTAACTGTCCCAAACCCCGAATACTTTAAATTCCATATTCCCTAATTTCTATATTTCTAAAATTTATGTTTTTAAATTTTTATATTTCCAAGTTTTTATATACTTCCAAATTTCTGTTATGCACTATTTTCTTAATACCTAGTCTCAATGTTAATACTGTAAATTTCATTTGAATTTTGAAATTTTTTCTTAATTTGGCTTGACCACCCTAGTTTTATATAAATCTATTCTTAGGAACATTCATTTTTGAGAAATTATTTGTTTTAAAATAAATCTTTCTAAATAGTTCCACTGAAATCTGACCATACAACTTATAGGAAATACTAATAATTGTAAAAGCTAATCAAAATAAATTTTTTCGAAGGTGAAACTTAATTAAATCATTTTCGACTTCTCGAAAATGATAAATGCAACCTTAGATTTGGACGTTTAATGACCACTTATATCTAAACTAAAGTTAAACAATAAAATTAAATAAATAATGGATAATACATAAACTACTTTATACAATGCTTCTTTATCTCAATAAGACATTAATAATTTCCATAATTTAAAATAAGAAATCAATCCGTCGTTTTTACAAATTCCATAAATCTAGTGTTAACTTGTTTCACCAAAATTACCAGTTTCATTTATAACCCAAAAATAACACAGTGAATCGTTGGTCTTATTTATAAGACAAAAACATACAAGAATTGCTCGTTTAATAATCTTAAGTATGTTCAACAATAATTTATTATGAAGAACAATATCTGGCTCGTTTCTCGGAACAGATTGAAAGTCGGATAAAATTTAAACAAAAGAACGATTATGTTTTACGATGCATTCAGCATGCAAATGGTCGAAAAGAAGCAACCCGAAATATTTGCATCGCACGAGAATTTGTTTGAAGCCTGTAAACAAATGGTTGAGAGTGGAGGATCCGAGTGATATCATCTGAGAGACTCGAGAAATGACCTCATCGCACCTACATACTCACAGTTAGGTAGAAATACCGTGGAAATCTGAAGATCTTTTGCAAACGCATCTCTTCTCTGATGGCACATTTTCTGTTACTGTTGAGCTGCAACATTCTTTCGAGCAATTATCTCGCAAACTTGTTTTCTTACATCATTTTTCATGGATACGTTTGCCTGATTAGTATCTATATGATCTTGATGGAATTTATTGATTAAGTAATCTACTTATTGTATCAAACAAGGAGATAACAATTTTTCTAGTAATATTTATGAATCCGCGCTTCGAGCGTGGTAAAGAAAGTGATATAAATTAAAATTTCTTCAGTTTCCTAATGTGTTTACTGATGTAATTGATAAGAATATAATTGATCGTTAAGAAATTGAAGATTATAGTTTGCTTTTTAGAAATAACAGTAATCTTATCTTATCTTATTAGTAATTGTTTGGCTCTGATATTATGGAGTTCGAGATCTAAGATTAAACAGAGTTTTGTGTGTTGAGCACTGGTGCTAATGAACTATTTTATCATTTTATTGTTCCTTTATTCTTTATAGTATTATTCTGTTACTGTACAATTTCACTGTTTTACTATACTACCTTTTTACTATTTTTCTATTTCACTCACTATTCATCTATAATGTTATGTTACTACTCTATTATATCGTACTATATTATTATACTATAATATACACTATTATTGTTCTACAATACTCTGTTACTATACTACACTGCACATTACACTATTATATTTGATTATACTATACTACAACACTACACTGTTATACTGCGCTATACTATACTGCAATACTATACCATTACTACACTATACTATACTACACTGTATTATACTCTTATATTACACTATATTACACTATACCGTATTGCAACACTGTACTATTATACTATACTATACTACACTGCATTGTACTACATCATTATACTCTTATACTACACTATATTACACTATAGTTGCAATACTACACCATTACTACATTATACTGTACTACACCACTGTACTATTATACTACACTATACTACACTGTATTATATTACAACATTATACTCTTATACTACACCATATTACACTATTCCGCATTGCAATATTACACTATAGTACAATACTACACCATTACTACACTATACTGTACTGCAACACTGTAGTATTATACTATACTATACTACACTGTATTATACTACATCATTATACTCTTATACTCTTATATTACACTATATTACACTATAACGTATTGCAATATTACACTATACTGTATTATACCACTGTACTAGTATACTACACTATATTATACTACAACATTATACTATTATACTACACTATAATACACTACACTGTATTACTATTTCACCATTGTACTGTTTTACTACGCCATTACACTATTAGCATACTAAGTAAGACCACTACGCTATACCACAATATATTATTATATTTGAAATATACTCTAGGATTTGAAAATTGAGAAATTTGGAAATTTAAGGAGTTTTGGAATTTGAGTATTTCAATATTTGACGGTTTGGTTTCGGAATTTGAAAATTGAGAAGTTGCTAACTTAGGAACATGGGAATTTGGGGATTAGAAGATCTTGGAACTTGAAAATTTAGAATTTTAGAAAATTTGGTAATTTGTAATTTTGGTGATTTGAAAATTTGTAGATTTGAAAGTGGAACAAATTGAAAATATATGGATATAGTAATTTAATAAAATTTGGTAATTTGATAATAATTGGAATGTTTGGAAAATTTGGGTATTCGGGAATGTTGGGATTTGAGGAGATTTGGAATTTGTAAATTTGAAAATTTGCAAAATTGGAAAATTGGAAATTTAAAAATTTGGAAATTTGAAAATTTGGATAATTAGAAATTTGAAAGATTGGAATTTGAAAATTTGGAAACTTGGAAAATTGGAATTTGGATAATCTGGTAATTTAAAATTTTGCAAATTCGAAGATTTCAAAGTTTAAAAAATAGAAACCTTAATAATTTAGTAGTGTAATAAGTTGAAAATTTCCAAATATGGATATTTAGAAGTGTGGTAATTTGAAAATTTAAGAATTTAGAAATTTGAAGATTTGAGAATTTGGTGATTCGCAAATCAACAAATTTAATAACTCATAAATTCATTTTCACGTATCTAAATTTCAAAATTTAAAAGTTTGTGTATTTGACAATTTGGCGACTAGAGAATACAAAAGCTTGAAGATATAAAAATTGTTACATATTGCATTGTACATTCAACAGTCCGTTAAGAACACAACGATTTTCCATTAAATTTTTGTATCCCGCGGATATGAGTTTTTCACTTTATGCTGTCAGTCATCAGTGACCCTCATAATATTCGACGCGTTAATGTTAATTATTTGCGGCAGAACCTATTTCCAGCAAATGGTTGAATAGCTGTTCGGTTAATAGGCGAATAAATGAATGATTGCTTCGAGCATGGGAATTTCGTAATCGTCGGATCAGCGTTGTTTTTGTTTGAAGTGAAAGCTCGTTAGATAGCATTAGTAGTAGTTGGTTCGCGTCAGAGCCCATTAAGATAACTTAGGCTCCTTATTCTGTTGTGTTTCCTGCCTTAAACAATGCTGTTCACCTGTTATCATTTGTCATAAATTTAAGTCCTATTATCTTTACATGCATAGTGTAATATATATGTGCAAAATAATTTGGCACTTGTCCTAATTCCGTGTTAAACTTGCACTATTATAAGCAACTTCAGCTTCCTGCTTGTTTTAGTTCTTACACTCTTTTTGTTGTTTCTGGTAATAGATGTATACACAACTGTTTATTGCATTTTAACATTAGAATTACCAGTGTTAAATGCACACTTTTAAATTGAAGTTGAAATGAAAAAATAAATAAGTACTGAGACATCAACTAATATGTACAACTATTCTTTGTCTCAACAACATGTGATAGACATTTCAATAAAAACACGACAATAAAATTTTGTACTATAAAATATGAAACTTGAAACCAGCCATTTTGACTGGTTGATAGTTCTAGTGCAGGGGTCAGCAACCTTTCGGGAGTTAAGAGCCATTTTTTTCCCGATGTGATAAATTATTTTTGTAAAGAGTCAAATATAAGTACATACATCGGTATGTATTAGAAAAAATAATATATCTGCTGTGAAACATGTATTGATTGTGAAATCAAAACATTCTATTTTGCGTAGGAACAGAACATATAAGTCATCGTATTAAAGAAAACGGAAACAGTTTTTGGTTTTGAGTGTGGCGTCGGTGAGTGTGGAGAGCAAGGTTAGCTAAAGCTAGGTTTACATGCATGCGATCTGCCACGCATTTTGATGTGTGCGCAGGATTATTACATTTGTTTGGCAATTGCAATATTACAGTTAATTTTTCAATATGTACTATTAAACTACTCAAGAGCCACAAGTAGGATTTTACTGAGCCGCAGGTTGCTGACCCCTGTTCCAGTGTTAATTATCATTTTTCTACTTTTAGTTACAGGGTGTCTCTAAAATGTACCTACACTTTAAATGGCCATTACACTATTACATATATCAGATGTTACGTATATTTAACTTTGATTTATTGACATATTCACAGGTCTAAGGGGATAAATGTATAAAATGTTATGAGTTATTGAGTAGATTAAGCTTTTCCACAAATTTATTCGTGTTTGTTCGTAAATGTTTGAACTGATAAAAGGTGAGTACATTTGGAACACACTGTATATAGTTACGGAATTAAATATTAGTATAGGATGTAAGTTTAATAGTTAAAAGCAACACAGCTGATTCTATCTAATATCTCTCATCTTGTGTAAACACATCATTATCGTTTTAATTATTCCTATTTTTTCAGACAGGTAGATACACTTGGATTAAGTCTATCAATTTCATCTTTATTTTCTACACTTTCGTTAACAACGATTAGACACTGCATTTACTTTCTAACGTTGCATTGATTAATAGATTTTATATGGAAGATTACTGCTCCTCTAAACTTTGTGTTAGTTAAAATTATTTACTATGGTACGTGTGAAACGATTCTTTTTGGTGAAATTAGGACTTTTAGGGGAAGATAAAAATATGAAGTGCCCACTGTTGTTTCTGATATGATTTTCATACGCAATTTAATGAAATAACAAAATTATCGACTGTTTTTGGATTATGTTTATTATATATTGTATTTCAGCTTCAATATTTGTTTTTATTTAAATATTTCACAGTAGATATTTTACTTTTTAGTTTGTTCATGCTTCTGTTAGTGCATAAAATTAAAAACCATCTTGAGTTTTAACGTTCTTTTATAATTGGTATAATTATTATTATCTTAAATTATACCGTGTCGCCTTACTTTAAACATGAGTTACATTTATGTCTCATCAGAATTATGTTTTGTATGTAATAATACATACATTAAAAATTCTGATAAATAGCACGCCTATAACAATTATTTTTAACCTTGTGAGTGTTCTGTTACTAGCGCAATGAACGAACGAAGTTACTAACGCAACAGACACACAAAATTGTAGCAGCCAATTACAGCACGTCGTTAACGAAAATTAACGCAAAACGAAGTACGCTGTTCTCGATAGCCGATGCTTTTAAACCATTTTTTTACCATTACTTCCGTGTTGGGAATTTAAGTCTTCCGAGGGTTAATAGTCAAGGAATTAGGAAAAGATATAGAGGGAACCTAAAGCTAATATGAAATACTGGACTTTAAAAGCTTGCCAGAAATATACAGGCTTTCTTTACACAAATTAAATTCTTAAAAAAAAAAACTAATGTTAAAATGTTAGTATTAATCGTTAACAATGCAAAATTTAGATGTTTTAAAACTATGGTAAAAAATGTAAAAGAAAGATAAGAGTGGTTTAAAAAATGGTATCTAATATGAATCGTGTAACTTTGTAAGGAAAACAGAAAAATCTTCATTTTCAAAATTGAAAAATAAATATTATTTCTTATTACTATTCACAAGTTATTATTTCTTATTATTTAAATTAGAAAACGAATAAACAGATATCTTGTACTATTTTTAAATTTATTTTGTAAGATATGTTTCTTAGTATTCTGTACTTTAAGTATGCTGTTTACATGTACCGAATGCATTGGACTCATTTTTCTCTTTTATTATCACTACACTGTTAAAATGGTGGAAATATAACTTATAATACTATGTAATATTAACAAGGATCGCGTGCCCAATATGGAACATGTTCCACATTAACTACACTCAACGAGTTCTAAATTACATGTATACTGGGTGATCAAGTTTTTTACTAACAAACTTTACCACCATATTCCGCAAAATTACTGCAATTTTCAACTTTCAAGGAACTAAATTTAGAAATTTAAAAATGTGGAGATTCAAAAAATTAGAAATCTTGAAACATGGATGTTCCCAAGTTCCAGGTTTTTGAAGTGAGAAATCTGGAAATTTAAAATTTCGAACATTTTACACTTCCCAATATTTACGTACAAAAATTTAGAAATTTAATAATTTGGTTATTTAAAAATTTACAAATTTAGAAGTTTAAAAACTCAAACTATCAATGGCGTGTTTCAGTATAAATTACAAAAATTTTATATAATATACAGGGTCCCAATTTTATACGTAAAACTTTACCAACATATTCCGTAAATTAAAAAGTTAAAAAAATTGTCTATAAACAGAATATGAGAAATATACGAAATGGTAATAAACATACATAAGAACAATTGTAGACTTCCATATTCTTTCTAATAACTTTTAATAATGCATTCAAGAGCCTATGTTCATATAAACATTTTTTCATATTTTTATTCATAGAACATGCTAGTAAAGTTACACGAACAAAAGTGAACACCCTGTATGTGACATCGAACAACAACGTAGTCCGTCGTCACTTCATATTTTTGTTATAACTGTTTAACGCTAAAATTACCGAACCGGTCAAATGACCGGTTCATAAGCTGCTTATTTTAAATTACAAAATTTGTTAAAATATTTTTCCTAGAATCTGTGTTAACTTGTATCGAGATAAGGAATTTATGTGTATATTCAATTATATTTAATTGTTTGTTTCTTTATTTTGCTGCTGTATTTTTAATTTCAACGTGTACCTTATACACTGGTACACTTAGGATTGTCTAAGTGTTTGAAAGTCTATGATGATGTAGTATTCTTTTATTTTTTAGTAATAGACTATGTTAATACTAGATTTATGGAACCCGTAAAAATGGCTGATTTTAGATTTCTTATTTTAACCTTATGTTAATTTTCAAGATAAATAATAATTGTATAAACTAGTTTACGTATTACCCGTTTTTTATTTCTTTTTATAATTTAGTTTTAATTTTGAAATAAACTTTTTTTTTTATCGTCTGTAAATCTAAGATTAACAAAGTTTGGTAAAAAATTGGGTCACCCTATACATACTTGAACAGAAATATAATTATCCTAAGAACATTTTAACGGGAAATTTCTTTCAAACTCACAAAAACAATGATTTCATGATAAATCATACGTAAGTAATATTTTATACTTTACCTTTATTAAAAAATTTACCTATTCAACTTGTCGTTCAGAAATTTTTAAATACTATGAAACATAACAATGCTTCATATTCTAATTTTCAACCGAAGCTCATATATTAATAATAATAACTGATTACTTTTTTGTTTATAAGGAAGTATTTGACATGGTCACCGATTTTTGTTAATTATTCGCTGAGATACTGCGATGTTCCTTATTGAGTATAGTTACCCTAAGTCCAAAATACATAGTTTTTAAAAATTTTCAATAACCTTTTTGTTTTCTATAAAAAAAGGTTAGTTGAGTTTGTTGTTGGTTTATTTCTACCAATAAAGTAAATCAAGAGTGTTGGTTTATTTCCACCTCCACCTGCATCACTCAAAGTTACTTGTAACGAGCATAAAAAATTGCTGCTTCATAGCAATTGTAGTTCGTTACGAATGCCAATTAACGTGAGACGAGTTAAATTGCTCTCTTAGTTCATTTTTCACTATAAACTCCAGTTATGGAACTAATTCATAGCAGGATGATAACAATAGACAAATGTTTTTTCGGCTATAATTTATTAGAAGAGTGAAGGAGAGGGGAGGAGCTTAAAGTTTGTGCGACTTCTTACTGTGTTTTTATTAAATTTTATTGTAATTTGATAAAACTTATAATATTAAGCATTTTGTGATCTCTCGCGATTAACAAAGTATATTATGAAAACAAATATGAGAATTTTTGAATTGGACAAATTAAATCCAGTTGAGAAAGTGGAGTTGAAAGTTGGTACGACTAAATATTTTTGAGTTTCTTTATTTAGATATTTTTACACTTGAGAATATGAAAATTTGAAATTTGGTCAACTTTTAAATTCTTAAGGTGAAAAATTGTATAGTTTGTGAATTTCACTATTTGCGAGTATAAAAAATTGCTTAGTGTAAGAATTTTCGAATTGTAACATTCGAAAATGTGCAAGAGAATATTACTTCAAATATTTCAAAGTTTGAGAATTTATAGATTTGGCAATCCATAACTTTCTAAATTTAAACATTTTATGGATGTAAATTTTTGAACTTGAAAATTGAAGGTTGGCAAATTTGAGTATTCCAACATTTGACACTTTATTTGAAGGACTTTCAGATTTGTTATTTTATATTAGATATAATATAAAATTTTTAATATGAAACTTTATAAATTTGTAAAGGTAAATTTGCAAAATAAGTTTGTCCATTTTGAATGTTGATCAATTTCTCAATTTGAATATTTCAATGTTTATAAATTTCAAAATTTGAGAGTTTCTAAATTTCCTAATATGAACATTCCTAAGTTCAAAACTGTAATTTTCTAAATTTTTAAACTTCATCATACCTAATTAAAAAAATAGGAAATATCTAAATTTAAAAATTGCTGAATCTGAAAGTCTTCATCTGAAAAATCAGAATGTTAATAAATTTCTGAATTTAAGTTTAAAAATTTTTAATTTGAAAATTTGAAAATTTGTAAATATCTTAATGCGAAATTTTCTGAATTTTTAAATCTCAGAAATTAACCATATAATAAGTTTTTGGATTACCTAACTTAAAAATTCACAAATTTTTAAATTCAGATCTTCAAAATTTTGTAAATTTCAATATTTATAAATTTCTTCCTTTGAAAATATTACCCAAAATTTTTATCTTAAAACAAGAATGTCACTCAGATTGAATTTCGACGAAAAACGATTTTCCTTGCATAACTCGTTTTTTTACAGTGCCATAAAATTAAACAAAAATTAAACTTTCCGAATTAGGAGACTTCTCCAGTAAAATTAATTCTTTTATCAATTTTTTCAATCCTAACGTTTGAATGTGAATTTCATAGAACCACCTTAACAGGCTAATTGCCACAAATGCGGCAACGATTAAAATTTTTTCGAACGGAAATAAAAACCAGTCACTCTGTTTATGGAATCGCCATGTACGTTCAGTGAAAGTTGTTTGAACAAAATCGTCGTTGGTTTGTAGACATTGCTAGCCAGTCTGTCGCACAATACCACTCTACTTACTCTTTCTGGCGTCCTCTCATCGAGCTTCCAGCATAAAAGTCAGTTGTTTAGTAGCGCTCCAGCTCCAGAGGCCTCGTCTTGTTCGCGTGCCACTCCTTCAGTCTTCGCTGCGATTCCTTAATCTTCAGTTTCGTTTTTTTCATCGATAAAATTCGCGTTGACCGATCTTTCATCTCAACTCGTAGTGAGTACTTTATTTCAATTATTGGAATTCAGGAATGAAATTGAGGAAAATTTATGATCTGAAGATTGATGTGTTTTTTTTGAGTTGAATGTGACTTTTGCATTTTCCGTGGTAGATTGAAACCTTTTAACTTTTATACTGTTTTATATTGCTAGCTATAGGTGAACGATAGTTGTTTCAATTGAGACCCGTATGAAAATTTTTGTGTAAATAGACTCTTATCACGTGTTATTATTCTGTTTCTAAATACAAGCTTATTTTGTTACAAATAGCTTCACATAACATCATATGTGTGATAACTTATTCATTTATTCCCAGTTTCGTAAATTTTATTTGATGAGTTTAAATTATGACTGTAAGTATGTAGAACATGTACATATTTTTTTTTGTATTTGGAAAAAAGTAAATGAAGAAATTTTTGAAATAGGTTCAAAACTAGAACGGAAGTAATCAATTACTTTTCATTTGTCTTCCTTTATTATGAATCTTTTGAAAAGGTTGTTAGAATTGATTACATTTATGGTTACAGTGACAGTTTTCAAAAGAATTATTCTAGTTACATATTTCATTAGTATTATACAATATTTGTGGTAAAAAGAATTTTCGAATATTTTCAAGCACAAAAATAATTCCTGTTTGGAAAATAATTGCACAATTATTTATTGAAAATTACTGTAATCTTTTTACTGTAAAATGTGTGTATTACATTTATTTTTTTCTTCAATTAGAGTTCATTTTCTATGCTGTCATGTTGTTTGTCACATTATCAAAGATTAATTGACTTTATCGTGAATTAGTGCCACATCGATCAATTTGATAATGTACAATATTTTGCTATCGCAATTCGTATATTTCATTATGATGTATCTACAATGTCTGAGATTAGCGATACAGTATTAACTTTAGTAATTGTAACAAAATTATTATATATATTAGTAAGAAAATAATGCTATTTCTCATCCATGTGACATTTGTATAGTCTATCAAATTAATAGCAAACATTGTGATAGAAACTTTTTCAATGTCATTTTTTTCAATCATTTTAATAATATATTTATGCCTCCGTAACATTAATCTAATAGTATAAAGAATTTATCAAATAACCCGATATTTGTACGAAACAAAATAGTTTAGTACTTTTAAGACCATCCGTTATCTTTTTCTTTGTGTCATTTTCTAGATAAAAAAAAATTAACAAGTGGATTAATCAATAAATTGTTCAGCTTTCTCCATTATTACAAAATCGTCAGCGTATCGTTATCTATGCGTACTCAATGGAATATTTTCCAACACAGTATTAATACCTATCACCTTTTGCGTCTACTATATTCTTCAAAATAATTTTGAAGGTGCTCAAAAGTAAATTTAACAATATTAAAAACTGTTAACATTGATAACTAGAAAAAAGGTTATAAACACTGTTTAAATTGCATTAAGGATTTGAAATATGTAGCTGAAATTTTACTATAATGTTAGTATAGTAGACTCTTGTTATATTGCCACAAACAGACTGTTACACATTTACTAGCTCCCTTCACTATTGTGGTTCATGGGGTTTCGTTATTAACACACCTTCACTATCATATTGTATGAAGATTCGCATAAATTTCAAATTTTCAGTTGAACAAATTTCAAAATTTTCAAATTCTTATATTGTCAAATTGTCAAATTGTTAAATTGTCAAATTGTTTAATTATTAAATTATCAAATTTTCTAGTTTCCTTACTTCCAAGTTTTCAAATTTTCAAATTATATCATTTTCAAGCTTACCGATCCACATATTTACAAATTTTACAAACATTAAATATTTGAATTTTCAGATTGAACAACAGAAAAATTTTCGAATCTGTGAATTTGCAATTCAAATCTTTTAAATAAAAGATAGTATAATTTTACACTGTGTTCATACCATTATGTTATTTTTTTAGAAAAATTATTTATGTGCTGAAATAGTGAACTCATACTAATTACGAATATTTCGGAATATTTTATTTTTAAGTCTAAATATACTGTGTTTGAAATCCCACTTTTATGCTAATACAAAATATTAAACAAAATATAGTAGAATAATTTATACAATCTTTTAATATTATTTTTGATTAGTGTAATTGCTCAACAAACAAAGAGAAATATGTTCTAATTTCTAACATCTTTCGATGTTTCTGAGGAGTATACTCGTCCTGAAGAGATAACAATCTTCCATTTAATGATGAGTATACTGGTCACGGAGAAAAAATGTATTTTTCCTATTTAAAGTAAAATTGAAGTAAACTACGAAACATGTTCGTGTTTTTAACATATTTTAGTTTAATAATAAATTAAATATTAATAAGCAGAATGCAATAATTAAGTTGATAAACAAAAAGAATCAAAATATCGATGCTTGACATGTGAAGTAATATTACATGTACTTAAAGAATTCTCTAAAAACAATCTAAATATTTAATTTCCAATTTTTCTTCACCAAATGTTTCATTGTTCAGTATACAACTATTTTTCATTCCAAATCTGATTATTTAGTATAGAAATTCTTTTGTCTCCAAATATTGATCATTTGTTTAGTTTAAATTATAAATTTTGCAAACAATGGCAGTGAATTTCTAAACAATAAAAATATATATTTTTTAAAACCAGACGGTTAGAAATATGTATCATTTTATTATAATTTATTTCAATTTCGTAACAAGTACACTATCTCCACATTTGTCTAAAATAATTAAGTACAGTGGTACATATTTTCATAATTAAATAAACCACTTATGGGAATCAGTATAATCAAGAGATGTATTTCTGTATACTTGACTTACTTTTAAAATAGCGTATAATATTTTATTTTCATGTTTCACTATTCAATAGGTACAGGAAGGATATAAGATATTAATTATAGTAAAACGGATAATGCAGTAAATAAATAAACTAATATTAACTAATAATGTATTCATAATACTATAAATGATGTATGAACGATTTGTCGATTAATCCAAATTACGTATTTCAAATTGCGCGCCCTATAACGTCACATGATATATCACATAATGTCCAATGATAACCGACTCATAGGACATGTCAAACCTTTCTATTAATTAATTTATTCCTACATTCATAGTAAATGACTATTTGAAAGCACAGTAAAGTGTCATTGAAAATTTAGATTCTTGTAATATAGTAAATCTGAATATTCTGAATTACTATTCAGGCTTTCAATTCTAAATGAAAACAAATGAAAACGACGGATGTGCAACTTTTCATACTTCCATGTTAAATATCTTCAAATAAAAATATTAACAAATCGCTTCTCAAACACTTTCATTTCATAAAAATTTAACCGCGTAATTTGAAGAACTATTTAAAATGCATGAGCAGTGATAATTGAATTTTTGGTCAATTTTAATTCAAGCACCTGGAAAATGGCATACCAAATATTATTAACACTATTGATACCTAAGTATAATACACACATACTTCAAAATTATTTCATAATTTTATAAAAATTCTTTATGTCCATAAAAATCGTCACATTTTTCAAGAAACGCATCTTAACAAATTTTGTAATTTAAAATAAGAAGCGTAAATCGGTTGAAGGATTTGGTACAATTAGTGTTAAAATCAGTTCATCTTACCGACAGAAGTCCTTTAATTTTTCGGTCGTTCAAGTAGAACAACCCTTAATATCTTATGGTTTACTGGGTACGAGCATTTCCACTGTTTCAGCCAACGAGGTGTATTAACCAATCACTGCATGAAACGCGATTGCCGTTCCGTTCAGATATTCGTGAAACCTCTTCGATTCTCCATTTCAATTTATCATTCACGGGCATTTCATTGATACATCCACTTTTTGACCGAACCATTCTTGCTCGTTACGCGAGGAATAATGCAACGTCGTTCAATCGGTCGCGATAATTGGTCGACGCGTTTGCATTTAGCGGGCGTGCGGTCGTTAAAGAAAACTGCAGTTAATTAACGACGGCCCAATATTTGGTCGACACACTGTAGCTCGTTTCGTGTGCTCGCATTATTGTAGCGATCGGCCAGGACCGTAATACAGGCAGCCCAAACGGCCGCATCAATTAATTGTACAAATGCCTCGATCGATCAAATACACAATCTCCATTTCTCTCTATCTTTCATCCGTGGTATCGTTGATTTAATTTCCGTCCAGGATATTATCACGAGGATTGTTTGAGGGGTCGTAGGAATATTTTCCTCGTAGTCGCTCGTGTATATCGAAGGTGACGCGAAAAGTACATATCTGAAAATAGAACAAGTTTATCGATTCGTAACGTAACTAATTAACGTAATTAGTATGATGATAATGAGATGTGTTTTCACCCTTAATTATCGTGATGTATAGAAAAATATTTGAAACATCACGTTTGGGACATTTTCTCCAAACTTGGCAACATTGTAGAAAATCATAAAAATAATAATTGTGCAAAAATTTAGCATATTTGTTTTGGATGAAATGAGGAATTCACGGCGAGTGACTTTTAAGCCTTCCCTGACGGAATTCTTTTTTCTGTGTGAACAATTTTTATTTATTAGTAATTAATATTAGGAGTTTTAATAAGATTTATGTGAAATCACGTATTTTATGATGTCAGTTTTATCAAAAAATGTTTTATCGTATTTGGAAATTTGAAAATTTAAAAGGTTGGTAACATATTTTGCAAAATTTAATTATTTAAAAATTTCAAATTGAAAATTTGATGAATTGGAAATCTGGATACTTAGTAATTAGTGATTTGAAAATTTAAACATTTGTATATGATGATTGAATGACATTTGGAAATTTATTAATGTGGTTAATTGGTTATTTTTTTTTTATTTTATAATGTGAAAATTTGGAATTTCTATGACATGTAGATTTCCTAGTTTTGAAACCTTAAAATTTAAATACTTGAGAATTGAGTGATTTCGGAATTTAGTAGTTAGATAACTTACGAATGCAATAATTTAATAATCCGAAAGTGTGAAAATTTGGAAATTCGAAAACATGATTTGACAATGGAATCTTCAAATTCAAAATTTGAAAATTTCAAAATTTGAGTATTTGCAAAATCTAGCAATTTGGAAATTTTGGCAACTAGAACATTAAAACTGTACAACTTAAAAAATTTGAGAATTTAACAATTTCGAAATAAAGAAATTTAGAAATTTGCCAATACCAGAATGTGTAGAAATTTGACAACTTAAATTTGTAGCAATGTTACAATTTTATAGTTTAGAAATTTAAAAATTTTGAGATCTACACATTTTAAGATTTAGAAATTTTGGTATCTAGAAATTTTGGAATTTTGGAATTTTGAGATCTAGTGACACTGAGATTTAGAAATTTAGAAATTTAGAAATTCAGAAATTTAGAAATTCAGAAACTTAGAAATTTAGAAATTTAGAAATTCAGAAATTCAGAAATTTAGAAATTTAGAAATTCAGAAATTCAGAAATTTAGAAATTCAGAAATTTACAAATTCAGAAATTTAGAAATTCAGAAATTTAGAAATTCAGAAATTTAGAAATTCAGAAATTTAGAAATTCAGAAATTTAGAAATTCAGAAACTCAGAAATTCAGAAATTTAGAAATTCAGAAATTTAGAAATTCAGAAACTCAGAAATTCAGAAATTTAGAAATTTAGGAATTAAAAAATTTGGAAACTTTGAGTGTTTGAAAATTCGATTTACAAAGTTTGAATAAACAAAGTTAACACTTTAGTTAACAAATTCTAAGCATAAATTTCTTTCTTATTTTAGTGAAGTGTGTGTTGTGATTTTGTATAAATTATTATTTTGTGGATTTTTCATAATTCTGCTTCATTGGAACTAAATAAGTGTTGCACAGGTCGTCCCCTTATTCGAAATATACATTATGTTAATCTTTACCACATAAGTGAAGTGTTGTATAGTTTTCTTTTATTGTATTTATTACACTGTTCCTTATATTAAAACAACCGTTCCTCATATAATAAACATTTACAATTACTTTCGTTTAAGTTGAGAAAATATACAATTAATTTTGAAAACTCAAATTGAACTCACGATTACAAACCATACAGAAATCTGTACTCGGATCTTTATTTACTTCATATATATGTGCATAAAGAGAGTTATGTATACATTCAAACTCTCTTTCATATACAAAAGGTTATGTTAGATTGTACATATGTGAAGATTTTAACAAAACCAAAGCGTTCGAACTGTGTCGAGCTAGGAAAAGATTGGATTTTTTCCAAGATCATGAAAGGAAGATTAGTATGTTGCTCATTTGCTTTCTGTTTTTCCTTTCATGCTTCGATTTTTAATTATCAGTGAAAGTAAATCACAAATAACTCTTTTCTCTTTGAGAAATCACTTAATTACCACATTGCCAATGTTGATCTCTTGAAGCTATAAAAAGTAACAGTGTAACTTTGAATCTCTAATGTTGTTTATAAGAAAACTAAAATAGAGGATGTCAACTTCAACCTTGAATTATATTTAGAAATATAACGTACTAAATATAATTAAAAATACATTTAACATACAATTCGTGGTATGGTCAAAATGGATCCTGCATTTTTCTAATGTACAAATAATATTCTTTATCACTTTTTTATTTTTATCTATTTGTCAATGAGTTTTATCGTTGTCACTCTGTTTCATTTAGAATAGACAAAATATAGATAGTATGAAACGACACTAGCTAATTTAACTTCGATTTTAGCCAATTTATATCCTGAAAATCTGAAAGAATTTGTTGAAATCCAGTATTTGTACTATTTCTTTCCTCAAAGTGTTATATCTCAAAAGTGTGCAACTATGTCATCCCTTTATATGAAAATCGAAACAAATTTTGAATTTTTCTGTGAAAACCGTCAATTTTTCAACGTTTTCCAGTTTAAACATTTTTTTTGTATTCAACGTTTAAATTTACTGAAATCAGCTGTGAAATATGTTAAAACAACTGTCAAAGATTACTTATATGTGTTTTTAAGTTAAAATAACGAGTAGGTTCTTTGTAAGAAACATTTTTAGTGGCTGGGGTCTTAAACGTCCCAGTTAAGGGTTAAATTTTGTAATGGTACACGAGAATCAAATGTCAAGGATTCCCTAAAATAGAAGATAAACTGAAGATCTTCTAGTTGAGCACAAAAAAGAGTAAATTGTACGAAGTGAGCAGTGCGTATTATCATGTTGTATCTAGTGGTCACTTCGTCATATTTCTTGTAACACGTAACGGTTGAAATAAAATGAAAACCCGTCGTAGCCATGCGTGACAACAGTCGCCCATTTGTCATACTAGCAGGAAACGTGTTAAACATCTCTGTTTCCATAAATGTGCAGAAAAATCGTTTTTATGTTAACCAGTTAGGTATACATGGTCACTTGACACATTAGCTGAATCCTTGTCAAAATTTGCTGTGTAATCGACCATTTTAGTGGCACGTCACTGCTATTAAACGGGACGCAATATAATTGTTGCGGGACACACCTTTTGAATCGTAATATTTTATTGCAGTGACGAAAAATATGAATTAAGGAAGACTTCCAAGTATTGAGGTAACTAGGATGTTCCAGGAAGACTAGTCTTTAGTAACTGCGTGTTATATTCCAGGCCGTTATATAGATGTTGTTGAAATACGCGTTAGATTCTACGTA
Source organism: Megachile willughbiella (assembly GCA_945859595.2). Classification (NCBI taxonomy): domain Eukaryota; kingdom Metazoa; phylum Arthropoda; class Insecta; order Hymenoptera; family Megachilidae; genus Megachile; species Megachile willughbiella. Next base: position 2,926,550 of record OX243807.1, read on the forward strand.
CGTTGTACTGCCACGTGCTAAATTGCCACGCGTTATATTTCGGTACATTAGATTAACATTCGTTAGATCGCCACGCGTTATATTTCGACGCACTATATCACCACGCGTTATATTTCAACGCATTAGATTAGTACGCGTTAGAACGTCACGTGTTATATATCGATGCATAAATCACCACGCATTAAATCGACACGCGTTATAACTCGACACAGAGTACCACTTGTCAGATCGCCACGCGTTATATTTCAGCGCACTATATCGCCACGCGTTATATTTCGGCGCACTACATCACCATGCATTATAATTCGTCACATCAGATTACTACGCGTTAGATCGCCACGTGTTATATTTCGACGCATTACATTACAACGCATTAAATCGCCATGCGTCATAACTCGACACAGAGTACCATTTCTTAAATCGCTACGTGTTATATTTCGATGCAATAAATCACCACGCATTAAATCGTCACGCGTTATAACTCGACACAGAGTACCACTTGTCAGATCGCCACGCGTTTATTTCAGCGCACTATATCGCCACGCGTTATATTTCGGCGCACTACATCACCATGCATTATATTTCGTCACATCAGATTACTACGCGTTAGATCGCCACGTGTTATATTTCGACGCATTACATTACAACGCATTAAATCGCCATGCGTCATAACTCGACACAGAGTACCATTTCTTAAATCGCTACGTGTTATATTTCGATGCAATAAATCACCACGCATTAAATCGTCACGCGTTATAACTCGACACAGAGTACCATTTGTCAGATCGCCACGCGTTATATTTCAGCGCACTATATCGCCACGCGTTATATTTCGGCGCACTACATCACCATGCATTATATTTCGTCACATCAGATTACTACGCGTTAGATCGCCACGTGTTATATTTCGACGCATTACATCACAACGCATTAAATCGCCATGCGTCATAACTCGACACAGAGTACCATTTCTTAAATCGCTACGTGTTATATTTCGATGCAATAAATCACCACGCATTAAATCGTCACGCGTTATAACTCGACACAGAGTACCACTTGTCAGATCGCCACGCGTTATATTTCAGTGCACTATATTGCCACGCGTTATATTTCGGCGCACTACATCACCACGCATTATATTTTGTCACATCAGATTACTACGCGTTAGATCGCCACGTGTTATATTTCGACGCATTACATCACAACGCATTAAATCGCCATGCGTCATAACTCGACACAGAGTACCATTTCTTAAATCGCTACGTGTTATATTTCGATGCAATAAATCACCACGCATTAAATCGTCACGCGTTATAACTCGACACAGAGTACCACTTGTCAGATCGCCACGCGTTATATTTCAGTGCACTATATTGCCACGCGTTATATTTCGGCGCACTACATCACCACGCATTATATTTTGTCACATCAGATTACTACGCGTTAGATCGCCACGTGTTATATTTCGACGCATTACATCACAACGCATTAAATCGCCATGCGTCATAACTCGACACACAGTACCATTTCTTAAATCGCTACGTGTTATATTTCAATGCATCACATCACCATGCATTATATTTTGACACGTTAGTCTGCCACATGTAATATTTTGACGCATCACATCACCACGCACTAAATCACCATGCATTATAATTCGAAGCATAGATCACCTACATGCTAGATCGCCTCACGATATATTTCAACGCGTCAGATCACCACGGATTGAATTGCCACGCACTGTCTTGCAACGCGTTCGATTTCCACGTATTGTAATTGGAATGCGTTAAATCGCCACACGTCTAATTTCCACGCATTGCATTGCAACGCGTTCGATCGCCACGTGTTGAATTGCTATGCATTGTACTCTACCGCGTTACATCGCCACATGTCTAATTTCACCGCGTTAGTTTACCACGCGTTAGATCGCCGCGCGTTATATTTCTGTATATTAGATTACCACGTTATATATCGACGTATTAAATTACTATGCATTAAATTGCTATGCATTTAATCATCACTCGCCATGTTTTAACGCATTAGATAACCAGACCCTAAATCACCACACATCATATTGCAACGCGATAGATCGCCACCCGTTACATTACAACGCGTTAAATCGCCATGCGCTACATTACGTGTTAAATCATCACGCATTGTATCTTGTCTCATTAGATCACACACACAATATTCCAACACGTTAGGTTATCTACACGTTATATATTAAATCACTATGCAATATATTATATGTTAGATCACCGTGCGTTGTATTGCCATGCAATGCATTTCAACGCATTAGATCGCCACGTATGTTATTACAGTGCGTTACATAATCACGTATTAAACATCAATGCATTAGATCGCCATTTGAGTATGCCGTCGGGTTAGATCGCTATGTCATGTCATATCATGTCAGATTATCATGTATTGTATTTCAACCTATTAGATATCCACGCGTTGAATTCGAATACGTTAGATCTCCACGCGTTGAGTTCGAATACGTTAGATCTCCACGTGTTAAATGACCACGTGATAGATCGGCATACGATGCATTTCGACACGTTAGATCGCCGGCGTGGCATCATCACCTGTTGTATGACTACGCGTATGATCATTACACGTTATATAGCCACAAGTTAGATCAGAATGTATTGTATTTTATCTTAAAATACTAATCTTAATCTTAAAATATTAATCTTTCTCTTTTTCAATTTTGGAGCACATAATCGATATTTGACGTTTCTTAGAACATTATAATCAATGAAAGACGATTTTATGCAATAAGACTGTAACGAAAGGTTTTCAAGAAATAACAGTGCTATTTGTTGATTTGGTTGTATCATATAGGTACTTATAATAACGCAATTAGTTTTAGCAAAATTTTTGTTGTAAAAGTAGTGTCACAGTAAAGAATGTAAAATTCTTTGCGGTAGTAACTCATCTGCGAATCTAAACTTCTACATTTCTACTTTTCCAAACTTCTAAACTTCTAAATTCCTAAATTTCTATATCCTTAAATTCCTAAATGTTTAAATTCCTAAATTCCTAAATGATTAAATTTTCAAGCCTTCAATTCATCAAATTTCCAAATGTAAAAATCCTAAAATTTAAAATGCTGAATAGATGAAATTTATCAAGTTCTAAATTTGAAAATGTGCAAATTTTTTATTTTTTTCGTAAACCTCACAGTACCACATACCTAGGATGTTCTATGAAAATCTATCAGGAGAGGACATGTATGTCGAAAGGATTCAGTAATGAAATGAATTTCTTTCTATAGAAATTAACGATTCACCAAAGCTATTTCTCGCCACAACATGCTACTCTGTTCGCGACCACGTCGCTTGTCGTAGGTCAGCGATCCTCGATACGATCTTCCGGTGTTCATACGTGACTTATAAATATAGCTGGCGCGTTTTATCGGCGATCGAGCCGTACGGATCATTCCATGCGTATCGAGGCGCACCGTAGAACGCGGAAAACACGTTCCTCGCTACTTCGTTAATATCTCAGGTGCTCGTAAGCATCTAAATATCATTTTTTTACGTTTTTATTCGATCAGTTAATTACAGAATTTAGTTTCAAAAATCCCTCACGGGATACGTAACTAACACGAAGCAACGTTGAGTATACACGTCGAACGCACAGCAAGTGTTCCTATTATTCCGAAAAAGATAATGCAATACGAAGGAAGATTTAGATCGACAAAAATTAATAGTTCGTTAATGTCACCCATACCGAAGTGAAATTTTAGACTGACGAATATATACGACGAATCCACAGTAAATGCTCTTATTATAAATGTTATGAATAAGATAATACAATACAAAGAGTAGTTTAGGTCGATAATGAACTAAAATTTTCGATCGACGAGTATACACGTCGACATCAGCTGATTAAACATTTAATACAATCGTTATTCTCTTTTGTTATAAAAATCGTTGTGTATGGTGCAAATTTTAATTACATCTGTCGATAAATCTAATTTTTTTGAAACATGTTAAAAATTCAACATGAGAATTAATCAGAGTTTCATTAACGGCTAAGTGTTAATAAAAACTGGAGCGAATCTAAATTTTCGATATTGTATAATTTTTTTAATGTTACGAATAATGTTATCGAATTAAATATACCGAGGAAGAATTATTTAATCAGTTAGCTGCGGAATTTAGTTTTAAATATTTTTGACGGTTACATAATTAAAATAAAATCAAACAATGACGAGTATACACGTCAAACGCGTAGCAAATGTTTTTATTTGAGGGTAAAACAAAATGAGAATTGCACTTTCACTTGATACAAAATTTACAATTTCTTAATTTTAACCACACTAAAATGAAGTTTTGGATTGACGAGTATACTACTCGACTGGTCTGGAAGCTTTGCACTTTTCTTCATCTCCGACGGAAACGAAATTATGTAATTTGCTTAACATTTGTATACTGTGGAAAATATCTGATGAATCAGATTTAATGTGATGAAATAATTAATATTTTCGTTACAACAGAATTATTCGTTAGTACACAGTATGTCTGAAAAGTAACGGAACTTTTTAAATAAAAAAAAAAAATATTAGTTATTTTACCAAAATTAATTTTTTGTATTCAAAATACATCCCTTCCGCATCAATACACCGCTGGGCACGCCCAGGCAATGTTAACATAGATTTTTTTATGTCGTTTTGCGGAATCGCTTCAATCACCCTTGTCACAGCTGCTTGGACTTGTGTAACAGTGTCATAAAACGTACCTTTCATGGCTAATTTCAATTTTGGAAAAAGGAAGTAATCGCATGGAGATAAGTCAGGCGAATGTGGAGGATGCTGGAGCACACAGACTTGTTTTTTCGCCAAAAATTCACGAACTGCGACAGTTCTGTGACATGGTGCATTATCATGCAACAGAAACCAACTCTCTGGCGCTCGATATTCGGGCCTCACACGAACGATTCTTTTCCACAAACGTTCCATAACACCCAGATAAAGTCGCCATTAACATTTTGTCCCTATGGAACGAATTCCCGAAGTATAATACCTTTAGAATCGTTTAGAATTTAGAAAAACTCAAAACCTGGCTTTGGGTCGTCTTCCAAAGTATCACGACCATCCTGGAATCGCTTATACCACTCGAACACACGTGTACGGGATAAACAATCGTCGCCATAAACATTTTTCATTAATTCAAATGTTTCTGTACAAGTTTTACCGAATTTTACCGAGCAGAATTTAATATTCGCTCTTTGCTCCATCGTGATTTTGTGACACGATGACGAAAGGTTCTGTCGCTTTAAACACTATAAGTTTACAATTCGTTGTTCGATTCTAATAATGATTGTTTTGTTTTGTAGGGGACGAATACTGTTTTCAGATAGCATATTGCTTTAATAGATGGTGCTAGTAGTTTTCCTTGAATTTAAAAAGCTCCGTTACTTTTCAGACATACTGTGTATGTTGCTAATGTATAAACGATAATTACACCGCAAATCAGTACCTTGCTGCGAAGTGTGGTATTGGATAATTTATTAAATACAGTGCAGTCTTGCTATATGGTCCGGAAATAATTTCTAACAGCGAAGAAAAATGTGGAACAGATGATATATGCGGAATTCCTTCATTGCTGTATTTAATTGCCAAAGCTTAGACTGTTAGCGGTGTACTTTACGAATTCTGAATTCATTCATCTAAAAATTTGTAGTTTTATCTTAAAATTTGAAAACTTCAAAGTTTGTAAACCTCAATACTTAAGAATTTCATTAATTTGAAAATTTCCAAATTTCTAAATTCTTTAATTATCTAATTTCAACATATGTATGTCAATAAACCAATAAATTTTAAATTTTAGAATTCCTCCTTTCGGAATTTGGTAAATTTAAGGACTTGTGCATTTATAAATTATCATTCTGAAAATTTCAATGTTTGCAAATTATTCAATTTAGACCTTTGTAAATTTCAAAGTTTATAAATTTCACAATTTGGAAATTAATACAAAAATTTCTAGCTTTTTAAATTGATCGTTCCTAAATTTAATCGTTTTAAAATTTTATAGTTGGTGATTTTGAAAATTTGGAAACCTGTCAGCATGGCAGTTTAAAAATTTGTAAATTTTAAAATTAGCGAAATGCTTCTTTTTAAATTTCATAATTGGAAAATTCATGGATCCCTAAATTTGTAAATCTATGAATTTGAGAAGTTCCTCAATTTTGAATTTTACAAATTTAGACATTTCTGCAGTTCCAAGTTTGTAATTTAAAAATTTGTAAATTTCAGATTTAAAAGTTTATGAATTTTAAAATTTACTGTTCACAAATTCAGAAATGTGCAAATGTCTAAATTTAAACGTTTCAAACTACAAAAGTTGAAATTTGGTGAATTTTCTAATTTTCAATACCTGAATTTGAAAATTTGAAACTTAAGAAACATTAGTGATTCTGAGATCAAAAGTTTGAAAATTCTGTGTGATAAATTTAAAAATAAATTTAAGAATTCCCAGGTTAAAAAATTCCTAAATCACTAAATATGAACATTTGAAAGTTAATAAATTTTAACATTTCTGAAATAAAAAAGTTGGAAATTAAAAAATTTCTAAACTTAAAAAATTCTAAATTTCTGAATTAGGAAATTGGAAGATTCATAAATTAATAAATCTTGAAGTCTCTAAATAAATAAATAAAGTTCCATAATAGTTAAGCTTGAGAATTTAGAAATACCTACGTTCCTAAATTTGAAAATCCGTATATAATGGATTTGCGGTCATTGAGTGGGTTTGGTTTGACCCTGCATAACAGAAATTGGTTTTCTCTTTCTCTTCGGAAGTAAATCAGTTCACACGATACTTTTCCACTAATCCAGTTGTCTTCATATTAAAAGGCCAACACAATGACCCAGATCATGGAACCCAGAATCGATACACTTTCACGATTACGAGACCTTTGCGTACGTTCAGGAGGCCAAATAGGTTCAATTGTCGAGCAGTTGGCGGGTCGCCAATCAGGATCTGTTTAAACCTTTCAGAATTGTTGAAAGCTGGTACCAATTGTGATTGGAGTTTCTCGTAAAATCATGCAAGTTAAACAAACCTCGCGATGCTTCTCGATACACGTTGCGTAATGCTTTCGACGAAAATAGTTGTCGATGTCGCGTTCAATAAATCTCTCTTGGTAATTTATGTAACAAACTGTGTAACTATTTGTTGGTAAGAGAAAACCGAGATGAATCGTACCATTTTATTTGAGACCATTTGAACAATTGTAACTTTGTTACAGAATGGATAACTTTCTTCGTGTAATTATTTGATGGTGGTTTGTTTATCATAAAATAAGGAATTGATCATTTTATATTAAATACTGTTATTAGTGTTGAATTTCTTTATTTTTTTATTCTTGTTATACTTTCAGTAAATTATTTTGTAAATTCTACGATTATTCTATGAAGGATGAGTTAAAAAATTAATATTTTTTATTTTTTCTTTATATTAGTGTATTAATAATGGTTGATACGCTCTTTTAAATGCCTTTTGTATTTTTATTATATTTTGTATACAAAAATTTTTGTCATAATTTCTTATATTTTTGATACTTTTTATATTTCTTATCATTTTTATGCTTTTATATTTTTCATATTTTTTTCTATATTGTTTTTTCTAATTACCAATTCGTATGAAATGTTTAACATGTCCTATTGAATATTCTTTTGTATTAACAAATTAAAAAATGTAATATCAAGAACTCTATCACTTTCACCTTAACGTTAAATTTTCGTTCATTTAAATAGATCAATAACAAGATTATCAAAATAAGTATGTACTCAGTAAAAAAATTGTTGCGTTAAATAAATAAGTTAGAGTGCGTTTGAATTTTCAATAAATAATGTTACGTACTTAAAAATACATAACAGTCACTCTTATGTAGTAATAGTTCATTAATACATAATATCATTATGTACATCAATGTTTTTAACAGTTAGGCTGAGAGGAAAAAGAGTTAAAAATTTCCATATCGGAATTTATCGAAAGTTCTATGATAACCTTCTATCTTTGCATTAGGAAATAAGTAAAAGTGTATAAAACTGAAAATTTGTATAAGGTGTTATCTCTAAGCAAAACTAGCTTTACCAGTTCTCCACGTGTTTCTGTATAACGGAAGCTCTGTATCTTATCCGCATGTAAATTTCGTGTCAACTTCATTTCAATGCAAACGGAATGTTGGGGAAAAGAAAAGTGGACCAGAAACGAAAAATGTTGCTTTCACGTGTTACGTATACTAATTGAGTGTCTTTGGTTTCCATAAAATTGTTGTTATGGAGAATAGAGTCCGTTGAACGAGTGATGGGTAACTGCACCTATGAGAGCACAAATTATAAACGTAAATTTTTAAACTTCCAAATTTTTCAATTATTGAATTAACAAAATTTTAAATTACCAGAGTAGAAACCAAATTTTTTAAATAAAAATTTGACACTTTAATTTTGACAATTGAATTATCAGTTGTTGTATTAATCATCAAAACACACGTTAAATATACCTCTCTTTTACATCTATACTGCGTTTTTTATACAAAATTAATGAAAACATAATTTATATATAACATATCATATAAGCTTACATGTAATGTATGTAATATTATTTATTATACTACTATATAATTTTTATTATTATATTAATATAATAAATTATGTATGCAGTATTATTTATTACATACACTTAATGTGTGTATGTATGTAATGTAATTTATTACATAAATTTATATACGTAGATACATTTTTTGTATGGACTCGAAATTTTTATCACGGCAATGTTACATGTGCACATCATACACGTGTTTTGTTCGCCACTTTCATTTTGAGGAGCAAACAATAATTTTGTGTACGTGATGATCAATTGTTGCTATAGCTTTAACTCGTCAATTTAAAAAAAACTCAATTTTTGTGTATTATTTCTGTGGTTTGTTAATTTTGCAATGTGGGGTATAACGACATAACAGATACTATCAGGGTGATGTTTAAACGTCTTCAGACCCTTTGCACAAATAAAAATCGGCTCCCTTTTTATGCAAATAAGAATGAAGGTGATATTTATTTCAGAACCATAATCTTTTAGTTTGTGTGAATTTATATTACTGTAATCTGAGATCACAAAAAATGTAAAATGAAAATTAAAATATGCACTCAAAAATATATATGGAATTGTTTTAAGAAGCTAAACATTATTATTTTCCAATTTTCATGTCCGTAAACTTATTATTATACCTTCGTAGATAATCTAGGTCGTTGATGGCACAATGTACGTTTAATTTTTCTCTAAATTTTTATTTTTACTAATAACAATATCAAAAATTTGTCGCAACTAATAATTATACCATATCGCACTGACACGTGTTCCATACATATTATTAAAGTTTTTCAAAATTTAAAATAATCTCAAATCTGAAATATAGTTTGCAGAATGTGAACAAATATTATTTAATCATGGGGTATTAATTATATCCTCGTAACAAAACGTTTTTACCATAAAATAATGATAACCAGCTCTATGTGAGACCATTTCTTTTTACTGTTTTCAAATTATTATTTCAGACAATGCATATATAATTTCAACCAAATGACAAATAACAGTCTAAACACGTCTACATATCAGTGTTGCAAACGACGTTTTTAATTTCAGCAAAGAAATTAAAGTTCGATGACTTTACCCGTTTCTTTTTATGTTACCATACACACTAGTATAGTAAGGAGGTCATTAACTCTTTGCTTAATTAGAATAAGTCGCAGTTCGTTTAATCGTCTCGAAAATACGCGATGATAGAGTCACGGTACATCCTGCATCATTAATTACCTTTGCTCGATGAAACCTTGAACGTATGCAGCGATCTTTGAGTTTCGTTTGCAAATGTAACGGTCATTAAAGTCTATGCACCGTGACGGCTTAACAACGGTTCTTCTGTTGCTGAACGAGGAATTTCTAACCTAGCAATAGTTTAACCCAGTGATTCCCATAGCAGCTGGGATCCTCCAGAATGGGCTAATTGTGTTACAATATGACTTCTAACGAATAGAAAGATCATAACGTGATCATTAATATCTTTAATTGCAACGAGGATTAATAGCAAAAAATGGGATACAACTGCATTTTAATAACTAACTTTGTTAGCTTGCAGAATTGTTTTCTTAGAACAAAGTTTGCAATAGAATGTAATATGATTTTTATGTGCTAATGTGATTATTGGGGTTGTGTTTAAAAATATGGCTTGAACACGTTAATATTCTGTTCTCTATGCCAAGGAACGAACCTAGATTGAATTTTATTACATTTGTATTACATAATTTTAATTATATAAAAGTACTTTTATTACATACGTTTTATCATATCATTACTTGTATTCTAGTTTTTAAATTATATATATTAATTTTTTATGATATATATTTTTTAAAGAATGCTACCACATATTAATATTCTGAACGATGAATCCATACACCTGATTCTCAATCAATTCAACAACAGAATTATAAACAAATTACATACCAAAAAAGCAGAAGAAAAATAACATGTATTACTATTAGTCGAGCAGCACCGACAGCAATATCCTCACATAAACAAACATGTTTTAATATTATAATATGTCGAAGAGAATACTATATATATTCATTCTCTTGAAAACACAAAATTCAATAGCTGGATCTCCAACTTAACTAAACAATAATACGATAGATTTAATTGAAAATATAATACCATATTTTAACTGAAAATATGATACTATAATATATTACATAGTAGCCTTATAAGAATGGACAAAGTAAAATTTGTTTAATCAAATAAGCATTGTTATAATGATAATACCGTGTTGAAAATGAATAATTGTGCAATGTAGAAGGCAACTGGGGGTACAAACGGAAATGAAATGAAATGAAATGCAGGAAGTCTGATATGATTTCATGGCATAAAAATACCGCAAAACAGTAGTTATACTAATTTGAATATAAAAGAGTTAAATAGCTGGTTGGCTGTTACAGCAAACAATAACCAGTTTTTAAGTATAGAAAATTAGGTACGATATGCTGACATAAGAGTATCTCAAAATGGTGTGTATGATTGTATCCATTTCAAGCTTAAAATTCAGTGAAAATAATTATAGCTTCCACTAATTGTTTTAGCATAAAATGCATAAAATTAGAGTAATAGTTACTCGTTATAACAATGATCAGTTTTGAAACATACAAATAGCACGATACGTGATTTAATGATATAAAAGTAGCTTAAGATTAGTACTTGTATATGAATTTCATGCTTGAAATTTAGTGAAAATAATCTTCCACTAATATTTTTAGCGTAGGATGCCCGTTATAATAATTATTTCTCATTGTAACAAACAATGATCAATTATAAAACATGCATATAGCAAAGTACATGATTTGACAAGTATCACAAAATAGCACTTATGATATATCAATTTAAAGCTTGAAGTTTAATGAAAGTAAGTACAAATATCTTTTATTCACAATTTTTAATGTAAAATAACTGTTTATCAATTGTATTACACAATAGTTTCTTCTAAAAAATCTAAACTCTGACATGATTTGATGACATAAAAGTATCACAAAATAACGCTTTTGGCAATTTAAGGCTCAAAATTTGTTACAATTTCTTCAAAACTGTTTTATTCACTATTTCTAATATAAAATTACTGACATTCGATTACAACAAACAATAAATAATTCTGAAAAATTTCAAGTCTGATATGATTTAATAACATAAAAGTGCCGTTTACCGTTGTAGTACTGAAAAGTGCTAAATGTATATTTTTCTAATACTTTTAATGTAAATTAAAAATTAACTTTTATGATTCATTATTTATTTCAATACGAAATCAATCACATGGTATTAAGAAATTATAAAATGTTTATACTACCATTTTCGTAAAAGTTTAAACTTTAATTTGATGTATCACAAGTACTATGTTGCGATATTTTTATGTGATTGAATATCGAACTTCACATACTATTAACATATCAGTCAGCTTCATATATTTCAATATCAGTCATTGTTTCCTGTACTTGGTGATCAACAGTTCTATATTAAAGCTCATTAACATAAGACTAATAAAGACGTTCTGATTAAAATTTAAATTTCAGAGTCATGATCCATAAGTGATATCTTGCAGTACTTTTACGTCATCAAATCGCGTCAGTGTTTAGAAACCCGTCATTCGGTATGCACCAACTTAAAATGTGATATTTGACCAATGATCTTTTTCGTGCGTTTATTATAAATTTTCAATATTTCATCTTAGAATTTGCAAAATAAAAATATTATAATTCTTATAGTAATTTACCAAAAATATTGATTTACAATTAGCAAGGAGAATTAATCCAACCTAATACCTTATTTTTCATTATTCATAAATGATATACGAATTTTGTGTAAGCATCAAATTAAAAATAATGAAAACATAAAATATTCAAGGACGTTGCTAACATAAATCTCTTATGCCCTTTCCATACAAAAATTGAGCATCGGTGCTTCGAATTTGAAAAGTCTAGCGAAAGAATTCCAAATTTCTAAATTTTTAATTCTTGTTTCATTTGAAAAAGAGAAATCTGTATAAAAGTGTAATACATTCATTCAAAACAAATGAAACCAACTGATACACATGATTTATCGTACAAAATGAATAAGTCGCAAAAGATGAAATATTTTATTTTAGCGTGACAACACTGTTACAATAACGCGAAAAAGTGACGGACTCGTTCTGGATCTCGTAATTAGTTTCAAACACGAACAGTTACTCCGTTCTGGGAAGGGAACAGCAAAAGAGTCAAGTGTCCGATTTCTAGGATCGGAAATTCGAGTCGATCACGAGCTACGTAATACGTGGAGAAACTGTAACGATCGTATACTACAAGCGATTCTCTAGGATCGACAGAATAACGGAGTAAAATGATGTATGAACGTATGCTTATTAACGTCACCGTTAGACGTGTCTGGAAATGACAGTAATTGAGATTAGGAACAATTTCAAAGCACCTGAACGTGAGATTCGGAGAAAACGCTACGACTAGCATTTCTTGGTATTCACTTGGTTCTACATGTACATATGTATGTACTTCACGTTATGGGACTTCAGAATTTTTTAAGTTTGGCACTGTGAAATCGTGGGATTTTCGAGACATCTTCAAATTTCAGAATGATAAAACTTTTAAACTTTTATGTGGTAATTTGGAATTTTGGAAATATGGTATTCTGGAATTTTTGATTTGGGTATTCTGGAATTTTGAAATTTTATAATCTTCGAATGTTGGATGATTAGAATTTTAGAATTTTAGAATTTCAGAATTTTAGAATTTTAGAATTTTAGAATTTTAGAATTTTAGAATTTTAGAATTTTAGAATTTTAGAATTTTAGAATTTTAAAATTTTAGAATTTTAGAATTTTAGAATTTTAGAATTTTAGAATTTTAGAATTTTAGAATTTTAGAATGTTAAAATATTATAAAGTAGATCTCAATCCATAAGAATTTGGAGAGCTCTTTCCTCAAGAAACTAGGAACACAGGGGAATGATGATTTCGCTTATTATAATATTCGAGAGTTACACTCATTTTTCTTAGCTTGCATGAGAGGTTTTTGTATTTGACAAGAAATATTACTTTCTCAAGTAAACGAAACGTTTACATTGGAATAATCAGGTCAATAGATATTTCTTCCTCAACATCGCCATTTTTCCTAGGGAATTTAATCGTACTCCATGCTATACATTGACATAACACTTTTATAAATGTAACTTTCGATTCAAAATGAATTTTTGAAATTTGTTCTAAAATTTAATTTTCACTTTTTTCGAATCGTTTGTTTTTTGTTAAATGGGATCACATAGAAAGAAAATTAAAAATATATAAAGAATTAATTATTCAAAAAGTGTTTCTAATAAGTATGACTAATTTGTGATATCTCTAAAGTAAAAAATGTTAGTAGAAGTAAAAGTAATATAACTTATGTGAAACGTATAACGTAAATAAAGATGTGTATTCAGAAAGTTATGCGAATAAGAGTACGCAAAATGTTTACTCTCTTAGTCGCAGGAATGAATACTTTCATTCATGCAGAATAAGCAAAGGAACATTACGTTATCACTTCATATAATCTGTACGTCCACTGACATTTACAGCATTGAGCCTACAAGAAACACTATCTCCTCTTAAAATCTTTTACTAGACTTCTGCTTACAGAATATATGAAATTACAATTTCAAGGCTAATTCTGCACAAAATTTCATTGACAATTAAGTTAAAATAAAATAAAATTTGTAGTTACCTTAATTGTAGCTAGTGTGTTTGACAACGAATTCCATAAGTCGGCACGAAGGATGTTTTTGATCACTCCAGACGATATATCTCTGGTGCACACCATGCTGTATCTAAAAAGGCAAGAAACATAATCTAGATGCCTACTTTTGATACCTGACAGTACACAATATCAGATACAGCGGTGTCTGTTATTATAAACCTGCCTCTTATTAATCAACCTTTGCCTATACAGTTTGTATTTTAAGTACCGTGACCTATAACTTATGAACGGAAGCATACATCACTTGCATCTACCTCATAATTTCATGTAAACATTGTACACTTCTACAGGATGTGTGATATTTATAGTAAGCAATCTCTCATCCTCTCTCAATATAAGCACCTTTTTTCTAATCAATTAAACGAGTTCCCCTGTCACAACATTGCAGATTAACTTGCAGATAGGATTATACGTGGGCGGTGAATAATCTAGCAATCATCGTCGATGATTGTTCCCAAGGATATCATTGATCCTCAATAACGCATAGTACATAATAATATTTAGAAGGTCTCCACGGGATAGCGTGTAGAAATCGATTCCAATCTTAGCTGTGTTTACTTGAAAGCGCAACGATTGCTGCACCTTCTCGATTAGCTCTGGAATCCTCGAGAGAACAAGTTTCGTAACTTCTTGTCTGACCATAGAAGACCTTTGCCACAACTCGTGTTGTCCCTCTTCATCGAAACTCGCCGGTAAATTTTGTTAATTGAGTGTTATGTTAGTGGACACGTGCTTGGAGTTGGTTCGATGAAAGTTCTCTTCGTGTACCAAGCTGTTATTGCGCTCGCAACAACTTGTTTCTTACTTAACGCTGTGATAATTGCAATTCACGATAAGAAGCTGTGTGCATCACGAATTTTATTGCATTTTAGACTTAACGGATCTATTCACTTTCGATCTTCAAGTAATTCTGTTTCATTTTATAATTTATTATTATCGTTATTATTGCTATGACAGGAAGAGCAATTATATCGTTCAACTTGTGTTATGCAGTTTGATTATTATTACTACAATTTTAATTATATTTATAATGTTGTACTCTTTTAATATTGTGATGTATGTTACAATTACAATAATTGTAAAACTAATTATATTTGTTTTTTAAGAAGGAAATATACCATTTGAGAAAGAATTTTTAGAATTTTTAAAGCAATAAATGTATAAATTATGGAGATTTTGAAGTGACAGTAATTCTTGTGTAAATGTATAAATAGTAATTAGCCGTTCATTTAAAAATGCTTTAATGCTAAATTGTCAATTTATAAAGGTGATTCTAATAATTTGATCACTGTGCATGTACATCTATATAGCTTTAAAGCTCTCGAAAATTTCTTTCAAATTATATATTTTGTGTTTCCATACTTTATTTAGAAAGAAAGTACTTTCACATAAAGTCGTTGTTAATCAATCGTCTACGACTGTAACTTTTAATTGTGAATTCTGTAATATTATTTCTCCAGTACAAAGAAGTCTATCATCCAAAAATTTGTATATCTAATTCGTACCGTTATTGTATGCATTTTGCATCCGCCAGTTGTTATGAAGAATTATAATTGCAAATGCATGACAGCAGTCATGAAAATGTTGGTAATTAAAAGTGAAAATAAGTGAAACGTAAAGAAAAGAAAGAATAAATGTTACGAATGATATAGTTTCACTTAAACTTAGCGTTTTCGCTGCGACACTGAAGGGGAACACACTTTGTACGTGAGTAACAGCCGGTGAAAACGGTGCCGTCAATTAACGCAGCAGGTCATTTGCGTCTCTTCTCCGGTGAAGCTTCGTTAATTAATCAGTCGAAAATGTATCAAAAGCGTTCCCTGGAAACCGAGTGCAGCTTCTTTTCGAATTCCTTTATGCACGATACCGCGAATCCCTGGTTCGTCTGGTTGAAACACCGGCTTTGTGGCGATGTTAGGCGCTTTTGAGGAAACACGAGGCCCTAATTGCGTGCACAGCCCATTAGCGCTTCGCCAGCCGTCAAAAGCGCTTCTTCTTCGAAAATTTAATTATTGATAGTTAATTCGGCCCAATTTCGAAACACCACGCTCGTTCGGGAAAAGTAGTTTGTCGACGGGGAATAGAAGTGTCGAAATTGATAATGAGGCTGAAATCAGTTTATCGATTCTCGGTAGTTAGTGATTCAGCAAATGAGTCGATAAGGGTGGGAATATTCTTTGACCCAGAATTTTTGAAATGTTAAGTACATGCAAGATTTATTGCAAAGGAAATAACACTACGTGTTAAGAAATTTTGAATGTTTACCCTTAATGGCCGACATTTTGGTATTAGCATCCTCCTTTTCTGTGTAACATTGATCATTTTTTTTTTTTTTTTGTAGTATTAAACACTTTTTAGCATCGTTATTATTTTTTTCTTTTGTAATATGAAAAATTTTGTTTTCCTTATTATTTTTTTCTTGTGATATTGAATATTTTGTATCCATGATTATTTTTGTATAACATTGAACATTTTGTTTTTATTATTACTTGCTTGTAATACTGAACATTTCGTTTTCATAAAAAAAATATCACTTTTTTTTGACATATTGAGAATTGTTTTACAATTATAATTCTGATTAATAAAGCAAAATTCGCCTTTATGCATATTTTTGAATCAAGCTGTATATAGTTGAGCAGTTCAGTATAATTCTTGAACATCTAAATGAAATTTAATTAAGAGTAATAAACTTCATTTAAGAGAATCTACGTATACATAATTATAATTTACATTATTTCATATTAATATAATTCTCATTAATACTTGTACCAAACTACTGCACTTATCTTTTTATTTCAACTGAAATAAAAAACGAGTTGGATTTAATTATTGCAAACATCAAGTAACAATTTGCAAATGAGCGTCATTAATAATTTTAAACATTTTCCACAAACTTTACATCTCATAAATAAATAAAACATTCGTAATAGTGAATAGTTGTCGTGACCAAATCTCGAGATCGGGTGTCCAAGATTAACCATTCGATAAATAGTTGGGCGTTCAATTTTTCTATTGTACAGTTTTCTGGACGAGAGTCAAAATACTCGCTTTGTTTCCGTTATTATTAGAAACGGTAACGGTAGCATCCAAATGCTGTGTGAAACGGGACAGTTTTTCTGACTCGATACTCATGAAAGAATGATCCTACAGTGTTTTTGTTTCCTCCATTTTTCTTTCGAGAGATTTCACGGAGTCTCTCAACATGCCCGTTACACAGCATGAAATTATTGCAGCTATGATACGTCTAGACGGAAAACGATTCACCTTTTTTTCGTGGCCGTGAAAGTAAGCCGAGCGGTTTTCATTCGGCCACGCAGAAATAAACCTGCCAGGAAGCCGTACAAATTAATTAGCAGCCAGATTTCTCGCGAGCAGCGAGAGCGTATGTATGCTATTTGGAACACTGAAAGTTTCATTCTAAGACAACGATCAGACAACAACGTTGTAGCTGATAAAGAATTTAACACCTTCACTGCCATCGGACTCAATGATACTGAAAGTTTAATTTAGATAAATAACAGAGCTATTAAGAGGAAAATAAAGTTCTGATTGGCAGTAAAATTATAGTAAACTGAGGTATTATGTGATTTTATGAGGGTGACTTAAGTTGTTTTTTCATATCTTTCTGGGCAGATTTAAACCTTCATGTTTTGGCGTGTTAAAAAATATTTTTCCATTATGCAGGAGTTTCATGCGGTATATCGCTGTTTAGTAGTAATAACAGCACGATTAAAAAGTTATACATTTTAAACGTAATAAGAAATTTAGTTGTAAATTTTAGACGAGAGGCTAATTTTACGTTTTTCAAAATATTAAATGCAAAATTTATTAATTATTCTTATTGATTATTACATGTGATTATTGATTGAATATAAATATAATTTACGTGATAAAAGTAGAAACATTATGTAGACTTGTACTGAAGTTTTGTTTAACAAAAACAAATTAACAATTTTTAGTTTTGTCTGCACCAATGTTAAGTAGCGATATACTCTTCAGGTGTATATTATTGTAAAAATTTAATAGTAATTTGTCGAAAAATGTGGTTATTAAACTCTTGAATGACTTACATTTACATTTACACGCTTTCCAAAATTAATTATTGATGTTACAACAACAGCAAATGATAAATAATTGTTATAATATAACTTGAAGCTAAACATACTCATTTTTACATTTTTAATATTTTATGAATTTTAAAATAGTCATGATGAATTTATAAAATGTAAATTAGTAAATCTGTCTATACATTTTCTTTTTTACTGTCCTAATTATCTGTAATGAAGATACAATGCAACACTATTATGTAAAAATTTGTTCACGATATTGAAATATAAATTGAAGTAACATAATTCAATAAAAAAACCTATCGTTTCTACCTTTTAACAATAATTAAACGGTACATTTTTAGAAAATTAATAACTTCGATATCAGTTGAACATTCTTTTATATCATAAAATAAACCAGATAGCAAACGTGCCAAAGTTTAGTATGTTTAATGATTAATATTGCATTATTCATAGCTGTTTGTGCTGCAGTAATCAATGACATAACTGATATTCTTAGCTGCATTGTTTTTATATTACCTGATCACAGAGTAATAAGTAATATTTGCATTGAAAGAAGAAAGTGTGTTTAATAGACTGTTTGTTTTCTGTTGCATCATGTTCTTGAAAAGAATGTGGTATATCCATCATCGTCAGAGTTGCATAATTCTTAAGTTATTATCTGCAAAAACGTTTAGAAAATAGCATTGAGATACGTTTGTCAAGGATTTCTGACTTCCTTGTTTTTTATAAACTGTTTTCTATTTCATAACATCATTATTTTATCATACTGATAAAATGAAGTTCTAGTTACATTACACTTTATCTTAAATTTTTATTAATAACTATTAGCAGATAATTATATAATTGAAATTATATTAATAATTGAATATACTGTTTTTGAAAGTAACTTTTTACAAATTTTAAGCAAAACCTCGTTGAAAAATTTGTAATCATACTCTATTTTTAGAAGGTTGTATTTCTTAAAAATATTTTAACTATATATACTAGTAATAATTTTTAAACTCTTTAATATTAATGCTATAAAATATCCACAAAACCAAATTTATTTATAACATGTACTAAATATTAACATAATATTTAATATAACGTTACATGTAATATATTACAAAAATTAATAGAATATAAAATATGAACTGAAATTAACGAATATGTTTAGCACGCCAATATTAAAAAAAAAAAACAATAATTGCAACATAATGGCAACACTGAAAATGCGTCACAAAACATTGTAATTACAAAAAACAAGAAATGTTCCCAATAATTTTTTTAATTAAAGAACTTGTGATTTATTTATGTTTGACAAAATACAACAATTTCATAGTATATTATCACTAAAACTAATAAAGCGGTTAAATGACTGTTTTACAAATTGTTTATTTTAAGTTACAAAATTTGTTAAGGTATTTTCTTTGAAATCTGTATTGATCTTCATAAGAATTAATGTGTATATTAATTTATGTTTTATAATCTGTTTATTTATTTTTCAACTTCATTTTTAATTTTAAAGCAACTGTGGATTTTACGTCGGTAGGTTTAGTGTTGCATATTTGCAACAGTATGCAACGACCGATTAAAAATAGGTCTATAAGTGAAATTCGAATATTTGCCGTGTCTCTTGCACCTCGTGGCTCGGTGTTGATTCGTCCACATAAAATACAGTATAATTTGACTTGATTTGCATTTCCCCCCAAATAAAATCAAAAATATATAAATAAAGAGACAAGTAATCTTTCATCGCACTTTAGTCGAAAAAATCTCGCCAATACGTTAACAAAAATGCATGCAAAAAGATCTAAAAATAAAATAGTTTAGCCGTCAGTTTTATTATAACATTATGTATCACTCTCGACGTTCATTTCTACCTCCTTTGCAGTCTATTGAAAACAAAAGCGAGTTGCAAGATTAATCAAATACCTACGAGGAAAAGTATTATATTCGAATTAACCGATCTGTCGAAATTTGTACAGTTGTAGTTAACAATATGAAAAATTCTCGTGACGAATTCGCAATGCGCGCGAAATGGGTGAACTTTCAAAAACGACATGTGGCCTCCACCTCTCCATTAAAATCCTTCGAATTTTTTTGTTGTGTATTCATTTTGGGGTTATGTAGTCGAACAAAAGACCCGTATGGGAGATAGAAGCAACAACATTGAGAGATTAAGTTCCCGTATT
Source organism: Megachile willughbiella (assembly GCA_945859595.2). NCBI lineage: Eukaryota > Metazoa > Arthropoda > Insecta > Hymenoptera > Megachilidae > Megachile > Megachile willughbiella. The sequence goes on from OX243807.1 coordinate 2,947,126, forward strand.
CTTGAGCGGAGAGGTATAATCGTTATTAATGCGGGCCTAGGTCACGGGCGACGGATCGTCTTTGGAGGCGGCTAGTTAGTTCGCGAGAAGGCCAGTGGCCGCGCTCGCGCTCACTATAAATAATCATGGCGCGGGGATGTCCAAGTATAGACCGTTGGGAGTATGCCAGCCTGCGAGGAGGCTTCAGCTATTTTTGAGGCTTTCGCCGCTACAAGCGCTACAAACGCGTGATAGACGCTCTCTAATCAAAACTGCACGACCGAAGAACGACAGAGATGTCCGCTCTGTCTTTTCTGACCGCGAACATCATCGGACCTGCGCAATGCTCTATCTCGAACATGACTCCCACCGGACGCACAAATTTTCCCCACTCTTTCCGTTTATGCCGATTGCCGGTCCTTCCGCGACCTTGGACAGAATTGATTCGCCGAGTTAATTATCTCGAGCAAAACTGACGGAAGTTCTGCGTGCATTTTGTCTGTTTCTCAAAATTGTTTTCTGTTATATGAAACATGTTTTGGCCAAGATTGAACAGCGCGATGTCGAGTTCTAATACTGTTGTCAAATCCTTATTAATTATCCCAATATAAATAGTGTCAGAAATAATAACGTTGGCCGTTTGAATGACTGGTGTATTTCAAATATTATATTCGGATATTTGATCGGCATCGATGCCATTGATGATGTTTAATTTTGAGTCAAAAACAGTCGGTCGTAATATTGAGATGTAATGAAATTGTAGGTATTTGGTATCATTTATTTATACTGATTCTTTGATTGATATAAAATCAATGCTTGGAAGTATGAAAAAGTACCTCTAGATATATACTTACACAATGGATATTAGATTAATTTGTATTCCACCAGTCAGTTCTTACAAATTTAGGTATAGTTAAATTTTCAAATTTTTGAACTTAGAAATGAAGACTCAGATTCAAAAATTTTTGAATTTAGAATCGTAGAAATCTGGAAATTAGCAAATGTAGAAGATCTGGCAATATTCGAAATTTCGAATTTTAGAAACTTGAAAATCACAAATTTTTGAAATTTGAAAATTTAGGAGACTTGAAGTATAAAATAAAGTAAACTGAATATTTAACTATTCGAAAACTTGGGAATTTGAGAAATTTTCAAACTTTCAAATTTGTTATATTCGGAAAGTTGCATTTATTTAAATCCAAGAATTTGAAAATTTTGATTTGTAATTTAAAATATAAATATTTGGGGATTTAAGGATAGTAGATATACGAAGTATGATAATTTGATAATTTCCAAATTGGGAAATTCGAAGTTTGAAAAAGTTTGGGAATTTGGGAAATTGTAGGAATTAAAAAATGTAGGACTTGGGGATCTATACATTCAGAACTTGACACTTGAGGGTTGTAAAATTTGAAAATTTTAGTTTTTAAAAATTTTAAATGTTGGTATCAGGACATTTAAATTCAGAACAGGAAATTTAGAAATTCGGGTATTTGAATATTTGAAAATTTGTAATTCAGACTTTGTAAAGTTTTTAAATATAGGAAATTTGAATCTAGTAAAAGAGTTGGAAATTTAGAAATATAAGAATTCGGAAAATTTGGAATTTGGAAACATAACTTTTAGAAATTTGAAAATTTAATGATTTAGAAATTTAAGGAAATATAGGAATTTTTGTATTTGGAAAGTTTGGAATGTATGGAAATTTTAATACTTGTGGATTTGGAAAATATGTTTGAAAAGTTTTAACACTGCTTGACCCTAAATCATAATTCATAAATTGATATCGTTATTGTCAACATTCTGGCAGTTCTAATACTAATTAGACGTACACTGCACTTATAGATTATATTATGAAATTATGAAAGGACTTTGTGTTAGTCAATATTTTGCAATGTAACAGAATTTAACACAGAGTTTAAGTGAATACAGAAAAGACGTAGTATTTAACTTTCTGCAACTTGACAACCTCGTACATACATGGAAGTATTTTGAAATAACCGCCATGGGTACTACATCAACGTCAATACCTGCGCGACGCTAGACGCGCAGAAACTTTCTCCATGGGCGCGTATACTTCATTCAATCTAACACCGCACAAGGTTGATGTCAAACTGACCCATTGATATTTGAATGAAAACTTCGCCTTTGCTACAAATTATAATTAATACCGAATAAATAAATGAATATCATAAAACCTACCCTATTTTAAATAGACATCACCAAATCCATTTAAAAATTGACGATTGTTTGGTTAACTCAACCTCGAATTTGATTCATTCTTTGTTTGAATATGGTATAAGCGTCAAAGGGCGCTGCCGCAATCAGCCGCAATCGGTGAACTGGTCAGTAAAGTGTGCGTCTGTCGTGAGAAGTGGGTGAGGTATTTGATTACGAGCGGTTCACCTAAATTTCTTCATTCAGAAATTGTTATCAGTTTGTCTCATTGACGTAGACAGTTTGTCACGAGTAAGTTTCTAGTTAAACGTTAGTATTTCATGGTTCTTCGCAATTTTCTGTTCAGCGTGGGTTGCCGATTTGGCAGATGAGTTGTCAATGAAAATCGATCCCGAATTATGTGGGGCAAAGGGCATCAGCCGCATTGGACAGTTGCCGAATTTAAATACAACTTGTCGATTTGCTGAACATTCGATTAGGAACACTGTCTACATTTACTTCGAGCGGTAGTGATGAACGTGATGCGTGACGAAATGCCACACCATTGATTTTGCGCTTGAAAAAATACGATTCATTATTCTTGTTTCAGTTTATGATCGTCATTACGTATCATTCATTTCATTTGTTTTGACTGTTCAAACGAATTTCATATGTATTCGTTTGTCTGAATTTAAGGAGAGTGACATTGATCGTTTATAAGATATCAGCAAAAATCGAAATAGTTTTTTTAACGTGTAGAATATACAGTTTTTTTTTTGTTATTCAAATTTGTTAGAAAATTAACATAGTCTAATCTTGATAGAGAAAATTGATTAGTATCTTAGTTCCAGTATTGGTTAATTTATCTAACAATTTGACTAACAAAATGTCACGAAGATACTCTGTAGTTGACCAAGAACCATGGGAACCTTTCCAGACTTCTGCATCAACCAAAACAACCACCATGACTACTGCAGCTAAATTATATGGCAAAGATCTGAGTGAATACGATGATGTTGATGTGGATGAATTATTGGCACAACTGACACCAGAGGAAATTAATATGTTAGCCAAGGAAGTGGATCCCGACGTAAGAAACCTCCTATTACTGTATTTTGTTGATATAAGCGAGTAGCACTTAGTACATATGTACTTTGTAATATTCTTGTAGGACAGCTTTATGCCACCATCACAACGTTGTAGTTACGAATGTGACAAGAGTCCAACAGGACCGCTAAATCGTAAGAAACTAATTGAACACATCAACAAACAGGCTTTAGAGACACCAGATATACCAGAATTGAAGCCCTATGTTCCTGGTGTTATTAGAGGCAAGAAGGTATGTCTTATATATATAAATTTCATTTATTACATGGACTAAATGTCTAGTATCCATATACATTATTACTGTCCCGTTTTAGTGGGTTCCACCACCTCAAGAAACGGTAAAAGAAAAAGAAGCAGAAGAACAAATTGCTATTGATCTTGGAGAAGAATATGAGCAAGCATTATCAAATGCTACTCAAGAAGAAATCATTGATCTTGCTGGTAATTGTCATCTATGAAAGATTTATATAACTATGGTTCTCAATATAATGTTTACTGCTTTATTCTTTTGTTTAGCTATTCTTGGATTCCATTCCATGATGAATCAAGACCAGTATCATGCCTCTCTGTTAAATTCTGGCCAGCCTGTTGGTTTGGGTTGGGATGGAATTACCAAAGCTAGTCAACCAAAACCTTATCCAATGGAACCACCTAACGATACAGATGTTGATGCTACTATCAAACAAGTTCGAGAAGATGATGTCTCATTGACTGATTTAAATTGGAATAACATTAAAGTAGGTATATGAAACGCTTACCAATATTTTCACTAATATACAGTTATAACATCAAGAAACATTTAATGTTATTTTGTTATACTTTAAGAACATATCCGACGAAAAATTCGTTCAGCTGTTCGAAGGACTGGAGATGAATACACATCTCGAATCATTAAGTTTAACGAACGTGGGACTCACCGATAAGACTGCACAAAGGTTGGCAGAAGCCTTAGAGAAGAATTCTACGCTCAGAGTACTCAAGTGAGTATAATATTTCATAGCACTTTTATCTCAGTAAATATTGCTACATGCTAAAATTTCAATGTTTAGTGTGGAAACAAACTTTATAAGCCCATCTGTGATAGTGAGGCTCATTAGAGCACTACTTAAAACGAAATCAATAGAAGAATTTCGATGTTCGAATCAGGTAAAACGTTGTTCAAATTCTCTTATTTGGTATTCACGTTTTTATATTTACTAATGCGTCATATGTTTCTGATTCATATATAGAGGTCACAGGTATTGGGAAATAAAATTGAAATGGAAATCACACAATTGGTAGAGGAAAACCCAACGTTGCTACGACTTGGCCTTCATTTGGAATTTAACGATGCTAGACATCGTGTGGCTGCACATCTGCAACGTAACATTGATAGGAGTAAGTAAAGACGTTATACTAACATGTTTTTGGACGCGTTTCATAAACACGTTCATATTATCGATAAATGGAAAAATTTCCTTTTCCACACAAATACGTATATATAATACAAATACGCAGTAGTACTTAAGATTTATCAATCATATATCGTTTAATTGACGTTCACCAGTTACGTCTTATCTCTGATATAACTTTACAGTTACATCAGAGGTATCCGTAATTTTTGTATTAGTCGATTAATATTTCTTTTGCAGGTATATTTTTATTTTCAGATCCTGAATGTCGTAGATATATGTCATAAATATTTTTATAATGAAAAAGTCTTTACAGATTGCTCGTAACATGTATCCAGAGATATGTGTCGCGTTTAAATCAAACTCTGTTGGTACATTCTAAACGAATACATTTGTATTGTAGCGATATTTAAACTGTTCATTTCTCGTTTAGATGGGAGCAATTGTATGGGGGACCATGGAGATTATTTGACGAAATGCTTCTAACTCTTCCGAATCTGCTTCGTAGTCTTACATAGCGCTTTATTAGCACATCATCATTCATCCATTCATCCCGCTAAATTCATTTATTATTTTTCTAGCTAGTGGCATAGAGGTAATTATAAAACCCTAGAGTGCACCCCATTTGTAATCACCAGTTTCCTTGTATTATATTCTAACAGTGGCAATCTGACTCATTCCTTTCTATTATGATTTACGTTTCATTCAATATCATCTAATTGAAGATGTTGTACCTAGAAAGTCTATCAACTAGTGTAAATGATCGATCTGTTTTAAATTTTCAGCTAAGTACAGATCTGCAGGTTTAAGTACCTAAGCTTTAATTCGGTACGAGTCACCTTCTTATTGGCATTATTGCTTATGGCTTATTTAACATCGATAATTAGCGGACAGCAGATACATTTTATGATTCTTGCTTACAAGTATTTTCAAAATCGCATTCAATAGTACTTGCGATTGCTTTTGTTTCACTAAAGTACTTTACAGTAACACTTGTACAAAGACATTTTTATTCCAAATTTACAATTATTCAACATATAAATTATTCTAGGTCAAACGTCTTATGCATGTTCACACTTAGCTTATTCTTTCATATACTCCGATGCAAGCTTTTTATCTTTTCGTTTTATCATTTTCATATTCATAATTTCGTGTACGTGAAAGGCCTGCATTGGATCGAAAATTAAGTCCCTTTTAGAGTAGTTAGTATTTAGAAGATATTAATGTATTATTTTTTTACTAGTCTGTCGTGTGGCACGCGCTAAGATAGAGAGTGGTACACCTGCAAAAAGTTTCACTATCCCCGTAGGTGGCTTAAGAGACACAGCGTAGCGCATATTAGCGCAGTGAGTAGATTTATTGCTAAAATAGTCCCAGTCGGTCTTGAGAATTTGTCAGATTTATTTGGTCCATGCACAGTTCTTGTCATATTCTCCAGTGTTAATGAATGTTCAGGTAAAATGAGTCCTGTCGAATGTAGAATAATTTCGATAGTATACAGCTATTAGAAGGCCTACTTAAATATTTGAAGTTAGTAATATATCCAACCTAACAGAGATTATTGAAATAATTATACAAAATGCATTGTATAAAAAGAAATAATTAAAGTGCTTGTATTTCTGAAAATGTAATCCATAAAATTTATATTTACACAGTTTCCTTTAAAAGATTGGTATTATCTTTTAATATTTTATGTTAGGTTTGGTACACTATCAACTTCATATTTTTAGGAAGGGTTTCCTAAAAGCTAGACATTACCTTGAGTTTGTTTACTGTTCCCCTTTTATTTGTCTTTTGTTCTATTCCTATCCATTTATAAGTAGATAGCAGTTTAGAAGTTATTTTAGTTTGTAGATGAATGCAGATCCTTTGTTAACCCTTCATATTAAAAAGTTGAAGTGCTATTAGCATTACAGGTAATACAATAATTATGTTTGTATCATCTAATATGGTAGTAGATTTAATAGTAGTTCTGCAGTAATAGAGCATTTTAATCAAATACATATTTATTGTAACTAATTTTCTAGATTTCACAATAATAGTAGCAATTAATTACACTAAAATTAGTATTTATCGTAGTAATCATCACATTATTATAAAGCTCATTAATTATTGATCTCCTGCAAATTATTTGCTGTTTATATTAGATCCAATTAATATAATATGTGTTATATTGAATTTTTTTTAAACGATTACTACATAAAGTTAATCCCTAACCGTCACAATAAGATCAGATTTCTCAGGCTCAGATCAGAGCCTGTCAAACTTAGATAAGGATATGTTTTAATTTAAAAGTTATTTATTATTTTTTAATATTTGGAACACTTTAACAAATATAAAGAAATATAAAGAAATAATAACATATTATGTTATGTTATATTAGAAATTAGTACATGTAGTATTTTTAATATATGATTGTTAAGGGTTAAGGATAAGTTTGTGTTGAAGATTTTGTACTTGTTAGAAGATGTACACAGTTGCATTGCATAGAGTTGATACTAAAATTATTTTTAACTGCAGGAAGCTGCTATTAAAGAAACTACTACTACATTCGAGTTATTAATACATAGTATTATTAGTATTACATTATTAATATTTTTCTTATAAAATTAGTACTAGTAGCATCACAATCACTCATATTCATTATCACTAACATCATGCATTTTTTGCACAATTTTATTTTATGTTGCTCTCATTGTGCTTTCACATTTTTCAACGCTAAACAAGACATTACTAGACAAAATTACAATTACAAAAGGATAAAGGGCAATCATGTACACCAACAAACTTTAATACATTGATGTTAATTAGCATTGTATAATTGCTACCCAAGAAATGCTAAATAATATTTACATTACTTTATTTAGAAGTGCAATATTTAGTGCTGGAACTAACATTTCTTTCTTAAAATACTTGGAATGTTTAATAACTGAATATCGAAAAGTTAATTATCTTTAAATAAAAAAGTGTAAATATTATTTATTCATTATTGAATGTTATGTTTTAACGACATGTACAAAAACTATGAGTACACATGTCCCAGATTGTATTTCCAGGAGGAGTTTCTGTGTCAACCATCATTTCCCATTGTAAAATATTACAAATTATTCCCCCATGTATTGTTACGTAGATGCTCGTCACATATATTTGCCAATTATGGTGATAAACTTATAAAGGATAATTACGTTCTACGTTTATCCTTAGATAGTCAAGGAGACTTCGAAACGACCATTTCATAATGGTTCGTTAATGAAAGTTTGTTTCGATTTCTCTGACATTGTGGAATATTTTTTATTCTTCGATTTTATCAGCCACCAAACAGATACTCAACGAGTCAGAGCTGCAACGTATACTTACGACACCTCTATTCTTTCCCAACAGTACGGAAAGACCTAACGCTGCGGCTACAGTTCCGATTCTTTAACATGAACCACAGGAAACGTGCCTTGATTCAATGAAAGGTAGCTACCCTTCACATGGTGGTAGATCAGCGGAATGAAAATTGTTGCGGTTTTCTTGCGGCGATCTTTAACCTCTTCAGGGACAATAACACTTGGGTATACTTCTGATTCAAATATGCTTAACAAAGTTGTAGTGATTCATGAACATAGAATTTAATTTAGACTGTATATTTTATGGAATCAATGGCTCTTGTAATTTTATATTTTCTTTAAAAATTCTATCAAACATCAAATTAGTGATCCCATTATGAGTATTTTTATTTAATTCTAATTTCAAATTGTATTATAACTGTATATATCATTTTTAACCCTGTTCTCTTCATTTAGGTTTTCATTTTGCTATATTTGAAACACATTATATTTTATAACAGTTTTTGGTACTTCATATCTGAGAAATGTAAAATACCGAATAAATAAATGTCGAATTCAAATTCATTAAATATTAAAACGCGAGGTCATGTAGATCTCAAGAGGTATAGCAGGGTTAAAGATGTTTATTACAGATTTAAAATTGATAAATTTGTACTTTTTTATAATTTTTTAACTAGTGTTTTGCTAAAAATTTAACGCGTTTGACGGCACTCAATTGTAAATTTGTCCATTATGGATAGCGATTTTTTTTTTTAATAAAAGAATATAATTTCAGACCATACACATTGTTCGTATATTTTATTATTTTTTACTTTAGATTTTTATCCGTTTTTAAGTGTGAAACAAAACATTATGGTTCCATATGCAAAATCAAAGGCGTGTATGACATCGGTATCGAACGTGTTAAATCTCCAAATAAAGCTTACATTTTAAATATTGGAAAAGAGGTTACAGTGGAATTACATTGAAAATTTTTATAATATTTTTATACATAAAGTAAAGTAGTGCAATGTGAAAAGTTACATATCGCAGTTAAAAATTTTGAGTTGCATAAAAATATAAAAGGATTGTAAACCATATTTATGTCACTTTGTAATATTTATTTATGTAGTTAAAAAACGAATACGTATTGAAAATAATTTGAAGAATTTATACATTTATAAAATACGTGCATTTGCTAAGAAACGAAAATCTTGTTAAAATTTTAACTTTAACCTTTTGCACTAGAATGTGTTATAACCCTGGCATTTTTTTATACATATTGGAATATGTTTAGCTTTGACCCTTTCATGACTGTAATGCCACGTATAGATATGTACACTTGTTGTGAACTCAGAATTCATATATGTGTCTGGTAGAAATATTTATTGTCAATGTAATGTTATTGAATATTGTTTTTTAGTTTTTTTTACGTATATTTATGTCTTTGATTCATATCAATTGGATATCTTGTTTAATATACATATGTGACACAATGAATTAAATCATGATCATTGACATAACTGAGATTTTTATTTAAGCTAGATACAGTCATTTTACTGTTTATATGTTCAACTGTTTAGTGTTGCAAAATTTTAATATACTTTTTATGTACAATTTCACATAAAGGGGAAATTATTGTATGTTTCATTTTGAGTTACATTCTGTATTGCATATTGTTTCAAAAACTTATTTATATTGAGATAATATTTTTGAAATACTTAATTTTATTTTGATAAAATAAAACTAGTTTAGTCTCAATTTAGTTATGTCACTGTATATGATTTCCACATAAGGTTATGACTATTGTTTTTTATACTTTTATATAAATGGAAGTTAAACAGAGTGATATGATACTACAAAATAGTATAGTATACAAAGTGCAAGTTATATTATTTTATAAAAAAACAATGTGATTGAAATTAATAAGAGCCATATGTTATTTATTTTATATTCAGAAAAGTAAAACACCCTATGTGTTTATTTTAATAATTATTTTTAAATTTTAAATTCTATTTATAATCTTCATTTCATTTCGAGTATACCGATGAAATGAACGGAATATTGTTCCTTCTTTATAAATTCCTTTGTTGAAAGGATTATAAGATTCCATCATTCGTTAATGAAATAACAGACAATGCAATATTGAAATAGTTTAGTGCACAATTCCCGCGCGATTACACTGGAAGGGTTAATTAAAATTCCTTTGATCGAAAATTTCACAGAGAATCAGGAAGAGATTTAATTATAAGAACCTGAGTTCTACATTATAGAATAGTCAGTCCTTCATAAAGAGCTATTAAAAAAGCATATTTGATTGAGAGAGCTTCTATTGTACAGCGAGATAATTCTTATTATCGTGTTTGTGCAATCGTCCCTGAAGAGGTTTAACATTGTTATTTTTGCAGCTTCACTAATCTTGCTTATTGATAGAATGCAATCTGTTTTCGTGTGTCCATAAACTTTTTAGATTATTACGTGATCTTACAGTGCTATAAAATGTTTCGTCCGTGGATACTGAAATGGTAAACGGTGGAAATTATTGAACAGTTCTTTATTGGATGAACTTGAATTTCATTTGTACTCTAAGTTCCATCGTTGGATTTTATTAGTCCTATGAGAAAATTATGAACTTTTAACGTACAAATTTAGAAAATTGATAATTTGAGGCTTTGGAAATTTGAGGTTTTAGAAATTTGAGAATTTGACAAAATTGGTAACTGCATCATTTGGGAATTTGTAAATTTGTAAATTTGAATATTTGGACACTTGGAAATTTAGAAGTTTGGGAACTTGAGGACTTCAGAATTTAGAAATTTGAGAAAATGAGAATGTGGAGATTTGTAACATTTAAGTTGAATAATTTGTGAATTTGGAAATGTAGAATTTTTCAAATATCAAAATCTCAAAATCGAACAACATTCAACTGATGGAAATTTATGATTTGGAAATTGTAGAAATTCTAAAATATGGAAGTTTAGAATTTTGGGAAATGACATTTTGATACATTATATTGATTCGACTTACAATTGGGTTATTTGAAAATTGGGTATTTGAGAATTTGAACTTTTGAAAATTTGGAGTTATAAAAATTTGAATATACGAAAATATAGAAACTTAGAATTTGGAAAATTGAAAGTTTGAAATACTGCCATTTTGGAAATTTGTGAATTTGAAAATGAAGCAGTTTAGAAATTTGTGGTTTCGAAAATTTGTGAATTGAAGTTAGAAACTTTGGAATTCTGAAATGTTTAAATATAAACATCGACATCAACAAATTTGCTAACTTTTACATTTTCAATCTTTTAAGTTTAGAAATTTAGAACAGAAATTTAGAAATTAAAAAAGTTGAAAATATGAAAGTCTTCGAATTTTCAAATATAGAAATTTTGCAATTTGCATTTTGCGAATTTCTAAATTTTTACATATCTGAATTTGAAAATTGAGAAATAGAGAACATCTTTGAATCTTAAATTTCCAAGTATGCGTATTTATAAATTCATAGATTTAGAAAAAAATTTCGAAATTCTAACTGTACAGGTGTACAATTGTACAATTTCTAAATTTCAAATTTTCAAAAATTTCATAGCAATATTTTAAAAGTCAGTCGCTACATGAAAACAGTTCCATTTACATGACCTATTCCACAAATTTCCCTGATTCCTATAACCTCTGCCCAGGCTATACAGCAACTACACTTCTCACATCATAAAACCATTTCAGATTTCCGTCACAAAATCTACCATATAATATAAACACAACAGAATATAAATGAATATACCAATTCACTCAGTAAATTGCTGCTACCGTTAAGAAAGATTCTTCCTTAACAAAGAGCTGTCCAATATAAGTCATAAAATTATTCCACCGTTTCACCGTTTAGTGTTCCATTGAAAATGGTTCATGCAGTTCGTAATGAAAGTTGAAGACAGAGTTTTGCGCTTGATCTGACACGTCGTTAACCGTGAATGGTGTTTGTAGACGAGCTTTAACTCCGGCCGACGGCCGTCGTTGCAGGCTTTAGGTACATCCTATCAAACCCGATGAAGTCGTGACGCGTTAATTTCCACGCAAGCCTCCAGAAGCTCAGTTCTCTTTGCGTGACGTCCTCTCGACGTTAAATGTCGAGCAGCGAGCGGTTTAACGCGTGCAGACGTGAACCGGCGATGGGATCGAGTATACAGGGTGTTTCTAAAGCAACGTTTTCAAATTGGATGATACCGAAGTACCTTGGTGACGTCTTCCTTTGGAGGAATGTGAATGAGGACCCCAAGTATGAAGCGGTATCCGCAACACCCTTAGTTTCGGAGATATTAATTGAAGACTTTAGGCATAATACACAGAATTCTTCGTATAAAGACGTAACGAACAATCCGTCGTAATCAATATTGTCAAATGTCGCTGTAATCGTTGATGAACAACCGATGACAGTAGGGAGTCACAACCTGAGTATGTATACGGTGTCCCACTAAGAATTTCACTGAAACATTGACCGTTGCATTTGTATTATATTTTGCATTTTTGGTATGTGAGATAAAATAATTTCAATGTTTCAAATTATCACCGTAAGCGGGGTGTATATAACCTAACAATACTGTGGTCAAATATTTGTAGACAAATTGAAATGTTATTTTCTATTCATATTTGTATAAGTGGTAAATTCACAAATTCATCGCACAGAAGATAGCTATGGTTGTGACTGTGTTATAGGTCCAGACTCTTATCTAAAATTCTTTGTATTAGTAACGAAGATGTTCGCGACTATTTCTACAGTTTATTTCATAAAAATGAAATCGTGTATGCAGCACGTCGAAGCAAGTAACACGATGAGGTTAAGATGAATGTGAGCAATTTACAAAATAATGTATGTTATATGTATGGGACACCTTGTGGATACTCAGGCTGAGGGCATTATTACCTGCAGTACCACAGTGAAGATGGTTGTATTTCTGTCTGTGTGGACAGAATTCTAAAAGTTGTTAATTAATATCTCCGAAATTAATAGATTGATCGCTTGATATTTGAGGTGTTTTCGCTTTTACGCATCCGAAGCACAGGTCGATCGGTCACCGTGGCATTTCGGTAATACACATCTTATTCGACTACGAAACCTTTTGATGTCATAATGAATATGATAAAGTTAAAAGGGAATGTTTTCAAGCTTCCACGACCCGGTTTGCTTTGTGTAGACACTGTTTGAAGCTTTTGGCGTAAGCTGTCTTTCTGCGTACGGATTACTTTTTTACTGAACTTGTCACTCACACAGAAGCTTTGAACGGGGTTACAGAACTAAAGAAAGTAAAAAGAAATACGTGGATTTCTGAGTTTTTCTGGGAAATTGGGGTTGGGAGTTTTTCTAAGTAGCAAATGATAATTCGCGAGTTTAAGTTGAAATAAGCTTCTTACCTGTTATATTGAGTATGTTTCAGAAAATGGATAAGAGTAGGTGTTAGGTGTAAAATGATATAGTATTGGCATAAATTGTTTGGCTATTTTTTTATGGAAAAGATGAGGTAGCACTTTTCTGCAGTTTGAGTGTTTTGTTAGATTGCTGCATATGAAATGGCCAATTTGGAATATGGGAAAGCAGACATGATTGCTATAAAAATATAAAGTGGCACGTACGGCGTACGATATTGAAGTTCAAAGTAGAACGAAAATGGTTGTATATACTTTTCAATAATGTTTTAATTTTAAAATGGTTGGTTACCAGTTAAAGAAAGCAATATCTGATTTCGAACCACAGATTCTGGTATAAATTAATGATATGAAAGTATCCATAAATTGCACTTATGTTACATCAATTTGAACTTTAAATGAAAATAAATTTGGCGAAAATAACTAAATAAAAGTAGCTAGTTTAAAAAAATATCTTCCTGTATGTCGTCGTGTACTAAATGATTTTCAAATGTCGAAAATCGAATGAGATTTGATGATATAAAAGTACCGTAAAATTTTTTATCATATCAATTTGAACCTTAAAGTTTATTGAAGATGATAACACACTTCATCAGTATTATAACTACAAGATGGCTACTCGCCAGTGATAGCAAATAAAGATTTCAAAATTTCTAAAATCTAATACAATTTTATGACAAGACTGTCGTATAGTACCATTCATATTGCGTTAATTTGTCGTTTAGTGTTTATTGAAAATAGTTTTGCAAGCATATCGTTACTATTCTTAATATGAAATTGTTGATTAGATAACTATCTTATTTAACATTATGCAAAGTAATCGATAATTTTATCGAAGTAAATAGAAACTATTTAGTTTCTTGATAATTAGTTAGATCTAGTTAAGAAGGTCTATGAAAAATTTTCGTAACTAATGTTCTTATGAATCATTTTTCAATGATTCCTTTGTATCATCAAATTGTATTAGAGTTTTGATGATTTGAAATTGGTCGTTTTATTTGAAGCAATCTAATAATATCAAAATGATTTAAAAATGTTTAGATGTATTTTGTACTTAAAAAATGTTAAAATAATACTTTCTGAAGCTGTTATTTCCAAATATATTAGATTAGCAACTAATTTGCAATATTTCCACGTATTTAGCTTTAAAACCACTCAAACTTTTTTTAACGTTTCATTGTTTCTTTGTAGAAATTTTATTAAAGCAAAAATGATATAATATTTCAAATTTGCAATATTTCGAGAAGTTCAATAAAAAATTGTAATTCCAAAGCACAAGGAATGTTTTCCGTAATTTCTTTCGTTATGAGATTTACAGTTCACTTGTTTACCAAAATATACGAATTTCATAGCATACTTTGTAACAAAATGTAACGAGGGGTTATTAAATTGTCTTTATTTGAAAAAAGACAAATCTTTTGTATTCGCTTTATGCCTCGGCCTATAAAAGCAGACCTATTATAATCAGATTATATCTTGCTTGAAATCACTTGACTTTTTATTCGAAATGTTTTCTACATTAAGAGATGAGACACCCTGTATGCGATATCCTAAGCTGTACAAAGATATAGCATAGGTAAATGCAGGATCTAGCTGTAATTGTACCATGACCCTAAAGAGCATGATTCTGCGTGTAAATTCGAATTGAAAATAGAATTTATACTTTAATACAGATTATAGTTGAAAACAACTAAGTAATGTAGATTCAGAATACAATCCTTTTTTATGACTGTTGTCGAGAAAATAAGTTTTGAAAATTGGTTTTTGGACAATTGTTATGCAGGTATTACAATAAAATGTACGCACACATGAATATCAAACATAGAAATAGGAGTAACAATAGTAGATATTAAATGACTGTAATGTTGATCATGGTTATTTTGAACATTTCTAATTTCAAAATGGGTAATATAATGTCGTTTTGAAGTCCGTTCATTTTATTTAAATTATACATATATTGAGTTATTGTATGTATAATAGTAAAGTGTGTATATATTTTATTGACACACCTTGTATTTCTTGACAAACTACATATTTCAATATTACATATGAGTATTAACGCATAATTATGTTAATGTGTATTAATGTACATTAATGTATATTAACATAATTAAATATTACAAAATTTTGAAAATGAATTAATGTATTAAGTAATAATTTCTAAAAATAGATTTTTATTATAAATGTATGAATTCCTTGAATTTTTACTTCATAAAATGTTCTATAGATCCTTCATAGAAACATGTTAAGGATTAACAATCGCCAAAGATAAAATCAGCTTCTATCAAGAAAAGTGAGATGAACTTCATAATGTTAATAACCTTGTAATTTATTGAACGATTTGTTTCACCACACGCAATTATCTCTACACCGTTATGCTATGATTACAGCCAGGTTTTGTACGTAAAATTCTACCCGATAAAAGTCGATTGTTCATTTTCAATTACAATAGCTGAAATTTTCATAAAACGGTACTTGATGTTATGACCTTTAGCCAACAGCGCAGTTGAACCTTACCCAAACGTTTGGGGTAGGTTGAAACCGCATGGTTGAATCAACCGCGAACTGTTCCCAATAAAGTTTTTCCCTCGCATGAAGCTACAACTCAATTAGCTGGTCGTTCGGTGGAAAGTTCGCAGCCAGATCGCCGCTTTGCAGTTCAGATTAGCAGTTTACGTAGGAATATGGTGGTAATTTCTTCTCGTCACGCGAATAATTTTCTAAGTTTGCGTTGGACATTGTTTTCGTCTAACAACGTGCCACGAGTTCGTACTCTTTTTTAATTGCCGCCAACTCATTACGCTCGAACGACGTTATTACTATTTTCATGAATTATTTTACAGAGAAATTTATTGCAAAACAGTTTGCCCACGAATCAATATTAAAATGAAATTAAAAAAATATATAGGGTAATAATCATAGTACAACTGGAAAGGTGATTGTACCGAAATTAATAAGTCCAAAATTTTATCAATTTTTTCGCTAATTTAATGATTAATGGAGATTTTAAATTAGTAAGTACAATTATTAATATATTAGTAATATGTAGAATAATAACTGATATTTTAGTATTATTGTTAATTACAACATTCTTTAATTGTTAAATTAACGAAAATAATGTAGTCATCATTCTTGCTATAAACAGATCTTGTAGGCAATTCGAAGAAGTTTTAAATTCAATTTTCTTCGAACCAAATAACTCGTATCAAGTAATTTGATTTTATATTTTCGATTTGTTTTTTCAGATAGAATGCTGTTCCTGATTGTACTATGATTAATGGTCACGCAATATATACAAAGTGAGATGTTTAAAACAGGTTACCTGAGTAATCCACTTGTTTTTGTAGTTAAAAGGCATTAAACCAAATTTATTTGCTATTGAGACGCTCATAATTTAATATTACTAGTTTTTTTACAGGTGGAGGCGTCAAGGAGATATGAAGGTCAACTCTGTTTTTTTAAGTATTGTATAGTTATCTGTTTACAATCTGATAGAGTGAATACAGTAACCTATTATGAAGACCATTTGAGGTCACTCAAAGTTAATTACAATAAAAAATCAATTATCTCAAAGCACTCTTTGAATACTTCGACAATTTATATGTAACGTGTTATTTATATACTCATTGCGAATATAAATATTAAAAATAATAATCTTAAACGTGCATAACTAGTCTCAAACAATACTAATGACATTGCCTGGTGAGTACTTTGAGACAATTTATTTTCTACTGTAGTTGACCTAGAGTTACTTGTAGTAGGTCATAGGTCATTGTATTATATTATATTAAAAATATTTATTTAGATTATAAATAAGAATCTACACCATTTCATTAAAAACAAAACAAAGTTGATCTTCATATCTCCTTGACGTCTTCACCTATAGAACTAGTAATATCAGATTACTATACAAAGAACTTTGGTTTGGAAACAAGCGAGTTATTCAGACCTGTTTTAAATGTCTCACCTTATATATGTATAGTGAAAGTAATCACAACTTCCTTACATTACAATTTATAACATCTTTTTTATTCAAAATGATAAAATATGTTTCATGTAGATTTTTTTTAATTATGTATTGAAGATGTCCTACAACTTAGAACAGATATCTTACATATCATAAATAAGAATTGTCGTAGGGAAAATGGCAATGTAAAAAAAAAGTGCTCTACCACTTGTTCATTCTGGGTTGGTCAGCTTTTCAATTTACTAACTTCCGTATTTGGAAATTTTCAAACTTGCACACTTTGATATTTAGAAATTTGGAATTTTGAGAATTTGGCAAATTTAAAAGTTTGATGATTTAGAGACTTTGAAAATTATGGAATTTAAAAATTTAGAGCTTGTGAAATTTGCAAGCTTTGGGATTTTTAAGGTAATTTGGGTATTCCACAAATTGAAAGTTTAGAAATTTTAAGCATTTGAGATTTTAGAAATTTGGGTAACTGGGAATTTGAGATTTTAGGAATTTGGAAATTTATGATTGGCACTTATAAAATTTATTAATTTTGAGAAATTTAGAAGTGTACAAATTCTCAAGTTCGGACATGTGGAAATTTTCAAATTTAAAAATTTGAGAATTGGAGATTTGAAAATTTAAGATTTAAGAACATGAAAATTTAGGCATTTGCAAATGTTGGAATTAGTTTCATGAGCATTTTGAAATTTGTGACTTAAAGAATTTTCAAATTTGGAGATTCTGACACTTGGATATTTTCAGATTTAAAAATTTGGGGATTTGAAAGTTTAGAAATTTCGAAATTTGAACATGTAGGAAATTTAAAAATTTAAGAAATTAAAAAATTTAGAATTTGAGAAGGTAATAATGTAATCAATTAAGAGTAGTAATTTAAGGATTTAGTACCTGTAAATATGGGAATTTGGTAAATACAAATATTGAAAATTTCCAAAATATATTTTGAAACTGTTTAAATTCAGAAATGTAAATCTTAAAAATGTCGAAATTAACAAATTTGAAAGTTCGAATATTTAATTTATTAAAACCGATCACAGGTGGTAGTAGAGTCCTATACCTCGTTTTAATTACAGCAATCCTCCATTGCGCTTGTGTGTACATAAAATTGTTTTGCAATATCTGGTATTATTGAAGCTTTTATCGCGGTTTTCGAGGGTTGTACTAGAAAGGTTTTTCGCTGAATTTATCATGACGTTCCACGTGTTAACAAGTGGTGGCATCAATTATTGATGTAAATCGGAATCCGAGTGATCCGCTATCTGTTTAAATATAATTTGTCTCGATAAGGTTAAATGAAATCGGGTAAAAATTGCCGTTGAATCGGTCCCATTACCAACGAATGGTTCTCGCGATGGCTCGAATTTAACGCTTTAAATGTCGAACGCAGCGATTTCGAGGGCGTTCGATATTCGCATCGAGGAAATTTGCAGCCAAGTGCTTGTGGCGTTTCATAACGCGTTATTACTAGGCTGAAAGATTGCTGTGACGAGCGAGTTTCAACGTAAACTCTTTCCCTTTTCCTTATTTTTATTGTGTGAAATGTGACGTGCATCCACGTGTCTACTAATTCATCTAACAAATCTTGATTCGTATATTGCAGTGAAAATAACAGGGTGTCGAGTGCTGATTAACACGTGTGCGATATTGTCTTGGAGTTGTTGTTTTTGTTCAAAAATATGTTTCTGATTACTAATCAAACGAAGATATAAAATGAAAAAATTTACCTATGGAGCTTCTTTCCAAGTTTGATTTTTTATTTTATGTGCACTTGGAGAGCAGTGATTTGAATATAACTTGAAAGAAGCTCGAGTAATCTGAGAGTTGAACTGTGGACAATTTCAAAGTGAATTAACAGTATCAGGAGAATTTGAAACTATTAGAAAATGATTAACAGCAAATTTTGTTTATTTTTAATTGATGAATGATACATTGAATTGCTTTAAATTATTTTATTTCTGATGATATGACTTTATAGACATTTTCTTGAATATTTTATGGTCAATTTAATCCTTGACTGCAGAGTGTTGGAGTCCAACTCTTGATATTAAAATCATTAAGAAAAATTGGGAATATTACATCAGAATATTTCTTTAATTATTTAAACAATGTTTGATATTGGTATAATAGTGAAGAATTAATTAATAAAAATTTTCTCCGCATAACAAAATAAAAAATATAATTTAAATATGATTTTAAAAATAAAGAAACGAATCTGAAATGCTAATGTTTTGTATTATAATTTTGAATACGATAAGGAATTATAAGTTAATATTGTTTCGTAATTAATGACCATGTTTCGATAACGCAAAGAACGATATTTTACGAGAGAAATGAAATATTCTTACACGCAAACAATTCATTACCTACGAGGTTAACAACAGTTATATGAATAAAACGAAAAAATCGTAAAGCCGGAGGTTAAATTAGCTTTCTTTTCTTGCTCAGTCATTAATAAGTCGACTGCCACTGCAGATATAGCCATTTCTGACATGGCATACTGTAATATGGTCCATCGTAAATCTAGATTAAACATTAATATCTTAAACCCCTTACACGAATCTATTTCTAATTATAACTATAATTATCCGGTTCGTGTCTTCATTATTCAGCTTTAATATGTAATTGTACGTAAATTATATTGAAAACATAACTATGATTTAAATTTTGCCAGAACGAAAATTATTTAAATTGTAAATTAAAAAATTAATGTTTTTGAACAAATAATAATTGCAAACTAAAGATTGTTTAATTAACTATTTAACGTTGCAATTTATGGTTGTCTTTTGAAAACTATACTTTTCTGTGCATAATGTATTATTAAATTGTTTCAAATTATGCGATAATAATTTGTAATATGTTGTAAATCGTCGAATTTCTCATAGTCAGTTCATAATAAACAATTAAACAGTAAAAAATTAATCTTAAACCATCTCATCCTAATAAAATTGTTAAAATTCTTGGACTTATAGTTATAAAAATTAAAAATATTAAAATTCGAAATTGATTTAAACAAATATCTCTTTCCGTACATTTCAATAAAAGAGATTAATGAATCCATTACTATAAATATAAATCTTGCATAACGTTAATCAATTAATTAATAAATTTTCTTCTATTAAAATTATAAATTCATTCTAAAACTATTAAATTATTTATTATTACAAAATTGTTTAAAGTAAGAATTGTTATATTCATTAATTCAAATATAAAATATGAAAATATAATCAAAATTATAATTTAACATAATCTACACATTTCTAATTCCATCAAAACTTTATTTAAACTATTTCAATTATTAAGTAAACAAATTTTAATTAATAATTAAATTGAATGAAATTTTCTGAAATTTGTTTACATTTATGTAAAAATAAAAATTTCCACATTAATATATCTAAGAAAATACAGCGAGCACATAAATCTAAATAAACAATAGAAAAGTAATTTTTAAGTATTAATTCAACTTAATTCATTTACATTTCGCATAATTCAATGTATCAGTCTCGTAAAAATGTCGTTTTCAAACGATATAATAACAAGTAGAATAAAAAGACTTCAGTTCAACTCAACGATATCTTATTCCATAGAAAGCACGTTGCAAAGAGGAGAATCAATGTTTTCCACGAAGAGTTGCAGATGTTTTGTTTAAAAATCGTTTAATTCAAGAACGTGATGGATGTGTCAGAGCGAAAGGGTGGCGATCGAAAGACAATTCGATCTCGATCGAACGGAAGACAATTAAAAAGCAACAAGCCCCTCGCCACTGCCTGATTATATTTTATGCCGTTGTTTGGCCATTCCTGTTGTCCACCATGGAAATTGCAATTTTCTCAGCCGGATTACAGTTCGAACGAGGCCACGGCTATTCTCGAACTTTCTCTCGTTTTAATCGGGCGACTTCTGCCCGCCAGAAATCATGATAATTGATTCGAAGGCCTTGTTTTTCATTGCTGCCCGACTAATGATTATATGTCGTGTGCTACGTCGTTTTAAACTGTAACTGGTGAAGCCGACTTAATATGGTTTTCATAATTGGGAGATTTGAATTTTTATTATACTCGGACTTTGGTATCCTGATATTTTTTTATCTTTAGGACTTCGAGATCTTGAATAAGAATTATTATTAAGTAATTTATGTGTTGAAGTAATTATTTTAACCATAGTATTTTGAGACTTTTAAATTTTTAAATTTTGCAACTTTGAAACTTTATGATTTTGGGATAGTAGGATTATGGGAGTTTTGGAATTTTGCAATTTTGGAACTGTAGAATTTTTGAATTTTGGAGATTTTGGAATTTTGAAGTTTTTGGGACTTCAGATATTGAAAATTGGAAATTGAACTTTAAGATTTTAAAAGAGAACTTCTGAATTTTAGTGCATTGTTTTGGGAATTTTAGAATTTTTGAATTCTTGGACCTAAAGACCTTAGATATTTGGGATTTCGAGACATTGGAATTTTAAAACGGGATTGTAGAATTTTCTGATTTTTAAATTTGTTAATTTTGTAATTTTTTAACTTTAGAAATTTGTAACCTTATAATTTTTGAATAATAATTTTTTTTATAGAACTTTGAAATTTTAGAACTTCAGTATTATAGAATTTTATAATTTTTGTATTTTTGTTGAACTTTAGAACTTCGAAACTTTGGAACCTTAGAATTTTTGAATTGCAGGACGTTTCAGTTTAAATCTTTTTTAATTTTGAGACATTGAAATGTTAATATTTTTGAACTTCGTAATTTTCTAATTTCGAGACATTGGGACCTAAGCATTTGAATTTTTGGTATTTTGAGTTTTCCAAATGTAAACCTTGTAATTTTGTAACTTCGGAATTTTAAAAACATTGGAGACTTTGAAATTTTTAGATTTTTGAAGTTTGGTTCATTGCGACTTTGCAATTAGGGTATTTTAGAATTCTTAAGTTTACAGACTTTGGGATTTTTGAACTTTGTTAGCTCTTCAGATTTTAAAACTGAAATTTTGAACCTTTGAATATAAATAATACATAAACGTACATTAATTAAAAAAAATGTCTCCTGTTCGAACAAGTTATTTCGGCTTCACCAGTTAAAGAATTATGTATATATTATTACATACATATTTGTTACGGATTGCTTAGAGATAATTGAATTTTCCTCCATTTTAATTAAATATTATATTTTTGTAATATCTGTATAATATTAATATAAAAAATATACATTGTAGAAGCTTATTAGCAGCTATTTTTACATGTATACTGAAGAAAAACCATATTACAAAGTGACAAATTAATTAAATCTTATTTTATTTTAAGAGTTACATAACGTTTGCCTAAATTTTTATCATGATTTAGATAAATTCAAATTCCACGATTGAAATCTGATGCTGGGTAAAATGTTTCCGCGGTTTAGGAAGAAAATGAACGAGTGTTTTAATTCTACGGTTTGAAAAGGGGTAGTTGAAATCCTGGCACGATTTAGAAGTGGATTAATCTTCGACTGGATGAATGTTGAAAATCGTTGAAGTATATTCGAGTGGAGCTCTATTCATAGAATCTAAAAAGTCCTATGATAGAAATATCAATAGTATGAATTATTGAATGTTATAATGCATACATTGTTTTGAAAAATTTACACAAACATTTGGTTTTAATATAACTCTCCCTTGCAATTTACATGTGGTGACAGGAAAAATAACTGTAATTTTTTAATGTAATCCTTTGCACTCTTGTATTGAATGTGACTCGACATCACATTTCTCTTGGGGTTTATAAATAATTCGGATATATAGAATTATAAATAATTCAAATAAATATGTATAATAAAAATATATTGTAACATACTCTGC
This sequence comes from Megachile willughbiella, assembly GCA_945859595.2. NCBI lineage: Eukaryota > Metazoa > Arthropoda > Insecta > Hymenoptera > Megachilidae > Megachile > Megachile willughbiella. The sequence continues at coordinate 2,970,288 of OX243807.1, forward strand.
ACTGTTGCAATACATTTCATTGAGAACCCTTTTCTTGATCTATTTTGTAAATTAAGGAATTGGTAGATTAAAGAAATTAAGGAGTGCAAAGGATTAAATATATAACTTACCATCAACAAAAATTGTTAAATTGTTAACCAATGCAAGCAAGAAAATAGTGGTAAAATTAACATTGAGAGAGATATTAAAAATCTTGGAAACTTTTAATTTAATAACAAATGTAATTAGGCAGTGCATTAAGGTTCTCAGATTTTCATAAGGGTAATGCAATCTTCTCTTTGCTACGTATACGGTAAAATAAAAAAAGATGTACAAAGCAGGGGTTGAAATCATTTAAATATTTTTATGCCAGTGGTGTGAAATATAAGTTTTTTTGCTATGGAATTTATAGAACGTAATTGGTAAGTGTACACTATGTAGTATTTAGAAATTATGTGTTATTTTTAGTTATTTTTCTTTAGATACATATTGTACGCACAATTTAACACTGAAATAATCAAACTTGATTCTTCAAAAATTCAACTGTTTAATTTAAATTATGAAATTACAGAAATTATTCAGATATTTTTGCTAAAATGTATGTTGGTTTTCGTGAAAAGTTCCTGCATTTTTGTGTAAATATTGGGAGAAATTTATTTAATTTATTTAATTTTATTGAAAAATTGAATTTGCATATTTAAATATTAAGCTTTATTTTTTTATTGATATTTGTTAGCTGTCATTATTACTTTTTGTAATCGGTATGTAATTAAAATTTCTATTAATTTCTTCAAATTAATCTTGATATTATTACATTCAAAATTAAGATTTGCATTGTTTAAATTTCTAATATTTTTACTTACAGGAACATATATTTATTGCTTTTAATAGTAGTGTTTAATTTTTACATAAACCTAACATACAAGATAAAATAAATTTTTACATAAAACACTCAAATAATTCCTCATTTGTAATTTTCACATTATATTTTCATTACAGCATTCAAATAATTAGTTAAATGTTTTGTGAAGATTTTGTGTATTGCAAAAAATTGTCACTAAAATTTATTTTTCAAAACGAAATTCCATAGAAAAAGAACAATATTATAACTTACTTTTTTCACACGACATCACTACATGTTCACAGAATCCTTTTTTGATGTTCATTAATTCAGCATTTATGACGGTGTTAATTACTTCTAAGAATTTATGATGATTTAAATGTAAGCATTTATGATATTAATTAATTCTAACCATTCATGATGACATTAATTAAGTCTAAGAATTTATGACTACGCTAATTAATTCTTATCATTTATGACGGTATTAATTAATCCTAATGATTTATGATAATATTAACTAATTCTAATTATTCATGATTGTATTACTTACAATCATTTATGACGATATTAGTAAATTCCAGTCATGTATGATATGAATTTATGATGATATTAATTTTAATCATTTGTGATGATACTAACTCTAATAGTTTATGACGATATTAATTAATTCCACTCATGTATGATATGAATTAATTTATTCACTCATAGTGGTATTAATTAATTTAAAGTCATTCTGATTTCAAGTCATTTATGACAATATTAATTAATTCTACGTACTTGTAATGATGTTCGTTGTATTTCAACCCCTGAAACAATGCGTGTGTTGTGATTTATGATTGCGTACTTGGCATGCAGCAAGATTTTTGTTGACTTCGCTGAACACATATGATGACAATGTTTCGGGTGTCTGTTGCAGTACGGCAGTCCCGGCTCGGGGTGGCGACATCTTAACGCGAAGTGGCGTTCGCCTAGGTATTATTTGTACATATATTATATATTTATTTACCATATGTTATATACATACGTACATATACGTAAACATACATATATATATACATATATATATATATACATATAAGAATATTAAAGAAGCACCACTGAATTTTTCTTCACGCATCGCTCGCGACGTTCTCGTTATGATGATCTTACTATTTGAATTAATCGAATCCACGATCGACAAGCGGACGTTCTCGAGGAACTTCTTTCTCGTCCATTTTATGTATAATTATATGACTCTGTCAAATTATGTGTCAGAATAAATCATTGTCGTTCTCCGGCGTTTATGTTTCAATTTCAACGTGCAACGCGCGTTTCGTCGAGAACGAGAAACACGTCTCGAGTTCCTCTTCGTTTTTTATCGGATTCGAACCAGCACGTCTATGCTGTATATATTGTTCGTATTGCATGAGTTATCTGTATTTTAGTGCAAATTAATAAATATTCTGCCCGTATAAGTATTGTCTATTCGTTGTTCATCGTGTACGACAGGCATGACCAAGTCAGATTTCAAAATTTGGAAATATTTTAATTTTAATATTTGAGAAATTGAGAATTTGGGAAATTCGGAGGTGGAAATTTAGGGATGTGAAAATTTGGGGATATTGAAATGGAAATTTCAGAATTTAAGGGTTAAGGAGTTTGGGGTTTGATAAATTGAAATATCGAGAAAGGGCTGATTTGAGAATTTGGGGCTCTGGTGATTTAAGAATTTGGAAATTTACAAGTTGAAAAATTTAGGAATTTGGAAACATGGAAATGTAGAAATTTAGATTTTTGGGAATTCGGGGATTTAGTTATTGATATAATCAGATACTGGAAATTTGAGGTTTGAAGATGTAAAAATATCAGTTTGTAAATATTAAAGTTTGAAAAAATGGAAAATTCAGAAATTTATAAGTTTAAACATTTGAGGGTTTAGTAATTCGGAATTTTTCTATTTGGGACTTAAAAATGTGGAATTTTGAATATTTCATTATTTAGAAATTTGAAAATGTATAAATTTTGTCGACTGAAAATTTAGAACTTAAAAAATGTTGGGTTTTGAAAATTTGGAAAATGTAGAATTTAGTAATTCAAACATTCGGACTTTTGCAAATTATAGAATTCTGATTTTGAAAATTTAGGAATATAAAAATTAAAAATTGAATAATTATTTTGAGATATCCTAGAGTAATCCCAGAAAGAGCAATGGAACCATATATTTTAAGATATCTTTCTTCTTAAAGTAACAATGAATCACCTTGTATACTTAGTAGACACGTTGAAAATGAAGAAAAAAACCTGTAAAAATATCTATATATGATCTCATAGTTCAATGAAGTAAAAAAATGGAATGCTTGACGACCCAACACTTGGTCATGGCTGGAGTGCAGTATCCTTAGCGATATTTTCTTTCGTAGTGCGATTAGAAGTTTGACCCTTAACCATTAGAGTGCTGGTATGGGTCAATGAAAAATGTAAGATAGTAAGCTTATTTCTAATATGCCCAATATTTCTTGTAAAAGGTAAAGTTCAATAAACTGATTTGTTATTATCCAAGTTTGAGAAGTTAACCCCCTTGCACTCCGATTTTCGTTTATCTTTCTAGAAGATTCTTATAGTCCATAATTAGCACGGTGATTATGAACTTTAGGTTGGTAGTGTATATCGCGAGAAAGCTTTTTATCGGCGTGCGTGCTCCCAAGTTAACCGGTCGATGTCGAGATTACAACGAGGAAATTAAGCACATGCAGCTTGTATCGCGACAGGGCCACGTGTTACGCCATATAATATTGCGTTTAAACCTATCCACCGTGACTTTTTTAAAGCTTTCCGCTGATACAAGTTTCACACGCGCGACGCTTGCTAATCAGCTCCTTCCTACGTTACAAAATAGCCAGCGTAATTTATCGTAGTACAGTACAATGACTCGAATTTTGATGGCTGTATTTAAGGTAAATGTCCCAGTGGCCAAGCGATTAAGATGCTGTTAGGGTAATTGCAGTGCCCTTTATATTCAGAGAATGTAAAATTAGAAATAAATACGGTTATAGGAGGAGGCAATTTTGTACCTTTAGATGAAATATTAAAAATTTACATTTGGGAAAGAACAAGTTTTACGTTAATTAAAATCTGAAAATGGCGCAGTCATGTTGGATAACCGAATTCAAATGAAAGTTAACTTTAAATGATTAATACACATGTCATTCTACTCTAGTTCTTAACATAAGATAAATATAACCAGTACGGTGGAGTAGCAATCGAACTCTCAAGCGGGTGAGAAGACCTCGAACAAAATTCCTTGCAGAATTGGTTAAAATTGTTTAATGAAGGTAGAAAATAAACGGGGATTGGTAGAGAACTGAAAGAAAGCGGGTTTTTGGAAGTGGAAATTTATGAGCTCTTGAACGATCTACTGATGACAAGAAGGGACAAGGTTAAGGACAAGGAAAAGAAAACAGCACGGTAAAGAAAGTGATTGGCGAACATATGGTCGGATCTTCAACAGTAATTAAATATGAGTGCATGTATTTTTACTTTCGTAGAAATTAATCTCAAATTACTGTACCAAATATAAAATCTGTTAATTTAATTATTTTTATCATTTAGCAAAAAAATTAAGTTCATTTTGCGGAATGAAAATATTTGATGTATAATAAATTTAATTAATTACAACGAGTTTTTTCGTGAATTAATTTTAGCACATGTAACTTTTCAATGTTAATTTGTAACGAAGTGCTTATTTTGAAGATTTATTTGAAGAATTTACGTGACTATAATGTAAGAAAATTGATTAAAAGTGTGTTATGAATTTTAGGTTATGTTGATACGACGAGTTCAAGAATAAACAAAATTATATTTTCGCATAGTTATTATTAACATAAATGTATAGAATATAAGACATACTTGCTTCAATACAATAAATATTAACAATGAAATAAATTCATTAAGGCTGATATAATTCGATTTAACGTGAAATCTTGTTCATATCGATGGCATTAACACTAGGTTTATGAAACTTGCTAAAATGACGCATCTTAGATTCCTTATTCTAAATTACAAGAACTACAATTACAAGAATTACTCTATTAAGAAGCTTTTGTCGAAATGATAAATAATTGTATAAATTTATTTATATTTCATCCCTTATTTATGGAATGTTTCACTTTATTTATCTATATGAATATTATCGGAGTTTAGTTTTATGACGTGTCATCACGCAGAAACTACTGAACATTTTTTTATAAAATTTTGCATAGATGTAGATCTTATACTATAGATGGTTTTAGAATATGCTTTGTGGTAATAAAAATTCAAGAAGTACCACAAAAATTACCTTAACCACAATTTCACGTGCATTTTGGCAAAATATAACATCATCATATTATGTCACTATGACATCATATTTGCACTCTTTTATGGCAAACGCACATAAAATATAGTTTATCAAAGAGCTCTGCGATAGTTACAAATTATTCAACGAGCCAGACTTCAAGAATAAATTGGCCGTGAAATTTCACCACTTTTAATCTTCTAAATTAGACAACAGCTCTTAATATTCCAATTATTACAAAAAGTAAATCTGATTACTGATTATCTCTTTTTCAAAAATAGAACACATGAATTTCATGAATATCTTATTCTCTTATTATATCTTGCAAGCGATATTTGTTTTTAACCCTGCGAAGCGTGTAGACCGACTAGTTTGTAATTTTAAAGTACTTAACTATTCATCGGACGTCCGTAAACCTAGTGTTAATGATTAATTAGTGTGATGTTATCATGTACTCGTGAAATGACACGATACTTAATTTCAGTATTCGAACAAGATTAATAAGAAGTAAGATTAATTTAAATTCTCAATTATTTAATAAACTAACTTTACTATTTAATAAATTATATAACATTAATTAATTATAGCATTAACAAAAATATTCTTGTGTTTACTTAAGTTATTATGAAACTACTTTAAAAACTTTAAAAACGTTGAATCTTGGAGTATTATACAATAATACTTTTGCATAATGTAAGTATTGCATTACAAAAACTTATAGTTATAAGTTTAACAAATATAATTATATCTACGTAAAACTAATATATTTTAACTAATTTAAATGTTCGATGTAAGTAGAAATGTTATTTAGAAAATTCCCATTCGATTCTTAATTACCGGTACTCGTTACAGCACAAGGACATTTACCTTAATTTACAGTTATCTTAAAAGTGCTTGACATGTTTTAAAAATTAATTAAATCACTGTTTCCGCGATACAAGATAAGAAAAATCTTGAGATATTAAAAAATTCTTATCGATTCGATTATAGTTTTCGAATAAATTAATAAAGAGGCATCGTTGGACCATTGAGTTTAATAAAACTGTTTCTAATTTAGAGCAAAAATAAGCTGATCTATATTTCTACGTTTTGTTAATATTCATTATTTGAAGAGATATTTAATATTTAGTTTTTTGACTTGCAGAAATATTGAATTAATTAATCGTACATCGAGTATGGCAGCCAAGGTGGTAGAGTAGCTTCTTAAATTAGTTTGTTGCAAGTTTAAATCCCTCACGGTTAAAATACATTATATTTCTGTTTTTATTTATCTTTCGTAAATATATATATTTTTATTTATATGTTCTGTATTTTTTTCATATCTTTTTTATTTCATTCTATTCATTTTTCTTTATCTTCAATTTTTTTGGAGATCCATATTAACATTATTGACCGGCAATTTTACTGAAAATCTCATGTCACCGGCTATTATTTCGTAATTGGATGTGGAAGCAAAACAATATAAATAAACTTTAATAAATATCATTTATAACTCAACTTTTAATATTTCTTTTTTGTATCCATAAGCAGTACAGCATTGCCTCGAAATAAGCAACACGTTCGGGACCGGCCAGTTGCTTATTTCGAAGGTGGTATGCTATTCGGCTTGCTTTTGTTCTTTAAATCGCTATGTGTCAGAGTGAGAAAACAATATACATGTTCTGTCCTCTTTCCACGACTCGTTCCATAACTTCTTCTATATTACGGACCTCTCACTCCGTCGCCGATCTCTCACTCGGCGGCGGACTTCAATCAAAGAAGTGGGGATAAAAATTTGCTAATTTCGAAGCTCGAAACTGTTGCTTGTTTCGAGGCAATACTGTATAACAATGATAGTCGGCGCGTCACCAAGTTCAATAGTTGCACCAAGAATATTTAAATAATTTTGTAAGTTTGTTATCATGTTCGTTCCACTCTTCTTCCAATTCGTCGTCACTATCTGATTCTATTATATTTCTTTTTTGATATTTTGGTGGCCTAATATCAGATGCACTATCTTCTGATATAGTATCATTTTCCAAGTTACCACAATTTGATTCATACTCACTCGGACAATCAGATAAAGCATCCGCGTATAATTAATTGAAAGATTCTTCATTGTTACGTTCCATCTTTTTTTTAAAGTTTTTTTAATTGTTAAATTTTTTTCCAACAAAGGACGTAACTTGGTGGGTATTATAAGCGAGAGACACAGCTTGAGTTATGCTGACCAACAATTACACTGTATGATCGCGAACAGAGAAACCAACGGTGATGCGAAAAAAAAGCGTAGCACGAGTTAACTCGTGACCGGTCAACAATGTGTTAACACTTATTCCTTACAGTTTTATAAAAAAAGCCATGGAATAAAAAATAATTCTTATTTAAATAGAAACCAGCTGTTATAAATCTCAAAAAAATTTTCGGAAGCGACATAAGTATTAATTTTTTATTGTCCTAGTTATTAATAAGTACAATGAATAATCACAACTTTTGTTACCATTAGTAACCATTACTGATGACAGAAACTTTACGAGTAACCGTTAAACGAATTATTGGGGATTATTAGTATTAATATTAATAACAGTTTACAACAGATCAATGTAATCAACAAAATTATGATCGTTTGTAAATATCAATAACAAAAATAAAATTCTGACCGTAGATAATGGTTACTGGCAACAAAAATATAATTTAACTTATTTATATTAGTTAACGATACTCAAAATTAATTTCTATATACGGTTAACAGTGTTGGAAAAAGATTTTAACGATTCACAATCATAATTTTTATACAAAATCATTTTATTGAAGGTATTAACTGAACTATAATCTTTATCATTTTTTTATGAGAGTTATTCTGTCCAATTTTATTTGATGCACTGTAATTGTGTTACATAATATAAAGTTAAATCTGCATTTTCCCTATTCAAAACTACATAATGGTGTATGACATTCAATAACACTGTTTGTTATTTTTAATATTAGGATCAGCTCAATAAATCAGTCAAAGTAAAATGACAGAACAATTTTATTGTTTATTTATTAAAGACCAATATAAAATAAATTATGTATATTACAGCTCTAAACCATAGAGGTTGCAAATTCAATTTTTCTTTTATTTATTGTAATTGTATTATATCATTGACAACGTATAGAGTGGTTCATATTGCTGTGACATTAAAAACACAAATATTTTCAGCAAAACATTTAGTAAATGCCCACATATTACAAGAACAGTTTGTACTTTTCAAATTATTTGGCAAACTTGTTTAATATCATAAGAACTTGTTCTACTACATATCAATTTTGATTTGTACCAACAATATTTAATCTTGCCTGTAAAAATTAGTGCATGTAGCTAATAATGTTACACAATTACAGCAAATTAAGGCAATTAATTAACAAATTATGATGGAATAGAACCTATAAAAATATATAAATTAAATTAAAAAATAAAAGAAATAGTAAAATAGAAAAAAATTATTGATTATGAGTTGAACAGAATTTGAACTCGTAATAGTAATTTCAAAGCACGTCGCTTTACCACCTTCATCATCAAAGTTGTTACAATACTTCTAAATAATTTTCTAATTCTGGAAATTAAACGGTTAAATATTAAGCACCTTCTCAGAAAAAGGAGTATTAACAACAGCGGCAGGATGTGCACTGGCTTATACTTTGCTCAAGATTCATCGCATAAAGCTTTATTAAAATCGATAGTCCAACGAATATGATGTTTTCTTGTAAGGATAGGTTCGAAACACAAGAATGTTTCGATTTTCGAAAATTCGAAACTTTGTACTTTTTTCGAAACTCTCGTAATCCAGATCATTGCGAGTTTCGAGAGTTCCGAAATTTTATAAACCTTCGGATTCGAGTATTTCAAAATTCGGTCCAAACTCATCTCTGTAAGTATCGCAGCAACAGAAATATAGCGTGATCGCAGATATTAAAGTTATATAAGTCGCTAATGGCCGTATACGTATTGCAGAATTTCAAACAATAAAAGAATTGAAGATTTGAATGCTTCGAATAAATCATTCACGTATGTACGAAACTATCGAAAACTTTCCTGGAAAGCTTAAAACGGTTCACAGCGTCTCGAACCCGTCACTATCTATATTTGATTTACAGTTACGAAATTCCTCGTTTATTTCCGTTCTCGTTGATATTTCTCGACCAAAACAATGGAGCACGATCGTTTCAACATTTTACGTTTTTTGTCACTCACAAAACTACCTTTATTTCGTAAAAATCTGGTGAAAATTGTATTGCATGACACTTCTGTTGTACGATTGTTTTTATCGTTTAATGTTTCAAATATCTGGTATCGACGTTTTTTTTTGTACGTATTTTTGCAATGTTGTACGTAGATAGTAATTTTTTACAATTTATCATATTTATATTTTCTTTCTGACATAATATTATCTTAACCCAATGAACTTTGCCTCCTATAAAATAAAGAAATGAAGATATATTTTGCAGAAAAATTTATGCAATATTTGTTCGATGTTAACATTGATTTGGGTTAAGATGGTAAGAAAATGACACCTTGTTCTCTAACTCATTTATTTCTTTTGCACCTGGAAGGTTTTATGCACCGGCATTGTGAATGCACATTAATGTAGATGTTAATTTTATCAGTTAATAGTAATTATAGTTGTGCAGTAGAATATTTATGAAATTATATATTTGTTTAACAATTATCATAAGTATTTCTTTAATGTAAGTGGTAATTAACGGGTATGTGTATCGTTGATATAATCAACGACTAATCTATAGTGATTAATATGGTCCTTGTTGTGGCTTATGAAGTAACTGAAAATTTTATTAAATTTATATTGTAAAACCAACTATACAAAGAATATTTGTAATTCATTCAGTCGGAAGAAGTAATTAGATTTATGTCATAGATTAAATTAAATATAATCACAATTATATGCTCATTTATTTTAATTAATAATTGAAAAATAGTAATTAATTTATGTCTTATTCAATATTGTATGAATATATACAAAATATAAAAAGTTTTTATTATCAATTTCTTAACTTAAATTTTTAAACAATATTCATTTTCGGATACTGCGACAATTTAAAGTTAAGTTTAAACTTTTTGTTATTTTGTAAAAATGTAGACTATTTCTTTAGATATTCATTTGTAATATACAAAGAACTTTTGTTTAAAACTTCAGATGCACAATTTTATGCATGCGATGTTGCGTGCTCGATTTTCAGTAGCCTATGGTTCTTCGTGCAATATTGTGTAATTTTGAAAATTATAAACTTTCCAGTTCTGAAATTAAAAAATTCTGAAATTTTTTAAATTTGTAAAGTTTCAAAATCATGGGGCTTTAAAAGAGACTCAGAAATTTGAAAATTTAGAAATTAAAAAATTTGGTAATATTGAAATGTGAAAATTTAGAAATTTAGAAATTTAGAAATTTGGAAATTTAGAAATTTAAAAAGATAGAAACATAGAAAGATGGAAAGATGAAAAGATAGATATTTACATATGTAAAAATTTAGAAATTTTCAAATCTATAATATTAAATACTTCCAAGTTTTCGAATCTACAAACTTACAAATTTTCCAATTTCCAAATTTTCAAATTTCACATGTGAATCTATTAATTGTATAAAAATAGTAGTCAAACTAAAATTTGTCATGCTTTTATTTCGCCGCATTGAAATAAGGGATGAATTAAACAGTGTCTCTACTTACTGAACGACAGCTACGTCATATATAAATATTTTAGTTTATTTATAAGCCACACGACACGGACCGTGTTAAACACGATTAAAAACATTGATTGAACGCTGAACGAACGATCGGATGACAACGGTATTAAATTAAAGCACCTAAATATTTTCTATCCCATATCACAGAGGGTTAATTAAATTTTTCTTTGATTATATACTAATCAATGAAACAAAATTTGTAGCAGCTATGGTGATCTTTTTAAACATATACAAATGTGACAAAAGGATGAAGTCTTAAAAATATTTTATTAATACTTTAAATATTAATGAATTATTGTAATCATTAAGTAAATGGATGATATATTAGTTGTTCAGTTATTCGTTTTCTTAATTTCTTTGAATCATTTTGGCCTGAATTGTCGTCAAATTCAGATGCTGACTCTAAGATTTCTTTTTTATTACCAATTCTCATGAGTCTTACTTCTACAAATATAATAAAAATGATAAAATTCTTCGGAAATGAAGATTTTATTGGAGTGATGTTATTGCCCAGGAAAGTATTTTTATATTTTGTTATAATTACCTACCAGCTTCACTTTCAGAGGCATCGCAGTTATAATTTTCGTTGAAATCATTCTGGGCCACATTTTTTTTTAAATAAAATAAATTACGATTCGTAATTAATTTTCAAATAACAGTTACTTTGTTGAGGGATTTTTGTGGGCCGATACTAAAACAAGAACCGTGTCGACTTTGTTGAATATTTATTAGAAACTGAACTAGAACTTGCAAGCTGATAATAGAAATCTGCAATGATTCCTAGACAGACCTGCAGATCCTCACACATATTGAGGTTATGCCACTAATATTATACAATTTGTAGTCTTTCACAGTATTGTTAGTATTACTAAAATTTAACGAAGGTAAATTGCATCGTAATATATTCGGCTAAAAATAATTTCAATCTAAGGACTTGCACGACTTTCAAAATGAACATCCTTCCAATACCCTTAATCAGACAAACTTCAATCGCCAAAATATTCGGGAATTTGAATTATTTTCGCTATAAATTGTTTACAGATAAAAATATATTAAATTTTATCTATTGTTATCATTATCTTCATCTTTTTCAAAAACGGATTTACCCTATATTTAAAATAAAAGACTCAACAGTTGTAAATATATTGTAATTTATTACGAATAAATTACAAAAATTATTATAAATAAGTTATAAAGAAATGACAAACTATTACAGATAAATTACAATACGTTATAAATAAATTATTATACATTAGAAATATACGTTTTACAAATATTAACATGAAATATATACAAAAATATGCATTTTGACATAATGAACAGAAAGATGGCAGACAAAAGTATTTAAAATACTAAAAAAAAAAAAAAGAAACATAAAACAAGTGAACAATAATATTATTATATAAGTCATTACATACATTATATTATAATATTGATACAAAACAGCAAAATTACTTAATATTTTGACAACTTTTTTGTACAATAAATAAATAAATAAATAACATTAATAAAGAACGGGGTCATTTACCTTACTTAGATTTCATATTTTCAGTCGTTGAAAATATAATGTGTTCAAGTTACAATGTTCAATTTTTTATACTTAAAAATAGTTCTAACTGTGACAGAAATATGATTTTCAAACAAAAACACGGCCATTCTTTTTAATATTAATAATTGTATTATAGTTGAAAGCTATCGTAATACAAATTAAAATGTTTATATCAATTGTCGAAATGTTAACTTCGGTCAGTGACTACAGATATAACAAGACTGGACATATTTTTATTTTTTGGGATATATGAATTTGTGACTCGAAAACAAGCGCCATCTGCCCTATCTTCATATAAAATTATGAAACACTTCGTACTGCAGCATTTGATCACACTTTAAACTATTTATACTTTTAATACTTATTTATACACTTATTTATACTATTAAGTAGATACTATTACAGACTACCAACCATATAGGATCATGTCTTACAACCAATTTAGCATTTTCTAAAGTCCTGCGGGAAAGAGAAGACAAATCAGTAATCTGTATTGTATCGACAAAACGGCTAAATTTTACTTTAGGGCACACAAAATTGACTTTCTTTACCATTTAATAGTTTTTGATACAATACAAAAATGTAAATTTTAATGTTAGGAATCCAGTGGTTAAAAAGTTATACGTATGTCAATTTGAGGGCTCTTGGCGTATTTGACTGGTTGCTGCGACGCCATATGTAGTCATGCTCCGTTGGTCGGTTAGGTAGAAAATGCTATTAAAATGGTAAAACATGTTTTTTGCGATAACTAGTTGTAAACAGATTTTAGGATAACGTGAGGTGAAGTAAGTGAATTTTATACAGGTTGACATACAACAATAACAATACATATTTTAATAAAACGATAACATATTATATCAATTAAATGCCTTAACCTTAACGCGAACAAAAACTGTGACTATAAAGGCGCCGTCTGTTTCCTTCGAGAGTCAGCTACTTTCTGCTGGCGCATTTCCAAACTCGGAAATTTTTCCAAACTTGGAAAAACATATGTGTTAGAGAAAGCGGCTCTAACAGGCAAAACAAGGGCCTACGCGAAAACGCTGGAACAAGCCTGGGTCCTCAAGGACCTCCAAAACTTTCGAACTAAATGTATGACTTAACCGCTACAAGATGCTGTTTTTTTTTTAATAAACGACATTATAGAATCCTTTTAGTTCTCATAAACGTAACCCAATAAAATTGTTAGAGTAGAGTATACTCTACAACTAGATTTATGGCAGGGATAACCAGCATCTTGAACAGTGACGATAAACAGTCACCACTTGGGATCAAACAGTTCAGTTTTCCGGTCAGTTCAGTTTTTAGTTCACAGATTTAGTTTCCAGATTTAGCAAATACCATTTTGACACAACACAGATTCTAATTAATACGTACACACACACAGTTACACTTTCATACAGCACACAAACAATAGTAAAAGCAGAATCAGCCCACAGTTACTTCAGTTCCAATTCAATAATTGGGTGGTCCTTCGACTAGATGGCACAACGAGAGGTGCTATATTCCAGGAGGGTCAGATCACTTCCTAAACACAAATACACAGTATGTCGGAAAAATAACAGAACTTTTTAAATAGAAAGAAAAGTATTAGTTATTTTGCCAAAATTAATTTTTTTTATTCAAGTTACATCCCTTCCGCATCAATACACCGCTGGGCACGCTCAAGTAATGTTAACATAGATTTTTTTATGTCGTTTTGCGGAATCGCTTCAATCACCCTTATCACAGCTGCTTGGACTTGTGTAACAGTGTCATAAAACGTTCCTTTCATGGCTAATTTCAATTTTGGAAAAAGGAAGTAATCGCATGGAGATAAGTCAGGCGAATATGGAGGATTTTGGAGCACACAGACTTGTTTTTTCGCAAAAAATTCACGAACTGCGACAGTTTTGTGACATGGTGCATTATCATGCAACAGAAACCAACTCCTTGGCGCTCGATATTCTGGCCTCACATGAACGATTCCTTTCCACAAACGTTCCATAACACCCAGATAATATTCGCCATTAACATTTTGTCCCTGTAGAACGAATTCCCGAAGTATAATACCTTTAGAATCGTTTAGAATTTAGAAAAACTCAAAACCTGGCTTTGGGTCGTCTTCCAAAGTATCACAACCGTCCTGGAATCGCTTATACCATTCGAACACACGTGTACGGGATAAACAATTGTCGCCATAAACATTTTTCATTAATTCAAATGTTTCTGTAAAAGTTTTACCGAGCTTTACCGAGCAGAATTTAATATTCGTTCTTTGTTCCATCATGATTTTGTGACACGGTGACGAAAGGTTCTGTCGCTTTAAACGCTATAAGTTTACAATTCGTTGCTCGATTCCACTAACGATTGGTTTGTTTTGTAGGGGAGGAATACTGTTTTCAAATAGCATATTGTTTTTATAGATGTCGCTAGTAGTATTCCTTAAATTTAAAAAGTTCCGTTACTTTTCCGACATACTGTGTAGATAGAAGTCAATGTGACGTCACATTCACATGTCAAATAATAATGCTTGACTTTATATACGCCTAACTTTTTAACCACTAGATTTCTAACATTCGAACATATTTCTATTCTAGACATCAAAAGCTATATGGCAAAAGACAGTCAACAATTTTGTGTGTCCCAAAATAAAATTTAGAAAAAGATAAGCGAGTAAAATAGATCTATCGATATTAATCGATAATCCTCGAGAACAAAGGCATGTCCAGTCTTCTTATATCTTTAGTCAATGCTTCGGCTAAATGTCGAAGCGATTTATAAGTGCACGACGATTAAATTATTTGAACAATAGAGTCAAAAGCTTGGAATAGAACAGTAATGGGCTCCGCCAAGTGTGTTTGTCCACTAAATCCTCTCTCCCTCTTTGTCTCTCTCCCTGTTCTTTCCTTTGCAAATGAACCCATTTGTATTCAGTCGTACGGCTAATTCGTCCCTCCTCGATATCTCTGCACGACTTCTCATTAAATTTTAGAATGCGAAACGACCTACGGATCTCGCGAGAGAATTATTTTCAATATGAGAGCAAACACAACGTCATGCGTGTTTTGCATGGGGAAATAATTGGAAGGCGAGTTTACGGCACTTCTTGTTGATCATATAAGTTTATGATTTGATTTCGAGCATCGGAAGTTGTTGGATTATTTTAGAGGCAATTGAGGAAATGTATTGAAACCGTCGAATAATATGATTTGGTATATTTATTTTCCTTTTTGGAGAGAATTGATTAATATTTCAAATTGACAATAATTTAATGGAGAATTAAGGATCCATTATGTATTAGATCCAATTTATTGGTACTTCCATTCGTTTTGTCTTAGTTCTTATAATGTTCATTAAGGTTCGAACACTGAACGTTATTTATTTCGCTATCTTTCAACAGAAGGTTAAATTAGAAACGTGGTTTAAATTTAGATTACTTAAACGGTAAGGAATGGTGGTTTAACTGTCGTTTAATCTTCTTCTACGTACTTCTGCATTTAATTTATATTTCTACTATTCTACTTTTAATATTTTAGTAATAGTTTATTCATTGTTATTTTTAATATTAGGACCACATTTTATTTTACCAGTTTTTAAATACTGAGGACACGTGGTGTAAATTTAATTTAGTTTCTACGTTACATTTTTAATATTTTGTTTAATTATGCCTGTATGAGTACAACATAAGTAATACATTTCACTTTATTTGAAATTTAAATTGTAATTGAACTTTTAATTGAAGTTTAAATTGTTATTAAAACGGTTCTTAATATTATGAAGAATACATTTCTGTAACCACATCGTTTATACCTAATCGGCGGTTCTAACATCGTAAAAGGTATGAGTATAAATATTCAATTAAATTTATATACTATTGATAAATTGTTAACTTGTAATTGCTCCGATATAAATTACAAGATGATTAATTTGATATTTGGAGAAAATAATAAGTTTGTTAGCAGCATATAAAATGTCCGCTTTTGAAAATCGAAAGTTGGATAATAACATAAGAGTACACCAACAGAACGCTTATGATATATATGTGATATTCTCATAGTATTTTTAATAAGTGACCGAGATTATACAGTAGTTGACAATTTAAAGTTAAGTATTTCATAAGTTGTAAACGGAAAGTACTCGTGCCTAAAATCGAAAAGTGAAAACTGTTATCACAATAAAAATAGATATAGAAATATTTTTTATTTATTTATACGTTTAGAACAATGGTGACTCGTAGCTAAAACTGGTGGGGGCGCTGCTCCAAAAAATGTTTAGGCTTATTTCTAAAATTGTGTGAAAGGAAACAAACATGTATAAAGGAAAAATTATTTAGAGACTTGATAAAATCCTAAAAGAACAACTTCGAACAGTTTTTACTTACTTATTTTATCGATCATATCAAGTGGAAATAGGGGATGATACCGTTCCACAGTGTCTATACGTGAGCCGCCATTGATTTACAACACAGTGGTTTCAACAAAATATAATTGTTTATGAAATAAAATATTTAAGCCATCGAAATATAGATATATTACAGTATGCAATAACTATTTTATTTCTTACTTTTCTAAGAAAAAAGTTGGTTCAATATGTCAATATTTGTACGCGTTACCCTAATTGCAAAATATAGAAAATAATGTTATTTTTTAAAATGATCAATGTAATCTGATTCCCTGCCGTAAAAGAATTTTATCATAAAATTATTTTGAAAATAGGTTATTTTTAGGATTTTATTTGAACAAAATTAAACAGCACAGAACAAACTAATAAAGACATTTCTCCTACATAAATAATAAAATAAACGTTTAATATTTCATTCGTAATATTATTAAATTTACTGATAAACCGTGAAAAACTGAATAATCAAATTTGTAAATAACAAGGCAAATTCCGTTTATTATTCAAATTCGAAGGGAAATTTTATCGAAATTTCTAAAAAATAATAAAAATGATTCCTATGTATTAATTACTTCCTTCCCTTTGTCATAAATTAATTTATTATTCAAAACTGTTCTTATCTTTTCTATATTATTAAGCAACACTGTAGCAAATGTTCATTTTTCCAGTAAAATCAATATTGTTGCAAAATAACTATTTCTTGTTTTGATTTTTAACAAAATTCGATCGCGTCGCAATCTGTGCTTTATCCTAACGCAAACAAGGAACGAGGATGAAAATTCACGAGGTTTGTTCGTGATTGATGCACAGAGCGCAATTTTATTCCGTAAAATTGCCAGGATAAAGGGTAGGATTGGCGAAAATAGGGGTAAGGGGTCAGCGATAGAAATTCGAACCAATTTATTCGGCAATTGAAGGTTCAATTACTTTTCCTAGCGTACAGCTCAATTTTTTCTTGATCGTGCTTCTCTTTTTGCCTTTTCCCCCCCCTATGTTTTTGTCCTTCGTCAGGCATTGCCGACTATTTCATCTCATCTATTTTGGATTTTATGCTATCATCGATACGATCGCTTTTTTCCTCTCGATATTAAAGTCGATTTCTCTCTATCAAGCCAGCCCATTCATCGTCGGAAATTTCATGGTTTCGGGAAATTCGACGTTCCTCTCGGATTTCTCTCGTTTGCGATTATTCGTGCAATTGAATATTTTCTGCGTGCAGTTTTTTCGATAAATAATTAGTGGTGATTGTTTAATACGTTGTTTGCCACAGGCTGAATTTGAAAAGTCGGAAATTTTATGTTAAGATTATACAGTGAAGACGACAACGAATTAGTATAAGGATGTGAAGCCAAATAATATTCTACGATTTATTAAAATAATATTACAAGAAACTGATGTTTATAACACGATGGCAACGACACAATAAATTGAACAGAACAGATATTCTGGACGGTGTTCACGATTTATATAATCCAATGACTGAGTAGTCTTTTGTCAATCGATTACTTTATGAATCGAATAATGATTCACGTCGATAATTTGGTATATTCTCAACACTTTAAGTCATCGAAATTGTGCAATTCAGAAGTTTATGATTTTGGAGATTTGGGAGTTGGGATCTTGGGAATTTGGAAGTTGAAATCTTGAAGATTTGAAAAACTTATGAACTTTCAAATTTCAAACCTTGAAAGTTTTTGAAATTTTTGAATTTAGAAAATTTTAAATAGAGAAATAGACTTGGAAATTTGAATATTTCTAGACTTTGATATTCGAGAAATTGGAGATTAAAAATCTGGGAATTTAAGAAACTGTAAAATGGACATGTATGTATTTTGCTGATTATATATGGTTGGGTATTTTACTGATTTTTTATAAATATACCACAAATTTTGTAATCTACAATAAAAATTTTGTATTCAAATGACTTTACTTTTATCATTGTCATAACTTTTGAATTTGCTTGTCAGGATACAACTCATTTAATACATACATTTATTCTGTAAAAGTAATCAAATATTAACAATTGAGCTTTCTAATTCGTCTTTTAGGAGTATTCAGAAATTTGCAGGTTTGGAAACCATAGATAAAATCTGATAGCTGTTTATAATCGCGTATTATTTTTACGTTAACGAAGTTAATTTATCTTTGTTATTTCTGATCGTATCAATAATTTTTGCAGATCATACTCGAATTTGCATTTTCAATTTACTAGCGTATCATAAAGTTTCCATTAACATGTAATTATTCTTAGGATATTTTAGTTATAGATATTTAAACAATTTCATTTTATATTATCTATAGTTCACCAGTAAAATACTTAGGTCAAATTATTAAGAAATTGTTAAGAGAATCAATCACAAAAATATATGTGTAATTTACATAATATATGATCATATAAAAATACCTTCTGAATTGATTAATCGAACATGTTTGATAAGAATTAAGGAAAATAAAATATCGATCAATAATTTAACAGATATCAAATATTTTGAAATACAATTACAGGAAGAAGGTAATTACAGGACGATGATACTTCATGGTCTTTTAAAAAAATTTAATTGAAATTCGCTGTACAGGCTATTACTGATGCCAGAGACTGTGCGAAAAAGCATTAATTCATTAATGTCGTAATTTTATTAATTACATGTGCACATTTAATTTTGTGCCAGTAAAATGCCTGTGCTTTTTATACAAAATAAGTCTCTTAATTTTGTCACCTTTAATTATTTTATAAAAATGTAAAAGATTATGTTTTGTTATTTGCTAAAATACAGAAACATGTTTTGAGATTAAACCGTTCTTTTTTTAAACGGAATTGTATATTCCTTTTGGGTAGATATTGAGAAAAATGGACCCATGCCTAATGACCTTGACCTATGCTGTCGAGGTCATCATCCTGAGTAACTTTTCCTCATGACTTAATCGTCCTTCCTTGTTTATTAAAAAGTTATTAACACTTTAATGCTCACACAACATGTGTGTGCTGCTACCGTCGAAGGTTATTAGCCGGTACCACACTCTCTGTGTAATGATTGATGAACGAAAACAAATATGGATATTTCTATTGGCTTCGTATTTCACCGCTACGTCTTTGATTTTCGGTCATTTTTGTTTTTAATTTTAATTTTGCACTACAATGGGGTAGCGCGTAAATTAGGGAGTAAATGCCGGCAGCTGTACGTTGATGTCGTACCCAAAGCTACCGTATTTTACAAATTAAATTGTTTGTATATTATTAAATTTTTTGTTAAATTGTTACTGTTTTTTGCTTTATGTGTATGTTCGCACATGTTGAATTATTTCATGTATAGGAAATAGGCTGTGAAATAAAATAATATGCTCAATATAATTCAGAAATAGAAACTTTAATTTAAAACTGGAAACACAGAAAGGCACGTCTTTACTGTTCAAGGAGAACCTTAAGAATAAGAAAAGTCGTCGAAGAAAAATTCGTTACTACTCTATAGACTCTATGGGTTCTATAGTTGAAATAAACAGCAAAGGATCACAGCTGCATCCTCTTGACTCGAACCTTCAACGTTAGAGAAAGTTTATGACCCGATAATTTTTTAAGAAGGAAACACTTAGTTTCTGTTAAATAAATCTAACATCGTGAATTTACATCAAGTTTGTTAAAATTAATTCTTCAAAAATGTTGCTGACCCCTGGTGACGTTTGACTGCGTAGACGTACGGCCATTAAAGTGTTAACAACAAAATATTTGGAAAAATATTAATCTGAACTAATCTAACTCAACCGAACTTGTTTCATAATTCATGGTATTTATTCTCTGATATTTATTTTTAATTATAGTATAAAACATGCTAAGTTGGAGTAGGCTAGAATGGTATTCCTCAGGTTACACGACCTAAAATTCAACACGATTGAAATTTCTTCTTAGTTTATAAATTCACCCGCTATATGTATATCTTTTTATAGGAATTGCACAAATTACGGGTATAGTTAATTACTCTTTTTCCAAAATAGAAAATGCCCGATTGCGCTGAAATTTTAACCAAAGTTCATACCTGATTACATAAGAAAATTCCTAAAATGATTTTTGCCGACTTTAGTTTTTAAATTTAATTACAATTTTAATTGTAAATTATATTTTATTTATATGGCAGATGTTAGTTGTAAGAAATATAAACGTAGTTATCATGTCGCTATTGTTATACATTTCCGTCGGGCGTTGCTTCCTTGAACTTCGAAACTTGTCTGGCTTGTTGAAACTTCCTACACCGACGTGAAAACATGTCTTTCAGCCTCGTGTTCGGTGTCGGAAACACTTAGAACACAGATGGAATTAGATATATCTTAATAGCGGTATAACTGGTATCAATATCATTGTTTTCAGGAACTCAGGAACACTCGATACGAGAATTTCAACTTGATTGTTAACTAACTAATAGGCCTACAGATCTGGTGCCTCACACAAATTTGAGTGTGTATTCAAAATTTAGAGCATCTACTGTAAATACAGCCTCTGGTCATCGAATTAGGACCACTACAAATTTTCAGCATTTTACACGTTTTCTGTAAAATTAAGTGGCCTGTTCAAATTGTAATGATATAATTTATTAGCTACTACCATGATACACTATTACTATTAACACTATTTCTACCACGACCGGTCAAATGACCGTTTTTAAAATTTCGATTAGAATTTCCTGTATACAACGTAATTGAAATGCCTTTAAACTTCATGACTTTTCCTGAAATATGCATATAATACCTTCTTCAATATTTACTTCTTTTTTTATTGTTTATTTTCTGAGAAAAATTTGTAGTCTGTCTTACCTACCACAACCGGTCATTTGACCGGTAGAACAATTTACACCTTTTTGTAATAGTATTCTCTCAGAGACTCAATTCAAAACCTATAAAAATGTTACAAACGAAAGATAATGCAGTTATAGCATCATGTTATCCAAAAAATGTCTTTCAGGAACTGCTTTGTAGCACTTCCGAGTGTCTACAATTTTCGCACGCTTATCGGGCTCGTGGTATTTATTTGCCTGATTGGTACCCGAAGCAGTTCAGGACCTCGGATTTTCTTACACCATCTTACCTACTATGACTGTGAAATAAATAAAATTATAAGATTCTGAATAAGAGAAACTATATTTTTATACTGTCTAATTGGTTATTATATTAATTCTATATTAAAAAATATAAGTTCTGCCAAAGACCGGTAGGAATAGGTATATGTGAAGTGTCGGTAGGAATAGTGTTAACACATGTTAATATCTTGTATTTCTACCCTTTGCTTTTACCCTTTGTTTTTATATCTTTTTTATATGTGCATTATTTCCACCAATATCTGTAATTCTTTTCAACTCAGATAATGTGGTTGGAGAATTATAATCTAGTCTTTTGAGTAGGCTCCATTCACCAAATTTGATCTCACGCACTTTCGGTACTCGAGCCTAACGTAAATGCTCGTACGGCATTTAATCGCTCATCACCCACACGATTTACAATCATAATAGTAACAAATTGCTATGTATATATCGTTATCAACGTATTTAATAATAATTATATATGACGTAAGACAAGTTTTCATACATGACATAATGTTATAACCATAAAAGTGAAATTTTTATACGTGGTCCTAATTCGATGGTCAGGGACTGTACATGTAGTGGGTGAATTTATAAATTAAGCTGAAGAAATTTCAATCATGTTGAATTTTAGGTCGCATAACCTGAGGAATACCATTCTAGCGTGTTTCAACTTAACATGTTTTATAATATAATTAAAAATAAATATCAGAGAATACAACACACAATCTGATTATCACGATAGTAACAAATTAATTACTATGTATGTATATATCGTTTTGAATGTATTTAGTAATAATTCGCATGACCTAAGACAATTTTCCATATATGACACAATGTTATAGCCATAAAAGAGAAATTTTTCTATCTGGTCCAAATTCGATAGCCAAGAACTGTATACAATTAATGGTTCTTAACACTAGTGGTTCCACAAACCAGGTACCTCACGCAAATTCGAGTGTGCATTTCAAATTTCGAGTACCTACCTACATTCAGGTAAAACAAGCATGAGGTATAGAGATTTTAAAGTCGTTCCAAACAATTAAACCTGTCTTAAACTGTTGACAACGGTACCAAATACGATTGTTGTTATTTTACGACAACCAACTGACGTCTATGATGACCACATATTGTCGTCAACGAATTTATAGAGCTTTTGACATGATTCCAGTTGCCTCTATGTGTCAAAAATAGCAGGGTCGTCTCGTCAGATCGCCGCCAAAATCTTTACAGCAAATTTAGGGTATCTCACGAGTCTACCCTCAAAATTCCAAGTAAAAGATCCAAAATTGCGACCTGTAGCGTGATATAGTCGAATATGTTGAGTCGTCTCAGTAACTTTTCTATGTTCGGTGAAAAGGGTTAAAACGTTTTCGAAAGAAATGTTACTTTATGAAGATAACATTCGGTTCTTAAACTAGTGATAAATATTAAAGTTCCACAGCGACAGAATTCGGAAAGGGACCTGAAGGAGAATGGAGGAGGCTTTTACAAATGAAAGAGGAATGACGAGGGTATGAATACAACTGAACGTTTAATAAACGACAGACCGTCTCCGATGTCCTAAAAGGGGTTGTATTATATAATCAGAAAATTCCACATTTATTGTCGATCGATCTGTTATGCGATAAATCCATTATCACTTCGAGATTTAAGCGATTTATTTGTTAATGGGTGACATTGAGCTGTAGACTGATTGATTTATTGTTTGTTTCAACGGATAACCAACTGTTCTGCATTGAAGAATATTAACGGAGCGTTCGTGTAGTTATCTTTATGTAACTTGAAACTTTAGATTGATGTGCCATTAGGTCTACCTTGCAATATTGTTATATCACCACATCGAAATGAGTTATTTCCGATAACTTGCTACCAGATATTCTATATGGAAGCCATCAATGAAACGATAATAAGGTTATTTTCAAACCTGAGACTTGACATGCAACGAGTGCTATCAGGTTGTAACGTATCATATTATCAATTGGGAAATATTAACGGTATGATGTAATTTCATGACATAAAAGTACGACATTGTAGCATCTATGATATATCAACTTGGCACTGAAGATCGTTATCTTTGATGCAAACTCGATTACCGAAATATCGTGTTATCGGTTATTACAATGCACAGTAAAATAGTTAGTAACAATATACAGTTCTACATTAATACTATGAGCTGTTTATTTTGAAAGTGCCTAAGTCTATTTATGTTTAAATTGAGATATTTCAGGGTTTGGGTTTCAGTGAAATTAAAAATGTACTACTGAATTTGTTTATAAAATGAAAAATATTTATTCTTCTAAATCAATCTCATTACTTTCAAAGTATTCTAGTAGTCTTATACTAACGTTTTTTCCAATCCTCGAAACAGTCAAACAAGTCCTTTTCCGGAATGGTTTTCAATACTTTCTTTGATTTGGCCTTTATCTCATCACTCGATTTGAAACGGTCTTTTGAGTTTGGTAAACAGCCAGAAGTTGCACGGTGCTAAATCAGGTGAATACCGTGGTTGTGGAACGATATGGGTCGATTTTTTGGTGAAACGATCTCTAAGAACCAATGCAGTGTCGGACGGCGCAGTATCGTCCCACGCGGAATTGACAAGTTTGAGGCACAAAACATCTTTTAAAATGGTTTCGGTTGATCCAAATGAGATGTCCGCAGCATCAACAAGATCTAATTGTCAATCGACGATTTCCAAGCACCAAATCTTCGATTTCCTTCACGTGGCATTCATCAGTACATTGTTACGTTCCGAACAGAAATATTTTCAAAATTTCCTTTGTAGTTTTTACCGACCGGATGCATATCGATAATGCACACTGCATTCTGGGAACACCCTAATCGTACGCAGTAACGGTTTTTAATGTTTATTAGATAGACTATCTTCTGGCAACTAAACTGAGATTGTTAATATAGCACATTTCTTCCTTGGAATCAACGTGGTCCCACGGTCCAAATCTTAGATCAATTTACTTCTTCGAACCGCTCAATATAAACAAAGAGTGCGCTCGTGTGGTCCGATAACGCCAAGCGTTCTGGAATGTCTCTCGTGGATCCACGATGCGACAGTAAATTACAATAGAAATTGTTCATAGATCTGCATTGTACTGATATTGTAAGTACTTATACGCCAGTCAGTCCTACAATAGTTAAGGTACCGAGCGCAATTAATCCACATAATTGTAAAGATTATTCAATAATTAATAAGACATCAATCCATGGCTGGAGAGTAAAGGAAGGAATTATATAGAAAGAGAGGAAGATAAGGACTGGACAAGGGAGGAACGCACATGCACCCACCACCACCTAATTAACGAATCACGGTCCCTTACGCATTGGCCTCGCAGCCTAATTCGTTAGGCGCATATCAACGCAATGTAAACAATTTCGGACTAGGCTCTCTGGTCTTCTCCGAGAGGTACAAGTTGCGACACTCTTCGACGTACAATCGCGAGGTGCGTGTCAGGGGTCCGTGAAGTGGATTAGAGACGAGTTTGTCATTAATTTTGTTAAAATTACAAGTTAGGGCAAAGACTCTATCTTCACGAATTTTTCAATTTCAATTTATTTTATTTTGCTATTATATTTGTTTCATTTCCATTTCTAGTTCTATAGTTCATTTTGTTTAACTTCATAATAGTTCAGTTTTCTTAAAGGTTTTAACTGGTGAATTGGTTAACTGTGTGTGTGTTTCTTCCTTCAGGAATCGAGGCATTGCAGAATATTCGGGATACATACATATATACATATATACAAATATATATATATAATTTCAAAATTTAACCTAACACATTATTTTGGGTGAGTTATATTTTCCTTTACTCTTCCAGCTAGTTTGTATGAATATTTTCGGCAAGTAGTTTCCAGTAGTTAACAATTAACTGTGGGATTTCCCTAACTGGAAATTCTTAAATTTGTTGTTATTTGAAAATTGTTTATCCTTCCAACTCCGGAATTGCGTAACATTAATGTCAACATCGCCAATATTTTCTTTCGTTTAAAAATTAACCATTTGTGAATAGCAATATATTGTATACACTATCCTTGAAACATTTCTTTTATAAAAATTTAATCTCTTATATGTCCTGAGTTATTTGTTCATTACAACTTTTCCTTTATTGTTTCCTGACTATTCCATAAATTTGCGATCTAATGAAAGGGCCCGTATGGGACTAGCGTATCTCCGAATCCACACAACATAAAGACCCGGTTACAATTGATTTTGTTAGGGCAAATATTTTTCTGGCTTTATACGCGCGCACGCCGCACGTAACAACATGTTGATGGTTCGTCCGGAGCGCTATTTGTCTTGAAATCGGACTTGACCTTTTTTGAAATGTTTGTACCACTTGTAAATATTTTTTTGCAACATAACCCTGTCACCAAAGAACTTCTGCAACATCCACAACGTTTTCGCGACAGAATATTCATTCCGTAAACAAAATTTAATGCAAATTCTTTGCTCAACAAAATCAGACATTGTAAGAATCGAAAAACTCACTTTTCTATGCTTACAAAAACACGTGTAGCTCTGCAGCAATTGAATATATTGACACAAAACTATGCATAGATATCAAAGACAGTACTACTAATACACACAAAAAATAAGTTCATGATTTTATAGTACCCGCGAAGTTTGAATGAAAAATTCACCTTATTTTTTTATCACAGTAGTATATTATAAATATGTCATGATAGATGCTTTTTGCATTGAAGGTAAAGATTACGGCTGTATTGCGAAATAAATAGGATGTTCAAAATATGCTAATGCTGATTATATTAGTAAAAGACGTACTCCTGGTGAAAAGAAACGTGTAAATCACATTCCAAAAGTGTCTCCTCGAGATAAACGTGTAATTCTACGATTAGCTTCAAACTCGATAATGTCATTGGTTCAACTGTGAAATGATTGCAATGTTGCAATGTTAATCTACGCTCATAGTTAGAGCGAAAATGATATACACGACTGAAAACCAAAGATAAATCAGTGAGACTTCCATTTTCCGAAGCAAATATGAGTACAGATTGGGAAAATAGTGAAAATATTTATTTCATAAGTAACGAATGTTTTGTAGTTACAATTTGTTTTTTGTAGGTTATATTTAGCAACGAAAAGAAGTACATATAGGATACCAATGTGTCATACTCCTTAAGTGTATCTAAAAGAGTTAAATTTACAATTCCTATTAAAATAATAGTAATTATTAAGCGAATAGTCTTCTTACCAAGAATGAACTTAAGCCACTTTCAAAATAAATGACTCATATAGAGAAGTTAAACATTAAACTTCAGACTGATGTGATGTAAGCGCTACTGTACGATAGTTTTGATCAGATCTTAAAGAAATCGATTATTGTCATAATCAAATATTATTAAATTATCTACACACACTTCTGAATTTTCAGCTTTCAATTAATGTAACATAAATGGTATTTTGAGTTACTTTTATGTAATCAATTTTTGTTGGACTTCCTATGCTTCAAAATAGATTTTTGTAATAAATATTTTTTACTGTAATTGATAAACAGTTGTTTAATATTAAGAATATTGACAAAAATTTCACGTATTAGTTTTTATTACATTTTTGGCTTTTAAATGATATAATTGTTATTTTGCAGTACTTTTATATAATCAAATCGTGTGAAATGTTCGAGATTCTAAAATCATCCATTTAAGATGGTTCTTGAATTACCCAGTTTAGACGAGAAATATTAATGAACGAATTATGTATTCATTTTCGTCAAATTTATGTTGATTGGAATTTCAAATTGATGTAGCATTAGTGCTACTCTGAAACAGTTTTATATCATAAATTCCTGTCAAACTTCGTATGCTTTAAAGTTGAACATTGTTCACTGTACCTGGCAACCGGCCATTTTGTGTTCATAAAATCAAAGTTAAGGTTTGGAAATGATACATATACGATAGATATCATTTCACGGTACTTTTATGTCATCAAATCGTATCAGATTTTACATTTCCCGAATTTGATATGTTACAATTTAATATTTTACAGTACTTTTACGTTTTCAGATCGTATCAAATCTGGCTTTCGAAATCAACCATTTGATATGATGTAACTTGTTATGTGTAAAAAGTAATTTGCGATAAAATTGCGCACGTTTTCATGATTGCTACGTTCCGACTGATTTTTAGGTCGTTTTCAGGCTTTCACAAAGTCTGAAAATTTAACGGGACATTTTAACAGCCGAAAAATTTCACGGGATTATTAATATTTTAATAACAAAAGATCTATGTAGGAAGTATCTAGGATATAAATAAAGATATTAACAACAGATTAGCGCTGGATGACCACGTGTTTTTAAATCGAACTTAAGGTAGAAAAATGAATAAAGAAGATATGATATGTAAATTATCTTATTCCTTATCTCGGCAAAAGTTGCACATTTAAAAAAAAAAAACATCTTAATAGTTTTTGTAATTTAAAATAAGAAATCAAAGATCCGTCGTTTCGATGAATTCCATAAAATTTAAAGTTAATTTGAACGTATTTTGAATGTTCGAAAACCAAATGTAATAAATTTTACTGAAATTTTTAGTACGCTTCAATTTGAAATTTGAGTCCAATTATTTGCATAGTCAGAGATCGTTGAATATCAAGTAGACATAGCATTTTAACTTTCTTTGTTCGGTTTAACATTGGAGCTGTAAATAGTTAGTTCTGTCTAACGCATCTGACAAATAAATCGTACAAGGGGTTAAAAATATTCAAATTTTAAATCGAATTAGATTTTTGTGGACTGTATTTACAAAAGTTAGTTTAAAGTTAGGTTTTGCTTTAACTGTATTTTGATCCGTTTACAAAGACCTCAGGTGTGGCAATTTTTTATATTAATAAATGTCCCAGTGGTCAAACGATTAAGGAAATACTGAAGATAATTGCAATTTCTTTTATATTTAATGCAAAATTGGAAGTAGACACGTTTATCTAGAATGGTAAAATTCCAACTTTCAGATAAAATAAGAAATTTGTAATTAATTAAAATCTGAGAATGTTCATATGGTTCTGTAATTAAACAGCATTCGTAGCGTGTCCTAATTATTATTTCTGTACAAATTCATCTTAAATTAATTATTACTCTTCTAAATGTGAAGTATACATTACTTTAATTATTTTCATCAGGTAATTAAATAAGTCAAGTTAATAATATTTTGAGGTATGAAAGTATTTTATTTATAACGAATTCATTTAATTAATTAAAGTTGCTTCTTTTTGACGAATTAATTTTGTTACACGAAACTTCTCATTGGTAGCTTGTAAAATTTCTATTTTAGAAGTTTTTATTGCATGAACATCTTTCGGGGTGTAATTTTTTTTCACTTCGATGTTTTGAAAAATTTACGTGATTTTGTAATATAAGAAAAATGATTAATAGTATATTGTAAACATTTTAGATTATGTTGATTTTATGACGAGTTTAAGAATAAGCAAGAATACATTTTTTTATAGTTATTATCAATATAAATGTTTAGACATACATTTAATACAATAAATGTTAACAAGGTAATGAATGTACGTAACGTGATTCGTTTAATAATTCAGTCTCGCGTGAAATCGTGTATCGATCCCGTTTAATGACTGATCAGTATCATACTATGATTATTAAACAAAATTAATAAGAAAGAAAATAAGTTTGAATTCTCCATTATCTAATAAATCTCAACCAACTTTACTATTAAAAATTTGTATAATATTAATGCATTACAACTTTAACAAAAATATTCCGTTGCTTGTTTAAGCCCTATGAAACCGATTATAAAACGTTAAAAAATATACAATAATATTTTCGCGTGATATGTAATAATTAGCGTTGAATTATACATATTTATAATTACATCTACATAAAGCTAATACATCTTGCTATTACATTTTGATTAAACATTTAAAGTAAACAGAAATATTATTAACAATTTCATTTCAGCACTATGACATTTACTTTATGTCATACAAACTCTAATAATGAACTTTCAATAGAATATTAAAGAGACAAAATTATATGTTGTTATATTAATAACAATTTCGTTATACAGTTTGACAAAGTGCAGTGGATCGTAATAACTATTTACTTAATAAAATATACATGGTCTGTCCAGAAAGTAATGCAATTTGTTCATTTCCGCCATTTTTCCTGGTCGGAACATGTTTGGACTTGTTGGAATATGTGGAGGGGACTCTTATCTTCATATCTTTGCAACCTCAACCTGATCCGCGCTCCGAAATCGTCAGAATCGTAGTAAACGTAAACCTATTATTTGTGCCCGTGTCACGACGCGTAATGGAGAAAAATATCGAACAACGTTATGCGATTAAATTCTGCGCTAAGCTGAATAAAAGCCTCGCCGAAACCAACCAAATGATTAAGGCGGCATACGGGGACTCTGCTCTTCCCTATTCTCAAGTTTCCAGATGGTTAAATTTGTTCAAAAACGGTCGGGAAAACGTGGAGGATGACTTCTGCTCTGGACGGCCGACAAGCACCACTATTGACGAAAATGTTTCCCGTGTTCATGAACTTCTTAAGAGTGATCGACGACTGAGTGTTCGAACGATCGCAGAGACTCTCAACATATCGAAAACAACTGTGCACAACATTGTACTCCAAAAGAGATCGCCACTACGTGGCAGCTGCACCACGGCAACGCTCCCAGCAATACCGCTCTGCGCGTTCAAGAATTTCTAGCCAAGCATAGCTTGGCACAACGTTACCACAGTTCCCTTACAGTCCTGACATGGCTCCAGCAGATTTTTTCCTGTTCCCGAAGATCAAGTCTGCCCTCAAAGGATTCCATTTTGGAACCATAGAAGCGATTCAAACCGCCGTGACGAAGGCATTAAACGAGGTCCCCATTAACGCCTTCCAGGATTCGTACCGTGCATGGAAAAGTCGCTGGCAAAAGTGTGTTGAAGCCCAAGGGAAGTACTTTGAAGAATTTTAAAGATTTATATCAATAACATAAATACATTTTTTTTTGCGTACCTAATTGCATTACTTTCTGAACAGACCATGTATTTAGTATAAAAGAATAAAACACACAAGCGCATGTTAACTGTACGGGGACATTGCGTGAACTTATTAGAGGCTCGATCGCAAATGTAAAACAAAAGAAATAACATAAAATGTGCACTTTTGTGACCGATTTAATGAACACATAGATTCTAACACTGTTTAAATAATAGCAAAGTAATTTAAAGGTGTAAAATTGTAATGAGAAAAAACCCAAAACCTCAAAATCAATGTTCTTGATTGGTCATTTTGAATACGTTTGCGACGATAACCAGTCAAAAAGCGATTTCCTCGTGCAATGAAATCGACGATTCAAACAATAGAAGACACGATGCATCGTGGTCGACGAAACGAACGATCCGAAAATCTGTTCACAGTGACATAATGGGAACGGGACGAGAAAAGAAAGTTCGGTGGCACGAAGTCGAACGTTTCACACTCGATTGACACGTCGCTGGGATTTATCCTCTTCAACGGGAAGCTTCGAACAGTTTGCTCGTCCATTTTCTCGTCGTTCGTTTCCAACATTCGTTTTCTCGACACAACAACCTTTTAAGAATATTCCGTCTTCCTTTTTCCGTAAGTAGCCAGCCGACTCGTCGGAATTTAATGTCCCGTGAAACGAGCCTTCCTTCTTGTCTTCCTCGTTTCGAAACCATACTCGCGAATCTCTCATCCCTTATCATTAACCCCGTATAATTCTGCTCGGGTAAAACGACACCGGGACTTCGGTGACAAATGCAGGGTAATAGAATGTTCTTTTGTCGGCAAACTGTGGCTTTTTTCCTGAGAAATCTCGTTAGGTGCCACATAAACAACTAGTCGTCTTAGATTTCTTTTGAGGAGGTTTTAATCCAACTGAAGAGTGTTTATTTAATTACCCGTAGATATAGATTTTAGTGGAAGTAGTAGTTAGATTTTATTTGTAGAATAAAGTTTTTTTTATATAGAAAGATAGGTGCAATAAAAATTAATCAGGCATATCATGAACATTAGGATGGCTTAACCCTTTGCATTCCTATGTCGAGTGTGGCTCGACATCACATTTCTCTTGGATCTTATAAATAATTCAGATAAATGGATTGGTTGAATATATATATTTTC
This sequence comes from Megachile willughbiella, assembly GCA_945859595.2. Taxonomy (NCBI): domain Eukaryota; kingdom Metazoa; phylum Arthropoda; class Insecta; order Hymenoptera; family Megachilidae; genus Megachile; species Megachile willughbiella. The sequence continues at coordinate 3,002,265 of OX243807.1, forward strand.
ATTTATTTACTATTTGTAATAAATGAAAAATGTATTTGTCGCATACTCCACACTGTTGCGATACATTTGATTGAAAACCCCCCTTTTGATTTATTTTGTAAATGAAGGAGTTGGTAGGTAATAGAAATTAAGGAATGCAAAGGGTTAACAAGTATTTTTTCTTGCTTTCATCCAGCGACCTCTCAAATTTAAATTTTTAAGCTCGAACTTTGAGAGAATTTTATTTACACCATATACTATATTTTTAGAGGGTGAAAACAAGAAAAATTTGTTTGAACCCTAATGAACAATCTTGTTTATTTTTTTGTGCTTTTATAATAAATGTCATATATAAAAATAATATTATAATATTATTATAACTATTATTAATATTATAATATTCTTGTAACTATTATTAATATTATAATATTCTTGTAATTATTATTTGATATTTTCTCATAAACTTCATATTGCTATTTGTGTGTCAAAACATTTATCCGTTAAATAAATAAATATTCGAATGACTCAAGCACTCTTTCTTAACAATTTATATAATTAATTATCTGTTTTTATAAAAGTCTCGTATTTATTTTTGACACATTTCTCAACATTCATGACTTACAATATTTTTTATCTTCTTTGTAGCTGCATATTTTTGTTACAAATACGTAATAAATAAATAAACACATTACTCTCAAGTTAAATACTTTGCTCAGCTTTTGGTAAAAAAATTAGAATCATTAGAAATCTTCAATTCCTATTTTTCATATTATTTTACTATTATACTGTTCTATATTCCAATTTATTACTATTTTACCATGTTTATCATTCTTACTTATACTAGTTTTACAATTTTACTAGTTTAGTATTTTACTATTTTGTTTTCTAATTTCACCATGCTATTTCAGTTATTTCCGTTGGTTTTCGATGAAATCGAACCCCTTTATCGAAACAGCAACTGTCATTAAAATATAATTTCTGGACAGATGAACTCACCCACCGATTGAACGTCAATTCGATACGACCGATCGATAGCCGAAATACTTTTTGACTAGATTCAACGTGCCATTCCGATCGTGGAACTTTTCGTGGCCGCGTTTCATTTATCTCCTGCTGGCAGACACAGCCGCGGCTATTCTGCAAAAAAATTACGGCGAGCCAATAAATCTGATTTCCAACGAAAGTTTTCCATACGGTGCTCGTTCGCGATTTCTCATGATTTGTGGAGAACAAAAAACACTCCTCATCGACATACCAACGATATCGATCAATCGCGTTTTTGTGAAAAGTCGAAGAAACTATTTTGTATACTAATTGAAAATTGATAATATTATGAATCGATTAACTTTTGCAACTGTTTACATAATCGTATAAAATGACCAGTTGAGAAATATGTAACAAAAATATGTTACTATGCAAAGTCTAAAATTTGTATAGTTTTTTTGTGAACTAATTAAAAAATTTGAATATTATATTTGTTGTGTTGTAGTACATATAACATTGCTTCTACTTAAATTTCATTTTTTAACAAATTTCTGAGATAATAATTTTGATTTTAGTTTCAATAAAATTATTTTCAGTAAATTCTTAAAAGAAAATTTGTTACTTTTGGAGAGAAAACCTTTGACCATTATTAAATTTATCTTTTATTCTATTTGTACATTTTTATCGTAGTAATTCATAAATAACCATTCAAATTCTTATTATTAAAATATTATTAAATATTATATTATTTGTTAAATTTTATCAATTTCATTTAATATATTATTAGTTCAATTTTATTTATTATATGTAAAGTTGTATTACTATTAAGTATTATGTAATGATAATATTTAATTATTTCATTATTAATAATAACATTGTTTTTCAACCGATATACATACATATAATAGCGATTAGTGATTTACGTAGATATTTGATCGATCATAAACATGGATCAAATGTAATTTTAAACACATGTCAATTCAAAGATTTAAAATAAGTCACTATAAAAATTAAAAAGAAAATGTATTCAAAAATTAATTTTTATTTAAATAAAAGCCAGATATCATCCAATCTCAAAGAAATATCCAAAAACAAATGCGTGATTAACAAATATTAATTCTTAATTGTCCTGGTTATAAATGATTATTAGGAACAATGAACATTTTCTTTATCTATAATCTCGTTATGGCTATAAAATTCAATTTCACGATTACCTTTCTTCATACTCATACAATTCACCACTCTCGATATCGGAGCAATCCATTGGTATATTGTTCATTATTTGCAATAATTCAGAGATGTTCAATCGTTTTGCCATTTTTTGGCTTGTAAAATATTGTTATATAAAAAAGAATTATATCCTATTCCAACGACTATGGTATACAAAATGGCCGCGTGAAATAACATTGATGACCATGTTATGCTACATCGAGGCTGTGTTTATATGTTGTAGCATCAGATAAAACTTACTACAAAATTTCATAATAAAACATCGATAAATCTATTTAAATATTTAATAAACGACTTCTGGTTCGGTATAGGATACTTTTCCTCTTTGAAATGAATCAGTCAAAAGGACTGGTATTGGTATAAGTAGCCAGGATACAAAATTGCTTTAATTCTGAATAAATGTAACAAAAATAAGATTCTTTACATCTTTAGTTTTTGCTGCAAAAGGATCATTGCGGAGAAAAAATGTAACATGAAGTAAGAATTTTCAAATGAAATTGTAAACCTTGACTGGTGTAGTTCTAGCGTTAAAGAATATTGGCCATAATTTTCAGAGATCATCAAAAGCAAAGGAGGCTGGTATATTCATGCAAAGCAATGTATTTAACACAGATTAATGAATAAAATTCCAGAAGGGCACCACTCATCTCTTAACCCTAATTTGAAACATGTATCAATGTTCTTACATCTCAGTGTAACACTGCCATTTTTAGTCAAATTTATTTGCCCACGAAGTTAAAACACTTAACCTCGCTCTTTTTCTTAAACCATCCAACCAGAACTTCCAGCGACGTTGAAAGCAGCCCCACTCGCCCCTCGGCGCCGGCGTTAATTACTCGAACTTTACGAGTCGCGTCGTTTCAGAATGAAAGAGAATACTACACACGGTGTATTATCCCTTCGAAAGATACTCCCGACGTGAAATGTCGGCCGACATTTTCTCCGCTCTCGCTTTTTTCCCCAACGTTCCACGCTTTGACCGTGTGCCACCCTTTGATCTTTCATCCTCTCTTCAGGATCCATTTATATCGCAGTGATCCACGATCGAGGGTGAATGGTGCACCGTCGAGACGACTCTGTCTCGAATGTAAATCATTCATTACACGTTGGTGTCCATCGCTGTTTGGCGGTTGAATCTCACGATTTAGTGAGTACCTCTGCGATCTCGATGTATGGTTAATTTTAAATCGGACCATGTGCAATCTGTTTCTTTATGACTAGTTAATTCCCTGTTGAATACTTGAAAACACCGACTGTGTTTCGGGAATTGTTTCAGTTTTTATTTACGATTTTCTATGTTTTAGATTAATTAGTATGTGCGTATAGGCAAGAGTGGTGCCCCTAGGGAAAATATTGCAAGGGAGAAATTGGCCCATATGTTAATCTTTAAGGATTCTTAGAGATTTGGAAATTTGGGAATTTGAGTAATTAGGAATTTATCAATTTAGGGATTTAAAAATTGGGAAATTTTGAAATTTAGAATTTGGATTTTGGAAATTTGTGGATTAAGAAATCAAGCAATTTGAATATTTGAAAATCTAGGGATATGAGGATTTGGAAATTCATGGAACCTGTTATTGGGAATATTTAAAATTTTGAGGATTTGGAAATTTCTGAAATTAAAAATCTCTGTATTTAGAAATTTTTATTTATAAAAATGTGCAACACTGTTCAACATAATTTTTACATTTGGCCATACTTAATTGTAAACAAAACTATTTTGAAAATAAATAAAACGATGAAACTAATACACCGTTTCATAATAAATTAACTATTTCTCTATTTCATAATAAATAATTATTATTCGAAATCAATCGCAATACACACAAGGTTAGCCCGACTATTAATACTAAATCTACCAACGTATAATTTATACTGAATTTTAAATTAATAATGAAATTAAAAAATAAATAAACGACAAAATTAGTAATAAATTCATTCTTTATGTAGACGAAACTCAACACAGATTTCAAGAAAATTGTATTAAGAAATTGTGTAACCTATGATAAGAAACTTATGAATCGGTCATTTGACCGGTTTGGTAGTTTCGGTGTTAATTTGCACACATGAATGCATTATATTACCAACATACCAAATATACCACTAGTCTGATTCGTTTTTCTATGCGAACAGCTTACATAGTCCAAGTATTGATCCATCATAAGAACTGTTAATCTTTAACGTTTTATTATTAAACGTAATAATTGTTTTATTCAATTGTCCGACTTAAAATAAACACGATTAGTCAAGCAACTGCAGAAGTGTTCAACAGAACTTAATTTGTACAGCGTGATCCAGGTTTTAACGGCCAAGCGTTGGCACATTCTATGAGTCGAAATAAAACAGAAGTATTGTATGAACATAGATCTTTTAAAACCTTACTAAAAAATTATGACAGTAATACCAAATAAAGAGAACCTATCTCACGGTTAATGTGACGCAATACACAAAGAGATCAGCAATATTTACGATTACTTTGTTTATGTGAACTACGTTTATTATTTGAAGCTTTACGAGTCCTATTAATAACTTCATGGACGTCATACCAAAATGTCGCAATTATGTACGAATTCGCAGAGTAATTTTTATTTTATACCGATGTCTGCTATTATTAAAAATTATGGATATTTTGAGATCGAGTATTAACCGCTTAGTCTACAAGTTTTTCGGCAGGTGCGTCAGTCAGAGCTGCCTAATTAATACTGCAGCGTTAAAGTAAATAAAGAATGTTGAAATGTTAGGTATATTTTGGATTTAGCGATCTTTATACAAACTGCAATTGGTATCATACTCAAAACTCGATCTTTATGCAAATACGATCTACAGTCTGTTCCACAAGAGCGTGGACGCGATATCTGAGTGCAAGTAAACATTTTCTGTAAAAAGGTTGTCTAGGTCGAAAGTACATTTAAAGAACTAATATGCATCTGCTTAATAATGTGTCTAATCACCACCATTGGCGATTATTCCTGGACCTACTTTCAACCAGCTTTGCAGCGTATGAGACAGGAAGAGATCTGCATATTTCTCGAATACGGCAAACTAGCGTCTTCAATTTTAAAATACGGTTTCCTCGGAGTTTGTACTTCATGAGAGACCAAACATTTTCGGTTGGATTGGCATCGGGGGACTGAGATGGCCAATTCAACACGTTGGCACCATTCGCTGTTTTCCATTCCGTACAAAGGCGACTTCGGTGTTTGGGGTCGTTGTCCTCTTGAAGTATCCAATGGTCTCTGGTTCTTTTAAACCAATGTTTCACCGATACGAAGAGACCCCTTTGGTACAGTTTAATCATCTTCTGAGCATTTAAATTATCTGGAAAGTCGCATAAAGAAACCCCGCCGTATTAAGTTCCGTAGCTCGCTTCAAACCTCGATCAGGGAGATCATCGATACAATTTGTCCCTTTATAACGTTGCACACACTTATTTACAAATTCGCGAGACTTGTGCAGATATCTTGCTGCATTACTAACACTCATTTTTGGCCCTTTCGGGTGTTGGCACCCGAATACTGCTTCGAATCGTTTACCATATACGGCACTCATCTTGAAATGACTTGAACTTTTCAGTGACAGAAATGATACTAAGAGAATTGAAGGGCTATTGCGTATTAGAGAAGACATTGACGCAATCTTGGCTGTATTGGGTATCAAATTTCATAGATATCGCGTCCACGCTCTTGTGGAACAGACTGTAGTTTTGTCACATTTGAACTGTAATGTGCGTCACGAGTTTAACTGGATGTTATATGCCAAGTTAATTACATCTTGCATGAACAGAGTAAACGTAAATATTGCTGATCTATTTCTATACTACTACTACATCGCTATACTACATCGCAATCACCGTGAGTTATTCCCTTCATTTGAAGTCATTACCATAACTTCTTAACGCATCTGTAAAAGATCTACCCACTTTCACTCGCTGAGGAGGTTTCCGCTCACTCAAACACCCCGTTAGCTACGACACGTTAGTTTCGGCACTTTTGACTATTTTTTTGGTGGTTAAGCCCGTTTTAACACATGAAGGAATTGAAAATTACATCCAGTGGTGTTTTAATTTTTAATAAATTTTACCAAATATTTTCACAATATCTTATTTTCACAATATATCATTTATTTTCGATAGATCCATGTAATTAGTACAAGAATTTTCGATAAGAAAAGTGAACACATTTTTAATAAAACACATGTTAAATCAGTATAAAAAACTTAGGTGTCACCCATATATGGGTGACGTGGCTGTCAACGTGTTAAGAATGTTTGATTCTTTGACGAAAAGTCATATGTGGTACGGTTTGACCTGTACATATGTATACGTGAGTGAGTGGTCGCAATGGGATTTTATAGTATTTCGATGTCTATATAACATTTTCTTTTTATTTGAACACATAGGATATACTGTCACTAGATACATTGAATCATGAAAAATTTATAATGACAAAAGAATGGAAACCTAACGTGATTTCCAAATATTCCATAACCATACTTGTTAGAGTCAGATATTCTAAACTCTAATATACTCTAAATCCAGATATTTAAATCCTACCCTAAATATACCATTTCAACATTATGTATAATTAAAAAATTGTTTAATGTTCCATATTTTAAACGTCTAAGTATCAGTACTTTTATTTCACTACCAAATTAATGAAGGGGGTTAATTGGGCTTCGAGCGCAGAGGAAAATAACGCAGCGTCAACTAAATTTTGAATATTACCTGAAATTATCAAGAGTCAAGTAGTCATCCGATCGATCGATCAGCGTATTCAGTGATCGCAATATTGCGATCTATGCATGTGTTCTCATATAGGGCCGTCGATGGGCGACTTTTTTCCACAGATCGTCTACAACGCACGGGAAGAGCTCCTCGCAACTACACCATCGGCTGGAACGTGAAACGATGATCGCCTCTGTCCACGACCTCGACTATGATGACGACCTTGACCTCGACTGCGACCACGATGAATATCCTGCTGCAATCGTTTTCATTTAATCATCGAAAGTAAGATCGAAAAAGTGTGCAAGGAACAATACGTCGTTTGAGGAACATTAGTTTTAGCCTTCAACTTCCGCGAAGCTTTTGAGCCTCTACTTTTATTGCGTTTCCCTTCAGAAAGTTATTTAGATGACTTTCTTTTTTAACCCTGCTGTTTTTATTGCTGAAATGTGCTGTATTTTTTTTAAATTTGTTGATAATTCAAATACCAAAGGAGGAGGCGTCAAAATAAAATAGAAAAATTTTCAAGTTTTCAAATTTACAAACTATCAAATTTGAAACTTTGAAAATTTAGAAACTTGAATTTTCCGATTTGAAAATTTAGAAATTTGAAAATTGCAAAGCTTATTTCTTTATACTCTTTATTTTCTAAATTTTCAAATATTAATGTTTAAAAAATATCGAATGTTCAGATATGAAAATTTTGTCGTCGGAAAATTAAAAAATCTGGATATTTGATATTTTTACCATCCTACATGTTTAAATTACGACATTTCTTATTTTCAGAATTTTAGAATTTCAGAATTTTCAAATTACCAAATTTTTAAATTTGGAAATTTAAAATCTCAGGAATAAGAGACAAAAATTAGCAATATTCTCTGTGTAAGCTTTTTTGCGCGACACTCGACCTTCTTGACTGAAAGTAACTTTTAAAAAATTTGATATACATAAACAAACTGTCAAAACTGAAAAACTTGAATATTATGAAAAATATTAAGATATATTGAATGTCCTCAAATGTCAAATCTTGGGTACCTAAACAAAATGTTCAAAAATCTTTAAATTGCGAATATCTATAATTTTCGGAATTCCTACTTTTTTCATATTTCTAAAATATTTTAATTTTTATCAGTATTTATATACTTCTAAATAATTTAATATCCAATTTTCTTTTTCTATGTCACAAGGTTTTAACCCTTCGTTGCATGATTTTTTGAACTTTGAAAAAACAGTGCATTCATTAAATCAATATTGTTTAAACAAGTTACTTTTCGAGATGACAATTTATTTTAATCTTTTTTTTTTGAATGAAAATTTATTCGGATAAATGTTTTAGTAAGATAAAAATTTATTCGAATAAATAATTAATTCCTGCTACATAAACACTTTATTCGAAATTTGCGTAATAAGTTTATTTGAAATAATCTTGAAATCTGACCCGCCTGCAACGAAGGGTTAATTAAAAAAATTTGTTCAGTCAATCTTGCTGAAGAATCATAAAAAAAAACAGAAAAACCTTTGATATCATTTTCGTCGGTGATCGAACGCTATCGATTACTTTCCCGCGCGTTTTCGTGACAGGGGTTCCGCGGTTTTGGTTTCAAAAGCAGCCTAGCCATTCCGCTGTCGCTTCCGGTTTCCCTTCCCAGCGCATTCAGACGTCCCGGAAGTGTCTCGTTTTCCCACCCGGATGCCGCGGAACCCGCTGAATCGCACCTGACCACTTCCGGCCGTGCGACCAGCGGTACCCTTCGCAGGTCAGTGCTCTTGAACGTCGTTGCCGGACTTCGATCGTCTCGTTTTTCGATTTTTATCCGTATAGACGGCAGTTTCGTCAAATTTCTCCGTGAATTCCGGTAGTCGAAGGCATAAATCGAGCAGAAAGCCAGTCGCTTTTTCCCCGTTTTATTTCAAACGATTGACGAAAAAAGTTATTGCACCCTTTTTCGATATTTTCCCTAGTCTTTGATTGCAATCACTATCGTCTTTTTTCATCGAGACGTTTCTTCTTAATTGTTCGACGCTTGTTTCGAGCGAAAGAAAGAGTTACTTGATATTTTTATAGTGGAGTTACCAGATTTATGCGAATTACGAGTTTCTGATTTATTTAACGTTTAACGAGACAGTAAATCTGTCGCAAGAAATATCAAGTTAACTCAGGTTAAAATTACTTTATTTTTTCTTTATACTTTCCATTTTACGAAATTGGTAGAAGTTTAATGCTATTTCTGAGGATAGAAAGTAATCCTCGGAATAATAGTTGAGATAAAAATTGCAATAATTATAGCAGAATATAAATAATAATTTTGCAAACTTATAACACACAGTTCTATGGAATAACGAAGAAAGTAGAATTGAAGACGAGCACTTGTAAATTTGTGAATTTAGGGATTTAGAATCTTGAAGATTATGGAGAATAAAAACGTTTAATTTGAATAATTTAATGATAAAAGTTTGAAAATTTCAATCTTTTCGAATTTTTAAATTGCTTAAGTTGAATACTTAATACTCGAAAACTGGAAAATGTGGAAAACTTTTTAATTTCGATAGCTTAAGAATTTTTTAAGTTTGAAAATATATAAGTTAAAAATTCTTAATAATTCGGTATTTAAAAATGAAAAAATTTTGAAATTTGAACAATTAAATACATCTAACCCTGAAAATTTGGAAATTTTTTAATTTGGAAATGTAGAGATTTGAAATATTTATTCAGAAATAAAAAATTTTGAATTCACAAGTTGAAACATTTGAAAGCTTAAAAATTTCTACATTTTTGATTTATAAAATTTATATATTTCTGAGTTTACAAAACTGGAAATTCCAAAATTTCATAGTTTAGAAATTTACAAATTCGAGTTTTCAGAAATGTGGTAATTTAATAGTTCGAAAATCCAAAAATCTGATTTGAAAATTTTGTAATTTGTAAACACCAGAATTTGAACGTTTGGAAATTTATAAACTTTAAAATTCGAATCATGACGTTTGCAAAATTATTACTCCTTGAATTTGCTCTAATTGCACTAAATTTGGATCACATCAATGTTACAAAATTCTGCAGTCCTCTGGCTGCAATTGTAGTTAATTATATTCTGTTCTTGGATTATTATTAAATTTGTAATCGATCATCAGCACGATGTCAATAATCTTGCCAATTATCGAAATTTTCAATAATTAAGTCAATTTAACACTTCGATTGTCATACTAAGAATGTTTATTTATAGCAATTCAAAGTAAACCAGTAATTACTAAATATTCACGTGTAAACGTGGATCTTTAACATTCAATGAATTTTTCAGTAGAAAATTTAAAAAAAAAGTTCGTACAAAATTTTCAAATATTTTAAATAAAAAATATTGCAAAATTTTATCAAATAATTTATTTAACTCTTCGTTCCATGCCTTTCTCAATTTTTTAAAACGATTCTTTAATTTTCAAAAGTGAAAGTCATAACAAAGTAACAATACATATTTTGTTATATTCCAAATTAGTTTTCAAACAGAATTGTACAATGTTATATAAGTTTGAAATAAAATTTGCAAATATCAAAGACAAAATATGTCTTCGATAAATTATATTAAAATAAGCAATTCATTTATGTTTAATAAATCAGAATAATTGCACAAGCGTGTTATTTTATGCAGAATATTCGCAAAATAATGCAATGAAGAGTTAAATATATTATAAATCGAATGAAGTAAAACATGTGAAGCATCTTACAATTACAAAAAAATGTAAAAATTATTGAAATAAAAAAACCATTATGTTTCAAGCTTTGAGAAAGTAAATGGCAATCGACGTGTTAATTTTACTTTCAAAGATTTTGCATAAATTCAAACTTTTCACTCCACACTTTAATTGTCCAATTAAATTAAATTTACAATTACCGGTGGCTACGCCAGTAAACGTTAACCCTTTACACTTCGAGGCCAAATATTCTTTAGCGAATAATGGAAAGAATTATTCTCTATCAAGAAGAAAAACAGAAGACCTGAGATCAGCAAAACGAGTTGAACATTTATAGACATCTATATCACGCGAGCGAATTTCTCGAGCACTTATAGGCACCAATAGCCATGAAAGGGTTAAACGAATCTTTCGACGATGATAGTTGGCCCAGAGGTCGTCAGGACTTTTCCTGACACATTATTTTCGTCGAGAATTGCTGTGGGCGGTCGCACGAAGAACGTTTCACCAGGATTTTCTACCCCAGTGGTCGTATAGATTATTTCCCGCAGTCGAGAGAACGTTTCGAGAATGAGTGGTAGAGGATGCGATATACGGGTCATTTCTGTCACCCTTCGAACGCGTGTAGACGTCTTTGGAACAGCCAAAGAGGTTTGCGGCTACGCGGTATCTAAGAAATTTGCCGGTAATATTAATATATTGCGACATTTGTATTAATGGTAGATTATACACGCTCGAGGAGGAGGTTTTATCGAATTGCAAGATCGAAGCTTTTCGTTCAATGTTACGAGATACGTGGATTTTTATATTTCCTGGTGAGCATTTTGTGACGTCTTTTATAAATACTGTTCAGATAAATTTCCTTCTTAACGTTTGTCAGTGATACTGGAACAATCCGATTTGTAAAATTGATGAATTTAGAATTTTTGTTTAATTATTTATTTCATTTATAATTTGTCAGTATAGTTTTGTTGGGATGAAGCACTGATATAGTTCGTGAAAAACTTTAAATCAAAGATTATTTTGTGATATTCATCATATAAATTTAGATTTTCAAATTTTAATACTGGAACAAGCTCGTACAAATAATAAATTTTCAATTTTGATTTCAATTGTACAATTTACAGGTTTTTATTTTGAATTGCAGGATTTATAAGACTTTAATTAAATTGCAGAACTTATGGGTTTTGATTTTAATTATAGAATTTATAAATATATTTTTGTCAGAATAAAGAATTGTAGTCTGTGAAAAATATTTTGTGACGTTATTAATAATTAATATTTATCTAGACTTGGATTGTTATATTTGTCAATATTTTAACACTGAAAGTACCGAACTTCTAAGAATGACGAATTTATAATTTCTTTTCGAATTGCACATTGTATCCATATGCTGATGTTGAGAAAAAGAATTTTTATAATTTATGAAGATTATGTAGGTACTCTAATGTTATTAATAATTATTATCCAGGTTGATTTAGTTTATGGTATTCAACAGAATTTTAACTCGGGAATATTCAAACTAATCAGGATGATGGATTTTGGAGTTTTTTAGATTTTAGATTGTATGATTTACTGGAGTGTTCTTGTCGAAATGTAGATCGACTTGTATTAATGTGAAAAATGACTACAAATATATATTAATTTATTTATTATTATTTGCTAAAACTAAATTACTTATTTTATTTCTATAAATAATGTAGTAAAATACTTATTTTATTTTTAAAAATAAAATAGTAATCAACATTTGATTACACTTCATTTACAATGTAACAGTTTGTACGCAGTTAATTGTTCCAGTGTTACTTTTTAAAGGTTTACGTTATTTACACCCACAATAAGTACTAATCTTTGTAATTTTCATTTAATATAAAGTTATAATGCAACTTTTAATTGACTTTTATTGATTTTTATAAAAAAATATTATTAAAATGAAATATTTATAATCGGATTAACATCATTATTTTATGATAGTCTTCAAAGGTTGATACCACATTTGGCGTTGAAAAAATTATTCGATTTATTTAATTATCATTCTTAAAATTATTATGAGAAATAATTATTGAAGATAATATGTCAAATTAATCCCCCCCCCCGTTGCATTCTATTATAAATATGAAATGTAAATTAATATATATTGTTATGAAATTTTTGTATTTTTTAAGCAACAACCAAATTATTGCAAACATTTCTCATTTTTGTAATTACAACTTTCTGTTGTATGTTCTCAAAATATAGAAAATTTCCAATGCTTTTGTTTTGCTAAATTTTTCTTCCAAATAAATTTTATTAGTGGAAAATATTTATTTATTCTTATTGTGTTGTTAGCACCGCTTGTAAAAATTTATAAAAGCGTACACTTTTCAAAATTGAATTGACGAAATGTTAAATATAATTTATTTATTTAGAATATTAATCGTTGTGTAAATGTGTGAAAAAATATACTTGAAATACTTTTAAGTCATTAAGTGTTTTATAAACACTTGAAAAATAATAATAAAGAAAAGTCAATTTTTTACTATTTTCGAAATTGTTTCACAGTGTTTTACAAGCAAAATATTTTTAATATTGTGACTGTTTTTTTATGTTTATTTAAACTATTCGTTCAAATTGTTTATATACTATATAATTTATTCAGTAAATCATAATTTATAAACGCAAATAAATTGTGACTGAAGGTCAGTAACATTTGTTGCATGATTTATTTAATTTTGGAAAATAATATATAAAAAATATAATACCGGACAAATGATGATAAATAAGTAAATAAACTTTTAGAATTTGTATTAAAGAAATAACAGTAAATAAATATTTTTTAACAAAAGTATTTGTTTAAAGAAATATGACGTAATACTATCAATAACAAACTTTTGACCTCTTCATAACAGAAGGTAATAATTATGACAACTAAAAAATGTTTTCAATAATATTTGACAGTAATGAAATTTGCTATTCGTTAACATATGACAAAATACAAGAATGTTATAGTAAATTATTTTATGCAATATACTTGCAATAGAATGCAGTGGAAGGTTAATACACCATTTATGTTCACAGTCTGAGATACAGATAGGTATCTTTAATTTTAAACACCTTGATAAATGCAAGGCATGATTTAGTTATGTACTGTCGGGAGTACAATCAAATTAAAATTGTAAGCAGTCTTTCATTCTGATAGTACATATCTTATTTAAGATTTCCGTCTGGTTAAAAATGATGAAGCTAGACATTCGTAAATTAATCTTTTAGTACGTACATATTTGCACGTGTTTGTCATCCCATATTAAAACTTTAAGACTAATAAATTTAATTATCAACATAGTTCAGTATGAAAAAGAACATTTTTAAACTTGTTGAATCGTCGCAATTTGTCTGCCAGATCAGATTCTATAAAATATCCAAACGACATCTTGTATCAAGGCAATCGGTGGAATTTTCTCTTCCAAATACTGGTGGAATGATCAGAGATGACTTTTTTATTTTAAAAAAGACTTTCGTATAAATTTGTGTTAAATCTGTTATTATACATATTATTTTATAACCTTTGTCACATACGTGGTTAATTTATTTTTGATCGTAAGTATCATTTGAAAATTGAAGTGCAGTTTGTTATATTGCCATCGATGGAGTATAAGAATTGTTTAAAGTTATACAAAGTGTTCTACTTTTTTATCGCCAAATTTTGCCAACATATTTCATACGCAAGAATAAGAAAAAATTATACTAACGTAGAATTTTGAGCACTTTATTATAAAGTTATAATAAAAGTATTAAATAATTTTTTCTCTGTTTTTTGATGCCATGTACAATGTGTTCTAATTTTGCAAAAATTTACCAGCATGTTCAATAAATGAAAGTGATAAAAGTTATATAAATATAGGCTCTTAAATGTTTTACCAAAAGATTATGAGAAATATACAAAATAATAATGGCCGATTTTTTTCTTCAAAATTACATACGAATAACTGCACACTCTCATATATTTTTTAATAACTTTTAATAATGCAATCAGGAGCCTCTCATATAAACATTTTTCCTTATTTTTATTTATAGAATATGGTAGTAAATTGTGTGAATGGAACTGTAACACCCTGTACGTGGTATCAAGCAACACGGTTGTTGAAATTTTGTATTCTTGTTGTAACTTTTTAATAATGTGTTTAAAACTTTTGTTGATTTTAATATAATCATTTAGTAATAAATGATATTAATATTTTATTTTATTTTTACGATTATAGCATTATATTAATAAAGTTTGATGGTAAAAAACCTGCACACCCTGTATATTGAGTTGTGCAAAAAGTATTCTACTATTTTGTGGCGATTACTGCAGATTTACATTCTACGATGAAATCATTATACAGTCCATGCAAAAGTGACAGTATAATGAAAATGTACTGAATAAAATAACGATAAATAATTATGATGACAATTTAATTACAACTGCATTAATTTTAAACATGTAATAAACTTTTCAAGCAACATACATTTTGTATACATACATACAAATGTTGATTGTAATCCAATTAAATCAAATTTGGAACTGTAATTAAATAATAATTCAGTCTTTAATGAGTTAACCAAATATGATCATTAGATTTACATAAAAGGAATATGTGAATTTATTAAAAAGCGAAATAAATTATTGAAATAATTCGTGTTCAGATACTACCGTTTATCATCTAAGGAAAATGTTTCATAATAATATTTACGTGAATATAGTCCGATGATAAATCTGCATTAATTGCAATTAAATATAGTAATCTCATCTTACTAAAATTATCAACAATGTTTGTACGTTGTCTCGTTTTGAATTCAGCATAGAACACGAATCGAATTAAAAATTCGATGCTAATTGAACACCTCGAAGATTATGTTTCCTTACATTTTCATCTCCGCTTGTTCCACCACGATATTCGCTAAGGTACTAACAAGACGTTGTTCTAATTAATAATTAGCAACGAAACCAGTCTGTACATATTGTCTTCGCTGTCGTTTGCGATAGTTCGTCGTGAATTGTACATGTAGTAGAGAACGAATGATCGTGTGACTGTTAGAATATTGCAGATGTATTTCTGCAAAATTCATCGAGATAAACGAGTGACGTTTAAATGGGATATGTAGAGAGCGAATGCTAATCGTATATAATAATTACAACTAAAAAGAAGCAAAAGAATAAACAACAATATGAACTCGTGTCTCTCGCGTTTTTTGTTTTACGGATAACAATAGATGAAATGTAACGTGAAAAAAACGCAGGCTAATTAGAGAAACGGCAATGTAATCATTTTGTCACGTTCGCGGCCCTTTTGAATGTGTATCATTCTTGCAATATGTACTCTGACATACACATACGACACGTATCTTGTATCGACACACGATACATAAATGCACACGCACGAACAAAGTCTTGCTGCTAGCCTTATCTTGTAACACAAAGTATGAATAAACTGCTGAAAAGGTAATATTCTGTGTAATTTTATTCTGTGACCGTGTGTTGCATTCCTACACCTGTCATCGCGTGTTATATTGCCACGCGCTATATTGTTATAGAATTTTAAATAATTTTCTGATGTATCGGTATAATTATTATTATTCAAGCTGTTGAAAATAAATGTTATGGGGTTTTTTTCGTGTACCGAGAAACACCCAAACCATAACTGAGTCATCACCGAAGTTGAGTTTCAAAAAATATTTGAAATTTGTTCATGTATCGTGCCAATACGAATTGAACGCCTCAGGCATGTCTAGATTGAATTTTTGTTCGTTACTAAATATAACCTACAAAAAACAAATTGTAACTATAAAACAATCAAACAATTTTCCCAATCTGTACTCATATTTGCTTCGGAAAATGGAAGTCTCAATGATTTATCTTTGGTTTTCAGTCGTGTATATCATTTTCGCTCTAACTATGAGCGCAGATGTTACGATAGTTCTACGGTACGTTTTCAACATTTAACATAAAATCGTAGAATTACACATTTATCTCGAGGGGATACTTTTGGAATGTGACGTAAATGTTTCTTTTCACCAGGAGTACGTCTTTTACTAATATAATCAGCATTAGCATATTTTGAACGTCCTATTTATTTCGCAATACAGCCGTAATCTTTACCTTCAATGCAAAAAGCTGTATCATGACATATTTATAATATACTACTGTGATAAAAAAATAAGGTGAATTTTTCATTCAAACTTCGTGGGTACTATAAAATCATGAAATTATTTTTTGTGTAGATTAGTAGTACTGTCTTTGATGTCTATGCATAGTTTTGTGTCAATATATTCAATTGCTGCAGAGCTACACGTGTTTTTGGAGGCATAGAAAAGTGAGTTTTTCGATTTTTACTATGTCTGATTTTGTTGAGTAAAGAATTTGCATTAAATTTTGTTTACGGAATGAATATTCTGCCGTGAAAACATTGTGGATGTTGCAGAAGTTCTTCGGTGACAGGGTTATGTCACAAAAAAATGTTTACAAGTGGTACAAACATTTCAAAAAAGGTTGAGTCCGAGTTCAAGACAAATAGCGCTCCGGACGAACCATCATGTTCTGATGAATGCCACGTGAAGGAAATCAAAGATTTAGTGCTTTGAAATCACCGATTCACAATTAGATCTTGTTGATGCTGCGGACATCTCATTTGGATCAACCGAAACCAATTTAAAAGATGTTTTGTGCCTGAAACTCGTAAATTCTGCATGGGACCATACTGTGCCGTCCCATACTGCATTGGTTCTTCGAGAGCATTTCACAAAAAAATCGACCCATATCGTTCCACAACCACGGTATTCGCCAGATTTAGCACTGTGCGACTTCTGGCTGTTTAACAAACTCAAAAGACCGTGTCTGGGACACCGTTTCGAATCGACTGATGAGATAAAAGCCAAATCGAAGAAAGTATTGAAGGACATCCCGGAAAAGGACTTGTTTGACTGTTTCGAGGATTGGAAAAAACGTTGACATAAGTGCATTGTGTCGGATGGGAAACACTTTGAAAATGATGAAATTGATTTAGAGGAATAAATAAAGATTTTTCATTTTATAAATAAATTCATCTTACTTTTTGATCATAGTAGTAAGTTGTATTTAGAGTGAGGTTTGAAATTTTTTTCTAAATTGATAAGTATCGTTTTCTGCAGTTGAATGTTAATCATCGTCGAGATGGAACTAGGTGTCAGCGTATGTTAGAAAATATACAAGGTTGGTATACTTATAAAACATCTGAACGTCAGGTTTTATACAATCCAGCTTAATATTTCTGTTGACACACTAATCTTTTTAAACAATTAATATACGCACTATAAATTAGTATTTCAGGGAAGCACAATTACTAATCACAATTTCTTACCGATTGTGCAGAACATTCAAAATACGAGGGGTTGGTATGTTTATGCAATCATATTATTAATTATAATTACTTATAATATCTTTCACGACTTACAAGCGTCAAATTAGCAAATTATCAACATTACAACTACCACACGAGTAAAAATGATTGGTTTTTCAATTTCATTTTAAAATTATTTCTTCAGGTTACATTTTTTCTGCAATAAGGACTTTTGCAGTGTTAACTATATACTATAAAATAAAAAATATTGGTTTATGATAAAAAAGAAATGACTTTGAAATAACCTTGACGCCCATGCATTAAAAAATTAGTAATACCATTTGACTCCTCACTCGAAATACAAAAGGACACGTCTCAGTTTGTTTTTCTTAAACCACACGTCTTCGAGATTTTTTACAATGTCAACTGTTGCATATCGCTGTAGGTTAATATGTATTTTTATTACTTTAGGTTAGTCAGTATCTTTATCTTTCTAGGATAATCAATATTTTCTTGTTTCAAACTAAGCCCAAACTCAGTCCTTCCGTCCACAATTATGCAACGACCATTGAATCCTTATTCATCAACTCTGAATAATACCTCCATCCTCATTCCCCCTACCTCCAAAAACCAAATTCAAATCTTCAAAGCCACCACCGGAACTCTCCTCAATAGCATTATTATATCCGAACATTAACAGAAATAGAATCGCAGCGACAAATCTAGTCTTCTTAAGAGCCTCTTCTAATAGAAAACGGTATTAATAATTTGGAATATAACACAACTTAACTGGGACACCTCGTATAGTACTGAGGACGTGGATGTGTGTGGATGAGAAAGTCAGTATTTAACAGTCACTCAACAACAAAATATATTTTAACAAACAACAAAGATCAAATAACAAAATAACAAGAGTATCAGTGATTCCGCGGATGCAAACGTGACGGTGCCAAAATAACGAATGTCTCGAGCGGCGCGATGAGCAGAGTTTTTATGTGCTTTTCGAGTAGAGATAGAAATAGGAAAAGAAAAGGAAAAGTACAGAGTGGAAAGTTGAAGGGGTGATAGAGAAAGTCACCGGAGAAACTTAGGCCCGCACAAGTCTGGCTGCCAAATGTGCAATCTGACATTGACCAGACTTGCACGAGACCCTGGGAAAACTGAAAATTGCAGAATAGGCAGGAAGTGCTTAGAAATACTCAGGCAAAAGAGAAAGCTAGAAAAGTTTAGAAGAAAGATAAATTAGGAACAACGTAGTGGCGGGTAACGCCACAGTACTTATAATACCGTAA
Organism: Megachile willughbiella; assembly: GCA_945859595.2. NCBI lineage: Eukaryota > Metazoa > Arthropoda > Insecta > Hymenoptera > Megachilidae > Megachile > Megachile willughbiella. Next base: position 3,021,491 of record OX243807.1, read on the forward strand.
CATGGAGTTTCTTCTGTAACATAATAATAAATCAATGAATATAAAAATATTCTATTATTAAGTATTTTTTAAAGACCAGTCATCTTGACTTCTAATAAGTCTCTGTTGGTAGTTCTAGTGTTAGATTTTCGTGCCACCTGTAGGCTACAATTATATCATTCCTGTAACAGCGTCATTCGCGAAGAAACAACGCGAAGCTGGCACTTGCCGACAAAATTGAAAGCTCGACAACTTTGTTGAATCCGACTGAATAGCCGCATAGATCGTTGGTGAATGCAGTCGTTTACAGGCATGCATTCATCCACAGACGTGGAGGGTGTTCCATTCATAAGGAAAGCAGGAAACGAGGCCAGCCATATCGGAGGTGGACGTCTTATTGCGTGACGAAGCGTCTAATCCGCATACCGATTTCCGGCCAGCTAGTTCCGGCCACTGCATCCATACTCTGCTTGAACGTATCCGATTTAACGATCGCGAATTATTCAATGCAAATTGATTCTGGAGTTGCTGCCCGAATCAGACGTCTCTAGAGTTTGCCAGTCTCGACTGTGACTTCGATTCACCGGTGTATTTCGGAATGTACAGGTGGTTCTAGTTTCGAGTATCGTTGGAATTTGCATGTAAACGCAAGTTTACAGGATCTTCTGACGCAACAGCTTTCAGGTAAAGATTTTACGAGACGATTTGTGTGAACGAAGCTTATAACACGAATGAATTTTCTGCTGTTTTTGAGAGTTACGATCGCGTTTAACTAGTTAGGTGTTTCTTACAAGAATACTCGAAATGAAGAAATTCAACTGATGAAATGAACTACCTAATTGGTTAACAGTTTGAAACAAAGCGAGTGCAGCGGGAAACACATTTGGGTCACGCAGGGAAAACTGGAGAAAATATTTTATAGATTGAGGGCGAATGTTTGTTGAATGAATAGAATTTCTAAGATTGTGAACTTCGAAATTTGAGAGTTTAGAATTTTTGAGTTAGCAAATTTTCAAGTTCAGAAATTTCAAGATTTGCGAATTTTAGTATTTGGGGATTTGGAAATTATAGTTGTTACCGCGTGGGCAAAATGATCAATTTTAATGTTGAAAGAAACTTTCGTCGTATACCCACTTCACACGCTGACTTAACGGCGAATGAATTATTGGAAAAGTGGATAGTGAAACACTGATATTAAATGTAACACTTAAAGTATTTAATTAAAAAACCACAAATAAATTTAGAGTATGTTGTTTTACAAATGTATCGGACGGCAACTTAAAAATGATAAAATGATGTTGTTTGTATGCTTGTATGTTTGAATCTCGGTTCTTTCGCACAACATTTCTTCCGAAGTAAACTTTATTTGGTAGTGGAGTAGTTTCTAACGATGCTTCGGATTGGTTAGTTAACATTTTATAAATTTTTTGGAGGTGGAATCTACTCCGTGGGGACTACCGTTAGACCCAGGTAAGGTCTCTGGAAGTTCAAATAGTCGAAGGCAGTAACAATTGTAAATGATTGGGTTTTTGCCAAACGTGTAAACCGTTTGACCTTTTTATGGCCATTTTCAATTACAGGTAATAACGTTATTTAATTTTACTATTTCTTAAAAATTTTGCTTTTACTGCCTTGGGACATGTTTTCTTTGAAATATTATTTTAAATTGCTTTAGTTGTATGTTAAATGTTTCCTAAAATATTCTGAAGGGTCGCAGGTCACCAAACGGACTGTGAATTTTGTTTTTACTTTTGTTACGCAATAAGAATAGTAATTGCGATTTTACGAAGTTAGGAGTTTGATACATGAAGAATTTACATGTTTAAGGATTTAGGAATTGAGAAATTTAAGTATATTAAATACATCAACAGTAAGTATTTATTTAATATATTAAAATATACAATATGTACAATTCACTGTTGCAGTATTTGTAATAAATCTCGTAGTTTTTTATATAGTGATTGCAAATCTGCAAACAGTTCCTTTTAGTCACACTCAGTTTCTGAGAAACTCAATATTGAAAAACAAAACCTGAATCTTAACTTCAACAATTTTTTCTACTTCACGTATAAAAATTATACAAATTTACAGAAAATGTCTCTGTAGACTCTTAAATACATTGATATATTTTTCCAACATTATAAACATTCAAATATATTTAAATAATCGTTGAAGTAAGTGAGACACCGGTTACATGCTATTTTTTGTGATATTTTTTAATTCATTTTAAAAATGAAGGGTTTAGACAGAATCTAATTATATCGCGTGAAATAGCAGATATTTTTGAGGTAATAGTAAAAAAATACTAGCAAGATAGATATTCCTTCGAATTGTTGTTTAACTAATTTATTTTTCTAATTTAGAACAATATTTGTCCCGTATCTTTTTTGACAGTCATTGCAAGATCTATTTTATAGTTTAATGTAATTAAATTTCTGTACCTTACTTTTATAAATAAATTAAAAAATATCTGAAGCATTCGTAACGAGTGTCTTACATGATTTTAAAATTTAGGTATACATCAAGTTTTATTTGTTACAAAAATATACATAATTTCATTCGTTAAAGGCTACATTTTTTTGTCGTTAATAGAACTTGAATAACTTTTATCTTTTTTCATGAATTGTTTACAAAAGTCATGATGGTGGAGAGAAACAGTTTACCGAATCGTAGTTTGCGTCTGTAAAACTAGAAGAATTTCAATATTGGGATACGTAAATCTACTTAACAGTTATTATGAGTGTTCTAACTTCTTTTTACATAACAATATTACAATCGGCATTAATTCTTCACTAATTGAATGTACAAAATATCGGGATGTAACAGACTATTATCAAATTCATCCAGATTTGCATAAAATCTTGAACAATATTAACCTTTATCGGTCATAAGTCACCTCTCACGTGACACTGCTTTGGCGCGGCGGTCGCGCGTCACGTGGGACGTGACAATGGTGGAGTCTATCGAAATTCTAATTTTCAAGAAGGTGAAACTGCCATCAATAACAGATAATGAGGATAGATTAGATGAAAAACTACATATCTTGCAGCTTGGTGCTAAAGGAAAACAACGATTGCTTAGTATGCTCTAATCGTTGCTTAGAAGAAGAAAAACAATAGTATACTTCTGTGAAACGTGCAACAGAAAACCATACCTTCATGTTGAAGATTGTTTAAAAAAAATCATACATTCAAAACTTATAAATAATTATTTGAAACTCACATATCTGTAATACACCTTCAAAAAATAAATAATTCCTAACAAAAATGTTATTCTTATAATATTGAAGATTTTTCGTATATTTATCGAAACCAGCTACAACCTACAGAGAATCACGTATCAAAAACCACTGACCGATAAAGGTTAACATTGCGAAGTTTTCTGTACCGTTTCTGGTTGAACTTCCGAAGAGTCCCCACGCCCGATCACCTTGACCTTGATATTATCAAGGTCATCTCTCGAAGTAAAATTTAAATGTTTCAAGTTTTATTATTATATAGTATAATTTACGTCGTTGGAATATTCCACCGACTGGAATATTCCAGAATACATTGTGTTATGCGAAACAAACGAAAATCGGGCAACGACGTCGCCGCCCGGCGACGTCCAACGGAAGAGAGTCGTCGTTCAGCTCTTACGTGATTCGGTAGCCGGCAACGGTGATTAGCTTTGTCAATAAATATCCTTATGGTGTTACGGTAATTAGTATTTCTTTTTCGAGAATTTAATTATTTCTATGCTCGAACCTGACCTACTACAATTAAAAAAAAATAATATTATTATTTATTATTATTTTTGACCGATTATTAACAAAGAAAGATTGAAAACTGTACTGTAATTATGTCATAAATCTGTACCTTGTAGTCGAAGCACGGAAATATTTGGTTAGTACTTGTCGTAATTGGGCATGTAAACATATGCGAATAATGTAAACACGTGCTTGTGCTCATAATGTAGTATACTGTTTGTCGTTCGCATACAAGCATTAGATCTATTTGAGAAGAATGAGTGTGAAAATGTGCGACGAAGTAAACTTTCGTAATCGAAGTCAAAATAAGGTTAGGTTTGGTTAGATCGCGCGGTGGTGCCTGTATGTTCCTTTCAACACTAAAACAAATAATTAATATAAATGCAAAGTTCAGATTACTTGGAAAATTGCGATGTAAATATCGATCTTTCTTTGTTAATGACTATTTAGAAAACAATAGTCGGCGACTTCAATCTTCTGAATGTTGCTCAAGGAGATGACCTTGATCACATATATGTCAAGGTCCAGATGATCGGGTGTAGACTTTTCAGAAATTTATTCGCGTTTCTTAAGTACATAAATATGTCTTCTAAAATGTTAAGTGTACTTAACACGTTAGCTGCCATGTCAGTCACCAATAACTGACAGTGTAAAATATATAACACTAAAAAATTTACATTGTTTTAAGTAATTACCTAAAATTTATTTAAAATTTACTAATATATTTAAATATTTCTTTTCATAAAATTTTAATGGATTTTATTTTAACGGCAGTTAACGTGTTAATTACACTTTGATTTAAACATACCCAATAACATCGTGATTGTTAATAACCGAACAGGTGAATTTTCAAAATTCAATAAAAAAATTACATAAGCATGCACAATCTACATAATAACTAGTACTTAACAGTTGACTTTTTATTGCTCGTTGCTTCTGTTCTTTGTTTTCAGAATTGGACTACGTTTCGACTCTCACCGTTTCAATTTATTCTGACAAAATTCAGTCGCAGATTTGCAATTAGAAGTTGAAGTCAGTTGAAGCAACGAATTACAAACTTCATAAGAGTAAGAATGATCCAATTGCACCTAAATCAGGTTGTTCATCGCGGGACGCGATGTAATTCAAAGTATATGGCCCGAGGGTGTTCTTTGGGTCATCAATTGCATTGATTATCGTCGCGTGTATAACCTTTGGGAGTGATTGCAGCGAATTAGGTAATTTTCTTAACGATCCTCCATACTGCAACTTTCGGAGCTAGTTACCGATCCTCTTAATTACCGTTGCGACTCGCGAGATGTTTTCTTTATGAACTTCTCAGTAGGAGATGTTTATTAACTGAACGTAGCGAACTAACCGTGGTGTGATAATCGATGACTAGGCTGCGAGTGTCTCGACACTTTTCGCACTTGTTCCGCGAAAATTTCATACCGTTGCGAACTTCTTAACGAGACGAACGTAAAGTAATTGTAGCATTGGCCTCCTGGGAAATTCTTCGACGAAACGCGGAAATCTAACGTCTGTCTAGGGATTGTCTAGAGATATCAAGCACTATGCTGTCGTTGATGTAGACAGAACTTACGCTGAATTAACTACTTTAGAGAACAATAGAAATTTAATTACTTATACGTACTTTACGTACGTTAAACAGCATAATAGCTGAACAAGTGTATCCAAGCAATGTAGATGAGTAGTAAATGTCCTAATTAGGCTTAATACAATTTTTGTTCATTCTCACCCTCTAAAAACTTAGTATACAGTGAAGAACAAATCCTTTCAAGGTTTAATAAAAAATTTTTATTTAAGAGGATGCACAAAGCATATTAAAAGTTTACGGAATAAAATGGTTTAACCATTTTTGTACTCATTTAAAACTGTTTATTTATTAGTAGTAATCTTTAATTCTACGAATTCTAGGTATTTTATCGAATTTATAATTTAAAAGTATTTTTATATATTTAATTTAAATCCTACAGTTTCTTCTGCCAAATAATAATTTTTATTACATCATGGATATTCTTTCCGGTGTTGTTGCACTACTTGTAATAAATATTGCAACTGTTCCTCGGTTTTTGTTAATTATTTATTCAATTTTTCTATCAATGCTACTTCTCGTACTGCGGTATCATTAAGTTTGCAAACTTCTAAATATTTCTTGGTAATTCTTATAACTTTCATTTAAAATCTTTGAATCGGGATATGAGTCGAGGAAATCATGTGGTAATTCGAAATGTTCAAATAAAATTAGTGACTTTTGTCACAAAGTCATTGGGTTTTTTTGTAGATTATGAATGAATATTGTTTCGCACCAAGTAATATCGAAACTTTGAGCAAACATCAAATAAGTTCACTATTTTCAAACGCTATTCTTAATTAATTATCCTGACTTATTATTTATTGATTTCTCAACTATGTAAATATGGTTAAATCAGCTGATTGACATTGCTGTGAAACTAAATACAGTAAATATTCGATATCTGCAAATCTCTCGGGTCTGAACTGTTGCACATATCGTATAGGTCCTACATTGATTGATATTTTACCGAACATAGAAAAGGACAGCGAGTGAAGGATACCGAATGTTAAGAAACAATAACATATCGGTGGGACAATCCTAATGTAAGAATAAAACTTTTTTATTTTCGATTTTTTTCATATGAAACTTCTACTATTAGGTTTTTTACATTTTTCTGATTAAAATGAGACTAAACACGACGTAATTCGGAATATATTTATTTCTAATTTCAAACGTTACGCTTATATCGAGGACTTTACTCGAATAAGTTATTGCAAGTAAATATGAACCGAATTACGTCATGTTTGGTCTTATTTTAATCAGGAAAATGTCACGAATATGCTGAAGAAAGTTGTATGAACCATTAATTAAAAATAAAAAAGGTAGCAACGCATTAACATTGTAAACAATTGAAGAGACTTTTAATCTTTGCCGACTGCACGATCGCAGCGTCTCTTTCTTTTTAACTCGCTATCCTCCTCTGCTTTAGAAACTTTTATCGTCAATTAAACCAGCAAATGTAGTCTAAATTATACCGTGCTTAGTCTCATTTTTATCAGGAAAATGTCACAAATGTATTGGTAAAAGTTTTATGTAAAAAAAGTCAATAATATGAAAGTTTTATATTTTCATTGGTATTGTCTCATGGATATACACAACCAGGTTCACGTTATAGTTCTTGACGCTCAAGCTTCCCTGCGTCTAGAGCGGTCTTCCCCCCAGTGGTGGGGATAAATATTTTGCACATATCGTGTAGGTGATTTTTGCAGATATCGAATGTTCACTGTACTAATTTTAAAAATTAATACTAATTTTCTTGCAGTTTTATTCGCACAAAATCATCTGTAAGCACTTAAATTGCAGTTAAAAGTGGATATCATAAAAAGTCAATATACCGATAGGAAATTTCTTCGGGCGACCTATTGGATTTAAATTCTGAAGCTCAAGTTTTGAGGAGATCTTTTTTACACCATATATTATATTATTGGAGGATGAAAGCGAAAAAAAAATTCTGTTGAGTCACACTAGTTCTAATAGTTTTACGACGGTAGAATAATACATTTTTTAATATATTATTTAGTGAACAACAAATTAACTAGTTTAAATAAATTTTGCAACATCGTTACGAAGAATACACACTTTATGATGATAAAAAACAAAAGATATATTAATTAAATTATGCATAAATGTATAGAGTAGTAATCGATGGAATACTGTAGTGTCCGAATATTAATAAGAGTCATGGCAGATATGTGTTCTAATATTAATAAGTCATTATAGATATGTGATAACACAGCCTGAATTAAAAGGTAACGCCATCTTCCAAGTCTCAAAACCAGACCCGTGTTTACTATGAGGAAAATGGACAGGTACGTAGTAATCACTTTATTTAATTTTACTTTAGTGTTGTTATTTCATTTATAAATCTCTTTCTTGTTAAAATACCTAATAAGTGGATATTACAAAACAAAACATGATGTGAAACAATTTTATTGTTTAGTTTCGATTTCTTGTTTTTATTAGAACTATTTTATTGATGGTTGTACTATGTTTGTTAGAACACCCTGTACATTTGACTTTATAATTGATGTACTAATTAACACGTTAATCCCCATAGAGGTATTTAATCGGCGCTGCAAATTCAGGTAAATTAATTATTTATAGGATAAGTTAACTGACGAGCTTTGAGGGCTTTTAATGTTGAGATAATGATATACATTCACAGATTAAAAGATAAAATAGAAGGATTAAGTACCTTTAATCTGTATTACAATGTATCTGCCTCAAGTGTCAGTGACGGTCAACGTGTTAACATTTTCAAGGTTAATAACAAAATTTTAAATCGTATATCTTGAAAGTTGAATCTCATCATTTACGTTTTTTATGTGTAATTAAACTTTTACAGTGTGCAGATAAAATTATCAACTGTAATATACTATGTCATCCTTCATTTTCCATATGACATTTTATTTGATATATTTTAGAATGACTAGAAATGAAACTGTGTTAAAATTTTGTAATATATTAAGGACTTACAGGATTGATATTATATTATTACAAGTAGACATTGTTAGATAAATTTTTCAGCTTCCACCGCTCATACACTTACATAATTTTTGGCTCCACCTTAAAGCCCTTGACGCAGGAAAATCGAAACCCTACCGTGTTCGAGTAAGTTCGAAATATGAATTTCGTGTAAAAGTTTAGTAATGTTTATTTTAAGTTATTCGAACATATATTATGTCATCCTTCATTTTCCATATGACATTTTATTTGATATATTTTAGAATGACTAGAAATGAAACTGTGTTAAAATTTTTTAATATATTAAGGACTTACAGGATTGATATTATATTATTACAAGTAGGCATTGTTAGATAAATTTTTCAGCTTCCACCGCTCATACACTTACATAATTTTTGGCTCCACCCTTAAAGCCCTTGACGCAGGAAAATATCGAAACCCTACCGTGTTCGAGTAAGTTCGAAATATGAATTTCGTGTAAAAGTTTAGTAATGTTTATTTTAAGTTACTCGAACGTAAGTTTATATTTAAGAATAACAACAATTTTTTATTTGAATGAAAATATGAAAATTTAAAGAGTTTCAAATAGAAATTCCGAATTAAATCTAGTTATTCTAAAAAGATGTACATTATATGAAAATATTTTCATATTAATTCTAATGATAGGAAATTCAAATTAGAAATTTTTACTTCTAAAATAACTTAGTTTTACTTAAAGTTTCCACTAAAAAATCTCCGAATACATTTTCGTTAAATTATAAGATTATTTGTATTTGACTTAAAATTTCTATGAAAAAATATTTCCATTAATACCCACCGCTTCTACAGCACGATAAATTTAAATTGCTCGTTTAAATAACCAAATACCCAATGTAACAAAAATTCTATATTTGTATTTAGTTAGGAAGCAGTTTACATCTGTTCGCAATTGAAATTTCGTGTTTTTCGTCGAAGAAATGCACGTAAAAATACAGACGCTTACGAGTCACGTAAACGCGTCACGTTCCATAAAATGAATAAATATTGTTGGCGTATATATTTTTTTACGCTTTTTAATGTGGTTTACACTCTCCTTGATATTCTTATAGTTATGGAAATGTACTCTGTGAAATGCAAATTAGGCAACGGCGCCTGAATAATCGCCTAATTCGATTTTTTACCACGTTAAGCTTGCACGAAACTTCCAGTTGCTTTGCGAAACTCGATTAAACGTCTCCCGTGGACTGCTCGAATTGTAAAAGGAAAAAGTGGGAAAACAACATTCTGGACGCGTGTGAATTTTCCGCATGCGATCTTCGAAACGAACGCGAGAGCTTATGAAAACCGTGTACAACCTGAATCAAACAAATGATTACATTCAAGCCGGGTTTAATCTCGACTTTGCGATCATATTCGAGATGAATACGAATGTTTTCACGTAAATTGAAATTTATTTTCACTACCGGTGACCACTGTTTTGTAACTTGTTCAGGGTATTGTGGATTTCCACGAGAAATGGTTTTGTTGAATTGATCGTGATAAATCGCTGGCAATAAATGATACGAATGACCGTCGAGTAAAATTTCATTCGTACGGCTTTGTTATTGTAAAAGCTTATAATACGCTTTCGAGCATAAAGTTATTCAAAATAAATTCGTGTTACGACAAAATGGAACTACCTCGCGTTAAATCAATAGTAATATGAAACGCGGGGTGATTAAACTGTTAATCGGTGTTGTTGATTTTAAATGACTGATTTTATGGAATTTTTGAATCTGTCGGGATTACTGTTAATGTAAACGAGATTCAGCAAGGTATGAATATAAATAATAAATTTGGATATATATAATGAATTTTAAATTCGTTTGTGGTGTATTCAAATTGATAAAGATGAGTTTTAATTTTTAATTTACGAATTTTTACATGCAGAATTTTGAGGAAGAATTTTAGAAATTTATACTGTTTTAAATTTAGGAATTTCGAAATTTTTAATTTCTGGATTTTCATATTTTTTAATTTAGAAGTTTATTGGTTTAGATATTCAGAAATGTAGAATTTTCAAGTTTATGCGTTTTCAGTTTCTAAGTTTCACTTCACGTTTCAAATTTCAGATTATCAAATTTACAAATTTTCATATTTACAAATTTACAAATTTATGCTAGATAATAAAATGTTGTACTTAATACTATGTTTTGTTTCTTGGTATTCTATATGCAAACATTAAATAAAAATTAATTTTTGTAAAAATATCGTATGTGTGTTCACTTTTGCTCCTCACTGTATACGATATGAACGAAGTGTAGATTTGAGAGATTCGTGCATATCGAATATTTACTGTGTGGAGATTTCATAACTTAAAAGATTATAAAAATAGCTATTTTAAAACATGGAATTACCAAAATTTGTAATTAAAAATTTCATCAATTTAAAACAATAGAGAATTAGGAATTTAAGACTTATGAATATACAATACATATGTTAAAATTTACGAAGTTCAAAATTTCAAATCTTTGAATTTACGTATTTACAAATGTAGAAAAACAAAAATTTAGAAGACGACATATATATGTATAGAAAATCTGGAATTTTTAAATTTACAATTTCGAAACGTTGGAACGTAGAAATTTGAAAAAATAGAAGTTTACAAAATTTGATTGATACATACACATTTGACAAAAGAAAGAAATTTCTTTGTTCAGAAATTTCAAAATTTTGAAATATAGACACTAGAATTGCGAAATTTATACTTATAAAAAATTGTAATTTAAGAAATTTCAAATATTCAAAAAATTATCAATAATGTTACAAATTTTCAAAGTTACAAATTTAAGAAAAAAATATTCTACATGTTATTTGACTTTTTTAAATTGCATATAGAAATATGGAAAACTAGAATTAAGAAAAGAAAATTAGAAAACTAAATTTGTAATTTTCTTTTCAATGTGTTCATTTCATACAGCAACATTTCCGCCCATAAACAACGTAGTGACATTTACGCGGTCTAATTTAAACACATCGAACCATATATTTTCGATTTGACTGGATCGTTTCGAGAACCGAACGACTTCGATCCTCGATGGAGGATATCTGAAAATATTCGGGTCACGATAACCCGCGTATTCGATCAGCATTTTGCACATGAAACGGTGACGTAACTTCCGTAATACGAAGGACTTCCTTTGCGACGCCTCTAATGGAGTCTTAATGGACCTCTTTGAGCGACGACAGCGACCAAAGTCTCTTTGTGTAACACGATAAATACGTGCACCTATTGTCTCGAGAGATGCACTTCTTTCTCGATAGTCATTTCATCGATCTGAGTTTTAATTCCATCTACGAAATGTTTGTTCTGTTCAATTACTCACCCTTAATCATCTTGATTTCTTACAAACAGTTTGTGTTTTCAATGTATTTTATATGAACGAGTATTTATACTCTGATATTATAATTAACACTTTGCATCATGTAAAATAAAATAATATTTTATATTTTATCAAATGTATATCGCAAATTTCATAATGTATGAAGTTATCAATTATCACGTATGTACAGTTTGTTCGTGTTATTTCGTAATACAACTTTTTTGTATTATTTTGTTATTATTTTCATACGTTCTCAAAATATTGCAATGTTCAACACTTCGTAATTTTTGTTCAAATAAATTTTAAAAATAGAAAATATGCTTTGTTATATCCTTATTATTATTGTAAGAGTTGGAAAATGTATCTTTTTTGTTAAAATTAAGAAAATCATGCAACAGAGTTAAGTAGATTTTAATAATAGTATTAGTAAATTAAAAAAAAAATCTTTTCCTATTCTTTAAGTCCTTAAAACCAAAAACTTTAAAATTTACGTATATTTAAAAATTAGTAGATTTGAAACTTATAAATTTCTTACACTAAAATCTCGATCACATTGAATTTCCTAAATTTCTCAATTTGAAAATTTATGAGTTAAAAATTAGTTACCATAAAAATTCTGACTTTTTAATACCGTAAAACAAGTATGTGATATTTTAAATTTCAGCTATTACAATGTCTGAGAATTTAAATACTAAAAAGTAATACTGTATTCCAAGATAAATTTGAAATTATTTTTAAGTAAAACTGACTTTCAACGTTCCTATAAATGGTGTCAAAACATTTAATTTTTTAGTCATTTAGTAGAATGAAATTGGATTAAAAATTAGTAGGATCAATAATAAATAGAAACATTAGGCTAATCTAGTGATAGATTGAGCTTCTACTAGCAATTGATTGGAAGTTTTATTTTATTCCTATTTTTAATTCTGCTTAAATATTGATCAGTTTTTACTGGCCGTAACTGCCTGTCTGAGCAGTGATTAACCTAGACTACTGAATGTTCTTCGCACCTTTACATCTCTCATACTATGAAACTTTTAATGCGCTTTTATTGATGAATGAGTGCGAGAGGTATATGAACCCCTTACATTTTGTAATGTAGTGCGTCATTTCATTTTTGATATTCAAAATCTGAGATGTGTGACATAATTGTTATAAAAAATGAGTGAATCCTTTCAGGAAATACATATGTATATTATAAAAATGAAGATTATATTATAGATCATAATATAAATCACAAATAGATTATATACAACAGATACAATATATTTAATAAAAACCAACAATAGAAGGTAATATATTACCAGTAGATCTTTCTAATTGACTGACCGAATAAGATAGTCAAATGTGCCCTTAAGTCAAATAAAACACCCAATACGTCAATCGGTAGCATATCCAAAAAAAACACCTCACACCATGTTTCAACCCCCTATCTCATCCGTGGGGGTAGTAAAAGGGAAATCGAAATGTCGAATTTTGGTCTGTTTTTCCTATTTAATTTTGTACAAACATTTTGAAAAATTTCTCAGACATTGAGGTCCCCATAGCGCATATCATAGAATTTTTTCAGATTTTTTTATTGTAAATTGTAGATTTCAAAAAAAAAAGAATGCAATTTTTTATTGAAGATGACGGAACACTACTTTTATATTACTGTGGTAATTACATATTGGCACAACTCAACATTTCTAAATTTCTGAATATTTATAGATACAGTTAAATTTCTCTAATTCTGAATTTCTAAATTATGTTTTTCTACATTCCCAAATTTCTGTATTTCTAAATTTTTTATATAAACGTTAAATAATTTCATATGTAACTTATTATATTTTTAACTTTCTCCGTTCCCAAATTTCCAAATTGCGATTAACATTTACCCCGTCTTTCACTGACACAGCATATCAAAACAACAGTCCTTTGCTTCCTTCATTTATATTAACTTCATTACTGACATTATTCCGAATCGAGAGATCTCCCGCAGCAGGCGAAAAAAAGTCATTAAATAGAAGAGTAGCAATTAAGAGGAAAAAGCCGATATCGATGGAAAATGGAAACTCGTTTACGCGTTGTCTCGAAAACGATGAAAAAGAAAACAGGATGTCAAGAAGTCGGAAAACCGATTATCAGCATCAAGTAATTATCCAAGCAGCATAGCCGAGCTGTTAGTATCCGCTCCACCTTCTACGCCCGCGTAATTATTCTAAGTTGAGCAACGGCAAAGGCAAAAAGCAGAAAATGACAAGGAAACTCGGGAATCGAATTAAAGGCGATGCGTCGTGGAAGTTGGTATCGACCGTGGAACATCGGCGCCACAGAAATTCTTCGAGGAAAGAGCTCGCGATGAAACTTGTAACGTTTATGTAAACTTTATGTGCAGCTTGTCTTTGAACTTGTCCCTTAACCATCCTACTAATTATTTTACGAGAAAATGTATACTGAAAATGCAAAATAAGATTGAGGCACTGAGTGAAAAGGGAGCTATGCCACAATATTATAAATTTACTTGAAAAATAATAATTGTGCTGTATAACGGACCACCGCAATTTTAATAATTTTTACGTCTGTCAAGCACATTTTAAGTAATTTTGTGAAGTTTTTACGTGTCAATCGTTGGTAATAAAAAGTAATTTACAAAAACGTACGTGGTAGTTTTTATTATCGATCATAAAGTGGTTTCCAACAAAACATGTAGTTCTTAAACTCTACATAAAAGGTTATGCGAGCCATTTATTTTGAAAGTAGCTTAAATCCATTCTTAATAAGAAGACATATTATTCATTTAATAATTGATATTATTTTAATAGGAATTGTAAATGTAACTCTCTTAGATATACAGGGTTAGCATAAATGATTCATTCGTTTTGAAAAGGCTATATCTTCAAAAGTATTATACGTACACACATGAAAGATCGATTTTGATAAATTTGACTATGAGACTCGATAATAGTACAAATGAAACTTTTACGAGTACAACACTTATCAGTAGACTTTACCACAGGGTAGTCAGGTATTTTTGGACATCAATAAATAACATGTGTTTAATAAAGACGAATTTTAGAAGGTGCAAGTTTGAGACAGATGCTAATGTAAACAAACATGATGTCCACAAAGAAATAAATGTGATGCAGCCGACTGTATACAGAAAACTTACATTTTTCAATCCTATCCAAGTAACAATAGGTTTGCTACAGTATGTTTCGATTCGCGCTATTTGTCAAAAACAAAGAAGAGAAATACACAGTATGTCTGAAAAGTAACGGAACATTTTAAATAAAAAAAAAAGTATTAGTTATTTTGCCAAAATTAATTTTTTTATTCAAAATACATCCCTTCCGCATCAATACACCGCTGGGCACGCTCAGACAATGTTAACATAGATTTTTTTATGTCGTTTTGCGGAATCGCTTCAATCACCCTTGTCACAGCTGTTTGGACTTGTGTAACAGTGTCATAAAACGTTCCTTTCATGGCTAATTTCAATTTTGGAAAAAGGAAGTAATCGCATGGAGATAAGTCAGGCGAATATGGAGGATGTTGGAGCACACAGACTTGTTTTTTCGCCAAAAATTCACGAACTGCGACACTTCTGTGACATGGTGCATTATCATGCAACAGAAACCAACTCCCTGGCGCTCGATATTTGGGCCTCACACGAAGGATTCTTTTCCACAAACGTTCCATAACACACAGATAATATTCGCTATTAACATTTTGTCCCTGCGGAACGAATTCCCGAAGTATAATACCTTTAGAATCGTTTAGAATTTAGAAAAACACAAAACCTGGCTTTGGGTCGTCTTCCAAAGTATCACGACCATCCTGGAATCGCTTATACCATTCGAACACACGTGTACGGGATAAATAATCGTCGCCATAAACATTTTTCAGTAATTCAAATGTTTCTGTAAAAGTTTTACCGAGCTTTACCGAGTAGAATTTAATATTCGCTCTCTGCTCCATCGTGATTTTGTGACACGGTGACGAAAGGTTCTGTCGCTTTAACCGCTATAAGTTTGCAATTCGTTGCTCGATTCTAATAATGATTGTTTTGTTTTGTAGGGGAGGAATACTGTTTTCAGACAGTACATTGTTTTAATAGATGGTGCTAGTAGTTTTCCTTGAATTTAAAAAGTTCCGTTACTTTTCAGACACACTGTGTATGTTCAAAAGATGTATTTAGAAATCGAGCGCATTGGAAACGCAGCAACAGTTTAATAAGGGCTCGCCAATGGAATAATAACGGCAAATAACAGAGCATCGAAGGCATTCGTGCTCGTTTCAAATGCAGATCAGCGGGAAACGGTGGCGCGGCTTCATTTCCGGTTTCTACGAGCGATTCCGCGTGAACGCTAAAATCAACATCGGGCAACGTTCGCGTTGATCGGTGCCATTTTAAAGGGAAATGCGATCGAGCTGTAGGGAAAAGATCTGTTCGTGAAAAGTCGTGTCGGGAAATGGATTGTAAATTTCGAAAGAATATTGGTGGCTTTTTCCTTAACATTCGTTGCTAGAAAAACTCATAATATCGTTTTTAGGATCAAAAGACGAGAACGATTGCTTTATATTTGATATATTAACTGAAGGATTGGTCGATAAGACACGATCATTTTTATTGATTGGAAATGATTAAAAGCAACACTACGTGTCACTAAAAGGCAATAGAAATAAACCAAAAGATAGAGGTCGTTACTTTTATTAGATTATGGGATTTTTAATAAAACACAATACATATATTTGCCATTGAAACTAGTTTTATTTTATAAGTTTGGAAGGATGTCTTAACCCTATGAAGACCGAGATAAGAAGAAAGCTTTACTAAAATGCACAGGAGAAAATCTGGCGTCCACTTTCAGAAAATAAAGTAACGGACCTGGATCTGAAATGTGTTTATTACAGAGGCCTTTAGGTTTAGACTCGTTTCTATTCGCGAGTAGCCCCCCCCCCCCCCCAAATCCTGCCTCATCCTTCCTCTCAAATACACTTCGACACTTTTGACAGTTTTTTTTGGAGGTTTTGATCCATTTTAAGAAAATTTGATTCCCTGACAAAAATTGGTACCTGACACGATTTGGCCTGCACATTTGTATATTGTATATGTGAGTGGTCGGAATGGAGTTTTGCATTATTTTAATACAAAATTTAATTGTTCACTCGCTCTTAAATTAATGTTTTTATTAGCAATTTGCAAAATTCACATGGAAGGTATTTGCTTTTTAGTAATTCCTTGTCCAGCGTTAAAGGTTCATAATTTATGATGGAAAATTAAAAATTTAATTATTCGTATGCGTGTAATTCGTTTTCATGATGTGGTTAAATTTTAGCGCGTCGATTTGGATTTTTTAAGGATTTAATTGCATTTCTTGTTGTGGGATAGAACGATGGGGATGTAATTAAAAACACACACCTCCGCACTTGATTTAATTATCACTTAATATAAAAATGTTCAATTACTCGCACATGCTTCCTATTGTTTATGTTGGAAATTTCAAATCCTACTCTTGCATCGAGCTCTTTTAGAAAAACTGTTTTCTTCATGGACTTCGTTATACTTTTCTTTATAATATACAATATACGTGTTTAATACAAATACTTGCACATATATAAGTTAAAATAACAATTAAACTATGAATATGAACAAAATAGAACAGTGGTTCATTAATTTTGTGTCCTTCATATTCAATGATTATTTCTTTTTGAAAATTTTCTAATATACATAATTGTTTTTTATAACCAAAAGGTAATGCAAGTAACAAGTAAGCATCAAACAAAAAAGGATATTTGAATTCATTAAATATCCACTTAAAAAACTAAAGCTGACATTGAAGTTTCAATAAAAAAGCAAAATAAGAAAGCACTATACGCCCCCGTGGAAACCATGTAGCTTTTATTTAAAAGCTTATTTTGCGATTAAAGATTTACGAGTTATCAACTTGTTACGAACTCGTACTGTATTATTGCACCTGAGGATATGAGTGTGAAATAATAAGTAGTCTAACAATCACTCAATATACTTTTAAAAGTGCAACACGAACATTAATTAACAGAACGATACAGACGTATGCGTACAAATTCACCACTATGTCGAATGACACCATGTCCAGAGTTTTTATACCCTTTTTCGAAAAGAGATAAAAAAAAGAGGGACATTGAGTGGAAAGTTGGAGGGGTGAAAGTCAACGAAAAGCATAGGCTGGTACAAGTCTAGCTGCCAAATGTGCGATTTAACATTAACCTGCATGAGACCCTGGAAAAACTGAAAATTGTAGAAGAGTTAGAAAATGCTTATAAATATTTAGAAGAAAGAGAAAGTTAGGAAAGTTTAGAGATCGTCTACATTATGCTAGAAACTGCTGTTAGTAGTCTTTCCAGTAGGTAGTGGAATGCGTTTCTTGCTTTGCCTGTATCATGTCTATAATTGGAAAAAAATGGAAAGAAATAGAAGTAAACATTTTCTTTTAGATTATTTTAGAATTTTTGAACCTGGAGCTGCGTAAATCTAGGGATTTGGAGATTTATGAATTTGGTAATCTAGGCATTTGGGGATGTAGAGGTTCTGAGCATGTTAGAATTTGGGGATGTAGGGATTTGGTGAAGTAGGAAATAGGGGATGTAAGGATTTCAGGACGAAGGGATTTGGGAATGTAGGGATACGGGGATGTAGGGACTTGGGCATGTAGGGATTCGGGGAAGTAGGGAATTGGGAATGTAGGGATTTGGGAATGTTGGAATTGGAGAATGTAGGGATTGCGGAATGTAGGGATTTGGGAACGTAGGGATTTCGGGGAGTAGAGAATTGGGGATGTAGGAATTTGAAGATGTTGGGATTTAGTAGTATAGGAATATGGAGATGTAGGAATTTCGGGATGTAGGGATCCGGGGAAGTAGGGAATTGGGAGTGTAGGGATTTGGGAATGTTGCGATTGGGGAATGTAGGGATTTGGGAATGTAGGGATTTGGGGAAGTAGAGAATTGGGGATGTAGGGATTTGGAAACGTAGGAATGTGGGAATGTAGGGATTCGGGGATGTAGGGACTTGGGAATGTAGGAATTGGGAATGTAGGGATCCGGGGAAGTATGGAATTGGGAGTGTAGGGATTTGGGAATGTTGGGATTGGGGAATGTTGGAATTGGGGAATGTACGGATTTGGGAATGTAGGGATTTGGGGAAGTAGAGAATTGGGGATGTAGGGATTTGGAAACGTAGGAATGTGGGGATGTAGGGATTTGGGAATGTAGGAATTGGGAATGTATGGATTTGGGAATGTAGGGATTTGGGGAAGTAGAGAATTGGGGATGTAGGAATTTGGAAACGTAGGAATGTGGGGATGTAGGGATTTGGAAACGTAGGAATGTGTGGATGTAGGGATTTGGGAATGTAGGAATTGGGAATGTAGGGATTTGGGAACGTAGGGATTTGGGGAAGTAGAGAATTGGGGATGTAGGGATTTGGGGACGTAGGAATCTGGGGAAGTAGGGAGTTGGGAATGTAGGGATTTGGGGAAGTAGGGAATTGGGGACGTAGGAATTTGAAGATGTTGGGATTTAGGAATATAGGATATGGAGATGTAGGAATTTCGGGATGTAGGGATTGGGGGAAGTAGGGAATTGGAGATGTAGGGATTTGAAGATGTTGGGATTTAGGAATGTAGGAATATGAACATGTTGGAATTACGGGATACAGGGATTTGGAAAAGTTGGGGATTGGGGAAGTAGGAAATTGGGGATGGAGAAATTTGGGGATGTAGAGATTTAGGGAAGTAGGAAATTGGGGAAGTTGGAATTGGAAAATGTATGGATTGAAGAATGTAGGAATTTGCAGATTTTCGGAGAAATACAATTTTGTAGATTTTGGAAAGAAACTGGCAAGGCTACTGGCGCCAGATACCAACACAATGTGAACACTCCCTTGGGAAAAGAAATAAATTGGCAAGAACATAATGGCAGACACTGTTACACACCCATAGAATACAATCACCCCACAAAAATCAGCATCACGCGAATAAAACCCTGCAAATATATACCAACTATGCATTTCACAAAACGTTCAACGTAAACTAATACTACTTAATACCATTCAATATACAATAATACCATTTGTAGCTTCCTCGGTCTCCGAAATCTCATCATTAAATCATGGCAATAAATTTCAATAAATATCACGAGAGATTCCCATTCACGATTCCAAGTCGATATCTTCGATATCTCGCAACGAAATTCGTTGAAATTGATTCGATTACAGATGCAAGCACGATCCACCTCGATTTGTCTGAGTCTCAAAAGAATATCTCGCTGTTCTGTACAACTCCTCCGGCTGGATCGTTCCATTTATTCAATTATGCATTCTTTTATTTGGTGCCCGCGTACCCTTCAAAGGGTACACACCGAACATACCCATTTTCCGTGTCGTTTTATCCGCGACCACGTACCTTACCGTGGAACTTTGTTTCAACTTTAAGCGTCGTGTTTCCAGCTCGCCCGCATCCATTCTCGTTACAAAGTGTCGTGAAACGAGGAGCCACGCTTTGCTATGCTTTAATCGCTCCTTTTTCTTCCAAAAACCATCCTCCATTATCGTACCGCCTCCTTTAATCTGTTCGGCTTTTCGTGACCAAACTTAAGGTCGTTCTTGCAATTCAGCGCGAGATTTATTCTTTGTTTTAAGTAGTTCTTTCTTTCCTTGTTAATGGATATCGTGATCATAGGAAGAATTTATTCCGATGATGAATAGCGTCGTTTTCTTATTACGTGTAATTAGTTGGAACACTAATGTGCATATTTGCCTGCAAAGACAGGAAGGTGTGATGACAACTTGTAAGCACTGATAAAGGGTTTTTTAACTTAATAATATGAAATTTTTATATTTTTAAGTGTCTAGGTATGTGAGTCTTTAAATTTGTAGATGAACATCGTTTTGAATACTTTAATTTGACATTTGAAGTTTTGTGAATTTTTAATTTTGGATATTTAAAAGTTTCTAAGTTGGACAACTTTAATTTTGTGAATTTCTGTATCTTCATTTTTCTGAAATAGTAAGCTTGTAGACTTGAAAATTTGTAAATTCATTTGAAATTTATTTTAAATTAGAAAATTTGAAAACCTAGAAACTTGTAAATTAGAAAGTTGGATGTTTCTCATTTCCTAAATTTCCAGAGTATCATATTTTGAAAATTGGAAAATTCAAAAATTTTTGTATGTCTGTATTTCTAAATGTACGAATTAGCATATTTCATAATTTCATAATTTGAAAAATTTAGTACTTATAAATTAAAAAATTTGAAACATTGAGAAATGTTACAAATTTTTGAACCCTTTGTATTTATGTATCTTTAAATTTTTGAATCTTTAGCTTTTCGACTTTTCTTCTTTGCACATTTTTAAATCTGCAATTTTTTAATTTTTAAAGTTAATTTTGCAATTTTTAAGTTTGCGTTTAAAAATGTGAAAAATTGATACCCCTGTTTTTAAATTTCTATGTCTTTATCAAATTTCTAAATCACAAAGTTTAATATTTAATCATATTTCGTATTGAAATAAAAATTTATTTTGTATTTAATAATTTTCAGTTATTCACAAAATTTATAATTATTAATATGAAATTATAAAATTATTATTGGTAATGATTATAAAGTCATTATTATAAACAATAATAATTAAGAATAAATTTAATATAATAATTAGTTATTAATAATCTCTAATTACTGATAATAACATATTTATTTACTAAAATTTAATATATAAGAAATGTCGATAATAAAAAAATATTACCAAAAATTTCGTTATATAGATATAAAAATCGAGTTTTATTCTATATGTGTACTAACATAACATGTACATCAACTAATGAAATGGTGAATTTTAAGTTTCATTTTTTGGTCGAAATTAATGGACATCCTAAATAATAGTTAATCAGGTTTGTGTTCAGGAAGCACATCTGGATCCCAAAGAGTTAACATAATTTGTGGTTTTAACCCATAGCGCGCCGAGGATGAGTTAGTAGTTTGGTTAGAAATAACTATGGCTAGAACAACATAGAATATTGATTACTCGGAGGATTATTAATTCAGTTTTTTACCTAATGCTTTAAATCAACATTTTGTGATCCTAATAAAATTTTGACGTTATCTCAGATTAACTTTTTTCATTTACTTTCTAAATACTTAACTAAATCGAATTTGTAGCTTCGGCGATTTTAGATTATAGTTTACCATCACTACCGTAAAAGAAATGAGTATGTCGATTATTCTACATTCTCAGTATATACATATTATGATCTGAAATGGTATTTCAATTCTCTATTTACTTATATTCCAAAATTTCTGAAACTAATCAGTTTTTATTAATCTAAATAATATTCTCGTAGTAGAATATTTGCAAATAGTAGATTTTGTAATTTTTAAGTAATTTGAATCATCAATTTTAAGTTATTTCGAATATAAAAATTTGTATCGTTAACTTGAAATTGTTATGAATATAAATATTCGCTCACCCTATAAAATAAATTTGAAAGTGTTAAAGAAAGAATCAAAAGAATCAAATTAATTATTTTTGTAGTTCGAAAAATTATATTAAGTTAAGATTAGTTTCAGCTAAAATTTTTAGTCTTAGTGTTTTTTTGTAAATTCTTTAACAATAATTAATGATAATAATTAGTAGTTATTATAGTTTATAAAATTGTATGAAGCTAAGATTAATTTCAGCTAAAATCTTTAGTTGTATTCTTCATTTGTATTTGCAAATTCTATAACCATAATTAATAATTAATGTAGTTTGAAAAATTGTTTGAAGTTCTTTATACTGTCCTTTTCTTGCAAATTCTTTAAGAATGACAGTTAATTGCTCAGGAATATTTATACGACTTCGGCGCTTTCAAACATTGGCAAAATGGATCATTTAAGACTTCCTTCTAATAACATTATATTAATAAGGTCAGAGTGCTCTTTTGTTTTCACAAAAAAGGAAAGAGTCTGGAAGCAAAGTTCTATTCAATGGTTGGAGCTTAAAAGCGATCATCTTTTCATCGAGAAATTTCTTCAAACACTCGAAGGTCTTCTTCGATTTGTCGAGGGAATTAATCTTTAAAATTACAATCTGTAGTATTATAATTTCATTGAAGTGTTTAATAATAGTAACCAAATTTTATTCTTACATTACATTGGTCTTTTTAAATTTAATAAATATCTGTGAAATCATTTGCTAAGAATTAAATATTGTAATTGTCGTAGTTTTCAAAAAATTGCAATTCTATTTGTCAATCATTATTTATTATTAATTTTTTGTATCTAGAAACTTTTTGCAGTTTCTAGAATTTGTAAAAATTCTAGTATATCAATATTAATATATTAAATTATGGTAAGTAAATATGTTATATTCAATAATTCGAGGTTATTAATAATTAAATATTATATGAAATTAATTCTTAATTATTATTGTTTATAATAATGACTTTATAACCACTATTAATAATAATTTTATAAATTTATATTAATAATAATAAAGTTTGTTGTAAAAATCTACATGAACACCAGGATCGACGAAGAATATTTTTCTGTGATGTGGAGTTCATAAATTCTAAAATTTGGGGATTAGGAAATATTAGAACTGAGAAAGTAAATTTTGGGAACTTTTGAATTTGAGGTTTTGTAAATTTTGTTTTCGCGAATTCGGAGATATAAAAAATTCGGATTCTGAAATTGTTTGTCATTTGCAAATTGAAGAATTTGGGAAATTGGAAATTTGATAATTTGACAATTTGATGATATAAGAATTTAGGAATTTTGAAATTTTTGGATATTGCAATTTTGGAATTTTGGAATTTTGGAATTTTGGAATTGTGGGAATTTAGCAATTTAGGAATTTTGGAATCTTGGAATTTCGGAATTTAGGAATTTGGAAATTTGGTGATTTAAACATTTAACTTTTAGGAATTTGAGGATTTAGAAATTTAAGAAGTTAAGTATTTGAGAATTCGATAATGTGAAAATTTAGGAATTTGAGAACTTGGTGGTTTGGAGATTTTGAAAGTGGAAATTTGGGTATTTTAGAATTTTTGAAATGTAGACATATGTAAATTTGGGGATTTGGGAATTTGGAAGTTTAGGGATTTAGAGATTTCGAAACTTGGGACTGAGAATTTAAGCATTTGAAAATTTAAGAATTTGAGAATTTGGATATTCGAAAATTTCTAAATGTAGAATTATAGATATTTACGGATTTGAAAATTGGGGAATGAAAATTTTTTCAAATTCCTAACATAGAAATCCACACTTGGCCAAGTTGCGAATATGGAACAATCCACACATTTCGCATAATTTGCCACCCCCTTAATACACACCCTTAAAAATAAAATTACAGTTCCACCAAGAAATATTAAACTATAGTTAAGCACACTTTTTATGCATTGTTTGATCCACTTTATATGCCGAAATCATTTACAGTCCCTGGCCATCGAATTAGGACCACGTACGAAAATTGCACTTTTATGGTTATAACATTATGTCATGTATGGAAAATTGTCTTGAGTCATGCAAAATTATTACTAAATACATTGATAACGATATATACATAGCAATTTGTTACTATCGTGATAATAAATTGTGTGGTGAGTGATGAAGGGCCGAGCGTTTACGTTAGGCTCGAGTATCGAAAGGGCGTGAGGTCAAACTCTCCAAACACCATATTATCTGCATTGAAAACAAGAATTACAGATATTTATGAAAATAATGAAGATATAAAAATGATATAAAAACAAAGGGTAAAAGCAAAGGGTAGAAATACAAGATATTAACATGTATTAATAATGTTATGTGCACTAGTAGCGTATCATGTTAGTCGCTAATAAATTATATCATTACAATTTAAACAGACCTTTTAATTTTACGAAAAACGTGAAAAATGCTGAAAATTTGTAGTGGTCCTAATTCGATGACCAGAGACTGTGTTCCGTCGCGAACTCCGACCTTTACCGCGATGAACGAATTTATTACAGGGTTTGAGTGGTTCGACGCGTAGACCACCGTCATTACCTATATACCTCGAAATACGGGTCACCGAGGACCCTTTTATCTAGTAAGTCCCGTTCGGACCGGTCCCAACGTCACCATGAACTTGCCATAAATCGGCTAACGGCGATACATTATTTTTCTCGGTATTTCAAAAACAAGGATAGATTTTCTTGACCATCACCCAATGATGTGCGAGGGTGTTCGGGCAATTTTTATATATCGAAGACGCAGTCAGTCGTTAAGCCTTGTGCAGGTCGGATCGAGAGTACAACCTTCGTGTATCGCGGAATAACAGACAAACTCCGTGTATCGCGGAATAACATACAGCCTCCGTGCATCGCGGAACGGCATACAAACTCCATGCATCATAGAGTAACGTAAAATATCCAGTGCAGGGTGGATTCTAAATACAATCATAACACTATTCGAGCGGGACCCTGCATTCCTCGAATAGGCCAGTGCAGGGTGGTAAAGAACGTACAACACAACATTATTCGAGTGGGACCCTACACTCCTCGAATAAGCCAATGTAGGGTGGTAACGAACGCAAACATAACATTATCCGAGTGGGACCCTACACTCCTCGGATAAGCCAATGTAGGGTGGTAAAGATCGTACAATATATAGTATAATTTACGTCGTTGGAATACTCCACCGACTGGAATATTCCAGAATACATTGTGTTACCGCGAAACAAACGAAAATCGGGCAACGACGTCGCCGCCCGGCGACGTCCAACGGTCAAGAGTCGTTCAGCTCTTGCGTGATTCGGTAGCCGGCAACGGTGAATTAGCTTTGTTAATAAATATCCTTATGGTGTTACGGTAATTAGTGTTTCTTTTTCCTTATGCTCGGAGCCTGACCTACTACAAATATAACATTATCCGAGTGGGACCCTACACTCCTCGGATAAGCCAATGTAGGGTGGTAAAGAACGCAAAACATCATTCGAGTGGGACCCTACACTCCTCGAATAAATCATCGTGGACAATCCTACGCAATGTAGATTGTAACACAACGCATCAGCATTTGAGTGAGCCCTTGTGCTCCTCGAATCAACAATCAAACATATTCAATCACACGAACACATTTTCACCGTCTAATCACGACAAATATATACAGGGTGGTTCACCACATTTTGCCATCTAGATTTACATCATTATTATTACTCATAGCAAACAATGTTTCAGATGAAGTTGAATGGTTTTGAGAGGGGCACATTCTGATGGTATATTTTTTTGTAGGTGGACGTGTAAAGGAGATATGAAGGTCATTAATGTTTTTTTAAATGGAATCATATGTTTTTTATTGTATCAGCTGATGCTTCTTCATATTCTTTACAAAAATGTATTAATCTATTTATGTAAAAAAATCATTAGTTTAGGAGATATTTTAATTTTAATATCTATTTACAGAAAAGGTTCAATGTGGTGACCATTTGCATCAGAACACTTTCTGAATCGAGAAATTAATGACTCACTAACATTGCGTAGTGTATCTGATGTTATTTTATTATACTCATTGATGATATTGAAATTGATAACATGTCTATCTTTTCTTCTTTAGAAAACTTCATTATGAAGTGATAATTCACCGTATCGTCGTATTCACCGTATTAGATACATAACAGCGACTAAATTTCACAATAGGTAGGAGAGCAAGAATTATCAACACAGAAAATGTAAATATTTACACTGACAATTTCTGCTCTCTTACTACGTTATCACATTGAATTCGTAATATTGACCAAAAAGTCACGATTTCCTAACAAGTTAGAATTAAAATATCTCCTAAACTAATGATTTTTTTACATAAATAGTTTAATACTTTTTTGTAAAGAATATGAAGGAGCATCAGCTGATGCAATAAAAAATATATGATTCCATTTAAAAAAACATTAATGACCTTCATATCTCCTTTACACGTCCACCTACAAAAAAAAATATACCATCAGAATGTCCCCCTCTCAAAACCATTCAACTTTATCTGAAACATTGTTTGCAATGAGTAATAATAATGACGTAAATCTAGATGGCAAAATGTGGTGAACCACCCTGTATATAAAAAGGGTTTTTTATGCCGCAAGGCTTTTTCCCTTAAATCACATTACTCGAGCCAATAAATTATTATTGATTTTTCAGGCTCAAATTTGTCTAGTTAATTTTCTATTAACCCTCCTCCTCATTCATCTTTTAACATTATTTTGAAACGCGAAATTTCTCCATGTTGGAAAGATTTCGACGAAACAGACTGTATATCTCTCAATTAAAACTTCAAAACTTGTATGGGTTAGCTGATATTTATAATGTAAAATAAATTACAAATTTTTTATCTTTTTCGTGCAGAACCAACCGTAATTTCTGGCTGATAATGGATGGCTTCCTAAGACATTCGTTAACGGTCAAGAATTTTTCCTCCTGTGTTGAACAGTTTGAAATTCGTGAACATTCCTAAAGAATTTCCATACCGGGTCTCTTAATCGAATTTTCAAGTTGGCTGACAAGGGACCTCACTTAAGTGTTACACGCGGATTTTAATGAAATTTACATATGTGGTAGTCTTTCGAAAATTAGTTGACCCATATTTTTTTATATCTGCTGACATGCATGTTGAGGGGGTGAAAATAGCCCTCAAAGTTGGGGGTGAAAACACATTTTCTTTAATATCTCGCAAACTAGAGGGTGTAGGAGGGTGAATTTTTTTTTGAAACGTGTATTTTTGAGCAAGGAATTTAGTTTATTACGAAAATTTCGGGAGAAATTATTTATTTAAATAATATATTAAAAAATTGGATTTTTTTGTTAATTTTTTACCCCAAATGCCGTTCGATTTTTATGCAGATTTGTATACGTAAAATATGGATCAAAATGGGAGATACGTGTTTTTGGAATTTTTTGTTTATTGCAATTTAGCAATAATTATTACATATACAATTTTCGTCTACTTTTTACGGAGAAAAGTGTTGAGATTTGTTTTCGAAAAGGGTGAGCCTTTTTTATACAATCATTTGCCATGTTTTTAACAATTAGATAATATTATATGTTTATTGTTCCATCGGTAGCTAAAGAGGGTCTAGCAGGCAGGTATAAATCCGCCGCGGTACCAGTCATCCTTGTACGGAACGTAGGTTTTTATAGGCAATGGAACTTTTAGCCGAAGGTAAAAGTTTAGCTATTTAACTTTTAATAATTTGAACCAAAATGTTTCTCATTTAAATGATTTGTTATCTCTGAAAGCTGCTAATTTTGTTATGGTATTCAGGGTAATGCAGAAATCGAAGTATAAAAATATTGCAAATTCCAAAAGATACTACCAGATTTATACAGCCATTACATGTGTTCAGTTTTATAATATGAAAGAATTTTGCACATAAGATTTCTGAGATAATAATTTTATTAAATTTGGATATGACCTTACATTTAAAAAATTTCATAATTAAATTACAATCTCTGATACATAATCAACACTCATCACCAAGATAGAAAAATTTATTCCGATATGTCTGGTTCCGTTATAGATATGTCAGCGTCGTACTTGATGAATTTAATAACCCAGTTGATTTTACTTGAATGATTTAGAAACTATGTTTTATTCTCAATATACTGATGTAGTTTCTATAAACTGTTCGTGGTGAGTCCAGCATTTGTGTTTTACGCATTTCTTCGTTGAATTTCATTACTGTACACACTATATAACATAAGTTTCAAAAATATTCATTCCATTTTAGCTTTATTATTTTTATTAGAATTTAAAACTTTTAATTTTTATTTTAATTTCAAAAATTTATTCTTTTTATTACAATTAATTTATATCTACATTCAATACGATCAAAGGATCAAAAATTTTTCGACCAAAGTTTTTCCAAATTTGAAACCTATAGACGCCAAATGGTTGAACAAATGGTGTGGCATGTTTTGGTATTTTTAATATATCCAGTTTTTTAATCTGTTTTTGATATTGGGATTGCACGCCATAACTCCTTCTTGCTACACCTTTTCATGAGTTGAGGAGCACAACAGTATTTTCTGTTGCACGCGGAAAGAAAACTTTGACAAATTTTTAAGTAGAAGCTTGTTCCATTTCCTCTTCATTGACAGAAAAAGGTAAGATTTGGTCATAAGTCAAATCGTCAAATATAAACTCTTGTTGCATTTCTATATCCGTATGTCGATTCTTTATACATGTTGATTGCATCTGTACAACGACGATCGGTACAGCGGCGGATTTATACCTGCCCGCTGGACCTTCTCTGGCTACCGACGGAACAATAAACATGTAATATTATCCAATTGTTACAAACTTATTGAAAGTTATTGAAAAATGATTGCATAAAAAGGGCTTACCCTCTTCGAAAACAAATCTCAACACTTTTCTCCGTAAAAAGTAGACGAAAATTGTATATGTAATAATTATTGCTAAATTGCAATAAACAAAAAATTCCAAAAACACGTATCCTCCATTTTGATCCATATTTTACGTATACAAATCTGCATAAAAATCGAACGGCATTTGGGGTAAAAAATTGACCAAAAAATCCAATTTTTTAATATATTATTTAAATAAATAATGTCTCCCGAAATTTTCGTAATAAACTAAATTCCTTACACAAAAATATACGTTTCAAAAAAAAATTCACCCTCCTACACCCTCTAGTTTGCGAGATATTAAGGAAAATGTGTTTTCACCCCCAACTTTGAGGGCTATTTTCACCCCCTCAACATGCATGTCAGCAGATATAAAAAAATATGGGTCAACTAATTTTCGAAAAACTACCACATATGTAAATTTCATTAAAATCCGCGTGTAACACTTAAGTGAGGTCCCTTGTGAGTCGAAGTACGCCTCGGTCGGAAACTATCGATTGGATACACGATTTCTCTTCGATACCTCGGCGAACAATTGAATTCGTTTGAAAGTTTTCATCCTTTTCATTGAAGTAACAAGATCTGAGGGTAATTTTAAATATAACACGATGTTTGAATGTACACAGTGGTTTGTTCTTCGTAGATCTTTCGTTTGAAAATGTTTAACCTGTAACCTATATGATGTACACGAGATTACGTAATACTTCGGTAAATATGACATTTAAGTTAAGAATAAAGTGTACTATTGTGGAAAACCAGAGGTATGAAAATATAAAAACTTTTTGGTGTAGGAATAGAGATATAATTCGGAATATGGGGATTTTGGAATTTCGGATTTTAGAAGTTTAGGAATTTTGGGATATTAGAATTTAGGGATATTGGGAATTAGGCATTTTGAGATGTAGAGTTCTTGAGATTTAGGAATATTGAGATTTGGGGACATTGAAATTTAGAGATATTGAGATTTAGGAATATTGGGGTTTAGATATTTTGAGATTTTGAGATGTAGAGAGCTTGGGATTTAGGAATATTGCGGTTTGAGGGCATTGAAATTTAGAAATATTAGGATTTAGGAATATTGGGGTTTAGGGATCTTAGGATTTAGGAATCCTGATATTTAGGGATTTTGGGATTTAGTGATTTAGAGATTTAGGAATCTTGGGATTTAGGGATTTTGAGATTTAAGGATTTTAAAATTTAGAGATCTTGGGATTTAGGGATTTAGAGATTTGGGAATCTTAGGATTTAGAGATCTTGGGATTTAGGGATTTAGAGATTTAGGAATCTTGGGATTTAGGGATTTTGAGATTTAAGGATCTTAAAATTTAGAGATCTTGGGATTTAGGGATTTTGAGATTTAGGAATCTTGGGATTTTAAAATTTGGAGATTTTGGGATTTTGAGATTAGGAGATCTTTAAATTCGGAGTTCTATAGATTTTGAGATTTATGGATTTGAAGATTTATAAATTTAGTGATTTTGAGATTTAAAAATCTAGGAATTTAGAGATCTCGGAATATAAGTATTTTTTATTTTACGAATCTTGTCGTTTAGTGATTTTGTGATTTACGAACTTAGAAATTTAGAAACTCAGGAAATTAGGAATTTATGAATTTTAGAATTTTGGAATCTAGGAATTTAGAAATGTAGAAATTTAGAAATTTGTAGATTTACTGATCTAAAAATTTAGAAACCTAGTGATTTTGGGATCTTGAAAAGAATCTCTTAGGATTTAGGGATATTACGGCTTAAAAATTTTGGGAGTTTGAGATTTAGGTATCTTTTGATGTAGGAATCTTTGAATTTAAGGAGTTTGTGATCTAAAAATTTGGGGACTTAGATTCTATGAATCTATGATTCTATTATAAGAATCTAAAAATATATATTCTTTATTCATTGATTTTACAAGGTTACAAGAGTTTCGAATCACGGAAATAGTGCAAAGTTTCAAATTCTTGAAACTCGAAACTTTCTTGTGTTTCAAGAGGTTTCAAGGTTTTGACCTTTTAAGAAACCCATCCCTACTTAAGATGGTGACATAAGTCTTGTGCTATATATCAAAAGGTTAGCTTATTCACGTGCCAGGATTGTATTGATTAAATCAATAGAACCATCTTACCGCAGTGTGTGACCCATCTTACCTAACAGTCTTGTAAGATGACCTATTTATTCGCAAATCAGTTAATTTTAAAATGCAGCCAGCAGCAAAACTATTTTTCGTATACAAATTTTTATTTTTATACATGTAACATTTTTTAACATTATTTTTATGTAAGAAATAACAACTTTCCTTCCAGCAAAGAAAATTAACTAATAAAAAAATTTTCACTAAAAATGATTTTCACTAAAGGGTATAGCCAGATAAGAGGGTCAGACGTGCCTTTAGACCAAATTAATCAATGAACATAGCTAATAAATTGTTCAAAGGAAATCATTTTTGCCAAGTATCAAGCCACTACCCCTACTTGAAGGGTACAGGACGAAATACAATTTATAGTTTAAGCTTTATATCTTTTATTGTGCCTTACGGAAAATTTTGAAAGAAATCAGGGATATTTTGCTCTATGGCGTACGTGTTTGTGAATTTTTCCACAATTTTTAACGCAAAATGGAGTTTTTAAAAATTGTAAAAGTTTAAAAATAAATTTTTTTAATAGAAATTTTCAAGTGATCACGTTTATATTTTTATAATAGATATGCTTTGTCATGATTATTAATCTGTAATTTTTTCAGATTTTTGGAAGTGGTGGAAGACGGTTGCAAAAATCAATAACCGATATCTGGAAACCATGCTTATATTTGTATAGTTTTAATAGCTTGTTAAAATTATTAATATACAACTTTTCTTTACGGAAGTATATCATATATAAAAATAAGTGCAAATCGATATTTTCTAACTTTTAATTCGGGACGACGCACAGTGGCGAAAAACGGCGAAAACGTGGACAAAAGTCAAAAAATGAAAATCGCAATTCTTGAAATCCGTTTAGTGGAACTAGTTTATAAGAAATCTGTGCTGATATAAACTAAAGAAAGAGATATAAATTATAGACATATTTAATGTTTATATCAGGTAAAAGTTGTAATTTTCATCTCGATTCATCTACCAAATAGGCTTAAATGAAAGCTGGAAGTTTCCCAAATAAGGATCTGTAACGATATCTTGCGATAATTTGCAGTTTTCTGAGTTATTCTTTTCTGAATTATTAAAAAGTCTTGTTTTGTAGGTAAGATTTGAAGCTACATATTCATATATATATTACATATTAGATATTTAAACTTTATACAAAAATTTATTTACAATTTCTGATATTAACCAATCAATTTGACAATAAAAAAAATATTATTATGATAGTTCGAACATTCAAGATTAAAATGAAAACAAGATTTAACTAATTTCGATAAACAGTTTCCGAGATAAAAATTCATACGTATAGTACTCCGTATTAGTTAACTAACAAATCAAAATTCGATTTTCAACACAAAAAATTAATTTGTAACATTAATACAATCATCTTATCAAAAAATATTTGAATAATTTATCTTAGAATCGAAGATATTAGTTTTGTCCACGTTTTCGCCACTGTGCGACGTTACTTGTAGGAATATTACAATTGCCTCGATTTCGGAGCATTGTTCAACACCAAGAATAAAATGATTTCTTTTAAGTACGTTCGTACTAAAATAGCAACACATAGTTACAGAAGATACAAAGTCATTGATGGTAGCGATATGAATTAGCCAGAAGATAAGAAAAATCTGAAGGAAATAGAACGAAACGAAGGCGTGGCGGAAGTGGTGCACTTGCCACACCCGAAAGCAACCGAGTTAGTATACATGCGGCCTCAAAAGGACATAACAGTCATTATCCGTGGGTGGCGACAAAGCATGCGCTTCCGGCCAGGAGGAAACTTGTAATCCCATGTCCGGGAAAGTTGTCTGCTCTGTGCGCTAATTATAAGTTCGTTAATTGGCAAGTGGGCCCTTCCCTGATATTCTACGCGTCAGCTTGAAGCATCAGGAGAATGACGATGACGGATAGACAAAGATCACCTGATCTACGGAGTTGATTTATCAAGATATCCCAACAAATACCGGTAGATTGGATGCTGGTCCTTTGAGAAGATCGTTTACACTCTGTAATCATCGATTAAGACGATGTAGATTTTGTAATAACTGACGATCGGAATGGAAAATTGTAATCGTTAGCAACTCTTCCTTGTTTACAATATTTTAACTGTCTCAGTCCGGGATCTTTACTAAAAACTCCTGTATTCTTAAATATTACTATTGCTAAGAGCTAATGCAGCTTTATTATTAAAAACTTGATAGGAACACATTTTTATTGCTTTACCAAAAAAATATGAGATTACAAAATTTTGTTTCGGAATTAATAATTTTTAAATGATAAATCTATTTTTGTTCGTACAAACGAGTTTAGATAAATTTTCAAACATTGTAAAATTAAGTAAGTCGATTATTTCAAACAATCATAATACAGAAACTTCGAATATAACGATGACGTTGAAGGACAATGAATAATATTTTCTTTGCTTAAGATAATTTACTTGTAGGTTGTGGAATACATATTATAAGGACATGAAAAATGAGGATTTAAGGATATAGGGATATAGGGATATAGGGATATGAGGATATAGGGATATAGGGATATAAGGATATAGGGATATAGGGATACAAGGATATAGTGATATAGGGATATAGGGATATAGGGATACAAGGATATAGGGATACAAGGATATAGGAACACAAGGATATAGGGATACAAGTATATAGAGATACAAGGATGTAGTGATATAGGGATATAGGGATATAGGGATACAAGGATATAGTGATATAGGGATATAGGGATACAAGGATGTTGGGATATAGGGATACAGGAATATAGGGTTTTTGCGATATAGAGACATAGGGATTTAGGTACTTATGATATTTAGGGATCTTGGGACTTAGAAGTTTAGGATAAGGGAATTTAGGGACATACAGCTCAGAGGACCTAGGGACACACTGATACAGAGATCTAGGGTTTTTGCGATATAGAGGTATAGAGATTTAGGTACTTGAAATATTTAGAAATCTTGGAATATAGAAGTTCAGGATAAAAGAATTTCGGGACATACAGAGGATTTAGGTTCCTCTGCTCAAAGGACTTAGGGACAAGAAAAAGATTTTCGATTGTAGTTGTCTAGAAATGTAGAAATCTGAGGGTATAGAGATTTAAAGGACTAGGGATAGATGAAGGAATCTAAGACTGTAGAATTGCAGGAATTTAGAAATATCAATCAGATCAATATCTGAGGATATACATAGATATCTAGAGGTATAGTAATATAGGTATCTGATGATATAAGAATGCAAAGACTTGAAGATGTAGGGATCTAGAGATAAATATTAAAAATTTTAAGAATACATGCCTCAACATGCAGTATACGACAAAAAAATTAACGTAAATAGATAATTGCGTTCTCATTGAAAAGTTCATCATAATAAAAAACAATTAATATGCTAATTTAATTCTGGTTAAATGTAGAGAGTAATAATGGACACTCTAGTGCCCGAATATTAATATAACCACTGTATTCGCTTGAATATTATATTGACCGTAATAATAAATTTTATAAAGCTTATAACACATGAAAGATTATTACAATTCCATTTATAGAATAATTTTTCCAGCTTCCTCTTACTTTGATCTAAATAAGGAAATGTTAAATACTGCATCATCTCATTATTTCACACATTTTTGTCGCATTTCGTTTCGCGATTTAAAATCACGCATCCGAATCATCTCTTTATCAACGGCTATAACTCCGCGAAGAAAATTACGAAAGGATGTATCTTCCGTAAAGGTAAGAAACACGATGGTGAAGAGTGCAGATACAACGTTGCCTGGTTACGAAGGAAACAAAGCTTTACCAGAGAACATTTCCGTGTGGTAGCTATTTCAGCGTTATAATAATCAGATATAAGGAGATAAGGAGGCGGGCATAAAACAGGAGACGTCCTAAACAAAGTGCATCAACCCATACAGGGCGAGTCGTTATTTCAGGGGCAGTTAAGCTCTAACGATTCGACCGTGTTCGAAGAACATTGTTTCGCAACGTAGCCACGATGAGCTAAGCGCTACGGGAAACGTCACGATCGCAACTCCTGAGAATTCTGTAGCGCGTGCCAACTGTTTCCGGTGGGGAATTTCACGACTTCCAACAAGGCCGCATCGAATTCGTAAAATACGTGGATCGCCAAGAACATGCTGCGAAAGCAAATTACACGTGGCTCCATGGGAAATGAAACAAACGTTTTGCTGCAAGATAATCCAAATCCGAGAGTTCTTTCGAGTACGCGTGATGGATTTTAATGGAACGCGTCCTGATTCATTGATTTTCTTATGATAACGTATAGATAGATGTTATTTCCTAGGAATGGATTTCTCAAAACCTCGAAACAGGAGGAAGTATCGAGTTTCAAGGATTCGAAACTTTGTGCTATTTTCGTGATTCGAAACTCTCGAAACCCAGATAAGAAAATCAATGAATAAAGGATCGTCCGCAGCGTACCTTCGGAATATTGATTTGTGTCTTGTATATTCCAAATATTTGGTACGTGATACTTTACGAATATTCGGCGATTAGTTTTTGTTTCCGAGGGTATAAGCAGATTGACACTCGATTGTGATCATAGAACTGTAGAGTGAGTGCGTGTGATGTATGCGAGCTTGAAAAATTTTGTTGACATCGGTTCTTAACACTAGATTTACGGAACCCGTCAAAATGACGGGTCATACGTCTTTTAATTTAAATGACAAAACTTATTAAGAAATTTTTGTAAAAATGTATGTCAACTTTCGTCAAGCTAAAGAATCAATGTCTTAGGCAGTTCACATATCATCCTCAATTTATTTGTTTTTCTACTTTCAGTTCAAATTTAAATATAAATGACCATAAACGTCCGTAAACCTAGTGTTAAAATAAATTCCGCTTGAAAAACAAGGTCATCGTTTCAAGTTTTGACAGTTTCGAGATTTTACAAAGCTTCGGATTCGAGTTTCGAGTATTTAAAAATTCGGTTCCAGTCCATTGTTATATAACCTAACTGCAGTGAAATGTTTAGGTTAAGCAGTGTTAGGTTACGTTTTATGTTGTCAGTCATGATGAACCTTCAACTTTCTGCAATAGTTTGTAACTTTGTGCAATAGTACCGGGTAGTTTAATAGCGTTCGTAGTTATAAGTCATCTTGTGTATTAATTAGATTAACGTTATCTGACTCATAGTTAAGTTATATTGTATTGTTAATCATGATGTGGCTTTAAAACTTTTCAATTACGCGTGTTTAGTACAATATAAACATAATTACAATAATGTAATTTAAAGCGATATAGATTTTGTTTTACTGCAATAACAGATAATTTAACTACTAGATAAGTTACGTTGTGGATTATAGAAATTAATTTAACTAGATTAGTCACTATAAAGCTTTAACTTTTTGTAACAAAATATAATTTAATTCAATAAAGTTTTCCATTTTTTCTAATAAAAGGTAAGCTGTGTATAGTGAAATCCTCTGAATTTATTGTTAATGCCCGGGATGATTAGTCGCAATGAAATTTTAACTCTGTATAGCAACACGTGATTTAATAGGTAAATTAACTGTGGTAAAATAATGTATATGAAGTATTATTAAATAATACGAAATGTCTGTCTTATTAAATTATACAAAACGAATTCTTTATTATTTTTAAATACATTAATTATGCCTCTTCTAAATTTTAAAACTACAGATTCTAAATTTGATTAAAAAGCTTGTCTATT
Organism: Megachile willughbiella; assembly: GCA_945859595.2. Taxonomy (NCBI): domain Eukaryota; kingdom Metazoa; phylum Arthropoda; class Insecta; order Hymenoptera; family Megachilidae; genus Megachile; species Megachile willughbiella. Next base: position 3,058,290 of record OX243807.1, read on the forward strand.
TTATACCTAATTGCACAAATAAACTTGTTTAGAGTTATAAAAATCCTTAAAGTGGCATACAGTGTACCTGCCCTAATTGAAACTACAGATTCTAAATTTGATTAAAAAGCTTGTCTATTTTATACATAATTGCACAAATAAACTTGTTTAGAGTTATAAGAATCCTTAAAGTGGCATACAGTGTATCTACCCTAAATGAAACTACAGATTCTAAATTTGATTAAAAAACTTGTCTATTTTATACCTAATTTCACAAATAAACTTGTTTAGAGTTATAAAAATCCTTAAAGTGGCATACAGTGCATCTGTCCTAAATGAAACTACAGATTCTAAATTTGATTGAAAAGCTTGTCTATTTTATACCTAATTGCAGATATAAACTTGTTTAGAGTTATAAAAATCCTTAAAGTGGCATACAGTGCATCTGCCCTAAACGAAATAAATGTACCAAAGAAATAGAAATAATATAACAAATGAAAATCAATAAGAAATGGCGGAGGTACGTAACGGAAATGTAACTGCGCAATTGAATGGCTCACAATCGGAAATGATTTGTTCAGTCTCGGAAGTGATATCAAGGAACAGCTGAAGACGATGAGACCGAATGGCAGACTACGAGCCATTACCTTTGTTATTCGAGCGCGCATTAATACGCGGCCATTTTACACAGTTCTGACAAAAGACAATATAATGAGACGCGCAGCCGCGATGAGCCGGTGCACTTGTCCGCGACAGCTGCTGGATGCTAATTGCTGACTGTCCCTGGAAATTATAATTAGTCCGCACAATCAGCGCCAACACGGAACTCCTTGCCTGGTCATCTTAATGAACGAACATCGACGAATTCACCTCACCTTTCTTTTTTTTCTCTGATCATTTATAATGATTTCCAAGTGCTTCCTCTGCTTCTCCTCTTTAATATTATTCTTTAACGAGCAAATTGAGTTTTATTTTAAAATAAAACAATACTCAAGTCTATTTTAAAATATAACAGGGAAAATTTTGGAGAAATTTAGATTTTCTGTTTGGTTGTAAGCATGGACTCATGTGGCGGTAATTATAAAAGCGGTCTAATTAGACGAAAAGAAAAATATGAAACTGAACTGAGGAAATACATAGAAATTGAACTTCTTAATGATTACATCATTGTCATCGTAAACATAACATGAGTTTTGTTTAATTACGTAATGATTTACATCGTTATGAATGGAACTTATATTTTTAAAAAGTTCAGTCATAATATAGTAAAATTAATAATAGAAAGAAAGAGTTCTTTTGAAATTTTAACTCATATCACTTTTATACAAATCTCTGTGAGGTTATGTTACTTACAAGTTAGGTTAAGTTAAATCTATGAATTAGGTTTTGGTAATTTCATAATTCTTTTCAAATAATAAATCATATTTTACTATTAGTTTTGTCGAAAGAAAAACAAGTTTCTGTTTTTGGCAAGCTTCTAAAAGCAGATGTTTTATATCAGATGCAGCAACCTTATCTCACTTGAAATAAGCTCGAATTTCCGGTACCATCGCTAACTTTCGTCGAATTCTTTGTTGTACTTATTTATTCAAGCACTAAATACGTTTAACCTGTCCAGAAGATAGTGATCAGGGAATCTTGAGCGAAAGTTCGTTGTTAAGAGGAAGCCGTGCTTTGTATGTTTAAAATTTCACGAGACTGTAGAGAGCGTCTTTTCGTAGCAACGGGAACAGCGACGAGCGGCCAAGAAAAATAAAAGAGAAAAATGGAGGAGGCAAATTGTCGGGTAACGTTTCGCGTGAAATATCAAGTATTTCGATTCGGTGAGCTAAAGTCGACGTTGCCTTTGAAGGAATTATCCATTCAACTACGTAAAATCGTCCGGTCTAGACGAAATGCTAAAAGCGCCCTGCAACTGGAGCAGATAAGTAGATTAACTTTTCGTAAGTTCCCGGATATCTACGGTCTGCTCGAACTCGTGAAGTTACCCCGCGTAAAGATAAAGAAACGGGAACTTTTTCCTTCGAAATACACGAGACATTCTGACGAAGAAATTTGTGTCAAATGAACGGAGAAAATTGCGCATAGATCAATTATGTAATTTATGGGTGATGTATATGTATCGCGATGTCGGCAATACTGGGCGACGATTAAGCGACGTGAGGAACTTTAATCGTTTGAAGTCCTAATATTTATAAGTGGACAATAGGTAGAATAATTTTACAACATCGATACAGATGTCAGCCCACGAGTTGGCGCATGAGGAGGTCAACCCAAAGTACCAATCCGCCGTGAACCCAGCATTACATTTCGGTAAATAAGAATAATAATGACAACTGCATCACGCAATTCGCACTATCTCACTCACTTTCGAGACGTTTGCCGATTGTCATTGTTTTTGGCCTAATTAGTATTCGTAACTGCTGGAGCCAATTGTACTACCGCCAAAAATACATGTGAATCTAGGCGTCCATTTTTCTATTCTGACCAATTGGAGCCGCAGCTTTTCTAAACACTTGGGTCAGCCTCTTCACGCGCCAACTCGTGGGCTGACATCTGTATCGATGTTATAAAATTATTCTACCTATTGTCCACTTATAAATATTAGGACTTCAAACGATTAAAGTCCCTCACGTCGCTTAATCGTCGCCAAATATTGCCGACATTGCGATGCATATACATCACCCATAAATTACACGATTGATCTATGAACTGAACGACTGCGTGCATATGTATCCGGTGTTACTCTGAAGTCAATAACCTCGTACCTATGTATTTGATGTTGTTACTAAATGAACCTCGTGTGTACTTTGCGTCTATATATACCATGTTGTTACGAAGTGAACAACCTCCTGTCTACTTCGTGTCTATCTTTTCGATTGCTTATTTCACGAGATGAAGGCTCGGTGTGGACGTACAATTTTTATGAACAAGTCTGAGGGAAACAATTCTCGATTTCCATTGTGTACACCAATTCTGGTGGAAGTAACGTATGCAACGGGTCGGGTACTCCCCAAAATGTGATCGTAGCAAGTAATAAAACCAAGCAATATCTTGACATAAATAGCAAATTACAAATAAAGGACTCTACTATTAAGATTAAGGGTTCTGGCAACCAGATGAAAATAGTAATAAACTAAAAAAACTTGACAGGATGTAACGTTTCCGTTATTGCTGCTACGGCTGAAAAACCTATTGATTTGAACCTATACAAAGTGTTCGGAGAAACTAAAAATGGTATATTATTGTATAGATGGAAACTTGGATCGAGATCTAATATTCTCACTACGGTATTATTTTTTAAGACTTAACAGATGATTTCAGTTTTGATGGTTTAAACAAAAAATTGTTTAGAATGATTAATTACGTTAAATGAAAAGATATTATTTAGAGTTTTCTTTCTTGTATTCTGACGTCATTTTTGTTCCCAGGTTTTAATTCTACGTTCTTACGCTCTTGCCTGTTGGCGGCTATATTATTGATCCAATCACTTTGTTCTGTAATTCAGCATCATTGGTGAAATGTGCTATAAGTTCATTAAATAACAAAATCATTTGTTTTCTAGTTTGATGTAATTACATTCGTATTTATTACAAGCGGCTTTGATCCTTTGTCATATTTTGTTGCGAATATAACACGTAAAATAATACACCACGCAATTACTCAAGCTTGTCAAAGATAAGAGAATTGTATAATTTTCGCTCGTTAAAATTATTAAAGAAATCTCTTTTCTTTTCCAATTATAAAATTTTGTTTCAGATTGTTGTAACGTTGGAAGTTTGCAATATTATACAATTTTCCTTGAATAAGTTTACAATATCAGAAGCATTTGGTTACTGTAATATCAGTATAAAACAGCAATAACAAATATTTCATTATTCTTATTTTTAGGAGACAGAAAACGTGTTTTTTTTTTAACAAAATTTAAAACGTCATACAACAAAGGGTTGGGTGCAAGAATTTACAAATATCAATAGTTGTAAATTCAAGAAATAGTTATAAACATCGCTAGTTATAAATGCAAGTAATTTTATTTAAGTGGATTGTAAAAATAATCGAATTGAATATTTTCATTTTAATTAATTTTATTGATGTTTTTCGCACGAGGTCGGGATATTAACCCTTTGGTTAATTCCCGCACTGCCGCGCGTCCTTACCCCTGTTATAGTAATAAGGATAGTTCACTGCTATTTTTCTTTATCAAATTAGTCTTTATTATTCACTATTCCTGATACACTTGTATTTACGAATTAGCTCAATCTTGATATCTTTAATCGAAACGGGAAAATCAAAGAATCTGTTTTATGACGTTGACCACGAACCAGAGCAAGAAGTCCCTTTGTTTTTTATCATAGCAACGATAGCTATCGATATCGGTGATAGTCAATTCAGCGTTTTAATGGTTTGAATGTGACTATTCGCTATTGACTGAAGTTCTCTTTTCGATTGTGTGAACTGAACTTGTTCTCTTTTCGGTTTCTTGTAAACCAATTCACCTCTCTGCCCCCGCCCAACATAATTAGCGAATGAGCTTCAGGGAGTTGGTCTAGCATGCATATCAATGAAGGTAACCAATCTGTGTGGTTTTTTGACCTTTGATAAAATGTGATAGGCTAGCTTGCTCTAGCCTCTTAAACGCTGTAGACGCTTCCCTTGTATGCCCGCTGTAAACCCTGCTGCTGTGGTGCACGTGGTAACTGGTATATGGTTCAAGCCCGTCACGTTGGGAACCCACGTTATTGAAATGTGCTTAATAAGAAGACCCCTTGATAGGTCTTATCTCTGAAATTGTGGAAAGCACCACAGCAGGTCAGTTGAAGACAAGAGACAGAGAGTCAGAGATGGTGCAAGCCAGTTCAATGATGTGCCTTTGTGTTTTTCCCCGAAAATGAATGGAATTCTAACATGAGTGGACTGTAATTTAATGTTAAATATTTTATTTCTATTATATTGTCTTTCGTAATATCGCGGAACAATTGATATACATAGAATAGTTACACTTTGATTCAGTTTAATGTTTAGCCCTTCATCTTAACGTTCCTGGATGACGTTACTTATAATTGTTGCAAGAAAAATTATTTATTTGCTTTTAAAAGGTTACATGCTTATCACGTATAAAAATGAGTGAAATTAAGAAATGATTGGTAGGTCCACAAAGTTTATTACACTTTTAATCATTATTTATTTAAGTGGCAAATGCAGTGAATTAGTAAAGTATATTTTTATACTTCATTTACAATATTTATTGTAAACAACAATAATTTGTAAAATAATAATTATTGTAAATAACCTAACTAATAGAAGTATTTTTTCATTTTTGCGAACTAAATACAATAAAGCTCGGCGATAAAAGACAAGGCCTATATTTTTGTTAAAAGATTGACATGAATGAACTGTAAAGTCACAAATAATCGCATAAATATAATAAAGTATTTAGAATGAAGAAAATAGTAATGCCTATCACGAAATGTACCATTAAATGACCTTCACAGATTTTTAATATAATAGTATTTTGTTGTACAATGGTATTAATTATTTTTTGTACAATCAGTTACCAAATGAACAATTAGATACCAAACTTTCCGTTATTCAAAGTATAATATTTTTCAAACCGAAAGTTAGGAACTTTTAAATTATATACTCAATTTTTTGCAGTTAAAGCTAATCTTAATCATAACAAAAACATGATTCATAGACCAAAAAGGAGATTATTTTTTGTAAATTCTATTTACAATTATTTTTTACGTTACAGTTACCAAATACCATAATAGAAGTTACAATGATATTCATATTAGATTTTAATACTAAGTACGTCCAATACGATATTTAACATTTACGCTACTTACAATAGGACATTTAATACAATTTTTAATATCTACAAATAAATAATGTTTATCGTAAATATTTACCTAAATGTTTTCCGAATGTATTCATCCATATCTTCGCCCATCGAGGAGCAAAAATCAATCGTGACTTTTCGATTGCTTTACAAAGCTTGTTGCTTTCCGGCTGCGACCGAAAACCAAGTCGAAGTTCGTCGAATTTTTTGCTACGGCGGAGAACCGAAAATGGTGGAAAGTTTCCTTTAAACGTGTCAAACTTTCTTCACGACTTTTCCGCACTGTCGCGGAGCGAATCCGCTGTTTCCGGTATTGCACGCGCCAATGAGCTTCCCTTGGACGATTTTTCGCGAGTCGCGGATTCGACGCCCCATGAAATACGCGTCTCGAATTTCCGGACGAACTCCTGCTACAGCAAGCATAACTGCTGTTGCTGCTGCTGAAGAATATAAATTGAATGCTGGCGACACATCGCTCATAAACTTATAGTGAATTAAATGTACACTCAGCAGGAAATCTGGTTTCCTCGGGAGACATGTTTAGAAATTTACAATTTTTCAAGTACAGGACTTCAGTAGTTTCGGGAAGTTAGGAATTTGAGGACATGGGAATTGGGAAATGTAATTTGATCGCTTCGGGATTTGCGTATGTGATAATTTGTGAATTTGGAAGTTTAGGAATTTATGGATTTAGGGAGTTCGGAAGGTAGGAAGTTGGGAATTATGGAATTTGGATAATTTGGTAGTTTCGTAATTTAGAAATGTGATAATTTGAGAATTTGGAAGTTTAGGAATTTATGGATTTAGGGAGTTCGGAAGGTAGGAAGTTGGGAATTATGAAATTTGGATAATTTGGTAGTTTCGTGATTTAGAAATGTGAGAATTTGGAGATTCGGAAGTGCAATAGCTTGAGAATTGGGAAGTTTAGGAAATAAGAATTTGGATATTTGGAAATTAGGGAATTAGAGAATTCGACAATTAATAAATTTATGAATTGGGGAATTAGGGAATTTTAGCAATTGAGGTATTTGGGAAATTGAGATTTAAGAAATGATATTTTGTGAATTTCGGGACTTAGAAATGTAATACTATGAAAATTTTGAAATTTGATGATTTGGAAGTGAAATAGTTTTAAAAGTCTAAGAATTTACGGGTTTAGAAATTTTTGAATTTGAGAATTTGGGGACTTGGGAGCACGATAGTTTGAGAACTAAGAAGTTTAAAAACTTATGGATTTAGGAATTTAGAAATTAAGGAATGAGGGAATTCGAGAATTTGGGCATTTGGGAATATTAAAATTTGAGAATTTGAGGATTTGTGAAATTGTGAATTTGAGAATTTGAGGATTTGACGATTTGAAAATGTGAGAATTTGAGAATTTGAGAATTTGGTTATGAGATAATTTTGGAATTTCGGAACTTAGAAATGTGATCATTTACAGAATTTTAAATTTGGAGATTTGGTAGTCTGATAAGTTGAGAATTTGAAAATTTAAGAATTTATTGATTTAGAAATTTGGGTAAGTGGAAAATGTAACAGCATAAGGATTTGGAAACAGGTATTTGGTTTTATGAAGATTTAGTCTCAAATTCCTGGTGTTTTATCCTTTTATGGCACTATGTTAGGTATACTGGATATTCCTGTCCGTATTTGAATTAAAGGAAAATAATTCGTTTATTAATATTTAGTGAACAAATTAATTTACCAATGATTCTTTTCAGCATAATAGTAATTTGTGGATCACATTTCTTTGTAGCATGATTCACCTTTGAATATCTGAAACTTCTGTATTTTCAATTTTTTAAATTCCTAAACTCTCGTATTCTTAAATTTCATACATTTTAATTCCTGAATTCTTGAATTCCGAAATTTCCAAAATATTTTAATTTCTTGGTAGACTGTAACGTCTTCTTGTCACGTATAACTATTAACGTTAAACTCACGATTTAACTATTTAAAATATTTTATTAAAATATTGTATTTATTTGCAATAATACCGTAACTTAAAAATCATTACTTAAACCTTAGTGTTGAATCAGATTTAAAAAGAAAATAAATTTAGTTTGCAAATACTATAGATTCATACATTTTAGTATTAACTGTCTTTTTAATACTAAATTTATAAAATTTTTATGAGTTATTTTTAAATTGTAATTGAAGTCAAAATCAATTAATGGAGTATTACACGCAAGCTAGCTTATGCAATTATTCGTTATCTCAACAAAAGTTAAAAAATCTAGATTCATCATTTTGACAGGTTTGATATGTTGTATATCTACTGTTAACCTCTTTGACCGACGCATCATTATAGCGGCTTTCGTAGATATCATCTCTCTATACGACAGTGGCTTTTGCGAATGTCATCGTACATTACATAGCAACACTATAGTGGCTCATCTACTGGTTCACGCGCTCACCGTTTCAATTGAATGATCCTTTTCATATATTTTGATTCGCACTTTTTTACCTTCAGCACAATTTATAAGGGTATTAACAAATCCCACAAAAGTACATTACATGTAAATAAAAGGGAACGCCAAGTTTAGGCAGCATGGATGCACCTCTTTGTACTAATATACGCATATTGGAAACACTTGGAAATTATTTCATATGTAGTGAATTTTCTAAAAAAGTAAATTATCAAAGTTAAAGTATATGTATCATATCTTTGGGAAAAATTATAATTTAATTATCAAAAACTTAATACCAATGTACTCGCGTAGAGAACAACGTTGTCACACATTGTAGTGCTGTTTACGCGTAATTCGCGTCGAACTCTGCTGTATAGAGGAGCAGCGCCGTGTAAAGTTCAGCCGGGCCTCAGAGGTTAAGTACTTCACCGCACTTTACAAAGTTTTCGCTGATTGTTCAATCGCCAAAAAGTTTTTGAGATCGTGGAATGACTGTGCTGCTTTTCACCCTTTCTCCCAATTGTGAAGCATAATATGACAAATATGAGTATGATTTTCGGCACGTACTTTTATCAACTAAACATAGAAGAATACTTATGTAAAAAAAGCAAACAAAACACCAATTTTCACTAACAAAAATCGGGTCTACGTAAACAACGGATAATTGTGCACCAACCAAATAGAATAAGTTATAACTGAATAAATAAGGACATTCCTTGCATGTATAGTATGTAACTAGAACAAATATAAATTCATACGTCTCTCAAATATGGGTGACATAGCGAACGAAGAGTCAAAAAATGAGTTGAAATTTTATCTAAAACGAGAGTTGGGGCTCGGTAAAAGGAGCACATATTCGTGAACATCAAAAAGTATATGTATTATATCTTTGGGAAAAATTATAATTTAATTATCAAAAACTTCATTCCAATGTACTCGCTAAGAGAACAGTATTGTCACACATTGTAATGCAGGTTTACGCGTAATTCGCGTCGAACTCCGCCGTGCAGAGAAGCAGCGCCGCGTAAAGTTCAGCCATGCCTAAGAGGTTAATCTACTTTCATTGTCAAGAAATATTTGAAATGTTATTTAAAATATAAAGACAAAATATTTTATATTATACTTCAGACTTTTTATTTTGAAAGTAAAAATATTTTGTTCATTGAATTTTTTTTTTTCTTATTTAGGACTGTTTTATTTAAGTAATAAAAGAACAATTATTTAAAATAATATATGAATAATTTTTCATATAAATTTTATCCGACACCGTATAATATTTATGCCAATATTCCTATGTACATAATTGTTCAATGTAGTAAATATTCTAGGTATAAATTGTTTTATATAGTAAAAACGTAATTGTGTTCCTTTAAAGTAATAAGACTAATCATAACAGTAAAATCAGAAAAATTTCATGTAATTATGAATTCTATCGATATGCATACTGTACATTTACTTCAGTTGTTCTGAAAATATTTGATTTACAAAATAAGGTTTTAAAACATACGTATAGGGTTCACGCAGATGAATCTTAAATTGTTTGCTTTTGCACACAGGTAGTATTTCTCATGTTCATTTCCGGCTGCATCCGAGTGCATATGCATGTTACGCGTGCGAAGTTTACGCTCGAGGAAGACACTATAAATTTTCAAAGAGCTGTTTCTTTTCATGGAAAGGTAACATCATGATATTAGAATTGTACAAGTGACGTGTGCTGTTTTCAGTTTGCTGGTGGAAGAAGAGATTAATATGTAAGAACAGCGAGTTTTCATTGCTGGCATCTTTTTTTAACTCGAAACGTACTGATGTACCATGCACGTTTATTTCTGAATTGGAAATAAAGTAGAAACAAAGCATCAGTCAAGATTGCATTATAAAATATTATTTAATGATAAAATATAAAGTAAAAATCAAAGCTAAAGTATAAAGTATAAATAAATGCTAATGTATATAGTATAAATAAATGTTAAAGTATGAAGTATAACTCAATGCTAAATTATGAAGCGTAAATCAAGAATAAAGTATAAAGTAATAAAAATTAATTATTTATCTCGATAAAAGTTGTCATACAATACATTTTAGAAAATGCATCCTAAATTTTATAATTTAAAACATGGACACAGACGTCAGTTTAATTATTAGTATAACATTAATTTTGTAGAAAGTATGCCTTTTTTCACCTTTTCACAGGCTATTATATAAAATTTGAGATCATTACAGTGGTATCAAAAGAGATAAGAATATTAAATTTACTTCGAAATAAAATTAAGGCAAAAATAAAATAATAATATTTACAATATTCTATAATTACGGATTTTAAGTCCAATTTTTGGATTCACTTTTCGACCTTCAGCATAAATCACAAATTCTACGAACAATTTTAATATATCATAAAATATTATAATTCTTTGTTATTCTTATAACATTGCAATTAGGGTATGTAACATACATGTAACCAACATACCGTAGAACAACAATTTTAATATTTCATAAAATATTGTAATTCTTTGCTACTTTTATAATACTGCAATTGACGTATAATATAATATAGTTTAAACGATTTAACAACATAAAATCCACAATTCAATAGAATAAAAGTATAAGAATAAAAAGGGAGAAAATCTGTAGTATATAACAACGTAAAATGCAGAATCCAATTACATGAAAAGATGGCAATAAAAAAAGAAGAGGATTCCGCAATAATACAAAATCCATAATCCAATAAGATTAAAACTCGAGTTTCATTTTTCATGAAATCGATACTTTCAAATAAACATCGTAATTAATACTTAACCTATAAATTATCAAAATTCTCGTATTCGATGGTATGAAGAGTATACATAAAATATGAAATTGTTCCAGTGAAGGAGGAATCAAAGAGAAAGTTTGTCTTTTATAGAAACACTGAGCACGTCCGATGATAATTCTGTCTATCAAAACGATCTATAAATATAACCAAAATTTGAGTGAATCTCATCTCAGGGTCGTATGATATTGGCGACCTTCCAATATCAGTCGCCCGAGTTCGTGAGTGTAATTCGCTTAGCCAGCTGAAATCCAATCCATTTCGACTGACCTAGAATCCCACGCTTGCAGGGAGACTATAAGTTCATCGTACTCTACAGCATCATTCATATTTTACTAAAATAATTACGTTGTTGTAATGATCGTTCCGATAAGTTGAGTCCGTTTTCTTTAATTCTTGATAAGACGAATTTATTAGATCAGATCGGAGATATTTAGATGTAGAGAAATGTTATCAGTGCGCTAACCTAATTTCGAAAGTACAAATTTTTTAATTTAAGAATTTGCTAGTTGATCGACGTGGAGACTTGTCAAGTTACGATTTTTGTAGTTCTAATTTTATAAATTCGTAAACTTGAAGATTTGAAAATTTTGAAGATAAATTCGTGAACTTGAAATAAACTCAATTCTACAATTCCTAAATTCCTAAGTTCCCGAATTCCAAAATTCCTAAATTCCATGTTCTAAATACCTAATTTCTTACATTCTAAAATTTCTAAATTCTTAAATTCCTAAATTCCTAAATTTCATGTTCTAAATACCTAAATTTCTGCATTCAAAAATTTCTAAATTCCTAAATTTTTCAGTATCCAAATTCCCAAATTCCCAAATTCCCAAATTTCCAAATTCCTAAATTCCTAAATTCCTAAATTCCTAAATTCCATGTTCAAAATACCTAAATTCCTGCATTCTAAAATTTCTAAATTTCTAAATTCCTAAATTCCTAAATTCCTAAATTCCTAAATTTATCAATTCCTACATTTCTTAATTCCCAAATTCCTAAATTCCGTGTTCTATTGTAAATACCTAAATTCCTCCATTCTAAAATTTCTAAATTCTTAAATTCTTAAATTCCTAAATTCCTAAATTTCATGTTCTAAATACCTAAATTTCTGTATTCTAAAATTTCTAAATTCCTAAATTTTTCAGTATCCAAATTCCCAAATTCCTAAATTCCTAAATTCCTAAATTCCTAAATTCTAAAATTTTTGAATTTCCGAATTCTTTAATTTCTACATTTCTAAAGCCTCACATTCTAAATTCAAAAATTTGTACATTTCAAGATTTTAGACTTTTATATTTCTAAATTCTAAAGTTCTCTAATTGCCAAAATTTCAAATTCAATTGATTGTTACATTTTTAAGTTCAAAAATTTTCACATTTCACTATTCAAATATTTAGTAATTTACTAATTTTCAAATTCCCAAATTGTTAAATTTCTATGTGTTAGAACGTGAAATATCTACGATTCTAAATTTAGAATATTCCAAATTTCTAAATTATTACATATCAAAATTATTTATTTAAAACTTCTAAATGTCGCATTAAAAATCTTGAAACCTCTAATTTTTATATTTAAAATTGTTAAATTTCTGAATTTCCGTATTTTCAAACCTCAAAATTGTATAATCTTCAACTTTGAAAATTTGTAATTTCTGTTTTTCTAAATTTTTAAACTTGAACATTTGTAATATTTAAATCTGAAAATTCGACAATCAAGTAAAGAGAAAATTTGGAAATTTGCATTTTTTATACTTTTACATTTTCCCAAATTTAAATTTTCAAGCTTACGAATTCGAAAATTTGAAATTCTTAATTTCCAAATTGTTAAATTCCAAAGTTTGAACATTAAAAATTAAAAATTTCCACATATCTATATTTCCATAAGTATTATATTTCCAATGTTCTTACAGTTACAACTACATTTCCAAATTTCCATATACCAAAACTTTCTAATTTTTTTTATTAAAATCGCTTGACCTGCCCTAACTTAACCTCCCCCACGAAAGGATGAATCACGATAAAACTATCATGTAAAAAAATCTAGCAATTATGGGATATGCAGAATATTAATAGTAAGCTTCCTAGTACGTATCTTATGGTGAGTTGTCGTTGCAAGGAACATCCACAAAATCGCGATATCAACGCGAACAAATGTGACCAATTATCTCAGGTGCACTCGCGTTGTGTGTAATTTGAAGCGATAAGGAAATGTTGCGATTACTATGGAGAGACAGAGAGCAGCGAAATAAATAGAGATAAAGTGCCGGTGGAAAAAAAAATAGTACGATCCTTCTCCTGATCCTCCTTTTGCTGCCGTTGGCGGACGTTAGATGCGAGATGTGATAGTCTGCGTGTAAACGATTTATCATGCTTTTCCCTACTTTATTCAAACTGCATTTAGACACGCGCTGTTTCATTTGTATTGTGCTTGAAGCAGCAACTGCGAACTGGGTTTCAGATCGTAAACGATTCGGTGATGAAGAGAAGTGCTAACAAACAGACAGAACCGACTCTAATTTGCTCTTTCGAATCAATAGAAACTTGTGGTGGGCGTTCATTTCTTTCTGACGTTAATTTATTTACTTATTTTATGTTTATTGTCGTACTGTTCAGGTCAGTAGCTATGTCTGCTTTCGATTGTAGATATCCTTCAGTTTGTAAATTGTAAAGATTATTTCAATTTTAAATCAATTCTACAATCGTAAATTGTATAGGTATTTAATATACGAGGAAATTATAAAAGATTTATTATGAATAAATATATTTTATTAAATTTAATTGAAAAGTCATAAAAATAAACAACATGAAACTTCCTTCATATAATATTTATTATTATGATATATTATTTATTCATATGTTTGTTATTAGAACGTTTCGATTATTATTTGTAGTTCGTATAGTACTATTATTAAAACGTATAGAAATTACTTTTAAGTTAGAAATCAAATAAAGAAAATTTATGGTACAAGAAAAATAAAATAAAATTTTGATATATTTACCTGTTTACCTGACGTTTCAATTATTCATTTTTAATTATACATATACGTATTTTATAATTTATTGTTAAATATCAGAGTTGTGATTATAAAAAGTTTTTGACAAGTAAAATATCAATAAAAATCACTATTGTGTACCATTTCATAGGTTATGTCATACAGTTTTCATTTTTTTGTGCGAGTTGAAGTACAAATTATAATTAAAAATAATTTAAGCAGATATTTGTATAAAAATTGAAAATAATGACAAAATGAACTGAAACAGTTTAGCAGTTAAATTTTTATATTATAACGTAGTATTATACATGGTCTAATATTATACATGAAGATGATTATTTCTTAACACGTTGGAAATTCTTTTACTATTAATCTTTTTTTTAAATAAAATAATATGATATTTTCATATAATCTCAAAGCATGTACATCGTTAGTACATTGTATTATTTTTTATGTTATACGATAAGTTTGATTTCATTTTTCTGCAGCATATAAAATAAAAATTTGCGATTTCATATGGGAAATCAAGGTCGTCACATAGGTGATGCTCGTAGCAAATGTATTGCTATTTCTATGCAACTAACACCCCGTTATGCATATTTAGTATTTTATTTTTATTATATTCTATTTTTAAGTATAAGCATTGTAGAAGATTTGAAATATATTTCGAAATGTAAAGATTATATTTATGAGTATAATATAGTATTAAGAGAAGTCGTATGTATAATATATGCATATATCCATATTTGAAATTTTATAGTCAAAGATTTATATAAATGCTAGGTATTCGGTAACCATAGCTCTATATTTTATCATCATAAGACATGCAAATATATGGATACCTCCATTCTAGTACCTCGTATTCGAAGAAATAAAATTTAACTGAAGACCACAGAAACTTAGTTACATATTTCATGATTACGTATTTCAAATCAGTTATTTACTTTGCATAATTATCGTGTACATTTCGCAAGTGCGATAATATAAAATATAAAACTTGATTGTAATAATTGGATCTGCTGCCCGTTCTGTAAAATGTTTTTTTTAGATATGTAGTGAAATGATGGTATCATTTACATGTAAAATGTTCAAGAACAACAACATTTAATCTCCAATAAATTATGTACAAAAAGAGAAATCCAATCGTTATAACTACCTAAACCTTGTGAATACAATATACATAAAATGAGTTATAATAATTATAACTATGTAAACCTGTAGAAAAATTGAATACGAAGCAAATTAGATACGTACAATTATATTATTATTTGTATGTATTAACAAAAAATAAAAACTAGTTAATGTAACAAGTTCTCACTAATACTAGGTTTATGGACTCCGTCATAATGACGGATCGTAGATTTCTTATTTTAAATTACAGAAATTATTCAGAAGCTTTTATCAAAACGTATATTAACCTTCGTCAAAATAAAGAATCATTGTATGTTATCAAATTTACGTATTATCCATTATATATTTACTTTTATAATTTAGTTTCAATTTAAGTATAAATGATCATAATAGCTAGAGTTAAATTGCGTTGCAATATATAAATAAATTATCATTTGTTAAAAAAGGTATTTTTACTGATTCAAAATTCTTCACTCTTATATAGATTTGAAATTGGAAAAAAAAAAGAAGTTGCATCGGCCGGGAATCGAACCCGGGCCGCCCGCGTGGCAGGCGAGCATTCTACCACTGAACCACCGATGCTTCTTGTAATATTTCTTCAATATAGAGTTTTTCCCATTACTTCCGTAACACTTTTCAAAACAGAATATATTTTCTTTATGTACGGTGTTTACAATCAGATAATTCAACCGGATTACACGTGAAAAAGCAATTGAAGAATGTAAAATTAAATTTCTTCTTACCTGAAATTGTTTTCTAGAAAATGTATCAAATTCTTCATAATAAAATGTTTATGACAAGAAAAATGACAATTTCACCTTCGATTTTGTCGTTAACATAACAGTTAATGAATAAATGTAATTACTGATTGATGAGTGTAATTATTAATACTGTTAAATTTCATTACATACTCAGTTTGCAATATCGTTATAATACTTCATGATATTGTTATTAGAAATAGCAAAAAATAAATAATTATTAATCTTATTATTGTAAGACTTATATTTGACAATTTACATTTCCGTTACAAAACTACTTCGATGCAAATACGCACAACGTTGATTCACGAATAAAACATCACTCTAATGCAATATAGTACTTTATATGGTGCACTTACAGGGCTCTATTACAGTTGATTACATTATTATTAATTTTATTAATAATAATAAAATATATTTACTAAAATACTGTGTCTAATACAAAACATATTTAAATAATTTAAAATAATGAACAAAAACTATATAGTTTTCTAGTGAGCTACAATCTTCTTATAACTCTTCGACCGTAAAATATGTAACAGTTCCCACATTATTACTTTATAAATTGCCAACTCAGATCATACCACTTCACTCGGCGCAAATGCATAAATGATAAATCATACTTTCAACAGTTACTTACGCAGAAACTTATCATAGTTCCAACAAAATTCATCACGCTATGCATTGCTATACATACCAACCATGTCATGAAATATGAAGAATAATAGTAATAGTGACTCATAACTCATGTAATAACGATTTTAGGAGTACGTATAGCCGCATTTATTAGCCTATTAATTGTGAAAAATGAATGGAAAAGTTGTAAAAGTTTTATTTCTTTTCATAAACAAATCTTACAAATATTTTGAAGATTTTTTAGAACTAATTTTTTTAACACAAAATCGCTAATGACTAGCTTTTTTCAGCTTATTTTTTCATGTACAATTAATATTATTTCCCCGGTTATACTACCTGACGGGAAACACCCTGCCCGTACACAGTGCACATAAACATACAATGCATATCATATTCAGATTCATTTGATACACAGAACGATATATATATTTTCATTACAATTACGAATAAATCCTTCACATTTTATTCCTGTATTTGCCATGCGAGAGTTAATCTTGATTTCAAAGTGCGTATTTTTATGGCATCGGATGAATATTTTCAAAGAGAATGCGTGCATACGTGGATTATTGTAAATGAAACCGTATTAACAGAAATTTGAAGGTTTTTATTTTCATTTCGAACATGAAATTCATTCAAAGGATTAATATATTTTGTTGGAAATTGAACAAGGTATGAATTTGACATGATTAACAAAATTAATTTTTAATAATTATTTATTATGTATTGAGAGATGACATTTAATTAATTATTGGCAAGGTATAAAATCTGGTTCATAAATGAACGAACCTAGCATCGGGTGTATAAAAATACATATAAATAAAATGGTTTGAACGGTAAAACTAATGGCAATCACGAATTTCATGAAAATTAAAATGAATATTGTAAAATAAGTAAAATACAATTATAGTAACTAATTGTTCTGTAAAAAAATTTAATCATAAATAATATCTATGATTTCTTTCATTTCTTTCACAATTTCTTTCATTTATTAAAACTGAAGAACATGACTGATTTTTGAACATCCGTGCACGTTAAAGACTTCAAACGATTTCCATGGATTTTTTAAGTAATGTACGTACTAATTTGTAAAAAATTATTGTTAAATTTTATTTTAAGTAAGTGTAAAATGATTCTTGTAACTGAGTTCAAATATTCACTGAATTCAAATGCGAGACATCTTTTGATATGAATTTCTCATAAACCTAATCTAAAAATAATTTATGTACTTTAGTTATGCCACAACACTAATACTGTCTATTATGTTATTAAATAAATAAATAATTTTTTATAATAGTACAGTATGTTGTGATGAAGACTTAATCTATTTAATCTGATATAAAATTTTAATTCTGATATTATAATTCACTGTAGTCTCAAATATTAAGTTCTTAAATTGAGGGTTATACATAGATATCTGTTAAACAATTTTTTTCACCGAATTCGCTGTGGACATAATTAGTAATTAAAATTGATAATATAGTAAAAATAAAATTATTATTTTCTAAAATAGTACTAAAATAAAGTTTTACCTCTCAATCAGATTAAAATCGACACTGGAAACTTCGTTAAGAAGTTTAGAAATATTAAAAAAAAATGCAAGGCAAATTTAAAGTAATTAATATTAAATTATTAACAAGAATTGGGAGATTGACTATAAACATTTTTAATTAAATTCTTATTTAAGTGGTACATCTACCACTACTTATCTGCAACGCGTCAAATTTCACACTGCGTAATTATTAATTTACGCATAATTCTATTCAGGTATGTCATTAATTGCAAATTTACTGGCAGTAGTGATTCGTTATTTAAATACACTATCCTCAATCACGTTTTTTCCATCAGGGTTAATGAAGCTACGTATAATTCGAAATGTCCGATCGTGATTTCATCGCTGCTTGTCTCGATTGAGTTTTCAATTTTAGCTTCGATAAACAACAATTTCAATTTCACATATCACGAACACGTCTTCTGATCCGTTAATAACGGGATATTGCATCGTCGAATTCGAGCTGCATTTCGACATTTTCAGGTAGAATTTCATTTTTAACAGGAGTGTATCCTTGCAAATTCGACACTACGTTCCTGTTTTATCGGTTCGCTAATCGATTATTTATCGTGCCTTCCGGCGTCATAACTTACGGACTCGCTAATTGAAATTCGTTAATTGGAACCACTAATTTGTATCGGATGATATTTTTATTTAATGTTACATGGAAACCGTTTCAAGTATTAATAATTTAAAAAACAATTAATGCCAGAATTGCAGTAAGGTTCATCTCTATCTTTCGTAATAACTGTTTTTAATTAAAAGAGCTTCCCTTTTCAAATTGTACTTTCTTTTCATAAATGTACAATTAGATTGTGAACGCCATCTTTTAAGACGGTATACAGGTAGATCTTTTTGTAAAATAGATAATCTTTTACTGATACATTGATAAATTTATAAAAAGCTTGTTATGTATTTAATGTAGTTTATAGAGAACAAATTATTTTCCAATCTCACTTTTTTAAAATTCTTTAGTTTATTTAGCTTTACGTGCGTGCTGCAATGTTTTTCGAATTTTGTAATTTATATTTTGGAATACTTTTGGTATTATAAAAAAGAAGTGTAATTAAATTATGAAATCTTGAAGATTTTCAATTTCTAAGCATTGTATACCTAAATTTTCCAAATTCTCAAAATTTTGAATCTTTGAATCCACAAATTTTTAAATCCCAATTTTACAAAATTTCTAGATTAGCAAATTTCTACACATTTGAATTCCTAATTTTTTTAAACATAAAATCACTAAATTCCCAAACTCTCAAATTCTCAAATTCTCAAATTCTCAAATGTCTAAATTTGCTAATTCTGAAATTGGTGAATTTCCAAACTTCTATACCCCACATTCTAAACTTTTCAAGGACCTAAATTTTCAAATTACAAGTGCTCTTTCCAAATTCATACATTCTCAAATTCTCAAATTTTCGAATTTCTATGTTTTCAAATATTTAGTTTTAAATTCTGAAATATCCGAGTTTTCCAATTTCTCAAATATTCAAATTGACGAATTACCCAAATTCTCAAACTTTCAAATTCCTCAAATTCTCAATTTTCCGAATTTCTGAAATTCAAAATTTGGGGATCTATAAATTTGAAATTTTACCAAACAATACCGAAATCAGCGTATACTAGACTTTCTGTTCGCTACGTTGCTATTTTTTCAGCGAAGTCTACCATCGTCGCAAATCTATACTGCGTTTTTATCATATAACAATAGCAATTATTATTATTAATTATTAATAGCAAGATTTAAGAACATATGTACATACGTATTACTACATGGTGGTCTTACATTATAAAGTCTGGCATACACGAGTCATTTTTTATCAAACTTTAGAAATACAGTTGAAACAAAGCGTTGGAGAATCGGATACAAATCAAGTGGGTTAACTTTAAATAGTTAATTTATTGACACACAAATAATCTTACTCTAGTTCTATATATAAGTTAAATATAACCAGCACTGACGAGTACTTGTAGGAATTTAAATGGAGTGGGTGAAAAGTCCTCGAAGAAAACTCCTTGCAGAATTTTCATTGGTTGAAATTGTTTAACGAGGGTGGAGGAAAAGATTGGGTAGAATAATGAAAGAAAGTGGGTTTTTGGAAGTGGAAATTTATGAGTACTTTACAGGAAGGGACCCAAAGTTAAGAACAAGAAAATGGAAACAGCATGGTAAAGAAAGTGTTTGGCGAACATATGGTGGAACCTCCAACAAAAGATCTTAACATAATTAACACTAGATTTACATCCAATATGCAGTTACTTTTAAACGAATAATAGGTAGTCTACATTTGCGTTCACATAAGTTCTACGTTTCACAAATTCAATCGAGGATAAATAAAAATAACGTGGAAACCGTAGAATTCTGTTTGTAAGAAGTAAATGTAAATCGATCCTAAACAGTTCACATTATTTAATCAATTTCTGCAAGCAACTGTGATACATCAATAAAATTATAGTATCAGTCCAAAGTTTGAATGCATTTGTCTTGAATTTAATACTAGGTTTACGATGAAAGTACGATAAATACTTAAGGAATGAAATGTAAAATAATTTATACAATTATTCTCCGCTCGACAGAAGTTAACACATCCACAAAAGCATCTTAATTTCTGTAATTGAAAATGAGGAATCTACGATTCGTCATTTTGACGCATTTCGTGAACCTAGTGTTACGGACATTCATCACCGTGAGATGACAGATATTCGTCACTCTTCACCGGTTAGCCACTCGATAAATCAAACAACTACTTTAATCCATCAATTTTTCCACAACAAATTAATCCTTTCACCGGATTTAATTGCCGCGGCGATGATTCGACGCCAAGGAAGAAAATTCGAAAGTCTCGACGGGAATGCCGAGTTGCTGAAGCTAGAAAGTAGAACAGGAACGACGATCCCCGTTCCTTTTCATCATCGGGTGGCTTTGGTGTCGTTTCTTTTTCGACAAAGGCCAGGTAATTTTTCATCGCCGCCGGCGACGTCGTGGTATGTGCGGTATTAGTGAGAGGAAGTGGGCAGAGAGAAGAGGCCATGGCCGATATTAAAGACACCCCTTGCTGACAAACGAACGCGGACGGTCTCTTGCAATTACCGCTAAGCCACTTACTAATTTCGCTGTCTGATAATCCATTATCTTCGCTCGTCTACTAATCCTAAATCCGACTTTCGGCTACGGTAAACCTACTAGCACTGATCCACCCACGGTGTTCTATGCCCTCGCACCCATGTTTCTTCAGGGGTCGTTTGCATATGTCTTGCGCACCCTTACGTGTTATGTCCGTGCACTGGAGAAAGGTCAAGTATTTCAAAAGAAGTGAAATGAAACAATGTTTCAAACTGTAAGTCGTTTAAAGACATCTGTATTTGAAGACATGTGTGAAGGCACTTGTATGAAACATTTGTAGTTTGCAAGCATTGAAAACTTTAATCGGCTCGAACGGTTAAGATAAGTTTAAAGTAAAAAGAATGTTAGAATTTGGCAGTATTTGATGACGACTGAGAATTAGTAAACGGACGTTAAGTCGAACACAATTCTAAGATTTATTAAAATAATATTATAATACAATAAATTGATGTTAACTACACGATAAAGCAGTATTTCAGGACGGTGTTCACATTTATATGTCTTTTGTTAATCAACTAATGTATCGAGTTTACATGCGATAATTTGTAATATTCTCAACAAAGAATAACGTAGTCTGAATGGATCATAAATAAAGAATAGTTGTGTTTTTTAAAAGTTCATGAATTCATTTTTGTGTTGAATTTTAAGTGATTCTACAAAACAAATATGGGATTATAGCAATAGGGACGTACTGTGGTGTAATGTTGTCTGATAGGGTCCAAATAAGATGTAACAGGGGACGTCACTTAATTCCTCGTGGAAAATTGGGAAAAACTATACAACGAAATTTGTTGATTTTTGTGTTTCATTGTTTCATTGATGTTATAGTAAATTTACCTCCTGTCGAGCGACGTAAACGAATATTATGTTCGTAAACAATACTTGAGATGAGAACTTGAACAAAATTTTTGATGCGAAGAGTTTCACTTTTTAAGTTGTAAAATTTCTGAAATTATTTTCGTTGTCGAATGCATAATTATTCCTGTCTAATTATCGAAGCATGTGGAGTCAAGACCTCCATAGAAAAAATATCGTAATCAAGAGTGTAAAAGTCTACCACTCTTGCATTTTTAGGGATTTTAAAGGATTTGACAATTTGAAGACACCGGAATCTAGAAAGAGGATCTTGAAATTTCGGAATCTAGGGATTTGGGAATTTAGAGATTTGGAGTTTCAAGATTTGGGATCAGTGGATTTCGTAATTTAGAGATTTTTAGATATAGAGAATCGGAGGTTTAAGAATTGGGGAATATAAGCATTTATGGTTCTATAGATTTGGGAATCTGCGATTTTGAGGATTTTAATATTTGAGATATAGGGGTTTCGCAATCTAGGGATTTTTTAATTTAGGCATTTCTTAAATCCCCTAGGGATTCTAAATTGCCAAAATTTTTCTAAATTTCCTGGAAATCTAGGGTTTTGTAATCTAGAGATTCGGATATTTAAGGATTGAGAAATATTTTCCAAATATTCTATTATTCAAAATAGAAATGTTTTTAACATCAAATATCATTAAATAATAATAATATTAATCCTAAGAAATTAATTAACATGAATTCAACAATATTACTTATTGTATTATTAATATCCATGTTTATTTTTATTCTCATTTTTGTTATTTTTGTTGTTATTATTAGTATTAAACACTTCAAGTGCAGCGAAATTTGAGATACATGTATACATATTGTATGCATATGTATGTATATCTTTACACCTTATAATATAGTATACATATGTATACATATTATACCTTAAGGATACCTTAACGAAGAAGAAGCATATACATATGTGTATATAGGATATACATATAAGATATTATACATGTATACACATGGGCTCATATCAAAACCTTCCTCTTCTTCAATTAAATATAACTTGTTTAAGTGTAACTATAGCTTAAAATTAGTGGGAATATTGGTGCAATGGTAATGTTTGATTTTATTTTGACGTTATGAAACCTATCTTGTACCAATATGACAAAAATCTGAAAATATTATATTTTTCTTCTTTCAGAATTTCAAAAATCTAAAATTCCATCTACCTTCAAACGATCTTACTATAAAAGTACAAATTCATTGTTAACAGTTATTACAAATAAAATAACATAAGAGTAGTAAACGTGTCGTAACAATGCGTGCTGCAATAACCTATTACATTCGTAATAACTTTTCTATAACAAAAACAGAACAAAGCATATTTGTGACTTTCTACAGAAAATATTCGATAACAAACGATTAACTTTTTGAATAAACCTATTGTCCACATTGTAACGTTTCTCTGTCAATAGAAACGCATGGCTAAATTAAACGAACGTGAATGGAGGTACAAAAATGGACGAGCCATGAATGAAAATCACTATCGAACGAAGGGAAAAAGGATTAGTCATCGTTCGATTGGTTTAATTATTGTAACTGGAAAGCAACAAGCAAGCTGTCTAACTGGAATTACCAAACTACGCCAGTCTCGCAGCCAGATTCGTCCAATTAAGGGATCCCATACGCGCGAATTTCGAATTACTTCGCTCAACATTCCAAAGTTTCACCTCTGAATATAGTAACCTGGTACTGCATCGAAATTAATACAAACAAACGCGTAGCGCACCTGTACGAGGGCTGGTGTTTAACGAGCAGGACCGTATGTCTCTACAGGGTGTGTCTAAAACTGATGAACAAACTTTGAATGTATATTTTGTTCACCATCGCGACGAAAAATTATAATTAAAGGTTAAACTTTGTTTTGGGCAGCATTATTTTTTTCACAATCTGATGGTGTTATATGAATGTAAAGTAAAATGTGGAAGGATTATATTTTTATTTGATAAAAAATTAAGAATTAACGTCGAACACGCCGAAATAAAGTTTTGGATTGACGTGTATATTGTACGTCCAATGCAATTAATTGGTTTAGTATTTATGTAAGTTTCTGTGTAAGTCAGTTGTTGAATACAACATTGAGTATTTATAACTAAATTATTCATGAAATCCTTTTTGGTAATTTGAATAAAGTATTGCATATATTTATATATTCTTTAAATGAAATTTATGAAATATGTAGGTACTTAACTTATTAAAGTCTGCAATTATACTTACAAATCATTTTCATAGGAGCACAATCTTTATAATAGTAAATATACAGTCTCTGGCCACGTACGAAAATTTCACTTTTATGGCTATAACATTATGTCATATATAGAAAATTAGGAATTTAGGAATTTAGGAATTTAGGAATTTGGTGATTTAAGCATTTAGCTTTTAGGAATTTGAGGATTTAGAAATTTAAGAAGTTAAGAATTTGAGAATTCAATGATGTGAAAATCATCAAGAATTTGAGAACTGGGTGGTTGGGAAATTTTGAAAGTGGAAATTTGGGTATTTCAGAATTTTGGAAATTTAGACATATGTAAACTTGAGGATTTGGGAATAATTTGGGAGTTTAGGAATTTGGCAGCTTTGGAATTTGCGAATTAGAAAATTTGAGAATTTAAGGATTTGAAAATTTGGAAATTTGAGAATTTGGATATTCGTAAAATTTGCAGATTCATAAATTTCTAAATATACAAATATAGGCATTTACGGATTTGAATATCGGGGAATGAAAATTGTTTTCAAATTCCTAATATAGAAATCCACACTCAGCCTAGTTGCAAATATGGAACAATCCACACATTTCGCATAATTTGCCACCCCCTTAATACACACCCTTAAAAATAAAATTACAGTTCCACCAAGAAATATTAAACTATAGTTAAGCACACTTTTTATGCATTGTTTGATCCACTTCATATGTCGAAATCATTTACTGTCCCCGGCCATCAAATTAGGACCACGTACGAAAATTGTACTTTTATGACTATAACATTATGTCATATATGGAAAATTGTCTTGGGTCATGCAAATTATTACTAAATACGTTGATGACGATACATATATAGCAATTTGTTACTATCGTGATAATAAATTGTGTGGGTGATGAGCGAATAAGGACCCTGCAAGCGTTTACGTTAGGCTCGAGTATCGATAGCGTCAGGTGAAATTTGAATGCCGTAGAAAATGTCTGCCTACTCAAAAGACTAGTTTCCAACTCTCCAACCATATTATCTAAGTTGAAAAGAATTACAGATATTTGGGAAAATAATGAAGATATAAAGCATGTAATCAATGTATACGGAGCATGCCGGATACAAGCTGTCACCAAAGCAAAGGGTGGAAATACAAGATATTAACATGTGTTAATAATGTTATGTACAGTAGTAGTGTAACATGTTAGTAGCTAATAAATTGTATCATCTGTACATACCTTTTAATTTTGAAAACGTGAAAAATGCTGAACATTTATAGTGGCCCTAATTCAATGGCCAGAGACTGTATATTATATGTACGAGGGGGTACCCACAAGTAACGGGAATTGGGCTGCAGCGGGGAGAGAGGGTGGGAAAACCCAATTTTTGACAAGGTATCCGGTAGGGACACGTCTCCTGAGTCATTGTGCGAAGTTTTGTCGCTGTGAGTACATCGGTTCGACCGTGGCAATTTTTGTAATAAAACAGCTTTTTTCATTTCGGCGAAAAAGTTATGGCCGATTGTCGAGAGCAACGCGCGGCTGTGAAATTTTGTTTCCTGTTGGGGAAATCGGCCGCGGAAACTATTGGAATGCTGAAGACTGCTTATGGGGATGCTGCCCTAAGTAAGACCAGAGTCTACGAGTGGTTTTCACGTTTTAAAAATGGAGAAATGTCCGTTGAAGACCAACCCCGTTCAGGACGCACCTCAACGTCAAGAACTGACGAAAACGTCGACAGAATCAGTGGTCTCGTTCGTGAAGACCGTCGCCGAACCAGAAGTTCTACTTGGAGGTTTTGAAAAGATTGAGGGAGTCTATCCGGAAGAAAAGGGCAGATCTTTGGCATACAAGCCACTGGTTCTTCCATCATGACATCGCGCCGGCCCACACTGCCCTCTCCGTAAAGCAGTTTTCGACCAAAAACGGCATGACACCAATTGTCCATTCCCCCCCCCCCCCCCCCTACTCGCCGGATCTAGCCCCCTGTGACCTTTTTGTTCCCTAGACTCAAAAGGGATATGAAAGGAAAGCGTTTTGCCACTGTGGAGGAGGTAAAACAAAAATCGCTGGAAGGACTAAAGAACATCCCGGTAAATGAGTTTAAAAAATTTTTTGAACAATGGAAGGATCGCTTGGACAAGTGCGTTGTGGTCAAGGGAGAATACTTTGAAGGTGATCAAAATTTGCTGCAAAAATATTAAGAAATAAAGAAGTTATGACGAAATTCCCGTTACTTTTGGGTACCCCTCGTATAGTTTTCAGCATTTAATCCTGCGGAACTTTTGAAACAGTCCAATGAATTTCACGATTCTCAATTACAATCATAGGACAGTCTCCGGAATATCCAATAAATGTTCCTTATTAATATTACGTAGTATCACAAATTTTTATTTTTATCATTTCAGGTATATCATAGTGATAATAATGTAAAAAAATGTGGTCATTATATTCGTATATAAGCAATATATTCAACACGCAGAAGATGAAAAATAATATCATATAAAATAAATTTTTTAAAAGCGAAACATTTGTTTATTTGTCTTTTCTATTGAAGTAAATATACATTTTTCATAATAAAAACGAAATTCTCCGTTCAATTTATAAATTCTCTACATGTTTCATATTAGGTACCATTTTTCTAATTCTCAACGCTTTTGATATTTTTTTACATATTTTGTCATAATTTCGAGGCATATAATTTTTGCATACTTGGTCATTAATGTACGAACATTTATTAATTTTGTCATGTTTGAACATTAGTTTAGTAGAAACATGTTGCTCTTTTTAGCAAACTTTAAAAATCAGGTGTTTCATATCAATTAAAGTTTTTCCATTAGTAGTTTGAAATTGATTATAAACTTTTAATGATTATAATAAAACTACAAAACTTAAACTGTTTTCGAGCGCAGCTCACGTTTTAGTAGAATAATTTAAATAGTGTAGTAATAAGAAGGAACTATTCACTAATTTGCTTTAAGCGTAATTAGTATTAAAATTATTTAATGACAAATGTTTACTAAAAGAAATTTTTCATATTATTTAAAAAATTACTCATTTTTTTACTCAGCAGTAATTTTCCTAGTACAAGTTTTTGTACCAAATAGTAATTCTTTGTTTTTAATGTATTTCATTAACTTTACAATAATGTTTTAACTCGTTATTCTCTGATTATTCTCTATTTCTTCATTATCTATAGTTTAACTCATTATTCCTACATTTTGATTCATTAATCTCTAGGGATATCTTAAAATAGGGGTATAAAACTTTTTCACAATGTTTTAGTAGCAACATGTAGTGGTACATATTTTACATTTAATTTTGTGATTATTTGATGGCTAACTTTTGAGTTGAATTATTTTTGAACTAATCAATTTAATTATATTTTAGTTCACTGTAACAACAATTAATCGTGTAACTTGGAAATATAAATCCATACTTAAATTTAATGGTATAAATATTTTCGTATTACATCTACAATTTTACATAGATACGTATATAAATGCAATTTAACCAATTAATTAATAGCTGGTAACAGCAAATAATCAGTCGTCCATATGCACTTTGAAGGTTTAAACCCAAAAGTTCAAATTCGAAAACACATATTAAAAACTTTTAATTTGAGAACTTAAATTTATACACTTAAATTTGAAAGCTCACTATTAGAAACTTAAATTTAGGAGGTCAATGTTCGAAACTTAAATTTAAATACCCAATATTGGAAATTTAAATTTTGTACCATTGATTTGAAGCACACATGTAGGAATATCTTACTAATACTTCTACTGAAATAACCATCACATTAATACATTTGCTAATACTTCAATTTAGCTGCAAAAGATTAAATTCTAATTTTGCAATTCGTTAACAAGTATCTTTAATTATGAGTACATTTAATAACAGTCAATGAACACTAAAGAACAACTCATTTTAATCTATCCACTTCGAAGTACTATAAATTCTGCATAGACGTAAAGAAGCTTAAAATTATAAATAACTGCAGAGGTTTACTTTTTGTGTAACAAAGATTAATTGTATTATATTGTATATCGTATCGAATTCAGGATCAAATGTTTGACATTTGTCAACTCGAATGCCGATATATTGCCACGTTCAATCACGTTTCGCGTCAATAAAAGCACTTCTCTTTGAGACGCTTTGTAATTCAAGCAAAAAAAAAACTGGAAGAAAACATTGCCTTTGTCTTCTCTGTAAAAGTCGCTGCCTCTTTATACGCTTAGAGCGGTTTCATGTTGTTATTCTTTGCGAAAGATGTTTCGCGTTTTAAGTTTTGTAACTGGATGCACTTTCCTCCTGGTAGCAGAGTCGAGGAGGAACAATGGTCAGGTTTTGTTGAACAAGTTCCATGATAATCTAACAAAGGCATACTTTAAATACAAAAAAATGGGCCGTCCTTTT
Source organism: Megachile willughbiella (assembly GCA_945859595.2). Taxonomy (NCBI): domain Eukaryota; kingdom Metazoa; phylum Arthropoda; class Insecta; order Hymenoptera; family Megachilidae; genus Megachile; species Megachile willughbiella. The sequence continues at coordinate 3,086,997 of OX243807.1, forward strand.
TATAAACCCTTAAAACTTTCGTGCGCAAGAACTAAAGGAGTAGATTAAATATTTGTAAAACGAATCGTTGTTGCAACGGAAAAGTAGGTTACTGTAGTCAGAGATGAAAACCGCAGAACGTAAATACACGACGGATTCGTCTAATTTTTTATTCGGCTCGTTCAACGTAACATGGTTTAGAGCTTTTGTTATATTCTAAATTATATCTGGCTGAGTTTGCGCTCAACTTGTCGTTTTAAGATGAAGAAATTAATTTGATAGTTTACTAATGGAATACAATATTCTGCAATGATTCGTTTCACTGGGAAACTTATTTTGTTATAATAAGTAGACATATGGGAATGTAAGGTAATAGGGATTTAGGGATATTAGGATCTACAAATTGAAAAATAAAGGAATCATAGAATATAGAGATCTAATTGTTTAACCTCTTAGGGGGACGATACCTTTAGATAGATGAAAATAAGCTGATATTTGTGAATTTTTTTGTATAGGATATCTTTGTCTTGTATTTTCGAAATTTCAGGTATAATTTGTTATAGCTATTGCCTATTACAACATATTTTCTATTTTTTTAAATATTTAAAAATGGCGGAATTATGATAGTCTTTCCTGGAAGTGTTTCGGCGCGTCTCGTGAAACGGCGTGACTTCTAGCTTTAGTTACATTGGTGTGAAACAAGTTTGCAAACGATGTTTCGATTATTAACATTCACAATTAGTAGATGAACCTAAGAAATGTGAAAAATATGGAAAATTGAAGAGATGGCGCGCTTTTAAAGAAAAACTTTGAATTTTACAGAAAAATTTCGCAATATTTTGCAATAAAAAAGGACTTTAATGTTAAATTTATTTCGTACATTTAGGTTCATATGTTAGATAGTATTGTCATGGATATGTGCAAAAAATTTGAGCGCGATTGATAAACTAGTTTTTGAGTTATCAGTCACGCCAATTTTAAAAATGTAGTTTTGAGAAAAATGCGTTTAAAGTTTCGATAAGTAAAATCTGAATAATTTCAATGATTTACCAACTAATCTACGATTCCTGCGACATATAATAATCCTTCGGCTTACTCGTAAAGTTGATTTTTCTCCATAAGCTCATTCTCCGTAAAAATATAAAATTTCAAACACAGCAATGGCATGATAATAACAAATCTGCTGCATAGCCCTCCGCACCGAGCGCGTGAATATCTGCGGCGCGATACCAGACATGAGTCACGATAATCGGTCATAACATCAAAAGGGCTCCGTATTACGCTTTCAAATTTTGAGACTATATTTTTGAGATGTTGCACTAACATTTTATAGAAAAAAAAATTTTGCAATTTTCTTAAGATTCTAAAGGTATTGCCCCCCTTAGGCACGACATGTCACTATAGTGGCTTTCGCGAATGCCATCGTAAATTACATAGCAACACTATAGAAGTTTTCTCCTCACTGGTTGACCATATTCGTTTCTTGATAGTTTTCCGAACACCGAGAGAGAGAAAGGGACAAGATAAAGGGATAGAGAGATGGAGAGAGATAGAGATAGAGAGATAGAGAGATAAAGAGAGATAGAGAGGTAGATAGAGAAATAGAGAGATAGAATTGTGGGCACATTGGGGGAGATTGTCCCCCAGACGCCTTCCTCCATGAGAGGAGAACCAATTAAATAAATAAATAAATAAATAGCAACACTATAGTGGCTCACTCTACTGGCACACTCACTCACCGTTTCAATTGAATGATCTTTTTCATATATTTTGATTCGCACTTGTTTGCCTTCACTACGTTCTATAAGAGTATTAACAAATCCCACAAAAGTACATTTCATGTAAATAAAAGGTAACGCCAAGTTAAAGACCATGGAAGCACCTCTTTGCACTAATGCACACATATTGGAAACATTTGGAAATTATTACATATTTAGTGAATTTTCTAAAAATGTAAATTACCAAAGTTAAAGTATATGTATCATATCTTTGGGAACAATTATAATTTAATCATCAAAAACTTAATACCAATGGACTTGCGTTGAGAACAGCATTGTCACACATTGTAGTGCTGTTTACGCGTAATTCGCGTCGAACTCTGCCGTACAGAGGAGCAGCGCCGCGTAAAGTTCAGCCGTGCTTAAGAGGTTAAAGATCTAAGGATTTAATGTTTTAGGGATGCAGAGATTAGAAATCTAGGAAACTATGGACCTAGGGATTATGAAATCTCTGCATCTTATATCTGGAGATCTACAGATCAAAGAATGTAAGCAGGTATCGAGAAAGTATGCGATTAAAAATCTAAGAAGATAATGATAAGTTTCTAGAAATATAGAGAGATAGATATATAAAGTTCCAGAAATACATATAAGAATATAGGGACATAGAAACACGGAAACATAATACAGGGACGTAGGGATGTGAACATAGGAATTTAGATATCTAAGTTTAGATAGTGCGCCACTGATATGGGGATATACGAATTTAGAGATACAGAGATTTGGAGGTATAGACATATCGAAATATAGGGACGTAAAAGTACAGAAATGCTATGACATGAGATTCTAGATGTATAGATATCTAGAAATATTGGAATTTACAAATATAGGGATCCAAAGATATCAGGATCTAGAAATGTAGAAATATGGGACATGGAATAATATGTTATTTCACATATCTAGAAATATAAGAAGAGAGATTGAAGGTTTAAGTGCCTATCTACGTTTTGGGATGTGCAAATTCTGGAATATGCGGATTGGGATAGAAATACAGACGTATGCTTCTATTTAGTCGATGTTATTCTCGATAAGTACTGGATCTTATATTTAGGATTGTAAGTAAAAAATGTGAAGTGACGAAATATTAAATAATTGTAATTTCTTGTATAATAACGTTTGACTTATATTTAGGTATTCAATTTTTACTTTTACTTACATGTATTATTGTTGAAAAATTGTACACCGTAACAAAATATACAATGTGTTATATTGAACAAAACAAATAATATATTATTTGATAATATATATATCAATATATATTATTTAATAATAAAAATTATACATTATATTGTAGAAATAAAATATTGCAAAAATTATATTTTATATTGTACAAATAATATATTGCAATATTACGGTGAAAATAACTGTTCCATTTCATCAATTAAAAGTATAAAATACAGAATTTTCTGTTTGATTTCAATAATTTGACCATCCACTGTATTAACCGTGTCGTATCACAATCTGTTGTATTAAATAGTAATACGTAAGTACAGTGAACAGCAAATTTGCTTCTTCTACGAAAAATGTGGCGACGGAAAAACGAAAGTTTTCCACTCGTTGATTTTTGTAACTTTTTTGGCTCGAAAATTTGGGGATTGTTGAAAATATTTTGTGTGGTATAATTTTCGACTTATATTCAAATGTTCAATTTTCACTCTTAATCACATGTATTATTATTGAAATATAGCACATTGTAACAAGATATTCAATATATTATATAGTATAAATAATATATTGCATAATATAATGTACAATATAATATATTACATTCTGCAAATAATATACTTTAAAAATGATATATTATAAAAATAATATATTGTAGCATCACAATAAAAAGTATCTGTTCTATTCCATCGAAGTTGTAAAATATGAGACTTCAAGCATAACAATTTAGCCGCCCACTATAATTTCCCTAAAATTCTATTTTCCAGTATGATCGTTTCTCACGGACACGGTGGTGGTTCATAGAGAAACGCACATGAATCAAGAGTGCCTTCCGACCGACGTGCATATGTTTGTATTAACTCCGCATTTCTCGTAGCCACGATTATACCCAGGTTCGAAACTCCGCGCCAAGCAATTCGAAATCTGTTTGGATGTTCGCAATTCAACAAACAGAACGTCGGAGGATGGCTGCGAATGGATTTTGAGAATGGACGCCGGGACGATTTTGCTGGTTACCCCCGGAGGCCACTGTTCGGCCGCGATTAAATGTCGTCGTTTCGCTTTGCTTTTCTCCATTGAAAATTACTTTCCGTCGTCAACGAGAAAACTCTCTCGGCGAGGGTCCGCCATCGAGCTGCGGACGAGTTTGTTCGACACGTGAAAATTTTCAGCGTGGGAAACGACGATTGCCTGATAATCAGACGGCATAATGCAACCCTGTCGGCGTTCCTCCGGGTGTCACGAATTTTCGCGAATTTTTTGACGCGTCGAACGATTTTTACGAGAACGTGATTTGAAATCCTATAGTTCGCATCGATGTGCGATTTTCTACGAAACGACGAATAAATTTTGAAGACGATTGGTTCTACGTGTATTTAGGTTTGCTGGGATTTAGATTATTAGAAATGAAATTTTAGCGTTGCTCGGGGATTTGTTCAAAAAATTGTCACTTTATGATATTTAATAGGGTGATCTTAAGAGTTGTTTGTTATTTGCAAATTTTATTTTCTTCAGTTTACAGTTAAACGTCGAACACTCGAGTGAAAGGGGAGGAACTTCTACTATACGTCTTGCTTTTTGTAAAAGGCAGGCATGCAATTTGAAAATTTATTAATTTATACAATTTGAAAGTTTTAATCTTGCAAACTATCGAATTTTCAAATTTTCGAAAATTGTTTTTCAAATTTACAAATTCACAAATATTTTAATAATTGTTGATTATTAATTTGTCGGTTATTAATTATTTGATAACTATGGTAATGTACATCACTGGATTTAATTAAAAATTATCCATAATTTTTATTATAAAGGATATTAGATACAGATAAGTTATAAAGGTTTAACTTCAATTTAAAAAAATAGAAGATGTTCTTGAAATTTTTAAAGATACAAGTAATATGGATAAACTGAATAAGTCATTATGTAATTTTTGTTAAATCGAAAATTAAGTTGTAACTTTGGAGGTTACCGCGCTAATTTCAGTTACGCCATTTAAAAGAATTGAAATTATAATATCTACTAAGTTAATAGTTTCTTGAGATGAACAAGTCAATATTTTATTAAATAAACTTATAAATTAAATCAACTGACGCGATAAAAAATTTGTGAATCCATTGACCTTCATATGTTTTCTACTGTATACATTTATAGAAAAACTAATTATGACAAATTAGAGATTGCTTGAAACTAATCGACTTTTATCTAAAACGTTTTTACTAAAATTGTTATGTACATACTAACACAAGTGGTTCTAGTGTCATGCCCATTTTATATAATGTTTATTAATAATATAGGCTGTGCAAATAAAATGTATATAATAATACTAAACATAAAATTCAAGAATATTACATAATTTGATGTTGATAATGTTTATTGTGAACACTTGTATTTTGAAAATACTCAGCATAGTGTTGACTTAAGCGTCATTCGTTTTAGCTATCAAATTATGTAATAATAAAATGTGTATAAATTTTATTGCTACCTGCATATAAAATAAATTTACTAATTCACACAACACAAATTACTGCAGAAATTATTTCTTCTAATTTATAAATGTTATACCTGAAAAATTGCATTCTCCCATTAGCTCGAATAAATGCATCTTTAACAGTTTTCTGTTGTAGTGTATCGATTGCAAGCGAAATTTATGTAATGGTTACACAAAGGTTTAAACAATGTCCTGATTTCTTTGAGTGCAGTTTGTCACGTAATATGCTTGCAATAGAAGCTTTATTATCCGAACTTCCATTATGTGAATATTCTACTTTTTCGAACGTTCCATTATCCGAACCTTTCTTCTTTTATAACCTTCTTCCTCTCTGAAACGAAATTATTTGATGCAGCTACTACAATGATGCACTTAATAGATACTGTTACAAAGGTGGAAAAATTGTAATAATAATTCCACCCATTTTTTTCATCTTATATTTTTGTTTACAAATAAACATTATGATTTATTTTTTTCTGGTAGCAATTACTAGTTAATTACAAATTTTTAAGGAATCTGAAGACGGTAGCTGACACATATTTTTAATCACTAATAACAATTTTTTTAATAGTGTGTTGTTTGAAAAATTATAGTCAGTTCTGTAAAAATTTTATATTTATTTTTGTGTATTGTTTTATAGTTTTTTAAATGCTCTGCTCGTGTTACCTATGTAATTTTGTCGTATTTTATTTTATTATGTTTTTTCAATATTTTATTTTGTTCCAAATAAACATATTTTTATTGATTGAAATTACTGGTTCATTTATCTGTCACAAATTTTTGTCAACTATTATCTTGTATTTTTATCATATGATTATTTATAAATACTAATTAATTCAATTTGTTTAAAAACAGTTAAATCAAGTTATTCATTTATAAAATTGCTTACCACCAAAAAAAGATAATTGCAAAAAATGTGTTGTATAATGCCAACTGTTGTTGCATTTATACATCTCCTTTTTCATTGATACAAATCTTAATAAAATATCTCCAATCAGGAATTTATCTAGGAGGAAAATATCAAGGTTTCACTACACTAAAGTACAGGAAATTTCAACGTTCAAATAGAATGTCAACGTTTTCCTTATTCCTTCAATTTATTCATCCATATTCCTTTACTTAATGAAACGTTCTCAATCGCGAATTCACTTAGGTGGAAAGTATCAAGTTCACTGTACTAAAACGTAGCAAATTTCTGCATTTTCAAATAGTACGCCAACTCCTTATCTTTTCATTTCAATTTTCCACGCCCCTTTTCACGAGTGCATATCTTAATGAAACATTGCACAAAAAGGCTCATGAATTACTAGCGTGTTCATTTGTCCTTATCACCACGATTCTCGCATAATGAGACCTAGAAGTGAACGTGTAATGCATAATAAAGTACGATACGCAACGAAGACAATGAATGAAGATTTCGTTGGAGAAAAAGCGAAGGATAGAGTGACGAAGGCATGGATGATAATCCTGCATAGTATCAGAAAATCCAGCACTAACCTCGAACATGCTTATCTGCCTCGTTAGCGCGAAAATCCAGAAATAATTTTTCTTCGACTGAACCGATGCAAATTCGTTATCCCATTCAAGGTGGCGTTAACGAAATCAAAGTAAAACCGAATCAGATTAATGAAGGCAATTAGATGACGTCAAATTGCTTTGATTGTGACGCTCGCGTCGGCTTCTCGTATCAAGCGTCGTTAAAAGGAACGCTTGTCTTCTTTCCTTTCGACTACGATCTCCGGTAGCTCTTTAATTGGAGTCGCAACTCGAAGCTCCTTCTCAGTCAAGACTATAATTTATCGTGGATTTGCATTGAGTTCAAAATTGTCGTTGTTATGAAAATTAGAAACATCGTTTTAAAGGTGAGAATGCGATTCAATGGAATTTGTAATCGTACTTAGATTAAAATTGTTACTTGAGACAACCTCTTATATAAATCTAATATTGAATGAAGTACACTTCTTTGAAAACTTTTCATATTTTCGTGTCGATATGCGACATGTATGTTTTATTATATTTCATATTATTTTATATTGTTTTTCTTCTTTTTATCGCTTTTTAAATTTGAACTTTAATTTGTCTTTTATTTGCTGTAAGTGACTGCAAAACCATAAGATATATTTAATATTTTCTTCTGCGTTATATTTCTTTTTGTGTAAAGGGGACTACTCCATAAATAAATAAATAAAATATTTATGTCATTTTATCCTGAAAATGAGTTTAAAGATTCTGGCGAAACAATCTAAATCTATTATTTTCACAAGAACGCAATCTAGCTGAGTTTCAGCTTTGTCAAAATTTACTTTAATCGGATTATATAATTATTATTAGTTCTGTCTTATTTGCATGACAGATGTTACGAAAATTATTTCATTTGAGGATTTATTTCATTTATATGAAATTTATTAACAGAAAAACAACATGTAAACATATGAATATTTAATATGACGAATATTATAGCTAGATTATTTTTGCTTTGACGCTACAATGTTGTCCATGTCAGATATCAATATGTAGAGCAAATATTTATAATATCGCCAGTCGTTATATCTCACAAAGTAAATGCTAAAATTTATCGGTTATGATCTGAATTAATACTTGAACGTATGTTGGAGGGTATACTGTAATTGTAACGTTGTGTGATGAACAATTATAGAGATGGAAACGTTTTACTAAATTTTAACAATATACATATTTATGTACATAATATATACACAATAATATTGTTGCGACGTGAAGCAAGCGACACGATGTTATGATGTGAAGCTGGTCTTGACCACGAACTGAAGCTGTTTGCGGAAATCGTCAAGCGGACCGAGAGCGATCGAGTGGTCAAGACTTCCGGTAGCTGGGAGCAACCGCGTTGTTTTAAATTATAATAGAGTTCAAAGAGAACAGACACGTTTTGACAGACTTGTTTGCTAAGTTTAATAAATTATTGCTGTTAAATATTAGTTCGTGTTATTTAATAAATAAATGGCAACTAGTGAAGAAACCCCTCGGCGCAACGATATACACTGTATACATATGTATGTATACATATATGATGATAATACACATACTTATGTATACTAATATAGATACTTATATTGGTATGTATATTTATTATTATATGTGTACTAATAGTATCATTAATATTTATTAATTTGCATAATCTTGTTAACACTTGTGGAAGTTAATTAATAATATACTTATGCAATAAAATTAATTTTAATATTTTTGCTAATAGAAAATTTTCTTTTATTAATCTGTATAGGTTTTCAATACTACCTATCTTCAAACGACTATGATAATCGATTAAAAAGTAACAATCACGGACAAAAATAATATTAATATAATGTTTGCTTTATGAAAAGTCATTAAATTTGAAGAGCAATAAAAATTAAGCTCGTTTTTTAAATATATAAATTTGAACGTAAAAATGAAGTTCTTAAAAAATCCTATTTCTGGATTTTTCTAATAAAACATTTTTTTAAACTTTCCTGATGAAAAAATGATTATAGTAACAATTATGTAGAAAGAAATAGTAAAATCATCCATAAAATGATTTAAAAAATTAATATATACACGAATTAATTAATATTTGTTGAGTAGGTGATATTATTTTGAACAGGTGAGATTTTCCGTTTTTTTTTTTAATACAAATTAAAAATTTGTAGATTATAACGATTCTAATTTATACTACATAAAATATTGATAATTTCTATTTATATTGAAATAAATTTTCTACGAAAAAATATTAATTATTACTCGTGTGCTTAATCAATTCTTTTATTCATAAAGAAACAACTATTTTAAAATTTGTATATAATTGAATTATAAATATTGTAAGCGTGGAGAAAATTATCGATCATGAGTCTGCATTCGCGATAAATTAAATACAAGAACATACGACTCTTCGGCTTTCGTTACAGTAGTTGTTTTGATATTAATCAGCAATTTAATGTTTCTTAAAATCAAAGAACTAAGTATTATATATCTCCCCAAAAAATTTTTTTATTAACATCTTTTTTCCAACAACTGCGATATGTCTTTTCCAGATCTTTTGTTATCACCGACACAAAGCTACATACTTAAAAATTTCACTAAATAAATACTTAAAGAAACTATAGAACGCTTTAACATTAATTATAACACTACCAAAGTGATCAAATGAGCAGTGTTCAGTTTTGTTATTTTAAATTACAGAATTTGTTAAGATGCTTCCCTTAAGGATTTCAGGACGGTGCCTAATTTTAAACAATTTTACATGTAAATGTCAACACCATTTTGCAGCATCATATCAATTATAATCAGATTAGAGAATCCCGATTTCAGTTGCAACGGAAATTACAGGAGTTGCGGCATAATTTTGATATTCGCTTATTTTCCGCCATGTTGTATTTTACATCGCTATATTTATATTTTGTAGACTAATGAATTAAGCTAGAAATTACAACCTAATTAAATAATCTCTAATAAAAACACATCAATGTATCAATAAATATATTCCTCAAATTATCTACATTTAACTGATAATTTGAAATTCCGACAGTTTTGGCAATTATTTGCATTCAAACGAAAAGGTGTCAAAAGACACATTTTGGACGAAATAGGTACACACAAAATCGTGGTAGAAATAGTGGTAAGTATAATACATGCTTACTTTTAACAAATAACCCAAGAATTTTTCTTACCAAAAATTCTTACCCAAGAATTTTGCAGAACTATAAAGTACAACAAAATACGAGCAGCGATCACATGAAGCGTGATAATCTGTACATTTAGGCGAATTTTCCACTTTGAACAATATTGTTTTTACGGTGAAGACGACAGCTTGCAAGATACATCGAATCAGCCACTCGACGAGGATATTGCATCCGTTATAAAAGTGACGGGACCACGGGGTGTCGACATTAAACGCGAAAATAAAAACCAAGCCCACGACGTGTCGAGAGTTAACGTCACGGAAGAACGACGATAACCTTTAGCATCCGAAAGCGTAAGACAAGGGAAGAAAGTTGTGCCTCGAAATGGGTCTAAAATCAATAATGCAGCTAATAATAAGCAGCGAATCCCTTGAAGTGATGACGTTACATCCAATTTGAGAGCCGTAGTAAAGCGTGCAGGCTTCTCTTTGGGGATTTAAAGGCGATCGACCGGAAGTAAGGGAGCCGACCTAAACACCGAGCTAAAACTCGGTTGCATTCTATGTTGATGCACCGTGTACTCGAACTTCTTGTGTAAGATACGATCGAGCATCCTCGCCGAACAACTGCTCGAAGCTTACAGGATTTAGAAATGGATACGAAAGCTTACGCTACAAATCGTCTATGGTCTCTTGTGCTTTTGAGCGCCTGATATCTGATGTTATTCTTGATCCAACATTCCTCTTTGGGTTTGCTTTAATACTTTATCGTACAATTCATGTGAACTGTAAATAATTCATAATTAAGGGGTAATTTTAGATTAACATTTTAAGTTTATGTACGAACTTCTGTTAAAATTAGGATATGGTTTACTACATTTAATTATAATTTTTTGGTAGAATTTATTTTGTGTTGAGATTAATTGGGAGAGTAATTTTAAGTTTTCGCAAAGTCATATAAAAGTTTGGTTAGATTAGATTGGGTTAGGTATTAAGTTTAATTAGGTTAGGTAATATTTTCTGTAGTTTGTACAGTAGTATAAGGTTATTAGTTTCTATATTTACTATGTTTACTAAAATCAAGCAATTTTTATCCAGATAAATTAAATCTATATCCAAATCTGAAATAAATTCTCAGTTTGCAATAATTAAATTCAATGATTTTTTAAATATATCTGTTATATATTTTAGGTGTATAGTTTTTAGAAAAACTACGTTTCATTTGAGTAAAAAATAATTATCAAATTTACGGACTTGCTTATTCCTTATCCATATGTGAATATGTTTAATCTTTTAATTTATATCTTGAGGTTCAATAAAATTTTAATAACAATTCAACTGGAACATTTAACAAAATAAAGATTTGATTGTAACTTTGAACTTCACATCATTTTCATTTTAAAAATTTTTTGGGGAGATAAGATTTGTCTCCATCTAACGGAATTTATTATTTATTATATCACCATTAAAAATTTCTTCTCGCGTTCGCATGTTTCGATTGAATTTTGTTCTTTGCCTTTTCCTCACGTTATTGAATTGTTCATTTTGTATTTCTTATTAAATAAATATTTTGTTCGTTCTTTATACAACTTATTACGTCACTTTTCAACCACGGATCTCCTCACCTACAACAATTTTACAATACATGAAGCTCAAATTTGAAAATTTCAAGATTTGAAAATTGTAATGAAATCGTTGCAATTACCAATCAGTCACGATTGAATCTTGAATGTTATTTTAAAACGATTTAGTACGACAGTTTTGAAATTTCGATTAAAATGACAGGTGACGAAATGAAATACAACCAGTAAAAGCCTGCAACTTTTAACAAAAGGAAAATGTGCTTTCATGTAAATCTTTCAATTATATCATTTGACAGTAGATAAAAAGAACTAAAAGCTATTCGAAAATTTTGGGGTGAAAGAATAATCGGATACATTTTGTTCAAGCTAAAAATGATGAAAATTCACGGCGTATTTTGACGATGCCTTTGATGTTATCGAGCACACCTCTTTTATCTCGTCGGCGTAAAAGAGATTGAATTTTTCGCTAAAAATCAAGAGATAAATTTGAAAGGGCTCCATAACCATAGAAATACGATGTAAAAGCTTCCGGGGATGCGCCATAATTTTGGATGTATTCTGTCTAGAATAAAAAATAAATGTGAAATTTGTGTCAAGATCGAACTTGCGCGCGGAAAGCCCTTTCAGAACAAAACTAATACGATCAAAGTTTAAAAGTTGGCGATGTACGCGATGGTGCGATCGCGAAATCCTATAGGAATGGCGCACGTCTCGATTCCCTAAAGGAATTTCCGTCGATCTTTTGAGATTTCGTGAATTCAAGAACACGAATCGTACGAATACATCGATTGGTTCGGGAAGCATGCCAGAAACTGGATTTCCGGGATTCTTTGTGTACCCAAATACATTGTTGCAAGATTGTCACAAATGATTGTACAATGTTGCATGGAGAGATTGCATATGTGAAACTTCTCAATAATGTTTCAATTTAATACAAATTGCGCGCGAATTATTTTGGAAGGTGATGAATTGAAGTGGCAGAATATTTCATACTTCTATTCTCAGAAGGTTTGTTTGACTTTGGTATTTTTAAATACTGTAATTTGATGGGCAAGTCAAATGCTCGTTGAAGAGCTCATGGTGCACATGGTGCTCATGATGGAGACACTGGTGCACACACTGTGTACAACAAAAGGTTGGGGGTAGAGAAAGTGATACAAAATCTCTATTATTACTGGGATTTCAAATAATCAATTTAGATATTTAGAAATATGGATATTTGTAATTTTTAGAACTGGAAACTTAAAAATTTGTGAATTAAGAGATTTAGTGAAATTTTGTGTGAACAGAAATATAGAGCTATTAGAGTGAACAGAAATTAAAGATTTTTTAAATTTGGAGAATTTTGAAATGTAAGAATTAAAAAAGAATTAAAAATTTGGAAGTAGCAGAATTATAAATTGCCAAATTTTTTAATCAAGGAATTTGCAGCTTTAGAAATTGAAAAATATAGAAATGTTAAATATTAAATTTTTAAATCTGGATACTTAAAAAAATTGAAAAATCTAATAATACCGATTTAGACATTTTTACTTTTAATAATTGAAAAATATTGAAATATAAAAATTTTCAGTTTTCAAATTTGAAATATTAGGTATATGGAAATATATTGTTTGGAAATTTAGAAATTTAAAAGTTTCAAATTTAAAAACACGGAATTTTCGTATTATCAAATTTGATATGAAAAGAATAAAAAAATTTTGAATTTTTAAAGTTCTAGAGCTTTTAAATTTTTAAATTTTTAAATGGAAAGCTATAATATTTCAAATTTTTTAATTTCTAAATTTATGCATTTAGAAAGTTACATTTAGAGAAATTAAAAATTTCTTAATTAGAAAATCTGGACATTAAAAAAAGTTAGTAGTATAATAATTTCGGTTTTTCGAATTTTTACATTAACAAATTTTTAAATTTAAAAACATAAGAGTTAAAAAGTTTTAAAATGTATATTATAAGCGTTAAAAATGTATATAAACATATAAGTTTACAAAAGTGTGTTTTGATAATTTTAAATGTTTAAAATATATGAATTTCAAAATGTTTATATTTGCAGATTTCAGAAGTCAGAATATAGAAGATTCACGAATAGTTTCAAATTTACAAATTCAGAAATTTAGATATTTAGTAGTTTTAAATTTTGATCATTCTCAAATATAGAAGTTTAGACTTGTAAAAATGTAGGTATTCGGAAATATAGAAAATGAACATTTTTAAGTTTGGATGATTAGAAACTTCTTAAAAAATTTGCAAATATGCGAACGAAGGAACTTAGAACTTTAAAAATACAGAATTTCTCTATTTACAAGTTTAAAAATTTTGATATTTAAAAATATGGAAAAATTATATTTTTAAATTTTGTAACTCTGCAATTTAAACAAACTTGGAAATACATATAGTAACTTTGATGTTTCAAATTTCCCTCCACCAATTTTCAAATTTGGGAATATAGAAATTTCATCGTTTCAAATTTAGCAATTTGTAAGTGTACGAGTGCAGAAATATAGTTTTAAATATAAAATTAATATATTATTAATATTATTGACATTAATATTAATAAAATATGAATATTAGTCGTCTAAACGAATAATTAATAGACACTATTATTTATTATATTTATTTATTTTTCACTATATAATTAACAAAAAATTTATGTAATTTTAAATTTACGTAAAATACTTTTGCACGTACATGCTACCGAAAATGAAAAATGCAAATGCTTTATTGGAACAAGAATTGGGCGCAAACGTGTAATTACGATAATAGGATTATAACATATAGGTAATTTAATGTATTAATATTTCGCTGCACGGCCTTTGACATCGGCGACATCAATATCGTGACATAAAGGCATTTATCTTTTTCACGAAGGAACATAAAATTTTTGTAATATCCCCGTGAAAAATTCCGTATTTGATAAAATGAAATTCAACATTTCAGATTTTAATTCATTACAGTCTGCGAACAGAGTGTATTCAGAAAAATGGTTTATAGTTTAAACTCATATAATTTTACTTCTCCAAACATTAGCACTTTTATTTGTACTAATAAGAGTGTTGAAATTTCTGTTTTTTTTTTTTTAAACTTTGTCAACTTTGTTTAACTATCAATCAGATTTTACGTATACGTAGTTTAAATATAAGTTGCCACTATGTTTAATTTTTCTGCTTTTTGACTTGCATTTGAGTTTCTTCAAGATTTCATTGTTATAAAAAATGTACATGCTACAGAATAATATTGTACATGTATCAATAAGAATGACCATTTGAAATGACTTGTCAGTTACTGATTTCATAAAAACTCAATAACTTGAAATAATTAGTACTAACAAAAATCAATAATTTTGATTTTAGGGTGGTTACAAACCTTCCCTATATTGATATGCTTTCAAAATTACATTATCTTTGTATTGTACAAAGATAATTTTAGGCAAGAATGTATTATGCTATGATTATTGAAATATTAATATAATGTACTTTAAATTTATACTTTGAGCTTATAAATGAAATAAATTCATTTAAAAATTTAAAAAACGTATCACGAATTAATTACATTTTTATGTTGTATAATAATACCTTGTCTAGACAGAATTATTTGAATTGTAATGATAAAAATCGATCCATGTAAAAAAATATGCAGTTTCATTTATAGAACGTTTAAAGTATTAAAGTGCAATACAAGGAATGTGAATAATTTATAACATAAGTAACACTGTATATCGGTGGATTTAATGCTCATGGTTTCTCTTATTCGAAATTAATTGAATAAAATGGCAAGCAATTTAGGGGCTTAAGAGTTTTGGAATTTACAGATTTGAGAATTTTGGAATTTAGAAATTTAAGAATTTGAGAATTTCAAAGTTTCAATATTTCAGAATTTCAGAATTTCAGAATTTGAAAATTTACTTAATACAAATTAGAGTATCTAGAATTTTAGCAACTCGAAATTTTAATAATTCAGAAATTTTTTATTTTGAGATTAATAAACTGAAGAATTTGAATCTTGCAAATTACAAAGTTGAAGAATTTGAAAATTTGAAAATTTACAAATATATAAATTTGAAAATGAAAAAATATGGAACTTTAGAATTTAGAAATTTGACATATAAACATGTAATAATTTATGCATTTCAGAACTTTTAAATTTGGGTATTTGCGAATTTGCGAATATAAAAACAGACATAATTTGATGACATTTTCTATTTTAATAGTCATCAATTGACACCTTGCTTTAGATGCCCACTACTACTGCTTCACCCTTCATTAATTATTATACATATAATATTATAATATCATACACATAATAACTAATATTGTACCAAATAAATATACGGTATTCGTGTTAGTAATCGACGTTGTAAAGCAAAGAGGTAAAAATTGAGAAGTTAAAACGTAGAAATTTAAAGCATTGAAACGGTGAAATGTGCTTCAAAGAATACCGGAGAAATCTTTACGCGTTCCATTCCGCTCAAAATTTTTGCGCTCGACGATCATCTTTAAAGCGGCGAGATCGATCCAGGGTGGCTATGACGAGAACGCGACGAGGGTGAATCCGAATCGCGAAACGAGTGGCGTGCACCTTGAAAAAGGTGTCTGGAGGACGAAGAATCTCGAGACACCGCGTGAATCGTATCTACACCAGACGAAATGAATGTAAATCACGTTCATGACGATGTTCACGAATATGTGCTCCTTTTACCAAGCCCCAACTCACGTTTTAGATAAAATTTCAACTCGTTTTTTGACTCTTCGTTCGCTATGTCACCCATATTTGAGAGACGTATGAATTTATATTTGTCCTAGTTACATATTATACATACAAGGAATGTCCTTATTTATTCAGCTATAACTTATTCTATTTGGTTGGTGCACAATTATCCGTTGTTTACGTAGACCCGATTTTTGTTAGTGAAAATTGATGTTTTGTTTGCTTTTTTACATAAGTATTCTTCTATGTTTAGTTGATAAAAGTACGTGCAGAAAATCATACACATATTTGTCATATTATGCTTCACAATTGGGAGAAAGGGTGAAAAGCAGCACAGTCATTCTACGATCTCAAAAACTTTTTGGCGATTGAACAATCAGCGAAAACTTTGTAAAGTGCGGTGAAGTACTTAACCTCTGAGGCCTGGCTGAACTTTACACGGCGCTGCTCCTCTATACAGCAGAGTTCGACGCGAATTACGCGTATACAACACTACAATTTGTGACAACGCTGTTCTCTACGCGAGTACATTGGAATAAAGTTTTTGATGATTAAATTATAATTTTTCCCAAAAATATGATACATATACTTTAGCTTTGGTAATTTACTTTTTTAGAAAATTCACAAAATATGTAATAATTTCCAAATGTTTCCAACATGCGTGTATTAGTGCAAAGAGGTGCTCCCATGGTCTTTAACTTGGCGTTACCTTTTATTTACATGAAATGTACTTTTGTGGGATTTGTTAATACTCTTATAAAGCGTGGTGGAGGTAAAAAAGTGCGAATCAAGACGTATGAAAACGATCGTTCGATTGAAATGGTGAACGGGTGAGCCAATTGAGTGAGCCACTATGTATAGTGGTTCTATGTAATCTATGATGACATTCGAGAAAGCCACTATAGTGGACTGTTGTACCTAAGAAGTTAATCATTCGAAAGATACAAATATTCACTTTGTTTATTGAAAATCTCATGTAATATACGTGTATTTGAAAAGTTTTCAGATTCGAAAGTTAAGCATCATATGAAAGACATATTTATTTGATTTTGTTTAACACTTTTTGTCCTAATATTTTTCAAATTAAAACGAAAATATATTTCTTCAATTCTCACAAGTAATAATAAAAAGAAAATTACGATAAATAATTGTATTCTACTTATATTAACTCTTTATTGCCTGATTTCAAATTAAAAAAAATACTCTTTTGAATTCGAACAAGTAAATATAACAAGAAAATAACCATAAACAAATGTAATCTATTTAGAAAATTTATTACATTGTAAATTTGCAACATTTTGAAGACATAACACAGAATTGTAATTGTAATAGCAAAAAGTAATAAATGTTTTTAAAATTAATTAATTATACTTATTATGAAGCCTGTAATTCATTTATATTTGACAAAATACATGAATTTCGAACTTTATTATTTTATATAAAATATTTGCAACATTATGCAACGAGTGAATAAACTACAGAAAAATTAGCATTAAAAATTAATTTATCCACAATTGATTGAAGTGTTAAGCGGGATTTAGTTGCACTTCAACTATAAAATTGCGAAAATGGAAGGTATAATATGGACAACAGTAAATAGAGTAATCTCTTATTGTATTGCCATTTTCTATCCCTCGTGACTCTACCAAACTCTATCATCACAGATATTGAAACTTTCCAATGAATTCATATAATTAACATATTTTTTGTTCAATTTATTATGAGTACAATGCAATACATAATTATTCGAACAGTACTGAGTCATTTTGGAAATTGATCCTAACAATAAACTATACTTATTAATACACCTATTAATACTCATATATTACAGTGGAGTCTAATTATTCATTCGTGCCACACAAATACTTTTACCAGATAAAGATTAACATTATCTCATCATCTCTGTTTACACAGAATGTCCGAAAAAATAGATCGACGTAATAAGATATACACCACTGAAATGAAAGACAACTTTCGCTTTTTGGAGAACAATGTTAATATAACAAATTTACTACCATATCATAGTGGACGTAAAAGAGCAGTATAAATTTGTTTCCTTTATTCTTTCAAAACGCTCATCATTTGCAGGAAAAACGGTGCACCATAATACCGTGAAAATCTACCACAGTTATTATATTACTACCTAATTCAAATGTTACTGTTTCTAATCATAATCAAATAGATTTTAAATCACATTTGTGTCACGAAAAACGCAGTCTTACAACACTAGAAAACATCACATTTTACATATTTAGAAATATAATATAACAGTTTTAAAATATTATGCAAATTAATTACTACTTATTACAGATGTATAATTTTCTCGAAACTGACAATTATTATCTAATGAACTTATTTAGTAGAGCGAGCCACTATAGTGGCGCGTTGTAATCTGCGACATTCGCGAAAGCCACTATAGTGGACCGTCGTACGTAAGAGGTTAATAATCAAAATACGATGGTCAATGTCTTCTTGAATTGTCCATCAAGTTGATATCACCTGATTTGAAGCAGTCAAACCAGTTCCGACATTGTCTTATGCTTTTTCTTTCGCTAAGTTCATTCAAATTGCGAAATGACTGTGCTGCTTTCCATTCTTTCTTGTGATGGTAAAGCGTAATAGGAATATGTGTTTTGACACGTATTTTTATGAATTAAACGTAGAAGAAATAAGATAAACAATTTTCAGTAAGAAACAAAGTGCTTACATGAACGGCGGATAATTATGCAACAACGCAATATTAAATATATGTCAGAGTATGAGATAAAGGAAAGCTAAATGTGATCGGAATACTTAAGTTTGCTGAAAGTGACGTTACCAACCGTTACGATTTTTGATGAATTTAACATAGTAGTAAAAAAAATGGCGGTCTTGACAGTCACTATCTGTGCGACTTATAAAAGGGTTAACATCTTGATATTTGCTCGCTGACTTGTAATGAACATACAATAGTAGGCAAATTTATATAACAACTTAATATTTTTTGTATTAGAAGTGTTTGATGTAGAAAGACTATAATAATTATTATTCTGATTTAAGCATCGATTAAGCAGGGATGCACTTATGGACACTGATGAGGAGTTGATTGTATAATTTGAAAATATTAAAATTTAGAACTGAGATATTTTTATGTCTCCACGAATAATGTACTTGTACATTTCCAAATTACTAAATTTTCAACGTATTGCCTTGTCAAGTCGCCTGATGTCCTAATTGTCAAATTTCCAAATCGACAGATTTCCAAATTACCAAATTGCAAAATTTAAAACATCTACTAAATTTTTAATGAACAATTGTAAATTATTGAATTCCGTGTTGAATTTTCATTTCAAATTCAATGAGCAAAAATAAATGTTTGTATCGAAAAGTCGATAATCGAATTCGTGCGTCGATCAATTACTTATGTGATACCGCTCGATTTTGATCAGACTTTCGTATGTTATAAAAAATAAAATCTATATATTTGTTCGTTCTTGTTTTCCGGTTAATATAATTTTCACACGTATAAATACATATCGTATTAAAGAGGTCCTTCCAAGTCGTTTTTCTTAAATAATAGATTCATTTAGATGTTTTAAAAGTTATTGTGTTTTAGTTTTATTTAAATATTATTATCTCCCCATATTCCATTATTCCGAAATTACAAATTTTTCAAATTATTGCATTGCAATATTACTAAATTCTTAGATTTAAAAATTATTAAATCACCAAATCACCAAATTAGTAAATTAATAAATTACCAAATCACGTAATTACTCGATTTCGCGCAATCACTACGACTTTAAAAAGTAACGGAAAAGCCAAGAGTACTTCTGGTTCTTTTTACGCTAAGCCGTTAAAACCCGGCTTTAAACGACAGGTCCAATATAAGTAGAATCATTTTAATGTCACTCTCATACCGTCACCATCGGTCGAAAATAACAAAAACAGAAAAAAATATGTCGACTTTGAAAAGTAAAGTGTCCTTAATAAATTAGTTCTGGCAAAACTGAAAGTTGTTCAAGGTTGTTACTATGTGTGCAATTTGATGTTCAGAAGATGATAATGATAGCCGTAGATGTAAAAATACAATGTTTGGAACAATTAGAACAATGTAGAACAACCACGAAATGTTTAATTTTCAAAAATTGGGTTGCCAGGTCAAGAAACAGTTTATTTTTAATTTTCTGGTAAAATATTTATTACAAAACTTTTACCTTCTGGAACGATTAAAACAAGTCTAGAACAACCTGGAACAACTTTTAGAATTTAAAAATTTTTTAAATTGCGTGCTAATTTTATACAGGTCTCCTATGTATCATCGTGGGTAAAAATGGCAGAAATTGAAGATAATAGCAACTTAACATTTTCTGCTTTATCGCTGCACCGTCATTTTAGTCGCAATACTGTATTACCCCGTTTATTTTCATTTCTATCTGCACCCAGTCCAAGAGGATGCTGCCTCTCGATATCGAATGCTTTGCTTTCGCAAAAGCTTCGTCAATAATAGCCGGCATCACGAAACAATTACTATTGACGAGCCGGATCGTTCCGTGACTGAATAAACAAAACGCAACGACGAAGCAGGTTCGGCATAATAATTAAGCGAAACGAAAGTGCCGATGCGGAAAGGGTCGAATTAATTCGTTCACAACGGAACGGCACCGTTAGACGGAGACGACTGTTAGCATAGTTCCTGAAATAATAATTCTCGCCGACTGTTTGCTAACGAGGTTACCGAGGTCAAAATTATTCCTGGAAAAGGACAGAATAGTAGGACGACGTGAAAATGATTGCTTGTAGGCGAACGGAGCAATGAAAAGAAAATGCTGCGTCTTGGTATGGGAAATATTTTTATTATAATGTGTTTTGTAAAATATTCTGTCTTCAATCTACGAGATCATTTTTATGAAACGGATCGTAGGAATTCATTTTCAGTCTGGGATTAAAGATATAAATTATTGAAAGATAGTCGAATTATCTAATGTTCTTTAAGCGTTTCTCTGTTCAGTTAGAGTCCGCTGCTTACTCGATAAATACCCGATTTAGGGGCTGTGGAGGCAGGCTCTTAGGAAACGGGAATTTCGGTCATCCTATTCATCAACGTTATTTTTAAAAATAAAATGTTCAGATTCAAAAATAATATAGTATAATGAAAGTATGAAATTAAAGAAAGAACAAATAAATATAACATAACATATTTATTGAATGGATATTTTTTTTGCGTTGATCAATTCTTCGAAACATGATATGTAAAACAATATTAAGTTACAATGTTAAAAGATGGTTTTAAGAATTTATGAACTTCTAAAAATTTGGGATTTTAAAATATTTATGAAATGATGAATTTTTACTTCTTGCTTTATATTTTAAAATAGCTTTATCTTTAACGGTCACACCGGGGTATAGAATGACCCCAGTTAATTTAGTTTCAATTTTAGTCACTTTACAAAACCGCTTTTCCAATTCTTCCACATTTCTGAGTTTTTCTTCATATTCAACGTTTAAATTTACCGAAATCTGTATGAAACATGTTAAACAATTTTCAAAGATTATTTATATTTTTTCAAGTTAAAATAATGAGTAGCTTCTTCGTAAGAAACATTTTTAGTAGCTGGGGTCCGAAACGTCCCAGTGTGTCAGGTATTCTTATTCTGATGAAGTGTGATCGTCAAGAGTTAAGAATATTTTGACTTAAAATACGAACAAAAATAGGAACTCGTTGCTGAAGAAACGTGCAGCATTCAATTGACACAATTGGTTGTTCACAAGTTCAGCTTCTTGTAGAGACTATGTTAACCGCGACGGTCGCATTTAGTAAAAAGTGAATCAATATTTACAGATGCGTTCGGTATCAACCCCGTAAAAAGCTTCGTGCCCGCCATCAAAGTGGTTTTTCTCTTTGAATATCCTGTATCGCGTGCCCGGTATTGCTTCACATTTGCATGGGATGGAAGCCAGAGCTCCCTGTATGTAGAAAAAACAAGCTCAAAATGCTTTGATGAAATATATTAGTTACATCGTTTTGTACCTGACTGTTTCGCTTTACGTAAAAATCCTGAAGGATTTATTCGAAGTCAGTTAACGCTTTGAAGGAAACATCTCTTTTTTCGATGGTTTTTTTATGAAACCCTGATCGTTAATTACGGAACTGAAATCAACATTAAATAATTCTGGGAATCAAAGATGGCGGAGTATAGCAAACAGAAATTATTAAAATACTAATAGTATAGGGGATTTTAAAGATTGCTAATTTCGAATTTAAGATATAAATTTTGCAATTCAAAATAGCGAATTGAAATTACAAAATAGGTACAACAGTACACATAATTTGTTGCAAGTACACAAAAGTTTATCAGTTTTTTGTAATTCCAATTTGCTATTTTACATTCTACATTTGGAATTTTTAAATTACAGTTTCAAATTTGAAATTAGCGTTCTGAAAACATGAATATACGGATTGCTGTGAATTTACGCAAATCTTAATTCTTAGAAATTGGAGCTGCCATTTTGAATTTGGAATTTTTAAAAATTTGCTGAACTATCTAAATTATTTATGGATAACTATAATAATAATTTAAATTATAAGCTATAATAGTAATTTAAAGTTACAGTTACAATTTTTTATCCCAATTTCAATATGAATATTATTATCACAAAATATGTATTAATATTGCAAGTGATATCATTACATTTTTAATTTATTTTATTTGCAATTACAATTTCATTACTATGTAACGTGATATTATTATAATATATTATTTTATTGAAAAGAAAACAAATATAGAAAGAATGAAAATTTAATAAAATTTTTATTTTATTTTATTATAAAATATTGGTAATTCATCTTTAAATAATTACTTCTAACTGAACTTTGTTATTGAAGCCACCAGAAGGTTTAATATGGTAAATTTTTACGAAAAAAGTTATGTCGTAATATTTTTGGAATAAAACATAATTAAATGTTATGATATTGTTTATATTTATAAATAATTTCATAGAATAATTAAGGAGTTGCAGGTGATAATGGCACTTACG
Organism: Megachile willughbiella; assembly: GCA_945859595.2. Lineage (NCBI taxonomy): Eukaryota > Metazoa > Arthropoda > Insecta > Hymenoptera > Megachilidae > Megachile > Megachile willughbiella. The sequence continues at coordinate 3,110,337 of OX243807.1, forward strand.
TTGAAAGACATTGTTCCAGTTTATTTTGTGTTATTGAATATCGCGTATTTGATAATTTAATGTTATTTGTAACTATAACCTGTTATTATGTGCAACATATTTGTTGAAAATTGGATTATCAGTTTGACATTATCGACACAAATATTTCCTGTCGATTGCTAAAATCCTGTTTATAATATCTGTAGACATTTAACGAACAGTTCATTTGCTATGCAAATTGACAGCATTAATCCACCATACCGCATGCACATTTTATCTGCCGATAAAGCGCATTGACTGCATAATCCAAACAAACTTTATACACAGTAACAATATAATTAATTTCAATTTTAATACATATTAAATTGCGTAGAAAAGAATGTTTACATTCGCCTGGAAAGAACTGAAGAACCATCCAAATTGAGATTATGAATTTTCCAAATTTTGTGAATCAAATTGATCACTATAATGATTCCGATATATAACAAAAAGAGTTTGATAGAATTAAAATGAACTCTAGATTTGTTTACTGTATAAATGCAGTAAACGCTTGTTGAATTGTCATTTTTATACTTCCACACAAACTAATGGCATCTCTCACTACTGTAACGTATAGCGAGCTATAAAAGCCATTATTTTCATCACTTTTATCTAAATCTTTTTTAAAAAATTACATGTCTCTTAGATCAATAACCAAAGTGTAAGCAACATCATGTGTATGTATGTAAGATACATACATACAAATTCTACAATTTCCAATCTTCAAATTTATAAATATAAAAATTTCTAAACTATAAATTTTCTAATTTTTATATTATTAAATTGCTACATTAACAAATTTACAAATTATCAAACTCTACTTTCCTGAATTTCCGGATTTCTAAACTTACAAACTTTGAAATGCCCAAATTTCTGAATTCTTAAATTTCTAAATTTTTTAATTTCTCTGTTTTTAAATTTATACATTATGGAATTCTTAAATTTATGAATATCTGAATTTTTAAATTTTTAAATTCCTGAATTATTACATTCCTAAACTATCGAATTTTTAAATTTGAAAATACGATAATTCCCTATTTTTACATTTTTACAGTTTAAATTTTTAATTTCTCTATTTTTAACTTATTAATCTTTCAAACTCCCAAATTTACTAATTTCTAAATGAAAAAATTTTATATTTTTATTTGTCTAAATTTTCAAACTTCTGAATTTTTAATTTAAAAAATTCCTTAATTATCAAATTTCTAAATTTCTAAATTTGAAGATTGAAAGTTGCAAAGATTATAAATTTTGATACCTGGTAGTATAAAATTTATAAATTTAGATACATGATAATGTGAAATTTCTATATTCCCATATTTTTAAGGAGTGAATAACATTCTGCAATATAAAAGAACTCTTAGCATGAACTATAATACTTTTCTAAGTATTTAAAAAGAGACTAATTACACAGTATATAATTATTTATCAAAACTTCACATTACAAATAAAATTTTAGCGTGTTGAATAATTGAGGACGACTACATATTATTACTATTAATACTTCACAATTATGATTGAAACGTTTATTTATACATCAAATTCATTTGAAAAGATACATGTGCTATGTAAACACGATATATGTATAAACTCGATATGTAACATATGGAATACATTCTCGCAGACATAAATATGTAACGCATATGCATTATGCAAGAAATGCAAAATGCAAACCATATTTTTAGAATTCTTCGATATAAAATTTCACTTTCAAATTTATTTTGACAAAACTAGAGGACAGTAAACAAATATGGAATAGCATTTTGTTACCCGAATATTATTCTTGTAAAATCAATTGTAACAAATATAAGATTTTTATTATTTTATATTATTCTTCCCATAAGTATATCAATGGTCTTGGAATTAACATATTCATTTACCTAAAGTCCGTATATTAAGCATTTGATTCGTATTTATCGAGCTCAGTATTACAAAAAAAAAAATGAGTACAAATATTTAAATAATATTGAATATCACATATTCTATAATTAGACCATTATTGATGCTTCACAATTGAAATTTGCGAAGTTACAAATATAGCATTCAACTCACAAAAACACTTATGAATACAGAAGATAGATATGTTCAAAAAACAAATAAACAGAAATAATAAAAAACACGAAAAATACATCAAATTTACAAACCGTCAAAAAGTTTTCGAATAGCAGAAAAACAAAATATCCATGTCATGTCTCTAACATTCGTTCGATTGACAGGTCATAACGCGTGCAATGTCACAGTGAGTTAATGAAATAACCTACCTATATTTGACAGACATTCATTTGCCAAGTTTTGAAAATTTGAAGAATGTCTCGTACTCTCAGATGGCGCTAAAATTTAGATCTACTTGTGTAAAGACGAATTTTTATAGCAAAATAATAAAAAATATAATCTCCATGTAAGTTGAAATGTTAAAATCTATTATAAAATTAATTTTAATTGAATTATTTCTGCCCGAGATCGAATTATCTCTCATTTTCGCGTGCTTCCGCGAACTCCGAAATAAATTAATGCTTGGGGATGAATTTCACTGCGATTCAGGTACGAGTGAAGTGGTCTTAAATAAATATACTTTATTTAGCGATACAGTATTGCCTCGAAATAAGCAACACGCTCGGGACCGGCCAGTTGCTTATTTCGAAGGTGGTATGCTATTCGGCTTGCTTTTGTTTTTTAAATCGCTATGTGTTAGAGTGAGAAAACAATATACATGTTCTGTCCTCTTTCCACGACTCGTTCCATAACTTCTTCTGTATTACGGACCTCTCACTCCGTCACCGATCTCTCACTCGGCGGCGGACTTCAATCAAAGAAGTGGGGATAAAAATTTGCTAATTTCGAAGCTCGAAACTGTTGCTTGTTTCGAGGCAATACTGTATACGTTATACGATGTATGTGGTATATATGGTCTGCGTGTTCTGAATGTGATGTGGATTTTGCTCGATTCTGTTCGAACGTCGAAGCATGAAACCTCTCTATAAAAAATGATGGCCGCTAATTGGTGGAAATACAAGAAAGAATATGCCAACGCAAGGGAAATGTTTTGGTTGTTTTAGAAACGCTCGATATTTTGTGGGAGTAGATAAAAAATTAAGTGGGAAATAGGAAGCAGTGAGAAGGATTAGCTTAAATTTTTCCAACGTTTTCGAAAATTGTAGATGTCCAATAGTTCACGATTCTAATAAAATTGGCTGGGCTTCGTCGCAAGTGATAAAATTCCTGGACCTATTTTCGTCTTGCCGTATCCTGAAGAGTTTATAACACAACACTGTTGACAATTATAAGACAACACTGTTGGTACTTTTATGTTGACACTTTTTGAATAGTTGTTAGGGTTAGGCTTAGAATTAAACAAATTATGTGCGACCACAGAAAAAGTACTACTGTGATCAAAAAGTAAGGTGAATTTGTCTATAAAATGAAAAATCTTTATTTATTCCTCTAAATTAATCTCATCACTTTCAGAGTATTCCCCATCCGATACAATACACCTATGCCAACGTTTTTTCCAATCCTCGAAACAGTCAAACAAATCCTTTTCCGGGATGGCCTTCCATACTTTCTTCGATTTGGCTTTTATCTCATCAGTCGATTCGAAACGGTGTCCCGGACACGGTCTTTTGAGTTTTTTAAAGAGCCAGAAGTCGCACGGTGCTAAATCAGGCGAATATGGTGGTTGTGGAACGATATAGGTCGATTTTTTGGTGAAATGCTCTCGAAGAACCAATGCAGTGTGGGACGGCACAGTATGGTCCCATGCAGAATTTACAAGTTTGAGGCACAAAACATCTTTTAAATTGGTTTCGGTTGATTCAAATGAGATGTCCGCAGCATCAACATGATCCAATTGTCAATCGGCGATTTCCAAGCACCAAATCTTTGATTTCCTTCACGTGGCATTCATCAGAACATGTTGATGGTTCGTTCGGAGCGCTATTTGTCTTGAACTCGGACTCGACCTTTTTTGAAACGTTTGTACCACTTGTAAATATTTTTTTATGACATAGCCTTGTCACCAAAGACCTTCTGCAACATCGACAACGTTTCCGCGGCAGAATATCCATTCCGTAAACAAAATTTGATGCAAATCCTTTGCTCAACAAAATCAGACATGGTAAAAATCGAAAAACTCATTTTTGTATGTTTACAGAAATACGTATAGCTCTTCAGCAATTGAATATATTGGCATAAAACTGTGCATAGATATCAAAGACAGTACTACTAATCTACAAAAAAAATAATTTCATGGTTTTACAGTACCCACAAAGCTTAAATGAAAAATTCACCTTATTTTTTTATCACAGTAGTATATTTCAGAGTGTATCTCTGTACAGGAAATTCAGAGTGACGTGGCCTATATTTTGCGAATGCCTCGATGTAACTGCCGATTGATGTATATTTGTGTACGTATGACTTTCTTATTTTATACGTTATTCTTAACAATAATAAATATATCAATATCAGGTCGAAATCTAAAAACCGATATTCATGGTCTCGATTAGTCACCAGGTGTCATCATCAGACAGTTGTTTGAAACGAATATTATTTCTAAATAATATTTCTAATAAATAATGTTCTAATAATGTCCCACTAAATAATGTTTCTAATAAACATTCCAATAACATCATCAGGCTCAAACTTACTCAGGAACAAGTGGCTCAGATCGCAACCGTCACCCAATATAAAAAATGAAGAAAATGGGAAACCATTAGCCAGCAGGAAACTGAAAACTCGCTGGGAGGTGTACTCAGCGAGGACTCCGGTAGGACACAGGGATAACCCGTTTCTTCTTGCACAGAGAGGCTCCATATTTGTGCAATTTGGTGCTCGAGGATCGCACCGGTACGAGAAAAACACCATCGAGTGGTTGAACTGTTTCCACGCCATTACGCCAGCGTCCACAGTAGTTTTTCTCGTGGCAATAAGGGGACGGCGACAATGAAGATGAGTGAAAAGCGCAAGAAACCAGCTCTGGGAAAACCAAAGGGTACGAGAGGCAAGCGTGGAAACGTAATAAAGCCAATATCGGCGAACAGATTGGAAAATAATCGGTTAACACGATAAGAGGACAACGACTTCCTTTATATCGGATAGAAGGAGCATGTACCGTGATTCGTAAAAACATCGAAGGAAAAATGGTTTCGAGTACCACGGTACACTCTTCTCAATTCGTTTATTTTCAACGAAAATTTGTTTGTTTCTTTTCCAAGATCTTTATCCGTGTCGAAGTTCACGAGATAACAGCGAACGGTACAGGAATATTCATGGAATGTAGTGGTACTTCCGCTTTTTTGCGGGTATCGATGTTCCAGCAGAAACGGATAAACAAGAACACTGCAATGGTGAAATACTGTTATTTCAAACACGTCGAAATTTGTGTGCTGCGAGTTTTGTTTAATTCGGATCAAACTTTGTTTTACTTCTTTTATGGAACCATTTGGTCTTCTTCTATAATTGCGTTTAGTTTTACTGTTTGAAAATACAAGTATTGTGATGGGGTGAAATGGTAACTGTGTGTATTGTAAACATTTTTTGTATGAACATGATTGTGTATCTTTTATTTTGGACACAGTATGAATGTAATGTGTGAGTATGATTGTATATCGATTTTGTATATCGATTGGGCATTGTTGCAGTTGTTTTGGGACGAGCGCCGATGTAGCAATCATAGTATTCATTCATATGAGAATAAGTATTCATTGTGATTTCACCACTCACCCATGTATTTTTAAAATTATGAAATCCTGGCAATATTTAAATAGTTAAATCCTTTTATTTTTCGTTTGCCTCTTATAGTATGATGTTCTGCGTAGAAGATTATGAGTAAATATTTAACACTTAAATGAATACTATAAAGTGATGAAATATGGAAAGTATACCTGCTAATATGAAACGGTTATCGATATTTTTGTATGAATATTAAGCGAGTATCGATGTGTTCGGTAGGTATCAAATCAGTGTCGGTGTTTTCGTTAGGTGTCAAACTGGTACAATTGGTATCTAGTACTTAAAATTTCAACACGTATCGATACGTCCCACTGGGTACTTTCATATCGAATTTAAATGAATACTATTAATAGTATTGGTGTCGATCCCATTAATCATGATGCCAATACGTAATTGAAGTTTCGCACAATTTTAGTCTAAATTGTCGAAAGGAAATGTTGCTAAAGATATGTACTTTAAAATTAAAATTTTTTAAATTAAGAAATTTTTAATTTTTAATTTACATTATAAACAACTTGTTTGTGTTATCCATGTCGTATACATTTGTTTTTTTAAGTATATCGTGAAAAATGTATTGCTTATAATGTCTCACAACTTCTTAATTAACATCATGTTTTCTTATGGCGTAATTGGTAATTGTACATTCTCTTTTCGTTCGTGAAGTACGTTTAAAACATAGTCATTTTTCTTTGGATGTTGTCAAAGCATAGGTGGACAGAAAAATAAAATTTTGTCGTATCTCATTTTCGTTGCTTTATTTGGAATGGGTTACCTATTCAGATTCGACAATTCCAAAGACCAAAGGTTTCGAAGTCCGAAATGTCAAACAAGAGGTGAAGGATTCCAAACAAAGTACAAGATAATTCCAGAAAAAATACGAGGTTCCAGGGTTCCGAAGTCCAAAAATTCTAAGACAGTAAAGTTTAAAAATTAAAAAATTCTGAAGTTCCAAACTCACACAATTCTAACGTTTAAAAATTCTGAAGTTCCAAACTTGCAGAGCTCCAAAGTTTCAAAATTCTATAACCTCAATATTTCAACATTTCATAGCCCCAAAGTTCCAAAAATCTAAAATTAAAAATTTCCAAACTTTCAACATCGCAAGATCGCTAAGTTTCATAATCTCAAAGTTATAGTGTTTTAAAATATAAAAAATTAAAAACCTTCGAGTTATGAACTTCAAATATTCAAGGATATAAACCTTGCAAAACCCTACAATTCTCCAATTTTACGATTCTACGATTCTACGATTGTACGATTCTACAGTTCGACGATTCTATGATTCTACTATTCTACGATTCTACGATTCTACGATTCTACGGTTCTACGATTCTGCGATTCGATGGTTCTACGGTCTACGGTTCTACGATTCCGTGATTTTACGATTTCACGATTCTACATTTTCGCGATTCAACAGTTCTACAATTCTAAAATTTTTTAATTCTAAAATTCTATAATTTCTGTTTCGAAATTTCAAATTTCCGTAGCTCAAAAATTCCAAACTCTCAAAATCCTGCAGTTTGTAAGTTTCAAACTTCTCAAAATTCCGCAGCCCAAAACTTTCAGAATTTCGAAATTTCAAGATACCAAAGTTACGAATTTCAAAATCCATAGTTACTACATATAACCTACGATAGTTACAATTTAAAAAAAATCTAAAATTCTAAGGTGTGAAATGTACCAAAATTCTGTAATCTAAAGATTCAAAAATTCGATGGTTTCAAAATTTAAAAATTCCTTGGGTCTTAGTGTTTCATAGTTCCAAAGTTTCAATGTTCCAAAATCCAGAATTCGACGATTACTGTAACTGAAAAACTAAAAATATTAATTCATAATAATTTAAATAACTTCAGTAGCTAATAATTGTCAGTTTCGAGAAAGTAATACTTCTGTAATAAGTAGTAATTAATTTGTATAATATTTTAAAACTGTTATATTATATTTCTAAATATGTAAAATGTGATGTTTTCTAGTGTTGTATGACTTTCCGTTTTTCGTGACACAAATGCGATTTAAAATCTATTTGATTATGATTAGAAGCAGTAACATTTGAATTAGGTGGTAATATAATAACTGTGGTAGATTTTCACGGTATTATGGTGCACCGTTTTTCCCGCAAATGATGAACGTTTGGAAAGAATAAAGGAAAAAAATTTATACTGCTCTTTTACGGCCACTATGATATGGCAGTAAATTTCTTATATTAACATTGTTCTCCAAAGAGCGAAAGTTGTCTTTCATTTTAGTGGTGTATATCTTATTACGTCGATCTATTTTTTCGGACATTCTGTGTAAACAGAGATGATGAGATAAATTTAATCTTTATCTGGTAAAAGTAATAGGTGTATTAATAAGTATAGTTTATTGTTAGGATCAATTTCCAAAATGACTCAGTACTGTTCGAATAATTATGTATTGCATTGTACTCATAATAAATTGAACGAAAAATATGTTAATTATATGATTTCATTGGAAAGTTTCAATATCTGTGATGATAGAGTTTGGTAGAGTCACGTGGGATAGAAAATGGCAATATAATAAGAAATTATTCTATTTACTGTTGTCAATATTATACCTTCCATTTTCGCAATTTTATAGTTGAAGTGCAACTAAATCTCGCTTAACAGTTCAATCAATTGTGGACAAATTAATTTTTAATGCTAATTTTTCTGTAGTTTATTCACTCGTTGCATAGTATTGCAAATATTTTATATCAACTAATAAAGTTCGAAATTCATGTATTTTGTCAAATATAAATGAATTACAGACTTTATGATAAGTAGAATTAATTAATTTTAAAAACATTTATTACTTTTTGCTATTACAATTACAATTCTGTGTTATGTCTTCAAAATGTTGCAAATTTACAATGTAATAAATTTTCTAAATAGATTACATTTGTTTATGGTTATTTTCTTGTTATATTTACTTGTTCGAATTCAAAAGTGTATTTTTTTTAACTTGAAATCAGGCAATAAAGTGTTAATATAAGTAGAATACAATTATTTATTGTAATTTTCTTTTTATTATTACTTGTGACAATTGAAGAAATATATTTTCGTTTTAATTTGAAAAATATTAGGCCAAAAAGTGTTAAACAAAATCAAATAAATATGTCTTTCATATGATGCTTTACTTTCGAATCCGAAAAATTTTCAAATACACGTACATTACATGAGATTTTCAATAAACAAAGTGAATATTTGTATAAACAATGCGAAATGTATTTATGAAAAATCTTCATTTTAAATTAATTAATCATTAATCAAAATCAAATGAATATTTTTTTCCTTTGCTTTTGAATCAGAGGTATCTTCAAATGCATGTAAACATGTGCTTCTCAATAAACGATGTAAAAATTTGTATCATTCGAATGATTAATAACCATTGTGTAATGAAAACAACTGTTAATCATCGAAATAATCAGGATGGTTATCACGGAATATTTTCGTGAACGAAACACATTTATGAATGGTTCGCTTGTTCAACAACTTCCACGCACTCAAGGAAAATCTGTATTCCGTCATGATAAACGATAATTTATCGTCGAACATTGAACTTCGGTCGGTCTACGGAAATCCCGGTCATATCCGGCGTGTGCGTACTGCTGTTGGATATCGGTTATTAATTATCCAAGTAATAGCCGCGTAATTGGAGGACCTCGGGGGATACCATGCTAACCACAACGACGAGGAACAGTGGACACTGGCTCGACCCTGGTAATCAAAACCTTTGGCTACACCGGTATTTGCATTTTTATGCCTGGTATCGATGCACGAAACACGCTGTGCTCGAAATGGGAACTAGAAAATTCGTGTCGCGAAAAATTATTTCGTGTAAAGGTGTACCGATCTAATGGAAAAAGGGAACCAATTCTATTGTAATCTAGTGGAGGATACTATTTTAATTTTTAACATTGGCATTGCCAAACCTATAAGAAGTTTTTACTGTCGTTACTTTGAAATGTTAATATCTAGTACAGTATATTATGATAATATGGTCATAAATGACGTGAGAATCGTTGGAATGGAAGCAAAGGTTTTCTCGCATTAAGAATTCAAAAATTCAAAAATTTGTTTAATTTTTTATCAGCCTGTCAAATATTTAAAGTTTTAAATTTCTATATTCATGAATTCGGAAATTTGACGAAGATTCTCATATTGGAACTCTCAAATTCTTAAATTACTGAAATTATTTATTAACTAATTCCCAAAATTTTTGATTCTGAAGTTATCAAATTTCTATATTCCAAAAGATTCAAATTTGTAAATTCTTAAATTCACATAAATTCAGATTATTATCTTTTCAAATTTAGGAATTTTACAGTATCCAACCTTTCTATTTTTCAATTCTCAAATTTTCAAAATCTTAAACTCTCAAAATCTCAAATTCTCAAATTCTCAAAATTCTCAAAATTTTCAAAATTCTTAAACTTTTCAATCTACAGACACATAAGTTTTCAAATATAAATATTCTTAAATTCTCAAAATTTGCTAAACTATTTATGTTCTCAGAATATTCAAATTTACAAATGTCGAAATTTATATATCTTGAATTTTGTGGAGATGCAAACTTTTCAATTCCTAAGTACACAAATTATGAAATGTAATCAAATTCAAACCAGGTGCAATTCTCAGTACAGAGAGAAAATTATAATGGTGTTCAAGCAATATTTTAAACATTGAATTTTAAGCATAGAAATTTACAGTTTAACGTAGTAATTACGAAATTTATTAACAGTTGGTTTAAAAACATAACAAAATTTATTAATACCTCGTAAGAACATTGCAGAGAACAGATTTCTGAAATTCTGTTATCAAGGTTTTATTGCAAAATACAGGTGTCCATTACAAATACTCCATTTATTTATTTATCAACATGCTTTATAATACAACTTAACATGAATGTTAGAGAATAAATACCATGAATTATAAAACATGCTAAATCGGGTTAAACTAGTTTAGACTAATATTTTTTATTATGTTAAAGTCAAGATCATTGTAACAGAGTCCTTTTGTCAATATTTACCGAAAATACAATTATTTAATATTTCACCACTCTGCCTTTTTTATTGATAATCCTAAGTACATAAAAATTCAGCACCTACCGAATATAAACGTCGCTTAAATTAAAGTGAAGGTTTCCGCCCAACGTCTAACACAGACCCGAAACATAAAGTACTCAACTCGCACTTGGATTCACACCCGCCTTTTATTTTAGAAGTGAAATTTTCGTTTAAACATATTCTGTCATATATTATACTTAATCAATATATCAAGTGTCAGTTACACTGTTAAATTAATTAAAATCGTGTCTGTCGTATTTTCAAAAAGAAATCTTTCATTTATACAGGGTGGATCAATAACTAATAACTCCTTAATTATCTTCAAATCTATAGGGTGTAGAGAAAAATTAATGTAACCAAAATTGTACGGTACGAAGGGGTTTATCATATAGCGATAATAATTTTTGTCCAAATGGAGGTGCTTCGGAGATATGAAGGTCTTCTCTGTTTTTTTAAATGGAACGATATGTATTGTTACTTACATTCTGATAGAGTATTTCAAAACGAATACAATGATTCGAAAAGTCATGGCCTGGGTTAAGCCAATTGTAATGGAAAATAATTTACTTTTAGGACACGGTCAAGCACCGTTGATTTACTTATCTAACAGTAATACACGACTATATACACAGTATGTCTGAAAAGTAACGGAACTTTTTAAATAAAAAAAAAAGTATTAGTTATTTTGCCAAAATTAATTTTTTTTATTCAAGTTACATCCCTTCCCCATCAATACACCGCTGGGCACGCTCAGGCAATGTTAACATAGATTTTTTTATGTCGTTTTGCGGAATCGCTTCAATCACCCTTGTCACAGCTGCTTGGACTTGTGCAACAGTGTCATAAAACGTTCCTTTCATGGTTAATTTCAATTTTGAAAAAAGAAAATAATCGCATGGAGATAAGTCAGGCGAATATGGAGGATGTTGGAGCACACAGACTTGTTTTTTCGCCAAAAATTCACGAACTGCGACAGTTCAGTGACATGGTGCATTATCATGCAACAGAAACCAACTCCCTGGCTCTCGGTATTCGGGCCTCACACGATTCTTTTCCACAAACGTTCCATAACACCCAGATAATATTCGCCATTAACATTTTGTCCCTGTAGAACGAATTCCCGAAGTATAATACCTTTAGAATCGTTTAGAATTTAAAAAAACCCAAAACCTGGCTTTGGGTCGTCTTCCAAAATATCACGACCATCCTGGAATCGCTTATACCACTCGAACACACGTGTACGAGATAAACAATCGTCGCCATAAACATTTTTCATTAATTCAAATGTTTCTGTAAAAGTTTTACCGAGCTTAACCGAGCAGAATTTAATATTCGCTCTTTGCTCCATCGTGATTTTGTGACACGGTGACGAAAGGATCTGTCGCTTTAAACACTATAAGTTTACAATTCGTTGCTCGATTCCAATAACGATTGGTTTGTTTTGTAGGGGAGGAATACTGTTTTCAAATAGCATATTATTTTTATAGGTGTCCCTAATAGTGTTCCTTAAATTTAAAAAGTTCCGTTACTTTTCAGACATACTGTGTACGTTCAGCATACGAACGGACTCCATCTGTTACAATTTGACATTCCCCATAAACAAAAACCATATCTACTTTTTCCGCTATTGAATAACGCATTCCAGAAACTTGAGATTCACATCGCTCGACAAAGATTCTCATAAATGACTAATCATAGTATGTGCAAGTAAAATGTACAGCTATTCAATGTTTATTTCTATTCAACAAGCCATAACAAGAGATTAGGAGACAGAGATGAAGTAATATCAACAACCAGAGGCAAGAATGTGTTCGACCATTTCCTGAAAGTAAATTATTTTCCATCACAATTGGTTTAACCTAGACTATGAATGACCTTCCCAATAGATCATTGTATTCGCCTTGAAATACTCTATCAGAATATAGGTAAAAAAACATATCGTTCAATGTAAAAAACGGTGATGACCTTCATATCTCCGAAGCGCCTCCACTTGGAAAAAATTATTATCGCTATTTAATAGACCCCTTCGCACCGTACAATTTGGGTTCCACTTATTTTTATCTAAGCCTTGTAGAAGATAATTAAGGTGTTAATAGTTATTGCCCCACCCTGTATACTCATTCAATCTTCCTTCACGTACCCTTGAGTACAATAATTGATTATAGTAATCAATCATAAAATCGATCATAATAATTCTCAACATAATAATTTGGCCAACCTGTACACTTGTTTCTTTGGTCCATGTTGTACACTTCATTCCGTGTGTCAATGCATTGAAAATGCTCGCGGGGGCTTGATAAGCGACGTCCCTCTGGAAACCCTTTCTTTTCATGAAATTGTTTCCTTCAGGAGGGCAAACTTGTTCTGACAATTTCTCCCGGTTCGCAAAACTTCAGCCCGGGGAAAATACTGTGAAATACATTTTTCTGAAGCGATGTCTAGCAGAGAGGCGACACGGTGCACGTGACGACGAGTTGAAACTCTCTGGCAGGACGTTTTTATGGATCCCCTTTATGGATCGAATATGGACATCGTGTTCAATTTGTCTGTCGTCGATTGGCACGATTTCACGAATTTACCAATCGTTCCGTAACTCGACTACGGCTATGAAACGTGAAATGGTATATCAAAGTTGAGCTCAACAATTTTTAGAATTCTCTTAGAATTTGATTTATAACCGGAGTAGCAAAATGAAATATTCCCAAAGGTATTTTGAAAACTGAGGTGCACGTTCCGTGCGGTTTTATAAACGGATTTATAAAAGAGATAGTACACATTTTTTACATTTCTTTTACTGTTTCGAAATTGTTGCGTAGCAGGATGAAATTATTCATATTACCCACAATTTTTGTGTCGTTTATATTATTTTACTTCCTTCCATTAAATTTTCTATTTTACCCTACATAATAAAATAATGGTCGTTTATGCTACTTTTTGTGACATTGTAATATTTTCAAAATAATTCTTGTAATATTTTTTAAAGAAGTAAATAGGTGGAACTACTATCACTTTAAATAAGTCGTAGTATTGTAAATGAATTTTTAAATTATTCCCGATATCACTTTTTCATGCTAAAAACATGTTAATTTGTTTCAAAGTAATGGGTGTGAATAAAGTAAAAATTAAATGCGAAAAAAAATCAAATCATGTTTATCAAAGATAATAAAATAGCAAAAATATTACACCGAAAGGTATAATTAGCAAATAAGTAATTTTATCATATTGAAAATGAAATTCAAACTTTGCATGGAAGATGGAGTATTCGCCTTTCAGTTCATTTAGCTCGAATAATTACCGTTGTACATTTAGGGTGATTTATGAAACATTGTTGAATATTATACAGGAAATGAATATAGTTTATTGATTGTTTGACAGGATTTGTTCACAAATGGATACGTAACATGGAAATTATACGCGACAGAAACGCACAGGCACAAAAGTTGTCTCGTAAAATGCAAAAATATTGTTTCAGAAACGAAACCCGTATCTCGTTCCGTTTATGTGCCACGATTTTTCCTCGTTTCAAATCGTTCGAAGCACACTGGAGAATGGCCAACGGAGATAAAAATTTAAATGAAGTTTGTTAGTTCGATGCTTGTTCGAGTAAATAGTGCAATTTCGGTGAATTATGTCGTGTATTGCGGTTGCACGCCATTGTTTTATACACGGTGTCCAAAAATCGTGCAATAACGCAAGGAAAATGAACAATAGCTGCTTTGCATGTCATCTTTTTATTCGAAGTTTGAAATTGGTTATATTAAGAATTGTATTCTCATTTATAAACTAATGAGTCTACAGACTAGGTGCCTCGAATTCGAATGTGCATTTAAAATTTTAAAAACAGGGTTGGTACATTTATGCAACACACTACATGGGATGTTAATATCTAATGTTTAAGGACAAATGACGAGTATATATTGAAAATAATCCATATAATCCATAACGGAATAATTAAACACTGATTTCGAAGTACAGTATGTCTAACATGATTTCATAACATAAATTACTTATCTAGCAAGGTATACATCTTCCACCATAAAATTGTTAACGAGAATTAACAATTGGTATAACGTGATTATAACAGTCAATGCATTTTAAATAAATGCAAATTACGTTAGCAACGATAATGCGTTAATTTCAACTCTAACACTATAACAAGTGTGTCTCGTGTGTATCGTAACACTATAGTCAGAGTTCGATAAAGGTGCGATGTTTCACCGAATGAATTTAGTAGACGCGTTTTAAATAGATAGTAGGATTTTTTAGTTTGTCAGAAGTCAGTACAAAAATGTCTTCAACGACACAAATTCGACCTGAGGACATCCCTGCTAGCATGGTCGTTGTTTAGGATACTTGGACCCAAAGAAGCTGTTATATTGTAGTGTGGCGTTACCCGCCACTACGTTGTTCCTAATTTATCTTTCTTCTAAACTTTTCTAGCTTTCTCTTTTGCCTGAGTGTTTCGAAGCACTTCCTGCCTATTCTGCAATTTTCAGTTTTCCCAGGGTCTCGTGCAAGTCTGGTCAATGTCAGATTGCACATTTGGCAGCCAGACTTCTGCGGGCCTAAGTTTCTCCGTTGACTTTCTCTATCACCCCTTCAACTTTCCACTCTGTACTTTTCCTTTTCTTTTCCTATTTTCTATCTCTACTTGAAAAGCACATAAAAACTCTGCTCATCACACCGCTCGAGACATTCGTTATTTTGGCACCGTCACGTTTGCACCCGCGGAATCACTGACACTCTTGTTATCTTGTTATTTGATCTTGGTTGTTTGTTAAAATATATTTGTTGTTGAGTGACTGTTAAATACTGACTTTCTCATCCACACACACCCACGTCCTCAGTAGGATTAAATTTAATAAAACACGATATATTCATTTCATTTTATAAGTTCAGGAAGACATCTTAACACTATGAAGACTGAGATAAGAAGGTTTTTTGAAAATGCACAGCAGAAACTCTGGCGCCCACTTTCATAAAGGAAAATGACGACCTGGGTCTGCAACGTGTTTATTAGGGCGCGTCTACATTATGCTAGTAAGTGGTGCTAGTAGCCTTGCCAGTAGGTAGTCGAATTTTTGCATTTTCTACTTGGCCTGTATTAGGCCAATCGTTGAAAAAGAAAGACAAGAAAAAAAGAAACAATTTTCTTTGCAAAATCTCCAATTGCCTACATCCCCAAATTTCTAGAGTCTCAAATCCCCACATTGCCAAATCTCTATACCCTCAAATCCCCAGATTCCCAAATTCCTAAATTCTGATATTCCTACACCCCCAAATGCCTAGATTCCCAAATTTCTAAATCTTGAAGTCCCTACATCCCCAAATTTCTACACCCCCAAATCCCTACATCCCCTAATTTCTACACCTCCAAATCCCACCATACCCAAATTTATACACCCCTAAATCCCTACATCCCCAAATTACTACATCTCAAAATTTCTATACCCCTAAATCCCCAGATTCCCAAATTCCTAAATTCTGATATTTCTACACCCCCAAATGCCTAGATTCCCAAATTTCTAAATCTTGGAATCCCTACATTCCCAAATTTCTACACCCCCAAATCCCTACATCCCCAAATCCCAACATCCCCAAATTTCTACACCCCTAAATCCCTACATCCCCAAATTACTGCATCTCAAAATTTCTATACCCCTAAATCCCCAGATTCCCATATTCCTAAATTCTGAAGTCCCTACACCCCCAAATATCTACATTTTCAGATTCCTAAATCTTTCAATCCCTACATCCCCTAATCTCTACACCCCCCAATCGCCAAATGCCCAAATTCCCAAATCCTGATATCCCTACAGCCCCATATTCCTATATCCTCAAATTCTAGGTTCCCAAAATCCTAAATCTATAAATCACTAAACCCCCTAATCGCTAAATCCCAAATCGCTGGATTGCCAACTTCCTAAATCCTCAAATCTCTAAATTACCTTCATATTCTAAAATTCGCAAAAACTCCAAAATGGTTTCTTTCCTTTCTCGCCTTCTTTTTTCCAACGATATACTTGGTACAGGCAAAGTAAAAAATTCAACTATCTACTAACAAAGCTACTGGCGTCAGTTAGTGTCATAATATGGACGTTCCTTACATAAGCCTTTAGGTCTAAATACAGCTAGAGGCCCACTGACTTTGATTACTAAGTTAGATCCTTTTCTTTACAATTTACTTAATAACCCTTAACACCAAAATTCATTTTTACTCATAACTAAAAGTTTTAATAATTCAACAGAAAATTCCCTCATGTGGGGGAAATGCGCCGATGAAAAGCACATGGCCTACCTAGACTGTTCACCTATTTTTATCTTTCTGACACTATATTTTCATTATCATTTTTACGAGAATATTACTCGGCGAAATATTGTTTCACCACCATATGAACAGCAGTCGACCAGCAGTTTACACCATGTGGCACACCATGCATACGCGTGCGTACGCGAAGAAAGCTTGTTTGGAAATCGTTTGATCGTAATCCTGTAAGCGAAAGGACAACATAGTAAGCTAACAGTGCTGTGTGCAATAATTCAGGCAGGTGGCCCACTGGCGCCCCCGAAAATTTTGTACAAGCGCACGCGCTATTGCACGGCCGTGCAATATCCATTCCGCACGCTCGTGAAACATTAAATGCACCGTGAAAGCCCGCCGGATTATATTTGCATGTATTATCCCGTCGGGAGAGGAACCACCAAGTATTTCCTGTCACGACCATCGCGGCTCTTGACCCGTGACTTCAAAGGCGTCTCGACGGAAGAAAAACTGACGAATTTCCTTGGTACATTCCTTCTGGAAATGTTCGATTTCCCTCGGCAATCGTTTATATTTTCTTTGCTGTGAACACTTTCTCGATATTTTTAAATGAAGAATAGACTTTTGAATACGGAAGAATAGAAATAGCTATACAGTATGTCTGAAAAGTAACGGAACTTTTTAAATAAAAAAAAAAGTATTAGTTATTTTGCCAAAATTAATTTTTTTTATTCAAGTTACACCCCTTCCGCATCAATACACCGTTGGGCATTTTCAAGTAATGTTAGGTTAGATTTCTTATGTCGTTTTGCGGAATCGCTTCAATCACCCTTGTCACAGCTGCTTGGAATTGTGCAACAGTGTTATAAAACGTTCCTTTCATGGCTAATTTCAATTTTGGAAAAAGGAAGTAATCGCATGGAGATAAGTCGGGCGAATATGGAGGATGTTAGAGCACACAGACTTGTTTTTTCGCTAAAAATTCACGAACTGCGACAGATGAGTGACATGGTGCATTATCATGCAACAGAAACCAACTCCCTGGCTCTCGATATTTGGGCCTCACACGAACAATTCTTTTCCACAAACGTTCCATAACACCCAGATAATATTCGCCATTAACATTTTGTCCCTGTAGAACGAATTCCCGAAGTATAATACCTTTAGAATCATTTAGAATTTAGAAAAACTCAAAACCTGGCTTTGGGTCGTCTTCCAAAGTATCACAACCGTCCTGGAATCGCTTATACCACTCGAACACACGTGTACGGGATAAACAATCGTCGCCATAAACATTTTTCATTATTTCAAATGTTTCTGTAAAAGTTTTACCGAGCTTTACCGAGCAGAATTTAATATTCGCTCTTTGCTCCATCGTGATTTTGTGGCACGGTGACGAAAGGTTCTGTCGCTTTTAACGCTATAAGTTTACAATTCGTTGCTCGATTCCAATAACGATTGGTTTGTTTTGTAGGGGAGGAATACTGTTTTCAGATAGCATATTGTTTTAATAGATGGTGCTAGTAGTTTTCCTTGAATTTAAAAAGTTCCGTTACTTTTCAGACATACTGTGTATAAGATGAGACAGGAATTAAAGGATTTAAATTGTACACCATTTTTGTTGTGACAAGTGATTGAGAATCATAGTAACATATGTCACGTTTATGCTGTTTCCTGTTAAATGATGTTTTAGGTTTGTGATATTATAAATTCTACGTATTTCTTGCATGTGTAGGAGCATGTGTGTGGATAGTTGACTAAGAACTGTCTTAATTTTTGATAATAGAATCAAATAACTCACACAGTATATTACATTGGCATTACATGTACGTATGATGATGTCAAATTGTAAATTTCATCTGTTTATCTACACAATTTATCCAACTTCTAGTTCTATTTTAATTCCTTCAAACATGACTTCAAGTTGGCATAAATTTCTTATAAGGTTGGGTTGTGGGCAGTGCATCTGCCACCACATGCTTTTACTTCATAACACATGTTCATAATACATGAATATTATAAATATTTAAGAAGATTTCTTCTTAATTTAAGAAGATATATTATATTTATCGAATCTTAAACATTTTATGATTCTTAAAAAATTTTCAATTATTTAAGAATTTAAGAAATCTTATAAAGTGCTTAGAGATTCGATAAACATAGTAGCAAACATATTTTTGCAAGTGTCTCGAAAACTAAGAGACCGCCTATCATACTCAAAAAGTTTTTTAGAATTATGACCTTAATAACATTTTTAAACGTTAATAACATTAAAGTTAGAGGGAGGTCCCTTATTCTGCACAATTACAAAATGTGCTTTGTTTTTATGAAAAGAGTGTTTACTCACATTAATATTCAAACAAAGTATTATTCCTATATTTGTTGATTTGTATAAGAGGAGTTAATTTAAATATTATATTATTTATTTTACAGGAAAATAAACCACTCAACATAGATTGAAAATACACTTCTTTTTGCTTTAATATTTTGTTGAACACATAATTTTAAACAAAATATTGTCGCATTTTCACGCGTCATTAATGATCGGACTCTGATATACTTTCTACACTTTAGTAATACTTACAAGGGACCTCACTTAAGTGTTACACGCGGATTTTAATGAAATTTACATATGTGGTAGCTTTTAGAAAATTAGTTGACCCATATTTTTTTATATCTGCTGACATGCATGTTGAGGGGGTGAAAATAGCCCTCAAAGTTGGGGGTGAAAACACATTTTCTTTAATATCTCGCAAACTAGAGGGTGTAGGAGGGTGAATTTTTTTTTGAAACGTGTATTTTTGTGTAAGGAATTTAGTTTATTACAAAAATTTCGGGAGAAATTATTTATTTAAATAATATATTAAAAAATTGGATTTTTTTGTCAATTTTTTACCCCAAATGCCGTTTGATTTTTATGCAGATTTGTATACGTAAAATATGGATCAAAATGGAGGATACGTGTTTTTGGAATTTTTTGTTTATTGCAATTTAGCAATAATTATTACATATACAATTTTCGTCTACTTTTTACGGAGAAAAGTGTTGAGATTTGTTTTCGAAGAGGGTAAGCCCTTTTTATGCAATCATTTTTCAACAAGTTTCAATAAGTTTGTAACAATTGGATAATATTAGATGTTTATTGTTCCTTCGGTAGCCAGAGAAGGTCCAGCGGGCAGGTATAAATCCGTCGCTGTACCGATTGTCGTTGTACAGATGCAATCAACATGTATAAAGAATCGACATACGGATATAGAAATGCAACAAGAGTTTATATTTGACGATTTGACTTATGACCAAATCTTACCTTTTTCTGTCAATGAAGAGGAAATGGAACAAGCTTCTACTTAAAAATTTGTCAAAGTTTTCTTTCCGCGTGCAACAGAAAATACTGTTGTGCTCCTCAACTCATGAAAAGGTGTAGCAAGAAGGAGTTATGACGTGCAATCCCAATGTCAAAAACAGATTAAAAAACTGGATATATTAAAAATACCAAAACATGCCACACCATTTGTTCAACCATTTGGCGTCTATAGGTTTCAAATTTGGAAAAACTTTGGTCGAAAAATTTCTGATCCTTTGATCGTATTGAATGTAGATATAAATTAATTGTCATAAAAAAATAAATTTTTGAAATTAAAATAAAAATTAAAAGTTTTAAATTCTAATAAAAATAATAAAGCTAAAATGGAATGAATATTTTTGAAACTTATGTTATATAGTGTGTACAGTAATGAAATTCAACGAAGATATGCGTAAAATACAAATGCTGGACTCACCACGAACAATTTATAGAAACTACATCAGTATATTGAGAATAAAACATAGTTTCTAAATCATTCAAGTAAAATCAACTGGGTTATTAAATTCATCAAGTACGACGCTGACATATCTATAACGGAACCAGACATATCGGAATAAATTTTTCTATCTTGGTGATGAGCGTTGATTATGTATCAGAGATTGTAATTTAATTATGAAATTTTTTAAATATAAGGTCATATCCAAATTTAATAAAATTATTATCTCAGAAATCTTATGTGCAAAATTCTTCCATATTATAAAACTGAACACATGTAATGGCTGTATAAATCTGGTAGTATCTTTTGGAATCTGCAATATTTTAATACTTCGATTTCTGCATTACCCTGAATACTATAACAAAATTAGCAGCTTTCAGAGATAACAAATCATTTAAATGAGAAACATTTTGGTTCAAATTATTAAAAGTTAAATAGCTAAACTTTTACCTTCGGCTAAAAGTTCCATTGCCTATAAAAACCTACGTTCCGTACAACGTCGACTGGTACCGCGGTGGATTTATACCTGCCCGCTAGACCTTTTTTGGCTACCGATGGAACAATAAACATATAATATTATCTAATTGTTAAAAACATGGCAAATGATTGCATAAAAAGGGCTTACCCTCTTCGAAAACAAATCTCAACACTTTTCTCCGTAAAAAGTAGACGAAAATTGTATATGTAATAATTATTGCTAAATTGCAATAAACAAAAAATTCCAAAAACACGTATCCTCCATTTTGATCCATATTTTACGTATACAAATCTGCATAAAAATCAAACGGCATTTGGGGTAAAAAATTGACAAAAAAATCCAATTTTTTAATATATTATTTAAATAAATAATTTCTCCCGAAATTTTTGTAATAAACTAAATTCCTTACTCAAAAATACACGTTTCAAAAAAAAATTCACCCTCCTGCACCCTCTAGTTTGCGAGATATTAATGAAAATGTGTTTTCACCCCCAACTTTGAGGGCTATTTTCACCCCCTCAACATGCATGTCAGCAGATATAAAAAAATATGGGTCAACTAATTTTCGAAAAGCTACCACATATATAAATTTCATTAAAATCCGCGTGTAACACTTAAGTGAGGTCCCTTGTTAGAAGACATTCGAACTGTGGGACAAGTTTGCTTTGTACACGAACATCTAGAATAAAATTCTAAAAATAAAATTATAAAATTCTTCTAAAAATGAAATTATAGAATTCTTCAATATAAGGTTATGTTTCGAAATGTCCGTAGAACTCAGACGTTACCAGGACTCGTGAGGCAAAAGAACGGTTTTTACGTACTCGAAAGACTCGTATTTAACTATATTGTAAGGGATATATGGTCCGTGTGACGTGTGATTGAAAAGTGAAATCTACAGGTAATACCTTGCAGTAATTAAGTTTATTCGGTTAAATATAAATAGAGTTAATATTGGATTATGGAAGCGAGTTTAAGTATTAACACTCTAAATAATAAAACACAGCAATTATATTTAATTAAGAAAAGAATTGATGTTCTCTGCAATTCTAGAATATATCGTACTAAGAGAAAAAATTGAAATTAGGTAACAAGATCGCCGCCCGGCAACGTGCAATGATCGAGAAGTTCGTCATTCGTCGAACTTCTGATTTGTAGGATGTTCACTTTAAATAACATATGTGAACTAAGCAATTTATTAATTTTTGTATATTCCAACAGTTAAAATTACAAATAACAATTAATTATAAGAATATGAAAGGTAAATATATGTATATTTAGATATTACAAATTCTACATGTAATAATAATTGAACTCTAGTAATATTTTATGGTAAAAGAAATAAACGTCCGGTTCAGAGTAGCATAATCGCAAATAGCAAATTGAATCGTCGAGTAATTACTTATAGAAGAATTTCAGTATTCAAGAAAATAATGATATATTTGATGCTAACCCCTTGTTAGACTCATGACGCACGTTACAGTTCAAATGTGATAAAACTAAATCGTATTTGCATAATGACCTAGTTTTGAGTATGATACCAATTGCAGTTTAAAGATTGCTAAATCCAAAGTATACCTATCATTTCAACATTCTTTATTTACCTTAACGCTGCAATAATAATTGGGCAGCTCTGATTGTCGCATCTACCGAAAAACTTATAGGCTAAGGGGTTAACGCAACTGACCAGACCGACTCAGAACATTTAATTATTAACCTGAGTCTACTATTATTTGAATAATTGTCCATTAGACGTAACATTGGTATTGCCACTCAAAACAACGGAGTGCAGAGACCAGGACGCTTCAATAGGGAACTCCGCTACTTGCTAGTTGTTGGTTATGACCTAGAGCCAAGACCTCGAAAATCTGATGGTTGAGCCAATGTGTTCCATTGGGCTACAAATTAATAATGACTCTAATTACTGTTTGGAATTGCTAAATTCGCCACCCATAACAAAGGGCTTTAGAGACCAGGCCGTTTCAATAGAGAGTTCCGCTTCTCGCTAGTTGCTGGTTATGACCTAGAGCAGGCCCCGAGAATTTGAAGATATTCGGATTCTCTGTAGCTCAGTTTCTCTATCCAGATACTCTATACCACAGAGTAGGGATGGAATCAGTGGCGACACTCTTTGTCGGCACCTTTGATCTCTGGAAAACGCTGTTCCTTTAAATTGATTGTATAAACGAGCGGGAAATTCAAATCAAATGAATCTAATTTCATGTCAAGCTCTAATAATTTGGAATGTATTTGCAATAAATTTTCTATATATTATTAATATTGCCTTTCGAGGTATTTGCATCAATTTTACGTTGAAAAGTTGAACAAGACAAAAATGTACGAAAATTACAGAAATGATTATTACAAATAATTTATAAGAAAAACTATATATCACAAGAAAATACGGACGAATGTGTTACAGAAATGTGACAAAATATTTAGTACAAATAAATCACTGGTGAATGTGCAAGTTTAAACTATTCTTTTTCGACCGCCATACTTGTACACTATGCACATGCGCATATTGAAATACTCTGTCGAAATCGTACCCCCACCCTCGATTCATTTGACTTTGGCATTTAAGTTGGTTGTGTCCTCCGTCTTTCTTTAGGACAGGGATTGGCAACCTTCCTGGAGTTAAAAGCCATGTTTTCCCGATGTGATAAATTATTTTTTTAAAGAGCCAAACTTAAGTTCATACATCGGTATGTATTAGAAAAAATAATATTAGGTCTGGGAAAAAGTTCGTGGCGTTTTTTTTTAGTAAAATTCAACTGCTTTTCTTATTGTGTCAAAATAATTGTATTTAAACCATATATGCTCCATTATTATTGACAATGTTTCGCCATTTTTCTGGTAGTGCCATGATGCCATCGGTATAGAACTTCTGTGGTTTTTGTTCAAAAAACTCAGTCAAGTGGTTTTCACAGGCTTCTCTTGAAACGAGCTTCATTCCATTGAGGGAATTTTGCAGAGATCGAAACAAATGATAGTCAGAGGGTGCTATGTCTGGACTATACGGGGGATGCATCAGAACTTCCCAACCAAGCTCTCGCAATTTTTGACGGGTCACCAAAGAAGTGTGTGGACGGGCATTGTCATGGTGGAAGACAACACCTATCCTATTAATTAATTCGGGCCGTTTTTTTTTTTTTTAAATTTCCTGACGTAATCCGTCTAGTTGTTCACAATAGAGTTTCGAATCAATCGTTTGACCAACTGGAAGTATCTCGTGGTGGACGATTCC
Source organism: Megachile willughbiella (assembly GCA_945859595.2). Taxonomy (NCBI): domain Eukaryota; kingdom Metazoa; phylum Arthropoda; class Insecta; order Hymenoptera; family Megachilidae; genus Megachile; species Megachile willughbiella. Next base: position 3,134,934 of record OX243807.1, read on the forward strand.
TTTCCAGTCCCACCATACACACAGCATCACTTTTTTCGGCGTCAATCCTGGCTTCGCGGACGCTTGTGACGGCTCACCATACCTTATCCATGATCTTTTGCTCTTCCGATTATCGTACGTGATCTATTTCTCATCTCCAGTTATTATACGTTTCAGAAATGGCTCGATTCCATTGCGTTTCAGTAGCGCATCGCAGATGTTAATTTGGTCCATCATGTTTTTCGTGCTCAACTCATGAGGAACCCATACGTCTAACTTCTTTTTGTATCCTTAGCTTTGTGCAAATGATTCAGAACTGTTTTATGATCAATGCCTAGCTCCATACCAATATTGACACTAATGATATGCTTGTCTTGCTGGACTTTTTGAAGAATTTCATTAGCTTTTTCTGTGACTGGATGACCAAGAGTGCAACTCATCTTTCACATCAAAATTGCCAGCACGAAAATGAACGAACCATTTCCCCGCAGTAGATTTTGATAATGTGCCCTCACCATATACAGCACAAATTTTTTCGCAAGCCTGCGCAGCGTTCTTCCCTTTATCGTAATAGTATTGTAAAATACAGCGCAATTTTTCGTTATTTCTCTCCATCTTCAAATGCCCACAACTTTCTAACCTGTGCACTAATTTCAATGTTTAAGTATTCAAAATAACAACCGAAGTGTCGCCTTGACAACGAGTGCTCAGGTATGTCGCTACGATCTGTGATTCCTGAGTTCTCTGCAATTAACGTCATGTATCAGACAAAACGCCACGAACTTTTTCCTAGACCTAATATAATATCTGCTGTGAAACATGTATTGATTGTGAAATCAAAACATTCTATTTTGCGTAGTAACAGAACATATAAGTCAACGTATTAAAGAAAACGGAAACAGTTTTTGGTTTTGAGTGTAGCGTCGGTGAGTGTGGAGAGCAAGGTTAGCTAAAGCTAGGTTTACATGCATGCGATCTGCCGCGCATTTTGATGTGTGCGCAGAATTATTATATTTGTTTGGCAATTGCAATATTGCAGTTAATTTTTCAATATGTGCTATTAAACTACTCAAGAGCCACAAGTTTGATTCTACTGAGCCGCAGGTTGCCGACCACTGCTCTAAGAGATGGGTTTCTTTGTGTAGTGTCGCCTCTTGTTCCATTCCTACTCTTTGTCTACACTGTGGTTAACCTACGAGTGGACGCATAAGAGGCTGACCTAGGTCTTTGACTGGACTATGGAAGGACTACAATCCCAATTGGTCAGAATAGCAAAATGGACGCCTAGACCCACATATTTTTGGCGGTTGTGTAAGAGCGAGCGATGGGTATATGGTCGACATGATGATGAGCGTAGTCACCTTCGGCAGCCCCATGAAAACGAAAGTTGAAATGTCGCGGGTAGGATGGTACGGGGCCCTATGGAGCCTGGCCATCCTAGTTTTGGCAGATAACGGTCGTTTTTCCAAAAAATGGGGACTTGTTCCCCATAAATCGTAAAGTACGGGGACATCATTACGATTCATAGTTCTGAGTAAGTGACGAAGTGAGTAATCGGACGATAATATTAAACGTATTTTGAAAATTTGAAAAAATTGTTCTATTCTGTGTGAGTTCCAGCCAAATTAGACGAGAAACAATGACACTCGATAAACGTCTCGAGAGTGAATGAGGTAGTGCAAATTACGTGATACAATTATTATTATAATTATTATTCTTATTTGCCTATACCCTGTGCCGATATATCACGCTGTGTTATCACGAACGACGAAAAAATTAATAATTTTCCGAACGCGTGTCTCTATGGCGTTTTACTGCGATAGAGCTGATTGGTTGTTAAATTTGTTTAAACTGAGTTGGATTTTGAATAACAATTTAATACGGTAACACTTAAACTAAATACAAATGATTGTCTGTGTAATGTAAAATGTTTCCGTATTCGTGATTGTAAAATGTAAAACCGTGTAACTTGTCAAATACGGAGATGTAAAAACAGTGAAAATGTTCTAAATCCGACTGTTGTAAGACAGACTGTGGACTTGATTGTAGATTATGTAATCGATTGTAAGCTGTTCAAAGATTGTTCTTGACTGTTCAAAAGATTGTTGAAGACTACTTCCTTCAGGACTAGTTCCTGAGGAAGAAAGCTCGGAAGACGGGGTGGTTGTCCTGATTGGTGCCTTTTTGTACCAATAATAATGTTTAAAATAGGACATCACCCTACGATGTGTCGTGTGAAGGTGGAAAAAGAGAGTGTCCGTAAGGCAGAATTTCCTTTAGGTTGTCAACAAGGGGACCTGGTTAATGTCTCCTAGGTCCTGTCCTAGGACCCTCAGGAAATTCACATTTATGGCAATTAACTGTTGAGACCGTCGAAAGAACTTGAACATACAAATCGTAAATTTAAAAATATAAAAGAACTCTCAAAAACAGCCCTAGTGCTTGCATGCCACAAACGCGCTAGCAACGTGCAGGCCAAATGTTATTCCTGTGTACAAATTGCTAGCTGCCTTCGTGACCCGAACTCCATCGTAAATCTAACGTTTTCTAAAGAACTTGTAAAAAATAGACTCTAAATTTATGCTGCGAAACACGCTGAACGAGTTTTAGACGGTGTTAAATGCTCGTGAGTACCGCGAAGGTGTTCGAGCTTTGTAGGCGTTTTGCACGCTTGTGCCAACAAAAACTGTATACTGTGTTTCGAAGGACCACCCGATAGTTCGGGAAAAAATTCTAAGTATTGCTTCGAATATTGTATATTTAACAAAAAGTTTCTAAGTGTTGCTAACTAATTTTTACACTTTCCTATTTGTTGCTAGTCTATTTCTACTTGATTTCTATTTCAATTCTATTGGACTTGTATTTCAATTCTGCCTAGAGTGTCTAAAACTATGTCCGAAGTAACCTCGGCATAGATGTTCCTGGCGGGGGAGGAGTGTTCCTATACGTCTAAAATTTTGTATCTATGGAAGGGAGATGGAAAGTTTCCGCCCTTCTTGGGTTTTTCCCACTCGCCAAATCTACCTAATTTGACCTTTGACCGTGGCAAGCAATAAAGTAAAGAGGCGCGGTGACCGTGGTAAAACATGCTAGAAATAACGGACTAGAAAGTTGGAAATACTGGTACCTGGCGACCAAATGTGAACAATGAACGAAAAAAGCTAAAGTAAGAATCGCGGATCTTTATGGCTTCATGAGTTTACTGCTGCCACGGAACGGTTTACAAAATTCCCGAAGGGACCGATTATAAAATATACGGACAGCTAGATACTATAAATCTACAAACCTAAGGCTAAGCTAAATATGTACAGTTCAATCTATGGCAGGCCTTAACAGACGGAGATAGACGAAGTAATTAAATGGTTTCTTTTACTCTGGGTCGACCTCCTACGCGCCAATTCGTTGGTTGACCAGAGTGTTCATCGCAACCCTGAATTTGGCGCGTAAGGGACCGTTTTCACTTTGGCGATGCGACTAGCAGTTGGGAGAGCTAGGGAAAATGAAGGAGAGGGAGAGAGCGTTTCGTCCGGAACCTGCTAGTGGACTGGTCAGTAAGGCATTCTAGCAGGCCTTTGCCTTAGACGCGGGGATGTATGGAAGGGATGAACAGGAACCATTTGTAGGGAATAAGAAGGCTCATTGAGTACTAGCGGGAAAGTCAAGTCTCGGTCTTATGCGACGTCTAGTGGCGATGAGCGTAGGAGTGAAACCGCCACAACACTATGCCAGTAAGCCGTGTTAGTAGCACGGGCCAGTAGGTCGAATTTTTGCGTTCCTTACTTTGCCTGTACCAGGCGATTCTTACTTTGCTTGAATCTCCACATTTGTGTTAAAAGAAGGCGGGTCAAATAACGACGCAGTGCCTGGTGGAAGGAAGGTAAGGAAAGAGACCATTTTCCTTTTCCAACAATAGACCTGGTACAGGCAAAGTAAGAAACTCAAAAATTCAATTACCTACTGGCCCATGCTACAAGCACGACTTACTGGCATAGTGTAAACGGTCCCTAAGAGGTTAACCCAGAGGCCTGCCTGCCTTACGGCCCCAATGGGTTAGAATAGAAAAATAGACACTTATTGTTAGACTCGCATGTATTTTCGGCAGTAAGAACTATTGGCTCAAGTGGTCACGCATAAGAATTGAGTCAAACAAGGTCAGTAAGCAAACATTTCGAGTGATCACCTCGAACGTCACATCAAGACTATTCAAGGTGGAGTTGGTGGTCTCTTAAACCTGGGTCAGCCTTCCACGCGCCTGAGTGAGGGTTGCGAACAGTATGTGACGCTCTGAGCACGTCAGAGTCCGAGAGCACCTTTAGTAGCTTTTAGCGATGTCGTTCCGAGTCTTCCTAATGTCCTCCTAAGGGCGCGTCTATATTATGCCAGTAACTGGTGCTAGTCGCATTTTTGCGTTCCTTACTTTGCCCATACTAGGCCTGTCTTTGGAAAAGAAGGCAAGAAAGGAAAGAAATCATTTCCTTTTCAAAATTCCTAAATACCTGCATCTCCAAATTCCTATATTTCCAAATGCCTAGATTCCCAAATTCCTCAATCTTGAAATTCCTATATACCCAAATCTTTACTCCCCCAAATCGCTAAATTCGCAAATCTCTAGGTTCCAAAATACCTAAAGCCTGAAATTCCTACATATCCAAACACTTAGATTGCCAAATTCTTAATTTCTTAAATTTATACCTTCCCAAATCCCTACATCCCCAAATTCTTATATCTTCACATCTCTACACCCTCAAATCCCTAGGTTCAAAAATTCCTAAATCCTGAAATTCCTACATACCCAAACGCCTAGATTATCAAATTCTTAATTTCTGAAATTTTTACATTCCCAAATCCCTACATCCCCAAATCTCTACACTCCCAAATTCCTTAATCCTAAAATTCCTACATCCCTAAATGCCTAGATTCCCAAATTCCTAAATCTTGAAATCCCTATATACCCAAATCTTTACTCCCTCAAATCGCTAAATTCACAAATCTCTAGGTTCCAAAATACCTGAAGCCTGAAATTCCTACATATCCGAACACCTGGACTGCCAAATTCTTAATTTCTTAAATTTCTACATTCCCAAATCTCTACATCCCCAAATTCTTATATCTTCACATCTCTACACCCTCAAATCCCTAGGTTCAAAAATTCCTAAATCCTGAAATTCCTATATACCCAAACGCTTAGATTGTGAAGTTCTTAATTTCTGAAATTTAAATATTCCCAAATCCCTACATCCCCAAATCTTTACACTCCCAAATTCCTTAATCCTAAAATTCCTACATCCCCAAATGCCTAGATTTCCAAATTCTTAAATCTTGAAATCTCTATATCTTCAAAACCCTACACCCCGAAATCGTTAAACTACGAAATCCCTTGGTTCCAAAATTCGTATATCCTGAAATTCCCCAATCTCTAGATCCTCAAATGTCTAACACGCCAAATCAGTGAATTGCTAAAAACCTAAATCCCCAAGTCCCTAGACTTCCACACATCCAAATTCTGAAATTCTCAAAAGTGCCTAAAAGAAATTTCCTCTTTCCTTTTTCCAACGACAGACCTAATATGTACCAGCAAACACGAATAGAAATGTGATTACAATTACTCATAGTTTTTATAAATAACTAGCTTTAATATATTTTATCAAGAAGTTAGATTTTGGTAAATAAAATGTTGTTTTTTTAGCTTTGGTACTTGCAACCTTATTTATTTCCACATTTACATTATAGTCATGTACCGTCTAATTCCGAAGTAAGACTTCAATCAATCTTAGCACGTGCTAGCCTGTCAATCTATACTAACTGCTCCTCAGTACACGCAGACACTGTCACGGCATCGTTGTAGCTCAAACAGGGAATCACAATAGGAAATGGAATTCAAGAGATGAAGTGTTGATTGCGCACAAACTGCATTTCAATTAACAGAGATCGCTTTGTCTGTCCTGGGAGGGAAGCCGCTTCCACGATCTTCACCGGCGCTTGTTCAATTTGTCGGCGAACGTATTACACGAACCCATGCCAGACGCGCTCTTCGAGGTCTTTGCTTTTCTTTTTTTTTCCTACGTGAGAAAAATCGTCCGTTGGTTCGTTATTTTCTCGCGAGAAAATTGAGCTCGAATGTGAGCACCTTTAATCGAATGTATTTTATCGAGCGGACGGGGAAAAATTGTGGCCATTTTTGACGTGCAAATCGATCGTAGAGCGACTATTGACGAAATAAGGTTCATTTAAAATTTGTATCTAAAAGAAACAGTGCATTATGTCCACTTTTTTAAAACAATAATATTCTATTTATGTATTTGTTTATGTTTTTATGTATTAATGTATTTATGGCGTAATATTTTTTATGCAAAACGAAATATAACGTGAAGGAGAAGATTTAACATGTTTTACAGTTTTACAATAGCTTGGAACAAATAAGACATAAATTAAAATTTAAATTAGAAATACCGATGTAGAGAAAAGAAATGTAACATAATATAAAATTTACATGCCGCATATTAACACGGAAATATTAAATTAAGAATTGTAGATAGATGGCTAACGAGTGTTCTAAAGATGCTGTGGTAGTCATGAATACTGCTGTGATCGAAAAGTAAGGTGAACTTGTTTGTAAAATGAAAAATCTTTATTTATTCCTCTAAATTGATCTCATCGCTTTCAAAATATTCCCCATCCAATTGTCGAAACAGTCAAACAAATCCTTTTCCGGGATGGCCTTCGATACTTTCTTCGATTTGGCTTTATCTCATCAGTCGATTCGAAACGGTGTTCCAGACACGGTCTCTTGAGTTTGTTAAACAGCCGGAAGTCGCACGGTGCTAAATCAGACGAATACGGTGGTTGTGGAACGATATGGGTCGATTTTTTAGTGAAATGCTCTCGAAGAACCAATGCAGGTGGGACGGCACAGTATGGTCCCATGCAGAATTTACGAGTTTCAGGCACAAAACATCTTTTAAATTGGTTTCGGTTGATCCAAATGAAATGTCCGCAACATCAACAAGATCTCTAATTGTCAATCGGCGATTTCCAAGCACTAAATCTTTGATTCCCTTCACGTGGCATTCATCAGAACATGTTGATGGTTCGTCTGGAGCGCTATTTGTCTTGAACTCGGACTCTACCTTTTTTGAAATGTTTGTATCACTTGTAAATATTTTTTTGCGACACAGCCTTGTCACCATATGCCTTCTGCAACATCCACAACGTTTCCGCGGCAGAATATTCATTCCGTAAACAAAATTTGATGCAAATTCTGTGTTCAACAAAATCAGACATAGTAAAAATCGAAAATCTCACTTTTCTATGCTTACAAAAACACGTGTAGCTCTGCAGTAATTGAATACATTCACAAAAAACTATGCATAGATATCAAAAACAGTACTACTAATCCATACAAAAAGTAATTTCATGATTTAACTGTATCCGCAAAACTTAAATGAAAAATTCACCTTATTTTTTATCACAGTTGTATATAAGTGTTATAACAAACAGAGTTAATATAATTTCCGATTCGACTTATGCAACTGAAATAACTGTAATTAATACGATAAAGTGCACGTTCGTAAACAAGTTCAGTGGATATTCGTAGAGAAAAGCTAGATTATCATCGGGCAAGATATTATACCTTTTATTATTTCATTTTATTTTATTATAAAAGAATATGATATCGAGCATTATTCTTCCATTGCATAGTGTTTGGAGGTTTAAATTATTAAGAATTACGTTGTAGTCAGGAAAATTAAACGGTATGGGACAACTACTGTGCTTGGCAGCAAGCCACAAAAATTTGTACTGGATACATTCGACGCCATTAATCTGAGAGTCATAGTACGGAGACTAGGTTATACATCCGTATTCTGAAGTAGGTTAAACTAGACGGCAGCATAGTGTTTTGAGAATGTTGGTAGTCTTAAAAATCCTTGAAATCTTGTAAATGGGACACAATGATTTAAGGCTATGAGAAATAGTATCTTCATAGCATGTCGTAAAACATAAATTAGACGAGAAGATAATTTATGGAGCTTTAACAAGGTTTATTGTAGACACTGGTTAATGATCAATAGTATAGCTATAATTACGTTACTATTAATTACATGCGATTTTACATGTCCTTGTATAAAATTATGTGATAATTATATAGAATCCGGCTGAGTATCGTGTAAAACCTAACATCACTTATGGAAAATAAGGTATAAGATACCTTATTTGGAAAATTAAGGAAAAAATGTTGAATAAAATTTGTTGACATTCAAGTAAATTAAGATTGGAAATTTATTGCTATTGCTGTGCTGTTAAAACAATGTCTTTTTCGTTGAGTGATGTAAACGCATTCATCATTGGCCTCCAAGGTCTCTAGATTTTACATGGACTTTTAATTTTCAGAATGCATTAAAGAAAAGTATATAGTAAATATACCGAAAGTGAAGATATATTGTAAAGAATTAATTACGTATTGAAGGAACTGTGAAATTAAAACACGTTATCGATGGTACACGTTTAGCTGACAATTAGATCAACATAGCTACCACGTTGATTTTAATTTTAGCAATTTTACAACTGAAAACTTTTTCTTCTCATGAAAACTTGAAAACTTTGACCGTGTTTTTCTTTAAGCTAATAGCATTTGCATCCTGTGTACACATTGTTTAGAAGAACAATATGCGTTCACGTCGCTCGACAAAAGATAACATTGTCATAATAGCAAAGGAACACAGTAGATCTTCAAACCTGATTTTCTCGACAGTTAAGGTGAAAGTTAACAAATTCGGTTGTATATTTTTCACAAAGAATTACGTGATGTCATCTTCTAAGAAATGTAAAAGTACAGATTTGAGATATATCAAAATATTAAATGGAAGTCATGAGGTAAAAGACTTCAGTGACATGAGAAAGAAAACAGACTTTATTATCCTAATTATTTTCAAAATTTGCTTTATGAGCCTAATTATATGTCCATTGTTTGCAAAATAGACTTTCATAAATATGAATTAGTTATTTTTAAAAATTCACAAATCTACTTTATATTCTAATATTAAATAAACATATTAAATAATAATGTTTTTAAATTATATGTCGAGAAGAAAATTTTTTCTGTTGAAAAAATACAGAATTTCATAGCTAGTGGTAACCCCTAATATAATACATAATTATGCAATATGTATAAGATACCATATTACTTACTTATAAGAGTGAACATTATGGTAAGGTTCGCCGATAAAAAATACAAAAAGAATTTTGTTTGCTCGAATAAGCCCTGCAACGAGTGGTACAAGTGTTCTAAATAATAGATTAAAATCTAGTGCAAATAAAATTATTCACGTGTTAGATCAATGTTACAGATAAAATAATTTACTGCTAGCTGCAGGTCAAATTCGTGCTGTAGAGCCATAACAGATATTACTTGATTGCAGTACAAAAATCTATATTCGTGGTTGAAGTTCTCCACGATTTCTATTTTACAGCAACGAGTGCTATTCATGAATAAAATATTACGGTACTTGCCGACTTTCCAAAATGTTAATTTTGCGGAAGAGGACCATGCAGCGTTTCGATTTATCTAAAGTTGAATCTGAGAGGTTTCAAACGTGCCAAAAATAGAGTTAGCCGCATTATCTCAATGGATCTGAATACAAAAAGGAATGAAACAATAGGAAGAACTGAGAACAAGAATAGGAACCTCTAAAAGGATAGAGAACAGGATGAAAGGATGTTCTGAAGGAATTGGAGGATGCGATTGGTACCGAGCCAACTAGTGAACTTATCAAGACAATTGTTTAGTATATTGCGTTTTAAGTATGTCAGAGAGGGCAATACATCAGAAATGTCAGTGGGTCAAACTGATCTTAGGTAATAGAGGATGATAATTTCATTGCAGTGCAGGTTTTCAAAATCTTACACGTCCTATTTTACAAATTCATGAATTTGGAAATTTGGAAACTTCAAACTTGGGGATTTGAAAATTTAGGAATTTAGAAATCTAGGAGTTTAAAAATTACAGATTAATAATTCTAACAAAGCACGTCTATTATAAAAGTATAAACGAGATCATTTGATAATTTCTATTAAAAAAAAATTTTTTTAACTGTTAGAATTTAAAAAAAAATGTATTTTGCGTTTAAAAATTCTGGAAAAATTTACAAGCAATATCCTCGATTTTTTTCAAAATTTTTCGTACGGTACAACAAAAAATATAAAGCTTAAACTATAAATTGCATTTCGCTCTGTAAGTACTCTTCATGTAGGGGTAGCGGCTTAATACTTGGCAAAAATCATTTTCTTTGAACGGTCTATTAGCTGATACGTTCATTGATTAATTTGGCCTAAAGGCACTTTTGACCCCCTTACCCGGCTACACCCTTTAAGAATTTAGGAATGTGGAAATTAAAAAATTAAAAAGTTTAGAAATTTATAATTTTGAAAATTTGGAAATTTCGAAACTATTTATGACTTTATAAATGTAGAAGTTCAGAAATCTAGAAATTTGGAAATCTAGAAATTTAGAAATCTAGAAATTTAGAAATTTAGAAACTATTTATGACTTAATAAATGTAGAAATTAAAAAATCTAGAAATTTGGAAATCTAGAAATTTAGAAATTTAGAAATTTAGACATTTAGAAATTGTATAAATCTTATTTATTTGTTGAAGTACGTATCTAACATGAAACACGTTGGATGTACGTAATATGGAACATGTTTCATATCCGCAACAGCCATATGAAACATGGGTTCAATGTACTCATTGGGGTCACGAAGAATGTGGTGCGTCAGGTGCGTCACTCACATGCTTAACATCTAATAAGAGATTAATATAATATAACATAAATGATAAAAATGCAAGATATATTTCGTATGCAAATAAACATTTATTTTTCATCTGAAAATGTTTTGAGATTTATTTATAATTTTCCTAGATGTTATTAGTTTCTTTCCCGACACACCGTTTGCCATTTTTTCGAGATACCTAAACTTCTTCATGTTTAATTAATAACATACAAATATTGACTTTGATGTGCTTTTATAGTTGTTTCATTAAAAGAATAGCATGTCTCCATTTTCAGCAAAAGTCTAATATCAAGTATGCAGCTAGCTTTCGCAGCAAACCGCAGATCCGTAGATTTATAAACATGCGTTGCAAGAAATGGCCAAAAAACGAAAATAATGAAGTTCGATACAAGGTGAGTTCAGTAAATCAGCTCGAAAAATACCGTTGGTGGTTTCCTTCCTCGTAGGAATGCTCGTTTCGCCGATGTCAAAGCGAAAAGTTGGCTGATTTATTCGTGGCCGACTTTTGTTGGAGCTCATCTACTGACCCGAAGTAGCGCAGCTCGCGTGCTAGTCAGACACCGTAGCGACGGTTTTGCCAGTCTGCTGCTTAGACTCCGGAACACGGCACGGTAATAAAGAGTGTCATCGTTTAGTGGAGACGTTGGAAAGGTCGGCGATAAAACCCACCAAGTTAACTCTGTAAACGTAATTCAAGGCAGAGACGAGCGTTAAACCGCGGTCGAAGCACCGTGGCGATAAAAGTGTCAGCCATTCGCTGCAGCAATGCACGAGTAGAAAACAGTTTTGTGCAAGGATTATTAGTTTCGCTGAACGATGTTGAGACCGATTGCAACTGCAAGCTCGTTTATTGGTATTGATAATTGGATGTGATTACAATGGTAGCAGAAAAGAAATTTATTATGTTGGTATTTATTGTTAGAACTTATATTTTAACAGGGGAACACTCTTGTCACACTTTTTGTAATTATAATGAAAACGTATTTTAAAACCTTTTCTTGCTTAGTAAGCATGCGTCTGTTGCAATTAGTGCTGTTTCGAATTGTTAGACATCAAATATTGTAACTTGAAATATTTTCGGTCTTAACAACACTATCGACCCTTGAATGTGTGGTAGGTGAGAAGATCCGTGGTCGAAAGTGACGTAATAAAATGTATCAAGAACGAAATTAATATATGTATGCATTACCTTATTTCATAAGTAATAATTCTTGACACGTAATTCTTATGAATACTTACTAAAATTGTGTGTTTATATAATTAATGCAATGTCAAAATTAGTGTGACTATATTTGACTACCTGTGTAATCTCATCATTTCACTCAGTTTCAATTTAAAATTACCATGCAATTTTCAAGTGAAAATTTGAAAGCCATTTTACGACAATAGATAAAGAATATGTAAAAATCATAAAATAATATAAAAAAATGTCAAAAATATAAAAGGACAATAAGAAAATTAAACCTATATTAATTATTGGTAATAATAGTGTTAGTTTTAATTCTCTGAAAAGTATTAAAATCATATGTTGATTATATGTTACGTCCTCCACTACAGTCGCAATTTTGTCGTTTAAGTGTAGTTTCTCAAAATATTATATTTCAAGTACATAATATAGTATGAACTATTATCTTACGCTGGAAGTGGATTAGTAATTAAAAAAGTGATTTTCCCTTATTCCAGAATAAAAATGCAAAAGATTTTTGCCAATATTGCATACATCGTAAATTACAAATAAGTGTTTTCCTGTGCGCAAAATCTACATAACATCCGAATATTCTATGTTATTTCTTCGATATATGTATAAAAATAGTAGAAGGTAAGTTTGAAAACACGTGACATTCTTCGAACCATTTACGCAGAAATTAAAAATAGAACCGGACTCCATTGAATAATAAATTAAACGATGTTTAAATTGAGAAACGTTTTAAAAATGTATTTAATCTGGAAATATGTTGGTCGAATTTTTGTCCAGAATGATTCATGAATTCATCGTCAAGAGGTCGATGTAAAAGCGCGAAAGACAATTTGATCATTAATTTACGAACGTGTGCTTTTATTTATTTAGTGCATATGACTCATGCCACCCGGCACACAGTTGCCACGACCGTTTTAATTAACCTCATTAATTTTATTTTCGCCAACGGTGCGAATTTCATTTATCCCTTTGTTTTAATTACATTTTGGCAAATGTGTCACTGAAAATTCATGTTGCAGAAAACATCAACTGGCTGTCTGTATTCATGTTTATAAAACGTTGGCGAATAGTCAATGCAATTTACATCCCTTAGTATTTGGTACAAATGCTATTCAAAACTTTGTTGTCAAACAATCACAAAGATTGTTCATGTGTTCATCTCTGCAAATTATTAATTAACGCGCTGACTGCTGCAATGAAAATGGACACGCTAAGTAAAGTACATTAAAACACTTAATTGCTGTTAATTAACATTCATGTTCAATTTCCAAATTTAACACATTCATCGACAGATCGATCATGGTCTGAAATTACAAATTTATCTTGGTTCAATAATTAAGAAATGAAAACTCCGATCATCATTTAAATTGTACTGATAAATTAAAATAGCAGATATATGATTCCAAAAATTGTCCAATTTTACTGATTATGTACACTACCGCTCAAAAGTATCTGGACACTTGCTTTTGTTCTATAAAACATAGTTTAACTTTATACGTAAGTTATTTAGGGCTATTATATCAATTGTAATTATTATTATTATCTTTCTTGAGGTAGCATAACATAATAGAATTAATTTTTAAGTACAAATTATACAATGAGTGTGCGTAAGTAAAATTTCTGCCCAAAAATACGGAATCTAATGGAACGGTTTCGATGCTTAAAAGAGTCTTAATTTCGTTTTGTTTCATTTCTATGGTACAGAACGAATTCAGAGAGTTCTTCGATATGTATCAAGTGTCTGTAAACTGTTGATGAGATGTTTATGTTCTCTCAATGGAGATACAAATGGAGGTAACGCTATGCACTTGGCAGCTTCGGTTTAATTTGTCTGTAGCTTCTTTTCCATCGAGACATGAGTTTCAAACGAGAATTATCAATAGAAAAACGTTCCAGTAATCTGATTCTTGCAGAAGAAGGATATGCAGTTAGGGAAATTGAAAAAATTCCGAAATCAACAGTGCATGACACTATTAAAAAGTATGCAACTAGCAGTGGTTGCTTATAAAAAAAGGACAGGATGACCAGTGAAGACAACTAAATCCAAAGACCGATGTATTGAAACACTAAGCAAACGTAACAGACATCTTACAAGGGACCATCCCGAGTTGATAATTTCCGATTTTGATGAAACTTATGTATAATATAGTTCTCGAAAAAATATTCGACACGTATTTTTTTTTAGCTGCCGACATTCATGTTAAGGGGGTGAAAATAGCCCCCAAAGTGGGGGGTGTGAATCATATTTTGTTGAATATCTCGGGAACCAGTAGAGCTAGAGGGAATTCTTTTCCGGGAAGGTATAAAAGGAAACCCAAATCGTTTTTGTTCACAGTTAAATACTGCACAAATGAATATTAACACCAACACTTTTCAGAGCTACCATATATTTATAAACGTGGAACAACTTGGTTTCAATTGCCAAAAACTTGAAAAAATTTGGGTGCAATAGCCCCCTCAATAAAGCCTTGTGACCGCGAGGAAAAAACACAATGGTCACCGCCGCCTATCTCTTACAGGGTGTCCACGCCTAAGTGTGACAGCGCGATATTTCATGAACTATTGATGACACGAAAAAGTGCTTATGTGGAAATTGCAGGGTAAAAGGGGCTCTATGTTTTGGCCTAAACGAATTTTTTATAATATTATTAATGTAAAAGATATGATGGTGAAGTTTCGTTTTTTAAATGGAACTATATATTTTTTTTTCGATCACGCGATAGTACTTTTCAAGACGAATTCATTAAGAGTTAATGTATCTACCCGATTTTTAATAGTTTTCGAGATATAAAGCTTAGAAATTTACTGATTTTCAGCAGAGACGTCTCGATTTGAGTAGTAAGTCATAAAAACGGTCTTATTGTTGTGGTAAGTGCCGGATTTTTGACTCTGCCTGCCGAAACTGATAGCCGCGGGTCTACGGTCAGAACGGCAAGTCCGAAGAGTAAGAAACGTGGAAAGAATTGTCCATGATCCTAATGCGGAAAACTTAGACCGTAATGGACAATTCTTTCCACGTTTCTTACTCTTCGGACTTGCCGTTCCGACCGTAGACCCGCGGCTATCAGTTTCGGCAGGCAGAGTCAAAAATCCGGCACTTACCACAACAATAAGACCGTTTTTATGACTTACTACTCAAATCGAGACGTCTCTGCTGAAAATCAGTAAATTTCTAAGCTTTATATCTCGAAAACTATTAAAAATCGGGTAGATACATTAAATCTTAATGAATTCGTCTTGAAAAGTACTATCGCGTGATCGAAAAAAAAATATATAGTTCCATTTAAAAAACGAAACTTCACCATCATATCTTTTACATTAATAATATTATAAAAAATTCGTTTAGGCCAAAACATAGAGCCCCTTTTACCCTGCAATTTCCACATAAGCACTTTTTCGTGTCATCAATAGTTCATGAAATATCGCGCTGTCACACTTAGGCGTGGACACCCTGTATATCTGGAACGGTAATTCTAACCCCAATTGAAAGAAAATTTGTCAATGTAAATTTGTTCACTGTAATATAGTTACCACTAAAGACGTAGAAGTTCTTTACGTACTTGATTATATGCATTTGAGGACTGCGCCCCGCAAAAGTACGATAAAAATACAACTACGTCAACTATATTTATAATGTAAAAATCAAAATTCCATTTTATCCGTATTTTGTATTTACTAGTATACTTTTCACATAGAAAATTATGGGAAGATACAACAACTTTTGAACAGAAAATTTAACAAAAAAGTGTCATTTTTTAATATATTATTTAAACAAATGCGAATTTTTTAAATCCATTTGCATATTCGGATTCCTCATTAAAAAACACACAACTTTGCAATTTAAACCATCCCTCTAGCTCTACTGGTTCCCGAGATATTCAACAAAATATGATTCACACCCCCCACTTTGGGGGCTATTTTCACCCCCTTAACATGAATGTCGGCAGCTAAAAAAAAATACGTGTCGAATATTTTTTCGAGAACTATATTATACATAAGTTTCATCAAAATCGGAAATTATCAACTCGGGATGGTCCCTTGTTAGAGCACCACACAGAAACAATCAGAAAATTTATAGAAAGATTGCTGAGATTAGTGCAAGCGGTAATATCTAACCGCGGTGGATACATTGATGAATCTCGTATTTAATTGTAGTGTAATGTTGGTAAGTTCCACATACATAATTTCTAATTTCAAACGTTAAATATTTCATAAGCAACAAATAACAATCGATTGTAGTGACTGTTGTAGATACTTAAATAACTTTTATGCAGCGCGAATACATATTTCGCAGGTGTTCGGATACTTTTGAGCGGTAGTGTATCGCTAATTAACACGCACTGCATTATCGTATATATTAACGTGGGTTATATTGTAAAGCGTTACATTGCCGCTCTCTTTATTGCCAGCCGTTACGTAGTCACCTATTATATTACTGACTTGTATTATACCTTGTATTTTATTACAGTATGTTTTATTGTTACACGTTATTTTGTCACGTAGAGAATTTTTTCGTGTTATATTGCTACGCAAGGTATTGTTACGCGTCACAATGCTACGCATCCTGTTTTACGCATTATATTGCCACGCGTAATATTGCTACGCGTTATATTGCCACGCAAAGTATTGTTACGCGTCATATTGCTACACATACTGTTATTACGCATTATATTGCCACGCGTAGTATTACTACGCATTATATTGCCACGCGTAGTATTACTACGCGTTATATTGCCACGCAAAGTATTGTTACGCGTCACATTGCTGCGCACATTATTATTACGCATTATATTGCCACGCGTACTATCGCTACGCGTTATATTACCATGCAAAGTATTGTTACGCGTCACATTGCTACGCATACTGTTATTACGCATTATATTGCCACACGTAATACTGCTCGCGTTATAGTGCCACGCGAAGGCTTATTACACGTTGTATTGCCATACGAAGTACTTTTACATGTTATATTGCCACGTGTGGTATTGCTACGTGTTATGTTACCATAATACTCTTATGCGTTATATTGCAACGTACTAGAATTATGCATTATATTGTGAAGCAATACATGTATTTGCATACATTATACCATCATGTGCTATATCATCGAGTACTACATTCCTTAAGGTTGATAGAATTAATAGAGTTGAAATTCTATTAACTTGTACGTAATTAATAATTAATTAAACTGATTAAGCCAAATGTTAGATAGTACACAATTTTGGCACACACGTTTCCTTTTTCTTGTCATTCTATCAACGGAACAATTAATATTTTTGCACTTTTATTACATTCTATTTAGAGGCTTCGCTAAAAACATCGAAAACTTCCTGGTCCATTTCTCTCAACATCGACACGTTAATGAAATTGTACAGTTTTATTAACCTCCTTGCACTGGTGTACTTTTATCCACGAAATTGCTGAATCCTTTTTTCGTTTGTTTTTGAAACGGCAGCCCCTTGATTGCGCGTTGAATTTATATTTCTTCTATTAACTTCTGGTGCCGTTTTCTTCTTGGAAAATGCACGGTCTTTACCGATTGGACTTTTGATCAAAATTCCTGGAAATTTTATGAACGATTTGCAGAAAGTTACGTATTAAATTAAAGCGTAATTGGATTCTATTGTCGAGCTGACAGCAACGTATGTGAGAAGAAATGTTTCAGGTAAAAAATGTCTGAAATTACACTCAACTTTCATTGAACGATAGCTGAAATCAATGGTTGCTTTTAGTGAAACATGGAATTTGATCTATGGTTCTTGTTTCAATCTAAATTTCATGATGTGATGTGCAATAGAATCAACTTTTATATAAATTATCACTTCACAGGATAACCATTGAAACTTTAATGTCTGACATTTTTATTTAACCGTCTAAATTGATGTAAAAATATTTAAATATTTTGCAATATGTATTGTAAACGGAGTATCTATTTTTGCTATGTTAATCGCTGTATGTTTGCTATATTTATCGCTGATGTCATATTCATTTCTTTTGGGGTTTTTCTGCATGGCGTTAACGATTATTTAATTAAATAACTATGATTCACAGAGGAAAAGATTGAAATATATTACTCTTTCACGCTCGACACGTTTCATGTTGTTTTGGAAGTAAATTATATTATAATTATGAACATGTTTCATGAAATATTTGTATTATTTTATGATGAGGTAAATGTACCCATTATCGACCACATTCCCATTAGGCATCAACTGTTTATTTAGTTGTATTGAAAATGACAAATGAACTGTAAGTGAAAACCTTTCAACATTTAAGTTACAGATATTTCATTTCCTACTGCAATGATTATTGTTATATTAAGGTGTTCATTTACAAATCTAATGAAGATTTTAATAAGATAAGTTATTAAGTACTTAGATCACAAGAAAACATTTTAGCTTTATATAATTACAATAAATCATAATGGCCATTAAAGGGGACATTCTGATTGTAATATTC
Organism: Megachile willughbiella; assembly: GCA_945859595.2. NCBI lineage: Eukaryota > Metazoa > Arthropoda > Insecta > Hymenoptera > Megachilidae > Megachile > Megachile willughbiella. Next base: position 3,153,359 of record OX243807.1, read on the forward strand.
CTTAATAATTATTTTATCTTATTAATTAGCTTATCAGAAAATCTTAATACGTTAACAAAATTAATTATTTTAAAATAATATCTTATACGTCCTGCGGGATCTGTAATCTTAATATCTCTTTTCTTTATAAACTAGAATTTGAAATTTTGCGTTTCGTGCATTTCAAACATTTAAACACTTGAACAATTTTTCGAACATGGAATAAGTTTATTTTTGTAAAAAGAATGAGTTAATAATAAAATAATTTACTCCTCATATTTGTTTTCTTATAAATACTGGTATGATGTAACTGAAAACATTTTTGGAGAAAATTGTTTGTTTACTTAAATATTTTCGTTTTAATTCTTGCTATTATTATAGCAATATAATATTTATTATATTAATTATTGCTTTTACATTTTCTGAAACCATATTACAAAAGCCAATTTTAATGAAACAATTTTAATAATACTGTTAGTGTCTGCCACCACTAGTTAGTGTTCTTGCCAATTTATCTTTTCTCCTAAACTTCCTTAACTTTCTCTTTTGTCTAAATATTTCTAAGCGCTTCCTGGCTATTCTACAATTTTCAGTTTCTCTTGGGTCTCGTGTATGTCTGGTCCGATTTGGCAGCCACAGTTAACTTCCTCTTTCCACTCTGTATATCTCCATTTCCTTTCCTATTTCTATCTCTTTTCGCAAAAATTTTGGACATCGCGTCACTTAGGACAGTCATGACTTCGGGACGGACACTTTATACTCGCTAAATCGCGAGTCACGTATTACCGTTTTTTGTTAATTACTTTTTAAGTTACATTGTTAAATACATTTCGAATGGTAGTTAAATACTCCACGTTTTATTTCACATCCACATCCTCGATACTATTATTCATGTTGTTCAAAACATGGCACAAACAAAATGGTACAAGTCTATTTTAAGCTAAAGAAAAGATCGTTTCTATTTTTTAACAAGTTTGTTAATTATTATAGCATGGTAAAATTTAATAAGTTTATAGTTTTAATAACAACATTCCAATTTATTGATGTTTGCAAACATTTTTCAGTAGACTTAAATGCAAACCCTTAAATACCTCAGTGTGTAAATAAATATACTACTATCACTTATAAAAAACGACATAAATTTTTGATGATAGTATACATTTGCAACCCAAAAGAACCTGTATGTTTACGAAACTCATTAATTTTGATCAAAAAATAAAATTCACACGTTTACATGATAAATACAGAACTCGAATTCCTGATGTTTTTAACCCCTTAACCTATCATTTCTTGAGCAGTTGCGTCAGTCAGAGCTAATTATTGCTGCAATGTTAAACTAAATAAGGAAAATTGAACTGTTAGGTATATTTTGAATTACGGCTCCTTGATTATGAAAATTAAAATTGATATTAAACTCCAAATTCAATTATGCTGCGAAAATAATTTCGATTTGTTGTATCTGAAGTTTAATGTGCGTCAGGAGGGTGACACGTTATTATAAGTCAAAGGGTTAAACCAATTCAAACCCTTAAATATCTCGAAATGGGAACAAATGGACTCATGCAGCTTCCAAAAAAGGCTCATTAAGAGTTGGCAAGATTCAATTCGAATTTCGGTGCATCGCCAAGTTCATTTACATTTTTTATGTAAATTTTTTATCACAATTGCCAGAAACGACTGTAGTTTTCCTGCTGTTTAGAACGATACTTCATTAACAATTCGGGTGCTAGAAACGGCACAAATTTGGCACGGTTCTATCATACCATTTTACGAGCCGAAATTCGAAACAGTGAACAGCTATATCTCGTTTCAGTGCATCAAGTTTCAAGGATCAGTGAATTTCCAATCGTCACGTTATCGAGGATTTCCGTAGTGGCGGTGGTATTCGCAAAGAAGATCGTCTGGCTGATGGAAAAACTTTAAGCAGCTTGTTTGGTTATACAGACAGGGCAAGATTGGAAATACGTTTTCCACTTTTGCATACTAAATCCGAAAGACGACGTTCCGTCGACCGCCATTCAACCACTGTCACAGTCGGATTTCGGAAGAGATACGTATTATCCGAAAGTATGTATACATGCAGTCCTGTTATTTGGATCAAAGGGGAATGACGGTCAAAGTAAGAGCCGGTGAATTTGTAATCGGAATTGGAAACATGGCAGTCCAGTGGGTGAACGTAAACGGATCTGGAAAAAAAGAGATCGATTGCCGTGAATTCAGTGAGATTAATTAACGGCATTATACGTATTTAATTAATGCCATTATGCATTTCAACTAAAATAAATAATAATTTCGGGAAATAGCGTATTTATTTGTTAATTCCAAATTTAATATTAAATTCTTATCGATCAATGCATTATTTTGTAGGAGCATTCGAGCAGATAATGATGGGTACACGCTCAAATAAATGAAATCAAATTGTAGTGGCACTTGTAGTTACACGTAATAATAATGTATAAATAATAATATAATTAATAATAATAAAATACGCAAGGATGTGTTCAGAATGATGGAACAACACGTGTATCGTATTTGGTAGATATGTTAGTGATTAAGGGTACGATTTGGGGAATTTAGGGGACCTCTGGGGACAAAATACTCAGATGCGACCTCATGCGGTGACTTGTAGAAGTTCTGTCGACCTCTGTCTATCTTATGTGTGTTTGGTTAGGAGAGACAAAGATAGTAGATATCTATTTTTCAAAAATGTGTAAAACACAAATTCTAAACGCTAATGGCATTTTGCGAAAAAGTAATATATCGCTATGATTTCTTTTGCATACTATTCTCAGAACTCTAGTCTAGGTTGGTACTGAGATCGATTTTGCAATTTCGTCCTTAAAATTTTATGAAAAATTTTCTTCTGTAAGGAACCTTAGTTTCTAGCTCATACAATTTTAAGTACAATTTCAATTCTTATAACGCACTAGTTTTTAATCACTTCACTGTAATTCATCATCTGTTACGTTTGTATTATAATGACATAAAAGGTGCGTGAAAAGTACAGAGTCAGTATATTAATTAACATAAATCATAATTAATTAAATTGAATTATATTAAATTAATTACATATGAAGTCAGAATATTGTTTGTACCTGTAACAACTTCAATACTAAAAACATTTATACATTCTTCAATCTAAATGTATACATGTATTCATAGTAGGAATGGATAACTTCATCCGCGAGGGTAAATGGCGTGCACCGATTGGTATTGATGACTAGTCAATTGCACCATTAAAAAATTAGAAAACCCCTATACATGTAAATTTACAAGTTCACAAGTTGACTTGTTTATTAGTGTATTGGTCTACAAATTTACAAAGTTGAAAGTTCAAAAATTCACAAATTCAAAAATATACCAATTCAAAAATTCACAAATTTATTCATTGATAAATTCACGAACTCACAAAGTAAAAGATATTTAAATTTACAAATTTACAATTATATGAAATTTCTAAATTTTTTAATCCTTCAAATTACTTTAATGTAACATTTCAAAAGATCCGCAATTCTCAAATTTGTAAATATCAATTTTCTCAAATCTCCAGCTCCCAAACTTCCAAATTTTGTGAAACGTAAATTTGAGAATTTGAAATTGAATTTGGGGATTTTGTAGCGTAGAAATTATAAAGAGATTATAAATTTGAGAATTTGGTGAACTTTGGCATTTTAAAAACTTATCAATTTAAGTATTTGGGAAATTTGAAAATTTGAAATTTGGAAATTTGAAAGTTCAGAAATTTGGCAATTTCACGAATTTCAAAATTTGGAATAATATAAATTAAAATATTTGAAGATGTCGAAATTTGAAAATTCAAGAATTTGGTAATCATGGAAATTTGAAATTTGAAATTTTAATTTGGCAATTTGATAAATTTCAAAATTTGGAATAATATAAATTAAAATATTTGGAGATGTCGAAATTTGAAAATTCAAGAATTTGGTAAACATGGAAATTTGAAATTTGAAATTTGAATTTGGCAATTAAAATTAAATAATGAAAACTAAAATATTTGGAAATGTCGAAATTTGGAAATTGAAGAATTTGGTACACATGGAAATTTGAAAATTCATAAATTTAGGTGTGTGGGAAATCAAGTATTTGGAAATTTAGAAAATTTGAAATTTGGAGATTTGGAAATTCAGGAATTTGGCAATTTGTGGAATTTCATAACTTGGTAATATGAAAATAAAAATGTTTGAAAGTGTAGAAATTTGGAAATTCTCAAATTCTCAAATTCTCAAATTACAAAATTATCGAATCTACATACCTGAGTTCTCAGAATTGCAAGCTTGTTATAAGATGCACTTCATTCTAAATTTATGTTCACCCAAAAGGAATTCTAAGTTGCACCCTATATTCCTGTATTATATTCCCAAATTCCTCTACTCCAAGATGTCTATATCTCTCGAACTCTATATTATTGGGTCCCTATACATCAGATATTAATTGGAATAGCACAGCACGAGGAATCGAGAACATTTTCCATCGTGGAAAGAGAAGAATTCTTTTTGTCGTCAACACAATTTGATGTATTTATGTATTAGCAATTGGAAATGCATATACGGACTGGTGATATTGGCTTTTGTCCATTGACCAACCGATTGGTAATTGCTTTGCTCTCAGCACAATTCCCTCTTTCATAACCCCATACAAGCGTTCCTCCTCTCTTCTGGTTCATAGTACTAAAGGGAGATTCCCGTGTCCAACCCGATTTGCGTTTTTTTGATTGCGGTGAAAAAAATATTTGTCCATCATGTTGGTTTGAAGATGACAGATAGTTCAAAGTCGCATTGCGGTTAAGACTAGTATTACCTTGGTTTAGACTCAAAGAAATATTTGTGATTGGGACGAGCAAATGTGATAAAGTATACATATCAAGTTTGTTAATGTATTTGTTATACATGTATAAGAAAAAAGGATCGTTGATATTGTTTAGGTGCTTAATGGCGATTTTATCATATCGCACGTTTTGACGAGCTACCGTGTTACGCGATTTGTGTTATTAATCGTGCATTTCTTATATTCGTGTAGTTCTTTTTCTTTATTCACTGAACGCAATAATAGCTTCGCTAACAAAGTTTTTATTTCTTAGATCAAAAATAATTTTATCTAAAATTTAAATAATTCAAATTTTTATTCAGATTTGAAAGATTTAAAATTGGATGTAAGAGGAGAACTCCACACATGTTACTTATCTTACTGAACATTCATATCCTGTATTTTGGGGCAAACGGTTAATTGTTTAAAAAATGTTTATAATTAAATGTAGTTACTTGTTCAATTTTTAAGTACAACCGACTGATACAAATAAGCATAGATACGTGGTTAAACATCTGTAGTTCGAAAGATTCAAATACCGGTTATACATATATTCCCTTTTTTTAATTGAAATATTTGATTATATTATTATAGTATCATTATTAATGTTGCAAAGAATTACGTCATAACTACTGCGACTACTGAGTAATTTATTAATTATATTGCATTTATTATGGAATATGGATCTAGGAATATGGATATAGTGAGATCAAGTATGTAGACTCCAAACTGAAAACATTCAAAAATATCCGAATCGTCAAATTGTCAAATCATCAAACTTTTACATTGCTAAATTTCTTAATTTTCAAATCGCACAATCCCTAAATTCTGAAATATTCAAATTTTAAAATCCCTACATTTGTAAATTCCTAAGTTTCGAAACATACATATTTTCAAATTTCTTACTTCCAAAAATTCTAATTTTCTCATGTTCTAAAAACCTAAATTTCTAAATTTCTGAATCTCAAAATCTCAAAATCTCAAAATCTCAAAATCTCTAAATTCCTAAATTTCAGCACCCCGAAATTCCTAAAGTTTAAAATTTTTCAAATTTCCAAATACGCAAATACCTAAATTAAAAATTTTTCAAATACCTATAGTTTTTAATTTATAAATTTTCCAAAAACCCAATTTACTAAATTTGTAAATATATAATTTCCCATATTTCCAAATACCTATTTTTATAAATTTCTAACTTTCTAAGCCCTCAGATTCTCCAGTTTTTAAATTTTCCGAACTTTCAAATTTTCAAATTTGCTGTATGTGACCTACAAAAGTTAGATTAAATTAGTAAATTCGTTAAGGGGTAAAACCACTCTAGAGCCAAAAAAAAGACCTAAATTTGACAATTTATTTTGGAAGTACGACAAACGGAAAAGAATTTCTTTTCAGAGGGTTTATTTAACACATATTGAAGTACGAAAAATAATTTTTTTTTATCATTTTCGTACAAAGTAGGGGCGACAGAGCCCATCGGTGGAAACAGCTTTTGTAGAAACACCGCAACGGGAGAACAGATTTCTCGCCATGTGTGAGAGTTGGAATAAATAATTTAAAAAATTTATAATCTATATACAATTGGCTTTGGTAGTACGTAGGTGTTTTTTGTTTAATCAATTTTTGTAGAAGTTATGCATGTTTTAAGAAATGAATCGACTTTTTGCATGAAAAATGTGCATTGAATGGTTTATAAAAAAAAAAGTTTACATTCAATCAAAAAACGGCTACGTACTACCATGGAGGATATTGTTGTGAAGCTACTGTCAAATTTTCAATTCGATCCATACAATAGTCACCGAGAAATCCGTCTCCCAGTCTGACAAAAGTGGTTTCGAGAAAAACGCGTTTAAAGTTTTATGAACATTTTAATCCTTCAATTTCTTATTTACCTCTAATCTGCGATTCCTGCACCATACATTTGGCCAACCAGGTCGATGTTTGCCTCCTCCTCTACCTTCCTCTACAACCGTTTGTTTTGTAGGTAACAGGTGAACTTATTATTTTAAATGGTAAAAGTAATACAAAAGCCATGAATTGCAGCACGCCACGTAAGTACTCAGTGCGCGCTCCGAGAAGCTGCGGCAAAATTGATAATTGACTCTTTTAAAATTTGTTTTCCACTATAAATCAAATGACATTCTGTTTCTATGACCCTAAGGTATCGTTTTAGCCAAAAAATCGATTGTTTGAAAATCGTAGTGGTTTACCCCTTAAGTGGGTAGCAATCTACTATTGACTCAAATTAAACAAGCAATTCAACGATTTGTCAATATTGGACTATGGTCGCTGTAATCTGATGTGTATAAACTAGATCAGCGGTTTTCAACTTTACCAAAAATGTATATCTCCAAAACGGAAATTTAATAATTGCAGTAATATCGCCAAACATACTATAATTTGTATACAAAAATAATAAACAGATTCCACAGTTAATAACATTATTTTCATGTACACTTTTATATGTGCATTTCTAGTAAAACAGCTGTTCAACAAAATTTAATTTATCTCATGAGTAACAAACATTATAAATATTTATAAAAAAAATGATTTAATTTAATGTAGTCTTGGTGCCTACTTGATGAAAACTAATTTCTGTATAAGATAGTTGTGCCTAAAACGAAACAGTGTTTAATATAAAACACCACAGCATCTCAAAATATCTAGCAAAATTTGTCAGTGATCATGTGAAATATTTTATTATAAACAGAAAACAGTCGTATCAACATTTGAGCAACAGTTGAAAGTTTGTTGAATGTAATGTATTCTTGTCTCATAGGGTTTAAAAGTTTGTAAGGGAAAATTAAATACTGAAATCTTTACAATGGAGGTAAGTAATAAAATATTTTTGCACGATCTTTCATTAAAGGTGTTGAATTTTGAGTTTTTAGAATCAACTTTCTATTAAATTTGCTTTCTATGATAATTTCATGAATAATTGTTATTATGCTACCAATACATGTAAAAATTTTTGTAAAGAAAATGATAATATTTACATAAAATCCATAGTATTGCATGTCATATGTTTGAAAACACGTCAAATCTGTTCACATGTAAGCAAGTATTCAAAACACAGAAAACAAAAAATATAATATTATGTAAATTTTAGAGAAGTGGAAGACATTTACTTATTCATTTGTTTTATTGTTTCGTTTTCCAACTTTTTTTTCAATATCTCACATAATCCATATTGTGTACCATTCTTTCAACTGATCACTTTTGATCTTTGTTACAAATTTTTACCATAGTTTTAAAACACTTTTATTTTTGCGTTGTTAATCATTAATGTATATAAATATCTTTTAAGTTATTCAAATTTTAATTTCATTGAAAAATAACAATTTTCTGTGTTTAATAAGTTTTTAAAATCAAATAATCAGTAAATATTCATCTTGCAGTTACAATCTTTGGTACGATTTAACTTACTATTAAACACAAAATTTCTACTTAAGTTTTGTTCTATATCTGATTTTTGAAAAAAATAACTGTAGGAAACTCTACCTTATATAAATATATCATATAACTCGCTTTCGCTAGTTAAAGGGTTCTCTGCCCCTCAAACTTCCCGCTAGTCGCCTTTCAGCACATGTGACCATTTTTCTGGGAGATTTGGCCATTTTGTGAGAGTTTTACTATCTGACAAAAAGTAGTATCTGGCACCCTTTGGCCTGTACATTTGTATACGTGAGTGGTCGGGATGAGGTTTCATAGTATTTTAAAATGGTGGCAAAATACAGGGTGTTAGGTAGGTCGATAGAAAGTTTGCAAAGGATGAAAGAAGAGGTCATATCTAAATATATCATTATGCAAAGTATCATGGTCTTTGAGATTTTAGCCAATTTGTTAATTTTGCTTATTACCGGACATTTCCGAAGTAAACGATTGTAGAAAATTTATTATGATTTCCAAATTTGTAACTGGACAAAGGAAGAAGTTTTTAGAAACATTTTAATTTGATAGGATTAAAATGTATTTTAATCACAAGACACAGTATGCAGGCAGCTTCATTCGCTTACTAAATATTTAGAACTACATTCAGAAAAATTTTATTCTACGATTTAAATAAAATATGTTCTGAATATAAAAAAAAAATACGAATTTGGAGTTTATGATGATCATAATAAGCTTCCTACAATTGTTTACTTTAGAAATGTCCAGTAATATGCAAAATTAATAAAGTGGCCAATATCTAAAAAATCATGATACCTTGTATAAAGATATATGTATATGAGGAATGCAAAGGTCAATATAATAAATTGACGATTCTGAAATGTCTCTACAATTATTCTTAACCGATTCAAAATTTTAATGGAGTTATTTTTAAAATTATTTAATAAATCGCCATCTGTAAAATTGTATATTGTATCAGTTATTTACGTATTATCAAAATGTTTTTCGCGTGCCGCTGGTTGAGAACCGCTGCTGTAGATGCAACGATTTGTGTACCTTTACTATTCCAACAAGCCATCATAACATATTACGAAAGCAAAACACACATCGACGAGAAATACAACATGCAACATACGTGACTGTATTTACAACTAATTATTACTTATTCAATTAAAACATTCCAGTTATATGTAGTTTAACGTAACAAATCTAAAATGTAGCTATTGGGCATATAATCTAGAAACTTAAAAATTTGAAATTCGAAGATTTGCTAAATTTTTTAATTTGAAAGTGGAGAAAATGAAAACAGTTGAAAATTTGGAAATTTAAAGACATGGGAAGTTATTAAATCTGAGAATTGAAATTGATAAAGTTAAAGAATTGGAGAATTGAAAAAATGTAGAAAGCTGAAAATTTTGAAATTTGAAGACTGAGACAATTGGGAAATTAAAAATATTTGAAAACTTAAAAAATTATGTAAATAAGGAAATTTTTAAATTTGAAAATTGAGACCATTTACAATATAGAAAATTGTAATTTATTTTTCTGGAAATATGAAAACAATTAAGTACAATACAAATTTAGAAATTTCAGGATCTGGAAGTTTGAAAAATTGAGTATTTTGGAATTCAGAATGATTGAACTTTGGGATTGGAAATTGAAAAATTTAGGAACATTAAATAAGGACCTAGGAATTAAAAAATTTAGGAATTCTTAATGACGATCCAGGAATTTGAGAATTTGGAAACTTTTAAAGTGCTTCTGAAGATTCAGAAATTTTTAATCACCATCCAGAACCTGGGAAAACGGAAATTTAGGAATTTTAGAGAATTTAGAAATTTCGAATGACGATCCAGAAATTTTGGAATTTTTTGTAACGTTCTGGAGATTCGGAAATTTGGGAATTTCTAATGACGACCTAGAACCTGGGAAAGCAAGAATTTTAAAAAATTTAGAAATTTCGTATGACGATCCAGGAATTGAATAGTTTGGGAATTTTTAACGAGGACTTGGGAATTCGGAAATTTAGGAATTTTTAATGACGATCCAGAACCTGGGAAAACGAGAATTTAGGAATTTTAGGAAATTTCGAAATTTCGAATGACGATCCAGAAATTTGGGAATTTTTTGTAAGGTTCTGGAGATTCGGAAATTTGGGAATTTCTAATGATGACCTAGAACCTGGGAAAGCAAGAATTTTAGGAAATTTCGAAATTTCGAACGACGATCCAGGAATTCAAAAATTTGGGAATTTTAACGAGGACCTGAAAATTCAGAAATTTAGGAATTTTTAATGACGATCCAGAACCTGGGAAAACGAAGATTTTGGAATTTTAGGAAATTTGAAAATTTCGACTGACGATCCAGAAATTTGGGAATTTTTTATAAGGTTCTGGGGATTCGGAAATTTGGGAATTTCTAATAACGACCTAGAACCTTGGAAAGCAAGAATTTAAAAAATTTAGAAATTTCGTATGACGATCCAAGAATTCAAAAATGCGGGAATTTTTAACGAGGACTTGGGAATTCGGAAATTTAGGAATTTTTAATGACGATCCAGAACCTGGGAAAACGGGAATTTAGGAATTTTAGGAAATTTCAAAATTACGAATGACGATCCAGGAATTCAAAAATTTGGGAATTTTAACGAGGACCTGGAAATTCAGAAATTTAGGAATTTTTAATGACGACTCAGAACCTGCGGAAACGAAGATTTTGGAATTTTAGGAAATTTGAAAACTTCGAATGACGAACCTGGAATTAAAAAATTTGGGAATTTTTCATGAGGTTCTGGAAATTGAAAAATTTGAGAATTTTTATCGAAGATCTGATATTTTAGAATACATAGAATTTAGAAAGTGAAGGAATAATATACTAATTTCCCTTAAAGTATCAAACAATTTGTTAAATTATCATTGCGTTAACTTCCTCATCTTTTTGTCATAATTCATGGAAAGTTCGTTCCATTTGGCCAATTACTTTGAATAAATCCTCAGGTAGCGTAGTAAGAAATTATAAGTTCATGTATTTGGGCTACACACCGCGGCCAACTTTCTCAGAGTTATTTAAAAGGGAATTAACCATTCCCAAATATTCATGCATATTCACGCCATTTAGGAGTTCGTTAACGCGACGGTTTAATCATGTCGGTATTATGCCGCAAAATTTGATCTTGCAAATCCTAGCGGCATAACGAATGTACTTCCAAAATTTGCCGACCCTCGCGAATTTCGTTGCAGCAAATAGACTGCGAGCGGAAGAAACCGTGTGCAACGCAAGCTACTTCATTTTGCTCGCCATTTTTTCCTGCATAATTACAACAGCGACTGAAATTTAGAATCATATCATTTCTCTTGAGCGCAATTTTGCTGTTATACAGAAACGATCCAATCTGAATGCGCAGAAATACGATACAATTTACTTAAATTTCTAGACTGCGAAACAAAATATACCATAGTTATTAGATTATGAAATTTTGTATAGTAGCAGATGAAATTAACCCTTAACGGTTTCACTGAGATATGAAGTAACCCTAGCTAATTTAGCTTCAATTTTAGCCACGTTATATCCTGAAAATCTGAATAAGTACTTTTTTTGAAAGACCAGTATTTTTATTATTTTTTTCTTAAACTGTTAAGAGTGTTCAAGAGTGTTCAATTAAAATTTTATTTCCTTATATTAAAATCGAAAGAAATTTTGAATACCTCTGTGAAAATCGTCACTTTTTCGATTCTTTCACGTTTTTCAATTTTTTGTTCATATTCAATGTTTAAATTTACTGAAGTCAGGTGGGAAATATGTTAAAACATCTTTGAAAGATTATTTATAATTTTTTCAAGTTATAATAATCAGTGGCTAATTAATTTGTATTAATTAATAATGTAAACGGTAAAATGAAAGTTTGTAATCGAAATAACTTTGGAGATCATAATATGAAGAAAATGTTAAATAAAAATGTTTTGTGCTAAAACTTTGTTGTATAAAATAAATTGTTATCAGTTCTGTAATTGAATAGTGAAAAATTGATAAAAAAGCTTGATTAATTTAATAAATAAAAAGAAGTATGCATTTGAGTTGATGTACGATAATCGATACTGTATTTAACAATTTATGGATAATATAGCTTAAGATATTGTTAGTGGCAAAGAAAAGAGTTTGCGTTGGAAACATAAAATTTAGAGGTACAGAATTTAGAAAATGGGGGATTTCAGGATTGAGAAAATTAGAAATATTGGAATTTATAAATTTGCAAGTTTTAAAATTTAGAAATTTGCTAATTTTAGAATTTTAGAATGTGAAGACATGAACATTTGAGAATTTAACAATTTGAAAATTATAACATTCGGAAATTTTTAAATTATAAAATTTGAGATTTGAAAATTTGAGAATTTAAAGAAATGGAAACTTGCGAGTGCAAGAATTTTGAAATTTGAGGATATTAAGATTGAAACATTTTTAAATGCAGTAATACGTGAATGTGGAAAGACGATTTAAAAGTTATGAAATCTGAAATTTAGAAATTTACCAAGCTGAAAATGTGGAATTATAAGTATTTTAGTATGTAATAATTTGTGGATTTCAAAATTTGGAAATTTGAAAATTTTGTTATTTAGTAATTTAGAAATTTAGAAATTGACGAGTTCAGAAATTGAGGAATTGGGAAATAGAGACATTACGTAGTTGAAGAATTGAAAAATCGAAAAATCAAAAATTTGAAAATTTGAAAATTTGAACATTTGAAGAATTGAGGAATTGTGGAATTAAGGAATTGAGGAATTGAGGAATTAAAGAATTGAGGAATTAAAGAATTGAAGAATTGAAGAATTGAAGAATTGAAGAATTGAAGAATTGAAGAATTGAAGAATTGAAGAATTGAAGAATTGAAGAATTGGAAAATTGAAAAATTTTTTGGAGAAGTTTGGAAGATTAGAGGTGTTTAGAAATTGAGAAATATTGGAAATTTTGTTATGGAAAGTTTGGAATTGACTGAATATACGAATTTGGGAATTTCAAAAATGTGCAGTATTTAACTTTATCAATACGGGAATTCAAAAATACATTTCATATAAATTTAAGAAAATGTGTATTAAATTTTATATAAATATCAGATTTATAAATTTACAAATTTGTAATATTGACAAATCTGGGTAAATGGAAATTTTGGAATTTAGAACTTTATTACTATTTCGAAACTATCGGTCCGTTGAATTACAGATAACATTCCGATATAATTGATCTTTATCGATAGCGTTATTAATAGTTACATCTCCGTAATGGAGATACTCCGGTTTATAACACAATTCTGATATCAATATTTCGATGATATCGATAAGCTGTCATTACGGGAAGTAGATGTAACTGTAACATAATAGTATACAGCGTGTAATTGTGTTATTCAAATTTACATATTCTTATTTGCACTTCAAACCAAATTTAACACTCCAATTTTATTACTCATTGTCAAATCTATTTATGTCATTTTAAGGTTTAAATCCTCGAGACAAAAATTTGTAATTTAATAAAAAATTAAAAGATTTGATACATCAATTTATAAATAGATTTAAATAATTAATTTAAATTATTACTTTATTTTTTTTCTTTGTTACCTCTTTTAAGTCGTTTTAATAAAATTTTAACGATATTAACGATGCATTGTTAAGTATCAATGAGGTATTGATAACTTATCATGAACTGTAACATAAAAAGTCTAACAGGATTTAGTGACATAACAATATTATAAAGCATCTGACATGTTGTATCAATTTGAAGCATAAAGTTGAACAAAATGTTTACATAAACATTTTGGTAATACTTCAAATACAAAATGCCTGGTTATCACTTATAGTAAACATTGATCGATCTTAGAACATCTAAAATATGAAACAATTTTGATGACATAAAACTATCGTAAAATAACAGTTGTATTACATCAATTTAAAATTTAACGTCTGTTGAAAATGACCATCAAGACCGTTCTTCTATATACACAATTGTTAATCATTAGATAACCATTTTACTGCTCATTGTACAAAGGAATCGTTGTTACCATTTTCTAACAACCACTTAATTCATAATAAAAACGATTATGATAAGTTTACATAATCATTTTTAACTGTTAGCAAAGCTCTTATCGCGTTCAGTGAATAAAGAAAGAGAATTACACGAATACAAAAATACACTGAATGATTAATAATAATACAAATCGCGTAACGCCTAACTCCTCAAAATGCGCGATATGGTAAAAACGTAATTAAACAACAACTGAACGATGATATATGCTTTTCGCATATACGTATTACAAATATAATACCAACATTAACAAACTTTAATCTTTAGATTAAAGTGTCATAAGTAATAACTTGTAGTACTTTTATTCATCAAATTCCGTCAGACTGTTGATGCTTGGAAATCAATCACTTTATACGTACAACCTAATACGTCATACGTACAACCAAAGAGTAATTATAACAAGCGGTGACACTCTGACAAAGAAATTACTTTTAAAGAGAGCCAGAATAATACAACCAATTTAAATGCCAATGGCAAATGAAACATAAAATATTAACGTAGATACTGTGCAACTATGACGTTCGACAAAGAATGGTTTATACCTGCACATTAATCTGTAATTCATTTGTAACTTATTTATAAGAAATACTTTGTTATTTATTCGTAATTTGTAATAAATACGAGTAAATATTTTATTTCTTCTCTGTAACACATTCATCAGTAATTTATTTGTAATAAATATTTTGTCATTTTCCTGTAACACATTTATATGCATGTAAAGAAAAAACCTGTTCGGTATTTCTTAAGTTGTATTTACCGCGCTACCGATAGAGACCACGAGAGGTTACGAGAGGAATAGATAGGCTTTTGTTTTTATAAAATAGAAGAGACGACATTTTGGTGATATTAAACAGAATTTTATTAGTGGAAACTCTCCGAGATCAAAACGTAAAGAAAGACCTGAAATAAGGGCTTCAAATGTTGTTTCTCTAATTATTACAGGTAAGCGAATACTTGGTGTATTACATTGTAAATAAATGAACTCTAATTATTACAGAAACGCAATTCTAGCCTTGTTTTATTTGGTTTTCATTTTACTGGATAAAATCGCATTATATGCATTATTTTGTAAGTTTAGCAGTTAACAAAATAATAATTTATAAAATAAAACTTTATAAGTTTACTTTATAAATTATTTGTAATAATCATGTATGTAATATATGTCCTTCAAATATATTTTGTAAAGTAACCATTTCAGTGCCTTCTTTGTTATGTCTTCATTATACTTTCCTTTTTCAACTTTTCAGTGTTATGAAATTTATGTAAACATTTCGAAAACCAATATCAATAATATACAGAAAATTTACGATAAGTAATTTTCTAATTATTAGAAGTTGACATGAAATTAAATTCGTTTGATTTAAATTTCCCGCTCGTTCATACAACCAATTTAATGGGGCAGACTTTGCCGAACAGTGACACTTCTCGTTGTACTTATACTTTAGTATAACACTACAGATTCAATTAAAAAGATACCTATTTCAAATTATCGTATTAACTCTTCCATTAAAAGCAATAGGAAATATAGCACAATGCACTTTTTCATATTAAAATCAATGTTTCGTAATAATAGCAAATTATAAAAATCTTCATAACAATATCAACAATACCCCCTGTTCAATAATATCAATAATAATAGCCCGAATATATTTGTTTCGAATGCAATAACATTTTGTTGTAATCTTCATTCTGTCATATCAAATGTTAGTCATCTTCCGAGTATAAAGAGTTAGATTATCCATAGTCCTGTGCGTTTTTACCGGATAAAAATTTCAAAAGTAATATTCCCTACAATAGCAGCGGTTAATATTTAGTACAACAGCTTGAAGAATTCAATTGAGGGGATACTCGTGAAATGGCCATCCTGAGAACACCATTTGTAGGAGACGAATTTTTCGAGCGACGTTCTCCGACGTCAGGACGCTTTCATGTGGCGCCAAAGACGTCAGGGCTAGGACATTATCCGTGAATAAGGGCTGGCGAATGTGCGCGTACCACAGATCCTCGCTGCGATTATCGGAAAAACGATCTCCGTCTGACGTGTGATGGCTTTATGAGCTCTCCTCGCTTCTCTTTCTCCCTCGCTCTATCTCTAGCCGTTTCTCCGTTCTGATCCTCATGCTCTTCCGTGATAGCGTGGAACAGGATCCTCTAGAGCTCCAGGAAAATTGCGGAGATTACAAATAACGTCCGAACGTAAATACCATCCTGGCGAGAAGATGATCGGAAGCTTCAGCACTGCGGATTAATAGATCAGTTTTGCTTGTGGATCTTGTTTAAACCAACCAGACGAGGAATTGTCTGAGCGAATTTAGGCACGCTCGGCCAAGGGAAGTAATTCGCGTCCTTATTGTTTCTTTGGGATTTTCGATGCTTCTTGTTTTCGATAATCGGAACTCTAGCAATTTGGAATTCGGTATCTGGCCCCGGCACCCTGGAATTTTAGCACTTCGGAATTCTGTACTTAGGAATTTCTAATTATGAAATTTTGGTGATTTGGAACATTGGAATTTTGGAATTGTTAAATTTAGAAATTGAAAAATTGAAAAATTGAAGAATTGAAAAATTGAAGAATTGGATAATTGGAGAATTGAAAAATTGAAGATTTGAAGAGTTGAAAAATTGAAAAGTTGAAAAATTGAAGAATGTAAAAATTGAAAAATTGAAAGATGTAAAAATTGAAAAATTGAAGAATTGAAAAATTGAAAAATTGAAAAATTGAAAAATTGAAAAATTGAAAAATTGAAAAATTGAAAAATTGAAAAATTGAAAAATTGAAAAATTGAAAAATTGAAAAATTGAAAAGTTGAAAAGTCGAAAAATTGAACAATTGGTAAATTGAAAAACATCAGAAGTTTTAAACATTTGAATCTTTGAACCTTGAAATTTCGGAACATCGGAATCTTAGAAATTTAAAATTTTGAATTTTCGAATGTTCAAATTTTTTAATTTTGGTTTTTTAAAATTTTAGAAGTTTGAAATTTTGAAATTTTTGAAAGTGCTTTATTACAAGTAAATAAATCATGAACAATCTTTAAAAGTGTAGTTAGGAAGTCTATATAAAATATTAAATGAATAATTCTACAGAAATAAGAATTATTTGACAGTAATTTTGTGCTCATGATTTCTCTTTTCATTTTTGAACTGTAACAGGATAAAAACGTAATAAAAATTAGTATTATCAAAAAATTTCATAAAAATCATGAAAATTTAAAAAAAAATAGGAGAAGGAAATATATTTTATTAGTAACACCATAAGTTATGTCCATTTTTTTTTATTTGCATTATTTTTTAAATAATGAAGATGACCTTTAGTTGTCTAAATGGAATGTTATATACTTTATAATATTGTTATGTCTATTCAAGTACTTGTTTCTATTATTTCTCGTTTTTAATACAAACAATGAAATTATATTTCTTCTAATTAATCTTCTAAACGATTTTCTTATGATTATTTTGCCAATAGACCACCATCTGTAGAAAATAAAACCGGAAATTTGCAATTTAGTAGATCAATTATAATCATTGTTATATTCTTGGATATGTAATCTATATGTTCTTAGAATTTCCCTATAATTTCTGAGAAAAATGACTGGGAGCCTTTTGTATTTCTTAGAACGTGAAAAATTATAATACATATTACTCGTTGTATGAATTTTTCTATTTTAACAAAGAAACACGATTTGGAACTGATAATCATTAAAAATTAATAATGATCATGTTAAAGCAGTAAAAAATGATAACGAAAAATTATAAAATATTTGTAACATATTTGAAAAAGGCATAATAAAAAATTGCAGTTACAAAAAATAAGAGATTATTTTCAATAATTATGTTAAATTACGAAATCTACAGTTTATGTTTGTCGAAATACATGAATTTTTCATTATAAATTATTTTAAGTAACATATTTGTAAATTTATAGTCACGAAGGGTCAAGAGAATTTTTATTTCCAATAAATTATAAAATTTAAAATGTAAAATTGATTAGACAGCTAACAAAGGATTTTGAAGCAACTTTATTGCTTGAAGAAGGGTTAGCGATTTTAGAAGTTACGATGAGAAGTGATTTCGTAACATTTGTGAGAGCAAATGTAGCAGATGGATCAACTTCTCGAAAGTTATTAAAGTTGGGAAGTTCTTATTCAAATTTGTAGAACGGAATTTTTCAAGTTCAGTGAGGTACAGTAGTATCCTTAAATATCTAAGATATTCATGTGTCTATAAATTTGACTGAAGTTCATCCGGGTCTTACATAAAAGCTCAGCGACGTGCCTTCAAATTTCCATGAATTTCAAGAAGTCATGTTGGGACTTATGGTTGAAGCTTTTCAGGAAGTCCGGTCAAAAATTGGACAACGATCTGCTTTAATATTTTTGCTCAGTTCATGGATTTTATCTAATATTTTATTTCATATTAATCTTCTATTTGAATCCGTATATAGTAACAATTAGTAAAATATGAACTTTAGTAAACTAGTAATTACAATAGTGACTAATAATTACAATTCAGAAGTAAAATTAATAATTACTATCAAGATGTTAATTTTTTGTAAATCTTTTCGCAAGTAAATTTATTGAGCGGATTTCTCTTGAGAAATTTCTTAACGTATTTTAATTAAACTTTGTAATTAAGCTGTAACGAAGTGAAACAGTTGGAAACAGGTAATTAACAGACTAAAATGTGATAATAAATACTATTATATGACCAAGCATTAATTATCGGTATCAAAATAGAGTTAATTATTTCAGTTGTTTATTTTGAAAGTGGGGCAAGTCCTTTTCTGTTATTGCGAGATATCGAAGGGTTTCTATTTCGATTTTAAAAATATCGGTAAGTACTAACAATATCTTATTCATTGAATTTTTAGCCAATTAACTTCGTTTTGGTCTGTATTTATTGTTCTCCCTGAAACAGAATTTTCCAATGATTGTATTGAAATAAAATCTTTTTCTTCCATGTTATGTACTGTGAAGGATTTTCTGCCGCAGGCGGCTATCACGCTATAGTGATCATTTGGAGTGTATAAAACATTTTTTTTCGCAAGGCCATTTCTATTACACCGAAGTCACGATCATTGGGTAAGTATGAATGGCCTGAAATTAAAAATTTTGAAAAAGGTGACTTATGCCACTTTCAAAATAAGCGGCTTATATATTTAAACAAAAAATTGATTAATTTTTAAATAAACGTAGATAGCACAAATTTTTTTATCTACTTATTCTTTTTATTATCTGTCATTAAATTTTTCTAAAACTGCTTCCACATTTCACAAAGCATCCTTTTGTCAGTTTTCCATAGAACGAAACGGAGTCCCACATTTTCCAATTAAATAATATATGAAGTTGATATTTGAAACCGCGATAAATTGACTGCGATAATATTGACGTGAAACATTCTCTTTTACGTTATTAAATAAGAGTAACTTCCGTTGAAAAAGGATACTTGTCGGTCGACGATATATCGATTAAGTTCGAAGTAGTTTCAACTGTAGACCGTCGAAAGCTCGAAATCTAATACAGTCGGAAGTTTAATTGCCGTTAATTAATTACAGGTAACTAGTGTTTAATTATTAATTAACTCGATGGAGATACAAAGAACATTGAACCCACATTGTAGACAATATCAAATTTTACCACATGGAATATCTACAATATTTCTCCCAATGCACAGCATGTAATTTCAGCAAGCCGGAGCAAAATTTAATTGTGGAATTCAACCAGAACTTGATATGACACCTGATATATGTACACAAAATTGTAACTAGTTTACATCAATGTGGGAAACCCAGTGACTAATACACGACGATCTTAATAAACCTTTACACAATTGTTCATTCAACTTATCTGAAAATATAATCATATTTCGTCTATTATCAACCCTCTTATACGAACCGGTCCATGTAGCTACTTATAAATTGTAAACGATGCAAGATATTAAAAAATGTTTGCAACAAAAGTTGTATTGTTTACTTAAATCTACAAATCTATATAAAGTTTTGTTAGATACATCATTCAATGTATTGAATTCCTGAATTCCTGAGTTCATGAATTCCTAAATTCCTAAATTCCTAAATAACTCAATTCCAAAATTTCTAAATTCTTAAATTCCTAAGTTTCTATTCTTCGGAATTCCTATATTCTCAAATTTCTAAATTTCCAAATTTCTGAATTTCTAAATTTCTAAATTTCTAAATTTCTGAATTTCTAAATTTCTGAATTTCTAAATTTCTAAATTTCTAAATTTCCAAATTTCCAAATTTCTAAATTTCTAAATTTCTAAATTTCTAAATTTCCAAATTTCCAAATTTCTAAATTTCCAAATTTCCAAATTTCTAAATTTTTAAATTTCTAAATTTCTAAATTTCTAAATTTCTAAATTTCTAAATTTCTGAATTTCTAAATTTCCAAATTTCCAAATTTCTAAATTTCCAAATTTCCAAATTTCTAAATTTTTAAATTTCTAAATTTCTAAATTTCTAAATTTCTAAATTTCTAAATTTCTAAATTTCTAAATTTCTAAATTTCTAAATTTCTAAATTTCTAAATTTCTAAATATCTAAATTTCCAAATTTCTAAATTTTTAAATTCCTATATTATTAAATTTCCAAATTCCTAAATTCCTTAACTCCTTAACTCCTGAATTCCTGAATTCCTGAATTTCCAAATATAAAATTCCTAAATTCTTAGAATTCTGACTCTCTAAATCACTAAATCTCTAAATCACTAAATCTCTTAATACCTAACTCTCTAAATCTTTTAGTCCCCAAATCCCTATATCCCCAAAATTCCCTCATTTCTGAATTCCGAAATTCGTGAATTCTTAAATCCTTATATTCTTACATTTTTAAATTCCTGAATTCCCAAATTCTCAGATTCCTAAAGTGCTAAATTTTTGTGTAAATATTTGTTAAAATTATAAAATTCAATTTTCTTGAAAATCAGGTTAGACATAAATGAATTTTCTTGTGTATTTTTTAATTATTTTTTCAGCCTTCATTTGCTTTTTCCCTTCTTATAACAGATATTAACTTAAATGTAAATGCAAGCATAGACACTTGTTATTAAACTGGTATTATTGCAAGGTTGTCAATAAATCTATAATGAGGAGATGGTGTACACGTGAATGGGATCAATTATTCCAAAAGTGAATAGGTAATGACATCATTGTAATGCACTTCTGCAGATGAGCACGTGATTCATTAACGTCTAACGCTGAAACGATGATGCAGTACAGTTTGGAATATTCCACCGGTTTTACGATAAGCCATAAAATAATTAAGCGTCGTAAAAGCTTCAGCGGGAAACAAACATATTCACGAAATTTGATCGTTAAATTGTAAATCGTCATTGAATGGCTTCACCTGTATGATTTATAGAACACATGTTTATACATTAACACATTACTTTACATTAATTAGTAAATGAAATTACATTATATAATACTAAAAGTAATTATAGCATAATTAAAAGTAATAATAAGTATAAATAAAGGAATAAAACAAGTATATTATTCCGGATTAATTGTTTAATCAGGTGAATTTTCGATAAAAAGAAAGAGCTGTAATTAAAAATTAATTAACGCAAATAGACTTGTACTATTCACGTCACACACACGTACGATATATTCACTTCTTAATGAAAATATACATACACATTTAAAAGCAGAGATTTTTTAGTGAATATATTTAAGTTGTAATACAATTTAATGACCATGTAAAATACTTCGGTATTAACAAAACACAATGATATTAACTTTGAAGGTTGGAATTGTGTGGTTCAAATATGTTCAAAGTTTAAAATTCTTAAAGTTCTAAAGTTGCAAAGTCTGGAAGTACCGAGTATTTGATAATACAATTTCAAAATAACGAATCTTCAAATTATCAAATTATCAAATTATCAAATTACAAAATTATCAAATTATCAAATTATCCAGTTATCAAGTTATCAAGTTATCAAGTTATCAAGTTATCAAGTTATCAAATTATCAAGTTATCAAGTTAGCAAATTATCAAGTTAGCTAATTATCAAATTATCAAATTATCAAATTATCAAATTATCAAATTACAAAATTATCAAATTATCAAATTATCCAGTTATCAAGTTATCAAGTTATCAAATTATCAAGTTATCAAGTTAGCAAATTATCAAGTTAGCAAATTAGCAAATTATCAAATTATCAAATTATCAAATTATCAAATTATCAAATTATGAAATTATCAAATTACACTGTACAACAGCCAACTGATTTCGTAACCGCCACTATGAAATTCTTATAGATTTTTGCGAGCTGAATACGAATCTGAAATCCGTTTTTCTCTAGGACGTTGCTCCGTTCAATTATTCCGTTATGCCAAGACAGTAGGCAGGACGACTATCGCGCCGCGCCAACATGGAGTACCACTGGCAGCGGCGCGTGTTTTGCCGAACTATTTTTTTTATAAGAAGGAAACCAAAGTAATTTTGTAACTTCGCTTGATGGTTTCTTCAGCAGAAATGTCTGCTCTATCGCGTACGATGGTTACATTTTCGCCTAGACCCATAGTTTTTTAAATAAATTGAAAAATATCAGCAAAAATTGGTGCCTTTTTGGTGTCTTTCTTACTTTGACCATTATTTAAACATATTTAAATGTTTACAATGTAATAACAATTTATATCGTTTTATTCGGGAAAGTTCACAGATTTTTCTCGTGTAAAAAGCCACTGAATAGCTGCTACGGTAAAAGCACAAAAAATGTCCAAAGTTGAAAATTTGCAATTTTTTTAAACATTAATTTTCTCAAAAACTGTACGTCCTAGAGAAAAACGGATTTCAGATTCGTATTCAGCTCGCAAAAATCTATAAGAATTTTATAGTGGCGGTTACGAAATCAAAAAAAAGTCAAAATTTGTTGTACAGTGTTATCAAATTATTAAGTTATCAAATTATAAAAGTTTTAAATTTCCACATTCATAAATTCCAATATTTTGCCGCGGAAACGTTGTGGATGTTGCAGAAGACCTTTGGTGACAAGGCTGTGTCGCAAAAAAATATTTACAAGTGGAACAAACGTTTCAAAAAAGGTCGAGTCCGAGTTCAAGACAAATAGCGCTCCGGAAGAACCATCAACATGTTCTGATAAATGCCACGTGAAGGAAATCAAAGATTTGGTGCTTGGAAATCGTCGATTGACAATTAGAGATCTTGTTGATGCTGCGGACATCTCATTTGGATCAACTGAAACTATTTTAAAAGATGTTTTGTGTCTCAAACTCGACAATTCCGCGTGGAACGATATTGCGCCGCCCCACACTGCGTTGGTTCTTCGAGAACATTTCACCAAAAAATCGACCCATATCGTTCCACAACCACCGTATTCGCCTGATTTAGCACTGTGCGACTTCTGACTGTTTAACAAACTCAAAAGACCGTATCTGGGACATCGTTTCGAATCGACTGATGAGATAAAAGCCAAATCGAAGAAAGTATTGAAGGGCATCCCGGAAAAGGACTTGTTTGACTGTTTCAAGGATTGGAAAAAACGTTGGCATAAGTGTAATGTGTCGGATGGGAAATACTTCGAAAGTGATGAGATTGATTTAGAGGAATAAATAAAGATCTTTCATTTTATAAACAAATTCGCCTTACTTTTTAATCACAGTAGTATATCTATTTAAAATATATCTAATAGTAATTTCATGATAAATACAAGTGTATAATTTATTTTTTTTTGCCATCTTGATAAAGAAGATTATAATAAATCGTTTAAACAATGTTCAGAAAATAGTAACCGTTTCGTCATCGATTAAAAAATAACATGTCGTTCTCTGAATCTCTTCGGTTCACTCACGTAATTACGAAGATTTTTCTGCTGATCTGTCTTAACTAGACAGAGGCTTTTTATTTCCTCAATCAAAGCGGTATCAACCGCTAACTGGAAGTATCTTTTTAGGGGAAACTTTCTTCCTGGTTCGAGCAATCACTCCTTGGCATCTTTTAATCACGGAAAAGCTTCTCTCTCGACGGAAACTTTCTGGCTCATAATTTTATTACGTGCTTCGAGGATAATTTCTTAACGATTTTCTTCGATAAATGAATAAATGGAAATCTTTATCCTCAAACGTTGGTGTCAAAAGAACAGATTACTGCTTCAAATGAATATTTTTAAGATACCCTTTCAGGCAGCACTTCTCCGCGTTAATACCTTTTAACGTTGCAATGTAAACGTTAAATTGTTCAACACTTGAACTACGGGTGTTAAATAAACACTTGTACATTGAAAGTACAGGGGACAAACAAATAACTAAACCCTGAAGTATCGATTTATACAATCCATTCGTTATCTCAACATGTGGCAGACATTTTGACAAAAACATGGTAACAAAATTTTGTACATAAAATGTAAAACCAGTTATTTTGACAGGTTTCTAGTTCTAGTATTAATTAGTGTATCTGTCAAATCAGAGTACTTATTGATTCATTAAGGAGTGGAGATTGTAGAGATCTGATATATCGGAAGATTCGATGCAATTTTACACTTTCTATTTAATAGACCAAAAATAATAGTATGTTGAAAATATAGTATATAATCATCTTAAAAGATGGTAATAACTTATTATAATTTCTTTATTTGCAATTTTTATATTGTATTTATTATTGATGCGAAGAGTATTTATTAAAAGTGCGTTTTCTTATTACACGGTGTTATATTTTATCACATAGTTAAAATTTAAGAAATTTAAGAATTTAAATTCAATATACAATTGCTGAAATTTGGGAATTTTTAATTTGAAGGTTGGAAATATGAATATAAGTATCTAAAGATTTAGGAACCTAGGAATCTAGGAATTTAGGAACATGTGAATCTATGAATCTAGAAAGATAGGAATGTATGGATTTAGAAATCTAAGAATCTAGAAATCTAGCAATTTGAGAGTCTAGGAATCTAGGAATCTAGCAATTTAGAAATCTAGAAATCAATGAATCTAGGAATCTGGGAATTTGGAAATCTAAGAATCGAGAAATCTAGGAATCTAGGAATTTAGGAATCCAGAAATCTAGGAATCTAGTAACCTAGGAATCTAGAAATCTAGAAATCTAGAAATCTAGAAATCTAGGAATCTAGAAACATGTGAATCTATGAATCTAGGAACCTAGGAATCTATGGATTTAAAAGTCTAAAAATTTAGGAATCCACCAATTTGGAAATCTAGGAATCTAGGAATATAGCAGTTTGGAAATCTAGGAATATAGCAATTTGGAAATCTAGGAATCTAGGGATTTGGGAATCTAGGGATTCGGGAATTTAGGGATTCGGGAATCTAGGGATTCGGGAATCTAGGGATTCGGGAATCTAGGGATTCGGGAATTTGAGGATTCGGGAATCTAGGGATTTAGGAATCTAGGAATCTGCGGATTTAGGAAACTAGAATTTATGAATCTTGGAATTTAGGAATGTAAGGACTTTTGAATCTAGGAATTTAGGAATCGAGGAGTTTAAAGATTTAGAAATCTAGGGATTTATGAGTCTAGGGATTTATCGTGTAGGGATTTATGAATCTCGGAATGTGGAATTTTGAGAATTTTTAAAGTGAAGGATTTACGAACTTAAGAATTTGCGAATATGAGATTTTGAGAATTGTAAAATTTAGGGTTTTTAGGGTTTTACCAATTTAGAAATTTGGCTATATAAAGAATTGAAAATCTATATTACAATGTTCATGTATTTATGAACATATTTGTATTTCTTTATTTGTCACATTTAATGCTCTCTAGACGGCCAGATTTAGTTCTAATGGTAAAATCTCATCTCGAAAAGTCACTTTTGGTGATTGATCTTACTTAATTCACCTAGCTTCTAACGAGAAAAACCAATCGATACCTAAATAGGTGATTAAGTAGTAATCCTTTCACGGAAGATCCATTACGAAGGTAAGTTAAGTTGCATTATTTATTTATTCCTAACGGATAAAGAATTGGTGGCCATACAAATAACAATCTACAAGTCACGTTCGGTTCCCGATACGGCTTCGATTGACCCGTGGCTCTGTAATTGAATAGTCCTTAGCATTTTTCCCTTAAGTGCGCAGGATACCGACGGTGTCGATGGAGGAAATGGACAAGAAAACCAATTCCTTTGCTCTCTCTTTCTCTGTATCTCGTCGAGAAGAAAGCGTTACTCAAGAATGGCGAAGCCTGGAACGCCCTAGCATCAACGAATTCCTTGGACTTCCCCTGAGTAAAAGGATTCTGAAAATAACGGCGAAGAAAATGAACAAAACGACCGATTGTTCGTGCCTTTCTTCTCGCTTGGCGAGAGCTTTCGTAATGTTTACATGTAAAAGGCGAGTGAAACGGCATCTCGGTGTAAAGAGGATTGCGAAGTTCACGAGAGTGGAACTCTGAAAGCGTTCTCGTAGGTTGTTTCGCGGAGAAAAAGAAAGATGGGAGGAAATAATTGTGTCACGATGTAATTGAAGATTTTTATCAAACACAACGTTCACTTGCGTCGAGCTTCTCCTCTTTGCCACGATTTTGAATAGTCAAAGTACCGTTCAGAGTTTCTCGGAGCGTATTTTGAAGGTGTTTGGATTTGACGGTAAAGGAACCGTGTATCGAGATTTCCTGGAGTTTGAAAACTTGATATTGCTGCGGAAACAGGGAGCAATTGAGCGGTAAATGTTATATGATGGTTGTGTAAATATTGGAGGAATATTGCCCAATGAATTTAGAATAATTTGTATTCGGATGATCGTACTTTAATCACGTAATTTTTATAAGCATTGTTTATGTGCACTGGGTCATGGAGTCACAATGGTCGATTAGGTAGACGAAGGTCGTAAATCTTCGGCTCATGAATATCACAATGCGTTTCCACTACTCGACGAATTAAATGTTGTGTAAAACTGATTGTCTTTGAGTTGGATGACTTGAATGTGGTGTGGAGTGATTGATTTTGGTATTTGGTTGTGATGAGACCTTCACGATGGCCGATTAACGACAACGAAGATTGTAAGGCTTCACCCCACGAATCCAATGTTGTGCTCTAGTTCTGAGTGTGATAAGAGGTTAGGTTATGAACGTATGTTATTTCTGCGACCTTCACCATGGACGATCAGGTCAACGAAGGTTGCAAGGCTTCGTCCCACACGTACACAATATATCCCTATGCCTTGATGACGATTATCAAGTGATAATGCATATCACGCGAATCTTTGAGACGATGGTTCATCGAATGAATTGGTATCCACGAGAGATTCGTATCGATACTGAACGAGTTGCTCAAAAAGGAAAACCTGCGAACATTGGAGGGGAAGGTCGAGCCGTGGAGATGTCTACCATAGAGGACCAATCAGGGTCAGTCCATAATTTGGGAAAAATACCGATTGATGACACGATTGGGCGAATGGGTTCGCGAGACCTTTAGTCCTCAATGAGTGGTCGTAAGTGTTGATGATAGATGTAGGTGTCCCAAGCACTTGAGTGATTTGGGTTCTTCAATGGATCTCGGGATTGGGGCACACTGCGAGGCTGCTGAATGGTGGAGCTCGAGTGTATTGGCCCGCTGGGTTGACATGGGTTTTGTAAATGCTGTAGACTGCAGGGGGTGCACAGTTTAAGATATGGGAAAAAACTTCTTCAAGGAAAGACATATTGGCTTTCGATGAATGACATGTGTTTTTGTTTGTTGTCAAGACTGTTGGCAATAGTTTAGAAAATCGAGTTGTGGAGACGTTCTCGAAAAGTCATAAAATAGCTATTTAATGTTGCGTGAGTGATGCATAGACACGATTTGGGTTTTGACTGAATGTCCATAAACACTGAGTTGATATTATTCTGAGTTACGTGAATGGTGCAAGTCGGAATGCTGTGTACAATCAGTCATAGCATTTTAATGTATTATATGGTAGTGTTACTGAAGCAGCATGCGATTAAAAAGAAAAATATGAAATACTAATAAAGTCGTAAGGACGTCATCTTGTCTAATGGAAGAAAGTACATAAACAATACTAACTAAACTAATAAAGTTGTAGTATTTTTTGTTATCATTGTACTCATTTACGTATGGTGTTAGCTGATCTGTGTTTCTTTGTAATTTAAAAGCAAATATATTTTTTTTATTCATGCCATTGTATGAAACATATTAAAGTCAATTAAGAGGTGTTACGTCTGAATGAATGGAGATTAAATAATAACAGTGTGGCTCCAGTATATGATGATATTTTATATGGCCCGTGGAGCGAGTTTTAATTCGTACAGAAAGATTTAGAGATTTCAAATTGTACATATATTCTGATTTCGAGAATTCAACAGAATTGAAATACCTTCAGGTTAAGGAATTTTCTGATTGAGAAATTATTTTAAGAACTTTCTAAACTAGAAAATAAAGATCTATAAATATAATGATTTAGGAATTTCAACGTTACAAAATTTCGAATTTACAAATATATGGACTGTAAATTTAGGAATTTTGGAATTAGAAATTTACAAACTTCTACATTTAAACATCTATAAATCTCGAAATTTTCTAATATACGATTTTCAAATTGAAAAGTGTGGAAGTCTAAATTATTCAAATTTAGAAATTTAGAAAATTAAAAATGTTGAAATCTGAAAATCTAAAAATTTAACAAATAGAGATGTAGAAGTTAAAAAATCGAAATGTCTAAAAATTTATGAATATGAAAATACATTGTTTTTTGGTTGATTGGTGTGCGTGACAGTTTGAGCCAATTGTTCCTATCAATGAAAAAACATGTGAGTCTAGGCGTCCATTTTTCCATCCTGACGTGTCAACTTGTGGATTGACATTTGTAGGTAAGCACAAAACGTATTGAGTACACTTAACATCGAACATGTTGCATACTGTATATATGTTCCTTGCTAATATTGTACGTTATTATAAGTTATAACTATATCGCTTCGTGTACCTTATAATAATAGTAATGGTGCATAATGGTTCCAATGCATTTACGTACGAGCAACATGTTCTTTCATTCTACTTTTCCTTGCAGAACGAAAAATAATACCATATAAAATAAATTCCAAAAAACTGGATGACATTTATTTACTTGTCTTTATTTAAATAATTATTCATTGTTTATTTATAAAAATTAAATTTTTCTAGTTTCTCGACTTTGATATTTGCCTCATTTTTCCATCTTGTCACTTTCTACTTTTCTTATATTTCTTATTATAATTTCAAGAAACTTTGTACATATATAATTAACCGTTTGTATAAAAATATCTATTAATTTTGTAATGTTTTAACAATTATATTTTTACAAAAAGAAGTCTATTTTGTACAAGCTTTTAAACTTGTCGATGTATAATGCACACTTTCTGTAAAATTAAAAATCTGTTTGAAAAATAAATAAAAAAACTATAAATTATAAATCGGTATACACATCAATTCTTGATCTTGATAAAAATCAATACATATTTCATAAAAGCACCTTAACAAATTTTATGACATAGAGTAGGAAATTTGTAAAACGATCATTAGATCGCTTTGATACATTTACTGTTAAGTGTATCAAATTAAGCGCAGTTACTTTAAAATCGTGAGTGCCTATGAAAAAAACGTACTGTTTAAGGAAAAGTGGTAGAAGGTTCAACGTTCGGTGTTTCGTGACTGATACTCTTTCAGCTCCATGTAATTTGACGACCATGTTACTTTTCATTATCCAATGAATTTCATTCGTGCCTTAAATTTCGCCATTAACTAAATTAATGTCAAGGTGTAAAATCTATTGCGCTCTCTTAAAATTTTGTTAAAGGCCTATGCTATGATACGATGTATATCTTGACACTGGCCACTTCAATAAAAACGATTATACACTTCCGTGGTACGTAGACTTCAAGGTTTTCAATCATGGGAAAACAAAGAGGGACTCAAGAACAGGGTTTTTTAAAATTTCATGGACTGAGATATACCATAAAAGGCTATGTTCCTTGCGGCGGTGATTAGAACCGCATCACGCTCATACCAGCGATGTTTACTATAATTATTGAAAAATCAATTAACGGCATATGAGAAGGTACATAATGTTCAGAATATTGTAAAAGATTGTAAAAATTATATTTTTAATAAAAATGCTGATTAGGGACAATCACAGGAGGTGATTTCAAACTATATATCTAATAAACATTGCAAAAAACAACAAATTCCAAAAACACGTATCCTCTATTTTAATCCATAGTTTACATACACAAAGTTGCAAAAAAATAAATCAACATTTAGTAAAAAAATTTAAACAAAAACTATAAATTTTCAAAATATTATTTAAACAAATAAAGTTTATTAAAATTTTTTTCTGCAGAAAAATTCCCTATATTCCTGAGATATTCCCAAAAATATGATTTCAGCCCTTAACTTTGAGGGCTATTATCACCCCTTCAATGTGCACGATTGACGATATAAAAAAATACGTGTCAAATATTTTCTTGAGAACTATCTTTCACATAAGTTTCATTAAAATCGGTGTGTCCCGGTTGGATATATTCCCTTGTAAGAGGTTAATTAACGATTACAAGGATTCATTAATTGAAAGTGGGGGAAGGTCACTTGAGCATAGTGAATCCTTTATTTTTTCAGCCAACACTTCAAACACTATTGCATAATAAACATACATTATTAAATACTACAAAGTACCAAAAATTTGTCTAGTAGTGCTTACCAATATTTTTAAAATTGAAATGCAAATGCTTAAATATCTCGCAATAATAAAAAATATAAAATATATAAAAAAATATAAACATCCAGTATTATTCTTGTATTGTGTAGTGTTTGGAGATTTGAATTATTAATACTAAAAGTACCAAACCAGTCATATGACAGGTGCACAAGTTTCTTATTATAAGTACATCTTTTGTGAAGATGATTTTCTTGAAACCTGCGTTGATATTCATCGAAATAAAGAGTTAATGTATATGTTACTTAATGTTTTGTTGTTTCGTTATTCATTTTTCGATTTCATTTTTAATTATTAAGTATTAAGAATTATCATTTTATAATTAAGAAAAATCATTTTTAAGTATTAAGAATTAAATCGTAGTCGGTAGAATTAAACAGTGTGGGACGACCATTACGCTTGACAGCAAGCCTTTAAAATTTATGCTGGACGCATTCGATAACATTAATGTGGAAGTCATAGTACGGGGACCAGGTTATACTTCCGTATTCTAAAATAGGTTAAACGAAATGGCACCATAGCATTCTGAGAGCGCTAATGTTCTTAAATAGCTTCGAGATCCTGTAAATGAAACCCAGCGATGTAAAACTATGAGAATAATATTTTTATAGCGTGACGTAAAACATAAACTGAACGAGAAGGTAATATCTAGATCTCTAACGAGGTTCCTTGTAGAAAGCGGTTGCCTTCTGTTGCATAATTATAAATAATGTTATTACTGTTATGACTAAACCTAACGACGTGATACTTGTCTAAATTGTGAGATAACTTAATAGATACATATGTAAAAATTTTTTTATTTCATTGAAATTGAATACTTTATGCGACGAATAAAATAATGTAATGCTCAATTAAAGAGGATTTATACGAAGAACAGCATTGCAGGAATTCACGTTGCGAGATCTCGCGTTGTCAGAAAATATACTGTATATGTATTCATTTTTAAAATTCTGAAGTTCTAAAAACAAAACTTTTAAAATTCGAAATTACCAACGCTGTAAATTTTCAAAATCTTAAATTTCCAAATTCCGAAATTTAAAAAATTCCAAATTTCCACATTCTCGAATTCCAAAATTCTCAAATTTCCACATTCTCGAATTCCAAAATTCCCATATTCCCTAATCCCCAAATTCCAAAAGTCCGAAATCCTGAAATCTCAAATTCCAAAATTCTGAATTCTCAAATGTCGAAATTTCCAAATTTCCG
This sequence comes from Megachile willughbiella, assembly GCA_945859595.2. NCBI lineage: Eukaryota > Metazoa > Arthropoda > Insecta > Hymenoptera > Megachilidae > Megachile > Megachile willughbiella. The sequence goes on from OX243807.1 coordinate 3,185,499, forward strand.
AATTCCCATTGTCCCTAATCCCCAAATTCCCAAATTCTCATATTCCCTAATCCCCAAATTCCAAAAGTCCAAAATCCTGAATTCTCAAATTCCAAAATTCTGAATTCTCAAATGTCGAAATTTCCAAATTTCCGAATTCCCATAGTCCCTAATCCCCAAATTCCAAAATTCCAAAATCCTGAATTCTTGAATTCCGAAGTTCCCAATTTCTAAAATTCTCAAATTTCAGTATTCCTTAATCGCAAATTCCAAAATTCCAAAATCCTGAATTCTCGAATTCCGAAATTCCCAAATTATAAAACTCCAAAATTCCCAAATTCCCATATTCTGTAAGATCCAAATTCCAAAATTCCAAAATCCTGAATTTTCAAATTCCAAAATTTCAAAAATTCCAAATTTCTACATCCTCAAATTCCAAAATCCTGAATTCTCAAATTCCGAAATTCCCAAATTCCAAAATTCCCATATCCCCTAATCCTCAAGTTCAAAAATTCCAAAATCGCACAGATGGATAATTGCAAAATTCCAAAATCTAACGACGATAAAGTCTATAACAAATATAATATAACAACACAAGTTCGTATAAAATATAAAATAAACTTGTCACTACCTCAATTAAAAGATTAAAACCCACGTATACCCGAGTCGCTGCATAAGCTAACACAAAAGTTCAAGGTAAATTAAGAAACTCTTTAGAAAATCCACTGCAGTAACACGCGTGAAACATGCTGTTCCAGCAGCATTAAAATTCCTAGTTCGTCCGTTGGCCTGACACCAACTAGGTTATCCTTTTAACCTGGAACAAAACGGATAACTGGCCAACGAAAGGAGCTCGTTCCTCCGCGTTTCTTCAACCAGTCGAATATAAATCGACGAGATCGATGTTTCGAGGACGACGTGGAAACTTGGAAGCAAAGAAAGAGAAAAAAAGGGAAGAAATTTCATGGAGAAGCAGAAGGAACGTTGGTATCGATCAACGGCGATCACTTAGCGTCACTTTCATCTCTACTCCGTGATTTATCATGTCGTTGAATATTGTTGAAAATCGTGTCAAGCCGGGTACAACATAATACCCCATAAATTCTCGCTGAAGTTTGTGTTGCGTGATCACCGGTTATCAAGGATGGCGAGTAATTGATGGTTCGTCAGAAATTCGCGCGAGAAAACCGAAAGAAAAGCGATTCGTATTTTTAATAGAAACTGCACACCGATATTTTTTCGCTTTTTCTCTTCTGAACAACTGAGGCAAATGATCCCATTCCTACACGTATAAGAACGTAATCGTTTAAAATTTGTTGTTAACGTACAAAGGATTTTACTTGAGAATGTTACACCTTTGAGATTTCTAAGGAAATCAGTTTTCGAGTATAATACTGGATACTTACAAAAAAAGTATCAATGAAACATTTGGTTCGATGACCTTTATTGACTACTACGACGTTTTGGTAATTAAATGAAAATTAGTGTTTTCTTAATATTTTACTGCATATTTCATGTTAATTTGAATAAATGTTCATACAAGCACTTTTTGTTATGAAACTAATGACTTGATACAGTGTTATAACACTGTATATAAAGTAAAATTGATACAACATATTAGCACTGATTTACTCGGTACTTTACACAATTTCACCTCTTAATGGTTTTTAAAATAATGGATTTAAAAAGAAACTAATAAAAGAACATTCTGACAATATACAAGGTACTTTTATATTTATATTTTGTCATTAAACTTTTACCAATATTTCGTATTTTTCTAATAAAAACGAGAGCAAACACGATTTAATTTGGACTATATTTGCTAGTTTAATTGGTGGTAATTTCCATTTACATTTTCTGAGAAACTTATCTTTAGTATAATTTAGAGGTTTGCGTAATTTTTACATAAATATAAATTATTTGCAATATTGTACCTTATTGGATGATTTTTTTGTGAGCGTTATAAGAGAACCATTTCTTATTTCGTATTACCAAAACAATTATCAGCGAGATCCAACAAATTTTCCGTATTTTAAAGGGAATACCGTTTTACTTTTTTGGATGTGTTATGAAACGCAGGAGGAAGCTTGAGCGTCTGTAAATCTTTATTCTTACGGGCGTTTTACAGCGAGCTTAGCCGATGTTTTCTGTCATGAAATTTTAGTGACGAAACGAGTGCCTCGGATACGCTTTCTGTCGTTCTTTCGAAATTCCACGAATTCCATCTGAGATTCTTCTCCAAATTCCCGAATTTAAGCTCTAACAACTTGCACGAGTTAAACACCGCAAGTTTTCCTCACCTTTACGCGGAGATTAATAAAATGGCGCAAGAATGCTTACGAAATCCTTCGAAGTATGCCATCAGAGTTTTTTTTCCTTCTGCTCGCTTAAAAGGGTTCCCCGCAAAACAACTTCGGATTTCCTGAATTTTCCAGAAATACATTAGGGAAATTTACCAAAACTTTTTCTTGAACAATCATATAAACAGTTTTATAAGGTTATTTTTTAATAACCCTCAAAAAAATGTTAAGGTGGAAATGAATACGAAGCAAAATATTTTAGAAAATACAAGGTGTGATATTCATAAGTATTCGAATAGAAATATAAGTTTTGTTTAAAAATGTACACACGCTTTATTGTCATATAATTCGATGGATAATCCAAACACATATAAAGTCAATATTATTGTTTCCCATTTTAAAGTTATAAATGTTCAAAATAACTATCATTATTATCATTGTTATCTAATATGTTTGTTATCATATTTATATGTGGTATTAATATTCTCGCATTTATGCATTTTATTGGCAGACTCTGTATAATAAAGTTATTAATAAAATTGCTTTTTTGAACATTTGTAAAACGCAAATGATAAATTCCATTGTAAATATTAATAATCCGATTTTATGAAAGAATTCGTTCGATTTTTTTTCTCGTGTGACGCAAACGAGATTAATTCTTTCAATTTAATTTCACAAGTTAAATTAACAATCATAACAAAATTTCTTAAAATCTATATCGTTATGATAATATTAGTAGAAATGATGCCTAATCTTGTATACGTAAAAATAAAATATAGATCCTTTTAAAACAAATGGCGATAATTACCTTACAGTAAAGGCAGAGGCCAATATCCACATTTTCATTCCGAGATAATCCGAGAAAAGGAACATTACGTGACACGTTGCAAACTCGTTTAAAAGTTGCTCAAAGGATGACGTTCTTTCTGCAGTCTTCACAGATTGCAAAAGACATTTGTCAAATTCATCCAACTGATGGGGAGAACAAACATCGAAGGAGAGTAGATTTTCTGCCGCTGCATTTGAAGTCCAATTCAATTCTTTAGGATCAAAGACAGGCGAAACGAATTTATGGGACACGGAAATATTTTTCCAAGAGTATCTTTCTCGCACATTTTTGCAGATATAGTAAAATCGGTGTGCATCAAAAGATTCTTTTTACAATCATACGCATTTAAATATAGTCACAATGTTGGAGGTAAATTTTAGAAACAGTTAATGTATGTTTTATTAATATAACAATATTTGCGTAATGTAATTTTGTGAACTGTATTTATTATTGTATGTTTGGTGTTATTGCTTAAGGGGGGCAATACCTTTAGAATCTTAAAAAATTGCAAAATTTTTTTTCTATAAAATGTTAGTGCAACATCTCAAAAATATAGTCCCAAAATTTTAAAGCGTAATACGAAGCCCTTTTGATGTTATGGCCGATTATCGTGACTCATGTCTGGTATCGCGCCGCAGATATTCACGCACTCGGTGCGGAGGGCTATGTAGCAGATTTGTTATTATCATGCCATTTCTGTGTTTGAAATTTTGTATTTTTACGGAGAATGAGCTTATGGAGAAAAATCAACTTTACGAGTAAGTCGAAGGATTATTATATGGCGCAGGAATCGCAGATTAGTTGGTAAATCATTGAAATTATTCAGGTTTTACTTATCGAAACTTTAAACGCATTTTTCTCAAAACTACATTTTTAAAATTGGCGTGACTGATCAAAAACTAGTTTATCAATCGCGCTCAAATTTTTTGCACATATCCATGACAATACTATCTAACATATGAACCTAAATGTACGAAATAAATTTAACATTAAAGTCCTTTTTTATTCCAAAATATTGCGAAAATTTTCAGTAAAATTCAAAGTTTTTCTTTAAAAGCGCGCCATCTCTTCAATTTTCCATATTTTTCACATTTCTTAGGTTCATCTACTAACTGTGAATGTTAGTAATCGAAACATCGTTTGCAAGCTTGTTTCAGACCAATGTAACTAAAGTTAGAAGTCAAGTGTGTATTTGTAGGCATTTATTGGTCAGATTACTTTGATTGACCCGTTAGGAATTGTAGACATTGCATCCGCTTTATGTGAACGAAGTAATCGGGAATGCAAGCAACATCGTTATGCAGGATTTGATTTTCAGTCAATCTAATGTTTTCCCTTGACCAGAACAGAATGTACGCAATTTCCTTGTAATTATATTAAATAATTTATTAATTTTACTGTTATTACATACTCTATTTAATAAAAGTTTCTACGTATTCAAAATTTAGAGTACCTATCGTTAACAACAGGAATGAGATATAGGGATTTTAAAGTTGTTCCAAATGATTAAAATTGTCTGAAATTGTCAAGGACTGTACCAAACACGATTATTGTTGATTTCATGACGACCAAATATTGTCGTCAGCGATGAGTTTTAGAGCTTCTAACGTGGTTCCAGTTGAATCTGTGTCAAAAATTATCGAAAACGATACCAACACAATTTTTTATCGTTTCGATGTCGATCACCGTTGATGACGACAGGTTCCTATCGCCAGATTGTCGTCAAAATCTATACAGCAAAAGGGTGTCTTAAATTGCAACCTGTAGTGTGGTGCAGACAACGAACAAATGCAAATCGAGTTGTCTCAGGAGCCTCACTACGTTTGGCAATAGTACGGAATATATTTTATTATGAAAAAATATAGAGAAGTATTATGCTATATTTTCCACTTGAACTTTCCAACAGGACAACCCGTCTGTACACACCAGTCGGAAAACGATATCATGGTTGCAAACAAATAAAAAAGGTTCTACAAATTATTAAAATCATATTTATGTATATACGTTTAACTTTCATTCATATAGTGCTATAGTTATGCAACGATGAAGTATCAATTTTTATATATTTTCTTGTACAATAAAATAATATCAACAAACCTGCACTGAAGATCATTGTTCACTATACCCTTCGTTTTCATATGGATCATTTTTCTACTAAAAATGTAGCTGGTACTATAGTTATGTACCGCAGTGTGTATGATAAATAAACGTTAAAATTTTAATAACTGAAAAATAGTTATGATCAGTTTGAATTGTTTCATACAGCATTATATTCATTTCATATATTCTAGGTATACTATACACCGGAAGTATGAAAACCGGATACTAGACAAAAGGAGTATTAAAAGCCATTCACCACGTGTCTACGTATGTCGTGAATACCTTTCACATTATAATAGTGCTTATAACACACGACTACGATATAATACTTAATAACGTGTCAAATAGTAAAACGCAAGAATTATTCGCATTTAAGAATTAAATTCGTTTTAATTTTTTTCGTCATAAAACTTTGTATAATTACATTTTTATTAAATTTCAATGAAATAAAAGATTTCTTACATACAAATGAAAATTGAGCTTTTGGAAATTTGGAAACTAGGGAACTTGAAAAATTTAGTAATCTATGTATCTTAATTATCTGAAATTTTGGAAATTTAATAATTTGGGAGTTTGAGTAAAAATTTGAGAAACTCAGTAGGTTTAAGTATTTAAAAATTGAGAGGTCTGAAAAGTTGGACTTTGTTAGCGAAGTGGCTATAATGTTCAGTGAATAAAGAAGAATATAAAGAACTGCACGAATACAATAACTGCACAATTAATAATAATAGAAATCGCGTAACACGGTAACTCGTTAAAACGTACAATATGACAAAATCGCCATTAAACAACAACAGCTGAACAACGTTAACGATCCCTTTCCCATACACGTATTACAAATATAATTCTAACAGACTTTATGAATTTAAAAATTGCGAATTGTAAAGTTTGAGAATTTTTGCGATTTGGAAATTAGTAAATTTAGAAATAGTCTTTTGGAAATTTGATGAATAGCAGAATTAAGAATTTCGGAATCAGAGTATCTAAAAATAGAGAATTTTGGTAATTTCTGAATTTTGAAATTTAGAAATTTGGGAGTTTAAAAGTTTGAAAATGAAGGAATTTGTAAATTTTATATCAGAATTCGAGAATTTGAAATTTTTGAAGATTAGAGATTGAGGATATGGGAATTTTGAAATTGGAATATGTTTAAGTATATTTCGAAAGTTTGAAGATTCGTACTTTGGAAATTTTCGTATCTTTAAATATCTAATATCCACAAGTTTACTTGAGTCGTAGAGCTTCCCTTTCTTATATTGTTATATTCCTTAGGGAAGACTCCCACGTTCTTTTCTATACCTTTTTTTGCTTATTTATTTACGGAATAAATAAATTTTTCCTCTACATTGCAATCTTCCCTGAGGAACCCTACTCCATACTGCACTAGCGAAGTAAAGTTATTTGACCTACCATAAACAAAAGTTCTATTCACGAGAATGAACATGATGCTTGTACGTACAACATAATCTTTAACTGTATTTTTATACAATTAACAAGAATTCAATTGAGTAAACAATCAGTTCATTTGAATAAAATACATTATATATTGTCACGATTGTAAAAATTCTTCTTATTATTTAATGTATTAGTTTCTGCTAACTAACAATATAATAAATTTATAATATATGCATATATAATGAACGGGGATAAATGTAATAACACAATAGAAAATTGGTCAAGATTTAAATCGCCATTTTCTTGAAGTTTTGATTGAGGGGATCATGTCACGTAGACAAATACAAAAAAAAACGTATAATTTCCCGTGTACTTATATGGATCAGTGTGAGTATGTGTGCACATGTTTGTGCACTTCTATTATGCATATGTTTACTTATTTAGGCTTATATTTCCAATCTGGATGGATGAAGATGCATCAAATGTGGAATCGAAAGTCCAACATATGAAGCATTTCTACTATTTAATGTTGGAACACTCTGGTTCAATGAAAGGATAGCTTTTAAATAAGCATAAATGTTATTACCCTAGTTCTACACTTATTCCAGACTCAATATATCAGAATAAAATTTGAAATAAAATTGGAATTGTATTAACGTTATTGTCCTATATTTGCATTTATTTTTGCAAACATCACTCATTGCTTAATAAAATTAAGACAATCAAAAAGCGATTCGCGACGTGAATAGACCAGTTTCATCGCGTTCCTGATTATTCGTGATTATTTCTGTAATTATTCCATTTTATTATTACATTATATTATACTATTATTGAAAACTAATTACGTGACCTTCTCTCAGACCCAATCCTACATATATGTAGCAATTATATTATTAAATATTTAATCATTATGATCCAGACAGTTTATAAGTGAACATATTTGGATTTATACTTTCAGCTTGAATAAACTAAAATATTTCAAATTTAGAGTTAGATTATCATATATATGATGCAATTATATTACTGAAGGTTGAATCATTTTGATCTACGGTGAGGGCAGTTTATAAGTGAATATATTTTCATATAATATCTCCAGATTAGATAGACTAAAATATTTCAAATTAGAGCTAGAAATCGCAAATATATCATTAAATGCTGTGTATCGGCAAGTTTACCAACCACGTTGTCTCTTTAACAATATTATACTCTCTGTTCCGAGTTGCACCATTCACGTAACTGGAAATAATATCAACTCAGTGTTTATGGACATTCAGTCAAAACCCAAATCGTGTCTATGCATCACTCACGCAACATTAAATAGCTATTTTATGACTTTTCGAAAATGTCTCCACAACTCGATTTTCTAAACTATTGTCAACAGCCTTGCTAACAAACAAAAACACATGTCATTCATCGAAAGCCAATATGTTTTTCCTTGAAGAAGATTTTTCCCATATCTTAAACTGTGCACCCCCTGCAGTGTACAGTATTTACAAAACCCATGTCAACCCAGCGGGCCAATACACTCGAGCTCCACCATTCAGCAGCCTCGCAGTGTGCCCCAATCCCGAGATCCATTGAAGAACCCAAATCACTCAAGTGCTTGGGAGACCTACATCTATCATCAACACTTGCGTACACTCATTGAGGACTAAAGGTCTCGCGATCCCATTCGCTCAATCGTGTCATCAATCGGTATTTTTCCCAAATTATGGACTGACCCTGATTGGTCCTCTATGGTAGACACCTCCACGGCTCGACCTTTCCCTCCAATGTTCGCAGGTCTTCCTTTTTGAGCAACTCGTTTAGTCTCGATACGAATCTCTCGTGGATACCAATTCATTCGATGAACCATCGTCTCAAAGATTCGCGTGATATGCATTATCACTTGATAATCGTCATCAAGGCATAGGGATATATTGTGTACGTGTGGGACGAAGACTTGCAACCTTCGTTGACCTGATCGTCCATGGTGAAGGTCCCAGAAATACCATACGTTCATAACCTAACCTCTTATCACACTCAGAACTCGAACACAAGATTGGATTTATGGGGCGAAGCCTTACAATCTTCGTTGTCCTAATCGGCCATCATGAAGGTCTCATCACAACCAATTCATCATAGCCTTGTTTCCTATCAAATACCAAATTTCCTGTCAATCAACTCCATACCACATTCAATTCATCCAACTCAAAGACAATCAGTATTACACGACATTCAACTCGCCATACAATCTCCACCATTCTAACGAGGAGTGGAGACACATTGGGATATTCGTGGAACGAAGATTTACGACCTTCGTCCACCTGATCAACCATGATGAGAGTTCCTCCATGACTCAATGCTCATAAACACTTTCGATTAAATAGTAAGAATGTTTCTGTATTTGTAACTAATGCTGTTATTGTTTAATTTGTCATCATTGAATTATTTATTTTGAATTTATAATATGCAACATGCAGCATTGATAATGCTGCCACATATGCAGCATTGATTGATACTAGTGTAAACGTAAAGAAACGATAAATTAATTCGTGTAATGCGAAATAACCTGGTTTTAAAAGCATTCAAAGCACGTTATCATTAGTAAGATTATTTCTACTGACAATCGAGGTATTTCTACTTTGATGACGTTTAGAAACGCTGAATGTGTAACGACGTTTCCTCCGGAATGCTGCAATATCCTTCACGTTGTCACGGTACCCGAAACGAAGATGAACTATACTATATGAAATGCAGTAATCCACTTACAACTACACTCCATCTTTCCCTTTATGCAATCATATTTGTACGCACCCTGTTGTTCCGTATCAAACAATACCGTTAAACTACGACTAAAACTTGAAGATCATGTTACCAGCGTATTATGGATGTACTTGCGATCTTCCATTTGCTCATCCGCAATGAGACAATCTTCATATTTTGACGGTACAACGATAGTTTAATAAAATTTAAAGTGTAATAAAAGTTGCGATAGAATTTTGTTCATTTTGAAGCTAATGATTGTTTATTGTATATATACATTTTATTTAGGTAATTTGATTTTAATATATAAAAAAGGATCTTTTGAAAGTTTACCGAGGAGTTTTCTAATTATCAAGGACAAAGAGACGGGAAAAAATAACAGCTAAGTTTTTGCAGTTCCAAAATGAGCAAAAAATACACACGCTGGTTTCAAGCATTTTTAGGAAAACGTGATATTTTTTTGGTAGAAAAGGGAGAAGAGGTTTCCTTCTTATAATGAAGATTCGGTTGGCAGAATTTCACCTCCGAAAAAGAAAAAAAGGAGCTTAAAACACAGCGAACATTTCCTGAACAAGGAATTAATAAACAGAGAAAAAAAAATTAACGCATTTTATTAAATATGCACAGAAAAATGTGCGTATGTTGTTATTATTTTATTCCGTACTTTTGCCTTTAAATGAAAGAATACTTGTATAAATTGACTAAATATATTTGTTCTATTTTTTCATTTGCAATCTGACGAATAAACAGTAAATATATGTCCTGATCATTCTTAAAAGAAATATTTCTGTATACAAATTTCATTATGAAGAGACGAAGTACATAAAAACTGAATTTCTCTATTTCTCACAAAAGAGATTAAAATTTGTTTCACTTAAGGGAATTTTGTCAATATGACTGGTACGAAAAATATTTCTTTTTTTTTTTATGATAAGTAGGTAATAAGTTTATTTATGAATAATTCTATTAAATAGTTGTAAGAATGCAATTAAAATAGATCTGAGTTACATACCAACATGGAATGACTTCGATTCATGACGAGAAACAACGTTCGAATACTTGTTCACATTAAATTGATGGATACTTATAATTTATAAAATATTATTCTTCGAGATTTAAAAAAACTTAAGTACCAATCATATTAGAACATCTTTAATGTTTAAGAATCAACATAATTATTCGTAAATATATCCTCAAAAATAGTCTCAATTTCTTTATTCACTGTATCGTAGAAAAAAGTTCCAAATACTTTTAGATGCTTTATTGATGAGTAATTATTATTTGATGAATATTACCTTGCAAAAATTAAAAATCTAAAGTACCGTTTATGCTAGAATATCTTTGATGCGCAATAGTCATGGAACCATTACAAATATTAATACTATTTGTTTTTCTATTTATTATACTACAAAAAGAAGTTCTAAATACTTTTACACATCCTGTAGCTAGTTATATAATAGGCAAATTACTAGGGAAACTTTAGAACAAGTTGAACTGTCATTTAGGGATAGAATCAGGTGCTGTATAAATGTTCAAGGTCGTACTTTTGAATTTAGAAGATAAGAATCATTTTCTGGACGTGCAGTAAAGAAGAAAATTTCAAGCCATTGAAATGACCTTGAATGACATTTCAAGGTCAACATAATGTAGGTCAATGGATTCGTCTTGAGGTAAGCTATGTGTCTAGCCTGAAAAAAAGGTACATTTCCATTTAAAAAAACAAAGGTCACCTTCAAATCTCGGAGGCACCACCACACAGAAATAAACAGTATACACCACTGAATGTCCCCTTTCAGATAGAACGTGTTTCCTTTAAACATTTTTTTCGAATAATGAATATTTTGCGAGATAATCGCGTGGAAAGATTATGAGACACCCTGTATACACTACCGCTCAAAAGTATCCGGACACCTGCGAAATATGTATTCGCACTGTATAAAAATTATTTAAGTATCTACAACAGTGACTACAATCGATTGTTATTTGTTGCTTATGAAATATTTAACGTTTGAAATTAGAAATTATGTATGTGGAACTTACCAATATTACACTACAATTAAATACGAGATTCATCAATGTATCCACCGCGGTTAGATATTACCGCTTGCACTAATCTGAGCAATCTTTCTACAAATTTTCTGACTGTTTCTGTGTAGTGCTCTAAGACGTCTGTTACGTTTGCTTAGTATTTCAATACATTGGTCTTCAGATTTAGTTGTCTTCACTGGTCGTCCTGTTCTTTTTTTATAAGCAACCACTGCTAGTTGCATACTTTTTAATAGTGTCATGCACTGTTGATTTCGGAATTTTTTCAATTTCCCTAACTGCATATCCTTCTTCTGCAAGAATCAGAATACTGGAGCGTTTTTCTATTGATAATTCTCGTTTGGAACTCATATCTCGATGAAAAAGAAGCTACAGACAAACTAAACCGAAGCTGTCGAGTGCATAGCGTTACCTCCATTCGTATCTCCATTGAGAGAACATAAACATCTCATCAACAGTTTACAGACACTTGATACATATCGAAGAACTCTCTGAATTCGTTCTGTACCATAGAAATGGAACAAAAAGAAATTAAGACTCTTTTAAGCATCGAAACCGTTCCATCAGATTCCGTATTTTTGGGCAGCAATTTTACTTACGCACATTCATTGTATAATTTGTACTTAAAAATTAATTCTATTATGTTATGCTACCTCAAGAAAGATAATAATAATAATTACAATTGATATAATAGCCCTAAATACCTTTCGTACAAAGTTAAACTATGTTTTATTGAACAAAAGCAAGTGTCCGGATACTTTTGAGCGGTAGTGTATGTACATTAAATTTGGATTTTTGTAAATCTTATAGTTAATAACTTTTTGACGGATTATGAGTGTTGGGTTATAGGGAAAAGTCACTTAAGAACTTGTCCTCAATAATATACGTCAAGGTCAAGGTCATTGGGGCTGTATCTCTCTTTGTCAATATTTATCAGAACGTGAAACAACGGTGTACGTTATATACATGTGGAGAGTTGAAGTTATAAAAGAGTACGAATTTTTGCTGTGTCGAAATCTTTAGTGAGATCAAACAATAGTAATTCTTAATGCGCTCTAGCAGAGAGCAAAGTGCGACATCTGCGGTTTTCGTAAGTCAGCAATCGGAACAGAAGGAAGAGCCGAGGAACCATGAAGAGGTGGTAGAGAAGAGAAGAGAGGAGAATGCCACCTCTTTGGGCACTAACCTGTGGTACTAACTAACGAACTTTCACGGTCCAACACCCACTAGCAGAGTAATTAGCCTAGCTAACGAGCGATCGTTATACGAAACCGCGGTGCCGCGGAAAAGTCAACGATCTACACCTCACAATGATCGAAGATCCATTGTTCTCGACACAATTCCCGTCCTTGTGAATCGAGAGCATCCGATCGGTGGAAATATTGAACGTCGAACGTAAGGTATGTCATGATATTCGTGACGGAACTATAGTGGTGTGAACAAGTTTCGGAACATTCTGTTATTTTACAATAAGTAAACGTATGATTACATCTATTTGTTACCATGTTTTTTATGAATAATTCTATTCATTATCTAATACCATACAACACGGGATAACATGTAACAATGGACCTCACGTTATGGATACATACAAAAATATATGTATAACAAAATTGCTTGATTTTCAGTTTAATTTTCGAGAAAATCAAGTTTGAAGATCCCTTGCGTTCCTTCGCTGTTATGGCAATGTTATCTTCTGTCGAGCGACGAGAACGCGTATTATGCTTGTAAATATCTGCACCACATGTGAATAGCACTGGCTTGAAAGAAAAGCACGACAAAAATTCTTAATGAAAAGAACGTTACTCTTTCAGTTGCAAAATTGTTAAAATTATTATTAAATTATTATTTATTGTTGTCGGATACATAGATATGCCCGTCTAATTATATTGAAGCATTTACTGTTAAGATCGAATATGACTTCCTTATGGAAAATATCGCAATCAAGAATGACGAGGTCTAACACTCGTGCATTTTTTGGGGACTTTAACAGATTTGTCAGTTTGAAAGTATGGGATTCTTGAAATTTAGGGATTTAGAAATTTAGGAATCTAGAGATTTGAGGTTTTTAAGATTTGGGACCTAAAGATTTCGTAATGTAGAGTAATGTCATTTCTGGATCCAGGGCTTTGAAGGCTTAAGAATAGGAAAATCTAGGGATTTATGTCTCCGGAAATTTGGAAATCTAGGAATTTGACAATTTAAAGATTGGGGATTCTAGGGATTTAAGGCTCTAGAGATTTGAGAATCTACGTATTTGGAAATTTAAGGATTGAGGGATTTAGGTTATAAGACTTTAGAGATTAGGGAATCTAGGGATTTGAGGATTTAAAGATTGGGGGTTTTAGGGATATAAGGTTCTAACGATTTGAGAATTTGGAGATTTAGAGATCTGAAAATTTAAAGACTTAAGAATTTGAGAATTTAGGGATTTGAAGATAGTGAAATTTCAGAATTTTCAATATTCCAAATTTAAAAGCTCCAAAATCTTCAAATTTTCAAAACCCGCAGTTCAAAAATCCCCAAAATTTTAACTTCTTATATTCAAAACTTTTTATACTTGACAGTCATTGATTTTTTAAACATCAAGGTACCCAGATTCCCAAATTTCTGACTTTTTGAATTGTTAAAATTCTACATCTCCTAGTTCTCAAATATATATCTTAAAATTACTATACTTTCAAGTTTCCAAATACTGAGAATCCCTAAATTTCTATATTCCGCAATGTACAAATACTTCAATATCCAGTTTTTAATATTTTTACATTTTGAAATCTTCAAAGCCTTCAATCCCTAGTTTCTTACATTCTTATATTCCGAATTTTAAAATTCTCTAATTCGTCAATGTCTACATTTCCGAACACACAAATTTTCTACTTGGCGAATTGTCTCGTTCTTAAATTCTTAAATTTACAAATTTTCAAGTTTCAAACTTTCTAAGTTCTCTTATTCTTTAATTTCTAAATATGAAAATTTCAAGTCCTTAAATTTCCGTATGTTTAAATTGTCTCATCTCTTAATTTCTAAATTTTAAAATACACAATTCTTCAATTTCTTTAAAAAAATTTCTAATTCGAAAATTTGCAAGTCCCTGAGTTCCCAAATTATCACATTTACAATTTTCAAAATGTTGAATTTTTTAGAGACACAAATTTTCAAATTTCTAAATTATTATATTGCAAAATTTCTAAATTACTGAGTTTTCAAATTGCTGAATTGCCAAATTATGAAATTTTTAAATTGCTAAATTGCTAAATCTCTATATTTCTAAACATCGAAATTTCTAATTTTCCAAATTTCCAAGTCCTTAATTCTAAAAATTTGACAGTTTGAGAAATTGTAAACTTCTCCAATAAATTTTCAGCAACTTCTTCCAAAAAAATTGGATTTTACTCTCTGATACATATATGTTTCTAAATACAGTACCTTCAGCTAAATTGTTCGGACTTAGGTAGTCTGTGGACCCCTCTTAAACAACATTTTTTTGCGGACACAGAGTTAATATTTAAGAGTTAATGTCAAAATTGTTTGCGGACTACAATTTAAAAACCTGTTATGGACGTAACAACATATGTTATCGAGACGTTTAAATTATCATATGCATATAAGTCTTTTGAAAAGCTGATCGAATAAAATTTATATGATTTTCTGGGATACTTCATAGTGACAAAAATATCACCTCGGCCAAAATTCCTTCAAATACAGTCCCTGGCCATCGAATTAGGACAACGTACGAAAATTTCACTTATATGGCTATAACGTTGTCATATATAGAAAATTGGGTAAATATTTAGAATAAAGGAGCCATTTCCGATTTGGATCACCTTGAAATATGTTGTCAAGGTCATCATTCTGAACAACTTTTTGTTATACATGAAATAGTCGGACTCTTTTAATTTTCGAGATATTTGAGAAAAAAGTTATCTTAAGGCTACATAAATTTTCGACATCATTTCGCGTTCAATGGAATGCCGTGTGTGTATACATATAAACATATATCTTGTTTATGTTTCTTACTCAAGTCGTTGACTGTTGTATTTCATGAACAGTATGCGACTAATCATTGTAACGTACAGTTATATACATATCAGTTCTCTAAAATGAAATTCTACGAGTTTCTAGCTATAACCACAAAACGCGATGAATTATTGAATTATTTGTATTCTAAAAATGTTATTCGTCACACAATAAAATGTCCACGCTGTAGAAGTATTTTACAAGTAAAATGTTTAGAATCATTATGTTTTCATTGTTCTAAACATTATTATAAACAATTCATAAACCGTAAAAGAAAGCGATTAACATGCAATTTTAAAATCAGTGCATTACATGTGACCTGGTTCTCAAAAGCAAATTTAAATATTGATGTAGCTTGTCGATTAATTTGCTATATTTTAATGATGAATACTCCTAGACAAAGATTTCTCGATTTAGTGGGTAACCTGCCGTAATGCACAAGGGTGCATGCTGAAAATAGGAGTCCCACACTACCTGGGCTGTCTTCCCAGGTGTGCATAAAGCATTTCCCTCTTCTGTGAACAAAAAAAAAAAGACAAAGATTTCTCGAAGTAGAACTTAATATTTCATCTTCTATATGTGTTTTCAAAGCACCTAAGAAGGTTCGCCCTAAAGGGGTTTGTGGTTATTGTCGTCACCGGGGTGGGGGGTCAAGCCCCAACCAATACAGGAAAACCTAGTCGCGATTTATGCACTTTTGAAAATATTGGCAGTAAAGCTCGCTATTTTTTCAAATATCGCGAAAACTAAAAGAGTTCGACTATCACATGCATAACATGAAGTTGTTCAGAATGATGACCTCGACAACATATTTCAAGGTGACCGTAATCGGAGGTGGCTCCCTTATTCTAAATATTTACCGAAAATTGTCTTAGGTCATGCAACTTATTACTAAATACGTTGATAACGATATATACATAGCAATTGGTTACTATCGTGATAATAAATTGTGTGGGTGATGAGCGATTAAGGGTCGTGCGAGCGTTTACGTTAGGCTCGAATATCGAAAGCGCGTGAGGTCAAATTTGGTGAATGGAGCTTACTCAAAAAAACTAGTTTACAACTCTCCAAACACCACCTTATCTGCGCTGAAAACAAGAATTACAGATATTTGTGAAAATAATGAAGGTATAAAAAAGATATACAAACAAAGGGTAAAAGCAAAGGGTGGAAATACAAGATATTAACATGTTTTAATGTCATGTACAGTAGTAGTGTATCGTGTTAGTAGCTAATAAATTATATCATTACAATTTGAACAGGTCTTTAACTTTTACGAAAAACGTGAATAATGCTGAAAATTTGTAGTGGTCCTAATTCGATGGCCAGGGACTGCATATATAAATATGATAATAAGTGGTACAGTTGCTGAATACACTTTATTAAATAGTACAATTTGCCCCAGTTACAATCCATTATACTCTGTAGCAAGCACCTGGAGAACATTTCATTTGGTTGACATAATGGAAGTAATTTCATCGTGATAAGGTATATCAACTCAAATAAAGGTGAAATACAAGATTAGCTGGTAATACGGTTAATAAGTGTTCGTAGCGAGTATATCGTACCGAGTGCAGTAGCACGTTTTAATAATTACGCTGCCGCGATCAAAGCTGAATAATTCATTTATTTATGTTGCTTCGCCGCCAGACGAGAACACTCAATCTTCTCGGTTTGAAACTGAGCGAAACTTTCGAATTGAAACTGCGCACCACCATGCACGAGTACAATAACTATTTCTGCTTACGTATTCTTAAGTGCATAAAGCGAACCATTTCGTAAGGAAAACACGGTTATAATAAATTTACTCTCCATTACTTTCAGAACAAACTGTAAGATAAACTTTGCTATTAAATTTATCATGTATCTTGCTCAACCAAGTATGGATGTATTAAATTGTTAAGACAATTTGAAATTCAATCTGTTGATCGGGTAGAGCGAACTAGTTAATCATTTAACGTGAAATAATCTGCAGCAGGAATAAATCAATGAAACCATTTCTAATGAAAATTTTCATTTATTTATATAGTAACATCATCCAATTGTTACATGTCGATTTTTATGAAATTTTTATATGTTATAGAAGTAGACGAAATATTTGACAATTTTTTGGTTTTTTAAATTATTATTGGTAAAAAAGCTATTTTCACAAATATCTCGAAAAATATTAGACCTAGACAAAAAATTAAAAATGCAGATTTTTCCGTTTTGAAGGGCCAATAATATGGCGTAAATGAATTTTTGAATAATTTGTTTGTTCCAAAATTCAAAAACTCAAAAATTTCAAAATTCCAAAATTCAATAAGTCAAAAATCCAAAAATCATAAAATACAAAAATACAAAAATCCAAACATCCAAAAACCAAAATTCCAGAAATACAAAAATTCAAAAATTCAAAAATTCAAAAATTCCAGAATTCCAGATATCCAAAATTCAAAAATTCAAAAATTCAAAAATTCCATCAGTCAAAAATCCAAAAATCATAAAATATAAAAATCCAAACATCCAAACATTCAAAAACCAAAATTCCAGATATCCAAAATTCCAGAAATCCAAAAATTCAAAAATTCAAAAATTCAAAAATTCAAATATTCAAAAATTCCAGAATTCCAAATATCCAAAATTCCAAAAATCCAAAAATCCAAAAATTCATAAATCCAAAAATCCAAAGATCCAACGATCCAAAAATCCATATTCCTTTTTTGACCAAAATATGGCAAAACACTTTACTTAAAAACATTTTCTCTCCTACAAAATAATTATTATATTACCTAAAAAGAAGCGATTTGAAAAATTTTCATATCCCTAATATCACGTAAGCAAATGATGTGATTCAAATAATTTTGTACATTTAAATTCGAAGTTTAATATAATTTATGCTTTGGGTGTATTTAATGTATTTCATAATTAATAACAGATTACATTGATAACTAAGTACGCATTTATAATGTACATAGCTGTTTAGCCATAGTTTACCGACTATCATTTACGAAAGGTCGTTTCGCGTACACCGTAATGCATACATAAAATTTCAATGGCCACGGAAAGCCTGCCGATCTAAATTCATTTGTTACCATGTGAATGTTCGACTCCATTCAATTTCCACATGCCGTTTACGATAAAAGCTTCGATAAAAGCTTCCGATAAACCGGTTTAAGCCTCGAATCTCTGATTAATTTTTTCGTTCGCGTGTGAACTCCCGGTTAAGACTTCTTGAATTCTGATGACCTAGTCTTTGCTAAGCTTTCGATAACGAAACGATCTGCACTCAGCGTTGTATAAATAACGATTTGGATTTAATTGCTTCAGAGGATATCATATTACAATAATACGTATAATATAATACTAAATTACATTAAAAAGTTTTTATGTACTGTGCGTGCCTGGTAAGTTGGCATGCGAACCGATTAGATCAACGTATGTTTCGACTGCAAACTTAGCAGACACGCACAGTGCTAGAAAATAATATCTAAAGAAATAACGTATAATTTATGACATACATATAAAATTGTTGCAAATAGAAAATTGAAGACATGTTGAACTATTTTTGTAGAAAGTCCGGTTATTTAAATTTTTTATTGTTTTATTAGAATATTATAATTACGCAGTAATACATTACGACCGAGAATAAATAAACGCATGTTAATCCGAATACATTTCTTAAGTTTATCGGTGTTCGCGATTATAAAATGTAACGAGAGAATAAACTATCTTTTGTTTATCGATTGACATATCGAGTTTATGTACGATAATTTGCTATATTCTTAACATATTTAAATTAATTGAATGCATAAAGGTGATTGTAACACTGAACGAGTGACCTTCATAATCACCAAGGAAAGATATTAATAAATATTTATATATATACCCAATTATCAATAACATTTCATTACCACTTTTGCTGTCAGTACTCAGTTAGGAATTTATTTATTATTAATCACTTATTTTTCACAGAATAGTATACAATGAATTAATATAACTTTAGACCGTGTTCGTTGTTAGTGTGCCATATTGTTTTTTAAATTGATTCTCATCAAGGATGTATACTGCAATTAATGGTTTAAAAACAAATTTTATATAGTTTCTAGAAAATAAATATTTATGCCTAAAATTGAAGAGTGAAAATTTTTGTTATCATAATCACAGTAATTAGAAATAATAAGGCAGTTAACATAATGCGATTGTACACGTAAAAAGAAAGAAAGCAATAATTATTAGCAACAATTTATAAATTATGTATACTAAATGATTGGTCGGATTTTACAGAGTAATTAGGGTTCTGTAATAGTTAATGACCTTTGTTTTAGGACAGGTATAAAATAACCGATTTATTAGTTTAACAATTCAAAATTATGTATTTCTAAATATAAATGAAGAAATGATAAATGACACCATATATCTATATTGTTTATTTTATAAATAACACATCAAGAAATTTACTGATGCGGGTAATGTACAAATAATATAGAGCTGACATGTTAAATAATAACAATAATTATGATTAATTATCAAATAACCATAATGATATTCTCAATTGATTACAATTATTGTTGTTATGTATAATTAATTTTATTCTTTTGGACAAATCACGTTATTGACGATTAAAGCCACATTTTTTTAGTTTAACTTTTTTTAATTTTAATTCATTTTGGAGTAAAATGTATGAATTTTAAATTTATAATATTATAAACCATATAATATTATATGTATAATTATATTAATACTTACCAATAACTCTTACAAATTTCAATATCATTTTATGAACTAGTTACTCGAGTGTCACGATTATAACCTAACAATTGAATATTTTGGAAAAGTATCTTACACAGTCCAACTAATTTGAGAGAAATTTCAACGTATTTGTTTATGCATAATTTAGTATAACACATTAATGGTTACCATTAACTCTTGCAATTAACAATAACAATTTACACATTAGTCGTTAGAAAGTTATTACTATAATCTAACAATTCAATATTTTGGAAAAGTTACTTCCATAACCTAACAATTAAATATTTTAGAAAACAGTCCCACTAGTTTCGTAGTAATAGTTAAAAGTTTTTAATTTATAATTTATTTTATTGTATCACATTCATTGTTACCACTAATTCTTACACTATGCAATAACAATTTGCACGTTAATTACAAGGAAATTATTATAACAACCTCAAATTAGTTGTGCTTTTGCTTATTAATCGTTACAATTTTTATGACAACTTTTAACTCCTGTATGTATTTACAAATATAAACATTATTGAATGAAGTAAGTTTTTCTAGCAGACTGTAAGTCATATATTGTAATAAGTAATGGTTATACATATAAGTTATTATAATTTTTATTAATTGAAAATATGTAATAATTATTCACTACATCGTTAACAGTTATAAATAAAGTTATATTGATTCTGCGAAATTGCAATTCCCATGATACTTTCGATTTATTTACGAGGATATGTCAATATGAGGATTACAACAAAATATTATTGCATTCGGAACAGATATATTTGGGTTATTACTATTGATATTATATCGGGGGTATTATTCATGTTTTTATGGAGATATTTATGTTATTATTGATATTAATACGAAACATTGATTTTAATAAGAAAGAACTGCTTTATGATATATTTCCTATTATTTTTACGGAAAGAGTTAAAGGTTATTTCTGGGGACCGAGTATGATTTTTGACTCCGGTGGAAAATTAATAAGTTCTAGCGATTTTCGTTTATCTTATGATGTTTTAGTCAGGAGAAAATATTTGGTTTCCAGAAGTGTACAAATATGCGACTTCGTTCTGCCAGGATTTTAAAACCAGGAAGCAATATTTTGTCATGATTTCTTTTGTAAAATAATCTGGGTCGGTAAAGAGCCCAATTTTACAATTTACCTTTAAAATTTTACGAGAAGGAAACATGCAAGTTTTTATAGAAGAAATTTTGTCATGCACCATTTTTCTAAAAAAGCGCTTGTTATCGACCTAAATAGTACAAAGAATATTTCAGAAAATAAATCACGACAAAATATTGCTTCTTGGCTTCAAAATCCTGGCAAAACGAAGTTGCATTTTTCTATATTTTTCGAGACCAAATATCTACTGTTCTTGTCTCTCCTGATCAATAACATAAGCTAAACAAGAATCGCCGGAGCTTGTTAATTTTCCACCAGAGGCCCGAGAAATGCCCAAAGATACTTGGAGTATCCAGTCACCAGATCCTTAACACTAAATTTATGAAACCCGTCAAAATGTCAGATCTTACAATTAGACTTCTTATTTTAAATTATGAAAATTATTGAAAAATTTTTGTCAAAATATATTCGTTAACCTTTATCGAAATAAAGAATCATATTATTACATATTATCCATTATTTATTTATTTTCATAGTTTAGTTTCAATTTAAACATACGTAGTCATTAAACGTCCGTGAACCCAGAATTAATCAGTGTGTAGGGATCAACATCTGTATGCATTGTTTTACAGAAAATCGATATCACGTATCTACACGTGACGCTGGTTGCGAACAGTTGAAAAAAATTACTCACAAATAAATATCGATAGGAATAGATATTAGTACCACCCGTAAAATACTACACCAACACGCATTAAAACAGAAAAAATTTGTTTAACAAAAACCATTTAATTTATTTTTAAATAAATTTAAACGAAAGTTAATTGACATAAGTTGAACAATTTTTTGATAAAATCAAGCATAGGTATAAACAGTTATTTTATTATTTTTTACAGTGGCATTTTAACTCTTCTCCAGATTCTCTTCAGATACATGTGCATTTTTTTTTAATTTCATAAATAAACTTCAATGAAATTAACCAATATCACATAAATGTAAAAAACACGAACAAATAAAGAATTTTAATAATTATGTATCTATGCACAAAAAAGTTAAAACATAAATATATATTGATTCTTTCATCGAGTATTAAATTGAAAGAGTACAAACTTCCTCTTTATGAAAATAACAAAAACTTCAAAATTTCATTGAAAATAAGATAAAATATTAAAATTCCATTGAATTCGTCTTTTTTCAATTTCAGAATTTCTTTTGTCAAAATTTCATTCAAAATTGGATAAAATAAAATTGAATTAATATTCCGATTTACAAGAAACATGGTATCCGAAATAAAGTTAAGTTATGTCGAACAACCCCTACGTAATCAGCAATATTGTAGTTTGATTCAGGATAATAAATGATTACCTTTATATTTTATGAACTTTAATTGAAATGTTTAACAAGACTAACAACGCTATTCAATTTTTAACGTGATGCTCATATTTAATCGATCGAAGATATCGATTCACCACGCAAATATTCATTCAATTAATAGATCGAATTCAGAGCGGAAACTATAATATTCTCGGAAAACTCTTAATTAAACAAATGCCTAACATATGAAAAATTACTCAAATTATTTAAATCGTTTAAAACAAAACCTCTAGAATATTTATCTCGAAAAATATTTTCAGTTTTACTTTGGCAGAAAGTATGTCGTTTGCTTATTGTCTATCTATCACGCGAACGTCTCAGATTCATGATGGCGTAAAAGAAAAATTCCACAACTTCGCAAGAAGGATCGGGAAAGGAGAACGAAATAATTAATTACATATCAAGAATGGAGAAAACAGGAATAGCAAGTACGGACGAAGGTGGTCGACCAAAGCAAAACGTTCTTGCCCGTGATACGCGATTTCCGCACCACTTCTGCCTTTCTTGCGGTGAAACTTCTTCGATTTACACGACTGCAGCACGCGATTTCCACATTTGTCAAACGTTAACCCCCTTTTCTGATGGCTAACCCTATTTCCAATTCCGTGCCATCTAAACGACGAAAATAATATTTTCAAGCAAAAGAAGCGACAGTCAGAGAACATAATTTCTTTAGATATTAAATCGGGGATAGATACAATTATTCTTGCGAATGGTGGTTTTTTCTTTTCTGAAATTGCGTGAACAACGATGATTAACCTAGTAATTATGGAAACGAGAATAGTGCTCTAGCTTGCGCCCCGCGTGAAATAGTAATGAAAGTTTTATTTACCACATGGGATATCACCATCTGCTTAATGGATAAATTAACTGTTCTTGGAAGGGGAAAGTACGATACGTGCAGGGATGAGGTGTTAGAAATCTGTAGAGATTTCAAGATTTTGAATTTTTGAATATTTTATTCTTTAAATTCACAAATATACAAAATTTACAAATTTACCAAATTTATTTAAAAACTGGAAATTTGGGAATTTAAAAGCATTGCAATTTGCAATTTTCAAGTTATTAATATTAGAAATCTAGAAATTTGTTGATTGAAAAGTTTAGAAATATGGACATTCAAAAATGCAGAACTTTCGAAACATATATGTGATAAATTTTCGAGCCTTCAAAGTAAGAAATCTACAAATTTTGTAATTTAGAAGATTGATAGTTTGAAAATTTACAAATATAGAAATATTGCATTTTTAACATTTCACACTTTTAAATTTCGATATAAAGAAGTTTTGAAACTTAATAACTTGGTTATTTGAAAATTTATAAATTTAGAAATTTAGAAAACTAAAAATGCACAAATGTACACAGTTTAATTCTTCTAATATAAAAATTTAGAGATATAAAAGTACACAAATCTATAATTCAATTTCATACATTTTGTGGTTTGGGCAATTAGGAATTTGAGAATTTTGGAACTTGGGAATTTAGCAATTTGGAAATTTGAAAATTTAGAGATTTGACAATTTGGGATTAGGGAACTTAGAGATTTGGAAACATAGGAATTTGTGGATTTTGATATATTGAAAATCAGGGACTTGGGAATTTAAAGATTTGGAAATTTAGGAATTTCGAAAATGACTAGTTTAAAAATTTAAGAATTTAGGAATTTAGGAATATAGGAATTTAGGAATTTAGGAATTTAGGAATTTAGGAATTTAGTAATTTTGGAATTTAGGAACTTAGGAATTTAAAAATTTGGAAATTTTGGAATTTTGGAATTTTAACACTTACGAGTTGAGGAACTTAGGAGTTTGGACATTTGAAAATTTGGCAATCTAGGGACTTAGGAATTTGGAGATTTGGCGATTTGGAAATTTTCAAATGTGGAACTTATAAATTTAGAAAATATGAGATGCGGAAGTTTTTTAGAGAGGAATGTCATAATTTTGTACGTAAAATTTCACAGTTCTATAAACACCAGTAATAAAAAAATGTTATGTAAACACTAGCTCTGTAATATTTGATTAAAAGATTATGAGGAGCATACAAAATGATAATGGACGATTATCTCCTTTAATACTACATACGACTAATTGTCGACTTTCATGTATTTTTTTAATAATTTTCAATAATGCATCCTAGAGTTTATGTTCATATAAACATTTTTTCTTAGTTTTATTTATAGAATACCCTAGTAAAGTTATACGAATAAAACTGGAATCTTTTGTATCTGATATCGAACAAAAAATGTAATTCTCATCTCGAGTTTTTGTTATAATTTTTTAATAAAGTGTTTAAAACCCTATATTAATATAACATTCTCCTTTTATTTTTATGAATAGAATATGTTAATAGAGTTTGACGGTAAAGAACTGCGACACTTTGAATAAACAAATGAAATGGAAAACAATTTTTTTCAGTATTCATCTCGAAAAAAAATACCATTCTTAGAGTTAGTATAATATAATATTACAATATAAATATCTATTATAATATAATAGAAAATTAGAAAAAATAAAAAAGGAAGGAAATATTGATAACGCATAAAAGAAAAATAATTGGATTTTTACAAACAGTTGCCCATGAGAAAAATAATTGGATTTTGTTTCCGTCTTTCAAATGTAAAAATTTAAATTGCATTATTTAAGAAATAAATCTAAAATCCGTTTAAAGTAATACGGTGAAAGTTACCTTAAGGCAAATTTTGTCCTCTCTTGTGAATTTACAGTCGATTATGTCGAAATACCTATCGGTTTCTTGTGAAAGTTCATTCACGATTTTCGAGGGTTGGGATACAGCATAATCGATCATCACGAGTATCGATTAGTTAATAAATGAGTCGAAACCAACTAATTTAAACATCGAAGCGTAAGTTTTGTTGGCGAGCAATAACTGAATCTTGTATGGAAATTATGGTAATATTTCCGTTCCTACCTTTGTTCGTGTAAATCGGTAAACTCGATATATGTATTGAATCGAGCGATCGAAGAAATAAATCTGTTTGGATTTAACCGGCGAATTGAATGTTTGCAAGAAATATTAAATTCGGAGGATAAGCTAATTTGAAAAATTGCTGGCAGCCAAATATTACACCCGCGCTCGATGATATACGATGTTTCGTATTTCGCGAAAAAGTTTCAAGCTGGTCCGATAAAATGAGCGCCCGCCAAGCGCGATGTAACGCTCAGTTTATTAGACACAAAGTTCGTAAATCATCTTACGG
The DNA here is from genome assembly GCA_945859595.2 of Megachile willughbiella. NCBI lineage: Eukaryota > Metazoa > Arthropoda > Insecta > Hymenoptera > Megachilidae > Megachile > Megachile willughbiella. Next base: position 3,211,352 of record OX243807.1, read on the forward strand.
GTTATTAATTACGATACCGGCGTGCCGTTATTTTACAAGCGGGAAATTAGCTTGCGGTATTACGCGGTTGCGGCATCCTAAGATTCCTAATACAATTACTCGGCCGAACTTGTGGAACTGAAGCCAAAACTGATCAGGTGCGAGATGAATACCGTTTTAATTGATATTCTGCAATTCATTTCCCTGTTTTCAGTGAGTGATTTAAACTTAAACAATCGGGGATGATAAATGAGAAGGGTTCAAGTTTCATGGAAATAATAACATAAATCTTTTATTGACAAATATTGACAGAAAGGGACTCAGCCTTAATGACCACAACCTTGACGTATATTATTAAGGATGCTCCTGAGTAACTTTTCCCTATAACTTAGTCGTCGCTCATTGATCATTAAAAATTATTAACCGCAAAATATTTGTACGTAATTTGACAATGACAAACGATTTCTGCAGCGATTTGACCGCACCTACCAGGTGGTATACTACTGTGATCAGAAAATAAGGTGAATTTTTCATTTAAACATTGCGGGTACTGTAAAATCATGAAATTATTTTCTGTGTGTATTAGTAGTACTGTCTTTGATATCTATGCATAGTTTTATGGCAATATATTCAATTGCTACAGAGCTACACGGGTTTTTGTAAACATAGAAAAGTGAGTTTTTCGATTTTTACTATATCTGATTTTGTTGAGCAAAGAATTTGCATCAAATTTTGTTTACGGAACGAATATTCTGCCGCGGAAACGTTGTAGATATTGCAAAAGGGCTTTAGCGACAAGGCTATGTCGCAAAAAATTATTTACAAGTGGTATAAACATTTCAGAAAAGGTCGAGTCCGAGTTCAAGACAAATAGCGCTCCGGACGAACCATCAACATGTTCTGATGAATGTCACGTCAAGGAAATCAAAGATTTAGTGCTTGGAAATCGCCGAGTGACAATTAGAGATCTTGTTGATGCTGCGGACATCTCATTTGGATCAACCGAAACCATTTTGGAAGATGTTTTGTGCCTCAAACTCGTAAATTCTGCATGGGACTATACTGTGCCGTCCCACACTGCATTGGTTCTTCGAGAGCATTTCACCAAAAAATCGACCCATATCGTTCCACAACCACCATATTCGCCTGATTGAGCACCGTGCGATATCTGGCTGTTTAACAAACTCAAAAGATCGTATCTGCGACACTGTTTCGAATCGTCTGACGAGATAAAAGCCTAATCGAAGAAAGTATTGAAGGCCATCCCGGAAAAGGACTTGTTGATGAGAAAGTGATGAAATTGTTTTAGAGGAATAAATAAAGATTTTTCATTTTATAAACAAATTCACCTTACTTTTTGATCATAGTAGTATAATGGGTGAATTTATAAATCAAACTAAATCAATTTCAATCATTTTGAATTTCAGGTCGTATAACCGAGGAACACTGTATGTGCGTCGTCGTGTCGACAATAATAGCGACGGTCAATGACGCTTAGAATTAATTAAAATTCTCAATGTTTAGGATTAAGTGGACTGTAAGTAAATCAGTTGACTTCGAGTAAACTAAAAACTGTATTTTATTCGCTATCAAAATGTTTTAACTACGCGACTGGTACTCGTACTTGTATAAATGTATGTATGAATGCTGTATGAAATCTGATGTAACAATGTTTGTCCGAAGCTTTTCCGCGTTTTAGGAAAGCTCGGAGTAGGCGTTCACACTTCCTCTAACTTGGAAGGGATAACAAATTGAAGCCTTCTATTGGCTTGACAAATTTGAGTGGAAATGGGTAAATTGTGACGTATGCAAGTCTGGGTTTTCCCCAAAATGACCGTAGCGAGTAATAAACCTAAGGAGTACCTCGACATGAATGGAAACTGCAAACAAAAGACTCTACAACTGAAGCTAAGGGTTCGGACACCAGATGTGACGGGCAATAAATCAAGAAAAAACTCGTTAAAATGTAATGACTCCTTGGGTCCTATTTCTGCTACAAGTCAAGAACCATTGAAAATAAACTGAACCTATTTCTAAACGAAGGTAAAAATCGTAAACTAATGTGTTGTCCAAACTTGAATTGAGGTCTAATCCTCTCGTTGCAATATACGGGTATTCTACGACCTAACAAACACTATACTAACCTAACCCAACTTTAACATGCTCTATAATATAATTCAAAATAAATGTCAGAGAATGTATTATGAAACATGCTAGGTTGAATTAGACTGGTTTACATTAATATTATTTTAAATACTTTTTTGTTAATAACTTTGTAGTAAGCAATAAGCGACGATTAAGTTATGAGGAAAAGTTATTCAGGTCAACCTCGATAACATATATCAAGGTCAAGGTCATTGAAGCTAATTCCCCTTTTGTCAATATTTACCCTTTTATTAATGTCCCTAGTATAAAATTCTAGATTATTGAATACTGAATAAAAATCGTGCATGACTTTTGCATCGAAGACTGGTGATAGTTTGATACGTTTGAAAAAGATATAATATATTTTTATTAATTTGGTACATCTGATACATTTTAATTGGCAAATACGAACATTTATACGAACTATATAAACATTTGCAGTTTTAATAAATGAAAAAGTTTTATTGAAACAGCCGCTGAAATATTTACATACTTTTTTGTTATTGGTTTCACATTGGGTCTTTGAACATATTAATTACTTTTGAAATGTGTACAAAGTAATGTTTCTCTCGTGGCTAATAATATCTAACATGCAGAATTTGCAAAATAATATAGAATTATAGTATTAATATTAATATTAATTTTATTCTAAATTTATTTCTAGAAAATAAACAGCAAAGTGTGTAGATTTATGGAATATTATTTGTAATGAAGTTTAATTTGTTGAATATTTCATGATTGAATCTTGATTTTATCTGGAGCAAGTTAATACGGTGATAATTACTATGTTAAGATTGATAATCAAAGCGAGGTGCTAATTGGTAATTAAAGTGAAATGAATCATAGGGTGATGTGTGCAATTAGAGTTAATATAATTTTCATTCTTCGAATAAGTACGAAGATGAATTGAGTGGTACATAGATTACATACGTTACAAGATGTTTAATTATTAAATATATTTACTCTTGTAAATTATTAAATCTTATTATTAAAGTTTTATTATTAAATCACATTATTCATGAATATTATTATTAAATCTTTTACTTTTGTGTTCATTTATTATTTTAAGAAAATAAATTTAAGTATACTTGTGATTTACAATGAAAGTGAGACATCTGCATTTCTGAAATAAATTTGAATTGTATTTTTTATGTTTTATAGAAAGAAATATGCAAATTATATTTTCTTAAAAAGTGCAGTTGTCACACTTTCATTAAATGATTATCGTACGTCATCATATCTCTATTCTTTTGTTAAATTTTTTTTTAAATAGTTGTGCCCGTTAATGAATATGTTAGCGGAATATTTGATTAGCTTTCATTAATTATTTACATTAAAGTGACGTTAGAGCAGTTATATCTCACAATCCACATGAAGGGTTTGCGTGTTGAATCGCTCGAAATTTATTGCTTGATATAATCACATCTCAACACTTTTTTTAACACAACGCATTGCAATAAATTATTTCAATCGTTTGTTTAGTGCCTAATAAATATTTATATACGTCGTCCATTATAATCGTTTAAATTTATGTTCATTCTTACGAAGCCAATTTTAAACTCATATAAAATATTAAATTTACTACTATCTTTATATTGCAATTGTGGAGTGCTATCCTTTAATATGATTAAAAACATATATCACTTCATAGCAAGAAAAATAAGATAAGTCAAGAAGATAAAGTTGTCCCAGTAACAGAACAGAAAACTGTATTTTTAAATCAATTATTTACAGCAGTAATTTACAGTGAGTTACAACTAACTACAAATTGCTTGTATAAAGAATACTAAAAGTAATAAACCGATAATTTTTATAATAATGTTTGCACACAATTTAAAATTTTTCTTTTTGTTTGTAAAGATGCGAAACTGCAATATTTATTTATACATGTACTTAAATTAATCCTTTGTTGAATTTCATTGCAAATATGTTATGGAAAATAATATACCACAAAATTCTTGTACTTTATATTAATTATTTATAATTAACAAAATCATTCAAAGCATTTTAAAATTTGATGTTATAATGTGTTATTATTTTTGTCCTATATGTGATCAACTTTTTGTTCTACTCAGAATGCTTTAGGTTTGTAACATTATATAATTTTTTTTTAAATAAATTTTTTAAATAATTTTTAATAATTGTAATTTTTAATTGTGAATTCATTACTAACATTACTTGTGAGAATTCAAAAATAAAACGATCTAATTCATCATTTATTGTGACATTATTATGACGGTCAAAATTGAATCATTAAAACCTAAAAGACAATTATTCATTCACTTACAAATATAGTACAACCGAAAAGTCTATCTATTATCTATTTACAGTTACAAAATACTTCAGAACTAAAAATTAATTCGGTTAGTTCTAATAATTTATTTCTGAAACATTGTTAGTCATCTTAAAAATTATGGTATTATTAATATTATGATAGCATAAGTCTTACAAGTGATTTGTGACGAGGATTATCCCCAGTTGGATGAAATGAGAAACTAAATGTATCGATCTCTGCCCACCGCTATTAATATTTTATGTGAAATCTAATTTTATTTAATTAGTTCAGTTAATTTAAACAAGTATTCCAACATGTGTCGCAGTTTAAAAGCAGTGGACAAGGTTTAAAGAAACGTGATACATTTTTAATTAGATGGCACAGACTAACATTATTCAATGTTAAGGTGAGCATTTATGGCACCAGTCTTTCTTAGAGTGGAGTTCGAGTGTTTGATTATAAACTGCAAACAATGCTTTTATGGAACTGGACAATAGTTGTTGTCATACCTAAATCAGATCGTAACAGATTTTGTAATAACCTACCTTAAACTAACCTAACCTAACATAATAGAGATTTGTTATATTCCTACAGGGAGAATTGTTACATTGCAAAATTCTTAGAATTGACAATATAAAAGAAGATCTTGTTATGTAATTGAAGGATCAATTTGTCGATAAATCACGATTGATTTATCGATTGAGATCTCGAGAAGCGACATCGCGTGTTGCCAAAAGGAAATGAGACTGAAAAAAACAGAGACATCTGGAAGCGATCTTTGTAAAAACGTTGCATACATATTTGAAACATTTTTACATTTACACCGCAATTTTTAATTTTGTTATAATAGTTATTATTAAATGTAGAAGCAATATGCTGTTTTTGCTAATAGCAACACTTTAAAGTTTGCAAATTTGATAACATAAAAATTTGTAAATTTGAGATTTATTTATTTTGAAAATTTGTAAATTTAAAAGTTCTGAAGCGTATTTCAAAGCTCCTATTTTCCTAAATTCTTAAATCCTTCAATTTAGTAAACTTTAAAAACAGCGAAACTTCTAAATTTCTAAATTTAAAAATTCTCAAGTAACAGAATTAAAAAATTCCCACTTTACTAAATTTCAAAATCTCTAAATTTCCAAATTCTTAAATTTCTATGCCTCTAAACTGCCAAACCCCTAAAATCCCAAATCTCTAAATTACCAAACACCTAAATTTAAAAATTGTTAAACTTTCAAATCACTAAATTCTCAAAACCCTAAATGTCAAAATCCCTAATTTCTCAAATCCCTGACTTCCAAATCCCTAAACTCTCAAATTTTTAAATATGCAAATCCCTAAATTCCAAAGCCATTTCGAATCCCCATTTCTACAAACATCAAAATGTATGAATTTGAAAATGTTTAATTTGAATTATAAATTGTTGTACTTGTATAATTCTAAACTTTAAAATTTGTATATTTCTATAATTTGAAAATCAAATTTCTTAAATTTGAATATATCTACATACTTTCCAAGTTTATAAATTTCTAAATTTACAAATGTCCAAATTATTAAATTTCTCAACTTCTGTATGTAAAAATTTGTGATTATAGAATGTTGGAAATGTGAAATTTTTATATTTGCAAATTTTTAAATTTCCAAATCTTTACATAAATTCTTATAACAGAAATTATTTGTTAACTATTATTTCTTCGTTAGAATTACGTGTAAGAATTTAAAAGTATGATTTTTTAAATTTAAAAATATTTTTTAAATTCTTAAAAATAGGAAAAATCATGCAACAATGAGTTAATATGTCTTTTTCCATAGAATATGTCTTTGAAGTGCAAAATTCCAGCATGAAACCATTCGCAGTATCGATCGTCCACATGAAACATTATTTCGCCAACATTACTGACATAACGTCATTTTGATGAGCGGGTAATAGATGTTCCACCGCTTTGTAGCTCCAGAAACTTCTGCGTGTCCAATGGGCACAGGTCTTATGGAACACCGTGTGTATACAATACATCTTGCTGTCACGAACAACACGAATATTCGCTCGTAACATACTTTATGTCAAGCAATCTTTACCTGTCCCGTTCAACTCAAACTAAATACCGTATGAACCTATTACAAACTGAGACGCGTTAATTCGACGAGACATTAAGTCCGATGTATTAATTCCCGACAAGGCAATATATGGTTACCGGGAGTCTGTTCCTGGTGACAGTTGAGGTTAAGACAGTCTTACCAGAGTGACTGCACAATTTTCTCCGGATCACATTTTACATAGTTCCTAACATGTTAACTGTCACAGTGGAAATGGACATATTTATTACCTTAAGCTGTTATATTACTATCTTCTAACATTGTTATAATATGCGTTCAAATTTAAAAAATGAAAAAATTGAGTATTGGGGAATGTGGAAATATAAAAAGTTAAATATTTGAGGATTCCGTAATATTTGAACAGTTGGAAATTTGTGAACTTGAGATTCAATATTGGGAAGTTCTGGTATTTGAAAATTTGGGATAATGAAAAATAGAAATTGAGAAAAATGGGATTTAGAGAACTGAAAAATTTAGAAACATAAGAATTCCGATACTCGAAAAGATTCGGTAATCGAGTTGTTTCGCCGCATGAGTGTGTACATCGAACAATTGATATGATATCGCGTTCAACTGCAGCGCGTTTGCGACCAGAAAAATCAACCAACCGACTCGGTAATCCTGATTGCAGCTCTCCGTGTAGCGTAATAATCATCTTCCGTGAAAGTCCATCACGTTTTCACGGGTTTCGAAGATCCTCGTGATGCACGCAACCGATCAATATCTCGTCAGGATCCAGCGTGTTAGCGTGCGGGGTACAACGCACACCGTTGAAAGAGGGATACGGGTCGTTTCGGCACGTACATACGTGTCTACACAGGTAGCACGTTATTAAGAGGTCTAGCCGTATCCAGCTTCTAGAGCGTGGTTACATGTACGGCCCAGATACGATGTCAGGTGTACGAGCATATGTGGGCAACGACACGATGTTCGACGCTGGTTGAGGTTCCTTTAGGATGGCTCGTTATGCGGAGCAAACTGCCACATAGAAACTGAAATTCAGTATCATGGGACGACGTGCCTCCACCGGCAGGATGTTATCACAATTGAGAACAGAACTACCAGCCAAATACTGAGTCGCATGAGGGATGTTTGATTTAGTTTACACCACGTGTCAACGCGCTTTTGCGATAGATGTACGGTAGGGACGAAGGACATTTTTAACTTAAAGGTTGGATGAGACGCGTTGAAGGGTTTATGTGAAATAAAATACTCGTACGGAGTAGAAAGTATGTAAATAATTTTATTCAAAGACGGTGAAAGAAATATAATGGTCTTGGGGATGTCTACAAGATGGACGCACAATAGGCTGCAAAATACTCTGAGTCGTATGAGAGATGCTTGATTTTATTTACATCACATGGAAATGCGCTTTGCGATAGATGTACGATAAAGACGTCAAACGACATTTTTTCAACTTAAAGGATGCGCTGCACGAGATGCGTTGAAGGGTTTGCCGAGTGAAAGTTAATTTCTATTATGATGAGTATCAAAAAGTCTTATTGTTAGACAGCTAACAACCAGATGGGCTAAAGTGACCATCACCGTGTTTCCTAGAAAAAAAACCGGACATTCGCAACCCCTCATTCAAATTTTGGTATTTTTCAATGCAAAAATTTATTATTTATTAGTTTATTAAATATGTTCCAATTTTTAAGTTTTTAAATATTTAATGTTGTGATTCAAAATTTTCAAATTTCCAATTTCCATATCCTCAAATATCCAAATTTTGTAACTCAAAATATTATAATTTTTATGTTTTCAAATCTCAAAATTTCCAATTCCTCAAACTGCACAAATTCCAAATTTGAGGATCTCAGAAGTTTCAAACTTTTTAAAATTTCTCACATTTTCTCCTCATATTTTCAAATTTGAAAATAACCTTAAAAATTTCATAATTTTCAAGGTTTTATATCTTCCAATCTTCAAATTCTTAAATTTTGTAAATTCTAAATTTAGAAATCATGAAATGTTTAAACCTTATCCAAATTTTCAAGTTGTCAAATTTCCAAATACTCAATTTTCCTATCACCAAATTTAAAACTTCTTACATTAAAAATTTTTTGAATCTACGATTCCAAATATCTAAATTTTCAAATTTAAAAATTTTCAAACTTACAGTCTCCAATTTTCCAAATTTTCAAGTGCCTAAATGCCTAATTAAAAATATCAAAATTTTCATATTTTCAAATCTCCAAATTTTTAAATTCTCAAATTGTTCAATTTTCAAATTTTCTATGAATATCTCCAAATGTTCAAATATCAAAATTTAGAAATATTTAACTGTCCAAGCAGCAGCTACTAATGAAAAGACGTATTTTATCACTTCCATGTTTTTCTATTTGTTATCAATCGAAAATGTCAAAGAAACGGGCGTATGTAGATCGATCATTTGATCGATTGAAAAATGATGTAAGAATTTTTGAAGGAAGAGGTATAAAAATCTGAAGCGTTGCGTTGATTCATTGCCTGATATACACGCTGTTGAGCTCGATCATTATTTTTCGGAGCCAAGGGAATCCCTGTCGAGTAGCGACACCACGAAGCTCCATGTTTCATTCAGAAAAGTGTATTGGTGCAATTGACAGAGAGATATCGTAGTTTTATGCGTCAGAAATATGTCTGTCTCGTAAGACAGATTGCTAGGTGTTGTCAAATAGCTTATAAATATACCTCACTCGCAAATGTATTTCTTAATATAAAAACTGCTCTTAATACTAGAACTACCACATCAGTTTTACAGTTTCATTTTTAAATTTTTACTCCATGTTATATTTTTTCCGCAATGCTGTGATGACTTTTGTAACGATAATTAAAGGTGTAATATAATGAATTTTATTTCTCTTTCGTTTGTTTAGAATGAAAATAATTTTCTATTATGGCTACTTATACTAATATCAGTCATTTTGACTGATACTTCTCAAAGTGAAAAGGTATAATCCGTTTACCGAATCCGAAATAGTTTATTCGATATTTGGACAGATTTATCGATGTTTTGTTATGAAATTTTATTGCATGCAACGTTTTATATAAAGCCTCAACATAAATATAAACACAGTCGCGATGTAACATGGTCATCGATGTTATTTCACGCGGCCATTTTGTATACCATAGCCGATGGAATCGAATCTAATACCTTTTTATATAACAATATTTTGCAAGACTAAAAATAGTAAAATTATTGAAAATCTCAGAATTGTTGCAAAAAGTGAATAATATACCGATGGAATGCTCTGATATCGAGGATGGTGAATTGTATGATTATGAAGAAAGTGAATTAAAAGAAAATGAAATTGAACTCCATAATCATAATGAGATCACGGACAAAGAAAATGTTCAGGAAATGTTGCAGAAATGTTGTAGTGTCTGTTCAATCGTAAAGTGAATTAGAAAATATTTTGAATCTGCGTAAAAGAAGATAAGCTTGTTTGCAGTAAGCGTGTTCAAATTCTGAAAATGAAAATGCAAGTGTACAAGATCATCAAAATTAAATTGCCGCAGATAAAAGAGGTTAGGAAACAATAAAAGAAAGCTCTAATCATATTATTATTGTTATCACAGTCGTCATTATAGTAGTTCTAATTCTGTAACAAGGAATTCCTTTTATAAAATACTAATAAATCAAAAAATACCGAAATATTGTATTATTATGTACTTTTTAAAGACCAGTCATTTTGAAAGACTCTGATAGAAATAGCTTCGTCTGAACTGTTGGTAGTTTTGTATTAATATTAATTACCACTTTTGTTTCAGATCATATTGCTGTTACGGACGGGAGGTTGAATCACTAGAGACGTACTTGAATGAAATACTCCACCTTCAATAATAAACGGAACCTAATCTACAGAGTTCTATTGTGTAACATGTAAAGGCGCATACCACTTAATACGTTATAAAAAAATAACTAAGAATGTACGAATCTGGAAGCGTGATAGAATGTTTGGAAAGGAATGATGTGATTGGCAAGGATGCGTGTGAAGAACGAAGGCGAATGAGTGTGAGAGAGGCAGAGAATGGACGAAGCGATGAGCGAACGGCGAGTGTGAACATTAGAATGTGAGACACAGCGACAGCGTGTGAAAACAAGTGGAAATAAAGAATTTAAAGGAATTATACAGCTATCTGATATTCCTACATTTGATCGATTATTTTGATTGATTGTTGTGAAATCCGAACACCGAAATGTGATCTCTATTGGCTCTAATGAATAGAGCCAATCTGTTCAACAGTGTCTTACTCGAATAGTGATGTGCATGGCGTGTGAGAAGCGCAGTGTTTCCTCAATAATAGTGCATGGCGTGTGAGGAGCGTAGTGTCTTCTCAATAATAGTACGCAATTTAGTTATCACGGCGACGAGGTAACGCGACTCGCGAATGTGTCATGACCCGAGTTATAATCTGCACTGCGCTAAACTTTTCACGAAACTCTACGATACTTTTGTTGGATATCGCATTAGGTTAATCAATATCTTTATTTCTTTAGATTAGAGTCAGTATCTATAGCACTCTAGAATAGTCAATATTTTTATGTTCCGAACTAAATCCAAATCCCGTCATCTTTGCATACACAATTAGTCACACAACCCTTGAACCCTTACTCACTGACTCTGAATAATACGCTTGACTCCTTGATATCCGACAATCCCTATTGGTCCTTCTCTTCATTCCCACTACCTCCAAAACCAAAACCCAAATCCTTAAAAGAACCTCCGAAGCTCCCCAGAACGGCTTTTTAGTATAATAATCCTAATACTTAAGATTAGACAGAAGTGGAATCGCAGCGAGATTCTAGAACCTAAGTGCTTGTTGTAAAGGATTTTGATTAATAAATCGGAATCTAATAACTTCCGATCCGATCCGCATCAGATCCAACCATCGACTAGGTATTCGATATGTAAAAATCGCCCGAGAACCCGCACGTATAAGAGGGTGGCAGTTAAGAAAATTCTATGCTTTGTTTGTTAAAAACTGCGAAGATAAATTCGTTAGACGATTTATGGCCAGCACGTGTTTACGTTGGGACCGATCCGCAGGAGACTTGACAGGCAAAAGATCCTCCATTGACCCGTATCTCGAGGTATAGAACTACTCATGATGGTCTACGTGTCGAACCACTTAAACCCGTAATTTTCTTAGGGACCGTTTACACTGTGCCAGTAAACCATGCTAGTAGCACGGGTCAGTAGGTAGTCGAATTTTTGCATTTCTTACTTTGCCTGTACCAGGGCTTTTTTACATTGCCTGAACCTCCACATTTGTGTTAACCCTTTGCACTATTTCCACGAGTCTGATTCGTGACACACTCGAACTTCAGTTGCGATCAATTTTACTCGAATTTTCAATACGCTTCAGTTTGGAGTTCAAGTCCAATTATAATTTGCATAGTCAGCGATTGTATAATACCAAATTGACATAACATTTCAACTTTCTTTGTCTGTTTTTATATTATGGCTGTATTAGTTACTTCTGACTGACGCAGCTGACAAATTAATCATAGGCCAAGGGGTTAAATGAAGGTGGGTCAAATGACGACGCAGGGTCTGGTGGAAGGAAGGCAAGAAAGGAAAGAAACAGGCAAAATAACGAACGCAAAAATTCGACCACTTACTGGCCGGTGCTACTAGCACAGCTGATTGGTATAGTGTAAACGGTCCCTTAGTTGCGACAAAAGTCTATGTTCGCGTCCGAACAACGAAAATTGTGAAGTAGACACCACTTCGTAGCGCGGCAAATTCAAACTGCTGCACATATTGCAGAGTTTGTTAAATATTTCGAAATATTTCTAAAATTCTATTGTCAGATAATGTTTCAATACAGTGTTGTTAAGGAGTTAGTCATAATAGGCAAATTAATAATGAACTGCTTCGAGCTGATCAGTTCGTTAAAACGTATAATATCAGATTTCATTTACTAAGCGTTGCGTTTTCTGATACAGCGTTTCTTTCTATAATCTACCAAATGCATCAGCTCTGTATTGTAATATTTGCCAGTTACTAAATGTACTTAATATTTAAACGTAACTTCTTTGCTACGAAGCGATATAATTGTTAAACAGCGCAATATATTCTATTATTAATTATCGCGGTAGAACTTGATGATTTACGTGGTATTGTTGTGTGCCAATTTAAACTAATATAGATATTCTATTCAACTATTCAATACCTCTGATGTCCTTATCCTTTTAACTCCGATTCATACTGTTAATACTTAGCCCTACATCACCCTCAACCTTGTCCTCTGCGTCAGTTTTGAGCTCCGTCCTTACAAATTCCAACTCTCTCCACCACTCTTCCAAACATATACAGGGTGTTACCTGTAACGCTACTCACGATTTTTCTCCCACTTACAGCCACCTTACAAAAAAAAGTTTAGAATAATATTTGCAGGGTGTGAAGTGCTCAATAGATATTAGTAAAATAAATTTCGAAAACAGTTTGTTTTCTTGGCAAAGTCAAGGTCACCTTGGGTTTTTTAAATAGGAACATACATTTTTTTTTATTCATAGCTTTAGAGAACATCGAGACGAATTCAAAACATATATTACATGATATTTTTATTAACATATTACTCAATTTACAGAAGTGGAAATGCGAGGTACAAGAGCGGAATATTGCCTGATGGAAGGTGGAATGCATTTGAACGTGTAATTAAATAAAGTCTATTTTTCTTTCATTCTAGTCGTGTGTTTACATTCAGTAATCTCTTTGGAATCAAATAATGGTTGCACTACCAAAGTCAAAAGCTAAGTACTTCACATTTCCACTCCTGTAAATCGAAAAATATGTTAATAAAAATATCATGTAATATGTGTTTTGAATTCGTCTTGATGCCCTCTAAAGCTATGAATAAAAAAAAATGTATGTTCCTATTTAAAAAACCCAAGGTGACCTTGACTTTGCCAAGAAAACAAACTGTTTTCGAAATTTGCTTTACTAATATCTATTGTGCACTTCATACTCTACAAATATTGTTGTAAACTTTTTTTTGTAAGGTGGCTGCAAGTGGGTGAAAAATCGTGAGTAGCGTTACAGGTAACACCCTGTATATGCCTCCATTTTCCAAAACACCAGTCAGTCAGATTTTCTATCTTAGAGCGAACTCTCGCACGTCTACACGACAAAATATCAATCAGTCTTACTGTACGCGTTAAATAAAGACTAGCTTAAAATTCCGCTTGGAATCAAAGTTTATTTAAGGGGTAACACCACTCTAGGATTTTCAAAAAGTCGATTTTATTTTTTTTGGCTTAAACGATGCTTTAGGGTCATAGAAACATAATGCCATTTGATTTATAGTGGAAAACAAATTTTATAAGAGTCAATTATCAATTTTGCTGCAGCTTCTCAGAGCGCGCATTGAGTATTTACGCGGCGTGCTGCGATTCATGGCTTTTGTATTACTTTTACCATTTAAAATAATAAGTACATCTATTACCTACAAAACAAACGGTTGTAGAGGAAGGTAGAGGAGGAGGCGAACATCGACCTGGTTGGGCAAATGTATGGTGCAGGAATCGCAGATTAGAGGTAAATAAGAAATTGAAGGATTAAAATGTTCATAAAACTTTAAACGCGTTTTCCTCGAAACCACTTTTGTCATACTGGGAGGACGGATTTCTCGGTGACTACTGTATGGGTCGAATTGAAATTTTGAAAGTAGCTTTACAACAATATCCTCCATGGTAGTACGTAGCCGTTTTTTGATTGAATGTAAACTTTTTTTTTTATAAACAATTCAATGCACATTTTTCATGCAAAACGTCGATTCATTTCTTAAAACATGTATAACTTTTACAAAAATTGATTAAACGAAAAACCCCTACGTACTACCAAGGCCAATTGTATATAGATTATAAATTTTTTTTATTTTTTATTCCAAGTCTCACACATGGCGAGAAATCCGTCCTCCCGTGGCGGTGTTTCTACAAAAGCTGTTTCCACCGATGGGCTCTGCCGCCCACATTTTGTACGAAAATTACAAAAAAAAAATTATTTTTTGTACTTCAATATGTGTTAAATAAACCCTCTGAAAAGAAATTCTTTTCCGCTTGTCATACTTCCAAAATAAATTGTCAAATTTAGGCCTCTTTTTCTGGCTCTAGAGTGGTGTTACCCCTTAATACAATAACCCTGATCCCTACGGATTACAACAGTATAATTGTTAAACATCGACTCACGCTATTATATACTCATATTATATCTTTCATAGTTCCATACACAATTGTTAATCGTAATTTTATATCATTCAGTAATTAACTTAATAAATTGTTCGGTTGAAAAGTGTTAACCTGTGGATTTTATTCCTTAACTGTATACCACACGGCTTCATACTGTAGTATCATGGTTTTAGCAAAATCTTAGCTTATAGAAATTCATATAAGAATATTACTCAGTGTGAAGAAGTTTCTGTTTAAGAACAGGAAGAATGTAATAAAAGAGAAAGCAATGACGGACGAAAACCAGACTCAATAGACGGATGATAGGCGATGCATTGCCGATGGTTAGAAGAGAGTAATTCAAGAGAAGAAAAGGGTATGTCAAGTGTTTTCCTTGCTGAAAATAAAATCGGAGTTGAATAAGAGCTGAGAGTGTCCCTGAGTCATAATTAGAGTTGATAGTAACGTTGTGTTGAGAAATGTGAAGAGGTTTGTCGCTATATTATATGTATACAGTTCATTGTAATTGACATAATTTTCAGACGTAATAAATTAGACTTTTTATATTTTTCGCTTCGGATATGTAATACTTCGGATACAATGAACACTTGCGGAAACAGGACCGCCACGAGAAAAGATGGAAAGAATTCTCTGCCACCTTCTGTAGATTTTAGTTCTTTTATACCAGACCTCTTAGGAGAAAAAGGGTTATCATGTGACTCTTGGTACTTGATAACCAATTAGTTCTAGACGAAACTTTAGTGTCTCTGCAAACTTTCTCTAAGGTTTTTTAATTTAGATAAGAAATGCGAAAAGGCTGACTTATTTATTTTGGATACGTCGGTTCTGATATGCTTATTTGTGTTCAATTGTATATGTATAACTGTTCCATTATTATATAATAATTGTAATATTATTGTGATGTAATACAATATTGTAGTTATAATATTCTATTGTATATAACTAGATACGTCGCTCATTTAGGTAGAAACAGCTCTTCCACCTCACCTGAGCTCAGATACAAGTACAGGTTGTCTAAAATCAGACCTTACCCTTATATAAGGGTGGTTCACCATATTTTGCCATCTAGATTTACGTCATTATTATTTCTCATAGCAAACAATGTTTCCGATGAAGTTGAATGGTTTTGAGAGGGGCACATTCTGGTGGTATGTATATTTTTTTTGTAGGTGGACGTGTAAAGGAGATATGAAGGTCATTAATGTTTTTTTAAATGGAATCATATATTTTTTATCGTATCAGCTGATGCTCCTTCATATTCTTTAGAAAAAAGTATTAACCTATATATGTAAAAAAAATCATTAGTTTAGGAGATATTTTAATTCTAACTTGTTAGGAAATCGTGACTTTCTGGTCAATATTATGAATACAATGTGATAATGTAGTAAGAGAGCAGGAATTATCAACGTAAATATTTACATTTTCTGTGTTGATAATTCTTGCTCTTCTACCTATTGTGAAATTTAGTCGCTGTTATGAATCTAATACGGTGAATACGACGATACGGTGAATTATCACTTCATAATGAGGTATTCTAAAGAAGAAAAGATAGACATGTTATCAATTTTAATATCATCAATGGGTGTAATAAAATAACATCAGATACACTACGCAATGTTAGTGAGTCATTAACTTCTCGATTCAGAAAGTGTTCTGATGCAAATGGTCGCCACATTCAACCTTTTCTGTAAATAGACATTAAAATTAAAATATCTCCTAAACTAATGATTTTTTACATATAATAGGTTAATACTTTTTTGTAAAGAATATGAAGGAGCATCAGCTGATATAATAAAAAACATATGATTCCATTTAAAAAAACATTAATGACCTTCATATCTTCTTTACACGTCCACCTACAAAAAAAAAATGTACCATCAGAATGTACCCCTCTCAAAACCATTCAACTTCATCTGAAACATTGTTTGCTACGAGTAATAATAACGACGTAAATCTAGATGGCAAAATGTGGTGAACCACCCTGTATATGGCTTTAAATATAGAAAATGTTTCAGATAAAAGTTGTAGGATATTAAGGGGGATATAAAAGAAAGTGGCAACAATTTGATCTTGGATGGTCGTTTGAAGGTCACATGAACATCATCTTCAGTTTCTTAAATAGAACCCTCCATTTTTTATTGCATATTTCTGTAGCCCTCGTCGAGAAGTTTGCAAAACACTAGCTATGTTTGTCTTTTGTTCATGTTATTTCGAAAATATGAAGCTTCGAAGTTCACACATAAGTGGCATAAATCTGATCATGCATCCTTCGCGCGGTACACCTAGGGTAATGAGTGCCGGCAATATGTCAATTTTGAAGCTTCATATTTTGGAAATGACTTACACAAAAAATAAACGTAACTAGTGTGTTTTTGGGGGTTCTATTTCAGAAACTGAAGATAACATTCACGTGAGCTTCAAATGACTATAAATCAATAAATTCAATTGTTGGCACCATCGTATGTCTCTTCTGATACCCTACAACTTCTGTCTGAACCATTTTACCAAATTTAAAGGCGCCTCCGAAATATAAGGGAGCGGTCGAACTTTAGAAATACCCTGTGTATGGTACAAGTAACATACAGTGCAAACTAAATTTGAATATTGGCACCAATTAGTTAAAGTGTGAGGTCTGTGAGAACAGCTTAACACACGATTGTACAGTTATCTCTTCTTCCGCTGCGTGGTGCAAACAATTAAAAAAACTAGTTTATAATAAAATAACAATTTGGTTCTTTTTAACGTGTATAAAATATTATCCGTCTGTATACTAAAATATTAAAATTAAACAAGTAGGGTTAAAAGGTATTGATGAGGTCAACTTATGTATATAGAACAGTCGAAAAATTATCCAACAAATAGTAACTGCTTGTTTTATTATAAATGACTCTATTATTATTTATGAAAAAGGTTCCTTTTGAAATAATTCTAATTGAATCAAGTGTTGTATATTACTATTGTACGCGTATTTAGCAAAGTTCATTGTATATTAATAGACAAAAGTCGTGTATTTTAATTATTAAATAGAACTAATCATAAGAAATGTGTAAGTAAACAACGCCATTGCTACGATTTCTGCACTATTTGTTTACCTATTGTACTCGTTTACTTCCTATTTTTTTGCTTCCAATTTTAAACATATCTCATATTACTTACCATTTTTTAGCATTTATGCTTTAAAATAAATGAAAATGAAAGTGTGTTATTGAAATTAAAATTAAAAAGCCATACAATGTACAATGAACGTATCTACATGTGTGAAAGTTGTATTATTTCATTTTATATCATTTTGTAAAAAGGGAATGTACCCGTTAACAGTAAATCCAATTTCATACACTTTTTTATCGACAATTAAAAGAGTACAAAGATATATTATTTAATAAATACTTCAAATTGATCTGCTTCACCTCTGAAAATTGATATTGGATGACTTCACTACAAGTTAAAAAGTATGAATATTTCACCTCGTTTCAAATAAAATTTGATATTTTGAATGCAGCACTGGAAGCACGAGTTGTAAAATTTGTACAATTGTAGCGCGAAAAAATCTGTACATTTATTCGTCATGGCGTATCTGACAGAAATATTCCTATTCACATTTCGCATTACATACGTTCCACTGATCCGTTTCCACGCATAAAAGTTTGACGACAATAAAAATATTTAACATGACATTTGCAAAATAACGAAAAAAAATCTGACGTTTTAAATTTAAAAATATTTATTCGCGTATTTGCTAAAATTGAATAAATAACGAAACTAATTCAGATTTCTTTAATTATTCAAACACGATTATTTTCAACATAGAAATTTATTAATTTAAAAACTTCCGGAAATTGTAAATGTACAAATTTAATAATAAAAAAAATATAGAAATATTTATTCTCCTAAAATAAAAATTTCTATGTTCCAAAGCAGGAAAATTTGGAAATCAGAGGGCTTACAATTTTATAACTTGGAACCAATTTTGAGACTGGAAAACGTGGGAATTGTTATATTTAAGAGTTTAAGAATTTGTAAGATATTTCGGATATTTAGGTATTTGAAAATCTGAAAATTTACGAATTTGGGGATTTAAATATTTGAGAATTTTAAATTGGGAAGATTGGGAATTTAAAAATTTAGAACATTGTGTATACGACCTGTAGAAATTTGGAATCTTTAAATTTTGAAATTTGCAAATTTGCGTATTTTATAATTTGGAAATCCGAAAAGCTGTGTATATTGTAATACAACTTTGCAGCTTCGAAAATTTACGAATTTGTATGTTGGAATGAATTATACCAAAGAATTAACGAATTAAGAAATTAATTAAAGAATTAATAGAACACCAATAAATTCAAAAGCTAAATAGCAAACGAGACTAAAAGATGAATATCTGGTTTCTTCAAAATATTTGAAAAAATATTTTTTAAAATGCCCCAACAATTTCCAGAGATTATTAAACAAAAAGAATCTGTAACAAAATATTAAAATTGTAGATTTTCCTACATTTTATATATAAATTCATTTTTCATAAAAAGATATTTACAGTGGGGGACAAAAGTATTCGTACACTTGAAATATAGAAATAAAAACAACAATATTTTCTACATTATTAAATATATTTAGTCATATATAGCTGTATATTAAACATTACACTTACAGCAACAAATGGCCCAAAATCAAAAGCAATAACATCATGTAGTAACTTGAAATGACTTGAAATTCACGAGACTGTAAGAAATTTCCAGGAGAAAAGTATTCGTACACTTAATTATTGCTACAGTTATTTTAGCAGGAATTTTATAAATTAATATTTTGTATGATAACCCTTCCGGCAAATCACTTCACGTAATCTATCGGGCATCGACAACACCAAATTTTTAACGAAGTCTGTTTCTATATTACACCATTCTCTTTTTGATGTTTCTTTCAATTGTTCTTTCGATGTTATGTCATGTTTTCGCACATTTTTTTCCAGTTTCGCCCATACATGTTCGATAGGATTTAAGTCTGGCGATTGAGGAGGAGTTTCTAACCTGTGGGGAGTGTTGTAGAATAACCACTGACGCACTATACAGGTTATATGTTTAGGATACAGTCCTTCTGAAAATAAAATGTTTTCCCAATACCTAATTTGTTTGCACTATTTTGTAAATTTTCTTTTAAAATATTTAAATATAAATGTTTATCCATTATTTCATCAATTATTACTAAATTTCCGACTCGAGGAGCAGCAATACATTCCCACACCATCACACTTCCACCTCCGTGTTTCGTCGTCGATTGCATATTTTTTAAATCCAATTCTGTATTAGCTTTCCGCCATACTTTTTTACTACTATCCGATTCAAAAATGTTAAATTTTGACTCGTCGGAAAATATTACGTATTTTCAGAAGTCGTCGCTAGCATTTATGTATTGTTCTGCAAATTCTAATCGCTTTTTTTTATTTACTTTGCTTAGGAGTGGTTTCTTCCTCGCAACTCTACTGTTATACCTGGCCTGATGCAGCACTTTTCGTACAGTTTTAGGGTGAACTTCCTTCAGCACATATTCTTTAACGTTTGATGCAATTTCAGATGCACTGGTATCTGGTTTTTCTTTAATGGTTTCGACGATTTTACGCTCTTCTCTCGTAGTTAATTTTCGGGATCTACCGGTTCTTTCTTTATTTCGTAATGTTGCTTCTTTTTTATACTTATTTACAATACTTTGTACAGTCGATCGACTTCTTTTTACTATTTCTGATATATTTTTATATGATTTGCCTTCTTCATATAATCCTATAGTAATTTTTCTTTCTTCCAATGTTTGTTCACTGCGTTTTCTCCCCATATTGCAAATATTAGAGTTAAAGGGTACTCGCTACGATTACTACTGACTAAACTAACATAACATCTACTAATGTAATGGTTACATTGATCAGAATGTCCTCATGTCACCGTAACTGTTGTATTTATCAACATAAATGATAGTGTACGAATACTTTTGTCCCGGCGATTTCTTACGGTCTCGTGAATTTCAAGTCATTTCAAGTTACTACATGATGTTATTGCCTTTGATTTTGGGTCATTTGTTGCTGTAAGTGTAATGTTTAATATACAGCTATATATGACTAAATATATTTAATAATGTAGAAAATATTGTTGTTTTTATTTCTATATTTCAAGTGTACGAATACTTTTGTCCCCCACTGTATATGCCTTAAAAATGATATAGCCTGTTTAAAATATATTATATGTCGAAATTTGATAATTGAAAAGAAATTGTTCACATATTTTAAATCTGCAATAACTGATTTATGTTTTTGTAAAATAATCAGTGTGATATATAATTCCCTTCCTGTATACAATAACAAATACAGAAGTACCAGAGTGTATGAATATTAATGTAACTATATCGATGGTTTCATGCAAAATTGCTTCGAAGGGCTCACCTACACACGTTAATCCGTATTATTACCGAGCAAATATACCATACACCGCATACCCGTTAATGCGCATTATGGCAACAGAAGTACCCCACGAGCTATTCTGCACGAACGGGTTAATATTTCTGCTGAAACACCCTGTATATAACGATCAGTAAAAAAATGGCCTTATTCTCACCGAAGGAGAAGTGTAACACCCACTCCAGCTGGTAA
This sequence comes from Megachile willughbiella, assembly GCA_945859595.2. NCBI lineage: Eukaryota > Metazoa > Arthropoda > Insecta > Hymenoptera > Megachilidae > Megachile > Megachile willughbiella. The sequence continues at coordinate 3,232,649 of OX243807.1, forward strand.
AGGAAAACGAGAGACGTAATGCAGATATTGTGAAAAGCTTTAGGTTCTGTACGCGTTTGGTGCCGTAAACTCTGTTGAACTCTCGTGCTTTCTGCGATGTGGAGAACCAGCTGAGGAGAGGGTACGAGTGTGTTGTACATGCCGAAGACGCATTAATATTAATGTACCGGGATTTACTGCGACACGGGCTGCTCGAGCCTCATGGGTAGGATGTATGTTTACAAATACGTTTCTCAATGTAGCCCCACCCGCGGAGGGGTTTTGCCACCACCCTGCTGCTCCATAGTCCAGACGCGTACCTCCTTACCGGAAGTAGCAAGTAACGCTGGCAAACTTGGACTCCCTGCATCTTGCAGGGGAGTTCCCTAAGGAGGCTTCCGGTGCGGTGTTCTCGCCGCAGAAATGGTTACGCTAAAGTGTGTCAAGGCATATCTTACCTTTTCTCCTCCAAGTACATGCACATACGTTCGGTTTGAAAATCGAGGGAGAAACGTACCGGCATGTCCTTACGTTTCCTGAATTCCCTGTCACACACCAACCTAACACGTTCTTGTATCTTCGCAGTAAAACACCTTCTTCGGATGATGTCTCCTGGAAATGTCTCACCGATTCCTTGCGGACGTGTACTTTTAAAACTTTCCTTCCGGTGAATTATTGCGAATCATTCGTGTAAATCATGTATACTTTGTTTCGAAATATTTTTTACGATTGGGTTGATTATTTTGTTACTGTGTTATTTTTCAGTATTGCGATATTTCATAGCTGTTTCGTTTCACCAGTTTCTTTATGACGAGTATATTCGTCGAAAACGGCTAACTGGTTGAGGGGTTATACCACCTTTGAGGTCTCAAATGTATGTATAACTTTGAGAGTTCCTTTCAGAGAAGTAATGAGACACATTGTTAACTTTTGAAGGAAAAGGGACGGTTTTCAAACAACGCAATTTATTTTAACTAACAGTACCGGCGTATAATGCACACATACATCGGAATTGAAAATATAGAAGAAAAATTAATAAACAAACGATAAGACGTAAGTAAATATTCATATTAATTCTTTATCTCCATAAAAGGAAAGTTGATATTTCCAAAATAAGTGGATAACTCTGTTTACAGATGTTATTGAAGATTTTTTGAGACATGTAAGAAAAATATTGTTCAATTATATTGACACAGAAATTATTTGTTGTTTACTGTTTTTGAAATAACTTTTTCCACGTTTTGCAGCAGAACTACTCTATGTTTCGCAAAAGAAAGGATAATTAGAATTATTTACGTGATATTTACTACAGAGCTAAATAACTTTACAAAAAATTGCATTTACTGTTATTTGTCATCGCTTGAAACAATCTGTTAATTGTTTTTTTGTTACGATTATATTTTTTAGAATTTAGATAATTCTATAAATAAATTACTTCTCTTTACAGTAAGTAATTCATACACTGAGAATTTGACACGCTTACGTTTTCAATACAATTTTTTAACGAAATAACTGAATAATAATCAAAATAAACAACAGCCAAAAATTATTATGACAATTTGTAATTCAAGTCGGTTATAAATGAAGTAAATAATATTGTTTTCTTCCAATTAATGAAATTGTGACTGCAATTATTATATTAGAGTGAAAATAATTAAACAATTATCACAAGGATTACAGTTCAAAAATTATTCGAGGAAGGACATAACAACTGAAAAATCAAGATGTTCTAAACAAGTGTCTAATACTTTAAAGTCGAATTTCGTTTTGGATATAATTATAATTAAAATCGAACAATGACATCTACTATTTTCAAACACAAAATAACTCCATGTATCGTAAATTTGAATTAAATTATAATAAATGTTTAAACTATAATAATATAAACAATAATTTATAATGAAAAAAATTAAGAAAGGAATGAATCTGTTATCAATTAAAAATTGATTATTCTAACAAATATTATTAACATTATTTAAAAATTTTTTAATTAAAGAAAATGAAAAGAATTCACATAGCACAGGAAAAAGTCATCGATCATTTTAATTCTTTCATTCTCAGCTCAGTTCACTTCTTTATTTATTCCTTTTTAACAGGAAATTCTTTCGTACTAAAAAAAAAGTATGTTTTGCACTTTAGATAGTACAAAATATTTCACTGTTTCATTTATCAGTTATACGTATCGTTACAAAAGAAGTGGTCATTCTTTTATGACAAGTATATTTATCAAATAATATTCCAGGCTTAAAATATTATCAGTAATATTTGTATAATTTTTAATATCACTTTACCATTTAAAAATGTTAAATAATAATCGATATTGTGTTTTCTTTGTTTTACCAAAACTCGTACATTATCCAAATATTTTTATTAATAAAGAATAAATATCGTTTAGCAATAACTATTAAACGAATTAATATATCCAGTTTATCACGCCGTTAAAAGCGTGCTGACTGAATTTGATAATGAAAGAAATTTGTATAAATGTGTGCAAATATTTTAAATATCGTAAATAAAATGCTCATAAAAACAAATCGAACGTGTGTAATTATGTTACAGAAAAAATCAAACTCTTCGATCGCTTGAACAATATCAAACGAACGCGAAAGTACACGAACAAAAAAATTAAATTTCACGAAACCACGAAAAGACTAATTTTCAACTGCCTTTAGCCAAGCCAACGGATAGGTAAAAGTTACAAGGCTCGCTATAACGTTTCATTAAACCGTCCTCGTGGCCTGATTATTCTCACGCGATGAAGTTTTAACCGCGATTCTCGTCGAAACGAGCTGCTCGATAATTTCAGCAATCTTTTCGATACGTTCGCATCAAAAGTTCCGTTTGATCGTTATCGCAACGCATTTAGGCAATCTGTAAGCAGAATTTGGAAACTGCCTGTGATATCTGTATGAGAGATTATTTATGACTGTGAATGTGGTTCAAGAAATAAATGTGGTAGACGTTTATTGGACTGAATGAGAAACGTTTTGAGTAGATGAAAAGATTGCGTTGAACGAATAAAATTAAGGTTTATGACGAAATTTATATTGTGAAAATTATATATATTTTACTTATAAAGATAAATTATAAATATTGAGTTTCAAGTGTAACAAATAATAGTTATTAATAAATTATCGCATGTATAAATTTATAACTTAATACTTGAATTATTAATTAAATTATCGCATGAACTTTGTTACATAAACTAATTATATCTATTAATATATATTTTAACTCCCAAATTCATAAACTTTCCATAATTTCTAAATTAATTAATTTTTCAATTCATAAATTTTTGAACTTTTAAATTTCAAATTTTCCAACATCTGAATTCCCAAATCGTCATATTATAAAATATTAAAATTTATGAATTTTGGAATTTTTAAATGTAAAAATCTTCAAATTTCGAAATCTTAAATTTTCTAGCTATTAAATACTTAAATTTATAAAATACTTCATTTTCAAATACCCAAATTTTCATGTTACCAATTTTTAATTCCTAAATACTCAAACTACTAAGATTTTAAATATTGAAGTATCCAAGTCCCAACTGTTCTAGTACCAAAATATGTACTTAAATTTCTAAGAACCCAACTTTTCACATTTCCATATCTCTGAATCTTCACATTTGTAAATTTTCCAATCTTCAAGTACTCAAATTTTCAAATTTCTAAGTCTCTAAATCTCTCAATTTTCAGGTATTTAGATGTCTTACTCCAGAACTTTTTCCCCAAATTGTCAAATTTTCACAGTACCAGATTTCTAAATCCCAAATTTCTAAACTATTATGTATACCCAAATTTTTAATTCATAGTCCACATTTTCGAATCTCCAAATTTACAGACTTTTACTTTTCCAAATTTCCAAGTACTTAAACTTCAAATTTTCCAATTTTTTCCCCAAATTTTCCAATTCTCAAATATTGAAATTTCCAAACTAAATTCTTCAGTTTCTAGTTTCTTAAATTCCTCCCTTCTCCAATCCCAATCAACCAAATTACTAAATTCCCACATCCCAACTCTTTAAATACCTAAATTTTTACATTTCAAAATTTATAAATCCCCACATTCTCATATCTGAATATCTAATTTAAAATATCTGAAAATTTGAAAATATTCTTGCTAAAAACGAACAAGTGATGGATCTCTTCCTCATCCATCGCCATTTTTCCTAGATAAGCCTACCGTATCCTCTACTGTACACTGCAATATAGTTAAACAAAAACAACTACAAGTAGTTACTCTATTCGATCAATAGTGGAACATCACATGATCGATGATTCTCGTTCGATCACATTGCGAGATTACCTACTTTTACCCTTCAGAATGACCCGTATCAAACCTGCTCGTAGGAAATCATTGAATCGAAACATTGAATTGCTGGAATTAGTAGAACGTGGAAATTATGACGTTTTTCGTTGGACATGTAGCCGCAGTTTTGGAAGGGTTGTCGAACACGTGAAGGGTGAAATCTTCATTCGCCAACGGGAACTGTCTGGTATACTTGCTCAAGTAAGCCGAAATTGGTTCGTTGGTGAGATCAAACAGGCGTATCTAGACTACTAATTACCTAGGGGATTGGGACAAACTTAGCAAGACAGTCGGTGTACAACTGGAGCAAGCGAACAATAGGGAAGTTCCACGGAAGCTCGTTGCGTTTATATTCGCGATCGGGATCTTTCCTTAATCCTCATTGCCCCGGGCGGTTTCAGGAATCGGTCTAAGTCCACTGCACTTGGGAAAATGCTCGGTGAACTTATGATCGAGTTTACAATAGCACTTCCGTACATAAGTATTCAGACACTTGACAGATTCACGTAAATAGAGCATTAATATTATAAATCATAATACAATAATTGTCGAACGTAGTGAGGCTCCTGGAACGACTCTACAGTCCCTGGCCATCGAATTAGGACCACTACAAATTTTAAACATTTTTCATGTTTCTCGTAAAATTAAAAAGCCCGTTAAAATTGTAATGATATAATTTATTACCTACTAACATGATACACTGCTACTGTATGTAACATTATTAACACATGTTAATATCTTGTATTTCCACCCTTTGTTTTGGTGACAGCTTGTATCCGGCATGCTCCGTACATTGATCACATGCTTTATATCTTCAATATTTTCCCAAATATCTGTAATTCTTTTCAACCCAGATAATGTGGTTGGAGAGTTGTGACCTAGTCTTTTGAGTAGGCAGACATTTTCTACAGCATTCAAATTTCACCTAACGCTATCGATACTCGAGCCTAACGTAAACGCTTGCACGGTCCTTATTCGCTCATCACCTACACAATTTATTATCACGATAGTAACAAATTACTATATATGTATCGTCATCAACGTATTTAGTAATAATTTGCATGACCTAAGACAATTTTCCATATATGACATAATCTTATAGCCATAAAAGTACAATTTTCGTACGTGTTCCTAATTTGATAGCCGGGGACTGTAAATGATTTCGACATATGAAGTGGATCAAATAATACATAAAAAGTGTGCTTAACTATAATTTGATATTTCTTGGTGGAACTGCAACTTTATTTGTAAAGGTGTGTATTAAGGGGGTGGAAAATTGTGCGGAATGTGTGGATTGTTCCATATTTGCAACTTGGCTGACAATGAGCCTAACGTAAACGCACGACCCTTAATCACTCACCACACAATTTATTACCACGATAGTAACAAATTGCAATGTATGTATCGTTATCAACGTATTTAGTAATAACTTTGCATGATCTAAGACAATTTCTCATATATGACATATAGTTATAACCATAAAAGTGAAATTTTTGTACGTAGTCCTAATTCGATGGCCTGGGATTGTACGTTTGTTCGTTTCTCTATTTGTTCATTTGTACGACGCTACAGGCTGCAATTTTGCGTTCTTTTTACTTGAAATTATGAGGGTATACTCGTGAAATATCTTAAATTTGCTTTATAAATTTTGGCGACGATCTGACGACGGGAACCTGTTGCCGTCGACGTCGATCGTCGTCGAATTGATAAAAAAAACCGTGTTTTGGAATCGTTTTCGATCACTTTTGACACACAGAATCGACTGGAACCACGTTAAAAACCCTCTATCACCCATTGTTGAATATTTGGTCGTTATTGACGTCAGATTTGACGCCGTCAAGTCTACAATAATCGTATTTGGTATCGTTTTTGATAGTTTTAGACAGGTTTAATCGTTTGGAATTACTTTAAAATCTCTACGTCTCATTCTTGTTCTGCCAGTATGTTTACGAAAGGTATTATAAATTTTAAATACACATTCGAATTCGCGTAAGGCACCTGATCTGTAGATCGACTAGTATTATTGAGGATGTAGACGTGTAATGATAAATATTTCGTCTTACGATCGTTCAATATAGAGGGTGTCTCATTTAAGGTGACAATGTAAAAAATCTCGAAAACGTATAATCTAAGAAAAACAAACTGACACGTGTCCTTTAGTATTTCGAGTGGGGAGTCAAATGGCTCTACTATTTTTTTTAATGCATGGTCTTCGAGGTTATTTGAATTTCACCTTCGCCAAGTAATATGAATTTCGAATGTTTGTCTTATTTAAGACGGTTCACTCGCTCTTACAATGTATAGACATTTTTGTTTCAAATTGTGGGATAACAAATTAAATTATACACAGAATTGTCACAAAGTCATATATTTAAATTTCAGGCTTCAATTCGATTTCAGTAACTGACATGTGTTACTTATCATTTTCAGCTTCACATCTGCTAAGGTGCATACGGTGCTGCCCTCTACATTTAGTTTTGCATCAACTTGCTCACTAATGATCAACTTGTCTACAGACAACACTATTAGAGATCTAAATATTGGCTTTTCGTCCAATTAATGTTTTACAAGAGATTACAAAAATATTATTTCTCGTAGTCTTAAATTGCTTGGTCTTATATGCAGGGTCTCAAAGTTTTTTAAGAATACTAACATTCTTGGAACTATAATATGATCTTCGAATTAGTATAAGTATGGAAGTATATGATCTTCGTACTATGTTTCCCGTATTAATGATATCAAATGCGTTCAGCATAAATTTTTAAGGTTTGCTTTAAAAAGGTTTAATTCCCAAGTATGATTAAATTTTTAATAATCTGAACCTACAACACTACACAATAGAAGGAAAATTTTCGACGATATATTCTTCTGTAAAATAATGAAAGGTCTTGTCCGACGATAAACCTGATTTTTCCCTTTCAATTTACCCCCAATTTTCTTAAAAATACTGGTCTTTAATTGGTACTGAATAACGTCGCGTTAAATACCATTGTTTTCATTGCATAAATCGAACTGGAAATTATGTTAATTCTGTTCATCATAATATTGGTATATTCAGAAACTCCATATCACCCCTAAAACGCTTATTATTCGACAGTCTGTAATTCTTAATTATATTATATTTTCGTATTTATATGCGACATGTATGTTTTACATTTTATGTATATTATATTCACATTATATTTTTTCTCCTTGCCACTTTGTTTCATTAAAAATTTGTATTTTATTTGTTGTAAATGTTCGTAAAACTATAAAATATGTTAAATCTTCTCTTCTACATCATATTTCTTTTTGTATAAAGAGGCTTACCCCATAAATAAATAAGTAAATAATTTTCATATTAAAGGTTTCTTAACATCACGGATATCATGGATGGTCCATGCTGAACTTTTTAGTCGGTCGGTTTAGAAAACTTTATACATGAAGAAACATATACTTATTTAATATTTCGACTTCCACAACGCCAATTTATGCGTGATGATTAAATTTTCATTTGGACCTATCACCTATCATTAAGAATTCGTTCACTTGCTTAATTGGAAATACTCGTATTAACTTGGAACTGTGAATAACAAATATAACAAAATATTGTTAAAATATTTGGTAAGATTTGTTAAAAATTAAACTGAAGTAAAACGTTTTAAAGAGTTACCTGTATAAAACTTATTTTCATTTGCAATTGTTATGGCATTAGTTCTTTCTCACTGAGTAATTTTATAGAGAAATAACACATTTTATAAGTTGTTTGTAAATAAATTTAATTCATTACTATTTAGAGCAAGTATAAATACTTATACAGAAGCATAAGTTGCAGAACTAAAGTTTATATGGGAGATAGGATGACGAAACTAATTGGTTCAGCACTGGCCGCTAGATGGCGTCCATAGCAAAGAAATGTTAGAGAACCTCTAATCAGAGTCCCCAAATATTTAACAAGGTTAAATCAATTATGCCATTTCTCAGCGAAATTCATGGCACGAAATTTAATTATAGTTTAACTACAAAATACAAGTTGCATAAATAATAAATCTTCGTTTATTTTTTCATTATTATGCATTGCCTTTTTATTAAAATATTTAATACGCTTTCTGTATTTTTTACATACTTGCTTACATCTAAAGGCCGCAAGTCTATTAAAATTCATTACTTTTAACTTTTTTTTTAAGATATACTTAACGCATATAAATAGACATAAATGTATATGAATGAAATACATAATTCGCTGCCTCGAACTAAGCTCTTGTAATAAAAACGTTGCATACAAAACTATTTAAAATAACGTGCTTGAGATACTTGATTGTATTTTCAAGTTCGTTAATATTTATATGTATTCACTTCTTACATATATGCCTATGTTTTGTAATTGTATTATCATTTAGCTGTCGGTATTTTTCTGTTTATACAATCTGAAGGTCAGTGAGGATGGCCCAATTTAATATAGGCTTCTTTTTTCTTTGTAACATTTATATCATTTAACACAATTTAAAAAATTCAAACCTTTCTTAAAGAAATTAAAGGTAGCACACGTATGATCTCATTTTGATGGGAAGTGTAGGAAGCTTAGAGCAAACATTGAGAATGTGGAGGTTGTTACGTAGCGCTCCGGGAGAACGAAACTTAAGAGTACTTATAACTGCTTTCAGCAAAACCGTTCTAGATGACGTTTTAATCTTTGGCCTAACCTAAAGCAGCCCCACAGGTCCTGTCTAAACTAAAAATTGAATCTGCCGCTCTGGTGGCCAACGCGCTTGTATTTATACTCGGTCTCACCTGGGTTCTCACCGTTGCGCATGCGCATGCTGCTACCTTTCACTTTTTGAAGTTACGCGCCAAACTCGCCCCTCAACTGGACATCTACAATAAATCTCACAGACGCTACATATGAATTTTAATGTTATTTATATATTTTTTATTAATTATTAATTAATAGAAAAAACTTATGAATTTAATTTGATAATTTGGTAATATATTGTAATTCTTAGTTCAATAAGATTGTGTATTTTTCTTCGTTAATAATAATATATAGGATGTCTTAGCTAAGGGAGTCCGTTTGAATATTTCCTTTATTATTAATATCATAACTTAAATGATATCGAAGTAGGAATATCGTAGAAGAAAAATTTTGTTTGCCCGATTATTTGTCATAGCTTTTCAAGATTGCTGTTACTTCTTATCAGGAAAAAGTTTTTTTATTCCATCTTGCAGCGGCAGAAATAATACACTCGAATGTGCTTAAGTCATGACGTTCTGATCTTGAGTACTAAAAATATGATAACATTGTAGAACAATATTACAATTACATTTGAAGGTTGACTACGTGCCAATTCACTGTTTATGTGATGAAAAATGCTCAAAGTCATATCCATCGGCAGCCATACAGGCGTCTGCAACGAATGACATATTTATCAACTGCTGTCAACAAGTTCTGTTTTTCGACTAATTGCGTAGCGCTCATTAATAATACGTAAATACGTCACAATTTCTTTGTTTTTCATAAATAACATTCTGTCTTCGCCTACCAAATCTATCGTTATCCAGCGTTACCAATTTGAAGCTACATCGAAGATCAAATACAGAATTGGAACACTTGGCATTTTTAAATAATTTATCACAGAAAAATCAATGAAGATATAAATGGCAATTGTCTTGCAATCTTTTATTAATACAAGTTCTAGTATTTGGAAACGTTACATGCGACAATCTCATACAACATCGAGTCCGTCGGTCAAACGGGATACGCTACCGACCCGCGGAGGCCACCCTTGCCAGCGAATACTTTAATTCCAACGTCGACAATTATCGTGGCAAAGTTTCGCGAGTATTTTATATTAAAGAGCAATCTCGAGACTGCTACAGTTCCGCTTGTTCGTTGGATTATTAATGACGGAAGTCACGACTATGAGTGCACGTATTAAGGGCGCGCTAAGACGGAAGAAGGTCGGAGGCTGTAAAGCCGGAATTAATTAATGGCAATCAGTAAGGGTACTTAAACCTACATTCACGACCACGTACTTGGCCGTCTCGATCTTCGTCGACCGATAATTCGTGGCTTCTAGTCGTCGAACAGGAGGAACATGCACCTACTCTGAGAAATTGGCGGGTAAAACGAGCAGCGGTGCTGTTCTGAAATTTTACAGGGTTTGCTTCAACCCTTTCGATGTATATAGGGTGTCCACGCCTAAGTGTGACAGCGCGATATTTCATGTCAACTCGTTCACTTATGGTAACTTACTGCTTCGTTAACTCTTGCATTAGCTTATCACTGTTACAATATATTTTAAACATTGTTTAAATTCATATAAACCGTTTATTACAATGATGTGACATTGCTTTTTCGACTTTAGAAGGAAAATTGTTATGAACATATGAAAAGTGACACAGTTAAAAAAACTGAATATTTGAAGAGAAGTGAAAGACTGGCTTTACGCATAATTAAATATTATTAACCCCTTACTGTATAATTTTTGTTTTGCTTAAAAAAAATTGTCTGTGTAAACATAGGCAAAACATTTATGGAAACAACATTTAAAAAATAACTAAAATTACTATAATTCTATTTATTTAAAACGCTGGAAGGTGTACGATATGCAATATGGTTATAAAACACATAATAACAGGAAATAAAGAAAATTTTGGTTTATAATATATGTATAAGTTACTAATGGTAGTTACTTTGGTTTCTAATATATAAGTTTATAATATATATCAACTACTAAAGTTAATTGATATTTAATTGACACTTAAATTAAAAGAAAAATGGACTATTATTATAAATGGCTTATGTATCACCTGCTTCGCACAGGGGGGTTAAACTAATACGTATTGTGCAAATGTATGGTATATATATGCACATACAAGTTTATTTCTACTTATACATTAATACTTTTCTTATAGTATCACATAAATTAAATATAATACATTGCTATTTACTGCCTGAATTATAAGACCATCAATAAAATCACATTAGGCAACTAGAAAATCACATTCGCTTTTCAGTTACATCACTCTTACCGCAAGGATGGGAAATATAATTACTAAATTGATTAGATCAAGCTCTAATTGAAGGTCACTGTCAATGACACTTAAGGGACCCCTAGACGATCGATATTATTGAATGTGTGAAGGATTGATGTTGTGAGGGAACATCCTTGTATGTCGACTCAAGCCGAATGTATTGGGAATAAATATTGGACGTATGAGGCAAATGTAGCTTGTCAGTAAATATTGACAGCATTGGCAATATGTATTGATCGTCAGAGGATACACCTAGTGCCATCTGTTACAAAATGATGCAAAATGTGTGTACAGCGAACGATCGAGGGTATAAATCAAAATCTATAGCATAGAAGGGAGACATGTATCGGAACATGCGTGTGTTACATTGAGACAGATATTTCTAAACTACAAGATTTCTATATCTCTAAGGCTGTATATCCCCAAATTTGCAAATCTCTAGATCGTGTGGTGTTTAGATCCCTCTATCTATGTATATATCATACATTTCTACAAATCTAAATCCTTGTGGCGGACTGTCGCACATTACACAAGGTTTTCCGGGTCTTCAAGTCTCGAAGGATTGTATATCCTGTGCGTCCGAACTCAAGGACTGGCAATTAAAGTGACGATTGCCAGAACCTCGTTCGGTCGAAGGAATAGGTGAGGTCGCTAGTATAAAGTCCTTGAAGGAGGAGGATTATTTTCTCCCTTTCCATTTTTCTGAGGGCAACCGTTTTCGTTTTTATAGGAAAGGGCACGTGCACTACGAATTCAGTAACTTACGTTCATTTAGTAATATTGTTATTTGTTTTTTCGTATTCCATTCTTATTCATATATGTACCATTCTAAACACTCATCCGTCTTTCTACATTCCTGTGTTCCTAGATCTAGATCAGACGTTGATTTGGGACGCCGAGTGTTATCCGATGAGCTGAATCACTGTTTAGGGTTTAGGACTTATCTTATCAGGTTGTCACACTAGACTCGTCAGTGCAGTTGAGGACAGACGACATCTACCCTAGTCGTTTATGGTACCGAGAAATGGGACAATTTGGAAGTACCAGAATCGAAATTCGAGTCTCGCAGCTCATCCTTGTAATTTGCTGAATAAAGAAAAGGATCGGAAGTAAAAAACAAAGATGGAAAGCGAGTCGATACAACTGAAAGATTTAAATCCCTGCGTTCTAAATATTATATTAATGTTTAAATACTTTCATTATTAACTTTGTCCGAACGAAAATGTTTTTAACATATTAGTGAGATTATTCCGATGTAAATGAAACCAAACATGATATAATTTGGACCATATTTACTTATTAATATTTGCTGAGTCTGTAACTCAGTTTATATTATTAATTGTTTTATATTAATGAATAAAACACATTGTTGCAAAAATTTACGAGATGCTTGTACATATTATGCGTTTAATGTATAAATACTGTTTAGACAATATGAAAGAACTACGTTTGACGGGCAAAGTGAGTGTACAAGACAATGTTTTCTGGACAATGTGAGTGTACAAGGTTACGTTTTACGGACAATGTTGAAATCGATATATGTTTCACAGACAATATGAAAAACTGTTTGCGTTTAACTATTTACGTAAAATAATTTATGCAATTATTATTAAATAAGTAAATGTTCTTCAAATTATGTTACGTTTGGTGTCATTTTACTTGGAAAAACCTCACAAATATGATAAAAACGTTTTCATTTAAAAAAAAAGTAAAGTTAAGAGGATTAAAATACTGTATTCTTAATTATTAAGCAGGAAAGTCTCATTAAAGTCTGACTTCAATTTAGAAAACATAGACGTAGCAATAATAAATACATAAGCGTAGAGACACATTAGTACGGAAAATGTGAGGATGCCGCCAGTAGAGACAATATGGGAGACATTACTGTGTACTCTAATCGCATATCGAACGACTGCCTACGAGAAACCAACTGATCGTACCTCTCATAGCCACCTAGCGGTGTCTAATTCAAACCACGGCACTCTGGGAATAAAATACACAAACACATGCACATACACATACACACAGAAATATACACAACAGCGCTCGTCGCCTTCTCTCCGTTAACCGCCTACACGTTAAAGATACTAACTGTCGCATCAGAATATAAAGAAATTTGTTTTACAATAGTGTTTACTTAAAATCCTAGAATCCTATACCTATATATCTAGATAGCTATATGTCCCTGCCTCGTTACAATTCTGTGCACTTAATAAATAATAAAAGAATTATTTGTTGAGGAATTATTATACAACAAGTACCGCGTGTACAAAAATAAATCTATATTACTTTTCAGCAGAGTCATTGTGTACGTGGTTAGCAAGATATATTTTTGGGTCAAGTAAAATAAAAGAGGACGTGATGCTTTAACAGAATCCTCGAAAAATGAGAAGGATTGGAGACGTGATATTACTAGGTTACAGTGTGCAACTTCGTTGTTGTTGGTCAAGAACTAGGTGGACGGTATCACATGTAGAACGATTCTGTTGTTTTATAAAAACCTTGTAAAGGTACAGAAGGTGGGCAAATTATTGTATTCAAAAGATTTCTTTTTAAAAATGTGCGACATACGCGACCTTAATTAGTTTATAATGTTATTGATGCTTGATATATTTACGTAATGTTCGATATGTATACATACATGTCTCTATACATGTTCGATAAAACTATCATTACAACACTATCGTCATTTTCGACAAAATACCATGATGCAATTGAAATACTGAAGCACCACTCAGGTTGGTGCGAGTTGTATGCTATGTCCGTTGTAATTCGTATCAAAAACTTTGCTGTATCTAGAAATTCATATGTAGAAATTTGAAAAAACTGTACTTTAAAATTTGTACACTTTATATTAAAATTCACAAGTTTTTAATTATTCAAACTCTCAAATACACAAAATTTTCAAATTTCAAAATTTCTGAATCGAAATTTAAAAAATTTTCAATTCTGCAAGTCTTTAAGTTTTCAAGTTATCAAGTCCTCTAATTCTCAAATTTCTAAATATTCAAATTATTAAATGTTCAAATTAGTATAATTTCAAATCTCGAAAATGTCAAGTTTCCAAATTATCGATTTATCGAATTGCCAAACTGACAAATTACCAAATTAATAAATTATCAAGTTACTAAATTACTAAATTACTAAATTACTAAATTACCAAATTACCAAATTACTAAATTACCAAATTACTAAATTACTAAATTACTAAATTACTAAATTACTAAATTACTAAATTACTAAATTAACAAATTACTAAATTACTAATTTACAGAGTACTAAGTCATAATTTTACCAAAATATAAAAATTCCCAAATCCCAGAAAATTACTGAATCATCAAATTCCCAAATTTATAAATTCAAAAATTTTCAAATATCCAAATGCACCGATTTGGAATTAAAAAATTTTCAAATTCGAAACTTGCTGAATTTTACACCCAAGATAAATTTTCTCCGTCGATCCTGAACACTATATGAATGTCTGCAGGAACAACGGATATGGCATGAATCCAATTTAACCCCATTTCACACAGTGGGTCATCCATGTTACAATCCAAACTTTCATACGTCAAAACTATACTGCATCTCATACATGATACATTCCAAAGTTTTCGATGAATAAAAAAATTTAGTAACGTTCAAAATTTGATCAACACTATCCGTACATGGTAATACGTTGTATGTTTGAAACATAATTTTCTGACAAAACTGTCTTTGCAGTAAGCAGTTACAATCATTTTCTGAATCTCAGTAATAATCTAGAATAGGCAACTTCTTTTCATGACCTTAAAATATATTGAAATGTTATTATTTTCAATAAATTTTTTCCTATGGGTACAAACATCGTTTGGCTAGTCCTCAAGTTATACATAAATGCAGTTTTAGTACTAAACATTTTTGTGACAAGTTACAGCTAGTTAATTATAATAAGTAGAAAAGCAATAAAAAAGAGTGAATATAAAAGTAATTAGTAGAATTTTATTTGTAATACGTGTATGGGAAAGGGATCGTTAACGTTGTTCAATTGTTGTTGTTTAATGGCGATTTTGTTATATCGCACGTTTTAACGAGTTACCGTGTTACGCGATTTCTATTATTATTAATTGTGCAGTTATTGTATTCGTGTAGTTCTTTATATTCTTTTTTATTCACTGAACGTTATAGCAACTTCGCTAACAGTAATAAATGAAACGGAAATTTCAAAGATACAAAATTTCAATTTGCACCAGTAAAAACTATATTGATAAAAATAATTTATTTAAATTTTGTTCATTTATTAATTTTGATAGACTAAGAATGAAATGAGTGTGGATATAATTCTAGTTAGTTTTTATTGTTATTATTTATTATTTATTGTCGTTACACGGGCAATGTACCTTTCGGAAACGTCATTATTGCAATAATAAAAGTAAAATGATTCAAATTATAATTACGTAATTTAGTATCTCAATTATAATTAAACTTGAGGTTTTAGTTGTTATTATCAAATACTAGTTAACAAAAATAGAAATGAAAAACGACATCATAATCAAATAATTAATTACATTAATTACAATTAAACTGTAAGCATTAAATTATATATGGTTTTGGTATGTTATTATTTAATACCACTTTACAATAATAAAAATGCAAAACTTAAACGTATAATTAAATAAGTAATTACATTAATTATAATTAAACTGTAAATATTAAATTAGATATGGTTTCGTCATATTTTTATTTAATACTACTTTATAATAATAAAAAAGGAAAACATAAAATTCTAATAAAATAATTAATTACGTTAATTATAATTAAATTATAAACATTAAATTACATATGATTTTAATATGTTATTATTTAATACTATTTTGCAATAATAAGGATTAGAAACTTAAAATCGTAATCAAGTAATTACATTAATTTCAATTAAACTATAATCCTTAAAGTAGATATGGTTTCAGTTTATTATTACTATTATTAATACCACTGTGCAAAAACAAAACTGAAATACTAGAAATTATAATTAAATTATTAATTACATCAATTTTTATTAAATTATAAATGTTAAATTAGATTTAGCTTTGGTAATTGTCAGTAAATACCACCACTTCATGATGGTGGGCCAGTAATTAAGTAATTGCTCCAATAAACCTAATCCGAATGAAACTCAAACTTATTTATTTAAACACAAAACCTAACTTAAACTTAATTCAAGCTAATCCACACTTATTCCAAACATCAGATATATTATTGTATACAAAATTTGAAAATTAGGTCCAAATGAAAGCGTTACGAAATTCCCTATTTTATACAGTTACCTGAATTTCTTATAAACATTCTAAATAAATTTTCTATTATAATATTTTAATATAATATCCTAAAGAGGTACTTTTAACAAACACCGAATCAATAAAAGCATTTAAATTTGAATAATCGTATCGAATGGACATAGGTGTTAACGATCTCTCTACACCGAGCGATACAATTTTGTTTGAATATTATTCGCGAGAGGTGCAATAATTACTGGAAATATTCCCATCGATACTTTGCAGAAAACTTGTAAATGCTTCAAAGGTTGTTATGAATAGAGATCCGATACTATATGAGTGGTTGTATTGAAATTTCTCCGTAGCAAAGTTTGTTAAAGTATAGAAAGAGAAACTTCAATAAAATGACGATATGGTTGAATACATAGAGAAGTTTGCATTGAACTCATGGTCACAGTTTCCAAGATAAACCGTTTTCTTCTGCTTCTTTTTAACATTGCGGTTTCATATCGTTCCTCTTTTTTGCGTCCCCTTTGTATCCTTTTAGAGGTGACAATGTTGCCGCATGCAGAGAATAAAAAAAATCGTTAGCACACTCAATTTTATTGAGGTAACTATAATTAAAGATTTAAACGTTTTTATAAGATGTACAGTGCCGTTCAAAAGTTTAGAACACTTTTTGCTTTTTGAATATGAAAGGTTTTTTTGATATATGTGTATATAAGACTGTTTTATTTGTATATGGATTATAATTGTAGAATTATACCACATAATTGTATACATAGTACATTAATACACCTAGTTATGTTAACAACGTTACCTATTTTTATTATATATTAAAATAATATTAGATGATGTATATAATATATATTGTTATATAACATGTATGGTATGTTTATTTATATATTAACATTAAACCTATCGGCGTATAATGTGTACCTAATTTGAAATTGAAAATGAAGTTGAGAATGAAATGAACAAATGACAAATCATGAATTAGTACACACGTTAATTCTTTATTATGATGAAATTGTTAAATAACACTTTAACAAATTGTGTAACATACAACAAAAATCTTGTGCAGCAGTTAATTTTTGAACAACTACATGACAACTACAATAAATAATTAAAATTACAATAACTAAATAACAACTGCAATAAGCATTTAAATACCTTTAACTTTAATTGAATATAATTTTATCATCGCAGTAAAATATTTTTATTAAATCGTTTATTTATTTAAGAAAGATATTTTGTCCTTTGAAACAATACTTTCTAAAGTTTTAAATGACAATATATGATAATATTTGAATGATCAGTAAAACATGATGTAATATTCATATTATAAATGTTGTGCAATATAATACCTGCTTCATTAAAATAAAGTAAAGTAAAGAAAACAGCAAAGTAGTGATTTAAGTAAAATTAAATATGTTAGCACATAAAATATTGTGAAAGTTTGTATCACAAAATACATGAATTTAAATAATTAATAGAAAAATGTTATTTGAGTAATGTTATTATTACACTAATAATATAAGGAACCAAATTGAAAAACTGAAATTTTATATTTGAAAATTAACTTTTTTTATTTTTAATGACTGAATGTCTTGGAATAAATGTACATTTCAATAAACCTATTAACTTTTGTTAAAAAGTTAAAAAATGATCAAGTATTAAAAAAATTGTTTATTAAATTTATTCTAAATAAAATTACTAACTGAAAGGATGTTTCATGTTATTGTAGCATTAGAAGTGTTAATACATATCTTTTATAGAAAATAATTTAAATGTAACACAATATGATATATTCCAAATAATAATTATTTATAACATCTGCTCATAAATAATACCCACGTCTTCAATTGTTACAGCAATCGAGGAAGACACTTGTTTAATACTGACTACAATAATTTTAATATAAAGTTCTGTTTCAATGTTTGAAATTTCTGTACACGTAATAACGGTAGTTTGACCTTACTATCTAAAAGGAAAACACTTATCATGTTATTCTTGAATAAGTTCAAGTCTAACAGACAAATATTTAGAGTCGAGATTATTTACAAAGACGTTGGAAGATGTCAATAGGTTAATTATAAAATAACGAACGTAATTTGGATAACTACTTTAATGAAGTTTCCTTATACATCAAGTATCCGTAGAATGTGAACAAATTCTATATATAATAATGCCAATGTGATAAACTTTCAGCAGATAAAACACTATGTTGAATTTTTGATTAATATTTGAATTAACTTTGTTAACAGTTAAATATACAGGTTCTCGTAATGACGGCTTTAAACAACTCGTAAATCATCCCCTGTAGCAAAAAGTTTGTAAGTGACATATAGAGAATTGTAATTTCCTTCTTGTTACGTTGGTTTTTTATCGAGACACAAAGATCGGCTTCGGTTTATTAAATGGCCCACGATTTATGTCTGTATAAAATATGAAATTTTGCGTAAAAAAATATTAAAGAAGATAAGGTTTAGAATTAGTAATGGTGAGATATTTTTTAACTAATAATCTTGTATCAGTAAATATATTCAGCCAGTGTGACTGTAACGCGTCCCTTTTTATGACAAGTCATGTTTCTAAACACGATCTTTTTATAGATTTTAGACATTGTCAACATGAAGTACCTTGGTCGCTCATTGTCAACTCAATTCCCGGCATTCAGTAATAATAAAAATGATATTGCGGAAATTACTGTGAGAAACATTGTGTGCTATCTTTATTGCCATATTCAGAAACAGTGAAAAATATATGATAATCGTTTAAGGCACGTGCAAAATGACGCGTAGCTAAAGGTTATATGTAACTAAATATACTGATCGAAAACAGTGGTAACACCATACTCTTTTAAGACTCAGTAAAATGTTAAACGTCCAAAAACGTAAACGTAGTAAAATTTTAGAAAACGATTAATACTTCACTTCTGTTCTAGCATTTGTTGCCCATAATCCACATATGAGTAAAGACTAAAGCAAGCATATTTTATTATAGCAAGCTTGTTCTGAATTAATAATTAATAAAAGGTAAAGCATACTTTGAACTTCCTTCTGTATATATTATTAATGAAAATTTGAAAAATAGCATAAAATAAATTGTTCATTTCATAACGAATGTTTATTTGATTAAATCAAAATGGTCTATGATAGAGTAAGTATACAAGTAAGTATACATAAGTTTGTATATGTGTATATGTTTGTATATGTTGTATATGTGAGGCATACTGATACGTGTAAAGTATACTGTAAATATTTATTAAATTGCTGTAACTTTTAATAATAATTTCTATATCTTTAAAGGTAAATCCATATTAAATTTTTAGGGAATGCAGAAGGCATTCCTGCAACATATATTTTAAATTATCACATAAAATTTGACAATATTTTGAACTGCATTTTTACATCAGTATTCTTATATTCTTTGATTAATGTAGCTTAAACATGTCGTTCTTTTTGATATATATTCACACTTTTCTTTACATTGTCAGCAACTAATGCATTCAAGCATTCAATGCATGCAAAGCGGCATAAATTTCATCCAAAATGTCTTATAATATTGCAGCACAATTCTTCTTAAAATAATTTGGAATCATTTTTATAGACACAAAAGAAAATACAATTGAAGATAGGCGGTGTAAATCAGTACTCAATATTGACATATCCCAGAGAAGACTTCAAGTCTTCTTAAATTAAGATACTAACCTGTCCTATATGAAGTTATTATGTAAAAACATCTTCATATAATGACATGAAACATAAGAGAATAACAACACGTAATTTGTCTTCAAATATGACTTAATAAAAAAATCAAAATAATTTAGGACATAAAGTTTCATGTAATGAATCCAGACAGAGAAGCCAATGAAAATATTTATTTTTTCCATGAAAAAGATAATGGCTGATTCATAATTGCTAACATTGATGTACATATGTAACATTGGTGTACATTTACATCTGTTGTAATAAACAGTTAAATAAAGTTTACACGTCTTGTCTTAATCGAGCTGCATACACTCAGTGTCAGTGTCCAGACAAAGTTACTGTATCAATTTACTCTGGTCTCCCCTAGTTGACAAACCTCACGTACTGCAACAGTTAGAATAATTTTGTGCGTTTCCTCTATTCTCAGAAATTTCATCAAGTAGAATGTTTCCCAATCGCCTGATCGAACGTGGTAGTAGCGTTATTTGTCCAACCCTCATGCCAGATTTAGCATCGCTTGATTATTTCCTCTGGGGAATACTAAAAAATGTAATTTATCGCAAGCCATTCGACGACAGTCGAAGATATACGGAAACGAATTGTTCATGCATACGCAATAATAATTACAGAAATGCTTGAAAGAAATTATTGTTCACTCGTAATCAAATTATGAAGGTATATTGATGGTAATGGACAGCAGTTTAACCACTGCTTCTATTAAAATTGTGTTTGAAATACTTTTGAACGATTTGTTATACGAAATTTTATGCCTTATCCACATTCAAAAATTAATATAAAGCTTTCTATAAAAAAAAAACTGAAAGTGCTCTTCATACCTCGATAAAAAGACAAAATTAACAACGAAACAATTATAGCGCCTTATGTACTCATGGACAATATACAATTTTCATTTGAAAAATTTATTTCTACAGTAAATGATTTACATGTTTCTAAAAATCGTCGCGTTACGAAATTCAATGTGTATATTAATATTATACAAATATTTAAGCATTGCTGATGTTAGCAGTTAATTATTATTTATTGAAATTATTCTTCTACTGTTCAACTCTGCCCGAGTTAATGCATATTTCATCTCATGCATTTCATTATTGTCTTATTTGTCCTGTGGGAATAATGACGGAACCGTTCTGGCTTCAGGGTTTCAACTTTTACTAAATTCCTGTGCTCGCAAAACGTTACATCATTCATATGTTTATACGTTCTTAGATTCGAGATCCCTACGTCTGTTGATCGCTTCATCTCTTGATCCTACGTTTGTAGATACCCATGTTCCCGACTCCTACATTCCTACATTCCTACATTCCTACATGCCTACATTCCTACATGCCTACATTCCTACATTCCTACATTCCTACATTCCTACATTCCTACATTTCTACATTCCTACATTCCTACATTCCTACATTCCTACATTCCTACATTCCTACATCTCTACATGCCTACATTGCTACATGACTACATTCCTACATTCCTACATTCGTAAATTCCTACATTCCTACATTCTTAAATTCCTACATTCCTACATTCCTACATTCCTACAATCCTAATTTCCTACATTCCTACATTCCTACATTTCTACATGCCTACATTGCTACATGCCTACATGTCTACATTCCTACATTCCTACATTCCTACATTCCTACATTCCTACATTCCTAAATGCCCGCATTCCTACATTCCTACATTTTTACATGCCTACATGCCTACATTGCTACATTCCTACATTCCTACATTCCTACATTCCTACATTCCTACAATCCTACATTTCTACATGCCTACATTGCTACATGCCTACATTCCTACATTCCTACATTCCTACATTCCTACATTCCTACATTCCTACATTCCTACATTCCTAAATGCCCACATTCCTACATTCCTACATTTCTACATGCCTACATTGCTACGTGCCTACATTCCTACATTCTTACATCTCTACATTCCCACCTACCAAAATCTCTGTTCTTAGATGCCTATATCTGTAGATCGCTTCACCTCTGGACCCTATATCTCTAGATTGTTACATTTGTAGATACATCCTCAGACTTCTACAACCCTACATTCCTACCTTCCTAGATCTCTACGTCCCTAGATTACTAAGTTCTATGATCCGTATATTCGTAATATTGTATTTGTATATTTCAACGTACCAAGATCTCTAGATCTCATCCACAAATCGCAATGTCCCTACATCTCTATATCTCAATATTTCTGGCCCACAAAATTTGTTATACTTCCCATCAACTTCTTATCAAAAGATCTGATATGTACATGCTAATAATAATGCTTAGTTTTTAGCAGAATATTAGATACTACATCTTTTCTGATGTAATTATTTCACCGACTCCAATAAAAATATAATTTTTGCTGATTAACAAATATTTATAACATTTCCTTTACGTCTTTCAATTTGCGGGATCATTATGTTTTTATCCAATCGGTGATTTTTTGGTCAGGATTTTCGTCCTTTACAGTAAATAAACAGCGCAAATCGGTTTGGTAGATCATATCACAGTCTGTACAATTGAAATAATAATGAATAATTTTAAATGTTACATGAATACAAAAATAAATAACTGCAGATGGTTATGTATTGATGGCGCGACAAAGTCTGCAAAATATACATAGATTATGTAGCACACAGACTGCGGAGTTTTACTGTGCGGACGGATATAGGTATATGTACTTTGCAGACTGCGATATATAGGGTGTCACAGTTTTTACTGCCAAATTTCATTTATATATTTTATTCGTAAAAATAAAGAAAAAATGTTGTATTAGTATACAGTATTAAATGATTTATAAAAAAATTATAAGAAAAATATGTAATGACAATAGGTTGCTTTATTTCGTATTACATACAAGATTTCCCAGTTTTGTACGTATAACTTTAATAACATATTCTATAAATAAAAATAAGAAGAAATGTTTATATGAACATAGGTTCTAAAATGCATTATTTGAAGTTATTTAAAAGAATATGAAAATCGAAAATTAATCGTATGCAGTATTGGAGGAGATAACTGTCCATTGTCTTTTCGCATATTGCTCATATTCTTCTAATAAAACATTTAAGTCTATGTTTATATAACGTTTTATTATTATTTTTATTTATGGAACATGCTGGTAAAATTTTACCTATAAAACTGAGACACTTTGTATATGTCATCGAAAAACAAGGCGTTCGAAATCATTTTGTATGCTTATTATAATATTTTAATAAAGTCTTTAAGTCTGTTTAATGAAGTCTTTAAAGCGTCTGAAGTCTTTAATACGTTATTTTGTATTTAATAAAAGTCTCTTTTTAGTACAACAAAGTGTATTATATTTTTACTAAAGCCGTTAATATGTCAATAAAAGATCCTTTCCTTATTTTTATGAAATATATTGGTAAAGTTTAGCGGTTAAAAATTGGGACACCCTGTATTATAAATCCATACACATCTGCAGTTTAATAATGACCGGAAACACACCCTCCATACTGTGCGAAATTGATTAAACATGGAGTAAGAGCGGTATTTATATAACTTACTTATAATTTGACACCGTTTATTTAATTTATTCGTCTGTTTATTATTTAATACTATTTAGTCAATTTATCGATTTATTCATCGCTGATTTCGTTCGAAATATATTATGTATTTTCAAAAATTATAAAAAAGTCTTGCCTAAAGAAAAATAGTATTTCCGTGAATTCATTTAATTGCCCACTGATCCTTTCCAACTTCACTTCATGGAAACATATTTTCAGCCACGGTGCTCCCATTATTCCCTCTTGGAATAAATCATTTTGCGCCATGTTCCGTTCGCCCGTCATTCGTTTCAATCAATTCAACCGAAATACGTTATTTATCAGACGTCAAAACCGTATTATATCGAATATTTATATCCAAAATATGACTTCAAATAAATCGTGAACTAAAGTACGTTGCCTACCGTACTTTTAATTTATGCAGAAGACATTTACACTAATGCTAATGTTGCTTGGAACTTTTGTAGAGAACTAATTTATGTTAAATTTCAGACAAAAGTATAGCATTATTGTACGTTGTTTGTAGTATTAGTGCATTTGTCCGAATGGATTTAGAACAATTTCGATGTTAAGTTAAGTTTCGTACTGACTCTGATTTACTAATTTTAGTATTCATTGTAGCAGTAAAAATATGAGAATATGCAACGCCGAAATGGTAATATCATATTCCATGTAATAGACGGATCAATCGACTTTACGCTATTGAAGCTCAAAGGTACAATTATCTCACGGAACGAGAATATTAATTAAGCTTCAAAGTCACGTGACTTGACTCCATTTTAGAACTATGTAAAAGATAAAAGATATGCTGCGAAAAAATATATGGTATGAAAAAACAAATAAAATTTGCACTATTCTTTTCAAGTTTGAAGAAAATTTAATTTTGATTTATTAAATCTGTGAAAAATAATTTCTATCGAAACAGTCTCCGTGTTCTAAACTCAAATAAGAACAATTCAATTTGAATATTAAAATGCAGATTGTATTCTATTTTCGACATTTACTCACCTCAGGTTGAAGATAATATGATATATCAAATTATTAATTGCATTCCGATAAGCACGATAGCATTGGTACGTGCTAATATTGATATCGATGGCTGCAGTTCTAATTTTATATGGTTATCCATATATGTTAATGTCAATTAGCAAAACTCAAGACGTCTGCTCACACAATTAACAGGATTTGTTCCAAAAGTAATTGAAAATTTATTCGTATATTTATTTATTAATGTTCACTTCTTCGCGAAAGGCAAGGGTGTTCTGATTGCGTAACTATCGAAATCCTCCGGAATGAGATGGTCGATAACAAGAGTTAGTTTAAATGGGGGCAACTGCTTCTCGCGGCGTGGCATTTTCTGACCTCTTACGGAAAATCCCGACTTTTCTCGTACAAACGGATTACATCATGCAGCGAAGAATCGCGAGATCTTAAGCCTGATAGGTCAAACATATGCAAATTGGTGTATTTAAGATTACTTATTGTCCGTCCAAAAATCATTTCATATTTAGGTCAATGAAGCTAAAAGACACGACATAGCCTGAGGTCACTTTTTCGAGAACTTATCAAACGTCGACTGCTTTCCCAAAACTCTCTGCATCAAAACTTTTGTGTTAACACCACAATTGTCGCTATGCAATTTGTATTTATTTAAAAAATGCAAGGCAAGTTTAAATGGGGTCGGAAAACAGAAACTCTGAAGTTATTTCTTGAGTCCTTATACAGAATCAGTGTTTCTCCACAATTCTTTCTATCAAGACTTTTGTGTGAATGTCTTAGTTATTATTGTGCAACTTGTAAATTTTTCAAAAATTCAATGAGAGCGAAAAACGCGATGTGGCCTGAGGTCACTTTTTCGAGACCTTATTAAAAGTAGACTGTTTTTTCAAAGTCCACTGCATCAAAACTTTTGCGCTGACATCTCAATTGTCTTTATGCAAGTTGTAGTTTTCTGAAAAATTCAAAGAATTTATCGTGTCGTAATATTCGTAATATTAAAACGTTTGCATGGATCTCGATCGACACTCAACGACTAGTATGTAATTATATAAAAAATTCAAGGAACTTATTATATGGAAACAATATTGGGTCAAAAACGCGACATGATATGTTTTTTGAAACCTTATCAAATATTGGCTTTTTACATTTACTGTGTAAGTAATAGTTACCTCAAAAATTCAAGAAACTTAGACTTATGTAGAGAACCTTGTCAAGAATTCACTATTCTACCACAACCCTCTATAACGAGACCTTTGTGTTTCTTAATTGTGATTAAGCAAGTAGTAGTTTTCTCAAAAATTCAACAAACTTGTCAGGTATATAGAGGGAGAACATGGGACCGAGAAACGCTATCTAATCTGAAGCAACTTCTTAGAAGCCGTTTAAAACATACACCATTCTTCCACAACCCTCTGAAACGTTCGCAAGGCGATTGCCACAGTGCGACTTGTAGTTATCTCAAAATTATTAAGAACTTATCTTCATATAAAGAAAACGTAGGACCAAAAAAAAAAATATGATCTGAGGCCACTTGTTTGAAACCTTACCAAAAAGACACTATTTTTTCACAAGTCTCCGCATTGAGGCGTTTGTGTGAACATCTCGATTGTAAGAGTATTCTCAAAGGTTCGTGGAACTTGTCAGCTTTATTCATACATATCATTATTTTTTAAAAGAAGCTTATAATTTAGATAAGGGAGGTTCTACTATGCTTGTAAAAAATAAGAATCGAATGACCATTGCTAGTCAGCAGTTAGGTCGTGGGTGCGTTCGGTACATGTGTGTCGCGGAGGGGCGTAGGAACGGGGAGCGAAAGGGAGGGGGAAAGTCGGCCGCGGCCGAGGGGAGACGACGGCACGGAAGACCGAAGACTCGTTTCGGCGGCGTGGTGGGGGCCACGGGGGTCCAGGCATGGAGAGGGCGCAGTTCCGCGCCATCCTCCGTATCGTTGACACGTCGTAGGAAAAGAGTGCGGAGTCAGTAGGTTTTCCTCTGTCGTGACTCCAGTGCGTCGATCTATCCTTCGATAGTTCTTCCCGTGGTACCGAGCGATCTCGTCGTTTAGTTTTCTCCGGTTGACCAGCCCGTGCGCGTCTAAGAAGCAACGTTCCTTTTTTTCGAAATTCGCGCGTGTAGCGAACAGTGCGCGTTTCGTGCGACCGTAGGACCGCTGACTTTCGAAACAGTCTCGAAGTTTGCCTGTGCGGTTGATCGCGTGCATCGATCAATCCTCGTTCGTTTTGTGCCGTGCACGTACTGTTGCACAAGTGGATTGGTGAATATCTTGCGAGCGTGACATTCCTCGTTCGGATCAGTGAACAATTCACCGGTGAACGATGTCGTCGACCAGCTACTTGTTCACCGTGATTCTTTTGATCACCGCTACCACCGGTATCATCGCTGCCACCAGTGTCACATCTACCCAAACCATGGACGCGAAGATTCGCGATGATTCCGACTTGTCTGAGGTAAGGGTGCTCCGATATTTCCTTTTGCTCCAATCACGTCGGATTCTACGAGCGCGGTGAATGTGTCGCGCGGGATAGCGCGGCCTTCAACTTTCGAATCGGAGAAGCGGCTACGGTTCGTCGTTTCGCGCGTCGAATAAATAAAATTTTTGTTCGGCCTGAAACGACCCTGAAGCTTGTGACCTTCTGCGGCCTTTAAATTCTCACGGAAATTGTAATGCGATACCGTGGAATATTTTTCATGTGTGTGATTAGTGCGAATAAAAATTAGGAAATTGAATATATTGCACGTTGTAATGTACCTCAATGGGCTCTGAAAGTCCATTGTAAATTTTTATCCGGTTAACCTTGTTACTGACGTTTTTCATTACGTCTTCTAATCTTATTACATTTTGTTTCCCTAAATTCGTTTAATCGAATTACGTACGTAATAATAAAGTCGAATGTATTCACATAGTAAAACGATCAATATTACATTACCTATTTCTAAGCTAATTTTGAAATATAAAGTGTCATCAGTGCTATTTTATTTAATTACAATTGTGTGGAGAATTTGTGGAGAATATATAGGAAAAGTGCTCAAACGTTTCCAACTGAAATTTTCATCGGAATCGTATTACGTAGAATTAACGTCAAATTTTTATTTGATCACCCCTATCACGTCGCGCAGTGTTTCAAATTAATTTCCCTTTATGTCATCGTCAAAGTACTAATTTTTTTTGTCGACGCGAGTGAATCACTTAATTTTAGGGTCCTACATTAACCTTTATGGCGAGGTTTACGCACCGTCTCGCATCATTCTGTTAATTAATGACGTAATAAAAGAGGGCTGGCCAACATAAAATCGAGAGCCACTCGACTCTCTCTTGCGTTGTCCTACGGACAGCCTTTCTTCTTCGCTTTTTTTTCTTTCACACATTCGTTCATAAGGGCGTGATTACAAGTGAAACGTACTTACCATCATGTCATTTTAAAACGCTTAGTTTCGTGGTCGCTGTGACGTGGAAGGGAAATGGAGAATAAAGAGAATTTGGTTAATAATAGAGTAAATAGCATCGTATTAACATTAAATCACGGTTTTAGTAAATTACTTGCCACTAATAAATTCTAGTTGATTTTGGTAAAATTTGTAACAATGTTTTAGAACTTCTAATGAACATTTGTTACTTAAAATTTGTGTCACTTTTAGTAATTTTCATATCATCAAATTAAATTAAATTTTTCTAATTTTTTAAAATTGCAATTAAATTACTGACTATAAATGAATTTCAGTCCATCTTTTTAAAACTTTTATATTATTCTAAGAATTTCTATAGAATTTTTATTATTTAAAATTTGTTTCATTTTTGTAGACATCTTCATAATATTAGAGTTAAATTTGTTGTCAATTTCTTTCTTTAAAAGAAGTTTTGAAGATTTTGTTAGAATTTTCACGTGACTTTAGAAATTTTAGAAGTTCCTTTCTGAGATTTGTTTCATTTTTAAATGAATTTTTACAAAATTAAATTCCGTTATTTATAAATTAATTTTTTGTGTACTTTGTTAGAGTTTTTATAATATTTTAGAAATTATATAGAATCTTGTTTCGAAAGTTTCACTTTCAAAGTCTGGTTGATAACATTAATTCTTATTTTTTGTAAACTACTCTTGGTAAATAAATTTAGTCAATTTTTTCAGAATTAGTATAATACTCCAAGAATTCTATAGAATTTTTCTTTGTAGAAATTTATTTAATTCTCAATCATTTTCATGACATTAAATTCCAGTTTCGATAAATTACATTTTATAATTACTTTCTCGTAAAAAATCAAGTCTGTACATTATTCTGGTAATTCTACAGAATAGTTCTTTTTTTAAAATCATTTAACTTCGACTCATTTTCATAACCTTAAAGTTATATTACATTTGGAAATATACTTCGTAGAAATGAGTTTTGATAAACTTTTTTAAAATTTCTTAAACCTTAAAACTGTCTTAAAACTGTGTTCTTTTACAACTCATTTTATTGATTATTTTCATTTCATTTGTAATTTTTATTCATTTCAGTTATGTTCGTAACACTGAAATTACGTTACGTAAGAATAACCTTTTGGAACGAATTTTTGTAAATTGTGTTAGAACTTTTTCATATTCTAGAAATATTATACAATTCTTCTTTCCTAAAGTTTATTTTACTACCACAATTATAAATTTGTAAATTTTTAAGAGTTTTATTAGTCTTAAAATTCTATGGAATTTTTCGTTTGCAAAATTTATGTTCAGTCATTGCCGTAATATTAAATCCCGTTTTCCGTAAATGAACTTTAATCATTTCTTTCTCAGAATTTTAATATTATGGTACGATTCTACATCAGAGTTTTCCTCATCGTTTGAAATATTTATAACTTCCGTAAAATTTTTATTTCTAGAGATGATATTAAATATGAAACCGTGATTTATAACTAAATATTTATTACGCAACTTTTCTGGCACAATTTCGTAGTAAGCTATAAAAGGAGTTGACTTCAAAATTAGATTTCAGTTTCTATAAATTGAAGTGTTTCAGCAGGTGTACATTGTTCCAGAAATTCTATCGGAATTATTCATTCCAGAAAAGTTCATAATGACTATTAAAATGTACTGCAGTTTCAAACGTGACATCAAACTCTAATTTGTTACTTTAATGAAAAGTTACTTCGTGGAAGGCTTTAAACATATAATAAACTCATTAAAATGTTAATTTTAAGTTAATTTTCATATTAATGGTTTTCTCCATAAATATTTTATACTTGCTTTTTCAAATTTGAATTTTTATATGTAACAAATACTTAATTGTTTTTATATAATATTCAGAATTCACGTTTCTGATTATTTAATTAATTTGTCGAAAATTATATTTCTTTTCACTACGTGTTCATAAATTTATTATATTTACAAAAATGTTAATACTTTTACAGATTTTCACTATCCACAATTAAATACTTTAGTTAACGTTGTATTACATATAAATATAAGATAATAAATAGAATGCAAAAACTATTTGTTTAATATAATATAAAGTATCATCGAATTTTTAAACTTGTTTTCTTGGGAACATTAATAGTCGATGTATTATAGTATTTGTACATTAAGACATCGATGTATTCTTTCAAATAAAACATTAGTTTTTATTATTTCGTGTATCCTTTCTACACTCTCATAAATTATGTAAACATCGAACTAGTGTATTTATTATTAGTACCTTATATTAAAATCAATTTGCTTTAATGTCATTTAAAATTATTTAAGTGTTGAAAGTGCAAGCTAGTATTGTTCTAATTAATACTTCAGGTATTAATAAACTTTTCGATATCTTCAGTTTTTAACTAAATACCAAATGATTTATGTATAATTCAACTGAAATAATAAAAGTTACATACGCCACAATTGAAAATAGATAAAATACAAGAGCCTATAAGTCATTTTTTAAAACACTGCTTTTAGTTTACAAAAGGGCAGAAAAATATTTAAATTTAATAGATTTAAAGAATTTTTAAAACATTAACGAATGTCAGTCGAAGTTACAAAGGTTTAATGAAGTTTTATCGAAATCTTTAAAGTTTATGTATATTTTTATCGAAACGTAAAGAGTTTAATGAGTTTGTATTAAAATTTAAGGAATCCTATTAATTCTTATTTAAACTTAAGAATTTGGACAAACTTTTTCTGAGATTTTAAGTTTTATATTTATTTTTATTTATATTAAAAAATTTATATAAGCTCTTATCGGGGTTTAAAAATTTGTATGAATGTTCATTTGAACTGAAATATTGATATTTTAATTTGAACTTAAAAATGTATATAATCTTTTGTTCAAACTTAAAAATTTCGATGAATTTTCATTCAAATTTAAACATTCATATGAATATTTATTTTAACTTAAAGATTTTTATCAAATTTTATTCAAAGTTGAAAGTAAACATAAATTTCTATTCAAATTTAAGAATCTGTATGAATTTTTGTTTAAACTTAAAAGCTTATATAAATTTCTATTGTTACTTAAAATTTTATTCAAACTTGACTTAAAATTTTTATTCAAACATGAAAATCTATATGAATGTTTATTTAAACCCCAAGATTTATATAAACTTTTATCCAACTTAAAAGTTTAAATGAATTTTCATTCAAATTTTAAAATTTATACAAACTCTTATTAAGATTTAAAAAAGTATGTAAACTCTTATTTGAACCTGTAAATGTATTGCTTTATTATTCATTAATTTTATAAACAAGAAATTCTGATAAACTATGCCAGTAAATCATATTTATTGACAAAAAGTTTCTTCGACATTTACATCCATATTTATTTGCACATTTCCATAAAGGAGATATTCAAGGGAATAATGGTCACACCGTTTAATTTCCAGCAGGTAAGATATAAGGGGATATCGATAATTTCGTTAGAGAGCAATAGGCAGCGATGCTTTAAATTATTATCCGCTCGAGTCAATTTTTTACGCGATTTATCGTCGGGAAGCGATTCCTATAGAGAGAGGGCGTTGAGCGTCTCACGGGTCGCGCCTCGTGTTTAGTTAATGGACTGATCTATATTAAATCCCCCGGAGATTCCTTTGAATTCGCCTCGTTGAATATTACAATAATGCGTATCCAGCTTCGAAGGCAGACCGAACTGATCCCACCCACCAACTTGTTGCTGCGACAAAAATCGTCAGGACGTTTTCGCTCGGAGCTAGTTTTCGCTTCGATCGATTCAACAAACTACTTGCCAGCTCGGTCCTCGAAAACTCGATTTTCACGACTTTTATTTCATTCCGTGCCCGCTACGAACATCCACGATTCTTCTTTTTTTTCTATCGGCGGGAAATATGATTTAGCTCGTTTAACCTTTAATTCTTGCCACGGGCAACAGTTTTAATTCCGTTAGCGAGGTTCGATTCGAAAGGGCGAAGTGAACACGCAGCACGTGATCTGTTACAAAAGTAATTTTCGGTTACGAGAATCTATGTTGACGCGATGTGAACGCGATTAAGCTATTTCAACTTTTTGAAAAATGTATGAACAGTTTTATTCGAGGTTTGGAAAACGTTGAACGTTCAATTTAACGTTTTGGAAAACTTTTGACGTTCAGTTTAACGATTTGGAAACGTTTAATGTTAACGTTTCTGAGATGCTAATGTATGTGAAGAACGAAGAATAACAGTATCACTTCGTTACATTTTTTTGTACATATAGTATATTTGTACTTCATCACGTATACATGGTGTCTTCGAAATGGTGTAATCGAGAAGAGGGTGAATTTACATGAAAAAATAAGACAAAAATATAGAAGATAATTTTTTCATATGTCATTTTTGAGAAAACGGAGTTTGAATAGTGTCGAAGTATTTATAATAACAATTTGTTCTCGGTACATGAAATGATAAATGTAACAAGTTTTCATTACTTTCAGAATTAATGAATTTTATTAAACAAATAAATCTGATTATTAATACTACTAAAGCTTGTTATCAATCGTTCTTCATAACTTTTTTGATGTAGATACTAATGTTTAATGGGATGTATTTAATCGATTATAAATAACTTATTTTAGCAATATTAATAATTATACCCGTTGATGTATAATACTTGTTTACTGTAGAATTAAAAAACAATTTGTTGATTTTATTAGTTTGTACATTGTGAACAAACTTTTTTACAAATATATAAAAAATGTTCAACGTCAATTTTCTCGAAAATGAAGTAATATACGAACAAATTTTATTCCATAGTTTTTACTTATTTTTCCACGTTGATTCGCCCATTTTGCAGTTAATATAATTGCAATTTCTTTTATATTTAAACAAATGTATAATTATAAATGTACATATATATCTAAAATGGTAAAATTTGTACTGTAAGATAAAATAATGAATATCTACATGTGTGAAATAAAAATTTGGAAACAAAAGTTTAAAGTAAATTAAAAGTCTGAAAATGTTCATATGGTTCAGTGATTTAACATGGCATGTTCTAAATTCTCGTTAATTATTACTGACCCAAATATTAAATATGTATTAATTTAATTGTTTTCATTGTTTAATAAAAGAAATAAAGATGAATGAAAATATTTCATTTATAATAAATTCATTTATTCAATAACAATGGTCTTTTTCTTCTGAATTAATATTGACATTTCCATTGAAACTTTTCAATGGAAATTTGTGATGAACTACCTTTTAAAAGCTTTTTACGATTTAACAAAGATCTTTTTATGTTTATTCTTTTTTCTTTCTTTTTTCCTTTGGCATTCTACAAAATTTACGTAACTTTATTATGTAAGCAAAATGAATAAAAGGATATTTTAAAGTTTTAGGTCAACATATTATGAGGAGTTTAAGAATAAGTAGAATTATATTTTTGTATATTTATTATTAACATGAATTTATAGAATACAAAATATACTTACTTCAATAGAATAAATATTAATAACATTATAAATTTAATAGAATTAATTTGTTTATTAACTTGGTGTCACGTGAACATATTATTTAACGTGTACCACTTGATGTTAACTGTCATCAAAAACATTTTGCAGTTAAGCATATTCAGAGTATACGATAATTTTTGACATATAACTTTTCATTTTGATGGTTGAAAAATTGGCTTTGAAAGTGGCCTAAGTCCAATCTATTATTGATAATGTCAGAAACTGCGTTTCTTCAACTGATCGAAGGCAGTGACAATAGTAATTACAACTGTTAATTAGTTAATATAATACTTAATTTGTATTAACAAGATATATATCACCGAAGCTCCATGACTTCTTCAAATCCCTCCTTCATACACAAAATGTAGGTAGACAGTAAATTGTTATGTAAATTATACAGTTAGAAGATTTTCTGAATTACATAAATGGTGTTTTTCAAGTGCTGTAATGAAATATAAAATAAATTGAATATTGTTCTTTCAATTTGAAATATTTTAAGTTATAATGAATAGACTTAAACTGTTTGATGACAAATCCAGTCGTTAATTTTGAAAATAGCTTAAGTCCATTCTTGGTAAGAAGACACATATTGTAAATTATTTACAAGTGAATATATGTACAATTAATTAATTTATTGTGAATTCTACATTCAATTCTTTTAGATACACTTCAAGAGTGTAATACATTGCCATCCTGTACGTATTGCATTTTTAATTTCATTCAAACGCAAACTCTTAAATATTTCAATTTAAACATAAATATACTTAGGCTGCAGTGAAAATAAATTTATCAAATGTGATTTTACGCAAACATAACAACAAAAATGTTTGCGATGTTGAGTTTATTTTTTTTCTTTTTAGAAAAAGTAAGCTTTAAAAAGTAATTAGAAAAGTAAGCTTTACAACATGGAAAATATAAAAATTTATGATTATCATTTACAAATTTTCAGACATTGAAACTTAGATGTGGAAATTTAGAAATTTATATGTTTGAAAATATAGGAATGTAGAAATTTTTAAATTTCATTTTAGAAATTCGCTAATTACGGAATTATAGTGCAATTGCTAAATTAAAAAATTTTGAAATGTAGAATTTAAAAATATTCAAATATTTAAATTTAGAAATTTGTGAAACCATAAACTTCAGAATTTAGGAATTAAAAAATTTAGAAATTTTGTACTTTAATAGTTTCGAAATCGTTAAACTTGGCGATTTTGAAATGTAAAAATTCGGTGATTTAAAAAATAAATATTTGAAGAATTTTATGAAATTCCAGGACACCTACCTCATCGTAAAATATTTATTTAACAAAATTAAAGAGCTCTGCTCGCGTTTAGATAATCTGTTTGTATTGATATCAGTGTGATTGCACGACATCCATACATATCCATTCCTATTATCGTCACATTCATTCAACTCGTTCGTTTGTTTAGTTCGACAGTTTAGAAACATGGCAAGTGTGCAATTTCACGCGGTTTTCCAATTGACACGTCGCCTCGCGGAAGATTGCAACGCGGCCATCCGCGTAAATAGAAGTCACTGCCAATGTCAAAGTCATTTCCCGTTCTCTGTGTTTCTGTTGCACACGTTCAACTTCAACCAGCAAGTGGCCTTGCCTTTCACTCTTTTCTTTCTTTTTTTTTCGTACAATGCCTACGTTAAGTCCCGCTAAGTTCCATTCACGTTGAAGGTAGCAGGTGCGGACAGGTAGACGAACTATTACATTCGTGTGTGTACACGCTCTGTGTGGTAATGACCACGTTGGCCTTCGAAGCTGCTGTTTGACATTAACCCTAATATGTTGGGCAGTTTCTTCGTCACCTTGCTTGATAGGTGGTTAGATTTTCGCTACTAGAAAAATTGTACAAATTTATCATTGAAATTTATCGGTTTAAATTTAGAGAATAATTTCTAGTGATACTGTTTTCACGGAGCTGAGAATTATTCAGAAATTTTGGGGTTTTGGAAGTTTCAAATTTCAGGATTTTCTGACGTTTAAGATTCGGAAATTTAAGATATTAGAATTTTGGACTTTGATTTTCGGTATTTAAAATTTGAAATTTTTGTATTTAGGGATTTTCAAATTTTTGAACATTAGATTTCTAGAATTTTTAGTTTTGGAATTCTGGAACTTCTGAATTTTGTAGTTTCGGAATTTTTTTATTTTAGAGTTTTGGAATTTTTAAGCATTGGAATACTGGAGTTTTGGAATTCTAGGATTTTTGGATTTTTAATTTTTAGAATTCCGGAACTTCTAAATTTTTGAGTTTTGGAATTTCGGAATTTTTGAGTAATGGAATTTTGGAATTTTAACGTATTGAAAAGTTGGAATTTTGGAGCTTTAGAATTGTGGAATACTTGGATTTTGAAGTTTTGAAATTTAAGATTTTTTTAATTTTTTAACTTTGGGGTTTTTGAATTTTGGAACTTTTGAATGTTTGAGTTTTAGAATTTTGGAATTTTGAAGTTATGGAATTCTGAAATTTTTGAATTATAGTTTTGGAATCCTGGAATTTTGAAATTGTAAAGTTTTAGAAGTCTGAAACCTTTTAATTTTGGTATCTTGGTACATTAGACCTTTGAAACTTTGAAATTTCTGAACTTTGGAATTTAAAAATTTTTGAAGATTAAAACTTAGGAACTTTGGCATTTTGGAATTTTGGATTTGTGCGGTGAATTTTATTAATATATTAATTTCAGTCGTGGAACATTATTTTTGCCTTTAATTAAACATTGCTATACAACGACCTTTCTAAACAATGTGAGTTTTCAAATGATTAATTTACGAGTACACTATTGTCCAAAAAGAAAGGTAATATCGCAATTAAATAAGTAAATACAATACTCTTAGATTCAACAAGGTTTTCGATAATTTCTAAAAAAGAGTAATAGCAACATTTTGTACTTCTTGAAAGAATGGTTTTATCTGTGATGGTCCTTTTACTAGATATACGAAAAACATTGAAAATTGAGTGTTTCTAATTTTTTAGTCAAGGACTAGCAATTTCTTATTTTCGTTAACCGTATGATGACCCAAATAACTCGTTGGCAAAGTTATTACAAATGGTTGAAGCAGGGAGTATCCAAGAAAGGAATCATGATACCGGATGTCATTTTTAAGTCGCACGACAGATGGTCTTCAGGGTTCTGAAACGTAAGGAACTGGTGCATATCTAGAAGTCGTTTCGTCCCGGAGGCGGACCGTATGTCGACCATGGAATTTCTGGTTTTCTTTTTCTATACCCCTCTTAACGAGATACATTGCATGTTCCTCCGTGGAAATGTTGATGGAACATGTGTGGAAATTCGATTTCCGTCGCTTTTAAAATGTATGAACAGATTTCTGGTACTAACAACGTTTTGATACATGATATCGAGAATATACAAACGGGATGGAATTATTCAATTTGAAACTTAATGCAGATGTATGTTGCAGTACTTGAAAGACTGCTTACATTATTTCGACATTTTTCCCGATATTTATCGTGAAAGAAATTAATGGAATTTCGTGTTTTGCTCGAATCGATCAATACTGTAAAAAATTGATTATATCAGGATTAATTAAGAATTAACATATTTAACGAGATGTACGTTCGTTTACAATTTTGATGAATTCGTATTTACATTTATAATTCCGGATTTGTTACATTGTATTAAATTATTTCGTATTTTATTAACCGATTTTTTATATATCTGTTTTAAAGAATTAATAATGTAAGTTTAAAGATATAGTATTCTAGGAATATTAGGAATCTAGGAATGGGATCTAGGAATGTTAGGAATCTAGGGACATAGAGTATTTAGACGTAAGAGGATTTTAAAGTATACTGATTTTGAAATATAAGACTATGGAAATACAGGTATATTGAGATACCAGAATCTAGGAACATATGGAGAATTAAGCATGTTCAAATGTGACAACCCAAATCGTATTTGCTTGACTTTGAGTTCAATACCAGTTACAACTTACACAGCTAAAAATCATCAAATTCAAAATATACGTAACATTTCAACCTTTTTTATTCATATTAATTAATAAAAGAATACGAATAAAATTCTCCATTCATATTAATATTGCAGCAATAATTACTCTGACTGACGCAACAAGTTACAAGCTTAAAAATATACAACAGCATCTGATTCCTGATTCTCTTAACAGCCACGAGGGTTATGGGTGCTACGAATGTGGAATACTGCGACCCATATAAGAATCACACGACCATGAACGTGTGTTAACCTTGACGGTATTAAAACACGTATCTCAAAGTACTCTCATCGCTCCAGATTTATAACGCGGTGTGAAAAGTGTTCTTCGCATCGCGTGTACTTTTCTCTGTTTGCCCTTGTCGGGATTCTTCGAGTACTTAGGTTCGATTCGTTCGAAGGAAACACGGGCGAGGTTCGAAATTAAGGCAAATATTTTCTCAAGGAAGTAACGGAATTCCCGCAAGATACAGTCTTCGGTTGCAGCAAATCGAGAGTAGTCGAAGGGCGACTTGAGGTGAACGAACACTGTAAGGTTGTTTCTCTCTGTTATCCATGATGTTCCTTGTTTCTTCCTACGCCTCCACCGGATATTTTTAACAAGCGATCCGTGCTGAGACGAAACAATGCGCATCCAGCTGCATTACAATGTGCTTATAGGTACATGTGTAGGCACGATACCGTATAAGGGAAGATTTGCTCCCTCGGTACATTTTTCCGAATTTCGCTCATACATCGGCAAGTTCTGATATATCAATATTTCCAAATATCTAAATCTTTTCAAGTTTTCAATATTTGAGCCGTTAACATTTTCAAATTCCATGTTTACAAATTCTTAAATTTTTCAAGAAGGATGTTAATGGTGTGAAATCAAAACTACAAATGGTTTAGTGGTATTTTTAAATGGTATCTTTAATGGTATTTTGTTAAATTTTTTCGTTTTCTCCCCGCTGTCTAGAAGGAAACGGGCTTTACCATTCTGGAATAAAAAGTCTATAAGAAACCATTTGTAACGCCGGTTCCACACTGCAGGCCAAAATTGACCTATTTTTAACGTCCTCCTTTAGTTTCCACATTTTCGTATTCAGCAACTCCTGTACTCGCTTTGCTCCCTGGGGGGTGTTTGCCGCCAGCTCTCAGCTTGAATGGGCTTTTGGGGACTTCGACAATTTTCTGGAGCCAAATCGGAGATTGCGGATCCACATTTCGCATTGCTAAGCTTGTTTATCTTACCAATTAGCCCAAACATTTATGAGTGACTGAGTCGCTCAGTAAATGGTCGGAACGCGGCTTTATAGTATGGTAATTAATAAATTTCTATTAGTAGGAGTTTTAGCACCCAGGGAGATTAGTACAATTGTAAAATTATCGTAAGAAACGCACTGTATCGAAGAATATTAGAATGCAATATAATGAATTTAACGACAGTATTTCACAAAATCCAGAATCAAAAGTTGGACGCAAGGAAACGGTATAGGTAAACAGGTTACCTCTAATGCGATGCATGATTTTTCACAAACTTGCAACATCTAACAAAACAATTTATGACAAAAGTTTGAGAGTATAAAGTATAAAATAGATTTCGGTAAAAGAAAACAGTTTGCTTTCGTGGCAAAACTTAGATTACCTAAGGATTTACAAATAGGAACACGTCTTTCTTGCCAATTGTTGAGGACGTCGAAGCAAATTCACAACACATATTACATGATATTTTTACTAATATGCAGGGTGTTTGGTAGGTCGATAGAAAGTTTGCAAAGGATGACAGAAGAAATCATTTGGAACATATTTAGCTATACATATATATCTTTATATAAGTATCATGGTTTTTGAGATGTTGATCACTTTGTCAATTTTGCTTATTACCAGACATTTCCGAAGTAAACGATTGCACAAAAACAGCTTAAAGATTATTTAATAAGCAAAATTAACAAAATGGCCAATATCTCAAGAACCATGATAACCTTGCATGGTGTCCCATTTAAGTTGACATTGTAAAAAGTCGCGTAGATGTATGATTTAAGAAAAGCAAACTGACACTTGTCCTTTAGTATTTCGAGTGGGGAGTCAAATGGTATTACTAATTTTTTAATGCATGGGCGTCTTCAAGGTTATTTCAAGGTCATCTTGTCTTTTTTTGATCATAAACCCATATTTTTAATTCCGGAATCATATTTTACGACAAAAAATTCATGACTTTTGTTGGATATATGTTGTTATAAGATCAATATTGAACTTACAACAAAATTTCTTAGAATGTCTAGTTGATTTTTCATGTTTATGTCAGAAATATTTTTTCTATTAAAATGACGACGTTACTTTCTTCTGGAAGGTTTTTCTTTTCATTTAAGAACATTACAATAAATGTTCGAAATTTTTACGAACATCAACTTAAATGGGACACCTTGTGTAAGCTAAATATGTTTTAAACGACCTCTTCTCTCATCTCCTGCGAACTTCCTATCGACCTACCAAACACCCTGTATTATTTGAGTTACGGTAGTTGAAATGTCAGGGGTATTTGAAAACTTGCCGACGTTATTTAATATCGAATATTGTAACTAATAGATTACGAATAACCTGTTAATTAATAACATTTGTAAACGAACCGTAATATTGATGTTCTCGGTTTAATCTGCAAGGTATGTAATTTGCGAAGGTTTTCTTTTACAAGTCGTTAAATTGCAACAAATTTTCAACAATTGGTACGTCAGTAATGCAAATGTGGTTTAAATACATTTAAACATTAAAATAAATCATTTAGTCTACTCGTTTGCATATTATCTATTGTTTCGTATCGATGTTGAGAATATGAAGCGAGACAGTTTCAACATGAGAATATGAAATTTGGAGTTTCAGTATCATGTTGCTAACTCGGAATACCAACGGTTACTGCAATTTGGAATATGTTAAAAGCATACTGATGCTTTTGTTTCGTGGGTAACAGCTAACGTCAAAGGCAGAGAAGAGTAATGTTTCATGTACAAAATGTGAATACTCTGGGAATATGCTAATTATAATTTCGAAAATTAAACCTGTAACTACTGCAAGTAAATATTAAGATTTAGAATTGATATTTACCTTAGATTATTCCTATGTTATGTCTTTGTGCTTGATTAAATCACAAAAGAATGTAATTTTATTACCTACTTGTTTTTTAATTTTGTGCAATGCAAATAAATTGCAGTACTGTTGATCAAAATTACCTACATCACAACAAAATTGTAACTTCAAATTTTTGATTAGACTGAAGTTTCAAATATTTTTTGTTTTCCTTGTATTACTGAAATTTTTAGAATATAAATATTTATTAATTTCCCTATACTATTATATAATACTATCTGTTCCTGACTATTGCTATAATTTGTCATTTTCTTATTTGTCAATTCATGAAAACATTCCTTATTTGTCTTCGACAAACTTCTCCAAATATATTGCACTTCCTCTGCTAACTCTTTTTTGGATTTTCAAAGTTAGACGGTTTTATTGGTCAGTAGTTTAACGAATCGATAAATATAAATGAATTTATCCTCTTTTGGGTGAGTAATAACAGGTATCGTAGATAATGGAAAATAGACGTTAAACTAGATTTATCCTGTAATAGAAAGAAGTAATTGGACTGATTCCGTCAAAATTATTTTAAGATTATTGAAAAGGAACATTAGTTCTGAGAATAATACACTCATATGACAGGATCTCAATCAAGCTGGATAGATAAAAAATGAACCAATTTAAGTTCCATGTATAGGCGTTATATTTATAACAGAGAATCATATTGAGAATATACAGTGTGT
Organism: Megachile willughbiella; assembly: GCA_945859595.2. Lineage (NCBI taxonomy): Eukaryota > Metazoa > Arthropoda > Insecta > Hymenoptera > Megachilidae > Megachile > Megachile willughbiella. The sequence continues at coordinate 3,274,157 of OX243807.1, forward strand.
CTCACGAATTCTCTCGATTTAAATATCTTGGTTAAATATCGAGAAAATATTACTGACAAAAGTTACATGACTTAAGAAACTGTATAATGCGATATAAATGATGTTCCTGTAAGTGGAGACGTAGAGAAGATATAACGGTCATTTTTGTTCCTGTAAATGTAAAGCCTAATTTTTTATGCTCGATTTCGATAGATTAGCAAATTCTGAGTGTAGAAGCACCAAGGTGTTTCAGAGACATAAGTAAATATAGAAACAGTGGCTGACAACAATTATCTATAAATTATTATTAACGTTTAAGTCTTCAGTTGCCAAAAATGTTCCTTACAAAGAAACTACTCATTATTTCAACTTGAAAAAGCTTATAAACCATCTTCAAAAGTAGTATTAACATATTTCACAGCTGATTTCAGAAAAATTAAGCGTTCAATGTGAACAAAAATCAGAAATGTGGAAAAATGGCGAAAATAACAGTTTCCACAGAAAAATTCAAAATTTTTTCGATTTTAATATAAAGAGCTAAAATTTCAGCTAAGCAAACTTGAGATATAACAGTTTTGGGGATAATAAAAATACAGGGGTTTGAAAAAAGGTATTTATTCAAATTTTTAGGGTATAAAGTGGCTAAAATTGAGGCTAAATATGTAGTAGTTTCATACCCCAGTGTGATCGTTAAGGGTTAACGATATATTGATAGGACCATTAAAGGTGATGGGTTGATACAGTGTGTAATCATTCAGATTTATTTATTCTTCGCCGAAAATTTAAACCTTTCTTAATTTATATCTAGTTACATTTTTGTTCTAAGTTTTAACAATTTATGCGATAAAATTTAATGTCATATTTTACTTTAGTTACTCTCATTTCCCTTATGGACATTATCGATAATCTAATGATACTGTCAATACACCGGTTTATTGATAACGTTATCGATAACAGCATCTCTAGGGCAGAACGGTGTAATATTGATCATCCTAATAATAAACTTTTTATAGTAACTTCAAGTAATCTCAATAAAAATCAAATTTAAAACAGATGATTTACAGTATAAATAAATCTTAATAAATAAAGAGAAATTACTGTCCTTTTTGATAGCAGTTATTGATAATTACAGGAAATAAAGAATTTTCATTTATCAGCAAATGAAAAATTATTATCGATCAGCTAGCTATCTGATTAGTGAAATTAGCTTTTTTATTACGATGCTGTAATAAGCTTTTACATGAATGTTTCTAACAATCGATTTACGTAATCAAAATGCTCCATTTTTAACCCCTTATCCTACAATTTTCTAGGTAGTCGCGTTATTCACAATTCTCTAATTATTACGACAACGATGAGACAACTAAAGAAAGTGAAAATGTTAAGCACTTTTTGCCTTCAGCGAACCTTAATTATACAGATTACAATTAGAATGGAACTCAACATTCAATTTCAATGAAAATACGAATTTAGTTTGTCACATTCTAATTGTAGTGTGCGGCACGCGTGTCACACAATATTGTAGGGCAAGGGGTTAAAAGTGGTGCGTTTATATTTTAATTTTTTAATGGTACTGCGTATTTTTAAGGAAGTCAACTCTTGAGAATATTCTGTTACAATTGTATAAAATTCAACAATTCGGAAGATATATCACATTTTCTATTTTTGAAAAATTTTACTAATAATTTTTTTTTATATATATTATATTATATAAAATAGAAATATAGAGTTCACTATAAAATACAAAAAAATCCTTCATTTGAGACAAAAATATTAGTGCTATATTATACTTGATAGCATACAACTGTTGTAAATGTTTTATCAACAACTTTTTCGTTATTAATGAATAATGGAGGTTATTAAGTAGATCAAATTATAGAGGTGATTCGTATATGTTTAATATGATAGATACGCTGAAACTGTCACTCTCTATAATTTGTACATTCAATTTCACTTAATTATATGTATACACTACAGGTTTCGAATATTTGAATATTCATTTTCACTTTGTGGAAATGAATATAATCGAATGGTGACGTGAAATGGAAGAAATGGTGAGCATAGCGGAATGATTGAACGAATGAATATAGTAAAGTATGAATTTATGATGAGAGTCGACGGATGAGTTTAAGAAAGAAGAGAAAAATTAGTTTTTGACTAAAAGTGAAAGTAAGAATTTGTATCAATTTGTCTTAAATAAATGTTTAATTAACGTGGCGTCAATTAAGATCTAAAGTTAAGATCTCGTTTATTTATACCGTCGATTAAATTCTAGAGTTAAGATATCTCTAGTGAATCAATTTTACACGATTTTATTAAATAAAGTTTCTCGCAATTTAATGAAGAATTATTTTAAGTAAATTTCTCGTCATTTAATGTAGCATTTTATTGAATAAAATTTCTTTTAAGTTAATTTCTTATAATTTCTGTTAAATAGAATGTTTCTCGTCATTTTATAAAACATTCTGCTAATTTTTTTTTACTACTGCATATGTTAAGTTTTATACAGCCCCATTTACCTCCAATTAAATTTTTAAGAAATTTCATAATGAGGTGTACCTGTTTGTGATACAACCTTGGCATAGAAAAATTGATACATTTCACTGATTATTGAAAAAGTACAACACACGTGATTAATGAACCAATTACAATTAATAAGCAAATAGATGAAATTAGATTTCAACAGTAATAAATAGAGATAATATGAATATCGTCGAGGTTTTATCCCAAAAAAATGTTGAGGAAAACTTAAATTTACTGCAGTACATATTATATAAATTTGGAATGTTTATTATTTAACACTAGATCTACGGAACCCATGAAAACGACGGAATTTAGGTTTCTTATTTTCTATTATGAGAATTATTAAGGTCTTATCAAAATGTAAACCTTCTCCAACATAAAGAATCATTGTATAAGGTAGTTTACGTATTATCTATTGTTTATTCATTTCTATCATTTAGTTTCAATTTAAATATAAATAAAAATCTAAATATAAGAAAAATATTTCTATAATTTTGTTTCAATTTAAATATAAGTAGGGTCATTAAACATCCGTAAATTCAGATTAAAATTTAAAATTAATCGAGTTATTGGGTGTCAATGAATAATACTAGCAATAATAGAAAATACCTTCTACCGGTAAAATACAATGGAAATGATCTACTACAAAGTAAATATATTTGCGTACATTTTACGAATAACTTCCTTGAATCCACAGAATCATCATAAATAATGCTACCAGTAATATAAAAAATAACACCTATCACTAAATCACAACAAAAATATGTTACTACAAAATAAGTGTCCTTGTATATATTTTACAAATAATCCGATTCCTTGAACCCATAGAATCACTATGAAGGGCCCAATCTTCGGAATGGTCGTCGCAGAGGAGCTTTTTCCTTCGCTCACGGATACTTTGATTTCTATGCTAGCACAGAATAAACCATATACACAGCCTTTGACGGCAAGATTCGTCTTTAGGAAACGCGTATCGATAGATAAAGTATGGGATCCATCGATCCATCGAGTATTCGAATTGAGTGGTTCTGTGCGTCGTAAATGTTCGGAGCCGAACATCTAGGATATTCGGATCGGGATGATAGCGAAACGTTTCAGGAAAACCGGAACAATACGTCCCGTAGGCGCCTTGGGGTAGCTGAAGAAGCTACGTTCGTATTCCTCGTAAAATATGGAAACCCATAAAGATCAGCTTCGTGTGCCGCGTTAGCGAAAAGGCGTCCGGGAATTTTCCAAGTGGTGTCTCTTCTCTTTCTTCCTTTTTTCCTCTCTTGATTTTTCTCCTCTTTCTATCTGTCACGAATACGTGCGAGTGTATATATGTGCAGACACACACACGGACAACGGAGCAGGCAGACTCGTCGAATTCGTTTCTTTATTTCGCTCGGTCGAGCGTTTCTCCTGGCGCCAACTTTTGCCGCGTCTTTTCCTCGTTGTCGCCGCGTGCCTCTGTAGCCTCAAGGGATTCCACTTGTAGCAAAAAGAAGCCACGTGTATTATTCTTCTTTGCACAGTGAAGACTTGGTATAAAGCGAATTTTTGAACTTTCATTTATATCGTGCATTGATTAAAATTTGTCAAATGTAGAACAAGATAGCGGGCGAAGAAAACATTTGAATGACCGAACGAACAAACAGTAATTTTAATGCAAGAATACAATTTTTTTCTCTTTTAACACGTTGACAGCCACTTCAACCATATATGAGTGACACTTAACTTTCTATACTGATCTAATATGTGTATTATTAAAAATTTGTTCACATTCCTAACCGAAAATATGCGCATTAATTACACATAGTTAACGAGTGAAGGATATAAGACACTGGTAATATAAGACTGGTGATATAGGAAGCATAGACACAGGAATGTGATGACAAACAAAACTGGGAATATACGAATCATGGGATATAAAATGTTCAAAGCTGGAGTATACAAATCTAAGGATATAAAAATTGGGGAAAGTAGGAAGAGGTATCCAGAGATATAACAATCGAGAGATAAAAGAAATCACTTTATATTGGTATTTATACAGGTGTGTAGGAATCTACTGTTATAGAAATATGTGGATATTGGTATCGATGTAAGGATGTAGGAAACTAGTGACAGAAATAGGTGGATATAGGATATAAATACCCAGGGGTGTATAGATCTGTGGATATAGGTATCTACAGATGTAGCAATTTAGTGATACAGGAATTTGGAAATTTAGGAATACATATATGATTCAATAAACACATTTTATTTCTGTAATATCAATCACCCCGGTAAATGCAAAATTTCGTTGCGACAGAGTATTTAATTTTAGCTAATGTACTTATCGTGTACGCTTGCTGGATCAAGATTACATCGTAGACTGTCTGTCTACGTTGTATGACTAGTGTGTGTACAGACCAGGTGCATCACGCGAATTCGAATGCGTATTCAAAATTTAGTGTACCTACAGTAAACATGGAGGTAGAACAAGGATCATATGTGGAGATTTTAAAGTCGTAAATAATCAAACGTGTCTGAAACTATCGCAAACGATATCAAATACAATTATCATTGATTTCACGACTGACGTCAATGACGACCAATTATTGTCGTCAACGATGAGTAATCTAACGTGATTTCTGTAGATTCTATGTGTCAAAAATATCAAATAGGTAATATCAAAACACAGTTTTTTATCGATTCGACTTTGATGACGACAGATTGCTGTTGTCAAAGACCCAATATTGCGTGATACAGACAAACAGACAAACGAATAAATGCAGATCGTGTCCTAGGAGTATCATTCGGCAAATATCCAGATACGAGATCATAAGGAAAATTTTTCAGGAATCTGAATTATTATCAGTGTGATAGTGATAGGTAAAGGACACCACCTCATGAATACGCTTTCCTTGTACAATCACGACTGATGGGACGTATGTAGTAATGGTATATGGGTGATAGCTTGTAATGTGTATCGATCTTAGGCTCATCGAATGTCGCGGTAATAGGTTGGTTAGCTAGCGTATATCGAGATCAACAGCTTTGTGCGCTTCAGCAGATCACGACATTCAATTATGTGCAATACGAGATTCTGCTTCATTGAGTATTTAAGTTTAATTGATTTTAAATAACGTTCAGACTTGAATCCATCGAAGATAAAGTTACAAATTACGGTCATGAGAATACAAATTTTTATGTAAACGAGCTTTGGCAATTTTTGTAATTCGTAATTGATGTAAATCTCCGATCAAAATGTTCTGTGCGTGTTTGACAAGTTGGCACGTGACATAGGACTTCACTTTTATTCGGACTGCTAATTTTTCAATTGAGTACAGTACTTGTTTAGCGTACTATAATTAAGGAATAATTTAATGTAACATTGCAGAGATTATTAGATAATCCTGATAATAACTGTTATTAAATAATTTTTGTAGATAATTCTAATAATAATTAATTTTGATTTAATAATTAACGCGTTTATTATTCTGTTACGGAAATTAACATAATGCATTGTAAATCGTTTTATTGATCTGTTGCAAGAAAATAAGAAAAGTAAATTAATTTCAAACATTTAAATCAAGTAAATTAATTTAACATTTTATTTAAAGTTTGATGAATAATTGCGGTTTATTAAAGGGACTTTGAAATTTCAATTTAATGAATAATGACTTTAGAAAGTTGTCCGTGTATTCATATTACTTCGACATTTTCAAGTTATTTTAAACTCTGTAACTTTTACAAAGTTAAAGTGTTTTATGTTACGTATTAATTAACGAATTCGTTGCTATGTTGCCATTTTTTCACTCTTAGGAGGATATAGTAATTTTTTAAGCAGAAATTTTTTAATTTCTAAATTTATAAGTTTTGTAATAAAAGTGGTGAACACTGAGCCGTTAAATTAAACTAAAGATTGAAAAACAGTAATTTTTAATAAAAATTTTAACTGACTTAAAAAACCAAATGAAAACATGTTTATCAATATTTATATCAACAAACGTTTAACTCCAACTGCATATGCACTTAGCAATAAGTTATGACGTGCTTATTTCTGTGAGCGCACATATGCGTCCATAGTATTAAAAGGTTTAAGGCTGAAATTTGAATTTGTCCACGGGTACAAAGAGGCCGCGCAGTTTCCGCTCACAAAAATTCTTATTTCGGGAAGCAGAACGATATGCGTCGTCGTTGCACAAATTCAGGAATCTCGTTTCTGTGTCGCCAAATTTGACAAGCGTTGCGAAATTTTCAACGGTAACTTAGCAGCTCAGTTTTACATTCCGACCAGAGATGCTGGTGAAAGATTAGTCATTGACTTAACGGGAGGAGGTCGCAAGCTGCTAAGATGATCGTAAGTGGGTTCAGGTTGTTGAATTTTTATAATTACTTTGTATCTCATTAGCCTGTGAAAATAACAATGAGAGCAGCCTTTGTACAGCAATTATCAGATAATGTTGAAATGTATCTGGATTTAGAGTGGAAACTTTTCGCAACTATGGTGGTGGAATATTTAGAAATCACATTAGGTTTCCATTCTTTGTACATTATTCGGAATCGAAAGAAGACTTTTGTCACGACTAAAAGAATTTATTAGGGGTTTAAGTGGTTCTACGTGTAAGCCACCATGAAGAGCCAGCCCTATGCCTCGAAATGCAGGTCAACGCAGGGCCTTTTATCTGTCAAGTCTCGTGCAGATCGGCCCCAACGTAAACACGTGCTTGCCATAAATCGTTTAACGTAATACAATTTTTCTCGCAGTCCATAACAAGCGGACAGGGATTTTTTTAACCGCTGCCCTTCGGTTACGGTGGGGGTTCTTGATCGATTGTTACATATCGAATATGTAGTAAATTCCTAGATATGATATCGAACTGATCAGGGATCGAAAATTATCGTGCATCGTAGAGTCTCGTGAAGAGTCTACTGCTGATTATAATCCGGGTCGTATAATTCGCGAGTCGAGCTATCGCGTCACCGTGAATTCTAAATTGTACACAATATTGTCGAATAAAACACTGCGCTCCTCGCACGCCATACACAACATAACCTATTCAGAGTGAGACACTGCGCTTTTCGAATAGGCTGGCTCTATTAATTAGAGCTGATGTGAGTTCACACTTCGGTGTCCACATCTCACAAAGAACAAACGCATACGACTGGCTCTATTAATTGGTGCCGACGGAGGTTCACATTTCGGTTTCCGAATCTCACAACGAACAAGACAAAGAAATGGCTCTATTAATTGGAGCCGGTGGAGGTTCACACTTCGGTGTCCGAATCTCGCAACGAATAAACGAACACAACTAGTTCTATTAATTAGAGTCGATGGAGGTTCACACTTCGGTGTCCGAAACTCGCAACAAACCACATGCACACTATGTACACTGCCGCTCAAAAGTATGTGGACACTTATATTTTCTTGAAATTTGTGTTACATATTGTATATTTTTATTGTTAAACAATATTTGTTGCTAAATTCTATTATGAATATGAATGTAATGTATTATAATAGTATTAAATTAACAATTTAGTTATTCAATTTTCTTAAATAAATAAATGTCTATGGGACCACCTTGATAGACAATTTCGAAAAATTTCCAAAATTGGAAAAACATTTGTGGGAAATCCTAGAATTGGTGTAGAAAGCTGTTAATAGTGAAATACTGAAAAAGTTAATAGCCACGATTAGTAATCACGGTTATAAAAGCACGCGATGCATATGTGAATAAAAAGAAGATATAATTATTTTTTATCATTATCCGTAAGATGTTTAATAAATCATTATTAAAATATGTTCTCTAATACTGTACGAACTGGAATACATACAATCAAAATAATCAGAGGTATCATAACTTTTTTTTGAGGCATTTATACGGATTCAGGAAGTGTCCACATACTTTTGAGCGGCAGTGTACGTAAAACCGCTTACACTTTCAGCGTTCAAATAACGAATAAACACAAATATTAAGGAGTTTCTTATGCCGCAAGGCTTTTTACTCTAAATCAGAGGTCGACAACCTGCGACTCGCGAGCCGCATGCGGCTCAGTAGAATCATACTTGTGGTTCTTGAGTAGTTTAATAGTACATATTGAAGAATTAATTGCAATATTGTAACTGCCAAACAAATATAATAATCCTGCGCACACATCAAAATGCGCGGCAGATGCATGTAAACCTAGCTTTAGCTAACCTTGCTCTCCACACTCACCGACGCCACACTCAAAACCAAAAACTGTTTCCGTTTTCTTTAATACGTTGACTTATATGTTCTGTTACTAGACAAAATAGAATGTTTTGATTTCACAATCAATACATGTTTCACAGCAGATATTATATTATTTTTTCTAATGCATACCGACGTATGTACTTATATTTGGCACTTTAAAGAAATAATTTATCACAGCGGGAAAAAATGGCTATTAAATCCACAAAGGTTGCCGACCCCTGCCCTAAGGGATTGTTTACACTATGCTAGTAGTGGCACATGCCAGAAGGTAGTCAAATTTTTGCGTTTCTCACTTTGCCTGTACCAGGTCTGCCGTTAGAAAAAGAAGGCAAGATAGGAAAGGAACCATTTTCTCTTTCTAACGACAGGTCTGGTACAGACAAAGTGAGAAACGCAAAAATTCAACTACTTTACTGGCATAATGTAAACGGTGCCTTAGACTTGTTGATGCCAGTACAGGTTATTAACAACAATTTCAACTACGAAATTTCTCTATGTTGAAAAGATTTCGACAATATTATACACATTATAATTGGACGATATTATTAGCTGTTATACAATGTGTATAATTTTACATTATTCGATATGTGCCTCTGTATTTAACGGTCAAATGTTGCCGGTATATTCTACGTATTGAAATAAGAAAAGAATTATTGTATAAACATAGATCTTTTAAAGAGTTACAGCAATAATACCGTGGCAGTGACTGCTAGCACGTTCTTGCCAGTTCATCTTTTCTCCTAAACTTTCCTAACTTTCTCTTTTGTCTAAACATTTCTAAGCACTTCCTGGCTATTCTGTAATCTTCAGTTTTCTCAGGGTGTCCTGCAAGACTGGAAAAATGTCAGGTTGCACATTTGGCAGCCAGACTTGTACGAGCCTACCCTTTTCGTTGACTTTCTCTTTCACTTCGACTTTCCACTTTATATCTCTGTTTCTTTTTTCTTATTTCTCTCCCTTTTCGAAGAAGGGTATAAAAACTCTGGATATAGCTGCTCAATACAGTCGTGAATTTGTTCGGACACTATACGTTTATTGAAACGCTGAATCATTTTATACCGTTTTATTAGCTCTTTTAGGCTTTAAAAAAAGTTGCACAGAATTTATTTTTAATGTGATCAAATGGAAAGAAGGTTAATTTTAATTATTTAACATAAAAACGTTAACTCTTCGAGGTGGGTTGAAATATATCTCACCAGTTGCATTAAAGGTTAAGCAAAAGATGGGACAGTTACCCACCTAACCTCAAAGTTAATTTCTGTGTATACTAAAAATATATTCAATAAGTGTTACATGAATTATTTATTATTTCACAACCTCAATTTCAATACGAAATGGAGGAATCAGTAGAAAACTGTTGTTGCGATGTAATACGGAAACAGATCAATAATATTTACGTTTACTTTGTTCATACAGGAAGAAACTGATCCTCGATTTCAAAATATCCACCTTTTTTGGCAAAACAAGATTGATATCGGCAGAAAATAAAGTTTGTTAGTTTGCGAATTTGTGAATAATTGCGGCATTTCGGTATGAAGTCCATGAACTTACTAATTGGACTAGTATACCTCAACCACAGATAGTAAACATAGTTTATATAGACAGAATAAACGTAAATGTTGTTAATTTGTTTCTGTATCGTATTAAATTAACCCCGAGTTTGCTACTGTTCTTATGTCGTATTAAGGCCAGAAATTTTTAATAACTCATTAAAAGACTTACGTTTATGTAACATTTCTTTCTTACTTCAAGCCATAGAATATACTAATTACGTTCGGTCATTCAAATTTAGGTTAGATATGGGTTTGTAGAATTTGGAATTTTGGGAATTTAGGTCTTTGGAAAGTTGTAAATTATAGAAATCGCGATAGAATGTATATTTTCAAACAATATATTTATCTGAATTATTTATAGGATCCAAGAGAAATGTGATGTCAAGCAATATTCGACATAAGAGTGCAAAGGGTTAAATTCCATTTATTTGAACCTGCAAGCAACAGGAAAATCGTGTATGAGTAATCCTTGGATAATAGACGATCTCTGATTCTCCTTCGCGAACAATGATATCTCGTTCAAATAATAGAAGTCCACGTTCGAATAAGCGGATTCGAGAATAAAATTCTACTACCATTTCGTTCTGGAGTTTATACAAGTGTTCACTCAGCAGTCCTTTCAATAACAACAGCTCAATAGTCAATTCAGTTAATCGAATATCGAGAAGAATTGACCCTTATTCTCCAAAATTTTTGCGTTCTGTGAAAACTATTTCTATTCATTTAAATAATTCAAAAATACTTCAACAATGGTAATACTTTAAATAATAATTCAAATCCAAATAATTTAATATTACTTTATTAATTTATTATACAAATTGAGGTTATTAATAAATTGTCATTTTAATCATAAAATAAAATAATTCTATTTTTTATTAAACTAATGTTTTCTTAAATAAAATAATAGTGTAAAATTATTTTATATTGATTTACGAAATGAAAGTGAATTTGAATGGTTTATAACAAGGCGATGTTCTGAAAGGTTTTTTTGAAAGAATAGATTTTAAATTTTTATGTGAAATGGAGTTTTCTGAATTGCTTAGAATGTTTCCCAATAATTAGGATATAATTTTGTGTATTATGTTGAATATTTTTGTTCATAATTTAAAACCGACGGATTAATAATAATTCTGTATTATTTTGTATTTACAAGAAGGATAATTTCCTAATTTATGATTTGTAAAATTTACTTATAAAGAAATTTTACTATTTGTAAGAAACATGAAAAACCCTATAAAATCATTATTATACTTACAAGAATTAGTATAAATACTAAGTATTAATTTTATAATTTGATTTGTAGCTCATAATTGTAGTAGCTATTTAATAAATGAGATGGTTTAATAAGTGATCATTATTTATTTTGTCGCAATGTTTTAAACTTTTATTTACACTTCAAAAAAATTAATCAAAACTATGGCTAATATATAAAATATTTTTGAACAAGCTACAGTTTTCCATGAACCTTTATCATTTTAAACAATATATCAAACAATATACTAGTATGACTGCTGTTAAAAATTGTAAAGATTGAGAGATAAAATAAAACTCGCATATCTCATTATCTATCAGTTTTAGAATAAAAATTGCTATTATAGAGAGCAAAAGAAATTCTATACAAATTGTGTAATTTTATTTTGTAGTAATAACCGTTTTTGAGATAACATCATACGAATTTGTAACTGATAATTGCATGACATTTTGAAGCATATTCCAAGTCAGTACTGTTTTTTTAAATAAGATAGGAAACACTTCATCATTGCCTCCCCCCATCCTCAAGTTTTTAACACACAATACACATTTTATTCGTTTTGACGTGTTGAATATGAATTTCATATCCATTGTTGGCGAAAGTTACACTCTTCCGAGATATTCATGAAAGTGTTATTTATAATCGTGCATCGATAGTAACATGCACACATTTTAGGTAAATAAACTCGTATTTCATGCTTATATACAGTAAAGAAGGGTTTGGCGTGCATAATGCTATCCCATAAACAAAAGACTCTTGTATCGATATTGGAAGCGAATAGACTAGTGATTCTTGTGCATATAATGTCTCTTTGTACTTTCCGATTATGTATTTCTGCTTTTTTTATTTTATACTTATTGATGTAGGTATTTTATTAATGTAATATTAATATATTCTTCTTAACATGCAGTTGGAACTTGTGTAACCGATAGAAAATTAGGAACTGTTACCTTCATGCATTCCACAAAAATTTGTACGTCCTCTGAGGTTTTGTAAATCGGAACAAGTCTTCGAAGAGGCATTTTCAAAGCAACCATTAATCCAAGTACTTTGCAAAATAAAGTATCGTCGTGTTCGAAGTTACACATACTTAATAGTTACAGTCCACTTTTAACCATTACAGTTATGAAAACATTTTGCAGTTAAGTATATTCAGAGTATACGATGATTTTGGACATATAAATTTTCGCAGTTACTTTGATAGCTGAGTCCATTTTTAGTAAGAAGATATTATTCACGTAATAATTGCTATTATTTTAATAGAAATTGTAAATTTCTCTTAAATGCGCTTCAGGAGTGTTATACATTTCTTAATTTTATTGAAACGCCAACTTTTATCTGAATTTAAACATAAATGAATTTAGACCACTTTCAAAATAAGCGGCTGAAATATAATATAATAGGGATCTTCACTGTTTGCACACAATGCATTTGTTGAATAGAAATAGGGCGTTGACACCTGAATCAAAAATCGAAATAACCTTTTCACCGACCCAATATTTCTACACGCCATTAAGCTCGTACATTGCACCCAATTAAACCTGACGAACAAGTATTGTTCCTTAATAATCGTCGGAATACCCAGCGACATGTTTGACTCTCATTACCGCAAGTCCTTACGATTCGTATTCCATTGAAAGCGAGCCGCCTTCCAAACTTTCCACATTGTATGCGTGGTTTAACGGACTCGATTGTGTTAGGAGGAAAAACAGAGTAACCGAGAATTATGCATGAGAATGGAAGAAATCGAGCCGTGTGACGAAGTTACGAATTCCATTGAAAGGCCGCCGACGTAAGCCATGGACCGCTCATCCGGTATGCGCTAGGTACACCCAGTTACGTGCCCAGCACCAAGCTGGTTATTATACGAGTCGATGTAAATTATATAAGTGAAACCCGCGATACGCCAGCCTCACAGTCTCCTAGAATACCTGCACAATGCGTTGTCGTGATATAATGGGCATACCTTGCGACTTCTACAACACTGGCTAAACTTTCAGGAACGCTTTTTGGCTTCGGATATTCATGGACGATGAATCCGTGCCGAGGAGGTTAAGTTGTTAACCTCTTAAGAATCATCTGGTTAGTTAACACGTCCAACTGTTGGGATCACTGGTAACCAACGCTAGGAATGCCTCATATAGTAGAAATTATGAGATTCGAAAAATTCCATATCTTGTGACTTTAATCGATAAAATAGAGTGTATTACTTTTTAACGATAATACGTGTAATTAAAAGTAAATATTATACTTTAGCTGCCATATATGGGTGACCATATGAATCTATCATATGTATTCACTTTGCTCGCTAGAGCATTCCGCCTGCCAGATTCCCCGTATGTGATTTTGTAGATGATTCGACTTTTCTTGACTTCCTATCGGCTCATAATGCAAATGTTAAAGGTTTGACAGTTTTCTTGAGGTTTTCAGGTGATTTTAGGGGGGGATTCTATGGAAAATTGTCATATCTTTTGGCCTGTGAATTTGTATACGTGAGTCAGTCAGTCAGTGGAGAGGCGTTTTACAGTTTTCTAATTATTTAAGAATTTGTTTACTTACATAATTGAAAATTCTTATATCAACTACTTGGAACTGTTTATAATAAATATAATACAAAATGTAAAAATATTTTCCGACAAATTTTTAATTTTGAAAAATTCCCAAATATTTAATCTTGAAAGCTTATCAAGAACTATTAGAGGACTTTTACTACATCGTCATTTTCCTCAGAAAAATCTTTCTATCCTCTAATAATCACGACTATAATATATTTCTGACAACTGTTCAGCTAGATAAATACAATCTCTATTATCTAATAAAATCTCGATACTCGAACTGGCTCGAATTTTCCAAACGACATAATATTTCCATTTTATTCGCTGGTAACGATTATTTTATTTCCATTTTTTTATTACAATCATCTCACGGAAAGATAGCTCGTCAAATCGTGCAAAGTTCCATTCTACTGCATTTTTTTGGCACAGTTACTAGGATCACTTCGCATAAAGAACTTTACGTTTGAAAATATGGTTCAGTCCGTAAGACATTTCACGTTTGAGAGTCGACTTCCGTAGCTTTGAATTTTGTCTGCGCTCTCTCGAGTCACTTCGTGCCTTCACAAAAATGTAACAAAACGAAATGGCATAGCGAAGTATAAAACGGTGAAACAGTATGCTCGGCTTCCATCCATAGCTCGTAGCCTTTTCTAATCCGACGACATTACTTTTGTAAGACGATAGCCTCCATTTCCTCTGTCTCCGAGCAACTGAATACAGGATGGATCGTAACCTCAGACATCGAGTAATTTCACCCTATAACGATCGTCTGTCTATAAGGATGCTATACAATACCCAGCACGTTTGCTTTCCCTAGGGGAAAATACGAAATAGGGGAAGGAGACTACTACTTGTCCCGATATTTCAGAGTTACTATGTAAGTACAACGATGTCCAGATATACAGTGTATATTAGTGTTTTTATTAACTAATATATTTAATATTTATATATTAAAAGCAAACTTATTAACATATTCTATTCGCACAAATAAAAGAATGTTATAGAGTATCAAACACATATTAACACGTTGATTGCCACGCTGAAGCATTTGAAAATTGTATTAGGTAGTATTTTCATTTTTAACAAATCTTACGTAGTATTTTTACGATATCTTATTATATTTATTTTTGATAGTTTCAAAAAATTAATACGGGTATTTTCAATTAGGTAAGTGAACAAATTCTTAATATAGATGGATTAAGCTCTGACAAAAATGACAATGGACTTCTGCAACCTTCTGCCGTACTTTGACGAATTTGACTTGTGACGCACTCACAGCTCAAATGTGACAAACCTTACTAAAATTTTGAATACTATTAAACTTGAAATCATAGTATAATTTACGTCGTTGGAATATTCCACCGACTGGAATATTCCAGAATACATTGTGTTACGCGAAACAAACGAAAATCGGGCAACGACGTCGCCGCCCGGCGACGTCCAACGAAAAGAGAGTCGTTGTTCAGCTCTTACGTGATTCGGTAGCCAGCAACGGTGAATTAGCTTTGTCAATAAATATCCTTATGGTGTTACGGTAATTAGTGTTTCTTTTTCCTTATGCTCGGAGCCTGACCTACTACAAAATTTAGGTCCAATTGCAATTTGTGTAGTCAAGGATCGCTGAATATAAAATACTCACAATATATTAAATTCTTTGTTTTAATTAGTTATGAGTTAGTTTTGACTGACGCATCTGACAAATAAATTGTACCAGCAAGGGGTTGACCCCTTAGCCTACAGGTTTTTGGCAGGTGCGTCAGTCAGAGCTGTCTAATTTATTACTGCAGTGTTAAAATAAATAAAGAATGTTGAAATGTTAGGTATATTTTAGATTTAGCGATCTTTATACAAACTGCAATTGGTATCATACTCAAAACTCGATCTTTATGCAAATACGATTTAGTTTTGTCAAATTTGAACTGTGCGTCAGGAGTCTGACTCCATGTTATAGGCCAAGAGGTTAAGATACTTGACACTATACTTGACAGTAGGCCTTCAAAATTTGTGTTGGTCACGTTCAATATCAGTAATATGAGAGTCACACTATGGGACCAGGTTGTACTTACGTATTTAAAAATAGATCCTATCAGATGGAAATATAGAGTTTCAAAAGTGTTAGTGCTTTGAAAAAATGTTGGATTACACTGTCCAACAAATTTTAACTTTTTTTCGACGTTTCTATTTTCGTTCAGTGATTCTTATAAGGTTTTTCGCGCTGATTACGAATCTGCAACCCGTTTTTCTCCACCACGTACAGTTTTTGAGAAATTTGAGTTTGAAAAAAAAACACATTTTTGAAATTTGAACCAATTTTGTGAGATAACTATAAAAGATACTGAGATTCTGTTTGTATCATAAGATTCTATAGACTTTCCTGAATACAACGATATCTGGCTTTTATGCATTCTGAATATTTAAACATGTTTAAACAATCATTGAACGCTGAGAGGCACGGATTTTGCACCAATTTTTAGGTATATTTTTCAATTTATCTTAAAAAGTAAGGGTCTAGCGGAAAATCGAACTATATCACGCGATAGAACAGATTTTCACCTTTAAAAAGCACCCATACAAAGTTGCAACGTCGTTTTTTTTACGATGTTAGAAGCAAAATAGCTGCGCGGGAAACGGAAAACGGACAGTGGTGCTCCGCGTCAGAGTTGCATCACGTTACTATAGGCGGGACACGGAACGGCCGCTCTGACGCGGAGCACCACTGTCCGTTTTCCGGTTTCCGCGCAGCTATTTTGCTTCTAGCATCGTAAAAAAAACGACTTTGCAACTTTGTATGGGTGCTTTTTAAAGGTGAAAATCTGCTCTATCGCGTGATATAGTTCGATTTTCCGCTAGACCCTTACTTTTTAAGATAAATTGAAAAATATACCTAAAAATTTGTGCAAAATCCGTGCCTCTCAGCGTTCAATGATTGTTTAAACATGTTTAAATATTCAGAACGCATAAAAGCCAGATATCGTTGTATTCAGGAAAGTCTATAGAATCTTATGATACAAACAGAATCTTAGTATCTTTTATAGTTATCTCACAAAATTGGTTCAAATTTCAAAAGTGTGTTTTTTTTTCAAACTCAAATTTCTCAAAAACTGTACGTGCTGGAGAAAAACGGGTTGCAGATTCGTAATCAGCGCGAAAAAACCTATAAGAATCACTGAATGAAAATAGAAACGCCAATTGGCTGTTGGACAGTGTTATTAGTAAATAATTGTCAGCAAAACTGAAGCTAACGATGAGAAACACTATCTACTCTCTGCACGAAAACCATACTGGCACCATCAGGTCTAGAGGCCTCAGACTATTAGTCATCCAAGGTCAGAGTAATAAACACGGTGCAGGTATAGTTTCTCTTTTCTTTAAGTGGACGCCCAGATTTTCTTTCCGGGGATCTCAGCATCGCCTCACTTCTCGTATAGCAAAGGAGTCAAGATGTCCTTCCGAATCGTAAAATAAAATTTTAATTATACAATATATGAAAGAGTTATTTTTCATTCATTTCCAATAAAAAAATGTTAAAATCCAATAGATAAGACCCATCAATTCTGAGAAACAATATTTCTGTAATGTGTCGTGAAACATGAATTGAACGAGGAGGTAACACCTAAATTTCTAATATCTATTGTAGAAAGTGGTAAACTTGGCTGAATTAAGAAATAACTTGCAAGACACACTCGTTTGTTAGTCATAGTGAATTTTGTGAACATAGATAAATTTTGAGATCGTCACCAAACGCTAAAAAATCGAAAAAAAAAGAAAAATCTACAATAAATCATCAATAAATAAAATAAAAAGCAGAGGAATTAGGTGAGTACCTTATAGAACGTCAGGTTGCTTTAATTTTCGAAAATTACAAGGAAAATACAAAGACCGCTGTGTTGAACTGAGAAACAGTTCTTTTTAACTAACACTAAGGGAAGCCTTCGTCGTACTCGAATTTACAAAGGGTCGATTCAATATCTACGCCTAGTCGGAGGTTCAACGTCGATAACAGTTTTCCGTTTGGTTTGCCGGGCACCGCAAGTTTGAACTGGCCGCGTGTCAATTTGTTTTTCATAAACGGAGATTGGTATGTTTTGAGCGAAACTCGAAGGGCTGTTGAATTCAATCTGGTTTAGTTTGTATAAGAACAACAGAGACAGGCATCGGGTCGTTTGCGTAAAACCCGAGATTTTTACTTAATAGAAAAAAGGAATTTTCAGCAGAACAGAAAATCGAGTAAAAAGGGCCAGTTTTTGATTGACAATAAAAAATGAAAACTTTCGAAATATTTTTAGCTCATGTAAACCTGTAGTTTAAATAACGTACTTAATTAACTGTTTTTATCGTACAAAATATAATTTGTAAGAAAAGTTCTTAGTCAAAATTTATAATTCTCAATGTAAATATTAACGTTTGTGCCAATGCTATATCATTGTTAGTAACACTTAAGTATTACTTTGAATAAATATTATTAATACGATTTTTAATAAATATTGAAATACAATTGACATTTGTACTTCCTATATTTTGTAATATTTTCCTTCTTGAATTTTATAAATAACATTCTTACTATTATATTTTCTGTACGATTTTTTCTCAAACTTTACTAAATTACAACAAATTGTAAAAGGGCTAAATAAATATTTACATTATGAGGGAGTTTTTAAAATCGTTTACCGTTTTAACATTGGCGAGGATTATTTATTTTAACCACTTTAACCCTTTCTACTCCTGAATTTCTTTTACCTACCTTAATTTACAGAAAATATTAAGAAAGGGGTTCTCAATCAAATGTATTGCAACAGGGCGGAGTATGTGACAAATACATTTTTCTTTTATTACAGGTAGTAAATAAATGATAATATACATATGCAACCAATTTATTTATCTGAATTATTTACAAGATCCAATAGAACTGTGATGTCGAGTCACATTCGACATAGGAGTGCAAAGGGTTAGAGTAATATTTTAATCAGAATCGAAACACGGAGGCCGTCTGAGTTATTGTGTTTATATAATATGTTATAGGCAATGTGTTCAACGTGGGAATTTTGTAAAATGACCAGGAATAGTGTAGAACGTAGTCAATCTATAAAATGTCCGGTCATTATACAGAATGCCTAGAGAGCGGTACATAAGTTAGGTTAGGTTAGTTTTTAAGGACCATTACATACTTTAAACATTGAAAAATCTGGACAGCGACGTGAAAGTCAGAAATCCATGTGGAACAGAGCAATTATAGACCTTGCTTCGAGTGGAACTAACATGTGTTACATTAATTTCACCTAACCTAACTTATCCAAAATCATTTGCGAAATACCTGCCCATTATATACATTCCTCAAAATGTTAGGCATTCACATTGTCCGGTCATTTTATAAAATGTCCACATTGCCCACAATATATACACAAATCAACTACAACTTTAAGTTTCTCACGAAATGAAGAAATCAGATTATATTCACATGTCTTTTCTTAAGTATTTAAACTTCCAATAACTTCAATGTTCTTTTCAAAGAGGTACAATCTACACGGGTATTATATTTCTTTGATCGATCAAGACTCATCAATCTTGTCTTGTCTTGTTAAAGTTTTAAATGTACTGTGAATTGTATCGAGCATACTACCGTTGTATCTAGGTAGCCCACATTTCAAAATGAACAATTCTTCCTGTTCTCTGCCATACATTATTAGAGAGCCTTGTTCTCCATCCTCATAGTTCATCTTCAAGAATTTCATCGTTGCTTTTGAATCTTTTAAACCCTCATTCGTCTGATACGTTTGCTAACAGTTTATACTATCGCCCTACGAAGTTCTGCAGATTTCTTTACCTATTTATATAGTTGTAAGAAGAGATGAAATAATGGTTATTCGATGTAATATTAATGATTTGCGTTTATAAGTTTTGAAGATAGATTGAAGAAGCGTAGAATACTTGACATAGATTTCTTATAGGCAAGGCACATATGTAAATTTGAAAAATTCGAATTCGACATATTTTCAAATTTATAAATTCCATTTTCGAATGTTCAGTTTCAAATTTTCAAACTTGTAGATTTTCAATTTTTCAGTTATCGAAGTTTTCAAATTCTTAGATGTAAATATCAAAATTTTTAAATTGCTAACTTCCCAGATCTCTAAACTCCGAAATCTCTAACTCCCCAAATACTTAGACCCCCAAATCTCTACATCCAAAAATTCTTAGTGCTCATATCTCTGTATTTCCGAATTCGAAGCTCCTGAAATAACCATGTCCCTAAATTTAAGATTCCCAAACCCTTACATTCCTAAATTCTTATGTCGCTCAATTTCTGAGTCTTCAAATTTCTACATTCTTATATGCGTAAATCTCCAAATCGTAACTCTGCAAATCCTAAAGTCTCCAAAATCCCCAAATTTCTAAGTCTGTAAATTTTTAATTCATCCTTGATGGAATATGCTAAATTGCGAAAGGAAAAATAGACTCGTTAACTAACCAAGACTTTTCCAGAATATTAAAAATTGGGGTATTCAGTATAATATAAAATTTATAAAAGCATACATATTTTATTTTAAAACACCACTGAATTTTACACTACTCCGATCTGTATAGCTGAGAGTACATCGATCATATCTCAATTATTAATCTTCAGCAATCTCCAAATTTTCGAATCTCCCAAGATATTTAAAAACCAACGAGTGGATCTTTTTTTAGTAAAAATTGAAATGATTATAGTTTATATATATATATATGTTCGTTAATTTGTATTCTTTATTATTAAAATTTTATGAAGGAAGCAAGAAATTTTAAATAAAAATAATAACGTAGAAGTGTATAAGTTTCGTTCTACTAAAATTTTATGAGAAGATTTTAATAGAAATGAAATTCTGCATATTATATAAAAGAATAATAGAATTCTGTAATTAGTGTATGAATGTAATAATTTTATTAGTTTATTTATATGTACATTTATTATTAATAATAAATTAATTTTTATTTTGTATTATCAAAATTTTACAAGGGATGGAAATTTCAAATAAAAATAATAAATGGCAATTATTATGAAAGAATTGTATAGATTCCGTGTTATTAAAATTTTGTGAAGGGATTTTAATTGAATTAAAATTTTATAAATTATATTATAGTACGTATAAATTTTATAAATTCATATAGCGTGTTACACGAGGAATAGCGTTATACGAAAACAGTAATCGGAATATATTTGACGCGTTATATGAATTCGCGATCTAAAGTCGTATGATATGCGAATTTACATGGAAATTTATATAGGAATTTACTATCAAAAGGGCGTATTTTCTTCTAAAATTCTATGTATACTTTCCGCTATCAGTCAACTGTAATATATTTATGTCACTATCGAACGTTGCTCCGACAACGAGCGCCCCTGGCATGAATTAAGATTTAGTTTCCCAGATTAGCTGTAACTCACTCTAATACGGAGATACGTTGCAGCTTGTTATTATGTTATTACGGGTGCTTAGTCAGTAATATGCGAAAGCTCATAATTGCATGCTACAAGAAAACAAAATTTTCGACTTTCTTTTATCATATTCTTTTCACTCGTTCCATCGTTGTCTGGTACAAAAACGTTGATAAAGTTTCACGTTTCGCTAAATTCAACAGGAATTCCCACGATCAGAAACGGAATCTCGTTTTACGAATAAGAAGGATTGATGCTTTTATTTGTCATCTCGTTAGATAAATCCTCGGCGATGCTTGCGTCGACGTCAAGGGTTTTGAAACGTTCATAACAGCCAATTAAAGTTAAGCCATTTTCCTCAAAGATCTTTCCTTTCCATCTTTTCATTTTTGCATTTTTAAACTTTTTAGTCTTTGTGTTTTCATATTTTTTAATGTGGTACTTTCAAAATTTTTAATGTTCCATTTTTTAATTTTTGTATGTGAATATTCAAATTTCAAAATATTCAAACTTTTAAATTTTTTAATGTTCAAACTCAAATTTCGAAATTTTTTAATTTTCAAACGTTTAAACTTTTAAATTGTATAAGTTTCAAGTTTAAGTCTGCAAAGATTCTTCATATCATCCTGTTTTAAAAGTTGTATATATTCAATTTTTAAGTACTCAAATTTTTAGGTTTAGGAGTGTAGCAATATTTAAATATTAAATTTTGAGATCTTTGGAATTTTTAATTAAAGTATCTTAACATGGTCGAAATTATAAATTTTCAACTTTAGTAGCTAAAAAATGACTAAACTTAAAAAGTTACTGATTTTTTAATATTAAAATTCCGAAGTTCTTAAATTTAAAAATGTGGAAATATTAAATTTTCAAATTCACAAACTTGGAGACGAGAAAAGAGAGAAATTTTATACAAGGTTGCACATGTATAGAATTTAATAAAGCAGAAATTTCAAACTTTTACATTTTAAAACTTAAAAATGTACAAAATGTATAATTCCTATATTTGGAAGTTTTTTAATTTTGCAAGTTAGAAATATAAAAATGTTAAAATTTTAATTCTTCATACTTGGAAACTTTAAAATCTGGTAAGATAGAGAATTTACTGAACGTGAAGTCAGTAATCTCAAATTTAAATAATTTTAAACAATTAGAAATTTATAAATTTCCATATGTAAAAATGTCAATTTTTTTCAATTTTCCAATTTGCGAGTTCAGAGAAACTGTAATATCAAGAAATATAATTGTACAATTTAAACAATTTTTAAATTTCATAATTTCTTAAATTTACAAATCCAGAAAATTTATTACTGTAACATTTATAAATTTTGAAACTCCCAAATTCTCTTATTGAGAACTTATCTGATTCTCAAATTTAGATATTTAAAATTCGCAAATTATAATTTTGATCGCTTCTACATTCTCATCTATGGTCATGTATTAAAATTCTATTTCAGAAAATTCCCATGAGGAAAAACAAATGTTCAAAACTTAATCCAAAAAAAATGTCTAATAAAAAATATTTCCAACAGAACCCAAATCTTAATACTAGATAAGTGGAAACCTTGAAGAAACGACAGTTACAAGTCTAAGAAAAAATACTACGAAATTCGGTGAATGTTTTTCAGGCAGTAGTTGCGCTAACTCTTGTTGAAGGGACTTTTCTGTCCTATTATCTCAGAGACACACGTTTAACCAGGATAGGCTACTGCACCGGTAGTTTAAGATAGTTAGAGGATCGTGCAGAAAGTAGAGGCAGTTTGGAATAGTTAGTGACCGTGATGAATTTCCACGCCCAGGCCAATGGATATATAGATGCGGAGGAACGTTGTGAGAGAAGGAAGTTAGCCACATCGGAGACAGTCTGTGGTTTATTAAACGTTCAGTTGCACCGATGTCCTCGTCATTCCTCTCTCACTTGTAAAAGTTTCCTCGATCCTCCTTCGAGTTCCTTTTTCGAATTCTGTCGCTCTGGAACTTGAATATTTATCACTAGTTTAAGGACCGAATTTTATCTGCATGAAGTACCATTTCTTTCTAAAACATTTTAACACTTTTTACTGAACGTAGTGAGGCTCCTGGGACGATTCGATCTGCTTGTCTCTACCACGCGACAGGCCGTAATTTTTGGTCTTTCGACTTGAAATGTTGAGGGTAAATTCTTGAGACACCCTAAATTTTATGTATAAATTTTAGAAGCGATCTGGCGACAGAAACCTCTCGTCACATCGATCGTCGTCGAATGGATAAAAAACCGTGTTTTGGTATCGTTTTCAATCAGTTTTAATACATATACAATCGACTGGAACCACGTTAAAAGATTTATAACTAATCGTCGACGACAATACTTGGTCCTTGTTGACGTCAGTCGTTGTGAGACCAACAATAATCGTATTTAGTATCGTTTCCGACAGTTTCAGACACGTTTAATCATTTGGAACGACTTTAAAATTTTTACATCTCATTCTTGTTCCACCTATTTTTCTACCCATAAAAATATTTTAAAATAACCCAATCCTTTCTAAATAAAACAGAAAAAAATTAGCTAAATCGGATGAGCAGTTTCTGAGAAAAAAATTCGTAAGTGAAACCTATTTTCGCTGAAATGGTCAAAAGTTTCGAAATTTGAAGGCTTGTTATTTTTTAACAACTCCGAAACCAAATTCGTCAAAATGATGACTTAAACCCCCCTAAATTTCACATGGACTGTAACATATTTTTATTAGAACAAAATCACAGATGGTGAGATCCAAATTGATCGATTTGGCGTGGAATGATTCTATTTTACTTTTATGTCTTGTGGTTAGACTTTCTACTTCGAAATCAGACCTTCCGTAATTGGTAATCATATTAAGAATATTATCGAAGAGTTTATATAGTCTTCTTTATTATACCTCAAATCGATGACATATGTACTATCTTACGATAAGTCATCAAATCTCTCTGACTTTCTATTTTCGAAATCGGTCATTTCACATGCAATAACGCAGTAAGTTGCATATTTTCTAACGTTAGGAATTTAGTGCTGGGTCTCATTCGTAGCTATGACATGCAGATATTTCGAAACAGCAATTACTAAACTATAAAAGAATTCTCACGTCCGTACATAGTTTCCACCCGTCAAATACCAGGATGACTCCCTGATGAGAAATGGCGCACGTCGTGGAATTACTCACGTTCCGTGGTTCTTGATTCGCTTTGGCTCGTTCATTTGCACTGGTAGACTTCATGTGGCTGCTCGATGAGTCAATCTCGTGGCATTCGCTGCTATAGGATAGTTTAAGTGCTATAATTACTTGAAACAGAGAGTGTAGCTCACGCGGTAAGAGTGAAAGGAACGTCAGTTTCGCGGAAGACAACATTGTGGTTGATTGACACTGTAATTGATAATTTTGTTGAGGGACTTTAGCATTGTTTCAAGTTCAAGAAACAAGGACAAACTTATCTAAGCAATTTTTTTAGAAACTTTATTAAACTTACAAAACTTAATTTATACATTTTTGTTAATATTAAATGTACATATACTCTTTCACTTTCAAACAGTATCATTCCATTCGACTCTTTATTGCTACATAACCTTAAATCACTTGCAACTTACGTTATTGTACTTTTACCACCATTAATTGAATACACGTACCCTTTCATTCATTAATATTCCATCCCTTTGTCATCATGCAACCCTATTTCAAAATTATCTCACTCATGTCATAATTTCACATCATAGATTCATTTCTCGACAGATTAGATATTGACATGGTTTTATTGTATTTTAATCGATTTTTCGATAGATTCACTCGTTAAATTCATATTTAACAATATTCATTAATTTAAGGATTCGCTCGTATTCACAAATTCTTTCATAAATTCTTGCTGAACCACATTCATGCATCTAATCATTCATTTATATTCATTTTTATACCAAAATCGAAATTGTGGATGGATTGAAATTATTAAAATTATCTCGTCGTTTAAACCAACTGATGTCTTAGAATTTTTATCTCTTCTAACTCTTAAATACCTACTACTACAAGATATTTATTGTTATATTGAATTGAAATTATTACTAAATTTGTAGTAATTATTATTTCATGTCACGTGATTTTGTAAATCCACTGAAATAAAATCCTGTAGCGAGCGTAATTAATTTGATTAATTAATGCCTCAAAAGGTACAAAATCTTCTTAAACGAAGATTTAAAGCACAAAATGTAGCCTGCACACGCTGTAGAAACTATAAAGTTGAAAAAATTAATTTTTGATCCTGTTTTGCGTTTATGAAGACTTTTAAAGTGGTTCTAGAATTTCGTATCTGGAGACATACTATTGAACGCATGCTAAAATGAAAAGTAGCTAAGAGGGTTATAATGTTTCAAGCAGATTAACGTTCACTGAGAAATTTACAGAAAAATGTCAATTGGGCACTAATTTGTACGAATAATCCGTTTACTATTAAAGCTAAGCTATTAACACATTTTTAAATCAGAGGAGCTTTAGAAATTCGTACTTGAAATTGATGGGTTAAGTATCTCTTTTGTTCCTTTAAAAATATCGCTGCACTATTCCAAATCTCAATTTCGATAACTTTTTGATGATTTACTTTTGTAATACAATAATAGAAAATATTGGAGTTTTTCAAAATACAAATTTTGAATACTGAATCCTTCCGAAATAAAAATTTTGGATAATTATGCTCTCGGAAGAAATATTTCGATAATTAACATCTTACAAAATAAAATTTGAAATATTGAAATCTTTCAGATACAAATTTTGAATATTCATGTTTATCAAATTAAATATTTTAAATATTGAGGATTTTCAGAATTGAGATTTTAAATATTCATATTTTCGAAAATAGAAATGTAAAATATTAACGCTGCGTAAAATAAGCAGTGACGTTTGCAAAATAAAAATGTGAAATATTGAAACTTTCAAAATAAAGTTACATGTAGTGCGAATGTCGGTTAAAAATTTTTAATATTGAAGCGTTCCAAAATGAAAATTTTAAATATTAATGTTTTCCAAAATAAAGATTTAAAATATTATAACCTCTTAAAGTAACAATTTTAAATACTAAAAATTTTCAAAATATAAATTTCAGGTATTGAAATATTTCAGAATATAAATTTTAAATATTAAAACCTTTCAAAATATAAATTTCAAATTTTGAAATATTTCAGAATATAAATTTTAAGTATTAAAAACTTTCAAAATATAAATTTCAAGTATTGAAATCTTTCAGAATATTAATTTTAAATATTATAACCTCTCAAAATATAAATTTTAAATATTGAGACCTCTCAAAATATAAATCTTAAATATTAAAGCCTTCCAATATATGAATTTTAAATATTGGAACTTCCAAAATGAAAATGTGAAATATTAGAACCTTTCAAAATAAGAACTATACATGTTAACTTAATTCGAAATAAAAATATTACGTTTTATAATGAGAATAAATAATTAGAATTCTAAATATTGAAGCCAAAATAAAAATACTGGATATTTCAATAGATTTAATAGACACTATTTGATGCAGTTGTCTACAGAAGACATAGGCGCGAATAATTTAGCTGTTTACTGTAAACAGAGTATTTTGGACAAAATTGTTCTTGTAATTCTGAGAAAATGGCGAACAGGGGCGGGCGAGTCAATTTCTTGGCGTCTCGCGAATACCATAGAAGAAGCAAGAAGAGACTCTGGCGAACAATTTAGATAATTAACTCTGTTTTATGGTAATGAGGACCAGTTTGCTTGTTTCCTGATTCCCTGAATCCGGGTACAACTGCTTAGAAACGGTTACTTTATCCATTACGATGCAAACTACACAATACACATACTTAATTTCCATGTCTCATGATTATATTTTCGGATTTGTACGAAGAGTCTTGTTCTACAGTTACTAATGAACTAGGCTTGTTTTTACAATGTTAATCGTTAATTATCCCTATCAAAACTAACCAATTATATGCAAAATTTGTACGATTTCTCGTCAGAAATAATTAATTGACTGCAGATAATTATTACAGAATGATGTGATAGCACTTATAATATTTTTAAATTGTAGTATACAATTACCAATTAATAGATCCAAGTCGATATTTCACAGTTAGTTGACTGCTGATACAGTTACCGGGCTAATTAATGACATGTGAATATTGTTTGGTTTCACCGAATAGGTAGATAATTATTATAAAACATTATATTGCATTTGATAATTCAACAAAACACATTTGTTGATAATAAAATGGTGCATTTATCAATTTGCTCTACAATATCGTGTCACACTCGTGACGCACCCTACAGTTCGAATATGATAAACTATACTCGTATTTTCACTGCAATTGAATTTTGCGTTCGATTCTGATCATAATCTGCATAATCAAGGATCGCAGAATACCTAATGTGTCTAACATTTCAATTTTCTTCAGTTTTTTTAACGTTATAACAATAATTAGTTAGCTGTGAATGCAACTGTCCAGAAAATTATAGGTTATGGGGTTAACCTTGCACTCGAAGGTGTTTTTAGTGACAGCAAAACTTTCTAACTGGACAAATTCGATGAATTCTTCTGAAGCTGTTATTTTTCTATTACTAGTCGCCATATTGTCTGCTTTACTGTGTTTATACATCACACACAAACCTATAGATTTAGTTAAAAAGTTTTTATTTCAATTTATCAGAGATATAATGGTTTTGTATTCAACATAAGTATATGAGAGGATAGTTAGTGTATGTGAGAGGAAGACTACGTGGTTACGCAATAATGTATAAAAGCATTGGAAAATTAAAAACGCTCTCTTTCGTTAATTGCGTATACATAAGTAAGAGTTTAACCCCTTGCACTATGACCTATTTGTCAGGTGCGTCAGTCAGAACTAACTAAACACAGCTACAATATTGAAACAGACAAAGAATGTTGAAATGTTATGACAACATGGTATTATGCAATCGTTGACTATGCAAATTATAATTGGACTTGAACTCCAAATTGAAGCATATTCAAAATTCGAGTAAAATTGATCCCAACTGAAATACCAGTGCGTCACGAGTCAGACTCGTCAAAACAGTGCAAGGGGTTAAATTGCAAATAAGACACTCTGCAACCGCTGCTAATAAATATTAAAATAGCATTAAATGTAGGTTAAGTTTGAAAATAGTTTCGTTATTGAATAAAACAAACAGCACAAAGTGTATTAGACCAAATGGTGAATGTGAGTCGCATTTTGAATACAAAGAGCAAAAGTAAAGGACATATAATCTAGACGGATGAACATTTTCGGGCTATTAATGAATTTTAATTTATATAGAAGTTATAATCATGTTGAATTTCGAAGTTACGAGTCATGTAGAATATGAGAACACCTTTGATATTATTAAACTGCAATAGACTTTCAAGAATGTTGAGATAATGAAACGTGTATGCAACCTCATTGTTCTAATATTTGAGGCATTCATTTTGAAAGTGGCTTAAGTACATTTATGTTTAAATTGAGATATGTAAGAGTTGGCGTTTCAGTGAAATTAGAAATAGGATACCAACGAATCACACTAACTAGGTGTACGTAAAAGAGTTAAATTTACAATTTCTATTGAAATAATAGCAATTATTAAGTGAATACTATGTGTCTTCTTGCCAAGAATGAACTTAAGCCACTTTCAAAATTAACAACTGAATTTGTCATCAAATTTGAAACAGCCCAAGTACATTCGATATAATTTAAAATGCTTCGAATTGAAAAACAATATTCAATTTATTTTATATTTCATTACAACACTTGAAAAACACCATTTATGCAATCAAGGAAATCTAACTGTATAAATTACATAACAATGGACTGCTCATATTTTGTGCATGTGGAAGGGATTTGAAGATGTCATGGTGCTTTGATGGTATATATCGTCTTAATACAAATTAATTATTATATTAACTAATTAATAATTAATTGTAATTACCATCGTCACTGATTTCGGACATTTGAAAATCCGCAATTTCTGATATTAACAATAATGGATTGGACTTGTATCACTTTCAAAGTCAATTTTTCAGCTATCAAAATAACTGTGAAAATTTATATCTTAAGTATGTATGTTTATATGCAAAATACACATGTTACATACGTACATAAATTAACTGCAAAATGTTTTTTTATAACAGTTAACATCAAGCAGTACATGTTACTATAATTAACAATAAACAACTGACAAATGGACTTAGGATTTTCAAAATAAAAGACACATTTATTATATTATTCCATTTTATATACATATAATATTTCTCGGATATAAATGTACTGTTTAATGCTACCCTCGTATAATCAATTAATCGTTTCTGTACATAGAATTATGTACCTTTATAGTCAGCGCTTGTAACAGATGGCCAAGCTCCATTTATTTTACGCATATAATTATATATAAATGTCAGACATAGTTTTGCACTTTATTCAGAATGTACGCTGATGAGCACACGATACGCTTCAATGAAGAAAGTGGTGATGCAGAGAAAATTGAACATGTAAAGTAAAATAACTCCATGGTTCACTGCCTTTTGATTTATAAGCTTTTAAAGCTTTTTTAGAATTTCCAAATTTTGGAAATTTCATGATTTAAGAATTTGGGAACTTGGGAATTTTTTAATTTATTGGTAACATGAAATTAAGAGTTCCTAAATATTTGAAAAAATCATTTGAAAATTTTGAATATGGTGATTAAGAAATTGAAAATTTAGAATTCGGTAAATTTGATTATTTTTAGATTAAAATCTTGGAAATTGGAAAATTACGGAGTTTAGGATTCTGAGAAACTAGAATGTTTTATATTCTGTTTTTTTGAAATTCGAGAATTTGCAAACTTAGAAATTTGAAAATTTAGTAATTTGGAAAATTGAAGATTTGTGGGTTTGACAATTCAAAAATTTAAGAATTTGAAAATTTTATAATTTCGGAATTATATTAAATTTTAGAATGTTAGAAATTTAGAATTTTAGAACTTGCAAAATTAATATTTTGGACGATAGGGAATTCAAAAATGTAGAAACTTAAAAATTCAGACTTTTAAAGATTTGAAAACTTAAGAATTTGTATAATTGGAAACTTAAGAATTTAGAAATTAAAAAATTTAGGAACCTGGATATTTAGAAAATTGGAAATTTGAAGACTAAAGGATTCAGTAATTTGCTAATTTAAAAACTTGGACACTTGAAAATTTCAAAATTTGGAACTTTGAGAACTTCGAAAATTACAAATTTAATAATTTGCTGGTTTGGCAATGTTTATATGAAAATGTATATGAAAATTTGAAGATTTTTTAATTGTGGAAATTGCGAATTTACAAATTTGAAGATTTTTTAACTGTGGAAATTGCGAATTTACAAATTTGAGAAGTTCGTGCATTTGGAAATTTGGGAACTTGAAGATTTGGGAATTTCTGTGGTTTAAAACTAGAAAATTCAACAATTTGCTAATTCATAGATTTGGATGCTTAGGAATGTAGAAATTTAGAAATTTCGTATGAAAATATTTGAATTCGGAAATGTGGAAATTTTTAAATTCATGAATTTGCAAATGCGTACATTTGGGCTTTTAAGAATGATAATTTAAGAATTTAAGAATTCGGGTATTTGAAAATTTTTAAATATACTACTATAGAAACTTGTGAACTTAGGTCACTCGGATATTTTGAAATATGACGATTTTGAAAATTTGTAAACTTGTTTTTAAAACTGCGGATCTTAAGAATTTTAAAATTCTAAAAGATCCCGAAACTGAAAATTTAAGAAATTGCAGATATAAAAATTTGAAATTTTGTTGATTTTAAAATCTGAAAATTTCGAGTTTGAAGATTAGGAAGTCGTAAAATTGAAACATTCAGAAATTTAGAACTTTTGAAATGTAAAAATGTAATCATTCGAAAATTTGGAAACATAATTCGTAGATTTAAAAATTTGTAAATTAGGTGATTTCAAAATGTAAATAGTCGAAATTTAGAAATCTTTTAATTTGATGTCTGTTGCTAAAAAGTGCAAGTTTCATTGATTTGTTATAAGGCCAGATCCCATTTATTCTAAAAAATTCATAGAATGCGCATGAAATTTCATGAAATATTTGTGAGAGAATATCTGTGAATGGTCGGTCGCGGTCAGTTTCCTGACCTCTCACTGCCTTAACGTTGGTCAAAATATCTTCCGTGAGTGTTAATTGGCAGGAACGAAGTGTGAACTATGCATAGGGGTATCGTTGTACGGTGTCAGAGCACTGGCGAGGTGTGGGTGAGGATGAGACATGATTACCTCCTCAATTACCACTCAATGCTATCCTCTTCGCATAATTCATAACGTCATATATACCCTGAACGAGATTTATTCGCCTCTTTTGCACACCGTAATATTGAAATTTCTCTTCCTCGCTGTACATCACGCTACTTTTTTAAACGCTGTGACATTCAGATCTTTCTTTTTCACCGTTTTGTCTGTTGCTTTACGACCATCGCAGAATTCGTGTTTTATAGATTATTACGGCATGTTGAAATGTATGTGAGAAGCACCGTTATTTAATGTAGCAAATCGTTCATGTATTAAAATTCTTTTTTGGAGAATAAAATTATTTATGATACACCTTTTTAGGGACGTGAGAAGCTCAATTATAAAATATAGGAAATCGTTCATGTATTAAAATACATTTTTGGTAAAAAAAAATATTTATAATACAACTTTTTAGGTAATTAGATCATTTCACTCGTAAACGTAATGCCTGTTGAATTTGTTATATTCGTTGTCTAAATTAATGCAATAATTTTGAGACACTTTACTGTGAAGTTTCTTATGCAAAATTTTTCAACGTGATAATTTATTGCTAATTTTTGTAATTGTTACGTATGGATTCTATGTTGCATTTTTCATACGTTTTAAATTTACTGTGTTTGTAGTTTGAGGTGGTACTAGTTACTAATTTTCAAATACTTAGTTATATGTATAATTAGTAATGAAAAATTATTACTCAAGATAATTTCTTGGTAATTTTTAAAATGGTTACATATTGATGCAATATTATATTTTTTTATACATTTTGAAATTATTTAATTCATAGCTAGTATTATTATTAGCTATTAAGTTTGAGAAACCTACTTGAGAAATTAAGTAATGCAAAATTATTCCTCACGATAATTTCAAAGTAATTTTTAAAATTATTACTTATCGATTATATACTGAATTTTTTATATGCTTCGAATCTATTAAATTCGTAGTCCGAATTGTTATTAATTTCTAATTTTGGGGCATTAACTATAAAATTTCATACATAAAACGTTTTAAATTGTTATATATTGATGTAATGTTGCACTTTATATCTTACTAATTTTTATAAATGTTGTTACTAATTTTTAAGATACAGTGGAATTTCAAGTACAAAAATTATCGTCATTATAATTTATTAGTAATTGTTTATATTGTTATATATTAACATAACATTAAATTTTTCATACATTTGGAATTTACTAAATTCGTTGCTTGAATTTTTATTAATTTGAAATTTTAATGAAAACCTGTTTCTCGTATAATTTGTTAATATTCTGAAATTGTAACGTATCACAAAATGTAAAATTTTGCGTGTTTTACATTTAATAAGTTCATACATACAATTCAAGTTACTAATTTTTAAATAGTGGCGTTTCAAATACATGATTCGTCTACGTCGTAATTTGATAGTTAGTTTAATTTGATTACTATAATTTTTATAAACAATTTCTGTTACAATTCAACTGTGGTTTGCAATTGTTTCAAATATTAAAAGTTTCGTATCTCAATTCAGTTGCAGCTTACAATACTTTCGGGAATAAAAAAGCAGTTTATTAACACACTACAATTTGCACAACATTTGTATAATTAATACATACGACAATTTAGTTGCAATTTACAGTTTTTTCAGAAATAAAAAAGTTTATTAACGCAATATAATTTACATACAATTTTCATAATTAACTCAGACTACAATTTAATTACAGTGCACAGTTTTGCTCGGAAATAAATGTTTTCTAGCGCAATATAATTTGCACACAATTATTATAATTAACTCGTACTGCAATTTAATTTCTAATTTTTTCAAAAATAAAAAGATCCATAACTTTATTAAATTGTGAATTTAATGTATAATGTAATTATTTTAAAATTAGATAAGAATATTTGATATTTTTATATTTTAATTGCTGTTCGCGATCGAATCTTTCTCTTCGTTCAAATGTTACTAACGCTAAATCGAAATGATGAGACACCCGTTGTATAGTTATCGCAAAACGGATCAAAGCAAAGTGACGAGGATGGGATGCTAGCGCAATAGGAAGTGATGCTGATTTCTAAATTATTTAGTCTAGACCGAAGTGTGTCATGATGCGTGTTCAATCTACCGCATAATTTACGTTCAACTTATATAATAAATATAATATATTTTAATTCCTTTAAATAGGATAATCGTAGTACAATAATATTCAATTAATAAAGCCTTAAACGTGGTTTAACTGCACATGATAGAGTCAGCTTAATTGATTGAATTTTGCTTATTTCACTTATGCTAAACTACATTAGCATGTTACTTGTATTACACTACACAAATATATATTTCTTACACTTTCCCAGCTATATAAATGTGTACTATCTTATTATCTTAAATGGAGTTTACAATTGTCATAATAAACTTTTTACAATTGTTTACTTCGAAAATATTCGGTAATGAGCCAAATTAACAAAGTGGCCACTATCTAAAAAATCATGATACTTTTCATAAAGGTATGTATAGCCAAATATGTTCCAAATGACATCTACTCTCACACTTCTTTTCAAACTCGCCCTGTATAAAAACAAAGTATATTTAGGTAGATTAATGACAGTATAGCTTTTTGTGCTGTGTAGACAGTTAATTGTTGCACGTCTTCGTCTCGCCAAATATATGGGAAAAAGAATTCAAGAAAGGAATTACGTCAATTACCCCATAATTAACTATTTACACAGCATAAAAGGCTATGCCGTCATCAATCTATCGTGTTACAAATTAATTCCGTTTCGAGTCTTTCAGTTTTAATAATGCGAAACAAATTATATTGCCTTTATCATTTTTTTCTCTTTTTAAAATTCCATATTTTCAAATTTGGGGATTTAGAAATTTGGAATATTGACATTTTATAATTTTGTAATTTTTCAGTTTACAAATGTAGAAATTTAGAAATGTCTAAATGCACATATTTAAAATTTTTAAATCTAGAAAGTTGAAATTTAGAAATAAAAATTTGTAGTTTTCAAATTCCACAAAAATTCACATTTTAAAATCTGGTAGACTGGAATTTTGATAATTGCAAAATTTAGAAATTTAATATTTTCTAAATTTGTAAATCTCTACGTTTTCACATATTTGTACCGTAGACAATCCACAAGTTGGCGCGTAGGAGGTCGACAGAGTATAGGAAGACACTCGATCGCACCGTCTACCCCCATCTTGAAGTCTAGGTCCACTAAGTCTTAGAATACAATACCGTAACGACAAAACTAGTTACGATCCAAGTTTCAATCGGTACAATAATGTACCGTTTTCACTTTCTCCTAACACTTTGTATAACTTCAAATCAATAGGTTCTTTATTCATAGCAGCAATAATACCCAAGGTGTCTTTACATTCTATAAAGTATTTTTAGTTTATTATTGTTCACATATGGTTGTCAGAACACGTAATCTTAGTAGTAGAGTCTTTTAGTTGCAATTTCCTATTCGTGTCGAGGCATCGTTTGGATTTATTATTTGCTACGGTCACTTTTTGGGAAAGGACCCACCGCGTATGTCACTAGAAGCACTTGGTGATAATCGTTTACTAAAGACTTTTCCATTTCCACTCAAATTCTGTAGCCAATCAGGAACTGTTTCCCATACATTTTTTCGCAAAAATTGTACTCCCACACGAGCTCTCATCGTGTGAAATAAGCAGTCCGATAGACAGATACAAAATATAAGTAGACAGAGCATATCGGTGTTATGCAGTTATACAAACCCCATGGTCCACTTATAAACATTAGAACTTCAAACCAGTGAAGTTTCCAATTGGCACTCGAATTTGTGCCAAATCTTAATTTTTTGTGAAATAAACAGAATTTCAACAAACTGGGAAGCAAGTCGTCGCATAGTTAATCATTGTAAGTTGAAGTGCTCCTCCGAGCAAGGCACATACTGTTGACAACCCTGTTCTTGGGTATGAATCAGCTTTAAGATACACACCGCCTACCCCACCTTGAGTCCCATGTTCGAGATGTCCACTCGAAACTGTCCTAATTTTTTGGGCCAATTGTTGTGCCTGACCTCTTGAACCAATAGTTCCTACCACCGAAAATACATGTGAGTCTAGATGCCCATGTTGAATAATTTTTAAATTATTACTAGCAAAATTGAATCTAACAATGACAAACACTGACTGTCTGCATAAGAAAACCGTACTGGCACCAGCAAGTCTAAGGGCCTGAGACTGTTTGTCACCAAAGGCCATAAACCCGACGCAGGCATAGTTTCTCTTTTCTTTAAGTGGACGCCCAGATTTTCATTTCAAGGGTCTGAGCGTCACTTCACTTACAGCATTGAAAGAGACAAGTGTTACAGTTATAGACATTATTCGTTTTTAAAACAGTAATATA
Organism: Megachile willughbiella; assembly: GCA_945859595.2. Classification (NCBI taxonomy): domain Eukaryota; kingdom Metazoa; phylum Arthropoda; class Insecta; order Hymenoptera; family Megachilidae; genus Megachile; species Megachile willughbiella. The sequence goes on from OX243807.1 coordinate 3,310,284, forward strand.
AAATCATTTATAACTAATTACGTTCGTCACAATAAAAAGGGGGGAAAAATATAACCTTAGGATGCAGCGACAGTCTTTTCTTTTTTTAGTAGGAGGCCCACCGCATGTCCAGATGTCGCTGTTAGAATTATTACAGATGTCACTAGTGCAATCAGAGGCACGGATTACAAATGCACGTTCCAACAACAAGACGCTTTTTCGAATAAAGTTCATAGGTTAAAAGAGTACTGTAATTTTTCACGTATTTACAATAATCCATTTTTCTGATCTGACCAATTGGAACCATTAACAATTCCATAGTCCACCACGATCAGCGTCCTATGCGCCAACTCGTGGATTGTCTACAGTAAGTTCCATCAAAGCCGGTTGACATTCGGGAAAGCTCCCTTTCCAGTTGAAATAAGGTACACGTCCGCGGTGTCTTATTGCCTCCATGGACGAATCGGAACGAATCGCTATCACGACGACAGGATTACCAAGGAACTTCTTTGATTAGCATATAGATCGTGTATTTTTTTTCGGTGGCAGACGACAGCGAGCTGGCGCCGGGCACGTGCACGCACGCGATCTCGTGTTGGTTTTTCCTCGCGAGTCGCGTTGTGTATCGATCACTATACACCGCCCTCAAGCTCGACTGTCTCGCATGACGCGTCGCGTGACAATAATCAAGGGTTAACTCGGAAAAGGGGAAAAAATGGATAATACGCGTTCCGAACGTTTCGTTTGATCGTAGTTATTAACTGGGACCCTCGGTATCCGCGCGAGGCGAGAAAAATACGAGTCGCCCTGTCTTTTTCTCTCCCTACTGCTATTTGTCTCCTCCTTTTGTCTCCTATGGCCATCCCAGACTGCCTCTTTAATTAACTTTACTTTGCCGGGGTCAATTGTGCGTCGCCGGTGAAGAACAAGTGCGTGCTTCCACGGCCAGTCATCCTCGTTCCATCATGAACGCGATCGATCGCATTATAAAATTATTTCAGCGAGTTAGTCGGGAAATTTGATGCGGATTGTTGGAACTGACACGTGTATAGACGCCACGAAGAACAATGAACTTGCTCAGAACTTTATAAATTCTAATGTCTTCTACTGCGGTAAATAATTATATACTGATATTTTTGTGAAGAAAGGGAGAAAAAGTTTGAAAATCTGAGAATTTAAAATTGAAAAATCCTAAAATTAAAAAATTTGGGAATTCAAGGATTTCATAATTCGATGAAAAATTCTAGTTTTTGGAAATTTGAAGAATCGAACCTTAAAAAAATGAAAATTTAAAAGTTTGGAGTTCGGAAAAGGGATGTAGCAATTTGGAAGTATGAAAAGGATATAGTCGGATAAGCGGGTCAAAAGTGCCTTTAGACCAAATCAATCAATGAACATATCAGCTAATAAGCCTGGGCCAAACGCAATTTATAGTTTAACCTTTATATCTGTTGTTGTGCCGTACAGAAAATTTTGAAAAAAATCAGGGATATTCTGCTACATGGCGTACGTATTTGTGAATTTTTCCAGAATTTTTAAACGCAAAATTGGATTTTTAAAAAATTCTAAAAATTTAAAAATATTTTTTTTTTTATATAAATTATCAAGTGGCCACGTTTATATTTTTACAATAGACGTGCTTTGTCACGGTTATTAATCTGTAATTTTGTCAGATTTTTTGAAGTGGTGAAAGACAGTTGCAAAAATCGAAAACCGATATCTGGTTATGTTATCTTAATTTTTCACGAAAGCATGTTCATATTTTTATCGTGTTAATATCTTGTTAAAATTATTAATATACAATTTTTTAGTTTCTTTATGAAAATGTATCATATATAAAAATAACTGCAAATTGATATTTTCTAACCTTTCATTCGGGACGGCGTTACTCGTAAGAATGTTATAGTTGCCCCGACTTCGGAATATCTTCCAATCAGCCAAACTTCCATCTCACAAATATAAATTTTAATTATTTTCACTATAGATTGTTTACAGATGAAAATATTATTAAGTTTTATCTATTGTTATGATTATCTTCATTGTTCTTTAGAAATGAATTTGCTGCATTTTCAAAGTAACCAGCTCATATATCAATACCGTTTAATATTATACATGCTTTACATATTAGAGAAGCGCTTTTGTAGCTGTATGTTTCTTGTACAAAGTACCGTATCGATTTCGATGGCTTTTCTTGGTAATATCTATCGTTCAAACGATGTCAACTGTACTTACCTAGTTACGTTGAGTACTTAAAAGGAGAGGTCACAGTTATCCGGGTCACTGATTGCAATCAACTTTCTTGTGGATTTATGAGAACACAGTAAAAGCACACGTGTCCAAGAATTCGAGTCTGCGCAGTTTAAACAATTTGATGTAATACTAACGGAAAGCAAGCTGGGAAGCTCTTCCGTAAATTTGCATTTCTGTTATTTCAAATGTTTGAGCAGATTTTATGATATCCATGCAAATTGTTGGATAATTATATTAAGTGATTTGAAATTGAGTACTTATTATTTCCATGCAAATTGTAAAAGTCATTATTTGCAAATTTAACATTGATATTAAAATAATAATGAAATAATAATACCAATATTATTTTATAATATATTTCAAATATTGAATTAAAAACATGTTTGAATTCTGTTATTTTGAATACGATCATAATTCAATTTTTATTTTTTTAATTTCATATCTTCGAATTAAGTACATTGTTGTTTCTTTCCATCATCGAAACCTTGTAATTTCATATTACCTGTTCTTACATCATTCTTAAGAATTTTATTAGGTAACAAGGAAAACGTATAAAATTCTGAAAGTTACAAATATTCAAAAGAAATGAAAAAGTTAAATTATTATTATTGTAAACTATTACTCAAAAATTTGAAACCCAAATATTATAGATAATCGATAATAAACATACATTTGTAATAAATAACTACTTTAAGTAAATAAATATCTTTTGTAAAATATTTTTCTATAACTAAGTCTATGCTTCATTATAATAAAAAATAACAGTTTTTATTTTTGTATGAAAACTATAAGCTAAATGTCTTCTTTCGTAGAAGATTACTGCATATTAAGTTGCTGAAAATATGTGAATGATTAGACAAAATAAAAATACCATATTTCACTTGTATCACATTAATTAGAAATTTAAATTTATAATATTGAGGGACTTAGAAAATTATTAACGTCATCTTTGTAACATTACAAATAATAGAAACGATAAGCTGTTAATGACTGTAATTTTGATATTTTTCATTTAATCTGCACAAATTTGCAAAAGTTCTTCAGTAAACATTCAGTCACGACAGTTACGGTTGAATTACGTCAAAACCTTAAAACAATACATTTAATAATTCATTTATATACTAATTCCACAGTTTCGTGTTAATTTTGTGAAGGTTTAGGGTGTAAAATGTGACATGAAATTTCAAGTTCGTGTCCTGTTGCTAATTCGAAATACTGAAAATTAATGTAATTTGGAATATTCCGACGCTTTTATTTCATGGGTGACATTTAACGTCAAGGGAAGAGAAAAGTAAATTCAATGTGCTGTGTGAGAAATGTGGCTACACGATGTGCTGATTATAATTCTGAAAATAACACCTGATATTACAAGTAAAGGAAATAGGCCAAAATCGATCTATTTTTAACATCCTCCTTTTGAAACTCAGAATTGATATTTAACTAAATTTATTGTCCTTGTATTGCGATCTTTGTGTTCTATTGCATAGATTAATTATTAAACTGTGGTCTACGGATTCCTTGGGAGTTACAACAAACTTATTAGTGAAAATTTGATATGGTGCCTTCCTTGTTAACTACCACACTATTTTATAATTATGTAGATTGATGTATTTCTGTTATACTGTTAGTCTCATATATTTTATTAATTTTAGTAAATTATATACGTTCGTACATTTTCTGTATGAAATTGATGATTTCAGAAATACAATACATACGTACGAGGTGTGGCTATTAAATAACGAGACTGACATTGTTACAAAAGAAGTACGCATGTGCCAAACATATAATCATTTTCGTCAAACTTTCATCGTCAAATTAATATATCAGAAGTGTTACTTTATGTCTCGAAATTGCGCCAGAGCTTGATGCTTTAATACCAGCCACATGCATCAATCAACAAAATGCAATATTTCTAATGGAACTATTGCACAACGAAAAATTAATTTCATCAAACATCGAGTGGTCGAAACTTTTGATCGTCAGTATGCGGCTGCAGCGTGAAATCTGTGCGGAATAAATTTTATTCTAATCCGTGCAATAACATGAATAACCGTTTAGTAAAAATGCAACGCTTCCAGTCATATCAATGAGATTTCATCTGTCGTTAGTAAATATGATCGAGTTACATGCCCTCGTGTCGTTTGCATCAGAGTCAAAACACGATCGAATCGGATATGCCGCGTTTTCGTGTCGCTGCTATCGCGATTAAATTTGTTAGCTCCAGGGTTCTATAGATTTAAAAAAAAATACACGGAACGTGTACGTTGATTTCGTCGATACGAGTCACTATATGGAAACGACATTGAATTTTATGTGTTTTCCGACGTTTTCTGTAAAATACATGGACCGATCGATATCGAGATGCTAAATGGTTTTTTTTCTCGACAGCTGTTTTTCGAGATAATCCTGTTCGGAAAATATTTTTTTTTATCCCGTTACGTTACCGGGTGGTAGTTATTAAAACTAGTCTCTGCTGCGATCGCCGCGATATTCAATTCTTTCTTCCGTTTTGTTACTAAATGGAAATTGAACGCAACTTTTTTCGGTTCTTCGGTGAGCGTCGAATTTTTATAAATTCATGAACATTTCGTTGAAGACTTTAATTTGCTGGAGAGAAAATTAGTTTCGCTTTCAAGACCAATAAAGCGGGGAAAGATTAAATTGTTCGGCGATAACAGTTTTAATTTGTAAAAACGTTCGTTCAATTATTCTGTCGACAAAGCGAAGGATTTGCGTTGGAATATGGAGATCGTTTGAAAACGATAAATTGAATTTGATGGGAACGTACGAATGGAAAAAAAATGAGAGGAATAGTATTTTTAATTCTTGGATGATGTTAAACGTTAAAATTCAACTACAAAATTTGAAAATATGGAGTTAGTGAAATAGAGAAGACTCTTTAAAGTTATGTGTAAATGAATTTTGAATGGCAATTTCTCAATTTGGAAATTTTTATGTCTTTCAATTTATAAATTAACGAATCCTTGCATTTCTAAATGTTTAGGTTCTTAAATTGGAAAATTTAAATGCTAGAAAATCTAAAAATTTCATGTCTTAAAAGCCCTGCATTTTTAACTCTAAGATCTTACCGAATTCTGTACTCTCACATTTTTAAATTTTCAGAGTTATAGTTTATTCAATCTAAAATTTCAAATTTAATATTTTAAAATGTCACATTTCTATACTTCTAAATTTTTTAATTATCAAACGAATAAATTGTTTGCTTCCTAAAATTTTTAATTTCTAAATTTAAATGCTTCTGAATCTCTAGATATCCAAATTTTTTAATCTCAATTTCTAAATTTCTAAATTTTTATATTTTTAAATTTGCCAATTCCTAAATTACAAAATTTGGAAGTTAGAAATTTGCGAAATTTGGGAGTTGGAAAATTTGAATATTTATAATTGCTGTATTTTTAAACTGAATTAATTTCAGTTTTTAAATCTGGTAATTTTTTAATTCTTCATTTCTGTACCTTTATATTTTTGTATGCTTGAATTTTGAAATTTAGAAATTTAAAAATCAAAACACTGACAATTTAAATATCCACAAATAAAAATAATGCAATATCAGAAACTTGCATAGTTTAATCATTTCCCATTTGGAAAGTTTCATGTTACTAAATATTGTGATTTTCCAACTTTCGAAACTTGTGAACTTAAAAATTTCTAAGCTTACAAATTTTTATATTTAAAATAAAATGTTGGTATTTTTAAATTTGTAAGTTTTGAGATTTCCAAATTACTCAGTTCCTAGGTACAGAAATTTCCAAATTTTTTAATTTCAAAATTGAGAAACTTAAAATTTGGAAAATCTAATAACTTCGAATTTCTGTATTTTGAAATTATATAAATTTTGCAGTATGCTAATTTTGCAAAGTTGCAAATTTTATATTCCTAAATTTTTAAGTTTCTCAATTTCTAAACTCCTAAACTTCTAAATTTCTAAGTTTTCTGAATCCATATTCATATTCATATTCAGATTCATAGTCATAAATTTTCCAAACCATCAGGTTTCAAAATGACTAAGTTTTCGTGTTTAAAAAGATAAAGGCTCAATAATGGAATGGAAAATTCAGTATTATTTTTATTCCACAGCTATACAAAAAATAATACCGCATCATTTAAATCTCCTAATGTAGCAAATGAGTGAGAAGTGTTAGCACTACCAAAACATGTAAACATATGCACCATTCACGTATTTAACTAATTAATTATTCTATTTAAGTGATATATTGATCTCGTGGAGGTAATGAAAATGGTTGTAATGTAATTGTACGTTTAATTAATTACTATATACACGAATCATGTCTGTCGACGGAGTACTGCGATTAGTATGTTATTAAATAAAGAGCTACTATTCCGTGATGCAGATTACGTTAAGTTCATAATTAAGTTGTCGCGTAGTTCGATTATAGGTTACTTCAGGTCATAGGAAGTTTCACACTTTGTATACCCAATAACGTGTACGATGTGATGCTCGGAATATAGAACAAATTAACAGAGTATCTTAAATATAATTCCACTTGAAACAAAGTCAAATAGAAACTTTGTACGAACACTCATAAGAACTTATAAGTGAATTTCATTAGAAGTTCGTGTATCGTATTAACAGAATTTAATGTCGTTATAAATCATTTTCATTATGGAGCAATAATTTCTTAATCAAGAATAAATGTTGAATTTTTATTGTAAGCTCGTCGAAGAATTATTCATCGTGTTTTTTAGATGTTTATTAAATACACTCCGTAAAAAATTGAAGGATCATGGAGAAATGGAGATAATTTCACACGGTCATAACTCCTGCAGAAATAGTTGTATGAATGTTATTGAAGTTAAGAAAATAAGAATATGGAATATGCAATTTATGTTTAATACGTTCGTTACTGCACCGAAACTGCCTGCACGTAATAAAACGGCATTGCAATTACTTAGCATACAATTGCTTAATTCCTCAAATCGTTCTCCATTTTCACTGTATCTTCCGTTTGTTTGCAATTTTAATTCGCAGATTATTTGAGTGTACATCTGCTTTATTAAAATGTACCAGGTTGAATCTACAGCTCCATAAGAAAGTTTGAAACAAACGAAGCAGTGTTGCTTTACAGAAATTTTGTTAACGAGCGGCGAATAAAAACGCTCCTTCCGTACTACAAAGTTAAACATCGAACTCTTTAAAACTGTCTAGAAATTACAAGCAAAAGAAAACGAAAAGATTACGACGGGAGACGAAACGATCGATGATCAGCAGGCTTCCCTGGCAAATTTTTTAGCACTTACGAGCTTCTCACTGGCAACGCGTTTAATTCATCTTCCGCCTGACGCGAGATTATAAGCGTGCAAATGGAATAGCCTCCCTTACATTGTTATGAAAACCGTGGTGCAACGGTATCGCGAGCAATTCATTAGCATTAGCCGAAGTTCACGGATATTGTGCATAAATTAACGGTGAAATGTGTCCAGCCAGCAACCGTGGCTACGCATTCGGCATCGTATTTCATCGCGAAGGGACAGAGAATAGGCGCAAGAAATAACAGAGAGCAGTACGTTGCCGTACGCTGTAGCGACTTTACAGGTGGAACACTGTTTTATGCACTCGACGGTTCAACCGCGTTACATCGCGCTGGTATCCGTGTTGAGGATTGTAAATGCGTGTACTTGTTACACGAGGCTTAGTGCGTATCGTGTATTTGCACGATGTACACTCCGCTGCAATGTAGGCTTCGTTCAATAAGTCATTGTGGGTAAAATTGAAACTTTTTCAATTTGTGAATTCCCAAATCTTCAAATATTAAAAGAACACCCAGATTTCTGGATTATCAAATATATTTCATATTTGCTAAATATTAATATTCTTTAAAATCGAGATTCGCAAATACCGATGTTTCCAAATATCAAAATTCCCAATACCTAGATCTGGAACAAAAATCGGTAGATAATTAAATCCCAGAGTATCCAAATCTCCATACATCGAAATCCCTATATCCCGTAATCCTTAGATTTGTAAATCCCGAAATACCTACATCTTGAAATCTCTAAATCCCGATATCCCTAGACGCCGACAATTGTAGATTTCAAAATCCCGATATCTCCAGATTTCGATGTCTCCAGATCTCGATATCTCCAGATTTCGATGTCTCTAGATCTCGATATCCCTAAATTCCGATATCCCTAGATCCCTAAATCCCTAGATCCCTAGATCCCGATATCCCTAGAACCCTAGATCCCGATATCCCTAGATCCCGATATCCCTAGATCCTGATATCCCTAGATCCCGATATCCCTAGATCCCGATATCCCTAGATCATGATATCCCTAGGTCCCGATATCCCTAGATACCGATATCCCTAGATCCCGATATTCCTAGGTCCCGATATTCCTAGATCCCGATATCCCTAGATTCCAATATGACTAGATCCCTGTATTCTAGATATCCATGTGTTGCTAAACCCCTAGATCCCAAATCCCTAGATTTCAAATTTCTATATTCCAATTCCCTATATCTTGTATTTGTAGACTTCTAATCCCTAAACTTCAGTTTAAACCTAAAAGTCGGTTCTGTCTCCAAATTATTAAACTCCCAAGTCCCTATATCTCCAAATTCCTAGCTATTAAAATCAATTCAAAAGTCGTTAGAAATCAACTAGTGGTGGTTGACATATTACACGTAAAGAAGAGAGATTTGCTGTTGACTGTACTATCGCATGCTCTACTATGGCTGACGATACGTGAACGAGTATCATTGTCCCGGTATGCTTTGAACGCATCGAACAGTCACTACTTTGCGATACTCTGTTGCGAAGATGCTCTTGAACGAATTCTTTCTCTGAAAATTGCTCTCGAAGGTTTGTTCGCCTGTTGTTATGAAACACTGGTTTGAATTTCAGTAGATTTTTCAAGTTTTAGTGCGGTAGTTGAGCGCAAACACGATTTCAGTTCGTGTATGTCGTAAAAGCGAGAATGGTTATTATTGTATTTATAGAATGGACACACCTCATCGATTTCAACGAACTTGAAATACGATGTCAAGGACGTTGTGCTTATGCAATGTGTACCTGTACATATGACCACCATTCGATTTTAGTTTTGGAGATCTTTATAGAAATATTTTCAATATGTTAATTAGTTACGGAAATACGCAGACTTTAGCGATTTTTGTGGATCCTTTTTTAAATTTTGTAGATGTATAATGTATTAGGATAAACTCACAGTTGTTATTTTTTAAATATAGTACAAAAATCAAGTTTTAATGTGTTTTAATAGATATTCAAAACATTTATAGGACGCATTTCAGATTTTTGTATAAATATGTGTTTTATTAGAAAATGTAAGAAAATTTCTGAACACATATATGTATGTTACGATAATATTTCTCGATTGTATTAAAAATTTTCAACTGATTGAATTTGTTAATTTTTTCAAAATTATCAGTTTGAATAATAAAATGTTTATATAAAAATTAGGAAAAACTATGAGATTTCAAAAATTTCAAGAGGTTTCAAAATTTGAAATCACTCTAAACTTGAAACGAAATTTAAAATCCTTGAAATGGTAGAATATTTTGATTAGAATGGTTAATATTAACTTTAATACACATAAATTTATTAATTCTTCTTTCGCTTAAAAAATGCTATATTTTTAGAGTCCATAAGCAAAATAGAATTTTTTAATACTATAATTATAATGTATAGATTTAGTTCTTGTTTTTGAGTATTTCATCTCAATGTATTATGGTAATCGGTTTAAAAATTCCATTCAATAAATAACTTAATAGATGGAAAGTGAAAGTTCGCCTTATACGTAGTGTCTATGTAAAAATAATGTTAAGGATTTCTATGCTAAGGATTTCATGGAAATGCTAATATTCCCGGTTTCTTGGCAGAAATTTGCTGACAAAATGTACGTAACAATTTAATGTTTCGCAAGAATTCAACGATTGTAACTATAAAGTTTCTATGTTTAAAATTCAGTTTGCAAGTAACTTTGGAGCTGTAATCGTAGTTAGAGGTAATAACTTGGTTTATGGCTCTGAAATGATTGAGAAGATGTGATACGTATGATAATTCTCATCGTAAAATTCATTGTTGCGATAATATAGGAATGTAGACTGCTGATGGTAAGGAGAACGAAATTAACCGCAAATGTATCATAATTTCTGCAATCTTCTGACATAAATGTATTATTCCTTTATTCGGTCATTTGAAGTACAATAATTATTTAAATTGTCATTTTCTCATTTATTTCTACTCTGTACATATATGTACTCCTGAAAACATTGTAGTAATAGTTATCTAAGTTTCATTTTATTTATTTATCACATTAATAGAGGATATTTAATAATTTAATAATTAATAATTTTTCTATGCATTTTATTGAATGAGTGATATTGAAGCTAAAAATTTCTATATTTTCAATTTTTTAAGTTTTCATACGACAAATTTTCATACGAAGGTTGACAAATTTTTGCATTAGGAGATTAAAAAATTTTTAATTTTTAAATATGTTTCAAAATTTTGTCAATTTCTAAGTATCAAAATTACAAAATTCTTTAATTTTCAAAGTGCCAGATTTCTAAATTTCTAGATTACAAAATTAATAGATTTGTATATTTCTAGATTGTCAGATATCTAAATTCTAAATTTTCTAAATTATCAAATTTTTAAATTTCCAAATTTCCAAGCATCTAAATTTCTAAATTTCTAAATTGTCAAATTGAAATTGTCAAATTGTCAAATTCTAAAATACTACATTTGATATAATTCTAATTTACAAATTTGAAATATCTATATATCGTTACTTCATGTAAAATTAGAAAATTTGCAAATTTTTAAGTTAAAAAATTTGTAAGTTTCTGAATTGAAAAATATGATACTTCTACGTTTCTAAATTTGTAAATTCGGTTTAAAAAATTTGGTAATTCGTATTCCTAACATGCAAAAAAGATTCATTCTATTAAGCAACAAATTCATTAACAATTAAATTCATCAACCCTCATATTGCTTTTCATTGTCCCAGTTCACCATTTAATGTTAAAGTATAATTTTACACCGACGTTTACCCCCATCTGCTAAATTTGTAACAATTTCTTAAAATAATTCAAAAATTTTAATCTTTAATTTTCGTAACTTTCCTACCCGTTTCATAAGTCTAGGTCACAACTGACCATGGCATCTTCGCTCAAGAATTAATTTCAGCGAAAGTCACATCATTAAAAGCAGCATAGAAAAGTGTTTTTCGTGAATGAAAGTTCTTTCTAAAACACCTAAAGATTTATGAAACTCCGTGGCACATTTTCAGCGAGGCATTCGTTACGCAGTTTCTTGCGTCTCTTTTTTGTTTTTTGAAAACTGCTCTTGTCCAAGCTAGTTCCTCTTCTCTGTATCCCTTAACAGTTTTATCACATTTCTTTCTACTCTCTGTAACTCGAAACTCGTTCTTTGCTAAGTGCTCCAATTTTTCTGTTCCTCTGACTTGGCGTTGTTTCACCGAGATAATTTTCACGGATTTTCACGCAAATTAGCGCTTTAAATGAAATGACATCGTGCCTCTGCAGCGAAAGCAAAGAGAAGATTGGTTTTAATTTCGAGACCGATGGTAATTTCGGTCAGATAAAATCCGGCCACGCGATACACCGTTCTTGATTGACGAAACACTGCGTTATTTTCGCCACGAATTTATTAATATAATGGAAATTTAAATCGAATTTTTTCCTTGTCCGGGGCACGTGATTGCGTAACACGGTAAAGTATGCAAATTCTGTAGCTACGAATTTTCCAGATCCCCTCGTTAATTCAACTTTAATTTGAACGATGAAACCGCGTTCGTTCTTGATTGCTCGTCGAACATTTACATACACACGTTGCTTCGTGTATTTTTAAAATTTTCCCTCTGACAGCTCACAATTTTCGCTTCTATTTTTAGAAAAAATTATTTGATCTGTCGGTGTGTGCGTGTTTCCCGTTTTTTAATTGTACCGTTGATTTACGTTGTCGCTCGAAGCATTGCTAACATTTTTGTAGTTTTAATAAACTTTTGTTACAATTCGTTGCAAATATACTGTGTAATGTAGTACGAAATTCTTGTGCTTCATTAAAAATCAATTAAACGCAAATTTAATTAATCCATTAGCTACCGCGATCTCCAAATAGGGATTTGAATATATATATTTCTTTTTATCACATACAATAAAATGCATAATGTGTGTTCTTACATTCTAGTTTAAAATTATTTTTTGTTTCAATGTTGCCTAACTTATACAAGTATTTGACATTTTCCAATTCATGCGCTAAAATTATCATTCGATGCTTAAAGTTTGGCAGTTAATGTCTTAATGAGATCACTAAGAATATTTCTTGTCTTTGAAATATAACTTTTTTTTTAAATATCGCAAATATTTCTTGTCTTTGAAATATAATTTTTTTTAAATATTGCAAATATTTCTTCAGTTTTGAATTCTAATGTACTGCACATCTGCAATATTGATTTTTGAAATGTTACTTCGCAATATTATAAATTTTCTTTTAATAAATTGTCTTATTAAAAGCCACCTGTTTATTGTTATTCTTTTAATGATATTGCTTGTGAGCATTCAAGAATGCACTTTCGTTTCAACTGAATTGATCATGCAATAAAGGGTGAAACTGTAATTTGGTATCACTCTGGAAATATGATAAAGAAACTACGCTATAATAATAAAAATAGATAAAATTACAGTTAGAATAATATATAAAGATATGCTAAATATTAAACCAAGATAGCAAACTAAAATATTGGGGTAAAGTAAGTGAAATATGTAATACAATAATAATCAAAACTGATAAGCCTAAAAATAAAATTAGGCTATTTATTATTATAATTCACAGTAAAAAATAGCAGAAACTGTTTTTGAGAAAATAAGCTATTTGAATGAGACGCTCGTAGAATTCCCGAATAAAAAATAATTGTTTTATTTTTACATAGAGTGTCCTAATAAAATGTGTGCAAACTTTGTTATTGTATAATTCAATAAATAAAGGAGAAGTGAAATTGATATAATGTTAACTATCTTAAAATTGTAAATAAAATTGGAACACAGTGTATGTAGCATCGAAAAACAAAGCATTCTAAAGACATTTTTTACTATTTTTATAACTTTTTAATATAATGAGTAAAATTCTAAATTTATATGATGTACTTTGTTTCTTATTTTTACTTATGGAATATATTGGTGCAGTTTGATTCTGGGGACATCCTGTATATACATTTTATTGAAACACTCTGTATATTAGTCATATAATTATAACCGAGGTACAAATATAAATAAAATTTCTTTATGTTTGCAGGTATGTATTAGCAGCAGGATCATTTATGGTTTAACTGGATGAAGTTTTGCGACACTCGTTGACCTCATTCCGCAGTTCTTCACTATTTTATAGAACGGTATGGTGAAATTAATTTACGTTTTAACGATCCTAATATATGACATGTAAGCTGTACAAGGTATTTTCAAAATGGTAGTATAACCAAAAAAAAGGGGATAATTTACATGAAAATATAAGACAAAAGCATAAGAAACGTTTTTTTCATACAACACTTCACTTTCGAAAAAGTTGAGTGTGAATAGTTTCGAGGGATTTATAAAAAATATTTGTTCACGGTACATAAAATGATAAATGCAACAACTTAATAGTACTTTGAGAATTAATCAATGTTATTACACAAATAAATCTAATCATTAATACTATTAAAGTTTAATCAATCATTTTTTATAACGTTATTGATGTAGATATTAATATTTAATGCGATGAATTTTGTCGATGACAAGAAAACACGTAAGTCACAAACTTAATAAAGTAATGTAAAGTAATAGACCCATTTTAGCAATATTTATATCTCTTGATTTATAATATTTGTTTACTGTAGAATAAAGAAACAATTTATTGATGTTATCATTTTCTATATTGTGCAGAAACTGTTTTACAAATAATTACATTCAATTTTCTTGAAATTAATGCCATTCACGAAAAAATTGTATTACACATTTTTAACTTATTTTTCCATTTTGATTCGCCCACTTTTTGGTTGTATCACCATTTCGAAAACACCCTGTACATAACGAAAATTTGTTTGAAGGAAATAATAATTTGAAGCAAACTATTTCATTGTTAGAATAACATAATACTTCAGATATTAATTTTCGAACGTAATCGTCGATTACTATTTTAATAACTTATTCAATCGAGTATTGAATATCGATAATTTCAGTTTAATACAATTTATGTGGTTAATACTTTACAAATTTCATTAAAATGATCAATTATCTGAATTCAAGTGAGTACTTCTTCTTTAAAATTTTGTTCACTATTCTTTAATAGTATAATTACGAATTAAAATAAAACAACTTAGGTTTTATTGTAGTACAGGTATCATTTATGACAATTTTAATGTGAATCGATTTATTGATTGAATCACGATTCAAAGACTATAATTTCCCATTTTTATAAATTTATACGAAAAAATAAGCCTAAAGAATACAATTTTTCCTATTTCTTTATTTACTACTTTCACAAAATCGAATTTGAAAATTTGACAAATATTTGTAAAATCGATTTATTTACGATCTTAAATAAAAAATAGCATATTTCGAAAAGTTACGACCGTAATATTAAAAAATGATGTGTATTATTTAGAAATTAGTTGAACTGGAATATAATAATTGGACTTCGAATGTTTGTACAATATTTTCATTCTTCGAGAGATTTAAACTATTATTCATACCTTGTAAACGTTGTCGTAATTTTAGTATTATTCGTCACTTTCTGTCAGCTTTCAGGTGAAAGATGGATATGCTCTTAAAAGGATTAAAGTTCGTTACACTTCCCCAACATTACATAGACGATGGAAACTTTCGTGTAACCTTAACAGTTTGAACATTTCGCATACTTCGTACAATCCAAACAAAGTAGTTTGTTTGCTTATATGCATCGTGAAATTCACATCGTTCGTTTAAGACATAAATTGTTTAATGTGTATCCAACATTATTCAAAATTTAAGATTTCATTTATGACAAATACAGTTAACTACCCAATATTTGTATTTATATCATAATGATTATATTTGTATCATAAATTCTGAACTGTTTCACTATTTTGTATAAAACTCACATTTGTGCGTATTATGCTTTATAAATTTGTTAAAAATAATATTTTTCTGAATCATGTATCCCTTCGTTCATTATTCTAGTTGCACAAATGCTTATAATTTAATTTTGCAAATTATATGTATTTCTGATTAAATACTTTACATTGTGATTATATTACATGTAAAAAATAGTAACATATAATAATAAGAACTATTGAAAATAATGGCAGAAATTTCGTTTTTCTTCTGATTTAACATTACATGTAGGTCAACACAATTATACATCGTTGAATCAGTTTTCTTTTATAAACTATAAAATTGTTAATGTAAGTATGTAGTCTTATTTAAAAGTCTGACATTTTCAGAAAGAAATTGGAGATTTTCAGAATAGCAGATTTCAAAAATCCCACATTATCAAGTTTTGAAATTTTCTTATTTGCAAATTACTAAATTTTTGACTTTCCAAATGCCCAAATTTCTAAATTTCTAAGCTTCTAAATATCTAAGTTTCTAAATTTCTAAATTCCTAATTTGATATTTTCAGAATATCAGAATTCACCAATCCCACACTATCAAGTTTTCAAATTTTCTTATTTGCAAATTAAAAATTTAAATTTTTAACTTTCCAAATGCTCAAATTTATAAATTTCTAAGCTTCTAAATTTATAAGTTTCTAAATTTATAAATTCCCAAATTTCTATAATACATTTCCAAGTTTCCAAAATGTTCACATTTTTAAAATTCTAAAATTTTCAGATTATAAAATTTAAAATTACAGTTTCCACATCCACATATTTTCAAGGTTTCAAGTTACCAAATTCTCAAATCTCCAACTTCTCCACTGTCCAAATTTTTGAAATATGGTATTTCCAAATTACCGAATTATATGATCCATAAATTTCCAGATTTTCAAATATGTAAAATTGCAAGTTTCCAAACCAAAATTTAAAATTTCTATAATTTCCACATTCAAAATTATCAAAATCTCGAATACTTAAATTAAAAAATTTCTGAATTGCAGAACTGAAATCTTGTTCTGCCATTCCTGTATATTTTGAAATCTTAATAATACAAATTAACAAAACTATGAAACATGTATAACTAGTGTTTCAAAGCAATAAATTTGCATTTTTTACGAAATGTTTGGACTTAACTTACTTTTAAGGCAATGTAAAAATCGAAGTACAGCAACATATTTAAAATAGTCAAATACTGTGAATACTGTGATACTAATTGTGAAATACTCTGTATAAAGTATCATTGAATGTATAAACCCGCTTCTTGAAAAAACACTAAAACATGATATTTGTACACTAGACTATCGATATATTATTCACGCAATTTATAATTCTATAAATGTGCAAATATATGAAATTTAATAACCTTTATATTACTCTTTTCACGTTTAAACGTTTCATGACCCCGTAGATGTACATTTTACGAGAGTCTTACCACCATCTTTTCAATTTCCTGGAAAACGAAAAAATTTGAGCACCAGGAAATAGCTCTTGAAAAAGGAAACTTGCTTCTTCAGGAGTCTGTTAATTTATTACCAGCAGAACCCTAAGGAGCTTCATCTTAAGAGCCACTCAAGATCCACTAGTTTTTTGTGTATTACTGATATTCCAGGATTTGTTAAACTAGGAACAAAATTATTCAGGAATGGTAAACTTTTTTTCAACAGACATGTGCATTACAAATGTATTTGTGTACATACACTATTGATATAATGAAACTACATAGAAAATTATAATACCGTCACAATACTTTGCCTTTACCCGCAAACGTTATACACAGTGTGTCTGAAAAGTAACGGAACTTTTTAAATAAAAAAAAAAGTATTAGTTTTGCCAAAATTAATTTTTTTTATTCAAAATACATCCCTTCCGCATCAATACACTGCTGGGCACGCACAGGCAATGTTAACATAGATTTTTTTATGTCGTTCTGCGGAATCGCTTCAATCACCCTTGTCACAACTGCTTGGACTTGTGTAACAGTGTCATAAAACGTTCCTTTCATGGCTAATTTCAATTTTGGAAAAAGGAAGTAATCACATGGAGATAAGTCGGGCGAATATGGAGGATGTTGGAGCACACAGACTTGTTTTTTCCCCAAAAATTCACGAACTGCGACAGTTCTGTGACATGGTGCATTATCATGCAACAGAAACCAACTCCCTGGCGCTCGATATTCGGGCCTCACACGAACGATTCTTTTCCACAAACGTTCCATAACACCCAAATAATATTCGCCATTAACATTTTGTCCCTGTGGAACGAGCTCCCGAAGTATAATACCTTTAGAATCGTTTAGAATTTAGAAAAACCCAAAACCTGGCTTTGGGTCGTCTTCCAAAGTATCACGACCATCCTGGAATCGCTTATACCACTCGAACACACGTGTACGGGATAAACAATCGTCGCCATAAACATTTTTCATTAATTCAAATGTTTCTGTAAAAGTTTTACCGAGCTTCACCGAGCAGAATTTAATATTCACTCTCTGCTCCATCGTGATTTTGTGACACGGTGACAAAAGGTTCTGTCGCTTTAACCGCTATAAGTTTGCAATTCGTTGCTCGATTCTAATAATGATTGTTTTGTTTTGTAGGGGAGGAATACTGTTTTCAGATAGCATATTGTTTTAATAGATGGTGCTAGTAGTTTTCCTTGAATTTAAAAAGTTCCGTTACTTTTCAGACATACTGTGTATTATAATGTAGACAGACAATAAAAATTGATTGCAATATATGAGCATTAGTACATGATTTTGACAAATAATGAATATAATTTATTTTTAATATGAATTTCTTAAAATCGCCTGTGCTGTTTTAAGAATTATTTGTTGGATTATATTCACAATGAAACAAGTGAATTATTGGATTAGATCAGCGTTATGGAAGTACAGAAAAATTACGATTATATTTGTTTATTATGATTCCGTTTAGCTTCTCTACGATTTTATAATTTGTCAAAAATATGACTGTACCCATTTAATTCAAACTATTATGCAACTTGCATTATATTATGCAACGCTATACCTATAAGTATTAGTTTCCCGTGCGTTATAATATCACGTGTTGTATTGTCACGCATTGAACTGCCACGTTTTAAATTGCAATATGTTAAATTACTTCGCGTTTAATTGCCACGCATTAAATCGTCACACGTTAAATATCGCAATGCGTTAAATTTTCACGCGTTGCATCACCACGCGTTAAATATCGCAGTGCGTTAAATCGCCACCTGCTAAATTACTACACGTTGTATTGCTACGCGCTAAACATCGCCGTGTATTCTATTACCATGCTCTAAATATTCCCACGCTTTAAATATCTCTATTTAATAAATTGCCACACGTTGTACTACCATACGTTAAATATCGTCGTGCGTAAAATATCACTGCGGGTCAAATATAATTACAGGTTAAATATCTCTATATGTGAAATAACGCTATTTGTTAAATATTGCATTGCGTTAAATTACCACGCGTTGTATCATCATGCGTTGTACCTCCACACGTTATATCACCACGTATTATATTACCACGAGTTGTATCACCATATGTTATATCACTACGTGTTGTATCACCACGTCATACCTCCACACGTTATATCACCGCGTGTTATATCATAACGAATTGTATCTCCACACATGATATCGCCATCCCCTCAAAGAGGTCAGCGGAGTGCAAAGTGTTAAACATTGCTATGCGCGTGTCACCATAAATTAAATATTATCATGTCAGTATTACCATGTGCTACATATTGCTTCTCCTTAAATATTGTTATATGTTAAATGTCGGAATAATTATAACACCTCTCATTAATCATCATTATTTCCATAATCTCCACGAACTGAATATCTCCAAGCACTTAATCACCACACGTTACATCACCACGCATTGTGTCTTCTATCCCAACGCATTGTAACGCTACTTGTAATACTCCTACATTGCCATTTGCAAGAATTTTCCTTTCCGAAAATCTCTGTCAATGACAATATAACGAGAACCTACCGAATAATACAAAATAGAATAATGTTTAAGTCACTCAGTATCTTGGCTATTTTCTGGTATACTATTTCGCAACTAGGATCTCTTCGGCTGAATGACAAGAAACGCGTAGAAAATTTCGTCCGAAAGTTTGCGAATTTATGGAGCAAGGAAAAGTAAAAAACGTGTATTTTTTTCGGGCCGTCGTGCCGAAGCTTAAGGGATAAAACTATCTTTAAAAGTTTCGGTCCTCTCGCGCAACTTTGAAAACTATTGGAGACACCAAAGTCTCTTAGGTGAATCTTCCATGGTTTTTAGGAGCGAATCGATGAAAATATTTAATAGACCGCTTATCATATTTGTTCTTTAATTATTGCAACTTTGCGAGGAAGCTGCAGCTGTAATTATGTAGATATTAACTTACAGAAAAATGTACGTATAATTATGGTAGTGACCTTTGTTTGGAGCTACGATAACTTGAAAAATAAACGCTTGCACCTTGTATGTAATTTTCTGTGGAAATAGTATCAGAACAAAATTCAACGTTGAAAGAGAAAATTACTCCGGCGCTTGAATATTTTGACGTTTATTTTAGTTTCAAATTCTGCAACATTCTCGGTATGCACGTAATTCAGGATTATAGAAATTTGACCACGAAATACGAGTAGCGAACTTTTTTACTGCACAGCCTTGTTAATGTATGCGAAACGTATAACAAATTGCATTTATACTTTCGTTCGCTCACAATGGAAAAATTTATTCTTCCTTTTCTATGGAAGACATGTTACCGCAATGCTGAAAGAATAACTGTTCAATTTTTTTCCACGCGATTTCATTTATCAATTAATAGTTATCTTCATAAAAATGTATACTTTAACGAGACAAGTCTTTTCATGTACAACATTAAAATAACAGAAGTATTTTGGAATTTGAGTATTTGGAAATTTTAATATTATATATCGTTAAATATTATTTGTATAATTTCTGATTATTCTTATGTTCTAACACTATTGTATTCTACTTATTTTGGTAACTGCATCAAATTAGAGCTATTCTTTACACTTCATTATTTTGCTACGTGAAATACTCCAAAAATTCATGTGAATGAAACTGGCTGTATCATTAAAACAGTATAAAAGCAGATGCACTTTTTTAAAATGAATTTACATTTTTTTCTTATGTAAATTGATTCTTCGGAATATTCTGTGTAAAAAATGCTATGTAGGTTACTGCGCCAAAATGGTTAACGATCCACGAGATATTTGACATTTTTGAACGAAATATCTCACTTTCGCGCTTAAAATATCTCGCGCGCCATTGATTTTTGAACGCCGTACTTTTTTTACGCAGAATATTTCAAAACATTCATCTGCAAAAAAAAATGTTCAGATCTATTTTAAAAAATGTGTATCTGTGGAAAAAATTGTGCATCCGTGCTATAAAGCTTGTCAAAACTGTAAAGACTTTTTGATTTAACAACAGGATCAAATTATCCTTATATTGCAAGATTTTTTCAATTTTGTAAAAAGTACATTTATGAACTCTCGTAAGTAATATTAAATAAGAGAATTATATTAAATACATATAATTTATTTTAAAAAATATATTTAAACAAACTGAACAATCTGTGCAAAGGATTTACACTCCTATAAAAACTAACGGATTAAACTAATTTATAAAAATCTTATACTTTCAATAATAATAGTACAATAATTCTGGAAATTGTGCTCAAATTGAAAATAGTATTTCACAATCAATTATCAAATTTTGCAATATAGTTTGTATAAATTGTATAAATTATAAAATTTTATCATTTGTCTTCTGTACAATTATGATGTGTCGTTAATTATTTATTTACATTGAACAAGATACAAGAATTTTGTAGTAGCTATATTAGTTTACGTAGCATATTTGATTCACAAAAGAAGAAAGTCGAAATGGTAGAAAACTCGAGCGATCTCAATGAACAATTCAGTTTAACCACCGCAAGCGATTTATATTTTAGCTCAGTGTCAGTCAACGGAACAAAACAGATATGCACGCGCAACTGTGAAAAATAAATTGTTCAAAAACGTTTGCGAAAGCCGGAAAAGGACGAGTTGTATCATGTCTTTACTTTTTATTGGAATAATACTTTTTCACTTTATGGAATACAAAATGACGTGAACAAACTAAAGTAATTATGAAGAAATAACGAAATGTGAAAACTGTGCATTTGTGAACCGCAAAAGTACAAAATTAAATCATGATCGCATGGATATACGAGAAGGTAGCCACCGAAAATACAAGTGACGTCGTTAATCTTTTTTTCACATTAGATGCTCGCCTTAGAACTAAGCTTCATTAGAAAATCATCTTAATTAATATATTCTGAGAACTATATTCTTAATACTATATTCTTCATTACTATATTTTTACTATATTCTGACACTCTTGTCCTACTTCCCCCTACCTATGGTGCCTCTATAAAATACAGCCCACCCTTATATTTCAAAAACAGCTTTAAATATAGAAAAATGGTTCAGACAAAGGTTATAGGATATCAAGGGGGACATATGATGGTGTCAACAATTTGACCTTGGATGGTCACGTGAACGTCATCTTCCAGTTTAACTATTATTATAAAACCCCCTTGACATTTGTCACCTGAACATTTGTCAGAAATATATTATAGTCATGATTATTGGAGGATCCAATAGATTTTTCTGAGGAAAATGACGATGTGGTAAAAGTCCTCTAATAGTTCAAGGTTAAATATTTGGGAATTTTTCAAAATTAAAAATTTGTCGGAAAATATTTTTGCATTATTTATTATATTTATTATTCACAGTTCCAAGTAGTTGATATAAGAATTTTCATTATGTAAGTAAGGAAATTCTTAAATAATTAGAAAACTGTAAAATCCCCTTACCACTGACTGACTGACTCACATATACAAATTCAAACGATGCGAGATACGACAGTTTTCCATACAATCGACCCCCCCCCCCCCCCCCCCCCCTAAAATCACCTGAAAACCACAGGAAAACTGTCAAACCTTTAATCATTTGCATCCTGAGCCGTTAGGATCGTGAAATGGATGTGGGTGTCTGGGGGGCTCCGGCCCCCAACGAGCGAAATGAGTCTTAAATACAACCCTCCATTTTTTATTGCATAATCTTGTAGTCCTCATCAGGACGTTTTCAAAACACTAGCTATGTTTATTTTTTATGCAAGTCATTTCCAAGGTATGAAGCTTCAAAGGTGGCATATTGGCATTCACATGACATAAGGTGTACCGCACAAAGGCTGCAGATTTACACCACTTATGTGTCCACTTTAAAGCTTCATATCTTGTGAATGACTTGCACAAAAAACATAGGTAGTGTTTTGAACACGTCTCGAAGAGGGCTACAATAATGCACAATAAAGAATAGTGGGTTCTACTTAAGAAACTGAAGATGACGTAAGCTTCAAACGACCATTCAAGGTTAGCATATAACTTTTGTCTGAAACATTTTTCC
Source organism: Megachile willughbiella (assembly GCA_945859595.2). Classification (NCBI taxonomy): domain Eukaryota; kingdom Metazoa; phylum Arthropoda; class Insecta; order Hymenoptera; family Megachilidae; genus Megachile; species Megachile willughbiella. Next base: position 3,333,132 of record OX243807.1, read on the forward strand.
ATATTTAAAGCCATTTCCGAAATAGAAATGTGGGGTCGGACTTTAGAGAAACCGATATACCTTAAATACCTTAAATAAGTATTATACTTTAATACTAGGTTTACGGGACGCATTTCGAATTTTTTTAGGAAAATTATATCGCATTTTTATTTTATCTCTTGCACTGACTTTTATCCGTTGAACGAGGTAAATATATATTGCAGTCTATTTTCTTCAAAAGCTTTAAAATATTGTGATTTTCTATGTGGTATATCTATCTCTATGGATGTGCGTCAATTTGACGCGATCGTAATGTAAATAAAATTTTGAGTAAATTAGTTCTATCCATGCAAAAATTACCACTATAATAAATATGAATGCACCGACAATACCTTATGAACGACGGACTTCGCTAGTTCGAAGTCGCACGCTGCCGGCTTAACCGGTATACCGGGTTCGAAGTAAAAATATGAATGTAGAATATTGAAGTAATGTACTAAAATATTATCGAATAATAAAAACTTTCTATAAATATATATCTGATATTTTCATTTTTTACTTGTAGTGTTTAATTATATTGCTTTCTAAGTCGTTATTTTTTTTAAATATATGTATTCGTTCACGCGTCAAATTGACGCGTGTTCGTAGAGATAGGTATATAAGAAATATCCGTAAACCTAGTGTAAAATGTGTTGAAATTTATCGAATGGGTAGTACACCTTAAATTTGTTGAAAGTAGTATGACAAAATTTACATCAACATAAATTTTGCTTTTCTCTAATTGATAATCTGGCTTACGGTGTGTATTCCCATTTAACACTCTGTATACAAAAGCAGATCGGATTTTATATGAATGATATTCGAATAAAGCATTAATTATTGCGAATAACGCTCGTAGATCATTTTCAATTGTTGAACGAATTCATCTCTTATTCTGCGACGCTTTGTGGAAATTGTTTACCTGCCTTGTGCAATAGCTGATTACACAAGATTATTATTAAAATTGGCGAAATGAAAGTGCATCTTTGATCCCGTTTGACCACAGCTTTTATCCGTTTAAATGCGTTCGAGTAAATTGCGAATCAGCTCTATTTACTCTCGGTTTACGGGATCCTTCGTTTCAAATAAACGCTTTTTTACCGTGCTACCATTGAATTAGGTCGGCTTTAATCACTCGAGGGTAATGAGATTGTTGGAATGAATCTACCTGCGTTTGTTGGCTATTCGAACCGATTTGTCGCACTTTTACTTAGGAGAATAATGATTTTCTATTCTTGGGAGGAAAATCTTGATCTTACTTATTTCTTGAGAATAACCGATTTTATTATATGTATGTAAATACATAAATATTTATACCTTACTTATTGAGTCGGTGTAAATTGTGTTGGAATGTGCTGAGCAAATATTGTCATTTCTCATTGTCAGTGCTAAACATTTCATGTTGAGATATTTGACAGACGTTTAATTGTTTTTTGTTCGAAAATTTAAATTTGAGATTTTCAGAATATTAGATTTTAAAAATCCCACATTATCAAGTTTTCAAATTTTCTTATTTGCAAATTTCTAAATTTTTAACTTGCCAAATGCCAAAATTTCTAAATTTCTAAGCTTCTAAATATCTAAGTTACTAAATTTCTAAATTCCTAATTTGATATTTTCAGAATATCAGAATTCACCAAACTCACACTATCAAGTTTTCAAATTTTCTTATTTGCAAATTAAAAAGTTAAATTTTTAACATTCCAAATGCTCAAATTTATAAATTTCTAAGCTTCTAAATTTCGAAGTTTCTAAATTTCGATAATACATTTCCAAGTTTCCAAAATATTCAAATTTTTTAAATTCTAAAATTTTCAGATTACAAAATTTCAAATTACAAAGTTTCCAAATCCACATATTTTCAAGCTTTCAACTTACTAAATTCTCAAATCTGCAACTTCTCCACTGTCCAAATTTCTGAATTATGGTATTTCCAAATTACCGAATTATATGATCCATAAATTTCCAGATTTTCAAATATGTAAAATTGCAAGTTTCCAAACCAAAATTTAAAATTTTTATAATTTCCATATTCAAAATTATCAAAATCTCGAATACTTAAATTAAAAAATTCCTGAATTGCAGAACTGAAATCTTGTTCTGCCATTCCTGTATATTTTGAAATCTTAATAATACAAATTAACAAAACTATGAAACATGTATAGCTAGTGTTTTAAAGCAATAAATTTGCATTTTTTACGAAATGTTTGGATTTAACTTACTTTTAAGGCAATGTAAACATCGAAGTAGAAAGCATATATTTATTATGAAGTTATGGAACAATATCAGTGAAAAACTGAATTATAATCAGCCGTAGTTTTTAATATCAAAAATAATTGTTTATCTTTATTTCTCGTTTGCTTCATTAACTTTCAAGTTTATTCGATGTTGTGTATCCTTCCGCTTGTTTACTGCATTACTTTCTTAAACTCCTCTGAATCCGCTCCTCTTATTCAGAACACCAGAAGATAATTAAAACGATAAAAAGTTATTTCCTATAAATAGATTTTAGTTTAAATGTTTGGCAAGAAATAAATTCCCAATTCAAACGTGAAAGTTTAAATTTATTTTCAAAGTTAAATTAAAATTATAAACATTTTTATAATTTATGAATTAAGTAATATAATTATATAATTATTGTCATTATTGTATTATTGTTTGAATTTAATATAATATTTAATTGAAATTATTTAATTTATAATTTTTCAAAATAATTGATACATTTAAATTGCAATTCATATGTACATTACAATTAAAACTGTATAAAAAATTAAATTATATTATTTCTATTAAAATTAGTAGAAGTATCTGAATCCATAAGATATTTAAATTACTGTTACTTTGTATCACTTTTGCGGTAAAGAATTGCATTAGTGTATTTTCTTGCATTACGTTTATTTTTTCAAAAATATTCGGATTCATATATTTATATCACGATTTGAGAACTTATTACGTGATTCATGTATCTACAATGTACTATTAAATTATGCGTACTTGTTAATTGTTAAAATTTGCTTGTCGATCAAATTATTTTTATTGATGCTATTTTAAAAATGATCAAAGATCGATAATATTTTTCATCTGAATTGTGCAAAATTGATTGCAGCATGAAGTACCGAAATCATTGCAAAAATTAATTTTAGTCACGAAAACAGCCATCAGAAAATATTTCATATTTCTGTTTCCACGGAAAACTGTCGAGGGAAAATTGAAACTGTTTCAATTTTTATACACAAAACTTTTAAACTTGAATAAGCAAATTTTAACGAATCAGTGGTTGGATATACAGAAAAGAAGAAAATAAATTTCAGCGAAAACAAACGTCAGTCGAAAAGAAAACAGCTCAACATTTTATCCGTATTTCAAAAAGAGCAGCAACAGATTTAATATTTTACTTATCAGCTGTTGCAAGGGTCATCGGTGACTACCGCTGTAATTTAATATAATTAACGAATTAATTAGACAATGAAATAGGTAATAATTTTTTAACAAAGTTATTGTTAAAAATCAATGATATGGCAAATTAGACAGTAAATTACATATGTAAACTTAAAATTTTTTGAATCCTAAAATTCCAAAATTTTTGAAAGTCCAAATTTCCGAATTCCAATCATTTCCAAAGTAAAAATTTGCAGGATCTCAAATATTTTAATTTTTAGATACTCAAGTTTATAAATTTTCCAACCTCCTAATATTTACACTTCTAAAATTAAAAATCCTCAAAATCTTATGTTTTCAAATGTTCAGATTCTTAAATCCCAAGATTCTTGAATTTTTATATATCGAAACTTTCAAATTTCTAAATTCTTAATTTTTCTCAATCTTTTAATTACTAAATTCTCAAATTGTTACGTTTCCAAATTTTCAGATTATTAAATTCTCAAATTCCAAAATTTGTATGCATCGAAACCTTCAAATTTTTAAACTTCTAAATTTCTAAATTACTGAAATTCTTTAATTCTAAAATTCTTATGCTTGCAAATTAACAAACCTCAAAATTTTCAAATATCGAGGGTTCTAAATTTGTAAATCCTCAAATTCAGAAATTTCTCAATTTCTAAATTTCCGAGTTATCGATATTTTTAATTTGTTTAAATTGTTAAATTTCCACATTTTCAACTCTCCAAATACTTATTGTTAGTTTCTTACATTTCTGTGAATTCTAAATTTTCGACTTTGAAAACTTTAAAATTATCAACTTTTCATATTTTCAAATTCTTAAATCCCTAAATTTTTAAATTTTTTAACATTTGTTTACATTTCTAAATTTTTATTTCCCCAAATCCTTACGTTTTTAAGTTTTCAAAACTTTCTATATCTTTCATTTTTAGTTTTCTAAATTTTCAAAGTACTAAACTTCCAAACTGTCATATTTCCAAATTTTGTCATCTCTCAAATTTTAAAAGAATTCCCAGAATATCAATATTCTCAAATTTCTTTAACTCTCCAAGTTTGAAATTTGATATTTCTATATTTGAAGAGCCAACAGGCTGTGGTATCCTGTTCCTTTACATCTTAATTTTCCCTATAAAAATTCCTGGGATCCATGATAATATACACTGTACGACGCAGTTTTTATGTCGTGTAAAAATAAGTATCATAAAATTAAGCATTCATCCACAAAAATTATAAAAGTAATTAATTATATTTGCAATACATGTATGCGATAAGAGGATCGCTAACATTGTTCACTTGTTTAATGGCGATTTTATCATATCGCACGTTTTGACGAGTTACGATATTACGTAAATTGTATTATTATTAATTGAGTATTTTTTTCTTTATTTACTGAAGGCTAACAATTTTTTATTCGATTATGTGTTCAAATTTTCACGTAACAAAATATTTAATGTTCCGATTTAATGTTATATTTTCCGCTAGTCACACAAGCATATCCTTCTGTAGTACTCTAAGGCGTAACATCGTTATTATAGCATTTCCTACAGCACAAAGCCATTTTCCTCGTAGCCAGCCAGCTGTGATAATAAAATTTAACAGCTTCAAATTTCGTTTTGCAATTTATGGCGATTAGCTCGCCAGGCTTGCTTAACAAGTTAATTTTTCATTTTCTTTGATCGAGAGCAGCATCAATGGAACCTTATCAAAGATGCAGACCGTAAATTGATAGGATTATGTTATCAAACACCATCTTGTCTCGTGGATTAGCGCCATTTAAATTCCCCTTTAGTTTCCCATCTTTGTGCGCGATAAATTATTTTCCTAATCAAACCACCAGCATAGAGTAGCTATAACAACAGGCGACACTCTGACAAAGAAACTACTTTTAGACACGGAATAATACAACCAATTTAAATGGTCATGATAAATGGAACGGTGTGGGGAGATTTTCGATGCAGTATTCCGAAAAGCAAATGTGATAAAAAAATAAGGTGAATTTTTCATTTAAGCTTCGCGGATAGTGTAAACTCATGAAATTATTTTTTGTATGGATTAGCAGTACTGTCTTTGATATCTAGGCATAGTTTTACGTCAATATATTTAATTGCTGCAGAGCTACGCGTGTTTTTGTAAACATAGAAATATAGAGTAAATAAAGATTTTTCATTTTATAAACAAATCCACCTTACTTTTTGATCACAGTAGTATGTCAACTTTCGTCAAGCTAAACAATCAATGTCTTAGACTGTTCACATATCATCCCCAATTTATTCATTTTTCTACTTCAGTTCAAATTTAACACTAGATTTACAGAACCCGTCAAAATGACGGACCATAGATCCCTTATTTTAAATGACAAAACTTATTAAGAAATTTTTGTAAAAATGTATGTCACCTTTCGTCAAGCTAAAGAATCAATATCTTAGGTTGGTCACATATCATCCCCAATTTATTTACTTTTCTACTTTAGTTCAAATTTAAATATAAGTGATCATCAAACGTCCGTAAACCTAGTGTTAAATACAAGTGACTATCAAACATCCATAAACCTAATTATTAATAAACCTTAACTATGGTTATGCATTCATTATTTCACGTATATTGAATTTGAACAAGTAATCTACAAAAAATTAACCACAAATTCTAATTATTAGTTGGTATGAAATTCAATTCGTTTGATATTTAAATTTCCCATTCTGTACAATGAATTTAAAGGGACAGTGTTCGCCACATATCAGGGGTACAGGTACCTACTTTTTGCCACCAAGATGAAAAGACGGCCGTTATCGTATCTCGTTTCATAATCGATAGGTTCGAAATCCGTTTTATCCCCGTTGCAGAAGGACATAACTCGAACCACGAATACAAAGCGTTCGTAAAGCTGATGGTTTATGGCCGAGATAGTGCGAAAAATTTCTGTCAACGGATACGAGTTCTCTGAATCGATGAACATTACGAGCTTTCTCCTACGTTTTATTAACGTTATTTGAATTTTACAGTTTTTCTTGGTAATTCCGTGAATTGTCACGGTTTCAGATTTTACCGCTTGAATAATAGTAGGTAATAGCGATAGAATGCTGTTGTTCGCGAATCATTTGTACATTTTGTACGTGTGTATAAGTTTTTTTATTTTGAAAGTGGCCATTTATGTTTATATTGAGATATTTAAGAGTTTGCGCTTCAATGAAATTAGAAGTGTACTAATCTGAACTGTATCTAATAGATTTATAATTCCTATTAAAATAATAGCAATTAGTAAGTGACTTTTATGTGTCTTCTTACTATGAATTGACTTAAGGGGTAACGCCACTCTAGAAGTCAGAAAAAACGGTGATTTTCGGGAATTTTTAAAGTAATAATCGTACAAGTTATAAGGTCAGACTAAAAAAGGCTTTGTTATATATGTTTTGAAGATGTTTGTAAATTTTTATAAACAATTTGGATTAAAAATGGCTGCTGTAGGTGCTGGCAACCAACAACACCATTTCTTTGAATGGGCTACATGACCGGACTGTTTTTTCATTAACACATGGTCCTAAAACGAAAAATCGAAAATTTTCTCATATTAAATGCCAAAATCTATGGAACATCGTACGGAAATTAAAAAATATTAATAATTGTTAATTTAGTGTAGATATGAAGACAAGTTTGGAAAAAACGACAGAAAATTTAGCATTAAATTGTTAATAAAAAGTTAAGTAGTTAATTAATCAAAAAACCCGTACGATGTTCACTGAGATATGTTATTTTGCACAGCTCCACAAAATTTCAAGTCGATTAGTTAAAAACTTTTCGAGATATGTGTCCGGCGAGTTCAAATAAAGTGATTACGAGAAAAACGTGTTTAAAGTTTTGATTGCCATTCAGCATAAGAAATTTGTTATATACTTTTAATCAACGATGCCTGCACCATATATTTGGTCTTCTATGTTAACATCCTCTACGTCCTTTTCCTTCCTGCTAGATCTGAGATTCAATCTCGCCATTTTTGTAGCTTCATTCAAAGATCGTTTTGAAAACTATGCGTCGGGCGTCGGCTTTCAGGCAAAAATTATAACAATTTTCTACGACAGGCATATCCAAGGCTTTCATTACTTGCATTATAGTGGATAGTCCGTCGTTGAATATGTAAACAGCCATATTTGCGGCAATGTCAAGTACATTTTTGCCACTGGATACGGTTTTTGGAGCCATAGACCACACCACTGAATTTAAACTTTCGTTGCTGCTTTGCGTGAAGCCACCAATACAGCGCGTCAGTAAGTCGTCGCTGGTAAGTTCCTCATAGCTGAGAATACTATATTCGACATTGAAGATTTGTGCTTATAATTATCTAATGTATCTGTAGCCTTCGCCTTTTGCCTTTAGCCAGGTACTGTTCTCTACAATGATTATTGCGCGCGTATTCACAAGTTACAGTAAGCACGCCCGCAGTGCGCTGCGAATGGTTGCAGTCCACTTAAAAAAATTCGTGTTCCCGACCTGTCCCCCACTTAAAACTTTTTTCTCATATTCTACACATAATAAAGCATCATTTAAGCAAAAAAAAAAAAAAAATCGATTTCTTCAAAATTCTAGAGCGGCGTTACCCCTTAAGCCATTTTCAAAAATAACATTTAGACGTTTAGATGCTGAAGAATTACATCGTAATAATGAGAATTAACCTTTGCACTTGAGAGGTGACTCTCAGTCAACACTTGGACCAATAAGTTAACTCGAGAGGTGAGAGTCATTACACATTTCATATCTCAAGTTAGTCTATGATCGAGTCGTACTTCTTCCTCGACGTTATTTCGAACTTGACAGTCGTGACAATAGGAATATTTCAAAGTTTGCATAAAAGTTTGGTTTCAACAGTATTGTAAAAACTTTGGTTGACAAAGTGACAGAAGTGCAAACTCGTGATCGAGCTTTTACTTCAACCACTAGTCTCGATGAAATTCTATGGAAAACTTGTTATTCTAACGGGAGTTAGAGATGATGGTCAAGATTTATTTTCAAGGAAAAAACCTCGACAAAAGATGTCAAACAATATACATACGATATTACGTATTGCGATACCCCGGCAAGCTGCCCTGGTTAAGGGCAAGAGGTTAAGAAAACATCTGCAAACAAAGATTAACGACGATTTTGTACCATTCGACATTTATCATGTCAACAAAATGTCTCAAACTGCATCCACATAATTAGATGGCTCAGTGAATCCTTGATAAATGAATCCATCAACGATATCCAGATGAAGAACGCGGTAAAATGTGTTTATAACAGCTACCGTCAATCTAAACTTCGCTAACAACCTTTTTTAAATTCTTTCTTCGAAAGACAGGCCATAACGATCGACCTAGTTTCCTTCGAAATCACTTGGCAACCATCTATCGCGAGCAGCCAAGAAGATACACGGGAAGAATATCCTTCAAACGATTCCCAAGGATATATTCAAGCCAACATCACCGGCAATCTTTGTGGCTACCTAACTGTGACTTCATACCTAATCTTTGCGGTCACGTTCCTCCTCGAATTTCCTTTTATTCCTTTTCGGATCCTTCGACATCGTCGTTACCTAATGCTATCCACTTCCAGGGATCCGTTTGCCGGTGAAAAAAGGACATAAACAAAAGTGGGACTCCCAACTTCTCGACTTTGGATCTACGGTCCTTTTCTGGACCACTGACCCGTCGCGTTTCGTTGCTTTTGTAAGATGTACGAAACACGAAACCGTTAAATTCTGGACAGGGTATCGCGTTTAACTGGCTGCGGTGAAGTGACGGTGCACGTTCTTTGGAATGTTGGAAGTAGTAATAAAGAAAGGAATGTAGAAATTGTTATGTGTATTTAATTTTTAACATTTGTATAACCTTTTTCGCTTGGACGAACCAGCAACTTCTCGCGTATTCGATGAATTTCTCACAGGTAACTCAAAATGATTTTACCTAGAAATTAACCCTTAACGATCCAACTTTTAATTATGAACTTATTCTCAACATACTTCAACTTGCAAGTTTTTAAGTGTCAGATTTTAGATGCTACAATCACGTGCAAATAATAATATTAAACTCGTTAAAAATCATCTTTATTCATCTCAGAAGTAATATAATTTTGATTGCAATATTTATATTAATTATAATAACGCTGCACATGGGTGATGCTTGAGAGACACACTTGGGGCGTTAAGGGTAATTAAAGGTTAAATTAAATTTTTAAATTTAAAAATTCAAAGTCGCAATGTACTCATACCTTTAAATTTCCATATTTCCATATTTTCTTATTTTCAGATTTCATACACATTTCAGTATCACCATTTATGAAATAAATGAATTTAACACTAAAATTAATGAAATTAGGAGACAGAAGAAAACTGTGTAGCGTTAATATTACTATAGAACTATTACATTTATACACCACAAATGTGCCTTCTGCAATTTTATGTCCAATGTACCATATTGTGATCAATGACTCAATTTTTATTCCAGTTATCTAAAAATGAACTCAAATAACAGCGAAAAATGATCTTCCAAACTTACAATACTTTTTCACTCTACTTCGTCTCATAAAATATTAAAGTATACGAGCTCATTCGATGTATGTACCTTCTATAAAATGTAGATTACCAGCACCTGCTGCTAATATACAACCCCCATATCATTAATGAACTTCTATACTTAACGGGTGGGTTGCTCGGGGAAGATGCATTGGAAGCCTTGTCAAATTATTATTAAAGCGTTGGAGATAGGGGCGATAGTTTATTTTGATGGTATGGATAACGTTTACGCAGCTCGCGAAAATAAACTGTTCTCCTACACTCGCATTTTCTCCGGCGCGAGTCTCGATTTGATAATATTTGCCATGGATCTGTCGCCGATGGAAATCAATGTAAACACCATAAAGCGGCGACGATGCGCTCGTGTCTGTGTGTTTACGTCATGCAAACACGTGCTTCTTACGCCTATCGAGATAGTCAATTGCGAACATCAGATGTTTCTTTGAAAAATCTCAATCTGCTAGGAAAGATTTATCTTCGAATCGAATAAATCGAGAAATATGAAAGGAATTTTGTTTGTAGACTGTTCTTTGAGATCGGCTGGAATTTTATCGTTATATCAACGATGTACCCGATCGCTTTTAATATCGCGTGTAGCAAACATTTGCTACAGGTTTTGATATTAATCGGTGTTTGAGTATGTAAATTAACCTGCAACTCGAGCGTTAGTTACAGTGATATATTTACGTTCGTTGAACGATGTTCTTCGTTATTCTTTATATTCCGGAATCCCAATGGACGTCGGCACTTTAGGATTTTGCAGTGCACGGTTTCCAGGAATTCGTGAAATTTTACATACGTGAGGTTTGAAATAGACGAAATTCGGAATAATCGACATTTGTAATGTTAGAATTTCAGAATATTGGTATTTGAGAATTTTGGAATATTGGAAACGGAAATTTACGAATTTTGGAATATTGAGATTTCGAAATATGGGAACTGGAAATTTTAGAATTTGGGAATATTCGAATTTCTGAATTTTGGGAATTTCAGAATTTCGGAATTCTCAAATTTTTATATTTTGGAATTTGCGAATTGTGGAATGTTGGAATCGTGGAATTTTGGAATTGTGGAACGTTTGAATGGTGAATGTTGGAATTGTGGACTATTAGACTTGTGGAATGATATGAATTTTGGAATTGTAAAATGTTGGAATGTTGTAATTGTGGAATGTAGGAATTGCGGATTGTAGGAATTGTGGAATGTATACATTGCAGAATATTGGAATTGTGGAACGATGAAATTGTAAAATGTTGGAATGTTGGAATTACGGAATGTAGGGATTGTATAACGTCGGAATTGCAGAATGTTGGAATTGATGAACGCTGGAATGGTGAATGTTAGAATTGTGGAACGATATAATTGTAGAATGTTAGAATGTTGGAATTGCGAAATGTTTAAATTATGGAATGTAGGAATTGTGTAATGTCGGAATTGCGGAATGTTGGAATTGTAGAATGTTGGAATCGTGGAACCTTTGAATAGTGAATATTGTAATTGTGGAATGGTATGAATTGTGGTATTGTGGGTTTTTGGAATGTTGGAATTAGGGAACGTTGACATTGTGTAATGTTGGAATTGTGAATTGTGGGAGTTGTGGAGTGTTGGATTTGTGAAATGTAGGAATTGTGATACCTTGGAATGGTGAATGTTGAAATTGTGGAACCTTTGAATAGTAACTGTTGGAATTGTGGGATTGTTGAATGGTATGAATTTTGGAATTGTGGGTTGCTGGAATGTTGGAATTACGGAATGTTGGCATTGTGGAATTTTGGAATGCTGGAGTGTTGGATTTCTGGAATGTTAGAGTGTTGGAATTGTAAAATATTAGAATGTTGGAAGGTTAGAACGTTGGATCGATGAAGTTATGCAGTGTTCAAATGTTGCTATATTGAAGTAGTGGAATATACCAAGTTACAATATTGAATTGTTGGAATGTTGGAATTTTTTAATGTTGGTCTGAGAATTTTGCAATTCTAGAGCTATGAAATTTCTGAATTTCAGAAAATTTTTTGAGTATTGCATTTTAGCATTTTAGAATTACAATATATATTTGCTTTCATTTTGCATACATTTCTTGCGAACACATCCCCAATGTGCAGTACTTTCCCTACCGTATAATTTTTCTACTTTTTCATTAATAGAATTTGCAAATCTAAGAATTTGGGGTATTAGCGCTATTTAGAACATTCAGATCTATGAACTTTGGTACTTTCTAGCTTCGAAGTTTGGTAGTTTGGAAAGCAATAAATCACAAAGAACTTGATATGGAATTGCCGTTTTCGAAATTGGATTTCGGTCTTTATAAATTTAGAAAGTCCTGATTTATAGGAAAGCATGGTACGAGGATCCAATTGACGAAGAGAAAAGTTCTCAAGATCCTGTTTTGCCAATTTGCTGAAACGAAAAATTGGAGTCGTAAGTTTGAGAATCGATAACGGAAGTTGAATGCGTCGTCGATTTTCCGGATGCATCGTTGATATGTATTTCTAGGAAATCGTAGCACGGGGAACAAATTGAGGAAAGGAAAATATTCACAGTCTTTATTTTGTGAATTTGGTAGTCGCAACTTCGAGAGTCGAGTGCTTTAAATATGAAGATTTTGGGAGTAAAAGAACATTCGTGAGACATTTTTATTTAGACATTTATGATTTGTATTATTAAGAGTAATTATGGTACCTAAATAATTTAAACTGTTCGTTTTATAAAATAAATTTTTCGAACTAAAGATGTGCTACGATAAGAAGACGAAATGTAATAATAAATATTTGTTATTGTTCTTTCATCTTGAAATGAAGGACTTAGAATTTTTTAATTGTAATACATAAAATTTGATTTTGTGATTATATAGAGTGTTGAACATAGAGTATATGTAAGTATTTGTGTTTATGTATATGTACATATTTTATTTAAATCAGAATATATTTACTCTGCAAGTATATGGACGGTTTATTTTTAAATCTAAATTAATTTTATATATATTTATGTGTTAAATAACTCGTTCTAAAACTTTAATAATATATGTTTTTGGATCAAAAACTGATAATTATAGAGATATTTTTTAAATATTTTGTAATGAAATTAGTGCTCGAAATGTTGTTCATTACTGGCAGTTCAAATCGATCAATAAATGTAAATAACGTATATTCAAATGTTTTCAATATTTTTTTATATTTATGTTTTCTCTTGTACACATTCAACATATTTTTGATTAATCAATAAGTTGTGATAACCCCTTTAGAACTAATATTAATAATTTCCAGTATTATTAAAATATATTGAAGTGTTGAAGAATATGAAAAGTTATGCAAACAGTCTTTCAACAAAAATTCACACTTGAATAATGAAAAATAGTAGATAACACAGTTCTAAAAAAACAGAAGCGAAACAATATTTGCTTGAAAAATTACGTCGTTCGCAGTTACAGTGGTGTGAACAAGTTTTCAGAACATTGTTTATTTTACAATAAATAACGAGTAAACGATACTTCGGACTGTAATGAATTTATGCATGAATAATTCTGTTAATTACTAAGTACTATATGTATCTTCGTGTCAATATTTTTTTACACATTGTATAAACAAAATAATAAATGAAACAAGATTGCTTCTTTAGATTATGTGAAAATTGTGGTATATCTTCAGTGAACTTTTTGAAGTATTTTTTACATATGTCGTAAACTGTAAACATTTCTATTGAAAATATATCTGCAACACGTCGTAATATTTTTCCTTTCTTCTGATGAAAAAACATCAATCTAATTTTAATATTGTATACCTTCCTCTAACTATTGTACCTCGATTTAATGCAATTACAAATATTTTTTGCATTATCCTTATTCTATTTTATACTAATACAATGTAGAATGTCAATGAAATTGTAGATAGAACAGAACAGAGTTACCATTGTGATGTAATTTTGAGTAATGGCGGGAAAATATTTCCTAATACTCTTTTGCGCTTCGTTGATGAGTAATTTGTAATTTATCGACTGCTCTTCGAGATTCTTCAGAAACTAGAATACCAACAGTTCGAATACCTTTAATATTAATGGTCAACGTAATTATTCATAAAGTAACTATAAATAGAAATACTACTTATTACTTTATTTGATGCTTCATTTGATGCTTCCTTGATGGGTAATTACAATTTATCGAATATTACTAGTTATTAAAAATTTGAAGAACTAAAATGCTAATCATGTTAAAATATCTTTAATATTTAACAATCAACAGAATTATACATGAAACCTATTAAAAATCTCAGTGCTATTTATTTCACTTATTCCGCTACAAAAAGTTTCGAATACTTTTTCATGGCACTACATTTTAAAATAATATACCAGAAAAAGAGGTTATGTCCATTGAAACTGTTCAACCAAGAGCAAAAATTTAATTTTACCGTAATTTAAAAAAAAATTGCGAAAAATTTCAAAGTTTCGCAGGTTGCAGTTTTTTCTCTCCATATATGAAAAGAGTTAATCCCGCGATCGCGTTGGAGATTAAGAAGGAAAGAGAAGAGGATCCTTCGAGACGAGAAATCCTATTAAGCGATCCTAGTTTCTCTCTTCATTGTGTGCACGTATCGCGGCTGACGTTTCGAAACAAGCCGGAAATGGAACGACGAGATGGGTGGGACGGAGGACGAACGAAGGGTAAGGGATGGAGGGATGAAACGACGTAGGGAGAGCAACGAACGAAAAGGGCTTGAAAATGGTAGGGGAGAAATAGCGTGGCGGGGTTTGAATCTCGCTACGAATGGAGGATCATCGTTACCGGAAGCCTTCGACCGGAAATCTTGCCGACAACATGGCAGAGCAGACCGTCCTGTCCCTGCTACCCTTTTTCGTTCGTGCTTTTTGCTCCGACGCCGTTCAATTTGCACTTTTTTGCGTTTACGCGTTTACCAACGCCATATCGTTCGGTAGTTAACTGTAGGAGAACCGTCTGGTGTGTTGCCTTTCTCGAAAGCTTCGTGTATCTATGGTCATGCTGGAAGAGGGAAAAGGCGATGTGGAAAATTGCTTGTTACCTTTACGATTTTGTAAATCGAAGACTGAGAAGACCGTGGTTTTAGGAGATAACGTTTCGGGTAATACGGAATCGGTGATAATTTTGAAGTTTCTGAGAGATGTAAAGTACCACTTATTTTCCAAATTCTTTGGGAAATGTAATTCTTGTTTAGTTCGTATTACGTATCAGACTTGTGGTATATTTTTGTCATAAGCATTGACGAATCGGACTCGTGATATCAGCTGTTTATTTTGAAAGTTTGCATTAATTAGGTTCAACTCAATTTTTGTTCGCTCTCACCCTCTAAAAATTTAGTATATCGTGTAAAACATGCTCTCAAACCTTTAACTCATAAATTTTGGAGGTTGCTTAAAGCAATTTAAGTTTACGAACTAAAATTTTTAAAGCATTTATTTGTTTAAAATTATTTATATATGAATAGTTATTCTTTATATTAAACAATGTATATATGTTGTTATTTATTATTATGTATTTATTCTATTTAACATATGGTCATTTATTGTTAAGTTTAAAATAAAATGAATATGTTTAACACCATATTAACATGGTACAATTTACAATTATATCGGTATAATTTACACTAAAATTACCAAAGTAAAATGACCATTTTCTTTCTTATTTTATGTTCAAGAATTGATATCTATACTAATTTATATTTTATCGTCTGCTGATTCATTTTACAATTTTATTTTTAATTTCAAAGTGACGATTAAACAGCAGAGTTACTGTTAATTTATAATTAACTTCAAATGAATATCAATGATTTTAGAAATATTCGTTTTTCACTAAATATAACAATTTCTTTAATAATCATTCATGCAGGAAGTAATTAGCAAAAGGCATTATTTAAATAGTTGTACACATATATTTATACTAAACAGTTTGAAAGGTTATGAAACAAAGTGTTCAGTTTCCAAGGAACATAATTGAAACTTGCTATGGTATTACCATCTCATCTTGTGTACCTGTACATAAACGTTGTCTGGAATTAAGATCTCACGGTCATGTACACCGTGCAATAAGGTAGAGTTGCATAACCGTAGAACGCGAAGGCAAGGTTCCTGAACAAGTTAACAAATTACAATTTTATAAGTGCATTCGCCAAAGTCCTCGAACAAGGAAACAGCTTTGGGAGAAATTTCATTAAGCTCGATCATATAGTCATTCACCATCTCGTTATGATGTACGTATACAGTTCTGCTTTGTGTTTATGCAAGGTGGTCCGTCATTAGTGCAATCTTAATTGCGTTTATTCATCCTCGACAACGTGAACGCGTAACATGTTTGCAAGTGTACACTTGCGAGTATCGTTGGCTTCCCTAGGGAAACGATGACGTAAGGGAAACACATTTCACTGGTTATTGGTCTTTGGAGACAGTTGCTAATTTGAAGATGTGGAAACATTGGATGTTGGAGATTTGAACAATTGAATATTCTGGATTTGAGAAATTTTAGAATTTGGAAATTTAGGGTTATGAAAATTTGGAAATTTAGGATTATGGAAAATTGGAAAAGGGAAGTAAGGAAGTTTGAGAAATTCGGGTATTTGGGAATATGGAAGTTTGAACATTTGAAAATTTGAAAAATTGCAAATTTGAGTTATTTGGGAAATTGGAGTATATGAGAAATTAAATATTGTTATATATTTAGACATTTGATATTTGTGAAAATATGAGAGGTTAAATGTATGAGAATTTAAAAAATTTGGGGATTTTTGAAATATGAAACTTTGAGAATTTAAAAATTTGATTTTTTTTAAACTTGTAAACTTGTAAATTTAGAAATGAAAGAATTTCGAAATATGTAAATATAAGTATTTACAAATTTTGAAATCTGATAATTGAAAAATGTGCGAAATTTAGGATTTGAGAATTTAAAAACACACTAATTTACAAATTTGATGTTTATATGTTCGATTTTTAAAAATTAGAGACAAATGATTAGAGGTTTTTCTTTCTTAACTACTTCTTTATTTATATTTATTATTATATTATTTTATTTTTATATTTATTATTTGTATTACATTTATATTTAACTTTAATGGTCACATTTCATCATACCTGGCACACTGGGACATTTTAGACTCCAGTCACTAAAAATGCTTCTTACAAAGAAGCTACTCATTATTTTAACTTGAAAGAAATTATAAATAATCGTCGAAAGTTGTTTTAACATATTTCACAGTTGATTTCAGTACACTTAAACGTTGAATATGAAGCAAAATTCGAAAACGTGAAAAAATTGAAAAAATGACGTTTTTCAGAGAAAAATTCAAAATTTTTTCAATTTTAATATGAAGAGCTAAAATTCTAGCTGAACGCTCTTGAGATTTAACAGTTTCAGGAAAAAAAAGGAGTTTCAAAATTGGTATTTATTCAGATTTTTAGTATCTAAAGTGGCTAAATTTGAAGCTAAATTAGCTGAGTCGTTTCATACACTGGTGTGACCAAGGGTTAATACTCCTATTACAGATTAAAAAATAAACTTATGTCTTGTAATATATTTATACTGATACAATTTCTGATATTTATTCCCACATTTGTGTATTTAACATTATTCCTACCACGATTTTGTATCTTTTCACACTTTTTCGTTTGAATGCCAAGAATTGCCAAAACTGTTGGAATTTCAAATTATCAGTTAAATGTAGATCATTTGAGGAATATATTTATTGGTACATTGATGTGCTTTTATTAGAGATTATTTAATCAGGTTGAAAATTCTAACTTAGTTCAATAATCTACAAAATGTAAATATAGCGGTGTACACTAAAATGCAACATGGCGGGAAATAAGCGAATATCAAAGTTATGCCGCACTCTAATCTGACTATAATTGATATGATGCTGCAAGATGGTGTTGATATTTCTATGTAAAATGGTTTAAAATTCGGCACTGTCATGAAATCCTTAAGGTGTCAAAAGACACCTCATGGTAGAAATAAGTATACCATATGCACATTTGTAGATTTAGGATGAGCTGGAAGAAAATGATATCACTGAATTAATTTAACAACTATTGTATGAAAAGTAAAAAAATTAATTATGGAGAAATGATTCAATTTAGAGAACAATTTTAAGTTAAAATTTGAAAGGTGTCTTTTGACGTTTCTTGGTAGAAATTTCTGAAAGAAATTTTAGAAATTTTCAGAAGTATTTAATTTCTTTCAGAAAATTAGATAATTTAATTTCTGAATGAAATTAAATATGAAAACCACCTTGCGTTTAATGTAATACGCAGTTTCCATCTTGAAAGTCTTCCTGCAGAAACGTAGACCACTTGAGAAAAAATATTTCTCTGGTGAATGTGAAGCTAAGGTGGGAATTTTCAGTTCTTCTCTGAAGAGAGAATGAATTTCATAGTCGTGGAGATGACGTTTTGCTTTCGAAATTCGTCGTCCAAGCTTTTACGAGCGGCTCATTTAAATCGCATACGTCAGACCTAATCTAAATCTTTGTTCTCTGGTTACCTCAAAGCTTGCAGAACGAACACAGTGGAGAAGCTTTCAGTAAATTTTACTGAGGACTGAACCCGTTTCAAATGCATAGGATTAATTTAAATAAGTGGCCAATTCTTCGAAACATCTTCTTTTATATGTATTCATACTCCAGGCTTATTTTAAGTCCGACTTATATGAAATATCAAATTAACATCTCAATTCATAAATCATGTAACTAGGTGATCTCAAAAAGTAACCTAGAATTAGATTGTTGGTGAAATTACTTTGAAAGATCTTATTTAATTACAATTCAGAAATTAATCTTATTTATTTTATCTAAATATTGATTTAAACATTATAGTTAATAAATTTCATATTAATTATACAAAACAAATTGTGTATCTAAATGAATCGATTTTTGAGGGTTACGATATAATTTAAAATTAAATTAATGTTGTTACTTGTTTAATATTGTGTAATCTAGTTGTTATATATTCTGTAAATTATTGCAAATTGTTATAAATATTTAAAATTTTGATAATTTATTAGATTTAAGTAGCAATGAAAGTAATAATAGTAATAAAAAGGTTAACATTTTAGCTACCACGTCACCCATATGTTGATGTCTATATTATTTAAGAATTTGTTTACTAACGGAAAATATTTGTATCAACTACTTGGAATTACAAATAACAAATGTAGTAAATATTATGAAAATATTTGGTAACATTTGTTAAAAATAAAAATACTACTTAATAAAATTTTCAGCCGTTCCTTGGTGTGGTAATCAACGTGTTAAAAGACGTTGTTTTTTAAAAATGTATTTGTAGTAAAAAGAAAATGGTGCAGATATGAATCTTGTTAAATATTACGATACTTTTTTCTAGAACGTTTTCAAACTTTTAATGGAATAAAATTACCGCCGACCCAGTTATGAGAATCATCCTGTACATCGGGGGCGACGCGAGTTATGTGGAATGTGTAAAGCGTTCCATATTTGAGACTTCGCTCTGGGTGGAATTTCATGGCGAAAAACTTGGAAGATACTTTACTAGCTTTTACTCTGAAATTTTTAAATTCCCAAATCATCACATGCCTAAATTTCAGAATTGTCAAGAATCCAGATTTGGAATTTTCAATTCTTCTTAAATCCAAATCTTTAAATTGTAAAATTTACACGTTTACAAATTTTTGAATTTTTATATTTGCAAATTTGTATATTTCCAAATCACTAAATACCATATTTTTAAGTGTTAACAGTTTCTAATTTCCAAATTTTTAAATTTTCAATTTCTGAAATATGCAAAACTTTAAATTCCAAAATTTCTAAATTTCTAAAAGCTTAAATTTTCCAGTTTTTAAATCGTTAAATGTTTGAATTATTATATACGCAAAACTCTGAATTTCTACATTTTCAAATTCCTAAATATCTAAAAATTTCCAAATTTTTGTATTTTCGAATTCTTAATTTTTCGAATTTCCATATTCTCAAGTTTCTCAATTTTTAAGTTACCAAATTATGGAGCTCTCAGGTATCTAAATTTCCAATTTTTCTCAAACACAAGTAGATCTCCAAGTCACAAAATTAACTACTTCGAAAATTTTCAAATTCTGAAATTACTTAATTTCTAAATTTGCAAATTCTCAAATTTTCAATTTCTGAAATATTTAATGCTTAAATTACAAAATTTCCAAGTACATATTTCAATTGTTCAACTCCCGAGGTTCTAAATATCCAAATTTTCAAATTTCTAAATTTCTAAATTTCTAAATACCCAAGTCTCTAAATTTTCAATTTTCCAAATACTGAAATTTTCAAGTCCTCAAATTCTAAAATCTCTAAATTTCCAAATTTTCAGCTCTCCAAATGATCGATATTTAAAATATCAACTTACAAATTTGTTGGCTCTCAAATTTCCTAATTACACTGTCCAACAAATTTTAACTTTTTTTCGACGTTTCTATTTTCGTTCAGTGATTCTTATAGGGTTTTCCGCGCTGATTACGAATCTGCAACCCGTTTTTCTCCAGCACGTACAATTTTTGAGAAATTTGAGTTTGAAAAAAAAACACATTTTCAAAATTTGAACCAATTTTGTGATATAACTATAAAAGATACTAAGATTCTGTTTGTATCATAAGATTCTATAGACTTTCCTGAATACAACGATATCTGGCTTTTATGCATTCTGAATATTTAAACATGTTTAAACAATCATTGAACGCCGAAGGCACGGATTTTGCACCAATTTTTAGATATATTTTTCAATTTATCTTAAAAAGTAAGGGTCTAGTGGAAAATCGGACTATATCACGCGATAGAGCAGATTTTCACCTTTAAAAAGCACCCATACAAAGTTGCAACGTCGTTTTTTTTACGATGTTAGAAGCAAAATAGCTGCGCGGGAAACGGAAAACGGACAGTGGTGCTCCGCGTCAGAGTTGCATCACGTTACTGTAGGCGGGACACGGAACGGCCGCTCTGACGCGGAGCACCACTGTCCGTTTTCCGGTTTCCGCGCAGCTATTTTGCTCCTAGCATCGTAAAAAAAACGACTTTGCAACTTTGTATGGGTGCTTTTTAAAGGAGAAAATCTGCTCTATCGCGTGATATAGTTCGATTTTCCACTAGACCCTTACTTTTTAAGATAAATTGAAAAATATACCTAAAAATTGGTGCAAAATCCGTGCCTCTCGGCGTTCAATGATTGTTTAAACATGTTTAAATATTCAGAATGCATAAAAGCCAGATATCGTTGTATTCAGGAAAGTCTATAGAATCTTTTGATACAAACAGAATCTTAGTATCTTTTATAGTTATCTCACAAAATTGGTTCAAATTTCAAAAATGTGTTTTTTTTTCAAACTCAAATTTCTCAAAAACTGTACCTGCTGGAGAAAAACGGGTTGCAGATTCGTAATCAGCGCGGAAAAACCTATAAGAATCACTGAACGAAAATAGAAACGCCAATTGGCTGTTGGACAGTGTTATTAAATATCCAAGTCCTCAAATATAAATTCCTAATTTCCAAGCTCCTAAAAACAGAAATTTCCATGTCATAAACTATTAAATTCCTGAATTTCTAAATACGCAAATTAAAAAATTTCTAAAACCTCAAATTTCCAAACATCCTATTTCCTTCCTCAATTTTCCAACCGAAATATCCGAATGTGCAAATCCATAAATTTCCAAATATACATATAAAGTGTAAAATTCTTAAATTTCTAAACACGCAAATCCTCAAATATTCATTCTTCCAAGTTTGCAAGTATCGAACTTTTCTCTTCAATTGCCCGTAAACCCGAATCTCCGAATTTGCAACTCCACAAATAAAAAACTTTCACATTTTAAAACTCGAAGAAAATTTAACTATCCAATATCCGAACTCGTAAATTCCGAAATTACAAAATTTCTGAACTCCACACTCGATAAAAATTTCCTCGTTCAGCCGTGCCGTGCTCTCATCCATTGAGCGTGGAAAGTAAAAAGTGTGTCTGGTGTTCCCCAAAGGAAGGTCCCAAGGCGAATTTAACGGCGAAAAGAGAGAAATAGGATATAAGAGAACGACGAAGACTTCTTGCTGGATTCTCTGTTGTCTATCCTCGCGGTTGGTCGCTGCAAAGAACCCTCGAGTCACGTTTCTCGTCTAAGAACGAGAGCCTGGCTGAGCATTAGGCACGTACAACATGTGTAACCTACATTCGGGAAGCTCGGCTTCCAAGAATCTTCGAAACCAACGGATCCTGAAGGAGAAGATCCTCCAGCATAACTGAACCTCGATCGTACTCCTCTTTTCACTCCTCTATCGTCTACCAGCAAAGCTTATTGCTACCGCATGCTTGAACAGAAGGCAAAGTCGATCGGTCTTGTTCGTATTCCAAACATCTTGTTCGTACATATTTCAAAGTGTATCTAACATTTCTACGTGTATTCCTAACTTTGCGTAGATTTTATGTCTTCAATTTTGGATGTGTTTGCTGGAAATATATACTTGCGCGGAAATAAAACGAACTGCGTTCTTGCTGAAGTATACGCTAGGTTCTCGTAAAAATGGCGGACCTTAGATTTCTTACTTTCACTTGCGAAAAATATTAAGACTTTTGTTAAAATGTATGTTAACCTTCATGGAGATGAGTCATTGTATAGTATTTAGTTATTTTTATAGTTTAGTTTTAATTTATATACAGGGTGTTCGGCTACTGGTGGGCATAATTTTAAGGGGTTGTAACTGGGGTGATTCTGAACAACTTTTTCCTTTACCAAAATGCTGGTTAAAGCTTAGTTTTTGAATTATTAAGGAAAAACACTGACCAATCAGAGCGCGAGAATAGCGCGCGCCCAGACGCGAGAGCGACAGCTTCGAGGTTGACGGCCGAGCGTGATCGTGAACAAGCACGTTTGTACCATGACAATGTAATTGCTAACAGAAAACCACTACGTGAAAGTTAAATCAAATAAAGAATAAAGCAATTAAAAATAAGATCCAGTTATGCATTATTTACAGATAGGGGATAAACTAATTATTTGTTATTAACTTGAACCAAGTAAATCGAATTTGTTTGATATTTGTATTCGTTACTCGAAAAGAATAAGGAATAACATGTCGAAAATTGTTCTTGTCTTTCGTTATAAAAATACAAACCAACAAATTCGCACATTTTAAAGGACAAATAACTTTCCTATTTATCAGAAAAGATTTTAAATCTAATAACTAACAAATGTATTAATATCTGCTTACTTTAAATTTACAAAACATGTAAAAATAATTTAAATCAAACTCACCTATTGTTTAAAAATAATCCTGCTTCGGTGAAAATGTGTTGTCGTGACTGGGTCATTTCATCGGGCCTGACCTTCCGTAAAGGAAGATGCAGATCGCATAACATCTGTTGTCACAAACAGGTCAGTGAACTTTACTTCGTTGACATTTTTCATTATCACTTTTCACTGCAATATTTTGTTGTCACTGTTAAATAACTTCCTAATGTAATAACGGCGGATAAACACGCGAGAACGTGGACACGAATATCCAAAAATAACTTCAGCGATTACTTTTTTCCCGGTAATGTTGCGCTTCGAACGTTTTGTCCTAAACTGGCGATCGTAACATGATCGGCGTGACCCCCTCAATTCGTCTTTCTCTCTCTTCCCAGTGTCAAACATTGTTTTTCAAGGAATTGTTGCGTCGCGGCGTAGAAGCTCGCACGTGTTTTTTTTCCGTCGAGGATGTTCCTCGTGTTGCGATCGGCAGTTCAGGACACAGCGTCCAGTATTCAACATCGAAAAGAAAATGAGAAATCGGTCAAGTTATTTATGAATAATAGTTCACGCGTTTCATTTGCGTTCTTGCTTTGTGGTTATTATATTAAACAATTAGTGAAAAGTGGCAGTAAAATGTTGCAGTGAAACGTGAAATAAAGTGAGTTCATTGACCTAGCCGCGACATCAGCTGTTTTGCGGTGTATTATCTTTTTTTGCGGAAGGTCAGTTCCGGTGAAATGATCCAGTCACGACAACACATTTTCACCGAAGCAGGATTATTTTTAAACAATAGGTGAGTCTGATTTAAATTATTTTTACATGTTTTGCAAATTTAAAGTAAGCAGGTATTAATACATTTGTTAGTTGTTAGATTTTAAATCTTTTTTGATAAATAGAAAAGTTATTTGTCCTTTAAAATGTGCGAATTTGCTGTTTTGTATTTTTATAACGCGAGATAAAAACAATTTTCGATATTTTATTCCTCATTCCTTTCATAACAAATAATTAGTTTATCCCCTATCTGTAAATAATGCATAACCGGGTCTTATTTTTAATTGTTTTATTCATTATTTGATTTAACTTTGACGTAGTGGTTTACTGTTAGCAATTACATTGTCATGGTACAAACGTGCTTGTTCACGATCACGCTCAGCCGTCAAGCTCGAAGCTGTCGCTCTCGCGTCTGGGCGCGCGCAATTCTCGCGCTCTGATTGGTCAGTGTTTTTCCTTAATAATTCAAAAACTAAGCTTTAACCAGCATTTTGGTAAAGGAAAAAGTTGTTCAGAATCACCCCAGGTACAACCCCTTAAAATTATGCCCACCAGTAGCCGAACACCCTGTATAGGTGACCATTAAACGTCCGTGAATGTAGGGTTAATAAACTGACTGCTTAGATATTATTGGGTAAAGTAGGTCGGAAATAAATTCATGGATGCTATACTTGTATATGTATTTGTATTTTGGTGATGAGTGTATGCAATTATGTAATTTAACTCTTAACAATTTATAAAATTTGTCATTTGGAAAATAAAAAATTTAGAATTTTAGAAATTTAAGAATTTTAGAAATTTAGAATTTTAGAAACTTAAGAATTTTTTACTGAAAGAATATAGAAATTTGGTAATTTTTATATTGGAAAATGTAACAATTTTGTAATTTAAAAGTCTCGAGTTTCAGATTTTACAACTTTGAAATATCTGAATTTAGAAATTTGGAAATCTAACATTTTACAAATTGTTTGATTTGGAAATATAAAATTTTTGAAATTAAAAAATTCTGAAATATAAGAATACAAGAAAGTGACAATTTATAAATTTTCAAATTTAAATATTTCAGTATTTAAAAATGTAAAATTTCAGGAATAATTTTGTTTTAATCGCTGAACCTAATGAAGCTCCTGAGATGACCCGATGTGCACTTGTTCGTTTGTCTGTACATACGTCATCATTTTGGATCATTTATAAACAAAAAATAATTATAAACAAATGTCGCTACTAAGGTGTAAAACACTCATCTAATAAATGAAGAAAGAGTAGGAACCAATTAAAAACTCTTAGGAGTTTTGAATTAAAACGTTAATTTTATTGGAGAGAACGAAATTTAAAACAAATTAACTTTTCTCTTTGACAGTCAATTAACATCTGTCAAATTCCATTCAATTAACAGAACTTAAAAGCGTAACACGTATTCTACATTTTACACGTTGATTGCCATATTAAGCAGTCGGAAATTTTGTTAAATAATATATTTACTTTTAACAAATGTTACCAAATATTTTCACAAAATTGACTATATTTATTATTCGTAGTTTCAAATAGTTGATACAAGTATTTTCAGTTAGGTAAGCAAACAAATTCTTGAATAATATAGGTGATGGATTCATATGGTTTAAGCGTCAACCATACATGGGTGACGTAGCAGCTAAAGTGTTAATAGAAATTCAAATATTAGAAATTAAATTGTAAAATTCAGTTTTAGTTTAAATAGTTTTGAAGTTGTTTTTGTTTAAATTCAAATTAAAGAAAGTTACAAAGTTTTTAGTTGTTCAAGTTCATTTTTAAATATTAGTTAGTTTTCTTTAAACAATTCGCGGAACATCAAGCAAAGATCCCTTAGCGCTCTTTGACAACGAACTAAAATTCTTGACAACGCTCCAAAATTCCCCATTAAATCCTGTAGAAACGCAACAACGTATTAGTACGTGTATAACTATACGTATTATAACTTTATGGCATGAATACGTATAACTGAAGATCAATGCACGGAGCAGAGAGCGGGGTACATAAAGCAGGAGTATCTGTCACGTTTGTAATTTTGATCCAAAATCGCTGCCATGGGAAGCAGAATGATCACTTATGATCCTGATTTCATGTCGGTCTACCGTAGCTCGTGTTAAGTTCCGTTCCCTAATATCCAGGATATTAAATACTCCTGCCCGAACGGATAACGTATCGCCCCGAAATTCTCGAGGGGTGCAAAATTCCACGCTTGCTGGCCTGCCAGTGCCACGAGATGAGAAAGTACCCTGCAAAGTACAGACAGTTTGCTTTTCGGCAACAGCAATTGTACTTTACTGTTCTAATTCAATGTTTAACTGCCTCAGTTAATTAATTTCTTCATTACCTTTGCAGTTTCTACGCTTTCCAAATTTCATTTTACTGATACATAGATCTCTGTGCTTGCACGAACAACGTTGGAAAACTTATCTTGGAATTATTTATTACTTTCGACTGCGTTAAAAACTGTCGAATTTACAAAAATGTGTTTTCTTGAATTTTGAATGTTTAGTAAGTCTTGAAGTGATTTGAATTTCTGAGGTGGTTGATTTAATTTTATCATTAAAATTTTGAATTCTAAGGTGAATTGTTGAAAGAGGAATAAATTGATGTCTGTCAGATATCATTTTATGTAAAGAACTTTTGTTATTCAAGATTGAAAATTAAGATAGTTGCATGGTTTCGTATTTTATATTCGAAATTGTCATTACTGTGGGGAAAAATATTTTATTACTATTCACTTTATAATATTTACGGTATAATTAATAGAAAATTGATATATTTTATGCAATCTTTTCAAAATATGCGTAGAAGGAACATATCTCTCCGGACACTTCTCTTATCGCATACCACACATCCTCTTTTTTTTTTTCATTTATTAATCTTACCAACTTCACTCACTCATCACTCTTGCCAACTTTATTCACACAACACTCTTGCCAACTCACTTTGATAGTAAAAACAATCTCACAATTACATGTAGAAAAAATTCTACTTTGGTCAAATTTACCATTGTTTTTATCATGTATTTGACGTTGATGAATTTGCAGTTACAATATTTAAAAAACTATGCCTAAATATTAAATCAACATATCAAATCGAAGTATTAAATAAAAATTAAGTAAAGAACATAATAATAAAAGAACTGATGAAACCAATAAGAAATCGAGTGATATTTATATCGTAATAGGAAATCTATCTTAAATATACGAAATTAGCTATTTGTTTTCCCTTAATTGTTTTAGTTAAGATAACTTTAACTGAACGGTATATTTGTGAAATTTTCAAATTCAAAATCATTATTGTTGTATTTTTATATATTACTAATATAATTACGACCAAGATTAATATATAAATAAAATTTTGTTTTTGTTTACAGGTACGTATTACCGACACGGCCATTTTATGGTTTATCTGGATGAAGTTTTGCGATACATGTTGAACTGACTCCATTCTTCACTACTTTATTAAACGGTATAGTGAAAATTATGTACATTTTAATATTTTTTTGATACTACTGAATAATAAGAATCTGAATCTGTATGTAAAGATCTGTTTAAAAATTAAAATGTTAACTATAATATTTGCTACCTTATGGACGTCGTTGTTAATATTAATTTATTAAAATAAACATAACCTTCTATTGAAAGTCCAATGTAAATTTAATTTGAATACAATTAATGTAATTAATATTTTATTGTTGTCTAAATAATTTATAAATTATATTCAAGTGATGGTGATTTTTAAAATTTGACAGTGAGATTCTCGTTTGTTAAAAATGAAATTCGAAAATTTATGAGACATATTAAGACATATGGATTCTTCGTTTATCATTTTTTTTACTGAAAATGTTTTTTTACTGTATTTTAATAATGCTACTCTAAATTAGGATAAAACAAATAGCATATGTTGTATTCCAGTATTTCTAAATGTCAAGATTCTTAAATTTCTAAACTACCAATTTCCTAGGTTCTCAAATTTGTGGATCTTAAATTCTAGATCCTTACATTTCTAAACCACCAAATTCCTAGATCCTTAAATTTCTGAACTACCAAATTCTTAGGTCCTTAAACTTAAAAATCGCTAAATTAATGGTTTTCATATTGTTAGATTCTCATATCCTCAGATCCATAAATCCTTGTGTCCTCAAATTTCTAGAACCCGATATCTTTAGATCCTACGGTTTCTCACCCTCTAAATTCATAGGTTCCTACACAGTATGTCTGAAAAGTAACGGAACTTTTTAAATTCAAGGAAAACTACTAGCACCATCTATTAAAACAATATGCTATCTGAAAACAGTATTCCTCCCCTACAAAACAAACCAATCATTATTAGAATCGAGCAACGAATTGCAAACTTATAGCGGTTAAAGTGACAGAACCTTTTGTCACCGTGTCACAAAATCACGATGGAGCAGAGAGCGAATATTAAATTCTGCTCGGTAAAGCTCGGTAAAACTTTTACAGAAACATTTGAATTAATGAAAAATGTTTATGGCGACGATTGTTTATCCCGTACACGTGTGTTCGAGTGGTATAAGCGATTCCAGGATGGTCGTGATACTTTGGAAGACGACTCAAAGCCAGGTTTTGGGTTTTTCTAAATTCTAAAGGTATTATACTTCGGGAATTCGTTCCACAGGGACAAAATTCATTGCTGGATCCCCATATTTTTAGGCTCACGAATCTCAATATCTTCAAATTTCTAGAACTCGAAATCCCTAAATTCTGAAATTTCTGACCCACAAAATGCATAGGTTCCCAAATTACTAGATCCTTATATCGCTAGATCCAGAATTTCCAAGATCTTCAAATTTCTAGAACTCGAAATCCTTAGATTCTGCAATTTCTGGCGCACGAAATCTATAAGTTTCCATATTCCCTAGTATATTTTCATATACCAAATCTATAGATCTCCACATCCCAAGATCTCAGATACCTACGTCTCTAAATTCCTCAACCACCATATCTCTACGCCCACAAATTCCAAAATATCCAAATTCCTATTTCCTCAAAATTCTATATCACCAAAATTCTATGTCCCTAAACCGCTAGGTTACCAAGTGTCTAGACCTTTAAATCCCTACATATGCATTTAACGTAAATCCTCAAATTCCTTTGCGCTCAGATTTTGAAATCCCTAAAGTGTGTAAAATTAGTGGAAGGTTTCTTCTCACTTGGTAACCATATTTTCCCTAAGGAAGCCAAATTTGCTCTCGACTGTACATCAAGAATACACAGAATGCAGAAGGCAGTTCATACGGGTAGTATCTGAGTTTCGGATGGTCCTTTCAGCCTTTATGTGGTCAGGTTCATCCTGTCGTTCAACCCCTATACCGTTGAAACTCTTCCGTTGTACCTCTGTCTGGTTAAATAAAGCTACTGCCTAGGTGTAGAAAGGTGTGTATTCAAGTCTGGCTGAGATTGAAATATTTGTCATTCCAACGGATCATTTCAACGAGAATATCTTCACCCTGAAAGCATTATTAATCAAATTTCGCATTTTCATCGCGTGGTTTAGAGAGAACGGAAATAATCAGTCGAAATAATAAAAAATAATGAAATAATCAGTCGAATATGTTTGAAAATATGTGATAACAACAAATCTTGTTTTTTATTGTTTTTGTTTGAAAATGTCGGACGCAGAAATTGCTTGCCTGCTGAAATTATTTAAATGGATATTCTAGCTGCTGAATTTAATGAAACTTGCGTAATATTCTCGTGCGTGTATTTCTTTATGTAAACCTTTTGTGTAACAAATGCGTATTGAGAAGACCGGAAAGTAATGAAATTGTCATTTATCAGCTTACTGTGTACTTTAATGTCCCGCCAAAGACATTCGAAGGTTTAAGTAACTTGTTTATTTGTAAGTAATTGAATTTTAAATGTTTCTTTGCAATTTTATGTGAAATGGCCAGCCAAATACCAGAAGAGGTGCACAGGGTGTCCCGTTTAAAAAATTGTGATATTTTTAACAAACAATGCTATTGCCCCTTTTCGGAAGTGATTTCAAATTATATATCTAATAAACATTGCTAAAAACATCAAATTTCAAAAACATGTATTCTCTATTTTAGTCCATAGTTTACGTACACAAAGTCGCAAAAAAATAGTTCAACATTTAGTAAAAAAATTTACACAAAAACTATAAACTTTCAAAATATTATTGAAACAAATAAACTTTATTAAAATTATTTTATGCACAAAAATTCTCTATTTAAAGACCCACAATTCAGCCCTTAACTTTGAGGGCAATTTCCACCCCGTCAATGTGAACGATGGCCGATATAAAAAAATACGTGTCAAATATTTTCTTGAGAACTATCTTTCACATAAGTTTCATGTGTTCCGGTTCGATATGTTCCCTTGTAAGATAACAGATGAAGGCAGCAATGATTCAGCTTTAATTTTCATTACAGTTTCCTAAATCGTAGACAATAAACATTACTTTCCAAGATGTGGAATGTTTCGTTCGGAAATTCGAGCGTAAAATCTAATTAGAAACGTTGCATCTAATTGAATCTACCAATATCACCGTTTAATTGCGTCTACAGTTTCCAAGATCTGAGTTGTGCCGAGCGTTCACGCATTTCCTTTTGAAGCCATTAAACATTGAATTTGTCGGATAATAAATTAAACACGGTATGCGTGTAGCTGGGAATTCAGGAGCACTTTTGCAGCGTGAGGCATTCTTTGCCCGGGTAAAAAAGAGTAAAAACGTGATAATTGCGCCATAATTTATCTCGTCGCGGCGCGAGAACAAAATTTAAATACCAACGACTCGGAAACTCTTTGAAACAGCATAAAGCTTCAACTTGTATTTAAGTTTACCATCGTCTACCATGAAACACGGACCGCTTTTCTTTTATAATAATCTGTGTTCTTTGGAACATGTTGCCTTTAGTTGCATAACTTTAGTCTTCTAAGTTTCTTCTTCGCGGAAAGGACGTCGAAATTACTCAGAGTTTTAATATCGTTCCGATGCAAAAAGATCATTTGAATGATTAATGGCTGCGCAGAAGAAAGGTTTGCGCTTAATGCGATTCGGAGATAAAAAGAAAATAACGCAGGTTTTTGTTGTTGTCGTAAATTGTGGTAATTTAGTACAAACCGAACAATTTGAAATAAATTTAGAATTCTTTACAATTTAATGCAAATTGAATTGGTGTTTTATAGTAAGATTGTGTAATAAGTTTGGAAAACTATGGTAGTATCAATGTTTATTTCATGGAAAAAGTACATAGTATTAATTTGTAGTATTTTACATTGATATTTAAACTGAGCATATATTTTGTTAATTATTTTTAGACGTTTATAAAATTTATATAAAAGTACAAACTTCTTTCTCTCTTAAAAAATTTAGAGATGCAAAAGTTTAGATATCTACAAAATAAATTTTTTAATTTTGAAGATTGAGATGTTTAGGAATTTAAAAGTTTATTAGCTTGGAAATTTAATATTTTTGCAATGTAATAACTTTGAAATTTGGAAATTTAAAAATCTCAGAATTTGAAATAAAAGAAAAGTATAGGAATTTGATAACATGGATCTATAGAAATATAAAAATTTTGTAATTAAAAAGTAAAGAACTTTAATTTGTGTTAAAATATAAAAATTGTACTATTTGAAAATGTTTGTTTAAATATTTAAAAATTTCCAAATTTGTTAATTTAAAAATGTAGAAATGTAAAATTTTAAGAATTTCGAAGATTTAGAAATGTAGAAACGTGGAGATTTCGTATTTCGTATACTGTAGAAATTATGAATTTTCAAATGAAATAGTTTAGAAATTTATAGTATAAAAAATTCGAGAAATTAGAAGGCTCCAAATATAAATATTCAATATTGAAACAAAAAATTCTTGTTCAAAAGAAAATTTAGAAGATTCAGAATTTTTGTCGAAAAAAGTTAAAAATTGTAGAATTTCGGAAGTTTAGGAACTTTGTTATTTAAAGTATAAAAATGAAAGAATTTATAAATCCAGATAGTTATTTTTAGAAAAACAATTTGAAAACTTAGTAATGTAGCAATTTTGTAATTTTATAATTTCATAATTATAATCATCTCATAATGAAATAATTATATTTCATAATTATAATAGTCTATTTCGAATTACATAAATTAGAAAATTGCGGAATCTAAAAACGTAAGAAAGTTATAAAATTGTGTAACTGTAAAAATCTAGGAACTTCTGAATATAGAAATATAAAAACATCAAATTCGTATGCGAAAATTTGCTGATGTGCTAAAACAATATAAATACAGGTATATAACATACATATTTACTTGTGCTAAAACAATATAAACACAGATATACAGCATATTTATTTGTGCCAACACAATCTAAATAAAGATGTGCAACCTGCATATTTATTTGTCCTAAAACAATATAAATACATATATAGTATACAGCAGCTAAAACAATATGGGTACAGAAATCCCAGACAACGTTCTCCACGTTAAAAGGGTTCAGCACAGTTAACAATGGAACCTCTCCATACATTAACTCTTTCGGTCACGAATTATTTATCCCTGGAAAAAAGAATCATGGCTTTGCAGTTCCTTGAATTAAATTATGATTTCTCAATTGTACAAAATATCTCCGAGATAGACAAAAATAGAATCTGCAATTGTAACAATATGATAACGGTTACAAACAAAATTTACCGAATTTAAATACATGAAGTATTTGTTTAGTATGTCCTTATATGAGGACGCCATGACCGGGTTAAAATCAACCCTTAGCACTCGAAGATATTTTTTCTGTTATCGGATATCATGCTTTTTAGAAAAAGTTTGCTGAATTCTTTTAAGATTACTATTTTTCTATTATTAATTGTCACTATGTCTACTTTGCTGTGTTTGTACTATGTATAATACTAGATTCGGTTAAAAAATATTCATTTCAAATTGTAATCTTAGACTGAATGGTAAGTGAGAGTCATCTTTCGAGTGCAAAACATTGACAATCTTGCACAAAACTAAAATAGCGACCAAAAAATGTATGTAAATTAACCCTTAACGCTCCAAGTGTGCCTCTCAAGCAGCACCGAAAAAGTTCCACACACTACTCAATTATAATTTATTTATTAATAAAATAATTATATAACTTCTGCGATTAATAAAGATTGTTTTGACTTTAATTATTTACACGTCATTGTTGTATTTCAAATCTGACACTTAAAAACTTGCAAGTCGAAGTATGGTGAGAATAAGTTGGAGTTGCGATAATCACAATAAAAAGTGAGAGCGTTAAGGGTTAAAGTAGACATTGCTTTGAAATTCAAATGAAAAAATGCACAGAGTAAAATTTCATTCGTTAACGATCGTCTTATAATACCCTAGGTGGGAATAGGTTAATAACTGGTCCCCTTTAATTCAATGCTGGTCCTGGTGGAAACGCAATACCCCTGGGCGTCACACCATATGACACCGGAACGACGAAATATTGCGGTCGACTTGGCCTTCGTTGGGCATCAAACACTTTCGTATATCGCATTAATGCAATATCGAGTTACGGGAGGAAAGTTGAAGTGCTTCCACGACTGAAAGACCACACACGAGCACACACGCAACGCTATGTCCTTTTCATTTCTAATCTCGAGCTCTTCGTGTGGTCGCGTGGCTATGGTTTTACTCTGGCGTACTCGCAATTTTAATGGAAATAATGTTAAGCTTAATTTGTCGACGGTTCTGCGGCCAACACGGTGCCGTATTAATGCGCTACGTTTTATCTAGCACTTGATAATACCCTGTTGGTTGGCTGAAAATCTTGCGAGAGCCCTTTATCGAGTTCAAAGCTGCTCGTTGCACGTCTTTGTTCCCTGTAGCTGTATTGTTCATCCAGAATGCACGCGGGAATAAGTGTCTGGATATTGTAACGAGCTGTGTGAATTAGACAAAGTGACTGAAATAGCTTCCATGTTCGTGGTGTTATTGTAACGCTGTGCTGTTCGTTGGTTTAAACATTTGAGAAAGAAATTTTCACTGTGAAATTAAACTAATTAATAGGTCTTAGAAATACCATAGCGTGAGGATTAGATCTCGATTCAAGTTTCTATCAATATAATAATATACCGTTTTTAGTTTCTCTAGACGCTTTGTATGGTAGGTTCCTGTAGCAGCAATAACACTGAAGGTGTCGTTATATTCTATAGAGTACTTCTAGTTTATTATTAGTCACATCTGCTTGTTAGGACGCTTAGAGTCCTCACTATTCCAGTTAGCGTCAGTAGCCTTGCCAGTTGGTAGTCCAATTTTTGCGTTTCTTGTTTTGCATGCATCAGGTTTATCCTTGAAAGAAGAAGACAAGAAAGGAAAGAAATTTCCTTAAAGCGTTTTTGAGAATTCTAAAATTTGGAGGTATGGAAATCTATAGATTTGGGGATTTAGCGATTTGGGGGTCTAGGAATTTGAGGATTTGGAGATTTGGGGATTTCTGAATTTAGGATTATAGGAAATAGGTGGTGAAATAAAATAATATGCTGAATATAATTCAGAAATAGAAACTTTAATTTAAAACTGGAAACACAGAAAGGCACGTCTTTACTGTTCAAGGAGAACCTTAAGAATAAGGAAAGTCGTCGAAGGAAAAATTCGTTACGACTCTATAGACCCTATGGGTTCTATAGTTGAAATAAACAGCAAAGGATCACAGCTGCATCCTTTTGACTCGAACCTTCAACGTTAGAGAAAGTTTATGACCCGATAATTTTTGAAGAAGGAAACACTTAGTTTCTGTTAAATAAATCTAACAAGGATTTTGGGGGCATAGGGATTTTGAGGATTTAGGATTTTGGGGGTATAGGGATTTCAGGATTTAGGAATTTAGAAATTCAGGTATTTGGAGGTCTAGAAATTTGGGAATGTAGAAATTTAGAGATTTTGGAAAGAAAATGGTTTCTCTACTCTTTTACCTTCTTTTCCAACAACATGCGTGGTACAGGCAGAGTAAGAAACGTAAAAATTCGACTACCTACTGTAAGGTTACTAGCACCTAGCTACTACATTACTGTTACAATGTAAACTCTCCTTTAATCTTAATAGTAGTGTCCTTTATTTGCAGTTTTCTATTTCTGTCTAGGTATTGCTTGATTTTTTTACTTACTACATATTTTGGGAAATATCCAGACACACCACATACCTTACTTTTCTCAAATTTCACTCAATTTTGTATATTTAAATATTTGTGAATTTTATGATAATTTGATATTTGAGATTTAGTAAATACTAAAATTAGATGAAAGGATTAATTGTCTTTAGGGAATTAGAATTAGCTGCTAATTCGTATTAAGTAATTTATAAACTGGTAATTTTCGGACATGTATTATACTAGTTTCCTAACATGAATTTATGAACAATCTGTTCTTTAACACAAAAATTAAACCAACATTGATTTTTTAAAATATTCAACCATTAAAACATCAATAATTATTATAATAGCGTGATTAATTTCACTTTGATATGTAAATTACTGAATAATGATGTACTTGGCAATCAGTTGATAAAATAGATGCTGAAGTTATGTACCATTATATTGAAATATAGCTGAAGAATGCTAAAAAAGGAAAATATACTTTCATAAGTGCGTTTAAGTTAAAAGCTTTACCACGTATTAATGGCACCTTTTCCCTTCATTTACCGAATATTTTCTGCTTTTAAAATCCTGAACCTCACTTTCTTCAGCTTCTTACATATTTAATTTTTCACTGTACAATAAATTTACAACGTTCTGCAAACATTACACTATAGAAAAGATACCTGTTTTATTTTTACATAATTTGTTTAAATTTTGATATGATTTTCTTTACTCAATTTTCTACGTTGTTCGAGGGTGATATTTTTAGAGGAAAAATAAAGGATTACTAACAATATCTCAAAAATTTGAAGTAATTCTACTGATTTTGTTAAAAATAATTACACGTTAAACGATTCTTCGTTAACAAACAAGAAGTCCATTGTTTATAATAGTTTCTGTATCTTTGTTATAACTCTGTAACAATTTTCCATTCCACGTTTATATTACACTCTTTCGTATTTATAGTCGTAGAGTATGCTAACACCATTTGGCTGGATAGAAATGAAACACTCCGTACAATAAAATTAGCAATTCAACTGAAAAGTTCTTTTAAAATTGAATTTAGTGTTTGCTGGGAAGTATGCAGGTTCATTGTGTTTAACTGCAACAGCTAATAACGGTGCGTAGGAAAAAATGTTGCAAAAATAATTCCGTCGGCAGATAGTACGAAAACAGAGAGAACGGGGAAAAAAGCTGGAAAAAATAAAAAGAAGTGGAAAGATTAAAATTACGAAATTGGTAGAAACAACACGAAAAAGGTAGAAAGGTAGAAAAAGTCACTAGCGGAGAAAATTAAAACAGATATTGCTAATACCATTTTTACACACCAACAATATAAGTAATGTATATTCGTTAATAAATATTTGACTAAAATTCTAGTGATTCAGTGGAATAAAATTCTGATAAATGTTTGATTGAAACTGTGCATAGAATAATGAAAAACAATGGGAATGGTTATCGAAAAGTAAGAGAAAACCGTACATCAGTGACAGAAATCGAAAAAAGACTGATTTTTGCCAGGAAATGTGTTGAGAAGTCTAAAGGTGGAAGATTTTTGCTGACGAGAGTATTTTTATTTGTATAGGAAAAGTATAGAGTAAATGAAGCTTTAACACTAGATTTACGGAACCCGTCAAAATGACGGATCATAGATCTCTTATTTTAAATAATAAAATTTATTAAGAAATTTTTGTAAAAATGTATATCAACTTTCGTCAAGCTAAAGAATCAATGTCTTATGCAGTTCACAGATCATCCCAAATTTATTTATTTTTCTACTTTAGTTCAAATTTAAATATAAGTGACCATCAAAAGTCCGTAAACCTAGTGTTAAAGGCAAAAAATCTAAAGCCTACTTTAAAACACTCTTAAAATTTCTATGATTCTATGAGGATGCATTTGCAATGTGGTTGACGAATGCACTTATTTGAGATAAAAGTAAATATTTAGACCTTTAAAAACAATTGACTAAAAAGTGCAAATAATGTGGGAATACAAAAACCTTAGAATTTTATCAAGATATTCATCCAAAATACAGAGTTTGAAGAGTACAGGAGTATTTGTTACATAACTGTCCAAAAGTTTCACATCCACATCCCCCAAATATAAATCCATGGTGAATCCGTAAGAAATCCGACCGAAGAATTAAACACCAATAAATTCAAAAGTTGAATTACAAATAACACTGAAAGAATGACATTCTGTTTCATCAGAATACTTGAAAAAATAATTTTTAATATACCCAAACGATTACGAGACTATTAAACAAAAAGGCTTCCATCAAAATATTAAAATTTTCATACATTTTATATAAAAATTCTATATTTCTCATAAAGTGTCGGTACATTCATGTGATAGCTGTTTAAAATATATTACACACTGAAATGTTATAATTGACAAAAATTTGTGCATATATTTTCAATTTGTAATAAATGATTTTCTGTAAAATAATCAGTGTGCTATCATTCCTTGTAGAATAACAAATACAGAAGTACACTGTTCAAATATTAATGTAACAACTGTATTTCAGAGAAGCTTTAATTACGTTATTTACATTAATTATCAAGAAGCTGATACGACAATATAAGGTACTGTTTTAGCAATAATTTGCCCAGTCGCGTTAGAATTCTAGCAGAGTGTACATTTAATCCTTGTTTGGTCGGAAACTGTTTAACTTAAAATAGGTTGTAAGTTCCGGGGTGGGCGAATGGTGCAGTATCCCCGTTTCCTCTGCAGAGGTTCGTTTATATAACGGGTGAGCTTAAAATAGTTCAAGGTCGTTGGGTATCGATTCACAGAGCCGAAGTTCACCAGGTCGGTACCAGCTTGCGTCAGAGGTATCCTATAGCGTGGTTCAGCCTCGACACGAAAACGTCCCAAATCCTTAAAGGATCGAGGCTAATTTCATATCCTGGATACCAATTTCAGTCTTTCGGACAGGTGTAACTAGGACAAGACCTAGTTTTAAACTAGACTCCCTACCGATAGAACAAAGGACACGGACCATGTTACTGGTTCAAACTGTAGGAGTATCCCGGGAATTGGCGCAGAATTTGTGAATCAAACAGAGGGGTCGACCGAGTTTTTAGGCTTTAACGACCTTGCAAGGCTTCGTCGAACACGTAACGGTTCTCTGCAGGATTCCGTGTTGCAGTGAAGGAGAATATTAGTTATGCAATTACCTGCGCATTTGTGCGGAATTCATTACCGTATTTGCTTCTTACGTCATGTGGGGAAATTTTCGTGATGTAGTATTTTGTCTTTAACACTGGATTTACGGAACCCGTCAAAATGACGGATCATAGATCTCTTAGTTTAAATGACAAAACTTATTAAGAAATTTTTGTAAAAATGTATGTCAACTTTCGTCAAGCTAAAGAATCAATGTCTTAGGCAGTTTACATATCATCCCCAATTTATTTATTTTTCTACTTTAGTTTAAATTTAAATATAAGTAACCATCAAACGTCCGTAAACCTAGTGTTAACACTAAACCTATTAGTGATGCACCCTTAGTACGAAATTAAAAATGAAATTAAATAATAAATAAATAAACGAGAAAACATGTATATCTCGAAACATAAATTAATATATCTTGGTGAAAATCAACGTAGATTTGAAGAAAATATTACCTTTTGTAAATTAAAATACGAAACTTGTAAAACGACCATATGATCGCTATGGTAGTTTTAGTGTTATACCTACTCCGTGAAAGAAGACGTATCATACACGAATTTTTGTATAGATCTTCCAATTATTTTATTGAACATCATTTTGCGCTATGAATCATGAATAATTTTGTTCAGTATGCGAAAGCTTGTGCATTAAGAATCGTAAACTGGTTTTTTTAGAATTATTGAAAACTAAATTACTAACTGAAAGGATTTTTCATGATTTTAGAGTGGCACTCAAAGCGTTAATTCATAGAAATTGAACGATAAATGTGTTTTTTGATGAAACTGGTTTTATGAAGTATGCGGTCACCGAATAAAATAAATATAAAATAAGTATACAAATATATAAAATGAATACAAGATACAGATATGAAAATAAAAATAAAATGCAAGATGGATATAAAAATGAAGATGCTATATAAGATAGGTATAAAAATAAAGATTAAATTTAAATGTTGTAATTTAACACACTCTAGCTTCAAGTATGTCAAAAAGTGTTTCCGGAATAAATTGTAAACGTGTTTAATTTAAATCCTGCCTTTAGTCTTACAGTGCCATAACTTTGCAAAATTTGTTTAAAATATACACAATCAATTCTGCAGTGTACAGATTCGTCAGCTGTGCAATTCTATACGTATTCGCATGGTATCGATTATTGTATTAGGTTGTTATGCAATGAACGTCGAATTTAAATTGGAAACGTCGGTGGTTATAACTCATCTTTAAGCTTAATAAAATAATTCTTGTTCGAAATAAATGCTTCCTGCTTGAATACATTTCATAAAACTAGATTAATCAGAATTTAAAGAAAGAGGGTTATTTTTGCAGAATAAAGTGAATTTTAAATTTCTTCAAAATTTGTACAATTTTGACAGTTTCCAATGTCGAGCGGACTTTACAACATTCTGAAGGTTTTACAAGGTTTTACAACATTTCAAAGAATATTATTATTATTAACAATAACTAATAACTAAATATCCTTTTTTTCAAGCTTTTTCAACACCAATTTTATTTTCACCACTTTAAAGTGGATATTCGCAAAAAAATACTTGTAAAATATGTTTTCCAGTTCTATAACATTTCGAAATTTCATAAAAATCACCTTGAAATATGTTGTCATGGTTATTCTGAACAACTGTTTGCTATATGATAGTCGGACCCTTTTAGTTTTGAGATATTTGAGAAAATAGTTTAAGACTACATAAATTTTCGACAGCATTTTGCGTTCAAAAGAGTACCTTGTGTATATACGTAAATCTTGTTTATGTTTCTTACTAAAGTCGACTCAATGTCTAAAGTTATCAGTGAACTTAACATTCCTTGTATTTCATAAACAGTGTACGACTAATCATTGTAACGTACAGTTATATAAATTTGGGATTTGGGATTTGAGATTTGGGTAATTTGGGATGTGGATAATTTGGACCTTGTGGAATTTGGGATTTGGGGAATTTGTGAGTAGGGGAATATGAGATTTGGGAAATTTCGGATTTGAATAATTCGGGTTTTGAGAATTTTGGATTTGGAGAATTTGGGATTTAGGGGATTTGGGATTGCGGAATTTGGGATTAGGGAATTTGGGATTAGGGAATTTAGGATTTGGGTAATTTGGGATGTGGATAATTTGGACCTTGTGGAATTTGGGATTTGGGGAATTTGTGAGTAGGGGAATATGAGATTTGGGAAATTTCGGATTTGAATAATTCGGGTTTTGAGAATTTTGGATTTGGAGAATTTGGGATTTAGGGGATTTGGGATTGCGGAATTTGGGATTAGGGAATTTGGGATTAGGGAATTTAGGATTTGGGTAATTTGGGATGTGGATAA
Organism: Megachile willughbiella; assembly: GCA_945859595.2. Classification (NCBI taxonomy): domain Eukaryota; kingdom Metazoa; phylum Arthropoda; class Insecta; order Hymenoptera; family Megachilidae; genus Megachile; species Megachile willughbiella. The sequence goes on from OX243807.1 coordinate 3,373,676, forward strand.
TTTGGACCTTGTGGAATTTGGGATTTGGGGAATTTGTGAGTAGGGGAATATCAGATTTGGGGAATTTGTGAGAAGGGGAATATCAGATTTGGGGAATTTGTGAGTAGGGGAATATCAGATTTGGGGAATTTGTGAATAGTGGAATATGAGATTTGGGGAATTTGTGAGTAGGGGAATGTGAGATTTGGGGAATTTAGCATTTGAAGAATTTTGGTTTTTGAGAATTTGGGATTTGGAGAATTTGGGATTTGAAGAATTTGGGTTTTTGAGAATTTTGGATTTGTAGAATTTGGGATTGAGGAATGTGGAGTTTGGAGAATTTGGGATTTGGAACTTATGGAATTTGAAGTTTCGGGAATTTTGAATTTGGGGAATTTGAGGAATTATTGATTTGGGCACGTTGAAAGTTGTGGTCAGCATAATTTGATGATTGTGGGACTTAGAAACACTCGGGTGGGAACACTGGGACTTTAGTAAATTAAGATTTGCAGATTTCAGGGTTTTAATTCTTTAGGATACTCAATTTCAATATTTAACCCCTTGCGCTATAATATTCTGTCACACTCGTAACGCATACTACAGTTAGAATGTGATAATCCATACTCGTACTTTCATCGCATTAGACTTTTTGGTTCAATTCTAATTATCTGTATAATCAGGAATCGTTGAAGGCAAAATGTAGTTAACATTTTAACTTCCTTCAGTTGTCTTAATGTTTTACCAATATTAACTAGCTCTGAGTGACGCAACTTTTCAAAAAATTGTAGGTTAAGGGGGTTAACCCTTTGCATTCCTATGTCGAGTGTAGCTCGACATCACATTTCTCTTGGATCTAATAATTCAGATAAATAGGTTGGTTGAATATATGTATTTTCTTTTATTTACTATTTATAATAAATGAAAAATGTATTTGTCACATACTCCACGCTATTGCAATACATTTTATTGAGAACCCCCTTTTTGATCTATTTTGTAAATGAAGGAGTTGGTAGGTAATAGAAATTAAAGAGTGCAAAGGGTTAAAACACTGATGTGCATCTTTTGCGTAACTTTCAGACTCGCCATCTAGCTCATAAAACGTAGAACATGATCGCAATGAAAATTCGGTGGCGATGAAATAACGGGAATTGTTGAAACGCATTGGTCGGTTAATTATCGGTTCGCGCTTAAGCGGATGCCTCTGTAAATATGATTTCGCATCCTGTTTGCGGAGATTGTACGGTGACGCAGACTCGCGTGGATCGTGGCAATAAATTGTTGGCAGATGAAGCGGTCGCGTGTGTCACCGTGTTAATTGCACGCGATTGCTCGAACTGCGATCAGATGGAACTGGATAAAAGTACCGCTATTGTAAACATAACGCGTTGGATATCGTGCTCGGTGCGCCGCCATTAAAGTGCGAGGCTTCACATATCGGGGCGGAATATGTGCTAAGCGTTAATGAGAACGGTTGCACGGAAATACTAATGATAAACTCTTTTGGTGGAACACGTTTAAACGGAAACATTCGGTTGGTTGAAGTAAGAACGATTTTAACGAATTCGTGTTTCCTAGTTTGAGCTCTAATAACATTCTCTATGGTACTGCTACGTTGATGTACACTCACGAGCGACAGAGGAAGCGTTTGGGAAAACGGAAGTGTAGAGAATTGTAAAGGAATCTCCTTTATGGTTGCTGGGTATCGTGTATATGATAGAGAAACGAAATACAACGTGCTGGTTGAAATTGGAAGTGATTGCCCTGTTGAATAAAAGAAAACGGCGTCTAAAATTTGCTTCAATTCTTCCGACACGCTGTTGGGTTATGAAATGGTTTTGGAAGAAGCGGGTTAAATATGGGGATAGAAATAGTTTTAACACTTTGAACGTATGTCTTATATGTGGATTATGTTTTTAATTTTTGTACGAATCACTTATGTTTATTGAAAAATTGTTCACTTATCTAATTGGACTTGTATTAATTACTGGAAATAATAAACATAATGAAATATTGTGAAAATATTTGGGAACGGTTTTTTAAAAGAAAAATAGTGCCTAATTCAATTTTTAGTTACTTTAATGTGGCAGTTAATGTGTTAAAGCAGTAAGGTGGTATTTTGTTAGCCATATTATTAATTTTAAATGTGTAGTACAAGTAAGTAAATTACTTAATATTATAGTTTTTGAGATTCGAAGATTGAAAAGTGTGAAGAATTGGAAATTTGAATAATTTGAAAATTAAAAATAAAAATTTGAAAACAAACATTTTTTAATTTTAAAATTTAGGAATTTGGAAACTGAGAAATTTGGAAATTTAGAAATTTAGGAATCTTGAAATCTATAAGGATATTCGAATAATTTGGGAATTTGGAAATTTGAGCTTGAGATTTGTGGGATTTTGAAACTTTCGAGTTAAGATATTTCAAAATTTCAGTATATTGTAACTTTTAAAATTTAGATTTTGGAGTTATAAGGTTTTTAAACTCTGTCCTCGAAATTTTTGAATTTCTGAATTTTTTTAACCATAATTTGTTGACCTTATGTTTTTGGAACTTTTAAATTTGAAATATTGGGACTTCGAAATTTTACAATTTTAGAAATTTGAAATTCTTTAATTTTTGTATTTTTGAACTTCAGAGCTTGAAAAATTTCAGTATTTTTGAATTTTGGAACTTGGAAATTACTTAATTACGTATAACTTTGGAACCTTGAAACTTTAGGACTTTGTTGTTTTTTATCTTTGAATTTTTGTAAGCTTGGAAGTTTTGAATTTTAAATTTTTACAGATAAGGAATTTTGAATTTTTAAAATATAAGATTTCAAAACTTTGAATCTTTAGTAATTATACAATTCTAAAATTTCGATTGTTCTGAAAAATTGATATTTCAGAATATTGGAAATTTTGGTCCCTAAAATTTTGGTGCTTTTAATTTCCGAATTTTCAAATACAGAACTCCAAAATAAAATCTATGATCCAGAATATATTACATGGAACTATAATATTCATCTATGTATTTAAAACAAAGCTAACTACTGTAGAAAGCAAGAACCAATTTCGATATTCCCTTAACCCTTCGACTGCAAAATGCGTATACGTCCTCATTTGTGTTACTACACATGTACAGTAGTACTAATCTGATTTACCATCTATCATTTCATATATTCTATCAACCGCAGATAGCTAAATATCGACAAGTTTTTCAATATTTCCCAACCGCAAGCATTCCAATATTGGTAGTTCCATGCGAAAGTATGTTGCAGTCAAAGATTAATCAAAAACTGGAGCACAGAATATGACCCGTACAGCTCTTGATTTAAACAGTCCAACTCTCATATCTCTTCCTTAAAATTCCATGAACTCCCATAAACGACGTTCCAAATTACACATGCTCCGCAAAATTATACGCGCTTTAGCGGAAATCCGTGGAACTGACAAGAGTAACGGCGATGTTTCGTATTCAGGTTACATTCGGTCCTCTTCGTCTTGGAATAATCCAGTTGCGCAAGGACTGAAAACGTCTTGGCCTTTCGGTCATTTATTTTCCGTCTCTTTCGAGATCATACGTGTAACCCGGCACGTTTCGAGGGGTGGAGTCGGTCAAAGGGGTGAGAGAAAGGGGTAAACCGTGGAGGACTGCGGCATTGGCATAAACGATGGACTGTCTCTCCGCCCAATGAATCATGGAGTTTCCCTCCCTCTCTTCGTCCGCCATACTGCGTCATTCTGCTATCTATCGATGCGTACAACCCTTACGCAATACACCCCATCGTGCGACCCCTTTCTTCGACTGGATTGAACGCGATACTCGGTCGGGCTTCGATGATGAAACACCGAGTGCACCGCCGTTACGTTTGTCCATCACGATGGAAAGCAAATCCGCATTTGTCCGCGTTTTTCTCGGGACATGCTATTGATCATCAGTTCGAGAGTACTCGGACTGTGGTCACGTTTTAGATGTTATTTATGTGCATGTTGGTTAGACGTGTGTTGTAGCTGGGTGGTTTAGTGCTGTTGACTTTCTTGGGGAGGTTGCACGTTTTGGGATTGAAGTTTCTGGACCATTTAATCCCTTAACTCCTTGCCATACTTCGACAAGTTGTGACGCACTATGGGTTCAAATTTTACTAGAATTTTTAAGACGTGCAATTTGAGGTCTATCTGATTCGTGACGCAGTGTCAGTTCAAACCTTACTCGAAGTTTTAGAACGCTTCAATTTTAGGTGCATGTCGGATTCGTGACGCACTCGGGATTCGGATCTTACTCGAATCTAAGGCGCTTCAATTTGAAGTTTATCTCTGATTCGTGACGCAGTGTCGGTTCATATCTCAGTTGGATATGTAGTACGCTTCAATTTAAATTCTAAGACTCGTGACGCATTCACGATTCACATTTTACTGGAATTTTTAATATACTTCAATTTGAAGTTTTAGAATGACTCATGACGCATTTATAGCTCAAATCTTACTGGAATTTTTAATATACTTCAATTTGAAGTTTAACTCTGACTCATGACGCACTTACGATTCAAATTTTCCTAGAATTTTTTATATACTTCAATTTGAAGTTTGTCTGACACATGACGCACCCATGGTTCAAATCTTACTGGAATTTTTAATATACTTCAATTTGGAGTTTATGTCTGACTCATGACGCATTTATAGCTCAAATCTTACTGGAATTTTTAATATACTTCAACTTGAAGTTTAAATCTGACTTATAACGTACTCACGATTCAAATTTTCCTAGAATTTTTTATATACTTCAATTTGAAGTTTGTCTGACTCATGACGCACCCATGGTCAAATTTTACTGGAATTTTTAATATACTTCAATTTGGAGTTTATGTCTAACTCATAACGGAGTATCGGTTCAAATTTTACTGGAATTTTTAATATACTTCAACTTGAAGTTTAAATCTGACTCATGACGCACCCATGGTTCAAATCTTACTGGAATTTTTAATATACTTCAATTTGGAGTTTATGTCTGACTCATGACGCACTCACGATTCAAATTTTTCTAGAATTTTTAATATACTTCAATTTGAAGTTTAAGAATGACTCATGACACATTCACAGCTCAAACCTTACCGGAGTTTTTAATGTGCTACAATTTGAACTTTAAGTCCAATTACAACTTGCATAGGTAAGAATCAATGATTACAAAATTGACATAAAATTTTAACATTCTTTGCTTTAATATTAAATTCTGCTATATTAAACACTGCTGCAAAACAGGGTATAGTTAGTGCGGATTTACGTATCTGAAAAATCATATGGCAACGAGTTGACCTATAATTTTTGGAAGGACCCATGGAAATTGCGTCCGTTAGAGCTAATTAATTATTACAATACTATTGACCCCTTGTCCTATATCGTCACACTAGTGACGCACACCGAAGTTCGAATGCGACCAGACCTGTATTTCCAACGCAACTGAATTTTCGATTCAATTCTAATTAATCTGTACAATTGTTAAACGCAAAATGTTCCTAACAATTTAACCTTCTTGATTTGTGATAACATTGTAGCTATAATTAGTTAGGTCAACTGCCTAGAAAATTTTCGGTTAACCTGTTCACTGTCAATTATTTTGTAATAAAATATATATAAAATATCTGTAGTATAAAATATACCAAAACTGCCATCTTTCGTAATATTTTTTTTATTACTGTAAATCCACTTTAGTACTATATCTGCAACTAAATATTTCTATATTTTGTGAAAATTTATGTGTTTTTCTTAAAACAAAATCGTGGCACCCAGGGCAAAATACTCTAAATTTGATTATGAATAAATGGGTTAAAGCACTAAGATAAATAAGGGAAGATGTAGTATTATGTACATTTTGAATTTAGCGTTCTATAATTGTATAAATTATGGCTGGAACTGAACCCAAAACTCAATCTTGGTGCAAACACTATTTAAGTTTGTCGTATTTGAACAGTAATGCGCGTCACGAGTATGATTTGATGTTACAAGTTTGGGGTTAAGGGTTTGACCTACTTCCGTTTGTTAACATTTTGGCACTGAAGCTGCTGATATCGATAATATTATCGATATATATACCTAGTATTGGCACAAACGAGGTGCAGAATGGACCTATAACTCAAAGTATTTTTCGTCCCCAGTTTCGAGAGATCTTGACTTTCTTAAAGAGATCAGAGGATATGGAGTTGAAGTTTGTGGACGATTTAGGGGTTTGACCTACTTCCGTTTGGTAACATGTTGGCACTGAAAATGCTGATACTGATATATCTGCATGGTATTGATACAGACGAATATAAATCATTTGTCTGTCAGTTTTGACATTTCACTTGAGTTTCATTATAAATTTGTATGTCACTCACGACAGTAGCCAAATGCTCTAAACGTTCAGTGTTGAATTCATGGAGGAACAAAGAAATGAAAAATAGTTATAATAATGTACTAACTAATACTTGTGAACTAGGTTCGATTATGCAATGCAAAAAGGTCCATAAAGTGAAATATCTACTGCTATATCTTGTTTGTGATTGCAATAATTGTGGTTGCAATAATATTATATAGATTGCAAAATGTTAACGATAATCAGATATATCGATAATATTATTAAGATACTTTTAGGGCGCTTAAGAATGATTCAAGTAAGATGTAACGATTAACTTTATTACTCTCCGTCAACCTTATTAACTTTATTACTCTACATTTAACTTTGAACTGATGTTACCACTTATTACTGTCATTAATGGTGATGAAACGTCCATTATACGCATTATAAAATACAAGTCTATTTTTCACTTTACAATAATCTACTGAAGATTGAAGTTATAGCTATAATAAAACATAAGAAATTCCACTGAAAAGTGTTTTCCATGAAGAAATATACGAAGCAGTATTGATCGTTGTCATGAATATATGAAGTTATTTTGACGTCACATCTTCAAACAGTTAAACTTTAAACCTATCTGAAATTAACCTAACTTATAACAATTTTATGGTTCAGATCTGAATCATATGAAAGAATTGTACATCCAAAGTTTGTTAGCTTTAAATTTCTAAAAGTACAAAATATCAAACCTGAAATTTTCAAATTGTTGAATTTACAATTTGTGAAATTTTTCAAATCTTGAAATTCACAAATTTCATAGATGTCAAATATCCTATTTTCGTGTTCCGAAATTTCCAAATTACGAAACTCCTACAGACCCAAATTACATAATTCCCAAATCTCCAAATCATCATATTCTTCAAGTTCCGAATTCCTAAATTTTTAAATCACTGTTCCACAGTATAAAAAATAAAAAATTTCCTTACAACATTAGTGAAACTTGACGAATAGAAAAATAAGAAAATTTGTTTATAACAAAAAAATGAGTCCGTTGTTCGTAAATGAAGAGTCCGTCGTGGCGTGTTAGCAGATGAGACTGTATTGATCTCATAATTCGGTCATCCCAAAGGATCCTGCGCTTTCCAACAATTTCAGGACTAAGTATTGACGTGGCTACGTCTTACGCTAGCGGTTACCTTGAACTAGTTTTTCTTCTCTGCACGAACAACGGCCGAAATCGATAGCCTAGTAAAGGTACATTCGAACGATACTGGGCCAATGCTCCAACGAAATCGAAGGCTCTTTAGGTCGCTATACAACGCGAATGGTTACGTAACGTTGGACTAGTTCCATTTTCCTTTAGAATGTGTCAGCATTCTGTACAGTCTGTGATAAAAAGGATATACAGTCCTTTAGGACCACGTACGAAAATTTCACTTTTACAGCTATATTATGTCATATATGGAAAATTGTCTTAGGTTATGCAAAATTATTACTAAATACGTTGATAACGATACATACATAGCAATTTGTCACCATCGTCATAATAAATTGTGTGGTGAGTGATTAAGGGCCGTGCGTTTACGTTAGGCTCTATCGATAGCGTCAGGTGAAATTTGAATGCCATAGAAAATGTCTGCCTACTCAAAAGACTACTTTACAACTCTGCAACCACATTATCTGAGTTTAAAAGAATTACAGATATTTGGGAAAGTAATGAAGATATAAAGCATATGATCAATGTGTTCGGAGCATGCAGGATACAAGCTGTGACCAAATTAAAGGGTGGAAATACAAGATATTAACATGTGTTAATAATGTTATGTACAGTAGTAGTGTATCATGTTAGTAGTTAATAAATTATATCATTTGAACAGACCTTTTAATTTTGAAAACGTGAAAAATGCTGAAAATTTATAGTGGTCCTAATTCTGCATTAATACTACAACTACCAAACCGCTCAAATGACAGCAACACAAGCTTGTTATTACAAGTTACATTTGTTAAGATACTTTTCTTGAAATCTGTTATTTCAAGAATTACTGTCTACGAATATTTGTGTTGTTTATTTATTTTTCAACGTCAGTTTTAATTTTACATTAAGTGTACATTATACATCAGTAAGTATAGCGTTAACACTAAAATTACCAAATCGATCAAATTTCCACAAGTTTCTTGTTATAAGTTATACAGATTGTTAAAGGGCTTTTGTTCGAATCTGCATTAATTTTCATCAAGATAAATTAATGTGAATGAATGTGATGCAGCTGGTTATAAAAAATCTTAACAATTACTTAAATTAGTAATCTAACAATCGACAATTATATTTTATCTATATGAATGTTTATCTCGTTATTTTCAACAAAAATTCAGCTTCAAATGCAATATAGGTGCAACTTTGCGGTAGATTTATGTCGTTAAACTGGGGCAGACTTTAGACTTTAAACTCTAAAGTTTAGACTGTTAACTTTAGGGGTTCTGAGATCGATCGTTTGTATACGTTACAACTGCCAAGCAGCCATTTTATATTTCAAGTATGTATGAAATGTTTATACAGTCACTTTTATAGAACTTTAAGTTTCAAATGGATATAACATGTGTTGTACGATAGTTTTTTGTCATCAAATTCTGACGGACTTTCGATGTTTCAGAATTGCCTATTTAATTTTCCACGTGCTAATTATATAACAAAGTATTCACTACTAAAATATAAAAATATTAAATTATACAATGAAGGATTATTTTATATAAAAATATTTCAAATGTTAAATAAGATTTTTGTACAAAATACTAAGCCAGTTGACCACTTCACAAGATTAAAAATAAATATCGTTCATGAAATTATAAATATAAATATTCATGAAATTCACGTGTTTTATTTTTGTAGAAGATAATATCAATAATCAGATTTACTTTTTGTAATGGTTGGAGTATTAAACAGACTGCTGTCTAAATTAGAATATTAGAAGTGGTGCTTCACAGCCAATTAAATGTTGAAGTTTCTTGTTTCACAATTGTATACTTGAAAGGAGTGATGGCAGACTTGGCATAAGCGTTTGACACGTTAATTGTAATTAGAAATCATTAGTGTCATGAGAGTTACCTTACCTGGTAGAAATGCAGCGACGTCTTTAAATATTTTTTTTCAAATTCTTAATTTCAAATTGATATGCCATAAATGAAATATTTTGTTAATTATAATGCCAGCGAAATGCAGCGAAGTTTTTAAATATTCTTTTTTAAATTCTTAATTTCAAATTGATATACCATAAGTGGAATATTTTATTAATAATTATAAAAATCCAATTAAGTACAAAATCAGAATAATTATAAAAATACAATATCACTATTTTCACAATGATTAACCACAATTTATATAATAATAGATCCACCATTTGTCTTTCTGATAAAGTCTGTCCATATTTTATAAAATCACGACGAAAATACGAAAAATCAACTGAACTAATTGAATTACATACCTCTTTTGCTTTTTACGTTCGAACAAGTGAATTTGCTGAATTTATTAAATACAATAAAATGGAATTAAATTTAATAAAGCGATTAAATACAATGAAATGTAAAATTTATTCATCTTTACAGTTACGATTAATTATTTTTCATGAACTCATGTTTCGTTTCGTATTTCTATTAAGCAAAACGAAATATGATGCAGTTAATAAACTCTGTTAATTTTAAATATTACGATACGATTACTGAACTCTGCGCGCAGTAATTGCTTTATAAACGAAGTACAAAATGATATTTGAAATCGGCGAAAAATTTCGAGGAGTGTATCGATAATATTTGTTTACGCTGGAGTAATTAACAAATACATTTGAAAATGGGAATATATTGCAACAGAACAATGGGAGCGGATTAAACCGTCGTTTTATTTGCCAAACTTTCCGTTTTTCCCGTTATTTTATTTCGTTTACGTTTCTCTGTTGTGTAAACATGGCCCACGAAAGGAATTAAACCCAAAACGAGTAGTATATTTCTGATAGCAACTTCGAATGAATGAAACGCGTTTATGTGTTTAAATAACACCATCAACCCTACTACGTTTAATTAACAGAAAACCCCCCAGACATTGATTTCCCCTATTCAAATTCTAGTCGAGAAGAATCAACAGCGTTCGTGAATGGAATTGCTTCATCAGAGTTTCGTTTCATTTTCCTCTCAGTACGAAAATTTTGAACAAAATGATTTAAATGTATTAAACAAAAATAACATGCATGGGTCGTTGCTGGTGGAACAAGGTTCAATCAGAATTGTTTTAAATAAAATAATTTTTATTAAATTTTATCGAGTGAAATTGTCTTTGCGCAAATCAAATTAAGAATTATATTCTTCGTTCGTGATACTGAAATGTGAATTGAGTTTTGAAGTTTATAAAGTAAATTTGAATGTTTATAAATGTGTATAAATTTGGGTACACTGAATTCGAAAAATTTTGGTGATACTGATTTTTAAATTTAGAACTTTTTACTTTTTCAAAGTCAGAAATTTAGAAGCAGGGGCTTGAAAATTTTTTAATTTTTGTACTTGAGAATTGAAGAATTTGAAAACACGAGAATTCTAGAATTTAAGAATTAAAAATTTAAAAACTTACAAATTAACGATTTCACAAAATGAAATATTTGAAAATTTCAGAATTTGGATGTTTAAAAATATGATCAGTTAAAAAATTAGATATTTGATATTCTGGTATTCGAAAATTTAGAAATGCGGAAATTTAGTTGTGGAATTTGAAAATTTTAGAAATTTGAAGATTAAATTATTTGAAAATTTGAAAACATAGTAATGTGGAAATTTGTAATTTAGGGGAACTGAGTGTTTTACGAAACACAGACTTTAGTATTATTAGCACTTAATTAATAATAATTAATGATCATTCATATTTATTAATGATTATTTATAATAATTAAAAATAATGCTATTAATTAATTATTGATAATCAATAATACTACTATTAGTATTTCACAGTACTAAAAACATATATATTTGCAGAGTGTTTTCGAAATGGTGGAACAACCGAAAAATGAATGAATCAATACGGAAAACAAGTAAAAAATATGGAATAAAATTAGTAAATTAAAATAAAATTAAAAAATATGGATTAAAAGTTTTTGAATTTCACATTGAACGTTTTCCAAATCGTTAAACTGAACGTTTAGCGTTTTCCAAAACGTTAAGTTGACCGTTTAGCATTTTCCAAACCGCCAATAAAATTGTTCATACATTTTTCAAAAGCTTGACATAGCTTAACCGCGTATAGAAAAGTTGTACTTATCATTTCATGTGCCGTGAACAAATTTCTTTTATAAATACTTCGAAACTGTTCAAACTCAGTTTTTTCGAACTGACACATAAACAAATTGTATTCTATATTTTTGTCTTATTTTTTCATGTAAATTCACCCTCTTTTCGGTTGTACCACCATTACGAAAACACACTACTGTAAGATGGGAAAGAAAATAACAGGATTAAACTACTAAAATGATATGAAGATTTAATAATATTTAAAATACATTTTAAGTTTTTCCGTGACGGAATCACGATGATGAATGACGATTTATTTATAAGAAAAATTTCTATTAATAAGTCACTCGGTTACTCAATCGGCGCTCACTTAAAACAAACGCGTTGGTGCCTACTCGGTATAATCATGTTCATACAGTATCCAAAATACAATGCTTGCATTGCAAAATAATATATCTCGGTATGAGCTCCTTAACCCTTATCGTATACTCCTGTGAAACGTGCAAGAGAAAACCATTTCTTCATGTTGGAGATTGTTTAATATCATACGTTCAAAACTTCTACGTAATTATATGAAACTCATATATCTGTAATACACCTTCAAGAAATAAATAATTTCTAACAGAAACGTTATTCTTATAATACTGAAGATTTTTCGCATATGCGAAACCAGCTAAAGCCTACGGATAATCACGTATAAAAAAACTAGCGACCGATAAGGGTTAATATCTTCTGTCATTAAAAATGCGACATCTAAGATCCGCAAATCTGACGGGTAGCGTAAGTGTTAGGATATCGTGATCGAATAGGGTCCCAATGGCGCGACGCAAAATGGAGCTTTTCGGTCGGCGAATACGAATCGAAGTGCAGCTTGACACGACTAAATTAGCGGATTTGCAAGTTGTCGATGCGTTTTAAAGCCCCGGCTTATTCGCTCGCGATCAGTTGAATGGACTATTTCGATGATACCGGAGCGCGTGTATTCCTGTTCGCCGTATCGGTCCCAATGGCCCTGGAAAATTGACATCGCGCATTATGCCAATGAATACGTTTACTCTGGCGTGCGTCGAGGTTTGAACACTCCCCTGGGCTTTTCCACTTCGCACACCTGCTCCAATCATTTTATCCCTGTTTTGCTTGTATTCTGAATGATGATCCCGGTTGCTATCATTTTTCGCGATCCATTCTTCTCTGTTGTACGCTTTCAACCCTCGCAGTGTTGGTTACCTTGATTCGGGTGCATTTTAAAGTGGAACGTGAATAGACACTCGTTTGTGTCTTACATTAGGGGACGAAGTGACAAACGTGTAAAAAGAGGCTTTGATGATATTATAAATGATGGAGGAGATAATTCAGAGTAGACAATTAACAATAGATCAGACATCCAATATGATTTTGTATTAGAAATAAAGAAACAGTCAGTAAATAAGGGTTTAAACATAAATTAATTTGTACAATTATCTCGACGAAAGTTCACGGACATTTTGACAAAAGCATCTTAATTTCTATAATAATAAGTAAGGAATCTATAAGATACGTCTTAGTGTTAAACAAATGGAGATTCCGGATTTATTGATGATAGGGAATAGTTACTTCATGGTTTTCATGTCAAATTTTAAAAGTGGATATTTCAAAACCTACGATTCAATACGGTAGTAATTCGGTCATAGAAAAATTAGAATGTTACGAAAAGTGAAAACAAGTTTTTGAAGTAGCAAATTTGCAAATTTCTGAATTACGGAGTACTTAAGTTTGCAAGTTTCAAGGCTTTCGAATTCCAAAATTTCCAAATTAGTAAATTATCAATATTTAAAGTTATTACGTTTCACGAATTTTTCAATTCCCAAATTTACTATTCTTCTAAAAATCCAAATTTCTAAATCACCAAAGTTCTAAATTTCTAAATTTCTAAATTTCCAAATTTCAAATTTTAAAACTTAAATTTCTAATCACCAAATTCCTAAATTCGCAAATCTTGAAATAACCAAACTCTCAGATTCTACAGTTTTCCAAACGCTTGGATCTCCTCGTACCTAATTCTTTGTAATAAAAGACTACAAAAATTCAAAATTTGCAAGTAGCTAAGTTCCCAAATTCTATAAATTTTAAAAATTACGAATTATCAAACATAATTTTTGGAATTTTCACAAATTTACAACTTGATTTCGTTTAATTCACAATTTGCCAAATTTTTAAATTCTGAGGTTCTGAAATTTACAAATTCACAAATTCGCAAATTTCACAATTCCACTGTTTCCAAATCCCTAAAATCCCTAAATCTCCAAATTTTCGTGTTTCAAAATCTCAAATTTCCACTATTTCAAACTATCTATAATAAATATTTCAAATTTCGTATCTACATTTGTTGCAATCACACTTTTATTCAATGTTAAATTGTCTTGATTTTTAGTTCCTCTTAACTCCTTGCATTTCTGAAAAAATTTTCAATCAAATGTCTTTTCCTTGTAATTATTCATGTATGTTTGTTTTGTTGAAATTCCATCATGTTTCTTAATATTCACCATTATTGCAACAAACGTAAATAAAATATCAATATAAGTTGCTTGTTTCAATTAGGGAATAAAAACATGAAAGAAAATATTATTCTCAAAAAAGAAAGTAGTTATGTATTCATCTATTTCTGTTGTTATTTGTTACATTTCATATATAGGTTTATTATTTTTCATTAACTCGTTGATTGCGATACAGAAGCTATTGAAATTTTTATTAGGTAATATTTTTATTTCCCACAAATAATTATTTTATTTTCGCAATACTTCGCTACTTTCACTACCTACAATTTCAAGTACCTGAATGAATATTTTTAATTACATCTATCGCACAGAATAACGAATCAGACTTATAATTTAATAATATAAATAATGATGCCAATAAGAATTTTTAATGATACGGATACTAATAAAAATTCTTATTAATATGAATAATGATACTAATAAGAATTCTCAACAATATGGATAACGATACTAATAAGAACTCTTAATAATATGGATAATGAAACTAATAAAAATTGGGTAATATGTTCCTAAATTCAAGTATCACCAACATTTGATTAATGCGGTAATCAACATATAAATCATCATGAAAATCGAGTAAAAAATTCAATCAGTGATGTTAATTTAGCTTGTAAGATTTTCCTCTATAACGAGTGTTACATCTCCACTTAAAAAGTGCAATTAACTCGACGACCCTTGCATTCATCTTTCATGAGATCAAATCTAACCTACGGATTTATGCATGCTCGTGTTTGATTCTTACACGCGATACACTTTATATTAAGCTCTTTCTCCGCAGTGAATTGAACAAATATTCTTTAAATTATCCGGATACAATCTATGAAAAAATGGTACGTGTAATTAATTTTAAAAATAATAACGAACATGTGCATTTGAAGAACGATGATTTCAAAATAATCAACCTTAACTCATGTTTTTTTTTTTTTATATATTTTTTTAACGGATATATTTATAATCGTTTCTTTTTCGAAATACTAGAAGCACATTAATTTTTACCGATATTTACAATATAAGTATACAGTAGTATTCAGCAGTAGTATTCAATTATTTTGCATTTTGTATAATGCATTATGTTAGGTTAAGTGAGTGACATTGATGTAAAATAAGCAATCTAATATAATACACTATACAAAGTATAATGTATCTAATGTATAATGTTATATCTTCAAGGTATAATGTATACTGTCGTATCTTGCATA
Organism: Megachile willughbiella; assembly: GCA_945859595.2. Taxonomy (NCBI): domain Eukaryota; kingdom Metazoa; phylum Arthropoda; class Insecta; order Hymenoptera; family Megachilidae; genus Megachile; species Megachile willughbiella. Next base: position 3,388,960 of record OX243807.1, read on the forward strand.
ATGTATTATGATAGATTACTTATTTTACTTCAATGTCACTTATTTTAATTCTGTAGCATACTGAATATAATGTAACATAGGTACAATTGTAATGAGATACTAATTATCAATGTCAAAAATTAAAGTTGTACAGTTTTCATACACATGTGATGTACACGTGTGTTTCATGTATAGGTGGTTTTTAATAACTGTAAATTTAACTTAATCAACTGATTACGAAACAGGCAATGAAAATGTATCAGAAGTGTTATTAATATTAAATCACCATTGTTCAAAAATATAATATACATTACATATGTATTTTACACATATGTATATTTTATGGTGAGTTTTAATGCAGAGGTACTGTTATGTTGTCGCTTTTATTTTAACATATTTATTAAAGTGACCCTTATATTAAAGCACAACAAATACTTCTTTAAATAACATGTACATAATGTTGGAAATCTGTATAACTTGAAAATAGTAAAATAAACACGTTAGAGAATAATTAGAGTACAACCATGTACCATTCGAACACTTATTGCAGTAAAGTATGTTATTAACATAAAATGCCAAATATCTTGTGAAATATCAACATTTCGATGGTCTTAAATTAGTGCTTTTATACGCAGAATAATAAAACAGATCGATTTGTTTAACAAAAAAATTAAATTGCGTTAAATTACACTTGCATCCATTAAAAAATTAAGGTCATTGGATATAGGAAGTTAGGAAGTATTATACCATATAACTTTTCCTGTACTCATTTTTTTATTTCCATTGAAAAAAGAGCACACCTGAAAAGAAAAAACCTGTCCTAGTTCCCAGAACCGCCCTGTATAGTGTTTAAGAAAGTTAAGTAAATGTTCTAGATAACATTTTTGTACCATTTTACATTTATATACAACTGTGCTCCAGATCTGTCCAAAACCATTCCGCGCCAGAACTAAATGGAACAAATTACAGAAAGAAATTACTAAGAAAAACCCGTGCAAGACATACAAAAATTTCAGAAAAATCAACTTGGTTAAAATCTACCTCTCTACGGAGCAAAAATTATTTCCCCACTGTAACAGTGCCTCAATTTACCAATATATTCAGCTGTAGTCTTCTCTATTTGTAATAAATTACTATTTCTAAACAGTCAGATACTTGAATATCCGATAATGAGGACATTTATTGGATGTGTGCGTTGGTAATCGTTAGCGACGATTAAATGACTGTGGGAACTTCAATAGTTTGATGTCCTAGTGTTTACAAGTGGACTATAGGGTTAGAATAATTACATAACACCAATATGCGCTGTCTACCTGTATTTAGTGTTATTTCGAAGTGAACGAAGTATGTATTCGCTGTTATTCCAAACTGAATGATTTCGTGTCTCACTGTCGGATTGCTTATTTTACGCGATGAAAGCTTGGTATGGGAGTACAATTTTTGCGAAAAAAGATAAGGGAAACAATTCTTGATTACTGTTGGCTACAGAATTCAGGTGGAAATGGAGAAGTCCTTAGTAAATTATCACTGGGTACCAAGCGCTTCTAGTGACATACGCGGTGGGTCCTTTCGCAAAAAGTGACTGTAGCAAATAATAAATCCAAACAATGCATAGACATGTATAAACAAGTGAAAATAAGACACTACTACTAGGATTAGCCCTTTCGGTACGAGCGCCGGATATATCCGGCATCCATCTGATGACCTGGGTGGATCAATAATTACTAATTATTCGCATGTACAAACGACATCTACAGTTGGTAATATTATATTCTTTTAATATTAAAGCTACAAACAACACTTGTTGGAGAAAACATTGTTTTATTAAGCACAGTTCTTATTTAACGCTTAGGAAAATCTTCATACAAAGGACTGGCCATGTACTACACAGTATGTCTGAAAAGTAACGGAACTTTTTAAATTTAAGGAACACTATTAGCGACATCTATAAAAACAATATGCTATTTGAAAACAGTATTCCTCCCCTACAAAACAAACCAATCGTTATTGGAATCGAGCAACGAATTGTAAACTTATAGTGTCACAAAATCACAAAATCACGATGGAACAAAGAGCGAATATTAAATTTTACTCGGTAAAGCTCGGTAAAACTGTTACAGAAACATTTGAATAAATGAAAAATGTTTATGGCGACGATTGTTTATCCCGTACACGTGTGCTCGAGTGGTAGAAGCGATTCCAGGACGGTCGTGATACTTTGGAAGACGACCCAAAGCCAGGTTTTGGGTTTTTCTAAATTCTAAACGATTCTAAAGGTATTATACTTCGGGAACTCGTTCCACAGGGACAAAATGTTAATGGCGAATATTATCTGGGTGTTATGGAACGTTTGTGGAGAAGAATCGTTCGTGTGAGGCCCGAATATCGAGCACCAGGGAGTTGTTTTCTGTTGCATGATAATGCACCATGTCACAAAACTGACGCAGTTCGTGAATTTTTGGCGAAAAAACAAGTCTGCGTGCTCCAACATCCTCCATATTCGCCTGACTTATCTCCATGCGATTACTTCCTTTTTCCAAAATTGAAATTAGCCATGAAAGGAACGTTTTATGACACTGTTACACAAGTCCAAGCAGCTGTGACAAGGGTGATTGAAGCGATTCCGCAAAACGACATAAAGAAATCTATGTTAACATTGCCTGAGCGTGCTCAGCGGTGTATTGATGCGGAAGGGATGTATTTTGAATAAAAAGAATTAATTTGGGCAAAATAACTAATACTTTTTTTTTTTTATTTAAAAAGTTCCGTTACTTTTCAGACATACTGTGTATGTGTGCATTTTCGGCACCGCACCTCGTACAGCGGGAGTGTCACGGCGGACAGAGCGCTCGTACCACAAGGGTTAAGAGTTCTGGCAAGCAGTTGCGAGTGATAATAAAATAAAAATATTCGAGAGAATGTAACTCGTTGGGTGATACTGCTGCTAGTAAGGAACTTATAGTGTTGGGTAAAATTAAAAACGGTTATATTATTATATCGAAACCTGAATCGAGGTCTATTGTATTTTACTCTATAATCTAACATTTACATTTAGATTATCTATAATCTAACATTATTAAAGTATAAAAGAAAGGATAAGTGTGTCAACTGCGACGAAACCGGGCTAACTACAGTCATGACATAGCCGCAACCCGTCGAGACGCAATGCAGTTTTCGATAGCGACGTTGGTTCGACGTCAACTCGAAAATCGATACGTTCACCCATCCCCAGTTGAGGTGTTACGGGAAAATTCGTAATTGCGGCTATTGATTCTATTAGCAGCGACGCTAATAAATTCGCAGAATCGTTGCTGCTCCTGGTACTGTTGCCAGTTTAAACGTTCGTACGTAACAGTCGGTACTCGTGTGCACTCATGATTAATAGAGGTTCTATTAGTGAATCACTTAACACTGGAACTGCCGGAGATAAATGCACTCCTACTTTTAAATTGGAAATGAAGTGGAAAAATAAATAAGTAAATGCTGAAACCTGCAATTTGGGTTGATTGGTAGTTCTAGTGTTAAACATGGTAGAATTAAACAATAATTATCTCTAATAGGCAAGGTTGCAGCGCACTCTTAATATCGGAAATCCATCAGGTCTATCTGTTATATGGTTTGATTTGGCAGAGTAACAAGTTGGGAATGCAGTGATTTGAGAATTTAGAAAATTTGAAATTCTATGGTTTGGAAACTTGGGAATTCAGGGATTTGGAAATTTGGGGATACATGAATTGGATAATTTGAGGATTTGAGGATTTGAGGATTTGACAATTTGAGGATTTGAGGACTTGAGGATTTGAGAATTTGAGTATTTGGGGATTTGGGGATTTGGGGATTTGAGGATTGAGGATTTGAAGATTTGTAAGTTCGACAATTTGGCGAATTTTGAAATTCAGAAATTTGAGAATCTTAGAACTTCATTTGGGGATTTAAGTATGTAGACATTTATGAATTTGAGCATCTAAGAAAAAATTAGGATTTGAAATTTTAAGAATTTGGAAGATTTAGAGATTTGGAAGTTTAGGAATTGAAAGTTTGAAGTTTTGTATATTTAATAACCCGAATATTTTGAAATCTAAAAATTGAAGAGTTCGAAAATTTAGTTATTTGAAGATTTGAAAAAAACTTGCGAATTTGAAAGTTTGAATATTTAAAACATTTAGAATTTCAAAAATTTGCAGAAGTTAGATCTTGTGGTGTTTGGATATTTACGTATTTGGAAATCTGGGATTTTGGAAGTTGTTCAGTTTGCATAATCGATCTCCCAAACCCGATACCAAGTTAATAAGCTTCTCATCACTTCGCTTTCGTTCTTATTCAAAAAAGGCCTATATTAATCTCAATACATAAACTTATATTAAAAATCACATTATTTCATTATTACTTCCTCTATATTCAACCCGTCACACGACCACCAATCAAATTATTACATAAATTCTCTCTCAGAACGTTTTAAAAATTATTTCCTGTTACACATTAACGTGATTTGTAAAATGGTAAAATGTTTAACGCTGTTTACGGGCTCTGAAAACGAGAATTCAGTGGTCACAATTGTCATTCGTATTCCATTTTTGCTATCGTTGTTTCTATTCGCTGCGTGTCAAATGGTCAGCAATGAAAGCTGTACATTATTCGATTCATTTTATCGCGTTACAATGTACACACACGATCGACATTGTGTATTTCAATCTTTTCATCTCGTTTATAGATGTTCGACGCGTTAAAATATTGATGTACTTCGCGAGCTTTTTGTCTGGCTCGCTAATGTTTATTTGATGTTTCGAAGCTTTTTAAATGGAAAACAGTTGTTCGGGTCGAATGGTCACGGATCCATTATTCAACTCTTTCGTTATCGGGGAAAATTGTTCGAGTTTAAGATGGAAAAGTGTAGGAGTTCTACGAAATGGCACTTTGATTGCTCGAATGCGTTCCAAACTTTCTGGAACTGCAATTTTTTAAAATGGAACTCTCATATTTCATACTTGTTTTAAAGTTTTGCACTTTCTAATTAGCCATTCGTACAACGTAGCCATTTGAATTTTAAAGTGAAATTTTAGTTGCCTGAAATTTGTACGAAATGGTCTTCGTCACTTATCTTCACCTTTCTTCTACAGTTACATGATATATAGGGTGTCTTGCATAATATTCAACCATTGACTAGAAAAGTTTTGTATGCAAAAATAACTGAAAAATGTCTTCTTCGTTCTTAAAATATGCATTCAAATTGAAAGTTTTCTAAATGTTTGGTAAAAATTAGTTTTACATAATGGTAATAATTTGAACAAATCCAAAATAATATTAATTGAACAATAATAATATTAATTAATTTACAAAATAACAAAGAAATATTATTAATTTAACAAATAAATTAATTTGTAATAATCACATTTACTATTTGTACTTAAACAAATAACAAATGATATTGTGGATTATAATTACCAGTATTTATTACTTTATTTAAAAAACTGACAGATAAAATTTGTTATATTAAATCTAAATTTGTTAATAGTTAAATAATAATTTTCATTTTAAGAATTAATTTTCAAGTACCAAATTTACTATTTGTGATTAAATAAATAACAAACAGAATTTTGATTGCTTATTATACTTATTACTTTATTTATTAAGTATTTAAATTATATCTTATAAAAAGAAATTCCTGATATTCAAATGATCCAAACTTTTTCTGCAGCTGTGTCAATCAGAGTTAATTAATTATTGCTGCAATGCGAAGATAAATAAAAAAACTCAAAATATTGTGAACTTTCATTGTACAGTGTTGAACTCAAAACTCGATCATAGTGCAAATACAATTTAAGTTTTGTTACATTTGAACTGTAATATGCGTCACAAGTAGTCAGTTTTTAAATACTTCATTTTAGAACAAACAGATTTGAACAATCAGGTGTTTGCAGATAGTGAACCCAAAATGTAGAACGGTTGTCATGATTGAATATTTCTTAAATATTTACATTTCAATCATACTAACTTCAATTAATTGTATCTATAAGTCTTTCATTGGAATACATAGCGATGTCGACCCATAAGTTGGCGCGTGAAGAGGCTGGCCCAGGTGTTTAGAAAAGCTATGGCTCCAATTGGTCAGAAATAAAAATACATAAACAGAGCCTACACCTTAGTGCAACAGAAATGATGTCTTAATAGTTAAGTTACTTAAATTGAAATATCTCGAAAACTATTATCCTTTCGATAGAGGTCGGTATGTTCTTATAAAGAACGTCTAACTGCATTTTTAGACACAAAAAAATACCTTATTCCATTAAGAAAAAGTAAAGTTGACCTTCACAAATTCTTGACTTACGAAAGAACTAATAGCACCAGAATATGTTCAACTTGACATCAAGTCCCTTATGAAACATTTTTCCCTACATGCAATAATAATGAAAAAATCAAGATGTCAGAATGGGTTTATACACCCTTTATATTTTAACATCCAACGGGTTAAACACGTACCTAATAGATTTATCAAGTGTCATCTTCCATCAGAAAATCCATTACGAGATTCTATTCATCCGCGTTCGTCGAAATCCAAAAACCTCTCAGAAGGTTTTCAGAAGCCACATTTTTTCCTTTGACAAGCTCAACTCTATCAACTACCAAACGATAAGTCCTTTCATCATGAGGTGATGTACGGGGAATTGTACTCGAGACCGCATTGTACGTGGACTAGTAACACCATAATAAGTTGATCTCCCGTGGGAAATGTCGCACCATCTTCGCAGATGGTTAAAACGATCGTCAGCTCGACGAACTAGGCTTCACTCGATCAATGAGACATCGTGTTATTATAAGCACCATTGTCACGTCCAAATCTAACCTATCCTTCGCTCCACAGTAAATTAGTCTATTCATGAACGCGAGAATGAATATGAATAAATAATTAGATCTATGAATATGGCTGAGCATGAACTTATTAATGCAATTGTGAATGTACGGTCCATAGTCATTGAATTAGGACCACGTACGAAAATTTCACTTTCATGTCTAAAAATGTCAATCGTATCAAAATGTCGTTCATATCAAAATTGTCTTAGGTCATGCAAAATTATTACTAAATACGGTGAAAACGATATATACATAGAAATTTCATACTATCGTGATAATAAATTGTGTGGTGAGTGATTAAGGGGCCGTGCGTTTACGTTAGGCTCATTGTCAGCCAAGTTGCAAATATGGAACAATCCACACATTTCGCACAATTTTCCACCCCCTTAATACACACCCTTACAAATAAAGTTGCAGTTCCACCAAGAAATATCAAATTATAGTTAAGCACACTTTTTATGTATTATTTGATCCACTTCATATGTCGAAATTATTTACACTCCCCGGCCATCAAATTAGGAACACGTACGAAAATTGTACTTTTATGGCTATAAGATTATGTCATATATGGAAAATTGTCTTAGGTCATACAAATTATTACTAAATACGTTGATGACGATACATATATAGCAATTTGTTACTATCGTGATAATAAATTGTGTGATGAGTGATTAAGGGCCGTGCGTTTACGTTAGGCTCTATCGATAGCGTCAGGTGAGATTTGAATGCCGTAGAAAATGTCTGTCTACTCAAAAGACCAGTTTACAACTCTCCAACCACATTATCTGAGTTGAAAAGAATTACAGATATTTGGGAAAGTAATGAAGATATAAAGCATATGATCAATGTGTTCGGAGCATGCCGGATACAAGCTGTGACCAAAGCAAAGGGTGGAAATACAAGATATTAACATGTGTTAATAATGTTATGTACAGTAGTAGTGTAACATGTTAGTAGCTAATAAACTATATCTGTACAGACATTTTAATTTTGAAAACGTGAAAAATGCTGAAAATTTGTGGCGGTCCTAATTCGATGGCTAGGGACTATAAAATGAATGAGTATTGATAGATATGAATTTAATGAGTGAATCGATAAGAATGATATCAGAAATGAATTTGGAATATGAAGTTATCATGTGAGTTTGAGCGGGTCCGAGATAGGTTGCTTAGTAACAAAGAGTTGAATGAAATGTTAGTCGTTAAATAATAGTGAAATTTAGGAATTTTGAAATTTAGAAATATGGAAATCTGAAAAGTCGAGAATTAGTGAATTTGGGATTATTCAAATTTAGGAATTTAGGAATTTGGATAAGTAATTTGGAGATTTTGCAGAATTGGAAGTTTGGAAATTTAGAAATTATAAATTTGATAATTTGCAAATTTAGGGATCTAGGAATTTAATGGAAAAGATGGAGAGATTTGGGCATTTATTTGAAAAGTAATAGTTAGGAGGTTTGTAAGTTTATTGATTTACAATATTGGAAATTTGGAAGTTTGCTAACTTGGAACTTAGAAATTTAGGAATTGGAAAATTATTAAATTAATTTTTGAGCTTTGGAAATTTAGTGATTTGAAAATTTGGAATTTAGATATTTTGGAATTTGAAAATTTGGAAGTTAATAATTTCCAGACTTGTAAACTTGCTGATTTGAAAATTAGAAATTTTGAGAAATTTGGGATTTAAAAAATTCAATTTCTAAATTTAGGAACTCTGAACTTAGTAACTTGGAAATTCAAAGTCTGAGGTTTTGCAAATTTGTAAATTTGCAAATTTAGATTTGTAAGAATTTGAAAATATGCAAATGTGGGTATTTCGTAATTTGAGACAATTGAGAATGTATAGACTTGAACTTTCAAAAAGAAATCTCTTGAATATAATAATTTAGTTATCCACGTATACCCACTTCTTCAGAGCTAACATAGTCCAGTTTCTCTGATATGGTAGCAAGAATCTCGTCGCAATACAAGTAACAGCAGTTAGGGTATCGTGTGTACAAGTACAGGTTAATTTGTGTCGATACATCGTGCATCTGAGAATAGATCCGAGAACTCGATGAAGCATCTGCGGCTGCAATTTACGGAATTATTGTGTTAATTGCGTTATCTTATATCGGCTGTCTATCGTGGTTGGGGCCTGCTTGTCGCAGCTCTATCAAGAATTTCGATGGACGTCTGCGGTAACCACTATAGAGCACCACTTTGCGGTCTGGAAAATTAACTGGCAAGGTTCTCGAGACTTGATGAGCTTGCTTTAACCTAGGTAATTCCAGGCTATTTAGGGAATTCGTTTGACTGATCCAGGAAAACTTTGTAATTCCAACAGTTTATATTGTGGCTGAATTTATCTTCGACTCATTTTTAGTGAATTCGTCTCTTTATTCAGTTAAGGATGGTTAAAAACACATAAAATTTACAGATATTTGTTTCTATTTTTTTTAAGGATGGCTAAAATCATATCAAATTTACAAATATTTGTTTTAATTTATTTTTAACCTCTTATAATTTCTTTGCTAAGTGCGTCAGTTGGAACTAATCATAGCTACAATATTAAAACAGAGAAAAGAAGTTGAATGGTTATGTCAATTTTCTATTCAGCAATTTTCTATACGCAAATTATAATTTGACTTAAATTGAAGTGTATTAAGAATTCAAGTAAGGTTTGTTATAGTTGTAGCGTGAGTGCGTCACATGTGGGAGACGATATTGTTCGGTATGGGGTTAGAATACATCTTTTTTTTTAATTTAAACATGTGCGATTTATTGATTGTATTAATTATGAAGTATGAAGTGTAGTTAACTTTGAGTACAAAATTTTGATGTACGTTTCAAGTTCAGGATTGAACTTTGTAACTGTAATTATTAACCGTACATTAATATTTGTGGATGTTGAGGATTAACTCGTGAATCCCCGGTATCAAAATTACCTATATTACCTCAATATGATGTTTCTGTTATTATAATAAATACACTAAATTGTACATTACATTATTCTAACTGATACTATATAACAATAATCACAGTAGTTGTAATTTATATGATAAGGCTATAAACACTGTTACTTATAACAGATATGTACTATTACTTATAACTAAACATCATAAATATTTATTTTCTTATTCATTATTATAAATTGATTTCTAAGTTAAATTTAAACATAAGGATGCATTTTAATATTACAAGTATTATTTATTATAATAAATGAACATAATATTTAGATATTTTATAAATTGGTGAAAAAATAATGTTTATTATTAAAGGAAGATATATAAGCACAGAAACATAATAAAAATATACAACCTTTGAATATCAATAAATTAATGCATTCGATAATTATCCAATTGATTTTTTATTGAAATTCCACTTATTCCATTTTAGCAGATGATAACATGGAACATTCTCAAATATATGCACATAATTATGAACTTATTAATATTAAACAATTTCATTAAAGTTTCAGTTACGATTTTGACAAAATTTTCACTTTATTTATTTTACTACGGAAGTTAAATACTATTATTAGAAAATAATCGAAAAGGTAACAAGATGATCTTGATTGGTTTTTAAGAAAATTAAATTTGAAAATCTTCAATACGTATTATCCATTATTTATTTATTTTTATAGTTTTTTCTCAATTTCAATACAAGTGGTCATTAAACGCCCGTAAATCTAGGGTTAAGAATTAATTTAATTCATAAGATGCGAGACACTCGATTTCCCTAAAGAAAAGACTAGTTATCATTTAAATACTTGGAGGATCTGCACGTTTTTAGTCTATATAGGAACTCCAATTTGTGGTGAGTGATGTGCAAGGATCTAGGGATAGTTGTTGGATGGAAAAATACGAAAGAAATTGACGGTGAAACCTGAAGATACGAGTAGGAACCGCGAATTGCCTGAATTTTTCAGTCGTGGATCCACAAATTGAATTACCAAGTTTCGAAGAAACGTACGGCGCTGCTTGTTTAAAATTCACCGTGCTCGCAAACTTTTACGGGCTTCTCCTTTTCTTCTTTTTAGCTTCCACTTTGCTTTTGAATGTCGGTGATTAACATTCGCTGCCTACTTTTCGTCGATTGTTTCCGCAACCATGTTTCTGTGTACGCGATCTTTCAGCAAAATAGAAACTTGAAGTATTTCTTACTTCTTTAATAATATCGAGTGAAAACTTCGTATAATACGAGTGATACAAGTTAAATGCTGATTCTGTGTGAACGAATTATTAAGTTTATTCAGTGAAGTAAAATGAATTTTTAAAGAATTTGTGAACATTTTGAATGTTTAGAATTTTATTGTGTAAGGATTGTTAATTTGATAAGGGGTTTATGTTATTAATTTAATCATTGTTGTAACTGAATGCATATTTAGATTAACGAATATTTAGTTAACAATTAAATGTATAACTAACATTTAAATGTATGAAACAATTATATATAACTAACTGTATATATATTTTCTTTACACAAAAATTTGTTGACACGTTGACTGCCACATTGAAGCATGAGAAAATTTTACTACAATAGATAATATAGTTAATATTAATAATAAAGTTAATATCAATATTTCCGATTAGGTAAATGGACATATGTTTAATAGTACAAGTGATAGGTTCATATGGATATAAAACGTCATCATGTGTGAATGACATGACAGTCAAAGTTTAAAAATAAAATTCATGTTGTTTTCTTGTAGAATAATGATGTAAAATATGTTAGAAATAGCAGATATTTTTGTTTTAACCTTCGAATATTGGTGCATAGATCGAGCAGAATGATGTTCTGTATTTTTATGACCTTTTCTGAAAAGGGGCAGAAATGGTAAGGGAAAAGTAGAAAAGTCGATGAAAAGCGTAGGCTCGTGCCTGTCTGCCAAATGTATAATCCGACAGTGACAAGACTTGCACGAGGTCTCGGGAAAATCGAAGATAGTGAAATATGAAAAAATTGCTTAGAAACCAGGTTTCTAAATTCCCACATTTCGAAATTTTCAAAAGCTCAAATTTCGAAGTCAGAAAATTCTTTACTTTCCGGATACTCAAATCTCCAAATTCTCGAACCACCATATTTCCAAACCTCTCAGGTTTCTTAGACTCCTAAAAGAATAGAACAAGGAAGAAGTGCTAAAAAAAGGAAAAGTTAGAAAAGTTTTGAAGAAGAGTAAGTATGCTTCATTTTAGCGAAGACTAAGTTCAGATAAACCCATTATGGCCATAAAGTATTGGTGGCCATAGTAGGTTTTTCTGAACATAATCATCAAAACATCCTAATCAAAGTTCCATCTCCTCAGGAGTTACCATATCGCAGTCTAACATAAATATCAAATTGCGTCGTGATAGAAATGTTCCTTTCAACACACATCTAATTTGTGCTGCAACAAAGAGACATGGCCATTAAAAGCAAGATCAAGACAGCTTCGATGCCAAGACCTTTTAACGAACGATTCAACCAAGTTAATTGTTCCATTCTGCGGAATCGGATTCTTTTGCAAGCAAGGTCATTGTTCGTGGAATAAGGAAGAAATGGTAAGAAACGTCCAAAGAAAGAGGATGTTAGGAAAATTTGGAAACAGAGATAAGTATCTGCGTTTTGAGAAAAATCACTGCCATAAATACATGGTCTGTCCAGAAAGTAATGCAATTTATTCATTTCCGCCATTTTTCCTGGTCCGAACATGTTCGGACTTGTTGGAATATGTGGAGGGGACTCTTATCTTCATATCTTTGCAACCTCAACCTGATCCGCGCTCCGAAATCGTCAGAATCGTAGTAAACGTAAACCTATTATTTGTGCCCGTGTCACGACGCGTAATGGAGAAAAATATCGAACAAAGTTATGCGATTAAATTCTGCGCTAAGCTGAATAAAAGCCTCGCCGAAACCAACCAAATGATTAAGGCGGCATACGGGGACTCTGCTCTTTCCTATTCTCAAGTTTCCAGATGGTTAAATTTGTTCAAAAACGGTCGGGAAAACGTGGAGGATGACTTCTGCTCTGGACGGCCGACAAGCACCACTATTGACGAAAATGTTTCCCGTGTTCATGAACTTCTTAAGAGTGATCGACGACTGAGTGTTCGAATGATCGCAGAGACTCTCAACATATCGAAAACAACTGTGCACAACATTGTACTCCAAAAGAGATCGCCATTACGTGGCTGCTGCACCACGACAACGCTCCCAGCAATACCGCTTTGCGCGTTCAAGAATTTCTAGCCAAGCACAGTTTGGTACAACGTTACCACAGTTCCCTTACAGTCCTGACATGGCTCCAGCAGATTTTTTCCTGTTCCCGAAGATCAAGTCTGCCCTCAAAGCATTCCATTTTGGAACCATAGAAGCGATTCAAACCACCGTGACGAAGGCATTAAACGAGGTCCCCATTAACGCCTTCCAGGATTCGTACCGTGCATGGAAAAGTCGCTGGCAAAAGTGCGTTGAAGCCCAAGGGAAGTACTTTGAAGAATTTTAAAGATTTATATCAATAACATAAATACATTTTTTTTACGTACCTAATTGCATTACTTTCTGGACAGACCATGTATATGCATTGTTATCTTAATACAAACAGTTGAAACATGTACAGTGAAATACTTCAAGGACTCAGCTTGGTCTTCATAAGCGTAACCTGGAGGGCTGATATTTTCAGCAGATTAAATCACCAAGCTTACAAAATGTTTTCACGCATTTCTCGCGCTCATAAATTTCTGTCGTTTCGTCGACGAACGACGTTGATTTACAACAGCACAATGGGAGAAGCAATGCCGGAAACTTAACCGTTTCCGTCAACGAACTGCACGCGTTCGATTCGCCGAATGAACAAGCGCGATTTCACCTTCATCCCCTAAAAAGAAGGCAAATAAAATTCGGTAATTTTCACGGAAGACATTCAACGTCGCGTCGTTTGTAATTTTATCGTCAACGTCTGCTCGTCGTCGCCCTCTTTGTTCCCGCGTTTCCGGCGCCTTCTCTTTTCAGCGGGGTTTCATTGCGAGGCGCATTATTATTGCACTGCTCTTCTCGCCACCAGGTAGCACACCTTTTGCATCGTGGCTAACGCGACATGTTAGTCAAAGTTTTATTGTTTCGCGGCTTTTCCTTCTCCTCTTCTTGCTCGCTTGTTTGTTCAATTTTCCATAGAATTTACGCGCAGAGAAAACGACACGGCGTGAAAAATGCCGCGCGTACTGTCAGATGTATCACACCGGGACAAAAAAGGTGTTGTGTAATCGTGCTCTCTTCGGATAAAATTGATAATAAATGGAGAATTGCGCAACGTTGTTCGAGCTACTGGAGCGTTCTCTGAAAGGCGATACAGTTAATGTTTCAGTAAATTGCAGATGTTTTCATGTGAAATTGTGTAATAAAAATATCCTAGCGAACGAGCGTCGGCAATTAACACTAGATTTAGGGATGTTCGATGAGCAGCTTTTGGATCAGAAATAAAGTATAGTGAGTAGATGAGGAATGAACCATAAATCAATTTATACGATTATTTTTTATTTCGACAAAAGTTAATACATTGTTGACTGATCACGAGTTAACTATTTGAGATATACAATTTTAAAGAAAATAAAAACCTAAGTTATATAGAATTTTTTTTAGCATAAACAAATGGAAAAAACATTTCTATTATTTAACATAGAAATAACGCCAACTTTTCCAGGTGAGTTAAAACATATATAAGTGTGTTAAAACATAACCTAACCTAACTATACACAAAAGGCTGAGCAAAAGATAGAACAGTTTTTAACCTACCTAACTCCAAAGAGTTAACTCATCCCTTCATGTCAAACCTAGGTGGTCAACCACGAATAAACTCGTGTTTGTACTTATAGTAGCTAAATCAATTTTTAAAATTCAAAGTACTATAGGATGTTGTGAAAATTTTCGTCATTATTCGCTGTGTTATGAGAAATTACTTTTCTTAATATTTGGATTTTCATAACAGTTGTAGTATTCCAAGAATTTCGTCCATAACGAATTTTGACAATGACGAATTTTTCAGTGAATTATATAGTAATGTTTTATAATACCACAAAAAATGATTAAATGTTATGTCAAGATGTGAACAACGTTTCATTTTATTTCATATTATATAAATGAAGTACATTAAAGTTTTCACTTTCGTATTCATTTACGAAATAATAACCGGTAACATAATATAAATTTTGAGTAAAATTGACAACAATAACATGTATTTTGGCAAAAGCATCTTAAATAACTTCTGTAATCTAAAAATGAAAAATCGAAGATTTAAATTTACGTGATCCGTTAATTTAGTTCTAACAACTGAGTGGAAATTTTGTTAATAATATTTCTGTTTATTTTAAACGTTGAAATTAATCAAAATGTATTAGCTCTGTATAGATTTAATTAATACTTATATCGTTGTATAAAAATTATTATCGCTTATATAAGAAATATTATTGAACAATTTTCCAAGATTCAAAGTTCTTGAATTCGTTTCATAATGATTGAAGCAACGAAAGATACTTTTGTTAAGATTCTAATTAATTAATGTTAATAATAGTTTCACTTGTAAACAATATCATGATACATTTCTCTGCCTCGTTTAAGAAATTATTAATTTTTTTACCAGTATCTTTAATGGTTTCAATGTTTTAAGCTTATTGTAGATTTAATTTGTTCGTCTCTGAAACTTTGAAAATACGACGTAAAATGTTCTAGCTGTGGGGGAAAAATATTGTTGATCCTTTTTCTCATAATATTTAATGTATACAGGGTGTCCCGGGTTTTAATGGACAAACTTAAGGAGCATATCCTGCATGCGAAAATAGAAAAAAAATGTTATTTGAAATTTTCTCGAAAATGGTTTATTACAAAGTTATAAGCAAATAAAGGTAGATTTGATAACATCGGATTTTACTTTACTGAACATTGAAAGGACGAACGTGTTTATGTTATTTGTCTATTCGTGTCATGTTTACTATTTCGATATGATTTGCCATTAGTGTTAACGACCAGTTAGATCAAGAATACGTGGTGAGAATGTTTTCAAATAAGGAATACGCCGATATTCATTTCATCTACGGATTTTGTGACGGAAATTCTCGAGCTTCTGTACGATAGTACCACCGCAGATTTCCTGGAAGAAGAGTACCTCATTCCTCTGTATTTAGTAATACTCATCGGCAATTATGCAATTTGGGTTCATTTAGTAGTAGGAATGAATATCATGATGTTCGGTCAGCCTTAGGACAGCGACGACGCACGGAAAGAATCCTAAATTTGTTTGATAATACTCCTACGCAGAGTATTCGACGTGCTTCATCTCAACTACAGATACCACGAAATACGATTTGGAGAACATTGCGAGCCGACGAAAGGTTCGCATATCATTATACACCTGTTCAAGAATTACTTCCATCTGATTACCGGAAACGAGTTGAATTTTGTAACTGGTATGTAAATGCAGTAGACACGAATGAATTTTTCCCATTAAGGATATTATGGACAGACGAAGCAACTTTTACAAGACGGGGCATATTCAATTTTCATAATAATCGTGTATGGGCTCACAATAATCCATATTTGACGCGACAAAGAAATTTTCAACACGATTTTCGGTGTAATGTTTGGATGGGTATGCTTAATAATCAGCTTATTGGCCCTTTCTTTCTCCCTGAGAGATTGAATGGACTTCTTTTTCAAAGATTCTTATCGAACGATTTACCAATTGTGATGGAAGACGTGCCACTAATACTTCGACAAAACAGTTGGATACAGTTAGATGGTTGTCCATCACATTATGCCAGACCAGTTAGAAATTGGTTAAATGAAAATTATGGTGACAGGTGGATTGGTCGAGGAGGGCCAGTTCTATGGCCTCCAAGATCCCCCGATTTAACTCCTCTTGATTTTTATTTATGGGGAACTCTAAAAGATAGAGTCTACGGTGCAGAAGTTACTTCGCGTGAAGAATTAAAGCAACGGATTATTATCACCGTTGCTGAAATGCAACAAAATCATGAAGAGATTTATTCTGTAATAAGGTCCATAAAAAATCGATGTCAAGCTTGTATTTCCGCCGAAGGACGACATTTTGAGATAATCCGATAAATACGTTCTACCTTTTAATATTCAGTAAAGTAAATTCCGCCGACATCAATTCTAACATTATTTGTTTATAACTATGTAATAAAGCGTTTCTGAGCAAACTTCAAATAACATTTTTTTCTTATTTTCATTTGTAGGTTATACTCCCAAAGTTTGTCCATTAAATCCCGGGACACCCTGTATATACATATTTTAATGAACGTAATGTTAATATTTAAACACGTTTCATTTTTACACACCGAACGGATATTTTCTCACTCACCCACGCTCTTCATGGCAATTCCCGATTCTCTCTTATTTTTACATTCATACCAACCCAAACATTATCTCAATCACACCAACTTCACTCACTCAACATTCTTACCAACCTCATGTAATTGCAAAAACAACCTCACACTAGCCTTGTGGGGTACAGATGTCTATTATATAATTAAACAATGACTATACAATGTTCTTTGAATTATTACGTAATCATTACATTATCATATTTCCAACTTAATATAAACTAGATTGAAGATGAGGTCTCGAATACTCGACTGTCTGCTAGTGAAGGGTTAATCATAAAGCAGATGTTCGAAAAGGATTACATCAGTGTCAATTACAAACTCTCTCATATACAGTATCTCCGATTTTGCAGGATTAAATACGTAACATTGAAATTGGCAAATTTTTGAGTATTCAAATTTTGAAGACCACAGTTTTCTTATTTCTTAAATTTTTTAATTCATAAATATCTACGTTTCTAAATTCTGAAATTTCTGAATTTCAATGTATTCAAATCTCTTTCAAGAAGAATAAAAGGGAGTCTGGAGAATTGTCAGGACTTTAAATATTCAAATCCACATATTCCCAAACATCAATAGCATATTCCTGAATGTTTGTATTCCTTTATTTCCGTAAATCTAAACTTTTTAATTTCAAAACTCCGAAACATATTTACAAATACATTTCACAAATTCTCAAGCTTCCAAGCTTCTAAATTACTAAATTTCCTAGTTTGCAGATTTCTAAATTTTCAGATTTTAAATATTTGTATTACTAAATTTTTTAACTTCACAATGCTCGAAATTTCTGAACTTTTCAATCATCAGATTATTAAATTTTTGAATCTTCAGATTTCTGAATTGCCTAATTATTAAATTTTCAAATTCTATATTACTAAGTTTTAATAGTTCTATCTATAAAATTTCTAAATTTCAAAATTATTCAAATTTCCAAACCTCACAGTTTTCCAATCATCAAATTTCTAAATTATCAAATTTCTGAATTCTCTAATTATTAAATTTTCAAGTGTCTACATAATTTTAATAGTTTTATCTACTTAATTTCTAAATTTCTAAATTTCACAATTTTCACAATCTCTCTAAATTCTCAAAGTTGCACATTATTAAATTTCTAAATTTTCAACTTCACAAACTAACCAGATAAATCCACAGCCAACATGGTTTCTGTTCACCGTATCCCCATTTTCTAGGGCATCCTACCATGTTCTCTACCTTTCATTAATCGAATTCATGAAACTGTAATCGTCAAAGGATTCAACCAGCTAATAGAACAGCATGTCCATCCGATCATCGATTTGCCCACGTACGATTTCGCGGTAACATCGTTAAAGGGAAGAGAGCGACGATAATTGAGAATTCCGGGCGTTCGTGAAGAGGGTTAGAAGCTGAAAATTGGGTCGAGGCATGTACACGTAGCTCGCGAGTATGTTTACGCTCGCACCTCACGAAAGGCGTGTTTCAACGATGAAAATGAGTATTTTAATAGGATACGCTTCTCTAGGTACTCTTTCTCCATCGTAGGCCGTTCGCGACGTTCGTCGACAAAGTAATTTTAATTATCACATTAGCCCCAGTGCCGAAGCTCGAGCTTTCTCGGCCGTAGGCTTTCGAGAAGCGAGACACCGTCGAGGGATTTTTATCCTTAACGAACGGCTCTTGGGTGAAAAATTTAATTAAACGGTTCGAGCACGAGAAAATGCATCGTCTTTCCCTCGATTCAAACCATCCAGCCTCTCCTACGATCCCTTTTCGATCAAAGTTGACCGTGTCCCCGTGGGCACAAAGGAGGCGACGATAATTGGAGTTACAGCCGGGAAAGAGAGCTTACAATTACCGGAGACACGATGTGCAGGATACTGTTCCCGTCTTTTCCCTCGATGAGCCTACAGGACGGTAACCAACGAGAGATTAAGAGCTCTAACTTCTCTTTATGGCGATAATCGCCCGAGAACTTTTTTATGTTTTTCGCTTCAAGAATGTTTCTGCGGTGGAATATTGCATTGATGAGTTCTTTGGGACTCGTTAACGGACACGGAGATGTATTTTATAGGATTCTTTTATGAGGATGTTGAACATTTTATAGTGGGACCTGTGTATGTGAGATTGGATCTGGGGTGCTTTGGGTATTGCAATCCGTGGGTAATAGCGTACTCTATTATGTATGACTTCTTGATTTGGACACTGGAGTATTCTATCGATTACTCCTCTGTATATTTGTACGTAATTAAATTAATATTTTCCTTTTTTTAAGAATACTGCAAACTTTATTTAACTCTTTGAGGCACACGATTTTAAAGTAAATAAAAATCCTAGTTGCACAGAATATATAGGAATTATACATTATATAATATTATATAATAATACTATATAATAATATAATAATAAAAATAATATTATATTATTATTTTAGGTCTCACCCAAGGCTCATGTCCATCGGCCACTGAGCATTTTAAATATTACACTCCACTATTTTTAAAATATTACTAATAAAGTCTGTTAGATATATTTGTCAGTAGAAAACTAGGACACCCTGTACATTAAATATGCATATGATTCATATCATATTAATACGTACATCTCGATCTACAAACAGGAATACGAGTTATAGAAATGTCACAATAAAACTTCCTCCCTTTTCTGCACTATATCCATCATTTTACGACAAATAAATTTAAACGTGTAAAAAGTAGCACCTAGACTGTCGTTTTGAATAATTTCAAACCCTTGACTGGCTCCCTGTAATTGTTCTTCCCTCGAAGCAATTCACGCGACGTGGTTGGTGTCCCCCATTATTTTTAGATCGTATCACCATGGCTGTCTGTGTTTAATGCGTTTACCCCTACGTGAGTGCGTGTCAGCGATTGGCCACACTGTTCTGCAGAGAAATACGCAACGGAAACGATGGAACAACGGTGAAAACTTCGCTGAACTCGCTTAAGTCCTGAACGAGAATGTTTTCATGGCAATCTTAATCCATTAGAGTTATAGGCTGGAATTATTGTTTGCTTTACAAAAGCCTTTCTTCTCTGAAAAGCGGTCAACGTCGCCATGTGTGTTGTTTGAAGATAAGTGCAGCTGCTTGGTGAAATTTGATAAATGCGCATTTAGAAAATAGATACGCAGAAATTTTGTGAGTTAAAAATTTAGGAAGTTCTTATAAATTGTATTATTTCTGCGCAATTTTTGTGTCTGCTGACAAGAGAATTACTGTTTTTCAACATACAGAGTGTGGCTAGATTATTATTCTAAAGACAAAAATTCCATATTTCATAACTTGAATAGATGAAAGAGAACGGATGTTTTTATTGCAATGTTACATTATATTATTTGTACAAGATATTGTATATTCTATTACAATGTATTATCTTTTAACAGTAATACATGTAATTAAAGGCAAAGATCGAGCATATTAACATAAGTCACATGTTGTATTACACAAAAAGATACAATTATTTATTGTTTCGACACTCCCAAAATACAGTTATTTATTATTTCGTCATTCACAACTCTAAATACATAAAAATCCAGCACTATCGAGATCAACGTCGTTTGAATGAACTTAAGGTTTTCGACAACCACTGCAACGTAGTGAGGCTCCTGGCACGGCTTGATCTGCATTTGTTCATTTGTTTGTTTGTTCGTCCGTACCACACTACAGGCCGCAATTTTTGGTCTTTTGTCTTGAAATTTTGAGAGTAGACTTGTAAAACACCCTGAATTTTCTGATCGGACAATACTTCGTCGTCATTGACGTTAGTCGTTGTGGAATCAACAATAATCGTGTTCGTTATCATTTTCGATAGTTTCAGATCTATTTACATCTCATTATTGTTCTACCTATATATTTACAGCAGGTACTCTAAATTTTAAATACACATTCGAATTCGCATGAGGTACCTGATGTATTCACTAGTCCTAAAATATATCAAGTGTCAAGGTATTATAATCTGTCCCATATTTTTAAAAAGAAATGTCTTGAGTATAATGGCTACTTACTGTACTTTATGACAGAACGGTACAGCAAATTATAGACGATTTATCGCTTTAGCCTTACTCATCGTTTCCGTTCTTTTGCACGTGGATCGATAGTGACATATCGCCGACATACCTCTAGGAAACGTTCAACCTGACCATGCTAATATCGACATCGACAACGCTCATCTTCATTAGGGCGCTAGGTGTCCGCCATTGATCCTCTCGACGAGCTTCCAGGCCAGCGGAAGCTCGTTTTGACGTGGTCGCATAAAATCGATCTGAAAATTGCTCGAATTGAGGACATTCGTGTTCTCTTTGCTACCTTCGTATCGTTTTTCCTTTTCGGAAGCACTTATTGCACAAGTTGAAACCATCTACTCTCGATTGATACTAGAACTATGAACCAGTCAAAACTCTGGTTTCACGTTTTATATTACAAAATTTGATTACCCTATTTTTGTCGAAATGTTTGTCATATTCTGTTGACATAAAGAATGTTTGTATATGTCAATTTTCACCTCAGTACTTATTTATTTTTCTGCTTTATCCTCGGATTAAATGTAAGATTAAATATAAGATGTAAGTCCGGTACTTCAAGTATTAATTGTCACATAAGATGGCAGATAGGTTACATTCACGTTTAAGAATTGTATAACTTTTTTCTAGCTCAATATATTTCCAATTTCTGTATCAGATCTTTCAATGCAATGTTCGAATTTTACATCGATAATCTAATTAATCAATTTTGATAAGCTGTTTTTATACTTTTTCATTAAATATGTTTGTTGATAAACGAAGCATTGTGCTCAGATATGAATCAGTTAATCAAGTGATTGTTTATACGCAAAAATTTCTGAACGATATCGATCGTATTTTATACGAGATTGTGAACAAAAGTTTCATATTTTATAAGTAGGAACATGTTTTTTATAAAGATGCTTTCAATGAGTTTCCATAAATCATTATATTCTGTGTCGATGTACATAATTTGGCTTTTTGTAACTGTAAATGAGAGATGTGAATATGAAAACTGATAAGCTACAAGAAATATAAAAAATATAAAAATATATCTTTCAGACACTTTTGTGCGCAACTGTAAATGCATATGCATATTCTTTTAATTTTGCACACCTTAAATAAAGCTATGACAGTGTAACAATGTATCAGTTAATTACTTAACTCGTTTCACTTGAAAGGTAACTCAAAGAACCATTGAATTCTTCTGAATTCATTAAACTTTTCAACTAGTAATTTTTTAAGTCTCTGTCTGTCAACTACAGAATCAGATTAATCATTGTCATATACCCTTTACAAATAATAAAAATTTTATAAATAACCAAATGCAAATGTATTAAATAATGTTATGGGCAAAAATATATTAAAAGGTGTTGTTGAATTTTCATTTCAATTCAATCAGCAAAAATAAATGTTTGTATCGAAAAGTCGATAATCGAATTCGTGCGTCGATCAATTACTTATGTGATACCGCTCGATTTTGATCAGACTTTCGTGTGTTATAAAAAATAAAATCTATATATTTGTTCGTTGTTGTTTTCCGATCAATATAATTTTCACACGTATAAAAATACATTGCGTTATTTCAAGGTTTAAAAATTAATTTAATTAATATATTTTAAAGAGGTCCTTCCAAGTCGTTTTTCTTAAATAATAAATTCATTTAGTTGTTTTAAAAGTTATTGTGTTTTAGTTTTATTTTAAATATTATTATGTCCCCATATTCCATTAGGTGTTACGAATAAAAATGTATTAAGTAATAAAATGAGCAAAAATGTTTTAAATAATTTAACGAACAAAAATGTATTAAATAATTCCGCCACTAAAAATGTATCGAATAATAAAAGGTATACAGAACAAACAAAGCTTTGTGTGCGTAGAAATTCAGGTTGTTGAATTGCTAGTATTACCTAAAACGAGCGTTAACGATCGAGCTTAATCACCACAGCGGCCATTGATCACGAAAACGCATCTGAATCGAAGCGTAATTTATAATTGACAAATCACGATAATAATTGAGCGATTCGTGAAGAACCGAGTGATTTCGTTGAATATTCATGGTTCACAGGGACCAGGTACAAATTTGCCGGATTTCTCTGTGTGTCCTAACTAATTGCACCCATAGCTAATAATAGCATCGACCGACAACGGGAGAACATCTGGCGACCAAACGTTTGAACAGTCAAGGCCGTTGTTTCGTGATTTTCAAAAGAATTCCAGTATGTTTCCTGGAACCGGCGTAAATTCTGCCGCCGTTTCCAACGATATTTTCAAACGAAGCATATAATCTGCCAGATTTACTAAAATAAATCCGTTCTCTTTGTCATGGGAAACGTTCAATTTCTGATTCCACCTGGGATTTACGGACGTTAAATGACCACTTATGTTTAGATCGAAACTAAATTGTAAAAATAAATAATGGATAATATGAGCTTATAATCCATTATTATTTCGACTATCATATTTTGTGAATGTCTGAGATCGACTGTTACCAATTGCACATGCTTAACAAAACACAATTAATCAAAATACACTCAGCTGTTTTAAAATTTAGTTTATCACCATACATTCCATTTAGTATAAATATTCGTGGATGAAGACCTTTGCGTTCGAGCTTCAGTATAATACTTTGTTTAATTTTTCATTTTGTATAACGATAACGAATCTCAAAAAATGACACTTTATTTTGTACAAATAAAGCTTTATTGCTGCATTTTCTCTTTTAATTTCATTCACATATTTTCTCAATTTTTATCTACACATACTGAATGTGATAGGCAGACGAACACTTACGCGGCAAACTGTACATATTGGCAATGCGAATGTAGTTTGAAATGAAGATATTATGAGCTTTTTGTATTGAAAGTGGCTTAAGTCCATTTATGTTTAAATCGAGATATTAAAGTATTCGTGCTTCAATGAAATTAAAAATATACGTATAAGATACCAATGTATCACACTGAAGTGTATCTAGGACAGTGAAATTTACAATTCCTATTAAAATAATAGCGAAAATTGAAATTTATCACGTTTATCTTAACATATTTTGTATTTGGAGACATATAGGTATAGGTATCTAACTTTGAAATATATCTGTGGACAAATTCACAAAATTTAAAAATCTTCAATAGCCTCACTATGTTCATAAAAGCATCCAAATACTACATCAATTGTTTTCTTTCCACGCATCCATACAACTCGTATATAAAGTCAATTAAAATTTTAATAATGGCTAAACCTTTAACTACAGACAACCTCATTCGAGTTTTACACTCACGAGTTATTTCCTGATTCTCTGAGCGCAAACAGACTTAAACCATTTCTTCAATAAGATTACCCCTTAATCCAATAAAAGGCGCATTCTCCACCATTCTTCGACCTAATATGAAACTCAAACATTTGTTTGCTCGCGAGGTTTCCTAGAAACGACATCAGTTAACAGGAAACAACGTACTGTATACAAAATCGACAAATATCAAAATCTCAGCTATTATGAACGACGGATCGATCAATGAGATGAAGATCAATGTTTAAAAAGGGAGGGAGTATAAAGACGAAAGGTGCTTTCGATAAAAGTCGAAAAAATGATGGTTTAATCTTGTCTTTGAAGATCTTTTGTTTTCTAACTTAATTGTTGTGTTTTGTTGTTTAATGTTGAGTTTATTATTATTTTGTTGTCTGTAAAAATCAGATATATTATATTTTGTACATAAATTTTAACCTTTTTAAGGTCATAACGAGAGTCAATAAGAATAACAATATATCGTTATTAGCTTGAGGAAGGTTTGTTTAAATATTAGTATGATTTTCAAGAAATATTCAAGTACAATTAAAATTCTCAAATCCCTAGATTTCCAAATTTAAAAATCTTCAAATCCTTAGATATTCAAATCTTAAAATCCTTAAATCCCGAAATTCTCAAATTTCTGAATCTCCAAATTCCGAAATTCCCACATCTTTAAATTGTCAAATCCTTTCAGGCCCCTAAAAATACACGAGTAGATCTCTTCACGCTTGGCTGTGATATTTTTCGTAGAGAAATTTGATCTTGTCTGTACACACTTCGGCAATGAGACGGACATAGTTATACATCCAACAACGGAAATAACAATTTCAACAATTTTGTGACTAAAAAAGTAAAGTTCGTTTCATTGAAAATTGTTGTATTTTTCTAAAAAGCCAACAGCATTCATAATCATGGAAACGCTAATTACAAGCACAATTCGCGTTTACATCACTCGACAGAATGTAACATTTCCATAACAGCAAAGGAACTCAGATCTTCAAACTAGATTTCCTCAAAAACCAAGCAGAAAATCAGACAGTTATATCCATATTTTTCCCTATTTTTGCATACGGAATTACATGGTGTCCGCATATACATTCCACCGAACCCTACATATCGCTCTTAGGCGAATGAAACGCGACAGCTTGGAACTCATGATAAACGATGCGACTAATAGCGAGTATCAACCAATCTGTGAACAAAAAGAAAAGCAGAAGGCAAGAACAAGAGTATGGAACGAACGAGCCTGAGGATACACGTAAGTCTCAACGAGATTCAACGATCAAAGTCCATTTTCAAGGACGGGTGAAAAACATTGCAATGCAGGTATTACAGGTCATAATTTCAAGACTTGGGCCACACTGGTTGGTTGGTGGGTTGGTCACACTGGCTGCAGAGCGTGAATCACCGTGCAAACTTATATTAACGATACTTTACGATGCGGGCCCTGAGGCTCCGTGCTCGGCTCTTCCTATTTGCGGACGGGAAAACGGGATGTGGCTAGGCGAGAACCATCCTAAAGCATACGTGGCGGTTGCCCATAGAAAGGATGGGGTTTGGAGTGAAGATTGCCCCGACGCTATCATCTTACGACGCTGGCGTCGTTCTACCCATCGAGCTATTATACTATGCTATAAAGAAGGCGAATTTTTCTGCTACTATCAATTCTTTCTTTTAACATAGTGTTAACTCGTCATTGAAATCAATTCATTCTTCTTGAATATTGTACGTGGTGTGGGAATTATAAGAATCAAAGCCGGGGGCGATGCCGACCACGTGTCGCGCAACAAATATTACACTTAACCCCTTGCACTATTTTGACGAGTCTGACTCGTGACGCACTGGTACTTCAGTTGGGATCAATTTTACTCGAATTTTGAATATGCTTCAATTTAGAGTTCAAGTCCAATTATAATTTGCATAGTCAACGATTGCATAATACCATGTTATCATAACATTTCAACATCCTTTGTCTGTTTTAATATTGTAGCTGTGTTTAGTTAGTTCTGACTAACGCACCTGACAAATAGGTCATAGTACAAGGGGTTAATGTCAACTTATGGTGGAATAATTTATTTAGGCTACAGTCAATGAACTGAGAAAATTGTTGAATTCCGGATTGAGGGAATAAATGCAACACTTATAATATAAACTCTGAGATTTCATGGAAATGAGTGAAAAATAACAGTACTCTTTAAGTCTCTATTAAACTATGAACTTTATTTACTCTTTTTGCCCTAAGGGATCGTTAACAGTATGCCAGTAGTGGCACATGCTAGAAGGTAGTCAAATTTCTGCGTTTCTCACTTTGCCTGTACCAGGTCTATCGTCAGAAAAAGAAGGCAAGAAAGGAAAGGAACCATTTTCCCTTTCTAACGACGGGTCTGGTACAGGCAAAGTGAGAAGCGCAAAAATTCGACTACCTTACTAGTATAATATAAACGGTGCCTTAGATTTACTGGTGCCAGTACGGTTTTCTTATCCAGATGACAGTGTTTCTCATCGTTAGGTTCAGTTTTGTTAATAATAATATACAAATCCAATATGGACGCCTAGACTCTCGTATTTTCAGCGACAAGAACTATTGGCTCAAGAAGTCGCGCACAATAATCGAGCCAAAGAGCAAAGACAGTCGGCAAAAGTTGTAGCTGATCATTTCGACCATCAGAACGTCATGTTGGGACTGTTCAAAGTGGCGTAGGCGGACCCTTAAACCTGGGTCAGCCTCCTACGCGCCAAGAACAGAGCTGTTGACACTATGTGCCTTGTTCGAAGGATCACTTGGAGAGTACGATTAACTATGCAACGACTTGTTTTCAAGGTTGTTGAGAATCGAATGTTTATTCCACAAAAATGAAGGCTCGGTGTAGGCGTACAATTTTTAACAAGGTTGAGGGAAACAGTTCCGGATTGCTATTGAGTACACAAATCCGACTGGAAATGGAAATCCGAGTGACATATGTATGCGATGGGTCTGAATATTCCTCCAAAAGTGACTGTATCAAATAATAAAACCATGTAATAGCTCGACACGATTAGGAAATTGCAAATAAAGGACTCTATTATTGAGATTAAGGGTTGCGGCAACGAGATTTAACCCTTAACATATAATTTTCTAGGCAGTTGCGTCATGCACAGCTATCTAATTATTGTTACAACGTTAAGACAGCTAAAGAATGTTCAAATGTTAGGCACGTTTTGCTTTCAGCGATCCTTGTTTGTAAGATTTAATTAAATATTTTATGAAAAATATTGCACAGGAACTGTTAACACAATTTAACAAGGGTTTTAAACACGTTTTAACAAGAGTTTTAATGTAAAATTAATGAAAACTTTATATATATTGAATGGAACTGCTCTTTTCGCTGTCTTCTGGTAAACGTCATTTTTCAACCCCCTTTCAATCGTTCCTCAACAAAAGACAGCCACCCGAGCAGATCACATTGGCTTGATTTCCGGCTTGAGTTCCCTGTTTTCTTACATGATGACACAGATTATAACTAGAATTGAATCCAAAATTGAATTGCAGTATAAATACGAGTCTGGTTTATCACTTTCCACTTGCAGTGTGTGTCACGTGTGTGACACGTAGCTGTAGAGTAAGGGGTTAAGCAATAATAAACTAATTCGACAAAATGTAAAAGCAGCATTTTATTGTACCGATTGAAACTTGGATCGTGGTCCAGTCCTTTGTACTAGTGAAAAAATACACTACTTAATTTCAATATTTAAACAAAATTAATAAACAATAAAATTACTTTGAATTCTCCATTACTTAATAAATCTGAAACAATTTTACTTATTTAAAAAATTATGTTACATTATTAGAACTTTAACAAAAGTACTTCCTCACATGCTTGAAACATGCTGAAACAAGTATAAAAACGTTGAATGTTAGAATATGTTATAACATTTTTGCATGATATAAGTATTGTATTATAAAATCTTATAATTCATTAAATTAATAAATTATATATTAAATATATTAAAGTATTGAATTATAATTTAGGTGAATTAATACACTTTGTTATTACATTCTAAATTGGTTCAAACGTTCAGAATCAGCGGAAATATTATTATTAACAAAAGTCTCCGTGTGTTGTTAATTACCGGGATCCGTCCGAGCATTAGGACATTTGCCTTATGAAAGTCGTTTTGTAACACTCAGGGTTTATCTGACGTTTGGTTTTGTACGGGCGTAGTTTAATTTCCTTTTAATTACTTTTACTGGACGTAGAGAAATGTAAGTACGTTCCTGACAGAGTCGACGGAGCAGATTTTTCTGGAATGTGCAGTTGAAAATGCAGGAATTTAGGGATTTGAAACTTTCCACAATCTGGAAAGTTAGATCTGGAATCTGGAAGTTACAAAATTTGGGTTTGCAGAGGGGTGGAAATATGAAATTTGAAAGTTTCGGAGTTTGGAGATGTAGGAAGTTACAAATCTGGAAATTTGAAGATTTACTGATACAGCAGCTTGGTGACTCGAAGATTTCGAAATATGAAAATTTGACAATTCGTAGACTTGAAAACTTTGTATTGAATTCGGAAACTGTACTAAATTTAAGAATTTCAAAACAAAAATCAGATTTCTTTTTAAATTTTTTGTACTAAAAAAACATACATTATTCGTCAGTATTAAAGAAGTTTTCAATCATTGTAACAAATACTGAATATTATTCTGTGAATATTACTACAACAATTACTACTACAATATTACAACAATATAAAATGGTATTAAATAAATGCATATTTATACATTTCGTTATAAGAATAATTATAAAATTTCTCGGTATTTCAGTTTATTCAAATTATAAAAGGATGTAATTTAGGTATTGTACTTGACTAATTTACTTCTTTCTGTTTAATGTTTCTTATAAAACAATTAACAATATGTTATGATTTTCATACCTTCTTTTAAATAAACGTATGAATAATATAATGTTATAAAGTTAATACCTCGTGGTTTGATCATTTTTATTTATCTTATGGAACTCTTTCAACAATAATTATTGAGTTATTTCAACTATAGTTATTTTTTTAGAAGAACTTATTTCTTTGGAAATTTTATTCTATAAGTTCTAAATTATTTCATGAAAATACTTTTTAAAGAAATTGCTAGGGGTATCTGTCGTCGTCGAATCGATAAAAAAATCAGGTTTTGATATCTTCGATAATTTCACGTTTAATCGTTTGGAACGACTTCAAAATCTCTACATCTCATTAGTGTTTCACCTATATGTTTACAGCAGGTACTCTAAAATTTAAATACACGTTCGAATTCGCATAAGACATCTTATCGGTAGACTATATAATGTACTTATAATGGTAAAAATATGAAATACTATGTCATGTGATATTAACAAGGAATATGTACGGAACATGGAACACGTTCCACCTTACATACGCCCTACATGCTCCATATTGCATATACACGTATCTCTGCAAGAAAATAATAATTATCCTAAGTAAATAGTCAATTCAATAATAAATTGTTCATATACACTCGAAATCAAACGTTTCACGATAAATTAATTCATGCAATATTTATTTATAAATTAGCTTTACTAAAAAGATTAATTATTTAACTTGCCTTTTAGAAACTGTCCAATATCACAAAACATAATGTCTCGCGTACACACATTAACTGAATCTCAAATGTTAATACCATTGTCTTTTTTTATAACAAAATATTTTACGCGGTCATTGATATTATAATAACTGTGGGAATAAACAGAATTTATTTAAAAACAAAAAGAATAAATTTAATTTGGTTCGATCTAATCCGAATACTGTACTTATAGTTAGTCACTGATAAATGTTTCTTTTTATTTAAATAAAATATTGCGGTATTCTATAAGGTAAATATCCTAATACTCAAACGAGTATTTAACAATTAATTAACAATTAGTAATTGATAATTAGTGATTAATAAGTGAGGAGACATTTTGTGGGTACATCACTTCTGCTTATTTTGAACATTTGACTAACCTAAATGTAATATCAAAATGTATTAAGTTTACACAGGTGTGGCTATAAGAGATGTAGAGTCAAACGAAACTTATTTAAAAACGAATGAAATAAATTTAACCTACCTTAATCTCACTGAAATACTCACAGTGCCAGGTAGTACTTTAAAAAATAAATGGGTTACAAATCTACGCGCCGTTTACGGGATCATCGAATGATTTACTCGTGGGGCCACGTGCAGATGTAATTCAGCTTTTTGCATTCCACAGCGAAGGAAGCCGGACGGTGGTAAGCGGTGCATATCCATAGCTACGAAAAATAAGAAGCGAAGTTACATGGTGGATGACAAATTACCAGAGATTACGTTACTCCTTTACTCCTTTCCGCCCCTTCAGCAAAGCTGCTAGCAACCCTTCTCGCGACGTTTTACCCTAAGCACGTCGGGACTGCTGAAAATATTACCCGAGCGTATCCCCTTTCTTGGTCGACCGTGTCTAAAGCAGAAGCAGGTCCACGAGGGATTTGGGTTAGATTAGGTTAGGTTTGACCCTCAAGAATTTGGAGATCTTAAAGAAATTGATTTATATGGCGAAACGAAATTGCTGTCGGTAGTTTCGACGTTTATCGTTCGCCTAAGGCGGCGAGCCAATCACAAATTGGATTAGATTTTAACGCAAGTTTAGATACTTAAAATCAGTTTTTAAAAATGATCTTTGAACTGTTTTTAAATAGATAATTGCAAAATTATTTTTGAAGATAATTATAAAATTATTCTAACGAAATAAGTGAAAACAGTGGAAAAACAATTAATTCCAGAATAAGTTTTAAAATTGTTGTAAAGCAGTTTATTTCATAACCGGTTATTTCAACATATGAGAGCAGCGACATATGACACATATGAAGGTCACACTGCTCAGTTTGGTATTTTTGCAAATTCATATAGCAGTGACCCACCGGTGGATCACAACGGTAGATCACACCATCAACACATGAGAGCAGCAACATATGAGAGCAGCAACATATGACCCATAAAGGAGGTCACACTGCTCAGATTGGTATGTTTGCAAATTCACATAGTAGTGACCCACCAGTGGATCATTTCGACGTGTGAGAACAGCACTCAATGGCCCATATAGAGTCACACTGCTCAGTTTGGTATTTTTGCAAATTCACATAGCAGTGACCCACCGGTGGATCATTTCGACGTGTGAGAACAGCACTCAATGGTCCAAATGAAAAACACCGTTGCTTAATTTGGCATTTTTGCGATTAACATAGCAGTGATCTACTAGTGAATCATTTCGATATATGCGAGTATCAAATGACCCACGGTGGGTCACACTGTCCCGTAGTTTGCACATCATACCACTGTGAGTCACCAGTGGGTCGCTTTGCCGTATAACAATTCCATATGACCCACTGGACTGTCAACCAGAGTTCAGCTTCTTTGTTATTCATATTAACAAATGAGAACAGCACTCGATGACCCGCAGCCGGTTTACAACAGCCAGTTCGACTTTTTTGCAAACCATATCGGTGGGTTTCTTCGGCATATGAGAACAATACTAAATGCCCCACCGGTAGGTCACGTGGTCCACTTCAACTATTTTTGCGATGCACCAGTGAGTTATTTCGTCATATGAAAGTAGCATCACATGATCCACTAATAGACCGCGCTACCCAGTTCAGCTTTTTTGTTATACCGTGATGACCCACCAGTAAGTTTCAGCATACAACAGCAGTATCTAACGATAGATCACGCCTGAACATGCTAAATAATTTTTTATGCGACACTTTTTCATTTCGCCTTCTTCCCTAATCATTTTCAGCTTTCAGATCCGCCCATAATCTCAGCATTGCAATTTCTCCGC
Organism: Megachile willughbiella; assembly: GCA_945859595.2. Classification (NCBI taxonomy): domain Eukaryota; kingdom Metazoa; phylum Arthropoda; class Insecta; order Hymenoptera; family Megachilidae; genus Megachile; species Megachile willughbiella. The sequence continues at coordinate 3,421,263 of OX243807.1, forward strand.
GAGAAATCGAGCGAATCTTTGACCAGCGACCTCCCTACGCGCCGTCACGCTGAATTAGTCCAGCAGCTCTTTTTTTTTTGTTATGACGTTGCTGGATTAATCTTGTTTTAATAGCCGGGGAGATTCGCGTTACTCAGGCGTAGGCGGTCCGCGTTTTTCCGCGTTCAGCTTGTCTCGGACACTGAATTAAGGGAAATTTTTTAAATTGCACACGCCACTTCCTTTTTCTCTTCCTTTTTCTGAACGGGAACTCGCTTCGAGAACCGACTTCTTTGGACTGCACATTTTTCAAAGGCGAATGTGCTTTCCAAGCAAGGTGCTGAATCGCGTTGGACGAATTATTAGTATAACGATGAAAGACGTATTTATTTATGCTTATTTTGCGGTTTATCATGAATAGACTGCACATTTTTGTATAGATATACAGTATTTTTTCTTTTCAGGTGGTTGGAAATGACACTTTTTTGAACATTTTTCGTAGTGAGTAATCACTTATTGTTATTTATACAGAACTACGTTTCTATTGCGTACACGGTAGTCAATCAAATTGTAATTAAAGCCAGTGTAACCAAAGGCGTGCAGTTCCAATTGTACTAAACTCAAATAAATTTAAAAGACCTGCGCAGAAAATTGTTTCTCTGACATGACGTTAAGAAGACAACATTAAGTAAAAAACATATATGTATTTTCACATAACAAGCATGAGCTTCTGAGTCGATAAATTTTTTATTTCTGCTTTCGGTCATTTTTTCAAATCTGGATCTGACTTACGCGAAAGCGAACAGAAACTGTGTCTTTTGTTAGCAATACGTCATAAAGAATAGAATTCATTGATTTGTCTTTCATATGACTTTCTCAACTTTTCTGACAATTTAAACAGCTTTCGAAACTCGGTCATTTATGTATTAAAACAACAATTACTTGCATATAGCAGCGGGTTTTTCACCCGTGTAATAAATAATTTTTTGATACCGTGTGTGTCATTCTACAACAGCTTGTGTTTCATTCATTCATTCTATTTCTGTGTTTTGCAATAACGTGTACTTTGTATTTCTATGAATGATTAGAATGACCGGTTTTACTATTGAAGGTCCCAACCGTGTGTTCACCAATCACTTTCTTTACCGTGTCGTTGACATTTTCTTGTCCTTAACGTTGTTGGGTGCCCCCCTGTCATCAGTCCTAGACCATTCAAGAGCTGATAAATTTCAACTTCCAAACGCCGACTTTCTTCCAGTATTCTACCCAATCCCCGTTTCTTTTCTTCCACTCTTGTTAAACAATTTTAACCAATTGAAATTCTGCAAGGAAATTTGTTCGAGGACTTCTTACCCGCTTAAGAGTTAGATTCCTACAAGTACTCGCCGTGCTGGTTATATTTATCTTATGTTAAGAACTAGAGTAGAATGACTTCTGTGTTAACTATTTAAAGCTAAACCACTTTGATTTCCGGTTCTCCAACGTTACAACTTTATTTTAAAATTCTTACTTCATATTACATTTTTTCCGCAATAAGTTTTGCTGCAGTAACTGAAGGCGTAATATAATGAATTTTATTTTTTATTTCATTTATTCAGAACCAACATAATTTTGTATCTTGGCTGCTTATACCAATATCAATCATTTCGACTGGTACTTTTCAAAGTAATTTTAACATTAAATTACAGTCCACTCATGTTAGAATTCCATTCATTTTCGGGAAAAAACACAAAGGCACATCATTGAACTGGCTTGCACCATCTCTGACTCTCTGTCTCTTGTCTTCAACTGACCTGCTGTGGTGCTTTCCACAATTTCAGAGATAAGATCTATCAAGGGGTCTTCTTATTAAGCACATTTCAATAACGTGGGTTCCCAACGTGACGGGCTTGAACCATATACCAGTTACCACGTGCACCACAGCAGCAGGGTTTACAGCGAGCATACAAGGGAAGCGTCTACAGCGTTTAAGAGGCTAGAGCAAGCTAGCCCATCACATTTCATCAAAGGTCAAAAAACCACACAGATTGGTTACCTTCATTGATATTCATGCTAGACCAACTCCCTGAAGCTCATTCGCTAATTATGTTGGACGGGGGCAGAGAGGTGAATTGGTTTACAAGAAACCGAAAAGAGAACAAGTTCAGTTCATACAATCGTAAAGAGTACTTCAGTCAATAGCGAGTAGTCACATTCGGACCATTAAGAGCTGAGTTGACTATCACCGATATCGATAGCTATCGTTGCTATGATAAAAACAAGGTGATTTTCGCTCTGGTTCGTGATTAACGACATCTAACAGTTTCTTTCATTTTCTCGTTTTGATTAAAGATCTCAATATCTAGCTAATTCGTAAATACAATTGTATCAAGAACAGTGAAAAATAAAGACTAATTCGATAATAAATAGCAGTGAATTATCCTTATTACTCTAACAGGGGTAAGGAAGCGCGGCAGTGCGCGAATGAACCAAAGGGTTAATATCCCGACCTTGTGCGAAAAACAATGGTATCCTATAATTTGTTTACCAAACTCGAAATCGTTTGTTAGATGTTTAGACAGATTATCGATGTTTTATTATGAAACTTTGTCGCACGCAACGTTTTATCTGATGCTACAACATAAACATAATCACAGCCGCAATGTAACGTAACATCATCATCCATGTTACTTCACGCGGTTATTTTGTATACCATAGTCATTGAAATATGACCTAACTCCTTTTTATATAGCGATATTTTACAAACTTTAAAAATGGTAAAAACGATTGAAAATCTCTGAAAAAATGAACAATATACCAATGGAATGCTTTGATATCAAGAATAGCGAATTGTATGAGTATGAAGAAGGTGAATGAAACGAAAATGAAATTGAACTTTATAGTCATAATGAGATTACAGACAAAGAAAATGTTCAAGAGTCGTCTAAAAGTGAATTAGAAAATATTTTGAATTTATGCAAAAGAAGATGTGCTTTCAAGTTGTACAGATGAAAATGAAAGTATACAAGATCATTGAAATGAAATTGCCCCAGACGGAAGCAGTTAGGAAAAAGTAAAAGAAAGGTCTAATTATATTATTATAGTTATTATAGTCGTCATTATATAATACTTATAACTCAGTAAAATGGAGTTCCTTTTGTAACATATTAATAAGTCAATAAGTATAAAAATATTCTATTACTACGTATTTTTTAAGAACAGTGTCATTTGAACTGGTTTTGGTGGAAACAGCTTCGTTTTAATGATAGTTCTAATATTAACGACTTCGGACGAAGGAAATAAATCATACGACAAGAATAACATTCTGTTATATTATATTTCCATCATGTTGAGAATTCGCTGAAACAATCGCAAGGATTTGTTAACAGTCACAGGATTATCTCGTTTTTAACTGCCTACACTGCGCGTGTTTTATAGAGGAAGGAGCCATTTTCGTTCCACCGTTGCGCCATAAAATGCACAGAAATGCATCGGGTGTCTAGGGAGGTTCCTTCTGCTTGATTTCCTGGCGGTATCGCGAACATGCATTCGTTGAACGATATTTTATGGGAAAAGTTTGTAAACTTTCTATCATGGACCGCGTAGCCGAACCGTTTCTATATCAATTGTATGACGGTGGAACCCATGGCGCTGGAAATGTTTCATGGTTTCCAACTTTTCACTTTTTGTTCTGCAGCTACTACCCCCGTAGTCGTCAAAACTAATTCCAACGTTCGTATGGCTAATTTATGTTATAGGATTGCACTGAGTTGTGACTTTCGATGATTTACCATGGTAGATTTGGGAAATGAGATTTTGTTGAATTGAACTGGATTTAATCCTAGATTTACGGACGTTACCACTTGTATCTACATCGAAACTAAATTATAAAAATGAATAAATAACGGACTATACATAAACTAGCTTATACAATGATTCCTTATCTTGATGAAGGTTAACATTTTAACAAATCCTTAATAATTTTTGTAATTAAAAATATGAAATCTAAAATCCGTCATTTTTACGGGTTCAACTATTCTTTATCTGCACAAAATATGACAGACATTTTGACAACACGAATACTTTCAATAAAGAATATTTTGTGATATAAAATGTGAGACCTGAAACGAGTCAATTTGACTGATTGATAGTTTCAGTGTTAAACATGTTTTCATAACGGAACTGTAATTATCTCTAATAGTCAGTCATCCGCAAAATTTGATGGCAGAGATGTTCTCAACAAAATATGACAGACATTTCGACAACAACACGAATATTTTCAATAAAGAATATTTTGTGATATAAAATGCGAGACCTGAAACGAGTCAATTTGACTGATTGATAGTTTCAGTGTTAAACATGTCTTCATAACGGAACGGTAATTATCTCTAATAGTCAGTCATCCGCAAAATTTGATGGCAGAGATGTTGTCAACAAAATATGACAGACATTTCGACAACAACACGAATATTTTCAATAAAGAATATTTTGTGATATAAAATGTGTGACATGAAACGAGACAATTTGACTGATTGATAGTTTCAGTGGTAAACATGTCTTCATAACGAAACGGTAATTATCTCTAATAGTCAGTCATCCGCAAAATTTGATGGCAGAGATGTTCTCCACAAAATATGACAGACATTTCGACAACAACACAAATATTTTCAATAAAGAATATTTCGTGATATAAAATGCGAGACCTGAAACGAGTCAATTTGACTGATTGATAGTTTCAGTGTTAAATATGTCTTCATAACGGAACGGTAATTATGTCTAATAGTCAGTCATCCGCAAAATTTGATGGCAGAGATGTTGTCAACAAAATATGACAGACATTTCGACAACAACACGAATATTTTCAATAAAGAATATTTTGTGATATAAAATGTGTGACATGAAACGAGACAATTTGACTGATTGATAGTTTCAGTGGTAAACATGTCTTCATAACGAAACGGTAATTATCTGTAATAGTCAGTCATCCGCAAAATTTGATGGCAGAGATATATATCGCGGAACAATTTGAAGTAGCTGGAGGATCATAGTGTCAGAATCAAACAACAGCGAATACCATCGTTCGGCTTCTGTTCATTCTTTATTCGTGTCGAAATTCCCGCTGCCTTTCCTACTGGCATACCTGTGTTTCCGCATAGGTTCGTCTATTCAATACACCTCACATTACCTGGAAACCTCATCCTCGACGGAATTTCTCGTCCGTCGCGACGCGACACATTTCTCGGATCATGGATTCTAGGGCAGACGTCGATTACGTCGAGTTCCTTCCAAACGACTGATTCGCCCTTTTCGTTGGAAGTTCACCAGGCATTCCTGGCTGCCTGAAAAGTTTCATTATTCCGGAATTGAGCACACTCGTGGTCTCGGAACGATCGATGTCTCACGGATCGTGAGCGATGGCGAAGTAGTTCCGATAGACGCTTCAGTGGTTGCATTTCGTGAAATAAATGTGGTTCGGATGGTGAATAGCGAATGTTATTTATATACAGCTATTTTGTCTGTTTTCCTCGCGATCAAATTGAACTACAATGCCGCATACGTAATTTCAGCTACCAATTTCAACGTTCAGGCATAACATAGTGGAACACTTTGTTCAGTTCACGAAAGCTTCGGATTTATTTTTTGGAAGCACGTGCTAAACCTTATCTGACCGAGAATTCAATGGTGTACATTGCTCTTTTCTCATACATTATTCATTTTAGTCTTGTATTCATTTAACGCGTGTTGCAAGGATGTAATATAATAGACTATGAAATTGCTGTATTTTGTTACAATTATGAATTTTATAATTAATAAAATTAGTAAGAAAATGTCTTCTTTTATGATTAATCACATTGCGGACAACATTTCTTATCTCTTATAATTAATGAAATTACCGATGAAACTTTTTGTCTTTTATGTTTAATAAAATAGATGATAAAATTTCTTGCTTTTCATGGTTACACGTTTACTTCTTGTCTTTTATAATAATAAAATTGCTGAAAAACTTTGTCTTTCATGACTAACAAAATTGTTAATGAAATTTCTCCTTTCTAATGATTAACAAAATTGTTAAAAAAAAATTTCTTGCCTTTCGTAATTTACAAAACTGCTTTCTCGTGTTTCAGAATTGAAAAAATTGCTGAAGAAATTTCTTGTCTTTCGTAATTATCAAAGTTCCTGAAAACGTTTCTTGTCTTTCGTAATTACATTTTTTCATTATGTCTCTTCAGAGAGATACATAATTGCAATGCTATATTCTTCTTCGATAAAATTCCTTTGTAGTGAATATTTGTTTATGATTGTACGACAATTGTTTTATTTAACAATTTTATTTTCAATAAATCTTGTAAATCATTTTTATTATGTTTAATAGAATTTCACATATATATAACAAAATTATTTATAATTCATAATGTAATATGATTTCCGTGAAGTTTTTACAAAATAATTGTCAAATCTATGTAGAAATTCATATGTCTCCCAGAAATGACACTGAAAGCGTTAATTATGGATATAATCCAATAGATAATGTTTCAAATAGGAACGAGAATTTTTTGAAATTTATTCTGAAAATAAATTATGTCTATCGTGTATAAAAATCAGGTATTAATAATCGTATATTTTAATGAAGTCTTATTGTCCGTCTACATCATATAAATCACCCGTCCGCATGAGGGTTAAAATTAATGACAGAAAATTTTATTCGAGATAATAAATTTGATATATGAATTGTATATAATGTTTAATATTCTGTAATTAAAATTGTTATTTAACGTTGGCAGATATATATGTATATTAGCTCAAAAAATATTTTTTTTTCTTCACACTCACGCTCTAAAAAATTAGTATATAGTGTGAAAAAAGTTTTAAAATTATGTTGATTTATGATGTAAATTAATTCATTTATAATTCACTATGTATCATTTTTGTACAGTTTCGAAAAAGAAGAATTACTTGTTGAATTTTAAATTTTCCAGACATGAAAATAATACACAGTTCGAAGTATATCAAAAAACATATGCGTGTATATTGATGCAGCAATAAAAATTATTGAAAAATATTAAAATTGAGTTTCAGTAATTTTTACGTTAACAGCAATCTTTTTATTTGGGACAATTCGATTCTTTACAACAAATCGACTGGTTTAATCCAATCTGTGACCATTAATCTAATGATTATAAATAATTTACGATGTTCTATAAAACTTTGTTCTTTTTCTTTCAGGTAAGTTACGATCTTATCGTAAATCGTAGTCCGAAGTTACCGAATGAAAACATTGAACAATGGAAACATTTTTCTTCCTCACGTGAGTAATACTCGGAAAATTTTCCAAAATAATTTGATATGTTCCTTTTTTGAAAAATGGACTGAATAAATTATTTCTAACTTATAAATTTGTAATAATTATATGAGCTTTTTCTTTGAGCTATTAACAGTACTTTATTTCCGCTCATTGACATTTTCAAACGTTTTACCATTCTTTTGTCAGAAAAGTTTGCGTTTTAAAAATAAAGGGACAAAACGAGATCACAGTTGCAAGAATATCGAATGTCAGTCTGCATCAAATATGCTATTTCGAATGTTTACTCTTCTTTCAACCTCGTTTAAGTATTAAATAATAAATTGAAATAGTCATTATTTATCAGCCAAAGGGAAGCCATTATTTCAAGCTGTCAATAAACTGTTAATTTATCCAATCGATCTTCATTCTCTTCAGCTTCGACAGAAATAAAAATTTACGTCGTTCTTACAATAATTAAAACGGCAGACAGTATTTTTAAACACGCTGATTCTTGTGAATTTAAATGGTAACGCTCATGAATGTGTATATTTGTGGTCGGCCAATACACACTTTTACATAAAAGTATAACATCAGTAAACATAACAATAATTCTTAAAAAGGCGGAAAAGGAATGCTTTATATCTCATGATGACTGCAGGCTCATAGCAGGAAACGCGACAAAACTGAAAACAAAAAGGACGTAGACAGTCTTGAAAAAAGAAAAAAGTTCTAATTATAGGTGCTGATAATTTATGTGTTCGATATCCAATACCTCGGACTTAATTAATGATGTCAATAGGGTCGAGGGATGAAATTTGGTAACCGATTTTCACTACTAATTTGAGGTTTTGTGTGTGGGATTTTAGTACATTGGCCAATCAATTGTGAACAAGTTTGCGATCGATTTTCGAGGAAGAAAACGGATAGCTAGTTCAGGAACACAAAAGAACAAGCAGCGTGTAATTAAGGTTAAGCAGAATGCTTATAATGAGGTACAGGCAACAAGAAGCCATTGTGTTTGGTTCGATGTCGGGAAACTGCACCCAGAGGGTTACACGAATTCAAATTTGGCTGCGTGAATGGAACGTAAAAATAATTGTAAATAGAAACAAAGGAGAAAATTATTTTTATGGCATTTATTGGAATGGAAATGTTAAGTTATAAAGTTATCTTTCGAGTGACCTCTTGTCTTAGGCTTTTGATTAGGACGGGATTTGATATTAGGAATTGAGGCGTCTGAAGAATTACAAATTTGTAAAATCACTCATTTTTGAATTTAGAATTTTTGAAAGCTTCAGATTTTCAAATTTATTGTTCGAAGTTAAAGATTATAGAATCTTTGGAAGTTACAGGTTGATTGAAGGAATAGATGATCTTAATCTAGATCAAATATTTGGGTGTGTAGCAATATGCAATAATTTGATACGTTGTTTAACAATAGACCTTGTAGCATTTTTTAACGCTTCACATAGAAACGGTGTTACCAAGAGGTCCGACTAATTACCCTGCGACTCGATTTTAAGACATTTTTAATTGGACGATACTTAAACGAGGCGGCAACGTTCAAGTAACTCGAACCAACGAATAATACCGGGTGAATTGAAGGTAAACGTAGCGTGTTCCGGTTCTCTTCGTATCGGAAGGGCGTTTTCCTGGGTGCAGCCTGCCGCTAATTGCTCAGCCACCTGCCGTTTATTTAAATTTACTCACGGATCCCGTTTCGCTTTGCTCGCCGACGTAATTTAAGAATTTGTATCCTGCACACCTGTGAATAGAACAAAGCGTTAACCCCGTGTCTTCTATGAAACTAAAACAACGGTGTCTCTCGTGGTTGCATCCCAATGAACGTATTGTGGAAGGTCCGGTTAAATGAAACATACTTTCCTTCCTTGGCTTGCAACTATTCAAATTACCCCTGCGACGTTAATTACAATGCGAATGCTGTTTTCTTCACACTGATGTTCCGTACCTAATCAAAATTTATTCAATTACGTAAGTGAACCTCGATGTTATTTCTTTATTCCTCGAACACTTCGCAACATTTCCTCTCAAACGTGCAAATGTCTGTCTATAGCAGTATAAATTGCGTTAATCATTTATGCGTTAAAAAATTACATTAAATAAATAGCATTGAGCACATAATAATAGCTATAAATACTATGAATAACACAATTTGATGAGGAAGATAATATATTTTATCTGTTACAGATCTTTCAGTACAATTTTAACTCTATTCTATGAACTCATATCACAATCTGAATATCTTTCGTTTTTTTATTTACTATCCAACCAGTTATACAAATTTTAAAATAAATTAGTGGTATACTGTGCATCTAATTACATTGAAAAATTTGTATTACAAATACAATTGAAAATCATGAACTCGATAGACTCTTTTCGAATGCTTTGTCTTCGGGTCTTCAAACAGAATATATGGTAGAAAATAATTTGTTGAAACCATTACGCGGACACATCATTCACTTTGACCTAAACGAAAGGCAAGGGTAATTTTGACACAGTGGTATCTTTGTGAAACATTTGGCTCGTTGCATGCGTTGAGCAGATAACTGAGCTTCTGGGTCTTTTTCGGGACTCAAAGTCCGGTTCATTACGCGTTGGGTAGAAAGTTATCGGAGTAACTTTTGTCCGTGGACAGCAAAGTCGAGTTAGAGTGACGGTCGGTATCCAACGACATGGTGAATATATGCTAATGCTATATCACGCTACCGTGATGAACTGAAGCTGTGGAAAATGACGCCAAACTAGCAACAATGCATATATACAGTGGGTGGGCAAATTATCATACTCAAACAAAAAGTTTTGCGTTTTATTACTTTAACTGATGGAACAGAACTAATATTTTCAGTGTAATATTAGAATATATTATTTTTACGATATAATTTTTATAACATTATCTTTACAATATAAATTTGATAATATTTTTACAATATAATTTTTATAACATTATCTTTACAATATAAATTTTATAACATTATTTTTACAATATAATTTTTATAACATTATTTTTACAATATAAATTTTATAACATTATTTTTACAATATAATTTTTATAACATTATTTTTACACTATAAATTTGATAACATTATTTTTACAATAGAATCTTTATAACATTATTTTTTAACAATAATACGTGTAATTAAAAATAAAAATTGAACAGTTAAACGTAAGTCGAAAATATCGAAATTATTAAGAAATTTCAGAAATTTCAGAAATATATGATTACTAAATTTCGAGATTTATAAATTGATAAATAAAATAATTTTCAAGTTTCTGGATTTCTACGTTACTAAATTTTCGATTTCTAAAATGTCTTAACTCCTGAATCTGCAAATTTTAAATCTACAAATTACTTAATTGCTAAATATTTCAATTTTGAGATTCATAAATTCCTTGATTCCTAAATATTCTAAGATAGTAAATTCTCAAATTTCGGAATTCTAATATTGCTAAACTTCTAAATTCACAACTTCCTAAAATCAAAGTTAGAAATTTCTTAATAAAATTTTTAATATCCTAACTTTTTAAATGTTTTATTTGTGAAATTTTTAGTATTTTAATCTTATTTTTGTAATCCTCGAATTTGTAAACGTCTGAATTTTTAAATTTGATAATTGGATGTTCAAAAATTAGAAGTTCAATCTTTGAATTCCCAAAGTTCTTATATTTTTAAATCTCCCAACTTCTAAGTTTTTGAGGTTTTAAACTTTATAATTTGACACTTTCTAATCTTTTGATAAAATTCCTAAATGTTTAAATTCATAAAATCCTATATTTTTATATCCATAAATTCCTAAATTGTAGATACCTCAATTTCTGAGTTTCTAAGTTTGAAAATTGAAAAATTTTAAATCTGTGAATTTCTAAATTTCTAAATTTCTGAATATAATTATTTCAAATACGTATTTTCGTAATGGAGTTCTTAAAACCGAAAGTGTGAAATTTGTAAATATCTAAAATTGTATATTTGTAAGTTTCAAAGTGTCAGAAGTCTTAAATTCCTATATTACTGAATTCCTAAATTCCTAAATTCTTGAATTTTTAAATACTCACAATTATTTAATTCCTTCATTTCTAACTTCTTAAATTCCTAAAATTCTAAATTCCTAAATTCTTAAGTTCCCAAATTCCCAAATTCCCAAATTCCTAAATTCCTAAATTTTTAAATTCCTAAATTCCTAAATTTTTAAATTCCTAAATTCCTAAATTTCTAAATTCCTAAAATCTTAAATTCCTAAATTCCGAAATTCGTTTATTTTTTAATCCCCTATTTCTTCAATTCTCCACTTCTTCAGTTCTTAAATTCTCCCTCCCTTAATTCCACTCTCGCTAAACTCATCACTTTCAAAGTCTAAAACTTTCAAAACTTGTAAATCCGAATTGATTAAATCTGTCCCATTCTCCGCTACATCGTTTCGATCACTGTCGTCCAAAGAGTCCCCCAAGCGTGGCGATATAACAGCCTACCATATCATTAAATCCAAACGCGAACGCACCGTGCGCCAATTCCATTTCTAACTTTCACGCGTGCAATCATCTGTAGATACCATGCAGGTCACGCGACCCTCGTAAAATGCTGCAAGTTGGTTCTCCATATTTGCCCGGAACACTTAATTAACACCAGTTTGCGATACCTCGAGTTCCCTCGCCAATCGATTCATTTTATTGCCCCCCGAACGACATCGTAGTTTCCCCGGAAGTGTACGCAGTTCACGGTGGTACAATAGAGAACGGTGTGTTTACCGAGCGCAGACAGCTATATCAGAGCTGATTAAGGGGCATCCTCGTGGGCGACCGAAGGAAGAGGTGGAGGATGTCTCTCGTGGAGACGTTTCCAGAAGACGCGGGTCATACCGGGAACGATGATAAATTAAGGCAGCATCATGGCTGGCCCAACAGCCGGTTGTTCCTTTGCTTTTGAACGAGACACACCCCTCTATGGCTGTCTCTCGCCACCACTACTCTGCTCCGAGCAATTCCCTTCTGGGTATGGCGCCATGTGTTACGAGGATGATATACGAGAAATCGAGCGGCAAGTGAAATATCTATGGGCCAACCAAATGCTGGCGTTCCTGACAGTACCAGGGAAATCTTGATCCTTCTGGACTGTCGCTTTCCGCGAACCTTCCATACTTTATTACAGCTTCGTTTTCTGCCACTTTATTGCACGACAGAATTGAATAAGGGGTTCCGCGTCGAACAGTTTATGGCAGGTTATGCGACAACACGGTGCCTGAGTTATGGTTCAATTCGTCGAACAGGTTTCATTCAGTATCATGAATATGTTAGTGACACGGACGGTTGGACACTTGTTGGAGATTGATCTTTATGCGATCTGAATGGCTATATTGCGACGACGCTCCTTATGGCGGTATTCGGCGCGGGAGTTTTTTGACAATTTTAGTTTTTGTTCCGATTTGTACTATATTTTCGTGTATTTTTAAATAGGAAATATATTATATTTACATGTATTTTAGGAAATTTGAGGATTTAGGGATATGAATGTACCATTTATACATTTACTATGTATATCAACTATATGAATTTTAGCGTATAATTTACTGTATACATATTGTATGTATATATTTTTTGTATGTATATTGTACATATATATTGTACGTATTGTATGTATGCATATTCTATAAAATGTATTGTATTTACATGTATTGTAACATATGATTCAGGGATATGAATGTATAATTTATAGATTTACTACCTATATGCATTTACTATATATATTTACTATATGAATTTAGTGTCTAATTTACTGTAAACATATTTACTGTCAATACAAGGTGTTTGCAATAATTTGTACCATCATTTTCTTCATAAATGGTAAAGAAAAGAAAAAAGCCGGAGTGGAAGATATTTGGAATGAGGAAACTAGTGCACAGTTTCCCGAAACTCGAAACTTTCTTGTGTTTCGAGGGATTTCGAGGTTTCGGCGTTTCGAGAAAGCCATCTTCAGTTGGTAGAGCACAGGAATTGACGTTAATCGCAATTTCTACTGACGGATTTTCATGAAACACTGGCGAAGACGTAAACTGTAACGTTGCAAAACCGTGCGACAAATACGAACATGTCATGGTAAGCAAAGTTTGAACTTTCCAGCACAGCTGCAACTGACGACTTATTTGTACTTGCTAGACTGCCTTTGCATCGCGAATAGTTTTACCGAATAGCTACGGTAGGTTATCGAAGTACCTGAACCAGAAAATATACGGTTAAATTAACTGTAGGCTAATTATTCAGCTTATTACCGTTCGAGCTTGAGCTACGAAACTTGAAGGCGATTATAAAGCACAATTTGTTTTCGGTAAGATGTAAATATGTATTTCTACGTTTAAAGTATACTAACTTCAGTATAATATTTTAACATAATGATAGCGGTATAATAACATTATAGTATAATAATCTTAGTGTAACTCGATTCAGGCGGCAAACTTTGCGTACCATACACACACACATACAGTCGGTCACGAAAATATTCGGACACTACTATGGTTTTGACTATTATATTCCGTTCTTCAGAAATGTAAACAATGAGAACAAAAGAAGGTTTCACATATGTTACAATGCAGCGTGTAGTTCACAGAAACGTAAGAAATATTTGTTTACGATACGTGATTATTTAACTAATAAAAGAAAAACGGAAAGTACGCTCATTTTCATGTCACAGAAATATTCGGACACTTGCTATACTTCTCAAGTTTCCAGGTTCCAGGAACTGACTGAAACAATGTTTGTAAACATATCATTCATACTATGTACAAAGTATGTTATAGATCGAATATTTGTCAGTCTTGTTCAAAATTTGTGCGAAATGGGTCGCAAAAGGAAGAATACATCGCTTGATATGCGACAATTGGTAATTTTTCATCATGAGAAAGGGAAATCGATTCGTAAAATTGCTGATTTATTAAATATTGGTAAGAGCACGGTATGGGATATTGTGCGACGGTACAAGAATGAAGATAGAATTGAATCTATCCCTCAAAGCGGACGCAAACCGATCCTAGATATTCGCGATAGACGTTCCATAATTAGGAGAATAAAATGTGATCCTCGGATAAGTGCTCCAAAGTTAGCAGCTGAATTAAATAAACACCGTGGAATATCAGTGCATCCGGAAAACATAAGACGAGTGTTAAGATCAGAGGGCTATAATGGAAGAATAGCTCGAAAGAAGCCGTATACTAACGCGGCGAACAGAATGAAGAGACTGAAATTTGCAAAGGACTACATTGCAAAGGATAGTGAGTGGTGGGAGGACGTAATTTTTGCGGACGAGTTAAAATATAATATTTATGGAAGCGACGGAAGAATTAGGGTATGGCGGAAGACAAAGGAAGAGCTGAATCCGAGACATTTGCAGCCGAGTGTGAAACACGGTGGTGGGTCTGTGATGGTGTGGGGCTGTATTTCGGCCCATGGAGTAGGCGAATTAGTTTTCATCGACGATATCCTTGATAAAAACAGATATCTACAGATTTTGCAAAACAATTTGAAGAAAAGTGCTGATAATATGGGACTTCAAAGTGGGATAAAGTTTTATCAAGACAATGACCCAAAGCACAAATCGCGAATTGTGCAAGAATTCTTATTATACACTTGCAAGAATATCCTCCATCCACCACCGCAATCGCCAGACTTGAATCCCATTGAAAATTTATGGGACGAATTAGATCGCCGAATTCGGACAACTCCCATAAACACAAAAGAAGAGCTAAAAAGACGTCTGCAAGAAGAATGGCTACATATTGGGCAAGATTATTTAAAAAAAATAATTTGTAATATGCCAACGCGATTACGGCATGTCATAAAACATATGGGATATTCAACAAAATACTAATTAATAAAAACAAGATTTATATATCGTGATATAAACTTAGTTTTGGCTGTGTCCGAATATTTCCGTGACATGAAAATAAGCGTACTTTCCATTTTTCTTTTATTAGTTAAATAATCACGTACTGTAAACAAATATTTCTTACGTTTTTGTAAACTATACGCTGCATAGTAACATATGCGAAACCTTTTTTTGTTCTTATTGTTTACATTTCTGAAGAACGGAATATAATAGTCAAAACTATAATGGTGTCCGAATATTTTCGTGACCGACTGTACATACTATCATGCGTTGACACATTATAGTATAAAGTTAATATTTTTCTGGAATTTGTTTTGATTTCTAGAAAATCTGTTAATTCCCAAATATCCTTATTTCCAAAGCCTAGAAGCACAAATTTAAAGATTCTGTAATTTTCCGAATGTTTCGATTTCTAAATTTATTCAGTTCACAAATATCCAAATTTTTTAATTTCCGGAAGTACCAATTTTTTCACTTTTAATATCTCGAGTTTGAAGATTTCTACATTTCTCAAATTCGCAAATATGTATTCTGATTTGTAAAGTTCCAACTTTCAGATTTTCAGATTAAAAAGCTTCTAAAAGTTTCATATTTTTCTATACTTTTCAAGTTTTAAATACAAAAATTTCCAAATCTCTAAATTTTCCAATTTCCAGAAACCAGAAGTCCTAAGTGTCCCAAATTTTCCAAAAGCACAAATTTAAAAGTACACAAACTCCTAAATTTTTTAATTCAGAACTCCCAAAACTTTGAATACCAACATATTACAATTTCCAAATTTCTAAATTTTTATATTCCAAAATCTTCAAATTATCAAATTTTTAATTTACTACTTTCGCAAATTTCCAAATCTGTAGATCCAACATTCTCAAGTCTTCAAATTTTCTTATTTCCAAATTCATAAATTTTCAATTGAAAAATTTGTATTCATAATAAATACAAAAGCTTAATTTCTCGATTACACAAAACTTTTTATACATACATGTCTTAAAAATTGCAAGTTAAATCGGAAAATATAATATTTTTCCTTATATATATAATTCCACAGAAATCACCTTGTAAATTAATGAATTTACATAATAAGTTATTACTTATATTACAAATTTATGAATGCATAATTATCGATTTCTGTAGAATATAATTATTTTAATAATGAATAATTTAACAAAGTTACTTAATGTGATAATGACAAATTATTATTATATTAAATTAATAATAATTGTGTTGTTATTATATTAAAATTATTCAATTAATTTAATAATAACATGAAGTGTCGTATCGAATGTGGACGTAATTTAAACTGTATTTATTAACTCAATTAAAATACTTTTCATCAATATTTCGATATCGATAAAATCAATTACTCATTCTTTGAATACTACTCTTTTGAAACCGTGACAATTTAAAATTAATTTTATATCCTTTTTCATTTTCATTGTCTAAATTTTCGATGATAGTTATTATTTTGATATTATTCCTGTAATAGATAAGTTTTTCGTTTTAAACTTATGATTGCATTCGTTTCGTAGGATTGGGTCATAATTAACCCTGCTTCATCAGTCGAGGGTTAAAATTGGTTGCGCTATAAAACAATTATGAAACAGTGAGTTGTGGAACGAGTTACGAAACTACCATTATACTTCAATTAATCGAAGGTTGATAGTTTCTGTACTCGAGATTCAGCCTTTAAGAGGGGATTACTGTATTAATACTTGAGAACTTATTACTGCATCGTAATATTGGCTTTTCGATGTTGATTACATCGATATAATAATTGAAACAATCTTTTATATTATGGTAATTCATCTTTTAAATCAAAAGTTAAGACAACCTTATAGAAACCAGCTATAAATTGAAGTACGTTCTATCATAAAAAATTTTCGAAATTACAATAAACTGTACCAAATTGCTAAACTTATAAACATATCAATTTTTAAAAGTACAAAAAATGTTATTAAACGTAACTTTTAAAGTTACAAAAAATATTTTCAATCAAATTTTTTAAATTATAAAGAATGTCAATTACATTTTTTAAATTACAGAAAATGCTGTCAAATAATTTTTTAACTTGCAAAGAATAATATGAATCAAATTTTTTAAATCACAAAAATTATTATTAATTTAAATAACCATCTTTCTGTTAGATTTGCAGCCTTTTGAAATTTGAAATTCTTCATGTAGGTGAAAGATAATGAAGTAATGCATTGAAAATGATATAAATTGATAATAAATGATAAATGTACCAAACAATATATAAAAACTTATATAGACTGTAACAGTTTCAAATATTCAAGATAATTTATATTTTAGTCTATTGTTTTCTGAATTTTACATAAATAAAAAATATGCTATTGATCTACATTTCATTAGTATTTAGGGAAATTTATATTTAAATCTACTAATCTTATAAATATTCAAAAATTGTTATATAAATATTAATTATTATTATAAATGGTTAAAATCAAAAGTACACTACTCATTTACATTTTATACGTATTTAGGAAAAATTATATTAGTTATATAAATGTTTCAAAAATATTTTATAATATAAATTATTATTTTTCCATTGAAATTAAAGTAGGAAAGTAAGTAAATAAACTTATACAAAGACTCATTCTATTGACTTGAATTAACATATATTTTGATAAAAACTTCGTAATAAATTCTAAGGGGTTCTATAAGGGTTTCTCATAATAAATTCTAAAGGGTTCCGTGAATTTAGTGTTAAACACTATTTTAAGTGAATAAAATTAAAGGAACACCATTGGTCCCCATTCTATATAAATTTACAGTAACTTATATCAATCGATAATCTTCAATCAATACTTTAAATCATCCTATAACATCTTTGGATTAACTGATTTAAATTATCGTAAATAAAAAACTGTTTTACCCCTTCGCATAAATTTCCTAAGAAATTCTTTGAAACTAGAAGTCAAAGTATACCAGCACTCCGATTCCTGAACCCGAATCTTTGCAAATATTGTATTCAAAGTTGAAAACCTCTCGTCGAGATTGTGTGCATAAAGTCTGGTGAAAGAGGTTGCGGTCGAATCTGTTGGAGAAAGAAAAGGAAATGTTCCCTTAGTCCAGCAACGTTATTCTCCGTACGTGTTTGAAGTAGATGCCTGTACAATGTGTAACGACGTGTTGGAATACAGCTTCGGGGGAATTCGATCTAACGATAGGAGAAGGCATTACATGAGATGTTAGCATGAAAAAGACCGGCTCATAACCTGGTGCTGCCAACCTGACTAACGGAAGCCACCTTGCCAGCGGCACGAACGAAGCGAAAGGAAAAATACCGAAGATATTACGATCTTCTCAATTTTTATGCTTCATTGTGAGTGTTTTAAACCGTTCAACGAGGCTGCAGTTCCTTCTCGTTATTCCAATTTTTTATACCTTTATGGAAACTGGATAAAAAAGATCCATGCAAAAGAAAGAACAAAAAATGCAAAAGAACCTAACCTAGAAAAGTTGGGAGACTGTGTGGACATTGTAGTAACTGCAATTTTATGCATTGAAAATGGAAGACTCCGTGGGTGGACATTTTTGTTCTGCTTTTTACGTATTTATCGTAGATGTAGATTGGGATTTTTCATATTATGTTCATGTGGTGCTATAGTTATGCAACGATCAAAAATTAATTCTCATATTTTTTTATACAATAAAATAATTTTAACAAACTTTCACTGAGGTTTATTGTTCACTGTAACTTTTAATTTTATATGGATGATTTTTATATTATTCTAAAGCAAAGTCATTTATATTTTTCTAAAGTAATGTATTATTCTATTGTAAAGTGATGTTTACTGCAGGTTTATAGTGGATTCTTTGATGTATAGTAAACTCTTATTCGATTGCCACCACTTATATTGTAGGTTGCACGGATATTTATCGAAATCTCAAATTTTTTTGTTTAAAAATTGTATGGTCACAAACAATGTTTGTTCTCGAATTGTCCAATTTATAAATTCTTCGATTTTAAAATTTCAACTTTACAAATTTTCAAGTTACCGAAATTTGTTAATGTGAAATTTCCTAAATCACAAATTTTAAAATTTTCAAATTGTCACATTTCCAAATTCTCAATTTTTCAATTCCGAAATTGTTAAACTTTCAAATTTTTTAATTTTCAGAATCACAAATTGTCAAATTTACTAAATTTCAGTTTTCTAAGTTTCAATTCCTTAGATTTGGAATTTCCTCCTTCAAAAATTTATAAATTATTAAACGTTCCCAATCTGAAATTTTCTAAACCACAACTTTTCAAGTTCACAAACTTTAAAAATTACAAATTTGAAAACTTCAAAACTTTCACTTTCTCAATACCCACTGTTAAGGTTTAAAATTTTCAATCTTTTAGAATCAAATTTCTAAAATTACATTTTAGTTTCCTAATTTTAATTTTATCAAGTTTTGAAATTTTCAACATTGAAATTTTTTAATAAAATTTATTTTATAAAAATTTCTAAATTATAAATTTTTTAATTTCTTAATCTCTCAAATAACAAATTACCAAATTTCCTAATTTTTAATTTCCCAAGTCCTAAATTATTAAACTTCAAAATTTTTTAATTTTCAAAATTACAAATACACAAATGTATTAAATTTCAATCTTTTAATTCTTAATTTATAATTTGTCAAGTGTACAAGCTTTCCAAATCACAAATTTGAAAATTTCAAAATTTTCAGAATTTCTCAATCGAAATTATCTAAAACAAATATTTTCATATTGAGAAATTTGATCAAGTTATTCTGAAAATTCTTAAATATAATTTATGTCTTTCAATTTCTCATATTTTCAAATTAAAGAATTATTGGGTTGGCAAACCTTTAAGTTTTCAAATTTACAAAGTTTTAAAAGTAAAAATTCTCAATTTGCTAAATTCTCAAAATATATCAATTTCAAACTCTCTAAATCACAAGTTCCTAAATTTTCAAGCTTTATATCACAGCATAGAATAATCTCTTTTATGTTACCAATTTCAAATGGCTTTCGCCTCTATATCCCCATCCATAAAAGCAAATAGAAATATTGATATAACGTGCTATATTTTTGTTCCAGACTTTATTTGCACAAAATAGTAAACTGAGAGATCAATTGGAAAAATGAAACAACTGTATGTGGAATAATTGCAATATTTTAGGACATTTAATGTACTAAATAATTTAAACGTATTTATTTCTAGTTACGGGAGGTAATAATTTCAATGTTATTAAAATTCATTAATCCATTATCTCTGACCTGTATTTTCATTTAACACTGATGTTTTTTTTATTCAGTGTAATACCGAAATATCTTCATCAATGTTCACTTCTATTATTTCTATTAATCAAATATATTAAGATTACATTTTTGTTGTCAATCTTTATGAACTAACTATTATTATCTTATTAGAAGAGCAAAATACCGTTTACATATAAGTAACTACGAATTTAAACGTGTAGCTTTTAAACTTATTTAAATTGTTGCTAGAAATATTAAGAGAGTCACAGAGAGGGTTGAAGAGTATGCAAATTGTATGCATACTTACCATTGTGTACCAAAATTGCTCATTTCTATTTAAAACATATGCACCACTTCCCTTCTAAAAAAATTTGATCCCACAAATAAAACACTTTTTGAACAATTAATTTGTCTCCTTTAACACTTTCTATGTCGACACTGGTAATTGAGTTGAAAGTTAATACAATAAACCGCTCGGTATAATACATTCGTTAGGATATTGATATTCTAATCAAAGTTTCAGTTATTATACGTAATGATGCATCTATAATTGATTCCGTCAGCTCGTTTTACTCTCGTTATCGATTTGCTGTCCAGATTCTTTGCGAGCGTGCTCGATACAATTTGTAATCAGTGAATAACAAACGCGTTAGCATATCGAATTGCGTGATTGCATCAGAGCACATTGCTCTAATTTCTGCATTTAATAACCAATCGAATTTGGTGCATTTGTATAACAAATATCTTTCGTTTCAGTTTCAAAATGTCGTCCCAATTTTCAAACCATAACAGCAGCGAATTCGTTGATTAAATTTTTTTAATTCGTTCAACATTTCTCTCCGTATTTTTCGAGTATTAAGAGAAATTCCGTGCATTTTCATAAGAATTCCCTAAGTTCGTGGTTGTTGACCAAACGCAGCATCATTACCATCGAAACGTTCCCCCCATTTTGTAAATGAGAACGAACAAAACAAGGCTGTTGACCAACTTCTCACGGACTGATCCTGGCTAGTGTAATGAATTTCATGTATACGAAAATATTCATGAATCTCATGAAACTTAAAGAGCGTAACGTCGAACGGGCACGTTTAAACGTTTGTAATGGAAACGCACCCTTAGGACTACGGTTCAGTTGGCAGCATGGGTTTTGAAACGTATATGTAACTTTGACTACGGGGAACTGCGAGCAACTGCGAGAAGTTGGCTTCAGGAGTGAGGGTGAAAGCAAACAGAAAGCATTTCTGGAGATTAAACACATTTAGCATTAACAGACGTAAACTCTACACACGAATACCGTGTAGTTTTAATTCCAACAACCGAGCGTACCAACTTACTTGCTTAATCTTACTAATCGTTGTATTAGTTCGTCGTTGCAATACTTGTACGATATATCGTACCATTTCAAAGCCTTGTTTGAAGGAGTGAGCCTATGGCACAACATATGACGTTACTTTTTTCCGTTTTCTATACCTTTTCCATTTTCTAAAATTTCTTTTCTGTTTTTTACCTTTTCTAAATTTATTTTGTCTAATTTTTTACGCTTACTGCTGGGTTTCGCTGGAGCCTGGTTAATTTCAACTCTTAGGTCCTTGCAAATCTCTTCACTTTCTGTTTTATGTCTTTTCTGTCTATTCCAAATTTGTGTCCTTTCCGAATTTCTCAACGATTTTCTAGGTTTCACTTTCTCGTTTTCTCTATCAAGGTCTTTTTTTTCAATTTTTCCGAACGTTGCCTGTTGTTTAGGGGAAAATGGACGTTACGATGGGATTCTACGATAAAAAATCTAGAAGAAACCATTTGTAGCTTTGGTTCTACAGTACACTACCAAAATCGACTTATTTTTAACATCCCTCTTCATTAGTACTGAAACAATAGACTTTTTGAAATTTAATAATTTGGTTATTCGACAAATGAAAATGTAGAAATTTGAGGATATAGGGATTTGGAAATTGGGGAATTTTAGTATTTGAAAATTTGAGAAATTTTAAGATTTGAAAATTTGATAATTTAAGGGCTTTAAAGTTCAGAAATTTAAGAATTTAGAAACTTGAAAATTTGGAATCTTTGAAATACGAAAATTAGAAAACTGGAAAATTGATAAATGTAAAGAGTTCGAAATTTGTAAATTTATAAGTACGAAAATTGGAAAATATGGAAATTCAAATAATTGGAAATTTTAGAATTTTAGAATTTTAGAATTTCAGAATTTCAGAATTTTAGAATTTTAGAATTTTAGAATTTCAGAATTTTACAATTTAGAAATCTGGGATTTAAGAATATAAAAAATGATAAAATTTGATAATTTGGAAATTTGAAAATCTGCAACTATAAAATTTGCAATCACATCGTTCCAGTTAACAAAGCTGACACCTTACCATTAAAAGTTATATAATTTTGTAAAATTATTGTTTTTGAGATTGTCTTCGATCATGTAAAATTTTGTAGGGAATGAAAATCCCGAAGATCGTGAACTTTTCTTGCTAATTAAACATTGATTTACTAATTCGCTAACTTATAATTTAGTTAAACCCTGAGCTCTGTCTTACTAAGTAATATAATTTAGTAATTGGGGTTATTGAATTACTCCAAAAATAATCTTAATCTACATCACTGTCTTCTTAATTATAGTATACCTTAATTTTATGATCGTATAAAGTAGTTGTTAATCAGGTACTGAATAACTGCTTTCACACTTGTGTAACGTTGTAAATTTTATTATTAATCAATTCTCACGACATTTCACGAATTTAATTTCAGTAAGATTGATGTTTTTCGAGTAATAATAATCAAAATATTGTTCGCGTTTTCTCTCCGGTGGAACCACTGTTTGTTTTATTTCCTTGTTGTATTAAATTTTATTTGTTCCCCACTTCAGTTTCAATCAACATGATTGTGCCATAGAAGGTTTCTTTGAATTTCAGCAAACAATCGCGCGATAAATTTGATTTCGGAAAATGAAGAGTAAAACTCGAACGATCTATAGATTCAATTAATCTTCTGCTCGACCCAACATAGCAGTAATATTCGTTCTTCCATTTTTCATTTCAATTCTCTATTGTCCTTTCTTTCATTAATTTAGGATAATTGAAAGATCGATAGGAGACAGCTAACGAAAACGATGAAAGGTTAACATGAATTTATGAATCTCTTTCTACGAGTAATAAAAAATTTTCTAATTGAAAACTGGTGGAATTCGGTTAAGATTAAATAAAACTTGAATTTAATTTTTTAAATATTTTATTAATTAGTATAACATACAACTTTTTCTATGCGAAAAACACACGAAGTGAAGATATAATTAAACTCACTGGAAAAATCCGGTGTTCAGTATGCAGTACATCTATTGTTTTTACTATTATTCAGCAGTTCTATTTATTTTCACCGGTTGTCATTTATTTTGCAAATCAGGCAACTCCATTTTTTGTTATTGCGAGATATTTAAGGGTTGTGCGTTTCAATAATTTTTAAAATATTGATAAGCATTAATAGACAAATTTCTTGAATTTTCTGGTATTAGATAATGTTTATTAACCAATACATAGTGTAACTGCCAAAGAAAGTAAAGTTTTTATTATACACGAATGGGTTTGTCTCACTTTCAAATATTGCTATATTTATCGTTACATTGATAGAATATTAACAATTAAATACCGTCAATATCGTTAATATGTTCGTTTTAAACTAATTATATTCTAACTTAAATACACTTTCTTTGAACGGTTTATCGACAAATATGTTGTATTAAAATATTAAGTGTCGTATATTTTCTTTTTGAGACGATTTAATGAAACGATGCAGAATGTTTAATTAAGTTTTCTCGCCTGACATTCGTATTCTGAGAAAATTATTGGTATCCAGAACAGAAGGGAGAAAAGTCTGCCGATATTTCCGATATCTGACCGGTGTGACCATCGACAGATGACATTCCGCGCTACGCTTTTGTCTCGTTCTTGTCTTTTCACTTTGACACGCATCGCTATTAAAAGCTCTCCGATAACGAAGGATATCAAAAAGCATCGGCACAATTGTCAACTTGTCTCTGACAAAATTGTCGTTTTCTCGGTTATACTTCGTTCGTTACTTGTCACTTTAATTGTCGTGTACAATTAACGGTATTTCAAATTACCCCAAGTGACAGACAGGATTAACCCTTTATTGCACGACTATTTCTAATTTAAAAAGAAAAATATTTTTAAACTTGTTAAGATTATGAAGTGGATACGACAACGAATTATTATGTGGATTTAAAGCCAAATAACATTCTAAGATTTATTAAATAAAATTACAATAAACTGATATTAATACACGATGGCAACGATACAACAGATTGAAACGAATAGCAATTCAGGACGGTGTTCACGTCTTATATAAACTACTGACAAAGTAGTCTTTTGTCTATCGATTAATCTATAAATCGAATATTGATTTACGTCGATAATTTGTTCTATTTTCAACAAAACTTTTACTCGTAATAATGATAAAATACATCTACAAACAAACATTTCTTACTTAAACATTTTATTTGAGGAACGATAATAATAATAGTAGTGCAAAATAATATTGAATTTTTCTTTGATAATAATTACGTAATACAGAATTTGTAACATTTTGAGAAGATATTATATTAGTAAAAATATAACAAAAATTGTAAGTGCAAATAAGAAACGAGTGTTTAAAAAAATGCGTTAAAATTGTCTACGATCAGATAATTGTTTTAAAATATTTAAACGTGAAAAAATCTTTTAGACATCATTCCAGAAAACTTTTGCTGAAATTCTGCAGAGTAAAATCATTACCGATTAGTTCTCACATGCACTTTTATAATTATAACTATAACCTTGTTCATCTAAATTTTTGGAATTTAGATATTGTTTCATGAAAGCATTATCTTCTTGTTTATCAATTAAACAAATTTTAAAAAATCGATGCTTTTGAACTTTACAGAGATTCCTTTAAAGTCATGTTGGTCAAGTTTTACGAACAAAACTGAAACACACTGTATATAACATGGAAAAACAAAGAATTCCATAGTTATTTTGTGCTTTTGTTATAATTTTTTAATAAAACATTTAAAACCCTATAAAATTGTCTTACTTTTTATAGAATACTCTGTAGTACATACATTTTATTGAAGCACTCTCTATATGGAGATTTGTATGTTAATTAAATTTGTTTGTGTTTGCAGGTATGTATTAGCAGCACGGTCATTTATGGTTATTCTGGATGAAGTTTTACAACACTCGACCTCGTTTCGCAGTTCTTCACTGTTTTACAGAACGGTATGGTGAAATTAACTTACGTTTTAACGATCTTAATATATCTAAGATTTATAAATTCTTGATGAAATGTCTGGGGATTTTGGAGGTGAATATCAAACTTTCTGACAATTATATAACAAATATTCCTGTAGTATTATACTGTGTGCTTTGTATCATTATTCCGATAAAATTTCTCTTGTATATGTCACAGGGAAATTATCAAAATAGGGATTTGATGAAACCCCTAAGGTATATGATCAATTCACAGAAGATGTTAAAATAACTGTTCTTCAGATACAAATTCGGTCAGAGTTTAATTTCTTTTTATATCTGACCTCATTTTTCTACGGTAGGTACTGGATAAAACTCAAAATATAGAAAACAAAACCTAACAATAATAAAAAACAATTAAAGGATTTGATCTAATACCTTTCTTCAAGGAAATCACCCCACAGAGTTGTTATTTTAATATTTTCCGTGAATTGATCATATACCTTAGGGCAGGTGTCGGCAACGAGTGTCCCGACAGACTTTACAACAAAATTTATTGGATGTTGTTGATCATATGCTGGTACGAGAATGTGATATTGTTTTCCAACACGATAATGCCCCCCAGAAGCGCCCCCAAAATCGTTGAGTATTCTACAAAAAGGGTCAAAAATCGGCTCGAGGCTCAACAATTTCAAACGATAGTGTGACCTGCTCAAAGTCCAGACTTAAAACCTATCGAAAATGTCTGTGCATATTTAAAAATAAAACTAGCAAATGAGTACAGCGCTCCACCAGCAACAATAAATGATTTGTGGCAAAGAGTGCAGGAACAGTGGTATTTTATTACTCCAGAATACTGCGAAAATATAATTTCAAGTATGTCTAAACGCATTCAAGCCACTATGAAGACAAAAGGATCGTAGACGAAATAATAAATGTATCAAAATATGAAATGTTTCTTTGAAAGTTAATTGGGGTGCAAAACCGATCACACGGAAAAAATGTGTCTTTATCAAAATAATAATAATATCATGATTGTTTAAATTTTCTTGAAAACCTAAAATGTTGTACTTAATACTATATACTTTGTTTCTTGGTATTCTATATGCAAACATTAAATAAAAATTAATTTTTGTAAAATATCTTAGGTGTGTTCACTTTTATTCCTCACTGTATATTTGATTCTTTAAAAAAAAAATGGCTTTTAACTCCAGAAAGGTTGTCGACTCCTGCCTTAGGGATTTGATCAAATCCCTATTTTCCTGTGACATATATATGCTCGATGTTCAATTTAGAAATACTGTATCCTAGAAGAGATCAGAAAAAACAGTGACAATTTCCTCGGAACTCGTTTCACCGAGTTCTCGCTAACGTTTTCAGGGAAATCCGTTCGAGAGTCGAGAGCGTAGCTCGAAGGCAAAGCACAGTAAATTGTCAGTGACAAGCGGGCGATCCGGATTAACGTTCTATTGGCAGCGTTTCAATGGTCTTTGCAGGGTCGTGTACAGTCCAGGCTAGGTACCACGGAGTGTTCCTCATTCGCTCGTAAAATGCAAAGCACCGAGTTACGATACAAGCTTGGCCAGCACGTGTCTCGTGCTTCGTTTTGCGGGTCACATGTGTCGTGAAACAGTGATTTCCCAAGTGCCGTCACGATACACATTGTTGTTCTTTTACATAGACGACGAGGCAATTATGATCAGTCCTCTTCCTGTTTCGTGTGCTTGTTTTGTTCAGCTATGACTGCTTCTGTTACGAGTCCACACGAGTATTTAACTCTTTTGTCCACCACTGCAGCAGTGAATTGCTGTGATCACTGTGTAATGAAAATACTAATATGACGATGGAGAACTGTTTAGTTTTACACAGTGAACTTTTCATTTTTATGCGGTGAGAAACTGTTTAATCTTCTGTAGGAAAGTTTTTAATTTTATGCAGTGGGAAACTTTAGTTTTGTACGATGGAACAGTGTTTAGTTTTATAATAAACCCATTAGGGTTTTATAAAAAATCCCTTTTACTATCAGAGAAAGAAAAAACTTTGGTTAAGATAAAGGGGACCAATATCAATAATCTTTTAATACCTACACTTTCGATCTCATTATCTTGAGTAGTGTTGCGAAAGTTTTAACGGGAGGTAGGTTAGGATTAAGTGAGGTCGATCATGTTATTGGCGCGTTCCACTTAATAGTAAAGTACCTATGTCATAACTTACGCTGCCAGACTCATACGTGAGGTCTAATGGGTTCTAGGAGATATTTTCTGAAATTTTCTGCACTTCATGTTCAACGAAATATTCACTATTTTATGTCATTTTTTACATCTACCATAGAAAATAATTCATTTTCAATTTCTGTATACCAGAATTTTTATTAAGTTTCAATTCTTTCAAATCTTTATGCATCTTATTTCCTATGTTTTCAAATTTTTATACATATTTCAATTTTTGTAAATTTTGTGCATTTAATTCTCAATGTTTCCAAATTGTTATACTCGCAAATA
This sequence comes from Megachile willughbiella, assembly GCA_945859595.2. Classification (NCBI taxonomy): domain Eukaryota; kingdom Metazoa; phylum Arthropoda; class Insecta; order Hymenoptera; family Megachilidae; genus Megachile; species Megachile willughbiella. The sequence goes on from OX243807.1 coordinate 3,449,375, forward strand.
TATCCCCCGATTTCTGAGGACATGGAGTATATGAAGATAGTGTATGAGGATGTGTGAATATTGAGATAAAGATATATCGGTGCACTGGTGAATATAGTTTTTAGTAATTTAGCCATCTTGACATAACACTCTTTATTTTAGTAGCTCGGATGTGGATGTGGGATCTTAATAGCTCAGATGAGGATAGGACCTAGGATAGGACTTACATTTAGACAGATCCAGAAATTTAGAAATATACCTTTTTGATATAATGCACGTACATGTTCCACTTTTATAGTACAAATAGGCCGATCTAGAGACATTAAGATCTACTTTATCAGATTACAAGAACCGTTGATATTCACCCCTTGCACTATGATTTGTTTGTCAAGTGCGTCAGTCAGAACTAACTAATCACAGCTACAATATTAAAACTGTTGAGAATATACCACATTATCGACGTGAATCATTATTCGATTCATAAAGTAATCGATTGACAAAAGACTACTCAGTCATTGGTTTATATAAAACGTGAATACCGTCCTGAATATCTGTTCTGTTCCATTTATTGTGTCGTTGCCATCGTGTTAAAAACATCAGTTTCTTGTAATATTATTTTAATAAATCTTAGAATATTATTTGGCTTTACATCCTTATAATAATTCGTTGTCGTCTTCACTGTATAATCTTAACAAAAACAGACAAAGAAAGTTGAAATGTTATGTCAATATTGTATTGTGCAATCCTTGATTATGCAAATTATTGGACTTGAACTCCAAATAACGTATTAAAAATGTGGGTAAAATTGATCACAGCTGAAATGCGTCACGAGTCAGACAAAATTGCGCAAGGGGTTAAACAGACAACTGCTTATCCGATATTATTGAGATTATTGCTGTGCAATCTCCATGATTTACAAAGAATCTGATCATTTTCGCGTCAGGCCAAAAGCACGCTGGCACTCGAAAAGCATCAGAATTCGTAATTAATAATAAAAGCACAGAAGGACGACGATATGACCAGTGACAGCTGGCCACCGTGGCGAACTTTCCAATTTGACCAAAAATTTTCTGCTCGGCCACTGGCTGTCTATTTACCTACCTTTCCATGCGCCAGCTGGTGCGACAGGTATAACGGGTTTACGTACCCTGGTTTTCGCCGCGTCCCTTTGCCCTTCTGCCTGCCCTACAGCGGGGGCTAATACCCCGGCAAGAGCAGCGTAGCAAATTAGAACGGGACACGATCGTCCACGCTGAAACGTTCGAAACTAACCCCTCATTTCCGTAAGCGGATTTTCTGTTGAGCGTGTGCCAGCTACACGGGCGCGTGTTTGGTGAAACACGCGGAAGAGCCTGGAACGATAGACTATGCTGGAGATATTCGTTAGCGAAGCCCGGGCTGTAAAGAGAGGTATTAAACGCGCTTGGGGGTATCAGGTGATCCTAACGGGCCGACCGATTTATTCGCCGATCGAGCCATCAGGTGAATTAGTGCGTCGTAAACCGACGACCCACGTTAACCGTGTTTAATTATTATTCAGGACGTGATTTCCGAACGGGAAGACGGGTAATATCGAGGGTGGTTCGATCATACAGGCAGCGGATCTTGTGAGCAGAGGCTCCTTTATGGATTTTTGATGATGTGATACATCGAGATGTTGATTTTAACATTAGAGTAGTTATGTATACCGTAACTTAGGGATTCTTGGTAATTTGACAATTTGAGAAATATGGGGATTTGGGGATTGGGGAATTTAAGAATTTGGGGATGTAGGGATTCAGATGTTTGAAAGTTTGGAAATTTAGGATTTTAGGAATTTTGGCGGAATGAGGACTTCCGATTTTGGGGTTTCAGAATTTAGGAATTCGGGGATGTTGGGGATTTAGAAATTTTTAAATTTGGGGATTTGGAAGTTTTGGAATTTGAGGATTTGGAAATTAGGGAATTTGAGAATTTGGAGTATAGAAATTTTCAAACTTGAAAATTTGGGAACTTTATGATTTTGGGATTTGAGTGTGGGGGGATTTTGGAATTTGGAAATTTGGGAACTTGAGAAATTTGATAATTTTGGAATTTGGGCGTGGGAGAATCTGGAATTTGGGAATTTTAGGAATTTTAGGAATTTCAGGAATTTTAGGAATTTCGGGAACTTCATGAATTTTAGGAATTTCAGGAATTTGAAAATGTAGGGATTTAGAGTTTTGAAAGTTACGAAATTTGGGGATTCAGTGGTTTAACAATTTAGAGATTTAGAGTTTTCAGAACTCGGCAATTTGGAGATTTTAGAGGTTTTAGGGGTTTCGAAATTTAGTGTTAAGATTATACAGTAAAGACGATAACGAATTATTATAAGGATGTGAGCCAAATAATATTCTACGATTGATTAAAATAATATTACAATAATAGAACAGAATAGATATTCGGGACGGTGTTCGCGTTTTATATAAACCAATGACTGAGTAGTCTTTTGTCAATCGATTACTTTATGAATCGAATAATGATTCACGTCGATAATTTGGTATATTCTCAACATTTAGAAATTTGAAAATTTGAGTTCTTGGTATGGCTAAAATTTTACAAGTTATAAGTTCTAAAAATTTTAAACTAGCTTTTGTTTACAAATATCATAATGTAAATAAGATTATAGATATCCACGTGAATTAATCGTCATTTTTTACGTCAAATTTCAGAGTTTTATTTAAAAAATACAACTCATGAATCAAGAAAATAAACAAAATTATAAAATTTTAATTGCAGCAAGAATGATTTGCTTTGACTGTGCACCAACAAAAATGTGTAAAGTCTTATAAAATTTTTAATATACTCGAGTATTTAAAAATTGCATCTGGTGTAAGGAAATAATAAATTATTAACAAATTTAATTTTAAGGGTATATAATGTAATTAAGTAAAGTAAATATATAATGTATAAAGTTACAACTAGTAAATGTCCTAATATAATATAGACGGGCGTTTACGTTTTTTTCTGTAGATATTCACCGAGTATTATATAGCATATATAGAACAATCAATAAACTTTGTATGTTATGTAATATCTTCTGTGACTCTCTTAAATATTTTGTTCAGCAATTTACATATTTTCAAAAAACAAGTTCTTTGTGTATGAAACTGGTAATTACTTGTATTTGTCAAGAAGTATTTTACCTATGTAATAAAATAAATTAAATAATATGATGCATTAATATACAAGATGTTCCATAATTTGTGGTACGACTGTTAATTGATTGACAGGAAAAAAATAGTCTCTGTTCTCATTTCTGAAAATGATGTATGCATATACTAAATGTTTATTACATTTGCGTTTAACATAAAATTAACAAGATTTCTGTCACACTATTTGCTCAGTTGCGATATGTTAAACAGCTTTCATGTCCAGTGTGTTCGAAGTAAACAGGTGCACAAAATACGTTAATTTATGTGTTAAACATCAGCTTACCTGCATGATGGTTTACCAGCATAGTTGTGAATTAACCGAGGATGTGGTTGATTGGGTAATTTGGTAATGCCGCAAAATCAATTGAATAACCATATTGGTGTACTGACGAACCTGTTTATTGAAATGTACCGCACTCGCCTTTGCTTTCGAAATGGACTCCAAAATTACCATGTGAAGTTCACTATTTTAAAGGAAATACTTTACATATTCATCAAAGTTAATCTTTTCAATCAAAATTATTTCTATATCGTATATAATACTGTTTGCAAGATATTAACTCCGTTGCATAATTTTTCTTCTGTGAAGAAAATATAATAAACGTAATTTTTAAACGTAAATATTTTCTACTTGATTTTGTTTCAAGAGAAATTACTTAACGTTGCAGAGTTTGCAACATTTTGAGAAAAACGCAATAAAAATTGCAATTGCAAAAGATTATAGATGTTTCTAATCATTTCATTAATTACGAAATTTATAATTTATTGGCATTTCACAAAATGCAAGAATTTCAGATGATATTATTTTATGATGAAATTAACAGTTTAAATAAACATAAATATGTTTCATGGAATGCAGGAATTTGATATATTATTTCATGTAACATATTCGTAACACAATTTCCAATCACAGTATTAACTACGAAATTTACAATTTATTTACATTTCACAAAATGCAAGAATTTGATATGATATTATTTTATGCAACATATTTGTAACGCGATGCAATCAAGGATTAAATCTGTATTTCGTTTCAAAATTAAAAACAAAAAATGTGATTTGATGCACTCTGATTTTAAAGTTCGATATTATTTGCAAAACTTGTTGCTGCTTTATGAAAACAATTGTTTTATTTTTGAAAAAGAATTCGAAATTTTTGTATGCACACTTCAGACACTACTTAAACTTCCGTCCTTTTAAATTTTCAACACGTTCCAGGGTTTAATATTAATCCCTACTTTCAATTATGTAATGTGTTGGCAAATTCTTGATCTTAAGTGAAAAATTAGTACACTCTTTACAAGCTTTTTAAGATGTCTTTTAATTTTTCAATATTTTCCTGGGTTCAACGTTAGTTTCGTACTCTGTCCTGGTCGGAAGATAATATCACCATACTAGATTATTCTAGTAACCTTGCGAAGAAATTTCCTAGTTAACTGACCCTTATTTCCGGATGAATAATTAATATGCTCTTTAAAAGCTTTCTCAACTTTTATTCTTTCAGTTCTTTTATAATTTCTCTCTCAGTCTTATTTTATCGAATCTGAATTTTATATTAGACTTCAGATATAAACAGAGAAAATTATAGCAATTGTGTTGCAAAAAATATCTGTTACCAGGAAATTCTTCTTTTACAAAAAATAATTAAGTAACTTTTAAGGAATTCAAAGGACTGAAAATTAGGGTGTATGAAAATTTGAAATATAGGAAGTTTGGCATTTATAGTATTTGAGAAGTTGAGAATTTCAGTATTTGGGAATTTGGAAATTAGAAATTTGAGATTTAGATATTTAGAAATATGGGTACTTGAATATATGAAAATTTGTCAATATGGCAATTTAGTCATTTGTGAATTAGAAAAATAATTCAGGAATTTGGAAGTTTGGAAATTTGATATTAGGTAGAGAACTTGAAAATTAGATATTTGGAAACGTGACTATTTGAAGATTTATCAATTCGATAATTAAAAAATTTTCAAATTACGAATTTGTAAATGTAGGAATTAAAAAGTTTGCAAATTTGAGTGATCTAAATTTGGCAAAAATTCTGTGATACCCTATTTGCCTGATGCACCAGTTCTAATATACATAAATAAATACTCTTTAAAGCTTTTTAAGCCTTTAAAACATTTTATCTAATTTCCCTCTTCACTACTTCAATTTAATTTAAACAATCATTTACATAATTTACACACGTATCCACTTAATTCAACCTTCAAGTTCCCCCAAATCTCATATAGGCATAACAAAATTGTGCACTAAAAATTTACTGTTCCAGTTTCTTCGTGTTCTCGTAAATCCAACCCTGTGTTGATAAAAAAAGAATTTGTTCATCCATTGAAAATAATTCGAGCACGAGAGGATTAAGCTCGGAAAGTTCTAAACGGTGTAAAAGAAAACTCTTTTATTCTGTCGCGAGAAATCGACGTCTCGACAATTGTTTTCGATCGTTCGTGTTCACACGGTCGTCCGTGACAAATGTTCGTTGAAGAGCTTTCGGTAGCGGTGCACACAAAGAGAACGACGAACACGGATCCTGTGCACCTGCCACAGCAAAGTTGATTTCCATGGAGGAAATTTCGCGTCACCTTGGTCCGTGGTTCGCAGCTTGTCCAAAGTGTCAAAGATATGTCGACTAGGGACCGTCGGAAATCGTCGTTGCTGACGAATCGATGGAAATTTCTGTGGAATATTTCTCGTGTGATCTTCCATCGACTCATACATTTATGTATACAGACACGTGTACTTGTGCCGGTCTCTCCATGATTTATATTTCTTTTTTCGAGATTCGTGTTCGACAACTGTCGTGTACTAGATTGCACACGAGAAATGCGACCTCATTAAGCGAGATAAGACTTTTTTAACTGTTTCGCTGCCGGCTGTATACGGGATGTTCCGATAAATTGTACGACAGGGGTAAGTTTGAAGGTTTTGTTCGACGACTAAATTATATTTTAGACCAGGGGTCGGCAACCTTTCTGGAGTTAAGAGCCATTTTTTCCCGATTTGATATTTTTTTAAAGAGCCAAATATACACTACCGCTCAAAAGTATCCGGACACCTGCGAAATATGTATTCGCGCTGCATAAAAGTTATTTAAATATCTACAACAGTGACGACAATCGATTGTTATTTGTTGCTTATGAAATATTTAACGTTTGAAAGTAGAAATTATGTATGTGGAACTTTGCAACATTACACTACAATTAAATACGAGATTCATCAATGTATCCACCCCGGTTCGATATTACCGCTTGCACTAATCTCAACAATCTTTCTACAAATTTTCTGATTGTTTCTGTGTGGTGCTCTAAGATGTCTGTTACGTTTGCTTAGTGTTTCAATACATCGGTCTTCGGATTTAGTTGTCTTCACTGGTCATCCTGTCCTTTTTTTATAAGCAACCACTGCTAATTGCATACTTTTTAATAGTGTCATGCACTGTTGATTTCGGAATTTTTTCAATTTCCCTAACTGCATATCCTTCTTCTGCAAGAATCAGATTACTGGAACGTTTTTCTATTGATAATTCTCGTTTGGAACTCATGTCTCGATGGAAAAGAAGCTACAGACAAACTAAACCGAAGCTGTCGAGTGCATAGCGTTACCTCCATTCGTATCTCCATTGAGAGAACATAAACATCTCATCAACAGTTTACAGACACTTGATACATATCGAAGAATTCTCTGAATTCATTCTGTACCATAGAAATGAAACAAAAAGAAATTAAGACTCTTTTAAGCATCGAAACCGTTGCATTAGATTTCGTATTTTTGGGCAGGAATTTTACTTACGCACACTCATTGTATAATTTGTACTTAAAAATTAATTCTATTATGTTATGTGTAAGATAAGGGTTAAAATGACCGAAACGTACATTAAGTCCCTTTTTAAAAATACGATATATTCGTGTAAAGTCGCGTTTTCAAAGACGAAGCTACGTCTTCTAAGGCTCTTTACAGAATGCCCCCTTCCTGTTCCGAGAGATTTCCTTGTCCCTCGCGAAACTCAAGGGCCTCGGGGTTGGTTTATGGCCCTGACGTCCCAGCGTCGGGGCCTCGTCACCGTGGTGATCGTCGTTGGACGGCCATGTGCCCTTCGCCTTGGTTTATTAGGGTGTGTCATTGAGAATTTTCTAACATATGCTACCTCAAGAAAGATCATAATAATAATTACAATTGATATAATAGCCCTAAATAGCTTTCGTACAAAGTTAAACTATGTTTTATAGAACAAAAGCAAGTGTCCGGATACTTTTAAGCGGTAGTGTACATACATACATCGGTATGTATTAGAAAAAATAATATAATATCTGCTGTGAAACATGTATTGATTGTGAAATCAAAACATTCTATTTTGCGTAGTAACAGAACATATAAGTCAACGTATTAAAGAAAACGGAAACAGTTTTTGGTTTTGAGTGTGGCGTCGGTGAGTGTGGAGAGCAAGGTTAGCTAAAGCTAGGTTTACATGCATCTGCCGCGCATTTTGATGTGTGCGCAGGATTATTATATTTGTTTGGCAATTGCAATATTGCAGTTAATTTTTTAATATGTACTATTAAACTACTCCAGACACACAAGTATGATCCTACTGAGCCGCAGGTTGCCGATCCCTGTTTTAGACGGTCAAAGAAGTGTTGGATATCGCTGTAGGTTAATCTGTATTTTTATTACTTTAGGTTAGTCAGTATCATTATCTCTCTAGGATAGTCAATATTTTCATGTTTGAAACTAAGCCAAACACAGTACTTCCGTACACAATTATGCAAACGATCCTTGAATATTTACTCATCAACTTTGAATAATACGCTTGATTCTTTAATATCCAACAATCTCTACTGGTCCTTTTCCTCAATTCCACTATCCCCAAAAACCATATTCAAGTCTTTAAAAACATTACAGAAACTACCCTCAATAGCATTATTATATCCGAATATTAACAGAAGTAGGATCGCAGCGACAAAGTTTTCTTAAGTGCCTCTTGTAATAGAAACCGGTGTTAATAAGTCGGAATCTAACAGAAGGAACTAATTATCGATGTCAACCCACGAGTTGGCGCGTGTAAAGGCTGACCCAGGTGTTTAGAAAAACTATGTCTCAAATTGGTGAGAATAGAAAAATGGACGTCTAGACTCACACGTATTTTTGACGGTAGGAATTATTAGCTTGGGCAGTCACATACACCAATTAGGCCAAAAATAATGACAGGCAGCAAACATCTCGGGAATGTGTGAGATAGTGCAAATTGAGTGATGTAGTTGTTATTACTATTCTCATTTGTCGAAATCTAACGCTGGAAGTATTCACGTTGAGGCGTAGCTTATTTTACTTTGGGTCGACCTCACGTGCCAACTTGTGGATTGACATCTGTAACTAGAACATTCTCGAACACTTGCTGCGATACATGAAACGCTTATTCTGCTACATTTTTACATGACAGATTGATGAAATGCAATGAATTATAACCCTTTCGGTCACGAATTATTCTTGTAAAAAAAATCATAACTTTGCTAAGCAGCACCTTGAATTAAATTGTGAGATTTCAGTTGTATAAAATATTTTCGAGATGTTGAACAGAAGTAGAATCTATGCTTGTGGCAGTATGAGGACAACATTTAGAAACAATAAAATTTACCGAATTTAGATATACCAAGCATTTATTTGGTATGTCCTTATATGAGAACACCATGACCGAAAGGGTTAATAATGTTTAATAAGGACGTATAATGTAGAATGTAATAATGTTTAATAAGTATTTTATAACCAAAATTACATTATGTTATAAGATCTACATATATAACGTTGTAATTATTTTTATTTTTATTTCATTATCCTTATAAGAATTTTATTATTGTAATAAATTTCACTATTGTTATAAATGCTATTAATAAACCGTTTAATGAAGCCAATGTGGTACCATAATTTCGGCGAAAACGTAGTAAACATACAGAACGTCCGTTTTCGCTAAATTTGTAACTTGAAACCAATAAAATTATACCGTTTCGCAAATATTATCGTAAATTATTGTTTAACTTCCCTTTTGATACATTTAATATTTCCAATAAATTGCACTCTATCAGTAAATTATTGGCCGAAATAATTTATTAAAAATTTCATATTAATTTTCAACAGTGTTTCGATTATTAATATATTTTCATTGAATTTATTTTATTTGAGAATAACAAATTAACAAGTTGATTAAAATTAGTAAAATATTGATTCAAAATATTGATTATCAATCATTAATATTGTGGATAACAAAATAATAAAATATTGTAAAAATAATAAATAATTGATTAATATAAATTCATATCCATAATTCAAACAGAATAATCAAAGTGTTATATAAATATTTTTACAACCACTAATCAAAATATTAGGAAATGTATAAGCCGGAATAAAATTGAATTACAAATTAAAAATTGAATACAAAATTTAATTAATATTCAATTAAGTAAAAAAAATGTATTCAGTTTCGACTAATTATGTAATTAATGTAATCTACATACATGTACATATTAATATGTAATTGACATATTATTTATATATTTAAATTTGCTTAAATAGAATAGTAAAGCTGTAAAATAGTAGGATAGTGAAATATTGAACTCCAATCATAAAATCGTAAAATGATAGAATAATATGCAGAATAGTTATAAATTATGAATGTTCCTAATCTTTGTATTAATTTACTTTATTTCATTATCACAATTTATCATTATCTTTGTCGAGAACTAAGACGAAGTAAAATTACTTTAATAACAGTTCGTCTTACTGTTACGAAGGGTGAATATTTCATTTTAAATGGAGCAATAAAAGTATGCCAAAACTAAATCCATTTACAAATTGCAGGGTGGTATAACTCATATTTTATTCACGTTCATACATTGAGTCACCCCCTATAAGTATATGCACCGCAAGATTCAACGGCTGTCGAAAGCAGCCTCCCTTCCATTCATAAATATTTTCTTACCCCTCTTCGCTTCTTCTTGATCCCTTCTTTTTCCTTGTTTTCCTTTCTCCTCATTTACTTTTATTTCAGCCAGATCGAAGTGTCCTCGTTGACGTCGTTGCCGTCGCAATAAGCCACCTTCAGAATGGCAGTTCGTCTCGCAGAAATAATACCTATTTTTACTTTCGTTACTGCGAATAAACAGTTCAACGCGATATTCAGTCCAAATTACGTTCTGCGACAAACTGTAAGACGAAATCGTACAAACGTAGTATAGTATGGTACAATTTTACATACAATTACTATACATTGTAGTGTACAATTTTACCTTTCTGAAATTGTTGTGTTAGAAAATAGAAATCGACGAACGGTTGAAACAGGCCATGTGCCTTTTGTCATTGCACTTCCCCTTCCTAAGGGAAATTTCTCAGGACCCAAGGGCCATAAACAACGTCCATGCTAACGGGGGTGTCCTCAAGACGAGACCGTGTCTACGAAGACACTCTTGTATTGACTTTTGACTAAGAGAAGACCTAATTAAAGACTTACTATTTGCTAAAACGCGCCCACCAGTTAATCGGTAAACCTCACCCTCTTTCCGAAATATTCCAGATAGGCTTACAGTTGCTTCACAAATTTGTCTTGCTAATATTCTCTATCAATTCTCAATTTTAAATTCGAAAATTTTGTTAGAAAATTTCTAGTTCTGCAACCACTTTACTATTTTTTGTTCACAGTAAGCACTGTAATTGTTGTAAAATAAAGTGTTGTTCATGTGCATATTTCAGTAATTATTCATTAAGTATATTTACGTACCTTTTGCTGTTTATATTCATTACAACGAATTTTATGTTGAAAGTCTTATTTTCATCATTTTTTGAAATGATATCTTTTTTTCTTAAATTATGAAAATAGTAATTCAAATAGTCAAAATGGAAGCGTTTGTTTATCAAAAAAGATGTCTTTGCCATCTTCTGTCGCCATCTTGTGATCATTCTCCCGTATATTTCAGTGGTGCTTTTTTTGGAATGATTAAGAAACGTTTTTTAAAATTTAATTTCTTTTTAGGTGTTCGCAAATTTTTTTTAATGCTGTGTGCTATTCTAACACTATTATATCAGCTTTTATTGTTATTTTGTTTCACAGTTAATATAGAGCTGGATGCATAGTTTAAAATGGCACATCCACCTCGCACAAATGTAACATTTGCATGACCATCAGAATTTTCTTTATCTAATTTTCATTTATTTTTAAATAATTATCGCACATCGACATTTTTTAAATCTTTGTAGCAGAATAATCTTTGTCCTTCAAATTATTGATTATGTCAATTTCTAACTCGACACAGTTCGAACAAAAGACTAATTTTGTTAAAACCTTCATATATGTTTTATTTTCTTATGCATTGAACACTTTCAACGAATCAAATAAACTACTTTATAGTTTTGTTGCGGTTATAACTTGTTTTCGTTTCTTACAGTCCTTCGATCTACAGTTTCTGATAACGTGTAGATCCATAGAGAATATTACCATTCAACGTAGACAATAATATCAGAAATGAGGGAAGAAGAAAATATCCAGTAAAATACAATTTTCTTCGATATTCTTCCATGTCTTCTAGTTTCGTTGCGAAGTGTAAAATTGTGAAGAATTGGTTATGCAAGCGTGTCGGAAAGAACAGAATTTGATTATTGATATTCCGATATTCTGATCAAATTTTTATTTGTTCGTGAAATTGTGTTGCAAAGTTTTTACAATGAACTCTTTGTACCTACTTCGTTTGAAAGAATATACAGTGTATTGAAAATGCTTGTTTCATGATTCAAATTTATATTTATCGAACAGAAAGTTTTATTACAGTTGAATTTTATCGATTGATTAAATTCATGTTTTCTGTAGATATTTTATGGTAGAATAAAAAATTATCGATGCACAGTAATTCATTTTTTAAGTTAAATTAGAATTAAGGAAAAAATTGAAAATTTTAGTTGATTAGAATATTTTTCTTTTGTAAAAAAGGTACATTTCTAAACTCTAACAAATTAAAATAGTGGAAGAATAATAAGAAATAAATATCTTTCACTACAAAGATTTATTTTATTTAAAAATTTAAATATTTGGGAATTTGAAGTTCTCAAACTTGTAACCTCCTGAATCCGAAAATGTACTACACAAACAATTCTGTATTTCATTTATATTAAAAAATGTTGTTATTGGTATTTAAAAATATTTCAATTTGTAAATTGCAGGTCCCTAATTTGTAAATATGAAGAAGTGAAAATATGTTAATTTGGAAATTTAAACTTGACTGTGTGGTGCATTCCAATCGAAAGCTCAAAGGCGGCAGAAATAAACATCATTGAAATTGTTAAACATATTAAATAAAAATTAAAAACAATTCAAGTAAATAAATTGGTTAAATATTTTTATTTATTTACTACTTTACCACTTAATATAAATAGAAAATATATTTGTTGCACACTCTACTATACATTTTATTGCAACACCCTCTTTCATCCATTACATAGATTATTTAAAAAATTGTTGGTAGGTAAAAATGAAATCAAGGTGTGCAAATGTTTAAGCTACGCTGGCCTACCCTGAAATATAACAACCTCATTTATCTAGTAATATCTTCATCTATCTATTGTATAGATTGTAATTTACATATAAAAATGACGTAATTAAAACAATATCTGTGATTTACATACTTTTGTGAGTATTTCAAAAACTAAAAGAGTTAGTTCACTATATACAAAAAGTTGTTCTTTAATTATGCCCTTGATAACATATTTCAAGGTCATAATTTCCTTCTGCATATTTACTAAATGTTTCTGTACTCGAATTCATCAACCCCAAACATATAAGAATAGAAATTTACAAACTTTTACCAACTTTCGCAAAAAGGGGGCCACGCCGTGCGCCATGTCGTGCAAGGTCTCCAACCGAGAACCCATCGATTCGAGTGGAAGAAGGGTGGTTCGGGGTTGTAGCTAAAAAAAAAACAGCGTCGTTGCCTGTCCCAAAGAGGCAAACCGTCTAACTCGCGATAGGACACGAGCCGTGTCTCGGAAGGGGGTTCATGATTCATGGGGGTTGGATGCAGCGTTAAGGGTGGTGCCTCGAGGGAAAGAGTCGAATGCAAAGTACGAGACGGGATGAAAAGAGTACCGATTGCCGTTCAAAAGTATTCGTCGTCGCATTCTGCCGATAGGAAGTGGCGCAGCTTCAACGCGTGCATTCGGTCCGTTGGTTTTCACCCCAATGAGCCTCGAGTGGCGAACAAGAAAGTGTCGAGGGTGGCTGTCACTTGTAATCGGCCGTAAGCTCAATACCCTCCCCACCGATGTTCAACGCCCCATGGAATATATTCGTAAACGTTATTTTTCCCCCTCGAGTGGCGCTACGAACTTTATTCGTCCCGAGTGCCCTTCTGTGTGTTCGTTTCTCTCCTGAATCTGTTATTCGACCGATTACTCTCCGTCGTGTTTGTTTGATTTTATTCCGCGTTTCGATTCACCCGTTATCTGACACGATGCTAGGCTTTTGGGCGATTTTAACCGCTGCAATATGGTTTGAGCCGGTTCTTGATGCACGCTGGTGAACGGAAGTTTTACGGGGATGCGAGGTTTTTGGTTATTCGTGATACTGTATGAGCGATGAATATGGCCATATGCATAACTTGCTGTAGTTATAATTAATTATGTTTCGATCGTTTTATTTAAAATTTGTATCTGATGACAGAATTTTTAATTATGTAGTTAAGTTTGTATTTTTAATTTTATTAACCACTAATTATCAGATAATATTTAATTTATAATTGTATTTCTAATTAAGAGATATAGAATTCTTTACTTTTAATTAAAAGAAGAATGCGTCATGTGTAATTAAAAGTTGAAGAAAGTGTTGGGTGATATGCTATGCTAAATATCGATTGTTCGATATTACAATTAAGGATTAATATTAATTTTTACTTGAGGGTCAATTAAAACATGAATTCTAATCATTAATTAGATGATAACTGAATTGAATACATATTAGACTTTTGTTTTCAATTAGAAGCATTATTAATTATAATTTAATAGTTAATTAGAAATTAATTTTTTAATTAGAAAAACTCTTAATTTAAAAGTAGTTTTATCTTTAATTCATCTCGTTTGAATTAATAGTTAAACTGCAATTTTTTATCACAAAACCGTTCAATTACCTTATAATTATCTAATTAAGAAATATTTCGTTATCTATTATAATTTAATCGTTCGAGGATTTTTAAATTAACGTCTGAAAATTAATCGTTAATTGGAAACGCCTACAATTATAATTACCACCCAACCTTCAATTTGACAAATTTAAATTAAAAGTTACGCTTTAATATTTAATTAAAAAATCTTTCGATCAACAGTTATAGTTTCCAATTAAAAAATTTAAATTGTCAATTATAATTTAATCGTATAACTTAGCCGTTAAAAGAACTTTTAATTAACGGTTGGACGTTAATTATTAATTGAAGGAGCCCTCAATTAAAATTTAAATTTAATCTTCGATTTCGGAAGTTTGAATTAACAAGTTAATTTTAATTTTTAATTAAAAATTCATTCGACTAAGAATTACATTATAATTATGAATTACAAAATATGCTGTTATTCATTTATAATTAATCGCTTAATTAATGAGTTAATCGATATGCTGCTTTAATTATTTAATTGTTAACGGTTTAATCGAAATTTTGATTTCATCATTTAATTGTTAATAAATTAATCGAAATGCAGCTTTAATCGTTATTTAATTGTTAATAGTTTGATCGAAGTATTGCACTATTATAAAACAAATAAAACATTAACACATTCTGCTCAAAGTTTTTTATACATATATTTCCAAGTAATAGTAACTTTTAGTTACTATTATTTGTGTTCTCGCCGAAAAGTAAATAGCAAAATTATTTGATTGCACATACTTTCAAATAAATATACGTGAATATCCACAAAAAATGTATCTGACGTGTCCAGTTATTGTGTACGTTAATCGCCGACAAAAATAAACAAATTTCACTTTAAATCAATTTCTAAACATAAGAATGCTCATACAATGCTGGCAGGAAGTGTTTACAATCGTACTCCATTAATCATGCTCGAACAATCAGCGGTGGTGTCTTAAAGAACGAGGTTATTCGTTCACAAAAGAGTCACATTATTTCTCCACGTTACACAATTTCTCAGTTCCAATTGTTTCGCCTTCGCTGAAAATACTTGAAACGAAATTCAGGGGCGTGTACCTGTATATTGGCCTCGGCGGTGCAATTGTAAATCCTGAATGTTGTCGAGAATTGAGAATACTGTGAGCATACGGCAACCACTATGCCACAGGAAGTTTCCCTTTGTACCGGCGAAAAGAATAATGGCGACTGCTCGGAAAAGTCAGCCATACAAGAGCACTCGTTAGCAGTCCTTCTTTGCATTCGTTGCTTTTTCGATCGCGGGAAAAGTGAACTCGTTTGCGTCATGAACTTGACGTGTCCCATTGGAGAGCAACAGCACGAAACAAGATGGTGTATGATGAATTAGGAAATGATATTCGGAAGAAAGATATAGGTTAAAGGAATAAATGGACATTTGTGGATTAGACAATTTTTTAATGTAGTGAGTGGCTAAATTTATAGTTTTATGTTTAAAAACCGGTATAATAAACAAAGATGTAAGAAAAGTTAAGTGGTACTCGTTTGCGTCGTGATCCTGACCTGTCCCATTGGAGAGGAACGTTCGGAAACAAAATGGCGTCTGATGAGTTAGGAAATGAATTTTGGGCGAAACGTATCAGGTAAAAGAACCAATGAACATTTATGGTACAGACTAGACAATTTTTCAATATAGTGAGTAGTCAAATGTATAGTTTTACGTTTAAAACACGATATAATAAACAAGGATAAATTAGTTATGTCTTTGTATAAAAGTTGTGATATGTGCAATTCTGCTTGTTTAAAAATTTACATTTGTGTTCCAATTTTGATGATATCGTGTGCATAGAAATTGCAATAATTTGTACAAGTTGTGCTACTGTAGTACTATGATATGAGAGTATTTGAAATTCATGCTAATTTAAATTTAAAAATTCAAATTGCAAACTCTAAAATTTGATTGGAGTTTCAGAAATTGAAATTGAAATTTGAAGCAAAACATTTTTTAGCAGTTATTATTTATATCATTCAATAAAATTGTTACGGATGACAAAATTGTTATTTATATTATTCAATAAAATTGATATAGTTAACATTGTTATTTATATGATTCATTGAAATTATTGCAGAAACTAAAATCGTTCTTAATGTACTTTACTTTCTCATACATTCACAATTATTATATTTTGATAATAATAACAGTTATAATAATTACACAGTTATTACTACCACAGTTATTAACTGCAATAATCAGATTTCAAATCTTAAAGATAAACTGCTACATTTAATTTTGAAATAACTCGAATTAATTCTCAAAAACTCAAAAACGCGAAGTCACGACAACATGTACTCATATCGCCATAATTTGAGAATGATTACTATTACTTCTATCAACACCACACAGTTATGATAAAAATGTTTACCGACAGAAAAAATTACATAATTTAACGAGATAGATATTCCCTGTAAGTACAACTTTTGCATATGCATCGCCAGTAACATATGCAGTACACTTTTGTATTTGCAAATATGCAAAACATATATGCATTATGCAACAAATGCAAAATAAAAGTATATTTTTAGAATTCTCCAATCACGAAATAAATTTTTTTTTGTATATAAAAATATGCATTTGTATAAATGTGCGGTGTTTACTAATCCATCATAACTTATCTATATATCAAAATTGAATTTATTCGAAGAATGATAATTAAATATTATTATAATAATCAGAAAAATTATATTAAATGTTAAACGTTAATTTTAATTTGAAGGGTTTTCTAATTAGAATGGTGCTTTTAGTGAGTAAAAAGTAAAGTTTCATTAACCCCTTGTTAAATTTTTCAACTTAAAAAATATGTATTTTATTCTTTACTTATTATACATTTCACGAACGTTCCTCTGATGCAAGCATTAATTGTGACATCGCATGTCACGATCGATGATACAGTTTTCTACGCATGTATTTGTATATCTATAAATCAATAATCTGGTCAGAAGGAGGCCATAATATATATTTTGTAATTATTATATTCAAATGATTTTATCATAAAGAAAAGACAGCTATTGTACTCCGGAAGAACTAATGATATAATAGGTTAGAAATTGAATGGTCAAGAACTGGTACACAAGGACCTTATTAAATATTTTTTATAATTATTATATTCGAGAAATATTATCATTAAGGAACGACATTTATCATATTACAGTGAAACCAGTAGTGTGATGAATTAGAGGTTCAATGGTTAAAAATTAGTACACAATGTTCCCATTATAATTTTTGTAATTATTACATTCGAGTAATATTATTAGAAAGAAAGGACATCTATTGTACTACAATGGATGCAATAGTATAAAAAATTAGAGGTTCAATGGTCAAAAAGTAGTAGACAATAACTCCATTATATATTTTTGTAATTATTATATTCGAGTAATATTATTAGAAGTTCAAGTACATTCATCACACTACAAAGGAGCCAGCAGTATGATGAGCTACTAAGTAACGCTAATTAATTTTAATACATAAATATGAAAAATGTACACTCAACATCAACCGTACCAGCGTATAATCCACATAATTACAAATTAAAAGTAAAGTAGAATAATAAATAAACAAAGAATTATATATAATTGGACATACACATTAATTTCTCATTTCGCCAAAAATCAGTACAGATTTCAAAAAAAGTATCTCAACAAATTTCACAATTCAATACTAAAACGGAACCCGTCGAAATGACGGATTTTAGATAGCTCATTTTCAATTATAAAAATTATTAAGAAACTTTTGTCGAAACGCATGTTAACCTTCATATAGTACACGCTAGTGTACGTATTATCTATTTATTTATTTTCATCATTGTATATAAGTGAACATTAAATCCAGAGTTAAAACAAGGAACTTGTGAACTGAAAAGACCAGTTTGATAATTTGAGTGTCGAGTGTTAGAGTTGCTAATTGGAACATTTACTTTGCCGCGAGCTAATATTTTCGGAAAGTAATGCTCTTCTATACAAATTTCGAAAATACTGTTCTTTTAGAGAATTGTCCTGATCCGTTGAAAATCAACACTCGTATCACCCGTGACATCGTAAGATCCGATTATAGCCAGGAACTCGCGCGCAAACAGAATGGTCAACGGAATGTTTTAATAGCGTTTACAGACGGTCGAAATACGCTTGTCGATGTTTACACGCCTCGCGTGCGTTCTCGTAAACGCGAATTCATCTTATGAGAGTAGAAATTCCGCGCGAAAGGCGGCCAGCCGGATGATGAATTATGCAGTTCATAGATGTCGGTGCAGACACGTTGATGCTGCGTTTCCGGACAAGCTTCCGGATGCATTTTCGGGCTCTAAATGCAGATTTTCAGCTTAGTTCTCAAAGCTTCCCCCGTGATGAATTGAAATCTGCGCTAAATGTATATTATTCAAAGATTGAAGACTATCGTCGCCCGCGAACGCTGTGAAATTGCCAACCGGATTGAATTAAATGTTTCACCGTGACAGTTAACTATTGTCGACTCGCTGAAATAGAATCAGAGACTACAGAGGCGGGTTCAAGTCTATCGCGAACTTCTGTTATATCGAATTTGTTCACCTTGTTAGAGGAGAATAATAATTTTCAACAATGCCAACTTCGAGGCGGGATGTCGGAGTTATTTCTCACTCTGATGATCTGTTTCTTCTAACTTACGAATTCAAATGTTCAACTCTCAGCTAGTGTGACCGTTTCATATTAATATCGTTTGTATACTAAATATTTATTGCATGGTTGTCTTCACACATTCAAATTATGGAACTTATGGAGATATACTCTTGACATATTAAAAACATGGAACTTATAGAAATGTAGTCTTGGTACATTAAAAGTATAAAAGTTGTGGAAATATTAAAAAATTGGTAGACAAATTGTAAGAGAAGAAAAGGTAGTGGAATTGTATTATATATTTTATTTGAAAACTAGTTAAATTATATTTTTCAAAAATTAAACTTTAACCGATACTTTTTACTATATTACATAACTAAATCTACAATTTAATTTAAAATTTAAGTTTCTCAAATAAAGTAAATGAACTTAAACACTGCGTATAATACAGACACAGTTTGAAATTAAAAATAAAACAGTAAAATAAAAATAGTAAGTAAATGATAAGTAAATGAAAAGGAAGTAAACAAATGATAACACATAAATATATACATCAATTCTTTATTTAGATAAACTTTAATATATGTAGATTTCAAAGAAAGTATTTTAATAAATTTTTTAATTTAAAGAGGAAAGCTTGTGAATGAATCAAATGGTTTGTTTGGTAGTTTTTTAAAAACTGTATCTCTGAAGATAGATATTATTTTGCAGTGATTTTATAATATGAAAATATTAATATTAATAATATAAAAATATTAAATGTAATATAATACTATCATAATTCTTTTAAATTAAGAAATTGAAGTGAACTTTAACTCATAGTGTAAGGATTGAATAGAAGATAACAAATCATTGCTTCAATTTCAACCAGTAGTTCTCCAATTACATTTCGTTTCTTAAAGACTGTAATTTCGCAACATTGATTCGCTCCCTTCGTAGTTACACAACTCTGATTCCTAATTTGAAACTTCGGCTTCGGCAGAATCCTTCCTTGATACACGATTACAGTTTTAATTACCATTTAGCCGTGTTCTGTTGCAGTTTGTCATTTGTCCGAAGCTTAGGTACGCAATGACAGAATACTCTTCCGGATACAATGCGGTTAAGGGTATATTACTTGTACGACATTGCATGGATAACGTGCCTGAAAATTATTTCGAATTTTTGGGATACAAGAAATATTTTGTAATTTTGGAAACACGAGAATTTGAGAATATAAGAATTAAGGAAGTTGACAATTTAAGGGTTTCAAAATTTTTATATTTAAAAGTTTGAAAGTTTGAATTTTTGGAAATTTGAAAATTTAGGAATTGTTAGGGCATCAATAGATTTGATGTTTATGAATTTTTGAAATTTGAAGAATTAAGAGTTTGAGAATTTGAGAATTTTGGAATTTTTGAATTTTGGAATTTGAGAATTTGAGAATTTGGGAATTTGGGAATTTGGGAATTTGGGAATTTGGGAATTTGGGAATTTGGGAATTTGGGAATTTGGAAATTTAGGAATTTGGGAATTTAAAAATAGTTAGATCATCAGTAGATTTGAGAATTTGGGAATTTGGGAATTTGGGAATTTGAGAATTTGCGAATTTAAGAATAGTTAGATCATCAGTAGATTTAAGGATTTGTGGAATTTGAGAATTTGGAAATTTGGGAATTTGGGAATTTGAGAATTTGGAAATTTGGGAATTTGGGAATTTAGGAATTTGGGAATTTAAAAATAGTTAGATCATCAGTAGATTTGAGAATTTGGGAATTTGGGAATTTGAGAATTTGCGAATTTAAGAATAGTTAGATCATTAGTAGATTTAAGGATTTTTGGAATTTGAGAATTTGGAAATTTAGAAATAGTTAGATCATCAGTAGATTTAAGAATTTAGGAATTTGGAAATTTGGAAATTTAGAAATTGTCAGGGCGTTAGTAGGTTTGATGTTTAGGAATTTTACAAATGCAAAAATTTAAGAATTTAGAAACTTGGAAATTTGTCAATTAGAATTTTCAAGAACTTGCTAATTCCTAAATTTGAAAATTATGGGAATCTGGGAATTTATAAATTCCTAAATTTGTGAATTTCGGTCATTTTTATAATCCCCGCAATTTTATTTTGATAATAATGGTCGAATTAATAACAAAAAATTTAAGAATTTGTAATTTTGTATTTTTGAAAGAATTTATAAATATAACATCTAAAACATGTTTACACTAGAAAATAATATAAATCGAATTAAGGCAGCAAAAGATCATGACACCTCTTTAAATCTCCAGTAATGTAAATCGTGTCGCTGTCGCTAAAGGTCAAAGAAAATCAGTTAAATAATCAAATACACTTTAAATGACTTTACCTTTCCAGTAACTCCGAAAACGCGTAAATTTAAACGTTCGCGAGTTCCATTTGCGTTGGTGGCGTTGGTGCACTTCTAGTCAAGGTGTTTCTCTTCGTGAAAGGACCAACGACGCGTCCCTGAAGCTTTTCCGGTTACGTTCTGACTGTCTTCGTAGCTGATGCGACGACCCTCTTCGCCTTCCTCGTCGACCTCTTCGTTGTCGTCGATTCTCTCTGCGTTTCCCATCCCCGGAGTGCACTCACGCCTACTTAGTAGAACGAAGTTGTCTGTCACGCTAAATCCCAGGGCTCCGTGCTGCAGTCGAAACACTGATCCTCGACGTTCCGCGTCTTGATCGATCGTAAATAGTGTGTAGTTTCAGGAAACGCGTTCTCGTCGCATGATTACACGGCTGGAAGAACGACGCTCTAGACGCGTTTGCTACTGCGTCCAATTTATTCACGTGGAAATCGAGGCATTAGACTCTCGAAGAACGAATTTATTAACACCAAACCTACCGGCGTATACTGTGGACTTTTAAAAGTTAAAATGATGTTAACATATAAATGAACAAACGGCTAAACATAAAATCTGTTGTATGCAAACTAATATAGATATCCTATTCAACTATTCAATACCTCCGATGACCTCATCCTTAACACTTTGAGCGCCACGCGAATTCTTAAGGACTTTCCATTCAGGCCACGCAATAAGTAATGGAAAGAAATATTTAAATTCATTAATAATACGATCTTGCGATAAATAAAAATTAAGTAAATTTTAAATAAATTTTCAGTAATTACTTATAATAATATAAATTGTTTAGTTTTACATCATATTTTACACTGTCAGCCACCGGTGGTTGATGCGTCCTAAACGAAAAAGTTCAGTGTCCGCCACCGGTGGCTGACGCGGCCTAAACGGAAAGTCTAGTATCAGCCACCGATGGCTGACGTGGCGCTGAAAGTGTTAACTCCGATTCATACTGTCAATAATCAGCCCTACATCATCCTCAACCTTGTCTTATGCATCATTTTTGAACCCCGTCCTTACAAATCCCAAATCCCAGCACCACTCTTCCAAACATGTATATCCCTGCATTTTCCAAAACATAAGTCAGTCAGATTTTCTACCTTAGAGCGAACTCTCGCACGTATGCACGACAAAATATCGATCAGTCTTACTGTACGCGTTAAATAAAGACTAGCCTAAATTCCGCTTGGAATCAAAGATTATTTAATACAATAACCTTGATCCCTACGGAATACAACAAATCGTACATAAATTCACTATCTTGATGAAAATCAATGCAAATTTTAAGAAAAGCATCTTAACAAATTGTGAAACTTACAGTTGCAAACCTACAGTTTCAGTTTTGGTAGTTTTAGTATTAACTTTTACTAAAATGGTTTAAAATTGAGTACTGTGATGAAATCCTTAAGGGGAACAATACCTTTAGATAGATAAAAATAAGCTGATATTTGTGAATTTTTTTGTATAGGATATCTTTGTCTTGTATTTTCGAAATTTTAGGTATAATTTATTATAACTATTGCCTATTACAACATATTTTCTTTTTTTTTAAATATTAAAAAATGGCGGAATTATGATAGTCTTTCCTGGAAGTGTTTTGGCGCGTCTCGTGAAACGGCGTGACTTCTAGCTTTAGTTACATTGGTGTGAAACAAGTTTGCAAACGATGTTTCGATTATTAACATTCACAATTAGTAGATGAACCTAAGAAATGTGAAAAATATGGAAAATTGAAGAGATGGCGCGCTTTTAAAGAAAAACTGAACATTTTCGCAATATTTTGCAATAAAAAAGGACTTTAATATTAAATTTATTTCGTACATTTAGGTTCATATGTTAGATAGTATTGTCATGGATATGTGCAAAAAATTTGAGCGCGATTGATAAACTAATTTTTGAGTTATCAGTCACGCCAATTTTAAAAATGTAGTTTTGAGAAAAATGCGTTTAAAGTTTCGATAAGTAAAACCTGAATAATTTCAATGATTTACCAACTAATCTGCGATTCCTGCGCCATATAATAATCCTTCGGCTTACTCGTAAAGTTGATTTTTCTCCATAAGCTCATTCTCCGTAAAAATACAAAATTTCAAACACAGCAATGGCATGATAGTAACAAATCTGCTACATAGCCCTCCGCACCGAGTGCGTGAATATCTGCGGCGCGATACCAGACATGAGTCACAATAATCGGCCATAACATCAAAAGGGCTCCGTATTACGCTTTAAAATTTTGAGACTATAGTTTTGAGATATTGCACTAACATTTTATGAAAAAAAAAATTTTGCAATTTTTTAAGATTCTAAAGGTATTGCTCCCCTCAAGTTGTCAAAAGACATCCGGTGGAAATAAGTATTCCATATATACATTCTTATAGATCTAGGATGAACTGGAAGAAAATTATATCGCTGAATTAATTTAACTATTGTATGAAAAGTCAAAAAATGAATTGTGGAGAAATGATTCAACTTAGAAAATAATTTTATGTTAAAATTTGAAAGGTGTCTTTTGACACTTCTTGATAGAAATAGTGTTAAGACTCGAACAAAATTATGTTTTGTTTTTCCGTATTATTTATTTATTGCACGGAAGAAAATACACTTTGATAAGTACGAGTAATTACTGATTTAGTATATGGAGAAGTTTCTAAAGTTACCAAAATTGTTGCCAAAATTGCGGGAGTTAGGGAAGATGTTGCACAACATGTAGTTTATTGATCATATTTACGAGGTAATGTTGCGGTATATATTGAGAGTATACACTACATAAGCAATTTATTTTGAAAATTGAACAAGTCCCTTTTTTGTTAGCGCGAGATATTTAAGAGTTTTCATTTTAATAAATTAAAAAATATTGTGATTAAAGTGCAAGTTGGAAAAGATAAAGGTTTCATTATATCCTAATGGACCACACTTTCAAAATTAATGAATTATTGTAATCGTTAATTAAGCGAACAGTATTTCAGTTGTAACAGCCTTTTTATATTAAGGAATAAGGAGAGAATAAATAAATGCTAATTGTATTTCGCAAGTGTTGCTAACAATGATATATCGCTCGGCATTAAAAATGTTAATGATACAATTTCGCAATAATCGATCAAATTATCGAGTACTTTGTAAACCAATATTCTGACAAACATCGCATTTTCTCTACTGTAATTAAATTTAGTACTGACAATATTAACTCGTGCTGACACATGAACATGAAGGGTCATACGTTAAACTACCGAACGCAAAAATTGATGTTTTCTAACATAATTTTATCGAACAATACAAAATAATGGATACAGAATAAAAGAAGGCTTTATGGATAATAAAATGGGCTCCCATTCTACGGTTCATTTTGTTCTGAAATTTCGTTAGTAGCACTTTTATTACGTCTCTATTAAAATAAAGCACGGTGTTAAAATAAAACACGGTCCTTACACCCACGTTGCAGTATCTCCGCGACTTCTTTCTTTCATGTTTCACTGAAAGTATCGTAGATACGCGAGGAAAATACCGTTTTCGAACGTCGATTTCCATAGCAATCCGTCCGCGTAATCCAACAAACACTATTTTCCCTCGCAAGCGTGTAGCACGCGTTCCGTCTCAACCATAAACAGAAGCTGTGTGAAGGCTGCGTTGTCGTCGATTCTTATGCGATCGGTTTTCCTCCAGCAAATCTGTCGTTTCGAAAGCTTTATCGAAAAATCCATCGAGAAACGGGAGAGCTTTCTTCGCGGTTCCAGTCCATGGGGAGAATATGCCAGAGGGCTGAAGACCGTCCTCCGAGAAATGTCTGGCAAAAATGTCGTTGATGAAGAGGATCGTTCGTCCTGGTGATTCTTTCTAGCACGGAATATCCTCGTTCGTGTTGTCCCCGGGAGCTAGAATCATCCTGTGTTCAAGAACTGGTACGCTGGGAGACATTCGTTCCTCGTTTTTTGCTGTCATTACGCTCACCACGGTCTTCAAATTCGTACTTGTTCGCGCTGAGCTCGTGTAGCTGGTTATTCGGCCAACGGAAAGGTTAGTCTCCAGCCGAAGGCTTTATTGAAAAAGCAATAATGATTATTTCTAGGTATGTATCTTGACGTTACATTTATCTACGATGCATTTTGCTAACTTCTTCAGAAGTTACGTGCAGTAGAAACTTTTTGTGTATATCATCGTGCAATTTATATTCTATTTAAGGGAACAGTATTTTCCTTGCTGTCATGCAATTTTAAAGGAATACGTGTTATTCTTGTATGAGCAGTTTATTATTTTTGCGGTTTTAATGTTTTACTACTTTACTATGTTACTATTTTATTATTTCACTATTTTAGTATTTTACTATTTTAGTATTTTACTATTTTAGTATTTTACTATTTTACTATTTTACTATTTTATTATGTTACTATTTTACTATTTTACTGTTTTACTGTTCTACTGTTCTACTATTTTACTATTTTATTATTTTATTATTCTATAATATTCCATCTCATTATTCCATTATTTTATTCTTCTTATTTTATTACAATATTGTTATACTATTCCACTCTTCCACTATATTAGCATAACACTTTTGTATCTTTCACTACAGTACCGTTTTACAACTGATCGATACTATTTCACTATTTTATTATTGTGTAATATTTTATTTCATTATTGTACTATTTTATATTCTCTTATTGTATTACAGTACTGTTATACTACTTTATTCTTCCACTCTATCAGTATACTACTATAGTACTGTTGTGTTATACTTTCATTTTACTACTCCATATTAGTTTTACTATACTACTTTATCACTACACTACTATTTTTTAGTCTCCTATAGATACTGCAATTCACAGTATAATTTTATCACCGAAAGTTCAAAATACGTTCCCTTAGGATTTTAATGAAATTCTGAATTTCTGTTGCTCCAATAAAATTTTATTTCAGTAAAAATAAAAAATAAGTCATAAATAATTGTAGAACATTATATTTCATACGATTTATAACATGTTACGAGCATCCGTAG
Source organism: Megachile willughbiella (assembly GCA_945859595.2). Classification (NCBI taxonomy): domain Eukaryota; kingdom Metazoa; phylum Arthropoda; class Insecta; order Hymenoptera; family Megachilidae; genus Megachile; species Megachile willughbiella. The sequence continues at coordinate 3,475,646 of OX243807.1, forward strand.
TTGGCGCGGGGAACAAATGAGCATGATACCTAGGCAAAAATCGGGAGACAGTCTTCATTAGATATGCGTAGTAGCGTGATATATTCATTGTGGCCCGTGTTAAATAATTGTATCTTTATTTCTGCGTAGTTATTAATAAATTGTAATTGAGAAAACTCAGCAGAGTGTGTTTAAATCGACAACAATAATGAACAATCATCAACTGTTTACATACTATTCGCGTTATTTCTTAATCGAATTTGTCCATTTTTTCATGTCAAGGAAATACTTTTCATAAAACTAATTCAAAAATCAAAAAATTTGCCTCTGCACTTTCTTATTTTTCCACAAGGAATTACATGATGCATGTTGCATGTGTGTCAGCCGTGCCCTTTACGGAGAAATACAATATACCGAAATAAAAATGGTCTCCTTAGCATACATTCTACAAATCACAGTTAAAGCAGAAACTTTTCGGGCTTATTGCACACGCGCATTCGTAATTCTATGGCTCGGTTCTACCCCATCGATGCTCGCTTGTATCCACCGCCCCTCTTTGAATTTAAATTCCCCCTTGCGGAAAACGGATCCGTGAAGGGAAAAGGCGGGCGGGCAGGTTCGCAAAAGAAGGCGTCACCAATGTTTTGCCGTCGGTGGTATTGACAACCCTTGGTTTGGGGTTTCGGGGCGGCACCCTTAGCGTCTATGGTGGTGCGGTTGATACGCGGGGCGAACTGGTCACATCAAAAGAACCGAATCCTCCAGCTGGTTGACGCGCGCCTCCTATTGACGGAATGCACGCCAGCAGCTGCATTTGTAATTTATCGAATGAAAAAACCGACCAGAAACCCCGGTGCATTGTATGGGAGTTAGAAATGAGATCCGTATTTGTACGGTGGACGCGGTTTCGTGCCTTTGATCTTTGCGACGTGGTATTTTCAAGTTTTTGAGGACAACGAATAAACCGTGGGATTATGTTCATTACTGAACTGCGAATAACGGAATGATACCATCTTTGCAGAAAAACTGTTTTCCGTATGACTGTGGAATAAAGCACGAAAAGCTCTCTAACATGAGACAGCACGTTTCGTTACACAGCTTTTAAAAATTGAAGGGATCCGTAAGACATTGTATTGTGCAGACATTGAGATATTATTAAAGTCTAATCGTAAATAAACTTAAAATGTAAAAAGTATGGAAAATAAAATTGAAACAGAAAATAGAGTTGCACTATTTTCATTATAAATTGTTCAGTCGATGATATGGTATATTCGAAACTTAGTGTCAAAATACATACTTTGACTGCCATCCACATAGGTGACACTTAAATTTTCATGAGAATTTGTCAAATATATTATTACGAATTATAATATCTAAATTAACTGCTACAAAACAACAAATATAGGAATAGTACAGTGTCAGAATATTAGTATAAGTAACTACGTAGCTGACGTCCAAGTTTCATACAGGTCCATATTATTAAAAATTTGTTCATTTATCTAACTAAAAATACCAGGTATTTACTGCCTGCATTTATGAATAACACATATAATAAAACATCCTGAAAACATTCGACAAGATTTCCTAAAAATAAAAACAACCTAACCTTTTCAACGCAGCAGTCGTGTTAAGAACATTAACAAACGGTTTGTGTAATCATTTGCAAATAAACATTAAGTTTTAAATTAATGTTTCTGTGGAGCAAGCTACTTTAATTCACCAAATCTGCAATCCACATCCAGTCAGCGGACTATTGTATGGTTAGTAAACTCAGAAAACAGTCAGTGAGTATTTCAAACGTCGAATTGTATGTCACTAATCAATAAACCAAGTTCAATCATGTACAAGTTTTCCGATCAACACGCCTGTCACTCGAATCTTCGGACCTTTATGCGTATCTCACCCCTGTGCTGTCCCTGGACCTTATAATAAAAGTTATTTCATCACAAAAAGTGTAGTTCTTCATTAAAAGAACTTCCTATGCGTTGCGACATTACATAAATATTTGCCATCAAATCATATGTAACGTTTTATTTTTGAAATTGGCAATGTCATGCGCAATAAGCATGCAGTTTCTGTTTACCTATTCCATAGTCAAAGAGTCGAAGCTCGCATGGCGTCCTAAAAATCGATCCTCTTAATGGAATAATCTGGAAACCGTTGAAGATCCGGTAGCTTGCAGCGTGTCGCAGCTTGTGTAAACAGCGGGCTTCCTTCGTCGATGACATACGACACGACCAAGAGCAACGGTATCCTGCTTGACACGCAACCGTTATCTACACCCTGTAACCGTGCAGTGACCACGAGGAATATGTTCAGCGTATACCGTAGTTAACCGATCTAAATCCTTCCCTTATTTTCTAGCACAACAATTGGTATTATAAGATTTACAGGATTTACATATTATGAGAGATACAGGTCACGTCGAATGGCCACGTGATTCTTTAGGGAAAAATAAAACATAAATGTACAATAGAATTTGTTGATTTTCAACTTAGTTTAAAGAAAAAGAAATCAAACTTTTATTCATATTTGCAATTAGAACATTGTATTGCAACTTTTCGAATCAGTGTGTGAAACACTACAAAGGCAAACACGCATTCACGTATACAGATTAACAGGTTTAGTTACTGGTTACAAGTTTACATGTTTACAGGCCGAATCGTGCCAGATTGCTACTTCTTGTCAGAGAATCAACTTTCTTAAAATGGACCAAAATTCTCAGAAAAATGGTCAAAAATGCCATAAGGTTGCCAACGGGAGTTCTGGGGGTGGAGAGTCTCCCATATGGCGAAAGTATAAAATATACTTGCACAAATAATTACATAAATTATTATAATATATGTTATTAAATATGAATCACAATATTTTCCGCATGAGGCCAACTAATACAATTTCACTATTTAGTAAATAAATAAATAAAGTAATAAATCTTGAAATAGTAATAATATTTAAACTCTATCTCCACTCACCTTTATGGTCTAAATAAATTATTTCTGTAGATATTCTATTATATAAAACAGTTAAATAATTTGATTACACAACTTTAACCAAAGTAAATCGCGAATACATTTCGTCGACCTCGATCATTTTAGTTTAATTTCTTAAAATTATAATTTTTAGCTTTTATTTTCGACTTCCACGTTATAAAAGTTTCCAGATGCAAAGGGTTAATCTTGTAGTATGTAAATCCCCTGCGTGCCGGGTTATTCTTGGCGTAACTGTACTTGAACCTCGGATTATGGCGGTCTGAGTCCACCCACGTGTTTCAAGCGGCTGTTATTGAATATTCGTGTCCCTTGACCCTCCGAGCTTGGGGAAATTATTGTTTGTATAGTAATTGGACGATAGAAGGACTCGGAATGTTCGGGTTAACACGTCACGGAGGAAGGATCAGATGTATAATATTAGTATGCTACGTTCTGAGTTTAGTTAAGCTCCTTCGAATCCTTCGTATCTGTCTTCGTTGACCAATCGCTTTTTCAATTTTTAAGCTCAACTGTGGATTACAATGAAGTCAATCTGTTCTCGCGAGATTTTTCGTGAAAGTCTGCTTTTTATAGATAATCCTTAATTTTGGATAAGGAATTGATAGGATCACGGATAGAATTTATTAAACCGTTCGAGTTAGACCCGTAATACATTTCAAATGTGATAAAAATATATCGTGTTTGTACAACTGAGTTTTGAGTTTAATACTGATAATGATTTGTTCAATTAAAGATCGCTAAATTCAAAAAATACCTGACATTTCAGTTTTATTTATTTATCTTACAATTAGTATTGGTAAAGGTCATGAGTTAAGAGGTTAGAACTTCATCTATAAGGGACCTGTATTTTATACTACTAATTTGAACTACTAATTATTTTCATTTTTAAATTCTTAAATTATCAGATTTCTAAATTATCACCTTTCTGAATTTGTGAAAGTGAATATTAGAATTTCAGCGAGTTTTTAAATTGGAAAATTTGTTTCTGCATTCCAATTTTGCAAATTTTTAAATTTCATAGTTGGATGCTTTATAAACATTTAACAGACCCATATTTTTAAATTTTCAGTTTTCTTTCTCTGCAAATTTTCAGATTTTCACATTTTCTTATTTTCTTATTTTCAAATTTCATAAGTGGAAAATTTGTAAATTTAATAATTATAAATATCTGTATTTCTAAATTTTCAATTTATGAACTTCTATGTCTCTAAAGATCATACTTATTAAAACAAACTTAAATGAATGAAACGCGATTGTTTTTACAATTAACATTAAAACTACCAAAGCCGCCAAAGTTTTTTATTTTAATTTACAAAATTTGTTAAGTTGAATCCTTTGAAATTTTCATAAAAATAAAGAACTAATGTATATATTAATTTATCTTTCATCATTTGTTTATTTATTTCTGAACTTCATTTTCAATTTTAAAGCAAGTGTTGATACGCCGGTAGGTTTAATATTAACATGTTCGTTGGAAGCTAAATATTTTTACTAATTCTAACCATTTATATTGGTGCATACATTTTTGAAAAATACAGAGATTCTATAAATAAATGGTACGATTTTCTAAATCACACACACAGTAAATATACTATTTTCTTAAAAATAAAATATATGAATAAGTAAATGCTGAAGCGTCTTCTAACCTACATAACTATCTCAACAAAACACGACAGACATTTCAACAAAGCAACAAAATTTTATAGCACAGAAACCTGAAATCAGTGACTTTGACTGATTGATAGTTCAACTATTAACAGGATTAACTTCCTATCCGATTATTGAAATATCGTACTGTGTGTTCGTTTGTTGAGGTTAAATCGATCCGCTGGAAATGGCAACCGTGAATTTTAGACAACGAAGAAGAAACTCCCTTCGGGGTGAAAATTAATCGATGCCACGGTGGTTTCACGCAGCTAACCGAGCCGTGACTGAATTTCATTAATGCGCCGAACGATTTCTACCCTGTTAAAGCAGCTTCGTCTCTGAAAACGATCGTCGGCCTTGTTCTATCGTTCGGTGTTCCCGTTTCACCCCGGATCCTTCGTTTCTTCCTGTTCCACCGGCTTGCTTCTAAGCACCGGAGTGGACGAACTTTCGAGAAATTAACTTCACTCAATTAAGCGCTCGCTTCTCGAATCGAACTTCCAAGCCGTGCTCGGTCTCGCGAGGCATCCTCGCACAGGGAGCCACCGGGAGGCACAGAAAATAACGCTCTTCTCTTTTTCTTGTATCGACTTCTTTACCGAGTTTTATACCATCCTAATAGTGTTTTCCTTTCTTCTTCCTGTGACACGCGATCGTTTAGTCGTTACTTTAAGCGATTGATCGTAGGATAATCGATCTATGTTGCCCTCCTTCAAGAACGTTGAGTACGGAATAATGGGGGATGAGAAAACGAACAAGAGGATAAGAATAGAACAGGATTTACTGATCAAATCTCCGCAGACTTTTTCTATGCTTTCTCTCTTCTTTTATACGCTTTTTCTTAGCCAGTTTCGTAAACGGTGATCTTGCGCATATTTGTAAAAAAGGATGGGAAATTTCGAAAACTTGGAACCCCTCGAAACACAACGAAATTTCGAGGATTCAAACTTTGCACTATTTTCGTGATTCGAAACTCAGATACGAAAATGTAGGAAATCAATGAATAAAGAATCGTTCGCAGCGTGCTTTGAGAATATTTGATCCGTGTATTGTGTGTCCCGAATATTCGGGGTATGATGCTTTGTGAACGCTACAAAGCGTTTTGTCCATCGTTCTGTTTTTGAGAAAAAGTTTGAAAAAGAAATGAAATTTTTAATTTTTAACAGTTGCTTCCGATTTAACTATAAAAGTAATCAAAATATTATTTGTCGAAGAACTGTAGATTCTTATAAATATAACGGTATATATTTTTATGTTATAAATATTTATACAATGTTTGAAAGGTGTTTAAAGCGAACGAGACATTCTTCAAGCATCAATTTTTAGTTTATTTTAGAAATTATAGATCTGATGCAAAATTTAATTATATCGCATGGTAAAGCAAATATTCTTGTTGAGAAAGTTATGATAGACGGCGTTTACAATGGAGGAAAATAATGCTGACAATAGTCTTTGTTCTGTTGGACTATTATGTTTTCTCAATGCAGAATAATATCTGTCTCGCAGGTTTCTTTGATAATTTTCTCGAGGAAATCTGCTTTATACGTAATATAATCGAATTTTATTACACAACCTATATTTCCAGAATAAACTGAAAAGTGTCGGGAGAAATTGTCGTGTGATAGGTGTTTTACATGACTTAAACATTGTTTAGATGTACTTAAATGTTTATGATGTCATAAAAATATACTATGATGTTATAAATATCAATTATTTGTTATGGTTTATACATTTATTTTCTACAAATGGAATTTGTATAATTTTTTTTGTTTAGTCATAATAAATTTCAGAAGTTCAAATTCGATCTCTTTTCTTAAAAAAAGAACGATACTAATTAATATTGTAAAACATATAAAAAGTTAATATTTGTTGGTTGGTGCTATTTTTCGAAGATGTCGAAGTATGATGTACAAAAATTGCAAAAATGAAAAAATCATAAATTTATCGAATTCCAAATGACAAAATTCTAACTTCAAAATTCCAAAATTCTAACTTCGAAAATTTAAAAATTCCAAATTTGAAAAATTCAAAAATTCGATAATTCGAAGATTGCAAACTTAAAAAATTTAAAAATAAAAAAATTCGAAAAGTCGAAAAATCAGAAATTCGGAAATTTGAAAATTCAAAAATACAAATTCTCTCAAATTCAATATTTCAAAAATAAAAATTAAATAGTTCAGAAATTCGAAAATGCGAAACTTCAAGAATTCAGAAAATAAATTCGGAAATTCAACAATTTTTAAATTCACGGACTCTGTACTTCAAATATTTAAAATTTTCAAAAGTTCGAAACTTCAAAAATTAAAAAATTCGACAATTTGAAAATTTTAAACTAAAAATTCAGTAATTCGAAACTTAAAAAATTCAGCAGTCCAAAAATTCGCAAGTTCGAATATTCGAAAATTCAGAAATTTAAGAATGCTATAATTTCAGAATTCTAAACTTCAAGAATTCAAAGATTGAAAAATGCAAATATTTTAAACTTAAAAAATGAAGAAATTACAAAACTAATAAATTTAGTAATTCCAAGTCCCTAAGTCTCAAATCCCAAGTCCCCAATCTCTAGCCTTATATTCTTCCCAAATTTTCGCAAACCCGATAAAGGAGGCGTACAGTTATCATAAACTAATTTTCGTCATTTTCATAAAACAGAAAATTGTCATAAACAAAAATGCATACCAAGAAATGTATTTTACAAATACCTATAGGTAACAAAAAATGTATTCATACGAAGCAACAGATAAATATTGATATATCAATATAAAATAGTATAAGAATGCCTTTTCCATAAAATATAGAAGTGCCGTTCAGAATAACAGAATGCAAAATGCAGAATATATGATGGTGGTCAGGTAACCGTCGCGTTTCACACTGACAGGATATTCGCATCGTCAATGAAGATATCGATCGCAGAAGATTAATTAATTCCAACCACGTACACGGCTGCTAACTCTTCTCCCTTGGATCGGTGAACTCTGATGTTCGCTTAACCGAATAATTATTCGGTTAATCGGCATTGTCATCGAACTGTTTATCGATTCGTACGACACGGTCAAGCGACCAGGCTTGCCGTCAAAAGTTACTCAACCCTAGACATTGTTTACGGCGCATATAATGCTGGGCTTTTAGTAGTTGTAATTCAGAGACGTTCGTCAATCGATAATTAACCTATGGTCGAGAGAATGACACGATGAAAGGGGAACTAATTATACCGAAGCGGTTTGGGATTAATCGGTTCGGTAGTTTCGATCAAAATACACTTTGGACATTAAATGTTCCCTGGTCTCTTTGATCTGTTCTGAAAAAAGAAAACTTACTGTTGATTGTGCGCTGTTCGTGATGCCGCAAGTGTCGAATTTAAATGGCTTTTTAATTTTTGAAAATTCAGTAACATCTTTTGAAACTTGTGTTTTAGTATTTTGGAGAAATTTGATTTACTGATCATAAGAATTATAATTGTAAGAATTAATTTTTAGAAATTATAAGAATTATAGTCAGTTTATGGTACCATAAATACAATGTTTAATTGTGCAAATAATGGCTTGAAGATATCGTGGATCAATGATAATTAGTAACTGTTAATTTGACGATGTTAATTTTGAAGTAGGAGTATTCTTTCTACATGACATATTTTAATATTCTGACATTCAATTATGTTATCTTCAATTGTATTTATGTAAATGTATTTATCGAAATGCTTAATTTAAATGATTCATAGTTTGAACTATAATAATTGTAATTTAAATGATGTAGTTATTTATTATTTTTTATAATCAAAATCTTATTCTGTATTGGAAAACGTATTTTTACTTAATTCTCTAGGAAATGATTAATGTTATTTTCCTCGTGATAGGTCAAGAAAGTAGTTGTGACAGTAACTGCAAAAAATGTCATAACTCTGTCACGAAGGAGCTTTTGGGTTAAATAAGAGATCGATAAACTTGCTTTCACATGCCATAATTAATTCAATTAAGTTCTCAAATTAATTGGTTTCTATATCTTTACAAGGTGATTGACAAATAGGTCAATTGACAAAAATGTTACTGTTGTGCTCTCCCATATAAGGACAGGAGAATTTATTCATCATCAAAGGATTTGAACTTGTATAGTAATTTAAGGACCTACTACCATACTACCTTCATCCTTAATTCGTTATTAATTAAAAATTTCTTAAAATCGAAAAATAAATATTAAATGACTATTATCAGAAACGGTCAAATACGAGTCGCCTTTGTTACAAACTCACCAAAAACAAGTACAACGCAGTGGATATAATTGCAATACAGTGTATATAGGTATACAATGAAAGGTTCAAGGTAAACTTTCGAATCGAACATCGGTACAAGGTTCGATGGCTATTCAAAGGTCAACACAGCCGTGGTCAAAAGCGCGTTACCAACAAACTATTGCTAATAGCGAAATCCCCCATAGTCCGTGGACCGATTCATGGAATTCGAGGCCGACACAAAACCCCGCTGCATCTAGGGGTGTGTCCCAGCTTCCTCCTCTTTCCCTCTCGCGACTGCAACCACTATGGTAAACCACCATGTGCACGCGTGTGTGAGCCCATATCTGATCGGCTGCTTTGCACGATCATCTCTCCCGTCGTTGAAACACGCGTCAGTGGCTGACCATGTAACACACAGGCTAGGTTTTGCGGCGAGTTAGCGCACAGCTGTATATCTCCTCTTCTGCCACCCCCATGCTGCACCCCCTCACCGTAACCTATGGTTGCTCGAAATAATACGTGATTTATTCGTATCACTGTGATTTACTGAACAGAAGGTTGGCTCGTAACGGTTCGGTCAACCTGCACGATTTTCCCTCTTTTTCGTCTATGCGGTGCTATGGTGGCGGTAGTTACGGTTGTTAAACTACTCGTGGATAACGTTTCAACGGTTCTGTGATAATGGGATATTTCATTTTAGTTACCTATACGTTTGATGTCATGAAGAGATGATCGTATTCATACTGGACTTTCTGTATTGATTAACCCTTCGAATTTGCGCTTTTAGAGTTGCCTTTTGAGAATTCGAGCTGGTAAACTTGTATGTATTGGCGTACTGAAATTTCAAAGCATGTAGCAAATGCTGACTTTCCCTTTCTGCTTTTTAATTAATATTTATACTGTTCTTAGTTTACAAGAATTCTGACTCGAACTATTGTTTTGCGTTTTTGTGAGTATTTCAGCTGTGGGGGTGTTTGGTGGTGCAGACATGGAAATGTCGCAGTCCGATGGTTCGTGAGTCTAATACCTAACCTAACCTGTCCTCTGGACATGCCTTATGAGCAAATTCTAAGTTCTTGCCCAGGTATCGGTATCAGTAGTATGTACCGTTTGAATATTTTTGTGACCGATGACTATGAAAGCGTCTGAACCCTGAACCTTAATTTGGCTTGTTTTGAGCATAAAATCATTACATGTTGCAATAAAATTAAAATTCAAGATTGGCAGAAAGCTCCGAATTATAAAAATAAACTATGTACTCTTAACAGGAGGATATTTGGGACTTTGCGAATATAGGGGTTTGAAGATTTGGAAATTTTTTGACTAGAACTTGGATTTGAAGAGATTACTTAACCGGTTTAGCTTCTGTTCACACTCGAACAATTCGAACAGGTGTACTTGGCAGTGCACAGAGCGCATGTCATAAAAAGAAAGGATAAAAAGAGAGTGGGTCGAGTGCAATTGGCCAAACAGACTGTCGAGGAATGAACACGTCAGTGTCGCGAGAAGGGATTTTGTTCGTGGCATACAAAGTAGTCGAAAGACGGTGCCAGGGAACGTTGCACACAAGACCCCGTAACCAACATGCTTCTTTCCTCCGTCCTCTCGCTTTTCACGGCGCCTGCTAAGACCTCGTCTTCCGTGGCTTTTCTCTCTTTCCGTTTTGGCTATCACGAGCTGGGACAGTCGCCAAGCCGGAGTCTACACCGAATACGAATGATCTTGACAAATTAGGTCGCTCCTAAAGGGATTCTCTCTTCTGTCCACGACAGAACGTGTCTCGCGACCGGCTCGACTCCAGACACTGCATCGATTCTAATCGTGACTCGAATCCGATGCACTTCTTACACGAATGCTGTACCTTTTTCACGGAAAGAGCACAGTTAGCGATGCTGCCGATACCATATCGAGACGATCGACGCCGGTTTTTGAATTTCGATCTGACATCTCGTGTCAGAGGCAAAGGTATCGGAGAGAATCGATACTTCTTTGATATTTACATGTCAGTGGGTGTATCTTGCTACTTAGCAACACCCTTATTTTGTTGGTTGTTTAATGTAAAATTTTATTAAACAAGATATTTTTCAATTAATGTCATATATTTCAAGCTTCAATTCATGATATTGCTTTATACAAAAAAGATCATAAGTCAAATTACAAGATGGTGTTTATTATAATAAGTTAATGAAATTGAAAATATTTTGTTATATCTTTGAAAAAAAAATGTAATAAGATTCTAATTCAATTTAAGGATAAATGTAAATTATTTTATAGATGACAAATTTCAAATTTTGATATTATTATCATTTTTTACAGAAATAATTTTTAAAATATTTGTATAAAATTTATATTTAACATTGATAAAATATAATTTAAATATAGATATAATGTCATAATTTTAATAAAATCTATATATTAAAATACTTAGAATATTCTTGGTCTTATTTATGGAATCAATATTCATTAAGAGTATACGTTTACTATTTATTGATTTAAGAGATCAATTCTTACATTTCAGACACCCAATGAAACTGAAGTATACATATAGAGATAGTATACAATTAAAAAATACGTATTTCAGATTGTCTTATTAAAGCGAGGTGAGTGTGAATCTCAAGTGCAAAGGATTAAAATATAAAATCATCTAGCTGATGTGTTAACGAGATCTCGAACGCAGCACCAATTAGCATGGAAACAATTTAACCGCGGGTTAAATTGCTCGATATGGGCGCGATGGAAAGCACTCCGGTGAAAACTATATTAAGCCCGAAAGGAAGAGCTGATCGGTCGCCACGCGATAACGTGAGAACTCGGCATAAGGTACATCCACGCACCTGATATATGTACGTTCCTCGTACCGTACCGTGTACGCAAACTATAAATATTCGCCTTTATCCATTTCTCACGCGCACAAACATCACGCGAACGTGCCTTTCTTGCTCTGGAATTCGATAATGTTATCGTGACACGACGGCTAAATTATATTTTAGACGGCCAAGGAAGGTACCAATTAACTGGAACATCCTAGAGCACTTGCAGCGATAACGTGAAACGCTTGTTCTGCTATGCTTTTACATGACAGATTGATGAAATGGAATGAATTATATTAACCCTTTCGGTCACGAATTATTCCTCGAAAAAATATCATAACTTTGCTAAGCAGTTCTTTGAATTAAATCGTGAGTTTTCAGTTGTATGAAATATCTCTGAGATATTAAACACACGTAGAATCTTGTGACAGTATGAGGACAACGTTTACATACAATAAAATTTACCGAATTTAGATATACCAAGCATTTATTTGGTATGTCCTTATATGAGGACACCATGACCGAAGAGGTTAATAATGTTTAATAAGAATGCACACGTGTTCTATGATCAGTAATTGTAAACAAGATATATCTCGAAAATAAACATAAATAACACTTTATTAAGTTAAAACAATTGTAATTAACAGAAAATGAAACAACTTTAAAGATACTTTGTTTGCATGCTTTAGATTCACAAAAAACTTGGCTAAACTTCATTTTGGACGCAAAAAATTATTGATTTTTTTTGGCATTTAATAGTTATTACCTAGAATATAAAAATACAAGTTTTGATGATAGGACCGAACAGTTAAAAAATTATTCGTATGTTAATTTGAGCGCTTTTGGTGTTTTTTGAACCTAACCTGGTTCCTGCGACGCCATATTGATTTTTACCCATGCTCTGCTGGTCAGTTAAATGCAAAATGCAATTAAAATGGTACAACATGCTTTTCCTATCATTAGTTGTTCTTTTTTTAAATAAACGACATTATATAGTTACTTTATTCCGCATAAACATTGCCCAATAAAATAATGAATAAAAGTTATATTCACACAAGCTAAAAATGCTCAACTTTACATAAGCAAATCTTTTGGACATAGGAATAGGTTAAAAAGTTATGCATATGTTAATTTCAATGCTTCTAGCACAATTTAAAATTTTCAAAAAAGTAAATCTTGATTCAAAATCAACTTAATGGTTATTTAACCATTAACAATTTCATATGAAGTACATTAACAAAAGGTCTAGATTGTCACTTTCAACAAACATCAAGCTTTAAATTTATGTAATAAATGTGCTACTTTACGATTTTTTATGTCATACAATTTTTTCACAGTTTAGATGCTCTGAAATCAATCATTGTTTGCTATATACGACAACCAGTCATTTTGTATTTAAAATATTACCAAAACGTTCATGTAATCATTTTTGTTGAACCTTAAGCTTCAATTTAGTATAACATATGTGATATTTTATGGTGATTTTGTGTCATCAAACCATGTCAGACTTTCGGTGTTTCAAAATCATCCACATAATATTCTACAATCCAAGAAATTGAGACTTTTTTTTAATAACTAACCAGTTTTTGTGACACATATTAATGATTACGTAGTCATTTTTATTAAATATATTTTCATTTCTCCTTCAAATTGGTATAGCATAAGAGCTATTTTTGGGAACTTCTTTGTCATCAATTTGTCAGACTTTATGTTCCGAAATTGGACATTCTGTAATTCGCAAGCAGCCATTTTATATTAACCTGTTGAACTATACAATGGGGAGCTGTGCTCGTGACGCGCTCACAGTTCAAGTATAATTAACTTTTCTCATATTTTTAGTACGCTTGTATTTACAGTTTAGATGTAATTATAATTATCACAGTCAAGGATTCTTGAATAAAAAACGGACATGGAATATTAATATATTTTATTCGTCTTAACATTGCAGCAGTTCATAGTTTCTTTTATCTGATGCACCTGCCAAATAAATTTTAGCACAAGAGCCTATGAATATTAATCCTTTTCACTCAAAGATCTTATACACCATTTCAAATATACCCTCAGAGTATTTAACACGAGCAATAAAGGAAGAATTAATGTTGTCTTATTTATAATATTTTTTATCAATCTCTTTTATTAATTTTAAACTTATATGTCGTAAATGCTACTGAGTGATATTTTAATGTCATTAAACTTGTCTGATCTTCGAAGTCGGCGATATTATATTGTAGTCTTAACATTGTATTGTGTTTTAATATTGCAGCAGCCAGTAGTATATTTCATTTGAAGCACCTGCCAAATTTTAGTTTAAGGGCCTAAGAATATTAACCTTTTACAAACATTTTATTTCACCTTTTAAAATGTAACATCAGAAAGGACAAGTGCAATGAAGGGAGAGTTTATGCCTTACATTAGTTTGTATCGATTTATCGGTAGAAATAGTTGTGATAGTTAATTTTGCGTAAAGTCGATAGATGAAATGAAGCATTGCGTACATAAAAAAAATTTAGTCGATGAACGCGTTGAAACGTGTAGATACGATTTTCCATTTGCACACGGTTTTGAGCCGGAAAAGACACAATATGTCGCATGATAGCCAACGTGCGTTGTAAAATGGACGTGAATTTCGTCGGTCGAATAAATCTCGCGAACAATATCCGTTCGTCGAATCTGCGTGTGCATGCCTCCGTTTCTTTTTCGAAAACTATACGACCCGATACAATGACAGCCACATATGTAACGTACGATACGAAAACTAACCGGCAAGGAAATAATTTTCCATTTGTATAAATATCTCTCTTTACGTACGAGTGTATACAGACGTATGTGAAATATAACTTTTTTCTTTGAATTGAACTTGATCACTTTTTATGAGACATGTTTGAATATAACGGATTGTATGTTTGAATATAATAATTGTACATGATTTGCAGTTTTATATGTACATTCCTGATCAAAATGAGACCAAATGTAAATATTATTAATATTACATTCATGGACATTTGATGACCATTTTTAAATTGAGGTTAAAGTTGGAACGTAAATAAATAAAAGATAATACGTGAAATAGATTATCTGAGGATTTCGCGTTTACGAAAAAGATGCTGATTTTAAAATTAGCGTAATTTGCAAATTTGTATGCTTTTAAACTTAGGGATTTAAAAATTTAAATAATATAGGGATTTGGGACTTTAGGGATTTAGGAATTTAGGAATTTAGGAATTTAGGAATTTAGGAATCTGGGGATTTAGGAATCTAGGGATTTAGGAATCTAGGGATTTACGACCCTAGGGATTTAGGAATCTAGGGATTTAGGAATCTAGGGGTTTCGGAATCTAGGGTTTTCGGAATCTAGGGATTTAGGAATCTAGGGATTTAGTAATCTAGGGATTTAGGAATCTAGGGATTTAGTAATCTAGGGATTTAGGAATATAGGAATTTGGTACTTGGGTACTTTAGTAATTTAGAAACTTGCCATTTTTTTAATTTGGTAACTTGTGCGTTTGTGAACCTAGAAACTCGGTAACTTTTTCCTATACTATTTAAAAAGAAAATTAGAAAACGTAGAAATTTCTCTGCCCTTTCCCCAACGCTCAGATCCAACAATCACCCATCGCATTTCCACAACATTAGTTTCGTATCCAATAGAAAATAATCATAACGAATACGAGGTAAAATTCTACGAATTCTAATAGTTTCGTTCCAATAAAAAAATTAAAACATTAATCTTCAACCATCATCTACCCCATACAAAATAGAATTTCAGAATTAGAATTATTCCAGAACGAAGTATAAATTGCAAACAGAAATTGGCAGATATTTCGAAAATTCGTTCGTTTGGTACACGATGCACGATGGTCCGAAACGAGGGCGTACAGGTGTGAATCAAAGCGACAATGGAGAGAGCATAATTATAATTAAGTAAACGTGCAGAACAGGGGACTAACGAACGGGGATAAGGACAAACCGTGTACAATGCAAACCCAGGGCTGTTTGCAAGTTCAAGTGGACGTGCTTTCTGCACAGTTAGTTAGAAAAGAATGCAGGCAATTAGAATTATGCATACGTCTGCGCCACCGTTTGTTTCCACCCCTTTCCACTTTCTGCACGTTTGCATACGGACAGAAACATCCCTTGAACGTGCAGTCGTGTTTCTTCCACGGATACTTTCTTGCTTCCTTCCTTATTCTCGTCTTCCTGTTTTTTTTCCTTCCAGCTTTATACGTTGTACCATCTACCCTCGCAGACACGGCTACTTTTTGCACGGGAAAATTTATCTTCTTCGTTTAATGCTGACTCTGGTAAGGTGAATGTCCCGGTGGTCAAACGATTAAGGAAGCAGTTAAGATAATTGCAATTTCTTTTATATTTAGACGTTACAAAATTATAATAAAATTAATGTTACTTGTTTGATAAAATTGTAATAAAATTAATACTACTTACTTCATGAAATTATAATAAAATTGATAATACTTGTTTAATAAAAGTGTAATAAAATTAACACTGTTTACATCACAAAATTATAATAAAATTAACAATACTTATTTATCTGAAAGATATTTGTGAAAGAAAAATGAAAAAAAAAAGATTCAGAAATTTAGAAATTGACACTGTCGATAATTTAGAAACTCAGAAATTAAAAATTGATAAGAGAGAATTGGCTTAAACTTAGTTAAATTTTGTGTATGTCATCAGGCAAAGTCTACTGAATATTTTCTCAAGAAATTTTGTACAGATATAGATATGATGTAGATGGTGTTAGAACAAGTTTTGTGGTGATCAAAATTGAAGAAGTATTACAAAAATCACCTTCATCACAATTTCACCTGCCTTTTGCAATAAACGACATCAAAACAAACAAATAAAAAAGAACAAGGAAGTGTTTACTTGAACTTACCATCCTGTAATTTTCAAAAGTATAGCAAAAAGGTGATTCAAGGTGTCAAAAGGTCAAGGCTGCTATCACTCCTTTCAAGTATACAATTGTCAAACAGGACACTTCAAGAATTAGTTGGCTATCAAATTTCACCACTTTTAATATTCTAATTTAGACAACAGTTTGTTTAATATTTAAATCATTATAGAAAGTAGATCTGTTTATTGATATTATCTTTTCTTAAAAAATAAAACACACGAATTTTATGAACATCTTATTCTCTCTTGCAATCGATATTTATTTTCAACCCTGCGAAGAAGGTAGACTGGCTATTCGAAGTCTTCAAAATTATAAATTTAGTAATTTAATATTTTGCAAGTTTCAAAGTTCAGAAGCTTGGAAAGTTAAATAATACAATTTCTGTCTCTACTTTTAACTTCTGTCATTCTACAAAATTAAAATAAATTTGCATACACAAATGAATGTTTTGCTGAAATCTCAATCCGTGTATCTCGGACTCTTTTGAGCTCTTAAAGTGAAGTCATAGAAAAAGCGTCAGATAAGGGGTCGAAGTTTCCTCGAAGGTAAACTAAACAGTCGGTACAGAGTCAATCGTAAATCAGAATTTTGTTAGACGAGTTTACGACAGATCGGGGCACGTTTCGCGCAAAGGAAAACTTTTTCGGTAATTCAATTTCTTGTCTTGTCCTCACAGTACCTCTGTCCCTTTGGCTGCTTTTTCCCGCTTCTTAGTCTCTTCGCCAGTGGTACGTGATTGCCCCGTAAAGCTTTCTCAGGGTAAGAGAATTTACGAAAGAGTTTGCACTGGCGTGACATCACGTTCACGAGGTGTACGCTACTCAACGGGGATCTTAAAAACATTCTTGGCTCTATTGCTAGCCGCAATAGAGCTTCGAAGCTTGCTGTTCAACTAGTTTTCGACATCCTTCGCATCGAACGGCTCTTCGAGGACCTGTTTTGTTAACCTTCTTGCATGGTTTTATGGCGCCCGTGATTTTATTCTTCCCCGAAGACCGATGCGCTCAAACGTAATTTAAAGTGGGATCTATTCTTACGACTGCTTGTACTTCAGGCATAATAAAGTGGGTACTTGATTTTGTGGATGAATATTTCATCGTGGTTGTTTGATTACTCGGAACGTGTTCCAAATACCTGGGTGTACATGATGTGATTGTGAATTACTGCGACCAAATATTTGTTAAATTATTTATGCTTAATTTATACAGGGTGGTTCACCACATTTTGCCATCTAGATTTACGTCGTTATTATTACTCGTAGCAAACAATATTTCAGATGAAGTTGAATGGTTTTGAAAGGGGCACATTCTGATGGTATATTTTTTTTTGTAGGTGGACGTGTAAAGGAGATATGAAGGTCATTGATGTTTTTTTAAATGGAATCATATATTTTTTATTGTATCAGCTGATGCTCCTTCATATTCTTTACAAAAAAGTATTAATCTATATATGTAAAAAAATCATTAGTTTAGGAGATATTTTAATTTTAATGTCTATTTACAGAAAAGGTTCAATGTGGCGACCATTTGCATCAGAACACTTTCTGAATCGAGAAGTTAATGACTCACTAACATTGCGTAGTGTATCTCATGTTACTTTATTACACTCATTGATGATATTAAAATTGATAACATGTCTATCTGTTCTTTTTTAGAATACCTCATTATGAAGTGATAATTCACCGTATCGTCGTATTCACCGTATTAGATTCATAACAGCGACTAAATTTCACAATAGGTAGGAGAGCAAGAATTATCAACACAGAAAATGTAAATATTTACGTTGATAATTCCTGCCCTCTTACTACATTATCACATTGTATTCCTAATATTGACCAGAAAGTCACGATTTCCTAACAAGCTAGAATTAAAATATTTCCTAAACTGATGATTTTCTTACATATATAGGTTAATACTTTTTTCTAAAGAATATGAAGGAGCATCAGCTGATACAATAAAAAATATATAATTCCATTTAAAAAAACATCAATGACCTTCATATCTCCTTTACACGTCCACCTACAAAAAAAATATACCATCAGAATGTGCCCCTCTCAAAACCATTCAACTTCATCTGAAACATTGTTTGCTATGAGGAATAATAATGACGTAAATCTAGATGGCAAAATGTGGTGAACCACCCTGTATAATTGTTATTCATTTATGAGTATATACTCATGAAGGTACACTAGGATGGCCAAAAAAAGAATTCGTTAAAATTTTTCAATATTTTATAACAAATTGACGAAGTCGAAAAAATATTTTAAAATAGCCCAATCCTTTATAAATAAAGCAAAAAAATTTAGCTAAATTGGATATGTAGTTTCTGAGAAAAAAATTCGTAAGTGAAGTCCATTTTCGCCAAAATGAGCAAAAATTGCAAACTTTGAAGGCTTGTTATTTCTTAACAAATTCGAAACCGGCAAAATGATGACTTAAACCCCCTCTAATTTCACGCGGACTATAACATATTTTGATTAGAGCAAAATCGCAGATGGTGAGGTCCAAAAGTGATTGATTTGGCACGGAATGACCCAGGGATAATTCAGTCCATGTGTGTGTGTGTGTGTTTGTATCGACGTAGGTGCGCATTCTGGTGGTCGATTTTTGTATCTGAAAAAAGAGGAGTACAAAGAGCACAAATAAGCCACAAAAAGATGTAAGCCACGTGCTAACTTTAAAAAATTCTATTGTTTGTATTTTTCTAGTCATACGCGATCTTGTAAAGTGTGAATTGTCTGTGTGCAATTGGGGATGAATGTAATATTAAAATAAACGACACAGGGTTTACTACTAATGAGACCCCGTAAAAACTGTTGAAAAGTTGACTGACGGTGTTGTACAAAATGTGTTAATGTTTTTCGAAATTTTGCAGCAGTCAGAAAAATTGAGGAGTTAATTGTAAAACGCAGTTATTGAAATAAAGGTTAACAAATTGATTTCCTATAATTTGTATCTTGTATTTACCTCGTTTAGTTTAAGATCTGATATCTCGCAATCCTTAATTTAATATGCAAACCTAACACAATCATTCTCCACAAACAAATATTCCAGTTAGCATCGTGTGCGTGGCAAAGGAAGTAGCAATTGTCTCCGCAATCCACACGGAACTCTGCCATGCAGATCCGTTTTTTCTCTCTTTCTCTCCGTTCTCTTTTGCTCTCTCGTACCATTCGATCTAGCAATTTCTCCTCTTTCTCTGGCCGACTAACAGCCTCTCTCCACAACGAATTGGTGGAGCCGGTTACCGTTGCCAGAGGCTGTGCCAGCTAATTTCGGCAATCAGCACCATTGTGCGGTGCTCGATGTCACTTAAATCTAAACGATTCGTGCCTCCCTCTCTTTCCCTTTCGCTGGCTCTTCAATTCGTCTCTTTGCATTGTCGTTCCTTCGTCTCTCTTCGGTCTCTCATTTCCAGTAGCCGCATTCTCTAATCGATTCCCAATTACTTTTGAATATCCCTAGGAGAATTGAGAACGGAGTAGAGCCTGAATTTGAAATACAATAGAATGGTCTTACACCATCTTTTCGAAAATGTTCCTCGAATTTTTGAGAGCACGCTGTTTGCGCGCTTCATTTTTATTTTTTGGGGGATATTCTTTCTTTCAATTTGTTTTATTGGGATTCTTATTTAAACCTTGAATTTTCGGAGTGCTTAAATTTGAAAAAGTGGTGATACTGGGTTTTTATAAATATAGGAAAATCTTGAGGTAGTATTTTGTGATTTTAATAAAATTTGTGAAATGAGTAGTATGTAAAGGAGTATTTAACGAATTTCATGATTGATAAATTTGAAAATTTGTATATTTTCAATTTTTTAAGATTCTTTGTAATTTTTATGTGATTCTAAAATTTTCTTTGTAATTTTAGGTGATTCTAAATTTTCAAGTTATCACATTACTGTACTTCCAATCTCTAAATTTAAAAATTATTCAGTTTATAGATTTAAATATTTGAAAGCTCTATTTTCCTAAATTTCAAGTTGCTAATGTTGAAATACGGAGGTTTCTAAATTTGAAGATTTCAGAATTCTATGTTTACAAATTTACTAGTTAACAAGTTAACAAGTTTACAAGTTTACAAATTTACAAATTTACAATTTTACAATTTTACAATTTTACAGATTCATAAATTTACAAATTTCAATAATCCTATAAATTCCAATTTTCAAATTGCAAATGTAAAAATATGGAGGTTTCTAAATTTGAAGATTTTAGAATTCTATGTTTCAAAATTTATAAGTTAACAAGTTTACAAGTTTACAAGTTTACAAGTTGACAAGTTAACAAGTTTACAAGTTTACAAATTTCAATAATCCTATGAATTCTAATTTTCAAATTGCAAATGTAAAAATTTCTATTACACTATGATTTCTTAAATTCTGCAAAGTGATAAATTCCCAAATCTCATATGTTAGAATTACGCAGGAATAGATCACAACCGAGAATAAATAAAATAAATAAATAAACGAATGTTAATCCGAATACATCTCTTCAGTTTATTAAAGTAATAATTTTACAATAAATTGATATGAAGTTAACGATAATACACATCGGTGTTTACGACTATAAACTATCTTTTATTTATCAATAAATATATCAAGTACAAGTACGATAATTTACTATATTTTTAACATTATAAACACCAAAAGTAACAAATAACTTTTAGTTTCTATGACAAAGTTAAACAAATCACCCTGCATTTTTCAGAATATTCTCGTTAGAGGAATTTCTCGAAACAACGCGTTTCAACGTGTAACACGTGTTCGTTCAGGAAGCCGCTGTTACAATTCTGTGTAAAAATCGTGTAATTCGTGCGTTACGAGACCAACTACCCGCACAAATTCGGGAGTGTAATTGTTACAGTGTGTTGGACCTTTCCCCCGTCATGTTTTGCTTTGAAACGATCGCCCCGACACACAAACTGCCGCTACTTTATAATACATTTAATCGGTCGCAATTTTAATCGTGCAGCACGCGGTTAACCAGCTACACGCGGTTATCGGCCACTGCAGACCCGACTCGTCAAAATATGCAGACTGACCGTTGGATCTGCACTCTAAACATTTTATCTGGTTTAACGAGCACCCACCAGCTGAAATTTAATGATACGATGAACCCCAGAAAATGATTATTGCCAGCAATTATTGCGAGTATTAAAGTTCGCTAATGGTATCGCCGCGTTGTGGAAGGATCAGATTTTCGAACGGAATTTATTTTTAATCGAATGCAAATATGATATGACGCGCAGAAATTAATCGGTTGTTTGTATTAACTTTGTGTACAATTATATTTTTGTTCTTAATGGATCATGCAGCAGAAATATTGGAAATTATTTTTGGATGATTTTTAGTTATCGAAGCTTTGATGTTCGGAATATTTACGACTAAGGTTTTTAATTGATTGAAATGTGAATTTTTTAATTCATTTTCTTGTTTTCGAATATTTAAAGAAAGTTGAAGTAAAAGAATGTGCAAGTATTTATGATTTTAAAAAATTTCGAATTTTGCAAGTTTTAGAAGGTTCGAATAGATTTCAGAATTTCCAAATTTTCGAGTTACAAAGTTTTGGAATTCCCAAAGTTTAAGAAATTTAAATTCAATATTGATAATTTTTTAGATTACAAAGTTTCGAATTTTTAAATTCTCAAATTTTCCTTCTTAGAATTTCCACATTTTTCAGTTCTTAAATTTCCAAATTATTCAAATTCTTGAATTTGTCGGATCCACAAATTTAAAAATTTCATTGGAAGTTTTTAGATTTCCGAATTTTTACATTCTCATATTTTCCAAACTTCGTCAATTTTAGAATTCTCAAATTTCCTACATTTAAGAAATTATTTTTCATCGCATTATAATACTTCAATATCCTCAAATTTATCAATTTTGAATTTTCAAATTTCTAAACTTTCAATTTCTCTTTCGAAAATTTCCAAATTTTTCACTTCTCAAATTTATTATAACTAACTGATAAAAGGTCTTTTAGATCAAGAGAACTTTTAAGAGATAAAATCATAATCTCAAATTACTTAACCTTGTAGCTTCCAGAACTCCTTTATTACCACTAGCGCCACCTACAACCTAATTCTGCTTTTAACGCTTGATTAACGGACGTTTAATAGACATTCACTACTAAATTGAAATTGAAGGCAAAAAATAAATAAATAATCGATATTACATAAATTATCTTATACGATACTTCTTTACTTTGATAAAAGTTAACATACGAACAGACGAAAGCTTCGTAATAATTTCTGTAATTAAAAATAAGAAGTCATTCGTCATTTTTACGGGTTTTGTAATTCTGGTCTTAACATTGAGCCTCCATCTTTAACATACACATTCTTCATCTCGACAAAAATGAAGAAACTCTTCGACAAAATAATTTATCTTAACCTTAAATAACTTCTTTCATTTAAAATGAGGAATCTGCGATATTTTGATGCGTTAAATCCAGTGTTAATTTACGCATATTTCGACGAAGTGTCCTTCTGCAAGGTTCATCTCGGTCAATGAAACAGTTTTACTAACACGTTATTGCTAACACGTGTGTCTCCATTCGCAGCTGTCAGCCGCGCAAAAAGAAAGAGAAGACGTGTCGAGCACTGGATAAAAATATTCTCGCATCCCGGTCGGATGTGGCGCGTTTATTCGCAGACTTTTGCCACGCCACGTTGGCTCGAAAAATTTCGTTGAATACATTTCAGAAGATCCCAAGATGTCAGCCAAGGACAGAAACATTCAGGTCCGTTCACTCGGAAATGTCTCTGCGAGTTTGGTTAAAGGAATTGCTTTAGTTTCACGTGTTTGATGATGTCACTATAAATCTTCCGGCTTGTTCGAAAGAATTGCGTAAACTTTCCATGAATATTTTTGATATACTGGATGATCCTCGGAAATCGTTTTATCGATTACTTTAGATAGTGCACATATTCCTAACAAGAATAGTTGCAGCCATGTTTTTAGTCACGTTTTTTTGAAAGTGATATTTGGAAATCTTTAACTAATTTAATTTTGATCTCAAATATCTGGAATGCAAAATGATGACTTAAAAATGTGGTCAGTTTTTAGATTATTACATTTTATATTTATTATAAGCACTTAAAAGGAATATGATAAAATATATCACGTATTTTATGTTATACGAGATTAATAAAAATTGTATTTTTAAGGGAGTA
This sequence comes from Megachile willughbiella, assembly GCA_945859595.2. NCBI lineage: Eukaryota > Metazoa > Arthropoda > Insecta > Hymenoptera > Megachilidae > Megachile > Megachile willughbiella. The sequence goes on from OX243807.1 coordinate 3,499,390, forward strand.
ATAATAAAAATACAATTAAACCGATAAACATACTTACCATGTATAAACAAATTATTATTGTAAATCAGTATTAAAAGTGGTGAAGAAATTCCGAGTTACAAACAGTCTTGAAAATGAACCTCGCACAAAATGGCAGATAAAAATTCGTTTCTCTCTAAATAAAGTAACTGTTCAAGAATCTCAGAAATTTGATTTTAGAATTTGTTACCTGAAACATAAAACAATTTAAGTGTAATTATATAATGAAATGAAATTATGTAAAAGTCAAACGAAGAAATTGTTCAAACAATTGCGTTTGATTCAGATCTGAAGTAGTCCCACGGGTACACTCAGACCTCTCGTCAACGCGGAGGGTGCTATTGGAGCCCAAAGTCACCTAAACGTTCCGAAACGACCTAACTAAACACAAGTTGCTTTATTTGGACATAAGATGTCTGACAATAGTCAGCTTGCCCGAGCATGCTCAAGATGTCTAGTCACTTCGGAGTTACTTAACTGAATTTAAGGCTATCCGAAACTTGCGCAGACTTAACAGGCTTAAACTACCTAACCTAACTTCCCAGGTGAATTAGATTTGAATCATTTAATCATAACCAAACTGTCTGGTGTCCTTTGCGGAGATACGCGGACGTTTGTCCACAAAGACCAATCAAATCTTGAAATTTCACCGAAATATCGTGTCCCCAGAGTGAAATGTATTTTGCTTACAGCAATCTGTTCAGGGGGCCATTTTGCAGCGTTTGGAACGCCGCTGGCAGACAAAATGGCGTCAGTCAAATAAAATGGAATTCAACTAATGAACGCCGATGTAATTCTTGCTTTCGTGGCCGGGTTTAATGAAATTCTAGCGCGGATAGGGCGAACGAAATTTACGTTCTGGCCCTTGGTAGTGTCAGATGAAAATGAGAACACCCGTTGGCCGGCTACCGCTGAATCGTGTGAGGATCACCGGAGTTTAATTACTTTAAATTCTTGATTAGTATTTTCTTGGTGACTCAACAAATAACATGCTAATGCGTGGAGTACGGTTCGGGATTAATTGAGCCACAGGGATTAAAGGGTATTAGATAGAAGTAGATTATGAATATTTATGCACGTGTTACGTATGAAATTCGCAAACTACGGAAGTTATACTAATTTTGGCACTGCGGTAATTAACACTCCTGACTTTACTAAGGATCCATGTAAATTATGTGCTAGGTATATATTCCTTAATATATGGCTGCGAATTCAAGCCCCTGTTAATTTAAAAATTTGCAACATTGACGTAACGTTGCAGTAGCACATTTGCATAGAAGAATATAACTTTAAAACAAACATCAGTAGAAAATGGTATCAGGTAGTTTCACCATTTTACACGAAATTTACATTTATTGTTAAGTTTGATTACCTGAATCATTGAAATTCATAACAACGTTGTTACAAGGGCGAGTACAGGGGCTAATCCGAAACTTGGCAAAGATTTTACGCTATTGTTTCCATGGAAGAAGGTACGTGTTACAGAGTCAAATCTCACCGCACAGGGTTACCAGTCCGACCAAACGAACAAGTGGAAACTAGTTAAACTTTCAAACAACCCCCGAGGAAAGCTCGATGGATCGCCATTAACGAGCCGGACCATAGGGACGAAGTTCGACAATTCGGCTTCCCTGAAACCCCAGAAACGGTCTTCGACATTCTCGCTCCTCTAAACACCTTTCTGCCAGGTTGAAACTGCGGCTTTTATTGTTTCTTGAGATATCTCGCACACTTAGTAGGCAGGACGTGTACTTCAAATCCTTTTACGAAACCTTGCCTTTGAAAAAATGGTGAAAAGTTTAGACTTTAACTCTTTTAGGCACACGATTTTAAAGAAAAAACCCAAGTTGGACAGAATTTCTTTTTAATGTAAACAAATGGTAAAGCGTTCATCTCAATTATTTAAGATGAAAAAACGTCAGTTTTTCGAGGTGGGTTAACATATAAACCACCATGCATAAGGCTAAGCAAAGGTGAGTCTTTTTAATCCACCTAAAAGAGTTAAACTTTAGACTCATTTTAGGCTCTCTTCAAATTCCACGTTGACTCTGTAAACTATCGCCAGACTTCTCTAGACTTATCGCAGTGTAAATTCTTTTTATGACCTTCTCCAAATAGGCTATAATGTAAACTCGAGTGCAACATAGGTTTCTTTTAGAAAGGGAGATATATGTTTAGAACTGTAGAACATTGAAGAATTCACATGTCTTTATATTTTCCGAATTTTTTAATTTTTATTTTAGAAATTTCGAAGTTTTAAAGTTTTAAATTCCGTATATCCCAAATTGTGGGATCCGAATCCCTATATCCCGAATCCCTATATCCCGAATCCCTATATCCCGAATCTCTATATCCCGAATCCCTATATCCCGAATCCCTATATCCCGAATCCCTATATCCCGAATCCCTATATCCCGAATCCCTATATCCCGAATCCCTATATCCCGAATCCCTACATCCCGAATCCCTATATCCCGAATCCCTATATCCCGAATCCCTATATCCCGAATCCCTATATCCCGAATCCCTCTATCCCGAATCCCTATATCCCGAATCCCTATATCCCGAATCCCTATATCCCAAATTCCTAGACCTCCAAATCCCTTGTCCCGCAATCCCCAAGCCCCGAAACTCCTTTGGTGATTTAGTAATTTAGAATCTTTAAAATTTTGTATTTTGTATATTAGGAATTGAGTATATGGAGATTTGAGAATCTGAAAATTTACAAATTTGTGAGTTTGGAAATATTTATAATAAATTTGAGAATTCGAGAATTTTAATAGTGGAATGTTTCGTAATTTATGAATTTGTGGATTTACGGATTCGGAAATTTGAACTTGGAGAATTTGAGAATTTAAGAATTTGAAGATACGTGCATTTGGATATTCAGAATGAATATTTCTTCAGAATATTGTGTCGACGATATAAATTGTCAATATTTCAAAATTCCCAATATTTACTGGGAATACTGTATCGATAATACGTATTTAAATATTCTTCGTAAGAATCCTGAAATATTGACAATGTACATACATTATCTGAGGTTTCCATAACAATAAAAATAATATCTAGTAATAACAGATATAATAAATATAAATATATAAGTGGAAATAATGTTATTAAATAAAACTCCTGCTCAGTTACTACAACACGTAAAACAACCGAAAGGGATTCATCAAGTTATGAATTAACTTTTAACATTTTTAAATATCTAAAAAATAGTCCATAACTAGAACAAAATAAAGAAGCTTCCTGCTGACTGTCCATCAAAAAAGTGTACCGATTTCGTTAACACTCCAAATATTTGAACAATATTATACTTGTTAAACGTTTCACGACCAAATCGACCATTCTATTTGCGACAATCAAACAATTTCACCATGATCATGAAGCCAGTCAATCCGTCAAATTTTTATCTTCAATAGAAAACAAACGTATCAGCATCATGCTCGTGCCTTGATACGTTTCCCTTTTATTTTTCTATCAGCTTTCACGAGTCAGTGGGTCGATCGAGCGGATCGGTGTAGTAACTTCATCCGCAACGGTGTACATGTACGAGCGCGTGGCATGTGCTTTTTATGCCGAGTGCAGTATACTGGGTGTTTCAGAAAGAATAGTTAACCAGTTAAATATTGGTGATAAAACGAAACGATACACGAATTAACATTTGCCTCCATCTAACGGAATTTATTATTTATTATATCACCATTAAAATTTCTTCTCACGTTCGCATGTCTCGATTGAATTTTGTTCTTTGCCTTTTCCTCACGTTATTAAATTGTTCATTTTGTATTTCTTATTAAATAAATAGTTTGTTCGTTCTGTATACCACTTATTACGTCACTTTTCGACCACGGATCTCCTCACCTACAACATTAACTACATTCGACGTGTATATGTAACAAGGAAATGAAAATAGGGATTTGATCAAATCCCTAAGGTATATGATCAATTCACGGAAGATATTAAAACAACTCTATGATCTTCCTGAAGAAAGTAAGTGATTTGATCAAATTCGGTCAGAGTTTGATTTTTTCTTCGACCTACCGTAGATAAATGAGTTCAGATATAGGAAAAATATTGGATCACAGTATGATTCGGTTAGGTTATATTTTCTAGGGAAGGAATGCAAAGTTCCTCCCCCGCTGTAAAGCATAGTAATAATAGTCTTGAAACATTGAAATTATTTTATCTCACTTACCAAAATTGCAAAGTATAAAACTAAGACACGTGGACAATGTTAGAATTCTTAGTGGGATACACTATACATACTCAGGTCGTGGCTCCCTGTGTCATCGTTTGCTCGTCACTTAACAATAGTGGCTACTACATCAGAGATAGTTGCGTTACATCTTTATAAGAAAAATCTTACGTATGATACCAAAAGTTGTTAATTAATATTTTCGAAATAGGTTGAGCGGATAACACTTGATATTTGGGGTCTTCCCCCTCAATCCCGCCTCCAGAGAGAGACGTCCCCTTCTACTTCGGTATCCCCGAATATTAATGTATCTACAAGATTGTAGTTATGTATCTTAGATTGTAGTAATCCAGGAGTCTGCAATCTACGGCTCAGTAGAAACAAACTTGTGGCTTTTGAGTAGTTTAATAGTACATATTGAAAAATTAACTGCAATATTGCAATTGCCAAACAAATATAATAATCCTGCGCACACATCAAAATGCCCGCAGATGCATGTAAACCTAACTTTAGCTAACCTTGCTCTCCACACTCACCGACGCCACACTCAAAACCAAAAAGTGTTTCCGTTTTCTTTAATACGTTGACTTATATGTTCTGTTACTACGCAAAATAGAATGTTTTGATTTCACAATCAATACATGTTTCACAGCAGATATTATATTATTTTTTCTAATACATACCGATGTATGTACTTATATTTGACACTTTAAAAAGATAATTTATCACATCGGGGAAAAAATGGCTCTTAACTCCTGAAAGGTTGCCGACCCCTATAGTAATCTATCTACAGGATGTAAGCAAAAATTCAGGTTAGACAAATTCAGGTCCTCTAAAGATTCAGTGACCAAGCTTTCTGAATTTAGTGTTCTTACTGAAACACCCTATATGCGTCGAGTGCACACATTGCACCCGACTGCGGATGTGCATTCATCGCGTGCATTATTGCCGCGTGGGTGGGACCTGGCTGACACGACTATGAATAGAGGGCAAGTTTAAGGCTACGACAGAACGCGTGTGTGCGGCTGATGAGCACCATGTCGCATGGGACTCCTCTTGACGGATTTACGCACAAATGCTCCTCTGATACCTAGCTGTGAATATGCCACGTTTCCCGCGGTTTTCTCCTTGACGTCTCTAATTGTGTAAGCCGACAGGAATCAGGTTAACGAGCGAGCAAATTTTTCAAATTCAACGCGGAAAAGGAAACTGTGTCTACTCCATACAGTACCGCTCTGTGAAGCTGGAAATTTTTCGTCTGGTTGGAATGTACATCCTATTCAATGAATTATTGTAGGTCTTTTAGTCTACTACAAATGTAATTTTTTACAAATACAATTTTTTTAAGCAGCACTGAGAATTTTTATGTAAAAATGAATTATATCTACCAGCTATCGGAATCAAATAGTAAGAGCAATCATGTAGCATGTATACATGTAAATATGATTTATATGTATCAGCTATCGGAATCAAATAATAACAGCAAACATGTAGCATATACACAAGTACATATGAATTATATATACTAAGTTATCGAAATCAAATAGTAACAGCACACATGGAACATGTACACATAATTTGAAATTAATGTTTCATAGTTCTAATGTTAATATACAATATAGGATAAGTGTAAGGTATCAAGTTAATATATGCCATAAACGACGGTCCGAATCAAATTTTTAAATACTCGAAACTTGAATTCGAAACTTTATAAAATTTTGAAACTCCCGAAACTTGAAACTGTCGAAACTTGAAATGGTAATCTTGTTTTGCAAGAGAAATATCTTGTTTCAAGAACCGATGTCAACGAAATTTTTCAAGCTCGAATACATCACACAAACGCTCTGTAGTTCTACTGAGGATCTTAGGAATTTATGAATTTCAGAATTTAGGAAGCTAGAAATCTAGGATACTAGGAATTTAGAAGTCTAGACGTCTAGACGTCTAGGAATCTAGAAATCTAGTAATTTAGTAATTTAGTAATCTAGGAACTGGGAATCTAGGAATCTGGGAATCTAGGAATCTAGGAATCTGGCAATCTAGGAATTTAGTAATTTAGTAATCTAGGAATCTGGGAATCTAGTAATCTAGGAATCTAGTAATCTAGTAGTCTAGGAATCTAGGAATCTAGGAATCTAGGAATCTAGTAATTTAGTAATTTAGTAATTTAGTAATCTAGGAATCTGGGAATCTAGAAATCTAGAAATCTAGGAATCTGGCAATCTAGGAATTTAGTAATTTAGTAATCTAGGAATCTGGGAATCTAGGAATCTAGTAATCTAGTAGTCTAGTAGTCTAGGAATCTAGGAATCTAGGAATCTAGGAATCTAGGAATCTAGGAATCTAGGAATCTAGTAATTTAGTAATTTAGTAATCTAGGAATCTGGGAATCTAGAAATCTAGGAATCTAGGAATGTAGGAATCTAGGAATCTAGGAATCTAGAAATGTAGAAATTTAGGAATTTAGGAGTTTGGTAATTTAAAAATTTGGAGATCTGGTGATCTAGAAATTTAGAAACCTAGTGATTTTGGGATCTTGAAATTTAGAAGTCTTAGGATTTAGGAATCTCACGACTTAGAAATTTTAGGATTTTGAGATTTAGGTATCTTGGAACGTAGGAATCTTTGAATTTAAGAACTTTGTGATCTAAGAATTTGAAGACTTAGATTCTATGAGTCGAGGTGTTTACAGACATAAGAATACAGTATTTTCCTATTATAAGAATCTAAAAATATAGATTTGTTATTTATTGATTTTACACGTTTTCTTATGCGAGTTTCGAGAGTTTCGAATCACGAAAACAGCGCAAAGTTTTGAATTCTCGAAACTTGAAACCTTCTTGTGTTTCGAGAGGTTTCGAGAAGCCTGCCTCTGCTACAAACAGTATTTTCGGATTAATCCAGTTATCAGTTCTGTATGTTTTTATATAATCGATATTTGTTTCATTTTTTGCTTCTCGTACGAGAGCAATAAAGTTTGTTCGAACAGCATACGTGAAACGAGTGTTTATTGTGCCAAAATAAAAGGTAGTCGAAGAGTGGACTCAATTTTAGTTTCATATTCCTAGATTGGCGAAAGCTGGCGCGAAAATATTAATTGTAAAACACTTTGCCGGAGGATGTGCATATTCATATGGTAGCGAGGTGCCTCGACAAAATACTCAGGTGTTGCGTATTCAAATTTTCACGATGGTAGGCATTTTTTGTTGTTCTAATATTATACGTATTCTTCTTCCAAATATTTTCGTTCATTCTGTTTGATAATTTCATCAAGAAATTTGAAGAGTAACAAAATCTACATTGTATAATAATAACTATTATTGTTTACTCAGTCGTGTATTGAATTTTGCTTGTTACAGTCGTGCATAAGAGTGAAAAAATAAATTATAAAGACATTGCGTGTAAATTTTTATTTTAGCAGCTTGAGGACATTTCAGGATCATTGAACATGTTTGAATGCATTTTCGGTAATTATACAGAAAAGAGAACACCTTTTCATTTAAGTGATTTTTACATTTTTTGTCAGAGGCAACAATTTGTATAATTTTTTTCTACAAATTAAACTTTAATTAAACACTTTGATTGAAATATTTCACTACTACATACTCACCATATACATATTATTATACACTGGAGTGCAACGCAGATTTTCTTTAGATAAGGACATTACGTAAATTTGGCAATTTTCGTATCTTTTAATTTCGAAAAGTTTGCGAATTTTCAAATTTTTAATTTTTCAAGTTTATAAACTCGCAAGCTCTTAAATGATCAGTTTCCCACACTTATAGTTTTCTAAGTTTTCAAACTCCTGAATTTTAAAATAATCAAATTTCCAAATTCCTATTTTCAAATCTCTGGTTTTTCTAAACCCCTGATTTCGAAATCCCTATATTCTCGAATTCTTGAACTTCCAAGTATCTGGATTTTCAAATTCATAAATTTTCTAATTGCTGGTGTTCAAATTCTCTGAATTTCCAAATCCCTGTACTTCCAAATCTCTATGTCTCAAAATCTCCATATATTTTCTAATTTCTAGGTCCCCAAGTTTCTATATTTCCAAATCCATATATCTCGAAATTTCTGCATTTTCAAATTCCTATACTTCTACATTCCTGTGTCCTCAAATTCCTATATTCTTAAATCCATATATCAGCAAATCCCCATATCTAAAAAATTCTATATTTTCAAACTCTTATATACCCAAATTCCTATGACCCAAATGCATGTATCCCTAAATTCCTATATTTCTAAATCTCTGTATCCACAACTCCTTATATTTCCAAATTTCTATATTTCCGAATTCCTATATCCCAAATCCCTATATCCCAAATCCCTATATCCCAAATCCCTATATCCCAAATCCCTATATCCCAAATCCCTATATCCCAAATCCCTATATCCCAAATCCCTATATCCCAAATCCCTATATCCCAAATCCCTATATCCCAAATCCCTATATCCCAAATCCCTATATCCCAAACCCCTATATCCCAAATCCTTGTATCCCCAAATTCCTATATTCCCATATCCCTTGCCCCAAAAACCCAACATTACTCCATTTCCTTCGTAACCAAATTCCTAGATTCCCTTATCTGTATATCCCTAAATCTCAACAATCCCCAAATCTCAACCATCTAAGGTCCTTCCTGTTTGCAATTTCCCCCAGGGAAGCCAGATTTACTCTCAGCTCTACCAGGTTGCATAACGAATAACCCGGCTAAAAGCAAGGTTTTAGGTAAAATCAGACGCAGAGTACCCAACATTGTTAAATAATAAGCTACTTGTAGTTAATCCAATGAATAATGTTATTGTCTCATTCGTGTTAACCACTCATCCAACGTAATTAAACCTTGTAGGCGGGTATTCGCGTTAGGACGCCGGCGTCGGTCGTTCATGTATACGAGAACGTTTAACGGCGACGCTGCGTCGTTCTGCTTCTACGTGGTTAGCATGTGCACAAGCCTGCCCATTAATATGCCCGACATAACGCGAACGGCTCTGTAAACTCCTGCCAAAGAAGGAAATTGAATGCGGATTCCGGCGAAGAGAGACACGCTCCTCGAACTCATTCAGCCCTCTTCGCGAAATCCCTCGGGGATTTTCTGGCCACAGTTCGACGATCGTTGCTACTAGGATTTGTATGCTGGTTGTAATTGCACGGTAAATCGAGCTGAACGATATGGTAATTGAGCACACTTCGGAGTCTCTTACAATGCGAAATTCGCGAGGAAACGTAGCGAGACACGATCGCCCTGCCGGCTACGGCGACGCTAACCAGAAAACGATCTTTATTAACGGAACAGCGTGTAACATAATTACAGGTTTACTTTCCGGTGGAAGATATCTGAGGTTACTAGGTTTGCGATATTTAAGTACGATTTGAGTTTTGATTTTTGAGTTTAATTTGGATTTTGTGTAGAATCAAGAACTGAACTGGTAACTGAATGTGAAGAGACTTAACGTCGGTTTATTTTTTGAGAGTTTTGGGGTTTGACAATTTGAGGATACGTTCTGAATTTGATCTTTGGGATTTGGGAATTTTGAGAGTTGGCAGTATACGGAATTAATTCAAATTTTTAGCTTTTTTATTTTCGAGTTATTAAATTCCAGATTGGAAAGTACCAAGATCCTAAGTTTCGTAATATCACAAAATTCAAAATTCGTAAATTTTCCAAGTTATCAAATTCCAAATTTCTATATTTTCCCAGTTTACAAAATTTCAAATTTCTGGATTTCTCAAGTTCCCAAAATCACATATTCCTAAATTTTCCAAGCTTCCAAAATTCCAAATTTCTATATTTGCCCAGTATACAACATTTCTAAATGTCACACATTTCCACATTTCCAAATTCCTACATTTCACAAGTTACTAAATTCCGTAGTTTAAATAGAAAATTTGGTGATCTTTATATCTGGAAATATAGAAATTTGCGAATACAGTGATTTGGAAGTATTGTAATTGGGGAATATAGAAATTTGGAAGTTCAGTGATTTAGAAGTGCAGTATTTTGGGAATATAGTGATTTGGAAATATAGAAATGTGAGAAACAAAGATGTTGGAAGATGCATAAATGTTGGAATATAAATAAATTTGTAGCATATAAAAATTTGGGGAGTTTATGTCTTTGGAAATGTAGAAATTTGGAAATGCAGTAATTTGGGAATATAGAAATTTGGAAATGCAATAATTTGGGAATATAGAAATTTGGAAATGCAGTAATTTGAAAATATAAAAATGTGGAAATAAAATGATTTTGGAATATAGTTATTTGAACATAAAAAATGTGAGAAATATAAAAATTTGAAAGTATACAGAAATTGAGGATAAAATAAAAATTAGAGAATTTTTAAATAAAAATATAGAAATTGAAGAATACAGTAATTTAGAAATGTAAAAATTTGTTAATACAGTACATAATAAATAATTATTTTCTATATAAAATAAATAATTACATTTTTGTCAAACGAAGAAGGGAAATTATATCCAGTTTCATTTTACCCAACCCCAATAATTAAGATCATGGAATAATATAATAAGATTGGAATTTTTATTCATTTTTATACACTTTCCGATTGTTAGTTTATTAACGAATTGGGATTTTTATTCCTTCGTGTTGGTAGAATGTATTCCAGTAATGGAATTCGCATATGTTGAATGAATTTTCACGGTTGCCTTCGTGAATCAATATTGCAATATTAACTGAATAATTTTCCGAGCATTGAATATGTTGGAGCAACACTCGGCGAAAATTTACGTAATTTTAATGTTTATGGAACGAGCTCAATATTATTTCAGCAAGAAATATGCAAAAAATATAGACAAGTTATCCATGTTTTAAAACATGTTAAATAATGACATTTGCGATAAATAGCAATTTTGACAACTATAACAATTGCACTGAAAAAATCATTAAAAAAGAATTTGAAAAATAAGTACATTGTTTAATAAAAATTTGAGTAATAAATATACAGGGTGTTCAGAGATTTACTAGCCAGCGTTTTTCTCGTAAACGACTGGTACGAGAGAAAAATGAAAGAGGAAAAAGTGATAGTGTTTTTTATAATCAACATAATGAAGTATATAAATTTTTCGAGTTTATACTATTTTTTGAGAAGTGAAGATAACCTTCAGTTTTTTAAATGGAATGGTATATATTTTTTTATATCATATGAAAGGTCGTACCGAAACGAATTCAACGATGTATCATATCATGACCTTGAGACCCATTCAGAGTCAAAAACAAACGAAATATTTCAAATATTTCGTATTACTGTACTTACCGGTATTTCTTATTGATATGTTTACATTTCGCGTTCAAAGTCGTTTCCATTAGCTAGGATACACTTTTGATGGTTTTATGTTATGATTAGGTCTGCGATAGTGTTTACTTCTATTACAAAGTGTGCAGAATTATTTGAGCATAATTTCACAGATTGGTTGCTGATGTCTAGTGCGATGTATCGTTATTCGAAAGAAGAGAAGATAGATATGGTGCGTATTTATTACGAGTGCGATAAAAATTAAAGACGTAGCAAGTTAAATTACCAAGAAGAATTTCCAAATAGAGTAATACCAAATGAAAATCAATTTGTTTTGGTGGCAAAACGTTTTAGTGAAACGGGTTCCGTAGAAAATAAGAAACATAATTATCGGGAAATTTTGTCCGAAGAAAAAAAGTTAGAAGTTTTATTACATTTTGAAGAAAATCCATCAACTTCAATACGAAAAATAGCTACTATTTGTGATATTTCCATTGGGTCAACCCACAAAATTTTAAAATTACACGGTTACAAACCTTTCAAGTACCACATGGTACAGGGACTAAGAGAAACTGATTTACCACGACGCGTAGAATTTTGTCAGTGGCTACTTACGAATAATAGAAACGACTGTAGTTTCTATAAAAAAATACTTTGGACTGATGAATCAAGTTTTGATAATAATATGCTGCCTAACCATCATAATACTCATGTCTGGAGTGTTGACAATCCGAAACGAAAAAGGGAAACAAATTTTCAAGTACAATTTCGTATTAATGTCTGGTGTGGTATGATTAATAATGTACTCTTGGGACCTTATTTTTATAGTGAAACACTGAATGGTGTCAGATATTTAGAATTTTTGGATACACATTTTCGAACTGATTGGGAAGCACTGCCATTATCCATTGTTAAAGACTTTTATTTTCAACAAGATGGTGCCCCACCTCATAATTGTAGAGCGGTGTCAAATTTCTTAAATAACATGTTTCCAAACAAATGGATTGGAACATACGGACCTGTGAAATGGCCACCAAGGTCCCCAGATTTGTCACCATTGGATTTCTTTTTATGGGGAACTGTGAAAAATATGATTTACGATACGCCACCTTCAAATATCAACGATTTGAAGCAAAAGATAACAGACGCATGTGTATCAATACCTCAAACAACAATAGCAGAAGCCACCAAAAGTGTATTGTACAGGGCACAAAAGTGTATCCTAGCTAATGGAAACCACATTGAACACGAAATGTAAACATATCAATAAGAAATACCGGTAAGTACAGTAATACGAAATATTTGAAATATTTCGTTTGTTTTTGACTCTGAATGGGTCTCAAGGTCATGATATGATACATCGTTGAATTCGTTTCGATACAACCTTTCATATGATATAAAAAAATATATACCATTCCATTTAAAAAACTGAAGGTTACCTTCACTTCTCAAAAAATAGTATAAACTCGAAAAATTGTTATACTTCATTATGTTGATTATAAAAAACACTATCACTTTTTCCTCTTTCATTTTTTTCTCGTACCAGTCGTTTACGAGAACAACGCTGGCTAGTAAATCTCTGAACACCCTGTATGCTTTCAATAATATATTTTCTTTTTTTTTCAGGTAAATTACTTCCTTTTAATGTTTATATGGACATTTATTGGGTGAGTTATAATCTTAAAGCTTAATATAGCCTATTATAGATGTTTTCATGAAGTCATAACTTTTTCAATAATTCTCTAAGCAGTACACAATTATTGATTGTATTATATCAACACTATTATCTATCGAAATTATTAGTTGAAATACGAAAATTCTTAACAGTGTTTTGTTAATTTCTAAAACTGTATCCGTGCACACATGATATTTATGAAATAATAAAATCATTCTGCACTTTTCCTTCGAGATTTATTTGACATCAAATTTTTCGCGAATCCTCGTGACATTTGATGCAAAATTTGCATCTCTGTCAGGACACCTTTTGCCAAAAGAATTTCAGATGAACCATGCATTTGCACAACGTCCAGATTTCAGAGGATTTTCGCACGAGGCCGTAAATATTAACTGCTATCTATGGTGTTCGTATCATAAAAAGAAGTCATAAAGTGAAGAAAAATTAAGTGAGTTTGTATAGGGCGTTTGAAATAAAAAGGCACAAGATCGAGGCAGATAGTATTCGCAAAGTAAAAACTAGGGCAGTAAAGTCGAATTTTATACTTCGTAATTGAAATTAAATTTATAGAATTAGTAATAAAATTTTTCAAAAAAGGTATATTATTTTTTACGTATGTTAGTGGACGATGTGTTGTAGTATTGATAGTATAGTAGATACTGGCAATATAGGAAGAGGACTCTTTTGTGTCACGTTTGCAAAACTGAAGATTTTTCAATCTCAATATTTTTAACATAGAAATGAAAAAATTGTAGAAATTTATTTTGAAAAATTGTAAATTTGAAAAGTTCTTAAATTGAAGACTTGTATGTTTGCAAATTATTAGTTTAATTTGTGATTTTGGAAATTAGCAAATTGAAAAAGTTGAAAGTTTGTAAAGTTATAAATTTGCGAATTTGTGAATGTGTGAATTTCTGAATTTCTGAATTTGTAAATTTTTTAGTTTGTCAGTTTATGAGTTCGTGATTTTTTGAATTTGCGAATTCCTGTATTAGAGAATTTGTAATTTTTGAACTTTTTAATTTAAAAATTTTCTAAACTTGTAAAAATTTAAATATTTGAATTTGAGAATTTCCAACTCTGAAAATTTATAATTTAAAAATTTTTTTATATCTAAATTTGAAAGTTTAGAAATTTGTAAATTTCTAAATCTGAGAATTTGTGATCTTGAAAATTTTTTAATTTAGGACTCTCCATACATCCCAATTTATGATCAAATTTTAAAATTTTTAAATGTTCAAATCTGAAAATTTTGTGTTTTTAAAAATTTCTGTATTTCTAAATTTCTACGTTTGAAAGTTTATAAATTTGTAAACAGCTAAACTTTAGAATTTTTCATTTTTTAAATTTTGAGATTCAAAACTAAATTTTTAAGTTTGCAAACTTCTGATTTTGAAACTTCCTAGTTTTCAGAATTTGAGATTTTTAAAATTTCGAATTTAAAGCAACACAAGAAATTACATTTGTTTCAGTAAAAATTGACAATTATTTAACATCGAACACATCGAAATCAAATTTTGGATTGCCGCGTAGACACATCGATTTAACTCTTTGGAGTTACGTGTGTTAAAAACTGTTCCTCCTTTTGTTAGCTTTTATGCACGGTGCGCCATATTTTAACCCACTTCGAAAAGTTAATATTGTTTTTATATTAAATAACTGAAACGAACAGTTTTGCATTTACTTATAAAAAAAAATTCTATACGACTTGGGTTCCTATTTTCCCTAAGATCCCTAAAGTCTCTTCGTAAATCGTAAAAATCCTTTTCTCTGAAATTTATGTCTCAACTCGTTAAGCGGTTAAAAGTGCCTCGTTGACAACCTCTCACGAAAGGAATGGTTCACACGCAGTAAGAAATCACCGTTGTGTACCTTCAGGGGCGATAGGGTTAAATAGCAGTTAAAATCCCGTGCAAGAAATCAATTTTTTCCCGATTGAACTTGGAGCGCACCCTTCAGTGTCTTTGTTCCACGAGGATGAGGGTCGTCCTTTGCTCGAATATCTCATCCTGGCCGTGACGTTTCGCACAATCACGAGTGTTTATTGCGTCTTCTGCACGCTATTAATTACACGATAATTTGCAATATACGAGGCGTGAGTAACTAGCGGCAGGGAGATAAGCTGACAGTCTGAACGACGTGTTCTGAAACTCGCGACAAAAGCGGCTCATACGTGTACAACGTAACGTTCCTAGGGTATCTGTACGAGTATCGGAGTACCTGGTGCACTGAAAGCTGCACAAGGGGCCTGTAAACGATCCGTGTAAACGTTGCTGGTAGATGGAACTGATTGCTTCTCTCATCCTCTGAAAGGCAAACACGTATGAACGGAACCGGAACGCGACACACAAGGATGCTCCCCGTCGTCTCTGCCCTGAAGAGTTTCACACCCATGAATTAGGTTGTTTCGACGAATTCTACTGCAGATGTTTATTCGGCGTGTGGAAACGTTACTTTTGTTCATGGGTCTTGCTGCTGAAGTTGATGATTCTGTCTGATGGCTTGGAAATGATGGTTCGTGATCTTTTTATGGGACGATAGTGTGACAAATGTGGTGCTAAAAATGTGATAAAATGGTGATATTGCAGGATACAGGCGGTAATAAATGTAATATAATATTTATGGGGGAAACTTCCCAAGTGTTCATTTCTGAAACTTTGGCATCTTGTAGAAGACATCCAAAGGAACATTCATATACCCCATTTTGGATGTACGAACAATCTAATTTAATTTTTGGCAAACGAGTAATTTAATTTCATTTTTCAAATTTACGTAATTTAATATATTAACTATAATATTAAGTAATTTAAAAGATATTAACAATTAAATGTAGTTACAACATTTTACATATTTTGAAACATTTAAATGCTTAAGTGATGAAGCACAATAAACTAATACATATAAACCATTAGCAGTGAGGTTAAATGCTTGACTGCAGACCGAAAGGGTATAGTAATTTAGAATTAGATGTACAGGGTCTCTCACAACTAGTGTACCTACCGGAAATGGGTTGTAGCTGATGTGATTTTGGGAAGAATGACTGGAAATAGTTTTCAGAATCATCTCAGCGACCCCTTGCGAGACCCCTTTGGTACAGTTTAATCATCTTCTGAGCATCTAAATTATCCGGAAAGACGCATTAAGTTCCGTAGCTCGCTTCGAACCTCGATCAGGGAGATCATCGACACAATTTGTCTCTTTATACCGTTGCACACACTTATTTACAAATTAGCGAGACTTGTGCAGATATTTGTCTGTATTTGTAACACTCATTTTTGGCTCTTTCGGGTGTTGGCACAAGAATACTGCTTCGAATAGCTTACCGTATACGGCACTCATCTCGAAATGACTTGAACTTCTCAGTGACAGAAATGATACTAAGAGAATTGAAGGGCCATTGTGTATTAGAGAAGACATTGAATGTTTGGACTGACGCAATCTTTGTTGTTTTTAGTATCAAATTTCATAGATATCGCGTCCACGTTCTTGTGGAACAGACTGTATCTAAACTGTACAACAAGCTGTAAACTGAGTTGCTAATAACCCACGAGCAGTTGATGCGACTATAAATAAATAAATGAAAAAAAAAAAGAGAAAAAATTTGTGAATTAATTTAAGTTTCATATTATTAATAAAAATTATTTAAAATCGAATATAATATATTAATTTGATCAAATATGTGTATAGATGACCCATCAATTTCATGAAAAGTGAAATAAGTCGTATTTAGAGTACTAAAAAGTATTATTAGAACCTTGTATAAAAAGGAGTTGTAGCAGTGGTAATTTTTAAAAAATTAGTTCGTAATACTTGCACGATATCCTCGCATCTAAAAAATATTTATTCGATGTTACCTCTTAACGCTACGTGACTCGAGAAAAATTAATCGAAAGTAGATTTGACCGATCAACAATTTTTACGATCGTTCAACCTCGTATATTTCCTGTAATGGCTGCGCACGAGAAAAATGGCGGAAGAGAAAATTCTATGTAATTCTGTATGTAACCGGTGTTTAACGTTTGATAGCTTTCGAGTCGTAACATATTCGGTTACGTGGATTAAAAATCAACGTGTTTTTCATTGCAATACACAAGTTGAAATTGTGGTTCGTTCGCGACAGCGGGAAAAATACATCCATCGATTAACGTGCTCATCTATTCGCAAGAGTATGGCGCGTTGTTCCGAATTGATACAATTTAATTTGCCATCGAATTCGCTCGTATCTTTGTGCTTGTTTAACAGAATCCGCTGTTTGTTGAATGTACACTTTTTGCGATCGTTTAAGCGATACGAGAATATACTGCAGTTTATAAAAGCGGAATTGTATCAGAGCAAAAATTTAGTTGGCATCGTGACAAAATATAATAATTGGGAAACACATTTTTCTTGGTGAATTTTTTGGTTAATAACAATCGAGGTTTTATGTTTGTTTTTTCAATGTTATTTTAGATTCTTTCGACGTGGCGTCAGTTTTTTGTTCAAAGTTTGTCAAGGAGGATTTGAATGACATGGTGTCAGCAGTTCAGCAATTAATATAAAATATCAAGTATAAAAATTAAAGTATAAGATTAAGAAGTATGAAAGTATTAGAATTGAAAAATATTTTGGAAATTAAGGTATTTAAGAATTTCAAATTTTTAAATTTATGGATTTTATAATGCAGTTTAGAAATTTAATAACGTGGAAATTTGGGAATTTGATAATTTGCTTATGTGGATATTTGGAAATTTGATAATTTAGAAATTTGGTAGTTCGGAAATATGAAAGTTTGAAACATTGATAATTTGGTAACTGAGAGATTTTATAATTGAGAGATTAGGAAATTTGAAAATTTAATAATTTGCAAATATATGTACAGGTTTAAAAATTTAATAATTTCGTAATTTACATATATCTTTACATATATATTTACATTACTAAATGTAGCAATTTTGAAATAAAAGATTTTAAATTTTGAAATTTTGAATCTTGAATTCTGAAGACTTGAAAATCAGAAAACTAGAAAGTTGGAAAATTAGAAAGTTGGAAGGTTGCAAAGTTGAAAAGTTAGAAATTGTGAAATTTTGAAATTAGAAATTAGAAATTGGAAAAATTTAGAAATCAATAATATATTCATTTAAAAATTTACAAACATGGAAAAATGCAAACGTTAAAGATTTGAAAATTTATAAATCTAATAATATACTTTACAATTTTCAAATATATATCTTCAAAAATTTAGAAATTCCATAAACTTGTAATATAGTAATTGAAAAATATAAAAATAATAAAACTTTCATATTCAAATACAAAGATATCATAAAGTGCACAGGTTCAGAAACGTTAAATATATTATTATTTATTATTAATTTATGCTTTATTGTACAGTGAGCCTTGTAATTTGAAGTACATTTAGTACTCGCATTATTAATTTCGTATTATTAATTGAAATTCCGACAACATCATATTGTAGGTATATCGCATAAATGGCGTGAGTCGAATAAATTGCACATTTGAAACGATAAGGTGAATGAAAATACTGAAAGCAATTGAGAGAGTGATAAATAATAATGCCCGGGAAACGATTCTATTCTCTTGAATATAGTGGATTCTGTGCATCCTATTCAACATTCGATCGTTAATTAAATGCAAGGACTCCGTTGCTTTTAATTAAAAATATCTTTGTACAGCGTAGTTTGTACGTTTATATTGAGAATGTCACGATGCTTGACTTTGTGGCATAAAGGTTACTTTATATCGATCGTGAGACAAATGGCTGCTTCAGTGCCTTTGGCACTTAGTACTAGGACTAGTACAAGGAGATATTAAATTATCTTAAAGTGAATTTTAAATTTGCAGTTAATAACTTCTGGAATTGAAAGTATTATTAAGTAAGTGTTTTATATAAAATTTCTATATTTTAATTTTATTTTCGATACGAATGATTTTATGCGTACCGATGTCAACCCATAGGTTGGCGTATGAAGGGGCTGACCACGTGTTTAGCCCTTTAGCGGTGTATTTTTTATTTTCGAGTTATTAAATTCCAAAGATTGGGAAGCACAAATTCCTAAGTTACGCAATATCGCAAAATCACAAATTCCTAAAGTTTCCAAGCTACCAAAATTCCAAATTTTCATTTTTGTACAGTACACAAAATTAAGTTCCAACAATTCCAATTTCCTACATTTTCCAAGCTACCAAAATCCCAAATTCATAAATTTTCCAAACTATACAAATTCCAAATTTCTATATTTTCCCATATTACAAAATTTCAAATTTCGAAATTTCCCAACTTCCCAAAATTCTAAATTTCGAAATTTTCCAAGCTACCAAAATTCCAAATTTCTATATTTATCCAATGTACAATATCTCAAATACCTAAATTTCTCAAGTTCCTAAAATTCCAAATTCCTAAATTTCCCAAGTACCCAAAATTCCAAATTCCTAAATTTCCCAAGTTCCCAAAATTCCAAATTTCTATATGTATCCAATGTACAATATCTCAAATACCTAAATTTCTCAAGTTCCCAAAATTCCAAATTTCTATATTTATCGAATGTACAATATCTCAAATACCTAAATTTCTCAAGTTCCCAAAATTCCAAATTCCTAAATTTCCCAAAATTCCAAAATTCCAAATTCCTGTATTTTACAAGTTACCAAATTCCATATTTTAAATACAAAATTTGGTGATATTTATTTTTGGAAATATAGAAATTTGCGAATACAGTGATTTGGAAGTATTGTAATTGAGGAATACATATTGGGGTTATACGTACCGATGTCAACCCACGAGTTGGCGTGTAGTACATTCAAACTGTTTAGTCTGCCAAAGATATCTAAGTCTATGGCTAGATTCTTTGCTTCCTGTGTTTTCTAAGATTATTCTAACTGCAGAATGAACCTAGACTTTATTTGTCTTTATCTAGATTATCTAAGAACTAGATCATTTTTGGACCAGGATTCGTAATTTTACCTCATTGTGAAAGAGTTAGAAGAGTTATGGTTTCAGGTAAGGTAGTTTTGTACTGAATTTGCCTATTCTTATTTAATTCATATATTGTTTTTAACCAATTAAATGTTGTAACGAAAATAAACCTATAGTTAGTGTTTATTGAAATTATTGTTAAATTGCAAATCATTGCTTTACATTATCAGTGTAGTAGACAATTCGAAATTTTATAATTATTTGTAATTATCGTTATCTGAAATTGTTATTTACTTTTTGTATTTGTTTGTTCATATTAAATTTATGATTAAAGACATGGATGATTTATATGGCAATTAACGTGTTAAATATTTATAATATAATATTAATAATATACTGATTAGAAATATTGAGAAAAAGAAATAAATTGAAAAATCTACTTTGATTTTCCTATTAATTTATTCATTTCTGGTAATAATATTACCATAATTCGTTGAAAATAGATATCCAATCAAACGGATTAATACAATAGAGATATAGTGTTTATAGTAATAGACGACAAATATATTGTTCCATTCTCTCTGAGTGACCCCTAAGGGTAGATTTCCATAGAGAATATTAATTTCATTGCTCTCTGGCGATTAAAGCCTTTTACTATTTCAAACTATCACAGCCTGAATATGATATTGCTATTGTAAATAATGAATAAAATTATTGGATAAATGAGCAATAATCTTAACAAATACGTACCAGCTATAAACAGCAAAATATTAAATATATATTAATATCAAGCATTTTCTATTTTTTATACAATACATGTTAATATCTTTTTATTAAATATATATGAATATCATTTTACTAAATACATATTAATATCTTTTATCACGCACATATGATAGGTTAACATATGAGTACTGATATAATACATATAATGAAAAATTAAAAATTGTTGTGTTTATAAACTCTTCAAACTTTAAAACTTGAAAATTTAATACATATTCTTAAATTTCTAAATCTAAATTTAAACAATTTTATATTTCTACCTCGATAAATTTTCGAATTATTAAATTTCAAAATGATGAAATTAAAAATATTTTATATTCTTTTAATTATGACTTTTCTATGTTCCAAACTATCAATTACAAAACCTCGAAATCGTCCAGATTTGCGAATTTGAAAATTTTATATTTCTACATTTTTTAATTTCTTATTTTTCAATCTTATTATTTTTTTAAACGTGATGTATCATTTCTAGTTTCTAAATTTCTATTTTTCTAATTTTTTAAATTTCTAATTTGCTAATTTTTCAATTTCCAAATTTCCAATTTCCTAATTTTCTATCTTAATTTCCGAATTTTTCAATTTCCTGTTTTCCCAATTTCCTAATTTTCCCATTTCCCAATTTTTTAATTTGATACTTTTCTAATTTTCTGAATTTCTACACTTTTAAGTACCCAAATTTCCAAATATCTAAACTTCTAAATACCTAAATTTCTAAATATCTAAATTTCTAAACTTCTAAATTTCCAAATTTCCAAATTTTGAAATTACCAAGTTTTTAAATGATCAAGGTACCATCATTTTCTAACAGTAAAATAATAAGTATCAACGAGTGTAATGATCATCTCGAATCCTTAAGTAGTTTGTCACCTACTATCCTATTCAATTACCCTTATCTATCACGATTCTAAACGAAGGAAGACGTAACGGTTACATAAATATCTGAATTAATTAGTGCCTTTAATATAAATATACTATTTGTACCCAAAAAAATAATAAATATCCACATTCAGTGCAACGATCACCTCGAACACCCTAATTTGTCACCTATCGTTCTTCACTAACAATTATCACGATTATAGGTAAATAAAGGCATGAAAAATATCTTGAAATGAAATAATATCAATGTTGAAAGCAATGATCATCTCGAACCGCTAGTTTGTCACCTATCGTTCCGTCCCGCCGCGAACAATTATCCACGGTTTCGACAAACGAGGGAAAAAAAGGGGGTCACGTTAGCGAACGAGCACAAACGAGCTTGTCATTGTCGATAAATTTTCGACAGCGATTCGATGCGATGCACAATCAGAGCAACGATAAATTGTGGACGGTGCGCGAAACTCTCCCGCTGAGCCGTCGAAAAAAAGGACATAATGTACAAGTCTGAAGGGGAAAATTCCCGTAGGGTGAGAGGGAAGAGAACAATAACGGGAAGGAGGGAAAAGGTAACGATGCTCCTTTGAAGAATCGTTTTTGCGAGCTGCTTTTTTCTTGCTGGAAATCGACGCCCATGAAAAACGGGGCGACAGATGGTGGCTCGTTTCGTTCGTATCGGTAAACCGCAAGCAAGGAAGAAAGAAAGGGTTGTAAATAACGTCGTTTGATAGTACGGGCACACGGAACAATGTAACTATTCGAACGTTACGTTTCGAGTTTAAATGTATAATATGTAATAAATTTCGCAATGTATTTAATTCTATTTTTGGAAGATATTACGGTTGGTAGGCCATCGATTTTGGTAAAACCTTTTCTAATTTGGAGGAATAAAGTCGAGCTATGTTTAGCTGCTTTTGACAATGACTGATTGTTTTGAAAGATAATTAAGGTTTAATTTTTCTATTTCTAGAAGCAGTAAATTTATTAGGTATAGATGATTGTAATAAATGATAGTTTGGTAGATTCTTAAATTACTTTGTTACGAATTTAATACGAGTTTAATTTTCATTGATCTGCTGATCAATGAATTCTCTTTTTGCTGTTTTTATATGTTTCTTTTTTTTTTTTGAGAAAGTTATATGTATAGATTTTTATTTTGCAATATATTTTTTTGCTTGAGTGTTTAAAGTCACATCCACCTTATAGGTTATTACTGGCTATATTTTCTGTTTTTGTTTATTAACCCCTTGTCGTACAATTTATTTATCAGATGCGTCAGTCAAAACTAACTATTCAGAGCTATAACGTTAAAACAAACAAAGAAAATAAAAATATGAGTATTTTATATTCAGCGATCCTTGATTATACAAATTATAGTTGGACGTAAATTTCAAGTTGAAGAGTGTTCAAAATTTTCGTAAGGTTTGTCACATTTGAGCTGTGAGTGCGTCACGAGTGAAACTCGTCAAAGTATGGGAAGGGGTTAATTTTGCTTCAGCTACTATTTTCTTTAAATTTACTGTTGTTGCATTACATTATTTATATCTGGTGTTATGCATATGGTTTAATATTATTTTATACCATTCTGTACATTATAAAGAATTATTGAATTTTAAAAGAAGGGAAGAATATTTATGAGAAATTTTGCCTCGGCTACTACTTGCTTTTAAATTTACTGTTGTTGCATTACATTATTTATATCTGGTGTCATGCATATGGTTTAATATTATTTTATACCATTCTGTACATTATAAAGAATTACTGAATTTAAAAAAAAAGGAAGGTTATTTATGTGAAATGGAAAAAAATGAGGTAAACAAGAAAACGAAATTCGTGTTCACAAGTGGATTCGAATCTGTGATAGTCATTCAATAATTTAGTACTCCTTCAAATAAAAAAATATTAAATATCTTCTGAAATTTTTATTGTTTTTATCTGGCGTTTCCCTTTGACGACGCATTATTTAACTTTTGCTAGTTTATATCTATATTTCAGTGTTGTATATAAGCATATTTGCTTATATAAACACCATTGTGTTTGATTGTATCTGTATATGGCTTTCTTTTACATATTTCTTATTATATTTCTGATTGAATATTTGAGTATTTGTGTATTTGAAGATTTGAGATTCGAATTTTTGAGCATTCATACATCTGAGTATTCGGTAGTACAAAATATGATAATAATTATGTAAATATAAATAATATTTTAATATTATATGTATAAATAAGATATAATGTATAAGCATTGTAATAATATTTGAATATTCATTAATTTTAATATTCAAACACCTGAAATTTGTTTGTTTGAGTACTCGGATCCTTGTTATTAGAATGTATAGACTCAAAAAATTCTATGATTATTAAACAGCACGATATAAATAAAAACGAGTGAAGCTCTTTGTCGCTGATTGTATAATAATGTAGATTTACAATTCAATTGTGAATCATATTTCATAATTTTCTAGAATAACGTTTTGATGAGAAACGATGAAATTACGTTTTCGTGAATATAAATCAACTTTGAATGCAAAGGGTTTAAAGGGTTTCTTTTGTGGAACGAAATTACGTGGACGAGTTTTATGGACTTTTCTTGTAAAGTATTCAGCACTTTTAAAAGTAAATTAACATTGTAGAAGACAGTTCTGCAGATGTGTCACTTCTGCAATATGAGTTTGATTATAATTACTACAATACTAATTATTAGACAAAAGTCTTTGTCGAATTAATTGAACAATTGAATAGAATTTTTGACAAGATTAAGTAAAGTGTAAACTTTGAATAAAATAAATAAATTTTAATGCATATTGTTGGATGATTCAATAAATTTCAATAAAGTTCATTATTGATCCAATTTAATCATTCAATAAATTCTATATATACTTAATTAATTTAATTTGACGAATGTACATTTTTATTTATACGTAACTTTTACTATTTTTACAATAATCTATTTTTGGAATATAAATCAGATAAGAAAACGTAAAAACTGTTTTTGTATTTCGTGAATAAATGTAACAAAAATAAATGTAATATACTTTTTGTATGTCAGTATTTGTATAATTTGCACATGCTGTACCTGACACTATTTATATATTTTGTACAGTTTATATGACAACACTTACATATTTTATATATTTTCTACATGCCAGTATTTATTACTAAAGAAAATGTGGTACTTTTTCTCTTACATAAAAGAAAGAAATGTATCTTTAAATGATGTAATGAATTTATAAATGTTATTTCTTCGATTGGAAGAGAAAGTTGATTAATTAGCAAAAAGTTATAATTGGAAATAACAGTAATGGTGATATAACGACAAATGTAAAATAATTTCTTTATCACAAGATGTCGTGTTCTCTAATCGCGAACAAGCAAACACTGTCTTGAGGGTGATAAATGAAGTATATTCGTTTATGCATGCTGATACTTTAAGGGTGGAGGAGAAGAAAAGGGTCGTAAAAGAACTGTTTTCTTGATGACGTGTATTCCTTGACAAATGTTTCATTCTCACTCTTATACAGCAATGAACGTATTATTTTAGAAGTAAGTTATTTTATTGTTTAAAATATTTATTTATAAAACAACCTACCACTTAATACACTACATTATTATATTACACGTATGTATAAAACAACATACGGGATAATAACAAACACATTTTGTAATACTACAATTGCTATTTAAAACGCTATTCAGAACTATTTAAAATGCCAACTTCACATTTCTCATTTTAAATTATTTTATAAAATTGCCGTTTTATAAAAATATACATTAACTTTTATTGAAACAAAGAATGATTATAAGTATTTTACTAGCACAAAACAAATATAATGGATGCTATATCTTTAGTATTAAATTGACGCTAAAAATTTATCAAGGAAGCTCGTTAAAAATAATCATCATGTTATATAATAACGTTGGAAACATTTTTACTTATTTTATTATTATAAATAAATAGGATCTCGTTAACGTGCAACGTTAAACCCGCGTCGGCCATTTTTATTAATTCATACGCCGACCGTTATTGACGCGTATTAAATTTATAATAACAAATTTTATAACCAACGTCAAAATGTAATTTGAGTCTTTCGTTTTCATTATGAACATATTTAGATAAATTATGCACCATCTGATTTATACGTACCTATAAAATTAATATATCACGTTTCTTCACGTTATATCGATATTTTGTTGCGGTACTATTTAAAGTGGTTAAAAATATGTATTAAATATTATAAAAATGTTTCCTATTTTAAATATTATCATAAACGTTTTAAACGAAAATTACGTCATTTAAATTTGTGTTAAAACATAAGTACTATACATAATGCATAAATGCGATTTTGTGAATTCAAAATACATAAATATATTTAAATATAATTTTACAGTAAATTATTTTAGTTGAGAATTCACTGATTTTCAGAATATACGTATTAATTTAGTATACGTTAAAAATGTATAATAATATACGTGTTGACCATTATGCGAATATGTACATAAAAGATAACCTAACTTCCAACGGTCTAAAACCCAACATTTTTGGCTTCGCCAAATCTACAGTACGCGTCTCGATAAAAGTTTTTAGAAATGAACAATTTTTAGTGACCATAACTTTCATTCGAAACAATCAACGTTCGTCAGATTAAAATACATGCTTTATTAATTTTTCAATTAATTTTCCCATAATTTTCAACCTTTCTTCGAATGAGTTTTATCGGCGATAATAAAATTAATGCTGCATCAACGGTCTTTTTATGAACGGCGTCACGACTCTAATACTAATCATACGAAAAGTTCAAACGAGCATAACTCAGAAAATTTACAGTAAATGCCTTTAGAATTTAACGGGCATACTTATCGTCTTGACATACTTTATCGGTATTAATTTTGTGCAAAGTTTCATAGAAAGTTCGAATTAAGTTTGGGAAATAACCATCTGGAGGTTGTTACCCTTTGCAGTCGAAAGGTGACTATCGATATATACCGTTTAATACAATTTGAATTAGGTATTTTTTTACTATTAACCCTTGAGGGTTATACTGGGATGAAACGACCTCAGCTGATTTAGCTTCAATTTGAGCCACTTTATGTTCCGAAAATCTGAATGAATACTTTTTTTGAAACCCCGGTATTTTTACTATTTTTTTCCTCAAATTGTTACATCTCAAGAGTGTTCAGCTAAAATTTTAGCCTTTCGTATTAAAATCGAGACAAATTTTGAATCTTTTTGTGGAAACCATAATTTCTTCAATTTTTTACGTTTCCGATTTTTTATTTATATTACACGTTTAAATTTACCGAAATCATGTTAAAACAACTTTTAAAGATTATGTATAATTTTTTCAAGTTAAAATAATTCGTATTGTTAAAATAATGAATATTATTTTGATGAAGTGTGACTATTAAGGGTTAACTGTATTTATCTGTTGTATTTGTACGTGTAATGTGAATCGTAACAGTGGCAATTATAAAGAAATAATTTCCAAAATATTTATGAAATTTTTCAGCTAACAAGATTTAGAATTGTCCTCTGCAGAAAGCAGAAATACCTTCGAGTGACAAGGATTAAAAGTAAAAAGATAGTAGTACCAACTGTTATCGATGGAGTGTCTTAAAAAAGCTGTTGTTTCTTGTCGACTTATCGACATTTTCGTTTTCGTCCCTTACGAATGATTTGAAACGGCGACGTAATCCGTAAAGGTTGATCCCCAAAGAACGTAATGAACGAGCTTGGAGACCTTTCCATTGAATTCGTCCTTTAACGATTCCCATAAGTATCAAGGCTAAAGCAGGATACTATTCCCTTGGAAAGAACGAACTTGAACTCCGTTAAGATCTCTTCTATTGAAAGATTAAATCTTCTTTCGATTTTTATC
Source organism: Megachile willughbiella (assembly GCA_945859595.2). Classification (NCBI taxonomy): domain Eukaryota; kingdom Metazoa; phylum Arthropoda; class Insecta; order Hymenoptera; family Megachilidae; genus Megachile; species Megachile willughbiella. The sequence goes on from OX243807.1 coordinate 3,526,988, forward strand.
CACATGTAACAAAATATTTCGTCGCGATATTTACTTCTTGTACAATTTTATAAAGAAATTGGTTTTAAAAATTATTTAGTTTTATTTTTCTACGTTTTGATCCTTTACAGCTTCGAATAAGAAAAATTTGAAACACACGGTTTTCAACATTTTTCGGTTTTAATAAAAATTAAATGATCTAGCTTTAAGTATTTTTGTTAATTATTAATTCTACATATACGTGTTAATAATTTGTGTATTACTTATTATTATTTATTTATTAATTTATGTTACTTATTTATATATTAATACATTCTTTATTAATTTATTAATTATTATGTATTACATATAAAAGTGCCCGTTTATTTAAATAAAATAGTGAAATAATTAAATAGTAGAACAATGGAATAGTCAAATAGTGAAAGTCAGTAATAGAATATGATATAACATTGTAGTAACATAATTAAGTTATCAAATACCTAATCTAATAACAATATGACAAAATGACTAAAGTAGTAAAATAATATAACTGAATAGTAAAATGGTGACATGGTAAAAATAGTAGAAATGTTACCAAAAAATGAAGAAGTAATAAGAAAGTGATAAAAAATGATCAAATGGCAAATTTGTAAATCGGTAAAATAATAACATCGTAGAAAAGTGAACTGAATTGTAAAATAGTATTTAAAATAATAATTTAAAATTGTGAATGGTTCTAATTTTTTTCTAGGGGTTGCATGCTGTTCCCTTTCAGATTTTTTTTATATTTACTATTTATCGAACTATACTAGTCAGTTTACTAATTATTTTACTATGTTATTACATTAGTTAAAATATTATGTTCAGCTGTATGTTTTTAGCTATTTTAGTAAACATTTTATATTATAATTTTAAAAAACACATCTGGATTTCTTAAATCATACTTTTCAAACTGTAGAAGAGAGTAAAGAGATATGCAGAAATTTGGTTTTTACATTATTATATTAAAAATTAAATGGAATACAGTGAAATGATTTTACTATAAGAATTGCAAAATTTCGTACAGTGCACATGTAAAATATAATTTTGTAAAAACCGTGACTTATTGTAACCTAGTTCTGGTCTCAAGACACGTAAACAGTTTATTTGATATAATACTATAATACAATAGTTGGTATACAAAAATCCTTAAAAGAGCGCTTATTTGGAAAAATGGGACGTAAAAAAATTGCATGTTTCTTTCTCGAGAAATTTTAAGGGTAAAATTGCACAATCTTATTTTGCAATAAATTTTGACGCTTTACCGACCTTGAATTATACATAGAATATTTTGCAAAAGCAATCATGACAAAATATTGCTTCTTGACTACAAAAAGTCATATTTTTGCACATTTTGGGAAACCAAATATTTACAATCTCTCCTGACCAAAACAACATAAGATAAACAAAGATCGCCTTATTTTCCGCCAGAGTTGCTAAAAATCATAGAGTATTCAGTCACCAGAGTTTATACCCTTCAGACTCTTAACACTGTTATGATAAAATATTGTCAAAAAAATAAAGAGTGTTCCCAGTAACACCGTCTAATAAATCCGCTGTCAGATGAATCTACTTGTCAGACATCCAGCAACAAAAGCAAGAATTACAATTGTACAAATGTCCCACAGGGTTGTCCTACCCTTGGGCCTCCGATTCATGGCTGCCAACAGTCGACAATGGCCCGTCGTAGGGAAAAAATTACACGGTCATCTCGGTTTCACTTAATCCAACCTGACGCCTGCTTTTGCTAACACCGTTAATTTCCTGTCGACCACCCCAAACTTTGTTCACGGTGTCGATCACGGAGTTTGCGATATTTCATTATGCGCTTAGCTTACCAGATGTCATGGGGTTCCTCGAAGAGTGACACCGTGACCAAACTTGTCAACGTGTGAAATGCATCTGGCAGCGAAGTCGTGTACGCTTTTGAACCATGGCTTCCTCTCGGCAGTTTCCTTTTCACACTTCATTGTGTCTTGTGGTTCAACTGTTATACGTTAGTCGTTTTCTATGCATTGTTCCAAGAAACGTGATTAATTCTCCAGACACGCGGTTCTTAGTCACCGTTGGATGAGATGTAGAAGGAAGGATGTACTTTTCTTGAATCGACAATTGACTCAGGCGTATTATAAAATTTCAAATAGTTGTAGTCAGAGAATTTCTGATTATTTCTTTTAATAGTTTTGAATGATTTATACTGGAGGCATAATTTTGAGAAGGTAGATCGAAGACAGGGGGATGTATTTTTCTTGAATCGACAATTGAACTGACTCAGGCATATTATAAAATTTCAAATAGTTGTAGTCAGAGAATTTCTGATTATTTGTTTTAATAGTTTTTAATGATTTATACTGGAGGTATAATTTTGGGAAGGTAGATCGAAGACAGGGGATGTATTTTTCTTTGATCGACAATTGAACTGACTCAGGCATATTACAAAATTTCAAATAGTTGTATTCAGAGAATTTCTGATTATTTGTTTTAATAGTTTTGAATGATTTATACTGGAGGTATAATTTTGGGAAGGTAGATCGAAGACAGGGGGTGTGTTTTTCTTTGATCGACAATTGAACTGACTCAGTTCAATTCATTTTAATAATTTTCAATGATTTATATATTGGAGGTATAATTTTGAGAAGATAGGTCGTGTGCAATGCGGTCGATTTGAGATACGGGTTCTGTATCCGCGGGGGATTGGTTCTGAAGACTTTCGCGAATAATTCCCGGATAGTGGTGAATTTCGTTTCGAACATTTGAATATACGTACATGTGCATGTATATATAAGTTAAATATATTGTTCATGCGTAGAATAATATTTTATTTATTATGTAAATTCATATACTCGGATACAATGTAGAATTCTTTTATGCATACTTGGAGGTAAAGGTGGAAATTGAAACTTGAAGATTGAACTTGAAAATTTTTGGAGCCATTAAATTTTCAAATATTCAATTTTACTAATTTTAATTCAAAGTGAGAAATTTCAAAGTTTCCACTTTTATTTTTTTCAATTATTAAACTGCATAATTTTCAAGTTTATACGCTTTTTAATTTCCAAGTTTTCAAATTTATAAATTTTCATTTTTTTAAATTTAGAAATTTTCATATTTAAAAATTTTTTAATTTTTATGCTTCAAAATATGGAATTACGGAAATTTCAAATTGTAACATTTTCATCTCCTAAAACGTAACGACTTGTTAATTTTGAATTTAGTAATTTGAACATTAAAATGTTCAAACATTTGGGAACTTAGAAATTTGGAAATCTAGAAGTATACAATTTTTAAATTATCTAATGGTAGAAGTACAAAATGTAGATTTTAATAATTTCGAAATTTCGAAATATGAAATTTTATAACATGTAAAAGTTTCAAACTTTTAAACTCAACAATTTTTTAAGTTTCAAATTAATTAACTGATAATCCATGCGTGTCCAATTGTCCAACACATTTTTTCTCAATGTCATTTATTTAATAACTTTCAAGATCATAGTGATTTTATAAAAATCATATTCCACTCTGTGCAAGAAATCTAAAATGTATTCAACTTCAAAAAACTAATCATTTCTGATTTAAAATTTTTTAATTTCTATCTTCCTCCTATTTTCTCAATCAAATATTTTTCTTTCGTTAAAATCTTGGAACGTTTAAAAAACTGTTGATTTTTCAAATATTCTTCTATAACACATTGAAAAATGATCTCGTATAATCTTAACCTACAATTTTCTAGACAGTTTCGTCATTCACGGCTAACCAATTACTGCAACGTTAACACTTTGCACTTGAAGTTTTTATTCATTCATTTTACCAGCAAGTCGAAGCATTTTCAATAGAAAAATCATATTCACATATACGTAAATGATATGCGCATTAAAAGAAAAGTCATTGTCCTTAGATCCATTTGTCCTTATATAAGAACTGAAAATTATTTGCATTGTCCCTATAGCGGAGCCCTCGAGTTTGAAGATAAATTTTAAATAGCTCCGTTCCGTAGCCCTCGAGTGCAAAGAGTTAAAATATACACATTTTGCATTTAGAGATTCTCGATTGTTATGTATAATAATTCAGTCTAAAATTCAATTGTGGTGAAAATATAAGTCCAATTTGTTACGTTTGTACTGTATTGTGCGCCACGATATTACCTGGCAGGGTAAAAAAGCCGGCGATTACATCCTGTCGATAATACCCTGAGCAAAGAAAATCAGGTCGCCGTTATGACAGATCGAAGTCAGATCGAAGGAAGCCGGAAAAGGATCTCCGAGTGGCGGAAGCTTTTGTTCTCCCTTCGAAGCAACGATTATTCGAGCATGAAGAGCCAGTGCCGTGCCAAAATACGGGCTCCTCTCTGCCAGGTCGCGTGTCCCTGGTTCAAGAATAACGGATGAATGGAGAAAGACAAGGAGATAGAGAGGAGCAGTCTCTTTCATCAGATTCTCTCGACTCCTTTGCCTGTCTTTCCCGTCTCCTCCCATCCCAGTCTGTCCAGCAGGCTATTTCACAATAGGAATCACGAGACTCGGATAGGAATATACGGTTCATTAGTTCGCAGTAGTAGGGTCTGCTTCTATCCTCTCATCCTCCTGCACGATTCTTCCGTGGTCTTTATCTTTTACAGCAGGATTCCTTTCTATTAAATAGGTCCAGATCTCTTCCCTCTCATTGGCTGATTAGCTTGCCCCGACGAGCGTAATCTCGATAACCGAGAATCGTTGCAGTTACTTGGACCCAGAACTACTTATCCTCGTTTCCTAACCGCAATTACGCGCTTGCTCGGTGTCCTCCGACTATTTCTTTCCTTTTTCCTTCTTTCCTCCACCCCTCCATCTTCGTTTTTGCCTCTTCCGAGAATTAGTTTCCTGCTTTTATGCAACGATCCCTGACTCCAATGCACGGATTGCTATGAATTGCAGCTGAAAGGACATAGTCGGATAAGGAAGCGAAAAGTGCTCTTAAATCAAATTTAACTCGAGACGTGTTATTCGATGGCTTGTACAGAAAGAATAATTTGTCTCGAGTTTCGTGAGCTTAATTGTCTACTGTTTCAATAGATTGGCACGACAAAATTGAAAGAATTCGGAATTATTAAATCAGAAAGAAATAATATTAGTATTATCTTTCCTTGCACTTTACTTATGAATATAATGCATGAACGTATAGTTTTACGAGAATAAATCTCTATCAGATTTATTTTTTGAACTCCGGTCTCAGGTATTATGTCTATTTTCTGAATTGCGCCCTTACGTTATGTAGACTCTTACTTTTAAGTGTGTCATAGTTAAAAAAAAACGAAAACCGTTTTTTCATTACTTTTTTTCGTATTTGAGTGTTTTATGTGGCAAAATTTTGTATTTCTTTTTGTGAAATAAGTATTTATACGACATTCAATGTTTATACATGTACTGTATCACGGTATACAATTATATATCATTTAACATTATCTAACGAATATTGATTATTATTGTATAGTTAGAAATTAAAAAAGAATTCACGTGAAAAATTATGAATCTCTCTATGATCTTTTATATTTAAGTCGTGCTAAAATATAGGGTGTTTTGTATTTTACCTTATGGGTGAAAAATAATAACATACATAAATGGGGCTTCTGAAACTTTTTGATCTCTTAACATATATCATATAACATATATCTTAACATATATAATTTCCTATATAAAAATAATACAAAACAATTGCAAACAAATGTTGAATATTATCATATAGTTAGCAATTAAAAGATCTCTTGTAACAAATTATCGTCCTATCATTTTTCTTTTATACTTAAAATGCGTTAAAATGTAGGGTTCCGTACACATTGACTTCACATAACACATAAATCAGCCATCGGAGAAAAAAATTTGACCAGTGAAGTTTGCATGCTTTTTAGTGCCGTAGTTTGCCTAAGGGACTAGAAATTTTGAGCTTCTTTGCAATTCCGAGTTACGGATGTATGTATTCAGTAGGCTAAAACGTTTGGAGCAATGGAGATCGATACAAACGGAAGGCTGACCCCGAAACATTCGACTACGGTTATAAATCAGATTAACGTTGATTTATCTTGCAGAAAAGTTAGAGGTTGGGCTTAAACTTAAACAGAAAGGTGTAAGATCTATGCCCCGGTGTACAAAAGAGACTAGGCTATTAATCCTTATCAATTGTGAGCCGTGCCAGACAGGAAATATATCATTCTCATTGTAGGTAATACAGTTCTCTAAAAATATAATAAGGAAAGGAGCTTTCTGGATGCAATTACGCGAAAAATTTTTGGAAATCTTTGGAATTGGATAGTATTCTTTCTGGAACTATTTTCGAGAGCAATGCTTTCGTTCTGGGAAAATATATTATTATTAGTCAGTTTAATAATAGTTGATGCAGAAGCTATGTTGATAGAACAGTACATTTAATTTTGACAATATTTGAATTTAAATAATCTGAATAAATTTAATGTTAAATTGATTTTGTAGCTGTTAACTGAAAAGGAACAAAAAATTAAGGAGGTCTTTGATTGTTGTGTGTCAACTGATTTCAAGACATAAAAAAAGTTACATGATTTGATCGGATAAGTTTTACAAAACATATCATATAAATGCAAGATGTACAGTTTCAGGATAATCGTTATATGTATAAAGTTGTTAATAATATTTTTAACACCAAACGTTATCACAATTCGTCAAATAACTGTTTTAAAACTTGGTGCATACAACGTTACTAAATCATTTACCCTTACCACCTTTTCTATAATATTCATTCAATTTATTTTTCTGGTTAATTAGTTTTTAGTGTGAGAATGGGGACCTGCACATTTATCTGTAATTTATGTGTAACTTATAAGAAATACTTTGTTGTTTATTTCTAACACATTCGCCAGTAATTTATTTGTAATAAATATTTTGTCATTTCCCTGTAACCCATTCATCTGTATTTTCTTGCAATAAGCAATTCGTCATTTGATTATAAGTTACTTCTAAGAATGATTTCTATATATTATGTGTATTTTCTTCAAATTTCGCAGAGTAATTTTAGTATTGTCTTTCTGTTTCAATTAATATTGTAAAATCGATGTAAATACTCCGAAAGCCAATATTATACAGAGAAACAGATTTGTAATTATTAGAGGTTGGTATAAAATTCAATTCGTTCAATTTAAATTTCCTGCTCTACAACCAATTTAAAGGGGCTTTGCCGAACGTCAAAGATGTCGCCCGGAGTGTCTTATACCTACTCTTCGCTAGTGTTAAATGTACAAATACCTGAAATCTAACAGAGGAAACCTTCGAAAAAATGTAGGTATTATCATGGAAGAACGTTCTGCGCCTACCTCGTACGAGATAAAATCGGAAGTAGAAAATTCGCGGTAAAGGGTTGACGATCCGGAACGTGGTATATCCTGTAGGATGTCGCGGCGATATTTCAGGCAAATAAATCCAACGACTCTCATATCCAGAGACGGTGGTTTCGTTGGTCGGCCTCTTAAATTTCTTTAACGTAAAACCGCGTATATTATTCGACGCTGAAGACGCGTTCGAAGGAACTTTTGTGCTCTTTCCGGGAGTAAAGGTATCTCGGAGAAGGTGGCTCAATGTGCAAAGGCACAGACAGCACATACCGAATATCCTTTACGGAATGGTGTCTGCCTTTGTAACGGCGTTTCCAGCGCGCTGGCTTGCCAGGCCAATCGTACGAAAGAGAGATATTGAATCGATAAAATCCTCCTCCGTCGAGTTTTACGGCGCGATCCTTTTCCGGGACAATTTACGACTTCCGCTTTTTCCGTTGCTATCCGTCGCTTGTGCCCGATTTTCGTCTGCAGCCGTGTCTCCTTTATTAAATCCTCGCGCCGGCCGTCTTTCTCGCGTCTCTTCGATTTCTCGCAGACTCGCGATACGGGATTGTGTGCGAAGACACTTGCGGTAAAATTGGATGAGCATTCTTCTGTTGAGAAATAAATTTTTCACCTACCTACGAGACCAACCGAACAGAGCTATAACACAAATGTTGCTACAGTCCAACTTCGATAACTTGAATCTATATAAGACTGAAATTTTTATCATTCCTTTCCGCTCCGCTGCGAAAACGAGTCCAGATAAAACTTACTTCAACCAGTTATATTTAGTTTTGAAAACTCATTACGGTATGAGTAATTAAACGCAGTTTTCAAATCAATTTTATTTTATTCTTGAATGTGTGAATTTTCACATTTATATTGTACAATGTTTTTAATTATTTACATTTCTGAATTCTTGAATTTAGAAATTCTTAAACATATAAATATTTTTCAAATTCTTAAATCCCCAAATTCCCATATTTCTAAATCCCTAAATCGCCAAGTTCGCAAATCTCCAAATCCTTAGACTCCTACACTTCGAAATCCCCAAGTCCTTAAATTTCCAATTCTCCAAATCCTCAAATCCACAAATCACTAAATCTCCAAATCTCTAAAGCCACAAATCTTCAAATCCCCAAATCTCCAAATATCGAAATTCTCAAATGTCCATATTCTTAAACCTCTACATCCCCAAATTCCCAGTTTCCCATATTTTACAACCGTTAAATCCCTAAGCCTTCAAATTTCCAAATCACTAAATCCTCAAACCTTTAAATCTCCAAATATGGAAATCTTACATTCCCATATTTCTAAACTACTGAATTCCCAAATATCCAGATTCCCGTATTGTTAAATCCCTAAATTCCCAAGTTTTCAAATTCTCAAATCTCCAGATTCCCGTATTTTTAAATCCCTCAATTCCCAAATCTTCAAACCCTTAAATACCCAAATCACCAAGTTTCAAAATGTCTAAATCTCCAAATCTTGAAATTCTCAAATTTCCAAATTTCCAAATTTTTAAATCCCCAAATCTTGAAATCCACAAAGTTCCAAATATTGAAATCCCTAAATTCCCATATTTCCAAACCCCTGAATTCTCAAATCTCCAGATTCCCGTATTACTAAATCCCTAAATTCCCAAGTTCTTAAATTCCCAAATCTCAAAACCCTTAAATCCCCAAATTTTCAAATTTCCAAATCCTTAAATCCCCAAATCACCAAGTTTCCAAATGTCTAAACCTCCAAATCTTGAATTCCCCAAATTTCCAAATCTCCAAATTTTTAAATCCACAAATCTCCAAATTTGTAAATCCCCAAATTTCCAAGTCTTCAAATATTGAAATCCCTACATTCCCATATTTCTAAACCCCTGAATTCCCAAATCTCTAGATTCCCGTATTTCTAAATCCCTAAATCCTCAAGTTCTCAAATCTCCAAATCTCCAAATTTCCAAATCTCCAAATATCCAAATCCCCAAATTCCCAAATCTCAAAATCACAAAATTTGTGAATCTTCGAATCTATAATTCAATAAATTGCGAACAAAAAACAAAGAAATACAGATCGTGTAGTCCCAAGAGCACGATTGCATTCGGAAATTACAATTTTACATTGTCTAAACACAAAAGAAATAACAATTATCTTAACTGCTACCATAATCGTTCAGGAAGTGGGGCATTTACCTTAGCGCCTTTTCACGGAAACGACCTCATCAACCGTCAATAAAGAATCCACGATATCTCCACAGTATATTCTCACGGGAGGAACGGTAAGACACGTTTGGCAAATGGTCGTGAAATTGCGCTCGATTCGAATCTTCTTAGGAATGCTTGCAGGTTAGGGAAGATGCGTCTTGAACAAGCAGCTCGCGTGGTTGTCCCTCGTATAGCCAAGCCATTATCGTCTACGCCCACTTCAATTAGGTTTCCACATTGCTATCGTTGCCGCATCAGCGTTGTCTTCTGGTTCGCAGAAGCGCAGGGTCGAATGCAATCGACCTTACGGCTGCCCATTTCCGACCCTAGTTAACATGAATACCGAACAAACTGCCCTGTCCACGGTGGCTGATTATCTCCCTTAAATATCACCCCAAGGTGTTCAACGGGAATTATAATTGAAAAATCGTATTAATTTTATTGACACTATTTACTCTTTGGTAGAATGCCTTCATCACTTTTGTGCGTTGATCCATGAATGAACAAGATATTCAGGAGAATTTTTTTCTGAAACTATATTGTTCAATGAATTAACTATTATAATGTCAAATTTTTAAAAATATTAATATGAAATGTTGACAATTGGAAAATAATTTCAAAAGAATACATCAAATTTTTCAACTAGAAAGAGAGTTTGCCAACAAGAGTGCAAATGGTTAGGTTAGGTTCCTTCAAATTTAATTTGAATATTCTTGCCTTCAGCTTGTGTGCATCGTTCTAGTTATTTATTAATCCATGAAATTATGTATTCAACTGTAACATTTCCGTTTTGTTAAATCAGCTGTAACACTAAACTTAATTACAGAATATCTTCCGAGTATCGTTTGCTGGGTTGTGATGGTTGCACAAAGCAGATCAACTTCAGTTCGACCTTTAACCGAGTTTGAAACACTTATTGTCTGTTGTAATCAGATATTTGATTTCAATCTTATAAGAAGTTGTTCTGGTACATGGATTGCTGGAAGTTTGTTGAACTGTTTGATCGAGCGATTGAATTACTACTGAAACTCTGCTGAATACTTTATAGACTTGTTAACCTACCAGGCGAGCGTTTGGATTTGTAAACTGTTGATTTAAAAATATAATGTATAATGTTTGGATATTAAATTTAAGGTAAAAGTCACTCAAATGTCATGTTTCTTGTTAATCTTTCCATCAGTTAATCCGTAATCCTAACATCAAGGTGTTGGCGAGAGGCGTAAATAAGTTTGCAGTATTAAATACGTCTGTAGCCGAGAAAGTGCGAAACAAGATTTAATAATATTACTGTGTCTCTTCCGGTACTTCTGAGCAAGCGTGTATATCTTCTAACTTCATGTCACTGTAATAAAGTTATCCATTAAACTCGCGACTCGCAATGATGCTACACTTAACGAACACGTAAATCTAACTGGAATATCAACCATCCTGATTTCGTGTTGCTAAAGTTGCAAGTGTGCCCAATTGATAATTCAATCGTAACGGTATCAGAAACTTAGTAATTAGTAACAAATCAGAAAATATTACCACAATCAATTCAAGGGATTTTTAATTATATGAAAAATTGAAATTAGAATGCTTAAGAAAGTATTTTTATGGGATAATAAAGTGACATTTCAGCATTTTGATGTAAATGCAAGTACAAAGATTTATTATTTTCATTCTATATGTTGAAACTATCTAAAATTCTGTCATCTGGTATCCTAAATCGTACAAATCAAATTTGATTTGAAAATAGGCAATTGTTGAAAACATAATATTTTTATGAAGTTCCTAAGCCTTCCTTAATTTTTACATTCAGAAATTTCCATATTTCGCAGTTTTTATATTTTCAAAAATTTTCACGTCTCAAATTTCTATATCCTCAACTTTCCACATTTCCCAAATCGTCATTCCCTAATTCTACATTTCTATATTTTAAAATTTCTACATTTATGAATCCTCTGACGATCCAAATCTAAATCTTTTCCGAAAATTACAGATTATGTTATTTGTCTGGCCGGTTTAGCAGTTTCTTTCGAATTTACGTCGCGCTGTCGACTGGGTGTTATGAATTCCAGTTTAAGCGTGCACATCAGGCTCGCATGAGGGCAAACTGTAATGTAATTGGAAGTTCGTGGTCTCGGGATGCGTGTCTCTCTATCGCGCTTAAGGCAACCTATCCCCTTCAGCGGTGTGTAGCAATTTCGTTTAATGCCCACATACGCGCAGCCTTTCCGCGCGGAAAGCCGATATCGCCTGGCTGTGAAAGAATCGTGAAATTTATGGTCACGCTTACACGTGGCTGCATACATATTGTCGCTTACGCGTGTATCGGTCGACGAGAAAAACGCGACCGTCAACATGGGACGAGCATTAAGCGGTCGGTTGGTTTCGTGACAAAGTAGAGGAACGACACACTCGCGTTTACGCAATGGATACTGTTTGGATTATTGCCCGTAACGAAATGGTTCATTAGAAAATTGATGCCTTATGGTTACTCCTATCAATCATTCTTATTACGATTGCTAGTGCCGTTCACGTTCGATAGTTTTATCGTTGGGGAGATTTGAAAAAGTCTGAAGGAGTATTAGAATATGTGCATCATTTCTATTATGTTTGAGGAGAGATAGTGAAAGAAATTTTTGAAGGAAGGTATTTTTGCAGACAGGAAGATACCTTGGCAGACTGCTACTTTAAAATTTACTATTATATTAAAATGAATGCTTGTTCTCTTAAAACACGAAAATGAATTTAATTGAGAATCACTGTTTAATTATTTGAATGAACGGTCAGGACATCATGGTGCTAATGGGTCTCTTGATTGTTTATTCTACATGTCTGGACAATAAACACATATTTTATACGTAACTACATATAGCATAGTTTTCATTAATTAACTTCATTGAGGATACTTACACGTATGTACTTTAGTTTTTTTTTTTCAATTTATCAACCACAGGTCACATATGTGGATATCACTACTGTTCTTGTATACTACACATTCTTTAAGGATTTATATATAATTATTACGGATGTATATAAATATTACAAATGTATACATAATTATTCTAGATTCAGATTTAAAAAGAGTAAAATGTAATTACACCGAAAAATTAAGTAATTTCTTTTTCTACCCTTAAAAGGATTATCCTTGTAAAGGTTAAACTATTATTCTCCATTCACATTTCTACAAATTTTTTCCTACAAAATATACAAAAATTCATAAGTATACCTAAATTTAATTATTCCTTTGTTGGATTACTTTAAAATTAATGCACTAGATTTAGATTAAAATAAATCGTGTTGAAAAACACTGTTTAGGACACCATGGAGCTAATAGCTCGCTTTAGTCCTATAGAACCGTATAATAAACACGTTGCAGTTTGGACGCCATATTTTCACCAAATGCTTAAACGTTTGTCACCTTCTGTTTATTTTCCAAAGAATGCAAACATCCTTTTAAGTCTTGAAAATAAAGTCAATAATCTAAGTATTATATTAGACCAGAAGTCGGCAACCTGTAGAATCAAACTTGTGGCTCTTGAGTAGTTTAATAGTACATATTGAAAAATTAACTGCAATATTGCAATTGCCAAACAAATATAATAATCCTGCGCACACATCAAAATGCCCGGCAGATGCATGTAAACCTAGCTTTAGCTAACCTTGCTCTCCACACTCACCGACGCCACACTCAAAACCAAAAAGTGTTTCCGTTTTCTTTAATACGTTGACTTATATGTTCTGTTACTACGCAAAATAGAATGTTTTGATTTCACAATCAATACATGTTTCACAGCAGATATTATATTATTTTTTCTAATACATACCGATGTACACTGCCGCTCAAAAGCATGTGGACACTTCCTGAATCCTTATAAATGCCTCAAAAAAAAGTTATGATACCTCTGATTATTTTGATTAACCTGTATGTATTCCAGTTCGTACAGTGTTAGAGAACATATTTTAATAATAATTTATTAAATATCTTACCGATAATGATAAAAAATAATTATATCTTCTTTTTGTTCACATATCCATCGCGTGCTTTTATAACCGCGATTACTAATCGTGGCTATTAACTTTTTCAGTATTTCACTATTAACAGCTTTCTACACCGATTCTAGGACTTTCCACAAATGTTTTTCCAATTTTGGAAATTTTTTGAAATTGTCTATCAAGGTGGTCCCATAGACATTTATTTATTTAAGAAAATTGAATAACTATATCGTTAATTTAGTACTATTATAATGCATTACATTCATATTCATAATAGAATTTAGCAACAAATATTGTTTTACAATAAAAATATACAATATGTAACACAAATTTCAAGAAAATATAAGTGTCCACATACTTTTGAGCGGCAGTGTATGTACTTATATTTGGCTCTTTAAAGAAATAATTTATCACATCGGGAAAAAATGGCTATTAACTCCAGAAAGGTTGCCGCTCCCTGTATTAGACTATTACATTTTTACCCATTTCCTGTAATATTACTATCTTCCTTCTACCATCACTTTCAACAAATACACTCCTGAATCAACATTATAAGAGTAGTCCAGAATTGTTCCCAAGGGCTTTTTTCTCCGGCATTCCACGAATAATCAGTGAGCAATCCCGAAAGGAGTTAACGAGATAAATCGCAATAAAAGTCCATGGAGGGTTTCTGCACACTGTGTGACACGTTCACAGCCGATGACGGATGACGACTTCGGGATGATTCAAGCTGCACGACAATTTGCTCGCTTATCGTGTGGCTAACGTGATTGGATGAATTAAACTCGGTCACCACGAGTTGTGCCGCGTGTAGCAGCTCCACAAACGCTTGAACGTGCCTTCATTAGCTCCGACATACGTAATCGTGGGCCACGGTAAAGGGCATTAGTCGAGAACGTGATGCGATGCTCTTTCAATAGGATTCGTGTGCAGATACGTTCATCGAGCCATTGTTCCTATTCATGTGCATTTGCCATTTGGAATGAGAACGTGCAAGAAATTTCACACCTTGATCGACGCGTCATTACTTACTGGGTCATACTTGAAGAATTATGCTCATGCATGAATTGGATGGAGGTTTCCAAAATCGATTTTTGAAAACACTATGTAACCACCAGTGTATATTTAGATTAAATTGGTGGTTTTAGAAATGTATTGCTAAAGTAGCTAAGATGAAGCGATAGCGAGCAACATGCGACCGTATCTGCTTACTTTATTACACCACGGTGCAGTAGAGAAATAACTTCTGTTATACTTCATGCTTTAAGAAACTTAGATATCTAGAAATTTTATAAGTTATAAACGTATAAATTTTATAATTTTTGGATTTACATGTTGCCAGATTTTTTAAATACGAAATTTATCATATAAATTAAATTATAAATTTCAATTATCAAATCATCTAATTCTCAAATTCCCAAATTCTTAATAATTTTTCTTTTCAAATATCTCCAATTCAGAGGTTTTTAAATTTTTAAATTCCCAAATGTTTAAATACCAAAATTCGCAAATTGTTAAAACTCCAAATTTTTCATTTAGATCCCCTAAAATTTAGGGTTATACAACCCAAGATTACTAAATTCCTAAATTTTCAAGTCTCCAAATCCTCATATCCACAAAATCAAATCCTCAAATTTAAAAAACCTCAAGCTCTCAAATTTTCCTATTTCAAAATCTCTGAATATCCAAATTAAGAAATTAAATTGTATGTATACATAAAATATAATAGTATTATATTGTTGTATATATGAATATGACATAACATAGATCTATCATATTACACCCATAACGAACACACGTGTAATCAACAGAAGTTTGTAAATGTTTAATCCGAGTGCATCCAGTAACTAACAAATATACAAAATATAAAAATAGATCCCCGTGAAACCATCTGTCGGTGAGCCCAATTTAACAAACAAAGAAGTCCGTGGAATACAATAAAAAGGTAAATAGAAATCTGTTCGGTGCGAATAAATGGAAAAGCGTAATTCAGCGCAATTATTTTGCTGTTCGTTAAAGCTGATACTTTTTCATTCGTAACGAGCCTTCACTCCCGAGCAAGTCAAGGGGTAAATGAAACATCGTTATCGAGAAAGTTTGAAAATATTTCAATAGCGAAGTACGGTATCGAGCTAAGTGTAATGAGAATAAAATTAGCCGGCCACGTTCACGGCTTGATAATTGAAATCCAAACGAACGCGACAACACAGCGCAACGATCTCTTGTAGACTTGCTTATTAACGGAGACGCGTAGCGAATCGATCGACATTCGCTCTCATCAGACACGTGTTCAACATCATTAGCCCCGACAAGCGACGACATTAATTACACGAAGATCGAGTAAAGTAGGTAGAGGTAGCAGTATATCGGACCTGGCTCAGAGGTAACCGCCTGTTATCGACTTACTCGATGACTCAAGCATGCCTTGTACATCGATTGTCATGCATCGACACTCTCTGTCGTAATAGAACGTTGGAAGAATATCTTAATACTATCTATTGTCTGTAAAATAGTGAAAAAATTATTATTTAAATTACTGTGTGAAATGTTTCGTTAAAAAACCGATTTTAGGTTAGTTGTATCATTCTTATTACAGTTAGTGTCATCTGATGGTTTGGCGAGGTTTGAAAATATTTGGTGTATTACAATAAGTGTAATAATTCTGTTGGTTGACGTAGGTTAGTGAAAGAAATTTGGTAATTTGTAATAGTTCTTTTACCGAGTAGGTTATTTTTCATATTTTCTAAATTTTCAAGTTCTCAAGTCTTGAAAGTTTCGGACTATCTGCTCAAATCCTTAGATTTTCAAGATTTCTAATTCTTTTTACATTATCAATCTTTTAAATTTTTCATTTTTTTAATTATCAATCAACTAAAAGGAATTTTCAAGATTAAAAAGTTTTTAAGTTTCTTGGTTCAAAAATTTCAAAATTTCCGCATGTTTTCTAATAAAAATGTAAAATGTGGATGTCGTAGTTTCCAAATTTGCAAATTTCTAAATTTCCTAATTTCAAAATCAAAATATCGCAATTTTCGAGTCCCCAGTTCCCTCAGTTCCTACATTTTCAAATATTTAAATATTTATATTTTCAGATTCACAAATTTCTAAAATCCCTACACATGCAAATTTGATATTTCCAAATTTCTAAACTTTGAAATTTCTAACTAATAAAGATTCGTAATTTCTAAATTTAAGAATTTCAAATTTCTGCATTTTCAAACTCCTAAATTTTTCACTAACCAAATTTTCGGTGTGACATTTTATATTTATAAATTTCTAAGTTACTAAATTTCCAAGATTCTACATTTTTAAATATGAACATTCCTATAGTTAAACATAGTTAATATAGTTAATACAGTCAATGTAGTTAATAGAGTTAATATAGTTAATATACTTAATATAGTCAATACAGTTAATATAGTTAATATAGTTAATATAGTTACTACAGTTAATATAGTGAATATAGTTAATATAGTCAATATAGTCAATGTAGTTAATATAGTCAGTATAGTTAATATAGTCAATATAGTCAATATAGTCAATATAGTCAATATAGTCAATATAGTCAATATAGTCAATATAGTCAATATAGTTAATATAGTCGATATAGTTAATATAGTTAATCTAGTCAATATAGTTAATATTGTTAATGTAGTTAATATAGTTAATAAGTTAATATAGTTAATACAGTTAATATAGTGAATATAGTTAATATAGTCAATATAGTCAATATAGTCAATATAGTTAATATAGTCAGTATAGTTAATATAGTCAATATAGTCAATGTTGTTAATATAGTTAATATAGTTAATATAGTCAATATAGTCAATATAGTCAATATAGTCAATATAGTCAATATAGTCAATATAGTCAATATAGTTAATATAGTCAATGTAGTTAATATAGTTAATATAGTCAATATAGTTAATATAGTTAATATAATTAATATTTTTAAATATATAGTTAAATATATGATTTTTCCTATACTTGAATAGAGGAATTTTAACTACGTAAATTCTTAATTTTAAAATTGTGTATCTACTGTACAATATCTCTGCAAATTGAGCAGAAGACCTTAGTTACATCAGTTTAAAACTACAATTTACAATATTGTAATAAACGATTCAGTCCAAAAAAATGGGAAGCTCGTAAATTCAATTACGAACCTAACATATCACAGTACTGTAAGTATAACAACGCAAACGTTTAAAATGAGTGAAATAAATGAACCTTTACAAGTGAAATCATTTCCGTAACATGCAATATTACTCGTTAAATAAAGGACACAAAATTAATGTACATTTGAAGTGGATACTCGTCACGAAAGTATACGAACGAAAGAAAAATTGCAGAGCTTATTAGCAAAAATATTTCGGTAAATGAAGTACCGTGGAAAGCATAATAAACAGGACAGAATTCTGACGGCGCAGGAACTCGTTAAATATTAATTTCGCTCGGGATGAGTTAGATGGTCTGTTTGACTTTCAGGAGCACTTTTCGCATTTCGTTCACATTATGAAAAATTATAATTGTTGTAACAAGCTTCGTATGAAAACAATTTGCGCAAATTGAGGAAGTTCAGAAACTGTTGTTCCTAAAATTATATTAATTACTGTTATATAATAGTCGAACAATTATTCAATATGGCATTCACTGTTGGACAAAGAACGACTATGTGAGTCGTTTATTTTGAAAATAGCCTGAGTCCATTTGTCATTTGTTTGTCGTTAACAGTAGTAACATATACCACTTAATTTTAACTGTCATGTGGTTAAATGTATTCAGAGTACATGATAATTTTGGACATATAAATTTTTGCAATTATTTTGATAGCTGAAAAATTGAAAGTGGGCTAAGTTCAATCTATTATTGATACTGTCAGAAACTGCGGATTTTTAAATGTTCGAAAGCAGTGACGATGGTAATTACAATTAATTATTAATTAGTTAATATAATACTTAATTAGTATTAATACGATATGTACCATCGATGCACCATGACATACATAAAATGTAGATGAGCAGTTAATTGTTATGCAATTTATATAGTTAAAAGATTTTTTGAATTGCATAAATGGTGTTTTAAGGATTGTAATGAAATCTAAAATAAATTGAATATTGTTTTTTCAATTTGAAGCATTTTAAATCATATCGAATAGACTTGGGCTGTTTTAAATTTTATGACAAATCTAGATGTTAATTTGAAAGTGGCTTAAGTCCATTCTTGGTAGACATTACTCGCTTAATAATTGCTATTATTTTAATAGGAATTGTAAATTTAACCCTCTTACAGAAAAATATGATATAAGTAACGAAATTTTATTTAAATTTCACCATTCTTTTATTTTACATATATACAAATAAATATGTTTGAAATTTATTTTCAAGAAAATTGCTCATAAGTTTTTGAATAAATAAATTTGAAGAATGAATATGGTCACTTTAGTCAAAAAGTTAAGCAATTTATTTTAATTCTCTATATGTCTGTGACATAATATTGTTCATCATGTCAATATGATGTCAGGCACTAGGTTAGAGATAATTTATTAAGTTCTCACATTTTGTTCCTTCTCTCTCGTAATGTTACTTCCGCTGCGAATGAGTTCCTTGCGTTTCGTTTTTCGTATTACTTTTTCTCTTCATGTACGTTAATTAATAACATACTTTCATAGTTAAGTATAGTTTACTTGATCATATCATCACTTATTTCAAACTCCAAGTACTGAGTATACTCGTATCAGCTAATATATTTGGATTAGTTTAAACGTTTAAAACGAGGAGAAATTTCCACTTTTGCTTAGTTCTACGTCAAAAATAAGGACAAACACACAGTCGTTAATTACCTGAACGTCGAGCAGCAGATCGTTAACGACTATTGCAATGATCTAATCTAAATCGGCAGAGTTAGTAACCCTCGGTAAATAAAACTGGATAAATTCGTTCTCGAAACGAAGAGGTAGAGGTAATCAGCGTGGAGTAGGTATTTCCGACTTCGACTAACAATTTAATTCCGTCCGTTCTCGTCTCGTTTTTCCTAATCATGTTCGTAAACGTTAACACCCCGTTCCTGGAAAATTTCCGGCACATTGCCAGCTACCTTCCTGCAGAAGCAAGTTCCTACTATAGTCGATGGAGAGGTACAGCTACCGTTTCCATCGGTTCATCCATCAATCTACCGTGCCGGATCTCCAAGGTCGTCAGGCGTTCATGGTTATCGATCACATCCCCTCAAACCATTGCTGTAGCAGCTAATAAATTTTGCCGGTGCCTTGGCCATGTTCTCGTTGAGATCCAGACAAACGATGTGGACGGCACTGTATCCGAAAGGGACTAGTAATCGTTTTATAAATAACTCGTTTATTGACTCGTGACTAAAGGCATTGTAAAGGCAACAAAGAGATTTTATAATAAACTTACCAAAACGGTTAAAATGACAAATAACAAGCTTCTTGCTTTTAGTTACGAAGTATATTAAGGTGGTTTTCTTCGAGTTCGTGTTGATTTTCATGAACATTCAAAATTAGTTTGTACATTAGTTTGTGTTTTTTCGTTTATTTATTTTTCAACTTTATTTTTTTATTCAAAGAAAACGTACGCAGATGGGGTTAGTGTTAATTGGAAAATGGATGGTTGTCCTTCATGGGAAAAGTTTTGTTAAGTATGTTATTAACTATATTATTAAGTATATTATTAAGTATATTAAGTATATTGGAATTAATTAAATAAAATTAAGGATTTGAATTTAAAATCAGTTAAAGTTAGAGTTAAAGATTTAATATACATTTAAAATTAAGGATTTGTAAATTTGTAAATTTGCACATATATAGAAATCCAGGGATTTGAAAAAGTTAACATATGTAAATTCAGGAATTTGAAAACGTGAGAGTTTGAAAATTTCTAATTTTGAAGATTTAATAACTGGAGGATTTGCATATTTATAAATCTGGCAAATTGAGGATTTGAAACTTTCAGGATTTAAATATTTGTAAATCTAGGAATTTTAGATGATTTTGGAATTTGTAAATTTAAGAATTAATGAATTTTTGAAGTTATGAATTTGAAAATGTCTAAATTCGGATATTTAGAAATGTAGGTATTATTAAATTTCAACATTTGTATATTTGGAAATTTAAGAATTTCGAACGATAAGGTTTTGAGAATTTGTAAATTTAAACATTTAGAGATCTTGTAGATTTCGAAATCTGTATATTTGACAATTTTGAAAATTTGAAAACTTGATCATATCATCACTTATTTCAAACTCCAAGTACTAAGTATACTTGTATCAGCTAATATATTTGAATTAGTTTAAACGTTTAAAACAAGGAGAAATTTCCACTTGGAAAACTTGGAAAGTTTTGATTTTTAAATCGTAACATTTGTACATTCGGAAGGTTTGAAATTTCAATATGTAGAAATGTACGATTTTCGTGATCATAAATCTAGATATTAGGAAGATTGGAATATGTGCGGATTTGAAAATTTACGTATGTAATAAATTTGAAACTGTCGAAGTTGGAACATGTAGAAATTTAAAATTTTTGAAAGTGAGGATATATGTATACATTCTGGAATTGGAAAATTCATAAATTTAATAATTTGGTATTTCGACAACGTTCAAATGAGGAATTTCGAACTTTCGTAAATTTAAGATCTTAAAAATTGTCATTAAAAATATCAGAATTGCCATTAAAAATATCAAGATTAAAAATTATCAAGGATTATTTATATCCTTATTCGAGGGATGTTTGCGTTGAGTACAGTACGATTATTATGATCTAAAATTTTATACTTAAATTCATTAATCTATTAAAATAACTTAAATATTAAATTTAAAAATTTCTGACCTTTATAATTTCT
Organism: Megachile willughbiella; assembly: GCA_945859595.2. Taxonomy (NCBI): domain Eukaryota; kingdom Metazoa; phylum Arthropoda; class Insecta; order Hymenoptera; family Megachilidae; genus Megachile; species Megachile willughbiella. Next base: position 3,548,337 of record OX243807.1, read on the forward strand.
AAATTGATAAGTTTTCGAATTTATAACTTTAATAATGTAATTTTGCAAAATCTATATCCAATATTTGAAGATCTGACATTTCGAAAACTTTTAAATTCATTCATTTCAAATTTGAAATTAAATGTAACGAAAAAAGAACAACATAAAAATTGTCACAATAGCAATCACCTTCCCACCAAATTTATCTCCATTTCTTTTTTCATTGAAACCCATTCTTCCTCTTTTAAAAGTACAACGACGGCAATAATTAAAAGGCAAATTACATTCCGAATGAAATATCGAGATTAATATAGTCCACGTTTAATCCTTTTTCGATTCTTTATTCTATGCAAACGTGTCCACAAAAATCGGGTCTCGGATATGCAAATTATCGAGTATTCTACGAGCATGAAAAGTGGTTGATGGAATTCAGGTACGAGCTGGCAAGTTCTGCAAACACGGATTACCTTTCTTTTTATTACAGCGATTTACATTTGAAGACAGATAATAATGAAATTATACGGGTGACTTTTGGTTAACGATAAGTAACGTCGGTGTATCCTCGCGAAAACGAGGACGTTTCGAGCTGGACCGAAGAGGAGAATTAAGAGAATACGACGTTAGTGGTGGGCGTCGTTATCATTACGACGCCAGCAAAACGACGTCCTGGGACTAACGAGCCACTTTAAGTCTAACTGCACTCCAGAAATATAACTTTTTTTTGTCCTACCGTCAACGAGGATCGAAACTTGAATTACTCGACATGGCTGAAGGACCAGCAGGATATTTTCACGTAGCATTATGTGCCGCATTAACTAAACTACGAAGTATTTCAATTTTAGAACGCGATTACGTTGCTGGACATTTGCAGCTTTAGAATTTTTTACCTTCGGGGTTGGGGAATATTGAAATTTTGTAATTCTAGAATTTTGTACTTTTGGGATTATGGTAGTTTGGAATTTTGAAATTTAACAATTTTTTAATATTGGTATTTTGGAATCTTGGAATTTGGGAATTTGGGAATTTGGGAATTTAGGAATTTGGGAAGTTTTGAAGTTTTGAACAGTTGAACTTCTAAATTTTGGAAAATCTGAATTTTTGAAATTTGGAACTATGGGATTTCGTAATTCTTAAAAATTTGGAATTTTCTCATTTTTTAATTTTTAATTTCGGAATTTTGGAAATTTCGGAATTCTTGAAAATTTTGAACTTTCAAATCTTTGAAGTTTTAATTTTCAGAATTTCCGAATGTTTAAATCTGAGAAGGTCTGAACGTTTGAATTTCTGAATTTTTGAAATTTCAGAATTCTTTAAAATTTTGAACCTTCGAATTTTCGAATTTTTTAATTTTTTAATATTTGAAATTGAAAACTGACATTCAGGAATTCTCGAAAATTTGGAATTTTCAAATTTTTGATCTTTTGATTTTTCCGAATTTCCGAATTTTTAAATATCAGGATGTCTGAACGTCTGAATTCCTGAATTTTTAAAATTTTTAATTTTTCAATCTTTCTAAAGAATACTTGTATTATAATATAATATTATACAATAATTATATGATGATAAGAGTAATGAAATATAAGAATTGTATTAAAATATAATATATGAAATAATGTAATACAAAACGTAGTATATAATAGAAGATTAATATAATAATACGTAATAATATGATATGAGTTAGAACAGTAAAATAACGCTTTCAAAGTACAGTCAAGTGTTTTTCGATATGAATCATTCGATTTTATATATTCACGTTTCATCTTCCGCGTAGAGAAGAGAGCTTTTAGTATATTGCCACTTATAATATGGCAGGGCTGTAGAAACAAAAAGCTGTTGAAGTTCGCCAACAAGTTTTCTCATTCGATATGGTAATGGTCTCCATGAATCCTCGTGCCTTACGATAATAGGGAGTGCTGCTAGTGTCAATGTAAATCCATATGAAATGTTCATTTTGAATATGGGGCATATCCATTTTTGAAAAAGTGAAGATCACGATAAAAATAGATAACACTTAATATGATATTTTTATCTGTAAGAAATCTATAGTCATTTCCATCCAGATCATCCTAAATCTAAAAATATGGATATGGTATACATATTTCTACCATTGGGTGTCTTTTGACAGTTTAAGTATTTCATGACAGTGCCTAATTTTAAACAATTTTACGTATAAATATCGACACCACCATTAGAGAATCCCAATTTCAGTTGTAACGGAAAATACCGGAATTGCGGCATAATTTTTACATTCGCTTATTTCCCGCCATGTTGTATTTTACACCGCAATATTTATATTTTGTAGATTGATGAATTAAGCTAGAATTTACGACCTGATTAAATAATCTCTAATAAAAACACATCAATGTATTAATAAATATATTCCTCAAATTATCTACATTTAACCTCCATTCAAACAAAAAGATGTCAAAAGACATCTTTTGGTCGAAATACACATGTCTGAAAAGTAACGGAACTTTTTAAATTCATGGCAAACTACTAGCACCATCTATTAAAACAGTATGCTATCTGAAAACAATATTCCTCCCCTACAAAACAAAACAATCGTTATTGGAATCGAGCAACGAATTGTAAACTTATAGTGTTTAAAGCGACAGAATCTTTCGTCACCGTGTCACAAAATTACGATGGAGCAAAGAGCGAATATTAAATTCTGCTTGGTAAAGCTCGGTAAAACTTTTGCAGAAACATTTGAATTAATGAAAAATGTTTATGGCGACGATTGTTTATCCCGTACACGTGTGATCGAGTGGTATAAGCGATTCCAGGATGGTCGTGATACTTTGGAAGGCGACCCAAAGCCAGGTTTTGGGTTTTTCTAAATTCTAAACGATTCTAAAGGTATTATACTTCGGGAGCTCGTTCCACAGGGACAAAATGTTAATGGCGAATATTATCTGGGTGTTATGGAACGTTTGTGGAAAAGAATCGTTCGCGTGAGGCCCGATATCGAGCGCCAGGGAGTTGGTTTCTGTTGCATGATAATGCACCATGTCACAGAACTGTCGCAGTTCGTGAATTTTTGGCGAAAAAACAAGTCTGTGTGCTCCAACATCCTCCATATTCGCCTGACTTATCTTCATGCGATGACTTCCTTTTTCCAAAATTGAAATTAGCCATGAAAGGAACGTTTTATGACACTGTTACACAAGTCCAAGCAGCTGTGACAAGGGTGATTGAAGCGATTCCGCAAAATGACATAAAAAAATCGATGTTAACATTGCCTGAGTGTGCCCAGCGGTGTATTGATGCGGAAGGGATGTATTTTGAATAAAAAGAATTAATTTTGGCAAAATAACTAATACTTTTCTTTTTATTTAAAAAGTTCCGTTACTTTTCAGACATACTGTGTAGGTATACACAAAATCGTGTTAGAAATAGTGTTAAATATCTCGCAATAATAAATAATGGACTTGTCCCATTTTCAAGATAAACGGCTCATATAAAGGTGGTGATATAACGGGAGTTCGCTATAACAGCATATTGGCAGCGGACTCAATCATAGTGAAAGGGTTAAATGCAGTCGCGAGCGTGCGAATGGAGTCAGCGCGAGGGAACGTTATAACGTCATCGAAAAGGAGCGATTAAACGTGGCAAACCGTCACGGAAATGGATGATTTCACCGCGGTGTATACGCTTCCACGATTTTTCGCCGTCAGATGAATCATATCCGTGTCGAATAGAGATACGGGACGAATCGGTTGTGTCATGATCAATTCGTGTGTTCGTGCGGTGTCGCTGACAGACAACGAATCGCAGCGATGCTCCGTTTTTCCTTCTTTATTTCTTTCTGGTTATCGAGTGTTTCGCCATGCGTCGATTAATCATTGTCAGGCTCTCGATACTTCCTCGCACTGTTCGACCGACCCTCGTTGGATGCACACCCTATTCTCGTGCTGCGTAGTATGATTAAATGAGGATATGTTAGATCTCGTGGGATGATGTTGGAAAAGTTTTACTGCTTTCGAGTGTAGCTACCCTCGACGAGTTCTTCGGCAGGCAACATTCAGGGTTTATAAGAGTAGTTTAAGAGTGATGAGGAAAATCATGTTACATCATAAATGAGTTGTAATTATCTTGAAATTTGTATCAGTAGGTATATCTACTGAAGAAAATATTGATTTTGTCTGAGAGTTGATAATAGGGATAAGTAGCAATCAGAGATAATAGGAGACAAGGAAGGAAATGAAACATGTTCTTATAGACACTTTTGAGAATTTCAGAATTTTGAGAAGTGGAAATCTAACGTTTTGGGAACTTAGGAATTCGACAATTTAGAGATTTGCGGATTTAGGGATTTAGGGGTTTGGGAATTTGAGGATTTGGAGATTTGCAGATTTGGGATTTAGGATTTTGGTAATCTAGGCGTTTGAGGATGTAGGGATTTTAGGATTTAAGAATTAGGGGATCTGGGAATATGGGAATTTAGCTATTTGGGTGTTTAGAAATTTGGAGTTGTAGAGATTTGGGAATGTAGGAATTGCAGGAGTTAGGAATTTGGAAACCTGGGAATTTGGACATTTAGCTATTTGGGTGTTCAGAAATTTGGAGTTGTAGAGATTTGGGAATGTAGGGATGTGGGGATGTAGGAATTTGGATACCTAGAAATTTGGGAATTTAACTATTTGGGAGTCTAGAGATTTGGAGATATAGGGATTTGGGAATGTAGGGCTGCGGGGATATAGGGATGCGGGGTTATAGGGATGTGGGGATGTAGAGATGTGGGGATATAGGAATGTGGGTTTATAGGGATGTAGGGATGTACGGATATAGGAATGTGGGGATGTAAAGATGCGGGGATATAGGGATGTAGGGATATAGAGACGTGAGGATGTAGGGATGTGGGGTGTAGAGATTTCAGGATTTACGAATTTGGATCTAAAGATTTAAGCTTGTAGGGATTTGAGGATATATGGATTTGGAGAAGTAGAGATTGGGACATGTAAGGATTTGGGGATTTAGATACTCAGGGATGTAGATGTTTGGAGATGTAGAGATTTGGGAATGTAGGAATTTGTAGATTTGGACAGAAAATTGTTTCTTTCCTTTCTTACATTCTTTTTCCAACGATAGACCTAATATAGGCAAAGCAAGAAACGTAAAACTATCAGCAGGCTACTAGCAGCAGTTACTAGCACAATGTAGACGCGCCCTAAGGCATTGAGGAAAACACCATGCACCCAGAAAAGCACACAGAATTCAGGATCTGAGGCCTGGTTAACATCTCTCACCACCCGCATCTTTGTCCGTTGGGCCATGAACGAGGACACAAGGACAAACAGCGAAAATATCCAGAATTTCCCGGACGCTAGGAGCGTCGAGTCAAATATAATAAAAACAAATTAAGCGAGTCAACTTGAATGATTTATTTTCTATTCCCTCGAATTATCCCGGTTAACCCCTTGCACTATGGCCTATTTGTCAGGTGCGTCAGTCAGAACTAACTAAACACAGCTACAATATTAAAACAGATAAAGAATGTTGAAATGTTATGATAACGTGGTATTATGCAATCGTTGACTATGCAAATTATAATTGGACTTGAACTCCAAATTGAAGCATATTCAAAATTCGAGTAAAATTGATCCCAACTGAAGTACCAGTGCGTCATGAGTCAGACTCGTCAAAATAGTGCAAGGGGTTCATTTTCCGAGTCTTCTTACAATATATTTATTGTTTATTTACTATTTCGTTTAGAGCTGAAACTTACTGGAACACATCCCTATATTAAATGGGATCTTACTGTTATGTTTTGCAGCATCCATTGTCTCTTTTAACTTTTCTAGCAACCCCCCGTACATATCAAAATTAACATTAAACCTACCGGTGTGTACTTCACGCTTACTTTGAAATTAAAAATAAATAAACAAATAATAAATCACAAAATTAGTATACACTGTAATTCTTTATTTTCGTGAAGATCAGCAAAGATTCTAAAGAAATCGCCTTAACAAATTTTGTAACATAAAATGAACTTGTAAAACGATCATTTGACCTCTTTGGTAGTTTCAGTGTTAATTGAAGCAGATTATCAAGTTGTCGTGTATGCAGATCTCACTATTACTTCACTATCACTGTGTACTTTACTGTGTAATCATTCCGGCTTCGGGCGTGCAAGTGTTAAAGAAATAATGATATTGTCATAAGTTAGACACCCTGTAAAAGTAGGTTGTAACGTGTGTGCACGACGTAACAGCATCTCGTAGCAGGACCAAAAGGGAACACGACGTTCCCCAGTGACTACCTTATTGACGTTTCTCGAGAACGACCAAGTATAGGGACGTTGCTGAAGGCGTGTGCAGGCTGCGAAAGTTTTTCCCCCAAGCCGTCGTTGGCTTATTACATTTTCATAACTGGTGGAGAATGTTTCGCTCGAGAAAGTAACTGGCCAACTTGGGGAATGAAGTTCCGTTTCGCTGCTTTTCCGTTACCACCAATGGACGTTTAAAACATTGCACCATGTGACGGACGTTGACATTAACGACATTGGGATACGCTTTTAAGAAGAAATTGTGATTGGTTGGCTGAAAAGCAATCGGTTTTCGTTCTTTGATGCGTCTCTGTCAGTTGGTACTACTGTTGCGATGAATAATCCGTTTGTTAGGAAAGTGATACGAGTAAAATACTATCAAGAAGTTTGAGACTAAAGAAATTTGTAGCCCTTGCTTATCGTTTAATTGATAGTCATTGGCTTTAATGGTAGGGTCAAGAAAATGTGTATAAATGCTTGTTTTTATGTATATATGTACCTGGTTACACCTGGTTGAAATTAATTTCTTTTCTGTTTCAGGTAAGATTACAAATTTTGTACCAATAGAGATCCTTCATTGAAATACTTGGTAAGAAATCCTTAATTCGTTAAAAATATATCAATTGCATGATCATAACTGTTCAGATTTATGTCATAAAATGAATCATTATAATACTTCAATGTTTTAAAAAAGAATCAACCTATGTAGGGGGAGATATATAATTTTATTTAAAAAAAAAATACATGTCCTCAAAATATATTTAAAACACGAAAAGAAACTGGTTTCGTCATAACATTTGTTTCGAAATAGTGTTATTTTGTATAGCACAGTAATAAATGCAATAGACATTTAGGTGATTCCATTTAAACACTTTAATTGATAATAGACAAAAAATAAAAATTTCCAAAAACACATGAAAGAAAAGGCAGCTTAATTTTTGCAAACGAATTATTCTTACAAAAAAGCTTAAGTATAACTTTATTTCATACATTTTTTATTATCTTCATATATATGAAGTCTAGTGTTGAATCGAATGAGTGTGACATTTCGAATGCACAGGGTTAAGATATTTCATCTTACTGCTTCTTGCCTGGATCAAACTTCCTGATATATTTATATAATTTATGTTTCACTCAATTTTTAATTTAAAAGTAGCTGTTCATGATTCGTCCATAAACCTAGCAGTGATTCGAACGAGTGTGACATTTCGAATGCAAAGGGTTAAGATAATCCATCTTACTGCTTCTTGCCTGGATCAAACTTCCTGATATATTTATATAATTTATGTTTCACTCAATTTTTAATTTAAAAGTAACTGTTCATGATTCGTCCATAAACCTAGCAGTGATTCGAACGAGTGTGACATTTCGAATGCAAAAGGTTAAGATATTCCATCTTACTGCTTTTTGTCTGGATCAAACTTCCTGATATATTTATATAATTTATGTTTCACTCAATTTTTAATTTAAAAGTAACTGTTCATGATTCGTCCATAAACCTAGTGGTGATTCGAACGAGTGTGACATTTCGAATGCAAAGGTTAAGATATTCCATCTTACTGCTTCTTGTCTGGATCAAACTTCCTGATATATTTATATAATTTATGTTTCACTCAATTTTTAATTTAAAAGTAACTGTTCATGATTCGTCCATAAACCTAGTGGTGATTCGAACGAGTATGACATTTCGAATGCAAGGGTTAAGATATTCCATCTTACTGCTTCTTGTCTGGATCAAACTTCCTGATATATTTATATAATTTATGTTTCACTCAATTTTTAATTTAAAAGTAACTGTTCATGATTCGTCCATAAACCTAGCGGTGATTCGAAGGAGTGTGACATTTCGAATGCAAAGGGTTAAGATATTCCATGTTACTGCTGGATCGAACTTCCTGATGTATTTACGTCCACCTGTTCGGTGTCTCGATGACAGGACACTGGAACATTTACGACGTCCACGTTCGTGTCCTCTCCGGAAGACGTCGGAACCGGTAACCCAGTAAATCAACTCGTAAGAACGTTTGAAGCCGGTCCAGGCTTCGAAGCGACGCACGAGGAACATCAGGTTCGGCTTGGATCCTTTTCCTCGCCGCAAGAACAATCGTAATCGACTGGTCGACAAATAAAACGTAGCGAGGAAGTCGTGGCGCCTCGATTCTTTCCCTCGTTTTGAACAATGTCCCTCTGTGACGACGAGGCCAGAGACCGTTCGTCCGGAATGGGACGGTCGCTTCCGTTTTTGCACGGAAATTATTGAAGGACAACGAACGGAGACTGGAAAAAAGCTGGGTCGGCGATAAAGTCTGCTACGATCTTTAGTCTTTTTCTTTCTCCTGTTCTTCGTTTCCGTTCCTTTTTGTCTTGACGTTCGGGACGAGCTGAGAAGACACATTGAAGTATCTTCGTTCGCTTATTGCTCTTTAGAGATGATTAATCCATTAAAGAGTGCATTGGACTTCGGGACGAAAGTTGGGATTTGGCAAAATGTGTATGGTTGGAAACGAGGGATTTGGGAATGTGGGGATTTGTGATATTTGGCAATTTGGAGATCTAGCAATTTAGGTACTTGTAAATTTGGAGAACACTTGCGAACTTAGGGATTTAGGGACTTGAAGATTCAAAAATGTAATAATTTGTAAATTTAGGAATTTGGGCATTTAGGAATATGGGGATGTAGGAATTTTAGAAATTTGAGATTTGAGAATGTAGAGATTTGGGGATGTAGGGATTTGGAGACGTAGGAATTTGGGGACGTAGGAATTTGGGGACGTAGGAATTTGGGGATGTAGTGATTTGTGAATGTAGTGATTTGGGGATAGAAGAATTTCAGGATTTAGTAATTTAGGAATTTAGCAATCTTCGGGTCTAGAGATTTCAGAGCGTAGGGATTTGAGGATGTAGGGATTTCAGGATTTAGTAATTTAGGAATTTAGCAATTTAGAAGTCTAGAGAATTTAGGACGTAGAAATTTGGGAACGCAGGAATTTGGGGATGTAGAAACTTGTGGATGTAGCGATTTGGGGATGTAGCGATTTCAAGATTCATTAATTTAGAAATTTAGCAATTTGGGGTTCTAGAGATTTTAGGACGTAGAAATTTGGGGACGCAGTAATTTGGGGATGTAGGGACTTGTGGATTTAGCGATTTGGGGATGTAGGGATTTCAAGATTCAATAATTTAGGAATTTTGCAATTTGGTGTTCTAGAGATTTCAGGACGTAGAGATTTGGTGATGTAGAAATTTGCGAACGTAGGAATTTGGGGATGTAGCGATTTGAGGATGTAGGGATGTAGAGATTTAGTAATTTAAGAATTTAGCAATTTGGTAGTCTAGAGATTTTAGGACGTAGAGATTTGGGGATATAGAGATTTGTGAATGTAGCGATTTGGGAATGTAGGGATTTGACGATTTAGTAATTTAGGAATTTAGAAATTTGTAGGTCTAGATATTTCAAGCTATAGAGATTTGGGAATGTAGAGATTTGTGAATGTAGGGATTTCAGGATTTAGTAATTTAGAAATTTAGAAATTTAACAATTTGGGGGTTTAGAGATTTCAGGATGTAGAAATTTAGAAATTTAGGGATTTCGAAATGTAGGGATTTGGGGATGTAGGGATTTGAGGATTTTGGAAAATCCCCAGTCTTTTCTTGTAGGAATTTAGAAATTTATGGTTCTGGAAATGTAGGGATTCAGGGATCTTGGAATGAAAGATTGAAGATTTTGCAAAATCCCTAAATCCCGATCTTCAATTATATTAATTACAATTGGTATTAAACGCAAAAATCTTTACGCAAATACGATGTAGGTTTGTTATATTTGAACTATAACATGTATCACGACCCCGACTTGATGTTATAAGCCAAGGAATTAATTCTTCGTGTAAAATGTGCATTCTAAGAAAGTTTCTTTCACGCGAAATCAATAATTTTTTACCATGCGGTAACAGGCACGTTACGAGATAAAGCAATATAATCCGGTAAAGTGATAAGGACAGACTGCAAAGTAATTACAACGTCGGTCTAATTGACGAAATGGAGACGAATGATGGGTCCACGCGGTATGTGCTTGAAATGAACAATTTGAATGCAACGTCAGCACATACAGAGCGGCTGTATAAGAAATAATGAAAAAGTCTGTGCTAATAACTTGTCGTCGCATAGTCAACCGTTTGCAATTTTCCATTCATGATAAAATTGAAAATCTTTCGTTTCACTTGACTGTTTTTTGCTTGTTTTTCCTTTGTGCTTGTGTACCTGAATAAATATTAATTTTAGAAATTATCAGGTGATAAGTTTGTACCATTTTTATGTAGCAGATAAATTCAAATTAATCTTTTTATAAATTGATATAGTAATGCTCTTAGCGAGGAGCATATGGAGTACTATGCTATGAGTTACGTTTAAAGACCCTGTATGCCAAGCTTCAAATTTTAATATTTTTAAATTTATATATTTTTCGTATGTGAAATTTAGATGCTTTCACATTTTGAGATTTTTAAATTTTTGCACTTTTAAATTTTGAAATTTAGCAATTTTTCAAAACACAAATTTTCGTATTTTTACATTTTTAAATTCTTAAATTTAGAAATGTAGAAATGTAGACATTTTTCTAACATTTAAATTTAAAAATTTTCACGTTTTCGAACCTCTAAGGAAATTCCATATTTTTAAACATTTAAATTTTGGAATTATCAAGTTATCACATTAGCAAATTACCAAATTAACATTTTCGAATAATCAAAGTTTCAAATTTTTAAATTTAGGTATGTAACAATATTTAAATTTATAACACTTCAAATCTTTCGATTTAGGAACATTTAAGTTTTTAACTTTACAAGTTTTTAAATCTCTAAGATTAGAACTTTGAACTTAACTTTGAAATCTTCAACTCTTTAAATTCAGGAATTTAGAAATTTTCTAAATGATAAATAAACTAATTTAAAGATATTATTACTTCCAAATTTTCGCACTTCTACATATAAGAACTGAGAAACTGCAAAAGTTATAAGATCTAAAATTTTGAAATTAGTGAAACCAGATTTTTTCAAATTTAAAAATCAGAAAAATGCAAATTTAGAGTGGATTAAATTTCCAAATTTGCAAAGACATCAATTCCCAAACTTTGAAATTTTGAAATATTAAATATGACCAATTCTCAAACTTGTTTGACTTCTAAATTTGTGAAAATTTTTATTTTTAAGTATGAGAATCTAGATATCTTCAAAATTACAAATTTTTTAATTATTTTGCCAACCTCTTCATGTTAATATAACGATAATTTCCTGTACTCATTAATGTCTTCTTATTTTAATACTACAAAAAATTTTAATACTACAAAATTTTGTCAGTTTTGTAACTTATACATCATTTGTATTGTTCATTTTGTTTCCACTTTTCGTATTTTGTGTAAGGTTAAACAAAATATGTTCTCTTGTACTTCGTAACTTTATTCTCCTCTTTGACAAACTATTTTGCAATTAAACACTTTACAGAACCCGTAACAACATGAAAACGCTCCTTAATTTATCTTTTGCAAATAAAACTAATGGAATGTTTGAACTCCAAGATTGTAGAAGATAAATTATATCAACTTAAACATAGTTGACATCACTTGAATTTTGCTCCGTAAATTCGTACCAAATTTTCCGGGCGTTTAATAATTTACCGTTGGTATCAAGAATACATAGTACGACATGAAAAGAAGGAAGTACTTTTTGAAAAGCAGTACTTAAGAGTTGGAAACTTGATGATCGTTAACGAGAGACATTCAGTGTTGCTACTCGCTGAGCCTTTTATAATCAGATTAAAAGATTAAGCTTTTCGAGCAAGAAATTACAAGAGAAGGGATGTTGAATTTATGATAGATGTAGCAAATTGGATTCTGAATGTTTAACATTTATTTTCATACATTCGTTGAACAAGATATAATGAGTTACTAATTTGAACCACGTAGTTCTTAAATGTATTAACGATGCTGCTTTCTCTTTGCTATAAATGGAAGGGTCTTTTAAGTTTCATCGATTTGAAATAGTATAAAGGTAATATTTTCTTCTATTCTTTGATATTGTGAAATGATATTTAACTAGTCCTTCAATTGAAGAATTGAGAAATTGAAGAATGGGGGAATTAAAGAATTGAGAAATTGAGAACTTGAAGAGTGGAGAAATTGAAGAATTGAGGAATTGAGAAATTGAGAAGTTGGAGAGTGGAGGAATTGAAGAATTGCAGAATGGAAGAATTGGAAGAATTGAAAGAATAGAAAGAATTGGAGGAATTGGAAGAACTGGAAGAATTGAAAGAATAGAAAGAATTGGAGGAATTGAAAGAATTGAAAGAATTGGAAGAATTGGAAGAATTGGAAGAATTGGAAGAATTGGAAGAATTGGAAGAATTGGAAGAATTGGAAGAATTGGAAGAATTGGAAGAATTGGAAGAATTGGAAGAATTGGAAGAATTGGAAGAATTGGAAGAATTGGAAGAATTGGAAGAATTGGAAGAATTGGAAGAATTGGAAGAATTGGAAGAATTGGAAGAATTGGAAGAATTGGAAGAATTGGAAGAATTGGAAGAATTGGAAGAATTGGAAGAATTGGAAGAATTGGAAGAATTGGAAGAATTGGAAGAATTGGAAGAATTGGAAGAATTGGAAGAATTGGAAGAATTGGAAGAATTGGAAGAATTGGAAGAATTGGAAGAATTGGAAGAATTGGGAGTTGAAGAATCGAAGAGTTGGATAATCGAAGAATTGAAGAATCGAAAAATTGAAGAACCGAAGTCTGAAGGAATCAAAGAATTGAAGAATTAAAGAATTTGAAAATTGAAAAATTGAAGAACCGAAGACTGAAGGAATCGAAGAATTGAAGAATTAAAGAATTAAAGAATTGGAAAATTGGAAAATTGAAAAATTGAAAAATTGAGAAACTGAAAAACTGAAAAACTGAAAAACTGAAAAATTGAAGAATTGCAGAATTGAGGATTAGAAGAATCGAAGAATCAAAGAACCGCTGAATCAATGACTTATAGAATCGAAAAACGGAAGAACCAGACGTTTAATTTCCACATTACTAAATTAAACTTCCTTCATATAAGTGAAATATTGCTTCCTACTTCCCGATATTGTTATTTTTTACCAATTGCCCTAACAATTTTACATAGTATATTTGCAAGACAATGCAAAGTAGGTTTAATTAGGCCAGATGTTCGTTTTATTCACGAGTTCGACGCACACAGGTACGCTATTATTTGGTGCAAAGGAAATGCGTGTAATTTCCTTTCAAGATGCATACTGTCCCTAATTTACCTCGGTGGTTCACTCGAATCAGTTCCATCGCATTCTGGTATCTCAGCTATTCTATTACCTCTCGGTCCAGAAACACGGGTGTGGATGTTGCCATTGTTGGCCGCAGAGATTAATCTGCGCGATGCAAACGATACGATAGTCCGTGTCAGCCGTTGCGAAAGGGAGCAAGGAAAAGAAACTGTGCTTCCCCTTTGACATTCGTGGCTGTGGCCACCGGCGGGGTACATGTCGCCACCCTTTCGAAAAACCACAACCCCCAAAACCGGATGTACATGCAATGTTTAGATTCTTCATCGCGGTTCACCGCATGCACGCGTTGCAGGAGCACCCGAACGCGTTCACAAAGGGCTGCGGTAAGCACGTGGAGGGTCAAATTTAATCCCTGGTAAACGCCTCTTTCCCTTTCACATGCGTCTTTATCTTTTATTTTGTGTTACATATATGTAGTTTAGTGGATGTTATTGTGCACTGTTTTGCTTCAATTACTTCTTATTTTTTTATTTACTTTCGTTTGTTATGGACATTCGTGCTGGGAGTGATGAATATTGGGAAGATTGCAAGTTTGCGAGGCGTTTGGTTCACTTATTGTTTCCTTACGGTTTCTTCAGTTGGTTTCTTCTTGTGTTCGTTCATTTGGTGCGCTGATAGGCAGATCAAGGCCACGGTAAAGAGTGCAGTGATTAGGTGTTGTTACGTAGAGATTTTAAATATTTGAATTTGAAAAGTTTTGTATGTAATAGAATCATATTTTTACATTTTCAAATTTACTAGTCATTAAAAATATGAGTTGACAAATTCACAAATTTACAAATTGACAAATTGACAAATTCATAAATTCATTAATTAACAAATTTACAAATTTAATAATGAGAGACTAAAAAATCCTGAAATATGGTAATCTTAAAATCGGGAAACCTGGAAATTTGCAAAACTTGAAAAAGTAGATACCTCAAAAATTTCGTAATATCCAAAATTTAGATATTTAGAAATTCAGAAATATAAAAATAATAAAATTGCAAAATTGCTAAATTGGAAATTTGGAAATTTTATAAATCTGTAAATATGGAATAATTATCAAATTTACGATCTCACAAACTTGAATCTTACAAAATCAAAAATTACAAATTCTCAAACATTGAGATTTAAGATTTAGAATTGTAGAAATGTGGACCTAGAACCTTACAAATTATAAGTTTCATATTTTCAAATTTTTCAGTTATGAAGTGATGGCATTTCTGAAAAATGTGAATTTGAAAAATTGCAATTAAATAAACTGCATCATTAGTTACTTATTTTATTTGTAATTTTATTCGTTTGGCTTACTTTTGTTCTACAAAAAGTAAAAATTCGGAACATTTGGGATACCAATATCGATCTGCTTTTTTCTTGTTTTCCACTAATTTTATGCACTCTTAATATGGAGAATAATATAGAAAATTTTGAAGACTGCAATTAATTTTGGAATACGTACACTACCGCTCAAAAGTATCCGGACACCGGCGAAATATGTATTCGCGCTGCATAAAAGTTATTCAAGTATCTACAACAGTGACTACAATCGATTGTTATTTGTTGCTTATGAAATATTTAACGTTTGAAATTAGAAATTATGTATGTGGAACTTACCAACATTACACTACAATTAAATACGAGATTCATCAATGTATCCACCGCGGTTAGATATTACCGCTTGCACTAATCTCAGCAATCTTTCTACAAATTTTCTCATTATTTCTGTGTGGTGCTCTAAGACGTCTGTTACGTTTGCTTAGTGTTTCAATATATCGGTCTTCGGATTTAGTTGTCTTCACTGGTCGTCCTGTCCTTTTTTTTATAAGCAACCACTGCGAGTTGCATACCTTTTAATAGTGTCATGCACTGTTGATTTCGGAATTTTTTCTATTTCCCTAACTGCATATGCTTCTTCTGCAAGAATCAGAATACTGGAACGTTTTTCTATTGATAATTCTCGTTTGGAACTCATGTCTCGATGGAAAAGAAGTTACAGACAAACTAAACCGAAGCTGTCGAGTGCATAGCGTTACATCCATTCGTATCTACATTGAGAGAACATAAACATCTCATCAACAGTTTACAGACACTTGATACGTATCGAAGAAGTCTTTGAATTCGTTCTGTACCATAGAAATGAAACAAAAAGAAATTAAGACTCTTTTAAGCATCGAAACCGTTCCATTAGATTCCGTATTTTTGGGCAGGAATTTTACTTACGCACACTCATTGTATAATTTGTACTTAAAAATTAATTTTATTATGCTATGCTACCTCAAGAAAGATAATAATAATAATTACAATTGATATAATAGCCCTAAATATCTTTCGTACATAGTTAAACTATGTTTTATAGAACAAAAGCAAGTGTCCGGATACTTTTGAGCGGTAGTGTATATTGTTATTGTTGGATTGAGGGATGCGGGCAGGAGAAAACACAGCGACAACACTTCTTTGAATAACTGTATTAATAAACTATATTGTCCATTATAAAGACGCGTGCGTAAAAAAATGCTTCTTGCCTCGCGAACGAGCTGGAACGGAAGAGAACAAAAGATGCACGCGGTTGTCGAAAAATGCATAACGCATCGCGCGTTACGCGGGCACTTCGAATTATTTTAACAGTTATAAAAGAGGTTTAGCTGGATTCTGAGCGAGTTTATGGGATAATTATTTGAAATTCAACATTTCAATTTTCCAGTAAACAATGACTCTTGAAACTAATTAGGTCGGTTTTAATTACCATTCCTTTCGAAACGTTATTCCGCTATTTGATACTACACTTTTTTACCAGTTAATTAAGTTCATTTTTCCATCTCCGTCATTTTGAAGATACATTTAACTCTTTTAATTTTGCTGATGTCAAAAACGTTACCTTATGTACAGTGGGTAGGCAAATTATTACACTGAATAGATTTCTTTTCAAAAATATGTAACGGATGTTAATTAGTTTATTTTATTATTTATTTAGTAATAAAATACAATAATGATTAATTAGTTTAGTAAAATAATTGAAATGGCGTACTATGCAATAAGTATCTTGTAGGGCAATGTCAGTCGATAAATTTGATAATATAATTCCTTAGTTAATTCTCCTACAGTGAATGAAAACATAAATTCTATTATAATTGTGTACAGTGAAGGAAACTAAGGAATCATGTAATTGATACATTTAAATTTTATAGAGTTTTATAATAGTTTACTAGTCATTTTAGATGACTAACAAATACCTAACCTAACTTAACTAAAGCTTTAGTATTTGTTAGGTTAGGTATTTGATATATAGTAGTATTTGTAATACTAAAGCTTCAGTATTTGTTAGGTTAGGTTAAGTATCTAGGTTTAGTATTTGTTAGGTTAGATTAACCTAACCTAATAAAGCTTTAGCTCTTGTTAGAATAGCAAAAGTAACATTATTTACAGTTAACTTATTTATCAATCACCTGTTGAAGATAGAAACAGATTATGTCATAAGAAAGTATGTTTATCAGTTTATCAATTGACCCAAATCTCCGTGATAAATGATCAAAGAGTTATGGCATTTTTCCACAGTTAGTCATAGTTACCTTCCTAACCCATCAGGATGAAAATAACATTAATCATTTTGTAGGGAATTAAGTAAAAACATGTTTTCTAATACAGAATTAGATTTTTTATTGTAAGAAACACTAAAAAGAAATATTTAAATGAACATATTATATTTTAGGTAACGATAAAAACAATATTCGTACATTTAAATAACGAAAAATAGAAAATAAGTACACAATACTCTTTCTTGGTATTGTGTATGTGATTTATTTCTTTATTCCCAGTTACAGCCATGACATTTATAATACTTCACACTTGGTACAGTTTCTACAGTATGTTAGCGAAGCTATTATCACGTTCAGTGAATAAAGGAGAAGAAAAAGAACTACATGAATACAAGAAATGCACAATTAATAATAAAAGAAATAGCATAACACGGTAACTCGTTAAAACGTGTGATATAATAAAATCGCCATTAAATAAGTACAGAAGTACGTTAATTTCTTTTCCCATACGCGTATTACAAATACAATTCTAACATAGTATTTTTCGTCTCCGTAGTTACATGTTATTTTCACCCCAACCCTCGTTTTCTAAAACAGAAGTCTGATAACCTACAAACTATACATGACTCATTAAAATTAACTATAGGAATTTATAAAGATGTCTCAGAAAGCTCTAACAAGTGATGAATTTAATATGAATAGTTTAATTATGAATGTGAACAAGAAAGTTGAAACGTACAAATTTACTCGAGTGATCTGAATGAATAATTCAATTTAAATTTTAGCTTAGTATCAATCAACAGAACAAAACAGATATACACACACAACCATGAAAAATAAATTGTTTAAGAGTCAATCATAAGCGTGCAATTTAATTGATAGCTCAGTATCAGCAAAACAAAACAGATACACATGCAACTATGAAAAACAAATTGTCTAAAAATTTTGGTGGAAATAAGGAAATAGTATTACTTTCTTCGTGCCGTTACTTTTGTCCTTGCATTCCCCTTCATGTGTTACTGTTAAAAAATAATATATTGAAAAAAAATATACGACAATGTTGTGTAGACTATATTTTAAATAAATATATAAATATACACTATATGATAAAAATTATAATATTTTTGCATTACAATAAAAATTTGTTCTATTTCATCATTATAAATATAAAGTTAGAAAATAAGCTTATATAAAAATGATAAAACATGTAATTTTTATTTAAGTAAAATAATTTGGCCACCGACTCTAAGTCACCATATCATGAAATGAAATGTGCAATATTTTTCTTTACATATTCGTGTATTTCACTTATATTATTATTTTAATAAGAATGGTTAATATTTTCTCCGTTTCTAAATCAATATTTGATGCCGCAGCTCTTGATGGGTACGTAGATTGACTATCTATCTCCAATCAACCTTTGAATTTTTTCAACTGATCCATTTTTCCATCGAAAACGCCGTTAAAAAATAAAAACAGAAAACCTCAATAAATCCTGTTTTGAATTTCCAGTTTAAGTATTGATTGGAAAAGAGAACAAATATCCGTCGTTTTTCATATCAGTTACTGCTGGTGAACAACAATATTTCTGTTATTATTGTTTTAATTAGTTTATGACTCTGATTGTTTTCAATAAATGGAACTATCTCTTGTTTCTTTTTATTTGTTTATGAAATATTTTTGTCAATAAAAATTGTTAACGGTGAAAGTATTTTAAATTTGGGCAAGGATTAACCGGGTATGATTCATACATTCTTTCAAATGGGATTATAATTGTCATTTATGAACTAAAATTTATTTTCTGCAAGCAAGTTTTATGTTCTATACAATTTATCTCCACAATTTACACCAATAACATCAAATCTGCTGTCGAACATAAAAAATAAAACTATTTCGCGTCCAAACCCTTGCCATACGATTTGTCAAGTACTAACTATCCACCGCAATATTAAAATACTTTGAAAATCATACTCAATTTTTACAACATTTAATAAACATTGCTTTGTCTGTAAACTTTCTTTTGTCATTCCAAAAGCTCTGTCCGATGATTGCAGGTAATTCAGATTCCCAAAGGATAGTTACAATCTTGTCGAAATTTTAGGGAGATGTCCTTTTTATCCCTCGACTGTTATCTCTAAAGTGATATTTCAACCCTTTGTCATACAGTATATTTATCAGATGCGTTAATCAGAATTAACTCGCTGCTACAATATTGAAACAAATGAAGAAATTTAAATTGTGTCTATTTTATGTTCAGCTAGGCTATGCACGCTATAATTGTACCTAAACTTCAGATTGAAGCGTACTAAAAATAGAAGCATGATTTATCGTGTCACGAATCAAACTATGCCGACGGGTTGATTGAAACGCAACTCTGTCAGCGAGTCTCGGCATCATCCCCTACACTAATACCAAAAAATAAAAAATATAACCGTATATTTTTCGACGCTTGTTTATTTGCCAGGTGCGTCAATCAGCATTAACTATTCATTGCTACAATATTGAAACAAATGAAGAAAGTTAAATTGTGTCTATTTTATGTTCAGCTAGACTATGCAAGCTATAATTGTATTTAAACTTCAGATTGAAGCGTGCTAAAAATAGAAGCATGATTTATCGTGTCACGAACCAAACTATGCCGAGGGGTTGATCGAAACGCAACTCTGTCAGCGAGTTTCGGCATCATCCCCCGACGCTAATACCAAAAGTAGAAAAATATAACCGTATATTTTTGTACGCTATTCATCGATCGATTTCCCTGGGGTTATCCAGCATCGTCGACCGATCCAGGAACCCTGTTACGCAGAACACCCTAGCGAAAAATAAAAACGGATCGGTGGTGCGCGTTAGGGCTGTCAACGAGCCGGAGAGCAGCGTCGAGAAGTTTTTCATCCGTGTCACTTTAAAAGGGTCCTCTCATCCCCTGCTCTGTCAGCGTGTCGACCCCCTCCAGCCCTCGCTGTGTATACAGGTTTGCATTAGGGCAGGGTGTTTGGCCAGCACCCTGTTAAGCAGAACAACCGAAGTTGTCGCGCGTCAAGATTGCACGGGCAACCCGCAAATCTCGTTACCTCTGTTTACCCTTCTGTCATGCAAATAGGTGTGACAATCGCACCTTTTCCGCCCCGTTGTTCGCGGCAAGGATGACGAGCTTGTAAATGCGAGCCTCCCGTGTTGTACCACTGGTTTTATGGGCCGCAAAAGGGGGTCCGACCAACCGGGGGACCGAGCGGGGTAACAACAGTTGAACGTGCTTCGGGGATTACGGTTGTTTTTCGGTGACATTTGGTGACAACGAGGGTATTTGCATGCTGGAATAACGTTTGCCGCGTAAAAATGCTGTCTACGTGGCAGAGACTAGCGAACTGCTCGGATTAACGACACGATGTGTGTACTACGGCTGTTTGTTGAATGCTTCTGTCCATAATGCTGCAGATGATTAGATTACGCGCGTACCGGGGTGTAACGTGGCTTGTTTTCTCTGAAAATAGAGGGTGTGGTATAATGGGGTGAGAGGCACTTCGAAATTTGTACTTTTGCGGTGTTTGTGGTGAATTGATTGTACACTTATGGATGTTAGGCTTGTCTAGGGAGAACGTTATGCAGACATCCACGTAACTACAGTGAGTGAACACATTATATTCAAAAGATTGTTTACAAACATATATAGAAAAGACTTTAACTAATTTAACAATGTTAATATAACGATATAATGATAATATACACAGTATGTCTGAAAAGTAACGGAACTTTTTAAATAAAAAAAAAAATATTAGTTATTTTGCCAAAATTATTTTTTTTATTCAAAATACATCCCTTCCGCATCAATACACCGCTGAGCACGCTCAGGCAATGTTAACATAGATTTTTTTATGTCGTTCTGCGGAATCGCTTCAATCACCCTTGTCACAGCTGCTTGGACTTGTGTAACAGTGTCATAAAACGTTCCTTTCATGGCTAACTTCAATTTTGGAAAAAGGAAGTAATCGCACGGAGATAAGTCAAGCGAATATGGAGGATGTTAGAGCACACAGACTTGTTTTTTCGCCAAAAATTCACGAACTGCGACAGTTCTGTGACATGGTGCATTATCATGCAACAGAAACCAACTCCCTGGCGCTCGATATTCGGGCCTCACACGAACGATTCTTTTCCACAAACGTTCCATAACACCCAGATAATATTCGCCATTAACATTGTGTCCCTATGGAACGAATTCCCGAAGTATAATACCTTTAGAATCGTTCAGAATTTAGAAAAACCCAAAACCTGGCTTTGGGTCGTCTTCCAAAGTATCACGACCATCCTGGAATCGCTTATACCACTCGAACGCACGTGTACGGGATAAACAATCGTCGCCATAAACATTTTTCATTAATTCAAATGTTTCTGTAAAAGTTTTACCGAGCTTTACCAAGCAGAATTTAATATTCGCTCTTTGCTCCATCGTGATTTTGTGACACGGTGACGAAAGGTTCTGTTGCTTTAAACACTATAAGTTTACAATTCGTTGCTCGATTCCAATAACGATTGTTTTGTTTTGTAGGGGAGGAATACTGTTTTCAAATAGCATATTGTTTTTATAGATGTCGCTAATAGTGTTCCTTAAATTTAAAAAGTTCCGTTACTTTTCAAACATACTGTGTATATACGATAATATAATGATGATCTGTATGTGATGTGTTAACATACAAATCTCATTTTTAGAATAAAGGAGTGTAGAAAGGAGGCTGTATTTAATATTCAACGTTGTAAACCTCTTTTTATGGTTGGACGAAAACTAACTTCAGTTTATTTTATAATAGGTGTTGGATGTTTATTTAGGATTCCAAAAAAAAAACTGGTGTGGTGAAATAATAAATAATAATATTTTCTGATATAATATAACGTTTGACTTCTGTTTAAGTGTTCAATTTTACTTTTAATTATATGTACTGTTAAAAAGTAATACTTTGTAAATATACAATGTGCTATTGTAAAAGTACAAATAGAATAAAATAAAAATAAAAATATCTGTTCCACTACATCTGTTATAGTTTTAAAATCTCGAATTTTTGGTTTGAGTTTAATGTGGCCACTGTAAGTAGAAGAGGAGTGCATCTCTCGTTCATTCTCATTAGGAATGATTGCAATAAAGTGCAGTATTTAGCACGACAGGTTTTTCTAAGTAAAGTGTCGATACAGAGAAAGAAGGCCATAATGTTCAATATGATACTCGAGGGATGCTGCGTATTGTACCTAAGTTGTATCAATGGCGAGTCGTGTTTTTTCGTAGAACATGGACATTTTATGTATCCTTGAAAATTTAAGGATTTGCAGATTTGTTAATTTGAAAATAGAAATGTTTGGTAGTTTGGAAATTTTTAAATAGAAATTCGGGTTTTTTGAAACTTGGAATTTTGAAAAGAAAATTAAAAAAATTTGGAAATTTGAGAATTTGTGCATGTAAGAATTTGGCATATGAAAATTTCATGAAAGAAGTATGAAAATTTTGAATATAGGAAATTGGTCCTGTTAAGAATTTGGAGATTTGAAGATTTGAAGATTTGGGAATTTGGAAATTTGAATACATTTGAATTTAGAAATATAAAAATGTAATATTTTCATATTCCAATAATTAGAAATTTAATAATTTAGTACTTTGGAAATTTTTTAATTTAGAAATTTAAAGATGCAGAAATTTGACATATCCAAATTTGTAAATTTTGTGAACTATCAAATTTGCGAATCGTGAAAATTTCAAGAGAATTTTAGAAATTAAAAATTTTCAAATTTAGAAATTATGATTACAAAATTTAGTAATCTAAATTTTGAAATGTATAAGCATAAAGTATTTTTAAAAATCGCAAATTAAACAATTTTTAAATGAAAGAATTTGACATATCGAAACTTTTGAATTATCACATTTGCAAATATTGATAACCATAAGAAAATAAAAAATTGAGAAATTGTCAGTATCTCATGCTTTGAAATTCGAAATTTAGAAATATGGAAATTTGAAATTTGAATATTTCTAATTTCCACAATCAGACATTAAAAACTCAAGAAACTTGGTAATTATTGAATTGAAAAATTTGGAAATGCCAAAATTTCTAGTACTAATGTAGAATATTAGGTGATTTTTAAATTTTAATATATGAGAATATAGAATTTCTGTATTTCCAGATATTTGTGCTATCAAATTTATTAAAATTTTTTAAACTAAAAACTGAGAAATTGAAAAATTGTTACAGGTAGAAATTAAGACATTTTCAAATATTCAAACATACAAATTTATAAAAATGGTAATTTATAAATCTAGACAGATAAAGACCTAAAATTTTCAAACTTCCATGTGTTTAAATTTCCTGCTTTCAAAATTTTCAGGTTTGGAAGTATAGAAATTGAGAAATTTTCGAAGAAACTTACTACATATCAGTGCGAGTGAGTACATGTCATTTGCAGGTTCATGCACTGCGCCGTCCTGGATACAGATGTCCATCATCATATATGACATATAATGCCATAAATAAGAATAAAGTCATACAGGTATAAGAAGATATTACATATTAAAATCAAATAACGCCAGCTGTTAAAATATTATTAACACGCCATAAATTCTTAAAATGCAGAGGGTAAATTTCACCCTTCACACCAATTATGCAAAAAATTTTAAATATTGCAAATACAATGCGTTAGTTATACCCTGCATTCTGATAATCTGGTTTCGCATTTCCTACATAAATGAAAATACAAGAACCTTTTACGTCCCATATTTTTCTATTGAAAGAAATTACAAAATTTTCGAGCTGCAAAACGAACTAATTTTACTTTGCATACCGTGGCTCCACATGTTTTCATAAAAGAAAATACAAAGTTATTTAAGCACAAAAGGTTAATTTCATCCTGGATACCATGGTACACAAATAATCTCTTTTCGCGAAAGAGAAAGAAATACAAAATTATTAAAGCGATAAGTACGGGTTGGGAGATAAATTTTACCCTGTACACCGATAATCCAATTCCATAAATTATGTTCATACAAGAAAACACAGGATAATCCAAATGCAAGGAGTTAATTTCATCCTACACTGTTGGAAATATCAATTTTCCCCGTAATATTTGCCAAGACACCACTCTCGGGAAGAAACTAATTTCTCGAAGTAGTCCACTGCAAAATATTCTTCGACTGTTTATTCCAATACCTTCGAATGGACAATATTTTCGATCATTGAAATATTGTAAAATCATACGTACTCACATTTTGCTACAATTAAAGTAGCGTTCCTTGAAAATCGTTTCTTTCCTTAATAACTAACAACCTCGATAATCTAATTGTACAAACTTTTAACAGAAAATATAAAATTACCCGACTGCGAAGGGTTAATTTCATGCTGCACGCCAATAATCCTATTCCAGGAACATTTGTCGTAACAGAAAGTACAGTCAAGAACAAATCTAGCTGCCTTATGAAAAATATCGTAACCGTAATTGAAAAGATTTGCTATTCATGAATATTTAGGGATTTTTAAGAACATGACAATTTAAAAATATGAGTTTGCAGAAATTTGGGAAATTATTTCGGGTATCTAGTGATTTTGAGAATCTGCGATTTTGGGATCTAGGAATTAGGGGATTTAAGGATTTGGGAATTTTTGGATCTAGGGGTTTTTCGATGTAGAGATTTTGGGATCTGGGAATTAGGGGATTTGGGGATTTTATGATCTAGGTGTTTTTCGATGTCGGGATTGAAGGTTCTAGATATCTAGGGATCTAGGGATCTAGGATTTTGGGGATATAGGGATTTGGGGATCTAGGGATTTGGAGATCTAGGGATTTGGGGGTCTAGGGATTTGGGGATATAGGGATTTTGGGATCTAGGGATTTGGGGATCTAGGGATTTGGGAATCTAGGGATTTGGGGATCTAGGCATTTGAGGATCTATGGATTTGTGGAGCTAGGGATTTGGACGTCTAGGGATTTGGGATCTGGGAATTTAGGGATCATGAAATCTAGGGATTTAGGTATCATGAGATCTAGGGATTTAGGGATATAGGCATTTGGGGGTCTAGGAATTTGGGGATCTAAAAATTTGTAGATCTAGGAATTTACAAACACGGAGATTTTAGGATTTAGAGACTTTTGAGTATAGGGATTTGGTAATCTTAGGATTTGGGATCTACAAATTTCGTAATTTAAGGATTTTCAAATGCAGGAATTTGGGATCTACGATTATCATAATCTAGGGATTTTTCAATTTAGGAATTTAGGTGATGTAAGAATTGGAGGTTCTAGAGACTTATGACTGTAGACATTTGGGAATCTAAGGATTGTGGGTTTTACAGATTTACACCTGTAAAGATTTGAAAATTGTGGGATTTGTTAGACTAGAATTTGGTGACCTAGAGAATTCGGTATTTTAAGATCTTAAAAATGAGTGTTATAGTATTTATAGATTTAGTGATTTTGAAATATAAAGATTTGGAGGCTGAAGAATTAAATGATTTAGATATTGAAGACTCTAGAGATTTGAGAATCTAGGAATTTAGAAATTTGAATAATTAATTTAAATAGATTTTATGATGTACGACTTTCGTAATTTAGAGATTATTGGAGCAAGGAACTTTCGCAATTAAGGATCTGGGAGGACTAAGGATTGTGGAATCTAGGGATTTATGACTCTAGAGATTTGGCAATTTGAAAATCTAGGATTTTGAAGATTTAGAAATTTTTTAATTTAGGGATCCGAGGATTAAGGAATTTGTGGATCTTGGAATTTTGGATCTACGAATTTCGTAATCTAGGGATTTTCGAATCTAGGTATTCCAGTGTCTATCAATTGGGGAATCTAGATATTTATAGCTTTACATATTGTGAAATCTAAAAATTTTCAGGTCCAAGGGTTGCAGAATCTAGACATTTCAAGATCTAAGAAAATTAGTGTCCAGAAATTTCACGAACAAGAAATTAAAAAATCGAGAGATTTGAGATTGAAAAACCGTCGAAACCTGGATATTCAGGAACCTACAATTTCGAAATTTGAAATTTGCAAATTTGAAACGTGCAAAACACTAAAGGAAAAATCTCGCAATTTAGAAATACGATTTGTGTACATGTCCCGTTATATGAAGAGCATGTTGCACTCGAGTATACTTAATTCCTGAAGTTAATTCAGCCCGCACGCCAATAACTCAATTGAAGCTTGTTTCTCTCCGTCCGTTCGTTTTTTCCTTCGCAAAAGAAACTCGCGATAATCGTGAGTGGAGGGATGTAACGAGGTCTCGGCGATGTTCAAAGTGGAATTTGTCGTTGCGCGTAACAATGCCGTAAGTTGAACGTTGCGGCAATAAAACGGACATGCAACCGCGAAGCTGTACGGTGAACCGAACAAAACAAGCGGCCAGAAACGAAACAAAACACCGGCCAATCCGCAGCCGGCTTTGCTGGCCATAATTAATATTCAGGCATTAACCTGGTCTTTCTCTGCTTTCCTCGGCCTATTCGTCCCCCTCCCCTCCCCCCCTCCGTTTTTCCTCGCCAGCTATCCCGTTGCCAACCTCTCCGGCCATTTTTTATTTTTCCCTCGGGCGATAAATTTGCATTTCATCCCGTGGCCCGGGGCTGGAACCGTTTTGTTAAACATTACCCATGGCGCACTGCGGCATATGGACACGGCTCGCGTTAAGAAGAAGCTTATGGCTGCGCCGGGACCCCACCATGCTGCAGTTTTGCGGTGACGAAATTATCCGCGGCTTTTGCACCCTCCAGATTATGAATTTTAAATTCAACCATCACGTACGAATTCATTTTGCACGTATCACAGGCCCGGCCTGTTTAGAGTAAGCATGATTGCGCGTTGAATATACAACCGAGAATCTTGGTTTTGGGGAAACGGTGGAGGAAATTTTTTTTTTGGACAGATCAGACAATATTGAAACTTTAGAAGGTTATGTTATTTTATGAGAAGAGACAGTAGCATCGAATAATTTAGCGAAGGGTAAACATGTAAAAGCTTGAATGAGAAAGGGTCATGTAGCATGGAAAGTATTTACTAGATTCGTTAAAAGTATTATTTTGAACTTGAACATGTCATATTCATTTTCTACTTTTAAATAAAATTTAAGTTAAAATTATATTTTTAATGAATGTAGTAAATACTGTAGGGGTCTATTTGACCCCTTCTCTTATTTAAAAGTAGACAATGAATATGACATGTTCATGTGCGATTTTAAATTTGCTAAATGAAGTATACTTGAATGATTGAATTCAGTTAAATAATTCAATTGATAATAAATGAAATTGATACTTGAACAATTTAATTCATTGTAAGAGGAATGTACTTGGAGAATTTAATTAATCGTAAGCAAATTGTACTAGAAAAATTAAATTGGTCATAAATAAATCGGACTTGAACAATTTAATTATTAGTAAACAAAATGTGCAAATACAATTTAATTAAAGAGTAAATAAAATGTATTGGAGGAATTCAGTTAATAGCAAATAAAATGTGCTAAAACAATTTTATTAAAGGGTAAATAAAATGTATTTGAGGAATTCAATTAATAGCAAACAAAATGTGTTAAAACAATTTAATTAAAGGGTAAATAAAATGTATTTGAGGAATTCAATTAATAGCAAATAAAATGTACTTGAAGAATTTTATTGATAGCAGATAAAATTTACTACAACAATTTAATTAGTAGTAAATGAAATGCACCTGTACAATTTAATTACTGTCGAGTGAAATGTACTAAAATAATTTAATTAATAGCAAATACAGTGTATTTGTAGAATTTAGTTAATAGTAAATAAAATGGACTGGCACAATTTAATTAGTAATAATCAAAATGTACCTGTACAATTTAATTATTATCAAGTAAAATGTACTAAAATAATTTAATTAATAGCAAATTCAATGTATTTGTAGAATTTAGTTAATAGTAAATAAAATGGACTGGCACAATTTAATTAGTAATAATCAAAATGTACCTGTACAATTTAATTATTATCAAGTAAAATGTACTAAAATAATTTAATTAATAGCAAATACAGTGTATTTGTAGAATTTAGTTAATAGTAAATAAAATGGACTGGCACAATTTAATTAGTAATAATCAAAATGTACCTGTACAATTTAATTATTATCAAGTAAAATGTACTAAAATAATTTAATTAATAGCAAATGCATATTTGAAGAATTTAGTTAATAGTAAATGAAATATGCTTGAATAATTGAATAATTGTCAAGATCAAAATTTTTTGTTATTGATGTGCCATCCACGAAAAGTCCAGTACAAATTTCTGTAGCGAGAACCCTCTCGATGATGATATTTTCTTTTGCCAAATGTACGTGCACTTCCTGTCACCCCCATGTATTTGCACGCGTTGCAAGTAAATGGAAGCCACGACGTGTCCGCAATGAGAATCGGCAGCTTGTCGAGCTTGAAACACCCACCGATCAGAGGGGTTTGTTTTAGTGCTGGACATGTCGGCCAGCATCTGCTGTCTGGTATGTTTCTTCAAATCCCTTGCGCCTTTCAAGCACCCTTCTGTTTGCCTACAGTACGTTAGTCAACCGGAAGAAATCATTTTCACAAATTTAATACATTCGGTCGTGACTTGGCTGATCGGTGAAAGCTGATTGAGTGCTACACGAAAATAAATAAAATGAATCGTTACTGTTTACTTTTCATGGCAAAGTAGGGTGTAGACTTAATAGTTGGCACCTCGTCAGTTATTGGTATTTTTTATTTTTTTTCATGAACTATAACTTTTTGTGTGTTTACTTACTATTTGTGAGAAAATGCTACGTATAGCATGATAATAAAAATACTGCATTAAATAAAATTATGCATGCGATAGGTATTAGTGGCTGATGTTAGAAATTAAGGATTTACACACGCATTTTCAGATAAATCTATTTTATTTATATGAAATAAAGTTAGGAATATATTATATACAATTTTATAGAGATTGATATGGATTTTAAAACAGTGCTTGGCACTTTAAGAAATTAGAAATCCCAATATTTCTAAATTTACAATTGTCCAATTGTCCCATCGTCCAAATATCTAAATAGAAATTTGTAAAAAGCAAAGTTATTGTTCTCTAAATTTCTACATATTAAAGTTTGGAAAAATTTCTATATTTCTACATTTTCTGCAGTTCAATAAAATTGTACATGACCTAATTTTTACAGTTTTTATTTGAAAATTTAGTAATTTCAAAATTAGAAAGTTGGAAAATCTGAAAATTTGGGTACCTAACGAATTAGAAATGAATAAATTTTCAAATTTGACTGAAAACTGTATTTTTCTACATGTTTAAATTTCTAAATTACCAAGCTTTTAAAATTTTAACACCTAAAATTACAAAAACTTGCAACACTGACTTAATTCTTTACTGGAGCATTAGAATATTCCTATAAAGTATAATTTCTATATTTCCAAATTTCTAAGTAAATTTTTAGATTTCTATATTTCTGAACAATATTTGAAAATTTGTACATTTGTAAATTTGTAAATTTGTAAATTTGTAAATCTAGTGATTTCAAAATTTGGTAATTCGTAAGTTTAGGAATTTATAAGTTTGATAATCCGTACATTGTATTAAAAATTAAAAATGGAAAATTAAGAATAAAAAATGAATAATAAAATGTTAAGAATTAAGAATTAAGTATTAACGCTTAAAAATTAAAAGTTTCCCAACAATCTTCATTTCCATATTCCTAAGTCACCAAATGATCACATCACCACTTTAAAAAGTTTTCGAATTACCAAATCTTCAAGACGCTCGACGTAAGCAAATACAAGATGAGATTCAATGTTATTATCGATTACACCGTAATACCGCGTTATAGTGTTATAATGGTGCGATAAGAGATAAAGTAGTTAAATAATTGAACGTTTTATTTCTTACATCACAGCGGCATCGAATTAAGTCGTTGCCAGCCGAGTTGAGAACGTACAGGTTGAACAAACTCCGGTGAGCAATTATGAATTCCCTCTTTTGCCGCGAGTAGCGCCAGCCGTGGACGCTATTTCAGCAGCTAACTCCCTTTTACTGGCCGCTATCCGGTTAACTTTACCCTGGGTCGTCGTTTCACTCGAGGCCTCTGTCCGAATAGTTAATTAGCACCGGGAGATTTGCATTCGCGGCAAGTAGCCATATCTCGTTTGTGGGAAATTGGTGGAAACCTCGTTGCCCCTCTTTTCTTTCCTTCTCCCCTGTCGGTTCATTTTCATATCGAGTTTCCTTTGATATCTTATACCGTTCGATATTATGTTTCTAATACCTACAGTTAGTGTTAGTGTAGGCAAGTTAGCTTTAGATATAATGGTTTAAATTGTATTTATGATGTACACTGCATGACTACAGCACCACCGATATTTTGGAGGTCTCGGATTTGGAAGGATTCAGAGTGATAATGTGAAGGAGGCTAAAAAGGTATAGTAATTGCAAAATAGCGAATATAACATTTATTTAAGATGAAATATCATAATAACATAGATATTAGAAAGATGTAGAAAGATTAGGTAGCACATTTCCAGTAGTACATTTCTCGAAGTCCCAAAGTTACAAATTACTAATAAATACAGAGCTAACATAAATGACTAATTCGTTTTGAAAAGGCTATATTTTCAAAAGTATTACACGTACACACATGAAAGATGGAAGGAACCACAAACTCGCAAAGTTTATACACACTCTTATGTTCAATATGTGCCCCTTTGGTGACACGACACACGTCCAGACGATAAACGTGCTCATTCTAATACATATTACCGATGTATGTACTTATATTTGAGTCTTTAAAAAAATAATTTATCACGTCGGGAAAAAAAATGGCTCTTAACTGCAGAAAGGTTGCCGACCCCTGCCCTAGAACCTAGCTTTATTCCCCTAGCCTCCAGGATCCTCTTATTTAACGCCCTCTGACTTCTTCCTGTGGGGATACGTTAAGGACCTTGTTTACGTACCTCCACTACAATTCTTAGTCAAGCTCAAAGAACATCAGTGCTGCAGTGCTGACAATTGACAGTATACTACAAAATGTATGGAATGAGCTCGATTATGGACGTGTGTCGTGTCACAGAGCCACATATTGAACATTTGTAGAGGGTGTATCAACTTGGTGAGTTTGTAGTTTTTTTCATCTTTCATGTGTGTACGTGTAATGCTTTTGAAGATATAGCCTTTTCAAAACGAAGGAATCATTTATGCTAGTCCTGTATACTAAGGTACATATAAACTGCAGATAAAATCTGTGTCACACATTCTACAACAAGTGTGGTAGCTATAAAAATAATATATAGAGCAACATTTTTTACCAAGAGCGTTTGAGCGCTGTAGTGAGAAATAGTTCAAAAAATTAGTTCTCGAGTTTGGACAAGGGACCTGCGATCAGTTTCAGGGTAACAATGATCTCACGATAAGGAAGTTCTGGGTGTAGCAGAGTGCCGGAGACTGGATCGTCGTCCGGGGATGATTTATGAGCACGAAGCTCTGCAATAAGTTGGCACGTCGATAAATCGACACCGAGAGGAAAACCGATAACTTGTTTTGATGCCTCTCCTTCGTGAGTTTCGTGATTCTTAGGTGGTGCAATTTCGCTTGAAACGTCGATTTTCCACGAGAGAAACGAAAGAAGCTTCTTATCGCCTAAGAAAATTGACGAACTCAATTGCCTCTGGGATTTATAACGAATTTGTTGATACCGGAAAATCGTTAGGAAAAGCAGTTTCCAGTTTCTCTTGTTATGATATTGCTGGCAAATGTACTAGATAATTTGCGAGGAATAATGGATGCTTTACTTATTGATAATGACTATTGTTCATATGGAACACTTTTCTATACTTTCAACAGACTACTAATGTTGTGAGCAGACTATTGTTATTTAGTGGAATTTTAATAATTATTAGTCGATTATTAAATTAACATTTATTGCCATTATTCTGTGGATGGTAATGTTAATTATTATACTAATCAATATTAAGCAACATATAATTATTGGATAATTACTGGATAATTACTTAATTATTAATTTACTTATTTATTTATTAAACATTATATGCTGTAGAGAATATGGACGCATGTGAAACATCGCATTATAATTTTTCAAAATCGCTTTATTTGCCAATTTTAATATTCCACTAATTATCTTAGAATATTGATATAATGTTATTAATGAATGCTATTTAGTTTTCTTTATTTTTCTTTATGTGCTATATTTTAAATAAATTCTGTATATCAATTTTTAAAGTTTTTGGGTTTTTAAATTTTATTCATGTGTACACACGTGTTAGGTGGTCGAATAATGATCAATGATTTTTATTCATAACATTTAAAATTCTTAATTTGTATGCTTTATTTAAATCACATTCGAAATTGATACTGACCGATTTTGGTTCACAATAAAATTTTGTCGTACTATTACAATTGTTTCTAAAAATATGGTAATTATTAGGAACATCATATACAAGTAGTAATATCTTGAAATATTGTAACGAGTGTGTATTATGATCCCTGATGCTTAATAGAAAACTTTAATTAAAATAAGAAAAACATTAGAAAACACGAAAAAAAAAAATAAAAAACGTACTATGGAAAAAACCAAGTCCGGCGGGCTCGAACCTGCGACCAAAAAACATGCATAGATTACGAGGCAGGACCTCTAACCACTTAGCCAATTCTTTCGTTGAACAAACGTCTTACGTTCATGAATATAGAGAATTACGATGTAAAATTAATTAATAAATGAATTTTATTTCTTTAACTAATATATCATTTGTTTCAATTATGAATGTGAATCTATTTAAGATTACTTGACAAATATACTGAGAAAAGAAGGCATGCAAATTCGAAGGGGAAAGTACTTTTTTAAAGGATTATATCGGTTTTTGATTTTTTTAACTACGGCGCACCTCACCGAAAAATCTGAAAAAATTAGAGGATAATAGTTGTACCAATACCTAACTACCACATTAATATAAAAGTAGTGCTCCGACATCTTCAATAAAAAATCGCATTTTTTCCGATTTTTTTTTGGTTTTTGATTTTTCACAGCTACAATTTACGATCAAAAAATCTGAAAAAATTCTATAATATGCGCTATGTGGACCTAAATGTTTCAGAATTTTTTCAGAATTTTTGTACGAAATTAAATAGGCAAAATAGGCCAAAAACCGGAATTTCGTTTTTTCCCTTTTACTACCCCCACGGATGAGGTAGGGGGTTGAAACTTGGTGTGAGATGTTTTTTTGGATATGCTACCGGCTGACGTATTGGGTTTCTCATTTGACTCAAGGGCACATTTGACCACCTTATTCGGCTAGGCCCTTTAAGAAATTTAGGAATTTGAGGACAGTGACTTTAGGCAGTTGAATATTTAATAACCTAAAAAGAATATTTCGAACTTGTAGATTCAGACTTTTGACTTGTAGATTCAGAACCTAGAAAGTTTGCAAATAAAAAAGTTCAATTGTCCAGAAATGTAAGAATTCGTAAAATTGTTAAGATATCACGTATCCTCATCCAGAGAAAGCCAACGTTGCACCCTAGTGTGCATTTATCCTGTACGGTCTCATACAATTAAAGGATTAATAGCAGAAAAAAGGGGAAAAGACACGGAATTGTTTATTGTTCAGCTGCGCATTCAATTAACTGCATCTAATCATGGCTGTCACAGTTGGTCGTCGAAAAGATAGCCGACGGTCATAGCATCCGGCATAAAAGGGGATGGAAAAAGCGGCCCAAAGGTATTATCGAGCGTAAACAGCTATCTAGATGCAGACTACCCGCCGGAAGCGATTCTCATTTGTTTGCCGCTTTTTAATCTAGTGCCCTTGTAGCATCAGGTCCTTTGTGAGCAGCCGTGCCAGCTTTCCTCGTTGCTTTCTTCTCGTCTACTGGCACGAAAACGAAAAGGTTGGTTTATTAAAATCTCTACTTCTTCATAACGAATACACCTGTTTTTATTACACTGGACGATATTGGTGCTCGGATGCATTTTCTTCTCTGCTATGCTCATGTTTACTGATATCTGCTTTTATTGCATTTGAAACGAACTTTAATAGACGATCCAGATTTAGCGGCATTGTTCAGTACAATTCGAGCTATTAAGGTCATTGTATACAGGGATGTAGTTTACACACCTTGATTAGCTTCTTAAGCATCTTAAATTACAGAGTTTAGTTTTAAAAATCCCTTGCGGCATGCGAAATTAAAATCAGGTAAAGTGTATATACGTTGACTGCAGTTAAGTGGTTTAAGCGAGGTTAGAGTAGCAATGTACGCTATAGTTTGATATTTGAAAGCGAGATAAATTGTATGATATTATCATACAGATAATTAGTGTGGTATTGCAGAATACTTGACATATCACGTTTAATAAAGTACTTGATATGTTCTGCAATTTTGGACAAAGTCCTTGATATGTATTTTCATTTTTCACAAAATACTGGACATGCATCTCAATTTTAAACAAAGTATTCGATATGCATCTTAATTTTTAGGGAAACATTTTATGCGCATTTCAGTCTTTGAAAAATAGTTCATATATACTTGAATATGTACTAGAAGAATACTAGAAGAAGTATTATACTTCGTATGCATTTAGGTTTATGATAAATATTTAATGTGTATTTTAATGTTTGACAAGATATTCAATATATATTTTAATGCTTGAGAAAGAAGTCGTCATGTATTCTAGGTTTCGAGAAAATACTTGACTTACATTTTGACCTATAATACATTTAACACGTATTCTATCATAATTTAAGAAAAGTACCTGATGTTCATTTTGATATTTTACAAGAGACTTCATATGCATTTCTAACAACATACTTTACATCCATTTCGATTTTCGAGGCAAGAACTCTATATGTGTCACAATTTTGAACAAAACACTTAATACGTTTTAATTTTCGAAAAATCACTTATCGGCCTCTTTATTCAAAAAGTTGTGCAACGCAATGCATAACTTCCGCGCCAGGGGCAACAAACAGCTTACGAACTTCAACGCTCCCTGTAATTCAGAAGTACCATTTTCCCTTAGCTTTGATCAATCAGTTCGAAAAGTCATCCTTAGATCAACGCTATCGAAGCGGACGTTTAATAAGATTCTACCCGGAAGAAGCTCCCCCAAAAAAGAAAGCTGATGTTTTGACCGGTCGTCTCGATATCGACAGCCTCGGGACAGGAAGTCGTCAGATAAAACTACTCGGCATAAGATTTTCTGCTCCTCGAACTTCAGAGCCGGTTTCGTCGATGTCGTTGGGGGTTCGTGATATCTCTCCCTTCTGGTTCCCCTTCGGGGTTCGCCAAAAAGTAACATCGTAAAGATCGAGATAATCCGGGCCACTACGTTACTCGGTAACCCGCTTCGGCCTCGGTATCTGACCCGCACAATCCTCGACGTCCGCAGCCGGTAAATATACCAGCATCGTCGTTTGGAACAGCCACCGGAAGAGTGGGTTACATCCGAAGGGTCCAAGTTAAGTCGCTTTTACTATTCTGCTGACCTCTCTGCATCCCCTCGAATGCTTCGCTATCTCACAATCCAACTTCCAGTATTTTGCATGTTGGATTTTCTGGCTGCGACGATAGAGATTTCTGTGGATGCGAGTGACTTTTAGATACGAGGTGAAAGGTGACTATAGGAAATAGACGGTGAAATGAAATAGTGCACGGTATAGAAAATTTAAAGTTTGTATAAATGCAACGATCAGAGCCATGTGCATTTTGTCAGGGTGCTTTCCTGGTCGCAAGTATAAGTTTTTCGAAGTCAAAAGAGTGTCACTCCCAAGTGATGCTCGTTGAATACGCTTTTCCTGTTTGTGGACCGTAGTTTATGAGCATTGGGTCATGGAGGAACTCTCACGATAATTGATCAAGCAGACGAAGGTCGTAAATCTTCGTCCCACGAATATCCTAATGTGTCTCCACTACTCGTTAGAATGGTGGAGATTATATGACGAGTTGAGTGTTGTGTAAAACTGATTGCCTTTGAGTTGGATGACTCGAATGTGGTGTGGAGTTGGTTGACTTTGGTATTTGATAGAAAACAAGGCTATGAGCAATTGGTTGTGATGAGACCTTCACGATGGCCGATCAGGACGAAGGTTGTAAGGCTTCTCCCCACACATACAAAATGTATCCTCGTGCCTTGATGACGATGGTCGTCGAGTGATAATGGATATCACGCGAATCTCTGGACGATGGTTCGTCGAGTGTATTGGTATCCACGAGAGATCCGTATCAAGACTGAACGAGTTGAAGTTTAGAAGTTTTCTAAACATTTAAAGTTTAAAAGTATTCGAAACATTTAAAGTTTAGAAGTTTTCTAAACATTCAAACTTCTATGTATTTTAATTTTTAAATTTGATAATTTGAAATTTTTGTTATTTATAAATTTCAAATTAATCAAAGTATTTAACCAACCAATTTTTAATTTCATTTTCTCTTTTTAATTTTTCAAATTGGTAAATTTTTAAACTTATATATATTTAACTTTCTAAATTTCTAAATTTGGAAATTTAAAACTGTTCAAATTGTTAAATTTCTAAATTTCGTGTCTTACGAATATAAAAATTCTTTATATTTATGATAAATTTATTTAAAAAATACTGTAAGATTGTACAATAATTTTTAACTTTAGATTCATGCTAAAATTTTTCTGTTCATATCACCATTAATTCCACATTTGTTACTACTTTCAAAAATTCATAGACAATTCGCGTAGATGAATTGTCGTGTATATGTACTTTTATTAATTATTCTAAGTATTTGAGACTTGACAGATTGAAGTGGAATCCTCCTTGTTCGTGTCGTTCCGTACGAATTCTCGATACAGTTGATCATTAATTTTGCAACATACAAAGATACAATCGGACACCCCATCTGTTCAGAGATCACTACTTGGAGATTTATGGTCTCTCGAAGTTGGCAATGGAAACAGAGCAGTAAGGGAAATTTACTGGTTGATTAGAGTGAAAGCGTGAATAATTTGTTTTATATTTGATGAGCATCATTGAAGCAATAATTTGATCTACTCTTGTTTTCGTGAAAAACAAATGTTTTTATTATTTTTTCTTTAACATGATATGTCAAATTAAAATTTTTTTGATAAAATATATTCCCAAATATTACTAATTTCCAGATTGGTCAATTTTAAAAATATCTTGCTTGAACTTTAAACAATCTGGGAATTTGATGGTATAATTTTTACAGTTGTATATTTTTTACATCCCTGATGATTGAAATTAAAAAATTTTTAAATTCTAGAATTTGCTACTTATATATTTCCCACTTTCTAAATTTCTTCAATTTCTAAATTTCTAAAATGTAAAATTTCAAAACTAGAAATTAGTTTATCTTACCAGATATCTCGTTTTCTATATTAATTTCACTTAATCACCTCATCCCCACTTACGTTTGCTCTGAATGAACTTTTCTACACACATCTGTTTCTTTCATATTTCACCTGCGCTGTTAGATACAAAATTCCCTTAACGTGTGTAGTCCATTAATGAAGATACTCATTGACAAGCATAATACTTCCTCCTGCACGATGCACTTTTTGACGGCACTCAAAAAGCGACATTTCATTTTAATTAACTTTGACTAGAAACTCAGTTCCCAAGAATTACTTCGCCCCTTCAACGAACCTCAATTTCACGCACGTCGAGCTTCAAGCTATTGCACAAAACACGAGCGCGACAAAACACCAACGCCAGCAGGACGTTCCTTT
Organism: Megachile willughbiella; assembly: GCA_945859595.2. Taxonomy (NCBI): domain Eukaryota; kingdom Metazoa; phylum Arthropoda; class Insecta; order Hymenoptera; family Megachilidae; genus Megachile; species Megachile willughbiella. The sequence continues at coordinate 3,586,160 of OX243807.1, forward strand.
CGATCGAACGGGCTGTAAATACTAATTACCCACGAACCAGGAAGAAACTAGCCCATCCCAGTTACCGTAATGCGTTTCTTCGTCGATAGTTGAAGCACAGCAAGGAACGAACAGCTACAAAGACAACTAATTTCCTCCATGTTCCCTGCTTCTTCGCTCCTCATTCGCTTCTTCTATTCTCCAACTAAACGATTACATAGTGCGGTGCATAAACATACTAACCTCCTTTGTTTTTATTAATCTGAGTTTTTTTGTAGATTTCTATACTCGGTATGAATACCTGGTATATGAAAATATCCTATATTCTGTATCCCCATAGTCCGCGGGATTCTTTTTAGGATGGGGCATGATATCACTTCTTGATTAAAAAATGTTTATACGTATAGTTGTGTCAGAGGAAAGGGGAGTCAAGAACAATTCTAGAAACAAGACAATTCGAGCGAGAAAGAAATGGAGTTCGGAACGAAGGAAATAAATAATAGATGGTGTATTCGACGTCCGACTCTCTACCCAAGAAGGGACAAGTGCGCCGATTGCGTCCACTGCGGACGCCCATGGGTATCCCTATATCCCATGTTCTTATGTTCCATGTTCCTATATTCCGCGTCCTTATATCCTGTGTTCCTATACCCTATGCTCCGATGTCTCGCATCCCTATGTTCCATGTTTCTATATTCTGTGTTGCTATATCCCATGTCCCTATGTCCCGTATTCCTATGTCCCGTATTCCTATGTCCCATGTCCCTATGTCCCGTATACCTATGTCTCGTGTCCCTATGCCTCGTGTCCTTATGTCCCGTGTCCCCATGCCCCGTGTTCCTATGTTCCATGTCCCTATGTCCCATATCCCTATTTCCCATGTCCCTATTGTACCATGTCCCTATGTCCTGTGTTCTTATGTCCCGTGTCCCTTTGTCCCGTCTCCCTGTGTCCCGTATCCCTATATCCAGTGTCCCTATGATTCGTGTCCCTATGTCCAGTATCCCTATGATTCGTGTTCCTATGCACAGTATCCCTATGATTCGTGTCCCTATGCCCCGTGTTTCTATATCCCGTGTCGCTATATCCCACGTCCCTATATCCCGTGTCCCTATATCCCGTGTCCCTATACCCCGTGTCCCTATATCCAGTGTCCCTATACCCCGAGTCCCTATATCTAGTGTCCCTATGCCCCTGTCCCTACGTCACGTGTCGCCTATATCCCATGTTGTTATACCCCGTGTCCCTATCTCCTGTATCCCCATGTCCCTACATACTATATCATTATATCCCATACCCCTATGTCCCAAATCCCTATGTTCCGTATCTATGTATGTCTCATGTCCTTCTATCCCATGTCCCTATATCGCACATCCACATCTATATCCCAATATCTCTATTGAAATTAGTTTTCAGTAGCGCAATGTCCGATGTACATCGACAATCTGAAGTCAGGTTGAATTCTCTGAAAGTCCATATATCTTGTTGATAGATGCTGTTAGGGTCTGGCGATTCCACGATTTACTGTCATCTCTCGCACCGGCCTCCTTGGTACACCACCTGGTCACCCTTAGCTGCGTTTTCATCTTGGGTTTCACGCTTCACGAACATCCGGCTGAGTTTGCGTTTCATGTCATGTAAATTGTTCTTGAATTTTAACAGGAGGTGTGGTTGATTAGGTGCAGGTTTATCGAGGGATCTCTTTGGTGAATTTAGCCGAAATAAGTAACTAGGATTGGAGTGCATATTCATGAGTTGCACTAATGATTCTAGATTTTTGGTTTTTAATTTATGATTGTTTTTGTTAATTCTGCTGTTATTGAACGTTGGTAAAACATATTCGGGTACTTCTGTTTTTGAGTTGATCTAAGCTGCAGAGGAACCTTATTTCTAGTTATCGTTTTATTTATGTTGAATTCATGTGAAAATAAGAATACCAATCTTCACGTTTCCGAATTTTCATATTTCTGGATTTTTCAATTTGCAAATTTGTTAGTTTTCAAATTTTCAAACTTTCGAATTTAAAAATTAAAAAATCACAAATTAGCCAAATTTGCAAAATTTTTAATTACAAAAGTTTTGAGGTTTGTAAATTCAACAATGTTTGAACATTCAAACTTCCAGAGTTGCAACTTTTAAATTCCCAAATTTCGAAATTTTCAAAAGCTTAAATTTAATATTTTCCAAATTTCCAAGTCACCAGATTCTACACTTCCCGGATAGTGAAAGTTCCAGATTTTCAAATCACCATATTTCCAAATTTTTTAATTTCTTAAACTCCTGAAAGAGTAGAATAAAGAAGTGCTTAAAGACATCCAAAAGAAAGAGAAAATTAGGAAGGTTTAGAGGGTGTGCTGCATTTTGGCAAAAACATACTGGCAGACACAGCAACAAGGAAATTATCTGAACACAATCAAAACATCTTAATAAGTTCTATCTCTACAGGACTTACCATATTAGATTCCAACATAAGTGTCAAATTATGTCGTAATGTTCCTTTCAATGCACATCTAATTTGTCCTGCAACAAAGTACAAGTATATACCCAGGCCATTAAAAGCAAGATCAAGGCTGAGCTTCGATGTCAAGACCTTTTAACGTACAATTCAACCAAGTTAATTGTTCCATCCTGCGGAATGAGACGAACTACGAGGATTCTTTTGCGAGAAGGTAGACCTCATTGTTCGTTGGCTAAAAGAGAGACGTAGAAAAGGTCGACTATCCATTCATTCGACTAATGGACCCACCGTCTAATCTCATCTTCCGCGATTTAATTTTGTATGAAGGAGGTTATTTTCTTCTTTAACGCCGACGCAAATCCAAACTCTTCGTCCCGTTGTATAACACGCCGCTACTACTTAACCGACCGTCAAACTATTCTCGTTAATTTTCACCTAACGAGGTGTGTTTCCGTAATCCAAACACGAGTTCGACTTTCATTCTACTAGGGCGATGCGAGTGGAAAATTGTCCGTGCAGTTAGGGTCTCTGGGATTTCAAGAAGTTGTATGATAACGGGGCTATTTGGACATGAATGTCTGGAATTTCTACCCTTCTAAATTTCTGAATTTCTAAGCTATTAAATTATTAAATTTCTAATTTTCTGAGTTTTTAAATTTAACATATCTATATTCCATTTGATTGTTGAGAAATTCGGATTTCAGCAAATTTTGTATTAAAACTGTTTATATTTTTAAATTTCATATATTTTAAGCTTTTTCATTTGCAGAGTTTCAAGTTTAAAAATTAGAAAGTTTGCGAGTTTGAAATTTTTGAACTTGGAAATTTTTAAATTGAATAGTTTGAAATTTGGATGATTGTCCAATTTGGAATTTGAAATGTGTCTATTTTTAAATTTCATATATTTTAAGCTTTTTCATTTGCAGAGTTTCAAGTTTAAAAATTAAAAAGTTTTCGAATTTGAAATTTTCGAACTTGGAAATTTTTAAATTGAATAGTTTGAAAATTGGATGATTGCAAGTTCAAAATGTAAAAATTTCTATATTTCCATATTTTGGTATGTTTTGTATTTGTAAATTTTCTATAATACAAATGCAAATTTGACATTTATTCCACTATAACATTTTGAGTGAAAATTGTCCCTCTAGTTAGGGTTTCTCTGATTTGAATGAATTGTTTGATGGTGGGTCTATTTGGACATCGCCGTCTAGAACGGAACCATGGAAATTGGTTTCTGGAGTTTGCTTAAGATGATTCTTATTAGAATTTGGTGAAGTGAAGATTGCTGAAGAAAGACTTTACTGAAGTAGGATTATGATAATTGTGCAAAGTATTTGTAGAGTGGGTAACCAAATTGTAGGAATTTTAACCCCTATTCAATATGGTGCAAGGATGTAATATATGTATATGATATGGGATTTTAACATATAAGAAGTAATATATTATCATTTTTGTTGTAACACAATTATTAAATTGATCCTTATATTAAAGAACAATAATAATTCGAGTAAAAAACATATAGGCTTGATTTTGGCTAGGTTAAAAGTGATCCTATCATGACACATAGTCACTTTTGTCAGTAAAATTACTACTATGTATTATTAATAAGATATTGATTTTTTTTTATGTTTAACAATATATCGATAATACTATCAACATAAGGTAATTGGGTGATTGATATAGAACGTACGAAATATTTGAAATTTATTACTCAGATTTGTTTATAATTTTTGTTTAAACGCTAAACCTAATTTAAGCTAATCTAATCTGAATTGTATTTATAGCATTAAAATCTAATTATTTATTTAAATTAAATTTTTTTAGGTTTGATGTTCAAGCAGAAGTAAATAGAACAAGATTAAATGGTTAGGTTAAGTTTATTATTCAAACAAAAACAAATAGTTAGGAATATTTGTGGAACGCGATAGTAATTGGTTTTACTAAACTGACAACAGTGTTATGTTTAAAATTAATTTCATATTTTCTCCACGAATAAAATGTACGTATACAGCGAATCAGAATTGTAATTAAAAGGTAATCATAATAATGAAATGAAATTATAACCACTACAATTTATTTAATCGAATATAAGGATTCTAATTTTAATTAACCAATTAACGTTTATGCCATGAAAGTGAAATAGGTGTATGTGTTCTGAAACGAAACGTATATTCCTAAATACCTAAACTGCTAAATCTCTTTATCTCTGGATTCTTATATCCTTAGATCTCCATATGCATGTATCCTGTCCTATGTCACTAGATTTCCATATTTCCAATATCTCTTACTCCTAGATTCTTATATCTCTAAATCCATACATTTCTAAAGCCTGCTTAATTTCAATATCCCCAGATTTCTATCTCTACATCTTGACATCCTTTATATATCTAAATTTCTCTGTTTTTAATCTCTACATCATTTATTGTGTTATTGTGTGTCTAAATCTCAAGAATTTATTTATTAAGCTCTTCTTCTGTTATATTCAGAGTACGTGTCCCTATGTCCCGTGTCCCTATGTCCCGTGTCCCTATGTCCCGTGTCCCTATGTCCCGTGTCCCTATGTCCCGTGTCCCTATGTCCCGTGTCCCTATGTCCCGTGTCCCTATGTCCCGTGTCCCTATGTCTCGTGTCCCTATGTCCCGTGTCATGCCATCCAAATTAACAAAGAAACATTACAATACCAGATAAAACCTATCACATGAATTCACAACTTTGCCACAACTGTTGATTACAAATATCACCAATCGTCTTTCTAAATAATATATAATTTCCCTATATTCAAACATTAAATGACATTTATACATGATACTTTTTATTCATTTAATTTTATTCATGACATATGACAGCATTACTTGTATGTATCTGACTATGCTTCTAGGTATCAACGTCCATTCACAATTTTACACCACTATGGAAAACACTCGGCCAAAATTGTGACAAAAGATTTCTAAACTTGTCCACCCCGTTTATTATTCCGTCACTCGTGGTATACGAATGTAAAAAATAGTAATTCCTGACGCTCAGGGGCGGAGGGTTGAAGGGTTGGGCGTGGCTAATCGCAGGCAGAAGGCTAGGGAGCTAGGAAGACGACAACCTCTCGGCTATGAATAAATTTCATCGGAGGTCTTCCACAAGGGCTGCTCTTTCACTTTGCTTGTTCCCCTTGCTTTTCAGACCCCCTTTTACCTTCTGCCTCATCCTCTTCGGAGATTATCGCGTGTAAGAGACTCTCGCGTAATGTATTTGCTTCTGGTGTTCGTATTGTCCTGAATTTACACTCTTCATACGTTGTTTTCTCCAGATTATGTTGTACTCTGCAGCAAATTTTTACTTTTTTTTATACAGTGCAGTGTGGAATAAGTACTTTTTGCATATCGTGATGTGCTGGTTATGAATTTGCAGACAGTTTTTGAAAACAGATTTTAAAGAAAAAATTAAATTTTCGATTTTCAGAGCTTTTTGTATAAGAATTGAGACTGTTTTTTTTTTTTTTTAAATAATATCATTAAGTGTACTCTGTATAGTAAGATACCTAATTCTCTATTTACTCGGTACTTAAAAAATTTCACCTTTACCCGATTTTTAAAATAACGAGTTAAAAAGATTGATGAAAGTGGGCATTTTGACAAATCCAATATAAGGATAGATCTTAGGTGTTTAATTTTTTGTTGCGAAATTTTTATCAATATTTGATATCTTTCTGACTAAAGTGAGACCAAACACGGTTTAATTTGGAATATACTTACTGGTTTAATTGACGATAATTTCAATTTACTCGGGTTTGCGAAAAATCTATCTTCTGTGTTAATTTTCAAATATGTATATTTCATAAAATTATTTCTGAAATCGCAACAAAGCAAAAAGTTGTACAATTTATTATCAGTATTTAATATCAAAGCTCAAACAAGACTTACGAACAAAACCTACTTTGAATATCTAGGATTATGTGTAGGCTTATGTTGTTAAACTATATGATACTCAATCCGATTACCAACTTGTGTAGAAGTCAATATATCTCAATCTTCGTTTATACGTAAGCTATTTTCGTTCATTTTCTGTAGTTTAACAATCATACGTAAAATTTAAATAAAATAATGTTAAGAAGGACCATAATTTTAAGAAAATCATTACCAGCTCCTTACAAAGAAGTGACCAAGTTGTCATCTCAAAAATCATAATTGGTCACACAAGAATTACACATCAGCACCTACTCAGTAAAAAAAAAACCCCAATCTGTGAGCTGTGTAATGTCAACGTAACGGTGGACCACCTCATCATCCAATGTGCAAAGTATGCTGCCGACAGACAGAAATTCAACATAAAACCTACATGGACCGACAACCTGAAGGACGGCAAATCAATACAGAACCTACTCAACTTTCTGAAAGATACCAGACTATATAATAAACTGTAAACCGAATTATTAAGTCGCTAATAACCCAATCAGTGATTGATGCGACTTTAAACACTAATATAAAAAAAAAGAACCATAATTTATTAAATGAGAAATAAAGAATTGTGAGTAAAAATCATTTAACTGGTACATCTGTTAAATTTAATTTTTGTTCTCTTAACAAATTTTTATATATTTACTGAAAATTGTTTTTACCATTACTTGGAAGTTTTTTCAGGTGAGAAACCAATTCGGTTTTACGATTACTCGTTTTTTTATTAGAGAAGTCCTAACCTAAGAAACAAGATCTCTGTTAGGTTATTATCCTTCGGCAACAAGCTCACGTGAGAATTTACGTGCGTGTTTTTTCGCGGAAAAACTGTGGTCGAAAACTTTTTCGCTTTCCCTTAACTTACGACTTGCCTCGTAAAATACTCTTCTTTCACCTTTAATTTCACGTGCTTGTGGCCTTCGAAAAAACTTCTGCCAACTTCAATTCTTTATATAATTTTGAATATTGAACCATTAAAAAAGCATATAAAATGCATTATTAATATTGGTATCTAAATAAAACTTTCTTTTTTACCTAAAATCATCTGTCAATTTAAACTTGTAATTTTTTTAACATTAACTGAATTAATTTTGATATCGACGAAAATACATATTTATTAGACATTTTGCATTAAAATCGAGTACAATTTTGTATAAATGTTTAACATTTATTTTAGTTAACTAATAAATGAGATTATAAAGACTTAAGTGTTGATGGAAGTCGTTTTGTTTATACTGTCATGAAAATTCAAAATTAATAATTTGACAATAAATTTGATACTAATAGTGAACAATAAATTTAAATTCTGAAAACATTAAATGATTTATAAATATGAAGTTCAATCATTTAATCTTAAATATATAAAATATATAAATACTTAAAATGATTAAACTTTTAACTTCTTTATAGAAGTCATAGACCTTTATGTTTCTAGTTTTTGACAGATACTTGATAAATTAATAGGTAATTAATGAATATTAAGAGATAATTAATAAATGAATGAATAAATTGACAAATGAATACAATATTGTATTAATGAATATAGGCACCGAATTTCGTATTCTTATAAATATTTCAATACTTTGTGAAATTTGTTAATCCTGGAATTAACTAAAAGATTATTAAAATCATAGTTTTTCTTATCGAGGAACAATTTTTCTACTAATATTTTGAACTATTAACCACTATATTTCGTAAAAAAACAAAGTCTACACAAACAAAAATTTTATTCTCTACACGATTCTGTTTGTACACAGGGGATTTATTCCAGAAAAACACAGTACATGAATACCATTCAAAAAAGAATATAGAAAAATGGAAAAAAAGTTCCACATGTCAAAATCTAATGCGATAGTAAATTGTTTTCAAATACAACTATCTTTCGTATTGGAATACTGGTTATAGTCATTGATTATAACATCACTATTTATTCAGAAATTCTTCAGAATTATTTTAATTCTAAAAAATAACTTGATCATATTTAAAAATTTTTTAATTTCCTAAGCTTCAAATTCGTTACTTTCCAAATTCTAAAATTTTCAAGTTTTTCAAATCCCAATTTTACAAATACAGAAATTAAAAAATTTCCAAGCTGCTGAATTCCCTAATTCTGGTATTTCAAAATTCTCGAATATTACAATTTTGAAATTTCTAAATTTCCAATTCATGGTTTTCTAATTTCTCAAATTTCTAACTTCCAAAATTCTAAAATTCTCAAATTCCATAATCCCCAAATCCTAAGATTCCCAGATTCTAAAATTACCAATTTCTAAGATTCCCAGATTCTAAATTCCCAAATCCTAAGATTCCCAGATTCTAAAATTCCCAAATTCTAAAATTCCCTAATTCTGTAATTCTCTACTTCTATAATTCCCAAATTCTAAAATCCCCAAATTCTAAGATTCCCAGATTCGAAAAATTCCCTAATTCTATAATTCCCAAATTCTAAAATCCCTAAATTGTAAGATTCTCAGATTCTAAAGTCCCCAAATTCTAAAATTCCCAAATTCTGAAATTCCCTAATTCTATAATTCCCAAATCTAAAATTCCCAAATTCTAAAATTCCCAAATTCTAAAATCCCCAAATTCTAAGATTCCCAGATTCTAAAATTCCCTAATTCTATAATTCCCAAATTCTAAAATCCCTTAATTGTAAGATTCCCAGATTCTAAAGTCCCCAAATTCTAAAATTCCCTAATTCTATAATTCCCAAATCTAAAATTCCCATATTCTAAAATTCCCAAATTCTAAAATCCCCAAATTCTAAGATTCCCAGATTCTAAAATTCCCTAATTCTATAATTCCCAAATTCTAAAATCCCTAAATTCTAAGATTCCCAGATTCTAAAATTCTCAAATTCTAAAATTCCCAAATTCTAAACTCCCCAAATTCTAAAATTCCCTAATTCTGTAATTCCCTACTTCTATCATTCCCAAATTCTAAAATCCTCAAATTCTAAGATTCCCAGATTCTAAAATTCCCTAATTCTATAATTCCCAAATTCTAAATTCCCAAATCCTAAGATTCCCAGATTCTAAAATTCCCAAATTCTAAAATTCCCTAATTCTGTAATTCTCTACTTCTATAATTCTCAAATTCTAAAATTCCCAAATTCCAAAATTCTAAACCTCCCAAATTCTAAAATCCCAAACTTCCAAAATTCCTAACTGATTATCAAATAATACACATAAATCTTCACTCTACCATCCTATCCTGACGAAACTCTTTTAAATTCTGCTGTACTGTCTCGTACATCATCAGCATACATCACCAAAGAATAATCTCTCCGCTAATGTCTACGCGTTTTTCATTCGCGTTTCAACTTCCGCACAGTAATTCAACGTACTTTCAAATCCGCTGTTTGATACGCAACAAATGGACCCGTAGCGTCAGCCAGATAACTTGCTGCAGATACGTTAATTCATAGCAGACGACACACTGGGACTATTTCCTTTTTCCCTGCTGATAACAGAACCGTCTGTTGTACCGCGAACAACTGCGAGTCATCCGGACATCTTCATCTCCTCTTATTTCCTTTCTTTTCAGCCACGTCGCTTTACCTGTCCACGTTAGCTTCAATTTTCTCAAGAGAGTATCTATATAGTTTGCGAAACGACCGACCAGGATACTCCTTAAGCGCATCGTCTATTTTCTGCCATGTTGTTTCTTTTTCCCTGTCTCAGCGAGAAAAAACTTTTTCACGTAATTGTAAGTTCGTGCTGACTTCGAAAATTTCTGCTCTCTTCTCTTTTCCTCCATCGTAACCTGTGAACTACTAACATGGCTGAATGCATGGTTTCCGCCATTTCCACTGTTCCGTGGTGGGCCATCGACGACCCACAGAACGTTTTAAAGCATTCCTTAATTTTCTACTGTTATCTACGCTCTAACGTGTCCTATTCAACTAATTTTCATTGCGGTGTTCGCGTGTTTGTTACGTTAACGGCGTTTTTATGCGTTTAATCATGCGTTGGAATTACTTTTGGGATCCTTTTTATAATTGTGTTAAAAGATTAAGTGGTACTCTCAAGTTATTATTTGCAGCGAAGTTGATTTTTAGTTGGAGATATATGCATTCTATTTCATGAAGAGGAAATAATTTTTATATTAATTAATTGAGCAATTAAACAATCTCTATTTTTGTATAACACAATTGATTATATGATTAAACAGTAGTTTATGTATTATAAAATTGATTAGACACTTAAATAATGATCTCTGAATTAGTAAATTCATTAAGTAATTTAATAACAATTTTTTTATTTAATAACTGATTATGCAATTAAATATAATTTCTGTAATCAATGATTGATTTAACAATTAAATAATTTCTGTATTTTATAATTGATTACAAAATTAAATATTATTTTTGTATTATCAAATTAATTAAACGTTTAACAATAATTTCTGTATTTAATAATTGATTAAACAATTAAATAATATTTTTTTATTATACAATTAATTAAGCAGTTAAATAGTAATTTCTGTATTTAATAGTTAATTAAATAATTAAACAATAGTTTTGGTGCAAGGAAGATATGGTTTCCTAGTTTAATAAAAAGTATGTTAATGTTAATTTAGTTTTTACTTATGATTTCATGTAATAATATTACTGTACAAGCTATATTTAATTACAGTAGAAATTTTTATATAAAATAAGATTGTGTGAGCAAACGAATATTTTTTTCTACATTTATTATAATGAATATTTATTTATTTTAATAATATTATTTTATGTTAATAACCTTGTAATACTTCTATTAAATAGATATGTATTTATTTATTATAATAATTTCTAACCAAGAGCATTATATTTTATGTGGGGTTAGTGAGAATCCTAGTTACTTCTATAATTATAAAAGCATCGTTAATCACAGTCTTTCCTCTTCCGCTAATAACATAAATATACAAAATGCGATAAATTATTCACTGACGACCCCACAGTAGATAACACGTTAACTCGTTAAAAAATCATAGAAAAAATGGCCGGCAGCTTGCACCGGGACTGCGCTAAAACGGTCGAAACAAAACGTAGTAGAGGAAAGAGGTGAAACTGCCACTTTAAGAGTAAAAAGTTGTTGCAAGTTTAAAGAGAAACTATTTGAAGAACACACTGCCTTGAAGAGCACGTCTCGCGTGTTGGCCGCACCACCTGCACCGCATAAGATCACTGTAGCCTACTTGGCAGTGATGAATAGGAGAAGAGGGAAATAAAAAAAAATTGCCCGAGCAACACGGTCGGTAAAATATGAAAGAATTCTGAAGCACCTTCCGGCTTGTTGGCCTTCGGGAATACGTGGAACGGTGCAACGTCGAACACGCATATAATTTACAGGATGTTCTAGAAATAAGTGGCCACTCAAAGCATCGATGATTTAACAGCCCCATGCTGACTCGAGAATAGATCAGTGCGGGCACCCATTTAATTCTTTCGCTCACTTTGGATCTTGAGTTTGGAAATACACAGTATGTCTGAAAAGTAACGGAACTTTTTAAATAAACAAAAAAGTATTAGTTATTTTGCCAAAATTATTTTTTTTATTCAAAATACATCCCTTCCGCATCAATACACCGCTGGGCACGCTCAGGCAATGTTAACATAGATTTTTTTATGTCGTTTTGCGGAATCGCTTCAATCACCCTTGTCACAGCTGCTTGGACTTGTGTAACAGTGTCATAAAACGTTCCTTTCATGGCTAATTTCAATTTTGGAAAAAGGAAGTAATCGCGTGGAGATAAGTCAGGCGAATATAGAGGATGTTGGAGCACACAGACTTGTTTTTTCCCCAAAAATTCACGAACTGCGACAGTTCTGTGACATGGTGCATTATCATGCAACAGAAACAAACTCCCTGGCGTTCGATATTCGGGCCTCACACGAACGATTCTTTTCCACAAACGTTCCATAACACCCAGATAATATTCGCCATTAACATTTTGTCCCTGTGGAACGAATTCTCGAAGTATAATACCTTTAGAATCGTTTAGAATTTAGAAAAACACAAAACCTGGCTTTGGATCGTCTTCCAAAGCATCACGACCATCCTGGAATCGCTTATACCACTCGAACACACGTGTACGGGATAAACAATCGTCGCCATAAACATTTTTCATTAATTCCAATGTTTCTGTAAAAGTTTTACCGAGCTTTACCGAGCAGAATTTAATATTCGCTCTTTGCTCCATCGTCATTTTATGACACGGTGACGAAAGATTCTGTCGCTTTAAACTCTATAAGTTTACAATTCGTTGCTCGATTCTAATAACGATTGTTTTGTTTTGTAGGGGAGGAATACTGTTTTCAGATAGCATATTGTTTTAATAGATGGTGCTAGTAGTTTTCCTTGAATTTAAAAAGTTCCGTTAATTTTCAGACATACTGTGTATGTCAAAAAAGAAACTTGCAATCATCGTCCACTGGAAACGACCGAGACTAGCTTAAAGAGATCATCGTTCGGTCCATTGGACGAAGTGGTGAAATACCGGAAATAACACCGACGTGGAGTAGTAGGCCCTATAATTGAGAAGCCGGCAATAGATCGCGGCAAAATTGGACAATGGAGAGTTGGTGGAGCCGTTAGACCTGCCTCTTCGAGAGGTCAGTCGAAGCTTAATAGCTTCGAAACAGTAACGGGGCCAGGGAACGTTCGCAACTGGTGCTGTGCCCCATCTCTCTCTGCTTCTCCGTCGAACATAATCCTGTACAATTTCGTACAGGATATCTGGCTTAAGTCCGGTTCGAGCGACCATATTACGGCATAATGGCAGACCATACACGCGTTGCCACATGCGCGATATTTCGCACAGCGTATCGTTCGATGCTCTGGCAAATTGATAGAATCTACGGAGATACGAGAGTTCGCAACGCCTCCAGCATTTTACTCTCTCTAAAACCACGTACTTGTATCGCACATTAACTCCTTCATGAACTTTCGAACTTCTCTGTTTATGAGAGCATCGGATCGCGCTGAACTTGAAATTTCGTCCAAGTTTAACACGTTTGGGGAAGTGAAATTTCTGTAGGTGTGATAAGAGAGAGCGTTGCAGTTGACTGTTAGAACATTCATGAAAAGTGTTAGGAACAGCACATTCTTTAGAGTTTTAACGAGATTTTATTTTTAAAATATCTAGGAATTAATTATGACAGTAAAGCAAAACCGAATGTACTTAAGGTTCTCTTCTATTATTATGTTTCTTTGAAAGGAAAATTCTTTATCTTTTGTTATATTTTTATTACCTTTTAGAGACACATGATGTCGCTTTTGGTGATACTCTATTGATAGAAATGGTCGTATCTTATTGACCAAACTTTCAAAACGTATACGTAAATTTTTTGATTTCTAAGTTTTCAAATTTTTAAATAACTTTACACGTTACCGCAGTTAGAAATTTTCAATGTTCAAATGCTAGATATTGCTCGTATTCTATATTTACAAATTATTAAATTTTCAAATCCGAAATTTCTAAATTTCCAAATTTAAAAATTCGTTAATGTCCAAATCCTGAAATCTTCAAATTTTCACATTCTTAAATCGCAAATTCTCAAAACACAATTTTCAAATCTATAAATACTCTAAAAAATTTACACAATCCTACAATTCACAAATTTCCAAATTTTTAAATATCTTCAAATCTTCGAATCCAAAAATTTTCAAATTTCCAAACTCCAAGTTTCAAATCCCTAAATTTCAAAATCCGAAGTCTCCAAATCCCAAATCCCCAAATCCCCAAATTCTAAATGCCTAAGATCCAAATCTCCAAATCTGCAGATCTGCAAATCTCCAAATTTCCAAATCTCCACGTTTCTAAATCTTCAAATCTTCAATCCTGAAATCCACAAATCCACAAATTCTAAATTTCAAATTCCAAGTCTCCAAATTCCCAAATCTGCAAATCTCCAAATCTACAAATCTCCAAATCTACAAATCTACAAATTTCCAAATTTCCAAATTTCCAAATTTCCAAATTTCCAAATTTCCAAATCTCCAAATCTCCTAATCTCCAAATCTCTAAATCTCCAAATCCTCAAATCCTCAAATCTACAAGTCCACATATCCCAATATCCCCAAATGTCAAATTCCCAAATCCTCAAGTCACCAAATTCCAAATCTCCACACTTCTAAATCAGCAAACATCTAAATCCCCAAATATCCAAATCTCCACATTTACAAATTTCGAATTCGAATGTATGATAACGACATAACTTCCGTAATATTATGACGAAAATTGCAGTATACGAATGTAACTTTGTAGGTGACAGCTTTTGCGAAATTTTTTCGATTCCACTTCTCGACGCAATGTTGGTTGGTAAATGGAACGCGCGATAGGGAGATTAATAGAATTCGAAGAAGTTGAACAAATTTCATTGCGAAAAGTACAGAGTCTGACAACTCTTGCAGACTTATTGAAATGCTGAACGAATTTTGAAGTTCTTCTTCCGCTAGTCACTTCCCAGCTCGGATATTACGTATGTACTTCGCGTGTACACTTTTTGCTAAAAAAATTTGAATTTCATCTCGATTAAAATTTGACGAAATTTAACAGTAGAATTTACAGTAAGTAAGCAATAATCTTGCAGTTAGTGTAAAACCTGAATTAAAATAGAAATGTTATTTGTCCTATTGCAAAATGCATCAATGACACTCATTATATTTTTTCTGTACAGAATGTAATAAGGTTAGTTACAATATTTACCTTCATATTTCCAAAGAATATTTATCCATCATTTTTTCAGAAATGTGTTTTATGCGATCAACTTTATTTCTGGTATATTTCGAATTTTACATTCATTTTGTTATTGTTTTTCGCATGTTCTAAATCACTGATAAAATTCTTTGAGTTATTTCTCTGAGTTATTAGTATAATTGTAAGAAGTTATATATTTGTGTTTGGAAAAATATTGACACAATTTTTATTTTAAATTACAAAATTTCTTAAAAGTATTGATTGTTATGAAAATAAAATATTAATGTGATGTTTTGTCGTTTGTTTATTTATTCTTTTAAACATTACGTTTTAAATTAGCATTATATTGTTATATTGTTTGTGTATCAGCTGTGGAATTTTGGTACTTCAAGATCGACTATTTATTGCAACCAATAACCAGCCATTTTATTTTCACCACATAATAGTGGCTACATAAATCGTGATACAGATACATAATATATCCAAAAATATTTTACCTGAAATAAAGTATAAATTTTTAACAAAAAGGTTGTACAAAATGAAAATTAATATTTATAAGAACAGTAAAATTAAGTACTAGTGTAATAAAACAAGTATATGTTTTCGTTAAAATTATAATTTTCAAATGCAATATTTTCTATAAAAAAATCTTTCAGAATTTTTATTTCAGAAAATCAGAAATTCTATCTTTAAATGAGACAATTAATTATGTGTAATAGAATATTTTTTATCTGAAAATCTTTCAGAATTTTTATTTCAGAAAATCAGAAATTCTATCTTTAAATGAAATACAGTTAACAATCTGTGATAGAATATTTTTTATAATATCTATCATAATTGTTATTTTAGAAAATCAGAATTTCGATTGTAAACTGAATCACAGTTAACTATGTGACTGATGTCCTGATACAAATATCATTCCACTAAATTATCGCTGATGGCTAAACGATACAACGGCCGAAATATTATTTGCTAAGAAAACACAGGTACGTAGGAATATACATAGAGCAAAGGAGGGATCGGATAGAGAATGCAATTATCTACTTGGCGAATATACAGCGTGTGCGTCGCCACTGCAGAGCTATTAACCGAACAGACACGCTTGCCAACGTGTCCATAGTTTACTCCTGTCGCAATCTATTGCCGAACCCTCAATTATATGCATCCACGACGCTGTTCTCCAGCTATTTCCTCTGCACCGACCTCCGTTGCATCGGTCACGC
The DNA here is from genome assembly GCA_945859595.2 of Megachile willughbiella. Classification (NCBI taxonomy): domain Eukaryota; kingdom Metazoa; phylum Arthropoda; class Insecta; order Hymenoptera; family Megachilidae; genus Megachile; species Megachile willughbiella. The sequence goes on from OX243807.1 coordinate 3,602,449, forward strand.
GATAATCAGGCAAACTGTTCACCCCTTTTGAAGTTACTTCACCTTTTGTTTGCTCACCCTTTGAGGAAATCCGTTGATCCCGTAACAACACTCCTATTTTTTAAATTATCCACTTTGTGTCAATAATAAATGTTTGTCGTAAAAATAATCACTGTGAACTTTCTACATATAATGCACATGTCTGGTTATTTCTGGGTAAAAATAGTTATTGAATGAACTTTTTAAATATGAAATATAATTTATAATTTAAAATTTATATTTTTAAATATAAAGCAAACATCTGATTATTTTTAGAGAAAAATAATTGTTGAATGAGTTTTTTAATATAAAACAAGTACCTGATTATTTCTGGGTAAAAAGAATTGTTGAATAAATAAGTACTTTATTTGTGGGTGAAAATAATCATAAAATGAATTTATTAAATATAAAGCAAATATCTGATTATTTCTGCATAAAAATATTTATTGAATAATATTTTCAAATATATCAAAAACATGAGGCTATATAAAACAAGGAATAAAAATTTACTTATCTGCAGAACCAATAAGTCTAAAGTTTGTTATCATTATTGTATTTATATGTATGAAGGTAATTTTTTTGATAGTAATATTTTACTGTATATTTATTCAAATATTCCAAGTAATAATTCAGTGTATATGTATTATTTATTCCAATGAAAATTGTAAATATTTATTATTCTTGTTATTATTTATTATTTTATTTTTTTAAAGTTGGAATATATTAATGAAAAGATTAGCAAATGTAATTTAAATGAAGTATATGTGATTAAAATTTGAGAAAAGTGTTTTTTCTGCAGATGATTATTCACAGAATTTAATTGTCTCTGATATTTTGAACAAAACATAAGTCTTGACCTAAAAAACACAAAAAAAAGATTGTAACGTAAATATAAATAATAAATTATAATAACTATTATAGCTACGCCCAATTTTGACAAAAAATTGTTCAACTAAATCAAATTTATTTCTAGAACCACATTTTCTCCAAAAGATCTACTTTTTATGACCAACTTTACCCTGCAAGAGATAATAAGAACACACAGTGAAGCCGTCAAAGATACACTTGGAAATTGTAGGCGTTAGTCGTTTAAGTTTAGGAAGTGTAATTGGTTAAATTAATGAAAAGCTTAAATAGCTTAATTGGTTTAAGCAGTCGTCCGGCGAATAAGAGGTCTGGCTTTGAATTCAGGCGCAGCAGTCGTCTGATCATTCGATTCCTTTTCTACTTATAATATTATTATATTAATTGTAAGTGACATCACTTTTATTCCACTGCGTTACATTTCTATTCTTCTGTTATTAAATGTTCACTCATTTTCCCCGCACTCAAATTGATTCAGTAGCACTTGTTATAAATAAAAAATATTTTATTTTCGATTTATCTGATTCTTTATTTTTATTTAGCTAATTCATTTATCTTAACTTTTATTTTGATTTTTATTTTTATTTTTATTTTTACTCTAATTTTTAGTTTTGATTGTCATTTTAATTTAATTTTTATTTTAGAATTTATTTACTTATTTAACTATTAATTCTAAATTTTATTCAAATTTCTACTTTGATTTTTATTCATCTAACTTCTAAGTTCAACTCTTATTTCGATTTTCATATTGATTTTGATTTATGTAATTCTTTGTTATTAACCAAATCTCTTGTACTCCGTGCATTCAATAGTTAGCTATAGTCATGACTTTCACATTCTTTTGTACAGAACTATTTATTAAAATTCAATGAATCATAATTTTTTATAAAAATATTTGAGTAAAGAACCTTTCAAGGTCGTAGGAAGGTGTAGGAGGTAATATTCGCAAACCTAATGGAATATTCCCTTTAATCCTCGAAAATCCATGACTGGGTTTATTTAAAAGCTCCATTGTTTTCGAGAAATATGAAGAAAACGTATATCATAATATACACGAATAATACATAACATACCTATATTTATCAACAGATATAACTATAATTAGTTATTACCTGTTATTAAAATGGAACTATAAATAGTTCAGGGACATTACACCCCCTAATTTGTTTCTCAACGCTTTCTATTAGAAATGATTTAATAATTATAAAAACTGTGTTATGTGTACATACATCTAAAATATAATATCAATACATTACAGAATAAGTATAGTTATTCGTATTTTATTCCTAAAATATTTTTGTTGAAATATGTATATGAAAAATATATTTCGTATATATACATAGCATGTATACAAATGTAGAAACATATAGAAGTATATTGTCATTTTATTTATAATTTTTTTTCAAAAATATAAACTACAAACTCATCCAATTCTCTGTTCACTTGACATGCATAATTACACAACTATTTGCCTAATTAACTAAATATCGTTCTACATATGCAAATAACGATACCTAAGCACTCATACACAGCATGTCTGAAAATTAACGGAACTTTTTAAATTCAAGGAAAACTACTAGCACCATCTATTAAAACAATATGCTATCTGAAAACAGTATTACTCCCCTACAAAACAAAACAATAATTACTAGAATCGAGCAACGAATTGCAAACTTATAGCGGTTAAAGCGACAAAACCTTTCGTCACCGTGTCACAAAATCACGATGGAGCAAAGAGCGAATATTAAATTCTGCTCGGTAAAGCTCGGTAAAACTTTTACAGAAACATTGGAATTAATGAAAAATGTTTATGGCGACGATTGTTTATCCCGTACACATGTGTTCAAGTGGTATAAGCGATTCCAGGATGGTCGTGATACTTTGAAAGACGACCCAAAGCCAGGTTTTGGGTTTTTCTAAATTCTAAACGATTCTAAAGGTATTATACTTCGGGAATTCGTTCCACAGGGACAAAGTGTTAATGGCGAATATTATCTGGGTATTATGGAACGTTTGTGGAAAAGAATCGTTCGTGTGAGGCCCGAATATCGAGCGCCAGGGAGTTGGTTTCTGTTGCATGATAATGCACCATGTCACAGAACTGTCGCAGTTCGTGAATTTTTGGCGAAAAAACAAATCTGTGTGCTCCAACATCCTCCATATTCGCCTGACTTATCTCCACGCGATTACTTCCTTTTTCCAAAATTGAAATTAGCCATGACGGGAACGTTTTATGACATTGTTACACAAGTCCAAGCAGCTGTGACAAGGGTGATTGAAGTGATTCCGCAAAACGACATAAAAAAATCTATGTTAACATTGCCTGAGCGTGCCCAGCGGTGTATTGATGCGGAAGGAATGTATTTTGAATAAAAAAAATAATTTTGGCAAAATAACTAATACTTTTTTGTTTATTTAAAAAGTTCCGTTACTTTTCAGACATACTGTGTAGAACATGTTTTACTGGGGATATGTTATAATCCAGGGGAGAATCCCCACATTTCTATTCCGACATTATCAAATATCAAATGATTACTAAAAATAGTGGTACATTTCTCTCTTTTAGTTGCCATATCTCTTTTAGAGAAGTTGATTTTGTCACGTTTGATTTTGTTAAATATGATAGTAATTCCTACGTCGATATACGATATTTGTGACGTAAGCCTACGTTCAGTGCGGTAATTTTCTTAATGTGTAAGTCCCACATTTTGTATTATTAAAACCGGGTCTATTTATCATGAAACACATGGTTCCATTCTATGTCGCAGGTATTACGATTCTCTAACAGATCTTGAGTGCGTAACTCGTTATACACCTTGTTGGGGTCCGGTGAGAATCGTGAAGACTTGTATACTTACAAATATATTTCAGACGTTTCGGATATACGGTTCTGGGTACAATGAACATTTGGGGAAACGAAGTAATAACAACATGAAAGGGTCGGAAGAATTCTCTGCCACCATCTGTAGATTTTAGTCTTTATATACTAGAGTTCTACAGTCCCTGACGTATATAACATGTTTTTGCAATAATTTACACATGTGTTCACTTTAATTTTAATCGGGGCTGTTCTGCACTTTATATAAAATGTAAATGTAAACAGAAATATTAATCTTCACATTTATGTGATACATTTATTATATGTAATATAATGTATACATTTATACACATTTATGTATATAGAATTGTTTGTGTATTGTTACTTTTGATAATATTTGTTAACTTTTCGTTCCATTGTATTGCAAACATACTAAGAAATTCTTGTATTTTGTTAAACATTAATTAATTTATAACTTTCATAACTAATGAAATCGTTGAAAACATTTTTTACTATTTACAATTACGATTTTTTATTATTACTTCTGTACAAAATTAAGCATTATTTTAAATAGTTTTGAGACAAAAGTTTCAAATAGAATAAAGATATTTAAAAACGTAGAATAATTTCTTCTTTAACTGAAAATTTATTCGTGAGCCCTGTAGTGATAATTTTGAATGAGACCAAATTTTTGAAAATAATAAATAATTTTTAATTCACAGACATTTTTATTTGAAATCAAATTTTATTTTGGTTTAAACTCAATTTCGTATCGAATTATTACTAGTGTTAGCTTCGAATAATTTATGAAATGTTAAATCGTTCACTGTTTTAATTATTCGAATAAGTTTTTGTTCGAGTAAGTCTTTATTTGACAAATTTGATTTGAATAAATAATCTATTCATGATTCATAAATATCTTCGTTTTGTTTGTAATTTTGGTGATAAGATTATTTTAAATAATTCAGAACTCTGCTTTCGCAAACGTTGAGAATTTGCAATATATATTTGTAGTTGAATAACATTATTATTATCATTTTGTAAAAATTAAAAAATTTTTTCATTTCCTTTTAAAATTACATAAAAAACGTAAAAAAGTAAAACTAGTATTTCACGATATAAGTTTGAAGCAGTAATTATATTTTATTCAAAGTAGCAACAAATTTAATTTGCAATAGTAAGTTAAAATTCGGAACATTTATTCGGTCGCGTTAATTACAGAAATTATTCGCTTAATTGTCCATTGCTAGTAACAGTAAACCGCAGCAATTAACCATTTAAGAAAGCAAATTATCCTGTTGATGTATCTTACGGGGGAATTTCCTTTGACCACTGTACCGTGCTTTAAATTTAATTTAACTATGATATCGTGGCAGACGTTGTTATAACCTGACTCGGCAATAAACTAGGTTTATTATTCTACCAGTCTTTCGTTTACCTTTTATGGTCAATTTAAGGGTTCACCTTTTACGCTAAATTGAAGAAGCTTAAAATCGCACAGACGAGTTAAACCCGTTGCCCGCTTAAACGACGAGATAACTAGTTTTCCCCAGTGAAACAGGTTAAATTTGTAGAAAGTACGTATCCAGCATTGCATTAATAAAGAGTACGTTAATTACAGCGGATTCATTATCTCACTAAAGGGTTCGTATCACTATAATTAACCATTATTCAGCTTTGATTGTCTTTCGTTCCTTATGTTCCCTCCTTCTCTTTTGTACATCTCTTTAAATTTTGCTTTATGCAGCTTGTGATCATAAACGCGTATTGAACGTTGTCACAAAAGGCATGAAAGTGAAGATATTTGGAGGGATAGAAAATTCATAGAATTGGTAATAGAGACATGCTTTCAAATCAAAGCTTTTTTAATTTTCTTTTGTCTAATCGCATACTTTCAAATATAAATTCACATATCTAATTGTAAAAGTTAAAATTGTGAATTCTAAATTTGAATTTATACATCAGGATCTTTCAAAGCTACATTTTAAAGAAGTTATTTAAAGCTTCCAACCTAAGCTTTCAAATGAAAAATCTCTAATTCAGGTTTCCTATTTTAATTGCACACGTCCAAATTTAAATTCCAGTTTCGAAATGTAAGATTTAAAGTCAATTATTTTAAGAAATGTGCATATAAGTTAAAAGCTTTTAAATAAAAATTTCTGAATCAATTATAAGCTTCCAAGTTTCAGATCAAATTAGATTTTTCAAATATAAGTTTTCCAATTGAAATTTTTATATTCAATTTCGCAAATTAATTAACTTTTACATAATCTTAATTAAATGTAATTGTAAATTTTTGCATAAAAATTACAAATCTGCTTATAAGTTTTTAAGTCCAAACCTCAATATTTGAATAATCAAATCTAAGTTTCCAATTTTAAGTTTTCTAATGTAGGCTTTCAAATTTAAGTAATCAATTATAAACAATCAAACCTAAGTTTACAAATCAAATCTATCAAATATAAATTTTCACACAAGAGCTTTCTAATTTAAATCTTGTTTATTTGTAAGCTTAAGCAAGTTTTCAAAATTAAATTTGCTTTACGCTTTCAAATTTATATTTTAAAAGTTGAATATTAAAATCTAATTTAACCCTTTGTACTTGAAGGTATTTTTACTGCAAACAGCAACCTTAAAACTTACTAGTTAAAAAGTTAACTAGTTAACTTTTAGCTAAAAGTTAATAAATTCTTTTAAGGTTATTATTTCTGTACTAATAATCACCACTATTGTCCGTTTCATCATTATACACATTCATTAGACACATTATTTTACACATCACATGTGTAATATTATAGAATTAGGTAAAGAATGCTTATTTCTAATTATTGTATGAAATCGAATGTCACCTCGAGTCAAAGAGGTAAGCTTCTAAACCTACATATTTAAATACAGGATGTCTCACAACTGATGTTACTCCCAGAAAGGGGTTGTAGGTGACGTGATTCTGAACAATTATGAATTATTGACGAAAAACACCATTTTCGCAAAGGAAAAGCATGTTCAGAATCATTTCAGCTACAACCCCTTCGCAGTAGGTACACTAGTTGTGAGACACCCTGTATAAATACTGAATATGAATTCGATACGATAATGAAAGAATACACAGCAGAACAATAGGCAGAGAAGTCACAAAATGACATATCCCTGGAACAATGATATTAGTGCCGTTATCCTACATAAATCCTAATTACGGGCTTCATTCTACTTTCAATTTTCTGCAATAGAAGACACAACCATTCCGTAATATTTCTACTTAATTGAATATAAATACCGCGTTCATAAAAGCGACATTGATCCGTTCTGTAAATTCTTCCACCATTTATCTCGATGATCAAGCGACGTCATTCATTGTTCACCGGCAGACGAATATTGAATACTTAGCCAGATAGAGTTCGCGTAAGTGAGGGGTTGATCTATCCAGATCCCTCGGTGGATTAACCATAGACAGCCACGGCGTCGGAATTTTAAGTTAGCTCCGTAAAGCCGAGATTGAGGGATGGTAAGGTGGCAAAATAGCGAGGGAACGCAAGGGAGGGTGGGATTGGCTGCGCTTTATCTGCAGTTTACTGACGTTCGATAGAAGGCCATGCTGAAAGGGTGAAAGCCCACACACCGAGGTTACCATCACAAGAGCCAGTGTTGTTCGTGGTCGAGGGGATTGAAAAATCGTGGAAGCAAAATGACTACTTAATTACGGTATTTAATGCGGCAACGATTTTACTCATTTTTTGGGATGGGTACGAACTGCATTTTCAAATTGTCGAAACTTCAATACAAAGCTTTATGAAATTTCTTAGCTCAACATTCGAAGTTCCTGAAACTTGAAAATTTTAGATCTTACATACTTCTAGGAGGAAGGGTTGTGTTGGTAGTTTATAACTAGTCTTAGATGAGACATGTCCCTGCAAACTTTATTTAGCTATTGATTTAGGTGAAATTCGAGTGGAGAAATGACGTATGAAGTGGGTCTGAGTTTTCCCAAAGTAGCAAGTAGTAAAACTAAGCAAAACTTCGACATGTATATAAAACTACAAACAAAAGACTACTGCTAAGGGTTATAACCAGATGTGACAATAAACCAAAAATACTTGAATATAATGACTCCTTGTGTCCTATTACTGCTACGACTAAAGAACTATTAATTTGAAACTTGTTGTGCCTAAAGAAACGAAAAATCGTTAAGCTTATCGCTAAAAACTTGTACCGAGGTATTCTCTTGTACTATTCTAAGCCCTAACAGAATTTTTGAATATAGATAAGAAATACGAGAAGTTGAACAAACTTATACATCGGTTCTGCTTATTTATGTTGAACGACGATTTGCCTTTCAGTGACTTATGAAAGATTATGAGAAAAAGGGAGATTTGCGGCTTGATAGATAAATCATAACTCGAGACATAGGACGGAAATCACGGAAATCGATGGCTGGACGATTGACCTGATAAGCCGATGCTTTTGAGGATCAACCTCAGCAACGCGATGCACATTATGCGATTGAATCTGCACGGTAATCCCGATTGAACGTGTCCAGCTTCTGTAGCCGCATACGTAGCTGAATATTGCAGTTGCATGGCATGATTCCGTGGCGGGCAGTCAGCTTCTCCAATATCGGGCTTATAGCCTCGGATAATGTAAGCCAATTCTCGGCCCTAATCATAGTTTTGCTCGAGGCAAACACTTGACACCCGAAGGATCCACTTTGGTATCGATACCGGTAAAATTGAACCTTAGGATAGGATCTAATGGTTGCTACTTCAATTAATGATTGTTGTAAATTTATATTATTATGTTTGTTTTACTTGATAGATATAAACATAAAATAAAATATGTAGGCATTTATGTTGTAGGTGAGGAGATCCGTGGTCGAAAAGTGACGTAATAAGTTGTATAAAGAACGAACAAAATATTTATTTAATAAGAAATACAAAATGAACAATTCAATAACATGAGGAAAAAAGGCAAAGAACAAAATTCAATCGAAACATGCGAATGCGAGAAGAAATTTTTAATGGTGATATTATAAATAATAAATTCCGTTAGATGGAGACAAATGTTAATTCGTGTATCGTTTCGTTTTATCACCAATAATTTATTGGTCAGATTATTTTGAGTGACCTGTTAGGGATTGTAGACAATACGTTGTATGTCAACGAAGTGATCGAGGATGCAAGCAACGTCGTATTTTGATAGAAAAAACATCATTGCTATATACGATTTGATTTTCAGTCAGTCTAAGGTTTTCCCTCCCCCAGAACAGAATGTACGCATTTTCCTTGTAATTATATTAAATAATTTATTAATTTCTCTGTTATTAAATATTCTATTTACTAAAAGTTTCTACAGATATAAATGTAAGATACAAAAATCATCGGACTTATTTCCTCTTGCAATGTTCAAACTTCGAATCAAGAGGGTGGCTCTGTTTTTTGAGTTGATTAGTTTAATGGGACTATGCGTGATGAATTTTTAAATTTAACCCTTTGTACTCGAAAGGTGACTCACACTTACCATTCGGTTTCATATAATTTGAATGAAGTATTTTTTAACTAAATCTATAGTGTTGTTACTTGTAGACAGTAAAACAGACAATAGTTGCAGAAATAATAACTTCCAACATTTTTCGATTAGGAAATTTTTAAGTTGCAACTTGTCGACAGCAAAAATAAAAATTTTTTAATTCTGCAATAATTTTCATATGCACCGATCTACTAAGTTCCTATGAAATGACACAATAAAATTTAGTATAATTAATAATTTAATAATTTAGTAAATAAAATTTGCTATACCAAATGCAGTTTTTTTACAAGCTATGTTAATATATAACAATAATATATAATAGATAATAATGCTTATACAAATGATTGCAATTAGATGTTACAAAAATTATAAAGAAGGATAATATTTGTTTAAGAGAATTTTTTAAATTGCATTTTGCATATGATATTTTCTCTTATGTTTCAGGTACGTATTTTTCCAAGTAAATATGCATAGAATTGCTGCAGTCTGATGTCTGAGTGGTAAGTGTATACAAAATGTGATTGAACGATTTAGAAGAATACACAGTGCATTTAAAACTAGTAACCTATCAGAATCAGTTGTATTTAGAATATTGTACTACTCTGTATTTTTTATCATGATTATATTAACATATCTTCTGATTTCATTATCATAAAGTATATTTTCTTACCGATAATGCAAACTTTATTAATTTATTGTACAACGAATAATATATTAGGAAATGTACTAATCTTATGTTGCAAAAATATTTGGACATTTAATATGCATCCATATTTCCTAGTTACACTTACTCACCTTTAATACTGCTTACAAACATACTGAGCAAGACATACTTGAAAATATTAGTCATTATTTGAAAATCTTTGTGATCAGTCTTGTCCCACTTTCAATTTAACCCCTTAACCTACAATTTTCTGGACAGTTGCGTCTTTCACAATTATTGCCACAACGTGAAGACAACTGATGAAATGTAAAATGTTAGGTACGTTATGCATTCAACGATCTGTGATTACGTAGATTACAATCAGTCCAGAATTCAATTGCATTGAAAATACTAGCCTAGTATAGCACACTCGAAGTGTGCGTCACGAGTGTGTCACATTATTGTAGGACAAGGGGTTAATCTCTTATTTATCACATTTGTCGACTCACATTCAACCAAGGAGTGTTAAGGATAAAGTCATTATACACGAGTCCTTCGACATCTCATTATTATCGGGACAATGATTTCAAAATAATATACCCGGAACAATAGATATACCGCCGTTCGACGCAACCCCCGGTTACAACCTCGTTAACCTGGAAACAGCTACGTCTGAACAAGAAGGAAATACAATTATCCGATAATGCTCGGTGCCACAAGGAAGGCTCGTCGTCTCAGGAGAAGACGTATTGTTCTGGCTTAGGTCTCGTCCGGAATATGGGTCAGTGAATCGCGTGCAGCATTGTGGTTCCCGCGACCGATCAACCCTAATCCGCTTCCCGTTCGCGTGGACTTGATTCCTTAACTCGAACGACAATCTTTCGAGCCGTGCTTAACCGACCGTTTTCGTCCCTTAACTTTAATCCCGTGACAGCGATCCGCGATGCGAGCCAGGAAGCAAGAAAATTCGATACAACTGGCACGCGATCAAACAATCTCGTCCCTTGCTACCCACCCATGGGGTTGAGTTGTTTCTCGTGTCACGGTGCATCAACATGTGCGACACGGGTTTTTCTATTCCCGTTATTACGGAAATGTCTGCGACCAATTGAATTTATAGATTGAACATTATCTTTACAAAGCATGATAAATTTGTAAGCTGTCACGCCCAAGCATCCGGAGATTACGCTCAAAGAAATGGAATTCACAATCGTTGGGACGTGAAATAAAGTTACACGCTGCGAATGTAGTTGGGCTAATGCGAACTGAGGATTCTGAAGGATAAAGGATTCCTTTTGCCTTTATTCTTTGGATATCTTTAGGTAATTTGTTGTGGTATATTTATATACAGGGTGTACTGAAACTGTGATAAAAAACTACATGGAAAAGGTATGGTGACTTAGTTTTCATAAAGGGTCTACATCAAAAAATAAGTCAGGACTTATTTCAAAATCACGTAAAAATATAAACTTTGTGAAACATTCTGAATATGACAATATTTAGTCTAACTATTCTTATTTTTCTGTACTTTAATTATGCACATGTGCAGAAATTAGAGAGCCTGAGACTCTTAATAGATTCCAAATTCAAATTCATTTATTGTTTATGCAAGAAAAGTTAAAAAAGTAGAACAAATTTTAACCAAACTCTACATATTTCAAACTGAACCATCTGGCAGTGAGCATAACCGAATAAATATGGGATCAGGTATCATATTAAAGAAAAATTGGTCCAAACGCGAGCTTGCAACAGCTTGTCAAGCCACCGGAATTCTCTAAATTCCATAACTTCCAGCGATCCAATTTGATAGTTCACTATCGGGGATGCCATCGGTGGGGAGAAAAATTTGCGACAAAATTATTCTAGCAAGGCCAGAAGGCGTATCAGAAAATTTGATGAATTTGCATTTTAAACGCGACACGATTCCTCTTCGATACCGCGTGACAGGGTCAGGAACACGAGAATGGCGCCTCATCGTCTCGTCCATCGTCTACTCGTAATTTTCGAGCAATGTTTGCAGAATACGAGTGCAAACCGAGCCACGACCCCGTGGCAAAAGTGGGTTAGGGCAATTGTGACGTCACTCTGCGGCAACCTAGTTACCTCCTCCTCGTTCACGCGGTATGATCGCGGTGTTGCCTATAGACAACACTGCGGTAAAGTGGCCAGCTATCATGTCAGTCAGTGTTTAACTGCTTCGCTTGTTTCAGGAAATCTTGATTGGACCATTTTGCTTCTGTCTTTAATGTCTCGTACGTGTTTCGCGTTTAGCTTGCTGACACCTTCAGTTGCTCGATGGAAATCATAGAAATAATTGTTGTTCTCGTGTTTGTCCATATTTTACACGGATGTACGTTTGCTTTCAACTATTTTGTGTTCATATTATCTATGATCGACGAAAGAGTTTCTTTTTTTTAATTTTTATGTTCTTATGTTAATTTTTATAAATTTATTTATAATGCAATCTATAGAACATTTGTGTTTTTGAATCTGTTGCTGTACTGCAACATTGGGATGAAGGAATTGAAAATCTAGAAATTTATTTTAAAATTTCGAAACAAAATGTTTCAAATTTTTTCATTTTCGAATTAAGACATTTCTTAATTTATAATTTGGATTTTGAAATTGGAACTTGAATCTAAAAGTTGGATATCTATGAATTTGAGTATAGAAATTTCGGACTTCTAGAATAAATTTTCAAATTAGTAAATTTTTGAAATTTATTTCGTGACTTCACAAATTTTATAATAATTCAGTCGCTGTTGTTGATTTAGTAGAAAATTATTAAACTGTTATAATTATTAATCGTGTATATTCACTTTGCAAATTTTCTATAATATGTTTATTACTGAACAACGATATAAAACAAGACAAAAAGCAGTTTAGTCCAAACTGACTGCTATATTAAAATAATAAAACATGCTTAACACCTCTGAAAGATAAAAATGTATAAGTAAAAGATAAAAATGTATTTTAAAAAATAAAATTCATTTAACACTATAAAGTGACATAATCTGCATTAATTAGGCACATTTTATGTGTTTTTATAAATATTATGAAATCTTGAAATTTATTTCAGCTCTTTATATCTTCACTGCTATTATTCAGAAAACAGGTCCCTGTACTACATGCAAGATTCATAAATTTGATATGGTTGACAGCATCGTATAAAAAAACCAGAAGACATGAAACATAAAAGTCTTACATCTCATTGTTAGAATCGTGAAATCGCTTAATCCTTTAATTCTGGATTAGTTATCACACCTTGAACGTAGCATTAGGTGGTAGTTAACCCGCTTTACTGACCTAACCGAAGTTACGCTTGTGGTTGGGTCTGTGATTTACGGAATAACCTAAATATCCAGTCCTGTAACAGCACCAATTATACAGTATCGTTATATCGCCAAGAAGATTGCAGTGTTCCCGCAATCAGAGTGGTCGTGGATCATTAGGAACACGAAACACGTTTATAACGATGCGTTTCATCCATTTGTGTGCAATCGGAAAAGCTCCCGCCAGAAAACGATAATCAATCAATCTGCTTTTCGCGGTATCGTTATTGGAACTCGTGACTTTTATTGATGGCGTTTTACAGATACGATAAAAAGTTTACACGTTGAAATTGAAAATATCAGGTTTAACCTTCGCTAGACTTTGACGGGTTTCGTGACGTACTCGCAAATGTAATCAATTTTACTCGAATTTTAATTTGTTCTTTACATTATAATTTTGAGTTTAAGTGCTATAATTTGTCAAATCAAGGTTTGCTGAAAAATAAAAATTGGCAAGTCATTTTAACTTTGTTTATTTGTTTTGATATTGTAGCACTAGGTAATTAGTGTTGACTGACTCATCTGACAAATAAATCGTATGACAATTACTAAAATATTATTAAAATTAAAAGTATGATTACATTATTAAAAATATGCGTACATTATTAAAATTAAAAGTATGAAAGTTTAACAGTAAATTTAAAATTTAAAATTATAAATATTTTACAATTAAGAACATCAAATTTCAAGGGTATTGGAAAGATTCAGATGCTGGAAGATAAATAATTTACAAAATAAGTAATATTATCGGTAATAAATTTGAAACATTAACCATATCAAATTTAATTTTTAGTTCGCTGTGTTGCACATATGTTATATAAAATGATGTCCGTACAGTTTATAAATATACCAACCTCTCATAATTTCAATGATCTGATCAGTATTCCTTAAATGCAAATCAACCAAGTATTTATATTAATATGCCAAATTTTTCTAATATAATTTGGGACTGGTATACTTATGCAACGTGTTTTGCTATATTCTTACTTCTGAATCATCAGTTCTACGTGTAGGATGCTTGTATCGCGATTTTTTCGACACCCTGTATATTATCACGTTGACTACCGTACTGTAGCAGTTAAAAATTTTATTAAGTAATATTTATATTATTTTTAACAAATCTCGTCAAATATTTTTACAATATTTTGTTATATTTATTATCCAAAATATCAAGTAGTTAATACGAGTATTTTCAACGCGATAAACCAAGTCTTAATACTATATGTATACATATAATATAATCACATATAATCACATGTGATAGTTTCGTATGAAATTTTAAGAGTCATCTATGTGTGCGCGCGTAGCTGTCAAAGCGTTAAAGATGATAATTAAGCAAAATAATCGACTGGATTTAAATAAAGAGATTTCCTTGATCTTGTTCGATTATTAGTAAATTATTGTTAGCAAAACTGTATTTAACGATGAGAAACATTGTTTATTGTCTGCAAAGGCCTCTCTGCATTATGCCAGTAGCTGATGCTAGTAGCCTTGCAGTAGGTAGTCTAATGCGGTTCTAATTTTGCTTGTATTAGGTCTGTTATTGGAAAAAGAAGGCAAGAAAAGAAAGGAACAATTTTCTTTCCAAAATTTCAAAAATTCCTACAATCCTTACAATCCCCAAAATCTCTTCATCCCTACATTTCTGGACTTACAAATAACTAAATTTCCAAATCTCCAGGTTCCCAAATTACTAAATCCTGAAATGCTTACATCTCCAAATCTCTACATTCCCAAATCCTTACATGTCCTTCTTACATCCTCAAATCCCTACAACCACAAACCTCCAGACCCGCGATTAGCTAAATTCCCAAATTCCTAAATCCTGAAATCCCGACAACCTCAAATTCCTAGATTCCCAAAATTCTACATCCTGAAATCCCCAAATCTCCAAATCCTCAAAATCTTAAACCCCCAAATCGCTAAATTCTCCAATCGCTGGTTTGTCAATTTCTTAAATCCTTAAATTTCTTGATTTCCACACTTCCAAATTCTCAAAAATCCCTCAGAGAAACAGATAACTAAGCGAAGGTCATAGTAATATACACGATGCAGGCATAGTTTCTTTAAGTGGACGCTGGATTTTCTTTCTGGGGATTTGAGCGTCGTCTCGCGTCTCGTGCAATTTTGAAAGAATCCTCCCAAACCGTGAAATAAAGATCATAATTCAAAAGAGGCAAAAGGTATTGTTACTTTTCAGCCATTTCCAGTATCTTCTATAAAATTTCATTTATTCAGATGCGTGGTATTAGACCGAGTCTCGTGGTTTTGCAACGTACAGCTCCAAACAACTCGACGCAATCCCATCGATTGCAGCAGTTATTCCTCCACGAAAGAATCACGCCCTAAAAGGATTAAATTAGCAGCGAACTCAATAAAGGGCTTTCGCGTTGGGCCACCGATCTTCCCATCGAGATAAGCCGGCGTCGCGAGTAATCTCGGACGCGATTTTGGAGCGGAATCCCGCTTCGGTCCTCTTTCAACCCGCGGATCCACGAAATTGCAGGGACTTGCCGGCCGCTTAAGCCCAGCGAGATTGCTTCCTGTTTCCCGCGCGACACGTACTTATTTCGCAGAAAGAACGACCGTTTGCGCAGTAACCGCGCCGATGGCTCGAGAGGTTGATTCTGAAAGAAGAGACGAACGAAAAAGGGGAACGTCGTCTTAGAGGAACCGAAGGAATAGACGTTTCCTGGCACGGGAAGAGAAAGCCGGCCAACAGCCGTCTGCAAATGGCGTGGATTAGGTAGCTTCCCCTTGGCGAATCTGCGTTTCCTTCTGGGAACTTGCGAAGAATTCCTTTTCGGTATTATCTACGCTTCTCTAGGAATATGGAGACAGACGTTTCTGCAGTATGCTCTGCGTATCGCCCTCGTTGCTGAAGAATTCCGTCTTGTGCTCGATCACCTGCACGCGTTACGTCATCTGCATCTGTTTGACACACTTTGTTCGGGTCTGGGAATACGTATAAGTTCTATTGTATCTATTGTTTTACAAGAACTTCGTAAATTCATTGTTCTTATACTAAACTTTGGGCGAATAATAATAGTTAGGTATATAATACAAACATTTTAATTGTAATTTCAATATGGGTGCTCTATAAGTTCTATTGTATCTGTTGTTTTACAAGAACTTCGTATATTCATTGTTCTTATACTAAACTTTGGGCGAATAATAATAGTTAGGTATATGATACAAACATTTTAATTGTAATTTTAATATGGGTGCTCTATAAGTTCTATTGTATCTGTTGTTTTACAAGAACTTCGTAAATTCATTGTTCTTATACTAAACTTTGGGCGAATAATAATAGTTAGGTATATAATACAAACATTTTAATTGTAATTTCAATATGGGTGCTCTATAAGTTCTATTGTATCTGTTGTTTTACAAGAACCTCATATACTCATTGTTCTTATACTAAACTTTGGGCGAATAATAATAGTTAGGTATATGATACAAACATTTTAATTGTAATTTTAATATGGGTGCTCTATAAGTTCTATTGTATCTGTTGTTTTACAAGAACTTCGTATACTCATTGTTCTTATACTAAACTTTGGGCGAATAATAATAGTTAGGTATATAATACAAATATTTTAATTGTAATTTCAATATGGGTGCTCTATAAGTTCTATTGTATCTGTTGTTTTACAAGAACTTCATATACTCATTGTTATTACACTAAACTTTGGACGAATAATAATACTTCATAATATAACAATTTTAATTGTAATTTTAACGTTGAAATTCCAAAGTGCTCAAATAACCGCTTGACAAGTTTCTTATTTTAAGTTACAAAATTTAAACTTTCTTGAAATTTATGTTTCTTCTCAGGATAAAGAATTAATGTGTATGATAATTTACATATTATCGTCTGTTTATATTTCAAGTTCGTTTTTAATTTTATAATAAATGTGCTTTGTACTCCAATAGGTTAACAGGTTCGCAGAATGTGATTGGGCGCTGTTTTTAGAGATTTGGTAATTTTGACATTGATAAACATAGTCTTGGAATAGTAGATTTATTAGATATAAGAATTATAAGAATATCATAATTATTTATTTAACTCCTTAACCTGTAACATCGAGTCAGACTCGTGACGCACGTTACAGTTCAAATGTGACAAACCTAAATCGTATTTGCACAAGGATTAAATTTTGAGTTGAATCTGCACAACCAAAGGTTGTTAAATGCAAAACGTATTTATCATTTCAACTTTTTTCATTTATTTTAACATTGCAGTAATAATTAACTACGACTGGCGCAACTGCTGAGAAAATCATAGGTAAACGGGTTAAAGGAATAGGAAAAGATATAAACGAATGGAAATATTTAAGCAGAATTACGGAGAAAATAACCGAACATAAAATTATACGTTATGAGTCGTAAAAGGCACAAAATTAAACTCTAATTTGTATGGATGCACATTTCTTTCTCCGCACGTGGTCGGAATGCATCGCACAAGATGGTAGCCACAAGAAAACACGAGTGGCGCCGTCACTTAAGTTTACTATATTCTCGCAAATAGAAGTTTAAAATTAAATATTTTTAAGGATAAAAATTTCAAAATTTGATGTCATTAACAATTAAAAATTTTGAAGTTTGAGAATTTTAATGTTTAAAAATATAGAGGTTTAGGGATTTTAGAATATACATAGAAATTTAATCGAATGAGGGTTTGGAAATTCAATACTTTCAAATTTAGGAATGTATTCTTTTTGTTATTGGAGATTTTATTTAAAACATTCAAATTTACAAATTTGCTAATTTGGTTATTGAAAATTTGCTAATTTAGTTATTGGAAATTGGAAAATTTTCAAATTTACTAATTTAATTATTCGAAATTTGGAAATTTAGACAATTTTTAATTTATCTACTGGAAATTTGAAAGTATGAAAAGATGCAAATTTATTGTTTGGAAACTTGGAAATTTTGTAATTTAGCTACTGGCAATTTGAAAATTTGAAAAAATGCAAATTTACATTTTTGGAAATTTGCAAACTTTCTGATTTAGCTAGTAAAAATTTGAAAATTCCAAAAATTCAAATATGGAAATGAGTTATAAAATTTAATAGTTTGAAATTTTTTAAATTTACAACCTTAACAGTATCAAACTTTGGTACTTCAGAAACTTACAAATTCATAAAATAATTTTCAAACATTGAAATTTAGAAGCACGTTAATCTGAAAATTTGGAAATTTAAAAGTTTAAAAATTTGCAAATTTGGATACATATTGTAGAAATACAGAAGTCTTCTAATATACGTATTTAAATATTTAGAAATTTAATATTATAATTGCTTCAAACTTTTAAATCTAAAGACTTAGCTATTCGATAATTTGTACATACAAATTTTCATTATTAGTATTTAATTACATTTTATAACAATGAAATTATAATTTGTTCGAAAAGTCTGTAACAGAACTAAACAGGGTCTCTTTAAAGGCAGATCCCCCCTTATATTTCGGAAACGGCTTTGAACATGGAAATATGTTACAGACAAAATATTCTACACAAAAGTTGTAGGATAGTAAGGGAAACATAAGGTGCTGACAATAATTTGACCTTGGATGGTTGTTTGAAGGTCACATGAATATAATCTTCAGTTTCTTAAATAAGATCCCGAATTTTTTATTGCATATTCTTGTAGTCCTCGTTGAGAAGTTTTCAAAACACTACCTATGATTTTATGCAAGTCATTCCCAAGATAGATAAGTGATGTAAATTTGATCCACTCTTTCCTCTCTCTAATATTTCATTATAATTCACTTCTGTTTAGTACATTTAAACATTCTAAATATCTATCAGTTTCATTTTAGTTAATGAGGAAAGGCCTTAACTCTGTCTCCAGAGTCAATGGGCCCCAGGTCATATTTATACCTAAGGGCTAATTGGGCGAATACTTTGCAGACCCAAACAGTTATTTTTCCTCAGGGCGCCACTTTTTCTATGCGTTTTAGAAAAGTCTTTCACTTTTAGTTCGACCCTTGAACCGTGCAGACGTCCTTCCAAGTCGCTTCAATAAATTCATTTATTTTTAAACATACTTAGTTTATATTTTATTTAAATAGATAACCACCCCATATTCCGATAGTAGCCTTCGCGTGATACACCTTGGGTAATGTGAATGGAGATGATATGTAGACTGTAATCCGTTATTACAAAAGTAATAAACAGTTTAACTTCTCTTCATTTTGAAGCACTCAAAAAATAATTTACGTAGACCACTGTGTTCTACGATACTGATTCCCCGGAAAACGCGGGTCACGATTTTTTTGATTAATGGATAAAGTTTTTCGTCGATA
This sequence comes from Megachile willughbiella, assembly GCA_945859595.2. NCBI lineage: Eukaryota > Metazoa > Arthropoda > Insecta > Hymenoptera > Megachilidae > Megachile > Megachile willughbiella. Next base: position 3,621,953 of record OX243807.1, read on the forward strand.
ACTGCCGCAGCGAAGGAAGAGCTAAAGAATCACGCAAAGAATCAGAGTACCGGAAGTTGTCTCTACCGTGGACGTGCTGAAAAGCTAGCAGCTTTCAGCAAATGGTAGAGATTAGCTTTCTCTCAGAGATTTCAGGGAATTATAGTGTCTGCGACGAACAGAAAGTACGGCCAAATATTTTTGTTCATCTACTTTATTGATCAACCTTAAGTTAACATTTTTCTTGTGTTTATTTATTATGCAACGAAAATAAAATTATTGTACTGCAGTAATTGTCATTTAATCGTGCAATTAATTAGATACGAAAATAATATTATTATATGGCATATAATACTGCAGTATTTATTATTTCATTGTGTAATTAATTAAATACGTCATTATATGTTATATTTATAGACAAAGTAGGTAATGTCAAATTTTTAATTTTCATTTTTGTTTCTGCTAAAAATAGATAATGGTACATTTTTAATTTTAATTTTTATCTTTACTAAAAATAAATAATGATAAACTATCAATGTCAACTTTTAACTTTGATAAAAATGAACAATGTTCTTTTTACAAACAAAGGCTAATTACTACATTCTTTAAGAAATAGTTCTTCTGTATTTGAAACAATTTATGAAATGATATGTCGTATGTTCAGATTTAAAATTTAAATGATTTTACAATACAAGGGCGTTAGCTTGATCTAAATGAAAATTAAGAAAAAAGACTTAACATTTATTTTAACCCTTAACGCTCTAAGTGTGGCTCTCAGGCACCACCGATATACGACGTTACATTACTCAATTATAATTTATATAAATATTGTAATCAAAATCATATTACTTCTGAGATGAATAAAGATTGTTTGACTTTAATATTATTATTTACATGTCATTATAGAATTTAAAATTTGACACTTAAAAACTTGCAAGTGCTGATGAGAATAAGTTTTCGATTTTCACAATTAAAAGTCGGAGCGTTAAGGGTTAAAGTTACACATTATAGATTGTGTTAGCAACATTTAAGTTTGAACATACGAATTCGTAATTATACTCGTATTATACTCCACGAAATGTAGTCAATTATTATAATATTTCCTTATTCAATTTTTGTCAAATTTTATTATTATACAAGGTAAACCAGATTAAAACTTGAAATGTAATATTAATTTCATGTTGAATAATTTGTATTCATGTACAACAGTTTGCTGCTTTTAATTAATAAACTGACAAAACTGTCATCTGTTATGTTATTTCCTTATTCAATTTTAGTCAGATTTTATTATTATACAATGTCAATCAGATCATAACATAAAGTATTCATTTTATATTGAACTAGAAAATATTCATTTCATATTGAATAATTTGTATTCCTCTATAACAGTCTGCTGCTTTTAATTAGTAAACTGGTAATTCTGTCATTTAATATTTCCTTATTCGATTTTAATCAGATTTTATTATTGTACAAAGTCAACCAGGTTAAAACTTGAGGTACAAAATTAATTTCATATCGAATAATTTATATCCATTGATATAACAGTTCACTGCTTTCAATCAATAAATACGTAGGTAAAACCGTCATCTATTTATAAATGATTAGCACGATATCAAAGTACACACAGACTCAAACACCGGTAGTGCAGCAAATAAAATTTTAATTGAGATTAAAAAGCCGTGTGTGAATTGTGCCACTCACGTGAAAGAAGCAAATTGTTTAACAGTATTGAAGCTTAGTCCAAACTTCTTTAAAATGTCTAAATGTCCAAACTCCTAAACCTTTAACATTCTAAATTTCTGAATTTTGAAATTTCTAAAATTGTAAATTTCTGCATTTGTCAGTATCAGAATTTTTAAGTTTTCGAATTTATAAATTTCCGAACTTCTAAATTTTCAAATTTCTAAATTTGTAGATTTCTAAATTTTCAAATTTCTGCATCTCTGGATTTCTAAATTTCCGAATTTCTAAATCTCTAGATTTCTAAATTCCCGAATTTCTAAATTTTCAAATTTCTAAATCTCTACATTTCTAAACTCCCGAATTTCTAAATTTTCGAATTTCTAAATCTCTAGATCTTTAAATTCCCGAACTCCTAAATCTCTATATTTCTAAATTATTAAATTTCTAAATCTCTACATTTCTAAACACCCGAATTTCTAAATTTTCATATTTCTAAATGTCTACATCTTAAAATTCCCGAATTCCGAAATCTCTAGATTTCTAAATTATAAAATTTCTAAATCTCTACATTTCTAAACTCCCGAATTTCTGAATTTTCAAATTTCTAAATCTATAGATCTTTAAAGTCCCGAATTCCTAAATCTCTAGATTTCTAAATTATCAAATTTCTAAATCTCTACATTTTTAAATTCCCGAATTTCTAAATTTTCAAATTCCTAAATCTCTAGATTTCTGAATTTCCAAATTCCTAAATCTCTAGATTTCTAAATTCCCGAATTCTTAAATCTCTACATTTCTAAATTTCCAAATTCCTAAATCTCTAGATCTTTAAAGTCTCGAATTCCTAAATCTCTAGATTTCTAAATTATCAAATTTCTAAATCTCTACATTTCTAAATTCCCGAATTTCTAAATTTCCGAATTTCTAAATCTCTAGATTTCTAAATTCCCGAATTTCTAAATTTTCAAATTTCTAAATCTCTACATTTCTAAACTCCCGAATTTCTAAATTTTCGAATTTCTAAATCTCTAGATCTTTAAATTCCCGAACTCCTAAATCTCTATATTTCTAAATTATTAAATTTCTAAATCTCTACATTTCTAAACACCCGAATTTCTAAATTTTCATATTTCTAAATGTCTAGATCTTTAAATTCCCGAATTCCGAAATCTCTAGATTTCTAAATTATAAAATTTCTAAATCTCTACATTTCTAAACTCCCGAATTTCTGAATTTTCAAATTTCTAAATCTCTAGATCTTTAAAGTCCCGAATTCCGAAATCTCTAGATTTCTAAATTATCAAATTTCTAAATCTCTACATTTCTAAATTCCCGAATTTCTAAATTTTCAAATTCCTAAATCTCTAGATTTCTGAATTTCCAAATTCCTAAATCTCCATATTTCTAAATTCTCGAATTCCTAAATCTCTACATTTCTAAATTTCCAAATTCCTAAATCTCTAGATTCCTAAATTTCCGAATTACTAAATTTTCAAATTTCTAAATCTCTACATTTCTAAATCCCGAATTTCTAAACCTCAAGATTTCGAAATTTCCGAGCTTTTAAATCTTTGAATTCCTAAACCTCTAAATCTCTAAATCTAAATTTCCGAGACTCACTTTTCATACTATTTTCAAACAGCTTTTATATGCCCTTTATACACTTTTTATACTAATTTTGTACAGTCTTATAATTTTGTACATGTTGAGGACAAAAGTACATCGACACCAGACATAAGACGACATTCAACACTTGGTTTCAGGAGAGAATTCGTAAAACGTCGAAATGGTCATATATTCGTGGAAACCTAACCGTTGAAATTTCCTAACGTCCCATTCAAACCTCCGGATCGAGTTTCCATTTCGATGAACGGTTATCGGTTCAGTTTCACCCGATGTTTCTTTCGTCCAGGACAGCTCTACCGAATTACAGTCGAAGAAATGTATTCGCGACAGGCAATTTTGGGATGCCCTCGATTTGGCTGGACGTGGGCAAGACTGCTACGTTTATTCCGTTCGGTTGGCACTGTTGCGAGCAGCTCGATTTCCATTCGGAGGAAATCGGTCGGAAGTTCGCGAGGGTTAAATTAGCCGGGCGGAATGAAACAGGACGAACAGCCAGGAATTCAGCTATCATCATTCCACAGTATCTGAAAAGTGTTTGAATCAAAAAGTAACTAGTGAGTCTATATACCAGATGCCTCGCACAAATTTGAATATGAACAAGAATGAGATGTAGAGGTTTTGGAGTTCCAAACGATCAAACATGTCTTAAGTGATCTTTAAATCATAATAAAAATGATATTAAACATTATTGTTGATTTCACGACGACTAACGTCAATGAAGACCAAGTATTGTCGTCAATGATGAGTTATGGAGCTTAAACGAGCTTCTTCACGAGTCTACCCTCAACATTTAAAATCAATAGACGCAAAATTGTGACCTGTAATGTTTAACCCCTTGCACTATTTTGAGGAATCTGACCCGTGACGCACTGGTACTTCAGTTGGGATCAATTTTACTCGAATTTTGAATATGCTTCAATTTGGAGTTCAAGTCCAATTATAATTTGCATAGTCAACGATTGCATAATACCATGTTATCATAACATTTCAACATTCTTTGTCTGTTTTAATATTCTAGCTGTGTTTAGTTAGTTCTGACTGACGCACCTAACAAGTATATGTATAGTGCAAGGGGTTAAAGTCGATCCAGCAGCCTGTCTACGTTTGACAATTATAATACTAATGCTCATAACGTGAATTAACACTGGAACACCCTATATATTCCGTGTCACTGCATTTTTCTATTGACGGTGTATCATTGAAGTCGGATAAATTAAGTTTTAAATATTAAGACATGTCACCTGTGTTAAACTGCAAATATCTTTGATAGCAAGAAACTGTTAACCTCTGTCACAATGATTTATTTGTCAGGTGCGTTACAACTAATCACAGCTACAATATTAAAACTGACAAAGAAAGTTGAAATCTTATGCCAATTTGGTATTCTGCAATCGTTGAATATGAACTCATAGCCTTGAATATGACATATGAACTCATAACTTTGAATAAGTCGTATTGCATTGAATATGACTTGAACTCCAAATTGAAGAGTGAAAATTCGAATGAAATCACAGTACGAGTGTGTCAGACTTGTGAAAATAGTGCAAGTTAACACACGTTTTTATGCTGGAACGTCTGGTTCGATCGTAGTGAACCAGGAAGAAGAAAGGGGAAGTACGAGACAAAAGTATAAGGAGAAGAAGAAGAATACTTTGGAGAAGAGAGAGGAACAGATGTTCGAGGGAGCGTCAAGGATTGGTTGTGCTTGGGATAGCAAGGTTTCTCGTAATTTCCCGAGGGTAAAGGCAGAGAGAAACGTTCTGCTTTCGACGTCCTTTTCGTCCTTGTAAGCCGCCTCAGCTTCGACATCATGGACGAAGCCGCTAATCTCTCGAGTTGTACCGCGAGGAATTCAGATAGAGAAATGGGAAGTGGAAAGTCCTTACACAATGGGCCTTGCTATGGCGATGGCAGCCACGACGGTGATTGTCGTTCTCGTTGTCGAACTGGGAAGAGTTTTCTTCCCCTTTCGTTCGAATCTCGATAATCCTGCCCGTGCTACCGACCTTTCCTGCACACTTTTTCGTTTTACATTCGCACCTGCTGCCAACAGGACTCCACCTTTGATCGTGCTCGAAACGACCGTCAGCTATAAAACCCTTGCTGGTAATAGAACGAGCGTATAGGATAGATGGAAGGAAAGAATCCTTTGTGATCCTCGCGAACTGTAATTCTACGGGATCTCGTTCATGATTGTTAGGATACTCGATGTTTCGAGCTGAGTTTTTTACGACCAATTGTTCAGCGCGTGGATTGTCAGACTATCGAACAACTTTGTTCGGGGTACAATTTTTATGTCGGAATGGTTTCAGCATTTTGATTGGAATTGTTTGGAATATGACAACCACTTATAATCCTTGTATTAATGGGAATTTAAGGGACCTTTTACCCTAGATTCACGGTTTAATGATCACTTATATTTAAATTAAAATTAAATTATTCAAATAACTAAATGATGGATAAACCAGATTATACAATAATTCAGTAAAGTTAATTAAGTAATAAAAGTTTGAGTTCACAGTGTAATTTTAGATATTAAGATACGATTCGGTAATTATGCAGAGTAGGTACTTTTCCAAATTTTTATATTTCTTTGTAATTTTTTTGGTAAATAGCTTTGTTCTTTATCCGACGATAATCAAATGGGTAGGTTTAGGTTAGGTTATGTTAAGTGGGTGACGTTAACCTAACCTAATCTGTCTGCTTCAGCCCGAAACGATGTCTATAATTGTTCTACATGAATTTTCTATTTTCACGTGATGTAAATTTTACCCATCATGGGGTAGGGTGCGGCAGGGGGTGTTTAAAGCAGTGAATCGATTGATTATCGCTCTCAAAGTCATAGTAAAAGTTTTTACGAAGAAATTTGCAAAATAATATAAAAATTCGGAAGAGTATCTACTAGTTCTGCGTAATTACCCTAATCTCCCCCGATTGGTTATCACTGTTGAAGTCATAACACGTTTTTAGAAAAAAATTTGCAAAAATAAAAATTCGGAAAAATACTTATTCTGCATAATTACCAATTATTTTGTTAAAATAATTCTACCAAAAATGATAAAAACAATTATTTTAAGAGAAACACCTCTGAAATATTGAACCAACTACTGTGTCCATCGATAAAGCTATAATTCGTATTTTCTCCGCACTGGCTATAAAGGTCCTTCAGACACTTCTGGGTATCAAATAACGGTGTGCAATAAATAACCGGGTGATCTTTCTGGAGGATCACGATACTGGTAGAAAACGTCATCGACACGTGAACCCGGTCGTGTCCCCATCAAAATCTAGATCAAAGCACTTAGTCGGATGCGATGCACGCCCGCCTTTATTTATGACAGATTTACAAAATTGGAAAAATCCCTCACTCTTCGACCATTCCGGGCTATACTTTTTGCTGTGGCCTACCCGTCGATTTTCCTTCGACCCCACACAATTCAAATTTATGTCCCTTCGATCTCTCGAGGGATCTTTTTATTGCCGACGCGTGCCCCTGTCACGTGGAAGTCTAACAAATTAAGACACAACGGTGAAATACATTGATTCGGGGTAAGCAGGGCATTTGTCAGGCAAATGTTACGTGAAAGAATTGTAGCCATTCTGATTGTTATTTTATTGAGATTTGTTGGATGCACAAGGTGACTCAAAACTAATGTATTACCACCACAAGGAGTTTCAGAAGTTATGTGATTTTAAACAAACGGTAGTGAGTAAATATGCTCATTCGTAATCAATTGTTTATTTTATTAAGAATGATTTACATGAATTTGTTGTTTCATTAAAAATTAAGTAGTTTATTGATAAATATAATGTTTTACACTATTATAGTCAGAAGTATTTGATTTAATTTCTCAACAAATATTTTTACTGAAAAATTATGTCTTAATAAATACAATAAGTTATAAAATATTAGATACAGCAATAAAAAATTCACTTTATTTTGTAAAATTCAATATATATTTTGAATGCGTGCATTTACTTACTCATTTACTAAAATGACTTAAATGAATTTTCTGTTTCATTACAAATGAAGTAATATATGGATAACTAATATTCAAAATCAATATAGTTAGAAGTACATTATTTAATTTTTCGAAAGATATTTTTATTATTAAAATATTTGTTAACAAATATAATCGATTATGAAATATTAGAAGTAACAATAAATAATTTACTTTTTATTTGTAAAATTCAGAACGTATTTTTGAGAAATGCATTTACAGATTAGCAATCAATTGTTCATTTTATTTAATTAAACATGACTTAAATGAATTTTTTATTTTATTAACAATAAAGTAATGTAATACAATAAATCTTAAACCATTATAGTTAAAATTATTTTATTTACTTTTTTCAAAAACATTTCTGAATAATTAGAGTAAGCTATCAAATATTACATGAAGTAATAAATAATTTCTTTTTTTTTTTTAGTAAAATTTAATAATTATTCTTAACTTAAAATTAAATTTCAATTTTGCTTTTAATAGACCTCTTGTTGCTTTGTGATACCTAACGCCATTTTTATGGTGAACAAATAGCAGTGTATTTTAATTTGGACCACATTCCTAAAATATTAAAAGAACAAGGAAATATTAATTTTAAAGTAATTTTAAAGTATGAAATATTAATTTCCAGTACAAAAATGACTGGAACAGCAAAGAACACTTGTAAAATTTATATAATAATTATTACTATAATAATAATAATTGTTCATAAGTTTCATAAATTTGTACAACAATAATTTTTGTTACTATATATATATTGACAATTCGTTGCTGAATATTTATTTTATTATTTCATTTAAACCTAATTCTTTATCCAAAAAGTGGTAATTGATCAAAATTATTGTCTTAATGATAAAATATTAATAAAAAGAATTTTTTTTTAAATGTTGCAAACTTTTGAATACTTTTAATAATAAACAAAATTTTCGGAAAAAATTATTGAACAAAATCGCGAAAAAATAATATCAAAGAGTGCAGATAAAAATTGGTGAAAAATTAAAGTTCTTTTGGCGACATTTTTACCGAATAAAGCGTCAATAAAAAGTACCAAATATCTGGATGTTATAGAATATCTACGTGATTCGTGTGGCAAAAATCGACCAGATTTATGAAAAAAGAATTTCTGTGTTCTGTTCTATGACAGCGCACTAGCTCACAGTCAAAAATTCAACAAAATTCAACGAAATTCATCCAGCATGCGCTGCAGGTATTCGATTGATGAAATACTCTGTGAATTTTTTCTATTTTTTCAATTAAGACGACCCTTGTGGAAACGTTGTTTTACTTCCATTGAGACGATGAAACGGAATCCGACGGACGAATTAAAAGTCATCCTTCAAATTGAGTTCCAACAGTACTTTGTGCAATAAAAAAACTTTGCAACAAACGAATTACTTGCCAAATAAAAATAGTACGAGTTACTTTGAAATTTACCAATAAGTGAATATGCACACATTAGTGAAATAGTGATTTATTTTATTCATGTTCCCACATATCTATGTTTCTACTTTTCTGTGCTCCTAGTTTTTTTTTTCTTTAAATTTTATGTCTCTGGATCCTCGTATACCTAGATCTGTATATCTATATATATATCCCAAAATTCCTACATCCCTAGATTCCAGTATCCCCAGATTCCAATATCCCCAAATTCCTATATCTCTAGATTCCTATATCCCTAGATTCCTACATTTCTAGATTCCTATATCCCTGGATTCCTATTTCCCTAAATTCCTATTTCCCTAGATTCCTATTTCCCTAGATTCCCATTTCCCTAGATTCCTGTTTCCCTAGATGCCTATTTCCCTAGATCTCTATTTCCCTAGATTTCTATTTCCCTAGACTCTTTCGTCCATAGATCTCTACATTCATAGACCCCTACATCTATAGATCTCTAGGTCAATAATTCCTACGTCCCTAGATGCTAACGTCCATAGATCCCTACGCCCATAAATCCCTGCATCCATAGATATCTACATCTATAATTCCTATTTCCCTAAATTCTTTCGACCATAGATCGCTACATTCATATGTTTCTACATCCATACAACCTTACATCCGTAGATTTCTACATCCATAGTTCTCTACGTCTCTAGATGACAACGTCCCTAGATCTCTACAGCCTTCGATGTTTGCGTTCTCCACATCTCTACCTCTATACATCACTACGTCCCTAGATCCCTGGGTCCGTAAATTACGACGTCTCTAGACCACTACGTTCCTAGATACCTACGTCCATAGATTCCTATGTCCATAAATCTCGTTCTTAGATCTCTATATCTCTATGTCTCTATGTTTCTAGGTCTACGTTCCTAGATCTATACGTTCATATATCCTTACGCGACTATATTTCTGTGCCACTTCATATATTCCCATATCTCTATACCTGTAGACCTCTATCTGCCTATGTCCCCACGCCGTGTCTACCTCGTTGTATCTTTAGATCCCTAGATCGCAATATCTTCGTATCCCTAACACCTGTGTTCCTAGTTAACATAAGAAAGAAAAATGTTCTCCTCAAACGGGCAGATTTGGTAACATCCCGGAAGTCGTACGTTCACCATGCGACGATAGCGATTTTCGAGGGCGTCATATTCATTGAAGTGGCATCGAGAGGAAGGAAAGGCCGAAGATAAAACGGAAAGTAACATGCAAAAGAGGCTTCCGGGACAGGCAGAGCGGGATAAAGGGGAAGGAAAAGAGAGGCCGACAGATGTTGGAGCTCTTGGCAAATTACTCGTCGCGGTTCAGCTCGATGTGAAGAGAGCAAAGACAAGGGATGGTGAAGCCGTTTGTCGATTGTCGACACCCTCTGCTGTTAGATAAGGCAATGCTGTGCCACCTACCTACCAGATACTAATTTGCTCTTCCCTCCTTGCCTTCCGTTTGCATTAAAGTTCAATCGTTCTGCGAACGGCCCGGCTAATAGTGCTGGAAAACGATTCGATTTCTCCGCGACGAGGCGCGCCATTGCGACGTTTTCCTTTTTGTCTTTCATTCCGATCTTCTCTTCACTCTCGACGGATTTATTACGCGAGCTCGACGTCTATCGACGACATAGACGACTTGTGGGGAAATCTAGTGCTGTTCGATGAAATTGAATCTTGAGTGCTTTCGAAGGTTTATGCACGACAATGCGTTTCATCGACGGATCGTTGCGATAGAACATTATGTAGAATATCATTGTTGATATTATAGACTTGATAAAAGTTCAGAATAGTCCAGATTTTTCGGACATCATACTTTGCCGATATCAACAAATGTACGAAATGATGGGTGAAACAGGAGGAAGACCGCTCTCAGCAAAATATACATAACTAAAACTTCATAACGAATGAGAGTATATAAAAACATTTTGCTTCAGTTTTTAAATTGCAAAATACAGCTTTATACGACTCTTCAGTATAGTATAAAGAGTATCTCCGAAAAAAGAATGCAAAAATTTTTGACTTCAAAATCATGCTGGAATCACTAAGTTGCACTTTTGCACATTTATGGAAACCAAATATTTGTTTCTCCTAACCAAAACAACATAAAATAAACAAAGATCGCCGGGATTTTGCAAGTCACCACATGTTATTTGGACAATTGTTAATCACATGTTATTATCACATACGGAGTTTTGTTATTAGGTTTGACCTTTAATAATTTTACTAGACACGCGTCGTGGCCTACACCGCGAGTTCATGTCCTCAGAAGTATTCATACATCTTTTGCTTCATACTGAACATCAGAAATTTAAAAGTTCTATAAATTATGTGTCACGAAATTCTTTAGGGCCGTATTCGAGACGCTCAGCGTTTGAAAAGCATTTTTTAAATTTTCGATCACTTCGATCAAGATCAGATCGATCGATCAGTCCAAGAAAGTATTGTTAAATTCGGCATGATCGAAAACCGACACTCATTTTCAGCTCTCTAAATGCATTTCTGGACTTTCCGATCAGACGCTTGATCCAAATAGAGTGATCGATTGATCAGATTAAAAATCCAGTGTAACCACGTAGCTCAGGATCAATTTGCTGTACTGATTTTCTTAAAATGGAAAAATTCGAACGTTCAGTATTGGGTACGTGGGCGGTAAAGATTTCGTGACATGCATACGTACACACGAGAATAGCAGTAATTTACAAAAAATAGTAAATAGTAATAGTAGATACTGTTCCACATTTCTTCATAAAGAATTACGTTTGCATATTATTTACGACCCTGTATATCTGTCGCAGGGATCAAAATAGGGATTTGATCAAATCCCTAAGGTATATGATCAACTCAAGATGTTAAAATAATACTCTTCTATCCTTTCACGAGTCCACAAAGGTTTTTCTTTTTCATACTTGTTCAAAATCGTCCTGATAGTCTCATTAAACTGTTCTTCATATACAAATTCGGTCAGAGTTTGATTTTTTCTATATCTGAACTCATTCAGATATAAAATGAGCACCTCACAGGGTTATTATTTTAACATCTTCCATAAATTGATCATATACTTAGGAGTTTGATCAAATTCCTATGGTATATGATCAACTCAAGATGTTAAAATAACACTCTTCTATCCTTTCGCGAGTCCACAAAGGTTTTTCTTTTTCATGCTTGTTGAAAAACGTCCTGATAGTCTCATTAAACTGTTCTTCATGTACAAAGTCTGTCAGAGTTTGATTTTTTTCTGTATTTGAACTCATTCAGATATAAAATGATTGCCCCACAGGGTTGTCATTTTAACATCTTCCATGATTTGATCAAATTCCTATGGTATATGATCAATTCAAGATGTTAAAATTACACTTTTCCATCTTTTCGCGAGTCCACAGAGGTTTTTCTTTTTCATGCTTGTTCAAAAACGTCCTGATAGTTTCATTAAACTGCTCATGATATACAAATTCGGTCAGAGTTTGATTTTTTTCTATATCTCAACTCATTCATATATAGAATGATCACCCCACAGAGTTGTTATTTTATCATCTTGCGTGTATTCATCATACTTTAGGGATTTGATCAAATCCCTATTTTTATCATCTCCCTGCGACATATCGAATCGTTTCACAAAGTGAGCCATCCCCTTATCCTGTCTCGAGCAAGACTTCTGAATTCATCTGTCGGCAAAGAACAACTCGTATAAATAACAACAAAAGTAGTATGTACCAGGGAAGTTGTTGGCTCGAAAAATTCATCTTGGAGATGAACCCTTTCACCGAACAATCCCAATTTCTTAAACGGCTCCGACGAACTTTCCTCGTCGCTTGTCTTCCTTTATCTCGCGTGATGCGAAGCGTCCCTTAATCTCTGGCCACGGACAACGGCCGTTACGTGCTACAACGCTGTCGTACTCCATTCTCAACAGTGGCTTATCCTTTCTGATAATTAATGCGGCACCCGATACTATTTCTATGTGACGGTGAACGCTGCCTAGGCTCGCAGGTTCGGCTTAGCCCGGCTGTTACAGGTCAACGGCATGCGACCATGGCGTAATTTCATCGGGTGCCCGCTACTGCTTCCAATTACCGCGAAATCGTATTAATCCCCGCGAAAATCCTGTGTCGAGGTGATAAACGGGCTACGAGGTGGTCGCGGCAGGATTACGGGGACACGCCACCTGTGGCGAAAGATATACAGCGAAGAAAAGTTGCTGTTTGAGAGAAAGACAGATATGGTGGACGCGACACCATTGACATCCCTTCTGTCCGAGGAATCGAGGTTAAGTGAGGTTAGGTGAGGCTGTGCGTAAATGAGAGAAGTGATTATTAGTGTGGCGAGAGTTGAGAGTTACTCGGAAGTTTTTTAATTTGAGAATTACAGAATTTGGCAATTCTGAAATTTGGGAAGTTAGAAGTCGAGAAGTTAGTAATTTGATAAGTTAGGGAACCAGGAGTTGTAAGTTTAAAATTTGTAAGAATTGGGAAATTTGAGAACTTGTAAATTCTTAAATTTATAAAACATAAGAATTTGTAAATTTAAGGATCTGTAAAGTTTAGAATTTTCGAATTTTAGATTTTTAGATTTTTAGAATTTTAGAATTTTAGAATTTTTGAATTTAAGAATTTGTAAATTTTTTGAATTTTGTGAATTTGAGAATTTAAGATTTTGAGAATTTAAGAATTTGTGAATTTTGTGAATTTGAGTATTTGAGAATTTGAGAATTTAAGAATTTAAGAATTTACGAATTTACGAATTTACGAATTTACGAATTTACGGATTTACGAATTTAAGAATTTGGGAAGTTAGAAATTCAGAAGTTAAAAATTTGAGAAATTAGAAAAGCATGAATTGGAAATGTAGAAATTTCAAAATTGTGATATTTGAGTATTTGGAAATATCAGAATTATAGAATTCAGCAACTTGGATATTTTTTAGTTTCTGCATTTGTAGAGTTGGGATTTTACAAACTTGAAAATTTTAGAATTTGGAAAATTACGAATTTAAGAATCTGGTAATTTGAAAGTTTGTATATTTTCAAATTTCGGCATTTGCAAAGTTGGGATTTAAAAAATTGTTAGCTTTCAGGATTTGGAAATTTAAAAATTTAAGAATGTAATAAAAATTAAAAAATTTGGAAATCTAGGAATTTAAGAATTTTAAAAGTCTTATATTTTTAAATTACGGCATTAGCAATATGTATTGAAAAATGTTTAATCACATGTAGGTATAAAGTAACATTTCTTTAGATTATTATGAAACTTTATTTCATTGCAATTTTTAATTTTACAAGTATTTATTAATTAAATTATTACATAGTATTGAAATTGAGTGATTCTGTAATCATAATTTATGAATATATTACAATGCTTTTATTGATTATTACTATTAATCTTTCCTTTATTAGGCATTTTTTACTAAAAATATCGTTATATGTATTGATATGTATTGCATTTATAAGTGCAAATATTTTCCTGATTATTATTTTGAAATCTTAGCTTGTTATAATTTTTAATCTTGTCGTTTAACTTTCTAATCATTAATTTGATAATTATATAATTCACTAACAAAATCACTACTAAATCTATTGTAGTTATTATCTTTATAACTTTTGCATATAAATATAGGTATTATAAGTATTTTTTTTAAAGCGTGTACAAAATAAAAAATAATCTTAATAATATCTTGTATTACATTATAATAATAATGCCGTATACTACATTAAAAAATAATTATGACGGTATTTAAAGACTTAATAATTCTAATTAACACAACTTTATATTTCTTTAATCATTACTGAATGTTACACAACTTCAAACGATTAATTAATCATGATCTGTCGTATGTTGCAGGTAATAAAATGAACTGATCACATTGTTTTGCCCAAAATGGCGGTAAGAAATTCATAAATTATTAGGAATATTTAGCGAATTTAATTCATATAGAAGCATGCAATAATTAAACTGATTATCGATGAAACCACAAATGATGACAAAATATTTGTACACACATGAATACAGCTTCAATTTTAGTTGTGTTCATTTAACAAATCAAATTTATCACTAAAAAATTGTGTACGTTTATATCTCCATAACATATCTTTTCATTTTATCCGATTTAACTTTTCAGTTAGGTTTATTACTATGACACAGAGCATAACATAAAATCTCAATATTTTCAACTTTGAAAACTTCGTTTTGAAAACAGAAAATTGTTACCAACAGGATCTGAAACATACAATGTTTCAATATCGTGAAAAAACATGAAAAACGTGTATGACAATATATTCAAGTTTTAATATATTTATCGTTCAAAATATTTAGATAAAAGTAAAACTTGTATTCATGGAATACAAGCTTTTGAAAAAAATTTCAATTTTTGTAACATCAATAACGTAGACGCAGACGTTTTAAAACTGTGTCCATACATGACGACGGGATTCGATGCTCTAGCTTTTGTTGATTTTTCAATTTATGTTGACACACTGTTTTTCTAACTTTACATAGCTGCTGGAACAGAAACGTGCAAAACTGCGAACAGTTTTCAGAACAATTATTTAATCGTGGCCGATGACGTAGAAAGCGAAATAGATTTATAAATGGATCCGCTATTTTCGTTTGAGCAATTCGTATCGATTCGATACAGATACTCCTGTATAAAATTGGAATATTGGAAAGGTTATATAAATAATTGAAAATGAATGTCTGTCACTGTATAAATAATAACGACGGAAGTAACTGTTGTAAAAGTCACAGTGACTGACACTTCTAATTTAGTTTAGTGGAGTTATTGGAAGAAAGGTGTTTACTCCACGGAAGAAGAGAGAAATATTTTAAATTTAATATCAAATTTGTTTCAATTGATTTTTTGTTTACTTTAAGTAATAGGCACATTAGAAGACTCATGTTTGCAAATTCAAATTTTATTTTTACAATATTAATATTGTATATTTTGCAATATTTAGGAATTTATATTTATATTGTATATTTTACAATATTTTGGAATTTTTAAACTTTTTAATTCGGAAAGTTAGATACTTAGATATTTAGAAATTTAAAAATTCAGGAATTTGGTAAATTGATAAATTAAGAATTGAGATTTTGGATACTCAAAATTAACTTCGGAATTGAACAAATTAATATTTGGGTGATTTGTAAATTTATAAGATTTTGGAATTTTTTATTTCTGAAATTTGAAAATTCAACAATTTGATAAACTAAAAATTGGGTAATTCAATTGAAGAATTGGGAATTTGGAAACTTAAAAATTCTGAAAGTTGATATTTTGGTAATTTTCGAATTCTATAATTTGGCAATTTTTAAATATTGTTGTTGTGAAGTTTTGAAATTAAGAAATTTGGAATCATAAAACTTAATGAATTTTAAAATCTGAAAATTAAAAGATTTACTAATTTAAAAATTTAAAGATCTACATATTTTTTAATTACAAAATTTTTTAATTTATTAATTTGGAAGTTGGGAGTTGAAAGTTTAGACATTTAGAAATTCAGGAGTTTAGGAATTTGGGAATTTGGGAATTTAGAAACTTGGGAATTTATGAATTTAGTAATTTAGGAATTTGGGAATTTAGGAATTTGGGAATTTGGAAATTTGGGAATTTGGAAATTTGGAAATTTGGGAATCTAGAAATTTAAAAATCTAGAAATTTAGAAATCTAGAAATTTAGAAATCTAGAAATTTAGAAATCTAGAAATTTAGAAATCTAGAAATTTAGAAATCTAGAAATTTAGAAATCTAGAAATTTAGAAATCTAGAAATTTAGAAATCTAGAAATTTAGAAATCTAGAAATTTAGAAATCTAGAAATTAAAAAATCTAGAAATTTAGAAATCTAAAAATGTAGAAATCTAGAAGTTTAGAAATCTAGAAATTTAGATACCTAGAAATTTACAAATTTACAAATTTGCAAATTTACAATTTTACAAATTTGGGAATTTAGAAATTATTTTTTGAATGCACATCGAGTCATCCCAGAAGTCTCACTACATTCGGCAATAAAATGCATCCTGTACTCAATAATACCGTCACTGTGTCAAGGTGTTAAAAATATACAAATCAGTACGATCTTAAAGGATTTATCATCGAAGCAATTTTCGCTTAATTACTTCCGCAAGGAAACAAGAAGGTGTTAAACCAAATTGCTTGCGACACACTTACAGTCAATTTCAACAGAATAAAGTAGAATTTAATTCCGATTTAATTATTTCCCTTGGGCGAACAGGTGCTTTGCATGTTAATGTTGATAGTTACTACGTGTTAATGCAATTGTAAACGTGGTACATGGTACGATTGAAAGTGTCTATAGCGAGAGAAATTAGTGGAAGGGAAAGAACAAGCATAAGAAGTTCGCAACTTTGACTCGACATTAACTCTACAGGTGGGCGAACTAATTTAAGACCATGAACGTCATTCTGATGTTAGTCGGTGCATCTGTGGTCGATTTAATCGTTAATTTTATATTAATCACTGTTCTCGACATTCCTTAATTCGAACTGATTTTATTACATTAACCTACTTAAGACCATTGAACTAAGTAGAACGTTGAATTAATTATATATTACTTTATTTTAGAAAATTATGAATTTTTAATGTTACAAACTCGCAGACATCCGAATGTTCAAATTTTTAGATGTTCGTATGTTGATATGTTTAAATGTTCAAATAGTTAAAGGGTGAAATGTTCAATTGTTAAAATGTTCAAATGGTCAAAATAGTTAAATGTTCAAATTTTCAAATATTCAAGTGGTCAAAAGGCGAAATGTTCAAATGTACATATGTTCATACGTTCATATGTTCATATGTTTATATGTTCATATGTTCATATGTTCATATGTTCATATGTTCATATGTTCATATGTTCATATGTTCATATGTTCATATGTTCATATGTTCATATGTTCATATGTTCATATGTTCAAATGTTCAAATATTCAAATGGTCAAAAGGCGAAATGTTCAAATGTTCATACGTTCATACGTTCATATGTTCATATGTTCATATGTTCATATGTTCAAATGTTCAAATATTCAAATATTCAAATGGTCAAAAGGCGAAATGTTCAAATGTTCATACGTTCATACGTTCATACGTTCATATGTTCATATGTTCATATGTTCATATGTTCATATGTTCATATGTTCATATGTTCAAATGTTCAAATTTCTAAAATTCCACATTCCCAAATAACCAAATTTCCAATTTTCAAACTTTACAGAAAACGAATCCGCAATTCCCAAATTTCTCAATCACTAAATTCTGAATTGTTCAAATTTCCAAATGTTTAGTTTATAAGTTTACAACTTACTCAATTCACAACTTCAAAAATTTATAATTTTCTAATTATTCAAACTTTCAAATATTTTAATTTCTAAATCCTCAGTTCCTAAATTTCCTAATTTCCCTATTCGCAGGTAATTAATTTCCAAACGACTAATTTCTTACCTTTCTGAATTCCCTGTCTCTATATATCCTAGCTTCCAAAATCTTAAATTTTCAAATTCCAGAGTTCAAAAATTCTCTACTTCCGAAATTTCCTAATCTACAAATTGCTCAATTTCTTAAATTCCCAACATTCTTTCATTTCAATACTCCAAAATTCCCTAATTGTACAATTTCCAAGTCTCCAAACTACAAAATTTTTCAAATTTCCGAACTCTTTAATTTCACAATTCTCAAACCTCAAACAAATTTTTAAATGATCATACTTCCAAACGTATAAATTTCCGAAAGCTACTTAATCATAGCTGATATGATTTACGAAAATGAATTATGTTATATAAACTATTATACTTAAGTATAATGTTAAGAAACAAGAAGAACAAATTGTTTCCAGCATTAAATGAAATTATTATTAACAAATTATTCCCAGCATAATATTAAAGATTTAATAAAGTTAATTTTTAAGAGTAGAAGATCGTGTGTTTTCTTATCTATAGTATATTTGTTACTGTAGTATTATTCGTCTGTGTTAATGTAAATACAATACACACATAGAAAATGTATTGAAGGTCCTATCTGTATGAATATTTCACATTAATCATCCTGAACGTACATTTTTTGCGACACGAATAATTCTATTAAATGCGTATTCTGTATTTGGTCAGTGATATATTGATAATATAAATCCTGAAATAACTTGAATTATTACCAGATATAATTCACCTCCTCATAGAATCAAATTATTTCATTTCTTATTAGAGATAAGTATACTTTAATAAAAATTTGTTTGATTAGATTCGAAACAGGAAGTTATAAATTACACAGCGAAAATTCATACTGATTGTACCAACTTGTAAATTACTTATATAGAAATTTCTCACCTGTTATGAATTTTCTGGAGTGGTCAAAATTTCAATTTAAATAAGAAAAAAAAAGGTTACGTTTCTGGAAAATTAATGAATTAAAATCAATTACTAAATTTGAAATTGCGTGATTTAAATTTATTTTTATTATTGAAGGAATTTATTCAGGTATTCAAATTTTATGGTGTTTCATACTAGAAAGTATTTGTCGTGTTATTTTTAAGAAAAAAATATAATAATTTTCTTTAGTTAATAAGACATGAAAATATACTTAATAATAATTTGTTTGATCGATCACATTTAAAGTAAAAAATTATCGAATAGGAAAAAATAGTAAAAATACTGGGGTTTCAAAAAATATGTTTATTTAGATTTTCAGGATATAAAGTAGCTAAAATTGAAGCCAAATTGGTTAAGGTCGTTTCATACTCCAATGCGACTGTTAACCACACTAAGATTACAATAACTTTTTAAGTAAAATTTAATAAATTCAATAATTAAATTTTATATGAAACTGTTTTTTTAGTAAAACTATGAAAAAAGGCATAAAAGTAAAATATGAAATAACAGATAAAGTATTACAAGATTTACTTTATAATTTGGTAATAGAATATTGTGCAAAACATTGTACAATCATAATAACAAATTGTGTAAACAAATATCTGTCCACATTTCTCAAATTGCATTGCATTATCTATCGAATCAATTTACTTTGCTTCTTGTTAATTTCGAATGCAATCGACCGAAACAACGATTATGCAAATGATGGACAACTGTTAATTGCAGCACAAAATTGAGATAATTTAGTTAGAGTTTAGTTAGAGTAATCAGTAGTGAATTGCAGAATGCAGTGGCTCACAATTTGACTCTTCTGTTATCTGCATAACAATTAACGTTACTCATATATCCGCTACGATTGCGATCCTATTAAATAAATGTAACCGAAAACTTCCTTTATATGTGTAATTAGAGAAAATGTAGTGAAAAATGGTAGATAATGAAAATTTGAAATTTCTATATTTTTAAGTTTATGAACTTACAAGTTTATAAATTGTAAGACGCTAAAATTTTCTAGGTTTCCAAATTACGAAATTTTTAAATTTCCAACTTTCAAATTTTCAAATTTTCTGATATTTGAATAACGATAGTTCCAAATCCAGAATTTCTAGTTCAAAATTTGCAAATTACAAGTTTGCAGATACAATATCTAATATACAAAAATTAAAAAATTTTCAAAGATAATATTTTCCAAATTTTTAAATTCTAAAATTTCCAAATTACTAACAAATTAAATTTCGAAATTTATACCAAGTTCCCGAATTCCTATATTTTCAAAGTCCCATAGTCTTAAATTTATAAATTCTTATATTACCCAATTTTTATATTCTCAAATTTCTGTTTTTGAAATTCCCAACTTTCAAATTCTTAGATTTCTAAATCTCTTAATTCTCACATTCCTAAATTTAAAAATTCTCGAATCCCCAATCACCCAAATTTCCAATTCCCAAAATTTCCAAATTCCCAACTTCTCAAACTCACAAATTCCCAAATCACCAAATCCGCAAATTCTCAAATTCCCAACCTCTCAGACTCCCAAATTCTCACATCCCCAAATTCTAAAATTTCCAAACCCCCAAATCCCCCATCTCCCAAACTTCCAAATTCCCAAATTCCCAAATCCCCAAATCCCCAAATTCTCAAATTCCCAAACATTCAAACTCCTACATCCCCAAATTCTAAAATTTACAAATCCCTAAATCCCCAAATCCCCAAATCCCCAAATCCCCAATCTCCCAAACTTCCAAATTTCCAAACCCCCAAATCTCCAATCTCCCAAACTTTCAAACTCCCAAATCCCCAAGTTCTCAAATTCCCAAACTTTCAAACTCCCACATCCCCAAATTCTAAAATTTCCAAATCCCCAAATCCCCAATCTCCCAAACTTCCAAATTCTCTAATTCCCAAATTCCCAACCTCCCAAACTTTCAAACTCCCAAATTCCCAAATTCCCAAATTCGCAAATTCCAAAATTCCCAAATCCCCAAATTCTCATATTCTAAAACCCCTAAATCCCCAAATTCGCATATTCTCAAATTCCAAAATTAGACAATTTCATTCTTCTAAT
Organism: Megachile willughbiella; assembly: GCA_945859595.2. Taxonomy (NCBI): domain Eukaryota; kingdom Metazoa; phylum Arthropoda; class Insecta; order Hymenoptera; family Megachilidae; genus Megachile; species Megachile willughbiella. The sequence goes on from OX243807.1 coordinate 3,643,099, forward strand.
TCCCAATTACTTATATTTTCAGACTCCTAAATCCCCAAATTCGAAAATTTAGAATTCCCAAGTTCCCAAGTTCTAAAACTCTTCTTCCAAATTATCCAATTATGAAATTTGAAAATGTCTCTAATTTCCAATCCTTAATTAAAGTTCCAAAATCTTAAAATCTCTAAACTCTCAAATTTTACCTTCTCAAAGCCCCAAATTCACAAATTCCAAGAGATCTCAATTTCATACTCATAATCAAAAATTCTCAAATTCAATTTCCTGGAAGGTGTAAAAAACCTTATTCCAAAATATCAGCTTCTCTTCACATTATTATTCTCTCTATTCCGTGTTAGTCATCAGATGCATATCACCCAATTTATCCAATAAAAAACACCTAAAAAATCACTTCCTCGAAACGTTTGGCCAACAAGAGGAGTTGAAGTCAAAACCTCGAGTTCGAATAAAATGCGAAATAAATAAAATGAAATAAATCGAAAAGCGTGGCTGGATCACATTGACCCGAGCACAATGGCGGGGTCATAATACATCGGGAATGTCGCGCGAATTTTATTCCCTCGTTTGAATGTTTTATCCGGGCATTCAGGTTGAATCGAGCAGAATCGAGCACGGTATTAATCGAATGATCGATTCGTAATCAAACAGCCGTCTGGTTGCCTATACACGTTAACAATTTACTCAATTAATAATTCATTCAGCAGCCACGACACCAACCGTTCTATATTTGCCCGATTGCCGCGAACAAAGACAGGTAACGAAAACGAAACCGCGCGAAAATGACAGGAAATGTTTGCTTTCAGTTATAACGAGTCGGCTGAACTTTATTCGATTAAATTCAGATGACGGTAGTGCCCTTATGAAAGTAGTCAGATTAATTTTTAAACGCGTTTATTTCACCGTGACGTATCTGGAACTTTTTGTAGGCGCCCATTCGCGTTATCCTCGTTGGCGGATTTAATCTCGCGAGCAGTAAAATGCAATGAATTTTGCTGAAATGCTTCGTAAAACCTTCCATAAATCTATTATGTAAATTATTGCTGGTGATAAATTATCGTTAAGGAAAATGGACAAAAAGAGAAATGTACCAAATACAAGTGCTGTTTTTTAACACGTTAATTGGCACAGTTTTCTGTTCAGAAATTTTCAAATACCCAAGTTTCCAAATTAGCGAATCTAAAAATTAAAAGATTAAAGAATTAAAAAATTAGCACATTTTTCCAAATTTTTATTTATCCAAATCGCTAATTTTTCAAATTTTCAAATAACCGTATTTCTAATTTTTAGAATTTCTAAATAACTTAATTCGCAGTTCTCCACACTCTCATATATCCACTTCCCTAAAACTTTCCGTGACTCTAAATAATCAATTCCCCAAAATTTTCCAAATTTGTAAATCTCCAAATTTCCAAATTTCTAAATTTCTACATTTCCAAATTGTCAAATCTCCAAATCCCCATTCTCTCAATTTCCCAAACATCAAAAGTCGAATAAGTCAAATTTCAAAATTTCAAAATTCCTAACGTTCTAAATACAAGTATCTGGAGGACTGAGAGAATTTAAGGACTTCTTTTAGTTATATTACCATTTTCTCCTGACAAGCCTAACGTGCTCAGAATAATCGATGAAGTAATTTTCTGACAATCAGCTATTTCGTGCTGAAAACATTTACGAAAAGTTTACATACCTAGTTACGTCGAGCAAAGTTTAAGCTTCAACTTTTATGTTCCTTTTATTTCATCAAATTGTAGTATAAAAACAGTTAACCCCTTGCACTATTTTGACAAGTCTGACTCGTGACACACTGGTACTTCAGTTGGGATCAATTTTACTCGAATTTTGAATATGCTTCAATTTGGAGTTCAAGTCCAATTATCATTTGCATAGTTAACGATTGCATAATACGATGTTGTCATAACATTTCAACATTCTTTGTCTGTTTCAATATTGTAGCTGTGTTTAGTTAGTTCTGACTGACGCACCTGACAAATAGGTCATAGTGCAAGGGGTTAAATAATCTATATGTTGTCTATGTTGGCACACGTAGTCACAGGAGAGGCATTATTGTTGCATTAATCATTCAATTTCAGCTTTTCATCTGTTAGAGGCTCTCATTGTCTCAAGCTCAAGAGTCTTCAACAGTTTCATTTGTTTGCTTCTTTCTTTTATAGCAGTTAACGTGTTAATTGATTACTTGAAAGAGCAACAAAAGAGCTTTCGAGTGTTCTTAATATTGAGTTAATAATATCTACACACTAACTATAGATGCTTCCTATCTGGATTTTTCACTGAAATTTAGTGTGATAATACAGTCCCTGGCCATCGAGTTAGAAACACGTACAAAAATTTCACTGTTATGACTATAACATGATGTCATATATGGAAAATTGTCTTAGGTTATGCAAAATTATTACTAAATACGTTGATAACAATATATACATAGCAATTTGTTACCATCGTCATAATAAATTGTGTGGTGAGTGATTAAGGGCCGTGCGTTTATGTTAGGCTCGAGTATCGATAACGTTAGATGAAATTTGAATGCCATAGGCCATAGAAAATGTCTGCCTACTCAAAAGACTAGTATACAACTCTCCAACCACATTGTCTGAGTTGAAAAAAATTACAGATATATGGGAAAATAATGAAGATATAAAGCGTATGATCAATGTATACGGAACATGCCGGATATAAGCTGTGACCAAAGCAAAGGGTGGAAATACAAGATACTAACATGTGTTAATAATGTTATGTACGTTAGTAGTGTAACATGTTAGTAGCTAATAAATTATATCATTACAATTTGAACAGGCCTTTTAATTTGACGGAAAACGTGAAAAATGCTGAAAATTTATAGTGGTCCTAATTCGATGGCCAGGGACTGTAGTATTATACTTTGTGTAGTTATTACCACAAATGGTTAATTAATTATGAGACAAATGAATTTCAAACTGTCGAAAATTCGTATATCTCTCGATATACACGTATTAAAACTAATTACTGAATAATGACTGCAGGGTAGCGGCTAATTTATTAGTTCAAATTAAATTAAATGATCGGCTATTAGTGCGTATCCAGTTGAGGGAAATTTTTTTTATCAATAAATAACGTGATATACTTTAAAACATATACATACAAGTTATTAATTATGAATATATAAATTAACTATACAACGTGTTTTAAGAAAAGGTATGAAAAAATAATTAAAAAATATAGAGCAAAATTGGCTAAATCGCTAAATTGGAAAATGTCTAGATTTCGAATCCTTAGCTTGAGAAATCTCTAGATCTCGAATTCTTAGATTAAGAAATCTCTAGATCTCAAATCCCTAAATTGAGAAATCTCTAGATTCCAAATCCTTAGATTGCGAAGTCTCTACATCCGAATTCCTCGATTGTAAAATCTCTAGACCTCAAATCCCTAGATTGCAAAATTTCTTGATAACAAATTCCTAGACTGCAAAATCTCTAGCCCCCAAATCCTTGGATTGCAAAATCTCTACATCCCAAATTCCTACATTGCAAAATCTCTAGCCCCCAAATCCCTAGATTACAGAATCTGAGATCCCAAATCCCTAGATTGCAAAATCTCTAGATTCCAAGTTCTTAAATTGCAAAATCTCTAGCCCCCAAATCCCTAGATTACAGAATCTGAGATCCCAAATCCCTAGATTGCAAAATCTCTAGATTCCAAGTTCTTAAATTGCAAAATCTCTAGCCCCCAAATCCCTAGATTGCAGAATCTGAGATTCCAAATCCCTAGATTGCAAATTCTCTAGATTCCAAGAAATGAAAAATTTCAAGATCCCAAATCCCTAGATTGCCAAATTCCTAGAGTCCAATATTCTACAATTGCAGAGTCCTCAAAAATCCCTAGAAATGAAAGTAGATCTCAATACCCTCGATCACGATGTTTGCTGTAGAGGAGGCAGATTTGCTCTTGACTGTACAACGAAAAGAATTCGTGTTAAACGAGAGCGTGATTCGTATATTTATATAACAGATCGTATCATAACCGTATTCCATTTACAATATTTTCAAAATCGATTTTCTTGACAATAGAACTTCGCACGATAAAAATTTATTTCATATTTTTGGTTTCCTTTTGCAGAAGGAATTACCATTTTGACCGTATCCTGTATACATATACACGGTTTACAGATAGATAAACTATGGCAAATAAAAACGATCTGCTTTTAGTTTCGAATGTATTCATATGTTACATAGAAATGGAAGAAAGAAAAGAAGAAAGAATCATACGCATTATATCGCCACGCGATAGTGCGGTACGCATTATCAAGCCATATATTGTACTTTAGAATGTTATTTTATTATACATCTATTGATACGCATTGTATCGCAATAAAGTAGGTATGTTTTTATGCATTTTATTGTAAATTATTATTTTACTTCCTGTTATATGGCCATGTGTTGTATAATAAGTATCTTAGCTAATTTTGCGTTCAAATTCTTTTTGCAGGCTTGGAACTTTGGGATTTCAGAAGTTTAATAGTTTTGCTGCTAATTTTGTAAATTTGAAAATTTATAAACTTGGAACAATAATTTCAACCTTCTTGAATTCAAAAACTTAGAGCTTTGCGAATTGAAAATATGAAAATTTGAATATTCGGAATTAGAAAATTTCATAATTTTTAATCTAAATTCTACATACAGCACACTCTGCGTTGATAGCTAATCCATATTTTAAAACGGAAAAGAAAAATCCCAATTTCTATGCAGTAACCTTAATGACTTTACATATGATTGTACGATCATCCTTTCTTTACCTTTCTATACAGGATGTCTCACAACTAACATAAGTCTCGGAAAGGGGTTATAGGGGATGTAATTGTGAACAACTTTTCCCTTATGAAAAATGGGGTTTGCAGCTTCGTTTCTGAATTATTAAGCAAAAACACGGAGCAATCAGGGCGCGAGAATAACGCGCGCCCAGACGCGAGAGTGACAGCTTCAAGCCTGACAGCTGAGCGCGAGCGTGAACAAGTGTCCTTCCGCCGAATCAGTCTAAATGTTTAATAAGAAGATCAGTTACAAATTATAATATATTATTCATTTCTCGTGAATAAGTGATGAGCCAATTTAAATCAGCTCACCTATTGTTTAAAAATAATCCTGTTCCAGTGAAACTGAAGATGATGTTCCACATTGTGACCATTGTGACCACTATCACATGACCCCCTTGATATCCTACAACTTTCGTCCGAAACATATTTCTATATTTAACACTATTTCTACCAAGAGGTGTCAAAAGACACCTTTCAAATTTTAACTTAAAATTATTCTCTAAGTTAAATCATTTCTCCGCAATTAATTTTTGACTTTTCATACAATAGTTGTTAAATTAATTCAGCGATATCATTTTCTTCCATCTCATCCCAGATCTAGAAATGTGCATATGGTTTATTTATTTTTACCATGAGGTCTTTTCACACCTTAAGGATTTCATGACAGTGCCTACTTTTAAACCATGTTACATATAAGTATCAACACCATTTTGCAGCATCATATCAATTAGAATCAGATTAGAGAATCCCAGGAGTTGCGGCACAACTTTGATATTCGCTCATTTCCCGCCATGTTGCATTTTAGTGCACACCGCTATATTTATATTTTGTAGATTGATGAATTAAGTTAGAATTTTCAACCTAAATAATCTCTAATAAAAACACATCAATGTATCAATAAATATATTCCTCAAATTATCTACATTTAACTGATGATTTAAAATCCCAACAGTTTTGGCAATTATTTGCATTCAAACGAAAAGATGTCAAAAGACACCGTTTGGTCGAAATAGGTATACACAAAATTGTGGTAGAAATAGTGTTAAAACCGTTTCGGAAATATAAGGGTGGTGTCGGACTTTAAAGAGACCCTGTATAAAGATACGAAGGAAATCGCACCATATTCGCAAAGGATTTGAATAAAGAACGTAATGGCGACATATCACTATTCGATCAGCAGATGATCACGTATCGGGTCGTCAGAAGAATATCGAAAACCCGTTAGACGACGATGTGCAATCTTACGTCCCCTGAATATTTCTTCTTTTCTACATTTTCGAGTTGCAGTCTCCAATGTTTGTTTCTTCAGGGATATCGATTTATTCGAACTTCCACCGTTAACCAACTATTTCACCCGCGTCGTCTTACGATTATTGCCTTTCGATCCCTGTCCTACCTTTTCCATTTGTTACCAGAACAAGCCACACTGAAACTAGGAAATTGGCCCTTCCTGCTCTGTGTTCCGGTGTTCCAGTTCGCCACCGAGTTTCGTTGTATGTTTATTAGTTTAAAAGAAAATCCGGACCACGTTGCACTTCCATTTCTGGTTCTCATTTCCGTTCTACGAACGACACGTGTTTCAGAGTTGGTTCATTTTTGCTTGCGAATACAACCAGCGTTCTTACTCGTTCGCCGTAAGAGACGGAGGTTTGGAATAGCTTTGGTGTAGCATATTTTGTTCAACGATGCTGAAATTTTATAATTCTCCGTGAAATTATGAGATGTTTAAGATTTCCCAGAGCTTTGAATTAATCTTTCGTTGCGTTATGCTGGAAAAGCGGTATGCCGTGAACGTAAACATAGTTTCACTGTTTTACATATTTTCTGTTACTATTGCTTAAAATTGTTGCCGACTGAGATGACGAGATTTTGAATTCCTATCTTGATTTTGATGGTATTTCAGAATTTTGCGCTATATTGCTGTTGGTCTCTTATTTCACTTCGTATTGTAAATTCCGGCTAAATTCTGTTATTTTACTGTAAATTTTAAACGATTTTTACTGTTGTTTAAATTGAGAGATTTGGAGATGTTGAATTCCTATTTCAATTTCACTTATTTTGTTTTATTGCTTTAGTATCTCTGAATTTTGCATTTTATTTTGTAATATATTATTTATTTTAACTGCAATGTTGATATGTCTCACTAATGCGTGTTACATTTTTAGAATAGAGAAACGGAAGTTACCTTAGACATCAGCGCATCCAAGAGCATTGGAGACGCGGCAAATTCAAACTGCTGCAGTTATATAAGGAAGAACTCGTTTTTATACAAAATTAATAGTAGCAAACTACTATAATTACATTTACTGGTAAATCCGTCGCAAATAATACGTATAATATTTCTAAAAAAATCGAAAAGGTTACTAAAAAATTTATTCCATTAAATCAGCAATAAAATCTATTATTATTTTCGCAAATATCTTTTAATAACGTAACAAATTTAACAAACCTGTAATTTCTATAAATTCTTAGTAAAATTACACGTATAAATTAGTGCAGTTTCAAAAGTTGGTATAGATTCTCTCCAGTCATCTAAAGCTGTAAATAAACATTCATGTGCATTCATTGTTAACCTTCTATTTATACTCTAATATTTTAGCGCAAAATTTTGTTCCAAAAATAATCTACTAAATTATCGTCATAAAGGAACTCATTTTCCACAACACCGTAGGTTTCATGCTGCAAGATTTTCCATAACAAAAATTTATTGGATAGAATAATGCAGAGGATTATCTTAATACATGGCGGCAGTGAAGATGGATGAGGTCACAATAATGAGATCCATGAAACGATGAAACTCGTTCGCCATATCACGCCGGTTTCACGGTCGATCGATTCATCGCCATTTAGACAGCCAACATGAATAGAAAACGACGTGAAAGCAAACGAGTAAAACCGAACGAGCAAACCGAAGATTTCTACCATGGTGTTCCACCACTGAACTTTCTGCCCGTTCTTCAATTTTCAATTAGTTAGAAGGCTAATTAAGGCGAACCAAAGCGAGCGTAACTGCCAGTTCCATTGTTCTGTACGGAGTGTACTTGCTGAATGATCAAAGAAAATCGACACGAAAAATTTTGCTCAGTGAAAAGGAAGTTTACTTCGTCGAGTTTAATGGTGGAAATCGAGTGAATAATTGCATATCTTCTAGAAATGTTAAATTTATTGTGTTATAACTATAGCTAGGTGTGAGGATTTTTCTAATTACTGTGGAAATGCACTTTGAGAAATGACTTTTTTGTGACTTCGTTGCAGGTATAGCATTATTTTCTGATATCCTCTGCTTAAAAATGAAAAATTCTGTAAAACAAAATTACAAAATTTATGAAACCATAAAATCACTAAAATTTTCAAACTATAAAGAAGCAAAATTAGAAATGTATAAAACTGTAGAATCATGAAATTTTCATATCCTAAAGTACCAAAATTTTAAAATAACTAAACCGTAAAATTAAAAAATTTCAAATGCAAAATTTTTAAAGTTAAAAAGTTTCAAAATTCAATGTTACCAACGATCAAAGCCAAAACAGTTCAAAGTTCCCAATGTTAAAAAATTTCAACATTTTATATTTCTAAAGTTCCTAAGTTCTGTAACAAAGTAACAAAATTTCAAACTTTGAAGTTACATAATTACAAAATTAGTAAATTACTAAATTACATAATAATAAAATTGCAGAATTACAGAATTAAAAGATTGCAAAATTGCAATATTGCAAGATTTTTTAATTATAAAGTCACAAGAGCACAATATTATATATTACAAAATTACAAAATTATAAAATTGTAATATTACAAATATTACAAAGTCACAAGAGCACAATATTATATATTACAAAATTACAAAATTATAAAATTGTAATATTACAAATATTACAAAATCACAAAATCACAAAATGACAAAATGACCAAATTACAAAATTACAAAATTACAAAATTACAAAATTACAAAGTTACAAAATTACAAAATTACAAAGTTACAAAATTACAAAATTACAAAATTACAAAATTACAAAATTACAAAATTACAAAATTACAAAATTACAAAATTACAAAATTACAAAATTACAAAATTACAAAATTACAAAATTACAAAATTACAAAATTACAAAATTACAAAATTACAAAATTACAAAATTACAAAATTACAAAATTACAAAATTACAAAATTACAAAATTACAAAATTACAAAATTACAAAATTACAAAATTACAAAATTACAAAATTACAAAATTACAAAATTACAAAATTACAAAATTACAAAATTACAAAATTACAAAATTACAAAATTACAAAATTACAAAATTACAAAATTACAAAATTACAAAATTACAAAATTACAAAATTACAAAATTACAAAATTACAAAATTACAAAATTACAAAATTACAAAATTACAAAATTACAAAATTACAAAATTATAGGTTTGCAACATTAAAAAGTAACGAAATTGCAGGAAAGATTATAAAATTGCAAGATTACAACATGATAAAATTACGAGATAATAAAGTTACAATATTACATGATAACATGACTTAAAAATTTCAGTACTACGAAATTACATATTTACAAATTTAAAAAACTACGTATTTACAACTTCCCAATTCAAAAGTCCACAAATTTAGATCTTTACAAACTTAAAAACTTTCAGAAATCCGCAATAACACCACGCTAAAATTAAAAAGCTCCACAGTCCCGGTTTCAAAAACAGTAATTTTTTGCAACCGACTCGCACCGCATGTTGCAAAAGAGAGTATGGTTGATTAAAAAACACAGCTTTCATCTGTCATGGCGAGTATTTATAAAAGATTCTGTAGGTTTATCCAAAAAAGAGAATTTTTCAAGTACACAGTCGGTCAGCAGAGGTTCGCATATGTATCAAGGCACATAGAGACGTAGCCATGCAACAAGGCGGGCATATGTGAGTGGCAGAGAGACAGGCTCGTTTACGAACCGATGCAATTACACACTGTCAGGCCTGGCGTTGTAAGCGGATTAGACGAACGAAATGTTTAATCGTCCGACGATCAAACGGAAGGATAATGACAATGGAAGCGGGAAACCTCGCAAACGCGAGATTTGCTCCTGGCGCGCGAGCCACCCTTTGTATTTCGCAGTGGGTGCATAATTAAATCTGCGCTGTATCATACAGAGTGATCCCAGAAACTGTGTCGGATTGCAGCCTCTTCCTAAAATGTGGGAAAAGGAATTATACGAAGAAAGTTTCTTAAAATTATAATATGAAAAGTAAATATACAGGATACCGTCCGACACTTTCATGTTTCGAAAAGGGCTTTAAATATGGAAAAATGTTTCAGACAAATATTGGACATCAAAGGACAGAAGATGGTGGCAACAATTATGGATGGTCGTTTCAAAATCACGTGAACGTCATCTTTCTTAAATAGAACTTCATCTATGTTTATCTTATGGTCGGAGACAAGGATTGTAGTTATTTGGTTTCCAAAAATGTGCAAAAATTTCGCCAGGAAGCAATATTTTGTCATGATTTCTTTTTCTAAAATATTCTTTGTAGCCTTATCTAGGTAAAGAGTATTTTTTAAGACAAATGGGACGTAAAAAAATTTCTTCCATAAAAACTTGCATTTCCTTCCCGTCAGGTTTTAAGGGTAATATTGCAAGATTGGGCTCTAGATTCTTGTACATCTTACTTTTAAAGCTAATCTCACGCGTGAAGAATCTCATAAATGCTCCCATAAGGCACAACCTTCCTAATTCGATATATGGATGAGTCGAACCACTGAAGTATCCCCTTGTCTTGTCAGCGATTAAGCGTCCTTCGTAAATTCTGCAGGGTTCCACCTATTCCAGAGTTCCTGCAGACACTTCAAAACTTCCAGGCCCTTGTGTGATCTAACTTTTCCCTTTCCGTCTATCCATCCATCTTACTCTTTATCATTTCCACTCTATCCTCCTCTTTCACGCCTTTACGTTCCTCGTACATTTGTCTCACTCTGCCTCCACGAAGGCTGACGCCTTCAAGATAATTGCGGGGACATATTATTCTTTTGAAGTGCAAACGAAGACGTTGACATTATTAATGTCTCCGATAACGGGATACTCGAAAGTTGTAGAAGCGTCAGGGAAAGAGGTATCCATTATCAAACACGAAGAAGTAAATGTCACGAAGAGTGGTCTGATAAAATGAGACGAGATATTCGCAATTCCGTCTGGGGAAACGTGAATCACGGTCTGCGAAGCAGTTCAGATACCAATAATGTAAACTCCCTGAAAGATCATGCTGTGGCTGTTATCTGTTATCTATTATCTCGGATTTGCGAGGATAAAGCGAAATATTTTGAACTGCTGGTTCTTTTTGAGCGCAGAAAATTATTTATACTGCAGATGATTATTATAAATTTTATACGTAAAATGTTTGCAATTTCTGTATAATTATTTCTACATAATTAATTCAATATTTTATATAAATTGTACTTTTAGTAAATTGCCATTCTTTATTAAGAATCAGTGTTGTCAAATTGTTAGCTTTTGTGTATTTTGTGGGTGATTTACCTGGAAGCATTTTAAGGAAACATTCTGTGAAATTATTTAAAAATGTACTAATATGTAAAAATTAATATATACAATTTTTGGAGCATTAATACTTTGGTATTAAGTATGAAATATTACTAAATAATTTATGGAATATTACTGAATTTATGAAATATTTATCTGAAATATAATTATGAAAATACAAAATATAATTTTGTAGGAAATATTTAATTTTTCAATTTGAAAGATCCCACTAACTATTAATTTTTTCGTATTATTTAAAAATGTATATGCAATCTTAACAGAACTTTTCAAAGTTATCGCAAAGTTGAATAAATACAAATATTATGTGTTTCTTGTTTGGAATATTGTGTCATCCATATTTTTTAAAAATATTTAAATGCTTGCAGATAAATTAAATAAATTATATATGCCCATATACATTTTAGTCGCTCATGTAAACATTTTACAGCGATTGAAGGTAAAAAAAATAACTAAGAATATACTTCTGAAAAAGGTATGGTACTTAATGTTTGTTATTGTTCAGATATCGAAAAAGCTGCTCACTTTTGTATAAAAAATTTTGCAAATAAACATTGATTTTCAAATCACATAAGACAACAAATGTGTATACATTGTACACCACATATGTGTTAATAATGTGTTAATAATCAAATTATACTTTAATAGAACAAATAACATGTAGTAATAATTTATTATGATTTTGAAGTAGAAGTGCCTGTATCTGTAAACAAAAAATCATTCAAACAATAAAGTGTTAAACATAAAATTGTATAACAAATATAGCGAGTAAATAGTGTTAAAAGTCTTAAGATCTCTTGAATAAAAATTAATATTCCTAAAGTCTGGTAGATTTAAATGTTACTCGTAATCTATTCAGTTACTTCGTTGAATATTAAATACGAAAGGCACGAGAAATCTTTCGGAAAGCTGGTCGAACATTGATTAAAACGAGCAAACTTTTTAACTGAGAAATCTGAAATTAATGAGATTTTTCGAGTGAGCGCAAGACTCTCGGCGATCCAAGTGTTTTAATCGCTTTCTTTGTTAGATGAGCCCTGCTACTTTTACTTTTACCAACTTCTTGGTTGATAAAACGTTATCCTGCGTGGATTCTTTTCCCCCTAACTGCGCCTAAGTTTCTATTAATTTATTCGGATAGTACCAAACATACCGAGCAAAGATTGTAATATTTGCCTCATCGATAAACTATAATTTGAAGTATGCATAATCACTTTTAAGCAAAAAATAAATTGCAAAATTTAAAAAATGAGGAAAGGAAAACAAATTATTATTTTCTATCTCAACAAAAATTAATATGTACCCATTGCGCATTTAGAAGGAGCCAAATTTACATAAAAAAAAGAATAGAAAATAGATAAAAATAAAAATATTTCCAAAAGTCTGTTCCTCATTAAATTAAATTTTTTTATGTTGCATGTTTTCTATTTCTACGGGGAGGTTCACGTAACTATATCGAGGTATAATTCTGTTTCCAACGCAGGAAAATATCAAAAGAGAAAAAATAATAGTTTAAAGAATATTATATTCCTGGGACCAAGTTCTCTTTAGAAGTATGGTGCTGTTGTGTATTTAACAGTTGCTTTATTTTTAAATGCAACATTGTTTTATGCAGTTGGATTCCTTTCATTATTCTCTGTAAAAAAGTGTTGGGACACAATAGTAACAAAATTATTATTTTACTAATAAAATAAGGTATTTAAAGGTATTTTATGATTTTTTCGACAGGTGCGTCAGACAGAGCGAGTTAATTATTGCTATAATGTTAAGAAAAATAAAGAATGTTTAAATGTTAGAGATAATTTGAATATGTGTATGGAATTAAAATTAAATTTGAAATCCACTCATAGCGAAAATGTGAACCAGATTTAATAAAATTTTAGGTTGATAAAATATTTTTATCGAAGAAGGTGCTGCTATTTAAAGCGTTCATTTTTCTCCTCTCATATTTTTCTGTATCTGCACTGGTAATGGAGTTGTAATCTAAGTTACGTAAACTACCCTGCATACTTGTGAATTAATTACTGATGAAGTGATGTAGGGGTCGTATAAAAAAAAAACCACATCATTAAATTAATTTTGACATCAAATGTATATTCATTTCTACGAAATTTGTATTAAAAATATTTTTAATCAATGCAGTTCCTTTAAACAATAAATCCTTAATGAGCCACAGTTTCAGTTGAAAGAAACGTGTCATCCATAATGACGGATTTGATAGCGGTAAAATAATTAAAACAGGCATACTTAAAAATTGTCTGCAATTTAAGACACGGAGACTGTAAATATACACCGTTTTTTAATTAAAACCGTCCGCGTTTAATTTACACAGCAACCTCTGATCCAGTTGCAGGTGGTTTATCTCATTTTGCCCCGATGTTAACCGAGGCAGGGTAGTAATAATTTCTATTTTATCATTTTACCTTCTTAATCCTTCCTTCCGGTACGATCAAGTTAAAATCCAGCAGAAAATTCATCTACCCGTCGCGTAAATTGTTCGTGATGTTTGCAACAAAAAATTTCATTCAGTTAGCTCATTAAAGTCGTGTACCTTTTATAAACGATCCACTTTTCTCGAGCTTTGTTTTCCAGTCGGATTACGCGAATATGAAATACGACTGTTACTCAGACACTTGTCGGAAAAACGAAATTCATGTCTTGGATAAATTTGCTCTTCTTTCATACGTCGGACTAGCTCAATCTGGTGTTCAGCATTCGAGTTGAATCAACGCGAAGGATTTCTTCCTTCTTTCTCGCTCTGGCAATTTATTACGACGTACTTGACTCGTTCTCGCTACACATTATATTTTTTTTAACCGACGTTCTTTTTTCCTCCCGCGTAATTTCTCTTATATTTTCATGATAAAAGCGCGCTGGTTGATTCACGCGACTGAAATGGATTGTAGCTTTTACTTGGCTGAACATACACGAAAATGGTGGGGAAAAAATGCTGAACGTTGGAAATTCTGTTTTCCTCTGGACACGCTTTTTTTCTAGAAACTGGTTTTAACTATTGCCTGCGTTCGCTTTTACAAATATTACAATGGCTGTTGTACTTTTTTTGTCGAATAGAGCAAGTTTTTAAGGAAAAAATGGATTGGACATTTTGTAGAATTTCAGTTTGGAATTTTTGAGGTTTAGAATTTTGGGTCTTCAGAATTGTGCAATTTTACAATTTTTCTGTATTAAAGTTTGTAAATTTTGTGAATTTTGAAGTTTAGAATTTTGGAACATTGGAGATTTGGACTTTTTGAAATTTTTATTGAAGTTTGATTGAAGTTATGGATTGAATGATTTGATTGAAGCTTTACTATAAAATTTTAGGACTTAACATAATCTAATAATTTATATTCTAAAACTAGAAGGAAGCAGCTATGGTCATAACATAACTATTAATGATTTTCAAGGAACATAGAACACTTAACATAACCTAATAATTTAGGTGGTAAATCCACAAGCAAGAAACTGTAGTTACAATATAACTGCTAGTGATTTTCAAGGAACATAGAGTATTTAACATGATCTTATAATTATTATGATAAAGCTATAAGTACAGAAGTGTAGTTATATTAAAACTATTAATGATTTTCAAAGATCATGGAATACTTAACATAACCTAATTAATAATGTAATAAAACTATAAGTAAGAAACTGTGATCATAACATAACTACTAATAATTTCTAAGGAACATGGAACACTTAACATAACCTAATAATTTATGCGGTAAATCCACAAGCAAGAAACTGTAGTTACAATATAACTGCTAGTGATTTTCAAGGAACAAAGAATATTTAACATAACCTAATAATTATTATGATAAAGCTATAAGTACAGAAGTGTAGTTATAATAAAACTATTAATGATTTTCAAGGAATATGGAATACTTAACATCACCTAATAATTAATGTAATAAAACTACAAGTAAGAAACTTTTGTCATAACATAACTATTAATGATTTTCAAGGAACATGGGACATTTAACATAACCTAATAATTATTATGATAAAGCTATAAGTACAGAAGTGTAGTTATAATAAAACTATTAATGATTTTCAAGGAACATGGAATACTTAACATAACCTAATAATTAATGTAATAAAACTATAAGTAATAAACGATAGTTGTAATATAACTACATGTATATTGTTTAATATTGTCAAACTATCATTAAACCAGGAAAAAAATGTCAATTAAATTCGCATTTGTCGCATATAAAAAAAAAATCTCTCGAGTACTATAATTTGATCACATTCTGATTACATTATCCTGTGTCTCTAAACAGATATAAGAGTATAAGAGTAGTATAAGAGTTGAGTTAGGTTATGTTACGAAAAATAGTATAATTAAAATAGAGTAAATGTTGTATCAAAAAGTAAATAATTTATATTTAATATAAATTGATCACATTCTGATTACATTATACTTTGTCCCTAAACAGATATAAGAGTATAAGAGTAGTATAAGAGTTGAGTTAGGTTATGTTATGAAAAATAGTGTAATTAAAATAGAGTAAATGTTGTATCAAAAAGTAAATAATTTATATTTAATATAAATTGATCACATTCTGATTACATTATACTTTGTCTCTAAACAGATATAAGAGTATAAGAGTTGAGTTAGGTTATTTTACGAAAAATGGTATAACTAAAATAGAGTAAATACTGTATCAAAAAGTAAATAAAAAATACAGTATCATTTTCCTTTTAATATTCTACATTGTCCCCAGTTGTAGAAATGCTAGACGAATACCAACAACAGATAATCCCGTTGGACGTTACGCTATCCCTGCAAGCAAATGCCCCGTAAACCAGTGCCTAAATTTAATTTTGTTCCAGCGACCGGGAAAATCAATTAAATGGCCCCACGTGGATTCTAAATGTACGTTGTTTTCTATGTAAATTAACCGGCCGACCGTTTGTCCGTTTCGCGTAAATTGAGCACAGTTACCGCATGTTAACCTTTTCCCTCGTTTTTGCTTCATTTTCTATATGTGTATGGGTTTCACGAATGACGCTATCCTGTAAATTATTCACGGTGATTGTCCCGATTCAACGGATCAGGTTATTAATTGACTTCGGCGGTCTGTGATCTTTGAATTGATTTTCTGCCCTTTCATTAATCACGTGGATTTGTCCGGGCTATACTGATAATTAAAACGCGGAATTTCATTACTTATTAATACGATACGTGGTTAAGTGATCAGAGAAAAAGTGGTATTCAACAGTAATACGTTAAAACTTCGAAATTTTATTGGAGATTGGTCTTTATTTTGATGAAATTCGATTATATATCATTGATATAATAAACGATACTGGTGTGTATAGTTGGAGTGTAATGTAATCATTGGATGAAGACAACGTAGGGGAGAAGACTTCCACCACTTATTTTCAATTTTAGTAAACCTACAAATCTTTTTAAATTCTAAATTAAAAAATTTTATATATGTATATGTGATATACATAAAATTTATACATATATATATGACTTTTTTAAATTAAAAATTTTTTAATCTTTAATTTTTTTAAACAAAAATGAAACATTTTTTAATTTAAAATTTTTAGTTTGTCAAATTTTTGAATTTACAAATTTTTAAATTTGTAAATATTTTAGTCTATAAATTTCCGACTCCTATATGTTCTACATTTAAAAAATTAAAAAATTTTTCAATATCCAAATCCTCACATCCATAAATCTCCAAATTTCAAAATCCCCAAATTCATATATTCTCAAATTTCTCCCCAAATTTCAAAATATTCAAGTTCTTAAATTTTCATCTTTCAAAATCTTCAAATCTCTAACATTTCGAGTTTCCAAATCCCCAAATCACTAAATTTAAGAGTTTTCAAATTCCAAATTCTCAGATATATCAATTTTCATATTCTCAAATTCTTAAATTCCCTAGTTGTCAAACTTCTAGTTCCTCAAATTTCTAGAATTCTAAATTGTAATTCGCAAATATTTCAATAAAATTTGAAATTTCAAAATCAATCAGTCTCCAAATTCCCAAATTTTATATTCCCCAGGTCTCTAAATTCCAAAATCCCTCAACATTTATATTTCCAAATTACAGATTCCTTAGATCTCTAAATTCCGTAATCTCCGAATTCTTAGATTCTCAAATCTCAGAACCCCAGTTCCCTACATTTCCAAATCTCAAATTCTCCCAATTTCATAATTCCCAAATTTCAATTTCCCAAATTCCCAAATTACCAAATCTCAAAATCTCCCAATCCCTAAATTCCCAAATTTCAGATTCCCCAGATCTCTAAATTACCAAATCTCAGAACCCCAGATCCGTACATATCCAAATTTCAAAATCCCCCAACCTCAAAATTCCCAAATTTCAGATTCCCAAATTTTAGATTACCTAAATCCCTAAATTACCAAATCTCAAAATCTCCCAATCCCTAAATTCTGAAACTTCAGATTCCCCAGATCCTTAAATTACCAAATCTCAGAACCCCAGTTCCCTACATTTCCAAATCTCAAAATCTCCCAATTTCATATTTCCCAAATTTCAGATTCCCTAAATCCCTAAATTACCAAATCTCAAAATCTCCCAATCCCTAAATTCTGAAACTTCAGATTCCCCAGATCCTTAAATTACCAAATCTCAGAACCCCAGTTCCCTACATTTCCAAATCTCAAAATCTCCCAATTTCATATTTCCCAAATTTCAGATTCCCTAAATCCCTAAATTACCAAATCTCAAAATCACCCAATCCCTAAATTCTGAAACTTCAGATTCCCCAGATCCTTAAATTACCAAATCTCAGAACCCCAGTTCCCTACATTTCCAAATCTCAAAATCTCCCAATTTCATATTTCCCAAATTTCAGATTCCCTAAATCCCTAAATTACCAAATCTCAAAATCTCCCAATCCCTAAATTCTGAAACTTCAGATTCCCCAGATCCTTAAATTACCAAATCTCAGAACCCCAGTTCCCTACATTTCCAAATCTCAAAATCTCCCAATTTCATATTTCCCAAATTTCAGATTCCTTGAATCCCTAAATTACCAAATCTCAAAATCTTCCAATCCCTAAATTCTGAAACTTCAGATTCCCCAGATCCTTAAATTACCAAATCTCAGAACCCCAGTTCCCTACATTTCCAAATCTCAAAATCTCCCAATTTCATATTTCCCAAATTTCAGATTCCTTGAATCCCTAAATTACCAAATCTCAAAATCTTCCAATCCCTAAATTTTCAAACTTAAAATTCCCCGAATCACTTAATTACCAAATCTCAGAACCCCAGGTCCCTACATTTCCAAATCTCAAATCTCCCAATCCCTAAATTCCCAAATTCCAGATTCTCTAAATCTCCAAATTCGAAAACCCTTAATTTCCATAATTTCTTAATGTCCCTAAGAAGTAAGCATACGATAAAGATATAATCAGTGGCTGCACAATAGGGTAAAAATATATTTTACCCTCCGCGAGACAATAAGTGACCAGCTTCATCCACGCCCTCCGAATGCATTTTTCACCCTTCGAAACCCGCGTTCGAAACGAAAAGGGGAATCACAGACAGATAAATAGGAAACCGGTTCGCCATTGGCCAGCAAAGGAAAAGGAGAACCGTTTTTTCGTAGGATTTCAGCACGTCGGTTGAATATGTGGGCTGAGCAAGAGGATGAGAGGGCTGCGGCCTGTTTATATCGCGTATCAAAGGGCCGTACGTCTTCCGTTTGTGTGCAGAGCCCCGGCGAATCAAGCACCGGTGGAAAAATGTGTAATAGACGGCTGGCTACCTTCCTTTGAAATTCGCCACTGCCACAGCCATAGTCGTCGACTCAAACCACTGCTTTTGCCAGCTGCTGGAACCGCGAGTCTTCCTACTGGAAAGAACAATCGCGGTTTAAACGTGTAAGGATGTGCTTGAAGGAAATTCTCAAAGGTACATAAACGAAATAATGAAATTAAATTCACAGAGTGTATTACAAAGGAAGTTTCCTTTACGACGAACGAGCACCGACTTCTTTCGATAGAAATATGTATCTTCCGAAGGAACAATATGGGCTAATTCTACAGGTGAAAATCTGCTTTCTCTTGCGGAAAGTGTGGTAGTACTCTAGTTTTTGGGTTTTAGAGATTCTTGGGAATTTAGAGAAAGAAGAATTTGGAGATTTGTGCATGTAGTTTAGGAATTTGATGATTCAGATATTTGGCGATCGAAGAATTTGGGGATATAGAGACTTTGGGGTGGAGGAATTTATGATAAGGGTATTTGGAGTGTAGAGATTTTGGGGTGAACGAATTTGAGATAAGGAAATTTGGTGATGTAGAGATTTGGGGGTTTAAGAATTTGACATGTGGAAATTTGGAGACTGAGGAATTTAGGGATATGAGATGTGAGATCTTGAAATTTTTGAATCGAAGGATTTGGGGATATAAAGATCTTTGGGTGAAGAAATTTCATATATGGCAATTTGGTGATGTAGAGATTTGGGGGTTTAGGAATTTAAAATATGAACATTTGGAGACTGAGGAATTTAGGGATATGAAATGTGACATCTTGAAATTTTTGAATCGAAGGATTTGGGGATATAAAGATTTTTGGGTGAAGGAATTTCAGATATGGGAATTTGGTGATGTAGAAATTTGGGGGTTTAAGAATTTGACATGTGGAAATTTGGAGACTGAGGAATTTAGGGATATGAAATGTGACATCTTGAAATTTTTGAATCGAAGGATTTGGGGACATAAAGATTTTTGGGTGAAGGAATTTCAGATATGGGAATTTGGTGATGTAGAGATTTTGGGGGTTTAGGAATTTAAGATGTAAATATTTGGAGACTGAGAAATTTAGAATTTAGAATTTGGGGGTGTGGAGATTCGGTGGTCAAGGGATTTAGAATATGGAAATTTAGAATATTGGAAAAGAATTTGAGATGTGAAAATATGGAGATTGAAGAATTTAGGGATATGAAAAGGAAGATCTAGAAATTTTGGAATAAAGGAATTTGAGCATATGGAGATTTGGAGGTGTAGGGATTTGAAATACGAAGTTTCAAACCCCATTTTTGCACATGGAAAGGTTGTTCAGAATGACATCCTCTACCACTCATTTCCGGGAGTTACATTATTTGTGAGACACCCTGTATAGATATTTTGGGATTGAAAAATTTGGGAATATGGAGAATTGGGTGTTTAGGAATTTGAGATATAGAGATTTGTTGGTTGAAGAATTTGAGGATATGGAGATTTGGGGGTTTAGAGGTTTGAGATATGGAAATTTGGGAATAGAAGAATTTGGCCATATAGACATTTGGGAGTTTAGGGTTTTGCATTATGGAAATTTGGTGATCAAAAAATTAGGGTATGTAGAGATATGTAGTATAGAAATTTGGGAATCAAAGAATTTGGCAATATAGAAATTTAAGGTGTTAAAGATTTGAGGTTCAGAAATGTAGACATCGAAGAATATGGGGATGCAGAGGTTTAGGGGTATAAGAAATGTGATGATTTAGAAATTTGGAGATTGAAAAATCTGAGGATATGAAGATTTAGGGATTTGAGATTTAAAAATTTGGATATCTAAGAATATAGGGATATATAGATGTGAGATCTAGAAATGTGTGGGTATCGGAGATTTCGACAGTAAAGAATGTGGATGTAGAGATTTGAGGTCCAGAAGTGCAAACTTTGAAGAGTATAAAGGTACAGAGGTTTGAGTGTATAGGGATTTGAGTTAAGAACTTGGTTATCCAAAAATTTCAAAATACACAGATGTGTAATAACATTTCGAAAGAATGCTATTCGAAAAACAAAATGGTTCTCGATATTTAGTTACTTGTCTCTATATTCATTATCGTTCATAGATTGCATAGAAGATATTCTAAAATTTCTCAACAGAGAAATAATCGGTACAATGAAGTCAGCAAACATTTCGTAATAATTTGAGTAAGTAAATGCAGCTGTATAGTCGATAACTCGCGAATGCCTCGGACGAAATTAAATAATTAGCCGAGATAAGGGTCTCGCATGAACGCGTGTTATAATTTAATTACGCACACCGTAGCGAAACGAAAAAGCAATTAAATGGTGCGCTGATAATTATCTACGCGATAAAATATTTTCTCGCGCTCAGTATTATTTGATCTGCTGTATCCTCGATCCGTGTGTTATTCGCAAACTGGTGCGAACGATCCGAAATTTCACGGGATTTCGCGGAGCGCTGATTTTTCCTCGCTCGAAGTATTAGCATGTAACGAATTGATCGTTGGTGACATATTTCATCCTGAATTGTTTCACACGTGAAATAACAGCGACGAGGCTTATGGTAGGTTTATCGTGTATGAAATATCAAACAATTGAATACTTTCACAATTCTTTAGGGTGGGTATTGTAACAGAGTGTTATATGTTTAATTACATTATACAAAATAACATATTATTTTTTTATATGTATCAATGTACACTTCGAGATACTTCAGGCTTCCTTTGAATAATGCCAAATGTGTTAATTTAAGAAATATAAATTATATTTTGTAATTTCTTTTATATTTAAATTTTATATTTTCAAGTTCCTTTTTATATTTCAATTTTATATTTTCAAGTTTTATTATATATTTTAGTTGTATATTTTCAAATTTCTTTTTATTTTAATTCTATATTTGTGTACTTCTTTTTACATTTTAATGTAAAATTATGTGTAATTATTATTTGTTTTAATTTTTCGAATTTTCCACATTTTTTAAATTCTTATATTCCTATATTTTGTAATCCCCAAGTTTCTAGATTTCTTAGTATCCAAATTCCAAAAATTCCCTATTGTCTGAATAACTAAATAACATTCTTAAATTATTAAAAATGTTAGGTTAGGTTTAAATTATTAAAAATGTTAAGTCCTTCAATTTCAAATTCCCTAAATATCAATGTTTTCAAATTACTACATTCCCAAATTCTTGAGTAAATTCTTCAAATTCTTCAAATTTCTAGGTCTCAAATTCCTAGACCGAAAAATTTCTTAGTCCTCAAATTTTTAGACCATTAAATCCTTAATCTCTTAGGCACAAATAAACTTAACCCGGCGCTGCTTCTCTGTACGGCAGAGTTCGACGCGAATTATACGTAAACAGCACTACAATGTATGACGGACAAGGCTGTTCTCTACGCGAGTACATTGGAATGAAGTTTTTGATGATTAAATTATAATTTTTCCCAAAGATATGATACATATACTTTAACTTTGATAATTTACTTTCTTAGAAAATTCACAAAATATGTCATTTCCAAATGTTTCCAATATCGTGTATTAGTGCAAAGAGGTGCACCCATAGTACCTAAACCAGGCGTTACCTTTTATTTACATTGTAGCGTACAAGAATTTTTATGTAAAATGCGAGCGAATAAAATAGATTATTCGTTGATAATCAGATATAAAATGTATACGAATCCCTATCGAAATAGTCTAGCTTCGATCGAAATATTATATAGCGTCGCGAATATTCTAGAAAAACGAAACATCTAGAATAATCAAGTTGTATCCGGGCGCGAGAGCTTGTAGGCCGCTCAAGCGGAGCGAGAGGCAAGGCGCGATACGCGAGCCGCAAGCCGCGAGCCGCGAACTTAGCGACGAACTGTTGATAGCGCGGCCGCGGGATAGCAACCGGCGAATATAAATTAGGGGCTCGCGACAGGAGTCGGCCTATTTGGCAGTCTGAAAGAGAGGACGAGGTAAGGACCATCGGCCGCTCTTAGACTAGCCTAGGGACTCCGGCAGGAGAGTTCGGCGATAATACCTGGACGCCTGCCTGGAGAAAGAATTAGCTGGTTAGGGACTCCGGCAGGAGAGTTCGGCGATAATACCTGGACGCCTGCCTGGAGAGTAGAAAGTAGAGTAACTCCGGCAGGAGAGTTCGGCGACCAATACCTGGACGCCTGCTCGGAGTGTAGAGAGTAGAGTAGCCCCGGCAGGAGAGTTCGGCGACCAATACCTGGACGCCTGCTCGGGGAGTAGTTAGAAAGGAAACTCCAGCAGGAGAGTACGGCGAAAATACCTGGACGCCTGCTTGAAGTAAAATTGAGTAAAAGAGATCCTCCGGCGGGAGAGTACGGCGACAATTCCTGGACGCCCGCCTGGAGATGAGAGAAAGGTTTAAGCCTCCGGCGGGAGAGTACGGCGACAATTCCTGGACGCCCGCCTGAAGAGGAGTAGAAAGATGTAACACCCAGGCAGGAGAGTACGGCGAAACCCTCCTGGACGCCTGCCTGGTGAATAGGGGGAGAGTAGGGGAGTTTGTTCCTGGACACTCGTCCGACATGGAGAGTTCGGTGAATATTCCTGGACGCCTGTCGGTCGAGAGAGGACAGAGCATCTCCTGGACGCCCCGAGTACAGTACAGGAGAGTACGGGAGAATACTCCTGGTCGCCCGTTCGTTATGGAGAGTTCGGAGAAATTACCTGGACGCCATTCGAACGGGAGAGAACAGAGTTACTCCTGGACGCCTGATTGAACAAAGTTATAGAGCATTGTATAAAGTAGTCATGTCGTTGATGCGAAAGAAAGAAATTTATTCCTTGTACCAAGTCCTAACATCGAAAAATAAATCCTGTTTTCCAGTTATCCTGCTATCCTGATTTCCACGTATTTTTCCTGAATAATCATGGCTACAACATGTAATATACTTCTGTGGGATTTGTTAATACTCTTATAAAACGTGGCGAAGGCAAAGAAACTGCGAATCAAAACATACACAGTATGTCTGAAAAGTAACGAAACTTTTTAAACTTAAGGAACACTATTAGCGACATCTATAAAAACAATATGCTATTTGAAAACAGTATTCCTCCCCTACAAAACAAACCAATCGTTCTTGGAATCGAGCAACGAATTGTAAACTTATAGTGTTTAAAGCGACAGAACCTTTCGTCACCGTGTCACAAAATCACGATGGACCAAAGAGCGAATATTAAATTCTACTCGGTAAAGCTCGGTAAAACTTTTACAGAAACATTTGAATTAATGAAAAATGTTTATGGCGACGATTGTTTATCCCGTACACGTGTGTTCGAGTGGTATAAGCGATTCCAGGATGGTCGTGATACTTTGGAAGACGACCCAAAGCCAGGTTTTGGGTTTTTCTAAATTCTAAACGATTCTAAAGGTATTATACTTCGGGAACTCGTTCCACAGGGACAAAATGTTAATGGCGAATATTATCTGGGTGTTATGGAACGTTTGTGGAGAAGAATTGTTCGTGTGAGGCCCGAATATCGAGCGCCAGGGAGTTGGTTTCTGTTGCATGATAATGCACCATGTCACAGAACTGTCGCAGTTCGTGAATTTTTGGCGAAAAAACAAGTCTGTGTGCTCTAATATCCTCCATATTCGCTTGACTTATCTCCATGCGATTACTTCCTTTTTCCAAAATTGAAGTTAGCCATGAAAGGAACGTTTTATGACACTGTTACACAAGTCCAAGCAGCTGTGACAAGGGTGATTGAAGCGATTCCGCAAAACGACATAAAAAAATCTATGTTAACATTGCCTGAGCGTACCCAGCGGTGTATTGATGCGGAAGGGATGTATTTTGAATAAAAAATATTAATTTTGGCAAAATAACTAATACTTTTTTTTTATTTAAAAAGTTCCGTTACTTTTCAGACATACTGTGTATGATAAGGATCATTCAATTGAAACTGTGAGCAAGTGAGCCAGTAGAATGAGCCACTATAATGACGCTATGTAATCTACCATGACATTCGCGAAAGCCACTATAGAGGATCGTCGTACAGAGAGATAGTGACCGCAAAAGCCACTATAGTGGCGCGTCGTTAAGAGTTTAAGAATTCTGATAACCAGATATAAGTAACAGTAAATCAAAAAATACTCTCTAGAATGTAATGACTTCTTGTGTCTTATTGCTGCTATGAGTAAGGAAGTATTAATTTGAAATTTCAAATGTGTCTAAAGCAACGAAAAATCGCTAAACTATTGTATCGCAAAAAACTTGCACTGAGGTGTAATCCTCTCGCTGTAATATGCATTCTATGAATTAACATCTCCAGCAGATATTTTCTCTTTCCTTGCCTCAAGCGAGCACTGAAAAAGCGACGTTTCGATACATGAGAGGACACAATTACAAAATTGCCGGAAGAATTAAAGCGGATTCCGAAATCGGCTTACCAGGAAGCTTTCGCAATTAGGAAAAATGATTTAATAAATGCATATGTATGGAAAGAGAATATTTTGATGGCGACATGTTGTAAATGATATTAATTCTTACAATAAACGATATGCAGTAAAAATCCCAGATCTGTTGAGATATATATTGTATATTTTTTACAGTCACGAATTGTATGAAATTGTATCACTTCACTGGGTTGTAATTACTCATTCAAGTTCGGTCTGCGATTCACTTTGTGGGCTTATACCTTTTGTTCGAAATTAATTAAATTAATGCAACATTAAGCGCGCAACAGCTTTATTTTCTCTAAATGTATTAAACTTCCAGTAATCCCCGTTGTGAAATATCCTGATTGAAATGCATAAAAGCGATAATGCATGCATTTTACTGTGAATCATTGTTCATTTTAACTGAGAATCAGCCGTTTTATATTAATAACGATTATGAAATGTTTGTGCAGCATTCTTTATTGGAATTTAAGCTTCGAAATAATATACCGTACATATTCTTGTTTGAAATTTTTGTATTTTTAAATTGTTTCATTAATTGACACAAAATTCAGTAATTGATGCAGAACTAATTTCAAAAAATTAAATATTATTTTTATTCAATTTAACGTATTACAATGGATAAGAAGGCAATTGCTCAATCTGTAAATTTGTCAGTTCTAAAATTATCAAATTTCTAAATTTTGAAAGCTGGAAAAGTTAAGTTTTAAAATTTGTAAATTTGTAAGTTTGGGTTTTGAAATTTCTGTGTTATCAAATTTTGTATAATTTTGTTTCTGAATTTTTAAATTTACAGATGTCAAATTTGGAAATTTGGAAACTTGTTAATATGTAACTTTACAAATTCTTAAATTTGATATTCGTAAGTGTCCATGTGCGTAAATTTGTTATTTTTAGCTTCACAAATTTGTAAATTTGATACTTCTGATTTTCCAAGTTTCTGAATTTGATATTCCTAACTTAACAAGTTTCTCAGTACAATATTTCTAACTTAACAAATTTCTAATTTTCCAAATTTATAAATTTGATATTTCTATTTTTCTAAATTTCTGAATTTAATATATCTAACTTTCTAAATTTCTAAAATTGAAAATTTAAAAATTTCTTACCTGCCAAATTAGAAAATTTAATATTCCTTTCCAACTATATAAATTTCAAATTGCCAAATTCGAAAATGTCTGAACCCAAAAAATTGAATGTTAAAAACTTAAAATTTCTAGTTTCTACTTACCAGAGCAAAGCTTTTAAATTTGTAAATATAGATATATCCAATTTTTTAATATTTTCAAAGGTTTAACTTTGAAAATTTGTAAATTTAAATGTTTGAAAATTGAACGAATCTGTGAATTTTCTATTTTCCAAGTTAAAACAATTTTTAAACTTGTAAACTAAAAAATCCGATATTACTCTATCATTCTATTATTGTTTTTATATTATTATTATTATACTATTATTCTTATATTGTTATTATACTATTAATATATTATTATTCTAAATAGAATCTTATTAACCTCGATAATTATAAAATATACGAAGAAAATTTTATATTTGCTGCATCGGCATTGTTCAAGATTGTGATTGAAAAATATGGTGGTTGCTTTTCATTCAAATAGGACCGGCTGTACGCGTCTCTTTGATTGAAAATTTTTACATCAGCCTGATCTTCTATATCTCTGTTATGACTTTCAGCGTTTGTTTCATTTCAGGAGTTTCTTTCTTCTTGACAAATCTGTAACAAAATATTCCCTGCATCGCATCAGCTTCGTGCGTTATTTGCAAACATTTCTATTCGCTCCGGTTGCAGAAGTTTTGTGTTTTCCACAGTGACTTGCGTCTCGTACGCTTTGTTCTCTGCTGGGATTACAAGAATATGAAATGCGACGCTCAGACAAGCTATCTGCGAGGAAAGCAAAATTTGTGCCCCGAATAAATTTGTTTTCCTTTTGTACGTTAAACCTGCTCCATTTAATTTTTTATATTTCTTAAATGGTATCACTAAATTGATTCGTTCGTTGCATCATATTCAGACATTGTTGTTTCGGCTCTGTATTGAAATTTTTATTTTACTTTATTAGAAACGAAAGAATTTCTTCAGAAATTTTGTATGAAACTCATTTAAATGATATTATACCTATTTTAGAAATTAAGAAAAATTGATTTTTCAATGAACATAAATTCGCTAGCAGATTTATCTGCAATGTACACTAAATTAAAGTGAAGTATTTATGTAGATTAATTTTATTATTTCTTCAAATTAGCAATTTTATTAAAATATATTTAAAACTGTTCTTAAAAATACGAGTTAACTGGGGTGGGGTAATTGTGAAATATGTGGATACGTGACAATTCTAGTTTCATTTTTCTATATTAGTAAGATAATTATGACTTAAATTATATGTAACGAAAATTTGTTTATTTTTCAGGTATGTATCATCGGACGGTCATTTGTGTTCACCTGGGCGACATTTTGCACGTTTTAATGTAACTCCATGGTTCCTCGGTATTTTATAGAACGGTATAGTGAAATTAATTTACATCTTAATATTTTGTTTAATCCTAGTGAATAATATTGGACGTACATAAAGAATATTTGTTTGAAGAATAAGATATGCATATCAATAAATAAAACCATATAGCAAAGCTAAAATAATGTAGAAGAATACACCGTGTAATGACTATAATGAAAAATTTGTGTATTCTTCTACAAAAATCTGTTTTATAGAAAATAATTAGAAACCAAAAAAATAATATTAAATCCCGAGAAAAACTTTAAATTTTGTAATACACACAAAATTTTACAAAAATTATAATGTACCTTTTAAAATAGTGTATTTATAAAATATAATTTTAAATTTATATTTGTCTAAATTATTTTAATAAATTTCCTTAGATTGCTAACAAATAAAGTGTTAAAAATAAATTATCAACAGGTATTTTACTCTGGACTCAATTTTACCCAATGTCAAACGTGATTGATGAACAAACACATAATTTTCTATTTTTACTAACTCTTAACGATCACACCTCATCAAAATAACATAGCTGGCACATTGTGACGTTTAAGACCATTAAAAATTGTTTCTTACAAAGAAACTACTCATTATTTTAACTTGAAAAAAATTACAAATAATCTATGATAATTATTTTAACATATTTCACAGCTGTTTGCAGTAAATTTAAATGTTGAATATGAAAAAAATTAGAAACGTGAAAAAATTGAAAAAATTATGGTTTTCACAGAGAAATTCAAAATTTGTTTCGATTTTAATGTGAAGAGGTAAGATTTCAGCTGAACACCCTTGAGATATAACACTTTCAGAAAAAAATAATAAAAATATGTAGATGTATCAAAAGAGGTATTTATTCAGATTTTCAAGATACAAGTGGCTAAAGTTGAAGCTAAATTGGCTAGGGTCGATTCATACCCCAGTGTGACCGTTAAGGGTTAACATTCCAGTAAAGTAAATATATTATCATTACCTAATTAACTTTCATGGAAGATATTTATAAAATGCCCCCTTTTAATTATCAAATGATATTTGTAGAATCTACAATTCTATTAAAAATAATTTAGACCCCGACTTTGCTGCGAGAAATTTAATTAAAAAATAAAAAAAGCAAGAAAATAATAGCTAATAAGCAAACCAGTTCAATCTCGTCTAATAACGTAAAACTAAGAAACAAGTATTTTAGCTTACCGCAAGAATTTCCTTCAAACTTTTGATCGCGGCACTTGTTTGATATGGCTGCTCGCCTCTATTACTTTTTCTTGTTCCTTTTTCAATTCGAGAAAGTGTATAAGACGGGAACTTGAAGGAAATTTCGTGATATTAAGTGCTGTATTCTTGCTTTATAATAGAGAAACTTCATGAGTAAACTTCAATCGTGTGGTTGAGAAAAATTGCGAAATGCAAAATGCAAAAAAGAAACAGGGGCCTAAGGCAATTTTAAAAACCGATAATTGAAATATTTCGAATTCTAATTATTTAGAGATATGTCTCGATAAAAGAACAAATATTATTGACATAAATATTGTTAAAAACAAATATTTTAATGTGAACAAAAATAAAATTAATCATGTTTTCTACGAAACAATCCTCTCTGATTATTTTATAAAATTTACAAGAATTGGGATTCTAGATGTTTCTATACATTACAAAATTCACTAAAAGTTACTGGAAACATAAGTACTTTAAAATAGAATATTTTACAAAATTTGTAAAAGTTAAACTTGTAGAAGTGCATGTTTAGTGAATTTACCAAAAATTGGTCGAAACATAAGTATAAAATAAGTATACTATTCTTCATATTTGTAATATAAAACAAATAATTATATTATTCTTAATATATTCACGATAATAAATTTACTATTATTAATAAAAATTTAAATACAGAAATTTATTACTAAAAATTTAATATATACAAATTTTGTAACACGTGTGTACATACACAGTATTAATTCTATATCATCGTACCATTAAATTAATTTAGAGTTTATCCTCTGAAAATTCTGACGTTTAAATTTTTATTTCCTCTTGCTTTTTTATAAAACCTGAATAAACGAAGCACCTTTGACTGACTTGTGAATGACAGCTTTCGATCTGTCTTCAAATAATAATCTGTCAGCTTTGACATTCTTGTGCAGTGATCTAGAATTCCTTTCCTTTACAGTTGTCACTAAACTATAAATGGCCGCTAGCTAGGCCGCTTCCTATAGGAGACATACTGTAAATAACAAATTTCGCCCGAAGGCGTGTAAACGACGCTGCGAATCGATTGTGCACCTGGACAATTCAAAACAACATACATTAATGACGATATTATGTTGCTGCATATCAAATGAATTTCGAAAATAAGTCTGATATGATGACGTTAAATATCGCAAAGCATTCACATTGTTTATTAATTTAAAAAGAGATAAGAATAAAAGTATAATTATTATACAGTGTCTCATAACTCCTTATAACACATAAGGGATTGATTCTACATCAAGAAATAAGTCAGAAATGTAAAACAAAATTTGTTCATATTCCGTTTTTGAGAAAATTGCATTTGACAGTATTTGAAAAATTATTTGACAGATAATTCGTTCCAAATATTTCAAAGAGAATTTACAGTTCTAAATATTTGAAAGAAATTTCGGTCAAAATATTTTAAAGAAAAATAGTTTAAAATAATTGAAAAAAATGTAATTCAAATTCGTCAATTCTTTCAATTTTGAAAGAAAATTCGTTAACTGCACGGAAAATAATATTTTCAACAAATGTTTAGTTACTTTAACTATTACTAAATGTTACAAATTATTGTCTAGATGAGATATAATTGTTTTATTAACAATAACTGTTTTTTATTAGGTTACCATTGTTATCTCACCTTCATTTTTAAAATTCTTAAAATAAAATTTTCCAAGTTAAAATAAATAGCTTTTCTGTCAGAAACATTTTTAGTGGCTAGGGTCTTAAACGTCCCAGTGTGCCAAATATGTTATTTTGATGAAGTGTGACCATTAATATCAACGTTAATGGAATAATAATTGCAAGCATATAATTTTCAATATCTTTCAATCCTTTCGCCATTGGAATTAATGGAACATCCGTTTAATACCAGTAATCACGAATATGTTCGCC
The DNA here is from genome assembly GCA_945859595.2 of Megachile willughbiella. Taxonomy (NCBI): domain Eukaryota; kingdom Metazoa; phylum Arthropoda; class Insecta; order Hymenoptera; family Megachilidae; genus Megachile; species Megachile willughbiella. The sequence continues at coordinate 3,674,225 of OX243807.1, forward strand.
CTTCAGCGTTGAAACCTGTTAGTAAAAAATTACGTGATCAGGTTTAAAACCTTTCATCAAGTTTTTCCAAGCTTCATCTCGGTGACAGATCTGCCCTCCGTCTCCTTCCAACCTGTTCTAACTCAATCTCTCCCTTCTGTCACCTTTTTTCGGACTGGATATCCTCTTGTCGATCCTTCGAAGCTTCGACGATGTGAAAAAGGACGAACGAATGAACAGAAAGGATGGATTATGATCAGATAACCCGAGCCAGACCAGGATTTTCTATGATCACGGATTTGCTGATCTCGTTTAAATCTTTCCACCTCTATTATTTTGTCACAATGGACGTCAGCACTTCGCAAATTATTTGATGCGGAAAGTAAGAATAAGATTCTGTGACATTAACATAAGACGTGAACTTGAAGTTACTTTATTTAAAAATCAAGGATGGGAATGATTTTTTGGAAGATAATATAGTACGAATTTTTAATAGAATTGTTTAGCAATTGATATAATAATTATTTCAGAAGATGTGAAGATAGGAATGAAGATTATTACATGTGTGAATTCGGTCAAAATTTTAGATTTCACGTATAAATTCGGTAAAGATTTAAAATTTTATCTGCGTTAGGTAAAATTGAATATCTAGGTGAGTGTTGTGTTGTTCATAGCTTTGTCATTCACATTTTCATATGTATAATTCAAATAGATAATTTGCAAATATATAGGTACCACTAAATTATAGTTACTTTTAATATAAATTAAGAAAAAAGCAATAAAAGTCAAAAAATGAATTACTATATAAATCATTCCTCATCTGAAGAAGTATAGTATACAGGGTGTTTTCGAAATTTAACTGAATAGAGGGTGAATTTAGGTACAACTGAAGGTACTGAGAAGTACAACCAAAGAGAGGGTGAATCTACGCGCAAAAATAAGGCAAAGATATAAAATACAATTTTTTCATATGTTACTCCATTTTCGAACAAATTTAGTTTGAACAGTTTGAAAGTATTTATAAGAAAAATGTGCTCATAGCATATAATATGTGAACAAACTGTGAACTTCTTTACAAATACTGAAAATTTTCTTGAAAATGTCACATACAACATTTTTTATTTTACCACGTAGATTTTGCGATTGCCCATTTCAAAAACACCGTTTCGATCAAATTTCTTATCGCCCAAAACGAAAAATCCCTCATTTTTGTAGGTTAAGTCCACCATTAAATTAAATCGTAATTACCTATAGCAGTGAACGAAATAAATGCCCGAGAGCACAAAAAATCGTCAACGTATCAATTCAACAACCTTTCCCTCGTAGAAATTGCCAAAGCAATCGAGAACTGTTTCCTGTTCTTCCACTTTCTTGAAGGAACAAGAACAACGATGCCACGGATTTGCTGGCTGCCTCTGACCCGGCCAATTTAATTCCTCGGATCCGATATCATCTATATAAAGCAACATCCAGCTGCAACCAGCAACATTCCAGCATCCTTTCGGTTTCCAACTGTATGGAATTTTCTCAGAGTCGAATATACCGTCGAGCACGTTTCTTTGAGCGAGCTAATTTGTTTCCGTTTTTGCGCGAGCGATACAAGAACGATATTCCGTGCACGCTCTGGCAAAATCCTGTGTTCTTCTTTCCAACTCTCTCCGATCACTGTGTCCTTCTTTCTGCGTTTCTTTGCCGTTGTTTCGGTAACCCATGGAACAAACAAACTGTTCTCTTTAGACGTTCTTGTAAATCTTGCCTACCTTTCAGTCACGTCGTTAATCTCTTTAGCTACGAATTTCTTTAAGATCGCGAACACACGGGGGCATCGGGTACTTTGGGATGTTTGAATTTTGTAACTTTCGTGGTTCGAAATTTTGGGCTCGGATTTTTTTAAGTTTTGGAAATTCGGGAGTTTGGAATTTTTAGGATTTTCGGAAATTGAGGGTTTGGTAGGTTGGAATTTTGGGGATGTTAGAAATTTGGGGAATTTTGGGAGTTTGGGAATATGGAATTTTCTAATTAAAGGATTTTGCGAACTTGGGAATTTGGGAATGTGGGAATTTTGGAATTTAGGGAATTTGGCAATTTAAAATTTGGAAATTTTTGAATTTATGGGTTTAAGAACTTAAAAATTTGGAATTTTAGGATTTTGGGAATTTAGGAGTTCAGGAATTTGGAAATGCGGAAATATGCAAATTTAGAAAATTAGAATTTTGAAAATTTGCTAATTAAAAAATTTGGAAATTTTGGAATTTATGAATATAAGTACTTAAGAATTTGGAATTTTAGGATTTTGGAATTTGGGGATTTTGGGAATTTGGTAATTTGGAAAGTTGGGTTTGTTGGAATTTGAGAATTTAGAAATTTGGAATTTTAGGAAGTTTAGGAATTTTAGGAACTTTAGTTATTTTAGGAATTTTAAGAATTTTAGAAACTTTAGTAATTTTAGAAATTTTAGGAATTTTAGGAATTTTAGAAATTTTAGGAATTTTAGGAATTTTAGGAATTTTAGGAATTTTAAGAATTTTAGAAACTTTAGTAATTTTAGAAATTTTAGGAATTTTAGGAATTTTAGGAATTTTAGGAATATTAGGAATTTTAGAAATTTTAGGAATTTTAGGAATTTTAGGAATTTTAGAAATTTTAGGAATTTTAGGAATTTTAGGAATTTTAAGAATTTTAGAAACTTTAGTAATTTTAGAAATTTTAGGAATTTTAGGAATTTTAGGAATTTTAGGAATTTTAGTAATTTTAGAAATTTTAGGAATTTTAGGAATATTAGGAATTTTAGAAATTTTAGGAATTTTAGGAATTTTAGGAATTTTAGGAATTTTAAGAATTTTAAGAATTTTAGAAATTTTAGAAATTTTAGGAATTTTAGGAATTTTAGGAATTTCAGGAATTTTAGGAATTTTAGGAATTTCAGGGATTTTAGGAATTTTAGGTATTTTAGGAATGTTAGGAATTTTAGGTATTTGGAATTTTAAGAATTTGAAATTTTGTAATCTTAAGAGTTTGTGATATTGAGGGTTTTCCATTTTGGTAATTTAGAAATATGCAAATCTGGAATTTCGAGATTTTGACAATTTGAAAATTTAGAATGTTACGATTTTTAGAACCTGTACTTTGGGAATTTGGAAATCTTCATATCTGAAACTGTTGTAGGAGGGGAGATCCCTGATCGGAGTGACGTAATAAAAATGTATCAAGAACGACAATTGTTTATTTAAGGAATGCAGTACAATATGAACGATTCAATTATGCGAAAAACAAAAACACCAAAATGCAAATGAAACATACGAATGCGAGGCGAAGCCTAATGGCGATGTAAAAAGTAATTATAATTTTCGTTAGATGGTGACGGATGTGTGTATCGTCTCATCTCCAATAGAAACTTCAAAAGTACGCAATTTCTGAACATAGATACTTTGGAAACTTAAACGGCTCTTTATTTTTTCCTTATATTAACTATCAATGTTTGAACTCTACGATTCAATTTGTCCAAAAGTTTTAAGTCTGATTTAACTCTGACGAAGTGAACAAAAATGTCGAAAATATCGTTTGGTAATAGAGTGAGAACTCTGCATAACATTATCGAAAGCTTAAGGTTCGTAAATTACTCATTTGTCTCGTCGAGGAGAGGTCCACAAACGGTTCGTCGAAAGAAAGGCAGTGGGCCACTAAACTCGCATAAATCGGCATTAGAATGCATAATCGCCTCTTGGTCGCTGATTAATTCTTCGTAGTTGGTCGTAAGAGAAGCTCGGCTTGATTTATAGTCCCGTTTACCTCGAATGGAAATCTCGGCCCGTCTAGCACCCTTCACAGCGCAGACTTTAACGGCAAAAGGGCAACGGGTCTTTCGTTGAAAGGTTGTGCTACCCTTTTCAACGGGTAGAGCGACGTTCTGCAATACAGAGACTTCGGTAACAATACCTTCTCGCTTCTCCGGCCACGGATCCCTCGTTCTTTCTCTATTTTTGAGGGTAAGAGCGATGGCTTTCACCCCTTTTTCGCGAAAGGCCTGGCGCGCGTACAAAGTGACGCATTTCTCGTCCTTTTACCTTCGTCCATTGATTTTTTTTCTCGCTTTTGCATGGGCTCTTGTCTCCAGTTGAAAACGTCTGTTTAATCGTTCATTATCCCGTTGAACGTGCGTCTGTGTCTTTTAGAACTTGCGATCGATGGGTGATTTGTATTGAAGACTTTCTTAACCCCTTGCACTATTTTGACGAGTCTGACTCGTGACGCACTGGTACTTCAGTTGGGATCAATTTTACTCGAATTTTGAATATGCTTCAATTTGGAGTTCAAGTCCAATTATAATTTGCATAGTCAACGATTGCATAATACCATGTTCCCATAACATTTCAACATTCTTTGTCTGTTTTAATATTGTAGCTGTGTTTAGTTAGTTCTGACTGACGCACCTGACAAATATATAGTGCAAGGGGTTAACCCTCCGTTAATCGCGCGTGTGTCTTCAAGATACATGCCTGACTTTTTGCGAAATAATGGCGAATTTAATGATTCTGGAAAATAGAGATTTATAGTAATTTTCAGCAGATGCTTCCCGAAGGCTTTCTACAAACGCAATAGGCAGATTTTGTTATTGCAGTGAGGTTGTTTTTACAATAAAATTGAGTTGTAAGAGTGTTGTATGGATGAGGTTGGTGAGTGAAATTAACATTTTCGGGTTTGTACCTTCTTCCGTGTTTAAAATTACATGCAAGTGTAATTTGTAATCAATGTTTTAATACAGAAATCAAAACCGGTGATTCCTCAAATTAATTTTATTTTGTAAAGACTTTTGAATAAATGTAACTTTTAATCTTAATTCGGTCCTTAAACGTACGAAAATTAAATACGTAAGAAATGCATCTGAAAATTCTACGTCACGAAATAAGTCAAAATTGTAGAACACGATTTTTTGTATTGTATTCAAAAATATTTGAAGAATTAGAAGTTTAAATTGTTCGAGAGGTAATTCGTTCAAAATATTTCAAAGAAAATTTATAGTTCAAAATGCTTAGAAGATAATTTATAGGTAAATATATTTGAAAAAAAAAAATGTAAATTCAAGATATTTGAAAGAAAATTCGTTAATAAAGAATACATCTAAAAATTAATAGAAATAATATTTCTAAAATATTTTTAAGTATGATAATTTTTAAATATTTATGAATTTGGTAATATTTGCATAATATTTTCAAACTTACTAATTTTTCAAAGTATTTTTAAACTCGATAATTTCAAAATAATTTCAGCCTTCATATTTGTAAACTATTTTTAAACTTCATAATACTTTTATGCATATTTCTATCCTTGAACTACAAAAGACGAAATATAAATGTGTAAAAAAATAGCAAGAACGTTTATGTTTGTTCAGAAGAAACTTTAAACCTTGAACCCAGAAAGACCGCACTGAAGGGTCACACGAAATCGATAAAATGAATGAAAAAGGAAGCGATGATTTTGCCCGTAATCGTTTCTCGATGTTTCTTCAGGTCGCATCCGGTGCCACGATGGCGAAAGTCGCGCGACGATTCATTCTTCCGGTATATTTATGGCGTGACGATCGAATTGATTTAGAACCCCCCTAACGGCGGACCAATACGCGGAGGGGAACGGTGCGAGCTGCTTAAAAGCCGAGTAAATAAACGCATCCCTCGCGCCAATAACGCGCCACGAATCCGAAGGGAAGAGCACGGTAGGGTGAAACCTCTTACGGGGATGAAACTCGATTTACGTCGAACCCTCGGCCTCGATGGACGAAGGGGATACCTAGAAACAGTAAACAAGGGAACGCGTCGCCAGACATTCTTTCGAATCCTTCGACTTATAAAGGATTCCCATCCTTTTTTCTCTCCACAACCCTTTTGTTACCGAAAATGGACTGATAATTGAAAGAGGGTACGCTTACAGGTCGGCATACTAAATCAGGAAACTAATTTTTTACGGGGCAAACGATATATTTCAAATTATCAACCCTTTCATTTGAATGTTAAATTTGATGTAACTCTAATCGAAAATTTTAACCCTGACTTAACTCTCGAATTTTACTGAGTTTCAAATTTGTTGGAATGCTTTCGTCTAATGATGAAATTTTTTGTTTTGATCTAAAATTTTATTTTGAAAATTAAACCTTGAAGTATAGCTTACGAGTTGAGCTAAAAATCTTCAAATTTTACAGTAGGGTTAAATTTTACTTAAAGAGTAGTTAATAAATTATAACCTGAAATATTTACGACTTATATTTTATCTTAAAATCAACCTTGCAATTTATCTTAAAATTGTATCACAAAAATTAACTTATGATTTGTTATCTAAAGTTTTATCTTGATAATAGCCTACAAGTGTTAATTTAATATCATACCTTAAGAACTAATCATTAAATGATAACATACAATTTTTATATAAAATTAACCCGTAAACTTTCATTTAAAATTGTAGTATTAAAAGATTGTAGTAATATTGTAATTTTAATCTAAAATTCACCCTTAAATTTTAACCTTAGATTATACATTAAGAAGCTAAGCACAAATTATATCTTACAATTTTTATTTAAAATTAATCCTTCAATGTTAACTAAAGATTACGGTTTAGAAAATAACACTTAAGTTTTCAAATAACATAAGTCCTCTTGTTTCATATTTTAAATTAAAGTTAAGGAAATTTACCTGAAATTTTTAACTTAAAAATCAGTCTCTAAATGATTCTTAAACCTAAAATTTTATTTTAAAAGAAAATCCTCAAACAACAGCTTACAATTTCCAACTAAAACTAACCTTTTAATTTTAACTTAAGATTATAATTTAAGCCATAACTCCTAAATTTTCACCAAAAATTAACCATTATTCCTGAAATTGACCCTTAAATTCACCTTAAAATCTTATGTTAAAAATTAACTCCTAAATAACAATTTAAACTATTAAAATAAATAAAAGTTATTACAATCAATAAGATACATAAAAGTGTTTAATACAAGAAAATACAAAAAGTGTCTCAAAATTTAAAATAATTACCATTTCAGTTTTTAAGTATCAATCCTTATCTGTTAAAAATTATAAAATATGATTTCTGGAGATTTTACGGAACTTATATTAAGAAGATACATAAGTGACCGCCATTTTCAACTTCGCAAAGCCACGCTCTTGAAACCCTGCCATCAAGAGGGAGACTTCCACATATCAAAATAAGCTCGTTCACTCTGTATTATTAATGATGTTCAAAATAAAATTCCATAAATTTGGTTCACCATAAAGCTGCGCAAAACTGCATAATAAATCTCCAAGGTGTATTTCACAAACTCTGAAAAGGAAAACCATGCAAACGTTCAATTTAAATATGTTACTAATTTATCAAACCTCTGTGTGTTATTTGTATCACTCTGTTTAAATAGAAATTTAGAAAGAAAAAAACTTAAATCCTTTATTATATTTTGCTACAAATATGCTGCATGAAATTCTTGCATTTTTTCAAATATTTACAAATAGTTTCGTAATCAACCAAATTGTTAAAAACCTTAATTATTTTTCTTAATTTTAATTCTATCATGTTACTTTAAAAATTGCGAATTTGCATTATTGTATCAATTTTTTTTTAATAGATATTTGCTTGCCATTTTTTATTCGTGTTATTCATATACTATATTCGTATTATTAATAATATTCAAAAATTGTGCAACGAAAGTTAATGATATCTGTAATTTAAAAAATGAAATTTAATTATCTTAGCATTGGAGATATAAAAATACGTAATAAATAAACAATTTTCCAAGTTACATTAAACTGACCTATATTAATTCTTTCACAAACTATAAATGTTTGTAGTAAAGTAACTATGAACATATTTGATATTGCAGCTCATAGTCCTTCATAATTACGAAATCCTGTTATGTACTTACTCTGGATAGCGTTATATATTCCAGAATATTACGCGCGGACAGTGAATAACAAGGCCATCCACGGGTTAATAAAGACATTTGTTAGTACTCGTAGAGTAATGAGCTATTCGAGACTTTAGCAGATACTTAAGCGAACACGAGAATCGATCGATACTTGTAAACAGTCGAGGAACCTCATAGCCAAGTTTACGTAACTATTCACGTGGCCAAGAACCGCACAATTGATGAATCCTAACCGCTATAGTATCCTTTGAACATCGTAAAATACATACAAATTTCATCCAAGATAACCCAATAACTTTAATTAATATATTATTACCTTCCAGGCTATCAAGTATCGTGAAGTGAGTTGCCTAATCTGCCCAAGTGAAATAGCTTTTAGAATCAAATTATTACGTAAATGGGCCACATATTAATTTCGTGTTCATGAGTTTTGCATTTTATAAATAATAGGGACATGGTAAACCTATTAATTTTTCATGGACTTTATTTGTGGATTGAATTTATGCAGGTCCGTTATTAATACTTCCATATACATTTGTAACAATAGGTCATTCTTAAAATTGTAATTAAATGTAGTTTCTTTGGGATTTTTATAAAAATAATTATTTATCTAAAATATCACTTATTTAGTAAGAATATTAAGTTGTAGTAATAGAGAGATGTAATGATATAGGGATTTGGTAATGTGGGAAATTGGGAATATAGTAATCTGAGGATACAGAAATAGAGGGATGCAGAGATCTAGAAATATCTGGGTCACTGATGTTGGAAACCTATCTAGGAATGCAGTGATATAGAGATATAGGGATATAGGGATATGACATATCCAAAGGGATGTGACATAAAATTTTTGAAATCTACGTATCTGGTAATATACGAATTTGGGGATGAAGGGATATACAGATATAGGTATTTATAATTATATAGTCTATCACTATTGCAAATTAAGGATATAGTTATCTAATGATATAGTGACCTAGGGATATAGTTAGCTAAGGATGTAGTAATCTGGAGCTGTAGTAATTTATGAATACTGTAATCTGCAGATAATGATCCAGAGATGTGGAGATATGGATATAGTGATACAGAGTTGTGGTTTAGAGATATGGTAGTCTAAGGATATAGTGATCTAGGAATAAAGTGATTTGAAGATATAACGATCTAGTAATATACTGATCTAGAGATGTGGTAGTCTAGGGATAAGTGATGTAGGGATGCAATGTAAAGACATGCAGATCTCAAAAACATTAATTTTCCCTGTTTAACTTAATGGTTACATACACTACCGCTCAAAAGTATCCGGACACCTGCGAAATATATATTCGCACTGCATAAAAGGTATTTAAGTATCTACAACAGTGACTACAATCGATTGTTATTTGCTGTTTATGAAATATTTAACGTTTGAAATTAGAAATTATGTATGTGGAACTTACCAACATTACACTACAATTAAATACGAGATTCATCAATGTATCTACCGCGGTTAGATACTACCGCTTGCACTAATCTCAGCAATCTTCCTACAAATTTTCTGATTGCTTCTGTGTGGTGCTCTAAGACGTCTGTTACGTTTGCTTAGTGTTTCAATACATCGGTCTTCGGATTTAGTTGTCTTCACTGATCGTCCTGTTCTTTTTTTATAAGCAACCACTGCTAGTTGCATACTTTTTAATAGTGTCATGCACTGTTGATTTCGGAATTTTTTCAATTTCCCTAACTGCATATCCTTCTTCTGCAAGAATCAGAATACTGGAACGTTTTTCTATTGATAATTCTCGTTTCGAACTCATGTCTCGATGGAAAAGAAGCTACAGACAAACTAAACCGAAGCTGTCGAGTGCATAGCGTTACCTCCATTCGTATCTCCATTGAGAGAACATAAACATCTCATCAACAGTTTACAGACACTTGATACATATCGAAGGACTCTCTGAATTTGTTCTGTACCATAGAAATGAAACAAAAAGAAATTAAGACTCTTTTAAGCATCGAAACCGTTCCATTAGATTCCGTATTTTTGGGCAGGAATTTGACTTACGCACACTCATTGTTCAATTTGTACTTAAAAATTAATTCTATTATGTTATGCTATCTCAAGAAAGATAATAATAATAATTACAATTGATATGATAGCCCTAAATAACTTTCGTACAAAGTTAAACTATGTTTTATTGAACAAAAGCAAATGTCCGGATACTTTTGAGCGGTAGTGTATGTACTAAACTATTTCGCACCTGGTGTCTTTTGAGAAATGCGAATTTGAAAAGGACTTCCACCGAGCTGTTAGAAAGTTAATCGAAGCAGACATCGAAAGCCTCGAAAATGCCGAAAGTCGTTTACGCCCGACAACTTTGATGAAGAGACTTACCCCAGGAGTTACTGTAACCCATCCATTTCTCCAATTAGAAGCGAAAGAGAACCGGCACGGCGCGAAACCGAAAGAGAACGAGACAGTTCTGTCCAGTACTTTCGGATCGGTCTCGATCAATTAAAACTTCGCCGGTCCTGATTTATCGAACGATTTGAAGTAACCCGGGACTTGCTGAAAGGACCAGTTTTCCAGCCGCCGGTTTCTTTTCACCATTCTCCACTCGGTTACCGGGGAAAACTTCTGCGGCCAGCGATTGCTTACGATCGACTCGACTCCACTTTTCCGTGGAAAGCCTCACGCATACCTTTATTTACCCTGCACTTCGTCGAGAACGTTTGCAGATCGGTTCCAGGAACTTCTTGACGCGTTCTCCTACACTCGATTCAGGACGATGGATTGTCTGGACTGTTGCCAATTGTTACGACACAGGAAATTGGCAAACGAGTGCATGAAATTTTATAAACGTAACGTTCATTCAGGTTGGACGTTTCTGTAGGATGAGCCGGATCAACTTGACTAGAGGAAAGGATCTATAGAGTTATCGACCACTGTGGCTTTTATTAACGAAAATAATTATACATGTGGAAGAATATCATTTGGGGAAATTTTTGGATATTAGAAATCTTCGATTTTTCAATTTTTCAATTTTCAATTCTTCGATTTCTCGATTTTTCGATTTTTTGATTCTTCGATTCTTCAATTCTTCAATTCTCCTATTCTTCAATTCTCCAATTCTTCAATTTTTCAATTTCTCGATTTTTCGATTTTTCGATTCTTCAATTCTTCAATTCTTCAATTCTCCAATTCTCCAATTCTCCAATTCTCCAATTCTCCTATCCTCCAATTCTTCAATTTTTCAATTCCTCGATTATTCAATTTTTTAATAATTTAATTTTCCAATTTTTCGGATTTTCAGTTGTCCAATTTCTAGAATTTAAAACAATAAACTTCATGATTGACAGTATATTTTCCGTTTCTGCCGCGTCAGTCATTGTTGATTGTTAAACGATCAAGATTTTAAATTATCGCCAAATTTCTAAGTTCTAAACTTTTAAATTCCTAAATTTCCAAATTGTTAAATTGCTACTTTCAAAAATTTTAGTTTTCTAAAATTCTTCAGTGCTTGGATTCTGAAATTTCCAAGGACCAAACACATTTCCAAATTAGCAAATTGTCAAATTACAAATGACTAAATTCCTAAAGTTACAAAACTATGGTATATCCATATTTTCATATCTCTTATTTATCACGTTACCAATTTCGAAATATACAAATTTTCAAATAGTCAAATTATCAAAATGCCAAATACTGACGTTTTCAAATTCTCAAACTCCATTATTGCTAAATTGTCACATATATAGAATTCTAAAACATCCAAGTAAAAATTAAAAAATTTCTAAAGTGTTAAATAAACAAACGCCCAAATTTTCATACTTTTAAATCCTGAAATTTGTAATATAGTATAGTATTTTATAGTGCAATATTTGATACCATATTCCCCTACTATTACATCAAAAATTATACGAATTATAATTACTTTTATATTGAAAAGTGTTATTACAGTTAATTGCCGAACATAGTAAGACTTCTGGGACGACTCGATCAACATTTGTTCGTTTGTCTGTATGCTACAGTCAGCAATTTTGTGTCTTTTGGCTTGAAATTTTGACAATAGATTCGTGAGGCACCCTAAATTTGCTGTATAAATTTTGGCGGCAATCTAGCAACAGGAACCTGTCGTCATCGATGTCAATCGTTGTCGAATCGATAAAAAAACCGGATTTTTAAAAAATCGTTTTCAATAATTCTTGACACATGGAATCGACTGGACGTTAAAAGCTCTATAACTCATCGTTGACAACAATACTTGGGCATCATTGACGCCAGTCGTCATGAAATCGGCAATAATCATATTTGCTATCCTTTTCAATAGTTTCAGACACGTTTAATCGTTCACCAAAATTAAAAAATTTTAAAATCTTATTCGACCTACAGTAGATCCAAAAATTATTTGTACACCTACTTTTTTTGCAATAACTTTATTTACATAAGTAACAAATAAAAAAAAATTGCTTCCATTAATAGCGTCCTATAAACAAAAATAATATGTACATTAACAGCTTTTAATAATATGTTATAAAAGAATAACACAATAAATATAAAAATTTGAGGGCCAAAAGAGTATTTGTACACTTACGGCTTCGGTCGAAATTTTCAAATTATTAATGGTTTAGATCCTAATTAATATTTTTCATGCATTCCTATTGCATCTATAATGGCTTGTAGCTAATACCAGAAACAGTTTTTGTCCGTGTATTGTTTGTTTCTAGAAAGTTATTGCAAAGAATCTAGGTGTACAAATACCTTTTGGATCTACTGTATATACAATATTTACAGTAGGTACTCCAAATTTTAAATACACATTCAAATTCGCGTGACGCACATGGTATGTGGACCCACTACCAAAATTACTCTTCCGCCCAAAAAGACATCTACATTGTAATATCAGCACATTTCCCGAATATCTTTCACCACAAGTAATGAACGGTTTAATTAATTTTTTCACACGTTTCTTACTTAAAATTCCATCATAAGAATTTACGATGCCACTTTAACGCGCACCACTGAGCAATAATAGCGCAGCAGCTGCGACGTGCTTCGTATATTGCTTCATAGATTCATTTAACAAGAAAGTGAAAAATACCTACGATGTATGAAGTCCCGCGGGATCATTCAGAATTCCGACCGCGGGTTATTCGACACGCGTGCGACTCCACAACATTAAATGTCATCCGTGTCGAACGCGTGTTGCGAATCCAAATGCGGAAACGCTATTACGATTATTTCGGTAGGCTTCCTTCGCTTAACGGTCGCATTAGCAGCCCCCGGAAACGGAGGAGCATTACCGGCATCGATATTCCGCGGCTTTAATGGTCATACTGAATATTGATTACCAATTAGTGGCATAATCAGCGCGATCCAAATAGTTAATGAGTGGGGAGGTTAAGTGTCCGTCTGAAATTAGTGGACCGGTACAGCCTGTGCTAATTAACAGTCCTTACATTTCTTTCCGGATACATTAGCTCTATTTAGTCGATAAACGGCCAGACTTTTAAATGACCATTTAGTTTCCAATGGCCGAGTACCTTTGCAACGTAGTATATCATATAGTGTATGTATGCGTATTAATTATAGCCATCCGTGATTTTTTAATTACATACTTTTTTTACCTCGTAATCAAATTGAGTGGGTTCAATTACCTTTTCATACGAATTACTGTAACTTTATAGTATTTGTCTGTACTATAACAGCAAAATATGCGTGTGTATACGCATAAATTTCTATGAACGAAGAATTTAATGTTAACAGATACTCGGATCTGTGGACATAAAGATGACTACACGTTTAGATACATTGTATGTTCAATGTACTAAATCACTATGTCCATATATACCTGTATCTCTAGATACCTAGATACATAGGTATTTTGGTATATTGATACCTAGATACTCAGATATCTATATACGCAGATACCTAGACACGTGTATACCCATCTTTGTAGGCACGTACATATCAAGATACCGACATCCTTATATTCTTAAATCTATATATGCCCAAACTCCCTACATCCCCAAATTCCTACGTCCGAAAATCTCCACATTTCCAAATCCCTACATCCCCAAATTCCTACGTCTCAAAATCCCTACATTTTCGAATCCCTGCATTCCCAAATTCTTACATTTCCAAATCACTACATGCCCAAATCTCTATGTCTCCGAATCTCTACGTCTCCAAATTCCTATGTCTCCAAATCTCTACGTCTCTAATCCCTATGTCCCCAAATACCTACGTTCTCAAATCCCTACGTTCCCAAATTCCTACGTCCCAAATCCCTATGTCCCAAATCTCTACGTCCCCAAATTCCTACGTTCCCAAATTCCTAGGTTTCTAAATCACTACATCCCCAAATTCCTCGTCTTCAAATCCCTACGTCCCAAAATCAACTACGTTCCCAAGTCCCTACGTCTCAAATCCCTATATCTCAAATCTCTACATCCCCAAATTCCTATGTCTCCAAATCTATACGTTCTTAAATCCCTCTGTCCACAAATCCCTACGTTCCCAAATTCCTACGTTCCCAAATCCTTACGTCCCAAATCCTTACGTCCCAAATCCTTACGTCCCAAATCCTTACGTCCCAAATCCTTACGACCCAAATCCTTACGTCCCAAATCCCTATGTCCCCATATTCCAACATCCCCAAATCCCCATATCCTTTAAATCCAGAATATTACTTCTGTTCTCATCAAACTTGATCAACTTTTCTCACAATATTTCGCTAGTTTTACTCGATATTCCTTAAAGTACAATATTTACTAAAATTTGATGCTGTTACCCATATAATGAAAATATGTAATAATGAAAAAATGTATGAACCATCATCAGACATGAAATTGTCGTTTAAAATTAACATTGTTAAATATTACTAAACACTATGGGTAGCAAAATTATTCTATTCAAGAAATTCCTTTTTAAAAATATACGACATATACAACTTTAATTAGTTCAGGAATATTATTGATACCTGATATATTCTAAAATAAGAGGCAGGTGTATATATGAATGTATGTCAAATATTTATATATTTTGTGCCTCTTATGAGTGTAATATATTATAACATTAAAATGAAGGTATCTTTTCTATTCCATCGGTTAAAATTATAAAATACAAAATTTTTTACTTGGATATAATAATTAACCCACTGTAAACGTGAGTCATTCCATGACCGATCACTTCTGCTCACCAATTGCTTGCCATCTGCTCAAATAAATTATTACAAAATTATTTATCATTATATAAGTAAAAGTGATCCGCATAAAATTGATGATTTACTGCAATACAAATTTGTGCATCATCCAGATATGGGTGATTTGGCAATCAACGTATTAATACACATATTTCCGTTAATCAATTCATCCGGACGGGTGAAATGGATGAAATGGAGCGAAATACGAGATCTCGTGTTCATAAACGCTTTTATGACGCTCCTTTTTTTGTGTGACCACAAAAATGATTGCCAAGCGTTCGATTCGAACGGTGACAAAATACTGTTGCTGTATTCAAAGGCAGAGTTGCACAAATGTGTAGTGGTGGAATTATCCCATGGATTCAACAGCACCTTTTTCGCGATCGAATAAACTGCATTTCAGTGGATTTTACACAGTGAATGGAAATGAATGCACGAAACGATACGCGTGCTGAATTAGCAAGCGCAAATTAGCGCGCAGTCTACGTTTTTGAAACATGTCACGTGGAAATTGTTGATTAGTCTTAATTGCTGATTAATCTGAACTCTGAGCTGATTAATCGAATCCATCCTCAAGATATGAAAGTGAAATATGGTTTTTTACTAGTAGATAACTATGGTTATCTTAGTTTGTTGTATAATGGTTTTTATTCCAATTATGTTTTTATTAAAGGTAATACAAATATTTGTAAAATTTATGCGTTTTTTATTGTTTGTAACAATGTTCTTATTGAAATTAAGGAAAACATTAGTAAAAATCATGTGATTTGTTTGTTAGAAATATTAAATTGTTGTGAAATGTTTTATTGCAGAAAATAACAATATATAGTACCTAAGATACGAATAACAGGTGTATTTTTAATTCTATAATTTTTGCAGATGGGCTGTTTTAAAATTTTACATTTCAAGTTTACTTTCTAATCGTAATTTTTTAATTTGATGTAACAAATACTTCATATAGATTGACATTGCTAATATGCATTACAAATACTGATATTTCCAACTTTCCGTATTTCTAAATTATTTAATTTTCACATTTCTTAACTCTGAGGTTCTTTATTTTTCAAACTTTCAAACTTAAAAAATTCTAAAATTTCCAAATTTAAAAATTGAGGGTGCAGTGATTTGGGGTTCTAGACATTTGGGGATGTAATAATTTGGTGGGCTAGGGATTTGGGGAAACAGGAATTTGGGGATAAAGGAAGTTTGGATGTCTAGAGATTTGGGGATGTAAGGATTTGGGGTTGTAAGGATTTGGAGATGTAAGACTTGGGGATGTAGGAATTTGGGGATGTAATAATTTGGAGATCTAGGGATGTGGGGAAACAGGAATTTGGGGATATAGGAAGTTTGGATGTCTAGAGATTTGGGGATGTAGGGATTTGGGGATATAGGTATTTGGAGATGTAAGGATTTGGGGATGTAGGAATTTGGGGATATAGGGGTTTGGGGATGTAATAATTTGGAGATCTAGGAATTTGGGAAAACAGGGATTTAGAGATATAGGAAGTTTGGATGTCTTGAGATTTGGGGATGTAAGGATTTGGGGATGTAGGGGTTTGGGGATGTAATAATTTGGAGATCTAGGAATTTGGGAAAACAGGGATTTGGGGATATAGGAAGTTTGGATGTCTACAGATTTGGGAATGTAAGGATTTGGGGATGTAGGAACTTGGGAATGAAGGGGTTTGGGGATGTAGGAGTTTGGGGATATAGAGACTTGAGAAAACAGGTATTTAGGGATGCAGAGATCCTACTTCTGTTAATATTCAAATATAATAATGCTATTGAGGATAGTTTCGGTGGTGCTTTTAAATACTTGAATTCGATTTTTGGAGATAGTTGGAATGAGGAAAAGGACCAATAGGAATTGTTGGATGTTAAGAAATCAAGCGTATTATTCAAAGTTGATGAGTAGGGATTCAAAGGTCGTTTGCATAATTGTGTACGGAAGGACTGTGTCTGGGCTTAGTTTGAAACATGAAAATATTGACTATCCTAGAGAGATACAGATACAGACTAACCTAAAGTAATAAAAATACAGATTAACCTACAGCGATAACAAGTGTTATGCGCCATGTGATTTTGACCGTGATATATAATGTATATATGTATATTAGTGCAAGAATCAAAAGTATATCTATTGTATTCTGCACCAAAAGTGAACATCTATAATTTTTTCATCCCATCATTCTAACAGCTAACAACGGGGCTAATGAAGAAAATTCCTCAGAACATTTTATTTTGATAAAAATCGGTTCCAAACTTTTGTCCCTTATTATAAAATTCAGATATGAAAGGTCACATGAAAAGCTGGGTAATTCGCGAATGGGATATAATTGGAGGTCGAGGCAGTGGCCTATATAGAACATGCTATGCTATCGTCCTATCAAGGACGATCTGTTGTTCCCACGAGGAATTTCGCTCCTCGTTTATCTTCATTATCGACGTATCTGTCCTCCAGCATCGAGAACGGTAAACTCGTACGTTAAATACGCTCCTGTGGCTCGTATAAACATTTGAATATTTATGAAGGACGTATTTGCCAGTGGTCGTAGGTGTTTTTCGATCATACGATCGTTAACGCCGACCAAATCGTATTTGATCCGCGGCCAAATTGATCGCGATAACGATACGAACGCACTGACAATTCTCTGTTTTGGATTCTTCTATTCCGGATGGGATATTTCGAGAAATGGGAATTTGGGAATTGAAAAGTTGTAAAAATTCGTGATCGAAAATTTTGGGAATGGGGGTACTTGAATATTTGGAAAATTAGTGATCTGAGTAATTCGAGATTTAGGAAGTTGGAAAATTTAAACATTTGAGTATTTGGAAAATTGAGGAAATTTGAGTATTTGAGCATTTGGAAAATTTGGGAAATTTGAGTAGTTCAGAATTTGGAAAATTGGAGAAATTTGAGTAGTTGAACATTTGGAAAATTTGGGAAATTTGAGTATTTGGGCATTTGGAGAGTTTGGGAAATTTGAGTATTTGAGCATTTGGAAAATTTGGGAAATTTGAGTAGTTGAGCATTTGGAAAATTTGGGAAATTTGAGTAGTTCAGAATTTGAAAAATTTGAGAAATTTGAGTAGTTGAGCATTTGGGAAATTTGAGAAATTTGAGTAGTTGAGCAATTTGGAAAGTTTGGGAAATTTGAGTATTTGTGCATTTGGAGAGTTAGTGATTTGAATGATGACTTGGAAAAATGGAATTTGAATATATCAGGATTTGAGAAAATGAAGATTTAAAAATGTAGGAATTTGAAGACTTGGAGATTTAAAAACTTACGAATTTGAAAATTTTAGTATTTAAAAATTTGGACCACTGAAAATCTAGGGACTTTAAGATTTGAAAATTTTCAAATGAAAGAATTTGGAAAATTTATGATCTGGTAATTTGAAAATTGTATTTGATTTGTGACCAACATTGTTCATGATAAGAATACAAATGCAGTGAAAATTCCCTGTTTTGGAATTTTTTATTCCAACTAGGATATTTGAAAAATTGGAAACAGGGATTTGAAAATTTCGAAAAATTCGAATTCAACAATTTGGGTAATTTAAGTATTTGACCATATGGAAAATTAATGATTTGAGTACTTGCATATTTAAAAAATGGAACAAATGATAATTTTGGTATTTGAAAAATTTTAGAAATTTAGGAGTATTTGAATATTTGGAAAATTATTGATTTATGTGAAAATCTGGAAGAATGGAAATTTGGAAATTTGTGAACTTGAGAATTTGAAAATTTGAGGACTTGGGAATTTAGAAATTTGACAATTTGATAATTTATGAACTTGAAGAGTTCAAAATTTAGCAAATTACTGATATAGGGATTTGAAAATTTTGGGTGATAGGAATTTGGTATTTGAAAATTTGAAAGAAAGACAATTTGATATTTGAAAATCTGAGGAAAAGACAATTTGGTAATTTAGAAATTTTTTAATTTAAAAAATTTTGGTATTAGACATTTGTAAAATTAGTGACCTTGTGAAAATTCAAAACAATCAGAATTCAGAAATTTATGTACTTCATTTACTCTATTTACTTGAAAATTTGTAAATTTTAGAATTTGAGAATTTGAAGTCTAGGAGTTGAGAGTTTGGGTATTTAAAAATTGAAGAATATGGGAATTTTGGAGCCTGAAATTTTTTACAATTAAAAATTAATAACATCAAAAGTTTCGAAACAGAAATTTGGAATATTGAAAATTTGTAAATTTGTAAATTTGTAAAATTACAAATTTGTAAGTTGATGAATTTGAAAAATTTCAAATTTGTGAATCGAAGAATTGGGAAAATGGACTATTTGATAATAAAAAAATCTTCTCTGATCCGCGACCAAATCGGTTACGTTAACGATTCAAACGCTACGAAAATTCTCCATTGTGAGATTTTTATTTTCACCTCGAACAATACTTTTCCATTTACATTCCGTGTTTACATCACGCAGCCACTGCACGCACCATGACTGTTTCTGTTTGCTCAGCGGAGTTTCTTTTCTTGCTGTTGCAAGCATTCTCTCGCTTTGTATGGTTTATAGTTTGCGTTCTCCCCGTCTCTTTGACCTCTACGCCCGATTTTTCCGCTTTCGTTTGTCTATCCCGTTCGTTGACTTTCCGCCTACTGCGGATAAATGTTGGGGTTGAAAGAATCCCGAGATCTGAAGATTAGATTGGGCGATTGATAAACCGTTGCTGTTTTCCTCCTTCTATTTTCATGGCTGAATTACTGTTTGTTTGATACTTCAACACTAAACTATCAAACTTCAAATACTTTACAAATTTCTTATTTTAAATTACAAATTTTTTTAATACACTATTTTTGAAATTGTATTGTTTTATCGGGATGCAAGAAAGAATGAATGTGAATATTCAATTATGTTTCACCGTTTGTTTATATATTTTTCTGTTTTGATTTTAAGTCTAAATTATGTGTGCATTATACGTTAGTATGTTTAGTGTTGATCGTTTATAGTTGTATTATGTGAATATTCAATTATGTTTCACCGTTTGTTTATTATATTTTTGTGTTTTGATTTTAAGTCTAAATTATGTGTGCATTATACGGTAGTATGTTTAGTGTTGATCGTTTATAGTTTTATTTTACGACGAACATAACTATAATATAGTAATTATAGTACATAATTATAATATAGTACCTATAGTTACCTATAATTTTCAATAAAAGGAGCATGACTGTATAAGAAGGTAAAAAATGTCCCTAAACAAAATTCGACTTGCGATGTGTCATTCAACAGTTTATGAATAAATAACAATTTTTATTTTACTGCAATTTTATATCTCCACTAGTAGATAGTAAAACGTAAAAAACGAAAAATCTCGTTTTCTCACAATTTCTATCAGATTATATATAAGATTTCCTATAATATTGTGCAGTTTGCTTCCGCAATATTTTATTCGTCTTAAACTGTTTCAATATCATAAATACTTTATGCTTCCTTTATTTATCGGAGTCTACCAAAAGACGACATATTTCAAATTATGTAATTCAAATTCAACGCCATATTTCATCCATCAGATTGCTTTGTAAAAATCATATTCATCAAAGACCAATAAAATCAGATTATTTTCACAATTTTTTATCCACCTTAAATACATTATTGCACTATTCCAAATATGCTAAACTTCCTCTATTCAGCAAAGTCTAAAAGCTCTGTATTTTAAATTTAATAGCATGCTTCATTTATTTGCAGCAATTTTTCAGTCCTCTTAAATACTCTTGGAATAACAATCCCTTATTTAAGAGAATACGCAAATATAAACGAACATAAAGATATACACAAATGAAATTATAGAAAATACAATAGAACATAAAACTATAATACTCTGTATCGAAGAAAACGCAAAATAAATTTATTTATGGCCAATATTGTTAAAATATAATTTAATTTAATTTTGTTTTGTTAATTTCTTAAAAATCTCAGTTTCCAAAAGTTCTAAATATTGTATTTGGACTGAAGACTTTACGGTTGTAAAAGTACAAAATCAGTATTAGCCATAAAAGAGAAATCAATTAACGGCATATGAAGAGGTATATAATGTCCAGAATATTGTAAAAGATTGTAAAAATTATGATACTTTTAATAAAAATTCTGATTGCCCCTCTTCACAGGAGGTAATTTCAAATTATATATCTAATAAATATTGCTAAAAACAAAAAATTTCAAAAACAAGTATTCTCTATTTTAGTCCATAGTTTACGTACACAATGTTGCAAAAAAATAATTCAACATTTAGTAAAAAAATTTAAACAAGAACTATAAATCTTCAAAACATTATTTAAACAAATAAACTTTATTAAAATTTTTTATGCAGACAAATTCTCTATTTAAAGACCCACAATTCAAAAGAAAAGCTTCCAATTATCTCCTTTAATTCCGGAGATATTCCCAAAAATGTAATTTCAGCCCTTAACTTTGAGGGCAATTATCACCCCTTCAATGTGAACGATGGCCGATATATAAAAATACGTGTCAAATGTTTTCTTGAGGACTATCTTTCACCTAAGTTTCATTGAAATCGGTGTGTTCCGGTTCGATATGTTCCCTTGTTAGATTGGGATACATGTTTCTCTTTATCGTAAAGAAGAACGACAACCGGAAGGGGGCAAGTAGTGTCGCCGCTCGTCCTCTCTACGTATTAGATATATTGGAAAATCGTCTTAAGTTTAATATAGTCCAACAAATACATTCCTACATTATTTCAAATATGCTACACTTCCTCTATTCAGCAGAGTCTAAGCCCATATTTCAAATTCCATAGCATGTTGCAATCTATCAGATTGCTTTCTAACAATTCCATTTGTCGAAAACAGCGCCCAATCAAGCCAGATTCATTCTGCACACTGATAACCATCGCCGATAATCATTTTCGAATTATCTATGAGCCCCAACCGTGGTCGGAATCGGCAATTGATCATCTCTCTTTTAAGGGTGCTTCATCGGGGAGGGTTGACGGCAAGGGTGGTAGAATTCATGAGATATGTCATGCGAAACCTGGAGAATCCTGGCGAACCGTGATGATCGTAGAGGGGTTGGGTTTAAGGGGTCGTTTCTTTGCCGACGTCCTCGCAGAAATTCATTTTCTTCTGGTTGTTTAGAAGGGGATGTATCGTCGATGAGTCACGAAGGCAAATTTCCTGGCTATACATGACGTACAGTCAACAGCAAATCTAGCTTTCTTACGAAAAATTTGGTAACCATGAGGGCAAGGGATTTCTGCTCAATGATTTTTAGGGATTTAGGAATTTGAAAATATGGAGATGAGTTAAGAACTTGGAAACTTAAATTTGGAGATATAAAGACTTGGTGTTCTAAGTATATGAGAATTTTGGGATTTGGCGATGTGGACATTGGGGTATTTAGGAATTTTGCAGTGTAGGAATTTAGGGATGTAGAACTTTGAGAATATAGATACTTAAAGGCTGTGGGATCTATAGATGTGGAAGTTTAGGGATTTGGTGACTAGAAATTTGAGGATGTAGGGAGTTGGGACGTAGGGAGTTGGGACGTAGGTATTTGGAGACGGAGGGATTTACAGATGTAGGAGTTTGGGGACATAGGGATTTGGGACGTAGAGATTTGGCGATGTAGGAATTTGGGGACATAGGGATTTGGGGCATAAGTATTTGAGACGTAGGGATTTGGAGATGTAGGATATTGAGGTCGTAAAGATTTGGGGACATAGGGATTTACATATGTACGAGTTTGGGAACATAGGGATTTAGGACGTAGGGATTTGGGACATAGGGATTTGGGACATAGGAATTTGGGGCATAAGTATCTGAAACGTAGGAATTTAGAGATATAGGAAATTGGAGACATAGAGATTTGGGGACATAGGGATTTGGGGATGTAGGAATTCGGAAATCTAGGGTTTTAGAAACCTACGAATGTAGAAATCTATGGATTTAGTGCGAAAAGAATTCGAAAATCTAGGGATTTGATAACAAAAGAATTTGGAAATTTAGGGATTTGGTGACAAAGGAATTTGGAAACTTAGGGATTTGGTGAGAAAAGGATTTTGAAATATAGGGACTTTGGAGCATAGGTACTTGAAGATCTAGAAATTTAGGGATCTAGCAGTATGGAGATGGAACTATTTACGAATTTGGATATTTAGTAATCTAAGAATTTAGAGATTTCGGAATTTGGGGAATTTGAGAAATTACAATCTTGAAATCGGTAAATTTGATCATTTGAGTATGTAGAGATCTGATAAGTTAAAAATTTAAAAATGTAGAAAATTTGAGAATTTGGGAATTTTTTAATTTGCGAATTTAAGAAATTTGAAAATATTGAGTTAAACATTGAGAATGTAGAGATTTTTGAAACTTTAAAATTTGAATGTGCTCATTTACGAATTTTGAAAATGAGTATATTCAGTAAATTGCTAATTAACATTAATTTAGGAAATTCGAAAATGTGAAAATTTGACAATAAATAATAAACTTGAAAATTTAGAAAATTTTAATTTTTGGAATCGGCAAATTTAGGAATTTCAAAAGTTACTTTAAGCTTTTTATTCTAGGATATATCAACTATTAATAACATTATTAAGCTATTAATAATCGTAACTGTCGCACATTCGCAAGAAGAAATCTCTTGAATAATTTGTCGATCTACTCTACGTTGCAGTTGAGTGTACATCACGGATTACGAACAGGGATTTTGAAACGTGGAATTGAGAAGCATCGTTGGTGTTCTGATAGGCGAAATCGAAAGATCGAGCATGGAATCTCTGCATCGTTCAACTTCGAAACGTTTCACCCTCCTTCGTTCGTGGATCGTTGAACGAGAAACAGCGTTGATGATCAAACGCTTAGGGTCACCTAACTTCGTTACGTTCTTTGACACGATGTTAAGCGAAGTGTGAATTGAATAGACAATCTTTAACGCGTTCATGAGAAAAAAGAAACGGTTCAATGAATGTGTTACGGTTCGTGAAATGATTCATTTAGTTACGTTCATTGAGAGCTTGTTTAGAAAATGGTCAGACGATGATTATTAGGTTGTTGCATATCAAGCGATTAGTTAAATTATAGAATAAAATACAATAGCGAGAGTATTAGACGCTGGTCCAAGTTTCTGTCGATATAATAATATAACTATTTTCAGTTTCTTCGGACACTTTGTATAGATTCAAATCAATAGGTTCTTTACTTGTAGCAACAATAATACTCAAGGAGTTATATCCTGTCGAATATTTTTTGTTTATTATTACATCTGATTGTCAGAGCCCTTGATTCTAATAGTAGAGTCCTCTATTTTCAGTTTCTTATTGAAATTTTAAAATTAGTGATTTGAAAGTTCAAGAAATTTGGAGAAGTGGGACCTTGGTAACTTATGAATCTATAATAACTTGGGAGTCTAGGGATTTGGAGAAAACAGGGATTTGGGGATGTAGTAATTTGGATGTCTAGAGATTTGGGGATGCAGGGATTAGGGGATGTAGTAGTTTGGGTATCTAGAGATTTGGGGATGCAGGAATTTGGGGATGTAGGGATTTGGGGATGCAGGGATTTGGGGATGTGAGGATTTGGGGATGTAGGGATTTGGAGATGTAGGGATTTCGGGATGTAGTAGTTTGAATGTCTAGAGATTTGGGGATGTAGGGATTTGAGGATGTAGGGATTTGGGGATGTGGGGATTTGGGGATGTAGGGATTTGGAGATGTAGGGATTTGATGATGCAGAGATTTGGAGAAACAAGGATTTGGAAATGTACGGATTTGGGGATGTAGTAGTTTGGATGTTTAGAGATTTGGGGATGTAGGGATTTGGGGATGTGGGGATTTGGGGATGTAGGGATTTGGAGATGTAGGGATTTCGGGATGTAGTAGTTTGAATGTCTAGAGATTTGGGGATGTAGGGATTTGAGGATGTAGGGATTTGGGGATGTGGGGATTTGGGGATGTAGGGATTTGGAGATGTAGGGATTTGATGATGCAGAGATTTGGAGAAACAAGGATTTGGAAATGTACGGATTTGGGGATGTAGTAGTTTGGATGTTTAGAGATTTGGGGATGTAGGGATTTGGGGATGTGAGGATTTGGGGATGTAGGGATTTGGAGATGTAGGGATTTCGGGATGTAGTAGTTTGAATGTCTAGAGATTTGGGGATGTAGGGATTTGAGGATGTAGGGATTTGGGGATGTGGGGATTTGGGGATGTAGGGATTTGGAGATGTAGGGATTTGATGATGCAGAGATTTGGAGAAACAAGGATTTGGAAATGTACGGATTTGGGGATGTAGTAGTTTGGATGTTTAGAGATTTGGGGATGTAGGGATTTGGGGATGTGGGGATTTGGGGATGTAGGGATTTGGAGATGTAGGGATTTGATGATGCAGAGATTTGGAGAAACAAGGATTTGGAAATGTACGGATTTGGGGATGTAGTAGTTTGGATGTTTAGAGATTTGGGGATGTAGGGATTTGGGGATGTAGGGATTTGGGAATGTAGGAATTTGGGAATGTAGGGATTTCGGGATGTAGGAATTTGGAGATGCAGGAGTTTGGGGTTTTAGCAATTTGAGGATGTAGGGGTTCTGATGATGTAGAGATTTGGAGGTCTAGAGATTTGGGGAAACAAGGATTTGGAAATGTAGGAATTTGGGGTTGTAGTAGTTTGGATGTCTAGAGATTTGGGGATGTGGGGATTTGGGGATGCAGGGATTTGGAGATGTAGAGATTTGGAGATGTAGAGATTTGGGGATGTAGGGATTTGGGAATGTAGGGATTTGGGAATGTAGGGATTTCGGGATGTAGGAATTTGGAGATGCAGGGGTTTGGGGTTGTAGCAATTTGGGGATGTAGGGGTTCTGATGATGTAGAGATTTGGAGGTCTAGAGATTTGGGGAAACGAGGATTTGGAAATGTAGGAATTTGGGGTGGTAGTAGTTTGGATGTCTAGAGATTTGGGGATATAGGGATTTGGGGATGCAGGGATTTGGGAATGTAAGGATTTGGAGATTTCTTTACTTGTAGCAGCAATAATATTCAAGGAGTTGCATCTTGTCGAATATTTTTAGTTTATTATTACATCTGATTGTCAGAGCCCTTGATTCTAGTAGTATAGTCCTCTATTTTCAGTTTTTTATTCATGTCGATTGAAATTTTAAAAATTAGTGATTTGAAAGTTCCAAAAATTTTAAAAGCGGGACTTTGGTAACTTATGAACCTGGGAACTTGAACGTTTAAGAAATTAGCAATTTGTAGACTTCGGAATTTAGAAATTTGGGAATTTGAGAGTTTAAGTATTTTGAAATTTGAAGCATTGAAAGTTTAAGGATTTAGAGATTTGAAAATTTGAAAATGGGAAAATTACAAAATTTGATAATTTGAGGATTTCAAATAGAGTATTTTTACGTGATCAAATCATTTCCGGAATTGGCTATGTATTATATAACCTAATAAAATAATAAATATTTTACAGTACTAGAAAAGAGATATCGATCATGTTCAATGAATGGCAAGAATTGATTGACAGGTTATGGTTGAAAATTTATTTTGAGAAATTTAACAAGCTTCGTCTATTCATACGAAACTTCTTATTACTCTTGAATGAATTACAATAAGTAAGGAATATTCGACGATATTTTTGGTATTTATGTTTGATAGATAACGAATTCATTCCTGAATAAGATTCAATAATAATTTCCAGCAGGATATAATGTTTAAGTAATAGTTAGAAAGAGAATTGGATTTTGAGATATCTTCAGATATCGAAGATTAATCGATCTTAGCAAGTGTTTTATTAAGTGTTTCAGTTGAAAATAACTATCCACTGTTACAATATTAAAACACATAAAGAAAGTTAAAATGTTATGACTATTTTATATTTAGCGATACTTGACTAAGGGATTAATCAGTTGCTAATTTTCCGTAATAAAATACAGAACTTTAAAAAATCTCTCATATTCTACAAGAGAGACAATGTATCTTCTGATACGTCCTTGATACAAAGATACGAAATGACAAGTTCTCTTCATGTAAAATTAAACCTTCGACTTCTGAACATTTGCATGTAGCATCAAACTAATTCAGTCGCTATCAGCCATCAAGTCACATTTTACGATCGCGAAAGCGAGCATTATCGCATCGATAGTAATTACGGCAAATCGTCGCGTGTTTCTTATCTCTCATTAGACAGCGTACCTCACGAACATTCACACGGGTGGTAAAAGAACACGAAAAACGCGAGAGTGAAAGAAAGTCGAGGTCGTGGAACGTCGCCGAAAAGAAAACAGAGAATGAGTTCGCAAAGGGTTGACCCTTGTCTACTTCCTCTGCAATCTTCTGCAACGAGCCTTTATTTTCACAAGGCCGGAAATGAGACGTGTCTCCCATCCTCACGGTTTGCTATTTATTTTTTCATCGTCGTGGTTAATGCGGGAACGTCGTGGAGGAACCTGCTCGGTCCACCGTGTTAGAACGGTGGCCATTTTCCACTCTCGCGAAGCTTCAGCTACGAAGGCTAAGTTGTTGAAACGAGATAATGCACCCTTTCATCGTTGGACTTTCAAGCACTTTAACATGTTGACTGTGACAGATTCGTTCGCGAAATTTTATTTCAGTATGAAGATTTTAATTATATAAGACTTATTTAATTTGGATTTATTTAGAATTTTTCTTTGCGAATGGAACACTCGTCGTCGGATGTGATATTTATTTCTTTCTTGAAGTTGTATGTGTTAAAAATGTAATTTTGTTTTTGTATTTTATTTTTTTTTCTTTATTCTGATTGCAAGTTTTTCTCTTTTTTTATGTTGGTAATACTGTAAACGAACATCGTGACGAGAAGTACTTGTCAAATTATAAAATTTCTAGATTTCTAAATTCCTAAATTACCAATTTACAACTTATCAAATATTGAAAGTATCAAATTTCTAATTTTCTAAATTGTTAATGTACCAAATTTGTAAATTACCAAATTTCTAAGCTACTAAAATTCTAAAGTACGAAACTTTTAAGTTATCAAATTTCTAAATTACCACATTTCTTAATTTCTGAATAACCAAATTTCTGATTTCCTGCATACCTAAATATCTAAATCAAATTTTCAAATTGCAAAAATACCAAGTTACCAAATTTCTACTTTTCTAAGTATCTAAATTTCCGATTTTCTAAATTACAAAATTTCGAAATTATCAAATTTATAATTTCCTGGGTTTCGAAATGACCAAACTTCTAAATTGCCACAATATTAAATTTTTGTACCTCTAAATTATCAAATTTCTATATTTCTAAATTTTTAAACTATCAATCTCCTACATAACTAAACTATTAGTTCCAAATTTTTAAGATACCAAATTTCTATGGTACCAAATTAGTTTTGAAAATGTCTTATTCCTCAAATTTCATAATTATCAGTGATCTAAATTTCCAAATTCGAAAATGTTAAAAACTCCCTATACATTATTCCTACATTTCAATTACACGTACACATCAGTGGCAACAAGCTCTTTGATGGTCAATTGATCTGCCCATCACTGTCCTACATCATCTCTGTTAGTTTTCACTGTGTCCGTAAAGCGTATATCGAAAACGCAGGGCGAATACATTATTTGCCACGTTATTGCATGCCCCGTTGAATCTCCTTTATTGTTAATCGGCCAAGTGTGCGTTTGTTGGAAACGTTGCCCGGCAGGCAAAGGTTTAAGGAGCTGGAACATGCGCCTAACTAATTTCCATATTATATTATTATACGCTATATCACGCGTGGATGCTTTAACAGCATTACGCTGAAATTACCTTGATTGAAACCTGTTAGATCGTTTCACCTATCATCTTGACTGCAGTTTGCTAAATGTACCGTGCAAGATTATCAAATAAATATTCTTCCTTTATACTTTTTCCCTCTTAACGCTAAAACTGCCGGCATTAAATATACGCTTTTAAATTGAAAATAATGTGGAGTGAATAGAGACTGAAGCATCGACTGATGTACACAGCTATTCATCTCATAAAAATATGATAGACATTTTACGCAGAAAATAAATATATGCACATATGCACGCGCACATACATGTGCATACAGGCGCATGTACACACACGAGGGGTAGCCAAAAGAAACCGAACTTACTTTTTTTAACTTATTCATTCAAGTTTTAAGCACAAACTCTTCAAAGTACTCAGAATCTTCAATCCCCTTCAAGGTACTCTTCGCTTGCACTAATACACTTGTCTAATCTTTTATTCCATTTTTCAAAACATTGTCTAAATTCATCTTTTATGATGCCTGACAGCTTCATCGCTTTTTTCTTCACCTCAACATCAGCAAAACGCTTCCCTTTCATGTGTCTGACAATTCTTGACCAAAAATGGTATGACCTGTTACTCACCCCCTATACCAGGGGTCGGCAACCTGCGGCTTAGTAGAATCATACTTGTGGCTCTTGAGTAGTTTAATTGTACATATTGAAAAATTAACTGCAAAATTGCAGTTACCAAACAAATATAATAATCTTGCGCACACGTCAAAATGCGTGGCAGATCGCATACATGTAAACCTAGTTTTAGCTAACCTTGCTCTCCACACTCACCGACACCACACTCAAAACCAAAAACTGTTTCCGCTTTCTTTAATACGTTGACTTATATGTTCTGTTACTACGCAAAATAGAATGTTTTGATTTCACAATCAATACATGTTTCACAGCAGATAATGGTTATATTATTTTTTCTAATACATATTACCGATGTATGTACTTATATTTGGCTCTTTAAAAAAATAATTTATCACATCAGGAAAAAAATGGCTCTTAACTCCAGAAAAGTTGCCGACCCCTGTTCTAAGACCTAGTGGGCCTAGACTTCAAGATGGGGGTAGACAGTGCGAGTGGCTTCTCTTATTCTGTCGACGTACGCGCCAACTTGTGGGTTGATTACAGTACAAATATTGGTATTGATCTTGACATATATTATTAAGGACACGTTCCTGAGTAACATTTCCCTATAACTTAATGGTTAGTCATTGTTCATTAAGAAGTTTTCAATTACACAAAAAAGATTTGTAATAGTCAATATTTGTACCTAATCTGACAATGAAAAAATTGACGATATTGGCGGTTTAGTATTTGGGACCATGCCTAATGGATGAATTTATAAATCAAGCTGAACAGATTTCAATCATTTTGAATTTCAGGTCATGTAATCAAGTAATACTATTTTAACCTGACCCAACTTAACATGTTTTATAATATAATTAAAAATGAATGTCAGAGAATAAATATCACGAATTTTAAAACATGCTAGGTTGGGTTAGGTTGGTTCAGATTAATATTTTTCTAAATACTTTTTTGTTAACAACTCTGTAATAAATAACAAGCGATAATTAAGTTAAAATAAAGTTACTCAAGACTTCAACAGCATGTGTCAAGATCAAGGTCACTGGGGCTGGGTCTTCTTTTGTCAATATTTACCTGTGATGTTAGAATACAAAGAAATGTAGGTCGACCTTCACATGCGCCCTCTTGTGGATTAATATCTGTATAGAAAGCAATCATGTACTGCAAGTTTCGTTTCTTTCCTCCTAACATCTACGTCAGGAGTCACCGTACTTTCTGAACCTACATTGCATTAAATTATTTATGTGTTGAATTAAAGCACTCCACATCGCAATATCGCGATAGCTATTTCGCCAAACCTAGTCAATCTCACGATAATAAACGCAGATAAATTATTCATTCAAGTTAGATTCGTTTCAATTTCAAAGCATTTTACGTTTCAACAAAGAACTGTTTAAACACTATTACCTCCATTTTCTATAATTGAAAACCGTTTCCATTCCACACACACCAATTCTATCCAGAACCACCTTTGGCTATGCAGGATGCATAAAACTCTTTTTATCCGATCCCGTATTTCAACGAACGCGAGATTTTACGATATTATACGCGAACGATATCGGTCCCGTTGAATTCGTCGAGAACTGTGGGTCGTTTGCGGTTCGATGGCGTCTTCGTCGTTGCGACGCAACGCACGATGCACATCCGAAGCACGGATGCATTATTCGCCGAGGTATTGCACGCGCCGTTGAGCCGGCGTCATTGTAAATTGGTCTGAGGCACGTTTGCCGGAAACGGCGTCCAAAGAGGTATAGAGATGGACGCGGAAATTGAAAATTTCGAAAACTAGTGATTTACATGGTTGAAAATTTGAAATAGAGAGAATTTGGATATTTGGAAATTTGGGAGTTTGAAAATTTTCGAACTTGAAAATTTTTAAATTTGGGTATTTGAAAATTTGGAAGGATCAGAATTCGGGAATTTAAAAATTTGAGAATTTTGAAACTCGGAAATTTTTCTATTTGAGTATCTGAAAATTTGAGAGTTTGAAAATTTCAGAACCTGCATATTTTTAAATTTGGAAAAATGAAAATTAAGGAATTTGAAAATTTGGGAATTTTAGAATTGGGAAGTTCTTAAATGTGGATATTTGAAAATTTGGAAAAATGAGAATTTGGGCATTAGAAAATTTGAGAGTTTGAAAATTTCAGAACGTAGACATTTTTTAATTTGAGTATCTGAAAATTTGGAAGAATGAGAATTCGGGAATTTGAAAATTTGAGACTTGGGTATTTAAAAGTCTGAGACTCTGTGTATTTAAAAATTTGAAACAG
The DNA here is from genome assembly GCA_945859595.2 of Megachile willughbiella. Lineage (NCBI taxonomy): Eukaryota > Metazoa > Arthropoda > Insecta > Hymenoptera > Megachilidae > Megachile > Megachile willughbiella. Next base: position 3,705,942 of record OX243807.1, read on the forward strand.
TGAGAATTGACTACTTTTGGGATTTCAGGATTTAAGAATTCGAAAAAGTAGGAATTAAGTAGTTTGAATCTTTCCAAATTTTCAAATTACCAGGTTCTCAAACTTAACAAATTTAGAAAATCAACGGATATAATTTTCCCCGTTGCCATATTTTCCCTAGAGAAACCAGATTTGCCCTCAAACACAGTCTTCGTTGTTGTGACGCGACGCACGATGTCCATCTGAACCGCGAATGCATTATTCGCTGCGTTATTGCACGCGCCGTTGAGTCGGTTCTATTGTAAATTGGTCTGAGGCACGTTTACTGGAAATGTTGCCCAAAGGGGGATCGAGTTGGGCGCGAAACGTCCAGACGAGCCTGCTGGAACCCCGATGAAAGCACTTATATTGAATACGTGGTCGACATTTCAATATCTCGATGCACTTATTCACGGTACCATCAATAATATATTGGTAGCATCTGGAAAATATCATGACAGACCCATATTGTATGAATTACCATGGATATCGTAATCGTTGAGGTTTTCATTTATCAGTAGTGCTGTTAGAAATCTTTTGTTATGAATTCTCCAAGTATTAATTACATAAGCCTTTAATTACGAATGGTATATATAGAGTGTTTCCAAAATGGTGGTACAGCCGAAAAATAGGTGAATCAACCTGGGAAAATAAGTAAAACATATGGAATAAAATTTGTCCGTATATGGATTCATTTTTAAGAAAATTGAATTTGGACATTTTTTAAGAATTTATAAAAAAGTTTGTTCACAATGTTAAAAATGATAAAATCAACAAAATGTTCCTTAATTCTGTTGTAAACAAATAAATTATATATCAGAGATATAATTATTAATATCTCTAAAATAGGTTTATTTGTTGATATTTTATTAGATTTGTTGCTTATGTGTGTTCTTATTATCGAATAAGCTCATTACATTAAACATTAGTATCTACGTCAATAATGTTATGCAAAATGACTGATAATGACCTTACAAGTATTCATGATTATATTTATTTGTTTAATATAATAATATTTTCCAATCGCCAACATATTAATGAATATAAATTTTTATGTGAGTAATATTATAATTTTGAAAAAGATAATTTAGTGAAATTATTTCTAAAAAGTTCCTCATTGATGAACAAAACTTCTACAAACTTCAGATGTACATAATAATGAAATTTATCGATTATAACCTCAAATATTGTACTGTAACTTCTATGGGGTTTCAATGGTTTCCGTGTATGCTTGCAGTCTCATGGAAACTATGATACAATCAAAAACTCTGTATATCTAACACAGATAAATAATGAAAATTAAGAAATTAATGTGTCTGTCTAAAAAGATGTACATCATTCTTGTTAAAGTCTTTATTTCGCTCGAACTAGCTAATTTAATTAATTACAATTCCCTAAAATTTTGTAATTTCTCATTTTTTATTTGGGAACGTATTATTTGCATTGTACGTGTATCACATTGGATCGGAACTAATTAAAAATGCACATTAATAATGCGTTAGTAGCGTCTCGAAAATAACATTTCGAGGATCCATGCAACTTTTCCACAAATCCTTCTACACAAAAAATATGTCATAGGTGAAAATAAATTTAATCATTCATAGAATATGTTCCTTGTAAATGCAACATTGCTCACGAACGGATTACAAAATATTAAGGATTATGATAATTATGGTAATTCATTGTTATCATAATCCTTAATATTTTGTAATCCGTTCATCGGTAATGTTGCATTTGCAACAAAAATATTCTATGAATGATTAAATTTATTTTCACCTATGACATTTTTCATTAAAACCACATTCGAAACCCACCAAAATATCCAAGGAAATATTTAAGTAACGATTGCCAGACTTCATCAACGACTTCGAAAGGTTTGTAAATAAGGATACCGGAAAAAATTACCGCCCCATCGTTGTTCTGTTCCCTGGAATTTTCAGTTAGTCCTTGTCGGTCCTGCATCTCTCTTCCTTCGAGTTCGGATTACCTCGATTCCGCAAACAACCTCGCGGCACAATTTCGGCTCCTAAGCTTTGCCCGGTTCCCGGCGAGTTTACCGAAGCTTCAAGCGGATCGGGAAGAGATTTTGAGGTAATTTATCTCGCTTGATGGGATTTGTTGGATCCCGTAGCTGCTGGCGTAAATGATCAAGCGTTGACCGTACGTATTCATTTTCCAGCAGAACGACCGATTTCTTAAATCCGTTTTTTAAATTCTGCAATTTTCGAAAGCTTCGTGTTTCTAACATATAACCGTTATCCGACATAGCTTTTAACACATGACATGCGCCATTTTACCTGCTTGTAGGTGCTAATTACCAATGATATATCGACGGAAATTATGGTACTTTCGAGATAGTCGTGAAAACAGAGGAAAGATAATAAAATAGTAGTAATGAAAAGAATAGATCTTAGAAACGTTATTTAATTTTCAAATGATAAATTTATTTACTTTCTTTTACTGGAATAATTGGTGTTATATAAATTGTACAAATTTTGTAAGGTGTAAGTACAATAATAATTCATAATTGAAAATTTCTAGATATATTCATTTTTAATAAATTATGTAAAAATAAATTTTATCATGACATTCGCTCAAATATGAAGTGTGTAGTAATTATTCGAAATTCTTTAACATTGGTAAAACTACTAATTAATTTTTAATTTTGTGAGTTTATTTTTACATTCATAAACTTGACAGACAAATGTATTTTTTTATAACAATTGTAAGGGATGTAAAATAAATTACTGCAAGGAATTAATCTTATTCCAGGTATCAGTTTTTAATTTTAATTACTTAAGTTTAATAAATTCTGTGAGAAATTTTATATTATAAATTTATTAGTCAAGTATGACTTTTACATATGGTATTTATAAAGAATGAACGAGAAATTACTGGAAAAATTCACTATTGTTAAGAACACTTACTATTAATTAAATTTTTAATTAATTCAATTACAATTAATTTTGTCAGCAATAATTTTTTCAAAGTTAAACTAATTTTTTACTTAATTATGTCTTATTTAACTTTCTTTATTCAATTACATTTTTCTTTAGTTTCTTTATTCAATTATATTTTACTTATAACAACTAAAAAAAGGAATTCCAAAAATGTTAATAGTGTAGAAGAAAAAAGGATATCGTCCACATATGTACTGGTCATTAAATTTAAAAAAATTACACATTCGCATGCTAATGAAAACATAACCTTAAAAAGGTTAAACACATGCTCATGCGAATTAAGATAATATCATACGGAAAACTGTTTCCTTTTTTTTACTACGTCAATTTTGTGCTTATTCAAATTTATATCGGAATAATTTCTTATTTTCAGTAGCACAATCCATAAATCGTGATGTGATTAGTATGATGATTTTGAAATGAATACACAATTTAATGAAATACCTGAAAATTTGAGGTGTGTTGTCAAACAAAACTTGTGTATAAACTTTGTATGTAATAAATTTTGCTAATGTAGTTAATAACACACTAACTTGTTACTAACATAAGAGTAAGATTTATCGATTCTAACCTCTAATCTCGAATTGTAACTCCTATGGGGTTTCAACGATTTCCTCGTATACTACACATCTCACAATTCCGTGCAAACTATGATACAATCAGAAACTGCATATGTAACACAAACTCATAAAAAAAGTTAAGAAATTAATGTGTTTATCTAAAGGGATACACATCATTCTGGTTAAAGTCTTCATTTGAAGTAGGTAATTAACTTAATTATAGCTCCTTACAATTTTGTAATTTCTTATCATTTCTTTCTGGCATACATTATTTGCATCGTATGTGTATTATACCAGATCAGAACTAATTAAAGCTTGTACGTTTTATTTTTTTCGTACAACCCTCTGTGTTTTCAACCCTTGCTCGCCTCGATGAATGAACTCGCATTAATTGCCTGGAGTCACGACATGTCTCCATTACTCAAGAGCTTCGTTAAAGGATAAGTGGCCTGTAAGGATAAAGGGACGGAAAGATAAAAGAGAATGCAACGGTGTTTCGTCGTTATTTTTCATAAATTGGATCGTCAACATCGTGGACCGCGGCTACAATTGAACTGATACTTGTTCCGAAACAGGAAGAAACTTTTTGACTTTAACGTATGAGAAACGAAAGTGGACTCGTATGCCCACTTTTCTAAAAAATGATTTGCTTATACATTAATAGAAGAATAGGAAACTTATTTAGTGCAGTTTAGTATACTAGTGTACAACTATATTCGATCAATATGTGTACAAATTGCTTTTGTTCATTGAAGAATTTGTATCTTAAATTAATTTCATTGGTTTCTTAACTATATTTTATATTTTACTGACTCTTGTCTCCATTTTTTAGAATTACGTTATTTAGTATTATTTTCAGTTTGTGATTAGCGAACAATTTATTACTCGACATGTATACATATGATTATACAATTATTTTTGTTTATTAAACAATTTAGATTTTGAATTAATTCAACTTGATTTTCTAGTTATGATTCTTATTTTATTTCTAACATAACTATCTTAATGTAACGTTTTATAATTTTTATACTGTCTTACGTTAATATTTTATAATTCCTATATTTATTATATTACTGTTCTATAATTTTTATAGTTCTCTTATATTACTATTTTATAATTTTGTATTGTTTTTTGTAACTGCTTCATCATTTTCATACTGTTTTGTATTATTATTTTTGTACTGTAATATATAACTGTTTTATCATTTTTTCACTCTTTACACTTTTATCATTTTTATACTGTTTCATAATTTTCACTTGCTCACAGTTGCTTAAGAGTTTCGTCCATTAAAAAGTACTAATCTCTTTGTATATCATAACTCAGTATCCAATTATGAACTTAAAGAAGATTTAATTACATATGACGTAGGTTGAATATGGTCACACCAACGTACGTGATAAATATATGTATAATGAGTGTAATTTGAATTTCTTTGTGAAAATATTAATTATTAATTTATCAACTTTGTATCCAACGGTGCATGTCAATTAGTACATAACTAGATAATTGGGAATTTGAATTCAGACTGAGGTCTATTAGCCGTGCAACCCGATTCATGGAATTACCAGGAAATTTCTGATTAATTAATGGAAGCTGAACTAGGATGCGGTCGATCCATGTGGCTTCGTGTGCCATAACGATCGGTTAGATCTTTGAATTGTATAATAAACTTTACACCATTTCATTACTTATTTATGTCGAACATTGTTACATTTAAAGAAACAGCTACTTACAATTAATTTTGTGTAGATCTAAATATGTACTTTTAAAATTGTGTTATTTAATATATAACATAACATATAACATATTATTTAATATATAACATAATATAACATAACATATAACATCTCATTACTTATTTATATCGAACGTGCTATTTAAAGAAACTGCTATTTACAATTAATTTTGTCTAGCCCTTAACATGTATTTTTAAAGTGATGTTCTTTAATATGTTATTTGAAATAAATAGTAATGTATTACTATACTAATAATAAATAGAATAAATAATAAATTTATAATAATATAAACAGTAGCACTTACAAATAGTAATATTATCTTTAAATAATATATTACTATCTGAAATAAATATATTATCTTTAAATAACGTATTATATACTATATACTATCTTTAAGTAAGTTAACTTATATTTATATCGATTTCGCAGTTGTATTGTTTTAATTTAAAACTTGACGTTTCCTAAAAGTTCAGGTAGAATTCCAAACTTATACATTTCAAAATGACATAATATATATTTAGTATAAAATTTAAGATCATATACTAAAACATTGTATTTAGAAACTGGAAATTAACATTGTGCATATTTCACAGTTGTTGAAATGAAAGAATAAAAACTATAGTTAAAAGAGGAAAATAATTCTTACACCACAATGTTAATTTTCAATACGGTTGACAGAAACGATATGAATTGTTAAAGTAAAGAACTTTCTAAGCCTTGACTAAGTAATTAACTTTAAAAAGCCGTTCCCTTAATTATATTCATGAATTCACCCCTCGAAAGTCGTAACAACGTTAAACCTTTAAAGTTTCCAAGTCTTTGATGCTTACGTCAAATAACACTTTTGGCCGCTTTGTATGCTTTGATAACAATGATAATCATATGGTTTAAACACGTTATTTAACAATATATTGATCGATATCTTTATCATTTTTATGATACTAGTTATTGTAGTATATGAACTTTTTTCGGAACTTTGGAATTTTTAAACTTAAGAAATTTTGAACTTTGGGATTTTTAAATTTTAGAACTTTGGAGTTTTTAAATTTTTAAATTTTGGAACTTTGAGACTTTTTAATTTAAAAATTTCGGTACTTTTCAATTTTAGAACTTTGGGAATTTTCAATTTTAGAATTTTGGGATTTAAAAATTTTTGAATACTTGAATTTTTTGATTTTAAAACTTTGTGAATTTTTTATTTTAGAACCTTAGACTTTTTAAATTTTAGAATTTTGGAGTTTTAAAATTTTAGAACTTTGGAATATTTAAATTTTGAGACCTTTGGATTTAACCATCATGGAATTCCTAAATTTTGAAACATTGGAACTTGAGGACCTTGGAAGTTTGGAATTTTATCATTTAATTAATTATAATTAATCTAATTTAACTTTTTAGTGGAATCCTGCAAAGAATTTTTAATTTTTTAATTTTAGGAAACTCGATATTTTAGAAGTTCTAAAAATTGGGTCTCTATAATTTTTATACGGGAATTTAAAAAATTTTAAATAACCTCTAAATTGCATAAAATTTTGATTTCTTTTTATACATACATAAATCAAAATGTTATTGGAAGAAAATTGTAGTAAAATTGAAATTGGAATTTTATTCCAATAACCTTTACAGTTTGCGTAAAAATTCCTTCCCATCATAAACTGTTATACGTAAATTGAATGAATTCTAAAAAACGCTGAAATTATTTAAAACTTTCATTTTCTGTATGCACAAATAAATTGAAATTTTATTGGAATAAAATTGATATTTTATTGGAATAAAATTGATATTTTATTGCAATAAAATTCTAATACCTTTTAAAATTCACGTAAAAATTCCTACCCTCATAAACTATTCTACGTAAATTTAACAAATTGTAAAAAATTCACGTTTCTTAAAATTTTCGTTCCTTTCATATGCACATCTCAATTCAAATTTTATTAGAAAAGGATTTATTAAAAATTCCTTCTCATATTAATTCTTATACGCGAATATAATATAATAGCGTAAGAGAGTGAATTGGCTGAATTGGTAAAAATGTGGCTAAATTGGTAACATTGGTTCTGTATAAAATCGGCGATTGTTCAGTTACACAGTCATTAAAGAAATTGGTAGTCGGTAGGGGTACGTCAAGATATATACATCGTTAATTATTTTCTTTCTGTCTACATTAAATTTAACCGTAATTTTATAATAAATACAAGTGCTTGTCTCTATCATCCTGATAAAGAAGATTACAATAGAATAGATTAGATTACAATAAAGAAGATTACAGATTACAATGAGAAGCAACTCACAAATTACTTAAAAGTATTGTTTTCATATTCACAAATAAACAGGTAATTTCGTTATATCTAATTTGAAGTAAGCGTTTACGTTTGGGCAACGAATGATGGCGGCGTTCAACATCGTTACAGTTGCCCTATTTCCGGACCCCTGAAACATGCTAATTAAACTGGCTAATAGACGGTCCGGCCTTGGCTGCCCATCAATCGATTTAACTACAAATTCAATTGAACGTTACTTATTGGACGGGAAAAATAATTACTCGCTCGAGAGGTTCAGCTACCGTGACGCGATGAAAGAGGGTACACAGACCTTGTTAACTCGTCGCATTCGTTCAAATTTTCGTGTTATTCGATAAATTAACATCAATCGCTTGCGTTTTTTATTCTATTATATTGAACTTCATGCATCTCGTACTGCTGTTGTATATACAACACTCGGTATAAGCTTCGTTGCAATTGATCCTGTTTAAATGGAATATGTATAGCTAATTTGATCGACAAGATAAAAAAATATAATTACAATATATTGGAATATGGAGTGGTTATTTAACCATTTATGGTTATTTAATGTTTATTGAAAACTGAGGAATTTTGATATTTGAAAATTTGATAATTTGTAAAAACGACGATTTGGAAATTTGGCAGTTTAAACATTTGATTATTTAGGAGCTAAATTATTAACTTTAAACTTTGTGATTTAAGAGTTTCAGAGGCTTAGAAATTTTGGAATTTAGAACTTTGCGATTTGGAGATTACGAATGTGAAAATTTTTACTAAATAAAATCGTGTATGTCGTATGTTCCTAAACAAGAAATCTCTCAAGTGCAAATATCATGAAACTTGAGTACATACAACTTGAAAAGTAACGGAACTTTTTAAATAAAAAAAAAGTATTAGTTATTTTGCCAAAATTAATTTTTTTTATTCAAAATACATCCCTTCCGCATCAATACACCGCTGGGCACGCTTAGGCAATGTTAACATAGATTTTTTTATGTCGTTTTGCGGAATCGCTTCAATCACCCTTGTCACAGCTGTTTGGACTTGTGTAACAGTGTCATAAAACGTTCCTTTCATGGCTAATTTCAATTTTGGAAAAAGGAAGTAATCGCATGGAGATAAGTCGGACGAATATGGAGGATGTTGGAGCACACAGACTTGTTTTTTCGCCAAAAATTCACGAACTGCGACAGTTCTGTGACATGGTGCATTATCATGCAACAGAAACCAATTCCCTGGCGCTCGATATTCGGGCCTCACACGAACAATTCTTTTCCACAAACGTTCCATAACACCCAGATAATATTCGCCATTAACACTTTGTCCCTCTGGAACGAATTCCCGAAGTAAAATACCTTTAGAATCGTTTAGAATTTAGAAAAACCCAAAACCTGGCTTTGGGTCGTCTTCCAAAGTATCACGACCGTCCTGGAATCGCTTATACCACTCGAACACACGTGTACGGGATAAACAATCGTCGCCATAAACATTTTTCATTAATTCAAATGTTTCTGTAAAAGTTTTACCGAGCTTTACCAAGCAGAATTTAATATTCGCTCTCTGCTCCATCGTGATTTTGTGACACGGTGACAAAAGGTTCTGTCGCTCTAACTGCTATAAGTTTGCAATTCGTTGCTCGATTCTAGTAATGATTGCTTTGTTTTGTAGGGAAGGAATACTGTTTTCAGATAGCATATTGTTTTAATAGACGGTGCTACTAGTTTTCCTTGAATTTAAAAAGTTCTGTTACTTTTCAGACATACTGTGTATAACATACACACGTCCTTCAAATTTCAGCGAAACTTCGTTGAAACCGTTGATTTAATTTCGATTGTCATACGTTGCTGTATAAATATTTTCTCTTGTCACTTTACACGTTAACCGAGAGAACATTTTAACGTCGTCTGAAGCTAAAGTGCAGGATAATCCAACGAATTATGTTTTTCCATCGAAGAGGAGGATACGCGTACGTCTGTCGCTTTCGGTGTTTTCCCATTTCGCGTAGCAAAGAAACGACTCGTAATATCCTCTGCTTCGGGGTTAATTGCGCATTGATAACTAACGAGCTTCCTTTGTGCGAACTGTCAGCGAGACGAAAGACCCCGGCAAATTTCATTCGACGCGCCGGATTAAACGCTTTTACCCGCATGGAACGCGAACTGCTAACTCGCTATGCACAATCGTGCGTTTAATCCATCCCGACTTCGCTTACTTGTTTCACGTATTCGTTCTTGCACGTGGATGCGTTTTCCCGTGACGGAAAATCGATGGTCGTTTTGCTTTTAACACTCTGGAAAACTGAACTCTCTTGGCAGGATGTCGAAACGACGTCTGGAATCTGAATGGGGGCACATTTGGACATGGAGTGCGTTTGGACAGTTTAAATTTGCCGCCTTAACACGTTGACTGTCATACTGAAACAGTTGGAATTTTAGTTAGAATGCTTTTTTACTTTTAACAAGTCTGACTACATTTATTTATGATATTCTGTTTCATTTATTATTATTGTTGTGCTATTATATTTATTATTATTCTGGATTATCTGAATGGACAGTTTGAATTTGCCGCCTTAACACATTGACCACCATAGTGGAGCAGTTAGAATGTTGCTTATAATGTCTTTTTACTTTTATCAACTCTTACTCAATTTTTGTACAATATATTGTTTTATTTATTATTATTGTATTATATTTATTATTTTTATTTTTCTTATGAAATTCAATCCAATAATTAAATCGAGGACGAATAATCAATTTCACAGAGAAAATTAATTACAGCTCACACCTGATTTATTAAAATACCGTTGAATCAGAGACCGAACTACATACATAAATAAATTTTCATAAAATTTATGATATAACGAGTGGTACATATATATATATTTGTAACAGTATCACAGAGGTTTATTCTCTTCTATATACAATAACCAACTGAATAACGCGTACACGTGCTTAGACGCTACGCTATGTGGCGTTGGTGTCCGAACCATAGACTATAATTGGTTCATGAAAATCGTACACCACTTCTTGCGGGTAGAATGCGGGGTCGTCACAGCATCGTTACTCCAACAATTTATGAATGGAGCTAAATATTAAATTCCAGGTCGTGTATATGAAGAGATCTCAAAATTTGTCCATTTGCAGGATTTTCCACAAACATTCTGTCACTATTCGCTGAAGGGTGACACATTTCTTCAAAAATATGCCCCCTGAGTAAAAGTATTTTGTCACAGATAAAATTGTTTGTCTCGCAGAGATGTCTACAGAAATACGTATATGTTTCACGCTGGGGAAACGATTCCCACAAGAGTTCTGAGCGAAAAAGCTTGGTAACAGCCTGTGACTGCGGAATAGTTTCGCGAAGAGATGTCGCTGTTTTGTCTTGACCCAAGTAGCGTTTAAGGTTAAACTCGACCTGATTTTGAGAAGTAAAGGTACATCGTCATAATGAGTATCATCATAGTTCTCTTAAAGCAAGCGAATGGGACTCATTTGACTGCAAGGTAACGATGATATAACTTCTAGGTCTTTTTATGGAGTGCATAAATGTGCCATATTTTCTTCAATTGAGTGTCAATTTACTAGATTTCTATCTTTGCGGTGTACATCTACTATACAGACAGTGTGTATTTTATTGAAACATATATAGAGATTCATTTATGTGCCTTGGTTTCTATATCTCTATATCCCCATATTCCTATATTGTTGGATGTATTTCTATATATTTATATTCTTGTATACTAATATATTAATATTACAGTATTCTTATTATACCAATATCTCTATATTCCAATATTGTTATACCCATAGATTTTTATATCCTTACGTCTTAAGATCTCTAGATCTCTGGACACACCGATCACTATATTTCTAAAGTCCATCAATTTAATCATTAAATTCCTGTAATCAGAGATTCGTCAATCCCTAATTCTCTATATCTCTAAACACCTAAATTCCTAAATTCCTAAATTCCTAAATTCCTAATTTGCTAAATTGCTTAATTCCTAAACTGCTAAATTTCTAAATTCCTAAATTCCTAAATTTCTAAATTCCAAAATTCCAAAATTCCAAAATTCCAAAATTCCAAAATTCCAAAATTCCAAAATTCCAAAATTCCAAAATTCCAAAATTCCTAAATTCCTAAATTCCTAAATTCCTAAATACCTAAATTCTTAAATTCCTAAATTCCTAAATTCCTAAATTCCTAAATTCCTAAATTCCTAAATCTCTAAACACCTAAATTCCTAAATTCCTAAATCCCTAAATCTCTCATATTCTTATTCCCTATATCTGAAGATTTCTATGTTCCTATATCCCTGTATCCTTGACCTCTAAGTGCATCAGTCCCTATGTCTCTAGGTTCCTCTATTCCTATGTCCCCAGATTCTTATATCCCTAGTTCAAAAAAATGAGGTTAACTATCACAGAATTTATATTACTAGAAAATCTCATACTCATATCAACATTCTCTCATACTCATATTTATGTGTTAATTCAAATAAGAAAGTTTATCAAATCTATTCATAAATTTTACAATTGAAGATATCCTTTTTAATTTTATTTTAATTTTATTTCACTATATTTATTTTAAAATAAGCAAATTTTAATTCTGTAGTAGATTTTTAACCTATTTTCTAGACAAAAATGAAACTGTTTTAATTGTTTCCTAATTCTTGATCGTCTAATTTAAAATTTCGAAACGGGAAAATAACGAGGTGTATATTTGATCTTGTTACAGTTCTACCACTTGCTGGAGGCGAGCCATGTAGCAAACACCACACTCACGTATCGACATGTGACAGTATTCGCACCTACGAATCGAGCTTTCCAGAAATACAACAAAACCAAGAAGAATTTGGTTCTCTACCATATGTGTAAGTACTTTATATTCTTATTAGTCTCTATTAATTCTTTTTGAGAATTCACACCCATGCACCATAAAATCTAATCTCTTTTACAAAAAATTGTTGAGTCGTGACAGTAGTTGTTAACTCTTTGTTCTTTGATTTTTCAAATTATAGAATAAATACGTTTTTTAACTATCATAAGTAATTTTAATAAAAAAATAACAATAAATAAGTTTGTTAAAAAAAACTGATGTGATATAGTAAATTTTCAACTATTTGCATAACACCAAATTATAATTACGAAACATGAAAAATGTTTTAAATAAATTTAATAATTGTTTAATTTGTTATTCAATTATGTCTGACAAAATAAACAATTTCATAGTAGATATGTTGTACATGTATAGCACATTTGCAATAGGATACAACGGAGAATTTATTCAACATGTATACATATAATATAAACTTATATAAAAATTATATAAGTTTTATAAAAATTAAATAAGTTTTATAGCCAATAATATTTCATAGTTCATAGTAAAAAAAGATTCTTTCCCGTAATAAAAAAAACATTACACATCTTTGTAACGCTGCTAAAACTGTATAAATTGTTAAATTTTATTTGCTAAAAATAAATGAATATCTTTCACTACAGATTCCTTAATGCCTGCTCATAATTAATACTTCTTGCGTTTCTGATTACAAGAACTTTTGCTGTGTTTGCAAATGCATTCCCAGAGAGAGTTATTGTTTGTGTTACAGTTTACCTGCACCCTTGTAGGTACGTTAACTTTTATTAGAATAGAAGTTGCAGAGTAATATTGGTCTTTACGGGCCCATGTTAATGTAGCTTTCAACGTGTTTCATGATAGAAGTAGAAACTTGTCTCGTAAATTCGTTTGCTAAGTACATAAAAGAAAAACTTCAAAATTTAACAAATTTGTGGTCATTAGCATTTGCAATACCAGAGTATGTCATTTTTAATTAGTTATCTAAACAACTTTATACTTTGATGATTTGTATATTCCTAGATATGATTTGGAAATTAAAAAATTTGTGAATTTAAGGATTTGAGATTTTCCAATTTTGCAATTTTGAAATTTAACAGTTTGAAAAATTAAATAATTAAACATTCGAAAGTGTCGAAATGAATAGTTAAAAATTTGAATAGTTGAAAATTTCCAAGTTTAGAAATTTATAAATTAAAAAATTTGAAGATTTAAAAATTTAAAAGTTTAAAGCTTCAAAGATTTGGCAACTTAAAAATTTGGAAGCTTGAAAACTCAAATTTGAAAACTTAAAGTTACTTAAAAAGTTTGGGGATTAAAGAATTTCAAAATTTGAAGACTTGAAAATTTGATAATGTAACGACATGAGGACTTGAAAAATTAGAATTTGTAAATTTTTGAATTTTTGAATAAAAAAATCTGTAAATTTAGAAACTGGAAAATTTGAATACATGAAAATTAAAGAACTTGAAGTTTGAAGATTTGGGTGGATTTGAAACTTTGAAAGTGTAGGTACTTCATAATTTAAAAATTTACCAGCATAGAAATTTGAAAATTTAGGAACTTTAAAATTTGAAAACTTGAAAATCAACGCATGTGAAGATTTGAAGAATTAATCTGAAGAATTTAAAATTTGAATATTTGAAGAGTTGGAAATTTGATAATTTAAATACTTGAGAACTTGAAAATGTAAAAATTTAAAAATAATCTGAATTTCTAAACTTTAGATCCAGAAGTTTAAAAATTTGAAAGTTCCATACTTTCTAAATTTTAGAAATTGAAAAATTTCTGAGTACCGAGAATATTTTCAATTGTATTCTATTAGTTCTTTGTAAAATTTTTCCCACAACCCTTTTATAGTAGAACTCATTCATCGCAGTAAGATCAGCACGCGACAGACACGCTTATTTCATCATCTGTTCGTGTGTAACCGCTTATTGGTCTAATCAGTGCATTAATCCCGCGAATTTCGAATTTCGGGATGTCGCTCTTTGATCCTACCGTGCGACATATGTACCTGCATCTATCATATGCAGAGAGACCTCGTATATATCAGTACACCTATCTGCGAAATGCTGCTGAACTTAGATGTACAAAGAGACTGCATTGAGTTCGCATTAAATATTCACAAGTATTCTATATTGCATGTAATTCAAGGTACTTCGATATTCATAAATGAAATTTTAGTATTAAGTGTACTTGAGGTACAGTATTCAAAGGTTTCGTCTTGATCGAGTATCTTACATATAATTCAAATTTCCAAATACCCAAAGCAAATATTTTTTTTAAATAAGCATCACTATCTGCTTCCATCTCTATACGCCAACTCTATCTCTCACGGTTACCAACGCAAAAGATGAAGGTATAGCATATCATTCGATATGCAACGACCGAGACCTGACTCATTTCCTATTCCCATGGAACATTCGAGCGTATCGAAATTCGCAATCACAGCGATCGTGTAATAATTAAATAATTCCGTGATTGTGTGGATTAAGTGTTCGATGTCATCGGATCGATCGTTTGAGCTGTCGACGGTGTTTACGAGCGAGATGTTGCTAATAATTGATAAAGCAACGGGCCAACGTCACAAATTCTAACACATCCTGGACTACAATGAAGGATTAGCCGGTTGTAGTAAATTACAATAATACTCTGCCAGTACAGTAACGCATGAACGTAGACGTTGTGCCGACGAAGGAGGACCGGCTTTAGGGAGTAAACAGCTCCTTGGGGATTAATATTAATCGATACACTCGATGCAACACTCGAGACGCTTCAAGTTGCTGAAGACGGACGAACTTACGACTTAAACGATAATTGTGCTCGGTTCTAGATTAGACAATATAATCTTCGTTCTAGATTATAATTCCGATCAGAATTTAGCGAGATACTACCATCGAGCGTTTTATTATTTTTTGTTCCTGTGGGCAGGTTTTAACCTCTTAGGCACGGCTTTACACGGCGCTGCTTCTCTATACAGTGTACGTGTTAACAGCACTACAATATGTGACAATGCTATTATATGATATGCTTTAACTTTGATAATTTACTTTTTTAGAAAATTCATAAAATATGTAATTTCCAAATGTTTCCAATATCGTGTATTAGTACAAAGAGGTGCTCCCATGGTACCTAAACTACTTGGTACCTTTTATGAATATGTAATGTACTTTTGTGGGATTTGTAAATACTCTTATAAAACGTGGTGAAGGCAAAAAAAGTGCGAATCAGAACATATGAAAAGGATCGTTCAATTGAAACGGTGAGCAAGTGAGCCAGTAGAGTGAGCCACTATAGTGGCGCGTTATGCCTAAGAGGTTAATAAATAAAATGGCTTGAGTAATATTTATGCTGTGTACATTTTACTAACTGTTCCGTTATGCGAATCATGTATTATATCAGGCTCTTGCCTATGAACTGACCGATTTCGAAAATAGTCAATATCTCAATACTAAGTTAATATACTTAGCGATAATATACAATGGGGGATAAAAGTATTCGTACACTTGAAATATAGAAATAAAAACAACAATATTTTCTACATTATTAAATATATTTAGTCATATATAGCTGTATATTAAACATTACACTTACAGCAACAAATGACCCAAAATCAAAAGCAATAACATCATGTAGTAACTTGAAATGACTTGAAATTCACGAGACCGTAAGAAATCGCCGGGACAAAAGTATTCGTACACTATCATTTATGTTGATAAATACAACAGTTACGGTGACATGAGGACTTTCTGATCAATGTAACCATTACATTAGTAGATGTTATGTTAGTTTAGTCAGTAGTAATCGTGGCGAGTACCCTTTAACTCTAATATTTGCAATATGAAGAGAAAACGCAGTGTAAAAA
This sequence comes from Megachile willughbiella, assembly GCA_945859595.2. Classification (NCBI taxonomy): domain Eukaryota; kingdom Metazoa; phylum Arthropoda; class Insecta; order Hymenoptera; family Megachilidae; genus Megachile; species Megachile willughbiella. The sequence goes on from OX243807.1 coordinate 3,722,217, forward strand.
CATTGGAAGAAAGAAAAATTGCTATAGGATTACATGAAGAACGCAAATCGTATAAAAATATATCAGAAATAGTAAAAAGAAGTCGATCGACTGTACAAAGTGTTGTAAATAAGTATAAAAAAGAAGCAACATTGCGAAATAAAGAAAGCCAGATACCAGTGCACCTGAAATTGCATCAAACGTTAAAGAATATATGCTGAAGGAAGTTCACCCTAAAACTGTACGAAGAGTGCTGCATCAGGCCAGGTATAACAGTAGAGTTGCGAGGAAGAATCCACTCCTAAGCAAAGTAAATAAAAAAAAGCGATTAGAATTTGCAGAACAATACATAAATGCTAGCGACGACTTCTGAAAAAACGTAATATTTTCCGACGTGTCAAAATTTAACATTTTTGAATCGGATAGTAGTAAAAAAGTATGGCGGAAAGCTAATACAGAATTGGATTTAAAAAATATGCAATCGACGACGAAACACGGAGGTGGAAGTGTGATGGTGTGGGGATGTATTGTTGCTCCTCGAGTCGGAAATTTAGTAATAATTGATAAAATAATGGGTAAACATTTATATTTAAATATTTTAAAAGAAAATTTACAAAATAGTGCAAACAAATTAGGTATTGGGAAAACATTTTATTTTCAGAAGGACTGTGATGCTAAACATACAACCTATATAGTGCGTCAGTGGTTATTCTACAACACTCCCCACAGGTTAGAAACTCCTCCTCAATCGCCAGACTTAAATCCTATCGAACATGTATGGGCGAAACTGGAAAAAAATGTGCGAAAACATGACATAACATCGAAAGGACAATTGAAAGAAACATTAAAAAGAGAATGGTGTAATATAGAAACAGACTTCGTTAAAAATTTGGTGTTGTCGATGCCCGATAGATTACGTGAAGTGATTTGCCGGAAGGGTTATCATACAAAATATTAATTTATAAAATTCCTGCTAAAATAACTGTAGCAATAATTAAGTGTACGAATACTTTTGTCCCGGCAATTTCTTATAGTCTCGTGAATTTCAAGTCATTTCAAGTTACTACATGATGTTATTGCCTTCGGTTTTGGGTCATTTGTTGCTGTAAGTGTAATGTTTAATATACAGCTATATATGACTAAATATATTTAATAATGTAGAAAATATTGTTGTTTTTATTTCTATATTTCAAGTGTACGAATACTTTTGTCCCCCACTGTAACTAGGTCTACAGACCAGGTACTTCGCACGAATTGTGTAGGTCACGAATGATGACCTAGTATTGTTGTCAACGATAAATTATGGAGCCTTTAACGTCTGGCCGATTCTATGTGTCAAGAATTATTGAAAACAATAGCAAAACACGGTTTTTTTATCGATTTGACAACCATCGAAGTCGATGATGACAGATTCCTGTCGTCAAATCACCGCCAAAATTTATACAAGAAATTTAGGATGTCCTGCAAGTTTACTCCTAAAATTTCAAGTCAAAAGACCCAAAATTGCGGCATGCAGCACAGTACAAAGCAAACGAAATGCAGATCAAGTCTCAGAAACCTTACTACGTTTGACAATTATTGATTTTAACAGTAACAGACGTTTAACTCAAATAAAACCGTAAAAAACGTAAATCGTTTCTACTTTCCTACATTACAGTAAACATTTATTATTGCCATTAAATATCCCCAAAACTTGAACACAATTCTATAAAAATTTATTTTGTAACACATCTAGACTACAAGTTATACATAATTTTTCCAAAAATTATTGTTAACCTTGCAAAAAAAATACCTTGCTTACCTTGTCAAAAGAATAGAATGTAATACAGTTGTCGAATCAATTTCTCATTTACAAGTATCGAATCGTTCGGTCAAATCGTTTGCATCCTTCCAACTAATTTCTGTCAGAACCAATTGATTGTTTTACACCCTGGTAGTCGCAGTTAAACCGAGTTGTCTGTGCTAACGGGAGGAACATTTCCCTACAAATTCAGACGAAGAAACATGAACAGGGATGAAACGAGCGTCCCTTAGACAATCGGGTAACACGAGCAAGGAACAATTTAATCGTGTGCGGTCTCGATTCTATTCGAACCTCGAGTTCGACTACTGTCGTAGTCAACCACTGTGAAGAATAGCATGGGGCTGGTCTGATAGTCAAAGATCGATTAGTTCAGAATTGAAATGTTATACACCGTTGTCTTGCGATTGACGACTCGAAGAGAAAAGTGAAATTTTCAAATTGTTGTGTTTCCAAATTACTCAAAAACTAAATTAACAAATCTTTTAACATTAAACCGGAGTATAATGTGTACTTAATTTGAAATTAGAAATGAAGTTGAAAAATAAACAAACAACGAAACATAAATTAGTACACACATTTATTCTTCATCTTGATGAAAATCAATGCTGATTTCAAGGAATGCACTTTAGTAAAATGTGTACCTTTAATAAGAAACTTGTAGAGCAGTCATTTGACCGGTTTGATGATTTTAGTGTTAATTTCTCACCTCTCTAAATTGGCAAATTCTTAAATGTTTAATACTTAATTACACCAAGTTTCAATAGTTCTTCCACCATTCGTTTTTATAAATACTATTATTTACTCTGACATACACATGTTTATTTTATTTCACACCAGCCCTTCAACAGTTTTAATGTTACTAAATTTCAATATTGTCAATAAATATTGTCTAAAATATCCATTAGTTTAAATTCTGCGACTACTTTTAAGTTTCTTCTGCGAATGCCAGAAGGCGGATAACCCAGATGTCTCAAGTTTCCAAATGAAAAACTCTCACATATTCAAGGAAATAGAAGTTCCGAAAATAAGAATAAAAAGGAACTTGAAATTGAATTAAACTTTCAAACTATGCATGTTCGATTGATAAAACCCCAGCAGTGTTGTTCGAAATTTAGTTTGGTTAGAACATTTTGCAAAATTACGCCACGGTATAGCTTTACATTTAGCATAACCCTAAATTTATGGTTGTTTAACGACCATTTATATTTACATTATAATTATTGCATAAAAAAATCGTAAATTGAAACTGAACTATAAAAATAATTAAATAAACCAGCTTATACAGTGATTCATTCTGATGAAGGTTAACATACATTTTGATAAAAGCTTCTCAATATCTTTCGTAATTGAAAATAAAAGATCTATGATCTGTCATTTTGATGGATTATATTTATATAAAATCTTAAAAAAACAATACAAAAATTTTAGTAAATGTTATCGTGGGTTATTAAATTAATTTACAAATTCCCGTAATTTAGTTTATAGAGTTGCCATATCTTTTAACTCTAATAATTTAATCCCTAATTTTATATTGTAATTATTAATAGGGTGTCTAATCCTAGTCTATAAACATTAATTTCATAAAATTATTTATTACAATAAAATTAACACTTTTAATAACAAATATTTCCCTAAATATTATTTAACTTATTTGAATATTATTTTATTATTAATTTATGATATCAAAATTGTATAAGTTAACTTTTAAATTTAATTTAATCGTATTTGCCTACACTACATTAAATTTTAATTATTTTATTCGTCGATTTAAATATGACTTTATTAAACAGATATTAAATATTAAAATATATTATTATTATTCAAATAATTTATATGCAGGGTGTTCCACATATTTTTAAGTACTTGTGATAATCTGACAAATAAATATTTTAAACAAAGTTGATCAGTTTTCGTTTGACTATACAATGCAATGAAAAAAACTTGGAAAAATATTTTTCTATAATTGTCAAGATTCTTTTTTTAAATGGCACTTTGTATTTTTTAGTTGATAGTATTATAGTCTCTGTCAAGGCGTATTCGAAGACTTACAATTAGTATAACATGCGAATGTCCTTGAAGGCAAAGAAATTAAAATTTCAACATAACAAGATAATTTTGTAATATACATTTTAACTAGGTTCCGTTAACCTGATGTTAATTGCATTCCCTAAACAAAATGGCAAAATACAGATGCAGAGTAGTGCATTCGTCGTGACGGTGCTTTAGATTTTATAGTCATATCCTTTTCGACGATGACGATTTCCTATATCCGGCGACTCCCTTTTGACCCGAGGCGTTTCACGATTGCTATGAAGAAACTGAGCACACGAAGGAAACAAGGAATTAAGAAGGGCGTTGCCGTTTTATGAAGAAACTTCCTTTGCGCGTTTAAGACGCCTCGAGCAACAAGGGAGACTATCGAGGTCTTTACCCCCTAAAACGACAAAAATTTCATTCCCGCTTCAATTTCGTTGCTAGATGAAAAATTTTGTCGTAACGAATCAGTCTTTCTCTAACGTTCCAAATTAATTATACAGTCGAAGAACGCTGGCTTTTCTCATGGTGCTATTTGTACTAATTTATTTCAAAAAGTGACATTCTCAGGTAGCCTGTGTTTGAAACACAGTCTGTCCCACAGGAACATGATATTTCTGTAAATATATAATATTCGTAAAACATTGTGGCACATTCTTGCCAATTTATCTTATTTCTAAACTCAAGAAGGAGTGAAATTCGAATTTTCCCGATGTGATAAATTATCTTTTTAAAGAATCAAATATAAGTACATACATCGGTATGTATTAGAAAAAATAATATAATATCTGCTGCGAAACAGGTATTGATTGTGAAATCAAAACATTCTATTTTGCGTAGTAACAGAACATATAAGTCAACGTATTAAAGAAAACGGAAACAGTTTTTGGTTTTGAGTGTGGCGTCGGTGAGTGTGGAGAGCAAGGTTAGCTAAAGCTAGGTTCACATGCATGCGATCTGCCGCGCATTTTGATGTGTGTGCAGGATTATTATATTTGTTTGGCAATTGCAATATTGCAGTTCATTTTTCAATATGTACTATTAAACTACTTAAGAGCCACAAGTATGATTCTACTGAGAAGGTTACCGACCCTTGACTTAGGCCCTAAGACCAACCGTCAACAGAAGGACCAACCGGTTTTGCCATACTCTTAACTAATATTCCAGCGTAGGATATTGGTAATAACTTCCATATCTTTCAAATACGATATGTAAGTGCTCTTATTTTCGTGATATGTCTTCCTCTCAGCTCGTACTTCATTATGGACCAATCATTTTCAATAGGATTTGCATCAGGGGTCTGTGATGGCCAAAGAAATGCGGTGATACTGTTTTCCGCTGTCCATTAGATACAAATGCGTCTTCGATGTTTAGGGTCATTGCCTTCTTGTAATATCCATTGGTCTTCCATTCTATTGAACCAGCGTTTCAAGGATGTAAGAAATCATCTTTGGTACAATTTCATTGTTTTCTGTGCAGCCATATTGTCTGTGAGGACGTATAAGGTCCCGAAACCGCGTGCGTTAAAGAACTGAAAACGTACACATTTATGGGGTGTTTTACACTTCTTTGAGTTTTATATGAACAGACCGAGCATGCTTGATGGGACACCGTGGCCAAAATGAAGATTCATTAGTGACCACCACATCACTACAATCAGTATCACTATTTTCATCAACCCATGTCAGACAATTATCAACATGCTTTCTCGAAAGCAACGATTTTGACAATTTTCTCTGCCACGTGACATCAAATTCATCTAAAGGACGTTTTAATGTCATTACACAGATATTTATGCCTTTTTCAGTTAAAAATACTAGGATCTAACTGTCAAATCTCCAACTCGAGAAATTATGAAATTTCCAAATCCCTAAATTAACAAATTTCCAAATTCTCGAATCTTCAAGTCTGCAAAACGTCAAATTTCCAAATTTCCAAATCCTGAAATTGCCAAATTTCCAACAACTCAATCCTTCAAATCCCCAAATTTTTAAATTCGCAAATTCCCACATGCTTAAAACTTGATATTGAATTGCAGTTTTTCCAAAATCCTAATCATACAAATTCTTATTATTTTCAAAAGTCTTGCTGTCAAAGTTTTCACATTGCTAAATTTCAAAATCCTAAAATTGAAATTTGCAAATTTTCGTACTTTCTCGTGTCAAAAGATACTGTTATGGACATTCGATGCTTCATTACCATATATATTGTGCTCATCGGTACCCGAGAGCTCTTCAACGTGCTCTTGATCTGCCCATTACTGTGTTAGCAACATAATCCGACATATAGAATCACTACCCTGTCCCAGTAAGTAGCCCACATCAGCGTTTAGTCAGACTATCAACCTGTCGATCCACCGTATAGGGTTAAGTATCCATTACAACGACATACCGGGTGCTCTGTAAATCGTGGTACAACTGTGCAAATTTGACAATTTGTGAATTTGAAATTTTGGGGGCGAGTATTTGGTAATGACGGGTTTTGAGAGGTTAGGAGTTTGAAACTTTTTAGATGTGTAAAGTTACAATTTAAGAAATTTGAGAACTTGCGAACTTAGGATACTGAGAATTTCAGAATTTTGGAATTTTGGAATTTGGAATTTTAGAATTTGAGAATTTGAGAATTTTGGAATTTGTAAGTTTCGAAATTTGAGAATTTCAGAATTTCAGAATATGGGAATTTGGGAATTTAGGAATTTGTGAATTTCGGAATTTCAGAATTTGAGAATTTCAGAATTTGCGAATTTCAGAATTTCAGAATTTGAGACATTGGGAATTTGAGCATTTCAGAATTTGAGAAATTGAGGATTTGAGCATTTCAGAATTTCAGAATTTGGGAAATTGAAAAATAAGGAATATTGAAATTTGGGACGTTTAGAATTTCAGAATGTGGGAATTTTGGAATTTGGTAATTTTAGAATTTTGGAATTTGGGAATTTAGGAATTTCAGAATTTGAGAAATTGGGGATTTGAGAATTTGGGTAATTGAAAAATAAGGAATATTGAAATTTGAGACGTTTAGAATTTCAGAATTTAGGTATTTCAGAATTTGAGAAATTTGGAATTTGGGAATTTCAAAATTTGAGAAATTTGGAATTTGGAATTTGGGGATTTGGGAAATTGAAAATTAAGGAATTTTAGAATTTGGAAATTTTTGGGTTTGGGGATTCCAGAATTTGGAAATTGACACCCGTTGGAAGTTTTAGAATTTAAAAATTTTTTTAAATTTAGAATTTCAATGATACTTAATTAAATATTTGAAGTTGATCTAAGAATTATAAAATGTTTCAAATTTTGGAATTTAAGAATTCGGAAATTTTAGAAGTTGTGAGATTTGTAAGTTTACTAGATTTTAGATATTTAGGAATTGAGTAATTTAGAGATTAGACAATTTGGGAATATGAGGAATTGAGGATTTGTAAATATGGAAATTCGAAGAATTGCGGATACTGAAATTTAGAAGTTACAAAATTTAAGAATTTGAAAATATGAGAATTTAAGAATTTAAGATTTTGGAAGTTTGAAAATTTAAGAGTTTTTTGAAGATGTAGATGCTTCACAATTTGAAATTTAGGAATTTCGAAATTTTGACATTTAAGAATATTTAAGTTTAAAAATTTTGATAATTGGAAATTTTGTAGCTTCAGAAATATGGAATTTAGGAATGACGAAATTTAAAGGTTTCAACTCAAATATAAATTTATGCGTTATTCAAATATGGGTGTCATGACGATAAAAATAGTAACAAATACTCAAATTCAATTTTCTCAAAAATAATGCCTCAAGTAAAAAGATTGTACTGTACATTTTTTGAGTTTAATTTTATTGTATAGAATAAAATTGTATTTTATTATTGTATTTTATTATATTTTATTCTATAGAATAAAATGTACTTACTTTTTCTTACATTTTATAATTTTTTTTTTTTATATTATTCTCCGCATTTTGTACTAATTTTTTCTTACATTTTCTCGCTCTTTTCTACATTTTGAAATTATCTTTTATTACATGCCACATTTTGTACTCATTTTTCTACCTTTAAATCTATCTTCACACCGCGATTTACAGAATCCATAGCAGTTTTTCCATACCAAAGTAAATAGCAGTTTTTCAGTTACCATAATCTCTTAACGATACGAGCTTTCGCACGCGAATTGTTCGAAATCTTGCATCAGAGAGAATCCAGCATCCCTCTATTCGCTAATCACAGGGATGCGCCAAGGGGAATAGGCGGCGACTTTCATTAGGTCTCCTTCGCGTTTAATCCACGATGAATGGTAGCGTCGAGGGTTGAAACAAGAACTATGCTCCCGGTGTGAAGAAGGGGTGCCCCTGGGCATTTGTAACCTTCGTCGCCGGCAGTCAAGTCGAGTCACTGACGGATAATCGTCATTCAGAAGGCGGATCTCTTTTTAGGCTCTCTTTCGACTGGCAGCTTCGTGCATGGATACCAACCCTTCGACACCCCGAATACTTGGAATACTCGAGGATTCTCTTCGTGGCTGGGGTAACGAGAAACGCGGCTCGATTAAGACGCGAAAAAACTTTCTTGCTCGAAGAAGAATGCTCGAACGAGGGGCTGATACCCTCGCTGGAATGTGAACGAAGTTTCAACGCATATTTCGCGGAACTCACGTCCGCTCGCGTGTACTTGATCTTCATGTACTACTCTGCTCAACTTTCTGATTAAATTAGATAGTACATCAATTATTCGTTTATTTTCTTCCCTTCGAGGTATTTGCTTAATTAAAATTTTTAATATATTTGCATCATTGATTTTTTTTATTATTGTACTACTTGTCGATGGGTATTCACAATTTTCCAATTCTTCAAATTCTCAACTTTTTATTTTCCTGACATCGGACTTTTTCAAATTCTTACATTTGTCAGTTTGTAAATTTGTTAATTTGTAAAGTTGTACATTCCCAAATTTTGAAATTTTTAATTTCCTAAATTTCTGAAAATATTTAAAATGTAATTAATTAAAACATTTTTAAATATTTCAGGAACATATTTTAAAATATTTAAAAAGCATATTTAAAAATGTTTCGATTGATTTCCATATAACAAGGTACGTCAAGAAAAAATGATCAAAATAATGAATAATTGAAATAATTATTATTAAAAAGACTATACCTTTTAGTCTGAAAACATAACTAAACACTTTTGTACCAAGAGTGAGAGCGAACATGTTAACAGACCATATAGTACTCTACTCATTTAGAAACGACGTAATCTTTAACACTTCCATTAGTTCTACCCCGTAATCGGTGTATAAAAAAATCTCTTAAAAATCGCGGTATAATGCTTGTAAAATGGGTGCAGAAAAAAAAGTGGTTGAAAACACTACCATAAATAATAGTCGAGGGTAAGGTAACATTACTTTTTATCGATGAGAGCCAACCCTCTTCAATGACTCACCCCCTTGCACGAGTGAAAGTAAAATGCGTGTAAAGGGAAGAAGTAACAAGAGTTACGTTCTTTCTATGCAGTCACGAAATAAGGGGAAGCCACGGTTGTTCAATGTAAAGTATCGGTTGAAAAAGTTTCCTGACGAGTTAATAGAAGACCCGGTGACAGCTGACAGAGTGAAAGAGAAATCGTCCGTTCACTTGGAAATAATAATGGTGTGGTGATATCACGATAAATCGAACCCAAGGAGTTTTCCAGATTTACGAGAAATTTATTTTACTCTCAACCTTGCGACGATCTGGCAATCTTTTTCAATCCATCGCTTTCTTTTCTCTTCGTTCGAAGAAACGTGATGAAGCATTTCTTCAATGCTGTTTTAGAAATCTATTATTCGTGTTTATGTTTTTTGGGCTTAAATAAAATAAATATAGTATATTTCAGTTAATATATTTGATGAAAGACGTGAAAAAACGTGGAAACAGTGGATGAAAACTATTCGAAAGTAGATACACAGTTTTGGGCGCAAAGGAAAACAATATGGCGTCGACTGTAGCGCGGGAAATTTTAAATGAGTTATTGCATTTATAAGTTTATATATGTTGGTAACAGAAATTGGTATGCGAAAAATTTTTCGTTATTCGTGCATTGTTAACGAAATACTATCAAGTAATACAAATTAATTACACAGAAGTAACCTTCCAATCTATTATCGATAATAAAGTAATGAAAGTAAAGCTCAACTTTATTCAATTTAACTTGCAATATAAGGTCTGTCGGTTACTATTCACACATTCTGTACACAAATAAAAATCAATGCCTGCATAACGTTAGCTATTGACTGTTTATCAAATCACGTATGTTCATACTCCGATCTTAACATCCATAATGTGTGCCGTAAACAGCGCATGCATATGGAGATGTACACTCACGTCCATAATTCATGAGACATTTGCAAATTTCGGTTTTAAGCTCAAACTGAGATAACTAAACATTGTCTGTTTTGGTAACTGCGTAAAGATTATTCTAGTGTCTGGAACACGCCTGACTTTTATACGAGAAAACAATAAGAAATATTTATTTATCATAATAATAATATGCAACAAAATTATTTGTAATTGTTTATAATTGCAATTAGTTATAATCCTGCATTAACTAAAAAATCTACATTGACACAATTAATTCTTAAAAGTCTCCAGAAACTCTAGATAGATTAATAAATTCTAGTAATTTTTGTTATTTTTTTATTAAATAATTTTGTTTGTAGTTTGCAAATTTGTACTTCGTACTAAATTATTATTTAACATTACAAAATACGTATCGTGACTCTAACGATTTGATCACACAGTGAAATTCAGTCGCACTTTTGATTTCAGTAATTGAATTAATAATTAATATATGTAGTTGAACTGATTGAATTATGTCATTCAAATTATAATAGAACCGAATTCCTATTCAATTGAAACAGAATGTAATTAAACCACAGTGTAATTAAATTAACACTACAGTGATTAAAATGATACTGTGTCATGAAATTCGTATGACTTTATATATATAATGTTTTATTTTTTCAGGAATAATTAATAATTAATTCGATCTATTTAAATCGAACATTCGCTGTAAAATTTATACAAAATTTATAAAATTAATACTACAATTTTCTAAATAAACACCAAAAATTGCAAAAGCATTAACATTTCCAAATATAGAAATATAGATATATACATATAGACATTTGGGAATGAAGACATTTCAAAATACACATATTTGGAAATATAGATATGAAAATACATTTGGAAAGGATAATAAAGGTTATTATGAAAAGGATATATGTGTATAAATAAATTAAAGATTAACATCTTAAATTATAAATGATTAAGTAAAAATAAGAAAAGAATGAGACTTGAAAAAATTCTATTTTCTAACAAAGAATAAACACTGAAAATTTTGTACAGCATGCGGTTTATAATACATTTAAAGCACCACAAATTTATAAGATTATTTGTATATTATACATAAATTGTTACGTATCTATGTATATTTAGTCTTGTTATTTATATTTTCCTTTTTTAACTGTTTATAACTTTTATTCTTTCTACGATTTGCACAACTGCGTGCAATATAAAAACTCATGGTTTCGTACAATTTTAGTCACTTCTCAATATTCTCTTGAACTTTCCACTAACACAATTTACACAAAATGGACGCTTACGATGTTCACTGACGTTTCCGTCACCAATCACGTAACGGTATTCAGTCAACACAAACCGAACGCATCCGAAACTAACCGATCTACCACTACTGAACTTTTGCCACGCCCCTTCTAGTCTTACGGGTTTCTTCGCCTAAAGTAATACCTTATATTCTGTACATAATGTAACTATGCAATGTAACTCACTAAAATATTCTAAAATGTATTAAACTCTTGACAAGCTCCGTTTCTCCGCATAAAGGCCACATTAAGGTGTCCAAGCAATATTTTAAAAGTTAAAATTTAATCACCACCGAATCACATAACTTATGGACGCGACTATACATGTTTCATCCTATATTCTAATACAGGTACCGTGTTCTATCAGCACAACACGTTTAATTAACCACGCCGTCACGAGTACAAGATTTTCCAGTACGCTGGCTACGATTACGACGTGATTTCGTCGGTCGAACGAGTTTGAAATTCTCCAGTCAGTAACAAGACAAACACACAAGCAAGAGGTTTAGCTTGGCCCGTGGCTAAGAGGCCGCAAGATGTGTCGCAGCCCTAACCGGCTTGTTTCCAGCTACCTCGAGCACCGTGTAACCAGCTCCTCCTCCTTGGTTAAAGGTCCTTCAAAGTCTCTCCGTCCTGTCTGCACCTCCTTCTCCTATATACCGTTCTTAAGTTTCCACAGGAACAGTTAACTTACTCCTCCAGAGCAAAGTTCGTGTTCTCCTTCGTCGCCTCTTTCGCGCATCTTCTCCCTTCGTTTCCCTTATTTCAATCTGATCTTCTCTAGCCGCACTGCTAACTCATCTGCTCTTCGATCTTCAGCGAGTAAATTTACCAACACTCCAAACGTTTAATAACAGTCGGGATACGTTCCTGCTTTGACTCGAAAAGTTTACACCAATATTTGTACATTCACTGATTTTGGGTCAAAGCTCTCCTCGTGTTACTGATCACGTGCTCCCAGACGACTGATGAGACAGAAGTTACTTGGAGCAATTTCTGTTTTTGGGAATTTATTTTTAAACTTGCACTATGACTTATTTCAGGTGCGTCAGAACTAATCTATAATATTAAAAGAGATAGAGAAAGTTGAAATGTTATGTCAATTTAGTATTATACAGTTGTTGACTATGAAAATTATTGGACTTGGACTCCAAATTGCGTATTAAAAATTCAAGGGATTAAAGCATCAATTTTTAAACGAAATTTCGATTAGGAAATTGGTAATTTGGGAATTAGGGAATTTGAGAATTTGGAAATTTTAGAATTTGGGAATTTGGGAATTTCAGAATTTGACAAATTGAGAATTTGGGAATTTAGGAAGTTAGGAATTTCAGAATTTCAGAATTTGACAAATTGAGAATTTGGGAATTTTAGAATTTGGGAATTTGGGAATTTAGGAATTTCAGAATTTCAGAATTTAACAAATTGAGAATTTGGGAATTTCAGAATTTAGGAATTTAGGAAATTGGTAATTTGGGAATTTAAGAATTTGGAAATTTTAGAATTTGGGAATTTCAGAATTTAGGAATTTGGGAATTTTAGAATTTGGGAATTTCAGAATTTGACAAATTGAGAATTTGGGAATTTTAGAATTTGGGAATTTCAGAATTTGGGAATTTAGGAATTTCAGAATTTCAGAATTTTACAAATTGAGAATTTGGGAATTTTAGAATTTGGGAATTTCAGAATTTGGGAACTTAGGAATTTCAGAATTTTACAAATTGAGAATTTGGGAATTTCAGAATTTAGGAATTTAGGAAATTGGTAATTTGGGAATTTAAGAATTTGGAAATTTTAGAATTTGGGAATTTGGGAATTTCAGAATTTAGGAATTTGGGAATTTTAGAATTTGGGAATTTCAGAATTTGACAAATTGAGAATTTGGGAATTTCAGAATTTGAGAATTTCAGAATTTGGGAATTTGGGAATTTTAGAATTTGACAAATTGAGAATTTGGGAATTTGGGAATTTGGGAATTTCAGAATTTGACAAATTGAGAATTTGGGAATTTTAGAATTTGGAAATTTAGGAATTTCAGAATTTCAGAATTTTACAAATTGAGAATTTGGGAATTTAGGAATTTCAGAATTTGACAAATTCAGAATTTGGGAATTTCAGAATTTGACAAATTGGGAATTTCAGGATTTCAGAATTTGACAGATTGAGAATTTGGGAATTGAAAAATTAGGATTATCGGAATTGGGGACGTACAGAATTTCAGAATGGGGAATTTTGCAAGGGGTTAAAAAAATCAATTTTTAAACGAAATTTCGATTAAACAATGGCGGAATCGATCTCAGAGTCAAACTTACAAATGAAGCTATCGTATATTTAATAATTCCTGTATCGTCTCCACATACAGTCGGTCACGAAAAGATTCGGACACTAATACAATTTTAGTTTGTAAGCTCTGTATTTTCAGTAAACGTACAAAAAGCAATAAAAATTTACTACATTATGTTGCACCACACCGTATAGATAATAGGAGAAAAAAACTTTTGAATTATTAACTGTTGCTGTCTAAATAATAAAAGAATTATTGAAAAACTGCGGATTTTTATGTCACAAAAAGTTTCGGACACTTTACTGATTATATACAACGTATAACTAACTGAATAAAAAATGATTGTTTAACATAGAAATTATACAAAGTTTAATATTTAGTTGGGTAGCCCTTCTGTTTAATAACATGATGTAAACGGTTTGGCATACTCGAAATAAGTTTTTTTAAATAATTAACGCTGATGTTCTTCCATTCCTCTTCCAAACGTTTTTTTAATTCTTCAATTGACGTAATTGACGTTTTGCGAATCCTGCGATCTAATTCCTCCCATACGTGTTCTATTGGATTAAGATCAGGGGATTGCGGAGGTGGATGTAAAACATGTGGACAAGTATACAATAAAAATTCCTTAACAATCCGTGACTTGTGCTTTGGATCGTTATCCTGGTACAACTTAAAAGTTTCTGCAATTCCCATATTGAGGGCACTTTTTTTTAAATTGTTTTGTAAAATGTGTAAGTATTTATTTTTATCCAGAATACCGTCGATAAAAACAAGTTCACCTACACCAAAACTTGAAACACACCCCCAAACCATAACAGATCCGCTGCCATGTTTTATCGTTGGTTGTAGATGCTTTGGATTTAGTTCTTCGTTTGCTTTCCGCCATACTCTCATTCTTCCATCACTGCCATAAACATTAAATTTACTTTCATCTAGGAATATAACATCATCCCACCACTGATTTTGCTTAGAAATATAATCTTTTGCAAATTCCATTCTTCTTTTCCTATTTTTTGAATTGATGTACGGTTTTCTTCTAGCGATTCGCCCATGGTAGCCCTCTGATCTCAGTACTCTTCGAACATTTTCCGGATGTACTATAATGCCATGTTCTTCTTGCATCTTCGTAGCCATCTTGGGAGCACTAATACTTGGATTTTTTTTAATTTCTCTTACAATAGAACGCCTATCGCGATGATTTAAAATTCTTGGACGGCCACTTGGACGTTTAAAATGAATTCGATCTTCATCTCGATAGCGTTTTATTATGTCCCCAACGGTACTTTTGGCCATGTTTAAAATATCCGCGATTGCGCGGATTGATTTTTTCTTTTCGTAATGAAATATTACTAATTGTCTCTTATCAAAACTAGTATTCTGGCGTTTGCGACTCATTCTTAAGAGATTGGTAATAAGACTATCAAATTTGAAATGCGACGTATTTGTAACGCACGCTTGAGTTAAGCATTGTTTACAAATATTATATACAAACTTTATATACAAATATTGGTAGTATTCAATGGAGAATTAAACTAAGAAATTCGTAAACGTATATCTGTCCGAAACTTTTTGTGACATAAATATCCGCACTCTTTTAAAATTTCTTTTATTATTTAAACAGCAACAAATAATAACATAAAAGTTTATACCTGCTATAATCTATACAGTGTGGTGCAACATAATGTAGTAAATTTTTATTGCTCCTTGTACGTTTACTGAAAATACAGAGCTTACAAACTAAAATTGTATTAGTGTCCGAATCTTTTTGTGACCGACTGTACCTATGTTCTCTGATACCTATCAGTCAACCAATTGTCAATGAAAATTTACCAGACCATTGCAAAGTTTGCAAAATGGAAATGTTTCTTGCTATCAATCAAACGTCATGAATTATTCCGTGATTGTCCATTAACCTACGTTTCTGAATTTCTCCAGGGGCCCGGTTCACGTAAATAAGTGAAAACAGAACCGCAAAGTTCGATGAAATAAAACGGTTGAAGCAATATTATTCCGCCGGAGGCAATTTTTCGTCGGAACTTGCCGTAAGAACGATTCGATAAAAGCAAGACCCGTGCCGGTTATTGACAAGGAATTCCATGAACTCCTTGCGAACCGTGGTAAGGCAGTAAACAAAGAACTTCCACGGAGTTGCCGTGCGAATGAAACGGGACTTTACGATGAACTTTGCAATCTCCGCTTTTGATTAAATAACAAACGGCACTGCCTGCCATGCCGACTGTTTTTGAGTGATACTGCGGTATTCAACCACTCTTCGAAGGGCTTTATGAAGCTTGGTTCGCTGAATTTCAAATTCTCTTCCGTTTCGAGCGTGTAATCCGGCGGCTGTTTTAAAAAAACTTTACTTGTCAACCCTTTGCGGGCCATCCCTGTGGCGACATTTACAATTTATCCTCGAAGTCGTTGTTACGATCTTGTTTTGTATGCACGTCTGCTGTTTCAGCTGTTTATTTCGAAGTTTACTTTTTGAAAGTATTCAATATTTTGAAATTATTTTTTTTCGACAATATTCATGTACTATAAATATCACATACTGAAGTTAAATCGTTTCTGTAACTTCATAAAAGTCATCCGTGAAGTTTACTGGTATCAATGGCGGTATAGACACTCTGCACCCCCTATTTGATATTATCGATAACATAGTAAGTAAAAAATGTTTGATTTTAGGATTTTATCAAGATTCTAAATAAATCTGTTTACACATGTTTCCTTTTACACAATTTTAAAATAAAGGCTAAAAATTTTCTGGAGCACCCCCAATTTTAGCTTTTGACTGGAATCGAAAAATGTCACTCAAATCGAAGGTAAACGTTTAAACCAAAAATTGATTACTTTTATGAAAAACCAGTCAAAGGCCAACTTTTAAAATAAAAATAAATATTTATTATTTTTTTTTAAATTCCAAAATTATTATTTTTATCGAAGACATAAATCTGTATCAGAGTATGTGTTCAAAATTTCTAACCATTACACTAAATAATTAAAAACCTTAAAGAATTGAGTCTAAAATTAAAAAACAATGTAAATCTTTCATTTGAAGGAATAATGTACCTACAAAGTATCCTCAGAAAGTTCAACTCTTTCTCCGGCTCTTCTCACAGTTAATATTTTGTTAAATTTTTAATTATTCCGTTCAGTTGAACGTGCAGTTAAAATGAATCTCACGATATTAATACTTCTTAATGAAAGGTGCACCCTTTTTTCGAGGAGTCTCGTCGCAAATAATTTTTCAAGATGAATATTAAAATGTTTGTTCGATTTGATGAAAAAAGTCGAGGGATACTAACCGGGCCGGCGAGTTTACGGAAATGTTGAACGTCGCGGAAAGTTTCACAATTAGTCTTGGAACTTTCATAATTTTGCAGCTTGAGGCGTCTTGTTTTGCGGCGGGGAACATTAGTGTACTCAGCTTTAATTTATCATTTCACCTCTACTCGGAACTCGACTTTCCTTCCCGTTTTTCCTTTCTTCGTTCACTCTTTTTCCTTTCTTTTTTTCTTATTCCCCCGGTTCTCCCTTTTCCCTTGCCTCAATCTTGCGGCCCTGCGCAGCAATGTCGAGAAAAACAAATTAAATCTCAATTCTCGCGAAATGCTCCTTGAAAGATGACGCTAATTAAAGAACGCTGCATAAAGGACAGTGAGTAAGTCTGGCGTTAAATTGTGTTAGTTGTTTGTTAATTGTTTTATCGATCGTTTTGTAACTTTTGATGTAAACATTGTTCAATTAAATCGTTTGTATCATTAGCTTATTACGCGCAATTTATTTGGCCATTACCACCAGGTGTAATGCGTATACACGCACCTGTGTATACACGCAGGTTGGTGGTTAAATAATTACTGAATAATGAATTGGTGTGTGTATAGTTGTAGAAGGGTATTCACATATCTGCCATGTTTATTATTATATGAAAAATTTTGTTACAAGTTACATTATTTTGTTATTATATGAAAATTGTAATAATATTATATATTATTAAATTATAATGATATTATTGTTTATTATTAGATGAAAAATTTTGTTACAAGTTACATTATTTTGAGAAACGCAAACTCTATGTAATTTTCCACACTGTGCAAATGCATATTTTGTGTAGCTCTTGTACTCTAAATAGTTTTCGTTTGTGTTCATTTTTTTAATGAAATTTCAAGGTTAATTTTCTATATCTTTCCTATATATTTTTTTACTCAGGACAAAAAGTATTAGGATATTGTGTACTTCATAATACTTGAAATTATAAAATAAACTTCGAAAAAGGATTTGAAGAATCTGATGATCTGTTGGGTTTTTGAATATTGTAAACAAAATTTACAAAGAATTAGTCGATGTGAATAATATGCAATACATGAATTAAACATTCTTCGTTATATGAAATAAATTCTCTTTTAAATTTTTTTATATGAAATTAGTTTAATTTTAGATGTTATTAAGCTGTATAAAAATCTGTTCACTTTGTTAATAAAATTGTGATACTTATCAGATTATTAAACTTGTATGTAGATATTTACGAGTAATTTTAGATGTAAAATTGTTCCGAGGAATGTTTGCATCTTGTAAGACCTTAACATTTCTCGTCTGATTACGCTTCAGTACACTAACACTATCGATCTTCGTAGAAGCTTAAACGTATCGATTCTAGTCGTCTGCCAGTTCTAAAGCTAGATATTACGCTTCACCCTTAACACGTTGATTGCCAGTGAAATACCCATATCCAATATTTCAGGCCATAATATAAATTATTAGAAACATTACAAATTTTCTTCAAGTTACTGTTTTAAATTATTAATGTAATTTTACTGGCATTCGGAATTATTTTACTACTTTTATTTTTTAACGCCATATAGTTATTTGTCACGTGCGTCAAAACCGCTGCAAAAAGTGTCATATGTGATTTATATTCAAGGATCCTTGACAATACAAATTATACTGACACAAACTTCAAATTGAAGTGTACAAAAAAATTCGAGTAAAGTTTATCACATTTGAACTGTGAGTGCGTTATGAGTCAAAGTACGGCAAGGAGTCAGTTATTTTGCTATTTGAAGTTGTCTAAAATGTAAAGTGAATTCACGTCCTTTTGTATCAGTTAATGATTTAAAAGAACGTATGAAAATGCACTGTACGAATGTCAATGAAAATCAACTGAAACGTGTAATGAAAAAGAACGTATTAGAAAATGTTTAGAGTGTAATGGTGGAAGATTCGAACACTTATAATAAAGTAAGTTTCTGACAATAAAATGTGAAATATCTCGTGAAGTATTGACATTTCGATGACCTTGGGTACTTTCATACGCAGGATAATAAAAGTAATCGATTGGTTTAACAAAAGAATTGAGTTGCAGTAAAGAATGAAGTGCACTTGCACTTGGTAAATGCATCAGTGCATCTATAAAAAATGAATTCATAGAAAATTAGAAAGTATTATACCATATAATTTTGTTCTGTCTTTACTTGAAAAGGAATAGTAACCGTCGTTCCCAGAATCACCTTGTATACCGATCGTCTGAAAGTCTGAAGGTTTGCCTGAAATATTGATAATCGTATATTGATCGTCGGGTGTCTCCATTAAACGTCTCAAAGAACAAAGAGTTTGTAAGAATAAATAAGTAAATAGGGAGATGATTAAAAGAAACAGAAAACTTAGGTGATTAACTAAATTAAGCCGTTAATAAATTAGTATAGTTGAATTATTTCTTAGACGGGTAGTGTTAAATTACTTGAAAGAGAACGATAGATGCTTGCTACTAATGAAGATGCAAAAACACTCGCTACGATAAAATTTCCTTCGTTTTTCTTTCTATCAGTTATTTCACTTTGTGCATCAGTTATCTAGTTCTTATGTATTTTTTGTACTTCAAAGTCACGTAAAGGTCGTTGGATTCTTGACCTCAGTTATCATGCGATGAAAATGTATTATCCCATTTGAAAAAACTTCAATGACCTTGAAATCTCAAAAAAAATTTCTTAACCATCATATTTGCACGTTTGAACAAAATATTTTCCGTTGACATTTTCTTTTATCATAAAAAATGAGCATGATATTGAAGAAGGGCAAGTTAGGACACTCTGTAGATGTGCATTGTACGAATCATACAATCACATGTTCGTACATATTATGAAAAAAATTAACGAAGTCAAAAAAATTATTTTGTAATAGCCCAGTCCTTTATAGATAAAACAAAACAAAATGTAGCTAAATCGGCCAAGTACTTTCTGAGAAAAAAACTTGTAAGTGCGTTTTCGCCAAAATAGGCAAAAATTGCACATTTTTTAGGCTTGTTATTTCTTCACAAATTCGAAATCGGCAAAATGATAACTTAAACCTCCCCCTAATTTCACATGGACTATGACATATTTGGATTAAAACAAAATCGCAGAATGTGAGGTCTGAAGTCATCGATTTGACGTAACCCAAGATTATTAAAGAACAATCGTTCAATTGTAAGTTTCAATCTGTTAATATCATTGTCTCAAAATAGAGAGTTCTAAAAAATTTCTTTTATTTCTTTTTCTATAAACAATGTAATTGGCAATATCAGTATGACGACCGTAGCGATCGTGTCAAGTGTCTAAACATCGAGATATCGAGAAATAACTGCGGAAAAAAAGCTATTCATCGATGGGAAAACAGAATATTGATGAGACAGAAGTACCGATTACAAATGTCATTTAACATCCGAATTGTTCATCCAGGAAACAAGTAACGTTCGAGCGGAGCTGGCTGAACTGACAATTATTACAAGCTACCGCTTCCCAAGCCGCTGATCGATGGACGCCCGTTGTTATAACTACTGTTTACCAATTAGTTGTTGCACAATTATAATTGCTAATTGCGCACACCTCTGGACGGCGCTTGGCTCCGGTGCTATTCATTTACGCGCGAAATCAGCCCGCAAGCGTACGCGCCGTTAATTTTAAACCGTGCTCAACAAAAATAATCGACGTGAGAATGGCAAGTTAATACGTAAATTGAATTTTGTTTAATAGCGCATTGGCCAAGTTAGTTTAACCTCTTCTTTTTGTTCGTTTCATTGATATACCATATTACTGATACATCTTTGTGTGTTTCGTATTATTTCTCTACTTGAGAGAAAAATTAATTAGAGTCCTCTTTCGTTATTTCAGAAAAAAAATTAGAAAAATACGATGACTGACACGTTTCTTGTATAAAAATTGAATGAATGTAAAAAGGAAACAAGAAATAAAAAATATTTTAAACACTTTAAAAAAATTAAAAATATTAGAAATATTTGAAGAAAATACAAAAATATTTAACATATTTAAAAAGTAAGGAGATATTAAAAATATTAGAAATATTAAGCAAATAAGAAGATATGAAAAATATTAGAAATATTAAACAAATAAGAAAATATTAGAAATATTTAAAATATTCAACAAATAAGAAGATATGAAAAATATAAAAATAATCGACTTAGATTAATCTGACTGTCAGGTACAAATCTTATGTTTATGTTCTGTATTTTATACATATATGTTTAAATGTCTTTTTTGTCATTTTGTTAGTAATTACTTTTCTTTCTTGTTATTAAACAATTCTCATACAGTTATTTTTTCATTAAACATTGCATGAGTAAAATGTGGAATAAAATAGAACAATACTTTCAATTAACAATTTTCAATTATTACTTAACCTCTTCAGTGATGATTTTTTAAGGTTAGAAAACAAAACAATTTAACTAGTTATACAATTATATTTTACTTACTTCACATGAATAGCAATTAAATAAAAAACACTAAAAAAATGAATAATGTATAAAAAGATAATGTCCACATTTATATCCAGCAAGTGTTAAAATAGATCTAAGCTAATCACTTTCACACTTGATATCACTTAAGAGGAATGTTCATATGGTTATTCCGATTGAACAGTGCGTAATTCTATCACTATGAATGATATGATGTCAGAGGAATATTGGCAGATCGTATCGATGACAATAACAGTGGGCATATGGAGTCGATATTCGATAACGAAATGCGATCTCAAGTGACATCAAGTATAAAAGTCACAGTATAATGCGAAAAAGGACTAAAAATTTAAGTTCAAATAGGTTCAAGTAATCTACGCCATGCACTATAATTTGGTAATTAAATGTGTAAATCAACTAGCATCAAAAAATACCATTTGCATAAATTTTCTCAGCTGAAACAAATTAAATATGACGTTAAAAAATAAATACGTATAAAATTGAGCCTGTTCTTATTAAAATAATGTTTGTCAATGATCCACTGTCACAGCACGATTTGCCTTCCATATTTTGTCGCGTTACTAATCAGCTCACACTAAATCAGCAAGAAACATGCTTAACGAGCAACAGATAGCAATTTGTATTCACGGTGTAACGCATCGAATTCATATTTCCTCCAGTTTCCTACAGCAACAGATTCACCGACACAACGATCGATAAGTTTCCGTGTAGACAAGCGTTCGTCTTCGACAAGGTTCGTGTTCCTCTGCTGGATATTTCCTCTCGCCTAGTCGGCTCCCAGGATCTCCGGAATGGTCTTTTTGTCCCGCAAGAATAAAGCGAAGGCTGTGGAGGAAGAACGAAACCGGCGGTGACCCGAAGAAGATGGCGCCGGATGCGCTTCAGGTGTGATGCGAAATTGATACGAGAAGCTGTTGAGATTGATTTCCACGTCACGGAACATGTGATGACAGTGTGTTGGCAATCCCCGTGGACAATCCCAACTTACTCAGGACTGTCTTTGCAAGGACTACGCGCACGGTTCTTTCAATCCTGGATGGAAATAAGTCTGAAAATGAAAGGAGAATACCCGACTTCCCCATGGGAAATGTAACCATCTTGTTCCTCGTTTCATGAATCTCCGAGACAGATATTCCTCTCTGCGGCTAAGGTGCTTCTAAGAATGGAATTGTTTCAGCCAAGATGGTGTACACGTCTTCGTGTCTATTAAGATCGATCACGATTCAATTCTGTCGTATTTGGAAAGAGGATGTTAAGGAATATCCGTTCGTCAACCGTTTAATCCGTCGATTTACTCATCAGAAAATCGTGAAAATTCTATTTGTAATCAAGGATAAAGTAATATTACGTTTTGTTCGTGGTTTATGTAGATGCACTTTTATTTTAATGGAAATTACTATTATAGTTTTAATAAAATTACTGTTACACTTTTATTGAAAATGACTGTTAAGCTAGTTTTAATAACTGTGAAAGTTGAAAAATTAAATATAGTAATTTAGAAACCTAGAAACTTAAAAACTTAGGAACAGAAATACAGATGTATGACAATATCAATTTTTTAACGTATATTACAACTTTGAAAACATCTAACTTCTGAAATTTAAGATGAAAATTTTGTAATATAAAAAATAGAAATATCAAACTTCTCAATTTATGTATTTAAAATTTACAGATTCTAAAATTTAGGAAGTTAGAAGTTGAAAGAATTAGCAAAAATTTTACATTTTAAATTTCGATTGTGTAGAAATTAAAAGATGGAAATTTAAAAATTTTCAAATTGCAATCTCAGAAAATTACAAATATAAAAATTTTCAAATTGCGATCTCAGAAAATTACAAATATAAAAGTTTGAAATTTCAAGCTGAAAAATATATAAATTTATAAATACAAAAATTTTGTATTCGAAATTTGAAATTGAGTAAATAGCTGACTATCAATATCCACATTGATTACAGGTTAAAATGACACATCTTGGACTCCATATTTTAAGTTACAGAAATTATTAAAATACGTTTGTCAATATGTATATTAAATTTTTTTGAAGATGAAGAATAATCGTATAGGTTACAAGTAGAGTTAGGGTATATGTTAGAGGTACAGTTAGGCTTTGTGTTAAGGGTACAGTTAAGCTCCATGTTAAAGGTAGAGTTAAGCTCTAAATTGCGCTAGCGTTAAAAAGAGTAAAAGGACGTTTAGCTGTGATATAATGTACAAGAAAGATTATCAGAGTATAATATATTAACTACAAAACAAGTGGCTTCAATTAAAAATCTTAACAGTATAAATTACTTTATACTGCATCCCTTATATATTTATCGTTTTATTTATAATCTAAAGTCCATATACCTAGTGCTAACACATTGACTTTCTTCAAATTCTATCGCATCGCAGCCATCTACCACACGTATACAAACTGTATTGCTGGTATCTGCATAATAGATGAACTAGTCAAAAGTTGAAACTCGCTCCAGTTTAAACACGTGGTGTTAATAATGAACAAGTCCGTTTGATATTCGAGCCTACCCGCAGAGATATTTGCCTCGCTAGGTAAAATACGTAGAGTTCATGTACGCTGACTGGAATAAAGAATCGGTCCTGACCACTCTACCCTAGATTCCGTTCGTCGATACGGTCAAAGTTAAGGAAGATGCCGAAAGGATATCAGGATCACGGCAATTCAGCACGAATGCCACGAGAGGTTAGGCGGTCTCGAACCGGAAAACTGATTCCCCCCGGTGCAACCGTTCGAAAAGTGAACCTTTCATAGATTTTTCTTACCAATGGATAACCTAACCACTTGGACTCTGAAACGTAAGGAGATCGATTGGCTCGCGGTGCTGGAAGATTGAATCAACGACGAAACGAGGAAATCGTTTTGTAATACTTTCTGCATGATCGGACTCTTGTGACTGCTTTTTAGGACGCGAACTACAATAAGGGGATGTACTTTGAACGGACAAAGGATTACGATCTTTTACAGATGGGATTTTATTTATTTGCTTTGGAGAAATGATAGGTATGTACGAGATAAAGAGGATAAGAGGAGAAGAATGGGATGTTGGATGTTCTGGAAATTTGGAATTTGGTGATTGGGTAATTTATGGATCTGGGAATTTTTTAAATATTTAGGAATATTTGGATTTGGGAAATTTGGAAATTAGAAATTTTGAAATTGAGGAATTGGGAATATTGTGATTTGGAAATTTCGGGATTTGAAAATTTTGGCGTTTGGAAATGTTGGTATTCGAGAATTTTCGAATTCGGAAATTTAAGAATTTTGGGATTTTGAAATTTTGAAATTTAGGAATTTTGAGATTTTGAAATTTTATAATTTGGCGATTGAGGGATTTGGGAATTTAGGAATTCGGGAATAGGGGGATTTTGAGATTTAGGAATTTAAAATTTGTCAATTTTTGTTGTTTTGGAAATTCAGAATTTCGAAATTTTGAGACCATGCAATTTTGAAGCTATAAAATATTAGGATATTAACATTTACGAGCAGAATTTGGAATTTCAAAACTATTGAAATTTTAGAATTTTTGAACCTTGGAACTAAATAATTTGATATTTCAGGTTTTTAGAACTTTTAAACCTTGGTGTTTTAACAATATACAATTTTTTAATTTAGATTTTTGGAACTTTAAGGTTTTGAAACGTTACATCTTTAGGACTGCAAAATTTTTAATATTAAAATAATTTTTAAAATTACTGTTTTTAAAAATGAAGCCGTGTGAAAAAATTATATTGCATATTTTAGTGTCATTTTTTACTGCAAAAGGGAGTCTAACAAGCTTTCCTAAATTTAAACAAAGAATAAGAATTCCATAAAATTGAAAGTGAATTGATTAATTTAAAAAAAGGATTCATTTTTATTTATTAAAAATAGTTAAATTGCTATTCTAAATGGTTAAAATAAATTGCTTAAGAATATTTAATATAAAATAAAATTTTATAATATGATAATATAAAATATTATTAAATTTTATAATTAATATTATATTATATATAATAATATAATAAATTATAATTAATGTAATATAATACTATATTTTGTTAGCTAAGTAGTTAAAAAAGATTGATTAATTTCCAAAAGAATATATTTCTATTTATTAAAAATATTAAAATTTTAACATTAAGTAGTTAAAGCAAATCGATAAATCTCCAAAAACAAATAAATTACTATTAGTTAAAGATATTTAAATTGATGTACTAAATCGGTAAATAATTAAATAAAATGCTTAATCTACAAAAAAATTAATTTCTACTTATTACAAATATTTAAAGTAGCTACCAATACGTATTTGTTACATTACCCGTTACGGTTGCGCCGTAAAGAAGCCATGTTTGAAATACAACGCTGTTCGCCGCAGTTGATTCCGGTTGGAAATTAATACCAAGGAAATAACGACCGGTCTCATCCGAGGCACGGACGTTTTAATTACAAAAAAGAATAAGATACTGTAGCTCCTTCTTTCCTGTTCTAACAACGAAATCAACGTCAATCAAGTAACTTTGTAACGCGCTCAACGAACGCAACCCCTACGTTTAATTAAACCAGTAGCAAAACCACTGGCGTCACTGATGACATGAAAAGTAGATTGGAAGACTAACATGTGTTTTATTCCCTTCACGTGTTCTTTATCATTCTGTTCATACGTTCAGAGAATCATTAATCCGCTTAGGGTAGTATAGGCTACAAAATTACCCATTTCTTTTTATGTGTATTTCTGTACTGAAGATTATGTACGTCATTATTCTTTTTGAAGATTGACAGATTACGACATTGAAGCGGAAATTTCATTTATCAGGGTTGAATTGGGATCTTTAGAGACTCTAAGCACAAACACGGTTGGTATATTAATAGGTATGTACGTCTAATTGAAAATAAGGAGATTAAAGTAGAATTTTGTTTTCGGAAAATTGACATTTTGGAATTTTTGAACTTCGGTAATTTGAGATATTGGGATTTTTGATATTTGGGATTTCGGGATTTTTGAACTAGGGTACATGAGATTTTTTGAATTTGGGTAGTTGAGATTTTTTTGATTTTCGGATATTTTAATTTTGGAATTTTTGAACTTTGATTCTTTGATCTATTGAGATTTTTGAACTTGGGTACCTGAGATTTTTTGAACTTGGGCACTTGAGATTTTTCGATTTTAGAATTTCGGAATTTTTGAATTCTTTAACTTCGACACTTTAAGATATTGGAGTTTTTTAATTTTAGCATTTCGGAATTTTTGAGTTTTTTAACTTTGAAACTTTAGAATTTGTTAATCTTAGGATTCCAGAATTTCGGAATTTTTAAATTTTTGAATTACGAAATTATTGAATTCTTGGACTTCGGAATTTTTTAATTTTTGGATATCAGAATTCTGAGACTATAATGTTTAAATTCCAGAATTTTAAGACATTATAATTTTTTTATTTTTAAATTACAATTTTGTCATTTTCAACTATAGAACCTTGAAATGTGAGAACTTTACGATATTAATATCCTGGAAATTTTGAATTTTATAACGTTTGGAATTTGGAACTTTAACTTTTGAAAATTCAGAACTCAGAAATTTTGAGATTTCAGTATTTTAGAACGTTGCCGTTTTGAGGTTTAGAAATTAAAAAATTGTGAAATTCGGAAATTTGAGCATTTACGAGTCATGAGATTTACACCTTTTAAATTTGAGAATTTTGGGATTTATGAAATTTAAAGACTTATTAAACTAAACTAAATTATTAAATTTAATAATTTAGAGGTTTTAAGACTTAAAAATTGTTAAACTTGATGATTTGGCAATTTTTAATTTTGAAAATTTAAAATATGGTACTTTGAAAATTGTAGAATTTACGAATTTGGAACTTATAGAATTTGAAAATTCTGAAAATGTAAAATTTGGGGATTGAGAATTTAAAAATTATAAAATTTGGTGACATGTAGATTTGGAAATTAGTAGTTTGTGTTCTTAAAAATTCGGATTGAAAAATTTTCATATTTGAGTGTCTAGGATCTAAAAATTTTTTATTTTGGAAGTTTAAAATGCTTGAAATTGGAATCTTTAAAAGTTTGAACTCATCGTTTGAAATTTAATAACATACAAATGTAGAAGTTTGAAGATATTTGAACAATTGACAATCTAAATATTTAGAAATTTTAGTATTGTACAATTTAAGAATTTAACTTAAGAATTCAAGAATTCAAGGATCAAGAATTCAAGAATTCAAGAATTCAAGAAATCAAAAATTTAGGAAATCAAAAATTTAGGAATTCAAAAATTTAAGAATTCAAGAATATAAGAACTCAAGAATTTAATAATTTAAGAATTTACAATTTTAAGAATTTGTGAATTTAAGAATTCAAGAATTCAACGATTCAAGAATTTAAGAATTCAAGAATTTAAGAATTTACAAATTTTAGAATATAAGAATTTAATTTAAAAATTCACAAATTTTTGGGAAAGTTGGAAATTGCTGTATGTTTAAAATAATTTTGGGAATTTTGACGTTTAGAAATGGTGGAGTTTGAAAATTTAATAGTTTAGGATTTTAGGAATCTGGGAATTTTGGAACGTGATAATTTGGAAATTTTTTAATTTCGAGAATTAAAGGATTTAGAAATTTAGGAATAAGAATTTAGGAATTTAGAAATTCAGAAAATTGAAAACCTAATATTTTGATACTTTGGAACTTTGAAACTTTACAAAATTTCGGAATTTCAAAATTGAAGACTCAGAACAATTTGAAAATTAGTTAAAAATAAATAAACATATTTACCAAGATACCTTTCATTCACCTCAAAATTGTAATCTAGAAATTAATTTTGTTCCACCCACTATAATATCCACTCTCGAATTCGTCTAACAAAATAGTAGCCAAATACTTTTGAAACCAACTGTATATCCAGACGTTCCGCTGAAAGCTCGTCCTTCTTTTAATCGTATCAAAGCGAAGGATCGATAGATCGAAAGAGTTGTTCCAGCGTTACTAATTCTCTGTATCCACGCTTCATAGAAGCGGAAGTTCGCTTCGAAACGGCCAATCGTAATTTGTCCGCATCACGTCAGACGAAAGAAAGTCCGTCGTGGGAATTCAATTAATTCTCTTCGATATTCGTTCGTCTCGCCCTGTGCCGACGTTAAAATGCACGAGCTACTACAACCGCTTTCAGAGAAGTCTTTTTTCTCTCCTCTCTCCATCTCCATTTTTTTATGCGGAAATGACTGACGGGATTGTGTGTGTTCCTTCCATATAAGGTCGATTGATATTCGGCCTTTCTGAAAAAGACGAAGGAACGGGGAACGGGAGACAAAGGGAACAGCGAAGGATAACGATATTCGGGGGACGATCGCTGTTGGATCGTTGAAATTCGTATCATGGTCGGTACAGCCGTATGCAAATGCACGACATATGTCATCAATATGCGCCTGGGAAGTTAAATTATTCCGCGGGATGAAATGGTTTTCGCGGTGATTTTCGACGAACTTGAATGAGGTCATCGATTTAACGTGTATTTCGTACGCCGTAATATTTTCCAATCCTTAACCGTTGATTATTTATGTTAAAATCGTGGAACTGTCTCTGTTCGCGTAAAGAAGATTAAACATTGAATTTGTATAATATTGAAGAGTGAAAATTCAATCTATATAATATAAAAATAATTAATAGAATTATTCTTTGGTGACTCCTATGACGTTATTCGTACATCGTAATATTTCTCAATAGTTAACCATCGGTTATTAATGAAATCGTCTCTGTTGACAAAAAGAAGATTAAAAATTGAGTCTGTATTGTGAGAATGGGATCCATAGGTGTTCACCAAATCGATCACAAGACAGCGCATTTTTATGTTCTTTTCTTTCGTTTTACATATGTGACCGAACCCCTGTAGTCCACGCAATGTTCGATTAACATGTGTTCATGTGTGTATTCATTTTTTACGTTAAAGTTCAATATATATAATTAAGTATGTATTTATTTCGATCCACTGCATTTGAAACTCTGTCATGTATAATATTGAAAATTAAAAGTTGATTCTATATGAAATAAAAATAAATAATAGACTTATTCTTTAATTACTCCTATGACGTTATTTCAATGTCAGTGTTGGTATGTATGTCAGTTTCATTAATAGACCTTTATCGTAACGTCCAAATCGAATAGTCTTTCATTTTATTAGAAAATGATCAATAAAAAATAATTTAAATTGAGGTTTGAAAATTTGGAAATTTGGGGGTCTAGAGATTTGGAAATTTGGAGATTTATGGATTTGTGAATTAAAAAATTTCGGAATTTGGAAATTTGGAAATTTTAGAATTTGAGAGTATTCTGAAAACTTGGATTTAAGGATTTAAGCAAATTCGGGAATTTAAGTAAAAGGAAGGAAGTTTGGAAACTTGTAAATTTAGAAATATAAAAGTTTGTGAAAATGGGAAATTAAAAGTCTGAGGATTGAATTTCGAAACTGGGAAATTTCGCAATTTGTGAATGTTAGGATTTGAGAATTTGGGAACTGAGAAATTAAAAAATTTAGAAATTTAACAATTTGGGAATTTGAAAATTTGAAAATTCAATAACGTGGAGATTTAGGAATTTAGAAATTGGAAAATCAGGAAATTTCGGAATTTCGAGATTCGCACATCTGATAATTTGAGAAAACAGAAATTTGACAATTTCGGAATTT
Organism: Megachile willughbiella; assembly: GCA_945859595.2. Classification (NCBI taxonomy): domain Eukaryota; kingdom Metazoa; phylum Arthropoda; class Insecta; order Hymenoptera; family Megachilidae; genus Megachile; species Megachile willughbiella. The sequence continues at coordinate 3,752,362 of OX243807.1, forward strand.
GTTAATTTACGAATTTGGTTATTCGAGTATTTAGATACTTGGAAATAAGGAAATATGAAAATTTTGAAACTTATCTTTTGAAATTGGGGTATACCGAAATTTTGAAATTGAGAATTTGAAAATATGTAACTATTGAAAATACGAAAGTTTGCTAACATCCAAATTTACAAATTTAGAAATCTTCAAGTTTATTGTATCTATCAAAAAAGGCAATATTAGAAAATATACAATTCTATAATAATCTAACTTAATTATAATTCTTCCTTCTGAAAAAAATCCTAACTAATAATTTCAGCGTCAAATTTTTATACATATTTATCTTCTTGCTTCAAGCAAACTGTAAACATACAGATAAATGTTATTTAAAGTACGTCGTTATTCATACACGGACAGACATGAAATATGCGATTAATTTACAAAAAGTATACATATCTGGGGAATAACAACGCATAATTTTCATTTAAATCTGTTAGAAACTCTGTGCGGTATAAATTTAATATACAATTCCAATCTGTCCGAATTCAGTGGGTGGCCAAATTATTACACTGAAGAGTTTTACGGACGCAATTTTAACTAAAAATGTTATTGATAGTTTAACAATATTATTAATACTTGATATATCTATAAGGTACAATGTATAGTAAATATGTGAGTAATGTTAATACATAAATCTCATTTCTAAAATAAATGGCGGGTGTGCATATAAGGTTATGTTAAGTACTCCATGATCCGAGTTTCAGTTAGTGATTGGACGAAAACCTTCAATTTAAACATTATACTTAAGTTTTCAATTTTTACTTTCGACAATAAGTATCATTATTAAAAAATGATACATCGTAACAGTATATACAATATATTGTATTATAAAAATTATATTATTTATAATATTAAAAAATATAAAAATATATAAAACTTGTAAATTATATCGTAAAAATTATAGTAAAATTACAATAAAAATATCTGTTCTATTTCATCGGTTAAAGTCATAAAATATGGACCTCTTTGTTTTAGTGTAATTTGGTCATCCACTGTTCGTTGACGTATCACAAATAGCTAGTTGAATTTCTATCTTGATCTGCAACGGGAAATATATTCCCTTTGTTCGACTGTTAATAACGGGGCCGGTTTTCAATCTTTCCTTTTGCCGACACGAAACCTCATTATCGACGTTTCCCGTGTGAAATCCGCCACGTAACCAAGCAAATCGAATTCCATAGGCGACAGGTGTTTGATGCAGATAAACCGCGCAAGGGTAAATTTGTGAAGCAAGCAGAATATAATTCGCTGTTTAATGCATGGACACAAGGAACCATCTATCATGCGCGTTCACAAAGATTTTGACACATTCCTTGCTGATCCGCGTGCCTTTGAATCACATACGGGCCTGAAAGCCTGCTTCGTGATATACCGGTATGATCGATGTTGAAGATTTCCGCCGAGCATATCTACCGCTCCGCTTTGCATCGCGAATACGCATTGTATATCAAAGCTCGCACGATATCACCGGATTAATTTCCGGCTATTCGATCCGATCTTAATCCAGCATTTTTTTGCCTTATAAACAATTTATGCTTTATGACACATTAGGAAAATATTTTTTGAAGCCTTAACACTATTTTTACCAAGAGGTGTCAAAACACACCTTCCAAATTTTAACTTAAAATTATTCTCTATGTTGAATCATTTCTCCACAATTAATTTCTTGACTTTTCACACAATAGTTGTTAAATTAATTCAGCAATATCATTTTCTTCCAGGTCATCCTAGATCTAAAAATTTGCATATGGTATACTTATTTCTACCATTGTGTGTCTTTCGACAGTTTAAGGATTTCATGACAGTGCCTAATTTTAAACCATTTTACGTATAAATATCGACACCATTTTGCAGCATCATATCAATTATAATCAGATTAGAGAATCCCGATTTCAGTCGTAACGGAAAATACAAGAGTGCGGCATAACTTTGATATTCTCTTATTTCCCGCCATGTTGTATTGGCAACCTGATTAAATAATTTCTAACAAAAGCATATCAATGTATCAATAAATATATTCCTCAAATTATCTACATTTAACTGATAATTTGAAATACCAACAGTTTTGGCAATTATTTAGAAAAAAATTATTTTTTCCAATAACAATCACCCTAACCTACATTTGTTTGTATTCTAACATCACAGGTAAATGTTGACAAAAGGAGACGCAGCCCCAGTGACCTTGATCTTGACATATGCTGTTGAAGTCTTGAATAACTTTATTTTAACTGAATTATCGCTTGTTATTTATTACAGGTTGCCAACAAAAAAGTATTTATAAAAATATTAATCTGAACTAACCTAACCCAACCTAGCATGTTTTAAAATTCGCGATATTTATTCTCTGACATTCATTTTTAATTATGTTATAAAACATGTTAAGTTGCGTCAGGTTAAAATAGTATTACTTGATTACATGACCTGAAATTCAAAATGATTCTGTTCAAAATTGAAATCTGTTCAGCTTGATTTATAAATTCAACTATTAGGCATGGTCCCAAATACTAAACCGCCAATATCAAGTTTTTCATTGTCAGATTAGGCACAAATATTGACTATTACAAATCTTTTATGAGTAATTGAAAATTTGTTAATGAACAATGACTAACGATTAAGTTATAGGGAAATGTTACTCAGGAACATGTCCTTAATAATATATGTCAAGATCAATACCAATATTTGTACTGTAATCAACCCACAAGTTAACGCATAGGTCGACAGAATAAGAGAAGCCACTCGCACTGTCCACCCCCATCTTGAAGTCTAAGCCCACTAGGTCTTAGAACAGGGGTCGGCAACCTTTCTGGAGTTAAGAGCCATTTTTTTCCCGATATGATAAATTATTTTTTTAAAGAACCAAATATAAGTACATACATCGGTAATATGTATTAGAAAAAATAATATAACCACTATCTGCTGTGAAACATGTATTGATTGTGAAATCAAAACATTCTATTTTGCGTAGTAACAGAACATATAAGTCAACGTATTAAAGAAAGCGGAAACAGTTTTTGGTTTTGAGAGTGGCGTCGGTGAGTGTGGAGAGCAAGGTTAGCTAGGTTTACATGCATGCGATCTGCCGCGCATTTTGACGTGTGCGCAGGATTATTATATTTGTTTGGCAATTGCAATATTGCAGTTAATTTTTCAATATGTACTATTAAACTACTCAAGAGCCACAAGTATGATTCTACTGAGCCGCAGGTTGCCGACCCCTGTCTTGGAACAACATGTCCTCAATAATGTCAAGGTCAATATATGTATATAAAGGTCAAAGTCAATGGGCCTGGATCGCTTTTTGTAAATAGGCAAAGTTAAGAGGGTATTCTGTTAACTGTACAGCCAGCGATAAATGTCACATCGCATATCCAGCGTCTCACTTTATGCACGTAAATACAAATAAACGTGATCGAGGGAAAATTATTAAGGTTATCGATATTATAGAGGAAGCACCTGTTATTGAGGTGAAATTGCCATTGACTCCTCGTTGTATACTAAAATTATCGTTCTGAATCGACCGCAAAATGTGCATTACGTTGATGCACGCAGTTGATATCCGAGCGCATGTGATAACCTGAATACCACTAAATATCGTCTGATGATTATTGCATGCAACATTTCACCGTGTAATACGTACGGAAGATAGTACACGCGGAATCGCTATGCACCCTGCTGTTTTTCATGCCGCCAGTTTATGGCCCATTTTGAGAAATATATTTTACACGAAGCTCCAGCGCTTAAGATAACGATAATTATGGTTTTAGAGGAATTATTAATTCCATCGCTGTTAAGGCTAACTACGCTCGTCCACTAGCTAAATGCTCTTTCTATGTTACAATAATGCGTGCCATCTTATCTTCATTTGAAACGTTTCAGAAACTGGAAATATAAAATGTGTAATACGTTGCCATAATTCGTGCAATCCGTTCACTTTAATGGTACGGAAATGTCTGAAATATTGTGCGAAATATCTTTTTGTCGTTTGTGGTGTGAAATTGAATTGTTCTTTGAAATTTTATATTTTTGAAAATACTTAGTGATGCTGATATATAGTAAACGATCAATATATACATGATATTTTGTATACAATTTCTAAGCTTCTAGATTTCTAGATATCTAGCTTTTCAAATTTTCAGATTTTCAGACTTATAGATTTACAGATTTTCAGATTCATAGATTTTTTAATTTTCTGATTTCTGTATTTCTAAATTTTCAAATTCCAAAATTTCGAAAATCAAAATTGTCTTAATTCCTGAATTTTTTAAATTTTCAAATTCTCAGAACTCAAATTTCTAAATTTCCATATTTCACAATTCTTAAATTTTTAAGGTTATAAATTTCCAAATTGTAAAATGTCTTAATTCCAAGCTAACCTCAACTCCTCAAAATCTCAAATTTATAGATCTAAAAATTTACAAATGATTCTATGCGGCAATATAACGAAAGTCTACTCTTAAATCTAGTTTATATGTTATATGTATTTTTGTCAGTACTTAAACTGCCATTATCCTCCGTTAGTACAATAAAACTGATACTATAATATTAACACGGTAAATATAACAAAACTAAGCTAATTATTTGTTAAATACAACAAAACTGACCCAAGTCATATGCTAATTACAATTAAATTGCGCTCATTAATACAATGAAACTGAGTTAATTAATACAATAAATAAAATGAAACTGAGTCAATTAAATACATTCAATACAATAAAACTGAATCAATCAATACAATAAATGAAATACAACCAAATAGTAAAACAAATAATGTAATTCCATAGAGTAACTGACGTTATAGAAATTATGCATATAGGAGTTTCATGCTTGTATAGCGTGAGCATTTTCTCACTAAATATCGTTGTAACGAAAGGGTTGAAACAACAGAAATGTTATCAGAGGCTCATTCTCCTAGTGATACTTAAACCGAGGGAAAGAAACGCAATCACTCCTAATTATTATAATTGTACCCATAAATAGGGGGTTTCGTAACGTAAACTTCTGTCTTTCCACTTTCTGTACCATAATTCGCCGTTATCTAAATTTCATCTGAGCCGTTCCCCTTCGAACAAGAGGTAAAGGGAGGCAAGAAATAGCTGAGAAACTTCTGCACGCTATTATAAATGAAATAGTACACCAAGAGGGAAACATGAAACTTCGGTGACAACATTTTCAAACGTTTTATTAAAAAGTATATAAATGGCAAGGTAGGAGATACAAGAGTTGTAAACTTTCGCTTCTGGATGATAATACTGAAAAGTTATGGTCGATGAAAATGCCGTCTCATGTGAGTCGTTTTACATGGTCCGTTTTCTGTCTGGAACTCTTGATGAAACCAAGGAACTCCAATTCGGCGACTGCTTGAGTGAAACGGGCTCTGAATTTTAAGGTTAAGGATATACATACTTTTATAAGAGTATGTATATTGCATAAGAGTAAATACATACATGTATAAGAAACTGAGTAATACTAGTACTATCATATCAGTCAATATGACTTATAATGTTATTTTTAAGTTATTTTAAATTTAAAGTTTTATTTCAAAATTACTTTAAAATTGCAATTTTATTTTAAAATTATTTTTACATTATTTAAAAATTGCAATCTTATTTTAGAATTTCTACTTCATGTTATATTTTCTTATTGCACATTGAACTTTTGCAACAATAACTAATATGAGGAAATTTGGGAACTTAGATATTTTGAAATTTGAAATATTGAGAATATCAAAATATAAAAATTTAGAAATTAGAAAATTGAAAATATAAGAATTTAATAACCTAGAAATTTTGGGATTTAGAAAACTAAAAATTTCGGACATTGTGAAAGTATAAAAATTTAGGGATTTGGAAACTAGAAAATTTGGAAATATGGTAGTTTGATAATGTAGAAGTTTGGAAATGTAGTAATTTGATAATATAGAAATTTTAGAATATTAAGAATTAGCAATTTTGGAATTGGGAAAGTACAAAAATTTCTAAACTCTCCAAATTTTCAAATTATAACATTATTAAATTTGGTAATTCTTAAATTTCTAAATTTCTAAATTTTACAAATTTTAAGAAATTTCTAAATTTCTAAGCTCTCTAAATTTGCAAGTTTTTAAGTTTTCAAATTACCACATTATCAAATTCTGCAATTTTCAAATTAACAAACTTACAAATCCCTGACTGCTAAATTTTTCAAATTCCCAATTTCTAATTCTCCAAATTCCCAAATTTATAGATTATTAAACTTCTATATTCTAACGTTCTAATTTCTAAATTTCTAAATCCACAATTTTTCAAATGTTTCAACATTTTCAAATTTGTTATGTTTTTAAATTCCACAATTTTGAAATCCCTAAATACCTAAAGTACTAAATATTCAAACACTCAGATATCTCTACCCATAAATCTCTACATCTCCAAATTCCTAAGTTCCCAAATTCTTAGCCTGTCCTCGAATATTTAAATCCCTAAAAATTCGTAAAATATCGAGTGGAAATCCTGTTCGCTTTTGGTTGCCTATTTTTCCTACAAGTGCTACCTTCTCTCTCGACTGTACATATATTCAAATTCCAAAACTTTGAAATTGTACATAGATTTCTACTTCAAATTCTTAACCCGTCCCCGAATATTAAAATCCCTAAAAATCATTGAATAGTAGTCCTCTTCTCTGTTGCCTACCATAGTTTCCCTAAGGAAAGTAGATTTACTTTCGACTGTACACGTGTGAATTATTCAAACAAGAGGCACGCGAATCCAGCGAGTTACCTCCACGTGACTAGGATTTCTCCATTATCAGTTATAGATATGAATTTCAAACGCCACGTGGGTAGACAAATCTTTGCTCTCTCTGTTATCTTCGAAGAGTTTGAACACGAGAAAAAGGATACCGTAATTTTGCTTCCTTCTCCTGGTGCTTCTTCGACTCCTCGTTGGGATCCACTATGGTCACGTATGCCTGTAAATGTAGTATAAATCACTGAATCAGAGATTTGTTTTCGAAAGATTTTGAGTTATTGTTTTTGTACGTGTTGTGGTATGAGGAAAATATTAAATGGAAGGAAATATAATAGTAAAATTTTAATATGTAACTGCGTGTGTTTCTTATGCAGAATACGAATGTGTCGTTAACCCCACTATTTGAAGAATCTGACTCGTCACACACTCGTGCTTCGGCTGTGATCAATTTTACTCGGATTTTTAAAACGTTTCAATTTGGAGTTCAAGTGCACTTATAATTTGCATAGTCAACGATTGCATAATACCAGATTGACATAACATTTCAAGTTTCTTTGTCTGTTTTAATATTGATTAGTTGTGATTGACGCACCTGGCAAGTAAATGGTAGTCCAAGGGGTTAAATGTGAATGTGACATTAAATCAAAACAGAAATAACGACGAGTCTTCTTCAGAGTAACATCATTTTACATGATGGTAGTTTGTTTATAAATTCTTCAATCATATCTAAAGTCGGGTACATTTTAGAAAATTTAAATTTTGAGTCATATGAATTGAACACATAGTAAAGCCATGAATGTGAAACGTCTATTGGTTATTGTATGTATATAAATTGGTCAATTGAATGCATAGTGAGTTTGGGATTTGCAAATTTGCAAATTTGGGATTAAGAAATATAATAATTTGGAAACTTTTTGATAATTTAATAATTTTATCATTTAAAAATTTAAGAATTTAAGAATCTGATCAGTTGTGAATCTTGACATTCGAAAACTTGGTAACTTTGCAATTAACAATTTGAGAATTTGGAAACTTGAAGGTTTAAAATTTCTTAATAGAAATTGGGAACTGTGCACTTCAAAAATATTAGAATTGGGCAAGTCAAAAATTTTGAAAATTTGACAACTTGGGAATTTATAAAGTAAATTTAGGATTTTTAAATTTAAGAATTTAAAATTGAAAAATTAGTATGTCCCCAAATTTGGTCTTTGAGAATTTGTAAATGTGGGAACTTTTACATTTGAAAATTTAGCAATTTAGGGATTTAGAAATTATATTTAAAACTTCTATTGTTCATGAATTTAAAATATCTATTAATAACAAATATATAGTAAAATTAATAAAATATTAAATATATAATAAAATTATCAATCAGTACCGTATTATAAAATTTCAGGAATCCCATTTTGATAAAATACATGTATGTAGTTTAAGGACCGCATAGCACAGAAACTCGTAAATTTGTAAATTTATAAATTACTAATAAATAACAAATATTTTTTTACAATTTTTATGCGTGAATCCCTAAATGTACCAAATTCTGCAATCTCAAAAATATCTTTTTCCAACAAGAAAATAAACAAATAAAAATCACAAACCAACAAAACATAATAAACAGTAAGAGAGAAAAGAATTTATATCTTCTCTTGGGAAGTAATCAAAATTAATTGTACGTCATCACAAGTGGTTATACTATACATATATCTAAAACGAGGCGGTGATGCGTTAACAGGCAATTTACGAAGATTAATATCAAACTACAGCGTACTGCAACTTCAGAATCTCAAGCTGCTACTACGACTATAATTTGCAACCACTCGAGATTAATTTGTAACCAAGTGCTCTCTGCTCTATGCAACTCACATTTAACTTACAGTAAAGTTATACCATTCGTATAGAAACAGTATACATTTGTATGTTGTTTCAAAACTTCCGAGAAACGAAGAGTGCTTCCTCCCAAACCTTTATAACGCAATGCAACTTTGTAATCACTATACGTTTGTAATCTAAAACTTCCATTTCATTACTTTTACCGTCTCTTTCGAACCAAGGAGTTTGTTTATAACGCAAATAATCTTCAAATATAAAAATGGAAGGAAAATATTCGAGAATAACACATATTTGTTTATTCGAACAGAAGTCTTTTTAAATATTATCGAATATGGTCGAATTACTTGAAAATTATTATATTATTTATGGATACAGTTTTTGCGGAAAGCTTTTTAGGTTAAAAACTAACATATAATTTACAATTATTAAGACATAATTTAAAATTGTACAAAGGTTTTAAAGAAAGTGAAATACACATTATTTTGACTATATCCTTGAAGCTATAAATTTGCGTTAAATTAAACAAACTATCAATATCATTTTTATTCGAAAATCTGCAAATTTAAGAATAATAAAAGTTATTTTTAAAATCAATTTTAAAGTTTTTTATTTAATATTGAAAAACAATGTAACATTTAATTGCATTTTATTTTGCAGCATTGGCATAAAACAAAAAAATAAAAAAAATGACTGTAATGAAATTTCACCTTGATATTAATATTGTTTTTTTTTTATAATAGTCTTTAATAATTATGCTGCTATTGCTCTTCAATTTTTTTTATAAAAAAAATGTATTAAATACTCCATTTTATCCAGTTTTAAGGTAAACATTATCTTATATAAATTACGTTAAATTAAGGTAAAATGAAGAATTTAGTATACTATATGAATTGAGTAGAGAAATTATACTTTTAATATATACATATACCTTCTGTATGTATATATATTTTATTTTACTATGTCATTTTATTACTTATTAGTATTATTTAACTATTAAAATACTATACTATTTGATTATACTTTCTGACAGTTAATTGAATCAGATACCTACAATATTTAAAGATTAAAATAAATTAATCAGTTTTAACAACTCCCCACACCTTCTGAATAACCCACTAAATGTTTCACAAAGAAAATTACCTCAAAGATGTTAAAAACCTTTGCAAATCCCTAATGAATTAATCAACAGCTCACACTGAGAAAACAAGTCATTAGTCACGAAAGCAGAGGAAATTAGGTTACAAAGTTTTGCGCTAAAAAAATGATTCCAAGCTTCCAGCAAGGAAAAACAAACCGACTCGACCCCGTTCCAGGAGGTCTATTTACAATGTTAGGCTCGCGTGAATCGTTCCCGATTAAAATCACGAGAACGAAGGAGTGAAAGGGTGCGTGACCATAAGTGTAATCAGGATTAACCTGTAAACACGAGCACGAACGGATTGTTACCTGCAGCCAGTCGTACATATTCATCAGCTTGCCGGATTCCAAGTGCAGCTTGTAAATTATACTGAGGTCGGGCATCGTAGGCAGAATGGCGTCGTCGTTCTCCAATTTGCAGCAACTACACTAAAATATGTATTTCCAATTAACTTGGACACGCACGACATTGTTAACCTGTTCGGGAAAAGTCGATAATCGATATCTGTGGAAGTTAATGACGGTCTATAGATAACAGGATAAGAATTAACCTCTAATTCTGTACTCTGAGTAACAAGGCTTGGTACTGAAGAGTAAACCACCCCGAAAGTTGCGAAATGATTGGTAACTTTATTAGTGCTTTTCTTGAAAACTATCAGAGATAGGAAATATATTTTTATTATAGGAAGAGATAAAAGTATATGTCATATTTGTATAAATGTTTAATTTCGAATTAAGATGTTAAAAACGAAAAAAAAATGGAGATATAGAAAGTAGAATTTGTGATAAGGTGTATAGTTGCAAATTTGATGGAAATTTTTAAAGGGTAAGGTAGAAGTAATCTGTAACTGTTAATTAGAACTAAATATGTTCTAATTTGCTTAATATCTACATTTAATTTAATAATATCGAATTTGTAGATTTTTAATAGTTGTGTGTTTAACTTATCATTGAAAATTTTAAATTTTTAAATTTGAGAGTTGAAAAGTATATAAATTTGAAAATGTAAAAATTTGAAATTTCGGTACTTATAAATTTAGTAAATTCAAATTTATAAAGCTTTAAATTTTCAAATTTGTAGATTTAATTTAATGTAAATTTCTAATCAATTTCAAAAATTTTTAATTAAAATTAAAATTTAGATTTTTAAATTTGATATTTATATATTTCTAAACCTGTGAATTTATAAACGTCGAAAGTTTTAAATTAGTAAATATTTAAATTTTAAAAATCTGTTAATTTTCGTATTTTCAATCTGCTACATTTTCAAATATTTAAGCTTTTACTTCAGAAAACTGGAAAATTTCTAATTTTACAAATTTAAAAAGTTGTAAATTTGATATTACTGCATTTAATCTCCAAATTCAAGAATTTTAGTTTCCAAAATTACAAAATTTCTATATTTGAAAGTTTGAAATTCCACTATTTTTTAATTACTATATGTATTTCCAAATTACTAAATATCTAACTAAAAATTGTCAAATCAGTATTTCTAAATTTGAAAATCTAATTTTTCTAAATTTCTGAATTTGAAGACTGTAAATACCAAAACGTGAAAATTATAAATCAGTAAAAATTAATATTTCTAAATTTCTAAATTTTCAAATTCCTAAATTATCAAATGTTAGCGAACATTTAATTTGTCCATAAATCTGAAAATCTTAAAAAAATAAGCTAATATACAGCTTCATATTATGCATACCTTCGCAGAAACAATTAACATCATTATTCAATTTTTCTGTAAGACTTAACGAACATAAAGAAATAATTGAGCACTTTTTTCCACTCACGTTCAAGTACGCCTGCGGATCGTTCAAAGCAGTGTGTATTGCAGCTCTTAAAGACCCACGAATGTGTTGTTTCGCCAAATTGCCGTCGTTAAAGCAAAATATCTCGTTAGCTGGTACGAGATTAGGATTAATTAAGTAAACACCGAATACGTGCTGATCCAAGAAACTGATTACATCTATTTGCGCTTGTTTAAAAGGCGATCGTAGCTTCATTTGAGACATTTTGAACAATTTCTATAATCAAATAAAAATTTTTTAAAAATTGTAAAATACTATATTACTGTTGAATTTTTTATACAATGAATTTGATTTCAAACCGTTTGCAGTTGAACTCGAGTCAGCTTCTCATTGCCGGAAACGATATCTGTAGGTGCTGCTGCATTAATATCTAAACTTGCTCCTTCAATAATTGTTACATGTTCTTGGAGATCGGATTTAAGCTTCTTCATAGACGAATCGTTTGACTTATCGATAATTGTCAAAAGGGAGTTCAATTTGGAGAGCAACTCTTTCTTCGATAAAAAACCCAGAAGTTCTAAGCAAGTTTTGTACTCGCTACATTCTCTCAGATCCTTCACGTAAACTGCTTTTACATAGAACTCGCGTAACTACAATCATTTTACATTTGTTCGTTTTTTTCTTAAATACTTATATGGTTTTAGATTTTCGTTATATTGCCACTAATACTCCTTCGCTAAGGTACAGAAAATTGTGGAGATTTAAAATTTACAAGGTTTGAAATACTGAGATCTGCAAATTTTCAAATTTAAGAATTTAGAGATTTAAAGCTTTTAAAAATTTAGAAATTTAGAAGTTTAAAAATTTAGGAGTCTACAAATCCAGGAAATCGGGAACTTAAAAATTTAAGAATATACAAATTTAAAAATCCAATTTTTTAAAATTCTACAAAATCACAAATTCTCAAATTTAATGTCAAAGGAAGACACTTCTTTGCCAACAGAATATATCACCTGCTCCAAAAATTATTCTGAGAAGAATTATTGTAGCAGCTCTGTTTGTGGCAATATAACGAGAGTCTGCTATATTCAGTTTCTACCTGCTTGCCCATAGGTGCGTTTGGCAGTGTTCCCAACAAATCATGTAGACATCTAAGCACTGTTAAAAACTGATCCATATACTTGTGAAATTTGTTTAACAATTTTGCTACTGTTCCCTACAATAAATTTGTCAGTTGTGTTTCATGATAATGTTTGAAGTGAACGAACAAACAATTACAACTATACCTTGAATTTTTCGTTTTCAAGTACTTCTTCATTCCTTTCTTTCTCTTTTAACTGTTGGATATATTTTTCTATTGAGGGTAATTTTTTAATCTCCTCTAAATCTTCATCTGTTAAAGTGGATATTCTACTACTTATTTGCTGTGGTTTACAGCAAAGTGAATTTACATTGTTTGCATAAAAATGTTGTATCATACATGTCTAGAAATATTAACAAAAAATAACAAGTGTGGAAGTCTCCTAAAAAGATTATCAAAGATGTTTGCAAAAAATAATAAAATGAAACAGAAAGGAAATGGAACTAATACCTTGTAATTTTGTATGAAGTTCTCTACGGATAAATCATAAAATAAAAACATATCTGTTAATAACTGAAACGCGCGCCCAGTCAATTTAAACGGTATTTCCGTACAGAAAATTATATTTTCTAATACATCTGACAAAGTATTCAATTGTGTTGGCATGTTGAATATCTGAATAAAAAGCGATTACTGTTTCAAGAGAAAATGTATGTACCTTTTCATGCTAACAATTTTGTAATTTATCTGTTGCTCACATGAACATATAATTTTGATGTGGCATCATATGTTAAACATCTATAAATGGCATGTATGGTGGTCGCAACACCAAATATAAGAATAAATTTCATTGTACTTGAATATTCACTGTAAGAAATGTGTGATTAATAGTAAGACTACATCATTCTATTGAAGAAATTTGAGAGCACTTTATAATACCTGAGTATTAGAATAAAGTCATGTAATACTGCTGGAGAAGCACTCTCAAAATCGGTTATAATTATTAGAAGTGGATCATTTGGATCGCAATTTTTTTGATGCCAAGATTTTAAAACTCGCATAGTACACTGAGTCTTTTTAATCGATACAGCTTCATTCTATAAAGAAATGTATCATAGATTTTCCTCTAATTTCTAAATTATTATTTAAAAACTAATTAATCACCTGTTCACCGTTTATCAGCTGATAAATTGATTCCTCTAATATATTTTTAATATTTTCTGTATCCCTATTCCAAATAACTGCTGTGTGTTTTGTTATTGATTCTAATTTAGAAACTGTTTTTTGAAACATTGCTTCATGATCAGGAACATTAACTCCTACAATACAATGATGTTCAGTGACGTATGATATTGATCAAAAAATGTAAGATCATGCAAAATGATGATTCCTATAAATATTATCACCTGTTAATACAACAGCTGTTTGTATTCCATCTTCTAATTGTTCTACTGGTGTTTCTTTAATTTTGGAAACAAACGATTCTAAATTTGTCAAAATTTCTTGAAACATATTAAGTCTAATGTCCTAAAATTTTATACAAAAGTATTGACGTAACAAAATATATGCATATGTATATATAACAGCAGTTAACATAGAAATAATACCTCAGCTGCTTTTTGAATGCTAGTCCAAGTTTCATCGTAAGCAAGATACCATGGTTCATTGAAATAATCTACCGATTTAAATTTTTGAGACTTCTTGCCAATTTTGTAACTACCTTTATATGCAAAAACACCCTAAAAATATATTTTGAAGTCAAACTACTATGAAATATCAAACAAAAATTTTTACAGGTGATTTTTATTATGATACAGAACTGCCAACGAGGAATAAGCATTAGTAAGAACTGTTTCGTAAATCCTAAGTTACATACCTTCAGTCTGTATTTTGCTGTGTTAAAAAACATGAAATAAAATTTACATGAAAAAGAAATAAATGTAAGAAAAAAATGAATCAAACATTATGAAAAAGGTATATAAACAATTAAGGTTGTTTAACAATTCAAGTGTTAATAATTAAGATTATTTTACATAGTTTATTAAAGGTTCTTTATTACTAAAAGATCATACATTATAGTTTAGTAAACAAAGAGTTTGAAGCGCGCGTGTGCATTTTAAGGTTATGGGAGTAGAAACAACAGGTTGCATAGTACCTTCGACACTGAAGCGTTGTCCATTTTAACGCTAATTAACCTTAGAACACCTGAATATTAATTAAATAATTTCAAATCATTCAAATAACTACGAATCAATTTATTACAGAAAAAATACGAAGAAAGCACATCACACACCGCTAGTTTGCGCGCAACTGTTAGTTTCGCTGACGCTCATAGGTAGCGTTCTTTACGGACGATATTCTATAGGGTGAGAATAAGAAATTCAAAATGATTGTTCGTTTCTGTCAATCTTTAATGTATCAATAATCTTGAGTCTTCATTTATAAATTTTCTATTTATAAACTTTATTGCAGTTTTAAACAAAAAACTAGCCTTTCATATTATGTTTCAAAATGAAAATATTGTGAGAACGTTAAAATTTGTTGAGTGCAATTTAAAAATTTATGTATTATTAAAAAAAATTAAGATTGCATTTATTTAAAGACAAATTATTTTCAATTACAGTAAACTGTAATTTATTAATGATTAACTGTAAATTATTAATTAATAATTTCATATTTTATGTTGGTTCAATGTAACTGAAAATTATTAAGATTAAAAGAAGAAGTATAACAAATTTTTTAAGAATAGTCGTTAAAGGTCAGATATTAATAAATGCCGTCGTTAATTAAATTTGCGTAATTTTAGACTTGATTAATTTTAATATTGATATTATTATTGAATTTAGTGTTCGAATTTCTTCGTTTTTTTTTTAGTCTACGTACCTGACAAAATCATTCAAGCCTCAGACTATGTAGATATCTCAGGAAAGAAAAGAAGATAAGGAAAATTAAAGAAAAGGAGAACGTGGAAAATTATAAGCTTGAATATGTTAATATTTATTCCTCGTTTCTATTTTACCGTTTTATTTTTTTTATCAAAAGGTAAATTATTCGGGGTACCAATATTTGTGCTCCTTCATGAAGAAAGTTAGGTCTACTAACCGTTTTCGATAAAAATATTCTTTCGTTGAAAATAATTCTAGAACGGAAGAATCGAAGGTGTCAGAAATATCTGTGCAATAAAATCGATGAACCAGCGCTGTTTCAAACAACAAGAACAAAACCGCCATGAACGGGGACAGCAATGAATAAAAATGTGCGCGTTAATCATTCACAACGACAAACGCCACGTACAACGATCGAAAAATCCAGACAAATACGTTCCATTTAGCGATCAATAGCTCCCTTGATCTCTGCATCGTTTTGTCCCCGACGTCCCTTTCAACGAAGGCGGATGATTAAGTCGTCGATCGAATCCCATTTATTTTCGACGAGGGAACCCCTTGGGGCACAGGTGCGATGGCCGACCACAAAACGAGAACATTCGTACAAAGCTGCTTGGCGCGATCGATTTATATTCTCTGGCCAAAAAACCCTACTCCCTCTCCTCAGGGTTTCGGTTGAAAGCAGACTTCCGTCCCGAATAATCTCGGTTCCGGTGCCGATTGCATGGCCGTTTACACAAACGCACGCGAACGTGGATGTATTTCAATACATTGCCAGGCAACAGGCACGGCACCGGCATCTTGTTTGGACACTTCTTTAAATCAATTACGAGTTTCTGGCTGGCAAGTTCGCTGGTGCGAGTGGATCTATTCGACGAAAGTTTGACGGTGCACCTCTTGGACCGCGAAATGCAGCATCAAACTCTCGGTTTCCGGATTGTTTGCTCGGCCTCGGCGAATTCAATCGGCGCATTTGCGATTCAGATGATGATCGTGGCAGCTTACGCTCGTGAAATTCGAATATCGCGATCGAAATTCTGGCCGGTACGTTCGATTTTGAAAATTCTACCCTCGCCCCGGGTTATTGGCTGACTAGGAACATTTTTACTAGCTCGTGCAACGGACCAATTGATTCTGATTGAATTCGGTTTATTGTGATTCACTTACTGAACTTTGACCTGACAACGTTTCGGTTAAATTATTTATTTCGGTTATAGAATTATTTATTTATTTATTTGTGGTTTACAAACTGGTAACGGTACTTCCTGATGCAATAAAATCAATTATTATAGAAATAAAATAAAAATAAATATAAATTTCAGTTGTCTAAAAAAATTATGTATTAGGTTGTTGCGTATGAAATGATTTCCGAACATTAAAAGTCTGATACATTTTGATGACATAAAAGTACTAGAAATTAGTAGTTATGATACAGATTAATTTGAAGCTTGAAGTCTGCTGAAAATGATTATGTGAATATTTCTTAAGCTCTTTTAGTAGAAATTGGTTGATTATCAGAAAATCGTTCCATCATACTAATGTGCAGTAAGATGGTTATTTATAGATTAACTATTTGATGCTAAGTACATTAAACAAATTTTCAACAAACGTTAAGCTTTAAATCGATGTAATACAAGTACTATTTTACAATAGTTTTATGTTATCAGATTTTTTCTCATTTTAGTTATTTTGAAGTCGATTATTGCTATCAATGACAACCGGCCATTTTGAATTTAAAATATTACTAAATCGCTTACATAGCCATTTTCGTTGAACCTTAAGCTTCAAACTGATATAACATATGTGATATTTTATGGTACTTATATCATACCAAATAATTATTTCTCTGTATTGATTACAATTTGAGGTGCTGTATTATGTATCCAGTTTATACATTAATACATTTTATCCATTAAATTATAAGTTATTATTTTTGTTTATTAAGTTCATCAATGATTTTATTTGTTAAGTTTCTTGAATCTCTCTAAACTTTCAAGATTTTACGTTAAATAGTTATCGAAGTCACAAAAATAATTAAATTAAATTGAATTACAAAAATATTCATATTTAATAATCACAAAAGTTTGTTAACACATTTATTGTATACTTGATGCACAATTTTACTATTTAATTTTAATTAATTTGTCATTTTATGTTACACACATTATAAAGATTAGAATAATATATTATATATAATTACAAATTATACTATAAATACAATGACAATCTGTATTATAATAAAATTTATAATTATATATGTACATTAGTATAATCTTTATAATCTTTATAAAATATGTCACATATAATTACAAATTCTTTAATATTAGATGTTTACTCTTTGTACTGAAAAAGTGACACTCGGTTCAACACAAAAATTTCAGATAAATATTTTTTTAATTAAATCTATAGTTTCAAGCATGAGACCTATAGTGAACAACAGTAACCGATTAATTAATAATAAAAAAATAATAATGTCAAACGAGTTCATAAAATTTTTCAATTAAAATGTTTTGAAGTTGCTACCCTCCATCAACAAAAATACTCTCGAGTGCAAAGGGTTAAAATCACGTATTAAACGTAGAATAAACGTGTTAGCAAATAGAATAAAGTTTGTGAATAAACTCCGGAAGAAACGTTTACTTTTATCTGTGCCTTTGTGTCGTGCAAACGTTACGATTTATATCGTCTACTCGATCACGTAACCTATGCATTACATGCAATATCAGCGAGATCGATCACACCACGGTAACGATAGAGTCATTCTCGGATATGTTTCCGACCAAATCTCGTAAAATTCGTAGATTCTGTGAAAAAGAACGATTCAATGCGGTTGAACGAATGTAAAAACGAGCTTGCGTTCGGTGACTCGTATAAGGAGGGGACGCTTTCGCTGATTCTGCAATAAAACGAATGGTTACCTCGTCATCAAACGCAAAGAAACATGTCCATCAAACTAGGCACTTGTCGAAATTATTGTTAGTTCTATAATGGACTATGTCTATTGTAGATGGTGAAAGAAAACGGATTATCGAAGAGTATTTAATGGTTAGGTGAACTGATCATTTCAAATGATAAATGATTGACTAAGCAAATAACCTTCTTGAAATTTCATATTCATAGAAGAAATCTTGATATTTATTTTTAGCAATGCATGAGTTTTTCTCAAATTAAGAACTGTTCATCTATTACGTTTTAATTGTTAAATTACATATGTAACTGCAATAATAAAATGTTATAATTTGTCTTTTAAAGCTTTCAAAATAATGTTTAAAAGCAGTACTTCTTACAGTGTATTTTAAATCGTTTTAAAGGCGTTAATGAAAACGGACCATTGCTATCTGAATAATCAAATTTTCCTAAACATTCTCTCGTATCAATCCATATTGTTTGTAATATTCGAAATTGTCCTTTGTGCAACGAAAGGAACGTCGTACAGAACGAAAAATCGAAATAATAAAGGGATTGATGGCACTGTAACGTTCCACAAAACGGCGCCGTAAAACCGGCCAAAAAATCGCAAGTAAAAGAAAACAAAAGGCAACAACGACGTACAGCGTCAAACGTATTACTTCCTCTCGCATCAGCGCCAAAAACCGAAACGTAAAAATCCAGCCAACGAGCTCGTCACCGGCCAAAGAATTTTATTTTCCGACCGCAACGGGAACGCGGGCTACAACAGAACAACCAGCGTGGAACAATAGAACCGAAAAAAGAAACCGGGAAAAAGGTGAAGCTTAAACTAAAAGGAAAAACCGGCGTGGGGCGAAAAAAGTTCGTCGCGAAGCTACAAAGCTGCTCTCTTTATTATCTCGTTACCGGCTGGAATGTCCTCGTAATCCTGAGCTTTTTCCAGTTGCTGTCTGCCGTTGGAAGCGCGATAGCGTAGATAGAGCGTTTTGCATCCGACAGAGAGAAGTTCAATCTCGACTGAAAGGAAGAAACAATAATAGCTTTCATTACGAACACCGTCATGAACAATCGGCTCCTGTTACGCGAAACGCCTTTGCCGAGGCGCCAAAGAACGCCGACTTGCTCCTCACGTTTCGGATTATTTGAATTTATTTAACTCTCGTTCCTTAATTTAACGTTCTGAAGCTGCTCTGATCCGATTACATTGTCCAACTGATGTTTAGATTCGTATGTACTATGAGATTGTAGTTTTGTATTTTACTTCTTGCTAACGTATTCTGCTTTCTGATTTCGTGAACAAGATGGCGTCGAAGCTTGAGCGTCCTCTCGAAATAAAAGTATACTATATCGTGTATATAATTCGATCTTTTATTGAACCCTTAGTTTATAAGATACATTGAAAGAGTGTGAGAACTCTTTTCTTCAAGGGTTATTTTCATACTTTTAAATTTCTAAATTTCCAAGGTATTATGTTTTCAAGTTATTACATTAACTTCTAAATTAAAAATCTGTATATACTCTAAAATTTCTTAATTGCAAACTTTTTAAATTTCTGAACTCAAAAGTTCAAAAATTTGCAGCCATGTGTCAATCTCTTTAGTAAAAACTTGATCTATTCACCAATGATAGCAAGTGAACCTAAATTATATATAACCTAATGTATATTAACAAGGATTAATTTTTAATCTTGTGTTAAATCATATTAAACTGTGTCTTCCTCCAAGACTTACCTAATTACTAACGCACTCTGATTCCAATTACATAATTTGTTATTATCTCAACAAATAAACCACGACTACAACAAATTTCGTTTTCTCTTTCCAGCAAACTTACCAAAGACCCTGGAGAACCTAGGAGATTCACTTTCCTCAGATCTGGAGGGTAACCCACCATTATGGGTGACCAGAAGACCAGGCATTGATGGCGAAGACATTTACATAAATAACGCGAAGGTCATCATAAATCGGAGCAACTTTCAATCGAAGGTCACAGTCGATGGCGACATAAAAACTCAGGTGAGTGTTAATTTCCAAATTTGATCATGGTTTTTCCGTTTTAAAGTACGAGAAACCTCGGCAAATCTCTGTGGGACCCTCTTGGTTTGTACAGTGGTTGCGGTTAATTTAACCGCAAATTACTTTTTTACTAGCGTAATCTCCCTAGCAATTACGTGCTGCTTTGCGTGAACACGACTGTCGGCGTACTAAACGTGATTTCCTGGAAAGTGTGCTCAAGAAGTTCATACGCTACACCTACAGAGCTTGCAGCCCTCTTTTAACGAGCTTTTAATGCTGTAGACCGCATTTAGGTCGTGTATGTCACTGGCTCGTTGCATTGATGGATATTGATAAGTTTGTCGAATATGTTCTCCTTTATCACGAGATGTTTCTTATCGACAGAATGTTTGACTTGCAAATTAGAAACTCGAAAGGTGGAAAATGGAATTACGTATTCATAAATCATTCGTTGAACTGCTTAACATAAATCATTTATTAATGTTTCTGGTATGGAAGGTTGCTGATGATAGATTTCGAAATGTATTATACATGACACGACTAAATGATAATTTTTGTGAAATAGCAAAAGTGTGTCATAAAGGAGAATTTCAGTTTGCATAATCACATTAATGTTAATTGAAAAGTATTGCTCCATGAATATCATATTCTTAACATCAATATTTATTACTGAACAATTTATTTTTATAAATGAATTTGTTGAAATCTTTATTTATTGACAAAAATGGAACATATGACGCAGTCATGACATGTAAAGTAACAAAATAAATATTTTTATATTAAATTAAACATAATTAAGTAAATATATTTATGTTTAGTTTGTGATGTATAGAATGTTGCAGTAAAACGTATACACACTTCATTAGATATCATACAAATTATAATCATATATAAATATATATAAATTATTAATATCATGTAATTTAGTAACTATAGTCACACCCTGATATTACACATTTAATGAT
This sequence comes from Megachile willughbiella, assembly GCA_945859595.2. Taxonomy (NCBI): domain Eukaryota; kingdom Metazoa; phylum Arthropoda; class Insecta; order Hymenoptera; family Megachilidae; genus Megachile; species Megachile willughbiella. Next base: position 3,773,691 of record OX243807.1, read on the forward strand.
ATATCATTTCATTCACAAGTAAAGTCATTTTATGATATCAAATATCGAACTATTAAATAATATTAAATATTATATAATAATAATACACATTATATAAACTATATAATTAGAATATTAATATCAAATTAATAATTTATATTGTATCTAATATCATAAACTGACACTTACTAAATGAAATGATTAACTAAAATTAGGTCAATATCATGTCGGCCATCTTGAAGTTACAGATGTTCAAAATGGCCGACATCAATACAAGTTTCGTCTAATATTTTCACTACCATTTATGTTTAATATTCAGAGTGTGTATACATTTTATTACACTTCACGTTGTAATTCATCCTGTTGATCTTCAATAATAAATGTCATTTATATCTTGGTGAGTGAAAGACAGTCATCTTTTCAACTTTTTGAAATAATTTCAAAAGTTTCAACTTACAACTTCTTGAAATAATTTCATAAGCTACAACCTTCTTGAAACCAGGAGAGCCAGTTTTCAACTTCTTGAAATAACTTCAGAGGCTTCAATTTTCAACAACTTGAGATGATTTCAGATGCTTCAAACTTTGACTATTTGAAACAATTTTAGAAGCTTCAACCTTCGACTTCTTGTAGTAATTTCATAAGCTATAACTTTCACCTTCTTGAAATCAGAAGATCCAGTTTTTAACTTCTTGAAATAACTTCAGAGGCTTCAATTTTCAACAACTTGAGATGATTTCAGATGCTTCAACTTTTGACTATTTGAAATAATTTTAGAAGCTTCAACCTTTGACTTCTTGAAATAATTTCAGAAGCTTCAACATCCTGTCTTAACACTAAACTTACTGGCATATGATGTGTACTTAAAATTAAAAATCAAAATCAAAATCAAATAAACAAACGGTATGACATAAATTGATAGACACATTAATTCTTTATCTTGATGAAAATCAACACATATTTCAAGAAAACCACGTTAATAAATTCTACAACTTAAATTGAGAAATTTGTAAAACGATCATTTGACAGCATTGGTAGTCCTACTGTTAACTCTAAACCAACATATGATTTAAACTTACTGTGAAATTAAAAATGAAATTGAAAAATAAATAATTAAACGACAAAACATAAATTAGTGTACACATTAATTTATTATTGGTAAAAATCAATGCGTGATCGCATTGGTAGTCTCACTGTTAATTAAAAATTCATGAAAGATTACGAATAACACAATAGTCAACATCGATTTTTTCCCGTGTTTCCATTGTTCAAATATCTTTACCTTATTTCCAGAGCGTAAACCTCGTTTCAATTCGTCGAACGAATCCTTTACTCTTTCAGCGAGTATCATCATTGATGAAAATCGCATAGCGGAGCCAATCTTCGACTAATCTCTTCAACGCTCTCGTTCGTAGATCAATCTTCTTCTCCTTTCTCTCGTTCCTCTTCCCCTTGTTCCATCTCTTGGTGGTATTACAGAAACTTTTCTCATCCACTTAACAGAGAAGTTCTATCGCGGCCGATACTTCCTACTCGTTCGGTAAAGCACAAGAGTATCGAATCATAATTAATGTAGACAAAAGTGGGCTAATCGAATAACTTTTTACATTCCGATTCGTGGAACTCCCGGCAACTACAGTTTCTCGACGAAGCCGAAACTTTCTTTTTCGTTCGACTGATTAACCCGTTGGAAACGCTGCCTTTTTCATTCCTTTCAGTTTCGAGGCTGTTGCATGTAAATGACCGACTCGCGTATTGACAGACTGTCGATAGGATTTTGTGCAATCAATAACTAGATTCAGAGATTCGCGTTATCGTTGAATTATCAATTTTTTTTCAGTGAGATAGTATTGTAAGCAGTTATAAATGGTGTCTCAGTTGCTTGGTGTTAAACTTAACACGTCAGCCACCGATGACTGACACTGAACTTTCAGTTCAGGGCGCGTCAGTTACCGGTGACTAACAGTGTAAAGTATATAAAACTGAAAAATTTACATTGTTCTAATTACCTAAAATTTATTTAAAATTTACTCAATTTTTATTTATTACAGAATTGTATAATTAATGTATTTGAATATTTCTTTTCATAAGATTTTAATGGATTTTATTTTATTGCGTGGCCTGACCGGGATTTCCTCATATACAGCAGCTAACGTGTTAACTAATGTATGCATAAAAATAAGAAAAAGTTGTATTAACATAGAGTTTCGAACACTCTACTATAAAGTTGCAACCAGAAGTATGAAATAATGGACTGCTTTATTTTCCGATGCCATGTACAGTGTGACCCAGTTTCGTACATAAAACTTTACTAACATATGCTGGAAATAGGAATGATCAAATGTTATATAAAATGTCGATGTTGAAAAGTTTCATAATTTAGGAATGTAGATACTCGAAAATTTGAAAACTTGAAAACTAGTTAAACTTTGGAATTTGAAAGCTTGAAAATTTGAAAATTAACAAGTTTGAAAATATGGAAATTTGAAAATTAACAAGTTTGAAAATATGGAAATTTGAAAATTAACAAGTTTAAAAATATGGAAATTTGAAAATTAACAAGTTTGAAAATATGGAAATTTGAAAATTAACAAGTTTGAAAATATAAGAATTTAGAAAATTTAGTAATTTAAAAATTTGAAAGTTTGAAAATATAAGAATTTAGAAAATTTGGATATTTGAAAATTAACAAGTTTGAACATATAAAAATTTAGGAAAATTAGAAATTTGGAAATTTGAAAATTTGAAACTTTGAAAGTTTGAAAATTAACAAGCTTAGGAATATAATAGATCAAAAATTTGTAAACTATCAGGCTTGAAAATTTGAAAATTAGCAAGCTTGGAAATTTAAAAGTTAAAAAATTTGAAACTTTGTTAACCACTAGACTTGATAATAATTTTGCAACATGAAAATTAATAAATTTATAAATAATCAAATATATATATGAATCCTCGTTCAAGTCTACATTGCACTCGAGGGTACATATCATCACTTATGCACCCCACGTTCACGGCCACTTAACGACCACCCGTTACATCCACGACTTGTCGTGTTATACCCTTGTTATCCTGGGCACTCAGAAAAAACTGAAATTGAATTGGATTAAGGTTGCTTGGCTGAGACGAGTATCGTGGATGCAGGAATATTAAGGGGAATACAGCAGTTAACGGGCTACCGGCAGACAGCGTAGAATCGTATAAAAATATTTTCCGACTTATTTAAACCGCCTCGCTGTTACGTTCTCGCGTTTCCACGGGGGTATATCCTCCGAGGAACACGAGATCAACGCGGGAGCTCCGTAATAACTGACAAAGTCCCGGCGCCGTTAACGTTTACGATCTCGTTGCGAACTACATCACACGCCGGACGATCCTGGGCGAAAAAATACTCCGAGGAAATTCCTGCTGGCTTCGTTATTCAGCGGAGGGAACAGAATACCGGGGATAAACTGGCTGGGCTGGAGAAGAAACGATAACACGGGACGGCCGCGAACGCGAGATTATCCATGAATCTAAAAATGCCCCGGAAAGCGGAACACTAATTTCACGACGCGATACAGGGTGTCCCACAACAAGTGTAAGAGCCGAAAAGGGGAGGTAGGTGGGGCTATTCTGAACAGCTTTTTCCTTTACCAAAATATTGGATGAGGCTCCATTTTCGAGTTATTAGCAAAAAACACTGACCAATGAGAGCGCGCGTGGACCGGGCGCGCGACAGCGTGAGCGAAAGCTTCGAACATGACGGCCGATCGTCAGTGTGAACAAGCGTATCGATACCGCGTCGGTATGACAGGAAGCTATTAGGTGAAAATTAAATCGAATAACGAATTAAGAAGTTAAGAATAATATTAAGATCTTCATTATTCTTAAATAGAAGATAAACCAATTAGTTGTTCTTTACCCAGACCAAGTATATTGTATTTATTTTATGCCTTCGAAAAGGAATACGGAATATATTCACGAAAATTAATTTTGTCAACTATTCTAATGAAGGAAACGAATAAATTCACGTTTTAAAACGAATGAGTACGTTGTCTATGAAATGCGATAGAACTGAAACGGAATATGTAATGCAGTAACTCACTGAAGGCAAATAAATCAATTCCTGCGTACGTTTAATTGTAAAAATTCACAAACAACTTAAATAAAACTTACCCATTGATCTATGAAAAAACTAGTTGCGATAAAAAATATTTGTGTCACCGGGTAGATTCACCGATCAGAGCATCAACAGCTGATGTCCTGGCAGGGTCAATGAACTCTCAATTTATTTCACTGTCTCTTTCTAATACTCGCACAACATAAGCACGACCGGTAAACGGACCGAATGAAAACGCGTGAACGATTATTCATAGATATGTATGTTTAACGATACTCGATATTCTCATTATAAGGTATCCGAATTGAGGAATTGATATTATATTATATTTTAATAGAAGACATTGTTGAACGGGCCACGTATCTCGGTTTCGTTCCCGATCGCGAGGCGTACGTCGCAAACGGTTGCCATGCAACGATGATCTGTTGATCGACTACGGCGTCGATCGAAACAGTCATCGTTTATTGTCGAAAGACACGACTCGAAATAAAATATATCGTAGTTTTTAATCGAAAATTCCGCTTTCTTGCTTTCAAGACGGTATAATTAAAATTATTTATGAATATTCGTTCACGTGTTCGGCCGATTTACGTGTCGGGCTCACAGTGACTAATTAGTGAAAAATGACAGGGAAAAGTGATAATGAAAGCTAATAATGAAAGATAACAGTGATAGGTGACAGTGAAGTAAATTGAGAGTTTCTGTGTGGTGATTTATTTTTTCTAACGGTAAGGATCGGTGGATTAACACGGTGACAGAGATGCATTTTCATCGTAACTATTTGCGGTTTAATGGGTAAGTTACATTTAAATTTGTTAATTATTCGATTTAAATTTTTATTTGTTGAATGGAAAAGTTATTTACTTTTTCAAAAATGAGAATTTGTTCTTTTTCATCATCACAATATCTAACGAGAATAATTTTCCATATTTTATCTATTATTTTTTTACGATAATGAATAAACGTACCGAATAAATTCGATTTATTTTGATTACGTAAGTAAGAAATAATTTCTTTATTCTTATCCATGAATGAATGATAATTCAAAAATAATCCAGATTTTTTGTATTCATTATTCGATGTAATTTTCATCTAACAGCTTCCTATTATACCGACGCTATACCGACGCCGTGTCGGTACGCTTGTTCACGATCGCGATCGGTCGTCATATTCGAAGCTGTCGCTCACGCTGTCGCGCGCCCGGTCTATGCGCGCTCTCATTGGTCAGTGTTTTTTGCTAATAACTCGAAAATGGAGCCTCAACCAATATTTTGGCAAAGGAAAAAGCTGTTCAGAATAGCCCCACGTACCTCCCCTTTTCGGCTCTTACACTTGTTGTGGGACACCCTGTATAGTGGAAAACGGGTAATGGAGAAAATGTTCGTTGGCGGAACGATCGAACAACTAAAATATCGCCCCACTGCGGCAGTGACGTAACTGCAGCTTCGCAAATTTTGGAGAAAGCTTTTATTGGGTTCAGATAAGTTTGGTCCTTTTATTGTGTGTGCTTCATAACTTCTCGATGTAGATAATTTGGGAGTTTAGAAATTTCAGCATATAAATACTTATAAGTAGAGATATAAATATGTACAGATATAATAGATATAAATGGTTGCAAATATAATACATATAAATAGATGTAGATATACTAAATCAGGGGTCGGCAACCTGCGGCTCAGTAGAACCAAACTTGTGGTTCTTGAGTAGTTTAATAGTACATATTGAAAAATTAACTGCAATATTGCAATTGCCAAACAAATATAATAATCCTGCGCACACGTCAAAATGCGCTGCAGATCGCATGCATGTAAACCTAGCTTTAGCTAACCTTGCTCTCCACACTCACCGACGCCACACTCAAAACCAAAAACTGTTTCCGTTTTCTTTAATACGTTGACTTATATGTTCTGTTACTACGCAAAAGAGAATGTTTTGATTTCACAATCAATACATGTTTCACAGCAGATATTATATTATTTTTTCTAATACATACCGATGTATGTACTTATATTTGACTTTTTAAAAAAATAATTTATCACACCGGGAAAAAAATGGCTCTTAACTCCAGAAAGGTTGCCGACCCCTGTACTGGATATAAATATGTATAATAGAAATGATGGATACAGGGGTATGGGAGTATAGAGATATAGGAATATATGTAGACATCTAGATATTCAACGATACAGGAATATGGGAGTATAGGAATATAGGAATGTAAGAATATAGAAATGTAATTTAGGGGTATGAAGACTTAGGGATCTACTAAGAGAGATATATGAATGTTGGGACTTAGGATATTCAGCTCTAGGGGTAGGAAGATTTAGGAATATTAGATTAGGTTCAGTGGCAGCTCATGTATAAGCATTGTGGAACTGCAGCACCATCTACTTCACTTGATATTATCGATAACATAGTAAATAAGTAAAAAATGTTTGATTTTGTTCTTTGAGGATTTTATTAGTTTCTGAATTGTTTTGTTTCCTTTCACACAATTTTAAGTCAGTGGTTAAAAATTTTTTAAAGGAACTCACTAATTTTTGCTACGAGTAGCCACTGGTTAGGCTACATATGTATCTCTAAACTCATAAATTTCATCGAACAAATGTATGGATCTATATAATAATTTATTAAAATCGACAAAATACTTGCAACAGTACAATCATAGAAATGCATTAATTTTCATTTATAAAATTATAAAATATTTTTGCATTGGAAAACTGATGTATTCAAAAACTTGAAGGATCTAACATTGTATGATTATTATTTCACAGTCTGCATATGTTCATAAAAAAATTACTATATTCAGATCACATATTAATGTATTCAATAATGGGATCATTTACTTTAATACTTTCTTCCCTTGAATACACAGCTAAAGGCATCGTCAAACGAGAAATTTTACGATAAATCACACACGAGTGCAGAAAAAATCTTGAGGCATAGATAACAGGCAGGTCGAGAAGCCGACGAGGTTTTTAATCTCGAAAGCTCGCGGGCTTTTGATCTCATTAAACGGTGCTGGAACGCGTTTCCTTCATGTGCAGCCTCTGGCAGCCACCCATCCAGCTTCGTCCCTGTTTCTTAACAATTTAAAGAAATTTCAGTCCGAATAACTGCACCGACCCATTAGCCACGAATCGCCGAAAGAGTTACGGTTAATGGAGGGAAAAATAGCGGCAGGCAAACGGGAAGGAAAGACGAATGAGTTGAACTAAAAGCAGGGTTGAAAGTACACTCGAGTGCAACATAGACGTCCTTTAGATAAGGAGACATATGTAAACTTTAAAGTTTTTTTAAAAAATCCTTATAGACTGAGTTATTTAGATATAAAAGTCTCTTGATGAAAACGTGTTTGGATATAGAAGTCTCTAGATGAACACATTTTTAGATACGGATGTCCTTAGATCTTGAAATTCACACATAAAAGAATCTTAGAATTTGAAGTTCTAAGATCTTGAAATTTCTGGATTACCAAATGTTTAAGTTTTCAAATTACAAGATCCACAAGTTCCAACTTTCCCACATCCCAATATTACCAAATCCTAAAATTCCGAAATTCTAACATTCCTAAATCCCAACATTCCCAAATCCCAATATTCCCAAATTCTAACATTCCTAAATTCCAACATTCCCAAATTCCAACATTCCCAAATCCCAATATTCCCAAATTCTAACATTCGTAAATTCCAACATTCCCAAATCCCAACATTCCCAATTCTGCACATTTCCAAATCTCAACATTCCCAATTCTGCATATTCCCAAATTTCTATATTTCCAAATCTCTAAGCCTTCATGGTCCTATATTCCCAAATCTCTAATTCTCCAAATTCCCATGTTTTCAAATTCCTAAGTCTCAAAATTTCTATATTTCCGAATCTCTAAATTCCCAAATCCTTAGTTTCCCAAATTTCTATACTTCCAAATCTCTAAGCTTTTATAGTCCTATGTTTCCAAATATCTAATTCTCCAAATTCCTATATTTTCAAATCTCTGAGTTTCCAAATTCTTATTTTTCCTAATCTCTAATTCCCCAAATTCCTATATTTCTAAATTTCTATGTTTCCAAATTTCTAAGTTCCAAAACTTTTGTGTTTCCAAATTTGTACATTCCCAAATTCCTATTTTCCCAAGTACCTAATTTTCCCCAAATTTCTACATTTCCATGTTCCTATTTTTCCAAATATCTAATTTTCCCTAAATTCTTATAATCCTATATCTACAAATTGTCAGGTGTGCAAAAATCCGTAAAAGTGTAGTAACGATAAATCTCTTCGCCCTTGATAGCGATATTTCTCGTAGAGAAACCAGAATTTCCTTCGACTGTACATCGACCAATATTGAGTAAATTGAAAATCAGCTGGTGATGAGGGTGAATACTTGGAGGATGGTTTTGTGACGAAACCGCGTGTGAAGATTCGATCTACTGCGTTCAATCAACGTGGATGATGCTTTTGTCCGAGCTGTCTTATAGGTGTGAACTTATTAGAAAGACACGGTGAACCGTGTACAATATCGGTGATGAGGGGAGTCGGAAATTAGATGTTGAAATTTGTTTGCGTAGCAACGATAAGGTCTTGTCTGTATTTATTCCAAATTTAAATTCTAAACTTTAAATTCTTGGGTTTTTGTTTTGCCTACTGGATGTTATGCTGTAAATTTTGCTTTCTGGATTTTCTGGTTTTAATTTTTAATTCTGGATGTTGTATTCTGAAGTCGTAACAAATTCTGAAATTCTGTGTTTTGCATTTTAGATTTTGGATTCTGTTTTGCATTTTAAATGATTGATTCTGAGCACAAATATCTTTTTTATTTCGTTCGATGTTCAAAAAATATTGTAAAATAATAATAATATTGGAATTCTATGGAGTGATAAGGATGATTGTGTATGCTAGTGTTGGAATTTATTTATTTTAAGTTTTATTTTGAATTTTGGGTTTTGATAACTTCTTATATATTTACATTTCAATTTTTATTTTATTTTCTTTTTTATTAAGTAGCTAAGAATACAAAATACCTTAACTCATTACGTGAATTATAATGAACTAGCGAGTTCAATTTTAATTATTCATCTCCCTAGCGTAACTATAAGTACTGTGCATTTTAAACTCTTCAATTTTGAAATAAAATGTTTGAAAAATGAAAGTAAAAAGAAACTTGGGGACTTTCTAAAATATTTCTTTTAGTTCACAAAAGGTGTTTATATAAAAGCCAATATATAATTATCGATAGTTTTCGTAATACACTAGCTTTTATATAAATATTTTTATAAATAAAAAATTGATTTATCCCAAAATTTAATTTTGATATTTACATCATTATTTATTTCTACTCTAATTTTATATGAAATTTTACAAATATCATTTGTAACATTTTACACAAATTTTTTATAAACGTAACTTTTAATATAATTTATAATAATATCGCAAAATACTCTTCCTCAGCTTTGTTTGATACACACAATACAGTCAATTGCAATTACATTTTAGTATTTGCAGAATAGTATATTTTTTAAACATTACAGTCCTTGGCCATCGAATTAGGTCCACGTACGAAAATTTCACTTTTATGGGTATAACATTATGTCATATATGGAAACTTGTCTTAGGTCATACAAAATTATTATTAAATACGTTGATAACGATATATACATAGCAATTTGTTACTATCGTGATAATAAATTGTGTGGTGAGTGATTAAGGGCCGTGCGTTTACGTTAGGCTCTATCAATAGCGTCAGATGAAATTTGAATGCCATAGAAAATGTCTGCGTACTCAAAAGACTAGTTTACAACTCTCCAACCACATTATCTGAGTTGAAAAGAATTACACATATTTGGGAAAATAATGAAGATATAAAGCATATGATGTATACAGGACATGCCGGAAGCTGTGACCAAAGCAGAGGGTGGAAATACAAGATATTAACATGTATTAATAATGTTATGTACAATAGTAGTGTATCATGTTAGTAGCTAATAAATTATATCATTTGTACAGACCTTTCAATTTTAAAAACGTGAAAAATGCTGAAAATTTATAGTGGTCCTAATTCGATGACCAGGGACTGTACTTTCGAAAATGAAAGAGAAAAATAACAGAATTTCTCAATGATCTCGGTATTCGTTTGCATATTAAATATTCGTTTGATCCTTTATACGGATTGTTTTTTGTCGTTCAGAGCAGTTAACTGAAACTAATTATCCACTTTGTGGTCTCTGAATAAAAGCTCTATTTCTAACTCGTGTGTTTTTAGAGTAGATCAATATAATTGTTATCGCATAATTGATACAGTAGTTTAAATAAATTCTCGTTTTATTTTTCATCTGTCTGTTAAGCATTTAATGCGTTTGTTGATCTGAAAAACGTGCTGATCCCCTCGAGTTTTATACCGAATAAAATGTATTTCGTTTCCTATTGAATTTTAATCACTACGAGAATTATTACGCTCCTGGTTATTGTTTAAATTTCGAACGCATCGCATTGATGTAGAAATATGATTCACAGCAAAAGTTAGTTCCATTTGTTCCCTTTTTTTTCACGATGCTTTTATAAAAACCGTTCTCATTTCCGTATACAAATAGAGTGATAAAACGTCGTTTAAATGGTACGGTAAAATGCGAGAATATTATCGGATGAAATAAGTATTGAAAAGTGGCTGCGAGTGAAAATGAGAGCTTGATAATACCTTTAGAAAATATTTAATTAAATGAAATTGAATGTGGCAAAGCATAAGGCAAAAAATGTCCCTTTTGCATCGACGTCGATTTTATTAAACTAATTTGTACATTGAATCGTGGATATTAATATCAGATTTGTGAAAAATTTATTACGGTGTACAAAAATTTTGTTAACTTTGTTTGTTAATTTTGTTAATTTTGTTGATTATAGAAAATATGAAAAATATGATAAGGATAACTTAAATGTACCAAATCCGTAGGTAATATTACAATATCTGTATATCATATATTACTGTAATAATTTATTGTAAAAAATATATTAATTATTTCACAAAATATATATTACTGTAATAATTTGTTGTAATATTACAATAAAATGTATATTGTAATATTTCCCACAGATCTCGCACATTTATAAAATATATACATAGAAATGTATATTAGATAGAAATAAAGTATATTATGACAATTCATATGTATTTATATATTTATATACTTTTTCAAACATTTTAGAAGTTTAAGTTTGTTATATTATAAAATGTAAACGCATTAAAGAAACTGATTCAAAAATTAGTAATATACAACACAATATTAATTGACTATTTGTTGACAATATTAAATACGGTAGATTGTAATAATAAAAAGGAAAAATATTTTCTAGGAAAGTTATATAATATGCATTATTTTGAAAACTCATTACAAAAAATTGTAAGTACAAAAGATAACAAATGTTATCGATTTATTGATTACGAAATTTGCAATTTATTTATATTTGATGAAATACAAGAATTTTATAGTATATTATTTTATGTAGTAAATGCAATACGATGCAACAAATATCAAACATATATTTTTTGTAGTAAATTTACGACAAATTTCAACAGTAGTTAAATGGGACTAACCTAAAATAAAGAATACTTTACGTTAATTTGAAAAAAAAAGTAACGCCAAACATTGAACGGGGTAGAATCTAAAATTGAAGTTAACTCAATAAAATTTAAATCAAATACTAATGAAAGAAAATTGGCGTCAAATAGAAATTGATGGGTACAAAATCGCAATTGGGCAATGAATTAAATAAAATTAAAATGAAGCTAATAAGTAACTGGAACGTAATGGAATTAAAATTAAATACAAATTAAGTGGCGATTGAAACTAAACGAAAATCGAATAAAATCCTTGAAAGCTTGACATTGAAAAAATGATTCATTGAACTTAAAAGAGGAATGGTAATAAAAGGAAAAATTAAAATATAAATTTAATTAAAAAAGGAATTAAAATCGTATTAAAGATGTATACAATTTAATTTAGGAATATTTGAAATTAAACAAAAATAAAATATCAATTAATTGTAATGAAAATACGATGACACGTGTAAAGATATTAAAATGGAGTAAAAATGAAACTGAAATGAATTTAAAATAAAATCAAATAAAATTAAATGTAAAGTGAACTGTAGCAAATTAAATGAAACGTTATTATTTCTACATTGCATTGTTTTATAAATGGCAATGTAATAAAATAAAAGTATGAAATTCCTTTTTATTAAACATACACGTATTGCACATTTTAATATTAATAGTACTATTAATAATATCTATTGTTCTTTAGAATGTTAAATTTGCAGTGTTAAAATTTTAACGATTTTAATAAGAAAAACGAGGATAAATAAATTTCCTTTTATATTTTATAATATATTACATAATTTGTATTACATAATTTTAAATTTGTAAAATACAAAATTGTTGGATTGAGGAGTGCGACGACACTTATTTGAATAACTGTATTAATAAACTATATTGTCCAGTATAAAGATGTGTGCGTAAAAATGCTTCTTGAAAAATCTAAAAATCGAGAAAAATTTTTATTTTTTTCTGAAAACCATCATTTTTTCAATTTTTTTCGTAATCTGTTAAAATTTACAGAAATTAGCTGTGTAATACGTTAAAAAAACTTTCGAGATTATTTACAATTTTTTTCGAGTTAAAATAATGAGTAGGTTCTTTGTATAAAATATTTTTAGTGTCAGGGGTCTTAAACGTCCCAGTGTACCAAGTATATGTATTATTCTAATGAAGTGTGACCGCTATAGGTTAAAGTAGAAATTTTGTTGTACAACAAAATATAATAACTAGAAAGTATAATTTTTTATCAATAAACTCTCTCAAAATTGAAACATATGTTTCTTTTTCCGATACTCAGGAAATCACGTCACCGAGCAGCAAAAATGAATTTAAAATTAACATTAGCAGAAAGCAGTACGTGTCTACGATATTTCAATTTAAATTTATGATCAATCTGTATTCATTACATTTCCCAGATAGAATAAATGTTAATCCAAAGGACGAAGAAAATATTGGAGATAGACAATGTTCCTTTTTAAAAGGATATTCCCGTCGGATGACAAATTCAACTTTCAGCCCGGTGCTGTATAATCGAATACAAAATGTGGTTGTGGGTGTCTGGTTAATACGTTGTATGGGAATAATGCTCACATATCCGCTTTCAATTCGATAGATATGTAAAATATATGCCGTATTTGCGTAAAATGAATACGAAACGCTGGGAATATTTCATCGTTAAATCGATTGAGTATTACTACGAATTACGGCTACGAGACAATTTAAAGCTTCCTTGCTATTGTTGGTGAAAAATCAGAATAATTGAACGTGGTGTGAAAAAACTAAAATACAGGATTATTCACTTTTTACTCATTCGCTTTAAATATCATTTATTTGCTTCACAATAAAAGCTTTTATTGAAAAAATATCGAGGGAAATTATTATACCTGATATTTTATTCGTTGCAAATACGAATTTATAAAATTAAATTATTATATAGATTATTCCTATATAGACTAGATTTTATATGTATGTATTATATATATATATATATATATATTATGCGTATATTATGTTTCATATAATATACTGTATATTAAAGATTTTATAAGGTGGTAATTAAAACGTTACAGCAAAAACTGCGCGCTATGAAGCGTCATGACGCCATGTATAGAATAGTACGAGCCTAAGGCCCACATTTATAGATGTCGCTGTTTAGACAAACGCACTTCTCAACACTGTATCTTATATTTTATATTTTATTACAATACAGTATTATTTTAATATCTCTCTTTATTTGAGATCAAATCAAAACTGCACACAACTGTTTGAATTCGTAACTTCACCCTGAGTAAGAATTATATACAAAAAAGCACATTTTCGTTCAAAAAATAGCGACTAAAATCCTATAAAAAAGACCTTAAGAAAAAATGTTTCTATCAACAAATTCAAAAAATAGCGACTAAAATCCTATAAAAAAAGGCCTTAGAAAAAAATGTTTCTATCAACAAATTAATCCTTGGAAATAGTACAATAGTACAGAGTACGGGAAGAAATATGTTCCTTTCAAACGTACCACACTTCATGGGTACACTTACACTACCGCTCAAAAGTATCCGGACACTCGCTTTTGTTCCATAAAACATAGTTTAACTTTGTACGAAAGGTATTTAGGGCTATTATATCAATTGTAATTATTATTATTATCTTTCTTGAGGTAGCATAACATAATAGAATTAATTTTTAAGTACAAATTATACAATGAGTGTGCGTAAGTAAAATTCCTGCCCAAAAATACGGAATCTAATGGAACGGTTTCGATGCTTAAAAGAGTCTTAATTTCTTTTTGTTCCATTTCTATGGTAAAGAACGAATTCAGAGAGTTCTTCGATATGTATCAAGTGTCTGTAAACTGTTGATGAGATGTTTATGTTCTCTCGATGGACATACGAATGGAGGTAACGCTATGCACTCGACAGCTTCGGTTTAGTTTGTAGCTTCTTTTCCATCGAGACATGAGTTCCAAACGAGAATTATCAATAGAAAAACGTTCCAGTATTCTGATTCTTGCAGAAGAAGGATATGCAGTTAGGGAAATTGAAAAAATTCCGAAATCAACAGTGCTTGACACTATTAAAAAGTATGCAACTAGCAGTGGTTGCTTATAAAAAAAGGACAGGACGACCAGTGAAGACAACTAAATCCGAAGACCGATGTATTGAAACACTAAGCAAACGTAACAGACATCTTAGAGCACCACACAGAAACAATCAGAAAATTTGTAGAAAGATTGCTGAGATTAGTGCAAGCGGTAATATTTAACCGCGGTGGATACATTGATGAGTCTCGTATTTAATTGTAGTGTAATGTTGGTAAGTTCCACATACATAATTTCTAATTTCAAACGTTAAATATTTCATAAGCAACAAATAACAATCGATTGTAGTCACTGTTGTAGATACTTGAATAACTTTTATGCAGCGCGAATACATATTTCGCAGGTGTCCGGATACTTTTGAGCGGTAGTGTATATCCGTGTCATTTGTTAAAGTGTCAGTAATTAGGTTTCCTACCCCAGGTAATCACGAACAAAGTAATCCCAACCGTTTTGGTTTATTATAAATTAACGAACGACGAATTAAACGATACGATCATCCAGGACGCGACGCCCGGCGTCTCGAAGGCTGGTTTCGCGGTCGCGTAGCTTGTTGCCTTCATGGCGCAATTTCCTTTTACGAGACACTCCGGCAGCCTGTAGAGAAACTTCTCCCAGGAGGCAGTGAATGCGACAGGACAAGAAGGGAAAAGTATCAAGGAAGTTGCCTTCGCGGTAACTCGATTTGGAACGGAATAAAGCCGAGATTTCGCAAGCGTAAATGCCAGCGGCCAAATCTGTCCTAAGCCGGCAGACAAAACAGGGTCGCGTTACGGCTTGTTAAAAAATGCACGCCGCCACGGGACTGAAAAAGCGAGTTTCCATCGGGGAGGAAAAAAGAAGGAACAGTGGAATACGAGCGTGTTGGGAGACCAAGGAGTCAGTAATAGATGAAACGGAAATGGTGGGACACGTGGGGAAAGAAAACGAGCGCGATAGCGGCTCTGATAAAATAAAAATGACGCCGGTTTCTAAGGGGTGAATATCGTTCACCCTCTGTGGTTCGATTCGGTGAATCTTCGTACGACATGAGGGAGAGCGTTCGTGCGAAACTATTGGTTCCATAGCAAAGTTCGTAAATATCGGGGTTTGTTAATATCTTTTCAAATCGACTTCCAGAGTGAAGTTTCATCGGGATCTGTTGGAGTCATTGGTTGTGTGCGATGCTCGTTGTAGGCACCACTTTCATTATTTTATATATTTGTTTAATTAATATTAGGCTTACGGAAGTTTGATGGTCACTTATATTTAAATTTGAACTAAAGTAGAAAAATAAATAAATTGGGGTCTTATGTGAAATGCCTAAGACATTGATTCTTTAGCTTGACGAAAGTGGACTTTTTACAAAAATTTCTTAATAAGTTTTGTTATAAATAAGAGATTTATGATCCGTTATTTTTATGGGTTCTGTAAATCTAGTTTTAGATACGTAATTATGAAATAATCGTATATGTGATCACCACAGGTACTAGAAGTGGAGATTTTGAAATTATTATGGACAGAAGTTTCAGAATGTAGAGTTTCATATCTTTGACATTCAGCAATTTATTTATTTAGCATTTCAAGAATTTAGGAATTTAAGAATCGAGGAGTTTAGAGATTTAGGAACTTAGAAATTTGAGAATTTTCTGTGTTAGAAATTCAGGAATTTAGGAATTTAAAAATCTAAGAATCTAAGAATCTAGGAATCTGAGAATGTAGAAATTTCGGAGTTTTGAAACTGGAAAATTGTACACTTTGATGATTCAAAGATTTTGGAATTGGTAATTTGGGAATCTGATAACTCGGATTTTTAGACAATTTTGGACTTTGAAAATATGGACATGTAGAAATTTAGGAATTTGGTAACTTTACCATTTTGGAATGTAGAAATTTGGAAATTTGAGCATTGGGATAATTAGGAATTTGGGATTTGAAATATTTGTTAATTTATGAATTTAAAAATTTGGGAATTTAGTAATTCTGGAATTTCGAATTTTGGAAATTTGGAAATTTGGGAATTGAGATCTTTTGATAATTCGTATATTTAATAATTTGGATATTTAGAAATCCAAATTTTGGAAATTTGTAGATTTGGACATCATAAAATCAAGAAAGCTTTCTTTTAGTAAAAGATTATTAAGATTATTAAAAGATTAAAAGATTATTGAAAGATTATTAAGATTATTTCATCAAATATCTCGAATACAATTAGGGGTAACAAAATATATATAACTCAGAAAGATTTTATTTAAAAAGATAGAATTAAGGTTTTGTATTTGTAAACACTTTCTAAAATACACTTTCAACATGTTTCCAATGTTCCTCCAATTTAGTATCTAAATTGTGCTACACGTCAGTACTCGATTAAAGATGACCTGTAGCTATACATCACATTGTCAATATTTCAATATTCTGAATGTTATTGAACGTACGAGAGAGAATATTGACGTACTGTCAATATGTACGTATCAAAAAGGTGGTTTGCTGAAAAGTAAAATATTTTCCTTGTCGTTTTTCTTTATTCAAATGAGGTGTTGAATTAAACGTATTGTTAATAAATTACGAATGTATGAGGCGAATATAGGTTTTCAATAAATATTAACAGTATTGATAATATTATCAATAACAGGATGTGACAATAAAATATTTATATACATATATAAATATACGATATAAATATTAACATCAAAATGGTACCAAAAAATGTTAAATGATTTCAACGTACATGATGATAATTTTAAAGCAAATAATATAATATCAATTTGTCCTTCAATCTTTCTTATTGAATTATATAATAGCAAAGCGTGTACATAATTTATTAATACATGCTGGTATGTTCATTGTTAGAGATCTCCATACCTGATGTCCTTTATAACTCGATTATAATATAAAAAAAATAAAATGTACGATGAGATTGAAAAATAGACTGAACGGATTCCTAACAAATCTAATTAAAACATATTTCTAAAAACTAACAAATTTTCTAGTATATATCATTTTCCAAATCATTTCTAAATAAACTAAAAATGGTAAAAAGAAATATACATAAAAAGGAAAATAAAATAAAAATATTTGAACAATTTGAAATACCTACGTATGTAACATTACGTGAAATCATAGAAAAGATGATACACAGAGAGTAACACTTTCCTTACCTCTGAAAACTACTAAAGCGGTCAAATGACCGTTTTACGACTTTTTTATTTCAAGTTACAAAATTTGGTGCGGTGATTTTCTTTTCTATGTTGATTTTTATCAAGATAAAGAATTAATATGTACGAGGGGGTACCCAAAAGTAACGGGAATTTCGTCATAACTTCTTTATTTCTTAATATTTTTACAGCAAATTTTGATCACCTTCAAAGTATTCTCCCTTGACCACAACGCACTTCTCCAAGCGATCCTTCCATTGTTCAAAACATTTTTTGAACTCATTTACCGGGATGTTCTTTAGTCCTTCCAGCGATTTTTGTTTTACCTCCTTCACAGTGGCAAAACGCTTTCCTTTCATGTCCCTTTTGAGTCTGGCGAACAAAAAGAAGTCACAGGGGGCTAGATCCGGTGAGTAGGAGGGGGTGGACAATTGGTGTCATGCCGTTTTTGGTCGAAAACTGCTTTACGGAGAGGGCAGTGTGGGCCGGCGCGATGTCATGATGGAAGAACCAGTCGCTTGTGTGCCAAAGATCTGCCCTTTTCTTCCGGATAGACTCGCTCAATCTTTTCGAAACCTCCAAGTAGAACTTCTGGTTCGGCGACGGTCTTCATGAACGAGAGCATTGACTTTGTCGACGTTTTCGTCAGTTCTTGACGTTGAGGGGCGTCCTGAACGGGGTTGATCTTCAATTGACATTTCTCCATTTTTAAAACGTGAAAACCACTCGTAGATTCTGGTCTTACTTACGGCAGCATCCCCATAAGCAGTCTTAAGCATTACAATAGTTTCCGCAGCCGACTTCACTAACAGGAAACAAAATTTCACAGCCGCGCGTTGCTCTCGACAATCGGCCATGACTTTTTCGCCGAAATGGAAAAAGCTGTTTTACTAAAAAAATTGCCACGGACGAACCGATGTACTTACAGCGACCGAACTTCGCACAATAACTCAGGAGATATGTACCTACCGGATACCTGGTCAGAAAATGGGTTTTCACACCCTCCCTCCCCGCTGCAGCCCAATTCCTGTTACTTTTGGGTACCCCCTCGTATATTCACCCTTATCGGTTGTAAGTCACCTCTCACGTGACAACACTACTTTGGCGCTGCGGTCGCACGTCGCGTGGGAGGTGACAATGATGGAACCTTTTTTTTTTAACATGGGGGAAATCTTCACCAAGATACCTCGCACCCTTGAGGGAGGGCGCGGGGTTATGTGGGATTCTTACCCACTAAAACCCTCACGGTGGTCCTTCCCGGACGCACGAGGGGGCCCCGGGAACTCTTGAAGAACACAACTGGGGCACAATGATAGAACCTGTCAAAATTCTAATTTACCAGAAGGCGAAACTGCGCGATATAGAACGCCATTAACAACAGACAATGAGGATAGACTAGATGGAAAACTACATATCTTGCAACTTGATGTTAAAGGAAAACATAACGATTGCTTAGTATGTTCTAATTGTAAGTTGCTTGGAGGAAGAAAAGCAACACTATACTTCTGTGAAACGTGCAACAGAAAACCATTTCTTCATGTTGGAGATTGTTTAAAGAAATATCATACATTAAAAACTTATAAATAATTATTTGAAACTCATATATTTGTAATATACCGTCAAAACAAAAATGTTATTCTTATAATACTGAAGATTTTTCCAGTTACAACCTACTGAGAATCACGTACAAAAAGCTAGTGACCGATAAGGGTTAATTTATGTTCTTTCGTTTATTTATTTATTTTTAAACTTAATTTCAAATTAAGTGTTCATCGTATAATGGTAAGTTTAGTGTTCAACTGTAATAAGAAATGTTTTAACTCCTTGTACGATTTGTCAGTCAGAACTAATTTACAATTACAATATTAAAACGAATAAAGAAAGTAAAATTATTACGTCTACAGTACATTGCATAAATATACCAACTCATAAAATTATGGTCAATATTCCATAAATACTAATTGGTAATGTGTAAACAATAAATTGTGTCAAAGAAAATCTATATATTAATGTAAATATTAAGCTGGGTCACACAAAACCTGTATAAATATACCAACTTTGTATTTTCTGTGTTGATGTCAATCGAGCTTCACAAGTAAACAAATTCATTATGCTACCTTTATTTGTTTCATTTTACTTGGTATATTTTTACAACACACTATATTTCATATACAACGATCCCTAATAATTAAACTTGAACTTCAAATGCGCATTCAAAATGCAAGTAAGATTTATCACATTTCAACCTTAAGTGCATAACGTGTCAACATAAGACAAGGGTATAAAATGGTTGAAGAGAGAATGTGTCAAAAGACGCGAAGAAATAAAACTTATGGACGTCGTAGTTCAAGAATTGAAGTTACAAACTTCAAAGCAGAGATGTAACAAGTTTTCCGATTCCCTTGCGAGTTCGGGCAGTCGGTAAAACTTTGAGTGGTACTTAAACGACATCCCATATGAACTTCATAAATGTGACGATCGGATTTTTCCGCTAAAGATTATCAGGGGTCAGTATGATTTTAATCTCGACTAACATCGTCGCTCGTCAAAGGGGGAAGAAGGAAACGAGAAGAAGGGAAACGGCGCCATGGTGTCTCGATGCCACACCCTAACTACCCCAGAATCGTTTACAACCCTGAGACACGGGACCAAGAAGAATTTTATAGGAAACGAATGGAATTTAACCTGCACTTTATGTTCTCAATTCGCGTGTATATGTACTATCATCAACTTTGCACGCGTTCGATCAGCGAAGACGAATCCAAGTTGAACGAGCGTTTTTGTGTTCGCGTGTCGCTTACTATTGACCCAATTCGTATTTTAGTAAACTGGAACAGCGAATCAATTGTTTAACTCCGGCCAAAAACAATTGCTTGTTAGGGAAACAGATTGAAAACTTGTTGATTACGTTCAGTGAACGTTTTAACGTTTATAAAATGGAAATTGGCGTATGTTTGGAGAGCGTGATGGGCGACATTATTCAATCGAACGATCTTTTCTTTTTTACGGTTCAAGTTACGCTGTAAAATAAATTGGTGGTGGTAATAATTATTTTAAACTGTAGGTTTCCAGAATTATTTTTGTTACCGTTATTTTTAAATAATAAATAAGAACATTTGTTGTATTTTCAGTTAATAAATATAAGTATTTGTTACGTCTGTTTCTAGTTAATAAATAACAATATTTATTATATCTATTAGTAGTTAATAAACAAAAATGTTTGATATTTTTTTTTTGGTTAATCAGTCATCTTTTTTAACTTACAATTTATGGACAACTAAAAAGACCTAAAATTCCAACAAGTCTAAAATTCTACTGTAAGAAAATAAAAAAATGATCGCAAGCATGGTAAAAGATTATTGATTCGAGTGGTGCTTACTGAAAATTAAATTTAATTTTTAATATTTATTAAATTTATTATTAATACATTTATCATTAATGTTCATTAAAAATTAAATAATAGTAACTTCATAAAAATTAAAATTAAAACAAATTAAAAACTTCGATGAAAAATTAAAACAAATGCTATTAAAAAGAAATGATTACACACCTTATGTAGATTAAAAATATAAATTTAATTGTTAAAGATTGAACAATACTTACATAAAATTGACGAGAATAAAGGGTTCAAATAACACGCAATTAAATTTGGTAGCACATGACGAAGGTACCAGAAACCGTTATAAAATTCCAGACCACTAACTTAGTATTCGTTAATTTACGGATCCTCCACGACCTCGCGAGAACACAATTAATTACGAATAGCCATAACGAACCATTCGCCTGTTTTTATTAATGGCCGCACTGGAGGGTGTAAACGTGACTTTGGCCCCAAGACGGTAGCCAGAATTGTTTGAACTTTGAATTAACGACCTCTTGAAGAAATGCTTCGAGTTTTTTTTCTGGTCTTCTATTATTTGTCAAAAGGGGAAACAGTTGTGGAATAGAAGGACAGTTACGGAAATAGAGGACGTCTCAATATCTATTTTGAGAATTTTGCAATTAATTTTGCATTTTGGAAAGGAAATTTTCTAATTTAGATAGTTTGACATTTCAATTAAATTATATAAATCATTCAAGTTAAATAAATTATTTTAATTACTCAAGTTATGTAAATTTCTTAAATTGTATAACTTTATTTACGTTATTCATGTTGCTTGGGTTATTTATGTCACATACTTGTATTTATGAACATGATTGTATGTTCATGGAATTTATTAGCGTTCTAATTTTGAAATTGTTTCTGACCGTAATAAACCCACCGGTGTGGTTAATTTCACTCAGTGATTCCGTTAAGCTGAATATAATTGTATAAACTCATTGATGTAATTAAATTTTACTTAACTGCAATAATACGCGCAGTTTGAAGGATGAACAATTCAATAATTTTGAAGTACTTACTATTGTATTTATCAACATCAAATTTTCCGAATTTAAATGTTTTAATTCAGATTGTGTAACTGTAATTTTTACAGGACATATAAAAATTAGAATACTAATCTTTGTCAAAATTTTTTCAAATTAAAATAAAACTTCAGTTATGTGAAATTAAAGAATTCACAGAAAATGGACCATTTGAATTGAGTTTCAAACACCTACTTTCATCAAATATTACCTGTTTTAATGATCTTTTGTTTTGGTTATGTATGTTACACATACATTAAAAATTCGTTAAAATAGTTTTAACGTTCACATTTTCATATCTGCATATTACATATTGATAAAGCAATTTAGAATTAAAAGAATTGATATTGAACTTTGTCATCTATCCGATATGCGCATTCACAAATCTTATTGAAGTTCGATCTGCGCAGACTAATGAGCGCATGCGCAAATCGGTAAACGCATGCGCAGATGAGTGCGAATGAATCTGAGAAACACACAAAAGTCATGACATGAATACTCTTTCATTAATATTTCTGTATTTTTTATCTATAATTATTTATCAAATCATATTGAAAATAATAGTCCGTTTCAAAAACATGATCGTTTCAGAAGTTTCTATTTTAAGAATATTTTGTCTGTTTAGTGAAAGATTATGTATCACAGAAGTTAAGTGATTATGAATATTTTCAGAAAAGGGTTAAAACATAAATATATTCAACAAAAAGTTGAAATATTACAAAGCTGAAAACGACGTAAATTTAGTAAATTCAATCAAATTACTCAGATCATTTAAATAATTGGATCATAAACGTATACTATATAAATTCTCAAATTTTGTTAATGATAAACCTTATTAATAACAGAGACTGTTATTCTTAAGGTAATAAATATTTAATATAATTGTAATAAATATTTTCTGTGACTACTATTGCATTTAGATAAATGGTATTTAAGTATCAGCACCTGTGAGTATTTTAAACAGATTATATTTGAAGGTCTGTAGATATGGATATAATCTGAGATAAAAACATTTTAGGAACACTAAATAATATCCTATTGCATTAGTATTATTCAACTTCCATTACACTCTTCATGCTGTTATAATGAACCAAAGAAAAAGCGGATGACTAAGGGTTTGGTTCAAGTTCCCATTGTAATTCAATATCCCCGTTCCTTTTAGCACCCTCCTGAGAAATTCACCCTCTGGCTCATCTTTACGTTATCTCCCTTCGTCAGAAACCTTATATTCCCGTCGAAAATATCAGCATAAAGAGTAAACAACACGCGGAACGCGACGACACATTTTTATCGCGCTTTCAATTTTACAGTGGTTCTGAACGAGGCCATTTCTTAAAGTAGTCCTTCGGTAAACGTCCAAATTCAAGACTTTGCACAAATTTTCAACAAGATTAATTTAGATCGCAAGAAGTGATGGCGTAACATCCGGAAACGGTTTATGACATGGTAATAAAAATTAATGCACTTTAATAGTGACATAACTGTCATTTTCTTATGTATTAGTAAAATCAAAGAAAATTGATACCGTAGGAGAATAATTATTGGTATCAATGAAAATATTGATTTTGCTATTTTATTATAAATGAAGTAGTATTGAAATAAATAATATTACATTTATACTATTATAAATTTAGTATCAAAATTAATGAAAAGAATTGAGACTATAACAAAATAATTTTTAGTTTTTCATATTAGATCAATAAAAAGTATTCTGTTATTTTATTATACAAATTGGTTTTTATATTTTTGATAATTAAAAATTGTTCGTAAGTATTTATTTAAATAACTTTATATTGGGGTTACAATGTTTTTTATATCAGGCATCGACGCAATAAATATTGCTAAAAAGTATTACAATTAATTACACTGTTTTCTAATTTAATTATCAACTATGTATACTTACCTTTATATTTGTCGTTCATTAACGAGCTTTTATTTGCCTAACATATTTATCGGAAAACGGCCTCAACCACGACAAGTGAAATAGCAGGTTTCTCTTGAAAGACGTATAGACTCGTTGACCAAAGATATTTGCCCTGAAGAAATGTCGTGCTGTGGAAACAAGGACTCTGGCAAACGTAAACGATTCCCGTGTAAAATTCACTAGAAAAAATATAACTCGTTCTGGGAGGATTGGCGCCGAGAAGGATCGTCTGTCTCGAGGAATCGAATTTAAAAGTTGCCAGACTTGCTTGCTTCAAGGAGAGTACACACAAACACAAACGTGCACACACATGTGTCCAATAAATCGTGCAGGAATTAGTTGCATGGGTGCCAAGGCTTGTACTTTTATTGCATTGTACAAATCTAACTGGGGAGCTGACTTTTTTATTTTTATTTTATTTGGATCCAGATTGAGACCAGTTGCGTTTGTTGCAATGCAGCTTTTGGGGAGGTTGGTTGAGAAAAATTACAATGATCGATATTGTGTGGTTTATACTTCGATATTTTGGAAATTTGTTTGGATTTTTAGAATTTTTAAAATTTGAAACTTATGAACTTTAAAATTTTTGAATTTTTTATCTTTAAAGTTTTGAAAGTTTGAAATTTTGGAAATATGAAGCTTAGAAATTTGGCAATGTTGGAACTATGAATGTTTTAAATTTTGAAAAAATTTGAGTCTGTGTGAGATATTTTTCAATTTCTAATTTGTGAAATTTTGGAAATTTAGAACTTAGGAACGTTGAAATGTTGAACTTTATATTCGTAAAATTTTGGAAGTATAAAACTCTGTAATGTTGAAATTAGAAACTCTGAAATTTTGAGATTTAACAAATTTGTAACTTAGAAATTTACAAATCTTGCAAATTTTTGAAATTGGAAATTTTACGATTTTAGCAACTTATCAGATTATAATTTTGTACGTTTAAACTGTTGTTCTTCAGAATTTCAAGATTTAAAAATTTTGAATCTCCGAATCTCTGGAAAGTAAAAGATTATAATAAAATAATACCAATGAATATTGCAACACCCTGTACAATCAAACTTTCTCCAATTGTAATCTGTTATGTTATATAGCTTACTGTTTTCCGTATTATTTTCATTTAATATTGTTAGACAGACTCTGGACATTCTAACGATTGAGGATTCGTTCCAAGGTTTCGATCTCCTCTCCCCAATGACTCGTGTCCGGTGCGCAAGATAAATGGCCGTCAAAGAAACAGAGGAAGTTTGCTCGTCCCTCGATTGCAGGAAAGCGAAACGATTCATTTCTAGGAAGCCTCTCTAGCATACAAACACGAATCGATTTCTTTTTTTTTCCTCCGTTTTCATCGTCGGCAACGTGAATCCTTCTCTGCGTTGTGTCCTCGCTGAATAAATGGAACACGCTCTGGCCCTCTTCTGTTTTTATTTTCTTTGTTATCATACAATCTCTCTAGCCTTCTTTTCTTTATTGAACACCGATGCGTACCTTTTAGCATGCTTCTGGAACGGGAGAAATGTTTCAACGCGGAACGGTTTATAAACTGGAATCGACATCTTCTCGTTTTGCTTTCGTGTGTACGCGATTTACTGCCACCGTTCCTTTGTGTATCTTCCGTGTGCCGATGCATTCGCTGGCTTACCTTATGGCTCGATTTAGAGAAATAAGTACACGTAAAAAGAAGAAATACCGTGTCAGAGGAATACGGGGAAATTCGATTGGATTCGATGAAAGTTTCATTTAACAGTTGAAAGGGTAACTCGAGAGAGTAAAAAAAACTAACCTAAAGATACGTGAGAGCGTCAGGCAAGGAATCGAAGGGAGAATTTTTATTTTTATGGGTTAAATAAAAGGATATTGTTTCGAATGGCATTAGTGATTATTGATATTCTTAAGTATTAGATATATTTTTTTTTTTAAATAGTAGTTTATAGTCGCATCAACTACCCAGGTTATTAGCGACTGTTGACCAATTTACGGAGACAAGGTTATGGTCGGAAGTGGATGGTTTGAGATAACTTTTTCATAGTTGGGTGAGGATTCCTATAGTTTTACAAAATTTTAGTAATGTGTCTTGATACGCTGTTGATGTGGTTGCTTCAGTGAGGTTGTTCTTGATGTTTAATCTTCTTCTGGCGTGGTTATATTTTCTGCATTCCAAAATTATGTGTCTGATGGTTATGGTTGTGTTGCATATATCGCATCTTCTGGGGGAACCGTTTTCGAGTATGTATGAGTGAGTCAATTTGGTGTGTTCGGTCCTAATTCGGGTTATTGCCACTTGATTTCTTTTATTATATTTAGAGTTAGTTTTTAAATCGTAGAATTTGTCGAGTTGTTGATGGGTTGAGCTGGCTTTGTATTTTCTCCATGTAGAGTCCCATGACTGTTTTAGTAGTGTCGCGATATGATTATTGATGTCCGCAGAGGTGTTTAATATCGGTTGGTTTTCTGTGACTGTGGTCGCAGCAATTTTTGCCTGAAAGTCGGCCATGGTGTTTTCGTAGATATCCATGTGGGAAGGAACCCAAGCTATGATTACAGTCTTGTTGTCTTTGGTTAGTTTATCATATTTTTCCTGAATTTCTAAGTGCATTTCAGTAGTGTATTTTATGTTTTGAGTTTTCCGGATGGTGGAGAGGGAATCAGAGAAGATAATGAACTTGGACTGAGGAGATCTGTTGACAAGGTTAAGAGCTGACAGGATCGCGTACGTTTCGGCTGTATGGATACTATTGTAGGGGTGTAGACCTTGACTGGACGTTGAGTGTTAAATATTGAATATCGAAATATTGTCGATAAGTTGGTAGTTGTGCATCGATAATATCGTTAAGGTATTCTTAAGCTCTTAGACACGACTGAACAATGTAGCACTACAATGTGTGACAATGCTGTTCACTACGCGAGTACGTTGGAATGAAGTTTTTGATGATTAAATTATAATTTTTCCAAAGATATAATATGCTTTAACTTTGATAATTTACTTTTTTAGAAAATTCACAAAATATTTAATTTCCAAATGTTTCCAATATTAGTGCAAGAAGGTGCTCTAAACTACTTGATACCTTTTATTTACATGTAATGTACTTTTGTGGGATTTGTTAATACTCTTATAAAACGTGGTGAAGGCAAAAAAGTGCGAATCAAAACATATGAAAAGGATTATTCAATTGAAGCGGTGAGCGAGCCACTATAGTGGCTCTATGTAATCTATGACATTTCCGAAAACCATTATAAGTGACGCGTCATACCTAAGAGGTTAAGGAGAATAAAGAAGCGATTGAAGTGGAACACGAAGTTTTATTATTTAGTGTGCAGTGCCAAAATGCTCAGGTGGCCGATCGACATGTGCTTCTGGTTGCATGAAAGGGTGGGAGGAGGCCTCAAATATCAAGCGGTATCCGCATCAGCTTATTAGTTTCTGAGATATTAATTAGAAACTTTCAGCATAATACATAGAATTCTGCCTGTACAGGCATAACTATCACAACCATCTCGGCTGTAGTAACTATCCTTGTAAGTAGTAGTGTCTTCAGCCTAAGTATCTGCAGGGTGTCTCATATGTATAAAACACATTATTTTGTAAACCTCACGTTCACTCTAACCACGTCGTTTTACTTGTTCTGACGTACTGCACACGAACATGATTTTCGTTTTTAGTGGAAATAACAAGGAAAAATAATAACAAGTAGAAATATTCGCAAACAACTTTGTTATTAATACAAAGAACTTTGCTTAAGAGTGTGGACCTATAACACAGTCACAAACGTAGCTATCTTATGCTGGTGTACGATGAATTTACGAATTTTCATTTATATATATATGAATCGAAATTTAAGTTTGTCTACGTATATTGGATCACAGTATAATTAGGTTAGGTTATATTTTCTGAGGAAACAGTGCGAAGCTCGTCTCCCGTTATAAGCACGGTGATAATTGTTTTGAAACATTGAAATTATTTTATCTCACCAAAATTCTAAAATACTAATACAACTGATATTAATACAATAATCAATGTATTAGCGAAATTCTTAGTGGGACACCCTATACATACTCAGGTCGTGACTCTCTACTATATCATCGGTTGCTCGTCACTTGACAGTGGTGGCTACTATAGAGATGATGGTTGTGTTAGTTACGCCTATATACGAAGAATTCTATGTATTATGCCAAAAGTTCTGAATTAATATCTCCGAAACTAATAAGCTGATGCGGATACCGCTATTTTGGGGTCTTCCCACTGTCCCTTCACCCACATCTAAAGGGAGATGTTCCTCTCCAACATTTCAGTACATATTCCAACTTTCAAGAAGAATTATCAATACTGAGATTTTTTTTAGCTTCTAGGTTTCTCATTTTGAATTCTCCGAGTTTTCAATTGTCCAGTTCCTCAATTCTTCGGTTATCCAATATTTCAGTTCCCCAGTTTGTCAATTTGCCAATTCCCGGGTTTTGCTGTTTGCCAATTCTCCAGTTTCCCAATTCTCCACTTCCCCAATTCCCCAATTCCCTACTTCTCTAATTCTTCAATTTCCCAATTCCCCGATTCCCCAATTCTCCAATTCCTTCATTTTCCAATATCCTGATTCCCTGATTTTTTGAGTTATTAATTCTCTAATTTCTAAAGTTTCTAATGTTTCACTTTCCAATCTTTTAGATTTTTTAAATTTTACAATTCCCAATTTTATAAATTCCTAGTTTTAGAATGCTCAATTCTTAAATTTTTATTCTTTTCAATTCGCTACTTTCAAAATTTTCAAATTTCGAAATCCACGAATTTATTATATTTTCAATTTCTAACTTTCATAAATCTCTAATTTCTTAATTTTTTAATTTTCAAATTTTTTATCTTCTCAGTTCTCCACTTTTTAATCTTTCCAATTTTCCAATACCTCAATAATCCTCAAGAATTCCTCAGTTTTTAAAATTTTTGAACCTCTCAGTTTTCCACTTTTTAAATTCAATAATTTCCAAAATCCTCAATTTCACAATTCCCCCAATTTCTGAATTTCCTAATTGACATATCTACAATTTTCTCAATTTTTTAATTTATTACCAAAATTCATAACTTCTTAATTTCCTAATTTTATAATTTTTGCATTTAAAAATTTCCCAGTTTCTCAGTTTTTTATTCCCAAATTTTCCAATTCCTCAAGTGACGAATTCCCAAATTTTCCAATTCCTCAAGTGACGAATTCCCAAATTTCCCAATTTCCAATTTTTCTATTCCGAAATTTAAAAACTCCCCAATTTTAAGAATCCTCGATTTTCCAGTTTCGTAATGTCTATTGTTCACTATTTTCTAATTTTCAAGTTTTTCAGTTCCTATTTCTCCCATTTCCCAAATCTCCAATTTCTTCAATATTTCTATTTGACAAATCTTAAGTTTCTAAGATTTTTAATTTCTTAAATATTACATACATATAATATTTAATTTGTAATATTCGAATATAGAATAATATAACATATGTTTTACAATTTAATTGACATCTACTGCTAGCTTTAATAATAAATTTCAATTCAAGTGACCTCGCTGTCTATTCACATGAAAGGTATCGTAGCAATATTTTTCATGTATTATTTAGTATTAACAGAGAATCGACAGTCACATATGAGGATATCGATAATCAATATTCACATCACGATGGAAATGAAACTTGATGGGAGCAGTGTGGGATGCGAGGGAACCCTAACTGTAAAATTTTAGCTTCGAGAATTCACTCGTTCGGAAGATACAGATTCTAACCTTACGTAACCTGGTTTAGGTTTCAGTTAAATTTCTCTAAAGTGCATAATTAGCAAGCAAATAGCGTGGAAACTGCCTTATTCATGAGAAGCCATATCTTCCAAATGGTTGGGTTTCCTAACCTAAAATTTTATATTTGGGATCTTTTTACAACCCTCGTAACATTCGCAAGATTTTATCTCGATCAGATATGGGGTGCCTTGTAATAACAGGTAGATAAAATTAAATTTAATACCATAATCCCTCGATTTACAATATTTTTATCGGATTATGCCCCTTTTTTATTTATTTCGTTCCAATAAAGCTACGAAAAGATATATAGAAATTTACTCGTAAATGATAGTAAAATTTTGTGAATGCGTAGAAAAGAATTGTTTTATTCAAAAAGTATGTAAACCGAAGCGATGATTTGTAAAATACTCAGAATTTTTTCCATGGTCAGTTTTTCCGGAAAAAAATAAACGTGTTTCAAAAGGGAGAAAATACAAAAGGTTTTGTACAAACAATTCGTTTTTTTATTCCATGATAACCAAAGTACTGGAATTTCACGCAGCACACCTATGTGTGTATGGAGAACGATGTTTTGCGGAAATATTGATATTTTCTAATAGGATTTTCGACACAAACGTCTATGTGTTCCAATAAACTATCAAATATCAAAAGAACCGAATTTTTATTCTTTCCACACTTTCAATTCGGAAGCATTCGTTTTTTCAACTGTGTGTATTGATATAATCTTTCAGTTTTTTTATGGTATTTGTTATGGTTACATTGCAATAAGCGATTTGTATTAAATATAAAATATTTTATTTGAACAATTTTATTTTACTTTTTTATAGAACCTTTAAATCCACTTTTCTCAAAAACGGTAAAAATAGACATATGCATATGTCTATTAAAAATATGTCTAATAAAAATAGTCATATGCATATGTCTATTAAAAATAAACATATACTATGTATAATACAATTGTAAAGTATTAAATTAGCAATGTGAGATAGAATTTATAAAATTATAAAAACTTATATAACTATATTAATGAATTAAGACATTTATAATAAATTAATAATCTGAAATAAAGATTTTCCGGAAAGTTGAAGGTCAAAGAGCAAAATAAAATTATTTGTTAACTATCAAATTTATAGCTGATAAAGTTTCGTTCATTTTTTCTTAGAATTGTACGTACTTGCATATTTTGGTTAAAAAATATAGCGTTTTATATAAAATAACAAGGTTGACGTTGAAATCTCTGAAATTCCACTACGTACGAGAATAGTTCATGCACCGCACAATGTGTTTCTCTAAATAATGCTTAGAATATTCGTATATAAAAAATTCTTTCCTGTAACATTTATATAACAAATTATTAGGGGTATACGAGTTGCGTGCATTACTTATAATATTTAAAATAGTAATTAATATGTTAATATTGTAAAATGATGATTCATTATATTAAAATAATGGAATAGTGATTTAACATACTGTAATAGCAAAATATGTAGCAGTTTATTATATTAAAATAGTAAAGTAGTAATTTAATACATTAAGAGAATAAAATAATGATTTAATTGTATTAAAATTGTAGAACAGTGGTTTAATGTATTAAAATAGTAAAATAATAATATTTTAATACATTAGTAATGTAATACATTAAAATATTAAAATAGCAATATTTAAAAGTACAATAAATTACCCTGGTACACTCCGGTCACCAAGGACCGAAATAGTAATTTAATTGTATTAAATTAATAAGACAGTGATTTAATATTTTAAAATAGCAAAATACTAATTTAATAAATTAACATAATAGCAATTAAATACATTAAGCAAAATAGTAAAATAGTAATATAATACAGTAAAACAGCAAAATAGTAATTTAAGGCATTAAAATATTAAAATAGCAATCTTCAGAAGTACAATAAATTAGCCAAGTACACTCCGGTCACCAAGGACCGAAATAGTAATTTAATTGTATTAAATTAATGAGACAGTGATTTAATATTTTAAAATAGCAAAATACTAATTTAATAAATTAACATAATAGCAATTTAATACATTAGGCACAATAGTTTAATACATTAAAATAGTAAAATAGTAATATAATACAGTACAACAGCAAAATAATGCATTAAAATATTAAAATAGCAATCTTCAGAAGTACAATAAATTAACCAGGTACACTCGGGTTAGCAAGTATCGAAATAGTAATTTAATTGTATTAAATTAAAAGACAGTGATTTAATATTTTAAAATAGCAAAATACTAATGTAATAAATTAACATAATAGCAATTTAATACATTAAGCAAAATAGTTTAATACATTAAAATAGTAAAATAGTAATATAATACAGTAAAACAGTAAAATAGTAATTTAAGGCATTAAAATATTAAAATAGCAATCTTCAGAAGTACAATAAATTAACCAGGCACACTCCGGTCACCAAGGGCCGAAATAATCCTGGATATAATTGCCCCGAATTTCTCCAAATAATATAAACAGCGTCAGATATCCAGATTTCTATTACGGATTCTCTATCTAAAATGATTTGCCTCGTAAAATGCAGGATCCTTCCGCAGCCATTCTCAGTCCACCATTCTTCTGTTCCTATCGTCGCGTACGTCGACCTCGTAAGGGAACAAAACGGCGTTATCGAGCAGAAGAAGAATACTCGTCGAGATAAAAGAAAGAATCACGGTGATCGTGAAGAAAAGCGGATAAATAGCGGTGGGACGTTCCAGTCGCGTACTGCAGGATAGTAAATGGCGGTGTACCTTTTCCAATGAAGGTGGAAGCTGAAGAGGGCGCTGTTCTACCGGTATCCAACTCGACACCCATGAAATAGTTGCGTTTCTCGCCGCAGAATAAATACCCGGACCAGGTTCCTTCGTGTCCGTTTTTCCTCTTGTCTTCGCTTAATCTTCTTCTTCCATCGTTTCGTGTCCCCGTTTCCTCAGCAACGTCGTTTGTCTTACTGTATCTTTGCCACTAACACCATCGTCACGCTTGTATCGCTTGCCTCGCGATTTCTTCAGATCAACTATACAGAATCTTCATCCTAACGGTATCCACGATTCTTTACAGGGTTTGGACATTGCCAAATAGTTCCTTGCGAATAACATGCCTTCTCGTCCCATTCACATGGACACGCTGTATTTATGTAGTTGTTCTTGATGTTGCTTCTTTTTGGTGTATCTTCTAGTTCTATGGGGTGATTTCTTCGATATTTGGAGAAAATTGATTATTGAAACGTTAAACGCAACTCTTCACCGATACTTTTTAATTTTCTCTGGGATAGATTTTATAGTTGTTTTATAGCAAAGATTTTCAATTTCGAGAAATTTTAAGATATTGAATTTGTAAGTTTTCTAAATCTTTATGTTCAAGTACTTAAGTCCTCGTATTTCTCTATTGCGGAATTTTCAAGTGTTTAAATTTCTAAAATTCCATGTAGTGAAACTCGCAAACTCCCAAATTGTTCAAATTGCTTAAATGTCTTAAATTTTGTCAATTTTCTAAATTTTCTAAACTTTCTTCAATTCGTTAAACTTCACTTCCCCAAATTTCATGTTTCCAAATCATCAAATGCACAAATTGGGAAATTTTAGAATTTCCCAAATTCTCATATCACCCTTCTTAGATTCTAAGATTCTCAAATTTCATAAACCATATATTCTTATATTCTTAAATTTCGAAATTAAAAAATTTCTAAATTTTCAGACTGTCAAAAATCAAAATTTCTAAATTCCCAAATGTGTAAATTTGAAAAGGCCAAAATTTCCAAAACTCGGAGCTTAAATGTGTAAATAAATTTCTTAGAGTATCAAAATTCGAAAAATATCTATATATATTAAGTCAATTAAAAAAATAATGATTATTTTAACCCCTTTTTGAAGGTTTCATAGTGTTTATTTCTTTCATCTACGAATAGTATATAAAGATGGCAACACAATAAAAGCTTGTGCCGATATAAATAAAACTGTTCAACAGAAGTTTAGAGTTGTGGTATTTAATAAACATTCTTGATAGACTGTTATGATTTTAATATGAATTTGCAGCCCGCTTTTTTCATCACTACCGGTTTACTAGAAATTTAATTAAAAAATTTATAACTTTTCTTAATCCTGCGTTGGGAAGAAAATTGGTTTAGTTTATCTTCATCTAGTTTAGTTCTTTTATGGGCGGAAGTTTACTTGTGTACTAATCATACTATGTAAGAATTCGAATTAAATAAAAAATAGATAAATTGCAACTGAAATAACTAGGTGTCACAATTGAGTACCTAGTTGAACTAGTGAATATCTAGCCACATCTAGTCATTTACTAGTCACATCTAGTCCAACTAATTATTCACTTGTTGCTCATTAACATAAAAAATTTGTTGGTTATCGATTTTCTGCAAAGATATTTAAAAAAATGAAAATATAATTCATTTTCAGTATACTTTTATCTCCTAACAAATAAAATACCACACCCAGTTAAACTCATTCTTCGAGGAGGTAAAACAACCCTGAACAAATAGGAAATATTGATAGTCTCGATCAAACGGCAATTAAAAATATTATCAATTAAAGAGGATTATAGTTGATTCTTCGCGACAAATTCATTTATCAAATTAGCTTAATTTCCCCGTTGAACGAGTTTGCATTTCAACGTAAACCGAGTAAATGATATCGTATTTCAAAGTTCTGTAAATTCTTGTGTCAATTGTCGGGTCATGCGAGAAATTGCGATGGAAATTTAAGCTTATTCTGCGGAACACCGAAAAATCTGATCCATATGAACTGCAAATCGAGTCGTTTGAATTCGTACGACTGATCCTCTCATAAACATGAATTTTCAACATTGGTTGTAGGACGAAATGGAGAAACTTCCCGTAATATTACGATATTTACTGTTATATGATGTTTCAATAAAGCGCCACGCTGTTTGAATGTTTTACGCGTTCCAGATACAGTCAGCAAAATTTCCATAGTTTCGCTATAAATTTTACATATTCTTTATTATCGATTAAGTTTTTAATTGTTTCCGACTGAGACAACGAAATGAATTTTTACTTCGATTTCATTTATTTTGCTTTATTGATACTAGTGGTAAGCCCCAGTATAAATAAAATTAGTTTATAAAAAAATTTAATGATTAGAATATGAGACATTTTATTTAGTTTATTTATGAATCGATACGATTTATTAATTTCGAATATTGTAAAAATTTTCATCATGATTGCATTACGGGTTAGTTTGTGTCCACGTGTTAGACTCATCGGCATTAATGTCTGACTTGAGAACATTTATAAACAAAAGACAGACACACACAAACTTCAGTTTATATACAAGGTGTTTCACAACTAGTGTAACCTGGAAAGAGGTTGTAACTGAGGTGATTCTGAACAACATTCTCCTTTACGAAAATGGTGTTTTTTGTTAATGCTTCAAAAACGAAGCCGAAAATCCTATTTTTGCGAAGGAAAAAGTTGTTCAGAATGATCTTAACTACTACCTCTTTCTAAGAGTTACACTTTTATTACTTTTGTATATTACTTTTGCATTTTCTTCTTCTTCTTCATATGTGTTTTACGACGAGTCGATTGCAAGATCATGTGTACACTATATTTTGTTATTTTCATTTTTCTTGCGACTTTTGACGTCACAATGCAAATTTGAAATTATCATATTTCCAGCTCACGTCTTTTTTTATTCAATCTTATAATTACTGTGTGGAGTATGAAAAAATATTGACTTTAATTTAGTTTTATCTGACGGAGCATATTTTTAGGTTAGTTTGTTTTATTTCAAATACACCGAAAGGGAAATCATTAAACACGGAAGAAAATATTTCATATAAAATGCAGGACTCTATCAGAATTACCCTAAAAATACAAAGATCATATTGCATTATTAGTAGGGTGGGTTAAGAAGAAATTCTTTCTTCATTTTCACCCTCTAAAAAGTTTGTATGTGGCATAAAAATATCCTCTCAAAGTTCGAAGTCAAAAATCTAAATTCAAGAGGTCGTTCAAAGCAATTTGAAAGTTTACAAAATAAAATTTTTTAACCATTTTAATAATTCAGCTCATCTCTTTG
This sequence comes from Megachile willughbiella, assembly GCA_945859595.2. Lineage (NCBI taxonomy): Eukaryota > Metazoa > Arthropoda > Insecta > Hymenoptera > Megachilidae > Megachile > Megachile willughbiella. The sequence goes on from OX243807.1 coordinate 3,809,731, forward strand.
AATATTCTCTCAACTTGCCTAAAAAGCTGCGCTCTTATTCATGCTGAACAGCTTTGCACTAATTATGGTTATTTCTGTTGCATAAATCGAATCGGGAATTACGTTAACTCTTCAGTAAAATATTGATGTATTCAGAAACTCTAAAGTATCCTTAAATCACTCGTTAACTCATCATCAATAATTCTATGTCATATTTCCGACATTACGTTTCATAAATTATATTTTATGTGATATTACATTGATTATTATATTTTTTCTCTTCATCGGCTTTTTATTTAAACTTTAATTTGTGTCTTATTTTTTCTAAGTCATAGATTCTTAAACTGCGGTCCGCGAAATAATTTTGACATTAACTTTACATCCCCAGTTTCTCGCTTTTATTTAGACAATTCATTTAATAAAAATCCTACATTGATTAAAACTTTTTGTATTTGCTATAACTTAACTAGTTATTAACATAAACAATAATTGAGCCAGAAATTAAGTCTCAAGTCCGACATAAAATGACTAGGGTTGGAATGGGTTCCGTAAGAAAAATGTTGTTCAAGAGGGTGTCCTCGGACAGTATAAATTTAAGCATCTCTTTCTAATTGTAATTGTGAGACTGTGAAATGTATATGATATAATACGTTCTATGACACTTTTTATATGAATGTACCGACACATCCGCCAAGTACAATTGCACTTTGTTCTTAAATACAGCCATTTTGTCGTTAAACCAATCGATCAGTTTTGTCACTCTACGTACACTCCCTGGCCATCGAATTACGATCATGTCCGAAAATTTCACTTCTATGGCTATAACATTATGTCATATATGGAAAATTGTTTTGAGTCATGCAAATTATTGAATACGTTGATGACGATATACACATAGTAATTTGTTAATATCGTGATAATAAATTGTGTGGTGAGTGATTAAGGACTGTGCGTTTACGTTAGGCTCGAGTATCGATAGCGTCAGGTGAAATTTGAATGCCATAGATAATGTCTGCCTACTCAAAAGACTAGTTTACAACTCTTCAACCACATTATTTGAGTTGAAAAAAATTACAGATATTTGGGAAAATAATAAAGATATAAAGCATATGATGTATACAGAACATGCCGGAAGCTGTCACCAAAGCAAAGGGAGGAAATACAAGATATTAACATGTATTAATAATGTTATGTACAATAGTAGTGTATCACGTTAGTAGCTAATAAATTATATCATTTCTACTGACCTTTTAATTTTGAAACGTGAAAAATACTGAAAATTTATTGTGGTCCTAATTCGATGGCCATGGACTGTATAAAATATTGTCTCGTAAATAGATAAATAAGTAAAATCTATCTATTTTAATAAAGAATGTTATATTATTACAAATCATTTTACGAGCGAGTTTTTTTATTTTGTTTCAGGTTTTGCACATAATAAACGAAGTGCTCGAACCTGTCCGCCCCAATTCTGCAGAAATGCCGATTTACAATCCAAACGCTTTCGAGTTTCTAAACCAGAGTGAAAACTTCGACTTGGGTGTACATCGTGTTCGGTAAGTGTATAACATACCTTTTACATTAAAACAGTAAATAAATTTCCTTCCTTGTCGCGCGTTGTATCGTGAGTAATATTGGTATACGTGAAATTGTCACGTGAAACTTTCTGTGTTTGGAATTGTCACAAGATATAGGGTCGAATGCGTCGAAAATTACAACGTGTGGAATTACTACGCACGGAATTGCTGTGCATTATATCGTCAGCTATGTGTAAAATTGTTACGTTTGAAATTTCAATAATAGAATTGCCACGTGTTGTATCACTCCTCACGCAATCGCCACACATTATGTCATTGCATATTATATCATCACGTGTGAAATTTACACGCGTAAAATTGTCGATCTTTTATCGCTACCTATTGAATTGCGAGGTATTATATCGCCACATATTGTATCGCCAAATTAGTCGGCAGGAGCTCATTTCTGCGCCTTCTATTTGCAATATGTGTACTTATATTTACCTACATCGACTTGAATAAATTTTTAAAAACACATTCATAATCGAAAATTATTTCAACAAACATTTCTCGTTTAAGACAATTTCCAGTTTCTTCTTCTTACCGTGTCACTACCAGACTCGAACACAGCCGCAAAATCCGTACAAATCCTCCGGAAGATGTAGATGCAAGCAAGTTTGGTAGTTGTTTCTTAAGTAACTTCGATGCTCACTTTGTCAAGTCTTTATCGATATTTAAAGGCACGACGCCCGTGGAGCTTGCCATCCGAGCAAGTAAAACTTGAGTGAATTAGCTTCGCCCTTCCGAAACTTCTTTAAGCTTCGCTGCATTTCATTTACCGTTCGCACCTGTACACCGTTCTCGCTTGTTTCCGCAATGTGAAACACGAACAGAACTTTCTCAATATACTCGTCTGGCAATTTTTCTGATAGAACGGTTTTCCCGGTTGCTCCGCGTAAATTCATTCCTCGCGCTATACAACGTTAATTTGTCAATTTTTAATTCACGGGAAACGAGCAAAGTTGTAATGAGTAACAATGAACAGAATTTCGAGAGAAATTCTTAATAATCTGCTCTTTGTTTATGCTGGTTTTGTAAGTTATTTATTAACAGTTCTACAGATATTAGTTTTACGCTTTATTTTGCTATTGGAAGCGATAGTAAATAAATTGTATACTTGAGAGCTGATCAGACTTTTCTAAGGGAAATATTGTAATTGAGAGAGGAGCTATTTTATATAGTGATTGTTCGAGATTTGAAAATTTGATGATGGATTACGGGTAAAAATTTCGGAATCTTGTGGTTTAGAGAATTTGGAATTTGTGAACTTTGAGAATTCGGGACTTCAGGATTTGCGGATTTTTTGAATTTTTGAATTTAGGGAATCTGGAATTTCGAATATTTTTAATTTGGGATTTGGGGAATTTAGGATTTGGAAAATTTGGAATTTGGAGAATGTGGAATTAGGGTAATTTTGGGCTTGGGAAATTTGGGATTTGGGGAATTTGAGATTTGGAGAATTTGGAATTTGGGGAATTTGAGATTTGGAGAATTTAGAATTTGGAGAATTTGGAATTTGGGGGATTTGGGATTTGGAGGATTTGGGATTTGGGGAATTTAGGAATTTAGGAATTTAGGATTAGGGGGATTTGGGATTTGGGGAATTTAGGAATTTGGGGAATTTGGAATTTGGGGGGTTTGGGATTTGGGGGATTTGGGGAATTTGGGATTTGGGGAATTTGGATTTAGGAGAATTTGGGATTTGCAGAGTTTGGAGAATTTGGAATTTGGAGAATTTAGGATTTGGAGAGTATGAGATTTGGGGAATTTAGGATTTGAGGAATTTAGGACTTGAGGAATTTAGGATTAGGGGAATTTGGAATTCGTGGAATTTGGAGTTTAGGAAATTTTGGAACTCGGGGAATTTGGGACTTGGAATTTGTGAAATTTGTAATTTGAGGAATTTGGGGAATTTTGAATTTGAGGAAGTTGAGGAATTAGTGATTTGAGCACGTTGAAAGTTGGGGTTCGCGTAATTTGATGATTATGAGATTTAGAAGCATTCGGATTTGGGAATATTTCAGGGTTTTCGCTCTTTAGGATGCTCAATTTCAATATTTGCACTCTAGAGTTGGAATGTAATAAACCAAACTCGTATTTTCACTGCACTTCAGTTTTTGGTTCAATTCTAATTATAATCTGTAAAATCAAGGATCGCTGAAGCACTTAACATTCGCAAAATGTACTTAACATTTTAATTTTCTTTCGTTGCCTTAACGTTGTAGCAATGATTAGTTAACTATGAATGACGCAACTGTCTAAAAAATTGTAGGTTAAGGGTTCAAGCAAAATCAATAAGAAATAAGATTAATTCGAATTCTGTACTACTTAGTAAATCTAAAACTACTTCATTATTTAAAAATCATATAACACTAATTAGTTAAAGGTGTAACTGAAGCACTCCGCTTGCATAAATCGTTATGAAACTCGTTTAAAGTCATTGAATCTTGGAATATTAAACAATAGTATTTTTGCGTGTTATAAGTATTGAATTATAGAAACTTACAATTAAAATATATGTATATTTTTAATTATAAACTTATTTTTGTAATATCTATGTGAAGTTATTACATTTTGTGTAAACGTTCAAAATAAGCAGAAACGCTGTTGTTAATAAAATTTCTCCTCAATTGTTAATTACCGGAACTCGTTTAAGCACCAGAACATTTACCGTACTAACATTTTGTCCAATTAATGGGTACACTCTTTTTGTGCAGCACCTTCCGGCAGCGGATCGTCAAGGAAAAGAAGGAGGAAGTCTTCAAGGCAGACGGACGTTACACTTTTCTTATCCCCGTTGAGGAGGGTTTCAAGGTAAGCTCCTTAGCAACCTTCCCATATCGATCATCCCGAAAGGATCTTAATATCCTCGGTTGCAAAGCTCTGGAAAGATTCAGGAAATGGCAACTCGTCCGCTCGTCATCGGAACTGACAAATTCTGATCGATTACATTTGAGATGGTCCCAAAATTCATGAACTTGACGATGAAAATAATTTAGTTACCATCGAGTACATGCATTTTATCGACAAATAATTGATATTCTTTAAATGATTAATATACACAGTATGTCTGAAAAGTAACGGAACTTTTTAAATTCAAGGAAAACTACTAGCACCGTCTATTAAAACAATATGCTATCTGAAAACAGTATTCCTCCCCTACAAAACAAAACAATCGTTATTGGAATCGAGCAACGAATTGTAAACTTATAGTGTTTAAAGCGACAGAACCTTTCGTCACCGTGTCACAAAATCACGATGGAGCAAAGAGCGAATATTAAATTCTGCTCGGTAAAGCTCGGTAAAACTTTTACAGAAACATTTGAATTAATGAAAAATGTTTATGGCGACGATTGTTTATCCCGTACACGTGTGTTCGAGTGGTATAAGCGATTCCAGGACGGTCGTGATACTTTGGAAGACGACCCAAAGCCAGGTTTTGGGTTTTTCTAAATTCTAAACGATTCTAAGGGTATTATACTTTGGGAATTCGTTCCACAGGGACAAAGTGTTAATGGCGAATATTATCTGGGTGTTATGGAACGTTTGTGGAAAAGAATCGTTCATGTGAGGCCCGAATATCGAGCGCCAGGTAGTTGGTTTCTGTTACATGATAATGCACCATGTCACAGAACTGTCGCAGTTCGTGAATTTTTGGCGAAAAAACAAGTCTGTGTGCTCCAACATCCTCCATATTCGCCTGACTTATCTCCATGCGATTACTTCCTTTTTCCAAAATTGAAATTAGCCATGAAAGGAACGTTTTATGACACTGTTACACAAGTCCAAACAGCTGTGACAAGGGTGATTGAAGCGATTCCGCAAAACGACATAAAAAAATCTATGTTAACATTGCCTGAGCGTGTCCAGCGGTGTATTGATGCGGAAGGGATGTATTTTGAATAAAAAAAATTAATTTTGGTAAAATAACAAATACTTTTTTTTTTATTCAAAAAGTTCCGTTACTTTTCAGACATACTGTGTATATCGACTCTGTCGATTATCTGATACAAACAACATTGTAACTAGGTACAATTATATGAGTAAGTTTCTTATAGTAAAAATACAAGGGGATTATTGATAGCAATTGTAATAAAAATTTTAACATCAGATGTAGTTCTTAGAATATTATTATAGTGAGCATTTAGTCATATTTTTATCAAATATTTAAAACTTCGTATAAGGGAAAATTAAATAAATGTTATATACATTGTTAATTTCGCAGGACTACGTATTAAATTATATAGTTAAATTATTTATTTTTCATATGATTACTATGTAAAAATAATTCGAATAAACTGTTATAACGAGTTTTATAGATTCGTTAAACGATGATTAAATCGTCAAAACAATATCTGAAATTAACTTCTCGCTGAAAAATGGTAAAATGAATAACAAATAGAATTCACATCATAATCTAAATTGAGAAAACCTAAGTTTATACAAAGTGAAATTATTATTAAACTGACTTTGAAACAGTGCAGACTGGAAATTTTCTCTTTACTTTCTACAAGAAAAAATCTTGCAAAATAAAAGTACAGAATTTTAAAAGGTTTTCAAACATAACCTCAAAAAATGACAAACAAGTTACATTAAAAAAAATTCTTCAAGCGTTTAACTTGAACTCTACAACTACACAAGCTGAAAATTTTCTCTTTACTTTCCTCTGAGTGAATCTTGCATAATAAAAGTACAGAATTTTAACAGACTTTCAAACGTAACCTCAAAAAATTATATTAAAAGAAATTCTTCAAACGTTCAACTTGAACTCCAAAACTACACAAACTGAAAATTTTCTCTTTACTTTTCTCTTTACTTTTCTCTTTACTTTTCTCTGAGAGAATCTTGCATAATAAAAGTACAGAATTTTAAAAGACTAAAACGTAACCTCAAAAAATGATAAATTATAAATTACGTTAAAAGAAATTTTTCAAGCGTTCAACATGAACTCTACAACTACACAAACTGAAAATTTTCTCTTTTCTTTCTTCTGAGAGAATCTTGCAAAACAGAACTACAGAACTTCAAAATGCTTTCATACATAACCCCAAAAATAACAAATAAAAACTTACGTAAAAAAAAAATTCTCTAAGCGTTTAGTTCAAATTCTAAAACTACACAAATTGAAAATTTTCCCTTTACCACCGCCAAAAACCTTGCAAAACGGAACTACAGAATTTCAAAAGACTTCAAACAACCTCAAAAAACGGCATATCAAAAACTTTGACGAAATAAAGTTCCGCAAGCGTTTTTCACTTAAAAAATCTTGCGGAAGGAAAATGAAAACAAACCGGGAAGGTAAAATCAACGATACCTTTGATAAAAAAATTGCAAACACATTTTTGACAAAAAATCAGCCACCCGTTTCAGAGAATTTCACGTTCGATATATCGGATAACGCATTCGTGGGTTGATTGTGCAATGTGTAGCTGCGAACGAGCGTATGTGGATGTGTGGACTAGTTTAAAAGGAAAGGGCAGAATCGAGTTTCGGGCCTGAAAAGGCTCGTTTCGTTTCACGGTGAGAGCGATCGAAGCGTATCGAAAAGCACTCGGTACAGCACGTCGTCAGGGCTTTTCCAATCGAACGACGTCGATGCCTCAATGCTGGGATATAAGGAGCTGGAGCTCCCTTGGTACGAATGTGTGGTCGTCAACTCGGCCATTACCACCTCGGAGAACGAACGCTGGAATTAATAACGGCGAGAGAAAACCTCGTGGCGAATGGCCTTTGTGTTTTTGGAAAACGAACCGCTGCTGAGAAAGCTCGCTGGAAAATCAATGGGAAAAACACTTGGAGAAGTGAACGTGGTCCAACACCGACGGTGAAAATGATAATGGGGCGAAGCGATGAAATGAAAGTAAATCTTCCATTTCTTGAAACGACGCTCGGTATAGTGGAATTCACATCGGTAAAATTCTTCCGATATTGAAGGGGATGTGGTACGATGTACGTTTGCGAATAACAGATTCGCTTTGGACTGTTTGAGAGGTTAGGAATTTTTCATCATTTTTTGGGGATATTTGAATTTTTCATACATCAGATTTTTTCACTTTTATGTTCCAGAATTTATAGATTGTTAAATATTAAAATTTCTAACATCTTAGGTTACTAAATTACCAAATTCTTAAACTCCCGAATTCCCGAATTTCCACATTTCTAATTTCCCAAATTCCTAAATTTCCCAAATTTCTCAAATTCCCAAATTCCCCAAATCTCAAACTCCCCAAATCCCAATATTCCCCATATCCCAAATCCCAAATTCCCCAAATCTCAAATTCTCCAAATCTCAAATTCCCCAAATCCTAAATTCCCCAAATCCCAAATTCCCTAAATCCCAAATTCCCCAAATCCCAAATTCCCCAAATCCCCCAAATCCCAAACCCCCAAATTCCAAATTCCCCAAATCCCAAATCCCCCTAATCCTAAATTCCTAAATTCCCCAAATCCAAAATTCCTCAAATCCCAAATTCCCCAAATCCCAAATTCCCCAAATCCCAAATTCCCCAAATCCCAAATTCCCCAAATCCCAAATTCCCCGAATCCCAAATGCCCCGAATTTCAAATTCCCATATCCCTAATTCCCCAAATCTCAAATTCCCCAAATCCAAAATTCCCCGAATCCCAAATGCCCCGAATCTCAAATTCCCATATCCCAAATTCCCCAAATCTCAAATTCCCCAAATCCCAAATTCCTCAAATCCCAAATTCCTCAAATCCCAAATTCCCCAAATGCCAAATTCCCCAAATCCCAAATTCCTAAATTCCTAAATTATCAAATTTCGAAATTTGTAAAATGTAACACAACATTTATAACACAAAATGACCGGTTTTTTTTATGAAAAAAAATTGAAATTGAAAATAACACAGAAAATTAAATCAACAAACAATTGAATATAATAGATCATGATTAAAAATAATATCACTTTATGAAATTTATTATAATTTTTTAATTTTTACAAAACGTTGAAATTAACGTTTTAAGTGATTATACAAATACAATTTATCGTAGCAGATATATACTTATGTTTCATTTGATTTCGAATCAAATTGAAACATATTATGTTAAAACGTTTATGTAATAATTCAAGATTGGCACAACACGTTTTGCGACTAAATGGTTCTGTATTATATGAAATGATTTTATCTTCACCAGTTGTTGCCCCACATTTGACTTTCGCATGAGGAGTACTATATCAGTTAATTGGAAGGTTAATTTTCTTCCGTGAGTCATCGGTGTAGTTTCGAGATTGAATATAGATAGAAAGTGAAAAGTAGCTGAATAATACTTTCTGACGTGGTGATAAAGCTGTCACGAAAGCGCTTATGACTGGACAAAAACTCATATGTCTGTTCATTTTAATGTCATGAACTGAAACGAGGAATTAAAAGATCTGCATAAGAATTTTAGAAGCCCAAGAAGTCGACTTACATTCTTCATACATATTACGTTGCATTTAAAAATGTGTTTAATCCCTTCATGCTCAATCTTGCATATAACATAACATGACGCATATATTAATTTATAACAACTGGATGATAAATGTATTTTTGTTAAGAATGATTGTACAAGATATAAGGTAACATGAAGTTTATAAATTGCTTATAAGGCCTCTGTTACTTGCAGGTCTACAGACCAGGTGCCTCACGCGAATTCGAATGTGTATTTAAAATTTAGACTGTTAAAACTTTGTAGTTTTGAAACTAGGAAATTTGCATGGTTGTAAGCAGTGTGATTTGCTGATTTATAAATTTTCGCATTTAGAAGTTAAAAAATTTGGAAATTTAGGAATTTGAAAATTTGGAAATTTAGAAATCTGGGGAATTTGGGATTTGGGAAATTTGGGATGAGGAATTTGGGATTTGAAGAATATGGGATTACGAGAATTGGGGAATTTGGGATTTGGGGAATTCGGCGAATTTGGGATCTGGGGAATTTGAGATTTGGGGAATTGGGGTGTTTCAAATTTAGAAATCTGGGGAATTTGGAATATTTGGGATGAGAAACTTGGAAATTTAGAAATCTGGGGAATTTGGGATGAGGAACTTGGGATTTCAAGAACATGGGATTAGGGGAATTGGGGAATTGGGGAATTTGGGATTTGGGGAATTGGGATGTTTCGAATTTGGGGAATTTGGAAATTTAGAAATCTGGGGAATTTGGGATTTCGGAAATTTGGGACGACGAATTTGGGATTTGAAGAATATGGGATTACGGGAATTGGGGAATTTGGGATTTGGGGAATTCGGCGAATGTGGGGAATTTGGGATCTGGGGAATTTGAGATTTGGGGAGTTTCAAATTTGGGGAATTTGGAAATTGGAAAATTTAGAAATCTAGGGAATTTGGGATTTGGGAAATTTAGGATTTGAAGAATATGGTATTAGAGGAATTTGGGATTTGGGGAATTTAGGAAATTTGGGATCTGGGGAATTTGAGATTTCGGGAATTGGGGTGTTTCGAATTTGGGGAATTTGGAGAATTTGGGAAATTTGGGGAATTTGGGGAATTTGGAAATTTGGAAATTTGGAAATTTAGGAATTTAGGAATTTGTGAGTTTGGAAATTTAGGAATTTAGGAATTTGTGAGTTTGGGAATTGGGGAATTTAGGAATTTGGGAATTTGGCAATTTAGAAATTTGGGAAATTTGGAAAATTTGCTTAATCATTTTCAGAATACATGCAAGATCACATCAGACTTTATACATTCAAAAATATACCGTCTGATGTATACTCTAATTAATTCTTAATTCTTCATGAGTATAATTAGAATAGATTAAATGCATAACGACGCCGTTCAAAAATAAGCGAGAAATGCAGACATGTTTCCAAAGATAGACACGTATCAGACACGTTACGATTAATTATAAACCAGCTTCCTAATTCGAGCGGCTAGACGAATACGACTGAATAAAAGAAGCAACGAAATTTTTATTTCTTCGGTTGTTGGCGTGAGCAATTTCCCTGCAACGAAGACGCGAAAGAAGAAAAACAACAGCAACGAAATCGTTTTGTCTGCAGCCACGTTACGTGATTACATCTTACATGATATCGTGAATAATTTCACGAACCTCGGAGGCACGTACAGTTTGCAAGCTGCATTCAGAATTAGCTGAAAGAGAATCCGTGGAACGGGGGAAAAATAAAGTCTAGACGGGATGTATTGAAAGTTCAACTGGTAGGAAAAAAAGAAATGATCGAAAGTACGGACTGAAATGATACTGTCTGCTGATTTGAAATTTCGATGACGAAGAAAATAAGATCTTTCTTGGGGATATAATCAGGTACGTTGCAACGGAAAAGAACAGCGGAGATTTGTACACTTTGTAGCAACTTTGTGGATATTGTACGAGTAATTTCATTTTCTTCGGGCTGCTCGGCGAAATACGCGGATAAAGAGAAAAGATAAGGTGGGCGGGGTAAAAGATTGAAAGATAGACAAGAATAAATTGAGAAAACATAAGCGGTTTAAGATATTTATCTGATTTCTTTGGATTCCTTGCTAATTTGTGAGTTATATTCTTTAGAAAATATGATCTTATTCCAAAATAAGATATTCATATAAATACAGTCTGTTCCACAAGAGCGTGGACGCGATATGAGTGCTAGTAAATCTTTTCTGTAAAAAGGTTGTATAGGTCGAAATTTAAAGAACTAATACGCATTTTTCTTAATAATGTGTCCAATCACCACCATTAACGATTATTCCTGGGCATACTTTCAACCATGCAGCGTGTGAGACAGGAAGAGATCTGCATATTTCTCGAATACAAACTAGCGTCCTCAATTTTAAAATACGCTTTCCTCGGAGTTTGTACTTCATGAGAGACCAAACATTTTCGATTGGATTGGCATGTGGAGACTGAGATGGCCAATCCAACACGTTGACACCATTTTGTTTTCCATTCCGTACAAAGGCGGTTCCGGTGTTTGGAGTCGTCCTCTTGAAGTATCCAATGGTCTCTGTTTCTTTTAAACCAAAGTTTCACCGATACTAAGAGACGCCTTTGGAACAGTTTAATCATCTTCTGAGCATTTAAATTATCTGGAAAGACACATAAAGAAACCCCGACGCATTAAGTTCCGTAGCTTGCTTCGAACCCTGATCAGATCATCGACACAATTTGTCTCTTTATGACGTTGCACACACTTATTTACAAATTCGCGAGACTTGTGCAGATATTTGTCTGCATTACTAACACTCATTTTTGGCCCTTGGGGAATTTGAGATTTGGGGCACTTGGGATTCGGGGAATTTGGGATTTGGGGGATTTGGGGAATTTGAGGTTTGGGTAATTTGGGATTTGGGGAATTTGGGATTTGGGGGATTTGGGGGATTTGGGGAATTTGGGATTTGGGGAATTTGGAATTTGGAATTTAGGGAATTTGGAACTTGGGGAATTTGGGATTTGGGGGATTTGGGGAATTTGGGATTTGGGGGATTTGGGGAATTTGGGATTTGGGGAATTTGGAATTTGGAATTTAGGGAATTTGAGGTTTGGGGAATTTGGAACTTGGGGGATTTGGGGACTTTGGGATTTGGGGGATTTGGGGGATTTGGGGGATTTTGGGGATTTGGGGATTTGGGGAATTTGGGGAATTTGGGATTTGGGGAATTTGGAATTTGGAATTTAGGGAATTTGAGGTTTGGGGAATTTGGAACTTGGGGAATTTGGGATTTGGGGAATTTGGAATTTGGAATTTAGGGAATTTGAGGTTTGGGGAATTTGGAACTTGGGGGATTTGGGGAATTTGGGATTTGGGGGATTTGGGGGATTTGGGGGATTTTGGGGATTTGGGGAATTTGGGGAATTTGGGATTTGGGGAATTTGGAATTTGGAATTTAGGGAATTTGAGGTTTGGGGAATTTGGAACTTGGGGAATTTGGGATTTGGGGGATTTGGGGAATTTGGGATTTGGGGGATTTGGGGGATTTGGGGAATTTGGAATTTGGAATTTAGGGAATTTGAGGTTTGGGGAATTTGGAACTTGGGGAATTTGGGATTTGGGGGATTTGGGAAATTTGGGATTTGGGGAATTTGGAATTTGGGGAATTTGGCACAAGAATACTGCTTCGAATCATTTACCGTATCACTCATCTCGAAATGACTTGAACTTTTCAGTGACAGAAATGACACTGTATGTTTGGATTGAATCTTTGCTGTATTGGGTACCAAATTTCATAGATATCGCTCGCTCTTGTGAAACAGACTGTACTGTATGTTGCGGCGCATTCTTAACATCGTAAAACCATCAAGTTTGTCTTTAGTTTTTGGAACATTCAGAACAAACAACCATTGCTTTTTGCAGCTGTTTATTACAATTTGTATGTGCAAATTTTTCTATGGTAAGAAAATTCGAAAGCTTGCATTTCGTATATTAGAAAGTTAAACTTAGACAATCGACGTTTTGTCAATGGCCCTTGATGGGAACTGTTAAAGCTATAAACAGTTCGTAGGCTAGACTGGCAAAGGGGGTCCTAAGGCTAGAAGTGTCCTTTTCGGGGCATTCTTGTTGTAGACGCCTTGGCGTGAGCAAGGCAATTACATAACAGATTTAGCAGAATATACACTGCCGCTCAAAAGTATGTGGACACTTATATTTTCTTGAAATTTGTGTTACATATTGTATATTTTTATTGTGAAACAATATTTGTTGCTAAATTCTATTATGAATATGAATGTAATGTATTATAATAGTACTAAATTAACGATATAGTTATTCAATTTTCTTAAATAAATAAATGTCTATGGGACCACCTAGATAGACAATTTCGAAAAATTTCCAAAATTGGAAAAACATTTGTGGGAAGTCCTAGAATCGGTGTAGAAAGCTGTTAATAGTGAAATACTGAAAAAGTTAATAGCCACGATTAGTAATCGCGGTTATAAAAGCACGCGATGGATATGTGAACAAAAAGAAGATATAATTATTTTTTATCATTATCGGTAAGATATTTAATAAATTATTATTAAAATATGTTCTCTAACACTGTACGAACTGGAATACATACAGGTTAATCAAAATAATCAGAGGTATCATATCTTTTTTTTGAGGCATTTATAAGGATTCAGGAAGTGTCCACATACTTTTGAGCGGCAGTGTACATTATTTTACGCCCACAAATAGTTTATCATTATTTAATTCTACCTTTTACGCTACCACTCGGTCGATTTTCCTTACACTATTTAACATATTTTGTCAAGACCCAGCAAACTTTATAGTTTTATTACAGTCGAACCGTTAGGTGACGAGCGACAACGTAGTTTTTACATCAAGTCTAACTTGACCTCAGTACAAACATCTTGTAAGGGCGGTTCTTGTCCCCTTCTCTTAATAATTATTAATGCAATGGAAGGTTAATTGGATTTTTAAGCAGCTGACAAATGAACTTAGGCTACTTTCATAATGAACGGCTCATATAAGCAAAAGTACAGACCCGAAAGATTCGCTTATATCGAGACGCTTATATATTTACTATAAGATTCGCTTATATATTTACTGTACTTTTTTTCAACGCTGTCATAACGGAAGTATTAAAAGTTATCTCTAGACGTCCTCAGAATCTGGATCGCAGGGAACAGGCACGTTTTATCTTTGTCACGTGAGAATACCACGTTTAATAGCGTGGCCGTGGCTTATCAGGAATCGGGAATCAATTCATGCCAGGTCCGTCGTTCAAGATGAAATGACCTTTACCAGGGTGAATCTATATGTGGAGAAATTAACAAGCAAAATCTCATCAAATCGATTCTGATATTGATGAAATTTTGGTGGAATATAATAATTGAAAAAGTATTTTTACTACATTGTTCTTTTATGTACAATTATTTATATTTTAGTCTATTATAGTTTAATCTACCAAAGATATCTAACAAGTATGTGGTTAGATTCTTTGCTTCTTCTGTTTTCTAAGATTGTTCTAACTGACGAATGAACTAGATATTCCTTTATCTAGATTAACTAAGAACTATCTATTTTTTGGACTAGAATTCATACTTTTACTGCACTGTGAAAGGGTTAAGCTTTATCTATTACTATCATTATCTTCATTTTCCAAAAATGTGCGTCCCGTTTTCAAAGTAAACTCATAAAGTTTCGGTGAAAAGCTGAAACACCCTGTATAACTGCAGTGTATCCAGATATCCTAGAATTCCTGCAGAAGCGAATCCCTATTATCGAGGATCATATTAATCGAAATGCTGTGCAATCAGGGAACCGTGAAATGCAGAGCGGGCATCTCGGTCTGTCGGAAAGTCGAATAATTTGGAGCATGTAGAATCGAGAATTCGGGCAATCGTGAGTTTTTTCAATTAGAAACGCGTTCAAAAGGAACGAAAGGAAAACCGAGAACCTGTATTTGCGTTCCGAAAAGAATCCGTCTGGTTTGAAACTCGATCAATAGGCAACGTGATTTTATACACGAATTCCTTCGAACGGAAATCTACTCACCTGTAAAATGAAAACCAAAAATTTTATGACTGAAATTTCTTACCAAGGTGTCAGATATTCTTTATGTCGTTTGAATTTTATTATTATTTGTACAATGGAGGATTCATTGTGTTTCAATGCGATTCCGGTTCGTATTATGTTCTTTTTATAATTCTGCTGCAATTATTTCTGGGTATTCTTCCGTGAAATATCAAATGTGAACGCTGTGTTGGTTTTTCTTTTATACCATGTTCGTATTGTTTAACGAACGTCCAGGAATACGTGTATGTGCCGTTTTGATTACAATGCTTTATCGAATTTTCACGCGATATATCTGAAATCGTTATTTAAATAAAAGTGTTAAAAACGAACCAACAGACAATCAAGCAAATTTTTAACGCGCGAGTTCAGTAACCTTTGAAACTTCGATTGGACCCATTGTATTGTCGAACTATTAAAAAACAAGGCCATGTATTGCCCGAAATAAAATATAAAGAGCCATGAACAATTTTGATAACATTTTGACAATGTCGCTTATGATTTTGACATTTAATGTGGACACCATTATAATATGTTGGCAAAATTACACAAAATATGTGGTCATTAAAATTTTTAACTGGAGCGACTAAGGTAAAAGTGTTAAGTACGCTTCGAAATTTAAAGATTTTTTTGTATTACAAAATAATTACAAGGTACTGAGAAAAATATATTTTTAATCCCCAACTTTGAGAACTCTCACCCCTAAATATTGATGAGTGTCGTTAAAAAAAATGGGTCAAATATTTTTATTGAAAATTATTTATTTTTATTATTATTACTTCTATTTACCATTATTTGCTATTTACTATTATTTATTATTTACTATTTATTGTTTACTACTATTTTCTATTTACTACTATTTAGTTTTATTAAAATCGCTACACTATTTAGTTTCATTATTAATCCCATAATCTAAGACTTTTTGGCAAGTGTGTCAAACAGAGCAATTTAATTATTATTGTAATATTAAGATAGACAAAGACTGTTCAAATGTTATGGATCACTGGTGGACGAGTTGGAATTAAAATTAAACTTGAAATTCAATTATGGTGAAAATAAGAGCCAATTTTGTCGCATTTCAACGGTTATGTGCAAGTGTGGGATAAAGGCAAGGAGTTAATATTTGAGAAATCTTTGTCACTAGAGGGTGCGAAAATTTACCCGCTTATTAAAAATGGAGGATAAAAAAATTATCCGTAAATATATCATACAATTTATTTACGAAATATGACATATTGTTATTATAAATTATGCCTTCGATCAAGCTAGTCCATAATTTCGAGTCAAGATTGATGCAGCTTTGTAGTGTCGCAGCTACTAGCTCTCTAATAAATTTTCTTTTGTTCTTTCACAGCCGACGCCAAGACCGGAAAAGGTTGACCGCGTGGTAATTGATGGCCACGTGATACCCAACCACGTCCTCTTCACAACCCCAACACCTGATAAAATACCTTATGAAACCCTTGCATTCAGCGATAACGTCAAAGTCACCGTTAGCTTCCGCAAGGAAAATGATAAAGGTAAGCTTCAAGAATACGCATTTTAATCTAACAGATATCTAGGTTAGTAGATTAGTAAATATGTACACTGTAGAATTAGTTTAGGAATTCCCTAGTTACCGTTTCTCAATTTACGCGGAGTATTCGTTCTATGTGAACTCGTTTTACGCGACTGAAAGTCTATACGAAAGAAAAAGTATTGAAAATATTAGGGGACCGAAAAGTAATGTCGCTTTTTTATATTAAATTCAAACAAATAAATTTTCAAGAAGTATTTCATCTTAATCAATGATGTAACCACACCCATTATCAACAACCATTTGCCATCACGTGTGCAAATTTTCAACTCCAGATCTATGAAAATGAGCAAAATAATTCAAAATTTGAAATGTGGGACTTTGAGAATTTGAGATTTGTGGAATTTAAAAAATTGAGAATCTGGGGAATTTGAAATTTGGGAAATTTAGGATTTGAGGAATTTGGGATTTGGGGAATTTGAGGTTTGGGATATTTGGAGTTTGGGGAATTTGGGGTTTGGGAAATTTGAATTTTGGGGAATTTGGATTTTGGGGAGTTTGGAATTTGGGGAATTAGAGATTTGGGGAATTTGAGATTCGAAGAATTTAGAATTTAAGGACTTTGAGATTTGAGGAATTTGGAATTTGGGATTCGCGAAATTTGGAATTTGGGGAATTTGTGATTCGGGTATTTGGAATTTAGGGACTTTGAGATTTGGGGAATTTAGAATTTGGGGAATTTGGGATTCAGGAAATTTGGAATTTGGGGAATTTGGTACTTAGGGTCTTTGCGATTTGGGTAATTTAAAATTCGGGGAATTTTGAATTTGGGAAATTTGGAATTCGGGGAATTTCGAATTTAGGGACCTTGAGATTTGGAGAATTTGAGATTCGTGGAATTTACAATTTGGGGAATTTGAGGTCTGGGGAATTTAGAATTTGGGGAATTTGGAATTTAGGGACTTTGAGATTTGGGGAATTGGAGATTCGTGGAATTTAGAATTTGGGGAATTTGAGGTCTGTGGAATTTGGAATTTAGGGACTTTGAGATTTGGAGAATTTGAGAATCGGGGAATTTGGAATTTGGGGAACTTGAGGTTTGGGGAATTTTGAATTTAGGGACTTTGAAATTTGGAGAATTTGAGATTCGGAGAATTTAGAATTCGTGGATTTGGAAATTGGAGAATTCGAGATTCGGGGTATTTGACGTTTGGGGAATTTCGAATTTAGAGACTCTGAGATTTGGGGGATTTGGGATTTGGGGAACATTGGGTTTAAGGAATTTAGGGTTTGAAGAATTTCGCGTTTGGACAATTTGGGAAATGAGGAATTCTTGGGATTGAGGTTTTTGGCACTATGGGACTTGGGGAATTTGGGAACTTAAAGATATCTACTATATAATAATTTACATAATTAAAAATCTTAGAATTTTAGAATTAGCAAATTTGGAAAAGTGAAAATTTTGAAGCTTGAGAATTAGAAAATTCATTAATATCTAATACAGAGTTGTGTAAAAATCTCACTAATATGCGTAAAACCACTTAAGAAAACAATTCCCTTAACACGCAATATAACGAGAGGTCCCCGTAGAATACGATAACAAATGTTCAACCTTGCACTGTCGTAATCGCACTATAAATACTCTTGAATATAATTTCCAGTTTACGTCCAATCGGACACCATGGTGGACAATTCGGGTCATTCAACTGGAGTGGTGATGGCGGAAATAGTTAAAGCAAATATCCCGGTGAAGAACGGCGTGGTGCACTTGATTCAACGACCTTTGATGGTCGTCGACACAACCGTGAAGGACTTCCTCGAGGTCAGTGCTTTGATTCGTCTCCTTCTTTTACTAATAATAGCTGATAATCGATTTTATGGAAGATATGGCGGTTGCATATCGTGTGACAATAACGTGTCTCGATGACCGCATTGTCATCATTCGTTCATCTCATCCCATCAACATCGATCTCTTCTCGAACCACGGATTGAAATATTGAATGAAGCGGGATCGGCCAGCAGAGTCGGCTCGAAAGGCAATCTTTTATGGAAAAGGTCTTTTGTCTGAGAGGATTTATTTGTAGATTTATGTGGGGGAGCAACGATTGAAATAGAGAATGCGTGACTTCCTGCATTTTCATGCCCGAGTGCCGGTGTGTTGAAGTGAATTTTAACCGTACAAATTTTAATTAAATTCAAAACGCGTATAGGAGTATTTTAGTCGCTGTGTACGTTCATCGAATACCCGCAAAAATGTTAGGGAAGTTTACGTAAATATGCTTTAGCGACGAAACTATTTTAACGTAAATATAGTTTAACAACACCATTTTTGATTAAAAAATTTTTATTATTGAGACATATGTTTATACTGTTTTTGAATTACAGAAATATGTTATATTTTAGATTATAACATACAAATATGTTATATTTTAAATTATAACATTTTTATAATTTTGAAACATTAGTTTTTAAATATGTCAGTAAAATATTTATATACAAAAATATACTTTGTTCTACTAACATATTTTGTATCACTAACGAGATATGCCTGAAGATCGAAAATAAAAAAGCAGAATTAGATCCTGCAATATTTACGGAATATCAATTCTTATTTAATGTTAAATTTTCGTTTTCATTTTTATTTAATTTTTACTTCGATAAAATGGTCTGTTTAGGATATTGTGATATGTGCTATCAAACAGGCTATACACATATTTAAAGTTAATCCTTTGAGACTAGAAACTATCTAGCTGAAAATTAATTAACGCACATGTGCGGAATTAATATACATTACAAATATTCATGAAACTTGTTCAATTGAAATGAATTCCTATGCTTTGATACACAATATCGTGACTATGCAATGTGTATAGAAATTTAGTAATATAGGAATTTGTGGATGTAGGTATTTTAGTATATAGCGATTTGAGGATATAGGTATTTGGACGTACATATGGGCTTTTGGAGTAATGGTATTTTGGGATATAGAGATTTGGTAACATGGAAATTAAGGTATATAAGGATTTGGGGGTATAGGTAGTTGGGAATATATGAATTTGGGGATATAGGTAGTTGGGAATATATGGATTTTGGGATATAGGTATTTGGGTATATAGAGATTTGGTAATATAGAAGTTAAGGTATATAGAGATTTGGGGTTATAGGTATTTGGGAATATATGGATTTTGGGTATAGGTATTTGGGGATATAGAGATTTGGTAACACAGAAATTAGGGTATATACGTACTTGGGGGTATAGGTTGTTGGGATGTATGGATTTGGGGATATAGGTAGTTGGGAATATATGGATTTTGGGATATAGGTATTTGGGGATATAGAGATTTGGTAATATAGAAGTTAGGGTATATAAAGATTTGGGAGTATAGGTAGTTGGGAATATATGGATCTGGGGTATAGGTATTTGGAGATATAGAGATTTGGTAACACAGAAATTAGGGTAGATACGTATTTGGGGGTATAGGTAGTTGGGATGTATGGATTTGGGGTTATAGAGATTTGGTAACATAGAAATTAGGGTATATAATACGTATTTGGGGATATAGACAATTGGGAATATATGAATTTAGGGTATAGATATTTGAGGATGTAGAGATTTGGTAATATAGAAGTTAAGGTATGTAGAGATTTGGGGTTATAGGTATTTGGGAATATATGGATTTGGGGGTACAGGTATTTGGGGATATAAAGATTTGGTAATACAGAATAAGGTATATAAAGATTTGCAGTTATAGGTAGTTGGGAATATATGGATTTAGATTATAGGTATTTTGGTGTATAGGATTTTGAGCACATAGAGATTTGGTAACATAGAACTTTGACTTATAGGTATTTGGTGGTGTAGATATTTGGGGATACATGGATTTAGGGATATAGAAATTTGGTAATATACAAACTGGGTATATTACCATTACTTGGAATACATATGTATTTGGAAATATATGGATTTGAGGATATGGAGATTTGGGAATCTAGGTACTTGGATATCTCGATATCTGTGGATCTAAAGATTTAGTGATCTAATAATTAGACATTGAGAAATCTAGGAAATTATAGCTTTCAAGGTTTGAAGATCTACATGTGCATCTGGAGATATCCAGATTTGAAGTCTCACTTAATTGTTAATAAAGCATTATAGTAATATTTGACGATCATTCTTCTCAGTAAAAAGTACTTACTTCCAAAAAACTGTTTATTTTTTGTTCGCAATTAAAATCTATTTTATAATTTAATTAAAATCGAGTCTTATAAGATGAGACACACGTAACATTAAATTTTCACAATTTCGTCAGATTTAAGATCAGATAAAAATTTTATTAGTTGGATCAGCGTTTGAATGTATAAAAGCGTTAATTTCAAAGTAATCCTCAAAGGTTTCATCAAATACGGGGTAAAAGCATTTTTAATTATTCATTACGTATCACTCTGCAGAGCACAATCTGTATGAGCTTCTGTCGGAAGTTTTCAAAAGAAGAAGTTATATAAGGTGTTGGCTCACAGTGACTGACAATGTATTTGCTGTATTATATCTTCTGAAGTTGGAAGATTCTACGATAGGATGACGGTGAGTTTCTCCATTGTCGAGGACGTTATTTCCCCGAGTTCCTTTTGATATCCGTATGAAAGCTTTTAAACTGCCTCTGGTCGAAACGTAAGTATTCTTCGTTTTCTCCGTTTCAAAAGCCTTCGATCTCAATGGATCTTGCTTTGTTAGGTACAGCCTGCGGCTTTCTGGCCATGTCGAGACGTTAAAAGTTTAATCACCTATCGATAATTTAGATTTCTTCACGATATTGTTCACTTCGATACGCTTTACTTTCATGGAACTATACAGGACGGTTCACGCAATTGTATCAGTTTATAACTCCGTTACTACAGAGAAATATCGAAAAAGAAAGGTACATCGTTCAAAGTATTAGTCCAAGTTTTTTTTAGAAGCACACACATCATAAATATCATTATTTACCTAAAATATTTAACGAAGTTTGATTTCTGTTTCACTCATAAACAATCAATAATTCAGATAGAATTGTCGTTACAGAAGTATACTTGACCCGATGCATTTTTTACGCAAAAGAAGAAAATGATTCGTGGCGTACGATTTTATGGGACAGTAACTGTACAAGTGTTAATGAAGGATAGAGGAAGACAGTAAAACGGAATGATCATGAATCACCGTTTTACGTGTCAAAAGCAAACAACACGTGTTACGATTCGAATTAAGGGTAGGTGGTAGGTGGGTTAACAAGAATTCACGTGACAAATGTCCGCGGACCACGATATCGTACGGGCCTGTAATTTCGGACTAGCAGCAGTCCATCAAATTTCGCGCAATAACGATTACCCTATTCAGTTTGACTGATACGGCTTTCGGGGCTGTGTAACACATGTCAAAATATACGTATACAACCGTGCCAACTGGCCGTGATTACACACGTTCACGTAATGTTACATCGTATCTATAGAGAGGCAAGATCCTTTGACGTTCGTGTATCGTGGCATGCGGCATATCACGTTCGGAGTACACAGCTATGCATCAGAGCTACGAATACTAATGTTCCTCTAATGTATCTTGCTGCCTGCATTCACAATAGACGTCACGCCTAAAATGAAACAACTTTGGATTCATTTACAGAGCGTGCTAAGTAATTAGACGCTCTTAGTATCTCTGATGATCGACCTTATGAATTTAATTTGGGTGCTAATGAAAGAGTTGATTTGACGGAATGGGAGGGACATTAATAAAATATAAACATGAACAATAATGTTAGAAAATTAGAAAATAACTTAACATAAATATGATGATGTTTTCTAAGATAAAAGTAAACTTTATTCGCGAAATTTGGGACTTCGAGAATTTGAGATTTCGGATTTGGGAAATTTGAGATTTGGGGAATTTGGGATTTGGGGAATTTGGAATTTAGAATTTGGGGAATTTGGAATTTGGGGAATTTGGAATATGGGAAATTTGAGATTTGGGAAATTTGGGATTTGGAGAATTTGGAACTTGGGGAATTTGGGATTTGGGGAATACGGGATTTGGGGAATTTGGAATTTAGAATTTGGGGAATTTGAGATTTGGGAAATTTGGGATTTGGAGAATTTGGAACTTGGGGAATTTGGGATTTGGGGAATTTGGGATTTGGGGAATTTGGGATTTGGGGAATTTGGGATTTGGGGAATTTGGGATTTGGGGAATTTGGGATTTGGGGAATTCGGGATTTGGGGAATTTAGAATTTGGGGAATTTAAAACTTGGGGAATTTGGGATTTGGGGAATTTAGAATTTGGGGAATTTGGAATTTGGGTAATTTGGAACTTGGGGCATTTGAGATTTGGGGAATTCGGGGAATTTGGGACTTGAGGAACTTGGGTTTTGGGGAATTTGGAACTTGGGGAATTTGGGATTTGGGGAATTTGGAATTTAGAATTTGGGGAATTTAAAACTTGGGGGATTTGGGATTTGGGGAATTCGGTATTTGGGGAATTTAGAATTTGGGGAATTTGGAATTTGGGGAATTTGAGATTCGCAGATTTTGGAATTCGGAAAATTTGTGATTTGGAGAATTTGGGATTTGTCGAATTTAGGATTTGGGAAAATTGGAATTTGGGGAATTTGAGATTTTGAGAATTTGGAATTCAGGGAATTTGGAGTTTGGGAAATTTGGGATTTGGAAAATTTGGAATTTGGGAGTATTTGAGATTCTGGGATTTTGGATTTTGGGGAATTTGGAATTTGGGAAGTTCGGAATTCCGTGAACTTGAGATTTAATATTTAACAATTTTTTAATTTGTGGATTAGGTAACTTATGAATATTAAAATTTGGGAATTCAGGAATTTAATGACGTAATTTGAAAATTAAGTTTGGGAACGTAGAAAATTGCTATATTATGTTGCACAGGTCGTCGAAATCCTAGGTCTAACTCTGATTAGATACTAAAATATCCGAAGATCGTTGATAAAAAAGGTCGATATAATACAAATCAATATGTTATCGAATAAAATAATTATGAATTTTGTTCTCCAGAAAAATTGTTTTATTATTTGAACATACTTTACTTCATACTCACAAATTACGTATTATTTCTTCACACCGTTTCACATTAAAGAATTTGACTTCACTTCATATTGTTCAGTACTTTGTATTCAATAATTCATAATATTTATGATTTTATCCCATTTTTACGTTAAATTATTTAAAATATTAAAGAACTTGAAATATTCATAATATATACTTATCGGTTAATTTCTCCATTAATGAGTTTATTTAAAATTATGAAGTGATTTCTTTTCGTACACCTCTTGTGTTTTTAAAGCAATAGTCTCAATAAATACGCACACAGATGCCTCGAAATATTTTCATAGAACACGTTACAATCGAGTTACATGTTCGCTACATCGCCATTCAATTACTGACACAGACGGGAACTTTAAATGTCGTTGTCATAAATGTTTTAGCGATGCATTTTTCGAGCGAGTTGGACGGAAACAGTTCTGTAAAAGCAATTTCGTTTAATTTTCTACAGGTACTTTAAAATACTTTCATATTTTGTGAAATCGTCACGCTGCACATGCTCGACCGTGTTATTCGATTACGAACAGCAATCGATGGGAACACCATACTGTTTCGAACTTTTATACGACAAGTATTTTAGTGAAGTGTTCCCGTAAAAATAGCGGTATTGAAATTTTCCTCGTGTTCGTGTAATATTCTCGTAATTCACGTTTTCATTCTTTTGAGTGACTTCTAATTTCACACTGTTTTATATTGTTTTATTACGACGCGTACGAGAAGTAATTCATGTACAAGGTAACTAATATGAAAAACTGATATTCTGAAAATTCGTAGATGTGAAAATGTAGTTTATATTGATAGTCTTATGAAAAAGGGAAAAAGACAATATATTTTTGAAAAAGTTATTTGAAAATACTTTTGAAAAAAATACTAATTTGGAAATATTTTTTTGATAGCTGAATATTTCAGTTTATAAAAATGTAAATCTTTATTTATTAATTGTGTTATGAAGAATGCTTAATAATAGTACTTTAATAGTACTACTAATAGTATTTAATTTATAATATTTAATAAATAGTATTAATAGTATTTCATTAATAGGATTAATAGTATTTAATTACTAGTATATAATTAATAGGATTTAATAAATAATATTAGTTATATATAATAGTACTATTATTAATGACAATGATACTAAATTTGAAAAGTAAGTTTAATAGTACACTTCAGGGACTTTAATAATTAATTAATTTATTATGTTTATTAACTTCGAATTTAATTTTTTATAAGACAATGCTTCGTTTAAACAATATTATCTCGTATTTGAAATACAGTCATTGCCTTTCTCCCTCAAAAAATTGTAATAATTTTATACAGTAATTTTGCAATTTGTCTTTTTGTATATAATACTAGTAACTCGTGGTTTCATATGAAATTTGCATTAAAAAAAACTGTCGCAATTAACAGTAATATATAATGATTCAAGTAACTACAGCAATATAAATTTGAAGACAATGTTTCCAACAATTTTTTATTTTTATTTTATCACATCATTACTTTCTTTTCTTTTATATGATATTTTTTGTCTTTCAATCTTGATAGAATTTTAATTCCACTTTTAAATATGTACATACATTAAATACATACATTTGCATATAAATTGTTGGTATACAAAATTTATATTTCAGTTATATCTGATACGTTGAAGCTTATTCAGCATAACATGATTTATAAAACCATTTCACGTCAATAATATTCGTAAATACATTGATGTGATATTGATATTTTATGATAAAATGAACAAATATTGTTAAAATTACTGTTTGAAACAGAAACTTAAAACAATCACTTCGAGAACATAATATTCATCTGAAAATAAAAGAGCACCGTCTGATGCGATTATAAATTACCATGGCTCGCTGAAAGTAGGGAACTCTTTTTGTTTCTATTTTATCCTTCCATTACCAAGTTTACCATTAACAAGATATTTCAGTTTGAAGCGAAGGATAGGTTTAAAATTTCAAAGTGTTATTTGACACATTATGATTACTAGCAAACGACACCACAAATGATTGAAAAAAAACAGCATAAAACATACTTTTAAGTGATGTTGTATAGTATATTAGTAACATTAGGGTATAAGTTTGAAAGTCTTTATAAATTAGGTAATTTATGTGTAATCTAGAAATTATAAGTTTGAATAATCTTAAAGTACAAATTTGGAATATAAGAGGATAATTGGATAATTATTTTTGGTGTGAATGGAAAAATATGTCAAAATTCACAAATAAAAGTTGTGAATTTTAAATTTGAATGTTTTAGTGGAATTTGAAAATCTCTCACTTTCTAAATTTTTCAATTTCTGACTTTTTTAGTTATCAAACTATCAAGTTTTCTAAATTTTTAAATATCTACATTCCACAGTTCTAGAATTACAAAATTTCTATTTTCCTACATTTTCAGATTATCCATTTCTAAATCGCCAAATACTCAAAACTAAAAATTCCCAAATCTTTTAAATTGTTTAGTTTTTCAGTCTTTCAGTTTTTGAATTTTTTAATTTTTTAGTTGTTCAATTTTTCAATTCCTTAATTTCTCAATTTTTAGAATGCCCCAATTTCTATATAAAGTTTCAAATTTTCAAATTTCCGAAACCTCAAATTTGCAAATCCTGTATTTTTAAATTCTCAAGTCACCAAATCTCTAAAACCTTAATTTCTCAAATTTCAAAATTCAGAACTTTCAAAATTTTTATGTTCTTAAATCTCTAAATTCTTATATTCTCAAATTTTTATATTTTCATGTCTTCAAATTTTCAACTCTTTTGAACATCTAAATTTCCAAATTTTCAAGCCTCTAAATTCCTAAACCTCCAAATTTCTAAATTTCAATATTCCTAAATTCCCAACCCCTAAATATCAAAATCTGTAAATTTGTACTTTTACATATTTCTAATTTTTCAAATTCCCCAAATTAAATTGTGATATTAAGAAGTCTATAAATTAAAAAATTCAGTAGTATGGAAGCTTTTATATTCCAAAATTCCAAAGTTCTCATTTTTCCTAGATTTGCGATTACAAAATTGAAAGATTGATATGTCCAAACATTAAAAAGCTTAGGAATATAGAAATCTTCTAGTTTAGTGATTAAAAAATTTAATAATCATCAAACTTTTAAAGTAAAAAATTTAAGAATTTAGAAGTTTAAGAAAATTTCAAATTTATAGACTAAAAAATAGAAATTTCTAAGTTACAAAATTTATGAAGTAAAGAATTGAAAAATTGAACAGTGAAGAAATTAAAAAATTAGAAAATTGGGAAGTTTTAACATTTTGAAATTAAATAATTTATGAATTAAAGATTTCAGAAATATAGATAGTTTGCAATTTTTAAATTTAAAAATGTTCAAAATGAGGCATTAAAAAATTGGAAAATTTGCCATTTAAACAATTGACGAGTTAAGAAATATTGTGTGTAGTAAAGAAATGTTGAAATTTCCATATATTTGCAGGAGCTCCTCAAAGCTTAAATAGCTCACTACCGTCTTCTCACTTCTCGACGAAACCACTCTCTTTTTCATCTCTTTACTGACCTACTTCACGCTTCTTGTCAATGAACTGTACTGAATGAACGTATTTTTTTTACTACTGATAGTACAATATTCATATTTCCACGAACGAAAGTAGGTTATACCACTTGTCAGTATTTCAACCGCCATTCACACTTTTTACGCGCTATTCTTTACGTTCCTGTATTCCACTATCTAATCACGATATCGACATGGACTAAAATGTGCTTTCAACGACTTCTTGTATAAAAAATCCAAGAATAAAACAGTATCATATCAGTTTAATTTTCAGTGTTTTCACCAAGCAGATATTTAGAAAGAAATCCAATTATCGTCATCTAAAAATGAAATACAAAGAATATTATATGATTAAGATTATAAGATTATAAATTATGATATGTAAGCAGTAGAATTTTAATTATTATCAGAGTGCGTAAATCTATTCTAACATTAATCAAACATACGTTTAATTCAATAATACGGACCAATCATTCACGAGATAAAAATTCCCGGTACTCTAGCAAACTGTTTAATGCAAATTTTAACAAATTCATTCTGCAAAGAGTTTACGCACGCTCAAACATTCCCAATCGAACTGCTCCCGATATTCATCCCTATAAAACATCCAACGATAGCGTCAGAACGCCATGAATTTCCAACGACAGCACGGCGCTCGTTTGCGAGATAAGCCGTCGTTCTTGAAGAGCCGCGAATCGTGTGGGAATCGTGGAAAGAACGCGTTTTACGAAGCTCGTAAAGATTCTCATCAACGTGTCGACGCTCGTTGTACCTTAACGATTCGAATCTTGATTGCGAGCAGTTAGTAACACGTGGATCGTTCAGAGGTACACGATGATGTAGTTCGGTAATGGGCAGATCAAATGCCCGTGGAAGGGCAAACGGGCACAGACATGCACGCTACGATACATGTTCTTTTATGGAAGATTAACACGCGAATGCAGATACAGATATTTTGAAAAAGGGTGCGCAACAACTGCACATTCGGCCTTCGATTTTTATATCGATTTATATGTTATGTAGCGTCTTAGAACTGTTACCGTTAGGACTCAACCATTTATGATTACTTGACGAGAAAAATCCAAAATGTTTTAGGGTACCATATTTTTTCAAACCATAGTAACCGTAGTTAACCGTCACGCTATAAACTTGTCCCTAAAAATTAGAATTTTTTCAACCTACCTGAAGAACCAAACCGTTAATCCAGCCTTCCTTCCTCTATCTTCTATTTCCTCCCTCTACAACTTACGTCGGATTGGTAGAACCACCACTCCATAACCAAAACATGGTTTACCTTATACATTCCAAAATGTGAAAACGTCAGAAACAAATCAACAGTCAACCAAGTACTTTTAAAAACCTACCGACCTATTGCTGAATAAATTCACTCAGCAACTTATATACTCTTTTAATCTATCAACCTACCCTATACACAACCGAGTTCACCCGTCACATTGGGTGTAACTGTCGTGCTGCCTTCGAGGAAAAACGAGTAGAGCACGATACAACATGTTAAATGATAAGATTTAACAGTTCCAAATGATAAGAGTTCAGTTCTAATAGCATTATAATAAGACATTATTAAAAAAAATTTCATATTGAGAATATGTCTAGTTTCTGAGATATAAAGCGTGAAAATTGCATCCATCCGTGAAGAAAATGTGGCATTATTATTAAAAATGTGGTATTATGATTGTGACAGTAAATTCTAACTGTATGAGCGATATACCCAGGATTTCTTGAGTTGCTAAAATGCATACTGATCTTCATGAAAACAATATGAGCTAATCATTCTCAGCTTTGACTTCAACCCCAAAGCCTTGTCGAAATCGACGCAAGCTTGGTATTCGAGTGTCAACCCTTGAAAGACTGTCTCTGAAGCAAAAATGCATCTGGGTATTGTAGAGGAAGGTTACCTGAGTTGATCACTGGCACTAGATTTCCAACCCCGAAAAACCGCCCCTAATTGATGAAAGCATCAAGTTCCAGTTATACATGCATCAACCTTTGAGATTTTTTTAAACGCAAAAATGCACTGAGACATTCTTGAGTGTGGTTATCTGAGTTGACTATTCTAGGATTATACATCCATTCCTCGACAGAGGAACATAGTTTCAGATATAAGAGTAATAAATTTCATATTTTTCGCATGCAATAATGCACCTATTCATACTTTAGGAAGCTTATCTAAGTTATTCATATTACACTTTGACCCCCAGTAAACTCTTATGTATAGAAATTTTCAAATTTACGAATTTTTAACTTTTTAAATTTACAAGAGTTTTGACAACCAGATATGAATAATAATAAACTAAAAATAGTCGATAGAATGAAACGACTCTTGTTATTGCTGCGAAGGGTAAAAAATTTACTGAGTTGAACCTATGTAAAATAACCAAAGAATCTAAGAACGGTATATTATTGTATCGATAAAAACTTGGGCTAAACTGTACTTTGGGGCACACAAATTTTTGACATAGTTTTTGATACCTAGAATAAAAAATGCAAGTTCAAATGTTAGGAATTCAGTGGTTAAAATGATTGCGTTAACTTGAGCGCTTTTGGCGTATTCGACTGGATATTGCGACGCCATGTTGGTTTTTACTCATGCTCCGTTGGTCCGTTAGGTAGAGAGTATCATTAAAATGGTAAAACATGTTTTTCCCACCACTAGCTGTAAACAAATGTTTTATTTTTAATAAACGACACTATAACGCTCATAAACGTAGCCCATTCAAATTATCGATAGAAGTCAATGTTGCACTCACATGTCAAAATAGCTAAAAATGCCTAACTTTACATACTACTGCATTCTTTTCAACTTTCGTCAACCAACTTTGTCGACTACTGCAGTAACATTAAAACTTGCAATTTTGTATTCTAGACATAAAAAATGATTAAATGGTAAAAGAAGAATCAATAATTTTGAATGTTCCAAAGTAAAGTTTAACCGAAACTTGTATCAGGGTCTAATTCTCTAGCTATGGTGTATTCTAAGACATAATAAACATTAGTAAATAGTTTATTATTATTATACGTTATTAAATAGTTTATCCCTTTCGTAATCTGTATCTTCCTCTTAACACCGTCTCGTGTTTCTCTGATGGACAGACAGCAAGATACTCGACGAGATCGTGTGTATCTTTGTACTTGATGGGTAAATCGGATTACAGTCTCGTGTCGTGTCTCGTGTACACTGTAAAAACGAGTTAATAGCAAGGACGAGCTAACATCCTCGTTCCTTTCCTCGAGGACGCGACTAAATCCTGCGTTTCCACTCTTGATCTCCGGATTCTGTCGCGACGAGTTATTGGATGCTGCCGTTGCTTGGCATTCCAGGTTCCTCTATTTATATTTATGCGAATTTCTTGCCTTTATTAGTGTTAACCGAACTGTACTCAATTTCTTGATTAATTTACTGAAATTTATTCATTTCTTTTATTGCTTCTTTGTGTCACATTTGTAGTTTGGGTTTGTCTTTTAACAAATATGGGATTTCAATTTTATACCACTAACTGAACGGGAATTCATAATTTACATTTCATAATTTATAATTTGTAATTTGTAATTTATAATTTACAATACGGTAATTGTATCCTTGATCAAAGCTGAAATAATATGTTTATTTAATTTTCATATTTTTTTAAATTTCTTTTACTGATATAATTGGAAGTTCATATTCAGCGACATTCAGATTTCTCAACAATAAAATAAAACAAATATGCAGGGATATAATTCTCAACTTCGAAACATGAACAAAAATAACAAATATTAAACTGAACATCGATGTTCGACAAATTAAATTCATGCTGTAATTAAAATTTGCCTGAAACTATCGAATTATTAATTTTCAATAAAAATCAACCGACATGTGGAGCACGAATTTAGCCGAGAAATTTAATAATTCGAACTTTTTTCACAACGTACACATTAACTAAAATACGATTTTATAACTTTTAAATTAAAATACGAAGCGACAAAAGGTCTTACGATTAAAATAAATTACTCGTAAAAGGTCAGAATAAATTAGCATTGTAATCAGTTGTACAAAATTTTTCATGCGAATCACAAAAAACGTGTTCCAAATTTGCGTTATAATTTATACCATCAAAAAAGTGGTATAAAAGTGAGAAGTATAACCGTTCGGGGTTCGTTACAGCCTCATTTTTTTAACATTTCTGTGTAAAGCACAGGTCGAAGCAAGTTGAATTAACTTCCTTTATGAATATCAAAGCATACCAAATGAATCCCGGTGCCCCTAATTACGTGGCCGCTGCAATTACATCCGGGGCAAGTTTTTACTTTGATTTTCTTGCCGCGTTACAAAATGTGTCTATAATACTTTGAATTTCAAATTACACCGCACTCGGGACCGGCAGAAGACCTATAAAATAATAATTGCCGTTTCTTTTTAATCACTCTGTTGTGTCGTTGCGACCACCTACCTGTTACCTTTATTAAAACTTACGATACCTTTTCCACGAAACGAATTTTAAAGTGAAATCCAGAGCCCTCTGTGGAGGTACAGGGCTTGTATCGCAATCACAATTGCACCGTTCAAAGACAGTTTATTAAATCAAAGATAGCAGCGAAATTGAAAGGCCTTTCGAGCTTTAACTTGCTGGAATTCCGATCACGTTTCGATTCAATCATTCTCGTGATTGATGCGTCGGTGATCGAGCGATATTAAATTCTACTCGTAACGTATTCCATTAAACCGGTCATTCACGTTTGCCTCACGTTGGAAATGGATCATCGAAAAGGGCGAAAACGGTTTTCGATCCTTGAGAGCGTCCTTGACATTTTCGAGACGAGAATAACCAAAACTTAACCGGATATCTCCATTCGGTGGAGACATTTTTAGATAATTTTTAGAACACCGATTTTATGAAAATTGATGGTTCGAACTTGAAACTGGGAAACAGTAAATTTTTGTACAATTATGGTTTTTTCTGCACTTTCAATAATGTTACAATTATTTAGCTTTTAAATACCAAACTATGTTAAAAATTTAAATAACGCTGTATATTTTCGGTTTCATAGAATTATATCAAGGTGAATTCACAACTTACTATAGCTTACTATACAGCATATATTTTAGCTATGTTATACCTCAGATCTTGAAAAAATTTAGATATAATCAACAGGAAATTAACACAGAAAATTATTTGATTTAAATCAAATTACATGTTCAAAACAAGACAATTGTTAAATAAGTTTAGTGAACAATTGTAAATATTAAACAATTTCATTGAAAGTATCTAACGTTCTGTATGATATACGTTGTGTATGATTCTTGTAGTATATCATGCAGAAAGGGGTTGCTATCGTTGAACTTGTTTAATTTCATTTGTTTCATGAATATATTAGAGTTTTATTGTCATTTTGAATATGTAATTCTGCTGAAATAAAATAATTTTTGGAATAACGGTTTTTTGATTGAATCCAAATATTTGAGTTCAAGGTCATGACAAAGCATGGTGTTGTTGAATTTGTTTTGATATTAATTATAGCTGTATTAAATTGAAAATGAGTTTTCATTGTAAAAGCAAATATACAATGTTATAATACAAATACTATAATATTTCATAATATGTTATGATATAAATAGTATAATATTTCATAGTATGTTATAATATAAATACTATATTTCATAACATTATAATGAATATAATACTTATATTATACTATAAATATAACAAGATTTATATTACAATATTACTAAAGTGAGGTTAGGTTATATGTTATGATATAAGTACTATATCATAACATGTATATAATATTTCATAGTATGTTATAATATAAATACTATATTTCATAACATTATAATGAATATTATAACATTTATATTATACTATGAATATAACAAAATTTATATTACAATATTACAAAAGTGAGGTTAGATTATATACCATCAATAAAGTTAGAAATATATACTATCAATAAAATCATAATTGCCTAAAAATTACTGTTTCAAAACACGATCAAATTCCTTGATCCATCAATTTTCTAAAACATTCTAATTTTTTTAAAAATTGTCTAAAACATTTCCCCCGGAAATATTCTGGACATCGAAAATTGATTACCAGGGAAGAGTTCTAAAATGAAAATTTCCTAATCTTTTTTCGATCTTTTCAATATCGTTTGACGCGTTCGTCAGTCGATCTCGAACGAGAAAGTTGCTTCGAAAAATCGCTGATCCAGTTCCATTTCGGTTCGGACCGTGGTCGTTTGTCACGATCACTCATCCATGACCGTTCCATCGATAGAAATCAATGGGTTTCGATCGTCATCACACACGCGGCAAACTGTCACGTACGAAATGTATATGTATTCATCGAACGTACATATACATATATAAGTAATATATATATATGTGTATATATACAAACGTTTTACACAGGACAGCAATGGAATGTTCACCAGACAGCTGTCGTCACATGCGATATATATCGATTGTTCTTCAGTAATGATCCTCGGCACATCTCGCCTACTGTCTGCACCAGATCCTCCAGGACCGGACATTGGATCAAAGGAACCCTCGTACATACACGAGTTTTTACACATCCGAGTACCATTCTAGTTTCGCGATGTTCTTTGATCCAATCACGGCCTGTTCTGTGTTGTGTATTTGTGTCGTACAGCCTGCTGAAACGACTGCGATTCTTCGGATCGAGTTTATTTGCTTTCCGGATGTTCTGAATATTTTAACTCTTTCGTTGCGGAACTTTTCGACGGCGAATGAGGGAATGATAAATGCACGGTCTTTGATAAATAATGAAAGAAGTTGCGTTTGGAAAATTGTTGAGAGGATGTGATTTTAGTTAAAGTGACTACTAATTTTGGTTTACTAGTTCATGCGATTTTTGCGTGATTCTATATGCGACTCTAGTTTATTTTGATTTGAAAATTTGAAAGTTCTGAAATTTCCAATTTTGTAATTTGTCATATATTATTCCAAGAATCACTGGTTTTCAAATTTTTAATTTTCTAGTCATAGAACCGTATATTCCCATGTTTCCAAATTTACAAAAGAGTAGTCAAATACACAAATTTTTAACATCTAAATTTCCCAATTATCCCGAATTAATAAGTGAGTTTAGAATAAATTATTTTAAATTATATAATTATTTGAAAATAATTACTTAAAAATTTTTAAATAAATTGTGAAATCACTGAATTTGCAAATATCCAAATGGAAAAATTTCAAAAGAAATGAAGTGGACAAATTTCTAAATTTCCCAAATTCCAAAATTCACAAATTCCAATTTTCCAAATTCTAAATTTTCCAAATTCCAAGTTTCCCAAGATCCAAATTTTCTAAATTCCAAATCTCCTAAATTTCAAATTTCCCAAATTCTATATTTCCAATTTCTAAATTTCCCAAATCTCAAATATCCCAAGATCCAAATTTCCCAAATTCTAAATTTTCCAAATTCCAAATTTCCAATTTCTAAATTTCCCAAATTCCAAATATCCCAAATTCCAAATTTCCCAAATTCCAAATTTCTCAAATTCCAAATTTCCCAAATTCCAAATTTCCCAAGTTCCAAATTCCCCAAGTTCCAAATTTCCCAAGTTCCAAATTTCCCAAATTCTAAATTACCCAAATTCCAAATTTCCCAAATTCCAAATTTCCCAAATTTCAAATTTTCCAAATTCTAACTTACCCAAATTTCTAAATTCCCCAAATTCCAAATTTCTAAATTTTTTAATCCTTCTTAAGGAAGATTCTTAAATCTCCACCTTCCCAAATTCCTAAATATCCAAATTTTAAAATACCCGATAGCTCAACCTCCCAAGATTCCAGATTTCCAAAATTTCTCAAAAGTCCAAGAATTTTCGAAAGTTCCCAAAATCCCTAAATTACAAAATCTGCAAGCATGCAACTTCAAAAACTCCCGACCTCTAAAATTTCTAATTTCAGTAATTTTCAAATTTCACTTAACAAAATATTTTCAAAACAATAATAAAACCAACAATTTCATCATTCAACAAATGTAAAATGAATGCTTTTAAAAATCATGCAATATATGCCGCTTTGAAAGGGTTACTTCAGAACATCCAAACGACTCAAGAAGCAACCCTTTATTAAAAGGGGTAAATGAAAATAAAAATACGAAGAGACTAACGTCGTTTCAGCAGGCACAATACTAATCACTTACTTTCAGGTTCACTCTAATCGACATTGTGACAAGCAGAAAGACTCGAATAAAACGAAAGACAGCTATATAAAACACAGTAAAGATTTGGTGTGTAGGGGAGCACAGAGACCCGTGTTCTGCCGTCACTGCACCGCCTCGTGTGTCTCACTTGCAGATCTCTCGCCTTCTGCTCGCAATATTCACCCTGTTTCTGTTAGAACTCTTACACACACCCTCTGGCCTTCTGCCCAACCACCCTTCAGACTTTCAACCACCCTCTTTGCCTTTCGTTCACGCATCTTTGAACGAGGGACACGTTTCAACACGCGACGACACGATTATACATTCACTTCCGGTGATGGCTGCGGGCACGAAAATCCGAATAGAAAAATCCTCGCGGTATTTCTACAGAAATATCTGTCTCTCTTTGTACACCGTGTTCTTTTCTACACTTTAGATCGAGATTTGTATCGAAGAGCTCGTTAAAATTCCTTGAACGTTTTGCTGAAAAGCTTTCGCAGAGTTTATTGCGTACTCGCGTTTCTATTTTGTTTGTTTAATTTGGAGATTTTTTCAATTTGTGGTTTTTAAAGTTCTCTTTTTTGTATGCATTTTTTTGAAAGTTGAGGTTTGGTCAAAGTTTCGATGTAACTTTTTCGAAGTTTATTGTTTACTCATATTGCAGTATTTTTTTGCTCTTTTTAATTTATGGTAATATTACAATTTGTGGAAGTTTATTCAAATTTTTCTACTTGCAATATTTAATTACAATTATTTGAAGGAATACATTCAAGTTTAATAAGAATTTTGTTCAAACTGTTTCAAAATTTATTGCTTACGTTTCAGTCTTTTTTTTTATTTAACCTATAATATCTGAAAATTTTTAGAAATTTATTCAAATTTTTCTACTTGCAATATTTAATTACAATTATTTAAAGGAATACATTCAAGTTTAATAAGAATTTTGTTCAAACTGTTTCAAAATTTATTGCTTACGTTTCAGTCTTTTTTTTTATTTAACCTATAATATCTGAAAATTTTTAGAAATTTATTCAAATTTTTCTACTTGCAATATTTAATTACAATTATTTAAAGGAATACATTCAAGTTTAATAAGAATTTTGTTCAAACTGTTTCAAAATTTATTGCTTACGTTTCAGTCTTTTTTTTATTTAATTTATAATATCTGAAAATTTTTAGAAGTTTATTCAAACTTTTCTACTTGCAATTTTCAATGAAAATTATATGGAGGAATACATTTAAGTTTAATAAAAATTTTGTTGACACTTTTTCAAAGTTTATTGCTTACGTTTCAGTCTTTTTTTTTATTTAATCTCAAAATATCTGAAAATTTGTAGAAGTCGTGTTTGAATTTCTCTAAGATTCTGTTTGTAATTTGGAATTAAAATTATGTGGAGAAATAAATAAAAATTTTATGCAAATTTTCTTAAAAATTTTTCAAAGTTGCTTAGTCACATTTCATTTTTTTCTTTTTCCTAATTTTCAGTAATGTTGAAAGTTGTATAAGTTCTATTTAAGCTTTTTCGAGCTTTGTTTAATTTTAAATTCCAATTATATGGAGAAATAGATCAAAATTTTATACAAATTTTGATAAAACTTCTTCAAAGTTTATTAGTTATATTTCAATCGTTTCTTTATTTAATCTCAGATGATCTTAAAATTTGTAGAAGTTCGATTTAAGTTTCAAGCTTTTGTATTTGTGATTTTAAAATAAAATTGTATGAAGAATCACGTTACAATTTGAGAAAAATTTTTTTGACACTTTTTTTCGAAGTTTATTGCTTAATTACTTTGCAATTTCCAATCAAATAACTATATCAATTTTTTTAATTCTCAAAGCCTTACTTAAGCTTTCCTCTTTTGTGGCACTTAAATTTATTAAAATTACATTTTACACAATTCTAAAGTTTATTACTTGCTTTTTTATCTAACAGCACATGATTTTTCAAAATTGTAAAAATTTTTCTTCTCTGAAAATACTCAGTCTTTTCCAAATTTTCTATATTCTTGACCTGTGATTGTATCAAAGAAATTATTAAAGTTTGTTTAAAATTTTGTTAAATCATTTTCAAAATTAAACGCTTTCTTATTTTATCATTTTTGATTTGTTCTATAGTTAGTAAATTTTGTTGCTATTTTTAATAATAATATTTATTAAAATATTTTTTTTAACATCATCAAAACCTGTTATTTATTCATTTTATAGTATATATTGAATTACACATAATTTTCCAAATTTAAAATGAATAGAATTATCTATTATTATCTAATTTTTAAAACACAAATCTTTTTTCAAGTTTCCTAATGTTAGAATGAATGTCGTCAAAGATTCATAATTATTTCAAATTTTTCTAAAACAATTTAGAATCTCTTTATTTACCAACTTGTTCATGATAATAGTAATTAAAATTGCATTTCTTTCAAAATTGAAAAAGCTATATAACTCAAAGTTTGTTTACTAAAAAACAAAATTTATATATCTTTATTTCTCCATTGATATTACTCCTGAGTGTCCAAAAATGCATCTCTGATAAACTAAAAAAAACTCGGAACAAAAACTCGAAGTTCGATTCACAGATCGTTCAAAGCCCTCCCTACATTTCCATACTAATAGCAACACTCAATAAAATCAAAACAGCTCTATTTCCTCGTAGAACACAAACACGGTGGTTCGATTACCACCGATCGATAGAATCGACGTTCCTTCGCATTTTCGTGCCCACCGCTATCAACCCCTACGTTAAGTGACACGTTCACACACGGTACACTTGTATATAGATACATACGAATTCTCCGTACACATATTCATCGATTCGAGTCTGCCCTTTCGCGATCAAAAAGAAAGAAGAAAGAAAAATACGCGTTACATTGCTCCCCAATTTTGCTTACTATTTTGAAAGTTGTCCACATGTATCTTAGCGAGCATCCCTTTTGGACCGGCTTTTAGAACTATCGAAATCGTTTACGCCTGTACACGTTCTCGAGTTCTGAGGCTCCCCTT
Organism: Megachile willughbiella; assembly: GCA_945859595.2. NCBI lineage: Eukaryota > Metazoa > Arthropoda > Insecta > Hymenoptera > Megachilidae > Megachile > Megachile willughbiella. The sequence continues at coordinate 3,848,056 of OX243807.1, forward strand.
TTTTCTGCATTTCCACCACCGAGCCTGTTGAAATTGTCTACCCTCCCCTGGTCGTATGTATTTGTATATATATATATATAAATATACGAACACACACACACGTACACACGACTCTATTTTAATTAAAGCGAAAGTCGAGCTTTTCAGGACGCGAAGCATTAAGCGTCGAGGTGGATAAGCTTCGTCGAGACGAAAATGAACGATGACATTCGGTTAAATGATCGCGCAGCCAAGAAATATTTCATTCGTGGCCATGTATAAAACGCTGCATTATTAATTTCACTGAGCCGGCCAAAATGTACAATCGGCGATAAATTATTGATCGACCTGCAAGAGGAGTGGCGACCACAGCCCTCGGCACATTGTGATTCGTACAAAGCCAGTGAAATTTCGTTTGATTTATCGAGGAAAACTTTCTGATCTAAGCTATTCGATGCTGAAGAGGAATTGGAGATACATTACGGTGAAATATTGTTTATGGATTTGATGCGGTTTGAAAGAACGAGATTTGAAAATGGGAATAAGTGAGTTGACACGACGACATAATACCATGAAATATTTATGGTATATTAATTTCAAGCTTGAAGGTTTACAAAAATATTATTAGTATCATAATTACCGGTGTTAACCCCTGAAATCATGAAACGACATAAATTTTACTTTTTTTTAGCTTATTAATGAAGAGTGAACCCGTTGAAAGATCTTAGTAAGAATATATTCTCTAAAGTAATTATTTGTGATCTTTTCGAATCTGTCGCCATTTTATTCATATAACTCACGGTTTTTCCAATGTGGTGACTTTTTCTCTGAAAAACATGGAGATTTACAAATTTCATTTTGAGTCATTTTTATGTGGGTAGGGTCAATGAACTTGCACATATTTGAACATTTGGATTGACTGGAATTTTTGGTTGTACTTTAATTTTTAACTTTTACTCCATTGGTATTTTTGGAAAATCCAATATGGCGGATCGTCGACGATGGCTTATATTCGTAACGATCTCTATGAGAAAAATATAATGAAAATGTTAATAGAATGCGTTTAGGCTGGATTTTGAGGTTATGTCCAGAATATTATGTTTGAATTTGCGTCGATAAGATAAAAAGACGAAAGAAGTAAAAATTTCGTGATAAAGCCACCATCGACAATCCGCCATATTGGATTTTATGAAAATACCGATGAAGCCTTAGCATACAACTAAAAATTCCATCGAATCCACATGTTTAAGTAGATGCAAGGTATGTCCTATCGACATAATAATTAAAATGAAATTTATAAATTTCCATGTTTTTCTGTGGAAAAGTCGCCATATTGGAAAAACCCTGTCTAATTATTTTACCCGTCTCTACTGTAAATTATACCATCTATAAGGGTATTTCAAACAGGATGTTATACAATCCAAAAGCAGTAGATTATTCATAAAAGAACAAATTGAAAATTCTTTCCTCATTTACTCTCTGTTCATATAAACAATCCAACAATCAGTTCATAAAGTACAATTATGATAAAAGTGTTTAAATGCTATAGTATTATTTTAAGTATCATTGATATTTGCCGTAAATTTATAGATCCATTTTAAGTATTCATATGGTAATTAAAGATGGATAACTACAAAATGTATATAATATTTCTATTTTTCCTCGTATATTAAATGCAAAAGAAGCATGTTATGAGACATGGGACTGAAGAATCCGGACATCGCATAATTTAATGTGGTATCACATGAGTTAAGCAGATTCAAATCAATTTTTTCAGTCGCTACGAGATGAAATAAAAGAAAATGTTTTCCTGATCAAAAATAACATTGACCTTTCAAAAGCAGTGAATAAAATTTTCCTTTCATGATATTCCTCCTTCGATACCATTTAAATTTCTTCATAAATATTTATTGTGCCATTGAAAACAAAGGAGACATTTGGGTGACCCTTTTTTAGCCGAAACACCCTGTATTGCATTACTATATGGTGATTATGTAGAGTAGGTACTTTTTTACATTTTTCGTAACTTTCTTGGTAAATAGCTTTATTCGAGGAGGTTAGGTTAGGTTAACCTAATCCAACATCTCTCGGCTTCAGCCCGAAACGAGGTCTATAATTATTCTGTTCTACATGGATTTTCGATTTTCACGCGAGACAAGTTCTACCCGTCGCGGGGCGAAATAGAAGCAGTGAATCGATTGTTTACTGTCGGAGCCATAACATATTCCTACGAAGAAATTTGCAAAAGAATGTAAAAATTCGGAAAAGTACCTATTCTGCATAATTACCTACCATATCACTATATGAGACCTAAAAGATATCGAACTTATTTATTCAAATTTTAAGCAAAAACCTTTACTTCCTTTCAAAGTACTCTTCGCTTGCATTAATACACTTGTCTAATCCTTTATTCCATTTTTCAAAACGTTATTTAAATTCATCTTTTGTGATGACAGTTTCGTTCTTTTTTCTTCACCGCAGCAAAACTTTTTTCTTTCGTGTCTCTGACAATTTTTGACCAAAAATGGTATGACCCCTGTTCCTCACCCCCTATACCAGGGGTCGGCAACCTGCGGCTCAGTAGAATCAAACTTGTAACTCTTGAGTACTTTAATAGTACATATTGAAAAATTAACTGCAATATTGCAATTGCCAAACAAATATAACCCTGCGCACACATCAAAATGCGCGGCAGATGCATGTAAACCTAGCTTTAGCTAACCTTGCTCTCCACACTCACCGACGCCACACTCGAAACCAAAAAGTGTTTCCGTTTTTTTAATACGTTGACTTATATGTTCTGTTACTACGCAAAATAGAATGTTTTGATTTCACAATCAATACATGTTTCACAGCAGATATTATATTATTTTTTCTAATACATACCGATGTATGTACTTATATTTGGCTCTTTAAAAATATAATTTATCACATCCGGAAAAAAATGGCTCTTAACTCCAGAAAGGTTGCCGACCCCTGCCCTGTACAACTTTTTTTTGTTTCCTTAAATGAAAAGAGACATGAAAGGAAAGCGTTTTGCTAATGTTGCTGAGATGAAGAAAAAAATGACGCAGGCCCTATCAAGCATCACAAAAGATGAATTTGAACAATGTTTTGAAAAGTGGAATAAAAGATTAGACAAATGTATTAGTGCAAAGGAAGAGTACTTCGAAGGGGATCGAAGGTTTGTGCTTAAAACTTGAATTTTCGGTTTGTTTTGGGAACTCATATTGAAGGCTTATTCATGCAATTTCACTTTATTCATACATCTTATTAAGAAATAAACTAATACATTAACAAGTATAAAAATATAAGTAATTGTACATTGTCGCGAACGACGGTAAGCTTAAGGAAAACGGAAAAAGGAATGAACGTAAAAACGGAAGTTACACATATGCGTCGCTAGGGGGAGCAAACCTTACTTCACATATAATAAAATATATTTATGCTATGAAAATGACCATAACCTAAATCGTAAGTTTTCCAAACGTTAAGCAGTAATAAACATAAACATCAAACAGTAACAAACAGAAAACAGTAATAAACATGAGTGCACGTATCCAAAAAAATAGGTGCAGGAATATTGCGAATACGCTTGCGTTTCGAGAGGAAGAAGAAATTTCGTGTACAACTTACTTGACCATGTCCGAGTAGTTTCACGACAGTCAATGGCAGGTGTTCGTCGAAATAAAATCTTTAAACGATTCTCTTAGGTAAAGAGGGAAACAAACCTGACTTCGGTCGGATGAACAAAGTTACACGAGGTTTTGTAAAAAGTTTCTTATTCCGGGACGTGCAAAGGCCGTTTGCCTACGTGCTGCACCGTCGAGTTTTCCCACGTGAATTTTCTTCCTGGGAGGGATAATTTTTCCTGCACGACTTTCTGGCTACGGAACAATCGACAGCTTCCTGGAAGAGAAAAAGTTTGATGTTTTTCCATAGTTCGTTTGCTCGGAGATGCTAATTCAACATTACCATTAAAGAAATTCGGTCTATCTTGAATTCTTGAATTTCGCATCTTTTTCTTCGCAAGAAATCTTTTAACGTGATAAAATGGACGAATGCTTGGGGAATGCTGCAAGAAAGGGAATATCTGAAAAAGATTTTGATTCTATATTGTTACATTTTCATTTCACGATTCATATATTATTATATATCCAGATTTCTAAATTCTTGGATACTTAGGTACATAGATACATAGATAATCAAATACCTAGATATTTAGATACTTATATAACCACATACTTAGATATCCAGATACCTAGATAATCAAATGTTTAGATACCTAGATACGTAGATAACCACATATTTAAGCAGATAACTTAGACACCTATATAAACTGATATTCCTACATAATCTGGTACCTATATAAATAAATACCTACATAACCAGATATCCACAGAACCATACACCTACTATAACTAGACAGGTACATAAACAGATATCTCTATATAAGCAAATACCTACACAACCAGATGTCCACAGAACCATATACCTACTATAATTGGACAGCTACATAACCAGATATCTCTACATAACCAAATACCTACATATCCAGATACCTATATAACCACATACTTAGATATCCAGATACCTATATAACCACATACTTAGATAAGCAGATAACTACATAATTACATTGCTATATGAACTGATATTCCTACATAACCAGGTACTTATATAAATAAGTACATACATAACCACATATCTACACAACCACATACCTACATAATTAGACAGGTACATAACCAAATATCTCTACATAATCAAATACCTACATAGCCAGATACCTACATACCCAGATATCCACACAACCACATACCTACATAATTAGACAGGTACATCACCAGATACCTCTACATAAGCAAATACCTACATATTCAGATGCCTACGTAACCAGGTATCCACAGAACCATATACCTACTATAATTGGACAGGTACATAACCAGATATCTCTACATAACCAAATACCTACATATAAAGATACCTATATAACCACATACTTAGATATCCAGATACCTATATAACCACATACTTAGATAAGCAGATAACTACATAATTACATTGCTATATAAATTGATATTCCTACATAACCAGGTACTTATATAAATAAATACATACATAACCACATATCTACACAACCACATACCTACATAATTAGACAGGTACGTAACCAAATATCTCTATATAATCAAATACCTACATGTCCAGATACCTACATAACCAGATATCCACACAACCATATACTTATGTACATAATTAGACAGGTGCATAACCAGATATCTCTACATAGCTAGATACCTACATAACCACAAACCTAACCAGATCCCTAGGTATCTACAGTGAGGCATTTTCCAGCCTGAATCATAGTAACTTTGTTGTTTTTTATACATAACCAGATATCTCTACTTAGCTAGATACCTACATAACCACAAACCTACATAACCAGATCCTTAGATATCTACAGTGAGGCATTTTCCAGCCTGAATCATAGTAACTTTGTTGTTTTTTATACATAACCAGATATCTCTACTTAGCTAGATACCTACATAACCACAAACCTACATAACCAGATCCCTAGATATCTACAGTGAGGCATTTTCCAGCCTGAACCATAGTAACTTTGTTGTTTTTTATACTTAGACAACTCTGTTTCTTTTGACACTACAACATAATAAATATAGATACATTTACAATATAGATTCATGATATTTTCCCCCTATATCTTACCTGAACTTTTTCACGAGAAGAAACGTATTCGTATATGTGATGTACGATCTTAGCTGTGACTCACTGTAAGTAACTATACAACTATAAACTAGATATCTACATATCCTATGGTTAAATATCTAGATCCATATGTACATAAATGTCCAAAAGCCTCCTTCTGAAGATCTTTAAATTTCTAGATCCCTAGATCTATTCCAACATCCCTGTATTTCAATATCCTTGCATCTTTTGACCATCATATCCCCAATTAATCCAAATAAATTAACTGTACCACTTTCTTGAACGATTTGTATAATATGCGCGAAGAAGAAGTCAGAATTATTAGAAAATTGTATTCACGGGTAAAGCAATAATAACGCGTTCCGACTTTTCAATTAAAAGACGCTGAAGCGAACGCAAATTGCCAACCTCGACAGCGTTTTAAATTCCCCTGCTGCTATTTAAAGCGGTGCTTAAACCGTTACCTTATCCTTACGAAGCCATCTGGCGAAATAATTAAAGAAGGATCGCATACACCCCGCGTTATACCACGACTTCGTTTGCCCCCATCGTTGTTCCGCTTTCTTGCTCATTTATTCCTTTCTGTCGTTTGCAAGCAGCGCATTCTATTTACTATTTAATAAAAACAATTTCACGGTACGATACAGAGGGACCCTTCCTTACGGGAAATATATGAGCCGTTTATTCTAAAACTGGGGAAGGTCCGATTTTTGGAAAAAATTAGGAAAATTATGACAATAGTTAAAGTTTAATATATTTTTATCTGGAAACAATCTATAGTGATAGCGATTTAAATTCCCTAATATTTGGACGATAGAAGTTTCGGTGATTAATGGTATTGGAAAGATGTTTATTTCGAAAATGGTGCACCTTAGGTTGAAATGATTTTTAGCCGAATATATTACAGTATTTAACTCTGGTAAATTTTAATAATACTGTGGAAAACTACAAATTGAATAATATTGGTGACATAACCTCAATACGAGCGACGATATAGGTTTTCTAGGTATCATTGCTGATTTCTATTATCAGTTTGCAAGTTCTAATTCAGTTTCCAATAAATACTTAACAAAGTCGACACGGTTCTTACTTTAGTATCGGTGCACAAAATCCCTTAACGCTGTTATTTGAAAATTAATTACGAATTGTTGTTTATTGAAAAAGAATATGGCTCAGATTTCAACGAAAATTATAATCCTGACGCGTCTGAAAATAAAGCTGATAGGTAATAATACTAAAATAAAAATACTATTCTAGGTAATAACACCGCTCCAATAAAATCCTCGTTGTCAAGGAATTTTATTATGTTTATAGAAATCAGACTCATGATAATTTATAATAAAAGAAGAATCTTAAAATCAGAATTTGAATATGAAAACAATTCAAGCAAAAAAAAAAAAACAATTAAGAAAAAGCATAACTGTTATATATGATATGAACATTGTTCAACTTCTCAGTGCTCAGTCAGTTATTAGCTTGAACAAAAGACATTCGATCTTTTGACGAGACGCTTAATTAATCTCAGAAACAATTAGGTTTCTTGTCCAACTTCGTTACAATCAGAAGCAATTTAAATTACAATGATATTCAGTCTTTCTAATGAATGAACATTCTTTATAAAGGGAATAAAGGATATTTTTTCCATAGAAATTTAAAGAACTATTTCAAAAGATTCTTAAAAACAGAAACAAGTACTCGTTCTTTTCTGATTTATTCTTATTTTTTCTCCTAATTACAGTAACTGTGATTACATCATAATTATTACACCGCGAAGATTATTTCCGTTAAATAAATTCTCACATTTTATTGTCATTCGTTAACATTTTATTTTAATTTTAATACTGAAACAAAAAGGTCAAGTTCCTTTGCATATTTCTTATTTCAATCTTCAAAATTTGTTCAGGTTTTCTTGAAATCTATTGATTTTCTTCAGTATATTAATTTATATTTTTTCATTTAAACTTTATTTAAACTTTTATTTAGACTTTTTATTTAAACTTTAATTTGTGTCTTATTTATTCTAAGTCACAGATTCTTAAACTGCGGTCCGCGAAATAATTTTGACAGTAACTTTACATCCCAAATTTTCGCTTTTATTTAGACAATTCATTTAATAAAAATCCTACATTGATTAAAACTTTTTGTATTTGCTATTACTTAACTAGTTATTAACATAAACAACAATTGAGCCAGAAATTAAGTCTTAAGTCCGACATAAAATGACTAGGGTTGTAATGGGTTTCGTAAGAAAAATGTTGTTCAAGAGGGTGTCCTCGGACAGTATAAATTTAAGCACATCTTTCTAATAGTAATTGTGAGACTGTGAAATGTATTTGATATAATACGTTCTATGACATTTTTTATATGAATGTACCGACACATCCACCAAGTACAATTGCACTTTTTTCTTAAATACAGCCATTTTGTCGTTAAACCAATCGATCAGTTTTGTCACTCTACGTACAGTCCCTGGCCATCGAATTAGGATCACGTACGAAAATTTCACTTCTATGGCTATAACATTATGTCATATATAGAAAATTGTTTTGAGTCATGCAAATTATTGAATACGTTGATAACGATATACACATAGCAATTTGTTACCATCGTGATAATAAATTGTGTGGTGAGTGATTAAGGGCCGTGCGTTTACGTTAGGCTCGAGTATCGATAGCGTCAGGTGAAATTTGAATGCTATAGAAAATGTCTGCCTACTCAAAAGACAAGTTTACAACTCTCCAACCACATTGTCTGAGTTGAAAAGAATTGCAGATATTTGCGAAAATAATAAAGATATAAAGCATATGATGTATACAGAACATGCCGGAAGCTGTGACCAAAGCAAAGGGTGGAAATACAAGATATTAACATGTATTAATAATGTTATGTACAATAGTAGTGTATCACGTTAGTAGCTAATCAATTATATCATTTGTACTGACCTTTTAATTTTGAAAACGTGAAAAATACTGAAAATTTATAGTGGTTCTAATTCGATGGACAGGGACTGTAGACTGGAACCACGTTAAAAGCTCAATTACTCATCGTTGTCAATACTTGCTCGTCATTGACGTCAGTTGTCGTGAAATGAACAATAATCGTATTTGGTATCGTTTTCGATAGTTTCAGCCACATTTAGCCGTTTGAAACGAGTTTAACACCCTTACATCTCATTCTTGTTCCACCTATATGTTTACAGTAGTTATAAATTTTGAATACACATTCGAATTCGCGTGAGACACTTGATCACCCACTAATAAATATCGTAATTACAATAACCCAAAGATTACTTCCGTTAAATAAATTTTCGTAACAATTCACGGAGCAGATATTCTCGTCGAAATAATCCGAAGATATCGAGAACCATTCGAGTTCGATAGAAAGCCAACTTAGTCGACTGGCTTCGAAGTGCCGGCTTCTTAAATGGCGCGAAAGGGAATTTTATTCGAATGACCTGGCGCCGTTTCGGCCACCCTGTCTCCGACAGCTCACGTGCATGAATTTGCAACCATCCGTGCATTGATAACTCTCGATTCACTGAATCGTCTGTGATTACGAAGAAACTAGAACGCGCACCTGACGTTGTTCTCCGATTGCCGAAGAAACGACTTTTACTTCGTGAATAATAACCATTCGAATTTACAGTGAGAACGTGTCCGAAATTCAATCCTATCTTTGATGCTTGAAAAAGGGAGTGATTTGAGATTTTAGAAGTTTAGGAATTTGGGAATTTGGGAATTTAAGAATTTTAAGATTTATAATTTGTCGTTTTTGTGGGTATTTGAATAGGTAGTTCTTATATTTAGATTTAGGGATTTTGGGATATAGGGATTCAAGGATTTGGGCATTTGGGGATTTAGGGATTTTGGAACATAGGGATTCAAGGATTTGGGGATTTGAGGATTTGGGGATTTAGGGATTTAGGGATTTGAGGATTTGGAGATTTCGTAATTTGACATTGCAAAAATACCAAATTTCAAAATTTTCAAATTTTTAAATTTCCAAATTCTCACATTGTCAAAATTGCACATCCCCAATTTTCCAAACTACCAAATTTTCAAATCCCCAAAATCTCAAATTGCCAAAATTCGAATTTTCCAAATTCCAAATTCCAAATTCGCAAATTCTCAAACTCCCTAATTCAAAATTCTAAATTTGATATTCCTAAATCTTCAAATTCTCGGATCCCCAAATTTTTAAAGTACCAGTAGTTAACGTTCCAGTTTTTAAATACTGAAATTTCCAAATCCCCAAATAGTCAAATTTCCAAATTCGTCGAACCGCAAATTCTTATCTTACCAAAATTCCAAATTCTCAATTTCCCAGAACATCAAATTCGCAAATATGATTAAATTCAGTTAACCCCAAAATTCGTTCGTGAAATGAATATAATAATATTGACACATGAAAGAAAGATTTTATCATACACATAATTGAAAAATGCAGTTGAAACTTTAACTGGACGATAAAATGAAAATTTGTATAATATTAAATTAACACTTATTATATAATTATTGCAATATTAATAACCTGAATACGAAGAAAATTCGATATAATATGAATTCATACCATATTGAAAATTTAATATATATTTATAATGTATTTATTTACATAATTTATTACATTTCAATAATAATTTATTTTCGAGATAGATGTGCGAATAAAATTTATGTATAATATGATATACATAAAACATTCAAAATAAATTTTAATAAATCTTTGTTTTGTTAATAATCCAAAAATATTATGTACTCAGTGTTCAAATTTCAGTATCGAGCGGAAAAGTTAAAATTTCGTTCGCACCTCTCTCATCGGGAACGCGAAAATATCGAATTGTTGAACTGAAAACACAAGAATCAGCCTTTCGATTGGCACCCATTGTCTCGCGTTACATTGCAGAATACCCGATAACCTTGTTCAGTCCCAACACTCTCCATATTTACGGCCAATATTTGTGCGAGTTCTGCTACAATCAGATACGCTTTTCGAAAGATCGAATTTCGAGGAAGAAAAATTAAAACTGCTTCAAATTTCCAATATCGTGAACAGATATCTGCCTATCAGTGTATATTTATTCAACTATCGATGTTATAATATTTGTACATTATGAACTATTCTTTAATTCGTTAGGAAATTAATTATTTGAAAACAAAAATTGGAATAATCAATCATTTAGATTGATTCATTTAATAAACCATTTATATTTATTTACTTTAATGTGACACTAAATAATTGATGTTAAAATGTTTATATGTCGTACTAATTAAGTTTAAGTGGTTAATATTATTTTTTTTAAATTAAATCATTTATATTACTTCACTGTTTTAAATTTTTTGCAAACCTTTAAAGAAATTCTGGAACACTTATAAAAATTATTGATACAATATACATACGCATGTTTGTTAAATCAAATGTTTAATATTGTCATTTATGAAATAAGTATTTAGACAAAAATTTGGAAGAAATATTTATTTTATAATAATTACTTGGAAATATTGAAATAATAGAATTTGATTTGCAACGAGTGAATTGTAAGAATAAAAATAGAATGTATATGTTACATTTTAGTATAACGAAAAGAATCTTAAACGTAATTTTACAAAAACAGAATATGGAAGCCTTCGACATAGTAAACCTGAAATATTTGAAGCTTGAGTTAAGTCACTGTAAATTAGTATAAATTGCTATACTTTATTATATTAGAGATTGTTCTACCTTATTATATACTATCTGAAAAAATATACACGGATTTTTCAATTTATCAGGAACTAGTTTTGTTACAAACAATTTTTTATGGAATTTTTAGACTGAACATGTTATTGTTTCTTAAATATTATTTATAAACGTACAATAAATTCTTCGATTCATCAAACTTTATTTTTGTTGTACACAACTTTTTGACTAAATATATTATTTTTAAACATTATCTACAGAAGTACATATTGATTTTGAATTCATTAATAACATTTTTGTTGCTCACAGTTTTGTGTGAAATTTTTGAATCTAACATGGTGTTATTTCTGAACATTATTTGCAGATGCATTTATGGATTTTTCAATTTCTCAATAACTATTCTTGTTGCTCGCAATTTTATGTGAAATTTTTGGTCCAAAGATGATGTTTGTTCCAAAAATAATCAAAAATCAATATTGTGACATATCCATACACACTTCCACAGTAAATTTCACGTAAATAAAAAAGATATTGATTTTTCGTATGACAAAGCGTAGAGTTGTTCTACTGCAAGTTGTGGAAAACGTTATCTCAACAACGGCAAACGCTAAATGATTCCGGTGTCGCCACTTGGTTTCCATATAACTGAATAACAATTATTCTACGTAGAATATGCACAATAAGTAATCAGAACATATACAATAAAGTACTTAACCATAGATTTACAGATATTTAATGACCACTTATATTTAAATTAAAAGTGAGCTATAAAAATAATTAAATAATACATAATAAAAATAATGAATAAAAAATATTAATAAATAACAAAATAAATATGGGTTGGTTAGTAGACTAGTTTATATAATGATATTTTATCTCGACAAAAATTGACATACTTTTTAACAAAAGCTTCTTAATAATTTTTGGAATTTAACATAAAAAACCTAAGATCCGATTTGAACAGATTCCGTAAATCTATTGTCACAAAGCGTTGTTTATTTGAATACTTCGTCAAAAGAAAATCTGGAAATTATTATTATACACGCATTTTAAACTTCATATGTGACCTCACCTCTTCGATTTATCATATGTAACAAAATGAACACTAGATTTACGAAACCCATAAAAATGACGAATCTTAAATTTCTTATTTCATATTACAAAAATTATTAAAAAAACCTCTGTCAAAATATATGTTGAAATTTTTATTTTTGTCAAAATAAAAAATCGTTGCACATGTTAGTTTATTTATTTTCTAGTTTAGTTTCAATATAAAAATAAGTGGTCATTAAACGTTCTAACCACTAAATCGGATGTTAAATATTTCTCGTATCAACAAATCCATCTACAAAAAACTACGAATGTTTTTATTTTTTTTTTTCATCAGAAGTTTACATCGGTAAACTCGGTAATCGTGCAAATTTATTCGTGCACGACCGTACATGTGTATTTGTTAATGTCATGTATGCTCGTGCGATTGACACATCAAACCCATCTGAACGTCGTGTTCAGTAGGTGGAACCGTCGCCAAATATGACTGGCACGTTGACATTTGCAAAATCATAGGCGATAATTAATTGTCAGTCTATCATCTGAAACGAAAACGAGCGGCTGAACGTTTTGACTGCTAGTCAACATACAATTTTGTTTGTGCTTGACTGGATACGATATGAGAAGAGAAAACGCAATTGTTATCACAGGTCGATCAAAACATGTTAAAAGCGCAGCGTTTTCGATAGCCACGAATGAAAGCAATTCGCATCAAATATGAAGGATTCGATCAAATAAATAAAAAGTGTAAACGAACAGCTAATGTCTGAATACTTGTGCCACGTAGCAATAATACGCTTTGTATATCATTTGTTGTATGACAAATGTTTACTCCTTTGCGGAGTGTCGGCTAATGGCCGCCGAAAAATGTGTGCTTCGGAATGTTCCGTCCGCAAAGGGTTAAATAAATAAAATTTGACGAGAAGCAAAAAATATGGTATCTAATTATGTATAAATATTTAGAATTACTACTCTGTATAACATTCTATTGCATAATATAATTAATAGAATACTATAGTGTCCGAATATTAATAAGTCACTGTATGCTCGACTTTCGTTGTTATCATGATAATTCTTACCACAATTTACTGACTTTTATTTTCAGACGTTAATTTCCGAGACGCACAGATATCATTGTGGTATAAATACTAATTTTACAATGATATTTGTGGGAAGGAAATTGTTTACGTTGTCCTCGTTGATGTCATTCGGAACGGTGATGAGCAGATCGAGTGCCCGCAAGAGAGATTAGGGGTATTGAATTGCATGGAGTGTGAACATAATCGAAGATCCTGAATTGGGAAGTTTGGGCATTCGAGGATTTCGAAATTTGGAAATTTGGATTTATGGAAATTTTAGAGTTATAGAAATTGGGATTTGGAAATTTATGTTTGTGAAGGTTTTGGAAATTTGGCAATTTTCGTTTATAGAACCTTTGGAAATTTTTGTTTTTAGAACAAATGTGGAAATTTGGGAATTTAGAAATGCGAGCTTTTGGACTTTTGAAAACAAGACATTTTTAGAGTTTGGAATTTTTGAAATTTGGAGACTTGGAAATTTTGGGTTTTGAATTTTTGAGAATTATTAGATTTTGGGAATTGAAAATATAGAAATTTGTTTTTAAACTTTTGGAGATTTAAGAATTCCAGAATTTGGCTTTGGAAATTTAGGAGTTTAGGAGTTCAGGGATTTGGAGATTTAGAAAATTTGAAAGGTTTGGATTTTTGAATTTTGAAATTTAGTAGTTCGGAATTTTGGAGTTTGGAAATTTTTAGAGTTAGAAATTTTGGTATTTGTGAATTTGTAAACAGGAAATTTTTGTTTGGCGATTTTAGATTTTAGGGATATGGAGATTCTGTAATTTAAGAATTAGAGAATTTGAGAATTTCGAGATCTTCAAATTTGAATTTTTCGGCTTTTGAAAATTTGACAATTTGGGGATATAGAAAGTTGGAATTTTAGTAATTTATATATTTGGAAATTTGATATTTGAGTTCGTGGAAATAAGGATTTTTAAGATTTGGGGTAGTTTTTTGACTTTTAAAAATAGTGTTTTTTGAGGTTCCCATATTTGAAAATTTAGGGAATTCTGGATTTAGGGATTTAGAAATTTTTGAATTTAAAATCAGAAATACAATGATTTATGTATTTGGAAATGTTAGAATTTAGAAATATGAGCTGCTGGGAATTTTGAAACGTTAAATTCTTCGAATTACGAAATTTACAAATTTGGGAACTCAAGGATTTGAAATTTTATGAATCTAGACATGTAGAAACATCAAATTTGAAAATTTTCAAGTTTCTAAGTTTTCAAGGTTTCATATTTTCAAATTTTTAAGCTTTCAAGTTTTCATGCTCTCAAGTTCTCAAATTTCTGTTTTCAATTTTTCCAAAATTTATGATTTTTTATTCTTAAATTTTCAAACATTTCAAATTTCCAAATTTCCAAGAAATTTAGTTCTCAAATACATTTCCAAATTTCTAAATTGTTTCTGAAATCCATAAATAAAAATGAATATTTGATCATTTTGAAACAGTAATTCAGAAATTTAAAAATACATATAAAACGTTGTTACCCATCACCTGACATCTTCAAAAAATCGAATATTATTCTGACAATATACATAATCAAAATCAACGAGGACAACGTACCATCGAAAGAAATTATTTCCAAGAATACAATCAAAATAAAATCATCCTATTAACCTTTTCGTCGCTGTTAAAATCCAAATCTTAAACATCAAGTTAAATTACCTTACTCGAAACTCATCGAAAGGATTAAAAGGAAATAATTTCTGTCAACGATCACAATAAACATTACGGCCTTTTGATATAGCAAGAATTTTTCACAGCACCCCGTAGCACACATTGGACCCGTCTCTTGAACAGAAAAAAAAACACGAAGTGACTATCCACCCTTTGGCCCCGATTTGCACCACGCAGAACCAACTTATTTGCAAGCGCTTGATATCTATGCAGAGAACGTTTAGCTGACGTTCGCGTGTTCTTCCGGGCTGATTTTCTTTTTCCACGACGGAGGAAGAACGAATGAGCGGAATAATGAACGAAAATGGAAACACGCGAACGTGAGGAGGACGTAAATCGAAGAGACTAAAAGTATCGAAGCGCCCAGTTTTCCCTTGTCAGCCACGATAAACGAACCGATCTTTTCTCATGTCACAGCAGTGTCTCTTACAGCGAACGACCTAATTACAAGTTTACCTTTTTTTCTGTTTTCTGTTCGCTTCTTATGTTACGGACCAACCCTGGTTTCTGGTTTCTCTGTGCAGTCCTTCAAGGTAATTCGCCGCCAGCTTTTTCTCTAGTTTTCTTCTTCCATTTCTGTCTTTCTCTCACGCTCTGTCTAACTCTCTCTCTCTCTCTTTCTATTTCTCTTTCGATATACGTGATACATGTACATTATATATTTTCATTCATAACACCACAGTAACGCCTCTGTACATCTGTCATATTCGCAAACATGATCGAGCATATCTGTCTCTCGCTCTTTTCTATTTCACTTCACCGATCTACTTCATTCTGACTGCCTCTCTTCATATCCTGTTCTCTTTCATGCGCTTCCTTCTCATTTTTTCGCTCACCCTCGATTTATTCCATTTAGTGCATCCGCTTGTACACACACCTCGGTGACACGCGTCTTTTGTGCCGTTCACACGGACACGGACACACACGACACTTACATACATGTGTACTTTGGCGTTCGGGACGAAGAAATGGTTCTGTGTACTTTGAAGTTAATTCTTTCGTTGCAGGCAGCAAAGTTTTGGAATAGTAGTGTTTCATTTGTAAATAATGCGATGGAAGATTGAAGTCGTGTTTGAGGAAGTTACGGATATATAAAATGGCTGCAATATTTAATTATTTGAATTATTTTCATTATTTTAAGAGACGCGAAGAAATTTAGTCAACAAAAGTTGTTTGAGAAAATTAATTTGACATAGGTTAGTGATTCTGATATTATAAAATTGTTAAGTTATTTAATTGTGTGAAAGTATATGTATTATTTGATAAATAATGCAATGGAAGATTAGAGTCGTGTTTGAGGAAGTTATGGATATAGTAATGATATATAAAATGGCTGCAATATTTAATTATTTGAATTATCTTCATTATTTTAAGAGACGCGAAGAAATTTTGTCAACAAAAGTTGTCTGAGAAAATTAATTTGACATAGGTTAGTGATTCTGATATTATCAAATTGTTAAGTTATTTAATTGTGTGAAAGTATATGTATTATTTGATAAATAATGCAGTGGAAGATTAGAGTCGTGTTTGAGGAAGTTATGGAGATTGAAATGATATACAAAATGGCTGCAGTAAGTAATTTGAATTGTCTTCATTATTTTAAGAGACGCGAAGAAATTTCGATTGACAAATGTTTTACAAAAGTTTATTATTAACAAATATTTTTGAACATTGAGACTTGTTCTGATCTTGTGAACTGTAGAATTATTAATTTTTTATTATTAAATTATGACACATCTTAGTCATTTATGAAACTCAGGTACAATAAATGTTGAACAACCGTAAAATTAACTCTGAATTTTAAAATAACCAATTTCTATTTACACGAACTTTGAAATAAGAAATGGCTATCAATGTAGAACTAATAAAAAATAATGATGATCCAATCAGGTTTATTGATTTTTCACAGAATTTTAAATTCTTCTAAAAATGTTTTATTAGACTTTTAGACTTTTACTATAACTAGAATTTGAAATTAAAAAATTAACAGTTATTATAGTTAAAAGTCTTATAAATTATATCTTGCTACAATTATAAAATTGTAGTTGGGATTTTTGAAGATTTCTTATTAATTATAAAAACTATTTCACTTAATGTGTTTTTAATCACTTTGTTATTTAGTCTATAATAAAAAATTGTTTACTACCGATAACTACGAATGGTATTTTACAATTTTCTTCAATTTGAAAAAATATTCATAATTTTAACATTATTAAAATAATATTATAAACGTTATATAAATTGGGTAGAATAAAACTTGTAATATAAAATTTTTTCAAACGGGAGTTTACCATTTTTGTAAAAGATTTTTAGGAACAGTATTCCAAGAAAAAGCTAACGATTTCAGCAAAATTCTTCGTGAATATTATTTTTCCAAAACGCTTTTTTACTGTACCGCACATGTAGCGTAACGGAATATCTTTTTAACTGTAACTACACGGTTTTCTGCGACAGCTATTTCGTTATTTTACACCAAGTGGACAGTGAAGTAGATATTACGTGAGTGTATTTTCCAATTTCTGGCAAAGCTGGCTAAAATTCTAGCGAAGTATTAACACATTTCTTCGAAAGCACACGGCTTACGTGTGAAGTCTCCAAATGCCATAAATTGCAAGAAGCTTCAGCCACAAACTGTACGAAACATTTCAAGCAGTAGAAAATAATATGTGTAAGGTAAAATAGCTACAAAAATTATTCAAACTCCATACTTTAACGTTAATAATTAAATTGCTACATTATTTTCATTGATGTAAATGAAACTGATGTAAATTTTAACTAAACAAAATTTAATGTAAATTTTAAGTAAAAAAGAGATTTATGCGAATTTTAATTGGAAAAAAAATTAATATTTTAACTGAAAAAGAAATTAATGTAAATTTTAACTGCAAAAGAAATTAATCTAAATTTTAAGCAAAAAAGAGACTGATGTGAATTTTCGCAGCAAAAAAAATTAATGTAAAATTTAAGTGAAAAAGGGAGTGGTATAAATCTTAATTGAAAAAGAAACTAAAGTAATTTTTTGTTGACTAAAATTTTGAAGATAAAGTTTCAATGTAATTATTTAAATTAATATTTATTTCTAACTTTTTTTCTATCATTTTACAAAATACAAAAAATTTAATTTAAAACAGAAAACTGTTTCTGTAACAAGTGTAATCTTACACGCTTTAGTTTGCTACAAATAAATGCGATCAACTAGTTATTTTGAGTTTAATGATCACAAAATTTTTTACTTCAATAATATTCAGTAAATTATTATTGGGAAAATAGAAAACCGTTTTTAATTTGTTTTAATTACATCAAGCTTTTGAAATGCCTGTATTGGATATTTGTTATTTGATCCATTCAGACAAAATGTAAATAATATTAGAAAAATTTGTAAAATTTAAAATTTGTGTAAAGCTTGAAT
Organism: Megachile willughbiella; assembly: GCA_945859595.2. Taxonomy (NCBI): domain Eukaryota; kingdom Metazoa; phylum Arthropoda; class Insecta; order Hymenoptera; family Megachilidae; genus Megachile; species Megachile willughbiella. The sequence goes on from OX243807.1 coordinate 3,866,663, forward strand.
GCTTTATCCTGTGTTACTCGTAGTAATAAAATTAACAAAACCTTATTTTAAGTTTACTAATTTTTAATAATATTTTAAGTTTAATAATGTCTCATTTTTAGTAATATTTTAAGTTTACTAATGTCTAATTACTAATAATATTTTGAGTTTACTAATATCTAATTTCTAACAATATTTTCAGTGCACCAATGTCTAATTTGACATTAGAATTTTGTAATTTCTTGTAACAGAATCTTTGCAGAAAAACATCACATTCAATTTGATAGTATTTTTAAGGAAATATAATCATAAGCAGTATAAAAAAATATTAATTCAGCAAATTAGAAATTCAAAAATTTAAAGAGAAGTGATAAGTAGGATTTGTAAAATTAAAATATTTATTAAAAATCCAGTAGTGGATGAAACTTTAAGCATTTGAAAAATGGAAATGTTAAAAATTTGATAAATGGATATTCAAATAAAATATCAATTGATACTGTTTGAAGTATTTCAATAAATAATATATCAAAGTATAACAAAGTATAACAAATTTGTTATACTATTGTATAGTAGTATAACAAATATATAGTATATTTAATATATACTTATTTATAATATATATAGTACAACAAATATATAATACTATAACAAATAATATCAAAGACACTATTCGAAAAATGATCAGAAATGATGGGAACAATATTTAAAATTGTCGTACTAAAATTGAGAATGTAGTAAAATTCACAGGTTTCTTCGAAGAATATAAAATCGATACGAAACTCCACGACAGAACCATTTTTGAGTCCTAGACGATAAGGTACATTCCTTTAGAGGACCACAAGTGGACACACAGCACGCCACGTATATATAAATATAGAATCAAGCAACCGCAAATAACAGCTGGCGAAGCTGTTCAAAAAGCTTTTGATGTGTGCCTGCGATTCTTTCTTACAAGAAAACGTATCAAAGTGTCCATCTCCGATTTTTATGAAACTTCATAAAGCTATTCAACAGGTGGAAAAAAACGGCTGGTATTTATTCATAACTGCTCAGTAGCAATTTCAACCTTTATGAAATGTTTGAACGTACTTTTATTTTATTTCAGACATACGGAATGAAGAACTTCTGCAATAAAAGTTATCGCAATTAAATTTCTTTCATTTCTATTTTTGTGTATTAATTGGTGACTTTTTGACAGAAAGGATTAAGGGTTTGAAATCAGCCCTCAATGCTGAAAAGAATACTTTCTCAAAGGTTGTGATAATTGTATGAAAATTACGGTTGGACAGTTATAAATACTTGAGTTTTACACTTGTTTAATCATGGCGTTAACAAAAAAATATACAGGCTACTTCGGGTCGTTACTTTTAACGAAACAGGTTAGAAAATGTAGTAGAATCGTTCCTATTCGATTTTTTGTAATATTCTGCGCGAGAAAGTATTAGGGTACAATATTAAAAAAAGATGTTTTCAATTTAGAAATGAAATTTTTTGTATAAAAATTGAAAATATTTCACAGATTCAATTCTTTATTTTTTTAACATCATATTTTGGTATTTTTTCACGCAGAATATTTAAAAAAATTGATTTATTCAAAGGAAATGAAATTTTATTAAATAAAACAGTGATCAGAAATCTACAAAAATAGAGATATGAGATGACTTTCACTTACCATAACATAAATGTGTTTTACGATACTAAATCACTTTCTCTATTTCTACAAATAAAAAATAATTGAAGGTGGTAGAGGTAAGTAAATTACATTGTGCTTTTCAAAAATTTCTAAAACGAATAAAAAATTGCCAAAAATTTGTGAAACAAATATAAGCTCATTTTTATATGTATTAAAATATTGACTAAGTCTACTACATTTTCTAATGCTTTTGTTAAAATAGGATCTTTTCCACTTTAGTCTATAATAATACAATCTTCATATTAAAAAAATACTAATCAACATATTTTGATTATATTCAACTATGAATTTAATTTAAACTGTTTAAATTTCGTTTCTGATTAAAAGAACAGAATTAAAAGCTATTCATTGCACAACTAATTTTTTCCAATAATGTCTCTAAATAAAAATTATTTTAAATATCTCTTACTGCTAAAAAATTGCTATAAGTTCAGTTTTAATTGCTTAAATTTCAAACATTGCTAGAATTAAAGTATTTATCAAGAGAATAAGTAAATGAAATGGAGATACGAATGCGCATGCGCGTGGAATGTACAACGCATGCGCACTACGTATCTCAATTCAAAAAACATTTCTTTACTCTTATTCAATAATGTTTCGATAACATTCGATAAAATATTTGTAATTTAACAATATTTGAAGCTATAAAAATTAGAACTGCGCTTACAGTAATTTTTTGACACCGCAAGAAGCTTAAAATAATTTTTATTTTAAGAAATATGATAACTTCAAGCTTTGTCTCAAACGAAATTCAAACAAATGAAACTAAATGCGTAGTTAAAAACTAATCAAAATACAACAATTAATATTTTTCTAAGTGCAGAGATTGAATTTTCGTAGTCTGAAGTAAAGAAGTATACGTAGATGGACCACTGACGTCATTTTCTTGTAAATTTCATTGAAATCAAAGATGGACGCTTTGGTGGTTCTCACAGTTAGCGACGTTTCTCGTGTAGCATTAGAACCAAGCAAAGGACGAAACGACGTCATCAATTGTCGGATTCGTGTGAAAAAAAAAGCGTGGCCACGGCAATGTGCTGATTTTGCATTTCATAGTCGGTGTTTTTTATGCAACCCATCGCCTCTATTTTCTACCTTTCCGACGCGCCACATCGGCCTCGTACTACACAATACACAGTGTCGTTCTTTTTGCTCGCCACGTTCGCTAGAATCGCGCTCCTTTTTTCCCTCGCCCCGCTTTTTTCCGCGTGGCCAACGTCGATACGATTTTTCCGGTCGCTTTTTCCCGCGCGCTCCACCATGCAAATCGACGCGTTTGACGTGTACATTTTCCGCCCTATCCGTTGGCTGCTAACGCGATGATACTTGCTGGTGATTCCGTCTCCCTACAGGAATTTAATTCACTCTTCTCAAGAGGGTCCTTTATTTCAGAACGAGTTTGATGGTTTTTTATTTTTTTATTAAACTTGTAACAGAGTTTCGGACAGTATCACTCTGTAACATATTTATATTGTTTTACTTGTTGCAATACCAAGTCCTGTACTGTTATACGATAATGATATGGTATTATACGAGATTGTATGATAGCATAATATTCTACAACACTGCATAAATAGTATTATGCGACACTGTATAATAGCATAGTACTATACGACACTGTATAACAATATAGTAATATACATTTTGTACCAGTAACGTATTATATTATACTTCGTAACATACTGTTATATTCATATATTATTATACGACACTGTATAATAGTATAATATTATATAACACTGTATAACAGTATAATACTATACGACACTGTATAACAGTATAATACTATCTAACACTGTATAATAGTATAATATTATGCGACACTGTATAATACTATAGTACTATACGACACTGTATAACAATATAGTAATATACATTTTGTACCAGTATCGTATTATATTATACTTCGTAACATACTATTATATTCATATATTATTATACGACACTGTGTAATAGTATAATATTATATAACACTGTATAACAGTATAATACTATACGACACTGTATAACAGTATAATACTATACGACACTGTATAACAGTATAATACTATATGACACTGTATAATAGTATAATATTATGCGACACTGTATAGTAGTATAGTACTATACGAAACTGTATAACAATATAGTAATATGCATTTTGTACTAGTATCGTATTACATTATACTTCGTAACATACTATTATATTCATATATTGTTATACGACACTGTATAATAGTACAGTATTATACAACACTGTATAACAGTATAATACTATACGACACTGTATAATAGTATAGTATTATACAGCACTGTATAACAGTATAATACTATACGACACTGTATAACAGTATAATACTATACGACACTGTATAACAGTATAATACTATATGACACTGTATAACAGTATAATACTATACAACACTGTATAATTGTATAGTACTATACATTTTGTACCAGTATCGTATTATATTATACTTCGTAACATACTATTATATTCATATATTATTATACAACTGTATATAATAGTATTATACAACATTGTGTAATAGTATAATACTATACGACACTGTATAATAGTATAGTATGAATAGAACACAATCGTTTTTACAAATTTTCATACACTAACTACGAACCTACAAACTATTCTATTTGAAATTCAAATTTGTGAATTTAGGAACTTCTTATGTTTTAGGTACCGAAGTTATACAAGTTTACTTTAGGTAAAATGAGTCCCCAGATTTGTCAAAATAAAGTACAGAGTGATTCATAAAAAAGTAACAAATTGTATTTCTTTTTTTATGGAAGTTCCACAAAACTTCATAATCAGTATACAAAAATCTTCAGATGTTGATTCAGTATCACAATATAAAGTACTTTTACAATGGTATGAGAGAAACTATTTCCATCCAGCAGTTTTAATTCTTGAAATAAGAAGGTGAAAGTGGAACTGTGTTGAAATTTAATGGAAAAGAAAATTTGTTTTGTAATATTCATTTACGTTTAATATAACTATTATCTGATCTATCCCAGTTATCGAAGTAAGTTCTGAGTGCATTTGTATATTAAATAATATATAGTTTCTTGTTTTTACAACGCTTGTGCTCTTCATTTAAACCCTTCTCAGATTTATAATTTGTAACTTTTGATGCATCGATAATTTATTTATTTTAAATAACTCCTATAGTCACACAAATAAAATATTGTCAGACAAATTGTATTTACATCATTAATTAAAAGCCTGAAAAGAGTCGAAACAAAAAACAGAAACGTTGTAAAAACAATAAACTGTAATTATTCATTTCCTAATAATTTGTTCTGAAGGATAAGAAAAAAAATGTTCATCTAATGTTTCTGCATATTAATTGTTCCAATATCAACTCGTAATATCTTGAAAAATAAAGAATGGATAATTATGTAAAAAATAATGATAAAGTTTAAGAAACATGTATACATACACCAGAATTATTTGATATTTTGCCCCAATTTCATTTTAAAATGTTGCACACTACCATTATAATTATTTACCGATGTAAGTTTAATAATTTTATGCTTCAAAACCGATGGGGAATTTGTAATATTAAATTTTATCGATAATTTTTACTCTTATCTATTTGTTGTAATTCCACACTGAAAACACTGCTTGAAGTTATCGCGTTTAAGCAGAGTTCAAGGAAGTTTTACCGGTATCCCAACTAATTTTATTACTGTTTGAAAGTACTTTGATATTTGATAATAAATGGTGAAGAAACTTTCAAACTGGACATAGTTTCAGATCGAGAGCTTTAAATAGTATTAACAATGGTAAGAGGGATAATAACATCCTTAATGTTATGAAGATTAAATAAAAATATAGTGACTGCTATTTTATAAAATATAGTAAGATATGTTCAATTAATTTTTATTATCAAATGCTTTACAAGTTATTTATTATCGCTCACATTTCTTGAATCAGAAATTATTTAGTAATAATTTCTCTGATCAAAAAATTATTGTTGCAAATATTAATATGATATTATATAATATTATTCATAATAATATTGATTGAATAATTAAAATGTACACAAGATATTTCATTCTATTAATACTATACTATTTATATCACTTATATTATGATAATTATATAGTATCGTATAATTCTATAGTGATACTATAATGCTACAATACTATAATATTATAATACTACTAATAGTATGTTATATTGTTACTACAATATGTATATGCACTACATACATTATGTATATACTACATAATACTACAGTATCATAATAATAATATATTATTTAATATTGCAAATAGAATTCAAAAAAGAAGATACAGTTTGTTACACTTCCATGAATCACCCTGTATATTATCTAACTCAAGATCCATTCAACAAAATTATTTTATTTAATACACTTATTTCTTCCTACTTTTAGTACATTTATTCCTATATTCTCTCTTCAGATTTAAAATATTCAAATTATAAAAGCTTAAAGTAAACTTCAGAAGTTTCAACTATTCTAAAATTGGAGGTTTAACAAAAAAACTACCAGACGGGTTAAACGACCAGTCCTCAGATTTCTTATTTTAAACTAAAGAACATATTAAGATACATTTCACCAGATGCATATTTATTTTCATCGGGAGAAAGAATTAATTTACACACTGTTTTGTTTCATCTTTTCGTTATTTTATTCTCAATTTATAAGCAACCTATTGTACTCCAATAAGTTCAGTATTAACCCGTAAAGTCCTGAAACGCCATTTTTACCTTTTTTACAGCCTGTCAATAAAAATCAAACCCGTTGAAAGATTTTAGAAAGAATGTATTCTATTTTTTAATCCGTTGCTGTTCTATCGGCATCTCTCATGGTTTTTCCAATATGGCAACTTTTCTCCAGAAAAACATTGAAATTTATAAATGTCAGTTTAATTGTTATGCAGATAGGGTTAACACACTTATATCTACTTAAACATCTGGATTGAGTGGAATTTTTAGTTATACCGTAAGGCTTCATCGGTATTTCTGGGAAATCCAATATGGCGGATCGTCAGCAGCAGCTTTTATCACGAAATTTTTACCTTTTTCGTCTTTTTATTGTACTGACGCAAATTCAAACGCGATACTCTTTATATACGAGAAAGGTAATCATTGCGTTCTTACATGAAACGTGAAACAATCACAGTAATACGACATGGCGGACATAACCTCAAAATACGACCCAAACGCATTTTATTTATATTTTCATTATATTTATTTCAAAGAGATCGTTGTGAATATAAGCTGTCGACGACGATTCGCCATATTGGATTTTCCAAAAATATCAACAGAATAAAAGTTAAAAATTAAAGTACAATAAAAATTCCACCCAATCCAAATGTTCAAGTATATACAAATCCATTGACCGTACCTACATAACAATTTATCAAAATGAAATTTGCAAATCACCTTGTTTTTCTGAAAAAAACCACATTGGAAAAACCATGAGGTATATGGATAAAATAGCGACAGATTCGAAAACAACACGAATAATTTCTTTAGAGACTGTATCGTTACTCAGATTTTTCAAAGGGTCCTATCTTCATTGATAGGCTGAAAAGAACTTAAAAATGTCGTTTCACGGGTTGATCGTATTACATTGCAATACGTAACATCGTGTTACAAATTGCAGACGTTCAGCAAATCGATCAAAAGCGAATTAGAACCCCGACAATTTATCTGGTCACGAAATCACCAGCGAATATCGAAATAATTTGAGTGTCCAAGCCACTCGTTGACCAGCGTAACTTGTGCAACTTTTCGTGAAATGTCGTTTCAATCGCAGAAACCGAGGAACTTGTTCCCGGTGAAAATTACTCGCAACTTCTCGTGGTCGTTTGTCATCTCCTTCCGGGAAAATTCGTCACTCGGCAGGTGTCCAACGTGGAAAATCCGAGAAAGCAACCCAGCACCATTGCACACCGCTATCCTTGTCGCACACTATTTAGGTGCCTCTTCCTCTTCTCCTTTTTTAGTTTCTTTTCATCCCTTCAGATTACACGTGCATGCATGATCGGTGTACTAGAGCTCGTAGGTATATGCTCGTATATTACGAGCTACGTTCTCGATCGCATCGATGCTTTTGGTGCAAGCCGGATGACTGATTACAGTGATGGGCAGATTAAGCGCCTGGCAAGAAACTAGTGGATACTATTGTGCACACAGTTATAAATTCTAGGGTATTTATGGACGTTTCAAGTTTTCCCATTTTTATACCTGAAAAGTTTTAAACGATCATGGACTTTTGAATCGAAGAACTTTTGAACGTAAATTGTAATTTGTGGATTCGGGAGCTTTTTAAGTTTGGGATATTCCAAATTTAGAAATTTGGGGATTTAAGTAGTTAATTTCATTTGGCAATGGGAGTGTGGAAATTTAGGAATTCAAAAATTTTATTTAAAAATTTGGGATGTCGGAAGGAATAGGGAATTAGGAAGTTTGAAGATTTTTAAGATAAGGGATTCGGAAACTTTTGGAATTTAAGTCTGTGTAAATTCAGAGATTTAAGAATGAAAACATTTGGAAATTTAGAAATGTTCAAGTTTTAATTTTTGGAAATTACCAAATTTAGAACTTGTGGAAGTTACCGATTGTTAAATTTACTAATAACCAAATTTTGGAGTTTTAAGTCTGGTAATTTCAAAATTAGAAATTTTAGAAATTCAAGAGTTTAATAATTCGAAAATTTGAAAAATTTAAGAATATTAGACTTTGCAAATTTGTAAATACTTTATAACCAGAAATTTGTAATCTTGGATATTTGCAAAATTTGGACCTATAGAAATTTCAGATTTCTTAGGCTTCAAATTTACAAATTTGGTAATTTGAAAACTCAGAAATTGAGACATTTTGAAACTTAAAAATTGAGATATTTGGAAACTTAGAAAATGTAAAAATTTCAAATTCACAAATTACTAGCTTTCTAATTTTTCAAATTGTAAAAATTTCAAATATCTAAATCTTTAAATGACCGAATTCCTAAATTTCTGAATTACCACATTTTCGAGCATTTAAACTTCGACATTATCAAGTTTTTAAAATTAAAAATTTGGGAATTTGAAAATTTGAAGATTAAAAAACATTTATATAAAGAAATTAAAAATTTTCAAATTTGAAAATCCTTATGTTTTCAAATTTTGTCATTGTCAGAAACGCTGAGACCCAAAACCTCAAATTTTTTATTTCTAAATTTGCATTTTCACAAATTTCTAAATTTCTAGATTTCTGAATTTCCAAATTTCGAATTTATTAGATTTCTAAATTTCTAAATTTCTAAATTTCTAAATTCTCAAATTTCCCAATATTAAAATTTTTTAATTTTCAATTTTACAAAGTTTAAAACTTGGAAATTAGTGAACTTGAAATTTGAAAATTTGATAATTTATAAATTTTAAAATAGGTAAACCAAAAAATGTATAAACTTGGAGATCACAAAACTTAAAATTTGTAAATTTGAAGATTGGGAAACTGGAAAACTTAAAGGCTTAAAAATGGAAAAATTTAAAAATTTAGAAATTCGAAAATTTGGAAAGTTAAAAGTTTAGAAACTTTGAAATTTAAAAGCTTGAGAATGTAGAAATTTGAAAATTGTGAAACTAAAAAACTTCGAAAACATGAAAATTGTAAAACTGAAAAAAGTACAAATCTAAATATATAAAAATTGCAAAAATTCATGTCCTAAAATGAGGAAATTCTCAAGCTTCCTTAAAAAATGTTCAAACAACAAAATCCCTAAACCATCAACGCCCACAATTGCACACACTGGCACATCGTGTTCTCGCAAATGCCCTTGAGTTGCCCATCACTAGCAAAAAGCGTTCCACGTAAATTTGTCATCCGCTGAGGAACGTACAGCTTGCCGAAACTCGTTTGAAGACATTTGAACGTTCCGAGACCTCTTTTGAAGTTCGCCAGTATTCGCGTTACTTTGCTTAAATTAAAGAAAGTTCTACTCGGGATGAAAGCAGCGGCGTCGCTTTGAAAAATTGATCAACGAAAGAGGTAGACGCAATGAGATTTTAAAGTAAAATAGTCAAGCTGTACGTTCTCGAGAAATTTCATAAAAATTAAAATTTCCGAGTTGGAAGGATTGCCTGACCATTCGCTGAAACTTGGAACTTGTTCGTAATTTTATCTACGATCTAACGAGATCATTCCACTTTTAAATATTTTAGCCTGCCTTCTTTTTGCCATGCAAAATACGAATGCGGAAATATTGCGACACGTATTCTGGCTGAATTTTTTTCTCTTCGATGCATGTTCACTGATATTTGTAACTGTGCACACGTACATATAATACATGCACACGATTGATGTCTTTGGCGAACTAGGAAACACATATTCAACGTTTTTAGTGTCTACTGTGTTAGCGGGCAAAGATTGCAAATCTTTTAATCAAGTATTCGATGATCTTGTGCAAATTGAAGATTAGAGGTGTGCAAAATTTTTCATCCAATTTTTGAAAAATTTCCACTTTAGTTTGGAAATTTCGTGCGAAAATTTTATTCGTTTTAAAATGGACTTCTTTTCAAAGGGAAGTTGAGGCAATCATGGAAAATGTGGAAAAAATGGATATTTGTAAAATTATAAAAGGATGGAGATTTTTGTCTACCTTTTTGAATTCTACAGTGATTTATGAATTTAATAATATTTTTGAAATTATCAGTGGTAATATTTGTAGATTATTATTGATTTATTAGTAATAAATCGATGGTAGTAATACATAAATTTATTAGTAATAAATCAATAATAAATAAATAATAAATTATTAGTAATTTGTAGGACATTTTCATGAGACAAACTAATGACAAACTATTGTCTGGATTATATTAATATTTTGAGAGAAAATGTCTATGAAAATTAGTAATAAATATATTTATGAATTATTGATTAATTAGACCTCAAATTGAAAAATTTGAAGATATCAGTTTAACAAATTTCATGAATCACTGTACTCAATAATTGAGACTATAATTGAAACTTCTGAAATTTTAACACTGAAATATTAAAAATCTTGACAAAGTTTTATTATTAAAATTTGAACGTATATTATTAATACGTGCTTATGAGATTATTAAAACGAAGCACTTGTGCTTTGCAAGAAGAATACCGAATCCAAACGATTCAAAACTGTTAAGTTTCTGTAAATGTTATTTGCAATATTTATAAATTAAATTATTAAAAATATTGGTATTAACTTTTTTTACAAAAATACAGAAATAAGAAATTTTATGGAAAAATCTTTCAAATTTTTGTACAACTTGCTTTGAAGTTCTAAAATTGGAATATATTACTAATTTTTGACAAAAATATAGAAATATGAAATTTATTCTAATTATACAATTTTGTGAGAGAACTAAAAATCTTGCAAATTCTCATAGAATCTGTTTTGAAGTTTTAGTAGTGAAAAACATTAGTGTAAATTTGATAAAAATATAAAATTAGGAAATATATTATAATTAAAGGAATTTTGCAAAAGAAAGACTTCAAATTTCTATAAAATTTTTCTTGAGGCTTTGTAAAAATATTAGTATTAACTTTTTCATAAAAATTGCAAAAGTTTGCTACAATTGAAATTTGATGAAATACGGAAAATCTTTCAAATTTCTATAAAATTTATTTTGAAGTTTTATTATCGTTAACTTTTTTACATAAATACAAAACTACGAAGTTTAAGAAATTTTGTGATAGGAAAACGCAGAATCTTTCAAATTTCTACACAACTTATTTCCAAATTTTATAGTTAATAAATATTACTATTTAGTAATAAAGATTTAGTAAGTTTTGACAAAAATACGAGAAATTTTTACCAAAAAGCAAATAATCTTTCGAACTTGTGCAAAACTTGTTTTGAAGTCGCAAAAAAACTTTTTCATAAAAAAACTTAACTTTTTAACAAAAATACGAAGTGTATTATAGTTACGCGAATTTTATGAAGCATCTAATCTATCAAATTTCTATAAAAATTTTTTTAAACATTCATCGGTGAATCATCATAAATTTTACAACGAACAGAAAATATAAAATACATGAGAACGAAAAAAGTTTTGCAAAACAAGTGAAATTGATTGATCAGTTAAAATGAATATAGATATATTAATTACTAGATAAAAGAGGAATTGTCAGACTATATTGCCAGAAAAGATTTTCCGTTCTCCTCGCCAGAGAGATATCTGAGATAATCCGGGAAAGAAGTAACCGGAAACTGCAAACTCGAGAAATATGTTGAACTGCATACACGGTATTTGCATTACGTGATTCAAGTATGTTGCATACGACAACAATATCGAATAGTTCGACACGTGAGTATAACATTCTTCGACAACGAACAATCGTAGATCTACATATATGACCCAGTTGTCGATAAATTCCTATCTCCGGTTCATAATCGATATCGAATAGAGGACTACTGTGGAGATAGCCATACGAATATTTTCGTCGACGGATAATGATGTAGTGATGGATAAATACAAATTTTATTAACCCTTTCGCTACAATTATTTTTTGTATTAACCATTCGTTGCGTGAATGTTTCAGTTATTAATATTTGAGTTTGTAATATTAGTAATATTTTAATTAGTTATATTTGCAGCATTTCCATAGTAATATTACTAATATTTCAATTAGTAATATTTCAAATTATATTTCGATTAAAAATATTTCAATCACTAATATTTCAATAAATAGTTTAGTAAAAAAGTGTATTATTCGATTCTCACAAGCAACAATAATAAAAAAAAAGTAATGAAGAAATGTTTTCTACAATTCAAACAAAAATTATGTAAAATACATTATATCTTCGTATATTTCGTTTTGGAGCACCATTTTTGAACTTTATTTTAACAATCAGATAGTCGACAAAATACGACTTTGAGTGTCGGAATCTATTAACAGGAATTTCAGAATCTAGTTCTATAATCGTTCAAATACATAATTGACGTACAGAAAGATACGAGAACTATTGGTTAGATTAAATATTCAGTCGTACTGAATTTCATAAATCAATTCATATTTTTACACGATTTTAAAGATCGACGAAGCGAAAGATAAAAGAAAATACAATCGTGTCAGAAAAGTAGACAGTCATTGGGTTGATGATCGACACTAACACAAACGACTGTCGTGTGATTGTAATCGAGAATCGTGGGGCGATCACTATACTATCAATTATAAAGGAACACCTTAATATCGGTAGTGAAATTCACACGAACTGTTTCAAAAGTTACACAGGACTCAATGTAGAAGGCCATGTCATAAGAGTATTCATCACAGTAAAGAGTTCGTAGGCGAATATAATTTACTTTGAATTCGAGTTAGATTACGGCCAAATTTCGATTAAACTTTAACTAAATGAAATTTAATAAGTGTTAGCTAGCGGTACGCATACTCAAAAAGTGGAATCATGCTGGCGTCCTGCAAAAGACTGGATGAAAGAAAGAGGACGTTTTCACGACAATGAATTTGAGTTTCGACTGTGCGAATATTTATGGCGACAATTTTGCCACCGAAATTATGTTGAGCTAATGGCATTTTTGATGAACGTGATCCGAACACAATATGTGTTTTACTAAATAGTAGAATTCACCTTATTGCCGCATTAAAGTAAGATGTACTTCAAAACTATTAAACTTTAAAAATATAATTTTTGAACTAATAGATTTTGACATTCAAAATCGTAATATTTTGTCTATATTGAATACTATCAGATTGTGCAAAAAAAGTTAAAAAAGATATCCCACGATGAAGTTACTGCTCGTAACTTACAACTAGAAAATTATAAACCTTATTATATGCAGTATTTAATAGTAGGTATGAAAATCATCATACATTCAGCATTGTTGTATTTGTAATTTAATCTAACTTCATAAACTTTCTGCAGCATATTTCACAAATGTGTAATTGCGCGAATTTAATTAATTTCGAAGGCAATGTGAGGATACAACACGCATACATGGTTAGTTAGGGAATAAAATATACTTTTTACGACTTTCAAAAGTTGAATTATGAAAATAAACTGAGGTCTCTTATTAGAAGAGGTTTTTATATTAGCACTAGATTTATGAGAACTGTTTAGATTTCTTATTTTAATGATTAAAATTGAAACTCTTAACTTATTTTAAATGATATTATATTTCTTATTTTATGTTAATAATATAAAATGGATATCATTATTGTTATTAATACTATTATTTAGCTATGTTACCACTGCTATTAATTAACAAAAATTCACTTTATTTGATTTTATTATAAGTTACAAAACTTTCTAAGTTATATTTATTAAAATTACCAAGTAATAATCATTATTGTTATTAATACTATAACTTTACTAGTATTTCTACACGAATTATTAAGTTATAATAAGTTTTATTTCATTTCATTTTAAATTACAGAGGTTATTACGTCGCTTGTGATATATGTTACAATATTAAAAAGAATTATTATTACTGTTAATCTTACGCTGTTATTACTACTATTAATAAATAGAAATTCATTCTTTCTTATCCCATATTAAGTTACAAAAGTTACCAAGTTCTATTTGTTGAAATAAAAAAATTATAATAATTATTATTGTTACCACTAATAAATATGCTAATTTTATTTCTTTTATTTCACATAGACTTAAAACAATTTTAAAGTTACTTTTTATGAAAAAAAGAATTATAACTATTATTTCCACTAGTTTATTATTATCGTAACTATTATTACTAAACAATATTTCATTTTATATAAGTTCACTTTAAATTGCAGAAATTATTATAAAGCTTTTATACAAATGTATGTTAATTTTTATTGAGCTAAAGAATCACTATATAACCTTGTTTACACATCACTTATTATTTACTTTTCTATTTTATTTTCAATTGAAAAATAAGTGGTTATCGAACGTCTGTAAATCTGGTGTTAAGCGTTTTTGCTAAACGCCCCATATTAGTAGCGAAAGGGTTAATACGTAAGGAAGCCAAACACAAGAACGAAATATAAATGTTAGGATTCGAGTCGAGAGGAGAAATCACGAGAAAAGGTAGAAACCTTTTAGGGAATGTTCCTCGAGAAAGGAGACAACGTTGTACAAACAAGACTCGTAAATTTCGAAAGAGGAATGGCTGCTTCGAGGAGGACCGTACTTCATCAGGTGTAAACGCGACGATATTTCTCTTCTTAAAAATCGTACGTGGCCGGGATTCACAGCTGTGAAGCGAAACGTGTGGTGCCGGCTCTTTTTGTCACGAAATATTTCAATATATCGCGAAAGCTCGCGTCTGACGAAGCGTTTATTTCTGCTTTAAAACCGTCACCTGAATAGGGAGAAGTAGCAGAGAGATAAATCTGACAACAAAACGAAACATTTTTGTTACCTCAGCTCCAAGAGTTTTTGGTCGTTTTGATGCATAGAATCGATCATGTGGAAATGAACTTTATATTTATGGACAGATTATATAAACGCAGTCTACCAATATCAATTTATGAGTTGGCGCGTGAGGTCAACCTAAAGTAAAAGAAGCTCTATACCCACCGTGAACACTTCCAGCGTTATATTTCGCAAAATAAGAATAATGTCAATAACAACTGCTGAACGCAATTCGTTAATTAACCCCTTAACTACAAGTTTTTCGGCAAGTGCGTCAGTCAGAACTGCCTAATTAATACTGCAGAGTTAAGATAAAGAACGTTGAAATATAAGGTATTTTGGATTTAGCTCATCATTTATAAATGTGGATCTATTTAAGACTCCTTAATATATTGGTTTTGAAATTAAGACGTATTGCAACTACAATGCAAAAATACATGAGTAATGATACTGGAAAAAAGACATGCAAATAATTTTTCATTCAATGTATCGATTGTTTATTTTTTCAACTGTGTGCCCCACTTTGACAAATCCGAAGAAATTACAAATTAATAATCATGACAAGACCTGTGCAATTGCAGAGATATAAACATGGTCATTTGACAATTTCTATTAAAAGAAAATATTTTTAAACTTCAAGAATTTTTTAAAAATTCATTTTGTGGTTAAAAATTCTGAAAAATTTCACAAACGCGTATGGTATAGAGTACGTGTAGTGTATTCATATAATAAATTATATTAGGCTAAACTTTACTTTGAGGCACACGAAATTATTGACTTCTTTTACCATTTAATTCTTGATAGAATATAAAAACACAAGTTACTGGAATACAAAAATGCACAATACAATACAAATACTAGAATACAAAAATGTAAGATTTAATGTTAGGAATTCAGTAGTTAAAAAGTTATTTGTACGTCAATTTGAGTGCTTTTGGCGTATTTGACAGGTTATTGCGACGCCATATTGGCTTTTAGCATGCTCCATTGGTCGGTTAGGTAGAAAATGCCATTAAAATGGTAAAACATGCTTTTCTGTATACTAGCTGTAAACAGATGTTGTTTTGTTTTAATAAACAACATAGAATCATTTTAACGCTCATAAACGTAGCCCAATCAAATTATAGATAGAACTCAATGTGACGTCACACATGTCAAAATAGCTAAAAATGCTTAAGTTTACATACGCATAACTTATTACTACCATTGAAACTTGCATTTCTATATTCTAGGCATCAAAAGCTATTAAATGGTAAAAAAGTCAACAATTGTGTACCCAAAATAAAATTAAAATATTAATAATTTATTTTACAAAAATTGAAAAAGGAATTTTGATGTACCATTGTAGCTATGGCATGTACAATGTTTTTTCTATCCCGTACAACCTTGCTCTGCGTGTAAAGAAATAGTTTTCGAGCAGTAATGTCCAACCTGTATATTGACGAACAAAACAATATACCAACACTAGCAGTTTACGAAACGCAGAGAGCTTCATTTAAAAGTTGTCCCGCGGCAATGGAAATTAATTCTGCAACAGATAGTCTGCTAAAACAGCAGGCCCTGTTCGTGTGTGTCGGAATTCGTTGTCCACGTAAACATTTCGTTGTTTGAACGCGGCCCTCCTTTGCAATTAACAATTGCAGCCTCCGTATTTTTCGTTTCCGTTTTATCTGGTGACGTTTATCGGCTAACGAACGAAAAAAAAACGAACGAGAGAAAAAGGGACTCGATTAAACTTTTACAGAACACGTTCGTTGTAAATCATTCAACGACAACGAATTTTATTCTGAAACTGTTCCTTTGAGCTCTAATGCTGAGGAAATATTTCGATAAACAGGATGTTCTTGTTTTAGGTGTTGTAGAAAATGTTCGGTTTGCTTTATTGGAGAATTGTTTGTTATTAAAGAATGTAAGGTATATTTAATTACGGAATTGTTAAGAATTATTCGCTGTTTTATTTATAGTTTCGTGTATTTCAGGCTCTACTATTTCAGTAATAAATATTTGCGTTGTGTTGTTAACTGGACCTTGATTTCAAAATTTTCGGATTTTTAATTTTAGAAAAATACAGTCGTTTTAATTTTCAAGTTTTTAATTCAAGAAGTTCCGAATTTTTTAATTTTTAATTGAAGAAGATCCGAATTTTTTAATTTTTAATTTAAGAAGTTCCGAATTTTTTTATTTTTAATTTAAGAACATCTGGATTTTTTAATTTTTAATTTAAGAAGTTCCGAATTTTTTAATTTTTAATTTAAGAGGTTACGAATTTTTTAATTTTTAATTAAAGAAATTCCGAATTTTTTTATTTTTAATTTAAGAAGATCTGGATTTTTGAATTTTTAATTTAAGAAGTTCCGAATTTTTGAATTTTTAATTTAAGAGGTTACGAATTTTTTAATTTTTAATTTAAGAAGATCTGAATTTTTGAATTTTTAATTTAAGAAGATCCGAATTTTTGAATTTTTAATTCAAGAAGTTCCGAATTTTTTAATTTTTAACTTAAGGAGTTTAGAATTTTTTAGTTTGGAAGTATACAAAGTTGTCATTTTGTAGATTTAAAATTTTTAAACCTCTAAATTTTCAAATTATAAAATTTGCAAATTTTCTAGTTATGAAATTTGTAAATCTTCAAATTGCGAAATTTGGGAACTTTCGAATGATAAAATTTACAAATTTTCGAATTTCCAAGTTGCCAGCTTCTGAGTTTTCAAATTTTCAAACTGTTGAATTTGTAAACTTTCAAAGCTTTAAACTTTTAAACTGTTTTGCAAGCATTCATACAACTTTTGAGATTTACATAATTTGAAACTTAAAAATTTCCAATTTAGATAGTTGAAAACTTCAAATTTTCATATTTACAAAATTTTATATGTGTGTACTTTCAAATTCTTAAATATTTGTTTCTGAATTTTGAAATCACGAAATTTTCACATTATTTATTTTCTGACCATTTATATAAAAATTTTAATTCAACTTTTAGAATAGCTCAGATTTAAACACTTTTAAATTATACAAATTTTGTATGTGAGAACATTTGCAATTTTTGATTTATAGATCTTTAAACTTTCAATTTTACAACAAATTTTGAAATTTAGGAAATTTCAAATGTTTTCAGATTTGTCAATTTCAATTTGAGAAATCTGTAAATTGTCGAATTTTTATATCAGCGAAGTATTACCAAAATAAAAAACTTTTATGGTTAAAAATTTATAGTCTTTCTAATATTCAAATTTCTTAATTTGTGTGTAAAAATTTATAAATTTCGAACTGTAATATAAAAAATGTTAAGTTACACGAACGTGAAAATTTCTGACTTCAGTGCAAACTTTAATTTCAGAATTTTGCAAACTCTTGCAATTTGTAAATTTATAAGTTTAATAATTTGCAGACTTTAAATTTGAAAGTTTAGGAAACTGAAAATTAACAAATTACAAAATATAATAACTATTTACTATATTGCCAATTCCCATAATTTTCTACTGATACATCATTTATCTAAAAAATTCAACTGCATTTGTGAATGAAAGGTCTTCGCATTAATCTGACGATGAGAAACATATGAAAACGTACTAATATGATCGTATTAAGATTTATTTGACGTCTAACGTTTAGCCTAATCGAAAATTTAACTGAGACGTGATTCCATCCACAAACGTAGGTTATTTCGTTGCGGTTTAGCTATATATACATAACGTAGATCTGATTAGGCTATAATGTATACCAAGCTGAAACGTGATCACGATTCAATTAAGACTCAATCTGACACAGATCAAACCTAGACTTAAATTGAAGATCCAATTGAGATCTCACTTAATGCAGGGTTAATCTAGATTGGATTTCATCTGGATTCAATTGATCTATGCTCTAAATGTAACTCAGAGTCAATCTAATCTAGAGCTATTCGGAATTGACTTAATTCCAATCTAATTCGGAATTGATCCAATTACAGGTTAACTGAAATTTCATTTCGATATAATTAACACCTAATCTCATGAATTTTAAACGAAATCAGAATTAAGATTGGAGAATACGGAACATATGTAATTCAATTTGAAGTGAAATGCAATTATAACTTAATTTTGCAATTATATAATTATAAAATGCAATTATAAATAACTATGAAAATTAATTTACTAAATGACGTTTTATATTGCACCAAAAAGCAAAATTTTGAATCTAATTTGTAAAGAATGAACGTATTGTTAGCAGAGGATATTAAGTAATTCACAAATGTAATTGTTTATAAAACTCAGTATAAATATGTACATATATGTATATGTGTATTAATTTTGTATAAAATTCGACATGGATAGTTTCGGTTGAAATATCTCAGTGTGGTTCTATTTCCATTAATTTGTAAAAAAAAATGACTAGGAACGAATTACAATTATGTAGCAATGCATTTGTTTAATTGAAAAAGCTGAGATAACTGTAACATGTTCAAATATAATTCTGAAAAAATTATATATTTTAATACCGGAATTTTTGCATTTTAAATTATAGAAATTACTGTATTATTTTTGTTAAAATAAAACTATTATTATTGTTATTATTACTAGTAATACTATTATTTTCCTATTATTACTATTGTTATCAATAAATAATAACTCATTTTCAATTCATTTTACATCACAAAAATTAGTAAATTACTTTTGTTAAAATTAACTAACAATAATAATTACTAATTCACAATAATTTCACCAATTTCAGTGATCTATGATTTTCATATTTGAAAAGAAAAATTCTAAGATCCGCCATTTTGTCAAGTTCTGTAAATCTAGCTTTACTAATAGTAGAAATTATATAACACTGAATAATAATAATAATAATAATAATAGTAATTATATTTCCTAATAATTTCTCCAATTTCAATGATCTACAATTTCCATAATTAAAAATAAGAATTCTAATATCCGCCATTTTGACAAGTTCCGTAAATCCAGTGTTACTAATAATAAAAATTATATAACACTAAATAATAATAATAATAGTAATAATAATAGTAATAGTAGTAATTATATTTCCCAATAATTTCTCCAATTTCAATGACCTATAATTTCCAGAATTAAAAATAAGAATTCTAATATCCGCCATTTTGATAAGTTCCGTAAATCCAGTGTTACTAATAGTAAAAATTATATAACACTAAATAATAATAATAATAATAATAATAATAATAATAGTAATAGTAGTGATTATATTTCCCAATAATTTTTCCAATTTCAATGATCTATAATTTCCATAATTAAAAATAAGAATTCTAAGATCCGCCATTTTGACAAGTTCCGTAAATCCAGTGTTAACGGCGTAGGGTCGCACTTGTTTGTTTGCGTCCATCTTGTTTTTTTACATTAGCAACTGTCTCAAACTTGCACATCACATATACGAGAGAAACAAGTCAATTTCGAAAGTAAGAAGAGAGCAAAAGAGTTTTGAAAAAAGAGACAAGTCGAGTCGAAAGTAAATTCAACCATAATGTTCGATGATTGCAAAAATGAAGTTTTTACGAGCACACACACACTAGTAGTCTTCACCACAAGGTACTCAGGTATTTCCACACAGTAATAAATACCGCATGTTTAATGAAGTCGAATTTTGGAAGGTGAGACAGATGCTAATTTAAACAAGATGGCCGTCAACAAACAAGTGCCACCCTACGCCGTTAAACCCTAGTAGAATAAACACTAACGTCCGTGAATGTGCCTGATAAAAACAAAGTAACCGTAAAAAATTCGTTAAATATTGTCGAAGCAAGGTTAAATGAAGCAAACCTAAACAAAAGATTGCACAGAGGATCGAAGGGGAAGAAGCAAGAGAAAAACCGTTCATGAGAGCAGATAGAGAAGCGTTTCCAACGTGACGAAGCGACGGGCTTTATTGCTTGCCGCGAAAAAGGCTAGCTTAAAAGCCTTCAGGGAAAAAATCTCATTTCGATGCAGCTGTTCATTCTGCGGCTGTTAGCCGTTTGCTCGATACACTAAAAAAAAATAGAGAAAAAGAGTTCCTTTGGTTTTTCCGTGCCGGACTCATGTGTTCCTCTTTCGATCCTTTTTTCCAGCTGGGAGCAAGAAATGTTTCGATGTGCTGATCGCGAACGAAAGCAATTCATCGGTTGAGTTTTCCATTGAAACAAGCAATTTTTTGAGAACAGTTTGCTGTACTATGGTTGAAACTGTACGAGGTGGATAAAATAGTGAACCATTTTGAGATTTAGACAGAATAGCTGGAAAAAATGATGGATTCAATTTTTTTGATCGTGTCAGTATGAGATACGGAATTTAGTGAAAAATTTAACGGTGTACAATTTTTTTGAACAAGAGGAAATTTGTTTGGTTTATTTTGTGCTGTTTGTATGCGATATCTCGGGAAAGCTAGATAGATACTGCAGGGAAAATAATTATAGTTCAGTATTTAATGGAGAGATTGAGAAGACCATTTCTTTAAGACAAATCGATTTGGGGATATTGATTAAAATGCCAATGAAGTTGGAGAAATTCGAAAATTATATAATTTCTAAACGTATAGACATCATTTTTAAACTTTCGAGCTTTCAATTCTACAAATTTCCAAATTCCAAAATTTTTAAATTTCCAAATCACAAATTCAAATCCCAAAATCTATTATTTTTAAATTTTCTATCTCTATTATTCTAAAATCTAATATTTTAACATTTCCAAATTCTAAAATTCCCAAATCCCAACATTGCTGAATAATTAAATTTCTAAATTTCCACTTTGAATCGGAAAACGAAATAATTATCAACGAGTTATAGGAATAGAAAATTCTGGGAAGCGGCAATATAGATAGAGATCATCCAAAAGAACAACGCGTGACAATATAGTCAAAATGTGGTGTATAGTCATACAATACTTGGCTATATAATGAAAGGTTGCAATAGCATTCGTTGAAGAAGTATATTTTCCATCGTATTATTGTAAAACAAAATAATTTGTAATTTTTAAGGATAATTTTTAATATTTAGGGCGATGGAATTCTATGCATCAAAACGAAAAAGAAATAACAGAAAATGTTATGGAAAGAGTAAAAAAAATGTATATTATAAACTATTTTACAAAGACTCAATGAGTTCAAATTAACAAAACAATGATTTGGTGAATTTCTGGACATCAAAACAAAAATTTGTTTTTAACACTTAAACCTCAATTTTTTTCCAAAATATTTACACTATACTATAATTACAATTTATTAAACATGATCAAATAAAAGATTTAAAATCCAAAACTACACTTAAAGTAACTGTTGAATTGTATTTTAAACTTTTATCACATAACTTTTGCAAATTTTATACCTTAATTTGAATCTTAAATTATTTTTACTCAATTACGTTTAAGGAATTATATTATATTGCATCTTTTATAGAAACATCAAGAAACGTCAATTTTTGTTTTGATGTCCAAAAATGAATTAAGAATAATTTGTTAGCCAGCAAAAGAATTCGTCAGAGTTGCCAATTAATTTAAATCTCGAGGAACAAGAATACACTTATCAAGAAACAACTGCTAAACTGTACAATATATTTATAACCTCAAAATCTTATGCAAATCTTCGAATTACAAATTAATCGAGATCTACATACGAGTGATTTTGAAAACACCGCTTTAAGATTGTTTAGAACCACTTGTGGTGTTAGATAGCGATGATGAGAATGTTGAAAATGGACCACAATGATCCACCTTTTTTTGGTGATTTGGAAACAGCGCTCGAATGAATTCTTACAGTTAGCTATATTGCCTGAGGAATGCACCGTCGTTTCTTGCAAGGAAGATTCTCAACGAAGGCACATGTTTCGAATTGCTAGAGACCGACAAAGAAAAAACAAATTTCCATCTAGCGACAGTTCCGCTTCGCTGAAAGAGACTTTTCTCACACATTTTCCAATTTTCTATTCACTTGCTTTTGTACATTGCCTTCTCTGACTAGCAACGCGTAAATATCGATAGCTTTTTCTTTAGAAATATAGTGTTTATCAAGATATCCTTTATTTTTTGCTATAGACCACCTAACACGTTTATTTAGATAGTCTATCATGATTACAGATATTTAACGCTTTGAACTACACATATCCCTGTCGTTGATAAGTACGATACCTCCATTTTGAATACAGTGCACAAGATGGCACTAAATAAGCTGTTCTTTCTGTAACTTTCAACCTTTTCGCTGGGTCGTTGAAAATTTATAATTAATGGTAAGTAGAGCATATCAAATGACATGTCGCATAGAAATCACTGTACCTTTCGTTAACAGTTTCAGTGTAAAATGGCGGGTTTGCAGTTACAGTAATATCTGATTTCGAAGTATGTAAAGTTTAATACGATTCAATGAGCTTCATAAATTTATATCCACTTATGGCATAGCTGTTTGAAATTTAGAGCTTGATGAAAATGACTAAATCGATAAGTTCTTCATACAAAATGGCTGGTTATTCATTGAAATAAACGATGAACCAATTCATGTAGAAGTTACAGTTGATGTCCATTAGTGAATATTCAGTTTCCCGTCATTTATATCTCAAAATGGAATTTTCAGTTTGTTATGCAGTTTGCAATTCTTGGTTTATGATGTTTTCTTTGAAATTCCTCGTACATAAGAGAAGAGTACGAGGACTTTACTTTTCTACTATCTACAGGGCGGTACAAAAGAATTCTACAAATTTTTTACATTTCATAATTTATTATGATTTTGATGTATAAATGATTGAATTCACTAATCGACGTTGTTAAACTAAATTTTGGAATTTATTGTTTATTTCAACGAAGAAGTAATTAGTTTGTATCAATTATTTTTATTTGGTCAATTTTATCAAATTTAAAATGTTATGCTGGTATACTGTATAAATTAATATGCTATATATCCTATGTAAATACATAAGTTCATATGTTATATAACTTATGTAAATATACATTGATATGTATAAATTGATATGTCATATGTATTATATATGTCAGATTTTCTCTGTCTCGAACTTTGTCATTTGATAATGCAACAACCAAATAACTAACAATTAAAATACTGAATCAGTATTAAACAAATTACTACACAGCGAAAAGGTTAAGATAAAATTTCCTTTCAAATAATTCTGCTCAGTTTTCAATAAATTCTATGTAACGAATTTTATTTGAAGACACTATTAATCGTGCAGATTTGAAAAGGAAATTTTATCTCTAATAACAAGAATTTTATGGAAAGTTCGCTTGTAACGACCATAATACATACTCGGATTTTTCATTAACAATAATAATTTACACAACATCCACGTGTCTCTGAATTTCTTGGATTGCTTTGAAATCACTGACGTATTCCACATACGATATTTTTATCGATATTATTTTACTAATGTTGACTTCGATCAACATTTATGAGTTCATTATAAAACTACTTATGAACGTATACAGTACATTTTTTATATTTGAATATTTATAACATTTTTTTGTTAATATATACTATTTCATTAGGTAACAGTATTAGTTTGATACATACACTGTCGAATAACTAGTCTTTCTAGGGGAATAAAGACCACCACTTACCTCAATAATCGAAAGGTGCTACGTTTTAATTTTTCATTTAACAACGCAGTTTTTTTAACATATATAATATTACAGTGTCAATATAACATTTAATACTGTATGAGCAATTTTATTAATTATACAATGTGTTTCATTTTTGTTCTATTAAACAGTCTCAGTATCTATGATTACAAATAAACAGAAAAATGTTACATAAATATAGGGTTGTAAACGTTTTATTACAAAGTTACAGTAAAAGTATTGAAATTGTAAATTACTAACTTCTTGTTCGATTGATTAATTAATCATGTTTACTATAGTACTTGTTTAAATTGTTGTCTGTTCTTGTGAATACAAATTGAATCGATTGTACATATTTATTACAACAGATATTGATAAAATCTATATCAGCTATATTATCTATCAAAATAATAGAAAATTGATCAAATCTGTGAAATGAGTAATAGATAAAATCCATTACTATCTAAGTTTCGTTTTTATTAAACACAATGTCAAGAATGAAACGTGAATTCAATCAAGAAACCATTAATTTGTTATTTTTGTTATAATTTTTTAATAAAGCACTATCATATGTTTATATAACATCTTTTCTTCTTTTTAATCATAGAATATGCTGATACTGTCTGGCAGGAATACCATCAAATTAAATTAAATACCATCAAATAATATTAATTACATGCATTTTGAGATTTAGAGTATACTGACGTTTCATTAATAATATAAATTCGTTTTTTCAGTTTCATACTATAGATTAACGATACACTGACGAATCGGCTATGTATCAATCGAAGATCAAGAAAGTTACAAAACTTCTTAACAGATTCTGTTTAAATCATAAGCTCTTGTAAAGAACTTGCATTATAAGTCCTGACGAGAACGGGTTAAAAAAATGTACTAGAAAATAAAAGTTTTAATTTGAAAATAAAATGTAAAAGTAACAATTTTTTTTTAACGGGTAGAGATATTTTCTTTGATATTGAACAAGTTTACAATTATTATAAAATGTTACTGAAAAGTAGTGATATTTGAGAAATATTACAGTAATAATATTGAATTATTGTTACAGTTAAGTACTGTAATAATACGTAGAATTATATTCAAATATTCTATTACATATTTTGAGTTCTATTAATTTCTGTGTTTCAGTTTATTTGAGTTAAATGTAAAAAATTTGATTTTCTTTTAATATTGATATTAAATACAATATTTAGATTTATTAATATTACTTAAAATATTATTTATCTCATAAAGTTCTTTCGGTTTAATACTTCTTATGAAACTATTATGTACTTACATATTTCATGATTCTCATAAATTGAATAATATTAAATCATTCATACACATGAATAATATATTACATTGTTTCACAAATAATTCTTAATTTTAGTATGTAATAATTCAACTATTTTATTAATTAATTTCGCCTTAAAATGTTGCTTATTTTTTTCAATAAGCGTTCTAAAATAACTAGTTTTCATACAACTTTTATTATACAGACTTTAAAATATCCCATGAGAACGCTCCATAAAGAATTTCCTGTTTTCCATAAAAACTCAGAGGGAACGGATATTATCTTAAGAAAAGCATATACAAGTTAGACCAAAATTTAGTTAGAAACGGAAGCCAATTGTTTATACCAAGCTCGAACATAAATGAATCTTAACTCACTAATTAAGCGAATCAGCTCGCTTTGAAATGGATATTAAAGCAAATACTCATCCGATGTAGGCAAGCAGAATGTATAATAACTCTCGAGTATTGAGGTATATGGTGAAACTTCCTATGTCGTCTTTCCTCTAGGGAAGGCTAGAGCACTTGAGCAAAGTATGTACTAGCAGAATAGAAGTTTGTTATATACAGTGTAAATAGCATACAGATACAAGAGATATGTATATCGAGAGAACTACATAGGATACAATTTCGCTGGGGGTGTCTCCGATCTCCAGATCCCCGTTAGCCACCTTTCGGCACTTTTGATCATTTTTCTGGGGGTTTTGGTTCATTTTAAGAAAGTTCCATTCTCTTACAAAGAGTCGTATTTGGCACGGTTTAGCCTGTACATTTGTATTCGTGAGTCGGGTTGGGGTGTTATAGTATTTTGATAAATAGGATATAAGATTGGAATAAAAAGGGAACGTTGCATAGAAGACTTGTTCTTGTCCGACCACGCATGCGCATTAATGCAGCAAATATGTCTGCAGTATTATCTTATAGTAAATATAAATTATACGTATAGTAAATATATCGCCATGTATGATTTTGTACAATAAATACAAGGTGTTTCCGAAATGGCGATACAAAATAAAAGAGATCTACATGAAAGAATAAATAAAAAATGTGGAATACAGATATTTCTTACGCAACTTCATTTTTGAGAAAATTACAACACAATATCTTTTGAAGTATTTGTAAAAAGAGTTTATAATATAAAAAATGACAAAATCAATAGTTTGTTAATTGTACAGTTAGCAAATATTGTAAATCAGTAAATGTTATTAATATCACTAAAGTATGTTTATCGTCATTATTTACAATACATATATATTGTTATGAATGACTGGTAACAAACTCTAGTGGTATTAATGACTAAATTAATAACGTTGCATTTGTCATTTTTTGTACTGTAAACTTTTTTTACAAATACTTTAGTCGTTCAAATTTAGTTTCCTAAAAAATGAAGCCGCATATGAACAAATTTCATTCTACATTTTCAACTTATTTTTTCATACAGATTTATTCCTTTTTCTATTATATAGTCAGACCGGAAATACCACTAGTAATATCATGATTTTACATGATATGCATTTGTTGCATTAATTTTCATGTGTGAGACACAAAATTACAAAGGACCTTTATGCAGCATTCTTTCATTTTTTATCTATATTTTACATCTCTAAAAATGTACGATTAAATATACAAAGTGTTTCTTTAACTCTATTAAAATGCGAAATCTCCATTATTTTTAATTGTACGCAAAAATACCAAAAGTACAAATTATTTGATTTAAAGGAAATATTGTATTAAACAAGAACTCTTTCTCAAAGTCATATTTTTCGAAATTCTAAGTCAATCAATTTTTTTTAAATGACGCCAATCTCTTGCTAAGCATAACACCACTATATTCTTGTATATTACATATTTGCGTTTATCCAATGTGTACAAAGATGACTGAAATTGGTTATACATTTTATTGTGACCATACAGATCTCTTATTTTGATCTGAATATTTTTCCCAATATTTTTGAAACCACTGACCAGTGAAACAGAATTGCACAGGACATCGACCTGCATAGCATATTTCAAGGTCACTGAAATCGATAAAGTACATTCTATCCAAAAGGCAATATGTCACGTTTAAAATACTTTTATTGCTATCTCGTAAACTAAGACTGAGTGGTTATTATAGGAAATAATTGTTTAAAGAATTTTTTAGAAAAATTCTTCAAGGTCATCAAGAAAAATTTTTCCAGGCCCAGATATGATTTCAAATGATTACTTGTAATAATTAATTGAACTTCGACTTCATTTATGTTCTGTTGATAAAGTATTAATTCCATTTATAAAAACATTGATGAACTTGAAATCTCTAAAAATATAACTTTGAGAAAAAGTTTTATTTCACCCTTGAAACCAAGCAATTTACCAAACTTAACCGACCAAATAAACTTAACCAAATGAATAAAAAATAACCGAAATATGTGATGAATGCATAGAAATAGTTGTCGAAGGTCAACGTTGATGAAGCAATGTCAATAAAAATATGGGTGATTTCAAGGTAATTCTTTCGAAATCTGCTTCAAACGATAAAAGAAGACAAACGAAGAGTGAACCAAATGAAATCTTCCTTGTAAATCGCCAGTGTCTAGCGAGGAGAATACGCACTGCACGTTGCACAGCTAGCCTCTGACTGTTAGTTTCCTTGAATGTCGCATGTTGCCAAGGATGAGAGCACCGGTACACTGACGTTGGTCGACGAGTCGCGACGAATTGTCGTCGACACAGTCGTTGAATAGAAAAAATAATTAAAAACGAAAAGAAAATATAAGTAAATCGCATTTATAGCCCTCGTGACATTCACAGAACGGCATAGCCACGATCTTTTCTCTCTCTCTCATGAGACATGAAATCAGTGCATTCGATCATGAACGCTGTTGCCATTCATCCCTTCTCGAATCATCTCATCACGCCTGATCTATCGCTAAATAGATTACATAAGATACAGTTTCATTCGTAGTCTTAATTCACCCTTCAAAGATGTCGCCAGGTCCTTTGATTCGGGATCACAATTCGAAGAGACGTAATCGTGAGAAATTGGGACCGATCGACGGCTTCGTCAACGATTTGGGCAATTTTCAATTTTCCCAAATGTCTTTTCCGTGGAATCGTTTGATATTCGAAAAGGTTGATTTTTCTTTTACTTGCGATTTTTTGAGAGCGAAATTAATCGTCGATCGGTCTCGTCTGCGATGTGATCCTCAAAGGTATTATTTATATGGTGTGAAACTGTTTACAGGACTTTTCGTCGGGGTGACATAACTCCGACCACAAGAGTAAGCGTAGATACGATAGAGTAGTTACGAGAAAGCGTTTTACAATTGTCAAATAACTATGCAACCCGATATATCATATTATTTTTTCTCTGAAGAAATCAGAAGTGTGACCTTTGTCAGTTTTCCTTTCAGGGTGATTTTTATCTTCTGTTTCGAATCCCAATCTACGACCAAATTTATGTTCTTTCTTAATTAACAATTCTTAATCTTCGCTTAACCCATTGACATCTTACAAGGTAATCTTATATTATTTGTTTATCGAGACAATAATACAGTTGTTATTACTGCATGCAATAATTAATGTTACTTGCCTGAAAACGAGTATGACAATGGGTTAATATTTATCGTGCTGATTTCAACGTGGATTTAATACAGCGGTTTACAAATGTGATTCTTAGTGGAAAATATTCATAAATTTTGCATACGAACAAAGTAAGCGAGTGAATCGTGAAATACTCTACATGATTTCGATAATTATTCATTCGTTTGGACATTTGTTAACATAATACGTATATATCGTTTATTCAGATTTTCCACGTGTTTATTAATCAGGTAACGGTATCTTGGTCAATTATACGGAATTATTAATTTGTCGCATTTTTGATGCGCGATATTTATTCGTAGTAAATATTTTGATAGATATAATAAGAACGTTTATGGAACTGTGATTATTTCCTTCTGGTTTTATTTCACGATTCAAGTTTTTCGAGCAACCAGTGGAACTGATACGATTACCTAATTATAAATTTTATCGATTACAGTCTTGTAGAAGAACTTCCTTTAAAATATTCATTTTTTGCATAGTTTGTTTACAATCATATGATAAATTATATTAACTTATTTATTTGGTACCTTGCTTTTACATTTCTCTTTAACTTTTATATTTTTTTAGCGAAATAATACAATTCTGTGTTGATTATGTATATTTTTGTTTACAATATTTATTTGTTAATTTTACAATGATTAATTGTTACTTATCCGAACTCTTTTAAATTCAAGATTTTTCTAAACTAGTATACAGTTCTTTTAAATTTATAATTTGATTTTATTTTTAAGTTTAGTCTTTGTGAGATTATTTTATTTAATTTCGATAAAATTTGCAATACGTATGTAATAAAAATTAAATTTTCGGTTATGTGTAAATAAATAAGTATCCGAGGAAGATTAGAATAATGGTCGATACATTCTTGAAACAAAGGAACAATGTGATATTATAACCAAATTAATTAATTGACGAAAAATATTGATAAGTTAAATACTTGATGAATTTTTTATTGTTCCTAATAATTATCGAATTTCCACACATTATATTTAGAATACAGTCAAAAGTAACAATTTAAAATAATTAAATATTCTATCAAATTCATTTTTGAAATAAAGTACAAAAATTTTTCTGTGAATTTTTTAAATGGAAAAAATATTCTGTGTAATTTTTTAAGTTCATAAAATTTTCTGTGAAATTCGAGTAAATCATTTTCAAGTAATATTTTTACTTGAGTTAATTAAATAAATAATGTATAATAAAATGAAAACACTATCTGTTATTTTAACAAATTTATCATGATATTTATTTTGTGAGAATTAACAGTGCTAACAAAGGATTAAAAAGTTTTTGTGAAATTATTTAAATAAAAATTTATTCAAACGTTTCATTTACTCAATTTCGTTTGTACAAAACAAACTACATATATAAAATATGTATAAAATAAATTAATTACGTAGAAACAAATCTACGTAAATAAAACAACCTAAAATTTGGAAAAAAATTATTTTCAAGTACACATAGTACAATTATTTCAAATGACCTGTCACATCAGATAATATATTATTTAAACAATTTTTCAGACACACTGTTTAATTAATGTCCAAGACTAATGAATAGAACAATCTTTCAATGTCGTATCTTTTTTTAATTACTTTGTACATTGTTATCAACGAAAACGTTAAATGGCATTGTCCAAAGGATATTCTTTTTACCACAATAAATCCGTCCCCGAAGAGTTTGATAAATAATACAAAAGAAAATTAGCTCGTTCCTTTATTTCAAGCTTATCTTGTTCACCCACGTCTATTCTTCCTCACGGTCCACTTAATTTACGACTTCGTCGTATCTTTTCCGCTGGTTGTGCATTACAGAACACTGTGGCATTTGTATTCCATGCCAGTTAATAATCGTCGTTCGATATCAACTTGTGTACAATTCAAAGTACTATGAAGAATCACGATTTTTGTTACAATTTTGTCATTTTTAACGAGTATTTGTGAATTAGTTGCAAGAACGACTTAAACTATTTCAGTGATGGGCAATTATGCTAATGAGGACGAAGAGCACGGACGTGTACTTTGGGTACACTTGTGGATACTAATAGGCAAATTATTTTTCAATTTGGAACTGTATAAAATTCTTAATTCTGTAAATTTTATGATTTTTAAAAGTCATATAAATATGAAATTTCTATATATCTCTGCACTCAAATTAAAATCGTTTTAATTTCCACATTATAAACATAGTTGAATTTTTTAATTTCTTAATATCTACATTTCTAGCTTTTCGAATTTGAAAATTTGAAATTTTGATATTTCTGAATTTCTAGATCTTGCAAATTCTGAACTTGGAAATTTGAAAAGTAATAGATTTCTATATATTTTATTTTTCAGTTTCCCAATTTTCCCATTTACCAACTTTACCATTCCCCAATTTTACCGTTTTCCAATTTTCCAATTTTCCCACGTCCCAATTTTCCCATTTTCCCCTTACCCCATTTTCCCATTTTTACGCTTTCCAATTTTCCCATTTTCTAATTTTCCCATTCCCCAATTTCCCCATTCTCCAATTTTCCCATTTCCCTATTTTCCCAATTCTCCCATTTCCGAATTCTCTCATTTCCCAATTCTCCAATTTCCCAATTTTCTCATTTTCCCATCTTCCAATTTTCTCATTACCCAATTCTTTACATTTTCAAGTTTCAAAATGTTTGAATCATACAAATTTTGTAATTGACAATTTAAAGTATTTATGTTTGCAAATTACCAAACTGCTATATTACTAAGTTTCTAACTTAAATTTCAAATTTCGATATTTTGAAATTTCTGAATTTTAGATTCCAAATTTCAAAATTTCAAACTTTTGTCATAAGTACATTGGCCCATTGTTATGTAACAAAATTATCAATTTACCAAATTACAAAATTACTGCTTTACCAAATAACTTTGTAAATTATCAAGTTACCAAATTACCAAATTTCTGTAGTCAAAAGTGTCTAAATAGTACCTTCAAATTTCCAAACCCGAAAATTTGAAACTTTTATTGTTTAGAATTTTTAGGTTCCTAAGTTTCTTACTTCCAACAAACCAAATTTCAGCATTTTCCAAATTCTACATTTCTTAATTCCAAAATACCAAATTATAAGATTACCAAACTTCTAAATTACAGAATTATTAATTTGTCAAATTCCCAAATTACCAACCTACTAAACCGAGTTTCTAAATTTGCTAAATTTACAGATCTAAAAATTTATAAATTTCTAAACTTCAAAATAATTTCTATATTTCTTAATTTTAAGTTCCCAAATTTTCTCAATTACCAAAGTACTAATCTTCAAAATTACCAAACATCTACATCCTCATATTTCTATTTCCTAAACTAATTAAAGTTTCAAATTTTCAAGTTTCCAAACATGAAAATTTTTAATTTCTACGTTTCTGCATTTCCAAACATTTACAAATCCTTGGATATTTACAAATATCCAAGTGTTCAAATTTCTCAAGTTTCAAAATACCCAATTTTCACGTTCCTTAATTTAAAAATTAAACATTTCTATTGTTCTAAATTTCTCAATTCACAAGTGTCCAAATATTCAAATTTCAATTTTCACGTTACCAAATTTTCACGTTCCTTAATTTAAAAATTAAACATTTCTATTGTTCTATATTTCTAAATTCTCAAGTGTCCAAATATTCAAATTTCAATTTTTAAATTACCAAATTTTCATATTCCTTGAGTAATTCGAAAACTAAAACGGTCCGCTTTTATATATTTCTAAATTCCCAAATGACCAATTATCCATATTTCCCAACTTTCATATTTCTACTTTTCTAAATCCAAAAACTTCAAACTCCTACATTTCCAAATTTATTTTCAAATTTAGATATTTCGTATCTGATTTCTAAGAAATACACGTACAAGAATACTTCATATTGCTTTCTAACAAGGGACATCACCCAATTGATACACGCCGATTGTAATGAAATTTTTATATGTTATAGAACTCGAAAAAATATTTGACAAGTATTTTTTTTAACAGCGAATATCCACTTGGAAATGGTGAAAATAACCCTTAAAGTTGTGGTTGAAAAAGCTATTTTCGCAAATATCTCGGGAACTATTACGGTTAGACAAAAAATTCAAAATGCAAATTTTTCTGTTTTATAAGGCCAATAATATGGCGTAAGTGGATTTTTCCAAAATTTATTCGTTTAAAAAATATGTTAAAAGTTAACATTATTTTGAAAGAATTTTTTGTCTAAACCTAATAGTTCGAAAATACCTTTTTCAACCCCAATTTTAAGGGTTATTTTCACCACTTCAAAGTGGATATTCGTCGTTAAAAAAAAAATACGTGTCAAATATTTTTTCGAGTTCTCTAACATATCAAAGTTTCAGTAAAATCGGCGTGTATCAATTGGATGATGTCCCTTGTAAGTCCAACACCTCACCACACTCTCCGTGCACGTCCGTGCCCGCAAGCTCTTCTATGGGCATTTTTTCTGCCCATCACTGATCTATTCACTCTAGTCCCGGCATATTATCGCGATAACGATTTCCATCGACACGATAGTCGGCAGTCGAGCGTTTAATTGCATGCCAATATTAAATTACTATCCACCACGTGTCCGACTCTATTACACCGATGTTAAAAGCACGGTGTTCTCTTATAGTCTGGGGCAAAAGAACCAAAGCAATTACAGTGCAAACCCCTTTCTCAACGTTTCACTATCTTTCTAGTGTCCCTACCTCTTTCTTTACCTTTTTTTTTATTCCTTTTTAATTTCGTTCACTGCGTCGGGAACATTGCAATGTTCGATAGCGACGAACGATTCGATTAAAATTTCAATTATTCACCGGACATCGCTGATAATTCAACAACCTTTCGCTTTTGATTCGAACGGTTCGTGAAACACGTAAAGCAGAACCTCTGGTCGCTCTGTTTTGTGTTGCGTTTTTGCAATTCAGCCAATTTACATTCATTTTGAGGTATTATTTCCTCTTCCGTTTTATTTTCTTCCTTTAACGCGTTCAAACAGGCGTGCCTTGATGCGGATTCTTTAGATGCTTCGGTAGATAATTGAATTAATTGAAACCATTTCCTTTTCGTGGAAAGTGGCGATAAGGGTGATGGTTTTCGAGTATAATTTATGTTGTTTAATTGTTAGGAGAATGTCAAGGTTTTTATTTAGCTATATTTCTAATTATATAGATTAAAGTTGAGATAAAATTTTAATTAATCATCATTCATTAATTTTATCTTAATTCTTATCTTAAGATTAATATTTATCTTAATTTATAAACTAAGATAAAAATGAGATAATAATTAAGGTACAGTTAAGATAAAATTAAAGACTAATTAAAATTTGATCTCAACTTTAGTCTATATCATGGTCAATGAGAATCTTGATACTTATTTTAAAATTAAAATAAAATCTTTAATTAAGATTAAATCCTAATCAATTAATTTGAAAATAAAATCTTATTTTTATAATAATTTTCAATGTAAAAACTTTTGTTTAAACTGTCGTAACTATTTGCATCACTCGGAAATTTGAAAAATATGTCTATATCACTGAATTTTTTTTATCGTTAGAATCATGTTAATATTTTACGAATGGAAGACCATTAAAAGTTTGATAGCCGATATTTTAATGGTGACTCTTTTGTTTCATTGTTTTTTTGCAGTATTGTGCAAATCAACGTGAATATTGCTTCATTGAAAATATTTTTTATTGTTCATATGTAGAAATGGAATAATCCATATTGGCAATTAAGTAAAAAACGTATACTCGTTTGACATCAATGAACATATTGGTCCATTTGAAATCATTCTTTCGAAAATATTTAATTATGTTTGATTGATTGAAATAGCATTCAGCTTTTTGGTGATATTAGTTTTTAGGAATATAAATCATCCCTTGCACTGAAAAAGTTTGATTAAAGAAAAATATCTGTGGTACTTTTATATTTGGGTATTTAGTGTGCTAATCATTTTCTTGGAGCGGTATTTATGATTATAATTAGTAAATTAATTAATTGTGTAAATAGAAACAAGGCTCTTAACAAATATTATGAGAAAAATTATAATGCCACGAATTTGATGCAAATATTAATTATCAGAAATTTACAGATTCATGTGCCAATTAAAATCAATTTAAAAAAGTTTCATTTTACAATTATTCAAAATGTAATTTTTAATTACAGTTTTAATCACAGTTTTTAGTTATGCAATCTATATCTAAATAACAATACACATAATTTTATAAATAGTAATTATGAGTCAAAAGGAAGTAGTCTTGAAAATAAATTTTCAGTTGCTAATAATAATAATAAACTTTCAATATATCAATAGTTCAATCTATTTATTATTAGATCAAAACTACTTATCAATAGTTTCAAACGCTAATAATTTATCAATCGAGATAATAAAATTTAACTCTTCCTCAATTAAAGACACAATAATATAATTTAATCCGTTTTCAACTGAAGATCATAATTAAAAAATTTCTTTTACATGATTTTGTACTAACATATACAAATAACAGTAATCCTCTGTAAAATGTTATAAATTACAAAAAAAACTGTTGCAATCATTAATTTTAATTAATGTCATCATTATTTACATTATATAACAGACATTATTCAATGTTAATGTTATTAACGTTATTTAATTATCATTATTTATGTTACATAATAAACATTGATTAATGTTAACATTACTTACGTTCAGTGGCGGCTCGTAGCTAAAATTAGAGGGGGTGCTCCAGAAAATTTTTAGCATTCGTTTAAAGTTGTGTAAAAGGAAACAAAATTTATTC
Source organism: Megachile willughbiella (assembly GCA_945859595.2). Lineage (NCBI taxonomy): Eukaryota > Metazoa > Arthropoda > Insecta > Hymenoptera > Megachilidae > Megachile > Megachile willughbiella. The sequence goes on from OX243807.1 coordinate 3,902,865, forward strand.
AGAAAAATAAAATCCTAAAACAACAAAATCAATCATTTATTACTTACTATATTATCGATGTCAAACGGAAATAATACTATAACAAACATTATTTAATATTGACATTACTTACGTTATATGTTTAATAAATCTTTAATGTTAACCTTGTTTACATTATATAGTAAATATTCATTGTTAGCTAACATTATTTAAGTCAAGATAAATTTGAGTATTATCTATTCAAATTATCCTTCTGATGCAAATAAGTTTACGACACAAAAATTCCTATGTCTCATTTCACATAACAATTCAATTAACAGTAACCTTATATCAATTATTAATAAATTAGCTAGTATAAACTATCAAATATCGTTGTATAAAACGTTCAAATCAAAGAAGCTTAAAGGAGAAATTGATTCGGTTCCATTTTTTAAACCCAGAACTAAACCACGCCAGATTGAACGCGTTAGTGTCCACATATCGGGTTGAATTAAAAAGAAGGAACAGTTAAAATAATGCTATATGTTTAATAAATACTGAAATGATATGTTATTACGAGGGAATAAGTAGATGGTAGAAGATAGAATCTTTCGAGAGAGAGGACTACGCGCGACCCCCTACTATCTCGAACCTAAATTAAGGGTCGAATATTCTATCAATTGTGTACATGTGTTTATTACTCTTATATTGACTCAATGATGTTATTCTGTGGTGCTTTGCATGTCTCTATTGGACTCTGCATGCCAATATAGGGCATCGTAAGTACTTATTAAATGAACTCATCAGTGACTACCGAATACACAACCGACACAAAAAGATCAAAAAGATAAAAGAAATACTACGAGTACTAACGCGTTTGCTGCGTTGCGACAATCGAATGGACGATTCTTAGTCGTTATTTAGTCGTGTGTCAAGCTTCTTGATTGGTTTTTCTAGAAAACGTATATGGAAAAGGTAAGAACAGTCGGAAGAAATTTTATTTCTCCGTCGGACAAACATTTCGATCTTCCATGGTCGATTCCGTGAATCGAGACGAACAATTTCTGGAAGAATCTTTTTCTCTAATTTCTGTTGAGGAGGAAACCGACTGTGCTTACTACAGTTCTCTTAGATTAATTTCATAGACGTAACTACGATGAAAGAGTGACAAAACGAGATGAAAAATGGGTGAGGACGTTTCGTTGTGCTGGATGGACATTTAACAAACTTTTAAATACTGTTGATATTTTCTGAGGGATTAATTATTTCGGGAGAAAAACTGTTATATTTTCGAACAAGTATTTTCATCTGTGTTCTCTTTTCCATTGAGTTAATAATGGAAAGAGAACAATTTTGACTAAAAGGTGAAGACAAAAATTGGGGAAAACGAAAATATAATATTTATTGAAACATTCAGTGGAAAGGTAAAATATTAATTAATTCAACCTGAAGAATCTTTCGATTTTATGAAAAATCTGCACCTAAATAGTTTTATGTTTCAAATTGATTTAAAGAAATTTTAAAAATATTTAATTATAATAATAACATATGTTCCATTCCAGCACAACGAGCGTTCATTCAATAATTGGTAACATTTTAAGTTCGAACGAGTATTTCTATTTTTTTTTTTAATATGTTTTACATTTACGTTTCTACAAAGGCTCGACGTTTGCAACAGGTTCCCGCGTTAATTTATTTTCATTGTAGAAATTTAGATGTAGAGCCGTATTATTATCCTGCTAATCATCAAGGTTACTTAAAAATTTTCTACCTGTAAGTGGCTAAAGAAGCCAATTTTGTTTCGTTGTTACCTGAATCCTGGACTGATATCCTCGATTTATAATATCCTTGAATATTAAGGTGATCCTTGTGGTTCCTGTGGATTGAAACCTTCAGACATTTTACAGAAAAAGAATTAATGATGTGCAGTATAAATTAATCCAGTGATGGGCAATTTTTTGATTTTTAGATTTTTCGACTTTTAGATTTTCGAAGTTCTAGATTTCTACAACACTAGATTTCCAGATTTCCAGACTTCTAGATTTCTAGATTTCTAGATTTCTAGATTTCTAGATTTCTAGATTTCTAGATTTCTAGATTTCTAGATTTCTAAATTTCTAGTTTTCTAGATTTCTAGATTTCTAGATTTCTAAATTTCTAGTTTTCTAGATTTCTAAATTTCTAGATTTTTAGATGCCTACATCACTAGATTTCTAGATTTCTAGATTTTTAGATGTGTACATCACTAGATTTCCAGATATTTTGATTTTTAGATCTATAAAGTTTTAGATTTCTAGATTCCCAGATTTCTGCATCACTAGATTTCCAGATATTTTGATTTTTAGATCTATAAAGTTTTAGATTTCTAGATTCCCAGATTTCTGCATCACTAGATTTCCAGATATTTTGATTTTTAAATCTATAAAGTTTTAGAGTTCTAGATTTCTAAATTTCTGGATATCTAAGTTTCGAGATATCTGGGTTTGTAGGTGTCCAAATTTCTAAACTTTTTAATTATTCAATGTTCAAGCATCTAAATTTTTTAATTTTCAGAATTCTAAATTTTTAAGTATCTACTTTGAAAATCTCGAAAGATGTACGATTTGCAAATTTATAAATCTGTAAGTTTAAGCATTTGATATTTCTATATTCTTAGATGTAGAAATGTCAAAATTCTAAAGTTCCATTTATACATTTGAAAATTTACAAAATTGGGAAGTTAAGATTTCTATATTTCTAAATTTATGATTTTATAATTTAACAATTTGACATTTCTTTATTTCTAAATTTTTGAATTTATAACTCTTCAAATTTGCAAATTTGTAAATACTATGTTTGTAAATTTGAAAATTAAAAGATTTTGAAGTACGGAAATTTGAAAGTTTGAAATTTTTCAAATTTAAGTCTTATATATGTTTGAAACTGTGATTTTGGATTTTTAAAATTGGATATTGATATATTTGTTCCTAAAATTTCAAACTACCAAATTATCAATTCTGAAAATTAAAAAATTTGAAAACTGAAGTTTGTAAATTTGCGAAATATTGCACATATTAGCACATCAATGTCTGCAATCATTATTTGCTCATCTCTGGATTAATCAAATGAACTCTTCCTTTTAAGGAGAAAGTTAGAAATAAACAATTCCATAAACATAATCAACTTTATTACAATAACCCACAATTATTATATTTCATTATAATAATTATTAAACCGCAAATAATTGATGTTGTTATCGCTTAAAAATCTGCTTTAATTTCTTCTTACTTCAAATTCAAACGGTAATTATATTACTGTAATAATCAGACAATAATTCACAGCGAAACTTTATGTGCAGATTGTAAAAAAAAAATAATGATATAGCTAAATAATAGAAATAAACATTTCTCTAAATTATGGATTACATAACCTACAAATTTGTTTCGAAATATATTAAATGTGCTTTTAAACTTTTATTCCTGGTTGACATTCAATTTTGTTTCTTATTTCATGCGTTTTATTATAGAATATTAAAAATATTATAAACGCATAACACGATAAAATTATAAAATAAGATTTCTATAAATGCAATATATTTATAACTCGATAAAATTATAGAATAATCGTTTTACAAATACTACAAATTCATAGCAGGATATATTTATAGAATAAGCGTTCTGTAAGTAATATAAATGTATAAAAGTAAAAAATAAGTTCGTTACCAGATGAATTTTCCGTTACAAGCGGATTAAATATTTGACCGCAAATTAAATTTTTGCAGGTATTTAAACTAAAAGCTCTAACAACCATATTGAGTGAGGAAATCCTCTTTCAACTTTCTCCTTAATTGGCGCGATTCATACGTATAGTGATGGAACATCCAGAATTTGAAGCTCAAACTCTTCTTCAGTTTACAGAACGCGATTGCACTCAAAACCTCAAAGTTTTATGTGATTTACTTCTAATTGGATCATATCTTCTTTTGAATATTTCGATGGTGAATGCAATCGTGTTGAAATTTGAAGAAATTGAATCGAAGAATCAAATAAATTATATCATAGTTAGTTTTAATTAAAAAAAAAATTTCTGTGATCACTCATAAATTAATTTACGTATAGAATTACTTTATTAACAAAAGTTGTTGGTTTATTTCTCGTAATTGCAGGGTTTCTTTTTTTAAACGTGTATTTTTCGAATTTAATTGAAGTTTATTAAATAGATTCATGCATTAAATTGATTAAATAGTTTATTTTATAAATAATTATATAATCATACAGAACTTAACAATACAATTTAAAAATCAGCTTAAATTTCTTTTTGAACTGATTTTTAAATTGTCAATTCCAGAAATTGAAGTATATTAAATAGTTCATTTATTAAATTGATACAATAGTTATTTTATCAAATAATTATATAAACAAAGTTTCTCGACGACTTCAACAAGAGATTTAAACTAATTTTTAAATTGTCAATTCTTGAAATTGATGTTTATTAAATAGATTCATTCATTAAATTCATGAAATATTTTGTTTCATTAAATTTATTAACTAGCTTATTTTATTAAAATTTATCAAATAGTTTATTTTATTAAATTTATTATATAGTTCATTTTATCAAATAATTATATAAAAATATAGAGCTTTGCAACGAGTTCGGAAAGAATTTTAAATAAATTTTTAAACAGTCTGTCTTTTAAGTTCAGAACTATTTTAAGAGATGAAATCGACTAGGTTAATTGAAACGTGCTGTTAAATTAAAGGTTCGGTCTTCAAATTTAATTTCGGTAGATAATCGATTTAGCTAATTCTGCTTTACTTCAAATTCCGAATGTTCCATTCAACGTACTGCCTGCATCAGCGAAGCAACATAAAACGATAAAAAATGAATGAAGGAAATAAAACCTCGCCATCCTTGTCCTGATCTCCTCAATTATCGGTTTCCCTTTCCTCTTTCGTTTTTCATTTTCTCTTTTCTCATTGTCAGACGTTAATTCGGTCGATGAGCACCGAGAAACGAGGAGAGGACAAAGAATTCAATATCGTTAATTATCGTTCAATAGCTCTTTAACCCTTTCGTTACTTCTATTTTTGTGTACAAAAGGATGCTACAGTGACCATTATAATCTTTCTATTTTTATTTGATCTATGAAAGAGCTCTACATTATAGAGTTCAAAAGCTCTATAAAGAGTTCCTGAGTTAGTGTGGGGACTTTAATTTTTAGAAGATTAAACTAGGGAATTTTAAGGTTGAAACCTTAAATAAATTACTAAGGTAAATTTGTTATAACTTAGCAATTTATTTTCTGGGGCTTAGGGATTTATTTCCTAGGACCTAGGGATATTTTTCTTAAGAGTTAGAGCTTTATTCCCTAGAATGTGAGGGTGTATTTCATGCCCATTAGATTTGAAAATATTTATATTTAATATTTTGACAGTTATTATAGTTGATAATTTGAGAAAATTAAACTTTCTAAATTAAGATTTGGAAAAAGAATTATTTGTAATTTTGAAATTTACAAAATTTGATAATTTGAAAAGGTTTAGATTTCTAAAGGAAGCTTAATACATTTTTTATTTGAGAAATTTGAAAAATTACAAATTTTTTTAGTATATCATTAAATTAGTATTTAATTTGAAAATGTTCAAATGTTCTGCATTTTCAAATTTCTACACTTCCGTATTTTTAAATTTTCCCATATCTGTGTTTCCAAATTTTTAAATTTTCAAATTCCTGAATTTCCAGATTTTCAAATTTTTAACTTTTGCAATTTGTAACTTTCTAAATTGTTACGTTTAAAAAATTGGAAAATTTTAAGGTATACGACACGCTTTTTATTGGCAATAATTTACTAAAATGAATAATTATTGAAATGTTTTTATCTATTTTCATTAAATTCATTAACTACAATAGAATTTACAAAATTCCGTGACTTATTTATTTTTTTAATACGTCAATTTCAAGATTAATTTTATTTTTTAAATTATTATCTTATTTAAATGATTGAAACTCAACATTTTTAAGTAATCGTTCCATAAATTAAAATTTTGTTAAAAATAATATTCAATTAATTACAATTTTAAAATTAGGAATATTTCTTTTTAATCAATTTATTCATTTTATTCATTTTTAGAAAAATTATTCCAACTTATATAAAAAAATAAAAATACATTTGCAACAATTTAAAGGTCTCCGTAATATAGGCAAAAACATCTATTTCTATATTTAAAACTTCCACCTCCATTTCATTTAAATTCAGATTACTAATGAATTTACATTTATATTAATCACTGACTATAATATAGAAGCATCTTTTCTTACAAAGTTAAAATTACAACCAATTTTATTAAATACTTGACAGAACAAATAAAACATCGTTAGAATAACCAATTCGTTAAAATTGAAATTAACTATCCATTAGAACTTTTCAGAAATTTAACAGGGTGGTCAAAGTATTAAATGCATCATGAGGATTCAATTTCTTTTACTTATTACAAAATTCCTTTGCAAGAAGTTATTATTAAATATCGATACTGATTTTAAGAATATGACATTCATGTAGAAATACTTTTTAATTAATATATAATTTTGTAAAGTGATTTAAAACCACCCTAACTGGGACAAATACCCTAATATAAATTTTAACCCTCCGACGTATTTTGACGAGTCTGACTCGTAACGCATTCACAGTTCAAATATAATAAATCTTACTAAAAATTTTAATACTCTTCAATTTGAAGTTTAGGTCCAACTATAATTTTCTGAGTCAAAACTCGATGAATACAAAATAGACATAACATCATGACTTTCTTTATTCGTTTTAATATTATAGCAATTAATAGTTTCTCCTGACTGATGCATCTGACACATAAAACAAGACTTCAAAAAAAGATCTTTAAATTATTATTAAAAATGAACATTTATAAAATTAAATATTAAACATTAATTTTGATTTATTTATTAATATTAATATTTAATATTCTTATTTATTTATAAAGCTTAGTAATACTGTAAAATACTATAAAATTTAGTGTTTATTTTATCTGGAATCCTCAAAATATAAAGATGATGGGCATGAAGTATCTTTCTCCATATTACTGAGTTTGCGACTGACTCTCGATGGAATTTTTCGCCTAATTGAGTTGTAACGAAAGGGTTAATTTACGGTATAATTCGATCATCAAACGATGTGTCGACATCACGAGCGTTCTAAGCTGCGTTCGCGACGTTCGCTTCCATCTTGTAGCTCACGTGCTTGAAATTGACGATCAATTAGTAGAACGTTGATCCATGGAAGCTCACCTGGTGAAACAGGTATCCTGTCGTGCAAGAAATTAACGTTCCAACGGCACGATGAGTTGCGTGCACGTGCCAAGGCACAGGTTCATTTGATCGCGACATAAAGACGCGTCGTGAACGTAAACGTTGTCTTCCTGGTTGTGGAGGAACCGATTTACGCGACAGGTCGTAACTCTTTCGCCGTTGAAAACGGGAAAGGTCGTCGTTACTGATAGGCACGAGTAACTTCAGAATCGTGATCCGATCACTGAGTTTCTGGGATGATTAACTTGTTACACTAGAAGATTTACTGAAGCTTCATTTCTTGAAACTCGTCAAATTAGTTGTAATATCAAAATGAATACAAATAAAGATTTGTAAAATGAAATATGGTGAAGATGAATGAAAATAAAAATTAATAAAAGGAAAATAAAAATTAGATGTAATTTATAGATTGTTTAAAATGTGCAAAATGTAGAAAAGTTGTCTGATTGGCCCTTGATAACTTATTGGTTGTTAAATTACTTTGGTTACGTAAATTTTATAAATTTTTAAAAAGGTATACAAAAATTTGAAGGTTAATTAAAGATGAAAATTGATAATAGAATTAAAGTCAAAACATAATTAAAAATTTAACGAAATAAGTTAACTTTCAAGATTAACCTTGAAAGCTTAATTTTTGTATACCTTCTTAAAAATGAAATTAACGTAACCAAAGTTTTTTGTACTGCAAATATAAAAATTGTATTACTTTTATACAGAAATAACATTAAAATTTGTATTAAAATAGTACGCAACGAGATTGACAAAACTCAATTTGAAATTGAAAATGTTAGAAAGATTCTCAAGAACGACGTATTGTTTATAATATAACATTTACATTATAAATGTAGAGTTCTACTATGATTATTGCATCAATCATGTTATTTCATAAAAGAAGAAAGAATTTTAAACTATTTTTCAAAAAAAAAGATTAGTATCGTTTAAATGAGAGAAGTTCTATCTCATTTCGATTATTAAAAAAGACATCAAATAAATTGTGTAAGACATTATAAACTGGGAGAAGAAAGTATTTAATATTTAAATCTAATACTAGTACAAGTAATTATGATTTGATTTTTTAAATAAAAATTGCATCATGACAATATGTACATCATAATCAAAACTTAATAAAAATTAAATGATATCAATTTAATTTCTTTCAGTATTTTTCACTCATTCATAAAATCAGTTATAAAGTTTATGAGTCAAGTATAAATGTAGATACAGTTTATCAAATTTTATTTGATAAATTAAATTTTTGTTAAATATCTTTGAAATCTTTAAACACAACTTTTCTCAATTAATCAACTAAACTTGATTTATAACTATATAAATTTCATTTAAACGTATAAACAATGAGTACAAAAAATAAGGGAAAGGATACGACCTGTTTCGATTATACGAAGAGGTTCACTAATCAAAATACCTGATTTAATTAAAAAAAAAGAACAAAATGGTGACTCTTCAAAATTCTGCCTCGTATCTCGGTCTGCTTCATTAACATTTATTTTAATCATTGTTATTAACCCAATTACTTTCGCAAGATTAAACTTTATGTGAAATTTTCTGTTTAAGAAAAAAACGCAAATTAATTGTTCCATAACAGCTTGAGGCTTATTTTTGGGTTCTAATACCTTCTCCTGGATTCCTAGCAAGCATTTTATTTATCATTTTCGCGCAGCAGAATTTGCGAAGTTAATTATGCCGGTTCATTCCGCGCACGACACAAATGTTCAACTGAAAGCTTAATAGAGGAAGAACATAGCCGAGTGTCTGATTTCAACGAAAAGAATTTTTAATTAACCTGCGAGAGATAAATGTCGCGCTATCTAACGGAGCGAAATTTCACTTAATATAACTACAGTCGTTTTCCGTACTTAGGACTCGTCATGAATTTTAAAGAATATTACGAAACTTTGAAGATTTAAAAATTTAGCAATTTGAAAATTTGGAAATTTAGAAATGTGAATATTAAGAAGTGTGTAACAAATTTTTCAATTCTCGAACTTTCAAATTTCCAAATTTTTAACTTTCTAAATTTCCAAATTACCTCATTTTCAAGTTTTCAAATTTTTCAATTTTCAAATAACCAAATTCTCAAGTTCCCAAATTCCCAAATTCTCAAGTTATCAAATTCTTAAATTCTCAAATCTCCAAAATCTCTAATTCTCAAATTCTCAAATCTCCAAATTCCCAAATTCACAAATTCACAAATACTCAAATTCTCAAACCCTCAAATTCCCAACTCCTGTATTTCTATACCTCCCAAATCCCCAAATCCCCAAATTCCTAATTTCCCAAATACCCAAATCCTCAAATCTCCAAATCCCCAAATCCCCAAATTCCCAAGTCCCAAAATCCCAAATCCCTAAATCCCCAAATCCCCAAATCCCCAAATCCCCAAATCCCCAAAACCCTCAAATCCCCAAATCCCTAAATCCCCAAATCCTCAAATCCCCAAATTTTCAAATATTCAATATTTCAAATCCCTAAATCTCCAAATACTCCATAATCCCCACATTAAAAATCTTGAACATCCTAAAGTCCAGAATTTAAAAACTTGAAAATATTAAATCTGAATGTTTCAGAAATATAATATGTATCAACCAAAAATCTCTAAGATCTCAAGTTCTCAAAATATCGCAGTGCTAATAAAAACAAGATACATGTACATCTTTATAACTGCGAACAAACGCAAGTGCGAAGAATGTGCATATCTACATACGACTGTAACTAAAAGTCATAAATTTCTGAACTTCGCAAATTCTGCCCAACTGAAGCATCGGGATTCTTCATTTTCTTTTACGATTAATCGTTTTCATTTTCTTCCGTAATTATTTTCTTTTCTTTATTAACGATCCTTCGTAGTGATCAGTTTCCCCGACACCTCGACATCGATAAACAGAAATCTCTTTTCTCCGTTCAGGAAAAGGAGGATGGACCGGTGTACAAATTTTACGAGACCATTCGAGATTTCGGCGAGGAAATTATGACCACCATAAGTCACCTGCGTGATGTTACGCTGTTTGCACCAAGCAACGCTGCTCTCGAAGAACCCGGTGTGCAACAAATCCTTCAGGACAAGCAACGAGTCAAGGAGATCCTGAATCTTCACTACGTCAAGGAACGACTACCCCTCGACAAAATTAAGAACAAAACCGTCATCCAGGTGAGTACGATTTATTCTACGAACTTCTTTATTCATTGTTTACTGGGTTAATACTTTCGTGCATACATATTCCGAAAAGTTTCGATTTGCTTTACTTAATATAACTTATAATACTTAATATATTATTAAAATACTGTACAACATTTTATCTTGGGTGAATATTGACAAAAGAGGACCCAGAATAACCTTGATCTTAACATATGCTGTCGAGGTCGTCGTCCTGAGTAACTTTTCCTTATAACTTAATTATCCCTCGTTGTTTATTACAAAATTATTAACAAAAAAGTATTTAAAAAAATATTAATCTAAACTAACATAACTCACCCTTGTTTCATAATTCATGGTATTCATTCTCTGACATTCATTTTTAATTATATTATAAAACACGTTAAGTTGGGTTAGGTCAGAATAGTATTTCTCGGTTACATGGCCTGAAATTCAAAATTATTGAAATATGTTCAACTTGATTTATAAAATCACCAGTTATATAGCCCCCGGGTAGGCGTTGCCCCACATACTAAACCGCTGCCAAAATCGTCAAGTTTTTCCTTGTCAGATTAAATACAAATCTTGATTTTTACTAATCTATTATGGTTAATAACTTTTTAATGAACAACGAGCGACGATTATGTTATAAGGAAAAGTTAATCAGGAACATGTCCTTGATAATACATGTCAAGGTCATTGGGGCGAGATCTGTTTGTCTCAATATTTATCTTTCCTTGTAATACTGAGTTACTGAATCATGCAGATTTTTGTGTACTAATTACAAATCGGCAAACCGTTTGTCTCCGTCACCTTCAGTTTTTGAAAAATTCAATTTTGAACGAAACAATTTGATTCAAGAATTTTTGACAATTTTATGAGCGAAGATGTTTACGAATTTTATTTGCAAATATACTTAAAAACTTCATTTGCAAATATATTTAAGAATTTTATTTGTAAAGATATTTAAGTATTTTTTGATAAAACATATTTCATAAAACATAAGATCACATAAGGTATGCAAATTATTTAGACCATTAATAAAAAATATCTGCTCCACCTATAAAAACAGAAGATTCGTTGCTGAGAGAGTCGAATAGTTCTGTTTTAAATTCAATAATAATACAATAAAAAGCAAATCGAAACGTTTAATCACTTACCATAATAATCACTGATCATAATGATATAAAAGAGAATATAAAACGTCCTCCAGTTCTAAGGATTTTGTTTTCATTATTCCTTTTTCTTGTTTGGATATGTTTTCAAATTAAAACGAAGTATTTACACGAGTACGAGATTTTTCAAACTGATTAACCCAATGTTTTTTCTGTTTTTTTGTTCAAAGAAATCCTCGGGGAAGTCACATGGGGTAATTACATATTCATACAGCTTTCAGTGTTTCTCTGTTAAACTGTTCGTGAAACTTTCTGCATCTTTTTTCTATCTTTCTCTTTTTCTCCGCCTGATTTTACTTCTTCCAGTGTTGAACCCAACTTGAAACCCTTGTTATTTCATTTTGTATTTAATACAAGTATAAGTGAAGCCCCCAGTTGATAAACAGTACACTAATGACTAATTTATTATAACTTCTTATCGTGAACTCTATATGTATAACATTCTACAGAGTGTTCCGAGAGTAGTAAATATTTTAGAAAATAGCAGTATGAACTATTTTGAGAGAAAATTTTTATATGAACAGTAGTTATATTCATTAATCACAAAGTTCTCCGAATTTGAACACAGTGCTGTATTAAAACCTAAGACAATAGGCATTACGATTTAGAGATTTTTGGGACTTGTAAATTTGTAAATTTATAAATTTGTAAACTTCTGGAAATTAAAAAGTTTGAAACTTTGGGGTTTGGAAACTTAAGGATTTGTGAATTTAAGAATTTGTAAACTCAACACTTTGAGAATTAGGAAATTTAGGAATTTGTAAATTCAACACTTTGAGAATTAGGAAATTTAGTAATTCAAAAATTTAAAAACTTGTAAATTTTGAAACTAAAATTGGAAAATTGGAAAATTGGAAATTTGTGAATTTAGAACTTTGAAAACATTATTTGACAACTTGAGAATTTGGAACTTTAAAAATTAGGAAGATTAGGAAACTTACACATTAGAGATTTGAAAATTTTATTACTTGAAAATTTTGAACATTGTTAAATATTTATACTGAGCAAAATTTAAATGTATGAATTAAATTTATAATAACTATATATAAATTTATATTGTGTAAAAAATGTTTACTCAAGATGATTTATACTGCAATTTTCTAAAATATTTATTATTCTTCCTGTAACACTCTGTATACAACTGTTATCTATGCTTGTTCTTCTGCTAACGTTACTCGTTTGCACTTTCACGATTAATTAGACACCTATCGATGTTGAGTTTGATGTGTGTTGTAAGATTTTTGATTGACCACTTCAATTTTTACAGAATACGTAGTATTTTTGTGTAGATAATGTATCACCGATACAATTAACACCTTGCATTCTGTATCTGTAAATCACGAAATCAGTTCTTCCACTGATTTTATCGTAGTCGTTATTCAAGCACCTTTGTATTGATTGTATTTCTTCAGATCGAGGTAATTTAAGATACTCTGATAAATGCAATCTATTTTAGATTTGATTATTAGAAATGATAGACTACTTTGTGAATCAATCGGAAATTGTAATTTTTCTTTTTTTTTTTTAACTTTAAGTTGAACGTATTTTATGTTAGTTCATTTTTGTTTTCTGTGAATTTTGAATAATATCGAAAGTGATTTAAAGTATTTATTAAGCGTATTCAAGATTAAACATTAATCGATTAAGGTTAAGAAATCTCTGTAAAGACTCCATACTGTGAAATCATTGACAATACCAGCGGACTCAGCTAATTATTAGCAATTAAAAATTCATGAATTACTTTTATGAACTCTGAAAGTTAAATATTTGAGATTATGATAACTCCCGAGTTTGATAATTTGAAACTTTTAAAGTACGTATATTTTAATATTTCTAAATATTATAATATTTACCTAAAATACCTAAATTTTATAATGTCAAACTTCCAACATTTGTGACTTTGTAAATAGAAAATTAAAACATTTCAATTACTACATTAGAAGTTTCATAAAATTGAAATTTTGTAATCTTTCACATTACTGAATTTCTAAATTCCTAAATTTAAAAATTACTAAACCTAAAATCTTAAAATTTGTAGATTTGAAAACTAAAACTTTGAATTCGATAAATTCAAAATATGAAAGTTCACGAATCTGTTATTCTAAAAATCTCTAATTAAATAATTTCAAAGCTTGAAGATTGTAATTTTAAAAATTACCAAAATAGTTCATAATATCGTCAAATTTAACCATGTAAGAAATAACCTTATTAATGCTTCACTTGCAGGGATTCAAAAATATAAATAATTACTAAAAGTTACAATACAACATTGTACACACGTATCAGTATACTTGAAAGCAGCATCAACTTATCCTCTGAAACAAAATTCAATTTATTGATTTTACGGAATAAACATTTTACAATTTATTTACACATTACCAATTATTACAAACGTTATCCAATTTATATACAACATTCAAAATTTCAACAATTATCATGAAGAAAAATTATAAAAATTAAAACCTGCAAAACGTGTCAACTTATCTCGATTTCTCTTACCTCTAAATCGCTTATTAAACTGTCAGATAACTTTGTGTCCCCGGTTCTTCCACTGTCACTACGTCCCCCATCGCCAGCGGATACAGGAAGCGAGGTAAAATAGCAAAGAGCTTTTTGTTATTCGACCGAAAAGTTTTGTCGTGCTGATTGGATGATAATGAGCTAGCCAGAAGCCGGGAAAACGAACGGTGTTCTTCGTGCTCGATTTTCTGCAAAGTTTGAGAGAGTAGAAGTAGCCCCGTGTTGTTATGACGTTAGACGTCTTTCGTCGAACTTTTACCTTAGCAATCCACTTAATCCCGAGGGACCGAGCCTCCTTATCGAGTTCGGCCAGGGTGGTTCATTTTCATTTAACGCCACTTCTACGAACTTCCGGCCCGTTTATATAACGCCCGATTAATGTAACATCGGTCGGAGTTCGATATTCACAAGTCAATATTATTCGCAGTCTCAATGGCTCGCGTAGTAATGAACTATGGTTTACTTTGAATCGTGAAAGGCCTTCTTGTTAGGAGCGGTTTCTACTCTTACATTTGTGTCCGGAAATTATTACTCGAGCATTTCTCGGGGCTTCAATTAGCTCTGGAACGAACGCGAAATCTATTGAGACAGTTTTATTGCCGGTAAAGTATGAACGAAGTAAGAAACTTACATTTTGTTTCTTGCTTAATGCCATAACTTCTCGTGGTGAAGAAATGTGTATTGTTTTTAACAAAGGTCTGTTCACAACGGAATTTTGAACGATTATTGTTGAAAACAAACGTTAGACATTCGTGGCGAGTGCATTTCTCCAGCGAAATGTTCGGGTGCCATTCGGATGAAGTCGGCAATCTTCGTGGCGTGTGCCGATTGTTGGTTCTTCATTCGTGAACACGTGGCAGTAAAAGTCGGATTATTGAAAGAAACACGTTTGAATAAAGAAATTATATGTAAAATACAAAAATTTAAACAATAATGACTATATTTTTAGCTGTTAGGAATTCAAAATCAATTGTGGTAAAAAAAGGAACAATTATGTACAAAACTTTCTGAGAGATAACACGTAATACTTTTCATATCGTATTCTATTAGCATTTTTGAGGTTGGAACAATTTTATTAATAAATAATTGATATTGATTTATGTGTGACAGTGTGTTTATCAAGTTACAAGTTTATGTTTATAGAATTCTAAGTTCAAAGCTTCTATTTATAATTAATATAAATGACAACTTATGAAATAATAAATGTTTTGTTAATTTAAAAACTGTATGTCCACTACCAACTTGATGAATAATATTTACTTAAATATTTTTGTTCAAATATTATTTATCAAGTTAATAATGTGCTACGCAGTTTTTAAACTAATATAAAATTGATCGTTTTTCTTATTTAATAGTTTTGTAATGTGTACACTTTTTTCACGTATACGGAGAAAAGATTTAACACAGTTGCATTAAATTGTTCTCGAGTGTGCGAAAAATAATATTTATTTAGAGCGATCTATTCACGCGCAGCAGGTAAAATAACAATTTCAGCGTGAATTTATACGTCCTCACTTTACCTTTGAATAAATTTAAACAAGTTTATTCTACTCGGCGGATCGTTTGCGAATTTGTCGTTTGTTTATACCTGCGAGAAATTTATGGGATGATACAGAAGCGTTTTACAAATCCGGAGTGAAAAATCGTACTTTTCCCGTCTATAATAAACGACTGAAAGTACTGCGAAAAATACGATTCGAACGTAATTTGTTTCATAAGTGAAATATTTCTCGACTCACGATTCGTTCAGCTGTTACGTCAATTTGAGAAATTGCTCTGTACTGCGCTTCGATTCACGTAAGCCGCAAATAATTTCTCCCATTCTCACTTGGTGAATTTATAGAATAGATACAAGCAACAGAAATGCAATTTAATATAATATTAACACTACATTCGTGGAACCCATAAAAATGACGGATTTTAGATTTTTTAATTTTAACTACAAGAATAATTTAGCTTTTGTCAAGATTTTTTAATTTTTCTATTTTTCTAAATATTTATCTTCCAAATTTTCAAGTTCAGAAATGAAAAAATTTAACAATTTGATAATTCACTAATGTGGTAATAATTTGATGACAGGAATTTGAGAATTTCAGAATTTGAAAATTTGATGATTTGATAATTTCAGAATTTAGGAATTTTTAAATTTGATGATTAGATAATTTCAGAATTTGGGAATTTTAAAATTAGAAAATTTGATACTTTATTATTTGATGATTGATAATTTAATAATTTGATAATTTGATAAATCGAGATATCGAGAAATCGAGAAACAGTTTAATCGACAAATCGATGAATTCATAATTCGGTAAATCGACGAATCGACTAATCGACAAATCGGTAAATTGATAAATCGACAAATCGATAAATTGGTAAATCGACAAATCGATAAGTTGATAAACCGATAAACTAATAAATTGATAGTTTAATAGATAGTTTAATAAAATCAAGCAATTTACAAGAAAACAAATTTGATTTCCTTTTATTAGGTCTTTACCCAGTTAAAGTTTCAAACGAATTTATTGTTAATAATTTACCGTTTAGAGGATAATACTAAAATATTTATTTGGAATTTCATTCACTCGATAATCGATAACAACCTCTGTGCGCAAAATTTCAACGTTATGCGGAAATCTCGTTACTCCTGATTAGAACGATTTACCCGTTGTTTACTGTAATTAATGTGCATATCGTAGACCGTAGATGTTAAACGAAGGCGGGTACAGTCAATATCGGCGGCCATTGTTAATAAATATCCGTGAGTATTACTCGATCGATGCTGTTTAATAATCGACAATTAGCGACTCGATATCAACACACCTGTTTCACCTGTTATCGTAATCCATTCGGGAATTAATTCATGCCATACTTCCATTTTGCAGTGCTCTCCTTGTTGGCTAATAAATTAACCTCTTGTTAAGAATTCAATGAACCGAATCGTAATCTGTTACTATCCAAAACGGTGTATACTGTCGGTTCAAAGTACTATTTTACCAGGTCGATGGAAACGTATACTGATCATTGTAAATATGGACTGATAACATATACACAGATAACTGTTAAATGCGAGTTGCAAGGAGATTGATATTACATCGTATTAAATTCATGAATACAAGGGAAATTAAATTTAAATATATATATAGAAAATAAATTTAAAGATATAGGAAACTTCAGTTTGCAAATTTGGGCTTTTGACAATTTCAGAATTTCGATTTAGGGACTCGAAAATTTGTGAATGTAGAAACTTTGCCATTTGGAGATTTGAAATTTTCTGAATTGGGTGTTTAGGAATTTAGGGATTTAGGAATTTAGGGATTTAGGAATTTAGAAATTTAGGAATTTACAAATTTAGGAATTTAGAAATTTAGGTATTTAGGAATTTAAATATTTAGCTATTAGGAATTTAGATATTTAGAAACTTAGGAATTTAAGAATTTAGGGATTTAGGAAATTAGGGCTTTAGGAATTTAGGAATTTTGGAATTTTGGAATTTAGAATTTTACGGATTAGGGAACTTGATTTTTTAATTTCAAAATTTTTGAATTCAGAAATTTAAGGATTTAGGAATTTACGAATATAGGAATATAGGAAACTAGGAATTTTGAAATTTAGAATCTCATGAATTAGGGAATTTAGTGATTTGTTAATTTGCAAATTTTTTGAATTTAGAAATTTAAGAATTTAGGAGTTAAGGAATTAAAAAATTTAAAAATTTAGGAATTTAACAATTTGTCAATTTGAAAATTTGAAAATATTTTAAATTTAGGAATTTGTTAATTTGAAAATTTTAGATCTTGTCAAGTTTGATAAATTCAAAACATTGGAAACTGAACAAACTTGATAAATTTGAGAAACTAGAAAATTGACAAATTGAAAATTAGGATTTGGAAATTTGATCTGGGAACTTAAAACGTTGGAAATTTAGAAATCTTTAAATACCCAAATTGAAAAGTTTGAAAATTTATGTATCTAAATAATTCTATTTAACTAACACAATAATTCAGGTTTTTCATTTTTATACTTCAAGTAAGAACAATAATTATTCTGAATTATAAACCTTTTATTAGTGCTCATAATACATATATTCGATTATGAATATCCTTTTCCACTAACTTTTTGTATTATTTTTAATTCGCATAAAAAAATACATTGAAATTACGTTATACTTCCGTGTATTATAGCAGAAAATAAACAAAATCAATATTTTAATAAAATAAATTCCTGCGTTCGATGCTACAACTTGCATGCAATGTTTCAATAAAATTTATTCTCATATAAATTAACAAATAAAATGAACGAAAGCACAGCTGAAATTATATCGGGTATCACGAAATTACAAATATTTCATAAGTTTATATCGCATATGACCCAATCTCCATCATTCATGTATTAAATGAGTGCAGTTAAATCTCTGAACACCTATTATTATTTAAATCATTAATTAATACGTTGATTAAATTTTCCAAATATCATTTACAATCTTTTCATCAAACTTAACCAGAATTTTGAAAATTCAAAAAATATAATACAGAATGCTCCATGCCATAAATCCTAATCTAACCTAACCTAATCTGAATTTTTAAATTTCAAAAAATACAACACAGAATGCTTCATGCTATAAAACTAATTCTAATTAACTCTCAATAGTAAAACTAATTAATTCATCAACAAAGTAGGTTTGTAACCTAATGTAACCTAACCAGAATTTTTAAATTTAACAAAATACAATACAGAATGCTCCACGCCATAAAACTAATTCTAATTAACTCCAACTAGTAAAACTAATTAATTCATTAGCAAAGTAATAAATATTTTGCTACATGCCCTCAGCTAAAAGCCATGAAGTTAATAGTGTAATAATTTGATCCACATATCGTGTTTGCCGGTTTATCGCATTTCGTATCAATCGCATGTTCAATATCGATTAGTTGCAAAACAAAAGTGAAGCAATCTTGATTATGCACGCAATGACACTTTATACGTGCCAGTAGAATGTTAATTTATTAACAAGCGAAGGTAATAATTAAAGGCAATGTTCCACATCGATGTTCCGACTGATTGAAGCACGGATATTCAAGTGTAATTAGCTATAACGGCGATTTCGCGTAATTACATTCTCTGATTAAAATCGACGATCACTGGCCAGACTTGAAATATCGATACCGAACAGATCTTGCAGTGTATGATACCGATCATTTAATTGCATTACTAAGTTGCTGGTGTCTTAACAATATTTCATTATTTGGAGACTTTATCCTCGTTAGAAAATATCTGTTTATTTTTCAGAGGACATTTATCTCACTACTTCGCGTGTCCTCATTTTACAAATTAAGTAGTCTCCAGAGGGTGATTCAACTGGATTTCCTAGTTCTTGAGGATGCACTGCTTGCATAAATCTTGAACTCTGAACAGTACATTAATCTGGATTAATATTTACAGCTTTTGCATTTTTTCTATGAAACTACGTGACTTCTGGCATTCTTGCGTTTAATGGAATAATATATAAACGAAAGAAACTAAGATAATTTAGGCGATTGTGTCAGAGTACCACACATTTAACACTAGGTTTACGGACGTATATTTGAATTTGAACTAAAGTAGAAAAATAAATAAATTGCGGATGATACGTGAACTGCCTAAGACATTAATTCTTTAGTTTGACGAAAGTTGACATACATTTTTACAAAAATTTCTTAATAAATTTTGTCATTTAAAATAAGAAATCTATGATCCGACGTTTTGACGGGTTCCGTAAATCTAGTGTTAAGCAACGTTGAGAATTTAAAAACCAAAGGATTTAAGTTGACATTGTGAAAAATCTCAAAGACGTGTAATTTAAGAAAAACTGACACGTGTCCTTTAGTATTTCAAGTGGGGAGTCAAATGGCATTACTAATTTTTTAATGCAGAGCGTTTTGGAGGTTATTTCAAGATCACATTGTCTTTTTTTATCACAAAACCATGTTTTTTATTCCGGAATCATATGTGAAAAAATATATGACTTTTGTTTGATACATTTTGTTGACCCTATATTGGTCGCTGTTTGTTGTTAATCATTCAAAAACGAAGCATGAAATCTAATTTTTGCAAAGGAAAAAATTGTTGAGAATCAGCTACAACTTTCCTAGAGTGACACTAGTTGTGGACACCCTGTATTTAAATTTCAAAATGAAAAAAGTTCATAGATTTCTACATTTCCAGAGTAAATTGTGCATTATACTCATTCAAACAATTAGGTTGAAAAAAACGCTGGAATTGAAAAGCTACTAAAAATGAGATAATAAGGCAAGCAAATTACGTTAGTCTAGCTCTACCTGTGTAAACCAGGCTTAAGACCGGAGATTAAGAGGATCCAGTTGATCTTACGACTCCGAATGAAATCTGCGAATAAAAGTAAAAGAATGGACGGATTTAATTTTACATGGATATTAAATATGAACTGGCTTTCGTTTCGCTTTTTTAATCGTTTTCCAGGCACGTTGCACTCCCGCGGGTCGAAATATATGGGGATTTTTATTTCACAGTTGAACCGATTTGCATTAAGCAGCTCCCGGCCTCTGGTTTCGCACCAATTTATCTCGAGGATATGTTTTATGTCAGCCCGCTGCTTTATGACACCGCGTTACAGCTCACGATGAAAAGATAAAACAGTTACGGGGTAGGGAAACACTGAAGTTTCGTAAAGCGACCTGTCCAGTCTCGCACGCGATTATGCTTCTTTTTTCTCCGGTAACCACCGTGTCCAACGCGTATTCGTAATTAATTTATTCGACGTTGTCCCACGTACGCAATCCGCTTGAATTCTGGTACACTCGAGGACAATAAATGGCGCAACTCCACCCGAATCAGTGCTATTGTAAAGCAAGTGAAATTGCATTAGCAATTATACAGGTTCATAAATTTAATAATATTGTGTACTTGATATTTGAAAGAAATTTGCAAATTTTTTAAGTGAATATTTAAGCCGTTTGAAAGTGCAAGTCTGACAAGATGAAGTTAATGATATCAATAGATAAAACTTAATTTGATACTTTTATCTGTAAGGAATCTATAGTCAAACAATTTTTCCTAATATTTGTGGGATGGAAGTTTGAGTGATTAATGGTATTCAAAGAAGTTTATTTTGAAAATGGTGCAAGTACTTAGGTTGAAATTATTTTGAGCCTAATATATTGCGGTATTTAGCTCTAGTAAATTTTAGTAATACAATACTGTGGAAAACTACGAATTGTATAATATTGGTGGCATAACCTCAACATGAGTGAGGATGTAGATCTAGGTGTCATTGCTGATTTCTATTAGCTTGCAAGTTTTAATATCTTTTCTAATAAATACTCAATAAATTTGATACGGTTCTTGTTTTATTGGTGCACAAAACCCATTAACAAGTATACTGCTGTTTAAAAATTAATTACGATTTGTCGTTTATTTTATTAAAAAAAAAAAAATATGCCTGAGAATAATTTCACGAAAATTATAATTGTAAGAGAAGTTCAACTGAAAGTGAAGTTCATAAGTAATAATAAAATATAAATACTTTTTTGAGTGATAACATCTCTTCAAAAGAGAAATCCTAAAATCAGGATCTGAATATGAAAACAATTTGGACCAAAATGGTTCAAAAAAATTGAGATTAAGAGTAACTGAAAAACTGAAATATTATCCATTTAATTAACGATTACAATAATTACTAAAAATTAGCAATAATTTCATATATAAGAGTTTTAATTTGCTTCAACTTTTTCGGTGTTGTGATGTTTAACGAATTATTGTAATTATAATTATCATGAATTAAACTCGTCAAGGATTTTGCTAATAGCTATTATTATTGAATTTTTAAAATTGATTTATGAAATAAAAGTAGAATTTTCTATACAGAATTTTATGAGAGAAAAGATAGCCTGCCGATACCTGTTACAATAAATCGTTCAAGGAAAATTATTACTCTACCGATCGATAGAGCTCATCTTACTTCACTGCTATTTGTATTCACCTAATTGCCAATTAAAAAGAATTACTGATGTATAGACTCGAGATTTTATAAGATTTAATTGGCATAAATCAACAAATTCTGAAGTTTCTATGTATTATTGGTTAAACTTTTTAAATACTTAAATTCCCAAATACCCAATTCTGAAATTCTCAAACTTAAAATTTTGCAAATTCTCAATTTCCAGGATTTTTGAACGGTGTTTACCTTCATCTGATACTTAATTTTCTTTAAATTTTCAAATTTCCATTAGCATGAATTTAAGAACTTTTTGAATTCCAAAAGGTCTGAATTTCAAAACTTTAAATCCTAATTTTTAAACTTCCAAACTAATTTTTAAATTCTCCAATCCCAAATTTTTAAATTTCCAAGTGACAAATTATAAACTTTCCAAATACTCTAAATTCGATATTTTTAAATTTATAAATTTTAATCAAAATAATTTAAACAAACATAACCTAATAATTTTACAGTTTTTCAAAATTAATTTTCAATAATTATTTAACCTCATTTGCTGACACTAAATCAAATAACAATTATTCTTTTATCGATATAAACATTAATTCATTAAATATTGTTAAATAATAAATTAAAATATAACTGTCTTATTTAAATAAGACGATGCCACATAATTTATGCTTCTTTCTACACAAACCATAATCATTCGCTCATACAAAATTATAACACCACAAGAAACATGAAAAAAGACCAATAAAAGTGTCACTATCTTAGCACCTTGTCATATAATTTATTTGTCATGAACTTCAGTCAGAAGTAACTATTCACTAATACAATATTAAGACGAATAAAGAAAGTTAAAAATATTGTGTCAATATTCAGCGATTCTGACTAATGAAATTATTATTGCATTTAAATTTTAAATTGGAGTATTAAAAATTGAGGTATTAAAAATGAATAAGATTTATCGCGTTTAAACCCTGCGTGTGTCAAAGTACTTTGACTCGACAAGGTATGGGAAAGGATTAAATACAGCAGAAAAATTAGGTAAAGATAGAGGTCTGCGCCAAAGGAAGTTTTTAGGTTATGTAAAGAATAAATGCACGTATATGCAAGAAAAGAGGCGATCTGTAACTGAAGAAAGGTAGAAAATCGAATGAAGCGTAAAATGAAGAACATAGAAAGCACATGGATCTAAAGGAATAAAAAAGAGGTAAAAGGGAGACGAGTGATCTGTTGGAGAAAGAGGATTATAGGAAAATTCTTCGCAAGAGAGGCGTGGATTTTCATGGAATTTATTCGATCTATCCTTTGAAGCAGCTAGCCTCGACAGTAGGTGCATCTATCTGCGAATACGGTAGCAACTCAAGATCAGAAAAGTAACTGGAAGTGGTGCAAAGTGCAAATAGGAAAATTCATGAGAAGGGGATCAACCGGAAAAGGAATCACTACTCTTAAACTCTGTCCTGCTGCCTACGTTTCTCTTCCCCTCTTTTTCTCCTCGATTTTTCTCCCCCTTTCATTAAACTTTCCCAACAAATGCGGCAGCTTTGACGGGAAAACAAATTTTCGACTTTAAACGACGTTCACCGCCTGAAAGAACGAATTATGGTATCAAACGGTTCATACACCTTCTTTTCACATCTCTTTCTACGTTCTTTACGTTCTCTTTCTTTCTTGCTTTACGTTTTCTTTCTTTGGTCGGTCGATCGCTTATGTTGTGGATTGTACTGGTATGTAAACTTGTATAGAGATGGGGATGAAAGTTCTGTTTTTCGTAAAGATAATGAAATTTTTACAAAGATGTTTTTGGTGAATTTTTGTAGATTCGTGGTCTTGTATATGTATAGTTACGTTTTCTAAGTCCAAATGAAAGACATGAAATTGAGTGAAATATAACAATCGATATCTTTAGGACACTTTTGTTTGTGGCTGTATGTGGATATAAGTGCTATTACAAAGACCATAAAATTATGAATAAATGCTATTACAAAATAAATGTTAGTGCAGCATGTAATAAAATTTCAATAAGTCACCTATTGAATTTTTACAGTAGCATAATGGATTATATCATTTTTTCTAAAACTCCTTGAAAAAAGATAAAATAGATAAGTAATAAAAAATCAGAACGTAATATTTAAAAATTTATTAACTACTTAGGTCATTTTTATATTGTTTTTCGTGCTACTGTTACATGAGATTCGACACGAGTTGGTCATAAATTATTTTAGTAATGTTGGGATGCCACCAGTTATTTAATGAAAACATTAATTATTGATATGAGTTATTGAAGTAATTATTGAATATCGATTAATAAACTTCTGATTGATAATAATTTATCTATTAATCAATTTAATTACAAGGTGTCAGTGTATTGAATATGTTAATATTGATAATACAGTGACAAAATGACGTAATTTATCTTGTTAATGATAAATAATAATTAAATTAAAAAATTTTGAAAACATTAATGACATAGGAGAGAAATATAATTTCCATGTATGCGGTAGTGGTGATGGAATTTAAAAAGATAGTGTCAGCTATATTTTTATACATTTTGTTCATGTATGAGCGATATATTAACACTTATTTAATTACTTCATTCTTAAGTAATTACAATCAAAACCATTATTATCAAAACTATTAAGTATATTAAATTCTGAAAAAAAAAAAATAATTAAGTATAGTTGAAAATTTCAGAATTTAAAAATCAAAATTTTAACTTCTTAAAATTTCTATCGCCTCTAAATGACAAATAAATTTCTACATATATATATTTATGAAAACACCACAAATTACATTTCTTATCAAACCGTAAAATTCACGAACACAGAATAGTAGAATAAAGAAACGATAAGAAGCGATATAACAAACCAACGAAAGCAAATAAAATTAACTACTTGAAATGTTCCGAATACGAATGTTTTCAAGAAATTATTATATATTCTCCCTTTTTCGTTGTACTCGAGTACATGTAAACGCATAACGAAGGAAGACTTATTGCCAACTATCTAACTGCATTTCCTCCAATTCTGTTCTTTCTTCACTGTCGGCAAAACTTTCTCACAGTATAGCGTGCATAACTTTTAACTTTGTCCTCGCCATTTTGTCGTAACTCGTAGTTAGATATGTACGAGTTCTTGTTTGCACGAGACTGACTTTCAGCGGTGCTTTGAATAAAATCGTGGCCCGGGTATTTCGTTAATTGTACAATGATTTACCAAGTTGCAAACTAAGATGCACAATATTAACTCAAATAATTAACATTGCAATTTCGTTGTATTTTAAGACTTAACGGTCGTATTTCATCGAAATAACATATCTGGCACACTGGGACGTTTAAGACCCCAGCCAAGGGTTAATTTATGCGAAATTGTTATGTTCTTTTAACGAAGAAATACAGTGTTCAAAAATGAAATATTAGATTGGTACCAAAATAATTGCGTTTTTATATAAAAACGTTTCTAATTTTGCTTCTAATTAATATTTTACTTTTAGTTGTAAGTTAAATACTTGAGTTTTTTTTATAAGTATAGTATATATTTTTCTTGTAAATATAAGTTTTAAATTACAGTTTTTTAAGTATTTAGTTAAACTTGTTAGTTATAAGGTAAAACTTAATTTTAAGTAGATTTGCATAAATTTGTTAGTTAAGAATTATTATTTAAACTTAACTAAATGTAATTCTTAATTAAACTTATTAATTAAAAGTTGCTGCTTAAATTTAACCAAATTACATTTCTAGTAAAACTAGCTAGTATTTAATTAAATTGACTGTTTAGTTAAACTTGATAATTAGAATTTAATAATTATGTTTAACTAAATTAAATTTTGGGTACACTCGTTAATTAAAAGTTAATACTGAAATATAACCTAATATTAATTTTTAGTTAACTTGTTAGTTAAAATTAATATTTGAGTTAAACTAAAATTAATGTTATGTTATATTTGTTAGTTAAAAGTCAATACTCAATTTTAATTAAATTTAACTTTTATTTAAAAGTGTAATTAGTAAGAATTTAAACTGTCAGTTAACCCTGCATTCATTTAATATTTCATTCGGAAGCACGAAATTCACTATACTAGTTTATTCTAGTAATTTTACCCTTATTGTTTATTCTCGTCCATTTTACAATAACAAATTAAATATGGAAGTAGTAAATTCAAACAATTTTATCATATTAGTTCAAAACAAATTATAAAATAACAAAAAATATTTGCAAATCGAATTGTTCTTACCAATCATTTGTAATGTAATTGTCTGCTAGTAATTAATTATCAAATCTTGAAATTTCATATTTTTTATTATCTGATATTCTTAAATACATTGTAGATAATTTAAATAAAAGAATCAATGTAATTTCTTCCTCTTATTATTTTTTTAAAATCTGAGATAATGAATTAGTCAATTTAATAGTTAATAAAAGCTGACCACAGATAATGAACAAGTTTCAATTCAGTAGTTAATTAAAGTTAGTTAAACAGGATAGATAAAAGTCGCAATTATTTTATCACCAACCTAATAGTTGCTTCTTCCAATTCTATTTATTTTCTTTCTGAATGTTCCCCTATTTTAAACATCAATGTTGCAGTTATTTCGTCATATTGTTGCAACTAATAACTTTCATTCAATAAACCCTGTAAATAACAATCACCAAATTCCTCGAATTGACCGGGCCAAGATTCAACAGCTAATTTAAAGTTCTTCTAAAATTTCTGGAATCTTTACATGTTCTGTGTGTTATAGCATCTTGATTTAACACTGACATCCAACAGTTAATTTTGATCTTTTGTTTATTGAAATATATCAATTTATTATAGGTGTCGACTGCGGCGGACCGGAAGAAGCTGTACTTCAATGTGGTTCAAGAGCCTAGCGGAAATCAGATTGTGACCGTAGAAGGTGGTGGTGTGAACGCAACTGTAGTCACCGCAAACATTGCTGCTACTAATGGATTGATTCACATCATTGATAGGGTCCTTGGTGTTCCCTATACCACTGTACTGGATAAACTTAAGACCGACCCCATGCTTAAGTAAGTAGAAGTTATTTTACATTATTTATTGCGTTAAAACTAGGTTTCAAAATGAAGCATCTCAGATTCTCTATTTTCAAAATAGGGCTCTCTGACTTCCAGATCCCCCGTTAGCCGCCTTTCGAAGCTTTTGACAATTTTTCTGAAGGGATTGACCTGTTTTAGGAAAATTTGATTCCTTGATAAAAAGTCGTATCTGACACGGTTTGGCCTGTACATGTGTATACGTGAATGCGTGGGATGGAGTTTTATAATATTTTGAATTTTGAAAATAGGGGAACTGAGATGCGTCATTTTGACGAGTGTTGCAAGGATAATGTTCAAACAGTAGATCATTATGGCTTTAGATATCTGTATCTTTTCGTCACTAGGTTTTAGGAACCCTAGATTTCTATAATTCTATATCTTCAGATTCTTGCAACGTTAGATCTATACTTCTGAATCTTCTATTAGTAGATGGACATCTATTAGTAGAGAAATCTAATTGTTTAAATTACTGGTTCTAATGACTCAGATCCCTAGATTCAAATATTTCTGTATTCCCACGTTTCTACATCCTCAAATTCCTACATTCCTAGTTTCCTATGTTCTCAGACTTTTATATCTGTATTTAAACTTTTGGATCTCTATATCATTAGATCACTAAATCTCAAGATCCCTAGATTCCGATATTCCTATTTCCCCAGATTGTGGTAACGACGATTACTATAGCTTTAGATTTTTGTACCATTAGATCCTGAAGATTTCCTATATCGTTTCTATACCACCCAACTTCATACAATCAATCAATGAATCCTAAGATCCCTATACTCCTATTCTCCTATACCTCACTAGATCCTAAAATATTCTTATTATCATATATCATCAGATCACTAAATCTTGAGATCCGTAAACTTCTATGTTCTTATATTCCTAGATCATGATAACGATAAATCACTATGACTCTAGATCTCATTGTCAGTACCATTACATCAGAAAAAGTCCTACATACATGTGAGGACGTGGATGTGTATGGATGAGAAAGTCAGTATTTAACAGTCACTCAACAACAAAATATATTTTAACAAACAACAAAGATCAAATAACAAAATAACAAGAGTATCAGTGATTCCGCGGATGCAAACGTGACGGTGCCAAAATAACGAATGTCCCGAGCGGCGCGATGAGCAGAGTTTTTATGTGCTTTTCGAGTAGAGATAGAAATAGGAAATGAAAAGGAAAAGTACAGAGTGGAAAGTTGAAGGGGTGATAGAGAAAGTCACCGGAGAAACTTGGGCCCGCACAAGTCTGGCTGCCAAATGTGCAATCTGACATTGACCAGACTTGCACGAGAACCTGGGAAAACTGAAAATTGCAGAATAGGCAGGAAGTATTTAGAAATACTCAGGCAAAAGGGAAAGCTAGAAAAGTTTAGAAGAAAGATAAATTAGGAACAACGTAGTGGCGGGTAACGCCACACATGTAAACCTCAAAGTTTTCCTATATCCATATACTCCTAAATCTCTACATCGTTTGATTACTAGATGCTGAGAACTCTAGAAAATGTTTTTTGAAATGAACATTTTAAACCGTAAATGAAACTCTTTCTTTAAACATCACTAAAGGTACAATCTGTTAAGTAAATATAATTAGGATAATATACAGAAATCAATAATACAAATTATAGGATTATCTGAGCGAATCATAAATGATCTGAAAGTCGTCTTTCTTGATGTATCAAAAAAACGATTTATCCAAAGAAAGGAGATCTCCCTTGATACATTTGAGCTGAGCATTTCCCTATTCGGTTTCAGATTTAATTAAAATGCGGTAACAAATCTCTATTTCAATTACTATGAACGTGCTACGCTTGGCAGAAACTATAAACAGGAAACCTTACCGGAAATTGGATAGTTCCACAGGTTACACGTCGATCTATTAAATTCGTATCGAACGCAGTTGTTCTCAATTGTCTATCGGCACTATCTCCCTTGTAATCCAACTAATAAATGAATCTCATCCGTGGAGGTCCACGTAAGATAGGTACAGTCGGTTAATTGTTACATTCTATGAATTACTCCGTCACCATTTTTCAGTCATTTCATAGATTACAAAGCTAATTCAAGTAGTTTAAATAAGAATTAAGAATAATTATGAATTAGTTCGACCAAAAGATTTTCTTGTTGTTAGGTCTTAGAATGCATATTACAACGAGAGGATTAGATCTCATTGTCAGTACAAGTTTCTAGTGATAGTTTAAAGGTTTTTTGTTTCTTCAGACTCATTTGCAGTTTCAAATCAATAGTTCTTTACATGTAGCAGCAATAAGATCGAAGGTGTCATTCTAGCAAGTATTTTTTGATTTAGTCACATCTGGTTAGAACCCTTAGCAGTAGAGTCTTTTATTCGCAGTTTTCTATTCATGTCGAGTTATAGCTTGGTTTTCCTACTTGTCACTTGCCAATCCACAAGAAGGAAAGAATTACATCCAACTGTAGGAGACAATCAAAAAATAAATAATATTTAATTATTAAAATAATGCCAGGATTTAATAATTTTCAAAATACATGGGTAAGTGGGGAAATCATAACGAATGAATACTTATTTATAACAAAAGTCCTCGCAACCAACTCAAATGATTGCTATATTGGCGCTCGCTTCAAAACAACCGCATCGATGCCTAATCGATATACAATCATGCTCATACATTACATTCATCATACGGCGCCCATAATATAAGATACATAATCATGTTCACACAAAAAATGTTTACATAATATAAATTATAAAAATAATGGATATGTAAACTATTTCATAAAATAATTCTTTACCTTAACAAAAGTTAACATATAATTTGATAACAATTTGATAATAATTTCTGTAATTTAAAATAAATAATTTCAGATCCATCATTGTGACGGGTTCCGTAAATCTAGTATTAATTTACAGTTTACTTATATTTGAAAAAATACAAGAATTTCGTATCATTTTTGCAATATTTTTCTACGTCGAACAATATTTTACTTATAATATTTGCATACATTTGCACCGATATAACGAACACTTTGTTCAAAGAACAGAAAGAAGTTAATGATCAATTTATTAAAATACATTTTCCTTTCAATAGATTGCTTTCAACGAAACAGTCGCAGTTACAAACGTTCGAATCGTAGATGTATCCCGGAGCTAAATCCGTCGTGATTTAATTCCTCTCTCGTTACTTCAATTACCCATGTGTCGGTAATGGAAAATCCAATTAAACGATATCCCGATAATCAATAAATAAACTTCTCCAGCGATAAAACCCAGTTTAAAACGCGTGACCCTCCGTAACTAAACATTTACAACACCGATGTTTTATCCCACGAAGCTTAAAGTAGTAAATAATCACCATGACCTGTAATGCACTTTTCTTTATTTAACGTTCCATATTTCTGAGTTCTATAACACGGTACACTGAAATATCCTCCAATTTTCGATTCCGTGTGAGGTCAGTGGCTGTTTTTCAATGAAAATTTGTACAAATTTATTAATTTTAGAGATTGAAAATTTGTTGCTACGGAAATTCTTGATGTTGGACGTTTGGGAGATTGGGAATTTGGGGTAGTGGGAATTTAGGAATATAGGATAAGAATTTAGGAAGTTTGAAGTATACGAATTTGGAAATCGAAAATTTAGGAAATTAGGTACCAGTAAAACAAATTTACGAATGTAGGAATCTGGAAACCTAGGAACTGAAGAATTTAGGAATTTATAAATCTATAAATCTATAAATTTATAAATCTGTATCAATCTGTATCAATCTGTATCAATCTGTATAAATCTATAAATCTATAAATGTGTATCAATCTGTATCAATCTGTATAAATCTGTATAAATCTATATAAATTTGTAAACCTATAAATTTAGAAATCTATTAGTCTAGAAATAAAAAAATCTAGTAATCTAGGAATTTAGAAATCTGAAACTCTAGGATTTCTTTGAATTTTTGAATCTTTCAAATACAGAAATTAGTACTAGAGTATTTTACACTTTTCAAACGTTAGAATTTCCAAATTTTACAATTTTACAATTTTACAATTTAAAAAATTCAGAAATTAAAAATTTTTAAAGTTTGATAATTAAAAATTTTAAGAATTCAGAAATTAAAAAATTCAATAATTAAGTAATTTAGTAACTTAGTAATTTAATAATTATTAATTTAGTAATTTAGTAATTTAGAAATTTAGAAATTAGAAATTTGAAAATAAAAAAATTTAAGAATTCAGAAATTCAGAAATTAAAATATTCAGGAATCCAGTAATTCAGCAATTCAGTAACTAAGTAACTCAGTAACTCAGAAATTCCAAAATTTAGAAATTTGGAAATTCAGATATTCAAGAATTCAGAAATTTGCGAATTTTCTCTAACATTCACTCTTTCACTCATCTATAACGAACTTACCCAACATCAAAATTGAGTACCAGTTTTGTTCAATACTGTACGGCTCTCCGCTACATTCGTTCAACGAGGCGAAAACGCGCAAATAAAGCAGTAAAAAAATCGATATTGCGGATTTTGATATTCGTAAACGCACATCAGTGACGTATAGACCATACATGACAGGAAAGTAGTAACGTCGATAGATTTTTCGTCCGTGTGTCAGGGTGTGGGGGTGATGGAATGCTGACATCACCATCTATCCACTGCATCGAATAACGATGGCTATCGTATAAAGGTGTTAATGGCGATATAGCTAGTGCATAACTGACTGCTTCCTAGCCTCCGTTTGCCTAACGATCTTACCTAACAAGATGAAACTTGATGATCACCTTGATGTTCACATTGTTTGCTATAATATATTGTTCAACGTCGGATTTCTACATCAAAGTGTCACAGAAACAAAACACCTGCAACATTAAATAGAAGTAATTAACGCTAGAACTACAAACCAGTAATGACTGATTTTAGGTTTCTCCATATTACATAATATTGTTGTCGCTTTTGCTTCAATTATTGGATCAACTGGTTTAGATCTCTAGATATTTATTTTTCTATATTTTTATGTTCTTGTATCTCCACATTCCTAATTTCCTACTTTTCCAAATTTTTATGTTTTTACACTTCAATATGTACTACTAGACCTTTATTGGTATGGAAACATAATGGTTTCAATTATTGGATTTCATGATTTACCTAGATCTCTATATTTCTACATTTGCACGTTTCCGTATTTCCAAATTCATATATCCCGAATCCCTATATCCCAAAATTCCCAAATTCCTATATCCCCAATTTCCTACATCTCCAAATCTCTATATCCCTAAATTCCTATCTCCCCAAATTCTTATATCCCCAATTTCCTACATCTCAAATTCCTATATCCCTAGATTCCTATATCTCCAAATTCCTACATCTCCAAATTCCTATATCCCCAATTTCCAACATCCCCAATTTCCAACATCCCCAATTTCCTACATTCCCAAATTCCTATATCCCTAAATCCCTATATCCCCAAATTCCTACATCCCCAAATTCCTACATCTCCAATTTCCTACATCCCCAAATTCCTACATCTCCAATTTCCTACATCCCCAAATTCCTATATCCCTAGATTCCTAAATTCCCAAATACCTACATCCCCAAATTCCTACATCCCCAAATTCCTATATCCCCAAATTCCTACATCCACAAATTCCTATATCCCTAGATTCCTATATCCCCAAATACCTACATCCCCAAATTCCTACATCCCTAAATTCCTATATCCCTAAATTCCTATATCCCTAAATCCCTAAATTCCTATCTCCCCAAATTCTTATATACCCAATTTCCTACATCTCAAATTCCTATATCCCTAGATTCCTATATCCCCAAATTCCTACATCTCCAAATTCCTATATCCCCAAATTGCTACATGCCCAAATTCCTACATCCCCAAATTCCTACATCCCCAATTTCCTACATCCCTAATTTCCTACATCCCCAAATTCCTATATCCCCAAATTCCTATTTCCCCATATTCCTATTTCCCCATATTCCTATATCCCCAAATTCCTATATCCCCAATTTCCTACATCCCCAAATCCCTATATCCCCAAATTCCTATATCCCCAAATTTCTATATTCCTAATTACTATAGTAGTCTAAATACTATAGTAGTCTATAGATTACTATAGCTTTAGATTATTATACCATTAAGTCCTGAAGATCCCTACATTTCTATACCGTGATTAACGGATTTGAACAAAATGATCAAATATAGGCATTGTCGAATTCCAAAATTAACAAATTTAAGAATTACCCAATTGCACAATTATAGAAAAATATAAAATTAGGGATTTATTGTAGTGGGAAATTATCGGATCAAGGAGTTATCGAATCAGGAAATTATTGAATTGGGGAACCACTGATTGTTATCTGCAGAAGTAGATGAAGTTTCCACATTTATACATTCTTTTCCACCTATTTCCTGAAAATTGTAGAATTGTAAAATTATGCGAGGTTGGGAAATTATTGAAAGTTACAGTATTGAAAAGTTATGTAAATTGTGGAATTATCAAGCTTGGTAATTGTCAGATTTGAATTCCTTAATTATCGAATGTGGGAATTGTCGAATTCCGAAATTGTCGAATTTGAGAATTACTGAATTTAGAAATTATCGGATAAGGTAATTATCGAATTGAGTAGTTATCGGATTAGCATATTATCAGCAGTTATCTGTAGATGCTGACGCAATATCTTATGTTTATTCATTCTTTTCAAGTTCCACCTACTTCCTGGGACAACGACGCGCCTTCAACGATCAATTGAACGACACCACAAAGCGTTTTACTTACTTCGCTCCGCGCAACTACGCCTGGAACCGAGCTGCGGTCCATTACCCCTCTACAACTAAGAAACTCTTCATGCCTGACTTCAGCTATCACGTGAGTATTTCATTGATTACTGTTATAAAATAAACAAATTTTGAAATATCGAAAGGGAATTTGAGGATCTTAAATTTTTTTTAGAAAATTATCAATTTTGCAATTTGGAAATTTTAGAAATTAGGAATTTGTTTAATTTGGTAATTTGAGGATTTTAAGATTTGGAAATTTGGGGATTTCAAGATTTTGTGATTTGCTGATTTCAAGATTTAGTCATTTTACGATTTGGAAATTTAAAAATTTGAAGATACGACAGTTTTAAAACTTGAGGATTTTATAACTTTGATATTTAAAAATTTTGAGAAATTTAGGACATTGATAGTGTGCTAATTTGGAAATTTGGAAACATAACAGTTTAAAAATTTTGGAATTTAGTAACTTGGAAACATCAAATATGGAGGTATAATAATTTAGCAGTTAGAAAATTTAATAATTTCACTACTTACGGGGTTTGGTAGTGGGGAAATTTAAAAATTCGAAGATTTCGAAAATTGGAAATTTGAAAATTTCATACTTGAAAATTTTAATACTTTTAATAATTAAAATTATAATTATAAACAAATTTTATGTTTCGGTTTTCGTAATTTGGAAATTTAAAAATTTCGAAATTTAGAATTTGGTAATTTAGAAATTTAGTGATTAATAATTTGGTAATTTGTAAAGTTGTAAATTCGGTAATTTGAAAATTTGATGATCTAGAAGTCTGGAAATTTGAAAATTTGAAAATTTAAAAATTTCGTATTTGGAAGTCCAAAAATTTGTAAATTACCTAGTTTATTTTTATACTTCATAATTCGGTAATTTACCAATGTATGGACTTGAAACTTTTGGAATTCGGAAACTTAGTCCCTTAAGAACTTGATAAATTAAAAATTGGAAAATTTCAGATATGAAAATTTCATAATTTGAAAATTCGAATTCTTCGGATTTGGTAATTTTGAAAATTTGCAAGTTTAAAAATTTAGAAATTTCGAAAATTTGGAAGTTAAGAGTTCATGAAATATGATGATTTAAGAATTCAGAAACCTGCGAATTTTATCATAAAGAGAAATAAAATATATTCCAAATTTCCAAGTACACTCACAACAAAGTCTCAATTGTACAATACTCCAAATATTGGGTCCAATCTATAATTATAAAATACTCCAAACTAAGTATACAGGGTGTCTCACAACTAGTGTTTGCTTAATAATTCAGAAACGAAGCTTCAAACCCCATTTTTGTAAAGAATCACAAAAATAACTAGTCCTACACTAGTTATGAGACACTCTGTATACTCAGTCTGAGCATATACGCTCTCGTCAAAGAGGATGGAACAAGACACGGCACTAGACAAGGAAAAAGAATAGTTTGAACCTACACATTCACCGGTAATTAATTTGTAATAAATATTTTGTCATATCTCTGCAACACATTCATCTATAATTTCTTGTGATATATAGTTTTTCATTTTCTTATAAGTTATTTGTGATAATCATTTCCGTAATACATATTCTTCAAATATATTTTATACAGTAATCATTTTCGTACATTCTTTTCTTTTTCAACTTTTCAACGTTGTAAAATTGATGCAAATACCTTGAAAGGCAATATTAGTAATATACAGAAAATTTATTACAAATACATTCCAAATTATTAGATTGATTCATTCAATTTGAATTTCCCGCTCGTTTGCACAACCCATTTAAAGGGACAGTTTTCGAAAGATCTAAGGTGTCGACAAAGAGTGTCGCCTCTGGTTCCATCCCTACTCTGTGCTCTTGTTCTGACGGTTGCACTAAAAGTACCTAAACTACAGCCGACTTCACAAATATTTTAGACGAAACAAATCTTGGAACGTCATCTGGTGATAGCGGACGAGGCATACACAATGGCCAAGCTGAAAGAAATGGCGCACAACGACACCATCATTCTCCCAGCCGCCAGGGACAGCTTGAAGCTTCGCATCCGAGAGCACCCCGAAAGTAAGTGTAAGGTTCATTAATTTGTTTAAAAGTTTGCATAAGCACCCGGTTGCAATACAATCCAAGATATCTTCTCAGATACACTCAATGTTTCAAATCTCGTCACTACTGAACCGTAAATGTGTTTGGAACTATTCCTTGTTGTTGTCGATGTCGTTTGTCGTTAGCGAACGGATTAACAAGTTCAAAGCTTCGTTCAAAGCTCAGTACTTAGCACAATCCTGGTCATTTTCAAAACTGATACTATTTCGTTAGGTGTAGATGTCAAGAAACGCGACGAAAACGCGATCCTTCCAGAAACTTTCGGTGAGTGAGTTCAGTGTTTAGACGTCGCCGGTGAGCGACGACACGTGCTTTCACCAGTACGAGTAACGCACATTGTCAATTTTGTCAAGGATTCCTCGCACTTTTCACGCACCGTGTTCAACGCGCGTATATGTAATTCATACACTTCGATCATGTACACTCGGTTGCAACGTAGGCTTCCTTTGGATAAGAATAAACGGAGGAGTCTTCCGCCATTTTCTTTCGATTTCGGACGATGGGATGTTGACGGTCTTTTACCGAAGACGTCCCGGTCAGTAAACTATACTGTACTGTAGGGAATGTATTTTATAATAATGTATAACGTATGTTATAATTATGTGCAATGTATTTTCGAATGTTCGAGGGATCGTGAGGGGTTTTTTTCGCATTTGCGTTTCCACGAAAGAGAAACGAGAAACGTTCGAGACGCGGAGACGAAAAGACACTTGCGACGCGGTGATCAATTACCTAAAAAACATACATATAATATTCATTTCATTAAGTATATTAAAAGTAACTTATTTTTGGATTGATGCAAGGTTATTATTGGTTAGCCACCTTCGTGTGAAACAAAATTTCATTTATACTGAATACTTGATAATTAAGGGTGCATAAATGGAAGGAGTACCCTGAATTTGATAAAAAGAAAAATAAGGAAAAAGGAATAAAAGATAGGAAAATGAGGAAAAAGGAAAAATGAATGGTATGACAATATCTATTTTTTTACGATTTTATTTTCTTTATGAACGTAAAGACTCACCCAAAAATTGCGGATGTACTTTCCTCTAGTGAAGTTACATATTTTTTCTTTGGAATATTTTGCTTAAAAGTGTGAGGTCAGGAAATTGTTGACCGATACCTATAGAAATTAAATTTGTTACAATTATTGATCTTTTTTATTGTTTACTGGAAAGTTTAGAATTGGAGAATTATTGGATTGGGAAATTATCGAATCGTGGAATTATCAAGCTTGGTAATTAACAGATTTAGGAATTATCGAATTTAGGAATTGTCAAACTTTGAAATTATCGAATTGGCAAAGTGTTATAATGGGGAACTAGGGAATTAACGGACAAAGGAATTATCGAATCAGGAAATTATTGGAAAAGGAAATTATCTATAGCAATCTATAGATGAACTTCTTACAGTTATTCATTCAAGTTCCACTTATTTCTTAAAAATTGTAGAATTAGAAAATTATTACATTGGAAATTTATTGAATTGCGAAATTAACGAGCATGAAAACTAGTGAATAAGGAAACTATTGAGCTAGAGTTATGGAACTCAGAAATTATCGGATCAGAAAGTTGTCAACTTTCACCTATTTCCTAAAAATTGTACAATTGTAGAATTAAAAAATTGAGAAACTATCGAATGATGGAATTATCAAGCTTGAATTACCAACCTCAAAATTAACGAATTTTATAATTATTGAATTTTAAAATTATCGAATTTGAGAATTAGCGAATTGGAAAATTATTACACTGGGGAATTATCAAACTAGGCAATTATTGTATTAGGGAATTATCAGATCAAGGAATCAGGAAATTATTGGATTGGGTAATTGTCAATAGTTATCTGTAGAAGTCGATGGAATTCTTACAGATATTGTTTTTAAACTCCATTTGTTTTCTAAAAATTGTAGAATTGTGAAGTTATTGAATTTGGAAATTATCGAGTCGTGGAATTATCAAGCCTGGTAACGGACTTGGAAACTACCAAATTTAGATATTGTCGAATTCTCAAAATATCGAGCTTAAAAATTACCGAATTAATAAAAGAACTGTCGACCAAGGAACTACTTACTAAAAAACTATCGAACTAGGGAATTATTGATTTAGAATACTGCCGGCAATATTTTACATTTTTTTTTTCCTCGTATCAATTCCTCGGAGCATTCTACGTAAAAAGTATTAAAGTTAAATGCTTAAAAAAACAATATTTCGCATGTAATCTCGCATTATGATAAAGAAAGGTTCAGGTTCTTCCTAAGTCTAGGTCTAATTCAATTTTCCCCCAAAATCGAAAGGAAACAATAAAAGACTCCTCTACTTTTATTCTTAAGAAGCCTACGTCGCACCTGAGTGTACAGTGACACCGCATTAATATTCGAATACTACGATATTCAAATAACTGCTAGCTAACTAATTTATAATCATGTTAAGGCAGAGCTACGTAACTGATTGCTCACGAGTAACACTTCTGCTCCTGAGTAGATCTGAGAAGCACACTACTTTAACACACTATGCTCCCCTAGAGAAAGTGGTGATATAGGGAAAGGAGAGTTTACTATTCAAAAGTTACCAGATATTATATCTAGCTTGTACGATTAGTAAATATTGACAAAAGGGGACCAGTGACCTTGATCTTGAAATATGTTGCTGAGGTCGTCGTCCTGAGTAACTTTTCCTTATAACTTAATCATCCCTCGTTGTTTACTATAAAATTATTAACAAAAAAGTATTTGAAAAAATATTAATCTAAGCTAACATAACTCATCCTTGTTTTATAATTCATGGTATTCATTCTCTGACATTTATTTTTAATTATATTATAAAACACGTTAAGTTCGGTTAGGTCAGATAAGTATTTCTCGGTTACATAGCCTGAAATTCAAAATTATTGAAATATGTTCAACTTGATTTATAAAATCACCAGTTATATAGCCCCCGGGTAGGCGTTGCCTCAAATACTAAACCGCTGCCAAAATCGTCAAATTTTTCGTTGTCAGATTAAATACAAATCTTGATTTTTACTAATCTATTATGGTTAATAACTTTTTAATGAACAACGAACGACGATTAAGTTATTGGGAAATGTTAATCAGGGACATGTCCTTGATAATGTATGGCAAGGTCAATGTCATTGGGGTCCCTTTTTGTCAATATTTATCTTTTCCTTACTTACAATGTTGTTTTTTGTAAGGAAACGTAATATTGGTGGCTTTCTTAGACAAAGTGGTGTTGCGAGGAAATAAATCCCGCCACTTGCTATAATAACTTAAAGTCAACATTATGTCTAGTTTGCATGAATGATAGGCTCTTCTTCCTGCAAATTATCATTCTCTCGAGGGAGACATAATCGGTGCTATACGCTACAGATCACGCTGGCTATATAGCAATTTTTCGTAGGAAAGCGTATCTTGTTCGATAATGTACACTCGGATGCAACGTAGGCTAACAAGTCTAGGGGAAAGAGTATTTCACCATTTGCCATATATATGAACCTACAAATTTGTGTCTTTCTGAATCCCGAAAGTCAGAGATCTTAAATTTCAAATCAAATTTGAACATTTGAAAATGCGAGAATTTGTAAATATCTTAAACCAAAATTTTGTGATTTGAGAAATTTCTGAACTTTAGAATGTGAAATTTAAATTTCAACATTTTTAAATTAACAAATTCAATGGTTGTACATTTGAAAATTTCTAAATTTCTGAACTTTAGAATTTGAAATTTACATTTGAACATTTCTAAATTAACAAATTCAGTGGTTGTACATTTGAAAATTTCTAAATTTCTGAACTTCTGAATTTCCAAATTTCTAAATATGTAAATTTCTGGATTTCGATGTTAGAAAATTGGAAAATTTGAAAATCTAGAAATTTATATTGGAAATTTGGAAATTTAGAAATTTCTAAGTTTGGAAGCTTGAGAATTTTAGAATTGGAAAAGTTGAGTAGTTATGAATTTTCAAATGACTAAATTTCTATATTTGAAACGTTGAAAATTTATAAGCTTGAAAATTTCGAAATTCTTTTTCTAAATATGTAAATTTCTAGAATTGAATATTTGAGAGTTGGAGAATTTAAGAATTGAAAATTTTGGAAATTGGAAAATTCGAAAATTTAATTTTTAAGTATTTTGAAATTTCTAAATTTCTGAATCTGAAAGTTTTAAAATTTCAATATGTTAGTATTAAATTACCAAAAGTTGTAAAATTATTTTGTAAATTTCTAAGTTTCTAAATTTGTAAACTTCTAAGTTTCTAACTTTCTAAATTTCTAAATGTCTAAATCTGAAAATAACAAAAAATTTACTTTCTTCACTAATCGTTACCAACGTTTCTCAGTTTTGATCCCGTAGTGAGCATTTAAAATCAGGTGGACACTCCTTCCCCTATATCGCCATTTCCCTAGGAAAGACTAATCTGCTCAGCCGTGTACGCAACAATAACGCTTTTTGTCTAGTTCTACCGTAACGAGAGGATTACTCAATTTATCGAAATTTTTTTCCAAATTCTCTAGCCGTTTCACGCGGGCTTTAAAAATACAGCCATAGATGCACAACATTCTGACACCTCTTCGATCTACGAAAACGTGCATATTAAATCAACAAATGTCAAAGCGAATTACTCGCTCAACAAATAGCAGGACTTGATGAAACTTTCATAAGGCCAATATACGAGAATCGTTTGAACACGTGTCCTCGTTCGCATTTTTGAATCATGTTTCTTCGTTACGATTGCCCTCGAAATCAATCGAGTACGAACGTTTCATGCAGGCTCGGCGCTTGAAAGGAATGCTTTATTGTACAAAAAATACGTAGATCGCGCTTTGCTTCACAACTGTTCACATTGTTGTTGCTTTTTGGGTCGTGCACGATAAACGGTACATTCTTTCTTTGATTCGCATCCGAAACTAACCGAAAACGTCCATCGAAATATGTAGATATACGAAGCGGCAAGGGCGTAGTCAAGTTGTCGTTCATGGGAGAGCAAAATTTGTCTGAAGGTAAATTGCATTGTTATTTCCATGTATTACATTTATACATACCGATGTCGACTCATGAGTTGGCGCGTGAAGAGGCTGACGTGTTTAGAAGAGCTACGGCACTATTGGTCAGAATAGAAAAATGGACGCGTCACGCGTATTTTCGGCGGTAGTATTGGCTCGAGCGGTCGCACACTAATTATTATCCTTCGCAAGTTCCAACCTTCCAAAATTCCAACCTTCCAAAGTTCCAACCTTCCAAAGTTCCAACCTTCCAAAGTTCCAACCTTCCAAAGTTTCAACCTTCCAAAGTTTCAACCTTCCAAAGTTTCAACCTTCCAAAGTTCCAACATTCCAAAGTTCCAACCTTCCAAAGTTCCAACCTTCCAAAGTTCCAACCTTCCAAAGTTCCAACCTTCCAAAGTTCCAACCTTCCAAAGTTCCAACCTTCCAAAGTTCCAACCTTCCAAAGTTCCAACCTTCTAAAGTTCCGACCTTCCAAAGTTCCAATCTTCCAATATTCCAACCTTGCAAAGTTTTAACCTTTCAAAGTTCTAACGTTCCAAAATTTCCACTTTCCAAAGTTCCATCTTAGCAACATTTCAATCTTTCAAAGTTCCAATCTTCCAGTGTTCCAACTAAATGAAAGTTCCAACCTTCCAAAGTTCTAACCTTCCAAAGTCCCAACAGTACAACGTTTTAACCTTCCAATGTTTAAAACATTCAAAGATTTAACCTTCCAAAGTTACTAACTTCTAGTTTTAATCTTCCACACTTTCTACCTTCCAAAACTTCAACCTTCTCACATGTCATCTTTCTCAAGTTCCAACCTTCCAAACTTCTAACATTTCAAAGTTTCACATTCCAAAGTTCCAACCTTCCAAAGTTCCAACCTTCCAAAGTTCTAACGGTCCAAAGTTCCACCTTTGCAACATTTCAATCTTCCAAAGTCCCAACATTAGAATGTTCCATTCTTCCAATATTTCAACCTTGCAAAGTTTTAACATTCCAAAGATTTAACGTTCCAAAGTTCCAACTTTCCAAAGTTCCATCCTAATAACTTTTCAATCTTCCAAAGTTCCAACATTGCAATGTTTCAACTAAATAAAAGTTCCAACCTTCCAAAGTTCCAACCTTGCAAAGTTTTAATCTTCCAAAGTTCTAACCTTCCAAAGTCTCAACAGTACAACGTTTTAACCTTCCAAAGTTTAAAACATTTAAAGATTTAATCTTCCTAAGTTATTAACTTCTAATGTTATAATCTTCTAAACTTTCGACCTTCCAAAATTTCAACCTTCTCAAATTTCATCTTTCTCAAGTTCCAATCTTCCAAAGTTTTAACTGCACAAGGTTCTAACCTTCCAAAGTCCGAATCACGCAATGTTTTAACCTTCCAAAGTACTCATCTTCTAAAGTTTGAATCATTCGAAGGTTCAATCTTTCATAGTTCCGACCTTCCACTGTTCCAACTTTCCAAAATCCTAACCTTCCGTATGTTCCAACTTTCAAAAGTCCCAACCTTGCAAAATTCTAACCTTCCAAAGTTACCACTTTCCAAAGTTTGAATCACCCAAAGTTTCAACTTTCCAATGTCCTGACGTTCCTGAATTCCAATTTTCGAAAGTCCTAACATTTGCACATTTCGATCATTCTAAATTCGATCATTCAACCTTCTTAACTTTCAATCTTCCAAATTCCAAAGCTCCGAATATTAAAAATTTCTAAAACTAA
Source organism: Megachile willughbiella (assembly GCA_945859595.2). Taxonomy (NCBI): domain Eukaryota; kingdom Metazoa; phylum Arthropoda; class Insecta; order Hymenoptera; family Megachilidae; genus Megachile; species Megachile willughbiella. The sequence continues at coordinate 3,945,551 of OX243807.1, forward strand.
AGCTCCAAATTTCAAAACGTACATCTTCTGAAAACTTCGAATCACCTTATTCCAAAGCTTCCAAACCTCCAAATGATAGTCGGCAAACGTCTCTCAATTGAGTGAGATAGTGCGAATAGCGTTCAGCAGTTGTTATTGTCATTATTACTCTCATTTGCCGAAGTGTAACGCTAGAATTTACGATGGAGGTAGCTTCTTTTACTTTGGGTCGATCACGCGCCAACTCGTGGGTTGACATTAGTACACGATTATTGTAAATATTATACTGTTCATTTAGAGAGAAAACCACTTCTTTTCTTTTAGAAGGGGACTCTCTTTAAAGCACTCTGGCTACGTCCTTGCACAAAAATCTATCATGTCTTTCTGTCTCACTTGTTTTTTAGTTTTATTTCCCTATTCTGGTAAGTCAAAAATCGAAGCTTATTCTGTGATATGTGATGAGGCTTAATCTGTGATATTGCAGAATTTATTGCAAATGGGTTGTCGAGACACGGAGAATTAATTATGGGTGTATTTGTTGATAAAATTATTTATTATTTATTTAAAATTGGTGATTAATTCGAAAGTTATAAAGTAATATTAATGTTGAGCTGTAATTATTAATCCTAGGTATCAGATCTCAATATTAAATCTCAATTAAATTTAGATGTAAATTCAGTATTTCAAGTGTGAAGACAGTATCATGAAGTAAATTAGTTCAGAAGTTCGGAAGAATATATTTATAGATTATAAAATTTTAATTATAAATTTACATAAAATTTAATAACTGAAACATTTATATATATCTATCTGCTGTGACGACTTGATTTGGGTTTTAGTCAACGAATTGAGAATATCTTTTCTTAAGTGATCAAAGTAAAATGCAATATTTTTCGAGATAAAAATTTAGATCGTTACAAAAAAATGGTTCAAAAATTTCAATAACTAAGGTTATTTTCTATAGTTGGCGTTGGCGTAATTAGGCAACGATTTAAATCATTCTGGTTTCCCAAAAAAAAAGATAATGAATTTTCAAATTTTCGGATATCTGAGTTCGCGAATTCGTCAGTTTTTCAAATTTGGAAATTTCTAAACTTTCAGATTTCTAAAATTTTTATTTTACAAATTCTTGTATTCCTAAATTACTAAGCTTCTAAATCTTTACTTTTTTAAGATTCTAAATTGTCAAAGTCTTTAAATTTCCAGTTCTCAACATTTTTAAAAAACCAATTTCTAAATTTTCAAGTTTTCAAATCTCCAAATGTTTTATATGTACAAAATTCTGAATTTCTAAATTCTCAAATTCCCAAATTTTGAAATACCTAAATTTCCAAATCCCATAATTTCCAAATACCTAAAATTTTCAAATCCTCAAATTTGCAAATTCCTAAATTTTCAAATTCCCAAATTTCCAAATTCCTAAATTTTCGAATCCCTAAGTTTTCAAATCCCCAAATTTCCAAATACCGAAATTTTCAAACCTCCAAACTTTCAAGTCCCCAAATTCTGAAATTCCCAAATGAAAAAATTTTGTATCTTCAAGTCTTCAATTCTCCAAATCCCCAACCTTCCAAATCTCAGTTTTATAATTGCAAATTACCACATTTCCAACTTTATAAATTTCCAAGTTCTCAAATTTTCCTGAATTTTCAAATCTACTCTTCAGTTTCCAAATTTTTCAAATCTCTAATTTAAAAATTTTAAATTGCCCCAGAAAAAGTTTCTAGTTACGCCAATAATTGTTGTATTAAGTAGTTCAGCATGTGTAATAATTCATATTTTTAATATTTAATAATTGAACTGACGTCAATAGTTAATCCATTGAATTAATCATTAAACAGTTTGCTTGCATTTGTACTTGTAACGTAATATTTGAATACCAATATTTTTTTCTTTATTATCAATTTTGTTGTGTTGAATTTCATATAGAGAAATGCATTTAGATTGCATCAAATATATGTTGTGCGTTTTAAATCGATATACTCGAATTTGATCTGTTAATGAAATCGGATACTCTGATTACGTAATTTAAAATATAAAATGAATGTGGATTACTTTAATGTTATATTAGATATTTCAAAATTAGAAGTGTTAAAAATCATTTCTTTCAACATCGATACTTTTAATACGCCATCCAGAACTTTTTATATTATTTTTGCATCAAACTTCAAAATATGCATATTTTATTCGAACACCCTATGCATTTTTTCACTTGCCTCATTTTAATACGTCACAAACAGTAAAAGTTTACAAACATTGATGTGAAATTTGGAAAATTTTTAAAATAAAATAAACAAACCTTTTCAAATTAATTTATATACAAATCAAAGTTTTCTAATTGAGTTAACAATTTGGTATTAATTCAGTAAATTAAATCTTATTAATAAATAAAAGTGTAGAATACAACTTGAATGTTCAAAATAATTGAAGAAAAATAGTATTAACAGATACAAACAAAGAAATAAATTGATAATGCATCACAAAAAGATGTCTAACTGGATCATTTTTCTATCCGAATCCAAAATTATACATATGTACAAGAATGGAAAAAAAGTGTGGAGCTATAAATTATTTCTACACGTGTACATTCATACACGTTATCTGAACAGCAGAAAGATCGAATTTAACGGAAATTTTATCTGAACAGTAGAAAGATCGAATTCGACGGAAATTTTACATGGAAAAAGATATAACGAAAGTGGAATTTACAGGTTTAGATAGATGTGAACGTTTCCACGTGAAACACATTGGTCGCCATTTCCTTTTGCCACGATAAATGGCTAAAACGATATGGACACCTGTAAATTGTCCTCTGAATGCATTTATCTAAAGTCAGTTTTAATTTACATCCTTTCAAGACTTTTTTACTATTTTACAAAATAGACCAGCTTGTATTAATAGAAATTATTTTCAAAAACCAATCTAAACATTATTCGATAGTATACCATTTAAAAGTTATTAAGTAAAATACAATTTCAAAATTATATCATAGAACACAATATCAAAGTCATTCAATAAAGTGCAATGTAAAAATTATTCGATAAAATGCAATGTAAAAATTATTTAATAAAATACAATTTAAGAATTATTCGACAAAATACATTTTAAAAGTTATAAAATAAAATACAATTTAAGAATTATTTGACAAAATACATTTTAAAAGTTATAAAATAAAATACAATGTAAGAATTATTCGACAAAATACAATTTAAAAAGTATAAAATAAAATACAATTTCAAAATTGTATCATAAAATGCAATATCAAAGTTATTCAATAAAATACAATGCAAACGGTATTCAATAAAACACAATCTAGTTACTAAATACAGTTGTGGCACGAATAAACTAAATATTGATTCTAAAGCACTATTTTATTTAATTAAAATAGTACATCTACGAGAATTTATTTGAAAGACAAACCGATGAAAACACTTTTTCCGTCCTAAATTTTATAATAAAGATAAAAGTTTGTGAATAATGTACTAGAAACGTGTTTTGCAGTCGTTTTTGTTTTAAACAAATATGGCAGTGAAAATTTTACATCGGAACGGGACAATTTAAGTTTATTTACTGTTTTATTGTTTTCATTTTGTTCTACACGAGTCACTGGTATACGTGATAGTATGCTTTCGTCCGCCATATTTTTCTTTGCCGGTTTTATCGTCACGTTGTATTCATGAAAATGAAAGCAAATAGTAATTTTATTTTCAGTAAAGCTGGTTGACTTTTTTTATGATGTTCAGTTTCTTTTTACTGCGTAGTGGGTTTACCAATAAAATGTATACACAGTCCATTAAGTATTTTAATAGGTAAGACAAATAGAGGTTATGTCGATATGTGTTCTGTTTTTAAATTACAAATTTATAAATCATCATCAAATGATACCATCACCGCACCTGTCATTTATTATTCTTGTTATTATTTTTATGTTTGATAATAATACTTATGTACGTATATATTTTATTAACTCATTCTGTGGATGTACTTTTAAACAATTAATAAAATTTTTCATCACTGGAGAGGAACGAATATTCTACATAAAATGTCTATTGACATTCAAATATAACAATTAACATATTAAGAAAAAAACTAAAGAAAAAAAGCTTGTTATACGTATTAATTATAAACGTTCTTGTTTTTAGTTCGAAATTTTTCAAATTCTTAGTGAAACGATATTTTCATTATTTATTTGCAATCAAATTTACAAAGATAATTGCATCTTTGAGTAATTAATTAGTTACAATTGTAATTATTGTAAATGTAAAAATTAATTACAATTTTTATACTGACAAATTCCTATAAATTTTTTTCGGTGATAAATTCTCAAAATTTTAATTGATTAATTCCCAAGTTTTTTATCTGATAAAAATGATCTGACGCCATAAGGTAAAAAAATAAATGTAGTACGAAAGATATGTACATTGTCAATATTTTCTTTTATTAAAGAACTAATTAATAGAATTGGAATGTTATACAAAACATTGAACTTTCTTGCTTCTTAATAATAATTATATTATGCTGTGTTCCTATACATTTTATTTTTGAAACATTTTACTGTTTAGTTGCTAACTATGTATTGAAAAATAAAATAAATATAAGTCTGTCTTAAAATACGCACTTGCAACTCAAAAATTAGTTTAACTAATTGGACATAAAATAAATTGTCTCTATCACAACAGATATGCACCTTACAAAAGTTAAAACTGACTTCATGAAAATAAATTATAATAATTTTGATAGTATATTCATCTGTACTGTACCGTTATTATGTTAGAATTTAATCCTTATCGAGTCAAGATGCAAATAGACACATACTCAATTTTTCATCCAATTTATTATCAGTACAATCTATACATCGACAGATATATAATTTTTCACACATTACTGACAATTTTTTCAATCCTAAAATTTAACTATCCTATGTTGAAAATTAAGTATAAATCCATATTAAATTCCCGTAATAATACTCATATTGTAATGAATTCTACTCATCTATGTTACATAAATAATCTAAATACATAAACGTTAATTACTCCTTCCTTCCAAAATTATCGTCAAATCACTTTTAACCCTTTCGCTACAATCATCTCTATTAGAAAATGCTTTCGTATATCTTTCTACTAAATATAGTGTCTTCATATATGTAGATACAGCCATAAGTATATAAAATTTGCAACGAAAATTTATATGTTCAATCTCATCGAAAAACTTTCATCGCACGCTTGCTATTTTCATACGTAAATGCTTGGTATCGAACGACTACGGTCGTTCTTGGTGGCAAAAGGGTTAAAACGGGCAAAATCGCGTGAAAAATTCATTGTGACACGATTCAATTTCGATACACGACAATTTTGCGGTTTCCGGCCACTCTCGGTAAGTGGAGACCATGGAAGAACGTGCACAATTATGGGTCGAGACCGCAAGACGATTTATTATGCACCTTTCGACTACCATTTAAATGCAAATGCCTTGATTACCCCTGGTGCTAATTGCTACGTGCTAGCTCGTCTGCGAATCGCGAATTGCCGATGTGTTTTATGCTTGCAATGAATATTATTGGTCTATAATAATTTATAGAAAGAAAAAGAAACACGCTGCTACTGTAAAAAAGCCATTTATCTGTCGGAAAAATGAGATAACGTGGTATAAGCGGGAAAAATTATGAGATCGCAGATAAAATTGTGTGAAATGAATGAGAACGAAAATGGGCAGAGATAATTGAGACACAATAATGCGTTGGTATCACGGGATTAAAGTTTTAATTTAGATAACTGACTAAATTTGGTCTTTCGTTTGATACATGGAATATTTTTTTAACTGTTTTCTTCTGAAGAAAAAGGCAGGAAAAATTTTGGTAATTTTTGTTGTATTAATATATTGCTATAGATATCAATCAATAATATAGAAAAAGAGCTATATATGTATACAGAACTATGAAATTTGCATATTTCGAAAATCTTAATAACGTATTTAAAAATTTGTAATTTCAAAAATTTCAACATTTTTAGGTTAGGTTATAGAAATTCTTTATGTATTTAAATTGTTTAACCCTTAAGGTCCAAAGTTTTTATGTTCATACATTTATAAATTTCAAAAAGTATGAATTAAAAAATTTTTTTATTTGAATGTTTGAAAATTTGTAACGTTGAACATTTGAACATTGGAAAATTTGGAAATTTTTTAATTTAAAAATTTGAAAATCTGAAAAATTGTAAATATCTGAATTTCGAAATTCCTAAATTCTAAAATTACTATACATTACAGAAACCTTGACTTGATAAATTTTTGAATTCCTGTATAAGGATTTGTAAATTCGTAAATTTGTAATTTTACAATTTTCTGATTCTGTAAATTTAAAATTTCTAGATTAAAGAATTAAAAAATTTATAAATTTAAAAATTAGTGAATTTGAAAGTTTGTAATTTGAAATTTGTAAAATTTGTAAACTTATAAATTCGTATATTCGAAAATTTGTGTATTTGTAAATTCGTGAATTCGTAAATTTGTAAATTTGTACATGTGTAAATTTGTAAATTTATCATTTGTAAATTTGTGAATTCATAAATTTATAAATATATAAATTTGTAAACTTAAAATCTTTATATTTTCCTATAAATTTTAATATAAAGAAAAAATGATTAAATTCTTATCTTGTAGATATATCTATTTTATCTCTTACATTCTTATAACAATATTAAAATATTCTGTGACATCAATATCGTGTGCATTCTGTTTAATTAAACTCGAGTAAAACATTTTCGTCCATCTTCTCTGTACCAATATCCCACAATGCAGTGGATAAATAGGTTAATCGAATACCAAACTCAATTTCCTTGGAACTAAAAAAACAAAGTCAACGAACGAATCGATCATGCTAACCTCTAGCTACATGCATTTTGCGTCTTTGTGTTTCGCAGACCTGATAATTTGATTTTGAACCGCAACTTACTAGTAATCGCCCTATTTCATGCTCGACAAACGAACGCTCACTGGAAACTGTCTATCGCTGCAGCAACATCGCAACTCGCTTCGTTTCATCCGATAACCCATCAGTCACCCATAAATTTCTCCATCATCAATTTACCGATGAAAAATCGTTTCTCTTTACAGATTACCAGATCGAGTGGGGGGGAAAATGGATTTCTGTGTTCCGTCCAGACGTCGAGTGCACCAACGGCATCATCCACGTGATCGACGAGGTGTTCTTGAAGGATAGCGACGTCAGAGTGACCGGAACAGCGTCGATCACCAGCTTGGCACCGCATTTAATCATGATCCTGGTAGCCAAATGGCTGCTTTAAGGGCGAATCTCTACGAGTTTTGTCATAGGTGCACCTAGGAATTTGTTTCGGGACCGTTTCCGATCGTCCATCTCCAGGAGAACGCTATATACTGGATTTCGACTCCGACGTGTTGGACCTTCAGGATCGATTACGTCCTCGAACGATGTTGACTAGTCCTGAAACCTCGTTGGGTCGAGTCCGAGTTCTCTGAGCTGAACTTCGAGGGTATCCAACGATATCCTCGTTAATGACCCCCTTTACATGTGTTCTCTGTTAAAATAAAAGAAGATACAAAATCGGAGACGCGATCGGAGATGATCCTGAACGAAGCCACTCCAGGTCCAGGCCCTTGAGCTGATCGTCAACGAGGATATCGCGATCCTCGACCAGACAAGTGCCGGACCGACAACTTAAGTGGTCGAAGCTTAACCTGGAAACGTACTACTTAGCGGTTTCAGCAGTCGAATTAATCGTCGTCATTAAATGGTTCGCTACGAACGAGCTGGTGTTATTTACGTAACGATAGAGATCCTTTTCATTTGAAGTTTTATCGTATCGATGGGAACAGTCGGGTCCCGGGCTGTTGCGGAACGTCTGGGGATTTGGAGTCTCGTTTTAAGGGAAAAGACATTAGGGACGATTCCGTAGCTGGGCCCGGACTGTTTCCCCGGTGTTTAGAGGCGCCAATGATCGTACCAAATAATTAATTAACCGTACCAAGTAATTTAGAGAAAGTCACGAGCGAGGGACGAACGTGGAGGCAGAGCTGAGATTTCGGGGAACCTTCTTCGAGTACTAGGGCGACGGGGGATGGCTTTTTTTTTTAGATTTATTCTGTTCGACGCTTTTACTTCTACGATTTTGTGTCGTTATGATACTCCTCTCGCGTTCTGATCAGATCTGGACATTTCGTTTGATAAGAAAAACTATTGTTTGAAATGTCTCCATTTGAAAATTTTGTTTGAGACGATAAATTCAAATAAACTATTTCAATGTATTTTTATTTCCAATCTGATGAACGGTGGAATTGAACTTTATTTCAAGAAATTATTAAGGATTGATCAACTTCTTTTGCAAAAAGTTCATTAAAGATTTTGAAATATACTTTTATTAATATATTTTATTTCTAGTTATGTTATAAAGTCTCCATTTAAATCAAATATCTGTAGTATTCTTATGATAAAATAACAATGATGTAACATTAACAATGAGTTTGAAATGACATTTACAATGACCTTATTTTTTATCATGTAAGTACATGTCTTGATATAAGATACTTTAATTACTTTTGTCTATTTTTTAATAGCAGTACAAATAATTGAGTTTTACTTAAGTGAGAGATCCTGTATATTACTTCCAATTTTAATTATTATACGTACTGATAATTAATTGAAATTTAAATACTGATCATTTTATAACATACTCAAACACGTATAATTCTCTCAATAATTTAATTTTTAATTTAAAAAGGAATATAAAATCAGAAAACATATGGATTTTATAAAATTAAATAATTAACAAATGAGTTCATTCATTTTACAAAATTATCAATATATTTATATGTATTTAATGTAAAATCACTGGTCCTTATATTTTTATCGCTTTTATTATAAATTCAAAATTATTGTAAATGTCTTTTTTATTTGAAACTGATAACATTGAAATTAATACCAATTCTGTGATTATCTAATAAAATCATAGTATTATAAAAATAATTGTCATAAATGATTTTATAAATTTGACTTAATTGTTTATATCAAAAATTCAATTTCAAAAATCTGACTAATCACCCAAAAAAGTAATTTCTTGAAATAAACTAACACAATTCTCCATGAAAACTAATGTCATACTAAAAATGTCGAGATCTGATCACGAACGACCCAGAAACTATCACGAAAGTTCATCGAACACCAAACGAGGATGATGTATATCCTTTCTACGCTGATATTCGAGAATTTAGCTCATACTGTCCCATCGAACGCTGTCGATATTCAGGCCATAAGTTTCGCCTAATTATGGTACTTCGATTTCAATGACAATGACACGCTATATACTTCTGTGTGTATGCGAATCACGTTGCGAGACACGCTTGTCACATCGTTAAAAATCTGAAAGCTGGCTCGACGATGTGTATAAATATACAAAATAAAACCTCGTCATCGAACATCCTGTCGACTCGAACGTGAAATCAATGAACAGCATAAACGAAAACACCGTTGTCTCTCGATGCATGATTCGCGACTGCGTTACAGGAGTGATTTCCGATTGCACTCGCTGTCTGTATCATATCGTATTACACTGTCTACTTACGGATCAATACTGCCACGTTTCACTGCAGGCTAAACCAGCGTGTGAACGAGTTTTTGTACAATTATTGTCGGAGGAAGCTTTACCCTATAGCGACTTTATCACATTCCGACGCATGTACAGGCTTCTTGAACGGATCCTCTCGTGAGAAATTCACAAAATATTCACTGTTCAATATTTCACTTGTATTTAAAAAAAATTTCGATTATTAATGTACAGTGTCTCTAACTCTATTACAAGACGATATCTGTTATTTTTAATGGCACGCAAAAATGTCAAAGAGAATTGTTTCGAACAAACAAATATTATGGTGAAGAACTTACTGTCAAAGTCATGTTTTAGAAGATTTCAAGTTAGATGTTTCTTTAGGTGGGATTATTACTTGTATCTTCATGAAATTGGTTAAGTGAAGATAATGTTATTGGTCATTGGATTGGTTTTGATCTCAGGTATTATTTCATTATGATACAAGTATATAATCTTGTTTAAGAAAATATTGATTAACTTAGAATTTCAGAAAATGATCTTGAAAAAAAGTTTACATTTACCATAATATTTCATCCTCCAAACTGAACAACTCCCTTCTAACATTTTTGCATACTATTAGAAATTATAGAAAAATTGCCGTGTAATAAAATTAGTGGAACATCCTGTGTAAAGTAATAAAAGTGTCGTAAATTTTAAAGGCTCATAGTATTCACTGAAATAAGAAATGTTTAATCAGCATACAGTACCCTGGTACTTCATTATGTTTATTAAGTATTTTATATAAATTTCAATTTTTGAAGTTTAGTAACTAATGTACCAGGTCTTTGGTTAGAGTTAAATTAATTTTCCATGATTTAGGAATCTTCATTGTGGTATATGTATTTATAAGGCACAGATTTTAATTATTTAAAAAATTCATACAATATGAAATGTGGTCAAAAGTTCAGAAACAGCGTTTTTGTTATGCTTAATAATTAAATATTTTATAAAAATCATTAATCACGTATTTTTAGTATTGTTTGTAGAGAATAAATTAATTTTTTACCTTGTTTTTAACAAATTCTTCAGTTTCTATAAAATAGAAAAATAGAAAAAATTGTAAAATAAGTTACAAAATTTCTTAAGCAGAATGGATCAAATTTATATGAAGAATGATTTAGTAAAATATCTCAAATTTGTTTGAAGGTTATTGAACTTTAATGAGTCAAAGTTGTAATAATATGCATTTCCATTACTTTTGAATTGATCTTGCAATATCTAACACAGATGCATACAAACTTTCATAGTATATAAAATTTTGATTATAATAAAATGTAAGTTTTTTTTAAACTTCTGTTCAGCTGATTACAAATTTTTGAAGGGTAATGTACATACTATGTATATTTACCATTCTTGTATTAGAATAATACACTGACATTGTTAATAATGGAATAACAATATTAATTATATTATAAATAAAAATTGAATACCTGAATTAGCTTTTCATCTGTTAAGGAATCAGTATAGATATCAAAAATAATTTAGTATTATTCTGTAATCTTAAATTAATGTTACTTCTAAATCAATTCATCTGTGTACATTCGATAAAAGAATATTAATAATTATAAAAATTGAGTTCATATTGAAAGAACTGTTTATAACATCTGTATCAGTTAAACATTTCTTACTTAACAAGTACCGTAAGCCTTTAGAGCCTCAGTTATTTTTTTTACAACATCTTGTATAAAAATATGACAACTTTAGATTCCTAGATAATGTTTTACTATATCAAGTTTTAAAACAAGTATTTATTTAGAAATTTAGTTCTAAGACATTACTGAAGAATAATGTCAATCCAAAAATTATCAATATTTCTTTAGTTTAATTTGTTATTCGTATTTTAACCAATTTTCCTAACATATAACACTTGTTTATATAATAAATATTTCTTAACATATAATACTTCTTTTAGCAGCAAATGAAAGGTTCAAAAAGAATGAAACAAAAGTGATTAAAACACATGTCCTATTTGGTCTCGTTGCTAATATTCAACTAGTATAAGCACTTGATAACATTAATTTTTATTGAATTGCAAGTAAAGATAAATAAATTATTAAACAGCATCAAAAACATAACAAAGACTTATAACAAGACTTTGAAAAATTAGAATGTTTAAGTCTATTGTCAACTTGAAACATTTATCAAACCCACAACTTCAATAAAATAAAATAAAATTATTTTAAAATTAAGTTTCATCTCTTAAACAATGAAGTACATGTCAATCATAATTTAGAATATATAAAACTTGTTCAATATTCTTTTGACCAAACTGATTCAGTAAAATTACTACAAAGAAGTATACTAATATAAAATATTGATCTATACACATACATATGAGGAACAAATAATAAGAGGTAGTTTTGATTTCTATTCCCAACGTGAAAATTCGTTCAGATAGTCTGTACGCGTGATACGTAAAATATTCGTTCAAAAATTCCTTGTTTTTACCGACTGTACAGTACTATATATACAATATATCTATACATATATATAGGATCATGAATGTCAACGCACCGTGTCAGGATAGTCATTATGGTTACTGCCGAGTTCATATTTTGGTTCGACCAACTGCACTTCAGTTTAATCCCTAGCGATCTTGTATCTCCTGTTCTACATTTGATCTGATATTCTTCGTTTGACTAGAAAGTTTAACCCTTAACTCTTTCGGTGGAGTCCTGTAATACCCAAACGGTCAATTAACAAATAACAGCTCTCTTCAGTTATTTTAAATCTTGTAATCTGTCAATTACATGTGTTACTAATTTGGTGAGTGGAAAAGGGTCCTGGAATAATTCACTGGAATGTACACTCCATTGTCAGAATTAAGGGTTAATGTAAATCATCGGATATAACAAAAATGTTATATCGTTCAATCAGTATAATGTATTATTGTGAACATAGTTTGTGATAGCAAACTGTCAGGAATGCTAGGTTTTTTTTAGGAAAAATGGTGATATAGGAAGAGAAGGTTCTACCATTCGTTATAACATTTGTAAGCTATTTAACTTGTATTTTAATTGTATTCGAAAGTTCAAATATAGAAGTATTTGAGTGCTCAAATATTTAAACATATTAATTTTAAATCTGAATTCAAATGATTCGAATGTTCGAATATTTAAATATTCAAATTTCAAATGCAAACTTTATGAATATTCAAATCATTAAAATACTCAAATACTCAAATATTTCAATTTGAAATATCAATTATATCGATTTGAAAAATATGAAAACCAAAATATTCGAGTACTGAAATTTCAAATCCAAATTTTACTAGTATTAGAATAATTCATATATTATAATACTAAAATACACTAATTCTAAATTCGAATTAAATATTTAAAATTGACTTAAAAAAGAACAGTATATTAAATATTATAAACTTAATAATATAACTGCAATATAACAAGATAAATATCAGATACAATTATTTCGAATAAACAATTACACACGAATGACAGTCTTCTCTACGTCGCCATTTTTCATGGAAAAGTCTACACTCCCAAGTGCATTTTATTGCTCTTAGTTACTGTTTAATATGTCAGTTATTTTTAACGATCGATAATTCGATATCAGTAAAAATTTCCCCAAAAGAAAAACTGTATTCTCAATATCATAAACTGTGTCCGTAATAATAAAAGGTCTGAGATGCCATCGGATATAAGATCGCAGAACGGTTAAACCACAGAATGGAGATATAAAGAAAAATACGACACATCACCGTTTCATTCCACAATAATTAACCGAGCAGCTAATCTGCGTGCGTGTACAATTAATTGCAACGATTGTGCGTGTCCTTGAAACGTTAAAAAGGCATAAACGCAAAGAACGTCGAAGAATAAGAACCTGAGTATTCGAAGTTGAGGAAAGAAACGCCTCGAAATTTCGTTTTTTCTTAGAATAAGTGTCGCGTGGCACGGTAAAAAGAGCAACAGTATAGTTAACCCAAAAAAAAACGCCGAAACTAAACAAAAAAAAAAGAATAGTCGACATGAGCGCGATCGGGGATCGAGCTCGTTCCGATCAAAAATGAAAAACGAGAAATGTAATTAAGAATTCATTCAGCTATCGCAGTTTTTTCCGAGAAAATGAAAAAATAAAAGATTAATAGATGAATTCGATGTTATACGTGTTGATATCAGTCTATACATATATATATATAAAAGAAGTATAAAAATAAATAAATAAATATATATATAAATATATAATGAACAGAGATATATTGACGAGGAAGAAAGTACGATTGAAGAGAAAGACGAGAGGGAACTGATGAAAATGAAATGAAAATGAAAAGTGGAAAAAAAAAAATACAGAAACACTATCAAAAGATACCTTAAAACTTGTTGTTGGGATGAATTGATATTATGAATGATTATTATTATTATTACGATTATTATTATTATTACATATATAAATATACATAAACTCTAATAAACACTGTTTGTTCGTTAGATGAGAACTAAGAAAAGATAAAACGGAAAAAAAATAGCGAAACTCTATTTCTTCGTGTAGATGCGTCTTAATATTCAGCTTGTTCAAAGCGTCACGCCGAAAATCGATTGTGTATTCACTGTTGTGGCTGGGTTGTGAAAAATGTGTGAATGGAAATGCGAGAGACAGATTTTCGAAACTCCGCGAGAATATTTGAAAACGTTCAGGAAAAAAAAACATCATATCCGAGGTTCCCTTATGTTCCTTCTGACGTTCTTTTTTTTCTCGGACACCAACTTATACTGGACTTTCGTTATATTGCCACGGATGAAAGAATTCTTGAAATCGATTATATAAGTGGAGATTGAAAATGCGTATACTTAAAAATTTTAACATTTGCGAATTTATCAATTTTAGAATTCTTGAGTTTGATGAGTTTGTAAGTTCATAATTTGAGGATTTGTATATAGGGTTTTTATTTTCAAAATTTTTACATCTTAAAATTTTTGCAATTTAAGATTTTTGGTTTTGAAATTAGGTAAGTGTTTGAATTCGTCAATTTCTATATTCCTAAATACCTAAACACCTAAATACCTAAATACCTAAATACCAAAATACCTAAATTTCTGTATTTCCATATTTTCAAATTCCTAAATTCTCAAATTCCTAAATTTCCAAATTTCTAAATTCCCAAATTCCTAAATTCCAAAATTTCAAAATTCCCAAATTTCTGAATACTTAAGCTCCTGAATTTTTAAATTCCTAAATACCTAAATACCTAAGTTCCTAAAATTTTACATCTAAAAATTTCAAATTTAGATTTCTAAATTTCAAAATTCTTGAATTTCTAAATTTCGAAGTTCTTAAATCTCTCAATTATATTTTCTATTTCCAAATTCCTAAATATTCGCAATTGCACTCCTAATTCCTTAATTCTTCAGATTCTCAAATTCATAACAAAGTACCTAAATTGCTGTATTCTTTACTTCCCAAAATCAAAAATTCTGACACTACCAAACTCACAAGTTCCTAACTTTTTAAATTTCCAAATTGTAATTTCTAAATTCCCAAATTTCTCAATATCGGATTTTTATATTCCCAAATTTTCAAGTCGTCAAATTCTTAACTTCCTAAACTATGAACTCATGGTAAAAAATTCTCAAATCAATTTTCTAAATCCCCAAACTATTTTAATAATTGTAATTATTTCCATAATTCAATCTTCAAATAAATTCGAAATCTTCCTTAATCATATACTGTAATCAAAAAATTAATAAAAAAAAAAATACCGCTACGTAAAAATCCACAAGTGGCAATATAACTAGAATCTACCGTAATTAAATTACTAGCGTACCATGCAACACTCGTTTCCTCTGCAGAATTGAACCTATTAATACCTAAATCTGCACCGAAATAAAGATGTGAGAAATACAAAAAATTTGTAGAAAAAAAGTTTCCAAGGATCTCGTGTTTTAGTCTCCTGACCAAAGAAACATGGCGTGTAACGCGATCGACGATTCGCATCTCTCGCGTTTCACTCGGCGTAATTAAATGCATAAAAGATCCGATGGAATTTTGATCGAACAGGTTTTATTCGTCGATCGACCTCTCACGCTCGTCGCATTTTCGCGTAATTATTTGTACATTTTATAGATACGTATACATATATATATATACATATACATGTACGTCTGCGACCGAGAGGGATATTAATTGCGCGCGTATGTTACATCCGATTATGTCGCATTCTTAAACGCTTAACGTCCCTGAAGGTTTGGTTCTGTCGACTGTTTTCTTCGCTCGTTCATTTCAGATTCGTCCATTCGTGAACCGGTTTGCCCGATGAATCGGAAATCAAGTGTCTATTCGAGCTTAATCACCGAGCGCGTGTTCGTAATTGGAATTATCGAACGGCGAGGAATTAAACATCGAGAGCACGCGTTGCCTGTTCCCCGGCAAAATTTTCAGTTATACCGACCTCCACTCGAATCATCCTTCGTATTACTTCACTCGTACAAACTCGAAATGCAAAAAATCTAATTAGTACACTCGTTGTTTCTCTTATATGCTTCAGCGTGGAAACTTACGGAAATTATCGGGCCGGCTTTTATCGATCGTTCCTCGAAGTAATCAGTCTGTCACCGGAATTAGACGCTAATTCAAATAATCTTTTTACTCAAGGGACGTATAAAATGAAGATATTTGTGAATTAGAAATACTTATTCTAATGAAATTTTATCTTGTATAAAAATATTTCGTTTCACATTCAATTTTTTTTTTTATTTCAAGTTTTACGACCGAATTTGATTTAAATTTGATTTCCTTATAATTAATTATTACAGGAATTCTGAATTATTTATTATTTTAATTTTACGAATAGAATAAATAATAACTGTTATTTTTTTTATGATTATAAATTATTATTATGCATAATAATGGGAAAAATAATAATTATTATTTATTACATTCGAATAATTCAAATAATGATTCAGAATTTACATAATACTTCGATGAAATCAAATTTTATTTGTGTTAAAACCTTATTTCAAATAAAAATGTCTTTGAATTAAAATTTACTTCGATTAAACGTTTTTATTAAAATGTTTCATTTGAAATTTTTATTCTAGGGTCTACAAATATCATTCTGCAATTAAATTATTTTGCTTCTCAAATGCCTCCATTTTATACGAAATTTGTATTTTTAGATTATCTGAAATTATGTCTAGCTCTGTCACTATCACTCTGTTATCACTGCTATCGGTTCTACGATAAATAAGCTACGATCGAAATAATACTTATGCACGTTTCCTAAATAGATGCCTAAACTGTCGTACATAAAACGTATTTTTAAAAACAAGTTGCTGAATTTTAGAAAAATATTCTGCTTGCATAAAGGAGGAATGAAGTACATATGTTTAACAACTATGCTGCAATTGAAACGAATTTTAAGAAATGCAATTCCTTCATGAAATCTTAATATTTTTAACGTTGATGTCAAAATTTCTTTTTTGCGAAAAATTCTTGAATGTAATTTCCTGTCTTGAGATAAAGTATATTTCATAAATTACTCTGAGTGAAAATCAGATAAATTTTGATAAATTACATTGAATAAAAATGAGATAAATTACATTAAACGAAAATGAGATAAATTACATTTGATAAATTGCGTTGAATGAAAATGAGATAAATTACATTCGTTTGACGTCTGTAAAGTGAGCATTTTTGCTAATAAATTTAAACGTTTTATTTATAAAATAAATTAATTGCAAACGAATTCTCTTTTTAAGAATTTCATTAAATAATTTTGCAGCTATAGTTGAAATATATTTATGTATAACATATGTAATAATTATTTATGTACAATGTATAACATACGACTTATATAACACATATAATAAATATATTATATATTGTATTATTTGTATATATAATATATCTAATAAATGTATTATATATTATATCATACTACATACATATGTTATATATGATATATTTCAATCATACTCAGCTGCGAAATAATTTATCAATTAATTACAGATTCTGAATTATTATATTATAAATTATAAATCATACAGTATATATTTTATATTGTATTATATACGATACAGTATATATAATTATACTGTATTATATGTGATACAATATATATTTTATATTGGTATATAATTGAATATATCAAATTATATTGTTTATATCACAACTGCAAAAAATTGCCTTTTAATTATTATATTTCTAACAATAACAGTAATTTATTCAAATATCTTTAATAGCATAACAGTAAAAATTAAAAAACTGAAATTTGCATATCTTCATTCCTTCAAATGCACAGAACTAATTTTTCCCATAAAAATATCTTCGAGCAGCGTTTCCTCCATCCTCGTCGTCGTAAAAAATTTAACAATAAGTCGTTATTTTATCTTCAGCCACGCGTAGCCGTCTGCAAAACTTTTATTCCAGCAGACATATTTCAATTTTTGCATCATTAGTTCGACGCGAAATTCTTCAAGGCTGTTCGAATAGTGACGTAAACGCATCGGTAATCCATCGTACACGACTTCGTTATGTAACGTGAATCATTATTAAATAAGGGTATAGTAGATAAAGAAAATGAGGAGTTCTTTTTTTTTCTGAAAAATTATGGACGAAAAACGAGATAAGACGTAACACGTAAGCGATTTAATACTTTAAGCGTTGGATAGGTACCGTCAGATTAACGGGATTTAAACTAATTAAATTTAACTACGGATTATTTATTAGCTATTATATATATTATATATAATATATAAATATATATGTATATTATATATCTATATTGTAGTAGGAGGGGAAGAAAAATCAAATTTTACCACAGAGCTATTTGTATAAAAGGCCAACCCTTGTTTCGATTGTTCGTTCATCAACACCGAACTTTTAATTGCAAATCGGTAATCGTTTAGCTGATATATACATTACATATATATATACATATATTTTAGATAATTAATCTGCAAAGAATTTCTAGTTTTTTCTTAGAGCTTAGGTGTACACGTGTATTACATTTGTCTGTATTTTCACAATGATTAGGTTGTTCTTTTCTTTTCGTTTTTTCAATCACGGGGGAA
Source organism: Megachile willughbiella (assembly GCA_945859595.2). Lineage (NCBI taxonomy): Eukaryota > Metazoa > Arthropoda > Insecta > Hymenoptera > Megachilidae > Megachile > Megachile willughbiella. Next base: position 3,964,176 of record OX243807.1, read on the forward strand.
CGGCAAACTTCTGTGTAAGATTTTTACGAGAGATTTCGCGCGTTTCGAGCCACCTGAATTTGCAAGCGTGTGTGTGCGTGCGTGTCTGAGTGTGTGTCTACATTTGTAGGGAGAACGATGCGTCAGTAGTGTCGTGTAATTCGACGTGCGGGAGAAAATAAGGGATTTTGAATTTCCGAACGACACCCTGATCTTCGTTTATCCCTTTTGAACGATCATGTCACTTGTATCTCGCTTGACTACATTGTGTAGACTCCGGTCGCTTATGCCTGTATGATTTTACAAAGAATAAAGAACACCTACAAGATAGTTTAAGTGGCTTTCGTTGATTGTAGCGAGACTGCGTTGTACTGTGTAACATTATTATTTCGGTTAAACGCCGCTAGAGCGAATAAAAATAAGTACCTATAAAATCGACACGCTGGCTATTTATTGATCAAATAAATTGTCCACGAGTCGTGCGGCAATGAAACGCGAATCGAATGTCTATGTTCTGAAATTTTGCATTATAAATTACGATATTATTTTGGCTGTATAATTTTACAAAAAATAAAGAACACTTATGAGATTGAATGATGTTTCTGTCATAATTCCAAACACCTTTCACTTCTTAACCTACAATTTTCTAGGCAAGGGATCAGCAACCATTCTACAGTTAAGAGCTATTGAATCGTCAATGATCTAAAATGCAGTCGTAACGAAGCAATACAAAGTATCAATCATACTGTGCGCCAATGTCGTCTGTATAATTTACAACGAACAAAGGTTACTGATCAACAGCAGCATAAATTACAAGTACCACCCAGAAATGTTGATAGCTCTACCTAAAACAACTACGTGTTCACGTATTTGTACGTATCTAAAAAATTAGGAATAAAGGGAAGGTGGTCAAATACGACCTTGAGTCAAATGAAACTTGCGGTACAATAGCATATCCACAAAAATCGTATGTACCAAGTTTTAATACACTACCTCAGTTTAGGGCAGGAGTCGGCAACCTTTCTGGAGTTAAGAGCCATTTTTTTTCCCGATGTGATAAATTATTTTTTTAAAGAGTCAAATATAAGTACATACATCGGTATGTATTAGAAAAAATAATATAATATCTGCTGTGAAACATGTATTGATTGTGAAATCAAAACATTCTATTTTGCGTAGTAACAGAACATATAAGTCAACGTATTAAAGAAAACGAAAACAGTTTTTGGTTTTGAGTGTGGCGTCGGTGAGTGTGGAGAGCAAGGTTAGTTAAAGCTAGGTTTACATGCATCTGCCGCGCATTTTGATGTGTGTGCAGGATTATTATATTTGTTTGGCAATTGCAATATTGCAGTTAATTTTTCAAACTGTACTATTAAACTACTCAAGAGCCGCAAGTATGATTTTACTGAGCCGCATGTGTCTCGCGAGCCGTTGCCAACCTCTGTTCTAGGCAGTTGCGTCATGCACAAATGACTAATTACTGATACAACGTGAGGATGAATGAAGAAAATTGAAAAGATAGACACGTTTCGTATTCAACGATCACTGATTATGAGAAGATTATAATTTGAATTGAAGCCAAAGTTCGATTGCGATGAAAATATGGGTCTAGTTTGTCGTGTATGAACTGTAGGGTGCGTCACGAGTGGGGCACGATATTGTAGGGCAAGGGTTAAAGTAATACTGAAAATATGTATAGAATATACCAAAAATAATATAATAGATAATAGAGTAAAAATGTAAACTATAAAATTTAATTTTCCTATTGTTTAATACTATTTTTATAGTGTAGTTTGATACTGTAAAGATTCAAATTATGGTAAATACAATTTTCGTTAATCAAATACTATTTTTGTCTACTGATCGCTTAAAACTGTTGCTGTTTTTAATTGAGAATTTGGTTTTACTTAAATTTAGTTATAATTTTAATTTTTGTAAAAATTCGAGATTTTTATTATTCGCGTAAGTCTATATTTTATTTTTAATTTGATTGTATAAGAAGGTACAAGAATTTGATATATAATAACAATCAATTATAATTTAACTTTTAAATGTTTTGTTGAATTATGAAAATGTAAATTTGTGTACTGAATTATTTTTAAGCAATAATGAGAGTACCCTACATTTGTTATTATTCAAGTAAATCTAATTTTTATATTTAATTGGATATAAAAGAAATGCCGGGAGTAGGTAAAATGTCGTAAGAAATAAAAAATGTTATTATATGAATTTAAAAAGTTTAGATTTATTTAATTTAAATTTGAATGAATTCATGGTAGTAGTTAACGCTAACTTTCTTTGAATGAGAACAGTTAATTTTACTAAGCATTATCTTTTTCGATAAGATAAGACTAACTTGTGTTAGAAAATTCAAGAGTTGTTGCGATAAAGAGGTAGGATTTAAGCGACACGCCGTAGACAGTTTAAGGCAGACCCTGCCATAAATCAGGATTTGAACATGTGGTTATGGCTCAGGATGGCAATAGGTCTCTTGGCAAGGACACGCCGCTCTTCTGAAAATAAGCACGGTCGTGTTCAATTAAGATATAAAAAGTTTCTTAGTACTCCAGATCATTGATCTTTTCATAAATACAATAACACCAATTTAACGCTAAACCTGGTGTATAATGCATATATATTTTGAAATTAGAAATAAAATTAAAAAATAAAGAGAGGAACGATAAAACCCAAGTTTTTATACACATTAATTCTTTGTCTTGATAAAAATCAACATTTAAAGAAAACCTTAACAAACTTTGCAACTTAAAATAAGAAACTTGTATAATAGTCATTTGACCACTTTGGTTGTTTTAATGTTAAAGGTTATAAATTTTATAACTCTGCAATTCTCTCGGGTCTGAACTATTGCACATATCGTACAGGTCCACCATTGATTGATGTTTTGCCGAACGTAGAAAAGGACAGCGAGTGAAGGATACCAAACGTAAAGAAACAATAACATATCGGTGGGACAATACTAATGTAATTATAAAACTTTTTTATTTTTTATTTTTTTCATATGAAACTTCTACTATTAGATTTTTTACATTTTTCTGAGTAAAATAAGACTAAACACGACGTAATTCGGAATATATTTATTTATAATTTCAAACGCTACGCTTACATCGAGGACTTTATTCGAATAAGTTATTGCAAGTAAATATGAACCGAATTACGTCATGTTTGGTCTTATTTTAATCAGGAAAATGTCACGAATATGACGGAGAAAGTTGTATGAAACATTAATTCAAAATAAAAAAGTTAGCAACGCATTAACATTGTAAACAATTGAAGAGACTTTTGATCTTTGCCGACTGCGAACGATCGCAGCGTCTCTTTCTTTTTAACTCGCTATCCTTCTTTGCGTTAGAAACTTTTATCGTCAATTAAACTAGTAAATATAGTCCAAATTATATCATGTTTGGTCTCATTTTTATCAGGAAAATGTCACAAATATGTTGGTGAAAGTTTTATGTAAAAAAAGTCAATAATAGTAAAGTTTTACATTTTCATTAGTATTGTCTCATGGATATACACAACCAGGCTCACGTTACACTTCTCGACGCTCAAGCTTCTGGGCGTCTAGAGGGGTCTTCCCCCCAGTGGTGGGGATAAAAATGTTGCACATATCGTGTAGGAGATTTGTGCAGATATCGAATATTTACTGTACTTGCATTTATACAAATATTTATATTTACGCATATACTTGATTGAAAGTAAAAATAGCTAGTATAATTATAACTGACATACAGTATTCTCTCCGTAAATGTGAAAAAGATCTCTACCGTAAGTGTTAAAATTTTATCCCCACTACTGGGGGGATCCCCCTCGGAATCAGTCAAGCGTTAAACATGATCGGTCGCCGAAACGACGAGGATCGAATATCGATGAGACACATACTAATGCAAGCAAAGGAAAAAATTGCAACTTTCTTATTTCTTACTATTTTTTCATGAAACTTTTACTGTCGTATTCGTCTAGTTTTCCTGATTAACATGACACCAAACATGATATAATTACGTTAACAATTGCGTGTGTAACGAGTGATTAAAGTTTTTAACGTAAAAGAGGACGGCGAATGTAAAAGAAAGAGAGGCAGAAGGTTGAAGCGTTCGGCAAACATGAAAGACTCGTGCGTGTTCTGTCTTTTAAATTCAAAAATCAAAATTCTTTATTTTTGGTTTTTCGTCAATGGAACTTTCACCATCGTATTTGTCTCGTTTTTCTGATTAAAATGACACCAAACACGATATAATTACGATCATAATTACTTGTATAGCAAACTGTTAGGAGGAATTCGTATCTCTGTCGTAAATGTAGTCTGCCGTAAGTGTGATAGTCCGTAACTTTTATTGTTTGTTACACAAGTAATTATGATAGTAATTATATCGTGTTTGGTGTCATTTTAATCAGAAAAACGAGACAAATACGATGGTTAAAGTTCCATTGACGAAAAACCAAAAATAAAGAATTTTGATTTTTGAATTTAAAAAACAGAACACGCACGTGTCTTTCATGTTTGCCGAACGTCTCGAACCTCAGTTCCTCTTTGCTTTTTGTGTCGCTATCCTTTTCTACGTTCGGCACACTACAAAGAATGTAGTACCTATTCCATAAATGTGAATCTCCAGACCCGAAGTTTTCACATTTACGGAGAGAATACTGTACATGTTCTGTCCTCTTTCCACTACACTATTCGGTTAATCGTGAAAATTTATGACTTCTTCGGTTTCGCGGACCTCTCACTTTTTCTCGGATCTCTCACTCAGCGGCCGACTTCAAATAAAGAAGAAGGGATAGAAATTTGCTTGTTACGAATCAATACTGTAGTTAGTAAAAACAACAAAAATAGTTAGTAAGAACAACAAAAATATGTACTCTCCCCGACGGGGAATCGAACCCCGGTCTCCCGCGTGACAGGCGGGGATACTAACCACTATACTATCGAGGACCTGGTGATATTCACATCGATTTTGTACGTATATAAATGTAACGCTATCAAACTTACAGAATTTAATATTTATATTTACTTTCTAAAGTCTCTAACATTTCTCGATATTATTTTTACGCATATATTTTAAAGCATGACTTGTAAAACGTATTATAGTATCGTCACGTGTTATATTCTGAAGAAATCTTAATATTACAGTATCGTAAAACAATTCTAAGGTTTTGGAAGGCTAGGTTTAATAGCTCTCTTGAAATGCGGGACAGTAAGAGACTGTAAACGAAAGGGACGCCGTTTATACGCCGTTTATGGAGGGTCTGCAAGAATAACAGTCCTGAGAGCGCGTAGCCGCACGTGTTCGAAAAAGCATTCTCTGATTGTTCGTCGAATAAAGGCAAGGCACAAACGCGTCGTGGGTTAAACTTTCTTTCGGCGCACTATTTTTGAACTTTTCTTAATAGTATTTAATAAATATAGACGAAATACAACGATTTTGAGTGTCGGAATCTATTAGCAGGAATTTCAGAATCTAGTTCTATAATCGTTCAAATACATAATTTACGTACAGAAAGATACGAGAACTATTGGTTAGATTAAATATTCAGTCGTACTGAATTTCATAAATCAATTCATATTTTTACACGATTTTAAAGATCGACGAAGCGAAAGATAAAAGAAAATACAATCGTGTCAGAAAAGTAGACCGTCATTGGGTTGAGGATCGACACTAACACAAACGACTGTCGTGTGATTGTAATCGAGAATCGTGGGGCGATCACTATACTGTCAATTATAAAGGAACACCTTAATATCGGTAGTGAAATTCACACGGACTGTTTCAAAAGTTACGCAGGACTCAATGTAGAAGGCCATGTCATAAGAGTATTCATCACAGTAAAGATGTTCGTAGGCAAATATAATTTACTTTGAATTCGAGTTAGATTACGGCCAAATTTCGATTAAACTTTAACTAAATGAAATTTAATAAGTGTTAGCTAGCGGTACGCATACTCAAAAAATGGTATCATACTGGCGTCCTGCAAAAGACTGGATGAAAGAAAGAGGACGTTTTCACGGCAATGAATTTGAGTTTCGACTGTGCGAATATTTATGGTGACAATTTTGCCTCCGAAATTATGTTGAGCTAATGGCATTTTTAATGGACGGTCCGAACGCAATATGTGTTTTACTAAATAACAAAATTCACTAGTTATCGCATTAAAGTAAGCTATAATACCCAAAGCTACTTTGACAACATATAACTTTTGTACCAATGAATTTGGTATCATATTTTGCTTATATTTACTGAATATTCTCAGATTATACGAAAAAAGTTAAAATAATGGTGCCACAAGGTGAAGTTTAACTGTGCTGTACATTTAAAATAAAGAGATATTGGACTTAGACGCCATACTTTTTTATTGTTCAAATGATTGCTGTTATAAATTATTTTTTATAAGGTGATTGATTATATTCCTTCATAAATGTCGCAACATTCAATAAACATTATGCATCTTTGTGTGTTGAATATGAATTTAAGAACCCTTTCTTGTATTTTCAGATTTTCAAAAGTTTGATTTTGAGAAAATAAATTACAAATTTTCGAGAAATTATATAATAATATTTCAAAGTTAAGTTATTTTAATCTTCTGATTAAAATGTAAGCTAATGATGAATTTTCAAGATTTACATTTCTTTATACAAGAATTAAAATAAAGAACACTAATGCAGAATTAATCTCTAATACTTAATTATTACAGACAGTGTGCTGAATCGTCTAAATTTCCAAAAACGTATGAAATTTCGAGAATTACGAGAAATATTATTAATTTATGGAACAAGTGAAAATACAGGTGGCCATTATGCCAATATTATACCAGTATTTGTATTTATGTAATGACGCGATAAACATTATAGTGGCTATGAACATTGTGTTTCAGTTATGTGAATTATTCACATTATTGCTTATTGAAAGCTATACAAATATTTACAGTAATTTTCGATTGAACGTATCCTTATAAACTCTTAGATGATCAATAAATATAAATTTTCTACTTTTACAATATATCGCAATAATTTTGAAAAGACTATAAAATGTATAAAATAGCATAAAATATATTGACACTTGAAGCTTGCGTGATCTTGGTTGAAGTTTCAGGCCCGTATGTTAGAAAAATCGAAGTAAATAACTATTGAGTCTAGAACATGCATTGTGACAATACGCTTTCTCCTCACAAAGGGTATTTCTCCAAGATTTAGACACTGTATTGAAAAGGGCAGGCCATGTAGTAAAAGGTTGTCCTCACGCTAGAAGTATCATGCGAAATAAAAAATCTTTATGCAAGTTTCATTTTCTACACCTCACCTTTATAATATCTTATTTATTCTACACTTATTTTTCCATATATCAGCAAAATTATTACTTTAGAAACAAAATTATTACCTAACCTAACGATTGAATTTCATTGACATGAAATGTACTGTACATTGATGCGTACATTGACACCTAACTATTTTTATAATCGTATTATATTGTGGTCACCATCATATTTGTTATTTCAAGGTTGGATCTTATGGTTTTTAATTTCTAATAATTTTAACAATTATAACAATTTCGATTTTGCCCGAATATCATTTATTTCTTTTTTATTGCTCTTAGTTGACGATTTATATTACCCTTAATTATTAATTGACGATGAGTTAAAATTTTTAACACCTTGTACATTGTCGAGTGTGACTCGTGATGTTCTCACAGTGCAAATGTGATAACTATTATTAAACTATAACGATTTCTAGCGTAAGAAAAAGAAATATATTTAAACGATTGAATACAAGCTATACAGCTTAAAATGTTTCTCTCGCTTGTATTCTTCTAATTATTTCCGATTTCCGGCAGCTGACGCACTTTTATTCTTTCCTCTCTCTCACTCTATTACATCCTCTAGCACTCGTCGTTCATTCATTATTCCATTCATTCTGGATATTCACTTGCATTTACAAAACCTATAACACTAGTATTTTTAATATGCTTCAATTTTGAGTTCAGGTCCTGTTGGATTACTTTAGCAAGAGCTTCAGATGCAAAAAAGAATTGTATTGAAAAACATTGTGTAAGTGATCGAATAGAGCAGAGGTCGGCAACCTGCGGCTCAGTAGAATCAAACTTGTGACTCTTGAGTAGTTTAATAGTACATATTGAAAAATGAACTGCAATATTGCAATTGCCAAACAAATATAATAATCCTGCGCACACATCAAAATGCGCGGCAGACCGCATGCATGTAAAACTAGCTTTACCTAACCTTGCTCTCCACACTCACCGACACCACACTCGAAACCAAAAAGTGTTTCCGTTTTCTTTAATACGTTGACTTATATGTTCTGTTACTACGCAAAATAGAATGTTTTGATTTCACAATCAATACATGCTTCACAGCAGATAATGGTTATATTACTTTTTCTAATACATATTACCGATGTATGTACTGATATTTGACTTTTTAAAAAAATAATTTATCATATCGGGAAAAAAATGGTACTTAACGAAAGGTTGCCGACTCCTGGAATAGAGAAACAGTTAGGACACCATAAAGCCAACGAACCTTTTAACTGTTTAGTGTTATAGAACCAAATAATAAACACGTTGCAGTTAGGGCGCCAGATTTTCTCCAAATGCTTTTCCATTTTTTTACTTTCACTTTGGCATTCAAACGACGTCCCTCCGAGCTCATAAAAGTATATGACGAGGAAAGTGATTCACAAGTGTGTTTGCAAGATATTTAATTCGGTGTAAACGAGAATATGTAATGTATCGGAGGGTAAACTGGTCTACTGTATACAGTATGTTAAAAAAAACCATTTATATTTATGTGGTATATAGGACACTGTACTGAGTAAAATGCTTTAGCAAACATAGGTCAAAAGGTCAACCGTTTCTGAGACATAAACATTTTTGTTTGCTAGTATCATGATTGACTTGCTTCCATCGCATGCGATGTTTATTTTAATGTTTATAAACCGCGTTCTGAATGTTCTTATTCAAGTGCCGACAGTAGATTTCATTGAGAATCAGTCAGTTGTGGATCAGCAATTGCAGATAAAAAAACATCGAAAATTTAGTAATAAGTCAATCATGATATTAGCTAACAAAAATGTTTATACCTCAGACACGGTTAACTCTTCGACCTATATTTACTATAGCTTTCTAACTCAGTAAAGTGTGTCCTGTATACCATATAAATATTGAATGTTTTTTTTTTAATATCCTGTATATTCTCATTTTCGGAAAGATGTTACCCCTTGAAACTCAGAGGGTGGAGGTAATTTCTTATTCTGAAGTCACTCCGATTTTTGGCAAGTAAAAATATTGTAAATTATAAATTTGTTACACGAAATTCTTTTCTCGGACCGCACTGACCATGCGGTCGAACAGGCCGTAACGGAACATGGCTCGCAGCGTTTATGGTAGGGCAACCTATTCAGCTACGCACGTGTAAAAAGTGTAAAATAATTTCGCCAGCTTACAGACTTTAGGGTAGGCTTAATTGCCTATACCTAAATATCTGTAAGTGGTCAATGCTATTTTCTACCAACGCTGCGAGCCACGTGCCTAGATATATATTTTAAATATAACAGTATCATTTTTCAATTCATTTCCAATACGAAATTCCTAGAGTCTAGAGTCCATGAAATCCTAGTACATAATTCTAGGATCCCAATTCCTGAAGTCTCCAAATTCTTAATACCCTAAATTAATGGATTTCCAAATTTCTATACCCACAAATCTTTGGGTTCCCAAATTTCTATATCTACAAATTTTTGGGTTCCCAAATTTCTATATCTACAAATTTTTGGGTTCCCGAATTTCTATATCTACAAATTTTTGGGTTCCCGGATTTCTATATCTATAAATTTTTGGGTTCCTGAATTTCCATGTTCCCAAATTTCTATATTTACAAATTTTTGGGTTCCCGAATTTCCATGTTCTCAAATCCCCATATTTTTAAATTTCTGGACCTAAATAAAACATATATGTTTAGGTGTATTTTCAAACCATTTCCAATTAATTCAATTACAATTTGATAAGTCAAGGATTGCTGAATACAAAATACATATAGCATTTTAACTTTATTTGTTTCAATACTGTAGTAGTGAATAGTTAATTCTGATAAATGCATTTGAGGAATAAATCACATAGCAAAGAATTAAATTGATATAGAGATTTATAATAATAATAAATAATTGTTGATTTTAGGAAAAAAATAAATCCTCCCCGGCGGGGAATCGAACCCCGGTCTCCCGCGTGACAGGCGGGGATACTGACCACTATACTACCGAGGATTTTTCGATTTTGTGGAATATGTTATCGCTACTTAACTCGTATTACTACACGATTCCATATAAATTATTATATTATAAAATTTATCACTACCATTATTTCCATAGTTTTGTTAATATTATATTGTATATATATTTGATCCTTCTAAGACAATTTATAATTTAAATAATTGTCTGAATTATTAAATATTATGTTCTTATTATACTACGAATATTTACTTATGCATGTTTTTAATTTTGTAATGAATCGCTTGCATATATGAGGACACAAGTATATATAAAATATATATAAAAACAGAAGTATTATGCAAACTTTATTTTTGTATGTTTAGCATTACAATAAACTGTCCGTAAGTGTGAAAACTTCGGGTCTACAGTTTCACATTACAAGAGGTACTACGTTCTTTGTAGCGTGCCGAACGTAGAAAAGGAAAGCGACACAAAAAGAAAGAGGGACTGAAGTTGAGACGTTCGGCAAACATGAAAGAACTCGTACGAGTTCAGTCTTTTAATTTAAAAAATCAAAATTCTTTATTTTTGGTTTTTCGTAAATGAAATTTTTACCATCGTATTCGTATCGGTTTTCTAATTAAAATGACACTAAACACGATATAATTACGATTATAATTACTTGTGTAGCAAGCCATTAGGAGGAAGTCATATCTCTGACGTAAATGTAAAGTCTGCCGTAAGTGTAAAAGTCTGAAATTTTTATGGTTTGCTACACAAGTAATTATGATCGTAATTATATTGTGTTTGGCGTCGTTTTAATCGGAAAAACGAAACGAATACAATGGTAAAAGTTCCATGAAAATATAATAAGAAATACAAAAATTGGAATCTTTTTCTTTGCGTGCATTAGTATGTGTCTCATCAATATTCAATCCTCGCCGGTGACCGAGATTATTTAATATTTGATTGATTCCGAGGGGGATCCCCGTAGTAGTGGGAATAATATTTTTATTTAGAGATCTTTTTCATACTTGCAAAGAAAATACTGTATATCAATACTTAGAAAATGGTGCCACTGGAGCCATCTCATAGCAATACAATGAACTAACAAATTCACAAATATCGTCATCTCTGAAAATAAGTAATCTTTGTCCTTTATCACCACGTACAAAATTGACTGATTACAATGTAACATGATCGGTTTATTTCAAGTTTTAATAATAATAAATAATTAGTAATTAAAGTAAATTCGACTTTGTAGATGCACAAATATTTAACTATCCAGTGATAAATTACCAATAGTGTAAAAACTAAAATAGAACATTCATCATTGCACAGAAGTCATTAAAAATGTTATACCTCAACATTTTTTCTGTAAACCGAAATAGTTCGACAACTGTTTCAAACAAAATGCTAGTTGATTCAACTGATACAATATTATATAATATGTAGAAAGAAGTCATGTTTTAAATGAACGAGAGACCATCTTAAAAATCAGTATTTTATATTTTTTTTTTCAAATAGAAACCAGTCAACTAGTTTTAAATAAATCAATGTGGAATAAAGCTAGCATAAATTGATATGCAAAGAACTTTTTACTTTTCAAAAAATGGGATGGCTAACTTCATTCACGGGTAGGTATAATTGCAGGGGGTGGTAGCTAAAGTGATACCAAACAAGTTTTTTCATTAACAAAATGTTTGTTAAAGTTTCGTTTTTTAATTAATTGTGAAAAACAGCAACGAACAGTGGGTTGAAAATGATGGGTTCGAATGTGACGGTTGATTGTTATCTTAAACAAGCGCGTTTGCACCAAAACAGTATACTTGTATAATAAAAAGTTCAATCAAACATCGAATGAAACAATTAAAATTAATGTGCAGTTATTCGTTATTCATGAATAAGGGATGAACTAATTATTATTATTCTTTATACGTGTAAATCGAATAAATTGAATTTGTTCAATATCCGTATTTGTTATTAGAAAGAAACAAGGAATATCGAAAATTATTCTTCTCACTTGTCAAAAAAGCGCAAAACAACAAATTCACATATTTTAAAGGAGAAATAATTTTTTTATCTACCCAACAAGATTTTAAATCTAATAATTAACAGATCTATTAACTGCTATCTATTTTACATTTAAAAAACGTATAGACAGATTAAAAGAGACTCACCTTTTGTTTAAAAAATAATCCAATTTCGGTGAAAATAGGTCTTCGCGAAGAAATAACATGCACCGCACAACTGATGTCACTGCTGCGTCACAGAATTTACAATTTGTTAGTTTAATTTATAGACATTTTCACTGTTACATTTCACAAATTGTAATAAATAAGCAAAATGAAAATACGAAAATGATTATTTATAAATAACTGCAGTAATTCTTGACTGTCTTTTTGATATTGCACATCGCAGTCTTTGTATGAAACTACTGTAAAATAATTAACAATTAAGTGCGGTTTCACCGAATTTAATGGACGCGTTTAAAAATACAAGATTTCTCTATTTCGTCCTTTCACGGCAATAGCCAGTACGGGAATGTCTTCTACGACACAATATTCATCCCGAGGACATACTTGCTAGCATAGCCTTTGTTTCGCGCACGTGGGACCGAAGAAACTTCCCTTAGGAAGGGGAAGCGCGCTGACAGAAGGCACATGGCCTGTCTTGACCGTTTGTTGATTTTGAATCTTGATTGGTATCACCTCCTCAGTTCTTTCTTTTGATATCTTCCCGATATTTTACGTCTTTATTTCAAGAGCTTCTTATGACGCTATATAGACATCAGAATGTGGCTGAATTTTGATTTTGTAATGGAATTATACATTCAAATTTACGTTCATAATACAAGTGTCGCGGTGATATAACTTACAGAAAGATTGAAAAGCAATAATTCATTATAGAGTAATTAATCTTAGAGTAATAACTTTTTGGTAAACAATAGTAGGCAATTTTCAGCTTGTAAGTGTTGCTCAGAGGGTATTAAGAAGTTGAAAGCATTTTCGTAGCCTCTTACGTAATTTAAATTTCATATTTTCGTGAGCGTTGTATCGAAACAATATCGTTAACAGTAAAATGAAAAATTACAAAACAAAATTGTGTTTTTTGATAACGTAAACTTTCACGTTTTATTGATGATCGTAAATTGCTTCACGGACAAGATAAAGTTAGAAAATGGCGAAACTTGCACAATCGTCATGCTCTAATTTTGGCTAATTTTTACAAATAAGCTTCTTTTTGTAAAACACCTATGAGAACAGTTTTCGACGATTTGAAAAGAAATTGTTTATCATTCTGATATCATTCCCTTCATTATCGACAAAATGTGACCTAATGAGTGGAATAATTCGAACACAAAGTTTGGTCCTTCGGACCGCGGTGTATATATTACAAACGACATTTCCATCTAGGCAGTATGTACATTCACAGTCTACGATATTCCAGATCTCACCAAAAATTATCCCAAACCTGTTCAGACACTATTTTCATATAGACATTATGGTGAAACTGGCTAAACTTCCGAAAACCTCCATGCTCCAAATTGGCTGAAATTTTGGGAATTGGTTTCTTTTTAATAAAAATAATGATTCCGAGAAGGATTTTTGGTGACTTGAGAAAAAATTTTGTATCATTTGGGAGTCACGCCCTATTTTATCGATGTAATATTTACATCTACTGTTATCTACGCTTTCTACAATGGCCACCTCAATAGTTAACCTAACCTCATCTAACCTAACCTTACCTAATTATACATATAGTACTCCTCTTGATACATTAATACCTTTTAAAAAGAATTGAAAATAGCAAATTTCATAGCATCAGAATCGCCTTGAAATTTGCCTCAATTATTCCTGCCGGTAATAATTGCGTCAGTAAAGTAGGGAGTGACACCCAAATGATACAAAATTTTTTCTCGAGTCGCCAATAATCCTTCTCGGAATCATCATTTTTATTAAAAAGAAACCTATTCCCAAAATTTCAACTAATTTGGAGCATGGAGATTTTCGGAAGTACAGCCTAATTTTATGCTGTTTGCAATGTATTCCGTAGTAATCCCTTAACGTTTTCGTGTCGCATGCAACATTATCGACTCAGACTAAAATAAGACACTAGCGCTGCAAAGTTGACTTAAATCTTACGGTACTTCCAGTTTCATACACTAAATTAACGATCGTACTTTTATAAGCAGTAAATCAGCGATAATACATAAAATACTTATCAACGATGTCCAACATTTTAACATACATTTCATTAATTCTGAATAAGTTACATATCCGATACCTCAAGAAATATAATCACAACTAAATGAAATTTCATTTTAACGATTCGTAGCTCTTAGCTCGATATCATTTTCTAAAGATTATTCTTGAAGCAATCTTTAGAGAACAATATCGATTACCAGGTCACACCACGTGGAGGTGGCTACGACAGTGACCCACCCTATCTCCAAGTCCCAACCACCCGCCATTTGCAATTAGCTCATTTATCGGAAGGATAAATGAGTTCTAACTCTACTTAGCCCGCTGGCTCGCGAAAATATACAAGTTCTTTACCATAAAATAGCAAAGAACTTGTATCGCACGCAAGTTTCTTAAAACTAACTTATAGCACACAGATACAATTCCAAACTTAACGCTCGCATTCTAAGATTGCACCCGTGTTATCTAAAACGGTATAAAAAGCAAATGGAGAAGGGGAGAAAGTTAGAAGAACTTTCTACTAGAAGGAAAGAAAGTTAGAAGAACTTTCGCAAAAAGGTGGACCAGCATTCTCTATCAAGTGAACCTCGCCTTCATGGATCAAATGGTAGTCGAATAGTGACTTACGTGAACCACGAGACCGAATTGAACCGAAAACACTGGTAAGAACGAGTGACACATCCGCGAAGGGTTTCCCATTTCTCCCCGCTCCCGTTGAAAGGGAGGCTAACAGCAGAGAGGAAACCCACGCCGTGAGGCGGCAGATCGAGATGGACCATCAATCAAAATGCCTCGCAGAGATGTGTCCCTGGCGCTACACCAGCATTTGCAGCTCAACCCTGCCGCGTGTTCACAGCACTACCAACCCCAAATGTCCCACTCAGGTTCGGACCAATCGACAGAGAATTACCGATTAATACTACACTCTAACGCGTAAAAAATTCACGTATTGTGAAAATGGGTGCAAGTTAGAATTGTAAGCGCTCACGCAAACTCGCTTATAAACTTAATATTAATTTCGTGGGATCCCACATACTGTTCTAAAATTGCACTCGAATTATGTAAAATGAAACGCTAAACGAGAGAGGAAGGGAGGTAGTAACACCATAATTTAACACGGAAAAAAGTCACGAATAAAAATAAGTGCAATTTAAAACAGTAATCGCATACGCACGCACTTATACTTACTCTAAACGCCGCACGCGTACCTCTAGTTCTAAGATTGCACTCGTATGATATATAACGAGGTAAAGAAGCAAGGGGAAGGGGAGAAAATTAGAAGAACTTTCTACTAGAAGGAAAGAAAGTTAGAAGAACTTTCTGCTAAAAGGTGGATCAGCATTCTCTATCAAGTGAACCTCGCCCGCCTGGGTCAAAGGGTAGTCGCATCGTGCCTTACGTGAACCACGAGACCGAATTGAACCGAAAACACTGGTAAGAACGAGTGACACATCCGCGAAGGGTTTCCCATTTCTCCCCGCTCCCGTTGAAAGGGAGGCTGACCGTAGAGAGGATACCCACGCCGTGAGGCGGCAGATCGAGATGGACCATCAATCAAAATGCCTCGCAGAGATGTGTCCCTGGCGCTACACCAGTACTTGCAGCTCAAAACTGCCGCGTGTTCACTGCATTATGTACCCCCAATGATCCACTTGGGTTCGGACCAACTGACAAAAAATAACTGGGTATACTACAATCTAACGCGTAAAAAATTCAGGAATTGTGAAAATGAGTGCAAGTTAGAAGTAGAGGTACTTACAGGGACCCACCCACCCTCCCACGAGATTACAATTAACTTATAACTAACGCACGCATCTCTCGATGATCCAGCGATGATTCCCTCGATGATCCAGCGATGATTCCCTCGATGATTTCTCGATCATATATTCAAGCTTCGTATATACGCATTTCGCACATGCATTCATCCATACTACAATGTATTACAATATGTTGGACGCAACTTAAAATTAATTTAAAATTAGCGGATCCGTCAGTGAAATTTCTTTGTGACTGTCCTCAATGATTACCTATGCTGTAACAGTCAAAAACAATATGCGAAAGAAGAAAACAGATGCAAAATTACTTACTTCAAATTTAAATCTGTAACATAAAAATGTAATTAAGACGAATATGAATTATTCAATTAGTTACATTAAATCAAAAGCTGAAAATGTAATTGAGACAAATATTAATCATTCAATTACCTAATTAAAATAATAACCTGAAACATACAATTGTAATGGAGACAAATATAAATCATTCAATTAGTTAGTTAAAATGAAAAGCTGATACATACAATTGTAATTGAGACAAATATTAATCATTCAATTACCTAAATAAAATAAAAACCTGAAACATGCAAATGTAATTGAGACAAATATTAATCATTCAATTACCGAATTAAAATAAAAACCTGAAACATACGAATGAAATTAAGACAAATATGAATTATTGAATTACTTACTTAAAATCAAAACCTGAAACATGCAAATGTAATTGAGACAAATATGAATCATTCAATTACCTAATTAAAATAAAAACCTGAAACATACGAATGAAATTAAGACAAATATGAATTATTGAATTACTTACTTAAAATAAAAACCTGAAACATGCAAATGTAATTGAGACAAATATTAATCATTCAATTACCTAATTAAAATAATAACCTGAAATGTACAAATGTAATTAAGACAAATATGAATCATTCAATTACCTAATTAAAATAATAACCTGAAATGTACAAATGTAATTAGGACAAATATAAATCATTCAATTACTTACTTGAAATAAATACCTGAAATATACGAATGAAATTAAGATAAATATGAATGTTTGAATTACTTACTCAAAATCAAAAGCTGAAACATACAAAATGTAATTAGGACAAATATAAATCATTCAATTACTTACTTAAAATCAAAAGCTGAAACATGCAAATGCAATTAAGACAAATATGAATCTGTAATTACTTACTTAAAATAGAAATCTGAAACATACAAATGCAATTAAGATAGAAAATTGAAGAACAAGGAATGAAATCTTTCTCTATTCGAAAGAAAACTCTTAACAAATCGAAATGAGTTTGAAAACTTCCGAATCAGAAATGAAATTACGAAGAGGTTCAGAAACCTCAAAACTCAGAATAAATCACATGAGATTTGAAAACCTCAAACCCAAAATAAAATCCTGAAAAGTTTAAAAACCTCAAAACCGAATTAAAGTGACAAGGAGATCCAAAAACCTCGAGACTGGAAATAAAATTCACACATGAAATGAAAGTACAATGCGTATTAAAGACCAATCACACAATAAAATAACACAGAAAACGAAATAAAGTAGCGAGGAAGTTTGAAAAATTGGAAGCCGGAAATAAAATCATTTAGAGTTGTGAGTAGAGTACTGTACTCACATTTCATACACACTCACGCATTCTACAATAGTTAAAATTCCTACATGTACCTTTTGTTCTAAAATTGCACTCTTATAATTTAAAACTTTGTAAAGAAAAAGAAGGAGGAAGGGTAGAAAGATGGAAGATCTTTCTTTTAAGTTTGTGTAATTGACAAAAAGTGATAGGCTATTACTACAGACTAATATGTAAGTTAAAAAATTAAGAAGTTAAAAAGATCGTCGCAAAGATGAGTGCAAGTTAGAACAAAAGGCACTTACAATTTGCACAAGTTTTTCGCCACGTGTCGTGACGAAAAACTTGCGCCCGAGCCCACCCTTCCTCCCACAAGCTCGGAATTCATGTAAAACTAATGCATTAAATATCATATCTCATTTAAGATCAAACCCTGAAAATATGGAACATAATTAAGATAGAGAATTGTGGGGAGAGGAGTGAAATTTTACTTTATTTTAAAGAAAACTTTTGAAACACAGAAAACGCGATGAAAATTGCGGATTTAAGAAGAGAGAACAACATAATAACTTACCAAAAATCAAATACTGAAACATACAAAACTATATTAACAAGAAATTGTGAGAAGGTGAAATTTTACTTCATTCGAAACAAAATCTTGAAAAATAGAAATTGCAAGAAAATTGCGGATTCAAGAGCAATGGACAACGAAATAATTTATTTGAAATCAATCTCTGAAACAGAAAAATATAATTGACACAAGAAATGATGAAAATGATCAAAAAAGAAAAATCGTGGTGAAAATAGATTCGCGATTACATTTCGAATTTTGAGATTTTTCTATTACTTCGCGATTTTATAATCGTGTGCTCGTCGAAATTCGAGCAAAACGCGTTTTACGATACATTTCGTACCGTTTAAAAAAACACATGTAAAATACAAAAAAATTATTGCGAGCATAGTGACAAAATGACTGTCCATTCTAAGATGGACAGCCATTAATAGTTCCCCTCTTCTTTGGCAAATTTTGCCGGGGCTCTTCGGCATATAGCCTCTTCTTTCTTCGGCTCAGCCTCACAAAAATCACTCGCGAATTTTTACGGTAACTCGGATATTCTTTACTTTCACATCATTTACATAAACTTTCAATTTTACTATCAATCGATCGCAACAAACAAATAGCATACACTTTTATACAAATAAAAATGAACTATCCATTTGCTTCAATCGTCAAGAACGAAAGTAAAATTTTATATATTACAAAAATTCTTTACTTAAGAAAAAAATTCTCGAAATTAAAATACGACCAGCGATTCTTAGAATGCGCTGTCCGTAAAAGAATATCCGAGCAAAATTTTTATTTAAAGCACTGCACTTCACTTCACTTCACTGTATACTTCATTTTTGCAATCGGGTCTAATACCACGACTGCGGCTTACAAACTAAAAGGCCTGGCCTTACGAACAATCGAGTCAAAGAGAATATTAAATAGAATTAATTCATATTTAGATTTTCTCTTCTCGATTTTTCGTGTTTAACCCCCAGATGCAAGCATCTCACGTGTGTTTGACGGAGGACAGAGAAACATGAAAGCTTGCTCTGGCCCTACCTACTTAAAACTAACTCAATCACACCAGAAGTAAGCTACCTGCCTGCCTATCGCTATATTTAAAAAATTGCAAAGTCCATTCTCACAAAAACACACTCCACGATTCTCACACACGCCACCCGGGTGCAAAAAGCCTACTCCTAGGGAGTACGTCCCGGGACGTCTCCGTCACCCGAGTTCAATACAACATTCACACTCTAATTTCATACCTTTTTTGCTGAAATCGACTGACAATCGACAGTGAACATTGAACATTTACATATTCATTTTCTAATTCTTTCGAATATTTAATGTAATATGTGCATGCCATTTACTGATTCTAATACAACTTTTATAATCTTGTTATTTAATCTTATTCATTTTGTATCATTCAATAGAATTTTGCAAAATTGTTTTTAAGAAAAATTGATGTGCTTTTTAAACGACACAAGGTCCACGACCTAACCACACACACACGTGTAACTTGTGTCGTGTAATTCACTGTCAAATTGTCGATCGCCAAAATAACTTAAAACTAAACCGTGTCCACTTGCCCGAACTCATGCGAGTAGCATCTAAGCACCCGTATGAGTTTCGAGCATAAAAATGAACACGGCCAACAATATTTTCACCTACCAGTTTTCTTCATGTGTGCTGAAAATCCTGAGCTAAGAAACATGATTAATAACATGCTAATAAAGCGTTCTCTCCAAAAGAAAATTTACTTTATATTTTAAAATGAAAAGTGGAGGAACACTTTGCAAAAATCTAAGTATATCGATTGTTTCATTTTTAACAGATTTCTAATATCAAAGTAAATTTACTAAATGACTAAGACCATTCATGATAATTAACTTTGATATCGAAATCTGTTTCTCGCGAAACTTTCTTGTACATATGTATATTTAAAAAGAGTTCACGCGTACGCAAAAGTTGAAAGTGACTCGATAATTGAACTAGCAAGAAATCGGAGGGTCATCCGACTTCTATGTATTAATTTTAATTCGTAAGAAAGTTAAAACGCGATGTACAAGAAAACCCTATCCTGATCTAATAAATAAAATATATAAACAGTTTGTACGAATTTTGCACGATCGTACAGTCGTGGTCACTATGCTCGCTTCAAACAATAAAAATACAACCAGTTCCCGTGTCGTTTCGGACCATTCGTCCTGCGACATGATGGGAACCGGAGGAACCGTAAAGCATGCGACTCACCGATCGCTGACTCGCACTACTCAACTCGTAACGCGCCTCAGTCGATCGGCTCCACTCGTATTGCATCGTTAGAGATCGGTTGCACCTCGGAGATTGACGCATGATTGGCTGCTTTTGTACGGTCAGGATTAGGTACTTCGGCACAGAAACGTCCTTCTGAAAACAGAAAATGTCACAGCACGTTAGCGAACTCTTTATTGATTCGTATTTCAAGTGATTCTTTCTCAATTCAAGTCATAAACAAATAGGTAACATGCAAACAAATACAAACACGCATGCAAAACTATTCAGAAATAATTATAAAACTTGTTCAAACATTTGCACAAACGTACTAAAACGTGCAACTATACAGAAAACACAGAGCGTTTGAAAAAGTATGTTGAGACACTTTGATAAATATTCTTTAAAACCTAATAAAAAATTAGCAAAAGTATGTAACTACACCGTACAACCCGGTAAAAATTCAGAAATGTAAGTAAAAACACATAGATAGCAACACTATAAAACTGACTAAAACTTTCAGTAAAATATGTCAAAACACATAGGTAACCACACCATAAAACCTACTAAATATTCATGGAAGTAGGTCAAAACACATAGGTAACAACACTATAAAACTGACTAAAACATTCACTAAAATATGTCAAAGTACATAAGTATTCACACCACAAAACCCAGTAAAATTTGTGTAAAACACTGGTAAAACACTTAAATAACCACACCATAAAACACACTAATGTATCCGTATACGCATGCACAATCACAAATTAAAACACACTAGTAAGCACGTAGGCACATGGGGAACCACACCGTAAAACACGTTAATACACCCCCGTATATGCACTAAAAAACGTGATAATACACACTAGACACTTGCACTAAAACACTAGATAACACAGCGACGAACACACGATCGGTAAATTAACACTTTGACACGTACCGGTAAGAGATGTCACGATCGATCCGAACACTTGGACAGCTTGAACAATACTGAACACCTGTGACATTCATCGAGTTAAGATTGATAGGTGAACCGCGGACCAATCGTGTCAATGAGCCAATACCAGGCAGTTTGGACAGTGCTGAACACCTATGACCTTTATCAAGTTATCAGATAGGTGATCCGTGGACCAATCAGCTATCATGTAATCCACCAATACCGGGCAATTACGTCGCTTCGTACCTGTTGCAATATAGACATTTTTTATTTAAATATTTAATTTTTCATTTGTTTATTTAACAAATTATTATTACAACTATTAAAATTTATCATTTTTATTAACTTTTGTTAATTAAAATTTTGTTTTATTATTACATTTTTATGATATCAAAAGGCAATTATTTTAAATTTTTGAGTAAATGTTCGTTAAGTTATTATTGTAAGCATTGAAACTCATATTCCTTTTTCAACCTTCACCCGTTCTTCTATCACTTTTTTTTGTATATATACCTAAACATGTTCCACGGTTTCTTCGTGTTTTATGTATGTATGCATCCTGTTTATTGTTTCAAATAATAAATATTTACCAGTATTTTGAATTTTAATTTCCGTGGTGTAAAATCGATTCCAATCGATATGGTAGTTCTGAAATTCTCCTTTACCTAAAGATACAATTTCGGTGCAAAATCAACTGTGTCGGTAACTGTTAGTAATTTTGGCTATTCTTCGGAAAACCGTCATGCTCTAAATTACGTCAAATTTTGCAAATAAGCTCCTTTTTAAGAAAGAAAACATCTGTGACAACGGACTTTGGCGACTCGAAAACAAATTTTTTACCATTTTCATATCAATTTCGTCGGTAATATAGAGAATAACATTGGAATGGTAAAAATTTGGCTGTATATTTGTTTTTATACCGTTTTAGATAACACGGGTGCAATCTTAGAATTGGAATTGTATCTGCGTGCTATAAGTTAGTTTTAAGAAACTTGCATGCGATACAAGTTCGTTGCTATTTTATGGTAAAGAACTTGTATATTTTCGCGAGCCAGCGGGCTAAGTAGAGTTAGAACTCATTTATCCTTCCGATAAATGAGCTAATTGCAAATGGTGGGTGGTTGGGACTTGGATATAGGGTGGGTCACTGTCGTAGCCACCTCCACGTGGTGTGACCTGGTAATCGATATTGTTCTCTAAAGATTGCTTGAAGAATAATCTTTAGAAAATGATATCGAGCTAAGAGCTACAAATCGTTCAAATGAAATTTCATTTAATTGTGATTATATTTCTTGAGGTATCGGATATGTAACTTATTCAGAATTAATGAAATGTATGTTAAAATTTTGGACATCGTTGATAAGTATTTTATGTATTATCGCTGATTTACTGCTTATAAAAGTACGATCGTTAATTTAGTGTATGAAACTGGAAGTACCGTAAGATTTAAGTCAACTTTAGAGCGCTAGTGTCTTATTTTAGTCTGAGTCGATAATGTTGCATGCGACACGAAAACGTTAAGGGATTACTATGGAATATATTGCAAACAGCATAAAATTAGGCCGTACGTCCGAAAACCTCTATGCTCCAAATTAGTTGAAATTTTGGGAATAGGCTTCTTTTTAATAAAAATGATGATTCCGAGAAGGATTATTGGCGATTCGAGAAAAAATTTCGTATCATTTGGGTGTCATTCCCTACTTTACCGACGCAATTATTACCGGCAGGAATACTTCAGGGAAATTTCAAGGCGATTCTGATGCTATGAAATCTGCTATTTTCAATTCTTTTTAAAAGGTATCAATGTATCAAGAGTAGTACTATATGTATAATTAGGTAAGGTTAGGTTAGATGAGGTAAGGTTAACTATTGAGGTGGCCATTGTAGAAAGCGTAGATAACAGTAGATGCAAACACTACATCGATAAAATAGGGAGTGACTCCAAAATGATAAAAAATTTTTTCTCAAGTCGCCAGAAATCCTTCTCGGAATCATTATTTGTATTAAAAAGAAACCCATTCCCCAAATTTCAGCCAATTTGGAACATGGAGGTTTTCGGAAGTTCAGCCAAATTCAAAATCAATTTGAATAAAATCAGTTATATTTGCCACACGATGGCGCTACACGTTCAATTTTCGAAAAAATTCAATTAACATTGATTTTATTGGCTTAATTGACTATAATATTCATCAAATTACATCGCAGAACAAGAATAATTAACTTTAGAATGTTTTTGATTTTATCGAGCTATTATCAATTTTAAACCATTCAAAGGGGGAAATGTAAAAATACCGTCACGTTTCGATTCTCCTTGTTTTTTTTTTTTAAGAAAACTTCTGTGAGAACGGTTCTTGGCGACACGAACGAGAAATTTTTACCATTACAATGTTATTCCCTATTTTACCGACGAGACACACTATAAGTGTGCGGAACTATTCTGAACAGATAATCCGCATCTTCGGTCTCACGGAATATATTGCAAACAGCATTTTCATGTTGTTCAGAATATTTTGTTATATTTATGATCCATAGTTTTCAGTAATTAATATTCCAGCTATATAAACGAACAAAATTTCGTACGAAAATTTTCGGATGAAAATTTCAGCGTCACCTATATGTAGGTGACGAAGCTGTCAAAGTCTTAAAGAGAAAACTTCCAGCATGATTAATGCATTAACTAAAACAACATTAATATTTTAATAAATCGAAGTTGAATATTAATTTCATTTTTTGCATTTTTATTTCATTATTTTCATTTCTGCTTTTTTTGTGTACATTGCATTGATCTACAGTAATTATTGAATAACATCACTGTAAAAATAACCCTTAATTGTGTTTAATGAATAATATTTTGCGTTCAATGTCGTAATTTAGTTAATTCAACATTTTTTAGAAATATAATACAATCTCCTTTATAGAAACACGCAGATGATGCAATTCAAGTGATAAAATTGCATGCTATAATTTACGGATTATGGAAACCGCTTTATTAACGTGATTATTTTGATAACCTTTAATGGGAAGAATCATCTCGCTGGTGAATCCACTAAAAATTATGATTTAACGTGTTTTATTGGAAAACTGTTTGAATTGTTTAAAAATTCAAGGTATCGAACAAGTAGATGTATACCTCGAATTTAAAAATTCAAACTTGGAAGATTCGATTAGAAAAATTTCATTTTTTACTTTGCATATGACAAAATCTTCACATTCTCCAAATTCTTACAATTGACATATGTATATGTATATGTATGTATATTCTATTAGAATGTAAATTTAGAAATTCTCAAATTTAGAAATTCCTGAATTAGTTGCTCAAATTAAAAAATTTCAAGATACTTCAATTTTCAAATTTTCATATCCATATAGTTTCTATTTTTTTAGATATACAAATTTAAAAATTTCAACATCTCTGAAGCTATAAATTCACAAATCATCAATTTTTTTAATTTTCAAATATCAGCGTCCTCAGCTTAATTTGTCAAAGCTACATGTTCTCAAATGCTTAAATTTCTAAATTTTCAAATATCCAAATTCTCAATTTTTTACACATTTAAATTTTCTAATTTCCAAATCTTAAAATTCTCAAATTTAAAAATTCTCAAGTTTTAAAATTCTTAAACTCCTAACATTTTAAATCCATCAATTCCTGTTTTCGAAATATTCAAATGTTTAAATTTTTTAATTTTCAAACCCCAAATCTTTCAAATTCGAAGGTTATAAAATTTCTACGTTTTCGACTTTTCAAATCTTAACATTACAAGGTTAGATTTTCAAATTTGTCAAACTAAAACATACATTCTGAAGTTTTGAAGTTATGAAATTTGTAAATTACCGAAATTTCAAATTTTTAAATCTTTAAATCCTGAAATTTCCTAAATCTTTTTATTCCACAATATATAAATTCTTAAATTTCTAAATTTCTAAATATCCAAATTTCTAAATGTCCAAATTTCTAGATTACTAGATTACTAGATTACTAGATTACTAGATTACTAGATTACTAAATTACTAAATTTCTAAATTTCTAAAATTTCTCAATTTCTAAATTTCTAAATTTCTAAATATCCAAATTTCTAGATTACTAGATTACTAGATTACTAGATTACTAGATTACTAGATTACTAGATTACTAGATTACTAAATTACTAAATTACTAAATTACTAAATTTCTAAATTTCTGAATTTCTACATTTCTAAATTTCTAAATTTCTAAATTTCTAAATATCCAAATTTCCAAATTTTTAAATTTCTAAATTTCTAAATTTCTAAATTTCTAAATTTCTAAATTTCTAAATATCCAAATTTCCAAATTTCTAGATTACTAGATTACTAGATTACTAAATTACTAAATTTCGAAATTTCTGAATCTCTAAATTTCTAAATTTCCAAATTCCCAAAATTCCAAAATTCCAAATGTCCAAATTTCCAAATCTCCAAATTCCAAATTTACAAAATTCAAATATCGAAAATCTTTAAATTCGAAAATTCCTAAATTCCTAAACACCGAATTCTCAAATCGACGATCAGTAAACAAAATCAATATTACATAAGATTGCAGTAACTTGCATAAGAACCACATTGTAGTGTTTCGCAAGTCAAACGCTACACCTAAAAAAAGACTCCCTATATCGCCATATTCCCTTACCTACCAATCTTTACATTACAACGAAATCACTATCACACCGAAAAAAATACATAATTAATTACAATACTCTTTAATAAATGAAAGTGAACGCGACTTAAAGATTAAATCGAACTACCTCAACAAAAATCCAACCTCAATCCAGGCTCCCGCAATTAACCCTCTCAATCGATAATCTCTACCAATTAAAATCCCCCGACAAAGCAACAATCTTGCTCCAAGTAAAGGATCACTTAGAGAACGGATCTCAGCTGGTTCAGAAATCGATTAGAATCGCAGCAGCTGAATTCCTGCGTCAAACGAACTACAATCGCTAGGCCTACGGCGATCCGGCTAAAAAAACGATCAGCTGTAGCAAGTTGAAAACGTTTGACCCTGCGGTAAGAAGGAAATCACGGCTGTTTGAACGAAGGTAATATCGGTGAAAAAAGGACAGAAGGGTAGAGGAAAAAGGAGCGAGGTGGGTGGAATTTTTTGGTGAAGTCGAAGAGTGACGATAGCACAGGTAAAGGTCCCTCAGAATAACGTCGCGACGGCAACTGAAATGGATGAATGGAGTGGTGCGACGAGGCTGGTCAACGCGAGAATGTCCTGGTGAAAAGGGGAAAGAGAAGAAAAAGAGGAAATGGTCAGAGACCCTCATCATCGTCCGCTAATATTTACACATGTATATACAAAAGGGAGCCTGGTTAGCAAAAGAACGATCTCGTTGGTATTCTCTGACAAAGATGCCGGAAATTATGGAAGTCGCTTCAGTGACCGCACCTAACCCCCTTTAATACACCTATGGACATCCACTTGTCTATCGCTGTGCGCTATCGTGCACGGAAAGAGGATTAATTAATAATAGAAGACCGGGTTTCAAGTGGATGTCACATCAAACTGATGACGAGAAATTTGAAATTTCAAATGTTTCGGTGACGCCAGGAAATTCGATCGCGGCTTATACGATGGCGATTTAAATGATAGATTAGATGAAATAGTTTAACTTTCGGGTATTGGTGATTTATCGGTGAGCTTGGTAATTTGGACGTATTGGAAGTTAGTCATTTAGAAATTCTGTAATTTTGAAATTTTGTTAGTTGTGAAATTTCGTAATATCGAAAGTTAGTCATTTTGAAACTTGGTCATTTAGAAATCCAGTAATTTTACAATTTCGAAATTTTGGAATTTTGGAATTTGGTAATTTAAAAACTTGTTAATTGTGAAATTTCGTAATATCGAAATTTAGTAATTTTTAAATTTGGTCATTTAGAAATTCAGTAAATTTGAAATTTCGAAATTTAATAATTTTGGAATTTTGTAATATAATAATTTTAGAAATTGGTAATTTGAAAATTTGTTGATTTTGAAATTTCCTAATATCGAAATGTAGTAATTTTGAAATTTGGACGTTTAGAAATTTAGTAATTTCGAAATTTCGAAATTTAATAATTTTAGAATTCGCAATTTAAATACCTGTTAATTTTGAAATTTCGTAATGACGAAATTTAGTAATTTTTAAATTTGGTCATTTAAAAATTCAGTAAATTTGAAATTTCGAAATTTAATAATTTTAGGATTTGGTAATTTAAAAACATGTTAATTTTGAAATTTCGTTAATAATGAAATAACGAAACTTGTTAATAACGAAATTTTGTACTGTTTAAATTTGGTAAAATAAAAATGTAGTAACTTTGAAATTGCATAATTCAGAAATCTAGTAATTTGGAAATTTGAAAACTTAGAAATGTAATAATTTGGAAACCTAGTCAATTCAGAATCTTATAACTTAGAAATTTAGTGATTTAGATATTTAGTAATGTCGATATTTGAAAACTTAGAAATGTAGTAATTCAGACACTGTAATTTTGAGATATGATAATTTAGAAATCTGCTAATCAGAGCTGCTAATCACTATGTGCACTCCCTACAAAAATAAGACCAAATATTTTATAAAAATGTACATTATTATACATATTTTCAGACTATTGATGAAATTATTTTGGTATCTTTATAATGGTTTCAATAGAATTTTCTATGGGCGATCTACAAATACTATAATGATAGGTAGACTATTATAAGAGCTATTATTGAAGCACCAATAGCGCTGTTTATATTTACACGTGGTATAGTGTTATAATATATTTATAATACAGTACGTTTAAAAAAGAAACAAATACGTTGAGGTATTTGCTGTCTATTATGAGAGAAGATCTCGATACATTTATTTTAAGACAAGCTTAATTAATTATTTTTAACATTGCATATACATTATGTATGTATACAATATATGTATATTATATACAATTAAATTATATACTTTACTATATTGATAAAGTTAAATATGAGTGTAGAAAATTTAGCTATCATACAAATAAACTATGTCCAAAATAATTGTTAAAAATTATCTTAATAATTCGTAATAATAATATATTAATATTCTCTTGTCTTTTATGTCATTGAACTGTGTGTTCATTTATTTGCTAATAAAAATGATATTTTCTTTATATTATTTTGTCATTTGAATTTTAAATGAAATAATCATTAAGCTTATCTTTATTATTATTTAATTTTAATTTTAATTTATTTAGACAATTTTTTTAATTCTATCTAATTTTATCATATTAAACGTATAAAAAATATACATCTTTAAATTTGCCATTTGTAAATTTGCCACAAAATGGAAGTTTTTGTAATGAACTGTATGAAATGTGAGTAATTTTCAGAGCAAATGCAATGTAACAATTTTCAGTTACAAATATTTTCATATTCTCTAAGATGTTTAATCATTTAGTTAAGTAGATTTTTACGTCAAATTAAATCCAATTTTGATTGACTCCAGGGACTGAAATAAAAACTATTTAAAAATGATTTATCTACATTTAACACAAAATAAAATTAGTTTTCTTGTATTATTTAAAAGCTTGAGGTAATTCTTTATTCCAGCTGGTATTATTTAATATCATGTACAAATAAAATGTATCCAACCTTGATACATAGCAGGATTAACAAACATGAATATAAATATAAACGATGTAGCAATATTTAGCAATATGATACACATATGAAGTAACGTTCTAATTTTAAATTTACACGAATAAATCAATTATGACATAAAGCTACATTTATTGAACGAAAAAAATTCATAAAATCCGTCACAATAATTTTTCACCCTGTCAAAGTATAATTGCTGTAACTGAAAAAGAGGATAAATATTAATATCAAAAAGGACATACGTGTATGAATGGATTAGAGGTTAACATCTTAAATTATAAATGACTAAATAAAAATAAAAAAAGAAAAATATTTGAAAATCTTCTACTTTTAAGAAAAGATACATTGAAAATTTTGTCATGTTGTTTATATGTATAATACATTCGAAGCAATACAAATTTATAAGATTATATTGTATAAATTATATTGTATAAATTATAATACAATTATTTACATATTACATTTATAATACATTCAAAATGTACTTAATAAGTATTAATATATTAAAATGTATTACATTCATTTACATACATTTATTACATACATTTAAAACATTTATTTAATACATTTTATTTAATACATTATAATATTGTTTATGTACACGCAGAATATAGCTGCGGACGATGCTTTAAATATTGCTCTTCAAAATGCAAATTGCAATCATCTCATATTTTCCGACTCCCTGAATATTTCACAAAGTCTTCAAAGCATGAAACCACATATAAACAACTGTACCTGAGTAAACAACTACCTACTTCATATTAAAAAATATATAATAAGATTTTACAAAAAATTTCAAGTGATAATACAATTAGATTTCAATGAATTCAGTCACCTTCGGAACTTCAGAGAAATAACGAGATCGATTTAGGAAATGTAGCTACAGAAATTAATCGTGAAGTTTTAATAATCCCTTACACAGATTTACATAAACCTTCTAAAGAAGGAACAAATATTTAAACGTAATTAATTACTAGTGGATCTGCAGAACAGGTGTGAGTTTGAATGTGTATTTAAAATTTAGAGTACTTACTGCAATATAGGTAGAACAAGAATGAAAGATGAATGCTTCGCATTTATTTCTCTGCGGCCATCTTGTTTGCTTACATTAGCATCCGCCTCAATCTTGCATCTTCGAAAATTCGACTTTGTTAAACATACGGTATTTATTGCTGTCTAAAAATACATGACCACCCTGTGGCGAAGTCTACTGGTGAATGCTATACAAATAAAAACTTCATTTTTGCAATCATTGAGCCTCACAGTCGAATTTTCGCAATCGACTCGTCGAACGGGACGGAGCACGTATATGCGATATTGCGAGAGAGAGGAGTCGATTATATTATATTGCTGTCAACGATGAGTTATAGAGCTTTTGACGTGGTTCTAGTCTATTGATCAATCCAGTTGGTCCATATTGATCAATTCAGTTCTATGTGTCAAGAATTATCGAAAATGATACCAAAATATGGTTTTCTTATCGATTCGACGATCAACGTCAATGATGACAAATTTCTGCCAAAATCTGTACAGTTTAGGGCGATTCGTAAGTCTACTCTCAAAGTTTCAAGTCGAAAGATCTAACATTGCGGCTTGTAGCGTGGTACAGACGAACAAGTGCAAAACGAGTTCCAGAAGCCTCATTACGCTTAGCAATAAAAGAAGAGAGAATCAAAGGGCAAAATTGCTTTAAGAATTTTTACAGCGATAAAGCAAAGTCATAGTACATAGAGACCTCTCCCATAAGTTCATTGTCACAGTTAATCAGAGCGTAGCAGACCATTATAATCTTGCAACGTCACCGATTCACATAGGAATCGTCAATGATCTAAAATGCAGTCGTAACGAAGCAATACAAAGTATCATACTGTGCGCCAATGTCGTCTGTATAATTTACAACGAACAAAGGTTACTGATCAACAGCAGCAGAAACTACAAGTACCACTCAGAAATGTTGATCGCTCTACCTAATACAACTACGTGTTCACGTATATGTACGTATCTAAAAAATTAGGAAGGGAAGGTGGGCAAATATGACCTTGAGTCGAATGAAACTTGCGGTACAATAGCATATCCACAAAAATCGTATGTACCAAGTTTTAATACACTACCTCAGTTTAGGGCAGGTGTCGGCAACCTTTCTGGAGTTAAGAATCATTTTTTTCCCGATGTGATAAATTATTTTTTTAAAGAGCCAAATATAAGTACATACATCGGTATGTATTAGAAAAAATAATATAATATCTGCTGTGAAACATGTATTGATTGTGAAATCAAAACATTCTATTTTGCGTAGTAACAGAACATATAAGTCAACGTATTAAAGAAAACGGAAACAGTTTTTGGTTTTGAGTGTGGCGTCGGTGAGTGTGGAGAGCAAGGTTAGCTAAAGCTAGGTTCACATGCATGCGATCTGCCGCGCATTTTGATGTGTGCGCAGGATTATTATATTTGTTTGGCAATTGCAATATTGAAGTTAATTTTTCAATATGTACTATTAAACTACTCAAGAGCCACAAGTATGATTCTACTGAGTCGCATGCGGTTTAGGGGGTAGTAAAAAATCCAACTACCAGTATTTGCCTTATACTTCCTATTTGACATTAGATTTATGGAATCAGTCAAAATGATGGATCATAGATTTCTTATTCTATTCTAAAGAATATTTCGTATTCTTACGAAAATTGGTAAAAAGTTTTTGTCAAAGCTTTTGTCAAAAAGGTTAACCTTCGTCGAGGTAGAAAACCATTGTGTAAGCTAGTTATTATCTTTTATAGGGTTAATAACGTAAAATTCTGGAATATTGAAAACTCAGTAGCACATATCATTTCTTCAAATCTTCTAATCGCAAACTGTAGTTCTAAAAATTGAAAAGCAACAAAAAAATGTGATTATTTCAAGATTTAACTTGCACATCTATGTCTGCTTAACCCTGTGACTTATAATATCGTGTCACACTCGTGACGCACATTGCACTTCAAATACGTCAAATCAAAATTATATTCGCTGTACGATTGACACTGGAATTTAAACCCAATTATGATTTGTACAATCAAGGATTTCTAAATCGAAAATATACCTAGTATTTCAATTTCCCTTGTCTGTTTTAACATTGCAGCAATAATTAGTTAGCTCTGTCAGACGCAACTGCCAGAGAAATCATAGGTTAACACATTGACTGCCACGAAGCAATTCATTGCCAATGAAGCAATGATCAATTGCATCCAGTAGTGTTTTAATTTTTAATAAATTTTACCAATTTTCACAATATCTTGTTACTTTTCCATAGATTCTAGATTTCGATTAGGAAAATGAATTTTTAATAATACACATGTTCAGTATAGAAACTTAAGTGTCACCCATATATGGATGATGTGGTTGTCAAGGTGTTAAGCCCTTGCACTATGACTTATTTGTCAAGTGCGTCAGTCAGAACTAACCAATCACAGCTACAATATTAAAACAGACAAAGAATGTTGAAATGTTATGACAACATGGTATTATGCAATCGTTGACTATGCAAATTATAATTGAACTTGAACTCCAAATTGAAGCATATTCAAAATTCGAGTAAAATTGATCACAATTGAAGTACCGGTGCGTCACGAGTGAGACTCGTCAAAATAGTGCAAGGGGTTAAGGGATAAAAATGGTATCTTGAAGTCTAACAAAAGACTGAAAAATAAAGGATACATGTCTTATTTCAATAGTTTGCCTATATCAATGTTCTAATATTTGTTCAAGAGACTCGGACAGTCAGCATCACCCCATTTTGTTTTTCATCCGTTTTCCAGAAGAATCGTCAAGAAGCGGCAAAGGGTCAAATCAACTGATTCCTCTGTGTTGTGTTCGTGACGCTACGTTGCTTCACTCGTAGCTCCTGTGGCATGGTGTTAATTTTGGACTGTGCTCGATCACACATCCTCGTCAAAGGAGAAGATTGGGATCACCGATAGAGCTTTGCATGCGCCGACCTACTGCCGCTGCACAGTTTGCAGCGTGTCGTGTATCTCCGAAAGCTATACGCTAATCGACACGATCACGCCGCGTTGCGACGTAAACTGGTATAATTAGTTGCGCTTGATGATAATTACAAAACGCGAATTTGTACGAATGATGCTGCAGTAGATTTTTCGGGTAAGGAGCGTCTTCAATTCTATTCGGATTCTAGCCACGTAACGAAAGTTTGTGCGCCATCATTTGGGTCTCATTTCCTTTTTCAATTCTCGGTAAGATAAAACGTGAAGGTGATATTAATATCTTGGATGTTATGGGGGTCACTTGTGAATGGGGGTTTAAATTTCAGCGGAGGGGAAATGTTATGTGAACGGGAAAATATGCATTATAAGATATAATATAATTACGTTGTTTTAATTTTCAGGTTTAAATACAATTTTTATTTAATCGAATTTGATATTTATCTTTATTTTAATTTTATTTAAAGTTTGAATATAATTTTTGTTAAACAGAATTTGAGTTCTAATTTCATTTTAGTCTTATTATAATTTCATTTGAAATTTAAATATAATTTTTGTTGAATAGAATTTAGTTTTTAATTTCATTTTCATTTCACTTGGAATTTAAATTGTATAGTTTTCATTAAGTAGAACTTGATTTTTACATTTTAATTTATCTTAAGATTAAGCAGTTTTATGAACTCTAGCGATAGGTGAGCATTAAATAATTTTTTTGATATATTAACTTTCGTATGTCAATGAAAATCATGATTCATCACGATTTAGAGATGTTAAAGATTTTGGAAATTTCGGTATGAGGAAATATCAAATTATTAAATATAGAAATTTAGTAATTTAGAAATACAAAAATATCAAATTTGGAAATTCAGAATTTTTGGAAATATTGAAAGGTGAAACTTACTTAGACACGTAGAAACTTGATAGCTAGATAATTTAGAAATTTGTGAAATTTTGAAATTTTAATAATTTAGAAATTATAAAATCTGGTAACTTGATATTATAGTAATTTGGTAAATAGAGAATTTGGAAATTGAGTAATATGATACAATGCAAATTTTGTACTATGGTAATTTAATAGTAAATCCATTATGAGATAACAGCAGCTATGTTTATTAAAAAGAAAAATACTCAAAAAAACATCAAAATAAGATAAACAAATATTCATTATTAAATCATTCAAAGTGTAGTTATTGTAATAGTACATGTATCAATTAAAAATTAAAAAAATGTTGCATCTTAATTTCTTAATTAATTTGTATCTATAATTTAACTAATCATATTTTATCCTAATTATAACTAATTATTAACCTAACCTAACCTAATCATAATTTTAACTAATTATAATTAATTAAGTTTACTACAACTAAATTTAAGCTACAAATTTTTGCTTTATTTTTAATGTAAAAAGAATTGAATAACTCTTTATCAGAATATGATAAATATTTTGACAGCCACACTGCGCAGTTCAAGACGTAATGAAAAATTTTGAAGATATAAAGAATTAATTTTTCATTCTTGTTTTCCAATCTCCTGCTTCATATCATTAACGCTATGCTAATGGTATTCAACACCTTCCTTCTTTCTTTCATCTTATCTATAAATGGTAATGAAAATTCAAGCGTAATACAATTAAAATGATAATAAGAGTCCACACTCAGTATGGAATGCAATTAAACATTCTAAGATATGCTTTGCTAGAATCAATTATGTGGACTACAATTTTTGGCTGATAATGTAAATAACACGATTTATCGTAATTACATATTTACAAGTTTTGCTATTTATACTTTTGCTATTTATAAAAAGTCAAATGGGGAAATATAGAACTATGAAATTCTGACAGGATTTCATGACGTAAAAATTTACAAAAGAGTATGGCATATTAATTTAAAGCTTAACGTCTCGCGAAAATAGGCTATGTAAACGGTACCTCGATATTTTTATTAAAAATTATCCCTACGTTAACGTCGAAGCTTTCATCTTTACAAAGAACTTATTTCGAACGTAGAATTTCAAGGAATATTAAAATTTGGAAATTTTTACAAAGAAGAAATTCATGAAAAATGAATATGTTTATAATTCTCAGTATTATGAAATGAATATTGAGGATAAAAAATATTATTACAACTATTAAATTATTATTGTA
The DNA here is from genome assembly GCA_945859595.2 of Megachile willughbiella. Classification (NCBI taxonomy): domain Eukaryota; kingdom Metazoa; phylum Arthropoda; class Insecta; order Hymenoptera; family Megachilidae; genus Megachile; species Megachile willughbiella. The sequence goes on from OX243807.1 coordinate 3,999,451, forward strand.
TAAAAAAGGAACGTAGCTGAATTGGACAAATAGTTTCCGGTATAAAAATTCCAGGGTGAAATCAATTTTCGCGAAAATAGACAGAAATTACAAATTTAGAGGGTTGTTTTTTAGACCACTAAAAAGTGAGCGATATATTAATTATAACTCACTCTAATTGCACTGCAATATTTTTTATTTATTTTCCTGATGTCAACGGCAGAAAGTAATTGATTTTTTGTGGAATGTTTATATATAACTCAAATATACCTTTTTATATTATAAGGGTTACTCAATATGTAACCCTTCTATATTATAAACTATATACATAACCCTTCTATAAGATAACCTAAATATGAAACCCTTCTATATTATAACCTAAATATGTAACCCTTACATATTATAACCCAAATATACATTCTCATATACAGAATGTCCAAAAAAAAATTGCCCTTTATCAACCCATCACTAACAGATGAATTTACACGTACTAACAACTATGTACCTAACAACTTATAGTATCTAACAACTCGTATCTAACAACTTAGAATAATTTGTTGATTTATCATTAACCCTATTTACATAATATAAATATCTGAGCAAACACCTTGATCAAAGTTAAGTACATACGTGTGCAACAAGTTAAAGTGTCAGAACATTTTTTGGATTACCTTATATTATAGTCCTAATATATAAGGATATATATAACCCTTTCGATATTTCAAAAAGATTAACATATTGACCGCTATGGTGGTCATATGAGCGCTAAAAAACCAGTTAAATTAATTATTTATAAAATGGATAGAACATTTGAGAGTTATTAATTTTGAGATAATGATATACACTAACGGATGAAAAGATGTAATAGAAAGATTAACTACCCTTGTTCTTATGTCATGTGTGACATATGTGATCTGCGCTACAAATTTAGTTAAATAAATTATGTACAAAAGTAGCAAATGAGAGGAACATTTGAGAACTCCTATTTTCGAGACAGTGATATACACTAACGTATGAAAAGATGAAATTGCAAGATTAACTACTCTTGGTTTTATATCATATGTAACATATGTGATCTGCACTATAAATTAATTATTTACAAAAGTAGCAAATGAGAGGAACATTTGAGGGTTCTTATTCTCGATACAATGATATACACTAACGGATGAAAATATGAAATTGCAAGATTAAGTACCCTTGTTCTTATGTGATACGTGATATACATATGTAACATATGTGACCGGCATTACAAATTCAGTTAAATTAATTATTTATAGGAAAAGCAAACGAAAGAAGCATTCGGCTCTGAATCTTGAGACAATGATATACGAATTAAAAAATGAAATTAGAAGATTAAGTACTCCAGTTCTTAATAATAATCTGTGCTATAGTGTTTGACCATAAACGTTAATCTTCAGTGTGATGGTGAACGTGTTAACTGTACTAAAATAGAGATGACTTCACATAAAATCTCCTTATAAAACAGTAATTAACTGCATTTAACATAGCATTTATTATATGTGTATAGTACAGAAAAAGCATTTGGAGGAGATACTGTGCGCATTTAATAAGTTGAGATGTCGGAAGCAATGTGGGTACTATTAGTTCGCATGACAACTTACCAGACACGCACAGCACATTTTGAATTATAACGCAAGAAAGTAATTTTAAACTTTCTTGGAAAACTAAAGAATTAGAGAGGAATGTAGTGTCAGTTATTTGACAGAAAATGAAGATTGACAGAAACATGCAAGTGTTTTCTTCATTAACTTGTATCTAAACGGTTTATGTTTAAAAATTCTGTTACCATTAAATAAAATGAATCATTGATAAATAAATTACAACTATTTTTAAAAATAATTCTCTTAGAGCTATAATTGATGCTATAATTCTATTAATTAGAACAATATATGAATTTAAATTATTTATACTAAAAATCGATCTAATAATATTAGTTCAAATAATTTTAGTAATCGCTATATTTAGATTTAATTTTAGTAATGTATAAGTTTCTATTCGTCAAAGATATTCTATTGGAAATGAACAGGTTATTTTCAATCGAATGTCCCTGATGAATAGAAACGTATATTACTAAAATTACTATAGCTAACTGTAGCTATTATTAAAATTAAATTAAAGAATTCCAACTTTTACAAACTTAGCTGAGGAAAATTTACAAGTATACTATTAACATGTTAATTATCAAATTTCACTAACTAATAATAATTAAATCAAAAAATAAAATTAGTCTTGAAATACAAAAAATGAAATTGAAAATTCTGTTTAAATTATTAAAATTAATTAGACAATAATAATATCATCGAAGAATATAGTCTTCCCAACTATACTTTAAGCTTCAAACTGATATACCATGCTTTACGATACTTCCACGTCATCAAACCCAACTGTCGAAATTTCTAAACGTATAACTTTTCAAATTCATAAATTTACAAATTTACAAATCCCCAGATTCTCAAATTTCTACAATTCCAATATTTCTAAATATCCAAACTTTCAAATTCCCAGATTTTCAGATTCCCAAATTCGTAATATTACATATTTGCCAAATTACCATACTTTTTGATACCCAGATCTCCAGATTCCCAAATTCCGAAATTCCCAGATTTTCAGATTCCCAAATTCTCAAATTCTTGCATTCTCAAATTCCCAATTTCCTATATTTTCAGATTCCCAAATTTTCAAGCCCCAAATTCCCAAATTCCCAAATTCTTATATTCCCAAATTCCCAATTTCCCAATTTCCCAAATTTTTAAGTTCCCAAATTCCCAAATTTCCGAACCCCCAAATTCCTAAATTCCCAGATTCACAGATCCCTAGTTACCCACATTCCCAAATTCCCAAATTCCCAATTTCTCAATTTCCTAAATTTTTAAATTCCCAAATTCCCAAATTTCCGAACCCCCAAATTCACAAATTCCCAGATTCCCAGATCTCTAGTTACCCACATTCCCAAATTCCCAAATTCTTATATTCCCAAATTCCCAAATTTTTAAATTCCCAAATTCCCAGATTCCTAGATCCTTAGTTACCCACATTCCCAAATTCCCAAAGTCCCAAATTCCCAATTTCTCAATTTCCTAAATGTTTAAATTCCCAAATTCCCAAATTTCCGAACCCCCAAATTCACAAATTCCCAGATTCCCAGATCTCTAGTTATCCACATTCCCAAATTCCCAAATTCTTATATTCCCAAATTCCCAATTTCCCAATTTCCCAAATTTTTAAATTCCCAAATTCCCAAATTTCCGAACCCCCAAATTCACAAATTCCCAGATTCCCAGATCTCTAGTTATCCACATTCCCAAATTCCCAAATTCTTATATTCCCAAATTCCCAATTTCCCAATTTCCCAATTTCCCAAATTTTTAAATTCTCAGATCCTTAGTTACCCACATTCCCAAATTCCCAAATTCCCAAAGTCCCAAATTCCAAATTTCTCAATTTCCTAAATATTTAAATTCCCAAATTCCCAAATTTCCGAACCCCCAAATTCCCAAATTCCCAGATTCCCAGATCCCTAGCTACCCACATTCCCAAATTCCCCAATTCCCAAATGTAAGCTTAAAACTGATATACCATACATTACGATACTTCCACATCAAACCCAACTTTCTATTTCCAAACTCAATAACGTCACACGCAATAACCAAATCACAGAAAGACAACATACGTAGGAAATAAAAAAATAGCGATGTAAGAAATAGCGAAGGAACGCGGTATCTCGACGGCGAAATATGGCGAGCGTCTAAAAATCAGTCGGCTACAATGTTCACGTGCCCGTCAGCACGATCGAGTAGCTCATTGTTAATTCACAGGGCGAATCGACGCCCCGGGTTCCCGGCGATTATGAAGAAAACTAGGTGAATTGATAACAACGCGACGTAGAAACGATTCATCCCTGGTACGCGGACGTCGAAGGGCGCCGGACACTGGTGCGCAAGCGTCTCCTGGAACGAGGTTGGCGACGCTGCACGGCATCGCGACGCTCACGGCGCTCACTTGAATTCTCGCCGCGTGTTCGTTGGCCGACCACCGACGTCGAGACCACATTCGGGCCACAGTTTGAAACGCGACAACAGCCGGAAGTCGCGCGCTTCCGCACCCGAGTCCTTCCGTCGAGCAAGGACCGACATGTCTTTCTAGATACTCTTGAACGGACGATACCCGACGTCATCGTCATCGATTCCTGTCCCTGTTTTTTTTTCCCACCGTTCTTCAGCCCCGGACACAATCCTGACCCGAGTTATGTGGTGCGCGGGTGACAACGGAAGCCAGTGGACACTGATCGCGATCGGTAAGATCGCCGGGACGCCCTGTACAGGATGCGATCTATCAACCTTGGTAACGCTCTTTTTATCCTCTGAACGTTGAGGAGGATAGGATTATACCTCCAGCGAACAGAGTGGTGAAACGGGATCAAAGGGGAAGACGTGTATATTTGGCTGGTGATATTTGTCGAATTTCTCGATGCTTTCTTATCGGGACCCGACGCGATAACGGTGCACCGATCGCACAACTTCGAAGCGCCGGAAGATGGAACTAAGAACTCGGTTAGACATGACGAAGTGGAACACCGAGAATTGAAGTTCCGGGGATTTGCGTGGCCTACTTAGGCGCAGTCCTTCGCTCGAAGGGTACGCAAGGTGAGTTATTCGTTACTTGTTGCCTACCCCGCTTCTTCTTTTCATCCGCTCGGTGATATCGCGTTACGATTTTATTCGAGGCGTCTCGATGTTAATTACTTCCGACGCGTACACTTTGCTTTTATCCGGATCGAACGCGTTCGAGAAGTTCTTTAATTACGGCGGGAAAGTTCGTACGGTGTGTTCGGTGCCCTGTAAGATACGATTTAACGAAGAGGACTCGGGCGAAATTAAACAGAACTCGTTGAAATAAGCGATTCTTGCTTCGGCTGCTTTGAAGTTTCTATTATCTGTCGAGAGGTTTATCAGTTTTCGTATGGCCAAATGAAGAGAACGCAGCTTAGTTTATTCGTTACATGATCCTTTGAATTTGAAAATTTATTTGAAGAAAAATTATAGGGGATGTTTCGTGTTTATCCTTTCACATGATGTCAGAGTATTTGATTAGGAATAAGAAAAGATTTGATATAAACGTAGGGTCGTATTGTGCAGTTATATATAACATTATTACATAGTTATAAGCGATACCAAAATTATAAATGATTTCTTGTTTGGTTCCGCGTTGCTTTTTAAAACTCTTAATGACAAAAATCAGGATGAATTTTAGATAATAGATTCAATTCATTAATGATGTGAATTTTATATTTACAAGGTAAGTATGTGTATTTATAAGGGTCGAGCAAGAATCTTGTCATTTATAATTTGGTATTTTTATTATAGCCTTGTAATAAAACGACCTTATATTTATTCAATATTTTTAACTTATTTTTAATCGCAGAATACAATGACACCGTTTGGCGGAATAAATATGAAACACGCTATAATATTGTTACATTTGCAACACTGTGTGAAAATAAAATAAAATATTGCTATTACAACTTGCTATTATTAATATTACATCTTTCCAACACTGTGTTAAAGTAAAACGAAAAATTGCTATCACATTGTATGTCATAAATTTGCAATGTGGTGGGAAAATAAAACAAACAATTTCTATTACATTGTACAATATCAAAGTTGCAATAATGTGTGAAAGTAGAGTGAAAAATTGCTATTATGCTGTATAATATTTTAAATTTGCAATACTGTGTGAACGTAAAATGAAAAATTGTTATCATAGTATCGTAAATTTGCAATACTGTGCAGAAGTAAATAAAGAAATTACTATTATGATGAATAATGCTATAAATTTGCAACATTCTCCAGAAATAAAACGAGAAATTGCTATCGCGTTATATAATATTATAAATTTGTAACACTAAGTGAAAATAAAACAAAAATTACTACGTTATCGCATAATAGAGTAAATTTGCAACATTGTGTGTAAGTAAAGCGAAAAATTGCTATTACGATGAATAATATTATAAATTTGTAACACCAAGTGAAAATAGAACAAAAATTGCAACCCTGTCGTATAATATTTTGCAGCACTATGTAAAATTAAAACGAGAAACTTGCAACTGTGTAAAAATAAAACAAAAATTGCTATAACGTTGTATAATATCAAATTTGCAACAATGCATGAAGAAATAAAACAAAAATTGTTATCACGTTATATAGTATCATAAATTTACAACACTATGCAGAAGTAAATAAAGAAATTACTAATATGATGAATAATGCTGTAAATTTGCAACATTCTCCAAAAATAAAACGAGAAATTGCTATCACACTCGATAAAATTATAAATTTGCCACAAATATGTGAAAATAAAACAAAAATTGCAACTCTGTCGTATAATATTTTGCAGCACTACGTAAAATTGAAACGAAAAATTTCTGCCAAGCATAATATTATAAATGCAACACTGTAAAAGTGAAACAAGTTGCTATCATGGTCTATAACATTAAAAATTGACAACATTGTGAAAGAAAGACAACAAATTATTATCACGTTGTATAATAATTCAAATATGCAACAAAGTGTGAAATTTTATCTAAAAATTGCTATCACTAATGATGGTATCTGTATACTTTATTTGTACAGGACGTAATACGAAAATTTCATACTATATTATTTTATGCTGCATGTGCACGACAAAATGCAATAAAGGGTGATGTAAATGGGGTACAGTACCCAATTATTGGCACTCTAAACAAATTTGTGCTTCATAATACACGGTTTTAAAACGTGCGTTACGATGTCTATAAAATTGTACATACATACAATAATATATAATATACAGTGTATACTATACAATATGAAGCTTTTTCTTGTTGAGTCGTATCGTATTTTAGGACCATTTTCAAATTATTTTCTATGAAACAGATTTTGGATAAAAGTGAACGATAACAATAACATTAATAATTGACATGTGCTTTAGTTATTGACATACGTTTTATAAATAACAAGCAAAAAGAGGAAAATAGGTAGCTACAATTTATAAGAATAAAAGAAAGTGCCAATAATCGGATCAACGCCAACTATTGGGTTCCTTACTGTGCTATATAGTGCATAAAAAGAGAGGGTAAATATTTTCTTGGCAATTTTTCACCATTGGCTGTCATCGAAAGAAATTTTCTTCAAATTTTTTATTCCGTGGTATTCTGTGTTTCGACGGTAATTATAGTAATTGTACTTAAATATTCTAATTGTTTAAATTGTTTAAACATTCCAATTTACTTTACATATACTATAACACACATATAAGATATAATATAACATATAATGTTATATACAATAATATAATATACTATAACTGTATGTTAATAATTATATGTATAATATAACATAATTTTATGTTATATTATATTATATTAGATTATATTTTGTATATAATGTGATATTACATTATATTATTACGTGTAAATATTATGTTATAAAATATTATATCGTTATATCAAATAGTATAATTTTAACTGCATAATTGTTACTCATCAAAACAGAAATTGAAATACGATAATAGTGTTCGTTCATACACAACTGGAACTCAAAGAGCTCTTTTACTTGCACTCAGATAAACAATTCTAAATTGTTTACAATCATACTTACACAAAATGGCAAATTATTAAAAGTCCAACTGTTTACAATTCACAAATTGAATTGTTTATAATTCACAATAATTTATCCTATTGCGAATTGTAAACAATTTGCCTTTCGATATATTGCCATTTTATGTGAGCACGATTAATTCATTAAATAGCAAATATTTTAATAAATATTAACAAGGAACATGTGAAAAGAAACCAAAATGCAAACGATGTAACACTAAAAATAAAATATTGGTATCAACTTTTTCTTATATTACTTATTTTTCGATTGCAACTACATTCGTAGCGAGTTTTTTGTACGAGATGGAATTATGAAAATTTACCAGCAGATAAGTTTTGTATGTTACATGAAGCTCATAATACGAAGCTTAACTGTTAATCTTGCTGCATTGTTCGGGTACTTTCCCGTTTTTATTTCATGTTTCTTTCACATGGAGGTGCTAATTTTGGAACTGTACTAATTATTGATATATTCAGCTTCAGTAAAGATTCTGTAACTTCAGTGTTATAAGTTATTTTCTCAAAGATTTATTGTCGTAATGTTTCATTCTATTTATTTTACTTCTATTGTAAAATCTGGCAAATGTATTTATTTTTTGAAATTTTAATTGGCAATAAATTGTGTTTTTAAAAATTTATCAAAGGTTCCATATTTTGTTTGTCAAACTAATATTGTTATGTGATAATTATTGGAACACACAATATTAATAAAATCAAATTTTAATTGTAGGATATTTATTATTAACTTTATTAGGAAATTTTATTTCATGCTATTTTATCATTTTTTTTTTGCTCTTTCTACAATATATTTTATAATTAAAAATATAATACACAAACATTATTAAAATATTTTACAATATACAATATATTTCAATTAAAATAACTACTTTATCTTATAGCTTTTCTTATTTGAATATAAAAATAATTTTTCTTTAAGTTGTTCTATTATTTGCTTATGAAATGAAATAATTTCTTATTTAGTATTTCATAAACAATAAATTAATAGAATAACTAGGTTAAAATAACGTAATTATTAAAGTACTCACTACAGTAAGTAATACTACAGTAAGTATTACTATAGTGATATTACTTACTAAAATAAGTAATTATTTTGATTGCAATTTGGACACCTAAAACTCAAAATAAGTACAACGAAACTGTAACAAGTTTTATCAAGTAGTAACAAACGCCACGTCAGATCATAGGGATTAAAACTGATTTATTTAGTGTATCATAAATTTATTACCACTTTGTTATTCTTAACTTATCTACGTAACAAGTCCTTTGAGACACAAATAATATTACAATAAATTACTGGATGTCCCAGTTCTTTATCGTCAAACTTTATTAAAATATTCCACCCAAAAAAATGTGAAACGAAAATTATATCAGCATAGGGTTTTAAATACTTTATAAAAAAGTTATAACAAAAATATGGTTTGATAACGAACTACTTTGTCCGATATGGAATACAGGGTGTCCCAGTTTTGTCCGTATAACTTTAGTAGCATGTTCTATAAATAAAAGTAAGAAAAACTGTTTATATGAACATATACCCTTGAGTACATTATTAAAAATTATTAAATAAATGTGAAAGTTGAAAATTATTGGAATGTAGTATTAAAGGAGAAAATCGTCCATTGTCATTTCTCCTCCTCATAATGTTTCGGTAAAACATTTAAGAGCCAAGTTTATATAACATTATTTTAACATTTTTATTTATAGAATATGGTGGTGAAGTTTTACGTACAAAACTGGAACATGTGACATTGAAAAACAAAGCAATTCGAAGTCACGCTGTGCTTCTATTATATACTTTTTAATACAAAATTTGTATAAAACTGTAAACATAACATCTTTTTTTTATTTTTGCGTCTGAAATGTATTGGTAAAGTTAGGCAGTAAAAATACTCTATCTAAATTACATAAATTACATACTAAATTCCAAATTAAACGTTAAATTTAATTAGAAATATTGAACATTGAAAAATTAGAAACAGAGAAATTTTTAGTACTTCAAACTTTCAAATTTAGCAATTCAATAATGTAGATATTTGCAAACTTAGACATTTGTTGACATAAACATTTGTAAATATAGAAGTATAAAAAATTCAAATTCTTTCATTTTTATTGATGTTTATTAACACTATATTTACCTGTAAAAATGACGGATGTTAGATCTTTTATTTCAAATTACGAAAATTGCTAAGAAATTTCCATGAAAATTTATATTAACCTTCATTGAGATAAAGAATAATTGTGTAAGTTCGTTTTAAATATTTTTATGATTTAGTTTCAATATAAGTGACAGTTAAGTGTGCGTAAATTTAGTGTTAAACATTAATTTTAATGAAATGTTTCAGTTCACAAAGAACATATTTTACACAAATTTAAAATATTGTTTTAAATAATATAAGATTTACAAAGGCTACCACTATTTTTACAGTTTAGCTTTAATTTAAATATAAGTGGCTATTAAACGTCCCTAATCTAGTGGTATACACTTATTTCAATTGAATGTTTAAATTTATAAAACAACACATTTTACACAAATTTAGAATATTGTTTTGAATAACATAAGATTTACAAAAGCTACCCCTATTTTTATAGTTTAGCTTCAATTTAAATATAAGTGGCTATTAAACGCCCCTTTTATTCATATACACTTATTTCAATTGAATGTTTAAATTCATCAAACAACACATTTTACAGAAATTTAGAATATTGTTTTGAATAATATAAGATTTACAAAGGCTACCACTATTTTTATAGTTTAGCTTTAATTTAAATATAAGTGGCTATTAAACGTCCCTAAATCTAGTGATATACACTCATTTAAATTGAATGTTTAAATTCATAAAACAACACATATTACACAAATTTAGAATATTATTTTGAATAACATAAGATTTATAAAAGCTATTTTTATAGTTTAGCTTCAATTTAAATATAATTGATAAATAAACATTCGTAAATCTAGAGTTGAAATAATCGAAACTGTCTCAGTTCACAAAACAATACATATTATACAAAGTAGTATTGTTTTGAAGAACATAAAATTTACAGAGGCCACCCCTATTTTAATAGTTCAGTTTTAATCGAAGTATATGTGGCCATTAAACGTCCGTAAATATTCTATTGCACAGTAATTTTAATCGAAACTGAGTTCACAGAACAGGACACACTATCCACAAATTTAGAGTATTGTTTCGAACAATATAAGATTTACAAAGGCTACCCGTTATTACCAGAAGCCTCGTCACGTACGATGCCGCTTCACGTGCGTGCGAGCGGCGATCGATTATCGAAAAAATTATATATTCCAACGATCGCGCTTTGAAAGGAAAACGCGTCTTGGGACGACTGAAACATCAGGATTTATTCAAATTCGAAAATCGACCAGGGAGCTACGATTTTCAACGCTAGATGAAAAATTCGGGCCGTCGGTACTGCCAATTCCCATTCCCCTAGATGAAAACGGACTCCAGAACCATTTATTCCGCTCGACTAGGCGATACTCGGGTCACCACAGACTTGGAAACAGATAGAAGGAACATCGTTGTACAAATGAATACCCTGGATATTCTTTTATTCATTTCAGACGAATCTGGCATAGACATGTGATTGAATATTTCTTTGGGGATCGGCGAAACGTGGAATGTACACGGTGTAACTGATGATGTAATCGCGGAAAAAATAAGATTTGATAGAAAAAGATCTGACGGATATGTACAATAAAGCTCTTTTATAATTAGTTTTGTTTCTGAGAAAATTTATTTTTATGTTGGATAGTGTTAGTTATTTATTGGTAGTTTGATTTGATAAATCTTTTTTTTTCTATTAAGCATTTGAACAATTATGAAAGTTACGTTATCTAGGAACATGATACTTCCATTTAGACTTAGACCCTATTTTTTTTTTTTTATTACATTAAATATTAAGTTTACATTTTTTGCAGAAGTTGTGAATGCACGAATAGGTTATTATAGATTGTGGGTATTTTTACGCTCATTATTGGTGGTGCAAGTGATATGTATTCGAGAGTATCGATAAGTAGTTTTTCGAACTAAAAATAAAACAATTTGCAATTTCTATATTTCCAAATTTGCAAATATTTAAGTTATATCTGTGTTCCTATGTTCCTAATTTTCCAGTGTTCAAAATTTCTAATTAAACTTAACTAAAGAAACCTAGTTTGTAATTAAATAATATTTTTACATATCCAAATTCTAAAATTTTTTAACCCTCAAATTTTGAACTGCCAAAATATGCAAATTTGGAAAATGCAAATTACCAACTTTTGAAACTCCCAAATACTTAATTTCTATAATAATCATATTTTTAAAAATCAACATTTGCTAATTATTAAATCTTTGAGAATAGAGTATACAGTATAGTTATCGAATTTTCAACTTTCTGAAAACCTACATTTCTAAAGGTGTTAATTTTTTAATTTTAAAACTTACATTTCTAAATTTCTAAACGTATAACTTTTCAAATTCATAAATTTACAAATTTACAAATCCCTAGATTCTCAAATTTCTACAATTGCAATATTTCGAAATTTCAAAACTTTCAAATTCCAAGATTTTCAGATTCCCAAATTCGTAATATTCCATATTTGCCAAATTACCATACTCTTTGATACCTAGATTCCCAGATTCCCAAATTCCCAGATTTTCAGATTTCCAAATTCTCAAATTCTTGCATTCTCAAATTCCCAATTTCCCATACTTTCAGATTCGAAATTTCCAAATTCCCAAATTCCCCAATTCCTAAATTTCCAAGCCCCAAATTCCCAAATTTCCAATTTTTTAATTTCTTGATTTCCCAAATTCCCAAATTCTTATATACCCAAATTTCCAATTTCCCAATTTCCCAAATTTTTAAATTCCCAAATTTCCAAATTTCCGAACTCCTAAATTCCCAAATTTCCAGATTCCCAAATCCCTAGTTACCCACATTCCCAAATTCCCAAATGCTCAGGCCCCCAAAGTCCTAAATTCCCCAATTCCGAAATTCTGAAATTCTCAAATTCCCAAATTTCTAAACTTCCAAATTCCCAAATTCCCTAATTCCTAAATTTCCAAGCCCCCAAATTCCCAAATTTCCAAATTCTTAATTTCTTGAATTCCCAAATTCCCAAATTCCCAAATTCCTAATATCCCAAATTTTTAAGTTTCTAAATTTCCGAACCCCCAAATTCCCAAATTCCCAGATTCCCAGATCTCTAGTTACCCACATTCCCAAATTCCCAAATTCCCAGATTCCCAGATTCTCAGATCCCTAGATTCCTAGATTCTTAGATACATTCTCAAATTCCCAATTTCCCATATTTTTAAATTCCCTAATTCACAAATTCTCAAGCCCCTAAATTCCCAGACCCCCAAATTCCCGAATTCCCAAATTCTCAAATTTCCAAATTCCCCAATTCCCAAATTCCTAAATTCTCAAATTTCCCAAAATCATTTTCTTTCTAAATCCTCAAATCTCAAACTTCCCAACCCTGAATCCTAATCAGACAGTCCTCCAAAAGAACAATAAAATCCATGAACGCCACGAACTCATGAAACTTGTCAATTCACCTATGTACATTCTCTAAACAGTCCTATTGTACAATAAATATTACTACGAACGTTGTTTACTACGATACGATAAATGAATCTTTTATATGAAATATAGAATTATTTATTGTTTAATACGGTACGATAAATGAATCTTTTATACGAAACATAGAATTATACATCTTACTGTTCCAGGAAATTTAATTACTACGCACGTGCATCCATTTTGAACGAATTACGTATACATGAACGTTGAATAATCTGTCAGTGAAAAAATGTTCATTTTTATTCCAGCAGAAGATGCAGGATTAAAATGAATCCACATCTTTCTTAGAACATCGTTTATTTTAACGCAAGCAACTGGAAACATTCCTTTTGCATCTTTTTCGCAGAAAAAGGTAAAAACTGTAACACTATATTGCGTTAAAAGTGAAGCGCAAGAAATTATTGCAGGAAATGTTCATTTTATTATACGTTTGAGCTGTTTTTGTAAGTGGCCTAAGTCCATTTATTAATTGTTTGTTGTTAACTGTAGTAATATGTACTTCATGTTAATTGCCATAAAAAACATTTTGAGGTTATGTACACTCAGTAAATACAATAATTTTGAACATATACATTTTTGCAATTATTTTTGCTGGTTCATTGGATCGTGGTCAGGGAACATTTTACTCTCGGATTTAATTTAGAATCAACTTTATTAAGTAAGAAATATACAACTCGTAATAACGGAAAAACAAAAACAAAAGACCGCCGCACAGTGGCGCTTCCACCATTTCCACACTGCACACATTCACACGCATACACGTTCATGTATGACACTTGTATTAACCAACAATTTTGATAGTTGAAAAATTGACTTTGAAAATGGCCTAAGTCTCTTATTGATAATGTCAGAAACTGCAGATTTTATAGTTAATATAATAATTAATTAATTCGATATATTCCATTCAAGCATCTTCTTCAAATCTCACCCATTATACACAAAATGTAGATGAGCAGTGAATTGTTATGTAGTTTACAGACAGATTTCCTAAATTGCACGAATGGTGTTTTTCAAGAGTTGTAACGCAATATAAAATAAATTGAATATTGTTTTTTCAATTTGAAGCAGTTTAAATTATATCAAATGGGCTGTTCCAAATTTTATGACAAATTTTGTCAATTTTGGAAATGGCTTAAACCCATTCTTGGTAAGAAGACATATTCACTTAATAATTGCTACTATTTTAAAAAGAATTGTAATTTTAATTCTTTTAGATACACTTCAGAAGTGTGACATATGTATATATTTTTAATGTCTTTCACAAACTGTTACATATCTGAACTTAAACATAAATGGACGTACTTTTAAAGTGAACGGCCCATTTATAAGAAAAGTTTATTGTACGTTTTCTTTTTTTTCATTCGAAGGTATACCATAATTTTCATATACATATTTCTATCGCAACGAAATGATACAAGTTTGTTTTATTTATAGAATAAATTCAATGTTACTATCCGCGAATGTAAGGAATGAATGGCGAGGGAATGTAAAAGGATTCTCGATCGTGCGTTCTAAGGCTGAACTTCCAAAGTATAATCGATAAATATCGATTAGTCGGGCCTTCGTGGATGGAGAAAATTGTGCTTGTACTATCCTGTCATGGTCACTTCGTACGATATAGTTCGAAACATTCATTAGCTCAACCAAACATTATAGTAGTTTCAACGAACAAACATAGAAACAAATGTCATAGTAGTTTAAGTAATGCTTGTCGCAAATTGTTCACATAATGCATTAGACATCATGTAGTAAATAATTATTCAGGTATTGTTCCTGTAAATTCGGATTATTTTATACAACATATTTTTGCATATTGTTTAGTAAATTTTAAAATTTATACAATACAGATACAATAGTTACTTGTATTTTAAAGAAAATTTCTAATTTTTTCACCAAAATTTACTTTAAACTTTTTCACGGAAAAAACTGAGAAAATTAACTTATTAATTTATATTTTACAAAAATATATTTTACAAAACAACAATACATTTTATATTTTACAAAATAACAATAATATTGTGAAAAAATAATTGTTTATTTCATCACAGTGTGCATATAAATAGTTTTATTACAAATTTTCTAAAGACATTTATAAACACTGTCACCATTTATGTATAGAAATTTAATAATTATTACTTTTTATTTGTTAAAGAGTGTACATAATTCAGTCAATGTCATAAAATTTGTCATCAATGAGAAGATTACTATTAGTTCTGAATGTAAATAAAGATAAACTAATAATTACACTTGTTAAATAGTATTAGTATAACCTATGTGGGAGGGCAAATTAGAAAAGCCATATAAAACTACAATTTGCATATCATTAAAAAATTACAATATAGTAGTAACTAATAATAATATATTCATAAAAGACAGTACTGTACCCTGTGTTTGATCTCATTTTTCATTCGGAGAACAGGTGCCATAATTTATAAACTAGTTACTTTACAAATGTTAATATCAAAACAAATTTCTTGTGTTTTCATTTATGAAACCATGATATATTTTACATTTTATTGTTCGCATAAATAGCTATTTGTTTTAAACGAGTCTGCCTCAATTGCGATTTCGCCATTTTGGTTTTCAAAAAGACATTCTCTTATTATGTGTAATAAACATAATACATGTATACATTATAATAAATATCGAAATTTCTTTTCTATGTATTAGTTGTTACAATGACTAATTTTCTACTTTTTTTATTTATAATTATATGTTTGTTTTACTTATAATATACACATTTTATCTGTTGGTTCACTATATAATTAAAAAAATGTTTTTTATTATTTTCTGTAAAAAAGTATTGTTACTCTGTTATAGTTATATAACATATACGATTTATTAATAATATTAATATTTTATTATATACAATGAAATTAAGAATTATAAATTGGTTGCACGTTGAAATATATCTAATATGTGAGTTCGTTACATCATGACGAAATGGTACACGATATAAGCAATTATATTTTATTATAATTCAAAATATAAAAGCTGTTGGTGGTCTTGTTTCGATAAGAGTATAATTAAATTTATAATAATTTGCAGTAATAAAATATTTTTAAACTACTACCTTATTTCAGCAATGAAATTATAATTCAAGTTATGTAACATTTGAAACTGTTACTAAATAGTTATCTAGTAGAAATATTCGATGTTCCATGTATTACTATGGCAAAGTTATGTCTAACTACATTAATTCATTTTTTTAATGTTATAGTTCTTTGACATATTAAAGATTAATGCATACTAAAAAAAAGATATGGAAAAAAACAGAAACATAGAAAAATTTAGAAAATGGTGTAACCTTCGAACAGCGGAACTTGTGTCAATCGTGACCCAGATCTATGAAACGTAGATATACAAGTGTTTCGACTAATGTTAGGGATATATGTATACAGTTTTTAAACGAAAGTGTTTCTCGTATTGAAAGAATAACATTTAAAGGGATAGTATCAAATTCATAGCAAATGAAAACAATGTCAGGTAGAAAGTTAAATTCAAATTGTCCTCGTATCCTCGGTTCATTGTCAAGGAACTCAAGATTAGGCTTGTGTGTAATGTAAGTTTTACACTATATTAGTTAATTACATTACATTAGATTACATTACATTACATTACATTAGTTAATTACATTAGACTATATTACATTATATTAATTGTAAGAATAAACGTGATAGAAAGGGCATCTCATTATTTATTTAAACTTGAAAACTTGTGAATATAAAAATTAATAATTTTAGAGAGATAGTAATTAATAATGTATTTCAGTAGTTTTAACAAAATTGTTTTCATTAATTTTGACGATTCGTTAACGAAAGACTAAGTAACATTACAACTTCTGTAAGTAAACATTTTACAAGAATTCTAATGAATTTTTAAACGTATTTTTCTCAAAAGCAAACAGGTAAACAAAAAGTCGTCATTTTATATTTTCCATATATTTTTTTAAATATAAGTACTATAGTTCTAGTTTTGCAATTTGTTTGCTTACGAATAAATTAAATGAGCCTAAAACTTTGAATGCGTTTTTTTAAATTAGATTTTCCAAATTATTTCTTTGCTAATAATATAGATACACTCTAATATATTATTGTACTATACTGTACTATTATTGTATATACTATTGTATATATTATTATATTATTTGTATTATTGCTAATAATATAGATTTCGTACACATATAGGTTAATAATAATAGTTACTTGTACTATTTTAAATGAAAATGATTTATGTTTATATAAATTTTAAAGCTGTAGTGCTGTTCGTCTCGCTATAAAGTAAACACATTTTTCATGGAAATTTCCAAATTTTTTTCTTTCATTATGTGTCACATCTCTAAAAATTATTATAATTAAATTTCCGTACGCTCAACTGAAGCGACACTAATGTAGATTTAAAAAATGGTCCAACTTTATCTTCTAGATTAATGAAACGTGAACGAATCGGGAAACCATCAAGCCTTGTTCGGAGTGCAAGACTCTAGAACGACCTCTATATCTTCCTTAAATGTGTATTTCGTTATCAAAAAATGCGTTCATTTCAATACTCTATCAGCAAATAGTACAGTCACCTTTTGTATCTCATTGTTAATTGACAAAAAATATACGTTTTTGAATCGTCACTGTATTATTTTTATTTGATACTAGATTTACGGAACCAAAATGGCGGATTTTAGATTTCTTATTATTATAAAAATTATTCGGAAGCTTTTGTCAAAATGTACAATCTTCATCAAGATAAAGAATCATTGTATAAACTAGTTTATATATTTTCCATTATTTATATATTTTTATAGTTTAATTTCAATTTAAATATTCGTAAATCTTAGGTTACCTTTCACTTTTCAATGATTTGAACATGTAATTATTTCAATAAATATTTTGTTTTGTCACTTCCTAAGAAAATTTCATTGAAATTTATTTATGACGTTTTGCCCTTTGTGTAACTAATAAACAAATAGAAAACGTAACATTTTTGCCATGTAGTGTGCACAGTACAAGATTTATACTTTTTGTAATTATATAATTTATAATCTTTCTTGCATTTATAGTAATCTATAATAATTTATATTAGTATATTTATAGTATAGTAATTTATAGTAGAATTGTATCTAACAAAATGAACTGAAAGAATTTTCTAAACTTTTAACTGCTGCAATTAAATGACAAGATCATCTTAATACTTTTAAATAGCATCAATTATTTTTATCTTAATTTTTGTTTAATGGCACACTGTATCTTTTTAATAGGTTCATTAACATCAATGTAAATGCAACGACATGCTTTAAAATTTTTATTGGTTGATCAGAAACATTAATAATTTTTACCTAATGATTAGAAAGATTAGGAACTTTCACTTAATGATTAATGATGTTAGACAGTTTTATTTAATGCTTAGAAATATTAGAAACTTTTTTTTAATAATTAGAAACGTTAATTCTTATATTTCATCAATTATATTTTATATTTTATACTTTATTCTTATATTTTGTTACACGAGAATGAACAGCAAATTTTATAATTAAAAGTTTTCTTATTTCTCATGGTTATCACTTTCTGTAATACCTACTTAAAATATTGCAAACGTATAACATTATACTATTCTTGTCTAACTAAATTTTTTCAATAGAATATATTTAGTTATTTATACTTTTTTTTACTAGATTTATTTGCAGGAGTTCAAAATGCATTTTTCGGAAATTAAAAATTTGCAACGAAACGATAATACAACAAAAATTGAATGAATATTTTGTTTCAACCGAAATACATATTTGTAACAATAATTGTTAAGCTTATAGGAACGAATAAACTGTGGAATCCATAGATCCAATGAATGATTAAATTAATCCAATTACATATGTTATAATGGAAGATCAACAATTCCCTCGTAAACAATAATTGTATCATGTGTAAACCGGTATTACCGCTCCCATTAAATTTGCCCAACAATTACATTTGCTTAATAAGCTTACTATCTCGACGGTCTCAATCTTATTTTGAATATATAATTTAATTTAAATAAAATAATTTTACACATTAACATACTCTGTTAATTAAATCTGAATTTTTGAATTCAAGATTATTTCTAAATCATAATATAAGTCGTATTTGTCTTGATATCAATTACAACATTAACCAAGTGAAAATACATAATACTACTTACTAAAAAATTAATATTAATTTATTTAATATTAGTTTAAAATTAGTGTAAATGTTTATTTACTAAAAATATTTTTGAAAAGCTCTTTCAATGGCGTTTAAAGATAAGTAAAGGATGAATTAGTTCTGATTCAAACATACATTGTGAGAATACTGCAAACGTCATAATGGTGGTCTTAAATTTTTCTCTTTAAATTTTCCAATTAAATATAAAACGATAAAAATGATTATCTTTCATTAGAACGTGATATTCCAAATTAAACGATTCATTATGCACAGAAACTTGCAGGTATTCGTTAACGTTATTGGTAAATAAGTAAATTTTTCAACGTGTGCTATAATTACGGGAATAATGATTTTATGTACAGAAACAATATTGATAAGAATATTATAATTTTCATTTTGAGAGCAAACAATTTTATAAATTTAATACGGAATGAAACTTGTAGTACACCACTCGATAGCAAGTTCAGAGAAAACATCTCACATCAAGTTTCAAACTCCTTTCTTAACCGGGAGGGTAGTAACGAAGGTATAACTTTTCAAATTCAGAAAATTCCAAATTTTCAAATCCTTATCTTTGGAAGTGCTGAACTTCCAATATTTCTAAATTCCCAAATTCTTAAATTTCATAATTCTTAAATTCCTAAATTCCCGAATTCCCAGATTTCCAAATTCTCAAGTTCCCCAATTCCTAGATTCCCAGATTCCCAGATTCCCAGATACCAAATTTTCCAAATTCCTATATTCTCAGATTCCCACATACTCAATTTCTCAAATTTCTAAATTCGATATTTCCCAAGTCACCATATTCTCAGATTCCCAAATTCCCAGATTCCCAATTTTCCAATTTCCCAAATTCCTAAACTCCTAAGTTCCATATTTCCCAAATTCCTAAATTCCATATTTCTCAAATTCCCAAATTCCCAGATTTCTAAATTTTTAAATTCTTACATTCCCAAATTCCCAAATTCCCAATTTTCCAATTTCCCAAATTCCTAAACTCCTAAGATCCATATTTCCCAAATTCCTAAATTCCTAAATTCCTAAATTCTATATTTCCCGAATTCCCAAATTCTCAAGCCCCCGAATTTCCAAATTCCCAAATTCCTTGATTTTTACATTTTCAAATTCCTAAATTTCCAAATTCCCAGATTCCTTGATTTTTACATTTTCAAATTCCTAAATTTCCAAATTCCTAGATTCCTTGAATTTTACATTTTCAAATTCCTAAATTTCCAAATTCCCAAATTCCCAAATTCCCAATTTCCCAAATTCTTAAATTCTATGTTTTTCCAAATTCTCAAATTCCCACATTCCCAGATTCCCAAGTTTCAACCCCCATTCTTAACCGGTGGGGTAGTAACGAAGGAAAATCGAAATTCCAATCTTTGCCCTATTTTTCCTATTTAATGACATACAAAAATTATTAAAAAATTCCAAAACATTAATAACCCCGTAGTACATATTACAGAATTTTTTCAGATTTTTTTATCACAAACTGTAGTTGCTAAAAATGAAAAATCGCAAAAAGATATAGGAACGCAAGTTTCTTTATTGAAAATATAGAAACGATATTTTTATATTATTATAGTAAAATTTCGGCACAAATATCATACCCTAGTTTTTTTTCAGATTTTTCGGTTTGGTACGTCGTAGTTAACGAAATAAAAAACCGTTTATTTTCAGTGGAAAAATATCTTCTATTTCTTTTTTAAGCATACTCGTATTTATTAAGCAGTCTCAAATATATTCACATTCACATTCATACGAATGGTTCATTAGTTGAAAGAAATAAAATTCGTTTATTATTTAATCTTGTACAGCGTTTGGTCGTATTTTGGAATGTAAAAGTTTGAGGTTAAAATGGTTAAGACTCTTATCACTTAATCGCTTTATGTTTTTCGGGCGCTGCTCGCGCCCCACTGAACTTAATACTTTTTTCATATTATTTTTTTTTCGAATAATTTCAAAATAGATTTAAAACGTTTTTACTGTTGTGGGTGACGCGATCCGTGGTCGAAGTGACGCAATAAAAATGTATCAAAAGCAAAAAATATCTATTTAATAAAGCAATACAATATGAACGATTCAATTACGCGAAAAACATCAAACACCGAAATTGAAAAGAAACATACGAATACGAGACAAAGTCTAATAGTGATGTAAAAAATAATTATAATTTCCGTTAGATGCGGACAGATGTGTTAGTTCGTGTATCGTCTCATCACCAATAAGAATTTTGGATTATTTAATTAATTTATTTTTTTACTTTCGAATTCTGAAATTTTTTAACGAATTTATTTTATAACTCTATAGCTTCAAGAGTTTTGAACATTTAAACTTCAGGATCTTGAAACTTCGAAATTTAGGTATTTCGGCAATATAGCAAGAGACTGCTGCATCATTCATATAGAGTATCAAATGAAGAGTTTCAATTTGAAAATTAAATATATCTTTTCTGTATAATTCAAATTACAGCGTACTAATTATTGGTGATAAAACGAAACGATACGCGAATTAACATTTGTCTCCATCTAACGGAATTTATCATTTATTATATCACCATTAAAATTTCTTCTCGCGTTCGCATGTTTCGATTGAATTTTGTTCTTTGCCTTTTTCTCACGTTATTGAATTGTTCATTTTGTATTTCTTATTAAATAAATATTTTGTTCGTTCTTTATACAACTTATTACGTCACTTTTCGACCACGACATTTTCTCACCTACAACACTAATATCACCAATATTTACATTACTGTACATTTCTACACCTTCGGGATAAAGAAAGTAATGTTAGAAAAGATTATACTCTTTGATTAGTTCGTTTCGATTGGCACTAAAGCGATAAATTGGAATCGATGTTACCCGCTTCTATTTGTAATCCAACTAATGTATTTATAGTGACATAAATAGCGAATGAAAGTACGTAACAGCTCTTTTAAAGATTCATAACCATCACGTAATACGAGGTGATCGCGGTGGCTTGAAAAATAAATGAAACGGAAAAGTTTGTTGGCTAACACGTTTACCGCTGTGTAACATCTCGTAATGAGCAGACCTATGGATATCGCAGTAAATATATGGATTTATAAAACAGTTCCTCTCATGGACATTTCACCTCATTTCGCTGGAGATAATATTGCGTATCGATATTTCATAAATGCAGAAACATTCGTAGAATGATGATGATAAATAATATAAAACGTAACGAACGGTTGATTGTGATTTAATCGATATATTTGCAAAATATTATTTAAAAAGTTATTTAAATAATATTTATTATTTTATTATAATTTATTTGTTATTTTTATTATTATTTATAATTATAATTATAATTGCATACAAAATTGAAAAATAACGGAATTGTGATATAATTTAAAATGTTTTTTATTCTAATTATTCTAAACTACTGTAAATAATAGTGTTTATATGTTTGACTTGTTATTATGTAATAACACTATAATTTAATTGTTGTGTTATCGACACTACCTTTTGAAATGAAATGAAAAAAAGAAATGGAAAATAGAAAAGTAGAGAGTAAAATATTACGATTGATAATAAGATTATTCAGAAGAGTTTAACCTTCATATCGTGAGTGAAGGGTCATTTTGACCTAGCTGGATACAAATGCAATGTGTAAACTGTCGACCGCTTTATTACTTTATTCATCTATAATCAACACACATATCAATACTGTTAATTAGTACAACTGTAAAGGTACACGTTTAAAATTTTCAAATTTATACATTTATAAATTGAATGGAAAGTAGGAAATTAGAAAATAATAAAATTTGGAAATTTAGAACTATATAAATTTCAAATTTCTAACAAAAAGTTTGAATACTTCCAAATATTCCAAGTCTGAAATTTGGAAATTTGACAACTGCAAAATTCAAAAACTTCCAAATTTGAAAATTTACTAACTTCGAATTTGAACAATTGAGAAATTTAGGAATATAGAAATTTTGAAACTTGAAACTTTGGGAATTTGTGAATGTAAGAAATTTTAGAATTTGTTCATTTTCACATTTAGTAACTTAGAAATTTGGTTATTTGGAAGTTTTCAAAATAAATTTAGAAATTTTCCAGCTAACAAATTTTCATATTTACAAATCACCACATTTGAAATTTAGAATCTTGGAAACCATTGAATTTACAAATTGTCAACTTCCCAATATCAATAATTTGGAAATATCTAAATTAAAAAATGTTGAGATTTGAAAATTTTCTTAACATGACAATGTCAAGTTTTCAATTTTAGAACTTTATAAATTTGGAAATCTTCATATTTTTAGTTTTAAGCATTTTCAATTTTCAATTCTCAATATTCAAGTCTCAATATTCAATTCTCGATATTCTATTCCCAATATTCAATTATCAACATTCAATTCTTAATATTCAATTCTCAATATTCAATTCTCAATATTCAATTCTCAATATTCAATTCGCAATATTCAATTCGCAATATTCAATTCGCAATATTCAATTCGCAATATTCAAATCGCAATATTCAATTCGCAATACTCAATTCTCAATATTCAATTCCCAATATTCAATTATCAATATTCAGTCCTCAATATTCAATTCTCAATATTCAATTCTTAATATTCAATTTTCAATATTCAATTCGCAATATTCAATTCGCAATATTCAATTCGCAATACTCAATTCGCAATACTCAATTCTCAATATTCAATTCTAAATATTCAATTTTTAATATTCCATTCCCAATATTCAATTCTCAATATTGAATTATCAATATTGAATTATCAATATTCAATTATCAATATTCAATTATTAATATTCAATTTTCAATATTCAATTCTCAATATTCAATTATTAATATTCAATTCTCAATATTCAATTATCAATATTCAATTATCAATATTCAATTATCAATATTCAATTATCAATATTCAATTATCAATATTCAATTTTCAATATTCAATTCTCAATATTCAATTCTCAATATTCAATTCTCAATATTCAATTCTCAATATTCAATTCTTAATATTCAATTATCAATATTCAATTCTCAATTCTGAATTCTTAATTCTCAATTCTTAGTTCTCAACTTTCAATTCGCAATTTTCATTTCTCAATGCTCAATTCTCAGTTTTCAATTATGACTTTTCAATTCTCATTTTTTAATTTTCTGTTTTCAGTAATCACTTCTCAGCTTTTGATCTTTAATATTCAATTTTCAAGTTCAAATATTCAGTTGTATATTTACAAATTTACAAATTTGATGCTTTACAATTTCAAAAATTTTAATGTATAAATTGTGAAATTTCTAATTTCAGTAATTTGGAGATCTTCAAATTTAAAATCTTCGCACTTCGAAACTTGTCAAGCTTTCAACTTGAAAACTTTCAAGTTTTCCAAACTTACAAGTTTTAATTTCTGAAATTTTCATATATAAAAGTTTTTAAACCTTAAAAAGTTTTAATTCTCAATATTCAATTCTCAATATCCAATTCTCAATATTCAATTCCCAATTTTCAATTCTCAATGTTCAATTCTCAATTTTCAATTCTCAGATTTCAATTCTCAGTTTTCAATTCTGACTTTTCAATTCTCATTTTTTAATTTTCTGTTTTCACTAATCACTTCTCAGCTTTTGATCTTTAATATTCAATTTTCAAGTTCAAATATTCAGTTGTATATTTACAAAATTACAAATTTGATGCTTTACAATTTCAAAAATTTTAATGTATAAATTGTGAAATTTCTAATTTCAGTAATTTGGAGATCTTCAAATTTAGAATCTTCGCACTTCGAAACTTGTCAAGCTTTCAACTTGAAAACTTTCAAGTTTTCCAAACTTACAAGTTTTAATTTCTGAAATTCTCATATATAAAAGTTTTTAAACCTTAAAAAGTTTTAATTCTCAATATTCAATTCTCAATATCCAATTCTCAATATTCAATTCCCAATTTTCAATTCTCAATGTTCAATTCTCAATTTTCAATTCTCAGATTTCAATTCTCAGTTTTCAATTCTGACTTTTCAATTCTCATTTTTTAATTTTCTGTTTTCACTAATCACTTCTCAGCTTTTGATCTTTAATATTCAATTTTCAAGTTCAAATATTCAGTTGTATATTTACAAATTTACAAATTTGATGCTTTACAATTTCAAAAATTTTAATGTATAAATTGTGAAATTTCTAATTTCAGTAATTTGGAGATCTTCAAATTTAAAAACTTCGCACTTCGAAACTTGTCAAGCTTTCAACTTGAAAACTTTCAAGTTTTCCAAATTTACAAGTTTTCATTTCTGAAATTTTCATATATAAAAGTTTTTAAACCTTTATATGTAACATTGCAAAACCGCGGAGAAATGAGACGATGCTGTTCCGTCTACACAAGTTTACACCTAAAAGCACTTTACATCACACCTCGGTACGCAAATCGAAAGCTATTCTCTTCAAAAGAATTATATCAGAACAATCCGTAATTGTTGCTGGAAAACGTTGAAAAGTTATAAAATATTCACACATAAGTAAGGTACTTATTGTTCATGATGTTCGTGACGATTTTCCCGTATTAAGTTAAGTACGATTCACGAACGGTGGCGTGAGCAGCTTGTCGTGCTTTTTATCGGCTCTTTCTTGAAACGTGCTTCGTCGACCACTGTAATGTATTGCACTAGTCATAACCATTTATCCAGAATATTTTTTAACGCTTGCGTTCAACAGATTTTACCGAATCTTTCGATCTGATTGCAAAGTCGAGCAAATAATCCTTTCGATTCGCGTGTTAATTTAATTTGTCTCTTTGAAGCGATTTCGCCTCGTTCCCTTTTTAAATACTCGTACCATGGGAATAAAAGTAATTTCAACGCAGGGATTTCATCGAAGATACACCTCTGTAGAGAAAAGGTCCCTTTGAACTATTTATTCGTGTAAAAAGATAAATTCATATTGAAATTATTCCCTGTGCACATCATAATTTTTATTCAGAGGATTATCATTTTGATCATTTTTATTATACATGTAGATTGATTGGGACCTTAATCCATAAGAAATATATTATGTATAGTTTTGGCGGCTGAATTTTGTTCATTTGAGGTACATTTTCATTTATACATTTTGTGTGTAATCCTTAATGATTAATAATTATTACTGATTTATTTTTTATACTAATGATCAGTTTCTTTATGTATTGTATAATTGAAGATATTATTAAGAATTATTATTTTTTGACTGCACCATTTTTCAAGTTGTCGAATTTGTAACTATTGTAATTCTTTGATTTTCAAACATTTTAATGTGGGTATTTGAGAAATTGGAAATCTGTGTAAGAATTCCATATCTATGCATTAGTAAATTACTAAGTTTTTAAGTATTTGAATTATTGAACTATTGAACTATTGAATTATTGAATCGTTGAATTATTGAACTATTGAACTATTGAACTATTGAACTATTGAATCGTTCAATTGTTGAATCGTTGAATCGTTGAATTGTTGAATTATTGAATTCTTGAATTCTTGAATTCTTGAATTCTTGAATTGTTGAATTGTTGAATTCTTGAATTCTTGAATTTCTTAATATCTTAATTTATTAATCTCGAAACCTCAAAATTTCTGTACATCTAAACTTTTACATTTCTATATTTCAATATTTCAATATTTCTCTAATTTTATATTTTTATGTTTCAGAATTTAAGAATGTTTGAATTGGTTCATTGAAAAATTGTTGAATTACTAAATTACTAAATTTAAAATTCTAGTAATATTTTACCTGAAAGTTTGTTGATTGAAAAATGTTTACATTTCCCAATTTTTTACTAACTATTTCTAAGTTTATATTCTAACAATGGAAAATTATCAGATTTTCTACTTTCTACGTTTAAAAGTTTCCAAATCCATAAGTTGAAAATTTGAAATTTTCTAAATTAGGAAATTTTTAAATATATAAGTTTACAAATGTTAAGACTCTTTGATTGAAAAAATGAAAGTACCTATATTTACTAAATTTCTTTCATAGAAATATCATATTTCTATGAAATATTTCATATTAATATTTCCACTTTAAATTTATAAGATATTTTTGATTCAAAATATGTGTGAAAAATAACGACAAATCATATATAAAAATATGATAAGTAAATAGTAAATAATAAAAAATAGTAAAATAGAAATAAATAGTAAATTATCATAAGTAAAAATGGTAATAGTGGTAATAAAAATAAAGAAACTATTAATTAAGCACTGCTGTATAATGAACAAATCGAATTCATCATTTAAACTACATAAACATGAAACCTGTTGAATTTTCATAAATATCACTGTTTCATATTTGTACTCATTTTTGTGTTTAATTTTCTTCAACCTGTTGCTAATTACAAAGCAAATATATGTACATTGTTCAATTACTTTTATAATACGTTTAATAGGAAATTTAATGTCACTATGTGATTAAGGCAAGTACTAACCTTATCATATAATAATAATATAAACAAATCAAATAAACTAAAAATTCATTTGTGAAACATAAATGTATTCTTGCGCAAGTAATCGCGTACATTCTCTATTTAATCGTTTCATAAATTCAATTAACTCCTTATAATCCACGTTCAATACGGCTCTGATAATTTCCCGATAAAAAATTGTATATTTTCAATAGATTTTTACTACCGCAGGAACAATTTTGAATTTAATTCGAGTCTGCTAAAATACACACTGAAAATAACTAAAGGTCGCGAAGGATCAAATGTGCCATATGATTGGATTTATTCGAAGTTCAGTTTGAAAATATTTATGTATTTTTCTTCCACGTTTATCGTTCGATAAACAAATAAAAAATAACTATCGAGGTTTTAAATATAGAACGTGTTCGTACATCCGAAACGCGTTCATAAGGTTTTATTTTCGTTTGAAAAATTTAAAGGGAAAAAGTATCCAAACTTTTTGATCACGATTTAGTACAAGCACTGTATATGTGTATTTACGTACAGTAACGCACTCTCTTTTGAAAGAAATAACTATTCTAAAATTGAAGCAAACGTGTTGGGGTTTATTGTGAAATTTAAAAAATTGGGTTACTGCACAATGTGTTATTCTCGTTTAAAAAAAATTGCAATTACTTAGATTCGGTATTGCCAGGAAAATAGTGAACATCTCTTTTTTACAGTTTTTCAATCAATAATTTTCAAATTTCAAAATCGATAGATTGTCATTTTTTAAAATTCCAAATTACCGATGTGCCAAATGTTTAATTTTCATATCTTAAATTTCCAAATTTGTACTGATTAAATAGAAATTTATTACAAGCTATAATTTTGCAAAACTATTATAAATAAACTTCTCCATAAATATATCAACATGCTCGAATCCAAACTTGATAATATTCCAAGAATCACGTCCTCAAAAGTTAATTAACACGATTCTCTCTCAAGCAGCAAGTTCTAGTCACATTTCACGGTACCAAATCTCCTGTACAACCACAGCATCTCCATTCCCACAAAATATTTTACAACCAGAAGCAAATGCCGAAGAACGAACGTACACTGTACATAATAAACACGATAAGTCAAGTCTTCTTACTCTCAATTTTATTCCGATTGAATACTGGAGTACACGGTCAAGCATCGAATCGATAAATAAAACGTTGAATTTATTTATCCTTGATTTACTGCCACTTCTTTCTTCGCGAAAGTATTCCCAGAATTAACAATCGAGACATTTCTCGTCGTTTTCATGATGTACGACTTACAGAAATCTCGATCGATCAAGCTACCGGTGTTGGATAAATTGAAATCACGAACAGTAATTAATTGGGGGAACAGCGATGTTTTTGCAAAGGTCGTTTTAGAATTTCAATCGCGGCTACTCCTTCACTTTGGATTACGGAACGGCTCGATATGACGTCAACGGCAGAGAACTTTACCGAGTGAAAAAAAAAATACACTACGTAATCGACCGCGAAAACGTTAATTACCGCGGAAAAGTGTGCACAATCATCGTTTTGGTATTTCGTGTATCGACGTTCCATTAAATTTTTGATAGTCCCTTGTTATGTTTTTGCCTCTCGTCTTTATTATACAGGGCATAAATGATTCATTCGTTTTGAAAAGGCTATATTTTCAAAAGTATTACACACACATGAAAGATGGAAAGAACTACAAACTCGCCAAGTTTATACACCCTCTGACACCCTGTGACATCGCTTATACGCGCATAGTCCCGTTATCGGTGTGAGAGAGACGAGTCGATTTCGATTATTCAACTATGATGTTCAATGATTGCAAAAATGAAGTTTTTACGTGTACATCACTCACCAGTAGACTTCACCATATAGTACTCGTGCATTTTTAGACAGCAATAAATACCGTATGTATAATAAAGTCGAATTTTCGAAGGCACAGGAGTGAGACAGATGCTGATGTAAACAAACAAGATGGCCGCAGTGAAACAAATGCGAAGCTATCACCTTAAGGGGTAACACCACTCTAGAGCCAGAAAAAGAGACCTAAATTTGACAATTTATTTTGGAAGTATGACAAGCGGAAAAGAATTTCTTTTCAGAGGGTTTATTTAACACATATTGAAGTACGAAAAATAATTTTTTTTTTGTCATTTTCGTACAAAATGGGGGCGACAGAGCCCATCGGTGGAAACAGCTTTTATAGAAATACCGCCACGGGAGGACGGATTTCTCGCCATGCGTGGACTTGGAATAAAAATTTAAAAAAATTTATAATCTATATACAATTGGCCTTGGTAGTACGTAGGGGTTTTTCGTTTAATCAATTTTTGTAGAAGTTACGCA
Source organism: Megachile willughbiella (assembly GCA_945859595.2). NCBI lineage: Eukaryota > Metazoa > Arthropoda > Insecta > Hymenoptera > Megachilidae > Megachile > Megachile willughbiella. Next base: position 4,029,637 of record OX243807.1, read on the forward strand.
TGTTTTAAGAAATGAATCGACTTTTTGCATGAAAAATGTGCATTGAATTGTTTATAAAAAAAAAGTTTACATTCAATCAAAAAACGGCTACGTACAACCAAAGAGGATATTGTTGTGAAGCTACTGTAAAAATTTCAATTCGATCCATGCAATAGTCACCGAGAAATCCGTCCTTCCAGTATAACAAAAGTGGTTTCGAGAAAAACGCGTTTAAAGTTTTATGAACATTTTAATCCTTGAATTTCTTGTTTACCTCTAATCTGCGATTCCTGCACCATACATTTGCCCAACCAGGTCGATGTTCGCCTCCTCCTCTACCTTCCTCTACAACCGTTTGTTTTGTAGGTAATAGATGTACTTATTATTTTAAATGGTGAAAGTAATACAAAAGCCATGAATCGCAGCACGCCGCGTAAGTACTCAGTGCGCGCTCTGAGAAGCTGCGGCAAAATTGATAATTGACTCTTTTAAAATTTGTTTTCCACTATAAATCAAATGACATTCTGTTTCTATGACCCCAAAGCATCGTTTAAGCAAAAAAAAAATTGACTTTTTGAAACTCCTAGAGTGGCGTTATCCCTTAAGGACCTTGCTTACGTACCGCAATCCTTAGTCGAGCTCAAAGAACGCATCAGTGTGGCAGTGCTGACAATTGACAGTATGCTACAAAATGTATGGAATGAGCTCGGTTATGGACATGTGTCGTGTCACAGGGGCGTATAGTGAACATTTGTAGAGGGTGAATAAACTTGGTGAGTTTGTGGTTTTTTTCATATGTCTTCCATGTATGTGTAATACTTTTAAAGATATAGCATTTTCAAAGTAAATGAATCATTTATGCTAGTCCTGTATATGGCAAAGGATTTCATTGTTGAAAAAACAATTGGTTTAGTCGAATAATGTTTAGTTGAATTTAGTTGAAAAATTGGTCTTTGAATGTTACTGTAAGAGGATTAGACCTCAGGACAAAGTTTGGTAAATAAAACCTTTCGATTCGAAACCTTTCGAACCACTTTCGATTTCACCTTGAAATGTCAAGGTCATCATTCTGATCAACTTGTTCCTATACGGTGGACAGACTGTTTTAGTCTTCAAGATATTTGAACCCCTAACGCGTTTTACTGTCAATATTTCCAAGAGTGAATAAATTGCAACAAGTATTATTCCTAAGTCACGAAATCCAAAACTGCAAAGTATGTCCCAAACTTCCTAAATCACGAAATCCTTAGATCTCAAATCTTGAAATTTCCAAATCCCTTGATTCTAAAGTCTCTAGAGTCATATGCCCCTGCAGTTCACCATCCTTTACCTTCAAATTTCTGAATCATGCTAAATGATCTCATCTAATTTACGTGTGAAGACTATGATTCTATTTACGATTTAGACCACTTTAAGAAATTTTCTGCAATTCAAAAACTTGTCGATTGTTAAATTGGTGGTAATATGTCTACAAGAAATTTTTCAAGACCAATGACTTTGACATACTTCAAGGTCATACAAATCAAAGTGTAAGAGGCAATAAGAAAACAACAGGATTAAACTATTAACATGATACCAGGATTTAATAATATTTAAAATACATGGTCTAGTGATAGAATCACAATGATGAATGATGACTTATTTCTAACAAAAATTTCTGTTACCAACTCACACGATTGCTGAATCGGCGTTTGTTTAAACAAACGCATTGGTGCCTAATCGATATTATAATCATGTTCATACAGTGTCCAAAATAAAATTCTCTTATTCTGAATAACTATCTTGTAAAACTAAATAATGCAATATCTAAGCATCTAATTTGCTTGTAGATCTCTCTATTTTTTATTCTAAATAATAATTTAAACTATTTTCACGATAAAATTTGAATATAAAACTGGTATAAAATATAACTCTTAATGAAATTTAAAAAATTTGAAAATACCGAGTGAACGTTTCTTTTCAAATATCCGGTGATAAATTATATTTCGATCCATCACAGTGGAATGACCTCTTAATCGTAGCAAGTTTAATTGCTTTTACGTGAACGCTAATTAGATCAATTTCTGCACTGGATGCGATTGACCACGATTAAAATACGTGGCGAACACGAAAGTTCGTTTCGTTTGTAGGTAACCGAAAGGGGGTGCGAAAATTCGTTCCTGTCACGTTCCACGTGTCACGGATGTCAGGAGCGAAAAGTCACAAAAAAATTACAACCAGGAGTTGCTTGCATACAAGCCGAAAGTGGGAAACTTGCTTCGGAGAAAGTTTAATATAGAGAAACTTCTTGCTGCAGTAAATCGAAAATTAACAATTGAGCTCGAAGTTCTCTCTTTTGTTCGACGTTGTTTGCGTGTAACCTCCTTGAAATTTGATAATTGCTTTCATGTTAATAAGTGATAGTCGAATTCCGCATATACCTTATTGAAAAAGTTGATATTGATCACAGGTTAGATGATTAATGTTCTGATATTAGTGTTTATATTGGTAAACGTGAAACTTTCATAAGCTTTGTTAAGCGATTTTTCTATTTTTCTTTAATCTCAAATTTTCAAATTTCATGATTTATATATTGTCGAATTATTTAATTTCGTAAATTTTAAATTCAGAAATTTTAAAATTGTCAAACACAAATTTTCAAATTTCAAATTTTTAAATGTACTTTAGAAACTACCAACTCTCCAAATCTAAACTTTGTCAGATTTTTGTGCTCAATTTTCAAAATTCACAAATGTTTTAATTTATGAATTTCGAAATTTCAAAAATTCTGAATTTTTGAATTATAAAATATCCAATTCTTAAACTTCGCAAATTGTAAATCGACAAATTTTAAAATGGTCGAGCATTTAAATTCTGAAATTCTGAAATTTCAAATTTTCAAACTTCTAAATTTACAAATTTAAAAATCCAACTCTCCAAATCCCAACATTGTCAAATTTTAGTACTCAATTTTCTAAATTCTCAAATACCCATATTTAAAATCTTAAATTTCCAAATTTCCAAAATTAAAAACTGCCAACTCCCCAAATTCCAACATTGTCAAATTTTAGTTCTTTATTTCTTAAATTCTTAAATTTCCATATTTCAAATTTGCAAATTTAAAAGTCCAACTCTCCAAATCCCAACATTGTCAAATTTTAGTACTCAATTTTCTAAATTCTCAAATAACCACATTTAAAATCTTAAATTTCCAAATTTCCAAAATTAAAAACTGCCAACTCCCCAAATTCCAACATTGTCAAATTTTAGTTCTTTATTCCTTAAATTCTTAAATTTCCATATTTCAAATTTGCAAATTTAAAAATCCCAACATTGTCAAAATTTAGTTCCCAATTTCCTAAATTCCCAAATATTTCAATTTACAAATTTTCAAATTTCGAAAGTTCTCAATTATCAAATTTTGTACATTTCTGAATAAATACATATCCAATTGTCGAATTTTTACATTTCCAAACTCTCAAATTTGAAATTATTACTGAATGTTAAAAAATCATACAAGTTTAAAATAAAATTGGGGTAAATTAAATGTGTTAAACGTTTATGCATGGAAAGAAGTTTGTAGTTAAATTGGTAAGTTTCATTTCAAAGGTAAATGTTTCTGAGGTTAAACAGAACTTTCCTTGAGACATTCTGTTTTTTATTGAAGCAATTACTACTTTGAGAGCTGGAGTCAGAAATCTGCATTTTAGCAAAATATTTGATGCATTGAAACTTGAAGAAGCTGTTAAACTGCGTTATAAAATGTTTTCTCCTCTTTTAGTTAAATTAAAATTATTCGTTACTTTAACGCATGATATATATTTTATACACATTGGAATTATTTGTAATATTAATTTGTTAATTATATTTTTAAACTATATAACACTTCTATTTATGTTGTACTATAAATTCAGTGTATTTTTTGTGTGAATAAATTTTATCACTCTTTATTCTAATAATAGGAGCTTATTTATTCTAATAATTTATTAGTTTTTAATAAAATTAAAAATTTATTTAATTTTGAAGAAGCTAGTTACTTCAATAAATAATTATATAACAATTATAAAAATCAGTTATAATTATACAACCAAAATAACACTTACAACAATCAAATAATAATTATTATAACAATTGGGATAACTTTAAGCATTCCAATAAATATTTTATTATGTAAACATCTGTTAAAAAATATGTTTGCATAATTATCGATTAAAAAATTTCTATTAATGAAAGTAAATAATTATTTCAAACGAATGTAACATAGTTTAGGAAAATGTTCTTCGAAAATGAAGAACATTTTCTACTTTAGATAGTATTTTACACACTGATCTGTAATTGGGTCAAAATAACCTTGCGACGGTAGTGCGAGGGTTAAACACCCGCCACATTTGACCGACCTTCATATTTTAGCTGTGAACATAACGTTGTACAAACAATTTAGTGTACCTGTGCATATTCAAGGCCTCACCACACCAAAACAATGCGGTGATAGATTATGAAATACCTCTACACGATGGACGATTGAACAGCGATGCAAATGTCCATCAAAAATAGCATTAACGGCTTATCTCGAACGCGTGTCCAAGCCTATTTTGACTGGACATTATGCATAATTAAATGAACTCATTGTGTTTGATTAAAGGATCCATACCACATTCGGGACATACAAATCGAACGTATACACGGTTAAACAATTGAAGAGTCTAAGAGATGTATATCAGCAGTTTATTTTGAAAGTGGGCCACTTTTGAAAAAATGAAGATAAAACTTAATATATTTTTACTTGTAAGGAATCTATAGGGTCATTCCACGCCAAATGGATCACTTGTGGACCTCACCATCTGCGATTTTGCTCTAATCAAAATATATGGTACTCCATGTGAAATTAGGTGGGATTTAAGTCATCATGCCGGTTTCGAATTTGTTAAGGAATAACAAGTCTTCAAAGTTTGCAATTTTTGCCCATTTCGAAAATAGGCTTCACTTACGAATTTTTTTCTCAGAAACTACTCAACCGATTTAGCTAAATTTTGTTTGTTTTATTCATAAAGGATTGGACTATTAAAATATGGACTACAACATATGTTGATTAGAGCAAAATCGCAAATGGTGAGGTCCAAAAGTGATCGATTTAGCGTGGAATGACCCTATAGTAAAAATAATTCAAGTTCCCTAACATTTGGGCGACGTTTGGGTTAACCCCTTAACCTACAATTTTCTGGATAGCTGCGTCACTCACAGTTAGCTAATTATTGCTACAACGTGAGAGCAACGGGAGAAAGTTAAAATGTTAGATACATTATGTATTCAGCGATCTTCGATTACGCAGATTACAATCAGAACTGAACAAAAAATGTATTTGCAGTGAAAATACGAATTTAGTTTACCATATTTGGATTGTGGTGTGCGTCACGAGTGACATGTTATTGCAGGACAAGGGGTTGAGAGTATTGGAAAGTGGTTTATTTTGAAAGTGGTACAAGTACTTAGGTTGAAATTATTTTTAGCCGAATTTATTACGGTATTTAGCTCTGGTAAATTTTAGTAGTGCTGTGAAAAACTACAAATTGTATATTTTTGACATAACCTCAATATGAGTGAAAATGTAGGTCTAGGTATCATTCCTAATTTCTATTATTAGCTTCCAAGTTTTACTTCAGTTTCTAATAAATACTCAACAAAGTCGACTTCTTGTTTTAGTATCGGTACAACTTCTTAATTTTACTATTCGAAAAATTTGGAAAAATTTTACTATTTGAAAATTAATTACGAATTGTGGTTTATTCTATTTGAAAAAAAGTGGCTTGTGATTTTAACGAAAATGCGTTTGAAAGTGAAGCTGATAGGTAATAACAAAATAGAAATATTTACGCCACTCTAATAAAATCATTTCCAATTTTATTATTTTTATTATGTTTACAGAGAAAAGACTCATTATAACTTTATAAGTATTGAAAAATGGTGGATCAGTTTTACTTAGATTTGTAAGTTTTGTATGTTTATCAACTTTCACGAAGTGATTCTAAAACAGTAAAACAAATAAAATTTCTCCTATCGTACATTTCATTTTGCAAAAAGGGCTTACACCGTAACTAAATAGAATAAAGTAATCGTTTTTCGCATGAATTCTGCAATTGTATTTGCTTTGAATTACATGTGATAAGAAGAGCTCCAGCGGTTGGGTTTGCGTGGCTGATTCCAAAGCTGCTATTGAGTTACACGGCCTATCGTGTTTACCTGATTTCCATTGTTTCATGTAACATGGCTAGAGGAGACGTATCGAGTTGTACGTGAAAGCACGGTTGACTATGCAGAATATATTTTTTAAATTGTGATATGAAATTGTGACATTGCTGAAAATAAATCTGCTTTGACATTATATTTAGTAACGCATTTGCACTTGTTTTGATTTTTACGTGAACAGAATTTAAAGGAATTTATTTGTATAAATTACAAGCAAAATATATTTGATGTTTGAAGTAGCATTGTAATTTAAAATTGATCTATTTTTGAATTATATAGCAATAAAATGGAAGTTTATCATTTCTGCGATGATCTTCGATTTTGTAGGTTTTAGTTGGAATTTAAAATTAAAATTATGTCGTTAGAATATAAACTCTCATAATAGTGACACCAGTTTACTATTACAAAACATAGAAAAATTAAAAAATACAAAATTCTAACTAATTGTATTATTTTAATTTTAATGAGCTTTTAGCGTGGTACCAGTCGATTCCATCTGCCAGAAATGATCGAAAACGGTACCAACATCGATTCTTGTAATCAGATCAAAATATATACAGCAAATTTAGAGTGTTTCACGAGTCTACCCTCAAAATTTCAAGTCAAAAGACCCAAAATTGCGCCCTCTAACGTATAGACAAACAAACAAATGAACAAATGCAAATGGAGTCGTTTCAGGAGTCTCACTACGTTTGGCAATTAATACTAACAGACTCCGTAATTGATACATCTAACAATACGTTTACTATTTTTATGTCATCAAATCATATAATATTTTCCACGTTTTAACAACAATTTAGTATAATGTACCAAAGTTTATCGAATTTTTAAATTTGAATGGAGGACACGCAAGATACACGCAATAAGTGTACAATAATGGGGTACGTAAATCCTCGAGTAATGTTTAAAGCCGCTTAAGTGGAGAACGAGAAGCGTTTATGACTTGCTTACTTGATACTGGGTAGAAGATCGATGGCAATATGTTCAGAGTTGAGTCATTCAAAGGGACACTTGGTACGTATAGTTACGTCGTGTTCGCATGAAAAGATATTTAGGTGCTTTAATATTCTTCGTGGTACTACGCAATACTTGTCCAAAAATTACACGCTCCCCTTTGGCCGTATTAACGACCTATTTTTGGACGAGGTAACTCAAAGCGCTTTTTAAAGTACTTCCTCAAACATATCTTCTCGATTTATTACCGTATAATACAAGTTGCTGAGAAAAAAAGGGGATCTTCGAGCGAGTGTACAGAATTTACTGTCGGTGAAGTTAAGGGTGCTCGACGCGGGTTCAAAGTATAATTATTTCGATCTGAAACACGATTTCTTGGGTTAACGATTAATCTTCTTTCATTAGCTGCATTCTGTGCAATCAAAGAATTATCTCCATTTATGCTGAACGTTCGGTATTTATTTTTATTCTTGCAACTGACGCTTGACCCAGTTTTCATTATTTGGGGTAAATATGCCGTCTTTGTAGTTTGGACACGTTTAAATTAGTGTAGTACGTGCTTTGTGCGATTCTAGTTAATTTAAATTACTAACTATTTTAGTTAATTCAAAGTAATATTAACTATTTCGGATGATAAACTGATATTAGCAACTTTATTTAAAATATCCGTTTAAATTAATTTTACTTAATTTAAGTTAATATTACATATTGCAGATAATTTTAAGTAATATTAACTGCAGTAGTTAATTTAAATTAATATTAGCTTTTTTTAGTTAATTTAAAGTAAGTTAGTTATTTTAATTAATTAGTATAGTGTTATGGAAATTATATATGCAGATATTTGCAAATTTGGGAATTTTTTAATTTGGATATTTCAGATTCTTAAATTTGCCTATTAGGAGATTAGTACGTTCAGGAATTTTAGAATTCGAATATTTGAGAATTTGAAGAACTGGGGTTTTGAAATTTAGGAACGTCCAAATTTTGCAATTTGGGAATTTAGAGATTTTGAAATTTAAAAGTTTGGGGATTTGAAATATAAGAATTTAGGGATTTAAGAATTTTGAAAAGCTGAAAATTAAAAATGTAAATTTGCGACTTTTGGAATGTTTAAAGGGGATTTGAATATTTTGGAGTTTATAGTTTTGTAAACTTTTAAATTTGAAAATTTTTTTGTTTGAAATTTTCACAAATTTAAGTGAAAATTATTTGCGATCTCTTAAAAAATTATCGTTCATCTTTTTCTTTTCCTCATTTCTGTAAGTTTTAATACTGCGGACGATTCAACCAATTACTCTTATAAACAGAAATATATTTATCCATAAAATTTATTGAACAATAATAATTTTACTAAATACTAAGTAGTGACAGTCTACAGAAAGTTTAAGCGATACACATTAACAACATGAAACAATTTTACATTTTCATAAAATTAATAATTGTAATAACAATCAATCTGTATTTTACTTAAAGTTTCACATAAATATTTCCTAAAATTGACTAAAAATAAGAAATACTTCGATAGAGCTTCTAAACATTCTGACCTTTTCTTTACCTAAGTTATAACAGTATTTCGTGCCCGATCTACGTAGATATACACGTACCGAAGTTTCAACTATCGCTTAAGATCATAGTCTTCTTCGCGTTACCAAATTGATTAACCTACCGAACCTCAAAGCTATTTTTAAAACGATTTAACCTTTCGTAGCTAAAGCTTACGCTTCAAGACTTTGCTTTGGACTTTCGTAGAAAACTTCTTTATTAATTACGATCGTTGTTTGATATCAAGAAATTATGGTGATAATTATGTTCTTTGAGGATTTGGAAGTTGGACTTTCAAGTCTTTGGAAATTAAAAATTTTTGAAGTTTGGGACTTTGAAACTTTTTAATTAAAAATTTTAAGAATTTGAAATGTTTTAATTAAAAATTTTAAGAATTCGAAATTTTTTTATTACAAATTTTAAGAATTTGAAATTAAAAAATTTTTAAATTTAAAAACTATGTATTATGAAATTTGTAAATTATGTGACCTTGAGATATTAGAATTATGGAAGTGTAGAATTTAAATGACAATTCATATCAATAGTTAAAAGTAAAAGTAGTATTAAATTATGTTTTTTTAGAGTTGTTTTTCATTTCAAATTTTGTAATTCATATATTTTCAAATGACACCATCTAAGAAGAACGAAATTTATAAATTTATGAATATAAGAATTTATAATTTTTATATTTGTAAATTTAAAAACTAAATATCTAAAAGTCTAAATTTCTAAATTCTTAAATTCTAAAATTTTTAGATTCTTCAATTTTTTAATTTTTAAATTAAAATTACGAAATTTCTGAAATTTCTAAATTTTTGAATTTCTATCTTCTAAACTTTCATTTTTTCAAATTTCTTTATCCCTAACTTCCCAGATTAACAAAATTCAAAGATATTAAATTTCTAGACACTAAAATCCCCAGATGTTTGTACATATTCTTGGATGTCTGTATTCCTAGATCACAAGCTCCTTAGATCGCTAGATCCCTAGATCCCTAGATCCCTAAATTCCTAGATTCCAAATCCCCTACATCCCTAGATTCCTCAATGCCTACATTCTTAGATCCCTATATCCCTAGATCCCTAATCCTCTAAATTCATATCTCTAAATGCCTAAATTCCTAGATCTCTAGATTCCTGGATCCCTAGATCCCTAGATTCCTAATCCTCTGCATCCATAAATCCCTCAATGCCTACATTCTTAGATCCCTATATCCCTAGATCCTCAGATCCCTAATCCTCTACATTCATATATCCCTAAATGCCTAAATTTTTAGATCTCTAGATCCCTAAATCCTTAAATCCCTAAGTCCCTAAGTCCCTAAATCCCTAAATCCTTAAGATTCTAAATCCCTAAATTCTTAAATTCCTAAATTCCTAAATTCCTAAATTCCTAAATTACTATAACCGCAATTTCTCAAATTCCAAAGTACTGAAATACCAGTTCCTAGATCCCTAATCCAGGAAGTTCCCACGTCTCCAAATTTGGAATTGTCCTAATTCTCCAAGGTCTCCAATTCCCAAAGTCCCAGAGTCTCCAAATCTCAAAGTGTCCAAATCCCAAAGTTCCCAAATTCTAAAATTTCCAAATTTTAAAGTCCTGTAAGTTCTCAAAGTCCCAAAATCTCAAAGTTCACAAAGCCTCCAACTCCTAAAATCTCAAAATCGCAAACTTTCCGAAGTCCTCAAAATCCCCAAATGCCTTGGTCTCCAAATACCCATGTCCCCCGATATCCGAATACCTTCAAATCCCTCCGTATCCCCAAGAATCAACGACCAATAGTCCTCTTCCTCCCCGGTCACCACATTCTCCTACGTAAGCCGGATTTGGCCTTGACTGTACATCCCCAGTTCCCAGGTTGACAAAATTGCGAGAGCGTCCCGAACGCGAGCGATTACAATTTTCGGCCAACAGTTTTCACGCGCAGCTGGTCAAATAGTGAAGCACACTAATTACTGTCGTGAACAACTCGATTGATTGATCGAAATAACGAGATGGTCGACGATGCACACTTGTCAGCGATGTTTGCTCGATCCATCGATCAGACGAAGCGGCCGGTTAAAAGTAGGGGGCACGATACGATCGATTCTGATTAATCGCGGGGAATCTCATTAAAGTCGACAGGAAGAGAAGAGGCGGCAAACCAGGTTTATCGACAGTTTTTCTATTTTTTTTCTTTCCTCTCCTCTTTGAGAAAATATATTTGTGTAGTTATATATCGATCTAATTCCGAGCTGCACCAGCGACTTCCATCTCCGCTGCCGGGGGATATTCAATCAGCTGACTGGAAGAGGCAACTTCCTTTTGCTCAAACTAAATAGCGGCCGCTTTTTGCCCCTCGTACGAGGGCTGAATTATACCGGTGTCTCGAGGGGTTGTTCGCCGGAAACGATGAGAAAGGGATGGTCCACGTTCTGTCCAATTTATTAGCAATTAATACGGGTCAGGGAGGTTTCATTGCCGATGAAATAGGAGTCTTTAATTCATTTGTGAGATCGATTGCTTTCAACAGGCTGAAAGATTATAAAATAATACGCGCACCGACGCGTGAAATTGAAAATTTTCGACTGGAGATTCAACTTAGATTAGCGCAGTTCATTTACTCTATTCAGTGCATGATTAAAAGGATTTATTACATTTGTTTAGAAAGAAAATTATAGCGAATATCAGACCCTTACGGCTATCGGTAATTTTTAAATTCATATGTAAACTCTGTATTTAAAATCTCAGATTTTGTTTGAAGTAATTAATTATAATTAGAAGTCATTTAAAAATATTCGATACTCAATCCTTGTATAATTAAGTTACTAAATTACTATATTTATAAATCATATCAGCAATTAAAAAATTTAAATGTATATAAAATGAATAAAATTTCGAATTTATTCTATTTGCATGAATTAATTAAAATAAAAAATTAATTAATCATAATTTTTTAAAAATCAAATTTTCCAAAAACCATTCATACCGTTTATTGTTTAATCCATGCATTTATCTCATGAAATTTGTTTATAAAGAAAATAATTTTAAATTTGTTCTAGTTAAGCACGCTATAATAATATTTATGATTCAATTGTATATAAAGTATGGTGTTTGAAATTTCAAGTTTATTATTTTAATTAAACTGGTTAAAATAAAAAATAATTTAACAGTGATTTATTTAAAGTAAAATTATCTTCTAAATATTATTTTTATGATAGAAACAATAGAATACATAAAATCCATTATTTAAAACTTTATAGTAAGATGATATGAAAATTATGAATAATTGCCATAAAGTTTCCATATATATTTATTGGCAATTTTCATATAAAAATTCTATTTATTAACGTAGTTTAAAAGGAAAATTATATTGTTACCTTTCTTTTATTTTCACTCTTCAGTTATCAACCATAACTAGGACACCCAAGAATCAAAACACTAGTACATTTGCTCGATACACACCATTCATAAATAAAATTATAAAGTAAAAGAAGATAAATTCTTCTCACTTTCATTTCAAATAAAAATTCCAAGTTGTTAAACTCACATTCCATCCAATAAATCAAGTATTTAAACGTTTGGTCAATATTAGAGCTAATTCTATCAGGGTCTGAGGATATTCTATGTACATACACGTGTACATATCTGCTGTGTATCTTTATATATCCTTGTTCATGATCATCAATCAACTTTTTAAATCGTTTAGCTGACCAATTAAAAAAAGTGAAAGGACATAGTTAATGTCCTGTATCCTTGTGGGCGTTGTTGAAACGATACACTATCTTGTATACCAGATTTGATACTACTTTATTGATTCACAAAAGGACGTGATGGAATTAGTCGTAGAAAAATAGACCATCACAAAGCACAAAACTGGACAGTACAAAAATCTTGCATTAAACGTATATTGCAGAGGTCCTGAATCAGAGGAACATCCTAGCATCAACAAGGATACTGTGACTAAACCCAAACTTTTCTTTTACTTCTTTAATTCATGAACTGGTCAATAAAAAAGCACTTGATTGGCGATACCAATCCTATTGGACAAAGTTTAAACCTGAAAGTTTCGAATAGTACTAAAGGCTGAGCTGCGAAAGCCTCCAAAATCTTATCACACCCAAACAGGACTTAACACTTTACCACCAACGTAACTACAATTTTTATGTATCTAATTTTACTGAAAGTGGCCAGTGTCTATTAGTATTTAATTGTTGTTGGTATTGGAATCTCTCTAGGCTACAAGTTAGTAGCAATTATGCAATATACAGTGTTTTGTTTATTTAGTGTTGGATGTACTGCTACCGGCGAAGCACGTTGCCATGAGCCAAGTTGTGTTTTGTTAAGTAACATCTTTTCATTAATAAACTATTCTTATTTCTATTGACATGTGTGACTCTGTCAATTGTAAAATTTTTATTCAGAATTAACAAATGCTTTTCCATTTATTTCAACAGTTTCTAATGGGTCTACTCATCCTGGTGTTAGCGTTTCAAGGGATTAATTGGTATTTTCAAAACTTAGATTATATTTTGAGGGTCAGTTTGCATTCATGGGAGCCAATTTGCATTTCTGAAGACTTATTCATATTTTAGGAAGAGGTAGAACCGTCCTGGTCGCTATTTGGTTAATCTGGCAACTGGGATATCTTGAAAAAGAATAGTTAAAGAATAAATAATAGTAATATAATATAATATGAATAATAGTTCTATATAAGTAGAATAATAGTTATTCAAATTTTTGTATGAAATATTATTTCTCAATTCAAAATATCTCATGCAGTATTACTTTCTTGGTATATATTTTAATATTTATTTTATATACATTTTGACATATATTTTAATATCATTTTAAGCAGAATACTCCAAAAGATTTATGCAGAAGAAAATATGCAATTTCATTTAAAAATTTGTATATAACTTTTATAAGACGGTTGAGTCATCCCAAGGTCAAATAGATAAAAGTATAACATGTCTCTCTTGATGTCATATGATTTTTGTCTATAATATTTTTTCATATCATTCATATTTTTGAGAATATTTAATTGCTTTCAAATATTATAAATTAGACGTACTGTATATTTCCTGTATACTTAACGCGGTTATGTGTTTTTAATTTAGTTTTTTATTTTAAATGAAATAATGAACATTATTTATATGTAACTCAATAGTCAAAAATTACTTATGCTTATAATGTCATTTTTAATGACTTCTACAAATATTAAGAAAATTAAATATTATAATCATTTTCTTCCTTTAATTGCACCTTGTTCTTTCTCCCCCTGTCAACTTTTTAGTAATTTGTAAATTTTCATTAGCCAATATTATTATTTAGTATTTATGATCAGACATGTTGAAATCTAAATTTAATATCATTGTTACAGCTGTTTTTGGAAAGTTGACAAAATACATATACTGGACGGGCTAGTGAAATTCCCAGAACCGACTTTGTACGTAATTTTATGTTTTTGCTGTGTAATGGTAAATTATATTCATAATCAATAAACAAACCACAGTTGCGTAATTTGTGTAACTTGCATAACACGAATTCCTATAACAAAGTATACTCCATGTTATATGAGAGTTTACTGCATACTATCGAGCATGGTAGAGTTCCGTGGAGAAAATGGCGGCGCAGATAAAACGCGTGCAGCAGATGAAAATTCCAAAAATTCTAATTTTAAAGATATTTATTGGGATTAATTTCGAGAGAACTCGCATACTTTTTGTATCGTCGAAATCTTTCCAACATGGAGAAATTCCGTGTTTCAAAATAAGGATTGAAATTGAATGAGGAGGAGGGTGAATAAAAAATTAATAATTCAGAGTTGAGCCTCAAAAATAATAATTTATTGGCTCGAATTAGGGGAAAAAGCCTTGCGGCATAAAAAACCCCTTGACACATGTATTTATTTGTATTTGCATGGTGAAAGTGTGTTGCTTGTTATTTGTTATTCGAGGAGTGCAGGGTCTCACTCGAACGATATTGTGATATGTTTTTAATCCACCCTGCAATGGATGATTTGAGGAGTGCGGGGTCCCGCTCAAATCTGACGACACGCTTCGTAATCCACCCCGCATGGATGACCATTTGAGGAGTGCAAGGACTCATTCAAACGGCCCTGGTACGATAATAGAGCGACTTGCGTCGCTCATATTGTATTAGTCTATTCGAGCAGTGTAGGGTCTCGAATAGAATTGTGTATGAGGAGCGCCCTACATCGGTCCTATCGTGATTTATAAATCACGGTGATATAGTATTAATATATACAATACATTATTGTGATTCGCGAATTCGGTGCGATTCGAATTGTCACTCGCGATACACCAACCTTTCCCGAAGCTTAGAATATCGAAAGACTTTCGGTCCCCGATCCGTTCCGCATCACGTTTTAGAATCGACTGCCTTCGATATGTAAAAATCGCCCGAACATCTCCGCGTTGAGAAGTGACCGTTACAAAAATTCAATGCCATGTTTTCCAACGACGGCGAGAAAAATAAGCAAAAGAAAAAATATATCCGTTAGCCGATTTATGGCACGCACATGTTTAATTTCGGACCGATCCGGACGAGAATTGACAGACAAAAGATTTCGTTGAACCGTCCGTCGAAGCATAGAGCGACCCAGGGTGGCCTACGTGCCGACCCACTTGAGCCCTGCAATAAACTACTTAGTCGCGCCAAAAAGTCTACGTGCAGGTTCGAACAAGTCTAGTAATAAATTATTTAGTCGCGACAAAAGCCTACGTTCGGGTCCGAACATACTCCCCCCGTTGCGAGTGAAGCGAGTAATGTTATTGTGCGTTTCGAATAGTGCGATGTGTGTACAAACATTAATTATAATAATACATTATTTTTCATTTTCGAGCAATGGACACAAATTCGTAATGTTTCGTTTAACGACTCCGTTTGCGGTTTTGATCGTGACGACTCGGACCTCTCCATCGTCACCGGGATGAATCTCTGTCACTCTGCCCAGCCTCCATCGCATGCACGGTAGATTCTTGTCCATCAGGATGACGATCGAGTCGATCTTAATCTCTCCGCTTGATTTGAGCCACTTCTGGCGCTTTTGTAATTCGTGGAGGTATTCTTGATACCACCGTTTCCAAAAATCCTGACGAGCCTTCCCGATTACTTTCCAGGAAGTCAATCGATTGTCTGGAACTGAAAGATAATTATCTTCCGGCAGCATCGTGAGAGGCCGACCAACTAACACGTGCGCAGGTGTTAATGCAATAGGATCGTTCGGATCTGACGAGATAGGACATAGCGGTCGCGAATTCAGGATTGCTTCGATTTCTATTGCTAGCGTATTGATTTCTTCGAATGTTAAAAGTCGCTCGCCTACAACTCGCTTAAAATGATGTTTAAACGATTTAACCGCGGCCTCCCAAACGCCTCCGAAGTGTGGGGTTAATGGTGGATTAAAATGCCACGTTATATTCTTCGTTGTCGCAAAATCGGTTACGCGATCTTGAAATTCCGACGAGTCGAACAAAGCATATAATTCGCGAAGATGATTGTTCGCGCCTACAAAATTAGTGCCATTGTCCGAATATACGTGTATTGGTATACCTCGACGCCCAATGAAACGTCTGAAGGCGCCAAGGAAACCTTCGGTCGTGAGATCGCTCACGATTTCAATGTGCACTGCTTTAACGGACATGCAAATAAAAACGCAACCGTACGCCTTGATGCTATTTCTGTTCCGATGTTTTTTCTCTTTAATAAATAATGGACCGAAGAAATCTATACCGATATGAGAGAAAGCTACTGTTTCCTCGACGCGTGCTTTTGGTAAATTTCCCATTTTACCTTGTAATGGGGACGGCCGAAACCGAATACAACGAACGCACCGTCGTACAATTTTCCGAACTTGATTTTTTCCGTCAAGGAGCCAGAAACGATGTCGTAAAGTGTACAAAGTGCTTTGAATGCCGGTGTGATATGCCTGTTCATGTGTTTCGCGAATTATTAAATCGGTGACATGATGATGCGACGGTAAGAGAATCGGGTGTTTTTGCGAAAAAGAAATTTCGGCATTTTGTAATCGTCCGCCGACGCGGAGTAACCCGTGCTCATCGAGGAACGGATTCAAAGAGGCAAGTCGACTGCCCTTTGCTCCCCCCGATGCCGAGATGTTATGAATTTCCTCGGTAAATTGTTCTCTTTGAATCACCCGTAGGATGATTCGTTCCGCGTTCATCTTTTCATTCGCGCATAAGTTTCCTTTGTAATTATTGGATCGTAACATACGTAGACAATAGGCGATGACGCGTACTAGCTTGGAAAATGACGAAAAATTATTAAAAATTTCGCATTTATGAATTTTCGCTGCTAGACACGTATTCTTCCTTAAACCGGGTAGCTCCTTGACGAAAATCTGTGACGTTATTGGCCAGCTATTCTCGGGTTTACGCAACCAATGGGGCCCTTCAAACCACGAATCGTTCTCACAGAATACCGCGGGAAATTGACCGCGCGACAACGCGTCTGCCGGATTGTTGTTCGTTGTAACGTGTCGCCATTCGGCTTCCTTGACCGATTGAATTTCCGCGACGCGATTCGCTTCAAAAACTTTCAACGCTGTCGGAGATTTTTGCAACCATTGTAGGACTATCGTAGAGTCCGACCAGAAAATAACGCGATCAATGGCAAAGTTAAAGGCAGCTCGTGCTTCTCGATAGAGTCGAGCAAGTGTTAACGCGCCGCACAGCTCGAGCCGTGGTATCGTCATTTCTTTAATCGGCGCGA
This sequence comes from Megachile willughbiella, assembly GCA_945859595.2. Lineage (NCBI taxonomy): Eukaryota > Metazoa > Arthropoda > Insecta > Hymenoptera > Megachilidae > Megachile > Megachile willughbiella. The sequence continues at coordinate 4,047,070 of OX243807.1, forward strand.
CCCGTGATTTAGCGCACGCAAGACGGACTAAAATTTGGGTTTTTCGAGTGACGGAGCGGACATAAAGGCACGCGCCATATCCCGCCTTACTCGCGTCACAGAATCCGTGGATTTGAATAACATCCGGGTTTTCGAGCAAGAGTTTCCGATCAACCGATAAATTATTAATCAACGGGAGCTGATCCGAGAACAAAGCCCACTTAGAATACAAAGCTTGCGATACCGATTCGTCCCAATCGAGCTTCGTTTTCCAGCATTCTTGCATGAAGGTCTTTGCAGTTAGAATTACTGGTCCAAGAAGTCCGAGAGGGTCAAAGATTTTCGCGATTTCTGATAAAATTTCGCGTTTAGTTGATTTCGCAGGGGATTCGCGTGATTTTACAATATACATTAATTTATCCCCCTGCGCGTACCATCCGATGCCTAAAGTCTTTACTACAGGATTCTCGTCTATTATGCAATCTGATCCGAGAAGTTTTTCGCTAATGTTATCGAGAACGTGATTGTGGTTTGAGGCCCATTGACGTATATTAAATCCGCCGCGTCTCAACAATTCGATTATTTCGTCGCGTATTTTCAAAGCTTCGTCTAAAGAATTCGCCCCTGTTAAGAGGTCGTCGACATATAAGTCGCGCTTCAAAATCTTGGAGGCGTAGGGAAAATCCGCGCTCTCATCGTCCGCGAGCTGTTGTACGGTGCGAATGGCAAGGAACGGAGCGGAAGATACACCGAAAGTGACGGTATTTAGCTCGAATGTTCGAACACGATTGTTATCGTACCAGAATATGCGCTGGTATTTACGGTCTTCCGGGTGTATTAGTATTTGCCGATACATCTTTTCGATGTCGGCCGTAATAACATATATATGTGTGCGGAACCGGAGTAAATGTTCAAAAAGCTTATCCTGAATCGTGGGACCTACCATGAGCCTATCGTTTAGTGAAATATTTCTATCCGATTTGGCCGATGCATCGAAAACGACGCGGACCTTTGTCGTGACACTCGTGGTCTTTATCACGGCGTGATGAGGCATATAATAGCCACTTGCGGATTCATCGTCTACGAGCGACATGTGTCCGAGATTAATATATTCCTGCATCACTTTCGCGTATTCTGCCTTTAATGTCGAATCTGAATTTAATTTTCGCTGAAGCGCATGAAACCGGCGCAACGCAAGTCGTCGAGAATCGCCGAGGTCTCTATCGCCGGATCGGAACGGTAATCGCACTATGTAGCGTCCGTTTTCGCTACGTGTCGTGTTCTGAACGTAATGAGTTTCGCACAACGATTCTTCCGATAAAGATGATTCCGCGTCCACGGTTTCAATCAACCAGAATTTGGCGATTTGTTCTTTCAATTCCGATAAATTACATGAAATCTTCAGGCCATCCGCGTTATCCATCGTGCCGCCTACTACTACCCATCCGAGTTGAGTTTTTTGTAGAATTAGATCGCAGTCGTCGCGAGATAAATTAATCTGACCGATTGAAATTAATGATAAGGTGGCACCGGAGCCGATTAAAAGATCGACTGGTCGCGGTACGTGAAATTCTGGATCAGCGAGACGCAAATTGGATGGAATTTTAATTGATTCGCGCGGAAATCGTTCGTCCGGCACAAAATTAGTAATCTGTGGAACGGTTAAACATGTCAGAGTCTTTTGAAAATCGCTGTAAAGTGCCCGAAAAGTTATTGTAACGAGACTCTTTGACATGGTGGTCATTTCATTAATCGCATTAATAGGCATCGAGCACGGTTGCGTCGGAAGCTTTAATTGTTTCGCAAGATTTTCTGTTATAAAGTGTGCCGTCGCACACGTATCGAGAAGCGCGCGGGCTTCCGTAAATGTTCCGTCCGCGGCTCGTATTCGAACTATCGCGCTCATCATCAACTGCGATCGGGGGGCACGGGACACGGTGGTTAACGCGATTCCTGATTGTCATGCTAAATTCTTTGATTCGACTGTTTCGTTCGCGGATGTCGATGTTGACGTCGTTTGCACGGCGGATGTCTGACGGTTTTCAAAATTATGCAATAATGAGTGATGAAGATTCCCGCAGCGTTTACATCGCGACGATTTACATTGTCCGCGATGAAGTCGAAGACAATTTTTACATAACTGTTTACGTTTAACCGCATCCCACCGTTGAGATACAGTTAATTTTCCGAATGCCGGGCATTTCGAAATAAAGTGCTGCTGATTACAATACGCGCAAGTACCCGAAGTAGCCGTAACAAATATACGCGTGCTGGGCCCGGTTTTACGCGTTTTTACCGCGCGCGAATCACGATCGGCTCGGCGTTTCTCTCCCGTCGCGGCATTGTCGCGATCGGTGTTTTGCTCGAGAGTCAGTAATCGGAACGAAGTTTCGTTAATGAATTTGTAAAATTGATCTAACGTGGGAAGAATATCTAGACTCAACGTTTCTTCCCATTTTTGGCGAATTTCGTTCGGCAACGTCGTTTCGAGTATGCGAATAATTAGACCTGGATCCGGATTCACTCCTAACGATTGTAGCATGTTAATATGCTGGCGAACTTCATCGATTAATTTCGCGAGCCCGTTAGAGGTTGCCTTAGCCGGGGATTTTATATTGATAATGGCGTCGTAATGTTTTGATACTAATATACGACGTTTTTCGTATGAGTCGACTAACAAACGCCACGCGTTTTGATAATTCTCCGCGCTCGTGTTGAAAAGCAAAATCTTGTTTAGCGCGTCGCCTTGAAGCGAGTTTTTCAAATATAGAAATTTCTCTAAATCGGCGAGGTCTGTGCGCTCGTCGATCATGGCCATAAATGCATTTTTATATGATAGCCATTTATCTATGCTCCCGTCAAATTTCGGTAATTCCGCTACCGGTAATTTTAAAGTGCGTCGCCCTTCTACTATAGTTGTGTTTAGCATCGCGTTACCGAACGTGTCGTTAATTCGCGTTGCTGAAGTTCCGGCGACTGGCATGGATTCGACTTTACCCGCGACGTCATAATAACGATTTTGAATTTCATCGATGTCACTCAGTTGTTCATTTGACGGATCAATAATCGCGAGCTCATCGTGCAATTCTTCGTAGGCAGGCATCAATTCCGTAACTCGATTTAACCGTATTCTAAGACTCGATTGATCAGATCGATTCGACGCGACGCAGTTCTCGAGCTGTGTTAGCTGCCTTTTAAGCGATGCGCGCTTTTGGCTAATAACTTTAACCCTATCCATCGTAAATCTCGCTTCAATGAATTATCCGCGTGAAATTAAGCTAAGCAAATTCTCTAAGAGTATAGCAAAGAATACTTAGCTTCACTGATGGACACCGTCGGCAGCGGGTGGCAGGTGGGCGAGAGAATCCCCGTGTGGCGATGGAGATGGTTGTCCTGAGGTCCTTGATGTTCGTGGTAGTATGCGACGTGCGTTATTGAGCACTGCTGTGACTCTTTATCGTTAAGTCACTTTACGTATTAATAATACGATAAATCCGTGAGGACACGGTAGTATGGTTGGCTTCGATAGCACAAGAAAATGTCAAGCTTGTTCTGTAGCGTGTTTCCACGTTGACAGTCAAAGTTAGACTAGACCGTTTCAGGCCCTTTTCGTTTCGAAGGACCCTCCCCCGTAAGGGAAGGGACCGTTGGTGGGAAAATTGGGGACCTCCCAGTTCGGGAAAATCACCCCCCTTTCCGCTTCTTGAACACACTTTCACCGTTTTACCGCTCGTCCTCACAGGAGGCACCAAAATGTATCGTCGAAATCTTTCCAACATGGAGAAATTCCGTGTTTCAAAATAAGGATTGAAATTGAATGAGGAGGAGGGTGAATAAAAAATTAATAATTCAGAGTTGAGCCTCAAAAATAATAATTTATTGGCTCGAATTAGGGGAAAAAGCCTTGCGGCATAAAAAACCCCTTGACACATGTATTTATTTGTATTTGCATGGTGAAAGTGTGTTGCTTGTTATTTGTTATTCGAGGAGTGCAGGGTCTCACTCGAACGATATTGTGATATGTTTTTAATCCACCCTGCAATGGATGATTTGAGGAGTGCGGGGTCCCGCTCAAATCTGACGACACGCTTCGTAATCCACCCCGCATGGATGACCATTTGAGGAGTGCAAGGACTCATTCAAACGGCCCTGGTACGATAATAGAGCGACTTGCGTCGCTCATATTGTATTAGTCTATTCGAGCAGTGTAGGGTCTCGAATAGAATTGTGTATGAGGAGCGCCCTACATCGGTCCTATCGTGATTTATAAATCACGGTGATATAGTATTAATATATACAATACATTATTGTGATTCGCGAATTCGGTGCGATTCGAATTGTCACTCGCGATACACCAACCTTTCCCGAAGCTTAGAATATCGAAAGACTTTCGGTCCCCGATCCGTTCCGCATCACGTTTTAGAATCGACTGCCTTCGATATGTAAAAATCGCCCGAACATCTCCGCGTTGAGAAGTGACCGTTACAAAAATTCAATGCCATGTTTTCCAACGACGGCGAGAAAAATAAGCAAAAGAAAAAATATATCCGTTAGCCGATTTATGGCACGCACATGTTTAATTTCGGACCGATCCGGACGAGAATTGACAGACAAAAGATTTCGTTGAACCGTCCGTCGAAGCATAGAGCGACCCAGGGTGGCCTACGTGCCGACCCACTTGAGCCCTGCAATAAACTACTTAGTCGCGCCAAAAAGTCTACGTGCAGGTTCGAACAAGTCTAGTAATAAATTATTTAGTCGCGACAAAAGCCTACGTTCGGGTCCGAACACTTTTTAATTATTAAATGTAGTTATGAAAGTATTAAATATATCTACTAACATATTCAATATTGTATCAAACATTATCAAATAAATTCTTGAGAACTATTAAATAAATTATGATAATTATTTTCGATAAACAAATGTTAATAATGGGGCATTTAATGCTGATGTTAAATGCTGCTAATTATGAGTTACTATAACTCGTCATTCCTAAATAACAAATTGTAATTTATTTACATTCGTTATACATCAAAAATATAAATGTATCTACAAATGTACGCTTTAAACATTATTATGACAAGGCAAAGTTGTTAGTAAAATTTGTGATCCCTAAATAAAGAATAAAAATTTATTTGTAAATTTGTAAAATATAAATGTAAATCAAAACGTTATATAACAATTATCAAATGAGTTTTACGTAACTATTAAATAAATTTCAATTATTTTTAATTAATGAACAGTAGTAATGAAATATCCAATCAAATGCTGTTGAACATAAGTTCACTATAACACGTCATCCCTAAATAACTAATAAAAATTTATTCATAACGAATAAATAATGATAAATTAAAAATTTATCTGCAAGTTTAATAACTAATTTTTTTATTCGCCCCCTCTTATCCTACGCTATATTCATAATTTTTCACGGAATATTCAAGAAACAAAATCGAAAATCCATTTTTCACGTGGACCAATATTTCGTAGTTATACGGAAAAACTGTTAATCGGTAATCGATGCACCGCATCGAGCTGGCTGTACAGGAAACAGAGTATTCGCGAATAGAAGCAAAGAAACCAGGATGATGGCAACGACTGCGTGGAAACAAGGACTCCAACGGCAGATTGTTTCGAATTCGTAGGCAAGGAACAAAAACAAGCGAACCGAATGGCGAGAACGCAGGGATTGTTCGAGATTTTCCAAGCTGATCTAAAGCTTGATCGGTTTGCAGTCGGTCTGACTCGATTGAAAAAAGCAATAAGCTCAAAGAGAATTAGCCGGCGTACTGTCGAAACGATCGTTGTTAGATTCGCCGGTTCAATTGTTCAGAATAATTCGTCACGTGTGTACGGTCGTCGAAATTCGAACAGTTTGCATTTCACCCGAACAGAAAAATGCATTGGCGTAACTAGGACTTTTGTGTGGAGTGGGTTGGGTTACGGAGATAATGCATAGTAGGGCATGATAGCAGCGGTTTGGGGGAATTTAGAAGTTTCAGGAAAGTTTTGGTAAATTGGAGATTTAGGAATTGGGAAATTTTTGATTTTAGGAATTGGATATTTTGATAATTTGGGAATTTAGGAGTTTGGGAGCTTGCAATATTTGTGGATTTGGGGGTTTGATAATTTGAAAATTTGGGAAATTGGGGTTTGGGGATTTGGGAATTTGGGCATTTGGGGATTTGGGGATTTGGGGATTTGGAAATTTGGGATTTGAGAATTTGAAAATTTGGGAAATTGGAGATTTGGGGATTTGAGAATTTGGAAATTTGGGAAATTGGGGTTTGGGGATTTGGGAATTTGGGCATTTGGGGATTTGGGGATTTGGGGATTTGAGGATTTGGGGATTTGGAAATTTCGAAATTTGGGAAATTTGGGATTTGAGAATTTGAAAATTTGGGAAATTGGAGATTTGGAAATTTGGGGATTTGGGGATTTGAGAATTTGGAAATTTGGAAATTTGGGAAATTGGGGATTTGAGAATTTGAAAATTTGGGAAATTTGGGAAATTCGGGATTTGAGAATTTGGAAATTTGGGAAATTGGGGAAATTTGGCATTTGAGAATTTGAAATTTTGGGAAATTGGAGGTTTGGGAATTTGGGGATTTGGAGATTTGGGGATTTGGGGATTTGAGAATTTGGGAATTTGGGATTTGAGAATTTGAAAATTTGGGAAATTGGAGATTTGGAAATTTGGGGATTTGGGGATTTGAGAATTTGGAAATTTGGAAATTTGGGAAATTGGGGATTTGAGAATTTGAAAATTTGGGAAATTTGGGAAATTCGGGATTTGAGAATTTGGAAATTTGGGAAATTGGGGAAATTTGGCATTTGAGAATTTGAAATTTTGGGAAATTGGAGATTTGGAAATTTGGGGATTTGGGGATTTGAGAATTTGGAAATTTGGAAATTTGGGAAATTGGGGATTTGAGAATTTGAAAATTTGGGAAATTTGGGAAATTCGGGATTTGAGAATTTGGAAATTTGGGAAATTGGGGAAATTTGGCATTTGAGAATTTGAAATTTTGGGAAATTGGAGGTTTGGGAATTTGGGGATTTGGAGATTTGGGGATTTGGGGATTTGAGAATTTGGGAATTTGGGAAATTGGGGAAATTTGGGATTTGAGAATTTGAAATTTTGGGAAATTGGAGGTTTGGGAATTTGGGGATTTGGAGATTTGGGGATTTGGGGATTTGAGAATTTGGGAATTTGGGATTTGAGAATTTGAAAATTTGAGAAATTGGAAATTTGGGAATTTGGTGATTTGGAGATTTGGGGATTTGAAAATTTGGAAATTTGGGAAATTGGGGATTTGAAAATTTGGAAAATTTGGGAAATTGGAGATTTGAGAATTTTTAAATTTGGGAAATTTGGGAAATTTGGGAAATTAGGGATTTAGGAATTTAGGGATTTGGGAATTGGGGGATTTAGGGATGTGGGTTTTGGGAATTTGGAGATTTTTAAATTTGAAAAATTGCACATTTTCAAATTTTAGTATTTCGAAATTCAAAAATTTGTTAAACTTGAGTTTTCGAACGTTGTTTATGTCATAAAAGTAGGTTTGTATAAAATTATATAAATATATATATTTCTATATTTATGCACAACATTATAATACATATTAATACGTATATTATATTAGTACAATAATGTATGTGTATATATAGCTACTAACATATTCTAGTACATAATTTGATACATTAACAGGAGTGATATTAGTGATTACGTGGTGCATATATGATCACGTAAATGAAATGAACAGACGCAGGAGAATGTTCAATTTAACTAATGGAAGCGTATTCAATACAAATTTCAGTATTCTATACATTACAGTGGTTTCATTCGATATTATTTGAAACTGATTTCTAAAAATTGAATGTTTAATAATTGCTTGAGTCAAAACTTTGCATGTATATTGACATCTTTATTAGATTTATAAATTATTTGTATATATTTATCTCCATATGTGACAGACTATCACCTACTTACATAGCTTACTGTACGATCTTAAAAACTGAAACATTCTGAATAGAAAATTTCGTGTCCTTATAATTGTTTTCTAAGACAGTTGCTAAATCAGTGATGTAACGTTTATTTAATTTTCAATTTTACTAATTCTAATATTAAAAAATTTTTAATTCTCAAATATTTTAATATTGAAATTCTGAAATTTCCTGAGCATCGAACCAGCCATGATCAACATTCCAATATTCTGAAATCCCAAATTTCCAAACTTCTCAACTTCCAAATTCTTAAATTTACAAATTATCAAATCTTAAATTCTTAAATTTATAAACCAAATTCTCAAATTCTCAAATTCTCAAGTTTCCAAATTCCTAAATTCCCAAATTCCCAAATTCCTAAATTCCTAAATTCCTAAATTCCTAAATTTCCAAATTCTCAAATTCCCAAATTCCCAAATTTCCAAATTCTTAAATTCCCAAGTTCCTAAATTGTCAAATTGTCAAATTCCCAAATTCACAAACTCCCAAATTCCGAAATGCCCAAATTCCCAAATTCCAAAATTCCCAAATTCCCAAATTCCCAAGTCCCTAAATTCTTAAATTCCCAAATGTTCAAACTTCCGAATTCCAAAATATTTCAATTCTGAATTTTCAACTTCCAAATACCCACATTTCGAAATTCTTAAATTTTCGAATTTCCGAACTTTCAACACTCTAAATTCTGAAATGTTCATATTCCCTAGTTTCTGAATTTCCAAAATCCCATGTTTCCAAATTTTCAGTTTCCCAAATTTCTATATTCCCCAGTTTCCGAATTCATGAATTTCTAAATCCTTGGATCTGTGAGTACCAAGTCACAAAACACCCTAGCTCTTAATTTCTTAAGAGTCCACATTTAACTTCCTAAATTTCTTCATTATTAAATTTCCAAATTTCCAATTTACCAAGACTCTAGATTCCCAAGTATCTAAATTCTCAAGTTTTCAAATTTACAGCATTTTCAAATTTTCAAATTTTCAAATTCTCAAATTCCCAATTTCTGATGAAACTCAGAAACTAGTTCTTGCTAGTGCTAAAATTTTCAAAGCCCTACATCTTATGTCCCAAACTCTCTAGTTCCACAAATCTCAACACTCCAAACTCAAAAATTTTCAAATCTCCACTTCAAATCTTCACAAGCCAAAACGGTGGAGTTTCTATAACTCCACACGAGTGTCAAACAATTTGGCAACCCCTAATTCTACTCATCACTGCAAATATTAATATAAAACTTAATTTCATCCAAATTTTAAAAATAAAAATTGCTAAACATAAACTCACTAATCCATTAAATATTATATCGTTTTGTAAATAAAAGTGAGTTGTTACCTGAAAGTTCAAAAGTTGGAATAACAAAGAATACTTCAAGTCACGTTCATGCATTTCTTATAGCAATTGTTTGCATAATTTCCGGACTTTTCTCTTACACAGGATGCACTTAACATTCGTATCTCTCTAAGGAAAAGAAAATATCATTCCGAACTTGGAACCGTTCATTCTGCATCTGTAAGCTTCTTAACCTTCGAACTTTACAACCTTCGAGCTTTGGAAGCTCCTAAACTCGCCAAATTTAATACACTTTCGGAAACTTTCTACGTGTTTGTAGCACCATCACGTGAAAGCACATGGCCGCGAACATTACATTTTCCCTCTTTAATAAACCGAAACGTCTTGGGACAAAAGGTATCCTTTCATCAATTTCACGCGCCTCTGTGTCTTACAACATGTTTCGTCGAAATGAGACTTGTTCCTGGCTCTTTGCGACATGCCTCGTTTGCTGTCTTGTCACTCTTATCACTTCCGTTCTGTTGTCTGCAGAAAAATTACAGCTGCACGAATTTATGACTGCTCGAAGTTATAAACTGAGTGTTATTACTTCCTTAAATTTATATTTAACAATGTAAACTGTGATGTTTAAAATATCTAGCTGGAAATTTGTAGTATTTCAGATCTAGAAATTTGTATTTTCTGAATCTTACAAGGGGATGTCATAACGTTGGAAACACCAATTTCAAATTTGGTACGACTATAGAGGAAACTGATAGTAATAATTTTGCAAAAGCTCGATGTGCAACTCTGCAAAATAAGAGAGATACGTTTAAACTTCTTGTCATTTTTATTTAACTTAAGCACGAAGTCAAGAATGTGTAATATTTTTTATATTACTTTATTTGGAAGAGACTACTGGGTAATAGGTCGTCTATTCCTACGTTGCAATTTTCCCTAGCGAAGACCACCTTGCATAAAAATTCCAATTACACCAAAGAGTACTTCTTAGTCTATAATTTTTTCAACGCTTGCTAAAAGCTAACTAATTATTACTACAATGTTATAAATTTTGAGAAGAATGCACCGCGAATATGACTCGACACTATAAATCAAGAGGTTAAGGATTTTTGAATTCAATGCTGTGTGATATACTATGTATCATTAAAGGAATTTTCTTTTTCAATTTGTTAAGATTATACAGTGAAGACGACAACGAATTATTATAAGGATGTGAAGCCAAATAATATTCTACGATTTATTAAAATAATATTACAAGAAACTGATGTTTATAACACGATGGCAACGACACAATAAATTGAACAGAACAGATATTCAGGACGGTGGTCACGTTTTATGTAAACCAATGACTGACAAGGGACCTCACTTAAGTGTTACACGCGGATTTTAATGAAATTTACATATGTGGTAGTTTTTCGAAAATTATTTGACCCATATTTTTTTATATCTGCTGACATGCATGTTGAGGGGGTGAAAATAGCCCTCAAAGTTGGGGTTGAAAACACATTTTTTTTAATATCTCGCAAACTAGAGGGTGTAGGAGGTTGAATTTTCTTTTAAAATGTGTATTTTTGAGTAAGGAATTTAGTTTATTACGAAACTTTCAGGAGAAATTATTTATTTAAATAATATATTAAAAAATTGGATTTTTTTGTCAATTTTTTACCCCAAATGCCGTTCGATTTTTATGCAGATTTGTATACGTAAAATATGGACGAAAATGGGGGATACGTGTCTTTGGAATTTTTTGTTTATTGCAATTTAGCAATAATTATTACATATGCATTTTTCGTCTACTTTTTACGGGGAAAAGTCTTGAGATTTGTTTTTGAAGAGTGTGAGCCCTTTTTATACAATCATTTTTCAACAAGTTTCAATCAGTTTGTAACAATTGGATAATATTACATGTTTATTGTTCCATCGGTAGCCAGAGAAGGTCTCGCGGGCATGTATAAATCCGCCGCGGTACCAGTCCTCGTTGTAGGGAACGTAGGTTTTTATAGGCAATGGAACTTTTAGCCGAAGGTAAAAGTTTAGCTATTTAACTCTTAATAATTTGAACAAAAATGTTTCTCATTTAAATGATTTGTTATCTCTGAAAGCTGCTAATTTTGTTATAGTATTCATGGTAATGCAAAAATCTAAGTATAAAAATATTGCACATTCCAAAAGATACTACCGCATTTATACAGCCATTACATGTGTTCAGTTTTAGAATATGGAAGAATTTTGCACATAAGATTTCTGAGATAATAATTTTATTAAATTTGGATATGACTTTACATTAAAAAAATGTCATAATTAAATTACAATCTCTGATACATAATCAACATTCATCGCCAAGATAGAAAAATTTATTCCGATGTGTATGTTTCCGTTATAGATATGTCAGCGTCGTACTTGACGAATTTAATAACCCAGTTGATTTTGCTTGAATGATTTAGAAACTATGTTTTATTCTCAATATACTGATGTATTATAGTTTCTATAAACTGTTCGTGGTGAGTCCAGCATTTCTATTTTACACATTTCTTCCTTGAATTTCATTACTGTACACACTATATAATATAAGTTTCAAAAATAATCATTCCATTTTAGCTTTATTATTTTTATTAGAATTTAAAACTTTTAATTTTTATTTTAATTTCAAAAATTTATTATTTTTATTACAATTAATTTATATCTACATTCAATACGATCAAAGGATCAGAAATTTTTCGACCAAAATTTTTCCAAATTTGAAACCTATAGACGCCAAATGGTTGAACAAATGGTGTGGCATTTTTTGGTATTTTTAATATTTCCAGTTTCTTAATCTGTTTTTGACATTGGGATTGCACGTCATAACTCCTTCTTGCTACACCTTTTCATGAGTCGAGGAGCACAACAGTATTTTCTGTTGCACGCGGAAAGAAAACTTTGACAAATTTTTAAGTAGAAGCTTGTTCCATTTCCTCTTCATTGACAGAAAAAGGTAAGATTTGGTCATAAGTCAAATCGTCAAATATAAACTCTTATTGCATTTCTATATCCGTATACATATGTCGATTCTTTATACATGTTGATTGCATTTGTACAACGACGATCGGTACAGCGGCGGATATATACCTGCCCGCTGGACCTTCTCTGGCTACCGATGGCACAATAAACATGTAATATTATCCAATTGTTACAAACTGATTGAAACTTGTTGAAAAATGATTGTATAAAAAGGGCTCACACTCTTCGAAAACAAATCTCAAGACTTTTCTCCGTAAAAAGTAGACGAAAAATGCATATGTAATAATTATTGCTAAATTGCAATAAACAAAAAATTCCAAAGACACGTATCCCCCATTTTCGTCCATATTTTACGTATACAAATCTGCATAAAAATCGAACGGCATTTGGGGTAAAAAATTGACAAAAAAATCCAATTTTTTAATATATTATTTAAATAAATAATTTCTCCTGAAAGTTTCGTAATAAACTAAATTCCTTACTCAAAAATACACATTTTAAAAGAAAATTCAACCTCCTACACCCTCTAGTTTGCGAGATATTAAAAAAAATGTGTTTTCAACCCCAACTTTGAGGGCTATTTTCACCCCCTCAACATGCATGTCAGCAGATATAAAAAAATATGGGTCAAATAATTTTCGAAAAACTACCACATATGTAAATTTCATTAAAATCCGCGTGTAACACTTAAGTGAGGTCCCTTGTGAGTAGTATTTTGTCAATCGATTACTTTATGAGTCGAATAATGATTCACGTCGATAATTTGGTATATCCTCAACAGAATTTAATAGCCAAGTTTGTACTGGCAGGTGCTGACGCCTCTTCGCGGTAGTTAACACGTGTTAAAACTAGATCGTTATACTGATCTTTAGTAACGAAAGGGTTAAAGTACACACTCCCCGAAATTTCCGACACGTCAGCCTCTTTTCACTTTCCGTCACCGAGAATTGTGCAGGTCGGTCTTCTGCTCGTTCCATTTTCATTATCTCTCTCTCGTTCGTTTCACATCGACCGTGTTCATGTGCAACGCGGTACACACCGGGAAAGCTTGTTTGAAAAAAAAAAGGAAATACGTGTATCGCTGGTGACGTGTACGAAGATAAGACAGACGGTCAGATTGAAGCTCGTGATAAGTTGCAGCATTTGGTTCGTGCAAAATGAAGCATGGAATATCGAAGGTTGGAGGGTGTTGAGTGGAGGATAAGCTAGGTTTTCAACGATGAGCTGCGGAAAAGCGAGGATTTTAACCGTTTCGATCAACGACGTCATGTTACTACATATCACTATTATTACATACAAATTATTTCATTACATTGTTAAATAACTTTAATATACACAGAAGTAGACACACTGTGCAATTACTTCAAATAACTGATAAATGATTGACACACAAACATTTTTAAAATGAATGCTAGTTCATACAGTACTGTAATTGCTTTATTATTAGTTTGTCTTCTCATCGAAATACGAAAATCACTTTTCGTTTCAGGACAAAATACCTAAGAGTATTTTTCAAATTTGGATAAGTATAAAAATTTGCATAAAAGAAAATATTGGAAGAAATCGTGTTTGAAGTTAGTACATACCGAGATATCAACAAAATGTTTTAATTCAAGCGATACTCAAAGTTGTCTATTACTATTAATACATCTTTTAATCTAATTACAATTACTTCAAATAATTCATAAATCATAGACTGTAGAAATAAATTTTTCAAACAGAAGTTGCACGATTTCCAGGAACACAGTGCTCTACTTTATTCTTGGTATCCTTTATCGAAATATGAAAGTCACCTCCAGTTTTTTAAGCGAAATGCCTAATATTACTCCTTCCATTTCAGTGAAGCATGAAATTTTGCATAAATTAGTATTGGTAGAGATCGTGTCTAAGATTAATACTTCCCGAGATATTATCAAAATTAGTTTCGGCTCAAGCGGTGCTCAAACTGTTATCTATTATTATCAATACACTTTCTTAATCTGATGAGTGAATGATAAACTCTTTCAAGCATTTCTATAGTTATTGTGGCGTATGCACGAATAATTCGTACTCGCGTATCTTCGACTGCCGTGGCTCGCGATAAATTTCATTTTTAGTACTCCCCGGAGGGAATAATCAAGCGGTGTTAAATCTGGCCAGCGGGTTAGCCAAGTAATTCTATTACCACGTCCGATTCCGCGATTGGGAAACATTCTGTTTAATACCTGCCGTGTTTGTCGAGCATTATGTGTAGGACAGCTGTCATGTTGACACCTCATTCTTAAACGTATCAGAGACGATACTTCTTCTAACAGATCTGGTAATACTTCGGACAGAAAAATGGAATATGTTTGACCTGCTAATGATGCATTAATGAAATACGGTCCAATGATCTGCTAACCAATCATGGCCGCACCAAACATTGATATTCCACCGGTGTTGATGGTCGATTTATCGAAGTCATTGCGGATTCTCTGCTGCTCAGTAATGCATGTGTAACGATTCTGGAGCAATCTACAGAAATTTTACAGCGCTCGTGAGATAAAGAGCGGTATTTACCTACTGAGCGACTCGTCTTGCAATAACTAAATATAAAGAATGTGGGATTCGTGTGGTGTGCGGTTAAGGAGTGAAATCCACAGGTCAATACCTTTCAACAAGCAGGTTTATTCAATAAAATAATAATGATGATTAACAATTAACAAAATAGGAAAATAAGAAAATAAGAAAATGAGAAAAGTATATGAAATATAAATTGATATAATGAACGACTAGATAAATAACTAAATAGGTACTGTCGTATAATGAGCAGAAAACTATATGAATTAAATATTACGCTATTCGTAATTATTAGAAGAATTTAATAGAATCTCTATTTTTGGTTATTTAACTCGAAGTCCTATAAATTGAATTTACAGACGAGGCTAACTCGACTACGCTTGTACAATATTAACAAGATTCAAAATTCTAAGTGTCAATAATTCGTATTCTTTTCAATGATCAACGCAGTTGCAAAGTTTAACAAAATTAATAAGTTTCTAGCTCTACGCGGAATCCTACCTAAGTCTGATTCTCTTTTAAGCTTGGCTAGATTCGCTTTTACAATATTTACGATAATAATACTAGTTCGACTTCGAAGATTATTCTGCTCTGCCTCTAGGCTGGTTTCGCTCGGCCTTTTATATTCGAGATTCCCCCCCGTTTCAAGATTATGACGTATATAATTTGCGTACAATTTACATATAATTCTTAATTAAACGCTAATTAACAAAGCAATTGAATTTCTAACATTGCCAATAGTGTTTTCTGAAGAATAGTTAATGTTTTTAATACAAAAATTATTAATTAATAGCATATTAACGAAAAATACACTTTCTGTCCTTTTCTACATTTTTCGCACGTACGCCAGTAAGGACCTGAACTATATGTCGAAGCATACGATGCTTCGGAATATTCCATAGATCACGATTACAATTTATTATTCATCTGAGTTAATAAAATAATATCTGACTTTGAGTATCGAGAGTTAAGCTTAATATAACATTTGCTAATTTTGTATATTGATAGATTTTATTAATTAATGATTCTAATGACCAATAATTCTTATTAATTGAAATTATATATTCTATCTCTCTCTAGAGATCGCGAGCCAATTCCTGGAAATCCTACCTATTGTTGTGTCACGTAGACACGCGGCATTCCGGAATCTTCCGTACGAGATATTTACAATACATTATTTATAATGTACTATTTACAGTGCATTATCTATTCAAATAGAACAATATGAATATTTGGCCGTCAACGGTTCGGTTTACCATATAATCGAATTCGCTTTCCTATATTCTATTTTGACAAATAGTTATTTAATAGCTTTCGTATTTAATATCATTGTTAATGAAAAATATGTATATATGCTATCCTTTCTAATACAGCGTATGAGTCTTGAGCTATTGTCGCAACGCGTGGAATAGAATCTTTATAATACATTATTTATTTAAACAAAAGAAATATTAAATGAATCGGATAATTAATAATTGGACTTAACATTCGATTAACTCGCTTATATGTTTGCTAACTTAATGATTATTTAATATTCGCAAATTAAATATATATATGTGTATATATCTATATGTATATATGTGTTACCGACAGTTCAACCCAAATTTGATGGTAATTGATGTATCTAATTGCCGCGGTCGGTAATAGAAAAATATCGTCGATAATCGAAATTGAAATACCTTTAAAGAGATGAAGTAATTTAACAGCGAGATAGTTCTGAGAGCGCAAGAGAGGAAAAAAAAAACAAAAAAATTCCCCAGGGATGTTACACATGCTTTTCAAATTTACTTCCCCGTTATTTGTAAATGTTGTTGCGTCGAATTTAAAATTAAATTTAACGCTGAAACTACCAAAGTAGTCAACTGAACATTTTACAAGTTTCTTGTTTTAAGTTACAAAAATTGTTAATGTGACTCTCTTGAAATCTGCGTTGATTTTCATCTGGATAAATAATTAACGTGTACATTAATTTGTGCTTTATCGTTTATTTATTTTTCAACTAAATTTTTAATTTCAAAATAAGTTATACGTCGGTAGGTGTAATGTTAAACTGAAGATCGTAATTTGATTTAACATTAAATATGAATTTGTTCTCTATTTTCAGTTATATTAACATGAGTTCGTTCTATATTTTTAGTCATATTAATATGAGATTCTTTTTCTTCAGTTAGTATTAATATTAGTTCATTCTTCTTTTCCAGTCAGCCATGTGAATTCATTTTCACATACTCCGTTTTCATTAGTATTATATTTTTATTACCTTTTCTCATGAAACCTGTTTTCAGAAATATTCTCCGCACTTAATTAAAAAATATTGACGTTTATTTACCGCTTCATCGAAAAAGAATGAAGAAGTACCGTCTGTTCTATCTAAAAACTTGTTCCTCCCTGATTTATAAATTCTGCTTCGTCGATCTCCAAAATGATTTGTACAAATGCACCTTTTGTATTTTGTATATAATACAGCAACCGTGCACAAAATTGTGTGCGTTTTTCAAAGTCCTGCCTGTGTAATTCTGGACGTATTGATAGGTGATATGGATGAAATTTCTGAGAATGATGAATTCGCGTAACTCTACTCTGACTGATACCTGCACCGCGTGAATTTTCCCGAGTACCGATATGTGGACTGTGGGCAACAAGTGCTAAAACAAAAGTGATGTCCTCGTTGTTTTTTGTTGCGTTGCGCAAAAGAAGTGGAAATGTGAAGTACTTAGCTTTTGACTTTGGTAGTGTAACCATTATTTGATTCCAAAGAGATTACTGAATGTAAACACACGACTAGAATGAAAGAAAAATAGACTTTATTTAATTACATGTTCAAATGCATTCCACCTTCCATCAGGCAATATTCCGCTCTTTTACCGCGCATTTCCACTTCTGTAAATCGAGTAATATATTAATAAAAATATTATGTAATATATGTTTTGAATTCGTTTCGATGTTCTCTAAAGCTATGAATACAAAAAAATGTATGTTCCTATTTAAAAAACTCAAGGTGACCTTGACTTTGCCAAAAAACAAACTGTTTCCGAAATTTGCTTTACTAATATCTATTGTGCACTTCATACCCTGCAAATATCATTCTATACTTTTTTTTGTAAGGTGGCTGTAAATGGGAGAAAAATCGTGAGTAGCTTTACAGGTAACACCCTGTATATGCAACTAAAATCTTATTATACAATATATTAATTGTTTTTTCAATTTTTAAGAGGTATTATGATCAAGTTCTATATTTAATCATCATTTAGCGTCTTTAACTATATTTGTCCTTTCACAAAATGAATGATTCTTCATATTTATTAAATTTTCAGTAAAATTTCGCAAACTGAAACTGATATTATAATAATTTAGTGTAACCTCATGTATTGTATACGATATGTGTGTTTTTTGGAGTTTAAATCACGTTCCTACTATTATGAACACGATGTAATATAGTATTCTTAAAATCAGTCTTTATTTTTTAACCTTTTGTAGCAGATGAAAACACCATTATACTTGGAGCTCTTAAATATTATACCCTAAAAACAACAAACTAAATTAAAGTATACATAACCCTTCAAGGTCATGTATACATTTGATGATGGAAAAGAAAGCATTGATATATAAATTCTATAAACGATGACAGAAATAACATAATTTTCTCATCAATCCAATGAATATTATACTTGTATAATTATACTTGTATTGTATAAAATGTGTGGTATACTATGGGTCTGAATAGACCCAGATCTTTCACCCGAACTTACCTGTTTAACTATATATAAGTATATAATAGACAAAATACTTCATTATACTCAGCTCTGTTTTTACGCAAGATACCCTAAAATGTAAGTTTCAAGGTCATATATGCATTTATCAAAGAAAAACAAATTTGACACATAAATTAAATAAATATCATATATTGTCAAAGACAACGACTTTATGGCTGATCCAATACAACATAATTATGTTGTTTTTGTATATCGGAAGAATCATGTTCTTTTAGAATTTTATTTGCGAGTTTCAGAAAAGTAAAATTCGATGGTTGATCTCAATTAGTATATTTAGTTTTATATATTTTAGCTCTCACAGCATTTTCACGCACCATAAACGATCATCGTATCGTATTTTTCGCTATTGCTGGACATGTCAATAAAAGTAGCACACAATGTCTCTCAAGCTAACTTCCACGATATCACATTTACTATTACCGAGCTTCGGCAACTGAGCTGACAATGAGGTACTATGTTTCTCACGCTGACGATGTTTAAAATATAACAAAAACTGTGCACAGAAGTATGGTCTGTCATAAACAAAGTTATGGCCACATTGACCAAACCTATTTTCTAGTACAAAATTGTAATTTTAAAAATATCAGTTATTTAATCTTATTGTTAGATTAAATATCTGCTATTAACCTTAGATAGTACCTCTGGAAACATGATTTCACACAAAAAATGTTTCATCTAAATTCATAATTAACCCTTAACGGTCACACTGGGTATGAAACGACTCCAGCCAATTTAGCTTTAATTTTAGCCACTTTATATCCTGAACATCTGAATAAGTACCTTTTCTGAAACCCCGGTATTTTTATTATTTTTTTCTCAAACTTCTCAAGAATTTTCAGCTAAACTTTTAGCTCTTTATATCAAAATCGAAAAAAGTTTTGTATTTTTCTGTGAAAACTGTCATTTTTTCAATTTCTTGTTTCATATTCAACGTTTAAATTTACTGAAATCAGCCGTGAAATATGTTAACACTATTTCTACCAAGAGCTGTTAAAGGACACCTTTCAAATTTTAACTTAAAATTATTCTCCAAGTTGAATCATTTCTCCACAATTAATTTGTTGACCTTTCACACAATAGTTGCTAAATTAATTTAGCGATATCATTTTCTTCCGTCCTAGATCTAAAAATGTGCATATGGTATATTTATTTCTACCATGAGGTCTTTTGTCACCTTAAGGATTTCATGACAGTGCCTAATTTTAAACCATTTTACATATAAATATCAACACCATTTAGCAGCATCACATCAATTATAATCTGGTTAGAGAATCCCGTTTTCGGTTGTAACGGAAAATACAGGAGTTGTGGCATAACTTTAATATTCGCTTATTTCCCGCCATGTTGCATTTTAGTGTACACCGCTATATTTATATTTTGTAGATTGATGAATTAAGCTAGAATTGACAACCTGATTAAATAATCTCTAATAAAAACACATCGATGTATCAATAAATATGTTCCTCAAATTATCTACATTTAACTGATAATAATTTTACTTTGTAAAAAACATTTTTAGTGACGGGTCTTAAACATCCCACTGTGCCAGGTATGTTATTCTGATGAAGTATAATTGGTAAGGTAAAGAAATAATAAATAATAAAAAATTCTTAAATATAATAGTAAACAATGTAATATTTGTGTTAGTATTATAACATATAATATAATAAGAATTGTACAGAAGTATAATATATATTGTACAGAAGTTTTAAAAAATAACAAAATACTACCCCTAATTTTTAAGTATCAGATTTGTCGTGCATTACTCTATTCGCTATTTTTAATAAAATAAATTAAATAATTGTTAATGAAAATTATAGTATTTATTTCAGGTTTAATTACCTCAGAATAATGTTATAACATACGAGCATTTTCCTTCTTTAAACGGAAGTTTATGATCCGTTGAAATAAATTAGTTACAAAATGCTGCAACCTCCCTTAAGTGCCCACTGTTATATTTTCTTGGTTTTCTACAGTTTGCTTTTTCTATTTCGTTTTTAATTAATTACCTCGTAGCAGCAGATGTATATTCCGCAGTGTAAATGTGCAGATCCCTTAACCCAATTTAGAATCAACGTTGCTCCTAAGTATTACAAATAAAATCTATGCTCGTAGAAAAGCGTATTTAAAGTTCCAATTTTTTCACAAACACGACAGCATTAAATTAATAGTATGATAACATTATTATCACAAGCTTGAATTGTTTAAAATATAAACCAAAATATTGTTGTATAATGCTGTTCTATGAAATACATGGTGGAATATTTGTTTTTGAAATAATAAAATTAAAAAGGTATTAGAAATTGGAATCAATTTATATGGTACACGATTTTGTATAAAGATTTAAACAAATATAGAATATGTGTAAACATTTGAAATTGCTCGTATTTTGCTGAAGGTGAAACGGGAAATGAATATAAATATAGCAAAAAATTATCGATTTCAATATTCTGATTGCTTCTTCTGGCGCTTAGTCTGATTAAAAATTGTTATCTGTTTAATTATATTGAAAGTTGTTATACGTAGCAAGAATTATACAGAAAACGTATATTTCATTTTCAAATTAAAACTCTTCAGTTGATACTCTATCTGTATGATATGCAGCACACTCTTGCTATATTGCCGAAATCTCTAATCTTTAAAATTTGAAGATCCTGCAGTTTAAAAGTTCAAAAATCCCGAAGTCATAGAGTTACAAAATAAATACGTTCAAAAATTTCAGAATTCGCAAATAAAAAAATAAATTAATTAAATAATCCAAAGTTCTAAAGGTCAACAAAAAATTATGAAATTCTAAAGTAAAAAAATGAATAAATTAAAAAATTCTGAAGCTTCAAAATCTTAAAATTTCCCAAATCCTAAAATTGCAAACATTTCAAAGTTAAAAAATTTCATGTTTACAAAATTCCTATAACCTCAAAGTTTAAAAATATCAAAATACTAAAATTTCAACATTTCAAAGTTCATAAATTTCAATATTCCAAAATACCAAAGTTACCATCCCAAACTTGCAAAATAATTTCAAAGCCCCAAAGTTTGAAAGTTCCAAAATTCCTTTCCCAACATCCTAAAACTAAAAAAGTTGAAAGCCCCAGTATTACAGAATTTCAAAGTTTCAGTAACAAAATTCTAAAATTCATAAAATCTCAAGTTCAAAAGTTCAAAAATCTCAATATTTCAAGTTTCCAGTATTTTAGAATGCCAAAGTTTAATCATGACATACTTGCAAATTTCGAAAATCTCAAAATCCCAAAATCCTCCCAAAGTTGCAAAAAAATAGTTCAACATTTAGTAAAAATATTTAAACAAAAACTATGAATTTTCAAAATATTATTTAAACAAATAAACTTTATTAAAATTTTTTATGCAGAAAAATTCTCTATTTAAAGACCCACGATTCAAAAAATAAAACTTCCAATTATCTCCTTTAATTCCGGAGATATTCCCAAATGTATAATTTCAGCTCTTAACGTTGAGGGCAATTTTCACCCCGTCAATGTGAACGATGGCCGATTAAAAAAAATACGTGTCAAATATTTTCTTGAGAACTATCTTTCACAGAAGTTTCATTAAAATCAGTGTGTCCCGGTTCGATATGTTCCCTTATCAGATACAGTCCGCTTATATCCACTTGTTGGGAATCCTAATACTTCTACATGTCGTTTAATCGTCACTTTGCTGACGCTGCGAAGCACATACGTCGCGATTAATGTAAAATAGCAATTTTGTCGACTACACTCCGAGTAAAAAGGACTTCAACGACAGGACTCGTGCACATTCTACAAAACGATGCGGGGAATGTTATAATAGGTCATGCTAATTGGAACTTCCTGGCACATCACACAGCGAAATAGCTTTCGTCGGCACATTATACTTTCAGCATCTGCTCATCCTCAGGGACGTAAACCAAATAGGGACGTACAATCGGAATGGATTCGTTTGTGATCGTCGTGATGATCAGTACTTCCTTTATATTGTTGATTTTTCAGGGAAATCGATATTCATTTATGGAGAAATAGTCGAGTGTCGTACTTTGTACTTCTCCAAAAATTATTACCATAATGGTTAAATCTTGTATTAGAACTTGCAGTTTGTTCGAAGAAATCAAAGGTCAACTTCGAGGATGGTATAAATTAATGGTTCTCAATCTTTTCGTAAATTCGAATTTATAATATAATATGTATGTGCTATTTCCTGCATAGTACATTGTATTTTAAATATAATACTTGATACGTATATGGTATTTTATGTATAGTACATTGTATTTTAAATTTAATACTTGATATGTATGTGGTATTTTGTGTATAATACATTGTATTTTAAATATAATACTTGATATGTATGTGGTATTTTGTGTATAATACATTGTATTTTAAATATAATACTTGATATGTATATGGTATTTTGTGTACAGTGCATTGTATCTTAAATATAATACTATAGGACAAATGTGGTAGAAAATATAGCGCTTTGTGATACAATATAGTACTTAATGGCCATGAGTGACAAAAAATATAATACATTCTGACAAGATAACCTGATGGCTAAATATGATGGAAAATATGGTACGTTGTAAAACAATACGAGTATAGTGCTTTTCATTAATTATTAATTATAATGTAGTACTTCCGGTTTGGTTCAGAATGAAAATGCATTAAAACAGCGAAATCTTATTTTGTATTTAAGAGTATAAATTGTAAATTGAAATTGTGACATATTGAAAATGTAAAATAAAATTCTACATTTTATTGATATAATAATAAATAGTAAATAGTATATATCTATATTTGATTAACACAATATAGTACACTGTATTAAAATATAGTATATTACTATAATAGTATGTATTATAGTAGTATTATATACTGTATTATATAATTAAAAATAAATATAGAATTTCGTAACTTGACATTTTGTATTGTGATGTATAAGTTAATATAAATTATATATTAATAAGATTTTTGTTTTATATAGCACGTTCAATACTTTATATCAGCTTCATATTTAGTTATTTTTATAACAAGAAATGATTTTTGTAACATTTATTTTTAATAATAGTTAACGAAATGTTGACAAATGAAGTTGTACTTGTTAATTAGACGACAAATTTGAATAAACTGTAATGTAAAAATTGAAATAATTTATGATATTAATGTGTTAAACGAAAACCTCTAAATTATTGACGTGTTAGTAAAATGTTCCTATAGTCCACTTTTGACACGTACAATGAATTTTGCATCACAGCTGTAATTAATATACCTGTGTTGTTAATTACCTACGTTGATAATTAATCAATATATCAATTACAGTGTATTAATTTTTATTCTATATTTACTCTTCATAATTTATATTCTACATCATTTTCATTTTCCTATATTATATATTATTCATTATTATTTCATTTATTTTCACTATATGTATATTATTCATTCTGTCATTTATCTATACTTTTTATTATTTATATATTTCTATTTTACTATACTATATTATTTATTTAGTACTCAAAATGTACTTTGTTCCAAAATATTAAATATTTAATTTCAGCTGAAGTGTTTCTGTTCATATAACTTCGAATTATGCTTACTTTTAATTTGCTTTCCAAGTATTAGCTTTTTTCTTTATAATTCTCGGAATGTAACAACGTTGATATGATTACATAAATAAAAAATCAGCTTTGCTTTTATTTTTGCAACGTTTTTACCTGCCTTTAGAGAACCCCTTCAGGCTTCATTTCAAAAAGCTTTCTGTTGCAATGTGTATGAAAATATTATAATTAATCCTCCATAGACGAGCTGGACCGTTGACGGTACAAAGGTTCGTGTTTCCTCTGAATTTATATTTTTAATGTAAAAAGTTTTAAACGTTCGACGTATCGAACGATTGTGTAACATAGGGACTCCGATAAGTATCCCAAAATATTTTTAGATTTTTTGAAACTTTAAAACAGTAAAATAACATAAATAACTTTGTACGAATGTGTATGAGTTCTACTGACACTCGAAACATTGTACACCAAATAAATTTTATTCTAATTGAAAATATAATATTTTATTTGAATTGCAAATGTAATTACTGTATTTTAATGCTAATTACAATATTTGATTTTAATTATAAATACGATACCGTATTTTAATACAAATTATAATACTTCATTTTAATTGTAAATATAATGCTTTATTTCAATTGCAAATGTAATACTGTATTTAAATTGTTAATATTACATTTTATTTTAACCCTAAACAAAGTATTTTATTTTAATCGTCAATAAAATATTTCATTTTTCTTGTAAATACAATACTGTGTTTTAATTATAAACATATTTTCTTTCAATTATAAATTTAGTAATTATAATATTTTCCTACAGAATGTAACGTAAAAATTATTAATTAAAATCTGAAGAAACCGTGGGACTAGAATATTGTAAAATTAATAACACAATTAACTTTTAATTTATGTATGATATTGACCATGTCAAACAGAATTATACAATTATAACAGAAATATAACAATTCATAATTGTGTATTATTTTTTTGTTATGCGATATTTTAAACTATGAGAATAGTATTCATTTTTGAATTGTTATAGATCATATTAAATTAATAAGAAGATAATATTGGTAATGAGACGATCACGCATTAACACATACGTCCCCATCTAACGGAAATTATAATTACTTTATACGTCGTCATCAGACTTCGCATCGCATTCGTATGTTTCACTTGAATTTTGGTGTTTTATGTTTTTCGTGTAAATGAACCGTTCGTATTGTATTGCATTTATTAAATAAACAATTTTCGTTCTTGATACATTTTTATTACGTCACTTCGACCACGGATCCTCTCTCACAACAGATAACAACAAACATACATTTTGCTAGAAAAATCAGAAAAAAAATAATACTCTGGTACAAATTAGCAATATTTTGAGAAGATACAACAAAAGATTATAATTATGAAAAACAACAAATATTTTCAATAAGTTCATTAAATATATAATTTACAATCCATTTGTATTTAACAAAATACATTTGTATTCTGTAACACATTTTGAGTTTTGTGTTACATAGTTTTATATACCACAAACGCAATATAATTGTTACGTGTTTATTAGTATTTTTATTTATTAGACGTATAAAAAATGAATTATTACTATTTCAGTAATAAACGTATAATTCGGTAATAAAAGAATTATTACTATTTTAGTAAATGAAAGATGGAATTTCTGAAGTTATCTACATCGTTGATAAAAAAGTTTTTCACTGCAGGTGCAATAAAATATTAGAGAAAGCAGCTATTAAAATTTTATAATGTAATTAGAAAAGTCATAATGAAGTTTTATTCCCAAAGAAGAAATGAATTTTTACCTGCATCTGCGGGTTTTTCTGCATCAGAATCATAAACCAAATCATGGCGATCATGCGATACGCGATAAATCTGCACATTTGCTTTTCTTGACCTTCATAATTTTCTACCATTGAGAAAAAAAATTTACTGTCGACTATTGTACACTGAATTGTACCTAAGCACGAGATCATAATGCGTACAAAAAATTTCATTAGGTATTACGCTAGTTACCCTCACTCCGTACGATTTGTCAAATAAATTTCATTGAATCCGAGAAGAAAAATTGTTTAACTTAACTGAACAGTTGAAGATATTTATCACTAAAATTACATGAATAATTGTTTATGTTAACGCAAGGCAATAATTTTGTTTTTCAATAAATTCAAACAGTGTTCCTTTCCTCGCGTTATTTGGAATATGTCATACTTTCAATTTTAATAAGTCTGAAATTGTTTAAATTGAAATGTTACAAATTTGACTATTTGAAAATTTGTTGAAATTTGGATATTTAGGAATTTGAGAATATGAAACATTGGAAATTCGACGACATTAAATTTAAAAAATCCTAAAATGTAGAAATTAAAAAATTTTCAAGTTTGGAAACTTAAGAATTTGAGAAGTTCGAAATTTCAGAATTTGAGTATTTGAAAACATAAAACCTTGAGAACATAGAAATCTGAAAATTTGAAGGCATGAAAGTTTCAGTATTTAAGAGTCTGAGAATTTGGAAATTTTCAAATGGAAAATCTTGATAATTGCGGACGTGAAAATTCAGAAATTCATATACTTGAATATTTTTAAATCTGAGGACTTGCAAATTTGGAAATTTTAGAGCTTAAAATAACTTAGATCGCTACTAATTTTCACGAAAGTCCATTTTATGATATAACGAGATTCTACTGTATTTTATTGAATTCGATTTAAAATGACGTTCATGCAGGATCATCAATGTGACAAGCAACATTAAACATTCTATGACATAATTGTTTTACTATATCGATTATTATATTGTTTTCAGGATGCTTGGAGGATGATTGGGTATTGACTAAAGGCGTCAATGGTTTTCAAGCTTAATGCCACCGTGACTTTTGCCTGCTGGAATGGAGACGAACGGGACAGACAGCAGCCTGAACGGCACCGAAACTAATCGCACTTCTTCGCCGGTTTTCATTATCAGCACTCGTTATATGACACAATGGTAAGTATATATAATCACATATATTTTATGCAAAAAATTACGATTTATATTTAAAACGACATGTAGTCTTACGTACGCTGAACGTTTTTCTGTTTTGGACCTGGTTGTTCGGGTGTAGTCAGAGACTATCGCGAAACAAGAGTTTAGTCTGGCCTAGCTTTCCCGCCAATCGGGATTTCCTTATTTGGTATCGCACAAGAATTTTCCTGCAACTTTGGAAACTCTAAAATTTCTAGATTCCTGAATTTCTAGATTAATGAATTTCTAAATTCCTAAATTTCCAAATTCCCAAATTTTCAAATCTACAAATCCCCAAATCCCCAAATTTTTAAATTACCAAATTTACAAATTTCCGAATTCCCACATTCCCAAATCTCCAAATCACCAAATTCCCAAATTCCCAAATTTCTAAATTTCAAATTTAGAAATCCCCAAATCACCAAGTCACCAAATCACAAAATCCCCAAATCCCCAAATTCCCAAATTTCTAAATTTCCAATTTCCAAATCCCCAAATCACCAAGTCACCAAATCACAAAATCCCCAAATTCCCAAATTTCCAAAATTCCTAATTCCCAAATACCCAAATTCGTAAATCCCCAAATCCCCAAATTCCCAAATTTTTAAATCCACAATTCCCAAATCCCCAATTTCCCAAATTTCTAAATTTCCAAATTTTCAAATCTACAAATCCCCAAATCCCCAAATTTCTAAATTACCAAATTTCCAAATTTCCGAATTCCCACATTCCCAAATCCCCAAATCACCAAATTCCCAAATTCCCAAATTTCTAAATTTCAAATTTAGAAATCCCCAAATCACAAAATCCCCAAATCCCCAAATCCCCAAATCCCCAAATCCCCAAATTTCCAAATCCCCAAATCCCCAGATCCCCAAATTTTCCAATCCCTAAATCTCCAAATCCCCAATTCCCCAAATTCGCAAATCACAAATTTCCAAGGTCCCAAATTCTTAAATTTCCAATGAAAATATTCCAAATTTCCAATTTTCTAAATCTGAAAATTTGAAATCGCCATAGATATCTAAGCCGTTATCTCTGCCCATACCATGCATATACCATGGACATCACTTTCCATGTAGTCTTCTCACTCCCTGATCTACCCATCAACGAACTAAACAATCATATGTGAATGTAATCTTTCCAGATGTTTTCCTCGTACGATACGAATCTGCTCCATCTCCAGTAGCAGTAACGGTATTTCGGTTTTAGAACGATATAATATTCGTGGCCATTATAATCAAACTTTCCGGCTCAGCCCGAGACGACGTGTATTTATGGAATAATCAGCCTTCGGTGAACTACTTCGGTTACTAGCAAGTATTCAGGTAGTACTAGACGCGCACGCGAAATTTTCGAACAGTTTCCCTGAAGGATATGACATGGAGAAGCAATTTAGCAAGAGGCACGAGGCATTTGTAAATCCGAATTGCACTTTGCAACGGCTACGAAAGAAACATTGACCTACATTTCGCTCTGAGATTAAGTCGTTGCACTACGGACATGTTCATGAGGATTATTCCGACGAAAAAAATGTTGTCAGTCTACATTCGGTTTAATAGTGTTTGTAGGACATGGACACATTAATACCGAAACTTACGATTATCTTATATAGTTACATTAATACTTTAACCCGTAATTTCTTTTACCGACAAAGTCTTTAATTTACAAGATAGATCCTAGAAACGGATACTCGATAAAATTTATTATAACAGTGCGGAGTGTGTGACGAGTATATCTTTCTGAAGGATGACTTAAAGTTACTGAAATTAAATTAGTGAACCATTTAGAATACAACTATTTTTTATTGATAATTTAGGGACTACGTAATGTAGGAACTCGGTAATTCGGTAATTTAGGAATTAGGGAATTTGGTAATTTGTGAACTCGGGGATTTGAGAATTTGGGAATTTGGAAATTTGGAGATTTGGGGATTTAGGGATTTGAGGATTTGGTGATTTTGGAATTTGGAAATTTGGGAATTTGGTAATTTAGGGACTAGGGAATTTGGTAATATAGGAATTCGGGGATTTGAGAATTTGGAAATTTGGAGATTTGGGGATTTGGGGATTTGGTAATTTTGGAATTTGGAAATTTGGGAATTTGGTAATTTAGGGACTGGGGAATTTGGTAATATAGGAACTCGGTGACTTGGGGATTTACGGACTCGGGGATTTGGGAATTTAGAAATTTAGAAATTCGTGAATTTGGTGACTTGGGAATTTGTCAATTTAGCTATTTGGAAATTCGGGAATTTGGTAATTTAGGGACTAGGGAATTTGGTAATACAGGAACTCGGCAAAATATGGAAATTCGTGGAGTTTGCAAATTTGGAAATTTTGAAATGTAAGAATTCGAAAATGTATGAATTCAGAAATTTGGAAATTTAGTAATTCAAGAATTTGAGCACTCGGTAACTTTGTAACTTGGTAATTTAGTAATCTAGTAATTTGGAACTTAGTAATTCGAAAATTTAGAAATTTAGTCATTCGTTAATTTACAAACTTCAAACTTCATAAATTTAGAAACTCCAAAAGTTAGAATTTGTAAATTTGTAACTTTTGAATCCTTTAAACTTAAAAATTTCAAAAATTATTTTGCAAACTTTCTAATATAGTACTTTCAAATTTACAAATGTAACATATTAGTTTATAAACATGAAAGTTAATTTAAAAACGTACATATAGCCTCTAAATTCATAAATTTAGAAAGTATGCATCCTAAAAATTCCAGAATCCCAAATACAAAGTTGCACAAATAACAAAAGTGTTCAAGTACAAAGTACCCAACACATTTCGCTCAACTCCACTTTGATAATTACCTAATTACAGCGATTATTTCACCATAATTTCCCTGGAACTTCGGGCCAACAATCTTAAGTAGTTGACATTCTGGACGAAGTTGTTCAAAGTTCGAGATTCGAGTGACCATCTGCTGGTTGTCGTTTCCGCCAATGCTCGTTATCGACGAGTAATAGCACATAGTGTGGTTTCTCTCGTACACTCGATATTGCTTGTTCTGCGGGTGCGCTTGGGAAACACACCAAGGTTGAAGGAAATGAGTTTCCACGCGAGGCAAAACGACGGCAAAAATTTCTTAAGAGCCTTCTGTTCCTTTTCGAGACACCATTGTTCTTCTGGCCACGTTTAATGACTGCTTCTATACAATCGATAACTGGATGTTTCTATCTCGGGGTAGTTAAAGGACTTTCAGGTGTCTGCCATCTTTTCAGATACGCGAACAATGTCTTCGCGGGTAGATATGTAGATAAAGCACGAAGCAACGTGTTGCATTTCGAAATTTTAAGGAATCGATACGAATTTTTATAAGGATATTTCATTTTCGAATCTGTTAGAATTTGTTTTGTAATTTTTTTATATTCAGGATGTTTGTAGTGGAAGAAACAAATTTGCGTGAAAAAATAAGTTAAAAATGTGCGATAAAATTGTAGACTTAAAAATGTACAATGAAATATGCAGATTTTTATAGGGAACGGATTTTGAACAGTTTTGAAGTGTTTAACTGAATAGCAAATTTTTGATCAATTTTAAATTAATTTAAAAATTTTTATTGTTACGAATATAATATGATAAAATTGATTTGGAATCGAATGAATTATGTAACTGTATATGAAAAATAGAAAGAAATTCTGTTTGACTTGTACATTTTTTATCATAAATTAATTATATTTGATTAATTATTATTATACTGATGAAATTTTTTAAAATCGAAAAGTTTCTATTACAAATTAATAATATTAGTAGAGGTTTTGAATTAAAATTATACTTTAATTAATGTTTCGTTTTTGATCCAATTATTTTTATAAGATCTTTATTTAATTAATTATTATACTGAAGAAGCAATTTTTCAAACTGGAAATATTTGCTATTTAAAGTTAATTAGATAAATTGTAGTTTTAACTTAAAAAACTGTAATTAGTTTTCCATTTTTAGTCAAATTTTTACGTGTTAGCAACAACGTACTAATTATATTAATTAAATGTTACGTATATTTAATAATGTTTACGTACTAATTTTATTTACTATATTATTATTTTATTACTTGTTTTAATTTATTATTAATACACTCTTTCAGTAATTCTATTTCTTCATGTGACATGGACTTATTTTATTATTAATATAATGATAACATATTATTATGAATAAATTTATATTATATTTATTAATTACATAAATTAATATTATATTACTAATATTATGAACTACAAAACATTTATTGAAGTGGAAAATGGTTAAAAACTGTTAAAAGCTTGCAAAGGCTTTCTTATTACGTCCTGATAGAAAAATTCGAAGAATATGAACCTTGCTGACTCACTTTTCTATCTCTTATTTCGTTATGATAAATAAATATGCAAAGAATTTAATTTCCACTACAGCGACGCAGCTCACTTTACTACATTAAACTATAATGGAGATAGGAAAGAATATGGTATAGTGCCATAAAAAATTTTATAACTCCATCGCTGACACAATCATTAGTTTATAAAACAATCGAGTTCAGGTTAATTCAATCTTCCCCTAATTTAACAGAAGCAGAGCTTTAGATATCTAAAAAAAAGTAAACTAGTTGAAGTCTATTACTATAAAATATGAACACTATTTTTTAATAACTGTAGAAGTAATAATATACAATTATTAATATTGTTATATAACGATAATATCATAATTGAAAATATAATTTAAGAATTCAAAAATCATCCATTATGCAGCTTTGATCTCATTTTTAATTTGAACTGTTCCTGAAAGTAAGTTTAAAATAAAAATCTATAAATAGTTAATTATTTAAGGAATATTTAGATTTAAGTTTCATATAATTTTTAAGTAACCATAACATTTATTTTTACTTTAGGTTTATACACGGTGTTTCAAAAACTATGGTGTAAGTGATCGAATGCTAGTTTTACATGCAAAATTACTTTAAAAAATTAAAGAATAACGTTTCTTAATATTTGATTCCATTTTTGGAAAAAGTTATTCCAGCGTTTTCAAAAAATTATAACCTAAAAACTATGATTTACTGAAATTAACTATAGGAATTTATAAAGATATCTAAGAACGCTCTAATAAGAAGAAGTTTAACGACGTTGAGTTGCAGTTGTTTACGGCCATCTTGTTTACATTAGCATCTGCCTTCCAAAATTCGACTTTATTAAACATGCGGTATTCATTGCTGTAGAAAAGTTCCTGACTACCTGTAGTGAAGTCTACTGGTGAATTCTGTACTCGTAGAAAATTCATTTTTGCAATTTGCCTCATGGTCAATTTCGTGAAATCGAAAGTAAGATTCCTAAGCACTCGATTATCCAAGTTTCTAAATTCTCTAATACTTTTTTTCCAAATTTTCCAATTTACGAATTTCTGAATTTCCAAATTCTTATATTCTCAAATTTCAGATTCCTCAATTTTTCGTATTACTAAATTAGAATGTTTCCAAATTTCTGAATTTCTATATTTCCAAATTTCCAAATTTCTAAATTTCCAAATTTCCAAATTTCTAAATTCCCAAATCCCCAAATCCCCAAAATCCCCAGGTTTCCAAATTCTCAAATCCCCAAATTCCCAAATTTCCAAATCCCCAAATACCCAAATCTCCAAATCCTCAAATTCTCAAATTTCCAAATCCCTAAATCCCTAAATCCCTAAATCCCCAAATCTCCAAATCCCTAGGTTCCCAAATCCCTAAATTCTCATATTTCCACATTCCCAAATCCCTAAATCCCCAAATCTCCAAATCCCCAAATTCTCAAATTTCCAAATTCCCAAATCTCCAAATCTCTAGGTCCCCAAAATCTCCAAATTCTCAAATCCCTAAATCCCTAAATCCCTAAATCCCCAAATCTCCAAATCCCTAGGTTCCAAAATCCCCAAATTTTCAAATTTCCAAATTCCCAAATTTCCAAATGCCTAAATCCCTAAATCCCCAAATCCCCAAATCCCCAAATCCCCAAATCCCTAAATGCCCAAATCCCCAAATTCCCAAATTCTCAAATTTCCAAATTTCCAAATTTCCAAATGCCCAAATTTCCAAATGCCCAAATCCCTAAATCCCCAAATCCCCAAATCCCTAGGTCCCCAAATCCCCAAATCCCCAAATTCCCAAATTCCTAAATCCCCAAATCTCCAAATCCCCATATCCCCGAATCCCGAAATTCCCAAATTCCCAAATTCCGAACTCCTCAAATTCCCAACTTTTCAAATTCCAATTTCCAATTTCCCAATTTTCCAAATTCGTGAAATCGAAAATAAGATACGAATATTAACAAGAAAGTATAAATGGCAAAAATTTACAGGAGTGGTCTGCAGTACCAATTCAGTTTAACCACCGCATGCGATTCATTTTGTCAGTGTCTATCAACGGAACAAGATATACATTATGCACAAGTAATTATAAAAAATAAATTGTCTAACAACAGAAATGGGTTAAAAGCGTGTTACTTTCATCACTCTGTTGCTTTGTCCTCGTTGTCCTCGTATTCGAATTTCACAAAGTCTGGCTCATAAAAATTACATCAGAAAAATAAACATCCTGGACGTCTTTCCACGGCTAATTTTACGAAACCTCGTTTGCATCGGTTATCCGCGGGCATGTACAATAAAGATTTCCCCCGAGGTGGTTTTTTATCGAACTTTTGCCGCTGCACTTTTTGAACCGAAATTTTCGCGCAAACATCGTGCAAGTTAAAATTTTACACCCGAGATTCGCTTTGTCGATTCGCCGTGGCCCGATAAAACACATATACGGGTGAATTGCAAACAGATACCGACAATGAACGTTCGTTTCAAAGGACGACCGCTGCGTTTTCCGATAATGCAAGCGGCACACACGAGAAAGGCAATTACTATGGAGAAGAATTTCTTTTAAAGCTGATGATTCGTCCTTTTTCAACCTAATGAACAGTCTGTGCCAAACGAGATATAGTGAATTAAACGATTTTAAGGCGGATTTAACGATTTTAAGGTAGGGATTTTTATTTTTTTAAATATTCATATGTTTCAGTTATCAAAAACCAGATTCCAAATTTTTATGTACTTTTTTTTGTAAAAATGTACATACACTTTTTTTTATTAATCTTGCAGTTGAACAAGGTTGTTTCAAAAAAATTCAAGCTTGATCGATTTATTTGTTTCCATTAAACTTTTAGAAATGACTAAATAAATCACAAAGTGTGGATTTAATATAATTTTTGTTATAGGGAAAATTAAACTTAAAAGAAATAATTATAAATTTAATTAGTCATAATTCACTATAAGTAATATTTGAATTAATTAATTATAATGAAAGAATATTTTAACCCCTTGGTATGTAACATCGAGTCACTCGTGACGCACGTTACCGTTCAAATGTGGCAAAAATCTTTGCATAAAAATCGAGGTTTGAGTTCGGTACCAATTGTAATTTGTATAATTGAAAGTCACTGAATCCAAAATATTCCTAACATTTCAATGTTCTTTATTTATCTTAACATTGTAATAATTAGGTAGCTCTGACGCAACTGCCGAAAAAATTGTAGGTTATGGGGTTAATCATAATTTGATAAAAATGTTCTTATAAGGAAACTTACAAATTTCCAAATTGTGGAATTCTCAGTTCTCTAAATTCCCAAATTCTTAAATCTACAAATATTATTTCTTAAATATCAAACAATGAAAAATACCCAAAAGTCCAGATTCTTCAATTTCTAAACGTCGATATTCCTATATATTCATATCCAAAATATTCTCTAAATTTTCAGTCTTAAATTCACAAATTTAAAGCCTCTTCCATACCCTTAAATTCCGAAATTCAAAAGCTCTCAAATTTCCAATCTCTTAAATTTCGAGATTTAAAAACTTTCAAATTTCCAAATTCTTAAATTCCGAAATTTAAAAACTCTCAAATTTGCAATCTCTTAAATTCCGAAATTTAAAAACTCTTAAATTTGCAATCTCTTAAATTCCGAAATTTAAAGCCCCCCAAATGTCCATACTCTTAAATTCCGAAATTTAAAAACTCTCAAAATTTCAAATCTTAAATTCTAAAATTTAAAGCCTCCCAATTTTCCATACCCTTAAATTCCGAAATTTATAAGCTGTCAAATTTCGAATCTCTTAAATTTCGAGATTTAAAAACTTTCAAATTTCCAAATTCTTAAATTACGAAATTGAAAAACTCTCAAATTTGCTATCTCTTAAATTCCGAAATTAAAGCCCTCCAAATGTCCATACTCTTAAATTCCGAAATTTAAAAACTCTCAAAATTTCAAATCTTAAATTCCAAAATTGAAAAACTCTCAAATTTCCAATCTCTCAAATTCCGAAATTTAAAAGCTCTGAAAACAAATCCTAAAACTGTCGAAATGTTAGGATTAAACTTTCCCCGAAAAAGGGACGATTAACGAGAGAGAAGGATCGTAGCAGCGGATAAAACAGTCGCGACAGGGAGCAAACAGGCATCCAACAGAACTAATCTGGGGCAAATTGCACCCTTGACCTAGCCACGCTAATTCGCGTATCCCGTGAAGTTGAACCATGCGAACGAGCAGTTGAGCGAGTTTCGGTTGATGGGGCCAGTCGCTCGAATACTCGGCTACATGCTCGTGCTGGTTTCGTTATTTCGTAAAAGGGTGAACCGATGTCGTGCAAGCAGAAACGAGCCACGCAAGCCACCCTTAACGGAAGATCGCCCGATTTCCCGCTCGATGGGGCACGCGATGCCGACGAAAAATTTCGAATTTTTGCGTGCACCTATCGATAAAGCAACCCAAACAAACGTATACACCGCTCATAGAGTGTTATTGATTTTCGCATGTCCCTTTTCCATCTGCCGATATGCACGATGAAGCAATCGCGTGTTGAGTGAAAAAAACAACCACTCCCTGATGACCGATGTTTCGTCTCGTTACAATTTCGATCAGCTGCCTTGAATTTCGCGGCAAATTAGGGGTCTTTGAGTACACTTTGAAGGATTCGATAACTCCGTGGAAATGATTAATTGTTTATATAAGGGTGGTTTCTTGTTCGTGTTCCTTTCTTGTTATTTCTGATACTACGTGGCAGGAATGGTTCACGATAATGTTGAACACATAAAGGGGTGTTAATAGAAGGGATGGATCAAGGCAATGTTGGGCAAATGCTACTATGACATTAACCCCTTGGCCTATGATTAATTCGTCAGGTGCGTCAGTCAGAAATAACTAATACGGCCACAATATAAAAACAGACAAAGAAAGTTGAAATGTTATTTCAATTTGGTATTATGC
This sequence comes from Megachile willughbiella, assembly GCA_945859595.2. NCBI lineage: Eukaryota > Metazoa > Arthropoda > Insecta > Hymenoptera > Megachilidae > Megachile > Megachile willughbiella. Next base: position 4,083,470 of record OX243807.1, read on the forward strand.
AATCGTTGACTATGTAAATTATAAATGGACTTAAACTCCAAACTGAAGCGAATTGAAATTTCGAGTAAAATTGATCACAACTGAAGTACGAGTGCGTCACGAGTCGGACTCGTGCAAATAGTGCAAAGGATTAATAGCAGGAACTATAGGTATACTAATATGGCGTTGATATGAATAGTTCAGAGTAATGTTAGCTACCGTTACAACAATATTAGATACGGTGTCGATAGAAGTGATGATTTAGAGCAATATTAATATAACCTTGATAAGGACGGATAATTTTGGGAACCTACTAACATAACATTAATACTAGGGGTGAGGTAATTAATGTCTGCCCAATAGTGTGATATTGATAGCAGGGATGTTTTATTACAGTGTTGAACAGATACTGATATGACCTTGATATGAAAGATGTAGGCCAATATTGAGTAGATATTAATGCGACGTTGAGAGGATCAGGTCAATATTATGCAGATACTAATGCGGCGTTAATAGGACGGATGAATCAGGTCAATGTTGAGCTAATACTATGACATTAATAGTAGGGATGTTTCAGGGTAATAGTGGGCAAATACTAATTTGGCATCAAGAGGGGTTTAGATGTTGGACAGATACTAGTGTGTATAGAAGGGATAATTTAGGCCAATGCTGAATAGATATTAATATGGCGTTGATAAGAGGGATGGATAAGGGTCACTTTGGGAACCTACTAATGTACATTAATACTAGGGGTTAATGAGGTAATTAATTTCTGCTCAATAGTAAGCATTACTGCGATACTGATAGTAGGGGTGTTTTATTATAGTGTTGAACAGATACTATTGTGACATTGATAGGAAAGATGTAGGACAACATTGAGTAGATATTAATGTGACGTTGATAGGAGGAATGGATCAGGTCAATATTACACAGATATTATAGGAGGGATGAATAAGGTTAACGTTGAACAAATACGACATTGATAGCAGGGATGTTTCAGGGCAATAGAGGGCAGATACTAATTTGGTGTTAACGTTGAACAAATACGACATTGATAGCAGAGATGTTTCAGGGCAATAGAGGGCAGATACTAATTTGGCGTCGATGGTTTAGATCAATGTTGGACAGATATGGCGTTGATAGAAGGGATGATTTAGGACGATGAAGAACAGATACTAATATGACGTTGAAGAATAGATAAAATCCGTAGGAAGGATAGATAAAAATAATGTTGGGAAGTTAATAATATAACATTAATAATAGGCACAATTGAGGGAAACATTCAGCAGATACAGTATTGATTCGTAACAAGCAACAGTTTTGTGATTCGTAACTAGCAAATTTCTATCCCTCCTTCTTTGTTTGAAGTCGGCCGCTGAGTGAGAGATCCGTGAAACCGAAGTCATAAATTTTCGCGGTTAACCGAACAGTTTAGTGAAAAGAGGACAGAATGTATAATGCTTTCTCACTCGAACACATAGAGATTAAAAAAACAAAAGCAAGCCGAATAGCGTACCTGATTCGTAACAAGCAACTGGCCAGATCCAAGTGAGTTGCTTATTACGAATCAATACTATATTACTATAGCATTGACAAGGATGCTTTATCGCAATGTTGGGCTACTATTAGTTACCAGGAGCTAACTAGTGAGTTTGTAGTAATAATGGTTTAGGACAATATTGAATTAATATGACGTTAGCAGGAAGAATGAATGAAATCAATATTGGACAGATACTAATGTAGAGTTAATAGGGCAATATGAAGTATGGGCAATGAATCAGGGCAATGTTGGGCAAATACTGTGACATTGATAGCAGGGATGTTTCATTATGATGTTAGACAGATACCAGATTGGTTGATAGAAAGGATGATTTAGGGCAATCGTGTGTAGATACTAGTAAAGTGTTGATAGGAGGGATGGTTTAGAGCAATGGTGGGCAGATGATGTGAATACTAAAGAGCTCACGGACAGCATCGTGAATAGCTTGTACAGTGATAAATTGACGGATATTCACAGTGATTTATTACTATAATGTTCGGGGGTATATTATTGAAAGTTAATAGGAATTTGGGTTTTTGAACATTTGTAAGTATTGTTTTTTAATATTTGTATCGTTGTATTATTTTCAGGTCGAACATAAAATTGAAATAAAAAATAGAACATGAATCTATTTTTTAAAATATTCTGCTACAAATACTGTATCTAAATTAATATTATTTGTCACAGTGTCCATCTATATTCTAAACCATCTGTTGTAAATATTAAATTTCAATTAATATTAATCGACATAGCATGCATATTTTCTAAAACATTCTGTCATAAGTATTAAAGTTGAATTAATATTACTCGCTACAGCATCCATACATTCTGTTATAAATATTAAAATTAAATTAATATTAATCGTCACAGCATCCATTTATTTTCTAAAATGTTCAGTTCTAAATATTACCACTGAATTAGTATTACTCTAATAATACTAGTCGGTCTACCCACTCCAGAGGGTTAAAAGCAAATATCGCTTGAGAGATTCAATCAGAAAATAAAATATTCATGAAATTCGCGTGTTTTATTTTTGAAGAAGAAATAATATCAATAATCGGATATACTTTTTGCAATGATTGGAATATTAAAACTGTTGCCTAAATTAAAATAGTAGAAGTGGTGAAATTTCCCGGGCAATTAATTCTTGAAATCTGGCTCGTTGAATAACTTGCAACTATTGCAGAACTTTTTGATAAACTATATGCTTTGTCATAACAGAGAATGTGCAACTCGTACAACGACCTAGTGACGTAATGTCATTTTTTTTGTCAAAATGCACGTGAAATTGTGGTTAAGGTGACTTCCGTGGTGTTTCAGCAATTTTTATCGCCACAAAACCTGTCCTAAAACCATCCACACTATCAGATCTACCTCTGCAAAATTTCGTGAAAAAATATTCAGTAATTTTTGCATGACGACACGATGTATATAAAATAGAACACAGATTTGTACAGGGTGTTTCACAACTAGTGTAAGATCCGGAAAGGGGTTGTAGGAGACGTAATTCTGAACAATTCCTTAGCAAAAATGTTTTTCATTAATAATTCAAAGAGGAAGCTTCAAACCATATTTTTGCAAAGGGAAAAGTTTAGAATTATGTTCCCTACAACCTCTTTCGGGGACTTACACTAAAAAACACCCTGTACATATGTCTAAGATTACTAATATTATATGTTAACAAAAGTCACTCTTTTCACTTGAAAATTACTTTAAATAATACAACAGCATTGATATTTGTAAATTGTTCGAGATTACGGAAAAAATCAGTGCAATCAGAAATGCTGTTTGCAGGGTAACGAAAAATTACACGCTTCGGAGGACACGAGCCATTTTATTTTATCGCATTTCAATAAGCCATGAAAGAAATGAGGCAGCGTTACCAAATGATACTATCTAGATAAAATGGTAATACCACGAACCCGGTATTCAACTGTGTCTTTTGTACATGATAAAAATGAAAGGGGACCTAGTTCATCCTATCAGTTTACCTGAGTTTTATCGAAAAAGGATTTCAGTATGAAAGAGCGAAGATAGTATCGTTATCATCGTCCCTTGTGCGATTTCAACTCTTCGTGCATAAAATAAAAAGGAATGTGTTGAACTCAATCTTTACAGCACTGCATTATTTAATGTATCAACATTGACAAGTGTTATACTATTCGGTTTTGTATTTTGTCTGCGAAGGACATTTGTATAGACTGAATGTTAGCACATGTAGTTTTCCTGGGTACATTTATTTGAAAGGTAATGTGTTTTTACGAAATATATTATATAATATATTGTATAATATTTTGTTTAAATATGTTATATAATATTTATTATGCAATACATTAGTATGATATGTAGTATATTAATATATTTATAATATCTTAACGATCGTGTACTTTATAGAATCTTCTACTTTTGTAACTTTAGCTTCTTCTTGTATTTAATCAGATTATTGATAAAATAATATTTCAGTTTTTTTTATTTTCCTTGCAAAACTACAAAAAATTTTCAAATTTCTACGTTTCAAAAATTCAAAATTTTCAAATTTCTAAATTTCTAAATTTTTAGATTTCTAAATTTCTAAATCTCTAAATCTCAAAATCTCTAAATCTCTAAATCTCTAAATCTCTAAATCTCTAAATCTCTAAATCTCTAAATCTCTAAATCTCTAAATCTCTAAATCTCTAAATCTCTAAATCTCTAAATCTCTAAATCTCTAAATCTCTAAATCTCTAAATCTCTAAATCTCTAAATCTCTAAATCTCTAAATCTCTAAATCTCTAAATCTCTAAATCTCTAAATCTCTAAATCTCTAAATCTCTAAATCTCTAAATCTCTAAATGTCTAAATCTCTAAATCTCTAAATCTCTAAATCTCTAAATCTCTAAATCTTTAAATCTCTAAATCTCTAAATTTTCAAATTTCTAAATTTAAAAATTTTTAAATTTCTAACTTTCCAAATTCCAAGATTTGAATTACCTAATTCCCACATTCATCGTTTTCGAATTTGAAAATTTGAAATTTCTGAATTTCCAACTGCATTTTTAAAATTTTTCAATCAGTAACTAAATTACAAATTTCAATAAATTCTAAGAAATAAATATTCCTTCCCCTTTCCAAAAATAAAAATAAACAATTTTTCCAAATTCTTACATTTGAAAATTATGCTAATTCGATATAAAATATACATATACCAACATAAAACGTAATATATAATACTTTTTTGTTTGTAACACTGCTAATTTTATTTGTAGTACTAATCAAATTTTTCCAGTTTACTAAATGAAGTAAATTTTTCTAATTTATTTATGCGTTGTTTCATTTAATTAACCGAGAATAAAAGGTTGTTTGAAATGAACTTCGATGATTGTTACTGAAAGTTAATCCAGGCTGCTTGCAAATCCTGGCAAAAAAACGATTACCGGGAACAACGAACATATACGGATGATTGAAACCACGTTTCAATTAATAAATTTAAAAGAGGAAAAATAATACCTCTTCCAATATTCTGTCCACTCGTTTTTTTCAATTCAATTTCAATCATACGTATTGATGTGTTTTACGCTTAATTGGACATTATTACTGAGGCACAAATTTTTCGATATTAAAATAGACAGATATGCAATAACCGACAATAATATTTGTAAACTACAACAATAAATCATCTTTTATTAAATCATTAGATCGTAGATACAAAGTCAGTTTGTTATAATTTACCTCATATTAGAATAAATAATGATTGTAAAACAATAAATATGCACTGTTATTATTCAAATTACAGAATTTGTTATAATGTTCCTGATTTTCTGCTGCATAAATTATTTATTGCAGAGTGAACTGCACTTTATAATTACCATGTTAATTATTACCAATTGAGATGACTTTATAATTACCAAGTTAATAACTACCTGGTAAGCGAATGAATAAATGAAAGGTACAATTGGAATAAATCACATATTAATGTTTATATCTATTTATTCATTCTATTGCAAAGGCGTTGACAATTTTGTATGGAATTGAACAGAATTCTAAATAGTTATTTATATAGAATTATCTTGAAGATAATTCTTGAAGATATCTTGAAGATAATTCTACATAGTTATCTTGTATGTTATTATATGTATATAAAGTTCTAATAGTATGGATAGCTTCATTTTAATGTCACTTACCTAATAATAGTATGGATAGCTTCATTTTAATGTCACTTACCTAATAAAATGGAGTTTTACAGGAATTCAAGAAAAATTGATTAGTCATAAGTCATTTTTACTCTTCAAATTCCCTTTAAATCTCTACATTTCCCTCTAAACCTTTAAATTCCCAAATGTGTATATTTTCAAATTCCCAAATTTGCAAACTTTCATACTTTCAAATTCCTACATTTCAATTTTCTAAAATTCCTAAGTTTCTCAATTTGCGAATATAATTTCTTTGTTTTAAACATTTAAAATTTTGAAAAATTGTAATTTTAGAAATTGCGAATCTTGACAATTTTATAAGTTTCTAAATTTCAAAGTATTAAAAGGGTTGACAAAAAAGTTACAAGTATCTATTTCTTCGTTTCTTCCCAAACTTTAAAAATCATTGTAAAAATTACTTACCTCCGAAGAAAATTATATTGTCACTATCGATACATACGAAAATTGTTACCCATATTATTTCTAACGAAGCAACCTGCATGAACCAATTATCATAACACGTAAATGAATATTGCTAACATACTTTATGTAATTACAACACGTATTTGTCGCGTTATTATGAATCTCCCTTACTTATATGTGTATACGAATCGCTTACAATTAGTGATATTTCTTTCACGAGAAAGTATCGAAACACTACACACCTTCGTACCTTTTCAACAATTTTATAAAATAAATCGTTAACATTTTGACGAGGTATGCTTCTTAAACACATATTTGAAAACCAAAACACCATCGAAGAACGCAAATCGGTCTCACAGAATTAAACGGTCACGCTGAAAACTTTTGATATGACGAAACACGCTTTCAATAATTATCATACTAATCGAACAAAGCATCTGAAAATTCTTAATCGAACGTCATATTTGCGAGTTACTTACATTTTTGCTGTGCAAAAGAAAACCATTAAACGAAGTTACTTTCTCATGCCAACAAGATACCGATGTCAAGCCATGAGTTGGCGCGTGAAGAGGCTGACCCAGGTGTTTAGTAGAGCTACGGCTTCAATTGGGCAGAACAGAAAAATGGACGCCTATCACACGTATTTTCGGCGGTAGTATTGGCTCGAGCGGTCGCACAATTAGGCCAAAAACAATGACAGTCAAACGTCTCGAGAGTGAGTGAGATAGTGCGAATTACGTTCAGCAGTTGTTATTGTCATTATTATTCTTATTTGTCGAAATGTAACGCTGGAAGTGTGCACGCTTGGGCGTAGTTTCTCTTGGGTCGACCTCCTCACGCGCCAACTCGTGGGTTGACATCCGTGCATTTCGCGTAACAACTTTTTTCTGCTGGTAGTGGTACAATCATAAATCATGCTTTCTGAAAATTGAAAAAAGAAACTGAAAACCGAGAAAATGAAAACATTCACGGCTACGATTTGCATTTCTACTAATCGACATGTTCCATTGAAGAAATAGGATACAAGGTTGCAGCATGAAACACGCTAAAATCTACCTTATTTATTTATCGTTCATAAAATCGACGCGTTAGTCGTCACGAACCTGCAAAAATCTTTGCAATTCCAATGATCCGCATACCATCTGCATGCGACTCACAACGTGGTATGATTTTCGAATAAGTAAATGCGTGTTTCTCATGAAACACATTTCACCTCTCTACGCGTAATTAAACTCCGTCTAAAGTCCGGTAAAAAAATTAATGCACCGTCACGAACAGTTAAATTGAATCAAATAAATCATACTCGTTGAACGGAAAATTAATTTCCATAAAGTTTTTTTAAATTGATATATTGCATGGCTAACGTTTTATATTCTTTATGTGTACCGTTTATTCTACAAATGCGGTCATTTGTTAAAAAAATGAAGATAATGATAATAATGAAAGAAACTTAATATGTTTTTATCTGTAAGCAATTTATAGTGAATATAATTCAAATTTTCTAATATTTGGGTGATGGAAATTTGGCTGATTAACGGTATTGGATAGATGTTTATTTTGAAACTGGTGCAAGTACTTGGGCTGAAATTATTTTTAGTCAAATTTAGTACGGTATTTAGCTCTGCAAATTTTAGTAATACGGACAATACTGTGGAAAACTACAAATTGTATAATATTGGTGGTACAACCTCAATATGAGTGAGGATATAGGTTTTTCCAAGTATCATTGCTGATTTCTATTATCAGCTTGCAAGTTATAGTTCCGTTTCTAATAAATACTTAAAAAGATCAACACGGTTCTTATTTTAATATTGGTGCACAAAACTCCTTAACAATTTCACTGTTATTTGAAAATTAATACGAATTATCTATTTAATTAAAAGAATATATGGTTTGTAATGGTTTCAACGTAAATAGCTTGATGCATCTGAAAGTGAAGCTGGGAGGTAATAATAACAGCACGAAAATACTTTTCTGTAACACCACTCTAATAAAATTCGCATTTCCATGGAATTTTATTATTTTAATTACATGTTTATAGAAATAAGACACATGAAAATTGGCAATGAAAAAACAATCTTTGAGTCAGGATCTGAATATGAAGACAATTCGGAGAAGAAATTTCTTTCAAAGAAATTGAGGAAAAGGTTAGAGTGAAATACTGAGTGCAAAGATTAATCTAAAAAATTAGAGTGCAAAGACTGAACAACGGATATATTATTCATTTAATGAAAAATAGCAATAATTGATTAATTTTTATAGTGAGGCAATTAGAATTAGGTATAATAAAATCTTTATGTTTTTAATAAGCACTGTAAACACAGTGGATAATATACATACATTATCTAACCCCACGAAATACACAAAATTTGTCTATTAAAGCTTGCCCATATCTTTAAATTTATTAAAATGCTAACCTTTAAATATTTCGCAATAACAAAAAACGAACTTGTCCCACGTTTAAAATAAACGGCACTTTAGAAACTTTTCAACTTGACAAAATTAAAAATACTAGTATCTTGATATTTTGGGTAATAAAAGTAATAAAACGTTGTGAAGATATTAAGGTAAGATTTGACATAGATAAAAAATATTAATTAATTAAAGTCTCTATACCTTTAGTATAACAGTCGGCGTATTAAAAGACTGTTTTTGTTTATGATTCAAACAGCACTTTAAACTCAACCAAACTGGATCAGTTACCTTTGTGCTTTCTGCCATGGACGTAATTTAAACAAAATACAAAGAGGGAATGTAGTAATTAAATTAAATTAATGGTATGCGGTCTCAGTTCTTAAAAGACGAAATCGGAAGTAGTGAAATAAAACGTACTTCTAGTTGTATAAAAGGTGAAGAAGAAAGATCAAAACAGAGATTAATTAATGAAAAATTCATTTAACATTATTTCAGGATTTTTGAAGATTTGGACAATTGGTGATCAGTTAAGAATTTAGAGGTGTGAGAATCTGGAAAATTTGAAATTTGGGGATTTTCGGATTTGGATATTTATAGATATGGAAATGTAGGAATTTAGGGAAATAAGTATTTGGTAACTTTTGGATTTGAGAATCTAGGAATTTGAGAATCTAGGGATTTTATAATCTTGGAGTTTGAGAATTTAGGGATTTGAGAATCTAGGGATTTGCGAATCTAGGGATTTGAGAATTTAGGGAATTGAGAATTTAGGGATTTGGGAATCTAGGGATTTGAGAATCTTGGGATTTGAGAGTCTAGGGATTTGGGAATTTAGGGAGTTGGTAAAATTGGGATTTGAGAATTTAGGGATTTGGGAATCTAGGGATTTCAGAATCTTGGGATTTGAGAGTCTTGGGATTTGGGAATTTAAGCCTTTGAGAATATAGGGATTTGAAAATCTTGGGATTTGAGAATCTAGGGGTTTGAGAATCTACAGTTCCGAGAATCTGGGGATATACGAATATGCAGATACGAGAATCTAGGAATTTTGGGACCTAGAAATTTAGAAGGTAGCAATTTTGAGGAAGTGGGACCTGAGAAGCTTACGAATTTGGAAGCATAGGAATTTGGGGATTTAGAATTATAAGAATCTAGGGGTATGAAGATTTGTAAATTTAATAACCTGACAATTTGAGGATTTTGAGATTTGGACATCTATGGATATGGAAATCTAGGAATTTATGAAAATATGTATTTGGTAACCTTGTAATTTGAGAATCTTGAGATTTGAGAATCTAGGGATTAGAGAATCTACAGTTTCGAAAATCTAGGGATACGGGAATGTAAAAATATGAGAATCCACGCATTTGGGGACCCAGAAATTTATGAGGTAGCAATTGTGTGAAACTAGGACCTAAGGAGCTTAGAAATTTGGGGATGTATGAATTTGGAAACATATGAATTTGGGCATTTAGAATTTTAAGAATCTAGGGATTTGGAGATATACAAATTTAAGGACCTGACAATTTTATGATTTTGGAATTTACGGATCATTTAGAAAAATTGTAGATTTAGAAATTTGAAAATTCAAAAAATTGAAAAATTGGAAATTTCGAAATTTAGTAACTTATTAATTTGAAAATTTGGAAATTTACAAATATCATAATATGCAAAATTGAAAAAAATTTAAATAGTGGAATTTAAAAATACAGAAATTTGAAAAATTATAGATTTAGAACTTTAAAAGTCCAGAGAATTGAAAAATTGAAAATTTAGAAATTTAATAACTTACCAATTTGAAAATTTGGAAGTTTACAAAGTTCATAATTTGGCAAATTGAACAATTTTTAAATGAAACTTGAAAATACAGAAATATGTAAACCTGTGATCCTAAAAATTGTCAAGTTTAAGGTAGTCTAAGGTACTCTCTTATACTTGAATGTACACAGCAACAAATTATACTCCCTAAACTCATGACCCCGTTAAGTATCAAAACGAAAGAAGTAAGCAGCTTAAAAAATACAGCCGATGATGGGGTGTAAACAGACCCATCAACTATTTCACTCGCAAGTCTGTTTAAAAATTGAAACGTGCCCCAAATGAATTGTACTCAGCCGTCCGAACAGCGAAATCTTCTATTGTACAGGTCACATTTACTTTTGTGACTGTTGTTACGTCCACGACAATGAATCGTTACCGTGTTCTTCGTAAATGCGATGTTTAGTCGTGAATTTTTCGTTTGTTTTATCGTTTGAAGTTAGTAATAAACGAGGAAGAAATTTAAATATAAAATATAAGTATCAATAACGAAGAAGGAAAAACATATTTATAAAAGTTTAAAATATTTTATCGATTACGGGAGAGAATAACTATAATAAAAATCAACTTGCTACGTTTATTGCTGTATTAAAAAGTATTTTTATTTTATTTAGTTATATTTTTAATTTTGTTTGTTTAATATTGTAACAGATTATTAGAGTAAATATGTACAGTGTTGTTCAAAAGCTTAGTAGCAGAATTTTGGTAAATTATATTCTTATTAAGCAATTCTGTTAAATAAATAGTTCTTTGGTATTATGTTGAAGATGACTGTTTATAAAGAAGACTAATATATTTTAATTTGTTGAGAATACATCATTTTCTGATCTTTTCTACAGATTCATAATATTGCTTAGCTTCCAAATTTATTATATATTTTGCATTTTACACAATGGAAATATAGAAATATTGTATGACAAAAGTTACGATAAAAACTAAGCACTGTTCTGAGATAATTATTTATTAATCATTTAATAAAAATGGAAATTTTGTTATTTAATTTAGAAATAATTAGCTCGTTTTCAGTACTATTGTAAATAAAAAATTTGTTTATAACTAATTGTAATTATTGTCTCTATTATTAATATTATTATTAAAATTGTCATTAATTATTATCGTTATTAATATTATTAATAAAAGTCTGAAAAATTATTGCCATTAATGATATTAACAACTATTGTATAAAAAGTCGAAAAATTAATTGTGGAGAAATAATTCATCATACAGAATAATTTTAAGTAAAAATTTGAAAGGTGTCTTTTGACACCTCTTCATAGAAATAGTGTTAAATTATTATTAAAATGTTGTCCACCGAATTCGTCTAATCTATAAAGTCCACACCTTTCATTTACAAGCACTATATGAAAAATAAACATTTAGAGAATAGCGAAACACTATGAATTATTACATACTAATCAGTTGCAGTCCCGTGATTACATCGATCCACAGTCATTATATTATACTTTAATTATCGTCACGTACCCCGTTCACCAATTTATTCCTTCGCTGTTTTTTTAAATTCAATGTTGGAACATGTTGACCGATTTGCAAGGCTCAGTTCAATATATTCTAAGCGGGTGAAATGATGTGTTAGGAAAGTGAAACAAGGTCGTGAATGTTCTTTGAACAATCCCGCCAACGTAATGCTTTTGTTCTTTTATACGTGAGCAGTATAGTGCACTTGATATATAGTGTCGTTATTTATGTCGAATATTGGATCGTTATAATAATACTCCACCGTTTGACGATCGATGTGTTGGTTCCAAATTTAAATCTGTTGATTTAAAAAATTTATTATTTTATTGTTATTTATTTGATAAGACAGTTATGAGGAACTGTGCTCGGACATATAAGTAGCGTGTAATCGTGAGTACTGATAAGTGGTCCATCACACAATTTTTACGTTTCGTAATTTTTAAATTTGTAATTTACATTTAAAAATTTTTCAATTTGTAACTCGTGAAATTTTTAAATATGTATACTTCCAAATTGTCGAATTTGAAAAGCAAATTTGAATATTAAAAAACTTCAAAAATTTTTACTGCGATATTTAAATTTATATCTGAATTAGTAATAGTTATATCTAAATTAATAATCTAAATTATATTTAAATTAATTTATGTCTAAACTCGTAGTTTTCCTAATTATTATATCCTTAACTTTTCAACTTCCCAAATTTCTAATGCAAATACCAATTATCAAATTTCCAAATTTTCAAGTCTAAATAAAAAAATGTCTAAATTAAAAAATTTTCAGACAACCAAATTTGAAAACTATAAAAATAAAAATTTCCAGCTAATCAAATCTATAAATTTCCAATTTTTTAAGTTACTAAATCTTCAAATCCTCAAATTACGAAACACCTTAAATTCTAAACTTCTCATCTAGAAACTTTGATATCTAAGAAAATTTAGAGAATTGGCAATAAATTAGGAATTCAGGAATGAGGGAAATTGGGAACCTTGAAATTTTGGGATTTCGAGATTCGAATATCTATAAATATGGAAATCTAGGAATTTAGGAGAATAAATATTTGCTAATCCTGGGATCTAGGGATTTTAGAATATTGGGATTTGAGAATTTATGGATCTGGTTAAATTGGGATTTGAGAATCTAGGGATTTTGTTAAATTGGGATTTGAGAATGTTGAGATTTGAGAAACTAGGGATTTCAGAATCTAGGGAATTGGTAAACTTGAGATTTGGAATTCAGGGATTTGGTAAAATTGGGATTTGAGAATCTTGGGACTTGAGAATTTAGGGATTTGAGAACCTAGGGATTTTGTAAAATTGGGATTTGAGAATTTAGGGATTTGGTAAAATTAGGATTTGAGAATTTAGGGATTTGGTAAAATTAGGATTTGAGAATTTAGGGATTTGGTAAAATTGTGATTTGAGAATTTAGGGATTTGAGCATCTAGGGATTTGAGAATCTTGGGATTTGAGAATCTAGGGATTTGGTAAAATTGGGATTTGAGAATTTAGGAATTTCGTAAAATTGGCATTTGGGAATCTAGAGATCTGGTTAAATTGGGATTCGAGAATATTGGGATTTGAGAATCTAGGGATCTGGTTAAATTGGGATTTGAGAATCTAGGGATTTTGTTAAATTGGGATTTGTGAAACTAGGGATTTCAGAATCTTGGGATTTTAGAATCTAGGGATTTGGTAAACTTGATATTTGGAATTCAGAGATTTGGTAAAATTGGGATTTGAGAATCTTGGGACTTGAGAATTTAGGGATTTGTGAATCTAGGGATTTGAGAATCTAGGGATTTGGTTAAATTGGGATTTGAGAATTTAGGGATTTGGTAAAATTAGGATTTGAGAATCTAGGGATCTGGTTAAATTGGGAGTTGAGAATCTAGGGATTTGGTTAAATTGGGATTCGAGAATATTGGGATTTGAGAATCTAGGGATCTGGTTAAATTGGGAGTTGAGAATCTAGGGATTTGGTAAAATTGGGATTAGAGAATTTAGGGATTTGGTAAAATTGGGATTTAAGAATCTAGGGTTTTGAGAATCTAGAGTTTTGAGAATCTTGGAATTTGAGAATCTAGGGATTTGAAAATCTGAGGATTTAAGAATCTAGGGATTTGAGAATCTAGAGTTTCGTGAATCTAGGGATATGGGAATGTAAAGATATGAGAATCTATAAATTTCCAATTTTCTAAGTTATTAAATCTCCAAACCCGTAAATTATCAAATACCCTAATTTCAAACATCTCGAAAGTTTGAAATCTAAGAAAAATAAAGAATTCCATACCTGTCTGCATCTCCCACACACTGCTGAAGCAATAAACGTACAAATTTCCATTTACGAATTAAAATACCCGTTAAATGGTTTTTTGTTCTCAACTTCATTCGATGAAAGGAAAATAATATGATAAAACATTGAAAACAAGGTCGAACGGGCCCATACCGATGTACATATTGATTTTCGAATTTTCATCGGCCCATAGAGTGTACCGAGGCAAAAATGCATTCTGTACACCGAGGTGAAGCGTATTGCTTTCAAATTGCTTGCTTCTACTGGAACATAGGTTTTGCATCGAAGTCACGAAATATTTAATTTGGCCACGATAGAAAGCAATTCCTGCGGATACACATGAAACATGGAAATCTGATTCGGTGAACAAAAGGCGGTTCAGGGGCGCTCTTTGTGCGACGTTGACGGAACGCGTGTAACACAATAGCTGGGATTAAAGTGGATTTTCACTTTCGAGGAAAATGAAAGGAGAACAAAATTGTGGTTTTTTTCGATTATGTGTCTACCTTTTACTTTAATTTACGAACAACCGCATTAGGACAGAATTTTATTTGTTAGACTGAATGGAATAAGGAATTGAATTGAGGTTGAACAGCGTCAGCTTGAAATATTCATTATTAATCCTAATTCTTGTACTTTTTTAATCCTAGCTATAAATATAGGTAACCTTGAAGTGAAAAGTCTATTCATGTATTCATATGTATATTCATATATCATTTATTCACATATTTATTCATGTATATATTTATATATCATTTATTCGAAAATTTATTCGTGTATTCATATGGTCATTTAAATTAAAATTCATTATAGCGAATTAATTAATAAACTCTTCAACCAAGGTGGAAGAACGAATTAATTGAGAAACAGGAGTTGGAGCTATTATTGCTGCCAGTAATCATAATGGAAAAGGAAGTTGTGCAATTCTAGTAAAAGAAATTAAAATTAATAAAGACAAGCGTTTACAGAAATAATTTATTAAATTTCGTTGAATAAATAAAATAAATAAATTAATGTTAGAATTCTTATATCTCTAATTATATTTCTAAAAATGGTTAATATTCCAGTGTTATAAGTATTTTTATTTTGGTAATAAATAATTGAGAAATGAAAAAGAAGGAATTAATTCTAACCCATCTCAATTGCTAAAATTCTGGGACTTGAAAAAATAAAAAATATGAATAAAATAAATGAAAATACCAAAAGTCTTAATAGATTGACAATTTAGAAAATTTATATCTATAATTAGTAAAACTCTAATAAAAAATAATGTATTTCTACTAATGAGAATTTTCTTGCTGAATTATTATATCTTGTGTTATTAACACTTTCACACATTCAGCTAATTATTATTAATTGCGAATAGACTGTGGATGTTTATGCGTTTAAAACATCAATTATTTAATTTGTAGCTTGTCGTTCTCATAGATTATATGATTTATTTATATTTTACTGACATCAATGTACCATAAACGCATACAACTGCAGTGATTGTCGAGTTTTCGAAAGAAATTTGTCTTTTTGAGCTTTAGACAAAAATTGCTTAATTCAACGCTTTACATTTTTTAAAAGCAACAATATTTTTAAATGCAACTAATTTTACATTTCTATTTGTAATAAATTGGTGAATTATTAAAAGTGAGGGCCAATGATTCTAACCTAAAAATTAAATACGTGAGTATCAATTGTCTTTTACTAAATTTGGAATACAAATATGTAATATGTATTATTACAAATATTTAATAAATTTGTAAAATGTCCAAAATATTTTATTTAATGTTGTTTGATATGAACGTGACAGCAGTACACAAATACTGTATTTTATAATAATTGTATTTAGTTTAATTTGAATGTAACATAACCTAAAATATTGAATTCAACCTTTTTAAAAACTTCCCAGTATTAAATTAGGTCAAGCTGAAATTTGTGCATACGTAAAGTGTACTCACGTATAATAATGCAACCGTTGAAAAATTGGCTGTTACTTTCCGCAGTTTCCAGAGGAAAAGAAATTTGAAAGTTAAGGGCGAATTAAAAAGTTCCGCTTATTAGGAAACTCCTCTTAAAATAGTAGTTAACATTTAAGGTGACAAATATCTTTCTTCGCTAGAAACAAATTATTCAAGATCACAAAAATAATATTAGGCTTAAACTATAAAATACAGCAACAAATTAATTTTTGTAAACTTATTTTGAATAACTTATCCATATTCAATAAATGTAGCGAAAAGCAGATGAAAATACAAGTTGTATGAATGAAATTTTTGCACTATTGATTTCAGTTTATTTAATTAAAAAAATACAAACTTATTTTTATTTACTTTTACTAAATTTTTGTTAATAAGAAATAAAGACACCTATTGAAAACCATGTTCTGACTATTCGCCGCATTTTTGAGATGTTTCAGCATTGTGCGACGATATCTTACGATTAGTAAAATTAATTAGACGTCAAAAGGTGCCTGCGGTGCAGGACAAGCGAATATCTC
Organism: Megachile willughbiella; assembly: GCA_945859595.2. Taxonomy (NCBI): domain Eukaryota; kingdom Metazoa; phylum Arthropoda; class Insecta; order Hymenoptera; family Megachilidae; genus Megachile; species Megachile willughbiella. Next base: position 4,100,070 of record OX243807.1, read on the forward strand.
ATGCATTTACAGGCGCCAGCAGTAATGAAAGGGTTGAAACATCGAAATCCTTGTGCATTGTACGGATTAATGAATGAAACGGTTTTGTGACAACCAGCCTGTTTGAATTGAAATCGTTTATAAAAAACACTCAGTAATTTTCAGCAAGTTTTAAACATTGTATGTTTATCCAGGGTGAGTGTCGTAACACAATTTCAAATAACTTGTAAGCCATTCAGTGCAGACAAAACTTTTTAAACAAAAGTTACGTGCTTATCAGGAGTACATACAGTGCTGTAATTGCTTTTTTATTAGCTTATCTTCTCATCGAGATACGAAGATCGTTTTCAGTTTTTGGATGAAATACATTATTTTTCGAATGTGGATAAAGTGTGAAAGTTTGCATAAAATAAATTGGAAGAAATCGTGTCTGAAGTTAGTATATACCGAGATATTAACTAAATATTTTAATTGAAGTGATACTCAATGTTGTCTATTACTATTAATACATCTTTTAATCTAATTACGATTACTTGAAATAATTCATAAATCATAGACTGTAGAAATAAATTTTTCAAACAGAAATTGCATGGTTTCTAGGAACACACTGCTCTACTTTATTGTTGGTATTCTTTATCGAGATATGAAAGTCACCTTCAGCTTTTTAAGCGAAATGCCTAATATTACTCCTTCCATTTCAGTGAAGCATGAAATTTTGCATAAATTAGTATTAGTAAAGATCGTATCTAAGATTAATACTTCCCGAGATATTATCAAAATTAGTTTCGGCTCAAGCGGTGCTCAAACTGTTATCTATTATTATCAATACACTTTCTTAATCTGACGAGTGAATGATAAACTCTTTCAAGCATTTCTATAGTTATTGTGACGTATGCACGAATAATTCGTTCTCGCGTATCTTCGACTGCCGTGGCTCGCGATAAATTTCATTTTTAGTACTCCCCGGAGGGAATAATCAAGCGGTGTTATATCTGGCCAGCGGGCTAGCCAAGTAATTCTATTACCACGTCCGATTCCGCGATTGGGAAACATTCTGTTTAATACCTGCCGTGTTTGTAGAGCATCATGTGTAGGACAGCTGTCATGTTGATACCTCTTTTTTAAACGTATCAGAGACGATACTTCTTCTAATAGATCTGGTAATACTTCGGACAGAAAAATGGAATATATTTGACCTGCTAATGATCCATTAATGAAATACGGTCCAATGATCTGCTGACCAATCATGGCCGCACCAAACATTGATATTCCACCGGTGTTGATGGTCGATTTATCGAAGTCATTGCGAATTCTCTGCTGCTCAGTAGTGCATGCTTTTCAAATTTACTTCCCTGTTATTTGTAAATGTTGTTGCGTCGAATTTAAAATTAAATTTAACGTTGAAACTACCAAAGTAGTCAAGTGAACATTTTACAAGTTCCTTGTTTTAAGTTACAAAAATTGTTAATGTGACTCTCTTGAAATCTGCGTTGATTCTCATCTGGATAAATAATTAACGTGTACATTAATTTGTGCTTTATCGTTTATTTATTTTTCAACTTCATTTTTAATTTCAAAGGAAGTTATACGTCGGTAGGTGTAATGTTAAACTGAAGATCATAATTTAATTTAGCAATAAATATGAATTTATTCTCTATTTTATGTCATGTTAATTTTAGCTTATTCTCTGTTCTCAATCACCAATACGAAATTATTTTTATGTGCTTCGCATTCATTCTTACTATATTTTTATTACTTTTTTCGCTATACCTGCCCTTATAAATATTTTTCGTACGCAATTAAAAGATATCGACGTTTATTTATGTCTCTATTAAAAAGGAATAAAGAAATACCTTCTATTCTAGCCTTTAGAATGCAAAATAAATCTTGTCGGTGACGTACAAGAACCCAACAATACCTGCTATTATTATCTCAGAAGAATATCTTATTTCTATGATTCACAATCTTCAGTGAAACTTGACGTACTACCATAAGGAGAATTATAAAAGTAGTGTAATCTGGGTCTAGAAGTAGTACTTGAGCTGAATTTCAAATTTTTTATTGTCGACTGACATTTACAACATTTCTCATAACCATTACAATGTATTTCTATTTGTATATCTCAATAGTGTGAAATCATTTATTTGCATCGTAAGTTTTCTAAAATGTTATTAACAGAATGTATTTGTTTATAAATATAAACATCATTTAAGTATAGGGATTTAGGGATCTAGGGGTCTAGGGATTTAGGTTTTCAGGGATTTGGGGATTTGAGGATTTGGGAATTTGGGAATTTAGATATTTGAGGACATAGTGATTTGGGGATTTGGAGATTTGGGGATTTGGAGATTTGGGGATTTGGAGATTTGGGGATTTGGAGATTTAGGGATTTGGAAATTTAAGGATTTGGAGATTTGGGAATTTGGGGATTTGGGGATTTGGAGATTTAAGGATTTGGGAATTTGGGGATTTGTGGATTTGGGGATTTAGGAATTTAGGGAATTGGACATTTGGGGATTTTGGGACTTAAAAATTTCGAAATTTCGAAATTTGAAGACTTGATTTAGAAATTCGAGGATTTAGAACAGTTAGAAAATCAGAAAATTGATGGATTTGGGAATTTAGAGATTTTGAAATTTAGTGAACTGAAACTTCGACAACTTGCAGATGAAATCTGGAATATTTTCCAAATTTGAGAATTTACAAAATTTAGAACCTTCCAGATTCACCCTCCTTTTATTCTAAAAGTGAGATTGATGTGTTAACACATCACTTACAGATTTGTATATTATAACTCATTAATATATCAGGAATCAATAACATTATTAAGCTAATTTTTAATTTTAATTTTAAGCTAATTTTATATACATTCTCCGTATATATTTAAAAAGAAATTTCGCGAGAATCATAATTTGACCACCCTCTGCACGCATATTTGTATTTTAAGGCTGTAGTAACCTTGAAATCGACTCACTTTATCACTCGTAATCAAGCTCGGCAGAATTTTATTTTTCTCGATCTAGAGTACATACCCTGAAACGACGTCGTTTCACTCACCCTACCCCTTATCCTTCACTTTCATTATCACAGGACACCAATCTGACAGCCATTTTCCTTTCTCCACAATTTTATGAGGACTCTGATAACTTGTCACGAGTTTAGATCCAAGAAAAACGATTTCTTTTCAAATGTTTTTACAACGAGGTCTTTAATTGATTTTTAATGGATCATGGATAAATACGTACATATACATATGTACATTGAACGTCTTTTTATGTGCTGCGTTGACTAACAGTTCATAGAGAAGTCTTCTATCATTCATCTTTGATTTTAGAAAATCAAAGAACTTTGAAAATTTGTAAATTTTTCATTTTCATATAAAAACACTGCTAGGTTTTCAAGTTTTATAGTCTTTAATTTTTCTAATTCTCAAATCTTAAAATTTTCCAATTTCCGTGATCCTAAATTTGCAGTTATATCATTGATTTTCTACATTGCCGAATTTTTTTATTTCCAAATTCCCAAATTCTTAAATTCTCAAATTCTTAAATTTTCAAATTTTCAAATTTCTAAATTCCGAAATTGCCAAATTCCCTACTTCTGAAATTCAAAAATTCTCAAATTTCTAAATTCTCAAATTGTCAAACTTTCAAATTTCTAAATTCCGAAATTGCCAAATTCCCTACTTCTGAAATTCAAAAATTCCCAAATTTTCTGATTACTAAATCCCTAAACAATCAGATTTTTAAGTCATCAACTCTCATAATTTCTATACTCTCAAGCTACAAACTTGCTAAATTTTCAAATTACCATACCTCTGAATAATCAAATATTCAAATTACTCTATCTATATCTATAAATTTCCAGCAACTCAACTGTTCAAGCTCTCAAAGTTCTAAATTTTCAAATCTCCAAATGTCCAACATTCTGAACTTAGAACTTCAAAAATGTTTACTTAAAAAAAGCTCTAAATTTGTAAGTCTAAATGTAAAAATCAGCAAATTTTGAAATTCCATAATTTGTAAACTTGTCAACCAAAAACCAGTCAATCCCTGATAATCGAACGAGTCAGTCGTCAATTACCAAAACCCCAGGTATTGAATCCGCGGATACGGGGATCTCCTGTATTTTATACAATTTATGACAAGAAAAATTATTAAAGCAATTTAATAATTTAATAATTCTGTAATTTGAATAATTTTATCGAATCAGTAAACTGAAATGTATATTAATATCCTCGACTGTCTATAAATCACATCGGATTCATTGTTTGTAAAAACATACATTCAGAAAGTTTGATTAGCTAGTAAGCTGACATTGTTGTATTATTAAGCGGAGAAAGTTTATCGTATCGAAATAAAGCTCCGCATCAACGTATAAATATTCAGTCCTCGTACAAAAGATATTTCTACGTCAGGAAATACGAATGAGTTCGACGAGTGAGGCTCGTTTTTCAAGAATTTAATTAACCCACGATCCTGAAGTGCCGCTTCGTTTCAAGCTCGCCAGGTGTTTCCATAAATTAACCGCAATAACCGACTTGAAACAGTGTTTATAACTAATCAATAGCAGAAAACTTGAAAATACGAGGTCACGTAATTCTTCTATTCGTTGTCTTTATTCGCACAATTAAGACTTTTGAATATCCCGCGCTGAGAAGGCTTTCGCTAAACAAAATGGCGCACGGAGCATTTCGTTCGAGGAGTATAATTCTAAAGCAAAATACTTTTATATAATATGTTAACTAAATATACCGACGTATACCACACATAACATAAAATCAGAATTGTTATAAATAACTGCAAATTTAAGTTTGATGTCTGCTGATAAACTTAGGACTGATTTTTAGAAACTCTGGCGGAAAATTAATACACTTGGACAGTCCTTGTTTGTCTTATATTGTTTTGGTCAGGAGAGACAAGGACATATATTTGATTTCCAAAAATGTGCAAAATGCGATTTTGTAATTCTAGATATTTTCAAAAATTTAAATTCAAACTACTACGTCCTTGTCTCTCCTGACCAAAATAACCTAAAACAAACAAGGACCGCCGGAACATATCAATTTTCTGTCAGAAGTCCCAAGAATTTATCCTGAATTTGTCACCCGACTTACTTTAAATTTCGCGCTCTTTTAATAGTATTATTAGGTTCATAGAGGGCGCTCCCGAAAAGGAAGTTCTCTTTCAGACATTTGCTTATTGTTTAGTACAAAAATGTATAAAGAAAGTTTAATTGTAATCAAATTGTTTTCATTTCACTTTATATAAAGTTATAAAATACTGATACGTTATTGTGTATAGTTTGTATCAAGTTATTACTCATTTTGTAAATTCTTGTATTAACAATGAGGAATCTCATTTAATTTTATTTATGTACGTATATATTTAATTCTGTTTAGAATACAAAAAATAAAATAGTATAAAATAGTCTTATGAATGTAATAAGCTATATTTAAACAATTTATCTTCCTTCTTTGAAATCTTTCTATATTACATCCTGATACATTTATATGAACTACCCTACATACTACGTAACCACTTAACGAGTTAGAAGTTATAATATGAACAAATATTGATATAACCAGATTTGCTAAAATGTTTCGAGGAATACGCTGAAACTTTCTGTGTTCTTTCAAACAGATAATTTACAAACCAAACATTATTACATTGATCGCGTAAACTAAGATATCGGGATACACTTTTAATGTACTCGTCTGATCGATCATGTCGAAAATCAGGAACGTATGGATGCTATTTCCGGACTTCTTCTTCCTGCGGTTCCCCCTCGGTTTAGTTCCAAAAATGTACACTACTTGATATCGTGTCGATGATGATAAATCAACTGAAGTTTCGTCTGTACAGCTGACAGGAAATGTAATCAAGATGTGAAAGCGGATCAATCTTTTCAGATAGAGAGCCAGATATAAACCACGTAAATGGTTTTTATGGACAGTCTTCGCGAAGGAGGCAACTGGAGAACGGCTAAAACTGTTTGGTAGAACTATTTTTGTGTCGTATTTATAATTAATCAACGAGTCAATTTTTTAGGGATTGTAACGTTGGTACTTCATCAACTTTCAAGGTTTCTTTTTCATTTGATAAGTACTTTGAGAAATTTTTTGTTTTTGTTTTTTTTTTTTTAATAATTAGTTTGAATCACGAGATAGTTTCGAGAAGAACGAAAATTGTTTTATTTTATGAAATTGATATTTGCTGCGGAATATATTGTGTGTGCGATGTGGGATTTTGAAAATTTGGGAATGTTTCAATCAATGAATACTTATGGGAACTTTTTTTGAGTCTTTGGTGATTTTCAAATTTAAGAATTTGAAGATTTGGGGAATTTTGGGTTGGGGGTTTGAGAATTTGAAGATTAAGGGTTTTGGGAATTTGAGGATTTGAGGATTTGGGGATTTGGGGATTTGGGAATTCAGGAATTTGGGGATTTGAGAATTTGAGGATTTGGTAATTTGGAGATTTCAGAATTTGAGAATTTGGGTATTTAGGAGTTTGGAAATTTGGGATCTTGGGGATTTGAGAATTGGGGGATTTAGGAATTTGGGAATTCAGGAATTTGGGGATTTGAGAATTTGAGGATTTGGTAATTTGGAGATTTCAGAATTTGGGAATTTGGGTATTTAGGAGTTTGGAAATTTGGGATTTTGGGGATTTGAGAATTGGGGGATTTAGGAATTTGGGAATTTAGGAATTTAGGAATTTGGGGATTTGAGAATTTGGGAATTTGGGAATTTGGGAATTTGGGAATTGGAGAATTTGAAAATTTGGGGATTTAGAAATTTGGGAATATGGGAATTTGGGTATTTAGGACTTTAAAAATATGGGAATTTGAGAATTTGGGATTTGAGGATTTGGGAATTTGGGAATTTCGGATTTTGTGATTGGTGGGTTTGTGGTTATCAAAATTTGGAGATTTGAGAATTTAGGAAGTTGGAAAATTCCAAAGTTTGGAAGTCTGAAAATTTAGAAATTTAAAAATTCAGAAATGTAGAAATTTGTGAATTTAGGAATATAGGAATATTGAAATATAGTAATATAGTAATATAGTAATATAGTAATATAGTAATATAGTAATATAGTAATATAGGAATATAGGAATTTAGGTATTTAAAAATGTGAAAAATGTAAATATTTCAAAGTGTAAAAATTTAGTAATTGTGGAATTTAGAAACTTATGTACGTAAAAAGTTCCAAATTTAAAAATCTGAAAAATTGAGAAAGTATATTTGGAAATTTAGGAAATCGGTACGAATTTCTTCTTTCTCTTTCAATCAAAAGTCACAAGTTAATTTCGATGAAAATATCTCCGAACATCGCAAAGTTTCTGTGAAATGGCACTCTCATATGAAAATGGTTTTATTTTATGTAGCTAGCATCTGTTTCGCAATATACCGTGTGTGCCATGTGTTTTATATAGTTTCGTACGTTCGCGTGACTCGTGGAAAAATGAAATCGTGTAGGTAACAGGCACGCTATGGTCAACGTTTTACAACATTTAAGAGACTGATTTTATGAACGTATTACAAATTAAATAAAACGGAAGGGGGCGTGTGTAAGACACGCTACAATTGTATATTAATTATTTAGGATATGATCAATTAATTTTCTGATGTAAACTTTACACTTGCAATTATACGGTATTGGTGTAATATTAATTTTACATGACATTTTCTTTAAACATTTTCTAATTCTTTTTTATATTCATTTTTCTGTTTTGTAAACCCTGAATTGTTGACTTATATGAGCATTTTGTTATTTTGTTATTTTGTTACTTTGTTATTTTGTTATTTTGTTGTTTTGTTATTTTGTTATTTTGTTATTTTGTTATTTTGTTATTTTGTTATTTTGCTATTTTATTATTTTGCTATTTTGCTATTTTGTCGTCTTGTCATTTTGTCATTTTGTCATTGTGTCATTGAGTCATTTTGTCATTTTGTCATTGTGTCATTGTGTCACTGTGTCATTGTGTCATTTTGTCATTTTGTCATTTTGTCATTTTGTCATTTTGTCATTTTGTCATTTTGCCATTTTGCCATTTTACCATTTTGTCATTTTGTTATTTTGTCATTGTATCATTGTATAATTTTGTCATTGTGTCATTTTGTCATTTTATCATTTTGTCGTTTTGTCATTTTGTCGTTTTGTCATTTTGTCATTTTGTCATTTTATTATTGTGTGATCCTGTTATATTTTAATGCTGTTATCTTATTATCTTGTTATCTTATAATGTTGTTATTTTGTTAATTTGATATCTTGTTATCTTGTTATCTTGTTATCCCATTATTTTGTTATTTTGCTATCTAGTCATCTTGTTATCTTGTTATCTCGTTATCTTTTTATCGTGTCATTTTGGTATCTTATCTATATATCTTGCCATTTTGTCATTTTGTTATTTTAAACAATATCGATCTCTGTATTTCATGTAATTTCGCTTTTTTCATTTTAAATTACAAAAAGTCCATTTATATACATTCGTGTAACTCCAAACGAGAAACGAGAAATTGCAAAGTCCAATTACACACATTGACAGAATTGAACGATGTACAGAAGTTCACCCAAAACATCCTCATAAAAAACATGTTTTATTTTCATGAAGTACTACATACCTATACTAATTGACAAAGCAATGATTTTTTTACGAAAAACCCGTTAATTAATTTTCAATACCGACTCACATCAGAACAACCTATGCAACAAATATTTGATACCATTTCACACAAAAGCTGCGCGTAGGTAATATCCGTACCATAATTTCAATCTGTTTCCTCCATGGAATGTTATAATCTTTGCTTTCGACCCTGCGAACACCTCTCACGTTAATTAGAAGCAGAGCTTCAAATTGCATGGTTTCAAGCTGCCGAACGTAGGTGAGAGTTTCGTCTAAAACAGGGAAAGACAGGTGCGTCATGTAATTAGTGGAAATTGATACTGCTGTGCACTATCGTGCATCACGCACCTAGAAGCAATGATGTGTACACATCAGATGGATCGTTTCTCATCATACGACGACAACATAATGTCCTCTATCAGCGATGTCTCTGCAAGTCACTTAATTATGAGCTGGTCTTTGTCTTCCGATGAAACGTGGAGATCGACGAAGACGTATAGCAATGGAGAGATGAAATAGAAGGGGGAAATAGAGAGATGGGGTTACGTTAAACATCGCTTGATTGTTGTGCATCGACAGATCGCCGCAATTTCTAATTACTATACATCAGAGAATCTTCAGTTCTGGTCCATCGGCGGTTCGTAAGTTGATTCTGGGTGAATTGACAGACGACTTTGAAATGTTGGGACATTCAAGTGGTGAAAATTGGGACATCTGCGACCTTGTAGATAATAGTGATATGTTGGGACACTGGAAAGGGATGTCAGGACTTTGGAATGTGGTTTTGGATATATGAGATGGTAGGATATTGTTATTCTGGGATGTTGAGGAGTTGGGTCATTAGGTATTTGGAAGATTTGAGTTTTGAGATATTGGGATTATGGGTTATTGAGAGTTTGGGACATAGGGACTTTGGGATATTAGGACTTTAGGTTGTTGAGATGTTGGGACATTACAATTTTCGATTACTGAGACTTTGAACACTACAGTTTTGGGTTTTGAGAGTTTGGGACATAGGGACTTTGGAATATTAGAACTTTAGATTGTTGAGACGTTGGAACATTGTAATTTTGGTTGTTGAGAGTTTGGGACATGGAGACTTTGGGATGTTTGCACTTTGGGTTGTTGAGATGTTAGGACATTACAATTTTCGATTATTGAGACTTTAAACACTACAGTTTTGGGTTATTGAGAGTTTGGGACATAGGGACTTTGGAATATTAGGATTTTAGATTGTTGAGACGTTGGAACATTGTAATTTTGGTTGTTGAGAGTTTGGGACATGGAGACTTTGGGATGTTTGCACTTTGAGTTGTTGAGATGTTGGGACATTACAATTTTCGATTACTGAAACTTTGAACACTACAGTTTTGGGTTTTGAGAGTTTGGGACATAGGGACTTTGGAATATTAGAACTTTAGATTGTTGAGACGTTGGAACATTGTAATTTTGGTTGTTGAGAGTTTGGGACATGGAGACTTTGGGATGTTTGCACTTTGGGTTGTTGAGATGTTAGGACATTACAATTTTCGATTATTGAGACTTTGAACACTACAGTTTTGGGTTATTGAGAGTTTGGGACATAGGGACTTTGGAATATTAGGATTTTAGATTGTTGAGACGTTGGAACATTGTAATTTTGGTTGTTGAGAGTTTGGGACATGGAGACTTTGGGATGTTTGCACTTTGAGTTGTTGAGATGTTGGGACATTACAATTTTCGATTACTGAGACTTTGAACATTACAATTTTGGGTTTTGAGAGTTTGGGACATAGGGACTTTGGAATATTAGGATTTTAAATTGTTGAGACGTTGGAACATTGTAATTTTGGGTTGTTGAGAGTTTGGGACATGGAGACTTTGAGATATTAGGACTTTAGATTGTTGAGATGTTGGGACATTACAATTTTGGATTACTGAGACTTTGAACATTACAATTTTGGATTATCGAGACTTTGGGATATAAGGACTTTGGGTTATTGAGAAGTCGACATTCTTATTTTGGCTTATTGAGACTTTGGGACATTAGCAATTCAAGATATTTAGACTTTGTAACATTAGGAACTTGGGTTATTGAGACTTTGGAACATTTTCATATAGCAGAAGTGTAGAACATAGTGATTTTGGATTGTTAAGGCTCTAATTGTAATTTTGAGCTACTGAAACTATGGGATATTTGTATTCTGGGACATAGAATCTTTGTAATATAGAAGCTCTGAAACGTAAACACTTATATGGACTGTCCAAATCCTGAATCATATTAAAATACAAATTTTACCTATATACTATTAGTGTTGTATCGTGCTCTTCTCGATTTTCCTCGAAGGCTGCACGACAGTTGCACCCAATGTGACGGGTGAACTCGGTTGTGTATAGTGTAGGTTAATAGATTGAAAAAACTTGTATAAATTGCTGAACGAGTTTATTCAGCACTAGGTTGATTGGTTTAAAAGTACATGCTTGACTGTTATTTCGTTTCTAACATTTTTACATTTCGGTATGTATAAAGAAAACAATTTTTGAGGTATAGAGTGGTGGTTCTACCAATCCGAGGTAAGTGGTAGAGGGAGGAAATCGAATAGAAGGAGGAAGACTGGACTAACGGTTTTGGAGCTTCAGGTAGTTTGGAAAAATTCTGATTTTTAGGAACAAGTTTATGGCATGATGGTTAACGACGGTTGCTATGGTCAAAAAAAATATGGTACCCTAAATTTTAAAATACATGTTGGGTTTTTCCCGTCATCCACTGCTTCATAAACGGTTTGGGTCTTAAGTGGTCAATATGACGACGCTACAATTAGTTTATAAATAAAGTGGACGAAAACTAAAACAATTTTCTCTTTGCTTCACCATTATTACCAATAATTCAAATTATAAATCAACAAAAATGCTTTAAGATCTAAACAATTCCAAAATCAAACCATATACGTAATAAATAATTTTAAGCTCGTTAAATTAATTTGTTAAGTAATACGTAACTTGTTACATAACTAGTTCTATTATATTATGTGCAAAATTAAAATGTATATGTAAGAAATAATTTGAAGCGCGTTACATTAATTTATTAACTAATAGGTATGTTGATACATGTTGTATTATGTGCAAAATTATTGCCTGAACAAAGTGGATCAGCTCTAATTCCGATTACGAGACGAACTCGAGCTCCCATCGTAATAATAGTAAATTTATCTATTTGGACACCAAACAGAGCGAAATCCGTTTAATAATCCGTACAATCAGTTCAATAATCTTGTGCCAGAACGTAGCAAACTGAAACGCTTAGAATAGCCTCATTGCAATAATCTTCTATTCGTGTTAAGCTTGAGAAACGACGAACATATGTTCTATATCGAGAAACACAATATTAAAGCCAGTATTTCTCCAACAAATTGATAATAAAGCAGACAGTAAATCTGTGCCGGTGATGCATTTATCTGACGTTCACAAATTCGTTGAGTTAACGTATGCTTCAGGGCCGACTAGATAAATAAAGGATGCTATTACTAGCGTAATAGGCCAGTGATAAGAACCTTAATACCCTGGTATTACAGGTCACAGAAGCTTATAAAAGCTGGATAAAAGGTGAAATGACTGACGGAAGTGCAAAATACATGCAGACGGTTTAATTGTATTTATTCTTAGATACGTGTAGTCATTTTTCGTTTAATTTTGTGGTTTTAAGAATGAAATAACGAAATCGACACACATTATATGGTCGAACGTTAAATTAGCACGTGTTGTATAGCCACGAGGTGAAAACGTATACGTTGTGTAGGTAGATGAATAGGCATACGTTATATGGCCGCGTGTGGTATTGCCGAGCGTTAAAAGCTACTGTAAGTTTCACTGTAATGAAGAAATGAGAATTTCATTTTGTTTGTTTTTTGGCATATATTTATTAGACTCAAGTTTAAAGAAATGTAATTTGTTAACAATAAAGTAACAAAAATGATTATTTGTTTATATATTATTTGAACAATTTGAATTTCTTGGAATTAATATATGTATATAGATTCGTTGTTAAGAAATAGCAGTTTTCAAGATAAGGTATACAGTTAATTATAAATAATTATAATATTGCATTCTCTCCTCTTTGACAGCTATTTCTTATTTATCTTTTAACATGAAAGTCGATAACTCAAAAAAAAAATATGTAACAAATACATTTTTTTAAGTATATCAATATTACGTAATAATAAAGTCTTAAGTTTTGCTCAAGAAAGATGGCGACATTAAGAAAAAAGTACTATAGTTTATTGTAAATCACTCGTTTTAATTAGTGAATTTCCATATTGCTAAATTCAAAACCTTAGAAATTTGTAAGTTGGGAATTTTGAAGACAGAAATTTGGGTATTCTGTAAATTGAGAATTGAACATATTGAAATTTTGAAATTTGAGAATTTAGGAATTTGGGAATTTCAGAATTTGAAATTTGGAAGATGGAAATTTGGGAATTTGGAAAGTTTAAAATTTTTAAATTTTGCAATTTAGAAATTTTGGAATTTGGAAAGTTTGGAACATGGAAAGTATGGAACTTGGAAATTTGGAAATTTGGAAATTTTGGAGTTTGAGAATTTGAAAATTTGGAAATGATGGAATTTGGAAATTTTGGAATTTGGAAAGTTTGGAATTTGGAAATTTTGGAATTTGGAAAGTTTGGAATTTGGAAATTTTGGAATTTGGAAAGTTTGGAATTCGGAAAGTTTGGAACTTGGAAATTTTGAAATTTTGGAATTTGGAAAGTTTGGAATTCGGAAATTTGGAAATTTTGGAATTTGGAAATTTTTGAATTTGAGAATTTAAAAATTCGGAAATGATGGAATTTGGAAATTTTTGAATTTGGAAAGTTTGGAATTTGGAAATATTGGAATTTGGGAATTTTTGAACTTAGAAATTTGAGAATTTGACAATTTGGAAATTTGAAGATTTCAATATTGTAGATTTTGACAATTTAGAAATTTGAGAATTCAAACATCTGAAGATTTCAAAATTTTTGAATTCGACAATTTGTGAATTTGAGAATTCAAAGAGTTCGAGAATTCGAAAAGATTCACGAATTTTTTAATTTAGAAATTCTGCAATTCAAGAATTTAAGGAGATTAATATGTGAAAACTTAAGGATTGAAAAAAAGAAATTTGAAAATTTAAAAATTAAAAATTCATAAATTTAATTACTTAGCGATATTTTCATATCTTCGATGTCGGTAATAACCGCACTTTTTCCCAAATCGATCTCCATTACGATCACTCGTCATACTAGAGTTCTTCAACGGATCAGAAGAGCATTGTTTCGTGGTACAAAAGTCGATCTTCACAAAAGACACACAGTAAGAACAGAAGGTTCAGATCTCGTGTCTTATTAGGTCTTTGAATACAATACCATAGCGAGAGGATTAGACCTCAATCCAAGTTTCTATCGATACAATAACGTACCGTTTCTAGTTTCTTCGGACACTTTGTACAGGTTCAAATCAATAGGTAGCAGCAATAACAGGAGTCACATCCTATCGAGTATTTTTAGTTTATTATTATTCGTATCTGGTTGCCAGCTTAATCTTAGTAGTAGAGTCCTTCATTTGCAGTTTCCTATTCGTGTCGAGGAATTGCTTTGTTTCACCACTTGCTACGGCCACTTTTTGGGGTATACCCACTGCATACGTCACTCGGTTTTTCATTTCCACCCGAATTTGTGTACCCAATAGAAATCAAGAACTGTTTCCCTCAGTTCGTAAAAATTGTACGCCCACACCGAGCCTTCATCTTGTGAAATAAGCAATCGAAAAGATAGACACGAAGTAGACACGGTTCACTTCGGAACATCGGATACGTAGACACGTTCACTTCGAAACATCCGATACATAGACACGTCGTTTGGATCATTAAAAATAAGTGGAAAGCACATATCGATGTTATACAATTATTCAATGTACAGTCCATTTATAAATGTTAGGACGTCAAACGATTGTATTTCCCGCGTCGTTCAATAGTTGCTACCAATTACCAACTGCGACGCACATACATGTCCCGTTCGTGGTCCACTTGCACCCCCGATTCAAGGGCTCGTGGAAGCTTAATATAGGTAGAGATGAAATCGGATTTACACTTGGACGAAGGGGCAGGGGAATGTTCCATAAATATCAACGTTACGATGGCACGCTGATGGCGGTGATGTAGCAAACTCCACAGAGGGGAAGCTCAATCGCTCCGGGGAATTGAACGAACGCGTTTAATAACTCGGCTGGCATACGATCGCCCACGGCGTGACACTGGAATCATCCAACGGGAGAGACGAGAAGACCCTCCTCGGAAAGTCGAGAGGAAATTCCCGCCAATGTTATCATCGGCAGTCAAGCTACATCGTGTTGCAACGGTCCTGCGATCACTGTTCGATGATATTTCAGGACACGCCTGTCCTGTGTCTCTTCGCGTGCAATTAGCTCTACAGACCCTCTATAGGTGAAGGGAATTTCCTCTGGCTTCTAGTAACACCAACTGTGGCATATTGGCCGATTACACGCGATAAACGTGAAGTACAACAGAACCTTATCTGAACAACTAATGAAGGAACTTATATCGCCATGCATAAATGCATAAGTATTAGGACGCGCGGTCTTTCTCCGTTTAAATATTCCTAACTTGGTTTGTCTGCTCGGAGCGTATTCTCTTTTTTTCGTTCCTGCAATGACAAATTTTTACTGACTGAGATAGTTTACATTTTTTCAAGTATTGTGCATATTATAATATACCTTCAAATTTCTTAATTTGGTGGGTTGGAAGCTTAAAAATTATGTATGTGACATGTAACATGTGCCGTATGATATGGAACATATAATATGAGATATACGATATGCAACATAGAATATGAGATATATGATATACAACATAGAATATGAGATATATGATATATAACATATAACATGTGACATATGATAGGTAACATAGAATATGAGATATATGATATATGACATATAACATGTGACATATGATATGTAACATATAACATGTGACATATGATTAGTAACATAGAATATGAGATATATGATATATGACATATAACATGTGACATATGATATGTAACATATAATAGGAGATATATGATATATGACATATGATATGTAACATATAATATGAGATATACGATATGTGACATATAACATGTAACATATGATATGTGATGCATGATATATGACAAATGATATGCGAGATATGATACGTAACATACAATACATTGTACATAATATATAATAGAAATGTAAGTATTAACGTATTCAGATATCTGCAAACCTAGAGATAGGTATATATCTAGGTATCGATACATCTAAATACGTAGGTACTTAGGTTCCAAGCTATCGGGTGGTCTAGTTATTTAGTGATACAGAGATCCAGAGATTTTGGGACCTAGATATCCAGATATGTAGGTATGTGGTATCTCGTATAGATATCTAGGTATGTAGGTATGTAGATATGTAGATCTAGGTATACAGGTATCTGGGTATCTAGGTATGTAGGTATTCAGCTAATTACCTATCTAGTAATCTATCTATGTAATGATCTGTCTATCTTGTTATCTGACTATCTAACCTAGCTTTTTAATGATTTCGAAATTTCTGAATTTAGTGATCTATTTATCTAAATATTTGGATATATAGAAATCGAGAGATCTAACGTTTTAGGAATATAGAAATCGAAGTATACAATAATCTGGAGATACAGATGTCTAGAAAGTTATCACTGTACATCTCAATATAACACAAATGTCTTTTTAGATGTTGTCGAAGTAACACATGTTACAAATCAATGGCTAAGTAGTTTTTGAAAGGCAATAGCAGTTTGCGAAGGTCGAGAATCACTCAAGGTTTTGTAATAAATCGGTGCCGTTGTTCGCAATATTCGAAAGTTTTTCACTAAAGCAACGACACCTACGGCGAAGATTCTCCGTCCATCCTTAAAAGTTGTTGCCGCATTCTCGGGAACTGATGACCCAAGCTTTAATACCGATCTTTCTGGCCGCAGCAACGTCCAATCTCACGAAAATTTCTGCTAACTTCCGTTTTCATCTCGGTACTTCCACGCGCCGAATTTCATCCCTCGGAGAGGATGGAAGCAGAATCAACAGAAAACAAGGGCAAAGTCAAATGGGAATGAAAAGAAGGATACAGCCTCATGAACTGTTAAAAACTTTCTTTGTTTGCTATATTTACATTAAACGTATAAACTTATTATAATTTTTACGTGTCTGTGTGCTTTTTATAAATTAATTATGATAACTATGTTGTTGAAATTAATTCGTTTTCTTGCTTTTTTCTGTTAGGTTCTGGGAAATCAGTGGGTCAATTATTTATTGATGGACAATACTAGTTATAATAGTAATAAGAATAATACTAATAATACGAATAATACTGATGGTACTAACAATATTAATAATATTAACAATACCAACAATACTTATAATACTGATAATAGTGATAATATTAATAATACTGATAATACTAACAATACTAACAATGTTAACAATGTTAATAATTTTAATAATATTAAGAATATTAACAATACTAACACATATCAGCAAATACTAACAACGCCAACAATACTAATAATATCTATAATACTAATAACATCAATTAAAAGTTACCAATATTTCCAAACTTTTAAATATTTTAATTTATAAATATCCATATAACAAAATTTTCGAATTTCCAAATTATTATGAACTGCCCAAACTACAACGTTCCAAATTTCCAAATTTTTAAGTTACGTAATCTCCGAATTCTCAAATTTTCAAATTATTAAATTATTTTAAAATTACTAAATGGTCAAATTTACGAATTTTCAAATTCACAAATTTCTAAATCTCCAGATGCTTATATTTATAAATCCCAAATCCAAGTCCCAAATCCTTAAATCCCCAAATCCCTAAATCCATAAATCCTTAAATCTCGAAATCCCTAAATCCCCAAATTCTCAAATTTCGAAGCCACCAAATCCTCAAATTATATTTCTGCATTAAAAAATCTCAAATTCCTAAATTTCCAAGACTCCAACTTTCTAAATACGCTAATTCTCAAATTTTCAAGGCCCAAAATATAAATATTTTCAAATTCCCGTGTTACAAATTCACAAAATCTATGAACTGTGAAATTTACAATTTGACAATCACATCTTATTATTAATATTTTATCATTGTCAAATTTACAAAACTCTCATATGCAGACGATATGTATATTGATCCAGATAAGCCTTCATTATTATGTTTCGAAGTCGATCATTGTTTGCTGTCACTGAAATCAGGGCGTTTTATATTAATATCATTAATGAAACGTTTATATATATACATAACCACTTTCATCAAATCATATCAGGTTATTTCTGTTTCAAAATCAATCGATCAAGTGACACTGTAATATAATATTCTTGTAACACGATTCAACAAATTTCAATTTTTTTTCAGACTTCTCATTTTTATCAAATGCTTTTTGTTAACTGTTTTGTTTGTTGAATCTAAATCTGTTAAATCTGTTATTTTTAACTCCAATTTTTCAGAAATTTAGTTTTGAAAAAAAGATTCAAGCTTTTTATTTTGGGGACGGTTCGTAATCGATAATAATTATTCGGCTACTTTTATTAAAATAAATTATGTAATATATAATAAAATGAAATGATTTTACTACGACATTAAAGACACTTGAATATGTTTAAACAACGATTATAAAATTGACACCAAAAATAAAATTTTATAAAACTAATTTTTGCACACATGTTCCAAATTATTTCAAGAACTGAATATCAAAAATGCCTACTGAAAATGAATGATTCAAATACACTAACTTTTGCATAAAAAATAAAAGGACTAAAAATTGCAAATATTTTTCAATTTGTTTTAAAAACGTAGCTCAAAATTCGCCTACTGAAAAATAATTAAAATAC
Organism: Megachile willughbiella; assembly: GCA_945859595.2. NCBI lineage: Eukaryota > Metazoa > Arthropoda > Insecta > Hymenoptera > Megachilidae > Megachile > Megachile willughbiella. The sequence goes on from OX243807.1 coordinate 4,118,602, forward strand.
AGTTACTACTGCATCATGCTGAACCCCTTGCCCTACGATTTGTCAGGTGCATAAGTCCGAACTAATCACAGCTACAATATTAAAACCGGTAAAGAAGTTTGAAATGTTGAACTGCAATCGTTGACTGTACAAATTATAATTGGATTTGAACTCCAAATTGAAGCGTATTGAAAATTCGACTAAAATTGATCACAGCTGAAGTACGAGTGCGTCACGAGTCGGACTCGTCGAAACAGTGCAAGGGGTTAAAGCACAATTACAGTAAAACTGAACAAAAACTTTGGAGACATTTTTGGAATAATTTGAAGAAGTATGCTGGAAATGGTTTAAGAACAATACAATTTGGTGGGTTAAACAATAAATCTGAATGCTAAGAAACGCCATAAACTCCCAAAACGAAAACAAAGGGTTGACGAAAATGGGCGGGTTACGAGTCATGGAAATAATGGATTTACCGAGGTAAAATATCTCCGCACGAACGAAAATTGAACGTCGCGATTTCATTCATGCCGGCCTGAACTTTCAACGGCTATGAATCCGAAGTTCCCGGAAAAGCTCTTTTCCCGACGACGGCCTATTTCTCTGAAGAGGTGTATCACGGAATTTAAGGAAACGATGTCACGGGAAGCTGGTGTCGCCGAAGAAGAAGCGGGTGCCGCTGATATCAGCCCCAAGCTATGGGTTATGTATTTCGTGCATGGCGAGACGAAAAGAAGGCGAGGTACATGTTCAAAGACTCCATCCGTTGGCGAGAGAGAAGAAGATAAAAATAAGGTTCTCCTCGAGGGAGTTCCGAAGAAACATCGTGAAATGCATGAAGCGACGCGACAATTCGTCATGATTTTACTAAGCCCCCTGGTAAATCGCTTCCATCTTGCTCGGAAACTTTTATAGTGTCAAGTTCTGTCGATCCGAAGTATCTTCCTATCGAACATAACCTCTTCAGACCCGATTTTCCTAGCAATTAACCTCTTACCGTGATTCATCGATCAAATGTGACCAATTGTGAACTGATGCGATATTAGAACGAAGAGAGTTGTCGAGACTGTTTTATATTTAACCCCTTGTCGTACAATTTATTTTCCAGATGCGGCAAAACTATTCATAGCTATAATGTTAAAACAAAGCAAATTAAAATGTATTTTATATTCGGCGATCCTTATGTAAATTATAGTTGGACCTAAATTTCGAGTTGAAGAGTATTAAAAATTTGAGTAAAGTTTGTCACATTTGAGCTGTGTGCGTTACGAGTGAGACTCGTTAAAATATGGCAAGGGGTTAATTATTCTTACCTGGGCATTACCCAATCGATACATGTCGATTTTGATGCGGTTTGAGTATGACAGAACTCAATCAAATATTTGACATGTATTTTTTTTTATCGGCAATCGTCCATGAAGGGGTGAAAATAGCCCCTAAAGTTGGGGTTGCAGAACATATTTTCTTGAATATCTCAGGAACTGTTAGGTGTAGGCGAAAAATTCAAAATGGGATTTATATGTTTTTGGATAGCAAATTTTTGATAAATTTATTTGTTAGAAGTGCTAACTGATTAGACTGTAGCTCAAGATTAAAGCGTTACAGATATAATGAAGATTATATTATATTTGAATTTTGAGTGTGTTTTAAGTTGTGCTTGTTATTATAATGTTAAGGATTGAAGAAATATGTCGAATTACTCAAAATAATACAGAATTTTAGGGCGAAGAAGTTGTGTATTTCTTAATTCTAGAAATATACTGACTTGTAAACTTGGATGCAACGTAGGCTGTTTTATGTAAGGGAAAGTTTATTACATTAGTGAATGTAATTCTTAAAATTTCAAATTTTCTATTTACTTAATTAACAAATTTTTACGTTTTTCAATTAAAAAAACTGCAAATTTTCAAAACTATAAATTCCTGAATTCCCAAATTTGTTAATTAGTATCATTTTCAAGTTTCTAAATTACAAAATACCCAAAATTCTAAATTCTAAAATTCATAAATGTCGAAATGCATACATTTTTAGGTTTCCAAGATTAAAAATTTTTAAATTTGCAAAGTGTAGAATTGCCAAACTGTGATATTTCCAAATTCCTAACCTCTCAAGTTTCTAAATTATTAATATTACCAAATTTTCAAAGCTGAAAGTTTCCAAAGTCCCAAATTTGTTAATTTTTACTATTTTCAAATTTCTAAATTCTCAAATATCGAAATTCTTACGTTCCTAAATTTCCATACTTTAAGATATCTAAATTTCTAAAGTTTTAAATTTCCAAATACCTAGATTTCCAAATTACGAAAATAATATTTCCAACTTCCTAACCTCTCAAGTTATCAAATTATTAATATTACCAAATTTTCAAAACTGGAAATTGTCAAGGTCCCAAATTTCTTCATTTTTGCTATTTTTAAGCTTCCAAATTTCTAAATCCTCAAACTTTTAAATTCTAAAATTCTCAAATATCTAAATGCCTCCATACTTAAATTCTCAAACTTCCAAATTTCTAAATTTCCAACATCCCCAATTTTCAAATTATTAATATTATCAAATTCGTAAACCTACAAGTTTCTCAATTCACAACTTCCTCCATTTTTACCATTTTCAAGTTTCTAAACCTCCAAATCCCCAAATTTCTAAATTTTCAAATTTCCAAACACCAAAATCCTTTATTACTTATTACTGTTTGTATTCCTAAGAATTTTGTATGTTTTCAGACAAGTACAATCTTTACTTGCGAAATTTAAACAGGCTTTTTCATATTGACATACAAAAGGACCAAAAATGTATTGCAAATGCAGCTAAACACATACATAAGTAAAAAATAGTTTGACAGAAAGTAAGTAGGACAATTTAAGGAATCAAACTGTGTGGACAATTTTCCAAATCGAGGTTTGAAGAGAAGCAGTACAACCAGTGGTCCACAAGTCCATTCACCCTAAAAATCCATAATCTGCCATTGCATGAAACACAAGCTCATCTTGCTAAAAACAGGACGAATGTAGGTGCAGTGATCATGAAACGCCGAATTATACTTCATTTTGGGTTTTCACATAATTTGATAGCATTCAACAAACATAGACGAAATACTACGATTTTGAGTGTCGGAATCTATTAGCAGGAGTTTCAGAATCTAGTTCTATAATCGTTCAAATACTTAATTAAAGTATAGAAAAGTACGAGTACTATTGGTTAGATTAAATATTCAGTCGTACTGAATTTCATAAATCAATTCATATTTTTACACAATTTTAAAGATCGACGAAGCGAAAGATAAAAGAAAATACAATCGTGTCAGAAAAGTAGACCGTCATTGGGTTGAGGATCGACACTAACACAAGCGACTGTCGTGTGATTGTAATCGAGAATCGTGGGGCGATCACTATACTATCAATTATAAAGGAACTCCTTAATATCGGTAGTGAAATTCACACGGACTGTTTCAAAAGTTACACAGGACTCAATGTAGAAGGCTATGTACATACGAGTATTCATCACAGTAAAGAGTTCGTAGGCAAATATAATTTACTTTGAATTCGAGTTAGATTACGGCCAAATTTCGATTAAACTTTAACTAAACGAAATTTAGTGTTAGCTAGCGGTACGCATACTCAAAAATTGAAATCATACTGGCGTCCTGCAAAAGACTCGATGAAAGAAAGAAGACGTTTTCATGCCAATGAATTTGCAAATATTTATTTTGCCATCGAAATTATATTGACCTAATGGCATTTTTAATGGACAAACTATTTGCATTTTTACTGAATAATAACATTCATGTTAGGGGATTAACTTTTTGGGATGAGGTGGGTTAAAATATGACCCATCTTCAGTTTAGCCTTTTATGCATGATGGGATATATTTTATCCCACCTCAAAAAGTGTCATTCTCATATTAAATAATTAAAATGACCATTTTCTCCATTTGTTTATATATAAAAAGAAGTTTGTGCAACTTAGGTTATTTTCTTCAAAATCATGTGCCTCAAAGAGTTAAAGTTAGCTGTAACCACAAAATTACGAAACTCTAACTTCTGAACCAACAAATTCTGACATTCAGAGTCATTAGATTTCACCATATTTATTCAATACTTTTGCAAAAAAAGTTAAAGGAAAAATGGTGGTTACAAAAGGGACTGGAAATCTAATGATCGGTTCTTGAAATGTTATTGGACCATTTGGGAAAACAATGTTCTCACAAAAACGCATCTGAAGCTTCAGTAAGTACTGTTTTAGAGTACACGAGAGGTAAAGAAACATACTAATCAGCTACTTCCGAGTCATACTTCCACTTCTTAGTGCCATTCTTACAAAGCAAAATTTGCGTTCCTACGAGCTATGTTGTTCTGCCTTTGAAGATACCTACTGTTTGTTCTTAAGAATCATTGTTTCATGGCGAAAGACTAAGGACTCCACAGTAGCAAAGGGTTAGGTTCAGTATTCTTAGTTGCAACGTAGCTTTTTTGGGTTTAAAATGTGCAAAGAAAAGAGCATGGAACCATTCACCTCTGATTTTGGAAGTTAAATACAAAGATTTCTAACTTTGAACATTTTTATATATCGAAATCATCTTCTAAAATGTTCAAATACGCAAATTTTTATACTCAAGAATTATCATACTCCTAAATTCGCAAAAGGAAATTTCCCTGTCTCAAGGAAAATTAAATTTTCAAGTTCCTTTTCCCTGTTCTCAAATCTTCTTTTTCTATATTTTTATATTAAACTTTCAATTTTTTAAAGTACAAGCTATTAATATAAGTAATTAATACACAAATTCTCAGATCTTACAATCTTCTAATCCCTAAATTCGTAAATTTTAATATATTTAAATTATGAATTCTCAAGTCTGCAAAACTCGAAATTCGCAATTGCCAAAATTTTCATATTCGCAAATTTTGAGATCCCAAAATTAATAAATTTCAGAATCCACAAATTCAAATTTCCCAGTTTTCCAATTTCGCAACTTCGCAATTTTCTACATTTTCCTGGATTCGAAATCTCCAAATTTCTAAATCAATTACCCAACTTTGAAATTTGTACATTCCAAACTCTCGAAATTTTCCATAAATCTTCAAAATTTACAAATTCGCAACTTTCTTAATGAAAGCTGATCCTTTATTTTTAAATTTGTACATCCCTAATTCTCAAGTTCCAAAAATTCTAAATATTCAATTTCAAATGAAGGAAGTTCCAAATTCCAATATTTTAAAATCTGAAAATCCTCGAATCTCCAGTTCCCAAATTTGCAAATTACCAAAGTCTCAAATTTCCTGATTTCTAACTGTTACAAATTTTTTAATTTCCACCCTACCAAATCTTCAAATTCCCAAAATTCTAATTTTTCAAATTTTCGAATCACCAAATAAAAAATATCCAAAATACCTATATCTTCGAATTCCCAAATTGTCAAATTCTCAAATTTCCTGATTTCCCTACGTTTCAAATTTCCTAATTTCTAAATTCTCAATTAGCAAATCAACATTCCCCAAAATGACAATGTCTCCAAATTCTCAAATTCCCAACTTCCCAAATTCCTCAATTCACCAATTCCTAATTGTCCAAATACTAGAATTGCCATATTCTCAAATGTCCTGATTTCCCAACTGTTCCAAATTTTCGAATTTTCCTCTCACCAAGTCATCAAATTGCCCAATTTCTAAAACCTTAATTTTCCAAATTGCCAAATTCACAAATTCACAATTCCTAAAATACCAATATCTCCAAATGCCCAGATTCTCCAATGCCCTAATTCTCAGCTTGCGAAATTCCAGAACTACCATACTCTTAAATGTCCTAATTTCCCAACCTTATCAAATTACTAAATTTTCCAGTTACCAAGTCATAAAATTTCGAAATTTTCAATTTTCCAAATCGCCAAATACGCAAATACACAATTCCCAAAATATCAATATCTCCAAATTCCCAAATTCTCCAATTCCCTAATCCTCAAATTCCAGAATTGCTATATTTTCAAATGTCCTGATTTCCCAACTGTTCCAAATTCTCGAATTTTCCTCTCACCAAGTCATCAAATTTCCCAATTTCTAAAATCTCAATTTTCCAAATTGCCAAATTCACAAATTCACAATTCCTAAAATACCAATATCTCCAAATGCCCAGATTCTCCAATGCCCTAATTCTCAGCTTGCGAAATTCCAGAACTACCATACTCTTAAATGTCCTAATTTCCCAACCTTATCAAATTCCTAAATTTTCCAGTTACCAAGTCATAAAATTTCGAAATTTTCAATTTTCCAAATCGCCAAATACGCAAATACACAATTCCCAAAATATCAATATCTCCAAATTCCCAAATTCTCTAATTCCCTAATCCTCAAATTCCAGAATTGCTATATTTTCAAATGTCCTGATTTCCCAACTGTTCCAAATTCTCGAATTTTCCTCTCACCAAGTCATCAAATTTCCCAATTTCTAAAATCTCAATTTTCCAAATCGCCAAATTCACAAATCCACAATCCCCAAAATATCAATATCTCCAAATTCTCAAATTCTCCAGTTCCCTAATTCCCAGCTTGCCACATTCCAGAACTACCATACTCTCAAATGTCCTAATTTCCCAACAATTCCAAATGCTCCGATTTTCAGTCCACCAATCATCAAACTCAATCTGTAAATTCCCAAATCCTCTAATCCTCTCTGTATATTAACAATCTGTCGAGGTCAATGAAAAAGAGAATAAGCTAAAAAATAGAAAAATTGAATCCGCCATAAAATTACTCCACTATGTCACCGTCTATCCGTAAAACACCTTTGTCTCCATTTTATTGGGACACTTTTCATGTTAAATGATAACCTAATTTTTATCGATGGTTCAATTTACAATTGCAAAAGAACCGTTACTTTATGTGTAGCGGTATTTTCCCGTAATTCCATTGAATGGCAGATGGTATACATTTCTACTTGGAGGATTTACGCAAGAGTCCTCTTGCCCGAATGAACGGTACTCACGTGGCGAATATTCAGTTCCTCTTGAATACGAAAGGATGAAAGGGGGAATTCACCGAGAGAAAGCTTCCGAGGAACGAAATAAGGGGAAAGATGTGAGAAGTATATATCGAGCATATGAAAAATCTTTTTATCGCAGAAGTGCGTGCAGACTTTTCCGGCCAAGTATGCCAGTTTCGTTCGTTAAAATATTCTAATTAAGCGGCACCGTTTGATAGGATTAATTCACCCGGAAAATTCTTTTGATTGCGCAATTTATGTAGATTTCGGAACGACTGCTTGTTAAATAGAGCGGATATATTAATAGAGAGGATAAATTGGAAATTTTGGTAATTCAGAAATGACTGCTATGATTTCATAATTTTATTATATGTGTAGTGTTCCAGTTTTTTAATGAGAAATTTTATGGACATGTTCTATTAGTTGAAATAGAAAAGGAATGTGATATCGATACATGGTTTCAAGTAATTCATTAAAAAGTTATGGTAGAAATAGGAGAGAACAAAAATATCTTGTTCGATGTCATATTTAGGGTGTTTCAATTTTGCCCAAACTCAACTGCACAAAGTCCTAAATTACTGAACTCCTAAATTTTTATATTCATGAATTTCAAAATTTCAAAATTTCAATATTCCTAAATTCCTAAATTCCTGAATTTCTAAAATTCTAAATACTTAATTCTAAAATTCTAAAATTCAAAAATTTCAAAATTCTAAAATTCTAAAATTCCAAAATTCCGAAATTTATAAATTCCTTAATTCCTTAATTTCTGATCTTCTAAATTCCTACATTTCTATATTCCTATATTAGAAAAGTCCTAAATTCCTGTCCTCCAAAATACCTAAATACCTAAATACCTAAATGTCTGAATACCTATATACCTAAATACCGCAAAAGCTAAATACCCAAATATCTAAATACCTAAATACCTAAATACCTAAATACCTAAATACCTAAATACCTAAATACTCAAACATCTAAGTACATGAATTCTTAAATTCCCAATTCCAAAATTTGTAAATTTTCAGATTTTCAAATTTTCTAATTTCTAATTCATCAAATCCCAAATTTCCAAACTCCAAATCTGTAAGTCTCCTAGTTTTGATTTTTCCAAATTCTCTAAATTTTAATTCTTCAAATTGCTAAATTCCTTGTTAGAGAAATTCTCAAATTTAAAAATTTGCAATACCTTTTTCGAATTTTCAAATTTTCAAAACCTCAAATTCTAGAATTCTAAAATTCACAAATTTCCAAATTTTTAATAACCTTTTCGAAATTTTTAAATTTTCAAAGTCTTAAATTCTCAAATTCTCAAATTCTAGAATTCTCAAATTCTAGAATTCTAAAATTCCCAAATTTCCAAATTTTCAATAACCTTTTCGAAATTCTGAAGTCCTCAAAATCTCAAATTCTCAAATTCCCCTTCTAAGTTTTCAAATTTCTAAGCTTCCAAATTCTCGAATATAAAAAGAAAGGAAAAGAAAGTTTCTTTCGCCTTCTTTTTATATTCAGAGATTTGGAGCAACCGAACATATTTGGCAAAATAAAAGAATTTCATAGTGTATTGATTTTATATAGCATACTTTCAACAGAATGCAGCGAAGGGTTAAGTTAAGGGTAATCGCAAATTCACATAAAAATATTTCACTGGAAATGCAAGCAACAGAGCTGTATGTTCTGTGTGAAGTGATGTAGAACGTTATTGCAAGTACACATATGTATCATCAGACAAAAAATGATGAATATTCAAGGAACATTGTCTTCACATACTGCAGACACATATTTTAAAACTTAAATAATAGAAATCACAGATTTGTAAAATATAAAAAATTTATCAAAGGAGATTTAAGTTGCTAATAATTTATCAATGACAATTTAAATTCTTAAAAATTTATCAATGAAGATTTAAGTGACGATTTAAATTGCAAAAAACTTATCAGCAAAAATTTAAATTGTTAAAAGTTTATCAGTAAAAATTTAAATTATTAAAAATTTATCAATGAAGATTTAATTTACTAAAAATTTATCAGCAAAAATTTGAATTGTTAAAAATTTATCAGTGAAAATTTGAATTGTTAAAAATTTATCAGCGAAAATTTAAATTGTTAAACATTTATCAGTAAAGATTTAAATTGTTAAAAGTTTAATTGTAAAAATATAAACTATTAAAAATTTATTAGTTCTTTTTGTGACTTCAGATCCACCCTGTGTTACAACGTGGAATATATTCGTTTTATTGATCAAAATCCGCTTGATTGGAATTGGTAATATTTCGAAGATAATTTAAAGGATTGTTTGATATTATATTCACGTCGTAACAGAGTTGTTACTTTAAAAGAGACGTTGAAGTATAAAAGTATCGTTAAAGTGGTTTCGAGCTGTTTGGAAACTAATTAGTTAAATTAAAAGCCAATCAAATTGGTAGGGAATGATTGTATGAAATAACTGGGGACTTCGAAGCATGGAATAAACTGGGACAGAAAAATGTGGTAATAGTAGAAAATTGGCAATTTATAGCGAAAATCAAAATTCAATGTTATTTGATGTTGTTCAATAAAAGTATACGTATAGCTTTGTGAAAAAACTAAGGTATTTAGACATTTAGATATGTATGTATGTTCTTTTTTATGATATTTTATGATCACATTTTCTTGTTTTTCAAATCTCATATTTTTACATTTAAAAATCCTCATTCCAAATTTCAATATTTCTGAAATTATGAAATTATGAAATTGTCAAATTATCAACTTGTCAAATAACCAAGTGATGAATTAATCAAATGTTCACATAATGAAATGATCAAATAATCATATGGCCAAGTAATCAAATGATCAAATAATCATATAATCAAATAATCAAGTGGTCAAATAATCCAATGCTCAAATAATCGAATAATCGACTAATCAAATGATCAAATGATCAAATAATCATGTAATCAAATTACCAAATTCCAAAATTCAAAATCCATAAACATTCACAACACTAAATTCTTCAATTCTAAAATTTCAAAATTATGACCTTTACTTTCAAGCGTACCTTCTCACTGTATCTTGGAATATTACTTATTACTTATTACTATTTATTACTACCAATATTACTTGGACTTTAAAATTGGATTTCAATTCAACTTATTAACTAATGTAACGCTGAAACCTTAATCACGAGTATTTCATAAACCGTTCAGTACCCGTAATTAGTATATTCAGAAACGGGAAGCTAAATTCGACCAACAATCACACCTTCAAAAGGTCATACAGCTCTTCATATCGAAGAAATTGAAAATGGAACACATGTGCTAGATGGTCTTGGAATACAATACCACATCGAGAGGATTAGACCCCGATCCAAGTTTCTATCGACACAATAACATACCGTTTCTAGTTTCTTCGGACACTTTGTACAGGTTCAAATCAATAGGTAGCAGCAATAACAGGTGTCACATCCTATCGAGTATTTTTAGTTTATTATTATTCGCATCTGGTTGCCAGCATAATCTTAGTAGTAGAGTCCTCCATTTGCAGTTTCCTATTCGTGTCGAGGTATTGCTTGGTTTCATCACTTGCTACGGCCACTTTTTAGGGTATACCCACTGCATACGTCACTCGGTTTTTCATTTCCACCCGAATTTGTGTACCCAATAGAAATCAAGAACTGTTTCCCTCAGTTCGTAAAAATTGTACGCCCGCACCGAGCCTTCATCTTGTGAAATAAGTAATCGAAAAGATAGACACGAAGTAGACACGGTTCACTTCGGAACATCGGATACGTAGACACGTTCACTTCGAAACATCGGATACATAAACACGTCGTTTGGATCATTAAAAATAAGTGGAAAGCACATATCAATGTTATACAATTATTCAATCTACAGTCCATTTATAAATGTTAGGACGCCAAACGATTCTAGTTCATCGCGTCGTTCAATAGTTGCTAATAATTACCGACTGCGACTCACATATGTCCCATTCGTGGTCCACTTGCACCACCGATTCAAGGGCTCGTGGAAGCTTAATATAGGTAGAGATGAAGTTGGATTTGGACGAAGGGGCAGGGAAATGTTTATTCAAGCGACAGTCCACTTATGTTAGAACTTCATAGGATTGTTCCTTGCGTTAATCGACGTTAAACTAGCGTTGCAAAGTGTATGCTGATATTTTGGAGGTGTAAAAAGTATCGCAAAGACAAGTTTTAGCGATTGAACGAGGCACAAGAGTATTGGGTAGAATCGAATGGCAGCGAACAGGGGTGGGCAGGTGTTTGTAGGGTGCTTTAGACGAGGAAAGGGTGCTCGATGGGTTGCCGCAACTCGTGCCTCGAAACAAGGGTAAAGTATCCGTTTTGTCTAATGAGTTGTAATGCCCGCTCATCAAGGTCATTCAACCGTGATTCGAACAGCCAGTGAGACACCCTCGTCAGGGAGGACTCGCAACTTCCCGTTGCTACGCGTTTCGATATTCTCCGACGGAAACTGGACGAAAGACCACTCGATACCGGCGAGAAAAAAACTTTTCAACAGAGAAAATCGATGTAACGACGTTCGAAACTTCTCGACCATGTTACCGTCAAGGTATTTATAGAGTTTGCGTCAGTGTGGGCAGTTTATTGCTGATACACAAATTGACGCGATCTAGATGGCTCAGAAACTGTCACACTTCGTTGCCGGATTTAGTTGAACGATTGCTCTCCATCATTCGTAATTTACAAGTCATCCGTAATTGAAGAATTGTGCAAATACGAATACGAGTACAAATTCGGACATTTGTATAATGTGAATTTGTTGAATAAGATATGAATTTGCGTACGAAATTATATATTTCATTTTTTCGTGGTGAAATTGATTCTATGTACTAGAATGTAGAGCACTGAGGGGTAGTTTAGGTTATGGTACAAGGATGTGCAAGTAACCTGGTTTCGCAGATGTTGAGAAGCAATCGATTCCCTAATTTAAACATTTGTAGATTCGAAATTTTAGTAATTGTATAAAAAAGAGGACAAGAGAGAAAATTTCAATGACCTTGAAATATATTTTTAGTAGCGAAATTATCAGTTGCTTTCTTTATACATCGATAAATTCATAATAAATATGAAAATATACAATTTCTATATTTCTCAATTTCAGGCTTTTTAAATTAGTAAATTGAAAAGCTTGATAATTCAACATTTTTTAAATAATTTCATATATTATGGCTTCAAATTTCTACATTCCCAAATATTCTAATCTTCCATTCTTCAAATTTTTGAATACTCAAATCTTTGAGTATTATACATAACTTGAATACTAAATCCCCAAAGTTTTAAATTCCAATTTCTATTCTGGGTTACTACATTCCTAGAAGTTAGAGTTTTCAATTCCTTAAATTCTGAAATGTTTAGAGATTTCTATACTTAAATTCTCAAATTCTCAAGTTCTCAAATTCTCAAATTCTCAAATTCTCAAACTCTCAAATTCTCAGGTTCTCAAATTCTCAAGTTTTCAAATTATCAAGTACTCAAATTCTCAAATTTTCAAATTATCAAGTTTTCAAATTCTCAAATTCATTTAAATTCTAAAATTTTTTAATTCTTATACATAGGAATATATTTTGTGTATCTAAATTTGAAAATTTATCAAATTTGCAAATCTAAGAATTTAGAAATTTCTAAATTCCTAAATTCCAAATTTTCAGATTACTAAATTCAAAACTTTCCATATTAATAAATTTCTTACCTTACAAATTTCCAAATTATTTACAAATTTCTAAATTTCTAATTTTCCTAATATTGATAGCTTCCAAATTACTAAACTTCTCACTTTCCAAAATTATCAATTTCCGCATCATTAAATTAAAAAATCACTAAATTTCTAAACCCGAAAGTCTGATACTCTGTTTCATTCATTTTCAATCATCTAATCTGCCCTTAGTAATCCCAACCGTACATCAAATTCTTTAAACCTTCCATATTTACCAACGTACAACAAATTTTCATTCATTCGCAATCATCTAATCTGTCCTTAGTTATTCCAGCCCTACATCAAATTCCCTAAAAAACCTTCCATATTTACCAACGTACAACAAATTTTCATTCATTCACAATCATCTAATCTGTCCTTAATAATCCCAGCCCTACATCAAATTCTTTAAAAAACCTTCCATATTTACCAACGCACGACTTTTCATTCATTCGCAATCATCTAATCTGTCTTTAGTAATCCCAGTCCTACATCAAATTCCCTAAAAAACCTTCCATATTTACCAACGAACAAATTCCGAGCTCACTTCATAAATCAATGTTTACCTCGCCAACAAAGACGCTGCAGCGTGCCGATATCGGCTCAGCAAGGTTTACAAATCTTTCAGTTCCTTACGAATCCGAATTGATAAAATATTCGGTTTGTGCCGACAATCCATCTCGTGTGCGACGCTAGTAATCGTCGCCGCTTTTGTTCGTACGTTACATCCCTCTTTCTGTAGATGTGTGCCAAGAGGATGACGAAGGGTAGCTAGTGTATAAGCCCTGTTGAGCAGAGGATCATCGCCGTGGAATGGCATGATCATACGGACAGACAGAGAAGGATAGATGAACATAGCTAGCCGATACGAAGACCAGGCTGACTGGAAAGAGTTGAAACGAACGAGGGGAAAAATTGCGAAAAAGAGAGAGCAAGGGAGGACTTGGTCGCGTAAGAGGAACGGCAACAAATATACCGCACAGGCATCGTTCCAAACATTATGCGAATACTGCTTACAACGAATCGAAACAGCGACATTGTATCGAGTCGCAATGAATGACACACTACACAGCCATAATATTCCAGGGTCATTGTTCAAATTTGCTGAGAATTTCGTCTATCTTGGTTACTATTGATTTTGAGGTTAGGACACAGTGATACGATTTAAGCCTTTTTTAAGTTTGAGGACTTTTCTGTTGAGTTTGAGTCGAATAGTACTTCGCGATGTTGATAATGGGTTGAAGAAGTTAGATTTTCTACTTGAAATATATTTGAAAGATTTGAGTTAAGGAAATTTTCATTTTAAGGAAATATCGAGTTATACTGTTTGAATAGGTCTTATTGTAAGAATGTATGGTTCTTAACCTAAAAAGCAATTTTTCGTTTTTAGTCAGCTGTTATTAAAAATTCTCCATTAGCTACAGTAATAAGCTAACATTACTTACGTGTCATTTTATTTAACAAACTTATTTAGTCAATGAAATTAATCTTTAATAGTCACACAGGGGTATGAAACGAATTTAGCTTTAATATTAGCTACTTTATATTCTGAAAAGCTGAATAAATACATTTTTTGAAACCTCGGTATTTTTACTATTTTTTTCTCAAACTGTTACATCTCGAGAGGGTTCACCTGAGATTTTAGCTCTTTATATTAAAATAGAAAAAAGTTTTGAATTTTACTGTGGAAACCGCCACTTTTTCAATTCTTTCACATTTCTGTATTTTGTTAAATTTATTGAAATCAGCTGTGAAATGTGTTAAAACCACTTTCAAAGATTATTTATAATTTTTTAAGTTAAAATAATGAGTAGCTTTTTTGTACGAAACGTTTTTAGTGATAGAAGTGTAACCACTAAGGATGAATATTATATCACTAATATTATATTATTAAATTAATATGTTATGTTCATATGTAGCATAAATGTGTGGTATACACTATATTTATATATAGCGAGTGATAAATAAGATATTGACAAATAAGATCATTAACACAATCTTAAATTAACAATTAAATTCCAATTATCAGCTTGAAAAAGTTACAATTAGAGATCTGAATTACTTTTTTTTTTTATACGAGATTCAATTACAAGTTAAATTTTAATTAATGCTCCGACGCTATTGAATTGAAAATTGCATTTTTAATTCCTATTTAAAAGGGGTACAGATTAAAAGGAGGTTTTAATCATTAATTTGGCAAATTTGAATTAAAAATAAACCCTTCGTTTGTAATTAGAGAACCTTGCAACTGACAATTACCATTTAATTAATGGTTCAACGAATTTTGATTACAAATTAAACGTTAATAATTAATTAGCGATCAATTAAATTCAAGATTTAATTTAATATTCAAATCTGTAAACAGGTGAATAATATACTATTGTAAATAATTGCTCAAAAATTATTTATAGAAAATTTTCTACTTTTGTATAAATTTGTAATAAATAAGCATTTTTGTATATTAATCCTGAGGAATATTGAAATAATATAGTCTTTATATTCACAACATTGTAATTGATTAATGATATTCAATATATAATTAAAATTATCATTCATTAATAAACTGTTTTCTCATTATTTTCTTTATAATTATTTCCTTATTGTTAATAAATTACGAAAATAATAAATCAAAAATGTATTGGTTTTTAAACATTTTAACTTTTGAATTAATGTATATTTGTCTATAACTTACGTTCCTAATAAATATTAAAAATAATAAATATAAAGTGTATTAATTCTCTAATTACTTTGAAACATTTGTATCACCCTATATTTGTTTATAAATTGTTTTTTTTTAAACATTGAAAATAATAAATATCAAATATAATAATTCTTTAAACTCCTTCATAACTTTTGTATTATTCTACTTTCGTTAAAAAATTTGTTTATTTAATAAGCATTGAAAATAATAAACAAGAAAATGTATTAAATTTTTAAACTCTCTCATAAGTTTTGAATTACCCTATATTCGTCCATATGTTGTTTCCCTAATAACTATAGAAAATAGTAAATAAAAGTTGTATAGATATTTTAAACTCCCTCATAACCTTTTAATCACAAGTGTGCACAAGTTGTTCCTATAATAAATGTTGATAACAAATAAAAAGTCCATTAACTTTTCAAACTCCGTAACTTTCGAATTACCCCATATTTGTCCATAAGTTATTATTTTAATAAATGTCGAAAATAATAAATAAAAAATATATCAATTTTTAAACTCCCTCATAATTTTTTAATTATCCTATGTTGTTTCTCTAAGAACTATAAAAGATAGTAAATAAAAAATTTGTTAAAAACCTTCATAACTTATGATTTCGCCAGTATTTGTTTATAGTTCACTTTTCGTGCGCACGTTTTCCATGCAACTTCGGCATCAGGTCTATGGTTAAGCTTCAGTCAATTACAGGTAGTAGTTGACTTCTCTTTACGAATCATTTCACCTGCAACCTAGTACAGTAAAAAAGAAATGCCGCCATAACGAGGACAAGTATTTACGAATCATTTCACGGTGGCGCAGCTTGAAGAGAAAGCCTGCTATAACGAGGACAAGTATTTACCCTCGAGAACATTGAAACAATGGATCTCATCTCTCTATCTTTTTTTTATTCACGTGGCTTCATTGTCTGTGCTTGTAGCGTGCTGTTCTAGTAATCTTAGGACAATTCTCATCGATTTGCAAATTTAACAATGAAATCGAAACATCATGTTAAGCATTTGCCTGCCAACGTGCTCAATTGGAAACGGACCTCGAAGAAAATTGTAGAAAATTGCCATATTAAATTTTACTGTTCTTTTTTTAATTTATATTAACAAATAAATACATTTTTCTATTCACATTAATAAATATATTACTTTCATTTATATCGATAAATGTTGTACATTATTTTTATTTGTATTAATAAACGTTATTGCTCTGTATTAATAAATATTATTTATTATTTTCGTTTGTATTAATTAATGTTATATTTTATTTTCGTTTGTATTAATAAATATTATTATATAATTTTACTTTGTATTACATCAGTTAAAATTATAATGTTTATGTATTTATGATATATTGAAGTCTTCATTAACATTACATTTATATTATTTAGAAAGTATAAACAATAATACAGTACACTATTATTTACAAGTACTTACAACATTAAAAATAAAAATTTTGATATGAAGTTTTTAAATTTTCGTTTAAATATTTGACACATTTAACACGTTGAATATTTGAACGACAATGTCTACAAAAACGTAAAATACGAATAACGTATTTAAATACTGTAATTCAATGTATAAATAAGGTTCCGATTGTAATTTAATTTGTAAAAATGTTTGAAAAATGGGACTGTAGTGATTGATATAATTAATGTTATTTTATTGACAAACGCAGTGTCCTTCCCGTGCTACGAAATTATTTGCTGCGATGGCAGGGTATAAAATGTAATTTTTGATTGGTTATTGGATTTTGTGCAGCGATGAGTTTTGCATAAGTGGGACATTTGTTTCAACAGCAGTTGGATTTGCTGAAACTGGAAATACGATAAGGCATGCAGACATTTTCCGAGGAAAATGAATTATCGCAGAGCTCAAACAGAAAGCTTTCTATCAAAAACCGTGCATCGTACAAATTGAAGTAGTGAAAAAAATTCTCAACTTCTGTATGAATATTTTAGCGTGGTTACTCAGGATTCTTATTTGATTTATTTATGAACAAAATCGAGTTTGATTTTATAAATAAATATATAAGAATCTTTTTGATTTTTGGGATTTTCCAATTTTTGGTTAATAGGACGGGACTTTTGAAATTTATGAATTTTGAAAGTTTGGAAGTTTGGGATTGTCGAGTTTCAAGGTTTTGTAACTTGGAAATTTTGAAATTTAGAGATTTTTAAATATTGTGATTTTGAGGATTTGGAAATATGAGATTTTGGGACTTTGGGACTTTCGAATTTTAGTATTACTATTACAGTTACTGTTATTTTTTAATTTTGCAATTACTATTACTATTACTATTACTATTACTATTACTATTACTATTACTATTACTATTACTATTACTATTACTATTACTATTACTACTACTATCACTATTACTATTACTACTACTATTACTATTACTATTACTATTATTATTACTATTACTATTACTATCACTATTATTATTACTATTACTATTACTATCACTATTGCTATTACTATTACTACTATTAACATTATTACTATTATTTCTATTACTATTACTACTATTAACATTATTACTGTTATTTCTATTACTATTACTACTACTATTACTATTACTATTACTATTACTATTACTATTACTACTACTTCTATTATTTTTTAATTTTACTATTACTAATAATTTTCGAATTTTGCTATTACTACTGTACGATGCCACAGCGCAGCGTACAACACAGGGTCACGTTATCTACATATGAACTCGTAAGCCCTCAGGGTCAAAAACCAATCGGTACATAGAACATATTATTGCAATCTGCCATAAAGCACGGCCTAATCCATCGCTCGCTTGTCCGCATCCCGTTGCGGAACCACCATAAAAATTTTAGAAAAACTCAATAAAGAACCGTTCACCTTACAATCCCTATTGACAGCTTCCTTTCACCACCTCTTTACTCCACCTTCGCCAATTTCCAGAACTAATCCAATCATAGTTCAAAATTTCTCTCTTTTTGCATAGTTCCTTCCTACATTTCTACTAGTCCTGCTCAAAAAAGCTTTTTTGTGAAAAAACAAAATAGAACAAATTCAAATTCGACACTGTACAAACCTTGTATTAACTACCATTAGAAAAGTTAATTCTAATAAATAAGTGTTGAGTTTGTAATATTTTTGACATCAGTCACGCCATTTAAAAGTAGTCCTCACAACACTAATTTGTTATTGAGAACAGGACTCGATTGATCCTCTCTATAAAACAAGAGTTGACCATCCAACTATTACTGTTATTATTATTACTTATTTGAATCTTAGAACTTTAGAATTTTAGATATCGGAATTTTCAAACATTAAGATTTTTGCATTTATAAATTTTGTCTTTCAATGCTTTAGAATTATAGAGTTTTATAATTGTGAGAATTTAAAATCATGAAACTTTAAAATTTTTTTAGATTTAAGACTGGAATTTTGGAACTGTGACAATTTTCAATCTTGTAATCTAATTTTGCAATTTTGCACTTTTATAATTTTACAATTTGGAGATATAACAGTTTTGAAGTTATGGGTTAAATAATTTTGAGGCTCAAATTATAAAGTTTTGTAATTTTACAGCTTTGAAACTTTGCAGTTCTGAACTTTCAAACTACACAAAATTTTATTATTAATTATAATACGCATTATAAACTGAATCGTCAGAAAATATTATTTTTAAAAGTAAATCTTCATTCACAATAGTTTAAAAAACCTTAGTCCAATATTTTCAATAAAGTGATATAACGTGTTGAGACGATAAGACAAAATACAGCAATTGTTAAGCATGCCTAAATTTTAGTTTAATTAATTTTATTTTTTTAATGAAAAAATATATATGCATATACTAGAGACGTTATGATTATAAAAGTTTGAAAACTATTGACTTAAACTATGCAATTAATTCTCCAAATTTTCACAAATAATATTATTTACTATAAGTGTAATATACATAAAGTTTATCTTCAAATAGTGTGATTTTACCTTTATTTGTAACATGAGTGTCAAAACATAACCTTGTGAAGAAAAAATATTATTAATCGTTTCAGAGTCGAGTTTTAATGAACTGTAATTCATAACAATTACTTAATAATCAATTTTATTTTTTAACAATTATTAACAGAAATACCGATTATTACTTATGGATAAACTGTCAGCTTGAAAACAACTAATTATTTTGTCAAATACATATTTATTTCTTCTCAATATACTATGAAAGAGTTATATTTAATTTCACTCCTCAATACACTGCAAAAATGTCTGTAAAAAGAGTTATTCTTTATTTTTTCATATAATCATAATTTGTAAGAAAAAATTAAGTTCAAATAAGTATATGATCAAAAGTTCCTAAGCTAACGAAAAATAGACACGGTTTAATTTAGAATACCCTTGATCTAAATTCAGAAACTAGTTTTCTAAATTGAACCAATGACGTTATTTCGAAAATATTTCTTTTGTAGCAAACCTCATAGCACTTTAGTCTGTTTTATTAGATGCTAAGATTATAATGTTAGCAACGTAGCTTAGTTTTGAAATTCGAAATTTTAGTTTTGAATTTTTTCTCAAAAACTACGAACATTTTTTCTATTTATGAAAATATTTTCTCAATCCAATACAGGAAATTCAAGATTACGTTTTTAAATAATTTTCTTCGAGGTTTTATTTTACATTACAGATTAGGAACAAGAACGTTCATGAAGGTACCGCATAAATTATAGCCGGAATGCATTTTGACGTTTAGTATTTCAATGGTTCCACTTTACTTTCGAACAGGAACTATCGGTTTTCATTAATTGCAATTCTATAGTCCAGTCGTCCGATTACCATTTACACGAAATCTGAATAAAGTGCTCAATATTCTGTTTCATTTAACGTAAAAACAATTCGAAAGTACTTTAGTCGATCGAAAAAGCGGAGAATTGTAACGAAATGTCGCACAAAGGATTTCAGAACTTATCGAGAACTTTACGTTAAAGCTGTTATTAAAAATATGAATATAAAAAAGGAATGTAAATGTTAGCTGGCATTATTAGCTGGTGCCATGAACGCGTTTCGTATTGCGTGAATCGCCTGCTGACCCACAAAGTGAAAACAATAGAAACAAGGGAAAAAATATGTAAAAGTTTAGTATTTCGCTGATAAATAGTTGATGCATAAAAACGGCTGTGGTTTTTAATAAAGCCTTCCTTTTACGAAAAATATGATATTCTATAGGGTAAACTATATTAATTGGAACACTGTATTAATCATACATATTTCACATAATCTTTGAATACAAATTTCGAATAAAATAAAGATATCTGAAAAACAACAAATAAGTTTATTTAGTTGACATAATAGTTTCGAAGGAAAATTTTTGAAATCATATCTTTGCGTATGATTTTAATCACTGTATCAAGTATCTCAATAATTATACTTTTAACTATTACTATTTCTTGCTGCTTTTATAATATATTTCATTTCAATTATAATGTTATAATTGATATTTATATTATAACAATACCTTTGTTGTAATTTATTTTTTGTCTCTTTCAGTTTCCAGTTTTTTAATTTACAATACAATCTAATTAATTAAATAATATTGTTCTACCATCCATGGTACCAATCATTGTACAGTCAACTCTGATCAATTTAATTGAATCAAAAATTATAAATTAAAAATTATTACAAATTACAAACTACAAATTCGAAACTTGAAATTGTAAATTATAAATTACAATACAAAAAAATGAAATAAAACAAGAACATAATAAAGCATAATCGAATACCCGTCATACCCGGTACACAATTTTTGAACGGATTTACATTTATCAATTTTCCGATATCTATTTAAACCGCACATAACAAAGAGAACGAGAGAAAGGATCGTACATTCGAACCTAATTTCCCGCGAATCGAGTTGGACATTAAAAAATGGAGAAGTTGGTTGTGGTTCACGGTTATTTCATATTTCTCATAACTGTGAATTCGGAGAATTTTCATTTCATAATCACGAGTAACCGTAACAAATATTTTTCTCAGAATTAAAATTCGTCGAATAATGTTCGAAAGAGAAAATTTTCCAACGAAAAATCGAGACAAATTATGGAAATAGAAAGTCGTATGTATTAAAAAATTTAGAACGCGTATGTCCCAATATCTGTACATTCAAACAGGAAAATAGAACGCATATCTAGCTTCGAGCATTTCTTTGGTATTGTGTACGTGGTTTATTTATCTATCTCCAATTACTGTTATGACGTGTATAATACATCACTCTTGGTACAATTTTTACCATTTTTTTTTCATCCACATATGTTACTTTTCCCAACATTTTTTAAAATTGAAGTATAACCTAAAAAACTATACATAATTTACCGAAATTACCTACAGGAACTTATAAAGATATCTAGAAGCGTTTTCACAAGTGATTGGTTTAAATTCAACGAGAAATGGTAGAAATTCGAGTGATCTGAATTACCAATTCAGTTTAACCACCACATATGATTCTGTTATTGTATCAAACCCAGTATCAAAACAGATATAAAAAATGAATTGTCTAAAAACGTTTGTGAAAGCAAGGAAAAGGCATGTTGCTTTCATCACACCGTTCTTTTGTCCCCATTCTCCCTCCTAGGTTTTACAATGAAAAATGTCAGTATTATCGCCATAAATTTGTGATTGCTGCCGTTGTATTTACCGTGGTACGTGTTTCTCAAACGAGCGAAGTTAATTAAATTTTTCACGAGCACAGGGTCCTCGAAACTGAAAAGTTGAGGGTACCTGGCCGGTCACGATAGACGGGCTAAATAATTTAAAAACGAGTCACCCTCTTTAAGGCGCGGCTCGTCGTTTCTTGCCTGCCGGCGACGAGGACCTGCAAGAGGGGAATGGATGTGGTTCCATTCATGCTTATTTCAAGCTCATTGTGTTCTCGGTGTATTCAGCCTTTGACTCGCCTCTCGTGTTGCCACTGCAGTAATGTTTCATAGAGAGCAAGAGGCGTGCATGTCACTAGCTAAAATCAGGAAATACCGCTGTCACATTTTCTTCGACGTTAACGAACATTAGCAAAGAAGTAGCGACCTTATCGTGTGCCTTTTCCCTACCGATGTTCTTTGTTGTGCATCTTGTTACACTGCATTGTTTATCGAATTACCAATAGGTTGTTGCGTGTTAAAAAAACGGGGTTGCTATACGTTTTTGGATTGTGGTACTTAGGGTACAGTGATGGCCCAATTGTCAAGAGGTACTTCCTTGAATATATGCAAAACTTTAATTATTGGTACTTGATACGAGTTACTTGGATAACTGTTAACCAAAACAAGGTCCAAAATATTCAAATAATAAAATACAACAGACTATCTTTATGTTGTCATCAATAATAACAGTGGAATATTCTTGAAGTTATCAATATCTAACTAATTAAAAATTGTCAATAACCTAACCTCTTTTAAAAAATTAGACGAAGAGGTGATATGTAATTATGTTCACCTAACATAATTTCCTAGACAGTTGCATCATTCACAACTAGTATTGAGACAAATAAAGAAAGTTAAAAAGTTAAATTGTCAGTTTGATTGTAAAGATCATAATTAGAATCGAACACCAAATTCAATTGCGGTGGAAATACGAATATGGTTTGTCACATGTGAACTGTAACGTGTGTCACGTGAGTGACACAGTACTGTAGGACGAGGGTTAATTCTACGTTATATTCTACTTACTATTTCGTAACAATGAATAGAAAAGAAAATCAAAAGCAATATTACAAAATGCGAAAACTCAAAATGTCCACATGTATGGCCTAATCAGTGAACCACTAATCATTGAACCAAAAGAAAAATAACTAATTGTATACATATATCTATCACACGTGTAATGGTATACATGTATCAATATTATTAAAGAGAAGTTTTCTCCGTCGATATTATGGCGTTCTCCATAGAATGGTGCCCCTTATGATGGCGGAGTGCCACAGGTGTGCTATTCTCCGTAATCCGCGTAAAGGAAACAATACAACGATCCTACTGTATAATGTATCATAAAATCTTATCGCATAACGTATGTATGTTTCGAGAGTCTAAACTGAAGTAATGTTTCCGTTGTAATTTTCAGGAAACGAGAGAGACAACGAGAACGTCTTTGTCGCGCGTACAATCAAATTATAACGAATTGCTCCCAGTTTAATGGAACTTGGCCTGACCCTGATGATCCACGTTGGAACAGCGGGGAATACGTGGAACTTCTGTCAGACTGGTTCCCATCGAATATCACCAACGGCACCATTACGGGGAATACAACAACCTTATCAACCGGTAATATTATCGAACTTCTCTGGACGTGAAGCTCGAAGAATTATATAGGACATTGCTTTTCGAAATATCTCGCATTAATATTCGGACATATTATTACTGCATTTGTTATTTTACTGAAGAGTTCATTTAGATATTATATTATTATTTTTTTAGTAAGATTCATTATTAAAGATACATCAACTTTTTATTTTAATATTTAGTCGAACGTTTTAAATAAAATTTTGTACTTTCACGCCATATTGATATTTGGACACTGATACAGTTTCAGCAAGCTAGAAGCCATTTAAACTACGGTATAGTTCTGAATATAAACTGGAATATTTTACTTCAGTATGATTCGAAGCGTACACAATTTAACAAAGAAAGTACCAGTTTTTATAAGACAGTTTGTAATTCATCATAGAATTAATCGAAAAATAGCACAGTTATTAGAAATAAAGAGAACAAACATTAAAAGATATAAAAAAGATCGTTTCGAATTTAAGGAACAAAAAGCACAACCCCGAATAGAGAGGAAGAAAGAAAATTAATACGAAGAGTTACAAAAATCCGCATTGTAGTGCTGTACAATAAGCCTCAGAAGTTTGTAATCAAAGTGGAAAGGAAATCAGTGGTGAAACTGTGCGTAGAATAACGGGAAACAATGGGTATAATGGTCGAATAGCAAAAAGAAAACCGTACATTAACAACATAAATTGGAAAAAAGTTTCGCCAAAGAATTTGTTGAAAAGTCTAAAAATTCGTGGCAATTGTTATTTTTGCTGAGTAATTGTATTTCTGGTTTGGATAGGAAAATTGTGGGGAAGAGTAAATGAAGCTTTAAAGCCAAACAGTCTAAAACCTACTTTGAAACACGGAGGTTCTGTGATTGTATGGGGGTCCATTTCCGGTGCGGGCGTTGGTGAATTGATTGACGACGTTTTAGATAAGAATTTGGTCTGTTTAAAAAATTATATATATTTTCAGTCTACAATAAATGATCCATGTTTTTGCAAAATAAGCAGTATGACATATAAATCCTTTCTTGTGTACAACAATAAATACCACTGCAGTGTTCGAATATTAATGTGAGTAACTGAACAGTAGAATTTCGATATATTTTGTATTTATTTATTTATACAGTCTGGGTTAGTTTATGATAGTTCACAACGAATTGTTCATACGTATGAAATAGAATTTGTTTCACATTATCTTGGGGAATGTCAATGTCTTTTTTAAAATGTACGAGTACTTTCAAGCGAAAGGTTCTCTCGATTTGGAAGCTATTATGCTGCATAAAAATAATGGATTGTCTTATCCTTTTGTCTGTTGTGATTACAGAAAACTTTTTCCAACCTG
The DNA here is from genome assembly GCA_945859595.2 of Megachile willughbiella. Taxonomy (NCBI): domain Eukaryota; kingdom Metazoa; phylum Arthropoda; class Insecta; order Hymenoptera; family Megachilidae; genus Megachile; species Megachile willughbiella. The sequence continues at coordinate 4,143,591 of OX243807.1, forward strand.
TCCCCATTTTTGCACGAGTTTAACACCTTTGTGAGAACTCTACCCTTTTCAGAAATTCCTGACATGTTCTAAATATTTCGCCATTTTATTGCTGGTTGAGTGTACTTTCAAGAAATTTGTATAAAGGAGGAATTCAAGAAATTTTAACGTACTACTCGAGTGATTTTTCAGTCGAGTTTTTTATACATGCTGTCATATGTAATAAAGTGACAAATAGGTTATGGTCTCGTTCGTTATAAATGCAAACGCGTATTTTTAAAGGAAATATACTTCTCTTTTTAATGTAAATGGAAACAGTGAGCTTTTGATTAATATATAACATTGTCAACTGAGAATTGACCATTCTTAACATAACTCATATCAACATGTTAAAAGATTACTATAGTGGTCACCAATCCACACTTAATCTTATATTGAAATTCTATCGAGTTTACAGTATATTATTACAAAAGATTATAAAATATATTATTATAAAAAATTTAAATAAGTTACGTGACAAATGGATAACCAGTCTGGTAAATGAACAGGTTTCAGAGTTTATCTGTTCACTGAAATTATAAGAATTATCACAAATTATCACAGACATCCTGCACAGTTATCCTTTTGAATCTACGTTGAGTTCAATAGCAAGTAGTAAATTAAATAATAATTTTTTATTTTGCCTATAAAGAATGAGATGATAATGGAATGACGTGAATCAATATTGAAAAATTGATTCACGAATAAAATAAAACAGTTGGGTGAAAATATGTAGACATTTACTGAGAAGATATTCTATATATTAAACAGCGGAACCTTTGACGCCTGTACTACCACCCTTCGAACTCTGGCAGACGATACTGATTGCTTTCTCCCTCGCATTATGTATACTGTTAACTGTCGGCGGTAACATTCTCGTCCTTCTGGCATTTATCGTAGATAGGGCTATCAGACAACCCAGCAACTATTTCATTGCCTCGTTAGCAGCCACCGATATGCTTATTGGTAAGTTTCACCAGATTTTCTATATCTACCCTTCTCCATTTTACCATTCGCATGTGGAGGTACTCATATACATTCCCTATTTATTTCACATTTATAATATTTCATATAGTAAATAATAAAAAATTTTCAAAATACTTGATGCCTGACAAGTTACTTTATTTAAATTTAAAGTTTATAATATCTGAGAGAGTAACTTGTAAGAAACACAATATAGGATTATTCAAATTCAATGGTACATCTTCAAAATATATGTTTATTGTAAAAAATATACAAGATTTACATATAACTAACATATAAGCAACATATACATATACAACATATAAGTAACTTTATAAGTCCTTTGATATCATTCAAATTATTTATAAACGTAAAATATTACTACTTTTATTATGAATGCAATTGAAATTGTACGTATTTAGGTCACTATAAATAGATCACCCTGTATACATTTTATTTAAATATCCCATACATCGTTGCAGAAGCTATGTAGAAATATCGTATCATTTCTCCACATACGTCACAAATACATAAATACCCCCCGTCCATTTACTACTTCTATGACAAAGCATATAGGTATGCCATACCCATAGTTGTCATATTAAGTCGAGCCAATTCTGATTGTTAAACAGGCACAGTGTCCATGCCATTCTACACGGTCTACGTTCTGATGGGCTATTGGAATCTCGGACCTTTGCTCTGCGACCTATGGCTGTCCGTAGACTACACGGTATGCTTGGTATCCCAGTACACGGTGCTGCTGATTACGATCGATCGATTCTGTTCGGTGAAGATTGCGGCCAAATATCGCAGTTGGCGCACGAAAAATCGCGTGATCTGGATGGTTACCATCACCTGGATCATCCCAGCTTTGTTATTCTTCATCAGCATCTTTGGCTGGGAGCATTTCATCGGTTACAGAGATCTGAGCCCTGGCCAATGTGCCGTGCAGTTCCTCAAGGATCCGGTTTTCAACACCGCCCTCATAATTGGCTACTACTGGACAAATCTGGTAGTACAATTTATCCTATACGCTTGTATATACAAGACAGCATACGATATGCAGAAGAAGAGCGAAGCTAAACAGCGGAAGATGCAGTCCATGGTCGCTCTGAGTGCTGGCGCCATGACCGGTATGGCAGGACGTGCTGCCGGTATAGGAATATCAAAAACGCAGAGTACCCTTTTGAGCCAGGACAAACCTAAAGGCGGCACGTCGGGAGAAGATGGCGCAGGAGGCGATGGTTCCGGTCAGAAGACCTCTTCGAAGACTTCTGGAACGGGTATGACCGATTCCACAGAGAAACAAACGTGTGCCAGCACTGTTCCTACGGAGACGGAGAAATCTGAACGTTCCAGTAGTCCAGCGTTTGATTCGGACGAAGAAAGTACCATGGGCCCAACCCAGTCCGGCGGTGTCAGAAAACGATCTTCGTTAGCCGGTTTGGTAGCTCAGTCCGGTGCTTTTCAGATGTTCGCCACGAACAGCCACCTGAACGGAATTGTCCCCGTGAAAGTTGACATGAACGCGCCAGCAGCTAGGAAAATCCTTCCGCCGGGTTCCACGTGTGACATAGGCACCACGACACAGAAGACTCAGACGTTGCCGAAGATACAGGAGCTGAGTCTTTTGGACACCGACAACCCGGCCGAGCTTGAGAAATCCAGCAGCCAGACACTGACGCCGGAACAATCGTTAAAATCGAGCGGCGAGAGCGGCAATCAACAGGCTGTAACTTCTGCGGAAACATCGCCGCCCACTCATCCCAGCCGCTCGATTAGCAGCAACCAACAAAATATCATACCTCCACCCACGCAGTTTCAGAGCAGTCCACCGGTGTCTGATAGTCCACCCACCTCCTCGTCCACGGACAGACCCAAATCGTTGGTTGTGTCGTCACACGGTCCAGGTACCTTCGACATTCTGACAGGTCTGGATGGCGGAGACTTAAGGTACATGGACGAAAGCTCAGTGATATTACCTAGTCCCTCTTATGAAAGTCCTCCGTCTTCCTTTTCGTGCAGCCTAGCGAATCCTCTCTCGACTACTCCCTCGTCGCCGATCCTGGGCAACGTTACTTCCGCCGCCAACACGAGTCTTCTGCAGGCCGCGCTGATCAGAGCCACGGCTCAACAAGCCAACAACCAGCAGACAGGTGGTAAACACGCTCAGCTTCAACCAGTAATGTCCAACGCATCGAGTCAAACGCATCCCCCTCGCGTGTTCATCACCCAGAAGACTAACGCAGCCTCTCAAACATCGCCGACAGTTAGCAAAGTGCACACCGAGGTCACCGTGAAGGCTGAAGACACGAAGCAACAGCCGGTAACAACGGTCGTCAGCACGGCTGCTGTGGAGACATTCAGTAGCTCACCTAATCAGTGCTCGGACCAGGTCACCAAGGCTAACAATCCTCCTCAGAACTCCTCGTCCAGCGGCAGCATGGTGCCCACGATGTCCGGCACGACGGTGAACGAACAAGAAAAGGACACGAGGAAGCAATCGAAGAAGGAATCTCGCTCGGGTGAAGAAGGAGGATCAAGAAGAGATTTCGTGAAGACGATCGGCAAACGTTTGAAGAACAAAACGCAGAGGAGAGACCCGTTGATAAGTCGACAGAAGTCTCGAACGGAGAACAGGGCGCGAAAAGCGTTCAGGACGATATCTTTCATCCTGGGCGCGTTTGTTGCTTGTTGGACACCGTATCACATCTTGGCCCTGGTCGAGGGTTTCTGCTCGACGCCACCGTGCACGAACGAGCATCTCTTCATGTTCTCGTACTTTCTCTGTTACGCCAACAGCCCCATGAATCCGTTCTGTTACGCTCTGGCCAATCAACAGTTTAAGAAAACCTTCACCAGAATTCTGAAGGGTGATCTCCACATGACGTAAGGGATGAGAGGAACATCTGGAGGACGTTTGGGAACGTGTGTTACGAAGAAGAAGGCCTTCCATAATTACTACCGAATTACATTTACGCGCCATGCTCATGGTGAAATTGGACAATAACATAGGGAAAAGTTTGCGATGCAAGCTGTTCTAAAAGAAGCTTCGCTATAGCGGGCTTCGTATATGTATATAAGAATAGAACGCGCTGATGTAGCTTTAGAAAGCATTCTCGGATGTACATAATGTATATGTATGAATATTTGTTAAGTCTTGTTGCGGAAGTGCAACATGTAGGAAAATGTGTGTACACTCAGGTGCAATATGGGTTTCCTGATGATTAAGTCAGAGGGAAGACCACATGTGCTTTCTACTCCATTCGTTACGCGCAAAGACGGCAGGTTTTACGTCTTTTTTATATTTATGTGCTTTCTGGATCTAGGTTTTTGTTAAAGCTCTTCCCTAAATCTAGGTCATACAGTTCTACGTTTTCTTTGCAACTAGGTTATTACTTTTTCTAGACTACCTTTGCTCTAGATTTTAGTTTACTTGGTCCAGGTCTACCTTACCTATTCTCAGTTCTACAAAAAGTGTTCCTAGCTCCACCTGTTCAGTTGGGTTACTGTTGGATTATTGTTAGGTTAATGGGTTACCTTTTTCTTGAACGACGTTTCTCCAGATCTACATTTCTCCTACCTGCATATTTTCTCAATGTCTACCTTGTTCCTAACTCCAGATCTAGGTTTTCTCTAAATCTACCTTTTCCCTAGGATTATCCAAGGTATTTTCTAGGTCCACATATCCTTTAAATCAACATTCTTCTTAAATCTGTATTTTCCCTAGATTTACCTTTTCCTTGAGATTCTCCAAGGTTTAAGTATTTTCTGGATCCAGACATCGTTTCAATCAACGTTTGTCTTAGATCTACATTTTCCCCAGATCTGAGTGTCCCTTCAGATTTATCTAAATCTGCATTGTACCCAAATTCAAGTTTTCCTTAGATTCTCCCGCAACCAAATGCTGGAAGATTCGTCATTTTTGGGAAACTACGTTGCACCTAAGTGTATTTATCACTAGTTTTAGGTAACTGTGCGTACTGCATGTAATAATCGCCACGATAAGCGCTTCGATATTTGAATTGTAACGCGACGAGATTAAACGCGTTCAATTCTATGATACTCATCGTTCGGAATACGCATAAGTTTCTTAGTTTAAACGAACGATCATATCGTTCGCGATGAAAGACAACAAAAGTGAAACATTAGAAAGACGTCGACGAATGACACTGCTGTGTCGCAGTGAGCATTGTCGAGTCGAGGAAAAAGCTTTTATGGTTTCTGGTCGTTTTTTCGTTTAGCGGTGAAATACACCGCGAAACTCTAGCACGAATTGTTTTCCATCTTCCCAATGGTAGACGAATATTGTTTGCGAGCAACGAAGCTAACCAGGTGGCTCACCACGAAGAGGTACCAAACGATCAAGGATTATTCACAAACGCACTGCCTTGGAGTGGCCTACTCGTACATGGGCCTTTTTCTCCGAATTCTGTTAGGTTTGGTACTGTCTTCGTGTGCGCACGCGTGCAACGATGGTTTCCCTCGATTATAAAGGAGGATCGTTCAAGAAACTACCATTAGTGTGATTAGGCCTTAATATAAAGGAATCCGATTATTATAATCGTGGATAATGTTATCAATTTATGATTGTTTAAATATTTTATACAAATTTGACGAAAAATCCGGATATTATAATCAAACTTTGACTATTGTTATTAATTGTGACAAGCAACTATTGATAAGATTTTTAAATACATTTTCTGAAAAACAACTGGGGCTAATGACCGCAGTAGTCGATACTCATAGATCTAAACAATTAATCAATCACTCAATCAATCAATTGTTTGTAAACTGTGTTAATATCATGTTTACAAAATGTGCAAATGTTACATTTGCAAATTATGCAAATATCATATTTGTAAACTGTGCGAATATTGTTTGAAAATTATACAAACATGTTTGTAAATTATGCAAATGTCACGTTTGTGAATTGCCTAAACGTCATAATTGCTTATAATAAATGAAGTTCAATAATAAACATTGTTTGTTCTCCAGTTAATGTTAGTCGGTTATTGTTATTAAAAATTTTAAATCTTGAAATTATTATAATAATCGGATTCCACGGTGGTCCTCTGAAACTTTGATTTATGAAGTGGATCTTTCTACAAATTTACTGAAAAACATGATTTTCGTAATTTATTTAAACAAGAAAATATAATGTATAGAAAAAAGTGAGAAACTTTTTGATTTTTATTTATATAATTAATAAATGTTGTTTGAGAGTAACAAAAGAATTTTTATTCTGACTTCGTTGAAGCATGCACTTTTTAGGCAAATAACGTGCACTGCTATAAATGAAAGACGACTGAATTATTTATATAAAAAACTTGTTATTAAAGTTGAGGAAAACCATCCATGCACGCAATCACGGGCCCCCATAGATTTCTATACGATAATATTTCGTTTCCAATATTACGCAGGTTGCTTCGTTATTTTTGTTTTGAAAAATTTTTAATATATCCATTAATCAGATAATATTTATGTGTAATGAAAGATTTATATGCAATTAAAATCTTTTGTTAAGGAGATAAATTTAAAATAATTGATGTATACTGTTGTATTTAAAAAAGTGACAAGAAATTATAACAAGATATGTGAAAGTGAAATTTAGTGAAAAAATTATCGTAGAAAAAATGCTTAATGATGAAATTATCAATTTTATAAGATTTTAAATTTCAAAGTACTAAAAGGGTTAACAAAAAAATTGTAAGTATTTCTTCGATTCTTCCCAAACTTTAAAAATCATTGTAAAAATTACTTACCTCCTAAGAAAATGATATTGTCACTATCGATACATACGAAAATTGTTACCCATATTATTTCTAACGAAGCAACCTGCGTAAACCAATTATCATAACACGTAAATGAATATTGCTAACATACTTTATGTAATTACAACACGTATTTGTCGCGTTATTATGAATCTCCCTTACTTATATGTGTATACGAATCGCTTACAATTAGTGATATTTCTTTCACGAGAAAGTATCGAAACACTACACACCTTCGTACCTTTTCAACAATTTTATAAAATAAATCGTTAATATTTTGACGAGGTATGCTTCTTAAACACATATTTGAAAACCAAAACACCATCGAAGAAATCAAATCGGTCTCACAAAACTAAACGGTCACGCTGAAAACTTTTGATATGACGAAACACGCTTTCAATAATTATCATACTAATCGAACAAAGCATCTGAAAATTCTTAATCGAACGTCATATTTGCGAGTTACTTATATTTTTGCTGTGCAAAAGAAAACCATTAAACGAAGTTACTTTCTCATGCCAACAAGATACCGATGTCAACCCATGGGTTGGTGCGTGAAGAGGCTGACCCAGGTGTTTAGTAGAGCTACGGCTTCAATTGGTCAGAATAGAAAAATGGACGCCTATCACACGTATTTTCGGTGGTAGTATTGGCTCGAGCGGTCGCACAATTAGGCCAAAAACAATGACAGTGAAACGTCTCGAGAGTAAGTGAGATAGTGCGAATTACGTTCAGCAGTTGTTATTGTCATTATTATTCTTATTTGCCGAAATGTAACGCTGGAAGTGTGCACGGTTGGGCGTAGCTTCTTTTGGGTCGACCTCCTCACGCGCCAACTCGTGGGTTGACATCTGTACATAGAACAGCATAAAACTTAAATTGCTATTCGCAAACGTATGTACGTTAAGCTTACTTTTATAACAGCTTTTATGCAATATTATATTAAGTGACGGAAGGAAACAATGTTTATATTTCCGATGATTTAATCATTTCCAAGCGTTTGTACTTTTTTTACCTGGGGACGAAAACGTGCGATCATTCTGTACGATACACCATTTGCGTGAAACATGATTCGCTCGTACAAGTAATAATTTTGCATATTAATTGCCGATCGCATCGTCATGAAATCTGATTAAACCGCGTCGAATGTTTCAGGGTGGCTACTTTAATGAGTATCTGTCAATAAATAATTAGCAAACTCGATTTTGGTACGAATGAAAATGACGAGCCACGCGAGGCTACCAAAACATTATATCGCTTGTAATTCAACATTTTATCGATTCATTTGTCACATTGGAGTTTTAAATAGTTTCTCAAAATTCACTGCCAATAGCTGCAACTATCTTCATTTGTATTCGTTAACTTTCGTGGTTCTTTTTTCTACCTCGTATACGAATCTGTACAAGTACGTTATTCGGATATAAAAACTGATTTACGAACGAAAATATCGAAATAGAAAAACGATACAATAAACGATGTTCTTTTTCAAGTTAAAATCACTCGAATTAGCGGGAAGAAATGAATAGGGACGATCGATTGAAAATCGATGGGAGTAACGTTTGTCTATTGAAATGTCAATTTTTTCGGAACCTTGAAACACGAGGTCAATATATAACGTGTGCACGACAGAAATACTATTTTCATGAAGCAGATCGCAAATCGATCACTTGGAACGAGGAACTTGGTGACACACTGTGCAAAAGTTCGGACTTTTAGCATAATTTCATTGTATCAAGTTATTGCGTGTTAATAGAGTATTTAAAAATGTAGAAAAGTTGACATGACAAAAATATCGCAAAATAACACTTATGGCATATTAAGCTTAGTCTTAAGATTTATGCTTGAGATGTTAAGCTTAAAGTGTAATAAAAAGGACTATTTAAAATGTTGATAAATGATATTAATATAAAATGAGGAACTGTTTGATCACTTTTGAAGCATGAACTTTAACATCAGTTTTTGATACACTATCGCAAAATAATATGTATTTCATATTAATTTATAGTAGAAAATTCAATGCAGATGACTAAATAAATTAAATAATTGTGCATTTATATTATTGAATTAAATGGTCGCTAAACAATTAGAAATAAAAATTTAATTGTTTGAATGAGAAATCAGCCATTTTGTATTCTGCATATTGATGAAATGAACACGGTAATTTTCATTACACTTTGATACACAGTAATTTATTAAGTAACTTATTAAACTTAAATTTGCTCAGTAATTTTCAATAAACTGCATTTTACATTGATATACCACAAGTGCTATTTTGCAGAATTATTTCAATTCGAAATCATTTGATGTGCAATAACGTAATACATCTGATCAAGAATACAAAATTCTTTTTTATAAAAAATTGTATAGTAATTAACACATACCCATTTTAAACAATATATTATGTTTACATAATATGCAATATTTATGTTATTTATTTGAAAATGGTAACTAAATGATTGACATACAAGGTTACTTCCTAATTTTTATTCTATTTATTTACATGAACAACCCACGTTATAAATATATTGTAAAAGATGAAACATTCCTATGTTTGTATTATCTTGTACCTGTATTTATCAAGCTTCATTATTGTATCTCAAATTTATATGATACGAAAATTCAAGTGAACACCATTATTTCATTTTACACTCTTTCATGTTTCACAATTTATTATTATTATTATACAATAAAGACACTTTACACGTTTCCAAAAACTGATTACGTTTATTATTCATTTATACAAGAATTTAAAATAAATATATCTTATCGCTTGAACAATTTATGCAATGATTACAAACTCAATATAGAAATTGAGTAAAACCTCCTTTTATTAATAAACAATTATTTTACTAAGTTTTTGCATTATAAGTATATTCCACAATATTAGAAGTTGAAAAATAAACTTTGACAATATCCCTATTGCAATTTATTTATTTTACTTTTTAGCTCTCTTCTTCAACTTTATTATTTTCATGATAAAATTTGTAAGAAATCTTCTATTTGTAATATTTTTTAAAATTACAAACTTTCTATATTATTTTTTATAACTTCATAACAAATTGTTCTCCATTTTCATAGGAATTTTTTTTATACAAATTTCTGTATTTCTGAGTTTGAGTAACTCGCGTTAAATATAATTGCAACATAAAATACAACTTTTTTACACGTTAACAATGACAACTTGATACATAAATTATTTGAAAAATTCTCTTGCAATCTAAATTTAACTCTCACAGTTAAATCAAATAATTTCAAATAAAATTTGATTCAAAAGTTGCACAGCAAATATCCTTACTGTTTTATTTAGTTAATTATTATTCACTTACACGACTTCTAGAAACAAAATTATTTTGGTTAGATATAGGATAAAATGCTGCCAATTATTTTTGGTTGTCATTAATAACAATCACAGGTAACAAAAATTAAAACGAATATTTTCTTTTATATTACAAATTTAATACAGAAATTTAAGACTTCTGCACAGTGAAATTCACTTAAGAACCCGGTGTTCACGTAAATTGAATAGTAATTTTACTTCTGATCGTGAGTGAACCGACAACTCATCGTCTCTAATTACTATAAAATAAAATTACATAAAATATCTTGTGGTCTATATTATGTAGAGGACATACAGTAATAATCGATAGCAAATAAGGCGCATAGAGATTAAGTTTGATAACGTTAGAGGCATGTAATATTAACGTCTTGCCTTATAATCTTTAATTACAATATTAGCTTATTTTATTTATTTTGTTGTTAATTCTTACTTAATTTACTTAATTTACTTAATTTACTTAATTTACTTAATTTACTTGATTTACTTGATTTACTTGATTTACTTGATTTACTTGATTTACTTGATTTACTTGATTTACTTACTTTACTTAATTTACTTACTTTACTTACTTTACTTAATTTACTTAATTTACTTGATTTACTTAATTTACTTGATTTACTTAATTTACTTGATTTACTTAATTTACTTGATTTACTTAATTTACTTGATTTACTTAATTTACTTGATTTACTTAATTTACTTGATTTACTTAATTTACTTGATTTACTTAATTTACTTGATTTACTTAATTTACTTGATTTACTTAATTTACTTGATTTACTTAATTTACTTGATTTACTTAATTTACTTGATTTACTTAATTTACTTGATTTACTTAATTTACTTGATTTACTTAATTTACTTGATTTACTTAATTTACTTGATTTACTTAATTTACTTGATTTACTTAATTTACTTGATTTACTTAATTTACTTGATTTACTTAATTTACTTAATTTACTCTTATAACTTGTAATGTAACTTAATTTACCTAGTAAAATATTTTGACACGTAAAGAAAAAATTGCAAAGTTGTAAAACGGAAACAGCGATAATATCTTTTTAAATTATCCGTAAGTTTAAAAAGATTAAATAATAGAAATAAAATGTTTCGCGTCTTATTAACCCTTTGTTGCATTGCAAATATGCTGCTCAAAATAATATATTATGCAATTTCTATATTTTATCAAACGTCAATGAATTGTATATTTCACAATTAATGAACCTATCGATACCATTTTCTATTCTTTTGTAATTACAATTTTTTGTTGTGCCTTCTCAAAATGTAACACATGTTCAATATAGTAAAATAATTTTTTAATCATGAACAAAACATAAAGTGGTAATTTCTTTCAATATTTTTAATGTCCTAATACTTTTCAATATATTTTAACGACTATTTTAATTTTAAAAATACAAAATATTTTATTTAGTAAAATAGAAAATATTGTTTCTGAGAAAAAGGAAGTATTTCTTTTTGAAAAATTGAAAAAATGCAACAAAGGGTCAGACTTTAATACACAATTTATAACATTTTCCTCTGTAAAGGTAAATTTTGTTACTTCTGTTAAAAAATTTTTTGATAATTAAGTTACATCATATTTTCAGATTTTTCAGACGTAGTACCCTTTCGTATTTTCGTACAAGCATTTCGTTGTTTAACGATGTACAAAGGCAAGGGGTTAAAATTGAACGAATAAGAAGAAAAAAGCCTAGACGACAATTAGACGACCGATCGTGAAAAAAAAGTACATAAATGTCCATGTGCCGTATTTCTTTCTATGTGCCGAGGCTTTCGTCGTAGCGTTCTCTTCATTAACGCCTACCAATGAAGCAAAGTCATTAAGGAAAGCTAAAAAAAAGAAACGAATGGGGAGCCGTAACGAGCTATAAGGCGTCGAAAACAAGCCGAAAAGTTCCACGTTTCGTTTTAATCAGATGTGAGCTAAGTGAATGATTAGAGAACGTTCGTTCCTTATTACGAATAATAGATACAATAAATACTCGCCGCTTTTTTCAAAACCTAGAATGGCTCGATGTCTCCTTGTGGATTCCGCTCTTTCTACCTCAGAAACAGTATACACGTAAACAGAAATACAAAGAGTCATGCAGCGGATCGGTTTTTGATTCGTCGTGAAAGATACTGCATTTGCATAAATATCTGTTTATTTTACGGGAACTCCTCGAGTGTTACATTCACTCATTTATAAAACTGTATTACCTTGTGACGAAGTTACCTTGTTACCTTGTAAGAAATTAAATATTCGTATACTCTATTGTGGGAACAGATGGCTAACTATTCAACCCCTTCCCGTGCTTTGGCGAGTCTCACTCGTGACGCACTTACAGCTGAAATGACAAACCTTACTCAAATTTTGAATACTCTTCAACTTGAAATTTAGGTCCAACTATAGATTGCATTATCAAGGATCCCTGAATATAAAATACTCACAAGATTTTAATTTTCTTTGTTCGTTTTAATGTTATAGCCCTGAATAGTTAGTCTTGACTGACGCATCTGATAAATAAATGGCACGGGAAAGGGTTAAAAGGTATGAATAACGCTGGAAGTGTTCACGATAGGGATAGCTTCTTTTACTTTGGTTCGACCTCACAGTACACACTCACAGTATGTTAATATACACCCCTCTGTTTTTATTGAAGGTTTTTAGATAATTTGTTTTTAATAGTAGCATGTGCACATCTGTTTCGTTCCATTGATTAACACTGAGCTATAACATGAATCGCAAAAACTATTTATTAAGATCACTCAAGTAAATTTCTACCATTTCTTGTTAATATTCATAATTGAGTTACTAGTATTAAACCAATTACTTGTTAAAAAGTTCTGAGATCCTTGTAACTTCCAATAGTTAATTTCGATAAATCCTATTCTGCGTTGGGGAAAGTATTTTTACTTAATTCTGTAGGGAGTTGTTTCTATAAAGTGGCATAAGTTTTATATATGAGTGATCGTAATTAGTGGTAGAATTATCTGAAGTTGAAGTTAGGGTTGTGAAACTATGAATGATTTAATAATTCAGAATAATTTTGATATTTCGAACGATCTGAATATTTGAAATGCAATCAAATTTGATACAATTTGTATCTTCAATTTAAGTATTCGACAATTTGAGGTCTTATAAAATAGTTTGAATCACGCAAAATTTAAATATACAAACGTTGGTAGTATTTGGAATGTGTAATTCGAAATTTAAACACATTCGATACACAAATATTTGAAATCCATTGATATATTTGATCCAAGTTCAAACATATTGTGTACTTAAATATTTGAAGTCCAACAAAATACTTTATGCAATTCGACATATTTACAATTAGAATATCCAAATATTTGGAACGTAACGAAATAATATAATTGAAATTTGTATACATTGAATACTCGAATATTTGAAATTCATCAAAATATTTGATAATTATTCGAATTATTTGAAATTAAAATTAGAATACACTGAGTATTCGTTTCTTCTTAACAACCCTACTTAAAACTCGAAATTCGAGTCGGCTCAAGATTAATTTCTTAAGAAAATTTACAATTTAATACTAATTCTAATTTAATTTATTTTATATTCATTTTTCTTGTAACGGAGTTAATAGTATTAATTTTACTGTGATAATATTTTATTAAATATTTGTATTACTTATATAAATTACCATTTATATTAATTCCTTAATTATTAATATTTATATTAACTATCTATTTTCTATTTAATTTGTGACAGTATTATATTGTTTTTTTTAATAATATATAAAATATTACATTTAACTATTAATGTACTTTACTTACTCATTCAACCCTCATGCACCGTTAGGGATCAAATTGACCCGAAATAAAAATTCAATATTTATTAATTTCATAATAAAACATTCAATTTATGGTAAAATCACTGACTTTTATTAAATGTAATCGAAGAATATATTCATCGAATAAAATATTAGTTGGCACTATTTTTAGTAACATTTTTAAACCGGATAACATAATGATTTAACGGTGCATAAGGATTAACAAACGGAGAATTTTTAATTATGTAAACAATTTATTTTGAAACTTCCATAAGAATTTTTTTGTAAATAATTTGACTAGGAATAAAGTAAACAAACCCTATGAAAATCATTGATAAAAAATGCAGTTTTCGACTACTTGATATGTAAAAAATAATTAAACAAGTAATCACACACAAATTCAATGATTGATAGTATTTATTTCTACTCAGAATTGAAAATTAATTTTGTTTCAATATACGGTCAATTTTACTCAAATACAATTGAAAAACTAAATTTTCGTATAACTAATTTATAATCAGTTACAAATTTATATATAACGAATATAATATTTTTTAAATATCAAATAATTTTGAAGATTTTTATGCACATTATTTTCGGTACGCTGTAAAATACCGAGTGCAATTATTGCTTTTTCTTAGAAAGTTTTCTTTGAAACTGATCTGCTACAAGACAAGAAGTATGACATAATGTGCTTTCGTAGACACCATTGTCTAACATGGGATCAATGGAAAAATGAATTTCAATGTAATTAAAAATTCTAGACAATACTAAGCGTGCTCTCGCTCGACAATCTGAACTCTAACAACCCTTAAGAACTAATTAGAATTTATACAAAAACTTTACTATATTTCGGATATTTTTCACTATTTGAAAACTTTGTCTTTAATTTGTACACAATTGTTTTTTTCCTTTTAGCACACACTGCAAACGCTATACCTACAAAGTACGCATTAAACACAGACATCATTCACGTAATTTTAAGGGTTAATTGCGGAAAAAATATAACATAGCCAAATAACTTTATCGAATACACTAAAGAAATATACGTGTATAATAACATTAGAATTGAGTACATCAAAAACTTCCTATACTTTGTCAATCACTGATATTAACCGTGTGAGTTTGGGTATATTTGCATTTGACATTCACACGATTAATTTATTAAATTATTTAAGAAGTGTTACTTTAAGAAAACAATTATTATTCAAATATAAATTTATTGGCTTGTAAATAACAACCGTATGAGTTTAAGTATACTTTGACATCTACATGATAGTAATTAAATTGATTTATTAAATTATTTCAAAAGTTTATTATTTCGAGAAAAGCAAAATTGTTTTAAAAAAAGAACAATTTACTAACCTGTAAATGTATGCGAGAAAATGTGTTTCAACATGGCAGATATTATCTGAAATTTATCTTTAATTAATAGTTTATTTAGAAACATTCAATAATAATATACAATAACAGAAATTGATTTATGTAAAAAGAAATGAAAAGTTTCCTTCGCAAAAAGAAACTTGAGGAAAAAGTGTAACAGTTTGCACTTGCAGAAAAATTATTAAACAAACATTTAATAATAATCATTTATGAATGATTATTATGGATGATTATTATTAAATAATATCATTCATAATACCATTTAATAATTATTGACTTTCTGATTCTTAATAACTTTTGTAATGTATTAATAATTTTCTATTTGCAAAAAAAGAGTAAAAAAAAGTCTCATATTATTTTATGTAATTTAATTTATTGTAAATTACACGTACAGCAAATCTAATATATTTTTCTAGACGAAAATTGAAATTCTAAGTTATCAATAATTTAGGTTGAAAATATTTTTTCTTATTATGTAAAATGTATTTAAATTTTAACATGATTTTCTCAAAATTCGTTGTAATCTTAATATCATTAAAATTAATTACTATTAAGCAACTAAAAATAACATTACACAAAAATGCATCACACAAAAATGTGTATCATAAGATAGAAACAGATTTCGCTGTTTTAATAAAAATACAATAATTCTGCGGAATAAACAATGTTACTAAAAGTAACATTTCAAGCAAATCGTTGTTGGAACTTATTACGATATCGTAATAATTTCTGTCAAATGTAAATGTATCTTTAAACTGTAAAACAGACCTCCCTCAAAGCCTCGCTGTTGCATTGCTATACAAAACAAGAGAACAAAGTCCAATGAACACACGATTGTCATTGTAATTGCCATAAAACGCGATAGAAATGCTTAATCATCAGGCGTCTGAAAGTAGCTGTCTAGACGAAACAAAACTGTGTAACTTTGTTGTAGAGAAGTGTTCCGTTAGAAGCCAACAATGTAATTAAAGTTCGTGAATATGTGTCGTATGAAGAAACGAAACAGTTGACGCGTCTACGTTAAGTTCTGATAGCACTGTAAAATTGTTAACATCAAACAGCTCTACTTAAATATAATTACAAACATGAAATATTCTGATAGTGGCCAAAGTTCTTCAAAATCAGTTGAGAAAATAATGAAAAAATAAATAAAGGAAGAAAATTTTGAATATCGCTGAAGTTACAGTTTAGATAACAATTAAAAAATAAATAAAGGAAAAAAATTCTGAATATCGCTGAAATTATATTTTTAAGAAATAAATCATTTTTAACGCATTTAATTGTCGCAATGAAAATAGCCATGTGTTGTAAGATATAATTATTGAACAAACAATAGTTCAGTTTTTCAAATATTTGTACCTTGCGTAAATGATATATTATACCACATAAAATTATTTTTATATTATTTATTTGATAATAAATTCGGCACCGGTGTGACAATCAAGCAAGGTGTTAATATTCTTAATACCGTGTATGGTTGCGTGCAATTTAAACTTCCCTTAAAGAGAAGTGTTTTATTACGTCCCTTATTTGGTCATGTTCTGTACGCGTAATCACAAGAGGTTATAGCTAGCTCTCCCTGAGCCGAGCATAGACGGCTAAATTGATTCAGAACAGTAAAGGACTCAAATGCAAAGATTTGATAATTTAAAATTTCTAAATTTCAGGATATTCAAATTTCTATATATCTAAATTTAAATTACCATATTTCTAAACTTCTATATTTGAAAATTGGAAAATTTCAAATTTCTGTATGCAAAGAAAAAATAACTACGCTTGGAATTTGTATTTTCAATGGCCACAACAGAATAGCAGTGAACTGCACATATGATCATTTTCAATGTGGTAGTCTAGAGGTGTTAATATCCTTGATACTAATCCATATTATTGTGTCACATGCTAGACATGACTGACCCTACTCTGACAATTAAGGTGTTAATATGTCAATTGTCTTGACATGTTCGATATCGTATTATGTATTCGAAAATGATACAGGAATTATTCGTTCCATGTCCTCGATTTACTTTTACTTACCTGAAACTCTGAATTATAACCTTATATAAATTTCTCGATTTAAATTACCGATTTTTAATACATTGAAGAGCAGCTTGATGTTAACAGTTGTAATTGTAATAACGTAAATTATGTAGAAAGAGAAACAGTGACATAGATATAAGTAGCTATCGTTTTCTTTTTTGTTTATTTTAAGTTGTTTATAAAGCATTGTGCACGCAGCTGTAACGATGTACATAAATTACGATTGATGACAATGTATCTAGCTATTAAACATATATATTTAAACAAAAAATATATATATATACATATGCAAAAGATGCTACAATAAAGCGAATAATGTGATATGATTGTAAAATACTACTGTGTAATATATTCATAACCTCCAATATTTAATTAATTATACGATGGATTATGTTATGTTCGTTAAAATAAATTTGAAGCTCAAAGTTAAAACAATATTTAATTAATTAAAGCAAACGTCTGTTAGTTTTAAAATGAACAGCAATGAATACATTTTAATTTTGAAGTCTATTATGGAATTTAACTCTTAAGGGGCACTATAATTTCTGTATCACTTTATTTCAAAGTAAAATTAAACCCTTATGTATCTAACAAATTCGAAAAGAAAACTAGAAGAAAATCTCGTTTAACTTTCATAGAATATATGGACATATTTTTGCACGTGTGTCACAAACAGTCATTATGGCGTTACTTTACGACGCTTATGACAATCTTCGGTCTTTTTTCTTTCGAACGCTCTTCTTCAGACATAGATTTATCCTAAAGAGTAAACTTATTTACATAGATACTTGGTGCATCCTTCTACGAGACAGCACTGGGATCGTCACCTAGTGGTACACGGTGAAACTAATACATGTAAAATGACTCTTTTTAGAAAAATAAACGATTTTTGAGCTTTATTGACGCAGTTAAAACGTTCTATGATCAAATATAACACGAGTAATAGTAACACTGTCCATTTAAAGCGTTAAAATCGATAATATAAAAAATTGAATTTTGCGGCATTTAGCGGTAGCGCGTCAAATTTAACGTTATTAAATTTTACTTGCTTTTCCGTTAGTACATGACTTTGTGCACTTGTAAAAGCTAGTAAAACGATTATACATTTTAAATCACGGTATTGAAATGCATTTGGTGCTTAAAAAGCGATAAAGCCAAACAGAAGTGTATGTTGCTGACCTCGTAACGTTGTCATTGTCATCTCATCTTTATGGAGAGCCAAAATCGGCA
Organism: Megachile willughbiella; assembly: GCA_945859595.2. Classification (NCBI taxonomy): domain Eukaryota; kingdom Metazoa; phylum Arthropoda; class Insecta; order Hymenoptera; family Megachilidae; genus Megachile; species Megachile willughbiella. The sequence continues at coordinate 4,162,136 of OX243807.1, forward strand.
GTGGATGAATTATCATTTTATTGAGCGAAATCTATTGTAATTAGAACACATAGTATCATAAAACAGTTATAATATTTTAACGAATTAAAACGTACATGACATATTATCTAATCACGTTAAAATATACGAGTATTAGCAACAGATGCTAAGAAGATGGCGTTGTAAATGTTTCGTGCGTAGTCATCGCCAAGTATGGATGTAACGACATCTGTTGAAGAATGTCAGAATTTGTTACTCGTATCCATATCCCTCTATTACATGAACTCATGTATCCAGCGTTGTCCGTTTTTGGTTATCTGAGCGTGTGTCAAGAGTTGCTTTGAAGTAATATAGTTCTTTTAATAAACCGCTTAAAATGTCGGAGGTTTCCATGTCAGAAGCACCGCACCTGCAGCAAATCGATTTGACAACGTTAAATCTCCAACAACTCACGATACTGAAGCAACAATTGGATAAAGAACTCGGTGTCTTCCAAGATTCTCTGCAAACTTTGAAAATTGCACAAACTAAGTTTCAGGAATCAGGATCGTGTCTGGAGAAAATTACTCCAGCTATGGAAGGTGAGTTTAAATATATTTTTATTTCTTTTAATTTTATAACGCATAGAATTCAGTTGGATTCTTAGTGAGGTTAATTGAGGTTAGGAAACATTACATAAACAATGATCTTGTTGCAGGGAATGAAATTCTTGTACCGTTAACTGGATCTATGTATGTGGTTGGTAAGCTCGCAGATACGAATAATGTACTAATCGATATCGGAACTGGTTACTACGCACAGAAGAATGTAACGGACGCAAAGGATTACTTCGATAGAAGAGTGGCATACGTCACTGAACAAATGGAGAAGATTCAGCAGCTAGGTTTAGAGAAGAGCAAAGTCAGAGACGCAACAGTGGATGTGATAGAAATGAAACTCGATGATCAAATGCAGAAAAAAAAGAAATAATCACACGTAAAATACTGTCAAGTTCGCTGAACTAAACATTTAAATGCAAATCGTTCATTACTTGTGTCAATTTTCATTAATACTATTATTAAGTTGCCTTTGTTTATATTTTATTATTAAATCCTGATAATAATTATTCTGTATTTTAACATGAGATTAATTAAATTTGATAGTCATAAGGGATACCAAATTATTTACTTAATTTTCAATTCTATTGTTATGTACAGATTTTGCATAAGGTGTAAGCTTTGATAAATTAGGTCAGGGCAAAAGATCTGTTGGTTTTAGGTAATAAAAACTTAAGGCATAATACCTTTCTTTAGTATTTTTATTTATTTTATATATATATATAATAGTTATTTAAATGAAGTTCATGATACTTAAAGTGTACATAGTAATCAGTAGCTAATTTAACCTGTTTGTTAACTTATTTGTAAATGTTCAACTATTTAAAATATGTTATGGTGACATAAACGAATGGAACTTTATTAGAATGTTGTTAGAAAAATGTTAAAATTGTATAGCATTTCCCAGACAGACTGTTAGATTACACGGAATAATTATTGCAGTATGAGTTTCATCATTATTATAATGAAGACATCATGCTAACTAAATTAAATCATTAAAATTTTTATTTATGATTTTTTGAAGATGTTGAATATTAAATTTTGCGTATATATTGGAGTATCATTTTATAAAATAAAACTATTAAGAAGTACCTCGGAAACCTACAGAACTATTGCACTCACCTAATACTAAAGAATTTTATCTTTTGCAACAATTGTAAGAATAATAAAGAATAATTTTATTTGTCACTACGGTGAATCATCTCATGGTGCTTGATTAAGGAATTATTTATTAGGAATAAGTAGAATGATCATAAATTTTCAGGGAAAGAATAGATTAAATAACAAAGGTGAATCATTTATTTGTTTTTCATTTAAATAAAACTTCATTCACAAACAATAACAGCTTTCACCTAGAAACATGATGATGAGTTACATTCCGGTGGCTACGGTGTTACAGAAGAGGTATCAAAATCATTGTCGGAGAATAGAAAACACGATGTAATAGTATCCAAACAATTATCCGAATACTTTGGCGTGATACATCGTCATTCTAATACATAATGTTACGGCAGTATGTTCTTCGGGTTATAAATTCGTCTCGCTGCAACGAGACAGCGCGGGTCGTAATTACACTTAAATAATTCGCTAAATTTTTATCCTATTTACACGAATAACATACGATCGATATTTATTATGTTAACGAAAGATCTTTTTTTGCCCCGTTCCTCGTCGCACTTAATAATTTCAAAATTTTACAAACAATTTCCTCTCTCCGTTTCGATACAGTCACATGCATATACTCGGGTTCATTGATGTTATCTTATATTGCACAGCATCAGCATCACTGCGATATTCAACAAGGACCATCCGCCGATGTGTTTCGCTGCACCACCTGGAACAAGAAAACAATGATATATATTTTTATTATTGCGTTATGATCCAACAATGAGCTCATTGCTTGAGTACTACGTAGTGTACACCATATGTACATCGTTGATCCATGAAAATTTCAAATTTTTTAGAAAGAATAGTTGCGGAAGACTCTGAAAGATTCAGACAAGGATAGAAATAGGACAAGTAATAGGAAAGATGAGGGACAATCACGTTTGAAATGCATCAGTTACGACCTCATGAATTGTTCTTGTGTTACAATTCCCTAGAATATTCCTATACCCTAACGGATCCTAACGACCTTGTCCGATACAAAAGGAAAATATGTTACTCATCAGTGACCATATTTCCGGGGTCTGGTTGAGCATAGAGAGAGATCGTTACGTGTAAATCATGCTAATAAGCCACGGTTCGTGGACGAAGGGCTCAAACACCGTGTCGTTAATTAACGTTTTAACCTTGTCATGTACATTGTTTTATCTAGATTATAACTCACATCAATCATTAGGATTAATAGCGTTGTTTAATAGTTGGTGTTTTAATTTAGTTAACAGTCACAAAGTTGATTGTTACTTTCTTGTGGATTTATTTTCTTTCTGGTTTATTTTCGGTTGAAGCAAAATGGGACGTAACGAAAATGAGACTTTCTTGGATTTTCAATCGATCATTATCAAGCGAAATAGTGACAAAAGAATTAAAAATATCGATAATGTCAAGGAGATTTAAAAGACTACGTTTTTATAGATTTATTTGTAAAAAATGAAATATGGCTTTGGCAGATTTTATTTCAACGTCTTCGTGGACTTAAGGTATTTCATGGAATACTTAACCGTCTATATGCTACATTAACACTAGATTTACGGAACTCGTAAAAATGACGGATCTTCCTTACTTTCAATTACGAAAATTATTAAGATGCCTTTGTCAAAATGTATGTATGTTAATTTCCGTCGAGATGAAGAATTGTTGTATAAGCTAGTTTACGTATTATGTATTATTTATCCTTATAGTTTTGTTTCACTTTAAATATAAGTAGTCATTAAATGTTTATAAATATGAAGTTAAAGAAAATTTCAAGAAATTTATAAGCAGAGAAAGAAAGAAAATAGTTCAATTTAGTTAGCCGCGATTGGATGTGAATATATTTTGAACATTAACTTTAATTCGTTAATTAAAGGTTGCTAACTCGAATAGAAGTAAATTTTAAGTTATATACGAATTGAAGTAGGTTTATTTTCATTATTTATATATTTTTAATTGTGTAGTTAGTTTGAACGAAATCAATTATTTGTTCTATTGTTCTTAACCGTTTTATTATTTTGTTATTACTGATTTCTGTTTTAACATATTGATATCGATCTCATACCCACAAGCCATCTGAATTGTTTAACGTTACTGTATGAATAATTAGGCTAAGATGTGAAAGTCATGTGTAAAAAGACAGTCGAGAAAAATTGCTGGTTAGCCTTGGAGTCGTGTAGAAATTGAGAAGATGAGGAATTAAGAAATTGAGAAACTGAGAAATTGAGAAATTGAGAAGTTGAGAAATTGAGGAATTGAGAAATTGAGGAATTGAGAAATTGAGGAATTGAGGAATTGAGGAATTGAGGAATTGAGGAGTTGAGAAATTGAGACATGGAGGCATTGAGAAATTGGGAGATCGAAAGATCGAGAGTTTGAAAGATTAAGAAATTGAGAAATTGAGGAATTAAGAAATTGAGAAATTGAAAAGTTGAGTAGCTGAGAAATTGAGGAATTGAAGGGTTAAGAAGTTGAAAAATTGAGACATGGATACATTGAGAAATTGAGAGATCGAAAGATCGAGAGTTTTAAAGATTAAGAAATTGAGGAATTGAGAAGTTGAGAAGCCGAGAAATTGAGTAATTGAGTAATTAAGGAATTGAGGAATTGAGGAGTTGAGAAATTGAGACATGGAGGCATTGAGAAATTGGGAGATCGAAAGATTAAGAAATTGGGAAGTTGAGAAGCCGAGAAATTGAGAAATTGAGTAATTGAGGAATTGAGGAATTGAGGAGTTGAGAAATTGAGACATAGAGGCATTGAGAAATTGGGAGATCGAAAGATCGAGAGTTTGAAAGATTAAGAAATTGAGAAATTAGGAAGTTGAGTAATTGAGGAATTGAGGAGTTGAGAAATTGAGACATGGAGGCATTGAGAAATTGAGAGATTGAAAGATCGAGAGATTGAGAGATTGAGAGTTCGAAAAATTGAAAAATTGAAAAATTCAGAGATAGAGAGATAAAAAATGGAGAATTATGATAATGTATGAAAATTATGGTTTTTGAAAACTTGGAATTTGAAAATTTACAAATTTGGTGGTTTAGAAGTTCAGAAATCTGGTGACTTGGTAATTTAGGAAATCAAAAATTTTGAGAGTGTAAATAATTGAAAATTCGGAAATGTAAGTATGAGGAAATTTGGAATCTTAAAAGTATAAAAATCTCAAAACTTTAAATTATCGCATATAAAATTAAAAAATGTAATCTGCAAACTCAGAAATTGTTAATGTTCATAATTTGGAAACTTAGGAATTTAAAATTCGATGAATTGGAAATGTAAAAATATAAAAATTTCAAAGGAAATATTTAAATGGCAACCACACTTTCGCAAACACAGTTGTCCTTAATCTAACTCTTCCTTTAGTTTCTAATCACATTACTACAGCACTAAACAAAAAACTTGCTGTTAATCAGTTATCTGTAAACATGTATGCCTTTACTCCAGCCATTCGATCCTTTATTGAACAAACAGCAATGTTGACCAATTGAAAAACTTCCAATTTACACCTGAAAGCTTTAAACAGTATTAGAAACAGTACAGAACAAAGTGAATGAATGACTTTCATTGAATTGAGAAGAAAAGTTTCACGAAACATACCAACATAAGAAGACTCTCGAGTTCCCAACACAGATGCCAAACGTGGACGTTCCTCGTTCAAAACAATAGCAGCTTGTTTATTGTATAAATGAAAGACATTAGCGTGGCAAACAATGTGAAGTCTCCCGTTGCTGAAACTATCCGGTATAATCTCAAAATCTAGTCCTGCGATAGTCATTACTTGCTGATTGTCATCGATCTTGTTCATCATGAAACTAGAATTCACCTGAAAAAGATAAAACATTTATAAAGATCTGTGATATCAATTTTTATCGCATAAGTCCTTTATAGCCACTCTCATTACATAGTCATCATTGAAAATATTGAAATACAAAAAATTTAGATAAAACTTTTAAATAAGAGACATGATTTCAGGGAGAAAGTTATGAGTAGAAGAAATATGAAGGACAATTTCGTTTTTTTAAATAGAATTTGACATATTGGGAATTTTAAAAGGAAATTAGTCTTTTGAACATTTGGAAATTTACTTGTAATAATTGAGTAATTTGAGAATTAAGGGATTTTGAGATTAGAGAATTTGGAAATTCTGGAATTTGGAGGTTAGGAATTAGTTTGAAGATTTGAGCAGTTGAAAATATCGGAATTTGAAAACTTCGACTTTTGAACGCTTAAAAATCTCATAATACAGAACTTTCAAATCCTCAAAATTCCAACTATAATTTTCAAATATAGAAACTCAACAAATTGAAAATTTGAGAATTTGCGACATTTGAGGATTTGAAAACTTGAAATAACTAAATAATTTGAGAATTAAGGGATTTTGAGATTAGGGAATTTGGAGGTTAGGAATTAGTTTGAAGATTTGGAGAATTGCAAATATCGGAATTTGAAAACTTCGACTTCAACGTATGGAAATTTCATAATACAGAACTTTCAAATTCTCAACATGTCAACTATTTTAATTTCCAAATATAGAAACTCAAATTGTTGAAAATGTGAGAAAATATTTGAGGATTTGAAAACTTTCGAATAATCAAAAATCTGTAAATTTAGTAATTTCGTGACTTCCCAATTTAAAATTACAGGCCTTTGCGAGTACTACAACAGTGTTATAGAATATAGCGCCAGCTAATAAGCACTGAAATAATTTTTCAATCTTCCGATATAAAAGAATTATACATGTGATGAAATTGATGAGTTGCATTTCAGGGATCATAAAACGGGCAATAATTATAAAACGCTAATAAAAAATTCTAGCACCGAAATATTAATTGCAGATCGCATTGCAATTGCTATGTTTTGATTTAATTAAAAATTTAAGAAGCTGATAATCTTTTTAATGAGCTGGTTCAAGGCGGAAGAAGAACCGCAGAAAGTGCAGTGTAATACTTCCTGCTTCTCTTTTACGCGTTAATGCCTCCTTCGAGAACTGTGAATGATTTGTGGTGTTTTCACCTATAACTACAATGTTCATCGGATAGTTAAGAGATCCATAAACCGTTTCAGATTGCTAGTTTGCACCAAAGTGCGAGCTCCGGATTAAATGAAGTCTGTTGCTGTTAAGATACCGTCGAACTGTAACTTCATGAGCAACACTACTCTATACTTATAACGGTTTCGCATCGTTTTACAATGTTGCATTCTTATTTCTTGGTTTCATTTAATTACATACATCGAGCTGTATAATCAGGGCTTTTGTAATTCGTAGATGGCAGATAATTACAGTAGCTTTGTGACGGTTTAAGAGCCACTGTTTCAACTATCTCGAAAAAAATAACAACTAGTTTTTCTTACAACTTTTTATCTACTTATTGAAATTGTGATTTTCTGCTTCCTGTAATAGTTTTTATATTACTTTCCATAGCAGTTGTTACACGTATGCAGGGCGTGTCACGTAACTGGGACGAAGCTTGAATTTAGTACGAAATAAGAAAAAAACTGTTCAAGAAAAAGGTGAGTGTAACATTTATTTTATTCGTAAGAGGATTACACAAAATATGCACATGACCTACTTTTATAACGGAATTACATATTTTTCTGCTATATATATTTTTTGGAATATTCAGCGTAAAAAAGTGTGATGTTATTTAAAAAACTAATATTTCGTGTGATATCTCACATTTCTGATAAGTTGGACGTTTCGTGAATGATGCATTTGTACATAATGCACGTATTGTAAATTACGTGTGACAAACTTATTGTGATGGATGGTTTGGAGTGCATAGCCCAACGTTGTGACCACCATGTTTTCCTAACTTCAATGCTTTTCTATGGCGTCACTTCAAAAAGTGAATTTACATTTATTTATTTCTGTGTAAGAAATATGAATTGAACTACATTGTCAAACATAAATGTGACCACATTTTGTTATGAAAAATGTAAGGAAACGCCATATGAAGTACTTACTAGAACATCTTTTCCAACGAAAGAAGTATACGACTTGTAAAATATGTGAGATATATGAAATATGATATTTTAATACTTTTTAACGCAGAATATTTCAAATAGTATATACGAGTAAGAAAATGTATGCGATGCCAATAAAAAATGTGCATATGCATTTTCTGCGTGCATTTTTGAAGAAAATAAAGTCGTCGAAAAGATTATCATATAATTCAACTCTTTCTTCGGCAGTTTTACGTTTGAAATATAAACCGTTTCATACACATGTTTGTGATACGTGTGTATAAAGTGACAAAATGTTTTCTCTGTAGAAAAGTTTACACCAGGTAAAGTTAGGATTATGTTTCATACAACAATGTTATATAAAACGCTATAATTTGTAAAACTAGGATATGTTCGTGTCACCTGCTATCTTACAACTGGATCTCCATAATATTCTAGATTATTTGAGGAAATTCTAACCCTAAACCTGTAATGCACTTTGAAATTAAAAGTGAAGTTGAAGAATAAATAAATAAAGTAATAAACTATGAAATTTTCTATCTTGAAAAACGATTTCAAGAAAACCTTAACAAACCTAAAGAATGGACTTGACCCACTTTTAAAATAAGCGGTTCACGTAAGATTTCAAAGAAACATGACGTAATAAAGGATTAAACTGCTGTTCCACTGACAAGAACAGAAGTTTGAGAATATACTTTAAAATATACCATGATTCTATTAACTGGATGAACCACGGTAACCGAAGGAGCCGTACATATCGATCTCTGTCACGATGACGGCTTATCGAGAGTACCAGACTAACATTCCTCGAAAGTTTCTGCATCCATCAACGTACCGGCACTCCATTGACAGTCCACGTCACATTCGCTTTTGGATTTCCTGAAGGAACAGTGCAGTTTCCACGTACGGTGTCCCCGACAGCGTATCGTTCCTTCTCCACTCTTACTTGGGGATCTCCGTTCGGTAGATCTGGAATTTATTGGATCTGTTAGCAACAAAGAAACGGGACATGTCGGCACGATATAGCGACCCTTTTTTGTCTCGTTGGATAACTGTTACGCTTTCTGGTGGATGCATTTTTATGTTTCTTTCTGCGAGAACGTGCCGGTAAAAACGCTTTGACACCAACGAGGCATCGCTGCACGCTCGAGACCGCTGTTCAGCGGCGCTGAAAAGCGTTTCTCGCCGAGATTTCGACTTCTTGCGGCGTTTACTGACCCCGATAAGCGCCGTCGGAGTCAAAAGTTTGTACAAGAAAATATAGGGTGTCTCAAAAAGTGTACTTATTTGAACATTCACACACACGATCTTGAAAAAGTCTAACCTACTCAATAACTTCAATTAATTTATTCTACCAGACCTGTAAATATGTTAATACATATCTTGATCAAAGTATTTATGTGCAATAGTCAGTTAATGTGTGAGCACAATTTTTTGGGGCACCTTGTACATGTACATGAATACATTTGTATTCATATGAATACGCATGTGATTTCATATGAATGGAAAAAGAGTGACTATGTGTTTGTGAGGAACGAAAAGTAGAATATGAAGTATATTGCAGCGGTTTAATTTTATTTTATATATTTGTTGTTTCGAAGATTCTATCTTGGTACTTATAAACAAATAGTGCACATTCTGTTTTCTAAGAATGCCTATCTTTTCGTGGATTTGGATGAAACGTCGAATTATGTGTAAAAGAGTATTGGGACAGACAGGATCTGAAATTAATAGTTATTCAAATATTTTTTTTTAAATAGATTCAGTGTAGATTACGTTTCTAAATACACCTACCCCTCGATTTATACTGAAAAACCGAAAATCGAATCCATCAATAAATATAGTCTGAATTTAATCGTGTTTGGTCTCATTTTAATTACTAAGACAAAAAATCTATTAAGGAAAAATCTATTAGTAAAAGTTTCATAACAAGAAAATAAAAATGTAAAAGTCCTTGCATTGGTACTGTCAAAATGATCACTTCTACGATTTTTGTTTTAAATCCGTTATTTTAAAAACTGTATAGTTTTTATTAGATTTTAGAAAGTGTCAACAAGGAATTTCATTGTCAGCTCCATTCCCGAAGCTTTGTAGTAGTAAAAGTGACGTTGTGGAAGTTATTGTGAGATATTGTGTGCTACTTTTATTGCCACGTTCAGTGGCAGTGAAAAATATGATATCGACACCTGATATGAACAACATTGAAGCTAGCTTATACTAGATTTACTCGAAAGCGATTTTTTGGTACAATTTTTTATATCTGCTATTTGTCTTTGTTAGTGCAAAAATAACTTAAGTGTCGTATCTTTTTTTTAGTATTAAATGTTAAATGTTAATAAAAGCTTTGATCATTATCAATATTTTACATTATTGTAATTCTCCGTATTCGCGTAGATTTAAAATGTATTTTAAATTAAAATATCAGTGCTTAAAATACATTTTTCCTCTCCGTAACTAGAGAAAAATGTTTCCTATTTCGCACGAAAGAGATTTCTTTATATGTATATATTTATATTCTGAATTACGAGCTTCATTTAATTTTCATATCAGGTCAAATATTCAACGAGTAGCTCCAGTTTCCTCTGACTTTCAAAGTACTCCGTGTCTCTGAATAATGATATGACACTTCGTTTGAAAACTAATTTTAATACCTTAAGTTTGCGCATAATTTGGAAATAGGGTTATTAACTGGAAGATGTATTTTCAATTATATGATTAAGAAAAGGGAAATATTGCACAAGTTCGAAAGAAAATATGAGTTTCAATTTTTGAAATATTTGAAAGCACAAGTTTTTACATTTCTAAATTTCTAAGTTTGTGTATTTCCAAATTTTTTAACTACCAAATATCTACATCGTATTTTCAAAAGGTGAAAGTTCTCAAATTAAAAATTTTCTATATTTTTAAATATTTTTATTTTCAGTTTCCTAAATTTCTAAATTTCTACTTTCTAAATTCCCAAAATTTTTAGATTTCCAAATTTCTAAATTTCTGAATTTCTAAATTACTAAATATTTAGATTACTAAATTTCTAAATTTCTAGATTTCTAAATTTCTAGATTTCTAAATTTCTAAATTTCTAAATTTCTAAATTTCTAAATTTCTAAACTTCTAGATTTCTAAATTTCTAAATTTCTAAATTTCTAAATTTCCAAATTCCTAAAATTCCAAATTTCCAAATTTCTAAATTTCTAGATTTCTAAATTCCTAAAATTTTTAGATTTCCAAATTTCTAAATTTCTGAATTTTTAAATTACTAAATATTTAGATTACTAAATTTCTAAATTCCCAAATTTCCAAATTTCCAAATTTCCAAATTTCCAAATTTCCAAATTTCTGAATTTCTAAATTTCTAAATTCCTAAATTTCTAAATTCCTAAATTTCTAAATTTCTAAATTTCTAAAATTCCAAATTTTCAAATTTCTAAATTTCTAGATTTCTAAATTCCCAAGCTTCCGAATGTCTAAATTTCCAAATGCATAAATTTTGTAATTTTCACATTTCAATATTCCCTTTTCAGAACTTTAAATTTAAATATTTCCAATTTCTATAACTCTAAATTCCAAATTCCCAATATACTTAGATTCCTAAGTTTCTAAATTTCCTTCAAACTCACAAATTCGAAAATGCACTTTGTAAAATTCTAAATTTGCAAGTCTTCAAATTCCTAACTCCAAAAATTTGAAAGTTTACTTTAAAGAAGTAATAAAAAGACCCACAAACCTAAATCTCATAATTAAACATTTCTGACAACTCTAATAACAAACAAAATAATCGTTTAAAAAGTCATTTCCATCTCTCTCATTACCCCTATAAATTATCGAAGAGGCAAACCCTATGTAAGCTCGAAGAATAATACCTAACAGAAACATCAGCACTATTTTTATATAAAATCCAACAGTTATTGAGACAATTGATTCTACTTGAACCTTTTTCTGCTACCATATTTGCTCGACCGCATCTACTGTTATTCCCCCAAGCTACAAGAAGCCGACAGCACCATTGTCGAATAAAATTGAAAGGACCTTCACGTCTGCGTATCCTGTATACATAACGCGTCATGTACATCCCTCAGGATCATTATACCATCCACACAAGGCATTCGATTTCCCCCGAGCTGTCAAAGGATTGTCTCACTTCAGCTGAACGACTTCCGCCTGATATAGCTAACTCCTTCGTCCTGGGGCCCTTCAAGGACACCACTATCTGAGATTACCATTTTGAACTTGTCTAGTAATGTTATGGACGATCGTCCCGTTCCGTGAGAATGGACGAAAAGGAAGAAGGAGTGCAGGATACAAGGCAAGATTCGAAGGATCGATCCAGTATCGAGCTTTTACGAGCGATCCGTGATCGGAAAGAAGAGACAACGCGTCTCTTCAAAGAAGAATCGCTATCGTGATTGTGGAGTCGTTAAGTCGACGTTCAACGAGAATACGAGATGGTGGGAACGAGATCCCAGGAAACTATTCTGTGTCCTTTGTCCCTCCTGTTCGTTTCGTCACTCTACGTTTTAATTGTCCCCGATTACGGGAACAATGCCGCGACGGTTACCCTGCAGGATAATCAACGAGGATAATGAAACGCCGCGTTGCAGCGTCCTCGAGGCAGGCGTGTTCTGGACGCGAATTGCGAATCAATGAAAAACTAACGGTTCACCAATGATCAGGTACGGCTATAGCGGAATAATGGTGCAACATGCGTAGAAAATATCGACAGGTTTCAGATCTTTTCGATACAAATCAAACCACCATTATTGTTACGTTCTTGTATATGAAATAATCCATTTCGAAACGCCTGACGTTATCTGATGACATAAGAGTACCATTGATCAGCACTTATTGAAGGTTAAAGTTCGCTGAAAATGATTATATGAAATTTTCACTGCTTTTTTAGAATTCGTTGGTTGCCAGAAAATCACAGCGATTATTTAGTAAGATAATTGTATAATACTAGAAATTTCATACTAATTGTAAGTACATTGAACAAAGGTTATTCTCAACAAGCTTTAAATTGATATGTAACATGGCTGATTTCGAAATATCAAAAGTCTGCTACAATTTGATGACATAAAGGTACTATTAATCAGTACTTAAAATATATCAAAGCTTAAAGTTTGCTGAAAATTATCTGAAATTTTCATTATCTTTTTTACTATTGGTTCTCAGAAAATTTCATCGATTACTCTGGACAATATACAGTCAGATTGGCTATTAATAATTTTATACTAACTACATTAACAAAAGATGGTCATTTTCAAACGTCAAGCTTTAAATTGATTCAAGTGCTATTTTAGAACAGTTTTATGTCATCAAATTGTTTCACGTATTAGATATTCTGAAATCGATCATAGTTTACAAGTGATAGCCATCCATTTTGTATTTAAAATACTCCTAAAACGTTTACGTAGTCATTTTTGTTGAATCTCAAGCTTCAAATTGATATACGTGATATTTTGTAGTATTTTTATGTCACCAAATCCTGTCAGACTTTCAATGTTTCGAAGCATTTGATATGCTACATACCAACGTTCATTTGATATATCACAACTTAACGGTAAGAAGGTTTTTTAACAATTAACCAGTTTTTATGGAACATAATGAGCGAATTGTAGTAATTTTTATTAAATTTATTTTTGTTTGTTTTTCAAGTTAACATAGAATAAATGCTATTTTTAGGTACTTTTATTTCATCAATTTGTGTCAGACCTACTTCGAAATCAATCCTTTTCTATAATTGGATCAATTCTTTTATATTAAGAATATTATCGAAGAAATTATATAGTCTTATTATACTTTAAGCCTCAAACTGATGTGCTGTAAATGCTATTTTATGCTACTTCCATATGATCAAATCTGCCTTTCTATTTCCAAAATCGGTCGTTTCATATGCAATAACCTAAAATTACAATGGCGGTCTCTGAAAATCGTACACCACATTCGTCATCCTAATTTTGGCTGAAAATTAAATTTCATGAAACTGACAGTTTTGTAATTCGTAGCAAAATATTCTGTCAATGTCATTGCTTACTTCCATGTACAATGGTGGTCGCTGAAAATCGTATACCGCTTTCACGTCTCTAATTTTAGTCAAAAATTGAATTTCATGAGCGTGACAGTTTCGTAATTCAAATTAATTCTAGCTTGAGAAAAATTGTTAAACAGTATAATTATTGAAATTTGGAATTCATGATGAAGGTTTAGATATTTGGGAATTAAAGAATTTGGAATTTTTAAGCTTGAAGAATTATTTTGAATTTTTGAAAATGTGACAGTTTGGAGATTTGGATTTGAGCAAATTTGCAAATTTGGCTTCTGAAGAGGTAAAAATTTGAGAATTCTAAATTTGTTTTGTTTAGAGGGTTAAGTCGCGAGGAATGAAAGCTTTAGCTTATAGGAATTTTGAAAATTTGACGATTTAGTGATTGGAAGTATGGAAATTTGGGGATCTGAGAATTTTAACTTAGAAACTTAAGAATGCAAAAATTTGGATGCTTGCAAATTTTAAAATGGAAGTACTGATATTATGGAAATGTTTGAATTTGTAAATTAAAATTTTTAAATTTGGTATTTAGAAGTTTCAAAATTAGAAAAATTCGAAAATTTCAAGCTTTATAAAAGATATTTGGAAAATTAAAAAATTGAAGTATCTAAAAATATGTAGAGTACAAAGAAAAATAAGGTAAATTAAAAAAAATTATCTTTTTTGCTTACATAAATATTCATTTCTCATAACAAAATTAAAGTTTTTACAAATCTTGTTGCGTAAATACTATGTTTTACATATTATGTACCATTTTGTAAATTAATCATATTTAATTATTTTTACATTATTCGCCATAATTTCAAGAAATCAAAATTTTTGTATAATTATCCTCTAAGTTAATTTCATTAAAAAAAAACATATCTCTATTTTCAGCAAGTTTTTAAAATCAGGTGTTCCATATTCAGAGCAGTTATTCTACCTCATTTGTTACATTCACCAATATTCGAACTTTTCAACTTTCCTATCGCAATACGTCCACCAGAACATCCCGACTTTTAAGACATTATTGTGTGAGTTCTTTTCAGAGGTAGAGAAGGTGGTAAGATATATTATTGCTCGGGGTGGCAAAATTTCTACAGTCGGCCCTGCCAATGGCCGTCTAGATTTATCGCTGAACTTCGTGCGCCTCGATACCTGGCTCGTTCGTCGTTTTTATTGAAAGTTAACAGTGCATGCTGAAAGGTCATCGGCGAGGTATCAGCGGGTAACAAGACTGAAAGAAAATAAGGTTATGTTCGATGGATCGCAGTTGGGTAATTAACAAGTAACTCGGTTAAGAGTGTCGCGGATAATGGATAACGAAATGAAAGACTGTATGTAGGTTATTTAACGAGATCACCCGATGAGATCCTTTGTTTTAAATCAAACAATTCGATGATTGTATTATCACTGTATATACGTCCGTTGGTAATATTTAGCGACAAAGCGCGAGGAACTTCAATCGTCTGAAGACCTAATATTTATAAGTGGCAGCTCGAATAATTGTATAAAATCGATACGTCCTTTCTACATATTTTTAATAACGTTGAACGACGTGTCTATGTATCCGATGTTCCGAAACATCGTGTCTACTTCGTGTCTATCTTTTCGATTGCTTATTTCACAAGATGAAGGCTCGGTGTGGGCGTACAATTTTTACGAACTGAGGGAAACAGTTCTTGATTTCTATTGGGTACTCAAATTCGGGTGGAAATGAAAAACCGAGTGACGTATGCAGTTGGTATACCCCAAAAAGTGGCCGTAGCATGTGATGAAACAAAGCAATACCTCGACACGAATAGGAAACTGCAAATGAAGGACTCTACTACTAAGATTAAGCTGGCAACCAGATACGAATAATAATAAACTAAAAATACTCGATAGGATGTGACTCCTGTTATTGCTGCTACCTATTGATTTGAACCTGTACAAAGTGTCCGAAGAAACGATATGTTATTGTATCGAAACTTTGAGGTTTCGTTATGGTGTTGATCCTAAGAGCTAACAGTCAATTTTGATGAACAAGCATTATCTTGAAAGCATTTATGAAAATAGGGCATACGATCTTTGATTGATCGATGTAATTGTCTCTATTAGCATAGTAATTAGGTGGGATCAAGCTAATCTGTTTACCTAACGCTAAAACGGAACAGGATGTGCTTAATGGACTAAGCACTTTAACCCTTAGGATACGATGATTTATGCGTAGAATACTCCAAGGAGAACTTCATTTCAGGTATCGTTTTTTTTAAAGGAATATTAAGTAACCGTTAATGTTACACTGTTGCAGAATTTCTTAACGTTCCCAGGAACAAATTATCCCCTGCGGCTACGTTATTTGTACTGCGAGTAAGGAGATACGCTATCGAGGGCAATTAATGTCTTCTTTGTAGCTCCGCTGTGGATAAACCTCTTTATATGAAATTACCTGATAATTGCAAGTCTACACGATAATAACGAAAGGAACGTGTGTGTGCGTTTCACTGGTACAACGGAAACACGCATTTTAATTTCGTGTACGAGCGTGATAGGATGTAGAGGGAAGAGGACCCATTGTTAGTTTTTGGTTATGGGCTAGTATATTTTTAAATTTAGTATTTTTCAATGTGTCAAAATTAACTATAAACTCTTTAGGTTCAGCAGTTTTTAAGTTTGCATTTTCAAAAGAAATTTGGAAATTTATAGCGTTAGAAAGTTAAATTAAAAATTAAAAAATTAAGGGATTGAAATGCTTAGAAATTTAAGAATGTGGAGATTAAGAATTAAGAAATTTAGAAATTTGAAAATTTGAAAATTAAGGGATTAGAAAATTTAAAAGTTCGACAACTTGAAAATTAGTTCATTGAGAAAGGACCTTTTACAATTTAAAAATTTGAAAACTCGACAATTTTCCGATTATATCTGACCAAAACAGATGATGGAATCCTCCTCCCTTATTTAACCCTCCTTCAAATTACGGATACCTCTAAATATTTAAACAAACCACACTTCAACGCATGTTAAAATAATAATTCAGTTATCTAATATAAATTCTCTATTATCTTATCAAGTTTTCACCCGTCGCAAAGTTCATATATATTTATCAGTTTTGTAGAACAACACAAACGATCAAAACTTTAAAATCCGAAAAAGGGTTAGAAGTACCCTACATCGAAAATGAAAAATCTGAAGAAGGGTTAAAAGTAACCTACATTGCACAGTGTAATACTATCGAAGAAAATAATTCCATTAATTTTTTCGTCGCTATGTTCATACTCCTATTCGACATCGATCATTTTTATCGCAAGATATTAGTTGTTTTCTTGTTGCGCCTTGCTACCAGCTGTTCCTCGTGCTAGTAGAAGACAAAATCACGATACTTACTGGCAACGTACATGTAACCAGAGTCTGTTAAGGTACTAAACGAAGGGGAATCGCTAGATACTTCGCAACGGTATTTGCCACTATGACTCGGTTGAACATCTTCCAGAACCACTTCGTGAGCATTGCTTCGTTCTTTCTGAAACGAGATGATGAGATACAATATTAGCTGAGAAAATTTATCGCTTGCGTGTACGTTTAGGTCAACTGTTGCATACGACTTATTTACAGTTTCGTACGAAAATATTAGCACTCGAATATTCTTATTAACATTCTTATATTGCAATTCAAATGTTTTTGCAAATGTTATCACAGTATATGAGCTGACCAAAAAGTTTTGTCATTTCTTAAGGATATATTGAATTAAAAATTTAATAGGTGTAAGTAAAATTTCGTAAATATTCACAATGTTTTTGACCTTGTGAGACATCATTATTATGAAGAGAGACTTAGACTCTCCCTAGGTCTAGGTTTAATCTAATTTTTTCCTGAAAGTCGAAAGGAAACAGTAAAAGACTTTTCTATTCTTATTCATAGAAAGTATACGGTGCATGTGAATTTGTGAATTTGCAACAATGGGATAATTATTATCATATAGCTTTCAGAAGTGGTTTAATAATGAAAATTTAAAGATACAGTAATTTCAAATTTTCTAACTTTTAATTTTATAAATTTCGAGATTTCAATCTTAAATATTTAAACTTCAAATTTGTAAATTTGTTAATGTGTGAATGTGTAAATTTGTGAATTTGTGAGTTTATGAATTTGTCAATTTGTAAATATGTGAATGTGTGAATTTGTGAATTTGTGAGTTTATGAATTTGTCAATTTGTAAATATGTGAATGTGTGAATGTGTGAATTTGTGAATTTGTGAGTTTATGAATTTGTCAATTTGTAAATATGTGAATGTGTGAATTTGTGAATTTGTGAGTTTATGAATTTGTCAATTTGTAAATATGTGAATGTGTGAATGTGTGAATTTGTGAATTTGTGAATTTGTGAGTTTATGAATTTGTCAATTTGTAAATGTGTGAATTTGTGAATTTGTGAGTTTATGTATGTGCAAAGTTGTGAATTTGAGAATTTGTAAATTTGCGAATTTGAAAATTTAAACATATTAATTTAGAAATGACAAAACTTGAGAGTCTAAAAATTTGAATATTGGGATTGAATTGTTAACATCTAGGGAATATGAAGTTTTATGCCGACCAAATTTGACCATTTTTCAATTACAATTTATTATTGAGATTAGTTGTAGGAACAAAGTAGGACATGAATTGATGAATGAATTTAGCAAAGGACGAATGTACATATTGCATGAATTTCTGATGTGAGTGGATGAAAATGGTTTTTGATCCGATTACATGAATTGTTAATAAAAACGTGAATGAAGTAATTACTGAACAAGAACAAGCGGTAACAAAAATTCATTTATTATACAAAATAATAATTTGCATATATATGTATATGTATATATAAAATAAAATAAAAGCGAATATTTAAAATGAATTTAAAAGTTACACGATCTTCATGCATTATACATATTAGTAGGGAGAAGGTGCCACTATTGTCTATGAAGGTTATAAAAATGGCAATATAACAAGATTCTTTTGAAATTAATAGGTCCACCAGTGGTCATATGTGACCAACACTACAAATTCAGTTAAATGAATTATTTATAGGAAACACTAATAAGAGGAACTTATAGGGCTTATAATCATTGTCCCATATGTTTTGACAATGATATACATAAATAGATTAAATTATGAAATTGGATGGTTGAGCATCCTTGTTTTTATATCATATGTGACATATGTGATGGACACTGCAATTTTAATTAAATGAATTATTTGTAGTAAAACCTAACGAAAAGAACTTTCGAGGACTCTTATTCTTTGGACACTGATATATACTAACGAATTATAAGATGAAATACTCTTGTTCTTATATCATACGTGACATATGTGGCCGACATTGCAACTTCAGTTAATTTAATTATTTACATGAAAAGCTAACAAAAGTGACTTTTAAGGACTCTTAATGTCTATACAATAATATACACAAACAGATTAAAAGATGAAATTAAAAGATTAAATACCCTTGTTCGTAAATCATATGTGACATATGTGACCGGCATTGCAAATTCAGTTAATTTAATTATTTACAGGAAAAGCTAACAAACGAACTTTTAAGGGCTCTTAATGTCGATACAATAATATACACAAACAGATTAAAAGATGAAATTAAAAGATTAAATACCCTTGTTCGTAAATCATATGTGACATATGTGACCGGCATTGCAAATTCAGTTAATTTAATTATTTACAGGAAAAGCTAACAAACGAACTTTTAAGGGCTCTTAATGTCGGTACAATAATATGCACAAACAGATTAAAAGACGAAATTAAAAGATTAAATACCCTTGTTCGTATATCATATGTGATATATGTGACCGGCATTGCAAATTTAATTAATTTAATTATTTACAGGAAAAGCTAACAAAAGAAACTAGTAAGAGCTCTTAATGTGGCGAAAATAATATACACAAACGGATTAAAAAATGAAATTGAAAGATTAAGTACCCTGGTTCCTAATAATATGTGTAAGAGTATGTCTGACTACGAACGTCAGTTTTCACTGTAGCATACAACGTGTTACAAGAACGAAAAAAGAAATAAGTCAGATGAAATTATTCGTGGTCTCGAAAATTACATCTTTGATAACAAGTTCATTTTCACTGTGATTAACAGTGGAAATGTGCGATCACATGTGCATTTCAATTGTCAACAATTTGCGATTCAAGCGTTTGGACACGTTCGTATGCCACTGGGTGACAAAATATCCAAATTCGATTTAAAGTAGGTATCGATTATGCAGTTGCAAACAATTACTGCAACCTTATTACGTAATCAGAGAATTGGAATGAAATTTGTTTCCGACAATGTCTATTAACAGTTATCGACTATAGCCTGGGTATGTATTAATTAAACAATTACAAATGCTCGAAATAATTTTGTAACCCGTACGGAGAACTGGAATTGAAATTTGCATCTATAAACTTTTATTAATTGTTATCGACTATAATTTGGATGCGTTTGAATGTATCGGTTATGCAGTTATGTAGAACAGTGATTTTATACGAATAGAAAACTGATATTAAATTAAGCTTTTTTTATGAATTCAAGGTTGTGTTATATTTTGGGGTATTATTAATCATAATTGTTATTGCATTTTTGAAGTTTTTTTAATTTTAAATATATCTTTAATATTATTGGATATTTGCATATGGCTTCTGGTGCTCTTTGTGTTCATACAATATGAGTAAATTGAGTAAGTAATTTTTACTTATTAATTTTTGAAATATATACATTTTGAGATTTTCGAATTATCAAATTACCATATTACCAAATTACCAAGTTTCTAAATTTTTAAAGTTTCAATTTTGTCAACTCCCACTTTTACAATTTCTCAAATTACTAATTACTTAATTACCCAATTTCCAAATTACCAAATTTTTAAATTCTTGAAATACTATGTTTCCATATTACCAAATTACTAAGTTTCTAAATTATTCCCAATTTCCCAATTTTCCAATTTTCCAATTTCCCAATTTCCCAATATCCCAATTTCCCAATTTCCCAATTTTCCAATATCCCAATTTTCCAATTTTTCAATTTCCCAAATTCCCATTTTTCCAGTTTCCCAATTTCCCAAATTCCCAATTTCCTAATTCCCTAATTTCGCAATTTCCCAATTTCCCAATTACATGATAACCCAATTTCCAAATTTTCAAATTTCCGTTTTCCAAACTACCAAGTTAGCAAATTACTAAATTTCCAAATTTTCACATTTTTGGACTTACCAATGCCCTAATATTTAATTTACCAAATTTTTCAATTTCGCAATCACCCAATTTCTCACTTCCACAATTCCCCAGGTCCCCAGTTCCCCAATTTCCCAGTTCCCCCATTTCCCAATTTCCCAATTTCCCAATTTCCAAATTCCCCAATTAAAAAATCTCCAAACTGTGAAATTCTCAAATTCTCAAATTCTCGATTCTCAAAATTTGTTTTCAACTTTCCTAATCCGCAAGTTCTATAATATATAAATTTCCAAATTCTAATATTTCCAAACTTTCTGATTAAAATATTTCCGAATTTCCAAATCCTCAAATTTTCAACTTCATTTCTAAAGCTTGCAAATTTTCAAATTCTTAAATTTCCCAATATCCATATTTTCAAGGTTATCTTTTACAAGTCCTGAAATCCTCAAATTTTCAAATTTCCAAATTCTTAAATCTTGAAATTGCTTAATCATCAAATTTCGAAAATTCTAGACACAAATCTCTAAATTTCCAAATATCTGAATTTTCGTTTTTCAATTCCTAAACTTCCATTCGCAAATTTCAATATTTTCAAGTTTCTCTATTTCCAATTTCCCTAATTCCTAAATTAAAAAATTTCCAAATTTCTGAATTGTTAAATTTACAAATTACTAAATCCATAAATACACAAATTCTTGACTCTTCAATGCTACACAAATTTTCTGCGTTCATAAATTTAAAAACTTTTCAATAAAACGGTTTGAATATTTGCAAACTTAAAGTCTTCGTGGATTTTCATCGCTGCGTACATCATACACACGCGTGCCCGCGAGCTTTTTAGGTTGGCGTCTGAACTGCCCATTATTATTTCCAAATTATTAACGATTTCAAAACGAAAAATATTGACAATTAATTCGAATGTGTACCGAATATAATTTAGGCATCATAAAGTTAAAATTCAGTTATGTTCATAGCACACAAAAATTGTTTAAAATTGTATTTATCGAAGAAATCAATTTTTGCTGAAAGAAACACAACTCTTTAAAATTTTAATATTTTTAGCTAAAAATTGACGTGGTAAATGGTAAAATATAGTCTTCAAGATATGAATCCATTAGACCAGGGGTCGGCAACCTTTTTAGAGTTAAGAGCCATTTTTTCCCCGATGTGATAAATTATTTTTTTAAAGAGTCAAATATAATTACATACATCGGTATGTATTAGAAAAAATAATATAATATCTGCTGTGAAACATGTATTGATTGTGAAATCAAAACATTCTATTTTGCGTAGTAACAGAACACATAAGTCAACGTATTAAAGAAAACGGAAACAGTTTTTGGTTTTGAGAGTGGTGTCGGTGAGTGTGGAGAGGAAGGTTAGCTAAAGCTAGGTTTACATGCATCTGCCGCGCATTTTGATGTGTGCGCAGGATTATTATATTTGTTTGGCAAGTGCAATATTGCAGTTAATTTTTCAATATGTACTATTAAACTACTTAAGAGCCATAAGTATGATTCTACTAAGCCGCAGGTTGCCGACCAATAGTCACAATTGAGGTTTAAATATCCAAAAATGAAAATAGAATAATACTTTTTTATTTCATTCTAAATTCCACGATTTTTATTGTTAATATGAAGATTGTTACAATAATTAAAAATGAAAGTAATATAGTAGTTTCGAATATTAATATAATCACAATAACGATGCAAAATATAAAAATACAGACTTCTACTAAAAAACTAATTTTTAACATGAGCTTTTTTCAATAAAAGCGAGATAACTTCATTCTTTAAGCTAATTTAATTCACCTTATTTGTATTTGTTACTTTTATAAAAGTTAGTTTAAGTTAATTTAAACTACTATATCTATTATTTGTTTAAAACGCAAAATTTTGAGAAATATAGAAAAGTAGGTTTTCTTAAAAAGTGGAGATACATTAAATGATTCATACGTTTAACACAAAAAATACCAAACACAATTTTTCTTTTTCATATTCCAAAAGTCAAGATGTTGATCTTGAAATATATGATTATTATTAAAATAAAGAATTACTATGTACATTAATCCATGTTTAATTTGCGTTTTCTATTTCATTTCTAATTTCAAATGATGCGTGCATTATACGTTGATAGATTTATTAATAATCCACTTTATGATATGCTTTATTATTTCTGCTGCAACAATAAACGCGTTAAATTACGGTGTATTTGACGAACGATGAAATAAATTGCTCTACAATTAACTCCTTCAGTCCATGTACTTCTGCGATCGTTTCAAACGTGTGTAATTGATTAATATTTGTAATAGAAATCAATCGTTTCGAGTAAGTGTAATCTATCGATTTGACTCACTTCGGCATCGATGATCACAGAGTGGACTGAACGAGACGCGTACCATTTATTGCAAATCGATCGCACTTGCTCGCTTTGACATCCTCGCACATTCACGACAAACTGTACCTCACAACAACGATTAATTGCATGTTGCCACTGGCAGCGTATAAATCACTACCGATACCAGTGGCGCGAACGTTTTCATAAGTTAAATGTTCTGCAAAAAGACCTAACGTGGTTGCAAAACATTCCCACCGATTACGCGAATGGCGTACTGTATTATATTTATATTCCACACAAAATGAAATATTAAAAACACGGAATATCAGTTTGAAGCTTGACGTTTGTTGAAAATGACCATCTAAACCTTTTGTTAGTTAAGGGGGGCAATACCTTTAGATAGATGAAAATAAGTTGATATTTGTGAATATTTTTGTATAGAATATCTTTGTCTTGTATTTTCGAAATTTCAGGTATAATTTGTTATAACTATTGCCTACTACAACATATTTTCTTTTTTTAAAAATAATTAAAAATGGCGGAATTATGATAGTCTTGCCTGGAAGTGTTTCGGTGCGTCTCGTGAAACGGCGTGACTTCTAGCTTTAGTTACATTGGTCTGAAACAAGCTTGCAAACGATGTTTCGATTACTAACATTCACAGTTAGTAGATGAACCTAAGAAATGTGAAAAATATGGAAAATTGAAGAGATGGCGCGCTTTTAAAGAAAAACTTTGAATTTTACTGAAAATTTTCGCAATATTTTGCAATAAAAAAGGACTTTAATGTTAAATTTATTTCGTACATTTAGGTTCATATGTTAGATAGTATTGTCATGGATATGTGCAAAAAATTTGAGCACGATTGATAAACTAGTTTTTGAGTTATCAGTCACGCCAATTTTAATAATGTAGTTTTGAGAAAAATGCGTTTAAAGTTTCAATAAGTAAAACCTGAATAATTTCAATGATTTACCAACTAATCTGCGATTCCTGCGCCATATAATAATCCTTCGGCTTACTCGTAAAGTTGATTTTTCTCTATAAGCTCATTCTCCGTAAAAATACAAAATTTCAAACACAGCAATGGCGTGATAATAACAAATCTGCTACATAGCCCTCCGCACCGAGCGCGTGAACATCTGCGGCGCGATACCAGACATGAGTCACGATAATCGGCCATAACATCAAAAGGGCTCCGTATTACGCTTTAAAATTTTGAGACTATATTTTTGAGATGTTGCACTAACATTTTAGAGGAAAAAAAAATTTGGCAATTTTTTAAGATTCTAAAGGTATTGCCTCCCTTAATATAAAATTGTTAAACTCTAATCGTACTTTTACCAGTTTTTACGCGCTCACAGTTCATGTAACATTACTCAAATTTTTAATACTCTTCAATTTTAGGTCCAACTATAATTTGTGTAGGCAGGGATTGCAGAAAATAAAGTACTCGCAAATTTAACATTTTTCTTGTTTATTATAGCTATGCATAGTTTTGACCGACGTATTCGACTTAAATTATAGAGCAAGAGGTTAAGTTGGTTTTAGGTTAACTTTAATCTGTGCACTATGCAGAGTACTCGACGAGATTTTCTGACAGTCAGCCAATACTGAAAAAGATTACGAAAACTGATTCTCTTGATATTACACTTCAATATCTTTCACGTAGTATATTCCGGAGATATGTCTATCTACATATGAAACAATATCTACGTATGAAACAATACGTAGTTCCATTTAAAGAAAGAGTACATTTTCAATCTCTAAGTGTATCGTCGTAGTTATAACAAAATTGAAGTAGCAATAAAATTATTTTTCTTGTATTATACAATTTTTCTCTTCACAATGTTTTTCTGTCTTTAACAGTTTTAAGATACATCTCGTTCCAGTATATTACAGCAGGCGGAAAAGTAGAATTTATCGAGCTACCAAGACTTTTTAGAATGTTTTAACTTGATATTATTTTACGTCTCTGTTTTCTTTAATCCTGAGGGAAGATATTGGCGCTATGGAATTTTTTAATTTCGCAGAAATGTACCGGGGAAATATGGTTTACTCATGCAATCTTTGAATAAAAAGGAAACCTAATAAAAGTTGCAATATTGAACCAATTGAAAAACATACATTCTTCTAAAAAGGAGGAAGAATTTCTGTTACAGTAGAATGAATATAGATATAAATATTAATATATAACATATTGAACAGGATTATAGTGATGCAACGATACAACTATCAGGACAAGTTTTTGGAAATTGCAAAAATTCAAAAGTTTGCTAATTAGGAATTAAAAAAACAGAAAAATTTGAATATCTCAGTATGTGCACTGTATGTGCAGTGCCAGCAGTAGACGGTTCAACCCTTGCGCTATTTTGACGAGTCTGACTTGTGACGCACTTCAGCTGTGATCAATTTTACTCGAATTGTTAATGCGCTTCAATTTAAAGTTCAATTATTTGCATAGTCAACAATTGATACCAAATTGACATACCATGTCGACTTTCTTTGTCAGTTTTAATGTTTTAGCTGTGATTAGCTGACTGACGCACCTAACAAATAAATCAAGGGGTTAAACAATGCATCGAATCATTAGGATTCCTAAAAACTGAATATAAGTGGACTGTATCCAAATGAATTTGACTTCGAACGACTAGAGTTTATTTTGCTATGTACTTGATGACTCGAGAGTGTCTCTTCGAAGATCTTTTACGTTTTACAAAAGCAGAGTGGGTACAATTTTTGTGACATTGGAAGGGGAAAACAGTTTCGTATTTTCTATTGGTTTAGCTACAATTTGGTGGAGATGGAAATGCAAGTAACGTATGAAGTAGTTTACCCAAAGTGACCGTAGCAAGTGATAAAATCAAGCAGTGCCTCGATATGAATAGAAAATTGCAAACAAAAGACTATACTGTTAAGGGGTAACACCGCTCTAGAGCCAGAAAAAGAGACCTAAATTTGACAATTTATTTTGGAAGTATGACAAGCGGAAAAGAATTTCTTTTCAGAGGGTTTATTTAACACATATTGAAGTACGAAAAATAATTTTTTTTTTGTCATTTCCGTACAAAATGGGGGCGGCAGAGCCCATCGGTGGAAACAGCTTTTGTAGAAACACCGCCACGGGAGGACGGATTTCTCGCCATGTGTGAAACTTGGAATAAAAAATAAAAGAAATTTATAATCTATATACAATTGGCCTTGGTAGTACGTAGGGGTTTTTTGTTTAATCAATTTTTGTAGAAGTTATGCATGTTTTAAGAAATGAATCGACGTTTTGCATGAAAAATGTACATTGAATTGTTTATAAAAAAAAAAGTTTACATTCAATCAAAAAACGGCTACGTACTACCATGGAGGATATTGTTGTGAAGCTACTGTAAAAATTTCAATTTGATCCATGCAATAGTCACTGAGAAATCCGTCCTTCCAGTATGACAAAAGTGGTTTCGAGAAAAACGCGTTTAAAGTTTTATGAACGTTTTAATCCTTCAATTTCTTATTTACCTCTAATCTGCGATTCCTGCACCATACATTTGGCCAACCAGGTCGATGTTCGCCTCCTCCTCTACCTTCCTCTACAACCGTTTGTTTTGTAGGTAATAGATGTACTTATTATTTTAAATGGTAAAAGTAATACAAAAGCCAGGAATCGCAGCACGCCGCGTAAGTACTCAGTGCGCGCTCTGAGAAGCTGCGGCAAAATTGATAATTGACTCTTTTAAAATTTGTTTTCCACTATAAATCAAATGGCATTCTGTTTCTATGACCCTAAAGCATCGTTTAAGCCAAAAAAAAAATCGACTTTTTGAAAATCCTAGAGTGGTGTTACCCAACCAGATGTGACAATATACCAAAAATACTGGAATGAAATGACTGCTTGGGTTATTGCTGCTACGGGTAAAGAATTTGAAACTACAAATACGAAGGAACGAAAAACCGTTAAATTTTATTGTTAAAAGCTTGTACTGAGGTCTAATTCTTTCATTGTAATATTCTACGACCTAACAATTACTATTGTTTCCTTATGATTATTTCTTTATTTCCTATCTGTTCTTACTTATAAACTGTTCGAATTCTTTTGCGAACATTTTTTTACAAAAATACATTTTTGTAAAATCAAGCAGAAAAGTGATATTACAGCGAGTATTAACCATAATAAAAGTCAAATTCAACAATTCATTAAAATATAAATTCTTTTGTAAAGGGAGCTCGTTTCGTATTTTAATTTCCGAAGGTGGAAGCTCTGAACTTCTGTTCATCCCATAATCTTGATAATCCTTATACAGCTCTTTCAATTCTTAATCTTTCGGACCGTTTATAATTCTTGACTTCATAGTTCAAGCTCAATAAAAGTAATAAACGTTGCAATATTTCACCCCGCCATTCACCGAACTGAAAAATAAATTTCCATTCAAGAAAAGCGGGGGAGGAACAATAAAGAAACTGTCTAAAGAATTTATTTCGTATTTTAGTTTCCGAGGTAAAAAACTCTGAGTTCCTTGTTATGCGAGAATGTTTATAATCTTTATACGCCATTCATGATTCTTAACGTCACGCCTTTTATAATTCTTGATTTCATAGTGGAAAAACATAATAAATATAATAAACGTTACATGCTTTTACTGTACCATAAAGCAAAGAAAGAAAAAGTTAAAATAGAAAGAAAAGCCAGTGAAGAATTTTCTCTTTTAATTCTTCCAATGTAAACACCCTGAATATTTATTCATTCTATAATTCTTATGGTACTTAAATACTTTTTATGATTCTTTACAATGCATACGTAAAAAGAAATATTTTATTATGTACATAATAGCTGAGCTTTTGCATACGTAGGATCAATATTAATTTTTTATTTTATCATTAAATTGTAAAATAAATACATTTTTCGTAAAAAAAGAAAGGGAAGAAAGGGAATAGAAGTTTGTTAGGAAGACATTGTGTATTAATTTTTAAGTAAAAAAGATGTTATGTAAAACATATTGCGTATTGTGAACATTGAAAATTATTTTATTCATATCAACAGTATAACAATACAACAATATCATTTTGTTGTATTTCATACGCTGTTTTCACTTTTATATTTGTCGTTGATACATTATACATTGAAAGGTGCAATTTCTAATTATAATTTGTATTACTTCACATTGGCTTGTCTCAGATAATTGTAGTAAAAAATGATTATAATTTAAATATGTTCGAAACGTACAAATTAATGAAATTAGTAAATTTTGAAATTTAAGAACTTGTTTTGCAATTAGATATTATATATGATTGTATGATAATATTATCATGCTACCATATTATCATATTACCAAATTACCATATTGTCATATTGCCGCATTAAAAATTACAATATGAACAAGATATTAGATGACCACATTACCAAATTATCGCGTTATAAAATTACCAAATTATCAAATTATCAAATGACCAAATTTCTAAATTTCTAAACTACCAAATCACCAAATTAGTAAATTAATAAATTAAAATAGTATCATAGTATCATAATATCCTATTATTATACTACCATATTATCATATTACCAAGTTACCATATTATCAAATTACCACAATAAACATTGTGATATTAACAAGTTATTAAATGACCACATTACCAAATTATCGCGTTATAAAATTACCAAATTATCAAATTATCAAATTTCTAAATTTCTAAACTACCAAATCACCAAATTAGTAAATTAATAAATTAAAAAATTATCAAATCTTCAAATTATCATAGCATCATAGTATCATAGTATCACAGTATCATAGTATCATAGTATCATAGTATCATAGTATCATAGTATCATAGTATCATAGTATCATAGTATCATAATATCATAATATCATATTATCATATTATCACACTATCATATTATCATATTATCATATTATCACACTATCATATTATCATATTATCATATTATCACACTACCATATTACCATATTGTTAAATTACCACATTAAAAGTTACAATATGAACAAACTATTAAATAACTACATTTCCAAAATGTCGAATTATAAAATTATCAATTTTCCAAATAATCAAATGACCAATCCACGAAGTCAAATCACTAAATCTCTAAATTACTCGATCACAAAATCACCCAATCCTAAAATTCCCCAACGAATTCTAAAACCTGTAAATCCACAAATTCCCAGATACATAAACTCCTAAATAAAAAGTATCTCACTCGCAATCTCCACTATTTGATCACTGCACGCACAATGCACATCGATGCAAGTGAATTCAACGAATACTTGCTATACCCATCACTGCTCCACCATTCACTAAATCGCGAAACAACCTTTCCAGCAAAAAGCACGGAAGACAATAAGAAATCCCCGTAAAGTCAAGAATTTATTCGAGATTTTAGCTTTACAGCGGAAAAAAACTCTGGTGCTTTCGTTCGCAGCAGAATTTTTGCTGTATCCTTTAATTTCTCTCTGACCGTTGGTAGGTGTGCCACTGCGATTTATCGGTTCAAGGGTTGTCCGTGCTTTCCACCGCTGAAATCTAATTGGAAAAGCATTGCGTGCACAAGATCGCTTCGCCAGTTGTTTGGTCGATCTCCAACGTGCTGGTTCCTGTGTGTACTTTCAACGTGGAACTCGTGCTTCCACGTAAAGACTTTAACAGATCTTTAACTCGCGTCGAAACGTTGATTTTGTGGTGTATACGCTTTTTCTTTTCTCTAATGGATCTGTACTGCACGCGAATAACGCGCAACCGCTACCAACTGTACCGAATGTTTTTCTAGGATCAAGGAATGCTACCCTTTTTTGAACACGGAAGAAAACTACCGAAGCTGCGAAAACTCGGCTACACGGATTTGTGGTTTTATCGAACTGTTACATTGAAAAATGTTATTTTTCCACTGAAGCTTTGCAACAGTCGGATGTTCGCAATTTACTACTACTTTTTTGCAGACCTCGCGAAGTCGAGTGTGTATTTAATGTTTGGAATAGTTAAACATATAGGTGGGACAAGAATGAGATGCAGAGATTTTAATGTTGTTTCGAATTATTTAGCGTGTTCGAAACTGTCGAAGCCGATACCAGACACGATTATTATTCATTTCATGACTGACGTCAGCGAAAATCATGTGTTGTCGTCAATGATGAGTTATAGAGCTTTCAACTGTGGATCTTATTTTTAATGATCCTTTTAATTGTTGCTTCTGCTGATTCTGTGTGTCCAGAATTATCGAAAACAATACCAAAATATCGAAGTCGATTATTTCATATGTAGGAATCTAATGGTAATATCAGAAAATTTGAATACTTTATTAAGAGGTGAAGTAATCATTAAAGATTTAAAAATTCGAAACATTTTCTGTTACGGATAGACATTTTTATTAAATTTTCTATCTAAAATTAATGTAATTAATTTTAATAGAAAATTTGGAAATTTTTAAGGAGGAAATGTAAACATTTTTGGAATAGAAAGTTGAACATTTTTGACGTGGATGTTTGAGAACTTAAAACGAACAAAGATTAAGAATTTGGAAGTTTACGAATTTTTTATTAGAGATATGGAAATTTAAAAATTTGAGAATTTTAGGATTGGGAAAATTAGGAGTTGATGGTTTGATCATTTGAAAATTTGAATATTTGAAAATGAGATAATGAGAAAATTAGAAGATTAGAGAATTGGAAAAATGCAAAATTAGGATGTTGGGAAATTAGGAAATTGCGCAATTGAGAAATTGGGAGATTGGGACACTGGGGAATTAGGAAATTAGGAAATTGGGTAATTGGGAAATTGGGAAATTAGAAAATTAAAAAATTAGGAAAATAGCAAAGTAGAAAATTTAAAAATTGCAAAATTAGGAAATTGGAAAATTGGGAAATTACGAAATTAGGAAATTGGAAAATTGGGAAATTGGGCAATTGGGAAATTAGGAAATTGGGCAATTGAGAAATTGGGAAATTGGAAAATTGGAAAATCAGAAAATTGGAAAATTGGAAAATTGAAAAATTAGGAAATTGGAAATTGCGAAATTAGGAAATTGAAAAATTGGGAAATTGGGCAATTGAAAAATTTGGAAAATGTGAAATTAGGAAATTAGGAAATTGGAAAATGGGAAAACGGGAAAATTGGAAAATTGGAAAATGGGAAAATTAGGAAATTGGAAAATTAGGAAATTAGGAAATTGGAAAATTAGGAAATTTGAAAATTGGAAATTGCGAAATTGAAAAATTGGGAAATTGGGCAATTGGAAAATTAGAAAATTACAAAAGTAGCAAATTAGAAAATTGGGAAATTGGGAAATTGGTAAATTGGAAAATTGAAAAATTTGGAAATTCGGAAATTAATACATTGGGAAATTAGAAAATTAGAAAACTCAGATAATCGGAAAAGTATGTAATTTCAAAATGGGAAAGCTTGTAAATTAAAAAATGTGTCAATATGAATTTTCATATCTTTGAAAACTACTGTTTAAAAATAAGTTGTATTTCAATGTTGTTTGAAAAACTCCTTAAACGCAGCAACTATTTAATTAAGACAATTGCTCGTATATTTCCTATATCTAAGATACACAATAAGTTTCCGAATCAATAAAGGTATCGCAATGTTTGTTGAACAAGTTCCCATCCGATTGATCAACGTTCTTTCCAGATCGTCCAGTTCATTTCGCTTGGTCAGCACTGTTTGTGAACCCTTTTAGCAAATTAGAATGCGAATGCTGAACAGAAATTTTAATGTTTTAGTCAGTTGTGATAGGATTGGTATGTTAGGTTAGGACAAGCACAATTTTCACGGAATATTCGACAAAAGGTGATTAAATATTATCAGTCCGTTCGTTATGTAGGTTAACTTCAAGTTGTTAACATTTTAATATAAATATTTGAATTTAATTTTAATACTTAAGCAATTTTTAGAAGTTAACTGTAACTTTACAAATTATTATGACAAATCGGAGAATTTTTATTTTAAATTACAAAATTTATTGACGAATCTTTGCCAAAATATTTAGAGTGTTTAATTTGAATTACACATGTGGATTATTTGCACTGCTATTAAAAGTTGGTAAAAGTAAATTAAGCAAGCTCTTTTTAATAGCAGTAAATTATAATATAGTATATTAAATTATATAATAATAATATTCAATTATAAATTATATAATTATATAATATAGAAAATTTAATTAAAAATAAGTTAGAAAATGATAAACAAATTTCTAATCTTCCTGTTAATAAAATTCTTGCTATTTAAAATTAGTTAGGTTATGTTTATTCGAAGAAGATATAAATTTTTATTTCTTTCAAATTACAATGATTAACAATTCGTTTCTGGAAAAAATTTTTTATAAAACCAATGTCTTGTTAAATCTAAGATTTTATCTCAAATTCCATTTTATATTCACAACATTAACCTTTGCGTTACAAACATGCCGCATAAAATAATTTAATATGTAATTTTTGTATTTTATCAAACAAAAATAAATTGCAAATTTCTTAATCAATGAAACTATTGAAAATATTTCTTTTTGTATATTCTTAAAATATTTTAAATATGTGGCACTCTACAACTTTTTCTCTAAATATACAATAAAAATGGAATTACATATTTTAAATTAAAAAATATTAAATTAACATAATCTTTTCATTACTTATAAGAGTTCAGAGAAATACTTTTTCAAAATTGTAAAAAATGTAATAAACTTACATGAAATCTAAAATGTCATAAAGTTACGTAAAATCTAATAATATTTGAAGACTGAAAACCACGCAACAAAATGTGAATCAGTCTAATTATAAATTTTTACGTAAAAACAACAGTTTGGTGTAATTAGCACCTCATTAAAATTAAAATGAAAGTTTCTCCAATTAAAAACTGGATTTCCCTTTTAGTTAGTTAAAAATACTGATAACTTATTTAATTATACATTTTGAAAGCGAATTTTCATTTCTTAAGTAGATTTATATAACAAAGTATTGCATGAAAACAAACTTTCGAACGTTTAAGGAAACTTGGGGAAATATAATTTGGAAAATTTACTTTTGTTTCCCTGTTTGAGACGATTTCACATCAGGCGTGATTGTAAAGCGTGATTCGCACCAGATCGCCTTCTAACTTTTAATAAGTAAGAAATTCTCAGGGTGTTTCTGCCTTGAAACAATTCGCGCACAATTCGCTAAGTAGTCCTCGGCGAATCTAATGTTACGCAATCATGAAGCCGTTTGTACTTAATTAAGATTTAATTATTCGCATTATTAGACCGTAATTTATATGTAACACAAACGCAAACGAATTATAAACAACATGAAGACAAAAAGTTACTGTAGGTTATGACTTCAGAGATTAAATTAATTATCGAAGAAATTAAATTGATAAATTAATAAACAACTGAGCAAATAATTGCAGAATATTGAATTAAACATTGATAAAAAGTTGAATAAATAATCAATGGAAGGTGAATTGAAACTGAATATTTAAAAAATTGAATTAATACGTGAATAAAATTAAAGTGAAAATTGATAGTTGAAAAATGAAATGAATACTTACAGAGGAATATGTTCCAAAATTTTTAACTGAAGAATAGGATGAATGATAAAAAAAATTACATTGAAAATAAGTAAATAAAAGATTGACCGAAAAGTTGTGCAAAATTAAATTAAGAATTGATAACTGAAGAATAGAATAAATAATTGAAAAGGATTATAATAAAAATTTACAATTGAAAAATAGGACAAATGAATGCAGAAAATTAAATTGAGAGTAAATAATTAAAAAATTGAATAATTAAGAGAACATAATTAAATTGAAAATTGATAATTAGGAAATTGAATAAATAATTGAACAGTTATATATTAAAAATGAACGATTGAAAAATGCGGTAACAAATTAAAGTAAAAAGAATTGAAAATACATATATTATTGAAAAATTGAAGGAATAATTGAAGTAAGTTGAATGAAAAATTGGCAATTGAAAAATTTAATGAACAATTGGGGAAAGTTGAATTTACAACAAATAATTGAAAAATTAAATGAATTTTTGAAATGTTGAGAAATGTTTAGAAATTGAGCATTGAAAAATAGAACGAACGATTGAAAATCAATTATCGAAAATTCATAACTGCCGGAAAAATGCACCGAATTGTGGTAAGCGTAGCAATAAACGATATTGATTTCAAGGTTTTGGAAAAAACGTGCAACCACAATTTAATTAAATGACTCCATAGAATGAATATTACAGCGATTTATTTTTCAATTCTTTGTATACAAAATATTTTTAAGCTTAGTATAGGGCACGTATGAAATTTTAGTAATTTCATGTAAAATTAGTAATATTTGTGTTTTGATAGAATTTAGACATATTTTGTGAAGTTTGAAAAAATATAAGTCTATTTTTTATGGCAATTTTTATTATTGACGATGGAGTAAATTTTTTTCAAGTGTAAGTTGAAAGATGGGGAACTTTTTAATTCGCTAATATGGATATTTGGTAATTTAGGAATTTAGGAATTTAAAAATTTAGGAATCTTGAATTATTGGAATTTTTGAATTTTGGAAGTTTGGAATTTTGGAATTTTTGAATTTGGGAACTTAGGAATTTGGGGAATTTGGGATATTGGGAATTTAGGTATCTTGCAATTGTGAAATTTTGGAATTTTGGAATCTTGGAATTTGGTAATTTAGAATTTTGGAATTTTGGAATTCGGTAATTTGGAATTTTGGAATTTTGGAATCTTGGAATCTTGGAATTTTGGAATTCGGTAATTTGGAATTTTGGAATTTTGGAATTTTGGAATCTTAGAATTTTGAAATGTAGGAATTTAAGAACTTAGAAATTTAGGAATTTAGGAATTGAAGAGTTTAAAAATTTGGGAATTTGAGAATTTGGTAATTTAGAAATTTTTTAATTTTGTAATTTGAGTATTAAGTACAAGATTTGAAAATTTCTGGATTTAAAATTTGGGAGTGTGATATGGTAATTGGAAATGTTGAACTTTGAATATTGGGGAAGTTGAGAACTTCAGAATTTTAAGATCTACAAACTTGAAAATTTTCCTTTTTCCAATTTGAAAAGTTGAATATTCAGTAGTTAACAAATTTGGAAATTTGAAAATCTGGAAATTTGAGAAAACTTTCTCAACCAAGTATGAGATGCAAAATACCCTACATCCATTCTCGTAACCAATTTACACGTATCTATCTTATAAAATAATCGAAATATGTGAATTTTTACAAATTTAATACACAATATAAACATTTGAACTTCTAAAGAATAGTTGTGGAAGTTTGAAACTTTCTGAGCGTTTCTGCAAAATAATGAAATTAAACGTACTGTACATTTCAATTCCATACTTTTTAAACCATATTTCGCACATATTCGAATATGAAACGTTATTTCTATATTTCACTTTATTTCGTCTAAAATTTTAATTGAAAGAATAATCTCATATAAAATTCAACCATACCGAATTAACCGTTGCAACACAATGGGGAATTGAAACACACTGAATTAAACATTCAAACATAATGAAAAATTTAAATACACTGAATTAAACATTGGGACATAATGAAAAATTCATACATACTGAATGAAACATTCAGGCATACTAAAAAATTCAAACAAAGCGAAATGAATATTTTGCCAAAAAACTTCAATATAACGTCAATTTTTATTTATCAACGTTACGATTTATTTTATTCGCAAACAAATTTCATTTCCAATTCTATTAAAGTGCCCCATAAACTATCGTGTTCGCTCGTTGTAACGGCTGTTTGCTTCACAAACACGACGTGAAAGTGTTGAAAATAAATACTTACGATGACTTTGGCACCCAGTTCTCCGAAAAAAGCGAACGATGGCATCTCTTTCGGTATGTATCGAAAAAATTCAGGACCCTTGTACCATTTCACTGTGTATAAAGGCTCTGATTGTAGATCGTATCTGCAGGTCATATTGACGGTCGAGCCAGCTGCTACGGCCGATGGAATATCGATAGATACATTGGTAAGTCCGCGAACACCTGGAAACAAAACGATGTGACTTTTTCTGCCGGCTACCATTTTATACGATCTATGCCAATTTTTTATTTTTTTTTCTGCCGATCCGCGAAATTTCCGCTACAACTGCGGTAACATATACAAAGATTATATGCAAAATTATTTGCAAAACGCAAAATTATTTTTAACAAATTGTAGCTGCCATGTTCAATTGATTACGACGTGTAATTAAGGAGGGTAATACCTTTAGAATCTTAAAAAATTGCAATATTTTATTTTCCTCTAAAATGTTAGTGCAACATCTCAAAAATATAGACTTAAAATTTTAAAGCGTAATACGGAGCCCTTTTGATGTTATGGCCGATTATCGTGATTCATGTCTGGTATCGCGCCGCAGATATTCACGCGCTCGGAGCGGAGGGCTATGTAGCAGATTTGTTATTATCATGCAATTGTTGTGTTTGAAATTTTGTATTTTTACGGAGAATGAGCTTATGGAGAAAAATCGACTTTACGAGTAAGCCGAAGGATTATTATATGGCGCAGGAATCGCAGATTAGTTGGTAAATCATTGAAATTATTCAGGTTTTACTTATCGAACCTTTAAACGCATTTTTCTCAAAACTACATTTTTAAAATTGGCGTGACTGATAACTCAAAAACTAGTTTATCAATCGCACTCAAATTTTTTGCACATATCCATGACAATACTATCTAACATATGAACCTAAATGTACGAAATAAATTTAACATTAAAGTCCTTTTTTATTGCAAAATATTGCGAAAATTTTCAGTAAAATTCAAAGTTTTTCTTTAAAAGCGCGCCATCTCTTCAATTTTCCATATTTTTCACATTTCTTAGGTTCATCTACTAACTGTGAATGTTAGTAATCGAAACATCGTGTGCAAGCTTGTTTCAGACCAATGTAACTAAAGCTAGAAGTCACGCCGTTTCACGAGACGCGCCGAAACACTTCCAGGCAAGACTATCATAATTCCGCCATTTTTAAATATTTTTAAAAAAAGAAAATATGTTGTAGTGGGCAATAGTTATAATAAATTATACCTGAATTTTCGAAAATACAAGACAAAGATATCCTATACAAAAAAATTCACAAATATCAGCTTATTTTCATCTATCTAAAGGTATTGCCCCCTTTAAACAGAAGCGCTGCCTGACAAAATATTGATATTTTATCATTTTTGTGTATATAACATACATAACAATATCTATAAATTATAGAAGAATAATACATTTCCTCATATATCATTTGTTCTACAAATTAATTGAAAAAAGAATCATTTTTATTTACTTAAAATTTTCTGTATCTTTAAGAATACATTAAATATGTTCATTAATTTGTATAGAGTAGTAAATGATAAATATATGTTAATATTAATCAGCCACCGTGTATTTCGAACGAAATTGTAAACACTATATGAAGTAATAATTATTCGTATGCATTTTCACACAAAAATGTGTAATATACAATTTTAGATAATACTGAATAGTCCCATTCAATAACTGAAGCTGAACGCTTTAGATTTTTATTTATGGAGAGGGTTGAAAAGTGAAGTTTATGAAGGTAAAATAAACACAAGGGGAATTGCTCGTTTCTTTGTTATAAATATTATTTAATCTTTATTATGGAAGAACAGCAAAATAGCTGCTGGAAATAGCAGCAAAATTGGTATCAGTATGACGTATTAAAACAAGATGGCTATTATAGCGTGGCGCCCATGAGAATATATCAGCAAAATTTTGTTAATACAGAAAATATATAAAAACTAGATAACTAGTGAAATAAACGAAAGGTCAATGGAAGAAATTTTTGGTAGCAAATGCTTAAAATGATGGCTGTATATTCACCAAATCTTACACTTTTAGATTTCTTTCTTTGGTTGCGGTTGAACCAGTAGTTTATAACATTAGTTTATCACATTCCAACACTGGAAAACATGAAAGAATATATTAACATTGCTTGTGCATCAATGAACAAGTTATAAGACTCGTTCATTAGTCGTTCAGAGATTTGTGTCGACTGCTGGACATTTTGAGCATTTATTACGATAAAATTTCCTCTGTCAATCTTTCTATTACTTATTTCACTTTGTCCACCAGATATCTAGTTTTTATTTATTTGTTGTACTCCAAGGTCACGTGAAGGTCATATACTATTGGATTCGTCTTAACCTCAGTAATCAAGCCACGGTGATGAAGGTTCCCATTTAACACTAAACCTACCGGTGTGCAATGCAGACTTACTCTGAAATGAAAACTGAAGTTGAAAAATAAATAAATAAATGATAAAACATAAATTAATATACACATTAATTCTTTATCTTCGTGAAGATTAGCAAAGATTCTAAAGAAATTGTTTTAACAAATTTTGTAAGTTAAAATGAAAAACTTGTAAATGGTCATGTGATCTTTTTGTTAGTTTTAGTGTTAAAAAACTTGAATATCCTTGGTCTTGGAAAAAATGACCTTGAGAAAAATTTCTTCATCCCCATAATACTCGTTTGAACATAATAATGTTTTTCTGTGACATTTTCTTCTGTCATAAAAAATAAGCAAGATATTTAAAATAGTCAAGTGGGACCCTTTGATGGTTGTGTCGCAGTCACTCAAACTAAAGATCAATTGAACGATTCAACGATCAGAAGAACTTAAGCAACTTTCCGAAAAAAGTGTTCGAAATGTACGGCTCTTAGTGTCAGATGCAATTTATGTACCGTGAAAAGACGTGAACAGCAAAGTCGAAAAGAGTAGCGGAGCACTCTTCATCAATTTTCACCCAGCCATTCAATTCTTCGTACAAATCCCCTGTTCTAATGTCGAATGACACTGTGTCCGAAGTCGAGCAGTAAAGTAGACTTCTCGTGAAATCCACTTGCGGAACGAAACGCATTTTCTACGCCATTTTCCCCCCTTTCCCTTTCTAAGCTTCGTTTAATGCTTTCTAACCGACCGAGGAGCACGAAACTCAAACCTTGCTCGAAATCAACCCCTTATGAAATGGGCAGCATTGAGAAAATTGCTCGAAAGATTCTCATTCATTTTTAAAATCTTCCTTTATATCCGTAGGCTGCGGATATAGCGAGATAGAAGAATGTTTTTGTGAAACGTAATAGTGGTAGTAATCGGTTATAATTGTAAATAGAAGACATTATTATAAAAACATAATAATTCTTACCAAGAAATACGTTTTCAATACATTGGTACTTATATGTACTTGGAATTATTTGGTTTTGGTTCAATAGGTAATTGTGAACATATATGGGACATATTGGGTCTCACTATATGGCTCTTTTTAGATTACGGAATGTTTGGTGAGTTCTAGTTCACAAAGACTTAGAATTAGAAATTTTTTATCTTCGAATTTTTCAAATTTTTGCATGTGCAAATTTAGATATGTAGATATGTGGATATGTAGATATGTAGATATGTGGATATTTAGATATGTAGATATGTGGATATTTAGATATGTAGATATGTGGATTTGTAGATATGTGGATATGTAGATATGTGGATATGTGGATATGTAGATATGTAGATATGTGGATATGTAGATATGTGGATATGTAGATATGTGGATATGTAGATATGTGGATATGTAGATATGTGAATATGTAGATATGTGGATATGTAGATATGTGGGTATGTAGATATGTGGATATGTAGATATGTAGATATGTGGATATGTAGATATGTGGATACGTAGATATTTAGGTATTTAGATATTTAGATATTTAGATACTTATAAATAAAGAAATTTGTATTGTTTAGAAACCTAGAAACCTACGAATTTAAAGATTGGAAAATTTATTAATTCCTTAGATTGGAAATTCAAAATTATAGAAATTCGATATTTTAGAGTTTTGTAAATGTGAAAACTTATTGATAATTTACAAGTTTATAATTTTTAAAATTTAGAAACTTACACATTTCAAATTTTCAAGTTTATGTGTCTCCAAATTTGCAAACATTTCAATTTTAAAATTTCAATTTTTGCAATTTTAGAAATTAAAGAATTCAGATATACCAATATTTAGAAATACAGAAATTTAAACATTCAGTTACTTAAATATACAGAAATTTGCAAATGAGAAAGTAGGAAATCAGGAACTTACAAATGTGAAAGTTCATAAAGTCATAACTTCAGAATTATAAGAATAGAAGAAGCAAATTTAAAAATCCGAGAGTTTAGATATTTCGAAGTTTGAAAACTTAAAAATTTACAAAGGGAAACGAAGTAACTGTCCAAAGAATTTTTAAATTTTCATCGTTCGGTGACATGCAACGAATAGAATCTTCATAACACGTTGACACGTTATTTCTGAAGTTGATGAAATTATAGAACTTCCAGAAGGGTTTCAACTGATCGATTTACTCGAATTTCGAACTTCTGCTTCCGAACTGACAAGGATCGTTAGAACCCGTCTGGCTATTCGATCAGATCTAATGTTCGAATTAATTGGATCTGTAAAACGTACTGCTGTTGGGATTACATTAGCCTCGAAACTTGTTAACGTATGGGGAACGTTGTTAGAACTTATCGAACATTAGCTATTATGGTCCAAACAACCACGTCCACGAACTTTCTAATAACATACAGCTTATGCGATGTTACGGCTTATTCAACGAGTTGATTGATGAAAGCTGTTGAATTTGTAATATTGATATTACTGTTCCACTGTTGTTGTGGGCTAAAATAATTTCACCGTTTAGCGCACAAGTGGCGAACTTCGAGCAAAATCGTCAAATTTTAGAAACCATCCGAGATAAACTTAGGAAATGTAATTTCACCGAATAGGTTATTTCAACAATCGCAATTCGATTCGACTTCGAGTCGAAGAAGTGATTTTAGCAATTTTACGTAATGAGGATAAAAAAACGATCTACCGACTTCAAAACTATCGACAAAAGTTATAACAGCTTAATTCAAGCTTTCTCTCCAGTCGCTAAGCAATTTTCGGAATTGTTGAATTTCGGAAGCAATCGGAGATTGACTTCAGGAAAATAATTCTGATAAATGGGCCATTTCGGACAGTTCTGTTTGATTTAGTAAAACAGTTTGAAGTAAATTGAAAAAGTATTTCCGCCGCGGAAATGTAGAATTTCTACGTTCATTTCTGCAATTATAAATTCTTCTTGAACTTGTGGATTTGAAAATTAATTAGTTTGACACTGATATTTTTATGGGTTTAGGAGATATTTTTTCAAGTTCTTTTTGAATATTTGATAATTTGATAATTTGAAAATTTTAATATTTTAATATTTAAGTGTTTGAGTGTTTGAGTGTTTGAATGTTTGAATGTTTGTATGTATGAAAATTGTTTGAAAATTTGGGTGTTTTTAAACTATTAAATTCCCAAATCTCCAACCTCCCAAAATCTTTTTGTGATTTTTAAGTGTCTATTTAAAAATTTGGTATTTCGATATATTTTAATTTCCAAACTTGTGTATGTAAGATTTCTGTTACTAAATTTTTCAAATTTACAAATTTCCGAATTTTCAAATTGCCACATTTCCAAATTTCCAAATTTCCAAATTTCCAAATTTCTAAATTGCCACATTTCCAAATTTCCAAATTTCTAAATTGCCACATTTCCAAATTTCCAAATTTCCAAATTACCAAATTATCAAATTTCCAAATTTCTAAATTGCCACATTTCCAAATTTCCAAATTTCCAAATTTCTAAATTGCCACATTTCCAAATTTCCAAATTACCAAATTATCAAATTCACAAATTTCCAATTTTCCAAATTCCTAAATTTTCAAATTTCTAAATTTCTATAATAGATTTCCAAATTTCTAAATTGCCACATTTCCAAATTTCCAAATTACCAAATTATCAAATTTCCAAATTTCTAAATTTCTATAATAGATTTTCAAATTTCCAAATTTCCAAATTACCAAATTATCAAATTTCCAAATTTCCAAATTTCTAAATTTCTATAATAGACTTCCAAATTTCCAAATTTCCAAATTTCGAAATTGTCACATTTCCACATTTCCAAAGTTCCAAATTGCCACATGTCCAAATTATCAAGCTTTTCCATATGACTGTAATAATTTGAAAATTTTGTCCGAATTTCTAAAATTCCAAATTATCAAATTTTTAAGTTGAAAGTTCCATAAAAAGGCAAACATTATTTGGAATTTTATGAAACAACACTTTAACGTAAATACTAACATAAAAATTCAGAACACCTGGGATTCCAAAGATTAAGACACTGTTTGTTCATTTTAATAAGTACTCTTGAATTCCCATCCCATCTTAAACGCCTTTTATAAATCAGGATTAAGGCAAGAACGTTTACAAGTAGTTTCACGGTCGGTTAGGATGAGAAACGGTTAAGAATAAGGTGGTGATCGTCATACTAAGAACATTACCAGATGCTTTATGAAAAAAGTTTCAATAATTAACTGCTTAACCCTAAATCCGAAACGACTCACCCTCGGCAGTTTAAGCAGCTCTTAAACGTGAAAAAGGAACAGCTTCCTTCGAGCGAGGGCTGCGTCCCCTTTTCCTTTTTTCAAGGATGAGTTAAGCAGCAACCACTTATCCTATGATAACTTAAACGGACAAGTGCTTAAGAAAGTTTTCGCGTAAGCTACGTCAGCATCAACGTTGGTCTAGGGATTACCGGGGAATTCGCGTAAAGGGACAGGAAAAAAGTTGCGACATTGGCGTCGACTTTTAAATATCTCCACAGGGAGCTATGTGGTTTACTTCTTTTTCACACCTAATGGCTCACGACTCGAAGCTTTACCACCAAATGGCCATACACAAGATTATCCGGATTATTTTCCGCCACGCTAAATTCCAAACGCAGAAAAGTTTCGCGCTCGTATCTTCGCATTTGTTTGCGCGAGAACCGTGGAGGGACAAATGAATCCTTATACGCCACGTTAGCATACGTACTATCACATTAGACTCGTAACCTGTTCTGATAATATTGCGTTCTTGCGAGATTTTTGTATTTGTTTCGATGCAAACTTTTGTGTACGGTTAGATTTTCAATATTGATTTCTAATTTTCTTGCTTTAAATTGATTTAGGTTTATCACCTATCCTCACATTTTATGTTACGCTGTCACCATATTGTTTCGGAGGGAACCTAGATTTTTGCATGTGTTTTAAAAATTGTGGTAGAATATATTTCCAAAGGGGGAGGAAACTGAATAATATTTGTTCGTACAAGAGCTTTTTGAGAACACAATGTAATTTTAATGTAATTTTAAAGTTAGTCTATCTCATTTCTTATAAGAAGTCTGCAAACATGGATAACAATATTGTAGTTTACTATATTATATCTGAAATAATATAAAACTATTACTAACATTTATTAAGTCCTTTTATTATTTTAAAGTTCGACCTTAAGTACCTCCTTAATTTACCAACTTACAGTTTGAATTCTCGCAGTTAAAAATAAAATAACTAAGTAAGTAGTTAATCCTAGTAAATCAAAATATAATTTAATCTAAAATTTCTAGTAAATCCATTTTCTAATTAATGTAATTTCCAGTGATAAATAAGTCAGTTCACCGAATAACCTCGTCCCTTCCTAACTGAATCTAAAGTTGCTTAAAACAACTATTTGCTTTTGATGGATCTGTTTATGCTACCAAGGATGAATATGCGATGTCGACGCCCATGGCGATGTTTATGGGGTCGTGATAGAAAGACATGGCGAATTCTCGGCTCGGTTATCGCCAGCGGGCTGAAAAGTTCGTCCGTTTCGTCGGCGTTTCGGCTTAAAAGGAGAGAAAAATCTGACGCGTGTTAAACGCGGATTTGTGAGCTGAACGCGTGATATACGTGAGTGGCATTTACCATGACCAACTAAAGTTGCTACGAACTTTCTTCATTAATTAACCGTTTTTCACGGAGACGCGTAACCTGTTAATTATTCACGCCGAGATACGCCCATACGCTATTGCGTCCGCAATGTAATTAATCGTCAACCGAGGTAACACGCGAGATTATCTACCATAATCGAACGTTAAGGTGCGCTTGGTAGAAGGCAGCAATTATTTAGGAGGTGAGAAAATTGCTATTTGCAGAGAGATATGTTCTTCCATGTTGCTGATAAATAGCCGGGTATATGAAGGTTCTATAAAAGGGAGTAACTTTGAAGTTTGAAGCTTGATAATATGCTAAATAATTTTAAACCTTTTGAATGTTGTATATGGAATATAATACCAGTTTTAATAATGTATATGGTATAGTGTATATACTTTTATGTCATATGTGGAATATGGTAACAGTTTTAATATTGTATATGGAATAGTGTATGTACTTTTATGTTATATGTGGAATATGGTACCAGTTTTAATATTGTATATGGAATAGTGTATGTACTTTTATGTCATATGTGGAATATGGTAACAGTTTTAATATTGTATATGGAATAGTGTATGTACTTTCATGTTATATGTATAT
The DNA here is from genome assembly GCA_945859595.2 of Megachile willughbiella. Taxonomy (NCBI): domain Eukaryota; kingdom Metazoa; phylum Arthropoda; class Insecta; order Hymenoptera; family Megachilidae; genus Megachile; species Megachile willughbiella. Next base: position 4,206,771 of record OX243807.1, read on the forward strand.
GGAATGTATTATTGTACATGTGATATATGTTTACTTTAATATTGTGTATGGAGTATGATATGTGGTTTAATACTGTGTTTGGAACATTTTATATATTTCATTATTTATGAAGTGTGGTATGTACTTTAAAATTGATATTTTTTATATTGTATAAGGAATATGATATACAAATACTATAATAAATAAATACTATAATAAATTAATATTGCATATGAAATATACTATGTACGTCATTGTATATGGAATATAGTACATATACTTTAATATCGCATATAGAATATAGTATATGAAATATTGTAATATTTTTTAGTATTATATATGGAATATGATATATACTTCAATATTGTATATAGAAGTTTATATACTATAGGCTTTAATACTGTGCATAACACATGGTACATTCTGCAATTTTTAAAAGCTGAATAATTAATATATTTTTCAACTAAATGTTATTTTACAAAATATAGAGTTGTATAAAATATATAAATAAAAGTTTCATATAACTTTTGTTTGGATTTCTGTTATTAACAACTGATAAAATGAAATTTTTGCAAGAAGTACCATTTTGAAAGATTTCATATAAAAAATAAATAAAAGAGCCATTAAAAAATTTCAAGCTGTCTGCATTGATTTGCTTAATAATGTACCAATTCTTAGAAAATTATTGTTTAATGTAATTTCAGGTAAATTTAAAGTTACACTATTTTCAATTACAAAATGTTTCAAAAATTCCAACTTGTAGAAATAATTTTTCTTTATTCTTTATAAATAATTAATTAAATCATGCTTTTATAACAAACAATTTTAAAGTCAATTTTAATATAAAATTTTGTTAATAGTATTAGTAGATAGTTAATTGAAAAACTGATTTATAAAAAAATAATTCCTTTTGAATTTTAGTTAACATGGATGAAAACAAATAAATTAAATATTTTAAAATATATCAATTGTAAATAATTAAAAGAAAAAGTTTATTAATAATGTTCGTTTGATATAACCTCTCTCAAGTAATTTATTTCCAATTTTGGTATAGAATAGAGTAATTTTAAAGTTTAGGAATTTCTATACCTACTAGACTGCAATTTAACGCTAATTTCGACTGTTATGTTAAACTCGCGAGGGCTGTAGCTTAATTTTGTTCGCAACAAATTTAACTTTGCCATATTTCTCGACAACCTGCATGTAGCTTCAAACACTTAACAAATTTGTTTATAATAGGCACTTTACATCATTCTCTTAAAACAGATAAATCATAATTAAAATTCATGCGATACCCTTAAACACGGTATACTCATAACTTAAGAATCATCGATAAAAATTTTCGCGGAAAAGTTGAAATAACACTGTAGTAATTTATGGAGCAATATTTCTACTTTCGCTGCGCAGAAAACTAAATCGAAGTTTAATTTCAACGAGTAGATTGAAAAATTCCATTGGGTATCTGATGTGGAATAATAAATACATAAATAAATAAACAGAAGCTGTTATTTCAGTTTATGAACACAATTAATTTTATATTTATAACGTGCAGTTATTATCCGAAGTATTTTTTCATTAGAGAATTACATTTAAAATTATGGCATATTAATCAACGTGTAATAGAAATAATTTCTTAAAATCGTTTTATGTTTTTCCTTATCTTCGATTTCGAATGCCCCGTTGAATTAACTTTCTTAATATTTCAGATGTTATCTGGATCCAGGTCTTCTAAAAGTTTTGTCCATAAATCGTTTTCGTTAATTGGACAACATTCTCTTACAATTAGTTTTCTATCCAGCTCATCCTACGGTAATTTGATTAGGATCTGGAAACTGACGATGGTATTATTGCCCTTAATAATTCTTGCTCTTCTTATTTTCAGCGTCCTTCAGACCGTACTGAAGTTATTTTTAGTAACAGCTTTACTAATTCGAATTACGGTATAACACGGTGTAAATGTGCCATTATAATTCTGCAATTATCTTCTACAGGTAAACATTTGAATTTTTTAGGTTAGAATTATTATGGTACTTAAATATCTGATATCATTTGATAATCTACAATATTTTTAATTTCGTGGATACATAATGAGAATTTTAAATACTATAGAATATTTCTTTCGATATAAAAATGTATATTGTTTTCGTAAATGATTTTGTTTCATTTTACAATTTTAGTCGCGATGTGGCGGAATTTCGAATGGCTTTTAATTATTTTTAAAATGCAAAGTAATTGTTTTTGTTTCAATAAAATATTGACAGTAAATTGTACTTTGTTCCGATTTATCCATATTTTAATACATAACACAATTTCTGTAATTTGTCAATGAAAAAAGAGTTTATTGACCTTTTATGGACGTCGTTGGAAATAAACAATAAGTGTAACTTTATTATCTATAGAAATATATATAGAATAATATTTGTAAATCCATAAAATATACATAAATGTATTTCGTAATATATATATATATATATATTTTATAAAATTATATAAAATTATATAAAATTATACATATGTATATAGAATTATATAAAATATATATACAAGTGATCTGTATTTAATAAACTGAACTAAACTAATAAACACTTTCTCCATACGTAAATAATGAACATAAATAATAAATAATAAAATTAACAAGATTTGTATTTTACGGAAAATTAAATCAAATTTGTTTCTCACCTAACTTAAATAATTGGGAAATTAGGAATTCTGGAATTCTGGAATTTTTGAATTTTGAAATTTTAGAATTTTGGAATTTTGGAATTTTGGAATTTTGAAATTTTGAAATTTTAATATTTTGAAATTTGTAATTTTGTAATTTAAAAATTTTGGAATTTTGGAATTCTGGAATTCTGTAATTTTGAAATTTTAGAATTTTGGTATTTGGAAACATGGGAACTTGGGAATTTGGGAAATTTTGGAATTTGTAAATAATTGTAAATTTGTAAATAATTAAACAATTTTGTTAAAATATGAGAGAAAGATAAATTCAATTATCTTGCATCTTGTAATTTAACTGTGTTCAATTAATAATGTATGGCATTATTCAATTAAAATGATGTACTATGTTTACAGAATATTGTATTTAATTTCATCATAATTTGCATCTAATTTCAGCATTCTAATTTCATTACAATAATTATTATACTACCAATTTGTATTATCATTAATTTAATGTACGTAATTAATAAACAAAAATCTGATCGTCGGAATATTGACGAACCGAAAACAATTTAACTTTTATATTATCTAAAATTCTATTTGTTGAATTTTAAAAATTGCTTGAAACTACAGATTCATTATTACAAATATGGAAATTAAAAATTAGAAAACTGTTCATACTACAAATTAAAAATTACGACTATAAAAATTAAGAATTAGAAATAAGTTCATATTACAAATTACAAGTTTGAAATTTGTTTAAAATTAAAAAGCAAACTTTCAGTTAATTTCAAATAGATCTGTAAATCAATCTAATATAATAAATGTAAACCAACTGACATTAATTTGAAGGAACAAGATTGCAGTAAGTAAAATTTTAATTACTAGGAATAGAAAATTCGAACAATTATGGTTACGAGGTTCAAAGGTCGTACGAGGATCTCCAACAAGGATAATCAGTTGTTCGACTCAAGAGCCAGAACACATTTCACTTGCCAGATCGTTCCAGTAAGATTTAAATACCGGCTCTTCGCTAATCACCTCGCTAATCCTTAATTACTGCCCTAGCGCGATTGTTATTCGCATCACGGCCCGTGGAACACGCATCTTCCGTTTTTGGAAGGTGAAACCTTCCCATAAATAACAGTACCCCGAGACAATAGCGTCACATAAACTCGCTACCTATATATCAACCCCTTGCCCTTAAATTATCGCCGGAATAATAGGGCGAGCGTAGCTGGATCCCAAAATCGTTTTCCTTCACGATCACTTCGCTATGTTCCACGTCGAATCGAACTAGTTGAACGTTAAACATAGACTACAGGGATTAACCGTGTTACGTTCTATTATTTACAGAGTACAATCGAAAAGGAAACGTTTATAATTACATGCAATTTTCTAATGGCTGATTTTTGGAGTCATTACTTTGGCGATGGAAGACTTGTGTATCGACTGTAAAATATGTCAAAATACATATATAAAATATATATATTTCAATATATATATATACACTACCGCTCAAAATTATCCGGACACTTGCTTTTGTTCTATAAAACATAGTTTAACTTTGTACGAAAGGTATTTAGGGCTATTATATCAATTGTAATTATTATTATTATTTTTCTTGAGGTAGCATAACATAATAGAATTAATTTTTAAGTACAAATTATACAATGAGTGTGCGTAAGTAAAATTCCTGCCCAAAAACACGGAATCTAATGGAACGGTTTCGATGCTTAAAAGAGTCTTAATTTCTTTTTGTTTCATTTCTATGGTACAGAACGAATTCAGAGAGTTCTTCGATATGTATCAAGTATCTGTAAACTGTTGATGAGATGTTTATGTTCTCTCAATGGAGATACGAATGGAGGTAACGCTATGCACTCGACAGCTTCGGTTTAGTTTGTCTGTAGCTTCTTTTCCATCGAGACATGAGTTCCAAACGAGAATTATCAATAGAAAAACGTTCCAGTAATCTGATTCTTGCAGAAGAAGGATATGCAGTTAGGGAAATTGAAAAAAATCCGAAATCAACAGTGCATGACACTATTAAAAAGTATGCAACTAGCAGTGGTTGCTTATAAAAAAAGGACAGGATGACCAGTGAAGACAACTAAATCCGAAGACCGATGTATTGAAACACTAAGTAAACGTAACAGACATCTTAGAGCACCACACAGAAACAATCAGAAAATTTGTAGAAAGATTGCTGAGATTAGTGCAAGCGGTAATATCTAACCGCGGTGGATACATTGATGAATCTCGTATTTAATTGTAGTGTAATGTTGGTAAGTTCCACATACATAATTTCTAATTTCAAACGTTAAATATTTCATAAGCAACAAATAACAATCGATTGTAGTCACTGTTGTAGATACTTCAATAACTTTTATGCAGCGCGAATACATATTTCGTAGGTGTCCGGATACTTTTGAGCGGTAGTGTATATGTATGTACAGCACTGATAGAATTTATAGCTTAACATTTGACAAAATTAATCATGTAAATTATTTAATGTTTTTAATACAAAATGATTGATGGCCAATTATAACCAAGAATATTCTATTTTGGAACGATTTAAGTTTGACATAATTTCAAAATTAATAAAGTTTGACATAATTTTATGACATACAAACGACATAAAAGAGATTGGTACATTAATTTAGAGCTTGAAGTATAACAAAAATAACCACGTAAATCATTGTTTAATGATTGCAGCACAAAATGTTTGAGTGTCAAGTACGACAGACAGTATCCGATTTTGAAGAGAAGCATGTTTGACATACTTGTGAAGTGAATGAAGTTTGACATAATTTTGTAACATAAAGGTGTTTCAAAATAACACTCATAATATATCAATTTACAGCTTAAAGTTTGATGAAAATAATTATATAAATATATCTTTCATATTCCACCATAAAATGGTGGATTACCAGTTACATTGAATAGTGGCCTGCTTCAAAACATGTAAAGAATGACATAATTAAATGATATGAGTATTGCAAAATATATTTTGTATTTGTTGTAGCAATATGCAGCTTAAAGTTTTATGAAAATAATCCCATAAAGGTTAGAGTAATAATTTTTTATTACCTTGAGATATGTGCTGCAAATTATACATATAAACTGATCTTTGATACTAAAAGGTTAATTACTTTTAAAAATGACATTGTTGTATTAAATTTGTTTATATTGTACAGTTATATATACAGAACTTATTTATTATTAATTTATAATTTTCTTGTTTTAAATTAATTGGAATATATGTCACATAACCTCACATTCAATGTTACTTTTCCACCATATTGATTTTGGGTTAAGTAATTTAACAAAAATCTAATTTAATTATTAATTACTATTGTCTGATTCAAAGGAAAAGCCATTTTGTACTAACAATATTAGTCTATACTGTTATACAGTATATAATTACTGTTTATATAGTAATTTAATCAAATTCAAACACCATAAGTGCCATTTTGATATTCTTACGTGAGAAAATTATATTTGATTTTCTTCTATATTTAATATAAAGCAACCTAATCTAACATATTTAAACAGTTTGTTTTTGAAGTACGCAGCCATCTCAATTTCAGATGTGTACATAAGTATCTAGTGACGAATGCGATATTTACAGAGGTTGATACGTTGGTAACGTCCAATAACCGATAAAAATATCAGCTGCTTGTCCCAATTCTGCCAATAACTGCAACACACAACAATACTGTATCGATATCGACCTAAAAATGACATTTGAACTTGAATACATATTTGATGCTGTCTAAAAGCATTATGGTATCTTATCATTCACCACATTCACGGTTCGCGATTTAATTCCAGTTAACTGAAAATGTTTCGAAATATTTCATAAGCTCCGCAAATCCAACGGAAATTTTATTTCTTCTACTTATAATTCGATTGGTATTGGAACTTGGAAATATGAATAAGAAATTGTAGAAGATGAATTGAAAATTCTGTGCGGTATTATGTTATATTGTTGCCAGAAGAAATCGGTATGCAACGGGTGTCCATTAGTAGATGAACTATTTTGTCACCTGAGAATAATACACATTGTAAATTTTTGAAAACAAAGAATAACGGTACGAAATGTGGAAACGTGCCTAATATGGAACACTGCAATAGAGATAAAGCTTTCTCAGCTTTTTCGGCAAATTTTTTACGCGTTTTAGATTAGGTACCATTTTCACAACTCATCTAGGGTAATGTGCAATTGAGGCCCTAACAAAATCAATAACAACTCATCATATTTTTTACATTTTTTACCATAATTTTAAAATATTTAAATTTTTGCACAGTTGACCATTAACGAATATCTATTAACTTTGTTGTGTTTCAACATTTTCGTTGGAGAAAAATATGTATCTATTTTTGCAAGCTTTGAAAAAGTGTTTCGTATTATGTGCAATAAGTTTACATAAAAAATGAAATTATAAAAGAGTGAAAATTGTGTTTTTCCATTAACATTTGTGATAGTGATCTCGTAAGAATTTATGTTGAAAATAGAACAAATTATCGACGTAAATCAATATTCGATTTATAGATTAATCGATAGACAAAAGACTACTTTTTCAGTAGTTTATATGTATAAGACGTGAACATCGTCCTGAATCCCCTTTTCGTTTCAATCAGTTGTATCGTTGCCATCGTGTATTAATATCAGTTTATTGTAATTTTATTTAATAAATCTTAGAATGTTATTTGGCTTTAAATCCACATAATAATTCGTTGTCGTATCCACTTCATAATCTTAACAATTTAGTATATCATATCATACATGATAAATTTACCAGTTATTATACCATATGTGATAAATCTGTGTTATTACATCACATATGACATTCGTTATTATATCGCATATAATTTGCAAGTTATATTAGATAAGACAAATTATGGACAGTTTAAAATTTTTCAATAAACAAATGTTCAAAGTTTGACAGTTCATGTCAAACATAATTTTATACTGTTTTCCCAAAATACAATTTTAAAGCATTAAATACAGACATAATTTAAAAATATCATTACAGTTGCTTCGACGATAATAAGATTAAATTTAATAAACTTAATAAATGCAATTTAAAAACATTAAATACAGAAATAATTTCAAAATTTCATTAAAACAGCTTCGACGATAATAACATTAAAAACCTTTGAAAAGTAATTACAAAACTGCCGATATATTTATAATTAAAGAGAGTTAATTAAACTTTATATAGAAGTACTTTTACCACGATGTATGTTCGTGTTGAAGTATAAAGAAACAATTTTTGACAGTGTAATTACACCGGAACACACTTTTGCATTTTCTTTGGATCTACATACTGCAATTTCAGCTGATGGCACAATTTACATTTTTCTTTGACATGGAAAAATACTTTCAATCTTTGATAAGCTTCAAATCTCTTTCAATCTTTTGTACCTAAAATTATGCAGTCGCTTTTTGATCACTATGAAATTTGGTCGTTGGTAATATTCTCTTTCTGTTGGAGTTTGGATTTACGAAAGCATGAAGTAATAAGAAATTAGTTTGGGAAAACGGCAGATTGGGTTTTTGGAATTCGGAATTTGGAAATTTCGGAAATTTGGAATTTTGGAATTTTGGAATTTTGGAATTTTGGAATTTTGGAATTTTGGAATTTCGGAATTTGGAAATTTGGAATATTGGAATTTGGGGAACTTGGGAACTTGGGAATTTGGGAATTTTGGAATTTCGGAGTTTGGAAATTTGGAATATTGAAATTTGGGAACTTGGGAACTTGGGAACTTGGGAATTTGGGGAATTTGGGGAATTTGGAGAATTTGGAGAATTTGGGGAACTTGGGAACTTGGGAATTTGGGGAATTTGGGGAATTTGGGAATTTTGGAATTTTGGAATTTTGGAATTTTGGAATTTTGGAATTTCGGAATTTGGAAATTTGGAAATTTGGAATATTGGAATTTGGGAATTTGGAAATTTGGAAATTTGGAATATTGGAATTTGGGAACTTGGGAACTTGGGAATTTGGAGAATTTGGGGAATTTGGGGAACTTGGGAACTTGGGAATTTGGGGAATTCGGGGAATTTAAGGATTTGGAGAATTTTAGGAATTTCGGGAAATTGGGAAATTTGGAATATTGGAATTTGGGGAACTTGGGAACTTGGGAATTTGGGAATTTTGGAATTTCGGAGTTTGGAAATTTGGAATATTGAAATTTGGGAACTTGGGAACTTGGGAACTTGGGAATTTGGAGAATTTGGGGAATTTGGGGAACTTGGGAACTTGGGAATTTGGGAATTTGGGGAATTCGGGGAATTTAAGGATTTGGAGAATTTGGGGAATTTCGGGAAATTGGGAATTTTGGAATTTTGGAATTTCGGAATTTGGAAATTTGGGAACTTGGGAACTTGGGAACTTGGGAATTTGGGGAATTTGGAGAATTTGGGGAACTTGGGAACTTGGGAACTTGGGAATTTGGGAATTTGGGGAATTCGGGGAATTTAAGGATTTGGAGAATTTGGGGAATTTCGGGAAATTGGGAATTTTGGAATTTTGGAATTTCGGAATTTGGAAATTTGGGAACTTGGGAACTTGGGAACTTGGGAATTTGGGGAATTTGGGGAATTTGGAGAATTTGGAGAATTTGGGGAACTTGGGAACTTGGGAATTTGGGGAATTTGGGGAATTTTGGAATTTTGGAATTTTGGAATTTTGGAATTTTGGAATGTCGGAATTTGGAAATTTGGAATATTGGAATTTGGAAACTTGGGAACTTGGGAATTTGGAGAATTTGGGGAATTTGGGGAACTTGGGAACTTGGGAATTTGGGGAATTCGGGGAATTTAAGGATTTGGAGAATTTTAGGAATTTCGGGAAATTGGGAATTTTGGAATTTCGGAATTTGGAAATTTGGAATATTGGAATTTGGGAACTTGGGTACTTGGGAATTTGGGGAATTTGGAGAATTTGGGGAACTTGGGAACTTGGGAACTTGGGAACTTGGGAATTTGGGGAATTTGGGGAATTTGGAGAATTTGGGGAATTTGGGAAATTGGGAATTTAGGATTTTTTGGAATTTTTGAATATTGGAAATTTGTAAATTTGGAATTTTGGAATCTTTGAATATTGGAATTTTACAATTTTGGAATTTTGGAACTTTGGTGTTTTTAAATTTCTAAATTTCTAAATTTCTAAATTTCTAAATTTCTAAATTTCTAAATTTCTAAATTCCTAAATTTGTAAATTTATAAATTTGAGAATTTAAGAATTAAAAATTTTAAAGATTTATGAATTTAGGAACTCAGGAGTTTGAAGCTTAAGAATTTTTAATTTTGTCCCATAAAAAATGAAGATCTAACAAAATTTGGCAATTTGAAATAAATTTAAAAATCTGAGAAATTGTTCTAATCACTGTACCTCAATTTAGTACCATCAAAAGTTTGAAAAGATTAACTTAAAGGTATCATAAAATAGGTCTTATATTAATTTGCAGCTTGTAGCTCCGTGAAAATGAGTATATAAACATCGTATTAATATTTCTGACATAAAATGGCTGATTACCAATTAAAGAGATACAGTGATCAATTCCAGAACCTCTAAAATGTGACATAACGGAATAACATAAAATTATTGCAAATTGAAGGATATATCCATTAATATGAAGCTTACTATTTGTTGATAATTACTGTTCAAACTTCCATTATCATTAATTATGCTTATTAATCCATAATATGTTACAGTTCATTCTGAAACCACTTATGACAGACTCCTAGTTATTTTCAGCTAAATTGATATATACTATTTTACGATACTTTTGTCATATATTTTATATTGATATACACACTATATTATAATATTTACATCACATATTTGATGTCAATATTTTATGACACTTTTCCGTGATCAAATAGCAGCAGACTTCTATTTCTAAATTAGACATTCAATACACAGCAATCAAATATTCAAAACGAACTTAAACATCAGTGATAACTACCAGCTAAAAATTTAATTAGCAATTTGGTGTCAGAACCGAAAAACCGATTGTACAGTAATTAATGTATCTAATTTTCATAATGGAAATCAGCCAGTTAACTACATTCACGCTCGAAACACACGAACGCAGAATAAACCGTCGCTCAAAGAAGCAAATAATACATAGAAAGTCAAATTGAATGCAGATATCAGCATTCCTTGTTCACCTTCGACAGATTAATACCTCCGGAACGTTCGTAAAATTCAATTTACACCGCGTCAAGGAATTAAACATGCATTCATTAGAGGCGCCTCACCAGGCATCATTCTCTATCTTTATTGGTTACAGCTTCTGTGGCTATCAAGGGGGAAATAAATTACTTCTAAATGTCCGCTACTCGGTTGAATGAAGATTTCATGTGTCTTTAAGTACGGTGCAACCGTTGAATCTTGATCAAGCTTTAATTACTTATATATTTCCAAGGCTGTATCACGTGGTCCCGGCTGAAAAAGTCTTCCAAAGCATTATGCATATCCTTGGCAAGATCCCCTACGGCCCTGAAGACGGAAAAGCCAAAGGCGTAAAGAGCTTGTACTTTGAAATGAGATCCCTTTCTTTTCTTCAGAACTCAACTAAATGAAACCCTCTCTCCCCCTCCTGTTCCTGATACACCGCCGGTTGTGGCGGCTTTTATTGTTTCGCGAAAGATGAGAGAGAAAGACCGAGTGGAAAAAGGTCTTTGAAAATATTTGTTGCCGAGAGAATATCATAGTGAGCAGTCTATGGTCTGAGGATCAAAAGAAAGACGGGGGCCGCCCAAGTATTTCAATTTATTACGCTTATCCACCGGGACGATACCGTTTTCTATGTTCTCTGCCCTAAAATTATTCTTAATTGGCTCGAATTAAAGCTTCCATAATTGATGTTATTATACGACCTAACGTAACCGTTCCTCATCGTTAATAATTGGATTCCGTTATTCCTTTTTACGGTTGATAATTCGGTCAATTAAGCAAATGTAAGTACGGACGGTATTCTGCGTGAAATTGCTTTATGATAATTTCAACTTCGTTGGGGTAAAAGGTCGAACTATTATTGACCATTTCTGCTTCTCTAAATAAATGTGCTGTTAATCGGAAATAATATTATTCATGATTGCAGGTTCCAATAGAGGTTAGGGTTGAAATATAGGTTCTTATTAAGAGCTCAATTATAATGTAAAACGTAAAAATTAGAACAAGGATATAAAACTTAAAAATTATAATTAGAATAGTATGATTCATGAAACAGTAGTCGTATATGTTAACATGGGGCATGTTTTACTTGTTTCACGTTAATCTTTTGTACTACGATTTATAAAGTTTACCTTGCTGGTTTTTATGTAGTGAAACGGTACAAATTATAATTAGACTTAAGCTGAAAAGAGTATTAAAAGTATGAGAAAATTTAAACTGCAATTGCGTCACTTGTATACTGCAGAAATATACTTAAAGTTTATGCTTCATTTTGTTAATATCAGTTGAACTTATAGCTACTGAGGCCATTTACTACTATTAGTGATATTAACATTAAACCTGGATGCACCTTCGAAACTGAAGTTGATGCTTCATTTTGTTAATATCTGCTGAACTAATAGCTACTGAGGCCATTTGCTACTATTAGTGATATTAACACTAAACTTGGATGCACCTTCGAAACTGAAGTTCATAAATAAATGAACATGAATATTAACCCCTTGCCTTATTCTTTCACGCGTGACTTTACGACTGTTGTCATCAAATTGTTTCACATTAGATGCTATGAAATTATTTGATATACAGCCTGTTTCACAAGAGCGGAGACGCGATATCTATGAAATTTGATACCCAATACAGCAAAGATTGCCCAAACATACAATGTCTTCACTAATAGCCCTTCCACTCTCTTAGTATCATTTCTGTCACTGAAAAGTTCAAGTCATTTCGAGATGAGTATACGGTAAACGATTCGAAGCAGTATTCTTGTGCCAACACTCGAAGGGGCCAAAAATGAGTGTTAGTATGCAGACAAATATCTGCACAAGTCTCGCGAATTTGTAAATAAGCGTGTAACAACGTCATAAAGAGACAAATTGTGTCGATGATCTGATCAGGGTTCGAAGCAAGCTACGGAACTTAATGCGTCGGGGTTTCTTTATGCGACTTTCCAGATAATTTAAATGCTCAGAAGATGATTAAACTGTACCAAAGGGGTCTCTTAGTATCGTAACATTGGTCTAAAAGAACCAGAGACTATTGGATACTTCAAGAGGACAACGACTCCAAACACCGAAGCCGCCTTTGTACGGAATGGAAAACAGAATGGTGTCAACGTGTTGGATTGGCCATCTCAGTCTCCACATGCCAATCCAATCGAAAATGTTTGGTCTCTCATGAAGTACAAACTCCGAGGAAAGCGTATTTTAAAATTGTAGACCCTAGTTTGCCGTATTCGAGAAATATGCAAATCTCTTCCTGTCTCATACGCTGCAAAGCTGGTTGAAAGTGTACCCAGGAATAATCGCTAATGGTGGTGATTGGACACATTATTAAGCAAATGCGTATTAGTTCTTTAAATGTACTTTTGACCTATACAACCTTTTTACAGAAAAGATTTATCCTCTTGTACGTTCTCTTGTGGAACAGACTGTAAATAACAATATAAGTTTGATATACAACCATTTTATATTTAACACTAGATTTACGGAACCCGTCAAAATGACGGATCATAGATCTCTTATTTTAAATGATAAAATTTATTAAGAAATTTTTGTAAAAATGTATGTCAACTTTCATCAAGCTAAAGAATCAATGTTTTATGCAGTTCACAGATCATCCCCAATTTATTTATTTTTCTACTTTAGTTCAAATTTAAATATAAGTGACCATCAAACGTCCGTAAACCTAGTGTTAAAATATTACTAAAACGTTTACATTGTTTCGTTGAACTTCAAGCTTCAAACTGATGTAACAGGTGATATTTTTTATGTCAGCAAAACCAGACTTTGATGTTTCAGAATCGTCAATTTCATATGCCACCTAACGCACTATAAAATGTCCTTTTAAGAACTATCCACTTTTTATGGAACTAAATGGACTATGAAGTAATTTCCATTAAATTTATTTTCATCTCGAATTGACATTTGCAAGCACTTGTCGTCAATTTGTATCATCTACTTCGTTGGTCATCGTTCTCTGTAATTGGCAATCAGTTTAAATATTTTATTTAAGATTATCGAATTATTAGTCCTCTTTATTATACTTCAAACTGATATCCCATAAGAGTCATCGAATCTATTTTCGAAATGATACGTAATAACCAAACATATATCATATGTAATAACGTGACATCATATGACTTAATAAGAATTTTTTCCTATTATATTACATCCACTTTTACAAATTATCGAGCCTATATTTTAGACATAGGAATGTGTGCAATGCGAGCGTTAATTGAATGTCAACTGGAGGCGTTAAATATACTCGTATCTTAAGAAACCATCCAATTTTACAGGGCATATAGATACGTTCTTTGGGAACGGATTAAATCGAATGATCAGCATTGATTCGCTCTCGAGGGCAGCCAGGAGGCAGTAGAACCCGATCCTTTAATCCAGCAGATGGAAGCGTTACGATCGACCGATATCGCTACCAGTATCCGTATTTAATTTCCAATGGAAATCGAGAATCGAGACTATCTGGCTCAGTTAATATTGCAAGATTCAGAAGCGGTCGTTGAATGTTTAAAGTTTCGAGTCCGTGGCCGACGACTCCTACGGCCGGTAATCAGAAAAACGGTAGCCGGTCCGAAGCGATAGGAGTCTTCGAGATGGTCTTGAACTTTTATGCGGTGCTCGTAAAAAGTTTTATAATAAAATGTACACATGGATGCCAGCCATCTTGCGGCTAAATAGACGATGTCGACTAGCCGTGTATGTACACGTACAGTCAAGAGCAAATCTGTTCCCGCTGTTAAAAATATGGCGACCCGAGGAAAAGTGGCTCGTTGATACTTAGGAATTTTTGGAGTTCAAAAGTTTGGGGATCGGGGAGGAATTTGGAGACATAGGAATTTGAGGACCTTGGGAATGGGGTATTTAGGGATTTGGGAATCTACAGGGCAATTTACTGATTTGGAAGTGTAGGAATTTGGGAACGTTGGAATTTCGGGACGTAGAAAATTGGGGATTTGGAAATCTACGGATATGGTAATTTAGTGATGTGGAAGTGTAGGAATTTGGGGAAGTAGAGAATAGGGGATATTAGAATTTGGGGATCTATAGATGTGATAATTTACTGATTCGAAAGTATAGGAATTTGGGGGCATAGAAATTTGAGAATTTAGGAAATGGGGGATTTGGGGATTTGGTAATCTACGGACATGGTAATTTACTAATTTAGAAGTATAGGAATTTGGGGATGTAGAAAATTGGGGATTTGGAAATCTACGGATATGGTAATTTAGTGATGTGGAAGTATAGGAATTTGGGGAAGTAGAGAATTGAGAATATTAGAATTTAGGAATCTACAGATGTGATAATTTTCCGATTTGAAAATATACGAATTTGGGGAAATAGAAATTTTAGAATTTAGGAAATGGGAGATTTGGGGATTTGGTAATCTGCGGACATGGTAATTTACTAATTTAGAAGTATAGGAATTTGGGGATGTAGAAAATTGAAGATTTGGAAATCTACGGATATGGTAATTTACTGATTTGGAGGTAAACGAATTTGGGGATATAGAAATTTAGAAATATAGGGAATTGGAGATTTTGGGATTTGGAAATCAACGAAAATGGTAATTTACCGATGTGGAAGTATAGGAATTTGGGGAAGTAGAGAATTGAGAATATTAGAATTTGGGAATCTACAGATGTGATAATTTACCGATTCGAAAGTATAGGAATTTGGGGGCATAGAAATTTGAGAATTTAGGAAATGGGGGATTTGGGGATTTGGTAATCTACGGACACGGTAATTTACTAATTTAGAATTATAGGAATTTGGGGATGTAGAAAATTGAAGATTTGGAAATCTACGGATATGGTAATTTACTGATTTGGAGGTAAACGAATTTGGGGATATAGAAATTTAGAAATATAGGGAATTGGAGATTTTGGGATTTGGAAATCAACGAAAATGGTAATTTACCGATGTGGAAGTATAGGAATTTGGGGAAGTAGAGAATTGAGAATATTAGAATTTAGGAATCTATAGATGTGATAATTTACCGATTCGAAAGTATAGGAATTTGGGGAAATAGAAATTTTAGAATTTAGGAAATAGGGGATTTAGGAATTTGAGAATCTACAGATGTAATAATTTACTGATTTGAAAATATAGGAATTTGGGGGGAATAGAAATGTAAGAATCTACGAATATAATTTATCAATTTGGAAGTCTAAGAACTCGAGGACATAGAAATTTGGATGTATAATTGGAGACCTTAGAATTTGATTTACAGACATGGTAATTTATATTTTTGAAAGCCTAGGTATTTTGGGACCTAAGAATTCCCAACTTCTCAAAAACTTTAGAATTTGGGAATCTAGGTATTTGAGAATCAACAAAATTAAGAACATAGATATTTAACAATGTCAGGATTTAGGGACCCAGAATTATGAACATCTAGGGATTCGTCGATAGGGAAATTTAAGAATTTTGATATTTAAAATTTTAGAAAATTCAGAATTTCATAATGCAATCATATGAAAATTTCAGAATTTCGAAATGTGGTAATTTGGCAATGTGGATTCTGATATTCGAAAATTTGTAGCATTGCAAAATATACGAGTGCATGAAATTTAAAACTTCAAAATTTCAGTTCAAAAGTTTAAGTTCAGAACTTAATTTTTAACTCAGTTAAAAATAGTTAACTCCATTAAAAATTTAAGACTTTATTTTTAACTCAGTCGCTTAATCTTAAATTTAGTCTTTTTTAAAATTTAGACGTATAAATTAGATATAAAACCCAGAAATCACCGTCCCGTTTTTAAAAAATATGATTTCAACGATGTTTAAATTTTTACAAAATTTACCATAAGATTCTACCACTCTTAAATTGCAATATGAATTAAAAATGCATACTGTTTATATCCAAGATGTTCGATTATAATATTAACGTGATATCGTAGAAATAATTAAAAATCCCTAATTTCCTGAAGGTGCACATAAAGTATATTTACCTTCGCTAAAAGTTTTTAATCTTGCAATATTCATGAGGAGTTTTCGTAGAGCATTCCTGTTAAACAATCGCCGGTGTTTGTTAATTTGCAGGCACACTAAACAGATATTACATTCCGGAAATGATATTCCCGAGTAAACAACCGAGCTATTCTTAGCCAGATACTGCACGCGCTAATTGTACAGATTTATTTCCACATTGTGGATACACGGGAGCAGCAGGTAATTTTATCTATATTGCGCTATTGTTGTTCCATTTCTAAAGGAAGTTTACTGTTTCAAAGTGCAAGCTGCGTTAACTGTTTGCAATAACACTTTCTGCCAAATAACACGAGCCTGTTCCTCTGGATACAATAGTTACTTCTTTCCTTATATAATAACAATCGATGGTTCAATAAACTTTCGTGAATACACAATCGTTGGAATCGTTGAAAACTTCGTTTAACGTCAAAAGGTTTATTTGCGATTCAACCTTCAGCCTTAATTAAAATACTTTCTTTCCTTTAGTTCGGTGTTGTATTGTACTTTGTAGACTATGGAACGTTACGGTTGAATTACATCATATTTTTTAAACATTTTTTAACTTTGGAAGGATAATTTGATGTTTTATCAAGTTTTATTGATCGGAGTTTTTATTGTAGATTTTGGGGGAAAGTATTGGGGGATTTGGGAATTTTCAATTTGGAGATTTGGGAATTTACGAATTTGGAGATTTAGGAGTTTAGAGTTTTGAGAATTTGCAGATATGGACATTTGGGACTATTTGAATTGGTGATTGGAGAATTTGGAAATATGGAAATTTGAGAATTTTTAATTTGGAGATTTGGGGATTTGGAAAGTTAGGGATTTAGATATTTGAAAATTGATAAATTTGGAGATTCAGGGATTTGAGAATATCCAGGTACAGAAATTAGGAAATATTTGAATTTGGTGATTGGAGAATTCGGAAATTTGGGAATTTTTAATTTGGAGATTTAGGGATTTGAGGATATCCAGATACAGAAATCTGGAAATATTTGAATTTAGTGATTGGGAATTTGAAAATATGGAAATTTGGGAATTTGGAGATTTGGGAATTTGGAAATTTAGGGATTTAGAAATTTGAAAATTGATAAATTTGGAGATTTAGGGATTTCAGAATATTCAGGTACAGAAATCTGGGAATATTTGAATTTAGTGATGGGGGAATTTGGAAATATTGAAAGTTGGGAATTTTTAATTTGGAGATCTGTAGATTTGGAAATTTAGGGATATAGAGATTTGAAAATTGACAAACTTGGAGATTTAGGGATTTGAGAATACCCAGATACAGAAATTTGGGACTATTTGAATTGGTGATTGGAGAATTTGGAAATATGGAAATTTATGAATTGTAAACTTGCAGATTTAGGTATTTAGAGATTTGGGAATTTACCAGTTTGGAATTGAGGGATTTAGAAACGTGAAAATTTATAATTTTGAGGATTTAAAGATTTTGATATTTAGGACTTTATAAATATGGAGATTTAGGGATTTGGAGATTTATAAATGTGAAGATTTAAGGATTTCGAAATTTGGGAATTTGCAAAAATGGAGATATAGAGATTTGGAAATTTATATGTTTGGAGATTTAGGGATTTGTGAATTTACAAACATGATAATTTGAGAATATTTGAATTTGAATTTATAATTTGGAGATTTGAGAATTTGGAGTCTTAGGGATTTAGGAGTTTACAAATTATTTATAGATTTATAGATGTAAGTATTTGACAAGTGACAGATTTAAAAATTTGATAATTTGGACCTACAGATTTGGAGATTTAAAAATTTACAAATTTGAAAATTTATAAACTTTAAAGTTTGCGACCTAAGAACTTGAAAATGTGAAACATTAGGATGTATGAAAATTAATAAATTTTAAATTTTTGGGAATTTGGTAATTTACAAATCGCAAATGATTATATAATAACAATAATTGTAAGGGAAGGAAATATCCTATCACCATTCTATTTCGTACATCGTCTCTTGATACTAATTGCGGCACTCAGAAAATACAAATTTTAGAAAAGAGACTACAAACTTATATTTAAAGAATTTCTTAAAAAATCCAACGCTTATCGATAGGGCAGAACTTATTATAATCACAATTATAATTAGTATTAATAATAATATTATTCTAATTAGTTATGTTAGCAATAATCGATATTATGAGTTATTGCATATAATTACATTTTAATTACATATCGTGTTTTACAGGACAGCAACCAAAAAGTGATGTAAAATTGTGTTCAATAAAAGCAATTTGAAATTTGTGAAGTTGTTTTACTATCAATATCAAGCAACGTTACTATCAATATCAAATTAAAGAATGCATATTTCATTTTTGATTGTCATATATACAATTTAAAAATTCAAGAAGTCTATGATTTTAAATAAACTTCTTTCAATAAACAGACGAATAAAAACACAAAATTGAGACGTCTTCCTCAAATACAAATGCGAGCAATCGGAGTAGGTCAGTACACCCGATCCACACGTGTCCAACGGGATCTTGTTCAAAGGTGGCTGAAGATGGCTTTGTTATTGAGCCGAGAATAAATCAACTATGTGTAAAAACAGAACACGTATGACGCGGAGTACTTCATCGTGGATGAAGCAGGAACTCGTTTCGAGCAAATCGGTGGAGGAACTTCTTTGATAACCTCGCGGGACGTCCTTTTCTTTCTCCTTCATACGACCCCTTCATTCCCTCCTGCTATGAAATCGTCATCTAACGGGAAAAATGTAAGAAACCGAAGTGTAGGTGCAATGGGAGACAAACACGCTGCTGTGAGAAAAAGAAACTAGGTCGAAGCAATGCGAGTTCGAATTTCTACAATTATGGCGTTCGAATAATGGAAGGTTTACGATATATCGTTTCTTTTCTCATCTTATTGCGATATTATGGATTCACTCGTCTTGGGGAATTGTCGGTCTTTTGTTCATGGTTGTTAAGAAGAAGTTTGTGCCTCGCTAGATCATTTCTCGTTTCTTGGAAATCGGAAATTTCAAGATATAGAGATTCTGAGAACTGGGACAGGTCTCTTTCTTGAGTAAAAATAGGTATGGTGCAACACATCCTTATGGCCTTATTTCTTTTATGCACTGATGCCAAGTGCACTTCATTCTTTAACACTTTGAGCGCCACGCGAATTCTTAAGGAAATTCCATTCAGGCCACGCAATAAGTAATGAAAAGAAATATTTTTATAATTCATTAATAATACGATCCTGCAATAAATAAAAATTAAGTAAATTTTAAATAAATTTTCAGTAATTCCTTATAACAATTTTCTAGTTTTTCGTCATATTTTACACTGTCAGCCACCGGTGGTTGATGCGTCCTAAACGAAAAAGTTCACTGTCAGCCACCGGTGGCTGACACGGCCTAAACAGAAAGTCTAGTGTCAGCCACCGATGGCTGACGTGGTGCTCAAAGAGTTAATGTAACTCGACTTTGTTAAACCAATTTTTAAAAGCACTAACAAAGGAACATATCGAACCGGGACACACCGATTTCAATGAAATTTATGTGAAAGATAGTTCTCAAGAAAATATTTGACACGTATTTTTTTATATCGGCCATCGTTTACATTGACGGGTTGAAAATTGCCCTCAAAGTTAAGGGCTGAAATTACATTTTTGGGAATATCTCCGGAATTAAAAGAGATAATTGGAAGCTTTTTTTTAATTGTGGGTCTTTAAATAGAGAATTTTTCTGCATAAAAAATTTTAATAAAGTTTATTTGTTTAAATAATATTTTGAAAATTTATAGTTTTTGTTTAAATTTTTTACTAAATGTTGAACTACTTTTTTGTAACTTTGTGTACGTAAACTATGGACTAAAATAGAGAATACGTGTTTTTGAAATTTGTTGTTTTTAGCAATGTTTAGTAGGTATACTTTGAAAACACTTCCTGTGAAGAGGGACAATCACCATTTTTATTAAAAATATCATAATTTTTACAATCTGTTTTTTCACATTATATACCTCTTCATATGATGTTAATTGATTTCTCAATAATTATTGTAAGCATCATAGGTATGAGCGTGATGCGATTCTAATCACCGCCGCAAGGAACATAGGCTTTTATGGCCAATACTGATTTTGTACTTTTATGACCGTAAAGTCTTCAGTCCAAATACAATATTTAGAACTTTTGGAAACTTTGAGATTTTTTAGAAATTAAGAAAAGAAGAATTAAATTAAATTATTTTTTAACAATATTGACCATAAAAGACATTTGAGAGTTAGGTTATGTAGAAATTGGAACTGTAAGAATTGGATTATGTAGTACTAAAAAATTTGAGAATTAAATTGTGTAGTATACAAAAATTTGAGAACTAGATTGTGTAACACTAAAAAGATTGAGAATTAAATTATGTAGTATTCAGTAATTTGAGAATTAGATTATGTAGTATTGAGAAATTTGAGAATTAGGTTATGTACTATTAAAAAATTTGAGAATTAAATTATGTAATATACAAAAATTTGAGAACTAGATTATGTAGTACTCAGAAATATGAGAATTAAATTATGTAGTGTAAGAAATGTGAGAATTATTATGTACTACTCAAAAATTTAAAAAGTAAATTATTCAGTATTTAGAAATTTGAGAATGAGGTTATGCACTATTAAAAAATTTGAGAATTAAATTATTTAGTATACAAAAATTTGAGAACTAGATTATGCAGTACTCAGAAATATGAGAATTAAATTATGTACTGTTCAAAAGTTTCAGAATTAAGTTGTGTACTATTCAGAAATGTAGGAATTTGTGCAGTATCCACAAATCAGAAAATTAAATTATACAGTCCACAAATTATCTAATGCAGTATTCAGCATTCTTGGCAAATGAACTGTAAAACTCGAGAATTACTATTTCAAAATTCAGTGATATAAATAAACTTCGAACTCCATTCATCAAATAATGCTCATATCATTTTTAAACAATACTTCATAAATTTAAATCATCAAATCTTCTCAAACACTAATCCCCATCAAACATCCCAATGCTTAATATCTTCCGACAAATTGATCAAAAAACTCCATGTGGATACTCTTAATAAAAAATGACAGCATGTTTCTGGAATGCGAAGATAAATGTAAAGAAATTTCCAGGATGACTCAGTATATCAACGAATTCATCCTCTTCGGTAACAAGTGAAAACCGACAAATTTCAGCCGACCATCTTCCGTCTTTCTTTGCGTTTGCCATTCCTTCAGATTTTCACAGCCAGTCATGAAAGGTATATACCCGGTAGAAGCGAGTAAATCACAACCGTACACAAACATGCCGCACATACTTGCGAAGTTAAGCTCGCTCGGAGCTGGGTTTCAGCTGAATCCGGCCGGAGAATGATGGGTACGCGGTTGCTTGATACCAGAGAAGAAGACAACAGGGAATTGGAAACTCTATTGTGGCAGGTTTTCCGTCTCTCGCGTGTCTGCTTCAGATGTATGTGTTCAATTGTTTCTTGACGTACTCCGGAATGGAAGGAAAAGTTGTTTAATCCGGACTCACCACCATTGGAACGGGAATTTCTTTGCCAGACGTCCAAGTTATCGAGATTGTAATTGAGG
The DNA here is from genome assembly GCA_945859595.2 of Megachile willughbiella. Lineage (NCBI taxonomy): Eukaryota > Metazoa > Arthropoda > Insecta > Hymenoptera > Megachilidae > Megachile > Megachile willughbiella. Next base: position 4,229,180 of record OX243807.1, read on the forward strand.
TGTTTAATTGATTGTAGCTACTTTTACGATCACTCAGTTTTAATAACGTGAAAGTTATGTAATAGACAGTTCAATGATTCAGTGTCTGTTCAATTTCACGACTACGGCGTGTGTGTTTTTGTGTTCTATTTAGGAAAGGGACAGAAATTTGGAAAGATCACTTTCGAATTTAGGTGTTTAGAAATTCGGAAAGTTTTTTTAAATGGAGTTCGGAGTTGTATTAATATTACAGGTTATTAGCGACTTGGAAATTTTCACATTTACACACTTTATAGTTATTGGACTTTTAGAAGTTGAGGGTTTCATATTAAGTGGCTTCGAAGTTTTCGTATTTTCAGATCCCTTAATCCGCAAATTTTCTGGAAGCTCAATCCCTAAATCCTCAGAGTCTCAAATTGCTAAATTTTCAAGCTCCCAAATACTGGGTCCACGAGTCACGGATTTCATGTACATATATCCCCATTCTCATGTTGCCATATCTCCAAATTGCCATCTTTCCAAATTTCCAAATTTCCCAATTTTCCAATTTCCAAATTTCCAAATTTTCAAATTTCTAATTTTCTAATTTTGTAAATTTTCAAATTTCTAATTTTCTAATTTTGTAAATTTTCAAATTTCTAATTTTCTAAATTACCAAATTATCAGATTTCCAAATTTCTAAATTTCTGAATTACCAACTTATCAAATTTCCAAATTTCTAAATTTCTAGATTTCTAAATTTCCAAATTTCCAAATTTCCGAATTTCTAATTTTCGAAATTTTCAAATTTCTAATTTTCGAAATTACCATATTTCTAAATTTCTGAATTTCTCAATTTCTAAATTTCTAAATTTCTGAATTTCTGAATTTCTGAATTTCTGAATTTCTAAATTTCTAGATTTCTGAATTTTCAAATTTTCAAATTTTCAAATTTTCAAATTTTCAAATTTCCAAATTTCTAATTTTCAAAATTTCCAAATTTCTAACTTTCTAAATTACCAAATTATCAAATTTCCAAATTTCTAATTTTCTAAATTACCAAATTATCAAATTTCCAAATTTCTAAATTTCTATATTTCTAAATTATCAAATTATCAAATTTCCACATTTCTAAATTTCCAAATTTCCAAAAGTTCCAAATTTCCAAATTATTGATAATTTAGTTTTGTTTTATGGTAAACAAAGTCAAGCTTTAAAGATCATTTATTAATCTGATTTAAGTTCCTATGTTTATTAGAATATTAATTATTTATAATAGTTCAATTATCTCGAATGATCAGTATACAGAGTGCTCCAGATTTTTACCAACAAACTTTACTGACATTTTTCATACGCAAAAGTTAGAAAAAGATGTTATATTAAAAGAAGACCTTAAGCACTTTATTAAAAGGTTATAACAAAAGCGAAAATGACTTTAGACTGCGTTTTTTGTTGGTACACAAAGTATGTACCACTTTTGTACGTAAAACATTACCAGCATGTTCTATAAATAAAAATGATAAAAGAGTGTTATATAAACAAACGTTTTGAAATGTTTTATTGAAAGATATAGATGACTTTTTCCTTCAAAACATACGATTAATTGTCGAATTTTATATTTTTTTAAATAATGTTTAATAATGCATTCCAGAGCCTATGTTCATATAAACATTTTTTCTTATTTTTATTATAATTTCGTAATTTCGTTTTGTTACAACTTTTTAACTTAGTATTCGAAACTCTATGTTGATATAATATACCCTTTTATTTTTATGAATGGAATATGTTAATAAAATTAATAAAGTTAATAAGGTTAATAAATTTTGACCGTAGAAACCTGACACACCCTATATATAAAATTTGTACAAGAACATAATACGACAAATAATCTTCTGATTGCCTAATGCAATTACAAATGGTCTTCAACTCGAGCATCCAGCTGATCTCATCACAACGAAACGCAATATCAGGCTAGTTATTCTGAAGGATTATTAAAAGGAACTTTAGGAACTTATTGACAACGAGAAAAAATAGAATTGAGCATGTAAGTTATACGTCACTTAATCGATACCTATTTCAAATCAAATTGTTTGCAAATTCAAAATTAATTCTGTTGGTCTGTAGCTGCTGAATAATACATTGATAGCTGGCAATATATTGCTAGCTAATTACGGAATTAACTAACCGGATAATTTGTTTTCGATCTATTTGAAATTCTGTTTTATTTTGATTGCTTGCTCGTATTGTAGCTATTGACGTTCAGGTGTCAGAAGCGGCGTCGTGATTGAATTCAATGAAATGTAAAATGAGAGACCAAAGAAAATTTCTATTATTACAACTATTCGATTAAACATTGGAGTAATTTTTATAATAGGTAGGAGTGGGGAATGTAACTCTATAAATGTATGGCTCTATACAGGGTGTCTATTCGCGCACTCTTACTGGCTGATGTTAATAATTAAAAAACAAAGCCTTGAATCCTATTCTTGCAAAGGAGTATGTTGTTCAGAATCATCTCAGCTACAACTGTTTTCCAGGAGTTACACTAGTTGTAAAACACCCTGTATAACGCGGTATGATATTACATTGTGTATGATCTAAGTTATGATTATTTAAAGCATAGGTACATGTGGAGATTCGATATTAACATAAAGAATATTTTGATGTTTGTATAACACATTCGTATGAAAGATTGTAATGATCAAATGTGGCAGGTGTGGCAATGTGACTATGTGACGATCTTAACGCGTGGTAATATAGCACGTAGTTTAATGTGTGACAAAGTAACATATAGGGATTCCATGTGTGGCAATGTAACGTGTGACGATTTAAGGTGTAAGTGGTAACGTAATGTGCGACGATGTAACACGCGATGGTCTAACATGTGACGACTTAACATGAGGTGATCTAACATGTGACGACTGAACACAAGATGATCTAACATGTGACAAGTTAACATGAGGTGATCTAACGTATGATGATTTAACACGCGACGACCAAACTTACAAAAAATTTAACGCGTGATAATTCAACTTGTGATGATTTAACATGTGGTGACCCAATGTATGATAATTCAATATGTGGTAACCTAACTTAAGACTAATATGTAGATGTATGAAGAGTGGCGATGTAACACGTGTTCATCTAACGCCTACTTTTACAACGTGTGGCTGCATAATACATTGTGATCTAACGTATGAAGGTTCAACGTGTGGTCAGTCAACTGATAATTATACAACTGATTTAACGTGTAGCGATTTAACGAGTGATAATCTATCACTCATATGGTAATTTATATGTCAATCATATGGTAATCATATATCATATGGTAATTTAGTTCGTGGTGAATCTAACATTTGACGATTTGACGCGTGGTGACCTAACACAATGAGAACCAACGCGTGGATATACGACGAGTAGCTATACAATATGTGTTGATCTCATGTGTGGCTAGTAATATGTAGTACTCTATTACGCGGTGATCTAACGCGTGGTAATCTATTACGCGGTGATCTAACACGCGGCACTCTAACGCGTAGATAAGCAATGCGTGGTGGTATAACACGTTGCTATGCAATGCGTGGAAATTTATCACGTAGTGATCTAACTCGTGGTAATCTAGTGCATAAATATACAATGAGTGGTAATCTATCAGGTGGTAATCTAACGCGTGGCAATATGATGCGTAAATATACAATGAGTGGTAATCTATCAGGTGGTAATCTAACGCGTAGATATACAATGCGTGGTGGTCTAACACGTTGCTATGCAATGCGTGGAAATTTATCAGGTAGTGATCTAACTCGTGGTAATCTAGTGCATAAATATACAATGAGTGGTAATCTATCAGGTGGTAATCTAACGCGTGGCAATATAATGCGTAAATATACAATGAGTGGTAATCTATCAGGTGGTAATCTAACACGTAGATATACAATGCGTGGTGGTCTAACATGTTGCTATGCAATGCGTGGTAATTTATCACGTGGTGATCTAACTCGTGGCAATTTAATGCGTAAATGTACTATGAGTGTTAACTAACGCGTGGCAATCTAATGTATGAATATACAATGAGTGGTAATCTATCAGGTGGTAATCTAACGCGCGGCAATCTAATGCGTAGTAATCTAACAGGTGTGATTCTAACTACTTCCACAACATGGCTATACAACAAACTGCGAAATAACACAAATGAATAAACCTGACCTTAAAATAATAACTGAAGTTATACTACCAATAATATTACATTTGTTCCATTTTTATTTCACATTTCCTACGTCCTATTTTAAAATTAAAGAGAAAAACACATTTTCTCCTTGATTAAAAAGTGCTTTTGAAAAATGTTGTACATGACGCAGTACAGAAAATATTAAATTCAAATACGCTGATAATTCCCCATTCTCCGGAACAACCTTTTGGTATTTATTTTACCATCAACGCCCGTTGACATTTTAAACCGACAAGTATTTGTCACAATATCCCGGAAAAAACAGTGTCCCGCGGCAAAGGTAATATCAATTCCATCGGCGATATTACAAAAATGTACGATTGAAACGTGGAAAATAATTCAACTCGCAATTGATACAAACCCCGCGCTATCGATTCCGATGGAACCGAAACGCATTACTTTGATTTTCTTCAACGCTCTCATCCAATAATTGTTCATCCATCGACTACAGTTTTATTTGTACCTGTTCGCGTTTAAAAAACGAGATGCTCGCGAACCACGCTTGATTTGCACGACTATTATTTTTATATGTATGCTGCTGTGTTGACGAAAGATTTGAAATTGGAAATAAGAATCTTTTTATTTAAATATTAGTGTAATAAGGGTAATTAGTGTAATAAGTTAATGAGAAACTTTAACACACATTTCTCTTTTATCATTTGGTAATTGATGAAATTATTTTTGTAAGGATTTTTATGTGAGATTCAGCAATTTTTAATGAAAAAAAATTGATTTCCATGATAGCGGTTAAAGATAGAATCAGAGATTGAAAATTTGGGAATTTGACGACGTTAGGATTTTTTAAATTTGGGAGTTTGAGAAACGTGGAGAATGTTTTAATTTCATCGCAAAATTTGAATATTTAGGAATTTTCAAATTTGGCTTCGTAAGATTGAAGATTTTGGAATTTTGAGAATATAAAAATATGAAAATATGAAAATTAGAGAACTTGAATATTTGGGTGTTTGGAACATTTTAACTTTTAGAAGCTTATTGGACATGTAGATATTTGTAAGTTTGCGATTTTGGAAATTTAAAAACTAGGGAATTTGGAAGTTTCGAAATTTGTAAATTTGAAAATTTTAGGAATTGGGATTTGCAAGTTCGAGAATTCGATTATTGTAAAGGCTCGAGAGTTTAAATATTAAAAAATTTGACAGTTTGGAAATTTAGAACTTTGGAAATTTGAAAATTTGGAAGTTTGGATCTTTAGAAATTGAGAAATCGGACAATTGGGGAAATGGGGAAATGGAAAACTTGGGAATTGAAAAATGGGAAAATTGGAAAATTGAAAAATGGGGAAATGGGAATGTTGGAAAATTGGATTTTTAGAAAATTGGAAAATTGGGAATTGGAAAATGGGGAAATGGGGAAATGGGGAAATGGGAAAATGGGTAAATGAGGTACTGGGAAAATTGGAAAAGGGGAAATTGGGTAATTGGGAATTGGGGAAATGGGGAAATGGAAAACTTGGGAATTGAAAAATGGGATAATTGGAAATTGAAAAATGGGGAAATGTGAATGGTGGAAAATGTGAAATTGGTAAATTGGAAAATTGGAAAATTGGGAATTGGCAAATGGGGAAATGAGGAAATGGGGAAATGGGGAAATGGGGAAATGGGGAAATGGGGAAATGGGGAAATGGGGAAATGGGAAAATGGGTAAATGAGGTGCTGGGAAAATTGGAAAATGGAAAATTGGGTAATTGGGAATTGGGGAAAGGGGGAAATGGAAAACTTGGGAATTGAAAAATGGGATAATTGGAAATTGAAAAATGGGGAAATGTGAATGGTGGAAAATGTGAAATTGGTAAATTGGAAAATGGGGAAATGAGGAAATGGGGAAATGGGGAAATGAGGTACTGGGAAAATTGGAAAATGGGGAAATGGGTAAATGAGGTACTGGGAAAATTGGGAAATGGGTAAATGGGAAAGTGGAAAAATGGGCAAATTGATAAGTTGGTAAATTGGTAAATTGGCAAATTGGTAAATTAACAAATTAGCAAATTGAGAAATTCAAATATGTGGAAATTAAGATGAGGAAATTACGAATTTGGAAAATTCGGAAATTTGGAAATAGGAAAATTAGGGAATTGTGAAATTTAATAATTTGAAAGTCGGGAAATTGCAAAATTTGGGAAAGAGAACATAGATATTTGGATCTTTGGTTATTAAAAAATTGAGAAATTGAGAAATGAGGATATCCGGAAATTAGGAAATTGAAAAATAACTGTCTGGGTCGTATTCGCCCAATTGGCTCTTAGGTATAAACACGGCCTGGACCCATTGACTCTGAAAACAGAGTTAAGGCTTTTCTTTCTTGTAGACCCAGTGACTCAACACATACACTTATTTTTGCTAATTAACTAAAATGAAAATTCAACAACATTGCAAAGCATCAGTATAATACCATAAATAATTTCCGTGAATATCATAAAAAGGGAGATTCCACGAAAAGTGAAGTTGTCAAAGCATCAAACCGCGTTTTCTGCCGAACCAAATCCTTTCTTCGAAAAAACTTGTTGGTCCTAATTATTCCCTCAGTTTTTGTTCGTGGAAACAGGTGTGTCCAAGGTAGACCACCCGCATGTAAATGCGCCATAAGCCGCAACACGAATACGTCTTTAACAATGACGATTGGCGTGTATACCACCATGGTTTCATAAGATTTTACGGTTTAAAGCCGTGGAAGTCTGGTTCAACAACCACGAAGGTGGGAAGTCTCGTAGAAAACATGAGAATATGAGTTCATTGTTGACTACGGGAGCCATAGATGTGTAAGGGGATTGCACCTTATCCCCACTATCCTGACAGAATAATGTACAGCTATTGTTGCTGTACTCGCTTCCTCATAACATCGTGTGTACATCAACGAGGATGTACGTTTTTCTTTTTATTGCATTCTGTATCCTCTTCTTTTCGCAATCTCTGGTTACGGACGAAAGTAAGTCCAGATGATGTCTCGGAACTATTTCATGTAATTGCTGGTACAGCGGGTGGCCAAATTATTGTGTTCAAACAAAAATTTCTTATTTTATGATGTTTACTGATGAAATACAACAGACGTTTTTATTGTAATGTCATAAGTACTTATGTTCAAACAAAAATTTCGTATTATATAAGCTTAATTAATAGAATGGAATAGATGCTTTTATTGCAATGTCACAAATATTTATATTCAAACAAAAATTCCTTGTTTTATGATGTTAAGTGATGAAATAGAACAAATGTTTTTATTGTAATGTCACAAATAGTTATATTCAAATAAAAATTCCTCGTTTTATCATGTTAAGTGATGAAATAGAACAGATGTTTTTATTGTAATCTTACAATATTTATATTCGAACGAAAATTGTGGATTTTATAATTTTAGATGGTATTTTCCATCGTTCTTGGTATCGTTCATGTCGATACCTCCGTTGTACAAAATTATGTACTCCATAGTGAATTAAATGTGTCGGTATATTCAGTAACTAAATGTATTTCATAAAATAGCACATTGCAGTAATGGCGGTTAAGTGACCACCATTGGTCCGAGCATGCATTAGCTGATAAAATTAAACGTCGAATATTTAAACGAATTATATTTAGTTCAAATTTACTACGATTCCTTTCCTTCATCGTTTTACTATAATTTAAATAAAATGAAATCGTAGGAAATACTTAAAAATTACTATTTACACTTTATGTTGTATATGCAAACTGTAATATTCGTTCGGATTTAATTGGTTACAGATGCAACCGAAAAACTTTTTTTCCGGCGGAATCAAAAAACTTGTGAAACGTTGGGAAAAGTGCATTGAAGTCCAGGGAGGTTATGTAGAAAAATAAGGTATGTTACACATTTCTATCATTAGAACAAATGTTCCTTTCCTCAAATGTCCCTTTACTTTTTAACTTCTCCTCGTATATTAAAACAAAAATCACTCGTTATTTTCGAATGCATAGCAATAATTTTGCTGTTCATTATAAATCAGGGTAATAACGTTGCAAGATATAAGCAACTGCGATTGAAAATTTTAATCAACCCGTTTTGAAATAACAATAGTGATCATTGTAACAATAATTAACCCTTTGCACCCGATTATCCTCTGAGGGGACATTTTGAATGGCAAAATAAATTTTCGGACTGCAAAGGGTTAATAATTATCCACCATTGCTCTATTATATCCACGATTAGTGATTTGATTTAAAAAAAGAAATATTAAATTTTTAAGTGAATTTATATAATTATAAATTAATTACCTTGATATTAGATGAGGAAATATCTATAATGCTCTATTTTATATTTTATTAGCACATGTGATATGGTGTTCTAGGAATATAGGCATCTAGAAATATAGGCATTTAGGAATATAGAGATTTAGAAATATAGGAACCAAGGGATGGGACGTTTAGGAATATGGATATGTATGTATATAGCGATCTAGGGATATGTAGATATGGGAATATAAAAATCTAGGGATATAGGATTATAAGAATATAGAGATCTGAGCATATAGGGATTTAGGAATATAAACATTTATGAATACAAGGGTCTGGGATTAGGTACCTAGGAATATAGGGATCTAGGGATGTAGAAATTTATAGATATAGCAACCTAGAGACATAGGGATATAAGGATGTAAAGATCTAGGGACATGAAATTTCAAAGTGTGAGTTTATAGAACTGAGTGTTTTAATATTTTAGAACTTGGAAATTTGAGAATATTGAAATTTAGTAGTCTAGAGATTTGGGGAGTTGGAGAATTAGAAGTTTGGTAAATTAGGGATTTGCATATTTAGTAACTTCAGAAATCGAAAACTTAAAAGATTTGAGAATGTGGAAATTTGAAAAATTAGAGAACCTGGAAATTTGAAAATTCATAAATTTAGCAATTTGGGAATTTGGAAATTTAGATAACTAGGGAATTTGAAAATTCATGAATTTAGGGATTTAGAAATTTGGAAAAGATCACTAGGGAATTTGAAAATTCATGAATTTATGGATTTAGAAATTTGGAAAAGATAACTAGACAATTTAAAAATTCATGAATTTAGGAATTTAGAAATTTGGAAAAGATAACTAGAGAATTTGAAAATTCATGAATTTATGGATTTAGAAATTTGGAAAAGATAACTAGGGAATTTGAAAATTCATGAATTTATGGATTTGAGAATTCGGAAACTTGAGAATTTAGAGAACTTAGGAATTGTAAATTCAGAAACTTGGGAATTTAGAATCTTGGGAATTTGAAAATTCATAAAGGAATTTGATAATTTGGAAATTTGAGAATTTACTCTGAAAATTTGGAAATTCATAACTTTAAATTTCAGAAAACATGGCAATCTGAAAATAAATTTTAAGATTCAACAGCTCATCATTTCAAAACCCCAAAATTCATAAATTCGCAAATGCAAAAATATAAAAACATAAAAATTGTCAACTTCAATGCGTCATTCAAAGAAAGCGTACACTGCACCTGTGTACAAATCAACTGCAACGGGAATTGAGCAAAATTTAACAAAACACATCGATCGCAATTGTGCCCGCTTATTTCAGGTACATTAATTTCGCAGCAACATCGCCGAATCCGTTATTCCCATTTCGTTCCTGTTTCGATCTAACAAACGCAATCATCGACACGAACATGTGTTTTTCCGAAGGCCGGTACTCTAGGACGAGATAGAAGCGGTTGAAAAATTACGAGATCCGTACGCGTCGGCTCGACGATGTATGGTAACTTCTTTCGATCATCTGCTAGCCTTAACGATTTTGTTCCACGTTCCATCGGGAGTTGTCCACGTTTTTCTACCGGGTTTGATATCCTGTACGCCGATACGCTCGCCGCGGTTCCGCATTCGAGTACGCCTCTTCCTGTTGTTACGTCTCTTTGCACCGTTTATTTATCGCTGCACGCGTTTACGGTTCTACTTAGGATTCTTTGATGCTTGTGTAATGAGTCCAACCATCATCACCCCCGCATTCTTTCGCATTCCGGTACCCACGCTTGATACGGTTCAATTGTGTGTCAACAAAAATTCCTTTCGTCTGTTTGCACTGGTAAGGTTCGGATAATACGACATAATTATTTTTTAACTACCGTAAAAAGTATACAAGAGACGACACTCCGGCACCTTTGATATTTAGAAAATATTGTTCCTTTAACCCCTTAACTTATGATTTATTCAACAAGTGCGTCAGACACAGCGACTGAATTATTGTCGCCATATTAAGTCAGAAAAAAAATATTCAAATGTTATGAATATTTTAAATGTGGCGATCATTGGCATCAAAATTCAATCAAGGTCAAAATAAGAGCCAGATCTGTCGCACTTCAACTGTTAGGTGTGTCACGTGTTGCACACGATATTATAAGGCAAAGGGTTAAATTGGTTGTGCAAATGAGCGGCACAATCAAGTGTATCTAAATTTCACGTTGACTTCCAATAATTATAAATACATTTGTTGCAAATCTGTTGTATTAAATATGTTCAAAAAATTGAATGTCATATTTAAACATTTTTATTATTAACTTTTTCCGAACAAAAATGTTTTTAATATATTAGTGAGATTATTCCGACGAAAATGAAACCAAACGTAATTTAGACCATATTTACTTATTAATACTTACCGAGTCTGTAATTCATTTTATGTTATTAATGGCTTCAAATTACTTGATAAAGCAGATTGTTAAAAAATTATATGAAATTCTTGTACACATTATGCGGCCAATGCATAAATAATGCCTGGACAATATAAAAAAACGGAGTATGTTTTAGGGACAATGTCAGAGTACCAGCTTACATTTTGCGGACAATGTGAGAGTACAAGATTACATCTTCCGGACAATGTGGGAATCGGTATATGTTTTATGGACAATATGGAAAACTGTTGGTGTTTTCAAATTTTAAAAGTTGTTTAACTATTTACGTAAAATAATGTATGCAATAAATGCTAAATAAGTAAATGTTGTTCAAATTATATCATGTTTAGTGTCATTTTAATCGGAAAAACCTCAGAAATAAAATTAGATAAAAAATAAAATTAAAAAAGTTAAAATACTGCATTCTGAATTATTCAGCCAGAAAGTCACGTCAAAAAAACCGCACGTATCACATTATATCCACCGTAAGCTTGACTAAATTCGATTTAGAAAAAAATAGGTGTAGCAAGAATGAATATAGTAGACATATTAGTAGGGACAATGTGAGGATACCGCTAGTAGGGACAATATGTGGGACATTACTGTAAATCTGTTTGGGTTATTATTTAATTTAGAGATTTTTCGTCGATTTTAACGAGGTTGAACTATGTTGTCAAGGTTACTGTTCTGAACACTTCTGCATAATACAGGTTTTTGTTATTAGGCTTTCGTTTTTGAGATTTTTACAAAAAACTGGGTGCAGTTTAGAAACGGTGTAATGCCCGATTGCGGTAAAATTTTAACCAGAGCTCATACCTGATTATACAAAAAAATCTCTAAAAGGACTTGTAGTGACTTCTTTAGTCTTTAAATGGGCGGTACGAGTGGTCTGAAGCGCCCTCTATACTTATAATAGGTTATGTTGGTTAATACTTGTAATAGGTTATAACAGCCAAAATAATAGGTTTACGTCAAAAATGTATATAACCTCTTCTATAGAGCTTTTCAAGACCTATATTTTTTGTTTGAAACTTTTTTCTCTAAATACAATATTTTCGGAGATATACAGTAATTTGAAAATTTGAAAGGGGGTGGAGAGCAAACTTTGTTACCAAAAATCATAACTTTCATATTATCGATATTTATTGATGAAGTTACTTACTAATAGCTTTAGCGAAATTGTGGAAAATTGTAAAGGTCCTTATGACTATTTTTAACAAAAAAGCTTGCAAGTTCTATACAGAAAGTTCAACGATCGTTATTCCGCATATTTAAAAAGATCGGTTAAAATATGCCGGGCATGTAACAAATAATCAATAACTCGATAAAGTAAAAAACTGTCAAAGTTCCTTGTGGCACAACATAGTTTAATTTATATCGTGTAAGCTTTATGTGTTTCACAATTTTCGACCACACGAAGAAAATAATAGCGTAACAGTGAAAAGTGTGTTGCGAAAGTAGTTAATACAGCAAACAAATTTAATATAACCGAGTAAAAAGTTATGATTCATAATACCTATGAAAGAGTTTCGTTTAATCAGATCTCATTGTGTTTAATCCTATAATAATGTTGATATAAAGTACTCATGTCTGAAATTAATTACCCATTCTGCTATGTTCATCTACTCTTTACATATATACACCTGCTGAGATTTATTCGATATATTTTGCAATGCTAACCAAAGCAATGCGTACAATGAATTTCAATCGTGCCGCATAAATTGGTAATAACAGCAGTCAAGCACCATAGCGAAATAACTTCGAGACAATACGATTAAACTTTATAAATCTTGATTAAAATTGCTATAAATCATTAGTTCATTTCCTATATATTTAGTATTTCATGCGTTTATAAAGTCAAATGAGGAAGAAATACGATGATTGTGATTACAATCGACATAAGTGAGTTAATCGTTCAAGTGTTGGTAACAGACATCGATAAATCATTCGTATTTATTGATATTTAATAGTGTATCGGTAATATCGTTAAGATAGTGTTTCATTTACTGAGATTGCAATAGAGTTTTAAGAACAACTTAGTCATTTTAATTATATTTTCGTTTAATTGTAAAATTCTTTATGTTCAAGTGTTTAAATTTGACCGAATCTAATCTAACCTCAATATTTTATCATTTAAATCTTATAGATTTACGTCAAGCTGAATTTTCTCTAATATAACGTAACATATCATTTTATTGTATTTTTATATTTATTCGCAGGTAAATTTCAAGTTTACTAACCTAACCTCAGTTACGAATAATTAGTTTAAAATTATAAAATAACCATATTTCAAATCAGAATAAGTTAGAAATTCAAATGAGAATAAATATTATTAGAGGGGTGTTAAAGTTATCGAGATTGAAATATTATTTCACATAAAATTTAATCATTCAAATCTATTTAGTTTTGTTTAAACTTTACACCTAACCTAATCAAACTTCGCTTATTTTATTATTCAAATTTATTTTTGTTCACTTCAAACTAAATCTAATACAATAATGTGTCGTTTCATCGTTCAAATTTGTTTTCCAACGTAACTTCAACTAATCAAACTTTATTTATTATTTTACTATTCAAATCTAATTATTTTCATTTACTTCAAACCAATTGTAATGTAACGTGTATTATATTAGATTAAATACGAATACTAGTTTTAATGAGAATAAGTAGATTTTACTAACAAAATTATCTGATATTCTAACTTAGTCATTAGTTCGTTTAGATCTCGCTTAATTAAACAATATGTTAACGATGCTATTCTATCGAATTCCCATCAATATTTGAATACTATTGCAATATTGAATTATCCCTAATATTTTGATAGCATTGAGATAATTATCATTGTGGTATTATCAGATTTATTGAATTACTGGTAACTAGAGATATTGAATTATTAATAATATTTCTATAGTGTCGATATCGGTAACGCTATCGATATCAGCATCCGTAATTAAGCTCGGTCAATAATTAAAAATTGATCGAATTTAGTGTGAATGGTAATTTTTGAGAAATTAATTTCAAGCAAAATTAAGTGGAGTGCTTAGCTTATAGAAAATAGATTGCAGAAGGAGAAGTAGTGCACAAACTATGCGGTACAATGCAAACACAATACGACGTGAATCTGCAAAAGCAATTTGAATTTGCCGAGGGAGAATTTAAATTGCTTTCGAACAGTCTGAATTACAAGGTAGCTTCGAATTGTCTTCCAGCAATTCACATCCGGTTTGCATGATAGAATTCACTTCCGATATACACAATATTAAGGCAGCAGATTTAACGTCCTCGTTCTGAACAATTCTATTATCAGTTTTTAAGGAATTTTTCTTTTATCCAAATATAACACATTTTAAAATACAATCATTTTCTTGTATTTTTCGAACAATTCTTTAATTTTGTGTACAATGCGCTTACTAAATTTATTTTATAAATCTAAAGGTTTACACATTCAAAAATTTTTTAATTTAGTTGTATAAAAATGTCGTTTGTATATATACAAATTTATGAATTTGATGTCTCATTTTGGAGGCATAATTTTTATGTCTCCAAATTCTGAAAGTCTCAGTACTTGTATGCAATTCTTGACTCTTTGTACTTTTATCTACTTTTGTCATTTTATCTGCATTTTATCTGCATTTTATCTACATTTCATCTACATTTCATCTACATTTCATCTACATTTCATCTACATTTCATCTACATTTCATCTACATTTCATCTACATTTCATCTACTTTTCATCTACTTTTCATTTACTTTTTATTCACTTTTTACCCACTTTATATATACATTTTATCTGTATTTTATTTACATTCTATCTGTTTCTATTCACTTTTACCTATTTTCCTCAATTAACATTTTTCAGACAACAACGATACTTCATCATTGTACAAGTTCTCTTTCAATAAAATAGCAAGCACTCTCTGTATAATCAATATATTAAGAAGAAATTAATTCTATATCTGTCACTAAATTACTCAAATCCTCTCTGAGTTACTTAAAACTGTTCCGCCATTATCTCGTCCCATCGAAAACGACTGAAAATGCAATCGACACGAAAGTCGTGCTACCTTGGGTCAGCTTGGGGTATTCTATTGTATCATTCGATCTTGCCACAGTGTTTCCTATATTTTCACACGAAATTACCTCTGTAGCAACGGCAGAGAAGCCGCGTTTAATTAAAAAACACTCGCTGGCAGGACGAGGAGGGCGAAATAAAGAGAGGGATGAGAAACGAAAGCAATCGCGTTACGAGACGTAGCTGACAACCAACGTTGTCCCAATTTCCCGCGTGGCAATTAAACGTTATTCGTCAGCTACACGTACAGAAAATTGCTCAGTCAGAGAGCACGATGTATCGTCGTTCTTTTCCTCGTTTTGTTTTTTTTATAGCCTTCCCATGCCGCAATCACTTGCGGATTCAGGCATGCTATGAAATCGAATATCCCGTGTTTCAATTAATTTCCGAAGCTCTTTCGTTCTTCTTTATATTAGCTTCTGGCGTATAAAATGGCTGATTTCGAGCATCAAAAGTCTGCCACAATCTGATAACATAAAAGTATTATAAATCAGTACTCGCGATACATCCAAGCTTAAAGTTTGCTGAAAATTATCTGAAATTTTCATTATCTTTTTTACTATTGGTTCTCAGAAAATTTCATCGATTACTCTGGACAATATACAGTCAGATTAGCTATTAATAATTTTATACTAACTACATTAACAAAAGATGGTCATTTTCAAACGTCAAGCTTTAAATTGATACAAGTGCTATTTTAGAACAATTTTATGTCATCAAATTGCTTCACATTTTAGATGTTCTGAAATCGATCATAGTTTACAAGTGATAGCCATCCATTTTGTATTTAAAATACTCCTAAAACGTTTACGTAGTCATTTTTGTTGAATCTCAAGCTTCAAATTGATATACGTGATATTTTGTAGTATTTTTATGTCACCAAATTCTGTCAGACTTTTAATGTTTTGGAGCATTTGATATGCTACATATCAACGGTCATTTGATATACCACAACTTAACGGTAAGAAGGTTTTTTAACAATTAACCAGTTTTTATGGAACATAATGAGCGAATTGTAGTAATTTTTATTAAATTTATTTTTGTTTGTTTTTCAAGTTGACATAGAATAAATGCTATTTTTATGTACTTTTATTTCATCAATTTGTGTCAGACCTACTTCGAAATCAATCCTTTTCTATAATTCGATCAATTCTTTTATATTAAGAATATTATCGAAGAATTTATATAGTCTTATTATACTTTAAGCCTCAAACTGATGTGCTGTAAATGCTATTTTATGCTACTTCCATGTGATCAAATCTGCCTTTCTATTTTCATAATCGGTCATTTCATATGCAATATCCTAAAATTACAATGGCGGTCTCTGAAAGTCGTACACCGCATTCGTCATCCTAATTTTCACTGAAAATTAAATTTCATGAACGTGACAGTTTTGTAATACGTAGCAAAATATTCTGTCAATGTCATTGCTTATTTCCATGTACAATGGCGGTCACTGAAAATTGCATACCGCTTTCACGCGTCTAAATCTATCTGACTTTATATTTATTAATAACAAATATTTATGAGTTTAATAAGGTTTTTATAATTAAATCAAATGAATGATTTATTGATGAATAAACTGTAATTTTGTTAATGGATAATTCTTTTAGGGATATAATTGTTGTTATAATTCGATCTATTAAAATATATAGAGTTAAATTACTTATAAAATCATCTAAAAATATAAAGTTTAGTAATATCTGTAAATACAAAAGTTTCTATTCATGAGAGTATCGGATGTATAAACTATTTTTAAATTAAGTAAAAGAATACTAATTTTTACAAATACATTTAGTTTAATAAAATTTTCCATTATATTTTTAATATTCAGATTCATTAGTATATTTCAATAATTAAATTATAAAAAGTATCAAATAATAATTGATAAATGAAATTAGTTTAGAAATTTCAGAAATGAAAAGGTCAGCCAGAATGTTCAATTATTAAAATTAAATGGACCAGTAGATCAATACCGTCGAGCGCTTTGTATAGACTTTTGAGTTAAACATTAAACTTCAAATTAATATTCCATAAGTGTTAATTTTTATTTTTTTCAAGTAAGATGTAACGTTTCATTGGAATTTATCATTAAACGTATTTGTCGTTGAGTGCATGAAAACGATTTGTCAGTAAATTCATCATTTTATTGAGGTAATTATCTTATATTAGGTACGTGTTCCTTGTTAATATTCTATAGTATTATAAATTATATTTTTATTATTTCGAGTTTATTACAGCGATAATCATCTCTATGTATAATATAAAGTTCATTACGGGGAGAAATATGAGTTCTATGAATTCACATGCGAGCAATGTGTTAAACATGCACAGGACGGAGAAAATAATATATGTATAAGAAATTTATAAATAAAGTGGAAGACATATATGTACTTCACTACATAAATACATATCAATTTTTATGATAAAATTCTCCAATTATCAATTTCCTACGTTTCCATATTAAATATCGTTTTCTCCACCGATATTGATTTTTTTACATTAATTATCATCAATTCAAAATATTTAAATTTGTACATAGTTATTCACTAACATACAAATATCTATTAATTTTATAACGTTCTAAAATTGATATTAATTTTCTTATACAAAAAAATGTCAATTTTTTTCTTGTAAAAAAGAAAAAATGTATCCTATTTCCAGCAAGATTTAAAAATCAGATGTTCTATACGAAGAACAATTACTTTACACAAGTACAGAAATCTTTCAATTTCTTGAATTTAACTGTACTTAAAAATTGATGAAAGAGTAAGAAATTGAAAGAATTCAATATAAAAGTAAGAACCAAGAGACAAAAAGAAAGGTCAGTGCCAGAGGAGCTTACAATCAGAGTTAAAGAATACCGGATGAAGAGTCAACCGTTAAAAAATCTATAGAATCAAGAAGTCAAGAAGTGAGAACCAGGGCGTGAAAAGCTCACAATTAAGATTAAGAAACGGGAGGTAGAATGAAAGATTAAAGACACACGTAAATCAACAGTGAAAAGATTATCCACCTATAATTATGCTTCAAGAACTCTACACGCAGTACATAACAAAATTAAAGATTTATTATAATTAATTTAACGAGGAATTAAAATAAAGTTGTACGAATTTAACCCTTTGCACTCCTACGTCGAGTGCCGTTCGATATTTTTCTTGGATCTTATAAATAATTCAGATAAATAGATTGGTTCAATATACTACTGTGATAAAAAAATAAGATGAATTATTCATTTAAACTTCGCGGGTACTATAAAATCATGAAATTATTTTTTGTGTAGATTAGTAGTACTGTCTTTGACATTTATGCATAGTTTTATGTCAATATATTCAATTGCTGCAGAGCTACACGTGTTTTTGTAAACATAGAAAACTGAGTTTTTCAATTTTTACTGTGTCTGATTTTGTTGAGCAAAGAATTTGCATTAAATTTTGTTTACGGAATGAATATTCTGCCGCGGAAACGTTGTGGATGTTGCAGAAGGCCTTTGGTGACAAGGCTATGTCGCAAAAAAGTATTCACAAGTGAAATAAACATTTCAAAAAAGGTCGAGTCCCAGTTCAAGACAAATAGCGCTCCGGACGAACCATCAACATGTACTGATGAATGCCACGCGAAGGAAATCAAAGATTTGGTGCTTGGAAATCGTCGATTGACAATTAGAGATCTTGTTGATGTTGCGGAAATAGCATTTGGATCAACCGAAACCATTTTAAAAGATGTTTTATGCTTCAAACTCGTCAATTCCGCGTGGGACGATACTGCGCCGTCTCACACTGCATTGGTTCTTCGAGAGCATTTCACCAAAAAATCGACCCATATCGTTCTACAACCACCGTATTCGCCTGATTTAGCACCGTGCGACTTCTGGCTGTTTAACAAATTCAAAAGATCCTGTCTGGGACACTGTTTCGAATCGTCTGATGAGATAAAAGCCAAATCGAAGAAAGTATTGAAGGCCATCCCGGAAAAGAACTTGTTTGACTGTTTCGAGGATTGGAAAAAACGTTGGCATCAGTGTATTGTGTCGGATGGGGAATACTTTGAAAGTGATGAGATTGATTTAGAGGAATAAATAAAGACTTTTCATTTTATAAACAAATTCACCTTACTTTTTGATCATAGTAGTATATATTTTCATTTATTTACTACTTATAATGAATGAAAAATGTATTTGTCACTCGCACTGCTGCATTTGATTGAGAAACCCTTTCTTTTTGTAAATTAAACAGTTGGTAGATAAAAAAAATTAAGAAGTGCAAAGGGTTAAGTAGTGTCACATATACATACCGATGTCCACCCTCGAGTATGTTGGTACCAAGTAAAAAATAAAACCTAAATAACATTTTCTAATAAAATTTTATTATTTTATAACTACATTTATTTTTAAGCAGTTTTTTCAACTCGTCACAAAAAAAACATGCAACAGAAGGTTACAAGTGCTTAAAGTATTAAATTAAATGTATAAAAATGCTTTACAGCCGTTGCAAATTATTCGCGATATTTCAGGCATATCATTTAAGGGTTAATTGTTTAACGATTTTTGTCGGTTGAAAACAAAGAAGTAAAACAGAAAACGTTTTACAATTCCACGCGAATCAACCACTCATCGAAACAAAAGGTTTCGAAAGTGTTCTCATGCGAACGCGAATTTTTATTTTGCTTTGTTTCGTCAAACATCGTGTACAACGGCGATAACGAGAGAGCAAACCTACTGGAATTATTACGGCCAAAGAGAGATTTCCATTTTTTCTTTCCCAGTGTCATACATTGGTAATCGAACTGGAAAGCAGCGCAGCGTTTCGAATACATCGAATCGAAATCGAAAACGAGCCGTTCGGAATTTAATTAAATCTGCTATTTCAACTCTGATCAGTGAATGATGGTAATTTTTTTGCATCACGTCTTTCCCGACATTGGAATTTTTTCGACGCGGATTAATATTTCACGTGTTAACCTCGGTTCAATGAATTTGCAAGGAAATCAAATGAAACTATAGTGTCCATCATCGGCGTCAACGAATCACAATTTTGTCATAAATTCGGTCTTTTATGTTCGTTATGATGCGAATTCTGACGCACTATTTTGACAGGCGTGTTTTATTAACTTTTCTGTATGAAATGGCGAATTGTTAAACATGGAATGTGACATTTTTATTAACTCTTATTTTATTTTTATTATTTTATTTTTATTAAATAGTATTTTATTAATTTTTTATGTATGAAATGAAATTGTTAAACATGGAATGTGACAATTTGAGGAGAAAGTTTTTAATATATTAAGTAAGAGCAAATTCAAGGAATTTTATTATTTTTATTATGTTTATAGAAATAATGAAAAGTAATGAAATTTAAGATTTTGTATTTATAACACCCAGAAAGTTGAAAATTACCTTGCTATTTTTACCTACATTTTCCTTAGAGTCTTAAGTATTCCATTATACACAATCCCTTAACTAAAGCACTATAAATAGCTGTTTACCATTTTAAGCTCAAAATTTGACGAAAATGGCTGTTGAAACATTGAATCAATTTTTATAATACAAAATGGCTGTCTGTTCGCAACGAACATTAAATCAGTCACCGTATAACCTACTATTACTATTCATTAACGCATATCTAATTTCCAGTCATTAATATCTGCAAGTAACTAAACTTTCGACTTGTGTTTGTCATGCAGTGTTTAGGTATACTACTTAATCTTCCTTTTTTGAAATGACAGAACAACACTATTAAACAATATTAATAACAGAACAATGTTAATGAATAATAATAATATGTTACAAATTTAATATTTGTTCCAATAAGAATCAGTATACATGTGTTAAAATGATTGAAAAAACGAGGCGGACAACTGCAAAAACATAATTTTATAGCAAAGAGTACGCCATTTCTAGTAAGTGTTCTTTGACCCTCAATAAATTTGACAAAATCGAAAAAACTCCGAAAACTTTTAAGCTATTCATTATAACATTTTTGTAGAAACGTACGACTTTCGTGATCGTAAATCTGCCATTAACAAACCTGAATTTTCAAATTGATACGTCGTGAGCATAAATTTGCGGCATCTTTATGTTATTGCATCACATTAGACTTCGCGTGCTTCGAAATCGGACACCGTTCGCTGTAATTAGCAATCAACTTCTTTTTTAGTGAAAACATTAATGAAACGTTTACGCAGTAATTTTCATCAAACCTGAATCTTCAAATTGATACGTTGTGAGTGGTATTTTAGGATAAGTTTATGTCATTAAATCGTATTAGACTTAATGTGCGTTCATTATAAACACTCGTTCCTATAATTAGCAATCAAACGTATCTTATTAAGGATTTTAATGAAACGTTTAAGCAGTTCATTCTACCAAATCTGAAGTTGCATATTAACATGTCGTTAGTGTTATTTTACGATGCGTTATCAGATACTTACGACATTCCATGAAGTTGTGTTGAATCTTATAAATATTTCTTGAAAATTATTTGCTACAAATCAGCCATTTTATATTAAATATAATAAACGACTTTATTTTCATTCCATGAAATTGTATTGAATCTTGTAAATATTTCTTGAAAATTATTTGCTATAAATTTTATATTAAAAATAATGAATGAATTTTCATTAAATTTATTTTCTTGAAATTCGTATTTTAATAACTGATTAATTGCTCTAACTGTTACTTCGTACTGCCAATACTTTTATATTCATAATCCAGTGCACAAATATTTTATTTACTTTTTGCAAAATTTGAATTTTCATATGCAACGAATAGTTAATCTTATGTTGTACAAAAAATGTTTGTATTTGCTCTATAAGTTAAAAATAATAACTTTCTTTACTTAAATATATGAATAAATAACGTACATAACTAAATACATATGTGTAATATTTTTCTTTCTTATGCATCACCTGGTTGTACAAACGTTTATAATTTATTATAATCCTTAAATGCTGATTAAATGCTTTAAGTTATTCTATTACATACATCATAAGACATGGTTTTGTCACACATACACATAATAATTGCAATGAATATTTATGTATCGAAAAATATTTACCGCATCCCTAGTGAAATTTTGTATCTCAAGTTCTGCAATTTTTCGGTAGCCATTTTTGACTGAATTCGTACGTACTTCAAGGTAGCCCTTATTTTTCGACTTCCAATTTTTCTTAGTCACCCCTAAAATTTTGACACTTGCTGAAAATAATTGCATCCAGCATGATTGGATAATTCATGCCGCAATTAAGATGAAGTTTTCAAAGTACGATTTCAGATTAACGTCGGATATGTTTACGGTCCTTTAATTTGAAAGTATCAGTGAGTATTTTGTAATAAAAATATCACTCTTTACACATGTAATACTAGCATTTGCATTCGGTTTTCAATAATATACACAAAGTTATTAAATTCCAGTATTAAACTTGATATGTAAAGTAGCGTTTGACCCACCGGGTAATGTGACTGCTGGGCAACTGGGAGCTGCATACATTTTATTCAAAAGTTGATCAATTTTCTAAAAATCTTGATTGTATTAGCACTTATAAATGAATTTTTTTTAATAGTTATAAAAATATTCTTTATTGAAATTTAAGTTGTATACTGAATTAGTCTATTATTAAATTGTACATAGTTTTTAATATATATTCTGTATTAATATAGATTTGCTTACATCAGCATGAAGGCTTTTATAATTCTTAATTATTTGGAAAATGTTTTTTCCTCATTTTTGATCAACAGAGTATTACATTCAGAAGTTGAACACAGCCAGAGTCACTGACCAGAACACACTAGAATTAAACCTTAAGAAAGTTTATAAAGATAAGTCTATATGCTCCATAAACTAGTATAACTTATGTTCACTTCTCTACAAATGTACTATCAAAAATAAATTCTGTTTATTCACTTCACTTATCATAAAATATCATAGAATCTTTAATCCTTTTGACTACCAAAAGTCGATATACAGTATTCGAGCACTAAACTGTGGATATCATCAAATTCTGTTGGACATTTCCTGTTTCGAGGTCTGTTATTTGATATGCAACAACTTCCTACATTGTTACGAATTAGCACTGTTACAAACATGGTAATTGTTGCACACTTTATGCAAGTTGAACGGTAAGCAACTTTCCGGCCACACAACTCTTCTGTCACCGTAGAAAAGCGAATATTCGACTAACTGTTCGACCGTTTTTCGCGTCGTTAGTTCTCTTTGTGCACACACCGAAACGTGTGTTAATTGCACGAAACGTTTGTGCAGCCTAGGTAAAGTAAATTCGCCCGAACGTTTTGCAAGTTATCGCGACGCTTCGTGTGTTTCGCAAAATGTCGTCCGGCAACTTTTTCCTGAACAGAAAACGAAATTCGATGGCGACGAACTTGTTTGCCAACTAATTTTAAAGCTTGAATAACTCGAATTTTAGTTAGTGACATAGTTTTTTTAAAGTTAACTTTTTGTTTTTGTATGCGAGTATTGGTTATGATCGTATGGTTTATTATATCGTATCGTGAATGATCAATGAGTTATCTTAAAGTTATCTTAAAGAACAATGATAACTGTGGTTTCAAAGATGCTGATAGGTAGCCATTTTATAATTTGATAAATTAAAAATTTTTGTAATAGTAAAGTTTCTAAGAAAAATTTCCGAATTCTATAGTTACTTTTAAAATTGTTAAATTATTAAATTTAAAAATTTCCGAATTCTTGATTTTTATACGAAATTATGGAATATTTAAATGTTCAAATTGCAATAATCAACAATTTCTCAAATACCCAATTTCCTGAGTACTCAATTCCAAAATCCTCTAGTTCTCAAATTCCCAAATTCGCAAATTTTCAGATACTCTAATTTCAAAAACGCACATTTCCAATTTCCAAAATCTCTCAAATTCCCAATAATCAAAAACCCTCCTTAAATTCCAAAATTCACAATTTATAAAATTTCCTAAATTCCCCAGTTCTCCAATAAAAATATTTCCTGTGTTCCCAAATCGCCCAGCTCCCAAATTAAAAAATTTTCAAACATGAAACTCCCATTTCTCCAAATTAGGAAGCTCTAAATCTTCGTAAATTTCCATCGCCCTCCCACTACACGAATTCTGCCCGCCAATGCCCGTCAGCGTTTCACCCGATATTTGATCTGCCCATCACCCGTCGCGACACGCGTTGCGTTCCATTCGTACTTGATTACCAGCTGTTAACACTAGTGTTACAACTAGGAGTAAACAGCCCGACGGAAAAATGAGCCATTTCACAGCAGCCAAGTGTTTTATTGCATCCAACGAGAGGACTCTGGTAGGTGCATTCATTGCTCCGAATCGTATCCGGCAAACGACAGAAAATTACTGTAGACAACCCAAGAAATGGCGCGTAGGTTAACTCAAAATAAAAGAAGTAGTCTCTCCACCTATCCCCACTCGGGTCAACGATTCACGCTGCTGCAGCTTCTTAAATTTTCCAAAATTCATAATTTTGTAACAATTGGTATCTCTATATTCTTCGGAATTTTCACATGGGGATACTGTGAGAGAACCTATGTGAAAGTGGTCTAAGTCCATTTGATGGTTTGTTGTTAACATATACAGATGTCAACCCACGAGTTGACCCAAAGTAAAAGAAGCTTTGTCACCGTGAACACTTCCTGTTCCGGCAAATAAGAATAATGACTATAACAACTGCTGAATTCGCACTATCTCACTCACTTGAGAGACGTTTGCTGACTATCATTTGGAGGTTTGGAAGCTTTGAATAAGGTGATTCGAAGTTTTCAGATGTACGTTTTGAAATTTGGAGCTTTAGTTTTAGAAATTTTGAATATTCGGAGCTTTGGAATTTGGAAGATTGAAAGTTAAGAAGGTTGAATGATCGAATTTAGAATGATCGAAATGTGCAATGTTAGGATTTTCGAAAATTGGAATTCAGGAACGTCAGGACATTGGAAAGTTGAAACTTTGGGTGATTCAAACTTTGGAAAGTGGGGACTTTGGAAGGTTAGAATTTTGCAAGGTTGGGACTTTTGAAAGTTGGAACATAGGGAAGGTTGGGACTTTGGAAAGTTGGAACAGTGGAAGGTCGGAACTTTGAAAGATTGAACCTTCGGATGATTCAAACTTTAGAAGATGAGTACTTTGGAAGGTTAAAACATTGCATGGTTGGGACTTTGGAAGGTTAGAACTTTGGAAGATTGAAACTTTGGACGGTTGGAACTTTGGAAGGTTCAGACTTTGGAAAGTTAGAACATTGGTAGGTGGAGACTTTAGAAGGTTAAGACTTGGAACGTTAGAACTTTGGAAGGTTGAAACTTGAGAAAGATGACGTTTGAGAAGGTAGAAATTTTGGAAGGTCGAAAATTTGGAAGATTATAACATTAGGAGTTAATAACTTTGGAAGGTTAAATCTTTGAATGATTTAAACTTTGGAAGGTTGGAACTTTGCAAGGTTAAAACATTGCACTGTTGGGACTTTGGAAGATTGAAACATTGCAAGTTTGGAACTTTGGAAAGTTGGAATTTTCGAACGTTAGAACTTTGGAAGGTTGGAACTTGAGAAGGATAATAATTAGTGTGCGACCGCTCGAGCCATACTACCGCAGAAAATACGTGTAAGGCGTCCATTTTTCTATTCTGAACAATTGGGGCCACGGTGCAGTCAAACCCTCAAGTTAGTACGACGCGTCTTGGGTTGTCTACTATCCCCAAATTCTTAAGTCCCAAAATTTCTACTTCCATAAGTCCCTAAATCCAATAATTCCTGTATCATCATACTGTTATAGAAACATGAAGAGCACCGTATTAGCCATTTAAAAATCCTTAAATCGCCGACTAACAAATCTTCATATTACCGTATCCGTGAACTGTCACATCTAAAAATCCCCAAATTCTTAACCCATTTGCAAATTTTTTAATTTCTTATATTTCTTTAAATTTTCTTGGAATAGACTTAACCAGTGGGAGACCCTATTGACTGCCATAGGTATTCACCATGTTGTCCCTGCGTTCGCATCTTCATTAGCGTTCAAGCTTTTAAGCTCGAAGCACGATCAATTCGGACACACTCGTATCTCAACGGCGAGCCAACCTCGCCACGTTCCTTAAAATGGCGGATACGAACGAAAGGAGGAACGGTGAAAAATACGAGGCGAACGATGACTTTTACGACGCTGCATGGCCGAATTTTCTGCGAGCAAATCGAGAATTTTGAACGTTAAGTGCGCCGGGGCTTGCTGTTTATGACGCGGTCATGTGAAGTATACGTAGATATTCGGGCGCTGCTGGATTTACTTTAGAATTCGGGACTTGGTTTTATGGGGCAGTTTTAAGAATCGTATGGGAAGAAGTTAGCGGGGAAACGATATCCGTAATATGCTCATATTTTTTGCGAACGATCGTAATCATGTGGAAAGTAATGGCATAAAATTGATACACCATACACACGTAGAATAGATGTATCAAGACTTTGTATTAAAATTTACTTTGTATCGATTTAAACACAACTTTTACTTTTTTCACGTTTCTAATGATCTTTCGTATTAATAATACGAAATTTGCTGATTAAGTTTAATATGATCTTAACAGACTTCGCGATTGGTGTATATCTAACACTTCTCAGTTTAGTCAAGTGTCACACTGTCAGATTTAATCACAGGAGTAATAAAATTATTTATAAATTACATAATTGGTGATCAACCACTGTCTATACATTATTAAAGATGTAGGTATTACTTTGTACTGATACTACAGGTTTTTCCTCTTTTCTGGTTTCGCAATATTTGCTGATGATCTTAAAATGCAGTATAGTATTAGTAGTTCGCAATGTGCTTCTTGGATTCAATGTTAAAGTCTTAACAAAGATACCTCTCAATTGAGCAAAATGTCACATTGTTAGATTCAGTCACAGAAGTAATTATTTCTAATTACATAAGACACTTTTGAATGCAATTTATATAAACACATTTGTAAAGTCTAGTTTAATTATGACTTCTGGCATCCATTTTGTTTTCATTGATTGCGCATGAGAAGTAGGAAGATATCTATCTCTATCTACTACTAAAATAATATTAAATTCAACTTAAGTAAAAAGATAGTGCATTGATCAAAACGAACATATACAAACGTTTGACAATAAAAAGGTCGTCGCAGGTTTCATGGAGCATCGAATATCGAAGATCTGAGAAAGCAGCGAGCAGACATCGTGGCAGCAAGATCGAACACAAACGCAAAGTTCAGCACGAACATTCCAAACGTGTTGAAGTTGTCCATAATAAAATCGTGTAACCGAATTTCGTCCGGAGCACTTGTAAAGCACGCTCGAAACGACGATAAAGAAGAGCTAGGTGGTCACAAATGTCCCCATTTTTCAGAAGAATCGAATTTTAAATATCTCGATGGAGCCATTCGAAGTTGGAGAATCCCCGTCGGTAACGACGAAAGTTTAGCCAAATGTTCCTGGGACATTCCATTTTAACCCGGAATCATAAATCGCCATTGAACAAGTATATCCATATCATACGGGTATATTCTGGTTCACGATTAACCCCATGAGTTAAAGGGCCAGGAAGGCGGGGTTTACGAAGTTCGCAAGAAATAACCGAGTTAAAATCGCGAGGCTCAAAATGGAGCTGAATTTTATGCGTAATTAAAAAGTGGAGCCGGATTATTGATAACTGCTGCAAAATAATTATCGTAAGTCAAATGTAATGTAGAGTGTATTTACAATTTCGAAATCATTAGAGATAATTGATGTTGGGAAGTTATATTCATGATAAAATTTTTCGAATTGACATAAATTATGTTGCAAATGTTTGTAATGAAAATTTGATGGCATTTTATGCTGTACACAATTTGATATTTGTTGGAATTGTTTAAGAAGTTAGACAATTTTTAACAATTTTCAACAATTTTTGGCATTTTGTAAACAATTTTCAACAGTTTTAAACAGTTCCGAACGATTTCTTATACAATTATAAAAAACATTAGACAATGTTAAAAATTTATTTTTTTAAATAAATAATTACCACTATTTACTAAATCTATTACACTGTGGTGAACAGCATAAAATGTTATTAAACTTCGATTGTAACAATCTCTTTAACATTACTTACTTAAATAAATGATGGTTTCTTCCAAATTTCCCTTACATCGGAATTCGCCATTCAAAGACACAAAATTTAAGAAAACAATGATAGTTCTACACTTTCTAGTTATCGAGATATTCTACAAAACATTCTTTCGAACATAAACTTTACGGGCAGTTATCACGCTCTTAAGACGCACGATACCGAAAAAGAAGTGTCAAATTATTTTTACATGTTTCATCGAAATTAGAAAATTAGATTAGAAAATTAGAAAGTTGGAATGTTGGAAATTTAGAAATTTGGAAAGTTGGAATATTGAAATGTTGGAAATTTGGAATGTTGGAATGTTGGAATGTTGGAAGATACGAATGTTGAAATGTTGGCATTTGCAATGTCGGAATGTCGTAATGTTGGAAATTTGGAATGTTGGAATGTTGTAACATTGGAATGTTGGAAATTTCGAAATTTGAAACTTTGGAATGTTGGAAATTTAGATATTTGAGAATTTGGAATGTTGGAATGTTGGAATTTGCAATGTCGGAATGTCGGAATGTTGTAATGTTGGAAATTTGGAATGTTGGAATGTGGGAAGGTTGGAATGTTGTAATATTGGAATGTTGGAAATTTCGAAATTTGAAACTTTGGAATGTTGGAAATTTAGATATTTGAGAATTTGGAATGTTGGAATGTTGGAATTTGCAATGTCGGAATGTCGGAATGTTGTTATGTTGGAAATTTGGAATGTTGGAATGTGAGAAGGTTTGAATGTTGTAATATTGGAATGTTGGAAATTTCGAAATTTGAATGTTGGAATGTTGGAAATTTAAATATTTGAGAATTTGGAATGTTGGAATGTTGTAATATTGGAATGTTGGAAATTTCGAAATTTGAAACTTTGGAATGTTGGAAATTTAGATATTTGAGAATTTGGAATGTTGGAATGTTGGAATTCGCAATGTCGGAATGTCGGAATGTTGTTATGTTGGAAATTTGGAATGTTGGAATGTGAGAAGGTTTGAATGTTGTAATATTGGAATGTTGGAAATTTCGAAATTTGAATGTTGGAATGTTGGAAATTTAGATATTTGAGAATTTGGAATGTTGGAATGTTGGAATGTTGTAATATTGGAATGTTGGAAATTTCGGAATTTGAAACTTTGGAATGTTGGAAATTTGGAGTCGGACATTTGGAATGTTGGTAATTTGGTGTCGGATATTTGGAATGTTGGGAATTTGAATCGTAGGAAAATTGAGTTTAGAAACACTTTAGAAATTTATTAATTCAATAATTTAGAAATCTAAAGAATTAAGTAATTGAGTGTTTTCGTAGTACACTAATTTTACAATTTAGTAATTTATAAATCTAAACTTCATATTACAAAAATGTCATAATTTAGTAACATACAAAATAAATATACAAAATTACACAATTTATACTCCTACAAATTCTTCCCATACGTATTTCTATTTAGGATCACACAGCCAGATTCCACAGTACATGAAATATCCGAGGATAAAGATGCAAAGATCATCGAAATTCTGCACCGATGCATTAACAACTTTGTGAACGTTTTTTTACTCCCCTTTTTTTCACTCGAATCCTCGTAGCCGGAAAATGGGAATGTCTCTGGGCGATGTGATTTCCAGCTAGATTGGAAATGCATTCACAGACGGCGTTCGGTAAAGTTACAGGAATTCGTTCTCCTCCGAATAGCCGGCGAAACTTTCACGGGAGGCGTTACAAGTTCAAACGATGTATTGCATCGTCGATGGTTCGTTATAAGCGTTCGAGTTTCCTCTTTCGATTTCTCCAAAGACATTAAAAAGAAGGAGATCGAAAGGGGAAGGGGGTTTGCGACGTTTTTCCGCGAACCGATTGAACGCTGAAAGCCAGCAGGCTTTCAACTTGATTGCCGAAACATACAGCAATGCTAGTAACTGTTCCCATGAAACTGTTCGATAAAATGATGGTTTTAATAGAAAAAAGTTCTTGTTGGTTACAGGATGTACAGTTAACGTTTCGTGACGATTTGCTTGTTGAATGCCAGATTTCTATCTATTGCTTTGATCTTTGTATCGCTATGCCGGAAATTGGCATTATAAATAATAGTAATTGATTCGTTAATTGCCATGATTTGGACGTTTACTTTGGCTGAAATTTCTAATTATGATGTACTTAATTGTAAATCTTAGGTATATCTTGATATTTTTGAAATACTTCATTCGCTTAGATGATTAATGGGGATTGTAAAAATATTGGATGATACTGGTAATATTTTAGATGTAGTACGTTAGATGTAAACAAAGATACAATATATCTGAAAAATAATATTACATATTATGTCTAAACAATGATATAATATATCTGAGTAATTGTATTATATACTGTGTGTAAACAATCATATATCTAAACAATGATAGTATATTAAAATTTCTAAACAACGATATAATATATTATATTTAAGTAATGACATAATATATCTGAACAATGATATTGTATATTGTATCGACTAATATGTTACTTCTAAACAGTTATTTAGCTAAAATACAATATTTTCCCTCACCCCGCCTCGAAATTTTTGAAAGTTTTCTGTATATCTTCAAAAATGTTGAGTTTAGAGAAAAATGTTTCCAACAAAAAATAAAGAGCATAAAAAGTTCTTCAAGAAATGGTCTATTCATTTTTTACGTAAACCTATTACTTCGGCTACTATAACCCAAACCCATAAAATATCTTTAATACTTGTTTTACGCTTTTACGTTTATTTTAATAAATACTAAAAATTTAACAAAATGTTTCAAATAAAAGTTGTAGATCCTTTAAAAATACGCATTTTATCTTTTATGCATTCTTGCTATACGTCTGATAGTTTTCAAGAAAATCGAAGTTTATATGTACCTTGTTGCGTTGTGCGTTTTTTATACTTGTACTTTATTATACTTTTGATTTATCATATATTTGGCGAAGATTTGAAAAGACATTTTTATTTGTGATTCATGATACACTCCCTTGCTAGGGATTTTGCTATTTTTCATAGTAAATTTTGTTGTACTTTAGATTCATCACAATGAGGCAAAGATTAAACAAAAGTATGTAAAACGTTACTTTGGGTCATAACAGTTAAAATAATAGTTTTACGTAGAAAATGTATGTAACTCTTTTTATAGAACTTCTTAAGAGCTTTAGTTTTTGTTGGAACGTTTCTTCTCTAAAATCAATATTTTCCGAGATATACAGTAAAGTTTCTATGTTTTGAAGCGGTGGGGGCGAACATGGTCACTAAAAATCCTCTTACGAAATTTTTTCTTAAACAAAGGCGATTATTGATTAAAATTTCTGTGCAATCAAGGGTTAGTTCTTCATGCAATTTTTCTAAATATATAAAAATATGTATTTTTCTTTCAGACGTATTTATCGCGAATTTAACGTGGCACACAAAGTGTTAACTATGCAATTATTAATTTTCCTTTGGAATTGAA
Source organism: Megachile willughbiella (assembly GCA_945859595.2). Lineage (NCBI taxonomy): Eukaryota > Metazoa > Arthropoda > Insecta > Hymenoptera > Megachilidae > Megachile > Megachile willughbiella. The sequence continues at coordinate 4,260,616 of OX243807.1, forward strand.
ACCATTTGTCACGAGGTGAGCAAGGATTTCCAGAAACATGACAGCATACCTCTAGCGACGAAACGCTAATTTCTGAGATTCTTCCGTTGTTTAATCTCGTTTAGAAGGTATTTTCAACGAGACACTTTGAGCTAACGAATTCTCGGAAACAACCAGGACAACGGGTACGAAAGTATTCAAAAATGTCCACTGTGTTGCTCTCTCTCTCCTGCACGCTGCATTTCAGCTCATTAAGTGGATGCCTCAGAGATTACGATTTAATTTCAATCCGGCAGGCTGGTCTTCCACGTGCACGGTTGAATTGTATTCATGGAAATTGAAATAAATGAAGAGCGTAGAATGTACCTTCCTGAAGATGATTTACGATCGGAGTAAACTGACACGTCGTCAATGATTTATTAGTTTCCCTTCGGTTCGCTTTTACGGAATCAGCAGCTTCCTGAAAATTTCTTTACGTTCGAGGCTGCTTTTAGATACGGAATTAAGATTGTTTGAAAGATGCATCTCGATTCAACCGATGCTTTTAAAAACTTCCGTTTAATATGGAAGTTCGTTAAAATGGAGAAGTAACTGAGAGAGTAACGCAGTTTCCGTGTAATTTCGCCTCCATTTTACAGTTACGATATCCTTGCACAAAACCTGATGATTAAATTGAACGACCGCGATTAAACGGGAGATTGTGGCAAACGCATCTTTGGGTTCGTTGCAAAATTTAGGGAAATTGTTCGTTTCTAAAGCGAGCACCGAGTGGAATATTAATTTTAGGATGAAATAGGGTAGGGTCTCATTGTGATTTTAGAATTTCGTGAAACAAACTCTGTGTAATTTTGGAGATTTGGAAGAATGGAAATACAGGTGAAAATTAGAGTAAATTGTATTAATGTTCGTTTTGAAACTTGAGCTCCTTTTAAGAAGCAGAATGTTATAAAAAATTATTGTTTTTGTTATTGATTTTTGTTAGGGCCAAGATTGTTATGATCACTGGTACAGTGTTGTACGACATATTTTTGATGAAGAAAGAATTTAAACAAAAAAGGAACATAATGTGTAAGAATTACTTAGTATTTGGTAAATTAAGATGGTTTAAATAATGGATATATAAATTTATTAATCTCTTGATTTCAATTGAAATTTGGTTTGAAACTTGGAAAAATACGAGTGCTGGAAAAACTTAAACTTTAAAGGAGAATCGAAGAATTTCAAAGTTTGTCACTTTTAGAATTTAAGAATTTGAGAATTTGAGAATTTGAGAATTTGAGAATTTGAGAATTTGAGAAATTGAAAATTTGAGAAATTAAGAATTTGGAAATTTAAGAATTTGAGGATTTTAGAATTTTATAAATTGGGAAATTTAGAATTTGAGAATTTGAGGATTTGAGGATTTGAGGATTTGAGAATTTTATAAATTGGGAAATTTAGAATTTGAGAATTTGAGGATTTGAGGATTTGAGGATTTGAGAATTTGATAATTTGAGAATTTGAAAATTTGAGAAATTAAGAATTTGGAAATTTAAGAATTTGAGGATTTTCGAATTTTATAAATTGGGAAATTTAGAATTTGAGAATTTGAGGATTTGAGGATTTGAGAATTTTATAAATTGGGAAATTTAGAATTTGAGAATTTGAGGATTTGAGGATTTGAAAATTTGAGAATTTGAGAATTTGAGAATTTGAGAATTTTAGAATTTGAGAATTTGAAAATTTGAGAAATTAAGAATTTGAGGATTTTCGAATTTTATAAATTGGGAAATTTAGAATTTGAGAATTTGAGGATTTGAGGATTTGAAAATTTGAGAATTTGAAGATTTTAGAATTTTAGAAATTGGGAACATTAGAATTTGAGAATTTGAGGATTTGAGGATTTGAGAATTTGAGAATTTGAAGATTTGAGAATTTCAAAAATTGTAAATTTTAGAATTAGAGAATTTGAGGATTTGAGAATGTAAAAATTTGAGAATTTAATGTTTTGAAAATTTCAAAATTTAAAAACTGATATAAATGCAAATTTTGATATTTTAACAAGGTAAAATTTGAATGTATTAAAATATAAAGCTGCGATCATAACATTTACGTTAGAATGAACATTATAACGAAGCTAATATCGTATGTTCCTAAATCCCTACCTCCCTAATTATTTTAATTGAAGAGAAATAATTAATCCTCTTATCTTTTAACAAGGTTTGGTAACTACAAAATTACTTGCATTAATTTATATTCATTATTATCTATCCAAAATAATGAGTTACTTCAATTAAAAACTATTTTTATCCATTGAAACCTATTTAAAATAATATGAAGATTAAACAACTTTCAAATTGTTGTTATTTAAAAACTCATTCGTGATTTTTCAATATATTTATTTTATTAAAAATTTTTCTTTGAAAATTACTCACACTATTTACATTATTTACGTTATAAAAGATTAAACCATAAAGAGATTAAAATTTAAACTATAGATACCGCAGCTAACAAGCTTTAATATTCTGTGTAATTTCAGAAACATGCAAAATCCGTAATAAATGCATAATAAATTCGTAATTCCATAAATCATTAAGAAAATAATTATTCATTATTTTCTAATATAGTACTATTATTTCAAATTTGTATTTGAAAAATACTGAAGCTTATTCACACCACAAAAGATTAAAATTCTAAAGAAGTTAGAATTTAAACTCTACATACCGTAGCTAAATAATTCTAATATTATTTGTAATTGCAGAAATATACTAATTCCGCAATAAATGCATAACACCGTAATTTCAAAAGTCATTATAAAAATAATTATTCATTATTCTCTGACATATTACTATTATTTAACATTTGTGTTGGAAAATTACTGAGGCCATTCACATCACAAAAGATTAAAATTCTAAAGAGGTTAGAATTCAAATTCTGCATACCGTAGCTAAATAACCCTAGTATTCTTTGTAATTGTAGAAAATATACTAAATCCGCAATAAATGCATAACATCGTAATTTCAGAAGTCATTCAATAAATAATTATTCATTATTCCGAATATATAATTATCTAAAATTTGTATTTGAAAATTACTAAGTCCATTCACATCACAAAAGGTTAAATCCTAAAGAGGTTAGAATTCAAACTCTAAATATCACTGCTAAATCCTAATACTCTCCGTCATTTCAAACATCTCTAAAATTGTATCAAACATCGTGTTGTCGCATATTGCATTTGGTTAACGCAATCGTTCAATATCCTATTTCGAAGATACTGATTCGTTGTGTGTACAGGATACAGCCGAGGGGAAATCGTTAAAACGTTTATTAGGAAATGCGGGTCCCCGAGTCCCGCCTCTGGGACCTTTAAACTCCTAAATCCACAGAAACACCAGTAACTCATTTAGCCAGTGTTACTCAACAACGGGAAGTTGTAAAATAAGTTTGTTTTGGTCTGATTCACCTGCGGTAAATTACACTATTCTATCGGAATTATGCGGCGAAAACCATGGCACTATGGAAACTCATTTATCCTCTCGCATAAATTCACGTGACTTACTATCATTTTTGGGATGTAATTCAAACGTCAGTTTTAATATATTGATTGTGATAATTGAATAAAAATTTATACAAGTATCTATTACGATTATTTATATCTTATACGTTATAATACCGTGTATATACATACAAGTTATATGTATGTTTGTGGTATTTATGTGTACGAGTTATGTGGAAAACTACATATTATATGTATATGTGAACTAGTGTTTTTTTTTATATATGATGAAAAATTTGAAACAAAATAATAGAAGTGGTAGTATATTTTACTAGCAACATAATGGTCCACATTTGTATTTGTCTACACATTTTATGTATATTATACATAACAGTTTTATGTATATATTTTTGTATAATTTTTATATAATATGTAATATGTTATATGTTATTAATATATAAATTTTCATTTTTCTCTCACCGTTTTCAAATTAAAAACAGCAATGGAAAACTTTATACTTTAACCCTGTCGTTTTTTTAATTTTCTCTCTTCAAGCTTAAAAAAGAAAAGCTAAATGAAAAATTCTGAAAGTGTAGTTAAAACTTGTTACGGTAGAAACTCATTAATAGAAAAATATATTTAAAAAAACATTGCGATTAATTAAATATAATATTCCCTAAGAAATAAATTTGTATAATTTTCTTCGACCAATTTGAAAGCATTTATAAAATTGCACATTATAAAAGGATCAAATGCTTATTTAATGAAACAGGTCCGAATCAATTTAGTTAACTTCACTAATTTAGTTAAACGTTTCAGAAATGTCACGAAGGAGTTCTCCCGAGCTGTATTCATTCAAACGTAACCTAAAATGCTATAAGTATAAAGGAGCGCGTAATTGATTTTATAAAGCTTTCAAAGTGTTTGGAGTCAGTTGACGTGCAAAGCAGAAACGTTTATAAGTAGCTAAGTGATTCTGTGAGCATGTATACCTTTAAAGTTCGTTACGTGGGTAAGAACGTCACGAAAATGAAATCGTGTTTCCAGTGTACAGACACATTTAATTATATGATTTGTTCCTTCCCCTTTCCCCATTTCTCAACGTTAGCTACTGAGAAATACACGGCATTCTCTAACTATTTAACTGCAATTTGTTAATTTAATTAACTTCTTTGTCGAAGAAATTAAATATTTATTAATCGGAATATGTACTGCTAATTTGTGATTTGTGAAATGTGGATTGTGAATTTTAAGATATTTAAGGACTTTGGGATTTTGAAATTTTTAAGTTTGAAATTTTGGAAATTTGGAGTTTTGCAAGTTATGGATATTGAGATTTTGGAATTTTATAATTTCTAAGTTTTGAGAGTTTGATGAATTGGACTTTTTGAGTTTGGAACTTATGGGGTTGTGGGTTTTTGTATTTTAGAATTTCGGAATTTTGTGAATTTTAAACTGAGAATTTGGTGTTTTAAAACTTTGATACCTGAGAATTTTGGATCTTCAGAGCTTTCAGAATTTTGGGACATTGAGATGGTAAATTTTCTAATTTTCTAATTTTGGAAGTTTATAAGTTAGATATTTTAGAATTTTGGTATTTTACAATTTCATTTTCAGAGATTTATTATATCGGAATTTGAGAACTTTGAAAATTTGACTTTGAGGTTTTGGGGTTTTGGGACTTCAATTCAGAATTTTGAAGTTTCACTTTTTTTGAACTTCTGGATTTTGAGATATTACAATCTCAGAACTTTCGAATTTTTATAATAATTTCAGAAATTTAGACCTTTGGTATTATACAATTTTTTTTTACAAATTTGGAGTTTTGAAAATTTACACTTTTGAAATTTGTAAACTTAGGGAATTTGGGATTTAGAATTCTTCAAATTTTGAAACTGACAGTTCAGAATTTTTCAACTTCGTAATTTTCAAATCTTTGGGATTTTTAAGACATTACAATGACAGAATTTTATGATTTTTCAATCTTACAATTTTACAATTTTACAATTTTGCAATTTTGTAATTATGCAACTTCGCAATTTCAGAACTTTGTTCTTCTGAAATTACTTAATTTTGTCTAAAAATATTATGTCAGCTTTTTTATACCAAGCCAAAAATTCTATGTCGTTTCAATGATCATAAAATACAAAAACCGTAATTAAAACTGTTTAAGAGATAAAATTGTTCGATTTTTCAATCATGAATTTCTGTGCTAGAGAATGTATATGCAAATTTATTTATAAAAATTGACTGTTTATTATACTGCCAAGAAAATGTCAATTATTGCATTTGTTAAGAATAGTTTTATTTTGCGAATATTGCAAGCACACGTATTAGTTAAATTAATATGAACATTTACTAATTAATACGATTATTTTCTGTAACCTAATGAGGACAATTGTATTTCATAAAGAAATTGTACAAATTTTTTTGCACGAATAAAATGTATTCATGTTGTATATGTATGTATAGACATAATAAATATACATAATACTATATATGTATATATGACTTGTAAATAGACCACCAGTATTTAAACGTTTTAGCGAACATTATACATAAACATCGAAATCATAAAAATCGTTAACTGACTTGACAATATGTCCTAAAACAAAAGTAATAAATTATATCTACACCACTTGTGCTGTTCGCTTGTCCATCAATACCGATATTTTATATCGTCCCGAATGAATAGTGACATATCAATTGCCATTAATAACAATTGTTGTCCGCCATGTCACATGGGACATCCACAAATTTCGAGCTTGTCATTTTTCGAGAGACAATACTTAACAAATAACACTAAATATTTATCGTTATATCCAGCAGGTATATCTGCAAAGAGACGTGCTCCATAAATAAACAAAATAACGAACATTGACAATCAGTCGATCAAGTTAAATGTCAGAATTCGTGATCGTGCGTGGTGAATTACAAGCAACAGGATTAGAGGAACGTTTCGAGTTTCGAATCCAGTTTACGCAGATCATCCCGATGGAATTGTCGGTGTACGGACTGTGCCTCGGCAGGGAATTGCTTGAAACGGAAACGAGGATTTACGTGAGCACACTTGATCGAATTTACCCGGCATCTTCGTCTACGCTTCCTCGAGGAAACGTTATTTAACAGGTATCGTTTCCTCGAAACTCAGACCACACCTCGCCCCTTCCTTCCCAGTCATCCCCTGGATCAGAGTGTCGACTTTTAGCGAAGCTACGTATCGATCCACGGCTCTCGAAGGGAACTTTGACACCGTAAACCGGTTTGGCGAAAAATGACTTAACTTCGAGTAACCGGGCACCCCCTCTAGCGCCACCATTATGCTACGCTGCTGGCCAGAAGTGATCGTGATTTGCCGCGACGGGGGTGAACTGTTTGAACACGTAATCGAGTCGTCACTCCCCTAACTGTTAATGGAAGAGAAGGGAAAAAAGATTCCTGTAACTTTCTATCCGCTTCTGCCAGCTTTATATATACCGTGTAATCCTGATAAATGAGATGTTTGATTTCCGAATTGAGTTCTGATTACTGTTTGTTAATGGGAGAGGTTCAATTCCATTGTTGGATTTTTTTTGTGTTTTACGTCCAATTACTGATTCTTGTGCTTTAAGAATTTGCAAACTTTCTTTTTGTAGTATTAGTTTTTGAGGAACGCAATTTTTAAGGAAGTTGAATTTTGCGTTTTAGATATTTCTTACATTGAAACGATAACAGTAATAATATACTCTGTTTACAGAGTAATGAATAAAATTATGTCTGAACAATGTTTGAATTGTGGGAGGTACTTGTCGAACATTTCTCCTGATATTTTTTAGTTTATTTCGAAAATTAAGAGTTTATAATAAAATTTAATTATATTGAGTAGAACTGCTTGAGACAAATATCAAAGAATTCTTATTTTCAATTAAACAAATCAAATATAATCTAAGGGTTCCAGGATCTAGTAATCTAGTGTATCGAAAGTTAGAACAAAATGGCTATAAATTAAACTAGATAATAGAAAGGGAGTGATGGAAAGGTGTCCGCCATATTGGTCTGAGCATGCGACCTCTACTGGCGGTAAAATTCAAATCTGTTTACGTACATTATCTCAATGTTTATAATAAAGTAACCGAATAAATATTTTTATCGATTTAATATGAAATACTGAGATGAGATATAAATATTATTTATATTTCATTTATCGAAATACAAATATTATTTGTAAATATACGTTTAAACATCTTTCTTTGAATCAACGTTTAATCTATACTTATTATTTGTATTAATTAAATTTATTATTGCTAATGAATTACAGTTTTTAATTTTCAATAAAAAGAAGAAAACAAATATTCATTTTAGAGCTTTCATTGTTCTCGGTTTTAAAGTACCTCGTTTATTTCACATTTCGTTTAAAAATTTTGTAACAATCGCATTTTAATAAAATTTACTAGTATTATAAACTTTTGAAATAACGCGAACATTTTGCGAATGCAGTAAGCGTATAATAGAATACACGCAATAAAAAAGAATTTCATGTTTTTGTTACGAAATAAACTGTGGAAATTTGATTTCAGGCTACAACAATTTCAATCCCAATCCAGAATATCACATTTTGTTTCTATGAGATTTTATATTTGTATACATATGCAGGATAAATAAATTGAAAAATATTTGTGCAAACAGCGCGAAGAATTCGTCAGCCGATGTAAAAATCACAGCGAGTCAACAATCATTTGCTTTTATCACCCATTTTTCAACGGATATTGATTCGTGTAAAATATAACAAATAAAAACGGTTATATGAAAAATTTACATTAATTACAAATTGCTTTTTAAACTGGTCTCACATAAATATTTCTTTCGCAAAATATTTTCTTGTTATTATATTCAAATTTTGTTTAAATAGAAAATCAATAAAGAATATAGTGTAATACAACAAATAATGAAATTAAATACAAAATTTAGTGTTATTATATTTAATAATTAAATTCAATAAATGATATAGTATTATTACATTTAATAATTAAATTCAATAAAAGATATAGTGTTAATACATTTAATAATTCAATTAAATGAAGAATCAGGTGTTCATGCATTTAATAACAAAATTAAATAATGGAATAAGGATTTATATATTTAGTAATCGAAATAAATAAAGGTTCCAATATCCACATATTCAATAATAAAATTAAAGAGAAGTTAGGTGTTTGTAACTGTAAAAATCAAATTAAGTAACAAATAAGGTGTTCATAGATTTAATAATCAAGTTAAATAAAAATGGTATTTATACATTTAATAACGTCATTAATGCATCACATTGGTATTACTAAATTAATTTTATGCACATTAAATAAAAATATACTAATTTTGTTTCTGATATTGCTTAATCCCTGGCCCTACAATATGGCGTCACACTCGTGACGCACACTACAGTTGGAATGTAATAAACCAGGCTCCTATTTTCCCTACTATTGAATTTTAGGTTGAATTCTAATTATAATCTGTATAACCAAGTATTGCTGAAGATAAACTGTGCTTAACATTTTAACCTTCTTCGCTCGCCTTAACGTTGTAGCAATTAACTAGCAGCATGTGACGCATCCAGAAAATAGGTTAAGGGGTTAACTCAAAGAAAAAGAAAATAATGTTGACATATGTCTAATAATATCACAAAACACCCCATGAGTTTTACTCAATTTTACGTGCATAAAATCAGAACATACTAATTTTATTTCTAAAATTGCGTAAGTCACAAAAATGATATCTCATTCGTATCTTCTCTTCCCTTTTTCGTTTAGATTAACCTAAAGAAAAAAGTTTGAAGCAGAAAAGGAATTCAGTAGTAGGTCAAGCTTGATTTAGACGTGCCGATCAACTTGAAATAGAAGTTCCCAAAGAATTACGAGCATCTGGATCAAAGTTCTGACCGAGGCGTTTCCGAAATCGTTGCGTTACTTCCCTGGACCTATCGAAAAGATAAATCGACCTTGCACCACGTGTAACGGGAAATGTTACGTTTCCTTGACGTTTGATGGATACGAATGGCTGTAATTTCAATCTTGGAGGTTGCTACCGTGGATACAGCCCACGATGAAATGTGGTTTAACGTTCAACAATTTCCTTCGATCGATCCTCGATCTTATGTAATTGCATCGCGAAAGGTAAAAACCGGTGAAGCAATGGATGGATCAATAACAGCTTCCTTGATATCTTTTTCTTCGGTACAACATACGTTTCGCTTTCGTTAAAGGGTTCAATTCTCTTTGTTAGTTGAAGTTCATTAAATGTACCATATTTTTGGAACTTACTGCGCAATGAAAAGCTGTTTTATTGAAATAGAAATTTTAGCGAAATTATAGTTTGTATATGTAGTCTTACAAATTTTGAAATTAATGTTTCTCCATTTTCAAATCTGAATTACCAAATTTCTAAATGTTTGTAGTAATGTATTTCTTAATTGACAAATTTGTGAGTTTGACATGTTAGTCAAAATTTTTACTACAAAATTTTCATTTTTCTAAATTTTTAGCCTAACAAAATTTTTAATTTATGCATTTTGTATATTAATTTTCAAATTTCTAAATTTCTGTATTAACAAATTTAAAAATTTTCAAATTTCAGTATTAAATTTTTAAATTCCTAAATTTTTATATTAATAAATTTTTAAATTTGTAGATTCCCATTTAACAAATTTCCAAATTTCTTAAGATGTGTATTAACAAATTTTCAAATTTCTAAATTCGTGTATTAACAAATTTTGAAATTTCTAAATTTCTATGTTAACAAATTTTGAAATTTGTAGATTCCTATTTAACAAATATCCAAATTTCTTAAGTTGTGTATTAACAAATTTTTAAATTTGTAAATTCCTATATTAACAAATTTTCAAATTTTTAAATTTCTATATTAACAAATTTTTGAATTTCTAAATTTCTGTATTAATAAATTTCCAAGTCACCAAATTTCTAACTTTCCCCAATTATAAATTCCCATATCTTCAACATTACTCCAAATATACAAAATAGTAAAATTTATATCTCTAATGTGTTAAAAATTCAAAAAATTAGAATCTCTTAACTTCGAAGTGTTTAAATTTCGAAATCTCCGTATTCTAAATTTTATAAACTTAAATTCTTCTATTTTACAAATTCACAAATTTCAAAATTTCATAAAATACATATTAAAATTCTTAAAATATATATTCTCAAGTACATATTTCCTCAAATAAATTTTTAAGAAAATATCTGATTTAAGCTTTCGTTAATAATGTAAAGAAATATTCTACCACTACTCTTCATACTTTTTATCTACTAAAAACTATATTTTATCTGTAATAATATCTTGTAAATCTGTCCTTAAATTATCTCCGTTGTTCCTAAATTCTCTCAAAATCAAATACAAATTGAAAAGTCTACAGACTTGAGCGTACACCATGTTTCTTTCGTCTATTTTGTTCAGATTACCAACAGCAAAAAAGTACCTAGGCGGCAACTACCTATTACTGCATTTCTCGCTTGTTTCCGCTCATTATAATAGCAAATTATGTCGTCAAAAGGATATGTTATAAATGTGGTAATGTATGTAGCAGGAAATAGAAAATGCTGCAAACTATCAAAACAAGGTTCTTCTTCCTTTACCCGTGATGTTACACTCGATTTTCAAGTAACGTAAATACGCGGTTTTGCTTTCAAGTTTTCATCATTAGTTTCAAGTTTCCACCAGCAGCGTGTTTCTGATGTACAGCAATTATAAACCGGATATTATTTCTTATTATAACTCCGCCAAAAATAACATAGATGTTCTTGACAGATTACTTACAGAGTGTACATGTTGGAGATATACGGAATCTTGGATCATCATCATTATTTATGCATTATCTAGATATACGCGACGTATAGTGTATTAGTTTTCACACAAATAATCTATCAAATCTGATGGAAAAATATGCCGGAAAGAATTATAGATTCAATTAATTCTAACGAGGTGTTAATTGCTTTTCGATGTAAAACTATATGTACTGTGATTAGAACAGTAACATTTGTTTGTTTGTACTATATATTGCAAGATTCTTTAATTTAATATTTGGCATTTTTATTTTCGGGGAAGTTTATGTATTCATATTTCAATTTTTCAAGTTATATAAATTAAAAGAAGTAGGATAAATGGTAGTAAAACGACAAAATATTGTAAAACGATATTAATTAAATTGATTTATAATTTGTGAGGACATAATTTGAACAATGAAAAAAAATGTACAGACCGTAATAAGTAACTTTTTTCGAAGTTGGTTAATAAAATATACTATTTCTATATTTCGTTTGTAGTATTTAAATAATATTTTATAAATATATCAGAAATTGTTGATAATTAGTAATGAATATCATTCAATACAAATATATTCCTATAACATTTCATAAGTGAAATTTGAATAATTATAGTGTGAAATTAACCCTTAATTGTGAACTTATTCTCATCATACTTCAATTTGCAAGTTTTTAAGTGTTAGATTTTAAATACTACAATCACGTGTAAATAATAATATTAAAGTTATTCAAAATAATCTTTCAGAAGTAATATAATTTTGATTGCAATATTTATATTAATTATAATTGAGTAATGTAACGCTGCACATCGGTGGTGCTTGAAAGGCACACTTGGAGCATTAAGGGTTACATATTTACCAAAAATGTACAAATAAATAATAAAACGTATTAATAATCACACATTAATATGTAATTGCATAATATTATTATTAAAATATAATATGTGTAATCATTAATGTATATTATGAAATATACAAGTGAAGAATAAAATATATTAACGACACATGAACTAAAGTTAAATAATAATCTCTATCCCAATCTTTTTCAATTTCACATTATAAAAGCCTGCAATGTAAACGAATCTTGTATTTCGCCACAACAATTCCACCGGGAAAAATAAAAGCAGCAGGGGTGACTACCCTTATTCGTAATCAACTGTGTGTTAAAACGGAAAAAAACATCGACAGAGTATCAACAGTAGCATCAGTTTCAATTAATGCTTCCATTTGTGTTTCGGCTCGTTTGTTAGGCAATCAGCAGCTTGGCAATCAATCTCATTCCCCCGGAACTAGCCGACCGGACTGTTAAATAATTAATGTCCAAATTCGACCAGCAACAATGCACCCTGGTGACAATTGTTGAATACACGGTAATCCTTTGAGTCCCCAATTGTTACACAATGGAGATACAATTTATTAGGTGAATGTGAACTCGAACTGATTGCAGTTGTGATTTGTTTTCGTGTTTTGAGAGGTTAGGTTATGTTGGTCAATTAATTAAGTACATAACTTTGGCAATTTATTTTTCCGAGAGAAAGATACTTTTGTTGATAGAGTATTTTTTGGCGAAAATAAAGAAGTGTATTAATAATGTATACAATTTGTTGTTTGGAAACAAATGTGCAAGTTTGGAATACAAGCGGAATGGTAGTAATTTCAAATTTTTTAATTTAGAGATTTTAAAGGTAGGAAGTTTAAATATATGTATAGAAAATTTGGTAGTGTGGAGGTTTAGAAATTTAGTAATTTATAAATTTAGAGATTTACATAACTTTTTGAATATTTGGATATTTGGCAATTTTGAGACTTGGGAATTTGAGGATTTGAGGATTTGGAAATATTGAAAATTGAGAATTTGAGGATTTGAGGATTTGGAAGTATTGAAAATTGAGAATTTGAGGATTTGACGATTTTGATATTTTAAAACTTGAGAATTTAAGAATTTCAGGATATGGAAATTTTGAAACTTGAGAATTTAAGAATTTGGGGATGTGAAAATTTTGAAACTTGATAATTTAATGATTTGAGGATTTGAAAATTTTGAAACTTGAGAATTGGAGGGTTTTGATATTTTGAAACTTGAGAATATAAGAATTTCAGGATATGGAAATTTTGAAACTTGAGAATTAAAAAATTTGGGGATGTGAAAATTTTGCAACTTGGGAATTTAAGAATTTATATTTATGAAAATTTCGAAATTTGAGAATTTAAGAATTAGGAGATTCAAAAATCTTAGAATCTGGGGATTTTCAGAGATTTGAAAATTTCAGTTTTTGAACATTTGAGAATTTGGAAATTTGTAAAGGTATCAAAGAATATAGAAATATTTTATGGGAATCTGGGAATATAAGAATATATCTAGGTACCTGTATATACAGGGATTTGTGGATTTAAAGATATAGGAATCTAGAAGTATGGGGACATAGGGATATAGGAATTAGATAAGATAGGAAATCTGAAATATAAGAATATAGGAATGTAGAAAAAATTCCACACCCCTCTTTTATATTACAACCCCCCGCCCTCGAGTTAGAACCACGCACGAAAATTTCACTTTTATGGCTATAACGTTATGTCATATGGAAAATTGTCTTAGGTCATGCAAACTTATTACTAAATACGTTGATAACGATATATACATAGCAATTTGTTATTATCGTGATAATAAATTGTGTGGTGAGTGATTAAGGGTCGTGCGTTTACGTTAGCCTCAAGTATCGATAGCGTCAGGTGAAATTTGAATGCCATAGAAAATGTCTGCCTACTCAAAAGACTAGTTTACAACTCTTCAACCACATTATCTGAGTTGAAAAGAATTACAGATATTTGGAAAAATAATGAAGATATAAAGCATATGATCAATGTATACGGAGCATGTTACAAGCTGTGACCAAAGCAAAGAAAATACAAGATATTAACATGTGTTAATAATGTTATACACAGTAGTAGTGCATCATGTTAGTAGCTAATAAATTATATCTGTACAGGAGTTTTAACTCTAAAAACGTGTGAAATGCTGAAAATAGTGGTTCTAATTCGATGGCCAGGACTGTAGAATATATCAAGTACCAATAACATTGTTAAATTAATTATAGTCTTTCGTATGTTTTTAAAATGAAATTTCTCGAGTATAATAATTTGGCCAGTCGGTGTAAGTAGAGCATCGAATTCGGCTTCTCACGGTAATGTTCCGCAAGGGTGCGAGTGACACGGTAAAAATATCGGTAGCTTGGCAAAATTAATTACCGCAAGTTCTGCGTAATGGAATTCCAAATAAGTTTGATTGATGAACGGCTCCATGACGACGGATCCTTCAAGATCGTTACGTAGGAGGACAGAATCGCGAAACTCCGCGAATATCGATTTCTAATTTGCCGCGGTGTTCTCCCAGTGACAGCTGGATACTTTATCGGTACTTGCTAACAAGGTATCGTAATGTGCGGTACAACTTCAACGGAAGATTTAGTATACGTGCACACGTATATTTTACGGTAAAAAGGACGATAGTCGAACATAAAATATATGAGCCCTTTATTTTCAAAGTGAGACAAGTAATTTTTGAAAAACATCAAAGACAATAGATAAAACTTAATATGATATTTTTATCTGTATTTATAGTGAAAATAATTAAAATTCCCTCATATTTAGGGGTTGAAGTTTGCGTGATTAATGGTATTGGAAAGAGTTTTATTTTGAGTGGTGCAAGTTCTTAGGTTGAAATTATTTTAAACCGAATATATTACGGTAGTTTTGGTAAATTTTAGTAATACGAACAATACTGTGAAAGGTACAAATTGTGTAATTTTGGTGACATAACCTCAATATGAGCGAGGGTGTATGTCTCTCTACGTATCATTGCTTTTTTTCTATTATCAGCTTGCAAGTTCTAATTTAGCTTCTAATAAATAGTCAACAAAGTCAACACGGTTCTTGTTTTAGTATCAATGCACTCCTCAACAATTTTACTATTTAAATTAATTACGAATGGTTTATTTTATTAAAAGAAAATACGTCTCAGAATGATTTCGACAGAAATTATAACTGCGATGCGTCTGATGATAAAGCTAGCAGGTAATAATAAGAATATAAAAATACTTTCCTGAGTAATAACGCCACTCCAATAAAATCCTCATTTCAAAGAAATTTTATGCTTATAAAAATAAGACCCGTGAGGATTGGTAATAAAACCTTGCAGTCAAGATCTGAATATGAAGACAATGCGGACTAAAGTAATTCAAAGAAATTAAAAAAGAGAATAACTGAATAATTCAAATGCTTTCTGTTTAATTAATGATTACAGTAATTTATTAATTTTGGAAGTGAGGCAAGTTCATTTGAGTGTAATAGAAACTTTATTTTTTTTTACGTTATTGAATAATAAATATACCACAAAATACAAAAAGTACCTGGTGCTTATCAATATTTATAAATTTATTAAAATGCAAACCCTTAAGTACTTCGCAATAATAAAAAGTGGACTTGTCCCATGTTCAAATTAAACGGCTCATGTTCTGCCAAACGTAAAAGAATTGTACTACAGATTTCATAATTAATAAAATTGCCGAATTTTTTATCTTTGCAAATGCAATTGTACCTTTTTGAAGTGAAACTTGCATTATAATAAAGTTGCAATTACTTTTCCATACAATAAATTTTTAAACGGAACACACTATATTTATATATAGCTTATCATTTGTGAGAGTTCGAAAATGTTCTTGCTTAAATTAATTATGAATATATTGAAAATGTTTCATTATATTTATTAGTCTCCAGGTAGTCATTTCTGGTATTTCCAGTTAGGCAAGTTGTTGGGGATATGATGGAAGTAGATTTCTACTTGTGAATAAAAAGGCAGTTCTTGAAAAGTGATAATGATTTTAATTGAAAGCGATGAACATAAATAAATTGAAAATAAATTACTACTTTTCTCTAAAGACTGTTAGGTTAGGTTTTCTTATTTACAATTAGAAAATCTAGTTCCATCATATCCTCAACTCACCTAATTGAAAATTCTCAAAATTCTCAACTATGAATAATAAATATAATAAAAAACATTGCTGATATATTCGATAACATTTGTTAAAAATAAAAATATAACATATTCATGTAGTAATAAAAATGAATAAAAATAAATAAAAATTAACATGTTATACATAAGTGAATAAATTCTTTACAAAATGAATGATAGATTCATATGAAGATTTAATAGCCACTCACGTGATACAAATGGTTAAATTGATGCACTGTAATGGCAGACAAATACAAAGGTATTAGAAATTAGCTGGTGAAATTAATCACTGAAGTTATGCACATTATGAAACACTGTAGATTTACATCTCTGTTCCTCGAACAACGGATCCGCTGAAACTGCGATTGGGAAAGTTCATTGCGGACTCTATTAAACCCTTTGGAACGACATTTATATTCGCCTGCAGCAAACTATCGTTATAGCCATCCACGAGCCGACAAATCGATAACACCATTGACTTCGCTCCATTGATTTCACCCGATCGTCATGTATGAAAAGTAGAGAAAAAGAAGTTGGCCGTTTGTAATAAATATCCACCGGCACGAATTTATCATCCCGCTCGAGTGACTTTTACGAGGTAAGAAATGCTCGTGGGCATTGAAATTAATTGGCGACATTAATTAATTTTAACGGCGATGGACAGTGTGCTATGAGGAACATGTGAACAAACGAGGTACGAATGGTATCGATAATAACGTTAATTGCACGTAAGGACTCTTGTAGGTGATGTTTTATGATTGGTCAAGAATATTTGCCCTTTTTGACGCCTTTAATGACGTTGAGAGTTCATTGGAAATTTATGAATTTAAGTGCCTGTCTTTATGAGCAGTACATAAAAATTGTTTTTACATTCGATTTATATTCCATTATTGATTCAGGGAAGTTAGACGAAAGTATGACCCATTTGAGAAACAGTTCTGAATAATATGCATTTTTTATGGACCTTTGTTTTTCGATTGAAGCAATATGTTACGAGTCTCTGTGACCACTGCTGAACATTTGACAGAAAGTCAAAAGTGTAAAAACAGTTTCTCGTGAATATTTCGTTATCTGTCAATTTTACGACAAAAATAGTTATAAATTATTTTGTAGCTTTGGAAATGTTCTACAAAAAAGGTTATATAAGTTATTTTCGTGGGAGTAACCGTTTTCCTGATACTGTCATGTAAAATTGTTGATACTTACGTACTTAATTCTGAAAGCGGAAGATGAATATGCGAATATCTTGCTATCTATTAATTTTGCGATAAAAATAGTTATTATGAGATTTGTAGCCTATAAAATTTTCTGTGAAAAAGATTCTATATGTTTTTTTTGTAGGTGTTATAATTTTCGAGATAATACCATGCGACTTTGCAAGTAATGGCAATTAGGTATTTTATCCTGAAGACTGGAGATATAGTGAATATCTCATTATGTAGCAGTCCTACGATAAAAATAGTTATTACAGGAATTGTAGCTTGGAAAATTTTCTACAAAAAAGACTTAATAAGCTTCTTTCGTAAATGTATCCATTTTCAAGATAATACCATGCGAATTTGCAACTGACGATAATCACACATTTTATTTTGAAGGCCGAAGATACACATATATCTCGTTATTTATCCGTTCTGTGACAAAAGTAGTCATTATAAGATTTGTTGCTTATCAAATTTCCTACCAAAAAGGTTTTATAAGTTTTATTATAGGAGTAATTGTTTCTGCGATACTATTACGTGAATTTGTAACTGATATTAGCAGCTATCACTTGCTCTAGTCATTTTACTGAATGTAATTTTTTACAGTTGGACCAAAATGTGACTAAAAAAATGATTTACACAGCAGTGTCAAGAAATTTGGATAAATAGGAATATATGAATTTAGAAATTTAAAAATTTTCTAACTTTCAAATTTAGAGATTTAGACATTTAGAAATATAAAATTTTCAAACATAAACATTTATAAATTCGAACATTTTGAAATTTGAGAAGTATAAATTTAAAAATATAAAAATTCCAAATTTTTAATTTCGCAAAGTTGTAAGTTATCAACTTACAAATTCTTCAATTAAAAAGTTTAGGAATTTGAGAACGCAGATATTTAAAAACAATTTTGAAATTTTTATGAAATATATGAAATAAACAGTTAAAGAAACAAATGTGGTGTGAAATATAAATATTTTCCTGTACTTTTTCTTTATTAACGCAGAAAAATATGGTTTAATTTCGTAAATAAAACGCGTACCATTAAAGAACCACAAAAAGCAGCAATTAACTGTTTACGAGCATTCAGATGAACGAGCATGTTGTTTTAATTAAATTTAAACTGAGAAATTATCCCTGTAGTACAAGTTTAATAATTTATTGCTCGCAATAATAATTTCAACATATTTTGTTGTTATAAATACATAGCTAGTAATTTATTGATATCCGATAGTGGAACTTTTCGGTTGAGGTGGTTTCCAAGGGATTATTTTGCATATTGGTACAATATGCTGCTAATTAATTTTGATCAGATATTTGCTGGATATACACCAAAATAGAATAACTTGTTTATTAAAGAGATACATTATATACTGGAAATGAATTAATTACACGTTAATGAATGAATAAAAATTCTTTCAAAAGTTATTATTTAGTTAACTCTAAAAAATTTCATAAATCTCGCATAATATAAATTTTAGCTGTTCTGTCCAAATTATAATTAATTTAAAAGAATTAGTATTATATGCGTTCTACAAATTGTTTTGCCGATTATATTTAAAGATAGATGAGATTTACTTTAACGAAATTTGCAGCATGTTTTGTGCTATTACAAACATTTTAGCCAATTAGCATACGTAAATTGACAAAAGGACAATCCGTGGCTATTAATATAAATACTACATAAATAAATAAAGGATGCTATTATTGTATATGTTCTCTGCTGAATTAGCATAAAGCGATTGTTGAAATGGCGTAGAATAGTTGGAACAATGGGATACTTATTGTTATATAGCTTTCACAAGTGCTTTAATCATGAAAATTTGAAGATACAGTGATTTCAAATTTTCTAACTTTTAAATTTGTAAATTTAAAAATTCAGCGATTTACAAAATTGAGAGGTTCAAAATATTAAATATTTTAATTTCAAATTTGCAAATTTGTGTTGTAAATTTGTAAATGTGTGAATCAGTGAATGAACGAATGGATGAATAAGTGTATGAATTTGTAAATTTGAGAGTTCGTAAATTTGAGAATTTGTAAATTTGAGAATTTGTAAATTTGAGAATTTGTAAATTTGAGAATTTGTAAATTTGAGAATTTGTAAATTTGAGAATTTGTAAATTTGAGAATTTGTAAATTTGAGAATTTGTAAATTTGAGAATTTGTAAATTTAAGAATTTGTAAATTTGAGATTTTGTAAATTTGAGAATTTGTAAATTTGAGAATTTGTAAATTTGTAAATTTGTAAAATTGTAAAATTGTAAATTTTTAACATTGCAAATTTCAAGAAATATATAACGAATACCGATAAATTTATACAAAATTTAACATGTCGTTTCAAAAACTAAGGGAACCACATCTAAAAAATTTGCAAAGTAAAATGTAAGCCAACAAAACTGAAAATCTTATTTCACTCCTTTTATAACATTTATAACACTAAACTTTTTATAACATTTTGTACATTTGAAAATGACTTACATAGATCTTTATACAAAATTATGAGCGAAAAATAAGCCCTATTATGTTCAAATTTTTGCATTTTTATTTAGTTTTGACTAAACTTTCCACAGAAACTTTCAACAGAATTCTTAAGTCTCAACTCTGGTAAACCACTTTTCCAGTGATGAAAAATTCTTATCTTCATTGTCCATTCTATTGAACTCACTTTAATATCATTACCACAAGAAGATTTGAAGTTTCTTAATTTTTTCTTGTCTTTGGTAAGAAAGAGTTGAGTAACCTGATTACTTGATATTCTTTTCGTTAGTCGCTCTGAAGACGTATCTAAATTCGTGATTTTAGCGAACTTCGTGGTTAATAGCAGTCCTTCTTAATTTGCACTTCGTAAAACATTCAAATTTTCAGAATGGAAGTTTTGAATGCATAATTTTTGCAAATCTAATGAAATATACAAAACTTGTTAAATTATGTATCAAAAAACCACAGAAAAATTGTCGAAAAATCCACTTCATTCTTTTATGGTTTATTATTTAATGAAAAGATTTTTTACAAAATTTCTATAAACCACAATTTATATTTTTTGTAATACGTCGATACATCATATGAACGAAATTGTGACATTAGTTAATTATTAAATTGTAATGATAATTAATTATTCAACTCTAGCATGAATTAATTATTAAATGGTAGTATTAATTAATGATCAAATTGTAGCATTAACTAATTACTAAATTGTAGTATTAATTAATTATTAAATTGTAACATTAATTAATTATTCAACTCTAGCATGAATTAATTATTAAATAGTAGTATTAATTAATGATCAAATTGTAGCATTAACTAATTACTAAATTGTAGTATTAATTAATTATTAAATTGTAACGTTAATTAATTATTAAATTGTAACATTAATTAATTATTCAATTCTAGCATGAATTAATTAGTAAACTGTAACATTAATTAATTACTAAATTATAGTCTTAATTAATTATTAAATTGTAACATTAATTAGTTATCAAATTGCGGCGCTAATTAATTATTAAACTGCAGCAATAATTAATTATTAAATTGTCAAGTGAATTTGCTAACTTAGTCATATTTTCAATTGTCGTATTTAATGTATTTGTCCCCGACTTTGCAAATTGAAGAATGGATCAAATGGATCATCCATTGACCGAGTAAAATGGCGTCGGCGTCGATACCTCAGAAAATGCAACAGGACTTCGTTCAACTTGAATGAATAGAAATTTCAAACTTTATCGCGGTATGCGGTATCGATTCTACCCCTAAAGCATAAATACTGTGTTGAGTTCTTCAACCTCTCACAGAAACGCCATTTTATTTCCGTTGAAAGCTTCCTTTATGTGACTGAGTACTATTAAACGAGGAGAACAAGTTAATTTGTCATTCAATTGAGAATTGTATAGGTGGAAGTTAATAATGGAGTTATTAATGAAATAACGGGCAAATTAGTCAAAATAACGAATTTCAGATGTATGATTATGTATTACAAATATAATTAACATTTATTATATTATTTATCACAGAAATTATTAAGGTTTATCATTGATATTGCATATTGTCGAAGGTACCAACATTTATTATTAACATTTTATTAATATTTATATTGCTATGATACAAATAATATTCATATTATTGTGATATTATTTATTGTAGACATTATTAATATTTACAATATTGGCGTTATATGTTTGATAAACACGTAGCTTTTATCATTTGAATTATGTATTACAGAAGGTGTTGATATTTATATTATTGACATTGTACATTGTAGAAGTTAATAACATTTGTGTTATTTACATTATATATTACAAAAGTCATTAACATTTATTATTAATATTATGTATTATAAAAGTTACTAACATTTATTATTAATTTTATATATTACAGAAGTTATTATTATTTATATTATTGACATTATATATTTCAGACTTATTAACATACATACTGTGAATATTATATATTGTGAAAATTATTAACATTTACGTTATTGATATTATACAATTACAAAAGTTAATAACATTTAGTATTAATATTATGGATTATGAAAGTTATTAATGCTTTTATTATTAACCTTACATATTGCAGTCTTTGTAAACATTTATATGATTGGCATATATTACAAGAATTATTCAAATCGATTATTAAATTATAGTTACCATATAACACATGTTATAATAATTATTGTCATTCATATATATTTATTATTAATGTATATTACAAAAATTATTATTAATTTTTTGTAAAATGATAAGAGTAAAAGATTTTTGGAAAAAGTAATACAATTTCGTAATTATTGAAATAAATATGAAGTTTAAATTGCAATTTGTTAATGTCTTTACAAACCTTGTATTCAATATTTAAAAAAAACGATCACAAATAAAAATATTAGTTCCACATACAACATCAAGTATTCAAATATAACTGATACTGTTCTTCAAACTTTTTATCTATTATAACTCTGCAAAGTCATGAAAACGACTAATAAAATTTCGAAAAATATCTGCAGAATTCTTATTAAGCGAATGATATTGAAGGTTACACATCATAGATCGATCGATTATAAAACACTCGTGAAACACAGAACGCATGGCAGCGTATTTGCACTACCTTCGTTTCAATTAATAGTAAATTAATTGCCTTGGTGCACATTGATAAGCAGCGGAAGAAAAAGGCGACGATAGGTCGAGAGATCCAGACGGAGCTTCTAAAGAATGGTTTTCTTTTCTATTTGATCTTTTTCTTCTTCCTCGAAGACAAATAGCCTCTGCTTCAGCCTGTATGCTACCGGTGCGTTGTTTCATCTTCTTCCTTCCCACTCAGTATGTTTCTGCTCGCTGTATTTCCTTCGTCCTTCCTGGATAGATGACTATCCGGCAACGCGAACATTCTTTCACATAATTAAACAGACTGTTGGTTATCCGGCGTAGGATACGCTTTCTAATTTAATTTTCGAATTTCGAACGTAACTCATGTATTTATGGATTTAATCGGCCGTGCCACCGCTTGTAATTCCGGCACGGCCATTGTTATGCTTGTCCACTTTTCCAATGGGAGAGAAAGACACATTATTCTTGCTACATTTGTTCGTAATACAATAAAAATCGGAAATGCGATTATTAGCTGTTCCATTGTGATAATGGTGGTACGTGATGATTTATGCAACGCATATAACCGGAGCTGTATTGTTTATTCCAACGCTGAATCTTTAACAGCCCAAAGCAAATAACAATGAGCTTCGTTCCCAATATGGCGAAAATTTGGTACGCGCTTATTTTTCTCGTAGAACCGCTTTAGATAATATCATGAGAATTTGTAAACGATGATAATTACGCAATTGATCCTGAAGACGGATAAGCGAATAGTTATCTATCAGTTCTATAACGAAAACAGTTATCTTCAAATTTATAGCTTAGGAAATCTTTTACCATAATGATACTATTAGCTTTTCTCGTAGAAACCTTTTTCGAGATAAAATCGTATTAATTTGTAACCGATTATAACCACGCATTTTATTCTGTGGAGATAGATAAGAAAACATCCTATTCTCCATCAGTTCTTCGACAAAGGTAATAAATTGGTATGTTTATAATCCAGGAAATTATCAGTAAAAAAGTTCTGTACATTTTTCTTGTTGAAATAACCGTTTTCAAGATAATATCATGTGAATTTGTAAGTGGTGATAATTATGTATTTAATTCTGAAGACAGCAGATAGAGGAGCTACAAAAAGAGTTATTATGAGACTAATAAGTCAGAAAATTTAAGAAATGTGTTGTAAATTTTATTCACACTAGTAACCGTTTTTAAAGTAGTATGTGAATTTGTAGCTGATAATAATTACGTACAAGAAATGTAGAGATTAGTCAGTGAATATCTCGTTTCCTGTCAGTTCTATGGAAAAAATGGTTATTATTAAATTTTTACATTAGGAAATTTTCTACAAAAAAGGTATTATGATTTTTTTTCATAGGAGTAACCCTTTTTGAGATAATATCGTATTAGTATGTAACCGTTTATAGTCACGCATTTTATTCACCTGATGAAATAAATAAGAAAATATTTCGATTCCTATCAATTTCACAGCAAAAATAGTTATTACAAAATTTTCACATTAGGAAATTTTCTACAAAAAAGGTAATATGAGTTTTTTTCATAGGAGTAACCCTTTTTGAGATAATATTGTACTAATCCGTAATCGATTATACTCGCACATTTTATTCAGCTGATGAGATAAATAAGAAAATATTTCGATTCCTATCAATTCTACAGCAAAAATAGTTATTACTAAATTTTTACACTAGGAAATTTTCTACAAAAAAGGTATTATGAGTTTTTTTGATAGGAGTAACCCTTTTTGAGATTTATATTAAGTTTAATTCACTTCTTAGGATTCTTTCATTTTATTTTTATTTCATCAATCTTACAATTGGAAACCGTCGTAAAATAAGACATACTCTTTTCTTTGGTAATAATGTAGAAAGAAATTGACAGTTTCCTAAATTTTAGTGAGTGGTAGACTTATTTCGTAAAAAGAAAGCAATTTATGGGATGGTCCGATTCTATTCTTTTTGGGTCATCAAAGAGCAATAGATGCATTGATTTTTGTGATGCATGGGTCACATCTGAATCTTGCGAGTTTTTAATTTGAATTGATTGGCAATGATTCTTCGAATATTGCTAAAAAATAAATGTGGAATGCATAAAATATGTTTAAGTATGACAGAATATGTAATTAATGAAACTGTATGAGTCCAAAATATCCACACAATATTTTAAACATTATTTAATTCTATATACACTTACTATTTACAAGATATTATTTTAATCTAATTTCATTGTTAAATTTCAACAAAATATTTCACATAAGCAGTTATGAATATCATAAATCTATAAATGTAAATAATTCTGTTAAAATACATTCAAAACAAAAGTATTGTAATGAAAGTTTCATCCTAGCAATAATTTAATAATTAAATATGCATGTACTTTACACGTTTTGCTCTATTAATCACAAATATAATTTTCAATCAATCACAAATGAACAATATTTTTTGTAAGTGAGCAATTATATGTCATATTTTAAAAATAATATAAACATGTTCTTCTTTAACATAATAACAATTTAATAATTCAATATGTATTTACACAAACAATTCCATTATCAAAGATGTAATTTTTCATTACCTTCCAGTCACAAATAAACTTTTTCGTACATTTATCAGTGAGTCATCCTATTTCCGTTCGACGTTTCTAAAAAAAAACTGTAATGAAACGTTTGTTTCTTTCAACCTAGTAATTCACGCGCATCACGATCGCAATTCCAGCTCCATAAACTATTATCAAGCGGAAACGTACACGTTCACCAAACGTTGGTTAGATCAGTTAGGCCGAAAGCCAGGTACATCGCAAGATCGAGCACGTTGTATTTCAACGCTGAAGAACGAACATAGCTCAGACATGTGGCCGATAAATTCTTTTGCGTCTTCCCTCGCACGCTCTTCCTGCTTTTGATCTATACACGAAATTGTTCCTCGAAACCTTTCCTCTTTTTGGCCTGTTTCACTACCATTCGTCTCTTCTTCTTCTTCTTCCGCGCTCGCCGTGATTTCTTTATCGTTCTCTCGCAAGTAGTTTACTGCAAATTGAAATGGATTATTCAGACAGCCGGTTTTCATTTCGACCCACTATATATTTTCCCGGCCACCTTCCCTCCTGCTCGAGCAGTGAGGAGCGATATCGCTGTTTGGAAAAAGGATTTCACTCGGAAGTAATGGTAATCCCGAAGGTTTCCTTTCAAATGTGGCTAAACTTCCGTTGGAATCAGCAAGGGCTTATCGAGGTTATGACACTCCAAGACCCTGCTACTCACTCGCCTTCTCTTCATTCTCTCCTTATCCTCTTTTGTCTGCTTCGGCTCTACCATGTGAATACTATGTAAACCTCTCTATCCGTTTATTTTCTTTGACACAGCTGCTTTGTCGAGTCTTCAACAATTATTGCAATTGTTCGAACGTCCATTTATGAACTTGTCAAATATTCCATCTCAATTTCATACTGATTCTCAAATGTCGTCTCACTGCCACGATTTCACTCTCAATAATCTAAATGGCGCAATCGAAGAAAAGTGTATGACATTTCTTTTGCAAATTAATGAAAGGTATATTTTTTTACATCACAAATGCAAAAATTTCAAATGTTCAGATATAACAAACTTCTGAAATACAAAAATAAATAATATAAAAGTTTGTAGCTACCTCCTTGGAGATTTTTAAAAAATCGTCCAAGTGTTGTCTACGAACCGCTTTACAATCAACGTCCACAAAATCAATTTTTAAACCATTTCTTCACAAATGTCAAACATAATAATTTATTCCCCAAAGTTTCCATAATGCTGATTTTTAAAATATTTCTTTTGAAATATGAAAAAACTTGGGTGACAGGGGGTTAAGTACATTTGGAACGCGCTTAAAAACTTCAGATGATTCGAGTAGAAAATTCTGTCGCTTGTTCGGCCATGTAAATCGTTTTCGCTGTTGGAAAACTCGTGGTTGGATAAAAAAAAAGGAGAACTTCATCCCTGGCTGTGCATTCGCATCGCGACATGGAATCATCCCCGTTTTCGAGGATGGAACAAAATTACGTTGCATCTTATATTAAGCGACTCGATGTTTGTGTTTGCCTCGATTCATCGCGAGCAGAGCGCGAGCGATAAGGACGTGACCGCCGTAAAATTATGCTCCCCCGGTCCTCATTATACGAGAATAATGTTGACGGAAGGAAGAGAATAACGAAGAAAGTTACCGTTTGTATTAAACTTTTGATAAAATGCCTCACGGTGCTTCATAGCTGCCGGAAGCGAGACAAGCGATTCGTCGCGTCAAAGTGGATACTCAAGAAGCTCCAAGGAAATCGTTAAGGACAGTGTTCTTGCTTTTACATCGTCAATTCAATCAACTTGCCATGAGAAACTTTACGATCCATCCCCATAGGATTCAGGTATTTGTCGATCGAATTGCGATTATTTTATGGAGATAGGTTAGGGCGAATCGGGATTGGAAACTGGTAGTTACAAACTATTGCATTTTTATGTGTTTATATTTCTATATTTTTGCATTTTTGTGTTCCTGTATTTCTGTATTTTTATACTTCGTATTACTGTATTACTGTATTTCTGTTTTTCTTCATTTCTACCGTTTTATATTTTTATGTTTCTGTATTTCTACATTTCTACGTTTCTACATTTCTACATATCTACGTTTTTACATTTCTACGTGTCTGCATTTCTATAATTCTACATTTTTAAACTTCTGCCTTTCTACATTTCTACATTTCTGTTTGTAAATTTCGAAATTTCTAAACTCGTAAATTACTGAATTTCAGAATTGCTAAATTACTGAATTGCTGAATTTCTGAATTTCTAAATTTCTGAATTTCTGAATTTCTGAATTTCTGAATTTCCAAATTTCTGAATTTTCAAATTCCTGAATTTCCGAATTTCTGAATTTCTGAATTTCTGAATTTCTGAATTTCTGAATTTCTGAATTTCTGAATTTCCGAATTTCCGAATTTCCGAATTTCCGAACTTCCGAATTTCCGAATTTCCGAATTTCCGAATTTCCGAATTTCCGAATTTCCGAATTTCCGAATTTCTGAATTTCTGAATTTCCGAATTTCTGAATTCCGAATTTCTGAATTTCTGAATTTCCAATTTGAAGATTTAAAAAATTTCAGAAATAAACATTGGGACTGAAAACTTGAATAATTTTAATTCCGACAATGTTACATTTTGTTAATTTTTTGTATTTCGTGTATAAGAGATTGAAAAGTTTACAAATTATTACAATATGTCATTTAAGACATTTCTTAACCTGAAAATGTGAAAGTTAGGATCATTGAATATTTGATAATTAGAAATTAAAATATCATAATTTTAGTTTTGAAATCTTTTAATGTTAAATTTTTCGAATTGAAAAATTTGATAGCGTTATAACACAAGAATTTGAGAAATTTTACAATCTTCCGATTCACGTATTTGAAATTTTATGAATCTCTACGTTTAGAACTTCTACATTTGTATAATTAAAAAATTCTCAACTTTTATTACAATTGAAAACGAACAAATTTTTTATTTCCACATTTATACAATTTACAAATAAAAAACTTTCCAAGCACCCTCGTTTGAAATTTAAGGATTTGAATTTTTTTTATTCCTAATTGAACAATTTGTACATTTAATAATTTCATTTTCCAAATTTCTAAATTTGAAGTTTTTTAATCTCTAAACTTGAAAACTGCAAATTTTAAACTCTGTAAATTAATAAATCCAAAATTTCTAATCAACGTATTAAAAACTGACTGTAATTCTTCGTCATATTTCGTTTCTATAAATTTTTATTGCGATCTTCGTAGAAAACAAGCATAACTTATCATAGTTGTCAGATATAACTAAACGTTGGTTCAAATCCAACGACTTGAACTGGAACGAATTGCAATTCTTCCACGAAACAAACACTTGACTTATTGAAGCGTGAAAATAACAATTCAAAAGCTTTTTACTTTCCACGAAATCTAGTTTTACCAGGAATCCCAACAGATCCTATTAACCTAATTACATAACTTGCTTAATGGCGTGTCTCTCGAGCTGATTTCTGCGAAGAAAGCACACCTGTGCCTGTAATTCTCGTTAATTCATGAATCAATAATGCGATGTTCGACGTTTGGCATTAGATATTGTACCAGGTCGTTGCATATCAAATAGCGAATTTCAAATCGTAATTTCAGAGGAACTGCATTGTAACTAGTGTTTCTACAAACCAGATACCTCACGTGAATACGAACGTGTATTTTAGAATTTAGAGTACCTGCTGTAATATAGGTGGAACAAGAATAAGGTGTAGAGAGTTTAAAGTCGTTTCAAACGACTAAACGTGTGTGAAACTATTGAAAACGATACCAAACACAATTATTGTTGATTTCAAAATGGCGACCAAGTATTATCGTCAACGAGTTGCAGAACTTTTAGCGTGGTTCCAGTGGATTCAGTTCTTGGCCATCGAATTAGGACCACTATAAATTTTCAGTATTTTTCACGTTTTCACGAATTTGGGAATATTACCATTTTTAATTTGGAAATTTTTATTATTGAAACGCGGAAATTTCAAAATAATATGGAAATGTCAAATGTTGAAATTTAGAAATTTTCACTGACACCACTCAGACACAAAATGAGCTAACAATTGTTTCAGAATAAATATGTTCAATTTATTTATAAGTGAAACTTTGCTTGTTGCATTTTTAAAATAACACTTCGGACTCTAAAATTGTACTTGACTCCTTGAGAGTTTATGACAGAATCTGAATAGTCTAAATAGAATATTTTTGCCAAAAATTGAAATGTAGAGTGGAGTCCACGCGACTTGTCTAAGCGACTCGGTTAAAATTCGATTGGTTAAAAAAATATTAATAAAAGAGGACAGAATCGCCCTTACAAAATGTTCGTGAGATCAAGTTTGACCTGATGTAAAAACTACGCTCGTCACCTAACAGTTTGACAGTAATAAAGCCATTTGGCTCTTGACAAAATAAATAAAAAACTTTGTAAATACAAATTGTAATAAACAGCTGCAATGGTTGTTCGTTCAAGTATATTCCAAAAAATAAATGGTTCTACGATTTTAAGAATGCAACATCATGTTATACATTTTCGCGTCGGTGTTCGCGTTAAACATCTCGCAGTATATCAAGCTCATTTCTGTCGATCGTTATCGCCAGTTAGCTCGCAACGTATCGCAAAATAGAATATTAATTACGATGCTCTCGTTATGCAAGAAACAAAGGTTCATAATTGCCGCTTAAAGTTCTTTGCCTGTCGGCAAAGGAAGACGTTAACTGCTGCTCTCGAAACTTATTGATAATTACTCTAAAGGGCCAATAAACGAGAGGATGGAATTTAATTTAAGTACAGCTCATTCGAACTTCGTTTTTCCCCTCTATCGCCCGTCTTCTCTCTCTTTGTGTGCTCTTTCCTTCTCCTGCCCCCTCGTGCTTTTGCTCTTTCGTTTATCCAGCTTGTACAGGCCGTCTTGCACACCTTCGCGATATCTTAATAACGCCACGTTCTTACTCACGGTCGGCACAGCCAACGACTTCAGATCGGATGGTTGGTTCACGCTTGGAACTTGGATCTCCGGTAGTAAAATACGCGGCTTAATTGCTTAATTTCTCACAACTAAGCCCTCGCTTCGCGTCGAAGAACAAAGGCGAGCACCCGTTACTTTGGCCTTCTTACTTTTACGCCGCTATCAACGTTGCTCGTCGCGTGACACTTTAATTATGCCGTCGCGCGAATCCAGCTAAAGTTAACCTCTGCCTTAAAAGTCTGATCTCCGATTGGTAATTAACTCGCCTACGCATTTGAATCGTTTTTTTTGGATGGCAGGCGAGAATCGATTTACCCTTAACGCATTCGTTACGCATGATGTACCGGAACGGAGGTCAAAAGTAACATGCTACGAAAGGGAGAAGTTAACTGGAAAACTAGTTAACTTGAAAAGAAGTGAAAAGTGTAGGAGTTTGTTTAAAAATCTTGACTGCGTTCGACGTCGTTGCTTGATTTTAATTAGGCGTCAGTGGGTTTTGAATACATTCCGTAGTTAATTCGTTGACATATGTAGATTATTTTACATGTATTAAGTAACAATTGTAAATATTATTTTCAAACATGAACTGTCTACATATGGAGGGAATAGTGAATCGATAATAATTTTCATGTATTTTTGAGTAATAAGAACATTGAGCGAAAATCATACATTCGGCGTTAAAATATCACAATTTGATTTACCAGAACACATGTAAAATATAAGACAAGTTTTTATTTTCCGTATTAAATATTTTAATTGTCAATAGAGATATTGCAGGATTGGAAGAGTAGTGTATTTTGATGAAACTATTTTAAATTAAAATACTAATTGTCCACTTTCTAAACAGTTTATGTATGATAGTATTTGTTTAATAGCTCCAAAAATTAATAATTTATATACAAGAATGAATTATTATTGCGTAGGCTTAACAACGTCATTAAATTGTTGGTAAATGTCCATGCATAATTTGATAATTTTCTATTTAATTTAGTTTATTCAAATTTGTATTTAATTAATTTAAATATGTATTGAGTTCATTTAAATTTATATTTAATTTAGTTTATTCAAATTTGTATTTAATTAATTTAAATATGTATTGAGTTCATTTAAATTTATATTTAATTGATTTAAATTTATATTTGATTTATTTCAACTTACATTTATATAAATTTGTATTTAATATAAGTGAGTTATTTTGGTGTATTGAAATGCGATTTTTTAGAAGAAGTTTTCTGAAGACTTGCAATAATTGTATATTCTACTAAAAAAAAGAAATAAAATGAATGATGATATTCTGAAAATTCCATAGCATAATTTTATTTGTATAAATCAACTTTTCGTTCCATCAATCAGAGATTTTTTACACATACTCCGTATGCTAGCGCCACATGGCGGAGTTAATTCGAAACTGCAATTTAATTCATAACTGTCGCGTGAAAATGTAAAGAAATATATAACAAAGTGTTTCATTATTATTATTTTATGCATGCATCAGATAATCTTTGATAGTAATGGCTACAGTATTTTTAATCGCTAAAAAGTTATCATAGCCAATAAGAATTACCATATCTAATATGGCACGCGATACTATAAAATTTAATAAACGCGCAATTCATTTTTCATTTTTATAATACATGCATTAGCGACCCAGTATTCACTTCATTTCACTAAAAGTAACAAATAAAATACACTGTTGACCAAAATTCAAAATTGAAATTAACAATATCTAATTAATTAGTGAAAACAGTTTTTTTATTAAAATGTTAGTTACAATTACTATTACGGATTTTTGTAAGATAAGTTATTAAACACATGTCTTTCTGAAATTAATTTCATTGAAAAAATGTGAAGTTATATAATAATTTGTATAGGAATCATACATCATTTTTGAAGAAACATAAAAATCTATCAAATACTTTAATTCTTTCTACTAATCAGAAAAAAATAATCGTTAGATAGTTAGGTAATAAGTTAAAAGTATCTAAGTATATAAACAATTTTTTTGTATTAAAAATTAGTTGACTATTATAATTACAGTTGACAATGATAAACACATACGTTTTTCTAAAATCACAAATTTCATTGACGAAATTAAGCTTGTATTGTACAGTTGACAATTACAAACATACGTTTCTGTAAAATCATAAATTTCGTGAAAAAAATTAAACTTGTATTAAAATTTATACATCAATCTTAAAATAACAGTAGTGTAACAAATACGGTGAATTTTTCTAACAACCAAAAAGAAAGAAAAATGTTTGTAGTTGTCATTGAGATTAAAAGTATCTAATAAACTATTTGAAGAATTGTCCTGTTATTAAAATATTAGCTAACAATAGTTACAGATTTTAATAAAAAATTTTTAAACACGTCTTTCTAAACTCAATCTCATTGTAAAAATTGATCTTCTATAAAAATTTATCCTGAGATCACATACCAATCTCAAAATAAATACTTTGAACAAAATACTTTGAATTTTTCAAACCAAAAAGAAAGGAAAAAGCTCGTAGTTAGCCAGGGAGAAGCAGCTCTAGCAGGAATAGAACCAATTTAATCATAGAAAGAGGAAAAAGACGGGATAATTCGTTTCACATTACATTAGCACATCGATACTTAGCAAAGATTGGAAAAGTATTAAGACTCGGGGAATAGCTTCTTCATGAGCAGTCCACGGCAAACTATTCGAAGCACGAGCACTGCTACTATTTCGTCAAGAGATCAGTAATTTCATTTCCCTGTTTCTCAACGGAATTCCCGCTTCGATAATACACCTGTTTCACGGGATAATCGCGATTGAACGCAAGAATCGTAGCCGATATCAGAAAATTTCATTGCATATTACGTGGGATATTAGTGAACAGACACGTACCGGCTCCTTAAGTCAGTCAGATAATCAGATAACTATGTCAATGAATTAGAATCTTATTAAAAAGCTCATCGTGCTTAGTGAGTCGCAAAGAACTTCTCCTTTATCCTGACAAAAGGATCAGTTGAAAATGAATGAAACGATCCAGTTAAGAACTCGTATTTCACACCTCTTTAATCGTTCTGCTCTTCTTATTTCTCATTTATCTTTGTTCAACTTCGAAAGTGGCAATTCAAAGGTATCGATTATTTGAAATTGTCTTTGGACAGGATTATTGATCTTCACGAATTTAATTCAGCTGGATAATTAAGAAGTGAAAGTAGGATGATTTTAAATACTATTAAGACTAATATAGTAGTTAATATGGAGCGATTTTTGTAAGTATTATTTATTTCGAAGTATTTTTGTTAATAGAGGGGAAAGTTTCATTAATAGATTCCAAATTGTACTAGTCCACATTTATATATAAATTGATTCGTGAGATATCCATTGGTGTGATAGTTTAATTATAAGATTATTATTTTTAATATTATAGTATAGCGTATGATTTTTATAGGTTATTATATTTTAAATTTTAGATTGTAATAATTTTTCGAATAGAAAGTATTTCAAAATTATTGTTATCTAATTTATATTCAAAATTAATAATGATGATGTTTTTGAACAACAAGTTTTTGTGACTTTTAACTATTTTTTGAAACTTGTGTATAATAATGTACACATGTTACTGTTATAATTAATGTTGCAATAATATTGTTGGAATAATAATATTGTGTATAATGACGTATGCGCGCAGTGATAATATTGTGTCCAATAACATGTGTACAGTTACAATATTGCGTATAATAACATATGTACGTGTATGATAATGACATTGTGGGCAATAACATATGTGTATAATAACATTCTGAGTAATAAATATGTATATGATAATATTACATATAATAATATATGTATATTATAGTAACATTGCGTGTGACACCATGTAATAACATATGTATAATAATATTCTATAGAATGACACACATGTCATATGTGTAGAATAATATTCTACATATGTGTAGAATAAGGCATTGTCAAAAATAACATACATGTATAATATTAACATTAAATAGTAACATGTGTGTATAATAAAGCATTGTAAATAATATATGTGCATAATAATAACACTATATATAATAACATTATGTATAACAACATAATACATAAAAATTATTCCACATTTTTTATCCAACTAATAAAAAGTAAAATTCTAAATAAAATTTGAAAAGGGTGTTAATTCTCATCCCCTTTTGCAATAAAAGAACATGTTTTGAATGTCAGATTCGCACAAAATTTAAATACAACATTTGTCACCTCTCTGTCAATATATTCTCAAATTTTCACCATTTTTAATCTTTAACGACTTATATGTATCGTTTCTGATGCTAATTGGATCAGACTAAACGTATTATTATAATTATTACGTTATTTGCTACGGTGAAAGCAATCCTGTAAACCCTTGCACATTGTAATAACAGTTAAATCAGATACCATCGTTTAATTTTACAATCGAAACAATCAGTTTGCTATAACATGGCATCAGTAATAATATGAACACGTTAATACCGCAGTGAAAACGAACGTATGTAGAACGGCGTAATCGTAATTATTGAAAATACGATCGTTTCAAATTTCAATTAATATTTTCCACTCGCGATCTTATGATATTGCAAAGGTATGTAAGAATTCAAATTTTATTTAAGGTTATCAGTTTACTTTTTACTTTACAAACTTCTAAATTTATGCATTTATGAATTTTTAAATTTTGGGAAGTACAAATTTTTATGTATAGAAATTAAGAAA
This sequence comes from Megachile willughbiella, assembly GCA_945859595.2. NCBI lineage: Eukaryota > Metazoa > Arthropoda > Insecta > Hymenoptera > Megachilidae > Megachile > Megachile willughbiella. The sequence goes on from OX243807.1 coordinate 4,295,420, forward strand.
TTTTTAAATTAAAAATTTGTAAGTTTACAACATTTCAAACTTAAATATTTAGATTTTGGAATTTTTACATTTTTACAATTTTTACACAAATTTAAAAATTTCTCATTTGGCAAATTTTCAAATTCACAAATTTTTAAATTGGCAAGTTCCCAAGTTTACAAATCCTTAAATCTACAAGTTTTTTAATGGACAAATTCTCAAATTCACATGCTTTTAAATTTTCAAATTTTCATATTTTCAAATATTCAAAGTTCCAAGTTTGGAATTTTTCAAAATCGCGAATTATCATAATATACAATTTTCAAATTTGCAAATCTTGAATATCAAAGATTTTCAATTTCTTAACTTAACAATTGTATGAATTATCCTGCTTCAGTATTGCCAGTTCCTAAGTTCATATTTGTTGCAATATAACAAGAGTCAACTGTCCTCATCAGCAATCATTAATTCATAACTCAAGTACTAATATACGACATATAATGATCGAAAAAGGTATTAATGCACTCTGTTAAATACGATAACCCTGTTAAAATTACAGCAACCTTGAAATTTATTAAGAAGTTCGAAAAATGATTATTATAATTATATATACAATAAAAAATCATCATTTTCATTAGCTTATAATCGTTTATAATTCACACCTACTGAATTCCATGAAATTTTCAGCCCATATATAATTTAATAAAATTTATTCGAACACAAAATGTATTTAAAAAATTTGTTCACAAATTCTGACAAAAAAGATGCAGCATGTGACTTTCACTACTTTCTTCGCCATTTTGAATAAACCTTTCCCAAAACAAAAAAAGCCTATTACCCAGTATAAACCTCTTTTTCCACCTTCTCAACTCGCTTCAATTTTATCAAAATTATTCCACTCGAGAGTGAACATTTTTTCGCTCACCATGAAGAAATTTCGAAAATGGCGATTTGCTATGTTATCCACAGCCCAGTGGTTCAAGTAGGGCATTTATTCCCGCTGGACACAGTAACCATTATTGTGCAATCAAACAATTGCATTTTCTTTCACCGTCACAGAAAAACGCAGAACATCCCGCGGAGACTCGAGGGCAAACACTTTCTTCGGGGTTGCCCTAAAGTAAACCTAACCGTGGACCAAAAAAAAATCCAGAAGTGAAATTTCTGGTGACCCAGTTAAACGTTTCATTCAATGAACATCAAATCAAGCGAGTTGTCGTCGATTAAACAATTCACGGTCCCTCTTCAAACTTTTGATTCTCTTTGCGTGCTCGATCCATCTTGTCTCGTTTTACTTCTGTTTCACGACGATTCTGTCAGCACGCGTGACACTCTCCACGGAACGCACTGTACAAAGAAGAATCATTTTTTTATTGTCACCGACAGATTGAAGCATGACTTTTGTTCGTCCCCGCGTTTGTATCCCACTGTCAGACAATACTCGAAACTCGATCGTGTTTTCTTCAAAGCGGAAACACGACGACCCTCCTCGTTCCTGCACGAGATTTTCTTTGATCCTCTCTCGATAACGCGTCGAAATCGATACTTGAAGTACCGCATTAATTGCGCGGCTTGTCGATGCCAGTAATTTTTGTAGACAACTCTCGTTGCTGGTTCTTTTTGCACACTTCACACTTTGTTCGTCACTTGCACCATAACTTTGTTGTTTGACACTTGCTGGCTGCACTTTTTTTACGCGAAATGTGGGGTTAATCAAATTGCGATGAAAGATTACCTGTAGATATAAAATAAACTGTACAAATTAAGTAGTTATTTTTACTCGACTAGATTGCTCTTAGATTCGAATCATCTCTTTCACAAATTTAAAATGTTATCGGTAGTGCAAGGGTATTATATAAAATAAATTAATTTTTGCACTTAATATTATGTACTACGGGAACATGAATTTAGTGTACTTTATTTTCACTTTTATATATTTGATATTTTACCAACTCGTTGTGCAAGAATATCTTTAAAATAAATTAATTTTTGCACTTAACCCTCTGCACTCCTATGTCTTGTGTGACGTCACACTTCTCTAGAATCTTGTAAATAATTTTTCTTATAAACAATCATCTTATAAAGAATTCATAGACATATATTTTTACTAATTTCCTACTTATGATAAATGAAAAATATGTTTGTCATGTACTCTGCTCTATTGCAATTTTATTGAAAACCATTTTCACCTATTTTGTAAATTAAGAAGTTGGTAGATAAAAGAAATTAAAGAATGCAAAGAGAAAATATTATTAACTACAAAACAAAAATTTATTTTACATTGCCTTCTGAATTCGAAATATTATTAACAGATCATATAAGAATATCAACAAAATCAATTAATTTTTGGATTACAGGAACACGACCTTACATGAATGTAAATCCTAAACTTCTTAAGATTATTTTCGAAGAATATTGTTTCTCATTAACCGGTAGAACCGCACGTGACAAGTTTTATAATATTCCGATATTTTAAAATTCATGTTGCGTCGGAATCTACAAAGTTCAATTTTGCACAGGGAATTTTCACGAACCGGGATAAAAATTTTAATTTAAGGGGTTTGCTCGTTTTATCGTTCTGGTCACGTTTGTTTCTGATAATGTATCTGACTTGTTGTGGAAACGTAAAAGGTGTGAAATGAACTTTTATTTTTGCAGAACTTGTTTTATCGGTGAAACTGCTTGTAAACGTCTATAAAGTTCATTTGACGAAAATAAAATATTGTTGTCGTTATTATGTTTATTTAGTAATTGCTATTTTTCACTGGTGTAAGTTGTACTAATTATTTTGGAAAAATTTTAGGGTGTGTTCAGTTTTTTTTCATGCAAAATGTATTGAAATTGCATTTCAACGAAAAGTGATGAAATATGGAATAATGTTTTAATAATCTGATAAATGGATTTCAAACGGTTATAAATTATTTTATACTCATTTTGACACTTCATTAGATACATTCGTTTTAATTCGTTAATGTAGCGAATTTTAGTGGCGCAGTGGACATCTTGTTTCGCTGCTTTTCAGAAACTTTGACGTATTTTGATGAATTTAATATATGTTTCGTATTCGTTTTCGCATTTTACCATGCTTATTTCTCTTTTTTGTTGACATAGCTGTTTGTAATATTCATATACGTATTTGTGATTTGAATAACGTGTTTCTATCTTCATGAAGTTTCATACGTGGACACTCAGCAGTGCCCCAATTATGGAATATGACATATTTCAGTATTATATAAATATTTGTATCTCATTTCCCTTTTTCTCAACGTTTGGGTTGAAATGAGAAATATGGATTAAATGTGGACTCTGGCCATGTAGATACATTAGTACAAAAACACTTGAATATTTGATTACAGCAAATAGTTGCTTTCCTATTTTATTTAAAAGAGAAATCTTTACTTTGTTATAATTTGGTTGCTTCTAATTAATTATAAACAGATGTCATCATTAGTAGGAATGAACAAATATATTTAGCAGTAAGAAAATTAAAGACATCTTTCATTTCCCATAAAAATGTTAATATTAATTCAGTATTGAAGACTATTCCTAACCTTAAAAATATAAAAATTCTTTTAAAAACATAAAGGACTGAAAAATTTATTTCCTGCAACTAATTTAATAACAATGATATTCTAAAAAACAGTATATATTCCATATTTGACTAGTTTTACGTTTATTGAGTCTCAAGAAGAGAAATTATAATTTTAACTGTGAGAAGATCAAATCTGACCCTACCATGACACCTAAAATTTCATTATAAAAGGGTTTGAATAATAAAATCGATAATTGTATATATTGTAGCAAATATCTTCAACTGAAGTTCTAGTTTCTTTTCATTTCGGTTTAGTTGCCATTTTGTCTATCGTTGAAACGACAGTCATGAGATTAGCCTTTCTTTCACACCTCACGTTGCTGTAGAACGTTTTCCCAAGCAGCTATTTTTACTCGCAACCGTTATTTTTAAAACGGTTCTTCGTATTTTTATCGAGACTTTCATTAACGACGGCTTCTCACAGGATCTAGTAATTTCGCACCTCTCATTTTTCGTATCCAATTCGACTATTGTTTCATAATTGCTCAATTGATTTATCGAAGCGCTCCTTGTTTATCGAATGTTGTACTCGCATATCAGTGTAACGAATTAATTCGGTGCTTTAGTGTCACTTGCTGTGTATTTATAAAACAAGTAACACTTTACTAATTTATTAACTATTTTAATTATTGATATGGCTATTTGCACAACTATTTCAGTTGCGTAATGAAAAAAGTAGATTTAAAAATTTTACAAATATTATCATGAAATTCCCATAAGAGCAATAATATTTGAACACTAGTGAAGTTTTAGAAAGATTTATTTAAAAATTATAATATATGCAGCATAAGAAGAGCATTTGTTAGAGGACCAATTTTAGTTATAATGAAACATTTTTTTAAACTTATTAGAATATTAAGTTTGTAACTAAAAAATTAATTTTGTACTTAGAATCATTTACACGTACTATAATTCGAATACTAAATTCATATTTTAAATTTGTTTAGAATATTTCAATGTAAAACATTATTCACGCATGTAGACATTAAATACATATTACATGTGTACTTTATTACATACAAACAATGCACTTCGCAATAAAAATTGCTAATTTAGATTTGGTATTAATTTTTAAACTTGACAACCATATTAGTTTATGTAGTTTAAATAATTACATTAAATGTACAAACATATATGTAGTATAATAATGGCATCACTTTGAACTACAGCAATTTACAATGAGTATTTTCTGTTTGTCAGAAGAAATAGGGATCCACCCTTCCATCTCTTTCACAGTTACTAAAACGTTAGTTTCAATTGCAAGAAGAAAATTCTAGATCCTAAAATCCAATTTATCAGGCCATGAAATCTCACAAAAGATATGTTTCAAACGTCCCACAACGTTCAAGCTTCAATCTGTTAATCTAAATCTCCCAATTTAAGATGTCGACACGACGACATCCAGCGTTTCACTAGTGAAACGAACGACTGGAATCTGCCATCTTGTTCGCCGCTATGACGATTAACGAGCGTCTGAATTTCTCGACGAGGAAACACGTAATTGTTCCAATATATAATGCATATAGTCATGGCAGACAGCTATTAGTCTGATATGCATCTGCATGTATTAAAGTACACGAGGTAATTGATATAAATCCGTGATACGTGGTATTCTCTCTGACTGAGAACTGCTTCATAGAAGTGTATTAACCGTTTAACCACTTATTAGAATGCAATCATTGACGATTTAATAATTACAGAACTTGATTATGTCATTAGAATTGAGTTGGTAATTGCTGGAATAATCTTCAGGTATAAATGTAATGTTTATTTAATTGAAATCATGATGATTTAATAATGATGAAATATTGTACAAACACATTTCATGATTATATAGCAACTGAAAGTTCGTAATTTTATCAATTTGTTGTATAAAAACTACATTTATATTTAATTTATAAAATTATTAATGAACAGAAACTTTATTATAAAATTCTTAATGAACAAAAACTACTTTATGGAATTGATAGGCACAAAATATTTGATTGCAATAATATATTCCAATAAACCACAAATAATATTTTTGTTTGAGTTATTATTAAAAGTTAAAGTATTAATTTGAAATATGTTATAAAATATGTTGTAAAGTGTGTTGTCAAATATATTACTATAGAATATTGTATTAATATTATTTTATTAAAGTTCATTAAATCAAAATATTATCTGAAATTTTCTTTTGAAAATATGATTTTTATGTAACATAAGAGGATAATTAAAAATAATATTTTTGTTCATTGCAAGATGCTTCATTGAATATTTCGATTGTACAAGTAACAACATAATTTTGCAGGCTTTAATTTTGTATTGTTAAATATTTTAATAATTGTATTATGTAAATAAAATGCAGCAAGTATTTATGAAACAGCATATATTATCACCAAACGTTTATATCTATTTTTAAGTATAATAAAAGTGAATATATAATATTTGTGTATTAAGTCAATATTATCAAAGATTTTACAACACGCAAAAATAATTTAAAAAATATTTATTTAATGCATCAATGATTCCTTACGATTATTAATAACGTTTTTAAAATTTTAGATAAATAATATATGTTTGAACTTTGAAGTTTTATATTGTTGTTACTAATCATATATGTGTATACCATATTATATTAGGTTAGGATCTGAATTCGTAATCTTTTGACCTCCTATCAAATCCTTAAAGGCTTTGAAAACTTATGAAATAATTCCGTAGAAAAATATGCAAAGTCAACTTAATGTGAGTCTAAAGCTCACATGAATGACAGGGTATTCAAAGGGTTAAAGTAAATCCCAGCTCTGTGAGATAACCCAGGTCCCAGGTAATACTTTTAAAGGATTTCGAGGGTCAGAAATTATTAACCTAGTATCGTTGAAATTAATATTCCTTGACGTTCGTTTAGAATTAAAAACGTTCGTACTAGGAAATAATTATATTTATCTAATTCATACTGTACTACATACTAACAGAAATTTACATGTTTACAATTGAACAAAAATAAATTCAGAAATCTTGATACTTATCCAATTAATACTGTACCTAATGTTAATGTTGTAAAATAACAGAAAAATAATTTTACGTGTTAAATATACCCAGAAAAATTTGGGTATAGAAATATTGACACTTATCCTATTAATATTATACCAAACTTTCTAATATAACAGAGAGGCCATTTCACATGTCTAGAATTTAAATTAACCTCAATTTAGAAATCTTGATACTTATCCAATTAATACTGTGCCAAATGTTAATGTTGTAAAATAACAGAAAAATTATTTTCATGCTTAAAATTTAAAAAAACATGGGCATGGAGATCTTGACACTTATCTAGTTAATATTATACCAAACTTTCTAAAATAACAGAGAGGTCATTTCACACGTCTAGAATTTAAATAAACCTCAATTTAGAAATCTTGATACTTATCCAATACTGTACCAAATGTTAACTATGTAAAATAACGGAAAGATCATTTGACATGTCCTCAAGTATCTCATCAAGATTTTTTCAGAAAATAATGAACTAATGAATGAAAATAATTCCACAACCATCTACCACAAAATTGGGTTTCTTTATCTTTAACATGCAAGTTCCATCGCAGGCTAAAAGCCTTTCAAAGATACAAAAATTCCTCTTCATTGGAGAGTAAAACATCGCAAAAATAAATGGTACATTCTTGCGAATGCGAGATGAGCAGCGATATCGTTGAAAAAAATTCTTGCGAAGTAAATGGGGCGACTCGAAGGATGGAACCAGTTATACGACGCAATTGTGAGAATCTACGTATTCGAATCGGTTTCTGTCTGAGAATTAAGATAAAACTTCGGTACACCGTTAGCTGAATAAAACGCGCATCAAACCTAACTGTCCCATAATCCACTTCAATCTGAATAATTTACTGTAATCATTTAACGTACGCTACTCGTTAACAACATGTCGCAAACGGGCATGCAAACTCCGCTTATTGTTAGTTCACTTCGTATATCACGTTTCAATCGCGATTAAATCGAATTCCATTTTGATTAAATTAAAAAGTTGGAACAATGCGTAGAATTGTACGAAACAATGGTAAAATCCGATGAAAATGAACGTATTGAAATTTCATTTTACGGTGAATTTTTCCTGACATTTAGAATTTGAAATACAAAATTTTTATAACGTCGGTTCAATTTCACAGGAAATTCATTCGGTTTCGAGAGAATGAGTAGATATTTCGCAGAAATTCTGTCAAAGTAGCACTTTATATTAGTTTTGCTAGAACATGTTTTTTTAACAAATTTTAATTACGTAGGGAATTTAACGAAGGTAGTTTTAACAAAACACGTTTAATACGTTTCAATAAATCTATTTAAGAACTTTTACGCGGTGATTTAAAATTAACAATATTTCTTAATTTTAATAAAAAAAATACCTGGAAGGGTAATAAGAGTTTGTTAGATTCAATTAATCTTAAAAATTGCAATGACAGATTAAATAAGCTTTATTAAAGTATGCGATACTTGAAAAAGCTGCAAAGGTGTGATTACTAGTTCAAAGGACGAAATCAGCAAAGGAAGACCCGGGCTTGTAAATTAATTTCAGACTAATAAATAAATTTGCTTGTACACTTCGATCTAGAGAGGTAATTTTGTTCGCTAAATCTATCTTCTCGCTCGCTGCTTAATTCTATTAATTGAACGTAAAGGTTTGCGGAAATAAATTAAAAGTAACTAGTAGGACTTCCGTCGGTCGAGATCGTAAAGATTGCCAGCAAGAAATTATGTAAGTTATTCTTTAATTTCAACATCGCCACGTAAAAGTTACTTCGTACTTTAAAGCGAAACGTAAAACTCTGTCCCTCCATTTTGTGGAAATGAACGCAATGGAACAATGATGGTGAGGTAAAAACTTTAAGTACCATTTTTAAGGACAAAAGAAAATGTTGAATCATGATTTAAATTCCTTTGTGCAGTTTTTTTGATTATGGTTTTTCCGCTTTAAAATTTCAATTGTAATTTTTTGTGTACTTCAATCTTTTTAAAGTTTTAAGAATAAATTTTCTGTTGTAATAATGCGTTTACTTATTTAAATATTTTTTTTACAAACTTTGATTTTGTACTGACGTTCAAGTTTTTAATTCAATAAATTTTAAATCTGTTGCAAATTGCATAATTTATCAATTTTCACGTGTGAAAATTATTTAAATTAGGAACTTAAGAATTTTCGAAATTATAAATTTATAAATTTACGTTCAGTGATTTGGAAATTGATGAATTTGCAATTCTTCAATGCAAGCATAATTTACAGATTAGTCAATTTTTGAATTTGCAAAGGTACAAACTTTCATATTTTGAATTTTAAAATTTTTTAATTTAGAAAGATAGAAAGTTACAAATTTAGAAATTGAGAAATTTACAAGCTTAGAAATTTAGAAGTTTAGAAATTTAGGATTTAAAAAATTCAGAAATATAAAAATATACAAATTTAGAAAATAACAAATTTTAAGATGTACAAATTGTTACATCCAAAAATTTGCAAACTTGCAAATTGTTAAATTTATATACCCTCAAATGTATAAATTACAAGATTTTCACATATAAAAATTTATAATTTAAATGATCACAAATTCTCAAATTTTGAAATCTGGATATTTTCAAATTTACAAATTGTCAAATATAGAGGTTTAATAATTTACAATTATCAAATTTGCAAATATAAGAATTTTATAGATTTTTATAGATTTTAATTAAAAAATGTATAGATTTTTATAGAATTTAATTAAAAAATGCATAGGTTTTTATATTTTCAATTTCATACATTTCAAATATGACAAACTTTTAAAGTCAAATGTTTAAAAACTTTTTAATTAAAAAATTTTAATAATTTCACTGGTCCTTTTTCAATTTTGCTAAACTGTTCATACAGTAATTTCAAGGGTTCTTTTATCTACTGGTCATTAAAAAATTTCTGTTAAAATGATTAAATGTGTGCAAAGCCTTTTCAACAAATTTTTTAACCATCCTATTTTAACAGATTTTTATAAATAAATTCCGCACTACAAGAGCAGTCTTTTCAAATCATGCAGAAAAGTTTGATGCTTTAGTACATCGAACAAATTTTTTTCGTTCAATTCCATCCATGTACAAAGCTTTTAAATTTCTACAAAAGATTCGATAAAGCAATTTTTCTGCGTCAGTTGTTAAAAGAAACTGATGTAACGTCTCTTTGAAACGTCAAAACTAAATACAAAGCTTTGTATCGAGTTGGAAATTAACGCAATATAATTGTGATTATTCCGTAAATGATACGACGTATGTATTTTAAATTAAAATACGAAATTTCCTTTCTTCAAATTCATAAAATTGAATGCAACGAGGTAATGATGCTCATTCAAGGATTTCGAGCGTCTCTTTGGAAACCATTACATAAAAGTCATTTTACACTTCAAATCGTTATGTGCAATTTTATTGATTCAAATTTGAACCGCTTTTGCAAATCGCTCAGAGTTCAAAGCTTTTCGCATATCGACGAACAAATTTTTAATCCCCCAATTTCGGAGACACCCGGTTTGTTTAAACCGTTACAAACAAATTTAACGAAGCAACTTTTCAGATGTGAATTGTTATAAATTTCGAACTTTCGAAATGAAAACAAATTTGAAATTCATTATGGGTTATAATTAAATTCTTTTTCAGTTGTGCCAAAAAATATATAATAATGGTCCTTTCAAAAAAATTTATGAAGCCCCTTTTGTAAAATGAAGCTCATAAATTTTTTATAAATCGTGTACAATACGAAACGAGCGCAACCTTTTCAAATTATTTAAAAAAGTTAAAAAAGTGAACCTCTTTTCACATTAAAAAGCAAGTATTCCTAATTATGAAAATCAATTTTTCACAAATAAATTCAAGAATTAAATAATAAATTTTAATTTTTACAAATAAATTAAACAAATATATAATAAATTTTTATTCTCGCAAATAAATTAGAGTCACGATTCCCTCACGTATAAGTTGTTAAAAAAAAAAGTGTATCCTTTTCGTAATAATAAAATTCAAAGTCCTTTATTACGTCCGAGAGTAGTACAACTGAGAGCTTATGATTGTCACATAAAAATCACTTTATATTATGAATCGTACAAAATTTTTCGTTTGACCTTTTCAAAATATAAATAATAAAGCAAAGATCCTTTCATCTGTTGGTTATTCAGAAATTTTTATGGAGCATTCTTTTCAAAGCGTTTAAAACGAATTCAAAGCTTCTTGAAGCTTTTTCTTCAAATTGTCATGTACAGTTCTATTTATACGAAACAAGCACCACTCTTTCGAATCGTTCAGAAAGAAGCTTTTTCACATCCGAGAGCAAGTATTCAATCTCCTAATTTTAACTACGTGCAATCTTTTCAAATTTGCACGAATATATTTAGTGAAACAATGATTCGTGCGTCGATTGTTAAATTTTACTCTGGAAATTTTTTTAACGATGCACGAACAAATCATTGTTTTTTTAATTTTAATTCTTTCAATCAGTCCTTTCGAGATGTTAAAAATAAATTCAGTCTCCTATTCAAAACATCATGAGTATCATATAAAAATCATATTACGTTGCAAATCGTAATTAAATTTTTATTATTTGATCACAATGCAAAAGAGTTTAATTTATGTTTCTAATTTTAGACATTCTTCTTTTACTTCAATAAATTACAAAGAATTGTAGAAACAAATTCAATACAGAACAAAACTATTTCCAAATCGAGAAACAAATATTCAATCTTTTATTTTAAAAATATTGGCAATCTTTTGAAATTTTCTGAAATAAATTGAAAACAGCAACGATCCTATCACACGTTCATCACTCAAAAATTTCAATCTGGCATCGAAATGTTAAAAATAAATTTCTTCTATCATATCAAATGTTAATATGAAAGCTGCTGTCACATAAATATCACTTCAAATAATAGTTACAAGTTTTCTAATTTCATCAAAATGTAATTAACAATGCAGAGACTGTCGTTCAGAAGTGTATAATTATATTCCAAGCGTTTAAAATAAATCCAGAGATTTGAAGCTTTTTCTTTAAATTCCTATCTGCATTATTAACTATTGGACAGATAAAGTCACTAAAGAAATAAACTTGAAGATATTTGTCAAAAAACAAAGTTTCAATCTAATTTGAACATCTTAGGTATTTCTTGAAATTTTCGGAAATAAATTGAATACAGCAATGATCCAATCACACGTCCATCGTTAAAACATTCGATCTAACTCCTTCATCGAAATGTTAAAAATAAATCTCTTCTATCATATCAAATGTTAATACAGCTGAAAGCTGCCGTCACCTAAGAATCACTACGTATTTCAAATAATAGTTACAATTTTTCTAACTTCGTCAAAATATAATTAACAATGCAGACTGTCATTAAGAAGTGTATAATTATTCTTCAAGCGTTTAAAATAAATTCGAAGATTAAAATTTGAAATAAATGTTTAAAATATTTTTCTTTAAATTCTCATGTGCATTTTTGGCAACACAGTGGGTACATAAAGTCACTATAGTAACTTGAAGATATTTGTCAGGAAAGAAATTCTCAATCTAATTTGAACATCTTAGGTATTTCTTGAAATTTTCGGAAATAAATTGAATACAGCAATGATCCAATCACACGTCCATCGTTAAAAACATTCGATCTAACTCCTCCATCGAAATGTTAAAAGTAAATCTCTTCTATCATATCAAATGTTAATACAGCTGAAAGCTGCCGTCACCTAAGAATCACTACGTATTTCAAATAATAGTTACAATTTTTCTAACTTCATCAAAATGTAATTAACAATGCAGACTGTCATTTAGAAGCGTATAATTATTCTTCAAGCGTTTAAAATAAATTCGAAGATTAAAATTTGAAATAAATGTTTAAAATATTTTTCTTTAAATTCTCATGTGCGTTTTTGACAACACAGTGGGTACATAAAGTCACTATAGTAACTTGAAGATATTTGTCAGGAAAGAAATTCTCAATCTAATTTGAACATCTTAGGTATTTCTCGAAATTTTCGGAAATAAATTGAATACAGCAACGATCCAATCACACGTCCATCGTTGAAAAAATTCGATCTGGCATCCCTTTCGAGATGTTGAAAATAAGCCCGGAGTTTTTTGTCGCGTCGGAATCTAACCACGTATGAGTGGTACGTGATTCGTTTTCCCCTCAGACCGGAATTCTCGTCTCGATATCATGGTGCAAAAACTATTTTAATCCTATTTCGTCGGTCGGATGCGAAAGAACGGAATCGCGACGTGCCGTCGAACTCGAAATAGAAACCCCTGTTCTTCATCTGCCGTGATCTCTCTACACCCTCGGAAGCTACGGACATCTGACGGGCGTTGCTTCAAGTTCCGCGGAGTGCACGTAAGCTTGTCGCGAAATCAAATAATGCGCCAAGATATTTCTGCGTCTCCATTGTTTCTCTTTCACCTGAATCTACGGAGTTACGTGTACTCGAGCCGAAACACTGTTATACACCACTCTGTGCACCGATTTTTCCACCCTGGAAACTTCCGCGTTAAGATGAACTGCCTCGAAGATCGTCGCTTTTCGAAAAGCGCGCGAAATAAATGCGAAACGAAGGCTCTCGAATCGTAATGGAACGTAGAGTCCTTCGAAATTGTATCGAATATTCTGCGGAATGTAGTTCGAGCACTGTGCAGAAACTTCAGAAATAATGGGAATATTCCAATTTGCGAGATTGCGTTCTTTTGTAATATATTTATTTCGAATAAGTCTCGTTCGTTGTGTCGTATCGGTAACTGCAAACGCGTAGTAACTGTTTCAATACCGTAAAAATTTTATGCGTCGAAAATATAAAATTTTATGCTCGAATATATTCACATTTGCGCGATAAAATTTGATAAATTATGGACCGCCGTTTTAGAACGGATACAAATAATTCAATCGGTGAACTGTTCACAATTGCACCTCCCTTATCGATGCGAACACATTTCATGGTAAATAATAAATTCTTTTCAATGTTTCATGTAAAATATTTTTTCGGAATATTTTTTTCGATTTGCGAGATGAATCCGAGAATGAATTTCGGGTACTTGTAAATTACAGGATAAAAGTTGAATTAATTCAATTAGTTTTTAATGATTTTAGTGATGCATTTTATGATGATTATTGGTAAATGATGAATACCAACGTTGTTGACGAAGAATAAACAGGAATGACTTTTTATTGATTACGAACGACTACGTCTTGTAAATTCGATATACAATAAAGTATACAATGAATTTTCTTGGGAATTTGATATAAGAATATAATGAATTTTTTTGGGGAATTTGGTATAAGAATATAATGAATTTTCATGGGAATTCGATATGTAATGAACGATGTACAATGTCTTGTAAATTCGATACACAATGAACTTTCTTGTAAATTCGATATAAAAGGATGAAAATGATGAAAAATTAGAGATCACGATATTTTATTGGTTATCGACCAAATAAGCTTCTAATGGTGACTGTGATTATTGTAACGAAATGATGATTTTTTAAATAACTTGACATATGAAGAAGAATGTGACGGTTGTCGAAGAAACCTTGATAGAGATATCTGATCACTTGTTAATTAAATAAGTTTGTATTAGCGACTGCGATTATTGTAACAGTGTGATGACTTTTTAGAGAACGTGGTATATGAAAAAGAATGTGACGGTTGTTTCAATCTGCTAGTTTGAACATCTTAGGCAGTCGAATTTCTTTGATTGGTTGTTGAAGAAACCTTGATAGAGATATCTGATCACTTGATAATTAAATAAGTTTCCATTAACGATTGCGATTACTGTAATAAAATGATGATTTTCTAGAGAACGTGATATATAAAGAAGAATGTGACAATTGTTGAAGAAATCTTAATAGCGATATCTGATCACTTGTTAATTACATAAGTTATTTATGAGTTTGATTACAGTAACGAAATGAAGATTTCCTTGAGAACTTGATACATGAAGAAGATTGTAACAATTGTTAAAGAAGCCTTGACAAAAATGTAATCACTTATGGATCAAATAAATTTGTATTCATGAGTACAATTAGTACGGCAGGATATTATTTGTACTTGATATATAATGAAGTACATGATGAAGATTGATGTCGAAATTATGATTTTCGATGACTTATTGATGACATAACCTTATAACAATGACCACAATTGTTGTAACTACGATGGTTTTCATCTGAGCAAGTACATGATGAAAGTTGATGAAGAATTCAGAATAATGATATTTGATCAATTATCAATCAAATAAGTATCTATCGATGTTTATAATCACTATAACGAAGTGGTTATCAATTGAAATTGATATATAAGCAAGTACATGATGAAGCTTGATATGAATTCGAAATGATGACTTTCGATAACTTATCAATCAAATAACCTTGTATCGATAACTACAATTATTGTAACGAGATTATAGTTAGCTTATGTATCTGAACTTGGTATCAGGAATCGAATAAAATTTGGTGACCATAAAATCCACAATGATTTTTGGTCACTTATCAATCAAACAAGTGTATTCATGACTGCGGTTACCGCAACAAAATGGCGGATGCGAAATAAGCGAAAATGTTGAGAAATTTAAAACAACGATTTGTGATGAGTTACTGACCAAAATAATTACTGCGACGAAATGATGGATCGCTTCCTTTCGAACTTGATACAGAATGAAATACAAGAAGAGGAACTTATGGACGAATGCAAGTTAACGATACGTGATAAGTCACTGACCAAAATAATTGTAACTATTCGTGCAACAGCTGTCATGAAATAATAATTTTCTTGCAAACTTCGATATACGATAAAGTACCTGACGGCATGATGAAGAATTAGAGAGCATATTTTCTGATTAGTTATCAATCCGTTATCAATTAGTCATCAATTATTAATTAATTATCAATTAATCGATAAGTTTCTGCCGATGATTGCGATTACTGCAACAAAGCGAGGATTTTATTGACCACTCAATGTACAAAGATGTCGGTTGTTAAAGAAACTTTGCTAGCGATTGATCACTTATCAATCAAATAAGTTTGTATCACTACACTTATTATAACAAAATGGAGTTTTCATTTATGCATTTGCTGCATGAGCAAACATACAATGAATGTAGATGATGAATCCAAAATAGTGATTTTTAATCAATCATCAATCAGACAAATCTGTATAACTGCATTACAAAGAAATAACGAAGTGTCCTCCTGAACTGGACATGTCACGAAGTATGCGAGGAAGATATTCACAAAAAATTTAAGATAATTTTTGATCAATTATCAAACAAGATTATAACTGATGAAACAATTTAACGAAATCATGATGTGAGTTTGGTGTACACTGAAATAATTTAGGTTGCTGAAGGATCCTAGATAATTTTCGATCGGTCAAGTATAGTTGTCACTGCTGCAGCAAGATGATATACGATGAAGTATATGAGGACTACACAAGAAAAAAAAAGGTTTTTAATTCTTCATAAATAGGATTCGTTATTTTCTAAACTCGGTATACCACAATCCTCGAGATTGACGAAGAACCCACTATAACGACGTTTTGATGCAGTATCAATGAAATAAATTTCAACGGCAACGAAACGATGAAGTCATTATTTATGAACTCGATACACGACGTATACGATGTTTGATGAAGAATCCCAGATTTTTGGTTACTTTCCAATCAAATAACTTTAAATTATCTGAAAACGATTATAAATCAATTAATCAGATAATTGTAACTAATCCAACGAAATGATGGTCTCCTCGAAAATTTGCAATATGAAAAAGATGAGGATTGAAGAATCCAGGATAACGAATTTTGGATGATTCCATAATCGAATACGTTTGCATTGATGATTGACAGTTGTGTCACGAAGTATTTAGTTTTAGATATATGACGAAGTAAAAGCTCGATGAAAAATCTTCCATCGTGATTTTCGACCAATTAGAATCAAATAAGTTATTAAGTAAAAAGCAAATAAAGTGAAGTATCTTCATGTGAACTCGATATACGAAGTATGTGAAGGTTCATGAAGAATGCTTGATAGAAACCTTTGATCAATAAATGACTGAGAAAGTCTCGATAACAGATTTCTGTAACGAATTTATGATTTCGTTCTGAACTTATTGCTCGTTGATCAACGTTGATGAACAATTGGTTGCAATTGCTGCAATCGAATAATGAAGTATTTTGCCGTAAGTATTTGAAGTATTTGACACACGATAAATTCTAAATAATGATTTGTGATCAGTTGTCAACTGGTTGATCTTCATTATCGCAATTAGTGTAATGTTATATTTTTGCAGCGAACTTCGTACATGATGAAGTACAAGATGAAGATTAATGAAGAATGCAATACAGCGACCTTCTGATCAACTATCAATCAAATAAGTTTGCATTCATGAGCACCGTGGCGAAATGAAGATTTTCTTGCGAACTTGATAGAAGATGAAGTATACGAAGGTTGATGGAGAATCCTTGATTACCGATTCCTAACTAGTTATTAACCAAACCAGTTTATATTGATGACTGTAATTATCAGAATATCTTCTTTGTGACATAATGAAAGTTGTCGAAGAAAAGGATGTGTAGGTAACCATCAATTAAATAAGTTAATATCGATGACTATTCTACACTCGACATACGATAAAGTAGATGAAGTTTGACGCAGAATCCTTGACAGCGATATTTGATCATATATCAATTGAACAGGTTTATGTGATGACTAATTATTGCAGTGCGATGACGGTTTCAATAAAATTCAATGTATTCTAACACAAGGTGAAAGCCGAAGAATTCAAAACAGCGATTTTTTATCAGTTATGTATTAAATAAATTTGATTTAGTTCTGACTAGTGTCTCCAGAAGTGTCGTATGTGGACTTCATATGCGATGTGGTAGGTATGTGAAGGTCAGAAAAATCCTTGATTGCGACCTTTAATCTTGTACTAATTATCTAAGGTCATATGACTCCGGTTATTGCAGCCTATTGATGATTTCCTTACGAATTCATATTGTAGTAAACATAATGGTTGGTGACAAATCCAAGAGAGCCATTTTTAAATAAGTAATTACGTTTAGATGACTTCCGAAATGATGTGAATGTGATATACGAAGTTTGCTGAAGAATCCTTGATAGCGATTTTTAATCATTTATGGATCAAATAAGTTGATACTGCTTGCGCTTATTGCAGCAATGATGCTTCTCTCATGAACTCAATATGCTACAGTGAATTGCATGATGAAAGTGATGTACGCAGATAGCGATTTATAATCAGATATACATCGGATGAACCAGTGCCACGAAATAGTTCCCTGCGAATTTTATATACGACGCAGTAAACATACGAAAATTGGTGAAAAATCCTTGACATCGATCAACGACCAATTCAAGAACACTCTCAAACTATGTCATCCATTTCCACTCCGAGCATAAACACCAGAAGCTAAAAACTGTATAGAACAATTCGTTCGCTCCCTATAAAAATTCTCTCAAAATCAAAAGCAATCCCTGCCACGAGCAAAATGTCCGATCGAATCCCTAAAATTCAACTGGAGGAAGCAAGCAACATAAACACAGTCCTTCACACGAGATTTCCATCATTTTAAAACTCGTTCGCACTTGGTATCTGCCCGCAGCCGAATCGGTCGGGCAAATCTGGCCGCGGTTATAAACTATCCGTAAACTGGCGGATATAATTCACGTATCCCCCCGGAAGAAAATCGACGTCGCGACGCCGACACACATGCCTTCTAAAGGGTTGTAAATGGCTCGCACGGTATCACCGTTAACTCGGCGCCGCGCGGCGATTTCTTACCGCTCACAAACACGGCGAGGATGAGAAAAACGGTCGCGGACGGGGTAAGCTGGTTTCCCCGAAATCTTCTGACACCTCTCATGACGTCCACGTTTCTGTTCTTTCGATCACACATTCGCGCGCGGCCGTTCACAGATCACAGCTCGGTGTTCATCTCGTCACTTCCTGTCTGGCTGATGGTTCGCACCTGTTCCCCTATTATCCATTAACCGGTGACACTCGAACGGATAGCTTCCCGAAACGAAAAAAAAAACACTGACACCCACACACGCACAAGGGAGGAAGAATTTTGCGATCGGTCGATCTATCGGTCGATGGCGCGTCCTCGGGACGACGTGACGCGAAGAAGAGCTCTTCCGGTCGACGTACAAGCGGCTACTGAGGCTCCCGCCGCAAGCACGCAGAGCTTCCAGTGCGTCGACTCGGTCGTTGCAACCCGAAAGCTCGTTTCTCCCTACCCCTGTTCCCACCCCCGTGTCGCCTCGTTCTCTTCTTTGCCCCCTCCCCTCGACTGGTCGCCCCGTTTTGCCCCTTCGGCCATTTTAGCGTCGTCGTCGTCGCGGCGATCGGCCGTGCCAGTGCGGGCTGCGCGCGCTAGAGAGCTTTCCGCGTCCTAAAGCTGGATGCTATCCGCGACGGGCGGTAGCTTTATGCGCCGGGGGGGAAGGGGTGATTGATTGGCGATGAAACTTCGCGACTGATTGAATCTTTTTTACGTTTCAATATCGATATCCCCGAGTGGGATGTACGCCACATGCCGGACCAGCTGCGTGAATGTTAAGTTCCTTCGGGGAGACGTTGAATTTCAAGGTTCGCTGATTCTTCATCGTTATTTAGAGTATGCTCGACGTACAGTCCAGAACAAATCTCACTTCTATAGCAAGAACATATGGATCAAATGTTCCACATGAACATGTGAAGGAAAGAAGCTATTTATTTTGGATTTTTGAAAAGGTTCGGAATTTGGGGAGGAATTTGAAGATGTGAGGGTTTACATACGGGTATTCAGGAAGTTGGCGGTTTGCGAGTTTGAGGAGCTGGAAATTTGAGAATATCGGAGGTTGAGACTCTAGGGATTCGAGACGTCCGGAGTTTGAAGACATTGGTATTTAGGGATGTGAGGATTTGAAGATCTTCGTGTAATAGGAATCTAGGAACGTGGCGATCTGGGAATTTGGGAAACTAGAAAGTTGAAGATATAGGAATTTGAAGATCTAGGGATTCGAGGGGTTGGGTGTTTAAGGATACAGGTATATGAAGATCTAGAGTATATCTTCATATATACACATATGGACCTACATATATGGGAATCTAAGAATTTGGCGATCTGGGGATTTGGCATCATATGTATTTGGAGACCTAGGGATATTAAGACTTTTGGATTTGAGAGTTTATAAATATGGGAATCTAAGTACGATCTGGGAATTTGGAAATCTAGAAACTTGGGGATATAGAAATTTGAAGATCTAGGGGTTCAAGAGGTTCGGAGCTTAAGCATACAAGTATTTGGAGATTTAAGGTATTTAGGATCTACGTATAGGGGAATCTAGGAATTTGGGAGTCTAAGAGTTTAGGTATCTAGGAGATCAAGGACACAGGTATTTGGAGACCTAGGGACTTTAAGATTTCTAGATTTGTGGATATGGGAATCTAGGAACCAGGCACTCAAGGTGTTTAGAAATCCAGAAAGTGGATACTGGAATTTGAAGATCTAGGGATTCGAGGAGTTCGGAGTTGAAGGTTACAAGTGTATCCTGAGATCTAGTGAATTTAGGATCTACGTACAGGGGAACCTAGGAATTTTACGGTCTAGGAATTCGGAAAGCTAGAAATTTGAGATCCTAGGAATTTTTGGAAGTCTAAGTATTTGAGTATCTAGGAGATCAAGGACACAGGTATTTGGAGACCTAGGGACTTTAAGATTTTTGGATTTAGGGATATGGGAATCTAGGAACCAAGCACCTAAGGTGTTTAGAAATCTAGAAAGTGGATACTGGAATTTGAAGATCTAGGGATTCGAGGAGTTCGGAGTTTAAGGATACAAGTGTATTCTGAGATCTAGTGAATTTAGGATCTACGTACAGGGGAATCTAGGAATTTTACGGTCTAGGAATTCGGAAAGCTAGAAACTTGAGAACCTAGAAATTTTTGGAAGTCTAAGCATTTGAGTATCTAGGAGATCAAGGACACAGGTATTTGGAGACCTAGGGACTTTAAGATTTTTGGATTTAGGGATATGGGAATCTAGGAACCAAGCACCTAAGGTGTTTAGAAATCTAGAAAGTGGATACTGGAATTTGAAGATCTAGGGATTCGAGGAGTTCGGAGTTTAAGGATACAAGTGTATCATAAGATCTAGTGAATTTAGGATCTACGTACAGGGGAAACTAGGAATTTTACGGTCTAGGAATTCGGAAAACTAGAAACTTGAGAACCTAGAAATTTTTGGAAGTCTAAGCATTTGAGTTTCAAGGAGATCAAGGACACAGGTATTTGGAGACCTAGGGACTTTAAGATTTTTGGATTTGGGGATTTGGGAATCTAGGAACCATGCACTCAAGGTGTTTAGAAATCCAGAAAGTGGATACAGGAATTTGAAGATCTAGGAATTGAGAAACTTAGAAATTTGTAGTTCTCAGAATTAGATGACTGTAATTTCGAGATCTAGGGATTTTGGGTACAGAAATTTGATATCCTAGCAATTTGATGATTCGGAAATTTAGTAAGAGAATTTAGAATATAAAGAAATAGAATTAGATATAGAAATTTAGGAACCTAGAAATTTGGTGTTGGATTTGCAGGAACCTCGGGGATACAATATAGGGAATGTGAGGAACTGAGAATTTCCTAAGAATTTTTTAAACGGGAAATAACCTTAAAAATTTCCTTCTCAGAATTTTTGTATGTAAATGAGTTTCAATATAACATAATTTCTATTTTAACAAAGAACCGAGATTCACAGAATTCTTCCTTTTAAGAGGAAACTCGTTTCAGATACGTTAAGTGATTTTATTTTTCGACAAAACTCTCACTATTCGCGGAATTCCTGATTTCCTTTCATTAACATATAAATTACCATTCTCTAATGCATCTTTTTAACCGTTTTTTAGCGTCTTCTTTAGAGTAACACTAAAATCCACTTTCCTGTGGATTCAATCCTCGCCCCACTTGTACATTTTCAGAATGTCCAATCGGTTCGCTTCCACAAAGTAGTCCTAAACCGTTAAGAGTCAGTTTTCTGCTAATGTAACATTTTCCAGTCGATTTATTTTTAGCGAAATCTGCTTCTTGTTACTGAAGTTTTATGAACTTGTATAACAACTTGTTATTCTTCCTACTTTCGTTCCATAATTTTATAAAATTGGGAAAGTATTTATAGAATAAATTTTTTTAAATCACGGACATTTTGTTTATGGTTCTTGTGCAATATATTTTTATGGTTATAAAAAATTTCAGAGTACTTTCACAAAGCGATATATAAATTACTGTCTATTTAATTAACATTTTTATACATGTATATACACATTTTGTATATATGTTTTACATATGCACTATTTATAAATTTCTGAACCATGCTCACAAACATTATATTGGTAAATTTTCTGTTATTCTACCTGTGTAATTTATCAATACTAACGTTTAATGCACACACAACTTGAAATTGCAAATAAAATAGAAAATTAAATAAATGATTAAAATAATTGAATATACACATTCTTTGTCCTAATTAAAAATTAACATTGATTTCAAAAGAAGTAACTTAAATTGTATAATTTAGAATAAGAAATTTGTGAACACGTTAAATGACCACTTTGATATATAAAATATATAAAATATAAAAGTAGTCATTTTAATATATAAAATGATATATAAATCGTATGCAAAAAAATGTCATTATTTAGCTGTTTTATCTTTATTGAGTTGAATTCATATTTCTGTTGTCTTATACTCGAAAAGTGGTACCACTTTCATGTTTATTGTTCCATGCTTTCCTTCTCCTTTAAATTGATTATTCGTACTCAAATAAATTAACTGCGCTTGACGACGGAGCCTTTTATTTTCTATCAACTTTTCACAATAACGATTTTTACCGACAAAGTGTTCGGTACATCTAGACGCTGTTGCGACAAATAACATAATGGAATATTCCACTATGAAACTTGAAATGCGTTTTTCTAGACCGTCGCTCCGCTGAATACCAACTAAAGAATTCGATTTAACCTTTTAACGTTCACGTTCATGTTTCGCACAGACACCTGTGACCTCTGAATTTATACACATTTCTATTTGGCACAGACACACGTTAACGCCACTTCATTTACTTCGATTTACTATATTTTACGAAATCCCCTCTGAATTGCCATTCTGAAAGGATATTGACCAAGTAATTACAGCAATTTCAATTGTTATTCAGCGTACAACAGTAATCTCTCGTTGACAGATATAAATTACGTCTACTAATGAAGGAGGTGGATGTTTCGGTATTCTTGACGCTTCTCCTTTTTAGTAATTGGTGATTTTATCATTTTAATTTATATAAGTAGGATCTCTGAGTTTAAAAATTAAACAATTTTGAAGTTTCAGAAATTCAAAATATACAAATTTCAAAGATTCATCATTCAAGATGCAAAGTTCAAAGTAAAACAGCTTAAAAATTTTGTACGAAAATTTCAAAGCTAAAAATTCGAAAATTAACAAATTTTACAATATCGAAATTCTGAAGTTTCAGAGTTCCAAAACTTTTTTCAAATTTCAGAGATCCAGAAGTTTAAGATTCACAAATTTCAAAAATCCATTTACGATTCGAAACGTTCAAAGTAATAGAGATTAATAACTTCAAAATTTCAAAGTTCAAAAATTTTCAAATTTCAAAATTTTCGAATTCCAAAATTTTGTAATCTCAAAGTTCTGAAATCCCAAACTCTCAAATTTCAAAAGTTCAAAAGTTCCAAAGTCCCACTGCATAAACACTGATTTGTACGTTCAATGGTTGACCTTAATCACTTACGTTAGCCATTAGTTGTTGCTACAGTAAAATTACAAATATAATTTTAAAATTGTATTATTTATGACATTTCGTTATACCACAAAAGATTTGTACAATCATCGTTAAATACATTCTATGTATGCATTATTATTAATGAATATTATTAATTGTTATTAATCAAAATAATAATTATAACAGAAGGTATAAGTTATTCGGTAATTGTTCAGTAATTGATTCACATGTAATACACAAATACATATTAGTTTCATAAGAGATTATTACTGGTAATGCATCCTTATGCGTTGACTCTTACTACTTACACTCAACGTAATTTCGAATGCTTCTAGAAATAAATAAAAAATACCGATGTTTTGATTCTACATAAATAATATGGCATCTTAGTAATGAAATAATGTGACCCCGATAAAAAAAGTAGAATAAATAGCGGAAAAAAGAGGGAAAATTAGGTTGATTATCCTTTTCGTAGAGTTGACGCTATACTTCCGAGCGATTTTCACGAAAGCAATATTTGTAAAAACGTTGAGCTCTGAGTTTCTCGAAGCAAGTAATTCGAAAATTTTCTTTAGTTAACGCTGCCACGAGAAAGTGAAAACGTGTAGTCGACGAAGCGTTAAGAACAGAGACGTGGGTGGCGTTGGTGATGAGAACGTGACTCTTTTGCCATTTTTGAAACCAACAATTTCTACACAGCTTTACTTTAGCACCTTCAATTTGCTGCTTTGCCTTCGAGAAAGCTCGAATTTTCGATCGGTGTGCGAGAAATTTTCGAATTCTTTCTTTCGATTGCGATTGCGACGTCACGTTCTGGGTTCGATGGACATGAAATCGGTTTTCTATTTTTGTATTAAAACTCGTGTAATCGAAAAGATTTAGAAGGAAAAAGAGGTGCGATTCTTTCAGGATAAATAGTTTATTTAAAAAGTATATTCAGGATATAGTGCAAAATGATTGAGGTAGAAAGAAAATAATTCAATATTTAGTTTACTGTATTATAAAATATTTAAATATTTTGTTAATGTATTAATACATAGTTCTGCTATGATTTTAAGAATGATTGACCACTTGTGACAGATTTTGTTATTAATTATTGCATTTATTTTTTATATTTATGAAGACATATACACATGTATACTTAACTAATTAACTTGTTAACTAATTAATTGCTGTGATTCTGAAAAAAAAAAAAAAATTGACAAACGAAGTAAAAATTGTTAAAATATTTAATATATCGTAATGTATGCAGATTACACTACAAACATTTTTATTCATAAATTATTGTAATTAATTCAAATAATTTGTATTCATTTTATAACTGTTAGTACACATTGAAAAAATATTATAATAAATTAAATTATATATTATGTTAGATTCTAATAAATTAAATCAAACATTGAATTCTATAATAATAAATTGTGTTATGTATTGACTTACATGATAATAAATTAAATGGAACATTAAATTATATAATAATTAATTAAATTGCATATTGAGTTATATTATCATGAATTGAATTATATGTTAAGTTATATTATGGCGAATTAAATTATGTATTAAATCATAGCTTAAATTAGTTATAATTAATTGAATTATAAATTAAATTACATTATAGATAATCAAACTGCAAATAAAATTATATCATAATTAATTAAATTTTGTATCGAATTACAATGATCAATAAAATCACATATTCAATTATATCATAATGAATGAAATTATGTATTAAATTTTATCTCAAATTAAATTGGATTTAATATAATTATATTATGATAATTATATTGTGATAAACTACATTATATGTTAAATTAAGTCGATAAATCAAAATGAAATACGATTTAGTACTTGTAAAAAATTTCTTCAATATTATCCTCAAAACAATTCACTCCACTTTAATGCATTTTATCCGCTGAAATATAAAATCAAGAATGACTTGTTTAAATATAGAATAGAACTGAATTGTTCAAAAATTTGTGTTCGTGTAAAATTTAATCATTTAAATTTTTTTTAAAAAAGGGGTGCAGTGCTTGTTATTTTATCATCAGTTTCAGTAATTTTCTAACATTAATATTTTCGTACGATTCTGTCGATCTCTGCTGCCTGTTGAAATTGTGCAGCATAACGGTTCGCAGGATTTGTAGGTCTATTTTCTCAAATTAGTTATGCAAGAACCTACTGGATATCTCACACGAGAGCGTGCGAAGTTAAAAAAAAAAAGAACTGCACGGAAAATTTCTGTCGCTTCTTTCATGATCCACGCATTAGTGACACTTCCCAGAATATTTTCGAGGGGATACTAGAAAAAGTGGCATTGAGATCAAAACTAGTTTGCATACTTTAATACGTTGCTTGCCATATCATTTACATATATGCGGCTGACATTCAAACAGAAATTTAAAATTAAATGCACCTGATGCCGCAGTGACGAACAAAATTTTAAACAAGTTATATTAATAATACAAAAATAGCAATAATTATACAAATTTTTAGTTTAGTTGATAAGGATTGGGTATATACAATTATAAAATATATTTGATACTCAAAGTTAAAGTACAATAAACAAATAGTAACAATAACAAATAGTACAATAAACAAATAATAAAATACAATAGTAAAGTAAATAGTAGAAAATTGATTAGTAAGTTAACGTTAAATTAATTTGTGTGTTAATAAACATGCTATGCAGAGTAAAAGCATTAGTAATAATTAAAGAAGAAAAATAAATGAAATATTTATTTAAAATTTTAGTTGAGAACATTACTTAAATGCAAAATTATAATAATCCTTCTTCGAAAACAAATCTCAACACTTTTCTCCGTGAAGAGTAGGAGAAAATTGTATATGTAATAATTATTGCTAAAGTGCAATAAACTAAAAATTCCAAAAACACGTATCCCCCATTTTGATCCATATTTTACGTATACAAATCTGCATAAAAATCGAGCTGCATGTAGAATAAAAAATTGAATAGAAAATCCAATTTTTTAATATATTATTTAAATAAATAATTTCTCCCGAAATGTTCGTAATCAACTAAATTCCTTACTCAAAAATACATAATTTAAAAAAAGATGCACCCTCCTACACCATCTAGTTTCCGAGATATTAAAGAAAATGTGTTTTCAATCCCCAACTTTGAGGTCTATTTTTACCCCCTTAACATGCATCTCAGCAGATATAAAAAAACACGTGTCAAATGATTTTCGAAAAGCTACCACATATGTAAATTTCATTAAAATCCGCGTGTAACACCTTGGTGATGTCCCTTGTAAGATATAATGTTCTACAAATTTGCTGATAAACAAGTTATCTAAAATCATACAAGGGGCGTATAATCACGAAGGACAATTATGTTAATTAAAACTGAATGAGCGACGCAGGATGATCAAAATGACCTTCGAGTTTAATACATTGTGGTGCATCGCGTATAATTAATTTGGTTTTATTAATGACTATCGACAGGGCAGCAGTGATCGAATGTAAAATAACGATCGAATGAAGTATCATATGAAAAATGAAAATGATATCATGGACGATGAAGGGTTCAGGATAATGAATATTATGGTATTAGTATATTAAAGTGACATAGAGGTGAAGCTATAAATTTTCGTTAATGGTCTCTTTTATTACTTAATCATAAACAAATTACGAATTTTACATGAAACGATCATGTGGGATACAATACTTATTTAAAACGGATTTTCTTATCTTTATTTACGAGTTGATTAATGTATCAAATAATTAACACGCGAAAAACAGAAATGATTTGTATAATTTTATAATTTTGAGATGATGCATGGGAAATTTAAAATTGAAATATTGGAATAAAAGTTGAACATCATTCAGGGATTTTGAATGATTTTTTTTGAGTGATTCTTAATGTGATGCACAATTTTTCATACACTTACGTATAAAATGAAAATACAAATGTGAATGAAAATGAAATTGAAAGCTAATAAATAATAGTAAAATTTACTGATTCCTGTTATGAGTTTACAACAATTTTTATGTCTGTATCACACCTTTGAATTTTATGCAAAATTACAATACAATTTATATTAATACTATGCAATTTTATATTATACATATTAATAATTATACTTATAAATGTAGAACACTTGCATTATTAATATAATACTTGAATTTAAATTGTACTATAAAATTATGTTAATAATTAATATAATACAATATAAATTGTATTAATTAAAGCCAAAAATTAAATTTGAACTATTTCTATTTTAACGACCCATATCATCCATAACAAAAAACAAGTTAACATACTTCACTTGTAAGTTTATATTTCTATTTTTATCGGTGATATAACAACGATAGGTACATTTACAGTAAAACTTCATCCTAAAATATGTATTATGACAGCCATGTCAATCATGTATCTTGTATGAAACGTGACAGGTTTAACATGAGTGATTTGGTACAATCCTACGATGAATTCGGCAATCACGATCATTTAACCGGAAACAAGTGGATATCACAGACAGTTACGTTAATTAAGACCGGATGGATGAGTCGTGTTCAAGTGAACGGACAGTTTCCGAGACACATTATTCAGTTTTAATTTTGATTGACACGTACATAGCAATAGCATTTCACCTATCTATTCACATGTTTCTTAAAATGGCCACCTGATTTGATATAAATTAATTTTGCAATCACAACATTTAAATATTTTAAATATGGGCAGCTTTATTTTTTGCACATTAGTACTAGTGCTAATACTAATCAGTATTAATTAGTACATTAGTGTAGATTTTGTAGGTTAGTATAACAATTGCAAGCTTTTTAACCATTCACTTTAGAAGTTCAAGTAAAGCAGAAAAATAAATAAGATATGAAAGATAAATTGTAATGTACAATTTTTATTTACACAATACATTTTAGTAGAATCATCTTTATAAATTTTTTAAACTAGCATACAAAATTTATAGTCAATTTTAGTTTGTTTGGTAGATTTGATGTTTAAGACAGTCATTAACCATCTTGCAATCAGTTTCAAAATTAACATAAAGATTGACATATTCTTTTAGAACTTATCTTTTGAACGAATTAGATTTTATATGAAGTATTATGATTTTTTTTTACCACTCTTTTGAGTTCATTAATACTTCTGGTATAATTAGAATCAGACCTAGCAGATGTTTCTTCAAACTTGTTTATTGTTCAACGAAATTTTAAGAAGGTGTTCAGAGATGTCTTTGCATATACTCACATCTTCATTTTTTGTTATTTATAAACTTTATATAATGATTTACAGATAAATAATATTCTAATAATAAAGCACTTGATAATTGTTAACTATTTAACATTGAACCTACAAATGTAATCATACCTAAGTTTTTTATGTTATGGTACAAAGTTTGTTAAGGCTTTTTTGAAATCATTGTTAATTTTCATGAAGATGAAAATCTATATTAATTGAATTAATTTATGTTCGTTTAGTTTGAATTTCGAAGTAAGTGTACATTATATGTACATCTGTAGGTTTAATGTTGGTGATGGATAAATTTTATATATATATAATAATAATTATTGTAAATTAATAAAATACATATTATTAATAAAAGTTAATATTATCATGAAGTTATAATATAGTAATAATCTTCAACTAATAATGTACATAAAATTTTTAATAATTTATAAAAAATGATAATCATACAAATATTCATATTAATAATTTAAAACGATGACTAATTTTTGTCTCAAATCGTAAAATATTATAAAACCTACTTTTAATATAATAAGAAAGATTTTATTTCATTGAAAATGTGAAATGTTTTATTCCACCTACCGATTTGCACCGCTCGAACGTAACAGGTGAATAATATACGCGCGCAGGTACAATATTACAGCACTTAATTTGACGCAGTAATACCTCCCAAAAAAATAAAAGGCTAATAATAAATGAAAATGTAATCCGAAACAGAGAATTTCGTCATAGGAACGATTAAGCAATTAAATAATTTACGTTCGTTTGAAATTCCAAACGAGATAAAACGCTTGTGTTACGCAATATTTCCTTTTGATTTTTAAAAGCGATAATAAATTCACGAGCACTCTAAAAGCATCGAAACACAAATTTTATCGCCGACCGTGCTTTCAACCTGCATTAATAAACATGCTTCACAGTAATCGAAACCATTTTTATTGCCGTGGAAAAACTTCCATTCACCGTTGCTTAACAAAGAACTTCATTATTTTTTAATTTTTCATTTAATAAACATTCCTGGTAAAATAACAGAAATACTTGTTACGCGTATAATGTTTGTTTTATTTGTACACTCATAGCTTATACAGGCAATTGTATCTACTGTGACAAGTAGAAATAGGGATCATTCATTTTTCGTTGCGTTGTAAAAGTATTATACACATTGCTCATACAAGTGGAATGAATTATATCTTGAAAACCAAATGTAAAGAAATATTATGAAGGAAGAAATTTAAAAATATAGACACTTATATTTTTGGGATCTCAATCTTTTTAAGAGCAATGAAATACAGTTTTTAAAAAAATGCAAGTTTAGAAATGAGAGAATTTCTAAATTTAAAAGGTTCTGAAACTTCTAAATTTGAAGGCGTTTGAATTTCCAGATTTCAGGATATGATAGTTCCAAAGTTTCTACGCTTCTAAATTGGGAAATTTCCTAACTTAGAAATGTTTCAGAGAAACATATGGAAAATGGATGCAAACGCACTTTTTGAAAAAATAAATTATCAATATTGTCTGCATAAAAAAGTGTAAGAACACAAAAAACTTGACTCATAATACATGAATTGTAGAGTTCGTTTGTATAAATTTCTATTTGAAGGAATTTTATACGAATACATTTTTTTTAAATAATTAAAAAATCAAATTTTTTTGTAGGTAAATAAATTCAAGAATTTTCAAATTAAGATTTAAAGAAATGAAGGTGAGTATGACAAAAATGTTATACTTCTTTACGAACTGATTTTTATATGCACACTCATCACCAGATCACTCGTACACCATTTTTGGTACAGCCTAGATATTTTATTTTATTTTACTTTCTTTAATTTTATTTTTACTTCATTTTGAACATTAGAATATTTGCAATTTTTTAGCTTCTTAACTTGCAATTTTTCTATTTAACATACAAAATTTTCAAATTTTTACGTATCAACATTTAAAGTTTCTAAATTTCCAGTTTTCAAATTTTTCTATTTGAACAATTGAAATTCCAAACTGCAATGGAACTTTGAAGTTTCTGCGCTTGATATTTCACAAAGAACATAACCTCAAATATTTCTGTTCATATGAGTAGCATTCGAACATTTAGATTGTTAAAAATGAAATCGTAGTTGTCAGAAATAAACAACATGAACATCCTTGGACAATTATCAGCAAACCTTCAATGTTTTTACTAAAAATATCAGTAATACGAAAATCATAGTACATAGATCAAATTATACTCCCATTCTATAAAAGGTCTAATTAGTTAACAATATAAAATCCTGCTAGCGTCCATGTTCTTAAAAAGCGTGAACTATTCAACAACTTCTGAACAGGACTGTACTTTCCACCCATGTAGTTGCCACCGAGTTCACATTTTTCCTTAAAACATCTCATCTGGGGCGTAACAAATGAAATATTCGAAGGAAGGTTGGTACGATAGTGACAATTTACCGTTGAAATTTCAGCGGAGCAGTCCTTGATGGAAATCTTTCAGCAAGTTGGGCCAGAGAGGCGCGTTCAATCAAAATATCGGCCAGAGCAGTTTGTATTTCCGTGTGACAGCACGCGAAAGCATTCGCGATCTCGCAGAGGCTGATTCTACATTAACGGACAAACATACACTAAGCTTGCAGCGAGTCTCTTAGCTACGTTCAGTCGACGAAGTGACGTTTCCGGTGTTGCGTGCATCCTTTTGCCTCGTATAAGGGATGTTACCTGAATCCCACGTAGTAGTCCCTTTCGACTCGCGAGTTAATTTGTCACTCGTCTAATTCCTTTATGCGATCCCACCTTCCGTCTGAATTACTGACATTCCGCTCATTATGTCGACGACGAACAACCGCAAGCTGCGAGCTGCTTCGTTCTATCTAAACATCGTTCTGCCGGCCCGTTAATAGCTCGTGTAGTCATTAAATATTGTAAAAGGACGGGAACGCAATCAATCACCGGAAGACATTACCGCCTAGGCAAATCAGGCCGTTGTCGTCGATTGGCCAGGAGGCTGGCTAAGAAATTAATAAATAACACGGATGCGCTTCACGGTTAAGCGTCACGATGATGGACGTCGTTTGTACGGAATTGATTTTGTTGCCTCGGTTGTCGATTGATTGCGTTTAACGCGCGATGGGCAAAAATCAGCTCTAAGTATTAACTTGTTGAGTAACATCTCTCATTTCCGAAACATGGAATTTTATGAGATAGATTAAAATTATGATAGAGTGAATCATAAAAGTCTAATTCAGAACGATATTTTTTCCCTTGAGGTTACATACACATTGCAAGTTATTAACGATCACGGTTGGGTTATCGTTTCTGAGCAAACGGTATCTTTTATGAAACAGAACTTTTCTATAGTAGTCTATCAGTAAGATCAGTGAATTTGGTAAGTTGTATACTCTTCCTACTGTATTTGGGACAAGTTACCAATATGTGTTCAATAGTGTCTTGTGTGTCACTGATGTCACAGAGATTTGGTACTTGTGATAAGGTGAGTGTGTCCAATTTTAAAACTTGTTATTGTTATTTGATCTTTCCTTTTAATATTTAAATATCGATTTAATAGTAAGGCTCGATATCACGTATATTATTGCAAACTTTATGCAGCTTGGACTACCATTTTTTAATTCTCAGAACAATATGTCTGCAAAGGAGTGTTTAAGAATTGTTTAATGGTATGAGATATTGATATGTGTATGATGTGAGACATTTTCATATGGGTATGGACCATGCAGTAAATAATTTAAATGTTGGAAATATTTTTACTTATTTATTACTTGACCTCAGTTTTAGAATTATACGTAAAAACATTTCCAAAATTTAAATCATTTACTGCATGGTTCATATATTATACAAACGATTTACATTCAATATAACTTTCAAGAATAAACACTCTTTGTTCGATTGAAAACAGCGTTATGGAGAACCCTATTCACAACCACCATTAACAACTGACAAACACAACATGGCCGTTAACACGAGATGGTCGCTGGACATCACGTGACCCCTCTCGAGCGCTCAATTCAAATATCACGAAAAGTATGACTCCGGGCATCTTTTATCTTGGTCAGTATTATACAGTAATATTTAATTATACTTTACAATTATACTCTATAATACGTAATTATAGAGTAATAACTAATATAAAGATTATTCAGAATACCAACCTTGACAGTATATTTCAAGATCAAAATCAGTAAATTATGCAACCTCTTCCACATGACTTAAACGTTAGAAATGTTTCTATTTATAATTCTGAAGCCGACTAACGATTATATGAGAGAAGAATTGATGAGAATAACAACCTTGATAATATATTCCAAGGTCATCAGCGAAGTGCTATAGTCTCACAGGTCACCTAGTTATTTCCAGAGTATTAGACTGTCAACCTGTCATATTCTTTTGATTGACACAAAACTACGAAACCTTCAATAACAAAATAATGAACGTGAAACTTAGCAACAACATATTTATTTTAAATGATAAAGCTTACGAAATTTTTGTAAAAATATATGTCAACTTTCGTCAAGCTAAAGATTGAATATCTTAGGCAATTCACATATCCCCAATTTATTTATTTTTCTACTTTAGTTCAAATTTAAATATAAGTGACCATCAAACGTCCGTAAATGTAATGTAATAATATATCAATAATACATCATTAACCGCCATTAATAACATATACGATATAAAAATAATATATCATTAATAAAGTAAAAGAGTAATTTTCGATTTGGAACGTCCGTGGTCGCATAGCACAAACCGCGAAGTTTCAACAAAACCGCCATCAAGAAAAGCAGCGTTCTTTCGGTGTTGTTAACTTTTTCCCCTAATTTCCGCACACCGTCCATACAATGTTTTTCCCCAGGACGTAACAATTGATTACAACGTTTAGCCGGTAAACCACGAGAATCGGAGCGGGCCACTCGGTCGAGCGTGTACCAACGTGTGCTCGTACGTGTGCATGTGTGAACGGGACAGGGTGGTTGCACACGTGTACAAAGGGGTGCGAGCGAAAAATTTCGGTGGCCCCAGATGCGGCGGTTCGATCGAACTTTAACGTCGTTTGTAAGCGGCTTCCCCTCTCCGTCGTTCGCGGCGCCGCATTCTCACGTTCCATTGCGAAACTGTCGAAACTGTCGAATCGCGGACAAAGGGCGTATAATGCGAAAGTTCGAAACAGAGAGACACGCCGACCGTTGTGCATGCGCAAGAAGAGGAGAAATCGTGAATCGGTCGTGCGATACGACAGAGCGGAAGTTCTTCGACCGTATAATATTCCACGTACGAGTTGTCACTTCGCGACCGCATTTCACTGACTAATGAGCGCTTTCGAAAGCACGTTAGGTACTGTCAGACACACGCTCTGTTATATCACCCGCTTCTGTGAAGGGATCTTGATACATGTACGTGCACACTGCACGTGTACGTATACACGGAACACGAGTCTACGAACGGACTTATCATACCGCACCACGGATTCGCGAAAACGAAAGGATCTGACAGCGAGATTACGTGCGGGATTTGACGAGATATCGGCGCGAAAAATTTTGACCCTTCGCTGAGAAATGGGGACCGTTTACATGGACGCGTTTACCACTTGGGAATATTGGCACGTGTCTGGGGATCGCTGAATAGACACCCGCATAGAGATACCCCGTTTTAGAAATCTGTGTTTGAGCATTAATAACTTTCCAAATATTTGAACACGCTCATAGTTTGAGAATTTGCAGTTTTTTTTAATCTGTTTTGAAAACTTTTAAACTCGAGAATTTATAATCTTGGGTATGCGCGAATTAGAAAATTTATTTCAGAATTTTCAATTTTAAAAATCTATAATGAGAATAAGCAATTTTAAGAATCTGTAATGTTAAAAATTTTTAAATCTGAAAATTTGCAATTTTTTAAATCAGTGAATTTGAAAACTTCTAAATTTGGGAATGTACAATTTTGGGTATACATAAATTAGAAAATTTATAAATTTCAGAATTTTCAATTTTAAAAATCTCTAATGAGAATACGCAATTTTAAGAATCTGATGTTACAAATTGTTAAATCTGAGAATTTGCGATTTTTTTTAGCAGTAAATTTGAGAATATACAATTTTAAAATCTACAAACTTAAAAATATTCAAATTTAAGAATTTTCAGTTCAAAAGTCTTCAAATTTGAAAATTTCTAAAAGAATTTCCTATTTGAAAAATCTATTTTGCGAATTTCCAGTCTTAAAAATATGTAAATTTCAGTATTTTCAACTTTAAAAATCTGTAAATTCAAAAATTTATAAATGTCATTATTTATGATTTTGAATATTTAAAAGTTTTTATTATTCTAGACTTGAAACTCTATAATTTCGTCCATAAATAAAAAAATTCAAAATTTGATAAATTTCTAAATCTACAACTATTAAAATTATTTTGTAGACTAATAAATTTGAAAGTTGGTAAAGAGTATTTGTAAAAATTAAATATTCTGTATCTTATACCTTATGGTTTTGAATACCTCTGAATTTCTTACTCCAGAAATTAAAAAATTTCTAAATTTCTACATTTCTAAATTTTGTAAAATTTCTAAATTTTGTAATTTGAAAATTTCTCAACTTAAATGTTCGAAAGTCTATGTTATAAAATTAAATATAATTAAAATGAATTCAGTAGTGAACGCAAACTGAATAATACTGTAATATGGATATGAAATAGACGAATGATAAAGTTTAGAATGCAAATAATGTAGGTTACGGAAGCTTCATCATGTTATACTACTGAAAACTTTCACTAATGAATGCATTCGCACATGATCAACTTCCGTTAAAGCACTCGTCGATGGTTTGGAAAATCGTAACCTCTTTCGTTAAAACAACCGCTTAAATTCTATAAAATCAAAATTTTCCTTGAATCAGATTAGCAACATTGTACTATGTTGTTTTTTATCATTCAAGTAAATATGTTTAAAATTATTATTCTAATTAGAATATTTGATATTTACAAATGCAAATATTTGGGAATTCAGAAAGTTAGAATTTTGAAATCTGAGAATTCGAATAAATTCTGTTTGAGAATACGTTCTTTTGAAAAGTAAGGAATTTCAAATTTGAGAATCAGGAAATTTGAAAATTTAGAAATTTCAGAATGGGGAAATCTATGATTGTGGAATTGTAGAAATTTAGAAAATTGAAAATTTAGAAATTTATAAGTTTCAGAATTTGGGAATAGAAGACTGAGAATTTGAAAATTTATAAAGTAAGGAATTTTAAAATGAAGGATAAATAAATTTGAAAATTTAGAAATTTCAGAATTGGGAATAGAAGATTGATAATTTTAAAATTTAGAAAGAAAAATTTAAAAAGTAAAGAATTTGAAAATATTTAAATTTGGGAATTTGAGAATTGGGGGTATGAAAATATAGGAATTATGACATTGGAGAATTTGAACATATGTTGACTATAGAATTCTTAAGAATTTTTAAGAATTTTTTTTTATTTTTAAAAATTGTTAGAAATTCAACAACTTGTGAATAGGAAAATTAGAAGTGTAGAAACTAGAGTATGACAATATAGGAATTAAAATATTTTCGAATCTGAGAATTTGAGAATTGAAGATATGAAGAGATAGATTATGACATTTGAGAGTTTCAACATATGAAAATAAGAAATTTTTTAACTTGAAAATTTCGGAATTAAAATATTTTCAAATTTCTAAACTTGAGTATTGATTTTCAAATTTGAGAATTAGAATCAGTCTTCAAGAATTAAAAAAATTGCATATATGAGGATTATGAAATTTGCTAATTTGGAAATATGAGTATTACAAACTTTGCCTATTTGAAAATATGAGAATTATCAAATTTGCAAATTTGAAAATATAAAAACTTCAAAATACCAAATTTTGAAGACTTCAGATACTGGATGCTAATTACACGTAAATACTTAACAAATATTGAAACGTGATTCCCCCAAAAAATAATATTTAAAAAAAAATAATCCTCCATTTTGTACCCGTCTTTGCATAAATCCCTGCGTGATTGCACCACGATTTACGGAACACCTTGTACATTAGCGATTATTTTCTGAGGCGTTAAGAATAATTAGATATAAAAGAGCCACTTTGAATTTAGACTGTTAATGTCATACTTTTCAACACGATATTTAAGAAAGGGAATCTAGTGCATTACTAACAAAGATACCTTTCATAAGCTTCCAAAGTCCCGTGATTTGCAAGGAACGTTTCTTTGTAAAAAAAAAAAGAAAACCCGTGGCGACAGAGTCGGCTGTAGACGATGGTCCATTTAAAATGTTGGTTGCTTATTTTGAAAAGGGGAGAAGGGAAAGACAAGGGATAAAGCACAGTGCGGTTTGTCTCTTTAGCATGAAAGAACCTTTCATTTCATGGCAAATCAGAGTCTTGTCAGAGTGTAGGTGGTACATTTGGAATTTTTTTAAAAGAAAGAAGGAACGCGGCCCTCTCGGTTCTTCGCTAGTTATTCAGAAACATCTTCGGATAACAACCCTTTTGGTGGATCTTTGTCGTTCGTAACAAAGAAACCTTTTTTCACGCTATGGAAATACTCGGCCGAGGAGGAAGTGCATGAAAGTTAGAAACAAGACCAGAATGCTTCTAAAAATGTACTGCCATTGAAATTAATACCCTAATACGGAAAATGATTAATTCGAAATCCAAATGCACATGTAGGGAACATGAGGTACTTTTGGAATAGGACATAGGAATATCTTTTTTTGATGAATTTTAAGAAATATCTGAGTTTATTATTATTTATATTTATTTATACTTATTTATGCTAGCTTTTATATTTGTTTACACTATTTTATCTATATTTATTTATACTAGTTTTGCTACTTAATTATAATGTTCTATCTATACTTTATACTGTTTTATTCATATTTATTTACACTTTCGTGTTTATTTATATTTGTAGTATTTTCTATATTTATTTATACTATTTTATTTATATTTATTTATACTAGTTTTATATTGATTTATACTATTTTATTTGTATTTATTTATACTAGTTTTATATTGATTTCATTTGTACTGCTTTTATTTATTCTATTATTTTATAAACATGGTGCTGTGAAATTGGAACATTTCAAACGAATAAAAATAAAATACTACTAATGAAGGAAAAAGAACATTAATTTTGGTTTATCATCTTCTAATTACTTACCTTTTTATAAATTGTTGGAGGTTTGAAAAGTACCTTTGTTATTATAATGAAATGTACTTTAGCAATAAAGTGAGATACAGCATTTATCAAAATATATTTTATATACATTTATTATAAATTAATTGTTATTTATTTAGAACTGTACATAATGTCACCATTCTTGTTCCACATTTGTCCTTGACTCTTGGTAGCAATAAAATCCAAATTTGATTGAAATTTTATTGGTTTGCGAGTTTTAAAGAGAAAAATTGCATGTGGATTTACATCTCAAAAAGTATGAGAGTTAACGACTTTCTATTAATGTTTAAAAAGATTTACAAAAGACTAAACAAAATTGTGTGTAAATATTTTTATTGAAAATAAATAACTAACTACGTAAAAATTAAAAATAGATAAATAAAGAAAGAATTGTTATGAATTTATATTGAAAAATATTACAAATTTTGCAGACAATTTCATTGAAACAAAATAAAATATATAATAATAAAATAATCATTTTTCACTTTCATTTAACAGTTTTATAAATATGAACTTTTCAACAAGCGCCAATATTTAAAAAATTACTTTTCTAAACAATGAATAAAACACAAGGATCTACATAACTCAATATTAAAATTCATGTAAGGAAAGGCAGTGGAATAAATTGAAGAACTGCTGCATTTTAAAAAATACAAGAAGAAAACGTTTAATATATTTATACATATATATTTACATATGTGAACGATGTATACAATGTTTCATGTTGAATTTAAAGTAAATTGTGAACATAATAAAAATATATATATGTATTTCCACGAGGAGAAAGAAAATTATGCAACAAGTTGGACGCAATTGCTTAAAATGGCCGACTCACTCTCGAATAAACGGTGATGCTGAAAAACTAAAAACTAATGCTTATCGATTCTCGAGAAAAAGAAAAGAAAAATAGTTCGTTACAGAAAAGTGAACAACACAAAGAAAAAATATATTTAATGTTCGCGAGTGTGTCGGAAATAGTATATCCTTGAGATCAACTGAGGGTGCAGTGAATCAAACGAAAAGACAAAAAGTGAAGAAAAGAAAGAACCTTATGATAGAAAAAATGATTATATTTAATTAGGCAAACCGACGAAATCACGAAGTTCGTATTAAAAATTAATCTTATAATCGAGCACAGTGTAGCACACAGTGATGGGCTGATTAAATGCCCGCGGAGCATCTGAGGGGTACTGATAAGTATGGGGTATGTTGAAAATTTAGAGATTTAATAATTTCGCAATTTCACATTTTTACATAGATTAATTTAGAAATTTAGAAACCTGGAGATGTGGAAATAAAGATTTATGAAAATTTCGGAATTTGGTATTTGGGTATTTTGTGTGTTTGAGTTATTGGAAAATATGGGAATTTGGACATTTTCGAATTTGGGAATTTAGAGATTTGGAAATTTTGAGATATAGGGATTTGAGGATTTGGGGTTCGAGGTTTAAGGTTTTAGGAATTTAGAGATTTAGGGATTTAGGGACTTAGAGATTTTGGGATTTAGGGATTTAAGAATTTATGGATTTAGGTATTTAGGGATTCAGGGATTTAGGGATTTAAGGATTTAGGAATTTACGGAATTAGGCTTGGGGATTTAGGATTTTAAAGATTTAGGTATTTTGGGATTTAAGGATTTAGGGATTTAGAGATTTAGGGGTTTAGAGATTTAAGGATTTAGAAATTGAGGGATTTTGGGATTTAAGGATTTAAGTATTTAGGGATTTAGAGATTTAGGGATTTGAGAATTTATGCATTTAGAGACTTAGGCACTTAGAGATATATGAATTCAAGGATTTGAAAATTTGTGACTTGGGAATTTGCACATTTGAGAATTAAGGGATTTGGAAATTTTAATATTTGAAGACATAGGGATTTGAGGATTTGGAAATTTGGGGATTTGGAAGTTAAATGATTTGGGGATCTGGAAGTTTAATAATTTGGGGATTTGTGAATTTGAGGGCCTGGAAATTTAGTTATTTGAGGATGTGTAAATTTGCGAATTTTGGAATTTGTGGGTTTGAGGATTTGGGAATGTAGAAATTTGAATATTTAGTAATGCGGGAATTTGGAGAACAATGTGATGTTTAGAAATTTGGAGATTTAGGAACATGGTTGTTCGGATATTTGGAAATATGAGGATTTGAAGACTTAGGGATATCAGAATTTAAGAACATAGGGATTTGGAGATTGAAGATGTAGTGATTTAAAAATTCGAAAATTTGGAAATCGTATGACTTTGTTGAATTCGTGAGTTTGAGAGTTTGGAAAGTTAATAATGTAGAAATATGAAATTTTTTAATTAACAAATATAGAACATATGAAATTTTTTAATTAACAAATATAGAACATATGAAATTTGTTGATCTGAGAATATAGAAATTTTGATGCTTTTAAATTTTCCAATTTTAAGTTTCTAAATCCACAAATTTAGAAATTTGGTAATTGATCAATTTCCAAGTATGAACATTCCAAATTCTCAAATCGCCTAATTTGTATTTTCAAATTTCTAAATTCTCAAATTACCAATTTCAGTAATTTTCAATTACTTAAAGTGCGGAAGTGACTACCCATCTCCAAGTGCACGTCATTTTGATAAATGTACTCTACACACAGCGCCCTCATGGGCAAATCTCCCATCACCAATGCGACATACAAAACCTTAATGCTAAAAATAATATCAATATCTATGTAGCTTCATTGAAACGCAATAAACAAACGCAAACTCGTATCATTTCGATTCGCGTGTACACCAAAACCATATAGAACCACATAACCTTAATGATACACTAATAAGACTTACAATAAAGGACCAAAGGACTACAAAAGTAAAAGAGAACCTAAAATGAAAGTGAATCTAAAGATTGCTTTTGTAAGTTGAAGAAATTTATGATCACGTTGACGATGTGTAGTGTCGTGTGTGCTTGCTCGCCGTGTATCCGAATGAACAAAAATGCGTATCAAAAATATGAAAAACTGTACACATTGGCAGCCCGTGTTAAATCGACAAACGTTGTCATAAATTTCCATACACGCTACTTTACAATTAAAGCCCTTTGATCTCGGCCCTGAATACTCCTACGAACTATTCGCTTATAGTTATTGTGCTGTACGGTGGCTTTTCGTTTTTCGAGTGCACGAACCAAGGATTAGCGATGTAAAAGTACATTGAAAAATATTATCTGCTTTTTGACACTGGTTTCAAATTATGAAATTTGTACGAGTCATTCCACTGATAATACATGAATTTTGTGACAGATTTATTTGTCGGTTTATTGGTGGTTTTGTGAGGAAATTATTCGCAAACTTTTTTGGTTAGGTTAAGTTTGGTTTTAGGTTAGGATGCATGAGGAAGATGTAATTTATTTGAAATTTTAAATATACTGGGTGAAATTTTGCCGGTTTTCGAACTTATTCCAAACTGAGAAATTCCAACTCTACAAGGAAATTAATTCGTCAATTAAAAAATTGTAAAATTCTTAAATTTTTATAATTAATTTTCAGAATATTAGAATTTTTTAATTCTTATATTCCCAAATCTCGAAATTCCCAAAATTCATCAATTCTCTAATTTTCAAAATTCTCAAAATTCCCAATATTCCTAAAATTCCCAAAATTTGAAAAATTATGCTAATCTCAAAAATTCCGCAATTCCCAAAAATCCCGTTTCCCAAAATTTCTCAACATTCCTGAAATACCCAAATTTCCCAAAATTTCGGCAAATCCCAGAAATCCCAAATTCCCTAAATTTCCCAAAAATTCCGAAATTCCCAGAAATTTCAAATTCCGCAAATTTCCCAAAAATTCCGCAATTCCCAAAAATCCCGAATTTCCCAAAATTCCAAAAATTTCTCATCGTTCCTAAAATTCCCAAATTTCCCAAAATTTCCGGAATTCCCAGAAATCCCAAATTTCTCGAAATTCCATAAATTTCTCAACATTCCTAAAATTCCCAAGTCCTTTTCTGCAATCTTAGTATTTCAAAACTTCAAGAATTCCCCAATTGCCAAAAGCTCCCAGTCCTTTTTCCACATTCTCTTCCTAAATCTCTCTTCACAATAAATACCGAAGTTCCACTTCGTCACTAAAATTTTTCGATTGGCGACTCGTCGCGAAATAGCCACCGGCTATCGTTCGCCAAGCAAGATTAAATGTGCATTGTAATAATAGTTTACTGCTAACCAGAAGTTAGGGTAATCGAAATATCGCGGAAAGTTGAACGAATTTCTTGTGGCGAGCGGATACATCGCGAATGTTTATTGTGTTCACCCAGTTTCGAACTAGCTAGCTGGGCTACGAAGTTCGCGACTTTTGCGAGAATCTACATATCGTTACAGGAGAAATCCCCGAGTTTCGGGGAAAATACGGGTAACAACATTAATTTTAATCACCGTACACGATCAAATTTACGATTAGACGGTAATTTAAGATGCTGTTGCGGTTGTTCTCAACTCATAAACATGAAATTCACAATCTACGTGTACAATTTTGGGACAACGAGATTAAAATATGAGTATTTATATTATTCCGCGAATAGCTGCTCACTGATTTACTTCCTATTTATAAAACAGTAAATTTAAATACTATTTGATAAAGAATTATTATGTTACTATTATATTATGACTTGACCATTATGATATATAATTTAAAATATTAAGAACATATGGAATATATTAATTTTGTTATTAAATTTTGTTAGTACTCAAATTGAATTTATTATGTCAAAAAATGATTAAACAAATGGGAGTATTTATATTATTCCGTGAATAGCTGCTCACTAATTTAATTTCTATTTGTAAAATATCAATTTAAATACTATTTGATAAAGAATTATGTTTTATTATATTATGTAGACTACTATGACATACTTTAAATTATCAAGAATGTCTGGGATTTAGTTATTAAATTATTTTATTATTATTAAATTTATTGTTGCAAATTACTGCTGTGATTTCATTTAGTACTTGAATTGAATTTATTATACCTAATTGTTAAAAAATGGGAGTCGTGACAGGATAATTAAAGAGATCTCGTTTAGTTCATATAGAATGTATTGTTTCGCATAATCTAAGTTTTTGAATTAACAAACCTGGATAGAATAAAGGCAGTAAATATTTATAGAATAACAAAATTAAATTGTTTAACCGTGGAATGACTCGTACGCAATTTGTTTTATCTACTGTTTCGACAGAAATGATATTCGATCAAAAAAATCTCTTGTAACGCGATCTGAAATTGGGAATAAAACTGAGCCAATAATACCAGTTCTCCAGAATATTATTTATTTACATATTAATAGAAAGAAAAAAGTTCACCTTGTATATAATTACACAATTTCGCCTTAATGGACAATTAATCTTTTAATTTTA
Source organism: Megachile willughbiella (assembly GCA_945859595.2). Classification (NCBI taxonomy): domain Eukaryota; kingdom Metazoa; phylum Arthropoda; class Insecta; order Hymenoptera; family Megachilidae; genus Megachile; species Megachile willughbiella. The sequence goes on from OX243807.1 coordinate 4,338,589, forward strand.
TTACATTTTTCATTGCTCAAAAGCAAATGATTTAATTCGTTACTTATAATTAAACTTGTTTATGTAAATATATGTTTCTATAAAATATTTTCTATATTTGTGATAAATATGATACTATTTTAAAATTCATATAAATTTTTATCAGCCTACTTTATTTTGTTTACAAGTAGTAATAAATATCTTCAAATGCCAAATATTATCACAAAAAAATAAAGTAACTTACTTATTTTTCTTGTATGAAATAGTAAAATTACATACTGTTTTTTAAACAGAAGTTAAATATTGTAACTATTTCCATTTGACGAAAAAATGTACAATTACATACTGTTATTTTACAGACAAATCAAATATTGCAACTATTTCTTTCTGATGAAAAAATATTACATTCTTTTTATAAAAAAGTAAAATCCAATAAACAGAAACATAGTTGCAATGTTTCAATCCGAAATAATTTAAGAATTTCACACAAGTCTACTTTATTTCGTCTTGATATGTAGTAAATAATTTTTTGAGAAATATATCGGTATTATTAGTTCAGTTCAACCACCATACTCTATTCGGCATCGATTATTAAAACTTTATTGTGCTTGTTCGTTCATCGAATACATTCAATCCCATTCTAAGTCAGACTTACGATAAAAACGCTCGAAACTCGCTGACGTTGAAGAACTTCGCGGGGTAGACTCGATTTCACGGGTGCTTCGGCAATTAACAAACTTGTTCGGTGGTTTTGCTTGCACGCCATAATTTTAAAACTTCCGGTCGGATTATCACTGACGATTAATCATCGAATAATTCTACGGTCCGCGAATAAGTGACGCTGCCGATCTTTTTCGAAAACTAGCTGAGCTTCGAAGGTGTCTGCAAAACGGTCCAACATGGACGACGCGGGCGATTCAAACGCGAAAACTAGTCTCGAACGATAGAATCTCAAAGGGATAACTGTGATACACTGTCCAACAGATTTTACCTTTGATTTAATGTTCAATTAACTTGTCTTACTAAACTTCGTGCATTGGTCAACGAATTTAAATGGTGAGGTAGTGAATTTAGTTTTGTTCTTGATTTTCATTGTTGAGTATTGCATTTAATTAGATTTTGATATTAGAATTACTTTGTTCAAATTATTTTACAAAATTGAGGATGATTGATATACTATGCAGTCGATTTATTTAGGTACATGAGAGACAATGGTAGAAGTGCATCAATTTTTAATTTGTTTAATAAAAGAAGGTTTTTTATCGGATATAGATGTATTCTTAGGAACTTTATGAAAAATGGATATGTAATTTAATCAATAGTTAGACATAAGGATATCTTAATTTGCAAGATTTAAAATAGCAGATTCCTATAATTTTAAATTTCGGATTTCTGTATTTCCAAATTTGAAATTTCTAACTCGGCATATGCGAAATTCCCAATTTTTCAATTTTTTAATTTTTCAATTCTTCAATTCTTCAATTCTTCAATTCCTCAATTTTTCAATTCTTCAATTCTTCAATTTTTCAATTTTTCAATTCTTCAATTCTTCAATTCTTCAATTCTTCAATTTTTCAATTTTTCAATTTTTCAATTTTTCAATTCTTCAATTTTTCAATTTTTCAATTCTTCAATTTTTCAATTTTTCAATTTTTCAATCTTTCAATTTCTCAATTTTTCAATTTCGCAACTTTTCAACTTTTCAAATTTCCAAATACTCAAATTTCTACATTCTCAAATCTCCCAAATCTCAAATTTCCAAATTCCCAAATTTCTACATTCTCAAATCTCACAACTCTCAAATTTCCAAATTCCCAAATTCCCAAATTCCCAAATTCCAAAATTCTTAAACTCTCAAATTTCCAAATTCTCAAATTCCTAATTTCCCAAATTTCTGTATTCTCAAATCTTCCAACTCTCAAATTTCCAAATTCCCAAATTCTTAAACTCTCGAATTTCCAAATTCCCAAATTCTTAATCTCTCAAATTTCCAAATTCTCGCATTACCGAATTTTCAAATTTCTAAATTGTCAAATTCTCAAATTCTCAAATTCTCAAATTCTCAAATTCCCAAATTTTCAAGTTTTCAAGTGTCCAAACCCTCAAAATCCAAAATCTTGAAATCCCAAAATTCCTACCACTTCTACCATTGTCATTCAATTTTTTACTGCATTGTACATATGTAAGGTGTCTCACTAGATCCAAAAATCAATTTGCATATTGAAATCATGACCTTCAAACGATATCAATACTTTTCGACATAAACCATTTTTTCGTGACAAAGTATGTCTTGAAAATACACAAACTTCGAACAGTAATATTTTACTATCTTTCGTAGCAGTAAAAATCATCTAAATGGGACACCCTATACATCAAATTATTTTATATATACTAAATTTTCGATTATTGCTGTCAATATCATTTTCCAATACCTGCAATCACCTCATTTAAAAATTTCTGCGACCAACTCCGCTCGGAATACCTTCGTATACATAAATTAATTAAGTTAATTAACCCAATTTCATATAAATTTTCATCACTTTCAAGGTAATTATAATTTTCGATCGTGATTTTCCTGATTACAATCAGTATAGCTGTTGGTCTTCAATATCTGAGTTTCAAGACACAAACTTCGAGACAATTTTATTAAAAATTTTGTTATAAAGTGAGGTGATAAATCATGTTGTTACGAATCTTCTATTTTTCATCGTATAGTTTAACAATAAAAATCTAAAAAGACAAAGTCAAAATATTTTACAAATATCTTGAAAAACTTTCGAATTCATAAACGAATTTTATTCATAAATGAATTCGTATTTAAATTTTTATTATACACTTTTAACTTTTTTTTGACGTAGAACATTTTTCTTTACCGAATAATCGGTTACAAGATGCTCTCCAAGTCAATTACTTTTTTCCACTTTTAATAGGAATAAAAATTATTCACTAAAAATAAAAATTCGTAAGTGAATTCTACACAGAAAGGATAACAGTATGATTCATCAGCCTTCATAAAAATCTAATAGGAGCCCTAAAATAGTTTCCCTAAAAAGATAACGTACACAAACAACGAATTGAATCAAAGATAAGACTCTTAAAAACTAAGAGTATTAGAATATGCTTCAATGCACAGAAATTCGTAAGAAAAGCCATTGTTGTTACAAAATGAAGTACGTGTTGGACAGTGTAACCTGTTCAATGACGGGCAGTCTCGGCGGGCAGATTTCCGTGAAAAAATCTTTACAACCTGGGGGGCACCAATCAGTGCAGTTTTATGTACAACAATAATCTCCACCGTTGCTGAATCTGCTTCGCTTTGAGCATTCTCGAGACGGTATATCGTTTATAGTCTGCAAACTCTACCCTGATTTTTACTATTCTTATTATCCTGCGGTGTGTCCTTCGTGATATATCCGTCGCCTGTAAGTTTGCAACTGCACCCTTTAATCCCGCAAACGTCCACCTCGGCACAAAAGAACGCGTTGACCTTCGTGCGTGAAACAATCGTCTATTCCGGACCCGTAAGACCCATCAAACATGGTCACCCCATACTGTTACCGTTTTCGCCTTATCCACCGATGCGAGGTAGGTGCCGTGAAGGTGCCAAGAAACAGCTGTCACCACGGCCCTGGAACAATACAATATTATCCATCAATTAGGTTATGGTTCTTTTCGAGTGTGGTTAAGGGGTAACACCACTCTAGGATTTTCAAAAAGTCGATTTCTTTTTTTTGGCTTAAACGATGCTTTAGGGTCATAGAAACAGAATACCATTTGATTTATAGTGGAAAACAAATTTTGAAAGAGTCAATTATCAATTTTGCCGCAGCTTCTCAGAGCGCGCACTGAGTACTTACGCGGGGTGCTGCGATTCATGGCTTTTGTATTACTTTTACCATTTAAAATAATAAGTACATCTGTTACCTACAAAACAAACGGTTGTAGAGGAAGGTAGAAGAGGAAGCCAACATCGACCTGGATGGCCAAATGTATGGTGCAGGAATCGCAGATTAGAGGTAAACAAGGAATTGAAGGATTAAAATGTTCATAAAACTTTAAACGCATTTTTCTCGAAACCACTTTTGTCATTCTGGGAGGACGGATTTCTCGGTGACTATTGTATGGATCGAATTGATATTTTGACAGTAGCTTCACAACAATATCCTCTATGGTAGTACGTAGCCGTTTTTTGATTGAATGTAAACTTTTTTTTTTATAAACAATTCAATGCACATTTTTCATGCAAAAAGTCGATTCATTTCTTAACACATGCATAACTTCTACAAAAATTGATTAAACAAAAAACCCCTACGTACTACCAAGGTCAATTGTATATAGATTATACATTCTTTTTATTTTTTATTCCAAGTCTCACACATGGAGAGAAATCCGTCCTCCCGTGGCGGTGTTTCTACAAAAGCTGTTTCCCCCGATGGGCTCTGTCGCCCTCATTTTGTACAAAAATGATAATAAAAAAATTATTTTTCGTACTTCAATATGTGCTAAATAAACCCTCTGAAAAGAAATTCTTTTCCGCTTGTCATACTTCCAAAATAAATTGTCAAATTTGGGTCTCTTTTTCTGACTCTAGAGTGGTGTTACCCCTTAAAAGACAAATCATTATTTACAAGAGACATCAGCCTCAATTTTCATTGTCAGATATTATAGAATGGTTTCTTTAATGGCAGATTCTCTTTCTCAGTTTCAATATCTGAATATTCAAATTCCAAATTTCATTGTAATCTTGAACTATTTTATAGTTTGAGATTGCAAGTGCAAATAGTTATCGATATTGATGTATGGAAACCTGTTAGGCTTAGTTTATAACATCAAGTCAGACACATGACACATGAATGAGTTCAAACATGACAAACCTAAATATTTGCATAAGGATCCAGGTTTGAGTCGATACCAATCGTAATTTATATAACTGAAGATTCATAATACACCTAACATTTCAACATTCTTTATTTATTTTAACACTGGAGTAATTAGCTCCGACGCAACTGTTGAAACACTTGTAGGTTAAAGAATACACTACGAAAATTTATTTGTAGTATATCAGTCTTTAAACGTAAATACATTATGTAATCTATCAGATACACAACGATTTTAAATGATTTATGTTAAATTGCAGAATTTGATGTATTATAAATGCATAAACATCCGCAGTCTACTTATCAATAATACAGAGGGTCTTAGGAGCCTGCTTACAAAGGGTATTAAGAGTAGATTTACGGACGTTTGATGAACACTTATTTTTAAATTAGAATAAATAAATAGGGGATTATACAGTGATTTTTTACTTCGACAAAAGTTAATATATATTTCAGCAAAATTTTCCAACGTCAGCAATGGTCAGCAAAATCAGCAAAGTGTGCACCCGTTCACTATGTAGAAACCTCTATACATTTTCTATGTTATGTGGAGAAATTGTACTATATAATTACTACAAACTTGTATCTTTTCATACATTATTTACGTGAAATATCGTTTACAATACAATATTTACATTAAATAGTTTGATTTTATGTTTTGTTAAAAAATGATTAAAGCTAATAGTCTAATTTTACCAGTCCTCAAAATGACTTATAACACTGTCCAACAGCCAATTGGCGTTTCTATTTTCGTTCAGTGATTCTTATAGGTTTTTTCGCGCTGATTACGAATCTGCAACCCGTTTTTCTCCAGCACGTACAGTTTTTGAGAAATTTGAGTTTGAAAAAAAAACACATTTTTGAAATTTGAACCAATTTTGTGAGATAACTATAAAAGATACTAAGATTCTGTTTGTATCATAAGATTCTATAGACTTTCCTGAATACAACGATATCTGGCTTTTATGCATTCTGAATATTTAAACATGTTTAAACAATCATTGAACGCTGAGAGGCACGGATTTTGCACCAATTTTTAGGTATATTTTTCAATTTATCTTAAAAAGTAAGGGTCTAGCGGAAAATCGAACTATATCACGCGATAGAGCAGATTTTCACCTTTAAAAAGCACCCATACAAAGTTGCAACGTCGTTTTTTTTACGATGTTAGAAGCAAAATAGCTGCGCGGGAAACGGAAAACGGACAGTGGTGCTCCGCGTCAGAGTTGCATCACGTTACTATAGGCGGGACACGGAACGGCCGCTCTGACGCGGAGCACCACTGTCCGTTTTCCGGTTTCCGCGCAGCTATTTTGCTTCTAGCATCGTAAAAAAAACGACTTTGCAACTTTGTATGGGTGCTTTTTAAAGGTGAAAATCTGCTCTATCGCGTGATATAGTTCGATTTTCCGCTAGACCCTTACTTTTTAAGATAAATTGAAAAATATACCTAAAAATTGGTGCAAAATCCGTGCCTCTCAGCGTTCAATGATTGTTTAAACATGTTTAAATATTCAGAACGCATAAAAGCCAGATATCGTTGTATTCAGGAAAGTCTATAGAATCTTATGATACAAACAGAATCTTAGTATCTTTTATAGTTATCTCACAAAATTGGTTCAAATTTCAAAAATGTGTTTTTTTTTCAAACTCAAATTTCTCAAAAACTGTACGTGCTGGAGAAAAACGGGTTGCAGATTCGTAATCAGCGCGAAAAACCCTATAAGAATCACTGAACGAAAATAGAAACGTCGAAAAAAAGTTAAAATTTGTTGGACAGTGTAATCAGTCTTAACCTCTACATAGTTCTTTACTTTAGAAGAATAACCTTGAAGTTCTATATCATTAAAGGTGAGTATTCTGAACAGGACTAGATATCATTGTCAAGGTTAGAAGTTTACAATTTTTACGTTACGGTTCTAATAAAACCAGAATTCCAAAGAAGTTCAACCATAACTTTACTAAAACTATTACATGTCTACTGCTAAATGTAACTAGACACCTCTATTAATTTCACCTGGTTTATATCTCCATTTTGCATTCTAGAGACAGCGGTAGTCAGAGAGAAGCGTAACTCCATGTATTTATAACATTTATAAAGTACCGGAAGCATTATAAATATCCCATAACACGGAATCCTATGCAAGACTATTTTTCCCACAACAGATTACTGAGAACGTGCAAAATATCGTAATAAAAGGTTTTCCTTCCTCTTCAAAAATAGCCTTTTTCTATCCTCCACTTACTTCACATAAGAATGCACAACGAAAGGGTTAGATTAACTAACGGTAACATCGTCATTACCGCTTCTTGTTCGGCAGTTTCCAGATTTTTCCCCTGAAATTCCTAAAGTCTGTAACAGTAAGTTTTGCGACAGGACAACAGAAGGAATTAACTCGTGGCGTTTCGCACAACATTAACTGATTTCCCCTCCAGGCGAGCGTAATTTGAGGTCAATTATGGGCCGAGATTGTGTTTTCAGATCGTAATGGACCGGTCGACCACCGACTAACTGTTATAAAAGACCACCGGTTTCCCATGACTGGTGTACGCACACGCTCGTTAGCTTCCTGAATTCGTCTCTGGCAAAGAGGTTTGCCAACCGACCAATGCAACGGACACAAATATGTCCGGCGCGATTGATTTCAGTCGGCCGCCATTTCCTTTGCAGCCGTTCGTGCCATTTTCTCTCTGTTTCCTCGTTCTTCCATTGTTTTTGTACGGCAGCCACCGGTAAATGCGCGAAGGCACGGCTCGTACCATTCGACACCGTGAATAGACGTAATACGATGAAGCACACAATCTTAATTAGCATGACTGGCCGACTACATTGTCTTCTCGAACTCGTGTCTATCTTGGAATACCACAGGATGGAAAGAGTGGCGCAGCTGTTCGACTCGAGTTGTCCGATGAGTTTTCCGGCCGGAGCCGGAAACGCCGGATCGTATATCAAAATTCTTGCTCCAACTCTTAACACATTGTTGACCAACCACAGTTAACCTTTTGCATTGTAGCTTTTTTGCTGCTGGCAGCAACTGAAACTTTTTGGTTGAATCGATCAATTCTTCTGAAGTTATCTCTGTTATTTGCCAGTATTGTCTGTTTCACTTTGTTTATCACATGTAAAACATTGTTATCATTTTGCTGACCACTAGTTAATCTTTTGCATTATATTCTTTTTTGCTGCTGACCTTTTAGTTGAAAAATTGAAATAATTTTTTGAAGTTTTTATCTCTGTTCTGTTATTTGCCATTATTAGCTGCTGTACTTTATTTACACATCACATATATAATATTCTTAACACTTTTCTGACCAGCCACTAGTTGACCTTTTGCATTGAATTCTTTTCTGTTGCTGACAGGAACTGCAGAACTTTTTAGTTGAAAAATTTAATTAATTTTGTGAAGTTTTCATCTGTGTTTTGTTATTTGCCACTATTGGCTGCCGCACTTTGTTTATACAATACATGTATAATATTCTTAACATATCGTTAATCAGCCACTTAGCCTTTTGCAATTTGTTTTGCTACTGGCAGATAGCAACTGTAAAACTTTTAGGTTGAAAAGTTTAATAAATTTTTTTGAAGTAGATATCTCTCTGGTGTTATTTGCCACTATTGGCTGTTTCATTTTGGTTATACATCACATTCACTATAGATTTAAAAAATATTTACTTGACGTTTTTGTGTTAAAGCGAATGGTTAGTGTGAGTCACCTTCGTAGAACAAATGGCTAACTCGTGTTTGTATGGCCAAACGTTGTTAACTCGTGTTTGCACTTGAATGAACTATTCTAGTTTTTAAATGTCAGTAATATAGGATACTGTGAAACCTTTTTGCATCGTGTGGATCGTGTTCACTTTATTATAAAAAATACTTCTGATGTTTGTAATAATTCAAGTATAAATATTTATACATTGACGTGTCGAAATGGTGAAGAATTTTTTTAAACAATTATATGCAAATTTTGTATATAATTATTATACTGAAAATTTCATTTCGATTCATTATGTATAAGTGAGATTTATTGATGTTTGCTTTGATTTTACCACATCTGCAATTCTTGCGAAAACATATTAATTTTTACATAGATTTGTCAATTTTATTGGAAAATGTATGTTGTAAATTATGAGTAGTTTGATTAATTTTATGAAGGTTTGCTGAATGAAAGTTATTAAATGTTAACGTTGATAGAATGATTGAAAACTGAGTTGCTAATATGGAATGACAAGGATTTGTGTACTTGGAAATTAAGAGACTTTGAAATCTGAAGATTCACGAATTTAAAAATATAGAAATTTCAATATTTCAAAATGTAGTATCTGAGAATTCAAATACTTGAAAACTTCGTTTGAAAATATAGAAAATTAAAAAATTTGTAAATATACGAATTTTGTGATTTCGAATCTTGAATATTTAGAAACGTGCAAATTTGGAGATTTGGAAATTTAAAAAATTTGAAAATTAATTATTTGAGAATTTGACGATTTTTAATTTTACAAATTGAAAACTAAAAAATGGAGAATTTTGAGATATGGAAAAGTGAAATTGATACTTTGAAGGTCCAAGAATTTGGAAAATTGTGTAACTTGCATTTTGAAAATTTGCAAAATTGAAAGATTTGAAAATATGGAAATTTAATGATTTAGAAATTTGAAACCTTTAGAAGCTTACAAAGCTGAGAGATTCAGGAATTTAGAAATTTGAAAGTATAAGAATTTGGAAATTCAGCGATTTCAAAATTAAACATCTGAAAATTTGAGGGCTTGGAACCATCAAAACTGCAAATTTGAAAATTTAAAGATTTTAAACTTAAAGATTTCTTCGTTTAAGAATTTAATAAATTTCATAGTTTAGTTTGAAAATTTGGAAAATTAAAACATTTACAAATATAAGAATTTAATAATTTAGGAACCTGATTATTTGAAAACATAGACTTGAATATTTAAAAATGTAGAAACTTAAAAATTTACAAAATTCGGTCGCAAACAAATCTACAAATATATTAACAAACATACAAATTCAATTTTCTCAAAAAACACCCTACATATACAAAACCTTGTTTTTCACTTAGAATCACTCTGTACGTGGTAGTACCTCCAGTTACACGGCACTTTGTATATAAGTACAACAATTTCTGTTTCAGTGGGCTGCTATCATATCATAAAGGCAAGACATTTCGTTCCATTAGAAGAAGATAAAAGTGACATCTCTGGTGTCCGCAATAAAAAGGGTTATTATCTCCACATCGCAGTCTTTCTACATCATTTTTTTCTTCGGTCATCACGAATGCAGAAGCGTAAAAACGCCACCGATTTGCCACGCCGGATCGAGCTGAACGCGGAAATCCGCGACGATTTAAATCGCTTTCGTTAAAGATTTCATTTGAATGCGAAAATATACAGTGACGCGTAATTTTCTGGACCGAGCCGGCCTCGCTGGTGCAGCAAAAGGACCATAAAACCTGAATTCCCGTGGGTGATTCACGGGGCTCCGTGGAATCGTAAAAGGGTGTTTCTGCGCGAGGACAAACGCGCTGAAAATGGCGTCACGGGTAAAACTACGCGCAACGGGCATAAAGCAGCAGTATATTTTGAAATACTATAAAGGTCAAGTACAAACGGCAGGAATGATGTGCTGACAGAAAATTGGATTCGCGAAAACGCGATTAGAAAGTTTATGCGTTGCTTTACTGTATCCTCTCTCCGAATGAAGAGTTTGACTACCGCCATGGTGTCACCGTAAAATGGGACGAAACTCTTTTGTTCGAAAAGTCTCTAATACCGATTAGGCTAACATTGTTGCTATTCTGGATACTGTAAACTCGGTTTCATTGTCTACTTAATTTGGGTATTTATGGGAAATTAGAAAATCAATTTGGAAGGATTTAGAAACAGTATATGGTGAACTTGGAAATTTGGCACTTTGTGAATTTAGAGATTTGGAGATTTGGGAGTGTTTAAAAATTGTAGAAATCGAGATTTGAAAGTGTACTTAAAATTTTGAGATTTGGAGATTGGGAAATTTGGAGATTTCTAAATTTGTAAATTTGGGGATTTGGGGATTTGGCGATTTGGGAATTGGGGGATTTGGGAATTTGGGGTTTTGAGGATTTAGGGGTATGAGGATTCTGATATTTGTAGCTTTGGAGATTTGAAGGTTGGGAAATTTGGAGATTTGGAGATTTGTAAATTTGTAAATTTGGGGATTTGGGGATTTGGGGATTTGGGAATTTGGGGATTTTGTGATTTGGGAATTTGGCGATTTGAGAATTTGGGGATTTTGTGATTTGGGAATTTGGCGATTTGAGAATTTGGGGATTTGGGGATTTGAGAATTTGGAGGTTTGAGGATTTTGAAATTTGTAGTTTTGGAGATTTGAAGACTGAGAAATTTGGAGATTTGGAGATTTGTAAATTTGGGGATTTGGGGATTTGGCGATTTGAGAATTTGGGGATTTGGGGATTTGGGAATTCGGAGGTTTGAGGATTTTGAAATTTGTAGCTTTGGAGATTTGGAGATTGGGAAATTTGGAGATTTGAAGATTTGGAGAATTGTAAATTTGGGGATTTGGGGATTTGGTGATTTGAAGATTTTAAATTTTGTAGATTTTTTAGATTCCGAAATTGAAGATTTGAGAATATGTTTAAAATTTGGAAATTTTGAGATTTGAAACTCTGCTAAGAATGTGGCGATTTGAAAATTTAAATAATTTGAGAGGGTTTTCTTAGGTTGGCAGTTAAATTTGTCACTATAAAGTTGTTTGTTATAATTCCACAAATAATAGTTTTTTAAGACTATTCTATAAGCACCATTTAAATTGAAAGCCTTTTGATAAAAATATTAATCAATTAATTACAAGTAGTTAATTGATTAATTAGAATTAATTTAATTGCAAATGTAAATGTAATTGTAATAATAATTAATAATTGTAATAATTAACAATAATAGTAATTATATTTTCGTATCAAATTTCAATATTTCTTTAAAAACAAATTAAAATATAAACAAAAATCGAAATTATATACAATACTTATGTAATTTAATTGATTATAAAATCAATTTAATTGATTATAATTATGTTTTAAACTGGAATAAATAATTCCTACATAACGTTTAACTTTAATGGATTTGCAGTAATAAGAAAAAGTATGTAATACAATAAAAAATGCATATTTATTCCGTACTTTTGCTTATTAACAAAAAAAAAGTAAGTTAGTTCGCTTCGTTTTCGAGTTTTATAATTGTCAGAATGCGTTTCCTGTTTATTTATCCGAGCGTGTTAAATCAAAATCGTTCAACGTAAAACGAAATTTTTTCGCAATTCTTCGACCGTGTTAATCCGAGTACGGTGTAAATCGAAGATTTAGTGTACTACTCATATCGAAATAAAATATTACCGGGAGATATAAGCAGAGATTAAAAATTGCGACGATATTAACTTTGGTTCCTGAAATAGTTGTGAAATATGTTTATTTTAAATACACGTTTTAAGAAATTAAAATGTTCCGCTTGAATTATTTATGTAAAATCGCGCCAGATTAATAGCTATTAGTGACTAACACAAGTTGATAAATATGTATAAATAAATTGCAACCTCATTCATATTAATTATTAATTATTCATCAGTGTAATTGCATTCGGTTATAAACATGAATTACTAGTAAATATTATTACTTTTAATGGAACTTAATGATTAAACTAATCTGTGTTTAAATTTGCTCTAAAATATAATTTATAAAATAAAATAAAATGAATAAGATGATGTTTTCTTGTAGATTTTTTAAACATTTGTTTGTAAACTTTTTAAAACAATTAATTTTCTTATACATTTTTAATTATTCAAGAGCTGTTTGGTAATTTCTAGTAAATTCTTTCCTTGTATTCATATAAAAATTAAATTACTGTTTATACTTATTTTGCTGCTGTTCTAAATCTATAGCAATTTCATAACTGCAATCTTCGAAATAAAAATTGCTGGATTGAAAATTTGTCAAATTTGTAAATTTGTGATTAATTTAAAAATATATGATTTTCGAAATTTGAAATGTTCAAATCTCTGAATTTGAAAACACATAGTCCAGATCTTGAAAATTCCTAATTTAAGAAATGTGAAAAAGTAAAAATTTCAAATTTCCAAATTCCAAAGTTCTCAAATCTTAAATTGAGAATTAATAAATCCTCGATTGCTCAAGTTTCTAAATTTTCAAATACCTAATTCGTGCCGTTCCCAAACTACTAGATTTTTGAAATTCTCGACTGTCCAAATTCCAAATATTATTTTCAATAAAATTTCAATACAGAAATACACCATCCTTCATCCCTTAATTCTTTTCCCTAGAAAAAGCAATTTTAACCAACACCGTATTTCCGAATTCCTAGCAAAGTAACCAAATTTATTTGTTCCTATCACTAATGACAATCGAGATATTTATATGCGCCATTTTAAGTGGCTCACGCGGTATAAAATAATTCGGAAATTTCTCTTCCGCCGTTCCGTTCTTCCTCGTTTTCCTCTCAATTAACAGTCCATTCCGGCCACACCCGTTCATTTTTCCCACTTAAACGGCATCGCATTACCTCGAAAAGGAGGAAGGAAGGAAACGAACGACCAAACGGAACGCGATGCAACGAAAAGAATGGAGAAACAAAGGGAGTAACCGTACAGTGGTGAAGTAACGGTTGGAAATGCCGTTTGAGAAAGCTTATTTCCACGCTCCTTCGGCAAAAACGGATAGGTCTCCTTTATCACGCTCGCAATAACACCACGTAGGTAGCTGTTCGCAAAGGTAGCCAGGATACGAAGCGAGACACTTCGAAAAATATCGTCGTTGTCGTGGTTGGTAGCAATGCCTGCGGCGGCGACGGCGGTCGTCGTGCACGACGGGCGGTCGTCGCGACGCACGTTCCTTGCGAACCGCTTTTTCTCTTTTCTGTTGTTTCATCTTATATGAGGCCCTTTCTCCTCTTTGCCGACGATAAACTTTGCGTACTTGTAGGCACGTCAATCGTATATACTCTTCAGTCACTTCTTCTTAAGTTATTTGTTATTTGGATACTTCAGAGATCTGACAAATACCTGCTCATCGAATTACCATTTTCTCAGCATTTTCAAATTTTCACTTTTTCAAATTTTCAACGTTTTCCACGTTTTCCACAAAATCGTCTATGCTTTTCAACCACTTCTTCTTCTTCTTAAGTGATTTGTTATTTGGATACTTCAGAGATCTGACAAATATCTGGCTATCGCATTACTATTTTTTCAGCACTTTCAAATTTTCACTTTTTCACATTTTCAATGTTTTCCACGTTTTCCGTGAAATCGTCTATGCTGTTTAACCACTTCTTCTTCTTAAATTATATGTTATTTGGATACTTCAGAGATTTGACAAATATCTGGCCATCGAATTACCATTTTTTCAGCATTTTCAAATTTTCACTTTTTCAAATTTTCAGCGTTTTCCACGTTTTCCGTGAAATCGTCTATGCTCTTCAATCACTTCTTCTTCTTCGTAAGTTATTTGTTATTTGGATACTTCAGAGATTTGACAAATACCTGCTCATCGAATTACCATTTTTTCAGCATTTTCAAATTTTCACTTTTTCAAATTTTCAGCGTTTTCCACGTTTTCCGTGAAATCGTCTATGCTGTTTAACCACTTCTTCTTCTTAAGTTATATGTTATTTGGATACTTTAGAGATTTGACAAATATCTGGCCATCGAATTACCATTTTTTCAGCACTTTCAAATTTTCACTTTTTCAAATTTTCAGCATTTTCCACGTTTTCCGTGAAATCGTCTATGCTCTTCAACCACTTCTTCTTCTTCGTAAGTTATTTGTTATTTGAATATTTCAGAGATTTGACAAATATTTGGCCATCGAATTACCATTTTTTCAGCATGTTCACATTTTCAGCATTTTCCAAGTTTTCCGTGAAATCGTCTATGCTCTTCAACCACTTCTTCTTCTTAAGTTATTTGTTATTTGAATACTTCAGAGATCTGACAAATATTTGGCCATCGAATTACCATTGTTTCAGCATGTTCAAATTTTCAGCATTTTTCACGTTTTCCGTAAAATCGTCTATGCTCTTCAATCACTTCTTCTTCTTCGTAAGTTATTTGTTATTTGGATACTTCAGAGATCTGACAAATACCTGGCCATCGAATTACCATGTTTTCAGCATTCTTAAATTTTCACTTTTTCAAATTTTCAGCATTTTTCACGTTCTCCCTAAAATTAAGTACTGTTGAAATTGTAATGATATAATTTATTAACTACTAGCATTATAAACTACTACTGTACATAACATTATTAACCACATGTTAATATCTTGTATTTCTACCCCTTGCTTTTACCCTTTGTTCTTATACCTGTTTTATATCTTCATTTTCACAAATATTTGTAATTCTTGTTATCAACACAGATAATTAAAAGGTCTGTTCAAATTGTAATGACATAATTAATTAACTACTAACATGATACACTACTACTGTACATAATATTATTAACACATGTTAATATCTTGTATTTCTACCCCTTGCTTTTACCCTTTGTTCTTATACCTGTTTTATATCTTCATTTTCACAAATATTTATAATTCCTGTTTTCAACACAGATAATTAAAAGATCTGTTCAAATTGTAATGATATAATTTATTAGGTACTAACGTCAGACACTAGTACTGTACAACATTATTAACACATGTTAACACTTTAATGACCGCTCACACATGTATGTGACAATTGATGAAAGTATTTAGTTGCTGTAATAATTATTACACAAAGGAAAATATTAAATTTGTTGCATTAAATGTGTCGTAATTATTGTTTTCGTTTGTTTTATGTTGTACGCACACGTTGAATTATTTCGTGAATTTAAATAAAGTTTTTTAAATTAATTCTTCAAAAATATTGTCGGCCTCAACGTTTGACTGCGTAGGCGGCATATCTTGTATTTCCACTCTTTGCTTTTA
This sequence comes from Megachile willughbiella, assembly GCA_945859595.2. Taxonomy (NCBI): domain Eukaryota; kingdom Metazoa; phylum Arthropoda; class Insecta; order Hymenoptera; family Megachilidae; genus Megachile; species Megachile willughbiella. The sequence continues at coordinate 4,354,419 of OX243807.1, forward strand.
CCCTTCGTTTTTATATCTGTTTTATACCTTCATTTTCACAAATACCTGTAATTCTTGTTTTCAACACAGATGTGGTGCTTGGAGAGTAAACTAGTCTTTTGTAATTTATAAAAAATAATGTAAAATAAAGAATATATAATGTGAACAAATAGTTTAAAACAGTTTATGTACAATACATTCAAATAATAATTAATGTACAATACGTACAAATAATATAAAATAATAATATACAGTGCACTTAAATAATGCATAAAAATGAATGTGCAATACGAAGAAATAGTGTAAAATACCGTGCAATACGTTCGCACAATTAATTAACCACGCAGAACTATTACGTATAAACCCTTCATAATTCCACGTTTTCAGTTATAAGAGGAAAACGTAAAACACCAGTCGACAAAATAACACGGTATAAGCGATACTTTCCATAGTCTTCTCCACGCGATCAACAATAAAAATACAATTACCGTGTCTGCGTATATAAAGTAGAAAAAAATGGTAAAACGGAAATAAAAATGATTATGCAACCAATAATTCCGTTCCGATGCATTCAGAATTATACCAGCACGAAATTAACACGTAAACGTCAATCGAGGTCGATACCTTGTCGAGATCGGTATGAAATAATTAGAGGGGAACGGACGGATATACTCGTTCTAGCGGAACAGGTCTGTATGTGAACATCTAAGCTAGATTTCAGATTTTATCCGCAGGCGATGGTTTACGCGAAGCATAAGGATTGAAGAAAGGGGATATTGTCGGAGGTTGGATCGTTTAAGAAAAGCAACGCCGCGAAGAAACGTCGTCCTCCATTTTGTCACGCAAGTGCATCTCGTTTATCCGGGCGGCGCGAAGATTAATTAAAAACAATTATTCTTCGTCGCGACGGCACCCTGTCGGTTGAAAAGAATAACACGAGAAGGTGCTAACCAGCGTAAAAAAGATCTTAAACGGATTACTTAAGCTGTTTCGCGAAAATTTGACGAAGTTTCCGACGATGCTGCCCGAAAGAATTAAAGACCATGCCCTATTATGTTGGTAAGCTTGCTAAAACTAGGTGATAAGATTGCTCCCGTGAGATTCGAACTTTTAGTCTGCAGTAAAATAAATTTGACTGGTTGGAATAGAAAAATATTAGGGGGTAAGGTTTCGAAAAATATGGGGTCAACTGGATTACAATAGAAATTACAAAGATTTCAGGATTCCAGAATTCTAACATTCAAAAACAAAATGTCTCAGAAACTCTAAAATACGGAAACTATGAAATTCCAACAATCCAAACTTTCAAAGTTCTGAAATTCCAAAATTTCGAAATTACAGTACTACGAAATTCAAAAATTTCGAAACACCAAGATTACAAGATTTCAATTTAAAAAATTGCACAATTCCACGATTCTGCAATTCCGGAATGGAACAGTTCCCAAATTAAAAAATTGCACAATTCCACGATTCTGCAATTCCGAAAAGAAACACTTGCAAAATCAAAAAATTGCACAATTCCACGATTCTGCAATTCCGGAACAGCACAATTCAAAAATTCGAAAATTACATAATTGCACGATTCTGCAGTTTCGGAACAGCACATTTCCAATATTCAAAAATTGCACAATTTCACGATTCTGCAATTCCGTAACAGCACAATTCCAATCTTCAAAAATTGCACAACTCCACGATTCTGCAATTCCGTGAAAGCACAATTCCCATATTATAACACTCCGAAATTCCAATATTCCAACATTCCAACATTTCAGAATTCCAACATTCCAACATTCTAAAAATCCAATCATTGAAAATTTCAACATTCCAAAAATCCAATCATTCGAAATTTCAACATTCCAGAAATCCATTAATCCAAAATACCAACATTCCAAAAATCCATTAATCCAAAATACCAACATTCCAAAATTTCAAAACTCTAAAATTCCAAAAGTCCATAATTTCAACTTTCTAAGCCTGCAATAATAAAAAATTTCAACATTCCAAGGTTGCAATATTCCAAAATCCCAAAATTCAAAAATTCCAAATTTCCAAATTTCCAAATTTTCAAAATTCGGAAATTCCGAAATTCCGGAAATACAAAATCCTACAATTCCAACATTCCAAAATTGCACAGTTGTGAAATTCCGAAAGTGCACAATTTACGAAATTTCGAAATTCTAACATTCTAAAATACCAATATTTCGAAATTCCGAAATTAAAAAATTTCAATATTCCGAAATTCTATAATTCCAGAATTCCATAGTTACAAAATTCCGAAATTCCAAAATTCCGAAATTCCGAAATTCCGAAATTCCGAAATTTAAAAATTCAAAAATTAAAAAATCCCAAAATTCAAAAATTCAAAAATTCCGAAATTCTGAAATTCCGAAATCCCGATATCCCGAAATCTCAAAATTCCAAAATTCCAAAATTCCAAAATTCCAAAATTGTAATAGTCAAAACCTGTTAAACTCAAAGTTGACATCGTAAAATATAACTCTCCATCACGAATCCATACTGTTTTCTTTTCGTTCCTAACTATATAATTACCCCACATGTTAATGTAACAGTATCCGAATAAAAATAAACATCCGATTAAGCATTAGTAGAGCGAAAATAAAAGCATCGAATAAATCTGGAAATGCGCGTAGTTTCCTGTTCACACAGATAACCACTATATTTACTGTGTTATAAGCTGATGTTACTTTCGTTATCACTAGTATTTAATGTGTCAGTACTATCTAATCTTTCCTACACGCCGTACACGAAACGATATTAAAATCCACCACTCAGCTGTCAACACAAACATGAAATAACATGATCCGAGTATCTGCAGACACTCTGACCAATTAATCAAGGGATTACATTCTTCATTAAACTTCTAATGATACGATACAAAAACTGTGGCGCAAGTTCGCAACCTTAGAATGTTCGCCACTCATTAATTATCATATATATTATATATTTACTGGAATATTGGCTTTTAAAAGAACCGTTGCTTTTAGAACACGTTTCTTATAATTCCGACAGGTTATCACGAACCTCTCTTCACGCAAACGATGCATCAACTTGTGATAAGCGATAACATGAAGCGTCAGCCTGCATATTTCTGTACGCGTAAGTAGTGATGGGATCAAATTGAATTCAGGGAACTTCGCTGTACCAGCGAACATCGATCAATTTATCATTTTAACGTCACGAAATTTTTAACACGTGTCCCTTGCATTGCCATTCTTTATCTTATCTGCTACGCTAATTGAAAATGTGTGATGTATTAATGTGTTATGAGTAAGATAATTACAAATATATATCGGTTTACAATGTTTTGTGCATTGATTTTATCTCGCAGTACAATTCTTCAAATAATCAAAAATAACTTGTTAATTACTTTGTCAAAATGTAATTAATTTGTAGCCTTCCTCTGGATTGTATAATGTACTTAATCGATATGAAATTGAATTATAATCAAATTTTAATAATGCGTTGCATAATTTTGTTCGTTTCGTAGAAAATACATGCTGGAACTTTAAAAAAATAGAAAAATAAAAAACGGTGGATAGCTTCCTTTCTATGATGAAATATAGTGGGTTTAAAATTTTGTGCATAATTATTTTTATTTCAATTTTTAATAAATTTGGAATTAATTCGTTTTAGTTTTTAATATTTTAAAGAAATTCATTTCAATCTTTTATGAATTTGTTTTCATTCTCTTACATTTTTAGAGAATTTATTTTCATTCATTTCAATTTGTTAAAAACTGTTTATAAATCACTTAAATTTATTTTATTTAAATTCTCAAGAAATTTTATTTGATTTTTATTAAAATTTTGTAAAAATTTTATTCTAATTTACTTTTTCAAGAACTTTATACAAATTTACTTTCTAATTTTTAAAGAACGTTATTTCAGTTCATTTTGTTTCATTTTTAAATCGTTATTTTATGAGATTATTTATTATTAAACATAAATAATTTAATTATTAAGTTATACAACGTCTGACAGATATATTAATATTAAAAAAATTTACAATTTAAAACATATATAAGACATTTAAAAAATGTTCATTAAAAATAAACCACAATTTTCTCACAATTCAAAAGATTAATTTTGTTTTATCAATAACTTTATTTACGAGTTTGGCAAAAGAATACAATTTTGTTAACAAGATACATATAGTACTTTTTAAAGCAAAAAATAGAAATATCGTTCATTTTATTTATTGTAAAATAGAAAATGTTTCAAAAACTTGTCCACACCATCTCATATACATTTGACACACCACAAATTGAGATAAGTTTAGCATGATATAACGTTCGCATAATTTTGTCTGAAAACAAAATGATTTTTAATTTTAATGTACTGTGAATTTTGAAATCGACATTTCTAATAGTTGTACTCAAATAACTCTTGAAGCTTTAATTTGCATATCAGCAAAATATGTCTCTGGGACAAAATGGCGCCAACGTGATTAAAGCTGACCAAGTACGAAATCTACAAGTTCAAAATGGTTGTCATAAATATAATTTCTCCGCGATTTTATTATAACTTGTTAGTTCAGTCAAAAACGGATCAAAATTGTTAACAGTACTGGTGAAGTATCTCTTCACATCTTAACAATTTGCACATCAGCAAAATATGTCTCTGGGACAAAATGGCGCCAACGTGACTAAAGCTGACCAAGTATGAAATCTACAAGTTCAAAATGGTTGTCATAAATATAATTTCTCCGCGATTTTATTATAACTTGTTAGTTCAGTCAAAAACGGATCAAAATTGTTAACAGTACTGGTGAAGTATCTCTTCACATCTTAACAATTTGCACATCAGCAAAATATGTCTCTGGGACAAAATGGCGCCAACGTGATTAAAGCTGACCAAGTACGAAATCTAAGAGTTCAAAATGGTTGCATATAAATGGAATTTCTCCGCGATTTTAATATAATTTATAATTAGTTCGGTCCCATCACTACATACAAGTATTCTCGATCTACGTGTCGCAGAGGAGATGAATTATTAACGTCGGTCAACGCGAAATTCGTACGTGGGCGTTAATTATTATCCACGATGATTTACGTGGCAACGGTGGAGAGACGCGTATTAAAACGAAAGATTGAAAAGCACGAGATTTATCGCGGCCCATGATTATAAAAACACTGTGCTCCATAGATATTATACGGAGGGGGATGGTAGAAGGATTGGCTTAACTGGCAGAAGCTGGTCAATTTACTCTTTGGCAATGCATCCTTTATCATACTTAGTGGCTCCTTTGTAATATGTCAGTGCAAAATGATGAGCACCACCTGTTGACATAGTCGACGTAGGCGATGCCTTCAGGCGATAAATTTGCACCGACGGTCAAATGAGAATCTTAACACGACTAACCGTGAGATGCAATCGTTCATTGTGAACGCAAACGCTGTCACGTTTGTGGGGACATCGACTCTATTTTTCGGAAAATATTTATAACGTTCTAATAGGTACTAACGTTTTAAATATTTTAAAAATTATGGATGAAGAAAAATGCTTTTTTTCATTTTTAACATTACACTGAAATGCTATGATCATTAGTAGTTTTAGCATTTTTTGTTTTCTTAATAAAATTAAAAGGCTCCGTATATTAAAAGGCACTTATCTGTTAATGTTGTTAACTATTAATACATTTGTTCATTGATGTTGTTAACTGCTAATCTGTTTCTTTATTAATGTCATTAACTACTAGTTTCTTTATCTTCATTCTGGATGACTTGTTTTACTGTGTTAATTTTCTTCATAACCAACATTTCAATACAAAAAAAATACACACACAAACCTCCAATATAAAATAAGTAAAACATCAACAAAATAGTTTCAGCTAAATTCTACGTAATGTGTAATAATTTCACTCATTTTCCTTTATTAATTAACTGAGATTGGCAGAAGTGATTGAATAATCAACGTATGGATACCCAGCACCCAGTAAATGCTTCAAAGGTAGATTGTAATTAATTAATGGTACGTACACATGATTGCTTACATATTTCGTAGTAATTTGAATGATCGAAAACTATTCTCAATTTAAAATATATTGCTCTTTATAGAAATGAAGTTTCCACGTGTGGTACTAATTTGGTGGCTAATTTTATACTGTATTTTTTAAGAAATTTGGTATAAATATAACTTAGCTTTATTTTGATAATTTTACAAATTGTACTCTTACAACATATATGCTTTTACAAATTGTAGATGTAAAAAATTAGCAATAGTGTAGTTCTTTGATGTACATATATACATATGTGTACATATGTGTTAATTTGCGATATGTCAAATCATTACAGCTGTGGCACATATGTTAACCGCATTTTTCATAAATTACTACAATTCCTCACCTACTTGCCTCCTACAAATTTTCATATTCTTATTACTATTTCAAGCATTTCAAAACATTTCAATAAATGCCTGCTTAATACAAACCACTATTTCAAGATCGTTTTGATCCAAGAGAAACAAGTGTACCTCGGCCATCTTCGTGCGGACATAACCTAATACATGAAGTCCTTATTACTTTTATCAGTCCTAATTTTGTGTATCATTATATTTGAACTATTCTAACTTCTAAACATTGCTATATTCATGAGGTGTGTTTTTCAACAGAGTTGGAACTGAAATGTCAAGGTTCACAGTTAATGAATAACAGTTGACAAAAACAGTTGGTCAACTTACAGATGTTTATATTCTCTAGAGCAGGGATCGGCAACCTTTCTGGAGTTAAGAGCCATTTTTTTCCCGATAAATTATTTTTTTAAAGAGTCAAATATAAGTACATACATCGCTATGTATTAGAAAAAATAATATATCTGCTGTGTATTGATTGTGAAATCAAAACATTCTATTTTGCGTAGTAACAGAACATATAAGTCAACGTATTAAAGAAAACGGAAACAGTTTTTGGTTTTGAGTGTGGCATCGGTGAGTGTGAAGAGCAAGGTTAGCTGAAGCTAGGTTTACATGCATCTGCCGCGCATTTTGATGTGTGCGCAGGATTATTATATTTGTTTAGCAATTGCAATATTGCAGTTAATTTTTCAATATGTACTATTAAACTATTTAAGAGCCACAAGTTTGATTCTACTGCGCCGCAGGTTGCCGACCCCTGGTCTAGAATATTCGTTGATCCTAGTTAAATGCTAATAATAAGTGAAATGTACCAAAGATTTTGAAGCTATTTCAAATATAAAAAGCTAAGCCTCCTTATGGATTTGATTAATAAAATTTCACTGCCGACTAAGGTTAATAAATTTTCGCTGCTAAAAGGTGTGAAAAATAATAATTACAAACATTATAAGTGATTTAATACTACTTCGTGCAGGAAACCAAAAATTTTGCATATAAAAGAGATATAAGTTATCGGATATTTATTTCTTTGGAAGTAAATTAAGTGACAGAAATTACGCCCGGAATAAACGTAAATGAGCACCTTCCAGTAATTTAAATCACAGCGATATATATTTTCACGCAAAATTAGCTCCGGAATCAACTATATACATTCATCTGTATGTTATTTTACAGTAGCGAGCAATGTAACTTAAAATACAATACTATGGGTTTGAGTGTGTGCATGTCAGAATTAATAGCTTTGATAAGTTATCGAGTGTACACCGCAAATGAGAATGGAATAAATTTAAAATCGATACATTTTATCTTATAATTAATTTAGTGGTTGGTGCATGATAAAAGGATATTAATACAGCATAGCGAGCAACCAGTTTTCACCCAGTATATATTATTTAATTTTCATAACAAATACCCTCTCTTTATCATTTTGTACGTTTTCAAATAATTTATGCTTTCAGGATTTTATCATTATAGCATAATGTTGTAATATTATGAATAAATTTACTATTTATTCTGTTATTCTATTCTTTGAATATACTATCCTGATATTGTACTATTATTCCATTATAACGATACTATAGAGTATCGTTTTAGTATTTTATTGTGGTACTGAATCGCTGTTATATTGTTTTATTATTATACCGTTGCAAAATGTGTGTAGTTTACTCTTAGCATTGAAATCCAAAAATTCTGAAATTTGGGGTTTGTGGAATTTAAAATTAAAACATTTGGGGATTTGGAGATTTGGGGACTTGGGGATTTGGGGATTTGGGAATTTGGGAATTTGGGGGTTTGAGGATTTTGAAATTTGTAGCTTTGGAGATTTGACGATTGCAAAATTTGGAGATTTGGGGATTTGGGGGTTTGGGGGTTTGAGGATTTTGAGATTTGTAAATTTGTAAATTTGTAAATTTGTAAATTTGGAACTTTGGGGATTTGGTGATTTGGGAATTTGAGAATTTGGGGATTTGGGGATTTGGGGGTTCGAGAATTTTGGAATTTGTAGCTTTGGAGATTTGAAGATTCGAGAATTTGGAGATTTGGAAATTTGGGGATTTGGAAATTTGCGGGTTTGAACATTTGGAGATTTGAAGATTTGAAGATTTGGGAATATGAAAAATTGGATATTTCAATACTTGTTCATTTGAACATTTGGTCATTTGGACTGGGACATTTGGATATTTGTGCATTTAGATATATGAAAATTTGGATATTTTAATATTTTTTCATTTGGACATTTGGTCATTTGGACTGGAACATTTGGATATTTGCATATTTGGACATTTGAGGATTTGAATATTTGGAAATTTAGAGATTTGGACCGTTCAGTTTTATACAATTTGGAATAAATATTTTTTGTCTAAATCCATAGTATTATATACATGGTGAATAAACATAGTGGAACAGACAATAATGGCAATTGTTAATAGAAAAATAGTAATCTGAAAAGAATTCAGCAAACTTCTTAACTAAAACGTTTTAAAGTTGATATCTGCCAGTAGCAAAAATCCCTTCGAGTGCAAAGGGTTAATTTTATAGATTTGAAGACACTAAAATGTAGGAGTTTGTAGATTTGATAATTTAAGGAATTTCGATATATCCGAATTTGAAAAGATGAATATTCGAGTACTTGATATGTGAATTAAGTTCGAATCTAAAAATAAGTAGTCATCACGCATCCATAAATCTAGCGTTAATCACGGCCACATTTCTTTCGGTATCTAACCAGGACCCATCTCGTGGCAAGGGAACAATTAATGACCTAATACCTGGAAGCTACGTAAAGGGTTAAACTAGTTCTATTCTCGAACCACTCCCGCAGATATCAATTTATCGTACCAAACGTGTCGTCTTATCTGAGATAAGAGGCAAGCCGCAAGTTCGACTCGAGATTCCGTGTGCAGCACGCAATGCAATCAGGAGAGCCTGGGCAGAAAACCCAACGAGCCAGCCCGTGGTATTCAAACGAAAGAACGACACCATTCTATTACTTTCCCCGATGTATTTAGGGTCTGACCACGGAAGCGGAGAGTAATTCATAAGAGACGTGTAGGTGTAGAGATACAACGAGAAATTCCAACGGTTATCGAGACAATCCTGTATCTGCGCCATCAATCTGCTCGGCCACGAGCGACGCCATTCTGAATGCTTCTAGCTCGGTCACGAACAGTGGCACCTAATGGCGTACTCATTGATGTATTGTTGACTTCGCGAGATTCGCAAGGAGGATGACAATATGTACGATGATTAGATCGGCGTCGTTCTCACGGCAAATGACGCCGAACGTGCTCGCGAACGGCGCTGACGTAAAAATACGTCGCGGCCACAGCTGTTTTGCCCTCCGAGCGAAATGAAAAGTGATTATTATTAAGAGTCAAGTCTGACAAACAAAACTCAGGAGTTCAATGACAGCAATGACTTGTGAAATCTCGGTACTTTTTATCTTGTGTTGCTTTGGTTAGAGACAAGCAGATATTTGATTAGGTTAGGATACTTGATGGTTCCAGGATTTTGAAGACAAAAATTTTGTCATACTTTTTTTCGGAGATATTCTTTATACTATACCTGGGGTGAGCAACCTTTCTGGAGTTAAGAGCCATTTTTTCCCCGATAAATTATTTTTTTAAAGAGTCAAATATAAGTACATACATCGGTATGTATTAGAAAAAATAATATATCTGCTGTGTATTGATTGTGAAATCAAAACATTCTATTTTGCGTAGTAACAGAACATATAAGTCAACGCATTAAAGAAAACGGAAACAGTTTTTTGTTTTGAGTGTAGCGTCGGTGAGTGTGCAGAGCAAGGTTAGCCGAAGCTAGGTTTACATGCATGCAATCTGTCGCATTTTGATGTGTGCGCAGGATTATTATATTTGTTTGGCAATTGCAATATTGCAGTTAATTTTTCAATATGTACTATTAAACTACTCAAGAGCCACAAGTATGATTCAAGTATGACACAAGCTGTATGACACAAGTATGTAAATGTATGCTTTCGTTCTGGTATTCAATAAATGTAGACATGATTTTGAATATTGAAATTGGTCGAAAATTTATGTTAAAGTTTGGTAGTTCCGGTGTATAGCTTACTTTAATGGGGTAACTAGGTGAATTTTATTATTTAGTGAAACACATATTGTGCTCGGACCGCGACCATTAAAAATGCCATTAGCTCAACATAATTTCGGAGGCTAAATTGTCGCCATAAATATTCGCACAGTCGAAGTGCAAAATCATTGCCGTGAAAACATCCTATTTCTCTCATCGAGTCTTTTGTAGGACGCTAGTATGATTCTATTTTTTGATTGTGCGTACTAACATTTATTAAATTTCGTTTAGTTAAAGTTCAGTGAATTCTAACTTGAATTCAAAGTGAATTATATTTGCCTACGAATTCTTTACTGTGATGAATACTCTTATAGCCTTCTGCATTCAGTGCTGTGTAACTTTTGTAATATTCTAAGATTTGAAACACTAAATATCAGACAATAAACATAGATATCTGTTTTCGTAAAACAATAGATTTTAGAATGTTCAGTAAGTACTATTAACTTTATTAACAAGTATATTTTTAACAATACGTCGTTATATTTTAATAACTTCAGTCTGATTTACATCTACATCAAATACATCTATGTCAAGTTATTTCAAATAGGGAAACAATAAAGATTTGAGTTAATCTTTCATGTGAATGAAGAGAATGAAGCTGTTTATTCCCCTTTCATTCTTTTTAAACATATTCACTTTTATTGCACCTGTAAACGTATGGTCATCTCGGAGGTCTTAAAATGAAAAGTAGCTTTAAAAGTATTTCCTTTTCGAGGTTTAGAAGATATAAAATGAAATTTAGTCAGAAATTTTGAGCATAAGCTCTAAAAAAAAAGACAAAACGAGAGGTCAGAGTCCTACACTTGGTGCAAGCTTTTACGACACAGGCTATAAAAATTGCGACTGTCATCTACCAAGATTGTTTAAATTTTTAATATTCACGTTGAGCAGGGTTGAGAAACGATTGGAGATTTTATGATAGTTTGTATAGTTTTTTTAATGACTGTTTTAAAGTAAATAGCAGATCTATCAAATTACAATAGTTGACTTCAAATATTATATAGTAATTAGTCAAATTTAAGATGCTTTCATCAAAATGTATCGTCTTTTTTGTTCATATAAAAATTGCATGTGATAATTTATTTATTTATTTTCAATTAACCAGGACTAGAATTAGAATGTTTAAAATAAATGGTTAAAAACCTGCAATTGTATTTGTACAAACCTACAATTAAACAGTTACAATATCCAATAAATGTTTCTTTCATTGCATTTCATTTTATTTTAATTCGCATTTTTATTCTGAGTTTTAGAACAAAAGACTAAAATTATGCTTCCTCCAGGTTTTTTGAAACTAAAATTTATACGAAAGAGAAATGAAGACTAATACATCAGAAAAATATTATGTTTGCTAAAATTGTAAAATTCTCTTAAAGTATAGAATATAAAGGTTATCTTATTTAAGTGAACCCTCGAACATTTTTCTTAATTATTAACGAAAACATGAAAATAGTTTTATTTAAACAGAGCAATAAAATGGAACAATTCCAGTGTTCATCAATTTTTTATACAATTGTCTTTCTGGCAAAAATACAGTTGTGCTGAATCAAGTAAGATCAACGCTTGAAAGAAAATTCAATAGTTATTACAAAATTATTTAACGAAACAATTTAACGAAGTCCCATTAACTGCTCACAGACGAAAATAATTACTTTCATAATTTAACGAATTCATGAAAGTTGGAAATTATAATTGAATCATTAATTGCCTATTTATTGCAGTATATTTCAATGCTAATGTTGTCTTATTCAATTGTGATGTTCATGTTTTATGAAACAGATTATTTCAAATTACACTCAATTAAACAAAACGTAAATGTGATGTTACAGTCATAGATATAATACTTGGATAATAACAATAGTTGATTCTAAAAGGGATACTGTTATTAATTGTTCGTGAAACTACTCTAATTACGTAGAAAAGAAACATTTTTCAATTATTAAATGTTATAATGAAATTTGCTCAGTGAAAAATTGTATGTGTGTAAATAGTTATAATAGTTAAGTTAGTTATAAATAGTTGTAAAAATAGTTGTAAGGAATTAGTGATAATTAATATACAATATACAGTATACAAATAATATAAAATAATTGATGTAGTATATACACTATATAAATGTAAAGTAATTAATGTACCATATGTACTATATGTATAATATGTACAATGTATAAACAATGTATATGTACTATAAACAATGTAAAATAATTAATGTACAATATATGTTATACAAATAATGTACATTATATATTCTACAAATATTGTACAAAAATATTATACAAATAATGTAAAATAATTAGGATGCAATACGTACAAATGTAATATTTGAAATATTAAATCCCTGTAAATTTGCAACATTATACAATTCACAAACTACTATAGTTAGAACAGACAATAAATATTTTTCATTATTTCAATAACAAATTTTAGATTAATTTTAAATTTTGTAATATGATGCATGATTTATAATTTTGTAATCATATGATATATGACTTTACGTAGTCTATGTTGCAAGCTAATAATTACCCAGAAATTTTTTGATTATACCATATAAATGAAATTCCATTTCTGCTTCCGGAAATGAATATCAATTAATTTAATATTACATCTCCCATTTGATGAAACATAGTATCATAATTCAATATAAAAAATGAAAGTAAAAAGAAATTGCCTGAAATATATTTTTTATTTTTAAATCGCAGCGATCGCTATTTCACGTTGAAACAGTGCAGCGATTACAATTTCATTTGCAATAACACTGTAAGTAGAGGATTTCCAACAGTGCTTTTTGTCAAAGACTATGATATAGCTGATAACTGAGGAAAAATACAGTTACTGTGAAATAAGATTACATCGCGTAAAATGTTTGTAAAAGTCTTTTTATTGAATTCATCCCTGAGGGCTTAATATCCGCTTTTTATCTTTAAGCGTTTGCACAAAGAGACACGTTGTTTGCAACAATAAAAATTATGGTATATCTTAATAATTCTCTTCTTATTTTGCTCTGCTTCGAATGTCAAAGAGAATCTACAGTAATTTCAATAATGCTCAATTTATGTGAAGTAACTGAGGGGATGATTAGATCAAAGTTAAGTACACTTTTTGGTATTATTTATACGAAATTACAAAGAATTTACAACTTTTAGTTTTTTAGAACTTCCTAAACTAATTACAAATAGATCTGTATTAATGTTGTGATTTATTTCTTAAGTTTTATTTGCTGCTTTGTTCATAAAGATATTGAATAACATAATATTTATATATCTTTTTAGTATATTATAGTGTTATTTTACCAGTAGTATTGTAATAGTATAATAAAAGAGTGTTAACACTTTGTACTCGAAAGGTGACCATTCAGTGCAACAACAATTCGAAATAAATATTTTTGAACTAAATCTACAATGTTGAACTTGAGTCATATAGTGAAACAGACTATGACGATAGTAGAACAATTAATAATAGAAAAGTAATAATATCAAAAGAGTTCATGAAACTTTTCAATTAGAAAGTTTTGCTACTCGCAATGTACAAAAACACCCTTGAGTGTGAAAGGTTAATATTCCCATTCCCTAAAAATCTCAGTATTTCACTCTATATCACCAAAGAAATAAATGAAAATAATTGTAAAGGAGAAAAGAGATGAAACGCATATAAATTTCCGATTTACAGCTTATTTCGGTTTTAATATATGTACACAGCGACATCTATAAAAACAATATACTGTTTGAAAACAGTATTCCTCCCCTACAAAACAAACCAATCGTTATTGGAATCGAGCAACGAATTGTAAACTTATAGTGTTTCAAGCGACAGAACCTTTCGTCACCGTGTCACAAAATCACGATGGAGCAAAGAGCGAATATTAAATTCTGCTCGGTAAAGTTCGGTAAAACTTTTACAGAAACATTTGAATTAATGAAAAATGTTTATGACGACGATTGTTTATCCCGTACACGTGTGTTCGAGTGGTATAAGCGATTCCAGGATGGTCGTGATACTTTGGAAGACGACCCAAAGCCAGGTTTTGGGTTTTTCTAAATTCCAAACGATTCTAAAGGTATTATACTTCGGGAATTCGTTGCACAGGGACAAAATGTTAATGGTGAATATTATCTGGGTGTTATGGAACGTTTGTGAAAAAGAATCGTTCGTGTGAGGCCCAAATATCGAGCGCCAAGGAGTTGGTTTCTGTTGCATGATATGCACCATGTCACAGAACTGTCGCAGTTCGTGAATTTTTGGCGAAAAAACAAGTCTATGTGCTCCAACATCCTCCATATTCGCCTGACTTATCTCCATGCGATTACTTCCTTTTTCCAAAATTGAAATTAGCCATGAAAGGAACGTTTTATGACACTGTTACACAAGTCCAAGCAGCTGTGACAAGGGTGATTGAAGCGATTCCGCAAAACGACATAAAAAAATCTATGTTAACATTGCCTGAGCGTGCCCAGCGGTGTATTGATGCGGAAGGGATGTATTTTGAATAAAAAAATTAATTTTGGCAAAATAACTAATACTTTTTTTTTTATTTAAAAAGTCCGTTAGTTTTCAGACATACTGTGTATGTTAGACCCCTAGCCTATAACATCGAGTCAGACTTGCGACGCACATTACATTTCAAATGTGACAAAACTGAATCGTATTTGCAGAAAGATCGAGTTTTGAGTATGATATCAATTGCAGTTTGTATAATTAAAAATCGCTAAATCAAAAATATACCTAATATTTCAACATTCTATATTTACTTTAACGCTGCAGTAATAATTAGGCAGCTCTGACTGACGCACCTGCCGAAGAACTTGTGAGCTAAGGGGTTAACCCTTCAATTAGTATAGGAGATGATCTATCAACATAAATTTAACTACATTGACAAAAATTAAATACTCGAACATTCAGAATGAGCTAATAAAATGTTTTAGACATAAAATTAGCTACTGAACAAAAAGAAAAGAACCATTATCCTATTATTTTACAGAGTCCATAAAAATATTCTAAATTATTATGATCAAATAAAATATACGAATATTTAGAATAAGAATAATAACAGAGGATATATTATTAAAGAGTAAAAATACGATATTAAGAAACACGATTATTAACTGTTCACCAAGAACCGGCAAACATTAATTCAAGCCAGTATGCTTTCAAAAACATATGAAAAATAAATAAGACTTTCAATGAAACTTCTTCCTTCATGAGAACAAAGTTCAACACTTAGAGAAGAAGTATAAAAGGCATTAGTTGACTTTCGTGCCTGAAGGCATAAAGTGTTTCGAAGCATCGAAGACAGGTTGAAGGTTTTACCACATATCTTGGGCAACAAGTTTAAAAAAAAAGGGTCGGACGTACGCGTAAAACATCGTATAGCTAATCAAATAATAAAAAGCAATAAAACATCACTTACAAATAACTAAATTTATGAGTCCATTTTATGTACAGCGAATATAGGTATTTTACAAAATAACATTATTTAATTTTATTTAACATTGTTTAATTAATGTTCATCTCGGTAATATTATTTAACTAATGTTTATTTAAGTAACACTATTTAATATATTACTGCAAATATTATGTTATTACATTTCATGTGTATTTTGGTTTTGGAGAGATTATGCAACTGTTTTAATTATTATTTCGTTGTTAGAAGGATGTAGAGATATAAGGATTTGGGAATAGAGGGATTTGGAGATATAGGGATTTGGGGATATAGGGATTTGGGGATATGTGGATTTGGGAATATAGGGACTTGGGGATATAGGGATTTGGTGATATAGGGATTTGGAGATATAGGGATTTGGCGATATAGGGATATGGGAATATGTGGATTTGGGGATATAGGGGGCTGGGGATATAGAGATTTGGGGATATAGGGATTTGGGAATATGTGGATTTGGGGATATAGGAATGTGGGGATATAGGGATTTGGTGATACAGGGATATGGGAATATGCGGATTTGGGGATATAGGGGCTTGGGGATATAGGGATTTGGGATATAGGAATTTGGGGATATAGGGATTTGGGGATATAAAGATTTAGATATATAGGGATAGGGGTTTTAGGATTTGGGGAGTTGGAGTTTTGGGAATTTGGGGATTTTGTGATTTGGGGATGTGGGAATATAAGGATATGAAGATACAGAAAATTTGGAAACATAAAGAACTGGAAATATTGAAATTGGAGGATATGAAGATTTGGGAATATGGGAATTTGGGAATGTAGGGTGTTGGGGACATAGAATTTTGGGTGCATAGAGATTTAGAAACATAGGAATTTGAAGATATAGGGATTTCAAGATATACAAATTTGAGAATGTAGATATTTTAAGGGGTATAGAAATTTGGGCATGTAGTGATTTGGAGACGTAGAGATTCGGGATTATAGGAATTTGGCAATGTAGAAATTTAGAGATATAAAGATTTGGGAATATAAAGATATAGGAATATATAGATTTGGGAACATAATTATTTGGGGATGTAAAAATTCGAGAATACAGGTATTTGGAGATTCTAGGTAATTATGGATATTAAAATATAAAAAATAAAAATGTATGAATATAGGGATTTGCAAGTATATGAATCTAGAGGTTTAGAGATTACTAATATACAAATCTGGAGATATAGCAATTTAGTATTATTTATGTAGAAAGAGAATAGGGCCATAAATATATAGGTATCTAAAGACATAAAAATTTAGAAGTATATGATCTCAGAATATAGAAATGTGTATATAAGGATGTAAGTATCTAGGAACATTGGAATCTAGAGATTTAGAAGTACATGTTATATGTACGAAAATTTCACTTTTATGGCTATTATGTTATGAAATGAAGAATTGTCTTAGGTCATGCAAATTATTACTGAATACGTTGATAACCATACATAGCAATTTGTTACTATCGTGATAATAAATTGTGTGGTGAGTGATTAAGGGCCGTGCGTTTACGTTAGGCTCGAGTATCGATAGCGTCAGGTGATGTTTGAATGCCGTAGAAAATGTCTGCCTACTCAAAAGACTAGTTTACAACTCTCCAACCACATTATCTAAATTGAAAAGAATTACAGGTATTTGGGAAAATAATGAAGATATAAAGCATATGATCAGTGTATACGGAGCATGCCGGATTACAAGCTGTGACCAAATCAAGGGGTGGAAATACAAGATATTAACATATGTTAATAATGTTACGAACAGTAGTAGTGTATCATGTTAGTTGCTAATAAATTATATCATTTGTACAGGCCTTTTCATTTTGAAAACGTGAAAAATACTGAAAATAGTGGTCCTAATTCGATAGCCAAGGACTGTGTACTCACACATATTTCGTTCATTTTGCCTCAACTCAATCGATATTTTCAATATCTCCAAATTGCTTCAACATTCCCAGAATTAACTATAGTAGGTCAGCATATTGTTTCAAACAATTATCCTCTATTTCAGATTGGAATGTAATTTATTCAAACCTAATTAACAAACCACCATACGCGGTACAAAAGGGGATTGAAATTCCCTTCTAAAATTACAATCATCCCATCTAGGTATAGAAAGTGAAACATATTGAATGCTGCTATTAAAGCTAACAGGAAGCGAAGATAAATCTATCCGTTAATAAAATACCCCGGTTGATTATTACGTGCACCGACACGTATCAAGGCAAGAGATTTACGCTAATCTGATAGGACTATAATACGAGGATATTATATCGAATATCATAGAAATTAGTTGCAACGCCGTGATAAAGATAAGGGCGCAACGAGCCCTTCGCTCTATTTCTGCTTCGTGGAGATCGAAATTAAGGTAAATTACAAAGCTAAAAGTAACCCATCGGCATCACTTCGGGTGCAAAAACTACGCCACTTTTATCGTTCCGCGGCAGTCTTTATCGGCTAAAAGATGAGGAGATATGTACTCCTAGCCGCGATGTACATGATGATGAATTTAAAGTGCCTAGTAAGTATCAATATATAGTTAATCTAGTGATCATGTTTCAGTATGATCGGGTATGAAGTAGGCTCTCTTTGGATAGGGATATCATATGCGAAGTTCACGATTTTTTGTTCCGAGGTCTTCATGTTTTTGAGTTAATATGATTTCAAGCTCTTGAGTTTTTGGATTTTCTATTTTTTAAATTGTCAAGGTTTTAGGCTTTTAAATTTTCTAGTTTTCCGAGTTTTTCAGATACATTTTCAGATTTTCAGGTTTCACAGTTTGCAGATTTTTAAATTCTCAAGTTTTCGAATTTTCGAGTTCTCGAGTTTTTTAGTTTTCAAATTTTCTAGTCTTCTAGTTTTCAAGTTTTCAAGTTTTCAAATTTTCTAGTCTTCTAGTTATCCAATTTTCCAATCTTCAAGTTTTCCAGTTTTCGAATTACCAAATTTTTGAATTTTCGAGTTTTCAAGTTTTCAAGTTTTCAAGTTTTCGAATTTTCGAGTTTTTAAATTTTTAAATTTTGAAGTTTTCAAGTTGTTGAGTGTTTGAGTTATCAAGTTTCCAAGTTTTCTAATCTCTATATTTTTTAATTTTTGCAAATTTTCGAACTTCGACATTTTCAAATTTCTTACGTTCATAAACTTTCACATCATCAAAATCCTAAACTTTCGAACTTCGACATTTTTAAATTTTTTACGTTCATAAACCTTCACATCATCAAAATCCTAAAATTTCCAACTTCGACATTATGAAATTTCTCACATTCCTAAATTTTCCAAATTCCCAAACATTTCACTCTGCAAATTTTCAAATATCTCAATTTACTAAACTTCTATGTTTACAAATTATCAAGTATCCACATTTTCCATTTTAATTAATTTTTAATTACTCAAATTCTCAAATTGTATAACCTCGAAAAACCCTTCATCTGGAAAATTTCAAAATATTTCAAATGCACAAATTCCTACGTTTTCAGATATCTAAATCTTCAAATTTTCTGACCCCGAAAAAACCGGGATTTACGTCTTCCTAGATTCCCAAAGTTTAATATCCTCAAATCCCTAGATTCCGAAATTTCTAAACTCCTACACCATCGATATTTATAAATATCCATATTGGAAAGACCTCAAATTCCAAAGACATAACATTTTTAACCAATCTACAAACACAATGTGGTCCTAGTTATATTTATCTTCATCACTAACGTTACTAAAATATATACACAGCAAAACTATGCTATTATACTCTAACTAATTCATATAGTTTTAATCTTGCAAATTCAGCATTCTTTAATCTCCGAATTCCAAAATCCCCAAATTCTTTACCTATCCTCGTACACAGTATATTTCTAGTTATGTTTGTCTCTAATTAACTAATAAGTTTTTCCGCTAACTAAATCTCGAACTAATAAATATAGTTTTAATCTTGCAGATTTAGCACCCTTTAATCTCCGAATTCCAAAATCCCTAAATTCTTGATCCATCCTCATACACAGTGTAGTCCTAATGATTTTTATCTTCATCATTAATATTATTAAAAAATGAAGTAAAACTATGCTTTTGTATTATACGTAATAAATATAGTTTCAATATTGCAGATTAAGCATCCTATAATCTTCAAATTCCAAAGTCCCCAAATTTTTATCCCCAAAGACAGTGCAGTCCTTGCTTTTATCTCTATCACAAATATTACAAAAAATTGAGTGAAACGACTCTTTAATATTCTAACTAGCAAATATAGTTTCAATATTGCAGATTCAGCATTCTATAATCTTCAAATTCCAAAGTCCCCAAATTTTCATCCTCAAACACAGTGCAGTCCTTGCTAGATTTATCTCTATCACTAATATTACTAAAAAATGCAGTAAAATTATGCTTTAGTATCATAACTAATAAACACAGTTTCTATATTGCAAATTCAGCATCCTATAATCTTCAAATTCCAAAATCCCCAAATTCATAACCCATCCTCATACAGAATGTAGTCCTAGTTACATTCATCTTCATCACTGACGCTACTAAATTATGTAGCAAAACTATGCTGCAGTACCCTAACTAATAAATACAGTTTCAACCGTGCAAAGTCAGCATCCTATAATCTTCAAATTCCAAAGTCCTCGAATTTTTATCCTCAAACACAGTGCAGTCCTTGCTAGATTTAACTCTATCACAAATATTATAAAAAATTTAGTAAAATCACTCTTTAATATTCTAACTAGCAAATATAGTTTCAACCTTGCAAATTCAACATCCTATAATCTTCAAATTCCAAAGTCCCCAACATTTTATTTCCAAACACAGTGCAGTCCTTGCTAGAGTTAACTCTATCACAAATATTACAAAAAATTTAGTAAAATGACTCTTTAATATTCTAACTAGCAAATATAGATTCAATATTGCAGATTCAGCATCCTATAATCTTCAAATTCCAAAGTCTCCAAATTTTTATCCTCAAACACAGTACAGTCCTTACTAGATTTAACTCCATCACAAATATTACAAAAAATTCAGTAAAATGACTCTTTAATATTCTAACTAGCAAATATAGTTTCAATATTGCAGATTCAGCATCCTATGGTTCTACTCAATCGATAATCAGTGCTTTCCCTGGGATCAACTCCCATTGCTATTATGGCAGTCAATTGAACAGCATTCCCAAGATTCTACGGTGTCTCCATCCTTTCAGTCATAGTCCTCTAAGCCGAGCCAATTATTGTCCTTCTACCGCTCATTGTTAGTGGCACCATTCATGGGACCACTACGAGTCACATAAGATCAATAGTATGGGTTAGTGACCCAAACCCAAGAATCAATGTTCGACAAGGAAGACTACTTCGTTTGACAAAGAGACCTAATCCTACATTTTGTGAAATTCTTTATTAATGGATATAGTAATTTAACATGTTGACTAATAACATTTTCAATCAAGCGATTGAAAATTTAATAGTATTATTACTTTTAAATTTTATATATTACATTAAGTTAGCCAATTATATATTATATATTTTATATATTACATTAAATAGTATTATTACTTTTAACAAATCCCACCAAAAATTTTTGTAATATTCTGACATATTTATTATCTATAGTTCTAAATAATTAATACGAATATATGGAATTAGGTTAGTGAATAAATTTTTAATAATATAGGTGTCAGAATCGTATGACAATTTATACATCACACATGTGTGAGATTTTCAAAATTTAAATTTGACAAAATTTGAGAGTTTTTGGATTTTGGACTTTGGGATTTGATGATTTGATAGATCGAATATTTGGGGATTGGAAATTTTTTAGTTTGATAATTTAGAAATTTAGAAATTTGGTAATGTGGGAATTTTTGGATTTGGAATATTTGGAACTTGGTAATTAAGTAATTCGGCAATTTATGAAACTGGGAACTTGGAAATTTTGGAATTTGAAAGTTTAGAGACTAGCAGGCTTGATAATTTAATAATTTTGAAATTTACAAGTTTGGGTACTTGTGAATTTAAAAATTTTGAGATTTTCAATCTCTCAGTTTAAAAATATGAGAACTGCAGAAATCTAGATTTCAGAAATTTGAAAATTTCGATAATTGGAAATATAAAAATTCGAAGATTTGAAAATTTGGTAATATGATTATTCACAAATATTTGAAGTATCAAAATGAGAATTTCTTGATTTGAAATTCCAAAATTTAAAATGGAGAAATTTTAAAATTGTTCGCATTCCAAATCCGTAAATCATGAAGTACAGAAATTCCTAAATTTCACACTTGAAAATTTATAATTAGACCGCAGACGTTAATGCATTTATGACCTATCGAAGTCTGCGTAGTTCACATAACTCATATCATTTATATTTATGGACCTCGACGTACCAAACTCGTAAATGCATTAATAACCGCACTTCATTTATGATTTAAAAAGTTTCTCAACTTCCAATATAGAACGAAATACTCTAAGAGTAAACCAGCAGAACTAAATAATTAAATATTGTAAAAATTACAGTGAGTGGTCAAATTATTATATTCAAAAAAGTTCCTTTTAACAATATGTAGCAGACGCTGTTTTAATTAGTTTAACAATATTATTTATACTTAATAATATAATATGATTATACTATAGAATTACGTATATTGATTATATTGATATAATCAATTTTTAATTAATTCGTTATATTAATATACTGAATTACATATTGGTACTGTATTACATTGTATTAAAAAAAAATAATATATTATACATAAAAATAGTATAATATATTTTATTGTAAAAATAATACAATGTATTCTAGAAATAATTGTAATTGTAAAAATAATATGTCCATATGAACAAGTAATGCAATACACTGTATCGCAAAAATAATATAATTTACGTGAAAATAATGTAACATATTTTATTGTAAAAATAATATATTATAGATGAAAATAATACAATGTATTCTAAAAATAATTGTAATTGTAAAAATAATATATCATACGTACAAATAATGTAATACATTGTATCATAAAAATAATATAGTTTACGTGAAAATAATGTAACATATTTTATTATAAAATTAATTATACATGAAAATAGTACAATGTATTCTAAAAATAATATATTAAATTTAAAAAATAATGTATTGTACGATCGCTATAAAAATATCAGTGCAAACGATAAAAGTTATAAAATATGGAAATATATCAAGTATAATAATTTGACTACCCCATATTCGCGTACGTTTCAGTAAAGCGAGAAGCCTTCCCCAAACGTGGCTCACGAGCCACCACTTGGTCATGCCTGACTTAAGGCATCCCCTAATTGGCATGCACGATTTTTCACGCTATAACTATCCCTCTTCCTCGTGGACGTTAATTCCTCTTCAGACTGTAATGAAAATTCAACGTGCTCCCGTGAGGACAATAAGCAGGACGAAAGGGCGAACGTAAACACGTCAGGCGAAAAAAGATTAGATTATACTAGCCGGTTGTGCAGGCACGTGTATAGGTACACAATTTCCAGCAGCTAAGAAACCAATCTTCCTGGCATTTCCTGATGAGCATCAGACCGATTTCATTGTCGCCTAGCTTAATGAAGCATCGTCGAAGATCAATTGCCCCGTGGCGCTCTTTTCGCCTAACTCGATTTCGTTTCTACGGCAATGATCGGCCAGTCGGGCACGATATTATGTCATTTATCTTTGTCGTATCTTCGGAAGGCAAGCGATGCCCAAGCTCTTTATCTGTTTTTCCCATTCCTGTTCCCCTCGTGTTAGAGGGTACTGCTTCGCACGGATATAGCACGTGCCTTCTTTTCCACCCCTGCTTCTTATTTCCTACCCCTCTGGATCGTCTGTGGTTATTGGCTTCCATTATTGACTATCAATTCTCGATTGGAAGCTAAAGAGCTTGCCGGAGATGCTTTGGAAAATTCGGCCGAACAAGTGACGTGTTTAATGATGTTATTTGACAGTGTGATGGTAAATGTTGGGAGCTTCTTTAGGTCATATATCACGTGGCGAATTTTGAAACTTATATGCGATAATATTGATGCTTTACGTTGATAGGGAACCCGGAAAATTAAATATATTTCAGGAGATCATGAGCTCGAATGTAAAATATAATGTACATGTATCTTGGAAATATTAAATATAAATATATTTTAAATATATATATTTTGGAAGAAAAAATGAACAAATATATGTTAAGGAAAAATGAATAAATATATTTTGAGGGGAAAATGAACAAATATATTCTAAAAGGAAAAATGATCAAATATAGTTTCAAGGAAAAATTAATAAATATATTTGAAAGGAAATACGAACAAGTATAATTAGTAAGAAAAGCGGGTAAATATATTTTGAATGAAAAAATGAACAAAAATATTTTCAGAGAAAAGTGAACAGATATATTCAAAAAGGCAAAATAAATAAATATATTTTAAAAGAAAAATGATTACCGAAATATATCAATTATTATTCTCTTGCAGAGGGATATACAGTCTCAAGTAAGTCGAAGATTTAAATTATTTTAAAAATAAAACACTGATGTCAAGTAACATATATGAGAAAAGATAACACACATATGAAAAAATTTATTTTATCGTCACTATAAAAAAAAATACATTTGTACATCAAAAATGTACAAAAAATATTGAAGTACCTATCAATTTTACCATTAATAACAGTAAAAATAATTTAAATATACAACTTATGTGAAGCACCCTGTATTCACTGTAAGCTTCTGTCATAGAGCGAATAGTTTCTGAAATATTTTACCAAACATGTTTTTCACTCCCCAACTTCGGAGCGCTATTTTCACCCCCTCGATATGAACCTTGTCCGATAAAAAAAATGCCTGTCGAATATATCCTCGAGTAGTATATCATATCAAAGTTTCATCGAAATCGAGATGGCCGAGTTAACATTCCCAGGGAGATATAGCAAACCCCTGTCTTAAACGTGGAGGGATTCCTATCAGAAATGCTACATATACCATAGGAATCCATGAAAAATAGGGACCAGGGTTCCGGGAAATCGAACCCTAGTCTTTTGCGTTTCTTAACCATCCACACTGTCATTTTTATTTCCACGATCCTTCTTATTGGATACGGAGACCCAATCCCACTGTAGGGTCAAATGATTCAGTGAGGACTTGCAGAAAAACGATGGTTCCACCATGATCCCTGATACTACCACATTGGTACACCGTAAAGAAGTCTCTCTTTTCTGAACTTCTTAAGGAAGAAGTAAAGATATATTCAAAAATGGCGTTCTGTTAGATTGCGTGTCAAATGTTGACCATGTTAGAAATATTGCAAGTTTAATATTGTTTGACGAAAGTTTGATATCTATGTAAATGGTGTCTATATAATTCTTGAATTTTCAAATTTTACAAATCTTCCAATTGTCCACAAACTTAAAAATTTCCAATTCCCAAAATTCTTAGATTTCCAAATTATTAAAATTCTAAATTTCCAAATTTATAATGCGAAAACGTCGAAATCTACACATTCTCACATTTTCCAAATATAGGAGTTTCCATGTTTCCAAAATTTCAAACTCTCATGGTTTCAAAGCATCAAATTCTTCAGTTCCTAAATCCAAATTGTCGAATTTCTAAGTTCCTAAATTTCTCAATTTCTCGAATTTTATACTATCTAAGTTTATAAATCTCGAAATTTCCAAATCCCTAAAGCTCCACATTCTTAAATTTCCACATCTCCAAAATCTCCAAATTCCCAAATCCTCAAGACCCCAAATAACTAAATTTCCAGACTCTCAAATTCCCAAATCCGCAAAGTATTAAATTTTCAAATTTCTAAATTCCCAAGTCCTTCAATCCCCAAAATTCCCAAATCCTCAAATCCCTAAATCACTAAATTTCCAGATTCCTAAAGTTCCAGATCCCTAAATTCCCATATCCTCAAATCCCTAAATTTCCATGTCCCCAGATCCCCAAATTTCCAAATTCCCCAAATTCCTAAATTCCCAAATCGTGAAATCCCTAAATAACTAAATATCCAAACTCTCAAACTCCTAAATCCTCAAATCACAAAATTTTCAAATCTCCAAATTTCCAAGTACTTAAATCCTCAAATTAATGAGTTTCTAAATCTACAAAATTTCCAAATCCTTAAATCCCAAAATCACAAAATGTCCAGATACTTAAATTCCCAAATCCTCAAATCCCCAAATCTCTATCTCCCCAAATTCCTAGATCCCCAAATCCCAAAATCCCCAAATTCCCTAATTCCCAAGTCCCAAAATCCTTAAATGCACATATCCCGAAATTCCCAAATCGTCAAATCACTAAATTTTCGAATCTCCAAATTTCCAAATCCTTAAATCCCCAAATTGCTAAGTTTCCAAATCCCCAAAATTCCCAAATCCACGAACCTCCAAATCACTAAATTTCCGGATTCTTAAAGTTCCAAATCCTCAAATCCCCAAATCTCTATCTCTCCAAATCCCAAAATCCCCAAGTTTCCTAATTCCCAAGTCCCAAGATCCTTAAATTCACATATCCCCAAATTTCGAAATTATCCAACACGTTTTAATCCGAAACGAATCGAATAGATCCGAAACAAACCGATTTGCCACCACCGTTCTTCTACCGCTTCCCCTTCGAACTTAAAAGTGCCTTCTCCTAAAGTACTACCATATGTTCCATCTTTGTACACGTACGGTGATCACCGTACTTTTCAACCTTAAATTATTTAACCCTTTTTTAAACACCCTATATAAAACATCCGACGCCGTAGTGCGTGTGAAAAAGTCAAATGCCGACATGAACATATGGAATGATGTAGCAGTAGCTTGAGCTAACGATGACGTATAATCTGCACCTCAGCTTCCCAGAAGGTGGCACGTTATCGATTCTCAGCAAGTGCTAGGACATAACCGAGATGAGTAAAGGGTAATAACAGAGTATACGTTAGGTATGGACACGAGCTAATCGAATTCACGAAACGTATAGGCAGCTAGATGCTGAAGTCTCCCAGATGGTCGCGCCGGTTACGACGATTAGGACACGACCATATTTCACCGTGTGGCGTAACAATAATCGACCCACGTAATTTATGAATACATCAACTAATTGCCGCCGTTGTGTTTACGACGACTGTAAATATTTACTCGAAACGATCGTAAAGCTTGCTCGTAAATCGGCCAGTGCCTACCGCCTGCTTCAGCGTCATCGACAGCTCGCTGTTTATTAAAGGACCCTGTACCTCAAATAAGAGAGGAAAGTCGACCTTATGGCGATTCCCATATTTAGATGCACAGTAGTGCATTATACCCGTACAATTAGGGAGACCCAATAATCCCGGTGTGGTCTTGAGATACTCAATTAATACGTACCCTAATATTAGCTGTTGGTCATGAGCGACCCGGCAATCAACCGGGCCCCTCGAAGGTAGACAAGCTGCTGCGGAAGCCTTCAGATTTATTTGCTCGTGCAATCTTTTATAATTTCGTAACTCCCCTAACCTTCATTCGATTACGCATCCATGCTAGGTGAATCGTTTTGCAACTTTCTCCTGCAATGTTTTGGACTTGTTTCAAAAGGATCTTACCCTTCGTTCATGGGAAACTTCGTCGTGCAATACGTTTTTGACTTGTTAGAAGAGTATACTATCGCTTTCAATGACCTTGAAATATGCTGTCAGATCTGAGTCATTTGTCTATGTAATCGCAACATCGGTTTCAGTGATATTTGCAACTAATTTCGAGCAGGTTTTGCAAAGTACGATAAATTCATTTCTTGAATATTTGAATTGAATATTAATTAAGTTAGTTTTGAATCATAATTTTGCGTCAACTAATTCACTCATTATCAATTTTCAAATGATCTAACAAGTTTATATATTTCGCATGTTATTAATAATCCTCACAACATCTTTTGAAAGGACGTAACTGATGCAGACATTTTGACCTATACCTAATTAGAACATTTATTATAACTTCAGTACACACATACATTACATACAAACTTTATTATATGAAGGTAACTTTAATCTTAACGGACTTGGTAGATAATAGATAACTCACTATATTGCATAATACGAAAAATGTTAATTAAAATAATGACGTGTAACGTAGATTATACGGTGCACGTTGAACATATAATGTAAACGTAGTTAGTTTCCTGGGTGTATAGAAGGAACACAAAGTCTCAAGTTGAATGATGGGGTAAAAGCTAATGGCGAAGTAGGTGCAAAGCCATATACTATTTAAGTAAACTTTTAACTCTCTAATTGATTGATTTGTCGAGTGGCTCAGAAAATTCGAAACAAAGTAAAACCACGTGTGTAGTCCTTATCTGCATGTGTATATAAATACAACATTTTGCTGCTGTAGAATACAAACTACTATTAAATGATACAAGCTTTTATTAGTACTTTCATTTTTCTTATCGTCAAGTTTTATAAATTGTACGTGTAAAAATGTACATTTACTGCACCTGAATATTATTGTTATAATGAACTTGTTCATTTGCGAAAGATACACGTACGTTTAAAATTCCAGCACATAAATTATGAACATATAAATCAAATTGGTAGTGAAAAGATAAAATTACTTAGTAATTCAAAAAATTACTAAAACCTTTTGACAGTAAATTATTCATTTCATGGAAGTAATTAAATTGTAATTTAATGTAAAAATTATTGTTCACTAAATGTTACAGATTTTTTATTGAAATTATGAATATTATTATTAATTGAATTTATTGAAATCATAATAATAATAATAATATTGTACAAAGAATAATATATTATGCTGTACGAACACTATACTGTAGAAATAATATTGTGGAAATAGTGTATTATATTCTAAGAATAGTTTATTGTGACATCACAATAAAAATATATGTTCTATGTCATCTGTCGTCATAAAATATGACATTGGAATTATATACTGCTGTGATAAAAAAATAAGATGAATTTCTCATTTAAACTTCTAGGGTACTATAAAATCATGAAATTATTTTTTGTGTAGATTAGTAGTACTGTCTTTAACATCTATGCATAGTTTTATGTTAATATATTCAATTGCTGCAGACCTACACGTGTTTTTGTAAACATAGAAAACTGAGTTTTTCGATTTTTAGTATGTCTGATTTTGTTGAGCAAAGAATTTGCATTAAATTTTGTTTACGGAATGAATATTCTGCCGCGAAAACGTTGTGGTTGTTGCAGAAGGCCTTTGGTGACAAGGCTATGTCGCAAAAAAATATTTACAAGTGGAACAAACATTTCAAAAAAGGTCAAGTCCGAATTCAAGACAAATAGCGCTCCGGACGAACCATCAACATGTACTGATGAATGCCACGTGAAGGAAATCAAAGATTTGGTGCTTGGAAATCGTCGATTGACAATTAGAGATCTTGTTGATGCTGCGGAAATCGCATTTGGATCAACCGAAACCATTTTAAAAGATGTTTTGTGCCTCAAACTCGTCAATTCCGCGTGGGACGATACTGCGCCGTCTCACACTGCATTAGTTCTTCGAGAGCATTTCACCAAAAAATCGACCCATATCGTTCTACAACCACCGTATTTGCCTGATTTAGCACCGTGCGACTTCTGGCTGTTTAACAAACTCAAAAGATCGTGTCTGGGTCACTGTTTCGAATCGTCTGATCAGATAAAAGCCAAATCGAAGAAAGTATTGAAGGCCATCCCGGAAAAGGACTTGTTTGACTGTTTGGATTGGAAAAAATGTTGACATAAGTGTATTGTGTCGGATGGGGAATACTGTGAAAGTGATGAGATTAATTTAGAAGAATAAATAATGATTTTTCATTTTATAAACAAATTCACCTTACTTTTTGATCACAGCAGTACATATATACTATTTGGATTCCACTTATCCGAATTTTTACGACCTACCAAGTGAACTAGCAATACTAATTTTAGGTTAGTTTCAAATTTATCTATACCAAAGCTACGATAAAGCTAATCTGCAGTATTACAATTACATTGTAATATAAACGTAATTCATTCTGGTTAAATAAATAAACAGTAATATGAAACGAATTTGTTTGATAATAATTTGTCCACCCACTGTGCAGTTGCGGCGTATAACTCATCCTCTTTATGAAAATGTCGAACATACCGGTAATTGGATAAAATAAGCTCTGAATTCCTTCGAGTTATGTAAGAACCGAATATCTATTAACGTAACATGTGCAGCTCGAACCAGAATGGCGCATTCTAAGCATCTCTCAGGTTTGTGTTTGATGTTTTCACCTATTCGTTAGTCCTAGTCGTTACACGGTTGAAAAGGTAACGGTGTCTCTCCCCGTGCTAGTTGGTGTTAATAACATGCGTGGATGTATTCCGGTGCAACGAAGAAAGCACGAAATACTCGCAAAAAGCCATGAAGTATACTAATCGAACTACTTCCTTAGGATTCCACTTATACCCTCTAACTATCGCGGCCAGCGAACCACTCGTAAAGTACGAGACAAAATCGCCGTGAATGCGTGCGTGACTGATATATGGCGCAGTAATGTTTACGAGGTGCTGTTACCTGTCAGTTACCGGTCAAAAGAATAAGAAGTCGTGTTGTTACCACGCCTCGACACACACTTGTTTATTAATAACAAGTTGCGGGTATTCAAAGTATCGCTGCGAAGAATTTATGGCTTCCTGAGTCGAAATTTCAATTATCAGCGGTATCCTGAGCAAATCTCGAATCAACGGTAGCTTGAGCTCGGGTGAAAATTAGCTCATAAATTATAACTGGACATTTTAGGATAAATAGCTGTAAGATGTTCTTTATGGGATTTTTCCAAATTATTTTTAAGCGCGCATTCATGCTTTTAGTTTATTTAGTTTGATGGATTATGGTGTTTGGATAAAATGTATTTGCGAGGTAGTTATAGATTTTATTTTGTTACAGATGAGGATTAAGATTTCTAAGACTGGCAATATAGGAAAGATTTTTTCTATATGGCGGTTGTTAACCCTAGATTTCCGGACGTCTAACGACCACTTATATTTAAATTGAAAATAAATTATTAAAATTGATAAATAATGGATAATACATGAACTAGATAAACAGTGATTCTTTAGATTCTTAAGATTCTTAATAATTTTCGTAATTTAAAGTAAGAAATTTAAGATCCGCCATTTTAATAAGGTTTCTTATTGTGTTATGAAGCTTGCGAATTTTTTAATATGTTAGTGTTCATCTGTTCGCCTATACTGGCATAATATGGAAAATTTATTCTTTGTGAGACTGTAATTATTATTTTTAGTAGTATTTAATAATACTATTTTTTTAATGACAATACTTGTCAATACTACTATTTTTTCAAAAGCATCGAAATTTCAAAATCACAAAATTACAAGATTTCAAGCTCCGGGACTCCAAAATTCTAATATTCCAAAATTCCAAAATCCCAGAATTCCAAATTTCCAAAATCCCAAGATCCCAAAATTCCAAATTTTCAAAAATCCAAAATTCAAAAATTCCAAAATTCTAAAATCCCAAAATTCAAAAATTCTAACATCCCAAATTTCCAAAATTCTAAAATTCCAAACACCCAAATTTCCAAAATCCCAAGATCCCAAAATTCCAAATTTTCAAATTTCCAAAATTCCAAAATTCCAAAATTGCAATATTCAAAAATTCCAAACATCCAAATTTCCAAATTACCGAAATTCTAAAATTCCAAAATTCAAAAATTCCATCTCAAATTTCCAAAATTCTAAAATTCCAAACACCCAAATTTCCAAAATCCCAAGATCCCAAAATTCCAAATTTTCAAATTTCCAAAATTCCAAAATTCCAAAATTCCAATATTCAAAAATTCAAAAACTCAAAAATTCAAAAATTCCAAACATCCAAATTTCCAAATTACCGAAATTCTAAAATTCCAAAATTCCAACATCTCAAATTTGCAAAATTCTAAAATTCCAAACACCCAAATTTCCAAATTTCCAAAATCCCAAGATCCCAAAATTCCAAATTTTCAAAATTCCAAAATTCCAAAATTCCAAAATTCCAATATTCCAATATTCCAAAATTCCAAAATTCAAAAATTCAAAACATCCAAATTTCCAAATTACCGAAATTCTAAAATTCCAAAATCCCAGCATTCCAAAATTCAAAAATTCCAACATCTCAAATTTCAAAAATTCTAAAATTCCAAACACCCAAATTTCCAAAATCCCAAGATCCCAAAATTCCAAATTTTCAAATTTCCAAAATTCCAAAATCCCAAGATCCCAAAATTCCAAAATCCCAAAATTCCAAATTTTCAAATTTCCAAAATTCCAAAATTCCAAAATTGCAATATTCAAAAATTCCAAACATCCAAATTTCCAAATTACCGAAATTCTAAAATTCCAAAATTCAAAAATTCCATCTCAAATTTCCAAAATTCTAAAATTCCAAACACCCAAATTTCCAAAATCCCAAGATCCCAAAATTCCAAATTTTCAAATTTCCAAAATTCCAAAATTCCAAAATTCCAATATTCAAAAATTCAAAAACTCAAAAATTCAAAAATTCCAAACATCCAAATTTCCAAATTACCGAAATTCTAAAATTCCAAAATTCCAACATCTCAAATTTGCAAAATTCTAAAATTCCAAACACCCAAATTTCCAAATTTCCAAAATCCCAAGATCCCAAAATTCCAAATTTTCAAAATTCCAAAATTCCAATATTCCAATATTCCAAAATTCCAAAATTCAAAAATTCAAAACATCCAAATTTCCAAATTACCGAAATTCTAAAATTCCAAAATCCCAGCATTCCAAAATTCAAAAATTCCAACATCTCAAATTTCAAAAATTCTAAAATTCCAAACACCCAAATTTCCAAAATCCCAAGATCCCAAAATTCCAAATTTTCAAATTTCCAAAATTCCAAAATCCCAAGATCCCAAAATTCCAAAATCCCAAAATTCCAAAATTCTTAAATTCCATTATTTCAAAAATCTATAGTTCTAAAGTCCCAAACTAACCAAAAGTACATCAAGAATATCTGTGTGCGAGAAGCACAAAGAGCAAGTAAGCAGAAACTTTATCAGATGAAATTAAGATTTATAAATTATGTTTGACTTTTATTTCGTACGTCTACATACTACACGCTCGTGGGAAAAGCTTTGTGCTATGATCGTTTCCTGCCATTTTCCGCATTCTGGTTGCTCGGCTTAACGACCTTTCAAATCAATTAGCTTATGTGCTGAAGGTGAGTTGAAGCGTCCTTGGCTGAGTCGGTTGTTCGGGATCGATGGAACTTTTTTCTTCCTTGAATTAACCATTAGCCAAGAAGGAAGTAAGTTAGCCGCGTTTAAACGAGCGGGCCATTTGAAATGGAAATTAGAAGGTTATCAATTTTAGACCGTTAATTATCAAACGGAGAAAGGATGAAACGGGAGCCCGGCTATTAAGGCCTGTAAACACCTCGACGCTGCTTTATTGCTGTGAAAAGGGATTTATTTTGAGATAGACTGGTTCAGTGATCTATGTATGTGTAACAGTTATTAGCTTGTTCCCGTAATAAATGTCAGATTTCAACCCCAGATTCCTGATATATTAATGCGAGCGTTACGTAAAAATTACACACGAAGCAGTTGCGATTATCTCATGCTATCAATTACCATGATGCTTCTATCACGACTTCTGTTTGTCGAAATAAACGTTAACTTGTAAAACATAGAACATAATTTTATTCTAATAGTTTTACTCTTATAGAACATGGTTTTATTCTTTCATAAAATTCTTACTGATATACACACGATGTGAAAGTTCCACGTATATCGACCATTTTGAATTAATAACAAGCTTTTATGGATATTACGAGCATCTAAGTATTTGCATATTACAAGATCATAATTTTAAATGTCCATCATGTATTCCAGTAATATGAGTAGTTCACAAAGTTCCAATAATTATAACAATTTGATTAGTTCAAATAATTCGAACAATTTGAACAATTAGAATCATTCAAACAATTGTAACAATTCAATATAATTAGAACAATTTTACTAGCACAAATAATTCGAAAAATGCGAATACATCGAAAAATTTCAACAATTAGAATCCTAACAATTTTCATCATTCTAATAATTCCGACAATTCCATCAATTTCAACAATTCCAACAATTCCACCAACTTGAAGAATTCCAACATTTAAACAATTTTATTAGTTCGAACAATTCCAACAATTCCAACAATTCCAACAATTCCAACAATTTCAGCGATTTCTTCAATTCCAACAATTTTATCAATTCCACCGACTTGAAGAATTCCAACAATTCGATAAAGTTGACAAATTTTATTAGTTCGAACAATTCCAACAATTCTAACAATTCAAACAATACTAATAACTCAAACAATTTGAATAATTCGAAAAGGTCGAACAAATCAAATAATTCGAATAATTCTACCAACTTGAAAAATTCCAACAATTTGAAAGAATTTGAACAAATTTATTAGTTCGAATAATTCCAACAATTCCAACAATTTTATCAATTCCACCGACTTGAAGAATTTCAACAATTCGATAAAGTTGAACAATTTTATTAGTTCGAACATTTCCAATAATTCTAACAATTCCAACAACTCTAATAACTCAAACAATTCTAGCAACTCGAACAGTTTGAATATTTCGAACAGGTCGAATAAATCAAATAATTCGAATAATTCTGACAATTGTAATAATTCTACCAACTTGAAAAATTCCAACAATTTGATAAAATTTGAACAAATTTATTAGTTCGAATAATTCCAACAATTCCAACAATTTCAACAAGTTGAACAATTTGATATAATTTGAAGCAGTACATCATTTCCAATAATTGGAAGAGTTCGTATTGCACGAGTAGTTTGAATATTTCGAATACTTAATTAGTAGTATTAATTCGAAAAATTCGAATATTCGTCCTATTCGAATTATTAATGAATGAATGATTTAAACATACAATATGTTTCAATTTGTATTTGTAAAAAATATTTTGAACATTACAATTATCGAACTAATTAAATTCGCAATTACACCATAAATTAAGAATATTTCAAATTATTGAATATTTGGTGCATTATTTCAAATTGAGTCAAATACTGTGAAGCTCAAATATTTGAACATTTGAAGTCAAATTTTAAATTGTGCAGAATATTTTGAATATTTTAATATACGCAATGTTTAAATTAAGAATTACGTTGATTATTTTAAGTATTAGAATATTTAAACTAAATTTTGAACTTCATCAAATATTTCCAAAATCTCAATATTCGATGGGCTTAAATTATGGATTATATCGAATAATTCGAATATTCGAATACTCGAAATGTCTGAATTTCAAACTGAGCAGATTTGCATATTTCAAGTATTCAAATATTCAAATTGTGTTTTAATTTTAACTTCTGATGAATACTACAAATTGCGAATTATGCTTTGAATATTTAAAATTTCCGAATGTGTAAACTGTTTAAATTGAAAATTATATTGAATATTGACAATATGGATTTTCGAACTGTCTAAATTGTAAATTACCTTGATTACTTGAAATATCCGAATAATCAAACTGTTTAAATTGAAAATTATGTCGAATATTAAAAGTGTTAAATTATAAATTTCCTTAAATATTTACAATATTCAAACATCGAAACTGCTTAAACAGCAAATCAATTAAAATGTTTCGCGTACCCGTATATTCAAAGCACTTAAACTTCGAATTCTATCGAATATCTCCTATAATCGAGGCATCTAAGTGAAACTCAGAAAAACATATGTTCAATAAAAATTTTACCGTTACCGACTACATTCATTAGTTTATAGCCGATGCTACATAGTTGCACGAATTTATAGTTTGCAGGGCGGTGATAATGCCTGAGTTTGATTACTCACAGATGCAATTGACTTTTACGAGAACACACGAACGCAGGAATTTTATGGAAAAAAGGGGGGTTGTTTTACACCCTGAACAGGTTGTAGAGATCTGGTATCTCCGTTTAACAGGCTATCTAGGTTATTTTAACCGCGGCTGGTGGTAAATTCAACTATCATAATTTACTCGTAATTGAGGTTATGTTTCTTTTCGTGAAACTAATACTGATACTTACGGTTATATTTGCCTCTGAATTACAGCAAAATCAAACAAGTATTCGGACGGTTATTGATTAAACGGAAGTAACATCAGACCGATACAGTTTCAGTATATCAACTAGTTCGTGTATCTAGCGGAGCACGTTGATCATTCAAGGGATAACGTAAATAATTGTAATTTCATATGAGCTATTAAGAAAATAATGTAAATTATTCTAACATGGTGCATAAAATTTAAAAGATGACGCTAATAATTGTAACATTATGTAGATCATTTAAAATGTAAAGAAAATCATTGTAATATGATGTAGATAATTCCAGAAATAACACAACTATATTTGTAATTATAATTGTAATTGTAGATATCATGTAGATAATTCAAAAACAACGTAAATAATTTTAACATCATGTAGACAATGCAAAAGATAAATAACCGTAACATCATGTAGATAAATCCAGAGATAATGTAAATGACTGTAAAATCACGTAGATAATTCAAAGTTAAATATTTCATACAATTACTTTTTTCTGCTACTCTTGATAAAATCATTTCAAAACTTTATCTTGCATTTTAAAAGGAAGGTTTGAAATACGATTATTAAACTGACAAATTCGGTTTAACCTAACCTCACTTGGACAAACAGGTATTCATTCAAATTTAGTTCTTAATA
This sequence comes from Megachile willughbiella, assembly GCA_945859595.2. Classification (NCBI taxonomy): domain Eukaryota; kingdom Metazoa; phylum Arthropoda; class Insecta; order Hymenoptera; family Megachilidae; genus Megachile; species Megachile willughbiella. Next base: position 4,391,011 of record OX243807.1, read on the forward strand.
TATAAATTTTAAACATCGAATAAATTGAAATCTTGAGTAGAACTTTAACATAATATTAAAAATAACGGTGATACCTTGAAACAAAGTTAGATCTAAATATTTCTAAATATTAGGATTTCAGTTTACCCTGGAAACAATAAAGCTAAAGGAAATCTTGTTTGTTTCCCTCCTATTGGAACATCAAGGTCGTTATGAAACAAAAGAAATAAAAGAACCGTAGATTTCACGAGAGAATTAAATTCATCGATAGCATTCTTCCATCTTTGTGAGTCGGTGAACGCAGAATTACACCGCCATGTCAATCGAAAAAAGGGAACAGCGAAAGGCAAAATGGCCGAAGCAATAGATCTGTCGAAGCGCACGCGATGTGAAGAACAAATACAGAAGGAACGCAATTCCATCATTCCGGTTAGCTGTGAAACCAGTTACTCCGACTTTCATCGGGATCGGCCAACTGGAGGGTGCGGAATTTTTATCATCCCTCGACGTAGAACGCGGCCAAGAAGAGGAACGAAACAGCAAGGAGAGGATCGTGCATAGTAATCAGTTAACTCAGCGACTAACTCGCAGTTACATTCCATCGGTTTGCAAAATGGTTCTCGAAACGTTCGAACCTCACGCCTTATTCAACTGTTACGAGCACTGTACAGTTTGTTTCACAAGAGGGTGGCCGAGTTTTTCTTTCTAACCGTGGTTTCCTTTCACAATTTTTAGATTTTTGCTGGTATAGATTCGTAGGTTTGTTGATTTGGGGATTTGGGGATTTGGGATTTGGGATTTGGGATTTGGGATTTGGGATTTGGGATTTGGGATTTGGGGATTTGAAGATTTGAAGATTTGAGGATTTGGAGATTTGGAGATTTGCAAATTTTGAGATTTGGAGATTTGCAAATTTTGGGGAATTGGGGATTTGGGGATTTGGGGGTTTGAGGATTTTAAGATATTGAGCTTTGGAAATTTGGTGATTTGGAGATTTGAAGATTTAGAAATTTGGAGATTTGGAGATTCGGCGATTTGGAGATTTGGGGATTTGAAGATTTGAAGATTTGGAGATTTGGAGATTTGAAGATTTGGAGATTTGGAGATTTGGCAATTTAGCGATTTGGGGGTTTGAGGATTTTCAGATTTGTAACTTTGGAGGTTTGAAGTTTGGGAAATTTGGAGATTTGAAAATTTAGAGATATGGAAATATATAAATTTGTAAATTTGCAGATTTGGAGATTTGGAGATTTGGAGATTTGAAGATCTGCAGATTTGTAATTTCTAGATTTATTGATTTGGAGATTCGTAGATTTGGAGATTTGAAAATTTGGAGATTTGTACATTTGTACATTTGTATATTTCTACATTTCTACATTTCTACATTTCTACATTTCTACATTGCTACACTTCTACATTTCTACATTTCTACATTTCTACATTGCTACATTTCTACATTTCTACATTTCTACATTTCTACATTTCTACATTTCTACATTTCTACATTTCTACATTTCTACATTACTACATTTCTACATTTCTACATTTCTACATTTCTTCATTTGTACATTTGTAGATTTGGAGATCGAAAAATTTTGAGTTTTGGGAATTTGCACATTTCCCAAATGTACAAATCTTGCAATCCTTGTTTCCCATATTCCCAAATCTCAAAGTCCCAGTCACTAAATTTCTAGGTCCCCAAATTTATTCATCCTCAACTTTCTTATATCTCACATTCTCAGAGCATCACATCACAAAGTCAATAAATTCCTAGACACCCAAATTATAGATTCTCAAACTCCTTGTTTCCCATATTCTCAGATCTCAAAATCCCAAAGTCATCAAATTTCAAAGTTACCAAATACCCGTATCCTCAAGTTCTTTGAACAGGAATTCCCTAAATTCCCATATTCATAGCTCACTAAATGCTCATGTCCCCAAATTCCTTGCCCGCCAAATCGCTAAACTCGCAAAACTCCCAAAATTGTCAAATGGTAAAGAATTCTTAAAAATCCCCAAACGAGTCTCCTCCGTCACCACAGCAGAGAAAGTCAGATATACTCCGAACTGTACAGTACCAGTTTCGAGGACGAGCATTAAATACGAGATCGCGAAACATCCAAGTGCGAGATGCTGCGAAGCAAAAACGTGCGAAGCGATGGATAAAGGGACGAAGGGCGAAAGGGCGAGGCGCTTATTAAGTTAGTCCAGGGATTCCTGAACGCGTATGCGCCTGAACGTATGAATTACAAGATACGGGCTGGGTGCTGGAACGATCACGAGGGAGAGGAAGGTAGACGGAAGGTGATGAGGACGACTAGGAGAGAGATGACGACGAAAGATGACGTTGCTGACCACGAACGCCGTGGTTCCAGCCACGGTGAAAGTAATAACAGTGAAACGTGCTCGCATACTTACACATGGACCACGAGGAATCACACACGCGTATGGCAGCCTCACCGAATCAGCTTCTACGTGACCGGTGCTTAAGCTATTTTTCGATACGACCGGTACTTAGGTGCACGCCCGACTACACAACCGCCCGCTGGGCTCTCCCATAGAAACCACCACCGAAGATCCAGCGTCCTTGGGAAACTCGAGGAGGCCGAGGACGAAGCGGTCAACGACTACGGGAGGAGGAGGTGGAGGAGGCTGAGTGAAGAAGGTATAATTGTAGAATGGATCTACCGATCCGCGTCTACCGTGAAATTCGAGCGAAAACGATCAACGCCGACCAGGTGACTGCAAAAGAAGCGCATAGTCGACTACCGTTTTTTGCCTCCGTTTCGTAGTCTCATCTTATGGCGTCACCTTACGCCTGCCTGTCGAGACGTGGAAGAAACTGACGATGTTGAAACACCCTTCGATGGTGCTTGATGACTCCAAGATCGAGTTACTTGATGTTGCAGACAAGGAGAGAGGTATGATTCTGCTCGAGGGGTGGAAAACCCTTGTTACTTAAGTGTCCTGGTTATTGTTACAGTTCAAAGAGTTGAAAGATGCCGAACGGGACTTCTTATAGTTTCGTGTAAGATGAATTTTTGTTGTCATTTTATTGACACGTTTTATACAGTAGATATAGATATAATACCGTATGATTATTAAAAAGAAATGCAACAGAGTTCGATATTACTGGATTATTACTGCCATCACTAGAATCACATACTTCTGGGTCTCATATCACCAAATTTTTAGATTCTTGTATTCCAATATTACTATATCCACCGATTTTTGGATAATTTCGTCAGTAAATTTAGAAGTTATTAAATTTCTAGATTTTTAGGTTCTTCCATCTCTAGATTTTTAGACCTCTCCATTTCTAGATTTTTGAATCCTTCCATTCCTAGATTTTCGAATCCTTTCATCACTAGGGTTTCAGACCCTTTCATCATTAGTTCTTTAAGTAATTTCATCTCTAGATTTTTGGATCCCTCAGAATCTTTTTTGGATCCACATGTTTTCATTTGTAGATTTTCAGATCACCCTAGATCCAAAGATCTATATATCTCTAATCTTTGAATTATTCGCCTATCAATATGGCCATGGTACCATTGTTTGTAATATTCTATAATAAAAACAATGCTCAAATAAGCTTTTAGTGCACGAATCATATCAGTGTATCCACGTTTGCTGTATCTTGCCATTATACCACTTTTAAAAATATTGCTAATTCTGTTCAGAGAGCATGTTCCATAATCACTTTCATTTTGGAACAGTTTTCAAATAACGCAATTTTTCGGACAACAAAATAAACATATGATTTCACAATATGTCGATAATGTGAAAATATCAAAACAGACAGCTGTAGAACATCAAGAAATTAGTTTCTTCTTGAAGATGTCCTGATAAATAAGGAATTGATGCTTGCAACAAAGTCAGCTACAAGATTACTCATGTTAATATTGCAAATCAACAAATACAAATGAAATTGCGAAACTACAAAGTTTATAACAAATTGGGTACACGTGTACTTAATCAAACTCGAACACTATGTTTAAATAAAAAAAGCTTGACTTACTCTTTCATGTAGATTCATCGATAACTTATTTGTACCGCACTTTGCAGCAATTTGCAGAGCAACTTGTATTAACAGGCAAATTCGTAGTTATATATCTAAACATCACTTGGTATAATGCTTACAAATGTAATACAAGCGATACTGCCTTCGCATACAAGGTATTAAAGATTAAAAAATGGAACTGGACCCTCTGCCACGCGTACATATTCTAAATAAGAGTCATTCGTTCACTCGAGGTGACAGCTTGAATTGCGGCTACCGGCTCGCCGGCTCGAAGAAGTTGCTGGCATCCAAGCTACCGTATAAATTTGCGATATCGGGATGTATCGTACACACACATGCACGTAGAAAAATATTATATACCCGACGCTAGATAGGCGGGCGTGTCCGCAGATACAGAGCTGGAAAATTGGAGAAGGAAATCGGGTCACGCCGAAATATTTTTCCGAACCGTTCCAGCGTCCTGAAGGATGGACCGAAGGACATTCTCTGGAATCCTCCGAAGCAGCAGGATGCAAAACTCCAGGGGTGGAAGATGCCTGCTACGATTATGAACGCTTTAGCGCTTCCCTGAACAAGCTTAGCGAACTCCCCGGAGACGATCAGGCTACACGTGGATAAAAACCGAAGAGAGAATTAAAGATAAATCAAAGTGTGTTCACCTTAATAGCACGCGATAGAGCGGTCGTCTTAGAATGACTTTTAATTCGATGTTAACGCGCTTTTAATACCCTCTTATTTAGCTGGAACGATCAATCCCAACGCGAGGATGGATGAGATAAATTTTAGATCTGTTGGAAAAAACGAGCGTTCACCTTCTTCAGGGACGAATTTATTAAGGTCGAGAGAAAACTGACTTGGTACCGAGATATTTGGAGTCAGATAAGCACACGATACTTGATGATCTTTTGATGAGACGATAATTTCTTGATCCTCTAGATCAGAAGCTTCCTTTAATCAACCTTTGGCCATGAATTAATGTCCTCGGAGTTAAATACGATTCTCGCTGTTGATAGGAACACGCTATACTTTTGACAATATTTTATTATAATAGAGTTAAGGAATTAATTATGAAAATAATGTAAAACCGAGTGTATGTGACAGGCTTCTCTTCGATCTTGTTTTATGGGACTTCTTTTGTTTTATTTATTATTCGCTTTTAATGAGGCACGGTGTCGCTTCTGGTGATACTCGATCAATAATGATCGTATTTTATCGATTAATCCTTCACTTGCAACATTTTTCATTTGTGTTAGAAATGTATTGGACTATGAAGTTTAGAAAAATTAAAATAGGTTAGTATATTTGACTGCGACGCATTTTTGAACGAAACTATGAAATGTCTGTAATTGTAAAATATTGAAGAACTTGCTGATATTTAGTTATTTACACTTGATAGATTGTAGATAAGTTTAATAAAGCAGTGAATGTATAGTGAGCAAAATTTATACTTTCGTAGCCAAAGGGTTAATAAATTATAAATATTATAGTCAGACTAGGTAGAACAAAGTAGTGGAAGATATATAAGATTGATGTAACGTACGATTCTAAAGGGAAATTAGAGTTTGAAATTTTATAATTAAATGTTAATATTATCATATATTTGTTCATATGATACTGATAATTATTTATCCAACACTAATTTTTGAATTTGTTTTAGAAATGTCAAACATGTTTAACAGTTATTTATAATTGATAATTTCCAGATTTTTCAATTTCTGAATTTTTATGGAAACGTCCTTTATGAATATATTTTGAAAATGTGTAGGATTGACAATTTGAAAATTCGCAATTGCGAAAGTATTTAAAGTTGAAAATTCATTTACCTAATCGAAAAGCACTTACAAAATTTGACAGTATATTTTAAAATTTTAATACTTGAAAATATGTAGATTTATGAATTTCCAGATTTGAAAATTTGTGTTTTAAAAAATATCAGAAATTGAAAAATTATGAAATTTAGAGTGTATAAATATTTGAAAACTTAAAGATTTCAAAATTCAAGAAGTTATAGATTTGTAAATTTAATGAATTCCAGATTTGCAATGTTGCATGCTTGTATGTTTGTGAATTTGTGAATATGTGAATATGTGAATGAGTAGATTTGTGAATTTGTGAATATGTGAATGAGTAGATTTGTGAATTTGTGAAAATGTGAATGTGTGCATGTGTGAATGTGTGAATATGTGAATATGTGAATATGTGAATATGTGAATATGTGAATATGTGAATATGTGAATATGTGAATATGTGAATATGTGAATCTGTGAATGAGTGCATTTGTGAATATGTGAATGAGTAGATTTGTGAATCTGTGAATATGTGAATGTGTGAATGTGTGTATGTGTGAATGTGTGGATGTGTGAATTTGTGAATTTGTGAATTTGTGAATTTGTGAATTTGTGAATTGGTGAATTTGTGAATTTGTGAATTTGTGAATTTGTGAATTTGTGAATTTGTGAATTTGTGAATTTGTGAATTTGAGTATTTAAGAATTTGTGAATGTATGAATATGTGCATACGTAAATACATGTATATGTGAATTTGTGAATTTATAAATTTGAAATTTCTACATTACAAAAAACTGCTTTTGAAGATTTGGAAATTGTTATTCTGAAAATTTCTAAATTTCCAAACCTAAAACTTCCTAGTATAAAACAATTCCTACATTTGAAAATTTCTAAATTTTCCCTCAACTCATGATCTCAAACATCCAAGAATCTAGACATCTTCAAATCTAATTATTAATAAACGAGTAACAATCGATTAACGACACATTTGTATTCCTTCCACTTACCATAAATTCCAGGGATGCTACACTCGATTTTTTCCAATGTTCTATAAATTTCTGTATTCGCAAAAAGGATAAAATTTCAACTGGACTGGATAACGATAGCGTGATCGGTTTTAATGAGCGCGATTCTTATTTCCAGCTTTCAGTAACCAGTTCCTTCGAACCCGCCTTATTGCACCGATAAATAGGTACCTCTATCTCCGAGTTATTGAATGAAACGGAAATAAAGCAACCGAAGCATTACTAATTAATTAAAATCGGGTTCAACTTTAAGAAACGATTAAGACACGATGGACAAATTGAATTAATTAATTGGCTCAATTGCCGAGTCATGATATCCCGATCGCTAGGAGATTTTACGCGGAGATAACAGTCAGGATATCGCGATCTGACTTTTATATTTTAATATGTTTTACCATTATTGGCAGCGAGAACACCGTAAAATACCAGTATAAAATTTAACAGCTTTTTTCCATGCATGGATTTTAAAACGGTCCGGAGTTTAATATCGTTATTGCCCGCTCCAATCGTTATAAAAAGAATATGAACTCATGCGCGTATATGCATACAGGGTGTTCCATCGCATCAGGGAACCGTATCGATGACAGAATCATCATATGAAAACGATAAAAGATGATTTATATAAATATATGCCCTATTAGAGATTGTAGCACGCTCCGTTCGGCGATACACTGCCAATCACTTCTGTGCGTCTGGGATATTCATATGCGAATGAGGTTTGTTGGATTCTAGGGAATTATTTTCTATATATTATGCTGCTTAGTGTGTGAATTATTACACATTTTATGCTTATTCTCAAGTAATTTTATCATTCATGTCTGTCGTAATAAAAATACATTGCTAAATTTTTGTATTACGAAATTTATATACTGCAGAATTATTTAATATTTTATATTTAGTTTCATAGGCTGTATATTTAGAAGTGGGTATATTTTGAAAATTTTATATTCTGATTTTGTAGTTTCTAATTCTTATAATAATCAAATACTTATACTTTTGGAGCTTTATATTTTCAAATATGTTTCCAAATTATTATATTCCCAATTTTTGTATTTCTAAAATTTGTCGGGTTTTAAATTTTGATACCTTCAACTTTCTATAGTTCCCAATTTCTGTATTTAGTAAATCTGTATTTTTAGAATTATACTTTTTTAAATTTCTATATTACCAAATTACTATATTCTGAATTTAGGTATTTTTCAGATATTCATGGTTCCAAATTTCTATACCTCCAACTTTCTATAGTTCCTAATTTCTATATTTACCAACTTTATATTTTTAGAATTACACTACCGCTCAAAAGTATCCGGACACTTGCTTTTGTTCAATAAAACATAGTTTAACTTTATACGAAAGTTATTTTGGGGCTATTATATCAATTGTAATTATTATTATTATCTTTCTTGAGGTAGCATAACGTAATAGAATTAATTTTTAAGTACAAATTATACAATGAGTGTGCGTAAATCAAATTCCTGCCCAAAAATACGGAATCTAATGGAACGGTTTCGATGCTTAAAATAGTCTTAATTTCTTTTTGTTTCATTTCTATGGTACAGAACAAATTCAGAGAGTTCTTCGATATGTATCAAGTGTCTGTAAACTGTTGATGATATGTCTATGTTCTCTCAATGGAGATACGAATGGAGGTAACGCTATGCACTCGACAGCTTCGGTTTAGTTTGTCTGTAGCTTCTTTTCCATCGAGACATGAGTTCCAAACGAGAATTATCAATAGAAAAACGTTCCAGTATTCTGATTCTTGCAGAAGAAGGATATGCAGTTAGGGAAATTGAAAAAATTCCGAAATCAACAGTGCATGACACTATTAAAAAGTATACAACTAGCAGTGGTTGCTTATAAAAAAAGGACAGGACGACCAGTGAAGACAACTAAATTCGAAGACTGATGTATTGAAACACTAAGCAAACGTAACAAACATCTTAGAGCACCACACAGAAACAATCAGAAAATTTGTAGAAAGATTGCTGAGATTAGTGCAAGCGGTAATATCTAACCGCGGTGGATACATTGATGAATCTCGTATTTAATTGTAGTATAATGTTGGTAAGTTCCACATATATAATTTCTAATTTCAAACGTTAAATATTTCATAAGCAACAAATAACAATCGATTGTAGTCACTGTTGTAGATACTTAAATAACTTTTATGCAGCGCGAATACATATTTCGCAGGTGTCCGGATACTTTTGAGCGGTAGTGTATATATTTTCAAATTTCTATATTACCAAATTACTGTAATTTCAATTTAGGTATTCTTCAAATATCCATGGTTACAAATTTCTGTATCTTCAACTTTCTGTACTCCCCGATTTTTATATTTACCCACTCTATATTTTCAGAGCTTTGTATCTTAAAATTTCTGTATTCCAAAATTCCTATATTCCTCACTTTTATATTCTCCAAATCTCCATGGCCCGAAGTCTCCATATTCCAAAATAACTGTATCTCCAAATTTCTATGCCTTCAAATTTCTATAGTACTGAAATTATATATTTACCAAATCTTTATATTTTCAAATTTCTGAGTTCCCAAATTACTATATTCCTCAACTTTATGGTTTCGAATATTCACATTGCAAAATCACTATATTTACAAATTGCTAGATCTTCAACTTTCTATAGAATTCAATTTCTATATTTACCAAATCTCTGTATTTTCAGAGCTCCACATTTCGAAATTTCTGAAATTATTGCATTCCAAAATATTTTCATCACTCAATTTCTATAAAGTCAAATATTTATATTACAAAATGATTATATTTTCGAATTTTCACGTCCTCAGCTTTCTATATACACTAATTCATATATTTTTAGAGCTAAATATTATTATATTCCTAAATTTTTATAATCTTAAATGTGTGTATTTTGAAATGACTGTGTTCTTAAATATTTACGTCATTAAATTTCTATATCCCCTAATATTTATATTACTGAAGACTCTGATCCCAAATATCTTTATTCAAAAATTACTGTTCCGAAATTTTTATATTTCTAAATGGTCGTAATCTGAAACCACTATTTTTTTAAATATTTACATTCACTGTATATTTTCCAAATTCCCGTGTTCCCCAATATCTGTATTCCTCGAGTTTCTATATTTCAAAATGAATAGTAAATGAATGAATTAACTGTAATCCAAAATATCTATATTTCAAAATGACTATATTTTCAAGTATCCATATCTTCAATTTTCTATTCTAGATTTCAGATTCCAATTTCTATTTGATTTCAGAATTTCTATATTTCTCAAATCTGTACATTTTCTTCAATTTCCATATTTCAGAAATTTCAAATAACAATGATCTCAAATGTACACGTTCCTAAATTTCTATATCCCCTTTCTATTATAATAAAACTTTGACACTAAACTTCAATAATACGATGATTGATTATCGAAAAAATTGTAAGACGTTTAATTCCCAATAGAATTCATTTATAAAAATTTGGAAATTTATCTTGGAATGATTAATGAAGTTTCTTTCGTACAAGTTTGGTGGACCAAAATAAACTCTTCAGAATTGAACCAAGAATATCGAGGAAAATAAAATAGCACAATAATCCGATTGCACGAAACTTTAATTGAAAATACCCGTTCTCTTTTATTTTTGGAATCGAATTTTAAAATTGTTTCGTACAAATTTGATAGAAAACTGTCTAGAAACTTGTACAGGGTATCCCAGAAAAATATATTCACACTTTAACTGATTATTACACTTATACTTAACTTTCATCAAAATATTTATTAACATATTTAGTTTAACTCTTTGGGGCACAGGATTTCATAAAATAAAATACACTCATGTTGTACAGAAATTACATTGCGTTTTAAATTAAAGAAAATTGGTATATTTTTATTAACAACGGAATTACATAATATAAAAATATAAAAAAATAATAATTTGATTCTGTTTTTTGTTATACGGTGGCTATTGCATGGTGGCTATTGTATGGCATGCAGCTATTGCAATATTCCAAAGTGGGTCTAAAAATGACCCACCATTCATCGAAAAGGTAGGACATTTCTAATTCCACCGTGCCCCAAAGAGTTAACAAAATAAAATATCAAAATTTGTCTAATAAAATAAATTAATAAAATTGTGATGAGTTATTGAGTACATTAATCTCTTCCGCAAGGTTATATATTCATATGTGTTTTAACATATGTGTTTTATTATTCATATGAGACATTCCACGCCAAATCGATCACTTTTGGAAGTCACCATCTGCAATTTTGCTCTAATCAAAATATGTTGTAGTCCATATTTTAAAATAGATCAATCCTTTATGAATAAAACAAAAAAAATTTAGCTAAATCGCTTGAGTAGTTTCTGAGAAAAAAATTCGTAAGTGAAGCCTGTTTTCGCAAAAATGGGCAAAAATTGCAAACTTTGAATGCTTGTTATTCCTTGACAAATTCGAAACCGGCAAAATGATGACTTAAACCCCCCCTAATTTCACATGGACTACAACATATTTCGATTAGAGCAAAATCGCAGATGGTGAATTCCAAAAGTGATCAATTTGGCGTGGAATGACCAATACGTGTTATATGTGTTTTTAAATTTTTAAGTGAGTATATTGTGATTTGAACAATCTGTACACTCTTTTTATAAATCGTACACATCTGACGACACAACTGTCATATGAAAACGTTGACATTTCATGCATATCGCCATATTGTGATATGAACCAAAGTCACGTGCTTTACGCCATTAACACTTAAGGGTGAACTCTGGTGACCGAACACTCCGAGTAATATTTTTGGAGATTTTTGGCTCCTGTGAAAAATTAATTAGTTTCACGGATTCTTGTTTATCTTACGGTATATTGGTCAGGAGAGACAAGTCTCCCTGTCTCAGTACTTGTCTCCTTGTCTCAGTAGTTGTCTCCTTGTTTCAGTCTCAGTAGATTTGATTTTCAAAAATGTACCAAAATGGGACTTTTGCCAGGATTTTGAAGAAAACCCAACAGTTTTGGCAATTATTTGCGTTCCAACGTTTTAGTGTCAAAAGACACCTTTTGGTCGAAATAGGAATACACAAAATGGTGGTAGAAATAAGAGCTCTTAAAAGTTCCTCTTGTTTGCTTTCTTCTATATCTAATTAATTTAACTGAATTCGCAATACAAGTCCAATATGATCAGTGTCAGTTCTAGTAAATAAAATAGAATTTCTTAATTTCTGCCTAATTCTATTATGAAAATTGAAATCGTCACGTGCAACTGATATAAGCGAGATCAAAATTATTACAAGATGAAATTTTGTAAAATCCTTGTAAAGTGGAAGCAGCCACATTGTTCTTGGAACACTCTGTATTTTATGAGTTTAGTAAAATGATTTAATGAATCTTCTACATAATATTTTACGACGAATGTGTCGAACAGAAGAGAAATTCAGTAGCAAGATCGATAGCCGTTTCAACAGTTTATCGCAAATCTACCATATAAACGCTTTATCTCATCCAAGAAATTTCTTTCTTGAAACCGTACCAATCTTTTCTTGTTCCATTTTCCTATACAGTGGGCAACAAAAGCGTTGTTCCATACTGTAATGTAAAGTGGTTCACCTTGCACTCTTTCTAGAACATTTTTCTGCCAGATCAAAAATAAAGAAGTTTCTGAACGCGTTGATTTATGGTGGTTCACTGTCTGACCTGACGTAAAATCGATAAGAATTCCTTGTCAGCGACAAGAAACTCGATCATGAAATATATCTCATAAACTACTTATCAGGTTTCTATCAACTATCTCACCGTGACTAATTAAATCTCATCTCCTGCTTAAATAATCAAGATTGATCTAAATGAAAGTAACGACATTCATTTCGTGCAAGAGAGAGAGTGAAGGAAAATTTTTCTACATTTAATTGATTCAATTTTTCGAATTTTGAGAAGAGTTCGAGTATTTCATGAAAATTTTAAGTGTTTCTTTAGAACTCGAGGAGTGTGTGGATTAAATTGGTTTCTTCGAAATGGAAAGTGGTTCGGAGTAATCAGAAAGTGGATGACAGTAACGAGCACGGTAGAGTTTTTTTAGGGACAATGATGGTGTGCTCAAAAAAAGTCCACGATATTGGCTATAATAGTTCTGTGCTCTACGTCACAAGTTTTTAGTAATTTGAGACTTAGACATTTGAAAACTAATGTATTTGAGAATTATGGGATGTAGGAATTCAGGGAATTTAGGGAATTTAGGGAATTTAGGGAATTTAGGAAATTTAGAGAATTTACGGGATTTAGGGAATTTAGGGAATTTAGAGAATTTTTAAAATTTTGGGAATTTAGGGAATTTAGAGAATTTTTAAAATTTTGGGAATTTTTGAATTTAGGAATTTAGGAAATATGGGGAATTTTAGAATTTAGAGAATTGTTAAGATTTTAGGAATTTTTTTAATTTTTGGGAATTTGGGGATTTAGGGATATACTACTTTAGCAATCTAGGAATTTGGGAATTAGGGATTTACTAATTTAACAATCTAGGAATTTAGGAATTCTGAAATTTAGAAATTTAAGAATTTGGGAATTTAGGGATTGAGGAACTTGATGATTTGAGAATTTTGGAATTTTGGAATTTTGAAATTTTTGAGTTTTGGAATTTTATAATACAAGAATTTTAGGATTTAAAAATTAAGAAACAACTTTTTGATTGAGAAATTTTTAGATCATAAAATTTAGGGACTAGGGGACTTTGGAATTATGTAAATTCAGGAATTTTGCTGTTTGATCACTTTGATAATTTAACAATTTAAAAATTTGAAAATTTAAGTTTAGGGCTTTAGAAATATGGATATTTAGGAATTTGGAATTTTGGAAATTTGGAAATTTGGAAATTTGGAAATTTGGAAAATTGAGAAATTGAGATATAGAGAAATTGAAGAATTGAAGAATTGAAGAATTGAAAAATTGAAAAATTAAAGAATTGAAGAATTGAGAAATTGAGAAATTGAAAAATTGAAAAATTGAAAAATTGAAAAATTGAAAAATCGGAAAATCGAAAAATTGAAATATTGAAAATTTGAGAAATTGAAAAATTGAAAAATTGAAAAATCGAAAAATCGAAAAATTGAAAAACTAAAAATTTGAAAACTCGGAAATCTGAAAATTCATCATACAAAAATCTGTAATTATACTTAACAACCATCATAATAACAAACCAACTTTTGAAATGGTAAATAAAATACCATGTATTTTCCAAGTTCTACGGTTGCGATTAGTAGATCGTTTTATTTATCATCTTTAATTGAGTAAAATGAACTGAATGGAAACACTAACGGGGACGTGGTAGATAATGGGTACATTTACCTTGTCATTAACGCACGAATGTACGAAGTTTATATCGTATAATAAACTCTGCAGTTATTGTGAAGAAATGATGTACTTACGAGTGATTTTTCAGGATAGTTTCGATCGCGTTTGTGGCGACGGACCAAATGAAAACGGACCCATCGGAAGATCCCACTGCTATGTATTGTCCATCGGGACTGAAAGTTGCTCGTGTCCAATCGAAACCGACTTTGAAGCCATCAGCACTACAAATCAAACAGACATTGCAATTAATTTTGGTGTTTTAATTCAAGAATCGTTTTGATTGAAATCCGTCACTGTCCAAGTATTTGTTGATTTTGTGTTTTGTTATCAACAGAAACTTCATTCTTCATTTCAGTTTTGATTAAACATAAACCCAAATTTCTTAATATAAACTCACTTTTCTATAATTTAATTTCTGATTAAACAGAAATTTAAATTGTTCTGTTATAAACCATGAGCTTGTTTGATTAATTACAATATTTTAATTCGAGAATTTTTATTAGGATCTGCCACGACACCAAGTATTTATTGATATTTTATTATATTATAAACAAAGACCATTTAATACAAACTCAAATTTTAATGTAATTTTTTATTTAATATAAATTCAAATTGTCTTGTAATAAATGATTAACAATGTCAGAGAATTTACCAAAGGCATATCCTTAAAAAAAGTTATCGAAAAGCTTCTATTTTACAATTATTATAAGAAGAGAATTTATTCTAAATTTAAAAACTCTAATTTTAAACATATCTTTGACATATTTATGCTGAAAACATTAACAAATAAAAAAGTGTGTTATTGTTATATGATACAATTTCTAAAACAGAATTTCAGAACTTGTAGGTCAACATAACCTAATCGAATCTAACGAACATAATCCAATTTCAAGTTGGGTTAATGGATCATAAAATGGTGGATGCTAGAGCTAAAATGGGAAAAGTTAAACGGTATAAGTAACACTAACTAATCCTATTACAATTATCATTAATATACTCGTTTGAAATAAACAGGGACAGAAGCAACAATATTATAATTATTAAATATTGTACTATTTTGCATTATCTTGTTTACATAAATCTTGTATTACTTTTATTTTAATTGTAAGTGCGTTTAATAAATATACTTAAAACTCTTTTATCGTTTTCTATCACTTTAAAACAGTTCTAAATTAACTAAATTAACATTTTAAATTAACTAATTTGATTTGGAGTTTTTCCATTTTTTAAACGAAATTGAAGGAACATATTGAATGTCACTTTTCACACATTTATTAATATTTGTTTGAATAAATGCATTTCCTAATATTTTTGTTACAAATAATTTTGTAACATTTATATTTTAATGTTTGAGAAAATTGTTACATCTGTGCTAATTATAATCTCTGTAATATTTGTAACATTTGTAAAAATTGTTATATCTGTAATAATTGTAATATTATTTGCAGTATGTATAACATATGCAAAACTTCTTTAATAAATTTACTTAATAAATATAATTTTCAAAATTTAATTTACAGAATATTTTCAAATATTCTTAAACATGCATGTTTAAACATTTTTCTTTACAACTTCTACTACAATTTTAAATAAAATAAAAATACATAAATAAAAAAATAATGACAGACGATTAAGTAAACATTTAGAGTCAGATTAGTTATACATTAAGTTCATTACATAATACAGCAAAACTTTGTACTTATAATAATACAATTTAGTCCAACTCGTTTAAATCAATACTACCTGCTACAAAATCATTTATAACTGCTTATATATGTATTTACTTGATGTGATTGAAGAGACAAAACAAGGGAGGGACTCTTAATTGCACCAGCAAAAAAGAACTAGAAACGATTGTTGTATAAAAACGATTTCACTGAGAAACTATAGCCACATAGAACGCGTATTCAGTAGCGAATCACTGTAATTATCCTCAGTAGCAGTATATCGCGGTCATTATTCCTACTATCAACTTTATAATAACAGCTTGCCTCTTGTGAACCTATAATACGTTCCATTTTATATCTTTCATAAACAGTAACAAAAGAACATTCAAATGTAACCGAATGAAAGAGCAATTGATCCTAATATTAAAATAATTGTCTGCGTTACGATTATAAATTTCGCTCGATCGCATAAAAAGATAAACACATCGAAAGATCGCGGGTTCCGCTGTACGAGCGATGTGCTTCCGAATAAGATATGTTCCATTTTAGATCTATTATGTTCTCGGATTATACGTCAGATTATACACATTATGCGGACCAGTGATGGGCAGATCAAGTGTCTATCAGAAAACCCATGAGCGTGAGGATGCACGGTGCATGTAAGGATCACGTGAGAGAGATTTTAGATTTTCAAATTTACAGAATTAGAAGTCTATGCACTTGATAATTTGAAAGTTAACGTGGAAAACGTAAAATTTCTAAATTTAGGGATTTGGAATGTGGGAAAATGAGGAAATACGGGAGGTTCAAATTTTTAAGTTTCTAAGTTGAATTTCTACATTGTGAAATGTAAAATTTTCAAACTTAGAAATTTAGGAGTATAGAAACTTACGAATTTAAGAATTTGGGTATTTATGAAGTCGAGAATTTAGAAATACGGGTATTTAGGAAGTGGGGAATTTAGGAATTCGGGAAATTAGGAAGTGGGGAATTTAGGAATTCGGGAAATTAGGAAGTGGGGAATTTAGGAATTCGGGAAATTAGGAAATGGGGAATCTAGGAATTCGGGAAACTAGGAAGTGGAGAATTTAGGAATTCGGAAATTTAGGAATTCGGGGATATAGGAATTCGGGAATTTAGGAATTCGGGAAATTAGGAAGTGGGGAATTTAGGAATTCGGGAAATTGGAAGTGGGGAATTTAGGAATTCGGGAAATTAGGAAGTGGGGAATTTAGGAATTCGGGGATATAGGAATTCAGGAATTTAGGAATTCGGGAAATTAGGAAGTGGGGAATTTAGGAATTCGGGAAATTAGGAAGTGGGGAATTTAGGAATTCGGGAAATTAGGAAATGGGGAATCTAGGAATTCGGGAAACTAGGAAGTGGAGAATTTAGGAATTCGGAAATTTAGGAATTCGGGGATATAGGAATTCGGGAATTTAGGAATTCGGGAAATTAGGAAGTGGGGAATTTAGGAATTCGGGAAATTAGGAAGTGGGGAATTTAGGAATTCGGGATATTAGGAAGTGGGAAATTTAGGAATTCGGGAATTTAGAAATTCAGAAATTCAAACCTTTCATAATTTGACAATTTGTTAATTTAGGAGGTGAAGCATAAAATGTTCAATCCTTGTCCAATCGAAGCTAAAATACTCTAAATAACAGACTAAACTACCATTTGTAAATAAAATCACAAAAAATTGCAGAGACGGTGGTATCAAAATTTTGTAGCAGAGCATAACTGACAATAGCTATCCCACTCACCTGAACGATCCGATGATCTTCTTCATCCGCAGGTCAATGAGTTTCAACGTATCGTCCCTGACACAGCTCAAAAGATAATTTGCATCTGAAAACAAGCAGGTGTTGGTGGTTGAATTTGCATGTTGTCTATGTTAAAGTTAAATTGGTTGTACTAATACGGTTAGACATACAACAGGCCTGTCGTGTACGTGCCTGAATAAAGATAATAAGCAATCGCTGATTATGTTCTGATCGCATTCCGATCACGTCGCTTGGAAGTTTCCCTGAATCTCCGTTATTTGAACAGGGACACCAGGGGAGGAGGATGTGGACCAGAAAAAGAGATAGGGCGAAGTAAAAAAAGAAGAAGAAAAAAAGAATGCTTGGTATGCCACGAAATGCATCGAGACGAATCCGCTAAGTAAGTAATTCCTTTTCAAGACGTATAAATCTTATGGGGAAGCGTTCGAGAAAGGTTTCATTCTGAATCTAACGGGAACATTTCCCAGGGAATGGTATATTATACTTTATTGGAAGTATACATAATGTATTACGGCGAATGATAAAGGAAAAGCATTAGAGTGCCACCACGTAATCGGGTAGGACTTTGCAGTATCTGCTATATCGTTCACTTTCGGATCTGTTCCCGCGAAATCAACACGTTGATTGTCTACTACAAATTTCTTTTATTTTAATGAATAATTGAGTCGTTTACTTTGAAAGTTAATTTATGTTTCAATTAAGATATTTTTGAACTGATAACTAAAACCGAACAATTCAGCATTTATTTCAAGATAAATTGTTGGACGAATACTGTAAGTAAGTTAAATCTTTGCACTTCTATGTCGAGAGTGGCTCGACATCACATTTCTCTTGGATCTTATAAATAATTCAGATAAATAGATTGGTTGAATATGTAATATAATTTATAATAAATGAAAAATGTATTTGTCACATACTCCACACTGTTGCAATACATTTTATTGAGAACCCCTTTTTGAACTATTTGGTAAATGGAGTTGGTAGGTAACAGAAATTAAGGAGTGCAAAGGGTTAACACTTCACCAAAATATACCTGGCACACTAGGACGTTTAAGACCTGAGTCACTAAAAATATTTCTGATAAAGAAGCTACTCACTATTTTAACTTGAAAAAAATTATAAATATTCTTTAAAATTTGTTGAACATATTTTACAACTGATTTCAGTAAACTTAAACGTTGAATATGAAAAAATTGAAAAAATGACGGTTTTCACAGAAAAATTCAAAACATTTTCGATTTTAATATAGAGATCTACAATTTTGAGATACAATTTAAGGAAAAAAATGTTTAAAATACCGGGATTTCAAAGAAACTTAGTCAAAATAAAAATTTATTCAGATTGTCACAACATAAAGTGGCTAAAATGGATAATAAATAGTAAAAATGGATAAGAGATAGGTAAATTGGCCGCGATCGTTTCATACCGCAGTGTTAACCTCTTAGGCACGACCCACCACTTTAGTGACTTTCGCGGACACCATCTTTCTGTACGACCACTATAGTGGCTTTCGCGAATGTCATTGTAGGTTACATAACGCCATAGTGGCTCACTCTACTGGCTCACTCACCGTTTCAATTGAATGATCCTTTTCATATGTTTTCATTCGCACCTTTTACCTTCACCACGTTTTATAAAAGTATTAACAAATCCCACAAAAGTACATTACATGTAAATAAAAGGTACCAAGTAGTTAGGCACCATGAGAGCACCTCTCTGCACTAATACACGATATTGGAAACATTTGGAAATGACATATTTTGTGAATTTTCTAAAAAAGTAAATTATTAAAGTTAAAGCATATCTTTGGGAAAAATTATAATTTAATCCTCAAAAATTTCATTCCAATATACTCGCGTAGAGAACATTGTCACACATTGTACGCGTAATTCGCGTCGAACTCTACAGAAAAACAGCACCGCGTAAAATTCAGCCATACCTAAGAGGTTAAGGGTTAAAATAAATAATTTCTTAAGGCACTCTCTTGCGTTGAACTTTTGAATCCGCCATTGTTACATATCGAAAATCGTTTCGGAGAGATGTTTGACAAACCTACATGTCCAGTTTAAATTACATGTCCATTTTAACGATAGAATTTTATTAGTTAGATTACATTTATAGATAGTACGTTCCATTGGATTAGAATTGAAAATGTAATTAAATCACTGGAATGCATGAAACTTACCTCGTGATAGATCCAGGGATGTTACTTTTCCCTCCAGAAGAATGTCGTTCGAGCTGGATTCGGCTCTGGTATCCCAGAATCGGATTCTCTGATCGAAATGGCCGCTAATTATCGTTGAACCAGCCCCATCGGAAGTCACGAGATCGTTGCAACTAGAGCCAGCAAATTTTGTTTCTATACCTGCAACAGAAAGTTCGATTCGAACGTTTATTCTAGAATTTAGAGAATCTGTGCCAGTTAAATAACGAACAGACATTGAAACACGAAAATTATTACAATATTTATTACTGGTATAATAATTAATGGTCGCATGATCGATTCACTAGTTCTTTTAGGTGAATTAAAAAAAATTGTTATGGTTCTAAATTTGAAGACAAAGATTTAAATATCCAGAAATTTGAAATTTCAGTATTTTTAAATTTCTAAATTTCTAAATTCCCAAACTTCGTAATTAGTCAATTTCCGAATTTCTATGTATGCAAATATTTTAATTAGAACATTAAAGAATATCCCCGAATTCCTATATCCCCGAATTTCTAAATTCTCCACCTCCTAATTTTCCAAATTCCGAAATTTCCCACTTCCTAATTTCCCGAATTCCTAAATTCCTCACTTCTTAATTTCCCGAATTCCTCCACTTATACAACTTTTTAAATTTGTAAATTCACACACGATTAAATTTAAAAAATTTATACTTCCATGTCTATTAAATATCTAAATTTAAAACTTTTATTTCATACTATTCCCAAATTTCTAAATTTCTATATTTCCAAACTTTCAACTAACTAAATTTCTAAATTTTTACGTGTGAGAAAATGTTTAAAAATTTGGATTGTTTGTATTTCTAAACATCCAACTGTTGAAATTTTCAAATCTGTGAATTGGCATAGTTTATGATTAAAAAATTTGATATCTCCATATTTATAAATCCATAAATTATTTATATATTTTAGTTTTAAAATTTGGATGTTTTCGAATTTAGAATTTCTACATTCCAAAATTACCAAATTTTCAAATTTTTAAATTTGCAACTGTCCAAATTACCGAAACTGAAAACTCATAAATTCTAAAATTTGTTAATATTCCCACTGAATTTCTCCATTTCCCAAATAAATATTTACATACATTAATCCCAAAAATATCTCCAAAATACAATTCTGTAGACAACTATAACAAATCACTGAAAGATACAAGTTTCTTCCACGTTCCCATTCAAGAAATACAAAAATACATTAAATTTTCAAGAAAAATTCTGCACGTCATCACCATGAATACCGAGAGAATATTCTTAGTCTATTAAGAATGATGACTGAAAAAACGCAGTTACGCAGAAAATTCCATGCTTGCGGGTTTAAGAAGCAATCATAAAACACGTCATGTATAATTCAACGATTTAATTAAATATCGTGGGACATTTACAGGAACGCGATAGCAGACTGATTGAAATCACGAAGCCGCACGAAAGTCGCGGAGGAACGCAGCGACAATCTCGTTTCTCGGTCTGAAAATTCAATCGGAACGCGTATTCGCGGCATTCACATAAAATCTGCTTACGCCTGTACAGCTAAGTTGACGGGCATGATATATCGCCGCGAAGTAATTGGACCCGGTAATTCCATCTTCACAGGAAGCGTACAGCCTGAAGCGATATCGATAACCGACGCATCGTCGCGATAAGTTCGACAGGCTAATTGATCGTCCAGTAAATCACCGGTTTGATTCAACACAGACCAACGGTAACAAAGTAAAATCGGTATTGGCCTGTAAAAATTCGCGTTCGCACAAAAGAATCGCGCGGGCGAGTACACTGGAATGATTTATGGCCGTACAGCAGACAGCACCTAGGGTTGCGAATGTTTACTGGAAATGTTGTAATTACGAAACGTTCGAACTCGGTTATTTCGAAGGTTTCAGAAATGGATATTCGGAAGTTTTCAACAGTTGCGTTTTATTCGTGGTTTTAACTAGTAAGTTCGAGTGTACAGTCTGTTCCACAAAAGCGTGGACGTGATATCTATGAAATTTGGTACCCAATACAGCAAAGATTACGTCAGTCCAAACATACAATGTCTTCTCTAATAGCCCTTCAATTCTCTTAGTATCATTTCTGTCACTGAGAGGTTTAAGTCATCTCGAGATGAGTGCCGTATACGGTAAATGATTCGAAGCAGAAAAAATGACGATAACTTTGTATATTTTTATCTGTAAGCAGTCTATAGCGAAAATAATTCAAATTCCCTAGTTTGGACGATTAACTATCAAACCGGTCAAATGACCGTTCCACAAGATCCTTATTAGAAATTACATAATTTATTGAAGCGATTCTCCTAATATCGGCATTGATCAAGATAATGAATTAATGTGTACTAATTTATGTTTTGTCGTTTGTTTATCTTTTGACTTCATTTTTCATCTCAAATTAAGCACACATTATACGCCGGTAGTTAACGGCAGAGGAGAGTTTATTTTGAAAGAGGTGTAAATCCATCAAACAGCTGAAACTTCATCGGCCGTCTAACGTTTCGAAATTGTCTATTTAATATACGATAATCCAATATATAATAAAACCAACACCATAATCACAGGTTAAGAAAAAACCTGTCAGCCCATATTCCATTACCCGCTACTACTTGATTTATAATCCCAGATTGCACGGCCAGTTTTCACGTTTAAAAATGGAATAGCGATTAAGGACGTCGAGCAACGAATCACCGCAACGACAAATCGTACGTGAAATTCTCTCGTATTCGGCCAACGGATAAATACTTCTAATTCATCAAGCTTATTTGCAAACGGTAACGATGATTGCCGTTGGTTGAATCCCGTTGCTAATGCGAGCGCACTACGTGTATCATGACAATGAATCATTGCCTGGCAACAGCGAACATATCAAACGGAGGTTAAAATGGATGCACTTACATGTTGTACAGATAATCCTTCGTTTTTAATCAGCTTGTTATGACGTACAAATTAGTTGATAGTACTTTAAAATCTCTTAACGTAATCAAACATGTGTGAATCGGTTAGATATATACGCTGTCGTGTACAAATGAAAGATGATGATTTTGTGTTAATTCCAAAAATAGTATACTACTCTGATAAAGAATAAGCTGAATTTTTCATTTAAACTTCGCGGGTACTACAAAATCATGAAATTATTTTTTGTGTGGATTAGTAGTACTGTTTTTGACATCTATGCATAGTTTTATGTCAATATATTCAATTGCTGCAGAGCCACACGTGTTTTTGTAAACGTAGAAAACTGAGTTTTTCGATTTTTACTATGTCTGATTTTGTTGAGCAAAGAATTTGCATTAAATTTTGTTTACGAAATGAATATTCTGCCGTGGAAATGTTGTGAATGTTGCAGAAGGCCTTTGGTGACAAGGCTGTGTCGCAAAAAAATATTTACAAGTGGAACAAACATTTCAAAAAAGGTCGAGTCCGAGTTCAAGACAAATAGCGCTCCGGACGAACCATCAACATGTACTGATGATTGCCACGTGAAGGAAATCAAAGATTTGGTGCTTGGAAATCGTCGATTGACAATTAGAGATCTTGTTGATGCTACAGAAATCGCATTTGGAACAACCGAAACCATTTTAAAAGATGTTTTATGCTTCAAATTCGTCAATTCCGCGTGGGACAATACTGCGCCCAATCACACTGCATTGGTTCTTAGAGAGCATTCCACCAAAAAATCGACCCATATTGTTCTACAACCACCGTATTCGCCTGATTTAGCACCGTGCGACTTCTGGCTGTTTAACAAATTCAAAAGATCCTGTCTGGGACACTGTTTCGAATCGTCTGATGAGATAAAAGAAATCGAAGAAAGTATTGAAGGCCATCCCGGCAAAAGACTTATTTGACTGTTTCGAGGATTGGAAAAAACGTTGACATAAGTGTATTGTGTCGGATGGGGAATACTTTGAAAGTGATGAGATTGATTTAGAGGAATAAATAAAGATTTTTCATTTTCTAACAAATTCACCTTACTTTTTGATCACAGTAGTACTACTGGCTCGTATACTGCTAGTATACTAGTATACTTACTGCTTCATAAGGTTAAAAATAAATATCGTTTGCAAGATTTAATAACAGAATAAGATATTCACGAAATTCACTTATTTTAATTCTGAAGAGGAGATAATATCAATAACAAAATTTTTGTAATGATCGAAATATTAAAAAAGCGGTTGTCTAAATTAGAATAGAATCAATTTCTCAACCTACTTCTTGAAGTGTCCTGTTTCACAATTTTATACTTGGAAGGTGTTGTCAGATTTGGTATAAGCTTTTGACACGTTAATTTCAATTAGAAATTAGTGTGATCTACACGTTACCTGGCAGAAATGCAGCGTTACCAATAAATCACCGAGTATATCATCTTTCTGTACTTTTAAAAATGATAACTCGTACTCGTTATACATAACAGCCGTTTACTTGAGAACGGAAAAATTACTGCAAATTACTTATAATCAATCATAAACATTAACCTTTAAAATTGCACCGATTTCTAATGTAAATTGTACTAATTGCAAGTTTCATTATACACATGTCAATATGAAAATAATTTTTCATATTCTTTCATACATTTCATTCCGAACTGATCACCGTTGATGTGAAACGTACATTTATCTCGTCAATCGTTATTTCATTAGTTTTCGTTAAAATTATCGGGAAAACCGTTTCGGACGATTAATTGTAGAGAAACCGAATTGAGGGATTTTTCAACATGCAGATAATTCGACAGGAAAAATATTTTCCATGGGATTGAGATAACGAAAAAACGTATGTTTTATAATTCAATACAATTATTTTTAAAAATCCATTAATCCTTGCTTCGTTTGTTTGAATTTTAACAGATTTATTCAGACGAAATTCCCAACATTGCCAAACATTCTGTTTGAACATTAATTGAAACCTTTGCACGGAACAATTTTTTCCTTTAAATATTACTGGTAACATTTCAGAGATGATAAATAGCAACATAATGATACATGAAATAGTAGAATAATTGTATAGTAGAATTAGTAAATTACTTGCTTAATATAACGTCAAAGTAAATAAATTGCTGAAGTAACTAGTAAAATAAAACAGTGAAATAAATAGTAAAATACCAGAATAGTAGATTATTGCAGCAGCAACAAACTGCAAAAGTAACTAGTAAAATAAAACGGTGAAATAACAATGGCGAAATAAATAGTAAAATACCAGAATAGTAGATTATTGCAGCAGCACCAAACTGCAAAAGTAACTAGTAAAATAAAATGGTGAAATAATAATGGCGAAATAAATAAATAAATTTCAAAATAGTAGATTATTGCAGCAGCACCAAACTGCAAAAGTAACTAGTAAAATAAAATGGTGAAATAATAATGGCTAAATAAATAAATAAATTTCAGAATAGTAGATTATTGCAGCAGCAACAAACTGCAAAAGTAACTAGTAAAATAAAACGGTAAAATAATAATGGCGAAATAAATAGTAAAATAGCAGAATAGTATATTATTGCAGCAGCAAAATGAAAATGAACTAACGAAATCTCACTAAGGTTACAAGAAACCTAATTTACCCGTACGTTCATTTTCACCGTGTACGCGTTAATACCTCTCATTACACAATATCACATCCACGTCCGTGTGACCAAAACACCATTCCTTTTCCCGTACATCCCCCTCAAAGAACCGCACACGTAACAACATTTTTCCTATCAAGCTCATTACCGCACATCTCTTTAGGAGGCCAAATTCTCAAAGCAAGGTTCCCAACGACCGCACAGGGTTCCCCATTTACAAGCCACGATCTCCTGTTTCAAGCTAAGCAGCGTTAAAAAAAGAGAAAAAGGAAAGTGATAATTTACCGACGGGGTGAAAATGGCTATTCCGGCGGCTAACAGCAGACAACTGAGAGGCTGTTTCGTCAAATAGGGGTGGCCTTAAGGGGCCAGAAAAGTAAATTGAACGGTCCGGGTATGTGACCGGCTGATAGGAACCTCCTGAACGAAAGACACGGATAGTTTGCAAATGTATGCGGGATTTACATTCGATCCCTTACGGGTCGCTGACTAATCTTGCGAAACCATATCATTCGAAGGACCATTCGAGATATCGATTTACTCTCTGATCAACAGCGCTATAGGGTGGCGAACGGAAACACAGGCCGGAGTTTCTATTGACAGAGGATACGCGAGATTGTGGCCTGACGTGGCTGATAGCGCGACGGTTGTATTAATTTGCAAAATTCGACCGATGGACCGTTGTTGAATTTGCTCGTAATTACTGAGATTGTTAGCGCGACGGGGAGCTCGCAGGGAAACGGAACAACCTGTAAGGGAAGTTCTCGGTAAACTCGGGGATTCTGATTTTCTTGGAACTCTGTTAATTCTAAGGGGAGCTTGCTCTCCATGATTCGAGTGAAATGTTTTGTTAGGGAAGTTTTCTTTGTTATGTTGTTATACGCGTGTCTTGCCCCTTTCCTGTGACAGTATGTATTCGTTGCGTTCAACTGGATGTTCAGGATGAACTTCAGAATAGAGTTTCCAGCAGAGATTTTGCTACTGATTCATTTGTGGATTCTGTGAGATACGCATTGTATGAATCATTTTACTATGAAAATATTTGATTAAACAATAGGGGTATAATAGAACGTATCTTCCCCTTATATTATATGGAGAAAATGAAGCTAATGTGAATCATGAATAATTATTATAATACATATTTTTATTTTATTGTAGTTAATGCTAATATCCTCATGTGAACAACTGAAGATATAGCTAATAAAATCTTTGTATCAATTTATCGATATTAAACTTAAACTTAATCTCAGTTTGATAAAATATTTACACCTAAGAGATTGTTATTAAAAATGCTGATAATCTAAATATAAGCGAAAGAATTGTCTCCATTTTTCTACTTTTCAGTATTTACTGCTTATTTGCAATTTTTTAATAATAATATTTCAACTCGTTTGCAGTGTTTCGTTAAAACGCGTAACATTAATAAAAATGTTTCTAACTTTTCATATGCAATATTTTAAAAATTCTGTACCTACGAATATTTACATAATTCTCTTCCTATCACCATCTTTTTTCCAACTTCCATATAATATTGTAATATTACCATAATATTGTGTTGTACATTGCAATATTGTTCTACTTTCCCGAGCAAAAATGTGCACAAATGTAATCTACATTTATTATACTTTCTGTTTATTTATCCGTTCTAGATTTCATGTGAAACAGAGACCACATTTTTGCTTTGTAATTAACAACCAACTGGTAAGTAACAAATTTTGTAAATTATTATTGCTCGTGGATTATACCTTTCCACGAATAAACAGTTCACAGAAAATTTCAAATGTATTCGATTATATAATTGTTCAAACAGAAGTACTGTCATATACACAGATTTATCGAACGAAACTGTAAAGCTGAAACTATAATACTCTTCATGTTATGTCAGATCATGATTAAATATATATGTACTTTTTACGTACATTGAGTTGCCATAAATATTTAGGTAAAATGGAATAAAAATTACTTTGGTAAGGGTTGCAGCAAAAACTAAGGTATAGAAATCAGATCTATAACATATATAAATATATATGATCTATAGAATTTTACATATAATACATAATTAAGTTTTTATAAGTACTTAAGCAAAATGGAACAAAGTTGCTTAATCAAGGGCCGCAACTAGACCATAAAAACTTTAGTACAAGTAAATGAGATGTAATGCAAGTGAAACAACCTAATTTCTTAAGGAAACTTTATTTGCTTATTTTGCAGTCGTAGAGAACGTAAAAACTTAAAAAACATAATAAATAAAATTGAAAAAAATGGAATTCTATTTTCAGTATAAACTTTACAAACAAACACAAAGCAGCTTTAAATAATTCATCTTCCATGTTTCAAAAAGGAGTATACTCCTCACAAAATTAAGGCTGCTTCGGCTTATCATTGTACCAATTAACCATTAACATATCCATATCCGAGCGATCAAAGTGCACAAGTCACTCAAACTTTAGTACCTTTGTAAAATCCCGAAGTTCCATAAAATACAACAAATTCCCTAAGACTTTTAAGGGAAAGTGTCTACCGTCGTTCTCGAAAGTTATAAACGAAAATTCCACTTAGCAGAAACTATAATAGCTATAACCGTCGGCACCATAAAACGCGGAGTAACGTCAGTCACTTTAGAGCCACCCCATAGAGCGATAGAGATGGTACACGTTAAACGTAAAAAGTAGAGTCCTTTTGGTAAGTTGTCCCGGGCGGATACGAGCACTCGGCAAACTAGATACGAAAAAGCAGAAGTTCCTTTTTTCTTCTTCTTCTCGAAGAGAACGCACCCTTTTACTCCTTTTCATTCTTTACACGTATAAATATAAAGCTGGTTTACCGAATCCAACGAACACTTGGAAGCATTCTACCAAATTTGTACGGTCTCGCGGGTTCGAGGCAAGTTAATTTCACACGCGTCGAGAGATAGAAGAAACCCGGCCGAGTTGATACACACAGAGACAAGCCGGACATTCATTTCAGTTCCCGCGCTTTTGTCGTGGCCCTACGACAAAATGGTGAAAACCAAGCCCCGGCTAGTATCAGGGAAAGGCGGACGAACGCTTCAGAGGGGGTTGGCGTACAAAAGTTTTGCGCGAATAAATCCTCGCTACGCAAGGAGCGGACAATGGAGAAGGCCGCCGCTGAAAGCGCGTTTAAGCGTGAATTATTGTTTAGCTGGGGGACGGTTTAAGACAAAAACGAAGCTTAAAGTGGATCAGCTATTTTCTATCGGCGGGTTATACCTTTTGCCATCTACTATCTTCTAATCCCTTTCGGCTCGATGCTTCTTAATGCTGCGCTCATAATGTCCGACACTGAAGTTCCTTGTTTTAAATCACGGAATTTGTTCGCGTGAGTTTCTTCAAACAGGTGTTGAGTTTTTTTAGGAAGAATTGCATACAGTGTTTTGATATGTGGATTTTTATTTTATTTTCAAAACGTTGTGACGGTAGGTTTAGACTTAGAGGAATTGTTTTGATATGGCAACAATCAAATTTGAAGGTTGTGATATTGGTCTTTATTACTGGTGTAGCATCAGGTGGTCAAACCGATTTGAAATGTTCCTTTCAGCAACGTAACCACTGAAATCGTATACGAAGTTTTAGTCTTGTACCTCAACTGGAAGGGTAGTTACATGAAAGATTATTGAGCTTCTCTTTAAGTATTTTTTCTATTAAATTATACATAAATATTTTGAAAATATTTAAGGACGTTGTAATTATAGTAAAATACGTTAGAGAATGTTTTCAGATTTTTTCATTGCAAATTTTAGGTACAACAAGTAAAAAATTGTAAAGAAATGTGAAAAAATACAGATATCGAAATTTAAGAACACTTTCTTCCTTTTACAATATAAAATTATTTTTAAAATTAAATTATTATTGTAAGTGCTTCAAGTTTATTTTGTTACAACAAAAGCAACCAACGAAAAAATTGCACATACAAAATAAAAAAAATAATATTCAATATTGATATATAAATAAAGTAATGAATCATAATTTGACGAGTAATTTTATCATTAAAATTTATTTATTCTCGTTTACACTTAAATCTTGATACAGTATAACCTAACTCTGTACATAATTTTATCACTGAAATCTTATTTTCATTCAATTTTCAAATCTAACCTAACATGAACTTGAGTGGCATAATTTAAATATTAAAATCTATTTATTCTTGTTAAAATTTCAATTTAAGCTAATTCGACCTAACCTGACATTCACCTTTCAGATTTATTGATTAAAACTGTAAATCGAATGTAGTATAACCTAACCTGATTGTGTTATTAAAATCCGTTCATTTTTGTTTAAACTTGAAATCTAATGTAATTTACTCTGGTTATTATTTTATGATTCAAATCTATTTATACTTATTTAAAGTGTAAATCTAACATATTATAACCTAATTGGACTATTATTGAGTTTATAACTCAAATCTGTTTATTCTTATTTAAATTTCAGAAATAACCTAATATGTAGTTCTATCATAATTCTGTGTAATTTTACAGTTTTGCAAAATTTGTTTATTCAGATTTATTTATTCTTATTTGAACTTCAAATTTGGCTTAACATAGCCTAATCTGATATACAACTTTATAATTATATAATCTGTCTTTATTATAATAGGAATAATCGTCTCACGAAGAAATTACATAATTTCAAGGAACTTGACTACTTTTCCTTTCAAAGTTATTTCTTACAAGATTCGAAATAATTTTTTAAAATGGAATCTTATATCTTATAATAAGATAACAAAATTTATATATTATAAAAATTGTGATTAATTTTACGGTGTAGTTCGAATTAAGCATCTTTGCATCCAAAGCCTTTAAACCATATAAAAGTACAATTAAAAATAAATATTTCAGTTGCGGAACATAAGCCAACCTAACCTCAAAACAAAGACAGCCGTGTCCAGTAATATATCATTCGTCGATTGTTTATAAAAATTATTGTCACGAAGCTTTCTGCACACTAAAAAGAGAAAAAGCGGTGACAATCAAACAGAGCAGACTGCAACAGGGTGTCATTTATCGAAAACGCGATCGAACTGCAAATCTCTCGTGAAAACAGTCGATTTTTACACGTGTCCACGGCTTGATATCGTGTTTCGGAACTAACGTTTCCATTTTTACGGGGTATCCGTTTTCAAAATAATTCCGATATTTGTTGACTGTCCCGGGCAAATGTTTGAGTGGCAAATACACGTCGCTGAATTATTTTCGCCGCTGTTCCGCGAATATATTTCATGTTGATCCCCGACTGACGTTACACGGCCATAGCTTCTCGCGATTCTTTTAACCTTTTGCAGCACCGCTACAAAAATCGCATTACCTATTTTTCCCCGTTTTTTTTTCTCTCTCTCTCTATATTGCGCAGACCAAGTTACCGTAAATATGCTGGAAAAATAGTCGAACTCATGCTATCGACGTAATTCTTTGTTTCTACAAACGAATTATACAACGACGATCCGCGAAAGCGAGTCTCGTGTTGTTAATTCTGTAAATATTGGTTCTGGCAGGAACTGGATCGAACGAAAATGGTACACTTTGAGGAAGATTATTCATTCCAACGGCTAGTTTCTTTGTAATCCCTTCAGTATTTGATTTCGCAAACCGATCTATAGATACTTTGTTTGCAATTGAAAGTACTCCTCCGTTGAAACGGCGGAATAACAATGAAGGAATTGCAGTGACGCGAAAAATGTTTAGCAATGTGTTACACAGGACTCTGCGAAAAACGAGAAATAGAAGTAAAATGTAAACTGTGGAAAATAATGAAGAGAATATTATTCCACGTAACAGCTTTATCCGAATTGTTTATGTACCAAAAGTAGGTCATTCAATATTTTCATTGATTGATGATGTTTGGATTTGTTAATGGATTGTTAGTAAATTTATTTTTGGTATATTTGGAGCTTGATGATTATAACATTAATTATTGAACGAAATAAAATGAAATTGTCCTCAAGACAAATATTCCGTTCCCAATTGGGACTTTTTCAAATGCTCTATAGTAAATTAAGTATTGAAGAATCTGAGCTTGTTTCAAGTATAAAAAAAACATTTTCTAATAAAATTATATTATTTATTTCATGACAACACTCATTTTTAAGTAGACATACCGTATATATTTTACATAAAAATTCATGTAGTGGATGGTTAACAAGAATGTCGAAATGACAGAAATTTACTTTAATAATCAGAATTAATTCAGTTTAACAATTTTATCAATTTATCAATTGAGTCATTTTATGGTTCAGTGTCTATCAACAATAAAGATATGCATACGAGAGTATGAAAAATAAATTGTATAAAAATGTTTGTGAATATGAGGAATGTTGAGTGACATGTTCTCTATAAGATGACAAAGTTTCGTGAATGAGTGAAGAGTTCTCGTCATTGAAATTTTTGTAACATAATATTCATTTAAGTCGGTGATTCGTTTGCCAAAATAATCCATTTATAGAAGTTTCAAAATTTTACCGATGAAGTAGCGAAAGGATTAATCGAATTAAGCTTGCCTCGTTTCAAGCTGATCTAAATGAAACTTCTCCCGGAAGTTTGCCTTAATCTTTCTTCCCATCTGGCTCCAGACTAAAAGTACTCCCGCGTGAATTTACCAATTTCTTATCGAGTCCCGTTTTAACGAAAAACGTCGTTCGTTAGAGTCATCAATGGCCAAGAACAAAAGATCGATTCTTCGACAAGAAAACTGCACGTTAAGGGAAGTTCGAAAAAGATTCATTCAGCTGACGATAAAAAGCTTATCGACTTAATAAGCCCAGCCAATGAATGACGAAACGATCTTACGACGTGAATTTTTAAATTAATTAGCGAAAATCCGGCAGGATTTTTTATAATTATTATGAGAAGACTATGGTTTTCAAATTTGGAGATTTAATCGTTTGGAAAATTTATAGATTTGAAATTTCATAATTTGTTAATTTGGTACTTTAGAAATTTTGTAATTAGGAAATTTTGAAATTTGGTAATTTAGGAATTCGGTAATTTGGTAATTTTGTAATTAGAAAATTTGGAAATTTGGAAATTTAGTAATTTAGTAATTTGGTAATTTGGTAATTTGGTAATTTGGTAATTTAGTAATTTGGTAATTTAGTAATTTAGTAATTTAGTAATTTAGTAATTTAGTAATTTAGTAATTTAGTAATTGAGTAATTTAGTAATTTGGTAATTTGGTAATTTTGTAATTAAGAAATTTGAAAATTTAGTAATTTAGTAATTTAGTAATTTAGTAATTTTGTAATTAGGAAATTTGAAAATTTAGTAATTTAGTAATTTGGTAATTTGGAAATTTAGTAATTTAGTAATTTGGTAATTTGGTAATTTGGTAATTTGGTAATTTGGTAATTTGGTAATTTGGTAATTTAGTAATTTGGTAATTTGGTAATTTGGAAATTTAGTAATTTAGTAATTTGGTAATTTGGTAATTTAGTAATTTGGTAATTTAGTAATTTAGTAATTTAGTAATTTAGTAATTTAGTAATTTAGTAATTTAGTAATTTAGTAATTTAGTAATTTAGTAATTTAGTAATTTAGTAATTTAGTAATTTAGTAATTTTGTAATTAGGAAATTTGAAAATTTAGTAATTTAGTAATTTGGTAATTTGGTAATTTAGTAATTTAGTAATTTAGTAATTTGGTAATTTGGTTCTTCGATAATTTGGAAATTTGGTAATTAACCAATTTGAAAATTTCTAAATATATAGTTGTAAAAATTTGTAATTTTCAAATATGAAATTAAACTAAGAAAACAACTTTTCAAATATATGAACTTAAAAAATTAAGAAATACAGAATAAATATTTGGACTTCACAAATTTGAAAATTTGAAACGATAGAAAGTCGAGAATTGGAAGACTTAGAAATACAAAAATTTTTAAATAATAAATATAAAAATTTGAAAATTGACGACTTTCCAAATTTGGAGATTAGGAATTTGGTAATTTACAATATACTATATTGTAGAAGTACTACATTAATATAAAAATAATATAGTATATTGTATCATAAAAATAACAAATTATACGTGAAATTAATATAATATACTGTCTTGTACAAAATAATATATTGTACGTGAAAATAATACAATATATTATACTGTAAAAATAATACGTTGCAGAAATTATATGTTACACCTAAAGAGAATATATTGTATCATAAAAATAACGTATTATACGTGAAACTAATACAATACATCGTATTGTAAAAATAATATATTATACCCAAAAATAATATATTGTAACATGAAAACGAAATAATTGTATCATAGAAATAACGTCTTATATGTGAAAATAATACAGTGTATTGTATTGTAAAAATAATAAATTGTAACATGAAAACAAAAAGATCCGCTGTATCGCATCGATCGATGTTAGGAAATGTGGAACATTTTGTTCGAGGATAATACTCTAGCCAGTCACGGTATACAAGTGATGCAATAAATAACAGTCTATAGGAAATAAAACTTATATTTGTTTGTTTGGCACGGTTTACTTACACGCTCTGCTACGCAGGTCCCAAATTTTTAGGGTACGATCGTAACTGCCAGTAACTACTTTTGAAGGCTCGCCAAGAAACTTCGCCGCCATCACCTTTCCGCAGTGGCCCGTTAGAGTGTGCTGAAACAGAAACGGGAATTGCCGTTTTAGAACGTTTAACGACGCGTTCCGCGTGATAATAGGATCGTTTGTAATGCACGTGACGTATTAAAAAGGGGGTCGGTCGCGAACGGTGCTTGAATTCTATTGGCAAGCAGATTGTCGCGACCGTAGAACCGTGAAAAAATTCGCGAGTCTTATCGAGATTATGTTGGACGTGATTAGCAGCGTTAATAGAGAGTACATTTTCCTCGAGACTGGTGGTCGGGAACTTTTCGATTCGGAAATTTGTACAGTTTGGAATTTAAGAATTTGAGGATTTAGAGATTTGGGAATTTAGGAATCTGAGGGTTTGAGGATTTGAGAATTTCAGGATTTTAGGATTTTAGGATTTTAAGATTTTAGGATTTTAGAATTTTAGGATTTTAAGATTTGAGGATTTGAGGTTTTTAGGATTTTAGGATTTCAGGATTTGAGAATTTGAGAATTTGAGGATTTTAGGATTTTAGGATTTTAGGATCGAGATAGAGGACAGTGATAGAGGAATTGAGAGGTTAAAAATTTAAGAGCTTAGGGATTTATGGATTTAGGAATTTGTGGATTGGGGGATTGAGAGATTGAGAGATTTGTGGATGTGGGGTTTAAGGAATTGAGAGATTTGTAGATTAAGGAATTGGATGATTGAGAGATTTGAGGACTTGTGAATTTAAACATTTGAGGGTTTAAAGGTTTGAGAGATTCGTGATTTGAGAATTTAAGAATTTAAGAGTTTAGGCATTTATGGATTTAGGAATTTGTGGATTGAAGCATTGAAGGATTGATAGATTTGTGGATGTGGGGTTTACAAGATTGAGAGATTTGTAGATTAATGAATTGGATGATTGAAACATTTGAGGACTTGTGAATTTGAACATTTGAGGATTCAAAGATTTGAGAGATTAGGGATTTGAGTATTTAAGAATTTAAGAGTTTAGGGATTTATGGATTTAGAAATTTGTGGATTCGGGGATTAGGAGATTGACGGATTTGTGGACTGGGTGATTGGAGGATTGAGCTACTTGTGGATTGAGGCATTAGAGGATTGAGAGTTTTGAGGATTTGAGGATTTAGAAATTTGCAGATTTGAGAGAATAGGGATTTGAGAATTTAGGAATTTAAGAGTTTAGGGATTTATGGATTTAGGAATTTGTGGATTGGGGGATTGAAGGATTGAGAGATTTGTGGATGTGGAGGTTGGGGGATTGACAGATATGTGGATTGGGGGATTGGAGGATTGAGAGACTTGTGGATTGTGGGATTGGATGATTGAGAGATTTGAGGATTTGAGGATTTAAGCATTTGAGGACTTCAAGATTTGAGAAATTTGGGTTTTGGAAATTTAGGAATTTGAGAGTTTTGGAATTAATGAATTTAGTGATTTGAAGACCTAGGGACTTGTGGAGTGTGGGATTGGAGGATTCGTAGGTTTGTGGATTGAGGAATTTGAAGATTTGAAGATTTACGGATGCATGGATTTGAGAGTTTAGTGATTTGAGGATTTGAGGCTCTGTGGTCCTGAGAATTCAGACTCTTGCGGGATTAGTAATTTGAGGATTTAGGGATTTGAGGATTAAGAGATTTATGGATTTAGGTATTTGAGAATTTAGAAATATGAGAATCTAAGGATTTGCTCTATGTAAGAAATAGAAAATATAGAAATTTAAGGATTTGCATATTTGAAGAATTAGGAACTGTGGAAATTGGAAAATTATGAATTTGGGAATTTAAGAATTTGGGTCCTTTAGATTTTTGAAATGTAAAGATTTACATATATGCAAACTTGTAGAATTATGAAGTTGAGAATTTGTAAATTTTGGACTTTGGGCATTTACTGACTTAAGAACTTGGAAGTTGGGGAATTTGGAAATATCATAAAATTAAGTGACTAGAGAACTTGAGAATGTAGGGACATATGGATTAAGGAATTTGAGAATTTGTGGATATAGAAATTTGACAATTTGCAAATTTATAAGTTTGCGAGTTTGTCAATTCGTCAATTCGACAATTCGTCAATTCATCAATTTATCAATTCGTCAATTCGTCAATTTCTTAATTCGTCAACTCGTCAATTCGTCAATTCGTCAAGTCATCAATTCGTCAATTCGTCAATTCGTCAATTCGTCAATTCGTCAATTCGTCAATTCGTCAATTCGTCAATTCGTCAATTCGTCAATTCCTCAATGCGTCAATTCGTCAATTCGTCAATTCGTCAATTCATCATTTTATCAATTCGTCAATTCGTAAATTCGCAAATTTTTAAATTTGTAAATTATTTAATCTCTAATATAATAATTTTGAAAATTTAATATTTTTTCTGAAACCTTGAATTCGAAACGAAAAGAAATTTAGCATTGTACAAATTTCAGAATACAAAAATTTAGAAATATAATAATCGCAGATTAAGAAATACAAGAATTCATTGCCTTATGAGTTCGAAAATTAAAGTACTCTTTCTACTTCAAATTGCAATATTTCATAAGTCGTCACATCTCAAATACGAAATTTCCCACATACATCCACACAATGAAATACTGACGATTAGTATTTCAGTAAAATCGTTGAAATTAATATCAGACCCGAACAGTTATACCCGTTTCCGCACATTTATATTTTCAACGTTCCTTCTTATGCAATACAATTTTACAAAAAAATCAACCGAAAATGTAGAATTTCAATATTTCACAAGCTAAAAGTTCCAATTTCTATCATTTCCATTAAATCTGCAATATATTCTGGTATGTAATATCTTTACTCCATTTTAAATAAAATTGGAACTAAAATTAATATCCATTTTATAACAGATATTTCATAACTGCTACATTCCAACGATATAATATCTGAGTTTAATTTCCCAAAAATATTAGTTAAACAAATTGACTTTATTAGCAGCAATTATTAGCTCTTATTTTAATCATTCATCAGCATATGTAGAAGAAAGTGTGCAGATATCGAAACTAAAAGTACTGTTAAGTCTTGGCTGAATTTTCACATAGCAGTGCATATTACATTAATAAAAATCTGATTATTCGTTATAAGATCTCCAACGGTAAAGAAAAACCGAAGAATCATGCTCAAAACGAATATATTAATAAGTATTAGGAATGAAATAGATAATTGAATGCAGATAAGCTCGGGATACGCTGTTTATACGCAATAAAATATAACACGTACGTATTTGTATGCACTCGTAAATTTGATTGAAATTAATTATTAAATGCAATTCATACATTATGAAAAGAAAAACTTTGCTTTCGTTAATATATGTACGTTTGTTACACGAGGATTTTCAAAACTGTTTATTCAATTCTCTGATTTACTTTCCCATTCATATCAAGCGAAGCAATTGTTCTGTTTCCGGTTTGTGATTGCGTGGGCCACACAATTAGCAAACACTATACACTTTAAGTGTTAAATACTTTAGATAGCTTTCTATGTTACAAAAATTCTATGTAATCGAGTTAATTGTCTGACACTTTTCCGTGGAAAACGTTTAATTATGAATGTATACGCAGTTTTATATTTTTTTGTATTTTAATTGCTTTAAATTAACCCCTTAATGATTGGTGATGGGGTTTCTCAAGCTGTAAAGAACTCATTATCAAATATTCGCAGGTGGTATTAATAAGAAATTAGGGAAATTAGAGGTTTCAGAAATTAAGGAAAGTAGAAATATGGAGGCAAAAACATTTGAAACTTTAGGGTCATAGGAATTAAGGGATTTTAGGAATTTTAAGAATTTGTGGAATTTCAGAAATTTTAGGAATTTTAGGAATTTTAGGGATTTCAGAAATTTTAGAAATTGTAGGAATTTTAGGAATTTTAGGAATTTCAGGAATTTTAGGAATTTGAGGAATTTCAGGAATTTTAGGAATTTGAGGAATTTTAGGAATTTCAGGAATTTTAGGAATTTTAGGAATTTTAAGAATTTTAGAAATTTTAAGAATTTGAGGAATTTTAGGAATTTTAGGAATTTCAGGAATTTCAGGAATTTTAGGAATTTTAGGAATTTTAAGAATTTGAGGAATTTTAGGAATTTTAGTAATTTCAGGAATTTCAGGAATTTCAGGAATTTCAGGAATTTCAGTAATTTCAGGAATTTCAGGAATTTCAGGAATTTTAGGAATTTTAGGAATTTTAGGAATTTTAGGAATTTCAGGAATTTCAGGAATTTCAGGACTTTTAGGAATTTATAATGAGTAAGTTTGGGGACTCAGAAATTCCTGTTATGTGAATTCACGAATTTGAAAATTTGATGATTTAAGAATTTTTTAACTTGCGAATTTGAAAATTTAGAAATTTAGAAATTTTTAGATTTTGAGATTTACAGATTTAGAGATTGAAAATTTTGTAGATTATAAGATTTAGATATTTGAAAATTTGTATATTTCGAAATTTAGTGATTTGAAAATTTAGAAATTTGAAAATTTTTAGATTTTGGAATTTAGACATTTACAAATTTAAAGATTTACAGTTTTAAAAATTTAAAGATTTGAAATTGAAAATTTGTGAATTTGGAAATTTCAGATTTCAAAAATGTCAAAATCTAGAAATTTGAGGATTCAGAAATTTGTAAATTTGGAAACTTGAGAAATCTGAGAAACTTGAAAATGTTTAGATTTTAAAATTTAGAGATTTAGAGTTTTAAAAATTTCAAAATCATGATATTTGACGATTTAGAAGTTCGTAAATTTGGAAACGAGGTTTCAGAAGTTTCAGAATCTAAAAATTTGGGGTTTCAGTAATTCCTACATCTAAAAATCGGAGATTGATTTAAAAATCAGTGAATGTGATGAATTAAATATTTATTTAAACTTTGAAACCAAGTATTTCATAGTATATCCCTTTGTGTACCATATTTGCAATAGATTACAACGAGTTAAGAAATATTTGCTCTATTTTCTCCACAAAAATATCAGTTTCATTTGGAAGCAGAATAAAGGATAATGAAAGGACCGAGTAGACTAACTTCAGCATGGTTTATTATTAACTGGCCCGTTCGAAATTTATCAAGCTAAATTCACTTGCAATCACCGTAAAGCAGAATTTCGATAGAACGCGGGTATAATTTAAATAACGGGAACACGTATGGACTCATCCAGTTATCGCGATAAATGTAGAAAATTATTATGTACGTCACGATGGAGGGTTGAATGTTTCGGTTGCTAATACCAGCAACAGCCTCGATTACGTAGTTGCATAGCTCCTATCAAATGAACGAACTCGATTTAATATCGCCTGTCAATATTCGTATTCACCTCGATTCGTACTCTGAATGATAATCTAAACACAATCGATATCGAGTATTTCGATTTGGACTTGTTCCCATTGCAAATGCGTCTGCATTTCGTAATTGCGATATTTATGGTGCTTTATAAATGTTATTTTACTTCCATTGATTAAAATGAACAAATATTATTGCTTAATTTTGTAATTTTATCACGAGCGAAATTTTATACAGGGTACATTATGGCTATTGGAAATTAATTTCGTAATATTGGTTTTCATAATATTAACTGTGAATGCTTATAATTAATTTTATTCCGATAATGTAGTTAATAATTGTTACATGGTACTGTAACATACATATACAGTAACACACATACAATTTCTCATTTAAAATAAAACACTATCTAAACAAGTTCACAAAAATTAAACCCATCTTTCCAAAATTCGTTACAAGAATAAAAGAAAATAAGAACACCAGAAATATTGATTTTTAATCAAATACTACATAACACCACTTATGTCTCCAATTCTATATCGACTTATTGCCGGTAAATTTCCACGATCCTTATCCAACCAGCCAGAAGTTAATCACGTTCGTTAATTACCGGTCGAAAAAGATACATTACCGATCTAGGATCTCGATAAAATTGTGAGCGGCAGTAAAGGTAGCACCGCCTTCCATCGACGCTTCCGAACGATAAAAGAACAAGACATATAGCAGCTAATAAAGTTATCCGACACATGGCCTGTCCTTTCGCCTTCTCCACTTAATGGTAAAGAATTCAAGCGTAACGTCGACAACGGCCAGAACGAACAACTGGAGGGCTCTTTCTCCGTTAAAATGGCGGCGAAGGCGGGGGGCGTTCAGGACGCCGTGAAAAAGAAGAGTTCGCCAATTTTAAGGTACACGGGCGTCGGTGGCTCTTGAAAAATGTCCTAATGTAAATTAATGGGCCAGAAGTTTAGCCAGAAGGGTTCTAACGCGAGGGAAACACAGGTAGAGGTGCACACCTACGTTATACGAGCCGAGGAAGAACTTTTTCCGCTTTCTCGGTGAAGAACGAACTAGAAGAAGAGAGTGAACCGAAGTATACCATAATCTAACGTCTCGAGAAGTTGCTCGAAAGTGCAGAGGCGAGTCCCCCGTTTCTTACAGGAACATTAAACGATCCAGTGGATCCTCTTTCTCAATCGTCTTACGCCAGATAGAGATTCGAGTGCAAGATTCCACCTTCTCGCGACACTTAACACGTACTCGTTTGGCTTCGTGTCTTATACCGGGGGTATATACAGCCTCTAAAAATTGCATCATAACGCTTGATTAGAGGAAAATTGCAATTGTACCGAGCTCGTTATGCTTTCCTCGCAGTTCCTATAATTCCCTAGCATTTATGGTATGCCTTTTATTGCACCGTTTAACGATGCTACTCCTAAGATATTTTATTGGGTTTATCAAAATCTTTTTATGGAATTAATTTTGTAATACGAGTTTTGATATTTATATTAGTGGTAATATTTGATGCTAATTTTGTAACGTGTAATTGATTTCGTGGTCATTTTTTGTTGATAAATTATTAGGGTGAAATTTTACTGATGTTATTAACGTTATCTTTCATGATTGCATTGGAGAAATAATTTAGTCTAATTTTATTAATGTACAGGGTGTTTAGTATTAATGGTAGGAACAGGAAGAGAATTGTTATATATAAAAAAATAAATAAAATATATAGAACAAAATTTTAATTAAAAATTTTTTTTAAATTGATTTTAAAGATTCTCCAAAATGTTTTGAAGAATTTCACTGATGATGTTAACGTTACTTTCTTTGATGCTTGTATCGAAGAAATGATTTAATCAAGTTTTAATATGTGATTCCACTTTTGGTAGAATTAAATTAAAAATATCTTCAAAGTATTGTTTCATGGTTTAAAACAACACTGTTGCTAACAATTAGTAGATGTTATAAATTAATGAACATAATTATTAGTTATAGTAATTGTAACATAGTAGAAGAATGGAATAGTAAAATAGTAATATTGTGCTACAATATAATACTAGTAGTTAGTAAAATAGTAGTATAGCAGTTTAGTTCTTCAGTGAATAGTGAAATAGTAATACAGTAATATAGATTTGTCATAGAATTAATAAAATAATATGATACCATAGTGAAAGAATGGAGTTATAAAATAGTAATATAGTAATATAGTAGCTTCCCATAATATAGAAAAATAAATGAGGAGTATCTTATTTATATAAAGTAAAATAAAATAAAATAAAATAAAATAAAGGGAACAACAAATAAAATTTAGAACAGTAGTTGAATAATTTTGAAACTCATTGTTCTCTAATACAAAGAGCATCAACATTCTACCAAACATTTTTCGTTATTCAAAAAAGAACATGTGTCCATGAATTTCAAATTTCGCACTTTTTCATTTGGAAAAAGCTCTCTTGGTTTTTACGAAGCTTCAAGATAACATATAGTGGTAAACGAGTTTTGCTTCCGGACAAAATTTTTAAAATGTGTACCAAAAATATCTCGGAAATGGCTGCACCGATTCTCATCAAAATTTACAGGGTTTTCCCTACGCGTTAAAAAATGATCTTTCACGTAGGTTTTTTCCAATATGCCCTTTTTTTAAGCGAGAAACTGTATTTTCGGTGAAAAATCAAGAATTTATATGGTAACTGTTGATATTCTGTCAAGCAAAGTTATTCAAAAAATCTATGACCATTTTTCTTTTTATTGAATGAATAATATTAGATAAATTATATAAAAATATTGTTTGCTATTTAACAGTTTTTAGAGATTAATGAGATCTCACAAAAGCAATTATGGGTATTTCTGATTATATTTTTATAAAAATTGTACATATTTCACTTTTCATAAACTAATTTATAGTTACTACTTTACTTTTATTTTTGCATAAAATATATTTTTATGAAATTTATAGTAGTGAACATATTTTAACACTTCGGTATGTATGGCCATCAAAGAATGTATTGGGTAATTAATTAAAATAATTTAAAAATATTTATGTACACGTTTGAAAATACTTAACACATTCTTTGCTATAGCACAATATAGTGTTTTAGTACACAGTAAAAAATTAAAAAGGATTAAGCTATATATTATTTCATTTCCAAATTTACATTTACTGTTAATCTGTATATACTACCTACATTTATTATATTTGTCTTTCATTTATGTATTTTATTACCGTAAAAGTAATATAAATGCATCGAACAAATCTCAAATATAATTCAATCGAACAGCCAAAAAATATTCTCAAATAAAATTTCGATCGAAAATGTATTAACGCATTTTTAATTCAACCATTTAAAAATTTGATTAGACGTCAACTCGATGTTCATTCTGCAAGTAGATAAAATTTTTTATGCTCTTGACATGTTCTCTGTAGAGATCTGTCATACAAATACGAATAAAGTCACGCAGGAAATACAGGTGTCATTCATATACGTGTCACGTTACGTGTAAAAGAATAATGCTTAGAAACAGGCTGCAAGTTGTGCAAAAATAACTGAATAAATATTCAAACAGCGTATGGAAATTTTCGTGCCGGGAAATTGCATTTCGTATAAAACTAGATTTAAGCTTTCATAATGAAATGGTGGACACCTTGATGAAGGTAGCTTGATTGTGACACGCGGCTGCTATAGTTGAATTGAAACAAAAATGAATGCACTAAAAAATGCGTACATTAAAATTATGTTAAAACTAGTATTATGGAAAATTAATAGGACGTGTATAATATTTTATTTTATGTTATATTGCACATTCTATTGTATACCATATCACATGTCATCATATATCATATGCATATTGTGTTGTATATTATACTGTATGTTATATTGCATATTGTTTTGTATATTATATCATACGTTATATTGCATACTGTATTGTACATTATATTGTATGTTATATTGCACATTCTATTGTAACCATATCACATGTTATCACATACCATATATCATGTATCATATATCATATTGCATATTGTATTGTATATTATATTGTATATTATATTGTATATTATATTCTATTGTATGTTGAAAAATATTTTATATATTTCTAAAAGGACAATCACTAATATTTAAACGAGTAACTCATATCTACACATATTTCAAAATTTCATATTTTTTTATAATTTCCATTTTCCTATATCTTTAATGATTATGTTATATCATTTATTATCCTGAAGAAATAATGCCTGAACTTTATTTATTTAACTAAACAACATAGTTGTAAATAATAGCAGGAAAAGGGTTTCACACTGATGAAGTCCCTGAATCATAATTAAAGTCAAGAACTATCAAACTGTCAAAATAAGCGATCATTATTACGAGAGAATTAAAGACAGTATCTCGACACAAAAGTACAGGTTCGTTAACGGATTTACGACTTATTATATC
Organism: Megachile willughbiella; assembly: GCA_945859595.2. Taxonomy (NCBI): domain Eukaryota; kingdom Metazoa; phylum Arthropoda; class Insecta; order Hymenoptera; family Megachilidae; genus Megachile; species Megachile willughbiella. The sequence goes on from OX243807.1 coordinate 4,434,673, forward strand.
AAACGGAAAATGAAGACATCTCGATCGATGTTGCACGAAGCAAAAAATAATATGTATTAATTAGTCGAAATTGCAAAGTCATTAACAAATAAATGACAATTGCATCAGGAGAGGATCGGAAGAAGACATCAGTTAGACAGTAAACGATAAGGATTAACAGAGAACTAACCTCGCAATAGAAGAATGAAAAATGAATCAAACGATAGTTACGTACTTATGCACATACCATAGTGAATTCAGATACATCAATTAAGATTTCAAGTTATACGAACGATTCTAACAACGTTCCGATCGATTCAGTGACAGAGAGGATTTATTATAAGTCATTCGAGAAAAGAAAATGCTTTCAAATAACTTTATTTGCGTGATACATGAACGCGCATCTACGTAGATTTAATTAAGATGGACATACGAAACGTTCAGATTCAAAGCTCGATAGGTTTGTTCCGTACGAGGATTATATTTCTTGAACGATGACGTCGAAATATGACTCTAACTACGCGGCAAATTTATCAGATTTTCTATTTTTACTTGCATCTCTACTGCATTTACAATATTTAACGTGAACATTTCGAAAAAGCTCATTCGAGGATAAATTATGTATCGTGAATCATATGATTCAAATTTGAAATTTTTTAGAGAGTGTTTATTAGCAAAGTGTCAATTGACGTTGCATATCGATATTGATACATGAACACATGAATACATACGAATATATGTATGTTCATGTGTATATTCATATGTACATGTGTATACATTATATACATTCACATGAATATATGTATGTTCATACGTATATTCATATGTGTATTCATATGTGAATATATGTATGTTCATATGTATATTCATATGTGCATTTATACAATATATTCATGTGTACCTACATTTTTTAAATTGTTATATCACTAGATCTCAACCGATCCCAAATTTCTAATTTTCCTATTTTGCAAATTTCCGAATTTTTACATTTCGAAATGTTTAGATTTTCAAATCCCTATATTCGTATATTTTCCCTAAATCAGAATTATTTTATCAAAATTCCCAAATATTTGCATCACTAAATTTCTAAATTTTCGTTTCCGAATTTTCGAATCTCCACATTCCAAAATTCCCGATTTTACAAATTTGTCAAATTTCAATATCCCTTATTTTGATATTTCCGAATACTCTATTCTCAATTTCCTCGATTTTGACATTTCTAAGTCCCCAAATCCCTAGATTTCCGAATCCGTAAACATCTGATTTTCAATATCACCAAATCCCTACATCTCCGAACCCCTATATCCCTAAACCTCAAAGTCTCCGAGTTTCTATATCCCCAAAGTCCCGAGATTCCCGAATACCTAATCCACAAATCCCTAGATTTCCAAATCCGTAAACACCCGATTTTCAATATCACCAAATCTCTACATATCGGAATCCCTGTATCCCTAAACCTCAAGGTCTCCGAGTTCCTATATTCTCAAAATCCCTAGATTCCCGAATACCTAATCCCCAAATCCCTAGATTTTTGAATCCGTAAACATCTGATTTTCAAAATCGCCAAATACCTACATCTCAGAATCCCTATATCCCTAGACCTCAAGGTCTCCGAGTTCCTATATTCCCAAAATCCCTTGATTCCCGCATACCTAATCCCCAAATCCCTAGATTTCTGAATCCGTAAACACCCGGTTTTTAAAATCGCCAAATACCTACATCTCAGAATCCCTATATCCCTAAACCTCAAGGTCTCCGAGTTCTTATATCCCCAAAATCCCAAGATTCCCGAATACCTAATCCATAAATCCCTAGATTTCCAAATCCGTAAACACCCGGTTTTCGATATCACCAAATCTCTACATATCCGAATCCCTATATCCCTAAACCTCTAGGTCTCGGAGTTCCTACATCCCCAAAATCCCTAGATCGCAGAATACCTAATCCCCAAATTCCTATATTCCCGAATTCCTAAATCCCTAATTCCTAAACCGTCAAATACATACATTGTCAAATCACGAGATCACCAAGTCTCTAGACCCATAAATCCCTAAATATCCAAACTCCTACATCCCTAAATACCCCAACTCCCTAAATATCATTAAATTTAATTATCCTAATACATATCTCCTAATATATTATTAAATATAAAATATAAATATAATTATCTTAATGTGTACTTCCTACTGTCTCATCTGATATCAAAGTAATTAATTTGAGCCAATAAAATTTCATTAAAAATTCCAACAAAAATGTGACCCCTCTTATGAAGTCAAAATGGAAAAACGTGAATTTACGTGGCTCATTAAACGTTATTTACGAAGCATACATACAAAGTAGCTCAACATCGCTCTTTGTCTGAGCAAAGTGTGTCCATGACATTGCCTACGACCTGTTACACTTTCAACGTCCATTGTCTCCTCCGCAGCGTGCATAAACAAGCGGGGATCCCAAGCGTTTGATTTCTGTTTCACTTTCACGAAACAGAACGTGTCTACGTCTCGAATCTACTCGGCATTCATCGTTCCTGGAAGAAGCAACATTCACGAAATACAACCGATATCGTCTTTTTACGACGAGCAACCGCGTACCAGATGCATCCTCGCAATAAAGGCATAAACTGTTTCGTACAGCCTGTCGAGGGTGAACCGGCGGCAGAATTCGTGGCAGAAAGGGGAGTACCGCGAAAGAGAAACAGATGGATCATCCAGGTTGTACGAACGTTCAATTAAAGCCGGTAAAAACGGACAAGAAGAAGCTGGTAACCTTCCTGGAAACAACTAGCGACCCCGGTTTTACAACCGGTGTGCGTTTGGCTGCGTTTGCAACACGTTCGCTGCCGCCGTTTAAGGAAAAACGTCCGCAGTGCGAATTTCAAATTTTCATTGTTTTGCGTAATGCGTTACACTTTTGCATACACGAATGTGTTATAATGGGTGGTTGAGACAAAAGAGGTATGAATACAGAAGTACAAATACTTCCAGAAAAGTATTTTATCTTGGCCTCTTTCATCTTGACCACCCTGTAGTATAGGCAAATGTGTTATAGTTGTATAACATGTGTTGACACGTGTATAAAACAGTCAAAGTTTTTATAGAATTCAATTGTGAAAGGTTTACGTGTACACAATAACGATTTTATTTGATTAAAAATGATAAATAAAGTTTGCTTGGAAGTATAAAAATAGGTTGATGAAGTTTGACTGCGAAAAATTGGACATCCTGTATATGTCAGTAGGGACGTGTACTATTAACCTAAAAGCGCTTCAAAACTGAAATCGACAAGTTAGAATTTTTCCCCTGGTGGAACGTCATGTACAGGGTGGTTCATTTAATTTGCACACTTCAAGTTCTAAAGTAAACTTGTATGGTTATAGCAGAAAGTCTCTGTACGCAAAAGTTCCATGATTTAGAATGACACATTGAGCACACCCCTCTTTAGGGGACACACTATACCAGTAACTAGCCTTCCCAGTAGGTAGTTGAATTGTTGCCTTTGTAGATTTGTACCAGGTCTGTGGTTAGAAAAAGAGGACAAGGAAGAAAAGAAACCATTTTTTGGTACAGGCAAAAATTTGACTACCTACTGGCAAGGCTACTAGCATCACTTACTGTCATTTCACAGATTCCAAGGTTAGCTCTACTATATTAAATAGAATACCCTTTATACAAAAATATGTATACATATTAAATTTTGAGTAAAAAAGAATTTATTAGCTATAAACTTAATAGTATACAAATAATTTTGTCTCGTAACCGAGAAACCTTCGAAATGTAAATTTTCTTGTAGGATTTCCAAGATGATAATTTACAAAACCTATGAGATGGAGATTCTCCACCTATGAGAAAAGTACATGCACACTGTGTACGTATAAATAAAAAAATTTGTGTAAAATAGTTTATAATATAATATAGAATTTTTATAGTATTATATAGTATTTTTTTCTACATACACTTAACTCTTCCTATAACAACATATGTAGGATGTGGACAATAGGTGAACCACCCTGTATATGTGGCGCGCAGTAGAAACGCGTTAATGCGACCAAGTTCTATTGAAAATGGTGGATGTTTTGCCACAGAAAATGCGCATTTGCTGTGTATCTGTTGTTATATATGAAAAAGGGAATGCGATGTTTCGCGATGTCTTGATTGATGACGTGCTCGTTGCAGGGTGATGAATAGCTGACAGATTTGGATACAAAGGGTCGTTCGATGAAAATTTGCTTTCAGGAAACTTGTTGTTCAGTTACGAACTTTTAACAGTTCTGTAACAATATTTTTTAATTTGAGGACTCATTGATTTATTTGTTAGAAGAGAATATAGTGAGAATATATTGAGAATAACGTGGAGATGTTATATTACTGTGATTGTGCAGTGTTATTAGTGTTTTGAGGTACGTTATTGCAGGTATGTGAGATATATGACTGCACGTATTAATAAATATTGTGCCTGAATTTTTACTGTGACGTTCAAGGCGGAATTGGTAGTGAGTTAGGGAACTTTTTAAATTTGAATAATTGCGAGTTTGGAAACTTGGAGATTTGGCGAAGGAAAAAATTTTAGAAATTGAGAATTTGGGAATTTGCGAATTTGCGAATTTTGGGGATTTGGGAATTCGGGAATTTGGAAAATTGGGATATTTGATGTTTTAGAGAATTTTGCAATCGAGGAATTTTGGAATTTTTAAATTTTGAATTTTGAAACTTCCGGACTTTTGAAATTTGGAAATTTGTACAATTTGAATGTAAAAATGTCTTAACTAAGAAATTTGGGCTTTTAGAAATTTTAAAATATAGAAAGTTGGAAATTTAAGGATTCGAATATGTAGAAATTTGACAATTCAGAAATTTAAAAATTACAATATTTGGGTATTTCGGAATTTAAAACTTTGGAATTTTGGAAATTTGAAAATCCTCAAAATAGGAACTTCAAAAAAATGCAAATTTGGAAACTTGTACAAATGGAATGTGGAACTATGGAAATATTAGAATTTAGAAATATATAAATAAATCTAAATATATAAATCTCTGAATTTAGAAAATAGCTAATTTATAAATCACTGAAATTAGAAATTTAGAAATATCTGGACCAGATAATTTATAAATCTAGAAATTCGAGAAGTTAGAAACTTGGATATTAGAAAATTAAAAAATTTCTGATTTTTGAATCTAGATAATTGAAATTTAAAAATTTGAAAAATGACGAATGTATTAGGTAATTATTATCATACATTTCCATCTTGTACCTAATATCATAATTATACAAATAGAAGTAAATTGACACACACAATCAGTAAACAAAATGTGTATTTAATTTCTATATTTCTAATTTCATTTTACATAACTTTACACGTAAATTTTATTCCAAAGTCAAATCTAACCATATTTATTTTCCAATATCAATAATAAATTTCTGCATGATAAAATTGTAGTAGTAGCATTACACACAGAATACTATTCAATTATTTATCCTGTACTAATACTCTCACTACCTCTTGAGAACCGTCTATCTAATTAATATAAATTTAATATGTTCATTCTGCAGAATTCTATGAATGTCACACAATTTCATAATCAGATAATCAATTTAAAACTAGTAGTTCCATAATTAAAGTTGTTCTTAATTATAAAATACTTACAAGTTCATTGATAGTAACATATTGTAAGAATTCTCATGTAAACGATGAGATGTAAAATAGATAAAAATGATTATTTTAATGAAGACCATAAAACTGCGGTCAATATCTGAATCTCTCCCTTTATCTGATGACTTTTAACATTAGTATATGCATAAATAGATTGAAGATTACGATTCCCGTAATTTTATGATTTAATTTCGATTTTTATCGACGCAAGATAAACAAATCCTTGAAGAAGGAACAGGTATGATTGTTCGTGTCTGTATCGTTTTCAAAGGATATCTAAGAGTACAGGAGAATTAAGTTCGTCGGTTCGCAGGATAGGATCGAATGAATCAATTAACGTAATTCCGAGACATTGTTCTGGCGAATTTATTCCATTATCGTTCCCACGAATGCGTGACTTTGATTACGTGAGAAATACACGAGAATTCCATACGGGTGGAATCGGTTTCACTCACTTTTCATGAACTCTAAAAAGCATGCTTATTAATCTTGCACGCTATAATTCAATTTATTTTTACCCAAGATTAACCGGAACATAAGAGATGCAAAAAGCATATAATTACGGTGAGATTTTAGGGAATTAGCATGTGATTCTCCATTTACGATTAATTAGATTTGCTCGTGGAACTCTTTCGGGAAGCAAATTCGATTTAATTTTAATTATGAAATATGCGGTGTTGAGCAACAATTATTTAGAATATTTATGAAAAATTGATGAATTAATTTAATTGAGTAACGGGTAAATTGGAATCGTTATTTGAAATCTTCGCATGAGAAAGATAAATATATTTTAGGTTTATATGTAAATATATATACTTAATGTACAAGTAAATAAATATGTAAATACATTCATAATGTAAATAAACATATTTCTATTATTAAATATACAAGTAACACAAATAATAATTAATTAATATACAAATAAATATATTCCTTAGATAAACATATTTGTATTATTAAATATGAGATATCTCCCACTATAAACATTAAAAATAAATTTTAAAATATTCGTCTCAACAGTAGAATGCACCTAACGTTGTATACATTCGTAATATATGTTAATAAAAGATCTACGTTAAACAGTCAATAGGCAATAAAATTATACCAGTATTAATTCAAGACGTTCGTACAACGCGCTTGATAAAATAAATTCATTTCCTCGATACTTAACACTTTCCTCGTCTTTTTATCCAGGAATAAACGACTGCAAACATTGTCGATTACGCAAGAATTATTTCTTTTTTCTCAAACAACTACTTTACAGCAATGTATACAAATAAATGTAAGAACCGGCCGTTCTTTTTCTCTTTTCTGCCACTGAATCGCCAACACAGTGTCAAGAGCCAAGTGCATTCATTGTGAAAGTACGTTGTGTGCGAATGGTACGATAACGTGTGAACTGGAACTGGAAAAATTCCTTTTGTTCCTTTTTATCCTGGTGAACATTCTGCGGAGCGGTACGTGCAAATTTTTCTAGTTACATTCCATCGGTTGCCTTTTTCGATCATTTGTCGAGAACGTTAACGAGCGGAGATCTGAACTGTTATCGCCACGAGTCGAATTTTTTTCAAACTTCTCATTGCTTTAATGTGTAAAGCGTAACGAGTACAACTTCGACAAAAATTGTAAATTTAGTTTCGAATCGTTACCGTTTGCGATACATGTAAAGATTAAAAGTACGCAATTAATCACATATGCACGTATGTTTTTTGACTTTTATATGCATCGTACGATACAGTTAATTGAATCGAGCATTGTACTATTTGCAAAGTGATAATTATGGATGCATTCAATAGTTATAATTAATAATGGATGCAGTTAAGAAGATGCACTTTCTCCACAGAAAAGAAACAGTGCAATTTATATGTGATATAAAGGGGGGAAAAAATTGCACCAGCTTAAACGAAAAAAAAATTAAATTGTGATGTTTATAATTAATAATTGATATTTTGTATGTAAAGTGAAATCTAAAATCTGATTAAAATAATATGTTGAAATTTACATTAGTACAAATTTTGCGTCTTTCTGTCTCAAAAATTTACTAATCAACATTACAATAATACAATATGTGTAAATAAATTGTAGTGTTTGTTCTCACAGATTTAAAAATCTCAAGAACCTTGAATTTCAAACTTCAGGTATCTAATCGCTAAATACTAAATTATGAAATTATCAATACCAACTACTAAAATCATCAAATTATGAAGTTATCGAGTTATTAACTAATCAAGTAATCAAATTATCACACTGCCGAATTATCAAGTTATTAAGTTACGAGGTTATCGAGTCATCACGTCATTATGTCATCAACATATGTTATCAATCTATCAATCTATCAATCTATCAATCTATCAATCTATAGATCTATCAATCTATCGATCTATCAATCTATCGATCTATCAATCTATCGATCTATCAATCTATCGATCTATCAATCTATCGATCTATCAATCTATCGATCTATCAATCTGTCGATCTGTCAATCTGTCGATCTGTCAATCTATCGATCTATCGATCTATCGATCTATCGATCTATCAATCTATCGATCTATCAGGTATCACGTTATCGACCTTCCAAGTTATCAAGTTATCGCGTCATCAAATAATCAAACTATGGTATTGTTAAATTCTAAAAATTCTGAATTCCAAAATTTCAAAATACTAAAATTCTATAATTCCATGGTTTTTGAAATTTCGAAATATCCTATTTTCCAAATTCTTAAGCTTTTAAATTTCCAGGTTCAAATATTTTCAAATTTCTACATTTCTTAAAATCTCAAATTTCCTCCACTTTCCGAGTTCTTAAATTTCTATATCTACAAATCGAATGTAGATTTCCAAATTTATTATTTTCCCAACTTCTAAAATTTTTTAAATCAGCTAACATCTAAAATGTTCCAAACACTCAAACGTATCAAATATTTCATGGAAACATAGGTATGGAAGTGTTCTTCTGGAAGAATGAATATCAACGAATGATTAGACATATGAAGTTGGTTGAACATACGTTTCACGAATAAATCTTATTAATATAATTCATTAATATTGATAAATAAACGAATATTATTAAATGTACCAAAAATAAACAATACAATAAGTTGAGCTACATAAAAGCAATTAAAGTATATAATATTTGCCAAATTATCACAAAACTGTGGACATTACAAAAACAAGTACAAAGAGAAAATTGAAAGAATGCATAAGCTCAAATATACAATATCCACATGTATAAATACTATATGTGGAAACATGTTTATCTGTAATCGAACAAAAATTGTTACCAAATATAAAGAATAGTTATTTTGTTAGGTTTAATACTAAATACTGTTATTTCAATTAATATGCAAATAGACAATTTTATTAAAGTTATACTAGAGTAAAATTTTATTAGTTTTAAGGGAAACCAGCTCCATGTACAGGCAGTTTTAATTACCTCTGTAGGACGCTGAATATGACAGATATATTAATACATATCTAGTCAACACGTGCATAAATGTATTGTACAATTGGTTAAATAAATAAAAAATTATATATCAGAAGCTTAATAAATGAATCTAAGAATAAGTCCATGACATGAGATAAGGACGTGAGTGTGAGTGGTTTGTATATAATAGAATAAGTAAGAAACAGTTAAATGAGATGTCAAGCGTCGAAGGAATCTGCAAGTGTACATATACGTATAACTGATTCCAACAAAACTAAAAATCTGAAAGTTGAATGAAGTTTTTAAAAAGCAGCTGACGCCAGCATATTTCCAATACGATGTAAGCAAATCAGGACGTTGTTACCCGGAAAGCAGTCGGCAGTTACTTTCGCAGAAGACATCTCTCATAGACAGGACGCGGAGCAGGGTAGGTATATAAGAGTAGCTCTAAGCAAACTTTACACTTATGTACTAGAATAGCCTAAGCGGAGAGCAGACGACGGTTCTATGCAGCGTTCTCATCGTTTTTCACTGCCACCTTCGTTAGTACAGCACGGCGGCGTGTGTTTCCGCGAAGCGGAATTCCGCCGCCTAACGTCGTACCATAATTACACATCCACCCGGCCGATGTTTTCGTTTTGATTGGCGAAGCTTGTCGTAGCACGCTCGATACTTGATGAGAACACCGAGAGAATCGTACCGGTCGACGATGCTGCAAAAAGATACTGGTACACTCGGTTGAGACGTACGGTTCTCCCGGATAACAACGCACACGCGAACATCGCGATTTTAACCCTCTGCAAGAGGAGATGCTGCATCGGCACTTTGTGTGTACCCTCGGAGGAGACAGTTGAATGCAAGCGGGTGACACTTATACGTCTTTATATTTTCAAGTCTCGAATGATCGAATTTTTTACTTTTTTGAGTTTTGTATTTTTGAATATTTGAAAGTTTGGATTTTTTCATTCTTGAATGACTGAATGTTTGGATACTTGAATTTTTTAACTTTTGAATTGTTGAATTCACGAACATTCGAATATTTGAATGTCTGTATTTTTGAATTCTTCAGTTCTTCAAATCTTCAAATCTTCAATTCTTCAATTCTTCAATTCTTCCATTCTTCAATTTTTCAATTCTTTAATTTTTCAATTCTTCAATTCTTCAATTCTTCAATTCTTCAATTCTTCAATTCTTCAATTCTTCAATTCTTCAATTCTTCAATTCTTCAATTCTTCAATTCTTCAATTCTTCAATTCTTCAATTCTTCAATTCTTCAATTCTTCAATTCTTCAATTCTTCAATTCTTCAATTCTTCAATTCTTCAATTTTTCAATTCTTCAATTTTCAATTGAACCAAAATTTTCAATTGAACCAAAATTTTCAAATATTTACATTTCTAAATTTCTCCAAAACGCTCAATTTCAAAAGTATCAAACATTTATATTTACAAATTATTCACTTCTGTAATTTCTAAATCTTCAGATTCCAAAGTACTGGAGTTCTCAAGTTTTCCATGTTTTGAAATATCGAATTTTTAAAATTTCCATACTCTTAAATATCTAATTCCTGCATTTCCCATGCCTAAATTTCTAAATTGTTAAATGAACAGTTCTCCAAATTTCTACATTACCATATACCTAAATTCATAAATTCTTAGATACTAAAGTACCTATCTTCCCAGATATCAATGTTTTTAAATTCATAGGTCCTTCAAATATCTGTGTCCTTATATTCCTCAACTCTAATATCTCCAGATCCCATTATTTCTGAATCCTTTAATACGTCAATTCCAGTACTCTAACACCCTAGATTCCCAAATTTCTACATCCTCAAACTTTCAAATCCCAAAATTCCAAGATCTCCACATTTCTGAATCTCAAAATTCCTTCATTCCTATATTAGTAAATTTTCAAGTTATAAGATTTTTAACTACCACTAAACCAAGTTTCTAGATCAAATTCCTATTTCCTCAAACTTCCAAATTTTCAAAATCCTCTATCCTACATTTCTCGATCTCCAAACAGTTAAACCACCGAATCCCTAGAGTCCTAAACTCTGAAACCACTAAATCGCTAAACTTTTAAATTGCCGAATTCTGAAATCCCCAAACTCTTAAGCCACGAAATACCTCTTTTCTCAATTTATGTACTCCCGGATCACAAAATCTCCACATTCCAAAGCCGATATTCTTAAATGCATAAATTCTTAAGCCACCAAATACCTCTATTCCCAATCCATACATTCCCAAATCACAAAATCCCAACATTCTAAAGCCGAATTCTGAAATCCCCAAATTTTTAAGCCATCAAATACCTTTATTCCCAATCCATATATTCCCAAATCACAAAATCCCCACATTCCAAACCCGAATTCTGAAATCCCCAAACTCTTAAGCCACCAAATACCTCTATTCCTAATCCATGCATTTCCAAATCACAAAATCCCCACATTCCAAAGTCAAATTCCAAAATCCCCAAACTCTTAAGCCACCAAATACCTCTATTCCTAATCCATGCATTCCCAAATCACAAAATCCCCACATTCCAAAGCTGAAGTCTCAAATCCCCAAACTCTTAAGCCACCAAATACCTCTACTCCCAATTCATACATTCCCAAAATCACAAAATCCCCACATTCCAAAGCCGAATTCTGAAATCCCCAAATTCTTAAGCCACCAAATACCTCTATTCCCAATCCATACATTCCCAAATCACAAAATCCCCACATTCCAAAGCTGAAGTCTCAAATCCCCAAACTCTTAAGCCACCAAATACCTCTCTTCTCAATCAATATATTCCCAAATCACAAAATCTCCACATTCCAAAGTACCCAAACATGAGCCCCCACACTTTTGTATTCGTGTCCAAATTTTCAAACACTCCAAAATCCCTGAAATACAAAAGACGGTAGGTTTCGTTCCTCTCCGTCGTCATATTTTTCCTAGCGATTTGCTGTTGACTGTACACTTGACTCATTACCACCGTGAAACATCGAGATCGCGGTCTTTCCGGCAAGATATCAATAGTTTCATTGGTTTTCCATGAACGTTACTTCAAGACCACGGTGTTGACTGCTCATTGATTTTCAATTAATCAACTAATTCGAACAGAAGGCGAGTCGGATTAATGCTCGACTGGTTACTCAAAATAATAAGGAGGATGTTTACGCGTTTGGAGCTGGATGACTGTTTACATGCATGGCAGTCGATAGGTCTTTTCGACCTGCTTCATTTATTTTCTTCAGGAATTTTTCCTTTAAGAAGGTAGTATGGCTGGCATTTCTTGAGCGCTTCATTATGAGATTTAAAACATGATATCAGTTATGATTCATGAAGCAATAACGTAGGGAAAGAAAGAGATATTTTGTCTTTTTGTTTCTTGAGATGTGCAAATTTTTAATGGAGGAAGTCAGAAGTTTGGTTATTTTGGAAGTTGGATATTTAGAAATTTTCGGATTGAAGAATGTGGTAATTACAATTTATTTAAATCATGATTTAGGGATACAGGAACTTGATAAATTGGGAAGTTAGCAATTTAAGCATTTAGAAATACATTTTGGCAATTTAGCAATTTAGGAATATAGGAATTTGACACTTGGAAAGTTAAGCATTGAAAAATTTGGCAATTTGGGGATTTAGAAATATGGAAATAAGATAAATTGGAAATTTAGAAATTTAACAGAAATTACAAATTTGGAGAATTAGATATTTAGAAATATAGAAACTTAACAATATGGAAGTTGAGCAATTAAAAAATTTAGCAATTTAGAAATTTAGAAACGTAAAAATTTGATAATTTGGGAATTAGGCAGTTTAAAAATTTCGAAATGATGGAAGTTGGTAATTTGGAAACTTCGAAATATAGGAATTCGAAAATTTAGAAATTTATTAATATAAAAATTAGCCAATTTGGAAATGCATCAAATAAAAAATTTAGAAATATAAAAATCTGAAAATGTTGAAATTTAAATTTGAGAATATAAAAATTTGATAATGTCTAATTTAACGATTTCAAAACCCAGTAATTTAAAAATTTAGAAATATAAAAGCCATACAATTTGTAAATTTAAAAATAAACTTGAGAATTGAAAAATTTAGTGACTAAATATTTATTTCAAAAAATATACAATTATAGAAAATTGCCAATTTGAGAATTCAATAACTTATTAATTTTAAAATATAAAAATTTCAAAAATGAAGAGTTTGGAACCACATTAAAATCTTCGGATCACCAATGTTCAACTTACAAATTAGAAAAGAATTGAAAACGTCCAAATTTTAATTTCGTTAAAAATTAAAATCTTTCATTTTCCAAAATATCAAAGTTCCACATCCTCCAAGTACCAAATCCTCAACATCAGAATAAATTAATTTAATAAAAAATTGTATTCATCAGGTGGTGCCACATCGTGTTGTAAATATATCAAGTCTGATGAAAGGTGTTATATACGGTATTGCAAATCGTCGCAAAACGTAAAAACGCTTAATTACCGTGTTATTGGTACATCCTCTTTTATCTTGTACGTCGGTGCAAGATATATCGGCGTTAACAAGATTCGTTGAACTTTGCTCCTTGCGTGATGGATTGATTAATGATGCATATGATGTAGCAGCTAATTTAAATTTTAATTCAATCATCTGTCCTTTTTGTGGAATCCCAACTTTCAAACCATGCGCCTGCGGTTGATTTAATTATGGATATAAATTGGATATTTAATACTTGACTTCTGAAAATTTTACTACTACCATTTGACTTCCCGCGACTGTCAGATACGGTTTCATAGGTGTTAAACGTGTTACAACATTTCTCATGGAGTATTGGAGTTATACTGATATTGATTTAATTTACTGTATTTAAATAAATTGATTCACAAATTATTTAAATAAATTAATTTATAAATGAACTCGAATTCATTAATTTATTTATTTAGAAAAACTAGATATGTCAACGATGCAATTCAAAATACCCTAAGATTGAAGAACAAAATCAAAATGATCGGAATCATTTCGTTCAATATCGATTCATCGATGAATTATCGAGAATACTTCATAACGCCCGAGGTACAAAAAAATTATTATGAATTTTCAAAATAATATAGGGAAAATATGATAACCAAGAATAAGGAGGCATACAAGATGGCGATTTTTAGAGATCGTTGAAGAACTTGAAAATTTCTGAATGGATATGGGGACACAAGATTGTGAAAACATTGAGATTTGAAAATCAAGGAATATTGGGACCTAGGACTTTAAGGATATGTGGAGATTTGAGATTTGCGGACAGAGAGATTCGGAGATTTAGAAATACAGAAATTTGCAGGTATTTGAGATAAGGTGACACAGCAATTTAGGGATATAGCTATAGGGATTTGGAGATATAGCTTGCAAGATATTAAGATTTGCAGATATTTGGGATAAGCTAATATAGCAATTTCGGGATATAGGATTTGGAAATACAAGGATTTGAGAGTATAGGAATTTTGCAATATAAATGCTTGGAAATATATGAGTTTGGGAATACAAAGATTAATGTAGCGATTTGGAAATACAGGATTCTGGGGATATTGAAATTAGAGAATATAGGCACATAGGAATCTTAAGACTTGATAATCTAAAAATATGGAAATCTAGTTATTTGCGTAATTAAAAGTTCAAAAATTCGTGTACTCACAAAATTCATCGATTTGAAAGTGAAAAATTTCTGGAATTTGCAAATCTGAAAATTTAAATATCTGTTTATTACAAATTACTGAAAGAATTGATAAGTTTGAGAATTGAAAAAACATCCAAGGTAACGTACATTAACGCACTTAACCTCTTACATAGCACTACTATGTATAGTGGCTCACTCACCGTTTCAATTGAATGACCGTTTTCATATGTTTTGATTCGCACTTTTTTGCCTTCACCACGTTTTATAAGAGCATCAACAAATCCCACAAAAGTACATTACATGTAAATAAAAGGTACCAAGTAGTTTAGGCACCATGGGAGCACCTCTTTGCACTAATACTCTATATTCGAAACACTTGGAAATTACATATTTTGTGAATTTTCTAAAAAAGTAAATTATCAAAGTTAAAGCATATCATATCTTTGGGGAAAATTATAATTTAATCATCAAAAGCTTCATTCCAATGTACTCGCGTAGAACAGCATTGTCACAGATTGTGCTGTTTACGCGTAATTCGCGTCGAACTCTGTCGTACAGAGAAGCACCGCGTAAAGTTCAGTCATGCCTAGAAGGTTAATGTTTGGGGTGGAAGAAGAATTTGAGAACATTGGAATTTAGGGATATAGGACGATCGTCATTCTACATTTACGATTAGATAACAGTGAGCAAATCTGACATGTAGGAAGGATGTGACAAGTAAGGAAGGTTCGCAGTTGTTGATGTTTGGGCACTTTTCAGGATTTCATGTTTCGGGTGGATGAGAAATTTGGAAATCTTGGAATTTAGGGATATAAGACGTCATTCTACGTATACGATTAGATGACACAGTGAGGAGCAAGTCTGATATACAGGGAGAATGTGACAAGTAAGGGTAAGGAGGGTTCGCAGTTGATGTTTGGACACTGATCAGGATTTAATGTTTGGTACATTCCAATGTACTCGCGTAGAGAACAGCATTGTCACACATTGTAATGTTTACGCGTGATTCGCGTCGAACTCTGGCACAGAGAACCAGCGGCAATATTTATAAAAGGAAGCAATATATCGCCCGAACACTCGATCGAAATGCACCATAACAGTTCGATCAAATAACACAAAATACCATCCGCAAGGTACCGCTGGAGATTTGTTCATAACAATTTGCATTGAAAATCGTTGTATCATGAAAACCAACTTGCTGTATCGGTGCACGCGAACTATACACGCCGAGCAAAAAAGAACGTGGTTCCTGTTATAGGGTGTGAGTCACAGCATAAAGGTACTTGGAGGCTTTTATCGAAGAATACTTGGGTGTGACCCAACTATTCCACTACTCGACTTCTTCCCCTTTAGCCGATGCCTAGTCAACCTATACATTTTCGAAGCTGCAATGCCGCGAACACGGAAAAAGCCGTTTCCCCTTCTATTCTTCTCGTTTCTTTTTCAACCCCTGTTCTCGGTTTCTACATCGATTCGATATCGGTTCGAAACCGTGTTCGCATCTTCGATCGCGATCGCGGACACAGTTCGAAGAAACAACGGGTATCGAAGTGCTCTGATGGTCGATCGACATGTGTTTCGGATGTGTGAAAGGGGTGACCTCAAATATCAAGCGGTGTCTATGAATTTTGGAGATATTAATTAAAAACTTTCGACTTTGTTACAATGTCTGCCACCACGTTCTTGCTAATTTGTTTTTTCCTAACTTTCTTTTTCTTCTAAAAAATTCATCTCAGGAAAATCTTCAATATTTACAAATGAGGAAATATATAAATTTGAGAATTTGATAATGTGGAAATTACAAAATTTGCATTTTCGACAATTTCTAAATTTTCAATACGGGGTGTAGGATACTACATTCTACAACAGGTACTTCACACTACGTGGAATTGGCTATCCTGTATTTCTTTTTGTGGGAGAGGGGTGAAAAGGTAATAAATTATCGGTAAATAGAGGACAGATTAATTAATCCCATTAACCGAGCGGCGTGTACCGAAATTGAGACGTACCGTTCGTCCCAATTGGATTATCATAACGGAATTTTAATAAAGGTATTATTGCTGTAATTACACCAGCGAAATGCGAATACTCGTGTGGGTTTATAATTAGAGTGATGCAAAATAAGTAAACAAGAATATGCGAAATGTTTTGATAAGTATATAAAAAACATGATTTATTAAATGGAACGATATATCGAAATGATACGTAACATACATTCGTTTTATTATTCCTTTATTGCATTCTGAAAAATCAATGTTTTCGTACTTTTAAAAATAATTATAACAAGAAAATGACAATAAAGAAATTTTAAAATAGATTTTTTGAAATAAATTTGAATTTTTCTACTTTATTAAATATAAATAAATTACACATTTCATAATTAGTAGAATTACCGACAATGTTTCTTGCATTTTGAGATTGTAATTTTTTATTTGTAATATTTGCAAACTATTGCAAATAATTAACAATGATTATTACTTTTTTTATATTAATATATAACTTTGCTTTAAATAATTTTTTCTTCAAACTTGTTCATCAAAATAAATATTCGTAAATTTGAATAATTATTTATTGCTTAAAATGAATTTATTCAAATTTAACCATTCACTTATTTATTAAAATAAATTCATTTACATTCCATGACTATTTATTTACCGAAATAAATTTACTTGAATTTAAATATTTATTTATTTATTAAAATGCATTCATTTAAATTTGAATATTTATTTATTCGTTAAATTACATTCACTTACATTTAAATATTTATTTCTGTATTAAAATAAATTTATTTAAATGGAAATATTTATTTATTTGCTAAAATAAATTTATTTAAATTAAAATGTTTATTTATTCATCAAAATAAATTTATTTACATTTACATATTTATTTTAATAAATTGGAGAAATTTATTCTCAAAAAATCACGCAATATCACATCTGCAAGGTATAGATGAATAAATTAAGTACATAATAAAAATAAAAATGTATAATACCAGAAATAAGACATGTAAAGCTCATAAAAATTTTCTTAGAACATGCAAACATTACTTTAAACTTATAGTTATTGAACAGTGTTGAACACACAAAATAAATAATTTTGATACTTGCATCACACGAACAGCGTCGTTTCATTTATATATTAGATGATAGTGCTTCAAATCGTATAGTAATTACTGCACTCCGATATTCAGTGAGTCAAGAAAACGACGGCATAATAAAATTTTATTTAATACTCGACAGTTTCATATTACTCGACCTGTTGCAATACGGTGTCGGGTTACAATTCCCAGAGATCTCGATTCCGCGAATAATATCACAATTTTCAGCTTTATTAATCTCGAACTCGCATACGTTCCATTAATATTAAAAGTCAACTAGTATATCCGTCGAGTATATTGAAATTCCCGGAATCCATGAAAAGCTTCAATATTTTTTAAAAAGTTTGAAATATCACATTCTGATCGAAAACGTATGAAAAGCTGTCGTCAGAAAATAAATTCCCTATAAATGTAGAATTGTCTTGCCTAGGAATTTGGTATCGATTTCTGATCAATTTCAGTAATTTTTAATTTCTTTACCCGGTTTGAAAAACAAGCCATCATAAACGGTTAAACGAAAAAAGAACCAAATTGTGTACTCATCGAGTACATTGAAATTCCCAGAATCCATGAAAAGCTTCAATATTTTTTAAAAAGTTTGAAATATCACATTCTGATGGAAAACGTATGAAAAGCTGTCGTCAGAAAATAAATTCCTTCTAAATGTAGAATTGTCTTCCCTAGGAATTTAGTATCAATTTCAGTGATTTTTAATTTCTCTACCCAGTTTGAAAAGCAAACTATCATAAACGGTTAAACGAAAAAAGAACCCAATACGATGTACTTACTGTAACTCTATCTGAAAATATAGAGTCAGATTTTTATTATCGTCGATATCGTTCGTGCGAAACAGCTTGAATACATTGCTCCAGAGTCTAAATCAAATTCACCGTATCATCAAGGTAGCTTGTGCATGGCGAAAGAGGAGAAAAAAAAGGAAGATCTTCAACGCCGATTCGAGACGGTGCAGCAGGCATGTTGCCGTAGGTGTTGCGTTTAAAGCTAACGCTTCATTGCGGAATCGCGAGACTCATGCTGCCTCTATATTCCTCCTAATTATTGGGTCCGGTAACTATCGAAGACGCCACGGACGCCGTTATCGGGGAAACTGGCAGACGACCGTGAACATTGACAAAGAAAATGAGACGGTAGAGTATGTCAGGTGAATCCAACCGCTTGTTATTTAACCGGGATGCTCTTGCACGCTGCTACTCTAGAAACAGTCCGACTTGGAGAAGGTGACGAACATGCGATAGAAGAGGAAGGTAAGTAAAGAGGAATAATGAGAGGATGCGAGAGGACTGAGAGAAGAGGAAGAACTGTGAGGATGTGAGAGGAGGAAGAACGAGACGCTGAGAGAGGAGGAAGAACAGGAGGAAGCAATGTGAGGCACTTTACCAAACGCATGTACAGGAGGTTTCAACATCGTTGTCTGTTATACCATAACGAATTATATCTCTATCCAAGTTTCTGTTGATAAACAGTTTTTGGTTTATCTGGACATGTATAGGTTCAAATATTGTAGGCAACCCTATATCTGGCGCATAGGAGGCTGAGGGTTTAAGAGACCACCTTGAACACTCCCAATGTGACGTAGGTGACCAAATGTTTGCCAACTCTTATTCTTTGACTCAATTGTGACTGCTTGAGCCAATACCGTCGAAAATACGTGTGGGTCTAAATGTCCACTTTTTTGACCAATTGGGGTTGTAGATTACGCCAGCCCTGGGTCAGCCTCCTACGTCAGAAATAGGGTTGTCCACAGTAGGTGTTACATTCTATCGAGTATTTTTAGTTTGTTATTCACATCTGGTTGCCAGATCACTTAATAGTAGAGTAGTAGAGAGTCCTTCGCAGTTTCCTACTCGTGTCGAGGTACTGCTTGGTTCGATTACTTGCTATGGTCACTTTATGGGCAGTACCCAGACCGCACACGTCCCTCGGTTTTCTATTTCCACCCGAATTTGTGTACCCAATATAACTGTTTCCCTGAGTCTTGTTCGTGAAAATTGTACACATGGAGTCTTCATCTTGTGAATAAGCAGTCGAAAAGATAGACACTTTGGAACAATATCAGATACGTAGACACGAGGTTGTTCTTTTTGAAACAACATCGGATAGACATGCAGTCGTTCAGTTTGGAACATCGAATAGACACGCAGTCGTTCAGTTTGGACGTCGTTAAAAATAAACGTAGCTGTTCAGTTTGGAACACGATTAAAACAAATATAAAGGAAATATTAGTATTATACAATTACTCGATCCATTTATAAATATTAGTAATTGTCTACCCAATATATTGTCTTGTATTGATCATGTGTTAGATTATTTCGAAATTAACCCCACATCGTCCTCCACACATGACTCTTCCTCTGGCAAGTCTCACCCGAATTTTGAATAAGCTTCAGTTTACGTCCAATTTGCATAGTCATTGCTGAATACAAAATTGACATAACATTTCAACTTTTATCTGTTTTAATATTGTGGTTAGTTCCGACTGACGCATCTGGTAAATAAATCATAAAGCAAGTTAATGTACGAGCTTTGAAAAATGAAGAGAAACAGAAGATTCTGCTGATTCTCATTGAGATAAAGAATTATTAATTTATGTTTTATCGTCCGTTTAACTATTATTTAACTTCGTTTCTAATTTCGAGGTAAGTGAGCATTGTTCATCGGTAGATTTAGCGTGATGGTTCTCTGAGTGGTTCAAATACAGCAAATAGATATGCAATTTTACATAAAAGAGTTGCATTTGTCTTTTTACAAGCTTTAATATCAACACAGTGGGATTGGAAAAATGAAATACGTACTTTATAAACCCGAAAAAAGTATACCTAGATAAATACCTTTCAACGGTGATGTATACGCTGCAAGCAATGTTTCATTGAACTTTCATTACGCGCTGAGAAAATATCTCCGCCATCTCTTTTCCATTTAATATCAATGATACTTTCCGTAAACAATGTCTGTTTTTATTCTCGTATGGGCTTTCGAAATTTTACTCCGTGTTTTATTAATTCAGATCGAGGTGTATTAAAAGCTTCGAAACCTGCTGGCTACATTTGTTCCGTGTTTTCGGAAATTACGAAAATTCGATATCGAGCACGATTCAATTTTATTACCAACTATGATAGAAGAAACTGCAGCTGTTAATACGTTAAAATGTGTACAATTCAGGAATCTATGTAATTTGATATTTTATGGTGGATTTGAAAATTCGCATCGAAAGAGAAGTCTATTTTTCAAAATAACTTTAGATTTTCTCCATTAGAGATGAAAGCATTGAGAAGATCAATTCCACATTGTTATTTTAACATTCATGCTATAGTAATTTTATTCGAACAATTCTTTTCTGTTTTCTTTAATCGATTATTTGGTTGTTTTATTTCCGTTGGTAATGATAAGTGGGAGATTTATCTGAAATGTGTTTTAGGTTCCCTCGCGTTATATTGCTAGATGGTAGATAACGTGGAATACTACATGTGGATAACTATGCGTCAGATTGTCACTCGTTAAATTGCTACGTGGCAAATAGTTAAGCGTTAAATTATCATGCATAAAATTGCCGCTTGTTAGATCGCCACGAAATGTATCGTCGCGCACTGAATATACACGCGTGAAACTGTCAAAAGTTAAATTTGCATGTGTTAGAAATCATGATAAATTAGAAATTTGAAAATTTGAAAATTTGGAAATTTTGCAACATCAAGGTTTAAAAATTTGGAGATATTAAAATTTGAAAATTTGCGAACTTTTTACTTTTAGAAAATTGAAAATTCAGAAAAATAGAGTTTTGAAAATTTATGAAATTTGAGAATTTGAGATTTTGAGATTTGATTGAAATTTTAAAAAATAATTGAAATTTGGTCATAGAAATTGATAATCGAAATTTGGAAAATCAAATACTTGAAAGTTTAAAAATGTGTTGATTTAAGAATTTCGAAATTTACCTAATATGTTGGATTACAACACATTGAATTATCATGTACATCATCACACGCCTTAAACTTACGGTATTTCAAGTTACATCCTTAGGACGTTACAATTTGCATTCTAGGAAACCAAACAGATCCACCGTAGCCTCCCGTCGCTTTCATCAATGTGCGTAAGCCTTCATAGACCACTACAATGCACGCGTTCAGCCAATTAACGCTCTACTATAATCTCTCAATTTGCTATAATGAATTATTAGTGCAATTTCTTCCATCACGGCACAGATGTTAATTGCAAATCAGGGAGTACAGTTGTAGATTACTGATACTGTTACCAAATTAACAAAGACATAATAAAATACCAGGAATGAAAATTTGAAAGTACTGAAAGAAATCTCGCTCAAGCATCACTTCAAGTCCCAGCCTTTTTCATGTTACAATTATTCTTTCAAAAGTAAAGATGGCATATCTTGACGCCGGTTTGCTATTTATCTGGCGTCTGCTCGATCTGGAAGTATAAATGTCCCGTAATCATTCGCGGGAATCATCGCCGCAGGTATGCTCGGAAATTAGAAGTCGTATCTGATGCACGGCCTTGGAAATCGTTTAGATCTGCTTGATTTCTAGTAAATGGAGAAAACTAGATGGTCTAGTATTTTAATATTACTTGGTTATTACCTATGAAGTTAAAACCAACCTCTTGTCATGCAAGACCCAACGAATCCCTGGGTCTATAATGCTCAAACGTGTCTTGCTGAAGACGAAGAATTTGCAAAATGTTATAATAAAATTTGTCACTTATATTATTAGACTGTCCAGTTACATTTCAATTCAATTTCGTTATCTATAAAATTATTTTACATCAAACTGTTCACGTATAGGAGGTTTCCCAGCATACTCGAGAATCTATAATGAAGGATGCTCAAACGTGTACCCTCAATAATGAAGGGCTTGTAAAGTTTTATAAAGAAAATTATTACTCCTCTAGACGTTCTAGTTATATTTCAATGTAACTTGATTATTACCTAAGAAATTATTTAAAATCAGACTGTTCACGTATAGGAGACTGTAATGTACTCGAGGATCTATAATGAAGGATGGTCAAACGTGTATCCTCAATGATGGGGCGCTTGTGAAGTATTATAGGGAAAATTGTTACTTATATAGGCCTAGATATATTTCAATGTAACCTGATTATTACCTATGAAATTATTCCGAACCGAACTCTTCACATGTGAGAGATCTAATGTATTCGAGGATCTATAATGAAGAATGCTCAAACGTTTATCCTTAATGATAAGGAACTTGTGAAATGTTATGAAGAAAGTTGTTACTTGTATAGTGGTCTAGTTATATTTCAATGTAACCTGATTATTACCGATTAAATTATTTCAAACCGGACTCTTCACACGTGTGACCTCCTGTATTCGAGGATCTATAATGAAGAATGCTCATACGTCTATCCTTAATGATAAGGAGCTTATCATGAAATATTATAGTTACTTATATAGTAACTAGACCGTCTAGTCTTATTTTGATGCAATTTAGTTATTGCTTATGAAGTTATTTTAGACCAGACTATTCATATGTAGGTGACTTTCTAAGATATTTAAGGATCTATGATGAAGAGTGTCTAAAGATTTATCCTTAATGATAAGGAGCTTAACATGAAATATTATGGAGGTGTTACTGATGCAACTAGATGGTCTAGTTTTATTTTGATGCAATTAAGCTATTTCTTATGAACTTATTTAAAACCAAACAGTTCATACGTAGGTGACTTTCTAAGATATTTAAGGATCTATGATGAAGAGTGTCTAAAGATTTATCCTTAATGATAAGGAGCTTAACATGAAATATTATGGAGGTGTTACTGATGCAACTAGATGGTCTAGTTTTATTTTGATGCAATTAAACTATTTCTTATGAACTTATTTAGAACCAAACAGTTCATACGTAGGTGACTTTCTAAGATATTTAAGGGTCTATGATAAAGACTGTCTAAAGATTTATCCTTAATGATAAGGAGCTTATCATGAAATATTATGGAGGTGCTACTGATGCAACTAGATGGTCTAGTTTTATTTTGATGCAATTAAGCTATTTCTTATGAACTTATTTAGAACCGAACAGTTCATACGTAGGTGACTTTCTAAGATATTTAAGGATCTATGATGAAGACTGTCTAAAGATTTATCCTTTATGATAAGGATCTTATCATGAAATATTATGGAGGTGCTACTGATGCAACTAGACGGTCTAGTTTTATTTTGATGCAATTTCCTTATGAAGTTATTTATAACTAGACTGTTCATATGTAGGTGACTTTCCAAGATATTTAAGGATCTATGATGAAGACTGTCTAAAGATTTATCCTTTATGATAAGGATCTTATCATGAAATATTATGGAGGTGCTACTGATGCATCTAGACGGTCTAGTTTTATTTTGATACAATTTCCTTATGAAGTTATTTATAACTAGACTGTTCATATGTAGGTGACTTTCTGAGGTATTTAAGGATATATGATGAAGACTCTAAATATATATGCTGAATTAAGCTTATGGTAAAGTAGTACGAAGAAATTTGTTACTGATATAGTGACTAGATCTAGTTTCGTTTCAGTGCAGCTAATTACCTAAGAAGTTAAAACCAGACTGTTCATACTTAGGCGACTTTCTAATTGAGGATATATGATGAAGATTGCTCAAATATGCAATCTCAATGATAAGTTTATCACATTATGTAGAAAGTCACTTATCTAGTGACTAATCGGACTAGTTATATTTTAGTGTAACTTGATTATCACCAATAAAATTAAAACCAGACTTATACCATGTAGGAGACTTTCCAGCCACGAATATTTAAACATGTACTCCAACGACGAGTTCAGAGCTAAAATAAAATATTATAACAAAATTTGTTGCATAACTGATAACCCTACGTCACCATGAACGATATAACTAAAAGATTTCTTCGAAGTAAGTGAAGTTCTTGATGAAGTCCCCGCTTCTCCATAAAAGGTTATTCAGTTATGTTAGCAAGAAATGGAATGCACTGTGTTTGATTACTCATTTCTATCGGCATCAAATATTTTTCTGTCAAACAAGTTTCCTGTCGGTAATGAAGCTTGACCGCCATTAAACGATGTCTGCAATTAGCGTTAGATGATTAACGTTTTGCTAGTCTTAAATCAATACAGCATTCCTCTGGTGACCTTTTCTAAGCAGTAATTTTCAGGACTAATATTAATTGTTCAAAACATGATTCAAGTGAAATATCATTTATTCATGAACTATTACGGTGACATGTAGATATTGCCTGAACAATTAAAAGATCATCTTAAAACTATCATTTATGACTGGTAAATGAAATGAACCATCGCTTTATTGCTTAATAACCGAAGATTACTAAGAGTAGATATTAGCTTTAACTTAATTGCAATATACCTGATCATTATTTCAATAATAGAATATTTATGCCGGGATGATACCAGACCAGGCTGTTCACAAATCATGTTTCTAGAGTAACACTTATAAGTTTCTCAGACAACTGCATCTTATCAGTTCTACAGTTGATTTTCCGAGGAAACTGAACAGTTCGCCGCTCGAGGAGCAGCCTGTACATCGTGGGCTAGCGAGAGTATGGTCTGAATGGTAGGCTACTGCTTCCTTCTGGTATCTACCTACGTAGGTAGATCGTCTGTACGTTAGTAACATCGCTAACGTAGATACGTATGTATGTACCTGAAGGGGGAGCTGTGCAACGAAGGAGGTTCATTGACCGCGTTGTGACTTTTCTCTCTCTTTATCGTTCCATTTATGGTTTCCTCTCGCTCCGTCCATGTCTGTTCACCTTCCTTCCGTCTTCCTTTCTCCGTCGAGACTCCGCTACGACCTTGGCGATTCAATGCCCGCACCAGATAACTCCCCTTTTCCAGATAATAGATTATTTCATACGAGTAACTAGTCGTTGGTAGTGGCCTCTCTCCTTCCACCACCGACTACTCTCTTTCGCTTTCTCCTTCGTCCTCTTTCTGCGTGTTCTTCCTGATAACTCGTTCGGCGAACCGATGCGCATCATCCACATAACCCCTTGCGATCGACAGTTATACAAAGTGCAGCGAGGATCGAATCGGATTGAAACCGGGACGCAAATACGGCCATACTCCTCTTAAAAATATGTGATTTTAATTAGGTTGACACTGTACGGGAAAGTAGGGACAACGTAACATTTTTAAATTTGACCTACTTAATCACCTTTTAAAGCTCCGCGGATTATTCCACATTTTGATCCTTTCTTTTTGCACTTTCTGATTAGATGACATTTATGGACATCTATGTTCCTTCGGAAACAGGTGTACTTCGATGACAATTTTCAAATTTCACGAGTATAAAATTCAATTTGGGAAAAGTGAAGACACCAATTTACTTACGTCAACTGTGTGAAGTGAAACATTGAGGTTATGTATTAACGAAAAATTTTCATAATAAAATGTACACTGAAAAGTTCCAGTAATGATCTATAATAGAGAGCTGTATATGAAATTCAAGTTGGGAAAAGTGAAGACACCAATTTACCAACTTAATACGTCAACTGTGTGAAGTGAAACATTGAGGTTGATGAAGTTGAGGTTATGTATTAACGAAAAATTTTCATACTAAAATGTACACTGAAAAATTCCAGTAATGATCTGTAATAGACAGTTGTATAAGAAATTCAATGTGGGAAGAGGGAAGATACCAATTTACCAACTTAATACGTCAACTGTGTGAAGTGAAACATTGAGGTTACGTTGAGGTTGATGAAGTTGAGGTTATGTCTTAACGAAAAATTTTCATAATAAAATGTACACTGAAAAGTTCCAGTAATGATCTATAATAGAGAGTTGTATATGAAATTCAATGTGGGAAAAGTGAAGACACCAATTTACCAACTTAATACGTCGACTGTGTGAAGTGAAACATTAAGGTTATGTTGACGTTGATGAAGTTGAGGTTATGTATTAACGAAAAATTTTCATACTAAAATGTACACTGAAAAATTCCAGTAATGATCTATAATAGACAGTTGTATATGAAATTCAATGTGGGAAAAGGGAAGATACCAATTTACCAACTTAATACGTCAACTGTGTGAAGTGAAACATTGAGGTTATGTTGAGGTTGATGAAGTTGAGGTTATGTATTAACGAAAAATTTTCATAATAAAATGTACACTGAAAAATTCCAGTAATGATCTATAATAGACAGTTGTATATGAAATTCAATGTGGGAAAAGGGAAGATACCAATTTACCAACTTAATACGTCAACTGTGTGAAGTGAAACATTAAGGTTATGTTGAGGTTATGTATTAACGAAAAATTTTCATTCTAAAACGTACACTGAAAAGTTCCAGTAATGATCTATAATAGAATTCCTAAAAGAGAAATAGAAAGTTAAGAAGCTCCAAAAACAGAAACTTAGAAAGTTAGGAACATAAAAGTTAATTACCAACAAATGCAATTTTCTTGTCACCGTAAAATTTTAAATTCAGATATCGAATTATTCGTACCTTCTCATATACCAGAAACGATACACAAGAAAATGTCGCGAGTGGTTATTTATTTTCGTGGTGCAGCCGCATCGATATTCCGTTGTTTGCTGGTAGGAGAGAAAATATAGAACAGTTTCGCGTTATATTGCCCTCGAATTTCTTGCAGAAGGCGGTCAGTGCGTCTCGTCAGTTTTCTTTCAGTCGTATGATGAATTATTCCGTGTTTGTGTACGACATTAGTTCCGTTGAAAATATCCGCGAAATATCTTCGAGCGGCGAATACATTTAGATACATTACGCGAACAGAGTATGGTGGAATAAGGTATACTGCGTCGATTTTATTCAGTTCTGCTCGATTCATGCCGTTTGCATAATGCGAGTGGACTGCATTACGTGAATGCGAGTTTCCCCGTGCGTTTCTTTCGTTGCTTTTTTCTTCACCTAAGACCACCATTTTGCCTCCACACGAGCGAACCATTATAAATCACGCGAAAGACGTTACTTCCGTTCGAATGTGCTGTTATGTCGTATAAATGACAGAGGATCTTGAACACCACGTACTTATTTAATTTTACGTTGAACTTTGTCTTGGGGCACCATTTTCTGAAATCTTCATGCATTATCTCATGCATTATCTGTTCAATAAGTTTAGACGAAATGTAATGATATTTAATGTCGGCTGTTAAAGTTGAGTTTTGAGGTAATGTTTATTTGACTTTGATGTGCCAGCTGGGTGAATTTTATTATTTAGTAAAACGCATATTATACGAATTATGTATTGTATGAATTTAGAGGTTAGAGAAAGGGAAAGTTTGGAAATTTATAAAATAGAGATGTGGGAATTTAGGGATTTTTACATTTTGAAATTTGAAAATTTGAGAAAGAGAAATAAAGTGTTCCATAGTTTAAGAATTAGCAACTGTGGATGTGGACGGTTTGTAGATGTAGGTCTCATGTACCTTAAAAACTTGGAGATTTAGAAAATGAAAAATTTGGAACTTGAAGAATTTGGGAATTAGAAAATTTACAAACATATAGAAATTATAACAATTGGAAAATGTGAAAACTTGGGAATGTAGAGATTCGGAAATTTATAAATTTGAAATTTTAGAGGATTTGTGAATTTGGGAATTTATAAATGTATGCATTTGAAAATTGAAAAAATAAAAACTTGAAGAATTGAAGAATTCAAAAATTGAAGACTTGAAAACTTGAAAACTCAAAGACTTGAAAACTTGAAAACTTATCAACTTCAAGCAATAACAATTTAAATGCTTGAAAATTCAAAAGTCTCAACGTTCATAAATTTATAAAAACGAAGATTTTTGTGAATTTAAAAATTATTAAATTTACATATACATTCTCATGCAAGGTCACCTGTGTTACCCTCAAGTGTACACAGGTACATAATTTCGCCACCAGAATGTTTTCAACATGAATTCATATTCGGGAGCGTACGACATTTATTAATTTGTCAGCTTTTAAATTAAAAAGACCAATATTGATTATTGAAAATGAATTACGCGGGTCTAGGAAAACGTTTTACAATTATAGTTTGACCACACCTAACGCATTATGGTCGGACTTCGATGGACTCCCGAAACCATGGTGTAACTAGATTATCGTCTAATTGAATTATATTTCGAGCAACTTATTTAGCATAAACGAATACCGACGCAATCGTTTTTGTGTTGGTATAGACAGTTTCGTACGTCGTATTTTACAACCAAGTAAGATAAGTTGCACTTATTTCAAATTTCATATTTTTAGTTTATTTTAGGCATTTGCAATCGAACTTTGAATATTTTATGTGATTTCAAGTATAGTATTGTGTGTTCGCATATGTTTGTCTCATGCTAAATAGTCGTAGGAGTGTAAGTATTCAGAGGCTAGCTATCAGTTGATATTTATTGGAGATTTATTTTATTTAAATACTTTCAAGTTTCCAAGTTTCCAAGTTTTCAAGTTTTCAAGTTTTCAAGTTTTCAAGTTTTCAAGTTTTCAAGTTTTCAAGTTTTCAAGTTTTCAAGTTTTCAAGTTTTCAAGTTTTCAAGTTTTCAAGTTTTCAAGTTTTCAAGTTTTCAAGTTTTCAAGTTTTCAAGTTTTCAAGTTTTCAAGTTTTCAAGTTTTCAAGTTTTCAAGTTATCAAGTTATCAAGTTTTCAAGTTCTCAAGTTCTCAAGTTTTTAAGTTCTCAAGTTTCGATAGAATGAACACCAGATAATACATCTGTATTCTGAAATAGACTTAATTAGATGACATTATAGCATTCTCAAAGTGTCAGCGTTTTTAAAAATATTTGACACCCGGTATATGAAGCTTAGCGATTTAAGACTACAAAAAATGACATTTTTGTAACATGTAGTAAAATGTGTAATATACATTGGATGAGAAGATAATAGCTCTAAAGCCGCTTACCATTTAAAACAGCATCTCACAAGTTAAATTGATCAACTTCGTAAAATTAGGAGCAGAGGAAATTGATGCAGTAAATATCGCTGAAAGTTTCTGTTAAGATGAGAGCAGAATGTGGAACTGACTGGCAAAGTTTCCCATAGATTCGATTGTAAATAGAACCTCATTTATAATTAGGTGATACCGGTTTGAATACTGAATGGAGTCAACTACTTATGATAATTGGAAAGCAATACGTATTCAGATCGTATGATTTTTGTAATGGGATAAAGTGTAAAAATAGTAAATGATATATTGGACTCGGAAATTCGTTGAATTATAAAAGCATATGAAGATGTTAGGAATATCATGATTAAAATACTATCGTTTTTTTTTTTCGTTTTTAATCTGTGAGCAATTGGAACATAAATCAAGTTTAAAAATATTATAAATTATTAAATTCGAAATAGTTTTACATTCTCAAATTTATAACAACTTTAAATTGTAAAATTTGAAACAATTTTAAACAGATTTGTAAAATTTCATGATTTTAAATTTAGAAATGTTGTGAAAATATATATTTTCAAATTTGTAAATGGAATTTTAATACATACGAATTTGGAAAAATTGAGAAATTTTCATAAATTACAACACTAAATGTTCTATTTTCGGACATAGAAATTTCGGGATTTTCAAGTTTATACATTTAAAAAATAAATTAGGAATTTTAGAAATTATCGAATATCCAAACGTAGACGTTCGGAAATCTCCAAATGTTGAAATTTTAAAATCCACAGATTCCTAAACTGAAATATGGACACTTAAATTTTGAAATTTGAAAACACAAATTTAGAAGTATTCAAATATCGAAAACGTGAAATCTCCGAATTCTTAAATTGCATCACAAGCCATTTACAGAATAACGGCTCAATTAATATTTTTATGGAAAACGATGTAAATATCGTGCTGATCCATAGAAAGTTTGTTAATCACAATAAATACGCCAATGACTTTTTCTTGGGTTATTATAATGACAACAGGTTAGAATATAACACATCTTTTTCTGAAAGATGTATAATAAAGGAGGTGTGCATAAGGGTGGCCATATAACAGGTATCTCCTTTAAATCTCATGTTAAAGAAGTAATAAATAAATTAAAAGTAAAGTACATCAAGTTTAAATGTTGAAATGTATAATGTCAAAATGTCAAAATATATAAATGTATTTAAAGTATATCAAGTTTGAAAGTGACATATAAACTACCGATGTTAACCCACGAGTTTGCGCGTGAGGCTGACGTGTTTAGAAGAGTTACTCCAATTGGTCAGAATAGAAAAATGGACGCCTCACACGTATTTTCGGCGGTACTATTTGCTCGAGCGGTTGCACACTAATTATTATCCTTCTCAAGTTCCAACCTTCCAAAGTTCTAATGTTCCAAAGTTCCAACTTTTCGAAGTTCCAACCTTGCAACGTTTCAATTTTCCAAAGTTCTAACCTACCAAAGTCCCAACAGTGCAATGTTTTAACCTTGCAAAGTTCCAACCTTCCAAAGTTTAAATCATTCAAAGATTTAACCTTCCAAAGTTATTAACTCCTAATGTTATAATCTTCCAAATTTTCGACCTTCCAAAATTTCAACCTTCTCAAACGTCATCTTTCTCAAGTTTCAACCTTCCAAAGTTCTAACGTTCCAAAGTCTTAACCTTCCAAAGTCTCCACCTACCAATGTTCTAACTTTCCAAAGTCTGAACCTTCCAAAGTCCCAACCCTCCAAAGTTCCAATCTTCCAAAGTTCTAACCTTCCAAAGTCCCAACCATGCAATGTTTTAACCTTCCAAAAGTACTCATCTTCTAAAGTTTGAATCATCCGAAGGTTCAATCTTTCAAAGTTCCGACCTTCCACTGTTCCAACTTTCCAAAGTCCCAACCTTCCCTATGTTCCAACTTTCAAAAGTCCGAACCTTGCAAAATTCTGACCTTCCAAAGTCCCCACTTTCCAAAGTTTGAATCACCCAAAGTTTCAACTTTCCAATGTCCTGACGTTCCTGAATTCCAATTTTCGAAAATCCTAACATTTGCACATTGCGATCATTCCAAATTCGATCAACCTTCTTAACTTTCAATCTTCCAAATTCCAAAGCTGCGAATATTCAAAATTTCTAAAACTAAAGCTCCAAGTTTCAAAAAGTACATCTTCTCAAAGCTTCGAACCACCTTATTCTAAAGCTTCCAAACCTCCAAATGATAGTCGGCAAACGTCCCTCAAGTCCGTGAAATAGTGCGAATTGCGTTCAGCAGTTGTTATTGTCATTATTCTTATTCACCTAAATGTAACTGGAAGTGTTCACGGTAATAGAGCTTCTTTTACTTTGGGTCACGCGCCAACTCGTGGGTTGACATCGGTACACCAATAAGGCAAATCAAGGGAGCAAGCAAATGCGTGTTAGTTCAGAATGTCACAGCATGTAAAAATCAAAACATTCAGCTCTGAAAATTATTTTCTGCACCAGTGGATGTAATACTGTTTTACTAATGATGGTACGATGATTTTGTTGCAACAAGTATGCTTTTTTAATACGGTTATTTGGGGACTGTGTAGTCGATCGTTGTAGTCTTAGTGCTGTTCTGTTTTTGCTTTAGTGAAACTTTTATGGAACTTTTATGGAATATATTCAAAATTTCTGAAACTAAAGCTCCGAATTTCTAAACGTACATCTCAAAACTTCGAATTATTCCAAAGCTTCCAAACCTCCAGATAATAATCGGCTAACGTCTCTCAAGTGAGTGAGATAGTGCGAATTCAGCAGTTGTTATAGTCAGTATTCTTATTTGCCGAAACAGGAAGTGTTCAACTCGTTCAAACATGTTGGGTCAACTCGTGGGTTGACATCTGCATATGTTAACAACAAACTATCAAATGGACTTAGACCACTTTCACATATGTCCTCTCACAGTCTCCCCATGCAAAAATTCCGAAGAATATAGAGATACCAATTGTGACTAAATTATGAATTTTGAAAAACTGAAGAAACTGCAGCAGCGTGAATCGTTGCCCCGAGTGCTTTCTCCGTTGGAAGCGAAGCAGAATGCCAAGGACGTTCGCGCGAACGTTCGCATACGCCGGAAGGAGGAGGAAGCGGAAGCAGTGGAAAGAAGCCCCGTGACTCCGGACGTTCAATTGCGTTCTCATCCTCGCGTAGTCCGGTTCCTGCTGCGCGATCAGTTTCGTCCTATCGGCTAACGAGAGGATGCAACCAGCGAATCCACCAGGAAAAGAACCGCCACTGAATTTGCATTAACGTCGGCGCACACGAGTTCCTTGCCTTCCACGATACTTTTTCGCGTATACCCATCGTTTCCAACCTGAGCAATCACAGACGTGCTGGCTGTTGCCCCCGGACCGTTGTTTGCTCGCCGATTACGCGACAACCGGAGGAACCGGGGCTCAATGTATCCGAGCGTTCTTCTGGAATTTCGATTATGTCGATGTTCCTCTCGCTGGCGCCAAACGTTTGCCAGAAGAATTTTTCCTCGCTACGGAATTTAGATTTTGGTTCGAGAGAATTTGTATTAACCGGTTCTCTGTACCGTTTCCTGGTTATGCAGTATTCGGGGATCTGCCGAACATTCTGCAACGTCTTTTTTCTTACAGTCATGTTTTTTGTATTCGGAATTTTTATCGGGCTACTGGATTCGTTCAAAAATACGAATTGAAAATAAAGTATCGGTTTCTGGTTCCACGTTTTACGGTACAAAGTTTATGATTTGTACAAGTGTTTTTGTTCAGATAAATAGTGTGTTGCTTTATGTTTCATTTATTTATTTTTATTGCGATCAAGAATTATGTGTTATTTTATACTTTGTATTTATTTGTATTTATAACGATTGTATTTATTGTTTTATACTTCAATATGCATTTATTTATTTTTATTGGGATAAAGAATGGTTGTGTATACCACGTTATACTGCAATATTTATTTGTTTGTTTTTGTTAGAATAAAGAATGATTATATGTGTTCTTTTCCTATATTTATTTTTATATCTTATTTTCAATTTAAGAGAAAGTGTGTACTGAACGATTTAGTGGTAAGTTTTTATTGTGTCCATCACTTTTGGACGTGTACACATGTCGAATGCAGTTAAATAAATTTAATTAATTAATTAATTAAATGCAATGGTTAAATGATACTTTAGAGTATCAGAAATAAAATTAAGTTTGTTTAAATGTGAAATTTAGTTTTGAACGTGGGTTTACAAACAATCTGATGAAACGTTGACAGACTCATAAGAATTTGATCTAGAAAGTGGAAAAAATAATTGACAACTGTTGCAAATATGGAAATCTGAGAATTTTTTGGAATTTATGGAAAATTTGGAAATTTAGAAATTTAAAAACTAAAAAGATCTAGAAACACAGAAGTTATTTAGAGATTTGAGGATTAACAGAAATGGGAATTTACGTATTTTAGAAATTTAAAAATATAAGAGCTGAAAAATTAGAAAATTTAGAGGACTTGGAAGGTTAGAGATTTGTAAATTTGAGAAACTTAGAATGTGAAAATTGAAAAATTTTTAAAGGTTGATAATTTGAAAATTCGAAAATTTGTAAATTTGCAATATTGCAACTTTGAAATTTTGAAATTTTGAAATTTTGAAATTTTGAAACTTCAAAACCTTGAAACCTTGAAAATTTGAAAATTCTAAATTTTAGAAAATTAGCTGCATGTCTACAAAAATATAAAAATGTAACAAAAGATCAATGTTTAATAAGAATTTCAATTTTAAACGGTGAAGTTTTATGCAAATATCTATTGATTTAACCAGACAGCACTCGAAAATAATTTAAATCAACACGAAATGAAAAATAATTTAAATCAGCACACGCCTTGATTGTATCAGCCGCTAAGACTGTCATCGTACTATGTCACGACTTCGATCATCAACTTTTTAACAACAAAAATAAAACTTGGTACTTACAAGTGATTCAGCGTGTATCAAAAACGGTACACGTTCCATGTCACATGAAAGATATGCCCATCTTCCAGTTCATTAAATTAAGTTCCAGTTCTTAACTTGAACATTTAAGACTGCATTCTTTATTTTTTAAAGATAAGGATATCAAGCTTTCGTTGTAGATCTACCAGATTATAAGCGAGTACAGTTATCTTCAGTGGGAAAATGAGTATTGCAGTCAAGACGCAGAAAAGAGAAAAAATCCACAGAAAAGGCACCGCCAAAGCGTTATCATAGTAGAAATAAATTCAGTGATAAACAAAACAAGGTCTGATAAGGTGTTAACTGCGAGAACTGAATACTGAGGATGATTCTTGACGACTCTGGAAAATTAATAAGCTCCGATCGTTGTTTATCTTATGACGAGGAGGAACAAGGACAGATATTTGGTTTCCAAAATTGTGCAAAAATGCGAGTTCGTTTTGCAAGGATTTTGAAGCCAAGAATTTTGTCATGATTTTGCAAAATATTCTTTGAACAATAATCTAGGTCGGTAAAGAGCCCGATTTTGCAGTTTCACCTTTAAAATTTCAGGAGAAGCAGTTTTTGTAGAAGAAATTTTGTCACGTTCCATTTTTCCAAACAAACTTATCGACCTAGATAATACAAAGAATATTTTGGAAAAGAAATCATGACAAAATAGTCTTGGCTTCAAAATCCTGGCAAAAGGAAGTTGAATTTTGGCACATTTTTGGAAACCAAATATTTGTCCTTGTCTGTCCTGATCAATAAACTATGAAATACATAAACAAAGATCACCGGAGTTTATCAATTTTTCAGAGGCCCCAAAAATCATTAAAAAGTCGGAGCATTCGGTTGATCCTTACCTAACCTAACCTAAAACCACCAGTAGAGTTGATCCTCAATACTAAAACTTCCAAAGCAATAAAATGACCCTCGTATAAATTCCTTATTTTAATTCACAAAATCTTTACCTAACCTAACCTAACACTAAAACTACCAAGAGAGTTGATCCTTAACCCTAAAACTTTCAAAGCAGTCAAATGATCCTTCTATAAATTCCTTATTTTAATTCACAAAATTCTTACCTAACCTAACCTAACACTAAAACTACCAAGAGAGTTGATCCTTAACCCTAAAACTTTCAAAGCAGTCAAATGATCCTTCCATAAATTCCTTATTTTAATTCACAAAATCCTTACCTAACCTAACCTAACACTAAAACTACCAAGAGAGTTGATCCTTAACCCTAAAACTTTCAAAGAAGTCAATAGACCGATCTACAAATTCCTAATTTTAATCCAAAAAATTTATTAACATCTCTCGAAATCTGCGTTGATATCCATTAAGATAGGAAATCAATGTTTGTTAATTTATGTTTCATCGTTCAGTTTCAATTTCGTGGTAAGTGTTGTTCGCTGTTGGGTTTAGGTTAATGCTCTTTCTAAAAACACACAGTTTTACGACCGCTGAGCAACATAAAATGGCCGTCAAACGACGTTAGCGCCGCCAATATCCTACTTGCAAAAGTAACGTTGTTAACATTCATGTTCCTACGATTTTATTGTATAATAAAGTTCTTTCTGGTCATTTTTTTCGATATTAAATACTCGTAAATGGCTTCCTCAACGCTTTGCTTACGAATAATTGTGACTTGTCTGCGTGCATGCCGAAAAAATGTTACATTTCGTCGGAAGCGTATAAAACAGTTAAACCACCTTCTCGTTTGTGATTTTAAAATCGAAAAAACTGTTCTAACGATGTTTTCCGGTATATTGCTTAATAACCGATTAAACATGTAAATCTTAAAGTAAGGACTTTAGAAGCAGTAAATCAATGTTCATGTAAATCAAGAATGTTTTTAATGTTTTTCCTGATTACTTAAGCTAGGTGATCAGAAAAAAATTACAGTTATTCGCGCAGATGAATCAGATTAAGTATAAAGGCTTTAATTTGAAGTAATTCAGTCAATTATGTAATTATAACATTAGCTGTTTATTAGATAAAAATGACGGTCATTCGTATGCAGATGAATCAGATTAAGCCTTTAATTTTAATTCGGTCAATTAACTAATGATAAAGTTAGCTGTTTATTAGTCGAAGAGGTAATAAAATAGATTGAGAACGATACGAACAACTTTCAGTTGAAAATGATTAACAAGAAGTACCTGGTCAGTTCCGGAAATCGATACTGTAGGCATGTGCGATGAAGTGTGAGTAACGTACTTCAATATTCAATTAGGCATGCTTAATTCAGAATGATATCAATAATTTAAAGGCGATAAGAAGATTTATTTATTACTTTATCGGTTAACTGCATTAGTACCGAGTGTTAAATACTTGTATTTTATTTAGGATTTTGAAGAGAAATCGATTTCTCAAATTTAAAAATTCATGAAATACTGCGATTTTTATACAGACGTATATTTGGATATACATATGTAGATGTATACAGGGATACAATGTAGGTGTTTCTTCGAACACAAGTATGATAGATGTCTGTAGTCATTTGTATTCGGTTTTGTAGGATCAAATGTAGAAATTTATAAAAATTACAAGTTTTTGATTTTCAAATTCTTCAGTTGTCAAACTGTCAAATTGTCAAATTCTCAAATCCCCAAATTCTCATATTCCCAAATTGTCAAATTCTCAAATCCCCAAATCCCCAAATTCTCATATTCCCAAATTGTCAAATTCTCAAATCCCCAAATCCCCAAATTCTCATATTCTCAAATTCTCAAATTCTCAAATTCTCAAATTCTCAAATTCTCAAATTCTCAAATTCTCAAATTCTCAAATTCTCAAATTCTCAAATTCTCAAATTCTCATATTCTCAAATTGTCAAATTCTCAAATTCTCAAATCCCCAAATCCCCAAATTCTCAAATTCTCAAATCCCCAAATCCCCAAATCCCCAAATTCTCATATTCTCAAATTGTCAAATTGTCAAATTCTCAAATCCCCAAATCTCCAAATCTCCAAATCCCCAAATTCTCATATTCTCAAATTCTCAAATTCTCAAATTCTCAAGTTCTCCAGTGGTCAAATTGTCAAATTGTCAAATTCTCAAATTCTTAGTCTCCCATTTTCAAATTCTCAAATTCCTAAATTCTTAAATTCCCATATTCTCATATTTCTAAACATCTAAATTAATAAATGTCCATAGTTTGACACTTAAAAATTTTTAGTTACCATAATTTTAAGCTTCTAATTTAAAAAATGTTACTGTTCCTGATTTTGAAAAATCGATAATGTATAAAAACCTAAATTCCTAAATTTCCTTGAAAATTCCAAAATTTACCAACCAAACATTCAAGGAGTGTTACAATCCCCTTCTATATCGCTATTTTTTTTATTTCAGCCTATCATTCTAGATACTGTACACGCATGTAGCCAATGCATAATAATATATCACGATAATTAATGATACATACATACGTAGTTTTCATAAATTCAACAAGATTAAATGTAGGTAGTAATTATTATTGTTATTTTAATAGCTTCACATATTACGAGTTTAAAAAAAGAATAATGGTAGGTGTAGTTTGCAACGAGTAATACACGTTCCTGTAATTATGAATTTTAATGAACTGGAAACAAAGGACGCATGTATTTTCGTCAAAGAGGAATATGTTATGCTTTTATTAAAGCACGTAACATATAACGAAAAATAAATGTATTATACGGATATTAAATATTCTGATGCTTACTTTTAATCATTTCACGAATTGAATCGACTGCGACATGAAATGAAAATAAAATTAATCACACTCTTAATATTTATTTCCAAATATACGAAAAGAGCTATCTGTACCTACTATGAATTTTATTTTTTCGAAAAAATTCATGTGTAATATGGATTTTATGTTATCAAAAGATTCATAGGTAACACAAATTTTATTTAAAAAAAAGATTCATGTATAAGTTCTATTTTATAAAAAGATTGAAGTGTAATTTTATATAAACCCTAAACAAATATAAATAAATGTACGCGGAAATTAAGATGACTCCTCAGGGAAGAAAGTGACATTCCATTTCTTTTAACATAGAAATTCGTAATTTTAATTCAAAACGAGAAACAGGGGAAATAAATACTAGTATGAAGAAACCACTATTCAGTGATGTATACAATTTAGTACAAACAAAATCGTATTACAACAAATCTTTTTAGGTTTACATTCAATAATTTAAGTCTTTAAGTTAACATGCAATATTACATCAGAATTAATTTTTTTTTTATTTTGAATAAATTGCACACAGATATTTTGCAGCATTTTTTATAAAAAGAGATCATATTTCTTTTACTTATTTATAAATATAATTCATAGTGTTAGATTTTACTTCTCCATTTTGTGGATAAATAAAATTCATATAGGTTTTTCATTCTTGATACTATCAATAACAGGTAAATAATATTTTAGCAACATTATAAAATTTGACACCCACTGATATAATATTCTTACAATAAAATCACATATAACAACAATAAAACCAAAATATATCTCAAAAATAAATTTAGATATCAAAAATCAAAGAACGAAACTAATGTTCAAATAAGAGAAAAAGATACTAAAGCTTAAAAGATTGCATAATAAATAAAAGACTGCAAAAATATAATGGAAATAATAAAAATCAAATTGCAAAGTGAACGATGAATTAAATACAACGATTAATACATTTTTATAATTTTTATCCCGTGCAGTATTTTGCAATTTATTTTCGCAGCCGCATTATCCGCGATTGAATAAATTATAGAACATAATCGAAATGCTTTAAATAATAATTCGCGTCAATTAATAATCCATCGAGTGATCTCATATGCTTTCGTACGTGTAGGCGAATTATTCAACAAATCGTCCATCCAACGAACAAATGCTTGTCCTGGTGGACTGTCCTCTGCAAGTGGAAATTGGCTCGAACCAGTTTTAATGATGAGTGCAGACTGTTCTGCTGGTAATTTTGCATTCATAGAGTGGGAACACGGGGATTGCTCGACCGCGTAAAGTCTCGTATTTTCAACAAAAAGAAATAACATGTCGCTGCGTGACGCTGGACAATTCGAGTGTGTTTATAAAAACATTTTTCTATTAACGCTTTGCCAGTTTCGTTAATGGATTCGACAATGAACATTTGGTTTTTCAAGCTTTACTGCTAACTACCGATCGGTTGAAAAATAATGGCGGAAAACGAGATGTAAACAGGAGATTTTGCAAG
Organism: Megachile willughbiella; assembly: GCA_945859595.2. Lineage (NCBI taxonomy): Eukaryota > Metazoa > Arthropoda > Insecta > Hymenoptera > Megachilidae > Megachile > Megachile willughbiella. The sequence continues at coordinate 4,474,526 of OX243807.1, forward strand.
TAACTGAGGGGAATTGGTATTCAAATTTCAGTGAAGTATGAACGCACATCAGGTTTGAAAGATGGAGTATAGAGTGATTTTATATGTTGAAATTTAGAAATGTGGATAGAGGAATATGAAATTTGTTCATATTCAAAACTATGAGATTAAATATTTAGAAAAAGAAATTTCTGAAGTCGAAAATTTTGAATCGATAAATGGAGAAGTTACAAATATGCACTTTCCAGATTTTCAATCTTTTGTAGTTAGAAATGAAACATGGAAGTATTTGATTGTAAAATTGAAAGAGACATATAGGAATATTGACTTTTCAGATATTCATGTTTTTTAATTAGTAAGTTAGAAATTTACCTTGTAAAATTTGTTAATTACTTAATTTTCAATTCTTATAAATTTATATATCTGTATTTGGAAATTCCAATATTTCTGAATTCTCAAATTTTTCAATTTTCTTCCATTTTTCCATTTTCTAGTTTTCAATTCTTCAATTCTTCAATTCTTCAATTCTTCAATTCTTCAATTCTTCAATTCTTCAATTCTTCAATTCTTCAATTCTTCAATTCTTCAATTCTTCAATTCTTCAATTCTTCAATTCTTCAATTCTTCAATTCTTCAATTCTTCAATTCTTCAATTCTTCAATTCTTCAATTTTTCAATTTTTCAATTTTTCAATTCTTCAATTCTTCAATTCTTCAATTCTTCAATTTCCAAATTATCAAATTACCAAATTTTTAAATAAGTAAATTACTTAATTATCAAATTTCTCAATTTGCTTATCCTTCACTCCAGAATTTCCAAATTCCGCCATTTATAATTTCACAGATTTTCAAATTTCGGAATACTAACCATTTTTGTAAACTTGTGAATGTTCTAATTAAAGAGTTATTAATTGTCCTATTTTCCTAATTTTCAAATTCCCAAATTTACAAATACATAAATCTCGAAATTTACAAGTTTAAATTTACAAACTTAAAAATCTACCAACAAGTTTCCAAATTTTCAAATTGTGATTTATAAACCTATAAATTAAGAAATTCCCAAAGTACCAAATTTCTTAGTATCCAAATTTGTAAATTATTATTTCACTGTTCCATGGTATTTCACAAGTTAGAACATATATTACTTCCACCCGTTCGAATGCACATGTGTTCCGATTAATCAATCAATGAAAGTCGACATGGTTTTCAATCTACATTGTGCAATTATCATTATACTCATCATACTTTCATGTTAGTATAACTCTAAAACTTACATAAAGTACTCATTACATATACGTTACATATTACATATACATAACATTACATATACATAGCATTACATACACATAACGTTACATATACATAACATTTCATATACATAATATTGCATATACATAACATTACATATACATAACATTACATATACGTAACATTACATATACATAACATTACATATACATATACTTATAAGTACTCATTACATTGCATAGAAAGTTACACAAAAACATGTTTCATGTATGTAAAAACGCGAACCAAAATAATATCCTTGACAGAACATTTCTGAATAATAGAAATGGACGAGAATGTATCCACTTACATTCCTGATAACTTCAAAAATAATTGTAAAAAATGCAGGGGTGCCGATACGTTATAAATTCACAACGCATCGGCAAAATTTTCAAAAAATATCGTATCGTACGATCAGCTGCACCCGAAACCGTTTCGTTGATACCACGATCGTGGAATAACATTCCTCGTTCGCGTTTTATTCACCCTGGAGCCGGTGTGCACGACAATCAATTACAATTTACAGCGAAACACGGCGCAACCGATTCGACCGTACCTTTCCTCCGCAATGGCGTTTATGTTTCTCAAACACAATGGCTGCAACGTGCCGGTGGACGCAGTCAAATAACAAACCGTCCGGCTAGACGCGGCTACGAATAACTGTTCTGCATTTCGGAATGTTAGCAGCCTTTGCAGTCGAGGGGTATGCTCGCGTTGGTATGCGTTCCTCCCCTCGATCCTGTAAGAAATTGCCCGTCGAACAATTCGGTAAAGACGTCGAACGAGGTCAATGGTGTAATCGCGAGTGTACACTCGGATGCAGCCTTACCTGGGATGAGGATTCGGATGTAAACTTTAATTAAAATTCCTCAACTTTACACTTTTGAATTTTTAAAATTTTTGAACCATTAAAAGATCCAATTTTTGGGGTTTAGAATTTTAGAATTATCCAATCTTCGAATACTTGAATTTTCCAATTTACGAATTTCCGGATTTTCGAGTCATGAAATCATCGAATTATGGAATTTTCGAATATTCGGATTTTCAAATCTTTGAACTTGATTCATCAAATTTACAAATTTTTACTAAATCTCAAAGCTCGTAAATCTTAAGGTCCACAAATACCTATACTCTCAAATCCTTGGCTCTCTAAATTCCTATATTTTCAAATACCCAAATTGTCCAATTTCTTCACCTGAAATACAGAATTCCACAAGTTCCTAGATTTCTATATATTAAAATACGCAATTTTACCCATACTTGTATTAAAATATATATGAATATTCAAATTCACTAAATTCCTATATTCTTGTATGCCCAGATTACCAAATCTTAAGATTTTTAAGTACAAATATTCTCAAATTCATAGGTTTCTAAATTTTTAGATTTGTAACTATTTAAATTGTTCAATTTAACTATCACAAGTTCATAGATCCCCCCATTTCTAAATTTCTAAATATTAAAATTCCCAAATTTCCTTATCCCTAAATTTCTATATTACAGAATATCCAACCTCTTAAAGTTTTAGACTCCCAAGTTCCAATATTCGCATCTTACTAGATCCCCAGTGCCAAATCAACAAATACAAAGGATCTTAAATATATCCCCAAATTGTTATGTCTTCAAAATCCTCAGTTCCTAAATATCCAAATTCCCAAGTTTGCCTTACACCTAAATTCCTAAATCTCATACTTCTAATTTCCAAAATCCTGTATCACCACATCCCTACAGTTTTAAATTCTGATGTCTCCAAATCCCCAAATTTCCAAATTCGTAGATTTCTGAAGATCCAAATTCTCAAGTTTAATTATTTCTATATCCCTAAATCCGCAAATTTTTGAATCCCTAAATTCCTGCACCCCGACATCTTTAGCTCTCGAAGTTCCTGCATTCCCATATTTCTAAATCCCCAAATCTCGATTTTTCTAAATACCAATATTTCCAAAATTCATTTGTCTTTAAATTCCTACATTTAGAGATATTTAAATTGTGAACATTCCCCATGCATAAATCCCTAGATCGCCAAACTTTTTGTCAATCACATCTTACATTCTACATATTTAATTTCTCAAATTCCAGTGTCCATAAATTATAATATCCCTAAGAACCTGTGTTCTCAAATTCTTAGGCTTCCAACCCCTATATCCCTAGATTCTAATATCCCCATACCTGTGTTCTGAAATTCTTAGGCTTCCAATCCCTAAATCCCCATATTCTAACATCCCTAAATTTCTTGATCTCCAAATCCTAAAATATCCAATACTGTCACATTCCTAAATATCCACATTCCAATATCTCAAATTCCAACATCTTCATCCTCCTAACTCGTTCTCAAATTTCCAGATTCCAAAATTCCACTAAAATCACAAAACTCAGGTGGTAGGTCCCTTTTCAAACTACTAAATTTTCCCTACAAAAGCCAGATTTGCTCTTGACTGTACACAAGCCGTTAGGCTACCGATTTCGTTCTCGAACTATTCCAGCCTTTAAAATACACTTGTCGCCTGTGAGCAATAGGTCGTAGGTCACGATTCACACGTTCGAAGATGCAATTCGAGCTCCTGCCTTGTGAATTGTTCGAAGAAGAGAATTGTTGATGCCGAAGACTCGAATCGAGTAGGAACACTTGAACATGATTGAAATTTTCATGTGTCAAACCTGTAATGGTCTCTGCTAAGGTGATCGTGAAGTTGCAAGTACAATTAACCCTTCCGTTGTTGAAGACGATTATAGTTGTTCCTCGTGAAAGGATCAGTGGATACTGTGAGTAATTACAGTTGTCTGGTTCAAGATGGTGTAGTGCGACAGTCACATTCAAAAATTAGGATACTAGTAAATTTGTTAGTTCCACTAATCATGCTGATGGATTTTAACCCATTGCCAGATTTAGTGCATTTTGCCCTGGGCGCTATGATTCTGTTTAAAGGAATACACATAAATTTTTACAAATTATTTAGGTGCAGATTTTATTTTAAGGAAAACAGAGAGTTTCACAAAATATAATAATGTTTAGTTGCAGATTTTATTTTAAGGAAAACAGAGATTTTTATAAATAGAATGTGCAGTTGCGGATATAGCACTAAAATGGATTTACAGGAAGAAAGAAAGGAAAAAACACTACGAGTTATATCGTAACTGGTGGTTTTAGTACAGCTTACTTTGAGATATCTAGTAGTGTTTTTTATTACTGTAAATCCATTTTAGTGCTATAACTGCTAAATATTATTATATTTTGTGAAAATCTGTGTTTTCCTTAAAATAAAATCTGCAACTAAGTATTATATTTTGTGAAAATTTATGTGTGTTCCTTAAATAAAATCAGAGCGCCCAAGTTAAAACACATTGAATCTGACTGGCAGCGAATGGATTAAATTATAAATTAAGTGACTTTCAATGTAATATTGACATAGGGTAAATAAAACACTCTACCAAATAAATATTTGGGAAATGTCAAGAAAAGAACTCAGCTCCAATGATCTTGACCTTGACATATTAAGACCATATCCTGAGCGACTTTTTCTTATAATTTATTGCTCATTATTCATTAAAAAGTTATTAATCATAAAAGATTCGTAAAAATCAAGATTTAACATGACAAGAAAAATTTGACGATTTCACTTCAATATTTGGGATCACGCCTATCCATGGCTATATAACGTGTGGATTTATGAATCTAACTGAACAAATTTCAAACATTTCGAATTTCAGGTTGTGAGAAATACTATTCTGACATAGTCCAACTTAACATGTTTAAATATTGAATAAAATAATTAATTTTAAATAAATTTTAAATTAAATGTCAGAGAATGAATACCATGGATTATAAAACATGCTAGGCTGAGTTAGTTTAGATTAATATTTTTCCAAATATTTTTGTTAATAACTTTATAATGAACAACGAGCAGCAATTGAGTTATAAAGAAAAGTTGCTTAGGACGATGTCCTTGACATCATATGTCAAGGTCATTGGAGCTGGGTCTCCTGTAAGTATTTACCAAATACTCTTATGAGTCGTTGGAGGCTTATACACATAGAAAATATAAAAGTAAATTATAAATTTACGTCCTAAAGGAATGCAGCCAAGAAAATATACCTTCGATAAAATGACGCTACTATATATGTATATCGCACGAAACTATAATAATTTTAAAAGATCTAAGTCCGGCCTTACATAATCGGATTAAGTTTTATGGTGCTATGTGAAGGAGTAGTAGCATTCGCATGAACTTAATACCTCTTTTATGTGAATTAAAGCCTAACTTCACTGAAGCAGTAAATAATCTCTTATTTAAATGACAGATATGCAATGGAAATAAAAATATTTGATCCAATAAATAAATTCCCAATTAAAGATTATGTTTATAGTGCTGGATTGAAGTTGGATTAGAACTCTAAGAATTTCAAGGATTTTAAGGTCACCTTACAGTAGTAAGATAATTTTTCAAAAAAGGATTTTTAATAACAGATAAGTTTTTAATGAAAATTTATGTTCACGATGGCGGATCTTTAGGGACCCTAAATATTTGGAATATTTCAAGGTCTCCTTACAGGGTGTTAATTCCAATACAACGTAGAATATTTTAGGAAATTCAGATAATTTGTTAAAATAGTATTTTCTATAAAAGATAATCAGTTTTTAATTAACTATAAATTGCAAATTCTTTAGAATTGCCATTTTCCATTCATTTTTTATATAAAGTCAAGGATGTTGAATTATTTAAATAATATATTTCTCATCTTATAGCATTGATGTCCAGACGATATTTTAAACATTTACAAACTATAAAAATCGTGACACGTTGTATTACAACAAAAGATGGTTAGAGATTCAAGCTCTACACTGAAAACTTGATGTTACAGAATTCAAATTTTACACTAAAAGCTTGAAATTACACAATTCAAATTTTGCATAAAAAACTTGAAGTTATAGAATTCAAATTTTACACTGAAAACTTGAAGTCACAGAATTCAAATTTTGCATAAAACATATGAAGTTACAAAATTCAAATTTTACACTGAAAACTTGAAGTCACGAAATTCAAGTTTTGCATAGAAAACTTAAAGTTTCAAAATCTGAATTTTATGCAGAAAACTCGAAATCATAAATTCAGGGTTTACCACAAAGTTTACATAAAGCAAAGTGTTCATAATGAGGATGGGGGTAGCTTCTTTTACTTTGGGTCCGTCTCCCACGCGCCAACTCATAGGTTAACATCTGCACTTGCGTCTTCGAAGACGCATTGAAACAAGCATTTACTTGTACCTCCATATTTCCCATACAATTTTTAACTAAAAGTTAAAGAAACAAAGTTATAACGTTGTCCTAATATATTGCCACTAACTATATTCACAGTTTCATCATTCAGTAGAAGATACACAAAAAACCGAAATCAGAAAGGAAAAGCATCGTGTATGTCATCGAAGATGTATTGAAACATTTACTTGTACCTCCACATTTCCCACACAATTTTCAACTAAAAGCTAAAAAAACAAAGTTATAACGCTCTCCTAATATATTGCAACTAACTATATTCACAGTTTCATCATTCAATAGAAGATACACAAAAAACCGAAATCAGAAAGGAAAAGCATCGTGTATGTCATCGAAGATGCATTGAAACATTTACTTGTACCTCCACATTTCTCACACAATTTTCAACTAAAAGCTAAAGAAACAAAGTTATAACGTTATCCTAATATATTGTAACGGACTGTATCCACAGTTTCATAATTCAGTAGAAGATACATAAAAAACCGAAATCACAAAGGAAAAGCACCGTGTATGTCATCGAAGATGCATTGAAACATTTACTTGTACCTCCACATTTCCCACACAATTTTCAACTAAAAGCTAAAGAAACAAAGTTATAACGCTCTCCTAATATATTGCAACTAACTATATTCACAGTTTCTTCATTCAATAGAAGATACATAAAAAACCCAAATCAGAAAGAAACAGCACCGTGTATGTCATTGAAGATGCATTGAAACATTTACTTGTACCTCCACATTTCACACACAATTTTCAACTAAAAGCTAAAGAAACAAAGTTATAACGTTATCCTAATATATTGTAACGGACTGTATCCACAGTTTCATAATTCAGCAGGATATTCAAAAAGCCATGAAGAATATCCCCGTACTAAACGTGACCGTCGGTAACGTCCCATTAAACATCCAGTTTATTTTCCCCGTCATTTCTAGAACATCACAATAAACAAGAACTTTCACGAAATTCACTGTTATTGCTTTAGTTATGCGGCTGGCTCGTATCCGTTCGTTTTCGCGCTCGTCTAACCGCGTTTCGTTCTCCTTTCCCTCGGAACGTGTTCTAACGTTTCTTCGATTGAAGAACGGTTTGCACCTTTGTCTAGCCGCTCCTTGGAAGTGAGACGTTCCCGTGGAACGAAATATCTGCATGCCTCGTGGCTCGTATTTTCTATGCAGCTGCATAGAAACGAAACTTCAAACGGGAACGAAAGCTTTTTTCTCCAGCCACGAAGAAGAATTTCATGCCTCCTATACCGAAACAGTGTTACCGGTATTGTGCCGAGAGAACAGGTTGCTCACCGACTAAACCGCGAGAAAATATCGTTGGGATCCGGGTAAGGAAGACCGATTTATACTTACTTATATTTCAGACGTTTCTAAAGGACGTTTCTGAAATGTTTAGATGAAGATTTTAGTTTTTAGATTTGGAGATTTCAGAATTTAGGATTTTGGGACTCTAGGTAGTTGGGGATGGAGGGACTTAGGAATTTGGAAATTTAGCTATTTGCGGATCTAGAGATTTGGAGATGTAGGAACTTGGAATGTAGGGATTTGGGGATGCAGAAATTTGGGTGACTACAGATTTGGGAACGTAGGGATTTTGGGATGTAGAGATTTCAGGATTTATTTGGGGATGTAGGGATTTGGGGATATATGTATTTGGGGATATAGCAATTCGGAATCCTGAGAATTGGAAAATTTAGCTATTGGGGGAGTAGAGATGTGGGGATGTAGGAATTTGGGGATGTAGGAACTTGGGATGTAGGGGTTTGGGGATGTAGGGGTTTGGGGATGTAGGGGTTTGGGGATGTAGGGGTTTGGTGATATAAGTATTTGGGGATATAGGAATTTGGGATCCTGAGAATTGGGAAATTTAGCTATTTGGGGGTGTACAGATGTGGAGATGTAGGAATTTGGGGATGTAGGGATTTGGGATGTAGGGGTTTGGGGATGTAGACATTTGGGTGACTACAGATTTGGGAACGTAGGGATTTGGGGATGTAGAGATTTCAGGATTTATTTGGGGATGTAGGGATTTGGGGATATAAGTATTTGGGGATATAGGAATTTGGCATCCTGAGAATTGGGAAATTTAGCTATTTGGGGGTGTAGAGATGTGGAGATGTAGGAATTTGGGGATGTAGGGATTTGGGGATGTAGACATTTGGGTGACTACAGATTTGGGAATGTAGGGATTTTGGGATGTAGAGATTTCAGGATTTAACTATTTGGAAATGTAGAGATTTGGGGATATAAGTAATTGGGGATATAGGAATTTAGGATCCTGAGAATTGGAAAATTTAGCTATTTGGGGGTGTAGAGATATGGAGATGTAGGAATTTGGGGATGTAGGGATTTGGGATGTAGGGGTTCGGGGATATAGGGGTTTGGGGATGTAGGGGTTTGGGTGACTACAGATTTGGGAACGTAGGGATTTTGGGATGTAGAGATTTCAGGATTTATTTAGGGATGTAGGGGTTTGGGGATATAGAAATTTGAAATCCTGAGAATTGGGAAATTTAGTTATTAGGGGGTGTAGAGATGTGGGGATGTAGGAATTTGGAGATGTAAGGATTTGGGTACGTAGGGATTTCGGGATGTAGGCATTTGGGGATGAAGGGATTTCAGGATGTAGGAATTGGGGATCCTGAGAATTGGGAAATTTAGCTATTGGGGGGTGTAGAGATGTGAGAATGTAGGGATTTGGGGATGTAGGAATTTGGGAATGTAGGAATTTGGGGACGTAGGAATTTAGGGATGTAGGCATTTGGGGATGTAGGAATTTAGCTATCTGGGGGTGTAGGAATTTGCTGATGTAGAGATTTGGATATCCAGAGATTTGGGTACGTAGGGATTTCGAGATGTAGGCATTTGCGGATGTAGGGATTTCAGGATGTAGGAATTTGAGATCCTGAGAATTGGGAAATATAGCTATTTGGGGATGTAGAGATGTGGGGATGTAGGGATTTAAGGATGTAGAGATGTGGGGATGTAGGGATTTAGGGATGTAGAGATGTGGGGATGTAGGGATTTAGGGATGTAGAAATTTGAGTGCCTAGAAATTTGAGAATGTAGGGATTTGGGAAGCAGACATTTGTAGATGCAGGTATTTCAGGATGCAGGAACCAGGATGCTAAGAACTGTGAAACTTAGCTATTTGGGGATGTAGAGATCTAGGGATGTAGAAATTTGGGGATGTTGGAAGAAAATTGTTTCTTTTCTTTCTTGCCTTCCTATCTTCCGGTGAAGGCTACTGTCATAATGTATATGTACAGTTCATATACCTCTTAGGTGAGATGAGGGTACCTATGGCCCTTGGCACTTGCTGACTACTCCCAAAGACATCATCTCCGCAAACTTCCTCTAGGATTTTTGAACTTGAAATGCGAAAACAAAGCTGTATCAGTTCTGATGTGCTTATCTGTTTTGAATCTAGGTTAGTCATCCAACGTTATTCTCTCAAAGAACAGGCATAATATTCAGACCACAGTACATTTACGTTGGTTGTTTGCGTTAATCATTTCCCAGCCGGTGTCCTCTTTCCGGATTCCATGGCCACGTCCGGTTTCAGCGTGTACATTCAATTATTCCTTGGACCATTAGGAACGTAACGCGGCTGTTTAGCTTGGGAATCGTGATAACGATTTAAGACCGTCACAGCTTCCTCCGAGCCGAATATTCGCCGCGTTTTACGTGCACGCGAATAAACGCGAAAGCAGATTATGCGAGTGTACTTAGTGAAGCACCGCGGGTAGGTGGAATCTAATAGGCGGACAATGCTTCGTGGTGGAGAATTAGAATACGGAATGTTAACGAATCTGGCGACAACGTATGCCTTACTTAAACCGTTTCAGGACGATAAGCCAATGTAGACCTTTCAAGCAAATTATTGCAACGTATTGTTATACGGACAAATATTTCGTCTAGATCGAGATGCATCGTCATCTTCGATTAATCACAGATCTTCACTCATGGACTTTACATCATTCAAATTTTGTTATTGTTACAAACTAGGTAATGTGGAAATTTAGAGATAAAGAATTGGGAAACTTGGATACTGAAATTTTCGAATTTTTAAACTTGAGGTTCTCAAATTCTTAAACATGAAATTTTCACATTTCTAAATGTAGATGTTTTCAATTCTTGATGAGGAAATTTTTCAATTCCTAAATCTGAGGTTCCTAAATACCCAAACGTAAAATTCTCAAATTTCTAAACTTGAGGTACTCAAATTTTTAAACGTGAAATTTTCACATGTCTAAATCTAGGAGTTTTAAATTCTTAATTAGGAAATTTTTGAATTCCTAAATCTGAGGTTTGCAAATACCCAAACGTAAAATTTTCAAATTTCTTAATTTGAGATTCTCAAATTCATAAACATGAAATTTTCATTTTTCTAAATCTAGGAGTTTCAAATTCTTGATAAGGAAATTTTTGAATTCCTAAATCTGAGGTTTGCAAATACCCAAACGTAAAATTTTCAATTTTCTAAATTTGAGGATTTTAAATACTGAAACCTGAAATGTTTATATTTCTAAATCTTCGACTTTCAAGTTCTATAATTTTCAAATTCATAATCCTGAAAATTCTGATCGAGAAATGTGATTACTCGTAAATTTTTTACCCGATTCTTTGATCGTCAAGTTGAATTCTGGAAATGAATTCACTTGATCGTCTTCCTCATTCACGTTCACCACCCCTAGATTTCAATTGGATTACATCACATCATACAATAAAAATAATGACGGATGCTTATGCATGCATATTCTTAGAGTAATAAATATGATATTTGCAGTATAGGTGCAGTTTATGACCAATTCATCTATCGTATGGTCGTAAAAAACTATCAATTTTAATATTGTAACGTAATTTTAATCATCATTATCAGTATTTATTGTGTGTCATTACTTTCCTTTTTATTTGTGTAACTCTGAGGATATGCATACGCATCCGCCTATAAAATAAGGTAATAAATGGATTTGACAAAAAGGAAAAGAAAATTAGTGTCTATAAATTTTTAATTAATATCGGCCATAAGTAATAAATGTTCGAACTAGTCTTTGATACTTAATATGTACTCTAACAGTAAATTGGAAGTTTGTACAGTCTATTGGAAAATTTGAAACTTCTAAATTTCTAAATTCCTAAATTTATAAATTCCTAAATCTCTAAAGTCATAAAATTATACAGTCCTAAAATTCACAATTCCTAAATTTTAGAAGTCATTTCTAACTTCTCAAATCTTCAAATTTGTAAATGTGTAAATTAAAAAATCTGAAAAGTATAGATTTATAAATTTTTTAATTTTTAAGATTATAGAGTACTAGATTACTTAATTTGTAAATTACCAGACTTCCAAATCTCTAAATCTCTAAATCTCTAAATTTTTTAATTTCTAAATCTCTACATTTCGATACTTGCAAATTATAAAATTTTCACCTTCCTAATTTTTAAAACTCAAAAATTTGAAAATTTTGAATGCTGAGATTCTTAAACTTTGAAATGTAAAAATGTCTAAATTCCTAAATTCTTATATTAGATATTTAAGTTCGAAAATTTGAAAATCTGGTATTTCTTTATTTTCTAAATAACCTAATTTCTAAATTTCTACATTCAGAAATTTCCAAATTACGAAACTTTTAAATTTACAACTTTTCAAAAATCTTACCTATTTCAAAATTCTTCGAAGCTCGCAAATTTTATAATTTTTTAAATGACCAGAATTTATTTTTAAATTTCAAAATTTGAAGATTTGTAATTAAAAATTTTAAAAATTGAAGATTTAATATTTGGAAGTTCGAAATTCAAAGATTTAAAATTTGAAATTTCTAAAGTTTTAATTTTTCAATCAAAAGATTTGAAACCTGAAGTTTCAAAATTTGAAGATTTAAAGTGAATTTTCGAAACCTGAAGTTTTGAAATTTCAAATTTCGAATTTTGCAATTTTGTAATTTCTATGTTTTTCAACATCTGTATTCCAAAATGTCTATATTTCTATAATTCACCCTTTTAAAATCTCCAAATCCATATATCTACAATGCTCCAGAATAACCATGCACTCCTAATCCCACAACCTCTGAACATATTTCAAATTATACAACAAACTTCAATTTTCCTTTCTTGTAAAACAAACAAAACATTTTCTATCTTACATAGTCCTCCATGAAATCAGAAGTCATCTGTATACATACATCTTAACACCGCTACTTAACTCTAGTAATATCTAGTAACGTGAATCAATAATTCACATCGAACTATTTCTCTCTAATACAACGCAGGTGTTCTATAATTAAGATCCTGATAATACCGATTACGCTCCCTCGTTTATAGTTACTATTAAGTACAGTGATTTGTTTGATGCACCGACAAGTGTTAAAATCTCAGAACAATTACTCAATACAAGAACTGTCTATCGGACAACATGTTCGACAGGGTCTCACGGGGCTAAACAAAAGCCGAAGTTCGTGGGACGGGAACGAGGCGAAAATATAAAATTTGCATTCAATGTCGGTATGAGATATTTATACTGAACGTCTGCGATGCAAGCATAAAAATCACCGTGACGCTGTTGCTAGCTGCAGGAAGACTAGTGAATAATTAGCTCGTGGCAATGTGTTCGGCTTATAATATAACAGAGCTCTGATTTTATCTGTGCTCTTCATCAACGGTGTAAGAATGGATTGTTGTCATTTACGACGAGCTGCAGTACAATCAGATGAATTCTTAATCAAAATGTTTCCACGACAATCGAATATATTACTTCATATACGGGGTGTCTCAAACGTCATGATAATATTTTCATGGTGAAATACAGGATTTGTTTGATTTTCTTTGGAGGTCAGTGTTTGTCAGTTATTTGACAATTATTTGTTCTCATTAATTTTTTTTTTTTTCAATTAGTTCTCAATTATATTTTGTAGAAAATTTGTTATTCATACTTTCTTGAGAATATTGCGAAGTTAGCACGACACTGTACAATTTTGATAGAGAATATATTATTAGTAAATTATAATAATAAAATATAATTAAAATATTAGCTATATTTTATAATTTTGAGATCACTGAACACGTAATTTTGTATGCTAAATTAATTTGTTACAGAAGATGATAAAATAAACTTTATATTGTGAATAACATGATTATTTTTGCATTATAATCCTAATGTTAATTAATAAATTATAAACTTCATGTATTTATGTGTGTAGGTTACAGTGAGTTAAAATTATATTTATAATATAATGTTACTATATTATTATAATATAATACAAGATGATTTCACTATATTACCATAATATAATATAGTATAATATAACCATCATCAAACCTAACCTAACTTTATACCCGTCAACATCTCCCTATTTCGTTTACTCCATTAATAGAACAACTATATATTTTACCAAGTAAAATATACCAATTAAATTTACCAAGTAAAGTAACACTTATAGTTCTGTCATATCATTGTTTGATGAAGCATCACCAAATATAAAAATATTTGCAGTTTTCAACCCGCAGCATATTTGATCAGGATAAAATTTATTAGTCGAAAAAAGAACCATCGAAACCAGATCATATTATAAATCACAAATAGAAATTTAATTTGCTGGATTAAATATTTCCGCTATTTTACAGGCTATATTGAACGAACACAAGAAAATATATCACGTTGAAGATAGTTGGATAATGAGGAAAAGAACGTTTCGAGTTAAGAAACGACTCAACTTATGAACACCTAATCGGCTCAGAAATTATGGACAGAAATAAGACTATTCCTCGAACAAGCATATTTCCGCTGTTTTATAACCCATTTAGAACTATTACAACAAAATCATCCGGATTTCTTTACGAACGGGAGAAAAAGGAACAGTGAAATGAAAATAACGTGAATCAGTTCAGCGGCTTTCGTGCTCCAAAATGGTACATTACACGTATACATAGGTAACTAAAAGTTTATTCAGAAATCAGCACCAAAGTTTCAAACAACGAAAACCACAATTATTTTTGCACCGGTACGTAGACTGAAATACATACTTTAAAACACGCAGCCTTAGATTATAATCAAGTAATTACAATCCAACTCAAACTTCACCCAATAACCAGATTGTAGGTACTTCCGCCATTTTATGAAGAAAGCGCTGTAGATAAGTGTGTAAATCGTTGCTAATTTTCATATTTCTTTCATTTTTATATAGACGTTAGTATATGATTTGTAATTATATAATATTAGTTAGAAATAACTGTTTAGCATGGAGGAAGGTTTTTACATACTTATTTTATATAATCAATATTCTTGAAATATATTTAAGGACAATGTAACGTAGTACCAAAATTTAGTGATGTAACTTGACAATTTGAGTGAACAGATGAATTTAGTAATATAAAATAATAATATAACTTAGCAATGCAGCCAAGCAACATAACCTAAAAATTCGACAAACAATATAATGAAGCAAGATAAAATAACAGTGCAACCAAATGATAAAACGAAGTAATGTAACTCAATAATATAACCAAATAATATAATCAAACAATGTAAGCAAATAACAGGACCCAATGATAATCTAACAACTTAGGTTAATAATATAACCTAACAACATAAGCTAACAATATAACCCAACGATATAACCATAAAATATAACTTAGTAATGCAACCAAACAATATAATTTCGTGATAAAACCAAACAGTATAACATAATAATAAAATAAAACAATATAACCTAACAATACTACCACAAAATAGAACCTAGCACCACAACCAAACAATACACTGTATAATATAACCAATCAGCAGCAGAAATCATAAGCTAATATAACATAAAAATATGAGCTGACTGATATGAATATAACAATTTATTTTAGTAGCACAGCTTAACAATATAACTTAAAATATATTTAAATTGGACATTGACTAAAAATGATACATGAAAGATACAGTTTGATATTTTGTATTATCTTTGAGTAGAAACAGATATTTTGATTGACAAGAGATTGTTCAGTAATTATTAATAAAATAATTATATACAGTATGTAAATTGTGTATAAAGTCCTTATTAAAATCATGTAAATGCATTAACAATAACGTGATGTGTCGTAAAACATAAATTAGAGAAAATAATACCTAGAGCTTCAACAGTGTTCATCGCAGACAGTGTTTATCCCTTAAAAATATAAAATAAAAAGAGTTATCTCCCATAAACTGACTCGTGTTCGCACGCTGGGGGTTCTCAGTTCGCTAGACTCGTTAACCATCTTTCGGCACTTTTGCTCATTTTTCTGGGGGTTTCGATCCATTTTAAAAAAGTTTCATTCTCTGTCAAGAGGTCGTATGCGTATACGACCAAATGTATAGGTTCACAACACTAAATGTACAGATTTGGCCTGTACATTTGAATGAGTGGTCAGGGCGGGGTTTTATAGTATTTTGAAATAATTTACTACATACACACAAATCGCCAGTTATGGTAATATTTTCAGCACAACAGGGAAATAAAAATGACGAATAATGGTACATGCACTCTCCATAATTTCAGTCAGAAAATATTTATTTCCGCTTTTTCCGCGCGAATACCCCACTGTGCAACGCGCCACGCCGATGCAGGAACAAGCTCTGACAACAAGCTTCGCGAGAGCAGTTAAGCGTGCAAGTATAATTTGTTTCGACAGGCGGGTTAAGAATAGAAGGATCAGCGGTAGAAAGGAAACAGAGAACGTGGGCGATCCCGCAGGAGATATTGGCTGCCCCTGCCACGCTGTTATTCCTGCAGCCTCTGTGGCGTCGAAGGTTGCAGGGCCCGTTGCTCCTGGCAGTCAGGAAATGCCGCTTCGAAAAATTGATTTGTCATTACTTCCCTTGTAAAGCAGAGCTATGGGGCTTCGTGCAATGTCACGACGAGTATTCGCAGCCTGCGCTGGCACCAGAATGCTGCGGGATTTTTGAGAGTTTCGTGCCCCGGGTTACATACGACCGTGTGCATGCGGCTTGTAAGCACTCGTGCGGTCACCATACGCGTCCACATGGACACATGCAGCACTGGATGTGATTATAACAGCGGATAAAACGGCCCTTTAAAACGCTATAACTTCCTTTAAATTGCATTGAACCACTTGGCTTTTTAAATGAAGCTAGAAAAATGTTTCTGGGTTATTCTCGATGAAACGAAATTATTTTTAATTCATAATAATTGAAGGTGTGTATAAATACTTTGAATATTTGGAAGTTTAAGTAGAAGTCAAGCTTGTTTTAATGTGAAAGTAATTATTAGATTTGATTCTTGAGGAAATTAAACTTTTTCAGATAAGCTGATTTTCAGATAAGATAACCTTTTTCAGGTTATCTAGAGGATACCTACAAATTTTTGTTATTCACAATTTCAATGCAATTGGTTTTAATTTATAATAATTACAGATATGTATATTATAGATGTTGCGTATAATCGTTGAGTAAAAATTAAATTCATTTTAATTAAAAATCAGTTATCAGCAAATTTCAAGAAAATTTTTTGGGAATAGAACTTTTAAATGAACTTAGAAAAGTCACTTGGTACCTTGGAAACTTATAAATTCAAAAATATCAAATTTCTAATTTTTAATATTCAAATTTTTAAAGTCCTAAATTTTAAGTTTTCAGATACTCGAATTTACAAGTTTCAATAATCAAATTTTATTAATGCAGAGTTTAAAAATTTAATTAGAAATTTTCAAGTGAAAAATTTGTAAAGTGTATCAATATGTAATAATTTATAATAACTTGTAACAGTTCATGATAATTAAATAACAATTTAATAATAATTTGGTGATAATCTGAAAAGTTAGAAACTTAGAAATTCACGAATTTTAATTTTCCAAACTGTAAAATTAAAAAATCAGTAATTTACAGATTTCAATGTTTCAAATTGAAAAGTTAAGTAATAAACTTACAAATTACAATTTCTAGAAATTTAAATACAATAATATACAAGTTACAAAATTTACAAATTTACAAATCAATAACTTAGAAATTTTTACATTTTGAGTTGGAAAATTAAGTAATTAATAACTTACTAATACCAAATTTTTAAAAAGAAAAATTTAGAAATTATTAATTCATAAATTTCATTTCTTTCAAATTAGAAGGTTCATAAATCAATAATTCAAGAATTTGTATTTTTCGAATTGAAAATATATGAAATAACAAATCTAATTTTTCCAAAGAAAAAATGTACAAACTAATAATTTACAAATTTCTATTATCCAAACTGAAAAATTAACAAATATAATAATTTCAAATTTTCAAACTGATGATTTACGAATGCCCGTTGTTACGTGCACAGTTGCCCCTCCCTCTGCGAGTATCTATAATTTGAATCACATCTCTCACTTTCAAACTACCCTATAACATTTCCGATCAGACTGATTAGCCTGATTTTAATGTACCTTCATTTTTCCTGTCTTCGACATCTCTCGGCTACCGGTCGGTGAGAAAATCGAGGGGTAAGCATCGTCTAGACTCGTCACAAAAGCCGCTGTTTATGAGTAATTACACGTTAACCAGGGCGTTCTCGATAAATCACAGCGGACCGGTAGTTTAACTTTACGACAGGTGAAAAGCGATTAGTGGCCGTGTTACGTTGCCGCTTATAAAGCCAGCTAGCGATCTTCTATTTTCAGTCAACTTCCCTTCCCTACTTCCTTCCTTCCTTTTCTCATCCTCCCGAATCTGGGCTCTCGAAGCCCGTTGCCAACAAGGACGTGGCAACAAAAAGAGGCTGCTGGTTCGAAAGCCGATTCCCGTTTTGAACAAGAAACGATATTCCGTCGTAGAACGTCGGTAAAGAACGTAATCGTTTGCTCGATGGGGGCTTTCTCGCGCCTTCGTTCTGTCTTGCCAGGCGTTCCAGCCTAATTGAGTCTGTTTGTAATCCTGCTTATGGATCTTTATGAAAGGAAAGGTTTACAAGCGCAACGTAAACCCCTCCATCCATCAAGCGGGAGCGGCAGCTAAAGACCTCATCAGTTCCGGTGCCAGTAAACACGTAGTCCTCTTGATAAGCCCACCGAGATAGAAGCGGAGGAAAGCGGATGCTCAAGCTGTACCCTCGGGAAAAATTCGCATAACTCCCCGTGTGCACCTAACCCAGCCAGATGTTATCTGTGTGTCGCCAGATTTATCTGGACATCAAGAACGCATCGCGGAGTACGCTCACACCTCGCGAGCTGTACTGTCAGCTCGACCGGGAGAGATGGAATAAAAATCGAAGGATAGAAAAAGAACTAGCATCTGCCTATTAACCGCAAAGCGTACGCCGAGTCGGCGATTTTTCGCGATGGGTTCGCGCTTGTCGGCGGGGACTGTTCGTTACCGAGCTATGCGGAATATTTTTCAACCGGCTTATCGTCATCTTAAAGTGGCGCCGACACTTTCTGGAATTTGTTGCCTCGTTCGGGTATGCGTGGGCACACACGCGAATTCGCGATGACTAACGCTGTTCCGTTAACAACTTCGCAAGTTCGAGGAGCTCGTTTCCTTGTTTACGTTTACCGACAGGGGCTGCCGAGTGGACACTTTCAGTATGTCCATTCCTCCACCAACTGCTTGCACTTATCAACCCTAACGACCGGATCACTTTTGCGTCCAAATTTCTGAACGCAGATATTCTAATTGTAAGAGCGAGTAATGGGCCGACGTGACGGTAGTAGTCGCCTTCGACAGTCCCATCATAAACCCGGGATAAAGGAAGCAGTTGTGGTTGGTATGTGGTAACGGGATCATGTGGAGTCATCTTGACCCGGGCAGCATGTGACAACGCGTTTTCACCAAAAGGATTCGTTCTCCATAAAAGGAATTGGAAAAGTACGGGGAGACACATTGCGATTTTTGTTTTCTCAGAGTCGGACAATAAAATGTTCTTTTTCTATCTAAAACTCAGCGATCCTTAGGCAATATTTATGTACCTAGTTTTTAGGCAATCTGATACAATCAAACCCACATGCGGCATCTCTGATCCTATTTTCCAGTCACATCTGGTGCACTACCGTAATTGCAACCCTAAAATTCCCAGAAGTACCCCTATATTTTTACAGTCAAGAAATGATTTTTTTACAGTCAAAACCACCCTATAAAATTCATGGACACATCAGTAATCTACAGTCCTCTGTCGGTGTATACTCGTTGGTAATATTTATACTGAAATAACTGCACTCAGAACTTGTAAGCTTGAAGAAATAAAATAATTAAAAGCATGTCTAGCGTAAGGAATACATGAAAGAGGAGCGTTGACGACCATCATTTGTTTATTTGGGTAGCTTTCTATTAATTAGCGTTTTAATGTAAAATATGTTTAATATGAGAGCTGGTGATGACAAAAAAGTAGCGACGATGTCACGAAATGTGTAACTCCTTAGTACACCGGTGTGAGTTTCTTGTTCGTTGTAAGGTGGTACAAATGAACTGAATGTCGATTTTTGCGAATACTACCTGCTGAACCTGTTGAACACGTTGACTAGTCAGATAACAGGTTAGACACAATTTACGGACATATTCTGTGTCAGATTTACTTTAGTGAAGCTGTCGAGATTTTTGTTAAGATTATCTACAGAAATATGTACAGGGTGTTCTAATTTTTACTGATATATTTTGTACGCAAAAATAGGAGAAGGATGCTATATCAGTATAGAATTTTTAAATAATAACCCTTTGTACTCGGATGGTGATTCATGCTTTGATTTAATACAATAATTTAAAATATGTATTTATGTGATGTACAAACATGAAACAGTCGATAGTGTATTAATAATAGAGGAATAATAAGTACAACAGAAGTCATCAAGCTTTTTAACTGAAGAGTTGCCAGCAACAAAAATACCTTCGAGTGCAGAATGTTAAAAAAACATGACAAAAGTACAAAATGACTTCGGAGTGGTTTGTTTTTCGATATAGTGTGTCCCAGTTTTGTACGTAAAATTTAACCAGTATTAATGAATGAAAACTATGAGAAAGGTTATATAAACATAGGCTTCTAAATGGTTTTTTGAAAGATGATGAGGAATATGCAAAATAATATTGGACGTTCTTTTCCTTCCAATAATTGTCGATTTTTATATCTTTTTTAATAAATTAATAGTTCGTTGAAGAGCCTATGTACATATAAACATTTTTTCTTAATTTTATTTATGGAATATACCAGTAAAATTATACGAACAAAAGTGAAACACCCTGTACGTTATATTTGACAACAAAGCAATCCTTTGGTATTTTATTATAATTTTTCCATAAAGTGTTAAGTTAGGTTAGGTTGGTAGGTTAGTACGTTCGTTTAAGTTAGTAGATTAGGCTAGTATCTTTGTTATAACTTTTCCATAAAGTGTTAAGTTAGGTTAGGTTTGAACTCTTATACTGATACAACATTCTTTTTTATTTTTACGAGTAGAGTATGTTAATGAAGTTAGGCGACAAGAAACGAGGACACCCTATATGTACAATATACACGATAAATATTATACGGTTCTTGTTAATGTTATTTTTATAAGATTATTTAATCTTATTAAAGTTGTTACAAACCATTTGAGGCAGGATAGTAATATTAAATTAACAAGCTAGAAAATTTTCCGAGAAGGGACAGATTAAATATGTGTATACAAATTATGTATTAAAAAGACGTGTGATAAAGTTTATCAGTAAAAGACTGTACATAGGGCCTACCAGCTTCATCACTTTAAATACCTAACTTATTTTTTATAATATAAAAAAATGTCACAAGAAAATTTGGAAGAATATTCAAAGGAATATTATGATGTTTTAGAAATTTTTCTCATTCATATGCATTAAAATTTATGCATAATCTTACTGTCTCTGTCACAGTAATTTCTTTTTGGTATGTATTATGATATTATTGGTTATTCAATTTTGATTGGTCATATTTCAAGAACTTATCGACAGCCCGATTGATTTCTAACCTCCAAATTGATTCGGACCTCTTTACTGAATTCCTTAAAGCTACCTGTCGATCGAGACCTTCTTCTATCGATTAGTTTTCACTTTCTGTTAGTCGTAAAGGTGTCAGACCTTCCCAAGACTTTAGTCTATACTGATCTAATCAATGAACCAGTAACTGTAACGGTTTCTGAAAAACGTTTTCAATGAAGACGATGATTTTACTTAAAATGAAGAATTTCTGAAACGATAACAATCTGTTCTGAATAGTACAATGCAATTATTACGGTGTTTGTTGCTATAATCTTAATATTACCATTTTTATCGTTAGGACTAGATACACTGATAATGGTTAGACTAGTTCCATACTAGATAGACTAGTTCTACATATTAGACTAGTTTATTATGTATATTAGACTCGTTAGACTTTACACGAGTTTGGATAAAATTTCTAACATTTTCCTCTTATAAATTAATAAAATTCTTATTTCTCATTACTAGTTAATAAAACTCTTCAAACTTAATATTACTAATGTCAAAATCGATTTTCTGAACTTGCTGAATAGAAATAATCCGTGAAATGTCACTAGGGTCACTGCTTCAAAAATTTCGTACAAGTTAAATTTCACATTTCAAAAAATAAAAATTATTCATCCAGTATGCAGTTTATATGATTTTTCGCCCTTGTAATCATACACATCTTTTTTATTGTATATTTAAAAACAAATTACCAGAATATAATTTTCATACTGTACTTAGTATCTGAAAAAAATGAAAATACACCGAAGAAAGTAGAGGCGTAAAACATTCAGTCAAATGTTAATAACAGTAAATCTAACCTACAAAAATCTAACATTGAATGTCTAATGAAATCTATTCGTTACGTATCTAAAATTGTAAATGTTTATTTGGCAAATTCTGCATATTATAATACATTGAAATATCTCGCATGACCCGTGGCCATTTTGTACGTCGATGTTAGACAAATGAGTTGTGTTAATGCGTCCGAAAGAACATGAATTTCTGATTCCGTTCAGAGTCCTGCATTACTTACCGTCTGCAAGAGTAACTGCCATGAATCTCAACTCTGTAATTGAATTCATTAAACTCTGTCCCGTCGACAGAAATCAAGCATATTAGCATCAAAGGCTTACGTAGTCTTAAATTTTGCCTCGTATTCCTGAACTCAAACGATTCATTCAAATGTCAGGAATTGCATATCCAAGTACGAAAAGATAGTTAGGTACCGGTTAAACGAGAAGCCAGGAGTTGCGAGTTCTCACATAGAACTAGGTCAATTCGTATAAATCCTACAAACTTCTAGAGCACCGTAATTAACGAAATCTCGATGGCACGATGAATAGTTTATCTAACTAATTGACGTTGTTTCATTAATCTACTAAGAACCAAATTTTCCTCTTTTTACTTAGACGGAAGTTTCCTGCATTGAACTACTTGTGAAAACACCTCCGCAAATCGGAAACGTGTTCGTAGTTCTGGACGGGAAAATTTGGAAACAATTTTAGCGCTGTAATTAATTGACAAATTCAATAAAATAAACTGGACTGTTCGAACGAAACAAATATAAAATGTGAAATAAATATAAGATAAAACAATGTAAAGTGAACGCGAAATAAAATAAAATAGTACAAAAAGAGTGTAAAATAAAATAATGTTAAACAAACGCGAAATAAAATCAAATAAACTTGAAATAAAATAATGTAATAACTGTGAAATAAAATCATATAAAGAGAGTGTCAAATAAAATAATATAAAGTAAACGCGAAATAAAATAATCAAAAACAAATGCAAAACGAAATAAATTTAATATAAAATGTAATGTTGAAAACAAAAATATAGCATTTAAAAAATACAGGAAAATTAAATAGAAGCTTTAAAGAAGCTACGAATCATAAAAATAGTAAAATGATAGTGCTGCGGAAAGAAAATGTAGAAATCAAGGCGGAGCTAGTAGAGGAAGATTATTATTAAATATTTGTTGGGAGAAAGTTGTTGGGACGTGGATAGGAAAATGAGGTACTTGAAGTGACTAATTTATGGCATTAGCGGAGTTGTGTATAAAGATCTATCGCAGTTCTGTTTCACTTCGATTTTGCGACCTTAGGCTAATTCTGGGTGGTCTTGGTTACAGTATCGTGAAGGCAAGGATATAACTTAGGATTATTCTTTCCATCTAATACTCCAGTTTGTTATTTCGAAATTACTAATCCGATTTTATTGTTATTTAACACGGTCTTATCTCGAAGTCTGTTTACAATGCAAATATTGCAGAAACTAAGATCCATTTCGAAGAAAATATGAGTTTTGTAATATAGAACGGGTTTCGCAATGCGATTTCAAAGGATTTTGTAACATTGTTGAATTTTAAATACGATTATAATTGTGAAGGTAATTTTCAGAACTGTTCCTTTTTAATTAAACTTGATCGGTTTCGCTGATTATATGAAGCATTTATCGAATTGGTGTACGATTTCAGTTAATTAATTCACTGAGCTGTTTTATTAATTTAGTAGCTGTTTTACTAATTCAATGAATATTTTACTAATTCGGTGAGAAATTCATCGTCTTGCAGTGGTGAATTTATAACTTTTTATAACAACTAATTCAGTGACCTTCAGGACGAAAGTAACATTAATCATCTTGCAGAGAATCAAGTAAAAATACTTTTTCTAAGAATAGGAATTTTATTATAAGAAACAGTAAAAAGATATACTTAAATGAACATATATTTCGAGTAACGATAAAAATATCCCTACATTTAAATAATGAAAAATAGAACAAATAACTAGGTTTGAGAATTTGTTTGGTATTGTGTATGTGGTTTATTTATCTAGTCCCAATTACAATTATAACATGTATAATATTTCAATCTTTTACATTTATTTTTGTCCACATAGTAACATGTTACTTTCTCAAACGCGTTTCCAAAACAGAAGTCTTATAACCTACAAACTATTTATTGAAATTAACTATAGGAACCTATAAAGATATCTAAGAACGCTCTAACAAGTGATTGCTTTAGTACAAATAGTTTAACTATGAATATTAACTATCTATTGCATTCTGTTCCCAATTGGGTGTCATAAACAAATGTTCTATAGAGAATTAAGTAGTCGATACTGTACACTCTGAGCACCTTGCTTCCAAGTATAAAAAAAAGTAATATTTTCTAATTGTATTATTTATTTCATGAGCACATTCATTTTTAAATAGACTAACAGCCACATATATTTCTCAATTCGTCATAAAAATTCATGCAATGGAGGGTTAATAAATATACCGAAAAACTAGAAATTTACTTGAGTGGTCTGAATTATCAGTTCAATTTAACCTAACCTAATCATCGCATGCGACGCATTCTTTGGTTCAGTGTTTATCAATGGAACAAAAAAGGTGTTATGCACATACAACTATGAAAAATAAATTGTGTACAAACGTTTGTAAATGTGGAGAATGTTCAGTTAGCTATTCTTTATAAAATGGCAAAGTTTGTTAAACGAGTGGTGCTTGATGAGTTAACCTTGTTGCAACTTTGTTATTTTAATAAATCCATGGCACTTCGATAGTGTAATGTCGATATTTTGAAGATGTTACACTATAAAGAAGTTGTTGTTATATTGTACGAACTTCTGCAGTAATAGAAAATCGATTTTTTGATCCTCCGAATGGAAATACTTCGCTGAGCATCCATAGGGTCAATAACCTCGCGGACAACTATGTAATGGCGGACGGGATACACGTTATTTCGCTGATTCGCACGCTAGTTAACTATTGATATCGAAATCGTCGCGTTCCGTGGATAGGGCGCACCTGTGTTCTTTTTCATTCCCAGACGTCGGTGCATTTGTAAAATGAAAATTCGAAACCAACGGTGCTCGGTTCTTTGGAAAATGAAATACGATGTTTTGCAGGGGTGGTTAACACCGGCTGCTAATTAACGCCGCATCGTTATCTCCGCGAGAGAAAAAATTGCAAAATATCGAACACGTTTCGTGTATAGCAAATGTTTAATTAAAGCTGATTGAGCACAATGTTGTTATTGTTATTAGCAAACATCGTTGCGAGTTACAAACTTGTTCATAGAATGATGGTTGATATTCGAGTGTTTACGAAGCTAACAGTCGCTGGTTTAACAGTTTGACTTCTATATTACATGGATTCCATTGACGTATTGACTGATTTATAGTTGCGGACGTAGTTATACGTATTTTTATATTGTAATGGCTGATAATCTTCCAGTTTTTGTAAAATTATAAGGTGTAGAATTAAATTCAGAGTCTTGAATCGTAATATACGAGCGAGATATTTTCATTTAAAACCCCAAATTTCAAATAATTTGGAATATTTAAAGTGACTTCAATGTTTCCATATTTGTATATTTTTAAGTACATTGTTTGCAAATTTTTTACATTCCACATTTCTAAATTTCTAGACTTTGGATTTTCAAATTTTTGTGGGTCTAAATTCTCATAGTTTTGAAATTGTAAACTTTCAGATTTCCCAAGTCTCAAATTTTCAAATACTCAAATTTCTGAATGTCGAACAGCTGAAATTTTCAAATTACCAAATTTTTGAAAGACGAATGGTTTAAATTTTCAAGTTACTAGAATTCTAAGAGTCGAATAGTTTACATTTTCAAACTTGTAAATATTGAAATTTGCAATTTGTAGAAGACTTAATTTCTGTATTCTCCAATCTGCAAATCGTCAAATTTCTGAATTTCTGAATTTCTAAATTGTTAAATTGTCAAATTATCAAATTATCAAATTATCAAATTGTTGAATTGTTAAATTGTCAAATTGTCAAATTTCCTAACATGTGAAATTCTCCAAATTTCCTGACATGCTAAATTTCTTAAATTTCCTAACTTTCCTAAATTTCTTAAGT
This sequence comes from Megachile willughbiella, assembly GCA_945859595.2. Taxonomy (NCBI): domain Eukaryota; kingdom Metazoa; phylum Arthropoda; class Insecta; order Hymenoptera; family Megachilidae; genus Megachile; species Megachile willughbiella. The sequence goes on from OX243807.1 coordinate 4,500,875, forward strand.
TTCCTAAATTTCTTAAGTTTCCTAAATTTCTTAAATTTCTTAAATTTCCTAAATTTCCTAAATTTCCTAAATTTCCTAAATTTCCTAAACATCCTGAATTTCTTAAATTTCTTAAATTTCTTAAATTTCCTAAATTTCCTAAATTTCTTAAATTTCCTAAATTTCCAAATTATCCAAACTTCCAAACTTTCCAAACTTTCCAAACTATCAAATCTTCAAATTCCCAAACTTCCGAATCCCTCACCTTCCAAACGTGCAAATTTCCAAACTTCCAAACTCTCAGCTTCCCTAATATTCAAATACGTCTCAGTCCCTTCAAGGAATAAGTATTACCTCAAAACCAATTATGGAATAAAATAAAATTTCTCCCATAATTGTCAGTCCACAGCACTCGTTACTACATCATCGATCAAAATCAAAACACCTCGTAACAGATTAAATGTATCACTCAAAATCGTTTCACCGAATCTCGACGAAAAACGTACCCAACCCCAAACGCAGTTATCCCAGATTTCACGAAAATTCGTCTCTTTTTTCCAACCTTCGCACGAGATCACCGGACATCAAAGCTGTTTAAAACTACACAATTGCTTTTTTCAAGGGTTATCGAATCAAAATGTATAAACCGAGCCTACACGAGCTATACAAACTCCGGTGGAGTTTGGCAACATCAAAAACGTACGTGTCCACAAGACAGAACTGTCCAGCGAATCAATACCACACACTGCGAGAACAATAGAATGAACAAATGTATCGAACACAACCGAGCGTCGCCCCGTGTTTTCGACGGACTAATGAAAATAGAACAATCGAGCGTCGCGTGAAAGTTAATGACGTTATAAACAGTTTTGTACCGTCACGGCGTCAAAAGACCTCGTTAGGTAACTAGCTATTTCTCTGTTCCCTCTGTGACTCTTTTTCATTGTCGTTCGGCATCGAACAAATTCGATCACGCTCGCGTAAATATTTTCTCTCGTGTCGTGGAAAGGGAGCTTGATGCACGATCGTGAACCCGGGCCAAAAGAAATTCTATCGTCTTTCCATTTGCTTGGGGAACAGTGGACGTATGCGAGAGCCATTGTACCCAGCCTGGTCACAATCAAGTGTCAGAAAATACAGAGGAATGGTAAATCGGGTAAACACTGTCGCCTTAGGTAACAAACACAGCTCCAACAACAGCTGGAAACTGAAAATGTTTGCCTCCTTTCAACTGATATATTTATTTTTCAACGGGAGATGATTTCCTTTGTTTCACTCTCTGGGATTTTAGAGTGTGAGAATGGGGTGAAGTATTGTAGTAAGTAATAAGGAGATACGTGAATTATTGGGGTGAGACATGTTATTTATAATGGATTTTTGTGCGAGATATGGATTATTAAATGGTGGACTTGAATTTTTGAGTATATCAGCTTTCAGGTATGGTATTAAATATTTATTGGAAAATTATTAATGGCAATTTGCAAGTTTTTCGTGATAATATTATTTATAAGTTTTTAATGCAAGATGTATTGGCAAATTAGTAATGAATATTATATTTGTAAATTTTTATTGAATATAATACTTACAAGTTTTTAATGCAAGTTGTATTTGCAAGTTTTTTGTGGAAATTATATTTGCAAGTTTTTTGTGAAAATTATATTTGGAAGTTTTTAGTGAAAATAATATTTGCAAGTTCTCAATGTAAGTTGTATTTGCAAGTTTTTAGTGAAAATTATATTTGCAAATTTTTAGTGAAAATAATATTTGCAAGTTCTCAATGTAAGTTGTATTTGCAAGTTTTTAGTGAAAATTATATTTGCAAGTTTTTAGAGAAAATTATACTTGCAAGTTATTAGTAAAAGCTGTATTTGATTTATTCAATTTTCCAATCGCTGAATCTCGAAATCTCCAAAGTCGAAAGCTTCCAAATTTCAAGCTCTCAAAATCTCATAATATCGATATCTCAAATTCCCGAATCTTTGCATCACAAAATTTCTGAACCTCACCATTTCTAACCTGGGAAAGTTCAGAAAATCACCGTCTTGAAATCACCGCAGATTTTCACCACCTCATCGCCGCATCTTCCGTGCATCCTGTTGCCCCCGAGTTTTTCTGCGAGCATATGATCTCCCATCATCGACATCAACCCATATAAACGTTTTATCAAGCTCGCTCGCATCTCGTTTCCTTTTTTCTTTCGTCTATTACAACGATAATGCTTCGCATGCATGACATATTGAAATGTGTGTGCTTAAAATAGCCCGTATTAAACCGATAAAGCAAATAACAACACGCGCAGCAGAGAATTAAACGATCAATCATGCTATCGTTCGACACGAACATTTCCAACATCCATGAGTTAACTATCAGCTAGCAGATAGTGTTTAATACCTTTAATTCTAGTACATTTATATTTTCAGAAAGCTTCTTTACTGATACTATTTAACGGAATAATTAGCATTATTGCCGACTCACAAGTATTCTCCTGCAACCGACCTGGTATTACATTTATTACCAGGAAAGAGGAACATTTATGATATACATCCTGCTAAAACACATTAATGCACCGCAGTCCTCCTGCCTCCTATTATAATGCACCGTTTTAATAAAGGCGTTTGCCTGTGTGATTTTGTGTTATTTTTTTAATGGAATTTACGTGTTAATTACACGAATCACTAACGGTTCGTTACGGTAGTGCTGGAACACCCTTGAACTATGTCGCTCTGAACGAAAATGGATGTGAAGATGAACGTTAATTTCATCCTGTAGTGGGTCTTCAGACCAAGTGTCTCACGTGAATTCGAATGAGTATTTAAAATTTACCTACAGTACATATAGGTGGAACAAGAATGAAATGTAAGGATTTTAAAGCCGTTCCAAACGATTAAATATATTTGAAACTACCAAAAACGATACCAAACACGATTATTGCTGATTTCACGACGACTGACGTCAATGACGACCAAGTATTGTCAAAAATGATTGAAAACAATACCAGAACACTTATTTTCTAAGCCCTTTTCCAATATAAATTATCTAAGAAATTTCTAGTACTAATTATTCTAGAAAAGTAATTTTCCCAATATTCACCACATTCTGAAGATAAATTCCGCCTAGTCGGTTAGGTAGCTCACAAAAATTATTCCCTATATCCTCTACCAATATAAACCATCCAAAATCTTTGAAATCTTGTAAACCCTTCTAGTGTCATACAGTATTGTGCAAGTCCTCCTCTAGTACAAATTATTCTAGAAAAGTAATTTTTCAAATATTCACCACATTCTGAAGATAAATCCCGCCTAGTCGGTTCGGTAGCTCACAAAAATTATTCCCCATATCTTCCCCCAATATAAACCATCCAAAATCTTTGAAATCTTGTAAACCCTTCTAGTGTCATACAGTATTGTGCAAGTCCTCCTCCAGTACAAATTATTCTAGAAAAGTAATTTTTCAAATATTCACCACATTCTGAAGATAAATCCCGCCTAGTCGGTTCGGTAGCTCACAAAAATTATTCCCTACATCCTCTCCCAATATAAACCATCCAAAATCTTTGAAATCTTGTAAACCCTTCTAGTGTCATACAATATTGTGCAAGTCCTCCTCCAGTGCAGATTATTCTAGAAAAGTAATTTTTCAAATATTCACCACATTCTGAAGATAAATCCAGCCTAGTTGGTTCGGTAGCTCACAAAAATTATTCCCTATATCCTCTCCCAATATAAACCATCCAAAATCTTTGAAATCTTGTAAACCCTTTTAGTGTCATACAGTATTGTGCAAGTCCTCCTCCAGTACAAATTATTCTAGAAAAGTAATTTTTCAAATATTCACCACTTTTTGAAGATAAATCCTCCCGCCTAGTCGATTCGGTAGCTCACAAAAATTATTCCCTAAATCCTCTCCCAATATAAATAACCCACGTAATTTTTGAGTCCCCTAAGTCCTAATATTATAAAAATATTTTCCATGTCCTCTCCTAATACAAACAATCCAAAAAGCTATAGAATCCTCGAAGTCCCCTTGGTAAAATACTAAAGACCTCCACAAAATACTAAACAAGTCTCCCAAATACAAATTACTCAATGAAAACAAGGAATGGCAAGTGGCCTACAGTAAAAGTAACAGATTTGAAACGTTCGCAAATAAATTCACGCTCACGTAACGCACACAGAAATCGCCCCTCCGAAAATAGAGAAGTTCACATACCTCCACAAACGTTATCCACCGTCACCGGTGTGGATTGGCTCGCGTTTAAAGTGTAAAATAGACGTCAAAAGGCTTAACGAGCTGTCGTCAACTTGTAATCGGTTTGTTATGAGATTTCATAGCCGCTGACACCCCATAGCCCGGCGGGTTTTTGCGTGAAAAACATTCGAGTGCCGGGTAACAATGCAGGGCACATTTATCTCGGATAGATCGCGTAGCAAATTGCAGAACCGTCCCTTCTAGTTGGTTTCGGAATGAGTTCTCCGGTCGTTAAACCGTACGTACATTTGTTACGCGCCCTTAACAACGCGTTCGCACATTGCACGTCGTACCACGAGCTCTGGTTTATGCGATTATGGTCACGCTTATTCGTTGCGTTCGGCGTTGATTGGTGAATGGCTCGTGTGCAAATTTACGTGGGATCTAACCTCTTAAAAAGGCGTTCTACCGTGATTCGAAAAATTACGCGAAATTTAAGACGTTTACAGTGTAAGAAATCTTTACGGACACTTAGATATGTTTTCAGTTATATGTTGAATGCTATATTGGAAATAGTGAATAGTAAATGCAATAAAAATAAAATTCATTGTGTATTCTTTTAAATGAATTCACTTCTTTTAACAGTAAACCTACCGGTGTATAATCCATGCTTACTTTGAAATTAAAAATGAAGTTGAAAAATAAACAAGTGATCAAACATAAATTAGTATACACTGTGATTCTTTACCTTCATGAAGATCAGCAAAGATTCTAAAGAAATCAGCTTAACAATCATAGAATTTTTGATAATCAATTATTTCAGCAAATTGTGTCAACAAGATTGTTTGCGATTGCACGAAAATACTTTTCAAGAAGGAATGAAATGAACAAATTAAGGATAAACATTAAATGATCAACATAATTGATAATCATACGATATTATTTTATACGGTATTATTTTAAATGATTATATCGACAGGATTATTTCTGATTATTTTCAAAGATGTTGCAAGAAGATACCACTTAACTCCGAATTGTGCTTCGAAAATAATATTAAATGAACCAATTAAAATATCGAGTAGAAACAGGATAAATATAAATTTAAAGAGTTTCGATTACACTGGCACCAGTAACATAACATCGGTATTAAACTCGCTAACTAAAAGATTTTCCGAGGGGAGACAAATTAAATACAAATTGAAACAGCTTAAGACATCACTGTTCTTGTTTCAATGTTCGCGTTCGACGATGAAATTGCTTTAATAAGCGTACTGCAACAAAAAGGCGAAGAAAAAAAGAATTACGCTCAGTCGAGTTAATAAATACGACGGAGCTTAAGGATTTTTATCGAGCGATATAGCCTGCACGCGCGAAGGTATTCGTAATTTCCCTAGGCTACAAATAAAATCACGGACTACTCTAGCGTATCTGTTATATCACAATATTTATTTAGATTATCCAGCGGTACGCGTACGAGCTGTAGCCCGATACGATTACAGCTACTTGTCATATACGGCTGCACACTCGTACGAATAAGCAATCTACAGTCTACAGCCTGAGGGATTTTACCAATGAATATATTAACCCTATCGAGGAATAAGGTTGTGGAGTTATATTTGTATTCAGCTATTAAATAACTATCGCGCCGGGCAATTTATTAAACGGTATCCAGTTCTAATACGTTCAATTTGATAAATACTTTCTGCGATGAACGATCAAAAAGAAAGGGAAATTAATTGATTTAAGGTTATTGCACTGCTACAGTCAGGCTCAAAAGTTACCATCTCAAATACAACTGCCAACAGGGGGTCTTTCATTCATCCTACGAAATTTCGGGAACATAATATATACATGAGAAACATTTTCATATATGAGAACCAGCAAATGTTTCTCATATACTACACATGTGTTATCCACGTTTGACATATGACATATAATATATGTTATTTGCTATGTCTTATATTTTACAAGTTGTGTCATATATGTCATATGTTATATGTCACATATCATATGTTACATATGTTATATATGTTACATGTCACATGTTATATGTTACATGCCATATGTTATACATGTTATATATGTTACATGACATATGTTATATCTCACTTTTTATATGTCATATGTTATATGTCATATGTTATATATCATATGTTATATGTCATATGTTATATGTCATATGTTATATGTCATATGTTATATGTCATATGTTATATGTCATATGTTATATGTCATATGTTATATGTCATATGTTATATGTCATATGTTATATGTCATATGTTATATGTCATATGTTATATGTCATATGTTATATGTCATATGTCATATGTTATATGTCATATGTTATATGTCATATGTTATATGTCATATGTTATATGTCATATGTTATATGTCATATGTTATATGTCATATGTTATATGTCATATGATATATGTCATATGTTATATGTCAAATATTATGTCATATGTTACATGTGATATGTTATTTGTTATACGTTAAATGTGACAATGTCAAACCCAAATATCCATTATTTCGTACAGTAAACTATTTAAACATTTTTATCTGAATCTCTTTTCCGAAACAAACATTTAAATCTAAAGAAAAAGTTTCGTGATAAAGTGCTTTTGGGATACAAGCACCTTAAACGCAGAATTGAATCGTTTTCTCCGCTCCGATGTTGTTCCTTTTCGTAAGAGTTAAACACATAACTCCTGATGAAAGTTTACTATACTTTATTCTATTTTATCGAGAGAATTATGCTGTTTTAGATTCACGTTTATTGCAGTATTTGTCACGAACCGGCAGTAAAGACATAAAGCCAAGAGATATAGTAGCAATTCCTTCGCCCCATACCGTTGATTTTATAACGCGCATCTATCACAACAACTTCCCTGTTCGTTCCTTCTTGGAAACTTGCAGATTTTTTTTTTCTCGTATTTGAAGGATTTGCATAGTAAATATTCATTACGTCGTTGTATATCAAACGGCCTATTTCGAAAGTATTTTGATACATTGAAAATCTTCAAGTATCTCAAAGTATCACTTTTGCTATACAAATTTGAAAACTAATCTGACAAAACTGATTATATAATATGGTTCATTAATATTTTTTATAAACATTTGTCAGTTATTATATAATTATAATATTTGCCTAAAATTGATTTGTTCCATAAATTTCCAAAAATTCCTGTTTATGTTGTACATACTGTAGAGATAATACGTAATTTGACTATTTATTATTTATTACTTAGATGGTACTCAAAATTTGTAGTAATTCATTTGTACTCAATTTTATAGGCTATGTTACGCTTATGCAATTATTTCTGTTTTGTCTCAATTATTGCTTATGTTTGTACATTGTGGTTATATATGTACAACAAGTAAAACAGGTAAAATATGTGAAATCAATTAAATAAGTGATGTAAGTAAAATAAGTAAAATGAGTATGATAATAAGTAAAATCAGTAAACTGGTTAAAAGAAATAAAATAACCAGAATAAGGAAAATAAGTAGGATACGTAAAATAAGTAGAATAGGTAGAATAAGCGAAATAAGTAGAATAAGTGGTATAAATGGTATAAGTGGAGTAAGTGGAGTAAGTGGAGTAAGTGGAATAAGTGGAATAAGTGGAGTAACTAGAATACGTAGAATAAGTAGAATAAGTAAATTAGTAGAATAAGTAGAATGAGTAGAATAAGTAGAATAAGTAGAATAAGTAGAATAAGTAAACTATATAAAACTAACAGTTTAAGTAAAATAAGTAACAAGTAAAAGAAAAGAAACTAAAGATTAAGTGAAATAAATAATGTAATTACAATAAATAAAACAAACAAAACATACGATGATTCAATTTATGCCCATCATGTATCTCAATTTCAACCTTTTATTTGTACCCGCAAAACAAGCGTGGAATGTAAAAAAATGATCGTGAAATTGAAACTTTGAAGAAACTCAGCGGACTTGATGATCTGCTACATTAGGAGTAGAAGATACATTTTCCGCAGAGTTAAAGAGAACACACATGATTCCATTACAAACTGTCTACCTTGAACGTCTCTGATTACCTGATTTTCAATTGCAGACATTTGCAACTGCAATCCGAGTTAATTGCAGGCACGAAAGGGATATCCCTTAACTGCAAACAAAGCTATTCCCTCGGATAAATGCAGAGTTAAAAAAATGATTTATGAACTCACAGCTGTCGAACTCCCTTACATTTTCCATTAGCGTGTACGGTAGCCATCTACCCACCTGATATTACCGGAAGTTACCATCTTGATAACTCCTGTCTTCAATCATGAATGTTGAAATTCGTACTGATTTATGACTTTATATGCTGGCTTTAATTGTATTAATCTTGTTCGCTCGACTGCAGCGAAGTCTGTCACTGTTTACATTTGAGGAACCTCGGTGTGTAGTTAATTTTCGAGTACGAATTAATGACTGCGGGTATATGAAGAGATGAACATAATTGTATAGTAAGTAGAAGAACGGACTAATACGTCTGGCATGATCAAGTGGTGCTCGCCAGCCGCATTCAGCTGCCACATTTACTTTCTCAATCTACTGGGTCGTACAGAAATAACTCACAAAATTATACATAATACGCTAATAAAATTAAAATAAAATAAAAAATGAGATCCATACATAAATTAAAGAAATAAAATTTAAATAAAATTAATGAAGTGAACGAAGAAAGTGAATAAATATAAGGAACAAATAAAATAAATAAATGAAACAAGTCAAGCAAGTAAAGTAAGGCAAGTAAATCAAGTAAGATAATAAATAAATTAAATATAATAAATAGGACAGACAGAATAAATATAGCAAATAGAATAAATAGAATGAATGGAATAAAATTATAAATAATACAAACATAAAAGAAACTATGTGAGCTGCACAGAAATAATAAATTGTACACAGTGTCCATTTGATGCATCGTATATCACTAGACAATTAGAAATTTTTAATTTTCCAAATATAATTATACATACAAATTTATAGTCACATAAGATAATAATATAATATTTATTTATTTATTTTTGTTTCAGTTGTAAACACAATACGACCAGAAATATATTATACATAAGGATGGGAAATCTGAAGAGTGCATTGTGATAATTTATTTTCTACTGCAGTTGACCTTGAGTGATCTTGTATGACCTTCGTAATAGGCCACTATATTCGTTTTACAGTACTCTATCTGATTGTAAATAAAAAACCATGTTATTCTACTTAAAAAACAGAGTTGACCTTCATATCTCTTTAATGCCCGCACCTACACGGAAATTAACCATATTCGATTATGAATCGTTCGATATCAAGTAAATTTGTACTAATGCAGTTTCTTCTATCTTCAAAGGCAAGCCAGATATCTAGGATACCGGTTTTAAACAGTACATTCAACATATATTTCCGCATAACAAAGATATGAAAATTACAAATAATTACTTTTCTCTGTGTTTTTATCCTATGTACAAATGTAGACGTGTACAAATGTCAAAAGGTAGAAATGTAGAAATGAGATGTAAAATCGTAGAAACGTGGAAACATGGAAACGTGTAAATGTGGAAACATGGAAACGTGGAAGAGTGAAAATTAAAAATTCAGAAACCTTGGATTCTAGAAATCTGGGTACCTAAATATCTACATGTAGAATCGTGGAAACGTAAACATTTGAAAATGCAAAATTTCGAAACTTGGAAATTCAACAATTTGGTATTGTATACGCTTGAAACTCTTGAAATTGGAAATTATATAAATTTGAAAATCTTGGAATTTGATGTAGAAATTTGGAAATGTTTCAATTGCAAATTGTCCGAATTTTGAAATCATGAAATTGTGTACATTTGAAAATCTGGAAATTGGATGTTGTATAATTTTGAAAATCTTGAAATTGTAAATTGTATATATATTTGAAAATCCTGAAATCGGATGTTGTAGAAATTTGGAAACCTTGAAATTGCAAATTGTAAAAATTTGAAAATCTTGGAATTGGATGTTGTAGAAATTTGGTAGTCTTGAAATTGCAAATTATCCAAATTTTGAAATCATGAAATTACAAATTGAATAAATTTGAAAATCTTGAAATTGGACGTTGTGTAATTTTGAAAATCTTGAAATTGGATGTTGTGTAATTTTGAAAATCTTGAAATTGTAAATTGTATATATGTATATTTGAAAATCGTGCAATCGGATGTTGTAGAAATTTGGAAACCTTGAAATTGCAAATTATACAAATTTGAAAATCTTGGAATTGGATGTTGTAGAAATTTGGAAATCTTGAAATTGCAAATTATACAAATTTGAAAATTTTGCATGTGCAAATTGTGCAAATTTAAAAACCTTCAAATTGGAAATTGCATAAATTTTGAAATCTTAGAAGCACCATTCTCCAATCTAGAAACGTAAAAATCTCCAAACCTGGCGAATCTAAAAATTTGTAAACCCAGAAACGTAAAAATCTGCAAACTTGAAGATCTAAAACTTTGTAAACAACAAAATTGAAAAGGTAGAAATTCGAAAGTCCACAGTTTTACATATATCAAAAAATCTTACTCCTGCAAGTCTAACGGTATAAACCCAAAAAATTGTGAAAATTCATAAATTCCCAGAACGCGAGGTCGCTATCCCTCGGAGTACACTCGAAACGAAAGGAACTCTTCATAAATCCCCGGAAACAACATCTTCTGCGCGTTCTATCGAGTGTATCAGCATCGTTCGGGACACGGGACTCCGCTGCAAGCTCGAAGAAATTAATCGTCGTCTCGAGGCAAAGGCACGCCGCTAATAGAAACGCCCGTTAGGATGTTGGCTACGACGTGAAGCGTAACCGGCGTGCAACGCCGGAACGAAACCGAGCGAACGCACTGGTAACAGGTCCAAACTATCAAGTCAGACTCAGGCATATCTTGACGGTGACTGTTCCTTCATGCGCGATCGTGTCATCTTAAAATGACGACGCGAATCTCATTGCTCCAGTTCTGATGCGGCCAACCCTGTCCCGCTGGTCGACAGTTCCCAGGGCTATTAAGGGGCCGTGAACGAGCCGCGATTTGCGAGCGGACATCTAAGAGATCTAAGACGCGACGGTGAGTGAAACTCGTGGCAGCGGGCATGAAAAGCTTCCGAACAGGTTGTTCACGACAAGATCACACTGGACGTTTTCCTGAATGTGTGGCGCTGCGTACCGTGAACTGGCTGGCAAGATTTATGGCATCCGTTTCGCTACATTTTAACGCGCCGTACCCGCCCGGTTTAAGGAACGGGATCACGCTCGTCGGCAATCATTTATGATATCGTTCCGAACGATGATAATAACGAGCCGTGATTCAGTCAATATTTTCACACGTTACAACGACGTACCATGTAAGGTAAAGGTGCTGAAGCATTAATATCGTGTCACGGGGAATTACGTGGTACTGTAGTATTTCAGCCGGCGTGAGAATAGATCGGTAACAGTTCTTATTAATGTTGGGTAATTCGGGGAAGTGGTGTAATAAATTTGATTCTATTTATAGAAATAAGGAATTTGTAAATGGTACTGTTTTTATAGAAATATTGGATTAAGAAGTTTAACGTTATTTATGGAAATACTGGGTTGAGGGATATAGTGTCATTTATGAAGATATTTAATTAATAGAAATAAGGAATTTGTAAATGGTACTGTTTTTATAGAAATACTGGATTAAGAAGTTTAATATTATTTATGGAAATACTGGGTTGAGGGATATAGTGTCATTTATGAAGATATTTAATTAATTGAAATAAGGAATTTGTAAATGGTACTGTTTTTATGGAAATACTTGATTAAGAAGTTTAATGTTACTTATGGAAATACTGGGTTGAGGGATATAGTGTCATTTATGAAGATATTTAATTAATTGAAATAAGGAATTTGTAAATGGAACTTTTTTTATAGAAATACTGGATTAAGAAGTTTTATGTTAATTATGGAAATGCTGGGTTGAGGGATATAGTGTCATTTATGAAGATATTTAATTAATTGAAATAAGGAGTTTGTAAATGGAACTTTTTTATAGAAATATTGGATTAAGAAGTTTAATGTTATTTATGGAAATACTGGGTTGAGGGATATAGTGTCATTTATGAAGATATTTAATTAATTGAAATAAGGAATTTGTAAATGGTACTGTTTTATAGAAATATTGGATTAAGAAGTTTAATGTTATTTATGGAAATACTGGGTTGAGGGATATAGTGTCATTTATGAAGATATTTAATTAATTGAAATAAGGAATTTGTAAATGGTACTGTTTTTATAGAAATACTGGATTAAGAAGTTTAATGTTATTTATGGAAATACCGAGTTGAAGGATATAGTGTTATTTATGAAGATATTGAGTTAAATGTTATAACATTATTTATAGAAATAACGAAGTAAGAAATATAATGGCATTTGTAGAAATATTGAGGTAATAAATGTAGTATCATTTATACAGACGATGAATTACTAGATATAATGTCATTTTTGGAATACTGATATAATAAATACAATGTCATTTATGAAAATACTGTTTTAGTAAATATAGTACAATTTATAGAAATACTGAATTAATAAATATAATATCATTTATGGAAATGCAGAATTAATAAATGTCATTTTGATAAATAAATGTAATGTCATTTTAACTGAACCAACAAATACAATATCATTTATAGAAATATTAAATTAATAAATATAGTATTAGATATAATAATTCTGAATTAAAAAATACAGCATCATTCAATATTATTCCATTTATTAAAGTACTGAACTCAGTTACTAGAATACAGAAACAGAATGAATGAAGAATAAATAGAGAACTTATCATAAAATTGCACTAGAGAAATGATATTAATTAGCACCATTATCTCTCCATTCTGATTCGAATTATTTATCACATTCTATTTTCGATTTACTACACGTAGTATTGTTATATGACATGCGTAAATAGTCAGTCGAACGCAGCTGAGTAATAGAATCATATAAATGTAACATGTGGAACAAGAAAGAGAACTAGAAAATATAAAAGTGGAATAAAAAGAAAATGATGCATAGTGAAACTTTTGTGAGACTGTTATTTGGTTGTATAGATGGTAGTATTGAGCATAGAGATTTGTTTTTCCATCCAATATCGATTTCCTTTGATAAATTAGAGTACGTTGAGAAAAAGAGAATACAGATAGTAAGCGTGCACGTGTAATCAAACATCTTTAAATTAAAGATTAATTTGATTAAGTGTTGAGGTGTTTACTTTGAACTTGTTAGTGGACTGAAAAATTTGGAAAATTTCGATATTCGAAAAATTTATTCATTTTGAAGCATAGAGGACTGATAATTCGAGAAATTTGGTAATTTGGATATTTAAAAATTTGCAGAAATATTTGAAAAATTTGGAGAGGTGGAAATTATTTAATTAAAAAATTTAGGAAGTTGTGGATTTAGAAATTTGGAAATATAAGAATATAGAAAATTAACAATTACACAATTACAAAATCTGTGGATTTAGAAATTTAGAAAATTTGGGAAATTTTTGAATTGAAAAATTTAGAAATTTGGAAATACTTAAATACAGAATGTGAACGATTTAGGAATTTGGATGTCTGTAAATTTAGAAATTTGGAAAATACGGGAGAAAATTAATGAATCTTACAACTCAGATATCTGACTTAATCAACTCAGATATCTTACTTGTCAGATAGAAAATTGGGAAAGAAATTTAGGACCATAAACATTTTAGAAGTTTGAAAATTTATTTTGAACACTTGGAAAATTGGGAGATTTAGAAACCTAGAACTCTAAATATAGAAATCTAAATTTAGAAAACTGTAAATTCATAAAATCAACAAAAATTTGAAAATTCGAAAAACAAGTTCCTAAAAGCAACCTAAAATTAAGGAGTTTATAAAATGTTGACACTATGCAATTTCAGAGACATATTATTATAGTCACCTCTCATATACACCTGTCCAAACATTTGCACTTGTTCAAAAGAAAATTACGTTTCAGCCGAGGGTATTTCTTATTTCTCTTCTGTAATTGTTACAAAACGTACACTCGCAAAGAACCTGTATATCAATCTTGTGCAAATAGACCTTATGACCGCTTGATACGACTGTGAGTCAACACGCGTTCACACGTTCTGTTGCCATATGAAACGTTTCGTTTATTTTTGATCAACCCTCGTAATTATCAAGTCAAAATAAGAGCAGGCGAGATATGCACAATCAGGTTTGCGGTTGTCAGCTTTTCTTTGCTGGCGATTGCTCCGCGAGATAGAACGGCGCCGTACATTCGTGAAATTGGTGCGAGAAAAACGCTCGCGAGCGGAACAGACTCGTTACAGGCTTAAGATGGCCGACTTATTACTCGCGGAGCTGTTGGACCACCGGCAACGATATTATGGATGAATTTAGAGATTCCGGTTGTCATATCATTTCCACCAGATCCTCTTGATAACGTACGAAACGTATCCTAGAAATATGTGTTCGGATCGATATTACATCTCGATCTTGCGTGATTTCTTTTACGACATAGTTGTACAGTTTTAATACGTTTATTGATGTAGAGAATCCCTAGCAAGTCCGCTCGGAGAAATTGTTTTTACCTACATATGTTTAAAACTGGTTTCTCGCGAGTATCTAATTACGCACTTTGTACAGAACTTGTCCTTATAATTAAATTTCTCGGAATTACAGAATTTACAAGCACGGCTCCAGAAGTAAATTCGAACGATTGGTGTTATTATGTATAATTAATTAATGGGGAAGCGGGCTGGTTATTTGGATCCTTTAATGAGTGCCCGTGATGAAAGGGAACGTACATTAAATGTACTGGGTGGCCAGTTCTTTGCAAAACTTTGATACCATATTCAAATACATAGGTATATGCGTCATTTTTAGAAATGAGCTAAGTCCATTTTTTGTTATTCTGAAAGGGCATTTCAATAGATTTAAG
This sequence comes from Megachile willughbiella, assembly GCA_945859595.2. Classification (NCBI taxonomy): domain Eukaryota; kingdom Metazoa; phylum Arthropoda; class Insecta; order Hymenoptera; family Megachilidae; genus Megachile; species Megachile willughbiella. The sequence continues at coordinate 4,516,002 of OX243807.1, forward strand.
GTAACTGATAGACAAATTTTGAATTAATTTTAATATAGATTGCTTATAGATACAAATATTAAGTTTCATCTATTACTAGCATGATCATAGTTCTTTTCAAATGGACGTACCCCACTTTCAGATAATCTACTCATATGTTATGAACATATAGGTTTTTACATATAATAATAACTTCGTTAGAAAGTTATAATAATTTTAAAAAATAACTGTTCATATGTTATGAACATATAGGTTTTTACATATGATAATAACTTCATTAGAAACTTATAGTAATTTTTAAAAATAACTGCTCATATGTTATAAACATATAGGTTTTTACATATGATAATAACTTCATTAGGAAGTGATAATAATTTAAAAAAATAGCTATTCATATGTTATGAACATATAGGTTTTTACATATGATAATAACTTTATTAGAAAGTTATGATAATTTAAAAAAATTACTGCTCATATGTTACGAACATATAGGTTTTTACATATAATAATAACTTCATTAGAAAGTTATAATAATTTTGAAAAATAAGTGCTCATATGCACAGGTTTTTAAATAATAACTTTGTCAGAAAGTTATAATAATTTGAAAAGTAACAAAATAATTTTGTTATTATGACAACAGACTATCTTCTTGTTGCGTATCGTATATAATTTCTTCCTCTAAAATCATAGTACTACACCGTATAAGTTAAAGAAAAAATGTTACATACCCATTAAGATTTCAATCTTTCACTAATTTCTTAAATATCAATTTTTTTCATTGCGAAAAATACGAAATCTGTTAGATAAAGCTACATAACAGTAAGATAATTAAATACGTAATTAAAGTGACCAAGTACATAATTGTCTCACTAATCCCTCAAATTACTATGTATAAACCTCATTGATAATAAAATTCTTCAGTTTTTATTCTAAAAGAATGCGTTTATACTGCTATAATATAAAACATATCATTCTAAACGAACAAATTAGAGATGAAATATGTGTTAATTAAAGAGAACGTAAAATCTGTAAAGGTATGCGAACATCCTCGAATATATAATAATTAGCATGTTAAGATATTCCGTTCTATGCACATGTGTTTCAAGTTTAAAGTGATCAGTACAGGTCTCGAGGGGTCCGAGTGTTCGTAAGATATCGCTTGTCACGAGTACATTGTAGAAATCGCAACAGTTTGATTGGAAAATAATGAACCATTCATCGTATTCTTCGGATATCGTACCCTTGCATAGCTATTTATTCCGCAATCCACAAATCGTTCCGATGGAATGCGCATAGTACGCCTAATCAAAACGAATCGGAAGAATATTTTAAGTGTACAGCTGACCGAGGGTATTTTATAAAGTCTCGTAATGTGAAGGGAAACTTAGAAATCGGACGAAGAAAAGTGGTATGGGATAAATAATAACAATATCTTTAGGAATTATTTTAAAGTCTTCGTTCATATGTGTACAATAAAGAATATCAGGTATTTTAATAACATTTTTAATGTAGTTTGTTTTATTACCTTAATGTTGATTCACTTGTATGAGGGGTTGCATGACTGGGGAAAGGTATGTTTTAACGATGAGGGGATTAGGAGACTGTTGAAGAATTTATGGACATCGCTAAGGACCATAAGATGGAGATTCGAGAAAATGTTGGTAATTTGGAGATTTGGAGATGTGGAGATTTGGAGATGTGGAGATTTGGAGATTTGGAGATTTGAGGATTTGGAGATTTGGGGATTTGAGGATTTGGAGATTTGGAGATTTGAGGATTTGGAGATTTGGAGATTTGAGGATTTGGAGATTTAGAGATTTGGAGATATGGAGATTTGGAGATTTGGAGATTTGAAGATTTGGAGATTTGGAGATTTGGAGATTTGGAGATTTGAGGATTTGGAGATTTGGAGATTTAGAAATTTAATGATTTAGAAATTTAGAAATCTAGAAATCTAGAAATTTAGAAATTTAGAAATTTAGAAATTTAGAAATTTAGAAATATAAAAATTTAGAAATCTAGAAATTTAAAAATCTTGAAATTTAGAAATCTTGAAATTTAGAAATCTTGAAATCTAGAAATTTAGAAATTTAGAAATTTAGAAATTTAGAAATTTAGAAATTTAGAAATCCAGAAATTTAGAAATCCAGAAATTTAGAAATCCAGAAATTTAGAAATTTAGAAATTTAGAAATTTAGAAATTTAGAAATTTAGAAATTTAGAAATTTAGAAATCTAGAAATTTAGACATCTAGAAATTTAGAAATTTAGAAATTTAGAAATCTATAAATTTAGAAATCTATAAATTTAGAAATCTAGAAATTTGAAATCTAAAAATTTAGAAAACTAGAAACCTAGGAAATTTAAAAATGAAAAAAAAATTTTGAAATACAAACATTGTCTACCTCGAATAAGAAAAGAACATATTTCGAGAAAATGTAAGAAACCGAAAATAAAGTAAGTATCGTAAGGCCGAGTCCCTATAATAAATCAACATTTAATCAGCGCTCGAAATCTTTTTACCTTTTGAAGATACTGATCAAAGCTTCATGCGCAAACACTAAAGAATAATTAAGGAGATTAATTAAAACCCATAAAAATAGTTGCTCCGCCATTTCCACGGAAAGTTAAATACCACTTAATCCTCGGATCATGTAAAAAACTAAAAGAAATGTGGATAATAATCTGCATTTTCTGTGTATCACGCGAAAGCGGAGCTTTCAGGACGAGTTTTAACCGCGGATGTCACAGTTCAGTGAAGTAAGACAACAAAAAACGTAAATGAGTATTAAATTCGCTAGAATTTAATAAACTGCTATGAAATGAACCCTTTCAAGGAAATCCGCTTCCAGAAATAATTTATTTAGTTATTTTACGACAAAGGAAATATATCGTAAATTATTTAACACTGAAACTACCAAAGTGGTTAGATGATTACTTTACAATTTTTTTATTTCAAGTTATAGAAGTTCTTAAGGTAATTTTCTTGAAATATGTATTATACGTCGATAGGTTTAGTGCAAACAAAAACATGTGCTCATATGTGTACAGTAACTGAACAGTAGATATTAACCTGCACCATTTAGGTTATTTGTAGCACACTGGTCTAAATTAAAAATGGACCGACTTTTATTGAATTTCATTGTGTTATGCTAATTATTGACTATCGAACTTTCAAATGGTTTAAATTTTTTGTATTTTACAACTCTAGCAAAATTATTTCCATGTTATTTATCATATTATATTAAAAATCAAAATAAACGTTACAAAAATTCTTCCTTTGAATCGCACTTTCCTGTTCAAAATGTCTGCTATTTTATTAAAAACTTAATGCTCAGACCACCTGGATAACCTTACTAGAAAATGAACATGTATCATGAAACATGACTGTTGATTGGAGACGTTCCTCACGTTATGCGTTTTATTAATGAAAAACACATCAGGCAAGTTGGAGATGAAACTGTAAATGGGGTAAAAGTCAGTAAACAAAATTAAGGGCGTCTTAATGGATAATGAATTTTTGACAACGTTGAACGAACGACCATACGTTTATTCATCCAACCAGTTCCGGACAGATGTAACTTTAATTCATGTAATTAAAAGTGGGTTAAACCAGGTTCTACAATTATATTAGATAAAAATCTTACAGAAAGGATATAAATGTTCAACTGCGAACTGCATGAATTTCATAGGTAGTGCACATTTTGAAAACTTCGAACGTTGCTGGTATAAATCATGAGCCACCGATATGAGACCCACATAGAACATTACATCACATTGGTAAATTTTTCTTTCACAGAAGCATTGTTTCATAGCTTTAATAAATTGACGACACTTTTCCAATGTCTATCATAATAATTGTAAATAGACATTTTAAGACATAGGCCATTTTTAAACATAATAATTGTAACTGAAGTCAAAGCCCAGAAAACAATTATATTAATAAAATATTGTTGAGAATATGTCGAAAGCCATGTGTTGGTCAAAGAAAAAGTATTCAAAACAGCGATCTTGAGGACATATTTGAAGGTCATCAATATCGGCGAGGAAGCACCGAGGAATATGACTCGCAAAGTGGTTCAGAATGACGGTTCGTATCTCAAGGCTCATCAAACTGCTCCCTCATTCTGCATAATTAGGAAAAGCGGGTGGCCAGAAATCGGTAAGGTTCATTCCGCGAAAGCGCGGAAGCGCAAAGCCGGTGAACGTACTTGAAATCACACGTTGAGCCTCATCCGAATCGCGGGGGCCTTCCTCCCTTGGTATCCCCACCATATCAACCACCTTCTTCTTTTCCCTCCTCCTTGTCCGTTGCAACCGGCAAAGCACACCACCATTTCTACTCTTCTCCTTCTCCCTTTCCAGAACGTCCCGTCGCACTAATAATTCGTGAGTACGTTGCGGTGATGTTGAGCATTCCACCTGCCAACAGCAACCGGGCACATCCCCCCACCTTGGTGGTACCGGCAGGAAAAGTGGCCGCACGCCTTGCAATCCCAGCATTTCTGTGTTGGTTGTGGCCGTGAACGGGGCTCAAGTCCAAGGGCACGCGAGGGACGAGGAGAGAAAGAAAGAGAAACAACATCGAAGTGCCGACGACAGTCCATCCTGCGTGCAAGGATCCATCGCGTCCCTTGTTGTCGTCGGTTTCAACCCTGAGTCCGGTTAGCCAGCCAGGTCCCCGTTGCTTCGACGTCAATCTTGTCCAGGTACGTAATTTCTCAGGAATGACAAGCTAAGGGGCCCGTTAAATCGCTGATCCGAGACGATCACGCTATCTTGTTGCAACATTATCGTCACGATTGAGTCAACAGCACGGACAGCGTACCGCACGCGACCGGATTCAGCCTTTTAATTTCGTTCGGTACGGAGGGTGGTAGGAAAGGGACGGGTATATGGCGTTATCAAACGGCAGTCCCGAACGCAAAAGGGAATAAAAACGGTGATTTATCTCGTCCTCGACGCTCGAAGAAGCGTGAATCGAAAATTCCCGTGAGAGCGGTGACGGTTTGTCGCGCGTCGAGGACTTCCTCGTAGATCCTCGCCTCTCAAACGACCTACCGGGTCATCCCGAGGACCCCGTCTCCAACGGTGCTGCCTGGAGGAGCACACGAAAAATTCTAAATCGGATCCTTTCGAGTGGCCGCTATCCATCCCCCTTTTTTTCCAATTAAACGCGGAACTTCGTACCAGCCACACGGGGTCCCGGCCAAAAATTTTTTCCATTTCGCGTTTTCACGTCTGGCCGGCCACTGAACGACCCGTATATACGTCCGAGTTGTATTCTCGATAAAATCGATAAAGTCCTATCCGCGACGCTTCTAGCCAGCCACTCTGCGTATCGCGAATGACGGCAAAACAATTTTCCATCTGGCCGGTTCCGGGAGGATTTTCGGTCTTCCGGCTGTTCACGCGCAGCTGGAATAATTGATTGCCAAAGGGCAAGTCCAAAGTGCGCGTATACTGCAAGACGTTAACTGTGCAGATAGCCTATCTCGTTCCATTGATATCCGGTCCAGAGAAGGCTTCTTGTGCGACGTGTGCAAGTGAAACAGGCAGAAGAGGAGTATGTTAATGAGTGTCCTTCGCAAGTGTGCCAATGGCTTCTTAACTGGTTCCATTTTTTGGACGACATGTCTCGAGAAATGATTTTTACCCGTCTGATTCGTCGCTTATCGGCGCGAACATTTGATCGCTGATTAACTGCGACATTCCTTCGTTCATGACTGATAAGTGGAAGTCCAGTTCTCACGTGACTCGCAAACTCTCCAGCTCGACTATTGCAGAAGTCGAACTAATCAGCGATAGTGAAAGTGTTGTAAGTGATGATGACGCTTCATTATCCGACAGACTGGGATCCTGTGGAGGATGAAAGCGAATGACATAAAGAAACGAGGTATCTCTGACGGCATTGTAACGTAATACATGCACCAGCATGCTTTGAAGTGTCTCGGAAGGAAAATAAAACGTGAGATTTTGTCGGAATCGCATGGGTAAAAATCAGATCGCGAGATGTTTGTGGATGTGGAGGGTTCAAGAAAGTATTCTCAGTTTTCTATCCCTCTTTACACCGAGATTATTGAAGTTATGTCAATTGTAAAGAAATTTCAAAACAGGGAATAACAGATAATTTATTTAGGTATATTAAAATTAGTTTCAGTTATATGTAAAACTCAGTCGATGTTAGATCACTGCAGAAGGTATTAGCGAAATTAAAAAATTTGGAAGGTTAGGTCTTAGGTATGAGTAATATTTTGAAATATGAAGTTTTATTGTAGTCAGGATAGTTTTCTTTTTAAATGACTAGTCCAAAATGAAAGTTTGAATGTATTTCTAGGTTTCAGTCTATTGGCTAATATCGTGTTCCTTTATCGAAGTGCAGTGAATTTTCGTTATATTGCTGATGGTGCACGTAGGTAGGGTGGACTTCGTTCATTCTAATTATGGATCTGTGATGTGGGAAATGCAGGACGTAGAATACGTCATATATCTCATATTAGAAATTTAGACATTTTCTATATTGCAAGTTTTCAAATTTTCAAATTTTCCTAACTCCAAAATTCCGAAATTGACAAATTTTCAGACTCCTAAAACACTATATTCGCAAATTTCTAAATTCTGAAATTGACAAATGTCCCACATTTCACAATTTCCAAATAGCTAAATTCCTGATTTCCAAATTCTCAAATTTTCCAAATCTCCATATTTCAAAATTCTCAAGTTTCCCAAATCTTTACGTCTCCAAATTCTCAAATTTTCCAATCTCTATATCCCCTAATTCACAAATATCCATCAATTTTATTATCCCTAACTTTCCAAATCCCCAAACTTCTAAATCTTCAAATTTCTAGATCTACAAATTCCCATATTTTCAAATCCACACTTTATGGACTTCCATTTAAATAAGGACTTGTTCATGAATAACGATTTTAATACAAATTTGAAAAATAATTATTATTTTGGATCTCTGGGTTTACCAGGTCCTCCATCGTCCACTTTCGATTTTCATTATTCGTTTCGTTTATTTGTAAGAAAATATTAAGTTTATTGCTGGTGTTCCTAGTCAGGAGTTATTTTCAGCATTTGTTACAAAAGATCTGAAGTTATAATTTTGATTTATAAACTAAGGTGATTCTGAAAAATAACTTAGAATTTAAGATGATTTCGAAATATTTTACTCACTTTCAGTTACAATTCATAGATCTACCTTATTTCAGCAAGCATTAATTTAACAATTAGTTTTATAATCAATAAATTTGAATTTAATTGTACAAAGTAATTGCACAACGACGAATTTTATGAAGTCAAATCAAAATTTGACACCAACAAATTTAAAATTAATTTAATATTTTTATTACTCTGCAAATATTTTGGAACTTATAAAACTTGGTTGTGGATGATATTGACTTTAACAATATATTAGATTTAATTAGTTGAAAGTGTTGATAATGATGAAAAGATAGCGTATGCACAAAAACGTTTTGTGACAACAAAACTATCCTCTATTTTAAATAAAATTTAAATAATGTTTCAAACTCACAAAAGCGAGTACAGGAAAAATTAATAATCTTCCAATTTCACTGATTTTAAGCTGTTAATTTTACGATTTCAATTCTAATCACTGCATAATTCGAAATTTTATTTGCATTTTTTCATCTGTTTTATTATCAATTTTAATATCGATATTGTTACCGAAAATAACTGAGAATAAATGTCGGACGCAGCTGACAGATTCATGTCAAAATCACCGTTGCAATTTTATGTCACGTTTGCAATTATAATTTTTCTTCAACTCACATGTGTGTTCTGCATTTTCATCCGTTGATACTGATAATAAAATGATCATGACACTAGGATGATATTGGAATGAAGCTGGTAATGAAAATATTACAATGGAAATCGAGTTTTATCTGAACAAAAATTTAATAAAGATGATTTTCAGTAATTCATCTTTAATAAGATTTATTATTCAGTATATAAATATATTTTCATATAGATACATATTTTCACAGAGATATATATTTACTTATTAAATAGAATTATAGATCTTTAACAAATAAATAGATGTATTAATAAATAAATACATATACTATTTAGCAAATAGACACATCTTCACATGAATACATGTATCAATTAATAAATAAATCTTTGCATAAATACATACATTATTTAATAAAAACGTCTTCATATAAATACATGTATCATTTAATAAATAAATACATGTATTACTTAAGCAAACACATCTTCACATAAATAAAACTAAACCGTTACATAAATTATTCAATAAATGAATACATCCGTAACATTTTTATCCCAAGAAAGTTCATGTAACACGACTACGAATTATCACCCAACTCGAACCGATTCTTCAATCAGATGTTCCGAAGTTTTACTTCGAGAAGTGAATTTCAGGCAGCAGCTCCAGATAGTAGTATGCACTTACGAAGTAGCTTAACGTAGTTCGAACTCATTACCTACTTCGCATTCTTTTCCATCGGCATAAGTGGCCGGTAACTTATGGACGAGGGATGTTCACATAAAATCCCATTGTACACCCCGGTATTGAATTCTTGGTCCGTGGTAAGGTATTCGCGAGGAAATCGGTTTCTGTAATTACCTTAATGAATGGCAACAAAGGCTCTTGCCTTTATACCAAGCGATATTATGTTCGCCAGCGCGATGCTCTTGCTCGGTTAAGTTGCTCTTCTTCTTTTCTTCTTCCTTTTTGGTATATCCGCGAACCTCTCGCCGCTAGACCGTTTCCTTCGCTATTACATTGTGGCGAACTGTTCGACTAACTTTGAAATAATTAGTCCGGATAATGAAGTTCAGCTGCACAATGGCCTTTAGCCGGGGAAGGTAATGAGATTCGACCATCCCTGTCCCGCCGTTTTCGTACGATATTGATTACTTAAAGCTCTTGAACGGTTTTACAAGAGGCTTACGGGAATAGGCGAATCAATCTTATCGTTCTTGACTGGGAGCCACGTACTTTCGCACCTTTGTGTGTGTAACAGCTGATTTAGTCGTTAATTAAACACCGGAGAATGCCTCGTCTGGTGTTGTTACACCATCGACGTAACTTTGTCGTTCACCAGCTTTTACTCCCACAACTTTTATAGCTTTGTCACATTTTTTATGCGAAGTTGTTCATTTATAGTTGACAGCTTTTGTTGACATATGCAAACATACATGTTATTAGTGATGTCGTCATTTGATCGATATTTATTATTTTTCGTTTGGAACTTGATTATGTGATAACCTGACTATAAATAATGATAAACGTATTACTTTAACAGTTATAGAGAAACAAAAGCGGTGAAAGTAACTTTGCTTTCACAAACTTTTTAGACAATTTGTTTTTCATATATGAAATATATGTTTCATACACGTGTTTCGTTGATTTATACTAATAATGAGTAACAAAATGAATCACATGTCCTATTTATTATAATTTATAATTTCATTGAACTCAATTTGCCACATTAGTAATTTTAACCTAAACTTTTTAAACGAAGGTCATCTCAAGATCATTTCATTCGCTATAAATATTCTTATTTATCATTTAAAAAGATGTAACGTGGATTAAAATGAAATTCTATTTAAAAAAAATAGAAATGCATGGAATTAATGTCTGTTGAAAATATTTCAACACGTCGAGAATATTTAAAAAAGGATGATAAATACTAGTGAGTGAATCAAGTATATGTATGATTAAATGTACTTGATTTGCTACTGCATAACAGGTTATCGATGAATATATGTCTTATCAAGTATTGCTGTTCTAACTGTACGTGTAATCCGATAACGAAGCAGCCATAATCCGTAATAAAACTACATCGATTTGCATAATATAGCATTGACGAATGAATGCTATTCTGTCCCTACATCATTTTCATATGTATTGATAAATTATAGATATGACTTGCTCTTATAAAATCGTATTTTTCTCATGATTTATGCTGAATATAGAACAGAAGCTTTATGAAGAAGAAATTCTATTAGTGTCCGTTATAACACGCCGGAGGAGAATATTAGGCATAAGTGATGCACCACAGTTTTTTCTTTTATAAAAGGTATAAGTGGTCGGTAAATATGCAGATTAGTAATGCTACCTTCGATTACGACGACCTTGAAACGTGTTGTCAAGGATAACACCTGAGTTTTCACTATATTTATAACCTACAGACGTCCTTGATTTCAGAAACATTAGTGGAAACGTTTAACTGTGTGGTATTAATTAAGGATTTCAAATAAAGTAATGATACTAAAATTCAAATAAAAATCGATAATTAAGGTCTACAAAAAAATGAAGGTTTAAGGACTATCACAGGACTATAATCTAATTTTATCATCTAACAAAATTGAAGTCTAAGGCCTACAATTCAAATGAAATTGAAAGTAAAAATCTGAAATTAAGGTCCAAAAAAAATTGAGGTCTAAAGACTATCTGAAGACTATAATCTAATTTTATTATCTAATGACATTAAGGTCTAAGGTCTGAAATTCACATAAAATTCAAAATGAAAATCTAAAATTAGGGTTAAAAAAATTGAGGTCTAAGGACTATCTGAAGACTATAATCTAATTTTATCATCTAATGAAATTAAGGTTTAAGGTGTAAAATTCAAATAAAATTCAAAATAAAAATGAAAAATTAAGGTCTAAGACCCTAATCTGAAGACTATAATCTAATTTTATTAATCTAATAAAATTAAGGTTTAAAATTCAAAAATTGATGAAATTAATATTGATATTTTCTATAAATACTAATGTTTTTCTTCAGATACCAAATATCATGTATTGGAAATTGGAACAATAGTTAGTGAATATAGAAATTTCAGTATGTAGACTTTTGCACGAATAGAAATTGGGGATATAGAGATTTGGGGAATTAGAAGTTTGCGAAATATGAGAATAGGGAAACATAGATATTTGGGGATATGGGAGTTGGGAAATATGAGAATATGGAGATATAGATATTTGGGGATATGGCAGTTGAGAAATGTGGGAATTTGGAGCTGTGGAAATTAGGGAAGGTACAAATTGAGAAATATGGAGGTGGAGTATAGAAATTTGAGAATATAGAAATTTGAGGAATGTAGAAATTAGAGAATATGGAAATTTCAGGAATGTCGAAATTAAACAATATATAAATTTGAGGAATATAAAAATGAGAGAATATGGAGATTTGAGGAATATAAAAATTATAGAATATGGAGATTTCAAGAATATCGAAATTAAACAATATATAAATTTGAGGAATATAGAAATTAGCAGACATACAAATTTAAAGAATATAAAAATTAGAGAATATGGAGATTTGAGGAATAGAGAAATTATAATAGAAATAACAACATACAAATTAGAACACATAGAGTACACAAGCATTTGGGAAAATAAATTCCAAAATTTACTTGCAGTCACAATATAATTCCGGGTGACATACATTCACGGTGTACCCACATTTCACACACGAAACACTGCACTCTTCTTTTCGTTTGACGTTAACTGTTACTCATGAAACAAGAGCGTTACATTGTAAAATAACCCAAATTACATTAATCCTCAACATTCAAAATTACCAAAATGGCATTGAAACCTAAATTTTCAACAAGTTCGCAAAATTAACACGAAAGTATAAATTACAATTTAAATAAGTAAATTAAGTAATTTATTCTAAAGTTTTGAGATATTTCAACCATGAGTGCAATAATTTAATACTTGCTAAAAGAATATTTGCAAATTTTACGCTTCTGCAAACACAGTCGAGAATATCAAAGTTTTTAATATTATGGATTAGCAAATTATTTATTTCTATTATTTATAGTGTTGCAAATAGTGTTATTAACGTAATTAGATTTTTGACAATAATTCAAATTACTGACAGTATCCTAATATATCTCTTCGAATAATTATTATCAGTCAATTAGGATTAAGAAATTTCCACCTGAAAACAGCAAACACGTTAATGAGTTAGCCTTGTTCGTAATGATCATGAAAACGAGTTGAGACAGAAGAATATCTTACATACGACAAATATAACTTATATGAATATCGTTAACGAATGAATATTCCACAGCTTTTATATCGTTTCATAATATCAAACCATCGATAAAACTAACCGTTATCGGATGCTACATCTCTAACTGTACATGTAATTTGTTAACGAAACGATAGTCATCGATAAAAATGAAACTCTATCGATTTTCGTTAGAGAATCCGTTTTATGGAAGGACCGGAAAACACTGTTACAAACTCATGCTCTGATTCCATCGTTAACTAATTGGATAACCAAAGAAATATTTAGTATACATTTGTCATTTGGGATCGATCTTCCTATCTCGTTTCGATTTTGCAACAGATAGGAAGGATCGAGGTGAAAAAAAGGTTCGATGTCGTTCGATTAATGTACAAAATTGTCCCGGTACCATGATTATACTTGTCCTGCTCCAATTCCTCGATCAATCGACCGAGAACGAGAATGCAAATTCTTGCGATATGTATCAAACGTATTAGGTCATTTGCAAAGTTTATACGGTTTTCACAGGTAAAATCTGGGACGGCTAAATTTTATTACCGATGCAAAATTCAAGAAACGTTTAGAGAATTAATTAGAACACTAACACTTCTTACTAAGACAATTTGTTTCTGTTTTATTATTATAGTAAATACGAAAGATTAAATTATTTGTATATAAATTTTTCTGGAAGTTGATAATTCTATAAATTAGTTAATAATTTGTTTAACAATCAGTGCATACTTACAAAAATATTCTTAATTTGTAAAGAATAAATTCCTTATTTATTACTAAATGACATATACTCCTCATTTGTCACTAAATGAAGATTGCTAATTAAATCTGATTTTGTATGAAATCATTTGCCTTAAATTCCTTGTTTTCTCAATTTTTTTCCTGGTAATTTAAAAATACTATTCATAGAGAATTTAAGATTTATTATTTATAAAATATTGCATGATCTAATAGCTCACATGTGAATATGAAAGTCGTATAAAAATCATAACATAAATTCTTCATTCACAATTAATTAAGATCAATATTTTATATAAATTCTTCTACGTCATTTTTTCACTGGATAATTTGAAGATTCCATTCGGGAATTTAAGATTTATTACTTAAAAGGAGTGATGTATATTAAAAAAAATACTCTATGACTCAATAACTCGTATGTGAATATAAAAGACACATAAAAATCTTTATGCATCACTAATGAAGTCAAATATTTCATATAAAATCGTTTACTTTAAATCTCTCACCTTTTCTATTTTTTTTTTTTTTTTTTTTAATAATCTGAAAATCCATTAGAACATTTTTTATTTAAAAAGAGTTCTCCATATTTTTTTATGACGTCGGTTAATTCTTTTTCTGCATTTTGTTGCAACTGCATAACATAATGTACTTCAAATTTCTTTTAAGTATTTTTATATAAATAAATTGTAAATTATTAATGAAATCATCGAAAATATTCCTCATCTTCTGTAATTACAATTTGTTTTGATCCTCATTAATTTCATATGAAAGAATTCTTTCATTATATTGCACATTTTCTCTCACAAATCATTTTTGTTTTACCGAATTTTGTCGGTAAAAAATATTTTACCGATATTTAATATTTTTTTTAATTAAATGAATCATGTAGCAATTAAATTATTTTTAGTTAAATATTTCGTGAGGACCTAAATAAACATTGTTATAAACAAATTTCGACGTTTTCATGACATTCGATTTTTTTTTGAATCGCCATAATGATGATGAAATCAAAGATGAATGGTAGCTTGTAATATTCAGATCTTAAAATTTGAAGAGAACACAACGAGGTAGTTTTGTACAGTCTGTTTTTAAATCATCATACAACATATAAAAAATGAATGTGGATAGTGTTTGTAATATTTGATTTTTAAAATTCGTAAAGAACCGAACAAGATAATTTTGTACATAATCCACGATTGTAATGTATACGAGTAATAAATGTCAAGTAAGCTGATTGTATATTACACATTTTGAAGTATAATTTGCGTTTGATCCTCTAAAGACTTAATTCCCCTAATCTTTATATATTTTGTCGTAAAAGTAACGCTGTTTTGATTCCTTTACGGTCCACGCGAAGACTAAGAAGTCTTAGCAGGAATTACCGTACGATGCCGTAACTCTTTTTAGCACCATTAAAATTTTAGCGAATTTTTAAATTCTGTTTTTTATACCAAGGACCTGCAAGCAATTAAGCTTAATGCGTGCGCTAATTGCAAATTAAAAATTACTGAAAATATTCAGCGAAGAATAAATAATAATAAAATGGTCATTTGCGAAGAAATATTAATTAAAGTGAAATATGACGGACGTGATGCATACTTTTAACACGATTCTCTAGAAGTTCTGTTAATGGTAAAATAATACATTCTTTAGTTACATTTTAATCAACATTATTTTTAGGTTTTATTAACACAGTCCAAAATTCTTAATTACACAGAAAATTGAATGTATGGATGAGTTAAAATAAAAATAGTGATCATTAAAACATTGTACTCCGTTACAGAAATAATGAAATTACAGGAAGAAAATTTGTATTACGTTATTACAAGAAATTAATTGAAATAGTAGAAAGTTTTTCTGGAAATAATTTTCTTCCGTTATTTATATAATTTATTAATAATTGTCATATAACAAATTAATTATTTTATTTTACAAAGCAATTATTCTTCCAATTATTGCAACTTTCTCAGAGTGTGAAAGTTGGACCACCCAGTATATTTTAACTTTAACATGAAATCATCAATATTTATAATAATGAATTTTTTAAATTATTAATTTCCCTATTTTTAATTATAATTCCATAAATATATATTCTTTAGTCCTCCAATATATTACATATAACAAATCGTAATTTTTAACGAGAGAATTTATGAATTAATTTCTCTTCAACAATCGAATCGTACTCAAGTAATTAGAATTATATATTATTCGTCCAATTCATATGCATTTATCTCATCATTTTGAACATCTTGACAGTAACACCTTGCAGATATTCAATTATTTTGATATATTTTATTTTTTGTAGAAACACATTCGGGCATATTTTACACAAAATTAGTTCGAACAAAAGCAGTAAAAGTTAAAAACAGAATATTGTATCAAACTCCAGTTTCCCTATCGTTCTCGTCCAACTTGCAGCACGCAAGAGTTCCACATCCAGAAAGTGTTGTATCTTCGTTTAACTGGTCCCACGAGTTACCGTTCAGCGTCCCCTTTATCGAAGTTGCTCAGAGATTACAGGGTACTTAGGGGATCTTAAGCACAAGAAAATTCAATGGAATTTAACTGTAACGAAGGGAAAAATCGTTTTAGTTGGCTGTCGCATCGGCGACTAATCGAATGACAGAGGAGAGCCGGAGCCGAACGGGGCGAATACTTACGGTGCATTGTCTCGAGATAACAGGCTATCGATAAAGTTTTTCATGGAACGGAAGTTCGCTGAAACAGTTAACAATCCGTGTAAGTAGTTGAAATGACGTTCAGCTTTATCTACGTCCCTCCCTCGATCGCAACGGAAATATCCTTTATTTCCATCGAGTGGCTCCGGGGATAGTTCGTAAGCCAGAGAATAAATCTTCATCGTGAAAATTCAGTATGATACGAACCGGCTTGGCCGAGAAGAGGGCATCAATAAAATATTAACGAGTCCCTCGGATATTGCTTTCTACAGAACGGGCCACGTAACATGTTAACGCTACGGTTAATAAGCCGTGTAAATTGCAAACGGAACTAGTTTCCTTCCATGGGTTTCCTACAGTTCGTGAGGACTCGCGAAATCAATCTTATCCGGCCTTGATAAACCGGTGTCCTATGGAGAGGCGAGATATTCTCCAACGTCCTTGAGTCATTTGCAAATTTATCTGAATCACGAATAATTAGCGATATGCCCTTTAAGCACGCAGCTAAATTGTAGTATAATTCATACGATACCGCTGAAAAGCTTGCAATCGCTATGTGAACGAGATAGCCACCATTACAATATTTAATTAATGCTTTTACGGTGATTAAGAAAATTTTATTCGCTGAAAGGATGGCATGCCACTTAAACCACTATGTCTTCGAAAAGTTTCAAATTTCATTTTAAATTACTAGTTCATTAAATTACTGTGTTATTTTTTGGATTGCTATTTCATTGAAATTAGTGTAACAATTTTATGGGTTACTATTACTGAAATTAATAAAATTATGTTATTCTTTGGGTTATTGTGAAATCTGTTACCTCTTTAGATGGAGATATACGTAATTTAATACGCAAGTGTACAATAGATGGTGATCTAACGCGCGGAGATTTAATATATACTTATACGATCCGTGGTGATTTAATATGTGGCGATCTAACGAGTAACGATACAGTTTGTGGCGATCCAATATCTAGCTGCATGTGGGGATTTAGTGAGCAGCAATCTAACGGGTAGCAAACTAACGTGTACTTGTACAATGTGCAGCAATCTAACGGGTAGCAAACTAACGTGTACTTGTACAATGTGCATCAATCGTAATTATGCGTAAAAATTTAGCGTGTGGTTATACAATCCGTAGTTGTACAACGTGCAGGAATTTAATGGATAGTAATGCAATATGTAGTTATCTGTCGCGTAGTTATATAACGCGTAGCAATTTTGATGAGTAGTAATATAAAATGTAGTAATCTAGTGCGTAGTTATAGAATGTATAATAATCGAATGTGCAGTGATACAAAATGTAGCAATCCAATGCGTAGTTATGTGTAACAATCTAATGTACAGTTATCCAACGCGTAATTATATAACGTGCAGTAATTTAACGCGTAGCAATTGAATGAGTAGTAATATAAAATGTAGTAATCTAGTGCGTAGTTATAGAACGTATAATAATCGAATGCGTAGTGATACACAATGTAGCAAGCCAATGCCTAGTTATGTGTAACAATCTAATGTTCAGTTATCCAACGCGTAATTATATAACGTGCAGCAATTTAACGCGTAGTAATTCAGTATGTAGTAATCTAGCGCGTAATTACATAACCTGCAGCAATTGAATACGTAGTAATCCAGAATCTAGTAATCTAGAGCGCCGTTATAGAACGTACACAATCTAACGTGTAATTATGCAACGTGTAGCAATCCAATGCGTAGTTATATAACATCTAACAATTTAATGTACAGTTATACAGCGCATGGTTTTATTGTACAATATGTAGCAATTTAACGCGTAGTAATTTAACGTGTAATAATCTAGCGCGTAATTATACAACGTGTAGCAATTTAATGCGTAGTAATATAACATATAGCAATCTCATGTGTAGCTATACATGAAGTGATTTAACGCGTAGTTGTACCACGTGTAGCTATTTAACACATGCTAATCTAACGATTATATAAAGTGTGGCAATTTCAAGTTTAATTAAACAGCGTTTATAAACACCTTAGTTACTTCAATGTACATCAAAGTTAATGTTAATAGTTATAATGTTAACAATTATAACTGTTACTATGTTGACTGTGCTCTGACTTATATTCTATATTTTGACAATGAATTTTTTAACTATTTTTAATTCCATAACAATCAATTTGCACAGTCACTTGCAAATCCCATATTCCCCAACTTTTTAATTTCTGAAATTTCAAATTATCTCTAGATTTTCAAATTTCCCAATTTCCCAATTATTAAATCCTCAAATTCTCCAATTTCTAGGTTTCAGATTTGAAAATATATAAAATTACGAATTTTAAAGTTTGAAAGTTTTTAAATTTGATAATTTTTAGGAATTTTTAAATTTTTAGAAATTTTTAAATTCCTAAAAATGATAAAATTTAATAATAATTTAGGAATTTAAAAATTTTTAAATTTAAGAACTTAAACATTAGAAAATTTAAAAACTTGAAAACGCCTAAAGTTAACTTTGAAGATTTATAAAATTACCAGCATGAAAATTTAAAAAATTCCAAACCTAAAAATCTGAAAATTGAAAAATTTCTGAATTCCTAAATTGAAAATTTCTCGATCAAAAATCAATGAGCAGCGGTGTCATTCCTCTACATCAGAAATTTCCCTAGGGAACCTTGCGGTTTTCACCAGCGTGAAATTTTAGTTAATTTCATTAAAGTATAGATAACAATTTTATTAATTAATATACATATTCAATCATTAACTGTCGAATACCGCAGATAAAACCGTGTATACTGCGGTCTTTCGGTATTCCTATAATAATTGCCTAATTGAAACATTAATGAACTCAATAAATTCATTAATAAATTCCTGCGGAGATAACCGTTCTCCATATATAGACGACATAGCAATCAACCCGTTAAATTGGCCTTCAAACTTTTTCCACTTTCACCATTTTTTTAATGGTAGAAGTGTTAAATCAAATAAGACAATTATTTATAATATACGCGTTGAACTAACAAGAACGCGCCATAACATACACTATCGAAAGATATTAATCATTTATCCTTCGATCTGATGCTTCAATTCATTACTTCCAATTAGGAGTACGCCTTTTACGTTTAGAACCATTTTCTCCTCTTGTTTCATTATTATTCCGCTGAAACAACACCATAAATCATTGCATTAACTCGCATGATAATTACAGTAATTTCCGTTTCAAATAGGAACAAGACTGCCAACTGTCTTGAAAAGTAAAGTGTACGTTTTTTAGCGTACAAGTTAAGAATCTAGTATATTAAATTATAGACATCTGGCGGTGAAATGGAGAAGCTCGGACGATCCTTGTTTTTCCTGCGAAAAAAGACAAGGACGCAAAATTTTCAAACGAAGAATATTTTCTTATATTTCCATAATATTCTTTGCATAATTATGAAACTTAGTACAGACTACAATTTGCCTCTTGCAATGTTACAAATAATAAGTACTTTATCATTTGGATAGAATACTACTTCTACGTTTGTTGTTTTGTACACGAGAAGTTAATGTAGACTGGATTGTCTATACTTATTTTACAGAAAGATGAAGAACAGCTTCGTTTTGCTACAAGACTTAAACAAGATATTAATAAAGTTATATTTTCATGCATCGTTAATATTCAGACACTGATCACTTTCAAAAACTGTTTTAACACTAAACCTACCGTGGTATAATATACACTTAACTTCAAATGGAAAATGAAGTTAAAAAATAAATAGACAAATGACAAAACTTAAATTAGTACACATAGTAATTCTTCACGTTGATGAAAACCAATGCAGCTTTCAAGAAAAGTACTTTAACAGATTGTGCAACTTATAAAAGGAAACTTGTGGAGCGGTCATTTGACCGGTTTGGTGGTTTTAGTGTTAAATGCAAGGTAGATTTGTTTCGTAGACAAACTTCGGAACATAATTCTAGTATGAGGTTGTATTTCGAAGTAAAAACAACTACAATTTAGCATGCAGTTTATCGATAAATAGCACAGAAAGTACCTTGAGTTAAAAAAATCCGCGTAGTAAAACTGTACAATGAGCTTCTGAGGTTTATCATGAAAAAGTGTTCTTGAAAGTCCTTGCACGAAATTGCGACCCTTCTCCGTTAAGTACAAGAGAAATAACCATTGGAGTTTGTCGTATATCGCATGAGGCCCTAAAGTTAATTCAGGCTTAGTCGCAGTCCCTTGATTTTGTAAGTTCTTATTGGAGCGTAAAATCGACGAAGGGTGGCGAGAAACGAACGATACTCGATCGTCCTTGAGCTGGTGTGGCGAACTTTCGTCATTGCTAGAGGACATAGCGGGAAACTTAGCGGCGACATAATCTGCAACCACGTTGCGGAGATCCTCTTTCGGCAGTTTTGAGTAATTGAACTAGTTTCCGGAGATAAGACATTTGCCTGCGAGCGGGACGAGTCGCTGCAGGAAATAATGAAACTGTTGGAAACGTTTTTCGAGGAAGTTACAGACACGTGTCTAACGACCGACACAAAGACTTTCTTAACGGGTTAAACCACTCTGAATGGTTAAGAAGTATAGCACCCTCGAGAATTTCTTTTTAGGCGACAAAGACACTCTTTTCGACTAAAATGTTTCGGAACTTGTGCAAGTGTTATGTACTCGCTCCTGTTAAGATGTGAAGTTGTACTTGGAATTTTGAAATTTCTGTATTTCTACTTTTATCATTTTTAGGTTTTTCAACGTCTAAATTTTTGCATTTCTGAATTTCTACATTTTTTAATTTGTACATTTTTTGATCTTTAAATCATCAGGTTTTCAATTTTCAAATTTTCGAACTGCATAATTACAAAACATACAATTTAGCATTTAGGTCAATATACATTAGAACACGTTTTGATAATCACTTTAATATCTCACGTAACATAACCTAAAACCGATATAACCTAATTTAAGCCACATGTACTACAACTATGATGGAATTTGTTTTCAAAGCGATTTCGACCATTTTCCTAGATTTAACCTCTTCAAGGTTAAATCCATGTATGTTTAATAACCTATAACATACATGTGCAGACCTCTTCTTTTGTATATTTTTAATATTTTTTACATTTTTTACATTTTTGTACAATTGTCTTTTTTTTACATTTTTAATCATTTTTACGTTTTGCACATTTTTGTACATTTTTAATAATTCTTACATTTTGCACATTTTTGTATAATCGCCTTTTTGTACATTTTTAATATTTCTTATGTGTTGTACATTTTTGTACGACTGTCTTTTTGTACATTTTCAATATTTCTTACATTTTGTACATTTTTGTATGATTGTCGTTTTGTACACTTTTAATAATTCTTACATTTTTTAGATTTTTGTACGATTGTCCTTCTGTACACTTTTAATATTTCTTATATTTTGTGCATTTTTGTATAATTGTCTTTTTTTACATTTTTAATATTTCTTACATTTTGCACAATTTTGTACAATCGCCTTTTTGTACATTTTTAATATTTCTTATGTGTTGTACATTTTTGTACGATTGTCTTTTTGTACACTTTTAATATTTCTTACATTTTGCACATTTTTGTACGATTGTCTTTTTGTACATTTTTAATATTTCTTACATTTTGCACAATTTTGTACAATTGTCCTTCTGTACACTTTTAATAATTCTTACATTTTGTACATTTTTGTATAATTGTCTTTTTGAACACTTTTAATATTTCTAAAAACCAGTTACATTACCATCCATTTAAAAAAAATGCATACAAAATTTCTTTCTGTCTCCTTGTATCATCCCCGAAGAAGATATAATCTAAAACCCACACTAATTACTTTAAGTACCATTTCAATCTAACGTTTTAAATTACATGTTCGGAATATCTACTTACAAAATTAAGAATAATATTCTATAAATAATCGATTCACGGAAACCCGAACGCAAAACAGATCAAAATAACCGCACGTCTTCAGTCACGCAGAACACAATTTACTGGCTCGTACGTCTCGCGAAAGTCAAAGCAGCCCAGTCAAGTTGACAAGCATACATCTTCCAGTCTTTAATTGACACGTTAATTTCCTACTCGTAGATCGTAACCTTGACTGTAGCAAAAATAAAAGGCAACGGAACAGAGGCAAAAGAAACGCGAACATTATGTACGGCGACTCTTAATTGGTTTTTCTGACAGAAACTCGTACGAACGTTAATGTGCCAAGCGTTTCTTTAAATATGGCGATTGCTTCGAGGGAATGGCAGAAATGTTTCTCCGTAAACTACACCCCAGTTTGCACGGTAAATTGGTTCTACGAAATTATCATGTACATTACGACTCAAATTTCTTCTCATTTTTAATAATTCATGGGTGGGCTTCACATGTTAAATCAATATAAATTTTTTATTCAAAATATTGTCCAAATAAAATGATACCTATACTAGTAAAATTAGTAAAAATGTTTACTAAATTAGTAAAAACTTTGCTTCACTTCCTATCATATTTATTTAGAATAAATTTTCTGATTTGTACAGAATATTAAATTTAAATTGTGTATTGAATGAAATTTTAAATATCAGTCCATTTAAAATTTAACGTTGAAATCACTGTTACTCCACACCAAACATTATTTATGTAATATAATACCCCTGGCGAATATAACACGAGTAAATATGTACAGAAATATTTTTTACATGAACATCAAAATTTACATGAAAATTTGTTTATGAATATATATGAATACATGAATATTTGAAGAAACATTTTTTATATGAATATATACGAACATACGAATACTTTTTAATTCAGTGGCTCTTCGGATACGAACATAACTCTTAATATATGGCCTCCACAAATCACTACCCAGTTTTATGAAATACGTGTTCGTAGGAACAGTTATCAATCAAATAGTTATCTACTTATACGTTAATTTGGATATTGTAATTTTGCGTCGGTGAAATCCCTGCATGGATACGATGAAACCAAACAATTTCCATGCAGCTCCCTAATCGGCTACGAATTAGAAGAATTACGTTACCCTCGCGGAAATTGAAATCTACAAGACGGTTCCAATTTGCGATTCACAGAGCTTGCAGAAGCTTCCTCGTTCCGTGGACAGCTTAAGAATCCTATAATGTCCCCGGCTGGATCCGTGGATGCCTGCAGCATCAAATATTCAGCGTGTCCGCTATCGAACGTCATTATCCGTGAAATACTGCTTTTAAAGAGAATCTGCGCGGTTGTTCGCGAAAAAGCAATTTCCTTGTACGAACAACGAGAAACGCGACAAACGTTAGCCCATAATCGTCCCGTTTGCATGAAAGTTACATATTTTATTAGGTTGTTGCATATCGAATAGCGGATTTCGAAATATACGGAGGCTAATGTGATTTCACGATATGGAAGTACCGTAACTGGGCACTTATGCTATATCAGTATGAAGCTTATAGTTTGATGGTAATGAGTACATGATAGTTTCGCCGATATTAACACAGTGACTGATTTTTTGTTGGGATAAATAATGATGTTGTATAGAGGATGTGAGATGCTTGACTATCTAAGCCGATTTTAACTATCGGTTTCTGGTAATTGTAAAGGAACTTCAAAAGTGTTTATGCAGAATTTTAGCACGGTAAGATGTAAGGTTTGATAATTTTAATATTATAATATGAATTAACATATTTGTAAGTTATATACTTCAGGTTGTTAGAGTTTTGAATTGTTTAACTTTTACGTTGTGAAATTTGGAAAATTTTAAATGTTACAACTTTCGAAGTATAGAATTTCAGATCTTACATTTTTTAAATTGTAGAATTTTAAATCTTATAATTTCTGAATTGTAGAGTTCCAAATTATAGAATTTTAAATCTTACAATTTTCAAATTGTCGAATTTTAAATCTTATACTTTCTAAATTGTGGAATTTCAAATTTTACAACTTTCAAATTACAGAATTTCAAATATTACAATTTCTAAACTTACAGAATTTCAATCATGCAATTTTCAGATTGCAGAATTTAAAAATTTACAATGTTCAAATTATAAAATTCCATATTTTGCGAAGTTTCAAACTTCCAAATTTTCCAATTTTCCGATTTTCCAACTTTCAAATTTCTAATCCTCAAAGTCTCTAATTTCCAAGTTTAAAAGATGACAAATGTTGTAACATCATGAAACGAATAAATGTCCCTAAATTGCAAAATTTTAGAATTTTCAAGCCATTAGGTATTCCAATTGCTAAATTTTTACTCATTCAAGTATTCAAATTTCATATTTCAAAAATTTCAAAGCACCCAATGTACAAATATCAAAATGTCTCATTCACTTTTTGTCCAATTTAATTTTTAAGCTCTCCAATTTCATCATTTTCATGCATCAAAATTTCTGAACGCTCCTATTTTCAAATATTTTAATTTTCAAGCATTCTAAACTTTATAATTATTCAATTTATCCATCATTTCAGTTTCTGAATTTCCAAATTTTCCTTCTAAATTTCTACTTCTCAAATCTTCCACTCTCAAATTTTCAAACCACACATCGCATAAATGTTTCCATTAATACATTGACTGCCACACTGAAGCACTTGAAAATTGCATCCAATAGTGTTTTAATTTTCAATAAATACAAAATATTTTCGCAATATATTGTTACATTTATTTTCCATAGATCCATGTAATTAATGGATGTAATTTTCGATTAGGAAGGTGACTTCTTAACCCCTTGTCCTATGATTTACTTATCAGGTTCAGCAGTCAGAACGAACTAATCACAACTACAATATTGAAATAGACAAAGAAAGTTGAAATGTCATGACAATCTGGTATTATGCAATTGTTATTATGCAAATTATAATTGGACTTGAACTTCAAATTGAAGTGTATTAAAGCATATGACGCACTGGGTGCGTCAGTCAGAACTAACTAATCACAGTTGCAATATTAAAACAAAGAAAGATGAAATGTTATGTCAATCTGGTATTATGCAATCGTTGACTATGAAAACTATAATTGGACTTGAACTCCAAATTGAATCGCATTAAAAATTCGAGTAAAATTGATAACAGCTGAAGTACGAGTGCGTCACGAGTCAGACTCTTCAAAATAGTGCAAGGGGTTAATAATACACATGTTAGATCAGTATAGAAACTTAAGTGTCATCCATATACACAGTATGTCTGAAAAGTAACAGAACTTTTTAAATAAAAAAAAAAAAGTATTAGTTATTTTGCCAAAATTAATTTTTTTTATTCAAAATACATCTCTTCCGCATCAATACACCGCTGAGAACGCTCAGGCAATGTTAACATAGATTTTTTATGTCGTTTTGCGGAATCGCTTCAATCACCCTTGTCACAGCTGCTTGGACTTGTGTAACAGTGTCATAAAACGTTCCTTTCATGGCTAATTTCAATTTTGGAAAAAGGAAGTAATCGCATGGAGATAAGTCAGGCGAATATGGAGGATATTGGAACACACAGACTTGTTTTTTCGCCAAAAATTCACGAACTGCGACAGTTCTGTGACATGGTGCATTATCATGCAACAGAAACCAACTCCCTGGCGCTCGATATTCGGGCCTCACACGAACAATTCTTTTCCGCAAATGTTCCATAACACCCAGATAATATTCGCCATTAACGTTTTGTCCCTGTGGAACGAATTCCCGAAGTATAATACCTTTAGAATCGTTTAGAATTTAGAAAAACCCAAAACCTGGCTTTGGGTCGTCTTCCAAAATATCACGACCATCCTGGAATCGCTTATACCACTCGAACACACGTGTACGGGATAAACAATCGTTGCCATAAACATTTTTCATTAATTCAAATGTTTCTGTAAAAGTTTTACCGAGCTTTACCGAGCAGAATTTAATATTCGCTCTTTGCTCCATCGTGATTTTGTGACACGGTGACGAAAGGTTCTGTCGCTTTAAACACTATAAGTTTACAATTCGTTGTTCGATTCCAATAACGATTGTTTTGTTTTGTAGGGGAGGAATACTGTTTTCAGATAGCATATTGTTTTAATAGATGGTGCTAGTAGTTTTCCTTGAATTTAAAACGTTCCGTTACTTTTCAGACATACTGTGTATGGGTAACGTGGCTGCCAACGCGTTAAAACCTCCGCATCTTGCACATTTCATGTTCTGAAAATTCCAAACGTCGAGATTAATCAATCGTCAACCTCCCTGGTCAAATCACGTGAAACTTCCAGTGTTCCCATTCAGCATGATATTTCGTTTTCCGTCCGATTGTGTGACATCGTTGTTGGACCGCGTGTTCTCGATAGCCGTGAAAAATGCGAGCGGCGTCGAGTTTTCTTCCCTTTGTGCCAGGGGTGGGAAAGGGGAGGAGGGGCGAAACCGAGGGGCACAGAGCGGGACACAATTTACACACAAAGGAATGCGTTTGTATTCGACAAAAGCGTTAGCGTGCGGGAATCGCGCGAATGCGTGCGTTTCGATTGCGCGAATCGGTAGCCACGATCGACACGATGCATGTACCCTTCGATCCAATTATCCGCTGTTAACAAGGAAACGGTCTGTGCCAATTAATCGCAAGGTACGGGTTTAATGTGGCTTGAAAACGTAATTTTTCTTGGCGCCCGCCTGGCGTGTAACAGGAAACGCGATGACTGATAAGCGAAAGATTAGAGTGCCGCCTCCCGCTTGCTTGGGAACACCGGATAACAAATGAATCCTCTGGTAAATTCCTGAAATAACAATGTATTAACCTATTATCCATCACTCGAACGCGTACCTTTGTCAGACGTTGTTCAACGTAACACGGACAGATAGATTTCTGCGAAACGAATGTCTGTCGGTTATTGCAGATTCGCGGAACTCTATTTTGTTCAACTCGTATAACCCGTCCATGTCACAGTTATTACGTTTTTAACCGAGAACGTATTTTATTGAAATCTTTCGTTTGAGAAAAGGAAATTTTCTTTTGAGCGAAAAATTTAGGTAGATTCATGAAATACGATGGCGCATCTTAGATTTGGTGTTTTAAGTTAGATAAATTATTAAGAAGTTTTTGTTGAAATGAAACTTCGTCGAAATGAAGAATTAAACTGGTGATATGACAATACGAGGATATAGGTATCTGGGATCATAGGGATTTAGGGGAACAAGGATTTGGAGATGTAGAGATTTGGGATTATAGAGATTTAGGGATACAACGTTTTAAGAATGTAGAGGTGGAGATATAAGGCTATATGCTGAAATAAGGATGTGGGTATATACGAATTTGGGAATAGAGGGATTTAGGGATATAGAGATACGGATACATAGGGACGTAAAACGATGGAGGTTAAGACATGTAGAAAATTAGGAATATAGAGTTGAGACTCTAAGAATTTTAATATTTAGGGAGATTCGATGTAGAGATTTGGGGACACAGGAATTTGGAGATATATGGATGTGGAACGTTAGAAATTTAGAAATGTAGGAATTTAGGAATATAGGTAATTGGGACTCCAAGAATTTTTATATTTAAGAAGACTGGGTGTAGAGACCTGGGGACATAGGAATTTGGAAATGTAGGAATTCGGGGATATAGGGATTTGGAGATATATGGATATGGGGCGTTAGAAATTTAGAAATGTAGGAATTTAGAAACATGGAAAGTTGGGACTCCAAGAATTTTAATACTGAGAAAGATGGGATACAGGGATCAAGGGTCATAGGAATTTGGGGATATAAGAATTTGGAGATATAGAGATTTGGAAATATAGGGATTTGGAGATATAGAGATTTAGAAATATAGGAATTTAGGAATATAGGAAGTTGGGACTCCAAGAATTTTAATACTGAGAAAGATGGGATATAGGGATCAGGAGTCATAGGAATTTGGGAATATAAAAATTTGGAGATATAGAAATTTGGAAATATAGGGATTTGGAGATATAGAGATTTAGAAATATAGGAATTTAGGAACATGGAAAGTTGGGACTCCAAGAATTTTAATACTGAGAAAGATGGGATATAGGGATCAAGGGTCATAGCAATTTGTGAATATAAGAATTTGGAGATATAGAGATTTGGAAATATAGGGATTTGGAGATATAGAGATTTAGAAACATAGTATGTTGGAACTACAGATATTTGAGAATATAGGGAGTTGGATATAAGGATTTGAGAGTATAAAAATATAAGAACTCATATAGAGGTGCAAAAATGTAAAAATATTAAAATACACACACATGAGGAAATATGCACGTAGATTGTATAAAAACCATAGAAATACAAGAACACAGAAATTCAAGATTACACGTCTCAGTAAATATGCCACATACACATACTTCGCTTCTATAAAGTAATATCTGGAAATTTCCCTAGACTTCCAAATAAAGAATCGTTTTTATTAAGTTCTCCAGTATCTTTAATTTATAAGAAAAAACTCAAATTTTTCTAAAAGCACACAAAATTTTTGTTGCTTTCTATACTCCATGTTTGAAGTAAACCATCATTAACACTAGATTTATGGAATCCAACAAAATGGCGGATCTAAGATTACGAAAATTATTAAAAAGCTTTTGTCAATGTTTATGTAAAACTTCGTCAAGATGAAGAATCATTGTATAAGCTAGTTTATGTAATAATTAAACATTGCATAAGCTAATTATACATATTAAACATCGTACAACAATGTTTAATTTAATTAAACATATTTAATATAATATAATTTAGTTTATAGTTTAATATAATATAATTAAACATTGTATAGCTAATTATACATACATCATTTAACATAGTATAAGCTAATTTACGTATCATAATTTAGTTTCAATTTAAATATAAGTGGTCATTAAACGTCCGTAAATATAGGGATATAAAAATATTACTCCTCTGCAAAACTTTTTCTACTTTTTCTCTCAATATAAATAGGATAAATTGGTTTGAACAAACTTCTCTAACCAAAAAAATTTATGTGAATAGTTGAATAAAGAATTCATAATGACTACATTTGTTTGTGTAAATACAAAGATTTTTGTTTCTTGACTAAAGTTGATTTTAATATTGCAATATGTATTCGTTTCTGGTTTCTCTGGTGCATGTGAACTGTTTACATACCTTCATCGAAGCTTAATATTTCTATGACACGCACGCCAAAGGGTAAATAATAATTAATTAAAAAGGTGATTATTAAGCAGAAGATAATTACTTCTAAGTGTCAAGTCATTAAAACGGTTAATCATAGGATATCGTGGACCACGTGCTTCTCATTCATGGTCGAGGATTATTCAGTTCATTATCTGATTAAATAATTATACATTAAAAAATAAAATCATTCGTCTATTCTTCTATAGTCATATAATTAATATCTCGCAAGTAATTAGAATGTGGATGATTAATATACATTATGCAATTAATGTGACGTTAAATGGGATATGTAAAGTTTATTGAAATTTTCTCACTTCGTTCGAATATTTAATTTTTGAAGCGAAGAGTAGAAACAGGGTACTTTATATTACATGAAATATGTTCATTTCGAAATTAATTACTGTGTGTACGTAATTCAAGTAAATTTTGTTTGTACCTTTTGTGAATTTTTACATTATGATTACATTTAAAAACTGTTTAACGTTGGTATGAATAATTCTGTATCAACACAAAAGTTATTTTTGTTATATTCATTTACTTCTATCATATTTACCTAATTATTACGAATGCTTTATAAATTTCAAACGTAAAAAGATTGAAGTTTTATTTAAAGCAAATAGGGAATTTTATTACTGGAATTAATTTCATTAATTGAATTATATTTGAAACTTATAAGAATTGGAATTTTGGAAACTCGATTCATTTTAGATTTAGGAAGTTGGAAATTTCGGTATGTGATAATTTTGGTAACGGAAATTTGGAAATTTACCGATTTGGGGAGTTTGGAAATTTTTAAACTAAGTTGTCTGGGAATTTTTGAATTTGCAAATTCTGACAGTTTGCAACAAATTTAAAGTTATGTAGTCTGAGAATTTGGAAATTTGCCGATTTGAGAAAATTTGGGAATTTTAAAACTAACTATGCTGAGAATTTAGAAATTTGCGAATTTGGGGAAATTTGGGAATATTAAAGCTAAGAAATCAGGGAATTTTAGCGCTAAATAGTCTGGGAGTTTAAGAATTTGAAAATGTGAAAATTCAGAATTTGAGAATTTGAGAATTTGAGAATTTGAGAATTTGAGAATTTGAGAATTTGAGAATTTGAGAAGTTGAGAATTTGAGAAGTTGAGAAGTTGAGAAGTTGAGAAGTTGAGAATTTGCGAATTTGAGAATTTGAGAATTTGAAAATTTGAGAATCTGAGAATTTGAGAATTTGAGAATTTGAGAATCTGATAATTTGAGAATTTGAGAATTTGAGAATTTGAGAATTTAAAAGTTTGACTATTTCAAAATCTGAGCAATTAAAAATGTACAGGTTATGATGCAAATTTAATAAATTAAAAACCGGTAATTTTGATGATTTGAAAATTTTTTAATTTTAAAGTTCATAAATTTGACATCGTGAGAAATGCGAATTTAAGGGAATTGTTAATTTGGAAGCATAAAAACGTAGACTTTTGGAAATGTCAGGCTGCGAAAATTCTCACGTTTACGTAGTTGATCTGCTAAGATTAAAAGCAGACAATGTAAGACTTTTATTCTTGTAGTCATCATTAATTAAAGGAAGTCTCCTATGTTTCCGTCTATATATAACACTTATTATTTTTAAAAAATGTTGATAATGATACAAAGTTAAGAACAGTAGACAACGTAATTTAATCTTACATTCGTAGTTAATTAGTAATAATACCATTTTAACCATTAATTATTCCGTAAATTATTTACACCCCCAAACACATTAAAAAATAAATTGATACATATAAATAATACAAAAGCATAAAGAGCATATGTCTTATTTAATTTGACACATATCTGCTCTAATGATTATAATAATTAAAAATTAAGAATTAACTTAAACATTTTTTTCTTTCTTTTCATAATTGAACATCACGAATCAGCTCAGGGGATTATAAACAACATAATCAAGGTCAAATCTAGTTCCCTAGAATGAATAAGATAACCAAAACAGAAAAAACCTCTTATTTATCAATTTTTAGAAATTTTACGAGATTTTCGAAGATTTAATAATTTTAGATGGGTTAAAAATTTGAAAACTATGAAAGTTAGTTTATGGGAATAGGGATCTAGGGATTTCACAATCTCGGAAATTTGGTGTCTACAAATTTTGGCGATATAGATTTTTGGTGACTTTGAGCTTTGGAAACTTTACTATTTGGGGATATAATATAGTGTTTTGGTAGTCTAGGAATTAAGAAGCTCAAAAATTTTGGGATTCGTAGATTTGCAAATTTAAAGATTTGGAGACACAAAAATTTGGTGAATATATGTAGAAAACTCAAATGTTCAAAACTTCGAAAATTCAAACCCTAAAAATTTCCAAAAATCCAACGTAGAAATTTTTCAAAATTTAATTATCCAATGTCTTTAAAATTTAGACGCTCAAAATCTACAAAATTCAAATCTTCGAAACTTTCAAAATTCATTTGTTAAAAATTTCCAAAATTCGAACGCTTAAAATCCCAATAATTCAAACGATGAAAATTTCCAAAATTCACACGTTGAAAATTTTGAAAATTTAATTGTCCAGTTTCCAAAATTTCAACATTTAAAATCTGCAAAATTCAAACGTTCAAAATCTTCAAAATTTAAACGTTCGAAATTTCCAAAATTCAAACGTTACAAATCTCACAAAATTCGAACGATCAAAATTTACAAAATTCACACGTTGAAAATCTTGAAAATTTAATTCTCCAAAGTTTCCAAAATTTCAACGCTCAAAATCTGCAAAATTCAAACGTTCAAAATCTTCAAAATTTCCAAAATTCAAACGTTACAAATCTCACAAAATTCGAACGATCAAAATTTACAAAATTCACACGTTGAAAATCTTGAAAATTTAATTCTCCAAGGTTTCCAAAATTTCAACGCTCAAAATCTGCAAAATTCAAACGTTCAAAATCTTCAAAATTTAAACGTTCAAAATTTCCAAAATTCAAACGTTACAAATCTCACAAAATTCGAACGATCAAAATTTACAAAATTCACACGTTGAAAATCTTGAAAATTTAATTCTCCAAAGTTTCCAAAATTTCAACGCTCAAAATCTGCAAAATTCAAACGTTCAAAATCTCTGAAATTGTATAACTCGAAAATTATAAAACTTACGTAAAGGAAATATTTCAGAATTAAAAAATGCACAATATTGCATACAAACGTACCTACTATGTAAAGTAAGCGTCCGTTCACCTGAAAGTAGAAGGAGTCAGCTCCGAGCAAAATCAGAATAAAATTCTCGTTGGCGCTCGTGAATTCGTCGTGCTCGTTTCATCGGTAGGAAGCCGGGATGTTCGTAAGACTTCCGGGCAAGAAACTCCTCGTTAAGATGTGAGAAACTAACAGATCAACGCGGCTGTGATCACCACTTGATGCTGTTTTTGTTTATTAACGCAACAGTTGAAGGAAAAATAAGAAAACGCTTTAAAACGCTAGACGAGTACGCTTCCGTACAAGTGCGGAAAATCCTTGTTGGAATCACAAGTTTTTGTTCTAGACATAACAGTAAAAGATCTAACAACGGTTTCCAGCGTTTGTTAGCGACTTAGGTTTTTGAAATAAATTCTGGATACACGGGTGAAGAATAATTTCAATCGAAGAATCGTTTTTAAACAATATATATGAAAATTTATATTGTGGATTGTTGATTGAATGAAATTTTTTTTTAAATTGTGCGTGGTTGTAATGTGACATCATTCTTCATATCGGTATTACAATTTTTTTGAGAGATTATTTATTATGATACGATCAAATTTACAAATTTTGCACTTTTTATTTTCCGATTTTCCATGATGGGAATTTGTAGGTTTTTAATTCCTTGGTTTTAATATTTTTAAGATTTATATGTTCCAATTTATACATTTTTCAATTTTCAGTGTCGAAATTTTTTAATTCGTAAGTTTTGAAATTTTCAATCTTCTGAATTTATAAATTTTTAAATCTAAATTTAGAAATTTCTAAATCTGCAAACATTTAAATTTTGCAATTTTCAAACTTAAAAATATTTAAATTGTCAAACTTATTAATTTCTAATTTTCAAACTTTCAAATTTGAAAATTTGAAAATTTTCAAGATTTTTTGAAATCATCCAATTCTCAAATTTTGTAATTTTTTAATTGTTTATGTTTTCAGGTAAGTGTTAGAGTGCAACCTCAATATATGCATTATGGATAGTTAAAATGAACAAAGCTTACTCTTTATGGAGGATGTACTTCTAGGTAAGTGAATAATCAATTTTTATTCGGATTTTTATAATAATCAAGATACGACTAAAATTGCCTATAGCTAATTACAAATATTATGTCATAATACTTCAATTACAAACTCACACCATTTTAACTTTATACAAACAAGATTTCACCCTGACTAGGTTATCAATCCAATCGAACTTAATCGATAAGTGGACAATGTGACTAAATTATTACGTTAGTTCATATAAGACAATTGTGCTATAAGGCAAATGTATGCCTTCAATATAATTGAAGTTCTTCGTGAATCTTTCAAAAGCGAAGGTAAAGCGAAGAAGTAAAGAAAAGATGTTCAGAACAGTCACGTTGACAATATTCAAGGTCACAAAAATTGTCGAGGAATCTCTAAAGAAACTAATTACTTAGCGTTTGATCACACATGCGTTTAGTATAGTTCCATTTAGCAATGATCATCGATTATCAGCATCCAATTACTAAAGAACATATTACCTGATATCTACAAGACAAATATCTGACCGCCATAAAGCGGTCAACTCAGCACGAAGTATAATTGAAGAATAAAACTTAACTGAAGTCCTTCGTAAATCCTTCAACAACGAAGGTCAACTGATGGTAACAAGTAAAGAAATGTTCAGAGTGATGTTGACAATACTCTTCAAGGTTATAAAAGTTGTAGAGGAATCACCGATGTGACTAATTACTTAACGTTTGATTACATAGACATGCGCTTAATACGTTCCATTTAGCAATGATCATCGATTATCAGCACGCAATCACTAATGAACATATTACTAGATGGCGAACTGTACTTACTATTCCAGTCACTCTCGATTAAACGTCATATAGCCGAGGTTCCTCGCTACTTATCACACGATATGATCACCTCTAATCAATTTGACGCATTCGTGTATCAGGTAACCGCATTCAGACCACCATTATCCGTGTACTCGTAGCTGGTCTGTAATCGCTCTGACATTATTGCTCCGACAAACTCTGCTTTCATTCGACCAATTAAAGGAAATTAAATCGCGTACGCGAGGTTATCCCCGACTCTTTTACACGTCGACGGTTCCGTGCTCGCGTCCCTTCTGATGACAGCCGGCTACAACACTTCTCGGTACCTTCTGACATTCGAGACAGATGATGGGAACGTGTTTGAACGCGACCTTGCGGCAAAGAGAAGCCAACGATCTTGCAAACGGCTGCTGCTGTCGCTTCAATTTTCACGACAGTTTGCGAAACCACTTTTTCATCCTAAAGTTTCCCTCTTGAGCTAACTCTGTTTGCAGATGTTTATGCAACTTTTGTTGGGATAATTACAGTGCACCGAGGAACGACTCGTTCCGTGCCGATTTACTGCTATTATAGTTTCAGATTACTTATTCTACATGCACACGTTGAATTATTTCAACTCTTTCAGTCTCTTTAAACACCGCATGTATATTTAGAAAATGATAATAGTCACACTGGGGTATGAAATGATCCCAGCTAATTTAGCTTCGGTTTTAGCCTCTTTATGTCTTGAAAATCTGAATAAATACCATTTCTGAAACACCGATGTTTTTACTACTTTTTAAACTAACTGTTATACCTCAAGGCGTTCAGAAAATTTCAGCTCTTAAAAGTAGAACAAAATTTTGAATTTTTCACCGGCGCTTTATCAGCTTTTTCACGGTTCTGAATTTTGTTTCATATTCAACGTTTAAATTTACTGACATCAGCTGTGAAACACGTTAAAACAACTTTCAAGGATTATTTATAATTTTTTACAAGTTAAAATGAGTAGCTTCTTTGCGAGAAATATTTTTAGTAGCTGGAGTCTTAAATGTACCCAGGTATATTATTCTGAAGTGTGACCGTTACGGGTTAAAGACTACAATTTTCGAACTATTATTATAATGATGCAGAAACGCATCTTTACTAATTACGAGTATCTGACATATTTATTTTCAGTATTTAATCAGAGTTATTTTGCAATTCGTTTAGTGATTCTTAAGGAAGCGATCGGGAAATGTTCGTGTCAATTTACCCCATACGGTGCTCATGAATTAGCATTGGTTATAGAACCGCGGAATGCGAAGGCTGTTTCAAGAGCTCCACCAATAATCATATAAGTGAAGTCGCGTTAACTGATCGTTAGACTCCCTCGGTAATCGAACGCTATCCCCACCACTTCGGGAAACTTATTTCGAACCGATCAATGCAGCCGCAGTTTAGAATAGTATGTTTATAGTGCTTGTATAAATATACTGACTTCTAATATTTTCAATATTAGCTTTTGTAATCAGCTTTTGGTATGAAATTATGGTCAGTTTAAGTCGAATTTTCGACATCATTTGCGGCGGTGTGAACACGATAATTTATTTAGTTTCGTATTACATAAAACACAATGAAACAGTTTTTCTTAGTTGATACATTTACGGAATGGTTAAAAATTAGTTTCTATACAAACCTGCTGAATATGCATAGAAATTCCTATACGCTAAATTCTTTTTATATAATTTATTATTCATACGCTACAAATTAGCTTAACCCCTTGCACTATGACCTATATGTCAGGTGCGTCCGTCAGAACTAACTAAACACAGCTACAATATTGAAACAGACAAAGAATGTTGAAATGTTATGACAACATGGTATTATGCAATCGTTGACTATGCAAATTATAATTGGACTTGAACTCCAAATTGAAGCATATTCAAAATTCGAGTAAAATTGATCTCAATTAAAGTACCAGTGCGTCACGAGTCAGACTCGTCAAAATAGTGCAAGGGGTTAAAAAATAATACCTATAGAATATTTAAAGAATATTGACCATAATTTTCAGTTGATAGCTCATTGATAAAAAAAATGTTCAATGTACAATGTGTTGCATAAACACACATACCTTTCAAATATTACATACATATACTTTTTAACTACTTTTTACTTCCTGTAGTAATTATGTAGTTTTACGTAGAACTAACTTTTGTACTTCACTTATGTGTCCACAAATGGACTCTTCTAGTTATAAAAGAATAATATGTACAAGAAAAAGTGATCCACAATTATGACCTTGTCAACACTGACTAAGAATAAGTACAGATTAAATCTTTTTAATTGCTAGCTAACCTAATACATCATGAATATAACATGAACCGGGAGCGACAATCAGCTTGATTAATCGAGCAATTATTAATAGTTTCCCACCGAATAACGGAGGCAGGTCGCTCGCTTTGTGTTCCTCCTGGAAATCAAGCAGCGGTCGCCGTAACTGATCGCACCTGGCAATCACTTACCGCGATCTTACTACGAAACTCGCTTTCGTTCGCTGGGGGGCAAGACCCCACCTTCCGGTACTTATGACAATTTTTCTGGGTGTTTTGGCCTATTTTAAGAAAGTTTCATTCTCTGACAAAAAGTCGTATCTGGCACGGTTTAGCTTATACATTTGTATACAAGATGTATGGAGTTTCCTAGTAGTTTAGCACCATGTAAAGTTACATTATGAATTGTATTCTATTTTCAGAAAATTCCATTCTCTGACAAAAAGTCGTATCTGGCTCGGTTTGGCTTGTACATATGTATACGAGATGTATGGGGTTTCATAGCAGTTTAACACCATGTAAAGTTACATTATGAATTGAATTCTATTTTAACCCTATGCACTATTTGGACGAGTCTGACTCGTGACGCACTCGCACTTCAATTGTGACAAATCTTACTCGAATTTTGAATACATTTCAATCTGGTGTCCAAGTCCAGTTATAATTTGCATAGTCAAGAATTGCTGAATACAGGACTGACATAACATTTCAACTTTCTTTGTCTGTTTTAATATTGCAGCTGCGATTGGTTAGTTCTGACTGACGCACCTTACAAATAAATCATTGTGCAAGAGGTTAAGAAAGTTTCATTTTCTGACAAAAAGTCGTATCTGGCAACGGTTTGGCTTGTACATTTGTATACAAGATGTATGGGGTTTCCTAGTAGTAACACCATATAAAGTTACATTATCAATTGGTACCCGTCCATGTTACAAGTCGCTCAATTAGACGGCCATTCAAGAGACCTGGTAATCCGTATCAGTTAAAACTGTCCGTTTATGCATTTCCCCACCGAGGCTGCAATTCCGATAAGATGGCGTAGCGGAGAAGTGTGCAGCCACTTCCGCTTGTAGATCATTGTTTGCGAACGGTTAATAGCCCCCCGGGTACACCTAGCAGATCGGTCGAAGTCTGGTCGCTCTCATGGAAGCGCACCTACCAGCTCTCTTCTCTGTTCTTCCGTCTCCGTCTGGGTTTCCCCTCTTTCCTGTTCGTTTCTCTTCCTTTCTGCTCTAACTATGATCATCTGCAATCTTTGTCTCCGTTTCGCTGTTGCCGTTTTCCTCGTCCGTTCCGTCGAAAAATTATGCGCTCTCGAAGGTGAACATCCGTTTTACACGATGCCGGTTCATACGTGCCCCTCCGCGAGCGTATTGTACGCGCGTGGACCCACGGTGCGTGCGTGTGTGCAGCCCGGGCTGTTTTTCCCTTCGGAAGCGTGCGGTCGCACGCGAGCACACCGTTCGCAACCGGCCGTAATTGAAGACTTCGGGCTAGAATGGGAGTGCCACGTGGACGAGCGAAATTAATTGCCGTTAGCACCGTTAGCCCCATAGATCGGAGGTGGCTTGCCGCCGGCTGTGTATTGACGCCATTCTCGGAAACAGAGCAGAGGATTTGTTCCTGGCTCAATGACTGTTAGGGAATCTTTTGAGAACAACAGGTTGCGTTCGGGATTGTATTCAGCGATCGGAGCTTGCGGAGGATGTGGATGGATTTGAAATTACGTTGATTATAGTTGATGCACTACTGGCGTATGCGTCCCAATTATAGAGGCTTTTAGCCAGTTTGCGCGATCATAGATTAATTAAAGTAATGGAATATATTCATTGAGAGGTAACGTCACGTGAATACGTTTGTAAAATTAATAATTGATATGGAGTATTTGATGAGTGGGGGAATAAGTAATTTGGAGATTTAGAAATTTGAGAAATTAGGAGTTTGGGGAGCTTCGAATCTGAACATTATGAGATTTTGAGATTTAGTGGAAATTTCTGGAGTACTCGGAAAATTCTGCATTCGAAGATACAGATTTTGAGATCTTGAGTATTTGGAGATTTAAGAACTTGGGAATTTGGAAAATGGTGAAATCGAAAATTTAGGTGTTTGGCAATTCAGAAATTTAGGAATTTGGGAATTTGAGAAATTGGGAAACTGGAAGAATGGAAATTCAAGAAATTGAAGAATTGGAAAATTGGGAAGGTGAGAATTTGGAAATTTGGGGATTTGAGAATTTGGAAGTTGAAAATTTGGGATTTCAGAAATTGGGAAATTAGAAAATTAGGAAATTGGGAAATTGGGAAATTGGGAAATTAGGAAATTGGGGACTTTGGGAATTTAGGGAATTGGGAATTA
Organism: Megachile willughbiella; assembly: GCA_945859595.2. Classification (NCBI taxonomy): domain Eukaryota; kingdom Metazoa; phylum Arthropoda; class Insecta; order Hymenoptera; family Megachilidae; genus Megachile; species Megachile willughbiella. The sequence goes on from OX243807.1 coordinate 4,554,150, forward strand.
GGGAATTTGGAATTTGGAAATTTGGGATTTCGGGAATTTAAGAAATTGGGAAACTGGAAGTTTGAAGATTCAGGGAATTGAGGAATTGGAAAATTGGGAAATTGGAAAATTAGGAAATTGGGAAATTGGGAAATTGAGAAATTGGGAAATCGGGAAATCGGGAAATCGGGAAATCGGGAAATTGGGAAATTGGGAAATTGGAAAATTAGTAAATTGCGAAATTAGGAAATTGGGAAATTAGGAAATTAGGAAATTAGGAAATTGGGAAATTGGGAAACTGGAAAATTAGGAAATTGGGAAATTAGTAAATTGAGAAATTGGGAAATTGGAAAATTAGGAAATTTGGAAATTGGGAAACTGGGAAGTTGAGAAGTTGAAAATTTGGTAATTTGAAAATTTTTAAACTTGTAAATAGAGGAATTTGAGAATTACAGAACTTTGAAATATTGGAATTTAGAAATTTAAAAATTTGAGAATTTCTGAATTTGGAAATTTGGGATTTCGGGAATTTAAGAAATTGGGAAACTGGAAGTTTGAAGATTCAGGGAATTGAGGAATTGGGAAATTGGGAAATTGGGAAATTGGGAAATTGGGAAATTGGAAAATTAGGAAATTGGGAAATTAGTAAATTGAGAAATTGGGAAATTGGAAAATTAGGAAATTTGGAAATTGGGAAATTGGGAAATGGGGAAATCGGGAAATTGGGAAATGGGAAAATTAGTAAATTGCGAAATTAGGAAATTGGGAAATTAGGAAATTAGGAAATTAGGAAATTAGGAAATTGGGAAATTGGGAAACTGGAAAATTAGTAAATTGGGAAATTAGGAAATTGGGAAATTGGGAAATTAGGAAATTAGGAAATTAGGAAATTCGGAAACTGGGAAGTTGAGAAGTTGAAAATTTGCTAATTCGAAAATTTTTAAACTTGTAAATAGAGGAATTTGAAAATTACAGAACTTTGAAATATTGGAATTTAGAAATTTAAAAATTAGAAAATTTCTGAATTTGGGTAGTGACAGTTGATCGAATGTTAACCCATATCCAAATATAACAGTCAACAATTAGAATTCTATACAATATATCAGTATTAGTAAATGATACCCTTAAAGAATAGGTACAGTTTATTTCTTGCATCGTTTATAAAATTATTTATTTTTATACATAGAATATACTTGGAAGAATAACGTTGGCTAAACTATTCAGTTCAAAATTCAGTATCAATAATCTCTTCATTATACATTCAATTCTAAGTGTTTTTCAATTGCAAAAAATCGGTTCTGAAAGGGTTAAATTTAATCAGAGGCAACTGCCACCTTCTAAGCTCCCAATGGCACATGCTTTCGTAGCAGTGATTATGTACCTTATGAAAACCTTGTAGGATCAATATATGTTGTCAATATTTTAGGGATCCCAATATTTATTGCCGCTATTAAAATATTGACAGTGTATATATATCGATCGTCTGAAGATCCCCTTACACATAAAGTACTATTGAGACTCCTAAAACAAGCATTATAATTGATCAAGAATATCATCTTAAAATTATAATGTACAGAATCTAATTGATGACTGTGAACTGATTTTATTCATTCGCAAAAAGAAGGCATGGTTTGATTAATTAAACAAAGTGTTCTTGCGACTCGAGGTGTTACTAATAAACAGGTCTTAAAAGTCTCGAAAGATCTAAAGATATAGAGTTACGAGCTGCTTTAGGTAATGTTCGCAACCGGAAGGTGGGATGATTTTTATGCGCAGGATCAAAAGCTTTTTTTTTGCCGAGATAATTAGCAGGATTGATTATAGAGCAGCATAGCCACACAAGACTTCCTGTTCTCCGCGCAACTGCAGCGAGATCAGACAAATTGGTGTTAAGATTTATTGCGTAGATTAGACGTAATAATTAGTTTATACTCTGAAATAATTAGTGTGACTTGACAGTCGGAAAGATCCCAATTCTACGTGTTGATAAGGTGCTATAAAAATACTAGAATATGCTTATACAGGTGTATGTAATAATAATATTTCAAGGAATGTGTATAATAATATCTCATACGAAGAATGTATATCATTATATCTTACATAAAAAAAAATATCATAAAATATTAAATTGAGTACATATACGACCATCTTGAATATCTTATTTTTCATGATAGAAGAAATCATTATTTTGTTCATATAAACAAAAAATGCTGGATAAGAAATATTTCTAAAGGTCATTTTGAGCACTTACAATAAAACTTCCTCCGTGAATTTTTTTTTACCTCAGTTATGGTTCCAATAGAAGAAACTTTATTGAGTTTGACATCTCGGGAAAGACTTTGAGAAAAATTTCTTAATTATATTTGCTCAAATAAAGTATAAAGCATGTCCTAATTTTACCGCCAGACTTCACCCCAAAAATTATTCCTAATTTTACCAAATTTACAGAACACATCTACAACAATATAATTCTATCTGAAAAATTCAACTACATTAAATTGTCAATGTCCGTACAAAATTCACGTCTTTCGAAGCTCATCAATTTCTCAAAACGTTTTCCAAACTCTCCTCAAAATACATAATTCATAAAATCTTAAGGATGCTCCAACTTCTGCTTTTACTAATACATCGAAGTGTCTCAAACCGACAGAAACTTGAAACATTACCCAATAAATAATTAAGAAACCACATATCGATGCAATAAATAATGGACAGCCCATAAATTAGAGACGGAGCAAAAGACCTGCAGTTGCAAAGGAAACCGCAATGTAGCAAGTTAACTTTTTAAAATACCCGGTTGCGTGCAAGTTACAATCTACATGCGTCCATTGAAAGAAAAGTTGCTTAAGTCGTAAGTCCACTTGTGCTTCAACGGACAGAACATGTAGAACGTTTTAACGAAACCAGATATTTTATTGACTGCGATAGTGGTACAAGTCAAAGTTATATTATCGTGATTACAGCTGCTGTGTGTGTTTGACCAGGTTGCCATATTGTGATCACGTATTAATTCGCTGAACGCCGCAGTGTAAACGGCCATATGTAATATCGCCCACTATAATTGCTATTATTAAGGATGTGAATGCTCATTTTCAACGAGTTTATTGAAAATTTATTTAGTGGGTACTATAAATCGAAAATGTGGATTAAGACTAGTTTTATTTGAAATAAAAGGAAAAAAGGACAATTTAAAATGAACGACTTTATTATTTTTGTTTTAGAAAATTTTTGTAATAGTGACAAACCAGTGACGCAAAATAAACGGTTCAAGTAGTTGATAATAAAAAATATTGCTGAAGATAGTTTTGAACATTCTCAAAGTGCAAATGTATGTACATTCTTAGAAATTGAAAGAAGAAATACATGCTTGATCATAGTTAAACTTCTTAAGAACGAAAATAAGCATAAATTTTAGATGCCAGAAATGGAAAATGGAAATTTATTTAACAGATTCTTCATGGAAATTCGCTTCACGAACTGTGTAAATTTTCAATTGAAATCTCTATGTAAATTCGGGCTATTATTTCAAATGGATCTGAATATAAATATGAAACGTTATGTGTATTAAATTTTATAGCTATTATTAAATAAATTCATAAAAATCGTATAGAAAATGGGTATTCAAATGAAGATATCCCGTTGAAGATCATTTCATTTTTCAATTTCCGTTTTCCATTGAATATCCAGCAAACAATATTTTTAAATATTAACATTACACACTTTTATTTCCTTTCTTATAGTCACTCGATTATATGTCCCCCTTTTAGTAAAATAGTATGGGGTCCATGCTAACTGAAAATACATATAAATGTTGTGTATAGAATAATAATATATAAATAATTTTGTTGTTTAGAGAGTTGTGTATTCACTGAATTATTGGTAAACTAGAATATGCAAGCATGTGTTAATGGAATCATTTCCTAAATAAATTATTTGAAAAATAATCATTAGAATGATAAGCTATATTATTTTTCTGTAACAATATATAATATTAGGTAATTATGCAGAATGGGTACTTCTTCAAATTTTCATATTTTTTCCAAATTTTCGCTGAACAGCTTTGTTCTGAATCCGACAACGATCAATTGAGTGGAAGTCAAGTTTTAGGTTAGGTTTGGTCATGTTAACCTAACCAACATTTCCTCTCTGCTTCAACCCGAAATGAGGTCTATAATTGTTCTCTTCTACATGGATTTTCGACTTTCACGCGAAGTAAATTCCACCTGTCATGAGGGGGTAGTGCGGAAGAGAGTATTAAAACAGTGAATCGATCGATAATCACTGTCGGAGTCATAACACGTTTTTACGAAGAAATTTGCAAAAAATATTCTGCATTATTACCTTAATCTAACCATCCCCTGCTTTATTGTTGTTGTCGGAATTATAACAATTTTACAGGGAAATTTACAAAAAAAAAAGAATATGAAAATTCGGAAAACTATTTCACATAATTACCTAATGTCATTAAATATATGGCCGGTCAAAGTGTTATTTCATTAATTAAATATTAGAACAGTACTCGACGATCATAAACATATTAAGATGTCTGACATTGCTATAAATCTTAAACACACAGCAGTTAAGACTTCCAAGAGAAAATCGTGTCAGCCGAGAATAGCAGTCCCCGATACAGGATAAATTTTCATTCGACTTATCTCGATACAAGGTCGTACGGTACCACATTTGAATCGATTCGAGAAAGTAGGATCAATGTCAACTACTCGAGGCGATATCCCGTCTCACTTGCGAGCCGCAGGAATGTAATCTCCGGAAGAATTAAAATTCAACGTTTAATTGTGATGGTATGCGCGTGGAAACAGTGCACACGTTCAATGGCTTATAAATAATTAATAGATAGTATACCCGTTTCATTTATTACGTGTTTTACGACTAGCTAAACCTGCACGTTAAGGAATTCAGCATTGGGGATGCGATGTTAAACAGTTTGATAAAAATCTAATGAGGGGTTAATCTTTTTTATTTGCACGTGTAACAGGAACTGTGCACGCCTCCAAATTAACTATTCAAATTAAAGGAACGGAATAGTTCGGTTAATTAGGTGTGAAAATCAGAAATTTCCGAAGAACTGTACACTTTTGTTTGCAAATATTGTTCTCGATTAAATATTGAAACTTGATTAAATATTATTCCAAACTAAAAATTTAAAGAATGCACTAAGTTAATAATACATGAGTCCAATTTATTTAAATATTTTTCGAAAGAAAATTTAATTATTTATTTCAGTATTAAATATCAATAATTCAATTCCAAAATAACGTACACATTTCTGTGACGAAACATGTGTCCATAAATTTGAAAAATTTCAATACACGTCATTTACCTCGTAACGATATTAATTGCACCGATAATAGTACCGTTCAGTATCGTTTAACATACCACTAAATCGTCGGATAACAAGAATGATAATCTCTGACGTAAATCAAGGAAGACTCAGCACGCAATGATACTCTATCAAGCAGCATCAGTCACCAGCGGCGCGTTATTAATAAATTATCAGAGTCGCACGCTCGCTATATGGCAAAGATACGTGTTCCGCGAAGCCACAATGTTCCCGGGCGCGAAAAAAATTAATAACACGAAGCAACGAGACAACGATCTCTTTTCCACAAACTGAAATCACGCAGACAGCCTCGTTCAATGGCCTGCTTGTCGAGGTTAACGGTGCAAACGAACGATACCTGCGTGTTCGAGCATCGGATTACTTAATTCCATCAGACACATAAGCGGTACTCGAACGGCGAGTATTCCGCGAAAGGATTAACGGTTACGCGACTACTCGATCGGGGAAAAAGAGAGAAATTGATAACAGAGGAGAAAACGGTAATTCTCGAACGCTAAATAAAAGGGGAGGACTCGTTTAGAAATAATTGGCAAACCTCGAGGGGTTTAATGATCATTCGATAGCCGGTATCGGTCAGGAAGAGCTTTCAGCCCTCGAACTAACCAGACTTCCTCGAAATCGCCGATCGACAAGAGTACAGGGTGTTCTGGACCGACCACGCCAATGATTATCTTCGATACCGTTGATTGTTCAAGGAATTGTCTGGGATCAGGGTTACTCTGTTTGCAGAGGAACATCTGACGATCGCGTGGCCTCTGATATGATTTCTGGGATTCTGAACTTACTTTGCTCTCCTCTGAATGTATTATCATAGGGACCACGATGGAATTGATTGGCGAATCGAATTATTTTGCAGATTTCATTCGAATGGAGCTTCTGAATAATTCAATTTTCTGTCGGGATCTTTTCATGTAATTTTTCATTTTGATGGCTGAATTATAGGACACTATTGGATACATAAATCATGCGTGATTTATTGATGTGACCCTTCTAACAGTACTTCAAAGGTAAATACATGAAAAGGAGTTTAAATAGACTTAAATCATGTGCGATTTATTTTGATGGTGTCTTTGGTACTTTTTAAGTGATATTTTTTGGTTGCTAGTATTATTGACTGAGCATTGTCATTGGAAGCTGTTTTTATCGTTACTTCTCTTTTTGCTTGTAGTGCTATTTTGTTTTTGGTATGATAAGGTGATTGACAGAATCGGATGATAATTTCATTACTGAATCTGCAAATTTTAATAATAGTTAATAAATTGACTGATGATCGATTCAATAACAGTATTATTTTCAGATTACGTAATTTAATATTCTGTTCCTGATACGGTGCACTTAAGGTGCTTTCAAAAAGTTGAATGGCTTCCTATGATTTAATTACTGATTCAGCGGTAAATTTGATTAACAGTTAATTAATTAATCAATTGACTAATGGCCGATAAAATAATGGTATTATTTTTAGGTTATGTAATTTATTCTGTTTCTGGTCCGGTGTAGTTAAAATGCTTTCAAAAAATCGATAGCTTATTATGACTTCATCACTTCTTCTGCAGACAATTTTAATTATAGTCAATTAATTGATAACGGTCGACTGAATAATTAAACTACTTCGAGGTTATGTAATTTACTATTCTGTTTTTATTACGGTGGTGTTAAGGTGATTTAAAAACGCTGTATAATTTACTGTGGTTCTATTACTGTTTGTGCAATGGATTTTAATAATAATATTATTCGAAGATTATGCAATTTATAATTTTGTCTTTGGTAGTTGAGGAGAATAATATAAAATATACAAGGTTGTCTTAGATGCTTCTTTCGTAATATTTAGATAAATTAAAACATAATTTTAGTACAAACGAGATTAGAAATAATTTGTAAACACAAAAAATCACCGCGATGAAATATTTATTGATTATGATTTAATAATCAACGCTTGGTTTAAATTTTAAGATCTCTAAAGAAGTTTCCGAAACGAAAATTAAGTTATTAAAGTCTCTCCTCTTCAAGATCGCATGTCAGATGTTCGAAACGTTAATCTGAAATTGGCAATCTTCAGACACGATACAAATTAAACCGTCGTGCTCTTCGACTTCCGGTGCTGCCGAAATGGCGGGCCTCGAGTTCTTTCATGCGTCACGACATGTTTGACCGCGATAATTGAGGGAACAATCTCCGGAAGCTTGGTTAATTGGAATCGAAAAGCAGATATAACGCATTACTGAATAACGGTAAGCATTAATTTAAAAGTCTCGCCTGTGTCAGAATGTTCAGAACGTATACGCGTACGAAGACAGGAAACAAACACGAAGATGGCGAGTACAAGTCACGAGAATCTTCATTCAACCTTGATTCATGTGTAATTGTAATTAATGAAGCATGCAATTCGCAGTTACCGTTTGTATGTACATATTTATGTGACTAGCTATTAGCTTTCTATGCGTCGTGTAACAATATCTCTGCCATCAGATTAATAAAGTAGCGAATATACGTCTACAATTTATAAATAAAATTTAGTAGATGTTTAACTGAATGTTAACATGCATGCATGTATTAATAAATTTTTTAGAATGTGTCTGTATACCGTTTGAATGTAATTAATCGACGTAGGAAGATTCGTAAGTTGTTTAAAAAATTGGAGTTGAAAATCTGGATATTCATAAATAAAAATTGTCTTTGAAAGTTTATTAAAATGTGTGTTCAATTAAACAAAATAGTAGTAGACAAAATTATGATACTCTACTTTAATCCTAACTAACATGTATTAATATATTTTGCTAAGAAAATGTAAATGAAACTATATATGACAACATACAAAAATTTACAAAGAAGAAGATTGAAAACAAAATAACTGTTCTCAAAATATTGTAACAATTGAGATAAATAAGAAGTATCTCAGAGACAGATAGAATGGAATTCTCACACATTTTCAGTAGGAAAAAGTATTATTGAGTTTTGCTTATGCAAACACGTTTTAAAGATGGCGGATACAGGACGTTTCTACATGTTCTATTATCAAAACCGTAGAAACGACACAGATATAACGACAAAATAGAGATACACACTATTTATGCAAGTTTTCTATACAAGTATTGTTTGTAACTAATAATTATTGTTTGAAAAACGCAGAATGTTCGTACAAACTGACATTAATTGAATAGGAAACGAATAAAAAACAATTTGCATTGTTGACCTGAAAATATCCTTCTATTTATGAAAATATAAGTAAAGTTTCATGTATAACTTCAAAATATTTAGACCACATATTGATCACTTAATACCTTATAAAATTATTGTATGAAACAATTTCTGGAATTTCGCGAGTAAAAAAGATATTGTAGAAAGTCCAACATGAATGAAACACCTTCTATAATTATGGAAATTGCTGAAATCTTATAAACATGGCATAGTCTTATGAATTTATGCATTTGATTGTACCAAGATTTATCCTTGAAGTTATTAAAACATTTTCATGATACTAGCTTTTTGAACACCCTATATATATATTTTCTATATAATAATTAAAATACAATATTTCTAGCGTTGTCACTGCATTTCTGTTTGTTTGTCAATGTCATAACTACATTCTTAGCTGAATTATTGCATAAAGCATTTTATGTGTTCACATATGTGATTGCAGTAAGACCTAACCTTGTATTTATTATATTTCGTGGGTTTTAATTTCTCGGAACACCCTGTATATACATTTTCTCTGTGATTATGGACGTACATAATATTTCTAGCGTTACCAATGCACTTATGCCTCATTGTCATTGTCACAACACTATTCCCAGCTGACTTGCTACATAAAGAATTTTATGTGTCCACATATGTAATTGCAGTAAGACCTAACCTAGAATTTATTATATTTCATGAGTTCTAACTTCTTGGAACACCCTGTATATACATTTTCTCTGTGATTATCGACGTACATAATATTCTAGCGTTACCAATGCACTTATGCCTCATTGTCATTGTCACAACACTATTCCCAGCTGACTTGCTACATAAAGAATTTTATGTGTCCACATATGTGATTGCAGTAAGACCTAACCTTGAATTTATTGTATTTCATGAGTTCTGACTTCTTGGAGCACCCTGTATATACATTTTCCGCGTGACAATCGAGGCAAATAATATGTCTACCGTTGCCATTGCACTTCTATTTCATTGTCAGTGTCACAAGTCTATTCTCGGCTGACTTCCTATGGGAAACGTTTTAGCAACGAGGCGAGTAGAAAGAAAAAAAATGCTACCGGCGTTTTCTACGGAATTTCCTCGAGGGGTTCACGTACACAACGCCACGCGTCTACCGCTAACGAGCATGTAATATTTACATCGGCTGCAATAAACGAAGGTTGTTCACATCTCCTTCGCGTAATCGAGAGTCCCGTAACGAGGCGCCAGACTTTGCTCGTACTCCTCGGCTACGGAAACGTACCTTCACCGGTGTGTTCCGCCCTCTTCCTCTCCCACTTCCCTCTTGCTTTTGCTATCTTACGTGTCATTAACACCGCGTGGGTACGAACAATGAGTCCCGTGAGAATATTTTTCAACGACCTTTGCAAGCTTCGAATTGTCGCGTTCAGTAAACTTCGAATAAGGTGGGTGCACACGATTCTGTCAGTGGCTTCGCCACCCATGAGTTTACGGGCTATTAATTAGAAAATGCACGCTAAATTTAACTTTCGCTGAATAGTAAAGGCTGTAGAGGGAAGAAATTTCAGTGCACAGAATTCGTGGACAAAAACTGCAACGTATTAATATTTTTGTAAATGCAATGTAGTTAACTGGATATAAATTCGTGGAATCAAGTTGTTTGTTCATGATAATATTCGTTAAACTTCGTGTTCTTTCTTTTATACAAAATCATAGTTCATGTTTTATTTTCTTTATGTAATTAATTATTTGCCTCAGGCAAGTACTACTTGTAATTTCATAGGCTTTTAGAAAGGTTTTTGCACTGAATGCAATAACAAAAATTTTTGGTAACTAATTTTCTAATTCTGATATGTTTTACTGATATTTATTGAATAGATATTTCTGCTAAAGAAATAACACGTTTGCTGTCAGGAGTCTATTGGAAATTCGGCCATCATTTTTGCCATAAAATGATACATAATAAAATAGTATAATTTTTTACTACTATTAATTTACATGATGCTGTTTCTGTATATGGGGAAGTTATGTGCACATACTTTATTTGAGTTACTATAGCATCATACAAAAATGAGATGCATGCAGAGTTGCATGTTGTGCAAAAATAGAAGCATACAAAACTGCGTATCATAAAATTGTGACGTACATAAAATAAGAAAATATAATAATAAATAATGTACACAAAAAAATTCAATACACAAAAAATTTACATATAAAACATCAGAATATGATGAAATATTTTTGATTAATAATTGTTTAATATTTCATAAGAATATTCATTTAATTTAATTACACTAAATAACTGACATCATAATTGCTAATAATCTATAAAGTCGAACCTTAAATATTGAATAAAAAAAAGACACAAAATATTCATGTTCAAAATTACATTTTAAAATGTGCACTCATATAAATTACAAGTTACTGCGAAGTGTTTCAAGTTTAACTACGTAAAGCAAATTTAATACAGACTATAATTACTTTATTATGCACTGAACTTCGATACTCCTTTATTTTTAGGAGAAGCGAAGTAATACGTTGCGTAAAATGTAACTAATATTGCATTTTAATATTCTCCATTCTAATTTGCAATTACAGCAATTGTTTCTTTATGATCATGCATATTTAGTGCTCACCGAGCTTAAAATTCTAATTGCAACTTTAATATCTTACGGTATTATGAATTTGTGCTAACAGTATGCAAAATTCTTGTTGAACAGGTATGATGAATGCAAACGTTGCATAAATGTTTACAAATATTGAACGTGATGATTATTGGAAGATTTATTTTTGATTAGATTTTTATTCCCCCTTCAATGACGGTTTTATTCAATTCAGGAATTCAGTTATTCACTTTTTTAACGCATTTCGACCATGCAGGATCAGAATATGTGGGTTTAGGAATAATACGTAATTTTAACAAATAATTTTCGAATAAAACTTATTAAATTCAGCTTACACAAAAATTGTAGAGTTGAAATAAAAATTATTAAATTTAGTTCAAATAAAAATTGCGAAGTTCCAAAAAAAATTAAATTCAGTTCAAATAAAAATTGTGAAGCTCGAATAAAAATTGTTAGGATCAAGTAAAGTCATTAAATTCAGCTTAAATAAAAATAGTAAAATTTCAGTAAAAATTACAAAATTTAGTTGGAATAAAAATTATAAAGCTTGAATAAAAATTACTAAATTGATTTCAGTTACTCAGATTAAATTTAAAAATGACTCTCTTATTCGAACAAACTTCAAATAAAAATTTATATTGACGTGCAATAGTTATTTCCTAAAACCAAATAATTCTTTATACCAATAGTTGTCGAATAAAAATAGCAAATAAAATAAAATTACACATTTATTACTTATGAATAACACATTATTATATTATCAAAGAAATTTTTTTTTGAAACTATTCATTATTCACGAATATCTATACATTATATCTTTGAAGGTAAATTAACCTTATACAACCCTCCTCTTTATTTCATTAACCATCGAATCATATTCTGTAAACTATTAATTACAGAATAGTTTTATGTACAAGATATGTAACTAATATTTTATGTACGACAATAAAATGTTATACGAGATTAAGCTTGCCATATAAAATATTACAAGCGACAGTGAATCAGATAAACGTACAATAAGTTTACATACGTGCGTTTTCTTCGAATCATAAGAAAGTCAAAGTATCAACATCTTTCATCTCGCACAGTTTCGATTTTCCCTTCGTTAGTTGAATATTCTGCGACAGGTACGTTAATTATTTTCGATTTTTAAGCAGGCTAAGATTTCAGTTAGCTTGAAGGAGCTTAGACGCGTACGAGATAATCTACAGCGGAGTTGTTTCGCTTCACCTTGAACATGGATTACGCATTAGAAATCCTTAGTGAAATACACATGTGGATTCGCTCAGAGGATCGCAATAGAAACTCCTTCGTCTTGTTCTTTATCGTGGCAGGCAAATCTTACATCCGTTTTATCATGATTACGTGGTTGCAGGGGAACGTCAGAATTTAGTAACCTTAAGGCCGTAGGAATTAGGAAATTGCGGATAGAATTTCTCTTTCTTGCGTAAGATCGTTAATATGAAAAATTGATACATGCAAGCGGGATTATGTTCGTCATTTATGCAGCTGCATGTTTGTTATTTATTATTATTATTCGCTTCTTTTCGTATGAATGAGATGAAAATTTCACAGATTTTTGTTCTTTGCAATTTTTTATTTAATTCTGAAATGTGGTTCTTTGGCGAAGATTTAAATTGCATGTGAGATGGTATGGTAAAAGTTGAGGATAACTATAGTTTTCAGATATTTACAGAAGTTGTTCAATATAGAGATTTTTGTAATTTTTTATGTAGGGTTAAACATAACCTAAATGATGAATAACTTTGAGAGATATTCATAATTTTTCAGGACACAAGAATTATTTTTTTTAATATTGTCTTTAATCTTGTAAAAATGTTTTATTTTTGAGAGATGTACAGTGAAGGAAGATGTGAAAAGTTTCTGTAGATGGCATTATAGAAAGAGTTCTATAGCATTTGAAAATTTCTGAATTTTTAACTTGAGGATTTGGAAACTTATAATTTGAAAACATAAAAATTTCTGAGCTTCTAAATTCATCAATTTAAAAATTTCTGAAATCCTTAATTTAAATATTTGAAAATTTTTAATAATTTTAATTCAAATACTCAGAAATTAAAAAATGAAAAATTTCAATTAAAGATTCTAAAAGAAATTTTTAATTATACGAATACATTTATTATGATGAGAATTCAGAAAAAATTTATAAATTCCTCAGCTAAAAATATTAAAATGTTTATCCTTTATATCTGCAAATACATTTTAATTAAAAAAAAAATTCATTACAATAATTCCTAGAAGATGACAACAATTTTTAGTAATATCTTTCAAATGCTACATTTTAATCGTCTTCAAAACATAATAATTATTTATCTATAACACATTTTATTCATCGCAAAACACTGAAATATGTATTTTAAAACAGAAGATTACAAAATACAATATTTCTCATTTAGCTCCACTTAAACTGATTATTTCCTGCATATAACAAAATATTTTACAGAGATACATTACATTCTTGCATATCAGACCGGTACGATTTTCACGAAATATGTACACAGTCAACAAGGATCCTTCAATTTTAACTGAATACATGCAAGCTTCATAGATTCCTTTCCTAAATTAATTAGTTCTGTACGGTATACATCGTAACACGTCCAATTCGTTCGACGAAAAGATAAAACCGTTCAATAAAACGCGAATTAAATTTAATAACAGAGCGGCATACACACACACTTCCACCTGTTCCGATATTAATTTTACTTCTACCTCTCAAAAAGACGGCAGATGAAATGTGCAAAAAGAGTGAACGCGACAAATTCCAATCTTACCATTTATTTTAACGAGAAACGCGGTAGAAATGAAATTATCGGCAAAATTTCTGATTATATCGATAAAACGTTTGCTTAATCGAATTGTGCATCTAGCTTACGGTATACAGGGTCTCTCTAAAGTCCAACCTCACCCTTATATTTCGGAAAGTACCATAACTCACTCGTGACGCATTTACAGCTCAAATGCGACAAACCTTACTTAAATTTTGAATACTCTTCAGCTTGAAAAGGTCCAACTATTATTTGCATAAAATCCCTGAATATAAAATACTCACATTTTAATTTTCTTTGTTCATTTTAATGTAAATAGTTAGTTTGACTGACGCATCTGATAAATAAATGGCACGGCAAGGAATTTAACACTAGATTTACGGAACCCGTCAAAATGACGGGTCATCCATCTTTTAATTTAAATGACAAAACTTATTAAGAAATTTTTGTAAAAAATGTATGTCAACTTTCGTCAAGCTAAAGAATCAATGTCTTAGGCAGTTCACATATCATCCCCAATTTATTTGTTTTTCTACTTTCAATTCAAATTTAAATATAAATGACCATAAACGTCCGTAAACCTAGTGTTAATATGGAGAAATGTTTCAAACTTCTAGAAGGGGGACCTAAGATGGTGGCAACAATTTGACCTTGGATGGTCGTTTGAACATCATCATTTTCCATTTTTTATCGAATTTTCTTGAACTCTTCGTTGGGACATTTTCAAAAAACTATCTTTGCTTTTTGTGCTAGTCATTCCCAAAATATGAAGCTTCAAACGTGACACATAAGTGTAAATCTAATCGTGCAACCTTCGTGCGATACACCTTGCGTAGTGTGAATGTTGAAGATATATATTTGAAGCTTCATATCTTGGAAATTACTTGTACAACAAAATAAACAGTTTTTTGGAAACGACGAGGGCTACAAGAATATGCAATAATGGGAGGTTCTATTTAAGATACTGAAGATGTGACCTTCAAACGATCATTCTATCCTGATAACCTACAACTTTAGTTTTAAATATTTTTCCGTATTAAAGGTCTCTTCCGAAATATAAGGGTGAGGTCGGATTTTAGAGAGTATTGTACGCATTTCAAACTAAATCGATACGTTTAAAGTTCGGTTTGCGTACAACTCGAGAAACATTTTCCGCCATTTTTCCTGCAACCACGGGACACGGCGTTAACTTTAAAAGCGAGCTCCTCGAAGGCGTCGTAAACGTCAGAAAACATTCTTCCTGGAGCCAGCTGCAAGAAACGTAATTCGAACGCTTAGCAGATTGAAAGCTGTTACGCTGATACGATGAAGTACTTCTTTGGAATTCGTTTTTGCGCTAAGTTTTACCGTCTTTCTTCGACGCACACGCGAATCCCGTCATATCGATAGCTGACGAGAGAGCTGAATAATGGAGTAGAGACTGTTGGAAATCTCTGATTTATTTCGCTTTTGTTGGATGAAAATTGAACACTTTCTGGGAAGATGTGAGAGGGATAAAATAAAATTTTTTGTTGTATGGACTATTTCAGGAGTAAATATTTTAGAAATATTTTGGAAACGGTATGTCGAGCACGAATTATTAGATGAGTATTTAGCTGATTATTAATATGTATTTATTCAAGTATGTTTATTGCATAAAAAGACATACAATTTTATTATTAAAGGTTTTCATGTATATTCAATGGTTTTGAATTTCTACATAGTTGAGTTTCAAGATTCATGAATTATACAGATTTTTATATTTTTAAATTTTTACATTTCTATGCGTCTCAATTTCTAAATTTTCAAATTTCTGAATTTGAAGATATAATACAAAAACAAATGACTACAGTAAAAGATTCGATTGCTGATACTTTAAGAAATTACTAAAAAAAATTAAAATGTCTAAAATTCCCAAGGTCCAAAAATTCAAAAACCTCAATATACAAAGATAAAAGCTTTCATAAATCAAAAATTCCACTGTTGATACTCATAATGCTGAGTAAGCACTCGTAATGTATGATTGCAGTCTCGCAGTGATAGAAATCAATGATAATTGACACCAAGTCGAAAGAACACATTTACAATTCAAACTTCAAGTTAATTTAATTCTAATTACTCATAAGGTGAAATTTACTAATTCATAAAAATAGTCTACTACCCTATTTTATTAATTTAATACCTCCGTATGTGACAGCTATAAATAATTATTTACTCGTGTTTAAAATATATGCAAAGAATACAAAGAATATTTGTTTTAACAAATTACAGCCACACTTTTTTCAGCTTCCTTTTGTAACTGGTGAATTTTTTATAATTTATAATTTATATTTAATTCAGCTGATAATCATCGCTATCACAATTACGAATTTCTAAAAAATAAATTGTAATTTTCTAAAATATTTCGTTAGCTAATTATTGCTTCTACATTAAGACAACTAAAGAAAATGTTCGGTAAATTTTGCAATCGATCCTTGATTCTTACAATTAGATTTGACCAGAAAATTCAATTGCAGTGAAAATACGAATCAGTTTTATCGCATTGAAACTGTAGCGTGCGTCACGAGTGTGATATCACAGGGCAGGGGATTAATCGTCATAGATTCGAAATGAAAATCTGTTGGCGTGTTTGCATGTTGAAACGTCCGTTCGGCGTAAATTAAATCGGACGCTCAATTCGGTGTTCCTCGACTATCGCCTCGGACACGAAATATCATACCTTACGGATTACCAGAGCTACGGTTCGCTTCCAAACTCTGGCGTCGTTTCTAATCCTCTTCGGTCGGCTGCTGCTTCCCGGAAGAGCCTCGCATCTACCTTCAGGCATTTGAATCCTATTCGCCCTTCCGCGCCGGTGATTTTCAATTCGCGACACTTAACAGATCAGAAGAAGACCACCGGCGGGATGCGGCGTTATCAGGATTTTCGAGAGATCGCTTCTCGAATCGTTTTAGCTGCTACTGACGGGTAATTCTCGCGGGAGTTAGGATTTTGCAAACATGATGATCAGTAACGTCGATACTGCTCCACGAATGGGGTACTTATTCTGGGTTCCATTCTTTAATGCACAAATTTTTGAATTTTCAATTTGTTGGTATTCAAATTGGGAAATTTAGTTCACATTGTCAAAGGAGTTTCAGACTCTCAAATTGTCAAATTTTCAAACAAGTTTCAGACTCTCACATAGTCAAATTTTTAAATTCAAGTATTCTCTTAACAAGAAATTTTCAAGTTTTCAAATTTATTCTGAACAAGAAATTTTAGAATTTATGAACTTTCATATTTAGGGATGCATACAAACTTTTAAGATTAGAGATCTTCAAAGGAGTGTAGGAATTTTAGTGAGTATAGAAATAGTGCAAAATTGCAGTTATTCTAAACAAAAAATTGTCAAATTTAGAATTGTTCAAATTTTTAATCTATCATAGGTGCCTTTAAAATCACAAATTTCTAAGTTTAAAAATGTTAACATGCAAACTTATGAAATTAGAAATTCTTAAATGCTGGAGCTTAGAAATATACAATTTTAGTGAGTATATAAACATACAAATTTCCAATTATTCTGAATCACAATTTCTTAAATTTAGAAATCTTGAAATTTTCAAATTTGTCAATTTAGAAATCTTCAAGTTTTCAAATCTTTCCATTTAGGTACCATTAAAATCACAAAATTCTAAATTTAAAAATTTGTACACTCATGAAAATTAATTAATTTGAATTTTTTATTGAAATTAAAAATTAGAAATTTTCAAATGTAGCTTGAAAACTTATAATTTTAGTAAACGTTCAAATACACAAAACACAATTTTTTTAAATCTAAATGATCAATTTCTGAAGTGTTT
This sequence comes from Megachile willughbiella, assembly GCA_945859595.2. Classification (NCBI taxonomy): domain Eukaryota; kingdom Metazoa; phylum Arthropoda; class Insecta; order Hymenoptera; family Megachilidae; genus Megachile; species Megachile willughbiella. The sequence goes on from OX243807.1 coordinate 4,571,878, forward strand.
CAAAATCACAGACTTTTTAACTTACAATTAGAAATACTCTAATTATCAAATTATTAATGTAACAATTTTAAATGTACAGATTTGTAAATGAACAAATTTCGAAATTTTCGAATGTTACATAAAATAATTAGGAAACATTTGAATGATGAGTTCAAATACAAAATGGACAATTCTTTCCAATTTCAAATATTGAAACATTTGTACAGTTATATCACTGTACAACAAAATGTATTTGATTCTATAAGAGTATTCTTTTCAAATTTTACAATCATTATATCACTACTAATTTGTAATAATTTATAGCAATATTATATATTATTATATAGACTATTACTATATATCATATATTATTATATGTAGTATGACTATTATATACTATATAAAAATAGCAAATATATTATTATCTAAAGCAACAGATACTTAAAGATTATCTAATAATATAATCAAGATAATCTAATAACATAAACAAAAAATTACATTTTATCTCTGTATATTTCACCACCGTATTCTACCCTATTACTTCTTGTATGGTTTTGGTTTTATCATAAACATCAAACTGTTTATCAAATGTTTGATCGTGTACCGCTGCTATTACTTAAAGAATACCAAGAGTGTTACAAAATAACCAAATAATATAAACAAGAAACATTTTACCTCTGTATACTTCACCACAGTCTTTTACGCTATTCCTAAATTTACGATTCCACGTGATTTTGTTGAAGGTCCTCTGCATTTTTAATGGTATAATTGTGAAATCATGCGTGTTGGTCAAAACTACCTGAAGAGGACGCCATTTTATTACACATCCTATGTATCTCGATATTCACCATTAATCAGTTAATATTGAATTCTAGCTAAGAATAGCTTTTTCTGTCACTTCTGTAATCTCTGTTAATAAATACATGTTTAATATAAACTCTGTTGCATTTATATAGCAAAGATTCAACAGATGAGTCAGAAAAATGGCGTAGCACTGGACTATAACATTTTCTTACGGTAGCGTCCATCGCAATGTTGCCCGAAGGTGACGCGTAAATCATCGGAGCAAGTAAATGTAAAATTTTCCTCCAATCAGGCCAATTGCCATGTTTCCGGCACGTAATTAAAGACACTCGAATCGCTACTCAACGATAACGAGTCAAAGAAGAAAAGGAGGCGGTCAAGTCGGACAGCTCCAAGAAGCGTGACTAACAACTTCATAGATTCCGCGATGTTCAGTTTCAGATTATCGTCGGATTCTTCGCTGATAATTTACGGTGCCTGCTGTCCGTCAAACAGCAAACCCTTCGCGAAGGTAACCCATTATATTCATAGAATGCGGCTTAATGAGCGGAATAAGTGTAAAAATAGGGTCAATGGTAAATATTAGCGGCTCGTTTGAGCCCCGTAATCCTTTAGGGCGATAGTCTTGTTTTCAAATGAAACTGCAAGTGCATTGCACGAAGCGGTTCTCTTTCAAGCGTTTTGGAATGCGATGACGTCTTGGAACAACGTGTCGTGTCGATAATAAATGGAATTTATCAGCTTAGTCGTGGGAGGCGAGGAATTTGAGGAAGTTGTTTGCGGAATATTATGGTGTTTCGCACGGAAGTTTGTATCAAGATTTACTTTGAGTTATAAGAAGACTACGGGTGTTTACACGCTTGAAATACGGGGTGTTACCGATCTCGGTGTAAACGAACGAGATGATGTTACTCGGGGAAAAGATAAGTCGAAAATGTGGGATGAAATTTGTTTGCGCGGCTTCGTTTTGTGGAAACTTATGATTAAGAGCTTTCGAGGAATTGATGACGAAAGTTTATGTAAAGACAAAGGAGAGTTTTGATCATTATTTCGGTGATGTATTAATATTACTAGATGTTGTTTAGTAATAAAGATGTTCTAAATTAATTGATGAACATCACTCAACGAGTCCATGTCACTCACGTATGAAATTATACTTATGTATTACGATATGTAAATCATGCTATATATCAGAAGTATAAACAACGTCAATAAAAATGATAACTGATAATACATTTTGGTAGTATTAACGAGCAGTTATATTTACTGATTTATTTATTAATTGAATCAAGAAGAAAGTGGTTGGAAATATTATTCTCTTTGAAAAAATAAATTTCATTATAAATATCTTGCAGAGCTTTGTAATTTAATATTTTCGAAAACGAAAATATTTTTTGTAATTTGATTTCATTTTTTCTCGCTGAGAAGAAAAATTTGTAGGTCATTAAGAATTGACTTAAAGATTATTGATAATGTTTTATACTTTGTCAAAGCTGTAATCGAGCAAGGACAAATAATGAGAGTAGAATGGTACTCTTTTGTTATGTGAGATTATCAGAAAGTATTGAGTAAAAAGTCAAAAACTTACGTTATCCTCTAATTTTCAGTGTCAGAAGACAAAATGTGTTGGTCTTACCTGCAACAGAATAAAATTTGTTTTTGTTTAAGTAATATAAGACAGAAAATATTAAATTATAACTATAGAATTTGAATTCAAAGAAATTGTATTTGGACAATTTTAGTAAATATTCACTCATATTCAAATAGCCATAATATAATAAAAATTTTATGGATTTTATAAATACAATGTTAACATGTATTTTTTTATTTATTTAAATTCTTTTAGATAAATATAGTGGTGGGAAACATGTCACAGATTAATATTTGGAAAAACAAGAAAAATTGGGTTGAAAGTGAATAATGAAAGATAGTTTAAACACCAATTAAATTGCATTAATCACACATCAATTAGATCAATGATAAACAGCTGCATTAATGGGTTAGGGTAGGTTACAATTTTTAATTTGAAAAATTGAAAACTTCTCAGTTTAAAAATTTTTTAATTTCTAAATGTAAATAAATAAATTTTTTAACTGTCATAAATTCTCCTATATTTTAAATTTCTGAATTTTTGATTTGTTAATTGAAAAATTTGTTACTTTGTTAATTTATAAGTGTAAAAATTTGAAAGTCTGAAAGTGGGAAAATTTGTTAATTCATAAGTTGAAAAACTCAAAATCTACGAAAGGAGGAATATCTGTTGATTTTCAAACTTAAGAACTTGAAAATTTCATAGGTATTTCAAAATTTGTAAATTCCTAAATTTCCAAATAGTAAAATTTGTAAATTCCTAAATTTCTGATCCGTTGAATTTCTAAATCCCCAAATTTCCAAATTATACAATTTCTAAATTCCTAAATTTCCAAATCGTAGAATTTCTAGATCCCCAAATTTCCAAATTATACAATTTCTAAATTCCTAAATTTCCAAATCGTAGAATTTCTAAATCCCTAAATTTTCAAATCGTAAAATTTGTAAATGCCTACATTTCCAAATCGTAAAATTTCTAAATCCCTAAATTTTCAAATCGTAAAATTTGTAAATGCCTACATTTCCAAATCGTAAAATTTCTAAATCCCTAAATTTTCAAATCGTAAAATTTGTAAATCCCTAAATTTCCAAATCGTAAAATTTCTAAATTCCTAAATTTCCAAGTAATGAAATTTGCAAATTCCTAAATTTCCAAGTAATAAAATTTGCAAATTCCTACATTTCCAAATCGTAAAATCCTTAAATCGTCAAATTGTAAAATTTCTAAATTTCTAAATTATTCAATCCACGACTTTAAACCTCGAAAATGTGACAGAAAAAAATTGTATACTTTCATATTTCAAAGTTACTAAATTATCAAATAACTAAATTTCAAAAAATAAAAACTTGCTTCAGTAGGTCCTTAATTTATCCCTCACAGAAAGCACATAATTAATATATAAATCATTACTTTATCGAATAATGCACATTATCGCGTATCACAGCAACTGCTACCGCGGAAGTGAACGCGTTAAAGCTCGAAAATAAAGATTCGAGTGGTTGTTGCTCTCCCGTTATTTCCCTCGTACCCCTCCTATAGCAGAGTCGATGCGACAATTTCAAAGGCAGAGTGGAAACGACGCCAGCCGGTATATTACACATCTTTTTAACCTCCGTGACGAGTTTGCACGCTTTGCAAATATTCAAATGGCTCTGCTAATGGTCTCTCTTTCCAAATGCGTACTCTGCTCTGCTCGGCTCTTGCATCAAAGTGGCGGAACGCGAACAACCGCTCGAAAAGGGACATCCATCTTCCCCTGATCCACCCAAAGTAACGTTGGAACTCGAAAATTACGAACTACCGGAGAATCTCCAATCATCCGGTCCCTTCCTTGTCCTCTTTTTCGCTACTTTATCCTCTTTTTTCCTGCGTCTCGATAAAATCCCTCTGGAGGGCTGATCATTGACTTCATTTTAGCTGCTTATGATTTCGTTTGTTATGAAACAAAACTGTGTTCTAAAAACTTGATTAATCATAAACCAGGAACATGTTGAACAGTTTATTCTCCTTTATTGTTATACACATATCTTTTCACAGTATATGTAGATTTAACCTTTTTTCTCTTCGTTTATTAATTTCTTCAATTTCACATGCAACTTTATTGTAGTAATTTGTATTTATTAAAAATTATTTGTTAAATTATAGACAAGTATCTTTATTTCCTTGATCTATTTTTGTTACTACAATATTATTATCTTTTAAGGAGAATTTATATTATTATAATGGAGAAATAATAATACATGGTCGAAATTTAAATTCATCATTTTCTGAACTTATAGGAGATACAATTCTATATCAACGTCTATTATGATTATTCTTCATTCAATCATTATTGTCTGTATTCTGATTTTTGCAGAATTTTTATAAGTTTCTGAGAAGGGACTTTTGGTAATATTGTAATAATTTGTGCAATTTCAGGAATTTTATTATTTCCTTTAGCAAAGAAATTTAATTATTCAATGACTCCCATATTGAAGCAAATGCATCTTCATTACGTATTTTTTTTATTTTTAACAACTCTACAGTGGAGTACATGAATATACCACCCCTCATATTTTCAATAACCTGAGTTTTTGGTAGGAAATTGTCAGTATTCCTCAAATAGTAATTCATAGTAAATAAATCGGATTTCGAATGTAATTTATGACGGCGATAATATATTATTAAATTTTCTATTTGTGTACATAAAACACAATAAAACATTTGAAAAAATACATAAAAGACATAAAACATATGAAAATTAGTTTTCATGCAAATCAGCAGAATATTTATATCGAGACGTAAATTTTTATATAATTTGTTTTCACTCTATGAATTAATATTTTAATAATGTTCGCCATAATTTCCAGCTGAAAGCTGAAATTAATAAAAATAAGCTGAATTAATATATTCATGCAACGCACTGTATATTTATGAAGCGACTGAAAATTCGTTTTTATGCAAATCAGGTAAATATTTATGTTAACACGTCAATTTTTTGTATATATAAATTGTTTACATACTACGAATTAGTATTTAAAAAATATTGACCATAATTTTTAAAACTGAGATTAATAGACATGGAACGGATGGCACATCTATGCAAGGCGTTGTATAAGAACTACTTTCTACTTTTTGTAGAACTACTTTTTATACACTTCTTGTTAAACTACTTTTTATATACTTCTTATAGAACTACTTTTTATGTACTCCCCATAGAATTAATTATTGTGTTCTTATAGTCATTGTGTTCTTTTAAATAGAACCAATTTATGTACTTGACGAAGTAAAGCTGCAGCTAAGAAAAAATTCTTCAGAAAACTGAAAGTGTCCACCTATTATATGTATGTATCAAAAGTCCATAATTAAGACCTTCGCAAAATTGATTAACCTCTTATGACGCGTCACTATAGTGGCTTTCCCAGACACCATCTTCTGTACGACCACTATAGTGACTTTCGCGAATGTCATCGTAGATAGCGCCATAGTGGCTCACTCTACTGACTCACTCACTCACCGTTTCAATTGAATGATCGTTTTCACATGTTTCGATTCGCTCTTTTTTGCCTTCACCACGTTTTATAAGGGTATTAACAAATCCCACAAAAGTACATTACATGTAAATAAAAGGTACCAAGTAGTTTAGGCACCATGGGAGCACCTTTGCACTAATACACGATATTGGAAACATTTGGAAATTACATATCTTGTGAATTTTCTAAAAAAGTAAATTATCAAAGTTAAAGCATATCATATCTTTGGGAAAAATTATAATTTAATCATCAAAAACTGCATTCCAATGTACTCGCGTAGAACAGCATCGTCACACACGGTGCTGTTTACGCGTAATTCGCGTCGAACTCTGTCGTACAGAGAAGCACCGCGTAAAGTTCAGTCGTGCCTAGAAGGTTAATGTTTGGGGTGGAAGAAGAATTTGAGAACCTTGGAATTTAGGGATATAGGACGATCGTCATTCTACATTTACGATTAGATAACAGTAAGGAGCAAATCTGACATGTAGGAAGGATGTGACAAGTAAGGAAGGTTCGCAGTTGTTGATGTTTGGGCACTTTTCAGGATTTCATGTTTGGGGTGGATGAGGAATTTGGGAATCTTGGAATTTAGGGATATAAGAACGTCATTCTACGTATACGATTAGATGACACAGTGAGGAGCAAGTCTGATGTACAGGAAGAATGTGATAAGTAAGGGTAAGGAGGGTTCGCGGTCGTTGATGTTTGGACACTTTTCAGGATTTAATGTTTGGGGTGGCAAGAATTTGGATATAGGAATTTGAGAATTTGCGATTTGAGGATGTATATGGAAATCTGGAGGTTTGAGGTTGAGAAATTTGAGTATATAGGAATTTGGAGATGTGGAGATCTAGAAATTTGAAGATAGGCTTTAAGGACATTTGGAAATCATGGAATTTGTACACTTGGTAATTTATGAATTTGAGAATCATGAAATTCAGGCAGGTAGCAATTAGAAAGCAGTAGAATTATGACACTCTAAGATTTGGATGTGAATATAAGGATCTCGAGATTTGGTCCTACAGAAAAGCAGCGTAAAGTTCAGCCGTGCCTAAGAGTTTAATAATAAATATAGGGAGTAAAAAGCTTTTCGTTCGTGGAATAGTCTAATACATCTCGAACAGAATCCGAATCGAGGGACGATAAGCTGAAATTGAGTAATCCAGCAATTATTAATAGTCTCCCAGCGAGTAACAGAAGTAGGTCCGTTGCTCGCTTTATCATGGTCTTACAGTACATTGAGAGTTTGAGATTCTGTAGGGGAGTACTCGAGCACCAAGAAAGCGAAATTTCGCGAAAGTGCACGCAGCTGGCGAGTAACAGTCAAACTTGCCGTAGGCTATTCAACGAAGTCGTCGAACTCTCTGTAGGAGTTCTCTATCGCCGGCAGCATTTCACCATAGAATGTAGCAACACCAAGGGAACCTTGGTATCGCACGATAAGAATAACAGTCGAGTCGCGTTTCGAGTTACGTTATACGGGAAATCACCCACGCGAACGTGGGCAGATGCTTGTGAATCTGATCGGCACAACGAGTGTCATCTTCTTATCGGGAGTAGAGAAAAGAAAGAGAGATTAGAAAGCCTGGGTTTACGTGTTTCCTTAGGAATTAATAGTTAATTGCTGCATATTTCTGAGGGTTTATCCCATTGGGGTAGCTGGATGAAAATTTCTCGTGGAATTATATTCCAGATTTTTTATTCACGCGGTGAAATAAATATTGTAATTAAAGGGTGACAATTGATAACGAGGGAAATAATCAAGTATGTAAATATGTATACGGTAATCTCCACTATCGGATATTTTGTTTTGGAGTATTCACAAAATTTCTTGTTGACGGAAAATTATTTGTGGGATTGTATTTGAAAATTTCTGTAACTCACGGGGTGAAATTGAAGTAAAAATTGTAATTAACGAGTGGCAATAGATAACAGCGAAAAAAATAATCAAATATAGAAATAACTAAAGAGTGGTGAATTAAATTCGATGCATTACGTAATATATAAGTGTACAACGGAATTTATGGTCAAACATTCCTCAACTACTTTCAACCACATGTTACACGCAATGGAAGAGTCTATAATCTTGAAAAGGTTAACATTAGTATCGCAACTACGAATTAACACGGTGGCTGATATTAGAATCATGAATATGCGTGTTAAGACACATTATGGGAGTAATTATTAAGGTTACTATTTAATTTTTCAACGAGAAATTTCAATTTTTAGTATTTATTTGTATACGGTCAGTACTGTTTAATAAATGAATATTATATACTTAATAAATATGCTATGAACGAAGAAAAATTCAAAGAAGATATTTTACGCAGAGTAATCGGTCTTTTTTTTAACGCACCTTATCAAAAAATCTAAAAAAATTAGAGAATAATAACAGTTACTACAATATATTATTATTACGAAAATATAGAAGTACTACCCCTACATCTTCAATAAAAAACCGCATTTCTCCTGACCTTCGTGCAGCTTTTCATTTTTTAGAACGATAGTTTGCGATTTTCAAAAAATTCTGTAACATGTACTACTAAATCCCCAACGTTTCAGAATTGTTTCAGATTTTACGAATATCACTACATAGAAAAAGTAGGGCAAAACTGGAGTTTCGATTTTACCCTTTAACTACCGCACCGGTTGAAATAGGAGGTTACAATTTGGTGCGAGATTTTTTTTTTATATGCTATCGAATGACGTGTTGCAAGTTTTATTTGGCACAAGGGTACATTTAATTTGGTAATAAATAATTTTTTGAATATTTTTGGCCTGTGTTTCAAACATTAAATATTATTTATAATCCCATTTGACAATTTCCATATACCATTCGTTATAACCGTAGTTAAATAATACAAATTTATTACAAATACAAGGAAACGAGAATACGTGGTTCCAATAATACACTGCCATAAGCCATACAGTTGGTGAAATAATTAATTTATTGCGATTGCAATTCAGAGGTAGAATTATTTCACGAAACAACCATATTGTGGAGAAATCACTCGATCGATATATATACATCGTCAATAATTTAGAATTCGAAATATTTATTAAAAATGTTTTGAAAATATTCTGCTCTCTTTGTAAATTTATGGATTTAAATATTTTGTGCTAATATCACTATACTGAAATATTGACACTGGTGATTTGATCATTTATAATATCGTCTACAATAAATCTCCGTCTGATTTGACTAAAGTTCTGCAAATCGTACCAACACTTATTCTTTATCGAGGAAAAATCTGAAATCAAAACAGCTTCCACACGTCATTATTTCACTCGAAACCGATAATACACTCAGCGTTTATTTTAGTACCCAACATAACCTCGAAACAACCTAAATTGAAGGGAACTCATTATAGAAGAACATCAAAATGGGTCCGTGCAAAATCCTATATAGTTGTTACAGAACTGAGAACAGCAAGCAAGCTTCTAAAATTCAAAGCAACGATCTCAACCTCGCTCCGAATACAATCCAATAAAAAAAAAAAAAAAAGAACCGCGCAACCCTTGGCTCGTGAATTTTTCCCCTTTTCTGTTCGCTCCCCCTGAAAAATCTCACGGCAGGAAAAAAGAGAACAGAGCATGGAGGGTGGTACAGCTGGAGATTGCGTAAAAATTACCGCGGCAATTAACCGGGAACGTGACCCTTCAGCTGCTAATTCGTTGTTCGAGGATTCGTGGCGAGCTCTTCAGGTAAGACTCTGAACGGGAACGCGCGAAATTCCGGGCGTGTTCGAGATCACGAAAATAAAGACGAGAAGAGGGAAAACACGCTCGGCTCCGATCCCGTTACGCAGTCTCGCACCGAAAATGGTTCTGCTTCAGTTGCCACTAAAACGATGGGAATTTCGCGTTGCACGCGGCCAACGGCCAGATGAAAGGAGAAAGAGCGAGCTGCTTCTGCGGTAACAGCAGTTACACCGGTAATTTTACTTTACGCTCGCAATAAATGCGCTCCGCTCACGCACGCTTCCGCGATACCGATGTTTCCTCTTCGGGGTTCTGTACGCGCCGAACAGTTCTAGCTACCTGTCTCTCAAACGCTGGTAGTCTCGATTTATATTTAAACCTTATATGACATTTTAAGTTATCTCGATTCATGGATCATGTGTACTCAGATCTCTGTAAACGCGACAACCAATTCTAGCTACCGATGTCAACCCACAAGTTGGCGGGTGAAGAGGTTGACCCAGCCGCTCCAACTTGTGAGTTGACATCTGTACCTGCCTCTCAAACGCTGGTAGTCTCGACTTATATTTAAGTCTTATGTGACATATTAAGTTATCTCGATTCATGTATTATGTGTACTCAGATCTCTGTAAACGCGACAACCAATTCTAGCTACCGATGTCAACCCACAAGTTGACCCACAAGAGGCTGACCCAGCCGCTCCAACTTGTGAGTTGACATCTGTACCTGCCTCTCAAACGCTGGTAGACTCGACTTATATTTAAGCCTTATATGACATTTTAAACCATCTCGATTCACACATCATGTGTACTCTTCGGATCTCTCTATACACGCCAAACAATTCTAGAACTGTCTCTCAAACATTGCTACACATAGGCACGAGTTGTATTTAAATCTTATGTGACATGTTAAGTCATCTCGATTCACACATCATATGTGTCTCTACAAGTCTCTGTATACACGTCAAACAATTCTAGCTATCTGTCACTCAAAGGTTGATATTCAGTTACGACTTGTATTTAAAACTTATGTGACATTTTAAGTCATAGTGATTTATGGATCATGTGTGTCGTAGAACATGAAAGTGATCTACGCTATATATTCGTTTCGAAATATTCAGAGGTGGGATTTTTGAAATACATTTTTGAACATTCAGATGAATTTTTGGACCTTGAGGTTTAGAATTTCAGTTTCTCCTGACATTTTTCAAAAGAACATTAATTATATTCAACTATAGTCCTTTAGTGATTTAGTTTTGAGTCATATCAATGATTTTTATGAGTAACATTCAAACATTATTTGTGCTGCTAATCTTGAAAAGTGACTTCTATGCTTTAAAAAAAAGGTACAGAAATGTACCTTTTCAATTTTTACGAAGGATCGTATGTTTTTTAAGCAAGTAGAAATAAAGAACACCTATTTTTTATCGGCTGAGACGCGACTTTAAGGGGCGAAACCACCCTTCCAAGTTTCGAGCCACAAGTACTGTCTCGAAAACCAATAAAGATACATGAAAACCTTTAATGGGAAAGTTTTGTTTTTTATGTACAGTAACAAGATGTAAACATATTGGGTAAAATACAATATGTTTATAACGAAACTTTTTTTATCAGCTTATTTTCTAATTTATGAAATGATAACAAGTGACAAGCATTTTATTCTAAATACAATTGATATTTATGAAAGTGTCATGTACAATTCCTCAGATTCTTGTTGTTTATAAAAACAAGTAAAGAACAATTAATTGTGCAATATATAATTTTTTTAAGTTTTCAAATTCTCAAATTTTTGTACTGCAAAATTTTATATGGTAATTTGGAAATTTCAAAGTTTAGAAATATATAAATATTAAATTTGTATACGAACTTAACATTAAATTAAGTTTGGAGAATTACAAACTTCAAATTCCTTATTTCTAAATTTCAAAAGATGGAAACTTGATAACTATAAAATTTGTAAATTTGTGAGTTGGAAAGTTGTAAACTGGAAAACTGGAAAACTAGAAAATAAGAAAATAGGAAAATAGGAAAATAGGAAAATGGGAAAATAGGAAAAGAGGAAAATGGGGAAAATGGGAAAATGGGAAATTGGCAAATTGGAACATTGGAAAATTGGTAAATTGAGTAACGTGGAAATTGGAAAACTGGAAAACTAAAAAATGATAAAAGTGGAAATATGGAAAATTGGAAAATTGGAAAATTGGAAAATGGGAAAATTCTAAAACTAGGAAATTGGGCAATGGAAAAATTGGAAGACTGAGAAATTGGGGAATTAGAGAATTTGCAGGATTGGAAATGCAGATATAGGAAACTATAAAATTTTCAAATTACACGTTCAGATGCTCCAATGTTCCAGTTCCTAAATTTCCAAATTTAAAAATAAAAAAACTTGATAACTTAAAAATTTGAAAATTAAAAATGCAGAAATCTGGAAATTTAAAAATTTCATAAGTTGCAAATCTAATAATTTTAGAATATAATGATTAAATTTTGTACACTTAATTCAAGAATTTCCTTTAAGTAACAAATACCAAGATGAAGTTAACAAAAATCTATATTATTCATCAAAAACTTCAAGCTGTCCCTTTGTATAATAATTCAAATTGATTTACCCGGAACGGATAAACCAGATCACATCTCTTTAACGCGAACCATACGGCCACTTCAAACTGCTAACCCGTTATATCATTAATTGACAGTGAAATTGAAACAAAGGAAATGTGTCACGTGCCAATTATCTCACCTACGAAAGAATCCTATTCTAGGGGAGCAAATTACGTGTCAAATAGTACTTTGCTTGGCTTGAATTTCAAGAGAAATGGGTAAACTGATTTCGCTACCGGGTGTAACATTGTCAGGTGATTAACAGGAATCCGCTGACCCTTGTGATTGAAGGTTGGAAACGCATCAGATTATGTTCGCATTCATACAGTGACAAACTACTGATGATGACATTTCTGTTAACTGCTGCTTTGTTCTCTTCTAAAAATTCCAACTTCACAGCCATTCATTTTATTTGTTAAATTAGCTGCCGATTTTTGTTTTGATTCTACAAAATTACACTTTAAAATAAAATTCTGCATAATGATAATTTACTGTAAAATGATCATTTTTAAATGTTATATGATATAGAGTTAATCAGTGTTTTCGTTTAATTAATAATTACTCTCAGAAAATTCTAAAAAATGGCAGGTGCTTGTAAAATTCTATAAAATCACATTTCATTACTTTTTATTTACTATTTGAGATGATAAATATTTGAAATAATATTGAACTTATTATCTGCAATAATAAATATTGTTAAACACATATAGAAAGGAGTAACATTTAATTATTTATTAATTTATATATTCATTGCTTGTAGAAAGAAATTTATTAGAGTATACGAGTTTTCGTCAGAGATTCTACATATACGAGACTATAACATATGGAGACTATGGTATATGTTACATAGTATATATTACATATGTTACATATAATATACAAGTATAATATACCTGAATATATAATTCAATATACAATTCACATGAATGCACATTATTATAAATTCCAGTATTGCAAAATCTGCAAAATTCGAATCATATCACGATCATTGTACCGCACCGTGAGAATCAAAGAGGATTTCCTTATGCGAAACGGAAATAATTAAAATCCGTTTAACAGCCTTAGCCATGTTCATGATCTCCAATGAATTGAGCCAATACGCGTTTATATTAAATGGCGATTTCGGTAATAACTGTTCTGGTCTATGTACTCCCCTGGTGAGTTCTAGAATAGGATTAAGCAAGTGCCAGTGATATGATAGACACCTATGTACACTATTATATCATCGTTATAGCGTTATTATCAGAGTATCCGATCGTGTTCTCTATAGATTTGCTGTAACAGAACATAATTATTGATTCTATGGATGGTTGGTGTAGATATGTCAATCTTCTGAAGAACGACAGACAGTCTCGATGTTTGATAGACAAATCGAAACTATCGGAATTCAGCAATAATCGTATAACTGCGAATAGGTTAAGTTATTAATTAACTCCTTGCCTTGCTATTTTTCGATCCATCTATATCTATTCTGCACTTAATTATCACAAGATAATTTCCAATCTGAATAATTTATGTAGAATAAATAATTTATGAGCAATAATTACATATAATACTAAATTGTATATAAATAATACTAAAGTAAGTTGCAATTTGAATTACTCAAATTTTATTCTACTTTCAATTTAAATTCACCGTAGTAACTCCTCATTGTAAATTGCAAATACATAGTATTAAATTGCAAGTGAAATCAATTTAGATATTCAATTTAAATAAAACATCCTGCATATACAAAATGTACAAAAGACAGAAAAACAGAAACTCCCACTAAACAATCATACCAAACACTAGCAAACCATGCTACAACACGCATTAAGCAATAAACAAAAATAACTAACTCAGCAACTTTCGATTTCAACCTCTTCAGTTCTCAACAATGATTACACCAAAAAACACCAGCAAATTTATAGTGCACACATTAACACTTGAATGGCCACCTACGCAATCCAACGTCGCCAGGGGCCAACAATATTTTTGAATTAATTTAAAAAAACTTTATGTGAATTCACGAAATAATTCAACGTGTGCGAACATACACACGAAACACATGAAAACAACAGTTGCGACAAATTTAATATTTTTTTTGTATGATAATTATTAAAGCAACCATCTACGTTCATCAATCGACCACACATGTTGTGTGAGCGGCCATTAAAGTGTTAAGCAATAAACAAAAATAACTATCCACTCAATAACTTTCGATCTACCCCTTCAGTCCCCAGCAATCATTACACCAAAAAACACCAGCAAAATTTATAGTGCACACATTAACACTTGAATGGCCACCTACGCAATCCAACGTCGCCAGGGGCCAACAATATTTTTGAATTAGTATAAAAAAACTTATGTGAATTCACGAAATAATTCAATGTGTGCAAACATACACACGAAACAAATGAAAACAACAACAATTGCGACAAATTTAATATTTTTCTTTGTATGATAATTATTAAAGCAACCATCTACGTTCATCAATCGACCACACATGTCGTGTGAGCGGCCATTGAAGTGTTAAGCAATAAACAAAAATAACTATCCACTCAGTAACTTTCGATCTACCCCTTCAGTCCCCAGCAATCACTACACCAAAATACACCAGCAAATAGTACACACATTAAGCATTAAATAGAAATTAATTTCCTAATCGACAACATGTCCGAAGTAACCAAAACACCATGGACAAATTAATCGTCCCATCGGGTAAACTCAAGATCTGTTTCTAATCCCCGTTCGATCCGCAGCCATTTCAGCAATTCAAATCCCGAATATTCCCCAATGATCGGTCATTTCACGAGCGACTGTGCTCCAATTAACTCGGGGCAGAACTACGCGGTCGTCGAAACTCGTCGTAATCGTGGGCATCAGCGTTAAGGCCAAAAAGGTAGCGGGTTGGTTAGTAACGGGGGTGCGGTCGCTATGAAATCGAGCGATGACGACGTGTAATTGCTTCTGCGGATAAACAACTGCCCCGAAGTTTCTTGGGGGGACGAGGTCGTTGGCCAGGTCCGTGGAAAGGGAGACCCAAAAGGGGGTACCAGGGGGTTGTCCGTATCAAACTTTGTTTTGTCGTTTGCCCGCACGACGTAACTTACCCCCGTGTTTACTAAACGCAGTTACGTTCATCCAACCCTTTCCTCTCACCCTTTCTTACAGCCACCATTGCCGCTTCATCCAGAAACCCGCGGTTGTCTGCCACCTACCGTACGCCTTTTCAACGGCCTCCCACGGGTACTTTATCCAGGGTGCACACGCCATTAATTCCCCTTCCCTTCCCTCGGGAACGGTCGTCGTGCGAGTGCAGAAATTTCAGATGTCTCTTTGTGAGCAACGTGTATCCAGAACCTTCCTCCATTTACTCCATCCGCGGCGGCGCCGACGTCGACACCGCGTAGACAAGTGTGCTTGGAAATTGCACGGGATGTGAAAAGGGGATCAAGAGGGCGGGGGTGAGGGTACGCAAAGTGCTGAGAGAAGCGAGCGTTTCGTGGACCCGAAGAAAAAATGTGTACGGAGAACGGGTAAATGACGGGAAAAAAGAAAGAGCCACCGGAAAGCTCTGGTTGTTTCGCAGAGACGGCGAGTTTCGGGATTCGAAGTTTCGGAGATGGCGGTTTATAATCGAGGCAGCAAAAGTCGTGGCGGTTTAAGCGGGTGGTGAAGAAATCGAGAGTGTAATATGGGTTGCACAGGGGGGAGATGCTCGAAGAATTTAAACTTTTGGGTTCTTTTATTTGAATTTGGATATTTAGGCAAGTAGAAATTTTTGAATTTGGATATTCAGGCAAGTGGAAATTTTAGAATTCGGGTATTTGGTTATTTGGAAATTTTTTAATTTGGATATTTATGGTACTGGAAATTTTAGAATTCGGGTATTTAAGGTGTTGGAAATTTTAGAATTCGGATATTTGGTCTTTTGGAAATTTTGGAATTTGGATATTTATGCAAAGGGAAATTTTAGAATTCGATTACTTTAGGTATTGGAAATTTTAGAATTCGGGTATTTGGTTATTTGGAAATTTTTTAATTTGGATATTTAAAGTACTGGAAACTTTAGAATTCGGGTATTTAATGTATTGGAAATTTTAGAATTCGAATATTTGGTCTTTTGGAGAATTTGGAGTTTGGATGTTTAGGCAAAGGGAAATTTTAGAATTCGAGTACTTTAGGTATTGGAAATTTTAGAATTCGAATATTTGATCTTTTGGAAATTTTGGAATTTGGATATTTCAGGTACTGGAAATTTTAGAATTCGGGTATTTAAGGTATTGGAAATTTTAGAATTCGAATATTTGGTCTTTTGGAGAATTTGGAGTTTGGATATTTAGGCAAAGGGAAATTTTAGAATTCGAGTACTTTAGGTATTGGAAATTTTAGAATTCGAATATTTGATCTTTTGGAAATTTTGGAATTTGGATATTTCAGGTACTGGAAATTTTAGAATTCGGGTATTTAAGGTATTGGAAATTTTAGAATTCGAATATTTGGTCTTTTGGAGAATTTGGAGTTTGGATGTTTAGGCAAGTGGAAATTTTAGAATTCGGGTATTTTAGGTATTGCAAATTTTAGAATTCGGATATTTGGTCTTTTGGAAATTTTGGAATTTGGATATTTAGGCAAGTGGAAATTTTAGAATTCGGGTATTTTAGGTATTGGAAATTTTTAAATTCGGGTATTTGGTTATTTGGAAATTTTGGAATTTGTATATTTCTGCAAGTGGAAATTTTAGAATTCGGGAATTTGGTTATTTGGAAATTTTGGAATTTGGATATTTAAGGTACTGGAAATTTTAGAATTCGGGTATTTAAGGTATTGGAAACTTTAGAATTCGAATATTTGGTCTTTTGGAGATTTTGGAATTTGGATATTTAGGCAAGTGGAAATTTTAGAATTAGGGAATTTAAGGTATTGGCATTTGGTCTTTTGGAAATGGAGTTTGGATATTTAGGTAAGTAGAAAGTTTAAAATTCGCGTATTTAAGGTATTGCAAATTTTAGAAATCGAATATTCAGTCTTTTGTAAATTTTGGAATTTGGATAATTATGCAAGGGAAAATTTTAGAATTCGGTTATTTAAGGTATTGGAAATTTTAGAATTCGAATATCTGAGCTACTGAATATTTTAGAGTTTGAGTATTTAGGCTATTGCAAATTTTAGAATTTGGATATTCGCGCTACTACAAATTCCAGAATTTAGAGAATTTGAGAAATTTGAAGGACTTGGGAAATTTGGGGAATTTCGAGATATCAAAAAATTAGAGATTCGGAAATTTAGAAATTTAGGTAACTCGATATTTGTGAATTTGAGAATTTCAAAATTTCAAAATTTTGGAACACAAAAATGCCAAAATTGGTATACTTAGGAGCTTGAAACTTAAAGATTTGAGAATGTGAAAATTGTACAATTTTGTAGAATTAAAAAATTCCAGTTTTATAATTTGAAATATAATTAAAAAATTTCTGAACTTGGGAATTTAAGAAAGTGAAGATTCGAAAATTACAAAATTTGTGTACTTATAAATTCGACTTTTCGAGTAAATTATCATACATTCATCTGTCAATAACGTTGAAAGGAATCTTAACTCTTTTCTTCAGCGTGATTAATTAGCTTACAAGTTTGACGGGCTTCGAGAAGCGCATTTAACGGCGCAGCAGATAGTAATAACTTTCTCTAAACTTTTACTCCTGTTTCTCTTTCTTTTCACAGACCTACGCTAAAAACCCTCTTTCATTCGCTACTGTTCGCTTTTAAATACTCTCACCCCAATGCTCGCACGTATACACTTTCAAACGGGTCACTTGGGTCTCTTTCCAATTCCTAAAATCTTCTCTTTCCAAACTTTCTCACATTTTATCTAAAAGCTCTCACGTTGCTGCATTAACTTTGACAAAATCTATATTCTCACTGTTTATAGTTTGATCAGATATTCAATTTGCGGTATTTTTTCCGGAGTATGATTTTGAAAAATAGTGCATTATAAAAGTAACCTAAAAATATCATTTTTAAAAATAAAAATTTAAAAAGTTTGTAAATTATGAATTAACGGAAATGAAATTAGGAAGTTGCTTGTCGACGAAGATATAGTTTAGCATATTTTCTTCAGAACATATTAGGTTCACCTAATTGCTAATTTAATCACAATTGTTTTATTCAGTAAATAAATTTCTTGTAAATAATTTGCAGTATTCCGGAAGGATGAAATAAAAAGCTGTAATTACGAAAGGTAAAAAATGTATCTAAGAGATCGTTTAAAATATTTATTAATCATTTAAATTTCAGAAAATACAAGAATTTCATAATCCATTATTATAAATAAACTATGAATGAACTAAATATTACTATGAATAAATAAAATATAACCGAGCAGAACTTCATTCGTTTGATTATTCTTAATGATGGTACTATAATTAGTTTCATAGTAACATTATTAACATAATAACATAACAATTTTGGCTTATTAGCATTATTAATATAATAATGTTCAATATATTATTAACATAATAACACTCATGATATTAATAATATAACAATGTTCAGTAAAGCGATTTCAACAGCGGCAAATCTGTACAGAATAAACAAAGGAATGTCATCGTCATTCGAAAAGTCGCCCCCTCATTATAATGAAATAGATTACGTTTAACAAAGTAATAAACGGCTGATGACAATTAAATGGATCCTGCAACTCTATAATTTAAGCTCGGTCGTTCACTAAACTGATTAAAGCTTGAATGTCTTCCGCAATGCTATACGACTTGGATCTGTCTGTAGGAAGCTTGATTGCTTTTAAATCTAATAACTAACTCGTAATTAACTGAAGACTGATTGTCGGGTAGCTAATGGTTTTCAAGCTTTCCTACTTGACGAATGTCTAACGACTGAAGTGACACGTATCAGAATACCCGATTGCTTTTAACAACTGCAGTTGTTTTAAAAACGTCGAACCATTACTTCCGCGTTAAAATTTTATTTCGTTGAAAGCAACTTATGTGAGGTTATGTCACGTCGAATTACTGATTTAAGAATATACAAAGTTTAAAATGTTTCAATGACGAAAAATTATACTTGTAGCATAGCAATTTGAAACTTCATATTCCATAAAAGTCACTGTGCAAATATTTCATCAATATTTATGATTCAAAGTAATTAGTTCTTTGGAACACATGTATCAATTAATTTACCGTTCAATATTGTGTAGTGATAAATATACAATTTTCAATTACTTTATGCGGAAATTATAAATGAATTTCTGTATATTTATAAATGTTATAAGAATGAAGACGGAACTGCCACAAAATGGCGGTGAAGAGAACGCAAGATGGCTGCCAGCATATCACCTTTTATTCTGTATAACTTCAATAGATAAATCTTAACAAGTGTAACATATTTTTAAAAGTATGATATAGAATATACAAATTTTGCATCATAGAATCTCCTTTTCCACGACAGTATTCGAAATTAATATTAATATTTGTGTTTTATTGTACAAATATATTTCCTTAGTCGGCAATGCAACAGTATACATTTGTTAATTCATTATCTGTCCTAATAAAGAACTATTTTGTGTGAAAAATATAAATAAAATTTTTATTAAGCTCAGGTTTTAAATTGATATATCACAACTTTATGATACATTTATTTCATAGTATCAGACTTTATAGCTTTCACAATCAGTCAAAAATTGTTATATTTAATAATACACCATTTTGTATTTAAATTAACACAAATATTTTGATAGCCATTTTCTGCAAACTTTAACCAAATCATACTAACTTATACTTTTATATCACATTTTTACGTTAAAAAATTAGCAATTTTTTAATTATTTATAATATACCTACAATAAGTACATTTAATACTTACAACAATAATACAGTAAATAGATACTGTTTTAATTTATTATACTTACTTGCAACAATTATTAAAAATTTCTCACTTAATATTATTAAAAATTCATTATTATATAATGCTCTGAAAAGATTATTACGGAGCACACAATTTTTTCATAAAAGTATTATCTATTTCTGTCAAACAGATGTAGATTTTAATCTGAAAATTATGAGATCATACACGTCTGTAATAAATTCCCTTAATAACACGTGTTAACATTTCATAAAAATCCTCCACCTTTGAAATATGTAAAAAGTTTCGCTCCTCTATTCGAGATTTTTCGCAGTTTCAAAGTTCTGAGGCCAGAACTTGGAGAACACAGAACTATCACTCAAGAACTTAGAAGATATCCTTGCTTTTTCCCATTTCGTGACAAAATCTCTAATTAACTTTCATGTTAATTTATCAAAGGGAACATTTGAGAAAGAATCTCGTCTAAAGTACCCGGCAAACGCTTTGCAGCTTTTAAAATGCAATTTCAGCAATTAGCGAGTACGAAAGAGAAGTGCTTAAAATTAAAAACATTTTCTCAGAAGAAAATATATATATGTATTTAAAAAATGGCTTCTGTAAACTATCTTAGCACCTATTAAACGCCTTCGTTTCTATTCTACATTATTGTAAATATAGTAGGTGTTGTTAGTGATTCATTTAAGTTATTCATAAAAATTAGAGAGGTATATTTTGACTTTAGTAAATCGTTTCTAAATTCTAGCAAATTTTTCAAATTACTGAATTTCTAAGTTGTCTAATTTCAACAATCTCAAGTTATTAAATTCTCAAAATTCCAAATTTCCAAATTTCTAAATTTCCAACTTCCAAATTCTCAAATTCCGAAAATCCTAAAGTCCCAAATTTTCAAATTCCCAATTCTCCAAATTCCCAATATCCCAATTTCTCAAATTTCCAAATTATCACTTTTTCAGGTTACCAATTTCCCCAATTCCTAAATTCCTAAATTCCTAAATTCCTAAATTCCTAAATTCTTAAATTCCTAAATTCCTAAATTCCTAAATTCCTAAATTCCCCAATTCCCAAATTCCCAATTTCCATTTCCCAAGGCTACAAATCCAAATTCCTCAAATCCTCGCCTTCTTAAATCATAAAATATGAAAACATTTAATCTCTCAAATTTCCCGCATCAAATCCCTGCTCCCCGCACACATTCAACTGCCCATGAACTCTGCCCACTTCATCTGCCCACCACTCATCCATAACAGACGAAGCTCAAATTGAATTTTTGATAACAAATTACAGTTTATTTAACCTACTATTTAATTCATCGCTATTAGTTTATCTCAAATAAAACGTTCCATAAAATTTTCACTAAAGCAAAAACAAAACAGCACTAAGACTACAACGATCGACTACACAGTCCCCAAATAACTATATTAAAAAAGCTTACTTGTTGCAACAATATCATCGTACCATCATTGGTAAAACGGCATTTCATCCACTGGTGCAGAAAATAATTTTCAGAGCTGAATGTTTTGAGTTTGACATGCTGTGACATTCTGAACCAACACACATTAGCTTACTCCCATGATTTGCCTTGTTGGTGTACCGATATCAACCCACGAGTTGGCGTGACCCAAAGTAAAAGAACCTCTATCACCGTGAACACTTCCAGTTACATTTAGGTGAATAAAAACAATGACAATCATTTGCAGGTTTGGAAACTTTGGAATAAGGTGGTTCGAAGCTTTGAGAAAATGTACGTTTTGAAATTTGGAGCTTTAGTTTTAGAAATTTTAAATATTCGCAGCTTTGGAATTTGGAAGATTGAAAGTTAAGAAGGTTGAATGATCGAATTTAGAATGATCGAAATGTGCAAAAGTTAGGACTTTCGAAAATTGGAATTCAGGAACGTCAGGACATTGGAAAGTTGAAACTTTGGGTGATTGAAACTTTGGAAAGTGGGGACTTTGGAAGGTTAAAATTTTGCAAGGTTGGGACTTTTGAAAGTTGGAACATAGAGAAGGTTGGGACTTTGGAAATTTGGAACAGTGGAAGGTTGGAACTTTGAAAGATTGAACCTTCGGATGATTCAAACTTTAGAAGATGAGTACTTCGGAAGGTTAAAACATTGCATGGTTGGGACTTTGGAAGGTTAGAACTTTGGAAGATTGGAACTTTGGAGGGTTGGAACTTTGGAAGGTTCAGGCTTTGGAAAGTTAGAACATTGGTAGCTGGAGACTTTAGAAGGTTAAGACTTGGGAACGTTAAAACTTTGGAAGGTTGAAACTTGAGAAAGATGTTTGAGAAGGTTGAAATTTTGGAAGGTCGAAAATTTGGAAGATTATAACATTAGGAGTTAATAACTTTGGAAGGTTAAATCTTTGAATGATTTAAACTTTGGCAGGTTGGAACTTTGCAAGGTTAAAACATTGCACTGTTGGGACTTTGGGAGGTTAGAACTTTGGAAGATTGAAACGTTGCAAGGTTGGAACTTCGAAAAATTGGAACTTTGGAACGTTAGAACTTTGAAAGGTTGGAACATGAGAAGGATAATAATTAGTGTGCGATCGCTCGAGCCAATACTACCGCCGAAAATACGTGTTAGGCGTCCATTTTTCTATTCTGACCAATTGAAGTAGCTCTTCTAGACACGTCAGCCTCACGCGCCATCTCACGGGTTGACATCAGTATGTGTTTTGATACTTGTTGTTGATATTCGTGAACTTGACAGTGAAAAGAATGTTATGATGAATCAGTACGGGAGAAATCGTTGCGCTTTTAACGTTGAATTATTACAAAATTAGAAATGTTCATATGTATAAATTTGATAACTTGCAAATTTAGGAATATATCGAAGTATTAAGTTTGACAGCTTTTGATCAAATTTTCAAATACAATAATTTAGAAATCTAAATTCTTAGAAGTTTCAAATCTTCGTACATTTTAAAGTTTTTGTTTTATTTCCGCTCGAGTCAATTGCTATTGCAGAAAATAGTGAGACGTTTTTCTATTCTCATGAATTGGAACTGTAGCTCTGAACACGTCAGCCTCTTCACGCGCCAACTCGCGGGTTGGCATCGGTACAGTCGAGTTGAATTTCAACCGGAAAGCAAAAGCCGCCTTTTCAAATACAAACCAACCGGTTATCGCAAAAACATAGGGGAATTTGGTATACAAAACAGGAAGGCAACACGAGTTGTAACCGACATGTACCGTTGTAGGAACCGGCTACCTGCAAGTCCACTTCTTTCTTGCCTCAGTTCATTTTTCAAGTGGAACAATTTTGAATTATGCGCGTGTTATTCGACTGACGCTTAGATCCAGTTCGCTAGCAGTTTTCAATGTTGCTCGAGGCTTGTGGGTCTAATTACCTTAACAAGAACGGTTAAATTCACGGACGCATGACCGAAGTTAAACATGTTATCTTAACAAGATATCTGATAAGGAAATGAACTGTACGAGGGAGTTTAAGTAGTTGCTTTAGCAGTTATTATTCCCCTATCCTCCTTGTTTATCTGGACAATCGGAGTTTCTCTTTGGAATCATGTGCTGGATTAGCTGGTATAATAAAACACGTATCTGTGATCTGATATTGATCGTTGTTTGCTGTAGTAAGCACCAGTCATTTTATGTTTCAGATATTATCAACATTAAGTGCTTATTTTTATCCGAGCGTAGAACTTAAATTGAAGTATCAATGTCGTGTTTAGATGCGTTTATGTTCTGAAGTAGTGTGACACTTTGCATGTTTCAAAATCGATTAATGTTTTTCGCTATTTTATATTTACGAGATTAACAGAATATTCATTAATTAATTACACGAAATCTTAAAGATATACTTAAATGTTATTTGCAGTGTTTTGTAGCGTTTCTATGTCCTCAAACAATATCACGCTTTCTACGTTACAAATTATTTATTGTTTTCTGAAGAGAACCCATTTTATATTTATAAGATTAACAAAATAATAATTAGTTGATATGCTGCCAAATTCAAATGTTATTTGTACAACTTTGTGATACTTTTGTGTCCTCAAATAGTATCAAAAGTCCTATATCCAAAATTGATGGTTGATTTATGCAATAAACACTCGACTATTTTACATTTATAAAATTAACAAAATATTAACTAGTTATTTATATATTATCATTTATTATTTATAAAATACTATAAATGAACTACGAACTAACAGTCAAATAATCAACACATATCAAAAACTGTTTTCAAGAAAAGTGTTAATTAAACAGAATTGACGCTGAATTTCCGAATAGATAATAATTCTTATTTTATTTTGATATATCTATTGATATGGTTACTGTAACCAACATTTGTACATAAAGAAAATTTGTTTATGTTTACAGGTATGTATTAGCAGTAAGGTCATTTGGTTTCTCTGGATGAAATTTTGCTCTGTGGCTCTTCACCATTTTATAAAACGGTATAGTGAAATTAATTTTTTATATCAGATTCTTTGTTATTTTATAAGTGTTACTTTTTATTATTTTCTTGTCATATATTCCAACTTTAAAAATCGTACACTTTATATAGTATAATTTAACTGTCAAAATACTGAATTTTATATAGTACAATCTAACTGTAAAAGATCTCCATTTGATACTGTACAACCTGACTGTGAAAATCGTACTCTAATGCAGTACAACCTAATTGTCAAAATACGTTCATTTAATGCTATATAACCTAACATATAATTATACTTATAATTATCAAAATTGTTCATTTGATACAGTGCAACCTAACTGTCAAAGTTCTCCATTTGATAATGTACAAGCTTACTGCGAAAATCACACACATGATCCAGTACAATTTAATTGTAACAATCGTACATATGATATAGTATAACCTAATTATTAATTATAACCTTACTGTAAAAATTCTCCATTTGATACTGTACAACCTGACTGTGAAAATGATATAGTACAACCAAACTGTGAAAATCACACACATGATATAGTACAACCTAATCATCAAAATTATTTGGTACAGTAGAACCTAACCGTCAAAGTTCTCCATTTGATACTATACAAGCTGACTGAAAATCGTAAACATGATACGGTACAATGTAACTGTGAGAATCGCACACATGATGTAGTACAACCTAATAACCAAAACCACTTTATACAGTAGAACCTAACTGTCAAAGTTCTCCATTTGATACTATATAAACTGAGTGAAAATCGTTAACATGATACGGTACAATCTAACTGTGAGAATCGCACACATGATATAGTATAACCTAATAACCAAAATCACTTGATACAGTAGAACCTAACTGTCAAAGTTCCCCATTTGATACTATATAAACTGAGTGAAAATAGTAAACATGGTACGGTACAAGCTGACTGTGAGAATCGCACACATGATATAGTACAACCTAATAACCAAAATCACTTGATACAGTAGAACCTAACTGTCAAAGTTCTCCATTTGATACTATATAAACTGAGTGAAAATAGTAAACATGGTACGGTACAAGCTAACTGTGAGAATCGCACAGTTGACGCAGTACATATACACCGATTACAGCAAGAACGGTAGTACGCTAATCAAAAGTGCCAGATAAAATCGTCTAGTATTAGGTGGCGAGACGGGAATAGGTGTACTATCTTGACGCATGCCGATTTTCACGCTGCCGTGGCAACGTCGTTACGCTGAAATCTGAATCGGCGTGACATCGTGCTGACGCGATAGCCGCGTTCCGCGTTACGGAATCCTCAACACGCTGAATATGGATGACGATCCTCCTCCTCCGCTTCCTGCTGCAACGGGGGCCCTATTTGTGGTACACTGAGCTGTCACACCAGCCACGGAATTACGAGGGCTCCCGATGATAACCCGTTAAACGTGCATACGGATGGACGAACGAGCTGGACGACTAGCCAATACTCGCTAGTCCTCCGATTTACACCGCAAAGCGTTAGAACCGCTTGTAATTCGCACGCGATCTTCGCGTGTTCGACCGACACGCGTGAAAATCACTGAAAGAATCGGACAACCGTCCGAACATTTACGACGGCTGAAGTTTCCGCACGAACAGCCGATTTTTCCCTCCTTACGGACCTGATGAAATTTCATATCATAGGTGTTCCATTTGCTCCACGGTCTAACTGCTAGATGTACACGCGCTGTTGAAAGTCCTGTGTGGTCGGATCGCACGCGTTTGAACGGTTTATGGAATATTGCTGATCCCGCAGCGTGTGTGTCACGAAGGTCAGTTTATAGCGACAGAATCACTTTACCTCCGAGCAAACTACCTATGGGAACATATACTTCCAATTAACGTTTCTTGCGTCATGCTGGGTAATGCTGCCGATTATAGTTAGTTTGTCAACCACCGCTGACAACCGCGAACCACTTTTGAGGAGGATTTTATGGGAACTGTAATGGCGATGCAGTGAACCGTGGGATATAAACTTTGCTGATTTGTTAGTTCGTAAGGAGCTGCTTCTGTGAACAATTTTTGTTACAAATTTAATTTTAATTATATTTTTAATCCTTGCAAACCAAGTGCGGAATCATTTTCAAACGGTATGAACAGATTTCCCTTAAATGTGCAGAATACATTAACGGTTAGATACCATTTATTTGACATTTAAACGTGTTATAAATAATAGTCACTCTGCCTCTGAGTTATGTGGATGACAAAAATTGTTTTCAATTTTTTAATAACCGATAAACGTATACTTTAACGTCATATATTTTGGGTTGTTTAATAACGCAGTTGATGAAAGTCACAGAATAAACAATCGATTCATCAATATATATTAAAAATAAAATAAATAAATACTGAAAGTGTGAGATTCTATAAATGCAGTTTGTTAATAAACAGTAACAATACGGGAAATATGTATTTATTAACAAACTGCGTTTATCCAATCTCACATGCTCGATATTTATTTGCAATATTTGTTCGCAACATTTAGTTTCGAAATATTGTGCGACGTTCAATTAAAAGTAAAAACTAAAATATTTCAGTTTACATGAAACCGTCTCGTCAATACTTAAATATTGACAATGCGTCAATATATTGCCTTGTATAGTGGACAATATACCGGGTGATCTAATAATTTTATCCATCTGGAATATTTTCATGGTTAGGTTTCTTGATGAGCTTGGAACATTTACACAGTTACACAAAAATTGTATAAAAATTGTATCAAGTAAAATCTTATATGAAATAATTTCAGATTGATGTAAACAACATAAATACACAAGATGAACAAAATTATTATAAAATTTATGTCGTTATAAAAGTAAGGTATAATAAATATATTACGAAGACTATCTTCATTTTCTTCAAACAAATACAACTTCAGAAGGATAAATGTATAACAATGCATACTCCTACCCTGCTTGCGATTTTTCTTCGAAAGTCATAGCGATTTCTGTCGCAATAACAAATCATCTCGTGAACAAGTAATATTGTAACGAGCATCCCATTTCTTGAAGCCCACGCGTCATAAGTTCATCCCACATGCACAGTGAAATAACAGTACACTCGAGTGCAACATAGGTTTTTTTTTAAATAAATGGACACGTATATGAATTTCACAATTCTTAAATTCACTAATACTCAATATATTTCATATTAAGAAACCTTTGGTTTTGAATTATCAAGGTTTCAAAGTTCCAAATGTTCAAGTCTTCAAATTAGAAAATTTCGATATTTCTAAATTTCTATGTTTTAGTATATTTCAATAAAAGATTTGATTAATTCCTAGATTATAAAACGCTAGATCCGAAAATCCGTAGATCGAAAGGTTCCTAAGCTTCCAAAACTCTAGATCCTTAGTTAGGCCCCCAAATACCTAGGTCCCTGCATCCCTAAATCCTGAAATATGTAGATTGCCAAATCCCTATATCTTCAAGTTCTTATATTTCCGAAACCTTATATCCCTGAATTTTTTTATTTCCGAATTATTATATTCTCGAAACCTTGTATTCCTGAATTCCTATATTCTCTAATACTAATATCTCCGAATCTCTATATTTTCAAATTCCTATATTATCGAATTCTTATATCCGCGAATCTCTACATTCTCGAATTTCTATATCACCGAATTTTTATATCCACAAAATCCTACATCCCCGAATTCTTATATCCTCGAATCCCTAAATTTCCTAATCTCTATACCCCCAAATCCCTATATTGGCTAAATCCTATATCCCAAATTCTTATATCCTCGAATCCCTATATTTCCTAGTATCTTTACCCCCAAATCCCTATATTGGCTTAACCCTATATTTCCGAATTTCTCTATCCTCAAATCCCTATAAACCCAAATCCCTATAAACCTAAATCCCTATATCCCCAAATCCGTATATCCCCAAATCCCTATATCCCCAAATCCATATATACCATAAACCCTAAACCGCCAAATCCCTATAACCCCAAATCTCTATAACCCCAAATCCCTATATCCCCAAATCCCTATATCCCCAAATCCCTATATTCCCAAATCCCTATATCTCCAAATCCCTATATTCCCAAATCCATATATCCCCAAATCCCTATAACCCCAAATCCCTATATTCCCAAATCCATATATCCCCAAATCCCTATATACCCTAATCCCTAAACCGCCGAATTTCTACATCTCCAAATCCCTACATCCTTGAATCCCTCATCCCAAAATCCCTAGATCCTCGAATCCCTAAATCTCCAAATCCATAAACCCACAAATCTCTATACCCCAATATTCCCAAATTCCCAAATCCCTAAATCAAAAAACACTCGGATCCCAAAATCCCTAAATTCCAAATTACAGAATCCACAAATGCCCACATCCAAAGCCCCCTAGACTTCCATATACAAATGGTTCCATATATAAATTGTCAAATAGTCAAATATCCCGAAAATACACGAGGTACACCTATTCATCCTGGGCGACGATATTTTTCGTAGGGAAGATAGGTTTATTCGTGACTCTACTAACGTTTCGAGATCGGAGATTTTCGCGTTTGAACGCAGCCAGAAGAAGAAATGATGAGAAATCGGTCGTGTCACGACAGCCGTTATATCGTCTCGATAATTGAGATATTCGAAGATAACGTGTGCGCTGAAACAACAATGGGAACTGGCAAGGTATTATTTTCCGGGTGATTTGTATGCGGTGATTGCATCATCTGGACGGATTTCATCCCCCGTGCAGGCGTTACGCGCGTGTCATAATACCGTTACGCTACGATCGATTGATTTAACATCAGATACGAAAACGTGTTAGATGCATAGTTCTAACTTGTATAATACCGTGTTTTATGAACATGATTTCCACGTAAAACGATGTAAAAACTGTGGAAGCACTGGTAAGGTATAAATACAGTTTGCAGAAAAAAAATTTAGGTAGGGGGTTGGAAACTATAGTCAAAGTCTGTACTATAGTATAAATATGAAACTTTATATATAAGGTAAAAATACAACACCTTCTGTTATATCAGATATGTAAATTCGAGATTTTTATAATGTACTGTCCTGTATTGCAGGTTTAATACGAACATGAATTTTGTAATGTAACAAACTGTCTTATTCAAGATATAATAAATATATGAATTTCGTATTACGAAGATACGATAGAAATGCAATATAAATGAAAATTTTATGTAATACAAAATTTTCTGTGATGTGAAGTATAACAAAAGTATGAATTTTGTATTGTAGAGTTTTGTATTATAAGATATAACACAAATATAAATTGTTTGTAATATAAGATACAATATAAATGGGTATTTTGTATGATAAAAATTTTGTATAATACAAAAAATAATGTAAATATGAATTTTATATT
This sequence comes from Megachile willughbiella, assembly GCA_945859595.2. Classification (NCBI taxonomy): domain Eukaryota; kingdom Metazoa; phylum Arthropoda; class Insecta; order Hymenoptera; family Megachilidae; genus Megachile; species Megachile willughbiella. The sequence continues at coordinate 4,601,712 of OX243807.1, forward strand.
ATACAAAGAATAATGCAGATATGAATTTTTTATTATACAAACTATAAGTACAAATTTTATACACATAATACGTTAATCATTTTTAGTAAATAATAAGAAGAATAATTTTTCAAAGTAGTATAGGTTGAAAAGAAGTCATCTTGTTATATAGCAGAATTTTCACTATTTGTCATTTTCATATGATTTCTTTTATCATTCTAATTTTTTAATGAATTTTTACCAGTCTCATACAACAAAATGTTTGGATAGCTTCCCCCTTTAATTCGCCATTTTCAAGCATCTGTAAACGTTTTCAAACATTCTGAAACATCTTTAAACATCTCGAAACATTTCCTCAGACATAACAGTTCCATTTCCCTTTCTCATTCTTATCTTTATGCGACTTGTCCATTTTTCCTGAGTGCATTTCTGACCTACCTTTAAATGGACTCTTCCGTAACGCATTTTCTTGCCCCGCATTTTATAAAACACTATACAGGATGTTTTGAATCTTCAAACATCCTGTTACGATTATATTCGAACATTCAAAGTGAATGACATCTTTTTTTATATGAATTTTGTGTTAAAATATTCAGGAACATTTTGTGTGAAAAAGTACTTAGGCATAACGTCACAAAATAAATACTACGATAAATTATAATTACAAATATCTTCATTCCTGAGATATTTTACTAAAAAACTTGAATTATTAGGTATGACATTTTTGACATAATCTACTCTTTGATATTATACCGTCACTGTAAAAAATATGGTGTGAAAAATATCTCGTTCAAAAGTTTCAACTTTTATAGTTCACAGTTTCAAGGTTCCTTCAAGGTCAATAAACGGTACTATTTCTTCTTTAATATTATGTAACTTTTCTGTGAAGGACAGTTTGCATCACGCACAGTTTTAAAGGTACTCGAGTATGGTCACACGAATCACTCTGTATAAAAGGTCATCTCTACAAAGTCAAAAGGCCGCATTTGCCTGTCTATAAACCACTATAGAACACCTCCGTTAAAACTTTGGCTCGATATAACTTGTCTGAGTGATTCGACGACATTACCAACAGTTTGACCTTTCGATAAGCTGAGACTGGTTCCCAACGATTGCCTGTGAAGTTTATTGCCTCGTCTATCGATGCAATATGAACAAAAAAGTTGAGAATGTTCGGAGAGTGGCATTCCGACTTTGTAGTAGGTACATTGGCGCTCAAGTTTCTTTTAAACACCTACCAGTCTTTAGGTAAATGATTAAAGGCGAAATAAAATACTCTGCATTTTAAATAATTTAATATAAAGAAAAAATTAAATTTTTTTAAATAATTATACTAATAATTCTGTAGAAACAGAAGATGCGTAATTCTTAAAAATTATAAACAGTACCGGTTTGCCAGGATCTTGGTCATCGTTCATTTTAGTATCGGTTCTCAACGCTGTAGATGTTAATGTTCATAATTTTATTTGCAATAGAAGATCATAGTGTAATGGTTATAAATTAAGGGATGTAGCGGGTGGTATTTATAGAACTTGTAGTTGTAGAACTACACTTGTAGAACTGGAAAACCTGTAATAGGACTAAAAGATCTGCGGTAGAACCTGAAGATCAGTGATGAAACAAGATTTACAACAAAACTAGAAGACCTGTAGTAGAACTATAAAGCTTGTAGTAGAACTAGGTCTGTCAAGCTAGATTTGTGTAGCAGTAGACCTACGTCTTCGAGGATCAAACTTGATAGTTTCATGACCGTGGAATTTTAGAGAAATTAAAACTGTAATATGAGGTTCGTTAGTTTATTATTCAATCAAAAATCCGTCTTCGTACAAATGGATTTGAGTTTTATCATCTGAGGCATATGACCTAAATCATCACGGTGGACATTCAACTATGGTCAAAATATCCACAGTACAAAGTATACTATTTATTAAAAATTTTAACAATTTGTAAAAAGCAAGCAAACTACTAACAAAAATAACGAAGAGACGTGATTAGTTAAGATAAATATTTGAGTGTGTTAAAAATGAGCTTGAAGAAATTTGCAGAGTGCAGAGGTTAAAAGGTTAAGGGCAACGGTAAAGTCACACCGATCCATAGATCGTCTGTATGCTACTATTTCGTTTCAAACAGATGGGGAGGATGGTCACGGATTAGGGTAAAGATTTTAATCGTGACTGTCGTTCCGGCTCGGTATAAATAGACCCTAAAAAGGGCCAATGTCCTCGCTAGATATCCTAGCGTCCTTAACAAACGGTTTCGTTACGCGGATACCGGTTTCATCGCGTGGCCGGCCACGAAAACCCACAGCACGTTTCGCTGTAACAGAAAACCGTACGCGCGAACTTCATGCGCGCGATATTAAAGACTATAATGGCCGGCCATTAATTACCAAGCTCGAGGCTTAGCCGTGCCGCGAGAACCCTTGCAGTCCGGTAGTCGAGCATTCGTCTTGGAGAATTCCTCTCTTACGTGAGAACCGAAGTCGAGCTCTGGGAGAGAGTAGCCAGGGAAAAAGGAGGAGGAGGAGGATGAGGAGGTGAAAGAGTTTATCGTTCGCTGCCGCGGGAATATAGTATCCCGGGTGACGCACGATCGGGTTCCGGGAACAATCGTTCCTATACCGTATTGCGAACATTCGCGGACGTGTACAATTATCCCCCTGTGTCCTGTCGCCGGCTCAATTAAGTATAGCGTTACGCGGAATTTATTTGCTTGCGCCGTTGTGTCACCACGCGTTACCGGAAGTCGCGCTGGAATATGTTTCCTACGATGGACGCCGAACGAAATATGCTTCGGGTCGCTTGGGGGAAGATCTTGGGATTTGATGCGAAGGATGATAACGTGGAACAATGATAGATATTGCGATAACTGTTTTATGGAGTTCATTAGGTATTTTTAATGAAGGTAGTACTTTTATTGGGTCTTTTTTAGGTAATGATTTATTTGTTCATGGAATGGAGAGTATAGGTAATGATAGTGGACAGTGGGTGTTCATGTATTCATTATGTGTCGAAGTTTGCAGGGTAAATTTAATTCGTGTAATTTATATTGGAGTAGGTTCTTGCTTGAGGTAGAACAGGTGTTATTAAGATCTTAGTAGTGTTTAATCATTGTCGGATGTGATTCCGGAGATTTGGTAATTTGGAGATTTGCTGACTTGGAGAGTTCGATGTTTGGAGATTTGGAGACTTGGAGATTTGGAGATTTGGAGATTTGGAGATTTGGAGATTTGGGGATTTAGAGATTTGGAGATTTAGAGATTTGGAGATATGGAGATTTGTGAGATTTGGAGATTTGGAGATTTGGAGATTTGGAGATTTGGAGATTTGGAGATTTGGAGATTTGGAGATTTAGAGATTTGAAGATTTGGAGATTTAGAGATTTGGAGATTTGGAGATTTAGAGATTTGGAGATTTAGAGATTTGGAGATTTGGAGATTTAGAGATTTGGAGATTTAGAGATTTGGAGATTTGGAGATTTAGAGATTTAGAGATTTGGAGATTTAGAGATTTGGAGATGTAGAGATCTGGAGATTTAGAGATTTGGAAATTTGGAGATTTGAAGATTTGGAGATTTGGAGATTTGGAAATTTGGAGATTTGAAGATTTGAAGATTTGGAGATTTGGAGATTTAGAGATTTAGAGATTTGGAGATGGAGATTTAGAGATTTGGAGATTTAGAGATTTGAAGATTTGAAGATATGGAGATTTAGAAATTTGGAGATCTGCAAATGTAGAGATTTGGAGATTTTGGAATTTGGTGATTTAGAGATCTAAGAATATAGAAATATAGGACTTAAAGATTTTGAAGTTCCAAAATTTGGATTTTTCGACATTGAGGACTTCAAGAATTTAGGAATTTGGGGATTTGGAGATTTGAATACTAGGGAATTTATGGATTTGGAGATTAGAGTACTAGGGAATTTAGGGATTTGGAGATTGGAGTACTAGGGAATTTGGGAGTTGCAGAATTTGGAGATTTGGGTACGAGGAAATATTTGAATAAGTTGACATCTGAGATTTAGGAATTAGAAAATTTGGAGATTTGAGAACTTACAAATTAGAAAATTTAAAAATACGAACGTGAAAACTCTGAATTTCTAATACTAGGTATCATAATTCCTTAACTTGGTATTTCATATTGTGGAAGGAAACAATCCGAATTTTATAAGAGTAGTTAATGGAAATTATATTATTAATATGTGTTTTCTTATTATTCACCGTAACTCGTTCTAATACTATCATATATAAATAAAAAATTATATTTTGTTACAATTTTACTGTTATATGCATTTGTTAGCTCGAATAAATTATCATGAACACACATCTTAAATTCCTAATCTATACATATATTTAGTAATTAATTAAAATCTCTAATAATTTGTATTACTTCACTAAAACAACTTGATGCATGAAATAGCAAATAAAACACTGAAACCGATGACTTCAGTGTGCATCTTGTTTCAAGGGAAAGTATATTATTAGAAAGTAGAAGTTAGCCTTTCAAGCATAGAAAAATCGACGAGGAATAAAATATTCAAGTTTTCAAATTGCTGTTTCATACCGTTAGTATAATAATGATTCCCTTGCTATTTTATCGGTGACCCGTTGACCCGTCAACGTGTCAGCATATCGCGGCTGTAATTTTGTGCAATTTTCTTTGCGTTCAACGAAAACCGATAAGTTTATAAGAACACCCGCTGCTCAACAAAGTCTACTAAATTACAGTTCTTGTTGACCCCTGCGGTCAAGCTTTGACCGATTTTGCCCTCCGAGGAAAATTAATGTTTCCGTCCCAAATCTTTCGAAGAAGATTATGAAGAAATGAGACTGGTCCTTTGAGAACATTTCGTTGATCCAGTTCAGTTTCACAAATATTCTTAACATGCGAATCGTTTATTACGTTACAATTTATCGTATGAAATACTATTAATAATATTAATAATTTAAAATAATAAATACTATATATATAAAATATGTAACTATCTATTACTTAAATATAGAACTAATACTAATAATATAAGAATTATTTCTTTTGTGTATTTATTGTTAACCTTTGCATCTTATAACGCGATAGAAAAATGCCTTAAATAATAAAGCAGGAGTATGTTCTAAATACTAAATAAATTATACAATGTTCTAAATAGTAATAAATAAGTCCCAAAAAGTCTTAAATTTAAAAAAATAATAAGTTGAGAAAATTAAAAAAATCAAGCTGGGTGTCCATTTTAAACCTCATTGTAATAAAAATATTCCAGATATAGGATATTTTCAAAATTGTTTTTTTTTCATAAACTACTTCTGCTAATTAAGTTTAAAATTATTTTACCTTTATCACTTTAAAAAATTATTATCGCTAATATTATCCTTTTGATAATATTGCAAGCAGTTTGACGTGGTTGAAATAGATCCAAAATCAGGTATGAGTAAAATTGAGTCACGTGAATTAGATAAATATCTAGTGTAACTATATCAAATATATCTCAGAAAATCTCGACACCATGTTCAGCAATGATTGCGCTCTAATTGAATAATTAAATAAATAAAAATTGAAATAAATTACAACACACTATCACATCAATTACGAGAGGTAACAAATGACATGTCTAGATAAAAAATCGGTGGAACGATAGGAGAGTTGACAATGTGAAGGATGAAAATGTCAGAAGTGGAATCGAAAAACACATGTCCATGTTGACATTTGATCGTTTATCAATTGAACGCTACGAACTTTCGACGTTTACCACCTTCACAGATTTACAGATACTACACCTCGCTGATTTATTGTTTCTTTGTCATCGGAGGAAATCGGAAAAAAGAATTACAGCCGTGAAGATTACCGGCACTTTCATCGTTTTCCACTACAGCGAGGTTGGCATTTACGGTTTCAGCTCTATCCCGCGGTAGTTCTAACAGCTATAATAAATTATTCCAGCAATTATTACTTTTACCACCGTGTTCCGCATGGAATTTACAGCCTTTTTTACTAAACAAATCATTTCTTAGTTTTTTGCTACTTACATCGTTCACCTCTTGGCTCCTCGATTGCAATTATTACGCGTCTTATTATACTCGTTCGTTTTCGCTGCGAAAGCAGAGCCGACACTAGAGTTTAATGGGCCCTGGGGCAAAAATCGATATTATACAGAGAGTAAAGGTTATATACTGTGATAAATTTTGGACGATAATGGAAGTTAGATAGACTATCATTTGCCGAGTCTAATGTAAACCTAACGTGAAACTAATTAAAGACTGATGCAAATCCAACTATCGTTTTTGTAATATTAATGATAGTCACTTTTGAAATACTGTCAGAAGTTGTATAGACGTTTTTGTCTATGAACAAGTAAAATTGAAAATATTGCGACAGACATTTATTCTATCAGATTTCTGATGGATCAAAATCGTCCATTTAATGTACGATTTAATACATAAATCATTATTACAATTTATATTAAGAATAAATAATATATTTTGTATAGACCACTAATAATTTGCCAGTTTGAAAAAAAATATATTCATAAACAAATTACATCATTGAACTTACATTTACTTGAGCTTCAAAATATAGCATAAGCGCCATTTTGTGATAATTTTTGTCAAATTCTATGCTTCAAAATCGATCAGTATTTTGTATAAAAACCAGCCATTTTATATTATATTAATAATTTTATAATAAAAACACAATCGTTAAACTTCAAATTGATATTTAATAATATTTATATTAAGAAAAATTAATACAATTTTTTAAATTAAACTTGCAGCTTCAAATTGATATATCATAAGTGTTATTTGACTATATTTCTGTTTCAAAGTGTAACACTTGTAGTTGCATCTATAATTATTTAATAGTCATTTATCTGTTATAGTTCTTTATTATACAATGTTCTTTTACATTAAGCAACATGTCACAGTCCCCTCTAAAGAATGTCATTTACGTCAATTTACAAGTAAATAAATCCTTCTTCAATTAAATTGAACAGTTCAATTTACGACCAGGTGTAATTAGAAAATCTTCCCCTAACACATACTATGGTTCTAAAACAGTTTACACAATTCAAATACTTGTGAAACGGAGCACCACTTCTCTCAACACGCGCATCCCATAAAGCGATACTTTCGCATCAGACACGACAGAAATTCGCGAGTAAACAGCCGCACGTTCGCACCCCAATGGGGGTAGCCCTATCACGAGTTCGAGTTAACGAGACGTCGACTCGAATAAATTGAAAATCACGGGAACAACGAGTAATAGATCGTATTTCAGTGGAACACCCTGGGAACGCGGCTCGTGACAAGGATGAACCCTCATAAAGCAAATTCGCCTTGACATTCCCGGATTTATGAAGATTTCCAAAGTATCTCGTAAAAAGTGTTTACTACAGGCAAGAATTCCAACGACCGCCGCTTACGAGAAAGTCGTGCACGAGCTTGCACAGGTCGTAGGCTCGGTGGTATCCTGGTGGCAGCAGGGAGGAGGTCGATGCCCCAGGAAAATCTCGTGAGTCGCAAATCCTTCCGAGCGTCCGCGAACCGACATCCAGCGAGCGTGAAACGTCGTTAATCACGCCAGGATTCGGTATCGAGTTTCATCCTCCATACACCTCCTACCCCTCCCGCGCTCTACTCCAGCTGGTATCCAGCGTTTTGAGTGTACTCGTCGTCTCGTTGCTCACGAGCGAAGGATCAAAAGTTGAAACAAGCAGTTTTTCGACGAGCACTGCTTCGAGCTGTTTGAAGAACGTTCGCTCGCGAATCGCCCGTTTTTTGCGAACGCCGTGTGTTCGAATGCTTCGATCGAGGTTGGGTCATCTGTGGTGTACAATCGAGAGCAAATGTGAATTCTCGTACGGAAATATGACAATCGAGGATGAACTGGACGGCCACTTGTTGATTTTCGGCGGATTTTTTCGGCATTTGGAAACGTGGGGATGAATTAAATATTTGGGATCTTGAGACTTGGAAATGTGGGGATGGGTTAGGAATTTGGGGGTCTTAACATTTAGAGATGTGGAGATGAATTAAGAATTTGGGGATCTTGAGATTTGGAAATGTAGGGATGGATTAGGAATTTGGGACTCTTAAAATTTAGAGATGTGGAGATGAATTAAAAATTTGGGGGTCTTGAGACTTGGAAATGTGGGGATGGGTTAAGCATTTGGGACTCTTAAGATTTGGAGATGTGGAGATGAATTAAAAATTTGGGGGTCTTGAAACTTGGAAATGTGGGGATGGGTTAGGAATTTGGGACTCTTAAGATTTGGAGATGTGGAGATGAATTAAAAATTTGGGGGTCTTGAAACTTGGAAATGTGGGGATGGGTTAAGCATTTGGGACTCTTAAAATTCAGAGATGTGGAGATGAATTAAAAATTTGGGGGTCTTGAGATTTGGAAAAGTAAAGCAGAGATATATAGATATGGAAATGTAGTTGGTGGCTTAGTATTTGGGGCTAGGAATTTTGGAACATGAAATTATGAATCTAGTTTTGGGATGAAAGTTTTGGAATATGCAAATGTGGGAGTCAAGGGATTTGGAGACATAGGAGGATCTCGTACTTTGAGGATCTTGGGGCAATTTGAAATCTAGGAATTTGTAGTCTAGTGAATTGTGCGATCTAGGTGTTTTGTGACTTCGGGAGTTAGAAATGTATGGATATGGAAATCTAGCTATTTGGAGACCAGAATGTTGGGGACATCAAAGTTAGGATCTGTGGATTTGACGGCCCAGGAATTCGGGGATCTAGGAATTTCGAGATATAGGTATTTAGAGACATTGGGATTCCGAGATATTACGGATATGAGACTTTTGGGATTTAGTTGGCAAGAAATTTGAGGATTTAAAACCTTAAAGTACTAGAATTTGAGCATCTAGGAATTTGGTGACTTGAGAATTGGAAAATGTTAGTATTTGAAAATATTGTAAATCAAAATTTAGGAAATTTGAGAGATTTAAAAGATTTGAGAAATTTAAGATATTTGGGAAATTTGAAAAATTCGGAAAATTTAGGAAATTTGAGACATTTGAGAAATCTAGAAAATTTGTATAATTTACAAAATTTCGTAAAATTTTAGGAATATGAGAAATCTGAAAATTTGCAAAATTTACAAAATTTCATAAAATTTGAGGATTATGAGAAATCTGGAAAATTTGCAAAATTTACAAAGTATCATAAAATTTGAGGAATATGAGAAATCCGAAACATTTGCAAAATTTAAGAAATCTGAGAAACCAGAAAATTTGAAAAGTTTGAATTTGACTTTGGAAAATTTTAGCTACCAATCTAATATTCTCAAGGAGGCCCATACTTTGAACAACCAAATTTTTGTAAATATTTTCTTCTTAAACCATCTAGTAACATCTAGAACATTAGTTTCAAATAAAACCAAAAATCATGCTATAATACATTAAAATGTACTATACCACAAGTACTAATTTTACTGAGGTTATCAATGAATTAAAATAACCCTTACATCTCAATTAATCAACTCAGCTCCTCACACTAATATTATTTTATTCCACAACTTTACCACAGAATGCAAAATTATCTGTCGAAATTACCCAGAAACCATCATAAAATGAAAGATAATTTGTACCTCTATCGCAAGTTCCTGTATTTTAAAACACAATCATAATCCCTAACTTTGTAGGCAGTTAATTTAACGGAAGGCTATCTCTCAAAATGGAAGGGATCGGCATAACAACGAAACACGATAAACCAAACCACAGTGGAGATGATATTGTAGATACTGCACATAATCAAAACATACGTTGCGCAGCGTACAAGTCCGTTAAATATGCATTGAACCGCGTGATACACGCACGCTGGATAATTTGTTCATCAGAAGGATATTTCTGGAAGTATCCTCATTTGTTTCTTCCAACACCATAAACCGCCGCGGTGCGAATCAGCCGAGCTTTGTTTCGAGCTTTAAGCAACGCGTGAAATTATTCGATCAATCGAATTCGCTGGCATAATCAACGATGACACGCTCGATCGATTCTGTCCTAAAAACTGGAACGCTGAATTTGTTCTAGGCAATTTATTCGGCGATACATAAACAAGCGGATAAATGGCCGTGACAAAAAGCTGGAAAGTTCGTGGCGCGAAGAAAGAACGTTGTTGATTTTATTGCACGGAAAATTGAAATTGAAAGTCATGAAAAAGATTCTTTTCTTCGGATTGTTGTTTGAAGTTGTTTAGTTAAGCAGCTACTTAACCCGTAAAGTCTGGAAACGGTATAAATTTCACCTTCTTTTTAGCCTACCAATAAAGATCGAACTCGTTCAAAGATCTTAGCTAGAATACATTCTCTAAGATACTTTTTCGTGATCTCGTTGAATCCGCCGCTATTTTATTCGTATCTCATAGCTTTTCCAATATGGCGACCTTTTCCTAGGAAGACTTTTTTTTTAAATTTAAGGAACACTATTAGCGACATCTATAAAAACAATAAGCTATTTGAAAACAGTATTCCTCCCCTACAAAACAAACCAATCGTTATTGGAATCGAACAACGAATTGTAAACTTATAGTGTTTAATGCGACAGAACCTTTCGTCACCGTGTCACAAAATCACAATGGAGCAAAGAGCGAATATTAAATTCTGTTCGGTAAAGCTCGGTAAAACTTTTACAGAAACATTTGAATTAATGAAAAATGTTTATGGCGACGATTGTTTATCCCGTACACGTCTGTTCGAGTGGTATAAGCGATTCCAGGATGGTCGTGATACTTTGGAAGACGACCCAACGCCAGGTTTTGAGTTTTTCTAAATTCTAAACGATTCTAAAGGTATTATACTTCGGGAATTCGTTCCACAGGGACAAAGTGTTAATGGCGAATATTATCTGGGTGTTATGGAACGTTTGTGGAAAAGAATCGTTCGTGTGAGGCCCGAATATCGAGCGCCAGGGAGTTGGTTTCTGTTGCATGATAATGCACCATGTCACAGAACTGTCGCAGTTCGTGAATTTTTGGCGAAAAAACAAGTCTGTGTGCTCCAACATCCTCCATATTCGCCTGACTTATCTCCATGCGATTACTTCCTTTTTCCAAAATTGAAATTAGCCATGAAAGGAACGTTTTATGACACTGTTACACAAGTCCAAGCAGCTGTGACAAGGGTGATTGAAGCGATTCCGCAAAACGACATAAAAAAATCTATGTTAACATTGCCTGAGCGTGCCCAGCGGTGTATTGATACGGAAGGGATGCATTTTGAATGAAAAAAATTAATTTTGGCAAAATAACTAATACTTTTTTTTTATTCAAAAAGTTCCGTTACTTTTCAGACATAGTGTAGAAGTTTATTTTCATTTTGATTAACTGTTATGTACGTTGAGTTAACTTGCATATACTTGAACATGTGGATTAAGTGGAATTTTTAGATGTACTCCATCGGTATTTGTATAGAATCCAATATGGCGGGTGACGCTTACATTCGCAACGATCTCCATGAGATAAATATAATGAAAATATAAAAAGAAAATGCGTTTAGAATTTTGAGGTTATGTGTCCACCAAATCGTAATACTGTGTTTGTTTTTTTGCGTCAGAATTTCACTTCAATGAAATTTTTGTTCGATTTGCGATGAAGAGCGTTGAAGTGAAAAAACAGTCGAATATGGAGTTACTTGAATTGTAGTGTAATAAGAAATAGTCGATTCAACAAAAATGTTGAATTTGGTTTACTATACAATTAAAAAATGAGAGTATTAGATGATATTTAAATATGTATATTCGATGAATGATGTTTATCGTTTCTTATTTTGACGTCCTTCATTTTCAAATTTTTCGCTTTTACATTTTTTATTTTCACATTTTTAATTTTCACATTTTTCACTTTCACATTTTTTATACTTGTATATGCTTCCTGTTTACATTTTTCGTTTTAACATTTTTTACTGTCACAGTTTTATTTTGACATTTTTTGTTCCCTATGATTTTTTATTTTTACGTTTTTTATTTTCATATTTTTTGTTTTCACATTTTTCACTTTCACATTTTTCACTTGTATATGCTTCCTGTTTACATTTTTCGTTTTGATATTTTTTACTGTCACAGTTTTATTTTTACATCTTTTATTCCCTATGATTTTTTATTTTTACGTTTTTCATTTTCATATTTTTTATTTTTACATTCTTCACTCTCATATTTTTTGATTTTTGTATTCATCGTATTCTATTATCTTTCATTTTAATTTCGAGCGATATAATGTATGTAAAAACAAACAATGTGTACGATCTAAAATTACATTATTTAAAAAAAAAAAACGAGAATGTTGTATGACGGACAAATTTTCAACCGAGTGCTGATAACGAACGTGTTTAAAATTCACGTTATTGTGTGCCGTACTCCATACGGTTGTTTCTACTATAACGGTGAAGATGCTAATGTGTTTATTTTGCTTGTTAGTTCTTAATTACTGCTTTTACCTGCAGTTTTATTTTCAACGATGCAAGCGGAGAGATACAAGATATTTTGGATTTAAAAATGTATTACGAGATACATAATTATCCCAACATTTTTCATTAAAGAATTTCATTTGATTAAAACTTGATGTTACATATCAAGATTTGCGGATTAAAGAATTAACAATATGAATAATTATTAAAATAAACGAACTTTAAAACCAGAATTTTAATTTTAATAGCGTTATACGCGGTAGTTGCAATAAAAGATACTTTCGTTTAACTACCAAAGAAAAATTTTATCAAAAATTTGCATAAGTAAAATAAATTTTTAGTTCTCTGCAACATACTGAGTATCTCACGATTTGCGATAAAAAATTAGTAAGAAAATTAAAAAGAATTCAAGATGAATATATTATTGCTAAAAATGTGTATTACATTTTTTTTAACAATCTTATTTAATTATATTATTTTTAATCTTAGATAGCTCAGTAGTTCTAACCAAGAGTTGTAATCTTCAATAGTTATGTTCAAAATCAGTAACATTCATCATATTTATTTTTTAAATTACCGAACACTTTTAAACAAAATATCAGATTTTCATTTAAATGGGTATAAATATATTTATCAGCAGAATAAGATTCAGTGCCATACAACTTTATTACGGAAACTGCAAATTGTAAATGTTTCTAGCTTTCCTAACAAAATATTAAATAAGTTAAGTTAGGTAAGTACAAGTTTTGCATCGCCAGCTTGTTCAGAATGTTGTTAACGGCATGAAATAAGTTTTGTATACTCTGTACACACAGTAACTTCGTATTTCCCTGATTTAAACTCCAGTCAAAATATATGGTTTACTGAAAAACTAATTTAGAGAAAATTTACTTACAACGTGCAATTTACTAAAGATTTAATCGCATTACGTTAGGGATGTTTTTATCCAAATGAATTTTCCGAATGTTTTTGGACTGACATCTGTTTTTAATAATTTCTTAAGATGCATTCACTTGTATTGCATTTTTCTTTTGTGTGAAATTGGAAAGTTAGATTTTAATATTTGCAAGCTTGATGATTTCGAAAATTGTAATGTACGGTCGCAAAGTTTCATAGTTAAAAAATCATACAATTTTATAACTTTCAAATGTCAGAATTTAAAATTTCACAAGTCAAAAACTGGATAACCCAAAAATTACAAAATTAACAAGGTTTGAAATGTCGAAATTTCATAATTCCAAAGTTCAAAAATATTAACAAATTAAAATTCGAAAATTTTAAGGTTCAGAAATCTGGAATTTCGAAAATTCCAGTATTCAAAAATTGAAAGGTCGTTAAATCTGAAATTTCGTAAATTTCTCGAAAATTTCTAAATTCCAATATTCCAAGACTCCAAAATACCTAAATTCCAAATTTCCTAAATTCCCAAATTCCCCAAATTCCCCAAATTCCCTAAATTCCCCAAATTCCCAAGTTCCCAAAATTTCAAAATTCTAATATTCCAAAATTCAAAAATTCAAAAATTCCAAGATTCCATAATTCCTAAATTCCAAATTTCCCAAATTCCCAAATTCCCAAGTTCCCAAAATTTCAAAATTCTAATATTCCAAAATTCAAAAATTCCAAGATTCCATAATTCCTAAATTCCAAATTTCCAAAATTCCCAAATTCCCCAAATTCTCTAAATTCCCCAAATTCCCAAGTTCCCAAAATTTCAAAATTCTAATATTCCAAAATTCCAAAATTCCAAGATTCCATAATTCCTAAATTCCAAATTTCCCAAATTCCCTAAATTCCCCAAATTCCCCAAATTTCCCAAATTCCCAAGTTACCAAGTTCCCAAATTCCCAAATTCCCAAATTCCCAAATTCCCAAATTCCCAAATTTCCAAATTCCAAAACCCCAAAACTCCAAAGTTCCAAAACTCCAAAACTCCAAAATTACAAAATTCCGAATTTAAAAAATTTCATAATTCCAAACTCTCAAAATTCAATAAATTCGAAATTCAAAAATATCAAATGCCTAACATCTAAAATTCCAAATTTCCCATTTTTCTAAATAGCAAAGTCGTAAAATTGCAGAACTAAAAAATTCCAAAGTTCCAACATACAAAATCCATTCCTTTAAAGACCAACTCAAAAGTTCCAGAGTTGAAAACAAGAGAGTACAATTCATTTCCAAATTACCCACATTGAATTCGAAGATTACCCTCCGTAAAGCTAGAAAATCTCAAAGCATATGAATTTAAAGCGGTGGAGAAAATTTTCAAAGTCAATTTCCTAACAAAGGCGAACTTGCGATAAAAAGAAAAGGCGGTGTTATGCAAGTTTGACCTATTTCCATAGAAGTCGTCCCGTTTCTGCTCGCAATCACGAATATCATCGATCGAGCGCCATTACGGGCATCGGGACAGGGTCCTCCTCGAAACAGCGATGCAGCATCCCGGTCGAATGCTCATCCGATCCGGGAATAATTGATAACGAGCAGAGAACTTTCTTCTCGTTTTCGACAACAGGCCATTTAAACGGAAGCAAAAGTGGCGGCGAGAAAGCTCGGGCTACTGTTTGAACTGGTGCATTCCCGGCGTACCCAATTAGACGTTATTCAACGCTAGAACCTTTGACTCTTGTACCGGGAGAAACTTGGGGGCGGTTTCTAGGCGTCTTGCCGGGAAAACTTTGGCCTTCGTTAGTGATTATCGGATGAAGGTTTATTACGCTATAATTTACGCCTGCCAGGATGGATATTCCTCCCGCATGGCGTTTACCCCCGGTGTGTATCGTATGCATGTACGCCTGTATCAACGAACTCGCCAGAATGTCAAGAACATTGATGCAATGTATCGTGCAGCGAAACAACGTGAAACTAACACGGGCACCCTGTGGCGGCACACGGTAATAGGTGCAATCTAATTCCTGCACGTGTCATTCGCGTGTCACTTGGCCGGCCAAAGTCTTGTTCCTAACGACAACAGCTCCACTGCACACGATTGGGCAACGTTTTAGGTCAATCCTTATTAGAGCAACGTTAATAGCCGTCTATGAAGTTTAGACGGACAAAGAACACTCTTACCTTTGGATCCTTTAACGTGTTAACTGCTGAAGTTTGGCTTCAGAATATCTTATGGAGCAGAATTTTTTAATATTTCCATTTTGGCATTTGCAACTTTCTGTAGGTTTCTACATTCTCAAATTTCTTGACTTGGAAATTTTCGAATTTGCAATTTCAAAAATCATGAAACTCAGACTTCTTGAACTCCTGAATTTCGACATTTTGATGTTTCAAAGTATGGAAGTCCATAAATATGTAAATATACTTGCAAATTTATACATGTGTGTATGTATACATATGAACTTTTGTGCACATGTAAATTTGTACATATGCATATGTATAGATATGGCCTTTTCTGCATATGCAAATTTGTACATATGTGTATGTATAGATATGGACTTTTCTGCATATGTAAATTTGTACATATGTATATGTATGCATATGGACCTTTGTGCATATGTAAATTGTTACATATGTAAATTTATACATATGCAAATTTGTACATATGTATATGTTTACATATGAACCCTTGTGCATATGTAAATTGTTACATATGTAAATTTATACATATGTACGTTTGTACATATGTATATGTTTACATATAGACCTTTGTGCATATGGTAATTGATACGTATGTAAATTTATACATATGTATATGTACACATGTAAATTTATTTGTAAAAATTGGATATTTCTCTACTTCCTTTGATTCAACTCTTTATGATGAATTTAAAATTTGAAAGAATTTTTCTTAATTCTTCCGTATATTTCTTTTTTCTTACATTGATGTGTTACAACTGTTCTTACATAATTCAATAATTGAGCATTTCTTCAAATAAAGAAATGACAAATAAAATATCTTCCCACATACTGGCAAAAATTGTCAAATATCTGTCCTATTTTTATCTTCAACATAGAAAAAGTTTTGTCAAAATCAATGATCCAATGTCTGTGACGTCTCCATCTCAGTAAAGCACTAAAAGAACACGATTCCTTAAACGTACAAAAACGTAAACGTAATAAAATAGTAGAAAACGACGAATACTCCGCTTTTGTTTTAGCACCTGTTGCCCGTAATCCACATATCAGTTCTCGACAAATCTCACGTATGTCGGATATCGGAATAGTATCGTGTGTATTCTTCACTCTCAGAAATTTCATCCTCTTCAGCTATCAATACATTGGGTATTACATAGATGTGACTTTGATAGCGTAATTAGGGAGTTAGGATTTAGGAATCAAGATCTAGGATTTAGGATTTAGCATGTACGATTCATCAAAGGTATACGAGAAATGGTACACTTGTACCATTATATGAACTAATTTATTACCATTGCATACCAGTTTTGCACTAGTAGAAAATCTGATTACAGTAGCCCATGTTTACTGTGATAGTGAAGCTACTAATATGTAAACTCATATGAATAATAATTAAAAGCACGAAGCCGGGTTATTCCTCGCCCAATCGATCACTTTTGGACTTCACCATCTGTGATTTTGCTCTAATTAACATATGTTGTAGTTCATGTTTTAAAACAGCCCAATCCTTTATGAATAAAACAAATTTAGTTAAATCGGTTGAGTAGTTTCTGAGAAAAAAATTCGTAAGCGAAGCCTATTTTCGCCAAAGTGGGCAAAAATTGCAAACTTTGAAAGCTTGTTATTCCTTAACAAATTCGAAACCTGCAAAATGATGACTTAAACCCCCCTTAATTTCACACGGACTACAACATATGTTGACTAGAGCAAAATCGCAGATGATGAGGTCCAAAAGTGATCGATTTCTCGTGGACCCTGTCATAACAGCTCTAAGTTCCCAAAAACTGCTTCATCCTTCCGAACCCTATTACAGAATTAAATAGAAATGAATCGAGAAGATGCAGACAGTAGAACATTTCAATCAGCTAAATTCCATTAATCTCTGATTATATCACCTGTAGTTCATAAATAGACGTGACAGCAATTGTCTCCGCAGAAATGATATATTTTCGCTCGTCAACCGTTGTATTCGTACAATTTCTTCAGGGTGTCCTCTCGTTTTCCTTTTTTCGGAGACCCTTTTCAAGCATCCCATCGTCACCGCTATCTTTACACGCGCCACGTCTCTCGCCCCGTTATCTGGGTATGTGGGTGCGCGTGTGTCGTTTCAAAGATTCAACTCCGCAGACTACTACGCCCTGAAGACACTGTCTGAGCAGACAACCAGTCAGACAGGGCCATAATAAATTGCTACCGTATTAATGACGCTCCCGTACACCGACAGCCGAGGTTAGGTCATGACATCCTTTCGGTCTCTGTTAGCGGGTGCACGCGCTGGTGCTGTCTTGTGGCACAGCTTCCCCAAGATTGACCGCGAAGCGATTATCATCGGCCTGCCGCCAAGCACCGCTATCATTATCGCCTTAATATTCGCCGCATGGTGCCATTTTCATGCTACGATAGATTTACATTACCTGTCAAAAGTATGAGACCAACTTTATGTATCTTACGAAGCAACCCCGTTAACTGATACACGCTTTTCAAACTTTACACGATTGTTACACCTATCTAATTATTGTCGGTTCTCGTTTTTTACTTTAAATTAACCCTGTTATATGAGGTGGCCTATGTGACTGCTCATAAATACAACGGAAGTTACGATGCAACCTAACCTAACTCTTCGACGGTATTTTGGCCTAAAATGTTTTGTTCACAAACTTAATGAATTCTTTTGTTATTATTTCTTTGCTATTAGTTGTCACCGACTTTCCTGTGTTGATACATCACACTCTAGATTTAATTAAAAAATACCTATTTCATATTGTTGTGTTAAACTACATGTGTATCACCTAACGAGTGCAAAGAAGAAATGTTCGAAAGTTAGGCCTACTAATCTGTGTGAACGACAAAAATTAAGTTGTTTCTATCATTTTTTGGGAAATTTTAATTTTCCTTTATGTTCTTTACACAGTTATGATAGATCTGGGATACGTTAGATAAAATCTTTGGCCTAGTTGACATATGTTTGCCCTTGGTCTAAATGTATATTCCTGTCTAAATAAGATTTTACTAATTAACCAATGGTTTATTACAACACTTCTTCTACTTTTAGAAGTTCTGAAATATTCCAGGCCTTAAGCGTAGTTACTTCAATAAAAAATGTCAATCTTATCTTCTATTATTTACTCTTAAACTAGCAATTTACCAAATATAGCCAATAATATAGAATATCAAACGTCCACATCGTTCTCAAATTTCTTAATACGCAAATATTAACAGAAGATAATGTAGATAATAATAAGGTATATTTATGAAAGCAATTTATATAAGTGTGTTTAAACTGCGTTTAGAAAATGACGTCCATTGAAATAATCACATAATCCATGTCATAGCATGTAATTTTGAACATGATGATCGTATAGTTTTAGTCAGATGTGTATTTCTATGGGACAAGTTGACCTCGAGCACCAAAACGCTATGATGTATGGCGTATAATCAATATTCATCTGTATGGGTGAGACCAATCCAAGATGGTTAAACAAACTACACACAGACGAAGGTTAAACGATGGCCAATTTGTACAAAAGTAATCAGAACACGCTGGATGATCAACGACCAAGGGTGGTCATAATGATTGCATCGATGGTCCGGATGGTCATTCTGGGTAATGGTGGGTTGCTGGTTCTTTGATGTTGGGTTTTATATGATGTCTTAATCAAGGTACACATTAAATTACTATAAAACCACGTTGATTATTGTAAAAGGGCAGCTGCGAAAGAAGGGCGCATCCTTCGATATTATTGTCACGCTATCATTAGAAATAATCCGTCATTGCATGAATAAGTATGAGTTACAACTTAATTATTGTAAGAGGAATAAATTATAGGTAGTGGCTGTATAAATAAATTTGAGATAGAACTAAATTAGAAGCGACTAGTAACATATGCCATTTTGTCATTCATCTTACTACTATTTAAACAAATTAAATCTAAACTGACAATAGAATAATTTTAAATGCTAATTTTACTTTATTCTTCTTTCCATATCAAACCGAATCTAACATTCAGTTATTTTAATCCAGTTACTTTTGTTTAAATTTCAAACCCAATCTAATCAACTCCACAGATGATTTAATTATTGTCATGGAATTACTTTCGTTTGAACTTCAGGTCAAACCTAACCTAACTTTGTACTTCATTTTATTGTCCAGAACTACCTGGTCGTGTGTAAACTTCAAATTTAATCTAACCTAACTTCAAACGAGAATAATTAAATTTGAACAATAAAGTGAAGTATGAAGTTAGATTAGTTAGAAGTTTAAATGAGAATATACAGAATTACGTGAGAATATATTAGAATGGCAGAATTGTATATTACATTCTATTTTAATTATTCTCATTTACTTCATCGATATTTCACTGCTATTACTGATACCCATGAAACGCATTGCATACACAAGCAACAAATAATTAGTAGAAATTAAGAATTTATTGCTTAAAATATCCATCAACTTTATACATTATACGATATTATAAAATATTCTAGTCTTCTCAAGCGTTATTTATAATAACACGTTGTCATTATCAGAGTCATCATTAATTATTACTACAGGTGCCATGAATTTATTAATAACCTCGACTATGACGGCGAACATTAAATATATGCGTTGTAAATAATGGAAAATAATAAATATGGGCAGTAAAGTTCGTAAAATATGTATAAATAAAGTGTAATGACTTTACTGTGTATAATTATCATGTACCGTTAACGACTGTACGAACAGGTTACATTCAAGGTAATTCTAAAAATATTTCTTCCAAAAATGTTAAAATTTAACTGGCTGTTAAATTTGCAAATCTAGAAAATAAAGTTAAAGAATTTGACGATTCGAAATTTTGGAAATTGAGAATTTGTAAATTCTGAATACTTTGAAATTAAAGAATTTAACGAATTGTAAATTTTAGAAGTTGAGAATTTGTAAATTCTGAAAACTTGGAAATTAAAGAATGTGCCAGTGTGAAAATTTTGAAAATATAAAATAATTTGAAATGAAAGAACTAGACGATTTGAAAATGTACAAAATTCAGAATTTGAAAACAGACAATTTTGAAAGTAAAGAAATGGATGTCTTGAGAATTTGGGAATATCGAAAATTTTGAAACTAAAGAATTTGGACGACTTGGATTCCTTACAAAATGGGGAATTTGAAGTTGAGAATTAGGAACTAAAACATTTTGAAAATTGAGAATCTGAAAATTTTGAAAACTATGAAGTTGAAACATTTGACGATTCGAAAATTTTGGAAATTGACAATTTGTAAATTCTGAAAACTTTGAATTTAAAGAATTAGACAACTTGTAAATTAAACAAATTTTGAAATAAAAAAACGTGATGATTTGCAAATGTACAAAATTCAGAATTTGGAAACAGACAATTTTGAAAGTAAAGAAATGGATGTCTTGAGAATTTGGGAATATCGAAAATTTTGAAACTAAAGAATTTGGACGACTTGGATTCCTTACAAAGTGGGGAACTTGAAAAAGTTGAGAACTGGGAACTAGGACATTTCGAAAATTGAGAATCCGAAAATTTTGAAAACTATGAAGTTGAAAAATTTGACGATTCGAAAATTTTGGAAATTGAGAATTAGTAAATTCTGAGCATTGAAACTAAAGAAGTTGGACGACTTGGATATCTTACAAAATGGGGAATTTGAAGTTGAGAATTAGGAACTAAAATATTTTGAAAATTGAGAATCTGAAAATTTTGAAAACTATGAAGTTGAAAAATTTGACGATTCGAAAGTTTTGGAAATTGAGAATTAGTAAATTCTGAGCATTGAAACTAAAGAAGTTGGACGACTTGGATATCTTACAAAATGGGGAATTTGAAGTTGAGAATTAGGAACTAAAATATTTTGAAACTTGAGAATCTGAAAATTTTGAAAACTATGAAGTTGAAAAATTTGACGATTCGAAAATTTTGGAAATTGAGAATTAGTAAATTCTGAGCATTGAAACTAAAGAAGTTGGACGACTTGGATATCTTACAAAAGGGGGAATTTGAAGTTGAGAATTAGGAACCCAATTTTGAAAATTGGGAATCTGAAGATATTGAAAACTTTGAAGTTAAAGAATTAGACTTGTAAATGAAAAAAACGTTGAAATAAAAAAACGTGACGCTTTGAAAATGTACAAAACTATGAATCTTGAATGCAAAGAATTTGACGTTTTGTAAGAACGTAACACTTCATAGCCGTTCCGTTAAGTGTTAAAGATTTATCGACAGCGTTATCGACGCGAGTATTGCAGTAGAATCGCGTTTCACAGGCGTCGCGTTTACAAAGCAAAATGGTCGGGTGTTTCCGAAGTGCGACGATACTGGCACACATTCGAGGCTAGCGTGAAAGATGGCTGGATACACGGCCATTTGCCGTGAAGGGTCAAGAGGAATGGCACGCGGTCGAAGACAGCGCGCGTACTTTTACGGCGCGGCGTATCGAGCCGATAAAAGATCGAGAGGAATCATTTAATTCCTCACAGAGGCGAGAGCCAGGGGCGTGCGTGATTTGTGTTCAAAGCGGCGGTCGTTCGTCATTGCCGGCACCGTTACGTCCCACGGGCTCTCGTGGCTCGAAAAGTCAAAGTTAAATTTAACGAGCTTAACCGATAACTCTTGGCCCCGCCGATCGTCGTGCCGGCTCTCATTGCCTCTGTGGCTCCGCTGGTATACGTGTTACGTGGAAATAGATGCCAGCGGCGAAGGGCCAGCATCGGATCGCGTGTATCAAGCCATATGCCGTAGAGATTCGAACGAACGGTGATCCTGTGTGTCAGTTGGCGTATCAAATCGGGACCTGCATGTGTTTCTATTCCCAGGCGACATTGAGTCTGTCGCGCATTCAGTTTGCCCTCTGTACGGGGTGGAACATAAATCGCGATACCATTTCTGATACGATAGAAAATAATCGGTAATTATGCAATTTTGCGGCTCAAATTGGTCTTTGTCAGGGGTTGTCAAGCTTTCTAAAGTTAAACGCCACTTTTTTCCCAATGTGATAAATTAGTTTTTTAAAGAGCCAAATATAAGTACATATATCGGGATGTATTAGAAAAAATAATATATCTGCTGTGAAACATGTATTGATTGTGAAATCAAAACATTCTATTTTGCGTAGTAACAGAACATGTAAGTCAACGTATTAAAGAAAATGGAAACAGTTTTTGGTTTTGAGTGTGATGTCGGTGAGTGTGGAGAGCAAGGTTAGTTAAAGCTAGGTTTACATGCACGCGACGTGCCGCGCATTTTGATGTGTGCGCAGGATTATTATATTTGTTTGGCAATATTGCAGTTAATTATTCGATATGTACTATTAAACTACTCAAGAGCTAGTATTCTCCAACTCCAACCTAACCTAATCTACTAACCAAGTTTAGCTTAGGTTAAATATCCTGATGCAAGGAAAGATTTAATATTATTAAAGTCAATAAAAGGTAACCATAATTATGAAATATGAATATGCAGTGGAAACATGCTTATAATAAAATAAATATTAAATAATATTCTCCTGATTAAACGTTTATATGCGAGTAATGGGATACTCCCACTATGTTGTCATTTTTTTCATAAAAGTCTTTCATACTCCGTATTACACACATGTGTATTTCGCTGATACCTGGAATTACTGATGTCACTGTAAACTGTCGGTGTTGGATATCTACCCCATGCTGAGCCCTTTAGGGCACGTGTCCGTTTAAAAGAACAGCTATCACGAGTTACCCTTGAAAGGCAGATTTACTGATACACACACGTGCCCTTAAAACTCTTGAAAAACGAGTACTGAGCTAAAAATTGTAAGTGGATGCGTTGAAACCGGATCTCGTTTACCTGATGTTCTTATTTTACATAACATAACAGCGGCATTATGCTTGGTTCTGTGCACGATATGGGGTAAGTGTCCAAACTGAGAATTTAAGAATGTTTGTGGAATCATGTATTACTCAAAAAGTACTTCTACATGAATGTCATCTTCGTTAAATTAATATGTGGTTTAAGAAACTTCTTTTTGTAAAGAAATCTCTGAATATTCATGTGTCTACATTTGTAAATTTTTTAGTTTTTAAATGACTATACTTTTTAAGTTTTAAGTTTTCGAATTTCTAATTTTTCTAATATCGAAACTTCTAAATTTTTTAATTTATTAATCTGTAAATCTTCAAATTTTTGAATTTTCGAATTTCTAAGTTTTCGAAATTCTAAATTTTCTGATTTCTAAATTTTCGAATTCCCAAGGTTTCGAAATTCTAAATTTTCTAATTTCTAAATTTTCGAATGTTCAGCTACCAAATTTCTGAGTTTTCAAATTTCTAAATTTTCCAATGTTGAATTTCCAAATTTCTAAATTATCTAATGTTGAACTTTCAAATTTCTAAGTCTTCTAATTTCTAAATCTCCAAATTTCTAATTTTTCGAATGCTGAGCTACTAAATTTCTACGTTTGTAAATTTCTAAATTTTCCAATGTTGAATTTCGAAATTTCTAAATCTCCAAATTTCGAATTTTTCGAATGTTGAGCTACCAAATTTCTGTTTTTAAATTTTGAATTTTCCTATGTTGAATTTCCAAATTTTTAAATTGTCTAATGCTGAATTTCCAAATTTCCAAGTCTTCAATTCCTAAATTGTCTAATGTTGTATTTCCAAATTTCTAAGTCTTCAAATTTCGAAACCTCTAAATTTCTAAATTCTCCAATATTGAACTTGCAAATTTCTAAATTTCCAAATTTTCTAACGTCTAAACTTCCAAACAAATTTCCATCCCTCTGAAGCTTCAAAATTTTTAAACATCCAACCTTGCAAATTTAAAAATTTCTTCCCCCCATATTTGTAAATTTTTAAATTCCTAAACTTCCATATTTATAAATTTCCAAACTTCTAACATTTCAAATTTATAAATTCTTAAATCTTTAAGTCTCCAAATTTCTGAACTCCCTATTTGTAAATTTCCAAATTTCTCATGTTTCAAATTTACAAATTCAGTCTTAGACATTTGTAATTTTATTTTCTCTGAAATTAAGCTTCAGTAACATTTACATTTATAGGAAAAAATTTTTAACGAAGACCTTGAAAAAATAAAGAAATCTAGTACATATTGTTGTATGCCAACCTAGACTAATTGTAGATATCCTACCCAACTATCCAATATCTCCGATGACCTCATCCTTAACTGCGATTCATACTGTCAATAATCAGCCCTACATCCTCAACCTTGTCCTATGCTTCATTTTTGAACCCCGTCCTTACAAATTCTAACTCCCTCCACCACTCTTCCAAATATATATATTCCTGCATTTTTCCAAAACTTGAGTCAGTTAGATTTACTATCTTAGAGCGAACTCTTGCACGTCTGCACAACAAAATATCAGTCAATTTTCCTGTACGCGTTAATAAAGACTAGCCTAAAATTCCGCTTGGAATCAAAGATTATTTAATACAATAACCCTGATCCCTACGGAATACAACAATATTAAGTAAATTTCAATTAGCTCATATTTTTTATATTTTCACGTCGACGTATTGTACACCATTCCGGAATCAGCCTGTATAAACGTGGTCAAAACGAGACAACGGAAACAGAAGGCAGAAGAGGAGGCCATTGGATAGGCGTGTTCAGCAACGTATCCACGAACGAACGGTTTGGCATTCGGAATCCCACACGTACGGGGCCCCTAGGAACAATGATATTACGGTTATTTTTCAAACGAACTGCCACCACTGACCCGCTATTACTGCGGATGCAATTCATTACGCGGCGGTGCGCTAAAGTGTATAGTATTACGGTATGATTGATCGTGCTGCGTGATCCGCGGAACAGCCGTGTCCCATCTGTCACCAATAAATATCCAATTTCACATTGCACTGATATATACGAGACACTTTAACGCGAAAGCTTTTTTCGCCGGTCGGACGTAATAGGATCATTTATTAAGGAACTCGGCCGCAGGGGAAAGGATGTTGCTTCCTCGTCCTGTTTGGCCGTCTTTCAACAGTCATCGCGTCCTTGCCGCGACGAAGGACGATGAGTTTTAGACCCAGGTTGTACGAGGACGCGTTACTGCACGTCTGACACTCGGCAGGGTTTTTCTCGGCGGGAAAGCAACGTTTCCGGTGTATGGATGACGGCGAAACGAATAGAGCACACACCATTTTTCACGGGGTTCAGCCAACGCAAAACGAGTGGATTCTTTAGAAGGCGTGGCATGTGTGGCTCCACACGTGAGCTGCTTGTCGATACGTCACGTCGCCTTGAAATAAAAGTGCTTGGGAAAACCATTTTCGGCTTCACTGTTCGCTAGGCTACTCAACCGGAATTCGACGATCCTCCCTATCGCTATATAAGAAGAACCGTTGCCTCTTTTGAGCTTTGCTTTCCCGTCGAACTATCGACGTCTGCGATCTTGTAATCCGCTTTCGCAGTTTCCTATTTTTGGACGGGGAGAAAAATTGACCGTCGACGGTTAAATGGATAAGGGGATGGGGAACTCGAATTTCGACGGCGTAGGTAATTTGTTCACCTGTTTTGCTTTTTGGTGGCTTTCGGGGAATTTGAGCGCGAAAGACGTGTATGGAGAGTTTATTTTGAAAAGGGGGTTAGTTAAATTTTTGACAAAAGTGAAGACAGTAATGACAGTAGATAAAACTTTATATTATATTTTTATCCGTTATCTATAGTCAAAACAGTTGAAATTTCTTAATATTGGCGCGATGAAAATTTGACTTGATGGTATTGGAAAAATGTTTTGAAAGTGATTTAGAAATTAATTTTAGCTAAATATATAACAACACAATTTAATAGTCAATTTTAGTAATAAATACAATACTGTGAAAAACTACAAATTGTATAATGTTAGTAAAAATGTATAGTATAATAATATTATTTAATCGTATATATTATAGGTAACCTCGATATGACTGAACAAGTAGACAAAAATAATCAAATTTCAACGAAAATCCACCCAAAAATTTAAGAATAAAATTTTCAACTTTGTTAATTATTTTTTAACTGTTTCCTTAAAAAATCAAATGTCCATATTTTTATTAACGTCACACGTTATTAATTATTTTCGAATACCGTTCTTTTATTAGAAAATTTAATTGGAGGATTACTGAAGGAAATATGCAAGAATAATTATCGTTAATTCGATATAAAAGTCGTCGAAATCATATGTTTGTCCACGTTTTCAATTAACGATGTATAATTAAACGTATCTCGGCTTATATTGTTCCGCAAAAAAGGATTATTAAAATTCCTCGAAGGATGCGCACAGCAGAATGAGTGAATAATGAAAAGAAAAGTGAAATCAGAATCACAGAAATGAAAGAGGGATTGGAATAAACTTAAACTAGCCAGACACGTTTCAGTTAATGCTGAAACTTTTTAATTCACATAGAGGATAATTCAAATTACTGCATTAGAATAAAAAACCTGGTTAATATGAAATGATATAGAGAATAGTGGTCATTACCGATATTTATGAGAATAAAAAGAGGATAAACAATATAATTATGATTCAAATTTTTGAATAATTGTATTCAAAAAACTTTCTAGAATTTTGAGTATTTTTTTTTTAACAATTGGTTGATGAATGTTTCATTATCTTCGAAGTATGCAATAAATTATGTAGTTTTTATTTTAATAATTCTGCTTAAGTATATTGCAATTTTGATAAAATGTTGAATAAGTTATAAATTGATTAAAATGAAAAATATATTCAATAATAAAAAATAGCAGTATATGAAGAGTGGAATAAGTATATGATTGAAATTGAATTATTTATTTGAGTGTACTGATAAAATTACTTGATTGCACCAATTTGAGAAATTTGAAAATTTAGGAATGTAAAATTACTATATTTCTGTACTTTCACAGTTAAACTCTTAAATTTTAAGATTCCCAAATTTCTAAATAATCAAATGTACAGATTTCCAAATTTGTAAATTTTTAAATTATCAAATGCAGAAATATCTAAATTCCCCAATTACTAAAGTCCTAATCCTCAAATTCCTAAATTACTAAAGTCCTAATCCCAAAATTCCTAAATTCCCAAATACCCACATTCCAACATTTCCAAATTCCCAATACATAATTTCTCAAACTCCCAAATTACTTAAAATCCTAATTCCCAAATCCCCAAATTCCCAAATCCCCAAATCCCCAAATTCCCAAATTCCCAAATCCCCAAATTCCCAAATTCCCAAATTCCCAAATCTCCAAATTCCCACATACCCCATGCATAATTTCCCAAATTCCCAAATTATTAAAGTCCTAATTTCCAAATCCCCAAACCCCCAAACCCCCAAATTCCCAAATTCCCAAAACCTCAAGTCTCCAAACCCCAAGTCACAAATTCCTAAAATCCCTAAATCACCAAATTATCAACCCTTCAGATTCCCGAATCTTCAAATCCTTAAATCCTTAAACTTTCTTACATTACAATTTCTAAACACAAAAATTTGAAAATTAGCAACTTTCACATTTCTAAACCTGAAGTTTCACTAATCAAATACCATCTTCTCTTCATAAAAGCCTGCGGTTCCTACATTAAACTTTCAAATAATTAATTCATTGTACCACAATATATTTTCATTAGCTCTCCAAAAATACATTCCTAACTCAGTAAATCTATTTAATAATTAAATAACTTTCAATAAGTTTAAAATCAATTACCCATAACAAAACAAATGAAAGTTCCATAAATGTAACCAACCAGGTGTATCAAATCCACAAGGTTCGGCCCACTATACTTTCATAAAATCAGACTTTTCAAATAATCCTTCGACTCGATTATACTTGTTCATCTTCCAGCCACGTTAAATCAATAGATAATTCTAGGTTATGTGTAGTCGGATGCAACGTAAACGGGCACGTAGCGGCTGTTTAGGAGGCTCGAGTAGCCGAAAAGCAGGAAATAACTGCTCGCACGGTAATGCCGGCGACTAAATTTCCCTGGGGCTGAAATTTAAGGGGTAGATTAAGGAGCCGTATTCAGAACACGTTGGTAAGAACGTGAGCACTCTTTCGCCCCGTCCACCCCCATGAAGAATATTACCCTCGGTTTGCTTCTGCTTTGCTTGCTACGCTTTTCTGGATTCCCTTGAACGATGTTTCCTGAGAATCTAGCCAGTGTTCTCGTTACGCCCGCTGTTATACTAAATCACTAACTGACTGCAGATTTTTAATATTATGGTCAACGATCGGATTGCGAGAGACATGAGACCCCTTAATGTTTGTTATTATTACATGTTTATTTTTTTGCTGTGTACAATGTATCGTTTCGTGTGATCTGTCAGATGTAAATTGAACGGTGGTATAACATACAACACATTATGTTGGCACATAACAAGAATTCATTGTAATTCAATGTAAATTTATATAATAAACGAAGGTATGAAAGTAGTAGTAATATTCATATCCACTTTGGTGACATGAATATTCTGAGTTTGATTTTTAGACTTTGGCAAAAACTTAATAGCTCCGGCGATCTTTATTTATCATATGTCTGGCTCAGAGGAGATAAGGATAATTGATATTTGGTTTATAATATTTTATCATGATTTTCATTGCAAAATATTCTTTGCATAACAGTCTGAATTTGTGAAAGTTGGAAGTTGAGTAATTGAGCAGTTGAGAAATTGAGAAATCAAGAAATTTAGACATTTAGGAATTTGGGAATTTGGGAATTTAGAAATTTGGGAATTTGGGAATTTTTGAATTTTGGAATTTTTGAATTTTGGAATTTTTGAATTTTTGAATTTTTGAATTTTGGAATTTTGGAATTTTGGAATTTAGGAATTTAGGAATTTGGGAATTTGGGAATTTAGGAATTTAGGAATTTAGAAATTTAGAAATTTAGAAATTTGGGAATTTGGAAATTTTTGAATTTGAGAATTTTGGAATTTGAAAATTTGGAAATTAGGGAATTTAGGGATTTGTGGCTTTGGGACTTTGGGAACTTGGTGATTTGGAGATTTAGAGATTTATGGATTTAGGGATATAAGGATTTGAAGATTAAGGGATGGAGGTATATGTGGGATTTGGTGATTAAGGGATTGAGGTATATGTGGATTCTGAGGTTTGAGAATTTGTGAACAGATGAATTTGTTAATTTGCGGATTTATGGATTCCAAAATCTGTAATATTGAGAATTTATGGATTTAGGGACTTGAGAACCTGGAGATTTGAAGGGTTAGGGGCTTTAGAAACTAGGGCATTTGAAAATCTAGATATTGGCCAATTTGGATATTCAGTAATTTAAAACTCGTAAATTTGGTAAATTAAGAGTGTGAAAATTTGAAAATTTTTTAATTAAACGAGACAGTACACGGATGAATTAATCTACAGCAAGGATGAGGGGGCAGGGACTCAGTTCAGAACTCTATTGCGAGTTACAGCAACGACTTGAATGCGAGATTCGGAACAATTAGGTTAGTTTAGAAAAACGCAAGCATCTGTAGATCCCGAAATTTGAAAATTCAGGAATTGCACGTGATAGTAGACGAATTGGACCAGGACAAGACCGAGGGGGCAGGGACTTAGTTCAGAACTCCATTGCGAGTTACAGCAACGACTTGAATGCGAGATTCGAAACAATTAGGTTAGTTTCAAAAAAACGCAAGCATCTGTAGATTCCGAAATTTGAAAATTCAGGAATTGCACGTGATAGTAGACGAATTGGACCAGGACAAGACCGAGGGGGCAGGGACTTAGTTCAGAACTCCATTGCGAGTTACAGCAACGACTTGAATGCGAGATTCGAAACAATTAGGTTAGTTTCAAAAAACGCAAGCATCTGTAGATTCCGAAATTTGAAAATTCAGGAATTGCACGTGATAGTAGACGAATTGGACCAGAAGAAGACCGAGGGGGCAGGGACTTAGTTCAGAACTACATTGCGAGTTACAGCAACGACTTGAATGCGAGATTCGAAATTATCGCGACGATTCGGAACAGTTAGGTTCGTCTACCGGTCGAGAATGGCGCGCGAGAGGGAAGCAAAGAAAACGGAACTGCTTCACCGAGCAAATGTATGCGCACTCTCGGAGATAACGCGAACGCGAAGAGTCCTCTATGTTTCTCTGTTTCTCTTCAACTTTCTTTCTCTGGTACTCCTCCTGCTTGTTGCTGGCATTAACGTGCTGATGCGGTCTCGGGCTTAAGAGTAGAGGTTAACTCTCGTGTCCATCTTCGCTCTACACGATGGATAATTCAGGCGTCGCTTAACCGTTCCACATGAGTCGCGAAAGAAACTCGGTTGATAATGACCGTGGCCTTGTTCAGTTTGCGACCTCTTTATCGTCGTTGAAATTGAGAAGTTTCCGTATCGTTCGTGGAGAGTGACGGATCAAGGACACGAGCTAGCAGGGGCACTGGGTCAGCCGTGGGACGTTTAAATTTAGAATTCTTTATATTTGACTGAAAAATTTCAGTTGGGAAATTTGGAGAGGTACAAATTGACAGATTGGCAAATTATCGGGTGTAGAATATCGGAG
Source organism: Megachile willughbiella (assembly GCA_945859595.2). Lineage (NCBI taxonomy): Eukaryota > Metazoa > Arthropoda > Insecta > Hymenoptera > Megachilidae > Megachile > Megachile willughbiella. The sequence continues at coordinate 4,632,674 of OX243807.1, forward strand.
ATTTGGTGATTTAGCTATCAAGTAATTTAGCTATTTAGTAATATGATTTGGGATGAAATATTTGGAGATATGAGAATTTGGAGAGCTGTATTTTTCGGAAAAAAAAATTTAGATCTTCAAGATGGAGTGGTCGAATTTGGTAATTGAGAAATTGATAACTGAGGAATTTGGGAATAAATAATTTGGGGATTTCGGATTTGGGGATAGGGACTGTAGTAATTTGGAAATTTGGCAATGTTGGAATTTGATTATTTGGAAATTTGAGTGTTTGGGAATTTGGGAATTTGGGAATTTGGGAGTTTGGGAGTTTGGGAGTTTGGGAGTTTGGGAATTTGGAAATTTGGGGATTTGGGAATTTGGAAATTTGAGGATTTGGGGATTTGGGGATAGGGACTGTAGTAATTTGGAAATTTGGCAATGTTGGAATTTGATTATTTGGAAATTTGGGAGTTTGGGAATTTGGGAATTTGGGAATTTGGGAATTTGGGAATTCCGGAGTTTGGGAATTTGGGAATTTGGGAGTTTGGGAGTTTGGGAGTTTGGGAGTTTGCAAATTTAGGGATGTTTGGATTTGGGGATTTGGGAATTTGGAAATTTGGGGATTTGGGGATAGGAACTGTAGTAATTTGGAAATTTGGCAATGTTGGAATTTTCGAATTCGAGAATTTGAGAATTTGGGAATTTGGGAGTTTGGGAATTTAGGAATTTCGGAATCTGGAAATTTTCGAATTTTGGGATTAGGATTTTAGTACTTTCGGTATTTGGGAAATTATGCATTGGGAATTTGGGAATTTTGGAATTTGGAGAGCCGTATTTTTCTAAAAAAAAAAATTTTTAAGTTTAAAAATGGAGTGGTTTGAATATGATAATTAAGAAATTTGGGAATAAGAAATTTGATAACTGGGAAATTCATAACTGAGGAATTTGGGAATCAAAATTAAAAAATTTAGATATTTTGGTACTTGGTATATGTGATAATTAGAGAATGTAGAAATCAATTTTAAGGTTTCGAAATTTGGTAATTTAGAATTGTAAGTTAAAAGTTTAGTAACTTGGAGTTGATAACCAGAGAATTTGGAGATATGAGAATATGTTGACGAAAGTGGAAGGAAATTTTGCTCTAAAAATTGTTATGAATTGCGGGAAATTAGTTAATATCTCACTGTTAGGTCTATAATAATGTAATTATGTGTGCAATTGGTTAAACATAATTTTATCTGAATAAATAACAAATTAATTAAATTTATTAAAGTTTCATCGTACAATTAAACTGCAAAAATACTCTAGATCCACTTTCTGTGAAATTAAAATTTTTATACATAAATGTTTCCTTTCCGTATTTCTTTATTTTCTATAAAAATCACACATATATTCATTTCATAAAGTCAGAAATAATATTTCTGTTCATTGCATATCCTTTTACCTACAATATTACTCTGACTACACAAACTTTTTATAATTCTAATACGCAATTGCAGTAAAAGTAGAAATACGTAATTGCAGTTTCATTCACAATACTACTAATAGTGTTATTTATAACTTCACGATGTAGTTGTATCACATATATGAAATAATAAATACAACGTGAACAGAACATGTTTACTATAATAAGTACTATTAAATCCTTCTTGTAAACACTAAAACTGAACATACAATATTCGTGTAGCAACTGATAATCTTGTCAGTAGTCACTTTATGAATGTACAGATATTACTATAATAACAGTCATACGTATTTATATATATACTAATTGCATGTATATTTATTTACCAATAAATGTTACGTTGGCAGCTTCATTCCCATTAAATGTTAAGAAATTCTGGAACAAAGTATCGCCATATATTTCCTTTTACTCCATGTACACAATAATTTAGGGCAGCCAGTATGTTAATAGATGAGACAGAATGTATTCGCCTTGTCCGAACATCAATTTACCGCTTTACGACTAGTTTTTAAGTAACGATTCAAGCAGTCGATAAATTGAAAGGGAAAGAAGACTGCAAATCCCTGGTAACGCCATCAGAGAGAGTGAATGTGTGCTTCATGCTGGTCGCGTTTAAATATGGATCCGGGAAGCTTTGAATGTGTTTATACATATGTGTACACATATGGCATTTTATGCAAGAGGAAGAAATATTTCTTCCTTTTCTTAATTTTTGGGGATTTTGGGATTTGGGAATTGAAGTTTTAGTAATTTGGGAATTTAAAGAACTATGCATTGAGAATTTGGGTATTTGGGTATTGGGAAATTTGGGAATTTGGGGATTTGGGGATTTAGGGATTTGGGGATTTGGGAATTTGGGGATTTGGGAATTTGGGAATTTGGGGATTGGGGGATTTGGGGATTCGGGAATTGGGACTTTAGTAATTTAGAAATTTGGGAAATTATGCATTGGGAATTTGGGGATTTTGGAATTTGGGTATTTGGGAATTTGGGAATTTGGGAATTTGGGAATTTGGGAATTTGGAAATTTGGGAATTTGGAGATTTGGGGATTTGGGGATTGGGACTTTAGTAATTTAGGAATTTGGGAAATTATGCATTGGGAATTTGGGGATTTTGGAGTTTGGGTATTTGGGAATTTGGGAATTTGGGAATTTGGAGATTGGGAATTTCGGAAACTATGCATTGCGAATTTGGGAATTCGGGAAACTATACATTGAGAATTTGGGAATTTGGGGATTTGGTGATTTGGTGATTTGGTGATTTGGTGATTTGGGGATTGGGATTTTAGTAATTTGGGAATTTGCAAAACTATGCATTGAGAATATAAGAATTTGGGAATTTTGGGATTTGGGTATTTGGGAAGTTAGGAATTTGAAAATTTGGGAACTTCGGAATTTAGGAGTGTAGGCATTTAGAAGTTCGCGAATTTAGAAATTTGGGAATTCAGAAATTGGGTAATTTAGAAATTTGATGATTTATGCATTTGGGAATTTAGAAAGTGTACAATTTAATAATTGCAGAATTTTGCATTTTGGGAATTTAGAAATTTAGGAATACACAAATTTGAGGATATAGAAATTTGAAAATTTTGGGATTTGGGAATATAGAAATTTGAGAGTATAGAAATTTGCGAATTTAGAACTTTGAACAATTTAGATATTCATAAATTCAGTAATTTAGAACTGTAGTGATTTGAAAGTTTAGGAATTTAATGATTACCTAGAGAATTAGAAATTCAGTACTTCAATTCGGAAATTAAAATATTGTTCAAATTCCAAATATTAATAGAATTCTACAAAATTAATAAAACAGAAACTATATTATCCTAACCTAACTACTCACTAAACAACGATTACTTCACTTATTTATAATATTTATTATCCCATCAATTATCTATCTGAAACTTAGATTTATTCCACAAGGTTCTCATTTCAAACAGATCATTTATCGATAAGGTTAAACAGAAATGGTGAAGCCGATTCTGAAAGCACTTTATAGTGGAATGATTATATAGGAGTTAACATTTTCTAACGATTTTATCAGTCATGGTGCGATAGTCAGACAAGAAATACGAGATAGAATAGTTTATTGGAGGCTTCTAGCGATTCGTTAGTATCTAACTCCTACCTACATAGTATTTGCACCATGGAAAAAAGTATTCGACCCTTCGTGATACTCCATCATGGGTGGTCTATCGATTCAGATAGCGATCTTCTTTAACGGTAATCTATACTTTAAGAAGCTACGTTGCTTCGAGGAAGATTGTTACCGCAGATCCGATGAATATCACTAATGATCTGTGTATTATTGTTTAATAAAGATTTTCTTAATTACTACACGGTTTTTGTTTGACTTGTTAGTAGTTTAGAATTTATTCTTTTGAGCATACGTTATACAGTGTGTACATTTTACATACATGTATTATAATGATTAATTAGGGGCTGGCTATACGGTACTGTTTATAGATTTAGGAGACATTTAGAAATTTGGTAATTTGGTAATTTGATATTTTGATAATTTGGTAATTTGGTAAATTTTGATATTTGGAAATTTGATATTTTGATAATTTGGTAGTTTGATTTATGATAATTTGGTAATTTGGTAAATTTTGATATTTGGAAATTTGATATTTTGATAATTTGGTAGTTTGATTTATGATAATTTGGTAATTTGGTAAATTTGGATATTTGGAAATTTGATATTTTGATAATTTGGTAGGTGGATTGTATAATAATTTGGTAAAATTAGATATTTGGTAATTTGATATTTCAGTATTTCAGTATTTCAGTATTTCAGTATTTCAATATTTCAGTATTTCAGTATTTCAGTATTTTAGTATTTTAGTATTTTAGTATTTCAGTATTTCAGTATTTCAGTATTTCAGTATTTCAGTATTTCAGTATTTCAGTATTTCAGTATTTCAGTATTTCAGTATTTCAGTATTTCAGTATTTCAGTATTTCAGTATTTCAGTATTTCAGTATTTCAGTATTTCAGTATTTCAGTATTTCAGTATTTCAGTATTTCAGTATTTCAGTATTTTACTAATTTAGTAATCTGGTAAATTGGTGATTTGATGATTTGGTTAAGTTGAAAATTGAGAAATTTAAGAATTTGGTGAAATTGGAAGTTGAGATTTGAAAATTTAAGAATTTGGAAGGTTCAGAATTTGGAGATTTGGAAATTTGGAAATACTTGAACAGGAAAATTGTAAATTTGGAAATACTGAGATAGGGAAATTGGAAATCTGGAAATTTGGATATTGAGGTATTTGGAAATCTCAGAATTTGGTAATTTGATAATTTAGTAATTTGGTATCTTGGTAACGCAGTAATTTGTTAATTTCCTAACTTGAAAATATAAAAATCTAAAGCTTAACTAACCTCTCAAATTAAAACCTATAGGGTCACTTAATTAGAAAATGTAAAAGTTCAAAAACATAAAAACAACAAAATTACAAACATAAGAATCCAGAAATATAAAAATTACAAATTCCATAATTTTTCAATTTTACCCTCCAATTTCCAACATAAAAAAGCTTCGATAACTTAAAAATATGCCAATTACAAATTTTCACATTCAAAAATGGAATTCATTAAACTTCTTAAAAAATTCTTAAACTTCTAAATCATCTTGAACCACCTTAAATTCAAAATTTAATTCTCCGAAGATACGGAAATTTGAAAGCACATCTTCAATCGTTCAATCAAGAAATGAACTGTCTATCAGTATCCGCAAGTGAGCGCCGTTTACACGTCCTCGTGCCCTCTCGGGGGCAGTTGCCATCACTGCACTCAAGCATGGCATACATCAAGTACGCTAATTTCGTGTATTTGATTCCCTGTAAGCTTTCATTTCCAGAAAATTGTTCTTCCACGCGATTCCATACCTTGAACGTCCGATTGACCGATCGTAATACAACCGTTTATTCCAACTGCTACTCAGTCCTCTCCTTTTCTCCGTTTGCTTGTCTATTCTATCATAATCTCGATTCCTACCTTCAACGTTCTTGTTATCTATCGTTTTACCTCACTCGTTTCACAGTTGGCTCGGCATGATGGTCAATATTTGTTCCCGGACCTTTTTGCCAGCCATGATATTCTCTGATTTCATGAAAACTGCCCAGACTTGACCTCTTTGATTCCTCTGCAGCTGCGGCCAGAAGCTTTTCCATTCGTCGTAAATGTACGTCAATACTGAAACATTAATGCCGGCACGAGGCACGATTTGGTTTCGTTTAGAAGCTCCGACTTTTCTGTCCGACATTTTGGTTCTATTTGCATGAGCTGTGTCGAATACTGTCTTTCAAGGCTCTCTGCATAACTGAATTTCATCTTAGCGGATTATTGCACACGTGTTTCATAATGTACTTCACACTTGTTAACGATTAATTTTGGATTATGCTCGTGCAATAACTCGTGTTTACATTCTGAAACATGATACTCGGATTACTCGAATTTTATGCAGATTATTGAGGTGGAACAGAATCGAGTAACTGCGAACGTTTAATTAGTTAATTATGTACTACAGTATATAATTGCAATTATTCTATTGTAATTATTTTATTTTTGTTTTATCTATACAATAGCCACTTTACGTTTTCTGTAGTTTCGATGTTGGATATTAATTCGATTTATAGAAAATTGAATCAATTTATATGACACATAACCTTTGTGATAACATTTCTGCGTATGATTATATTTACATCACCTTAGGATTACAGTACAAGTATACTTAAACATAATGTACCATAGCGGAAAGTAGAAGAGGAAGCATGGCTGAGGTAGTATAATGTATTATAACGGGAAATATAATATATTCAACATAATTATTACAATAATGAAATTCCTTCTGAATATAAAAATACTTGAAGTAACAATTCTATATTATATTACAATAATTATATACTGCAATACAACGTTGCATTTGTAGAGAACAGCTTTAATTCATAACAAAAGAAAAATAAAATTTCCAAAAGGAATGAAGAGAGTAACTTAATTTTTGTAAAAAAATTACTCTTACAAAAAACCTTTTACATAGATTTGTACATCTAAAGAAATAGTTTATTTAAAACATATTTTCATATAGTCTTTTTACTATTTATAAACAGTTAAGGCTTGACTAACCCCTTATCCATCATCGTGACACACTCGTGACGCACACTACAGTTCAAATGATCAACCAGACTCGTACTTTCACTACAATTGAATTTTGAATCCAATTTTAATCATAATCTGTATACTCAAAGATCGCTGAAGATAAAATGTGCTTAACATTATAGCTTTCTTCAGTTACCATAAAGTTGTAGCAATAACTATCTGTGCATGAAGCAAGTGTCTAGAAAATTATAAGTTAAGGGGTTAAAATAAAAAATGAGCACATTTTTAGAGAGGTTTAATCAACAATTGTGTAAAGTTTCATAAAAATCTCCAGGGTTCCTTTGCCAGACCTTCGATAATAAACTTGAATAGTAACATACAATGAAATATATCACTAGCAATTATATAAAATTAAAAATAAAATTACCACTTAGCTCTAATTACTATAACAACTCTAAATTGCTATAACAACTACAATATGTATTGCAAAATATATTTTGCATTATAATTTTCAATCGCTTTTGCAAACATAAATATCTACTGATCTTGTCGTGTTGCATGCCTTCTTATGACACAGTACAAAGTTTCCATTTATAACGGAAACTACAATCGAGATGAAATTTTAATTATGGAGTTTAAAATGTTGCTCTAAAAAGCGTACAGTTTTAAAATACAAATCCTTCTACCAAAAGAAGCGCAAACTTTAAGAGAGAATTTCATAAATGCCTTACCTCTGTACTACGAAATTTATAAAGATCCGTCAAGAAAACGCAAACAGAGGTACATAGCAAATCCTTGTGAAAAAAGAGAGCACAGAAATCAAGATGATGCAGAAGGAAGCTCAGAGAAGGATATTTTACCAGGAAGAAAACGTTCTCGTTTAATATGGAGTGCTTAGCAGCGAAATTTTTTGAAGAATTATTTATTGTAACGTTAACATGAAATGTGTTTTTTTATTTGTAAATAAATTCGCGTTCATTCTGAATATTTATAGTTGAACTGTGCGTACGTCGAATTACGGTATGAAATTTTGGATTCTGAAAATAAATCAAACTTTCAAATTTTATGACACATGCATACAAATACTTGTTACATAAAAATTGTATGCACTGTCTACATGCAAATTAAAGATAAACATTGTGTATCTTCCAGTTATCAATTTGTTTACATATGCCATACATTTTGAGGTTCATTTTTGGGGCGGGTCACAACTTTTTGGAGAAATACTGTGATTTTACTTAACTTTACACGGATACATTGTAAATGACAAAATTTATATTTATTTATTTGGAAACAGTGTAAAAATGATATATTGATGTATGAATAAAACGTATTTATAAAAAAACACTTTTAAACGTTTTCCAACAGTGGACTCTCTTTAAATCTAGATTCACAGACGTTTAATGAACACTTATGTTTAAACTGAAACTAGATTATGTATAAAATTTTATAAAAATTTCAATCTTAAATTTCTATTAATTACCTTATTAAATTTTTACTAAAAAATCGATAACCGATAACACAAACCTGAAATTGCAGGAATTTATACAAGGATTCTTTGTCTCGAAAGTTAAATATTTTGAGAAAAGCTTAATAATTTTCATAATTGAAAAAAGGAAATCTGAGATCCGTCGTATTGACGAGTTCCGCAAACCTAGTAGCGGACATTTAATCTGGGACACTTTTAGCCCACCTTGAAATATTGCAATAACTTAAACACATGTGGAACTATTTGAATTCCCTATAATAACAAATTGAATGGTGTATGTCACATTACATAAATTTTATGTAATGTGATTTCTTAATATACGAATTTTCTTTAATTTAAAGCATAAATTTCTGTGCAACATGGATCTATTTTCTGAAATCCAGCCCCAAAGAGTTAAGAGAAGTCTTCACATTAACCCTTTGAGTCAGACTCGTGACGCACGTTACAGTTCAAATATGACAAACCTAAATCGTATTTGCATAAAGATCGAGTTTTGATACCAGTTGTACTTTGTGTAATGGCAAATCGCTAAGTTCAAAATATACCTAACGTTCCAACGTTCTTTATGTACCGTGCAGTAATAGTCAAGTGAGTGACGCAAGTGGTGAAAAACATCTAGGTTAAGAGGTTAGGTTAACGCTTTAACCCTTTGCACTATTTCCACGAGTCTGATTCGTGACGCACTCGAACTTCAGTTGCGATCAATTTTACTCGAATTTTCAATATGTTTGGAGTTCAAGTCCAATTATAATTTGCATAGTCAACGATTGCATAATACCAGATTGACATAACATTTCAACTGTCTTTGTCTGTTTTTATATTATGGCTGTATTAGTTACTTCTGACAAATTAATCACAGGCCAAGGGGTTAAGACAACTTTGCCCTATATACTAACTCCTGTAGACAACTTTGCGCTGTAATGATTATAAAGAAATGAAGAGAGGATAGAGTTGGAGAAAGTCGAGCAGCGAATAATAATCGGAAGTATCGAATGGCATGTAGAGGCGAAATAACAGGGGGAGCACCGTTAGCTGAATCCACGTGTTCAGGTCCCGTCTGTTTCCGTCATAAATTAGAATATCTCCGACATCGAACGTAAGATCCCAATTGCACGCTGTCTAACCACCAAATCGAAAGAATGATACCATGTGGCATCGGACGGATAACAAAGCAACGGTGGACCAGCGGGAGATACTAATCGAATTGTCGTACGAACGGAATGGAACCGATTTACTGTTATTCGAAGTCCACCGCGGCTCTATTTCACATGTCAGAATAAGGTTATATCGGTTTCATCTAGACCTCGACATTCTTTGATAAGAACCGCATTAAATCTCGCTCGCGGATTCGTTCGTCCGCCATTCTTGCCCCTAATACAAGATACCCGTGGAGGGTTCGCGACCCAATATATGGCAACTCGAACCCACTGAAGATCATGATAATTATTGCGTTCAAGTTAACCGCCACCGTTATGGAACGACCTTTGACCTCGTTACACTCGAGTATCTTCCAGCCACGAATTCTGTGGAATTCGTGTTTCTGCTTGTACTTGACCGTCTGTTCTTCGAATAGCCAGCGGTGGATCGATGGGAATATTTGCTGATCTGTTTGTCTTACACGAACGGAAGCTTTTCGAGAAACAATGTGGTTATTGAGTTCTGTTCCATTTACCCACCGTATTAACCAGATAACTGCGTTCGACGGGTATATACGTCGAACTAGAATTATTTCGGTGTAGTTGGCGTTAACGAATTGGTAATCCCGTTTTGGTGTTGACGTTGACGAGTTTTTAAGCAATAAAAATATAGTCCTTTTTTAGAAATAAAATCAGTGAATTCTATTACATTTATTAACTATATTAATCAGTTATCTGTGGATGTTAACTGTTACACTAACAAGAACGAAAAAACAAAATCGGAATTAATCCTTTACTTTATAGACAAAGAATTATTTAAAATTCAAGTTTTACAAATTATAACGGATTGAATTTACAGTAATATAAAAGGGAACGTAAATATATGGAAAAAGATCCTCTACCATATGTAGCTTTACAACAGTGGATGTGTATGCTCGTTAATCTGAGACTTGATAGGATATACTTGGAAATGTGGAAATTTAAAGTATGAAATTCAAACATTTGAAAATTTGCGATTTTGGAATAAGGGTATTTGAAAACATTTTACGGTGAGGATGTAAAACTTTAGGAATTTGAACACATGGAAATATTGCAATATGCACATTTTTAATACATTTGAGAATTTTACGGATATTGAACTTTTGAAGTTTGGAAAATTGGAGATTTTTTAAAAAATCGAAAACTAGGTAATTTGGATATTTTTGGATTTGGAAATTTGTGAATGTAGAAGTGTAGGAAAAAATTTGGAAATTTGTGAACATAGAAATTTAAGAATTATGGAATTTGAAAAATAGGTGATTTGAGTATTTGGAAATTGACAAATTTAAAAATACGGAAATTTCTTGTGTTAGAAATGAACAATGTATTCGCAAATTTAGAAATTTGTAAATTTGAAAATTTTAAAAGTTGGAAATTTGGAAATTTGAAAATCTAGTGCCTGAATATCTAAAAGTTTTGAAATTATAAAATTTGTAAATTTAAAAATTCATGAATTTGGAAATTCAATCTCTATTATAAAATCCTGATTTAGTCATTGCAACGTATTTTAGAGAAATTATATCATAATAGCCTAATAGTATAATACTAATAAAAAATTCACTGATTTTTAATACGTTTCATTAAATTCATCGCATTAAATTTTATCTGTGAAATCGTATTTGTATAACTTGATTGAAATTTAATAGTATTATTGGAAAATCCGCTTGAAATAATATATCGTTTCGTAATATAATATTACTGTATAAAATTCAATAAAGAGATAATTATAATATATTTATTTTTATCCCCATATCTTTGCAAATTAATCTACATAATTTTACCATGATCAATCAAAGTGTATTTCTTTTTCTTCACCTGTCTTTTACATATCTCATTAATCTTACATTATAATTTCAATTAGTAATTTCAATAATTGGAACCAGTTTTCATTATTTCATTTATAAATTGCGGATTAATTCATGATTTTATTTCTATTTTAAGGACAAATACAGAGATCAGATTTACGATGCGAACATGACTTTAATCATTTTTGAGATTGAAATAGGTTGTAATTCATAGTGATTTATAACCAGGAAACTTCCGAGTACAATCAAGTCTTGAAATCTTGAAAATTTTTCCCTGCTTTCAATAGTGATTGGCGCATCGTAAATCCACACCTAACCTAACTTTCGAACTGAAGATCTTTCGCAAGTTATAGATATTCTAAAGTTTTGCTTGCGTCTTTCACAGAGCTAACTATAAAATAAGCAAAATATAATATCCAACAGGAAGATTAATACAATTTCTTATTGATATCTTTACGTAATGATATGTACAAAAATAAAAACTTAAAATAAATTAAAACTCTAAGAGAATAATAGTCAAAATTAACCTATGTTACAAATATGTATGTCGTTTACAATGAAAATTGGGTAATACAATTTTTTAAGTTTTGCAAGCTTTTGTGTCTTGTACAAGACATATAGTAAAGCAAATATTCTTAAAGAAATATATGTACTAAATACTATATTTAATTATTATTATATTATGATATGTAATATAATAAATAACTGACAATGAACTACTACTCTTGTAAGTAAAGAACTCTGTCGGCCATTTGCAATATGAGCATAATACAGCGCACAAAAAGAAAATGTCATGTAAGGTGGTCGATTGCCTCTAACGGGCCATGGAGAATAATTATTTTGGTGCCAAGGGTTCACCGTGTATAATTGGGAACGTGGGTAAACACTTAAATGACTTTGCTTCAATTTTCTTCGTGTGCTTGCGGTGTATCTCATCATGAGCCACGATCATGTTCCGTTCGTCGACGATCGTGATGCTCGCGTTAATAAACTGTATTCTCTTAATATCCGCCAATTTAAATTCCAATAATACATCGAAATTGAATTAGAGCAATTTGGTAAAACGTTTCTGAATCACACATACCGTTTTTAATGCTGGTGTTTACACTTCGATGTCTTTCAACTCTCAGAATACGGTAAAGAAATGATAATGAAGAGATATTTTCTTTATTGCAAATTTATTCTGGGAAAAATTGTATAGAAGAGTTATATTAAAATATAATTGTTATATATTCTATATAAATTTTGTAAGAATATTTATATAGGATTTATTAACTTTTTAATTTTTCAATTTATTAATTTTTTTTTTTAATTTTGATATTCTATGTAAAATTTTATATTCCATTTATTCTATACAAATTTTGTGTAAACACGTGAGTTTATTAAATTTTTTATATAGAATTTATACGTTCCATATAAAATTCTATAGTCTATACATTCTATATAAAATCTATACAAATATTTTTTATATATTCCATATGAAAATTATCTAGAGTCAATATACATTATATTAAATTGCATAATTTTTTTGAATTATATAATACCACTTTAAAAAAATAAATTACAATTTGAAAAAACAAGAAACGTTTTCCATAATTTTAACTACTAAATTAATTTACATATTAACAGTAAAAAGTGCAGTTTATTTATGTTTGACAAGATATAATTGTGTGGTTATTTCATTGTGTTCCCAACACAATGTAATTCGAGAATAATTACAAACAATTATGATAATTTATTACTGCAGAACACGTATCTAATTCGTATTAGACTTTTCAATGTGCAGTATGATTCAGAATATGAACACCTGAGAAGGATATGAATCCATTATAATGATGATAAATGTCATTGCTTATATTTTGCATTCATTTGTAAGACAAAAGTATGATTACATAGCTCCTAGATGGGATATGGCCATTTCTAGCAGGAACATGCGCTGTGTAATGTCGGATTAATGACTAAAATGACAGCGTCACGGAAATTGTACTGAAGTAAATTAATCTTTGTCGTAGAGGTATATCATTCTCAATGCTCTACTATACCGTATTATTAACATACAAGCTTCGGTAGTAATTAAATCGCAACGTTAAGTATTCTGATACATATCAAGTATTCATGCTCTACTGAAATTCAAGTTTAGAAGTTTAATAATAAAAAGTGTGTACTGTACAAAGAAAATTTTAAGCAATTTTTTTATGTTTTATGAGATATGTGAAATTCTCGTGAAACTCGTGTGAAATTAACGTTTTATGTGATATGTTAACATGGAATCAATGTGATACGTTTAAATAAAATCAGTGTAATATGTAATGTGTTCAAACGAAATCAACGTCTTATGTGGTGTGTTTAAATGAAATCAATGTCTCATGTGATATGTGTAAATAAAATCAGTGTAGTATGTAGTATGTTCAAATGAAGTCAATGTCTGATGACATATGTTTAAATGAAATCAATGTCTCATATGATATGTTTAAGTGAAAGCAATGTCTCATGTGATATGTTTAAATGAAGTCAATGTCTCATGTCATATGTTTAAATGAAATCAATGTCTCATATGATATGTTTAAGTGAAAGCAATGTCTCATGTGATATGTTTAAATGAAGTCAATGTCTCATGTGATATGTTTAAATGAAGTCAATGTCTCATGTCATATGTTTAAATGAAATCAATGTCTCATGTGATATGTTTAAATGAAATCAACATCTTATGTGATACGTTCATATGAATGTCTTATGTGATATGTTTAAATGAAAGCAATGTCTCATGTCATATGTTTAAATGAAATCAATGTCTCATGTGATATGTTTAAATGAAATCAACATCTTATGTGATACGTTCATATGAATGTCTTATGTGATATGTTTAAATGAAGGCAATGTCTCATGTCATATGTTTAAATGAAATCAATGTCTCATGTGATATGTTTAAATGAAATCAACATCTTATGTGATACGTTCATATGAATGTCTTATGTGATATGTTTAAATGAAGTCAACATCTTATGTGATACGTACATATGAATGTCTTATGTGATATGTTTAAATGAAGTCAATGTCTCATGTCATATGTTTAAATGAAATCAATGTCTCATGTGATATGTTTAAATGAAAGCAACATCATATGTGATACGTTCATATGAATGTCATACTTGATATATTCATATGAAATGAATGATCTAAGTGAATTATTGTATAACAAAACACGTCGTCCTATTACCCCATAATTTTGAAAATATTTAAAACTAAAAAAAGATAATATTTTGTATATAAATACAAAACGACCCATGTCAAATGAACGTGCAGTCCAGCTACACTATCCCCAATTTGAGACTCCGACCTAGAATATCAGTCGTCGCTGGCAGCGAAAAGAAAAGCCAAACACAGAGCAACTCGATCGAAACGAGCGGCTCATTGTGTCCGAAGAGAGCCATATAGCTAGCCGTAATTGCTATTGGCCCCGTTGTATACATTCAGGTCGGGTCATAGGCGACGACAACACAAGGAGCAGGAAGGGAATGGGTCGCAAGAGGGTTGGTATGTCGTAGGAGTGTGACCAGTGATAGGAGACATCGGTATAGATAGGAGATAACGGGAGGAAATTAGAGGCTGGACAGTGATCTCTGTCGAGGTCGTGTGACACAAGCAAGAATCCAGTCCCTAGCGTGATATCGCTCGAATCTAATTAGCGGTATCATATCGTACGACATATTCGATGAATTAAATTCTTGTTAACGATTAAACGAGTAGTCCAGTTTGTCCAGTTAGTCTGGTCCGCGTTTGGAAAACTGTTCGAACTCGCTCATGTTCATCCAGATATATACCGACGTGTTCGCTGCGCGCACGTTAAGAGGCATTAATTTGCATTTTCAATAGAAATTGCTAAGATAATCATGTGCCGCCTGGTCGGAGACTAATCTCTGCTGTGAACTTGTTTATCTGTTTGATAGCCTCGTAAAGCGAACGAGCAAGACTCTCGTGGGACCAAACGTAACGGCCTGGCCACTGTGGACGGTTCCAATCTGGACGGCCTGTACCGTTAAACCCCGACGACGTTTACTGAGTCGAGTCAGTTCGGTGCATACCTTGCTGTGCGCAAAAAACATGCCTTTCGCAGGTAGACCGGTTGCAGGATTCGTGACAGGAAAGTAGAACGAGCGAAATACGCGTCTGGCCGGGCAGGCGCCAAAATAACACCTAATGGCCACGAAGCTTGCCCTCTAAACCGGAAGAGCGGGGCCCGAGTCTGTCGCCGACACGCAATCCGGCGAATAAACGGGAAGGAATTCAGTTGCTTCGTTCGTGACGGCTCTAGTTGATGAATGCAGGTGGTTAGATTGTAATCGTGATACGATCGTTGTGAACTCGCCGGTGTACAGTCAACAGCAAATTTCTCGCAGAGAAATATGGCGACAAAGAACGAAGATTATCGCGCGTTGATATTTAGCAATTTTTTTGGATTTCAATAATTCGGGGTGGGTTACGAACAACAGCTTTTTGGTGATATTTAGGAATTTTTTAATATTTAAAATTTTTTAGATTTCAACATTTGGGGATGGATTACGAACGACAGCTTTTTGGTGATATTTAGGAATTTTTTAAGATTTCAATTTTTTTGGATTTCAACATTTGGGGGTGGGTTACGAACGACAGCTTTTTGGTGATATTTAGGAATTTTTTAAGATTTCAATTTTTTTGGATTTCAACATTTGGGGATGGATTACGAACAATAGATTTTTGGTGATATTCAGCAATTTTTTAATATTTCAAATTTTTTAGATTTCAACATTTGGGGACGGATTACGAAAAACAGCTTTTTGGAGATATTTAGGAACTTTTTTAAGACTTCATTTGGGAATAGATTAAGAATGAAAACTAGTGGCTGGTGATATTTAAGAATTTTTAAAGATTTGAAAATTTTGAAATTGGTTAAAAGTTTGAGTATTTAGAAATTTAAAGACCGTGTTTGTGAATGTGAGAATTTGGGAATTCAGAAATTTAGGGACAGGGAAATTGGGGACTTAGAAATTTGGTGATTATGGAATTTAGGGACATAGGAATTTAGGATTTTGGAATTCAGCTTAGTAATTTGAGAAATATGAGATTTAGGAATATAGGAATTTGGAGATTTTAACAATTGGGAACTCTGGAATTTGCAGACAAAAATATTTGAAAGCCATGGAATTTGGTGATTTTTAAATTTGGACTCTAGGGACTTGGGAATGTAGGGAGTTAAGAACCTAGGGACTTGGGAATGTAGGGAGTTAAGAATTTAGGGACTTCAGAATGTAGAGATTTGGGGATTTAAGTACTTGTAAATGAAAGAATCTGGGGTTCTAGGGACTTTGAAATGTAAGGATTTGGAAGTTTCAGTATTCGAAGACCTGGGAATATAGACATCTAGGAATTTGAAATCTAGGAATTTGGGGAATTTTTTATTTTGGAAAATCTTAGCAATAGAGAAATCGAAATGTGGCGATTTATAAATGAAAAAACTAGGCAATTTAGAAGTGTAGAAGTCCAGTAATCTAGAAATTTGAATATTTGGAAAAACTACAAGTTTAAAAATTTGAAAAATTTATGAATTTTCAGATTTACAAATTTGTGATTTTAATTGTTATCGCAAATATCTGCAATCTTTGATATATTTTGTTAATTATCAAAAAGTTCTTTTCTTATTTTAAAAAATAAAATAAATAAATTACTAAAAATAATTCATGATGTTAAACTCTTATTTTGAGACAATAGCAAATAAAATATATCCAAAGAAAAAGAAATAATTAGTCTTAATTTTATTTTTAATTATTTGATAGGTGTCTAAATATTTATATCAAGGAAATTTAACTGTAAAAATGACTTCTTTCGTAGTTGTATTATAACAAAATTTCTTATACGAATACATAAACGATGTCATACATGATGTGATATCTAATCAATAGCAATTAAAAATTATGCGATAACAGCCAGTAAAGAACGATTACGATAAATGTCATCACCATTTAGTTCCACAGCGTGATTTGTCGTGTCACTGATTCGAGAGCGATAGATTAAACTCACCCGTATAGGACGGGAAATTATTAATCCAAGCGTATAATTATTTCCATTCCGAATATCACAGATTCGATGAATACACTAGGCTTGTTTTCCAGTGTTCACATGTTTGATTAGAATTCATTTTCTAATTTAATTACGGACAAAGCTATGTGTAACAAACGCTCATAGCCAGGGAATCTGAAACCTCGCTGACTATTACAATCTCTATTTAGAAAAGCTTCATTTTTCAAATTTTTTCATTTAACAAATATTATATATTTAAACTTCTAAATTTTTATGTTCACTTTGGAATTTTCATGTTACTAATTTATTTACATTTGGTTTATAAGCTTTGGTAAGCCTGTTGGTTTATATTAACTTTTGATGCTAAAATGAACTGTGTTGTGAAATACATGAATATTTATTTAAAATAGAGTAATAGTGAAAACAATATATAAAATAGGTAGAATATCGGATATTTTCTAGCGAGTGTTTGCAACATCTCTTCACGTGTGTCTTTCGCATAAGTCTTCCTTCCCAGTCAATTTATTGCTAATAAAATTTCTTTTATATGACTCAACACCTTAAGTTGAAAGGTGACTTGAAAAAACTTTGTTATTTTACATATGAACGTTTTTGTCAAAACAGTTAAGTATTCGTTCCTCGACTCCGAAGCCCTCGAAACCATTTAAAAAATAATAGTTCATTTAATTATAACCCACTTCGAATAATTTCTAACAGTGGTGACAAATTGTGTCAATAAGTGTATCACCCGTGAACGAGGTGAAAATATCAGAGTACTCAAGTTACAATACATATAAAACGAGAGAGGCAGTGAACCACAAGAAAGGAGTAACCTTTCAAGAGAAACATAATTCCACTGCGTCCTTACTCTTTCACGGTCGTACTCAGTGACGTCACTCATCTGGTCGGTATAATGTCAAGGTATCCCGAGCGTATATGGTCAGCCACAAGTGCAACGACCAAGCCAACCTCTTCGATAACACCCACGAGGCTAAGTGTCCAAGTTCGGTGTGTCCCGGTTGTCTGCAGGACTCGGGAGATCAGCGGCTAAAACTGCTTCTCTTGAACACCGTTATAGGAAGGGCGTACGCTCGCACGCGTACACCCCCGTCCATAAGTCATCGGACACCATAACTACTCCTACACTTTATACAAAGTCTGCAGTTACTCGTATTAATACTCGGATATTGCAATACAACCATATTTGTCACTGTATACTGGAACGGGGGATTTATATATCATATTATTTTACAAAAACATAAATTGTAGATTGAAAATATAGAAACTTTTCTTCAACTGTAACGTATCGATGTGTAATATATTATAAACAATGGACGATCACATTTTCACATTAGTACCTGGACATTTTATGAAAAATTAAGAATTACAACTTTAATAGCTTGGTGCAAACCCTTTTTGTTTAATAACCTAATCGATTGAGGACATTGAAAATAATTTGAAATATTCTGAAGAAATAGAATGTCATTCTTTTTTCGGTCTCGTTTTTAATTCAGCTTATTGTTTTTGTAATTCTTTGGTATAATTCATCGTATAAAGAATCGTTGGGATTTATGTTTAAAGATTGGTGGATGTAAAACTTTTGCGCAATTATGTAATAAATATTCTTGTACTGTTCGAGTTCTGCGCTTTAGATCATTATTCTGATAAAATTTGAAAGTATTTTCCATAATATCTGCACCTTTTAGTACGTTTTTTTTAACGGTTCGAATATTTATTTTTACCTAAAATAAACACCAATTCACCAAGGTCGGCATTGAAAATACACTCCCATGCAATTACAGAACCTCCTTCATGCTTTAAAGCAGGTTTTTGATTTTCTGGCTATAAAACATCATTTATTCCATAGTAAATTTTTCCTGTTTGAACCAAAATTATAATATTTACTCTCATACGATAATTGAAATTGTCATATGTAACTGGTGAATTATAAGATTGTATTTAATTAATTTTGAAAGTTGAAAAATTTTAAATTGGACCTACCAATTTGGAAATTTTGAAAATTAAAAAAATTTGGAAATTAATGAATTTGACAATTTAGAAATGTTCAAAATTTGGAATTAGACAAACAATCGTTCCCTTACATCGCACTCAATAATCATTATTATCGTCTACAAAAATTTTACAACAATAAAGCTTCAAATTTTCAAAATTACTAATTTTTCAGATTTCTTAATTTCTGAATTATGAAACATAGTATTATCAATTTTCCTAACTTTCAATTGTTTAAATTTCCCTTTCCAAGTTTTGATGTCTCGAAATTCTTTGGTTTCTAAATACTTAGATTTTCCAATTTTCTAATTCACAAATTCCTAGATTCCAAATTCTTATGTTCCTGAATTCGTTCTCAAATATCTAGATCCCCAAATTTGCGGATTATGAAGTCACTAGATCCCCGAATCCCTATATTCCTAAATGCTAAATATCTAGATCACAAAATACCTATTCCCTCGAATCAACAAATCTCTAAATTTTTAATTCTCCAGATTTCAGATACCCTAGAGTCTAAAATGGTCCACAAATCCCTAGATCCTCACATTCTTACGTCTCCAATATCCGAGACCCCAAAACTCCTACAACCAAAAATCTCTAAATACCTAGATTCCTATATTTTAGTGATTTCTAATTTCTTCATCTATTTTCAATCTTCCCACAAACTTCTAAATCCCTTGATTCCCTTATTTCTAGATCCCTAAATTCCAAGATCTTCAAAATCTCAATTTATCCCCGATCCCTAAATCATGAAATTAAATCACGTTAATATAATACCGCATTACTAAACTTTTTAAACTTCCAAATTTCTCAATCTCCAATATCCCAAGTGCATCACAATCTCCTAAATTTCCGAATGTCTGAATATCCACATTTCCCAATTTCACGATCTAATTTCAAACTTCTAAAATTCTCAAATTTCCCAAACCTTCTAAATGCCTAAACTCTCATGCTTCGAAATTTTCCAATTCCCAAATTTCCATACTTGGATAGCTTTGGAAAACTTTGTCGTTACCTAAAGAAGTCAGATTTGCTGTTGACTGTACAAGCGAAGCGCACACCGACCCACCTGTGCTCGTATATCCACCTACAAGCACGTGGGTCGTCACAGGCGTATTTCCATTCCGCGTTTCGCATAGGTGTAACGAAGTGATTTCAACGGCGTCAGCCAACTCTCGCCCCCGCCGCTGCCCCCTGCCCGCCGCACGCTCGTTTCCTACCTTCCGTGTGCACACACGCGTGTACAACTCTTACACGAACTCGATTACCTGCATCTCCGTCGAGCACGTTTCCTTTTCCTCGGCCTCTTTATTGTTCGAGGTACACGCTGACCGGTCCGCCGGCAATTTATGTAGGCTACTTATGCAACGGCTCGGGCTGGTTACCGGCTAGGTCAACGAATACAGACACTCGCATACCAAACCGAACCGCAACCTATATACAGAACTGTTGCGACTAATTAATATTTTTGTGACTCGATCACGATCTGGCCCGTGATCTCCAACCCGTTACGTATCGATAAATCGTCCCCGATAAAGATCCTGCTCCGCGAGATAAACCATCTACCCGGGGCAACTTCGACTCGATTGTAGCCGCGGGCTGTGACAATTCATTATGGAGTCTTTATAGGTTCGTGTTCTTTCATTTATTTTGTCACTCTTCTCTCAGGTTTAATGTGTGCAGCTGATATGAGGGAGTCTGGCGTTTAAAGTAATGGGGTAATGAATATGTAGTTTCAGGGGTGTTTCAGATATGGAATAAACGGGTATGTGAAGCGTTTGATGTTATGAACGGTAACAGCTTGGTTTTTGGGTGTTCAAATTTTCAACTTGATAAAACTTTCTTAACACTCTTCCATATCTTTACAAATGTAACAATGAGTACTAATTTGGTGGGATATCAAGTCACCAAAATCACCCATTAAGAATAAAGTAGAACAAAGTTCTGCTCCCAAACTTTTGAAACTCTCAAAACTTCTAAAGTATATAAAATGTGATCCACAAAAATACGCAACATATCCAGCGATCTGGGTCGAACATTGACCCAACCGAATATCTACGCTGGACCTGCAGTGTTATCTGACCCTCGAGAACTTGAAATACTGTCAACCGAAACATCCGGACAATTTGATCATCGTTGAAGACGCGTTTCGGAGGAGTAGGTCGAGAGGCGGACATTTTTGAATTCCGTGCGCATCGCTGAACAGTTGCGGGGCTCCGGTACGCGAAATGGCGCGCAACGGGCAAAGTTACGAGCAGCGGTGGAGATCGTTAGTCTTGGCCGCGGGAAAATCAGATCTCGGACGATAAAACGTGAGGAAATTCGGGTGAATATTCGGCTCGGGTACGTGACTTGGGCAGGAAGGTTAATAGGAACTGCCTCACGTAGCTCATTCTACGGTTGCAGCAGGTGCATATTATTCACGTCTTGGCCGGATGGATCGCGCGCAAATTCATAAAGCAATCCTTTGTACGGATACTTCGGCGAGGGTCGCCGCTCTTTATGGAAATTTCCCGGTCCGCCTTGCGAGTCCAAGAGGGAACGAAGTCGGATAAAGGTTGGAACGAGAGGAAGACAAAGGGATGTAAAATTTCGGCAAGAAAGACTTAAAATATTGCTGACCGCATTCGCCGAAAAAGGAGTTCCCTTCGTCTGTTCCCCGTCCTTTTTCCTCGTACATGTTGAACGATTTCACGTCGACCGTTAACAATCGTAAAACAAAGAAAGAAGAAAAATTGCTGATGATCCCGCCGGGACGATCGATGGTTTAATCGAGCACAATTTCATAGCCATTAATGATCGGCTAACGGATGGAGACGAATTTCCGCCTCCGCCGAAGACATTTTGCCCGTCGATAACGTCCATTCCCTTCCTCGTTCTTTTCTGCACGGTCGTGTAATCGAAAATCCATGACGTGACCCGCTCGAGGAGAGTCTGTTCGTAGAGATTCAGTTTTACCCGGGACAAGTTGCCAAGACGTCCCACTAATTTTACGGTCAACCGCCAACGTATATACTTCGGTCGACCATATTGAGTTCGTGGCAGGTACAAAGCAGCAGCCAGTGTTGTTGTACTTTGCCCGATAACGATACTAAGATGCTCGCTGCCGGATCACGTGACGTTAATTATCTCCGAAGTAGTTGCAAACTGCGGTAATGTAATAGGGTATACTCCGCGCATACTTCGCGCGCCCCAAGTGTACAAGTTCTTTCGGAGTCCGTCAGCGGAGAACTGTTTCTCATCGGAACTTTGTACGGATGCGAATCGATGTATAGCGAACCTGAGTTGGTATCATTAGCAACGGGAAATACCTTCACGCGACCGTGTGCGAACCGATCCGTAAATTATTTCTTGTTAGATTTAATGGTCGAATAACATGTAGGGAAGTGACTTCTCCCCGCTTCTACAAGTGTTTTTGGATAATTTGTTTTTCATAGTCACATTTTCACCTAAGCTCTCAAATCTGAATTCTTCAGTTCTCAAATTATCAAACTACTTTCTTAAATTTATACGTATTTCAAAATCTCAAATCTCTCTTGAACATTCTGAACTCATAAATTCTCAAGGTCTGAAACTTCCAAATTTTCTAACTTCAAATTAAATTTTCTAGGTTTCGAAATTATCAAATATACATCTTTCCCAATTCCTAACCATCGCAAATCCTGAAATTCCCAAATTTTCAGCACTCCAAATCCATAAATTCTCAAGGTCTCAAACTCCCAAATTTTGTAATTTCTAAATTTCTAAATTGTCAAATTTACGTCCTCCTCAATTCCTCACTATCCCAAATCCGGAAATTCACAAATTCGCAAATTTTCAAGGTCTCAAACTCCCAAATTTTATAATTTCCAAATGTCTAAATCATCCAATTTACGTCTTCCCAAATTCCTCACTATCTCAAATCCTGAAATTCCCAAATTCGCAAATTTTCAAGGTCTCAAACTCCCAAATTTTATAATTTCCAAATTTCTAAATCATCCAATTTACGTCTTCCCAAATCCTAAAATTTCCAATTTCTCAACATTCCAAATCTATAAATTCTCAAGGTCTCATCTCCCAAATTTTCTGACTTCTAAATTTCCAAATCATCCAATTTACGTCTTCCCCAAATCCTAACTCCCCCCAAATCTTAAAATTCCCAAATTCTCAACATTCCGAATTTATAAATTTTCAAGGTCCAAACTCCCAAATTTTATAATTTCCAAATGTCTAAATCATCCAATTTACGTCTTCCCAAATTCCTCACTATCTCAAATCCTGAAATTCCCAAATTCGCAAATTTTCAAGGTCTCAACTCCCAAATTTTCTGACTTCTAAATTTCTAAATCATCCAATTTACGTCTTCCCCAAATCCTAACCACCTCAAATCTTAAAATTCCCAAATTCTCAACGTTCCGAATTTATAAGTTTTCAAGGTCCAAAATTTTATAATTTCTAAATTTCTAAATTATCAAATTTACATTTTCCCAACTCCTCACCACCTCAAATCCTGAAATTCGCAAATTCTCAACACTCCAAATCCATAAATTCTCAAGGTCTCATCTCCCAAATTGACTTCTAAATTTCTAAATCATCAAATTTACATCTTCCTAAATTCCTATCAATCCCAAATTCCCGAATTGTCTTCCCAACTTCGAATTCCATAAAATACAAAGTCATCAATTCTAAAAATTCTATGAAACGCAAATGACCAAAATTCCCCAGAAACGAAAGAGGAATCTGCGGTTCGTGGGTGATATTTTTGGAACACCCTGTATATGTACATACGTTCCAATATACGAGCCACTTACCAGAGAACCACGTGTATGCGCATTCCTGACTTTAGCGCGATACGACTGCATGCGCGGTGTCTTTAATATGCGACAGACAAGTTGACCTCGCCCTTTTCGTGGCGGTACTTGTTTCAGACTATTATCCAAGTACGTAGTTACGCAGCTACCTACTCCACGGTTACTGTAAGGGAATTTATAATAACCGAGCTATAGGGTTATTGCAGCACGATCATCGTCGCGAACAGCTATGATACACCGGATCCTTCAAACGCTCTTCATGTTTGTGTACAGATATGAAGAGCAAAGTGCAGTATCATCTGTTTGGTATAACGTCACGTGGTACTCATAGATATTGATGACGTAGACGCGTAGAGAACTTTTTGCAAATATAATTTTATGATATGGTTACTTCTGGTGAACACCTTTGCTGAATAGCACACCTGAGGTGAAGGATTGAATAGTGTTATAGAATAATATGGAATATCCTCATCATTGGAAGATTAATGATGTGGATTTAGAACAGTGGTAGACAGATATAATGGAAGTTCAAGAGCTCCAGGACATCTGGGTGTAAGTTTGCAGCAAGATGGCGAACATTCAGGCAGATGTTAAATCTAAGAAAAGAAGTTCACATTTAGTAACTTGGAAATTAGTAATGGGTAATTTAATAGGTGAAAATTTGAGGAAATTTGGAAAATAAAAATTGGATAATTTAGAAATGTTTAAAAACACAAACACATATTGTTACTATAAATTTGCAAAATTGTAACATAAATTTAGACATGTAAAAATCTAAAATTTGTGAAAATGTATCATCTATAAATTTGGAAATGTAGAAATTTACTTATATGGAAATTGAAAAAAAAATACAATTTCATTTTCAAATTTATAAATTTGGAAATTTAGAAAATAAGTAATTTAAGAATTTAGAAACGTAGAAGTGAAGAAATTTGATAATTTACCCGAGGAATTTTGGAATTCAAATAACTTGAGAATTATGTAATACAAGAGTTAAAATTTTCAAGCTCAAAAATATAAATAAAAAATTTCAAATTTTCCATCCAGTGCTCTAATTGTAGAAACATGTACTGTAGCATATACAGCAACAAATTACAAATCAAGCTGAAAATTGTATACTCCAATCAAGCCATTCACACCCGGTTCATTACTACAATAATAAATCAGTAGGCTCACATTCTAAACGAATGAAATTCAACTCCAATAAAATATAGCCACGCATTCAAACATAAACTTCTCTTGTTCAAACTAGAAAATCGAAGCAAAATATGATGAACTCCAATCATCTAAACTATCCAATCTGTCAACGCGTTCAGCCCAACAAAATGGCGCCATAGTTCACTTTTTGCTTCGGGTTACACAACAGAAGAATTAAAAACGTGGAATCTGAAATGGTCGAAAGCGGTCATCACGAATAGCCATTAAACTGAATAATGAACCGGGTAACAGATTATTTACTGCTGATCAGACGGTGCTATGCATTCTACTCGTGGTTGTTTGATCGTTTGTACTCTAACCGCGTCGAAGCAGATGATAGAGCAGACGGTGGATAAGATGGATGACGGTAGCATCAGGAACTATGAATAAGAGAATGAAAATAGGAAGAAAACATTAAAGCAAAGGTGTCGACGATGACAACTGGTCCTTGATGCTTTGCATGTTGATGAATCCTATGCTCTCCGTCATTTGTTCGACCTATTGAAGCAACAGCTTCTTTCGAACATATGTCACAAAGCAAATGGCGGTACACGCGTCTCGACACAGATTACGCTATAAACGATGTACTGAAATGCTCGTTTCTGTATTCTATCGCTTCCTCTTCGCGTTATGTCTGCTTGGACAGTTTAGTGGTTGATATAAGTACGATTACGATTGCACGATTTATATGATTCTAGAGACGTCGACAGTGGAGCCAGAAATTGAATATAACGGTGCCATATGTCCAAATTATAGAAATGGAACATGTGTAGGACATATTGAGACGGTTGTTCTATTGATGCCTTCAGATTTTGTTACATCCACGTTTAGGTTAGAAGGATATTTTTATATTACTAGATTCGAATACTGTATTGCTAGATTCTGTATTCCTTTATCCTTGCATCTCTAAATTTTCATATCTCTATATTATTATATTCTATATTTGGAAATTATATCTCCAAATTCACTTTGTAATTTATAGTCTCAAATTCCTATATTTACTAATTGCTACATTCTCAAATTCTAGTATTTCTAAATTCTTATGTCCCAAAATTCCTATGTCCTTAAATTTCTATATTTCTAAATTTCTATGTTCCCAAATTCGAATGTTCCTTTTCTATGTGTTCAAATTCCTATATTCTCATATTCCAATATTCCAAGTCCCTATTTTTATAAACCAGTATTCCCAAATCCCTCATCCACAGATCCCCAAATTCCCAAATCCTTACATCACAAAATTCCTGTATCTTCAAATCCCTATATTCCTAAATCCATAATCCTACAAATCTTCATCACAAAAATCCCTATATTTAAAACTCATATGTTCATAAATCCCTACACTTCCAAATCTCCATATCTCCAAATATCAATATTCCAAAATCCCTCATAGATCTCTATATTCCCAAATCCTTGCATTTCAAAATCCCTATATCCTCGAATCTCAGCATTCTAAAACCCTAATATCTCTAGATACTTATATTTCCAAATTTCTATACATCTAAATCCCTATATCTTCAAATCATATCCCAAAATCTTGAACACCAAAAATCGTTATAAATCCTTGCATCACAAAATATCTTCAAGTACTTCTTTAACATTTTAAAACGATTACAAAAACTTCTACGTGAAAGTGTATCACGATATTTGACACATTTTATCTTTTATTATAACATATCCTTGAAAGCTTTAAAAAATAGAATGACCTAGATTGGAAATCCATCCTGTCAAATTCTAAATATAAGTTCAAGCTTGATACTGTATTTGAGATCTTTTTCCTTTAATTTATTCTTCGAAGTCTGCAATCGAACGACCTCGATTCGAAAGCAAAAGATATTAAAGAAGTTTGAAATTTCTTCTTCGTTCAATAATTTATTCCATGGACATCGTAATATATTAGAACAAACATGCCAGGAACGTTTAGAAGCATATATATTAAATACGTCTAATGCGGCAATAAAATACGGTAAACATAATCGCAATTATCATTAAGCAGTAAATGTTTCCTGCTTCTACACTTATCCTGATTCAAAGGAACTTTACACTGCGCTAGAGTGTACATTATCTTAATCAAGCCGAGCATGACTACTCATGCGGTAGTCAACGCTCTAATAACGTTTATACGGTACAATTATACGTAGCTTTTAATCGCACAATAATGTTGATATATTGCCTCCACAATCTCATAAATGTCCATTCTTTCAACTAAATTACCCGTTGCAATTCGAACGACAAAAGCAAAACACGGCTACCGCGCTACATTTCCCACAAGAACGCCAAAACAACCACGCGAAGGCGATTAAAAATCACTCGAAATAAATCGAAATGGAATGTTAATAACAGGACACACATGGTGATCAAACATCAGTCCCGCGCAATTGTCCATTAGATAGCTGACAGAGGAATCCAAAGGCGATAAGAGGATCAATCAGGCTGTTCCGGCAAAATGCGTTTAACGGATCAATAAAGCGTCACTTTATGGTCCATACCTACAACGAATGTAATGGTTATAACCGCAAGATTTATAATTAATCGTAGAGAATGTGTTTTGCGATTCCCAGCGATTAATGCGCCTTCTAGAATTTACAAAATGACCGTATTGCGAAATACAGAAAGAGTATTCGCTCGATAAATACGCGTTTTACGGGCTCTGGCGGGTTCACTTAGAAAAACGAGTATCTGTTGTATAGTTAATTACACGTGTTTTACTCTATGGTAATTTGTTTATTTCGTCGTTGAAATTATATGTATAAGTTTGTACGTTTTGTGGGAAAGCGATTCTAACGGGTATTCATCGAGCGGTTATTTATCGAGCGACAAGAGCATTTTCCGTGTTTTCTCTGGTTCTCTTTCGACGTTTGCCATTTGTCCAGGGTTCATTGAGGTTAGAAATCTTGCAAGACGATTTGCGGGTGTTTCAAATAGTATTGAAACTTCAGAACGACCGTTCAACGACATTGAACATAAATCGCAATGCGCAGTTCGGACAGTAACCATCGAGATCTAAAATCGTGCCGTTTAATCTGCCGATAATGGGCATTTCCAACGAAGATAGATACACATATTTGTCTAGCATGGAGCTGTTTCGTTGCTATCGGCCGATGCTAGCTACGGCATCGAGGGTCTGTCTCTACTTTATTGCCGGATTCGATCGTTTAATTAGACCGTTGAATCACAACCGTTCGATATGATTCGATTCTCGTTGGCAAATGAAGCGTGAACGCTCGCCGATATTCGGGGAAAATACGTTTCCAAGTATCTTGGATGTCGATTCAAATGTTACCATTCGGAATTTTTCAAGATGGCTTCTCTTCGAATCGAGGTCATCCCATTTTTCGATGCAATATTATCAGAGATAATTTAAAATAATCCTAGCAAAATCATAAATAGCTTTTTCTTTCGGTGAAAAATTCGAACTCATAAAAAGTTGGACTAAAACTAAATTTTCGATAACAACGAATAATTTTTAGTAGACACACTTTTAAAATAAGATTTTACTTTAATTAATATTTCATTTCAAATGTTTCGTGGGAATATTCGAGATGAAAATTGATTTGAATAAATGATTTATTCTTGATTCATGAATATCTTCTATTCGAAATTTGGGTCATAAGGTTATTTGAGATAATGTTGACCCTGTAGTAATATCAGAGCTTTTCCACGAAATTATAATTATAATTTTACCAAATTGTGTAAGATTTTACTTGGGTTAAAGCTTAATTCCATATCTCATTTTCGAATAATTACTGGGACTCAGGATAGTTCATTATTTTAATTATTTGTATAAACTGTTATTCAAGATTAAAATTGACTGTAATAAATAAATTATTCACGAAATTATAGTAACAATTTTATAAATATTAATATTCTAATATTAAGATTCTAATAAATAATTTATTACCTTTCATAAATTACTTCGTTTAAAGTTAAAATGCTTATATTATATTCACAGACAATCAAACTATATACTTTCTTAAATTTTCAATAATCCTTATATTTCAGTAAATTTTAAATAATCCTTATATTTAAATATGGTAAATGGTTCAGACAAAAATTGTAGGTTATCAAGGGGGACATAAAATGGTGGCAGCAATTTGACTTTCAGGTGACCTTGAAACAACCATCCAAGGTCAAATTGTTGCCACCATCTTATGTTCCCGTTGATATACTACAACTTTTGCCTCAAACATCTCTCCATATTAATGATCATTTCCGAAATATATGAATGGGGTCGAACTTTAGAGATACCCTGTAAACAGTTTTGTTTCTTCCGTCACAAGATGTTAAGCTCACTCTTAACCGCATATTGTCCTCGGAATGCTTCGATTTAGGAGTTCGTTCACACAGATATTATTAGGTCCATGTTCGCGTTCATCTATTACCGGGTCTCAGAGACAGAAATTTATTCGTCTTCTCCAGCTTCTTGACTTTTCTCCGCTACTTGGAATATGAGAGCCACGTATAGTCTCGCACCTTCTTACAGGCCGGGCGAGAGAAAAACCTAGAATTAATATTTCTTTCTGCGCCCCCGAACGACCCGCTTGCTCCTTCCTCCCCGCTCGTTCTCCAAAGGCGGATCCACGGAGAAACTGTGAAAAGAATTTAAATTCCGTGGCCCGAGTTCTTATAACGGCTGCTACGACGGCTATGTGTCATATTAAAAAGTTCAACCGAGGTCTTCCGCTGACGTTTATTTCTTAGCCCCGATGATAATGCACCGCTCGAGTTTTCATGGTTTCATGAGCGTTGCTTAAACTGCTGCTGTAACCAACCATGAAATTGTCATCCGTGTTGTATTATCGAAGACGATTATTTTTTTACTGGTTTCGATCAGTGTATACATTTATAATTGTTATTTATGGAATTGACACTGTGACATTAGTTCGTGATTTTTAAACACCGACGTTTGCTAGATTTTGAGTTTTTGACCTTTCGTGTTCTTGATCTCTCGAGTTTCTGAGTTGTTGAGTTTCAGAGATTTCGAGATTTAGACTTGACATTTCAATTTTTCGAATTTTCGATTTTTGTACGCTTAGAAATTTTTAGTTCTCGACTTTTTGACGTTTCAAGTTCTCGAGCTTTCCAGCTTCCGAGCTTTTAAGTTTTCGAACTTTCGAGTTATTGAACTATCGAGTTTTTAAACTTTTGGGTTATTGAGCTTTCGAGTCTGCATTTCTAAATGATCAAACTTATAGGTTATTAAGTTTTCATGTTTTCAATTTCTTAAGCTAACAATTCTTCAATTTTTCATTTTTTCAAGTTTTCAAGTTTTCAAGTTTTCAAGTTGTCAAGTTTTCAAGTTGTCAAGTTTTCAAGTTTTCAAGTTTTCAAGTTTGCAAGTTTGCAAGTTTACAAGTTTTCGAGTTTTCAAGTTTACAAGCTTTCAAGTTTTCACTTTTCCAATTTTTCAATTTTTCAATTTTTCAATTTTTCGATTTTTCAATTTTTCAAGTTTTCAAGTTTTCAAGTTTTCAAGTTTCCAAGTTTGCAAGTTTTCAAGTTTTCGAGTTTTCAAGTTTACAAGTTTTCACTTTTCCAATTTTTCAATTTTTCACTTTTCCAATTTTTCAATTTTTCAATTTTTCATTTTTTCAATTTTTCAATTTTTCAATTTTTCAATTTTTCAATTTTTCAATTTTTCAATTTTTCAATTTTTCACTTTTTCAAATCATCAAAATTTTCAGGATTTGAACTTATCAAGTTTTCAAGCTTCTAAATTTTAATGCAATATTTCAAAACTTCTAAACAACCAAATTTAAGAAATTTCCAAGCAATTAAAGTTTATACTTGACAATTAAAGTTCATACTTGACAAACTCCCTTACAACCAAATCAAATATCCAATTTTTCAAATTCTTCAATTCTAATTTCTTCATAATTTCCGTAACATAATTAACTCTGATACAAATTAACTAAATACAACTTACCTAAATAATGCATTAACCCTTTGCACTCCTATGTCGAGTGTGGCTCTAAATCACATTTCTATTGGATCAGTTAAGTAGATTAATCCAACATTATTTTAATTATTCACTACTTATAATAAATGAAAAATATATTAGTCACATACTGCACACAGTTGCAATTATATTGAGATCTCCCTTCTTGATCTATTTTGTAAATTCGTTGGCAAGTAATAAAAATTGAGGAGTGCAAAGGATTAACATAGAATTTTTTACAACTACTCTTTCTATACCAAATTTCAAAAATTCCAGATTCTCCCCATAAATCACACGATCGATTGAAACGAGCATAAAATACATAAATGAATACTGGAATACGGTATAAGTTATAGAAATACTCGAAATATTAGCATGGGTTAATAAATATTTCTAACGGCATCGAGGTTTGATTTAACAACTTCGCGCACGTGGTATTAGTAGTTTTGAACGTCCAATTAATTTCACGGCAAGATTTGTGACCAATTGAAATCTGTACACGCTCGTGATCACGAACCGAGTCATATTTAAAGTTCTAACGTTATAAGGCAGAGAACAGATGATCCCGGTGTTCAGTTACGACACGTACAGATAAGACTGGCTAATGCAGCTAGAACACATTTCAAATAGACGTGATCGCTCCAAGGTAGTCGCGATTTTCATAGGACCTATGCATCCAGCACATTTCAGTGTCCACAAACATGTCTATGTTTAGAGGATTTTGCTTATCTGGAGCTCGTGAAATGGCTCTATTAATTCTGATTGCAGAACCAACTGTGCAGAAATACTATATTTTGCAGTATATCGTTGCGTATAAAATTGTGGGTTTCGAAATAGAAGTATGACAATGTTCTGATGTTAGAGAAGCATCGTATGACACTTATGGCGTCCACATACAGCTGAAACTTCTATCAAAATAATTGCACAAATTATCGATACTTAATTGAAAATTGGTTGTTTATTTGAATTAAGCAATGAATTATTCAGGTTAATGGATTTAATGCATTTAATATATTTATTTTCATTTGCTTTTCATTGTATGATATTCAGCTTCCAATTGTTTTGCACATATTTATTTATCCACAATCAAAAACATTGTTGCTTATTAATAATTTTTTTAATGAATTTATACACTCTTTTACATCATCACATTTTTGTTCTGTTACAGAATTTGGAAGATTGAAAGGGAATCAACCACTTTATCGGTAAGTGATAATTTTATTATATGCATGTCTTGGTCTTTTTTAAAAATGTAGGACCAACATTGAATGATTACTATCTTGTGTAAATATTTGTATGTGTTATTAAACAATGTCTATTTTTAAACATTCTCAGGTGCTCAAAAACACCATTCACCTTAATTATACTGCTCTATATAAAAATTTGTGCTGGTCAGAAAATTACATCTTTGATAATAATTTAAACCTTTATAATTATACTATTTTATATACAAATTTATACATGACAGTAAACAGTGATTATTTTCAAACGATTACGTTGTGACGTGTACAAAGTCACCAATTATTTTAATTATAGTCTAGTGTAAATACTTCGTGGCAGTAAAAAATGGCTATTTTCGAACGATTAATAACGAGTCCAATATCACCACTTATCTTAACTGCATATTACTCTGGCGATTACAGGTTCAAAACCTCAAGAAAAACCTCATTTATTACTAATCAGCAGTAATCAGATAATTTGTTTAGATAAATATCTAATAGCGGTTTTGAAAAATTGCCATGATTGCCGTCGTGATGCGAGGATACCTGTTCGTTCGTCGAAATAAAAGACCCATCTATCGATACGGTAACTGAAGGGAATTTCCGTCAGCCGGTCGGACATCTTGACATATGACTCTTTAAAGTTTACTCACACGAAAGTGCAGTTTAGACTCCTCTTCCGGCGCGAACTCACTGCAGTCTTCTCGCACGAGCGGATTCGCGTTATTCATTTTCTCGATCGATGGCTTTTTATATGTTTGACATCCCGTTCTGCAGTGCTTGTCGTCGATTATACGAAACATACACGGAATCATACGGTAGCCAGTGTGTGTATGCTTCGTTAATCCTTTAATCGCGATAGCCATCACGTTCGAAGTTTCATTCATTTTTCTGTCATTTTCCTAAAGAATAGCTGTCACGGGATTAGAACAAAATTTGACTCTGCAGATTTTCAGTGTTGTTTTCACGTTTGAATCTGTACTTTTTTTTACAATAAGAAATAATATAGATTTTATGAAAGGTTCAAGTTGCAGCTTGTTTTATGATTCAATTTGTTGTAAATTGCAGTATAAAATCAATTATAAATAATCTTAGCCTTAGTTGGATTCAACTGTATTTTTTATTTGCAATGTCCATATTGAATTCATCTGTACTTCTGCATCTGCTATCATGTCCATCTTGTATTCAACTATATTCCTTCATGTACCATCATGTTTATTTTTAATTCAACTATATTCCCTCATCTGCTATCATGTTCATACTGAACTCAACTATATTCCTTTATCTGCCATCATGTTCATACAGAATTCATCTATAGTTTTAATCTACCATCATGTCCATCTTGTATTGAACTATATTTCTTCATGTGCCAACATGTTCATCTTGAATTAAACTATATTTCTTCATCCGCCATTATGTCCATCTTGAATTCATCTGTATGTCTTCATTTGTCATCATGTTCATACTGACTTCAATTTTTTTTTTATCTGTCACCATGTGTATCTTTACTTCATCTATATTTCTTCATCTGTCATCATGTTCATACCGAATTCAACTGTATCTCTTCATTTGACATTATGTTCATGTTAACTTGAATTGCATTTTTCATTTACCAGCATGTCTATCTTTACTTCATCTATATTTCTTCAACTACCATCAAGTCCAGTTTAAATTAAACTATATTCCTTCATCTGCCATCATGTCTATCTTGAATTCAGTTGGATGTCATTTGCCAGCATGTTCATACTGAATTCAACTATAGTTTTCATCTGTCATCATGTCCATCTTAAATTCAACGATATTTCTTCATCTGCCATAATGTCCATTTTGAATTCAACTATATTTCTTCATCTGCCATTATGTCCATATCGAATTCAACTGTATATCTTCATTTGTTATTATGTTCATATTAACTTGAATTGCATTTTTCGTCTGCCATCATGTCCATCTTGAATTCAACTATATTTCTTCATCTGTCATCGTGTCTATTTTAAATTCGACTATATTTCTTCATATGTCATCATGTCTATTTTAAATTCAATTATATTCCTTCATCTGCCATCATGTCCATCTTGAATTCAGTTGTATTTCCTCATTTATCACTATGTTCATATTAACTTGAATTGCATTTTTCATCTAACATCATGTCCATCTTGAATTCAACTATATTTCTTCATCTGTTATCATGTCTATTATAAATTCGACTATATTTCTTCATATATCATCATGTCTATTTTAAATTCAATTATATTCCTTCATCTGCCATCATGTCCATCTTGAATTCAGTTGTATTTCTTCATTTATCACTACGTTCATATTAACTTGAATTGCATTTTTCATCTAACATCATGTCCATTTTCAATTCAACTATATTTCTTCATCTGTCATCATGTCTATTTTAAATTCGACTATATTTCTTCATCTGTCATCATGTCCATCTTAAATTCAACGATATTTCTTCATCTGCCATTATGTCCATTTTGAATTCAACTATATTTCTTCATATGTCATCATGTCTATTTTAAATTCAATTATATTCCTTCATCTGCCACCATGTCCATCTTGAATTCAGTTGTATTTCCTCATTTATCACTATGTTCATATTAACTTGAATTGCATTTTTCATCTAACATCATGTCCATCTTGAATTCAACTATATTTCTTCATCTGTCATCATGTCTATTTTAAATTCAACTATATTTCTTCATATGTCATCATGTCTATTTTAAATTCAATTATATTCCTTCATCTGCCACCATGTCCATCTTGAATTCAGTTGTATTTCCTCATTTATCACTATGTTCATATTAACTTGAATTGCATTTTTCATCTAACATCATGTCCATCTTCAATTCAACTATATTTCTTCATCTGTCATCATGTCTATTTTAAATTCGACTATATTCCTTCATCTGCCATCATGGCCATCGTGAATTCAGTTGTATTTCTTCATTTATCACTATGTTCATATTAACTTGAATTGCATTTTTCATCTAACATCATGTCCATCTTCAATTCAACTATATTTCTTCATCTGTCATCATGTCTATTTTAAATTCGACTATATTCCTTCATCTGCCATCATGGCCATCGTGAATTCAGTTGTATTTCTTCATTTATCACTATGTTCATATTAACTTGAATTGCATTTTTCATCTAACATCATGTCCATTTTCAATTCAACTATATTTCTTCATCTGTCATCATGTCTATTTTAAATTCGACTATATTTCTTCATCTGTCATCATGTCTATTTTAAATTCAATTATATTCCTTCATCTGCCATCATGTTCATCTTGAATTCAGTTGTATTTCTTCATTTATCACTATGTTCATATTAACTTGAATTGCATTTTTCATCTAGCATCATGTCCATCTTGAATTCAACTATATTTCTTCATCTGTCATCGTGTCTATTTTAAATTCGACTATATTTCTTCATATGTCATCATGTCTATTTTAAATTCAATTATATTCCTTCATCTGCCATCATGTCCATCTTGAATTCAGTTGTATTTCCTCATTTATCACTATGTTCATATTAACTTGAATTGCATTTTTCATCTAGCATCATGTCCATCTTGAATTCAACTATATTTCTTCATCTGTCATCATGTCTATTTCAAATTCGATTATATTTCTTCATCTGTCATCATGTCCATCTTAAATGCAACTATACTTCTTCATCTGTCATAATGTCTATTTTAAATTCAACTATATTTCTTCATATGTCATCATGTCTATTTTAAATTCAATTATATTCCTTCATCTGCCACCATGTCCATCTTGAATTCAGTTGTATTTCCTCATTTATCACTATGTTCATATTAACTTGAATTGCATTTTTCATCTAACATCATGTCCATCTTGAATTCAACTATATTTCTTCATCTGTCATCATGTCTATTTTAAATTCAACTATATTTCTTCATATGTCATCATGTCTATTTTAAATTCAATTATATTCCTTCATCTGCCACCATGTCCATCTTGAATTCAGTTGTATTTCCTCATTTATCACTATGTTCATATTAACTTGAATTGCATTTTTCATCTAACATCATGTCCATCTTCAATTCAACTATATTTCTTCATCTGTCATCATGTCTATTTTAAATTCGACTATATTCCTTCATCTGCCATCATGGCCATCGTGAATTCAGTTGTATTTCTTCATTTATCACTATGTTCATATTAACTTGAATTGCATTTTTCATCTAACATCATGTCCATCTTCAATTCAACTATATTTCTTCATCTGTCATCATGTCTATTTTAAATTCGACTATATTCCTTCATCTGCCATCATGGCCATCGTGAATTCAGTTGTATTTCTTCATTTATCACTATGTTCATATTAACTTGAATTGCATTTTTCATCTAACATCATGTCCATTTTCAATTCAACTATATTTCTTCATCTGTCATCATGTCTATTTTAAATTCGACTATATTTCTTCATCTGTCATCATGTCTATTTTAAATTCAATTATATTCCTTCATCTGCCATCATGTTCATCTTGAATTCAGTTGTATTTCTTCATTTATCACTATGTTCATATTAACTTGAATTGCATTTTTCATCTAGCATCATGTCCATCTTGAATTCAACTATATTTCTTCATCTGTCATCGTGTCTATTTTAAATTCGACTATATTTCTTCATATGTCATCATGTCTATTTTAAATTCAATTATATTCCTTCATCTGCCATCATGTCCATCTTGAATTCAGTTGTATTTCCTCATTTATCACTATGTTCATATTAACTTGAATTGCATTTTTCATCTAGCATCATGTCCATCTTGAATTCAACTATATTTCTTCATCTGTCATCATGTCTATTTCAAATTCGATTATATTTCTTCATCTGTCATCATGTCCATCTTAAATGCAACTATACTTCTTCATCTGTCATAATGTCTATTTTAAATTCAACTATATTCCTTCATCTGCCATCATGTCCATATCGAATTCAGTTGTATGTCCTCATTTGTCATTATGTTCATGTTAACTTGAATTGCATATTTCATCTGCCATCATGTCCTTCTTGTATTCCACTATACATGTTCATCTGCCATCATGTCCACACTGAATTCAACTGTATTTTTTCATGCATCGCCATACGCATATTGAATTGAACTGTGTGTTTTCATCAGTCATGTCCATCCCGAACGCACCTGTAATTTTCATCCTTTTTCTGGAACATGTAAAAGAATTTGCAATTGCGACAACTATCAGAATTCGGACGTTTTTAACATTGTCCTTTGGCGTCGATTCCAATTAAAAATTTGATTTCACGGTATGTATTACGGAATTCGTAATAACAAGATCAGCGTTCCGTCCGGCTGAAAAAGAAGAAATAAGAATTCGACATTACGCGGTAGATATTAAATTGCCAATATCGTTAATTGTCCCGAAAACTCGATCGGCGATCAAATAAATCGATTCCATTCGACAGCCTCGTCCCGTTCGAAATAATCGAGTTGGATCCTCGTTAAAAGGAGCAAATTGACAATTCCTCGCGTATCGAATCCGGTCAATCGAAGCGTGCGTTACGCTTGCGCAGCATTTGCACCAGCTACGTATCCAATAATTCGGTTTATCGCTGCGACGTCTGAATTAATAAGCAACTTGTCTATCTTGAAATCAAACCAATCAAAGTACCATCTAAGATCCCGACCACGAGCTTGCGACGTGCTCAATTGAATGCACTATTGAAACAGAATTCAAACCAGATACATTTACCGACCGCTCTCGAAATTGCTACCGACAAATGCACGTAACGTGCTTTCTTGCGCAACCACTTTAACGATGTTAGTGCCTGCCGAGATATATCGTAACTTTGGAATCAGAGATTTTGCAAATAAAGACGAATATTATGGTAAACTCGAGCTGTGCAGTACAGTCTCGCTATATGGCCCGTTGAACGAGTTCTGATTCGATTTTGAGGTAGTTAATACCACTATATTACTTAGCTATTGTTCTACAAAAAGGAATTTGAAATTTATAGATATTTTATTTTTTAAGATTTTGTATTTACACGTGGAACTTGCAAGGTTTTTGATTTAAAAGTTTAAAATGTTAGATATATAGAAATTTAGAAATTACTTGCTAGTTTAGCTAGTTTCGAGTAGACTTGCAAGTTTAGAAACATAGAAATTTTCGTCAGCAGAAATAATATAGAATAACCTTGAAAATATCTGAAGATCAAAGTCACGCACTTCTCACTTTTTGTTTCGACATTAATCACTGTAAAAATTGTTCTTAACTCATTACCCGTAAAAAACGAGTGGTGGGCAGGATATAGCCCGCGGGCCCTTGTTTGTCGACGTCTGTTCTAGCTGAACAAAATTAACTTATAACGTGACATATTGGCTGCCGCAAGTGACATGGCAATTCGGAATCCGTGGCCCGTTATGGTTGCATTCGACACAGTTGAGAAGAAATAAAGCGTTTCAAAACATGGCTTCCTGGATGCTGACAAAACCAAGGCTAAATTTTCGCCACAAGTATCCCGACACTCGGATTCACGACAAATAGTCTTCCGCGTTTCGTTTGCGATCAAAGCATCGGAATATTCATGGCCAGGGGCATAATAATGCAAGCAATTAATTTGTATTTACTTTTAATTTATACGGTTTACGTATCGTAACTCGACTGATTGAGCTTCGATTATTGAACTTCATTTCCCTTGCCCTGCAATTACCTGAATGTTTGACAGTTATATGAGTGCGTTCATTAAGCACCGATTATCGCGGCATATGTTGATGACAAAAATAAAAGACAACGATACACGCATGCCTTTATGCAAAATTGTAAATCAACAGTATCGATAGGGACGACAAATTGTTATTGTCAAATTTGCAGACTGATTCGTAAACGAACCTCGTGCTCGAGTAATTAATTCCACTTTTATGTCGATTTTGATGCGAACAATTTCAACAAAATGTAGGTATTTTTTTCAGTTTGGTTATTTGTATTTAGTATATTTGTTTTATTTATGTCATTTATTTTGTTTATTACATTTGTTTTAGCAGATGTGAAAGATAACGTTACTTGGAAATATTGTATAAAATACTTATTGTTAGTACGGTATTTGAATTCAGAAAGATTTGATTAGATATTTAATTATGAGATTACAGGAACTTAAAATTAGAAAAGATGATCTTGGATCTGCGCAGGTGGGTCTACGCATGCGCGTCATAATAAATTCGTCTGCGCAGATCGTCAGCGCATGCGCTGATTATACTGAGGTTACGCCTGCGCAGACGAATCTGCAAATGAATTTACCAAAACTGATATAGACACTTTACTAATGAAATATGCGAAACAAATTCATAGAACAACTAATAATTGTAGTATTAGCACTAGAAAAATCAATGTTGTGTCTATATTTATTACCAAATTAAAAATAAATTTGCAAAATAAGTCAGTAAATAATACAAACGAAATCAACATTACACGATTATTCTTTATCTCTCGAATATCTGAAAGATACTTTAATAAAATTCAAAATTAAAAATTTAAATTGATCGATTTTATTATTATACCTCAGTTGATAATTATTAATTATTAACAATTAAAATATTAACTTTTATCATCGTAAATAGTTTATGGAAGTATATATACAGAACTGGGATCAATTTTGTTTCTAGTGGTTCTTATGTAACTCACATAATTCCATTCTGCACCAATTACGTTCCGTAAAGCAATCTAAATTCTATACGAATCTTGACCGAATCAGATACTTCCGACTGCAATAAAGAACCTAGAAACTTAATTGCCCGGCAGAAACAGTAATAAATAAATCCGCAAGAGAACGAGTACGAACATATCCACACATATCATCGAAAGAGTTAATGACACGACAAATGAAACGTTGTTGAACTCAATGACTAAATTAAACATGTGGCAGTAACATCGCCACACGGATACACCATTGCGCCGATTAAACAACCATTACTCCTAACATTTGCTGTTCGCTCCATAATAATCACTCATTTGCGTCCATTACTCAGAACCAAGGTCCGTTACCAGCACGATCACCGACAATTACACCCATCCGATTAGTCATCCATTCCTCCACAACTTTCCTGGTAGATCGCGCTAAAATTAAATGTTATACCCGGCGCGATCACAAGGCTGAACGAGATCAAGCGAAGCGAACAGGGCAAAAAAGGGATTGACAGGGTGGCGAGGATACAAAGACAAGGGTACAAAAAGATGAACATCGAGTAGGTTGACTGTCTCGTAGCTGGTCGGTCGTTCTGTCGAGATATCACGAGTGGCAGTGTAACGCGGTAGGACGGCGCGTAATTAACGCCTCATGTAGATGGTATCGTGTTGTGGACGATCCGCGTGACGACCGGTGATGTACGACCGTGGAGCGGCGTAATGGAATATTATTATCGGTCAGCATCGACTCGTTGAGGTTGAATTAGTGGCGATGTGGAAGCACGCTGGCTCACGAAACGACGCCTCGATCGCTCGATTCGAGTAAACCAGTCGATGGCTAGTCGATGCAGCCGTGCGTTGCGACCAACCACGCAACAGTGAATGGTCCCTTGGAAGCTAACCACCAGAGACAAGCCGATTCATCGTGGAACTTTCGCTGTTCGCGGTGCTCGATCATCCAGCAACGGCAAAATACTGCATCCGCTGGTTAGCTAGACTGCGGAAGCACGAGGGGATGAAGAAACTTAACGGGACCCGCCAACTGAGCCTGACTACCTTTCCAACAGGGAACGAGATTAGTCGAGGATATTGAATTTCGTGTAGGCTGAACGATACCAGCAAAATTGAAACAGACGTTCGGCTAAGTGTAAGATCAGTGATGAACAACCTGCGGACCCCCAATTAACCCCCGCGATACTGACGGTAAGGGTAACCGCACGAACGATGCACCGATACGCTTAGACCCTTAACCCATTCCTCCTTGCAGAAGCGTTTTAGTTAAAGGATCTTTTAAACGTCGACAGTGTTATTTTCACGCTGAAACTGTTAAAGCGATCAAATAACCGGTTTATAAGGTTCTTATTCGGAACGTGTTACGATGGAAGTTGTTGAGGGGATTTTTTTACAAATTTCTGGTCATTTTTGTCGAGCTGTGGAATTCATTGATTTATGCTTTATTTAATTTTTTTTTTGAAAGAAATAAATTTTATTATTGTGCTAAGGTTTATTATTATACTTCTCAAATTAGAATAAGAAATTTATGATAAATTCTAATATTTGTAAAGAATTCTGGAATTTATTATACTCTGTATTAGTTTCAATTTCGAATTTAGTGCGCATCATTCGCTGTAAGGGTGAATTTTAATATTATTAATTCAAGCGTTTAGTGGACGATTTTTTTCCTTTTTGCATTGTTTAACACTCATTCTTCAAAACATTTTGATTTAAGTGCAGAAATTGTGCTGCTATGAGTTAATACCAATTAAACTGGTAATTAATTTAGAAATTTAGAAATAGTAATTTGAAAATTTAGAAATTTAGGAGTATTATGTTTTTATACATTCGAACTGGCAAATTCATAAATTTAGAAATTTAGAAATCGTTTGAAAATCAGAAAATTTGAAAGTTTAGAAATTTGTAAATTCAGAAGGATTGTATATTAAAATTTTTAAATTAAAAATAGGGAAAAGAAATTTATAAATTTTGTGTTTGTAGAAATATAGAAATTTGATTGGTTATTTGAAAATTTGGAAATATTACATGTCCAAAGTTTGGAATGAAGAATGAACAACAGAAATTTACAAATTTCGTTAATTTACAATATAAAAATTTGATCATTTTAAGATTTGAAAATGATACGTACTTAAATTTTCATCTGGTAAAGAGAGTTAAGAGATTTGGTCAATTTGAACATTTTTAAATTTGATTGATTGTCATTTGGAAATTTCGAAGCTTAGAAGTTTGAAAATTTGGAAATTTGGAAATTGAGAAGTTTGGAAATTTAGAAATTTAGGAAAGTTAGATATTTACAAAACTTCTAGGAACCTACAAACGAGAAAGTCGGTACACGCATGCGCCTACAGCGATGTCAACCGTCTCAACACGTATAAAGTCGTGCAACCCCATACCAGTTACTTCTCTGGAATACCAACTTCACAATCTACGAAAAATTGATGACTTAAACAGTATTATAGATATTCACGTTAATTAGCCGGTATTATACATCAAATTTCAAAGATTTAATTAAAAAATATTACTCATGAACATACAAGATAATATTATAAAATTTTATTTCAACGAAGATCTACTGTGAAATACAATTTTTAATATGCTTGAGCAGTCAAAAATTACGTCCGGTGTAAAGAAATAGCAAATTATTAATTAGGCTAATTTCAGAAGTATTTAATATAATTAAGTTAGACATAAAGCTGAAACTAGTTGTAATTACAGAATCTTCCCACGTAATTCAGATATTACCAGGTGATGGCTACAAATCGTTTCCGAACTTACCATAAGGAACGAGGGAAATTATCGAAGTTTAGTTTAACGAAGTTTCGTTCTATCGGGTGGATCGAGTAGAGCCCTTGTCTTGTTGTGCACACTTTTTCAACGGGCATCGAGTTTCAAACTTAATTACGTCCGCAGCACAGTGATCTCAAAACAGTTTAACGAGGATGCCTTAGAAACTTTATCTAGGACAATCGGCATAAAAGACACGACGGAGAGGAGTCTCGCATTCGCCAGGAAGACGGTCGACGACGCGAGAAGACAATGTGGGGACCTCCCTCGAGAGACGAGGAATGAGAAAACGCCGAGATCCGGCCGGCCATTGTGCGAAACTCGCTGTCGAACTTTGTTGACTTCTTAAAAAGTCGTAAAAGACGGCCG
Source organism: Megachile willughbiella (assembly GCA_945859595.2). NCBI lineage: Eukaryota > Metazoa > Arthropoda > Insecta > Hymenoptera > Megachilidae > Megachile > Megachile willughbiella. The sequence goes on from OX243807.1 coordinate 4,675,738, forward strand.
GAGGTTCTGTCCACGAGTGACGGCGTGTACTTTCCGACACTCAGCCACGTTTGGCAGAAAATTGACGTCGTGGACGTTTTTCTCATTTTCTGCTCCGTTTCCCTTCTTTTTCTTCCTTCTTCTTCTTCTTAATTGTTCGGCTTCGCATCGACAAGACGATTAGAGAGGGTCTTACTGTCGACCACGATTCGTTTCGAATATTTATACGTTTCAATTCTTGCTTCATAAAATTAAAATAAAAATCTTGCTTCAAATTCAATTGTATATTTAACTAAATTTGACATACAGCCTACACATTATTTGTAATTGAAAATGCAGTAAAAATATAAATAAATGACACAACTAATTAATGTGTACATTAGTTCTTTATCTTGATATATAAAGTAATACGGATTTTAAGAAAGTAAGGAATTTAGACATTTTTAAGCTTCCAAATGTATTTATTTGCAAGTTTAAAAATGTAGAAATTTTGAATTATGAAAATGTGAAAATTAAAATATTTGAAAAATTATTAATTGCAATTTATAACGTAATTCATTCAGAAGTCGTTTGAGTTATCTATTATTATTTTTCATAGCAGTTCAAAAATATATTCCCAAATCAAACGTTCTCAAAATAAAAAATATCATGCAACAAATAATTAAAAATAGTGAATAAAAATCACAATACTTCCATAATAAAAAAATTATAAAAATAATAAAAAAAATTCAGAAAAATAAATATGGTTAATATCTCCAGTTCTATTTGTTGAAATCTGACGATTTTTATACAGAAGAAATTCTCCGTAGTTAAAGTTAACGTTTCCTATCTTTCTTCTTCGTAGAAACGTTCTATCGTTTATTACGATTGCTCCTTTGGTCACGATTGATCGTTCTAGATTTAAACGCGTTTCTCAGCTCCAATAAATTGATTACCTGGACGTGTTGCTCGTTTCTTCTCTCTACGCTTCATAATCCAACCTCAAAGTCCTTCGACCATGATTTATTTGAAAATTTATGCGCTCGGCGCGGGCATCATTTTTGCGCTTGATCATCCTGTCTTGATTGCTTGCAATCTCTGCACGCTTCTTGTCCCAATAAAATTGATTTCTGCTCGCCCTGAATGATGTTTCGAAATCTGTTCCTGCAAGCTGATTGAACGTTTTTGGAACTTTGCTCAAATATTTCAACATTTTTTCCACTCCGAACTTTGTTGACATTTTTATTCTGCGAATTTTTTAAAAATTGTTATAATTGTATATTGAAAATTTAATTGTGGTTTAATAATAAACGTAATTTAAAAAACTTGGAATTTTAGAGAATAATATAAAGGTGCAGATAGAATAATATTTATACGTTTTAATCTTTGAAAAGGGTAGTATAGGAAATATTTATTTTATTACTCTGAAATATAGGAAAAGTAAGAAATTTTCGTTTAAATTTTTTTATTTGCTTTTCTTTATTATTATTTATTTATTACTTTTGCTTTTAATAAACTTCTTGTGATTTTTTAAATTTGTAACCTTTCGAATTTTGAAATTGTTGATTTTTCAAATATTTAAATTCTTTATTTCTTTAATTTATATGTTGTCAATCTTTTGACTTTTTTGATTTCTAAACTGTCAACTTTCTAAATTCTTAAATTTCTAAGTTTCCAAATTTTGAAATTCACGAGTTGGTTTTCTATCTTCCCAAATTTTTCGACTTTTTACAAATTTCTCTTTTGTAAATTTTTTGATTCCCAAATTGCAAAATTTCTAATCCTTCACATTTTTAGATTTCTATATTAAATTTTTCAGTTCTCAAATTTATAGATTCACAAATTTTGATATTATCAATTTTTCAAATATCTTAAACATCTGACACCCTCAAATTCCTCAAATTTCTGAAACTTATCAAATTGATCGAACTAATCACATTGATCAAACTAATCAAATTGATCAATCTTATCAAATTCATCAAACTTATCAAATTGATCAAACTAATCACATTGATCAATCTTATCAAACTAATCAAACTTATCAAATTGATCAAATTGATCAAATCAAAATTATTAAACTTATTAAATTTATGAAACTTATACACTTGATCCAACTAATCAAACTGATCAACCTTTTAAATTGATCAAACCTTAAAATTAATCAAAGTTACCAAATTCATGAAATTTATCAAACTCATCAAATTTTCAAATTTTTCACTGTACATAACAGATTTGTTTTTTCGCCTAAAATTCACGAACTGCGACAGTTCTGTGACATGGTGCATTATCATGCAATAGAAACCAACTCCTTGGCGCTCGATATTCGGGCCTCACACGAACGATTCTTTTCCACAAACGTTCCATAACACCCAGATAATATTCGCCATTAACATTTTGTCCCTGTGCAACGAATTCCCGAAGTATAATACCTTTAGAATCGTTTGGAATTTAGAAAAATCCAAAACCTGGCTTTGGGTCGTCTTCCAAAGTATCACGACCATCCTGGAATCGCTTATACCACTCGAACACACGTGTACGGGATAAACAATCGTCGCTATAAACATTTTTCATTAATTCAAATGTTTCTGTAAAAGTTTTACCGAGCTTTACCGAGCAGAATTTAATATTCGCTCTTTGCTCCATCGTGATTTTGTGACACGGTGACGAAAGGTTCTGTCGCTTTAAACACTATAAGTTTACAATTCGTTGCTCGATTCCAATAACGATTGGTTTGTTTTGTAGGGGAGGAATACTGTTTTCAAATAGCATATTGTTTTCATAAATGTCGCTAATAGTGTCCCTTAAATTTACAACGTTCCGTTACTTTTCAGACATACTGTGTATAATATAATGTTATATGCATGAAAGTGAAATTTTCGTACGTGGTCCTAATTCGATGGTCAGGAACTGTAAGAGAGAAAAAGAGGAAATGAAATAAATTTCGTTCCCGTCGTAGGTTTCTGCGCGGTCGATCGTTCCAAGTGGTCGAAAGTTCTCGTTTGTCAAAGGGAAGGAACTAACGGGTTCGCGGTGAAATTGTAGCATGTCGAAAGCGCGAACGACGCGGACTCGCGCCGCTACGAAATTACAGAGAGGGTCCCGTTGCTTGCACGCCGTGCAGGAACTGCGACAAATCCGATTTTAATGCGATCAGAGCATACCTGGTGTGCAGCTGGAGTTTCGAAAGCTCCGCTGATTTACGTGCATCGCTAGTCACCGAGCGGATAAGCGGAGCGGCGCGGAGCGGAAACACCGACCGGCTGATCGTTAGAAGGCTTTTGATTAGCACGAATGAAAGTGAAGAAGAAGTTCTAATCTGCGGTCGGTGCACGTCAGCCAATTAGAGTTCCTCGTGGATGGCTCATCGAAGTTAGATTGCCAAGAGCTTGTGGCGAACTTAATGAGAGCATCTGTATGATCTTCGCGTCCAATAAGCCGGCGCGGAATTTGAAACTGATACTCGAAATTCGAAATCTTGCGAAAAAAGAACGAACGTGATTTCATTTACGCTGGTTCTTATTTTATCGTAAACTTCTTCGGTACACCGGTTGAGGATTCGTGGAGTATTTAGAAGAATAGCTGGTGAAAATGAGAAACTTTTAGCTGGATTTGGTGATTTTTAGGTTCTAAACTCAAATTTGGAATTAGGCTCTAAATTCAAGTGGAAGTAAATTTTAAATTGCAAGCTGAATTTATGAATTTGGAATTAAATTTTGATTCTTAAATTACTTCTACAAATTTTCAGTGAAATTTGGAGAAAATTTTTTAGTTAAATTTTCAATTGTAAATTATTTCTGCAAATTATTAGTTCAATTTCGAGATCAATTTTGTATTGCAAATTATTTTCGCAAATTTTGAGACAAAACTCGAATTTTAAATTACGTTTGCGAAACTCAAGTTAAATTCTAAATTGAATTTATAAATTTAGAATTAAATTGTGATTCTTAAATTACTTCTACAAATCGTAAGAAAAATTTTTAATTGAATTTATAAATTCTTAATTAAATTTTAGATTTTAAATTGCAGCTGTACGTTTCAAGTTGAATTTTAAGTTAAGTTCGTAATTTCAAATGACGTTTGTGAATTTTAAGTAAAATTTATAATTAAATTTGTACAATTTATAAATTTTTTATTTCAAATTACATTTGCAAATATTAAGTTGATTTTTAAATTAAATTCACAAATTTTGCATTACATTTGCAAGTTTTAAACTAAATTTTAAATTTAATATTAAATTTTTGCAAATATCTTCCATTATTATCTACTACCTTATGAATCAGAAAATAATTCAAATAACAGTTTGAAAATGCTCTTCAAAATTCTATTAAAAGTCGTATCGCTATTTGTATCAATCGCGTCAATAAAAATCGATGAATATAACGGAATACCACTTCAAACCGAAATAAAATACACCAATAGTCGTTTATCTCTTGATGCAGTCCCTCTGTTTTCCCTTTCGATGCGATCAAACAGCGAAAGGATCCTTTATTGCGACAGAAACGAGAAATTAATTTGAAACGGAAGCGTAACTGTTCATCTTTTATTGCGCCGGCGGATCGTCAAGAACGATATACGCAATTCTTGGACGAAATATTACGAAACTCAAGATTATTTTCCTCTTCAAAGCTCTTCGAAGCTCTGTCTCGAAAGACAATAACTGTTCATAAGAACACTTTATTGGTGCATCGTTCAATGAATTTTCTCGAAATTCAGTTGCTCGTTGAAGTCGAATTTGAATTGATAGTTTCTTTTAAAATTGTCCTGATGGATTCTGGTAAATGAAGATGTTTATTATATTTATTTATTATTAATATATATTTGTCAGGTATTTCGAAATTGAAGCGAAGGAGAATTATTCCGAGAATATTTCTTCTCATTCTGCAGATTTCAAATCAACAAGTTTGAGTACTTAGACGAGTGTTTAATAACCAAATGGTTATTTAGAAATTTATAGAAATGTTGAAATATTTGGAAATATTTATACAAATGTTGAATTATGAAGTTTAGGAATCTTGTAGTTTGATGACTTGGAAGTTTATAAATAGAGGAATCATCGGATTTTCAAAGTTTTTAGATTTTACATTTTAGTTGAAAATTTGGAAATTTGGAAATTTAGAAATTTAGAAACTTTATAAGAATATCAAGTTTTCAAATTTATGAACTTATGAATTAATGAATTTATGAACAAAGCGCTGTAAACTTATAAGATTTAGAAATATAGGAATTTCAAACTTGAAACATTTTTGAATTAATAATTTAACTATATTTGTATTTGGAAATATTCAAATTTAGGAATTAAGAGATCTAGGTATCGAGAAATTGAAAAACTGTGAAATTCACAACTTGAGATATGAAATTAAGAAATTGGAAGATTGAGAAATTGAGAAATTGAGAAATTGAAAAATTGAAGAATGGAAGAATTGCAGAATTGAAGAATTGAATAATGGAAGAATTGAAGAATTGAAGAATTGAAGAATTGAAGAATTGAAGAATTGAAGAATTGAAGAATTGAAGAATTGAAGAATTGAAGAATTGAAGAATTGAAGAATTGAAGAATTAAAGAATTGAAGAATTGAAGAATTGAAGAATTGAAGAATTGAAGAATTGAAGAATTGAAGAATTGAAGAATTGAAGAATTGAAGAATTGAAGAATTGAAGAATTGAAGAATTGAAGAATTGAAGAATTGAAGAATTGAAGAATTGAAGAATTGAAGAATTGAAGAATTGAAGAATTGAAGAATTGAAGAATTGAAGAATTGAAGAATTGAAGAATTGAAGAATTGAAGAATTGAAGAATTGAAGAATTGAAGAATTGAAGAATTGAAAAATTGAAAAATTGAAAAATTGGTAAATTGAAAAATGGAAGACTGATAATCAGGAAATCTAGTAATTTAATAACTCAAGAGTTCCAGAATTTGAGAATTTAAAGTCGTAGAAATATAGAAGTGTAAAATTTTCAAAGATCTAGTTTCACCATCGCACTACAATTCAATTACATACAATTTCAGGAAGATCATTACTAGAAGAGTTTCAAAAAAGTTCAATATTTAATACACTTTTTATTTTATGAGAAAAACTGACTACCAGGTGTGAAAAATGGGGTTAATGCGTATTCATAGCAAAATTCCTCTCAAATTACTTTTCCACGTTTTCATTTGCTTCTTCCTCCTCACTAACCGTTGGAACAGATATCTGCTGCAATTCTTGTGCCTTCTTGTGTCTCAAAAAGGAGAAATGCGTTAACAAAAGGAAATATATAAATTAATGCAATAACCTAACTTTCGAAGGATATCGTATTTATACGCATTCCTTCACGCATATTGGTTCCACGAGATTGCTCTGTTTCCGTTAGGTGTTATTCAAATGTGTAATCTAACAGCCTTGCCACCATTTCTAATTTTCTAATTTGCCCTACAATGTTAGATTTATGCTACAAGTTATAAACTTATTCCGAATCTGTAATTCATACACGACAGAAATATAACACACAATGTAAATACAAAATATATGTATAATATGCATTTGGGGTTTCCAAGTATGTTTGAAATACTTTTTGAAATATCGTTTCATACTAAATTTGAAAAACTTAATTTTTTTTATTTAATGAAGAACAAAATTTAATTCTCTTTATTTATGAGGAGACAAAATTTTAGTTTTTTATATAAGAAGAAACAAAACTTAATTCTGTTTTATTTAAGGAGGGACAGAATTTGATATTCTTCATTAACGGAGTAACAAAATATAATTTTCTTCGTTTAGAAAGAGACATTTCATATTATCCCTTTAAGTACCGACAAAATTTAATTTTTTCTCATTTAATGAGAAACAAAATTTAATATTCTTGTTTTAACAAGCTGCAGAGTTTAATTTTTTCTCCTAAAGCACAGGTGAAAATCACTTTTCTTTCTAAAAATAGCAAAGGATTCAAACGACCTCTGCACCCTCTTAGCCCATGGCTTCCATTAAAATTATAATACAGTTTCACTCATGTTTGAAACATAAACTTCATCAATCCCTGCAAAGTTCATTTATATTGAATATTGCCAAATGAGTTTAGATCAATTCATGTTCAAATGGCCATAATAGCTTTTCTGTTTGATGTCCTTCAATGTATTACGTGGTGTTGTTGGCTGAAGTAGCGTACGGTTGAAAAGCTGGCAGGAAACTATTAATAAAATTGAAGCACTTTTGTCATTGAATTTATATGTATGGTGCTGGCTAATCTGTTTCTTTGTAAATATATTTTTTCATACCATTGTACCATAAATTTAAAATATAGATCTCATCAATTTCTGCAAAGCACATTTATAAAATATAAATTTCATCAATGCCTGCGGTCACTCACGCACCAAACAACGAAAACCTGTTCGTCCCTACGTCCTTAACCCCTTGCACTATGACCTATTTGTCAGGTGCGTCAGTCAGAACTAACTAAACACAGCTACAATATTAAAACAGACAAAGAATGTTGAAATGTTATGACAACATGGTATTATGCAATCGTTGACTATACAAATTATAATTGGACTTGAACTCCAAATTGAAGCATATTCAAAATTCCAGTAAAATTGATCCCAACTGAAGTACCAGTGCGTCACGAGTCAGACTCGTCAAAATAGTGCAAGGGGTTAACATTTTCTCCTTTCTTTCGCCACCACTCGAATCAGCTTACGTAACTTATGGTTGGAACCTTCCCGTTTACGCTTACAAGCTTGCCGGTAGATCCCAGTACGTTTCGAGCGTAACCAGTAGGAGCTGCATTGCATAACAGGTTTCAAACGGATCTCCTTGGTGGTTCAATATTTCGTCGGCGAAAGTCTGGACCGAGAAAGAGATCTCCACTGATCCGTTAATATCGTGACAGGCAGTGTTTACATGGCACACTCGAGGGTGGCCAGTCTGTCGCGACGAAGAAGCACCGTGAAAAAGAGACGCGGAGAATGAGGGTTAAAAGGGAATGGTGGATCTCGCCTGTGGCCATTGCTAACAAATCTGGAAATGTAATAAAAGCTAGAATCTGGGGGACAGGTTAATATCGGAGCTTCGAATGTTACCTATAGTCGTTTCGAATGTTACCTGTAGTCCTCACAAGACGGCGAAATAATTACGCTTATTAATAATAATTTACAGAGGTTCAAAATTATTCATCCCTTCTGATACACTTCAACTCTCTTCATAATGCTCTTCGCATCTTTGTGTTCATTTATGAACGCTACTCAGGCAAGAATCTAAACCTCGGTGACCAACGAATATTGGTCACATGGTTCCACAATGGACACATGTTTATACGAAAGTTTTTACTAGAAATCCATATTGTCAATTCGTAAAGTATTTAGTATTCCAGCTGAAACACCCTTATAGCGCACACATGGCGATATGCTAGTCTTACAAGCATACAGTACACATATGTTTGCACGGCAAGTTTGAGAGATTCGCTTCTTCTAGCTGAACAAAATTAACCTATAACGTCGTTTCAAATGTTACCCCCTCATAAGACGGCGAAATGATTACGTTTATTAATAATAATTTACAGTGGTTCAAAATTATTCATCCCTTTTGATACACTTCAACTCTCTTCATAATGCTCTTCGCATCTTTGTGTTCATTTATGAACGCTACTCAGGCAAGAATCTAAACCTCGGTGACCAACGAATATTGGTCACATGGTTCCACAATGGACACATGTTTATACGAAAGTTTTTACTAGAAATCCATACTGTCAATTCGTAAAGTATTTAGTATTCCAGCTGAAACACCCTTATAGCGCACACATGGGGATATGCTAGTCTTACAAGCATACAGTACACATATGTTTGCACGGCAAGTTTGAGAGATTCGCTTCTTCTAGCTGAACAAAATTAACCTATAACGTCGTTTCAAATGTTACCCCCTCATAAGACGGCGAAATGATTACGTTTATTAATAATAATTTACAGTGGTTCAAAATTATTCATCCCTTTTGATACACTTCAACTCTCTTCATAATGCTCTTCGCATCTTTGTGTTCATTTATGAACGCTACTCAGGCAAGAATCTAAACCTCGGTGACCAACGAATATTGGTCACATTGCTCCACAATGGACACATGTTTATACGAAAGCTTTTACTAGAAATCCATACTGTCAATTCGTAAAGTATTTAGTATTCCAGCTGAAACACCCTTATAGCGCACACATGGGGATATGCTAGTCTTACAAGCACACAGTACACATATGTTTGCATGACAAGTTTGAGAGATTCGCTTCTTCTAGCTGAACAAAATTAACCTATAACGTCGTTTCAAATGTTACCCCCTCATAAGACGGCGAAATGATTACGCTTATTAATAATAATTTACAGAGGTTCAAAATTATTCATCCCTTCTGATACACTTCAACTCTCTTCATAATGCTCCTCGCATCTTTGTGTTCATTTATGAACGCTACTCAGGCAAGAATCTAAACCTCGGTGACCAACGAATATTGGTCACATTGCTCCACATTGGACACATGTTTATACGAAAGCTTTTACTGGAAATCCATACTGTCAATTCGTAAAGTATTTAGTATTCCAGCTGAAACACACTTATAGCGCACACATGGGGATATGCTAGTCTTACAAGCACACAGTACACATATGTTTGCACGGCAAGTTTGAGAGATTCGCTTCTGCTATTGATCACCGTTCATCTCATGGTCCTGGGGCGAGGGGATGACAAGGGAAGGTAAACGTCCATTGTACCGTGGTCAGCCACTCGAATATTACTGGCAAAAGTGCCTACTGAGTTTACTCTTTGCTTATGGATCGATAGCGACAATCTGCGGTGAACGTTAACGACGAAGGTCAATAGTGACGATCAGCACACCGGTGCTACGACGATGACGAGATTCGGGACCGCAATGATGACACCCATGAACTGACCGGCTATAATAATCCGCAAATTACGCGTTTAACACGCTGTCGCAATCACACGAGCGTGCCGGCGGAATTTCACCTCCGTTGCATTCCTCGTTGTACTTCATTCGTAACGTGCATCGATATTAGCCTCCTTTTACTTCTTCTTCTCGTTTTGCGATGCAGTGACTTCAACACGAATACCTCTCTGTCGTTGATTTTCATTTCGCGTCTGGTAGATGTATCACATTCCTGCGTGTGGTGAATGTTGTAACATGGGAAGTTCGACATAGTTTGATGACACAACAATGTTACAAAATAATACGTAGCAACAAGATATGATGTATTGTATCTATAGGAAATCTGACATGACGGATTCTTGTATGTAGAAAGTTTGACATGGTTTGATGACGTGCACATATTGCAAACAGTTATGTGCACCTGTTTGAAGTTTTAGCTTTTATTGATTCAACAAATCAATGCATTATCATGGTTATAAGATACTAATGTTATGAATGACTGGTTGTCTATTGCAATATATTATCACTGATACAAAGTAGCTATAGAAACTCCAACATGGACTTTCATACACTGAAATGTGTATAAATATTGTATATAAATATTACAAATGATACATCTATGCAGTTTTAAATTTGACGAAAATCAATAGTTAATACACTGTTGATATAATAAATGAAAAATAACAAATGGTTGTTTGTTATAACAAACAATGATGCAGAGTGGTTATAGAATATCCAATATGGCGGACTTTTATTCACAGGAAGTCTAACATGGTATTTATTTGAAATTTCGGGTTTGATGAAAATAGATAGTCAATATATTATTAATGTTATCAATACAAAATGGCTGGCCATCTATTACAGCAAACAATAACAAATATCTATAATAAACACAACTATCAAGTATCACAAAATAACAGTTATGTTACTATATATTAATATACAGGGTGTACTAAAAGAAGATATATATTTGATAATAGACACTACTTCTCTGCAAATTAATTAAAAACATATCTAACCTCTCAAACTTATTATTTGCTTATTAAAGAAATTATACCATGCCTTAAAAAAATAGATCATAAGTATAATAAACATAAGTAAACGATTACAGTTTTAATTTATATAAATTAAAAAATATAAGTTAGCAACAAATTATGGTAAATATGAGTTAACAAATGATTATGATGAACATGAATTAACAAATGATTATAGTTTTGATAATGAAAGTATCATCTGGTCTATTTTATAATATTTTACCTCTGAAATACAAAAAGTGGTATTCTGTCTAAATTCCGTTTATCAAAATATTTTAAAAACTTGATACACGTTTCTCCAATAAATTAAGTAAACGAATTATAGGAACGAATTCAAGATTTATATCATATGATTGGAACGAAGCCAGAAATTTGAGAGAGTTCGCAACTCTGTGCTACAAAGTTGTTAGCTCTGTGTAGAAATGGAAGTAGGACACGTAAAATGTCCTCCCGAAAGATGAAAGGAATAATATAGGAAGATAATCCTTTAATTTCGTACTGCGCTTGATAAACAGGGGCAAGAAAATCACTTGCATTTCCAAGAATGGAAATATGTAGTTCTGAGAACGTTTCCGATTTATGCTCAATATGAATGTGTGCATTCAGCAAATACACATTGTGTATTCTGTTATTTCCTACATTTTGTTAATGCAGATAATAATATTACATTTCTCTTTTCAGTTCCAATGCAATTGTGATAATTTTAATTACAATATTATTATGATTTTAATTTTAATGCAATTTCATATAATTGTAATTATAATAATAATTTATTGAATATTCGAGCAATTCATTTTTGTGTGATTGATTAACATTGATTAAAATGTAAAAAGTTTCGAAATACAAACACTTCATATTTTTACATTTTAAGATCGCAAATTTGGAAATTTGGAAATTTGGGAATTTAGAATTTTGGAAATTTGGAAATTTGGAAATTTGGGAATTTAGAATTTTGGAAATATGAAATTTTGGAATTTTGGAAATTTGGAAAAATTGAAATTTTGGAAATTTGGAAACTCGAAAATTTAGAAATTTGGACATTTGGAAATTTAGAAATTTAGAAATTTAGAAATTTAGAAATTTAAAAATTTATAAATTTATGAATCTAGAAATCTAGAAATTTATCATTCTACGAAGTTATAAGTCTAGAGATCTAGAAATTTAGAAATTGTCAAACTTACTACTTAAAAAATTCTATAATCCATAAATACTTCGGTAATATCAGTTCGTACATTTTGAAATTGTAAATAGAAAATTTCAAATAATTTTTGACAGCAGAGGCTAATAGCAGCCTAAATACCACATGCACGGCCATATAACGAGACTCCACCAAAAATATTGCTCTTCACCAAAATTATTCATAAAACTGCATGTAATTCACACATCAATATCACGATTCTGTTTAAATTCATTTCCTCTTGTGTTTCATTATCATTAACGTTTTCAGAAGAACGCATTATTCCCGTGTAAATCTGATATGGAATTCGTCGCACGATTAACAACAACTATAGTAGGCGATAACGAAACTTGAATGCTTGAACACTTTCGCGAAGTTGCTCGAAATTTCGGGCACATCAGTGCGTTGTTGGCGGGCGACGGAGCAGAGGGGCGGCCATTGCGAGAACCTGCTTCGAAATTCTATATAGAGCAAGATACCACAAATGTTCTGAGTAATTTGCCTGCGTGTTAACGCGATTAAACGGCGAAGAAATTAACTTCCGCGTCACGCCGACAGATTAATTAAAGTAGCTAATTCTTGACGAATCGTAGACACATTTTACAGGAGCGTGTAATTAAACTTCACGGTGAAAAGTTTTTGCATTCGCGGTGATAAGTTCCTGAAGATGGACCAGGTTATGTACCATTCTTTCGCGGAATAATGTCGTGTTGTGTGCTGAAACAAGTCTTGAATAGCATGCTAACAGCATTGTCCCTTCTACAACTCTTCATCGGTCTTGTTACCGTGTATTCATTGTTGTAATACAACGTACACTATTACCATATAATTATCAGCGCTGACGAGTTTACAAAGCGGTACGCCACGGGGATTCCGTCGGAGACGGGATTTTTCCATTATGGGAGCGTCCTGCGAAAAATGGACAAGCCTGCTGAATTACCTCGGATAAATACGATCATGTTTAGCAAATAAATTTTTTCTATCGAAGTCACCGTTGCACAGAAACATGTAAAAATTATTATTAAGAACTTTGAATCTAAATCAGAACGTTAAATAGAATATTTATTAGCAGATGACTTTTTATATTTCAAAATTTTATAAAATTAAGCTGGACATTTTCTGTAATAAATTTAAATTCAATAAATTTGTATTTTTATGCCATTTATTTGGGTGCAAGTTTTCACATGTTTTAACGTCACTGATGCACTCTAACTTCAATAATTATTTTTCCGTAATTGTAGTTAATAATGAAGTGTTTACAAAATGTTTATTTATAAAGGTCTGATACCTTAAACTGCTTGTTGTTGGTTTTTATTAAATTCCAATATTAGTTACATTCTAGTGTAATAGAGGTCCAATACACTCTTTGATAGACGAAAATAAATCAATGTACATATTAAATGTATAAATGTTGCTAAACAGTCGTAAACGTTAAAGCAATTTCTAATTTTATTTTCTGCATTATCTTTTCGTAAAAAAGTATACTCTTCTATTACTTGCAGTTCTAAAATATGTTACGTCCCTTTACGAAGAAGGCTGACTAGGCCTAGGGGTATGAAACATTGAATTAAGATGGTTCTTTTTCAGATTTCTTTGGTAGACGCCGAAAATTCTTTTTCCTCGAAGGTTCGCAACTGCATAATACCGGATTCGGTGCACGAGCTGGGCGGGTTGAAATCGTACATTCGAGAAGTAACTAGCGCGCAGCTGGCGAACCTTGCAAATTCACGATATTCGCGAATCGACGGAAGTTACCACGTATGTTTGGAAGGCGGGATGGTTTAGGGGCACTTTGAGCCAGTGCGAGCCTGTTGCCAAACTCCAGCTCTCGCTCACCGTTGCTGTAGCGTGAGGTTATTTCGGAATAGGAAAATTATTTCCTCTGGCATTCAGGAACCCTTGACGGTAGGAGCAACGGCTGATCTCGGTGCCACGAATAGTATTTTCCGTAGGTTTTAAATGTGCCGCGTGTGGTACGCGTTCCAACTTACCACTGCCAAGTAGCCAAACCCGGATATATTCTTGCTGAATTTTGACGTCGCAAAAAAATCTTTAGTAGCTGTTGCTGGAAACGAGCTTATTTATATCGTTTGCAAATGTTCATTTTTTTAAGTGAGACTCTGGTACCATGTTGCAATGGTCTTAATACTATTAACTCACAAAATTTCAACTTCCTTAACACTAGGTTCAGAACTTGTCAAAATGGCCTTAGATTACATAAATTATTAAATTAATTCAAATTGCAGAAATAATTAATTTTTTGAGGGAGACTCTGGAACCACATTGCATAAGCGTCTTAATACTATTAATTTTCAGAAGAAGTAAAATTCAGTAAAATCTTCGTTAACACTAGGTTCAGAACTTGTCAAAATGTCCTTAGATTACGTAAATTATTAAATTAATTCAAATTGCAGAAATAATTAATTTTTTGATGGAGACTCTGGGACCACATTGCATAAGGGTCTTAATGCTATTAATTTTCAGAAGAAGTAAAATTCAGTAAAATCTTCGTTAACACTAGGTTCACAATTTGTCAAAATGTCCTTAGATTACATATTATTAAATTAATTCAAATTGCAGAAATAATTAATTTTTTGAGGGAGACTCTGGAACCACATTGCATAAGCGTCTTAATACTATTAATTTTCAGAAGAAGTAAAATTCAGTAAAATCTTCGTTAACACTAGGTTCAGAACTTGTCAAAATGTCCTTAGATTACATAAATTATTAAATTAATTCAAATTGCAGAAATAATTCATTTTTTGAGAGAGAATCTGGGACCACATTGCATAAGCGTCTTAATGCTATTAATTTGCAAAAGAAGTCGTGAAATCCAAACTTCATTAACACTAGGTTCAGAACTTATCAAAATCACTTTATATCATCTGTAAGTACCTATTAGTAAACTAGTAGTACTAATGATTAGTAAGGATGGAGGTCAACAATAAAGGTCCTCCTACAATCTACAACATAAATAATTGTATGTTTATAATCCATAAATCGCTATTGAAGAACGTATTCTAACAAGACCTTAACAGAATTTGATGATTCCATCGATAAATAACTGAAAACTGGTTGGCTTTCCACGTTACCAATCAATTTTTCACGAATACAGATTTCTTGCGGATTTTCGAGGTTTCCTTTTCTATTCCTGTCCTGCTTAGAGTCCCGTATCAATTGCTCTGCCCACCTATGCGGTTTCTAACGTTCACCGTAGTCACAGTTAACAAGGACGAGCCAATAACTCGCGATTCCCGTTTCCTGCTTTACTTCAAACCATCGTCGACCAATGCATTCCATCTGTCCAGCGAATTTATGCAATTCTACGAACGATGCCTCGTTACGAGGTATGCACGGCAGAAACAGACACGAAACTTTCGGACGTTCGATGTTGCGGACACCGTTTCGTGCATACATGCATACACGCGAAGCTTGTAAAACAGTGGGCCCGTCAACTAGCACAAACGCGTGAAATTGATCGCAATTTCGTGTTACAAAATACATACGAAATGTAGTTCGCCACCACGGCCAAGATTCATAACGAGGATGATTGAATTTCAAGAACACAAGCAACGGTACGAGCGTGGATATTCGCATGTGCATTTGCGGTGCAGACCTAACCGACATTGAGAGCCAGGACGCCTAGAATATTCAGCTTGGGGGGCGATGTGGATCCACGTCCACCCTGCGGACCGTTTTATGCAAAGGACCACTGGGGCATTTTGTCGAAAATTGGCTTGTAATTTAAGGAGTCTCGAGCATTGACTTTATACGTTGTGTTGGACAAATTAAACCCTTGTCGTGTGACTTGTTTGTCTGGTGCTAATTATTCACAGCTGTGACGAATGGAGGAAATTGTGTTATGTTTATTCAGGATCCTTGATTATGCTCATTATAATTAAACTTAATCTTCAAATTAAGATTTGTTGTACTTGAACTGTCATGAGGTCATCTTGAACTGTGACTCAAAATATAGCAACTAAATATTTGTTGAAAGATTTTAGTGGTGTGTATGAGCAGGGACATACACACTGACGTAGTCAAATTCTATAATTGATTTCAAATTTTCAAACTCTTAAAATAAAGTAGTTCGTGAATTTGGAAATTTAAAATGTTAAAAATATAGTAGAACAAAATTGTCAAACTTTTACATTCATGACCTTATTTAGATATGCAGAAATTTTGAAAATTGAATATTTTCAATTTGGGAATAAATTTGGTAATTTGTCTATAAAAGAATCTTCAAATCCAGGAAGATAAGAGCAAATTCGAAACATGAAAGTGATTGGCCATCGATGTCCGCGGGTACACACTACTTAGCTGTTGGTGTATAGTATCCACACAAGCAGAATTGCTCATCACCGACTCAGTCGTATCCGTGTCTTGTTCTATGCAAAGGAGGACGAGGTTTTAGTCTGTTTACAAATAACAGAAACTTGTTATTCGCTCCATCTAACAGCTATGCACGGCTTAGCATCCTCGTCAGATGAGTTTACACGGCACGTCGCGAAGCTGATCAGTGGATCACGAAGCGGTTAGGTCGGTATCGAGTCCTCCGCCCCGAAAACATACGATGTGCAGAGAAGGAAGAACAGGCGGATGGAAGAAAGGTAAATAAGAACCTTGGTGGAATAACGGTACCCAGAGGAAAGCTTCGTCTCGTCTTCTCTCCCTTCTTTCCTTCTCTCCTCGTTTATCCACTGTTTCTCCACTCGTCTCGGTATTATATTCCACCCACCGCGAGGAGTCCTATTATTGAGAGCAGTCACGACGTATCGTCCGCGGAAGAGAGGCTTCAGACAGATCGTAACGTATTTCACTTTCTTCCCGAAGGGCTCCACGAGTCCTCTTCCTCTTCATTCTTTACTCTCCTGTTCGTCTCATCTACCGTTCATCTGACCGTCTCGTTCCCCTTAACGGATCTTACAAAGGTGGCTACACTCGCCGAGATTCCGCTTCATCTTTCAAGCCTTTAAACACGGACACTCGGGTGCAATGTCGGCTTCCTTTAGTCGGGTACCTGTTAACATCTGCAGATTCCATAACTTTCGTGTTTTCTTCATTCTTCAATTTTTTAGTTTGTGAATTTCTGTGATTCAAAATGTTTCGATTTTTTAACTTCTTAAATTTGTAAATATTCTAATTCTTGTATTAAGATATTTTTCAATTTACACAATTTTTAATTCCTCTAATCGTCAAATTTTTAGATCATTAAGCCAAGAATCAGTCCGCAAGATCCATCTCCATGAAATGTCTTTAATTCACATAGTCCGCACATTAAAAGCACGAATTTTGTAATTTTCAAACTGCTATGTTTCTTAATCTCATGATCCTCAAGTTCCTAGATCTCCAAACCATCGCTGTCTATAAATCCTTAAACCACCAAATTCCTAGATCCTTATATTCACCTCCAAATCTTAAAATGTCATAATTGTACTGCTTTCTAATTACTATCTACCTGAATTTCATGATTCCCAAAATTCATAAATCCTCCAAATCTCTAAATTCCTATATTCTCAAATTCCTCAACCTCCAAATCTCCAGATTCCCTTATACATCCCCAAATCGCAAATTCTCAAATTCCAAGATTGCCAAATTCTTGCCACCCCAAACATTAAATCCTGAAAAATGTCCACACATCAACGGCTGCGAACCCTCCTTACCCTTACTTGTCACATTCTCCCTGTATATCAGACTTGCTCCCTACTGTGTCATCTAATCGTATACGTAGAATGACGTTCCTCTCATATCCCTAAATTCCAAGATTCCCAAATTCCTCATTCACCCCAAACATGAAATCCTGAAAAGTGCCCAAACATCAACAACTACGAACCTTCCTTACTTGTCACATCCATCCTACATGTCAGATTTGCTCCTCACTGTTATCTAATCGTAAATGTAGAACGATGATTGTCCTATATCCCTAAATTCCAAGATTCTCAAATTCTTCATCCACCCCAAACATTAACCTTCTAGGCACGACTGAACTTTACGCGGTGCGTCTCTGTACGACAGAGTTCGACGCGAATTACGCGTAAACAGCACAATGTGTGACAATGCTGCTCTACGCGAGTACATTGGAATGAAGTTTTTGATGATTAAATTATAATTTTTCCCAAAGATATGATATGCTTTAACTTTGATAATTTACTTTTTTAGAAAATTCACAAAATATGTAATTTCCAAATGTTTCCAATATCGTGTATTAGTGCAAAGAGATGCTCCCATGGTGCCTAAACTACTTGGTACCATTTATTTACATGTAATGTACTTTTGTGGGATTTGTTAATACTCTTATGAAACGTGGTGAAGGCAAAAAAGTGCGAATCAAAACATGTGAAAACGATCATTCAGTTGAAACGGTGAGTGAGCCACTATGGTGCTATGTAATTTACGATGACATTCACGAAAGCCACTATAATAGTCGTACAGAAAGATGGTATCCGTGAAAGTCACTATAGTGATGCGTCGTGCCTACGAGGTTTAATTCTGAGAAGTCCCTAAACATTACCAAGCGTGAACCTGCCTCACCCTTACTTTTCACATTCTCTATCCTTACTTCTTCACATCAGACTCCTGTTACTCGTACACAGAATGAGGATCGTGTTAGGTGAAATTATTGCATATCCACAGTGTGGATGTGTAGTTGGCAGACTGCTTTCTCCATTTAATCGGAAGGAAGTAGTGAAGGACGCAGCCGGAAACGGGGGAGCGAAAAACGAGAGAAAGTACGCGCCAGAGATTCCAGTTTCACGGGGAGAAGCCTCGATGCGGCATTCAAAGGATTTTTTCGTTCGACGGAACAGGAGGTCGGCGTGTGCACGCTACCGGATTTCGAGAGCGAGCGGAAGAAATAAAAATGCGCGATTTCGATGAATCGGCCCGTGAAAGCATCGTGTACAGGCGGTACCCGTTCGTTCGTGGCAGCTCTTGGCTGCGGCTATACGCCTTGATGCTAGATTGGCACTTGTCCAAACCTCTCCTCTCCTCGTTCGTACCAGCGTAACCGCGGAAATTTTTGCCTGATTAACGATATAGGTTGCAGTATTTTTCCATGTATCGAGACCCTGGCTCGAGAATACCGCGATTTTGCATCGTTTACGATCGACCCACTCGAAATATCCTGCGACGAATCATTATGAATGTTGGAGACTCTTTTCAGATCGGTGACAGATAATTGTGTCCACAAAGGCAAATCGTTTGCAATTTTTTTATATGAACATTTGAGAATATTTATATGTTTCTAGCTCTTTTTAGGGTTAGACATTATTTGAATTATTTTAATTCTCGTTAAAACCTTGCTGATGATTTATGTGGTGCGTCAGTCTGAAGTGACTATTCACGGTTGCATTATTAGAACGGGTGAAGAAAGTTGAAATATTGTCTGTTAGATATTCAGTGATACTTGATTATGCAAGCTCTAATTCGAGGTAAACTTTAATGTTAAGTGTATTGGAAATTAGAGTAAAATTTAGCATATTTGAACTGTGAGTGCGTCATGTGTCAGACGTATCTAAATATGGCAATGTGTTCATATGATGTCGAAGTCATGATTTTAAGCAAGTTTTCACATTCAAATCCGTAAATTCCTTACCTACCTACATCCCTTCATTTTTAAATACACAGACATAAACAATTTTGAAATTCTTCAATTTCTAAGACTTCAAATTTAAGAAGTCTGAAATTTTTAAATGTTTAAATTTCCAAGCTTGAAATTCTCCAAACTCTCAAATTTTCTTGTTTTCAAATCCACAAGTTCTCATATTTTGAAATACTCGCAAATGTGTATTTCCAGAAATTTAAATTTCAACATTCGCAAATTTCTAGCTCCACAAATTTAAAAATTTTCAAACCGCAAATATCAAAGTTCAAAAATTTCCGAGAGCTCAAATCTCTACACGTTCAAATGTCTAAATCTGTAAATACCTAAATTCCCAAATTCTCACCCTAAGTTCCCAAATGTTTATATCTCTAATTTCCCAAATTCTCATATATCTAAATTCCCAAATTCTCCCTCCAAATTCCAAAATTCTCATATCTCTAAATTTCCAAATTCTCTTGTTAAATTCCCAACTTCCAAAACTTCCAAATCCTTATATTTCCCAAATCCCAAATCCCAAAATTCCAATCCATCAAACTCCCAATATTCATACTTTCGAATTTGCCCCTGAACTTTTCAACATAGACATACCAATCACAGATTTAGATCTAACATTGGTCAAGGTTTCTCCAACCGGTTGTAACGTGTTCTTACGTAACGCGTGTATTTTCTTCAGCAAGTATAATCGGTTTCATTATCCCGGATCACCTCTCCACAGCTCGAGGCAGGATCCACTCGTAATTAGAATGTTGTGTCGGAGCCGTATAAACATGTTGCTACCGGTTTCTAGCAATCCAGGAACTTAACTGTTCAATAGATTGAAAACGTGCTGTACACTTTTTACCGATATTCTCGTACCTCAAATGAAGGACCGTGTGAGTGGTGGAATGAAACTGTAAGGATTTTTTGCTCCAGATACAAAAAGTTAAAAGACATGATGTACGAGGTGATGAAGAAATAATCACACGCGATTACATGAATTAGACTTCCATGATTAATACATGACATATGTACTTGAAATGTTAATATCGATTGATTTATTTCGTGTTATGGAGTTTTATAATATACTGGGTGTTTCATTTATGTGAAATATAAGTTGAACATCATCAGCCAAACATCAGCCAAATATAAGACGAACATCATAAGCCAAACATCATTCTAATATCATAAGTCCAACATCATCAGTCAAACATCAGTCAACTATCATAAGTCGAATATCATCAGCCAAACATAAGTCAAATATCATAAATGGAACATCATCAGCCAAACATTAATCAAATATCACAAGTCGAACATCATCAACCAAACATCACAAAAAGTATTGATAGTACAAAAAGATATGTCAGACAAAAATTATGTCAGGGGGTAAATTACATGGTGAAGAGTTTCACAGACCACCTCAGATGAAAGGGTTGATATTTTACCGATATTAAAAAAACGTGCACTAACGAATTTCGATTGTATTCTTAGATAGGCGTAATGAACGAGTGTACAAAGTTTCATCAAGATTAATGTGTTTACCAGGGTCTCCTCGTCACTTACCTCATAAATTACTGTTAACAAGTTATTATTATACTTGTTAATAACCCTCAATAAGAGAACCTTGAAAACAGCAAATAAACTGTAACTTGAATCATAACGATGTTCTTATACTTTAATTATTCTCAACCCATACTATATCAAGTGCGTCAGTCAGAACTATTCACAACTACATTAAAATTAGATAAATAAAAGAAAGTGGAAATTTTATGTCTACTTTATGTTCAGCAATCCTGGACTATGCAAACTGTCCTTAACTCCAAAGCGTATCGAAAATTCAGAAAAGTACTGATTTGAAGTGTGACGCATTTGAACCATGAGTGCGTCACGAGTCACATTCCTCAACAAAATGAAGTAGACAAGAGGATAATTGATACATTTACTTTAGAAATAGACTGGTCACTACTTGATAAATGTACTTGAGACAACCGGAATGGGGATAATTGACACACTTTAGACAACTGGTCACGAATGGGGCTGTAGACATGATTTTAGCGTAAAACATGAAACAGTTCCAAACGATTTTAGTCCCTCGAAAATTAGGGGATTGGTAGGATGGGATAGTAACGACGCGGAGAAAATCTAATTTTAAAGATGCCTGGATGACGCGGGCGTACGAACGCGAGTTCCGGTGTAATGTAATAATATTAAATTAGGTGACGACGCTTTGCACACTTTAGGAGTACGCTAATATCGAAGTGATTAACGCGCGTGCCATAGGCAAACGTGAAGTCGAAATTCCGCAGGTTCGGCAGAGCGTAAAATCAGCGAAGACGTAGCAGAATTCTGGAGGCCACCCTTTCTTTTTCCTCGGATACCAATCTCCGTTCTCGTATATTTTGCTTACGGACGGGTACGCGTTTCACGCCTTCAAGCACGATTTTTATCGCCCATCACGCCTTATTTTTGGATTTTAGCGTAACGGATACAGAAGCAACAGCCGTTAAACTTCATCCCCTTTACTTCACGTCGAATCGAGGAATAAATTTTAGTTTACGCTGAAATTCTTGATTTTGTGCAGTAATCTCTGTAGACAGCAGTTTGATACTGAATTGTTGATGGGTGCTTTAGGAAATATAAGATTTGATTTTTTTTTTAATGTTAATATTTTCGAATTCTGAAAGGAAACTTCAGGAATTGGAATATACTGTGATTTTATATTTCTGAATTTGCAAATTTTTAAATATCTCGGGATATTTTAAGACTTAAAAGCTGTCGAAGCTTCAGACTATGGTAATTTGAAATTATTTGATATTTGAAAATATGGTAATTTGAGAACTGAAAAAGGTAGAAATTCAAGTTTTGAAAAATTTGGAGATTTAAAGATCTGAAATTGCAATGATTGATGTGGAGGTTTCTAATGTTTCAAACTCAGGAAGATAGTAGTGGGAGAATTTGAAAAATTAGGAATTTAAGGAACTGAGAATTTGAGAACTTGAGAATATGAAAATTTAAAAGTATGGAAATTTGAGAACCTGTGAAGTTGGAAATAAAATATAGGAATTAAAAATTGTGGAAACCAGAAATTTTAGAATCTAGAAATATTTAGTAATTTAAGAATTTGAAAATCTGTAGTTTGAAAAATAGGAGGATGAATTTAAGAAGTTTGAAGATTTGGAAATTTGAGGATCTGAGAATTTCGAAATTTCAGAATCTGAGAAATTCGAAATTTTGAAATTTAAGAATGAGAAAGTTCGAAATTTAAAAATTGATATACATGGAAATTTAGTGATTTGAGACTTTGAAAATCTGAAATGAGCAAATTGGAAATTTTTTAATCTGACAATTTGAATATTTGAAAACCTGAGAATTTTTAAATTCTGGAATCTAAGAATTTGAAAAGTTAATAACAGAAAATTAGAAATGAAAGATTTTCAAATAACAAAAATGGTAGAATATAGTAATACAGAAATTTAACGACTTGAAAATTAAGATATTTATAAATTATTGAATTTGGAAATTTATGGATTTCAAAATGTAGAAATTTGTGGATATTCAAGAGCTTTAGAAGATTAGAAAATTTAGAAATTCAATCACTTGAAAAATTATAGTATTTTGCAACCGCGTTAACAGTAAAGTGTACATATAATTGTTTTCGATAGAAATGATCTGACACGGATGCAATTAATTTGCCATTATTCATGTAAGGATTATTATAGATACATTTCAATATACTACAACCGGTTACAACACTGATTACTGATAAATAAAATGAACGCGAGCAGAACGGTTAACAGGTTATCTGACTATTATAAAACAGGTTCGAACTCGGAAGAGATTGGCAAATACTGCTTGAAAGGTTCAACTCATTACGATAATATAGCTTCAGATAATCATTAATGCTTAGAAAACTGCATTTTCAAGAAGGGTATAATTACACCTATTATTTTTTTTAAGATAGCTAGTACGGAAAAATGATAACACGATTATGGAGCAGCTTAATCCAGAGTGGCAGTGATCCAGATATTAATAAGGGGGATATTAATAGGAAATGCGTTAGAATCAAGTCGAAGAATTCGGCGATATACAGGGAGAATGAGAAAAGGGAAAAGTATATTTATAGATTTGAACCTTTCTTAATTTCTACATTTTTCAACCTCCTATTTCTATTTCTAGAATTTCTGAATTCTAGAAACTTCAGATTTTTAAATTCATAGATTTGTAACTTACCAAATCCCTAATTTCACAATTCTCAAATTCCTATAGAAATCAACAAAGTTCATGAGTTCCAATATCTCAAAATTACTCATTTCTAGATTCCCGAATTCTAAATTACTAATTCCTCAAATTCCCAAATTATTTACTTAAGAATTTTCCAAATTGTTAAAGTTATCTAATTTCAAGACATTCGAATTTTAAAGTACCCAATTTACCGATTCCCCAAATTCGCAAAACCTTCAATTTATTAAGTTCCCAAATATCAAAGTTCCTAATTCCCCAAATCGTAATCATTTTAAACATCCAAATCATAGAAACCCTCAAATTCCAAAGTACTCAAATTTCCGAATTCCCAAACTCCCAAGCGTTGCATCCGACAAACTCCTAAATCCAAAACTATCTGATCTCCGGAACAACCTAAAAATCCTCCTAGCATAGACCGCAGCTCCCATAACCGCATCCCCCTAGGGGTCGATTTTTTCTGTGGACTGTACATTCGCGCTACTCGGTAATCTACTTTGAGTCTGAAATATAGAACATAAATTCCGGGCTCTATCAAGGACCGGGTGCGAAAATTTAATGCGCCGATAAATTAGCATACTAACGAGTACGGTCATAGCGGTAGGTTTTAGGGTGGGGAGAAAGAGAAACGGGCATATCCAACCCCGGCTACCTATCTGCTCTCGGTCAGGTCGGCGAAGCAGCTTTTCCAGCGATAGTAATCAAGCAAAATATTGTTGCAACGGCCGCGGGCACCTCTGTCGAGGTTCTTGACTCTTCGCAGAGGTATCCCGGGTCCGTCGTACCACGGCAGATTACGGGAGGACCTCCTTCTCCATTCCCGACTTATCTCTTCGGTATCCGCCCTCAACCTTGTTCTTCCGCTACACCCTGCAGCATCGGCCCAGTCATGAATAAGTCGATGCTTTCGTTACTTATGAGCTGGGTATCGTGAACGAACGAGATTATGGGCAAAGTAAATGAGACGAAATAGGGCAGATCGAGGAGGAGCGAGCGAGAAGGGGATCAAGGAGGGAAAAGGGTTTAACGAGAGAAAGGATAAGAAAGCCGATGAAGGAAGGAGGAAACGACGAGGAAGGTTAGCTGGTTATCCGATCGTACGGCCAGCACGTTACCTAGCGTGGCCCAACCGTGGCTAAAAGTTAGGTGAAACTTCCTAATGTATGTGGGAGAGTTGGACGACCGGTGGCTTGCATCCGTTCCTGGACCGGCCGGTCTAGGTCGTGACCTGCCAACTATCCCTTCCATCCTTTCTTCCTTGCTTGTTCGCTTCTCTGGATCTACCTTGCATCTCGACGTCTCTTCCGTGACCCCTTATCTATTCTCTTCTCACTTCGCCTCACGATCCGAACACCATCGATATGCGCGTTCGAGCGTGCTGTACGTGTACCCAATTGCTAACCTCCTAACCTTCTTTGACCGTGTCCCTTGGATGTAGTACACGCTTCTGGTACGCATCCTGCCTGAGTCGATATGTGACGAGCACCGGTCGAACGATAAAAAGATCGGAGGAACACGGGATAGGAGAAAATGTAACTTCCGTAGAGTGAATTTGACAAGAAAGGATGAAGACTCTTGCTCCACGATTTTTAGAGACTTTTCAAGTGCGATTCGGCGAAGGACGTAAAGTCTGTGACAGATCTTTTCTATGGAATATGTGGTAATCGAGCAGAACTCGTATTTAGGGATTTGTTGGGGTTTCATACATTTGGGTTAACGATTTGGGGATTTTGCAAGGGATGGGTTAATTAGGGGATACGAATATGGGCACTTTGCAATTGGATAGATTCAGGGGATATGGAGGATTTCGCAGTTTAGAGATGGGTTGATAATTTGGGGATATGGGAATTTAGAGACTTTGAAATTTAAGAATGGATTAATAGTTTGAGGATGCGGGAATTTAGAGACTTTGCAATTCAGGAAGGGGTTAATAATTTGAAAACACGTGGATTTAGGAAATTACGTGTATAAAAATCTAGGAATTGGATGATTACGAATATGGGTACTTTGCAATTGGATAGATTCAGGGGATATGGAGCATTTTGCAGTTTACAGATGGGTTGATAATTTGGGGATATGGGAATTTAGAGACTTTGAAATTTAAGAATGGATTAATAGTTTGAGGATACGGGAATTCAGAGACTTTGCAATTCAGGAAGGGGTTAATAATTTGAAAACACGTGGATTTAGGAAATTACGTATATGAAAATCTAGGAATTTAGGTATTTGGAGAATTAGAGATTTGGGTGTCTAGAAAGTGATCTAAGTATTCAGAGAGTTTGGGGCTTCTACGAATATTCTAAGGGACCTAAAATAAAAAAATGAATTCGAAACATTACAAATTCTAACACTCGAAAATTTGAAAATACGAAGATACAGAAATTGAGAAGTGTGCAATCCACACATGTACACTTATCTAAAATCCACATTGCACCTATACCTTGTCACATTCCACCAATGCAGTACTTGCGTACAACTCCCAGCTAAATCTGTGGGTGCAGAATTTCGCGCAGGAATGTTTCTTTTTACAAACCGAAACAAACGTAAACCCGCGTAATACAAGGGACATACAAACTATGTATCGGAAAAGCTTGCAGCTCCCTGTTATCGATTCTGTCGCATCTAAGCACGTGTTTAGCCGGCAGTCGCTTCCGCCGATTAATCGATAATGAATGCGGGTACCTTGCGGTTCTATATTATACTTTGCCATCTATTTAGCTGGGGAAAAATGTGATGCCGAAAAGAGACGCTGAGTCCTAAATAGCTAGGAACCGTTAGCTTCAACGTTAGCATCCTTCCTGCAGATTTGTATCTTTGTATATCCTTATATCTAATATTCCCGGCGACCTGCCGACAGGTCTTGTACGATGATAGCGAACGATAAGATTGTTTGGCAAGCAAGTGTTAGCACCACAGGTCGTGACACGCGATCCTTGCTCCTTGCTTGCAGGAATCACTTGGGATCTCCTTTACGCCTTAACATATCTCCCCAGGCTGTTATCTGTGTAATCACGACCGATTCAGGCATGTGTGCAGGGAAACCGATTGAGCGGTAGTGTGTCGCTTGATAATGTTGAACTGTTAATTATCTGCGTAATGTATTGGGAAGACTGTGGTAAGGAGGATCTTAGGAATATTCGATGCTTTGGTTCAATTTGGTTGTGAAAGATGGTTCAAATTGATTGATTTTGTAGTTATATTTTATTTTATATACTGTTCGTGTGTTGATGTCATGAGTTGGCGCGTGAAGAGGCTGTTTACTTCTAAACACCTAGGTTTCTAGACTCTTCAGCTACCAATTGCTCTGAGTAGAAAAATGGACATCTAGACTACTTTATAACCTTTAGTACGTTTCAATTTAAAGTGCAATAATTTGCATAAACAAAGATCACTGAATATAAAATAGCACTGAATTAACTTCCTTTAGTAGTATGAATATTGTCTGTAGTTATTAGTGTCAATATGGTAGTGTCTGATGCACATGGTAGCTAAAAATGGCAAATGGTTAATATACTATAATGTGATATACTACTTGATATATCGTATTACAGTCAAGGATATACTACAAAATTTAGAACGTATGTGAAGGTGATTATGGAAGTGGTCCAAATAAATTCTAAAAATGTTGAACCTTCCACTAACCACTGTAGCTTTGATACTGACAACTGTGAAAGTTTTAAAATTGAATTTCTCGTTACGAGAGAAAAAATTTCAAATTTCCAAATCTCTATACATAGAAATTTCGAATCACTAAAATATAGAAAACTGAAGATTTTGAATGTAAAAATGTAGAAATATAGAAATACAAGAAGACGACAATACAAAAATACAAAAATATCAAATTTTAAATTAGAAAACAAAATAAAAAATTTAAATTGGAAACAAAATAAAAAGTTTCAAATATAAAAATTGACGAACTCACAAGTTTTGTAATGTAGAAATTTCAAATTGTTAATTTTTACATTTCAAAACTTTAATTTTGCAAGAGTAATCAATAAAAAAATGAATTACATAAATATCACTAGTATACCAAAATACACAAATAGTAAATACGTGTACAATCAATTAGAAATAAATATCTACAGTTTATTTCTTATTTTCCTATACTGTCGCGTTTCTGCCTGCACTGCTTCAAGCTAAAAAGAGTGCAAAAGAAAAATGTGAAGCAGATAGTGGGAAAAGAAATTGCTGAATCTCCCAGTGGTCTACTTTTTTACTTTTATCCACGATATGTAAGAATTTCTTTTATCCCGAAGAAATTCCAGCTCGAAAAGAAATTTTAGTTTTACATCTACACGGTGCTTTTCTTTATCCTTTTTACACTTCTATTCTGGACAAACGATTCCAGAGGATGTTGAACAATAACCATTTTTCAAATTTCTCCTCACCATTGCTCATTTTTATTGTCATTCGATTTTAACGATTTTCGATTAAATTTCGTGTTTTTTATTTGCAAAAATTCAACTGTTTTGACACAATTTTGAAATATACTAAATTTGATTTAATGACATTGATCAATTTGATGACATTGATCAATTTGACGACATTGATCAATTTGATGACCTTAATCAATTTGATGACCTTGTTCAATATGATGACATTGTTCAGTTCGATGATATTGATCAATTTGATGGCATTTATTAATTTGATGACATTGATCAATTTGATGACATCGATCAATTTTATTACATTGATCAATTTGATGACATTGATCAATTTGATGACCTTGTTCAATATGATGAC
This sequence comes from Megachile willughbiella, assembly GCA_945859595.2. Lineage (NCBI taxonomy): Eukaryota > Metazoa > Arthropoda > Insecta > Hymenoptera > Megachilidae > Megachile > Megachile willughbiella. Next base: position 4,704,361 of record OX243807.1, read on the forward strand.
ATTGTTCAGTTCGATGATATTGATCAATTTGATGGCATTTATTAATTTGATGACATTGATCAATTTTATGACATCGATCAATTGTATTACATTGATCAATTTGATGACCTTGTTCAATATGATGACATTGTTCAGTTCGATGATATTGATCAATTTGATGGCATTTATTAATTTGATGACATTGATCAATTTTATGACACTGATCAATTTGATGACATTGTTCAATTTGATGGCATTGATCAATTTGATGACATTGATCAATTTGATGACATTAATCAATTTGATGACATTGATCAATTTGATTTGATGATATTAATCAATTTGACTTAATGACATTAAAGTGCACAAATTATATTAATTTTATCTACACCTCATTTTATAAATAGCAAACGTAATCAGCTAACTTAACCTAACCTAACCAAATATGGGTGACACTAATTTATGAACTACATAAATACAATTCATTAGCTATATTACTAGAATTTTTAACTGAACTAATTAGAAATACTGACATTAGTTAAAGTTATGGATAATAAATGCAGTAAAATATTGGTATTTAATGAAATGTTACATAACAACATAATTGAATGCTTTTTAATAACCAACGCTGAAAATGGGCAGAAACAAATAACCGCTGCCCATTTTAAGTAATTTTTGAATTGTTAATTAAGGAAGATTAAATTACGCAGCATTTACGACCAAGTCAATAAAATCTTATAATTACGAAAACAACTAAATATTGCAAACTTCATTATCGAAATATGGCTGTTGTAAAATTTATTATCCAATCATGACAAAAACACCGCGAAATTTATTATGGAAATATTACAAAAATCCCGCATAATTTATTATCGAAATATTGTGAAACCTCATTAAAACTGCTCAATAACCGTATCTCCTCATGTAACATATTAAAGGGCCCAATAAAGTCAATTAAACATTTCAAAGACGTTCATGGGTAGCAAAAAAAACGCGTTACACAGAGATACCGATTTTACGAGAACCACTTTATTGTATCCGACAAACAGCAAAAACGGAGCAATTTATAGTTCACAAAACGCAAATGCATGTTCAAAAGATCTCAATTATCTGTCACAATATATTCGAAGGACGCCGGGACGCGTGGAACGATTTCTCCGTGACACGTTTTATCTGTGACGCCGTATTTCCGTCTCGCAGCGCGTAAAAAAGAAAGGGTTAAAGACGAGGAATGAAACGGGCACGGACTCTCTTGCAAGCTTTATCTTCGTTTCTTGCGAAACCTCGAAACGCAAAAAACACGTACGTGTAAGTTGAGAGAACAACGCGGTATCTGACTGTGTTATACACGCTGTTAGATGAAAGCGGAATTAAAAAAACGACGCTTACGTGCCGCACAAGTGTCCTGTTGTCGAGCACGCCGAGAAAAACTGAAGCACTCACCTGCAACAAAAAATTTAATGTACGATTAATTTACGGATACTTTATGTCCCTTCAACGGGTTGACGGTATCTGTCGAGATCAGGAAAGTTGACTAATATGGGGAGCTCTACACTGAGATATGTAATATGAAATAAGGACGTTTGAAGAAGGATGTTTACTTGAAATTCGTTATTTTTAAGTCTTTGTACTTCCAAGGTTTTAATTTTTGATTTTTAAATTTTTGTACGGTCAAGGTTTTAATTTGTGATTTTCAAATTTTTGTATTTTCAAGGTTTTAATTTTTGATTTTCAAATTTTTGTATTTTCAAGGTTTTAATTTTTGATTTTTAAATTTTTGTACGGTCAAGGTTTTAATTTGTGACTTTTAAATTTTTGTGCTTTCAAGGTTTTAATTTTTGATTTTCTAATGTTTGTACGGTCAAGGTTTTAATTTTTGATTTTTAAATTTTTGTGCTTTCAAGGTTTTAATTTTTGATTTTTAAATTTTTGTACGGTCAAGGTTTTAATTTGTGATTTTCAAATTTTTGTACTTTCAAGGTTTCAATTTTTGATTTTCAAATGTTTGTACTTTCAAGGTTTCAATTTTTGATTTTTAAATTTTTGTACGGTCAAGGTTTTAATTTTTTATTCTTTAATTTTTGTACGGTCAAGGTTTTAATTTTTGCACGGTCAAGGTTTAAATTTTTGATTTTTAAATTTTTGTACTTTCAAGGTTTTAATTTTTGATTTTCAAATTTTTGTACTTTCAAGGTTTCAATTCTTAATTTTCAAAAATTTGTACTTTCAAGGTTTTAATTCTTAATTTTTAAACATTTTTTTATTGCCAGAGGAGCAAGTATGTTTTAGATTGAATATTAGATTAAATAGAGATATAATAATAGAAGTATCTAATAATACACGGTACTATGGATTTAGAGATATAGAAATTTAGGTATGCAGCAATGTGAAAATTTAAGGATATAAGAATTTAAGTATATACGAGATGGGAAATATAGGAATTTAGGGATACAAAAATTTAGAGATATAGAAATTTAGAAATATAAAAATTTGGGAATATAGAAATTTAGAGATATATGAATTTAGAGACAGGAATTTAGGGATACAAAAATTTGGAGATATAGGAATTTAGGAATACAAAAATTTAGAGGTATAGAAATTTAGAAATATACAAATTTGGAGATATAGAAATTTAGAAATATAGGAATTTAGAGACATAGGAATCTGGAAGTATAGGACTCTAGAAATTAAAGTATTTGGGGATATAGGAATTTAGAGATATAAGAATTTAGTGATGTAGAAATTTAAGGATACAAAAATTTAGGGACATAGGAATTTGGAAATATAGTAATTTAAAAATTGAGGTATATAGGGATATAGAAATTTAGAGATGCAGAAATTTAGGGATACAAAAATTTAGTGATATAGGAATGTGGGGACAAATTTAGAAATTTAGAGATTGAAGGATATAGAGATTTAAGAATACAATAAGTTAGAGGAGAAGAATTTAAGTGTATAAGAACATAAGTATACAGGGAATTAGGGATATAGTGACTTAGGAACATAGAAATTTAGGAATACAAAAATTTCGAAATATAAAGATCTAGGAAAATAGAGATTTCAGTATATAGGAATATCAATATTTAACGATGTTGGTACATATGAATATTAGAGTTTAGAAATAGAATTTAGAGATATGAGAACATAGAAATACAAGTATAAATATACCAATATCTCAGCATAATTGTACTCATCATATGTAGAAATGAAGAAACACCTATGATCTGTGATTAAAATACATATAAATATAAGGAAATAAAATCTGTGAATCTCTCATCCGTTAAAATGAAGATATAGTTATAGAAATATAAGCGCATATAAATCTAGGAATACTAAAATCTAGTTAGAGATCTACGAATTTAGGAATAAATGCGTCGACATACACGCACTCAACTGTTTTCACACTTTTTAACACGATCAGCGCAAAATTGATTTTTCGTCCCGAGTTAATTGGCAAGCTCCATAACAAGCAACAAATTTATAACGCGAAACATTAAACGAAGTTTCAAGCTGTTTCGAGCGATTTCAATTGCAATTTTATCGCGCGAGGATTTTCCGATGAAATTTCATCTCGCGAAATGTTGCAGATAATTTAATAGTTTGTCGATGAAGTATCGCAGTTTGTTTCGCGATCTCAACAACGGTAGGGACGTTCCTTTTTTTTCACAACAATTTACCAACTGCTCGTTCAACAGAAGATAATCAGATTCCTTAAGCGGCCATCACTTTCACGCTTCAATTATGCGAAGTTGAGTAACGAACTCACGACTCGGTAAATGTATTCACGGAATTTTTAAGCGGATCACCGGTTTGCCCGTTGAAATCCTTCAAGTTTTTAAAAGCACCGCGCCAACGTGGCCCGAGAGGCGGTGGGGGATAAAACGGGGGCGAGTAATCGAATCTTCTTACAGGAGGAGAGAAGAGCACTCTGTGAAAACAGCGAGAACGTAAACGAAATAGTTTGCAAGTAACGCGATAAATAGCGTTGGATGTCGGGTGTTAAATGAACCGAGGCTGGTGCCGTGGCGCGAAGAAAGACAAATAAAAGCGGAGGCAGATGTGGAGAGGGATGCAGAAAGTCTGTTTGCCGTGTCAAAAATCAACACAAATTGAAATCACCGTGTGTTGACTGGAGAAAATCGACTTTATCCGTCTTGAGCCGGCAGATTTTCCAGCGTCTATCGTATTTTCCGGATTGGGCATTCGATGAGATGGCGAGAGTCGCCTCGAAATACGAAAAAGAGGAAAATTTCACGGAAGTTACTGTTTCACGCCAGAGGGGCTATAATGCGTGTGTATTGAGGGTGTGTAGAGTGCACGCGGAAAGCTGGCAAAAGGGAAGTGAATCGAAAATGTGAAGGAAAATTTGTTTGTAGACGGCTGTTGACTCGTTACGAATGTTTCTCTATGTTAGCAACTTTGGGATAGAAGAAATATATTAAAGCGTTGTAATTTAGTTTAATGAGTTCCTCTTTTTTTTAAATATTAACTGAATTTTATTTATACTTATGGTTTGTTAGGATGTTTCACTATTGATGCAAATTATATAGAAATGATTTTAAACATTTTGGATCTGTTTCTTAGAAAATTGACAATGAACTAAGATATAACCTAGTTTTCCAGCATAAAAATAATTTAGCATTAATTAAACTGACACTCAATCTCAAACTCAACATTTAACTTGTCTAACCTAACATAATAGAAAATCGCAACTGTATCCAAACCTAACCTCACCCTAATCTAACATTCATCTTAACCAAACTGAACAGAATTTATCCCAACCAAATGTAATATAAACTTAATACAATCTAACATAATGCTTATATAACATAACCAAATATGAAGTCTACTTCATCTCATTTCAAATTTAATTTAACCTAATCTAACGTTATATAAACTTGATGTATCCTAACCTTGATAAACTTAACGTAGCCTAAACGTAAATTAATTAAACCCAATTTGACGTAAGCTAAACTTAAATGCTAACACTTCATATAACCAGGATCCAAAACCAAAACTTAAGTTGAACATCATTTCAGCTTGAAGTAAACGTAACTTAAATTAACCTAAACTGAACGTAAACCTAACCTAACTAAGCCCACCCTAAACCTAACCTAAATCTAATTTAACTTGTCCTAATGTAATCTAACCTAACTAAGCCTACCCTAAAACTAACCTAAATCTGATTTAACTTGTCTTAATGTAATCTAACCTAAGCCTACCCTAAACCTAACCTAACTCTAATTTAGCATGTCCTAATGTAATCTAACCTAAGCCTACCCTAAACCTAACCTAAATCTAATTTAACTTGTCCTAATGTAATCTAACCTAAGCCTACCCTAAACCTAACCTAAAACTAATGTAACTTGTCCTAATGTAATCTAACCTAAGCCTACCTTAAACCTAACCTAAATCTAATTTGTCCTAATCTAACCAAATTTCAACTTAACCTCACACTAATTTAAACTTAACCTAATCTACAATGACAATTTCCCCAATTTGTTTATTAATTGAATAATTAATGTACGCAACTAATTAGTATAGATAAAGTCTATATTAACAGTATCAAACATGTCAAATTCTACTACGATATTTTTACTAAATTTCTGCTTATTTCTACTGTAAGAATTAAATTAAATTTATACTGCAAGAAATATGATTTAAAATTAAATGCATATATCTTCTACGATTCACTTATACCAGAAAGGGATAATACTCTCATGCAGCTTTATTATTTCAATAGAATTACCGAAGTATCATTAACGATTGAAGAAACGTCTTAATCGGTTCTTATAGTAAATAACTACCTGCAGCAAGAAGTAAATTAACAGTCCACCGATATTATCACTTACGACACGATATACAAATTAATTATTTAAACTCTCTGCTTTATAGCTTCATGTAGTATGGTATAAAACAGCTTAAAATAAATTGGAACATCGACAAAAAATATGAAAAGTCGTTCTGAGAACAACCGAACAATTCAAGCTTTCATAAATCATGAAAGTTTCATTATTTACTAGTTTCTTCGTAGGTAACCACTGATATTAAGAAGTAAATTAACAGACTTCCGGTCGCAGTCTGCAAAAGTTTTTAATGAAATATATCAATGAATTATATAGCAAGTCCATTTTATAATTCTACGTGACATGTATAAATATAGAAAAGTAAATGAAAATGTCTACGAAAGGTATAATTATGCAGCGTATAAAGAAATATGGAAACACGTTCATGTCAAGCAGAGTTAATGTCCCGGTATTTATTTCTATATATAGACAACTTTATACGCTTCGTGCTTCTTTGAAATTATCAATATTCATGAAGTTGTAGATATTAATTTTGTTATATGGCGTAATATTATACAAGTGTCTACATTGTAAGGACATATTAAATGATCAATGACTCGTGAAGTATCTACAAGCATCGATAATTACGATAGAAATTCTTGAGGCATTGAATCAGCGTAGCATTTGTACTGTGTTAGCACTGTTTCGAATTTTTGGTAATTTGAAAATTTAGGTCTAGGAGTTTGGAAATTTAGAAATTAGGGAATTTGAAGATTTATGAATTTTGGAATTTAGGAATTTGTGGACTTAAAGATTCAAATATGTGGATTTCCAGGATTAGGAATTTATGGCTTTAAATAATTAGAAATTTGGGGATTTAGAAATTTTAGGACTTGGGGACTTAGGTATTCAGAAATTTGGGGATATTATTTGGGAAACGTGGGATTTGGATATTTGGGGATTTGGGGTATAAGAATTTGGGTATTTAGGGATTTGGGAATTGAAAGATTTGTGGATTTTCAGGTTTTGACATTAAATAATTAGAAATTTGGGAATTTAGAAATTTAAGGACTTAGGGACTTAGTTATTCAGGGATTTGGGGATATAACTTGGGAAACGTGGGATTTGGGTTTTTGAGGATTTGGGGTTTAAGAATTTAGGTATCTAGAGATTTGGGGGTTAAGGATTTGGATACGTGGATTTCCAGGTTTTGACATTAAATAATTAGAAATTTGGGAATTTAGAAATTTAAGGACTTAGGGACTTAGATATTCAGGGACTTGGGGATATAACTTGGGAAACGTGGGATTTGGGTATTTGAGGATTTGGGGTATAAGAATTTGGGTATCTAGGGATTTGGGGACTTAAAGATTCAAATATGTGGATTTCCAGGATTATGAATTTATGGCTTTAAATAATTAGAAATTTAAGGACTTAGGGACTTAGATATTCAGGGATTTGGGGATATAACTTGGGAAACGTGGGATTTGGGTATTTGAGGATTTGGGGTTTAAGAATTTGGGTATCTAGGGATTTGGGGATTAAGGATTTGGATATTTAGAGATTTATGGATTAAGGATTTGGATATTTAGGGATTATGGATTTGGGTATAGCAAATATGTGAATTTGGAGATTTAAAGCCTTGGAGATTTGGAAATTTAGAGATTTTGGAATTTAGGAATTTCAAAACTTAAGTATTTAGAAATTTAGAAAATTGACCAATTGTAAGTTTGGAAATTTAGAAACTTGAAAATATACAAATTAGCATACATGAAGCTCCTGAAAGACTCAGAAATTTAGAAATCAAAAGATACGAAAATTGAGAAAACTTATCTCATTCAAAAATTTCCAGTTCCATATTTAATTCTCTAAAGTCAAATATGAATAGCACTATTCCTTTCACTACTCGCCCAAAGAGTCGCTAGTTGTCTTCAAATACACCTGAAACCGATAGGTAAGTACAAAAGCGTTTAAACATTATCACCATGTGTGACTATCGATCCGTTCACCACGTACATTTACATGATTCGTCTTCGAAACTCTTCCACACCACAAGCCCGTAACATCAATATCACGCTCGAAGAGGCTAAATTTTCGAAATTCCAGGGGATCACGAAGGGATTTAGCTCACGGAGTCCGTTAGATTCCGTAGGCGTTGGCCAAGAGAAAACGGTTTCATTTATAATAGTCGTTGTTTTTGTTATGTCATCGGTTCGTTTCTGTCTCCATTCGTTATCCGTCTGGCATGACGCAACCTTGACTGAAGATTGAAAATCTCGGATCGAGACTCTAATTGACTCTGCTCAACGGAGAGGAAACGCAGAGCCTCGAAGGGGAACGTTGGGTTTCAGGAATTGCTACCGCATGACGAAGCAACCTTCCTCCCCCATTCCTTAAATCAATAATCCAACCTCTATCTTCGAGACGATCCTAGCCAGATTACGTTTAACTTACGTCGTTGATACGCTGCCGACGTGTGCGTTGCATACCGCTTCAATTAGAATTTCTTCCGCGACGCGTCTCCTGATCCATTATTCATCGACCGACATCGAAAATCGATGTGTATTGAAAAAACCGCCGGTAAAATTATGCTGAAACGAGAATCGAAAATGGGCTGACGGTTTTGAATATTTGTCGAACAGGTGTAGAGGTTGCCGTTTAAGAAAATGTGACGCCTTTAAAGGCATCTGCTCTGACGAGAAAATGCACCCTCTCGGTTTAATACGCGATGAAATTCTGGGAGAGTCTTGTTTTTATACTGCAAAAAAGAGCTGAAAGAGACTTTTAAAAGAAATGGGACAGAAAAGAGGACTTACACATTTTTTAAAAATATATCAATAATAAAACAACGCAATTGATCATGGAGTAGTTTAAGACATGTAAGGTTTATATATCTGAAAGACAACTGAATTTATTTTCTAGAATAGCAAGCTAGAGGAAATTTTTCTGAGAAAATAAAATAGAAAAATGAGAAACAGATTTTTTTTAAATTGATTACGAAGAGAACATAAATTAGTCCGGATGTTGAATTGTTGGAGCATTTAAAATGAGTTAGGTATTACATAAGTTTAAGAACCCTTAGAACTTGCCAGTTGTACACAAACGAACTCTTGATTAAAAATGCGGAGACGAGGATGACAAACGTCGTCACGTCCCCGCAACAAATTTCTTGGTCCAATTACCAGGACGCGACACCCACCAAGGATTATCAATTTCAACGGAAACTCCTGCAAGATTCATCGAGTTTAACTCCTGGCGCGTAGTTTTACCAGCCAGGAGACAAGTACAAATGACAAGTGAGTAACAAGGCGGAAGCAAACAATATCGTTTAATGTTCCCGGCGTTTTCATCGATATGATGTTCATTGTGGCCAGGGTAAGCCATGTTTCCCGTGGCGGGTAATTAAAAGAGGCAGCGGGAGGTTCCAGCGACCGGCATATTGATAGAGGAATTTCCCAGCGTGTAAAGCTTGCCACGAGTCCTGGATATCCTCTCCTTCGATTTCTAATCTGACCGGCGTAATGTCGTCCGTAATTAATACAAGTTGTAATCCCTGGCAGTATTCCGGTTTTGCGTCGGACAAGATATTAGTTGCGCCGTAGTTGCGACCGCCTGCACTCGGATAGAGATCGGTATTAGAGCTGCTGGCCCACACCTCCGCCTCTGTCTTGCTCCTTCCATGCCCTGTCCAGTCCCTCTTCGTTTCCTGTTACGGTTAATGGAAATTCACCACCGTATGCTTCCAACTTCTACCAATTTTCACCGACAACTAAACATTTTCCACACAATTTTGCGCATTAACCCTTGCCGCACCTTGACGAGTTCCTTGACTCATCCAGTCCCTTGTTCATAGTTCAATCTTGTAATTTTCTATCTGCTTCGATTTGACGTTTTTGTGAGGATTGTCAATTTTTTTATTTGTTTCAATATTCTAGCATAGTGCTGATTGACACATTTGAATATATGTGACATCAGGTAGAGATAGCTGAATAGATACCTAAGATATAGGTACCTAATAGATATCTGTTGGATATATCTGTTAGATATACAGTATAGTATGTGTAGTATCTAATCACATACATATGTAGATATCTATTATATAGTTTGTTCAGGACTAATAGTAAAACAATGACATATGATACTCAATAAATAAATGAACATTTTATCAACTAAATCTAATGCTACCTTTTTAGCTATTTAATTTTTACTTAAACTTGTATCTACATTGAGTATATACTCCTCTAATTAGTTAATTACTCAATTATTCGCAATTATCTAACTGGATATTCGATACAATGGGACAGAATGTTATGAAATGCTGACCAACAAGAACAGCATTAACTTTGACGCTGTTAAATATCAATTTTAGTGATAAGAATCAATTAACGAGTCAAAGTGGTTAACGATGCCAGTGATGAAAAAATATGAAATTACCTTTTTAATGAAAAAGGAAGTGAATTCCGTACGCAGTGGTGGAAACGGCAGAAAATTACGAGTGCTGAAGTAATTTATATTGACTGCTTGGGCAATTAGTAATAGAGTGCCTAATTAGTATCCCGGTGCGTACTAATTAATATCTAGTTCTGAAATTAATTTATGTATGGGTAATTGCCAGCTTCTAAGTTTTCCACTTGAAACTCCGAAGAATTTGTAATTCAGCATTTACTTCCTTTTTTTAGTTTTCATATTGTAACATTTAAATGTTATTTTTAATTTACATTTAAATGTAAATAAATCATTTTCAGTATATAGCAGGATTTTATTATATATAAACATAAATTTCATTTACTATTAGTTAATCGTTAATGTAATAAATGAAATATTTTCAATAATAACAAGACAAAAATATTTATTCTTATTTCCTTGAACGGAATTATTCCATCAAAGTCAATCGAAGACCGAATCAGATTGAACGCAGGACACGTGTAGAACATTGAAACAAAAAATTTCATTTGCCAGCGTAACAAATTTCGTGAAGCAGACAAAACGTTATCGAAATTTCACGGTGTGTCGATACATTCAACGTGAATCCATAATCGACAACATTCTATTTTCACGGGGGAAAAAAACCGTTACCGTTCCAATGGGACGTATCGAAAAAAGTGTATATACGTATTTGTACATATACGGTGTGTTCCAAAAAAATGTACACACTTCAAACATGTGTGACATGAATATGTGCACGTATGCGTACATAATTCACAAAAAAGACTTATCCTCCAATTTATCCTGTGTCATTTGTAAATATGTTAACAAATACGTCAATCAAAGTTAAAGGTATGTTTAATGCTAATTAGTGTGAGTACATTTTTTGGAACATATGTGGGCGGAGTACAAGTTGACACGCTGTAATACAGATTATTAAGGAACAAGGTTACTTAATCTCCCAATTTCATTTTTTAACTTACTGGAGTATATTATTGTCTGAATTTTTAAGAATCCTCAACAATTTCTTCCGTTTCCTTTTCCTGTAAATAATTAATTTGACTGAATTTGCAATGCCGATCACATGTGATCTTGGAGGTTTTCACTTTGGCAGTGAAAACTGACGTTTGTAGGCAGACACGATACGATACAGATTATTAAGAATTACTTATTTTTTTAATTTTACCTTTTAATCAATGATATATCATTGTCTCGATATTAATACTCCTAAAAAATTTCTTTCGTTTGCTTTTCTAATGAATAATATAACATCATGTTAGATTTCAAGCGTTTCACGTTTAAGCACCGAAAGTAAAGAATAATAACTGAAATAAATATAGAATATATTTGAATAAAATATTATAATGAAACGTAAGTTATAAAACGTGTAAACACATGCTCTTGTTCTCGTGATTCAGCAAACTGAATGCAGCGAATTTTTAGCAGAAAAAACAAAAGTAAATCACTGAAACCACGTCGGTACATTATTGACACATTCACATCACATATGACCACCGTAGCAATCGACGCGAGAATGTTCTTTCAAACCAACCTGTTCTAGAATACAATATCAAAGCTAGAAGATTAGACCTTGATCCAAGTTTCTATCGATACAATAATACCGTTTTTAGTTTCTCTGGACGTATATAGGTCCTCCAATAATTTCTGAACAGTATATTACTCGATGTACAGAAGTGGAAATATGTTAATAAAAATATCATGTAATATGAGTTTTGAATTTGTCTCGATATCCTCTAAAGCTATGAATAAAAAAAAATGTATGTTCCAAGGTGACCTTGACTTTGCCAATAAAACTGTTTTCGAAATTTGCTTTACTAATATCTATTGTGCACTTCATACTCTGTAAATATTGTACTAAACTTTTTTTGCAAGGTGTAGAAAAATCGTGAGTAGCGTAACACCCTGTATATACAGTTTCGTGTGAATAAGCGAAATATCGCGTTATAAGAACACCCCGTATACGCGAATAGCGGAGGAAGAACGGGGTGGATATCGTCACCTCGTCGGGCGTAAGTATTAAATTTTTTAAAAATCCTCGCCTGGCCGGTCTGACGCGCTCTAAAGTCTCGCGAGATTCCATCGAAATCAGAATTTTCCGAGCGGGAAGCGTTCTTTGTCGAGGGTAATTTGAAAGCAGCAGCGAGGCGGGTAGTTTCGAAATTTCCATCAAACGAAGCTGCTCGCTCGCGTGCGCCCCGCGAGATTAAGTTAAGCGCAGGGGTGACGCACGCGATGACATCGCGGTGTTTTCCGCTTGAAACCCGCTTCCGGCTTACGTGCCCGACTATATTCGCCGGTTAAGAAAGCTTCACAGGAAATATTCGTAATTTTATCACGTAGCCGAGCATACGTTCCTCGACATAACTAAATCTATCTCCATGCATGAATATGGATGGGCTTTGTTTATGATTCAGTAGAACCATTTTCGATCGGCGAATAATGGAATTGCTATTGGTTTTTATCTTTTTCCTTTTTTCGAACGGTTGCTACCGACACGCCGGTATTCACCGACGATTAAGCGAAATATTTCGCGCCGAATACGTTCGCCATTTCTCCGTTAATTTATTCATCGATCACGCGCTCCTGTTTTCGAACCGAGAACTGGGAACTGATGTAAAAAAATCCTTTGGATGGAAGAATTTGTTCCGAAGGTTGTATAGGGATTTTATGTTTGTAATTTATGCGAAAGATGGTTAATGGTTGAAGCTGTTCGAGGAAAAATTATTGATGTGACCGATTTTTGATAGTGTAAGTTCTCCAACAATTTGAGTTCCGTGTTTATATTTATTTGATGTAATTAGGAATGTAGGAAACACTATTTTTATATTTCAGTGAATTTATATATCAAATCATTAAGTTTCATTTTGTAGGTACTTATATTTGTAAATTTTCAAATTATTAAACAGCTGAATTTTTAAATTTGAGGATTTGATATTTTATTTCGATATTTATAAATTACTTTTAAAATTTGTAAGTTCCATATTTCATTACTTGAAGTTATAAACTTCCTAAATTTTTAAATTACCACATTTCTAAATTTCTAAATTTGACAAATTAAAATATTTAATAGTTGCAAATTGGAAATTTCTGAATTCCATAACTTAGTATTTCTAAATTTCTAAATTTCTAAATTTTTAAGATTTTAAGTTTGACAATGTAACTACTAGAAATTTGGAAAATTTAGTAATTTCCAAATTACATAACTTCATGTTTTTAAATTTCTAAATTTACACATCATTAAATTACTAAGTTCTCACATGACCAAATTTCTAAATTTCTAAATTTGATAATGTAAACATTTGCAAGTAGAAAAATTAGAAATTTCAAATTTCCATAACTTGATATTTCCAAATTTCTAAACTCCTCAATTCAGAAAATTTGAAACTAGCAAAATTTCCAACTCCTAAATTTATAAATTACTAAACCACAAATTGAATGTATTTAAATAATAAAAATAAAATGATAAAAATTATTTTACAAATTAACCGTATTAATTATAAATTATAAATTAACCATTATTTACAAATATACCACATTAATAATATAAGACATTAAATAAAAAATGTGGAATTTTTAAATTAATTTAATTTTAATTCGAACCTTTTAACGTTTATCTTGGAAACTAAAGAATATTCACTGCGGTAGCAAATGTACGTAAAAATGTTTTGAAACTTCTGAGACACCTTATATTTTATGCCACGTTGAACACGTACCTATACAAGACAGATTTCTGACGGACAGACATGCTCGTATGACGATAAACTTTGTTTAAAGAAGAACGCGAGACTTGCATCGTAGTAGGAGGACACGAAGTCTGAATAAGCAGAGTGGTTATTCCAGCAGTTTAAAGACTGTCACCCATATTTTCTGAAGAAATACACGTTGCTGAAGTGAAGAATTCCTATTAGCAATTTCAAGGACATTTCTTGAAGCATTCGATTTGATTGCGTAAAATTTTAACAGATCCATACTTCAAATGATACAAATAAAGATTACAAAAAAAGAAAAATTAACAAAGAAATAAAATAGTTAAGATATCGTAAGAATGTGATGAACATGAAATGCAAGAAATAAGTGATTGATACTATTCATAAAGTAAGAATAAAATATTTGAAATATCGTAAAAATATGTTGAAAATGAAAAAGAAGAATCATGTGATAAATATTATTCATCACGAAAGAATAAATTATTTAAAATATCGTAAAAATGTGACGAAAATGAAATAAAAATATCAAGTGATTGATATTATTCATCACGAAAGAATAAATTATTTAAAATATCGTAAAAATGTGGCAAAAATAAAAGAAAATCAAGTGAATGATCTTATTCATAACGAAAGAATAAAATATTTAAAATATCGTAAGAATATGATGAAAATTAAATGTTTAAGGAGAGAAAGAATGAACTGATCAGACTTGCAACCGAATCTCCTTCAACATTTTAAACTTGAAGAGATTGCTATTGCAGCAGCTACGAAAAAGCATGGTATTATACATCTGTTCTGAGTAACAGATGACAAAAGACGATAAAGCAAATATTATTCATATGTTCGTACCTCTAGGCATAGTAAAATTCTTAAATATTATTTCTAACAACAGTACGATCTTTTAAGAAATCATATCAATGTTTTCGTAACAAATCGTTCTTCGTTTAAAACGAATTTGTGATTGTAATTATTTCATTTTTTACAAACTTATTTTAACATGATATCAATTAACTTTGTCCATTTTGTTTATTTTTGTACAATAGTAATTTTAAATTAAACTATTAATTAAATTAGTAAATTGAGCTAAGTTAAATTATCAAGTCAAACTAATTGCACGTTAAATTACAGACTAAATTATCATTTTATACCAAATTTAATTACTGATTGAATCATTAAATTAAACTAAATTAAACTAAACTAAATTAAATTTCTAATTAAATTATGAATCTAAACTAAATTAAATTACTGATTGAATTATTAAATTAAACTAGATTACATTACTAATTAAATTATTACATTACACTAAACTAAATTTTGAAATAAATTAAATTACTAACTAAATTATTAAATTAAGTTACTACATTAAATTAGAATAGATTGTATAATAATATTCATGTTATTGACACACCTCGTAGATACATATATGTACGTATGTATGTTTGTACATATGTATGTATGTGTGCATGTATCTATGTACGTATGTATGTATGTATGTTCGTATGTGTGTATGAATGCACATATGTTCATATGTCAATACATAGAAACTTGAAAAATTGAGGAATTTCCAAATGACATAACTTGATGTTTCTAATTTTTAAATTTTCACATTAGCAAATTTCTGTATGTATGCATGTAAGTATGTATGTGTGTATGAATATATGTATGGATCCATATATGCATTCATATATGTATGTATACACATATGTATTTATGAATATACATATGTATGTATGTATGAATACACATGCATTCATACGTCAGTACAAATAAACGTACCAATATTTTTCAAAGCATAGTATATTAACGTGCATAAAAAGAACTAAAACGAATCCACACGGAAAATTTCATCAAATTAATACCGCATCAAAAAGATTAAGCAATGACGAATGAAATTACTCGAAATGCAGCGAACACCGTAACTACTGGTAAACACCACAGACTATGAAGGCAAAGAAATAGCTCGTTCGTGTTGTAACGGCTATGCTCAATTCCGTTGCGGTTTTATACGTTAACGTTTTAAAACGGAGATCATTTTTCTTGGTATACGACGAGAAATTCCAGCGGCAATTTTCGTGCCGAATTCGATACCACGATAATCTTGTTCGCGGTCAGCGCTGCTGCGGACCCGTCACAAAAACCATCCCGCATCCACAACCGAGAATCCAGTTCGATGCGTTTTTGCCATAAACTTTTCTCCGAAGACCACGTAGAAATCCCTAACAGGTGCACGAGGAAGTTATCTCACTCGAAGCGATATATTGACGGTATTGACGGTTCGAATGATAAGACTACGTAAGAAAATACTTTATTGAACATTAACACTTTAATGGCCGCCTACGCTGTCAAACGTCGTCAGGACCAGGCAATGTTTTTGAAGAATTAATTTAAAAAAACTTGATGTAAATTCACGAAATAACGTGTGCAAGCATACACATAAAACAAACGAAAACAATTACGACACATTTAATATTTTTTGTGTGATAATTATTGAAGCAACCACCTAAGTTCATCAATCGTCACACACGTGTTGTGCGAGCGGCCATTAAAGTGTTAATTACCGAAGAAATTTATAAAATAAAATATGGGACTTCAATTTCAAGAATAAAGGTTGATCAATTGGAATTTTGAAAATTGAAGGTCTTGATTATATGGTATGTTGGAAATATTCAGGAGTTAGAATTAAAAAGGAAAGTTGAAAAATTGAAGAACCGATAATTGAAAAATCTGAGAATTCATGTTTGAGAAATTTTGGAATTGATGATTTGATCGTTAGAATATTGAAAATTCAGGAACTTAGAAGATAAGAGAATTGACAAGTTGGAAAGCTAAAAATTCAGAGAATTGATAATTTAGAAATTAAAAAATTGAAGGTTTGATCATTTGGAATGCTGGATTATTAGGAATGTAGGAGATAAGAGATTTAGGAAGTTTTAACATTGAAAATTTGAAAAATTGAGAATTGAGAAATTTTGGGACTAAAGACTTGATTGTCTCTAATATTGAATATTCGAGAACGTAGGAATTGAGAGAATTGAGAAATTAGAAAATTGGAGAATTGATAAACTAGAAATTTGGGACTAAAGACTTGATTGTCTCTAATATTGAATATTCGAGAACGTAGGAATTGAGAGAATTGAGAAATTAGAAAATTGGAGAATTGACAAATTAGAAATTTGGGAATTGAAAATTTGATCGTTTGAAATATTAAATATTCTTGAATGTAGGAGATACGAGTTAGGAAGTTGGAAGATTGAAAATTAGAAAAAAACTTAGGAATTGAAAGCTTGATCATTCATAAAATTGTAAATTCGGGAATGTAGGAACAAGCTGCTCTATCGCCTCCCTCACGCGACGCACTCACGCTTCAATCGTGACGCACCTTACACGAATTCTTAATACGCTTCTATTTGAAGTTCAAGTCCAATCATCTACATAATCACGGAGTGCACAATACAAAGACATTTCAATTTTTTTCTCCGTTTTAATATTCTAACTGTAATCAGTCATTTCCACTTGACGCACCAGACAAAGGGGTTAAAAATGTCCGTCTTAAACTACTATTACCATGTCGTCCATATTTTACGAATAGAACAAAACACAGAACTATCGAGTTAGATAAAGGGGAGAAAACTTCTATCAGTGTAAAACCGTCAACGACCAGTAGAACCTAATCTGCCAATCACTTGCACGTTTCTTTCTTCGTCGCGAACGGAAGTGGTTCGTTCTGTGACAATCGGTTTATCCTCGTTGCAAAGTGGCGAGTTAGACGCCGCTAAAGGGATGCAATCGGCGCTGAGGTTGAAATCCGATTCTCACTCATAGAACGGAACACTCGATCTGATAAGTGACTGGGGCTTTCAGGACTGTTGACTGATAGAAATCCCCGAATACTTTTTACGTCAATTTTTCATGTTACATCGGGGCGAAGACGGCCGATAACAGAATTCGATTTCGGTCGATTCAACCTTTGCGGGAACTGCTTAAGGGATCGGTAAAGGACTTGACAAGCAGCTTTTAGTGAAAATTGAAATTCTGTTTAAAAATTCGAAATTTTTAGGGTGACATCCGAGGACCAGGATATTCATTTTTTTATATTAGTCTGCGAGGTCGGAGGAGTCGGACTTATAAGAATTATTGCCATTAAATAATATTAAGTAACGATAAATAAACAAATTTAGGGATTTGGAGATTTGTATATTTCAAAATTTAGGAGTGTAGTGATTTTGATGTATGCGAATTGGGGATTTAGGGATTTGAGAATTGGGGAATTCGGGGATTTAAGATTTTAAGCATTTGGAAATTTGGGGATTTAAGAATGTAAGGATTTGGAGATTTAATAGTTTGGGAAATTAGGGATTTAAGAATTTAAGGATTTAGAAATTTACGAATTTGGGAAATTAGGAATTTAATAATTTAGAAAGTTGAAAATTTAGGGGGTTGGGAATTTAGAGATTTGGAATTTGAAGATTCGGAAATTTTAGTGCTTAGAAATTTTGAGATTTGGGAATTTTTAAGTTTGGGAGATTGCAAGATTGGGAATTTAGGAATTTATATATTCAGAGATATAGGGATTTAAGGATTTGGACGTATGGGTATATAAGGATTTAGACATTTAGGGAATTGGGAATTTACTAATTTAGGGATTTAGATATTTAATGATTTTGAAATATAGGAATTTGGAGATGTAGGGATTTAGGAATTTATAAATTAAAAAATTTGAAAATTTAGGAATTTGGTAGTTTGAGAGTTTCGGAATTTAGGGACTTAGGGATTTAGAGGTTAATGACCTTAGAGATTTATATAATTTATTTCATAATTTTTAACGTAAGAAATTAATATTAGTTTACAATATATTAGTATAGTATGTAAATAAATATAGTATATATTGTATGTAAACAAACTATACTCAGTATAAAAATAAATAAACAGATATTAATTATTAGTATTAATAATTGATTAATATTAATCAACAGTGTATATCTCTAATGTATTTAATATTGAAATTCGAAAATTAAATATTATATATCGGTTAGTACAATGTATGTCAAAAACGCACGTCGTTTGATTAACTACATGTGGACAGAACTCGTGAAGTTACAACTTCAATAATTTCGTGACGAAATACTGTAACGAGCTTATATCTCCATTAGGAATAACCGATGGAGCTCGTACGCACGGACATCATAACACGATTAAAACAAACCACTTAGTTTGTGTAATATTGGATGATCTGCTTTTCAAGCATAAGCAACTTCTGTTAAACCACCTAACGAAAACGCCATAGTTTATTTAAAGTATTACTGTACATTTTTACTATCTATAGAAATTAAAAGCCTCGAATTTTTTGTTAAAAAATATTTTCAACATAAGTTAATTGGTAGTCATAAACCTCAAAATGTCGAAATAAAAATTGTTGTTTAAAACAAAACACACCATTGCATTCAATAATATACCCCGTGCCAGTGACCACCTAACGAAAACGTCATAGTTTATTTATAGCATTACTGTACATTTTTACTATCTATAGAAATTAAAGGCCTCGAATTTTTGGTTAAAAAATGTTTTCAACATAAGCTAATTGGTAGTCATAAACCTCAAAATGTCGAAATAAAAATTGTTGTTTAAAACAAAACACACCATTGCATTCAATAATATACCCCGTGCCAGTGACCACCTAACGAAAACGTCATAGTTTATTTATAGCATTACTGTACATTTTTACTATCTATAGAAATTAAGAACCTCGAATTTTTGGTTAAAAAATGTTTTCAACATAAGTTAATTGGTAGTCATAAACCTCAAAATGTTGAAATAAAAATTGTTGTTTAAAACAAAACACACCATTGTATTCGATAATATACCCCGTGGCAGTGACATCGTTATATTAATTAAGGAACGTGCGTTGAAAAATAATTTCTTGAATATAATAATTTGACAACCCACAAGAATAATACTGCAACATTTTCGGCCATCTTCCCAACGCAAATGTCGCAGCGTGCACCGCTAGGAATCCTAAATTCCATCGAGCAACGTCTCTAGACCGCTTGAAAGATAGCCGTAATCCAGTATCCGATCAAAAATCGAAACAGAATCTTGGTCGCTGATTGAGCACGCCGCAGGAGGCGCATCTTCGATCTGGTCCAGCGATCTATCTAATACGGCGCACCGCGTCGTCTGACATTCGCGGTTTTTCAGCGGTCCGTTTCTCCCCGGATTCCTTTTTATCCTTAGTTCCGTAACCGTGGTTCTATCTGAGGCCGTGATCGCCGTACCCGAGATGTTGTTGGTGGACTGTTGGTGGTGCCGCAAAACGAGGAAGATGGAAAGGCGAATGGAGAGGCGGGCGGCAGGGGAGTTTCGATAGATAAAAGGGACCCGGGAGAAAGAGCAACAACAGGGACGTGGAAGAGTAGGGAAAAAATCCATGGGCGAAATAGCGTGACTCTTATGGCCGCGGCACGAACTGTCACCCGTTTCCGCGTGTTTCTTACTCGCCGCGTTCCACAACTCCTTTATCCTCGGTGGCGACACGGTGCACGCCGTGTGTGCTCTTGCTGATGCCTCGTACACACGCCGCTTTCTTCCCTTTCTGTCTGCCGTCCTTTCCCGCCCTATCTGTCCCCCTTTATCTATCCCCCTCCGCCCTGTCGTACAGTCGTATGATGAACAACAATCGAGGCTATAGTCGCGGGAATACACTGGAAGCGTGTCCCATTGATCTACGAGCAGGGGCCGCGTGTTCTTCCGACCACCGTCAGGTACTTCGTGGCAGGAGTGCGGTAAGCCTCGATGCTACTTCGTTTACCTGCATATACTGAGTGGTCGGAGAAAAACCGTACGATATTTGTACGAGATGTCGGGAAAATGGACACCTAGGAAATATTGGATTCGTCTCGAGGAAACGGGACGGAAATTCTTTTAGCATTCTCTGACGTGCGGCTTTGTTTTTGAGATATTGGCTGCTGACGGTTGCAAACTTAATTCGTGTTCGTGCAGAAATAGTTTGTGGATTTTGGATTTTGAGGTTTTTGAGGATTTGGCGATATTGGTAGATTGGGAGAGTAAATTTGGGGATATTGATATAGGATGGGTAGGAATTTGGGGATACTGTTATGTTGGGGGACTAGGAATGTGGGATAGTGGTATGTGGAAAGTTTAGAAATTTGGGGATATTGGTATATTAAGGTCTTGCGATTTGGGAATCTAGTAATATGAACATTTAGAAGTATGAAGATTTAGTGGATTTGTGAATTTAAAAATTTAGGAATTTAGGAATTTAGAAATTTAGAAATTTAGGAATTTAGGAATTTAGGAATTTAGGAATTTAGGAATTTAGGAATTTAGGAATTTAGGAATTTAGGTATTTAGGTATTTAGGAATTTAGGAATTTAGGAATTTAAGAATTTAGGAATTTAGGAATTTAGGAATTTAGGAATTCAGGAATTCAGGAATTCAGGAATTTAGGAATTTAGGAATTTAGGTATTTAGGAATTTAGGAATTTAGGAATTTAGGAATTTAGGAATTTAGGAATTTAGGAATTTAGGAATTTAGGAATTTAGGAATTTAAGAATTTAAGAGTTCAAGAATTTAAGAGTTCAAGGATTTGAGAATTCAGGGATTTGGAAATTTGTTGATTTGGGAATTTAGGGATTAGTGGAGCGGTAATTTCAAGATTTTACAAATTTCAAGAAAATTTGGAGATTCGGAGGTCTCAAGATTTTCTAATTTTGTAATTTAGGAATTTAGAAACGTACGTATTTAGAATTTAAGGATTTAGTGATTTAGAAATTTAGAGATTTAAGAATTTAATGATTTAGCGACCTAGAATTTCAAAATTTGTATATTTTGATATTCATAAATCTGTCAACTTGGGATTTAGAAATTTGGCAATTCAAGAAACTTGAGAAGTTGAATTTTGAAAAGTAGAAAATTTGCAAATATTAATTATCAATAACGTTGGAACTTGGGGATATGGAAAAATACGTATTTGATAACTTGAGAATTTATGCGTGTTAAGAACTAGATTGTTAAAAGGTCGAAGAACTTGAAAATTAAAAAATTCAGTGATTCAATAGTTCCACAATTCGATAATTCAATAATTCGATAATTCGATAATTCGATAATTCGATAATTCGATAATTCAATGATTCAATGATTCAATTATCCAATTATTCAATTATCCAATTATCCAATTATTCGATTATTCAATTATTCAATTATTCGATTATTCAATTATCCAATTATCCAATTATCCAATTATTCAATTATCCAATTATTCAATTATTCAGTTTTCAAATTATTCAATTCTTCAATTTCTCATATTTCAATTGCACAATGTCGCAATTCCTCAGTTTCTCAGTTTCTCAGTCTCAATTATTGAGGGACTCATTATCTCTCAATAATCGAGAGACTGAAAATATTAACACTTTGAGCGCCACGCGAATTCTTAAGGACTTTCCATTCAGGCCACGCAATAAGTAATGGAAAGAAATATTTAAATTCATTAATAATACGATCTCGCAATAAATAAAAATTAAGTAAATTTTAAATAAATTTTCAGTAATTACTTATAATAATATAAATTGTTTAGTTTTACATCATATTTTACACTGTCAGCCACTGGTGGTTGATGCGTCCTAAACGAAAAGTCTAGTGTCAGCCACCGATGGCTGACGTGGCGCACAAAGTGTTAAATAACTTATTTAATATTTCGATAATTGCATAATTTATTAATCCAATAACTCCATAATTCTTTTAATAATTCAACAATGCAATGACACACTAATTCAGAAATTCCAAAACCAAAATTTACAAAATATATAAATATGAAAATTTGCGAGTGCACATGCGCACGATTATCAAAATGTAGCCTACGTTGCACTTGATTATACAGTTTAACAGATGTTGGATGCGATCAAGTTAGCCGAGGCACACTGTGTATACGTCTACTACGTGCCAGCACGCCTCGTGCGTGCAGGTGAATACAGGAAGAGAGCAGACATGATAGCTGCGTGGCATAACGCACGCACTGTGCGTCCACCTGGATTATTACCGCGTCCTCCTGTGCGGTAACACAAGGTGGCCACAAGGGAGAAAACAACTTCTTTGCGACGCATTCATGATCTTCTGACTCGTTCCGGGATACGGCTGAAACGCGTTCACTGCTGCTGCGATTTGCCGGCGTCATAAATTTAACACATTCATTCACAAATTTGCCAGCAGAAAGGTTATTCGCAATACGGTAGTCTACTCAACGGACACTCCACTAGATATTTCTGTTCCACGGAAGCGTTTAGAAGCGTTTAATTAATATCCACGCTGAGAACGAGTTCTTGTAGGCTTTCAGAAATGAGTTCGTTTAACATTGTAACTATCAAACGGATTCTATTCACTGGTTTCTTCTTTAAATTGCAAAATTTGTTAAGAAACTTTTCTTGGAATCTGTATACATTCTTGTCGAGAAGAATGTGCATGACAGTTTATCGCTTATTTGTTTAGGTTTCTATTTTATTTTCAGTTTCATATTATGGATAGTAGGTTGTCGAATGGAAAGAGGCATGATTGAGATAAGTTCTTTGCAGAGGAGAGTTATGGAAATTGAAAAAGTTATTCAACATTCTTTTCCTTCGTTGAAAGTTATTGAAAACTCTACGGCTTTATTGAAAGTTATGACTTTCGATAAAAAATTAAGGGGAGTTTGAAACTCTTCAAACTATTGAATTTTTCGAATTTAAATTTAAAAATTGAGAAATTTGGTCATTTATGAAAATAATTAGAGACAATTTTTTTATGTTACAGGTACGTATTAGCTGCACCATTATTTGGATCCGGTTTTCCGACAAGTGTTAACTCAGCCATAAAACGGTATAGTGATATTAATTTATATATCAATACTTTTTTAATCAAATTCTTTTAATTAACATTTTTTTTGTGATATCAATATTTCAATAACCAAAATCAAATTTTAACATAATAAAATTCGTGTTTTATTAAACTATCAAATATTACTGAACAGTTATTTTATTCGTTAGCAAATATAATTACTGATTTCAGTAAAATAATTGATTAATTTATGTATTTCTGAAGTCTTGAATTTCATAAAAAAAAATGTGTTCAAATTAGAAAAATCATAAAATTAATAAAATCTGGAATTAACAATAGGCAAAATTAATAAAATTAAAATTAGGCAAGTAATAATTAAGTAATTAATTATATAACAAATTATACATAAATGTAATTGGTAATTTTTTGTAAACACTCAATGTTGCATTTGAAGACTGATATATTTAGAAATCTAGAATTTAAGATTAGATCCGATGAAAAAGTCCTTATTTATTAATTAAAAGTTACTATTTTCAAATATTCTTATGTTTAACAGTAGTATCATATAGGTTATGATACAAACCCTGCATTGCATTTTATTATAAATATATTATATAATATAGTCCAAAATTCAAATTTTATAACATGCTTAATAAAAACAGTGCACTTTTTATATTTTATAACAAAAGTTTTATATCATCATCGTATGATATATCATCACTAGCTAAAAATTAGATCGTTTAATTAACAACTAAAATTTTCACTCAACACTTCACATCACTGTCACTATGCTATAATATATAACAACTATAAACAAATTTCAATAATATCTAATAATTTCTCATTACTTTTTTATCGACATTTTTGCTAGAATTTCCAAAACCCACATTTTCTTATAACAGAAACAGTTGGGCAACGACGTGTTAGCTATACAACGGTCATTTATCGAGCGGCTACCGTAACCACCGAACAAAAGCAACACGTGTGTCGATTCGAATCAAGTTAGAACCACCGACAGCTTAATATAGCTGACTACAGAAACAATCCCGCTCTCCAACACCCGGTGTTCTCAACAGGTTAAATGGCAAGGTCCGATTGCCATCAGCCAAAATAACGAGGCACTAAAAATACGTGGATATTGTTGCGGAACCGAACGTTTCCGTGCTACAAAGCAGCATCGATAGAATAAAATCGATAGTAACGCTCAGATAGAATCCAAAGTTGCCCAAAGCTTCTTCTATTATCCAGTAAACAACCTTGTTGAAAGAATGTCTGGCGGCTCGTGAGCGGACTTGTTCGCCACCCGAGCCAGCTTAGACCATAAGCATCGTTCGGGCGATTATTATCGGTCGGTTATATTTTTCGAGCATACGGTGCATCTTCGAGACTATCGAAGGTAGCCGGAAGGTAACTCCTTAAGTCGAAAGAGAGGCTGGAATCCTTTCGTTTCTACTTCGGTACCGATTCGATCTCACACGGTCTATCTCTGGCCTGTTTTACTGTTGCTGCGCGACAAGAACTCGTTGCCTTCCTACCTCGATTCGCCCCCTTACGTTATCTGTCTCATTTTCCTCTCGAACAGTTCACGGCCATCTTCGGATATCAGCCAAGGGGGTTCGTGAACTCTTTGCTGAGCTTGCTATGGTATCAGAGCCAATGGAATGCGAGCTAATACCGATGCTGCACTGATTTCCTTCCCCGATGCGACAAATCCGATTCTTTTACTGGCCACGGCGGTGTAGCAAATGAAACCTTGCCGGAGAAAATACGGGATTTGCATCCTAAGCTCTAATAGCTTGTTTCGTGTTTAATTTAAATGAGAATTTAAATTCTACATGACATGATTTTGTTCGCTTAAGGGGTAACGCCACTCTAGAGGTCAGAAAAAACGGTGATTTACGGGAATTTTTAAAGTAATAATCGTACAAGTTATAAGGTCAGACTAAAAAAGGCTTTGTTATATATGTTTTGAAGATGGTTTGTAAATTTTTATAAACAATTTGAATTAAAAATGGCTGCTGTAGGTGCTGGCAACCAACAACACCATTTCTTTGAATGGGCTACATGACCGGACTGTTTTTTCATTAACACATGGTCCTAAAACGAAAAATCCAAAATTTTCTCATATTAAATGCCAACATCTATGGAACATCGTACGGAAATTAAAAAATATTAATAATTGTTAATTTAGTGTAGATATGAAGACAAGTTTGGAAAAAACGACAGAAAATTTAGCATTAAATTGTTAATAAAAAGTCAAGTAGTTAATTAATCAAAAAATCCGTACGATATTCACTGAGATATGTTATTTTGCACATCTCCACAAAATTTCAAGTCGATTAGTTAAAAACTTTTCGAGATATGTGTCCGGCGAGTTCAAATAAAGTGATTACGAGAAAAACGTGTTTAAAGTTTTGATTGCCATTCAGCATAAGAAATTTGTTATATACTTTTAATCAGCGATGCCTGCACCATACATTTGGTCTTATATGTTAACATCCTCTACGTCCTTTTCCTTCCTGCTAGATCTGAGATTCAATCTCGCCATTTTTGTAGCTTCATTCAAAGATCGTTTTGAAAACTTTATGCGTCGGGCGTCGGCTTTCAGGCAAAAATTATAACAATTTTCTACGACAGACATATCCAAGGCTTTCATTACTTGGATTATAGTGGATAGTCCGTCGTTGAATATGCAAACAGCCATATTTGCGGCAATGTCAAGTACATTTTTGCCACTGGATACGGTTTTTGGAGCCATAGACCACACCACTGAATTAAAACTTTCGTTGCTGTTTTGCGTGAAGCCACCAATACAGCGCGTCAGTAAGTTGTCGCTGGTAAGTTCCTCATAGCTGAGAATACTATATTCGACATTGGAGATTTGTGCTTATAATTATATAATGTACCTGTAGCCTTCGCCTTTTGCCTTTAGCCGGGTACTGTTCTCTACAATGATTATTGCGCGCGTATCCATCAGTTACAATAAGCACGCCCGCAGTGCGCTGCGAGTGGTTGCAGTCCACTTAAAAAAATTCGTGTTCCCGACCTGTCCCCCACTTAAAACTTTTTTCTCATATTCTACACATAATAAAGCATCATTTAAGCAAAAAAAAAAAAAATCGATTTCTTCAAAATTCTAGAGTAGCGTTACCCCTTAAGTGAACGTTACACTAACAATTTTATTCATAAGATACGAAATGTCTAAGCTTCTGATTCTTGTGTCAGCATTTTTTAAATATTATCTGCTAATTCTGACGGATTTATTTTGAATGTGTAATAAAGGACCTTTTCAGACACGAATTCCTGCAAAAAAATCATGGCTCCGCTAAGCAGTTCTTTGAATTAAATTGATTTTTTAGTTTTGACAATGGTCAAAAAATAAACTTGACTTAGATATACCAAGCATTTAGTATCTCCGTATATAAGCCATGACCGAAGGTCTTGAATAAAACTGCATTTAAAAAAAATATAATCAAAGTTTTAACACATTTTAGAATAATAATGATCTGGAAGTTAATAAATGTTACCATTGAAAATTCTTCGATAAATATTTAAAAATATCTGAAAAATATCTGAAACGATATAACCTATATTTGCAAAGCAGTTAATAAAACAACGTATTTTTAAAGCAAAAAGTTCTTTTCACATACGTGTTTCACAGAGGCAGTTATTTACCAGCACGTACCGAATTTCTCGATACTTCATATTTCACAAAAATTTCATTCAATTTCCACAACAAAAACGCTCGGAACAGTCGCAGCTCATAACTAACAAATTCCTCGGTATTTCAACGAAATATTCCGGGCGAAATATCGACGAGTATAAGATCAGCTGAAAATTCATCCCGCGTTTCGTGCTTGCCCTTTATATCGTTTAATTCGCCGAAGCGAACGATCCGTTTGCGAGAAGAAATGCAATTTTAAAACGGTCCGCGACGACCGATGAATGCGACAGCGGCAAGATACAAATTTAACCAGCGTCGTGTCGCGTTTCCGTGGAGAAAAAAAAAGAAGCGAGAAAGGAACAAAAGCTGGGCTTTCAAAGGAGAAAAGGCGGAAAGGCCGAAGGGGCGAATGCTCCTTATTGAAAGAGGAAATAATACTCGGCTACAAGATAACCGCATTACTCGTGCGTCCGAAGGGAACCTGAAGAGGTTCCTCTCGTCTCCGGCGATCTACCCATCCTGACACGCTGCTAGATACTACGACGAATACTAATTTGAAAGCGGAGACCGCTAACCACGTCATCCCCAGAGGAATTCAGCTCCGGTATCGGGTTCGATTGACGGATAAAATACGTGTGACACGGGAGAAACGGGAAGAGCGTCTTCTCGTTGAACGGGAACACGTCTCCCGCGGGGTAACGTGACGCCGATTTCAATCGTACCGCGGCTATGATTTTTGTATCATAAATTCTTTGCACATCGGTCGAAAGGAAAATTGGCTCGAACCGCTCGGCCGAATACGGAATTAACGACGGATAGGATTACCAGCAAAATCGTGGGAAATTTCTGATTAAGTTTACATTCTTTTGTCAATCTTGTTAAGAGGTTCACTCCACAATGTGATTCTGTGTGAAAAATATCCTTTTAACATTTTTTGTGGAGGTATTACAATTTCGGTACATATGTGTACTTCACACAGGTATTTTACATGTGTATTTCACACATGTATTTTACACACGTATTTTACGCATGTACTTCACACATGTATGTTACGCATGTACTTCACACGTGTATTTTACACGTGTACTTCACACATGTATTTCACACATGTATTGTACGCATGTACTTCACACATGTATGTTACGTGTACTTCACACGTGTATTTTACACGTGTACTTCACACATGTACTTCACACATGTATTGTACACATGTATTTCACACATGTATTTTACGCATGTACTTCACACATGTATTTCACGCATGTACTTCACACATGTATTTTACACATGTAGTTCACACACGTTGTGTAGTCTATTTTAATTTTTCTGTTGGCACTTGACAGTAGAAGAACCGTAGTTATAGCTGTACAATCGGCAGCTGAAAAGTTGGCAGTCGGGCAAGTAGTATACTGTTTATGTTACCCATACTTAAATATCTACATCAGCCGTTTGGTCAATTAGGAAATGAATGTTTCTATGTGTTCTTTAATACTTTGGCCTGTATCACACTTGTGACGCACATTGCAGTTTATGACAAACGTAAATCATAAGTGTTCCAGAAGTACATTTCTAGTTTGGTACTGATTATAATTTACACAATTAAAGACTAAATGCAAGATATTTGTAAAATTTCAACTTTATTAAGTTTAATATTGTAGCAATAATTGGTTAGCTGTGTGTGACGCACCTGACGCAAATACATTTCGAGGTATCAAATAAAATAAAATTGTAGTGGTTTCTTTTTGCACTAATTCAATTACTTTATTGTAATTAATATTACGATATTTAAAAAAATAAATAAATAGAAATTATAAAAAAATAATTACTATAACATGTCTCATATTAGAGTACAATTAATCAATTTTAAGACTGTTGGAATTTACTTAGTTTATTAAATTACACAGAGTAAATTACTTTTTTGTTATTAACTTTATGTCAAGTTATTAGCTATAGTATTTTCTTGTTAAATTATCAATTGTAATATTTTTATGTAAAATTATCAACTGTAGTATTATTATGTGAAATTATCAACCATAGTATTTTCATGTCAAGTCATCCACACAGCGTTTAAAAATGACAGATAAAAATAATTCCGAGTAAAAAACCAACAAGATACTTTAATGCTATATCGTTATTATCACTGTAACTTGTCTCGATTTTTATATAACTTGCTGGGAAATATGCATATCCCGGAGACGGTTTCACAATGGTCTTGTTATTTCTCCGATTTCTCGTGTAAAATAACTCGTATCATTTTAGCGTCGAAGAAAAATATGACGGGAGATTTCTATCCTCTCCGGTTGAGCATTATCGGATTCAGTGCGAGATAAAAAAGTCTGTACAATGGGATTTGCATAGATGTAACGGGAGAAGATACGATAGAAAACCAATCTATTTCACTAAGGGGGTTATTATGTTTCTTTATCGGCCATTTTACTGTAACCTACGGCAACGAGGAAGATTTAGTATAATAGATATTGATCTGAATATAGAACAGAATATTATATAGAATATAATATATGGAACAATAATATATACAATAATATGCAAAATTAATATTACGATCTGTATATATTGCATGAATTGATTTTTAATTTTACTTAAAAAACATTGCGTTTAATCTATGTTTTAAATAGATAATAAGCTTTAAATTACATCACATCACAAGAATTACAAGTTACATTATAAAGTCACTAGTTCTAGGAAAATAGTGGAAAAAGTAATACAAGCTATAATAAATATTAAACCAAGATTCAAGTATTTCGATGAATATTAAAAACAAATTTCATATCGAATAAAATATTTCAATTTATGTAATGTATATTATTTTCAACTGTAAATATAAAACAACTAAATAATAATAGAAAAATATATCTATTAGTATCAATGCAATATACCTCATCAATCCTCATTCATTAGAAATTATATTCATCTATTTGGTCAATGAAAAATATTTGTGAACTTCAATTCTTAAGAATCTGATATTGGGATCTAAGAGTATTTAACATAATAGAAATCAGAGGTTATAGGGACGTAGGAATATAGGAAGCTAGGAATCTAAATGTATGAAGGTAGAATCGAGGAATACTCAAATCCGAAAATATAACGATCTAGGAATACAGATAATAGAGATCTAAAGATATAAGCATATGAGGATATAGAACTATAGAAATATGATCATATAGGAATATAGAAATCTATGAATATAGGGATGTGAAAGTATGAAAATCGAAGGATATAGGTATGTAAATACACGGTGATCTAGGTGTACAAAGATCTAGAAATATAGAGATCCGAAGATCAAGAAATCCAGGGATACAGCGATTTAGAGATAGGGTGATTTAAGGACATAGAGATCAAGCCATATAGAGATCGACAAATCTAAGAAATCTAGAGATGTAGAGATATGTAGAAATTTCGTAACATTTCCTCTCGGATACTGTACTTCACGTACGTGGTACACACATATCTCGCTTTAACAGTACGGATAGATAGATCCCACGAAAGATTAACCAAAGTAATACGAAGGATGTACCAATACCGAACCGTTGTGTAATTAATAGAGCCAGTACGAAGCAGGAACAGCCAACGGCTACGTTCTAAGGATCACGACAGAATTATACTTTTCAGCTCGTGTAATACCACGAGACGTAAGATCATCGAGCCGTTTCACGTGGCAAAAGGTTAAGGGCCACAATTTTACCCGCGCGTTGTAGCGCGCGTTATCGCGCTGGTATCAAGCATCCATGTGATGAACGCGAATGGTGAATTCAGTCGTTACTAAGGAGCCCGGTAACTTGGCTTATGCACACCTGTAATTTTCCTATTCCTCCATTTGCCGTTTCCTCGTTTGTCCTTCTTCGTATTTTTCCCTACCCACGGTACTCGCCTGATGACCCTACGAATTATCGTGGAATCACTGAAATTGCGTCGTTAAGACCACCGCGAAATAACTTGATGAGAATTAAAATAAGGAAGAAGATTAAGGTGAAGGTGACGTGCAACGAGCGGAGGGAAAGATGAAGGTGAAGGTGAAATCAAGGACGAGGACAAAGAGGTGAACCGAGACGAAACAAGGACGGGGTTAAGAGCTCTGTCCATAAGGAGATATCGATCGTAGTCGCGTAGTCACGATTTAACAAGACCGATTGTCCTCAGCATCGAGGACAATTTTCAACAGGTTCGCGTCTGAAGCAAGGATGTGAGAGAATGCGACGTTCAGGATGCCTGGAATCTGTCATCGTCCATCACCGTCATCGGGGATGCCTTTCGCGGACGAATGCGTAGCTGGACAAAAGGTTTTCTTGTGAATTATGTCTTCCCTCTTTTTACGCCAGACATGGAAAGGTAATTTTCATTGCCGTTGCTATTAAGATTATCCTGTACAAAGGATACGCTCGAGTAGCTCGTTGAAAATCGAGTCGAAGGAAATTAAGGACGTCTGAAACGGAAGGACGTTTTACAGATATCGACACGATAACAGAACGATAATACATGTACTCTATGGAACCGGTATGCTACAGAAATCGTTAAAAAATGGAGACTATCCAGGAACTGGATCCAGAAGGCTTCCAGTTCATAACCGGCTATCTTATCCATTGTAAGAAAAAAACAGGAAGATCAGTTGAACTGGTGGGCATAATTAAGGAAGTGTAAACACTGTCGTGAAGGACTAATGCAAGGACAGTGTTCACACATGGTAAAACTTTCATTTTATGAACATCGAAACCTATTCCTGAAGTACAGCAGGAAGAAAATTAATTTGTCATGCATGAGCTTCTTACGCGTGTTATGTTGGTATGAATATTTATGAACAACTGCATTTCCATTTCTGCATATTCTTTTTACGCATATTGATTATTCGAAACGGTTTGCTAAGACCATGAAGTTGGAAAAGTTGATTTTCATATAAAATTTCTTATATGAAACATTTTTATGCAGCAGAAAGTGAAGAATATTTCTTTCTAATGAAATAAAATTATTAACCTTTGCATAAAATATTTTACTTTTTTGCAAAATGCATTTTACTGAATGGGTTCGCTTTGTTATTGGCCAAAAAGCACCCTTCAGTTGAAACTTATCCTATGTGAGCTAGGCAGGGATTAAATATAGTGTTTCTCGAGTGAATCCCAGGTGTAGAAAATATCTTCCTCAACTACTGACTCATCTGTCGGAAAATGGTCCCTGCACCCCCAAGGCGATAACAGACCACATCCTCGAGACACTCAGAACGTTTCTTTCATCATCGTCAACCCTATAACATCCATACGTCCACAATTCCTTTTACTATCGGATCTGGAGGTTACGATTTCAGAAGATGACTGTGAAAGAAATAGAAAAATAGAGAAAACGACGATACACTCAAATAATATATCTTGACCGCATTTAAATAATATATACTTGACTAATGTCTAGATCATGTATAGCCACTAAGTCCATTACAGAAGTGTAACATTTCATAAGAGTGTCCTTAACTCCTGATGCATTCATCAAGAGCGTTCTACAAGCAGGGTCATATGTACTCTGAACCATGACATTTTCCTGCATTAACCCAGATAAACCTGTAAGTTCACTTTGCAGCGAACAACTTTCAGAAGGATGTGAAACTTCGTTCTACAAATTGAGTTTCTCAGCTTAGTTTCCTGTTTAGTTTCATTTCTGGCTTAGTGTTGCATATTGCGCGATTCATAGATTACTAAAAGCAACTATTCTGAACAGTAATTATTTGTTGCTTTTACAAGTGTGATTGATCTCTCGAATATGAGAACTGAAAGACATTACGTATCATGGTGTTATATTTGACATAACATTCCATTCCAGAAAAACGCCATCATGATGTAGAGCTAGTGATCATCATGTAATATTCTAGTATTGTTTTAGACTTATGCTCCATTGTGATGTTGAGTTAGTGACGTTTGTAGAGACACTACTTACACATCACATAGCATCTACTGAATCAGTCCATCATGATGTTGAACCGCCTTATCATGATGTTGAGTTAGTGTCATTTCTAAAATACATTACACATCACAAAGCAACTATAGAAGCAGCCCATCAGGATGTTGGTCCTAATATCGTTTTAAAAATAAGTCGCACCATGAAACACTGCTTACCACATAACACCAACACCGTTCCAGAACCTAATCCAGGACCTAATTGTAAGAGCGAGTAAACAATTAATAGTGACGATGGCCAGAGCCGCTTTAGGGCCATCGTAAATTAGGGACTTTCGGCGAGGGTTGGGACCGAGTTCGTGTGAGACCCTGTCACTTTCACCCACGCGTCAAATGATAGTTTTCAGGCCCGTAGTAAAGCCAAGATTGTTTTTCTTAAAAATGTGAAGTGGGGATGTGTTCCCCATAAAACCTTCGGGAAAGCTTGAGAACGACGCATTTTGTTAGAGACCGTGAAGAGAGAAATCGAACGATAAAGTTATGTGTAATAATTCTATGTGAAGTTTAGGCATCCTTACATAATACCGTTCCAGAAATGTGGAAACCTATTAAAGTCCATCAGAAAAAATAGAAACAAGTATTAAGACTCATGTGGATTAGAGGTAGTTAATAAATGTCTTAGCAGAAAGTTCGTTGACCAGAGTCTTTGAAGAGTTATCTCTAGCTACGACGTATTGGACGTGCGGCAAGTCTTCAAGTTCGTTCTCGTTTCTTACATGGCCACGAATCACGCGTACAGAGGGGGAGAACAACGCGATACGGCGTTCCCTTTCATCGTGAAAACGCGTCCGAAGCGTACCGTCCAGTCTGCCGTAAAGACGCCAATTCCTGTTAACAGTCTTCACGGTGAACAAAGGCCGGTGCTCGCTACAGTCGAGCAGTCCGCGGGTTTTTCTGGGGCACCGAGAGGGACGCGACAGGGCACTCCTCCCTCGCCGCGGCATTCCACGTTATCGATGTATTAATCGAGCAGATAGAGGCCTGAGGGATATGTGAGAACATTGAGAAACGATATCCAACTGGTCGGAAGGGTCAAGTGTATCATGAGCAGCGTACAGGAGTAAACTGATCTCCGCGCCAAGGATGCCAGTTAGTCGTCGGGGCTAAACTACTGCGCCGATCATCCGCTCCGGCTTTATCCGAAAGCATCTGTACGACAAATAATAATAAGCCTGGGTTATTAACGTGCCGCGTGCATCGTTGAAGCGAAGATCACACGAAAGATGCCGGCGATAAAGATTATTGGCTCGAGGAACGTATTATCATACTCGAAGAAGATCGTAGCCGGCCACGATGTTGCTTTCGGTGTACCGGAGACCGATGTGGGAGAGAAGACAGTGTAGCAAGGATCAACTAGAGGGATGAGAGCGAAAGAGAGGTAAAGATAAACACGGAGAAAGATAAAATACCTATGTACCATAATGGCGAGTCGGTGGCTCGATGGAAGGGGTTACACGTAGGACAGTAAGAGCCACGTAGAAAGACGGTGTAGGCAAAAGGGTGGCGAGGAGAAAGGAGAAGAAGAGAATGGGACAGTATCGAGAGGGGAAGAAGCAGGACAACGTCGGGCGCGGGCAGGTTTATAGAGGGGATTTAGATGCGAACGAACGGTTCGAGGCATTGTTCGATATAAGACACGACTTCATTAAGCATTCAAGTAATGTTCAAACATTGTACATTGAATTGTACTTGCGTCCCCGTGGCCTCCTGCCCCCTCCGTCCTTCTTCCCGCTCCCCTACCCTCGCTGTGTGACTTCGGTTTTGCCCCGGCGTCTACGAACATTGTCCACCCAGGCCAGCAATGTATTGCTAAGTGGCGGCGCAGCATACAATGAGAATATCGTCCCCGGGGAACTCGTGATGCCGCAATATCGAATAATGTATAACTATATCACGGCGGCGGAGAGGAACAGGCGGACGATGGTTAACCGGTGTGTAGGTTGAAGAGACGCGAAACACGGAAACGGAGATAAAAGACGAGGAGTGGAAGGCAACGTTTCGCGGTATGACGGGACAGAGTGTCGGCCAGGACCTAGATAACCTGATATATCTGGACTACGCGAGCAAGGAATACTTCGCCATATAAGTAAAAGCTCTGTGGTCGCGGGGATTACCGGTTGTGCCTGGTCGCTTGATTCATGGCCAGGCAAAAGAGCCGACTCCTCTCTTCTTGATGCTGCCGCTCTGTTTTATGTCTCTTAATGGTATCGACACCCGAACCATCCGGCAAATCGCTCCGACCACGTCCTTAATGTTAAGAAAATTGTACCACCTTAATGCCACTCGAAAAAGATACGTTCGGGATAACCTTGACTCAGCACCTGCGGAGGAATCGATGTTTCAAGGTCGCTCTACACTTTTCTTGCGGCATTAAAAGTCGCTGAAAAAGTTTGCTCATCGTACACTCTTCCTACGCTTAAACACCGGATTTAAACACCAAGTGGATTATAATCGAGCGAACGTAATCGCCAGCCTTCTTTTTGGTTAGGTTGTTCATGAACTGTTGTTGACGGAGTTAACTTGTAAAACGATTATTATGTTCTTCCGGATATTTAATCAGGTTTTGTATTGTGTATCATTCGCGATGAAAGAAAGTAATTTTGTTCAATGGAAGGATAGAGTCACGCGTCCGAGTTTGCTAATGGTCCATATTCGAGAAATAGCTGGTAATCGAGGGGAACGAGTACTGATCGATTTCTATCAATTTCATTGATTGTGCAAGCTTTTTACGCTTGAGATGTATACAAGGTTATACAACAAGGACATGTTTTTTAGTGACCTTCAATTTTATATGAAATGGAGGGTAATTTACCTCACATTATAGGTTATAAATCTGACACGAGTTCGGGTGTGTTATATCGTGACACATGTGGATTCCCACACCTGTGGATCCTTGTATTCCTAGGTTTATAGGACTGATATCTCTATGTCTGTTTTTTATCAAATTCTTATGTACGAAAATTCTAATGTTTCCAAAGTTTCATATCCTATAAATCCCTATATGGTTCAACCTATAAATTCCTATAATTTCTAAATTTCAATATTCGCTGATTCCTACATCCCTATATCTCTATATCTCTATGTCCCTAGCCTTCTATGTCTCTATATCCCTACATCTCCACACCCCTAACTCCATAAATCTTTTAAAACAATTCTGTTACAATTATTTATAATGTAACTTAATTTGAAGTTAGAACTTGAAAAATCTGAGCCTAAGTTATATTTAATTCCAATGTAAACGTTTTAAGTGTTATAACACATTTTAAATTACAGTATTTTTTAAACAGTATTAAAATAACCTAACGTAACCTTGAATGTAAAACACGTGCGCAATTGCTAATCATGGATAATAATCATGCGCAGTATGATTGCTGCACTTTATACAAATGTACTTATTGCATGAATATCACTGCGCATGATTACGTTCCGTTATCTATCGCGCACATGCTTTAAGGTCATCGTTAAGATCATTAATCAATTTTTTGTATTGTTCGCAAATAAATAAAGTTATTTTGCATTTGAAACGTTTCAACGTAGTATACAATGAAATAAATTATTTTATTGAAACAAAACATTGATAAAGTAAAGTATTTTAATATGTTTATTTATATGATTTTTTATGTACGTTGCACTATTTATACATAATATAACAGGTGGTTTAAAGTAATTAATCAAACATAACAATTTTTTATTTTATGATTATTCGTCCTGTACTAACAGTAAATTTTAATTAATTTGAATTAATTTGTTTAATTCAATTTTAATTAATTATAATCAATTTTAATTAATTATAATGTCTTGATGCAGCATACAAAAATATAGATAACAGATTACAAAAAATATAGATTTATGAATCAAACGAAATAAAGAAGATGTGACGTAACTACACGTTAAAGTGTTCGCACGACCGCTAGAAACAAATAAGGATAACAGTTCGAGATTAAACAGGAGCACCCAAACAAGCTGATAGAAGTGCTTGGAATCAATCAATTTTCGGGTAAATAGGAACGAACGGTGACAATAAAAGGACTGAATTCGATTAATTGCGAACGATAGAGAAGTTACGGTAGGTTGAAACGGACAGTAGATCCTCTTTCGTTGACCAGCCACAAAGGGATCGAGAGTCCTGTTTCCACTTTGATAGAAAAGACGAGGTAGCGTGATAGCAAGCCCGAAGAACCAGAAAAAATAGGGGAATGACTTTAAGGGGTATTCGGTTCGTTAGCTTTCTATCTCGTCCACATATTCTCGGTAACATCGCCAATAAGAAGCGAAAAGTTCTTTTCGCTCTGGTTTTCCGTAGCTAATTCAATTACCTAGGGTACTTAAGGAGATTCTTTATTGGCCCCTGGACGGTAATATTTAATAATTAGAGTTTCTGTTCTAACGGTTTCACCTCTACATGAGAAGAACGTGAAATATTTATATCAGACGGCCATAAAGATATTTATAAAATACGTTAATGGTTAGGTTTTGTAAATGATCCCCAAGTTTATTGTGCATAACCAAAGTTGAAATGTGGAACTTTTCTGATTTTCGAAGCGAGAGATATAATTGAGGGTAATGACTTGCAAACTGCAAGTTTTAATTATAAAATAAATTGATATTAATGTAGTATTATTCCTAATAAATATTTTGTTTATTTGTTGGTATTTCATTATATCATTTTTATGGCAACCATCATTGAAATTTCAACCTTGTGCAAGTATTGTAAAAATTTTTTACATAACAGCATTTTTTGAAAATATTGTCACATATTTCATTAAATTTAACTGGATTAGCTTATTAAGGTGTTTAATTAAATTTAGATAATAGTTGGATTATTTTTAATTGAATTTGGTTAAGAGTTAAATAATTTTTAATGAAATTTCGATAATGGATTAAATTAGCAATGTTTTTAATTAAGTTTGAAAATTTTTAATGAAACTTGGATAAGTTACAGAAACTTTTAATTAAAGGTTACAATTCAAAAACTTTGAATACCTGGATTAAATCATCCAAAAATGTAATTAATTTAGGTAACACTTGAATTAATTTTAACTAAACGTTGATAATTAAATTGCATTGTCCAACATTATAATTAAATTTGAATAAAAGTTCGGCATTATTTAATTATGCTTTGATACAGAATTAAATTATCACTAATTTTCGATTAAATTTGAAAAACAGAATAATTTTCAATTAAGTTTGATTAATAATGGAATTTTTTAATCAATTTTGATACAGGTTACATAATTCATGCTACAAGTTGGATAGTTTCATTAATTTATAAAAACATTCAATTTAAGTATAATTGCATTAAATTGTCCAAAACATCCTTCAAATTTGGATAATTGTATTAAATCGTCGAAAATTTTAATTAAATTATATGAACAGCAAAATAATTCACAATCAAATTTGTGTTATTTAATCACATTACCCTTTATAATTAAATATTAATAAGAATTCGATAATCGTAATTAAATTAACAAAACTGCATTGAGCCGTACATGCTTTACATTAAATTTGGATAAGTGAATTAAACCGTCCAAAATTTTAATCAAATCAACAGCTGAATAATTTATAACCAAATCTGCATAATTTCATAAAATCACCCAGATTTACAATTAAATGACTGTCGAATAATTTTAAATGAAATGAAATATCAAGTCGGAAATCAGAGCAACAATTTTTTTCTTATAATACAGTAAAACGAATAAAATAATCCACAACGTTGGAAAAGCGGAAGATTAAAAAAAAATCTCACATAATATAATAACACAATGTCTGTTGTTTTTCCGTAATTTACCCTGGATACACGTATCGTCCCATAAAGCTGATTTCTCAACAATATTTCCCAACAAG
The DNA here is from genome assembly GCA_945859595.2 of Megachile willughbiella. NCBI lineage: Eukaryota > Metazoa > Arthropoda > Insecta > Hymenoptera > Megachilidae > Megachile > Megachile willughbiella. The sequence continues at coordinate 4,743,564 of OX243807.1, forward strand.
TCTCAGCGAATAAATTGCTGAACGCAGACGGAATGAGTAGCTTGGAAATCTGGATTTCAACTTGAACGTTCCTAGTCTCATGAGAAATGGTACATCATTTTCCTTCCCGTCTAAGCTGGAGCGTAGCAATTTGGAACGTGTTCGTGGTCAGGCATAACAATCCGATTAGCTTAGTCTTGGCTCGGATATCAGTACCTTTGCTCTAATTAGTGTTTTGCTATGTAAATACATCAGTTTCTTGTAAGAAGATTACATTTAGAATATTCTCGTATCTACTTGGCTGATATTTATTAAATACCGTAGCGGTTGTATGTTTTACCAGCATACATGTACGTTACCAGTATGTACCAGTATGTATGTCATCTGTGATTAACACATGTAGTATTCATAGAATTTAGAAGCATCGTAGATATTTGATATGAGTGTCAAAATATTCTAATTTTTGAATTTAGTGATTTGATAATTGAAACGCTTAAACGAAAAGTTTTATCTGATAACGTCTCAAGTTACAGATTTTTATATTTGCAAGTATATTTTGTAATTTACAAATTTAGAATTTGAAGGAATTTTTTTTAGTCATTGATTTTGACAAATTAATTTGGTAATTTAGATGTTTGAACATTTTTAAAAAATTTAAAAAAAATTTCCAAGTTTGGTAATTTAGTAAATGATAATTTGGATGTATAATTTGGTAGACTTGTATTTTATAATTTTATGATTTGATAATTTAGTAATTTGGAAACTTAGAAATTTCACAATTTAGGGGTATATATGTTTATTAATTTGAGAATTTGGGGATTTGTTGATTGGTAAGTTACTAATTTGGTGATTTGAGAATTTGGGAATTTGGTAATTTGGTAATTTGGTAATTTGGTAATTTGGTAATTTAATAATTTAGAAATTTAGAAATTTAGTAATTTAATAATTTAGTAATTTAGTAATTTAGTAATTTGGTAATTTGGTTATTTGGTAATTTAGTAATTTAGTAATTTAGTAATTTGGTAATTTGGTAATTTTATTAATTTAGTAATTTGATAATTATTAATACAATAATTTAGAAATTTAGAAATTTGTTAACTTGAATAATCAGAAATTCAGTGCCTTGGCAAATTAATAATTAAAAAATGGGATAATTTGATAACTTGACAATTTCCTAATTTAATAATCGATAATCTGATAATCTTGCCAACTTATGCACTTGGTAATATCAAAATTAAGTAACCCTCAAAATTATGAATTAAAAGATACAAAAATTATGAATTATCAACTACCATAATAACCAAATTATGAAACGATAAATCTTTCGATTGATAAATTGCCTGTCTATCAATTCCAGCAAATGTTCAGCAATTTCTCTCATGGTTGCAGTCAACGAAGACTGCTGCCATTGATAAAGTATAAAACAGAATTGTAAAAAAATACCAATCTATTTTTCAATACATCTACAACTCTAATTCGAAAATTAATATTAATTTTGTAACATAAAAAGTAGACAGTTAAAGTGGTAAATGCCACCATCGTATATTAAATAATTACAATTATAATGTTCCGTACCACACACGTCCGTTTTCTCTGCCGCAATTAACATGCTAATTTATTCATCATAATAAATTAGCTGTTAACCTCTTTCTTTCAAAAATAATTACGTTCCAACACGTTTTTCAGACGTAAAGTGGCTATGGTAAAACAGTACAATAATTCTTGCTTTTAATATTCCGTGCACTAGGATTTATTCGACAGGTGCGTCAAATGTAACTAATTATTTACTGCCACAATGTTAAAACGGGTGGAGAAAGTTAAAATTCCATGTTAGTTTTCTATTCAACGATCCTTGACTCTGCAAATTATAATTGGACCTAAAATTCAAGTGTTCTAAAAATACGAGAAAAGTTTTTTATACTTCAAATACGAGTGCGTCACGTGCGAAATTCGTTATTCTGCAAAAAGAGTTAAATTTCCTTCACAAACTAAAAAATACATTAAATAGTACAAATTCTAAACAACATATTCTATATTTAATGGATTGTATAACAAAAGGAAAGGATAATTTTCAAATTGAACTATGTATAATATTTTAATCATTTTTTCTACGACATTACAAACCTAACCTAAAAAATTTAGCAGTTTTCGATAGGGTTTGTCGAGAATCCGTGAAAAAATTATTTTGACTTAAAAACAACGATGATTTATCGTTTTAAAATACGATATTTCTTTCTTCTAAAAGAAAAAATTAAAAAACTTAAAGTAGTACGAAACCTAAACAACAAATCTATTAATTAATAAATTGTATAACAGATGAATATGATAAAAATTGAACTTGTCATAATACCTTGATAATTTTTCCTACAAAATTAAAAATTATTATTTAAAAACTTAATAGTTTTCACCGAGGGTGCATGAAAAGATTATTTTGACTTAAAAACAACCTATAAAATACGATATTTCTTGCTGTTAAATTTCCTACTCAAACTAGTTAAGAAACAAATAAAGTAGTAAGCAATCTAAATAACAAATTCGTGAATTACTAAAGTGTATAACAGTAATGTATGATAATATGAGAATTGAACATTCTACAATATCTTGACAAGTTTTTCTATGAAATTGCAGCTTGCAACCAGGAATTTCGCTGCCATTGTTAGTCCGTGAAAAAAATTGTTCGGCTTAAAAACAACGATGAGTTATAGGTTTTGCGCCGGTATAAAGTTGTTTCGAAGGCAATGGTTTCTGCCACGACAGCATAAAATTTATATTCGACATCTTCGACAATACGCGTATCTTTTACATCCCGGTACAGTTTCAGTCCGATCGCTTGTCAGCTAGTGATCGCAAATTCAAAGGAAAATTGCAAACGGAATGTATGGTCTCTGGCAGGATTTCAGGTATAAATCAATTTCTATCGGTTAAAAGTAACGAGAAATACCGCCGTGTAATAGGAACAATAAAGCATAAAGCATCGAACGGAATGACGGAAAGCTTATTTCACACAATTTAACGGCAGAACAAGCAATTCTGCGGGAATAAATTTTCTACGGAGTTTCGGTATCGAGCTTTACACGTTTCCTTATAGAGAAATCTGTTTGAACTGTTACTAAAGATAGACAAGTATTTGTATTGTAATTTAGAAATTTAGAAATATAGGGTATTCTAACACATTTTGAAATTTGTTCAGTTAAAACCGTAAGATTTTCTGAATTACAAATTGTCACATTTCTTAATTTAGAAGTATTTTCTAACTTGCAAGTTTCTGAATTTTTTAATTTAGAAGTATAAAATATTCTAACCTACAAATTTTTTAATTTGTTCATTTAGAAATATAAGATATTCTAACCTATAAATTTTTTAATTTGTTCATTTGGAAACATAAGATTTTCTGACTTATAAATTGTCACATTTTTTAATTTGGAAGTGTAAGATTTTCTAATTTGCAAGTTTCTAAATTTTTTAATTTAGAAATATAGAATATTTTAACCTACAAATTTTCAATTTTTATAATTTAGAAATATTCAAACTTTTAAATTTTTATTAAAGCTCTTATTCATAAACTTCCAAATTTTAAAATTTAGTGGTATAGTAATTTATAAATTTTTTATTACGAAATTTAGAAGATTAAAAAATGTAGTAATTTGTAAAGAGTCTTGCAAACTTGATAATATGAAAAAAATACTACATAATTTAAAAATTAACAGAAATTTTATGTACAAAATACATAACACGTTTGAAATCCTCAATAAAATAACATAAACTTCAAGACTTCATTTTAAATATTTCATTCTAAAGTTATAAAAATTTTAAACATCTATTAAAGAAAAATTTTCCTCCATAACTTTTATTAAATGTACAATAATATTCGCTTTATTATACATCATTTCACGTGAGAACCGTCAGAAAATAAAATTTCATATCCACTTTGTATGAAACGTAAACTACATCTATTATATTAAAACTGAATCGTAAAGTATTAAAACATGCACGTAAACATACAAATAAACAAACATTTCAAACTTTATTACGCCACGTATCTCTTTCGAATAAAAAATTATTCCGTATAATAAAACGTAATTTATTATTTGCAAAAATATAATCCTTTTATACGCAACAGATATTTATTGCCTTATAGAATACCATTTTTCATTCATCGATTGCAAATTTCAATGAATAACCTTTATATAAATACAGTACACTCCATAAAAAATTACTGAAATAAATTTGTGTCTCTGATCGGTGAAATACAACTTTCTTTGAAATCAGTTTTTCAAATATTCAGAAGCCTACAAAATTTTTAATTTACAAATTACTATATTTCATATTCTAAATTACTACACTCACATATCTTTAAATTGTCAAAACTTGTATAAGTTAATTAACTTTTGTGATTTATACATTTTCAAATTTTAATGTAAGTATGTTTTAAGAGTCTTAAATTTAAAATTCTACAATTTTCAAATTTCTGTCATCGAATGATTTTAATCATTTATTAAAGCTAAAAGTATCAAATGTGATTGTTCCAAAAATAATTTGGAACAAAGATGGTATTTAAAATATTATAATCAAAAAGACTTAAATCTACTTAAACTTAAATACTTAAATTATATCTAATCCATCCCCAAACATCTAACAAAAAATCCCAGAAAGCAGCCATTTTTTCCGAGCAGAAAAGCTCCGAAAGAGCCACCTATCCTCAAAGAAATCCAGCAAAATGGCGGACAAGATTTACCGACTTAATAAGTCGCGACAAAAACTGCATGAATCTTCAGGGTAGAATCAACAGCCTTGGGAAATAACGAACGAGCCATCGCCAAGATTGAAAGCGTTCCGATGCTGTTAAGTCGCGTGACGTATTTCCGGCGTCCGCAAGGTATCATCTTCTAAATAATTCGCTTATAAAGTTATGCACGGACTCGCGTGCTAAAATTATGTTAACAATGCCATTAAGGCTCATGTTACATCCGCTCGAGCGTAACATTTTTTATTTTTCTCCGTCGTTGTTGAACCAACCACGGATGAAAGCGACGTGGAAGAACAAGGGATGACCAACTGCCTCGGTACAGTCGGCTGCAATGTACACTTCTTTTGGGTACATAAGTATACGTATATAAACTCGACAATTTTGTAACTTTCAAATTAAAAAGAATTTTTGCAAATAATTCTTCAACTTTTCATATTTTGTCAATTTTTCTTGAATTTTAAATTATTTAATTTCTATATTTATTTTTGAAATTTTTTTTAATATTCAAGGTATAAATTTCTTCATTTTCAACAGTTTAATCTTACAATTTTAATATCTAGATTTTTAAATTCCAAATATTTAGACTTGAAGATTTTTGCACTCCTATATTCCTACATCCCCAAACTCACAAATTCCTATATGTTCTCATATCTCTACATACTCAAATTCAAAAATGTAAAAATTCCTATTTCCCAAAACTCACAAATTCCTATATGTTCTCATATCTCTACATACTCAAATTCCAAAATGTAAAAATTTCTATTTCCCAAAACTCACAAATTCCTATATATTTTTATGTCCCCAAATTCCAAAATTCCAAAACGTAAAAATTCCTATTTCCCCAAACTCACAAGTTTCTATATATATTCTTATATCACCACAACCCCGAATTCCAAAGTGCAAAAATTGCTATTTGCCCAAACTCACAAATTCCTATATATATTTTTAAATCCCCACATCCCCAAATCCCAAAACGTAAAAATTCCTATTTTCCCAAACTCACAAATTCCTATATATATTTTTAAATCCCCACATCCCCAAATCCCAAAACGTAAAAATTCCTATTTCCCCAAACTCACAAGTTTCTATATGTATTCTTATATTACCACAACCCCGAATTCCAAAGTGCAAAAATTGCTATTTCCCCAAACTCACAAATTCCTATATATATTTTTAAATCCCCACATCCCCAAATCCCAAAACGTAAAAATTCCTATTTCCCCAAACTCACAAGTTTCTATATGTATTCTTATATTACCACAACCCCGAATTCCAAAGTGCAAAAATTGCTATTTCCCCAAACTCACAAATTCCTATATATATTTTTAAGTCCTCACATCCCCAAATCCCAAAACGTAAAAATTCCTATTTCCCCAAATTCACAAGTTCCTATATATATTTTTAAGTCTTCACATCCCCAAATCCCAAAACGTAAAAATTCCTATTTCCCCAAATTCACAAGTTTCTATATATATTCTTATATCACCACAACCCCGAATTCCAAAGTGCAAAAATTGCTATTTCCCCAAACTCACAAATTCCTATATATATTTTTAAGTCCCCACATCCCCAAATCCCAAAACGTAAAAATTCCTATTTCTCCAAAGTCACAAATTCCTATATATATTTTTAAATCCCCACATCCCCAAATCCCAAAACGTAAAAATTCCTATTTCCCCAAATTCACAAGTTTCTATATATATTCTTATATCACCACAACCCCGAATTCCAAAGTGCAAAAATTGCTATTTCCCTAAACTCACAAATTCCTATATATATTTTTAAGTCCCAACATCCCCAAATCCCAAAACGTAAAAATTCCTATATATATTTTTAAATCCTCACATCCCCAAATCCCAAAACGTAAAAATTCCTATTTCCCCAAATTCACAAGTTTCTATATATATTCTTATATCCCATTATCCGCAAATTCCAAAGTGCAAAAATTCCAATTTCCCAAAAATCTGAAACGTCCAAATCCTCAAAAAAGCCCTAAATCCTAGAAGCAACAGTCTCTTCCCCGGATGTCACATTTTCCTCAAGGGAGACAGCTCTGCACTCGACTGTACTCGAAAACTGCAGTCACAATTCTTCGCAAGACAGATATTATTATCGTTCCAGCGAAACGTTTCCGCAGCGGTGTGCGTGCGCCTTCAATTACGCGAAATGCATTTAAACCCAATACACCTGGCGTACGTTCCAAGGCACACAGCGGTTGCCTGTTTGCATGCTCTTTTTCAACCTCCCTTTTCACGTTGATAGTTGAAATGATCTCCTTCCTGGGATCGTGAAAATTTCCCGACGCACTGCGACCGGTAAACCACGCCGTCATTGTTTCCCTCGGCAACGTTATACATCTTCGTTCTTAAGACAGCCATTGCGTCTGGCAGCGTGCATTATTTTGCGCGAAGGGATTTCGACTGCAATTTTGTTCAATTACAGAGTCAGCGAAACCAACGGGACCCCTGCGAAGGTGCACAGAAAGTCACCTCTAAGAATATTATATTCAACAACGGGATTCTTGCCGGTTCTCAAAGGGTAGTTTGCTTAACTGGGATAGTATCGGATGGATAGGTAACAGTTTCAGGTGGAATAGTTAGTGATAATACGAGGGACATTTCTGAGGATATGGAATTTGGAAAATTAGAAATCTTCGAGCTTTGGAATTGGAGAATTTGGGAATTTGGGAAAGTGGAAAGATGGAAATTTAAGGATTTAGGAATTTTGGATATGGGGAATTTAGAAATTCGGGAATTGGAGAAGGTGGAAATTTGGGAATTTAGAGATTTGGCAATTTCGGAATTGGCAATTTGGGAATTGGGGAAAGTGGAAATTTGGGAATTGGGGAAATGGGGAATTAGGAAATTGGGAATTAGGAAATTGGGGAATTGGGGAATTGGGGAATTGTGGAATTGGGAAATTGGGGAATTAGGGAAAGTGGAAATTTGGGAATTTGGGAATTTGGGAAAGTGGAAAGATGGAAATTCGGCAATTTAGGGATTTAGGAATTTTGGAATTGGGGAATTTGAAAATTCGGGAATTGGAGAAGGTGGAAATTTGGGAATTTAGGGATTTGGCAATTTCGGAATTGGGAATTTGGGAATTGGTGAAAGTGGAAATTTGGGAATTGGGGAAATGGGGAATTAGGAAATTGGATAATTGGGGAATTGGGGAATTGGGGAATTGTGGAATTGTGGAATTGGGGAATTAGGGAAAGTGGAAATTTGGGAAAGTGGAAAGATGGAAATTCGGGATTTTAGGGATTTAGGAATTTTGGAATTGGGGAATTTGAAAATTCGGGAATTGGAGAAGGTGGAAATTTGGGAATTTAGGGATTTGGCAATTTCGGAATTGGGGATTTGGGAATTGGTGAAAGTGGAAATTTGGAAATTTGGGAATTGGGGAAATGGGGAATTAGGAAATTGGATAATTGGGGAATTGGGGAATTAGGGAAAGTGGAAATTTGGGAATTTGGGAAAGTGGAAAGATGGAAATTCGGGAATTTAGGGATTTAGGAATTTTGGAATTGGGGAATTTGAAAATTCGGGAATTGTAGAGGGTGGAAATTTGGGAATTTAGGGATTTGGGAATTTCGGAATTGGGAATTTGGGAATTGGTGAAAGTGGAAATTTGGAAATTTGGGAATTGGGGAAATGGGGAATTAGGAAATTGGATGATTGGGGAACTGGGGAATTAGGGAAAGTGGAAATTTGGGAATTTGGGAAAGTGGAAAGATGGAAATTCGGGAATTTAGGGATTTAGAAATTTTGGAATTGGGGAATTTGAAAATTCGGGAATTGGAGAGGGTGGAAATTTGGGAATTTAGGGATTTGGGAATTTCGGAATTGGGAATTTGGGAATTTGGAAATTTGGGAATTGGGGAAAGTGGAAATTTGGAAATTGGGGAATTGGGGAATTGGGAAATTGGATAATTGGGGAATTGGGGAATTGGGGAATTGGGGAATTGGGGAAACTGGAAATTTGGAAATTTAGGGATTTGGGAATTTCGGAATAGGGGAATTTGGGAATTGGGGAATTGAGGAACTTGGAAATTTGGAAATTTTTGAATTGGAGAATTGGAGAATTTGAGAATAGGGAAATTGGGAAATTGGGAAATTGGGAAATTGGAGAATTGGAGAATTGGGGAATTGGGGAATTGGGGAATTGAAGAATTCGGGAATTGGGGAATTGGGGAATTGGGGAATTTGGGAATTGGGGAATTTGGGAATTGGGGAATTTGGGAATTTGAAAATTTGGGAATTGGGGAATTAGAAAATTGGGGTATTGGAGAATTGGGGAATTGGGGAATTGGGGAATTGGGGAATTTTGGAATTTGGGTATTTAGGAATTTGGGAATCTCAGAATTTATAAATTTGGAATTTGGGAGTTTGAGAATTTGGGAATTGAGGAATTTGGGAATTTGGAAATTTAGAAATTTGGAAATGTGGGATTTTGAGTATTTAGGGATTTGGAAACTGGGGATTTGGGAAGGTGGTAATTTGGGAATTTGAGAATTTAGGGATTTGGGAGCTAGGGGTATTTAGGAATTTGGGAGTTTTAGAATTTGGGAATTTGGGAATGTGGAAATTTGGGAACTTGGGTGGTTAGTAAGTTGGGTGTTTCAGAATTTGGGAATTTGTTATTTTAGGATTTTGGAAATTTGAAAATTTGGAAATTTGGAATTTCGGAGTTTGAGAATTTGGGCATTTTATGAATATGGGAATTCGAGAATTGGATAATTTGGGAATTTTGGAATTTGGGAATTTGGGAGTTTACTAACTTCAAAATATAGTGATTTAAATGGTAAAAATTCAGAAAAAATCCTAACTTCTGCAATTTAAAATAAGAAACCTAACATCCATCTTAACATCCATCTCACATTGTTACAATTAAAAAACCTCTAATAAAAATTAATTTGTAATGAATGTTTTAATAAATGTAAAGTAAAAATTCATCCTTAATTTTCTACCAAGAAATAATCTAATTAACAGTTGCAATTAAGTTCTTCATTATGTATGGATCGTTTACTAAATTCCTTGCATACTGAACATTCCTGCATATAGCACATAAAATGGAGCTCTCAAAGAATTCGAAAGGAATAATCGTTCATTTTATGTTCGACAGAAACATTGCATAAACGGCAATGAATAAATGTAGGAATTAAGGTTTATTAATTTCGAGCAACTTTAAAACAAATTCATGCAGTATAACGCTTCAAATCGCCATTTTATGAATCAAAGTCTGCACTACACGCTATAAAGTAGGTTAGGAATTATAATAAGAAGCGATATCGCAATAAGGAAAACATCAAAAAGTATATGATGCACGTACAAGGCATGGTTTCATACCTAACAAACGTTTACGTTTGAAATAAATAACATTTCATAGCTTAATAACGAGATCAACAGCTTCTTGTGTCAAATACACTCACGCAACTATTCCATCGTAATTACAATAAATTTCTATGGTCCCATAAAAGTATCTATTAAAATTTTATCTACAAAACCATAAATTCAGATACCATAGAAATAACTGGCCGATAAATTCTTGAAACGATTATATTAGCGAGGTATTAAGCATCTTAAAAATCTGAAGAATTCTGCGAAAGTCTGTCAGAATTTCTCGCCATTATAAATCCCATTAAATATAGCTTGTAATATTCTTTTCAACGCCGTAGAATTCGTCAAGTCACTAGCAGACAACATAAAAAGGTTAGCTTTGATGAACATTTACGTCGACGTTTCACGAAACGGGTTCCTGGAGCAACCTAACCTAAAAAGAATCTAAATTAAACGATTTACCTTTCAATCTATAAATTAACATTTAAGCATCGTATTTGAAAAAAGAGGAATCTGCAGAAAATCATCAGCTAATTCCTGATTCTTATTGAGACATACCCCAGCACGATTACGAAGGCATTTAAATGCGAGAGATTATTTTGAATAAAAAATTGGCGGGAGAAAAGGAGAACCTAAAGGAACCAGTTGGCGCGCATCACTTTGATTTCTATACCTGTTTCATTTTTATTTAAGTCATTGGCTAAAAACAACCTGAAGCGGAAGTTCCATCACGATACCCTGTAAATGACACGTCACTCAACGGAGTTAAGCGTTTCTTTCGCAGTTCCTATTAATTTTGCATAGTAATGTCTATAAAAGTTACACGTTAATGATCGGAGAACAAAAAATAAGAAATGAAATATTATATCAGGGAAAAAAGCTTTCAGCATCGATCGAAGGGGAAAAAAAAGTAGTCAAGACATTCAAACGAATACCGTACGTGGCTGTCTTTATCTACATTCAGATCGTAAGTTCACGGTCATAAGTAACCATTGATTATTTTCGTTAATGAGTTCTGGAAGTAATAACAAATCCGGTTTTGAATTGCCGGTAATACCGTGCTTTACGCTAATAAGACGACGGCGCAGGGCTGTTGCGACCATTAAGCAAAATAAGCACGTGCTTAGGGCATCAAAAGATGAAAATTGCTATAGAAATTGACCGCTTCCGCAATTACTATCAGATTTATTTTTTCAGTTTTATAGAACTAGGTTTACTAAGTTTTTATGTCACAAGCTTGTAACAATGTTAAATTCTCAGGTCGCAAATTATAAATTCTTAAGTCACAAACTTATAACAATTTCAAATTCTCAAGTCACAAGCTTATAACAATTTCAAATTCTCAAGACACAAATTAAAAATTTTCAAGACACAAGCTTCTGACAATTTAAAATTTTCTAGTCACAAATTAAAAATTTTCAAGACACAAGCTTGTGACAATTTAAAATTCTCAAGTCACAAGCTTATAACAATTTCAAATTCTCAAGTTACAAATTAAAAATTCTCGAGTCACAAGCTTATAACAATTTAAAATTCTCGAGTTACAAATTAAAAATTCTCAGGTCACAAGTTCGTGACAGTAAAAAATTTTGTATTTACTGCTTGATAGTTACAAATGTTCATACCAAAATTATTAAACCAGGTATTAAATCAAGTACTTCATGAATTTTTTATTTTGTTATGAAATTTATTAGGACTTTTCTTGAAATGTTTATTAATTTTTATAGAGACTGAGGATTGTGTACGTTTATTTCAGTTTTACCTTTTATAAATTTAATTTTGAGAATTTTTCAATATTTAAAAGATCTGAAATTGCGAGGTCCCAAAATCTCAAAATCAGAAAGTTTGAGTTACCACATTTTTAAAATCCAACACTACAGAGGTCTATAGCACTAAAGTACAAAAATTAAAAAAATTCCAAAGTCCAAGAATTCTAAATTTTCATAATTAAAAAATTCCAAAATCCCAAGGTCCAAAGTTTCAATTCCAAAATTTAGAAATTTCAATGATCCAAAGCTTCAAAATTCAAAAATTGATAAATTTCAAAATTCGCCTCTATATTAACATCACACAATTAATCTCTATATTAACAAGTCAAGAACTTTCAAATTCCAAAAATTTGTAGTTTCCCCAATTCCAAAATCCCAAGGTCCAAAGTTTCAATTCCAAAATTTGGAAACCTCAATGTTCCAAAGCTTCAAATTTCAAAAATTGATAAATTCCAAAATTAACACTATTTCTACCACGATTTTGCGTACACCTATTTCGACCAAAAGGTGTCTTTTGACAACTTTTCGTTCGAATGCAAATAATTGCCAAAACTGTTGGAATTTCAAATTATCAGTTAAATGTAGATAACTTGAGAAACATATTTATTGATACACTGATGTGTTTTTATTAGAGATTATTTAACCAGGTTGTAAATTCTAGCATAATTCATCAATCTACAAAATATAAATATAGCGGCGTACACTAAAATACAACATGGCGGGAAATAAGCGAATATCAAAGTTATGCCGCAACTCATTCGGGATTCTCTAATCTGATTATAATTGATATGATGCTGCAAAATGGTGTTGACATTCATATGTAAAATGTTTTAAAATTAGGCACTGTCATGAAATCCCTAAGATGTCAAAACACACCTCATGGCAGACATAAGTATACCATATGCACATTTCTAAGATGAGCTGGAAGAAAATTCATTTAACAACTATTGTATGAAAGGTCAAAAAATGAATTGTGAAGAAATGATTCAACTTAGAGAATAATTCTACGTTAAAATTTGAAAGGTGTCTTTTGACACCTCTCGGTGGAATCAGTGTTAAAGTCCCACTGTGCCAGTTCATTCTGATGAAGTGTGGGTTAAGGGTTAATATTATAGTTGTGACTAGTTGGTTCCGACTGACTGACAAATAAATCATAAGACAAGGGGTTAAAGTTCCAATAATTGGATACTTTATCCTACGTACATATTTCGTTCGTAATAACGTCTCGTGAGTTGCATTTACCTCGGCGTTCGTCGAACTTTCGATAGAATATTCACGTGCCAGCACCAACTTCCTAACGAGGGATGCTGTGCAGGTGTCTGAATCGATTTTCTTCTGTTTGTTCATTCGTATCGAACCTTGGCATTCGATGGTTATTAGCGAGGAGGACTTACAGTTTCAGGTTCTACAAGATAATCCACCGAGCATTTCTAAATCAACGATGCGATTTCTCAACGAACCTTTTCGATTTCTCGAAAATAAAACACGAAATTGTAGCAAATTACGGATTCCTTTGCATGACGTCATTTTCAACGTTCGCAACATCGAATACTGGTTTTACGGATGAGATCGCAGCTTTCATAACGTTCTTTCTGATCCAATTTTACGCACGGATATGTTACATTCCTGAAATTCGATGTTTATTTTCACGCTACGTTTCGATCGTCTTCAGGGTCTTATTAGTCAAATAACCACTGCATTTTTATCGATTTTGTAATGTAGGAAGTATGGTTACGGTAATTGGAATTAAATTCCGTTATACAATTAAATGTAGCATCCATGTGATGTTAGAAAAGTTTCATAGTGGGAAAGAATAAGAGTTTTATCAAATGATGTAATCATTGAATCAATAGAAATTAGATTATTAAGGTTAACTTTGGTTTTTGAATAGTTTCAATATAAAAGCATCAGTTACTTAATTAGCTAATTTCGATTTATTACCAAATATCATAAAATTGTTAAGATATAAAATTTTCAAGCTTACAAACTTGCAAAAGAAGATTTCTAATTCAAAAGTTTTCACAATGAAAATTTTTTTAGTTTACAACTTTTCAAAATAAAAAATTTCCTAAAGAATTGTCTGTTACAAATTAACTACATATAAAGTAACTTTTATAAAGTTGAAAAAGACAGTAGAAGTCTTAAAGAAATTCTATAAAAGTGAGAAATAGTGGACTCTGTTCTTCAATTACATTTTTACAACTATCCAATAAATTTCAAAATATTATCATACACACAACTCGGTTCTCCCAAAATAAAATTCTGGTTACAGCACTAACAAAATATATCGCAACCATAAAACCCATAATTCTTCATAAATATTAAAAATATTTCAGTTTCGACGAACCTAAAATTTCCGTTATAATGACTTCCGTTATTATTCATAAATTATGAACCCCCAGAAACGAGCATTGCATCTTCGCATACATTTAAGCAGGTAACAGTATGTTGACCGCAAAAATTTTATTACTTTCAAATGTAATGACTTAACGAAGCAAAAAGAAAAAGCCGAAAAATTTGAACGTTTAATGGAAACTGCACGTTTGCAGACCACACTAACTGTCCTCCATTAAACGACAAACGCTCGCAAAAATGTCCGAATGACGAGTTAAAGAAGACCAAACCGACGCATTGTGGGATAAAGAAAGAGAAAAACGATAAAAAGACAATTTCGCGGCGCGATACGTCGAAAAGGCGTACACGATGTTCGCGTATTATTATGGGTGCTCCTTTAGGGCGTCATCAGCTGGTAATAAAAAGATTCCACGACTGACTGACGTGGTCAGGCACGCCTGTAGACTTAGGGCTATAATCCCATATAAGGTATTCGAACGATTAACAGTTCGGAACGCGGTGTGTACGTTTATAAAGAAATGTAAGTACGATCCACAGAGCAGAGTAATTGTCGTTAAGAGTTTAGTATACCGATTCGAAGACATCCGGCGAAACCGAAAAGCTCTAACGATCCTCTCGAATGAAGACAAGCAAAGTATTTCAAATTCATACTTTGATCAATTTTTAACTTATTCAAAAATTGTTAAGTTCTCAAAAGTTGATGTGTGAGACTCCTATTTACGTTACGATATATCAAAATTTCGGAATCTTCGAGTTCTCAGATTTTTGTACATACAAATCTCTAAATTCTCCCTTCTCCATATCGCTATTTCAAATCGTTGTACTCTCAAAGCTCTAGATTCTTAAATCTGCAAATTTTCAAATTTCGATGACCCTAAATACTTACAATTTTATATCTCTGGATACTCAATTTTGGGTATTTAGGTATTTGGGAAATTCAGAATTTGGGAATTTGGAAATTTGGAATTTGGGAGTTTGAGAATCTAGGAATTGGGGAATTGGTGAATTTGGGAATTCGGGAATTTGGGAATTTGGGAATTTAGAGATTTAGGAATTTGGATATTTAGGAATTTAGGGATCTCAGAATTTGGGAATTTGGAAATATGGAAATATGGAAATTTGTAATTTGGGAATTTGGGAGTGGGGGAATTGGAGAATTGGGGAATTTGGGAAGTTGGGAATGGGGGAATTTGGGAATTTGGAAATTTGGAAATTTAGGAATTTGGATATTTTGGAATTTAGGGATCTCAGAATTTGGGAATTTGGAAATATGGAAATATGGAAATTTGTAATTTGGGAATTTGGGAGTGGGGGAATTGGAGAATTGGGGAATTTGGGAAGTTGGGAATGGGGGAATTTGGGAATTTGGAAATTTGGAAATTTAGGAATTTGGATATTTTTGAATTTAGGGATCTCAGAATTTGGGAATTTGGAAATATGGAAATATGGAAATATGGAAATTTGGAATTTGGGAATGGGGGAATTGGAGAATTGGGGAATTTGGAAATTTAGGAATTTGGAAATGTGGAATTTTGAAGATGTAGGGATTTGGAAACTTGGGAATTTGGAAATTAGAGAATTTGAGAATTTGGAATTTGGGAAGGTGGAAATTTGGTAATTTGGGAATTTTGTGATTTAGGAACTTGGGTATTTAGGAATTTGGGAGTTTGAGAATTTGGGAATTTGAGAATGTGGGAATTTACAAATTAAAAAATAAAGAATTTGAGAATTTACGAGTGTAGTAACTTCAAAATATAGTGATTTAAATGGTAAAAATTCTGAAAAAATCTTAAAGTCTGCAATTTAAAATAAGAAACCTAACATTCATCCTAACATAAATACCTATAATCTTATATCTCTAGCTCCTTAAATTGTTAGGCAAAGCTGCGATATTTTCTCATTTTCTTTCCCAAAGTACTTAAAATTCTTACTTTGTTAAATCCTTAACCTATTTAAGAATTTTTAAGTCCTCAGAAATCCCTGAAAGACGGGTGGGACTCCTACTTGTGTTAAATTTTCCAAATTTTGAAATACTCAGGTTCTCAAATTTCTGCATATACAAATCCCTAAATTTCCAAACTATCCCATATTCTTCCAAATTCTCATAAATGAGAATGAACTTGAGAATCAACGAACGAACTTTGACATTTGAGAATGAACGCATATTTCAAGAGAAACGCCTTAACAAAAAACCTCAATGAATTTTATAATTAACAATTATATGATTACATAAAATAGTTTTGTAATTTTAGCGTTAAACTGTTGAAAGAACATAAAGAGAGTTCGTTGAAATTCCATGTCGAGGTGCGTGAATAAATTTGCGTGTATTGCTGCCCTCGATTTCTATGTTCTATGAGATATCTATGTGGTTCAGAAAGTAACGGGAATATATCTACAAAAGCTTCCCCAAGGACCAGAGGAACATTTTTCTTCTCCAAGGAACGGCGGAACGTTCGCATCGCTTAGAGACGAGCTCCACAAACATTTATATGTAGAGATCCACTTTCGGAAATGGTAATTTCTCGCGATCTAGAGTAAATGTTCCAATTATGGTCTTTGTGTTAGTTCATGATAAACAAAGTATATGTACATATAAGTAAGAACTGCTCCAGATTTAGAACACTCTGGATTCCATAAAATGATAAAATACATAAGTAGATCTGCTCCAGATTTTCAGTAAAATAAACTGGATAAAGTAATAAAATATACATAAGGTGCAATACATGTAAATATATACGAAAAAAATGCGATAAATTATATGTTAATAGCGAATGAGATTGAACAACAGTTTTAATATATTATAAAGTACATATATTTTTCAAAGATGTGCATCTTCTCACTGATGTTGTTCTTATTTGAAACCCTAAGAAATATTAAATTGTTTTGTATAAATTAATTGTAAATGGTGTCTTTTTATAAAGTTCAAAAGAGTCCGTTAACAAAAATTTTCTGAATAGTTCAGTACACAAAAAATTTAAGAGTACATTTCCGTCCTGACATAGCGTGCTGCAAGGATTTGGAAAAACGTTTAATATCCGCTTTAATCGCACTCCCATGCAATAAACCGCGCGATTACTGCAAAACGTCGAACAAAAACAAGCTAAAATCTTGTTCCTTCCGTCGGCCAGCAACGGGGACAAGTTCATCCCGGCAGAGAATCAGTGAAATATTCGGGCGACGAGTCGTGCATATTAAATTCTGAGCGACGATGCAAACGGACCCGTACCTTTCGATGCGCGAAATGTCAAACAAATCCCGATTTCATCAAAAACCGATATCGGTCTATCTGCTCGTCCAGCGGTATACGAATTTCGGTCGTGTGTAGTTCCGTCCTAAATACACGAATGGTTTGACAAAAACCAAACATGATAGTGTATACAGGCTGTTTCAGGGAACAGTAAACACATTAGTAAACGGCAGTGTGGGTTTCTGGTATAAATTATATAAACACGTGTCCGATTATCAATATACAGATGTCCCACGAGTTGGCGCGTGACCTAAAGTAAAAGAAGCTCTATCACCGTGAACACTTCCAGTTACATGTCGGTGAATAATGACAATGACAACTGCTGAACGCAATTCGCTTGAGACACGTTTGCCGACTATCATTTGGAGGTTTGGAAGCTTTGGAATAATTCGAAGTTTTGAGAAGAAGTACGTTTAGAAATTTGGAGATTTAGTTTTAGAAATTTGGAATATTCTGAGTTTTCGAATTTGGAAGATTGAAAGTTAAGAAGGTTGAATGATCGAATTTAGAATGATCGAAATGTGTAAATGTTAGGACTTTCGAAAATTGGAATTTAGGAACGTTTGGACATTGGAAAGTTGAAACTTTGGGTGATTCAAACTTTGGAAAGTGGGGATTTTGGAAGGTTAGAATTTTGCAAGGTTGGGACTTTTGAAAGTTGGAACATAGGGAAGGTTGGGACTTTGGAATGTTGGAACAGTGGAAGATCGGAACTTTGAAAGATTGAACCTTCGGATGATTCAAACTTTAGAAGATGAGTACTTTGGAAGGTTAGAACTTTGGAAGATTGGAACTTTGCAGGGTTGGAACTTTGCAGGGTTGGAACTTTGGAAGGTTCAGACTTTGGAAAGTTAGAACATTGGTAGGTAGAGACTTTAGAAGGTTAAGACTTTGGAACGTTAGAACTTTGGAAGGTTGGAACTTGAGAAAGATGACGTTTGAGAAGGTTGAAATTTTGGAAGGTCGAAAATTTGGAAGATTATAACATTAGGAGTTAATAACTTTGGAAGGTTAAATCTTTGAATGATTTAAACTTTGGAAGGTTGGAACTTTGCAAGGTTAAAACATTGCCCTGTTGGGACTTTGGTAGGTTAGAACTTTGGAAGATTGAAACGTTGCAAGGTTGGAACTTCGAAAAGTTGGAACTTTGGAACGTTAGACCTTTGGAAGGTTGGAACTTGAGAAGGATAATAATTAGCGTGCGACCGCTCGAACCAATACTACCGCCGAAAATACGTGTTTTTCGTCCATTTTTCTATTCTGACCAATTGGAGTAGTTCTTCAAAACACGTCAGCCTCACGCGCCAACTCGTGGGTTGACATCGGTATGTGTTTTGATACTTCTATGTTGTTGATGTTCGTGAACTTGATAGTGAAAAGAATGTTATGATGAATCAGTACAGGAGAAATTATTGCGCCAATTCATGGGTTGACATCGGTACATCAACAGTACATGAACAATTTATCAAATAAAGTGCACCTACAAAATCAGTCAATAAATCTTTTGCTAAATTATAATTTGTAAAACATCGAATATTCCTAAGATCCTTACACCACATTCTTACCCAGTCTCACTGGTAATAATAAGTTCTAAACACGTCAGCCTCTTCACGCACCAACTCATGGGTTATCATCGGTACATCAACAGTACATGAACAATTTATCAAATAAAGTGCAACTACAAAATCAGTCAATAAATCTTTTGCTAAATTATAATTTGAAAAGCATCGAATATTCCTAAGATCCTTACACCACAGTCTTACCCAGTCTCACTGGTAATAATCAGTTCTAAACACGTCAGCCTCTTGACGCACCAACTCGTGGCTTGACATCCGTATCTAAAGCTACAGGCATATGATCAGTCACATTCATTGGCTACCAAGATGTCCTAAACTTCTTAAATCGTTGTCTATGGAAAACGAAGTCTATAAAGTAAAAAACACAAGAGAAGTGTGATAGATATTTGATAACTTGGAAATTGAGAAATGTTGTGTTCCCACATTTCAACTAGTCAATATTAAAACAATATACGGTCTCGTGTAAATTGAAGCCGTAGTTTCTCAAACATTGATAGCATCATATATCAGACACAAGTTTACGTGAAAATGTTTACTCGAAATAGTACCGCCGTTTACCGGAATATCGACTATTCCTGTTGCAGTGCCTTGTATGTTTTGCGAAAAGTGTGGGGGACTGTTGACACCGGGAATCAAACTGTGGTCTTCCACGTCGTAGCCGGTTACAGCAGTGCTCACAAGTTTACGTGCAACGATTAATATCATTCCTCCGAAACTTCGTAATCCCGCTCAGCTCGTTAGTCCACGAGATTAATGAAAGCCCTGCGCCAGCTATCCCAGCTAACAGATTACAGTTTCTTTGCTTCTTAATAATTCATTATCAGCGATGTGCCAACGGATAGACACTTCGACATTTCGCGGTTAATCGCAAATCCACAAACAAGTGACTGCAGCGTACTGGGGTGGCATATGTTCAGCTCTGTTATCCATTTTGCTAGTGAAAGTGATTACAGTCGATTACTGTTTAATGTCGCTGAAGGTATACATTAACGTACTGTGACGTGAATTTATGTGGTTATGTTGTCACTGGATATTCGTATATTGTGTGCTGATGTAGTGAAATATGGAGATACACCGATTTGGGGATATGTGAATGTTGGTATGATGCGACTTGAGGACGTTGCGATTTGGGGATACTAATTTAAACATATAGGGATTTGGAGATATAAGGATTTAAGGACATAGGATCTTAGAGACGTAGAGATTTCGATATGCAGATATTTGGGGACATAAGGATTTTGGGGATATAAGAATTTAGGGATATAGAGATTTAGAAATATAAGGATTTGGAAATATACAAATTTTTGAATATGGGAATTTTTAATTATCTAAGATGCTTAGATCTAGGTCTAGACCACTGCATCCAATTCTAGGGAAAATCTAGGGACTTAAATCTGCTGAAATTTGCAAACGTGAAATTTTTTAAGTTAAAAATTTGGAACTTTGAAGCTTGGAAAACATCGAACAGAATTTCAAACCGTGAAAATACGGAAATTTGCGAATGCAAAAACTTCCAAGGTTACATATGTCTCTACCTGAAAGAATTGCACGTTGCAATCGAATGTACCTCGAAGGTGAGGTAGTTGCTGTGTGGTCTAACCGTGTTACGGAAAACAAAAACAGCAACAGTAAAATTCACCTCGGCGGCCATAAAGTGTTTGTAAAAAAGTGTAATTTGTTAATGGCTCGATGTCGCCGACGGGTTTCGCGGCGTTTCCGAAGAAAAACATAATTCCATCGAAGCAACAAACGCGTACGAATTGATGCATGACAGGACGAGATTTGCCCGCCGCTTGCCGTGTTTCAACTTTTACATGGAAGTCAGCTTAATCGAGATCGCGTCAAGCCTGTAATTTCGTTTACGTCTATTCATCCATCATCTCTACCAGCCTTGGCTGATCGTGACTCGGCAGCGTACATTATCGCGGTAACGTCGGTCGGCGAATATGCGAATGAAGCTGAGCAAATTGATTGAGTTACGTCACGCGTCATTGGCCATGTGTTTGCGCAGGTAAGAGCGATGCGTCATTTTGACGGAGCCCACCGTTGTGCCGTTTAACGCCTTCGCGACCGATCATCGCTGGAAGAATCGTGAATGGTGTCGATAGACGAGAACACTTTGCGTTTTTAGAACGAAAACGAAAGCAGAATAGCACTCCAGCAAGGTAACCGGATGAAATCGAGTTTGAAATCTTCGATCATTGTCAGTTATGTTGCAGAGTACCACTAATGACACCATCCAATACCTGTATTCACCTTCGAAATTCTGACGACACATTTCTTCGCGTAGTTTGTCAAAGTGATGAAGTAAATAATAATCTGCATGGAACCTCTTTTGGGGAGCCATTTTCTTTTAACTATTTGTGCATGGCAGATTCGATAAATGACGGCATCTAATACCTGTATTTATCACCTTTGAAACTCTGTCAAAATGTTTCAAATGTAGACATTTGGAAAATTAGGCATTCGGAAATTTGAGTATTTGGGAATTTGGAGAAAAATTAAAGGAAACTTGGATATTTAGAAAATTTGGAAAATTGAAAACTTTCCAGTTTTGTGAAAATTAAAAAATTTAATTTATGGAAAATTTAAAAATTGAGAAATTGATGAATTTTCAGATTTGAGAGCTGAAGATTTAAAAACGTGAAAATTTTAATTTTCTGTAACTTTGCAAAAGCTAGCACTCAAAATTACCAGTTACTATCACAGAACACGTCAACCAAAAATACAACAGAAAATCGCACGCGTTAAAAAAATTACCAGATTATCTCTGAGAGATTTATTGCCTAAAAAGCTAGTGACTTTAATTCGACGAGGAACACGTGTAATTGTAAGTAAAATAATAATCCAGATAATATTTATATCAAGGCTAAAAATATTCATGTAGGATTATTGCGGTCGTTTACGTAATGCTCGGTGTTTTTAGCATTCATACAATTACTACATGCCCGTTACCATGCGTGATACTGTTTTTGAGGTACAGCGCGTTATTTGCATGTAAAGCGCTCTGAAGATAACTCGGAACATTAACATTTCACGTTTAATCTTGTTCTACAAGGACTTTTAATTGTCAGAATTTAGTGGTTAGCTTCTCTGGATAATTATGGTCATATAACAGGTTGATTAAAACATTTTAGGAAGCGGTATGATGAAAAAACGTAACCATACAGTCGCAACTTTAACGTTAAATTATTGCTCTCTTCTCTGAATTCCGACGTGTTATTATTATTCTATTTCACTTCGGTTCGCTGAAACGTGCCACTTCATTTTTAATATCACGAAAAATGCAATTATGTGCTTTATTACACAGCCATTTTCCAAATGGCACTCATAGCGTAACGAAAAAATCATTTATGCATCGAAGAAACAATTACCAGCGTTTTAACTGCAGCGTGTATATGAAACAGTAATCATAACAATATATCCGTAACAAGATACTAGCTAGATCAGTCGATCATCAACCACAATCGAAACGCAATCAGGATGCAATTACTCAAGCGAACGTTGATAATCATTGCCAGTTATCTTCGTACCCCGTCTTCATTAAAGGCTGAAAAAGTTTCTAGCTGCCGATATACTCAGCACTTTCAGAAACAAAGAAACCAAGACGTGAACCGCAAGCAAACGAAGAGTTGTAGGAACGTTTTCATTCACGAGAGGTTAACTCGGACCTGATACGAGTTGGACTCCAGAGACGATAACAGGTTTGCCCTTTGAAGGGGCTTGATTAGTTCTGAAACAGCTCGATCGCGTATAAGTTTGATTTGACGAAGTTTGTTTCAACCTTGATGAATCCTGCATTGTTGTGCTGCGGCCATCTTAAAATCTTGCAGTTTCTCTAATATCTCGAAAAAAATATTTACACACGTTATACATTTACATATGTATAACGTTATATGTTATACAGTTTCACATTTTATATTTATATCAGGTTCAGAAGTGATTTGCAATTTTTTGGCTCTATTTCTGATGAAGATAGTGTTGCACGTTAACCTTAAATTTTTTAGACGTCATGTAAAGCTAACTAATTATTTTTATAATTTTAAGACGAATACAGAAAGTTGATTAGGTACAGTTTGTATTTGCTGATATTTGTGTAGATTATAATTAGAATTGAACGCAAAATTAAATTGCAGCGAAGATATGAGTTTAGGTTATGTCATTAGGTTGTGTGCGTCATGAGTGAAATAGGACAATGTACGATAACTGACAATATATGATAAAAAACATTGTTTAATATACTTACAGTAAATAAATGATAATATACACAATAATACTAGTACTAATAATATAATAAATGTGTAGAATAATATTAAATAGATTTTTACCGACGCAGTAGATGACATATCAGAGATCGAATCTGAGGAATATCATTTTATATTTTTAATACATTTTTCCTTTAAAGAGTTCCTTTTCCAGTTATATCCGCATATTGAAGAAATGTGAAGAATTAGCTTCGGTAGAATAGGTTTGGATAACTTGAAATTCTTCGATAACCATACCGTAAAGAAGCTTACAGTCGTATTTACATGGTACGACGGATATAGAGTGGAAAGTTTAAGGGTGACACGATGAGAAATGGTGCGTTGAAAGAAGAGTATTCGATCAATCAACTTGCTGAAATTGGATTTTTTATTTTCCTTGAATGGTTCAGGAATAGTGCCAACTAAGTCATCGATAGTTTATTTCTGTCCAATTATATACTCGCGCCAAGTTTTCTCATTACAGTCATTTTGAAGAAATTTATTTACAAAATTTTCTTATTAATAATTCTAGTATAACTCTAATCATAATTTAATACTATTATTGTGTAGCTTATACAGAAATATTATTTTTGTATTATACAAACAAAAAAATACTTTTAATATTCTTATCCACATTTTCTAAATAAAAAATAAAGAGAGATTTTCAAAAAACAAAAACATTTCTCAATTAATTTGTTCAAAAAATAGTCTATTAATTATAACTTTGAATACGAAATTATTTCACCAATTTACAATTGATATTTAATTTTCAATTAGCTAAACAATTTGAATACAATTTTTCACTCCTTTGTGTATTAATTCGTTAATACCAGAAAATTTTGCTAGAATTTAACAAAAGTATTATTTAGGTAAAGTATTTTTCCAATAATTATTTAGCTAAAAATTCTTTAGGTATAATTTTAATCGATACACCATTGTATGCGTTTTACCAGCTTCACAATAGATTCCATCTGCCCTCAAGAGTTAAATGCCACGTGTATTGTATAGAAATTCTGTGGATTATATTGTATTTGTACACAAGTTGTGTGTTCTTTATCTGAAGAAAGTCTAATCGATTTTTAAGTCTTCGTTATCTCCAATTTTTCAGCAGCTTACATTTACCGTGAAACACTTTTCACGTTGTGTATCCTTCTGGCTCTTGCTCTTTCTTTTACGAGTCTATTAGCCAACAATATGTTTGCTTGCCCTCTCGACGTGATCATTGACTTTGCAGCATCGTATCGGCGATTATTGCTGGCAAATATTGATTAAGAACTTACAGGGTGTTCCAAAAAAATGTATTTATTGACTCACCAACAAACTTTTTTGTTACAAATCAAAATATTACGATTTTGAGGAAAGAAAATTTGTTAAAACCTGTTTGACCTAAATATGACAAATACCTTGATCAAAGTTAAATATATGTGTAATCGTTGAAGTATTAGTATATTTTTTGGGACACTTTGTATTTACCTACAAACTTAGATATCTTGATTAGATAGAAAAATCGTAATTTAATTTTGAAAATGCAATTTTTATACTACAGTAAATCAAGTGTTAAATAATATCATATCAAAGTTATTATCTTAATGTAGCGAATAAATATTAGTAGACTCAGGTATCTATTCAATTTTATGAAAAATTTGCTGTGTCTACAGTAAATTTGATTATATGATTACAAATGTTTATATTGTTATGATATATAACAGCATATACACGGTGTTACCTCTAACGCACTTTTCGCTCACTTGCAGCTATCTGATAAAAAAGTTTAGAACAAAAATTGCGGAATATAAAGTGTATAATAGATAGCAGTAAAAAAATAATTCGAAAACAGTTTGTTTTCATGGCAAAATGTAATTTATAGGTTATAAATCTTATAGGATTACATTGTAATAATTGTATGATTTATTTATACCCCATAAACTTCATAAATATTCATTTAAATATTTTAATAATTAATTTTAAATTTTAATACTTTCTCTCGAGTACCAATATATTACATGGTTGAATGTGATAAAGTTGAAATAGTTATTCAATTAGACAATTTCAAAATATCTATACGAGATTATGTACAACGTACCCGGTCATTAATGTGATAAGACCATTAAAGCCCTCCATATCCATAATCTGTCAAACAGATCATCCAATTGCAACTCTACACTCATGCTGCGTATTGAAATAATATTGATTACCTTCAACATAGTATCTCATTATTAAACAAATATGGAATACCACGCACAGGGTAAATATCTTTATCAATATAATTAACATGTATAATTAGCTTATAATAATCGGATTAATTTCTCTAATAGATGATGTGTTGAAATTATAAAACCATAATGAGTCTTCATCGAGGAACAAAGCAACATTCATTTATGAAATCGATCAATAATAAAGACAGGAGATACAAAACACTTTTACTTAATATAATACGAGTTATTAAAAGTCATAATATTTTTATTTAGAATATTTAATAGTAATAGGAGCATTTGTATTATTTATCAAACCTTCTTCACTATTATTATTATGTATTTTATATTTAATTTTATTGTCATTTAATTGTTGTTATTTTATTAACATTGTATCAATACTATATTATTATTACAATATCTATTATTATTTTTGCTGTCATTGTTGTCATTTTCATTTTTGCTATTATTATTGTTTCTGTTATTTTTCCTACTATGACAATCATTATTGACGTTACTATCATCATTCATATTATTAATATTACTCCTATCATTTGAATTGTCAGTGTCATTCATGCTATTACTATTATCACAGAAATTATTACTGTCACTATTATCATAAACCATAAGTATTAATGCAGCATGTTTCGAAGAAATATTATATCGAATTTTTCTAACGGAAACCTCAATCTGTCGGTATACATTACCAGTATTTCAGGATTTTCAATATTTATTGATAATATCATATATGTGTATTCATCGAATCATTTGGAATTTGTGGAAATTTGAGATCAATTGTTTATCGATAATATTGACATACCGTCAATATTGGGATAAAAATACGTATCTATCAATTGTGGATTCGGGGATTTGAAGATTTGGAAACTTGAGAATTTATGAATTTGGAAATTTAAGAATTTAGGGACGTAGAGATTTTGATATGTAAAGATTTGGGACATAAAGATTTTGGAACAGTGATATTGAGGATATAGGAATTTGGTGGCATACCGATTTTGATATATAGTGATTTGGATATACGTATTTGAGGATATAGAGATTTTCGTACGTACACATTTGGAAACATGTGAATTTTTGAATACAGAGATTTGGGGATATAGGGATTTTGGGGCATACTGTTTTTGGTATATAGTGATTTGGAGATATAAGAATTTTGAGATATACATATTTGAGGACATAGAGATTTTGATACGTACAGATTTGGAAACATGTGAATTGTTTAATGCAGAGATTTGGGGATATAGGTATTTGGGGGCATACCGATTTTGGTATATAGTAATTTGGAGATATAAGGATTTGGAGATATACGTATTTGAGGACATAGAGATTTTGATACGTACAGATTTGGAAACATGTGAATTTTTGAATACAGAGATTTAGGGATATAGGGATTTTGGGGCATACCGATTTTGGTATATAGTAATTTGGAGATATAAGGATTTGGAGATATACGTATTTGAGGATATAGAGATTTTCGTACGTACAGATTTGGAAACATGTGTATTTTTTAATGCAGAGATTTGGGGTTATAGGGATTTGGGGGCATACCGATTTTGGTATATAGTGATTTGGAGATATAAGAATTTTGAGATATACGTATTTGAGGACATAGAGATTTTGATACCTACAGATTTGGAAATATGTGAATTTTTGAATACAGAGATTTGGGGATATAGGGATTTGGGGGCATACCGATTTTGGTATATAGTGATTTGGAGATATACGCATTTGAGGATATAGAGATTTTGGTACGTACAGATTTGGAAACGTCGATTTTGGAATACAGAGTTTTGGGGATATAGGAATTTCGTGGCACACCGATTTTGATATATAGTGATTTGGAGACATCAGGATTTAAAAAAATTAACAATTACAGAACTTGCAAAATTCCGAATTCTGAAACTTATAATTTAACCCCTTGCACTATGACCTATTTGTCAGGTGCGTCAGTCAGAACTAGCTAAACACAGCTACAATATTAAAACAAACAAAGAATGTTGAAATGTTATGACAAGATGGTATTATGCAATCGTTGACTATGCAAATTATAATTGGACTTGAACTCCAAATTGAAGCATATTCAAAATTCGAGTAAAATTTATCCCAACTGAAGTACCAGTGCGTCACGAGTCAGACTCGTCAAAATAGTGCAAGGGGTTAATAAATCTGTTGTACTAAAAATTGGTATCGAATCATTAACCGCATCAAGTAATTAAAAAACTGGAACCCAATAAAATTGCTTACAAACCCTGAAAGGTTACAGCGGCACCATCGAAAAAGTCGGGTCAAATAGATCGCGTAAACCGATTCCTTTTCCAGGCCGCACACGAAAGATTGATACATCACGCGGGCGTGCTCAAAGTGGCTCGCTATTTTCCCCGCTGAAAGCATTCGTTACTGTCCATTAACGTTCCTCTACAGCGAAAAACACGTTTCTTCGTAGGGATGGCACGGGGTGGGAAGTGGTGGCAGGCAACAGGGTCGTGGCAACGCGATTTCCATCGACGACACGGCAGAATGCGCGTCGATGGGATCGCACGATAACGCACACGGAATTCCACGCGCCAGTTTACACGCGACCGAGGGAAACTTTTATCTAAACGGAACGCGACGAGGAAACGAACCTCTACTCGAAAAGCCAACCTGCCGACAGTTACTCGGTACAACCCTGTTCCCCTAGAACTTTACACAGAACTTTCCGCGAAATTATTTCCCTGATAAAAGTTTGCTCGCCTGTCGGTGAAATCAACGCGGATATTACACTCTTATAAAGTACCCGAGAGATGTTTACCGGCCGTGCTGATGAAAACGGGATACGTTTTTGGTGACTATTGGTGATACCGGACGAAGTTGATCGGTTGGAGAAATAAGGTATGGGTGGAAGTTAATTAGGGGTGCTTGGTTGGGAATATGTGGTGGTGGATGTGGAGGAGGTAATTTTTTAGTGGGTGAAGGTGGGAGAAATGCTATTGTGGATTGGAGAGGAGTTTTAATATTGATAGTTACAGTTTTAATATTGATAGTTTTTACTGGTTCGAAGTGAACTGGTGGTTCGATGAACTGTTTATTTTTGAAATTAGTTATTCGCTTATATGTATCATGTATCCGTAATTTTAGGATTTTAGAATTTTGGAATTTTAGAAATTTGGAATTTTAGGATTTTAGAATTTTGGAATTTTAGAAATATGGAATTTTGGAATTCTGCAATTTTGCAATTTTGGGATTTTGGAATCTTGGAATCTTGGAATTTTGAAATTCTGGAATTCTGAAATTTTTGAATTTTTGAATTTTAGAATTTTGGAAATTTGGAATCTTGGAATCTTGGAATCTTGAAATTTTGGAATTTTGGAATTTTGAAACTAAAATTTTAGAATTTTGGGGTTTTCCAAATATGAAGTTTTGTTATCTTTAACTTTTGAAATTTTGAGATTTCTGAACTTTGAGATACTGAAACATTAAAGTTCTGAAAATTTTGAATATTGGAACTTTCAAGTTTTGATCCCTAAAACTGAAATTTTTCAATAAATTTTGGAACTGAGAATTTAAAATTTTATAACTTTAGACTTGCTAAATTTCCTAAATACGTATCATTGAGGTAATGAAATTTTTGACATTTACAAGTTTATTTTATTTATTTTATTCTACATTATTATTGTATATTAATATTTTATTTTTTTAGTTTTACAGCTTAAGAAATGCGAAATTTTCGAATTTTTCTTTATCTTGAAATTTATGAATTTCAGAAATTTGCAATTTTCAAATTATTTTGTTTGTTTTTCCCATTTATTCTTTTTTGAATTGAAAGTTTCAGAATTATGGAGTTGTGTAATTTTTTAATTTAAATTTTGACATTTTGGCATTTCTTTAACTTTGAAATTCATAATTTAAAAATTTTTGAACACAAGATTTTTGGATTTCTGAGATTTTGAAAACCAATTCGAGTAAATGAAAAATTATTTCAATTAATAATTCTAATATACTTTACACTATAAATTTTAATTATAAATTTATAGTTATTATCGATTATTATATTATTTTATATTTTACTATATAATTATATTTTATTATGTATTATTATATTATATTAAACAATACAAATAGAGTAATAGAGAAATGCACTTATGAAGAAAATAAATATGCACAACAAATATGATTTCATAAATCTAATATTCAAATATTTAATTTTACGCATAAATAACAAAATATAATATTCATTATGTATTACTATTATTATATTATTATTATTACACTAGTAGTATAGTACTAGTAACATTACATTATTAATATGACTATTACTCCTATTATTAAGTTTACACACAGAACATAATTGAAATACTCCAACAATTACTAATACCATAATTACCAAGAATGCATTATTATCTCAAATTACTAAATCTATCCTCGTAACGAAATAATTTTCCGAAGTAAACATTTTTATTTTTCATTTCAACTACCATTTTACGGAGGTCTGCTTGTATTTCATCGGCGCAAAAACACGAACGTCAAAGATGATGAATGTGTAATAACAGCCGAACCGCATAGTCGACGCTATAAAAAAGGTCTGTGTAATATAAATGAACAAAAAATTTAGCTCCGCCTATATTTCATCGAGAATTTCCATTCTGATATATTACAATTTTCCTTCTTCAAGTGTCCGTATCTCTGCTTGGTCATTTAAATAGGTATCCGTTTCGAAATTTGACACTGTTATCTGTCGACCTTGAGTTAGATCAGAAATAAAAGATTACCGCCTTTATGGAATGTTGTTGCAAACTGTACAGATGATGACTTGCCACTTATTGTTGGAGTGACTAGTATTTTCATCATCGACGTTTCAACCCTTGTTTGCTAAACCATCATACTCTCACCCCTGTCACTGTTTGATCGTTCGTGCAGCCATTTTGTGGTATGCGAAAGCTGATCAAACGCAAACAATACTTTTTGTGTACATGTTAATAAATACAGCCAATGCTGCAATTTTTGCGCGCATATATTTTCGGTGTTATTGGATTTTTTATTAACCAAACCGTACCTGAAAGGTTAACATCTAACCTAAAAGTACCACGAACCTGAAACCATCGTATAATGCTTTATAAAATTGTCTATTTTACACTGTACATTCTTATATAATTTTGGATTCCATCATTGAAAATAATTGTAATATTAAATCTACCTAACCTAACCTATAACACACTTTAAAATGAAAAACGAAGTGAATAAACAAGATGAAACATGGACTAATACACAAATTCAGTTCAACAAAAATCAACAACTCAGTAAAAGCACCTGTACCTAAAATAAAAGTCTTGTAAAAGGTAGTTTGTAAAAAAATGAAGTAAAATCCTTTAACAGAAAATACAGAGCGATGGTAAGATAGAGAAGTAGAAAGTGTTGAAGATTAAAAGCGAATAAAGGGAAACAAAGAAGGTGGCGGAGGAAAGAAATCTGGCGTTTCTTAGCGAAAGAATAAATATCCGTTAAACCGCTTTTCCTTGCGCGGTGTCGGCCGAGAAGCAGCACGGGTTATCTTTTTCAACGGAATTAGAATTTCGAATGGGAGGGTAAAATAAATAAAGGCGTTATTATGCAACGGCATAGTTAAGTGTTTCATCGCGGCGTATCTCGCCCGCGAACTTCGCTGACCGCCTTCCCGGATGAGCCGGATGAAATATTCTTGCTTCGTTCCGGCGAGGCGGTCGACTGCTTAAAGTTGCCCAGAAATTGCGTTAAATGTCTCGAGCAATTTCCCCGAGTGCTTTTATCCGTTAACGAGTAAGTTGTAACGTCGGGAAATTGAATAACGTTTGCATTCGTTGCGATCCAAACGGCAGTGGCGGATACGGAACGGGATAATAAGGGCGATCGCTATCTTTTGATAATGCGTTTCATAGACGTACCCCTTTGCTTTCATAAATCTGGATTTTCGACCAGATATCATGGTAAGTGTCTTTTAAACACTAATTCGTAGTGTGTAGACAAATTATATTTTTAAATAAATATCCAGCTGATTTGTTAACCTGTGTTTTAGGCTGAAAATTATGGTCCATGTTCTCAGTACTAATTCATAATGTGTAGACAAATATTAAAAAAATTTAACTAATTTGCATAAAAAGTAATTTTTGAGCATTTCATTAATGTACAGTGCGTTGCATAAATTTTCCTTCTGTTTTTATTAATTTGAGTTTTCTGATTAATTTATTGTTTACAAACTACATTTAGTATTTCAAGAATATTGATCATAATTTTCTACTATAATCTCAGATCATTGAAAATATGAGGGGTGGTCACATTTATACATATAACGCCCTGTAGAAACTATGAGTTGGACAAAGAATATTGTAGCAAATGATTTAGGGTAAAAATTTGTATATAAATATGTGTACGATTATCAATATGTGAGAAGCTACAATTGTTTGAATATCGTTCATAGGCGTCACAAAATGTGCCTAGATATCAGAAAAAAATGATTGAAAATCAAATGAGTGATTGCACTTATCGAATACCAAGACATTGTAAAATAACATTACAGATAATTAGAATTAAAATATCACATAATCAGAAATGAAAGAACCTATAGTCAGAAAGAGAATAATCATCAGAAATAAATAATTGGAAATAAAATACATAATCAGAAATAAAATACCACATAACTTGAAATAGAATACCATTCAATTAAAAATAAAATAGCACATAGTCAGAAATAAAGTAACACATAATTGGAAATAATATTTCACAGTCGCTTAGATTTCCTCTTCCGATTATGCCGTTCCCTTTACCGGGACCTATAAACCGTCTCCCTTGCGTACAATATGGACCTTTGGTTGAACAAAATGGCCACTGCCGTCATGGCGCTGATAATACAATCCTGTAAGCAGCTGGTACGCGCAGCTTGCTGCTTGGAATCGTGAAATTACCTTTATCTCTAATGAGCTGCGACTCTGAAACGAGTCACCCACACCAATTTCGTAGTAACGTTGGCGATATCAAGCGAGACGAGCCCTGCTTCTAACTAGTAGATGCGGGCTTTTTTTAACCACCTGCTGCTTAAACCCGGTTCGATTCGTATGAACGGTCGTTGTTCTTTGACGATGCGGAAATGGGAAAGGAGAAATGGATTCAGAGACGGATTTCGTAATGGCGGATCCAGAAACGTTGATAACGGCGAAATATGTAGTATGGTATATTTAATTACTTAAGTCGTTTTTTAACGTTCTTATACGATGGTACTGTAATTTAGTAATTGTACTGTCTGATATTGTTAAACGAGTTATTTTTTATAGGTATGTCATTTTTATCTTAAAAATAAGCCGAATGATTTTAATTATTAACCATTTTTGGGGTTCAGAAGAGGTTCTAGCTAAGTTACAATTTTGGCGAAGTTCTAATCGATTTTTAAAATTATTGTTATTTCTTTCTGTAGTGAGTAACTGGAATTGTTTTGGAGCAGAGTTGAATTGAATGCAGACTACAAAATTAAACAATTTTGTAATTGAATGTTCAGATTTCCCAGTTTACTTTCTATACATCCAAATTTCCAAGTACCCAAATTTCCAAATTTCCAAACTCAATTTTTCAAATTTTCAAGTGTGCAATTACGCAAATTTCAAAATATACAAAAACCTTGAATATAAAAATTTTCACATATCCAAATATCTCAATATTCACATATTCACATATTCACATACTCACATACTCACATACTCACATATTTACATATTCACATGTTTACATATCCACATATCCACGTATTCACATATTCACCTATTCACATATTCACATGCTCACATATTCACATATTCACATATTCACATATTCTCATATTCTCATATTCACATACTCACATACTCACATATTTATATATTCACATGTTTACATATCCACATATCCACATACCCACATATTCACATATTCTCATATTCTCATATTCACATACTCACATACTCACATATTTACATATTCACATGTTTACATATCCACATACCACATATTCACAGATTCACATATTCACATATTCACATATTCACATATCCACGTATTCTCATATTTACATATCCACATATCCAAATATGCACATATCAAAATATAGACAGATTCATATATCCATATATAAAAGAATCTACAGATCCATACATCCACATATCCAATACATAAATTTCCAAGTTAACAAAATGCCACTATTAGAATTTCTAAATGTCAGAATACAAATATCCCACTATTCAAATCTATAATAAATCAAATACCTAAATATTCAAATTTCAAAACATCCAAAAAATTAAAAAAATTCTAACTTCGAATGTTTGAACTCTCCAAAATGGTAACAAGGGTTCGTCACTCTCTCCACCTGGCCCTCACGGGTGTACACCCCGTGCACTCGGTCGCCCGTGAGAATCTTGAGCGGGCATTCGACGTGCCTATTACTGCCAAAGATCGCAACAGCAATGATCGTCCGTAACGAACGATGTCAATCCATTAACAACCGCTATCAAAGTTCTTCTGAACCGGTGATTTCGACCCATCATCATCGCATTTCGTAGCGGTAAGAAACCGCGCGATACGGCGTTTCCACAAAACGAAACTGCAGCTCGGTTACATGATAAGCCAGCGGCTGTTCTCCTTTTTGCGACGGACACCGGGAATATAAATGACTGTCGAAAATTCGTGATAAACGCGAGGTCAGTTCTCCGTTCGGGAAGTTCGCGAGCAAAACGACAGTCAGCCCCGCAGCCTACGTACACGTAGAGAACCGTTTCGCGTAAAGTTTGCGCAATTGTGGAAATGGCTGACGTAATTTATGTGGATACAAGCTCGCGGTTATATGATATTGTTATAAGTACAACGGAGAAAGGGAGACAGGGCTTGCTGTACGTACGTTTCACCCATTAATTTTCGTCCAAGCTGTTTCCTAGTCGCGTCAGAAACAGGGATGTAGTCATGGACCCACGGGAGAAAAAAAAAAATGAATAAAAGTGTTGCTCGATTAAACTCGGATACTCGGCTTCAACTCGGCCAGATTAACAGCTTTGTTATTATCAGTCACAGGGGCCATCGACTTTTTTTCGCGTTCGGAACGCGTATGAACTTTTTGATTTGCGCACACCGATGTCGTTTATCCGATAATATGCATCGCGGGATATTAATGCATGAATTACGAGGCCACATCCGTTTAATGGCTGTTGCTCTAGCATCGAATTTTGACCCGTGATTGCGCGTGACGTTAAATCAACGCAATTCCCAATCGCCAATATGTTACACACCGCAGTGCATTCATTTGGGTCTTTTTAAGATAAAGATACTTTTGTTACGACTGTTATGAGGTGTCCGTCATTTTTCATTTTGCAGTTTAATTTGTTCGTATTTTATAAACGGTATATATGATGTGTTTCATATAAAATTATTTCATGGTTGTTACTGTATGTCGGTTTTTGAATGAAAGGTTGTAGTATCAAGATTTTTATAATTTCTGTATGCCTTGATTAAACTTGATTTATTCCAAAATTTGTTCTTAAAATGTAGTTGTCGAATTTCTCAGTTTATTAATTCTGCAGCTGAGTGTATGAATTTATGTTATCGTTAATAATAGCTCAGTTTATTAATCCATATTATCAATGTAAATTGTCAGTATTAATAGACTAGTCACTCTAATTAACTTACGTTATAAACTATATGTTCACTATATTTTTTAACAATTGTATATAGCAAACAAAAGTTAAACAGTTCAATTTGATTCAATTTTCAAAATGCTCAGATGGTAATCAAACGTATGTAGAAAAGAGGAGGGTCGAGAAATGATAGATAATTCTACTCTCAACTAGCATAACAACGTGCTTTAGATAAATCACCCTAGATAAACAGTTGCACTATCAGATGCATCGCAGTACCTGCTCTTCTAAAAGAATTATGCTCGTACGGTATCTTAATCTACTCGTTGTCCTGTCAACATTTAGATATCTATTCACCACTTAACCGCGATTAAAAAGTATAGCCCGAGGGAGAGCATTATATTACTGAAAACACTCTTCTATAATTGTTGTAGAACTTTTGCTATAAATTCGCATTTTATTGCAATATTTCTCTTCTTATAAACAGAAGTGTACTTATATACAAAAATTTAATGAGAAGTGTACTTATATGAAAACTGAAAATTTTCAATGACTAACTTCTTTTATATTTTATTTCTGACTCTTAGGTATCATGGAAGGGTCAGATTTGACCCTGTCAGAATTATACTCATATTTTTAAAATGAACTAAGTCACAGCGACAATATAATAGTATTATTAAAAAAAACTATACATTATTAAAAACAATTTATTCTTCAAGTTATTGATTCAGTTTAATTTTGTTAGAATATTATTCAAATAGTTTATGTATCACAAAGTTGTTAAAAGTCAAAGTAACAGAGACTGTTAAATACAACAAAATTCTCTTGATAATTATATTAAGTTCAAAAAGTTAGATCAATTTCATGTATACATTATACTATTAAACACATTATTAAACTACAAAACTATTGAAAACCTTATTCAAAAACCACATGAGTGCTTTTGGAGAGATTAGTTATGTTAAATCAATTGAAAGTGATAATTGTACGTGGAAATAGTTTATTCAGATAGGATCGGAATAGGGTTTCTGTTTAGATTCAGATTTACACAGAGTTCGGTTATAGAGTACTCCAAGTTAAATTGCGAACTACGTGAATTCACAATTGCTGGCTTCCCATATATACCTTTGAGAACCTATGGAATCATTCTACATGATAGTCAATTAACACTGGGATGTTGATTTTAACGAAAATATAGTTTTCAGCAATGATAGTACGTGATTGTCAGTCGCGCCATTTATAGGGACCTATTCGTCCATTTTGTAGTGCACGACAGCATCAAGAAGCCCAGAAAAATAATTATATTCTCACGGAATATAATAAAATTATTTCCTGTTGACATATTCACATTTCAAGTCACAAAGTGAACATTTATATATTTAATAAATATTTCTTTTAGAAAATGTAATTGGAAGTAGTATAAACATGTATAATTTTCTTAATCTAGCAATATACAGTTACAGTAAGTCTAGTTCAGTTAAATTCTATTAAGATTAATCAAGTTTCGTCAATTTTTGTCAAAATTAGTCAAATTTTGTCAAATGTGAACAGAATTGGTATAGTTTTGTCAAATTTAAGTAAGACAAGTCAAGTTTTGTCAAGTACGTTTGATCAGGTTTTGTCAAATTTCAATAAGTCTGGTCAAGTTTGGCTAAATTTAATCAAGTTTGATTAACTTTGGTCAAATTTATAACAAATATTAAATGTACGTAAAATTTGCAATGAACTACTTTACATAGTGCTTTAAGTCATATTAATTAAAATCAAGTATTGTGATTATCATAATATACAAGTAATAGAATTAGTAATATATACCTGATTGTTTATAAATGAATTATAACACACGACTGAATTATTTCTTACACAAATAATATTTATAAATTAATTACGTATACATAATTTAAAAAATAAATTGCATTTTATACCAACTTTTAAAAACTGAAAAGTTTTGATATGTGGACGATGAAATTAATATAAAAATGAACAATGTAAGTAATGCAGAATACAAATTTTTCACGCTTCGATAAATATCATTTAAAAATTCTCGTATTTTATTTACATAGCTCTATTCAGTCAGTCAAAATTGATTTGAAATCGCTTCAGTGGTCTGAGATGAAATGGGTCATATGTAGTTTCACAATTTTCCATGCGGATAAAGCTCGATTGCAAGTTCACTTGAATAACGAATAAAATTCAAAAATTTTTATATTTCTCGACTGATTTGCGAATTTATACTTATGAAAATTTGGGCATTTGGAGACTTAGTAATATTGAAATTTGGAGATTCAGGGATTTGGCGATATTCAAATTTAAAGATTTGAAATTTGATAATTTGGAAATTTGGTGATATTCAAATGCGGAAACTTCGAAGTTGTGGAATATAAGAGTGTAGAAATTTGGAAACGTGAAAATTTGGCAATTCAAGGTACTGAAAATTTTTGAATATCGTATCTGCGAAATTTATGAACTTGGGAATTTGAGAACATTACAATTTGGAACTTTGGGAAATTAGAAAATTGTGAATATAAAAAGTTGAAAGTCAGTAAAGTTGAAAATTTGAAAATTTAAAAATTGAAAGTTTAGACTTCTAAAAATTCGAGGGCTTCAAAATTCAAAGATTTTTGAGTTTTGTTAATTAGAAAGAAGTTTGATAATTAGAAAACTGTAGACCTTGAGAATTTGAAAATTTCACCACTATTATCTCCAAATTTGAAAATTTAGTCTTTGCAAATGTAAAAATTTTATCACACATACAATCCATAAATATGAAAATATGAATTTTCTAAGGTTTTCAATCAGAAAATTGTATCGATCCACAAATATAAAAAATAACATCGCATCCTAGCACCCTAACCCTTATTTCAAATAAACAATTTGCACACAACTCCTCGACTCCATAATTAAAGCTCGTTAATAATTCCTCTACGCTCTTTGTCAGCCAACAAAAGTTTCGAAAGAAACGAGAACGCGATAGATCAGACAGTCCCGAGGACCTGTTAACCGCGGGCATAAGCTGTTAACGTTACTTCCGGGATCTCGCTTAACTTCATAAACTTCCTCGATCCCGATCGAAGGTATTATAAATGGCCGTTCGAGGCGGTCATTTTTCCGCGCTGAACGTTCTTTCTCCTTTGTAGTCTGTTGATCCGAAACGCGGGTTACGAAGACTGTAAACTGGCGCGGCTGAGATCATGTCCATTGGTATCTGCATGCAGGTTAAATACAATGGAACTCCTTTCCTCCTCCGAAGACTATGTTCTCGTAGGCTGTATTTCCGGCCGATGTAGCGGCGTAAACGTCCACGGTGAACACATAATGGTGGCGACCTTAGAAGTCGTCCGCAGGGGATAGAAATGTACACGGAGCAGCCCCGGTGATATACTTGGATGGCTCGATAATGTATCTGGATTGTTTCGCGTGGCAATGCCGCGTACGTAACTCAATATACGATGCCAGACCGTTGTTTCGGGAAACCGACGCTGCTCGTGCGTGTATCACGGCTCGGCGAGCCCCGTGTATTCGCTTGTAACGCATCAGACGTCTGTTTTCTTTGAGTTAATGTAGAAGCACTTCCAACTGCATACCTTCCACTAGGATACCATTCGTCTTTCCAGGAATTGCTGCGCTTCGTTACCTTCTTTTCAGCGTTTTGGAGCGCGAGGCAGCTCTCTGATCAGGTTCTGCGGTCACTGTGCTTCACTGGGAGGGTGGAATCGTTACCTTCGGAATTCGGAATGTGTTAGGTCTCAGAATACAACGCTGGAGGATTAGAAATGGGCGGAAAATAGCAGTGGTCTTTCATCTTTTAAACTATGAACTTTAACCTCTTAGACGGTTCACCATAGTGGCCTTTGCAAATGTAGATTATAATACTGGTTCACTCTACTGGCTCTCACCGTTTCAATTGAATAATTCTTTCATATGTTTTGATTCGCACTTTTTTGTCTTCGCCACGTTTCATAAGAGTATTAACAAATGCCACAAAAGTACATTACATGTATGTTTAGGCCCTCTATTAAGTTTTAGAATATAGTCCCATAACGAGGGATTAGACCTTCGGTTAGTTCATTTACCTGTAGCAGCAATAACACCCAAGGAGTCGTTACATCCTGTCGAGTATTTTAGTTTATTACTTTTTACATCTGATTGCCAGAGACCTTAATTTTAGCAGTAGAGTCCGTTATTTCCAGTTTCTATTCATGTCGAGGTACTTCTTGGTTTTATTACTTGCTATGGTCATTTTTTGGGAAAAACCCAGGCCCATCATACGTCACTCAAGCTTCCATTTCCATTCCATTTTGTACAGCCAATAGAAATTAAGATTTGTTTCCCTCACCCTTATTCTGTAAAAATTGTACGCGTACGCCGCGCTTTCATTTTTGTAAGAAATAGACATTCGACACTTAACATTCGCAACAGCAACAACTCGTATTAGTTTTGTATAGTCTCCAAGTTTGGAGTGGTCCTTCGAACAAGGAAATAGTTATAGATTGCATATTTAGAACAAATTTAGTCGGCACACCACGTGCAATATTCAACAAGGCTCGAACGAATTTATTTTCAACCACGAGCGTTAACAATGTAAATAAAAGGTACCAAGTAGTTTAGGCACCATGGGAGCACCTCTGCACTAATACACGATATTGGAAACATTTGGAAATTACATATTTTGTGAATTTTTTAAAAAAGTAAGTTATCAAAGTTGAAGCATATCTTTGGGAAAAATTGTAATTTAATCATCAAAAAGTTCGTTCCAATTTACTCGCGTAAAATAGCATTGTCACACATTGTTTACGCGTAATTCGCGTCGAACTCTGTCGTACAGAGAAGCACCCCGTAAAGTTCAGTCGTGCCTAGAAGGTTAATGTTTGGGGTGGAAGAAGAATTTGAGAATCTTAGAATTTAGGGATATAGGACGATCGTCATTCTACATTTACGATTAGATAACAGTGAGCAAATCTGACATGTAGGAAAGATGTGACAAGTAAGGAAGGTTCAGAGTTGTTGATGTTTGGGCACTTTTCAGTATTTCATGTCTGGGGTGGATGAGGAATTTGGGAATCTTGGAATTTAGGGATATAAGAACGTCATTCTACGTATACGATTAGATGACACAGTGAGGAGCAAGTCTGGTATATAGGGAGAATGTGACAAGTAAGAGATTGAGGTTAGGAAGGATATCTTCACTTCCAATACTCTATGAAGCGACGGTTAGATCCCCATAAATCTGGTCGTCCACTTAAAGAAAGGAAGAATTATGCACTATGAAACTATATTTATTACCACCCTTCGGTGACAAACAGTCTCAGGTCCTTATGTGTCACTTCGGTTCTCTAATGCAGACAATAGACAGTGTTTCCCATCGTTAGATTCAGTTTTGCTAATAATAATCCAACACCTCGATCCAGGTTTCTATCGATATAATAATATACTGTTTTCAGTTTCTCCGGACATATGTTCGAATGTCCTCCGATAAGTTCCGATAGGTTCAAATCAATAGGTTCGTTACTCGGAGCAGCAATAACAAGGTCGTTACATTCTATCGAGTATTTTTAGTTTATTATTATTCACATCTAGTTGCCATAACCCTTAATCTGAGTGGTATACTCCTTTATTTGTTGTTTCCTATTCTTGTCAAGGTATTGCTTGGTTTTGTTACTTGCTATGGTCACTTTATGGGGAATACTGAGAAATCAAGCACTTTTCGTTCAATTTTGTTCATAAAAATTGTTTTCAATAGAATCAGTTTCAATTTCAATTCTAATTTAAGAACAAGAATTGTACTCTGTCAAGTTTCAATTGGGTAATATATATTTTTAGATTAACATACATGTTTAGATCTTTAGATTAACATATATTTTTAGATTTTTAGATAAACATATTTTTTTGTAGATTTTTAAACTGACATGTATTCTTAGATTTTTAGATTAACATTTGTAGAATTTTAAGTTGATACATATCTTTAGATTTATAGATTCACATATATCTTTGTATTTTCAGGTTAACGTATATTTTTAGATTTTTAGGTTAACATGCCCTTTTAGATTTTTAAATTAACATATATTTTTACATATTTAGATTAACATATACATTTTAGATTTTGAAATTAATGTATAT
This sequence comes from Megachile willughbiella, assembly GCA_945859595.2. Lineage (NCBI taxonomy): Eukaryota > Metazoa > Arthropoda > Insecta > Hymenoptera > Megachilidae > Megachile > Megachile willughbiella. The sequence continues at coordinate 4,784,747 of OX243807.1, forward strand.
GTTCAGGCTTAGATTTTAGAGTGAGGCTGCTAAAGAAACTTGATTTTATACTTCTTTTTTCAAATTCAAATAAAACTTACAATTAGTCCAAAAATGTCTAAAAGCATAGAACTTCACACGAAGAATATATTAACGGATAATTTGTGATAAAGTAAAAATTAACGTGTAACAACATATTAACGTATAATACAATTATGTCACATTAATAATCACGTAACCCTCGTTCACCTTTGTTTCATTCAGTTCCATTTCACATAGCTGTAATATAGTTCACAGGTTAACCAGCTTCTTTCTCAAGTTGCACGTTTTATTCGATGCAAACTAATACCGCATTTCCGGTATTCCATGGCGGTAATCTAAATACCATTGGATACCGGTTGTACACACGAGTCGATCTGATGTTTTATTGCATTTTTACCTGTTTTACATCTGACAGCCAGTGATTTTTATTATCACCGTCGCGTTTCACAAGAAAACGGAAAACGATTTTAAATTCTTTGCTCCATTTTATTCACATCTCTTCTTCACTTGTCTTTTTCCTATTTTCTTACCTCGAAGTCCTATCCTTCTTGTTTCTTGTCTGACCTGAATTTCTTGATCTACTGTATCGGCAACTAATCCACCATCGCTGTCTTTGTCATGTAATCTGTTGTAATCCGCTTTTACGGTAAATACGATTAGCTGTTCTAGTAAATCATTTTAGAACCTAACAAGTTCTGTTCGCCATAATTTACTAGTAATTTCCTTTCATATTATTAGAACAAATACATTTTATATGAAAGAAGGTTTAAACCTGGATATACGGAAATAACCACTTATATTTAAACCGAAACATAATTACTAAAATATATATATAGTGGATAATACGTAAACTAGTTTATACAATCACTCTTTATCACAATTTTTTTAAGTACATCTTCATAAAAACTTTTTCTTAATTTTTGTAATTTTAAGTAAGAAGTCTTAGATTTTACATCACAAGTTTTCAAATTTTACATTTTTAGATTTTCTACCTTCCAAGTTGTTAAATTTTGAAGTTCTCAAATTTTTTAATTATTAGATTTTCAAATTTTTGAATTTTTGAATTTTTAAATTTACGAAGTCACTTTCCCTAATTTTCAAATATTCCAAACCCTGCATTCAAATTTTTCTACTTGCTAAATTATCAAATCTTAAAATTCTCAAATTCCTAAATTTCTAAATCAAATTTCCAAATCCTTTTGATTTCAAATTTCCAAATTCTCAGAACCTCACATTCTCAAATTCACCAAATTATTTATTTTCAAATTTTTAATTCTCACATTCCCAATATTCCCATCATCCAAATTACCAGTTTCCCAATTTACAAATTTTTCAAATTCACAAATTCCCAATTACCAAATTTACAAATTTACAAATTCCCAAATCTCTACATTTCAAAGTCACGACTTCCAAATATAAATGATTACTATAACAAAGTAGAATAAAACAAAGGTATCAACAAATAGAATTATAATGTTTACATTTGCAATCATTTATAAGTGTCCCTTAAAATGACCTCAAATAAAATTTGATAATTTTATGATGATAATAATGATTTTATCTCAAATAAAATTTTTTAAATTTGGTGTACTGAATTTGAACCGAGTTGTTTAATAAAAAATTGACATAACGTCAAGATACAAACACGCACTGTCAATAGACTATTAGACTTTTAGTGTTAAATATAGACCTAAATCTTTTAAATTTATGTACTAAATTTGAAAGTGAACTTTTCAAATTAACGTACCGAATTTGAACTGAGTTGTTTAACAAAAAATTGGCAGGTCACGATAAAAACACGCTTCCAAAAGATTATCAGACTTTTAGTATTAAATTTGGAGCTGAATTTCTCAAATGTACGTATTGAATTTAAAGTGGGTTTAGCAAAAAATTGACATGGCGTCACGATAGAAACACATGCTTTCAAGAGGCTGTTAGACCGTCACTGAGTTAACGATCGCGAATCGATGTCTGCTTTCAACGGCGGACTTTATGTCGCCAGGTTCGCGGAAATTCGACGAGTCGTGGGCGATTTTTTGCCCGGCGCTGTTTAATGCGAACAGCCCGTAAATCTTCGTTTCGCGACCGTACAGAAGCCGTTCTCGCGTGTACACGTCCGGCAACGATGTTGCCCCATGCAAACGCAATCGTTGATGCAAGAAGAACGCATCGAATAGATTATCACGTTAACTGGCCACGGCATATATCATCCTCGGGTTCAGGCAGACGTTGCAGTCCGAAAATGACAATGAGTAAATCAGAACTTGATCCGACGATGTGTGGTACATTTAAGTAGTGCAGTATCAAGATAGGAACCAATTTAATTCGTTGACTATCATGATGAAAATTTTATTAACTAATTTTAACACTATTTCTACCACGATTTTGTGTATACCTATTTTGATTGAAAGGTCGAAAAATTCTCACGTCACAAGTTTGTAACAGTTCAAAATTCTCAAGTCACAAATTAAAAATTCTCGAGGGACAAGTTTGTAACAGTTCAAAATTCTCAAGTCACAAATTACAAATTCTCGAGGGACAAGTTTGTAACAGTTCAAAATTCTCAAGTCACAAATTAAAAATTCTGGAGGCACAAGTTTGTAACAGTTCAAAATTCTCAAGTCACAAATTACAAATTCTCGAGGCACAAGTTTGGGACAGTTCAAAATTCTCAAGTCACAAATTAAAAATTTTCGAGGCACAAGTTTGGGACAGTTCAAAATTCTCAAGCCACAAATTAAAAATTCTCGAGGCACAAGTTTGGGACAGTTCAAAATTCTCAAGTCACAAATTAAAAATTCTCGAGGTACAAGTTTGGGACAGTTCCAAATTCTCAAGTCACAAATTAAAAATTCTCGAGGTACAAGTTTGGGACAGTTCAAAATTCTCAAGTCACAAATTAAAAATTCTCGAGGTACAAGTTTGGGACAGTTCAAAATTCTCAAGTCACAAATTAAAAATTCTCGAGGCACAAGTTTGTAACAGTTCCAAATTCTCAAGTCACAAATTAAAAATTCTGGAGGCACAAGTTTGGGACAGTTCCAAATTTTCAAGTCACAAATTAATAATTCTCAAGTCGCAAGTTTCTAACAGTAAAAAATTTTGAGTATTTACTGCTTGATAGTTACAAATGTTCATACTAAAATTATGAAACGTCTTTTATGTTTTTTGGCATCTCTTAGTAGAAATAGTGTTAATGCTTTTAATTTCAGTATTAATTTTTGTTCGGAATATTTGTTTATATTTATTTTTCATTGCTTACGGTAATGTAACGATATATGGTACCAAAAATGACGTGTAAAATAAAATTTTTAAATGATTTTAAAATTTATAGTTTCCATAATAAACCATTTTCATATGCAGCCCCCACTACGTTATTCTGTTTAATGATCAATACAGCATATATGCGTTTTGAAAATTGTTGACGTTATTTTAACTGAAAATCGAGAAGCACTCTGAAGCACAGATTATTTGACACAATCGCGTTTTGCGATATTCGAAACTGAAATTCCTATTATAACACCGCGATATTGATAAAAAAAATAAATATGAAAATAATATCAAAGAGGTAATAAATACAAAATCAATACTAAGTAAATAGCACAGAAACAAATTTCATTATTCATGAAATACAAGGAAGCGAAGAGGCATTGAAACATGTATTGCAATTATTTTTTCATTAATATCAATCTTTATTATGACTTAACCTGTTCGAAATGATTAATGTTCAATGCCTTGTTAAAACTTTAAAGGTTATATATTTCACGGATACTTTGATTTGCAATTTTAAGTCGTTATTATGTCTAACAAGAGGTAATTAATTGAATGTACATGGTAATTTCTATTTACGTACAATATAACATTACTAATTCCTGGATTGTGATTAGTATTTGCGAAAAGATGTACGGAACGGTAAACTTTCGTAGGGAATACGGCGATATAAGGGATAGAGAACTGATGGCTTCATTGTGAACTGAGGATTGTGATCGTTTACTGAGTCGAGGAAATAAATTTTCAAATTTAGGAATTTAGAAGTTTGGAAATTTGGAGATTTTGAGATTTTGAGATTTGGGGATTTGGAAATTTGGAGATTTGGAGATTTGGGGATTTGGGGATTTGGGGTTTTGGGGTTTTGGGGATTTGGGGATTTGGGGATTTGGTGATTTGAGAATTTGGGGATTTGGGGATTTGGGGATTTGGGGATTTGGGGATTTGGGGATTTAGAAATTGTTGAGATAGTGAACAAGTTTGGGAATTTGCAGATTTGGGGATTTGGGCATTTCGAGATTTAAGGATATTGAGATTTGGAGATTTGGGAGTTTGGAAATTTAGGGATTTGGAGATTTGGGAACTTGGACATTTGGAGATTTGGAGACTTGGAGATTTGGAGATTTGGAAATTTGGGGATTTGAAGAATTGGGCATTTGGAGACTTGGAAATTTGGAGATTTGAAGATTTGGGGATTTCGAGATTTGGGAGTTTGGAGATTTAGGGATTTGGAGATTTGAGAACTTGGACATTTGGAGATTTGGGGATTTCGAGATTCGGGAGTTTGGAGATTTGGAGATTTGGAAGTTTGGAAATTTACAACTTTGCAGATTTGATAATTTGGAGATTTGGAAATTTTGAAACATTTCCAAAGTTACAAACGATCAATCTTTCGAATAATCAAATGTACAAGCTTCCAAACTTGTTAAGTTACTTGCTAGATTTTTAGTTCTACAATCTTTTAAACTGTTTAATTTTCAAGATTACAAACTTTGAAATGATTATGATTTTAGAAGTTACAAATATTCAATTTTTTTTATTAAATTTGCAAACAATAAAATTTTTAGCGTTAGAAGCATGGATATTTGTAAATTAACGAACTCGAAATATATGAAATGCAGAATTTTTATAAAATTCAATTGTACATATATTTGTTTCGCAAAACTAAATATAAGTGGTGGAAAGATTTTCTATCTACGTTAATTATTAATTGAAAAAAGCTTCTGTACTATCGGAGTGCATCTTAAAGAACGTTATTTCCTATTAGAAAATAATTAATTCGAAAAGGAATGTTTCAGGAAAGCTGGTACATAGCTTTTGATAACATAGAAAATACTCATTTCCTGATACTTTCACGTTTAAAAATAATACTAAAAGATTTATTAACACCTTAATGATCGGTATAATCTATTAATTTTTTACCTACATCAATGTTTATTTCATTCGTTTTTTGAACATGTACTAATTGCAATGTAAAAACGAGTAATTTGCGGAATATATTACAGAAGTTTTCAATCTTAATCCTGTTAATAGTTCCTTTTACATTGCAAAAATGCATCATAACATTACGGAAGTCATAGTTATTAAAGTTTTAAAATGATAACAAAAACATGATGTGTTAAGAAAATTGTGCATCTAATTACGAGCAAAACGGTGATGGACAAATGAAGTACCCGTTAAAGAATTCATGGGCACTGATGTGCACAGTGCATGAGTTTCCGTTTCTGAAATTTCAATTTTTTTAATTTTAGAATTTTAGAATTTTAGAATTTTAGAATTTTAGAATTTCAAAATTTTAGAATTTTAAACATTCAATAATTCAGAAATATAAAATTGTAGATATACTAAATATGTGTATTTTCAAATTTAGAATTAATTTTACAAATTCAATAATTTCAGACTTACAAATCTACAAACTTTTAAAAATAAAAACAGAAGAGACGAAAATATAAAAAAATAGGGAACAAACTTGTAACTTCTAAATTTGGAAATTTTTAAATTTGGAAATGTAGCAGTTAATAAATTTAATAACATTAAAATTTGAAAATAGAGATTATCATAAATTTAGAAATTTCATTCCTTATAATTTACACACTTATAAACTTATAAATTCAAAAATTAAAGAAACTTAGAATTAAGTATAGTACTTTCAGGTCTCCAAATTACCAAATAAAAAAATTTAACAAACAAAAAAAATCTGCATCTTGAAGAGTTAAAAATGACAAAATCTACAAATTTATAAATCTCATATATTTGCCCATCACTAACCTAAAATATACGTACAATAATTAGTAGAGATAATAAAATAAAACTCCAGAGTTATAATTCTGTACAAAGTTTCAGTGGATTTTATCTGGATCTAAAAATACTAAACGTCAAACATCGACGCATGGACAGCTGAAACGCGACCAGGTTAGGATTTGGTGTCAGGTCACCGTGGTTTTTCATGAAAACGATCGCATGTGCTCGTCCAGCCATGATTTCTTTGTCCGACGCATTCGTCAATGTCACACGGCCAAGTCGCAGAAATTTAACCCACTGGAGAAATGGACGGCTTTGTGGCGCGCTATTCACAGATCGGCTATATCGTGGCTCAAAGCGTCGTCTTTGGAAAGCTTCGATTTGTATTCTCACCGTGTGACCTGCGTTACCAAACGATCATTTTCTTGCGAAAACTTCGAAAGCTGGAATTCGATCGCTGACATTCTGACAACGCTACTCGTTCACCAGGAAACAAGAATTTGCATGTTTATTTAAAAACATACCAATCTATGCAGATTGGAAAAGAATAAATACGAAAAATATTTAAATTATTTATTTCATAAAATTACAAAACGGATATCCATTTTCGAGTTGCTGCACATTCAACAGTTGTGAAAGATGGTGGATAAGTTGACATAAATGCATCTCAAAATAATATTCATTTTAAATTGAAGACTGACATTTGGAAAAAATGTCATAAATATATTTTACTGACTGGTTCTTTGTTGAAGTAAATTTGTGAACACTTGCAATGAATAATTTATATAATTTGTAATAAATAATTTGTCAAATGTTGAAATAAATATCTTGTCAAAATTTGAAATTTATAAATTCTGCAGTATGTAATTTGTGAAAACTTGAAATATATAATTTGTAAAATGTAGAACAAATAATTTGTCAAAATTGCAAATAAACATTTTTTCACTCAAATGTAAAATTACTGGATGTAGGATCCTTTTAAAATTTAACGACATAACCTCAAAATATTTGAAAATACCATTTATGGTAAATTTACCAATTTAACACTCAAAGATCAATTAAAATGAGTACATAAATATTTCATATATACTCTCAACATAAACTACTTAATGCTTAATTGAAGTAAACAATAAATGAACCAATCAATTCTAAAAAAAAGTACAATATTCTACCAATTCTTTCATACGTATATGAAAGAAATAATGATTGAAAGAAACAGTAATAATTACAAAATTAAAAGAATATAATAATAAAAATAAAACATATAATATTTTTTACAACAATTTCAAACTTATAATTAACGATAGCAGATTCTTTACATTGCTCTAAACACTTGCCCGATTAATTAAATAGGTAACCGAGATATAAAAAAATTGACCGGGTTACATTATCTCATAATTAAGCACACATATTAATCACAGTCCTGCAGTTGCAAAAATTACTGAAGCAGAATCCAATTTGCGTTCTGTGAAAATGAGTACGTAGACGCAGCCAAGGTCTTGCTGATTCTACAAGAGTAGTTCGAATATTAAAATGCAGAACATTTCGAAAATCTTGAATGAAAAAATCTTCGTTTAAATATTTAAAGGAACGTAGAAGCTTGAAGAGATGTATACTTGCTCTTACATGTGTTACATAACCGATAAATTACCCGGCATGGTAAACATTTATGAACACTGACTAAATAAATATCGTGAGTTTATTAGTAAATATTTAATCGTCGTAATTATCTATTCTATCGATCAGTACTGTACAGCACGAAAAAGCTACGGTTTAACTCGACAAATTAACTGAACTCGTTGATCAAACGTTGATACTCTGGCTAACTGAATTTCCAACATTTTCACAAATTCGAGTAGCGTTTGAACGGTCACGACTCCATCATCGAATGCCAACAACCAATGCATTTTTTCTATGGCTTTGCATCAGAGAAAATACAACACTGAAAGTAAATTTGGAGGAGCGTTGTTACTCGGGCGAAACAAAGCTTCGTATATACTGAAGCAAGCTTCGACAACAATTTTTCCCCTATAAAATTCTAATAACATGCAAACTTAACGCTCGAAGCTAAATTTGAACAATGGAATATTGAAAAATCTAGCTTGTCTGTTATCCGATACAATACACTTTTGTTGTTTTAATTTTGGTTGAGAATCATTATTAACCAAATAAATTGTAACTTCCACGAAAACTACAGCCTACGTATAAATAAAAAACTATATCTACGTATTTTGAAAAGATAGCTCGTGAAAATTGTCTTCTTTTAATCGTCGTTTTAATAATTAAACAAATGCTAACAAAATATTTGAATTAATTAAATTGAAAATATGTAAATCAAATGTAAGTTAAATTTATTGAATTAAACATACAAAAATCAAGTAAATAAAATTAAGGAAGTATAAACTAGATATAAATTGAATTAAACTAGAAATGCATGAATTAGATGCAAATAGAGTTACCTGAATTAAAATAATAAAATTGAAAAAAAATATAAATTAAATTACTCACATCTTTATAAAATACTAAAAATATAAAACATGTGCGTTTATATTATTATATCAAAAGATTAAAACATAGGATATTATACTTTTTTTTTTAACACCACAAAAATAATTTCAAAGGGGAAAAATTTTTCGCTTCTACAAAATTTCGCTATTATCCACGGATTCTGATACCCGCGGATACGGAGGTCCTACACACTCGATATATCACGCTCATAATATTCCTCCGTACTTTCCTATAAAAGTTATCGAGTTAAGGGGGGTAATACCTTTAGATAGATGAAAATAAGCTGATATTTGTGAATTTTTTTGTATAGGATGTCTTTGTCTTGTATTTTCGAAATTTCAGGTATAATTTATTATAACTATTGCCTATTACAACATATTTTCTTTTTTTAAAAATATTAAAAAATGGCGGAATTATGATAGTCTTTCCTGGAAGTGTTTCGGCGCGTCTCGTGAAACGGCGTGACTTCTAGCTTTAGTTACATTGGTCTGAAACAAGTTTGCAAACGATGTTTCGCTTATTAACATTCACAGTTAGTAGATGAACCTAAGAAATGTGAAAAATATAGAAAATTGAAGAGATGGCGCGCTTTTAAAGAAAAACTTTGAATTTTACTGAAAATTTTCGCAATATTTTGCAATAAGAAAGGACTTTAATGTTAAATTTATTTCGTACATTTAGGTTCATATGTTAGATAGTATTATCGTGGATATGTGCAAAAAATTTGAGCGCGATTGATAAACTAGTTTTTGAGTTATCAGTCACGCCAATTTTAAAAATGTAGTTTTGAGAAAAATGCGTTTAAAGTTTCGATAAGTAAAACCTGAATAATTTCAATGATTTACCAACTAATCTGCGATTCCTGCGCCATATAATAATCCTTCGGCTTACTCGTAAAGTTGATATTTCTCCATAAGCTCATTCTCCGTAAAAATATAAAATTTCAAACACAGCAATGGCATGATAATAACAAATCTGCTACATAGCCCTCCGCACCGAGCGCGTGAATATCTGCGGCGCGATACCAGACATGAGTTACGATAATTGGCCATAACATCAAAAGGGCTCCGTATTACGCTTTAAAATTTTCAGACTATATTTTTGAGATGTTGCACTAACACTTTATAGAAAAAAAAATTTTGCAATTTTTTAAGATTCTAAAGGTATTGCACCCCTTAAAGCATCTTCGCAAGAGAAACAAAACCGTGAATCACTTCTCGCGAATCGCCCAAGGGTGACATTTTAGCAGCATAATTGAAATGCACGAGGTGCAAGGAATGCGAGGAAAGGATGAAAAAAAATGAAAGAAGGTTAAAACTGCCATATGTGTACCGACACATTAGTCCCTAGCCAGATCCTTGGGTCCCTCCTTGCGTCGACTTTAATTTTATTCCGTCGAGCGAGAAAATCGTCGCATGGACGAGGGAGAAAAAGAGAGAAAAAGGAAAGAGGGAAAACAGAGGAAACGAGGGTTGACCAGCCTCGTTCTCGGCGGTTTCGTTCCTTGCTGCTGCCTCTAAAGGACGAATTAGATTACCTCCGACTCGATTAAACCGGCGTCATTCGAGGCTGGTCCAGGATAATCTCGGACGAGGCTTGTGTTGTCGACACGTTCCACAGAGGAAGCCGTGATTTCGTGCACGATATTACGGAGAACTTGTACGAAACACTCGACTACCAGCGACTCTCCATTACTCGAAATAATTATCCTGGATAATTATCAACGAGCAATCGCACGGTCAAAATAAAATTCAACGACGGTAATGAACGATAATTTCATGCCGTATGATTACCCCGATCGATTGGATTATCATGGGGTGTAGACAATTCTTGGTAATGTAGGAGGACGTAGCAAGGGTAAATTTAACAATTGGAAAATTGCAACTTTTTAATTTCTAGGTGTAGTTTGAAATTGGTACATTTGAGAATTTTATAGATTTATAAATTTGTGGATAAGCAAATTTGTAAGTTAATAAGAAAAAATTGTAAATAAATAATCTTTCTGGGTTAATTGTAATTTCTGCTGTTTCCACTACTAGTTTTTAAATTTGTGAATTTTTAAATGTCCGTGACCTTCAGTATTATAATGTTATAAAGTTTGAAGATTTGTGAAGTTTCAGAATTAAATTTCTTAGATTAAAAATGTGTAAATTTGTAAATTTATACATTTGAGAATTTCTAAATTTCAAATTGAAGAATTTTTAAATTTAAAAAATTCCAAATTTAGAACTTCGAAATTTTCTAAAACTGAATATTTGCGAATTTCAAAATTTCTAAGTTCCTACATTTCAAAATTTGTAACTTACAATTTCATCCCTAAAATTGTACCATTTCATCCCCTAAACCTGCAAATTGTAAACTTGAAGGTTTTCAAATGTCTGAATTAAATTTGCGAATCCATAATTTTTGAAATATCCAAACTTCAAAACCAGTAAATTCGTACTGTAATTTTCAGTTCTGTTTATTACTGTTCGAAAGCGACAAAACTTTGGAACGTGACGTTGACCGATTTTGGTCTGAATAAATATTTGTCGAATTCTTACAATCGAGACCTCGTCGATTTGCATTAAACGTACTCGTGAAAATCTCATGAAATATACACTCGATAACGGTTTTCCAAAGTTCCGGTGAATATCGAAAATAAATTTTCGGGGAGATATTTTATAACGTAATCTTGACTTATTCGATATAATGTACCTTTATGGCGTCGCTGGGTCCTTGAAGATAATCTACGGTTCTCTTTAGACCGTTTATATTTATCGAAGTTCTTTATAAGAGATAAGAAAATTATTCTGATCCTGAAATTTGATGGTTCACGGAAGTAAACTATTGGAAACTTAAATATTATTAATATTATTACGAATAATATAAACGTATCATTGGTTGCTGATTATGAACTATTGTAATAGTCTTAATAGAGAGGGAGAAGTGCTTTAATATTCATGAATAGGCTTGCGTCAGTCTATTGAACTGGTATAATCAACGCGATCGTTGTACCCACAGCACACACACGTATACGTACACATATGTGTGTTATAACAGAACAGGATACATGGTGAGAACTAAGTCGAACATTTGGCAAACTGGAAGCCTTGAAACAAAGGCTCTCAAATTAGTATTCCATCAGCAGAGGAGATAAAATTTTGATATCAAAATGAAAAAAAAATTCATTATTAATTCTGTACACTGTGGGACTAACTTTGATGTACCGCGATATGGTTAGATTTAACTCTGTTAAAGTTAGATCTATAATTCCTCTACTTTAACAGAAATAGTTGTATATCTATGTAATTCAGTGTATTTTTATTTTATGAAGAAATTATAAATAAAATTAATAATTATACAGCGAGGTTGTATATTAAAATAATTTTGTTAATTTTTATCTCGGATTGTCCGACGATATATGCTATATTTTTAAAATCATACATTACAAGCTACATTATGTAATAAATTTCATAATTGTAAAAGGTGTATATTAAAATAATTTTGTTAATTTTTATCTCGGATTGTCCGACAATATATGCTATATTTTTAAAATCATACATTACAAGCTACATTATGTAATAAATTTCATAATTTGTAAAAGGTGTATATTAAAAGAGTTTTGAGTCAATTCTGCTTCTGCCAAGTTCTGCAATATATGCTATATTTTTTGACATCTATAATAACCATTATGTTAAAAATAATAAAATTAATAATTATAAAGAGAGATTAATTGTACATTAAAATAGCTTTGAGTCAATTTTAATTTTGCCAAATTCTACAATATATGCTATATTATGCTATAATAAAAATATTAAAATTAATAATTATAAAGCAAGATCTGTTGTACAGTAAAACAGCTTTGAGTCAATTTTGACTCTGACTACAATGTATACTATATTTTTAAACACCTATAACTACTATATTGAGAACAACAAAATTAATAATTATAAAGCAAGGCCAATTATACACTAAACTCGTTCTTATTCAATTATAACTCCACCAACTTTGACAACATATACCATATTTTTAAGCAACAACTGTATTTAATTAATATGAACGATTCATTTCGCGAAAACTACTTTGCAAACTGAATATAAAATAACTTTGACGTATAGTAAATTATAACATTTTCAAAGAATTATTTTTCTTTTTGAAATATTGTAAATACAGCAGCAGTGAGATTGGGAATTTCAATCAATACTCTTCAATAAATCTAAAACGAATGTACAAAAAAAAAAACGTAGTATGCCTGTGTCAACACTTGAGCAGCGATGGTATTTGAACAAATATTCAATGTCAAAAATTCGGTGAACTGCAATCAAACTAAATTCCAGATCCATCGAAAAAAAAAATTGATGGAAATTGATCACTATGCTGCCGCGACCCATTGTTAGCAAAAATGTCATCAGTTGTGATAGCTCAGGGAGATTTTCTACGAACTGTTAAAAATTCTTATTTATTTTCAGTTTCTAAGGTTTAATTTTAACTATTGAAATTTTGTATAATTATTATTTCTAAACCCATTCATTTACGAAACCCAGAAGTTAAAAATATTTATATTTCTAAATATCTGAATCTCGAAATTTTGAAATTCTCACATTTCTGAATGATAAAATTCAGAAATTTTCAAATTATAAATTACATAATTCCCGAAATTCTCGGATTTCCAAATTTCTGAATTTCCGAATTTCTAAATCCAAAAATTCGCAAATTTGAATATCTCCGAACACATAGATCTCTAATTTCTCAAATTCCCAAATTTCGAAATTACCAAATCTCAGAAATCTCAAATGTTGATATCCTCAAATTAAGATTTTCTAAAACTCTCAAATTTCTGAATTATCAAACGCTAAATTTTCCAAATCGTTAAATTCCTAAAGTCCCAATATGCAATATCCCAAACAACCAAACTATCAAATCCCCAACTTCCAAATACCCAAGTCCAAAATCTTAAGTTGTAAAATCTCCAATTCCCAAATACCCAAATGTCAAATCTCTAACTCCAAATTCATCAAATCTAAAATCCCCCACTTGCAAATTCCGAAGTCACAAATCCCCAACTCCCAAATCTCCAATTTCAAAATCCTCAAATCTAAAATCTCCAACTCCCAAATCCTTAACTTCCAAATCCCCAGTGCCCAAATTCCCAACTTCCAAATCCCCAACTACCCGAATACCCAGCTCCGAAATTCCCAACTTCCAAATCCTCAACTCCTAAATCCCCAACACCCTAATTCCCGATTTCCAAATCCACAATTCCAAAATCCCCAATTCCTAAAACCTTCCACTTCAAAATCCTCAACCCCCAAATCCTCAACTCCCAAATTCTCAATTCCAAAATCCTCAACTCTAAAATCCCCAACTCCTAAATTCTCCCTTCCCAAATCTCCAACTCTCAAATCCCTAACTTCCAAACCTCCAACTCCTAAATCCCCAACACCCCAAACCACTACTCCCAAATCCACAATTCCAAAATCCCCAATTCCTAAAATCTTCCACTCTAAAATCCCCAACCCCCAAATCCCCACCTCGCAAATTCTCAATTCCAAAATCCTCAACTCTAAAATTCCAACTCCCAGAATTCCCCAAATTCCGAAACGTTCCCTAGAGTAATCCTATTCGCTCTCCGGCACACGGATACCATCCGTACGTCGGTTAGGCTGATATTCGGCCATGGGTATTTACCACGGTGCGTCGGGGCGCCAGCGAACTCCCTGCTAAATTAATATTCCCGTAGGTGGCTGAAAATCCTGGCTCTGTATGTAGGCATCGACCTTCGCGAGCTCGCAGGAGCGCACCACGCCCCGCGGGGCAATATCGTGGCCGTGTATTTTGCAATTACGCGTAAATACGGTTACACAAGATTAGAGAGTGAATTAGCGCATTCAATTAACGTTTACTGCCGCGCCGCGCCGCGTGCCATCGCAGCTTCTACACACCATACACACACACCGTTCCTGCACCTATTTCATGGGATTTCCCGTACAACCACGTACCAACGCGCTCTGCAATTCGGTGCGATGTAATATGGTTCTTGTTCGAGCTGAGACGTCGGGGTTCGCGGATAATGGTGACGGTTTAACCTCCGGCATGCCTAACTTGGTTCCATCAGGAACCCAAATACACGATTTTCTGCTGCCATTTAATTATAACCGGAGACTTTTAGGTGTTTCGTGTTGTTGTATTACGGCGAATGGGGAAATTATTGGACTGAAGAGATTTCTTTTTAAAAGCATCCGATTATAATTGCCGGAGGTAATGAGGCACCTGGGACAGCTCGATCTACATTTGTTCCTTGCCCCTTTGTTTGTCTGTACCACAGACCTCCATTTTGGGTTCTATGACCATTAAATTTTGCGGGTAGACCCTAAACTTGCTGTATAGATTTTGACGGCTAACTGGTGACAGAAAATTGTCATTATTGACGTCGTTGACAAATCGATAAAATACCGTGCTTTGATGTGGTTTTCAATAATTTTTGGCTCATAGAATCGACTGGAACCACGTTAACGACTCTATAACACATCGCTGACGATAATACTTAGTCGTCATTGACATCAATTGTCGTGAAATCAACAATGTTTAGTTTTCGACTTTAAAATCTCTACATCACATTATTGTCCTACCTATATGTTTACTGTAGGTACTCTAAATTTGAACTCCTTGCACTGTGAATTATTTGTCAGGTGTGTCAGTCAGAACTAGTCCCAGCTACAATATTAAGACAAAGTAAGTTGAAATGTTATGTCAATTTGGTATTATGCAATCGTTGACTATGCAAATTATAATTAAACTTGAACTCCAAATTGCGTATTAAAAATTTGAGTAAAATTTATCACATATGAAGTACGAGTGCGTCGCGAGTCAGACTCGTCAAAATAGTGCAAGGGTTGAATACACGTTTGAATTCGCATATGGCACCTGGTTTGTACACCTACTGGCCAGATAAAGACTTTGGACTTGATAGGTGTTTAGACTTTAGGTTTAGACATTCACCATTTGGTCCAACTATGTATCTCAAGAAATGACTCTAAATAGTCATCATTTCATATCTCAAATTAGTCTATGATGAAATTATATTCTTTTTTTGGTGAGAGTTCAAACTTGTAGCCACAGCAGTATTGCTACCAAAGCTTTTGTAAAAATTTGATTTCAACGACATATAAAAATTTTGATTGAGCAATTGAGAGAAGGTTTTCACCTGGCTTTTGATTGAGCAATTGAGAGAAGGTTTTCACCTGGGTCATGATTGAACTTTTACATGGACCTCTAGTTTCTATGCAATTCGATCAAATGGAAAACTACGTGTTATTTTGACGGAAGTTGGAAAGGGTACACGGTTTGTTATTAACAAAAAAATTTCTGCGAAAGACATCAAACAATGGTTTGCTGCAATACTTGCCCCAAGTCGAGGGTGCATTTTGTGAATTTTGGAGTTTTGGAACTTTCACATTTGGGAACGTGGGGATTTAGGAATTTAGGAATGTGGGAATTTGAAATTTAGAAGATTTGGGATTTTAAATTTTGGGTATTTCAGGATTAAAAAATTTGACAATTTGGTGACATAAGATCTGAGTAATATGAAATATTTGGAATTTGTAAATCTGCATTTGGGGATTCAAAAATATCTGAGGGTACGGGTTAGAAAATTTTGGAATTTAAAAGTTTAAAGTTTGACAATTGGAAAATATAAAAATTGGAAACTTGGGATTTCGGAGATATTAAAAATTGAGAAATATGAAATTTGAAAATTTGAAAATCTGAAAATCTGAGTCTGTAAATTTAAAAATCTGAAAATCTGAAAGTCTGAAAGTCTGAAAGTCTGAAAGTCTGAAAATCTGAAAATCTGAAAGTCTGAAAATCTGAAAATCTGAAAATTTGATGATCTAAAAATCTGAAAATCTGAAAATCTGAAAATCTGAAAGTCTGTAAATCTGAAAATCTGAAATCTGCATATCTGAAAGTCTAAAAATCTGAAAATTAAAAAATTTAGAAACTGTTACCCAAAATGAAAAACAGATGGGTTTCGTCCTTGTCCAAATACCGCCTACATTACACCAAAGTACTGTTCAGCTCACGAAAGGTTGCCATAATTGTGTAGGCCTGACGGAGGAGTTGCTTTTGGAAAATGGGTCACCGGTAACGTTATTCGCAAAAAACGTTATCCACGCGACGAGTTTGTTCGCGTGATACATGATAATCAACGTGATGGTCGGAACTGTTGTTTTAAATTTTTTGTTCCAGAGAAGCTCTGATTTCGTATCTGTTAGGTTTGTGATTACATACCTTGTTTCTGGGAATCAATCGAATTTGATTCACTGGAACCGTTTGGCGAAAACGGAGGGTAATTGTGTGTTACTAAATTACAAACTACATTTGTAGCTTTAATCGAAATTCTAGGGCCTAAACTACACACTAGATTACTCGAACGTTCAACTAAACTGTAAAACGTTGCGATTATTATAACATTTTTAGGTTGAAATATACCAATGCATGTATACACATAATAATGATGGAGTAATATTTTGTAAAGTTTGCTGAAAACATTTTGTAAAATATAAAAAGAAAATTAAACATATAAAGAAATTATAATAGCTTTTATAATAAGGCAGAATTAAATAAAATATGAGAGGAAACTTTAGTAAAGTTTGCTTGTAACACTTAATAAAAAGAGAATGAAAAATGTAAAGAAATAACAGTTTTCATAATAAAGCATTATTAAGTAAAATATAAAAGAAATTGTAAAATATTTTATAATACAGCAGTATGTTAATGAGTGTTAATTATACAAATGACAATTTTTAAACAAAATAAGTATTATAAGATGTAATAGTAATTGCTTTATGCAGAAATTGTGATTACTGTAGATGTACAAGATATGAAAAAGACACAAATTTGGAAACACGGAATCCATTGAAACTTCACACAATTAAAGTAGACCCCGAAAATACTAATTCTGTAAAACGATAGTTCGCACTTTTACGAAATAAGGGAAACATTTATGTGTAAAGTTTTTTGAGGACGCTATACTGAGGTGGGAAAGTTACTTCAAATTAAGCATTTATGTTCTTCTAAAATGTAAGTCGAAACTCACTGCTAGTTTGGGAAAATTGAACATTAGAATTCGGAAATTTGAGAACATTATATTTTGCAGTCAATATGTCGGATATATTATGTGATCAAACTATAAAATATTACAATGTTATATGTGAAAAATATAGAATACCATAATATACGGTTTGAACAATCAAAGATCTGCAAATGAAGAAAATTGTATTTTTGAGAGTTTAAAAACGAGGAAACTTGGGAATATGAAAATTCTGGAATTGGAAAACTGAAGGATTAAGAAATTTGAAAAATTAGAAACTTAAAAATCTGAGAATTTTATAAATTGGAAATGTCAGAAAATTTAAATTTTAAGAATTCAATAATTTATCAGCTTAAAAATACTGCAGCCAATTAAGAAATCAACAAATTTTAGAATCTGATTACAAATTCAAAAATTTCGAAACCGTAAAATATTAAAATATAAAATAACAAAATTTAGAAATTTGAAAATCTGCAAATATCAAAACATTTTACAAATGAAGTATTATCATCGTAAATAACATGTGACACTGCTGAGCAAATATTTCCTGCAAAACCCCTACAATCCATAAAATTTATCTCCTGTACAAAAATGCACAAACTCCTGCACACAAATATAAGAAAGCAAAAATTCCGGTCTAAAATAATTCTGCATTATTATTAACAAGAGAAGACTACCCCAACGCAACACGAGTAACATAAAAATCCACATTTATCTTGGAACGCGCGATGAAACGAAAACGCAGGATGCAAACACGATTTTCGCGTATCGATAACGAAAGCAAACTTTGTTCCCCGGCAACCATTGTTCGCAGCGTAATCCATTTACGTGCATACCGGTGATTTTAACATTTAAATTGCTTTCGAGCTAAAACGCAGAGTCGAGTCATTGAAGAACCCATACAGACTATAAGTTCACAGTCTTCAATTCATACCGTTGCGTGCATGAGGAAACAGGAAGAATCGCGGCGATGTATAAAAACGTGGCAGCAAGAAAAGCTGATTAATACCGGAAGGTATTGTTTTATGGAAATTCAAAGCAACGTTGGACAGTTTTTATTCGTGGCTCGCGTGTAACCCATTAGCGGCAAATCCTCCAGGGCATTGTCATGCTAAAACAGTGATTTTCTTTTGCTTCTGATTACCTGCCTTAAATCCTGGCCGGGTTCAACGAGGAACCGATGCTTTTTCTGCGAAGAGGGTGGGCTCGAAACGAGTCAACTTCTTGGAGCGAGATCTTTTGACTTAATTACGCTCGAACAATGGCGCGGAAATCGCGCGGAGTTTGCAACGAAACGAGAAAAAAAGAGCTAGAATACTCTTCTTACCGAATTGCACGGCCATCTTTCGTAACGAAGTTACGGTTGGTCGTTTGCATCCACCAGAACACTGATGGCGCCCGGTGAGTTACGTAATTTCCTAAAATGGCCAGAGGAGTCGTACAAAGAACGAGCACGGACCGAAATGGAATAGAATAGAACGGAATAGAATACAGAGGCGAATACAATGAATATATAAAGTAGAGCCTCGAACGGCGGATTATACCCGCGACTAAAAGTGGCCGGTTACGAAAGGTGAATCGTTATCCACGTGTACAGGTTGCTTTTTACTCGGTGGATCCCCTTGCGTGCGGTGGCCATTAGCGTGACATATCACATTAAAATGCCGCTTCTCTTTTTACCACCCGATACCGTGCAAAACTATTGGAACGATACGCGGTTTTTACGATTCCGTAATGCGCCGAGGATTCGTAGGCATGAACCCAACGAGCCGTGCGAGCAATGAACCGTGCCGGAATTGATTTCACGTCGTTAAAAACTCAATGAAGAATCAAAGTTGGAACGGATGTCGTTGAACTTGGCCAGGAATTAAGGATCCTGTTAGCCGTACCTAATAAATCGTCGCTCGTGCGCCGAGTCGATGGGGTTCCTTGAAAATTCGAAAGCACCTGACCAGGACCGTGTCTCGCTACCGTTTGGACCCTAGCCATGCAAGCGAAAATTACTGTTCTCGTACGAACAGAAATGTGAACGATATTTCATTGAAAAAACCACGCTATGTTTATCTGTGTTATTGTAGTTCATAAAATATGAAATGGAAATGAAAAGATTGCGGGTGTAATCAACTGTAATACCCTGTAAGTGCCCCATATATTATTTATAAGTATTGTATTATAGAATCAACACTGTACGTGGCTGCATTGTGGCTTCACTTTGTAACTGGAATGTAAATTGTGAAATACAGTGGGAAATTGTAAAAATTTCACAATTCTTTTCACTGACTCACTTGATGTGATTGTTAATAATATCTTTATTCTGTTAAAGAGTTTCTGAAAGGTTGACTTATATCCCCTTTTTACAGGGCCTAGGCACGTACCTACGTTGAGTGACAAATGCGGCTATGACATCAGAATATATTTCAATAATGAAGAAGTTGACTATAATTCTTTGTCACTGGAGTTTTTACAGTATTTAATTTGATTGTTGAGAAAAATCGCTGTAGTTTAATGTCTAGTGCTTCCAGTTATTATAGTCATAATTAAGATGATCAATGACTCACAGAAATATTAGTAAAATACTCATATATTAACAAAAGTACACTAAAATATTAAGAAAATTATCAACAAACATTAATAAATAATATTTAATTTAATAATAATTGTTATTTTAATAAATATTAATATTAAAAATATATTATTTCTTAATTAGTACGTTTACATAATAAATCTTTAAATCAAAGAATTTACTAATTAAGTAAATGTCCATAATTACATCATGTTCTTTACAATAATAATAATGTTTACGAAATTTTTATAAATTTTTATACTGTACATGTCCTGTAATAATGATCTCTTATTATTTTTATATAAAATGAAATCCATAATGAACAAATATGGAAATAATGTAAACGAATAATGTTTCTGATAATGCAACCTCATTTTAATTGGGAATGAGAGCTGGTGGAGCCCTTTGAAATGTATTTTGGGTCAGCTTTATCATTGCCCTTTGCTTCATGTACAGAGCAAAGGATATTGCGTTGATTAATTGAAGGTATGTCACTAGACGTCGAAAATAAAATTTCATTGCTCTGACGTTATTAATGCAAAAGGGAAATTGCGATTGTGATTCACTGGAATGAATTCTTCATTGCATTTCGCTGGAAATATGATACATAAAATAATGAATTGTGAAATTTTTGAATGTATTTTGTCATACATAACTGTGCAGATTTCGGTAGTATAATATTTTACAGTAGTATGTAACATGTCTCCGAATAAATTTTTTAACCAGAAAATTTATTAAAACTAGCATCTTCTGTTGTCTTTTAAAATGTTGCAAATTTTCAACCTTAGAATATTTCTTTAAACAAATTTAATTAAAAGAAAATATTTACCGTTATTTTTGTATATCGTACACGTATTGAATTTAGAATTATCAAAAACACGAGTTCAAAAATTTTTCTATTTTCAAAATTGACAAAAATCGTATGAGCAAGGACAAAACAATAGTAAATCATTCAATTTTTGAAATTGAATAAATATAAAGTATGACAATTGTGATGTTATATATAAACAAATGTGATGATGTGTATTTAATATCACTGTAGCTAAATGAAATAAAAAGTGACAAATATAGTAACTGATTATTTGAAAGTAAATTCCTAGAGCTTCTATAAGATCTAGAAACGATTCTGAAATCTAATGTATGAAACTTGCCAAAAATGCTACTTCACTGATTAAATTCTATTAGCAAGTATTATGTATATGTATAGTTACTAAACGAGTCAAATCTGAAATGCAAAATCACAATTCATTTCGAACCAGAGCTTCGATAGTTGCATTCGGATTCGCAAATTCATTGAGTACAATTAGGTCAAATATTATTGAAGCATAATTCTGTGATTTAAACTAATGAAAACAATAGAGTAGTCAACTTGAAGTACATCATAACTTCATATCAGATGTTTAGACAAAGTTACAATGTCCAAAATTTTCAATTCCTAATTTTTAATTTGTAAAATTTTGAATGCTGGGGTTACTAAAAGATCAAATTTCCAAATTACTAAATTTGTAAATTCTTAAAGTATTCAATGTTAAAGAGCTTTGAATATAATTAGATGATTAAATTCGCAAATTTCCAAGTCCTCAAATTATCAAATTTCAATATACCACTGTGCTAAACTTCCGAATTTCCAAATTTTCAAGTTGTCCAATTGATAAATTCTCATATTTCTAAATTTTCAAATACCCGAATTCTCAAACTTACTACAATAGTTTCCAAATTCCCAAATTACCACATTCTCCGTTTTCCAAATTTTCACCTTCGCAAATTTCTAAATTCCCCAATTCCCAAGTTCCCAAATTTCTAAATTCCCAAATTTTCAAATTTCCAAATTCCTAAATTCCCAACTTCCCCAATTCCCAAATTCGCCAAATTCCCAAATTCCCCAAATTCCCCAAATTCCCCACTTTCCCAATTCCCAAATTCCCCAAATTCCCCACTTCCCCAATTCCCAAATTCCCAAATTCCTCATTTCCCAATTCCCAAATTCCCCAAATTCCCCACTTCCCCAATTCCCAAATTCCCAAATTCCCCAATTCCCAAGTTCCCAAATTTCTAAATTCCCAACTTCCCCAATTCCCAAATTCGCCAAATTCCCCAAATTCCCCACTTTCCCAATTCCCAAATTCCCCAAATTCCCCACTTCCCCAATTCCCAAATTCCTCATTTCCCAATTCCCAAATTCCCCAAATTCCCCAAATTCCCCACTTCCCCAATTCCCAAATTCCCAAATTCCCCAATTCCCAAGTTCCCAAATTTCTAAATTCCCAACTTCCCCAATTCCCAAATTCGCCAAATTCCCCAAATTCCCCACTTTCCCAATTCCCAAATTCCCCAAATTCCCCACTTCCCCAATTCCCAAATTCCTCATTTCCCAATTCCCAAATTCCCCAAATTCCCCACTTTCCCAATTCCCAAATTCCCCAAATTCCCCACTTCCCCAATTCCCAAATTCCTCATTTCCCAATTCCCAAATTCCCCAAATTCCCCAAATTCCCCACTTCCCCAATTCCCAAATTCCTCATTTCCCAATTCCCAAATTCCCCAAATTCCCCAAATTCCCCACTTCCCCAATTCCCAAATTCCTTATTTCCCAAATTCCCAAATTCCCCACTTCCCCAATTCCCCAATTCCCCAATTCCCAAATTCCCAAATTCCCCAATTGCCAAATTCCCAAATTCCCAAATTCCCAAATTCCCAAAACCCCCAAAAACCCCAATTCCCAAATTCCCACATTCCCAAATCCTCAAATTCCCCAATTCTGCCACTCTTCAAAAATCCCAAAGATTCAAATTCTCAAATTCCTCTCACATCCCAAAATTAAAACCCTATCGCCAATCAATCGTCATTCCAAGCGTAACCTTATTCCCCGTAGCGGCTCACCCGCGTACGCCTCAGACGTCACGTATCCTTTCTGACACATCCTGTGCGAACACGGTGCTTTCTTCGCAAATGAAAGTAACAACAGCATGTCTTGAAAGTAAGCGCCATACAAGCACGTCGATCTGTCACCTCGTAGTAGAGGCAGTAAAAGTTTCGCGAATGATACATGGCCGTTTCAACGGCAACGAAGATTATTCACGCGTGAGCGTGCGAATGTTAGCTGCGTGAAACACACGTGCATAGACGACGCGGCGGTCCGTTGTTGGTCGACGTGAAAATATAATTTCCGCTCTGAGGAACACTGCGGGATCTGTCTCTATTACTCGCAGCAGGGTACATTGAACGGCCATCCGACTGTATCCTTACAGTATGCTGCGTGTTAGTGCATCATACGTGGGGCTATTTAAATTACTACGTCACTGCCATCTTGACCTTTATCGCATCACCAGGCGTATTAATTCAATAAAGATGATTATGCTCGTGTATTTTGATCGCGAGCCGGTTTACTCGGTTCCACTTTCAATGTGAACATTTTCTCGGCTAGAGGAAATGGCGATTTAACGCTAGAACTACTAGCAGTTAGAAGCTATTTCTACGAAAGCCACTGGGGTCTTTAACAAATATGTAATTGAATATTTGTGTAATTATTGATTACCTTACAATTACCTAATGACATTATCAATAACTTAATAGCAACTGTGGTGACTATATAATGACAACTTTAGTAACTTTTGTAGTAACTTATTATAATTAGACCCTACTTTTTTCTAGCTGGTTCTGATTTCATTTTGATCATCTTGTATACCTTCATTTTCATTTCCATAATTTAAAAGCACATTTTCACATAAATTCAAAATATTCTCTAATTCACTTTCTGAGGACTGCTGAATATTTTATTTGTCTTATCACTATGAAGATCAATTTCATTTTATTGCAATTCATTTTCATGTTCTCAATGAACCATCTTTGATGTCAGAGTATTTCATTGGTATACATTTTCTGCGACAATTCAGAGATTTTCAATAGATTTATCAATTTTAGGATCTGTAAAATATCGAATTAGGTCTGGTATACAAAATGTCTGCGTGAAACAGCGATGACTATGTTACATCGCGGCCATGTTTATGTTTACTGTGGCGCCAGATAACACGTTGCGTGCGATAAAATTTCATAGTAAAACATCGATAAACTTATCTAAGTATCTAGTAAACGATTTTCGGTTCGATAAACAAAATATAGCCTACTTTTCCACTAGTAGCCTTTCCACAAGTACCAGTGAAAATGACGTATTGGTATAAGCATGATTAAAAATTACTTTTATTCCGAATAAATGAAATAAAAATAAATTATATTACACCTTTGGTTATAGTTAAAAAATGCAATTGAGGAAAATAATATGACATAAAATAAGAATTTTAAAATGAAATTGTAAGAGCAATTATTTTCGTGTGGATGTAACGTTAATTAGTAGACGGATAATCGGAAGATTGACCTCCGTGCAAATCGATTACATCTTCCATTTCGAGCTGAATAATCACTTCCTGTTGCATTGTGAACCACGAATTCTACTGAACGAGTCTGGTCAATGAACTTGCACTGCCGGTCAAAAGTCCGAGACGACTTAATTGGCTGCTGCGTTATACTGATTGATGGAAAGAAGATTCGGGCCTGGTATTTTGAATCTTTTCGTTACGTTTCCTTGATTTTGTAAAATAATGTATCTTTGGAATCTCAGGGATGATGAAAAGAAAGTAGTTGACATTAGATATTGACTATTAAATAGATTTATTGGGAAATGGTGGTATAATACTTTGTGAAAATAAAAAATTATGAAAGAGTATATTTGTAGTATAATTGTAATCATAATTGCGATATTAACATATATGTTATCCTTTACATATATTATCATAGTTATGTCAAAAATAGACATATCAAAATACATATCGTTCTGAATTATTCTAAATATACATAGAATAATTGACTAAAAGTTTCAAACCACAGTTTCAATTCACTATTTATTTTGATAAACTTTTCAATTTACACGAAAGTAAATTGCAAATATTTATAAACTTCTCTCTAATAGTTTGAAATTTTCAAACTGAGAAATTGTTAAATGTCAAGATTTTGTAGTTGAACAATTGTCAAATTATTAGGTTACCAAACAATCAAATTATCAAATTATCAAATTATCAAATTATCAAATTATTAAATTATTAAATTATTAAATTACGAAATTACGAAATTACGAAATTATCAAATTATCAAATTATCAAATTATCAAGTTATTAAGTTATTAAATTATCACAGTATCAAATTATGAAATTATGAAATTATGAAATTATCAAATTATTAAATTACGAAATTATCAAATCATATAATTATCAAGTTATCAAGCTATCAAGTTATCAAATTATCAAGTTATCAAGCTATCAAGTTATCAAATTATCAAGTTATCAAGTTATCAAATTATCAAATTATCAAATTATCAAATTATCAAATTATCAAATTATCAAATTATCAAATTATCAAATTATCAAATTATCAAATTATCAAATTATTAAATTACGAAATTATCAAATCATATAATTATCAAGTTATCAAGCTATCAAGGTACCAAACTGTTAAGTCAACAAATTATAAAATTACCTAGTTATCAAGTTATCAACTTATAAACATATCTAATCATCAAGTTATTAAGTGATCAAATTATCTAATTATCAAGTCATTAAATTATCACATTACCAAATTATAAAATTATCAAATCATCGAATTATCGAATTATTGAATCGAGTTCCCGCGTTATCACATAACCCCATTATCAAATTATAGAATTATCGAATAATTGAATTTATCCCATTATCCCATTAATTTATCGCGTTATCCCATTATCCCATTATCAAATTATCGAATTATAGAATAACAAAATGAATAAACAATTCACTTAATTCAAAACTACCTAATAAAGTAGCTCTTATCATACTAGAAGCATATCTTCTAAACCAAAAGCAAGGATAATTATTTCTTAATTACATGTATTAAATATGTATTAAATCAAGTCGTCCAAGCTCCTGCCGCCATAAGTGGCATATAAATATAGTTGAAACAGTAGTTTATTAAAACCGCAAACGTTAACGAAAGATATTATATGACTTCCCAAGACATTACAAAATACAGCAGGAAGATCGTATAATTAATTAATGTATCATAAGACATGATATATTATGCATATTTTCCTCGCACCAGAAAAATACTTTCAACGCAAGCTAATAGTCGTACCGAAACAAAAATTGCAAACCTGCTTATATCAGGTGTCGGCATAATAACGCAACACAAGTAAAAAGTATTCCCAATCATTTACCGCGAGCATAATTCTGTTAAACCTAATAACAGACTGCAGATTTCAGAGTAAACCGAATGTGTCCGCGTACGTTCCCACGTCGAACACGCTCTAAGAGATAATTTTCCCCGGCAAGAATACACGATCTCGAGATAAAAACCTGTCCCATAAATTTCCCTGTTCATTTCGAGTTTAATTCAATCATATATTTTTGTACTTCCACCCGGCTGGACGATATCAACGAGGTAATCACGTTACGTCGGTGGGCTTATCGGTCGTGTGTAATCAAAATTGAATATAAGGATCACGATAAGCATGTTACGTGGCTGGTGGCGATACAAGGGAGGGATATTCATTGGACATGAGATGAAACCAATTGACGCTGTCATTAGGCGGGCATTCAAGTGGTATAGTTGACGATCGCGCAAAAATCGACGTACGCAATCATAGTTTCCTCGGAATACGGGAACGAGGCACGCTCGGGAATCTCGAAACCACCTGTAATAAGGAAGTCGAGCAGATTCACCGTCGTTAAATCGATAATACCCCGTAAGACAGCTTTCTAACGGAGCCGACGTGACTCCGGTAAAAAAAAAAGTAACGACGCAGATCGTGAGATTCATATACTAACGTACCGAGACACTTGTCGTCCTTAATTAAACTCGCGAATCACATCATGTGTACGGGTTCGTAAATCGAACAATGCAAGGAATAGTTGATTACACTTGTTTCGATGAGGATAGCTTGTTTTATACTGGTAGAACCACCTGCAGTTTCCAAGCTGCTCCATGAAGATGTGCTTGTAAAACTAAGATTATTGGACTCAATTGAATTGTAGCTACTCGCGAGAGGTAAGATCATTTGCCGTGAATTTACCTGCATATGAACTGACTAACGCGGGATATAGAAATCCTTTGATACGGGATTATAGATAATCTTTCATATAGGGTGAAATTGTACTTTCACGTTTTTATTTATTTTATAGTGTCGGTGTGGACACAAGGATGATTTAAATTTGTGCTCTAATGATAATGAAATAAGTAGTAGAATGAGTTTTATAAGGAAATGTAAGATAATATAGTATTTTATTGTTGTTTTTTATTTTATGTAAGATAATAAATTATCTTATCGTCATTTTGTTATCTCGTGCAAGATAATATATTATCTGGTCATTATCTAGTTATTTTCTACGAGATATCATATTAATGTTACCTTGACTTATCTATGATAGCAATCTGCTAATTATGAACTAGTCAAGTTCAATGGATTTACATACTTAATTCTTAGTCAGTTTATGACTGCAATTCAAGAGATAGGCTTTTGAAAATGCATCAGTAAATATGTCCGGGTTCTAAACTGATCAAACTAGAATTTATATAATACTGTAATGTTTAGTGAAAATTTGAAGTATTTTCATTTTTAATTCCAAGAAGTCGACATGTTAAAAATTAGAAACTTTCTGATCTTCAAATTAACAAAATTTTCAAATTTTCAGATTTCGAATCTCAAAATCGTTAAATTTCCAAATTCCTACATTTCTAAATTAGTAAATTAGTAAATTAGTAAATTAGTAAATTAGTAAATTAGTAAATTAGTAAATTAGTAAGTTAGTAAATTAGTAAATTAGTAAATTAGTAAATTAGTAAATTAGTAAATTATTAAATTAGTAAATTGGTAAATTAATAAATTAGCAAATTAGCAAATTATTAAATTATTAAATTATTAAATTAGTAAATTAGTAAATTAGCAAATTAGCAAATTAGCAAATTAGTAAATTATTAAATTATTAAATTAGTAAATTACTGAATTACTAAATTACTAAATTACTAAATTACTAAATTATTAAATCCAAAAATTACCAATTTCCAATGCTTTAAATTCTCAGATTTCCAAATCCAAATATTCAAATTTAAAAATGTTCAAATTTCTAAATATCTAAATCCATAAATCCTCAAATTTCTAAATTCCCACATTCTGAAATTTCTAAATTATTAGATTCCTAAATGCACAAATTCTCAAATTTCCAATTTCTCAAATTCTCAAGTTCCCAAATCCCTCAATATGCAAATTTCCAAGTTTCCAAATCACCAAATTTCTAAATTTCTTAATATCTAAATCCCTAGATTCTCAAATTTCTAAATTCCCACATTCTGAAATTTCTAAATTATTAGATTCCTAAATGCACAAATTTCCAATTTCTCACATTCTCAGATGTCCAAATCCCTGATATGTAAATTTCCAAGTCTCCAAATCACCAAATTTCTAGGTTTCTTAATATCTGAATCCCCAGATTCTCAAATTTCGAAATTCTGAAATTCTAAAATTTCCTAAATTCCCAAACTCCTAAATCTATAAATTCTCAAGTTTTCAAATCTCCAAATTTCCAATTTTCCTACTTCAATATTCCCAAATTTCCAATTTCCCTATCCCAGTATTCCCAAATTTCCAATTTCCCTATCCCAGCATTCCTAAATTTCCAATATCCCTATTCCAGTACTCCCAAATTTCCAAATCTCCAAATTCCGAACTTCGCAAATTCCCAAATTCCTAAATTTTCAAATCTCAACTTCCAATTTCACCAAATTCCTAAATTTCTCCCTTTTCAACACCTCAGATCCCACCATTCCAACCTGAAAACTATCCAAATCCACCGCTCAAGTTTCAAACAACCTGTAAAAACTCGTGAATCATGAAATCCCAAAGAGAAGTACAAACCAAGTACAAAACCATGCATCGTAACTCACCATCGGACATTTCATTCGTCCTTTTCCTAGTATCCCATCCCCCCGCATTAAGAAACTAAAAATGGCGTCACGTGATGCGCGCTCGAGGCGTTCTCGCTCCTAACTATCAATTACATCAGCTAACATCGAACCCAAAGAAATTTCGCACCTTCGATCTTTGATTTCCTAGGCGACGAAAGTTTACAGTGCAGTTAGTTCATTTTACGTATTTCGGTGCTCGTTAAATCAGGTGCCAGTTGACATTCACAGCACGCGTTTAGGATCATCGAATGTCCTGCGCGCGCATGATCGGACATCGGCGCCTAACGCAGCTCTTCTCCCTTAACGATCAACCGGCCGGCTTAACTAGTTCTTCCAATATCCTGTATTATTACGAATTTACATATTTATGCGCGCGTAAAGCGGTCTCCTGTAGCATGTGATTTCATTCGTAGTCCTTTAATACGAACTTCAACGACGGCTACGCGCGATATGTCTACGAGTTCTCGAGCGGAAAGTAACGGGTTAAGGAGGACAGCTGCCTTGTTTACTATTATCATAAATACGATCTGGTAAGTTCTTCCTGCCTTTTACCAGAGTGCGTCGCGAATCAATTTCCCCGAAGAAATCCTTAAGACGTAATAGAAAATCCGCGATGGCCTTTTCGACAGCTCCCTGTAATCGCGCTTAGGCGAACGACGTTACGCAATCGAACGGATATCACGATTTTAAACTGGAACTTCGTCGATGAAAACGAGGTTAGATTCTCGCGATTAAACAAACTACCTTTCTTCCTCGAATAATCTCCTGCGCTGCCGGGACAAATGATTCAGGCTCTTAATAACAGAGTACAATGTTCATTACATAAGCATAGTCATCTGGTTAATGGCCGTGGAGATTCTTCGCGAGATCGTACTCTTTTATGAAAATAGCAATAACGATTAGGTACTGTCGAGAGAATTATACAGCCGAGCAAGAAAGTTGCAGATATTGCCACGTTTTTTTGAGTGTTTTGGCAAGTTTTTATTAGGCGCGGTTTTATTGTCCTTGGGTTGTTCTTTCCGTGAGAGGTGTTATAAGGTGCTTTAATTCCATGTTGTACGTGATGGGCAAAAGTGCCCAGAGGAAGAGATTGCGGGCATTAATTGTGGTATGCCATAGGAGTGATATTTATTCAAATTTCTGAGATTTTCAGCAGTCTAGCAATGTAAGAGTACTAGAATCTGTAAATTCAAAATAAGAAGAAAATTTGAAAAATTTCCTAATTCTTCTATTTTTTAAATTTAATAAATTCAAGTTTGTAAGTTATAACTTGAAACGTTTAGAAATATAATAGCACAGAAATTTTCAGCTTATAAAGTTACAATTCGAAACGTTTAGAAATATAATAAAAATACATTATTAAGAACATGTCTATTTTATTCACTGCTTGACATTACAAAGTATTGAGAAAATATTTGGTAACATTAAAAATAAAACTATTACCAAATAAAAGTTTCGTGTTACCTCCATTACTAAAGATCTTTACAAACCTAATTATAAATACTCCCATTATAATTATGAATAAATATAACAAAATATTGTGAACCATAAAAATAGAGCCAAATAAAATTTTCAACCGCATCAACCTTGATATACGTCATTTCCTGAATGTACTAATTTGAAGAACAAGGTTACGGAAGAAGTAAAAGTCGGACTAATTACTCTGACAAAATCCAAAAATCAGACTAATCATTCCCATAAAACCTGCAGTATATTTTCCTATCCTTATCGTGACCAATCTTGGTTGCATGTTATCGTTATCATATCTCTTCCGTTCAATTTACATTTTCCTCATAAAAACGGAAAATGATTTTCCCGTTAATTCGATCCGCAGAAACATACAAAATTACCTTGTACGTTGCGTGCAGGATAAAAAGAAACATCCAGCCACGCGGTTTTAGCTTTGACATTTAAATGGCGCTCGTTTCGTGCGGACACGAAAAAAGTTGAACGTAATGGCGATTAGCTGGCGCAAATATATTGTGCGTAACGTTGTTGCCTTCTGCGTTCGTGTAATTAGCCAGTCTTAAAGCGGGACTGTCGCTAATGAAGGATACCTATACACGCGTTTACCGATGCTACCGAGTAACCAACGATGACTAATCCTCGCCTGCGTCTCGTTGACTGATCGTTATGACCCGGCTAACGACACACACGCTTCCATCTTTTTATTTACTAATGAACGAGAAATGGGTTGTGTAAGAAGATGAACAATCAAACGCACGCAACTACACAATCGTCCATGGGAAATGCTTAACCCTTACGGACGATGGGGTCGATCGTGTCCGCATACCAAAGTATTGGGGTAGCAAAATAGTTCCATCTTTTTTTAGGAAAATATTCGATTATGAATATTACATGTGTAGCTAAAGATGTACATATGTGACTCGGTTACATATGTCATTGAATATTTACATGCGTAACTCATTTAAATATGTAACTTTTCTACATATGTGTCTAATTCTTGTATGTAACTGGACAATTACGTATGTGACAAATTCATGTATGTAAGTGGACAATTACATATGTGACTCAATCATATGTAGAACTAAACATTTAGGTATGTGACTTAACATTTACCATCACTCACACATGCAACTGAACATTCACATGTGTAATTAAACCTTCATAGATATAACTCACTTACGCAACTAAACATTTGATTAGGTGACGTATGGAACTGAACATTTCATGTGTGACTCACTTAGATATATGTAGAGCTAAATATTTACATATGTAACTAAACATGTATACATGTAATCCACATATCTTTATGTACTAAAACATATACATATGTGATTCACTCATGTACGTAACTGAAAATTTCACATGTGACTTACATATATACATATGTATATGTACAACTGAACGTTTACATATGTATCTCACTTACATATGTAACTAAACATTTTCATATGTAATTCACTTATATATGTACCTAAGCATTTACATATGTGATTCACTGATATGTGTAACTGAACATCTACATATAAGACTCACGTATGAAACTAAAATCCTATCATATAACATATTAATTTTTTTTTAAGTACAAAGAGATTTATCGATTAAGATCTTCATTTAATATTAGACGTACAAAACCTGTAAGAATAACAGACCTTTGATTTTCTGTTCTAATTTACAGAATTATTAGAAAGTTTTTGTCAAAACCCCTTCTTCCTATACAATATCTCCCAACAAAGTCTACCATGCGCCATTCAAGACCATAAATATCCGGATAATATCAAATTGCCACAGTTAATAGCAATTTGACAAAAAATTGACTGACAACTGCGTCCGTTTAAATTTCACTGCAAAAAGTAAATTAATTTCTGTACTGTAATAAAAGAGAACAAAGTTGAACGTATCATCGAACAAAATGGAGTCAATCAGATCTAGATCCATTAATAGATTGTATCCCCTATAAGACTAAACGAAGGGCTAATCAAGTAGAGCAGCTTCGCTTACTGAAATCACCTACTTTTTGTTCAAAAATAACGTAGGAAACTGTTTCAAAGACAAGTTTTTACCGAAAGTAAGCATGTACTTCTTGCAACAATGTGCAATTATGTTCAGAACACTTTAGCGATTAACTTTTCTATAGATTTTTGTTGTATTCCTCCCGAAGGTTCTTCCTGTAAGGATTTAACCATCACCTTATATGTTTCCTCTCATTCAGAAAGGAATTACGTAATCGGAAAGTGGGTTTTGGGTCGTTATCCTAACTGTATTGTGAATGATGATAGTGCTTGAACAGTACCATTCACAAATATCAGGACGTGGTTTTTTTTTGGAATGACTGTTAATGGTGGAGAGTGGATAATGAATGTTAATAGTGGAATAGTGCGCTGTTTTTATCGTTCACTCATTTTTAAGTTATATTGGTACTACAAAATATGTTTACCATAAATTTTATGTTTATTACACTATTTACTCGATCAGGTTCAAATTAATTTACTCAAATTACTGAATTTATTTTTGGATATATCCCAATTTTGTTATATTAATTATAAAATTTTGATAAATTATAAGTGTAGAAGGAAGATTTGCAAAGACAGATTGTATTTATTTGTCTGATCAATAAATGCAGTTAATAATTTATGGTACAAAATTAATTAATAAGTTATTACATACATTCTTCTATATCAGCACATTTTTTTCTGTTGCAGAATTTGGAAGTTTCGAACGAATCAACTACTCATTTTGTATTGGTAAGTCAATTCATTTCATATTCTTTTAAACAATTACTATAGGAAAGATAGCAAAATTTCTTATGAAGCATTTTGAAACATTTTTTTAAAATAACGAACAAATTTAATTTATTGGTTAGCTACAAATAAACTGAAATTTCACCATACAAGACACAACTGAACTAAAGTATGTGTACTAAAAATGAAATACTGAGTAATGTTCAAAGATTCAGGTGAAACTGTTGAGGCGAATTTTTTTAACACGATCGGAATTTTCGTGAAAATTCTGCATACGCACAGAGATCGACGGTCGGTCGTAAGTTATGGTTATCTATAACGTTGCACGTCGCTAAGCTACCCCACGGGACGCCCCTATTCCCGGTTGATGAAATTTCAATTATGATAAGAGATTACGAGGAAGGCGGGCACAGCCGAGATAGCGAACGCGATAAAAATGTCTCGGTCGCGATGCCGAAGCTGAACACGCGTGCTTCGAATACCATAACATTGGCATCGGTGCTCGACGATCCCGTGTACGGCTGATTTCTACCTTAATCCTTTCGTGTTCTATCTTGTCCGTTTAATCGGACCGTCTCGTAAATTGGATTATCGCGAATTCTTCGATTGCTTATCAACTCGCGTGCAACTCGTACACGCATCGCGACCGATTTAACATTGCTGCCACCCTCAGAGGTTCTGAAGGCGCCTCGACAACCTCGTAGAAATAGCTTCTCGATAAGCTCGATAACACCTTCGTTAAGGTAATTAACGACGGTAAATATCGTTTCAATTTTATTGTCCACAACTATGTACCGGATAACTGGAAAGAACAAGCATGCTAAGCGACGAGATAAGGAGATCGGTTTTATGTATAATCACAAAGAATTTTCAAAATATTCAAGCTGGTTTAATAATTTTCATCACCTTCATTATCTGTGTTATTTTCAGAGACATTATGGGTGTGTGCACTTACAGCGTACGATTACTTTAGATAAGGACTTATGTAAATTTCTTGGAAATTCTTAACAATTTTCACGTTTATAGAATTTTCAGTTCTGAATTTTTTAAATTACAAAGTTTCAAAGTTTTAAAAGTTTCCAAATTTTGATTCTTTAAATACTCAAATTTCCAAATCCTCACATTCTTATGTTTCTAAATATCTAAAATTTTATATTTCTTCATCCTAATATCTCTAGACTTTAAATCCCCAGATTTCCAGTGTCTAGACCCCTAAATCCCTAGATTGTCAGTGCCTAGACCCTTAATTCCCTAGACCTCCAAACTCTTAGGTCCCCAAATCCCTAGATTACCAAATGCATAAACCTCCAAATCACGAAATCCCTTAATTTCAGGATCCTCAAATACCTAGACAATAAAAACTCTAGACCCAAAAGTCTATATACCCTAAAAATCCTTAAATCTCATAATCCTTACATCTCCAAATCCCTAGATAAAAAAATACCTACGCCTCAAGGTTGAGGATTATGAGACTTTTAAATTTGAAAATTAATAACTTGGAAATTTGAAAATTATTTAATTCAGAAACTTTGAAAATTAAGAAGCAGAATATTTTAAAATTTGAAAATGTAAAGGTTTATAGATTTATAAATTTGTAAATTTGTAAATTTAAAAATATAGGGGATTTGTAGATTTCTGTGTTTGAAAATCTAGAACGTTTGAGAAATTCAGGTATTTAGAAGTTTGAAATTTTATATTTTCAGTATTTAGAAATGTACTATTGTAGAATTGTCGAACTTAAAAAATTTAGGAGTTCTTACAATTGAAAAATTGGAGATTTGAAAATTTAGAAATTTGTTGGTTTGCATATTTGAAAATTTAGAAAATTTTAGAATTTGAAAATTTTGAAATATAGAGATGTTAGAGTCAAGAAATTTTGCATCCTTTAGAATTTAGTAGTTCGAAAATTTCAAGTTCTCGAATTAAAAAATTTAGAAATTTAGAGATTTAGAGATTTAGAGATTTAGAGATTTAGAAATTTAGAAATTTGGAAATTTAGAGATTTAGAAATTTAGAAATTTAGACAGTTAGAAATTTAGAAATTTAGAAATTTAGAAATTTAGAAATTTAGAAATTTAGAGATTTAGAGATTTAGAAATTTAGAAATTTGGAAATTTAGAGATTTAGAAATTTGGAAATTTAGACAGTTAGAAATTTAGAAATTTAGAAATTTAGAAATTTAGAAATTTAGAAATTTAGAAATTTAGAAATTTAGAAATTTAGAAATTTAGAAATTTAGAAATTTAGAAATTTAGAAATTTAGAAATTTAGAAATTTAGAGATTTAGAGATTTAGAGATTTAGAAATTTAGAAATTTGGAAATTTGGAGATTTAGAAATTTAGAAATTTAGAAATTTAGAAATTTAGAAATTTAGAAATTTAGAAATTTAGAAATTTAGAAATTTAGAAATTTAGAAATTTGGCAATTGAGAAACTAAGAAACTTAAAAATTAAAAAATTTAGAAACTTAAAGAAAAAATACTTAGATATTTGGAAATTCCAAAATTTAGAGATGTAGAAATATGAAAATTTAGAAATTTAGATATTTAAAAATTCGAAAATATCCAAATTTTAGTTATAAAATTTGTAAAGTACTCTAAACGAATGTAGGTGTGGAAATAATGCCCTACTAAATATCAGTAAATAAAATAACACAACTACCTATTTCAACCAGCCGAATACATGGCATTGGCCCTGAAAATACGCACCCATAATTCGTGTAAATCCGTTAATCTGGTTAAACATACAGTTCCATCAAAAGATAATAACAATTTATCTAACGAACCACTGGTCCAATCCGATTGTCGCAACCGACATAGGACAAATTTCCAATATTAATTTCCTTAAAACGGATGCTCCTGTTATCCATCGCAAAATTATAACGTGTAGATTCATTCATTAAACCGCAGCTCGCTCGCATCGAAGCAAATGTGATCGTTCTGAACGGAGCCATAAATTTCCGCCAGCATTGAATATTTCAGTTACGAATCCTGAATATTTATAGCAATTAAACTAAATGGGACATTCTACGCATTGTTTGCTAATAGAAATCCAAAGCTGAAACCGTTCTGCGGCCATAACGATTGCGCTCGCGACTGTGTTCGGCTCGGCATTAATTTTTTACACGGATTCATTCGATGAGAATGTCACGTTCGAACGACGTAACGGTACAGAGATCGTTTTCGACCCATAAAAACCGGCGCATCTTTATTCTCTTTCGATTCGTGGAACGTCGAGGAATCGCAACGTGTACTCGAGAAACGATCGATTCGCGAAAGTAACTCGAGTAAATTCTCATCTCGTTCGAGGCTTCAATTATCGTAAGCGATAATGGGCATGCCCGTGGGAATTTCGAGCCCCGGACGAACGAAGATGTACGATTTCGTGGAGATCTCACCCGGTTTCGGTTTCGGACAGATTCTTCTTCTCCCGTTCGAGAAGACTGCTCGGCTGAGAACGGAAGTAACCGCGTTAAGGAAAATAACGGCAAACTCGGAATTTACAACGGGCATTTCGAAGTTGCACCGCGACAATCGCATTTTCCTGTGAATTCTACGCTTCCGCGAGTTACGTTATGAACGCACGAATAAAGTGCTTTTTAGAAAATTGAATTGTGCGGGGAGAAAACATTCGTTACGTTACATATTTTCCAGCTGCTAGATTTGCGCGGCCGGCGAAAAACTGCTCGTTTGTTGGGGAAATGTATTAAAATTTTTGATCTGTGGAACGGAGTTTTCTCTCTTGCAGTTCTAATAATTCGTGAAATTATGTTTTCTTACTGGAAATGTTTTCGACGATGATACTAACAATACTGAATCATAAACTTTGTGTAAAGTAAACTTTACGGTGAGCTTTGGATAAGTTAAATAAATTATATTTGTACTGGATGATGGTTAAATATTAATGGAATTTCAACAATTTATATAGCACCAAAATGCAAGTTGCATTTGAAATAATAACATTTAATGTGTACAGAATGGTAGGAGTATTGGATAGGCAGAATTTTGTGGTGTCCAAAAAGGTATATTTGCAAGTGTTATTTTATTGCAAAGAATAGTAGGAATCCAATGTAAGAGGGATTTTATTTAAAAATTATGTTTTATGCAAAACTGTCGATATATGCAGATGAATTTAGTATTTTGATCACACGAAGAATCACGTTGTATAATAAATATATTGTATAAAAATATTTTATGTGATACTTGTCTATTGTTAAGCATAAATGGATTTCATATTTTATTATTATTATAGAAAAATGAAATTGTATTAAAACTTTCACTGAAATTTAATTATTATTAGTTGTAATTTTAATTAAAAGTCAAATAATTATTATTTGTAATGAAGTTAAAATAATTATTAATTATTCTTTGAATTGAAGTCAAAATAATCATTCGTTGAAATTTTAATCGGAGTCAAAATAATTATTAATCGAAATTTTTATTGAAATTAAAATAATTATAAACCGAAATTTTAATCGATGGAAAGAGTAAGTACTAACTGGAATTTAAATTGAAGTAAAAATAATTATTAATCGAAATTTTAATTGAAATTAAAATAATTATTAACAGAAATTTTAATCGATGGAAAGAGTAAGTACTAATTGGAATTTGAATTGAAGTAAAAATAATTATTAATCGAAATTTTAATTGAAATGTAAGTAATCATTAATACAAATTTTATTCGAAGTAAAAAATAATTACTAATTGGAATTTGAATTGAAGTAAAAATAATTATTAATCGAAATTTTAATTGAAATGTAAGTAATCATTAATACAAATTTTATTCGAAGTAAAAAATAATTACTAATTGGAATTTGAATTGAAGTAAAAATAATTATTAATCGAAATTTTAATTGAAGTTAAAAAAATTATAAATTTTAATTGGAATACAAATTTTAATTATCGGAAACGATTCCTACTATTTTCACATTTAATCACAAAATCACTCAACTAGCACAATTTACAATAATCCTCAATTAAAGAAAAATTAATAATGTATTAAATGTTGAAATAAATGTCTTAATTAAAACTCTATTCCATTTCAATTAAAAATTAATTACGTATTGTTAATAGCGCTCAATTAAATCAGAAATATAATTTACTATCAAAACCTAAATTTCAATATAATTAACTCTCAATTTGAGTAAAAGTACTCCTCTTACTGCATTTTCCAATGAAACAAATTACAATATCAGCCATAATTTTCCCATAATTCACGCCAACAAGTAATTTAAAAATTGAAACACGTGGCATACAAAATAAAGAGTCGTCTCGCAATAATCGCGATCCATCCATTAATTCGCGGCAAAGAAAGCGGGAAAACGAAGACCAGACTGTCGTTCATAAAATATTCAAACGCAAAGTCTGCCAAGCGAAAGAAACAAATTTCGCGTAAACGGAACCGAAATGTTCATTAGAGTAGGAGGAAAACACGGAAACCCTTGGAAATTCGTAAGGGAGAAAAACTGCTGTTTGCGGTTTATGCAGACGAGCAAACACAGCCGGATTTACTTCCGCGTGACATCGCCGAGACGACTATCATCGCGCAAAATTATACGGAGATATTTGTACGGCAAATAGCTGCTTCGTCAATGTTCTTTCTCACGGGCCAAAAGGAAAAAGAACTTTCTATATTACATGCTTCTGTTTCGTATAAAGAACCGCGCAAAACGCGTCATCCCTTGACAGGATACAAGATGTTCGCTGGAATGTAACTGAATGCGTGTACGACCAGAAAATGGCTTATGAAATACTTATTTCTTGACAAATTTATGGTAATTCGGACAATGGAGAATAATTTTGTGATTTTTACAAAAATTGGGGAGTTTAGTACGCATCTGAGCTCGCGGGGGTTGTATGTATTATTAAATTTCTAAATGTTAAGGTTTTTTGTTTCGTTTCTGAGTTTTTAAGATTTGTAAGTGTAAAAATTTCTTAATTTGTGAATTGGGCAGTTTTTCGATTTTTACGTTTCGAAGTTGCAAAGGATGTCGCTAAATTATTTCCTAAATTTTTATCTTTGAAAGTTTCTCAATTTTTAAATTTCTGAGTTTGGAAGCTTGGCGATTTCTACATTTTTAAGTTTCTAAATTTATTAATGTTCGTTTCTGAAAATTTGAAATTAATATTTTCCCAATTCCTAAATTCCCAAATTCACATATTCATAAATTCCTAAACTGCCAAATTGCTAAATTCCCAAAATCCCAAATTCGCAAATTCCAACATTCCCCAATTCCAAAATTCCAAAATTCCCAAATTCCAAAATTCCCCAATTCCAAAATTCCCTAATTCCAAAATTCCAAAATTCCAAAATTCCAAAATTCCAAAATTCCCCAATTCCAAAATTCCCTAATTCCAAAATTCCAAAATTCCAAAATTCCAAGATTCCCCAATTCCAAAATTTCCCAGTTACAAAATTTCCCAATTCCAAAATTCCCCAATTCCCTAATTCCCCAATTCCCCAATTCCTCAATTCTCAAATTCAAAAATTCCCCAATTCCACAATTCCCAAATTGCCCAATTCCCCAATTCCCCAATTCCCTAATTCCCCAAATCCAAAATTCCAAAACTCCCTAATTTCAAAATTCCCCAATTCAAAAATTCCCTAATTCCAAAATTCCCAAATTCCAAAATTCCAAAATTCCCAAATTCCAAAATTCCCAAATTCCAAAATTCCCCAATTCCAAAATTCCCCAATTCCCCAATTCCCCAATTCCCCAATTCCCTAATTCCCCAATTCCCCAATTCCCCAATTCCCAATTTCCCAATTTCCCTAATTCCAAAATTCCCAATTTCCCAAATTCCCCAATTCCCCAATTCTTATTTTAAAATAAAACTCGAAAACAATTAAATCAAAATATTGCCTCAAAAATGTGACACTACTTACATTTAAACTAAAATACTGCAATAAAAATTACAAAGCTACTCAACCAATTACAAATTACAAAATCACACCCTAATACTCTTACCATAAAAAAAAATCAAATGTACAAAACTATTTAAAGAACAACCATCCAAAAAAAGTGGTTGGTAAATTCAATTCTAAGTACCGATTTCCTCAATTTCCAAATGAAATTATTACCATCAATAAGATTCACCTCGTTGTCAGATTCGTGTCTCACGTATCTATGAATATCCCGCGCTATTCATAGCATTCTAACCAACAATTTTCCATTAGCTCGCACGCTGAATGAATGTTTCACGATCAAAGGGACCGGTCGTGTTTGTGTGACGATACATTATTAACGCTAATAGAGCTTTTCACATGGGCGCATTACTATTCACTTATTACCGGTGCACCAATTTGACGTATAACTACGAGGGACGTGTCACCTATCACTCGTTCGGCCACGATATTATCACGCTGAAATTGTGTACACGTGTGCTGGGGGGATCATTTTTGCCCTCCTACCACTCCCTGTAATTAAACCGATGCGGTTTATTAAAACAATGTTCAATTATGTTCGGTGATGTGATAAAACAGCGGTTCGGTCGCTTTGACGTTCATGCGATTTTCACTTTATCATTTTAATTTCATCATCGCGATTACTTTTGTTTTCTGTTCTATCAGCGAATTATCATACACTCGGTAAAGTTTGTCAATATTAAGACCCTGGTCATCGAATTAGGACCACGAAAATTTCACTTTTATTGCTATAATATTATGTCACATATAAAACATTTTATTAGGAAATGTAGGAATGTACGAATATAAGAATATATTTCACTTTCATAAGGAGACTTTAGTCACAATTTTTTTTCTCAAATTTTAATATTAATGCACCGGAAATAATTTAGAATGAGATAATTTGAAGATGGTTCGACGTTAAAAAATGTAATTTGAAAATGACAGGAAGAACCTTTTTTAAATTGTAAAAAACTAGTGGCAGTTTTTTAAAAATAAACTATTACATCACCGAGTGAACGACCCTGGTCACAACTACCACGTTACAACATTACATCATTCGCGGAACCATTTGCATAACGCGGCCATTACGCCGGCGAATTTTAAAAGACACGGACATTAAGAAGAATAGGGTCAACGAAGAAACCTGTTCTGCTCGGTCGCTATAAACTGAGATTGGAATTTGGTTGCGTGAGAAGGTAACACATCCACTTTACACCTTATGGAATGCTCCCATACACACGGTGCTGTTCATCATTTACACAATAGCGTTGCTTATCGAGAATCATCCATATTTATCAGGCTGATATCTTAATAGTTTGAACTATTTTGCTACTGTAGATCAAATAGATTTTAAAAATTATGAAGTCCGACAGAATCAAAATGTTGGAAGATCCACATATGACCATTTCTACAACTACACCATCCACATATGTTTGTTTCTATAACCAAAATGTTAAGTGGTCGACATACGACCATGTCCTAAACCAACACACTAACTGATCCACATATGTCTATTCTTTGAATCAAAATGTTAAATGATCCACATATGATTATTTCTAGAATGAAAATGTTAAAAGATCTATATATGTCTGTTTTTATAATCAATGTGTTAAAGGGTCCACATATGATCATATCCTGAACCAACATGTTAACACATTCACATATTTCTATTCTTTGCACCAAAATGTTAAATGATCCACATATGTCTATTCCTTGAACCAAAATGTTAAATGATCCACATATGATTATTTCTAGAGTGAAAATGTTAACAGATCTACACTTGTCTGTTTTTATAACCAATATGTTAAAGGGTCCACATATAACCATGTGTTAAACCAACATGTAACCAGATTTACATATGTCTATTCTTTGAACCAAAATGTTAAATGATCCACATATGATTATTTCTTGAATCAAAATGTTAAAAAGATCCACATACGTCTATTTTCTGAATAACATATTAAAATATATTCTTTTAATTAAAGCACTAAATGATCCACAAACGATAATTTGTTTGGTCAAAGTGTTAAAATATCTATATATAGCTTGTTGTACAAATGATGTGCTAAAATATCCACATATGACTATTTCTAGAACGACAATATAAAACAAGGCACACAATATTAAACATCAAATATAATAAAATATTAACAAATAACAACAAATAGAAAAATATTCAAAGATCCACATATGCTGATTTCATAAAGTGTAAAAAGATCCACACATAGCAATTTCCAGAAAGAAAGTTTTAAAAGATCGCGACACAGCAATTCCTACAAATAAAGCGTTAAAAGATCCACACACAGCAATTTCTACAAAGTGGTAAAAGATCTACAAATGTCTATTACGTTGCCTTGAAGGATCCGCGAACGTGGCCAGTGCATCGTTGCCGACGTGCCGCAACTTTTTGATTAAAAGAATTTGTCCGTGCAACGAGCAGTTTACGAGTAGCCGACAAGTTAAGCGACTGGGTCTTAGTTACAAGCACGAGGATCTGAGGGCAATAAGATTTCCACAGGGAGTGCAACTTTTACTCTCATCCTGGCGACACGAGTCGTGGAAAAGTTTCGAAAGAGGTTAGGGTAGAGGGGATAGAATTCTGTGGGCACTGCTTAACTAAAGGATGGTGACTCGGTTTGGTAAATTGAGCGTAGGGAACGTAGGTTCTGCACGATCGAGAAAGTGCTGGCAGATAGAGGGGGATGATGGTGGTTGTCGTCGTCCTCGTCTTCCTCGTCGAGATTTACGCTCGGCGTTCCTGCTGTAAGTTTCGTCGAGGTTATCGATTGTACGCAAGGTGAGTTAATTGCCACCGTTCCCTCTTCCATCGTTCCTTTCTTCATACAGCGTGGTTTTGTTCCACGGTATACCCTTTAATTACGTTCTTGCTGCGATTTCGCGAAACGGGACGGCAGAATAACCGTTTGAAACGTCGTGGGTGAACAGGAAGGGATTTTCAGCCGAAGGAACGAGCACGTAAAAGGACTTGGGCTATATTGTTTCCACCGGGGCCTTTATCCGCGATCAACGTTTCCTCGGAACAACTATCGGCTACCGCGGTAAAC
This sequence comes from Megachile willughbiella, assembly GCA_945859595.2. Taxonomy (NCBI): domain Eukaryota; kingdom Metazoa; phylum Arthropoda; class Insecta; order Hymenoptera; family Megachilidae; genus Megachile; species Megachile willughbiella. The sequence goes on from OX243807.1 coordinate 4,828,079, forward strand.
CCACGCAGCGTTCGCGCCACAGCCACGAAGCTGATGAACGCGGAAAGCAACGGTAATGACAATCAGAGGCAGCCCCATTATCCGCGGTTAACCTGGCGGACACGCGACTGTCCCACGACCTTGTACGGATGACTCCCTTCTCGCCGCTTTTCATTCCACTTTTCTTATCGTACTCAAACTGGTTTCGTACATATGTCTTAAATGATTACTTATAAGGTAACTGATACGTTATCGGACATGTAAGAATGACATCGTTTCAAAATTTGTATCACATGTAATTTTCTGCATATTTCGATCTTGAACAATCTTGATCCATGTAAGTTTCTAAGTTAGTCTTTATATGTATTATTGAATATTTTAACCGTAGGTTTAGTCATCAAGGTCACGGTCAAGGTCGTTTATAAATTTATATTTACAGTAATATAATGATATAATCATATTCTTTGACTTTTGGAAATTAGAACTTTGAAACTTCGTAAATTTGAGATTTAGGCGACTTAGGACTTCAGGACTATGAGATTTTGTCAATCAATTAAGTAAATTAGTATTTTAACTTCACTTTCAATTTTAGGAATTTCCCGATGTTATTAACATTTCAAATGTCTCTATTAATTTTTGCCATTTAACTTGAAATTTTATATAAATTCGTGGCAAATGACAATTTTTTAGTTCAAATGGAACAAATGTCATCAGATACACGACACCTACTCACAGATATAGCTCAATGACTAGCAATAAATGAACTATCACACTTTAGTTTTCACTCATTCTGACAATACAATTTTACTCACAATATAATATACATCTCGCTAACAAAATTGCTTGATGCAAAACTTCAAATATCCAACAATTTCCTAAATAAATCTCACATTACAAAAATTGTTACCAAAAAATTATGCAGTATTGAGTCTATATACTGCATCGAATACTTATTATTCCCGTAAAAATACATAGAATGTTGCCATAACAACGTCATCGTAATTCTGTTATATCCATTCAAAAACATACGTGCCACGTCCTATTCAAAAACATACGTATCCAATATCGTATTTAATGGTCGTCGAAAGGATAAATTATCCAACGACAGCAAATACATGATCCACATATCAAGCAGCGGCAGTCGTCGAAAGTGAGTACGAATGTGAACGAAGGAGACGAAGGTTCGAAAAATAAAGAAGTTATGAGAAGTCGGTGTCTAGGTACGCGCTCTAACCTCTATGCAAATAAAGCGTTCTCAGTTGGCCGATAGAGAGTCGAGCTTGCGGATCGTAATGGCGCTCCCTGGTCCTGGTGACAAGATCTGTTATCGCGATTAAACGCACGAGTCGCAACACGCCACCTCTGCTGTACCGTCCCCGATAACAGCCACTGGTTCCTCGAGAGACAGCAAAACCAGAAAAGCTACTACAGAGCAATACAATCCGAGCGGGGCAACGAAAGGATCCTGAGCAAGGTGGATGTGGATGGAAGAGTCCACAAGAATGCTACGTTGTGTTGGGACCACAATCAATCTTTCCACGACATTCTCCCAGTGGATCGCGGCGTAGGGTAGCTGGGCAGGGGACACGGACGATGTAATACGAGCAAAGTTTAATTACCGCATTACTTTGGCACGCTTTATCCAGCCCTGTCCCAACCGCTCATCCTTCTTCAGGCAAATCCATCAGCAGCCCCGAATGATTGCAAAATACACGTGGATCGTGCGCAAGCAAATAGCCTCCTCTCGAAATTCTATACACCATTTTCCTTGAACTTCATCCACCCGGCTCAATCAACCCACCACCTTGACGCGTTCGTGATCGTAGGCTACGTGCACGCCAAGGTAACAGCTCCTCTGGCTGTATCGTTCGCCACCGTTCCATCTAATGGCCAGTCCAGCTTTATTTCGTTCCAGCCAATCCCCCTCCTTGTGTGCTGACTGCCTCTGTTGCTCTAACAGTATCCGTGAACGTGTAACATCTATAGATGGTAGTGGGTAGCCACTTAGAGGCGCGGAGCGTAACCACGCATAAACCAGTTTCCTGGTTATCCGACTCTTCGCATTTTCCTGGTCGACGCACAGAGCGCGTCGAACCCGCGCGGAACGTACCATTAACGGAGGCTCCTCGGCTCGATTCAGCGACGATCGCCGATCAACAGCAGCGGACTAGAAAACCGGTGGTGGTGCCGATATGCCGCCGCATCGCTTTAAAGGCCGCATCGTATTCGTTTCGAAACGACCATTTCCATCCCGTTCACGCGTCATGATTGTCCAATAATTACGTAACGAGCCTCGCCGTCTTCTTCACAGACATCAACATATTTCTGGGAAAAGGGAGACACGATCGACTGATACGTGCAGCATGAGATGTGTCTCGACGATGTTAGGGACATTTAAATCTTGGAACATGGGAACCTTGTGAGCTTGGACCTTAGCACCTTGCGTTTGGGAAAATTAGGGTCATAGATTTGGAGACAGGATCTTGATTTCGAAACATTAAGGTCTTGCATTTGGAGACATTAGGACCTGGGAACTTTGAGATACTGGAACGGGATATTGGGGTATTTGAGGTATTAGAATTTGAAGTGTTCTGATATGGAGATCTTGCAAACACAGGTCTTGGAAATTGTACTTTGGTTGGAAGCGGGATTTTAAGATTTTTTAGCTTTACAGCTTTGGGGGCTACAATTTTATGATTTGGAGATATTAGGCTTGGGACATTGGAATCTTTAGATTTTGGAATTTTGGGACGTTGGAATTTTAGGATATTCGATTTTGGGAACTTGATTTGTAGGTTCTGTAATCTTGCAATACTTTTGACTTTGATCTTGGAATTTGAAAGTGGGTCTTTGGGACTTTGAGATTTTGCAAGCTTGGAATTTTATAATATTAGAAATTTGTAGCGATTGGACTTTGCAATTTTGGGACTTGGGGATCTTATCACCTTGCATCCTAATTTGGGGAAATCGAAGTCAGAACTTTGGGATCTTGAGATCCTGCAGTCTTCAGACTTTGGAATTTTTGGATCTTGGACTTTTTGGTCCTTGAAGTTTTTGGACCTTGAACTTTTTGGTCCTTGAAATTTCAGGACCTTAGGTTTAGTGATTTTGAGACTTCGAAGTCTTCAAAATCTTGAAATACTCTGTGGAATTTATGGATTTCACCATCGATTTAAGATCTTAAAACTTCAGAACCTTGTAATTGTTAAATTTGGCGATCCCACAATCCTGAGACTATACTTTCGAAACAATGGCTACAACCTAATAATCTTAAGACCTTGACATTTCCGAAACCTGAAACTTAGTAATTGTGAGATTTAGAGGTCCTTAAACCTTGAGATCTAGAGTCTTGGAACCTTGAGACCTCGTAACTTTTAAGACCTGGAGATCTTAAAACTTTGGAATGTATTTAGAGTCTTGAAATCATTGAACCTTATGGTACACCTTAAAATATAAAAATTATAGAATCTTAAAACTTTCAAATTTTCCTATTGTGGGATTTTACATCTTCAAGCTCTCTTTTTGATCATTGCTCTCCACTAGGTTTTCCTCCAAATTTTCCCATGTTCCCTCATTCCAAAAACGACCGTTTCCATCGTGTTCACGCGTCATGACCATGAAATAATTATATAACATGGCCGGAATTTGAACCTCAGAACCATCAAGATAGCCCACCATTCGAGGAAAGAATACCAGGATCGATTGGTACACGAAACACAAGTTACATCCTTAAACTTATCTCTAGGAAGTTAAATTAACGCAATAGTCGAGCCGGCAATTAAACAGCTAAGATCAAGGGATTTTGACTCGTAGGAACCGAGATATGAGGCCTGATGATAATTGGTTGCCGGAACACGTATCCTGTTTTCTTTTTTATCTGCTCATCAGCGACTAACTCGACGAAGATTCCCTTCGTTTGTTCGAAAAAGAAAAAAACAAGTGGTGGAGAGAAACGACCAAATACCTAGCGTTTTTCAATGTCAGGATAACGGGATGAAACACGCTACAGTGAACAGAGAATCGTAATTACTCTTGAACGAGGAATATGTCGAAATATTCTTCGGTTTGATGAGACTAATGATGAAAATGATACGTTCCAATATAACTGTATCCACTTTCCGGATGGAAGGAAAGGATATCAACTTTCTTAAGTGAGCCACTCTTCAAAACATGTCAACTATCGAGATGAGATCTAGGTGTATCGCAATGTGACTGATTTGTTACACTTTCGAATAGCTCATAACTACATACCTTGAAGAAGAAAAGTGGTACTTGCAAGTAGAATCGGAATGTAAATGAGATAGATTTGAACCGTTTATGACACGTACGAGATATTTTTATATTTATGAGACATATAGACGCATTTCAATCTTGATGAAATGTATTTGAACTTGTACGAATTATACTGCAATTTTATGTTTTTATGTGTCGAAGAATTTAGGTTAGGTCTGAAAGTTTATGACGTTAGCACGGTAAAATAGACATTTGTTTTATGGCATACGACAATCTTGACTATTAAGTGGAGTAGATTTTCAATCTTCGAGGACATACTAAGCTATATTTTATTACTTGTGTAATAATTTAACCGTTCTTGGTAATATTTTTCCAGTTTGATTTGATACTAGGGTACTTAAACGCAATGTGGTTACAGTCATATGTGGTCATGTAAAGCAGTCATATGTGAATTTCAGTTTTTCCCATTTTTAGGGAAGTTAGGTCTCAAGCTCCCTGGTTTCGTAGACCTCAAATTTCTAGTTCCTTACATCCCTAAATTTCTACATTCGTTCCTAAATGCACCTATGTCACTAAATTGCAAGATCTACACATTCTTACAGCCCCTACAAGACCTACAAGCTTCCAAATCCACGAATCCCTAAATCCACAAATTCACAAATCCACAAATGCACAAATCCCTAAATCCACAAATCCACAAATCCACAAATCCCTAAATTCACAAATCCACACATCCACAAATCCCTAAATCCACAAATCCACACATCCACAAATCCCTAAATCCACAAATTCACACATCCACAAATCCCTAAATCCACAAATCCACAAATCCACAAATCCACACATCCACAAATCCCTAAATCCACAAATTCACAAATCCACAAATCCACAAATGCACAAATCCCTAAATCCACAAATCCAAAAATCCCTAAATCTACAAATCCCTAAATCCACAAATCCCTAAATCCACAAATCCCTAAATCCACAAATCCCTAAATCCCCAAATCCACAAATCTACACATCCACAAATCCCTAAATCCACAAATTCACAAATCTACAAATGCACAAATCCCTAAATCCACAAATCCACAAATCCCTAAATCCAAAAATCCCTAAATCTACAAATCCCTAAATCCACAAATCCCTGTATCCCCAAATCCACAAATCTACACATCCACAAATTCACAAATCCACAAATCCAAAAATCCCCAAATCCCCAAATCCACAAATCCCCAAATCCACAAATCCCTAAATCCCCAAATCCACAAATCCCCAAATCCACAAATTCCTAAATCATCAAATTCTTAAGATCTCAAATCCTAGATGTTCCTAATCAATACCCCTAAATTTCTGATTTTCAGATTCCTGGTTTCTTGTAGCCATTGATCACCAATTCCAAGGTCTTCAGATTGTGCCCCTAAATTCCTGGATACCTAAGCTCTCCCAAACCTCTTCTACGTCTCCACATCTCCGTATCCCTATTCTTATCTCTCCCAAATTCTCCTCAAATTCTTAACCCACAAATTTCCAAATCTCGAAAACTCCCTAGAAATCGGATATCATCTTCTATTCCCATTTCGTAGGAAAGATAGATTTACCAACGTACCGAATTTGATCCGACAACTATCGATTCATTCAGAAACGCAGGATCAAAGGCAGACGGACGACGGTCGTTTAAGCGTCGTAATATTTTTCGAGCAGGACAGCCGGATAAATTGACCCTAAGACCTGGACGACCGTGAAAGGAGGACAATTCACGAGAACAAGTGGCCGCAAGAACGGCGCTGAACGAGGATAAAAGTTTCACGAGGGATCGGCAAAGAAGTCACGAGTAACTTTGTTTCTCGGTATCGTAGACGGGCTCGGATGATAAGGTTCAGCAATTTAGCGTCGACTTAGAGGAAGACGAGTATTCTCGTCTCTCTTTCTTTCTTCCTTTCACGCGGTTAAAGTGGTACGAATTAAATCAGCATGGAAGCCTTTCCTTACGATCCGGCTAACATCCATAAATTTCGCGAGATCGGAGAGGCGAGCGTACATCGCGGACAAGGAGCATACAAGCACACTCTTTATAACCTTCTGCATAACTTTGAGAATCCGCTTGACCGAGAACCAGTATCGAGAACAGCCTTACGCCGTTATGCGATAAGTCGCGTGCCCGTTAAACGTTCGCGCCAATGGATTCGTACGTTTCGTTTGTTGTAATGCGCGAAACCATGCGCTGTTACGTCAGTCCCGAACCAATAAATTAGCCGGCAAATTAACAGCCGGCCGACCGCTAACATGACGCGACCCAACAGCCAACCTTTGACAACATTATTAACTTTGCACTTTCGATGACTGCCCGAGGACTTTGCTCCGACGATGTAATTACGCTAATTTCGTCCGGGGGCGTTACCGATGATAAAAATTGATGATACCTCAAGAAGCAATTAGCATTGGTTATGGAAGTGTAATTAGTATCGCAACATCATTAGCTTTGGAATAAATTTGGGAATTAACAGAGGATCTAACTATCCTGGCAGATTATCGTCTCGATTATCGTCGAGTACCGACGGAATTATGGTAATCCTGTCAGACTGTATTGCTGAAAAATTACTTGACGGAGAAATGGCATCGAGCTTTCGTAGTGTTTTATTTTTAGCATAAATTTGATAATTAAACGAGGATTTTTGCTATTCTGGTCAATATACACCTTTTATCATTCTGCGTTATTATGTTAATCTTGTCGCTATAGAGGTTGTATAGAAAAATCGCTGATCATCAAGGTGTAATTGCTTCCACGGTGTCTTAGTTTTCGAATTGAGGTATTTAGAGGATTGTCTGGTAACTAAAGATTTTTTTATTACCTTGGTGAAATTATGCTAATCTTGTCATTGAAGAAAATATAACTTTCGATAAAGATACGAGATACTTCAGGCAATGGCATTTATCATCGGGATATAATTAGTGCATCGGCACTATTATCTTCGGAATAAATTCGGTAATTAAACGAGGATGCTGCGAAATCCTTCGTACCAATATTTTAGATATCCCTGCACGTCTCGGTGGAATTATGTTAATCCTATTGCAGAAGGAGAAGCACGTCGTAGACAGAGAAACGCGACAGTTCACCGCGCAATAGCGTCGGTTCATCAAGTCGTAATTGGCGCCATAAAACTGAACAGGTTTGAAGAGCATTAACATTACAAACAGCAGAAGTAAATTCACCGAAAGTGACTGGGAAAGTCAGCAACTCGAGACAATGTTGTGTTCGACTGTCTCTCTTAACTGTGATACTTATTCTCATTTTTCTTGAAATTTCGTACACGTAAATATATACCGCAAGATCTAGTATTTCACCGCGCCTTAATCCCTGAATATTTTCTGAGCGTTTTACTGTTAGATATTATACACCTTTCTTTCGGTAATAAATTTTTATGACACCTAACGCTATATATGACCTTTAATAATATTACTACTCCATGACTCTGAAAGTCTGATACTTTACGAACAGCTGAATACATGAAACTTTTGTTTTGCTCCTTGAAATATTCTAAGCAGACTAACGTTCGTGTGGGAAATATTTAACAAATTTTTACATCAATTAAATCCTTATTTATTGAGAAAACTGGGACGTGTCATATATCACGCGCGGTATGGTCATGACATGTATGACAGAAAGGAATAAATGGAAGTCTAGAGTCCTTTATATATGACATACTATGCGGTGAGGGATTAAAAAAGTTGACAAAAAAATTGGTAGTTTTATTTGTGAATATTTATGATCAGAAAGCTATATCAAACGCTGCAAAAATGTAATTGCAACGAGGAACTAGACTTTGATAGTAAATAATATTTTCATAACATTTTATAGTTTTATAATATCAGAATATATTTCATATTTCTACAACGTAAAAATTTTATTAGACTTTTGAAGCATATGAGTTTTTAATATTTTTATAATATAGGAATGCATTGTATAATATGAGAAACATCTGATAATATAAATAACGTGAAGAGAATATTACATATTTAATTCATATATTTTATAGCGTGACACAAAAAATATATCTTATGATAATGCTGATTAATATAAAATAATGTATTTATAAAATATATTTTATAATACATTTCATAATATATTTTTGGAAAAAATATTCCAATCATCCTCATTTATTTTTCAACCCTGAAAGTACAAATTGAAAAATATTTTTTTAACGACTAAATAAAAATTGTAGACCAACAGTGCGAAAATAACATTAAAAGGGTCTGAGAATGAAAGAAGATTACGATCAATAATGAATACGGCAGTGCATAAAAGGTAGAAGATATTGAAACTTAATGAATTTAGAAGAATGTTAATCGAGCGATTAGCGTGGCGAGTAGCTAATAGGCGAGCGATAAAGGTTTTTAATTGGCCTACTCTGAAGACATAAATAGAATCTAACAGTACCACTTCCACCCGGAATTACCGTCGTCTATTCGATTCGCTTAGTACAAGACAACGTGGTGGCTACTGTCTGTTTTGCGGCCACTAAAATAATCCGATCGTATTAGCCACTCGTACGAATATCAATTGGCCTGTCGCTATTCACATTGTAACCTCCTTACATGTTCAACTATCATTACGGTATTTTATTTTCCTGGTTGGTACCAGAATTCGAACATCGAAATAGGACTTATACGATACACGCGGCATTGACGTGAGCTGTAGCGATACTTAGAAATGCCAGTAATGCTTGGAATTGCGTTAAATATGGGGGAACGTTAGCGTTATTGATCTACCACCTAATAGCTCGTATTGACTTATTTTTCATTTAAATTGGCCTACTTAGTTACTTTTCAAAATTGGTCTATTTATTTATTCTAATTATTTTTTAAATTACTTCTTTCGGTTGTTATTTTAAATTAGTTTACCTACTTCTTTCGGATATTATTTTAAATTAGCCTACCTGTTTCACTTACTTCTTTGAATTAGTCTGTTCCAGATATTTTCTTAAATCTCTCTCTTTCAGTTATTTTTTCAAATTAATCTATTTATTTGTTTCAGTTATTTTATTTATTTGTTCTAGTTGTTTTCTTAAATTAGTCTATTTGGTTGGTCTAGTTATTTTTTGAAATTGGTGTTTGTTCTAGTTATTTTCTTAAATTAGTCTAGTTGCCTGGTCTAGTTATTTTTTGAAATTGGTATGTTTGTTCTAGTTATTTCCTTAAATTAGTCTAGTTGCTTGGTCTAGTTATTTTTTTTTATTGGTATGTTTGTTCTAGTTATTTCCTTAAATTAGTCTAGTTATTTTTTTCAATTTGTATGTTTGTTCTAGTTATTTTCTTAAATTAGTCTATTTGCTTCATCTAGTTACTTTTGTCAATTAGTATGTTTGTTCTAGTTATTTTCTTAAGTTAGTCTAGGTGCTTGGTCTAGTTATTTTTTCAAAGTGGTATGTTCGTTCTAGTTATTTCTTTAAATTAGTTGTGTTAACAGCAGTTATTTGTTTAAAATTAATCTGTGTATTTCCTTTAGCTATTTTTTAAATGTGACTTGATTCAGTCACTTGACTTGATTCTGTCACTTGATTCAGCCCTTTTTTTTTAATATGTACTTGTTCTGATTTTTTCAATTAGCCTATTCTCAAATGCAGTCATAACAGTTTTCTTTCAAAAACTAAATTAAAAATTTTTGACACTTTAACTTTAAATCTAAATTTTTATGTAACACAACTCTTGATCACCTGTTCATAACTTTGATTTTGTTATTATTAAGTATCAAATCACTACTATACTTTTACGTCCATAATTGTAAGACGATTTTACGATCTGCCAAACTATTATATGCACGAAGTCTTTCCAAGAATTTAAGGTTTATTTTAATAATTACGACATTTAAATATTTATACCTGAAAAAATACCAGAATCCTTGAAGACCCACGAACGATCAAATTACTGCAAGTCTGCAACGTAGAGTACGAAATACTACCCGTTAACGAACATGAAACTAAAGTGCACTTAAAATGCATTCAACGTCCATCCAGTAAATATAGAAACGAAGGAAAACATCCCCTATAAACAAAATGCATGTACATACACAGAAAAACGATTCACTTTCTATAACATTGTAATCTGCACTGAATATTTAAATCGATACCAGTTAAACTAGTTAGTCAGGCTCGGCCAGTGACTAAACTGGTTAGTATAATCATAGAGTTAAGCGTTATGCAATGCAGCTAATTATATAAATTGCATCGATTAGTTACAAATGCAGAAGCTATTAGAAGCATGTAACAATGTTCAATGACCGTATCCAATCTGCAGGGCATCGAACAGTTCGACATCATTTTACCGTCCCGATAGAAACAATTACATCGACAATCATCGTTAAATAAACCGAGCGCGCATACCGTCGATCAAAGACCTCGATACAATTTTGGCATCGAAACGCGATAACCACCCAGGTGTTTCACCAGAATCGTCGCGACACGTTGGATGAAACAAAATGGGGGTAGCTTTATTAGAGTCCGTAAGACACGCATCAACGGATCAAACGACACGGCCAGGGGGCTATTGGGTCGATCAGAGTGCTCCTCAAGGGCGGACGAATAGCGGCTGCTCGTAAATCGACGAAGACGAGCAAGACGACAAAATGGTCGTTTCCTAGCGAAATTCCGCGGCGGAAGATTGCCGATTGCGATTGAACCCGATGAGACATCCAGGCACCGTTATTCCAGCATGGTGACGAGATGGTATAGGCACCTGGTACGAGTGCTACGAGCTACATCTCTCTCTCTTTCTTTTCCTCTTTCTTTCTCTCTTTCTTTCCCTTTCTTTCCCGTCCGCTCGTTCCACGAGTCGAACAGCGTCTAAGCATCGCGTGAATCGGCCAAGTGTGTATATATACCTAACGTTCGATGGAACACCGACGCCCGCTTAGGTCGCACTGTTCACACGTGCACCCGATTTTGCTCTCTTTGGGATCTCTTGCTTTTCCTGTTCTCTACCCCCCACCCGGTTTCGTCGTCGTGCTACTCGTCATCCGCCCTGTTTCTAGATCGCCCGGTAATTACCAGCTATGCCACAAAAGTAATGAGGCTGGTTAAAAAGAAAACCGACGATGTGCAAGAAAGGTTAGCAATGCACCGAAAATTTTACCTCCTGCTGTGACGTTGCGTTACTTTTGGACTCAATTACAAGGTAGCTTGAAACGTTAGGGACTTACCAGGAAATCTGGGATGTTACGAGCAAAATTCCCGTATTTTTAAATGTTACCTTTGCAGGAAGAAATATGTGCGAAAATGGAATTTATTTACTTTGTAATGAACTATGAAATAGCTCGACAGAAACGTTTAACAAACGTTTTGGTTAGAGATATTTGGGATATTGGACTTACCAGGAAATCTGGGATGTTACAAGCAAAATTCCTGTATTTTTAAATGTTACCTTTACAAGAAGAAATATTTATGAAAATGGAATTTATTCGTTTTGCGTTGAACTATGAAATAGATCGACAGAAACGTTTAACAAACGTTTTGGTTAGATATATTTGGGATATTGGACTTTCTAGGAAGTCTGAGATATTGCAGACAACATTCATGTAATTTAAAATTTTTAAATTGCAAGAAATTAAGTTTACGAAGTTTGAGAATTAAGTTTATGTAGTTTTGAAAGATTGAACAATTGTAATAGACGAATTCTGGATGACGACCTGTTTTGACTGCCATAACACAAATTGATGTAAATATAAAAAAATTTTGGAGGAATGAGAAGAGTCATCTGATCACAGTTTATCGTGTAATTTGTCTTTTTTACTATGTCACATTCCGAATTAATGAATTTTGGGACAAGGAGGATATTTTTAGAAAAAGGATTTGGAAAAGCAGTCCATGTGCATTATACTGTTATCATTTATTATTAATAAAAAGTAATGTTATGATTTCAATTTGTGGTTTGCAGATAATATTAAAAAAATTAATTATTCATCAAATTCATTTTTAATTAAAATTCCTTTTAAATTTTCGATACAATTTTTTTCAATTAAATCTTTTTTCATTGAATTGCTTTCAATTGACTGTTTTCAATTCAATTGTTTTCAGTCAAATTGTTTTTTTGTTTAATTCAATTGTTTATAATTAAATTGTTTTTAATTAAGTTGTTTTCAATTAAATTGTTCTTGACTTAATTATTTCCAATTGAATTGTTTTCATTAGAATTTAATTATATTGTTTCTGGAAAAAATGTGTTTCCTTTACTTTTTGAATAAAATTCCAACACGAGTTAAAGCTGTCTGCTGCATCTAAACCTGAATCAGATCATTAACTATAGAAAAGGTATTATTATAAAAAGTGTTCGACGATTCAATTAAAAGCCGTTACTATTAGAACAGACGAGATAATTTTTCAAAAGTTAATTGGAAACCTTATTAACAGTGTGAAAAGCAAAATTTTTTAGTTAATTAATTCAGCAGTAATTAATAAGTAGAATCAATTTTCGTAATTAGTAAGTAAATAAATGATTGTTTTCATTAATGAATGTGCACCTGTGCCCAAATGAGAAAATATGTACAAGACAGGTGAAAACTAAGAATCACGGAGGAAAATGTATAAATTTTTCAAAAAAAGTGATGTAATTTCTTTTTTAAAAATTGTGAAATAACCTTTTTTTATAAAGGAAAGATGCTGTGCGACTAAAGACAGTAAAATAAAGAGCAGTGTTATCACTGGCTAAAAATAAAGTGACATTATAATTTTGCGTAACAGTGTACATAATAATTATGACATACAATTAGGCAGAGGAAAGGAAACAGAGTTACTGTGGCGTAAAGAATCTAATTACCTCCGTTTCTTGTGCCCGCAATCTGATGCGTGGTCTGGCAATGTGCTCCGTTCGATTATTCTTACCGTTAGTGCGTTCTGAACATACCTTCTTGCTTTACGAAAGAATTCTTTGTACAGAAATACACGGAATATGTGGCGTAGAATTTCGAATTTTTAAGTCTTCTAAAACGAATTTAAATATCATAACAGCAGTAACAAAAATTATATTATCTTATAATTCTTATAAATTTAAAAACTGGAAGAGCAATGATAAATTTTATTATTTTATCGAATAATTTAGTATGTAATTTCAAGTTTGAGTAAAATCGATCTTTTGTTATTTATATGTTTATGAATGTTGAATGTTTATGCAATATATGAAAATATTTTTCATTACCAGCGGTAATTACGGTATCTTATATACAGTGAATAATACAATTTAACCAATAGTTTCTCTTGAAAAATATTTTTTTGTGTTTGTACGAATTAAAAAATATATGAAGTATTAAACGGTATATATGATGTATACAATTTTGAAACTTTCAACTGATGGCACATTATTAATTTTAGTCATCAAAGTTATCTGGGTTGCTATCTAAGTACCCAACACTAAATAAATAATACACCCAGTACAAAGATTCCTCAAAAACTCGTAAATCATCGTCTAGTCAAACAACATTAATAGAACAATTACTAAATCCAGTTCAACGAATCAGAAACACCTAGACTGCTATCAAAGTACTTAAATTGCAAACGAATAAATAATAAACTGTCTCTGAAAACCACCAAAATCACCTAGGTTGCCATCTACTTACTCAATATTCACAATAAATGAATAAGCAACAAACCCAGTTGAGAGAATCCTCAAAGTCACCTAGACTGTCATCTAACTATCCAAGATTAAAAGAATATCTATTAAACCCAACAAATGGTCAAAAACACCTAGACTGCTATCAAAATCACTCGAACGACCGAATCAATTTCAAAAAGCCCTAAAAATTACTTAGATTGCTTGGATTTATTCATCCAATACCAACAACAGTAAATAAACGATGAATCTGCTCAACCTAGCGAATTTAACAAATCTCGAAAGATCATTGCTATCAGTCACCTGAAGAGCTAACGAATCTTCAAAATCACCTAGGTTACAATTTACCAGCTCAATGCAAGCAATAAATGAGTCTCCCGCAAAGAATCCTCAAAATTACCTAAATTGTCATCAAGTCATCCAGAATGAACCACACCTAACTCCACGAATCCTCAAGAGCAGCTATCTATGAACTCCCTCAAAAAACTCCTCAGAATAAATTGCCATCCAATTGCAAGCTAAATTGCCAGCCAAAACAGAATGAAAGCCAAGCCCAGCTAAACGACTCCACAAAAGCACCTAGCCATCAATCAACCCGGGCGAAGCAAACGAACAAAGGCCCCACGCGCAAGAATCGTCAAAAACCATCTGTTCCCAAACACAAAACCTGCATTATCGTCAGGAGTGAGCGATTAAAGCGTGGAACGCGGAGCAGGTTCCCCATCCGGGCGTCAGGTTCGATGTCCCGTGGCCGGCATAAATTTCGTGGGCGTCCCAAGGCAAGGTTACGTCAGTGGTTACCGGAGGGGGCACCGAAAAACCGTTGCCCCCCGACCAAGAATAGAATTCGAGTGGATGTATCAGGCATACGTGAACGAGATCGAGGTCCGTGGTACGCGTCGAAGGACATGTGGTGGGGGCACGCGTGCCGATCGGGGTACGTGAAAAAATGGAGAATGGGGGAAGAATTCGGGTGGAGGTTGTCGAATAGTCTTGAAACAAAGTGAGAAAGAGGTTGGCTTGTTTTCAATGGTGACGTACCTGCGATCGAATTGTGCGTACCGTTCTGTCCTCCTTAGTCGGCAGCGGTCCCAGTGCCCCCCCTCCTTGGTCTACCGTTCGGTCGAGGAAGAGTCGTGCGCCGAGGTTCAGCCAGGTGTACCCAGTGCCTAAGAGCCAGCCGGTCGACGTCGTTATACCCTGCAGCGCGGTGCTCGCGAGGTCCGTATTATCATTGCAAATCGTCGCCGATTTTCCAAGTGCTTACACGTGCTCGCGATTCATCAGCTGTGATCGGTGGACCCGGGTGCGGACCGTTCGGTTTCTTTTCGGCTGCGGTGACCGGCTAGTTCTTTGCCTGGGACCCGATAGTTCTCGCGCGGAAGGACATTCTTGTGGTACCCTCTGCTTCGTTGCGATTACGTTCGGTACCGAGTACCCACGACCAGGTAAGGTCATCAAGTGTCTCTTCGCGTACAAATATTTCGGTTATTTGATTTACGCGGGTGGACGACTGCGCAGGAGCACCCGTTCGCGTAGCTTCTTATTCGAAAGATAAATAATCTGTGTATGCACTGATGAAAACGGAGATTTCTTGTGTTCTGCACTGTCTGTGTTTGATTCTATGTTGAAACGCAGAAGTGGAAATATTGTTTTGGATCTGTTGACCTGATGGAGTAGTCTTGAAGTTGCAAGTGCATGATTACGGATTAACGTTTAATGTTGCGGTGAACTTGTGGATTTGTTCGGTTTTAAGAATTGTTCGGTTTTATGATAGATGTAGATTGAAGTTGAAGAGAATTTTACAGTAGGAGTGAACGGTTCTTCAGAAACAATCAATGTTATCTCCTCTTAGTTAACGGAGTGTATTCTCAAATTTACAGTTACTGCATAACTTATAACGGTGAACATCAAATTTCTTAGTTTCCGGGGTCCTGTATGTGTCCATCAGTTATCAGGAAACGTCAATAGATACATATTCGCTATTTTACAACGAAAATGAAATATTTCTAACGTGGCATCACACTCGAACTGACTGACTTAAATAAAGCTGTAAAATATGAGTTGATGGTTTAAATGCAATCTATATAAAATTATAAAATTTGAATCAATAATTTCAACATAATGGAAATAAAATTGTAAAATGTCAAATAATAAATTATTTAAATATGACTGCAATAAAATTATAAAATTTTAAGTAATAAATTATTTAAACACGATTTAAATAAATTTATGAAATGTTAATATGTTGTTCAAATATGATTGAAATAAAATTACAAATGCTTATTAAAAAATTAGTTCAAAGTACGACTGAAATTATAAAATTTTAAATAATAAATAATTTAAAATGAAAATGAAATGTATCACAAAGTTACAATATCTTATATCTGCAATTTTATACTATCAAATCTTTGATGTATAAAATGTGAAACAATTTTATGTAATATTCGAACATAATTATGATGTAAGTAAAAATTCCACCTTTTCGGAAAGTATAAGAGAAACGATATAATTCGTTGTAAAAGTTATACATCAAAGTTCGTTAATTTTGAAATATTTGCAAACAATTTTTAAAGTGAGTTAGTTCTTTGAAAGGACATGAAAAGGTGATTTAATTTTTTGTGACATGAATTTTCTGATTTTGAATGAAAATATATTTTGAACTTTCACAAGTAATAATAATAAATAAATTTTGTAAATTTATAAAATTTATAGGAGCTTAATAAATGAACTTACAATTCATTTATGTTTGACGAAATACAAAATTTCATATATTGCATCAAGATATACACGATTTCGTATATTTCTGACACGATGCAACAAGTTGAAGAGCATACAATTCAGAATAAGATTATTTCAATCATTTCACATCTCTCTAGACTCTTAAATTATTATTCGCTGAAATTAATTATTTTTCACTTCACAATTATTTTCAACTATTCAAGTGTTAAATAATTAGAATAAATAAACATAAGTTAAAAGTTCACTATGTATAACAAAAATTTACAGTCAAAACAGTGAATATTTTGCACGTACCAATCATCGAGTATGACAAATTTTGTAGCATGGTTCAGTACATGGCAATATACGACAAAAGTAAATATTTTTCTGGTGAAGAAATCTGTGTTTAAAATTTCAAGTGACATAATAGTTGTGTATAGACACGAATTTATAAAATTTAACCAAAGTTAAGTATTTTTGATCTAGGCTATATAAAAAATTGTTTGCATATATCTCTCGTGCTGTTGAATGGATTTCTTCAAGATCTACATTTTGATACGTCAATGATTAAAATCGGCAGATCCTGTAAAAAATTATCATATGCGAAATATACAGTATTCAAATAATATATTTTTTAACAGGAGTTTAAGAATTAAATACAATAAGCAATATCGAATTAGAATAGAAAATATAGAATATTACATATGAAGGACATAAAATAAAAATATGAAGTATAGAATATGAATATAAAATACAAAATCCAGAGTAGGAAATATATAATATAAAATATAAAATACAGAATATCAAATTCAGCGAATATAAAATAAATTTCCCATAAGAATTAACGAAAAAGGGAATGGTTGGTTTAATCTCGAATAAAGTGAATATCTGAACGCCTACAAATTTAAAAATAATCTCAAAAGAGAGCAGAAAAAAGCTTTTATAAAACTCATCCCGACGAATATTGTATTTCTCAACAAATATCGAACCATTTCTCTGTCAAAGTCAATCATGACAAAAAATGTGACGAATATTGAATTCAACGAACATAGTGGACTCTACTATTCTCTATCAGACATCTACAAAAATCCCTCAAATTACTTAAAATGTGAAACTCTTACTCAATTCTACTCAAAACTTTACTCATTACTAAATAACTAAAGAAATTATTGCAAGAAATTTGAAAATTTTCTA
The DNA here is from genome assembly GCA_945859595.2 of Megachile willughbiella. Classification (NCBI taxonomy): domain Eukaryota; kingdom Metazoa; phylum Arthropoda; class Insecta; order Hymenoptera; family Megachilidae; genus Megachile; species Megachile willughbiella. Next base: position 4,845,800 of record OX243807.1, read on the forward strand.
CAAAATTTACTCCCTGTTCTTTACGTGCAAAAGTAAAAGAAAAGATCCTTACACGACTAAAGCTAAGATATTAGCTAAATAGTAGGTATATTCGCTAAAGCACAGATATAACTATAATAAAGTTAGCAAAAACCGTAACTCCGAAATCGTAAAAGTAAATAATGAAGATCCAGAGCAATTTCGCGATGTGCTCCAAAGAATATATAAAATCATAACTCGTACGCGATTGTCCGCATGAACGATAATTCCGGTCGTAACTACTCGGAACTTCATAAAAGCCGCACAACCAATCAATTGGCCATATTTTCTGATTGCAGATAAACGTTCAGAGACAGGTAGAACGGCACGATGACAAGATTCATCACGACGTTGCTGTTGCTGCAGGCGATCGCGAGGTATGGTCGCGTGGCGGGCACCGAGTCGACTCACGGTGCTGACCAGCCGGTCCCTTCCGCGGTCCCGTCGGGTCTTTCTGGGCCGGATTACACGGGACCATCTGCCGGTTCCGACGAGTGTGACCCAGAAATGGTCGGTTTCGAGCTGGTGACCGGTTACGTGTACAGCGCGCCCACGAACATGCTCGAGTCCATTCCGGGCACACTGATGCTCACCGATTGCCTCGAGACCTGTCAGGCGAACGACTCCTGCCAGGCGGTCAACTATGAAACGGGCTTGTGCGTGCTTTTTAGCTCGAACGCCGACAGCAACCCAGGTAAGATTGAATCGTTATCGCATTCGAGTGTGGACGCTGATCCTGAATTAACGATATCCTGCCTCCGAGCGTCCAGAGGTCAAACTTCCCTAATATGAAGATGTAGCTCCCACACAACAAAAGTCGGATACTGTTTCCTGACGTTCAATTCGTTACACAGTTCTAACGTATTTATGAAATAGTTTTTGGAGGGACTTGATTATGTTGTTGGACAATGTGTATAATCATTCTCGTGGATTTTATTTTGTAATTAACTGTTTTTATTCACATGTTAGACTAGAAATCGGTTAGACAGCTGAACTATCACAGGTAGATTTAGATTTATGAAATAGGTAGATAGTTTTTGAAGGGATTTATGTTGTCGGACAATGCATGCATAATTTTCGTGGATACTGCTTTTTCATCCACATGTTGAACTCGGTTAAGCTGAAGCAATGTACTTGTTAAACAGGATGTAAATAGTTTTTGAAGGGATTTGAGTAAATTGGGAATGTCGAACAATGCTGAGTTTAGAATTATGTTCGTGCATACTTTTATGGAGTATGAAGTTTACCTACATTAGTTTAACATGCTAGTTTATGTTACTAGAACATTACTAAATAACGAAGATTTAATCTTGAAGATACTTGACATGACAGATTATTATTGTATTCCTATTGGTTATTCTATAATGGTGTTATTGATATGAGACACCTGGAAATTGCTATGAAGAGTCCAATTTTGGAGGAGTTAATCTTGAAATAATTTTCTTGTACCTTTTTGTAAATTGAACAGGTGAAATCTATTTCTTCAGAATCGGTCTTTATGGACACACTAATCCTATATACACTTCACGATTAAGTCATCCATTTTGTTATCGGTATTATTATACATAGAATAGAATTGCAAATAAATATTTTGAGACTAGTCAAAGTTATCGTTGCAGCGTTCACACATCCAATTTCTTTTACAAATCATATTTTGCGTTCCTGTTATTTAATACAGATTAATTTGTAACATAAAAATATTGCATAAAGCGGAGAACGAAATGAATAATTAAAAATTGCAAAGTTTGCAAAACTTGTTCTCTTAATTGCTTTTAATAAAGCTTAATAGAGATCGTGCTTCGCATTAATTAATGTAAGGATATCAGGAAAGCTACACGTGTATAACGTGCATTTACCTCGAAATTAAAAGTGAAGTTAAAGAATAAATACACGAAGCATAAGACATGAATTAACGTGCGCATTAATTCTTTATCTTGATGAGAACCAACGCGAACTTCGAAAAAACCACCGTAACAAAACTACGTAATTCAAAACAGAAAACTAGTTAAACGGTCATTTTGACCGGTTTGGTTGGTTTAGTATTGATATTTATATCCCGTAGAACTTCATCTTATTTGATGACTATGAATTATTACACAAGTTGAAGTTATTCTTCGTCTACGGCTATCTTCAATCATGTGCTTTCAAGTTTCATTTCGAAACCGGATTATGAATTTTATCTGGATGCGTTGACACTGAATTACGATCGTAAACTTGAATCAAATGACGGCTTCTTTCAGATAACATATATGCACATTTTTTAAATAGTTTATAAATTTTTACATTTCCAAGTCTGCAAATTTTGACATTTTCAAATCTTCAGATTCGCTAAATACGATATTATTAAATTTCGTAAGTCCACAAATTTACAAATCTCAAATTGTACCATTAAATTCTTAAATTCCTAGATTTTTAGATACCAACATTTTTTCATTTTAACGTCCCCAAAATTCTGAATATCTAAATCTTTAGATTTCAATTCCTTAGAAAATCAAATTTCCAGATTCCCAAATTTTTAGAATCCCAGATTTTTAGATAAAAATTTCATCTTTCAATCTGTGAGTATCATTGTCTCAAGACTAGGAGCTCTAAAAAATTTATCACATTTTTCCTGCAAATAATTTAACTGCATTTGGAACAACGATCACATATGTCACACATGATACAAGATCAAGGTTACTTAATCTCCAAATTTCATGTTTTAATCTGTCAGCGTATATCATTGTCGCAAACGTATGTATCTTCCAAAATTTCTTTCGTTGTTTCCATAAATAATTAATTCAACTGAATTTGGAACAAGTGTCACATATGTCGCACATGATACAAGATCAAGGTTACTTATTCTCCAAATTTCATGTTTTAATCTGTCAGCGTATATCATTGTCGCAAACGTATGTATCTTCCAAAATTTCTTTCGTTGTTTCCATAAATAATTAATTCAACTGAATTTGGAACAAGTGTCACATATGTCGCACATGATACAAGATCAAGGTTACTTAATCCTCAAATTTCATGTTTTAATCTCTCAGCGTATATCATTGTCTCAAACTTATGTATCTTCCAAAATTTCTTTCATTGTTTCCATAAATAATTAATTCAACTGAATTTGGAACAAGTGTCATATATGTCACACATGATACAAGATCAAGGTTACTTAATCTTCAAATTTCATGTGTTAATCTGTCAACGTATATCATTGTCGCAAACTTATGTATCTTCAAAAATTTCTTTCGTTGTTTCCATAAATAATTAATTCAACTGAATTTGGAACAAGTGTCATATATGTCACACATGATATAAGATCAAGGTTACTTAATCTCCAAATTTTATGTTTTAATCTGTCAGCGTATATCATTGTCTCAAACTTATGTATCTTCAAAAATTTCTTTCGTTGTTTCCATAAATAATTAATTCAACTGAATTTGGAACAAGTGTCACATATGTCGCACATGATACAAGATCAAGGTTACTTAATCTTCAAATTTCATGTGTTAATCTGTCAGCGTATATCATTGTCGCAAACGTATTTATCTTCAAAAATTTCTTCCGTTGTTTCCATAAATAATTAATTTAACTAAATTTGGAACAACGCACACATATGTCACATATGATACAAGATCAAGGTTACTTAATTTTCAAATTTCATCTTTTAATCTGTAAGTATATATCACTGTCACAACATTATAAATCCTCAAAAATTTCTTCATTTTTTCCGTAAATAATTAATTTAACTGACTGTGCAATAATGATCACATATGACACATACGAGTTCAGAACAAATATACCTAATTTTTCAATTTCATTTAATCTGTCAGTGTATATCACTGTCTTAACGTTATGAATCCTTAACAAATTCTTCATTTTCCCATAAATAATTAATTTAAATTTGCAGTTGGTCACATATGGCCATTTCGGTAAACTTATTTATAAAAAGAAATAAATAATTGTTCATTAATGGTATGTAATCGTTAACGGGTATATTAACCTTGCATAAGTGAATGAGTTTACGTTATTTCGTAGCAACATGTGGACGAGCAATTTCGTTAGAAACCAGTCCAATCGGTTCGCTGTCCGTCGCAGGCAGCGAAAGGGTTAAACGGTACCCGAGACCGTCATCGATGCGTTCCACATTATCCTCGACCTCGAAATTCCTCGACCTCTTTCACAACGTCGACCGACCGAACGGCCAGCTCCGAATATTGTATCGAACCCGTTACACCTTCAACCAGGCGACTCACGTGCAGCATTAAAGCGACGACGGCTACAGCGTACAAACTACTCGCGTCTATTTTATCTATCGTCCCATAACCATTTAGTCATTCCGCGGAACTGTTGCACGATTCATGAAATTGTCGTATTCGTATGGTAGGCATACATGTGTGATATACAGACGACGCTACGTAATTACTTATGGAAAATTCAGAAAGAAATATTTTCTGTTAAAGAACTATTTACTACTGACAGTTAGACAAAAATCAAAAGATTCTATTTTGTATTTGTTCTTATTATTTTCGTTTTATTTGGTGAATAGGAATTGGTACCTAATTTGAGACAATTTTTGAAGGTTAGGTTTAATCGGATGAATTTTAGGTTTATTACTGGAGTCTGAATTTTATTTCATTGACACTGATCGGTGATCGTACATGTCGAGCAAATAACACGATATGGAAACATATATGATGAAATTTGTTGATCTTCTATTAACATAAACTGAAAGTCAAAAGACTTTCTATATTCGTATTTATCTTTTTGAAAAATCCGAAAATTAGGAAATTGGGTTATTGGGAAAATGGAGAAATTGACAAATTGGAAAATTGGGAAATTGGGAAATTAGGAAAATGGAAAATTGGGGAAATGGAAAATTGGCTAATTGGGGAATTAGGAAATTGGAAATTTAAAAATTCAGAAATTGAAACACTGAATAATTGGGAAATTGGAAAATTGAGAAATTGGAAAATTGGGAAATTTGGAAAATAGAAAATTGGGGAAATGGAAAATTGGCTAATTGGGGAATTAGGAAATTGGAAATTTAAAAATTCAGAAATTGAAACATTGAAAAATTGGGAAATTGCAAAATTGAGAAATTAGAAAATGGGGAAATTGAGAAAATGGGAAATTGGGAAATTGGGAAATGGAAAATTGGCTAATTGGGAAACTGGGGAATTAGGAAATTGGAAATTTAAAAATTCAGAAATTGAAACACTGAATAATTGGGAAATTGGAAAATTGAGAAATTGGAAAATTGAGAAATTGGAAAATTGGGAAATTGGGGAAATGGGAAATTGGGAAATTGGGAAATTGGGAAATTGGGAAATTTGGAAATAAGAAATTCTGTAAATCTGCAAACCTAAAAATCTAAAAATTTGCAAATTTAAATTTGAAAACTTGAAAATTTAAAAACTTGAAAATTGCTAAGCATCTAATACAAGAATCTCATAATAAGAACTGATCTTAAATAAAACCCCCAATCTTAGCCAATGAAGCCTAGATTGCACCCTAGTATAACACTAGCATGAAATATACTAAATTTCTAAACCAATCAGTAATTTAAATAACAAATTAGAGACCGATGGCCCGAATATCTCCACTAATACAGTTTCGATAATGACTGAATCGAAAAAAAGTGAAAAAGTATGAGATCCCTTCAGTCGAACGAGACTGTATCTAAATGTTTAGTGAAGTTCGATTCGACCGTGTTATGAGTTTGAATACTACGGTTCGTATGTTATCCGTACAACGTGTACATATATTCGATCGTTATTAATCGTCCATTTCGCGGATTATACGAGCAGGCGTAGCGTAATCCGTGTTTGCCGATAGAATCGCAATATCCCGCGTATCGATTTTCTATACTGTGAAAAATTCACGAGTTTTCCAACCAAAGCCCAACATTGAAAATCTGTTTCCTTCAAACACTTTGCCATGCTCGGACGTGATTTTTATTCGTGATTGTTTATTAATAACGCGCCATTTAGCTCGTGTTTAATTAATAAAGTGAGCACATCTTCATTTTTATGTACACATTTGAATTGATAATATAATTAACACATTGGTTGTTTCAATTCTGAAAGATATTTCGTTGAACTATCTGGTGATACAAATGAAAATGATTTTCCGTTTAAATAATTTTTTTATAAAATGCTATTGTAAACTTTCTTCAGTTCGAGTTGATATAATAAAAAATTTATTTAATTACTGCTAACAAGAAAGTTCATTAGAGTATACAAGTTTTATGTACGAATATACTAGTTATAAAATACAATATATAATATATATAACTCATACAAATATATATTATTTTTAATTATGAGAAAAGAAATTGTAATTATGAAAGACAAAAACAATTTTTAATAATTTTTATAGGTATAAAATTTTTTTTATGTTGCTAGGTAAAAAAATTTCATTATTTATTTTGGTTATTCAATACAGTAAAATAATTTCATAAGTGTTAATAAATCATGTATATAATAAAGTCGTAACATAGTGAAATAAAAGTATTGTCAAAAGCACGAATAATGTCTAAAAATATATAACACTTTGAAAATAATTTAATTAATAATAGTGTGTAATAACACATGCTTAATTAATTTAAACAAGTCATTTTGTAATATTATTAATTAGTTCAATATGTTAGTGAAAGATTAAGTCATAATACATATTTTGGAAGCTAACTTTGTACAATTTAGACTACAACGGTAAAATATTACTTCGTCACGTCTTTAATTAATACTTTAGTTAAGGAATAATTCAACTTCTTAACGATCTTCAACAAGTTGGAGCTCTGTAGTACTTCACTTGGCGCGTTATCTCCTTTAAGTGTTATAAAGTCGTAATTTGATCTTCCGAAATTAAAAACCTTCGCTACTGGAAGAAGAAAGTTAAATAATTTCCAAGCTAGAACAATGTCAAGAAAATAACTTCTCATTTCACAGTTATTTTCCGTCTGCTGTTTCAGATATTATGAAGTCACATTCCAACGCACAAAAGTGAAAAACTTTCGTCGTTACGAGAAGTAGAATCGTGAAACTTTGATTATGTAGTTCAGTTGTCGGGAAAACTCGAATAATTTCTAGTTCGAATTCAAATTCAAGTCTTTTATTCGAAATATTCGAGTTCCGAATTTAGTATTCGTTCGAATATAAATATTTGCATACATAATTTCTGAAAGAATAATCTCATATTCGAATATTCGAATACTTGAATTTATTTGAATTTGAAAATTCTTGAATTTATTTGAATTTTTGGATTCCTGAATTCATTCGAATTGTCGAATACATGAATCTATTCGAACATATGAACACTTGAATTCATTCGAATAGACGAATACATGAATTTATTCAAACATATGAATACTTGAATTTATTCAAACATATGAATACTTGAATTTATTCGAACATATAAATACTTGAATTCATTTGAACATGTGAATACTTGAATTTATTCGCACATTCGAATAGTTGAATTTATTTGAATAGACGAATACTTGAATTTATTCGAATAGTCGAGTACATGAATTTATTCGAACATATGAATACTTGAATTTATTCGAATAGTCGAATACATGAATTTATTCGAACATATGAGTACTTGAATTTATTCGAACAGTCGAATACATGAATTTATTCAACTAGTCCAACCTTCAAGTTTATTTGAATGTAAAAATTCTCGAATTTATTTTAATTTCAGAATTCTTGAATTCATTTTAATATTAGAATTCTTTAATTCATTCGAGCAACCGAATACTTGAATTCATTTATTCGAATATTCAAGTACTTGAATTTATTCGAACCATAAATATTCCAAATTTCGTAGAAATCTCAGCAAAATCTGAGTTAAATAATATAAAATCTGGAACAAATACGAGGTGAATATTTTCCTCTTCCGTGGCATTTTTTCCCGCCACGTAGGAAACGCGATTTCCGCACTAAAACGTGCTTTATAAAATAAATCTAATACGCAAAGAGGTTCCTTCAGTCTGAAGCTTCGAAAGAGCCACGTCGATTCACAATCATCTTACGCGATATCTGTCCTCGACTCGTCTCGATCTTATTTAAATTCTCGCAAAGTACGAAACGACGTTCACATCCCGTGACGTGGTTGATTTTTCTACAAAACATTCCAGCGAAATATCGAGAGCCAGGCGAAAGAGATTTGTCAAGTGCCGCTCGACCTACTATTTTCATCCTCGCTACCAATCGAAGACAGTTTTAAACCATTTCGTAGACGAATATCGTGGCTGGATTACGTGTTAAAGTTTCACCAATGCATTCGCCTATTTTCACGCCCTCTCGACCCGTTTTGTTCTTTTCTTTCGATTTTTATTGTGCTTGCAAACGGGAAAAAAAGCGAAAGAGAACATCGTCGATACGCCAAGAGAAACGTCGAAACACGGCCGGCATTGTTTTCGTAATTATTGCCGGGAGAACGAAATCGAAATTGAAAAAAATTCGGAAAAAATTTCTGCGATCGCGTCGTGCCGAGTTTTTTTGCTTTCACTGAAGAACTATCGAGTTTTTATTCCGAAATTCACGAATCGACGTAAATCGAGGGCAACCACAGACCGTGGTTGTAAAATCCAATATTCGAAATGGCATGCCTGGATTGAATTTTTTCTTGGATTTCGAATATTTAAATATTTATGGATTCGAAGCTTCTGAATTTTTTGCTGCGTTGTATATATCATTACATTTGGAATATTCGAGTATTAAATGTTTTTGAATTTATTAAGATATGATTTTAATATTTAAAAATTTGAATATATTGAATTCTGGGTTGGAAAATTTGGAATTCGGTATTTAGAAAAACGGGATTTTGGAATTTGGAAATTTGGAAATTCGGAATTTAGGAATTCGTAATTCGGGATTTTGGAATTCGAAATTTTGGAATTTTGGATTTTGAAAATTCGAAATTTTCGAATTGAAAATTTTGAAATTCGAAAAGTAAGAATTTGGATGTTTGAAATTTGAAATTTTGGGTTTCGGAATTTTGAAATTTGGAATTGTAGAATTCGGAATTTTGGAATTCAAAATTTTGGGTTTTGGAACTTTGGAATTCGAAACTTTGCAATTTTGGAATTAGGAAATTTGAAATTTTGGAATTCGAAGTCAGAATTTTGAATTTTGAAATTTAAAATTTTGAGTTTCAGAATTTTGAAATTCGGAATTCTAGAATTCGAAATTTTGGAATACGGGATTTTGGAATTCGAAATTTTCGAATTTTGGAATTTGGAAATTCGGAATTTTGGAATTCAAAATTTTGAAATTCGAAAAGTTAGAATTTGGATGTTTGGAATTTGAAATTTTGGGTTTCGGAATTTTGAAATTTGAAATTATAGAATTCGGAATTTTGGAATTCAAAATTTTGGGTTTCGGAACTTAGGAATTTTGGAATTAGGAAATTCGGAATTTTGGAATTCGAAAAGTTAAAATTTGGGTGTTTGGAATTTGAAATTTTGGTTTTCGGAATTTGAGAATTCGAAATTTTGTACTTCAAAATTTTAGTTCTCAAAATTTTGGGTCTCGGAATTCTTTAATACTTTATTATACTAAACTTTATAATTATAAAAACCAAGTTTACAAGTAAATAAATAATTCACAAAATTACAATGAAATTTTAACGCACATGTAATTCAAAATTCAAAAACGTGGAATATTCGAATAGTTCGCTGAAAATTGAAATTCGAATTCTGATACTCGAACGCAACGTTCGAATGATCGTAAGATCCAACATTGGTACGGCTTCTATCAAAGTGGGGAAATAACTGTAAAACTGTAGCGGAAAGTTTGATCAGTATTAGTCGGCTGAGTCCGTTAAAAATACAATTTGCTGCAAAGTTACTCGCGGTTCCCATTAAACGCATCCGCAAAGTGCATTAACCTACGAAGTGGCGCGAACGACGAAACTAAGATCTCGAATAATATTCACACGCCACCAGAGCAACGCGGATGTATGCAAGATAATCACCGCGAAATAGGGATACGTTATAATAATTTCATCGCTGAAACAAATCGAGCTTGATTTTCCGTCGGATGCGTGAAAAACGTGCGGAATGAACGGCCAATCTAGTTTACTAGGGAAATTATGACAACCAAGAAACAAGATTCTCACGCACTTTTATGCATTTTTCAAATTAAAACATTTTGAAGGGGAGGTGAGGATTTGAGAATATTGGGGACCTAGGGATTTTTAACGTTTAGCAATTTGAAAATGTTACTAGGATAAATTACTAAGAATCGTAGATAAATTTAAATCTTTCTCGATATTATCTATAATAAAAACAACATATTATTAAATACGTTAACAAATTATCAAATATTAAAAATATTATACTTTTTTATTAACATCATATTAGTGTAAAGTATAATTTCATTTGTGAATCAGCCTAAAAAGTAGTTACATTTAATAAATTTAATGTTTGATAAAGTTACATTTCCTTAAATATGTAAATTAAATTTATATAAAAAAAGAACTAGATATATTAATAGATATATTGAATTAGATTGATACATAAAATATACTGGATATATTAAAAGAACTACATTTATTGACATTTAATGTTTATTGACATTTAGAGAACTACAAGTTTGAGAATATTAAAAATTGTGTAGGGATTTGAGAATGTAAAAAGTTGTGGATCTAGGGATTTGGTGGCTGAGAAATTTTAGAACATGAGAATTTGAGAACGTAGATATTTTAATATGTTGATATTTGGAAATATAGAGATTTGACGATCTAGGAATTTGAGAACATAAGAATCTGTGAATCTAGGGATTTAGTAGTGTCAAAATTTGGAGATATTGGAATTTGTAGATCTAGGGATTTAATAGTGTAAAAATGTGTAAAATTGGAATTGGGGAATCTAGAGATTTCAGATACTTGAAATTTAGAAATTTAGAAATTTGGAGATTAAAAAATTTGTGAATATGAGAATTCGTAAAATTAAAAATTTTGGATATTTAAGGATTTGAAAGTTTCAGAATTAATAAAATTCTGAAAATTCTAAAAATTCTGAAAGCTCTGAAAACCCTGAAAGTTGTGAAAATTTTGAAAATCCTGAAAATTCCGAAATTTCGAAAATCCTAAAAATTCTGAAAATTCTGAAAACCCTGAAAATTCCGAAATTTCGAAAATCCTAAAAATCATAAAAATTCTGAAAATTCTGAAATTTTGAAAATTTGAAAATTTCAAATGCAGAAACATAAAATTTTCAAATTAAATATTGTCAACGTCACATATGTGTCCTCGCGTATATTGCACCTACATATGTGTACATATATTTCGCTATCACGTATCGTATATCTATAAAGGATTCAACTACAACAATTCTCCTCTGTGTTCTGTGTATCGCATAAATTTCAATTGATCGCCATCACAGTAATTGAAAGCTGAATCATTTTTTCTGCTTTTTTTTTCAATCATATTAGGTATCCGTCATGTGCGACATTCGGATGGTGAAATCGAATCTCAGGGAATTATCGAGAGTTGCTCGAAATATCCAATAATACGAATCGATCGATCGGTCCCGTTGTTCTTGTGGCTGTTCTCATTTGCTTCGTTCGAATGAAGGGAAAAAGTGAAATAAAAATAGAGCGAGAGGAATTGAGAGGTACGAGTATTAAAACGTGTTTTTCAAGAAAATACGAATACGACCATTCTTATGGTTCGCCGCTTTCGCAAATTGAAAAATGTTGAATATTCCTGAACGGTATTTACCGAATTTTTCACATTTTAATTAAGCTTCGAAACGAACGTTTCGTAACTGGAAAGAAATTTTTAATAGCAAGTCTAGAGAATTTTTCTAGTGAAAACAGCAACATGGAGAAAAATTAATGCTGGCTTTCAATTGTTATTTTTCGAAATTGTCATCGTTTAAATTTAAAAATTCAATGCCTTTTAAATTCACTGACTTCTAAATCTAAAAATCTGTCATTTCAGGAGTTTAATATCATTCAAATTTATATCTCAAATTTAAAAATTTAATAAGCTTGAAATTGGAATTTAATACTATTCGAATTTATCATGATATAAATATAAAAATTTATCTTCGAATATAAAGATGTAACAAAATTTGAAATTTTTTGAAGACAGAAATTTAGAAATCTAGTGATTTTGTTTTACGAACCCAGTATTCGATTAAATAATATTGAGATTTGTAATTAATATCATCGCGTGCCACATTAAGTACAGCTTCATCTGTACAATTAACAGTCGTGATGTTTCGTCAAAGAAAGCGTCACCCGTGCAAACTTGGATAACGAGCCATCGCCATTGAACAAGTTATCGATTACATGGTACACAAGAAGAATCTATGCAGCATCGATAATGAACCGCGAACGAGATTTTCGTTAACGATGTGAACCACGTGCAGTTTTATCGAACACCATGTACAAAAATCTTGGCAAGAACAATAACGCTGCAACGATTAGATGCATTGTCAGGCGGCTTCAACGGGTTGCTTCTTCATGAATAATGGATATTGGTATAAGTAAGTGCAATGAGAAATGCACTAATTGAATCTTCCGGGCTGTAATTAATATAAACTATGCGTCCGTGGCCGACCTGCAAGCATTAATTAAATGCTAGACGGGTTATTCCATTTACAACGAAATAGGGATATTTCTCGATTTCAGTTGTGTAGTCACGTACATTCGGGGAATTGTGCAATTTTCTAGGGAAAATGCTTGTGCAACTAGGGACAAGGATTGTTTTTTTGTTTATACATTTTCGAGTTTATGAACACATTTTGAATTGGAGGTTTTGAAATTTTTTAATTATGGTATTGTGGAATTTTGGAACTTTGGAATTTGGGATTCTACAATTTTGGAATTTTGGAAGTTTGCAATCTTGAAATTTTACAATTTTTAATTCGAAATTTTTGAATTCGCAATTTCGGAATTTTTGAAGTGTGGGATTTTGGAATTTGGGAATTTTACAACTTTTAATTCGAAATTTGCGAATTTCGGAATTTTAGAATTCGAAATTTTGGAATTCAAAATTTTGTGTTTCGGAATTTTGGAATTCGAAATTTTGGAATTTGTAAATTTAAAAATTCGAAATTTTGTAATTCAAAATTTTGTGTTTCGGAATTTTGGAATTTGAAAATTTGGAATTTGGGAATTTGAAAATTTTGAAACTCGGAATTTTGGAATTCGGAATTTTGGAATTTGAAAATTTTGAAATTCGGAATTTTGGAAATTGTAAATATTAAAATTCGGAATTTTGGAACTTGTAAATATTAAAATTCGGAATTTTGGAACTTTTAAATTTTGAAATTCGGAATTTTGTAATTCGAAAATTTGAATTTCGGAATTCTGAAATTTGTAAATTTTGAAATTCGGAATTTTGTAATTCGAAAATTTGAATTTCGGAATTTTGGAACTCAAAAATTTGAATTTAGAAATTTTTGAATTCAAAATTTTGTATTACGGAATTTTGGAATTCGAAATTTTGAAATTTGAAATTTTGGAATTTTGAAATTTTGAAATTTTGAAATTCGGAATTTTGGAATTCGAAATTTTGAAATTCGGAATTTTGGAATTTGAAGTTCAGGGTTTCGGAATTTTGAAAATCCCAATTTTTGGATTCTTAGTGGTGCAATATTTAAATTTGCAACTTTGACATTTACAATTTCTCAATTTACAAATTTGAAAATTTCATAATTTGCAAATTGAACCTTGTATATAAATTTAGACTCACTGACATGAAAATTGCAGAACTCGTAATTTCAGAAACTCGATAATCTTAAACGTTATAACTTCAGAAATTTAGATTTATTAATGCAATTTCGAAAACCTAAAAATTCGGCGATGTTGGAAGTACGAAATTATGAAGTCCGCGTATTTAAATCTCCCAAAATCGAAGGCAAATGTCGAAGCACCACTTGTTCCTGCTGAGAGACAAGCCTCCACCGCATTCGATTGTACCATTGCAGCAAAATTGAATGAGTTCGAACAATAGAAAGACATTTTCGTTGTTTCATATTTGTCCTTCGAAAACATGTTGGAGCATTCGATGTTTTGTAACGGATGGAATTATTCGGAAAAAACTGGTGCATGCTTCTTGCTGGTGCATAAATTTTCGAGGTTAGGTAAACGCAACGGGACGTGGTCACGAGAACATCGTGAAAACGAATCAACGAACGATCAATTCAAACGGATCACTCGTTTCACTGGTAGCTGGTCGGTTCTTGTGTGTCTGAAAACAATGCTCGCAAACTGGAACGAATTCGAACAAAGGGGACTATTTTCTAGTAATTTCTTTTCGTTGGCGCCACCCAATTGAAAAAAAACACCGTGAAATAATGTCGCCTTTATGAAGCACACCAATCACCTCTCATTCGCTATTTCGAAACTGCTGTTTCTTTCAAATTCAACATCAACACACGATTTACAGTTTAATTTTAGCTTCATTCACAGCAAATAAGTGCTCAGGATAAACTTCGCTTCTGTGCTGTGATTACAAGCTCATTATGCACAAGATTCGATTCAATTTACTGTTGCTGTGTAAAGTAAAACGTAATTCGTAATTTCTTTCTCATTTTACATTTTCTAATTTTTAGCGAATTTTATAAATTCACTGATTCTTTAAATTTTTATATTTTTCATTCAACTTTCAAAATTGACAATCTTCAAATGTTCAAATTGTAAAATGTGCGAATTTAAAAATTTGTTAATTTTAATAAGCATCCATAAATTATCAAATTATTATATTTCTTAATTGCTATATGAGTATGGAAATTTGAAACTAAATTTTGTAAAATTTCAACCTTTAAAGTATGAGCTTGTAAATTTGTAAAGTTGGTAAATCAATGTTGTTACGTTTGTGAACTTCAAAAATTATAAATTTTCGAATTACTTGTTTTAATATTATATAATAGTTCTGACGAATAAATTGTCAAAATAAACTTTCACACCTCATCGTGACTCATATTCCTCTTTGCTCACACACCCTTCAAGTACCCATCACTACATCAAATCCACTTGCAAATCCGAGTCTATCCAACCTTTCCTGACCGAAGAGCACATTTCATAGCAGCATGTCGATCGAAATTATAATTACGATCACATCGAAGCGAAACATTTCGAAGTATTAAAAGCCGAAACCTACCGCACGACAGTCATGCTCTGTAATTAACAAAAACGGGATCACACCGGATATCTCGTCGACATTACTGTGTGTTCATTCTACTCCGGAACGGTATCAGAAAAATTGAATACGGAGGTACGCATGTAATGATGATGACCATCGTTCGAGTGAAAAAAGGAAACGAAAAAGAAGTGGCAAGAACAGATTGCAAAGACCGGGATAAAGTGGAACAGGAGGAGGGGAGAGGGGAGAAGCAAACATGCAAAAGATTCGTGGCGCCTTGTACATTGCCGATCATTTATCGCCAACTCCTCGACTTATCGAGCTGACGAGCGGTTCTGCTGTTCCCGACAGTTTAACGTCCACAACGGATCCCCTTGCTTCTGGTAATTTCAATTTTTTTCTCTCCTCGGGCTTCCTCTTTGCTTCGTTCGCTGTCAGATAAAAGTCGAACGGCTACGATTTTAAAACTAATTGCGTCACTTTGATCGGCCAACAGGAAATCGAACGCGTTACGTGTACGGGCCTCACAGAGTCGTCGAAGACTTTTTTATTCGGGGAGATTGCTTTTTGGGAATATTCGCATGGATCTGGAATTTTGAAATTCGGACAGCATTTGATAATTTGGGGATTTAATCATTAGGAAATTTGAGTTTCAGATTTGGAAAATTTAAGTGAGGGAAATTGGAGAATTTGGGGATGTAGGAATTTGGGTTTTGGGAAAGTGAAGTGGAAATTTTCGAATTTAGGGATTTAATAATGCGAAAAAGTAGGATTTTGAGTTTTGGGAAAATGGAAATTTTCGAATTTGAGGATTTAGCAATCCGAAATTTTGGAACTTTGGAATTTTCAAATTTTCAAATTTTCAAATTAGGGAATTCTGGAACTTTGGAATTTTCAAATTGTAGAAGTTTGGAATTTTTTAATTTTGGAATATTGGAATTCTGGAATTTAGAATTCGGAATTCTTAAATTCTGGAATTTTTTAATTTTGGAATTCTGGAACTTTGGAATTTTCAAATTGTAGAAGTTTGGAATTTTTTAATTTTGGAATATTGGGATTTTGGAATTTCGGAATTTCGGAATTTCGGAATTCTGGAATTTAGAATTTGGAATTCTTGAATTCTGGAATTTTGGAATTCTGGAATTCTGGATCTTTGGAATTTTCAAATTGTAGAAGTTTGGAATTTTTTAATTTTGGAATATTGGAATTTTGGAATTCTGGAATTTAGAATTCTTGAATTCTGGAATTCTGAAATTCTGGAATTTGGAATTCTGAAAGTAGAAATTCTGGAATTTTAGAATACTGAAATTTGGAAATTGGAAGTCTGAAATTCTGGAATTTGGAACTCTGGAATTTGCAGTTTTGGAATTCTGGAATTCTGGAATTTGGAATTTGGAATTCTGGAATTTTGGAATTTTGGAATTCCGGAAATCTGGAATTTAGAATTGGGAATTCTGGAATTTGGAATTGGGAATTCTGGAATTTGAAATTTTAGAATTTGGAATTCTGGAATCTGGAATTTAGAATTCTGGAATCTAGAATTTGGAATTCTGGAATTTTAGGATTCTGGAATTTTGTAATTGGAAGTCTGAAATTCTGAAATTCTGAATCGTGGAATTCTGAAATTTGTTATATTGCAATATTGAAATTAGAAACTTTTCAATTTTAGAATTTCGAAATGTGCAAATTTGAAAATTTCAAAATTTAGTCCCACCGAAATTCGAAACTTTAACTTGTGAGGTCAGATATTTCAACACTTCATCAGTTGAAATTTAGAACCCTTCAAACATGAAAACTGCGACGTTCCAAAATTCATATATATTAATCTCTATAAACAATAACAAAAAATATCTTTGAAATTCCCCAATATGGAATTTCGCTCAAAAGATCTCACGTTGCACACATATCACCGCATCCGCATTCCTGCTTCCCCCATAACATTTTCGAGGAGAGAAATTTCAAAAGGAGTGACAAAACCATCGGCGTCGAGCAAGAAAAAGGCAAAAAAAGAAACTGGAAAAAACGAAACGAAGAAGCCAGTGGAGCGATTGAAGATCAGCCAATCGACCACTAGCAATCGACGTAGTTCTACCAGCTTGAAAATGAGACCGACACGGTTACGCTTTGACGACTTCCTGACACGAGCTTCCTGTACCTGATCATTCACGAGCAAAATGTCGCCTCTTGAACGGTTTCGCTGCGATTACCGATGGAACGCGACAATTCGTGCACTGTTCACGCGTTTTGGCCTTCACGGTCGTTGCTCTTCTTTCATCGTCCGACGATTTTCTCGAAAAAAAAAAAGACATTCGGTATTCTTACGGCAAACCGCTAACTCCCTGACGATGGCAGAAATACGCGGAATGCGGTGGTTAAACTGCATTTCGATACTTTCGAGTGCTTGAGGTGCCCGAAGGAGGAATGTCAATTTATTGAATGGAGAGTTACGATGAAATATCGTTTTGGTATTGCTCGTTTGTGGGTAATCTTGAAAGAATTCATTAAATGATAGATGAGTTATTACACTAATGGGTAAAGAGGGTTGTACTGATTAGTTATAAAGATTTTATATAGGATTTTGTAATATTTACAAATATTGGTAGAAAGGGTGTTATTAATATTTTCAATGTCACAGTCATGTGTGCTTGTATTGCAAAATTCAAGAGGGTAAATGGTAGTGGAACAAGAGATATGACCTGTTTCACACTGTAACTATGAAAGTTATAGGTTTTGTAATATACAAATATTTAAATTTTCAAATTGGAACTAGAAATTTGGGGAATTTTGAAAAATAGGAATTTGGAATTTTGGAATTCTGGAACTCTGGAATTTTTGAATTTTTGAATTTTGGATCTCTGGAATTTTTGAATTTTGGAATTCTGGAATTTTTGAATTTTGGAAATTTAGAACTAGAATTTTGGAATTTTTGAATTTTGGAATTCTGTAACTCTGGAATTTTGGAATTTTGGAATTTTGGAATTTTGGAATTTTGGAACTCTGGAATTTTGGAATTGTGGAACTCCGGAATTTTTGAATTTTGGATCTCTGGAATTTTTGAATTTTGGAAATTTAGAACTAGAATTTTTGAATTTTTGAATTTTGGAATTCTGGAACTCTGCAATTTTGGAATTCTGGAACTCTGCAATTTTGGAATTTTGGAATTTTGGAACTCTGGAATTTTGGAATTGTGGAACTCCGGAATTTTTGAATCTTGGATCTCTGGAATTTTGGAATTCTGGAACTCTGCAATTTTGGAATTTTGGAATTTTGGAAATTTAGGACTCTAGAATTTTGGAATTTTGGAACTCTAGAATTTTTTAATTTTTGAATTTTGGAACTCTGGGATTTTGGAACTCTGGAATTTTGAAACTAGAATTTTGGAATTTTTGAATTTGAAATGTTGAAATTTTGTAACTTGTTACTTTGGAATTTTGAACTTTGTACAATTTTGAAACTTTATAGTTTTTTAATTTAGAAATGTTTGAATAATGAAATTTTATAATTTTACAAATTTTTAAATCTTGGAACCTTCACATTTTCGAATTTTGAATTTTTGCAACTTTAAAACTTCAGAATTAGTGAATTTTGAAACTTAAAAATTTTTTAATTTTAAAACTTCGAATGATTTATAATTTTGTAAGTTTATAAATAGACAGTTTTGGAATGTTGTAATTTTATAACTTTATAATTCTGTTATTTTGTAATCTTGCAATTTTATAATTTTACACTAATGTATTTATATACCTTTGAAACTGTGTAATTTTTCAGTTTTACAATTTTTGAAAATCCAACTTTGTATAAAATATCGGAATGTTCGCACCGTTTGATATTACGTGCGATATAACTGCAACGAGAGCAGCAAAAAATCAGTTTGACCAATACGGGCACGAATTAGCGGTTTGGGAGCAAATTGCCTTTTTTTTGTCTCGGACGAGATAAATTACCTTCCATTATGGGAAGCAGTATGCCTTTTTTTGATAACGTTATTACCGTAACCTCGGGTTAAAAAACGCGAATGTCTTTATTTTGTATCGGTACCAAATTCGTGGCAAGAAACGGGTCTTTTGATTAAATCGTTATTAAATCTTTGCGGTCCACGATAATCTTCCATGTACTTACCGACAAGTCTGGTAATAACCGACGAAATTAGGAAAAAGTAAAAAAAATTTCCTTCCGTATATGTCGAAAAAGAGTAATAACGCTGTTATCATCGAATTACGATATCCGAGCTTAATATGTGATCTCAATAAAAAATTTTAAATATACAATATTGGACATTCTGAAATAAAATCATTATATAGTCATAATGTTCAGAGTATTAATTCGAAATATAGGAATATAGCTGTATAGGAATCTAGGGATGTAGAAATATAGGTATATAGCAATCTAGGGATATGGGAGTCTAAGGATATGGGGATTTAGGGATATGGGAATTTAGGGATATGGGAATCTAGGGATATGGGCATCTAGGGATCTGGGAATCTAGGGATATGGGCATCTAGGGATATGGGAATCTAGGGATATTGGAATCTAGGGATATGAGAATCTAGGGATATGGGAATCTAGGGATATGGGAATCTAGGGATATGGGAATCTAGGGACTTGGGCATCTAGGGATATGGGAATCTAGGGATATGGGCATCTAGGGATATGGGAATCTAGGGATATAGGAATATAGGAACATAGGATAGGAATATAGGGATTTGTAAATATTGACATCAATCGATATAGAGATATCATCATATAGGAATCTAGAAACATAGGGATATAACCATGTAGCAAACTAAGAGTATAGAAATTTAGAGATACTGAAATTCGTAGATATAGGGATCTGTATAGTTATACTTGTATAGTTAGATACAGAAATCAAAATATAAATAGTGATTTTAAAATATACTGATTTAGAGACGTAGAAAATTGTGCACATACAAGTCTACTGACAGACATCTACAGGTAATAGAAGACATGGGATGTAATATGATGTTACAAAGTAGACAGTGCGTTATAATTTCTGAGACACCTTGTTTACCATACAGCATAATCTTTCGTTTTTATGAGATCACAGAGCACAATGTAGTAACCATGAAGTTGCAATTATGACACAATATGAGATTAACTCCAGGGCTCAATAAAAACACCTTGTTTTGTACGCATAAAAAGTTGCTGTTTACATACTAGTTTTTTCCTTGTAACGCTTTATTAATTCATAAACTTGTTTGCTTAAAGAAGATAACAGGATAATAAAGAATCTTTCAAAATGATATATTAATTTTATATTAAGAAAATTACGCAATTTTATATTGTATATAAAATATTTTGAAAACATTTTTTTATTTATATTGTTATATTTTGTTGTGGATAATAGTGTTGACTAGATAATGCTTTTGAAATCTAAGAATTTGGGGATTTGGTAATTTTTGGAATTGGAAATTGAACATTTTTTTACCTATATATTAATCTACATTTGCAGTTCTTAATTTCTTTTACCTAACAACTTAATTTACAAAATAGATCAAGGGATTCTCAATAAAATTGCAACAGTGCGGAGTATGTGACAAATATATTTTTCCTTTATTATCAATCTATTTACCTGAAGTATTTATAAGATCCAAGAGAAATATCGAGCCACACTCGACATAGTGCAATGGTAATCCTCCTCATTTCTTATTGAAGAAAAGTGCTGACTCCGTAAATATGAAGTAAAATAATCGACAAAACGTCGAAAAATTTAAAATATTAGAATTTCTACTAGTTATTTGATATGTTCTTCCATATTTCAATTAAAGCTCAAAATCCTTATACAGTATTGCCTCGAAACAAGCAACAGTTTCGAGCTTCGAAATTAGCAAATTTTTATCCACACTTCTTTGATTGAAGTCCGCCGCCGAGTGAGAGATCGGCGACGGAGTGAGAGGTCCGTAATACAGAAGAAGTTATGGAACGAGTCGTGGAAAGAGGACAGAACATGTATATTGTTTTCTCACTCTGACACATAGCGATTTAAAAAACAAAAGCAAGCTGAATAGCATACCACCTTCGAAATAAGCAACTGGCCGGTCCCGAACGTGTTGCTTATTTCGAGGCAATACTGTACATGAAAGTACTCGTCCAGCATCTCATGCAACATTCTCCGTAATCTTCCTTTCCCACAAAAGCGCCAGATCGTAAGTTGCATCGGTGAGTCAAACAATCACGAGCGAATGTAGGTAAGATCATCTTCATACGATAAAGAAACGATGCACCCTATCGTTTCAGCAACAGAATAGCGGCATGGCCGCAGGTTTTGCACGGCGAATATTTGTTTCTCGTAAAACGGGACCGGTGGTAGGTTCGCAGGGCCCCGTGTAACCGTGGTTCATGATCGACGATGGGACACAATGACGACACAGTCGTTCGCGTCACGATCACGAAATTTCTGTAGCCAGCAACCGGGCCCCGTTACTCGATGATAGGATCGTCTTACGAGCGACCTAACTGCTCGTCCACTTCCCATTTGCCCCCCGTCCTGCTACTCTGATGTGGACCGTTTCACAATGCACGATCGTATATCGAACATCGTAGTAATTAGTCGTCGAATGGTATCATTCCGTTAGACATGGACCAACAGGGCCGAAGCAAATTGGGTACTTCTGGGGACTAGCACGTGGGATTGAAATTTATCGAATTGTATGTGCGTCGCAGTGTCAGTTTAGCCATTAAACGAGGGACACTTCAGACTTAGGATCAAGACTTAGACTGTCAAGTCTAATATGGAAACTTGTGAAGTCTAATGTGGAGACTTCATGTGTAGTCTAATGTGGAGACTTCATTTGATGTCCTAATATTTATAAGTGGACTGTATGTTGAACAATTGTATACCACCGACACGTAACCTTTCTACTTATTTTTAATTATGTCAAACTGAACGACTATGTACTCCTGTTCCGAAGTGAACAACGTGTCTATCTATCCGATGTTTCGAACATCGTGTCTATTTCATGTCCATATTTTCGATTGCTTGTTTTACAAGATGAAGACTCGGTGTATTTTTACGAACAGTGCTGAGGGAAGTTCCTGATTTCTGTTGGGTACGCAAATTTCGGAGGAAATGATAAACTGAGTGACGTATGTAAAGGATCTGGCTCTCCAAAAGCGACCATAGCAAGTAATAAAATCAAGCATTACACCGACACGAATAGAAAATGAAGGACTCTACTACCAAGATTAAGGGTTCTGGCAAACAGATGTGAATAATGATAAACTAAAAATATTTGATGGGATGTAACAACTCCTGTGCAGCTACTGCTATTGATTTTTACCCATACTGCAACGTATTGGAGGACATTTGAACCTATGAATGTCCAGAGAAACTAAAAACGATATATTGTTATATCCAAACCTGAATCGTGGTCTAATCCCCTGGCTATGGTATTGTCACTCTAACATCCACACTTAGAGATACTAAAAGTAATTTTAGAATTTACAAAGAATTCTACATATATTATCAAATTTGTAAATGGATGTTTGAAATGGTATTTACAGATTTCAAAGTTACAAATTGTTACTCTATAACGAGATCGTCTTATAGGGGACTTAACTGTCCGTCCACTTCCCATTTGCCTTCCGTTAGGCTACTCTGATGTTGGCGGCTTCACAATGTACGTTTGTACATCCAACATCGCGGTAATTAGTCGCCGAATAGCATAATTCTGTTAGAGATGAACCAACAGGCCCGGGCAAATTGTGGGGACTATTCAGCACGTGGGATTTGGTTAAAATTCGTGAAATTGCACATTCGGGAATTTGATGGGTATTGACTTTAGAATTGACAAAGTTATGTTACTAAATTTGTGAATTTTGTAAATTTATGTTATTAAATTTGGAAGTTTGAAATGGTCGTACTTACATTTCGAATTTACAGATTATTACATAATTTCAAGTTCTATACGATGAAACTTGAAACTATGAAATCATAAAACTGCAAGTTTAAGAACATGTTAATTTACTGGTTTTACGGAATTTGATCATTTAAATATTTTTGAATTCTCAATTTAAATAATTACCCAATCTTCATATTCGGTACTCAAATTTTTCATATAAATTTTTTATTTTTAATCTGAAATTTTCAAACTATCAAATTCTTCAGTTCACAAATTCTAGGAGTAGAATTTTGAAATTTCCAAGTATCCAAATTCCGAAATTCCGAAATTTAAAAATTTTAGTTTGCTATTCGAAATATATTCACATCGTCCAAAATAAATGCTCAACAAAACATAAAACAAACGTTCTGCATCAATTAACAAAACCGAACAAAATACATACTATGCTCATTATTTTTAAAACATCAATTTTCTTATATATGTAAAATATTCATTTTCTTATATTTTTAAAATATTAATTTTCTGGTATTTTTAAAATATGAATTTTCTAATATTTTTGCAAAACACGCTCTCTTCCGGATTCACCCTAATCGCGTTCCAGGTAGCACGTGACGAAGCAAATGACTTTTCTTTCTGCGACCGTGATACTCTTGTTTCTGGTGCTCGTTAAAAGCGGCTCCTTGATGGATTCCACCGCGAGATTAATCTTCCGCCGTTGGCAACGATGAGCCTACTTTTTTTTTTAACCCCCGAAGCGGATTTCGTTCGATTAGCTCCCTTTCCGGCGAGAACATCGGTGACAAATGGACGAGCTCGAAGCGAAACACGAGGAGCACTCGATTAATCAACTTTCGTGTCTCGTTCCTTTCTTTTTTTCAGCGGCTGCAATTTTGCATATCGCCGCGTACGCCTCGATAGATCGTTCATATAGGGTAATTTATTCTTTATATGCTCGGTTTTGAACGGAGAATTAATTTAAATGAAGTCTGGTACACGGCGCGTTATCGATGAATCGCGTTGCGTCGCGTGAAATTGAATGACGTGTCAAATTAGTATTGTATATACCAAGGAAACGTTATGCTAATTTTTTGATTAATTATATTTTTCGTTTCAATGTTCCAAGACACAATTTGCTTAGTCACGTTTAGATCATGTTCGGGATTCTAATTTCATAAATGAACGAATTATGACAATTACCGGATGCTCGTGATAAATTTTTCATTTTTTTCATTTGCAGGTTTCTGCATAATCATATTCGATCACTTCTGACGCGCACAGATGTTGAGTCATCGAGATTGATACGGCTTTCTGAATAAATTTAAAGTTTTAGGTAGTCTTTTAGGGAGAGATTTATTACTTAATTATCGGGTCTCAAGAAATAATTAATTACTGAACGATATTAAATTTGTCGCGACATTCTTTCTTTTTTTTTAAGTATATTATACCTTCACATGTTCTTTATTTCCTAATATTATTTATATTTTATTTTCATTTTGTCTTTCATATTTTTTATTGTCACTGAATCTTTAATGCCCTTGCGTCAATGAAGGACTAGTTTTTTAGTATTTTTATGTGCTTTAGTAAGAAATTAATATTTCAGTATTTTACCAGAATTTAATAAGACTCGAAGAAAGTTGATTATTTCAATTTTATATATCGATACATATTGATATATATTGATATCTATGTAATATCTATATGGATACATAAAGTTCATTTCGATAGAGAAGTATGAACGTTTCTAGTTAGTATTTTTTATGTATATGTATTTTTGTTACTAGCAATTATAAGAACCAAATTATAATAGCGTTTTATATAATTAACTACTAAAATTGAAAATATTTACTATTATATTTTATTTAAAGATATATTATGTTGTCTATGAATTGACTAATACTTAACTATAAAGAATCGTTCTAGACCGCATGGGAACTTACCTGAAACAAAAAAACAAAACAAGAGTTGTAATTTTCGAAGCAATTTGATTACTTAACTTTATAAATAGTTCATGCAGTATTTATACAATTTTACAAAAAAAAAAAACAGCAAACATAGGGAATGAAGTCACAAAATTAACACTAAAACTACCAAAGCCACCAAATGACCAATTCACAAGTTTTTAACTATAAGCACAATTTTTATAAAAGTTTTCATGAAATCTCCGTTGATTTTCATCGAACTAAAAAATTAACATGCATGTAAATTGATCCTATATTTGCATATTTATTTTTCAATTTCATTTTTAATTTCAAATAAAGTGTCAATACGCTGATAGGTTCAGTATTAAACGTACTATAACCAGATCCGAATGTCCACATCCGCTATCGACATAAAATTCGATCGAATGAATACATGCATATAGCCAGAAAAGAACGTATGCATTCACAAAAGTGTTATCAATACCAGAATCGTTGGTACAAGCAATTTTTGACATTATACTTTCGCGCGATCAGCGTTATTGAACCAGTATCCGTTGATTTTGTTCAGCAGCCCGACAAAAGAGACAAAAGGGGATGTTCCGTACAGTCTCTTCAGAGGCAGCCGTTCAGATCCTCTCGAAGCGTTTGTGCTTGCCAGCCCAGTCATTTTTCACCCTTATCGTTCGGCTTTTATTTAAACGCGAATCGAGTGGCTCCGCGTATAAAGGAGGAGCGCCACCCCGTCGATAGAGAAAATCGCGACGGATATCGCGAAAACTTTCTAACGATATAGTGCCCTGAAGGGGTGTGTTGGTCCCCCGGCAAAAGTTTCTCACGCGTTTTGATAGGAGCTCGGAGCGGACCGGCCCGATACGAAGTTAGCGCCTCGTGTCCGAGAGATTTAAAGTTTGCTGCGCAGACTTCCGGTATTACGGGATTTCGATATGACAAAACGAGTCACGAGGAAAAGGGAACAAGACGGATCTCGTGGGAAATTCTTTATTAAATATATCCTGCTTATTGCTCAGATTTCAGAGAAAGGGTAGAGCTGAAACTTCGATGTGCCATTTAAACAGATAGTTTAACACTAAACCTACCGGCGTATAATATGCACTTAATTTGGAATGGAAAATGAAGTTAAAAAATAAATAGACAAAAACATAAATTACACATTAATTTTTGATCTTGAAAACCAATGCAGATTTCAAGAAAAGTACTTTAACAAATTATGGAACTTATGATAGGAAACTTGTGGAGCGGTCATTTAACTGGTTTAATTTAGTTCGAGTGTAAAGGGTTAATGACGTACAAAAATTCGAAAAAAATTCAGAACCATTGGGAACAGTAGCACATATTACAGAATTTTCCTAGATTTATTACAAAGTGAAACCCCGTCAAAAAATAGAAAAATGCAATATTCTTCAAATACTTTTAAATCGCTAGTTTTCTACACCTTCAGTATAAATTAAAGCAAAAAGTTAAATTTCTGGTGTGGTGATGTGGTGACGATTTTTCAGTATGATGGTACTATGGTGTGTATGTTTGCCACTATCACCTCAGTTAATATAGGGGGTTGTAGCGTGAGATTTTTTGGGCATAAAAAATCTTGCAAGTTTCATTTGGCTCAAGGCATCTGATCATCTAATTTGACTATAACCTCACATATTTTCAAGAGTTGCACGATAGCTTTGCAAAATTGCTACTTCCCATGTACCCTACAGGTGCACGAATCGGTGTTGCAAAGGTCGTGAGTTCATCCCGCACGATAAGCGATGTTTATGCATTTATCGAAGTCTACAAAATAGACATAAATCCGTAGACTGGATCTGAGATAACATGATTTATTTATGCCTCGCAGATGAATCATATACACGTAACATCTACAGTTATTTATGGGGTAACAAAGATCTGTATTTAACTGTACATAGAACTTAAATCGCTGATTTAATATAACATTACCGTAATAAAATAATCTAGATTTTTGCTCGAGGCTGCCTAGTCAGCTGTCTCTTACGTATCCTCCAGCGTAAAATGAGTTTCACGATTTAGAACAGGCCGGAGTCGGTTCTAGAGACGTTTACTCCCCGGTTGCGAGTTGGGTAGCGTTATTTGGAAAATTGAAACGGACTATCCGAATCTCTGGAGGACCGTCGCAATTCATAAAATATTCCGCGATTCGAGTTGGCGCGGTTTCAGCTGCTGGCATTAGCAACTTCGAAACGTATGCGCCACCGTTAGCTTCTAACCGGTGATCAAAGAGGATTATAAGCTTAAGTCGGTTCCAACCGAGGCAAACGCAATTGACAAGCTTACCAAAGATCGCAGAGAGGCGAAATCTGGTAAATCGGTGCAGCTGCTGTCGTCCAAGCGACCGCGAAATTAAAAAATAACACGGCGGCCGAAATAACGACGGCTAATTACGGGGAAATATCGAACGGGACAATGATAATCGCGTGCGCAAGTTTCGAAAATATGCTCTTTTAATTGCGCCGGTTCACGGTCCCTTCGTTCTCAACAGCAACCACGCGAATCGGCCGATTACGCTCCCACAGATCTAATCGATTGATGTATACAAAGATGGAAATGAAAGTCGGAAATGTTTCATAAAATTACACGCTCGCCAGCTTAATCTGGTGATTTCGATCTAAATAACTTCCCGAACTGATCCGATGTGCTTATGCGTCTGTTACTGCTTGCTGAATGGAAGACTAGCAGGATTATTAACAGACATTTCATTGGATAACCGAACGTTTTCGAGTGCAGTTAATTGAATGAATTCCAAGTTTCGATGAAATATTGATATGATTGTATGAATTAAAAATGTCTGTCTCGTGCAAACGGTATGGAATGATGAAACAGAAAATTTAAATAAATTAAGTTTACAGGGTAAACTTTTATTTGTGTGCAATTGTGTTGAAGGCTCGGCTCATTTTAAAATAAAATACAAAATAATAGATTGAATTAATGTATTTCAATGAATTTATTATATTTATTTTAGAAATGACAAAATTGTTTTCTTTGCGTTAATTTTATGGCACATTTTATGAGAAGTTCAAATAACTCGTATACAAATAATTTTCTCATTTAACTAAGACATCATAATAAAACAATTTGAAATTGTAATAATCATAATATCTGGCAATAGCATAACATAACAATAGCAATATTAATAAAATAATATTAGCAATGTTTACATGAAATGATTAAAAGCTGTTTCACAAATTATTTAAATAAAAATTAGATTAATTCTTTAATTAATTATTATCGACGTTCTAAAGACATCTGCTTTATAATTTATGAAATAATTTAAAAAGAAAACATTTTCATAATAAATAATTCATAATACCTAATCATTTAACTAGTTTAAATAATATATTATTTAAATAACTATTTTAAAAATATATTACTTGAAAAATTTTCGCGATTATTATACTCTTTAAAATGCAATTACACCTCGTAGGCGTGAAAATATCAACAAGATAAAGATTTTCCTAGTACTTGCACAGTGCATGAAGCAGAAAGATATAATTAAAGAAATTAAGTGGTAAATATCAACATAGTGTGATATGTTAATTGAGCGCTCAAGAATTTAAGGATTTCCTGAACACACAAAAAGAAATACAAGTCACGTGCTTTGATTAATACTGATAAAGTATAAGGGAATTATCTCTGCTTATCCGACAGTAATTAACAAACTGTATCTAGAACAATAAGAATAAATTTGCACAAATTGAAGAATTATTACAAATATCAAGTTTCTTTTGCTCATTTCAGAATTTTTCTATTTTTTAGTTATATATAGCAGTTTAAATTGCAATATAGGAAAAGAAATATAATTTTTATCATTTTCTTTCTCAATTCTTCATTATGCACTATTTGTAATTTATATGTGTAGTAAGTTCGCAGTCGAATCAATGGAAACTGCTTTCAATTGCCAACTCAGACTTCTGTACAGTGTAAAGTAATATAAAAAATATTATTATAAAATATAGAAAAATTCTCAAATTTCCAAGTTTCTAAATTTCAATCTCTTCAAATTTTTAGATATCTAAGTTCCTACATTTCTAAATTTCTTCAGATCTAAATTTACATTATCTACAGAATTGAATATGTTTAAATTTTCAAGATGTCCATATTCTCGAATCCATAAATCTCTAAATTCCCAAATTTGTAAACCTCCAAATCCCCAAATCTACAAATTCACAGACAACCACATCAAAAAACCTCTAAATTTATAAACGTCTACATCCCCAAATCCATAAATGTTGTAGGTGAGGAGATCCGTGGTCGAAAAGTGACGTATTAAGTTGTATAAAGAACGAACAAAATATTTATTTAATAAGAAATACAAAATGAACAATTCAATAACGTGAGGAAAAAAGGCAAAGAACAAAATTCAGTCGAAACATGCGAACGCGAGAAGAAATTTTTAATGGTGATATAATAAATAATAAATTCCGTTAGATGGAGACAAATGTTAATTCGTGTATCGTTTCGTTTTATCACCAATAATAAATTCATAGACATCCAAACCCCTAAACCTCCAATTCATAAACGTCTACATCTCCAAATTTCCAAATTCCTAAACACCCACATCTCCAAATCTCCAAATTCCTAAACATCCACATCCCCGAACCTCCAATTTATAAACGTCTACATCCCCAAATCCCTAAAGTCATAGACATCCAAACCCCCAAACCACTAAGTTCATAAACATCCACATCTTTAAAACTCCAAATTCCTAAACACCCGCATCTCCAAATCTCCAAAATCGTAAATGTCCACATCCCCAAACCTCCAATTTATAAACGTCTACATCCCCAAATCCCTAAAGTCATAGACATCCAAACCCCCAAACCACTAAGTTCATAAACATCCACATCTTTAAAACTCCAAATTCCTAAACACCCACATCCCCAAATCTCCAAACTCCTAAACATCCACATCCCCAAACCTTCAATTTATAAACGTCTACATCTTCAATTCCCTAAATTCATGGACATCCAAATCCCTAAACCTCCAAATCCGTAAACGTCTATATCTCCAAATCTCCAAATTCGTAAACACCCACATCCCTAAATATCCAAATTCCTAAACATCCACATCCCCAAACCTCCAAACTCGCAACCTCCCAAATCCCCAAATGTTCAACAACACCTCAGCATCCAAATTCCGAAACCTCCCCCCTAAAAATATACAAATCCTCCTCATTAAAATTTCTTCCGAGGAGTAAGAGTCTTAATAGGTGCTTAACACAAGCTCAATAGGTGCTTAACAGATTCGCACTCTCCCGTACCTTCCTGTTTACAAGTACGCCACTAAACGCGGGTATGCTGTCAAACAGCAGCCGGATGCATTAAAGGGTAAACAGTATCGTGCAATTACAAAACGTTAGCTCGGTCCGTAAGCGCGAGTGGTATTGCAAATTGTTGCGGGGTATCGCATCCTCCCGGGACGATATCGTTGCAAGGAACGCATTCCAGAGTTTCAACCGTACAGAACGGAAGGCGCGGGGGAACCACAGAAGCGTTAACGAAAGATCAAGGAAATGATTTCACGATCTGATTGTCCAGTTATTTACTGTCACTCGCTACGTTACGTCGGGTTATTCACCATCGAAGCATCCTTGGATAACGGGGCCTGGCCGCATACCACGGATTGCAACGTTGCAACACCATAAGGCCGCGCACGAGCCGACAGGGTTTGATGTGCATAATGGTTACCGATGACAAAAATATCGTTGGCCCACGGCGACCCTTAATTAGAGATGTTCAAGTTTTTATACGAGCTTCGTGCAATCCTTTCATCGGAATGACTCGTCACGAAATAGGTGAAAACCCATTCGAAAACTAACGACCACCGGGCAAAGTGAAATTAAAATGCATCCAGGACTGCTTTTACCTGTTTTCATATGCTTGCTGCGTTGGTCAACCGGTAAAAGCGGATTATTACCGTTAGACACGCTTTGTCATTATCCCGACTTTTCGCGTGTCATTTTTTGTGACAGCGAAACGAACCTTTGTATTAAAAAGAACATCCTTGCAACCGCGAGGCATGTTATTTCTGGTTCAATCTGAATTTTAATGATCTGGCTGTTAGGGGAGATGCTGCGTCTAGGGACAATGCTATTTTCTTGAAATATAAGCACCGAAGATATTTTCATGCGGCAATAAAGAAACCTTTATTCAGAGAGGTAGCCATTTACGATATTAGACGTAATTGCAAATGGCTACCTGATCGATGTACATCTTCGTGTTTGACAAATAATGTTTAGAAGATGTTCAGAAGTAAATATTTTAGGAAAATTGTAAATTTTTATAATGCCACAGGGATTTTTAAGGTTATGCAATCGTTTCTTGCTCGGAAAATTTATGTAGCAGTTAACCTCAAATCTATTGCTTTCATATCAAACTAATTTGAACTTGATTGCTCTTTGATGGAAACTGATATCTACTCAGAAACACATAATTCAATTGTGCCTAAGAACATTCTAAATTTTCAAATCGATTTCAGTTATAATGTGAGCTCAACTAAAATATTCGAAAACTTTGAATTTTTTTTAGTAACGATTTATTTTTTTTACTAGACTCTCTTTAATTTTTATTAAATTACTGACATCAAAAGCTAACCAATAACCAATAATATTATAATTTTTATTTAGTAATAATAATTCTATATATCTGTTGTAACAATTGTAATAATAAGTGCAAATTTTATTTTATATTTCGAACTTTGAATTGCACCAAGCAAAGTATAATAAGAAAAAGATTTGAAAATTTCTAAATAGTATAATGATAATATATAAATAAATAGCATGAAAGGAAGTACAAGTAATATCAAAATTGTTATATGACAAATAAATCTGTACGATACTATATTTAGGTAATGTTTGAATGATTGATATGAACATCTGTATACGTATACATATGAAATTTTAATGGAACAGAACTAGCTCCAGGCGAAGGCATCGCAGATATAAAATTTTATAGTATTGATTTGTAGCTTCACGGTGGATTGCTGTTTTTGATGTACGTTGAATGATGGCCTCTATACTGAATATAAAAATGGATATCTAAAATCGTGTAGTTTGTTTGCAAACTGTTGTGGCATCTGTATACATTTCACGAAATTTTGTAAATATACCAGTAGAATTTATATTGTTGTAACATGACGTTACTGAAAGAGAAAAATATGCGTTTCTTATCAGAAGGATATTATTTTTGACCTATGAAATTTTCGAAATGTTTTACTTTCAAGTTTAAAAATAATGTTGGTAAACAAAAATTTTTGATTTTTGAATTTCAAATTTAGATGTTTAACAAATTTTTACTTTTTAAATGTAGCAATTTGACAATTCAACGATATAACAATTTCATAATATGTTAATTTAAAATTTGAAAATTTTAAACTTGAGAAGTAGAAAAATATCTTATATTTAAGAAAATATAGGAAAAGAATTTTGAAAATACTAAAATAAAAGTATGACGCGATTTAAATATTAATTCACATAAATTTTTAAGTTTAGAAATTTGTAAATATAACTTGGAATCTAAACAAGTAGAAATTAGAAAATATAGAAATATCAATTTTCTAATTTTGCAATTCTTATTATCTCAATTTCTAAAATTTTGCAAATCTCTAAAAATTTTTAAACGTGGTAACTTAGAGACTAGTGAAGTCGGAAATGTCAGATTTTGGAAATTAAGAAATATTAGAATTCAAGAATTAAAAAATTTAAAAACTAAGAAATTTAGAATGGTTAGAATACGATAATTCGAAACTGACAAATTTAAAAACAAGGATATGTCAAGTTTTCCAATAATGAATTAATAATTAATCCTATATTGTCACAATTCAGTATATCCTGTGAAAATAAAAAAATCCCCAAATTTTCCAACTGAAAATTGGCCCCGTGATGATAAATAAACAATATTCTTCAAACAAGTCGCATTGCAAATACAAATTCTTAGCGCGTGATAACGTGTCGCTCGAAAACAGTATACATAAAATTTATCATTAATTACATGACCGAGGTTCAGTTTGAAGCGTGAGTTTCATCGCGAGGCAACGTGCACGCACAGGATCGTTTACGTTGGGTGCAGCCATCGGTATAACCGCGAAGTCGCGGCTCGGCGCCGTCGGCTGACTACTGTGACAAATTACACATAATTCACGAGTCAATTTCACACACGGTTGTCCCGCCAGAGGAGACAGCGCCGTTGAGTACGAGCATGCCGGGCTAATTCGAGGAACGAACTACTTGGACCGTGAACGGAAGTAAATAGCCCGGCGAGAACGATACTACGCACGATACTCGTAACGAACGATCGATTGTTATGCTGCATTTACACCGAACGATCTGATACTCCTTCCTCATTCCCGATAAAATTCCGGCGCGAAAGAAAAGGATGCGTTGTTCGATTTTTCCGAACGTTCGCTCAGTGCGAATGCACCCTTATTCACCATCAGAACGAATTCTGTAAATGATCAATTTTCGAATAAAATGAAAACGAAATTATCTTAGCAATAGTAATGTTAGTCTTTTGTAAGAAATTCATTGGAAAATTTATGACAAAGAAACAACATAACATATATTAGAATTATTTAACTAAAATTACGTTAGGTTAGGTTAGAGAACTTCAAACTGAGATTAACGTTTTGAAACTGAACGAAAAAGGAACATACTTTTCATAATGTTAATCTCAGTTTCTTGTGAGACATATTGGGAAAATAAAGAGACAAATATAAATCTATATTAGAATGAAATAATATAGGTTAAATTTATTAAAATTTATTAAAAAGAAGTAAATATACACAGCATATATTAAAATTAATATAGGCCAGGTTAGGTAATTTCAATCTAAGGGTAACTTTACCTCTCATTTGTCTAAATCATAATAAAAATGTTCTTCCAAGCAAATCATTCAATTACCTTCTTACGAATTCACAGTTTCAGAATATCCGCTAGTATAAAGTATTTTTCGTCACCTACCCGTTTCAAATTTCGCGCGCTTTCCCATCATTTCGAAATACATACAACTTTGATGGATATACAGTGATCATTTCACAGTGAGTGACAATGATTGTTTCTAGCAAAGAATGGGTTTAAATTGACGATCATCGGTCGTGATTAAGAGTGATGCTCGAACCACGAAGCTCGCGTGGCATAAAGGCGTCTGCGGTGATCGTCGAAGGTGTCTTTTCCTACCTCAGTTATCTCCGACTATTAGCGCTCGACTCTATGCAAATTCAGCAGCAAGATGTAGCAACGCTGTTAGAGCGGACCTCATAAATTCCGACAGACGCGAATGATCTCTATAGGTTTCTCCCTGTCCCATCTCGCGTGTCTGTCGCAGGGCCGCATTAAGACATTTGGAGGATCCGAATACTTGAGGAATACTGTTACCATTTTGTGTGTGGGAATTTAATTCTAAAGTGGGATTACGGGATTTCGGAATTTTGGGAGGCTGTGGAATTTTAGGATCTTTTAACGTTGTGATTTTGAAGTCTTGGGATCTTTTGGGGTCAAGGGGTTTTGGAGTCTTGCAACCTTGGAAATCCTAAGAGTTTCGAACGATCTTGTAATTTTAGGATCTGGGGATGTGAGGACCTTGCGTCTTTGGAGAATCTTGAATCTTAGAACCTTGGGGCGTTGAGATCTTGGAATCTTGACTTTGGGATCTTGAGATTTTAGGATCATGAGATTTCGAAGTCTAACTTTGCTATATTGCAACTTTGAGACTCTGAGACCTTAGGACTTCGAGACTTTGGGTTTTTGGGACTTTGGGGTCCTGCAACCTTGGAATCTTGTAATTCTAAAAGTTTGAAACGATGAGGTTCATTTGAGGACTTGGAGATTTTAGGACCATGTGACTTTGAGTTTTGAGACTTTAGGATTCTGGAACCTCAGAACCTCGAAACTTTCGAACATTGAATTTTTAGAA
Organism: Megachile willughbiella; assembly: GCA_945859595.2. Lineage (NCBI taxonomy): Eukaryota > Metazoa > Arthropoda > Insecta > Hymenoptera > Megachilidae > Megachile > Megachile willughbiella. Next base: position 4,880,627 of record OX243807.1, read on the forward strand.
ATACCAAGTTTAGAGTTTTGGGACTTTAGGTTTATGGTACCTTAGAATTGTGGCAGTTTAGATTTATTGTATCTTAGAATTTTGGTACTTTAATTTATGGTACCTTAGAGTTTTGGAACCTTAGGTTTATGGTTCCTTGCAATTTTGGGACTTTGAAATTTTGTAATAATAGAATTATGTAATATTAAGATTTTGTGAAAGTAGAATTTTGGGATTGTTTGAACATGATACTGTTAGACTTTGGGACTGTTGAACTTTGTTAGTGGTGAACATTGGGACTGGTGAATTTTGGGACTGTATTTATAAATTATATTATATATTTCTGTATTTGTGAATTTGGGACTTTGGGACTTTTAGGCTTTGGACTGTATTGCACTTTGGAAGATGTGACCTCTGAGAACTTTAGCACTGTTGGACTTTGGAAATGTTTTTGTTGCAGGGTAATGATGAAAATAGGGATTTGATCAAATCCTTAAAGTATATGATCAATTCACGGAAGAAAATAACAACTCTGTGGGGTTTCCCTGAAGAAAGTAACCGATCTGATCAAATTCGGTCAGAGTTTCTTTTTCAAGTACCTACCGTAAAAAAATGAGTTCACATATAGAAAAAAATAAAACTCTGACCGAATTTGATCAAATCACTTTCATCAGGGAAGTCACCCCACAGAGTTGTAACTTTAACATCTTCCGTAAATTAATCATATAACTTATTTGATCAAATCCCCATTTTTATCATCTCCCTGCGACATTGTACTTTACAACTGTCAGATTTTGGGTCCAAAACTATCGTACTCTGGAACTTTGGAATTTTATAACGATTAGACGGTCCCAAAGCACAGTTGCTCTGGAACTGTACTCCGAACAATTATAGTTCGAAAGTCGCAATTCACGGTGTACCCGCAACAAAGAATTTCCGCGATTCCCTCGGTGCCTGAAGCACGTGCTTATTTTTCTTAAATGGTCGCTGCAGCCCTGGCGTTCTGACGACTCCACGATCGCGATGCGAGCGTATACGGAAGATACCTGTACGCCTTATTTACCTCGATCCACAAGCACGAACGCACACGCATACGATCGTGCGTGTTCCCAAGCAGCCGCGGGCACCCATATCGCGACAACGAACGCTTTAACGCTTCAGTTACGAACGATCTGTTGGACTGCATGCCCGCCTTGCGTACGTGCACTGAACGTGCTGGTTAATATTCGAAAGGCATCGGACCCACAGCACTTCCCACGGCTATTTGAAATCCAACGAGCGAGCTCTTTCGGTATTCAACGACGCCGCGACGACTCGACACGCAACGCGCGTCGCTCGCTTCGGACAGACGAAAAGACTCGCGATTATAGACTACGAACAAGTACTTTACCTACAAGGTTGGCAGAAATAGAGTTCACGTCACGTCACGTCGCGTCGCGTGAAACGTTAGGTCTATTTTGATCTACGATGTTAAGACGTCACTTCAGGTCTTAATCGGTACATATGACGTCATAGGATACACATTTTTAACAATTCAGTCTGCAACTAATTTTTATTTGTTCAAACTTTTTGAGAAATGGGATTGAAATGTATAAACATTTATTAGATCCTAATTGCAACGTTCGGTCTATTTTGATGTACGATGTTAAGACGTCACTGGGTTCAGGTCTTAATCGGTACATATGACGTCATAGGGTACATTTTTTATTAGTTCAGTCTGGAACTAATTTTTATTTGTTCAAACATTTTGAGAAATGGGAGTGATATGTATAAACATTTATTAGATCCTAATTGCAACGTTCTGTCTATTTTGATGTACGATGTTAAAACGTCACTTCAGGCCTTAATCGGTACATATGACGTCATAGGATACACATTTTTAACAGTTCAGTCTGGAACTAATTTTTATTTGTTCAAACTTTTTGAGAAATGGGATTGGAATGTATAAACATTTATTAGATCCTAATTGCAACGTTCTGTCTATTTTGATCTACGATGTTAAGACGTCACTTCAGGCCTTAATCGGTACATATGACGTCATAGGATACACATTTTTAACAGTTCAGTCTGGAACTAATTTTTATTTGTTCAAACTTTTTGAGAAATGGAATTGAAATGTATAAACATTTATTAGATCCTAATTGCAACGTTCTGTCTATTTTGATCTACGATGTTAAGACGTCACTTCAGGTCTTAATTGGAACATATGACGTCATAGGATACACACTTTTAACAGTTCAGTCTGGAACTAATTTTTATTTGTTCAAACTTTTTGAGAAATGGGATTGGCATATATAAACATTTATTAGATCCTAATTGCAACGTTCTGTCTATTTTGATGTACGATGTTAAAACGTCACTTCAGGTCTTAATCGGTACATATGACGTCATAGGATACACACTTTTAACAGTTCAGTCTGGAACTAATTTTTATTTGTTCAAACTTTTTGAGAAATGGGATTGATATGTATAAACATTTATTAGATCCTAATTGCAACGTTCTGTCTATTTTGATCTACGATGTTAAGACGTCACTTCAGGTCTTAATCGGTACATATGACGTCATAGGGTACATTTTTTATTAGTTCAGTCTGGAACTAATTTTTATTTGTTCAAACTTTTTGAGAAATGAGATTGAAATTTATAGACACGAGTGAAATTTTTTAGAATTTATTAGGTCCTAAGTGTAAGTAAAACTTAATTGCAAGTTCACCTTGAAATCTTATATCAAATCATAACAGAACAATAGAAGAAACAAGTTGGGCTGAAAAATTTGAGAACATGTGGTCAGATGAAAAATATTTTTGTGAAGAATCTATTGGATTATGATTGAATTTTCTTCATTAGTAATTCACTGCCTACGTCTTATGATTGCTTAGACCTATGGATGTCGACTGCTGTAGTTATTAACTCCCCAACTTCTACAACATGAATACAATACGATATAATTATAACGTGATAGTTGTATTTGATAAAAAGCAATTTCTATACATTCCATTCTACATTAATTAATCTAAAACCTACTTTTGTCTCAAACTAGAGCTCTGTATAGTCTTCTTTTATAACATTGGCAATAAAGTTCTAAAATTAAAAACTATATAGTTTTTAACTATATTTAAATATTTATGTGTGAATTAGATGACGTCGAAAAACACAAGCAGTTCGTAAGAAAATAGATTCGAATAAACAGTCTCACACCAAAAACATTATTTTTTATTACATTCTTACTTGACCATAAAAGATTTGAAAAGACAACTAATTTATAAATCGTGTATACAAAATGTACGTTTAGTTTAACAATATTCAATTTTAATTCAAATAAGTGACTTAAATAAGCTTAAAACATTTTCAATGTTGTTCAAGTCGAACAAATTGCCCGACCACATGGATTCAATTGCAACCATAGCAATAAATTGTAATAAAGAGAAACTTTTGCATGAAGCCGTAATCCGATGACCAGTAGCTGTATATCATTGCGATTACTGAAACGTAGAATTTACATATTCAAGTTTCAAGCTTTGGTCGTAGCAACACAATGTAGTTTCCTTTCTGAAGATTTAGTGGTACAAGTCCATAATTACTACAGTGCTACGTTTTGAATAATTGAGTTAGGATGTGCTAGTACGTTGAAAATTAATTGTGCATGGTTATGGAGTTATGGGATTTTTTGGTGGGATATGAATCGATCAGTATCGTGGGATTTTACTTGGGGAAAGTGGTGATATAAGAAAAGTATGTATCTCAATTTATAAGTGTGAAAATTAGGAAATTTGGAGAATTTGAAGGTTTGTTGCTGATTTGGAAGTTTGGGAATTTAGGGATTTACGTATTTTGGATTTGGAGGAGTGGAAATTTGGGAATTTAGAGATTTGAAAATTTTGGGATTTGGAAACCTAGAAATTTTGTAATTTAGGAATTTCAAAATTTGGGGAGTAAGAAATGTGGGAATTTGTGGATTTGGTGATTTAGAAATTAGGAAATTTAGGGATTTGGATTTTTAGAAATTTAGAAATTTAGAAATTTAGAGATTTAAAGATTTAGAAGTTTGGAATTCTACAAATGTTTGTTAGAGAATTTGGAAGAATTGAAAAATTGCAAATTTTAAATTTTATGAACTTTCAAATTAAAAAATTTGAGCATTTGAAAATTTCAATAATTTTAATTAAAGTTAACCTATGTTGTAAATTCCTTTTGTAATTCTAGACGCCTAAAATCCTTGAATTCTTACAATTGTAAGATATCATACCTACTAAAAGATACACATTTAGTTATTGACACTTGAAGAGCAATTATTATTACAATAACTCATACAATATATATATTTAGTATCCCAATCTAAACTACCTAAATATATAATTAAATAATACAGGCGATTTATATGGAAATTTAAGCGTCATTCATATATGTATAAGTGACGTGGCAGTGTTAAGCAAGTCAATGAAACCGCGAATCAAATACATCAAATCATGGAGAATAAAAAGAGGAAATATCGAACAATTACACGTTTCACTTACCGTCGGTATAAAATCTGTACACAATGTCTGTAAAATTCGTTTAGTCATCAGCTGTAGAAAGAGCTCCTCCATGCTTCCGAATTGGTAAACGTTGAAGAGACGCATAGTCATCCGTGGTTCAGAAGTTACAGACGATTGAGAAGATACAACCAGTAGTCATTGGCTTCGTCATAATCGGCCATTTATCTCGAGTTGCTATTACGAAGGTAACAAATCGGTTTCGATAGAGAACTGTTTGACTACAGGATTCTATTATTGACGCTTGTACAAGAATAGACTTCTTGCTTTGAAGTAATTTATTATTTTTTTGAAATTTGTAAATTTGGAGTTCTGGGGATGTAGGGATTTGTGGATATTGGAGTTTGTAAATTTGGGAAGGCGGAAATTTTGAAATTTGGGAACCTGAGGATTTGAGGATTTGAGGATTGAGGATTTGAGGATTTGAGGATTTGAGGATTTAAGGATTTAAGGATTTGAGGATTTGGAAATTTGAAAATTTGGCAATTTGGCAATTTGGCAATTTGGCAATTTGAGAATTTGGAAATTTGTCAATTTGGCAATTTGAGAATTTGGAAATTTGAGGATTTGGAAATTTGAGGACTTAGGAATTTGAGAATTTGAGGATTTGAGGTTTTGAGAATTTGAGAATTTGGAATTTTGGCAATTTAAGAATTTGGGAATTTGAAAATTTGGAAATTTGGGAATTTGGCAATTTGAGAATTTGGGAATTTGAGGATTTGGAAATTTGAGAATTAAGAAATGTAAAATTATGATATCAACTGAATATTTCTAAATACAATTTTAAAAAATTGTGTATGTGAAAATTATGGAATTTAGAAATTGAGGAATTTAAGGGTAGGTAATTTTGTAGATTTGAAAATTAGAGTATTTATGAATTCAGTAACTTTTGAATTTACGAGTTTACAAATTAAAGAATTTAGGAACTTAGGGACTTAGGAATTTAAGGATTTAAGATTTTGGAAATTTAATTTTGAAATTTTGAAATTTCATAATTGTGAAATTTCGAAGCTTTGAATTTTAGTTATTTACAAATTTAGGAATTCTAGAATTTGGGTACTTACCACGTGAAACTTTGATATTTTTCGAAATTTCAAAATGTGGAAGTTTGATAATTCGATAATTAATTTGTTAATTTATAAAATCAGATACTTGGCAATTCTTAAATTTATATATTTACAATGAAAACTTGCCAACATCAAAAATTTCCAAAATTGAGAAACATAAATCACTGAAAATTAGAGTGTAATAATCTTCTGAATTTAAAAATCAATTAAACCAAAAAGTCAATTACAATTTATCTCTACAAGTTATACCCAGTATTTCACAAAGTCTCTCAAATCCACTCTCTTATTCCCTCAGCCGAAAATAGGCGAACGTAAACGTCGCTTAAAATTCCGTGAAATCACGATCACGATTCGGTGTGAAGGGGTGCGTGCCAGAAGTGTGAACAGTTTCCGGGAAAGCATCGAAAGTAATTACGTTATTGGGCCGCTCCTATGCTCGCTCGTGCAGATCTAGTCGCGTGCTCGTGACTTAGCTCGCTCTATCTGTTGTCGTGCTCGAACGGCGCCGTTTGCATAGGTCGTCGCTGTTCCCCTACGCCCGTCTAGATGTAGTTTCGTGTATTAAATTCTTGCCAAGCCTGACGGGGTGTGCACGGTGCATGCACGCAAATTAGAAACATATCGTCGGAGATACACGTTGCCGTGGAACGTGCTCGTTCCGACGAGGTTACGCGGCTTGAAAAAGTGACGAGCCAGCTCGTGCGAGCAACCGCCTTCATGTCCGACCTGAGCTTACCTATTTACGACAATTACACGACACCGAAATGCGCGTTTTGCCGTCGCGTTGAACCGGGGATGGCCACCGGAAACGCGCGCGATTCTACTCGTTGCGTCTGACAGCTTTACGCGACACTAACTCTGTTACGATTATCGCGGACCGAAAGGGTGACGATCTAATTTTCCGGAGGAATTAGCTGAAAGAACACGTGCCCAGAATGTTGTGTAATGCTCACCTCGTAATTATTAGGTAGAATCGGATTTTATGAAAATGGAAGATAGGCGGGAAATTTGAATTTTATTCTTTCAATTTTGTAATATCTGTGCATTTTTATGTCATATTTTGTGTGAATTAATATTTGAAATATTGTATAATATATTACTGAAAAATATTAGGGAGAATCACGTTTTATAAAAATGAAGGGTGGCGGGAAATTTGAATTTTATTCTTTCAATTTTGTAATATCTGTGCATTTTTATGTCATATTTTGTGTGAATTAATATCTGAAATATTGTATAATATATTACTGAGAAATATTAGGGAGAATCACGTTTTTTAAAAATGAAGGGTGGCGGGAAGTTTCAATTTTATTCTTTCAATTTTGTAATATCTGTGCATTTTTATGTCATATTTTGTGTGAATTAATATCTGAAACATTGTATAATATATTACTGAGAAATATTAGGGAGAATCACGTTTTTTAAAAATGAAGGGTGGCGGGAAGTTTCAATTTTATTCTTTCAATTTTGTAATATCTGTGCATTTTTATGTCATATTTTGTGTGAATTAATATCTGAAACATTGTATAATATATTACTGAGAAATATTAGGGAGAATCACGTTTTATAAAAATGAAGGGTGGCGGGAAGTTTCAATTATATTCTTTCAATTTTGTAATATCTGTGCATTTTGATGTCATATTTTGTGTGAATTAATATTTGAAATATTGTATAATATATTACTGAAAAATATTAGGCAGAATCACGTTTTATAAAAATAAAGGGTGGCGGGAAGTTTCGATTTTATTCTTTCAATTTTGTAATATCTGTGCATTTTGCGGTCTTAGTTATTTTACGTGAATTAATATCTGAAATATTTTGTAATACGCTACTGAAAAGTATTGAGAGTCACGTTTCTAAAATATATCTAAAATATTGTATAATACATTAATCAAAAATAAAGAGAAGAATCGTATGGTATAGAAAATGAGGTATCAGAAATATGGCGGGAACTTTGAATGACTTTCACAGCTTTAATCTTATATTTATAATATTTGTAAGTTGTGATCATTGATTTATGTTGTAGTTATTCAGTATGAAATAACATCTAAAATATTGTATTATACATTAATTAAAAGTATAAGGAAGAATCGTATTTTATAAAATTGTGGGATTTGAAATATGGCGGGAAATTTGAATGACTTTCACAGTTTCAATCTTGTTATTAATAATATTTGTAAATTGTCATCATTGAATTATGTTGTAGTTACTCTATGTCAAATATTATCTAAAATATTGTATAATACATTAATCAAAAGTATAAGAAAGAACAGTTTTATAAAATTGAAAGATTTGAAGTATAACAAAAGTTTTAAAACGTGTCAATTTTTAATTTCTAATTTAAAATTCAAATAAAATTCGCTAGTTCATTCGATTACATACACTTAAATAAGTAATTTCAAAATTGGAAATTATGAAGGAACAACGAACAACAGAAGAAATTAAATTATTTAAAAATAGAGGAAATAGAAAATGGTGTCTTTAACCATCTCTGTTTGCACTATTCAAATATTTCAATTTTTAATCCTTAATTGAAACCAAATACACAAATTCTTTCCGTTACACATAAAACCAAATAATCTGAAACTGTAAAGTTAGAACAACGAACAGCAGAAGAAATTAAATTATTTAAAAACAGAATAAATAAAAATGGTGCCCATAACTATTTCCCCTCTTACACGAAACTAATTCCTAAATATACAAATGCACTCAGTTATACCAATACTTTAAAATAATTATCTCGAAAATGTAGAATCATAAAATGAAAATAGACCACAGAAGAATAAAATAGGTAAAAAACAGAGTAGCCAAAATTCCCGGTGTTTGGAGACAACAAGGGATGTTCTTCAAATAATCCTGCGGAATACGTAATGGGACAAGGGAAGAGAACGAGTGTCGTGACACTTTTTGAAAGTAAAATTCCGAAGAGCGTGGACGAAAGGGGCGCCATGTCGCGCGCTGGGGGAAAAAAATAAGGACGAAGGAAAACGGGGGGAAAGAAAAGTGGTCGTGACGAGAGGAGGACAAGCACGACAGCGAGGGGGATGTTAAAAGTACGAATGCGTTCAATTCCTCGAATTGCATCACTGTCTGCCGAGCAGACAAGAAGCCGGAGAAAAAGAGATGCCGCGTCGAGTGCAAAGGGCGATTGAAAATGTTGGCGCCGGTTCAACGACACGGACTTTCCTTTATTCAGCCTTCGTATACATGCTAAACTTTTTCCCTCACCTGTGACATCAGCTACGACGATTAGATTTGCCGGGGGTGGCTGTCGAATTTACGGCAAACAGAATTGAAACAGAAACGATAGAGCACGGGCCGTGCGCGAACGAAAAATCGATTTCATTCCGACGATTAAAAGTTTAATTACGAACGGTCGTTCGATTTCGTTCGATGGAGCTCAAGGAGAGTGGCGAAATAAAAATAATCGACCGAAGCTAAATTGAAATCAGGATACTGTCGTGCATTTGTCCAATAATCCTAGTGACTGACGAAAAATTGGGGGAGGAGACAATTATATCGATGGAGAGATAAATTGTGAGGGTTACGTCGAAGGACAAGTGCCCACTGAAGTATGAAGGAGGGCAGATATGAGATATGGGGGCTATGGGAAATAATTCTTTTGGTTAGTTGTGTGTGCAAATTTTGGAAATAATTTCGGTGGTCGGGAAAGTGGAGATTTAGGAGTTTGTTGTTCTGGATATTAGGGGATGCAGAAATATGGAAGTGTAAGAATATAAAAATATAGACATATAGAGACATATGTGGAGATACAGAGACATAGAGATATAGTGATAAGAAGAATAAAGACATGGAGATATAGATATACAGAAATATAGAAATATAGATACACAGAAAATTGGAAATTTAAATCTTTTAAAATTCCAAAATTTAGAAATTTAAAATCGTAGTACTGAAAAATTAACAAATTTAATAACTTAAAAATTTTGCACTTCAGATATTTGGAAACCTAGTTTCAAAAGTGAGAAATTCAAAGAGTGAAAAGTTTGCTAATTTAAAAATTTAGATGTATAAAAATTCCACTCTTCCAAACTGCAAAGCATAATATTTGGTCATTTCAAAATATGAAAATTAAAAACTTCAGAAGTTGTAGAAAGTCCTCGAAATTTAATAATTCTGAAAATTTGAAATCCTCTGTACCCTCAATGTTACACAAAGAAGACATTCCACTGTTACAATTATTCCTACATGTTTCAGAAGATAAAAAACCCTTTGTGCTATAATGAATAAAACCGTTTCAAGGTTACCCGAAATCGAATGTCATCTAGTTAGCATTACACAATAATACAAACGGCGCTAATTAAATGATACGATCAACTAGATGCCTCTATGGTCTCCTAAATTAAATCTCAAGATTGCCCCATTCGATAAAAAGTTCTCTACATTGTTGTAAGTTCGTGCGAGTAGATTAAGCGTTATTATTAAATTGTGCTGTGTAACCAGCGGAATCGCGAAGCTGACTTTCAGTTTTGCTCGACCTTCAGCTACCTTGAATTATAGATCATTGAACTCGTCGCAGGAACAGGTGTAATTACAACGTTCAGTCCTTCGGAAAGAAAGTACCGTACGTTTTACGTCATGCGTGTAATATGTTTATACAACGTCGCCGACTAACCGTAACGACACGAATTCGCATTCCATGTTCGACTGAACTGAAAATGCCGTTCAAAGTAGGCGACTTCTATGTCGATGTACTATCTTTGCTCTTATAACTTGAGTGTGGAAGTAGAGAACGCTATAACTGTAAACTTATCGTTGTTTGTGGCACTTACAATGTTTGAAAGTTATTATTATCGTGGAAAATGTAATGTGTTCTCTGCTCGTACGCATTTTGTGTTTCGATTTCTTGTTTTAAAATTTTTTGATATTTTTATTTAATACGGAATGTTATACAGAAACCATAGATTATTAGTATGATGTAGTAATTGTATTTTAAATTTGAAGTTTTTGTTTTGTATATATTTTTATCTATTTTAGGTGCCATTCTATAATCAGACAATCCTCCATATTAGCAATTTTACAGTAAATTCGAGATTTCTGTTTCAAGGTTTTTGAACATGTATTTATTTAACCCTTTGTGTGTCATATTGAAGTCATAGAGTATTTTTCTGACTAGTAATTTTACTTTTAATTTGAAGACTTCAATTTTGAAAATTTTTATCTAACAGTTTAGGTGCCATTTTATAATCGTAGACAATCCTCCATATTAATCCTTCCACTATTAATTTGAAATTTCTATTTACAGATTTTTTAATAAATTTTCATTTAATATTTCAAGTGTTATAGTAAACTCATAGTGTGCATTTTATTACAAATTCTAATTTGAAGATTCTGTTCTCAGAATTTATGAATTTTTTATTTAACACATTGACTGTCCTCTTAAAATCACATAATATACAAAATCCTTCAAATTAGTAATTTTATTTCTGACCACTCTAAACAATTTCTACATTTTAACTCTTTTCGTAGGACACCTTTTTATACACTTCAAAAAATTATGTACAATATGTAATATAAAATGGTTACCCTTTAAGTGAGTTTGCACAAAAATTCGTAACCCACTCAAATATTAATATTTGTAATGCTATTAATGCACAAAAAAATAACAGAAATAATGAGGGGAAATTATTCCACATTCTCGACCATCATCATAATAGAAATCTGCATCCGAAAGTTATGCGAATAATGTTCAACTGTACTTCGTGGCAGGTATAGTTATGAAGGTATGATGCTATCTGAACATCTCAGTTATCCAAATCACCACGTCCATGCCTATCATTAGATAAATCCGTGCTACCTTTTTCCCTGATGCTATTACAAGCGATAACCGTCGTCGGACCACCCTATACAAAGATCACTGCAAGTATATTTATGCGTTCATTTTCCAGAAGCATAATTGCGGTTGGTCGTTACGCGGTGTAACGTGCCGTGTAAAGTTACAATTTTTCAAGTAGCCGGACGACCGGACGTTGCGCAATTGTGCTCGCTTTCACGGGTGTTTTTTGATTTTTACTGGGAACAAAAAGACGATAAGAAATGGGATTAAATGTAATATGTATGCAAACGGATATAGCAGATTTTTTTTAGACAGAGAAAATTGGCGATGAGTAGTGGTTAGCTAAGTTTTAATTTCATTCGGTTTTAAGTCAGAGAGTTGGAAACCTTTGATGTTGCGGTTTTGAGGCTTTGAATATTTTTAGTTTTGAGAATTTAGGGATTGGTAATGTGGGGTTTGGTCATTTAGGGATTTGGTAATGTGGGGTTTGGGAGTTTAGGGATTTGGTAATGTGGGGTTTGGGAATTTAGGGATTTGGTAATGTGGGGTTTGGTAATTTAGAGATTTGGTAATGTAGAGTTTAGTAATTTGGGATTTGGTAATTTGGGATTTGGAAAATCGGGGTTTGGGAATTTAGGGATTTGGTAATGCAGAGTTTAGTAATTTGGGATTTGGTAATTTGGGATTTGGAAAATCGGGGTTTTGGTAATTTGAGATTTGGTAATTTGGGATTTGGTAAATAGGGCTTTTGGTAATTTGGAATTTGGTAAATGGGGGTTTGGGAATTTAGGGATTTGGTAATGTAGAGTTTAGTAATTTGGGATTTGGTAATTTGGGATTTGGTAAATAGGGCTTTTGGTAATTTGGAATTTGGTAATTTGGGATTTGGTAAATAGGGGTTTGAGAATTTAGGGATTTGGTAATGTAGAGTTTAGTAATTTGGGATTTGGTAAATAGGGCTTTTGGTAATTTGCGATTTGGTAAATAGGGGTTTGAGAATTTAGGGATTTGGTAATGTAGAGTTTAGTAATTTGGGATTTGGTAATTTGGGATTTGGTAAATAGGGCTTTTGGTAATTTGGAATTTGGTAATTTGGGATTTGGTAAATAGGGGTTTGAGAATTTAGGGATTTGGTAATGTAGAGTTTAGTAATTTGGGATTTGGTAATTTGGGATTTGGTAAATAGGGGTTTGGTAAATAGGGGTTTGAGAATTTAGGGATTTGGTAATGTAGAGTTTAGTAATTTGAGATTTGGTAATTTGGGATTTGCTCATTTGGGTTTTGGTAAATAGGGCTTTTGGTAATTTGGAATTTGGTAAATAGGGGTTTGGGAATTTTGGGATTTGGTAATGTAGAGTTTAGTAATTTGGGATTTGGTAATTTAGGATTTGGTAAATAGGGCTTTTGGTAATTTGGAATTTGGTAATTTGGGATTTGGTAAATAGGGGTTTGAGAATTTAGGGATTTGGTAATGTAGAGTTTAGTAATTTGGGATTTGGTAATTTGGGATTTGGTAAATAGGGGTTTGAGAATTTAGGGATTTGGTAATATAGAGTTTAGTAATTTGGGATTTGGTAAATAGGGCTTTTGGTAATTTGGGATTTGGTAAATAGGGGTTTGGGAATTTAGGGATTTGGTAATGTAAAGTTTAGTAATTTGAGATTTGGTAATTTGGGATTTGCTCATTTGGGTTTTGGTAATTTGAGATTTGGCAATTTGGGATTTGATAATTTGGGATTTGGTCATTTGGAATTATGGCAATTTGATGATATGATAATTTGGTGATTTGATAATTTCGGATTTGGTAATTTGAAAGTTTGGTAATTTAAAACAGTAGTAATTTAGGGATTTCATAACTTGGAAACACAGTAATACATTTAGAAAATATTTAAAAATGTAGTATTTTTGAAATTTGAAGTCTGATTGCAAACATGTAATTGACATAATAAGTTCAATTGTACAGAAATAGTATAACAACCGTAAGAAATAAAGATCTAGATATATATGACTCATACTGAGAGCACAAAAATATCGTGACATAATATACGAACCACAACTGCGAAGAAATATAGTCCTAGGAGGATTCAGAGATTCTTGAACTGTCGTCCAAACTTGTAACAGAGCCAAGAGCTTTACTTGACTCTGTTACAATATGTTTCAAATGGTCGTTAAAGGATACTGCATTCCTGCAATATACTCGAAGATCTCCGGTTATATTTACATATTACGAATAACGAGGTAGTTCATACTGCATGTTAGAGTATTAGAAGTTTCTTTTGTTATGTGAACCATAATAGTCTGAATATAATTCTCAACTCAAATGATTTTTAACTAAATAAATATTAAACTAGAATCAAATTATGAAAAATTAATTCATATGCTATATAACCAATAACAATTCACATGTGAATTGTAATAATTACATATGGGTGTAATTATATTTCATACATTTTCAGAATAAAATATAAATGTGAAGAATAAAAAAAAACTTTATCTAAACATCTCCGCACTTTCGATTTTTAAAACCTGTCAAATTTATATGAATCTATAAAAAATTTTTCAAAATTAGTTTTCCCTCATTTTTCAGTGAACTACGCTATATTACTTTGAAAAGTTAATGTTTGAGTGAAGACTTAACAGGAATGATTAACAATTAGAGCAATTCAGATTAAAAATAAAGTACAACAAACAAGTAAGGGACGAAACCAAAATTTATACAATCCTTCATCCGAACAACAGTAACTCGACCTGTTCACAATTTCTATAACTCAAAATAAGAAATCAAAGACGCAACCTGCGCAAACCTAAACAGTATTAAATCTGGCTTAACCTTAAGAGCAGTTAAATATGGCTTCCCTTTAATAGAGGTGGTTAAATCTGATTTAAGAGACGTGGTTTGAGTGTAAGAGGTGGTTAAACGTGGAATAAGTTAAGGATGGTTAAGTCGAGCTCAAGAGATGGCTAAATCATGTTTAGCTGTAGAAGAAAATATGCTCTCGAAGGGTTAGAGCGTCGTGGCGACCACCCTGTATCGGAATGCGCGGCGCAAGGACGGAAAGTTAGCGTAGAGAAAGGATTTCGCGGGCTTTGTTCGCGGAAGGAAGTCGAGGCAGACAAAGAGAAATAGGATCGCAACTGGGAGAAAAAGCTAGAGAAAGGGCGGATAAAGAAAAGCGAGATTATACATCAAGTTGGCCGCGCAATGTAGCCGGTGGGACAGCGAGTGTGGTACGTTGCCGATGCCACTTGAGGTTGAATCGTATCTAAATGCGCCTCGTATATCAGAAATCGAACTGTTCCATGGCACTGGTACACACGGGCGGTTTACTTGCATCATTTTGTGCGATCGCCGTCCCATAATACTGCAGATGCGCTCACATTTTTTTCCCTTCATCGTCGTGACAACCTGCGCAGGAAGTCCCCTTTCTGTCCCCTGTTTCAGCGCAAGATGATAAATGTGGATCGTTGCAATGGCAATGAAACGGGGCTTTAAAAATCTGCCGCGGTTGGGTTCGATATCAAAAGAATCAAATGTTCTTGTTGACTATGTGCACGGGGATGGGCAAAGTGCAAGAGGTGTAAGGTGGTACCTGTGAGTTATGGTAAATAGTCTGCTACGTCATTTGTGCATTTGTCGATTATAGTACTAGATTGTCAGAATTAAACATTTTGGAATTTTGGAATTTTCGAATTTCCGAATTCTTGAATACTTGAATTTTTTAATTATTGAATAATTGAATCGTTGAAGCGTTGAGTTATTGAATTATTGCATTATTGAATTATTGAATTATTGAATTATTGAATTATCGAATTATTGAATTATCGAATTATCGAATTATCGAATTATTGAATTATCGAATTAATGAATTATCGAATTATCGAATTATCGAATTATCGAATTATCGAATTATTGAATTATCGAATTATCGAATTATCGAATTATTGAATTATCGAATTATTGAATTATTGAATTCTCGAATTGTTGAATTATTGAATTATTGAATTATTGAATTCTCGAATTGTCGAATTGTTGAATTCTCAAATTGTTGAATTATTGAATTATCGAATTATTGAATTATTGAATTATCGAATTCTCGAATTCTCGAATTTTTGAGCTCTTGAAGTTTTAAATTGTTGAATCGTTGTATCTTTGAGTTTCTGAATTATTCAGACTCTGAATTTCCGATTTTTGTAGATTTTGAAATTGAAAAACTAAGGAATTTAGAATTCCAGAAATTTCATATTCTAAAATTTACAAATTGGGAAGTTTATGGAAGGAAATATGAAGATTAAGAATTCTAGAAAATTGGAGAGGTACTGAAGTTCTTAAACTTTTAAACTTTCAACTTTCAAATGGTTAAAATTGGTAAATTCTCAAATTTATAAAATCCCAAATTTCTATAATTTCAAATCATGGAACAGTTATTGTTAGATTTAAAAATCTTCAAAATCTTACACTTAAAAAATTCCTAAATTTTCAGATTTCTCAAATTTCCTAAACTTCCAAATTCTCAAACTTCGAAATTGCCATACTGAAGAATTTCGTAAATTTTCAAATTTCCTAAATTTCTCAAAATTCCAAATTCTCATATTTAAAAAATGAAAAAGTTCTGTGATTTCCCAAATTTTCCAAACTTTCAAATTCTTATTCTCAAATTCCCCAAATTTCCAGATTCCCATGTTTCCAAATTTCCCAAGTTTTCTAAATCTTCCAAACTTTATTCTCCCAATAAATTTCCAATTATAACATCCTCATCTATAAAAAGCCAACCGATGTTTTTTCACAAGTACATAATACACTTCCTGAAATCGTCAGGAATTTTAATGCATCTAAAAATTTGTACCTCCCTGAGATAACGATCTGATCTCTAAGCTAAACGACCGATATGAAAATGATGTTAGCAAATAATCAGCAAGTAATCGATTCCTATAATTACACGCAGAAGAAGGTGTGTAGTTATACCACACAGTAAAAAAAAGCACAGTACACGTTGCTCGTGGTATTGACCGGAGCTATCGTTTCATGTTTTTCACCGTTCACTTAACCACCTTCCGCGTCGCTCGTTTCGCTATGAAAAATATCGTTCCTGTGCATACAACACCACAAACTGCTGTTGAAATAGCTGGACGCCCAAATGCGTGATAAATACCGGTCGTTAGGTGCGCCAGGAAAGACTAATTCCTGAAAAGGAATTTGACCCGTTCACGAAACAGTTGATGCACAGACAGTTTTCTACTTTGCTCTTGAATATACAGGACGTTTCAAAAGGAATGGTAAATACTTCAAGAAATGACAATATGGACTATATTTTTGACTTGTGTGAAAATTTTTATATAAATGTCCGATTACTGATTTGTATGAAGATACTGGTGTTTGAATTAATTAGTGAATCAGTGTTCCAATCTTATATTCAATACTGTAATATTTTCTAGTAATATTGTACATAATGTTATTTAATTTCAACATAGTGTTATTTAATTTTGTCAAACATTACTTAATTTCCTAATTAAAATTTTTATTGTTATTCAATATCATCAGACGCTGTTTAATTTCATTTGAACAAAATAATTTTAATTGTACCTAATTTAATTAACTAATGTAATTTAATCAAATGTTATTCATCTTTAATTGCGAATAATTTTAATTTTAATTATCGTTTGATTTTATCACACGTTGTTTGATATCATTTCATATGAACTTTAATAGTAATCATTACTTGATTTTATACAAAATTTTATTTTATTTCAAATTAAAAATTTCAATGACAATTCTTATTTAACTTTTAGTTCATTTCACTCCATAATTTCAGTTACCTATATCAATTTTTTTATCAAGAATTTTATCACAAACTCTTCATTTTCGATCTTTAATAAAAGAGTTCCTAAAAGTTTTCGAGATGGCGCCCAGAAATCTTGATCCAGTGATCAATTACAACTGTACTTAATCTGGCCAAAATTTTCCATCGACCCGATTCATCCACGCTGCAATCTTGTCAGCAGTGAAACTGCACAGTTTATCAATAAAACGAAACAATCAGTGAACCGAACCGAAACTGTCAATCTCCGAGAGCACGTCGTTCTGGCATAGTTCCAGTTCCCGGCATCCAGCTTTCGTTTCTTTATCCGGGGGATGCAGATCCCGTACAAGATTACTCGCAGTCATAAATCTTTTAATTTCTGCTGGAAACGTAGCAGGTACAAGATTAACGTGGCCGCTTCGGGAGCTACCGTCTTCACAAAGCAGATTCCGTTGATGTTCTTAACCGGAGTATCGAGTTCGTTTCTCAATTGGCTGGTTATTCGTCTGGGCTTCTTATCGTCAGAACCACCCCACATTTCTCCGGCAAAAGTCTTCCACCATGGGACGTGCTTAAGAGCCCGAAATAGCTTTACATCGCCATAAATCTGACGAGATTTATCAGCCGCATCCACCGGCGTGCAGCCATAATCTGTCACAAAAGTAATGAAACCGATTTTCTTTTTCTTCGGTTTAATTGAGATTCTTTTTCGCGGAATAATCCCGCCAGAATGTAATACACTTTCTTGTGCCTTCGTTATACTAATGGAAACAAGATTGGAAGCGGGCGAATTGCGGAATAAAATGATCCTCCGCGAGATAATTCATTCATGAAATAATATCTTGGACAGTAATTCCGTCTCTGGAGACCGGAGCAGTACTCTGTTCTGTAAGTTGTTTTAAGTCAGCTAGAATGTTCAAGATTTCATGAACATTGAGAAAGTTATCGTTGCAGATTGAATGCAGTTGAAACAAATAAGGTAAATTCATTATTGGACACGTAATTCACCCCTTGCGTCAGAACTAATCAGCTATAATATTAAAACACGTAAAGAAGATTATTATGTCAATTTTGTATTCAATCTTTGACTATGCAAATTATAATCGTACTCCAAATTGAAGTGTGTTAAAAATTTGAGCGAGATTTGAAGAGCGACTCGTCAAAGTGTGGCAAGGGGTGAAAAGTAGCCATTTGTATGCAGATCTTTTTATAAAATAAATCATTTTTATAAAATAGATCATTTGGTCCACATCATCAATATGATCCTTTAAGCTTCGAAGTAGGTCAACTTTCAAGTTTAACATCGTATAGTTATTAACTTACCTTACAACTACGTGTCACACATGTGACACACTGCAATTGGAATATGATAAACCAGAGTCGTATTTTTACTGCAATTCAATCTTGGGTCTAATTCTAATTATGATCGTCAAGGCTGATAGCAGAACATGCCTTTAACATTCTTTAGTTGTCTCAATGTAGCAATGGTGCATGCCTAGAAAATTATAGGTCTAATAAAAATTAATAAAACTTTTCACTAATGGCTGCTGTTCATTCGATATATTATGTATTATTGCATCCAAGAATTTAATAGCACCTTAACTATCTATATTTAGACGATAGAAATCAAATGTTGGTACGCGAACGATCACGATTACATACACGAATAACCGTGAAGAGTCTATTCCTGTCCCTCCGGGAGATTCCCTCTTTTCCATCGTCCTGGAATTTTTGCCGCAATTTTCTCACTCGGCGGGAACGAAAATTCCTCGTTTCGTGGATGACTGTTACCCAACGAAGAAACTACGCTTCGATATTAAGTTCCGGGCATGTGACACGGAAAAAGGGATGTGAAATCGGGAAACGTCGAACACTGCGAAAGATTGCATCTGGGCAGGTGTAACGGAAACAAGTAAAAAGAAAAACATTGAATACAACCTGGGAATAGAGAACCATCTTTATTTCTATGATCAGATTCTTTTTGTATCATCGTAGCTAGGATAACTTTTCAAATACCTATCCGACGGAAATATTGTAGGTATTCCATCAATTTATTCCGAACATATAGAGCCACTATTAAAAGTTTCATTTCATCAGCTTTAAATGGGAAAGGCGAAACATGTATTTCCAGTTATATTTTTATTTATTAAGGTTTTACAGGAAAATATGAATAATGTTTTATCTTTTTTCCAAATTCACCAAATCAGTTTTTAAATTTAGTTCAACAATTTCCGAATTAACAAATCCTCAATTGTTCAGAAGTTACAAATTTCCGAACAATTCTAAAAAAATTTGCAAGTTGTCGAACAGTTAAATTGTCAAGTTTGCGTAGAGGATCTTCCTGTATGTCCAATTGCTACCACCCAGTCAACTGTACTCATCCATTTTGCTCACATATCTAACGCATCATGCAATGGCATCTAAGATAACATCAATTTTTGCCTGGAGCCTTAGAAATTCTCTGACGCTACATTATCCTCGACTTACCACGTCGTTCTTCAAACGCCAACGCCGTAAGGCACAACAGAAATAATATACGTAGAATCGAAAAATCATGGTATCCGATTGCAATCGGCATGAAAGTAAGAAATGTATCACCAAAGTGTTTACGACTGGATCCTCCATTATCCGGTAACGCGGTAGCATTCGAACGAGTAAAATGGTAGCTGATCTTCTGCATATAGATCCCCGGAAGTGACCGGTTGATTACTATAATGTGCTTACCCCCCAGGCCGTAACGAGCAACGTCTTCCTGCTAAATGACGTTCCACGAATGATTCGACACCGTGGATCCCCATAGATGGAAGAAAACGCGTTCGTTCGCCGTTATGGTCGCGGCTACGCTCATTAAAATTAGCTACAGTCATTAAGCCTCCGCGTAGGCCAGCAGAAAGGCAGGTAATTGAATACCTTTAGCGCCTGCTTGGAAAATCGATGTTCCGTGTTCCGTTGAACCTGTTACCTCGTTACCTGTCCCCCCTCGTATGACCTGAAACTTTTCAACGAATCACCGTTCGAAAACGTCCCTAGCCGTCCTCCTTTCACGAGCTTAAGCCCGGTCGAGATTAATTATGATCTCGTGAAGGGTGACGACTCGACACCCGGCTCCGAGAAATTATTCCGCCACTTAGCACGACCCCTCTCGACCCACCGATCGACAGCCAAAGAATAACGAGCTGGCTGCCTCGAGATTCTACTTTCGAGAATAACAGGCATTGATCAGCGTCAATTGCGAATTGGAAAGTTGAATTCGAACCGGGGGTTGCTAACTTTCGGTGAAAAATCGGGAACGCGGAGTCTAGGGCCGCTTACCGACGCATGGTAATTGAATCCCGAAAGTGCTTCTTTCCTAACCTCTCCGATTGAAATATTTTGCGCGCTCTTTTTTCCTGTAACGATCTGATAGGACATTAATTTCTAACCAGCAGGCTAATCTTGTATTTCCACAAATCAAAGTCCGCCAGGATTTATGTTATCCACTGCACATCGAACGTCTCGTTCGACCGTTAAATATAGCAGTAGCTTTATCACTGTCAAGGTTGATCCCCGCTATTACACCGGGCGCATATTTGTACCGCTTTCTATAAATCCTTCGGTTCTCTTTTTACTCGCTTTTCAACCGCTTGATGAACACTTTTGTGCATTCGACAAATAGCGATGGGGAAAGAAGAATTTATGGATTTGTATTGGTTTTATGAAACTTGGAGGATACAAGGACGCCATGATACTGTTCGCGCTTTTAACCAGTTGTGATAAAAACTAAACGTGTTTTCCTTGAATATGAGAAATACCCTACTCTACTTATTATTTGGGAAATTGATGCTATTTTAATCTTTATGCTCCGTTACTTTTTATTTATGTACTCATACTTTTACTCGTACTTTATTTTTTATTTACGTACTTATATGTAGATTCTTTGTACTGATAGTTAATTTTGAGTGGAGGAAATACGAACTTAAATTTGACAAGGTTGAATACAAATTTAATTTTGAAAGGGTTGAATACAAATTTAACTTTGACAATGTTGAATATAAATTTATCCTTAACAAGGTAAAATATTTGAATTTAAATTTTTACGTTGTGAAAAATTGTACAAACCTAAATTTTTATCTGTTCGAAAATGTACAACAAATATTGTAATTATGAAAGATAAATATTTTAAATAATTTTCTTGATTATGTTAACTTTGTTAAACTGCTCTTTATTTATATTTAACAAATTCCGAGAATCATATAATAATACAATATACGGAATTGTTTAATATTACTCTATTTAGCATATTTGAAACAGAATGCAATAAAGAGTTAAACACCAATGAAAACGTTCCGTGCAGCAGAAAAATTTCAAAGCAGACCGAAAAATGAAATTTTAATGTTTAATTATGAAAATTCTGAGTTCTATCTGCTATTATACCCCGTTTCTCTTAATCGCCGTTTTATTTCAAGTTTAAATGAAAAAGTAATTCTCTTTGTTTAATTAAATATGTTTTTAATGAACATCGTGGACTGTCGCGTTAGATCACTTTGTGTCACATACAGAAATAAAATATGCGGAATGTACAAGATTCTTTTGTAGTATTAACAAAATTAAATATTAAATATTCTTATATTTAATATTAAACGAAGTTTCATGTAGCTAAATGTAACCTTCACATTTTAAATTAAGGTTTATACGAAATTATGTTCAGATGTAGAAATATATGTTTTCTTCTTGAATTCAGTAGTGGAAAGAGGCATTATTGTTAATACAACACTCTAGGATCGTAATTACCCGGAATACAATCGTTCCATTTCCCAATTAAAACTTCTCGCTTGTTGCCGTGCAAAATTGACATGATATTCATGCTGCTTCCAGTTTCGCTAATTCTAAACATACGGACATTACCTATAAGTAAACTTGTACAACAGAGAAACGCAAAATTGAATGAATTTCATCTAATATAATAAAAAAATAAAATTGCATATTTTTCGCAATTCTATAGAACGTTTTCTATACATATAAGAAAGTGTTAGGGTAACACGAAGAACTCTACGATTTATAACATGTTTTAAATTTTGTAAAACAAATAATAAAATATACTATCAAAACAAATAAATAATGTCAAGTACGTAAACTATAGATTATACAATGATTCTTTATCTCTATGAAGGCTAACATAGGTTCTTGTATTAAAAGCTTAATAATTTTCCTGCTCGAAAATGAGAACTCTAAGATCCGCTATTTTGTTGTGTTTTGTAAGGTTAACGCTCCTGAACGGCGTAACTGAATCGCATAATTTTTGTTCCAGGTGCACTATCGCAATCGCAATTCCCAGTGTTCACGATCTACGCCCAGAAAAGTTGTCTGGCTGTGAAACCTTGCGAACGGGCCTGGTGTATCGACAGAGTGCAGGGCCACCGTCTTCAGGGCCACACACGAAGGACCATGAACGCATCCTCGCGACAGCACTGCCTCGAGCTCTGTTTAGGCGAAAGAGATTTCCTATGCCGGTGAGTAAACTACGTTTCCATTCGTTTCCGGTGGGCTGACTTCTCGTCGCGGCCACGATATCCGTTACGTTGAAAAAGTGGACGCACCCGTGCCGGGATTCGTCGCGAAATCGACGTACGAATACGACGTATGGCTTTCTCTATCTCTCTCGTCGACCAAGTCGAGGTAGCTGTTGGAGAATCGAAGGCACCTCGACACGCTCCGGTGCGTTTTCCAGTTATTGGATTCCTCGATCGAGGGAGGACGTTACATCACGCTCCTACAGACTCGAGAGTGTTTCTTGGTCATGAAGCGGCCGTTCCCGACGTTTCATGCGAGCTGGAACACCGGCAGGACGAGTTATCCTGCTGGAAAACTTGCAGAGAAATACCTACGGACCACCCAGATTTCTCGGCTCTGTCATTTCGCCGAACGGCTATTTACGAGCCAGTTTCCAATATCGATGGCTTCGATTCTGGTTAATTCAGTCGGTGTATATACGCTGGCAATTAGCGTAAAGAGTGTTCGTTTGATGCGACGATTTCGTGACCTAAACCCTGAAGCACCGAGTATCGCACTCGAGATTTATTTGAGGACGTTTAAATATTTCGGTGAATATAAATAATACGAACAGATCTTTTGGATCAAAATTATGTGGTGCGATACTCTTATACATTTCACCTTGGGTGGTCCTAAAACGGAAGGACAAAATTTGCTATGACATGATACGTTTTTTTTTTATATAGATTGTTAGAAATATTCTATTAAAAACAAAGTAGAATGCTTCAGTATTTTATTTAAAAAAAAAGTAGAATATTTCTGGGTTCGACTTTAAAAAAGTAGAGTGCACCAGAAAATAATTCTACTTATTAGCATAATGTCCTAAAAGTTCAAGTTTCATATCTAAATATGAAAATACGAAATGGATGAAAATTTTGAGGTATAATATTTTTATGAGGTAATTGAAAAAATAAATTATTTTAATCTGAAAAGTGCTTCATAAATTTGTCATGAAAGTTGGTTGAATGTGCAATCATGTATTTCTCAAATGAATTCACCATATTGTACATTAATATTCTAGCAACGTCATTCAGAGACACCAATTAATAATGCAATCGGTATTAGTAATTACATGTATTGGTTTGTTATTTGTATCAATTAATCAATTACTGAATTAATGAAGAAAATGTTCACATCGTCAACTAACAGGAAATGAAATAGATAAATGCATGATTTATGATACGTAAACGTGAATAATAATCTGCAATTTATATTATATCAAGTTTGAGAGTGGCATATCAAATATTTCCCACGAAAGTAGTTCTTGCTTTTGTACTTTTTTCGATAATTATAAACTTGTATGTTTCTTTAATTAAATTTAATTTAAACAATGAGACAAAAGCAGAGAGAGCTCACTTTTAATTTAAAGATTTTCACGAGTTAAAGATTGTTAGATTAAAAATTAAAAAAATTAATTATAAAGATTTAAATTTGAAAGAAATTTTCATTTTAAAATTGTAAAATTTAGGAGAAAATTGGAAATTGAAATCTTCAAGTTTAAACAATTTTTTAAATGTTTAACTCTAAAATTAGTATTATTTTTTGGGTGTTATGGAAAAACTTAAATATTTGAAATTTGTGTTTTAAACTTTAATAATTCAATTCCTAACTTCGAACAAACAAAAATTTATGTATACTTCAAATATTAAAATATTCTAAAGTTTCTAATCATAAAAAGATTTCGAACAAAAATTTTAGACTGATTTTCGTAACTTAAAAATGTTGAACTCTATTTGAAACAAGAGTTATGAAGTCCTGAAAAGACCACGAAATTAACGAACAAATTTATCGATCGATAGCTAAATTACCTATCGATCTGTTGTTTTCATTATCGCTTGAATGAAAGGAGTCAAGTAATTTTTCTTCCGTTTTTCGCGTCGCTTGTCCACCAACCTCGAGCAATGTTTTTCATCGTCGTTGGTTTGCGTCCGCTCGAAAGCATCGGAGGAACGCTTTGATCGTGGTCAGACTAATTATGCTCGCGTCACTGCACCTTCCTTGCCATGGGATAAAAAAAAAGAGAGAAAAAAAGCGGAAAAATGTAGTACGACACGTTAACACCGCAATTATATCGCACGCGACACGAGTGTTGGTATACATAGATAAAACTTGTACACCAAGTTATCTCTATCCATAAATCATGTGATAAGGTGATCCTGAAAAATGATATACAGTTACATTTCAGCTGAGATGATCTTAAAAGATTTCATCTAATTACGGTCCATGGCTACCTTATTTGAATACCAAACCTATCGACGTATAATGAATTTTGAAATTAAAAATGAAGTTGAGAAGTAAAGACAAATGATGAAGCATAAATTAACACTTTATCTTAAATAAAGTTAATGATTTTATCACCTTAAGAAAAGTAATGTAAAATGAGGAACTTGTGATAGAGTCATTGGTAGTTTCAATGTTTAATGAGGGTTAAATTAAAAATAACTGGTTTTATAATGAATTAATAAACCAGATGAAACGAATAATTAATACCAGTACCGATAAAGATATAAAATATATTTCATATATTTTTATATATTTTACACATTTTACATATTCCATACATTTCACATATTTCACATATATCACATATTTCATATATTTCTCATATTTCTCATATTTCACATATTTCACATATTTCACATATTTTACGTATTTCATATATTTCACGTATTTCACATATTTCACGTATTTCATATATTTCACGTATTTCACATATTTCACATATTTTACGTATTTCACATATTTCACGTATTTCATATATTTCACGTATTTCACATATTTCACGTATTTCACATGTTTCATATACTTTCATATATTTCACATGTTTTATATATTTTCAAATATGTTTTTATTTTCAAAAAGTTTACCTTATCTAACAACTATGAATCATAACTAAACTTGAAACGATATCTCCAATCGCCTTCCAGCTTTATTTTAAGAACAAATTATAAATTCCATCTAAGAACTTTGTTGAAATATTTGAAGATACAATCTAATGAATATGTTTCGTCTAGTTGGATCGTTTAGCATTATTTAACGTAAGATTACTTTTCCGCATTCATCGACACGAATAGATGTTTGGAAACCAGTTGGGAGCCTTAATGATTGTTTTGTTAATATCGCGTAATAACTAGGTGCAATAACGTCCATTAAAGTGATCCCATTATGGTGGACAGTGAAAAATAGAACAGTTAACAGGCGTATCGGATGGATAGCTGATTCAGAAAAAGTGCATAATTTATTTAGAAGAGTCTGCATTCCTCGAAGAATTTTTCTTCGGATGCAAGTTCAATTATATTTTTTTTTTCGCTTATGTTTTAACTCTGAACGGATGTTCTTAATGAACTCTATACAATATGTAGTTGGAGAAGTATTTTTTTAAATAAAATGTACACCATCATTGTTTTTATAGTTTTTTGTGGAACATATACGTCATTAAAAGTTCGTATATTTATAGAAATTCTATATTTATTTATACATTTACGGACATTTATAAATGTTCTAAAAATTTACTGAAATTTGAAACTGAATTCGAAAAGCTGCAATTTGGGAATTTTTAAACATCCAAATTTTTAAATTATTTATACATGAATTTAACTATTTTTAGTACTTTAAATTAATAAATTTTTAACCTCACTAATGATAAAATTAGTAAATACACGAATTCACAAGTTTTCAAATTCTCTAGTACTCAAATTGTCAAATATACAAATTCACAAATTCAAAAATTGTCAAATTCCCAAATTCCTAAATTCCTAAATTCCCAAATTCCCAAATCTCCAAATTCCCAAATCCCCAAATTCACAAATTCTCAAATTCTTAAATACTCAAATGCTCAAATTCCCAAATCCCCAAATTCCCAAATTCTCAAATTCCCAAATCCACAAATCCCCAAATCCCTAAATTCCCAAATTCTCAAATTCTTAAATGCTCAAATTCTCAAATCCCTAAATTCCCAAATTCCCAAATTCCCAAATCCCCAAATTCCCAAATCTCCAAATCCCCAAATTCCCAAATTCTCAAATCCCCAAATCCCCAAATCCCCAAATCCCCAAATCCCCAAATCCCCAAATTCCCAAATTCCCAAATCCCCAAATTCTCAAATTTTCAAGGACTCAAATTCTGAGAGACTCAAGTTTTCAAAATCTTAAAAATTCAGAGACTCAAATGCTTGAAAGTTTAAATTCTGAAATTCTCTCATTCTCAAATTCCCAAATTCTCAAATTTGCATCTCATCAAATCCCTAGAACTACAAATACATAAATTATTAAACCTCCAAATTTCCCTATACTATTTATAAACTAACAACCCCAGAAGAACATTCTTAAGTACATACCTAATATTTTCCTCCACACACTTCAAAACTGTTCCATATTTACTCGAAAACAAAATTGCATTTAAATGGTTTCAGTTCTTTTTTGAACTGTATTCATTTCTTGTAACACGTTACAACAAAAATTGCCCCTATTTTTCGTTATTAATAAAGATTTCCAGAATTTTGATCCCAATTTTAATTAAACGTCTATGCGGGTCGAATACATTCGCTTTGCGTCCACAGTTTTGCGCTTTATACGGAACGTTGTTCATTTATCCGTTTTAATGATTTTCCACGAAACGTATAAAGCGTTCTGGTTATTTTTGCGAAATATTTTTAACGAGCCGAGTGGTTCCGAAGTAAGTCAGAAATGTTGCGAAAAAGGTACCAAAACGAAAGCAGGTGAATAACACACAAAGAGAATATTCTGACGCTTCAATTACACGTCAAAAGTCCATTTTGCTAAGCGGATTTTTATACCCGCCCAAGGAAGAATGAGTTTTCTCTGAAATTTTCTTTCAGGCAAAACGACCGCATCTTTGATTCCCTTTGTCCGGCGGTTTCTCTTCTGCTGACGTCAATGTTTAAATGCAAATGGACGGAATATAAAGAATTCTTAATTTTTCAGTCATTTCGAAGTTCTACGGAACCGAAATGTTACTGCGCCTTTGTCTAGCAAACTTATTTTACATAAAACGATGGTGCAAGACTTTCGTATGAAAGTCTTTTTAAATTAACCAATTTTTATATTTAATTTTACTAAAACTGCTAGTTCATGTTATTAAAAATTAATTTTTGTTACAAAATTTATATTTAAACATTTTCGTTATTGAATTCCAGTAAAAAGTTGCTAATTCTCAATTAACAACAATGAATATGCAAGGAAATTATTAACAAATAATTATTTTTAACTGCTATTGTTGAAAATTAATTTTTGCTAATTAATCAAAAATCAACCTTCATGAATTTGATTAAAAACCGATCCTCCATCAATTTATCTAATAATTTCAGCAATTAATTCGTGCAATATCTGTCAGGACTTAAATACTTAACCTAACACATATATACTAATAAAAAATATACATAATAATGAAATATTATATATGACTTCATTCAGCAATTAATTCGTGTAATATCTGTCAGGACTTAAATACTTAACCCAACACATATATACTAATAAAAAAATATACATAATAAAGTATTGGTTTTCAAAAGCGAGATCACATCAATATATCTTCCGTATATATAACATATTTGGCAAACATGCACCTACATAAAAACAAAATTTGTCTTTTTCCATAAATCATTCAATGCTGTCTCAGCAAATAAAAATCCTAGTTACGCTAATGAACACGGTGTATTAGTGACGATTCCGCGATACAGCTTGTGGTTTGCTGTCGCGGTTCGTTTACGGCCCGTTGTTACCCGTCACGATTCTAACACGGTTATGACACGGTTATTTATTAATTAACCTCTATACGCGAACTGCTAGCCGCACACTGGCTACCGTAGAATTTATACCGTCTCGTTTGAACGTCCTGATGCAGGATACTTTATACGCGGCGGGGAATTTGCTACGACTATCATGGTAATTGTCTGACAATTTTTTTTTTCTAATGGACGTTTCACCGTTGCTCAGGGGACGCCTCGCAAGAAATATGATGGCGGTTTTACATACTTTGAGGATACCGTGCTGGAAGCTCGTTCCGTTTAAACAGGGTCACGAACCTGTTATGCGAGACAATGCTTTCTTGACAATTAACTTGAAATACCATACCACTGTGAGTCACTTGAATTTTTCTCTACCTACGTAATACAAGAATGGTATACAGCTGTTTGGGT
Source organism: Megachile willughbiella (assembly GCA_945859595.2). Classification (NCBI taxonomy): domain Eukaryota; kingdom Metazoa; phylum Arthropoda; class Insecta; order Hymenoptera; family Megachilidae; genus Megachile; species Megachile willughbiella. The sequence goes on from OX243807.1 coordinate 4,909,483, forward strand.
ACAATTTGCAGAAAAATTCTTTTGGTACTGGGTGAAAGTTGCTTTGGACATTTCAGATTGAAGATGAATTTAACAATGAATTATAGTGTAGTTTAAAAGTTAGGAAATGGATGTTTGAAAATTTGGTATTTAGAAATTTAGAATTTGAAATTTAGGGTGTGAGAATTCGCGGTGTTCAGATCTTGAGAATTTAGATATTTTTAAACTTTAGGAATTTGTGAATTTCTGAACCTCTAACGTGAACTTGTGAGTCTGTATTCTGAATTTCTTAATTTTGGAATTTCTGATTTCACGAATTTGGTTACTTCAGAATTGAAATATATTGGAATTTACAAATGTGGAGTTTCTAGGAAATATCAAAACAGACAGATATTCCAAAGCCTAAAATCCACAGCCATTCACACGATGTTATCTCGAAATTCGTAAAAACTCCACGACTCCATTAAAAACGTGCATGCACCTTGATCCGATAATTACGGGATCTCGGTTTCTCATCGACGGACATTCGAGCAAAAGGAATTTCAATCCATTAGCCGTGTGAAATATCGTGGTCTGTTAGGCACGCGGAAGGGCAACGGGGCAAGAGAACCGTAGCTTCTTCCGATTTCGATAGAAACCGGCGGTGGAACGCGCATTTATGCGATATCACGAGGACGCGTGAAGCTTCGCATTCGTGAGCGTGCGGAGCGTGCACGTGCACACCTTGAGGAAGCATCTAAGCGAAAGGTAAGGTCTCTGGCAGCTGGCCCTCGAGCTCTTCAGCTTCGACCCGAAGCGAAGGCAGGGTCGAGAGGTCCTTGCCCAGGCGGAACCGTATCAAAAGTGGCATAGCTGTGTGTTCGTGTCCGGGAAAGCATGGAAAGGGGAGCAAGGATTTGATCTCCGCAAGAACGAATCAAGTTCCGGATTGAGGACTCGTACGTGGCTCGCGGTATGCCTGCCTTCTATCCTTCTCCCTTCGACTTTGATCAATTCTCTATAACATTTCGCTCGTTATTTTCTCTTCCTTTTCATTCGGACTGCAGACTCGGAAAATTGTAATTTCGTACTTTGCTGCTTCGTTTGTCCACGGAATTTTCCTATCGAGATTGTTTGCTCTCCTGGACAACCAGCTGACTGTATCAAGCTTTATTCTTTGAGATTGCGCTAACTAGGTAGTCGTTTGTCGACTATTAACTTGTTGCATATTTCGAAGTAGTTTTTTATTTCATGCGCACACTTCTAGATTTGTCGACTATTAGTCTGCTGCGTATTAGGCACTTTCTTCTTTGAGATTGCGCTCACTAGGTAGTCATTTGTCGACTATTAACTTGTTGCATATTTCGAAGTAGTTTTTTATTTCATGCGCACACTTCTAGATTTGTCGACTATTAGTCTGCTGCGTATTAGGCACTTTCTTCTTTGAGATCTCACTCACTTATGAGTAGTCATTTGTCGATTATTAATTTGTTGCATATTTCGAAATAGTAGTTTTGTATTCGAGGATGTGCACATTTCTGGATAAGCATTTGTCGACTATTAGTCTGTTGTATATCAGGTATTGACTTTAAAGGTAGTTGTGCATTCTTCCAGACTTAGCAACCTGGACAATCATCTGCCGACTACGAGCTTGTTATCAAGTATTGGTTCTAGAAATAATAGCTACGTGTCCTTCGAGACTATGCAACCTTCTGATAATCATTTGTCGACTATTAGTCTGTTTTATATCAAGTAGTGGCTTTTGAAGTAGTGGTTTCTTCGAGACTTAGTAACCTGGACAGTCATCTGCTGACTACGAGCTTGTCATCAAGTATTGGTTCTAGAAATAATAGTTACGTGTCCTTGGAGACTATGCAACCTTCTGATAATCATTTGTCAACTATTAGTCTGTTGTATATCAGGTATTGACTTTAAAGGTAGTTGTGCAGTCTTCCAGACTTAGCAACCTGAACAATCATCTGCTGACTACTAGCTTGTTATCAAGTATTGGTTCTAGAAATAATAGTTACGTGTCCTTCGAGACTATGCAACCTTCTGGTAATCGTTTGTCAACTATTAGTCTGTTGTATATCAAGTAGTGGCTTTTGAAGTAGTTGTGCTTTCATCGAGACTTAGTAACCTGGACAATCATCTGCTGACTACTAGCTTGTTATCAATTGTTGGTTTTAGAAATAATAGTTACGTATTCTTCCAAACTACACAACCTTCTGATAATCATTTGTCGACTATTAGCTTCTTGCATATTAAGTACTGGCTACAGGAAATAATACGTGTTCTTCGAGATTGCATATCCTTCTGGATAATCACCTGTCGACTACTAGTTGCATATCGAGTATTGGTTCTAGAAATAGTAGTTACATGTTCTTCGAGATTGCACATCCTTCTGGATTATTATCTGTCGACTACTAGTTTGTTGCATATTGAGTGTTAGCTTTTAAAATAGTTACAGTCTGATGATGCAAGGATAGCATTAAATAATAGGTAGTTATCATTTATCAATTTGGAACTTAGTTTGTTGAACATAACTAGGTAAATTTGTTGTAAATTTGTACTAGTTGAATTTGTATTTAATGTGTACTAATTTGTCATGAATATATACTAGATTTTAATAACATATTCTAGTATTTAATGCATACGAGCGAAATTTGCCATAAATATATTTGTATAATACATCTTGCCATAAGTCCTTACACTAGTGAAATTTGTCATATAAATATACTAGTCCTTAATCCACTTTGACATAAATAAATATAATCCTCAATTTGTCACAAATATTAATAATCGATAACATACACTAACTACTCATCCGAGTAGTAGAACAATCCTGTTCTACTGAATTTAAATTTTAATAAAATTAAAAGTGTTACTAACATTTTTCCTATATATAGTTTTTGCTGTATTCTCTGCTCAATTATTTTTCTCATAAACATTAGTCCTTTCGTAATTTTTCCCCCGTAAACGTCAGCCATCTCTCCACTCAGAATCCCAAACAAACCCAAGAAATTCTGTGGCAAGGAGTTAACAATCCTTAACGACGAAACACATTGCTGTCAAACTTGTACTCGTATAATCCACTCCCGTAAAAACATACGCGTGCATAAATTTCCCTGGTAATAATACAGAAACGTCTTCGTTCTGCATCTCGTAAAACAGTCGCCACAATATTCAATTTGAATCTCGAGTCTTCTCAAAGGCTCAGCAGAACGAACGCGCGATACCATGAGAAGTTGGAGATGGAAGGTGGTGTAAAGTTTCTACCTTGAAACGCGGAAGAGATAATGAGCAGGAGCAGAACGTCTCTATTAAAACAGCAAAGACCTTTGGCGGAGGAAAAGGCCCTTGCCAAGGACTGTTGCGTATAATCGAGACAAGCCACTAGAACGGCGTTATTGCGCAACGATATGTGCGTGCGACGATGAAGTGAAGTGGGTCTCGTCTTAGGGATCTGCTGAGCCTCCAGGCGTACACTCAAGTACAACATACGATTCATATTTATAGAAACCATGACAATTTTTTCATTTTCAAATTTCTGTTCTTAAATTAATTTCTAATTTGAAACATTTCAATTTTGCAAATTACTTAAATTTTCTGGGTTTGTTAAGTTTTTTTTTTCTCAAATTTCTTACCTTTTTCGAGTGTCTCAAATTTGTTGTTTACTTTATTTTGTCAAGATTATTCAATTTTGCAAATTACTTAAATTTACTGGTTTTGTAAGGTTTTTTTTTTCAAATTTCTTACCTTTTTCGAGTGTCTCAAATTTTTTCAGTTTCCTTCATATTGTCAAGATTATTCAATTTTGCAAATTGCTTAAATTTTCTGATTTTGTTAAGTTTTGTAAATTTCTCAAATTTCTTACCGTTTTCGAGTGTCTCAAATTTGTTGTTTCCTTCATTTTGTCAAGATTATTCAATTTTGCAAATTACTTAAATTTACTGGTTTTGTTAAGTTTTTTAAATTTCTCAAATTTCTTACTTTTTCCAAGTATCTCAAATTTTTTAAGTTTTTCAAATTAGTTTGGTCAAAGTTCTCACCTTTTTGAAATTTTGCCAGCATCTTAAGTTTCTTAGAAAGTTTAAGCTGCTTAAGTGTCTACACCTATACACATGTATATCCACAAATATTTATGTTCAAAAGCTCTCCACGTTCCTAAATTGCCATATCTCTACATCCTCAAATCTTGAGATATTTAAATTCCTACACCCTCCACTTATATCCATAAATGATCTTCCCAATTTCCTACATTGTCAAATCCTTAAATTTCAAGATGTCATCCCCAAATTACATGGTATTTAAACACCTACATCCTCAGTTCCTTAGTTCCACAGATTCTCACGTTCCCAAAGTTTTACATCCTTAAAAGACCCAATTTCCATATCCCCATGTACCCAAATTGATACATCCCCAAATTGCTACGTCCCCAAATCATAAGATAATTAAATCCCTACACCCCAAATTCTTATATCCACAAATGACCTTCCCAAACTCCTACATCGCCAAATCCTTAAATTTCAAGATGTCGTCCCCAAATTACAAGGAATTTAAACACCTACATCCTCAGGTTCTTAGTTCCACAGATTCTCACGTCCCCAAAGTTTTACATCTCCAAAAGACCCAATTTCCATATCCCCATGTACCCAAATTGATACATCCCCAAATTGCTACGTCCAAAAATCATAAGATAATTAAATCCCTACACCCCAAATTCTTATATCCACAAATGACCTTCCCAATCTCCTACATCGCCAAATCCTTAAATTTCAAGATGTCGTCCCCAAATTACAAGGAATTTAAACACCTACATCCTCAGGTTCTTAGTTCCACAGATTCTCACGTCCCCAAAGTTTTACATCTCCAAAAGACCCAATTTCCATATCCCCATGTACCCAAATTGATACATCCCCAAATTGCTACGTCCCCAAATCATAAGATAATTAAATCCCTACACCCCAAATTCTTATATCCACAAATGACCTTCCCAATCTCCTACATCGCCAAATCCTTAAATTTCAAGATGTCGTCCCCAAATTACATGGTATTTAAACACCTACATCCTCAGTTCCTTAGTTCCACAGATTCTCACGTCCCCAAAGTTTTACATCTCCAAAAGACCCAATTTCCATATCCCCATGTATCCAAATTGCTACATCCCCAAATCTGAAGATGCCCGAATCTGAGGATCACCCCAGTTCTCCCAATTCTGGAATCCTCGAAACTCTCTCGGAATGAACCAGTGGAAGCCTACGCCTTATTTGCGAATATTTCCCTAGGAAAGGCGGATTTGCTCCTGACTGTACGCCCTGCGAGTGGAAGCCGCGGTTTCTAAGGATCCCCAGTGTAGATCGCATTAACATTCCATGGGAACGGTATTTCCTCGCTACAATCGGCTGATTAGGCGTCCGTGATTCCGACTATCCTTGCGTCCCGTCCCGGCTTCCACAGCGTGATTACCTCGATTTCAAACAGACCCACGGATGTGCCACATTTTGCCGTGCCAGCGAAATCCTGGCTGGCTGCAACTTCGACCGTAGAGATCGAAAGGTTCCTGACATCACGGGCTACATGTACCGTATGAACATGATTTGATTTAGCTACGAAACGGGAAGCGTTTCAGAACCTCTCGGCAAACGTTGGTATGTTCATTGCTGTAGGATTAACAGATTAATTCGTGGTACTTGGATATTTCTGAGGCACTACGTCTTAGTAACAAGTCGGTAGTTGAAACTAACAAGTATATATTTATGATACCGCGTTATTAGGAGTAGCAACTGTTATAATATTGTAGCTATTATTAGCAGCAGTAGCTATTATAATATTGTAGCTATAATAGCTGTTATAATATTTAGTTAGGTGCTTAACCTCCTGCACCGTAATGACGAACCCGCGTAAACCTTTCTGTATTTTTAGACTGGTTGAATGTTCAATTTGAGTACAATCGTAATTTGCACAGTTAACAGACATGAAATTTTAACTTTCTTCGGTTGAATTAATATTGTAGCAGTGAAGAGTTCGTTATGTCTGAAGCATCTGAGTGCAAGGGGTTAAGATAGATTGCTAAGGTAGTAATTTATTCTGATCGTGACTGACAAATTGTTCGTGACTATAGGTGTGGAGAACGATGTTTAACATGAAATCATGTGGATGTGAGGCGCTCAGATTATTTGGATCGTGACTTTATTTGGGAATTTGATCTTGTACAAGGTTCAAATGTTTTATATGTTATAACTTACGAAATTAATAATATTATTATTCTTAATTTTGATTCATTTTCTTAATTTTAATTCTGATTTAATTTTGGTATGGATAACAATCATGTTAACCATATGTGTTGAGAAATTGTAGAGTTGAACGTATGATTACGTAAATTAATAATCAGTGAAGAATTATAATAATATAGATCTAGCAAATTTTTATAGCAATCTAACCTATTATTTAAAAAAAAAGTGAAAAATGACGTACGTTTGAGTACTATTTTTTTAATTCATGCATATGAAACGAGCTAATGTAATATTATTTCAGATGTATACGTACAGAATATGTTAAACTGACACTCTTTCAAATTTATATAATATGTTATAATAATATTCTGTAAACTTACGCATCTGCAGCACATGTTTTTGAACTTGCATATATAACACATGGTAACATAATTGCTCATATAACACATGCTAATGTTCTCCACACTTTCACATACAGAACAAAGATTTTGTAAAAAAAAGTAAATGAATTAAAATACGAATTTTGATATCAATCAAAGATGTAATGTATGTTTAAAGTGCATAATTGTGATTTTTAAATGGTACATGAACGCCCGCTATTCGTCGGAAATTCGCGTAACAGATAATCAGAATATAATGTAATTGTTATCTCATACTGTAATATGGTTATTAAAGACAATGAAGGAAATGAATGCAATGTCGGCTTAATTAGTGGCCTAATTAATGAAGATTTTACTGTGCCTCGGTACAGAGAAACAAGCAGTATAAAATGTGGAAACAGATGCCCCGGAACCATAAAGAACTATTTTAGCTTTCATTAAATCTGACCGGAATGCTGCACAAACGTTATCAAAACTTGGTGCAAAAACGAGGGGTGCATTTAATTAATTAACGTGATTGGACAATGAGGGATCACAATTATACGTAACTCGGAATTTTACACCGTAAACTCGGTCAATTTGGGGAAATTAATGAGAATAATATTATCATTTTATATCAGAATTCATAACGATGTCGCGAAATTTCGATATTCGACAGAGACGACAGTTTTATTCCCAATAACGACAGTTTCATTTGTAATACAGTAATTCTGTGCAAATAATTTAATAAAATTGGATCCGATTTCGGATATCGGAAATTTATTCATTTTTTTAAATTATTGCTCTGTTAGGATTAATGTTCGCTGTAGATTTATACTTGTGCTGTTAAATAAAATGTTAAAATAATGGTTAAAATAATACTTAACAAATCAAATGGCTCATACAATCAAAAAGTTAAAAATTTCCTGAAATCTGTGTTGATCTTCATCGAGATAAATTTTTGTGTATACTCATTTGCATGTTTCCATAATATTTAATCATTTGTTTATTTATTTTTCATTTTATTTTTAATTTCGAACGATGTGTGTATTGCTAGTATGATTACGTTAAATGATATAATTGTTCACAGTAATTAACCTTGTTACATGATTTAAGTTTACAAAAACGATCTAATTTTTCGGTGTAATTTCACTTTAAGTCCGTGACTATACAAATAAATCTGAAAAGAATCTACAATATCAGGAAACAATGGTCCACATATGTGATCTCTGGTAGAATTTACGAACAATACAGCAGGTATACCAAGGACATTAGAAAACCCAACGGATGTACACTTCCTTGCAAACAGCTATCAAGAAATAAGTACCGAAAATAAATAATCACTCACATCCCGTCCATATCGACGGGAGGCAGCATAAATCTGACGAAAAGCGGCACAACAATATCTGCCACTAGAAATGGAATATTTGTTTTATTGTTGACCGGTTCGATTTTGCGGTAAGATCCGCAGCAAGCTCTGGGCGGAGAATATATATCCAGAGGTGCGCAAACAACGCAACGAAGCGTGGAACTCTGGCAGAGGCCAGATTCAACACGATTCTTCTCTCTGGAAACGTCGGCGATTTGTTACCGGCGAATAGGTGAAGATCGGATGAATACCGACGCGTTTCGTTCTGGAGTGTTTGAGCCCCGATGAAAGGCAGAAAAAGAGAGCCGAACAGGATCGGTAGAGAAAGAGAAAAAGGGGGGGAGGGGAAAACGTGGAAACAGAGCAGGTTGCCGTTGTTGTGCACAGGTTTACGACCGTCGAGACCGGTCGAGCGATCGATCAAACGCGAATCGGTCGCTGGAGGATCGTTGGAAGCGTTACAGGCCTCGCCACAGGGCCCAGCCACAAGAGGGTTAGGTTATTACTGGCGGCGCGCACTATCGGCGTTCCTTGTTACCGGGTAATGAGTTTATTGTTTAAGAATCACGCCGCAGTTACATGTGCTGCAATCAATTACAATAATGTAATATAATCGTAGCAAGGTCCCGCGGCGCGCGGCCGTATAATGAGGTCCCTTCTCTAATGAGAGTATTGCTAGCGGACCGAGTTAGGCATCGTTGCGGGCGCATTCACCTAACGTGAACCCTGAAGAGGTGTGGGCGTCTTCGGTCACCTTTAGACCTAGACAATTGGAACCGATAGGAATTCATGACTGATGATCATCATTATGGCATCAGTCATCTTTCCGGAGATACGAGCCATTATGGTCGAGGCAATATGGCAACACTGCGAAAATGGGAGAATGGAAGAGATCTTGTACCTCTTGATTTTTAATTGGAAAACTTGTGAATTTAGAGTGATAGTAATTGATGTATTTGGGGATTTGAAAGTTTGTGAGAATTTGAGAATCTAGAGAATTTTTAGAAATTGGGAAGTATTTTTGAAAATTCAAAAATTGATGAATTACGGAATTTAGGAATTTGGAAACTGGATGGGAAAACTTGAGAACTGGATTGGAAATTTAGACATTTAGGAAATTTAAGAATTTGTTGATACGGAAATTTGAAAATTTCAGGATTTGGTGTATTAAAATATTATACATATTCTTGAAAGTGTATGAATTTAGCGGACTTAAAGAATTTATGAAGTTTAGAGAGTTTATAGAATGTAAGGAATTGTGAGAAATTTCATGTGGTGCTCAAATACCCAATAAATATTTCTGATCAAATAAGCATCAAATACCGTCAGTAACGATACAGCGTATGCGGGTTATCATTTGTTACAAAGTTCTTTGAATAAAATAACACATGTTCGAACTACCATACATAGTTTAGCCGAGTTCGAACAGCAAAGTGTAAGGACACGACATTTACGATAAATAATTCAATCGAAACTTGCCGGCAGTACGACGATCTTGTGCTGGGCAATACCGGTAAGAATCGCATCCCGAGAACAAAAAATTTCGAGAATATTTCTATGCTCCCAACGTGCAGGGAAGTTTTTCCTCTATCGAGCATTCGTTTCCTTTCCAGCAAATTTTACCGGAACCTTGTACGTCGCGTCCATCGTTGCACCAGTGACGTAGCGTGAATTTCCAAGCGCTCACGAGTTGCACACCGGAAACGCCGTTCCGACCGTCTCGCATAATTCGCTGGCGTCCTTCTTCCTGAATATGCTATAACCCGGTGATGGGCAACTGTGCCCGCGAGGGCGCGATGCAAGGACGTGCAAGTAGCGTGTACAGTCAATACCAAATCTGATTTCTCTCTGGAACATGGGAACCAATGGGGAAAAGGTCTCCCACTAGTTCATTTCTAGGAAATTTAGGAAATTTGAAATGCTGGGAATGGGTTGAGAATTTGAAGATTTTGAGATATGAGAATTCAAAATTTAGGGTCTCTATAGTATTAAAAATTTAAGTTTAAAATTTAGAGTAACGTGTACAGTCAATAACAAATCTAATTTCTCTCTGGAACATGGGAACCAATGGGGAAAAGGCCTCCCACTAGATCATTTCTGGAAAATTTAGGAAATTTGAAATGCTGGGAATGGGTTAAGAATTTGGGGATTTTGAGATACGAGAATTCACTAAATCTAAAGATTTGTTGGTTGCGGATTTGAGGATTGTTAAATGGCAATACTAATGATGCTACTGATGTTCCTGTAGCATTATGGTGGCATAGGAATTATTGATATAGGGACTTATGGGAGTAGCAATTTTGTGACCTAAGAATTTGGGGGATAAGTATTTAAAAATTTCGGAATATGACAATTTTGGGATATAGTACAGAGATTCCCTGAATATAGGGAGTTGATTATTTAAGGATGAGTGAACTGGAATTTAGAAATAGGGTAATGGGTAGCGAGGAATTTTAAAATTTAGGGATATATGGACATTCAGATTTTGATATTTGTGTATACATATAGGGAAATGGGAACGTAATTGTGAATAGTGTAATTGGTGGATTTAAACACCAATATGAATAGTGTAATTGGTGGATTTAGAAATTTGTGAATTTGGGAATATGGACATATAAAAATATGTGAATCTAGGGACATTAAAATTGGACTTGGATATTAGGAGATAAAAGTAACTATGAATTTGGGAATCTAGGGACATTGAGATCTAGGAATTTGACTACTTAGGAATAGAGGTACCTGAGAATTTGGGAATCTAGGAATATTGAGATCTAGATATTTGGGAATCTACATATGTTGCAAACTAAGAATTTGGGAATGTAGAGATATTTAAATCTAGGCAGTCGAGAAGTTAAAAATGAGAAAATAAGGAAATTTGAAAACTTGAAAACTTGAAAAATTGAAAACTTGAAAACTTGAAAAATTGAATAATTGAATAATTGAATAATTGAATAATTGAATAATTGAATAATTGAATAATTGAATAATTGAAAACTTGAAAACTTGAAAAATTGAATAATTGAATAATTGAATAATTGAATAATTGAATAATTGAATAATTGAATAATTGAATAATTGAATAATTGAAAACTTGAAAACTTGAAAAATTGAAAAATTGAAAACTTGTAAAATTGAAAACTTGATAACTTGGAAACTTAAAACTTAAAAACTTGAGAAATTGAAAACTTGAAACTTGAAAAATACAGAACTTTTATTTACATTCCTAAAATTTGTTATAACAATTCAAGTCATTTATTCTCTAGCATGTTGGATACAGATTTATTTCGAAATGAATTTCCCTGCAAGAACATTCCCCTGTCGTTCATTTTTCTGTAATAACGCATTTTAACTGAGAATCGTAATTTGTTCGCTCGACGAACTCGATTAGCCTCGGCAATGTACAGCGTCTACTTGAAGAGCATAGTGCTGATAATACCTACGTCGGATTTTCTCAGATAATTAAATCTTCTTCCACGGCTTACCAAATTTCTCTGTGAAATTCTTTCGTGCTCCGACTTGATGGCTTCTTACACGAGCGTTCTCTGCTTGTCAGCTGTATCTACGCCGAAATTTCGGACGGCAACGAACGTCCAACTTTTTATCTTGTCGCGACTCGGCTGAAACTGAATTCAACTTTTCTTGACGTTGATATACGGAGTTACGCTGTCGACCAACTTTCTTTCCGGATGAAGCAGACTTAACCCTTTAAGAATGGCTGGTTTAAATTTGAATTAGTACGCTACGGCTTAAATGACACAAGAAATATTGTGATTGTTTGAATTAACTTTTAATTGGAATTAAAAGTATTTACTTTGATTTATTTATTACACAAATGACAACATTCTATAAAGTTGCACATTTCTTATATGGCCATATAACGAGACTCTATATTATCTTAGACGCGGTGTTAGAGAAGTGTAGAAAGATTATGAAAATGCAATTTTGGATTGTGCAAACGTATTTTAAGAAATTTTATATTTTATGTATGGCCATATAGTGAGGTTTCACTAAACGGTGATATAGAGATATTCCACTATATGGTTTTGTAAAAAATGTAAATACTTTTAAATGCATTTGTACAATCCAATAAATTCGTTTTTACAATCTTTTTCTTCTTATGCAGCTGTGTATGGAAGGCCATATAATGAAACTCTAGATGGTCTTCTATACAAAGTTTTAAAAGTAAGAAAAACATTGTGGACAACGCTACATAAGCGGAAAATATACAGTGAATGATAAGGACATCTGTTGAAATTAAAGAATTTATTCAATTTATAAATTTGAAATTTCTTTCATTTTTAAATTTCAAAATTTAGGGTTTCTATAGTATTAGGAGTTTAAGTTTGAAATCTAATCAATAGAGTCATAATATCAGTAATAAGGTTTATCTAAATTTTAATATTACTATGCTACGACTGTACGTATGCGTAATTGACTGTTCGATAAATGTCTGTTTCGTTAAACATGCCTCCAAAGCCCCATAACCGAGAACTTAGCACCATCGTATCGAAGAAGCTAAATCTTTATGAGATTATACCTAAACTATACTATACTCTAATACCTTATACCTAAAGTATATTATTAAGTATACTCTTATACCTGAACTATACCTCTCTTTATCAGATATTATACCTAGAAATTTTACTCAGTAGGTTAATACTCAAAGTATTAATTATGATTTGCAATAAAACCCTTAACATAAAGCACATGTAATATCATGTCTTATGTAATTAACTGCTCGATAAATGTCCACTCTCTCTAACAACCGGCCAAAGCCCCAAATCCGGGAATTTATCGAACCACCACGGTGCCAAACCTTTAAAGAACGCTCGAACCGAACATATTCGAAACTGTGTTCCATTAACCTATCTGGGAATAAGTTTCTTCAGGGGTTAATAGCCTTCTAATTCGGTCGGTTGTTTGGCGTTCGACACATTAAGCAGTAACAGCACGTCCCCGATGACAGTTATCGCGCTTTAGTTGGACTACAATTTCCTGTGCTGGCTAAAATGGGTCACTCTTCTCGCGTACGGTTCCCGTGCACTTACCATTAAGAACGGCGCCCCTCGTAACAGCTCCAATTATAAGTGCGAAATTCATTGTTCGAGGGAAAACGGCCAACGGTTCGGTAGCCGATCCCCCTCGTGTTCCACCGTTTGAACGACTGCCAACTTGGGCGAGATACCTCTTTTGCTAGAGCACAACCGGGCGAACTACTCAGAGGCGCCAACAATCCCGGAGTCAAGGGGCTCCCTTGAGAAATCTTGTGTGTGGATATGTGGCGAAAAGGGGAGAAAGAAAAGAGCTCGTGCGCGCCGAGCGAAGAGGATTAAAAAGTATGAAAGGGAAGTACGCCGCGAATGAAAGGTCTCCCTTGGAAATACACAGGGCCCATCGATGGATCACCGAGTAATTTATCTGTGTTACGGACGAATCTATAGGCGTGTTATCTGAAATCTAAGGACGTCTACTTACGGTTGTTAAGTAAATTAAATGTACGGGGTGAATCGTAAGATAGAAATAAATTGCGATCACGAGATTTTCTGGTGTGTTAAATGAATTTGACGATCAAGTAGCGTTGTAGATCTTGTGTGTGACTGCACCACGTCGAAGCGTGTTTTGTTATTCAAATTTACTTATCGATTTCGATCAATTTTATCTACTCCTTAGTATAAACGGGTGACAAAATTAATACTGAAGTTTGAAAATTTTATTCCTAGTTTGTAATAGAGAAATTGAGATTTAGGGGATGCAGGTACTCAGTCTGAGAGGTCTAGTGTAGAACTTAGGAATAGAGGTATGGACATAAGAATATAGAGATATGGAAATGTTAAATTATGGAGATATGTATAAGGACATATAGATATGGGGGTATGGAGGTATGGAGATAAAGAGATATGGAGATATAGAGATATACAGTCAGCTTGAAATTGAAATCTAGGAATTTTGAAAATATAAAGATAAATAGATATCTGGAAGTATAGAGATCTGACAACTAAACTATTTATAATAATGGAGTATATAGCTTCCAGTTGCTTCAGGATCATTTGAAGGTCACTCGCAATGACTCCTGCAAATGCATAAAATTTATCAAGGACCCATAAAATATGCACAGATACCCGTAACAAAATTCACAAAATAAAGTGTTATATTTCCACCGCGTATAATTATCACGTACACTTTACGACTGCCCGTATACATTATACTCAAGGTCGTTTGAAAGAAATTTCTCTGAAAAATCTTTCATCGTATCAGCATTACCGAGTCATTTACATATTACAGTAACATCGTAATTTGCTTGATCTGCTGTTAAAAATACATTGTTACCCTCGTACAAAATATTTAAGCGTGTAATAAATATCACGTAAATAATATTGAAACGCGAATATTTGCAGATTTATGTTGATGCGATTAAATCTTCGTCCATTAAAATATCACGGTCGGCGAAAATGTAAAGGGCGCCATTAGCAGGCAAGCAAACTCAGCTGAACATAAAACCGGGGGAAATTAAAACGTTAATCGTACGTCATGATACCGTGATAGTGACAGGTTGCGATTGGGAGGTGAAATTACGGCTGATAGTCGTTGAAGTGTCCTACAAAGTGTACTTGACGAGTCCACGAACCCGAAGTAGCTTTCAAACAAACGGAATTATACATGCCACGATAAGCTTTGCACGCAAATAGCATTATCGACAAATTACTGAGATTACCGTCTCTTTGTGTCCGGGAATTAATCGGAGTATCGCTCTTGCAATGCTCCACGTTGCAATTACCAATCAGAATCAATGGATTATTTTTTAATATAATAGAACGCAAACAAAATGTTGCTAATTGTATAATAAATTTATTCTCGCGTTGTTTTAATACGACGTCGGTTGCCATTATTGCGCATTAGATTCGATGCACATTTTAAAGCTGTCATTAGTAAAATAAAGTTTTGTATCGATTATTGATAATGAGCGGTGCTGTTGTCCTTCAAGCGTCGAGGAATTTTAAAGCTGAAATTTGCTTTTTGGAGAAATAATTTTCTGTTGTGTTATTTAAGTGATAAAGTTGATATGTACATTTTTTATTTTTTTTTTTAGGAACTTGTTACTAATTATCGCATTTTTAAATTCTTATATTACTAAATTTCTTGATTTAAAAATTTTTGAATTGTCTAATTACGGAATTATTAGAATTCAAATTTTCTTAATTGTCGAATTAATAAATTTCTTGATTTTGAAATTTTCAAATTGTAAAATTACTGGATTTCTACCTAAATTACCAAAGTTCTAAGTTTTCTAAATTTTCTAATTGTCAGATTACTAAATTTTGGGTTATAGTCTGAAATTTTTGAATTATCAAATTTCCAAAATAACAAGTATTCAAATGTATGGAATTTAAAATGTTTAAATATTTAAATTAGGTAATGTGGACATTTTAAATTTCTAATTTTGCACATTTGTGAATTGAAAAATTTGATATTTCTATATTCCTATATTTTCAAACTTCAATTCTTCTAATCTTCGAATTTCTAAATTACCAAATTACCAAATTACCAAATTACCAAATTACCAAATTACTAAATTACCATGACTAAATTATCAAATTACTAAATTGTCAATAGTAATCATACAAGATTTAAAAATTTTGAGATATTAAAATTCATAAACTCATAAATTAAAAAATTTAAGAGCCTGGAATTTGATATTTCAAAAATTTTATGTTTCAGTTTTCAAATTTCCTAATTAGTAACATTACAAATTATCAGAAGTGTGACAATTAAAAAATCTAATTCCGTTACAAAGATCCTGCATTTTTAAATTTCGTAATTAAGTAAATAAGTAAAAATAAAAAGAAAAAATATAGTTACTTCCAAATTCCTAAATTACCCTATTTACATATTTATTACCTTATTACTTCCTGTATTTTCAAATTTCTAAATATTCGATTTATCGAATTTCCAAATTTGGAAATTTGAGAGTTTGAAACATTTGAAATTAAAGATTTGTAAACTAGTAAATTGAGAGCTTGACATATTAGAAATTCGAGAGTTTGAAAAATTAGAAATTTGGAGAATTTGAGACATTAGAAATTCTAGACCTTAAAACATTTAAAATTCGGAAGTTTAAAAAATTACTAATTTGAGTTTAAAAAACTGTTTTAAATTTGACAGCTGAAAACAGGAATTTGAGAGTAAAAAACATTCGAAATTCGAGAGTTTGAAAAACTAGAAATTTGAGAATTTGAGACAGAAATTCCAGACCTTAAAACATTTAAAATTCGGAAGTTTAAAAAATTACTAATTTGAGTTTAAAAAACTATTTTAAATTTGACAGCTGAAAACAGGAATTAGAGAGTAAAAAACATTCGAAATTCGAGAGTATAAAAACTTGGTAATTTAAAACTTTAAAACACTTGAAATTTCAAAATCTCAACATTAAAAATTCTCATCCTAAAAAATGTCTAAATCTCAAATCTCACAAAATCAATTTCCAAATTCCGGAAACCAGACATAAATCCCCGGCATTTCTCACACACATTGGCTCGTGATTTTCTCGAGCAGGCACTTGATCTGCTCATCACTGGCTCAGCGGATGAGCAAGTAGATAATTGTAGTAAGTGATCAGCCAGTTTCACGGGCTGGTTTCTCATCCGAGACACTTGTTCTTTCCCGATGGTTCGAATACCTGCGTGACCGGACGCCACAGATAGCTGTCGATTGAAAACAAAGTCGTGAACTCTGCCGACCGATCCGAAAGCAATTTCTTTCTTAAAACGAGAGCATCCGGTGTGTATCAGCAATTCGTATCGAACTATTCCGCTGAGGGCCGCGCGAAATGAAAGGGTCGGGGTCAATCTAACAGCAGGGAAGTCGGCGATGAAGAAAAAAATCTGATCGGTGGCTCGTGTGTGGATAGTACCGCAGGAAAGACGGGGGAAGAGTCGAAGAAAGATGAGGAAACGGCATTTCTACGTGGCGTGCAATGAGCAATTATCGCTGGCCAGCTGGGTTAGATGTTCGTGGTCTACCATTTTCTCTACCGGTTCGTAGTTACCTACGCTCATGTACCATCTTATTCTTTAACGCTATGATGCCATGTTATACTCCTTGAAATGCTCATAAAGTTGCAAATTTCTTTTATATTTAACTTTAAGCTCCTTTAGGAAAGGATACACACTAAAATCGTTTATTATCTATTCATTAAAATTGTACCGTTAGCATGAGTGACATGTTAGTTGACGTTTTAAACAAAAATATTTTACCTACGTTCTTCTTATTCTTTAACGCTATGACTGCCATACTTGTTGAAAGTCTCATAAAGTTGCAAATTTGTTTCGAATTTTAAACACAATTTTAAGATCCTTTCGTTCATCAGATTTTAACTAGAATCGTTTATGGTCTATTAGTTAAAATTGTACTGTGGTGACAATATGAGTGACATGCTACCCTCATGTACCATCTTCTTATCCTTTAACAGTATGGCTGCCATGGTATACTTGTTGAAAGTCTCATAAATTTGCAAATTTGTTTCGAATTTTAAATTCAATTTTAAGATCCTTTCGTTCATAAAATTTTAACTAGAATCGTTTACGATCTGTTAATTAAAATTGTACCGTGATGACAATATGAGTGACATGCTAGTTGAAGTTTTAGACGAAAATATGTTTGCTACCCTCATGTACCATCTTGTTATCCTTTAACAGTATGGCTGCCGTGTTATACTTGCTGAAAGTCTCATAAAGTTGCAAATTTGTTTCGAATTTTAAATACAATTTTAAGATCCTTTCGTTCATAAAATTTTAACTAGAATCGTTTACGATCTGTTAATTAAAATTGTACCGTGATGACAATATGAGTGACATGCTAGTTGAAGTTTTAGACGAAAATATGTATGCTACCCTCATGTACCATCTTCTTATCCTTTAACGTTATGACTGCCATACTTGCTGAAAGTCTCATAAAGTTGCAAATTTGTTTCGAATTTTAAATTCAATTTTAGGATCCTTTCGTTCATCAAATTTTAACTAGAATCGTTTATGGTCTATTAATGAAAATTGTACCGTGATGGCAATATGAGTGACATGTCAGTTGAAGTTTTAGACGAAAATATGTATGCTACCCTCATGTACCTTCTTCTTATCCTTTAACGTTATGACTGCCATACTTGCTGAAAGTCTCATAAAGTTGCAAATTTGTTTCGAATTTTAAATACAATTTTAAGATCCTTTCGTCCATCAAAATTTTAACTAGAATCGTTTATGATCTGTTAATTAAAATTGTACCGTGATGACAATATGAGTGACATGCTAGTTGAAGTTTTAGACGAAAATATGTTTGCTACCCTCATGTACCATCTTCTTATTCTTTAACAGTATGGCTGCCATGTTATACTTGTTGAAAGTCTCATAAAGTTGCAAATTTGTTTCGAATTTTAAATACAATTTTAAGATCCTTTCGTTCATCAAATTTTAACTAGAATCGTTTATGATCTATTAATTAAAATTGTACTGCTATGACAATATCGTTAGGGACATGAGTGACATATCAGTTGAGGTTTCAGGCGAAAATATTTTACAACTGGAAAGTATTAATTACCTACGCTCATGTACCGTCTTATTTAACGCTATGACTGCTATGTTATACTTGTTCAAGGCCCATAAACTTGCAAATTTGTTTCGAATTTTATATGCATCTTAAAGATCTTCTCATTGAATATTCACTAATGTCGTTTGTGGACTATTCATTAAAATTATACCGTTCTGACAATATGAGTGACATGGTTGTTAAATTAGTTACATACGCCCAACCATCTTATTCTTTGACATGACTGCTATACTCGCTGAAAGTCTCATAAAGTTGCAAATTTGTTTCAAATTTTAAATACAACTTTAAGATCCTTTCGTTCATAAAATTTTAACAAGAATCGTTTGTGGTCTATTAATTAAAATAACTGTTATGACAATGTGAGTGACATATCAGTTTATGTTTTAGACAAGAATATTTTACAACAAATGAAAGGTTTTAATTATCCATGTTTATATACCACCTTATTCTTTGACGCAATGACTGCCATGTGATGCTCGTTGAAAGTCTCGTAAACGTGTAATTTTTTGTTGAATACATTTTACATACAATTTTAATACCTTGTTCTTCAAGTACTCGTTAAAATCGTTTATAGTCGACTACTTAAAATTACACCGTGAAGACAATGTGAGTGATATGACATCTGAAGTTTTAAACAATATTTTTGCATCATAAGTGGAAGGTAATGGTTACGCTCAAGTACCATTTTCATATTCTGTCTTCGAATATTCATTAGGATCATTTATGGTTGGTTAAATGAAATTATACCGTTATGGCAATATGAGTGGCAGCTCAAGTTACAAATAAAAATTTCGTGTCATAAATGGAAGGTATCAATTACCTATATTTATGTACCAGTTTGACATTCTTCAACACTGTAACTGTCTGGTGATACCTGGTGAAAGTCTCATAAAGTTGCAATTTTGTTTTGACTGCAACATCTTTCTGATTTTTATCTACTTGATAAAATTGAAATTGTTTAAACAGTTATTTCGTTATGACTATATAAGTGATGTGATATTTGAAGTTCTATACAAAAACTTCTTAATACAAATAAACTTATTAGGTATAATAATAAATATCAGTATTAGATACATTAATAAATATCAATGCACTAATATATTCATACTAATTCTTTCTACTTCAAAATCAGTCATTGTTTACAAAATCATCGTTAAAAAAAATTATCTATATAATAATAATAAAGTGATGACAGAAAAAGAAAATATACCCCTGATTTTAATGTGTTTAAAAAATATGCACAAATTTATGAACTATCTTAATTCACTACTTTTTTTAAATAAGTTAAAAATGTAGTTCAAGTTTAAAATATATTACAAGTTTCAAATATACACCTAATTTTTGTTAGTCTACATCTTGTGGCCATATTTAGAAAAAAGATCAATTGTAACCTAAAAGATGAATCAGGTCAATCAAAATCAATCAAAGCATGAATTACGTCAATCAATAGTATAATTATCATACATCAATTAATCAGATCAATCAGTACTAACAGTAGGTCTCATGTCGCTCAATTAACTGATTATAATACTGCTTAATCAGAATCCAGTATTTTATTGTCAATCGTTAGCATAATTTTCTTAGATTTTGATGAATTTCGTTGAATACGAAACACTTTACTTAACATTTACTTCGTAAATTTATTAATAAAATCAAAAGACTAACAATATACCTTTTTTTGAACAGCAACTGTTTAAATAGAAATTTAATTTCATGATAAAGACATATCATGTTTGATATCAGAAGAAGATTATTCATTAGTGCAGCTACAATAATAATTCAATATAATTATTCATTTACACGTCTGACAAATTACGGATTATTTCGAAATTGACAGCTAACATACGATAATCCATTTACTGCTGTATTATTAGACCAGATTATAATGCTGATATATTTTAAGAGTCACGGGATGTTATCAGGAAAGATATTAATGCTACTACTTGTCAGATTTAATGCGATATCTGCCTTGGGATATCTTAAGATAGGCATCGCAAAGCCTATCAAACAATTAAGGTAAAGGCACCAGTAATTGACCTTGTATCAGTAGTTGACCACTTTTCACTAAAACGTACAAAATAAGCTTTTTTTAAATATAATGCTCGTTCGAGAGAAATAAGGTACATGTGCTACTCCCACTACAAGCGCAATGCCAATATACTTTTGTTTCGATACGACTGTTTATCTTAACTACGGACTCATAGAGACTCTCTATCCGATAAAAATGTAAACAGTTAGTACTATTTACACAAAACAAATCTCTTAACTGGTCAACCACTGATGCTTTTACCTTAAATATAGAAAAGGAAAACTGCAGAAGAGCAAATTAAATAATTCACAAAAAACGTATTTCAAATATTAACAAATATTTCACACAAGGTATTTCAAATGTAAAAACATTTCATACATAAATGAAAATTTTGAATGTAAACAAATATTTCAAGTACGAACAAATATTCAAATATCAATATCAAATATCAAGTATCAAGTATCAAGTATCAAGTATCAAGTATCAAGTATCAAGTATCAAGTATGAAGTATGAAGTATGAAGTATGAAGTATGAAGTATGAAGTATGAAGTATCAAGTATCAAGTATCAAGTATCAAGTATCAAGTATCAAATATCATATATCAAATATCAAATATCAAATACATGTATAATCAAGTACTTCAGATATAAACAACTATCGTACACACTCAAATATTTCACATAATTAAATATTTCAAATATAAACGAATAATTTTGTACATAATTACACAAAATCCTTCAAGTTTCAATCACGTAGACAAAATAATTTGACAGAAATATCGAAGAAATAAATCTAGAGCACAAAGTACCCCCATTTAGTTATCTTTATTACCCACGATATCCGATATCGTGACATCCCATTAATTCGCCCTATAACGCGTAAAATCCAGCTAACAAATCCGCAGTTCAAAATAATTACGAAAACATTTCGTTCAAAACACAGCACCTTTGTTGCGGCTATTACACGGTCGATCACGAAGGCGTTTACTTGCACGGCAGGTGTCCCACGATTTTTCCATCCCCTTTGAAAAATCATAGAAACGAGCCTCGCGTCAGGAACGAATCCCGTCCCATCGGTAAAGAAATAAAAGAAAGATTCGCAGTAAACTGACACGGTAATAACCGAGCGGCGGCGATGTAACTGGTGGAAAAAAAAAGGAAAAAGACGGATTATCACAAAGTACTTAACCTGTCCGTGAATTTAATGAGTTAAGGATAACCCGGGGAGACGCGTGCACGCGTAGCAATTTGATCGGCGGAACTGACGTTTTAATTGCGGCCTCCAGGTAGCCTCGTCCAAACTGGGATGAAGAATAAAAGCGTATATTGAAAGAGGGAGCTCGATGAATCAGAAACATAGCAATTACTTGAACGGATATAATAACCAGGCCGTGTGACGTGCGCGAAACGGATGGACATTCTGTGGCAAAGAATGATAAAGCAACAGAGGCGAGATGTAATGGAACCTCGAATTAATTAAAATCCGTATTGGACCCAGTTATTGATCTGTAAATTAAAGCTTCGTTATTAACGATGGGACACGCTGAATGAACAACAAGGCAAGGAAATTGATTAGCAAGCTCGCGGTGAATAGAGATGGAACGAGGTATAAAATAGATAAGGACCACCCATGATGTGGGTGGTATATCTACTCGTTTACCGGAGAAAGTTTTAACGCCGACGAGCACAAAACGATCGATCATCCTTTAAAGTTGTTCAATTTCTTCGATAAGTTGCACCGTGTATAGGAACAGCGCTACGGGCCAGGTGTACATAACGATTTATGTCGGAATTTTGCCGATCGACATTTGTTCGACGAGAAAGGACATGAACGATGTCACGACATACCGCGGTTATTAATCGCGAAGTATATGCAGCGAGAATTGGATAGCTTCTTTCTGGGCGATCGAAGAAACCTTGCGTATGCTGATTGAAACGCTCCCTGCGAAATTGTTCGAATCCTTAGTAATAGAACCGATCTCGTGAATGATGGAGATTTTATTCTGATCATTGAATGGTTATTTTCTAGGTGTATTTTCTGCAAGATTTGATTCGTTGGAAAGGTAGACACCTTGATGTGGTTTTAATTTGGTAGATCGTGTATCTGTAGTATGCAAATTTTTGAAATAGGAAAGAATGTTCTTCTTTTTGTTTAACTAGAAATTAAAGATACAACTTGCAATCTTAAAGATTTGTGCACAATTTGGACATTTGGAGAGTTGAATGTTTGGATGTTTGAGTGATAAGATGTAAATTTAATAATTTGATAATTTTGTAATTTTTAAATTCAGTAATATGAGATCTTGAAAATTTAGTAACTTTGTAACTTGCAAATTTAATAATTTATCAAACATGATAGATTAAGTGTCAAGAAATTTTGAAATTTGTGAATATTACAATCGTCTAAAAAATTTTAATAATCATGGAATTCAGTAACATAAAAACTGAATAATTACAAAAATACCGAAAAATTTAATTCTGAGACATAGCAATTTGTTAATTAATTCAATTGAAAATTTAGATATTCCAAAATTTGAAACAATCTATATTTTAAAAATTGAAATCTTAAGTTTAATCTAAATGATTACAGTTAAATTAAATAATCCTTGAAAGCTTGAAATTAATTAAGAGAAATAACTTAGACACTGTAAGTTACAATATAACGCCCAATTACACTTCAAACAGCAAGAACTGATGTTCATTAATAAAATTCTCTTAGCTCAAACATTAAGCTACCAAGTTTCAACTGAAAATCCAGAAAGGAAGAACAATTTCGCGAGTTTCTCTGCTTTATACATCAAGCACATTCCATTAATCATGATATTATCTCTCAGTAACCCGAAGAAGTTCTATTCTCGTTTCCTTTCACTGTTGCCCGTCTCTAGGCTCCTCTTTTGCCTCGCGATCTATCTTAGCTTCCTCTTCGATCCATCGCCGCCAGACACACAATTCTCTGTTTCGTTCGATGGCTATTACGGCGAAACCACAGGCGTATCTTTCTTACTGACGGGCAACACAGCTGTGCTGCTGTAAAAGTTACGCGTACACGCGGCAGGAAAACTAAAAGCTGTTGTGTTCTGCTTTTGCGCACTTCGAGGAAAGCTTCCTGCGGCTATGTACGCATCGTATTTGTTCTTTTGCCACTCCAGAACTCTATTTAGCCAAACCCCGCAATTATCGCACTCGGAAATCCTTGGTCACTAATTTATCACAAATTTGTTGGACTTTTAACAAGTATGATGGTTTCTACAATAAGTTCACTGACTTTCAAACTGAAAATTTCACAAAGGTTCACAAGTAGAGGTACCTGTGATGTTGCAGAAGTAAAGATACATGTATAGTGACATTACAGAAGTAGAAACCCGTGTATACTGATGTTACAGTAGCAAAGATCCTTATCAGATGTTATAGAAGTAGCGATACATGTATAGTGATGTTACAAAAGTGGAGACCCTTGTATATTGATGTTTCAGTAGCAGAGGTACTTATTTACCGATGTTACAGAATATGGGTACTTGTATGACACTGCAGAAGTTGTGATACTGTGAAGCGATGTTGCGAAGAGATACGCGTGAAGTAATTGAATTTGCTGTACAAGCTTTAGAATTACTCTGACAGTGTCAGAAATGTTGAAAAGTAACAGGGATTTTCTAACCCACTCCATTTAAGACTTACTTTCTATCTGCAATCAACGTGTCAGACGATGATTCTTGAAAGATATTGCAACATGTCACGCAAGGAATCAATGTTGCGTCTGGCATGCAACAGAGCGGCACCAGGTGGATTTTAAACGGCCTTTGCGTACGGCCGTTTTTTGTGCCCTCGATCGACACCCTGCGAGCATGTAAACGAAGCTGAACGTTGATCAAGCTGAAAGAGCAAGCTGAACAGAGGACAAGCAGACAGTTCTCGCGAGGTTGGATAATCGTCCGGACGTTGCGATCCGGTATTACTCGGCCCCTGGGGTTAAATTGCGATCAAGGGCTTAGCGGTGATTCCGAAGGCCGATGGAAGTACGTGACTGATTTCTGCGATTTATTCGCGCGTACACACACGTACACACGGATCCACCTCCGGATATAATCGATTCTATTCGTTGTCGAACGTGTGCTGTTGAACGGCCGTGCACTTCGCCATTTAGAAAGGCTTCCCTCGATGGCCAGCCTGATTTTCAGCCTGAACCGAGCGTGTTCGCACTCCAAGTCTGGAATTCTCGCGTGACTGATATCGAACGGATCAAACGGCATATCTGTGGTGCGTAATTGAGGCTGGGATTAACTTTACTAGCCTTCGGATCGAAAGCTGCTTTTATGGAAACGATCGATGTTGGGCGCTGGCGACAACCGCGCTAACGGTTGGATTAACCGATCGCGCCCGTCGCGGATTCGGGGGCTGCAAAGTACCCTCCGACCAAATTCGACTTTAATAGCTTATCAAGAGAAGGATTTCATCTTTGTACCCGACCAAAAATTAAATCGGTGGTTTCTCCGATACGGAATAAATTTTGATCAGAGCTATTTCAGTTGAGAAAAATACTATAAAGATTTTCAGATCTTCAGAAAATTCAAGAAAATTTGAAAGAACATTTTTAAGAATATTTAACAGATTATCAAGATAAAATAATTTGTACCGACATTCAATGTATCTCAACTGAGGAGTCGAGTACAAAAATTGAAAATCACACATCTTCAATTGATGAATGAAATTAATTTTTACTATTGCAACTATTTAAAAACATTACACGAAACTGGCACTGAATTATACAGTACTGTATTTGATATAAAACCGCTATGTTCTTGTACAATAAGAATTCCCAAGGTCAGAGAAAATTCCGCCAAATGTCTCCATAAAAATGATAAGTTCACATGTGTGAAGAATAAAGGCATCCAAGGTCACGCATGCATAAAACTGCAACGGTTGATGTACAAAATAAGATTGACGAAAGTTAATGAACGTAGGTTACGAACCATGAGAGTCCATCATCACTCATGCACGTTAATAAATCATATCAGATATGTCAGAGATCAAGGTCGAGTAGGAAGTTGATTTTTCGCCAGATTCCAGGTGAACATTCGTGAGATATTTGCAGGCGGAACACAGCACGAAATCACGTTTCGCGGTAGAAATCCCGGAAACGGTTATTCGAGTTTCATGAAACCGAATGCTTCGTTAAAGGATACAGGTACGCTCGACCGTGGGGCGATCTCATCCTTAGGATAGGCACTTAAGGCCACGCACGAAATTAACGGCACTGGTCGTTCGCATAATCCAGCCGGCGAGTAACGGCTCCTGCTCGCGTTGCAATTAGCTCGCAGGAAATACACGGGCAAACGAATATTCGTAGCGGGAGGGAGCCAGCTGCGAAAGAGAGACGGGAACAGCTTACACCCTCGACAACGACACCGTTACTCGACGCCATTGTAGGCTACCTACTACACGACATGTCGCACCGAATCGTACACGCGCAATCAGGCTCGCTCCCTTTTGCACGAGTCTCGATAAATACACGCGGTACCAATTCAACCCTGACGATCGATAATTAGAGGACAATGAAGAGGGACCGTAGAGAAAAATGATGACCGATCGTTGTTCCGTTCCGTAGCTGTACCTCAAGTGCCTGGTCTCCCGGTTACATCGAAGCGAGCGGTAATTTGTGGAACGACCATAACAGTGCCATTACCTTGATCATCGTACCGTACTCGCGACACAGAGCAGAGATCTAAGTACAGTTTGCTAGTCCTCCAGTTAGCTGTCCCACTTTCAGAACGTGTTCCTCGTATATCTCGTTAGACAGCCACCCACGTGGTCCGAAATAACCCATCCCGGTGTTGGTAGTAGCCGCGACTGTGCTGGTACGATGGCGAAGTACAACGGGAGGCAGAAGAGGACAGAGGAAGGGTAAGGACGAGCTAGGTAAATGGATGGATAGGTAGACAAGGAGAGAAACAGAGAGAAGCCATCGTGGTAAGCGATGAGCACACGCCTGTCGGATCCGACATAGCCGCTGAGAACAAGGTGGCATTGGGGGATACAGCCGGTCTCTCGATCGCAGTCGGCCGATAGCTGCCGCATGACAAGCCCAAGGGGTGTACGTAAACGGGTAAATCTACCTAGCAACCTCTCCACTCTACGCCGATGCAAGAAGCTCCTTGTCTACTGTGTTCCCTTGACCGTCTCTGTCCCGCTGTAGGTCGCTCTCTTGACTGGATATGCTCGATAGCCTACATTCCAACCTCGGCTCTGATACCTGTTACCATTTCGATAATTGTGTACGCAATGTCGTGGTATGGATAGAATGACGACCCTCCGGACCCTGGGGACCGGGAGCATTCGAGAAGGGCTCGCAAGCGATCAGCACGAATATCACACCACCGGCAGATATGGCAGACGATACCGTTCGGAGCTGCCTGTTCGCCAGAAGACGTCTTGACCACGAAGAAGGAAACGAGCATAAGAATGCTACGTCGTAAATACGCCACGAACGATACACGCTTCGGGGGACCCTTTTCGTCCTACTGACTCTTACTTTCTCCGTGCCGTGTTCGTTTACCGGCAGTCGGTATTCGACAAGACGCGAGCCGCTGAATCTCGCGGGCCGATCGCCCGACGAAACACAAATCGAGGGAGCAAGGGAAGAAGAGGAAGCTGCGGAAAGGGAACTGAACATATGTGAGCTGACAGAGGGGAAAAAATATTGCGCAAAGCGGGTAGAAACCGAGATGAACGGATAGGTTGATGCTAACCGAGACGAAAGTTGGATTCTGGTTTGGAACTGCGGGGATGGGTCTGGGTGAGGTGCTGGTCGGAAGTAACATTTTAGGGTAGGAATTTTATAGATATTCAGTTGGGTTTGATATAGAAGTTGAGGTCTAGTTACTTAACTGGTCCTTAATTAAAGTAGTGGCAGAGCTTTGGTGTTTACGTCCAAATGTAGTATGCTGCAAATATTCTACGTAAAATAGGTAACCACAAATGAAGTTCCGATTCTGATTTCGATCTATCAATCCAGGTCAAAAATGATACAGTTCAAATTTGTAAATATAAAATTCTTGAATAAAAAATTTGTACCATATTGCAAAAATAGTTTGAACTTGAAATATGAAAGGAAGTCAAAAGTAAATTAAAATTCTTGCTCAGTGATCCTCCATTTAAAGATTAATACCGCAATCAAATGTAGAACATAAATTACTAGAATGTGCATCATCCAGTAAAAGTTCACGAACATAGCCCAGAAATATCTTGTTCTTTAAGATGACAACTC
Source organism: Megachile willughbiella (assembly GCA_945859595.2). Lineage (NCBI taxonomy): Eukaryota > Metazoa > Arthropoda > Insecta > Hymenoptera > Megachilidae > Megachile > Megachile willughbiella. The sequence continues at coordinate 4,937,288 of OX243807.1, forward strand.
ACAACAACTAATCTTGCGTTGTCTCCAAGATATACGTTCGCGAATTCACACAATGCAATATAGGGGAGCGGCAAAACACAAACTGACTGTTCTACTTGTTTGTTCGTCGCTTCTACAGACATCCTGGCACATATATATATCAGTGTATACGAGTAACATGAATTAACATCCTACTAGTACGAACAGAAAGCAACTCTACCTTGATAGTGCAGTTCTTAATCAAAAATGGCGGCTGTACAACACATATATAAATTTTCTTATTTATTATATACTTGAAGAATTTACAAAGCTAAAATATCCTCTATTAATAAAAATAATTGAAAATAAATAAGTTGAGATAAATTAAAGTAAAGTGAAATTTTGATAGAGAAAGTTGTGGATGTGTAGGAAGGAGGATTGATAATATAGCCACGTTTGACCCATCATTCAGCGTGCATGCGCAATTCCGGGGTTAAAAGCGTCCATAGATAAACCAGCAACGTCTCTGAGAAAGCTTTAATGCAAAGTTGTTGGAGTCGGTGAATGATATTTCCAAGTTATCCCGGTTTCGCGATACGATCAACGGCGGGTGAGAAAGGGCTGCTTCCTCTGTTCGTTTTCGCGGCGCATTTCCGGCCAGCGATACGTATGAGTAACAAGAATTAATATCCAGCGGACCGTAAGAGAGCATTCAGTTTTGCGTTGTCTACCACGGCATCGTCCCACAATAAATTCTTCTCCCCTTTCTTTCTTGGCCGGTCTGGCGACACGGTGCACGCGTGTGCGTGCGTGCATCCCCAACGACATTAAAGGAAATTTGTAATGAAACGTACAAGACATAATGGCGAAGGAGGCCGGGGTAAGCGAACGGGGCGATTTATCACGAACGCGATGTGATCGGGACTCGCCTCTAGCGCTCGGACGTTAATAACGCTGGCTGCGAATCACGAGTTCTATCCACCGCCACCTCCTCCTTTCTCCGCCGTGTCTACCCCGATGCATACCTAATAAAGCAGCACGACCGCATCCTCGACATTGCATCGACATCGCCTTTTCCGTACAACCGGATAAAAAGGCGCAACAGCCGCAAAGACAGCGACGCGACGCTGACGGTGGCGGGACTCGATGCGCCCCCGGGGCTCGCTGATAAATACAGGGTGCTAAGCACCTACCGACGTACGGGCTCTTAAGTCATTTTCTTGTTACAGAAAGTGTAGCTTGCGATGAAAGCAAGCACTTGGCACTTGCAAAGCGAGATTATGCTGAAAAAGCGAAAAATGCAAATGTCTTTGGAAACAGTACCGCTCACGCAAGTACTCAAGTTCTTGTATTTTTAATTGTTAATAAATGGAAAAGACATCATAGGTACATGCTTAATACACGATTGGGGTCCCAAAATGCTGGAGACCATGTAAATGACACGCCTCACAAGTCCGTTGATTAATTCAATGAGATGTATCTTACAGAGTGGGATAGTACATATATAACACCTCGTGAGCTACGCACGTCCTGTGTATGTCCTATCGTGTATTAAGCGCGAGCAAACAGAGCCATCAGAAATATGACATCACACAGAACGTCAGTTGTGTCTATATATCAGCTAGTTGGCACAAATAATTTTTGAGCTAATGCTGTATTTTTCAGACTTCGATATAAATGCATGAACATCCACAATGATGATCATTAACCAATTCTAGAAATAGTTCAACTTCAATAAAACGTAATTCATATTTTATTATCTTGCATTCAAGTTTATCATAAGGAATGTAGTTACTGCTACAATGATTGAAGGAACATCTTACCAATTTAATAGATCTCTCAGAAAAACCCCATCAGTGGTTTTCTATTCAACTCAACAAGGATCCCATCAGGTTGGTAAGATGTTTCTCCATAAACACCTTCTTTGGGACAAAACGGTGCTGTTAGACACGATTCGAGCATCACCCTGCGGTCAGCAGAAAATGCGGCCACATATCCACGTGAGCGTCCTAATCGTATACCGTTCCGGAAGACTACGGTGCCATCATCGTAGACCGCGCAGTTCGTAGTCGTTGTCTTCCTCAAATGACCGTGCCTTACGGTCAATTCGAGAGGGCGTACACTCGGGAGCAAGTTAAGCTTTCTTCGGACACAGACACGTACATGAACCGGGATATTTCTTAACTTTTACGATCCTGAATTTCTAAATTTATAAACTCTCAAATTTTCGGATTTCCTTTTAGGGATTTGAATTTTCCAATTTTCTAATTTTCAGATTTTAAGGTTTTTGACTTTTAGATTTGTTAAACTTTACAAAACACATTTTCTACATCCTCAAATTTTTATGTTATGAAACTTTTATATTTTCAAGTTTTCTGGTCGTTAAATTTTGAAACTCCCAATTTCTAACATTTTGAGATATGCAAACTTCTCTGTCTATAATTCCTATATCTCTAAATTTTCCCATCTATTATCCCTATATCCCATCTGAAATCCGTATATCCAAAAATTTCCCCATCTCAAATCCCTGCAGTACTAAGTCCCCATATTTCTATTTGCATAAATCTCCAAATCTGAACATACCAAAATGTCCTCCAATTTCTAGGTCACCAAATACCAAGGTGTCGAAGTGCCCAAATTCCCATATCCCTAAATCCCCAAAATTCACGATCTTCAAATTTCTAGACTCCAAATCCCTAATTCCTTGAATTTCCAATTCCCTAAATCTTAAAATCCTCAGATGCCAAAATCTCTAAATTCCTAGATACCTCATACTACCACGTCCACAAAGAAGCCACCAAGTCCCTAAATTCTTCATCAGCAATTCTTCAAATCCTAAATCCCTGTATCACTTATCAAATTCCTAAATTCCTATACAGTTCCAGGACTCGAAATTCTCCAAATTCATGCCTTATCCCCAACTTCTCAAATCCTCAGAGATCTCAAGTTAACGACCAAAAGTCTTCTACCCCTTCACTGCCATATTTTCCCTAGGGAAGCCATATTTGTTCCCGACTCTACAGAGAGTAGCTCAAGTTCGTATCCAGCATGACCAATTTTTCCTCGGTCGGCCGAACGTTTAAGGGGTCAGAAACGCGCCGGTACGGACACTGAAAGTTCGTGCTCGGTATTCCTAGCGACGTCCCCGTACATCGTGCAACGAGCTACGTGTATGGCGATTGAGTTAGTGATGGTGGAGGTCCGGAATCGTACAGACGGATGTAACCCGCCAGCCAGATAGCTTCGGTACGGCTGAGCTGGCTAGAAGATGAGACGAAGAGAATGGGTTTTCGAGGTTGCTGAACGAGACACCGGTATGTGTAACAATCCGTGATTGCTGTACCACTGGCTGGGTTCGACGTTCACCTTCGGGCTTCCTGTTTTCTTTCAGCCTCCTCGCGTTTTATTTCTTGCCAGCTATCGACTCCTCACCCTCCCCCGTCGATCGGTTTGCTACGAACGAAACCGAGGCAAGACATGGCGGAACGGGAAGAAGAAAACGGATAGGTATACAGGGTGTAGAAGAAACAAGTGTTAAGAACACTATACAGCGTACCTTTGGATCCATAAGGATTTACCAATGAAAGTTTCTGGAGGAATGACCTTGACGTTTATGTTCAAGGTCAAGTTTATTGGCGCATTTAGTGATCGCCGAGAAGATGAAAAGTCTCAAAGAAAGTATGTGTTAAAACTCAACCGTTCTGTTGGAAAATGTTTAAGTTTTATTAGGGACTTGGTGGCAGTGCAAGTGACTAATGTGGTGTAAACAGAAATCTGCCTTTACATACTGAAGATTTTTGATCGAGTCTCTGATCAGTCTCTTGTATTTGTAACGAAATTTACAAATACACAAGTAGATAAATTAAGTTCTATAATGAAGCTTCGACATTTCTCGACAGAACAGTTGAGTCTTATGGTTCCATTGGGAGATCATTCCCTTGATGAGTACTATCAGATAAGACGCCCTTGAGTTTCTACATTGAGAGGCTACTGAAATTTGAACATCACTTTTTGAGAAAACGGTTGAATTCAGCTGACGGTTCCTTTGGAACATTTAGTCCTCTCGAAGACTATACGATAAAATAAAAAAATGATATGACCTTGAGATTGAAAGTCAAGGTCATTTCAGCGAAACTACGACGATTGATCAAGAGGTGTATCACGTAACGGTGATGTTTGCCGTAACTTTGCATACACCGTGTAGACGGCAGTCGGTGCGGGATAGACGTTTGATGCAGAAGTGCAAAAACAAGGGAAGGAACGCGAATCGGCGAGGCAAAGAACCGAAACGTGCTGGCGAATCAGCCAACCAGTCAACCAGGTTAGAACTAGTCGAGGTAGCCACTATCGAGTTCGAGTCTCATTGAACGAGTTGGCAAACTGTTCCCAACGCTGCTCGTTCCCCCGTTCTCTCTGACCTCCGTGGTATTACCACTTGAGCGTACGGGCAAGGGAGGCGGAGGAGGGTGGGCTCCAGGGAGGAGGGAGAAAAAGGCTGGTTTGCAACGCGTTTTCTACCCTCTTGTAACTTTTATGATCCGCGTAAAGCAGCGATTTTCATCGGTTTTGCCTTCGTGCTCGTTGCTTTCTTCCTTCGTTTCTCTTTCTACGGTCGTCACTGCGCGGGCTCTAATTAATTCGCGTTCCCCCTCGATGCCAACTCGCGTTGCTTGTTCCCGGCGTGCTACGGACGAGGCTCGATGAACGTAATACCGAAACACAAGAGGATGCTTGGGTATAATGAAGAAAGTAGAGGCCGAGTCTTTGAATTCAGCTGAACGTTTCGGCGTTTTAAACCCTGCCCGGTGTTCTATGCTCTTTATAACTACTGCTCTCGATGTTTCTTGCCGGTGTATGCTCGTACCAAGGTTGCTGCAAGAGAGTATTCGGGAACCGAGTTTTTCAAGTTTGTGTACAAGGTTTTTTATGTTTCGAGTGAAAATATTAATATTGTGGATTTAGCTTGAGGAATAATGTAAGAAAACTAGTAGATGATAGTACATTTTGGAGGGTTTCTTTGAATATTTGAAATTTGTAGGGGTGTGACTGATTATTAATGTTAGCTCGATGATGTGTAACGATATCATCCTTATCGTTAATCTGAATAATGACAGGATCATTGAATTTAACTGTAAAGTGTAAGTTAACAAGTTTATGAATTTACAAAAATATTTCCAAAATTGAATGTCCAAAAATACTTCAAATATATCCAAAAATACCAACAAAATTATATGTTCAAAAATAATATCTTAAATATTTTACAAAATATCTGCAGATAAGTATGTTCAAAAATAACGTAAATATTTTAAAAAATAGTGACTCAAATATATCCAAAAATATCTTTAAAATAATATACCTTAAAATATCGCAAATGTCTCCAAAATATCTGTAGAATAGTAAGTTCAGAAATAATCTCAAATATCTTTTGAAATATCTCCAAAAATATATCAAATAAAATAGTATGTGCAAAAGTAATATTTCAAATATCTCTAAAAATATATCTAAGAGAGTATGTCCAAAAATAATATCTCAAATATTCCTAAAAATATCTCTAAAAATATCTCTAAATATAATGTACCCAAAACAGTAGCACAAAAAATATCTCCAAAAATATCTGTAAAATTATCTCCAAAGATAATATACCCAAAACAATAATAAAAAATATCTCGACAAATATCAGTAAAATTATCTCCAAAGATAATGTACCAAAAACAATAACCCAAAAGATATGTCCAAAAATATCTCTAAATTATCTCCAAAGATAATGTACCAAAAACAATAACCCAAAAGATATGTCCAAAAATATCTCTAAATTATCTCCAAAGTTAATGTACCCAAAACAATAATAAAAAAAGTCCATACAAAAGTAGATAAAAGTGCAGACCATAAAAATGCAACAAAGTGTAGGATACCGATGATCTGGCGTGTTTAATAAGCAGCGCTTAAGCGTGTCTCGTAGTTTCTCGACCATAAGAAAGCGAGTAGAGAAAAAAGCCCGGGGATATTATCGTCGTGTCCCTGTCTACGAAGTCGAGAGTCGTTTTTAACAGGCATCCCAGCGACGGGAAAAATAATAGTGTCGTATTTGTGCAGCAAGTGTCACAGCGGAGCTTTAGCATGCAAAGCTGACAGATGGCTCGACGTTTCGAGCTTATGTCGCAAGATGGAAACGAATACATCGGGATATACGTCTCCATGTGAACACACATACGCGTATACATACTGTTCGAAGCGGTCTGACTTCTCGACATGGTAAAATCGTCGATCCTCCATCCAGCGACTTACCTGCAACAGAGAAAAACGATTATCCGGCTAAGCAACAGAAACTATAAAATTGATGAGAATCGTGCACGAAACGCGTTTAACAAGCAATCATATTGGTTACTCGTTCGAGTATAATTACATACAATTTTTCCCCAGGCGAATTTCGTGGCCTAAAAATCGATGCTATCGAGGTGAATCGATTAAACGCGCTCATGGGGGGTGTGGTTTCGATCCTAATTATTCGAAATAGCTGATTCCCTTTCGGACCACTTATCCTGAACCCTGAAATTATGCTTAATTCGTGGCCTCTCACGAGTTAGATAACGGATTTTGATGGGAATAATGAAGAATAGCCGTTTCAGCACCGATTAAGGGTTCCATTCAATTTCTCGTGTTATTAAAATTCGTTTAACTGTAGGGTTCTGCGGAAGATGATATCAGTTAGTAGTGCTTTGTAATTTATTACCCGAGTTTGGCAACTGAACGTTAAAATTACAAAATTTCCTTTTTATGTAAAAATCTTGAATTCACTAATATTCAAAATTTCAAACTTCTACTTGGAAATTTGTCAAATTCGCAATTTCTTATATTTTATGAAACATTCAAATTAGTGGTACAAATTCAAAAATTTGCAAATTTTTGAAATTATTTAATTTGCCTACATTTTCAAATATATCAACAAATTCAAAAATATTTTCATAAATTCCGAAATTCCTAATTACTATAAATTCTAAATACACAATTCCTCAAATTCTCAAATTTCCAAATTTTCAAATTAACAAGTATCTACATCGTATTAGGAAATTTTTAATTTACAAGATGTTGTCATCTTCAAATTTCAAAATTTCAAAATTTGTTTATGCCCATGTTCAAACACTCAATTTTTTAAATTTTCAAATGTTTAACTATTTAAATTAACTAGTTTGCTAACTTCCAAATTATCTACTTTTCCAAATTGCAAATTTTCAATCACTAAATCCTCAAATCTCCAAATCTTCAAATCTTCAAATCTTCAAATCTTCAAATCTAAAAATCCCCAAATCTACAAACCTACAAATCCTGAAAATCTAAAAATACCCAAATCTCCAAATCCTCAAATCTGAAAATCCCCAAATTCTCAAACTTCCAAGACCTCAAATCTCACAATTCCCAAATCTCCAAATCCACAAATCTACAAATTCCCAAATCTCCAGATTCTCAAACTTCGAAATCTTCAAATCTAAAAATCCCCAAATCTCCAAATTCCAAATCTAAAAATCCCCAAATCCTCCAATCTAAAAATCTCCAAATTCTCAAACTTCGAAATCCTCAAATCTAAAAATCCCCAAATCTCCAAATTCCCAAATCTAAAAATCCCCAAATCCCCAAATCCTACAATCTAAAAATCTCCAAATCTTCAAATCCCCAAATCTCCAAATGTATCAATCCCCAAATCTCCAAATCCCCAAATCCCCAAATCCAAAAATTCCCTAAATCCCTAAACCCTAAATATCCAAATCTCCAAATCCCCAAATCAAAATATTCCCTACATCCCTAAATCCCCAAATATACTACCCCCAAATCCCCAAATCCCCAAATTCTCAAATTCTGAAATCCTTAAATATCCAAATCCCCAAAATTCCTAAATTCCTCAACAACAAAATTAAAAAATGTCTAATTTCAAAACTTCCAAATTTACCAACTAAAAGCTAATGCATTCTCCGCAGCGTCGTCATTTTCTCTAAGAAGTCCACTTCGTGTACTTCCATTACAGCGTGTAATGGATGAGTACCAGTTACAGAGAAGTAATCAATTCTATTTGTCGCAAGACGATTCGCAGCTCGTGTTTCTTTTGACAAAGAAAGGGCGCATTTGTATGCATCCAGTAACGTCGCAAGCGTTCATTCGAATTTCATTCTTGTCGGTTTAAGAAGACCCCGTGTCGTTTCATCGCCGTGGCAACTGGCACAATTGACTTCGTTAGACGTTCGTTCGCCATCCTTGTTTTTAATTGCTTGACGAATCAACAATTATTTGTTCGTCTCATCGGTAACGGACCTTCGAAAGTTTCTCCTTTATTTCGCCTACGGGAAGACGAAATCGATTTAAATGCTTCGAAATGATATATTGTTGGCATTGGTAGATGAGAAATGACTGAAATTTCTTTATTTTTTTTTTTATTATTTATTCTAGTTTTTATTATAGAGCTTCAAACTTGAATTCATTCAGTTGTTCACCAAGGTGCAACACTGTGGAATTTAATGTACATTCAGAACGTTAGTATGAAATTTAACATCAATTGTGGACATTGGTATAATTTATTATAAGTTGGGAACGTTGATGTGAAACTTAATGTAAATTCAGGACGTTAATATGAAATTTAATACAAAATATGAATATTAACACTTTTGAATATCTCTCTAATGAAGATAAGTTAAAATACATTAACTCCTTATTCCACATTATCGTGACGCACTCGTGACGCATACTGCAGTTCACATATGCTACATCAGACGTTTCCACCTTAATTGAATTTAACTTTATAATCTTCATAATAAATGAATACAATACATGTTTTTAATTTTCTTCATTTTTGTTCATATTTTGGCAGTAAGTAGTTAACCGTGAATGACACAACTGCCTAGAGAATTGTAGGTTAAGGTTAAAAAGGACCTCCGTTGCAGAATTTTTAAGACCGTTCACCGAGTATTTCAGGAAAACGTTATACCATTCGAATATCGTTTAACGATCGAAACAGGCACAGCAGACGAAAGAATCGGGATTTCAGCGAGAAGGAAAAGCTCTCGATTTTAGTTGGTTTCCGGTTGAAGCGGGTTAGGCGTGATAGTCGTCGCAGAAGGCACCAGTCGACGAAAATTTTTCCCCCGAGGAATATTCCAGCGAGCGACCAGGCGTATTCCTTTTACAAAGCCGAGGGAATACGGAAATTACGTATTCACAGGGCGCTCATTATCGAAGATATTCCGAAAATTTCGTGACTTCTGCATACAAACCAGAAGACAATGGTCGCGGATAGCGAGCGAAGTTTCGTAAACTGCTCCCGCGTGGATAGACATCGAGCTGAATGAAGTTGAAGAGGAACTGTTCGTCTCTATAACTTTCCTTGGCTTTAAAAAAATCTGCAGCCGCTTTATCATCATTTCCTAGACATCGACGACGACAGTTTTGACACTGCGGGGTCTTCCAACATGACTATTACGCAATCTTTGGGCTCCCAGAGTGATAATTATGAAAATCACGGTTATCATCCGAGCGAGGGTATCTCGAAATATTAAACTGTTATATAAGATCTGACTCAACAAGCTACGTTGAGGTACGTCCTATACAAATTCGATTTTTCCAAATAACTTATACTTACGTTGGACTATGCATTTTCTGTCATTATCACAGTTTCTCATCTATGTGCAGATTGCGATAGGAATCACTGAATTCATCATTTCTTGTAGCTTTGAAATTGGTTGAATCACTGTAGGAAATGGAGGATGTAAACATCTTTAGATTATGCGGAGGAGTTTGCACTGCAAGTTTCATTATATGGAAAATATCATTTTTATTTGATTATATTCAGTATGCGAAATTGTTGATATAAAAATACTGTATCGATAGAACATTTATATTTTGAGGAAGAAACAGTTTTCAATTAAATATAATTAAATTTTTATAATAACACATGTAGTAAATAAATAAATAATGAACTTGTGCGTTGGATAACAAGTTTAATAAATGCATCTATTAAAATATATTAATATTGACAAGATTATGTTGACAATATTTGTAATATTACGTACTAGCAATATATTGACTATAGTGCATTAATAATTTTGTAATTGTTATATTGAACTAATTTTATTGCGCTGTCAATATTAATCTGATAATATTGCATTGAATGCACTGATAATATTATGTCGATTATAATGCAATTAAAATTATTGCACTGACTGCAAGAAATTCACATTGACTATAAGATATTGACAATATTACATTTAAAATAGTGAACTAATATTTCATTGACAATATTCAAATTAAATATTGGACAATGACAATATTATTGAAACCATAGCGCATTGAGTATAGTGCGTTGACTATAGTACACTGTGTATGATACACTGACTATAGTACACTGAGCATGACACACTGATTATAGTGCATTTACTATAGTACACTGAGTATGACACACTGACTATAGTGCGTTGACTATAGTACACTGAGTATGACACACTGACTAGTGCATCAACTATAGTGTACTGACTATTGTACTGACTACAATGCACCGATAACACTGCATCGATTATAGACGAATAAACAATATTGTGTTGACTATAGCACATCCGAAATTGTGCGTTAACTATACTGCAAATAACAGTATTCTGTTGACTACAGTAAATTCACAATTAGTATCACAAAACCTGAATGTTAAAAATTGCCCAAACTGAGCATTTAAGGCCATATATGTGGACTGACAACAGTATCTTAATAGAATTTCAGCCACACTTCAGTTAACCACAAAAATCTCCACCTAAACATAACTCCAAACTTGTGCCTATTGACATATGTTCCTGACGCACCAGTGCGTCATCACTAGTTTAATTAACTGCAGTAAATTCACAATTAATATTACGAAACCTGAATTTTAAAAACTACCCAAACTTAACATTTAAGGCCATATATGTGGACTGACAGCAGTATCTTAATAGTGTTTGAGCCACACTTCAGTTAACCACAAAAATCTGCACCTAAACATAATTCCAATCTTGTGCCTATTGACATATGTTCCTGACGCACCAGTGCGTCATCACTAGTTTAACTAACTGCAGTAAATTCACAATTAATATTACGAAACCTGAATTTTAAAAACTACCCAAACTTAACATTTAAGGCCATATATGTGGACTGACAACAGTATCTTAATAGTGTTTGAGCCACACTTCAGTTAACCACAAAAATCTCCACCTAAACACAACTCCAAACTTGTGCCTATTGACATATGATCCTGACGTACCAGTGCGTCATCACTAGTTTACTTATGTTAACTGTAGTAGATCCACAATTAATACTACGAAACATGAATTTTAAAAACTACCCAAACTTAACATTTAAGGCTATATATGTGGACTGACAACAGTATCTTAATAGTGTTTGAGCCACACAACATAAAAACATAAACATAACTCCAAATGCCTATTGACATGTGTTCCTACCAGTGCGTCATCGCTAGTGAAGAAGCCTCTCCACGAAACCTAGAGATTCCATTTACCCAACGTAGCTAGAATTCCATCGGACATTTTTCTCCGGTGTCATCCCTCTTGTCCGGTCGCTCCATTTAGACTAACGACCGGCCGAATCGACCAGCAGGAATCTGGACTATCGTGGCGGAAAATCTGGAATGTCTGGCCTCGTGCGTCACGCCCATGCGACGACCGTTGCTAGCTTTTCAGCCTGCTCGATAGCCCAATATTTATTTCGCATTGTCTCACCGGCCGCTATCGTTCCCCTCGGCTTCTTTCCTGTGGTCTCGTACTGCAGGCGGAAGTCGTGAGCGCACCGCATGCATTGCATGCCGCGCGATACGATGCGATGTGCAACAACGTCAAAGAGGGCCCGCGATTTCCCTATGCAAATCGGCCCAGCTTTGCCGGGCTACCGGGCGAATCAAGGACACCTGGCGGAGCAAAGGGTGCAGCTACACCGGCCAGGAGCAACTGGAAAGACGAAGACCGAGGCGGACCACTGAATGAGCTAAAATAACCGTCGGGAATAATGCCATAGATTGGGAGGACGAGTTAGCGCGAGCATTGCGAGAAATGGACAATATATTGCTGGACCGGCCATTACAGGGGACCATTAGATAGTCGACACGTCGAGATAACGAGCATTAGCCACACAACGGCCACGTTAGGTAGGTGCTCGGCTACGTACGGAGTCGCAGCAGCACAGCAAGATCCATAGGTAGGCACACCGCAACCGAACATCCCTGTGCAACCTCTTGTTTCCTTCCCTCTTTCCTTCTCTCTCTCCCTATCTGTCCCTTTCTATCTCTTCTTATCTTTCTCTCCTTCTGTCTCTATCTCTCTCTGTTTTTCTCCTTGATACCACGTGGTCAGCTTTATCGAACATTTATCGCAGCGATCGAGGAAGTTTCGTATCATATGTTCCTGTCCGTGTAGCTTGTAACAGTTCATAATGCGATACTCGGAGGTTTACCCCTCGCCGGTTAGGCTAATGATGATTCGTTTCGAATTGATAGCTACCTATGTAGGCGTTGAATTGTATCGAGTGCCTTTTAAATTGTGACGCGTACCGGCGTACGATGTTCGCTTAGAGGAAGTAAATTGAGATCGTGGAACGGGGTACGCTACCGTGCTTCGTTCCTGAGGACGTTGACTTTAGAGAGGCGATGTGCTGCAGGAAACTGAACCGATGAAAACGATTCTTCTAGAATTATTTGTTTATATATATACATTATCCATGAAATTTTAAAGGTATTTGGCTAAAATTATGAATCAGTAATTATACGATATTTAATGAATATTTCTATAAAATTTTATATATTTATCAAGAATGAAATATATAATTTAAAATATACAAATTTTTGTGTCAGGAGCGAGAATAAAACACACACGGTTTATACTGAAAGCGAAGAATAAAATGTATTTGATATAAAATATAATATAATTTGACGCGCACACGAGGCTGTATTACAAACGACAAAGGACTAACGACTAATTTTCGCAGCACGGTTGTCGCCGCTGCGACAATACGCAAAAACCAAAAATAATAAACAGAGTAACCCAGAGAGGGCAGCAAAATGTCGAGTCGATCTACATCGATCTATTCTATCATTTTGAATAAATGAAAAATAATTTTAAATCGTTTAAAAAATACTTATTATAAAATTCACTTTCAAATTATGACAATAGTGTATAGAAACTATGAATAGAATATAATTAAAATTTATAATTGAAGAATAATTAAAAATTACAAATGATTAAGTTTTGTAAATAATACAGATTATTGGCTTCATATATTTTTCTTAACGTTAGAATTATTATAGAAATACCATGTAGTTTTGTCGGCGTTATAATTTCTCTAAATTAATATTCCGTCTACATGCTGGCTTAATCAGCAACTTTCCTCATAAAACCTAACAGTTCCTTAAACTTCCCATAACATTTAACACCTTAGCTGCCTCTCGCAAATGAAATGGATAACCGCTATCTCTTTATGACTTAGTAGTAACTAAAAGCTGAAAGGAGTAATTCGTATTACTTGTCCGTACGTTTAAACAATTCTCCGACGCTCAAAATTTATTATATGTTAAAAACAATTTTGAAATGTTAGAATTTCTAACAAGTTTTAAGCCTCTAATTGATCAAAATATTATTAGTATTATTCTCTGCTATTTTGATATTTATTTTTAGAAATTCTCAAATTTTTCAACTTCTCAACTTTAAAATTTAGAAGCTTTCGAATTTTTTAATTCGCAAATTTTTTCACAATTCCAGTTCCATAAATTTCCAAATTTCATAAAAATTAGAAAGTTCCAAATTCCGCAGGATCCACATTTCAGCCTCTAATGTTCTACTCGTAACATTATAAAAGAAAGGAGGTAAATAGTATATCACTTTACCAAATATATATTTGATTAACACTAAACCAACCTACGTAAAATGCACATTCACAAAATTACAAATAAAGTTAAAAAGCAAATAAATAAATAGTACATAAATTGATGTACACATTTATACTTCATCTCAAGGGAAATTAACATAGATTTCAATAAAACCTTATGTGAAAGCTGACATTTGTAGTCAGACTTAAATTCTTAAGAACAAAGATACTTAATCTGTCAATTTATTTAATCCGCTAATGTGTATCGTCCCAACATTCGAGACCGTCAAAATTCTCTACCACATATTTTTTCCATAAATAATTAATTTAACTGCATTTATAGGGTGGGTCACCACCATGGCTGACAAATGTTATAAAGAAACTTGTACAGGTCATTAGATCGCATTTAGTATGGTCCAATTAAAGATCAGTTAACGATGCAACAGTAAACAAGTATGAGCACCTCTGGCATATAACGTTTGAGCTCGGAATCAAAATGGAGCGTCTCAGACCGTCCATCTTCTCCGCGGGTTAATTAAAACAAACACACTTTCGATGGGAAAGAGTGGTGGACAAACGGAGCTCGTAATTTCCGTCAGCACGGCGGAGTAGTTGTAAAAGTGTTATTTAAAATCGCGCGGGAATAGCCGGGAAGGCATTCAAGCCGAAGTACCCACGCTAGATCTCGTGTAAAGAGCAGTCCTCGCGATGCAGGACGTTTCCTTTTCCGGCGAGGTAGATGTTGAGATCGACTACGAGACCGGCCCTCTTCTCCCCGTTTCGCGCCGTTCTCGTCCCATCACTAACGAAGAACAGAACAGAACGGAACAGAGGAGAACGGAACGGAAAGGAACCAGAAACGTTCTCGTGCGGATTTCTCTCGCGCTCTCGCATTATTGCTCGCCCCGTAGCCGGTTGCTACAGTTGAATAAAGAGGAGGCTATATACGAGAGAGCCACAGCAAAGGGAGAGTGCATACCAGGACCTCGGTGGCACGATACTGTGCGTAATTTCCTTTGTTTCTGCCGCGCCGTTAGTTTCCAGGTGATTTCAAGAACAGTTCGATTACCTTCGACAATTTCGCGAAGAAACCGTCTATCTCTTTCGACTGTGCAGCTGGCAAAATGAATGTGCAATCGTTGGAACGGAAGAAGCTACGGGAGATCGCGATAGAGCGAGACAGAGGTGGGAAAATGTTAGGAGGAACGGCGCGAGGTAATTTTGACGTCTGACAGACCGGGATACGTCCGGAGTCCCATTCCGGAGTTGATTCGCGGAAATACCAGGCTTTCGCTCTTTCTTATCCGACATCGTCGACGTATAAGCTCGTCGACACTCGGTCCCTTCCTCGCGAAACGAACGACCCGACCAATCAGACAAAAACGGGTATCTCCACGGGTCGTAGACCAGTTTCGAACGATCAGAAAACTGGCATAGGGAACGATAACCGTACCCGCTTATTTCAGGCAATGTTGGCTGACGAGAAAAAGCGACCGGGATGATTAGCCTTTGCACTCGGTGTCCACTGGCGTGTCAAGACGCCATTTTTATTCGGTTAAGTCTACGGTAACCTGGGGTTTTATGGGATGGCGGGTCTCGGTGATGATTAGTGGCGCAAAGTTGCGGTTTTTGAACTTGGAGTACATTGACAAATTGGATTTTTTAAATTTAGAGTGGAATCACTGTTTACTCAGAAAGAGTAAATTCATGAATAGGAATTTTGGAATTTGGAGTACAAATGACACTAAACATATCTGGGGGTTTTATGGGATGGCGGGTCTCGGTGATGATTAGTGGCGCAAAAGTTGCGGTTTTTGAACTTGGAGTATATTGACAAATTGGATTTTTTAAATTTAGAGTGGAATCACTGTTTACTCAGAAAGAGTAAATTCATGAATAGGAATTTTGAAATTTGGAGTACAAATGACACTAAACATATCTGGGGGTTTTATGGAATGGCGGGTCTCGGTGACGATTAGTGGCGCAAAGTTGCGGTTTTTGAACTTGGAGTACATTGACAAATTGGATTTTTTAAATTTAGAGTGGAATCACTGTTTACTCAGAAAGAGTAAATTCATGAATTCGAATTTTGGAATTTGAAGTACAAATGACACCAAACATATATGGAGTCAGAGTATGTTGAAAGTCCACTTCGTTGAAAGTATTTTACATATATTTTGTATTAAACTTTTTACTTCCTACTTTCATATTATCAGTTTTTAATATTATACTGCAAAAATATGGTACTAAGTTCATATCTTATGTATTTTTGCATGTTTGAGTTGCAATATTTTTCAATACTTCTTTACAATATTTTGTGTTAAAAAATGTTTCTTTCTGTACATGAACATAATTGCGTTATTTATTTTTATTAGGATTACTCTTATTATTATTAATATTGTAACTTCAATTGTTTGAGTTTAAATGTATAATAAATAAAAATTCTATAATTTTATACTTCAAATTTTAAATAAAGTTTATAATAGGTATAATACAAATTTACCTAGAATATAGAGCTATGTTTTACGTTGCATTTTATTCAGAAATAACGAACAATAGAAGAGCAGAAAAATTTGACCACAAAACGAACATCAATGCTTTCTATCAAATGAAACAGAATTCTAACTTTATAACGATATTTGACTAACCGCGTAAAAATAATGCAAAAATGCGAGTGAAACAGAATACATACTATGATAAGAAAAGAATCCATATTTGTAGCACAACATGGAATTTTTATTATTCTCTTCATGAGCGTAGTTAGATCATGAAAAGAAATTTTTGAAATTTCTTTTTATTTTAATAAGAATTTCAATATTTATTGAATATATAATTGATTAATGTAAATTATGCAGTGTTTAAAAACAGAAATTTCAGTATTTTAGAAATTTGAAAATTGTCAAATTAAGAACTTTACAAATTTACAAATATAGAAATGATAAATTTAAATATAAAAATTGATGAATGTAGAAATTTGAAATTATCAAATTTCAAAACTTATGAAGATACTAAGTTTCATAATTGGAAATTTAGAAATTTAGAAGTTTGAAATTTTGAGCATTTGGAAAATTAGAAGTTTAAAAATTGTAGTATTTGGATATTTCAAAATTTGGAATACAAAGGTATAAAATTCTCGAATTTCTGAATTGCTAAGTTCTAAATTTCAGATATAAAAATATCAAATTTCTAAGTTCTAAGGTTTCCAAGTTGAGAAATGAAAACATCAAATTTCTAAGTTCCCAAGTTCCAAATTTATCATATAAAAATTTTCAATTTCTAAGTTCCCAAGTTCCACATTTGTCATATAAAAATTACAAATTTTCAAGTTCAGATACTAAGAAAACAAAAATTCTTAAATTTAGTAATTATTAGATCTTCCAATTTCTAAATAGAGAAATAAACTGATCAGCGTTCAGCGCAACTAATGAAGGTTTAAATCGCCTGATAAATTCACAATCCGTTCCCCTTTCTTTCACCCCTAATCCCGCTTAAAATATTGCGCGCAATTTTCTTTGAATAAAAACAGAATACCCCTTAAAGTATCCACAGTCTCGTACTAAATAAACGTTCAGAGATATATCCTCGGCGCGTTAGGGTTTCGAAATAAAGCGTTATCGCGTATCCATCTTTGATCCCGCAACGCTTCACTTTCGTCACGGTCGTCAGGCAAACTACAATTTCAGCCGTTACAAATCACCGGTGCATTCATTAACCGGTACGTGCAAACGGTACCGGAATCATAATTTCCGCGGAAAAATCCTCGGAACATCGTAAACGTCTTCATACGTAGTACCAAGGCAGAGATTTATCTCGACAAGGATGGCACGTCGGCGTCGTTTGTATTAGCCAGGCGAACCATAATTTGCTGCTAATTAATGCTAAAAGCCGCGCCGCGATTTGTCTTAGCTGCTCGGCATTTACGATAATGATATCGTCGCGGCCAAGTAACGACTAAGTAGTTTAGTCACGTTCCATCCAGGAGTATATCCTTCAGCGACGTTGAATCGGGTTCCCGATCGATCAGGCTTTTCCTGCGGACTGTCTCTGTTGGACTTCTCGTTAGTTTCAAATCGGTCGACCGCACCGAATCTAGCAAAAGGGCCGAGATAGGAGGCTGCGTTCGAAATTCCGCAATAGACGACGACTTCGCGTGCGTTCATGCGGAACCACCTCTTCAACATGTGTGACCGTCACAAAGGAGGAGAGGACTCGGGGAGGTTGCAAAGAGGAGGGCTGGTCGTTAAGCGACGCTTTCGAATGGCGCCCAACTTACGGGACTAAGGTTCAAAAGGGACGATAGGGAAGAAAAAGGAAAAGAATGTCAAGGATGATTGCACAGTAATCGACTCTACCAAAAGCGGTTTTTAGTTTCTGAAGTGATGACAGCTTCTGTATTATCCTAACCGTTTATATTTTAAATCAGTCGAAGAGAACAGGTCTTCTTAAGTTTTCAAATACATTAAATTCCATACAAGATTTGAAAACATATCCTAAATAACCTAACCTAGTCTGACTTAATCCTAACCCAACTCTTACGTTATCGTCACTCGAACTTTGAGTTGATTGAACTGTAATTTAAAATCCTCCACATATATTGCATTCTAAGGTTGTCATTATGTCACCTGACAGCTTTCGTAATTTTGCCTGACCTAACTTTCCATTAAAACCACATAACATTATTCAACATTAAGCTAAAAAGTGAATGAAATAACGAGACGCGATAAAAAGGAAGCAAGACAGATGAGCATCGATCCGTCTGCCAATAGCCTGACACGATATAACATTGTCCGAACCACGCGACCTATTAAAATGTAAATTGACCAGCGTACGTTTGACTAAACAGTCATTGGGGAGTTTGAATGTACAGTGGATTCGATTGCTATGGCTTTGCCAGCGATTCCCTTTCCCACTATCGTGTACATTGCATGCGCTCTAAAAAATGAACATTAGGGCAAATTAGCACGAACAGACTACCCAGCACGGGAAAGCTAAACACCATTCTGGATCGATAAATCGTAGTTAGGGTAAGCCAGAGCAGACGCCATAAATCAGAGTGTCCTTAAGAATCCAGGTTCCAACACCTCGTTAGTTTGTCACCGTCGGTTCCCTGACCTTCTTCACATTTTCTTGATACCGGTGTCCTTGGGTTTAATCATTCTCTCCGTGACTATATCTATCAGCACTTTATCTTTCACACCTAGTTCGAATAAATGATCAATCGGGAGAGGACAGTTTGTTATTTATTATATGCTCCGAGAGGATTGAAATCGTTGGATTAGTATCATGGTGTTCAACCGGAGATTAATGGAGGTTGTATTGAGGGCGTGATCTAGGGTAGTGATGGGTAATTGTGGCCTCGAGGGCGTGGGCACTTCGGCACTGATTGGCAGTCAATTTGGGAAGGTGCATATTTGACATTTTTATGTGGATGGATTAATCGAATACGCAAATTTTTAGATTAATAATTTTTAGGTGTGGTTTACGATTGGATTATGCAAATTTCAATGTTTTTCATTCAAGCTTTTGAATTATGAGATTTTGAGAAATTCTTTGAATTTCTAAAGCAATTTTCAACCAACAATATTTTCAGACACCAGTCTCCAAATTCCCAAACACCAAATAGAAATTTGTAAACCTAAAATTTTTGTTTCTAAGTTACATACATTTTCTTCTTTTCAAGTTAAAAAACTTAAAACTCAAAAAATCTGAAAATTTGCAAAATTAAGAAACTGCAAAACTAAATAAATTTAGAAATGAAAAAGTCGAATAACCGAATAATCAAAGCTTGAAATTTTGATTTCCAAATTACATTTTCTTCTTTCCAAGTTAAAAAACTTAAAACTCAAAAAATCTGAAAATTTGCAAAATTAAGAAACTGCAAAACTAAATAAATTTAGAAATGAAAAAGTCGAATAACCGAATAATTAAAGCCTGAAATTTTTATTTCCAACTTACATTTTCTTCTTTTCAAGTTAAAAAACTTAAAACTCAAAAAATCTGAATATTTGTAAAATTAAGAAACTGCAAAACTGAATAAATTTAGAAATGAAAAAGTCGAATAACCGAATAATTAAAGCCTGAAATTTTGATTTCCAAATTGCATTTTCTTCTTTTCAAGTTAAAAAACTTAAAACTCAAAAAATCTGAATATTTGTAAAATTAAGAAACTGCAAAACTAAATAAATTTAGAAATGAAAAAGTCGAATAACCGAATAATTAAAGCCTGAAATTTTTATTTCCAGATTACATTTTCTTCTTTCCAAGTTAAAAAACTTAAAACTCAAAAAATCTGAATATTTGCAAAATTAAGAAACTGCAAAACTAAATTTTAGAAATTAAAAAGTGAAATAACCGAAAAATCAAAGGTTGAAAATCTGAAGCTTAAAAAATCTGTCCCCTCCGCATATCTGAATACCAGACGGTCTCACGCATCGTGCACACAATTGCCCGCGAGCGTCAGTCGTCGGCGCTCGGTGCCCATCACGGTCCCTGCAAACGAGCCGCAATTCCAAACGGACGGGAAAGGGACACGGTTACGAATTCACCGGCTAGAAAATAGGAAAAAATGAAACGCTCGTTGGACAGTTGAAACTATGGTCGTTTACTTTTCTGTTAAGAACAGCGCTTTATAAGAGACGGGAACATATCCGCGGACATGTCTTGAGAAATGGTGGTATCTGTCTTCCCCGGAACGAGCCACGATAGCCTACGAATTACGGCAATTCACCGAGAGTAATGTTTTTCCGTCACGTTCCAGCCGGTGGTTACACGACTTGGACAATCGTGGGGCCTCAGACTGGATATTCATGTAACATTCATTCTCCGGTTCGTCGCTTCCGCATCTATTGTCAACCGGTACACTGAATCCGGTCCGGTCTCCCTTTCGTTCGGGAAGACGCGTCTCGACGCCGCGATGCTTATCATGCTGATGCTGCCGCGTCAAAGGGATTAAGTCGTCGTTACGTTCGCGCCTCATTTATCATGCGATAAACGTCCGAGCCAGAAAATCGTTAGCCGTTTGCATCGAGTTCAGACGTGGGCGTCACGCCAGGATAGTACAGTCAACAGCAAAGCTGCCCTGCCTTGTAAAAATATGACACGCAACGGAGAATAGGTCTGCCATACGGTTCTTAGAGGTTTCTTGGGATTCTGAAGTTGGACAGTTTGGTATTTGGGGTTTAGGGATATTCTGCGAATGGTTTGGGATTTTGAAGAACTTGTGGATATAGGGAAGGTATAAGTGAGAATCTTGGGATTTGGAGATTGTGATGTTTGGACCTAAATTTTCGTTTTGGTATCCAGAAGTTAAGGAACCGAGGAAAATAAATTTGAGTATGTGGAGATTTGTGGATCCAGAAATTTGAGAGTATAAGTGAGAATCTTGGGATTTGGAGATTGTGATGTTTGGATCTAAATTTTCTCTTTTGGATCCAGAAGTTAAGAGACCCAGGAAAATAAATTTGAGTATGTGGAGATTTGTGGATCTAGAAATTTGAGAGTATAAGTGAGCATTTTGGGGTTTGGAGATTGTGATGTTTGGATCTAAATTTTCTCTTTGGGATCCAGAAGTTAAGAGACCCAGGAAAATAAATTTGAGTATGTGGAGATTTGTGGATCCAGAAATTTGAGAGTATAAGTGAGCATCTTCGGGTTTGGAGATTGTGATGATTGGACCTAAATTTTCTCTTTGGGACCCAGAAGTTAAGGGACCGAAGAAAATAAATTTGAGTATGTGGAGATTTGTGGATCTAGAAATTTGAGAGTATAAGTGAGCATCTTGGGGTTTGGAGATTGTGATGTTTGGACCTAAATTTTCTCTTTGGGACCCAGAAGTTAAGGGACCGAAGAAAATAAATTTGAGTATGTGGAGATTTGTGGATCTAGAAATTTGAGAGTATAAGTGAGCATCTTGGGATTTGGAGATTGTGATGTTTGGACCTAAATTTTCTCTTCGGGATCCAGAAGTTAAGGACCGAGGAATTCCATATTTATTCAAATATGTGGAGATTTGTGGATCTACGAATTTGAGGTATGACAATTTGATGATCTTGGATTTGGAGAGTTAGACTTTGGGACACAGAAATTAAGGGACTAAGGAATGTGAGGACATAGAAGCTTCATAATATAGAAAGTGGACCTAGGAATTTGAGATCATAA
Source organism: Megachile willughbiella (assembly GCA_945859595.2). Taxonomy (NCBI): domain Eukaryota; kingdom Metazoa; phylum Arthropoda; class Insecta; order Hymenoptera; family Megachilidae; genus Megachile; species Megachile willughbiella. The sequence goes on from OX243807.1 coordinate 4,959,275, forward strand.
GTACTTGAGGATGTTAAGACTTGTGGATCTAGGAATTTGAGAGTATAACAATTTGACGATTTTAAAGTTTGAGGAGTTTGAAACCTAGAAGTTAAGAGACTCAGGAATGTGAGGACATAGGAGCTTCATAATACAAAAAGTAGACATAGGAATATGAGATCATAAGTACTTGAGGATGTTAAGACTTGTGGATCTAGGAATTTGAGAGTATAACAATTTGACGATTTTGAAGTTTGAGAAGTTTGAGACTTTGAGACCTAAAAGTTAACAGACTAAGGAATGTGATATAAAAGTTTCATAATATGGAGATAAATCTTGGATTTTAAGTCTCAGACTCAGAATTTGAATCAGACCTAGAAGTTAAGGAACCATTTGAGAGCATAATCATGTAGAGATCTAAGAATCTAGTAATTTGAGGATATACCTATTTAAAGATTTTGAAACTGAAATCATGAGAGAGTCCATAAAAATTTGACTACATAAAGAATTGTGTACAGTTGCAAAGTATATAAACTCTGAAATATCTATCGATCATTGAAATCATTCCGAAATTCAATATATCTCGTGTCCATTAGTAGAAGCATCTCACAGCGAGGTTTATTGGCAGAATTACGGTAGAAAACGGATCGTTCGGATTCGGCTAATAAGAAAAGTTTCGGGTCGGGCAACGATGACGAGGAATTGTTGGAATCGGGGGAATCGGTGAAATTGACTGCTTTTTGCGATAAACGTCCCCGAACAACGTTAATTACATTCCGCGTGAACGATCTCGCGATCGAGAGAGATTCGAGAGCGATCCTCCCGTTCGGGGCTGCCCTCGGAAATTCCTTACAAGGGCAGAGTTATGCGGAAAGATCGCGTCGGTGCCGATTCTGAAGCTACCTAACTTCTTAGGCGTATATCATCTCCATAGTACAGTCGACAGCAAATCTGACTTTCTACGAAAAATACTGCAATCAAGATGGTTTATCACCATTTTTAGGGATTTACAGAGACTTTAATTTATTTAAATTAAGTTGGGGATTTAAATTAGACATATTGGACTATAGGAATTTAGAGAATATATTTGGGAAGAAATTTGGGAATACAAACAGTTGGAGATAGAGGAATTGGGAAGGTGGAATCTGCTGATTTCGAGATTTTTGTACCTAAAGATTTCAGGTTCTAGGAATTTGGGAATCAAGAGATTTGGAACTTCAGGGTGTTTCAAATTTAAGAAGTCTAGGATTCAATGATTTTTGGATCTATAAATTTGTGAGTTTCTAGATTTAGATTTTTATCTAGGTTTTTTAGGTTTAGAGGGATTCTGGAATCTTGAGGCCATGAGATCTTGGGGTCCAAGAAATTTTGGATACAGAAATTTTGTGATACTGAGAATTTCTATCTAGGAATTTTGTGGTCTATTGACTTTTTCATTTAGGGATCTAGGGAGTTTTGGTACAGTAATATTGTGATCTAGGGATCTGACCGAGAAGTATGTGAAATATGGAGATTTGGAAATTTCAGAATTTGGTCATTTCAAAATTCATAAATTTGACAATTGCAGAATTTACAAATTTAAAACGTCAAAAATTTAAAAGTAAAAATTTAGAATTCTAAAAATATGAAAGATTCTAAACACATAAAATTAGAATTATATAAAAGATGTTCAGCAATCGAAAAAATTATATTACTATATCGAGAAAAAGAGTTTCAATTATAGCATTATAATTGACACATAAAGCTAATAAGATTGAAACGTGGCTCACAAAAGAATATTTTCAGAACAGCGTCGTTCAAATAATTAAATCAATAACGAATTGTTTCTGAATATAGAAGTCCTTTGAAATCTAATTCAAAGTGCTCATTATGTGACAATTATTGCTAGAATGAAAGGATGTTTTTATGTATTTGAGAGTTTGGTAATCTGTGTGTTTCAAAAGGAGACTGGTAATGAATCAAAGATTATATAACCACTTCATCATTTAATTAGCGAATACACACGAGACAGGGAACCTGTACATTCCATGTTATTTAACAAAGATTTATTTATTATACGAATTATTCTATTCATAGTGATCGTTTGTTTCGTTCGAATAGTTGAAGAGGAACGATCTTTCCACTTATGGTTAGTTTAGGTTAAAACGTCCTTGATTTAAGAAACCAAGGTCTAATATGGTGCAATGACTTAGGATGTTAAGATTTAACATTGTATTATGTTTCGTTAATTAATGTTTAACATAATTGAGAAAGATTATATTTTTTATTTGAGTCAGCTGGTAAAAATCTTTAATTGAAAAACGAAACGATCGTATTTTAACCAACTATAATTATAGTGTTTTATATGCTACTTATGGTTATAATCAGTATAGGTAAAATATTATTATAGAAAAAGAGAACACAGGTATATAAAATATTAATATTATATACAAATATTAATATTATTAATATAACAAGAATTATTAAACATACAGGTCGTTTATAAAATATTCTTTTTATATACTAAATTAATTTAACAATACTATACTTCTATTATCAACATTGACATATTAATAGATTTACTAATACAAATTATTTCATATAAAATTTTTTGTTAAAATTAAACAAACATCAATTTGCACCCTCTATAAGAATTACTCAAATCAATAAAACATTTTTCTCCACAGTCTCAGCGGAAAAATTATATAAAACTTTATTTACTTTTTAAAATAATTTCTGACAGGTGAAAAACAAGTTTGATTTTTGATAACTTCTTAGCAGGAATAAAAACATGCAGTAATAATTTCATTTTACAACAGACAAAAGTTGCATAATTTTTTATTGAAATGATGAGAAAGATGGTAACAGTATCACTGTTTATTAAAATTATAATTATAATATAATTTATTAAAATTAAAAAAGTATCTGCAGATAAGAAATACTTGATATAATCTTTCATGAAGTTTGATAAAAGACAGAACAGTAAATACGAGTTACATAAATGCACACGGAATTGAATACTTGTTTCCACGGGTCGGAAAATACAGGAAGAAAGTAAAGGAAAGAACTTCCTGTAACATTTAAACGCGCATTAGCTCCTCGTTCTGCGCTATTTCTTAAGGATTCATGAAGAAGGAAGTCTAGCGGGAAACGACAACGTGTATCTGCGACGTAACGACGCGGATCGAGAACACAAGAGAGTGAAACTAACAATAAGAACGAGTATTCTTGGTAAACTGCACGGTTAAAGTAAAACCTTGTAAGCTGATCTCTTGAAAAGTACTAGTTTGAACTCTTGGAACGTACGAAAACATAAAATGTTTTCTGTGTTGTTGATTTAGTTCGGTACACAATGTAGATTTTTATGTGGCGAATATTTCACTCAGGCTATTTTTTGCGAGATTTTAAACTTCAAGCTTCGAGATGCAGATATTTCGCAATTTAAAAATATTTGTCAGTTTCAAAGAAAATTCTACAGTTTTAAGTTTAGATATTTATATTTTGTTATTTAGAAATTCACTAATTTATAAATTAAGGAATATTACATTTATCGATTCTAAAATTTAGGGATTTAGAAATTGGGTACATCGTAATTTAGAAATTAGGAAATTTCATATTTTACCAAATAAATTTTTGTATTCAGAGATTTGGGGATTTATATTTCGTAGTTTAGAAATTCACTAATTTATAAATTAAGGAATATTGCATTTACCAACTTCAAAATTTAGGGATTTAGAAATTGGGTACATCGTAATTTAGAAATTAGGAAATTTCATATTTTCCAAATTAAATTTTCAAATTACGAGATTCAGGCATTTAGATATTTCGTAGTTTAGAAATGAACAAAACATGTCATATTCCAACTGCACATTTGATACATATATCAAAATTCTATAGTTTCGAAACTTATTTTTTCCTACCAAATACGTAGATGCTAAAGCTATAACAAGATACGTCAAAAAGACATCTAAACATCTAAGATGTCAGAACTATAACCAATAAAAACGACTTCCAAAATCTGCAACAAAAATTGTATCTCACAACCTATCCAACCAAAACTTGCTTCTCACAGTCGAACAAATTATAGCACAAGATAACCAGTAAAAAAAAATTCTAAAATCCGTCGAGCAAAGATTTGCCAAGTAATCTGTCCATAACCCAACCAAATGAGACGTAACCACACTGAAACGACCCGGTTCAGTATAACGCAGGCTAATAGCTCGAAATGAGGATCCACGCATGAATTGATCGTTCCATTAGGATTCCCACGGAGGAAGGTCGCGGGCATAGATTGAGCCGACTGGTCCGCGACATTCGCAGTCGTTTAAAACGCAAATGTAATACGCGTAGACCGCAATCAATTAGTCACCGTATAAGGATCAGGCGAGGTATACGGCGATATATCTGCAGTTGGTGCAGTAGGTGTAGTTGCTGGTCAACCGGTAGTCCCGCAATCGTCTGTACTCATCTCGCCGGGCAGAAACCCCGCTGGGCCCCGTCTTACCGCCCCCACTTGCAGGTCCTGCACCTTGTACAATGACTTGATGGCAGTGACAGGGGCCCAGGCAACAACCGGCCACACGATACACGGTGGCACGCGAAGACCAACCGGTATCCCCCTCTGATACCACGTTTGTTTAAACTAAACAGTGGCGAATTCGAGTAAATCATTCGATCAAGGGGGAAAGAGGAGACGTTAGGGACAGCCGGATGCTAGATCTGAATGTAAGGTTTTATCTGACTATCCTTTGATACCTCGTTTAAACAACGGTGGCGAGTTCGAGTAAATCATTCATGGCCGATCGAGGTTGGGAAGGAATGTTAACCCCTTACCGTGTGACACATGACGCACACTATAGTTGGAATAAGATTCGTGTTTTCACTGTAATTTTGGGTTCAAGTCTAATTATAATCTGTATCGAAGATTGCTGAAGGCAAAATGTGCATAATCTAACGTTCTTCAGTTGACTTAACGTTGTAGCAATAAGTAGGTAGATGTGAATGACGTAACTGCCTGGAAAATTATAGGTTAAGGGGTTAAGGACCGTCAGTTGAGTTAGATCTTTAGAATGTAAGGTTTTGACTATCCTCCTCTGATACTATATTTATTTAAACAACAGTGATGAATTTGTAAATCATTTGTGAAGAGTACATCATTCGTGGCTGATCAAGGTAGGGGCTAGGATACTGTGAAGGACAACCGGATGCTAGTCAGAAGAATGTTTTTTATGTGACTATCCCCCTCTGATACCACGATTGTTTAAATAGTGGCGAATCCGAGTAAATCATTTGAGACCAATGAAGGTGGGGAGGGTTGGAAGGAGAATGTAACGCCATTTGCCAGTGACATTCTCAGAATGTAAGGTTTTGACTGTCCTCTAATACTATAGTTATGAATCTGGCCCACTGAGGCCATCTTGTGTCCCATACACGGATGTGTCACCTCACCCGAACGGGTATATGGAACTACTACCCACCCACCCCACTAGTCACCACTAAACAGAGGGGACGTGGTCCCATTAGCGAGGGCCTCACTTGACTCCATGCTGCATAAGAAATTTTAACCCTTTGCACTCGCAGGTATCAACCTTAAAACATTTTGCTTAAAAAGTTTGTTAACCACTTGTACTATAATTTATTTGTAAGGTGCGTCAGTCAGAACTAGCTAATCGCAGTTACAATATTAAAACGAACAAAGAAAGTTGAAATGTTATGTCAGTCCTGTATTCAGCAATTCTTGACTATGCAAATTATAACTGGACTTGAACATCACATTGAAGTTTATACAAAATTCGAGTGAGATTTGTCACAATTGAAGTGCGAGTGCGTCACGAGTCAGACTGAAAGTAGTGTAAGGGGTTAAGATTGTTAAGCTCTGTTAGTTAAGCTTGTTAAGATAACTATTTCTACGTTATTAATTGCCGCTATGTTCCACTATGTTTATACATCATATGTATAACGTCTACATATGTTATTTGTAGATTCGGTTAAAAAGTATTTATTTCAAATTGTATTAAACTGAATGGTGAATGAACCTTTCGAGTGCAAAGGATCTATTGAAGTAGAAGAACCATCCACAGAGTTTAGAGAGCTATCTAATACCACATTTGTTTAAACTAAACACTGACAAATCGGAATAAATCATTGATGGAGGAAGAAGGAGAATGTTAAGGACCGCCGGTTGCCAGTTAGATCTTCAATACGTAAGGTTTTATCTGACTGTTTTGCCCTAGCGCCTGTCTACCTGCATCCGAGTACCTGTTCGTTCACCGTTGGCTACGCTTGCCTAGTCACAGAATGATTTTCTTTGCCGAGGAAAAGTAGAAAAACACGTTCCAGCCGAGTCCAAGTATTGTGTTAGCTTCTGTCCTGTCTTTTGTTCCGTCAGTCAGCGTCGCTTGTTATTTCGTGCGCGGAAGCTGGAACCAGGAATCGACTAATTAGGGAACAGGCGAACTTTTTCGCGGCTTGCACTTTTACGTTATCGTGAGACTCGAGGAAGAGTTATGGTAAACGGATTGTAGGAAGACGTAGATGCCTAATGGATATCTCGACGTAGAGGTTTTGTTCATCCTGTTTGTCTTACCTGTTTACCATGGTAATATTTAACTAGCAAGCTTTGTTAGCAAATAACGAGTCTATCACTTTCTAGTCGACAAGTTTGGTGAGTAGTTTTGGAGTTATTATTCTTCTGTTGTTAACTCCTAGTGTTGTTTCTCTTAAATGTGATATGTGTATCAAAGGTATTAATTTGTATACTTTATGCATCGTAGTTATTTTAAATTATTGTATTAAACCAAGTGGCAAAAGAGTCGTTTCTCAAAGAAGGTTAATAATTAAGAAATTATCAAGATCAGACTTTGACCGAAAGGGTTAATATCGTTGATATTTATGTAGATATAAAAAGATTTACTATGACAAAATTCGATCCGTAATAAATATTGAAATTCGTCGTCCTTTTTTTATAAAATCATTACAACAACCTTTTTCAAGTTTCCAAGGTCATCCAAAATAACAATGATTTTTATAATCGACAAAATTACAATTATTGTAACTGACCAAATATGTGTACATGGATTAACAAATAATCTTCTGCGAAACAAGATATAAAATTTAAAGATTGAACATTTTTTCCTTTTAGTTCAAAATCTCTATTCTCCAACAAATATTTGCATATTTTCCATTAAACTCTGACGTAAACTTCATTGTAAATATGGTTTTTCTGCATGTTTACATTCAAAAACGTAGTTCATCTGAAAATATATGATAAATTTTTTATATTGGAAAAAACAATAGAGATATAAAGGAACACCATGAATATTGGTAATATTTCAGTATTGTCAATATTGTTGAACGTATGCGAAAAAATATTGACGTATTGTCAATATCTAAGTATTGATGATGTGTATTTTCATGAAAAACAAAATATTTTTTTTATTCTGTTTTATCTGACATATTTACACGTTATCTTAAAAACATACGCGTTGTCCATAAATATTACCAGTATCGACAATATATGATGTATTTCAAATAAAACCACCTGTATATTTATTTTTAGATCCATGAAAATATTAAGAATATTTTTTACAAATAGTTTCAAGAATTAGATAAAAGAATTGCTCTTAAATTTAAAAAAATACCTTCTTTTAAGATCATTACAGTTCTTATTAACAGTAGTATAGCAGACTACTAGTAAAGTAGCAACGTGATAACGAAACCATAAAATGAACAGTGGAATAGCAAAGTAGAACAGTAAAATAATAAAACAGAATAATAGCAAAATATTAAAATACTGAAATACTATAGTCATAACCTAACAAAACAGTCAAATAACAAAATAATAAAATACCTAGACAAAAATAATAGTCTTAAAAAAGTGCACACTTCATTTAAATTTTATGAAACATTTGACAAGAGTAGAATACAAAACCTAATTAGGCATAGCAATTTTATTTGCCACTATAAACCGAATAAAACAGAATAATAGCAAAATATTAAAATACTGAAATACTATAGTCATAACCTAACAAAACAGTCAAATAACAAAATAATAAAATACCTAGACAAAAATAATAGTCTTAAAAAAGTGCACACTTCATTTAAATTTTATGAAACATTTGACAAGAGTAGAATACAAAACCTAATTAGGCATAGGAATTTTATTTGCCACTATAAACCGACTCACGCAAGAACGTCGTTTCCTCTTTTTGTAATCCACACAATATTTCCCCGCTGCGTTTCTCTCTATCGTTCGTGAAAAAGAGTTACCAGCAATGCGGGAGTCGTTTCTTGCGACTGTATACCTCTTACGCCGTCATGCATAAAAGCATACATAAGGTGGGGTGCGTGATAGCGAACTCCTTCCCGTTTTGATTTACATAATTCGTTACGCGGCAGAGCATCGACGACTGGATACACACCGTGAAAAGAATCGGTTGGAACGCGTTCAGCAGAAACTGAATGAACGAAGCGGCCAAGCAGGCACAATGGAGGAAAGAATGGCCGCGGCGTAGGCACGCATTGCTACACGAAAACGCGAGTCCGCTTCAAACATAGACGGGGGTTAATGATCTTACGGTTGTAGGCGAGGACTGAACGCGGCACGATTAAAAGAACGTTTGCTTTTAATGCGTATCCTTCTCGCCCGGTCTCTTCGTTATTCCGCTTGCTCTTTCCCCTCCCGTCGTCGTTTAACCCCATTTCCCTTCAGCGTTTGCACAGCGTTCGTTCAGGGGGGTTGGTCGGCGTCGTTACCGTGAGAGATAGGGACGTGCATGCGCGCAGAAATCCGACCATTAAAATATACCCTGTCAGTATGCATCGGTGTGCACAGATCTCGACAGCATGCACGAACAAACAGGCGTACGGCGATGCTGTTCCCGCCGTTGCTGGCGTTGCTGCCGGTCGCTGCATGGCTGCTGACCGTACCATTCTTGCGTGTTCGTTGCCAGCGACTTAGGGAGAATTACGGCGAAGATAGCAATAAGAGAGATACGACTTTATCGCGACTCTGTTTCTATCTACGTACACCTCCGGCTGCTGTTCTGGACCTGTATCGTACGCTGCCGGAACGATCGATCCTCTTTTCTGCCCGTGGACCCTTGTTCCATTTTCCTTTTATATCTTCGAACGTTATCAGATCATGGTCTGCTCGTACCTCGTGGCATTACGCACCGTGAAACCCGCTGTAGATTTTAACTTTGACGATGTCCTGCTAGATATGGACCTGGCTGAGTTGTCTGGATGCTCATTAGCCCCCGCGAAAAACGAGCGGTCTAATAAAATCCGAGATAAAAATACGATTGAAACGAACGATGATAACCATTGCGCTATCGACGCACTTGACTGGTTATCATTTAAAGATTGATTAAGCAGGACGGGATTTTAAAATCATCTCTGTATGGACGGGGTCTTGTATGTCCTTAGGTTCACTCCGTGGTAATCTTAACGTGAGCGCTGAATCTTGATAAATGAATTGTTTATTGCACTTGTTTTGATGATTCGAAGATATGCTGTACTGGTTTGAAGTTTATCTCCAGAGAAAACGGTAGGATAAGATTTCATCGTATATTATTATAATAACATTAATTTCATTGGGCAGTTTAGGTGCTTGGATGTTCTGACGCGTTCATTAGGATCAAATATATTGTCAAACATTACTATTACGTTGATTACTATCAAATATGACTATTGCAGACATAATCAAATTAATTGAAGAGAAAAGAAGGAAAATTTTATATATCATCATTGTTAAATCTTTACAACTGTATGCGCAATTGTTATTCGTTCATAATCATGCGCAGTACAGTTATTATGTTTTATTACGATGTATTTGAGTAAACTTTATTGCGCATATTTATTACTTTTAGTTATCAATTGCACATATGTTTAATGTTCAAGGTCACAGTCAAAGTCATCGATAAATTTCTTGTTATTGCAACAAGAATCAGTATAGATCATTGTGGTGAAATTCTTGAACAAATTATATCAATGGAATCCTTCAATGATTTTAATATTTTATAATATAATAATATAATAAAAATAACATTATCTTATAGTATGATATTCCACTCGATGAGGTACTAAAATCATAACGTATCCTTTTTAACAACAAACATTTATATCTATGAATTAAAAATGAAAAATTGATAAAATATTTTCAAAACTATTAATAATATTTATCATAATCCACTCGTATTTCTCATATTATAAATTCGTGTGTAAGCAATTTCAAACAGAATTTATTTTCCGACTTCAGTTTCAATTTAAAAATAAGTTGAAGTTCAAAGTAAAAATTCAGAGATGAATTCATATTCAATTCATTCATCCAATAATTCAGATTGGTTCATAAATCACTGTTCAATTCATCGTTTAATCACTCATCTATACTCTTACACATGAGACTTCGCGCGTTCTGAAATCAGGCCAATTGATATGCAACAACCTAATACATCGCAAATCACACCACGGCGAATGTTCGAATGAATTAGAATTAGCTAACTGGACAAGTAATTGTACTCGCGTTGAACGTTTACAGCAATCGCGTATATTATGCCCATAACGAGGCTATCGAGTGTCGTTAACATGAGCTGTTACAAGAACGGCAGATAGAAATGAATTCCGCGATAAGCAGAGCGTCGTTCTTTCGCTTTATCGCTTTATCGTATGCTCGTACTGGTTACAGCGGCGATGATAGCCGGAAACTCTTTGCCACCAACCCTCCGCCATTTTCTCTCGCACCGTTGTCATCTCTCCTTCTCTTTCTCCCTTTTCAGTTTCTCCGAGTCTGCGGCTCCGGCCGGACGATTTGCATATGCAAATGAAGCGATATAAGTAATTAATTCGCAATCAGACCGGAGTTACCGTGGCTGTTATATATGCCACGGCTAGGAACCACAATTCATTAGCCATGGCGATATTTATTAATTAGAAACGGGCACATGGCTGTACAGCGACACGGTTTCAACCCTCATCATTAATTATCGTTCTTCTTGCCTAGACTGCTGGGTTACTCGACCCACGCCTCGTCGTTCATCCTTAAACTTCTTCGCGCCGTTGAAAACATCGGTGATATTTGACCGCTTTTGCGTAAAACGCCCATTTCGTCAAGTACTTGTTCGGGTCAAATCGGGGTTAAAGAGGTTGGTCGTATATGGTAATTGAAGATGATCGTGTATCGGGTTAATCGAAAATTGTCATATATAGGTTTCATAAAAGATGGTGATATATGAGGTTAATGATGGTCATATAGAAGGTTAATAAAAGACGGCCATATACAAGGTTAGTTGAAAATGGTCATATATAGGGTTAATAAAAATTGATAACATGTAAGGTTAATAGATGTTCAAGGTTAATAACCGATGGTTACATATGTTAACTGAAGATGGTTTCATATATGGCTACAAAGAGATGGTTTTACATAGGATTAATAGCAAATGGTCATATACGGAACCCATTAAAGATAATCAAATCTTATTTTCCGTGAGTAAAAGACTATGTTTAGTTTGTTATGAAAAGGATAGAAGGATTTAGGATATATGAAACTTTCTATGCTGAAAAATGGAAATATCTAAAACAAAATGATATTTATGTATAAATGTACAGAATTATGTGTAAATAAAATAATTGAAGGGGACCAGAGTGAACAAGATACAATTAAAATAAATAAATATGTACCATTCCATTTATAAAACATAGTTGTTTAGTTATCTTCATATAATACTCGTTCAATAAATAACAGCCCAGTAAATACACACTTGATATACACCGGCTTGATAAATACCCGTTATGTGTTCTTCCTTCACATGGAATACCAACATACGAGTATATGTAATATTACTTTGTTAAAATACTTTCTATTAAGTATCTTGAATAATAATCAATTATAAAAATGAAAGAAACATTATTGTAGAATAAGAAACTTGTAATTTAAAACAAGAAACGTGTTTATAGAATAACTTTATTATCAAAAATAAAAAGCATGTTTGTAAAATAACAAACTTGTAATTTAAACTAACAAACTATTTAGTAGTTAACAGAGATATTTATCTTTGCTCGTGTAAGAACGTTCACAAAATGAATGACCAGTCAATCTCCACCTCCGTGCGTCACCCCATGGATAACACGATGATCCACATGTTAATGTTCTTTGACGGGGGTGCGAAAGAGGGTATCAGATAAAAGGAAGGTGAAGATGGAATCAGATAATGGGAAGAACAGAGGCGTTTCAGTAGTTAGGAGCATTCGTTGTATGTGGGTAACCCAGGGCCGTAACCACGTGCCATTACTCGGAGATATACGTCGTCTACGCAATCCCGTGATGCATTGCGCGTTCAGCCGCGACTACAGGACTAGGCACCCTCTCTATCCTTCGAATTCTCCCTGCACCCTTCTTTATCCCACTTTTATCCCTCTGTACATCAACTTTTCCCGGGGTCGCATTGGTTCTCGCCACCCTTTCTACCTCGCCGCGTTCACCAGTCTCTCGCTTTCTCGACAAATAGCTACAATTACGTACACGTGCCAATACATAACCCACCCTGTTGGCCTGTTCTTCCGTAACCCCTCTGGTTGAACAAAGTGCACCACCACGAGTCGTTCGTTTACCGAGGCGATGTTCGGGGCCGATACAACACCTATGTCTTTCTTTCTCGTTGTCTTTCTCTTCCACAATACCGTTCCCTCGTCCCTTTTAGACGTCCTTCCTCTTTTTGTCCGTTGTTTTTCTTTTGGTCTCGAGGATGAACGACACGGGGCAGAGAAAGTTCTCGGACGAACCAGCGGTTTCTCAAGCTGTCGTCGTAATCAAGGAAATGTGCCGGAGAAGTCCATTGGTTAGATCACTGTTGTCGTATTAAGTATCTGAAGTTTTGACTGCTTTTTTCATTCAGTTGTCGAGAATGTTTCTGTACATTTTAAACGTTTCAGGATTCGTTCTTAAATTAAACGCCCTTCGATTTGTTCTTTGTTTTTTGTGAATTAAGGTGATTTTATTTGGGGTGAAATTTGAATGTCTGAATTCTTTTGTTATTAAATCTTCACATATCCAAAGAAATACTCTACAATTTATTAACAAAAGATAACAAGGAATAGAACCCTTACTAATAAAGAACAGATAACAAGTAACATAAAGTAGAATTCGAACACGCATAAAATTTAAGCTCTAGACAAAGTTTAGATTGTAAGACTAAAACACGCACTTTACAGTGTCTCCGCGAAACAAGGGTTAATTTTCTTGTATATCTGAAAAAGATAAACTAATCTGATCGCATTTAACAGGCCATGCAATTACAACGATACACTGTACGTCTTATCTCGAACAAATTTACACTACTATTAATTCCCATGTTCGCGAATGTCTCGAAGCGGAGCAGCATCTCGCATGATCTCGAATCACTTGAGGGAAATCTCGGGAATCACGGGGGAGCGTTTACATTCTTGGGTAGTTACAAACGATATTTCTCGACGGCGATTCGAGAGAAATCACGATGCCGGTATTACCTAGCTACGGGAAAATAGAGCACGGGGAAGCATCGAGTCTCTCGGAAGTTGGTAAGCACCTCGAGGTGGCAAGGAATTAGACGTTGCAGCGACGATGCACGCGCAGAGACACATGTACATACGAGCAAGCCACGTTCGCTGGTATTACCGTTTATATGTACGGCCGCTCGATGTAATTACGATAAAGTTAATGCAAGGGTGGCCCAGCTGTACGCTCGATCGACGACGGCCTCGCCTGTGTAACAGGTGCTACCTCGTGAGTTTCACAGCGACGATATATATACGTGTTAGAGCTTTTCTCGAGCAACGAGTAAGCAGTTAAGATATGGGCCCAGCTGTGTCTTAGAGGTAACGTCGCTAAAAGTTCCCAAACTTTGGTCAACGGCAAATTTTTACCTCGTACATGATGCTAGAACGATACCCTGTCCGCCCTGTTTTCAGCTGAATTTTCCTCCTTAAATTTGCAATTTAAATATCTTTCGATGGAAGTTTGGTATGGTTGTTGAAGTGATAAGAAAATTTATTAATTCGCAATAATAGATGCATGCTCGATAAATACCCGGTTTTGGGGCTCCGGGGGTAGTCTTTTAGGAAACGGCTAATTATCGAGCAGCCAATCTGATTAGATAAAAATTGTATGATATCAAAGACGTACTATACTTCTGTTTGACCTTGTAGGGACACTGAAATATCCTTTGACGATCGTGTCAAAATTTCTAGATGTGGTTTGTTTGAAGAAAGTGTTTATTATTAAACAAATTGTGCATTGTTAAATTTGTTTTTGTGCAAAGGTGCAAAGGGAGTGTAGTTATATGAAATTATTTGTAACGCCTAATGTAGGTATCTTCGATATAAAAATTTGCAGCAGTCAATATATGTACAAAGATATTGTCTAATCAAATGTTTCCACATATTATCAAGTTTGAATAACATTCACATGAGTCATATTTTTAATTATATTACTAAACAATGACCCTAATATAAGTATACATGTCAACTACATGTACGTCATCTTTCACCACACGACAATAAAACAACAAACAATTCCATTAATTTCTCGCGAAGCATAAATTTAATATTCCAGCGTTATTTAAACACGCCATTTCAGTGGCGTATCTTTTTCACGTATACTTATGAATGGCGCTTATGTCAGTCGTGAACAGATTAGTTTATTTCGACCTGAAAAAAAGTGCCACAGATATGAAGCTGTTTTGGTTTACAAAGAGCCATACAGGACTCGCAACAAGCTGTTCCTGGTGGGAGGATCATTAATAAAGCCGCTTATCCAACGTGCACGTGAAAAAAAAACGAGGTTGCGAAAGAGTAATGCAAATTACCGTTTTTTTCACTAGGTGGATAAATAATGGGAAATGTGATAGAAAACACGGGAGGTTGAATTGCGTGCGGTCGCTTATCGGAATGGTGTTTTCCGTTTTTATGGCGTATCCTCGTTCGCCCATTATCCTAGATGGTTAACAAGGATCAATTGAAGTTTTACGGCTGTTCCTTGCGCAGTTATTTTCATCGAAATCTCCCAGGTGGCAGCGACAACGACAACGTCCACTTGTTTTATCACCCCCGATGGCTCGCGACGAAATTTTTCTCCTGTTCGCGACACGTCCGTGGAGACTTCGGTGAAACAGCAGTTGGTATTATTAAAGTGCACGATTTCTCAATCGGATATATATCCAAACTGGGAACGTTTTGATTCTCGTATTGCGGACATTCGATTCTGGGAAAGGTTAACCATTTTATTGGAATTGTATCGGGAGATGGAAA
Organism: Megachile willughbiella; assembly: GCA_945859595.2. Lineage (NCBI taxonomy): Eukaryota > Metazoa > Arthropoda > Insecta > Hymenoptera > Megachilidae > Megachile > Megachile willughbiella. Next base: position 4,974,512 of record OX243807.1, read on the forward strand.
TTTTTTTATTTGAAAATCTGGAAGTTTTGAAGTTTGGTTTCAAGGTTTGTAAGATTTTAGATTTCTAAGTTTTTAGTCTTCTGAGTTTATTTTTTTTTTAATTTCTCATATTTCTAAACTTTTGAATTTTAATCTATTTTAAAAATTTGTTTAAATTTCTAACCTACTAAATTTGATCATTCGAGAAATACAAAATTTAGAAACTGAAGAATACAGGAAGAAAGTGAAGATTTCAATCTTCCATATTTCCAAATTTAAAAATTTGAAAACTTGCATGTCAACAATTTGATAATATTAGGGTTAGAAATTTAGAATTTGAGAAATTGGGTAATTTAGAAATTTAGAAAATTAGAATTTGAGAAATTGGGAAATTCCGAAATTTAGAGATTTAGGAATTTAGAAATTTAGAAATTTAGAATTTGAGAAATTGGGAAATTTAGAAATTTATCTGAATCCTCATATCCAATAAAAAGCAGAAAACTACCAATTCAATTAACATAAATAAAGGCAATCAAACAGCAGTAATGACGAACATATATTAAACGTTCACATATTGAGCAGTCACGCCCATTAAATTTCCTGAAAAAATGCATCCATATATTTCATAATCTTACCATATTTTTTGAACCAGTAATAACAATTCTAAAGCTACGCAAACGCAAAACGCTTGCTGAAAAAACTGTGTCAGTAATTTAGTTTAAATACCGGCAGAAATTCAATTACGTCTGAAAAGCCGCAAGGAGCGTGTTCGTCGTAAATGATGCTCGTTGCACTTGGTTGAAATTACGACGAGAATGCCGGTCCCCGATGCTCGGAGGTTTCTCCGTTAAAATGTCGTTCCTTTTTTTTCTCCACTCTGACGATCCTTCGTTCGTTCGATTTATTTATTTTACCGACACCGTCGTGGAAATTTAATGCAAGTTTGACGCGAAGAGTACACTCGGCTATGACGCGGTAATTTCTTCGAATAGTACAGTATGTAAACTTGAAAATTATTTAATTGACAAATTTTATCATTTTTAAATTACTAAATTTATAAATTTGCAAATATTCGAAATTTTCAAGTTCGAAAATCTCTAATTTTGACGGTGTCAATTTCTTAAATTCACAGATTTTGGTATCCCACAAGTTCCTAAATTTTCTAGTTTGAATATCTCTAATTTTCTAGTCCGAAAATCTCTAATTTTCTAATTTTCTAATTTTCACGGTGTCAAATTTCTTAAATTCGCAAATTTTCAAATACCAAAAATTCTCTGACTAGGGTTTGCGCATCTTCCTCATTTTTCTAGTTCTCAAATTTCCAAATTCGCAAATTTCAAAATTTCAGTGTTTCAAGTTTCCTAAATTCCCAAATTTCAGTCTCCAAATTTCTAGATTTCTGAATATTTAAGTTTACAAATTTCTATGTCCCCAAATCCCTAGATTCCCAAATTCAGAAGTCACCAAATTCCTACGTCCTAGATCCTTAGATCCTAAAATTCCCTAGTACTCAAATTGCTAGACTCCTAAATCCCCAGATCCCTAATTCCAAAAGACCCTAAGTTCATACGTCTCTAAATCCCTAGATCATCTAATTCTCAAATATTTATAGACTGGTAAATCCCTAGATTCCTAAATTCTAAGATCTTCAAGTATCTACATACCTAAATTATAAAATTCCCATATTCCTAGATTTACAAGAATTATTCTCTACATCTAAAAATTCCTAGATTTGCAGGACCTGTTTTCTAAAATGTCCTCAAAATTTAAATGAACAATTTTACTACAAATTTCCAATTTTTACCAATTTCAGGTTAAATTCCTTAAAATCTCTAAATATCGCCGAGTGGATGATTATTAATTTTTTTACGTCAAAATCCCCAAACTTGCACATCCCTAAATTATTTCTTTGCGTCCCTACATCCCTAAACCTTAAAATTCCGATGTCACCAAGTTTCTAAATTCCCAAGTCCCTAGATTCCTATACCAATTCCCTGCACCTCAAAATTCTCTAAATCCTTAAATCTCCAAGTTGGAAAATTCAGGGATTTAAGGAATTTCAAAATGTAGAGAACTATAGTCAATGTACCATGTTCTCAACAGCAACTTTACAATCCTAATAAGAATTTCAAATCGCGACAATTCCAAGTTGTCAAACTCTTGAAAATCCCTAAAAATCGACGACCGAAGGACTCTTTTATTTGCAGCTACTACATTTTTGCTAGGAAAGTCAGATTCTCTCGTGACTGTATGCTTCGAGCCCGTATTGAAACACGGCCGCGACGAATAATTTGAGATTCATCGAGATGCAGCGGGTCGAGTCACTTGTAATTCGTTTCCGCCGTTGCTTCCGGCGACGCGTTTCCACCCCCTTGAATCGTCTCTTACCCTCGCCCACCCCGATGTTCTTTTTTGTTTGGCCATTTGCTCGAAATAGCCGGGCGCGAAAAGATGGCAGGAGAATTACGATCGAGAAAGGGAGGAATTGTCTCCCCGAAGGGGTGACACGAGGGTGAAAAAGGGACAAGAGCATCGTTCTATAGAAGTTAACTTCGCATTTAACATCTGCTAGAGAGGTTAAAATTTCCCTCGAAGTTTATCCTAAGTTGTGCAACGGCGTATATCTTTTAACCCGGTTCCAAGAAAAATCACAGAGGGGTTTTGAATCGTCGAACAAAGAGCCTTTGCGTCGTTTGTTGATGAACGCTTTGCATTGAAATTGAGGCAGTAGCTTTATTGCGGACGGATGAATATGAGCAAAGTTTGAGGCTTCACAGAATTCTTTGAAGGATCCACGAATTATTAATAAACGTATGTATATCAGAGAATGCAAATTCGACGGTGGCTTGGAGAATATCGAGAGAGAAGCTTTAGCTAAGGAAATTTTAACGGTTGCAAGATTTGGATATTCGAATATGCATGTTCGAGATATTTATTGACTTTTTGAATGCATAAAAGATTTGAATTAAATACAGAAACATAACCTAACTTTAACCTGATTCCTCTTCAAACATAACCTCTACATGAAGCTTTCAATTATAGTCACATGGGTTTATTTCTTTCATACATTTGAAACTCACCCAACTATATAATCAAGAATGAAATAATTAATTGCTAATGACAATAAAAGGTTTGAGTTAAATACAAAAAACTTTGGATATTTACTAACCTAAACTGAACTTGTACATAACCTAACTTTAACCTTATTCCTCTTCAAACATAACCTCTACATGAAGCATTCTATTATAGTCACATGGGTTTATTTCTTTCATACATTTGAAACTCACCCAACTAATTATGAATGAAATAATGAATTGCTACATGACAATTACATCATAAATTCGTAAGTTTTAATCATACGATAAACCAGTTTTTGTTTCATCTCTTTTCCCCAAACGAAACATAAAATATTTTGAAATGACATGATCGATAACACATGCGAAGGATAAGGTCATAACAGTATATGACAGAATACGATAGAAGCGTGATAAAATTCAAATGATTTTAAAATAAAAATACGAGAAAGGCAATTTTGCTGCAGCTATCAGTTGTTTACCAACGGAATTAATTTAGGCGAACGAAGATAAGTAAACCCGTGAGATTAATGGTTCGATCGGATCGCAATATTGGCGTAACAGCAATTTGCGCGGGAAATATCGTTTGACGTTTCTGTTAGAGGATCGATGACGATCGGACGACGGGTAGCCGTGCGTAAATCTTGTCGCGCTACAATCACTGGCCGGATCAACGAGTCGGATAAAAGTAATTCCCGATAAAAGCGATTTCCCCAGTCGTGTGCGCGGAATGAATAATAAACGCAGCTGGAACGCGCATATCGTCGGCCAATTATTTGAATCGCGAACAATTTTGTCGGGACTTGTTGATTTAACGAACGAGAACAGTCGAGCAGATAGGTTTCGGCTACGAAGCCGAATCAATTCTTCGTCTCGGTACCTGTTGTTTCATCGAACGATATCTCGCTCGTTCGACCGGCTCGATTGTCACGTCGATCGATAAAAACATTTAGCTAACTGAAAACCAGCCGATAAGCGGATACCTTTGACGCCTTGTTTCGACCAAATATCTTTGATTAATTCCGATACCGTCAGGAGATTTCAGATACACGTTGCACCTTTCAATTATCCTAATGCACTCCATTTTTCATTCTAGTTTTTATATATGTAAATTTTGAGGTGATTTTTAAAACCAGTTTATATTTTTAGGTTGTGTAATCCGTATAGATTATCACCATTTGTATCATTATAATTTTTAAAATTATTACTGTGCTGAGTTTGTCTTCTAATTATATTGGTTTATTCATTACATTACATTATTATTGACACAATGCAACATTTATAATTAAAAGTAGTTTTGTGTGAAGATAACTGAATAGGTTATGTTATTAGTAAGACTGTTATTTACTATTTATGCCTAAAGTATTAATGAAAATTTATTAAACTTCAAATATTTAATTGTACCCATATCTGTTCAAATTATTATGTAATTATGCCCAACACTACAACTGTCCAAAGAATTATATTTGTAACGAAATATTGCAAGTAATTTCAATAAAAACAGTATTGAATTTTAGCATTTCACTATAAGCTACTTTAATAAACGAAAAATTTATTTACTTTCAACGAATTGTTGACATACATACTAATTATAATTAACGATATCTAAAATGACTGTAATTGTTAAAGTGTTTTGTTTGTAACATTTACATCAATGATACTACAAAAACAGCTTAAATATTAAAATAAAATACGATACGAATATTAATTGCTGATAAATTGCCAGTAATCAAATTAAGGGAGATTGATTAAAAACAAGCAAGTTTAACCTCTTTATAAATCTACCACCGTTGAAGGAGTATTAAACCCAGTTTGATTGGTGATACCATCTATCACTTTCCTTAGGGTGGTACTAACTTTGATTGGCTATACCCTTGAGGAAAAAGGGCTTAGGGTTAAGATGGGTCAGCTCTTCAGTCCTGATACGACTGCCGCGATCGTAAAACCTAGATTTCGTCTTTTTATTTCCTATTTTCGAAAAAAGTGATATCTTGTCTTACACGACTTACTTCTATCGTTTCATTTCAACTAATCCATTTAACCTTCTCAAATTTTCATTTCGAGAATAAATCTCGTCAATTTTAGACAAGATGAAAAATTTATGGAATTTCGAAGTGAAACTTCGTTTTTCTAAAATAAAATTTAGGAAGTGTCTAAAATTGACGAGATTTATCGTTGAAATGAAAATTTCAGAAGGTTAAATGGATCAGGTGTTTGAGGAAGTGTTTTAACAAGATATTTTATTTTGTGAAATCTAAATTAATTTCTCAACATGATTTACATGAAATCTTTCGATGTCTATTAAAAAAAAAAAATATTATTTAATTCTACATTTTTTAACATAGATTAATTAATCAATGCAAATACGTAATAATAAAAATTTGAACAGTGCACAAGAGTAAAAATGGCGCATAATTTCGAATTTTACGAACACGAAGCACCATCCCCTTGCCTAAACAACCCTCCTCAGGGAATTTTACGTCCGCCTTAGCAGGAACCGTGGAATCAGCTTTCGAATCATCTCCTGCTGGCAAGTGCGATAAAAAAGGAGCACGATAATCACGAGAATTGTAGGCGATTCGACTGTTCGTTCGATTCAATAGGGTAGTTTTATCGGGACCAGACGCGTAAGGGCGCAGTGATTTTTCGACTCGGGTTTCGCTCGACGAGAGCCCCGAGAATATTGAAATCATAATGTAGCCGACCATGAATATTATTCAGGTCTTAAGGCGATATAATCCAAAATCGATGGAGCCACGTGGAATAAATTTGGCACCCTGCTGTTCACACTGAGCGCCCTGCAGCTCGGGGCGCCAGGGTAGGTGCTAACAGTTAGGAAAAGTAGGTCCACTTGTTAACGACAATAACATTCCTCTCTTCTTTTCATTTTTTTCAATGCTACTTTTATGTAAATATTTTCAATGGCATATAATGTGTTGCGGTTTCAAAATTAAATTATAAAATACAGAATCATTGTGCACTTCTTAAGAATTTAAGTTCTTGTTGCACAAGTCTTTTAATTTTAAACGAAAGTGAACAAATTTTTATAGATAATAGAATGTTTAGAAAGAGTGTAAGAATAAATGTTTCTTAAAAAATTTAGAAATTTATTTAAAATGAAGTTTACGAACCTAACCTCAAAAACGACAGGTTATTTGATAGATCTTCCATGAATTAAATTATACTAAACAGTTTTAATGCAAACCTAATTCTTTAAAATGAATCATAACATGTAACAATTATTTTTACACAAACTTTTATACATTCATTTCATTGATTTGGCAAAATGACCAGCTTGCAGAAGAGAAGTTAAAATATTGAGTACCTATCGAATTAAGATAACTCGTTTCTGTTTACACAAATTTTTCAACGAATCAAAAATAAAGTCAAATTTCAGCAAATTTATGGAGAAATATTTTATTTTTGTTTCAGATCTGCCAATTACGCGAACGCAACGAAACAATGTGAACTGTCGGACATGGATCGATTAACCGTTGCAGGCTCCAACGCTTTCCAAACAGCTAAAGCTTTCGATTATCTGGAGAATCATTGCGTAGATGAACCCGTGAAGCTGTGCGAATTCAAAAAATTGACCGGTCGTATCTTGAAGACAGTCGATTCCGTGTACCAAGATGTCGGCAGCGCCGAAGAGTGCAGAGAACTTTGCTTGAACTCGCCATTCCGTTGTCATTCTTACGATTATGGTGACACCGGTGACATGGTCTGCCGTCTCAGCCATCATTCCAGAGCCACTCTCTCAGACATTCAGGTAAAAATTGGAAAAATTAATCGTTGTTTCGAATATTTGCACCGTACGGGAGTTAAATGCCTTCTATCAACACCTTTGTATCGACTGACGTTTATAGCACGTTACCTTATTTGAAGAGCCACTTGACAAGTTTTAGCTTGCATAACTTTGTTGGGTTTATGGTAGTATGAAACATCTCTCGTGGAAGTTACATTGCGGAAACGGTTACAGTATTACAGTGCATATACGTGTACTTAATACGAAAAAATGTCTAAACTGCGTTATTTGAAAATTTATGGACTTTAGCATTCTTGGATTGAAGTAAAAGTCTTGAAGAGTATCATGTAGAAAATTTCTTTACTTGAAAATTTACATAAATTGTTAGATTTGAAGACCTTTCAGAAGCTTTAAATTCATAAATTTTTAATTCTGTAATTTTCTGAATTCAAAGACAAAAATTTCTAAATATGTAAATTTAAAACTTTTAAAATTTGAATGATAATTAATATTATCTGATGTTTTTTTTAATATAAAAGTACTTGATTAGCAAAAGGGTGACTTTGAAAACCCTGAAACATCAAAAATCATATTTTCTTCAGGAAAAATGACAATACAGTAGAATTTCACACTAAACTCTACAAAATTCAGTTATTAAAATGTACCAAAAAGTAAATCCAAAATATTCGAACGATAAAGTAAAATAGTCGAACAATAAATATTAAAGTTCGTGACAAAAACGGTAGGAAACAACAAGTGAGATTTCATTTGCGCAAACTTCCTTTAATTCATTCGGTATACGAAGTAAAACAATTCGACGACAATTTCGAGTACAGAACTCTGTTGGGAATCGAACCACACGGTTCAGCAGCCCACGTAGCACGTTGAAAGGGTCGACGTGGATTTTCTGTAAACGCGATTACATCGCACACGCGTGAACCAGCCCGAACAATTCGCCGAGAGCGCATTCGTGGAAAATCGAGTTTCCATCGCAGATGCTTACCCTATCGAGGCTGCGGATGGCTCTTCAGCCTGTGCATACGGGAGAGAACCGTACCTCCATGGCCCGAGGAAGTTAAGACAAAGACTTTTCTTCTCGCCAACCTGTTGAAGAATCAGTTCACTCTATTTCCGCTGGCGTTTGACGTCGAACCGAATCACTGCTGCTTTTTATATATCGCGATTCTTTTCCCACTTCCGTTCTGACCTGTCATGCATCGCGACGCAGCGCTTCCAAGTAAAATCGATGTTTTACTGTTTAATATTTTGCAGAGTTTCACTAGACGTTGTGTTTATATTTCTTACTTTATTGTTACGTCATTTTAATGGTATTTTCGCGGAATTTTATTATGTTATTTTACTGTTATGTTATTGTCATTTCGTCTGGACTCTATCGCCATCTTTATTGGTCATCTTACTGTCAGTAGTTCTAGTCTTTATTGTGCCACTTCGTTTCTTCTAAACTTCTTTATGGCATTATTTGTTGTAAATTTATTTATGTCATTTTACTGTAATTTCTTCTGAACTTTATCAAATTTTTTAAACTTTATCATCTGACTGTCAATGGTTTGAGTCTTTACTACGTCACTTTGTGTCATTGGTTCTAAAATTCATTATGTCATTTTAGTGTCGACTATTTTAAACTTTAGAACACGTCATTTTGCTTTTAATTTTACTGTCAACTGTTTTAAACTTTATTGTTATTGTAGTGTCACTTCTTCTAAACTTTGTCATGTCATTTTACTGCCATTTGTTTAAAACATTCTTGTGTCATTTTATTGTCACTTGTTTTAATCTTTATTATGTTATTTTACTGTCACTTATTTTATACTTTGTTATGTCATTTTATTGTCATTTGTTATTAATCTTCTTATATCATTTTAATGTTATTTCTTCTAAATTGTATTTTGACATTTTACTCTCAATTGATATAAAAATTACTATAGAAAATTTCAGAGCGAATGATTTGCAATTATTTTAACATCACAATATTATATTGATATTGTCGCATGCAACGTTTATAAATAAAATTGTTCTATATTTGTGAAGATAACAAAGTTTAAGATTATTAAATGTATTATGATCAATTAATTATAAATTTATACTAAATCTCTTGGATCATTAGTGATCGGTATCATTTTAGTGCAATTGAACATTTGATATTCAATATACAATACTCATATTGCAATGATTGAATATTTGATGCATTAACAACGTAACATTATATTAATTTTGCTAGACAGCAACTTGAAACGTAGTTGCATAATGTAATAATCGCTTTCTCAATAATTATAACTATAATGTATAATATTGCAAATATTCGGTTTCACTGTGACATTTAATATCGTAATAACAAATCTATCACTCTTGTCGTACTTTATTTTTGGATGACTGATATTTAAATTCTAACATCTTAATTGAGTAATAATTTTAATTTCAACAAATCTAATCAGTTATATTGATGATATAAATAAGATTACATGTACAATATCAACAATATTAGTAAGAGCATATTCAGAATATTGGAAGCATACTCGATGCGGCCATTTTTATTAATTCGCGCTCTGACCGTCAGTGTCGCATGATAAATTATACTCGCAATACTAAAACTCAAGAAAATTAGTAATTTCTTAATAAGTAATTTTCTTTCATTTACTAGTAGCCACTAACAAATTTTATTATTTATTTTCTAAAATATTGCTATGTTGCATATCATGTACTCTTCATGTACTTCAAATACTAACAATAAGTAAAATTTCCTACAAATGAATGGATAGGATTAATCTTCATAAAATAATTAAAAAAAAAGATATATTTACAGTTACATTTATTTTAAATTATTTTACGAAATATGTAACTGTAAAAATTTGAATCATTCTATGAAGAATAATTTCTTTCTAAAAAGTGGTTCATTTTCATGTATTTAATGAAGATGGAGATTTACAAGCAGTCATACTATTTCCTACATAATTAAACAGTATGTGCAGTAAGCTAATAATACTAGGGAAGAGAAATCATCGAAAGCAGTTAACGCGATATTTCCGATAATGAGCGAGCTGTTCTGGTTTGATGCATCTCGCGATTCATTAACGGATAACGTGATAAACAAGACTCTAGGGTTTCTGGTAATTTGCTGTACGAGCAGTAGATGATGATAATACGTGCAGGAGATGTTTATGGGCGTGTATGCGAATTGTTAGTAATCATTTGCAGCTATAAAAAGATCGATTGATTGTAGGTGCTACTCAGGGGGTTATCCAATTATGCTCAATCAAAATTTCAAAATTTATTTCTAAAAGCAAAGAACCGAATTTTGTTGAAACAAAATTTTTAGGAAATTTGAAAAAAATTTTAACGAATATTTGAAAATTAATATTTTACATATAACGGAGATAAAATATATTTTCTAGTTTATACTAAAAATTATATTAGTATTATTTATATTTATATATTTCACTCAACAGTGTTAAAAAATAAAGGTGTTTTTAAATACATATGTATTATGCATACATTAATTCATATTAATATATATGTAATATGTATATTTTCAGTACTATCATACATTTTCTTAGAACTGTCAGTACGTATTATACACATTATATTTCTATTATTATTCTGAATTGAAATATTATATAATAAGTAGAGTACAATTTTTAATATCACAAATTATATAAAATTGTTAAAAATCTTCAAAGTATAAATATTCGTTTAAACCTTGTTTTCTAAAATAGAATTTCTAATCTTGTACACAAGTATTACTTTTTGACATACGTTAAATATTTTGTCATTTTTATTAACTAGGTCTATTTACTACAATGCAACAAATTATTTGCAATTAGAGTAGTTATAATTATAATCATTTCTGAAAATTTCTCTCGAAATTCGAATAATTCAATTTTTACCGGGAATTCAAGTAATGTTGAAATTGAATATGCAGAAAAGGATACGAATTTATTAATCAACCTAGTATTACCTAATAAATTAATGTCTTTATATTCAAACCAGTATTCCCGGAATACCTCATTAAAACTTAGTCTCTTCAATTCCTTTATGCAAGCATGTTCTTCACGCTTACACTAAATTAGCTAATTACCAACACACAAAAGCTCACTAGCTTTTATACGCAGTATACTTTTTAGTCTCACCATCTAATGAGTTCCACAGTCTCTGAGTTTTTGCTCCTCCACGAAAAATGTTCGCAAAGCGTGTATTATCACGTTCCGTGCTGCGTGAAATTTAAGGTTAATGATCAACGTTTAAAATCACGGGATAAAATCATGTTGTCATGTTTAATATGTGTGTCATGACTGATTATGAGTAGTTCTACACTGTTGTTAAAAGTATATTTTTGAAGTATTTTTAAATAGTTATTGATTTTAATTAGAATATAATCAATTTTCAAGTATCCCAAGTTCTTCAAATTTTCAAAATTTCAAGTTTTTGAATTCTATTTTTAGATCGTTAAGTTTTAACTTTTCAAATTTTCAAATACTTCATTTTTCAAATTAAGTTTTCGAGTTATCAAATGTTCAGGTTAACAAATCTTTTATTTAATTTACAAAGTATGGAATTTTTTAATTTATATCTGTGCAAAGGATTAAAAAAGTAATTCGTGAAGAGGTTAAACCAAGAATTTACATACTGTTAACACTTTGCCACATGAGAGATACATATATTTTCATGTGAATCACTTATACCACTTATATTAAAAGTGCATTTATCTAACTGAAAATACTCATATTAACCTTCTACCGTATTTTGACAAGTCTGTCTCGTGACTCACAGTTCAAAAATATAACAAATCTCACACCAATTTATAATACGCTTGAATTTGAAATTTAACACCAACTATAATTTGCACAGTCAAAGATCGCTGAGTACAAAATTGACATATCATTTTAACCTTCTTTATTTGTTTCAATAATTCAGTTGAACAGTTAGTTCTGACTGACGCACCTGACGACTCAGCTCCAATGCACACTAACTTCTTGCTGTGCAATTACACTGTGATCATATGTTTTTCGTTTCCTCAGTCAACTAGGACAAGTATATAATCTCATCAAGATCACATAGAAGAAAGTTGCTCTTGTTTATTTAGGATAAATCGTATGTCAATGGCTGAACTACTTGTAACTATAGATAATAAATACAACAAAATATTGTGAACTCATTTGGTTCACAACTGATTTCGATCAGTTGGCGAACAATTGAAGTACTTATTTGCTTCACATGTTATTTGGATCACTTGATCTGTTAAAGTACTCGTTTGGACCAGTGATCAGTTAAAATACTCATTTGGTTCACAGCTCATTTGGATCATTTGCTTCACATCTCATTTGAATGATTTGATTCACATCTCATTTGAATCATTTGGTGATCAGTTAAAATATTTGGTCCATAACTCATGTGGACCATTTGGTGTTCGGTTAAAGTACTCATTTAGTAATCATTTAAACTACTCATTTGGTTCGCATTTGGATCATTTGCGTCACATCTCATTTAGATCAGCTAAAATACTTGGTTCACAACTCACGTGTATCATTTGATGACCAGTTAAAAACCTGATAAAATGTGCAAATATTTCGACTCAGCAATGATGTGTTAAATAAATGAATAACAATAAGGACCGTTTGCTTTCAGGAACCTTATCTGGACGTGCCAGAGGGATCAACGTACGAGTTGAGCTCCTGCTACAACGTCACCATCGACTGCCGTGCTGGCGACATGGTGACTCGAATCCAGACCAGCAAACTGTTCTACGGCAAGGTGTACGTGAAGGGATCGCCTAACTCGTGCGTGCAGGATGTGAAAGGTGCCTTGGAATTCGAGCTCCGAATGGCTTACGACGATCTGGAATGCAACATTAGACAGCAAGGTCTGGGCCGGTACCTGAACGACGTCGTGATTCAGCATCACGACACCATCGTCACCAGTTCCGACCTTGGCCTGGCCGTCACCTGCCAGTACGACCTGACCAACAAAACGGTGTCGAACGAGGTTGACCTCGGTGTGCACGGTGACATAACTCCGGCCTTATCCGAAGAGGTGATCGTGGATTCGCCCAACGTAGCCATGAAGATCACCGACCGCAGTGGAAACGACGCGATCCCAACAGCCGAAGTTGGTGATCCCCTGGCGCTGAAGTTCGAGATCCTCGACCCTAACAGCCCGTACGAGATCTTTGTAAGAGAACTGGTGGCCATGGACGGCGTCGACTCCAGCGAGATAGTCTTAATTGACTCCGACGGTTGCCCCACCGATCACGTTATCATGGGCCCACTTTACAAGTCGGCTACCACCGGCAAGGTAAGTGTTCCAGCTACAGTGCTTTATCATCTATCGTTGTACCGTTGCGAGAATGTGCACTCGATGTGGACTCGCGCTAAATTCTCGGTACCTAACTCTCAACGACACGTACGGAATTGCTCCTTTCTTTTTCTATCTCTTTGTGATTCTTTTTTCAAGAGGTTTTCTTGCTAGCGAGCTTAGGTTAGGAGTTTGAACAAGGCTTATTGAGAATATTATCATTTTACGTAGTTATGTGTCAAGATTTGGAAGTTTGGGATTTGTTAGCTTAGGGATTTGGGGATTTGAGGACCCTGAATAAGTAGAGAATTTGAATGCTTGGTGACTTGCTAAAGTAAAGATTTTGAAATTTCATGATTAAGTAGAGAATTTGAATATTTAATTATTTGAATTTCTACATATTTGAACGCTTGAAAATTTGGATATCTGATAATCTGATAATTTGTATATTTGAACACTTGAACATTTTAACACTTCACTATTATGAAATATTACTAATTATGTAGTATTAGTACATTATATAGTATTATGAAGTGATACTAATATTTACAAATTTTTTTATTTTTAAATTAAAAGATTTGAATACTTAGAGGCTGAAAATACTGAATCTTTCAAAGTTCATGGATACAAATTTTTAAACCAACATATACATCTAGAGATGTATTTAAAAATGAAGAAACAAATATTTAAAAAATTGAGTACTTGAAAATATATAAAAAATTTAAAACCAAATAAACCCAGAAATCTGCAGACCTGAATACTTGAAAACACGAAAATCGTAACTTGAAGAAATCTAGGAACGAGTTAAAAATATGAAAATTCTCGGAACGAAGGTAGCAACTCTCCCTGGAGATGTCGAGCAGACACGTACGGAACTACTCTTCTTCAGTTCCTTTTTTCCCCTTTTCTTTTCAAAGCGGAAATGTGTCTCATTAGCTCTCTTCCCTCCCTAACATCGTCGCCTTTAATCGAACTGTCATCTCGCACGCTAAAGACGAACAGAGCTACGTGACCGTGCGCTACGCGTCGCGTCGCGACGCGGACAAACGTGGTTACACAGCGAACAGCTGTCACTGCAAGAACTATTATTACCTCGTGCTGGCACCGAGACGCCTTGTAATTCCTTGTACACTCGGTTACAATGTAGGTTTCCTTCCGATAAAGACGACTGTAGGGGACGGAACGTTCCCACCATTTGTTCTTCAGGGAAATATAAATTTAGTTTATAAATATTGGACTAAGTCGGAAAATTTTCGGATGTTTTAAATTTATTATTTCACAAATTGGCAAATTTTTACATTTTCAAATTCGTTGAAAATCTTCATATTGAAAAATTTCTAAGTTTATTTTTGAACTTTCTAAGTGGAGGATTTCACTTTTGTCAACCAATCGACATATATTATTGTTGAATGCAATTGTTCAGTATTAGCCTTAATTGTAATACGTAGAGGTCTTCTATTACCCCTAGGGAAAACTTGACTAGTAGGGATATAATAAAAAACAACTCAACTCTTAAAATAATTAATATTTATACAAATCATTCACAGCCTTGATATAGACCATATTCCCTTTATACCATAAACGTACTTTAACCTACAAGTAAAAGTCTCCACATTCCTAAATTTTCAAATCCACGGATTGCTAAATTAAAAATTCCTGAAATTTCCAAATCTACAGAGTCCTAAATTCAAAATTCCTAAAATTAACAAATATCTAAATCCCAAGTTTGCAAATTTTTCCATCTTCCAACTTCCAAAATCCCAAGTTCAAAAACTGAAGCAATTAAAAATTCCGAAATAACCTAATCACCAAACATGTAAACTTACTGCCAAATCTCCAAGTACCTAAATGAGAAAAATCGTAAAAACGACCTCTCTAACACGCGGTGTGCTTCTGAGACACTCTGTACACGTCGCATCCCAGAGGGCTAATTGTACCTTCAGCCTGTTCATCCAGCAGTAGTACTCTATATCCGTCAAAATGTAAGATCATTTATTTACCGAATAATCAGGCAGACGGCAGTAAACATTAGACACGTAGAATAGCGTCCAATAGTCGAAGAGAACGCGAGCCTTCATCATCACGCGACGTCTTAGGAAAGGATGGTGCATCTGCGACCTATTACGGGGCGAGCAAATTGCTTCCCATCGTAAAATCCGTTCGAGTGATTGATTAGCATGATGTCTGGCTAAGACTCGTGGTTTCTTCCCTTCTCGTTCGTGCATTCCCTTGTCGCAGAAATGCGTCACATTCGCATAACGGTAACCGATCGGGTATCGACATTATCAGCAGCGAGGCATCTCTATTAGCGATGTCGTACGCTAACTCGTCAAATTAGAACTGTTATGTAAGTCGTTTATTTTGAAAGGACAAGTCCATTTTTTGTCGCTGCGTTTGCATCCTGTTTACCAAGCATGTAGACTTGTCTCAGCTAAATTTTTATAATAGCTACAAATTGAAATTAGATGAGTCACGTAGTGACGCACACGCGACGCACTCCTCAACTGTGATCTTACTTGAATTATAATTTGCATAGTAGATTGCATGATATCAAATGGACATAATATTTCAACTTTCTTTGTGCTTTAATATTGGGTGATTAGTTAGTTCAGACGCAGTCTGACAAACCATACAGCAAGGGGTTAAATTCACGAAAACAATTTCATTGAAAAATAAAATAAAATTGAATTCAATTGAATTGAAAAATATTTGTAAGGACTATAATTTTTGAGTCTAATATACAGAACAATATTTCCCCAAAGTACCAATAATTTCTTTCCCAACAGAAAATGTTGCGAATAAACTTTAAAAGCAAGTTGTTTCAAAGGGAACATAAAACCTTTGTAAGAAAGTGAAAACATAAATGAAAGTCCCTGGAGTCTGCTCCACCTGCGCACATCGCATATTTCATTTATGATCTCATGCAGAATGTATTTATTACACAATCCTGAGGTGCCTCCATTTCAATCTTCTCGTCAGGCGTAAAAGAACAGAAAAGAAGCGGCAATCACGAGGAATAAAAATGGAGCAATGAAGTATCAATTTCAGATACAAAAACGATAGACAGTCGCAGAAAATAAATTATACAATCGCTATTAAATTGCTCCAGCCACGTACGAAAGAGTACAACGTAAACAGATGGTAGATAGAAAGGAAACGCAACAAAAGGATGCAAGAAAGTAGTCGATGTTTTCTTGTAGTACCAAGACATTGATCAATGATTATACCACGCCCACTATCGAGATGAATGACGTTATCGATGTAACAACCACTCAAACATCGATGCGTGCATGTTAAAGCGTCAAAATACAGCTGCATCATCGATGAGAAGCGATTGCACGATGAGGATATGGGATCCCGTGTTGTGACAGTAAATTGCTTTTGAGTTTATACGGTACCAATTTCAACTTTTTGTAATATTCAAGTTATATTGCAATATGGGGTTTGTAATATTATATTTAGAGGAATTAGTGCAAATTGCATCTGGTCGAAATTGGGATTTAATATAGTTTGCAGGGGTAGTGTGGGGTGCATCGATTCAAGCTTTAAATTATTATAGGGAAACTCAGATATAATAGTTGTGAAAAAGTTATTGCTTTTTCGAAGGAAAAGATGAATTGACTAACAGTTTTCATTCCAAGATTTGAAAATTTTTATTTTAGGAGATTTTAGGATTTGGAAAATTGAAGAGTTGATAATTTGAAGATTTGAAAATTTGAAACTGAAAATTTAATTTAAAAGGACAAAAATTCGACAACTTTAGAAAAATTGTTGAAAATCAGAAACTGTGAAAATTGAATATGAAAATAAGAAAATTTGAAAATTCGAAGCAGTGAAAATTTAATCTGAAAATTCAAAAATTCTGCAAACTTATTTGAAAATTAAAAGCTGTGCAAATTTGAGTATTTGAAAATTTGGAACTGTGAAAAATTAATTAAGAAACCGAACATTTTAATTAAATCTGTTCGAACTGAAATCTGCAGACAGAAGATTGAAATCATACTAACATCATAGACTAAAAGAAGTTTCTAATAAGTGGTTAAAATGATACGTCTCAATCATTTGATAGGCAACACACGATTGTGACAACAGGAATTATTCTCTTATTAATGATCATCATTTCCGCATATTCCGCGTGGGAAGGCACGTAATCACATAGCTTCAAGATTATGTTAATGGACGAAAATGGTATTTGCTCGCTAAAATTGGGTATGTTAAGTCAGGCTAAGTATCTTCAGTAAATTAGATACGCTTGTGTATCAGGTAAGCCAAGTTCGTATCAGCCGGTTGTGTAATTTACGTTGACTATATTAAGTAGATTAGATAGATTAAACACGCCATAGGTTCGAGATATATCGATTAGACTCGACTACGCTTGATTACGTTAAGCATCACCAGACTGAAATTTTTACTGCATTAAGTACCAAACTTCGATACAAATTCCTCTTCTTAGTAAAGTTCATCTTCGATTTTTATATTATATTCTTGTTAATTTATTTATAATTTTGTTAAGTTATAACTAATATAATAATTTTGTTCTCTTATTATAGGAAGTTTTATTATAGAAAGTCTATTAGGTTAGGTTCGCACACTCCGGACTCTTTCATATTGGACAAATCCTTCAAAATGGTCGTATTAAGCGGGAAATTTAAATCCAATGAATGTTTCACGTTAACCTTTAATAATTAGAAATTTATTTGTCGTAAATTTTCTGTATATTATTAATATTGACTTTCGAAGTCTTTCAACTTCACAAAATTGAAAAGTTGTAAACGAAAGCAACATGCAAGCATTTTTGCTCATCTTTGTAGCACTCGTTCTGAATATTAACATATCGTTGATTCATGTCCAGTTATTAAACCTTTCAAATGAGCCTTCTTGAATTTCACAACTCTTCATTTAACCCCTTGCCTTAAAATATCTCCCACACGTGACGCACTCACGTGACGCACTCACGCTTCAACTGTGACAAATCTCTTTTAATATGCTTCAATTTGGAATATAAATTCGATTATAACTTATATAGAATTGCTGAATAAAAAGTTGACATAGCATATCAACGTTTTTCCTCTATTTTAATTGTTAAAGCTGTGAGTAATTCTGACGTACCTGACAAATAGGGCAAAAATAAACCTTTTATTCACGGCAGAATCTCCGTCGGGTCCCAGCAATTTCAATAAGCCCTTTTTCCTCTGTTTTAATATTGAAGCTACAATTAGTTCCGTCGCACCTGAGAAATAGCAAGCAAAGGGGTGAAGAACAAAAAGTTCGTTCCCGCCATATTCCGTCCAATTTTGTGTAGTGGCAAAATAGATGAGTTCCTTAAAGAAGCTGCCAACACATCCTGTACACAATCGAACAGCGAGGGGTTAACGCACCGTTGAATCATCGGACTTGGATGTTCTCGGAAGAAGTGAAGCATTTTCCGCGTTGAACGTCCGCGTACCGCAAGGCGATTGATGTTTCATCCGTATAGGAGTAAAACAAACGGATCGTTACTATAGTAGCAGCTAGAAACAAGATTCCCAGACGGGGCAAGAAGGGAGCTAGCAGCAAGGAGCATACCGCCTCGTTAACTCGTCGTTCCACATCATTTGCTCGCGCGGGTGGGGGCGCGTCATGGAGCAATATCGCTGTATTAGAAAGTAATAACAGTCCGAGGGTAAAGAAAAAAGCGGGGAAAATTTATGCCCGTTAATCCGAGAAAGATGCGCCGTAACGAGATATATCACCTATACGTGTGCCACCCTGACACCCTACACACACGGGAATCCGTAACGCTATCTCGTCCGATTCTACAGATCACGCGAGCTAACCTCATTTCCTCTCGAGACTTGTCCAAGTAACGAGGCCTCGATCTACAGCTATGTCTCTGTACGTGCCACATCGTGTACAGGAAATTACAATTCGCGGAACAAGAATGTGAGCAAAAGAAACGGTGAATGAGATAAAGCTACACGAGCTGCCATATTCATGTTAGCGGCTCTGTATTTACTTGTCAGAACGCTGATAAAATGCTCCTCGAGATCGCTTCATGTACACTGGAATATCGATGGTCATTCATCTGTGACATATGAGATTGCGAAATGTCTATTGCTGCATGCGTTGCGGAGGAAATGCGGGGGACAATTATTTGGCTCGGCTTTGTATGGCTAGAGAGGTTTACGGGGTGATATATGGAGAGGTTGAAGTTTCAGAATTTTAGGGGTACAATTGGGAGAATTCGGAGTTCGAGAATTTGTGCATTTGGAGATTTGGGAAGGTGAAAATTTTTGATTTTGAAAAATTTCAAAATTAAACAATTTTGAAATTTGCAGATGTAGAAATTTTCCAAATTCAAAATTTCCAATTTTCTAAATTTGAAAATGAATTTCAATGGCAATATAAATGAATTATATAAACTACACCTACGTACACATATTCGACAAAAATGTTGACTCCTAATTAAAACTTTGCAATCATTTCTACAAAATTCCCAAATTCCGGATCAATAACAAAGAAAATTTGTGTATCACCATAAGTACCCAATTTTTCCAAATTCCCAATTATCTCCAATATACATACGCCACATATCGTATTACCATATGTAAATAATTGATACGGGCATACAATTGCTCCGTTTCACGACGTAAACAGGTGTTGCAATTTGCAATTCAAGCGTTGGCAAACAATCTAGCTGGTAACACGATGATTAGTGCGTTTTTCTTGAACACCGTTTGCCTGCAAAGTACCGTATGTTTATCGCAACCACCATACAACCAGGTTTTCCCATGATGCTAAGCAGACACTTTGATTTTTCGTCTGATTCCGTGATCTAACGTTACCCGTTAATAATTTCCGCTGGTTTTTGCGTCGATGTAGATGATCTATGAAACGCAGGCAATTAAAGCGTGCTACCATGATAATTAAAGGGGTTTATAGGAGTACTAAAACTGGAACTTGAGAATCGGTTCGGAAATTAAAATGCAACGGCGATAAAAGTCAGCGGAGATGCACCGGTTAAAACTGCAAGAGCCAGATGAATTATTTGGTGGGAAATGATATAATGGTAGGAAAGAATGCACAAAGGAAAAACATTCAGCAAAACCGAGCCAAGAGGTGCTCTTTGTGAGAAACCACGAAATTGCCGGCGGTGAATTTCTCACTAACCAGAAGTCGGAATACCTTCTCTGTCGAATAAACCTGTTGAACAAAAAAGGACAAAAGAGAGTAAGAAAATGCTACCTTTATGAAAATAGTCTTTTTCTGTTTTGTCCGGGACAGTACTTCAGCTTTTTCGCCCCTTATTTCTGTGATGAAGAGTGTTGCGGATGATGCAATTATTATATTCATTATGGGAAAGTGAGGAATTGAAATTAACATTTCAGTGAACTTTTGGTATTCTGTTTAGAGGAGGACTTTATGGATCACTTTTGAGAAATTATTTAAGGACAATTATTTGTAAATTATTTTTGGGGATTTTTATGATTCAGATTCTGATTTCACAGGATTTCAATGTTTCAGGGTCAATGTTTTAGAGAATGTTTCAAATTCAAAACCAAAATTCCCAAAGTTCTAGAAATTCTATTTCAAGGTCACATCCTAATATACTAAACTACAAGACTTTACCAGTTCTAGTATTTTAAAGTTTGAAAATCCCAAAGTTCGTAATATTTCAAGGTCCCAGAATCCCAAAGTCTCAATCATCCCAAGTCTCCATATAATACTAAAAATAAAAATCATTCGCATTTAACAATGTCTCAAATATCGCCAAATTATCGAACTCGTCTCACCCCAAAAAGACTATGAACCTATTGCCAACCTATTTCCTGCAATGTGCCAGATATCACAAAATTCTCTATATAAAACGTTATCTAAACTATCGTAGTATTGGTATATTACTCGCGAGGCTGTCGAAGATCTTTTTCATTTGCCAAAAATTTGATTATCTCCGGAGGGGTAATGGATGGCAATAAAAAACGAGCATCGCAGAAGCATCCGGACGGTTCTGAGAGGGCTGGCAAAAGGATGCGTTCCGTCTAACCAGGAATTTGCCAAAAGTCGGCTTTTCCGGTATGTCTGTCACGTAGCCAAGCCGCGGAACGGAGCTCTTCCATTTCACAACCGGTTTGAATGAAATTGAAAACATTTCTCAACCACCGGGCTCACGCCTATGTACAGACTATGGTGTACATGGTGTTTCGTGACATATGGGTCCTGCTTTAAGGGTGGATTCTGGAATTACAAACAACTGCTCTTGGTTCACTGTCAGCTTTGTGTCCTACCGATTACTCTTCCCGAAGTAAAGAACGAGCGGGATCTTGTCGTGCATTTACCAAGTTGTTGCATATCAAAATGGCCGTCTTTGAGACAACATGCCTGAGATGATTCGATAACGCGTTGTATATTGTCAGTTTGAAACAGTTATATTTATGGCGTGTGAAGTTAGTTTAATTTACTGAAAATTAGATGACGTCTGCTTTTATGTAGGCGACACAAAATGGCTGACAAGCAACTTTAACTGTCAACTTTTGATTATTAATTTAAGGTTGCAGTTATTAGCCGTTCAATTTATGATACTTATGACAAGTTAAAGTTTAAAGTTTGACGAAATTTATTAACTCTTCACTGATATTAATACAAAATGGCTATGTGTCAGTAAACAGTCGTTAATTTTGAAATAACATAACATAATTGATAACATGAAATGGTTGTAACATAAAAAATTGTTTCATTACATAAAGTTAGTATAACATGTTAGTTATATCAATTTAAATATGGAGTCTAATGAAAATGACGGAATAAATTCTTTCTTTACATTCTTAATACAAAATGGCTGCTAGTTGTTTGACATCAAACTG
Organism: Megachile willughbiella; assembly: GCA_945859595.2. Taxonomy (NCBI): domain Eukaryota; kingdom Metazoa; phylum Arthropoda; class Insecta; order Hymenoptera; family Megachilidae; genus Megachile; species Megachile willughbiella. Next base: position 4,996,456 of record OX243807.1, read on the forward strand.
ACAGATTTAGGAGAAATAACTCTTTTGCTTAAAAAAAAATTACAGTAAAAAAACAAAGTCACTCAATATTAACAGCAAACTGACATAGAAGTCATCTTTCTCTATTTTTGTGATCCAAAAACCACATAAATTTATGGAAAATAAAATGTTGATCAATACATAATTTTTGCAATGAATATAAAACTTCTTCAATTATGAATCAACCACTATATCTTGACTTCTGATGTACACGGGGTGCGTGTATTATATTACAAGCACCATATGTGCCATATTTCATACTTTATATACGTCAATATAAAGTAATATTATTTAAACGAGGGAAGCGTGAATAAATAGCAAAAGCGAGTACAGAAAGTGTTGCCAAGCAGCTTTTGCATGGAAAAAGAAAAAGCTACTAAGGTAGCTTATAGAACCTAAAGGATTAATGATCTATCCTTATGGACCTTACGCACGCATTCATATTCTTTCGGAGCTCTGCACGTGCCACTTTATCTCAACGAATATTTCTAGGACACATTTCGTTGCGTGTGCACGGTGGAAATGATGTAGTGTGGTTGTAAATTAGAAAATTAAGTGACGACACAGATTAATGAAGTGTGATTCAGGGATGTATACACGGCATAAAAATGATTTAAATACATGTCCCATGAGATTAATGGGAACTGAATCAGAGTTAAAATATTTTATCGACCTTGCGTATCATATTCGTTTATTTATAAATATGTTTACTCTACTGTTCGCGTGATTTTACGCAATTATTCATTTTTACTTTATACGTGCAATCTTTCATAGCTTGTTTAGACGTGTACCATCTTTCATTTATGCAATTCGTGTTCGATCAACGTTTATGGAGATATTTATTTAATTTTTCGAATTTTTCACATTTCTTTAATTATTATGCTTAGGTCCTTCAGAACTTTTTGATATCTCGCAATGAAAATTCTGGATATTTAAGAATAAGTCTCAAAAAGTCTTGAAAATTTGACAGTAAAAATTATTGAAATAATTCTTGATATTTGAGAAAAAATTTAAGAATTCTCAAAAAATCTTGAAAACTTGAGAATAAAAGTTTTCTAAAAGTTCTTGATATTTGAGAATAAAAATTGTGAAAAAATTCTCGACTTTAAAGTAAAAATTGTCGAAAAATCTTTGATATTTTAGAGCAAATATTGTTGAAAAATTCTTGTCACTTTAGAGTGAAAATTCTCACAAACTTCTTGATACCTGAGAGTAAAAATTCTTGAAAAATTCAATATTTGAGAATAAAAATTTTCGAAAACTTCTCCATACCTGAGAGTAAAAATTCTCGAAATCTTGATATCAGAGTAAAAGTTCTGAAAAGCTTTATACATCAGAGTAAAAGTCCTCTTAAAATTCTTAATATTGAAACCCCCAAAAAACTTGATACTTGATAGCAAAGTTCTGGAAGCACTTTTCGAAGGAACCCGAGAGCACTCTCGAGAGCAGCTATCGTAAGAAAGGCTGAAACGGACACCTATCTTTATCGGCGCCACGCGCGTGTTCGTCGTCGGAACTGGTTTCTGCGCTACGTTACCAGCATCGTATCGTATTTACACGCCGAGCACGTACACTATCGAGGGGGAAGTAAGACATTAAAATATGCTTCATTCCGCCTACAGCTTCATTTAGCTGTTTCTTTGGCGCGAGAGCGTCCCGTGGAACGAGCGGAACTTTATTAACTTCGCGTCAGCGGAGCGGAGGCCGGCGGAAAGGCTTAGAGAAGCGGGGTTAATAAAACGCGGGAAAAGAAACGCGTGGTGTATCCTCGGCATCTGGTACCAGGCCGTTTATGTGTTCCCTTGCAACGAGGACACGATGGCGACGAACGTGACACGTTCGACGATGACTACTTGCCTCGACCGCGAAGACAAACTGTTTCGTGCTGATGATACAGCTAGATACAGGGTGTTCTAAAAATGTACAAAAGGTTAAAGGGATACTCCTCACACTTAACACTAGATTTACGGAACCCGTCAAAATGACGGATCATAGATCTCTTATTTTAAATGATAAAATTTGTTAAGAAATTTTTGTAAAAATGTATGTCAACTTTCGTTAAGCTAAAGAATGCAGTTCACAGATCATCCCTAATTTATTTATTTTTCTACTTTAGTTCAAATTTAAATATAAGTGACCATCAAACGACCGTAAACCTAGTGTTAAAGGATGAGAATGTTATATGAATCTGGGGGTGAAATCTCTTTTTTTAGGAGTGAGGGCAGAACATTTGAACATTTATTATGATATTTTATTATTTTACGATATTTATTAACATTTATTACAGCTATGGGTAGCAAGTAATAATAAATTGGAAAAATTTATTAATTTATTTAAATTGGAAAAACAAATAATAAATAGTGGAAAATAAGGCCACTTGTAGCTGCATCACGTATTCCTGAAAACACTGATCTAATTACTGCAAGAAGTGTTTCCACCCCTCTTCTTTATAGAACATTTTTTTATCTCTTAGGTGTGAACAGTATCATCTTAAATTTTTGCTGCAAATTATTAAAACACCCTGTGTATGGGTCTTAAGTCGGACATTTAAATGATTTTCACTAGTAATAAATATTGAGAAAAATAGCTTATGGTTGATTATGTAATTTGCAAATTTTTAAACAAACAAATTTCGGAATTTTTTAATTTTTAAATTGTCAGTGTAGTTTTTAAGTTTGTATGTCATCAAGTTTCTAAATTTTCACGTTTTCAAATTATCTGCTTACTAAATTAGCAAGTTGAATTTTCAAATTACCGAATTCCTAAATTTTTACACTATGAAGTTGATAAACTTCTAAATTCTCAAATCACCCAATTTTTAAATTTCTAACTGTTCAAATTTCCGAAACATCGAATTTCTAAATTTCTATTATTCGACATATTTAACTTTAAAAATTGTAAAGTTTAACATTTAAAACTTCCAAATTTCCAAATATTCTAATATTCCAATTTCTAAATTCATAAATTTAAAAATCCCAAATACCCTATTTCAAATTCCACAAACTACCAAATTCTTAAAGGATCCAAAATCTATACTTTAAATTCCATAAATTGCCAAAAGTCCAAAGTGTCTGAATTCCCTACCTCAAATTTCACAAATTACTACACTCTCAAAATATCAAAATTTCCTATTTCAAATTCTACAAATTACTAGATTCTCTATTTCAAATTCCACAAATTACCAAATTCTCTATTACAAATTCCACAAATTACCAACCTCCCTATTACAAATTTCACCAATTACCAAATTCCCTATTAGAAATTCCATAAAATTACCAAACTCCCTATTTCAAATTCCATAAATTACCAAATTCCCTATATCAAATTCCATAAATTACCAAATTCCCTATTGCAAATTCTACAAATTACCATATTCCCTATTTCAAATTCGACAAATTACCACATTCCCTATTTCAAATTCCACCAATTACCAAATTTTTAAAGTATCCAAAATCTATACTTTAAATTCCATAAATTGCCAAAATTCCAAAGTGTCTGAATTCCCTACCTCAAATTTCACAAACTACTACACTCTCAAAATATCAAAATTTCCTATTTCAAATTCTACAAATTACTAGATTCCCTATTTCAAATTCCACAAATTACCAAATTCTCTATTACAAATTTCACAAATTACCAAATTCCACAAATTACCACATTCCCTATTACAAATTCCACAAATTACCAAATTTCCTATTTCAAATTCCACAAATTACTAAATTCCATTTTACAAATTACACAAATTACCAAGTTCCCTATTACAATTTCTACAAATTACCAAATTCCCTATTTCTAATTCCACAAATTACCAAACTCCCAGAATATCCAAATTCCCTACTTCAAATTCCACAAATTATCAAACATCTAAAATGTCCAAATTCCCTATTTCGAACTCCACAGATTACCAACCCTCAAATTACCAAAGTCCGAAAACATGCAAATTCCACAAATTACCAAACTCTCAACATATCCAGATTCTCAAATCTGAAACCTCCTAAAACCTTTGAATCCTCAACTCTCGACACCCACCGCATACTTCAACGTCCTTGAGACCGAGCAGATGATGTAGCCGTCACTCCCGAAGACCGATCAGCAGCAGAGAAAAGCGTAACCCATACGAATAACCGACAAAAAAAGATGGCCGCCATTGGTGAACCGAATTGATTCTCTATCTAAGATGGAACGACAATGGTCGAGCGTGGTCGCGCGGGCAGAAATCGTGTTCGGCTCCCGCAGAATTGTCTGAATGAGTAGGGCAGAAAAAGAGGGAGCAGACGAACGATCAATACTTGTCTTTGACAAGCCCTCGTTCTCTTCGGGGTCACTTGGACCACGGTCAGAAGAAATGGTCGGAAATGGTGTAGCCAATTTATTGAAATGGACGGCCTCGCTGGAGCATCCTTTAAGGACATCCATAAAAGCGCCGCGCGCTTAGAACCGTTTTTCATCGCGTAATTCCGTGTAATTGCTGTTATACGGTCTTAGCTAATGAGCGGCAAAAAAATTGGGCCGCAGCTGCCGCGACATGCAAAAACCAGTTTTGCGGCGATCTTCTATTACGCGCGAGTTGCGTGCCATCAGCGACGCCTGGCGTGTTGCGAGATCTCCTCTTCGGTATATTCTGCATTTTGTAACGCTCCGCGGCTCGTGTTTTGCCCGGCTACGAACACGGGAAACGGTGAACGTAATTTAGAGGACGTTTCGAGATCGCAGGGACTTCTTTCGGTGCGGTTTAACAGCGATGCAGGTTATTAACGCTAAAACGGTCTCGGTTGTACACGAGCAAATTTGCCTTCCTGATCAAAAATATGAGATGGGAGTTCGTTGAATTTTGGGATATTTTGGGGATATGTGTATTTGGGGGTTGATTAAGAATTTAGGGATATAGCAATGTGAGGAGGTGGAAATTTGGGAATATACATATTTGAGAAGTTTTAAATTTGGGGTTGAGATTTGTGGACAGAAGATTGATGATATAGGAAGAGTGGGAGTTTGATGATGTAAGAATTTTGAGAGATTAAAATTTGGGACATAGGAATTGTGAGAGATAAGAATTTTGGGACGTAGAAATTTTGAGAGATAAGAATTTTGGGACATAGGAATTTTGAGAAATAAGAATTTTGGGACGTAGGAATTTTGAGAGATAAGAATTTGAGGACATAGGAATTTTGAGAGATCGAAATTTTGGGACATAGGAATTTTAAGAGATCAGAATTTGAGGACATAGGAATTTTGAGAGATAAGAATTTGAGGACGTAGGATAGAAATTTAGAGAAGAGGTATTTGGGGATCTAGGAATTTGGAAGCTTGGAAATTTGAAGACCTAGGAATTTAGGGACATAGGAATTTTGAGGGATATGAATTTTGGGACGTAGAATAGAAATTTAGAGAAAAGGTATTTGGGGATCTAGGAATTTGAAGACCTAGGAATTTAGGGACATAGGTATTTGGAGACCTGAAAGTTTGGGAATCTAGAAATCTTTGAGAAAACTTGAGAACTTGAAAATTTGAAAACTTGAAATCTGGAAAATTCGAAGAATGATAACCCCAAGACCCACATTACTAATTCAATAATAAAACAAAAAGGTCCATGCAATATAGTAAAGAAACTGCTCACCGCATTCGTTGCAATTTTGTGGAGTAAAACTCCGCAAGAAACCAGGAAGAATATAAATTTCAGTGCTCCAGGATCGATATTGGACGACACTTTAATTCGTTTTTCGCGCAGCGAGAAAACCACGAGAACTGTACATCGTATCTACGTGTACACAGCAGTGGAACAGCATAAGTATAAAAGGAAAGATACGAAGAACTAGTAGACAGTATCCGGTGGCAATAAGGCAGTTGTTATCAACGGTAAACTTCATTGGAATACGCAAAAATGTCGAAATTGTTGCAATCCAGCAAGGTTGTTCGCTGCAGCTGTTGACGTATTAGCATAATGATGGATAACGGCACAAAATGATTTCTCACGTGACTTGCAAATCATCCGAGGAACGCAGATAACTATACTTGTTTATTTTGATTATTCGACTCGTCGAACTTTCACTATGCAAACAAGAAATAATAGGACGCTGAAGGAAATTCATTTTCTGAGTTTACGAGGCATGGTGCAAACATTTTCAAATACTTTGATACATATTAATATTACTCGATAATTGCAAATCTTATGATTTGTTCAGTTTCTACAATTTTAGTGTTTATGCAAGATGCAGACTTTTAAGTTTAAGAATTTTGGGAGAATATTTATATGATAGTTTAAATAGTTTTCTGCAAGGCTGACGAAATAATTAACAAATACTTAAAACTTCCTTCTATTTTCCTATTTGGTCAAGTCTGATCAATATACCAAATTAATGAATCACAAGCAAAGTTTAATAAAGTGCTCGCTTAATGCACAATTTTGGACTCCAGCTACCTAAAACCCCAGATCCTCATCACGATAAATGCTATTTAAACCCGGCATAAAAGCTGTTTGCATTTACTTCGAAATATAGTGTGGAACATTGTACCACAAGCTTATTAAATATTTGTTCATATATTTGACAGAAGTAGATCTAAACTAAACTGTATCTCATTTATTTTTGTTTTCTATTTCAGATCCTGTTATCTCACTTCGACGCCTTCAAGTTCCCCAGCTCCGAGGTGGTACAATTCCGCGCATTGGTGACCCCCTGCATGCCCACATGTGAACCGGTACAGTGCGACCAAGAAGAGGCGACCGGAGAGTTGAGATCCGTCATTTCCTACGGCAAACGTCGTCGTCGTCGTTCTACCGGAACCTCTTCCCAGAGCCGCGAGGATCTGCTTCTGGTGCAATCTATTCAGATCACGGACAAGTTCGGTTTCGAGCACGAGAGCAAGGCAGCGAACGCCAGCTCGGCGAGCAAGGACACCGTTTTCGTCGAGAGCGAGGACATATCGTCGACGATGGGCATGTGTATCAACTTAGGCGAGGCGATCGTAGCCGGCACCGTGTTCCTGGTGGCTCAGATCGCCATCATCGCAGCGTGGACCTTCACCTGGCAGAGACGTCGGCAGATGCTGAAGCATCAGGAAGCCCTCTCGGTCTCGGTTTCCGTTCCCGGAATGCATTCCGTCCCGGGACGCACCGACAGCCTCTGTAAGTTGTACGACGCCGGATATTCAGCGCGCCGTTTTTGAGCAGCCTTCGTTTCCTGTCCCCGTCCCTCAATCTCGTCTTCCTTCGCTGTCGATGTCACGAACTTCCAGCCGACTTCGTGGAAATTTCGACCAGCGGATGAGCCTCCACATCATATTTGTACCAGTTTTCTGGCCGATAAACTTGCTCGGGTTTGCACCATTCGCAAAAACGTTTCATCCACTTCGGGTTTTAGCGTCCGTGTACGATCGGAGTCGAAATTTCCGGTAATCGCCGCCTGTCGAAGTTCCGATAGGCTGGAGGCACTTCGTGAACAATGTTAGCTTTCCGACGACAGCCGACTGTTGCCTTGTTAATCGGGAACTGTGCAAATCTCTTCTGGAGCGTCCGTCAAGTCTCGCTTCGACAGACCGGGCAGATAGGAGCAATAGTTGTAACGTCCGAATCACGAACTGCCCGTCTCGTCGATGACGCTTCATGCTCTCTTTACTTGATAAGAATTATCGCTTGTATACCTTCCTCTTCTCCTGTCCTATTCGGATGAACGATCGATCCTGCGTCATCGACGGCCAGCTGAGCCGAACGATTGGAAAATTCTCATACCGGTGATGATCAGGCAAAACCTACCCTGTCCAAGTCACAACTCCAATTACCGGGCAGCAGCTAGAGAGGAAATAGCCCTGAAGGATCGCCGATTTCTTCCAGAGATCAGTCGAGCAGTGACGAGTTGTTAATCCTGCTCTTCTTCTTCTTCCGATCCGCTCGATGACAGCCTCTAATTACCGCGACACGCAGACCCGGTTACCATGAAAATCCGCGCACGCATGAGATCTTGACCAGTCATCGTTGCCTCGAAACTCCGTTCGGAACTTCTCAATAGAGAATCCGACGTAACGATCAATGAATAGCACGCTCAACCGTGGATAGCTTTTGGAATCAGTATAGAAGCTGTGAAAAGCGACTGACCGCGGGTAGAAATGATTACGAGGCTAGTAGCTGGAAGCAATTAGGCGATCAAAGAGGCAAGCTCGATCGATTATCTTTCAGCTTCGTCATCCTTCATTCATAATAGCGCATAATCTCCCCCTTTTTTTCTGGCGAATCCTTCCTTCTTCCTGTTCCTCTTTCTCTTTCAATCCCGGTTTTTCCTGTCGGTTCGTACACCAAACGAGACCGGATAAAGCGAAACGAGCCGAAGCGGGACGAGAGGCGTGGCTTCGAAGGTGATGGAGGTCGACGTGTACTTGCTACGTAGGATACGGCACCGGTGCGGATTCTAATTAGCATTGGGAATCGAGCATGATTATGCAGATGCTCCAAGTGGGATATCAACAGGAGGAACGGGTGGGGTGGCCCGATGGGGTGGGTCAGGCTGAGACAGCCTGCTCCAAGATGGAACAGGATGAAACAGTAGGAGACACCGGTAGGCTGAAGGAGAGAGAGCAATGCGCGTAAAGGGGTTGCCGGAAGGTTAATTGCCTCTTGCGGTGTCTCGGGGTTAAGCTAAGCTTCGTACGGGGTTAGATGAGAATTCGGGAGCAAGAAGGGTCGGAAAACGAGATGGCGTCGGATCGCATCCAGGATACCTATCTAGGACCACGTAAACGGTATCCCCTTTAGACTTAACCTTAGCCACCATTCGACCCTCCACACTGGTCAAGTTAATTTACATCCGGACACGTGATCCCATCAATCTGGACCAACGTGCTCTGAACCATAACACCGACACCTGATCAACGAGATTTCCTATAGTCCTCTAAGACCCGGGTACGTTTTTACAGGATAGTAAATCTCTACATTTGATGCCATGACGCAACAACATGCTATCCCATTATGGGTACCCACATCAAGTTTTTCATAAAGTATTTAATTATGTACGTCAGTAGCTTCAATTTTAAACAATTTTCAATATTTCTTAGTATTTTGTTCAGACTCGAGAGATTTTAATTGTTGAAGACATACTTGAAATGTGAAGATTAGGTTATAGTTCAACATGTCTTCAGAACTTGTAGATGTTTAATTAGATGTAGTTTTATGTCATCGACCTTAACACACTCCAAATAATTTGATAACCGTGTACTTCAACTTGTAGCTTCAATATTTTGAGAAATGGAGGGTGCCCATAATGGAACTAGGCACGTACATGTCATGACTTTAGTCATCAGATCTAGAAATTCTACTTAAGGCACTGGACTTCGTGACTCTAATATCATCAAATGGGATCATTTCTAATATTATACAAGACGAAGATTATCATATCGTGATAGGTTCACTTTGAAAATATATCTGAGACTCTGGTTCACATGCAAGCAAGTGTGGTCCTAATTTTTGTTCATCAAGTTTCATTCCCGAAAAGGTATATTTAATTTCTTCATTTCATAAAACTTGCACGATCTCGCGTAACGTGCAAGTACTAACCCAGTTCAGAAATGTAGAAATTCCTTGATTTTCTTCTTCGACTTAAAGTTTCTACGGTGGACATACTAAAACTGTAAGTTACGAAGAAGCGATATCGGACGAAAAATGTCGACAGCCAAAAGTCATGATTTTTAGTATCACGTGCAAACGTACCCTAACCGCTAGGTCTTTGTATCGACCCGGTTGGATGTGGGGAAGCTGAAAGTTCGGTCGAAAGCGTTTGTACAAGGGAATAACTTTATTGCGAAAATTTTCGAGCCACCGCTGCCGTATTACCGGACGAACGTTTACGTTCGAGAAGTTATCCCGACATTTTGCTTGGATCCGAGATGAAATATACCGGGGAAGTTATAACGGGGAGTCGATCTTAACTTTCAAACACGGATCCAACGTGCAAACGTCGTAACAGGGCGCAGAGACAGTACATTTGAACGGGTTACATTTCGCGGAGGAATTGCTATTTAACATAACAAGTCTTACGGACTAACTTACCAAAACCTCGCTGCTAAGTTTCATACGAGGCACGAGTTTTACGTGGGCCAAAGGGAAGACATTGGGTAACCGGAAGATATGTGCGACGGGGAATTTGTACCGGATGTTTCAAAATCAATGATCTGATCACAGATGTAATTATTTGATTAACTCGGTTGGATTATTTGATATGGATTTAAAATATTTTAGTATGGAATTAATATGTACAAAAAAAGTTATGTACATATTTTATACAGAGTTATTTTACTGTTTGCTTTTGGCTGTTTTTACAGTTTGTTAAATTTCAAAATGACGTTTCTAAATTTTTAGCTTACCAAATTTCTAAATTTGAAAATTTTACGTTTCTACATTTTGGATTTTCTTTGTTATCAAAGGTGTTCAGAATGTTGAAACATGAAAATTTAAAATTTCTATATATATCAACTACAAAATTAAAAAATTCCAAATTTACTGAATTTGTATATTTCTAGTTTATCAAGTTTTTGAACTTACAAATTTGAAATTTCTGTTATTATAATTATGAAAATCTTGAACTTAAATATAAGTTTGAAAATGTGAAAATCTGAAGTTTTTATATTTTTAAATTTGTAAATTTGAAAATTGCAAACTCTATATTTCTAAATTTCTATATGTACCTTTCACTATCTATTTTTGTATACGTCCGAAATTTGTAACTGTCAAAGACTGGAAATTTTCAAAATTTCCAAACTCCAAAACTATTAAATTTCAATATTTTTAAATTTCGAAATTTTACAATTTCTGAATTTCTGAATTTCTATAATTGGAAGATCGAAAATTTGATAATTGTAAAATTGTAAAATTAGAGAATTAAAGAATTAGAAAATTATAAAATTGAAAAATTCGAAAAGTAAAGAATTAAAATATTGGGAACTTAAAAAAATAAAGAATCAAAAAATTAGAAAGTTAGAGAATTTGAAACTTAGAGAATTAAAAAATTAGTAAATTGGAAAATTGGAAAATTGGAAAGCAGGAAAATTGAAAAATTGAAAAACTGAAAAATTCCAAAATTCAAAAATCGGAAAATTGGAACATTGGAAAACTAAAAAATTGGAGAATCAAAAAATGAAAAATTAGAAAAATTATGGAATGGAAAATGAAAAAACTAAAAAACAGAAAATTGAAAAATTGTGAAAAAGCGTGAAAATTAACGTTCACCAAAGTACCACCTACATCGATCTATTTGGAAACATCCGGTACAACCAATCCAAAGAACAAACAGAAGGTTGGCGACAAATTTAAATCGGTTAACTGCGGTACCTATCTTCCGACTTTATCGATTTTGCCATTACAAAGGACCCGGATGGGATCGGGTTGATTGAGAAACTTGAAAATTTGAATACGCTCGTCAAGACAAACGACGGGAACAAAAGAGGGAGATAAAGAAGGGGACGACCAACACGGTACGTTTGCGTTTCAGTTAACCAAACTTCGGAGCTGTTCGACATTTGTCTACCGTCGACAAACATGTCACCAACTGTGTTTGAAACTGAGATTCTAACTACTTCCTAACCCGGTTAACCCTATGGTTATGTTATAGAAACCCATCTCGATAGCCCTCGAATAACCACTTTCAAAAATTACAATTCATTTATACCATATCCAAATCTAAGATAATAATAGCTACCTTCAAGGTATAGTAATCTATAGCATTGGAGATCAAAAATATTAACTGCGTTAGGTAGTAAATTTTACACAGCGTTGTTTAAAATTAATTCTTCAAAGCTCAAATTTAGAGTTCAAATTTCTACGTTTCATGTTTGATAATCGGTAGTTGATTTTTGGATTTTCTTCGACGAAATCGATCCGGAAGAGCTTCTTGCTCTTTTACACTAGCAGTTGTTTTCCGGGGACAAATCCGTAACAATGAATTCCGACAGACAGGTGAAAACAGGCCGTCGAAAAATGTCAGCAGGACCCAGCGATATTGAACTAGCGGTGAAAGAACGCGCTTTAATTATCGGCACTAATTGCCATGGAAATTGCTAGGCTTTCTCCCGTGGCGTGCAATGGAAACGCAGGATTAAAATGGGATTTCTCTTTTGAATCGGCAGGCGTTGATTGAAAACACCGGCCGTAGGTGTGACGCGGTTTTCTAGCGGCAATGGATAGCACGGATCCACGTGTCACGACGAATCGCGTAAGCTTTTCTTCCCGCTTCGGTATTTCACCAATTTCCTCCTTTATATTTTTCCTTTTTCCTCTCCGAGTGCGTGTATGTATGTATATATATACAGCATATATACATACGACGATAAGATGCCAACGAAGGGTGCCTACGCGTATATTCAATAAGCGACGCGACCTAATCATTTTTATTTTACACTTACGATTAATGCTAAGCAATTTTTCGCTAACGCTGACGTAGTATATCCAATCTGCTTGTGGTGAGAGGGTAGAGCCAATTTTTATAACACGATCGAACGAATTGCGAACCGCGAACGAGAACGCTCGCGCACGATCGCGGGCGCTCATGATTCGCCGCTCGCGATATGTATTTTTTTTTTATTAGAGGTATCATCCTAGAGCGTATAACGAGTATACGAGATGGTGCATGAAGAATTTCGTTCATTCTCGCCTGATTAATTAAATGTTCGAAGCTTGCGATTTTAGAAGCGTTCAATGTAGAGATTATCGGTGGAGAACAGTGGTGGGCAGTAGAGGGAACGGAGGACGCACGAGCTGATATGTGGGCTGTGCAGACATGTGTGGAAGATTTGTGGAGATTTTTAGATTTTTAAATTTTCATACTTTCAATTTGAAAACTTTTTTAATTTCTTAATTTTTTCATTTTTTAATTCTTATATTTTTATATTTAAGAATTTTTTAATTTTCAAATGTTCAAACTGAGATTTGGAAAGTTAGTAATTGTGAAGTTTGGAAATTTAGAAGCTTAGAAGTTTAGAAAAATAGAAAAATAGAAGTTCAGAAATTTAGAAATTTAGAAACTGAATAGCTTAGAGGCATTGAAGCTTGAAAATTTACTTAGAAAATAAATCTGAAAATATAGAAATATTAAATGTACAAATTCATAAATTTATAAGTTTGCAATTATAACTTATAATTTTGATAGTTTTTGGCATTTATAATTTTTGTATAAAGTTTCAGATTTTTAAATTTTCAAAATAAATAATTTTTGTATTAATAATTCAATAATTTAGAACTTTGGAACTTCAATAACGTAGGAATATATAAATGTAGAAATACAGAAAATTTAAATTTGCAAATTTTTTGTAGTTATAAATTTTCAATTTTCACATCACATTCAGAAATATTAAATTTTAAAATTTACAAACTTTAGTGCACGTATTATAAAATTTAGAAATTAAAAATTGTGGTGATTTGCAAATTTGATAAATTGGGCATTTGGAAATGTCAACATTTTAAAATCAAAATTACTGAACTTTTGAAATTTCTTGATAATTCAGAAATTCAGAACTTTAAAACATTGGAAGTAAAATTTGAAAATATAGATATTGTGAAATATTAAAACTTTGCAAGTTTGTAAATTAAAAAATGTAGGAATAGCAATTTTTAACTCCATAAAATTAAAAAGTATAATAATTTAATATTCTCAAATTTTTAAATTGCCTGATTTTCAATATATGTAGTTAATAAAAATTTAAATTGGAAATGAACTTTTTAAAAATTTATAAACACAGAAATCTCAGTTGAAAAGACTAACTACTCAATGCCCACGAGTATCCACAAGTGTCCACAAATATGCAGAAATGTCCATAAATGTCCACAAGTGCCCATTAAAACATCAAAGTATCATCTGAAAATTGCCCATCACTGCTTGCAGCACACCTCCAGGGGAGTTTATTCGAGATTTTCTCGCGCCATCTTGTACCGAAGCATTTCAAGTAGTTTTTAGAATGACACTCGAGCACTTTTCATCGACTTGATCGAACATGAAGGACGCAACCGATCCTCGGCATCCGCCGTTGTTTCAATCGAAGTCAATGGAAACTGTATCGTACTGTTCGTCGAATAGGGTCTCTTATAAATGTAATTGTCCACTATTAACGCGTATACGATGGAAGTAAAATCTCAAGCATGCATGTCTCGTCAATTGTTCACGTAATTATTAAGCGAACGCGGCCTACGAGGGAGAAGACGATGAAGAAGTAGAAGAAGAAGAAGAATAAGCAGGAGGCCGCGATGAAAGGATAATATTAGGCTCGAGGACGATCGCTTTCACGATGACACACCGAGAGACCACTCGTGTGTTACTTTTGACACTGACCTCGGTGCTCTCGCTCCTAAAGAAGTTTACTCTTCCACCCCTTTCGTATTTTCCTTCACGCTTCCTTCTTTCGTCGTCCTTCTTAATGAGCCTTATATTCGTACCCCAGGGCTTTCTTTATCGTGAGTGTTTACAAGTGTGCAGAGAACGTCGGTGCTTGTCCTCGAGCCTGAGGTGCGCGCCTACTTCGTCGTAAGCTTGAAAAGCTCGAGTCTGTTCTGTACCCTGACAAGCGTGTGCATATTTCCGTTGCATTCTTCTTTCAAACCTCTCGCGTTTCTCGATCCTTTTGTCTTCTCCGACACTCTCTTTTTTTTTACAACCCCTCGAGTTGAACCGAACGATTTGGATTCGCGAGTCACGTACAGAGCTTACCCGGCTACCGAGCTGCAATTTTTTTTTTTTTTGTAACACACGCGCACCAATTTATGATGGCTTATTTATTTTGTACGTTTAAAGTGTAACGCTGTTCAAGAATACTCGTACCTTGTCACGTTTATCATTCCATGTTTCTTCTTTTTTTGATCGCCTTACGCGTCCACGTCTGACACACGCCTAACGTCTTCTCAAGCGATGACAATTGTATGCGCGAATTGTGCAACTCAAAGGAAAGATGTGTCGGATTTCTTCGTTAATTGTAACGCTCTTTTATTTTCTTTCACCAGTATCAAGACGTCACCCTTCGGATGAACGTCGTATATTTCAGTACCGTAATACACACACGTTGTACATAGCATATATGGTACAGAGAAAATAAACTCATTTTATAACGAAACCATTCGTCCAGTTTTTGCTGTTACCCATTAAACCTATAAGCGGCGAACAGTGGTTTTAATTAGAAGTTTGTAGCTCCGCTGAAATAACTGGCCGATTTCGCGATTTTATGCAAACCGGGGATGTTTATGATAGAACTGAAAATTAGATTTTGCGGTATTTGCTGTTAATTTAGTTCTTCTAATTTGTTTAATCCTCTCTGATCCGAATTTATTAGATTTAACGGAGGAAGTTGTAAAATTATGAAAATATTAATATTATGTGTAATTTAAGATAGATGCCATTTAGGTAAGCATTTTATTATAGAATGAGAAAAATTATTTCATGATATTATAAAGTGCATATTATAAGAAGATATAAATTCAAGGAACAAATTTGGTAAGTTATTTAAAAGGTAAGTATTGAAATTTATTTGTTGGAAAATAACTGGTGTGCACAGTTGTAGTTAAATTTGATATCTATTTAGTAGTATTCATTTAGCAACTTTTAACAAAAATATTATATATACTGATTTTTGTTGAAGGTAGATATTAAAAGTTTCATCGGACAAAATATTTAACTCTTCTTTTGTGATATATATTAATTAAATGAAATAGACATAGTTAATAAAAATTTAAATTGTAACAAAGTTAAATAAAATTATGAACTTTCATTTTCTAAGTATCATAAACAATAAAGGATATAAAATTTAACAATTTTCAATATAAGGTGATATAAATGAAACAGATTATCTAATTAATTAGATTTTGATAGCTGATTATGGTACAATAAATAAATTTTTACAGCACAATTACATTGATATTAATAACCTTTTATTGTAATATTTGTTGTTGAATTAATATTAGCTTGAAAAGTTTCTTTTTATAATACACAGTTTAAGAGACATAACCTATTCCAGTACTGTTCCATTTAATTGAAATAAAAAAATAAATTTGATATCTGTTTTGGTTTTGAAGAAAACAATCTGTAAGTAATTTTGTATAATACATAACTGTGAAAACTAGCTTATAAGTTTTCTAAAATTGGAATGATTAGAATCTTATTTTTATACACAACTGATACATAAAAAATGCAGGAATGTTAAGATAAGCTTTTTCTGAAATTGCAACATCTGCAAGATACGCAAATGAAGAGAAACTGGTTAGAAAACGGTTGTGAACGTACAGTCAATTACAAAAGTTAAGTTGATAATTTAGAAATTTAAAAACAAGGATGTTTGGCGTTCAAATTTTCAAACTTTGAAAACTAGGACCTTTGAGGTATCAAATTTTTAAATTTAGAAATTTACAAACATGACAATTTAAAAATATAAAATTTGAAGATCCTGTATTTTTCCAACCTTCAATTTTCTATCCTTTGAAATTTCAAACTTAGAAATGTCTGACTCAAAAATTTCGAAAATTAATATTTACCAAATTTGGAATGTTAGAAATTTTAGAAATATGGAGATACAAAATCATTGAATTTAAAAATGTCCAAGTCATATATTTAGAAATATATAAATATTCGAACTTATAAAATTATTTTCATACCTTCACAGATAAAATTTATCTCTCCACTTTTCTGAAAAAGTTCAAAATTTCCAACTATCTAAATTATTCAAACATTCTAAAAAATTGTAAACTATCACAATACCCACTCTAAATTACATACTACTTATCGGTCTACATTGTCAACACAAAATAGAAGCACAGAAGTTAAATTCCTCGGTGAAAAGGTATTTATACAAACGGAAGCATACCACGAAGATTCCACATGTTCCACAGTTTTACAATCAGCACATAGTTGCTATGCTCGAAGTTACTATTCAAAGGAAATTAACTTCACATTCGAAATGGATTAGTCATGTACTTCGTCGGAGAACTTCCTCGGCCACATACAGGTAGAAAATTCCTCAGACGTATGCATACTTTCGCTACAGACTGTACGTCTACATACTGTCTGGAATGACCAGGTTAATCTGAAGAGTGGCTGGTAGCTTTAAGTAGGTTTTCTGGTAAGAAGTTGCTGTGGGACAGTTACAAACCATTGGAAGTCACGAGAAACGCTATATCGAGGATAACCGGCCATCCATGCGAGGGCGATGAAACGAATCGTGCATCCCTAACGACAGTAGTTTGATTCACGTACGTATCAATCAACGCATTATTATGCTAAATGCAAACGTGTCTTGGCTATAAATGCGGCGAACCGTCGAGTAAGGCAGAATACAAGGCACATCAATTCGGACTCATGTCTCCAGGTGAGATATTATTCGGATTCGGTGGAACTTCGTGAACGTTTTGCTGAATGTTTGCCTCTTCAACACATTGTTGTCCAAGTAAACGTTTCTTTACCGTTAGTTTTGGTACGGAACGTGGGAATAAAGGCAGTTATATAAACGTTGCGAAAAAACCGTTGTAAAGGTATTCAAAATACGCTGGATAAACGGAGAAAATACTTTTCATTAAAATGATACCGTGCAATGTTTACTTTCGTGCTGTCGAAATGTTAAGTCATTTAAAACAGTTTCTTTGAAGAGTCGATATTTAACAATCCTATTGCTCTGGATTTATAGTTCAGTGCATAGGTGACGTACATATATGCATTATAAATATATATGTATTTTGCTTTTCAAAAAATGTCAATAGAGGGAATAGGTGAATAAATAGCACACATTAATGTAAATATGATATGTTCGATATAAATATAATATGTTAAATGTAAATGTATACATAACATATGTGACAAAATATAAAATGTGTAATATAACATATGATATAAATACGTTAGATATACATATAATATGTAAAACATAAATGCGTTAAGTACAATACAAAAATGGCTGATTTCAATTAAATCGTAAATTGCTCATCACTGATGAAAACCATATAAATATACATTTTGAACATCGTATACGAAAATCATTTTTGCAATTACATTGTTGACCTCTGAAGTTCTTGAAGAATATCCGACACCCTATGTTATTTATAATATTACAATATTTCTACAAATACATACCAATATTTATAAATGTAAATACAAAAAATATACATTAATATAAATATATTCCTGTAATATTTAAATAACAAAAATAGAAATACACACAAATGTACCGCACACAATCCATCATGCAAATCATGTTCCTAACATACTCAAACCATGTAAACACTTGGTATCCTGAAAACACCGCTATGTAACGTTTGCATCGCATCCGTTGAAAACGTGATACCTATATCCTACTCGGCACGATGTTCGAAGTTAAACAAGAAGCAACACCGGAAACAAAAATGCCACCAGGTTGGAAACTGTTAGAAGAATAGCCGAGATGAATGACGGAATATTTAAAGGAATACCAAAGGAACATCGTGCAGCACGAGTTCAAACTGGACCACGTAACTATCCAAGATCACAGATTTCCAGCCTCCGTTAGCTGAACTTCGTTCAATCAGCGTGGGAATCGTGTTCACTGACCCTGAGAAACGAAATTTATGAACCTAATACCGCAATAAAGTTGCCGTGTCTTGATACGACAGCAAAAATTCTAATGGTACTCCTATATCATTATTTATTGTTCAGATAAACCGAACGTTGTTCGCCGACGTGACTAGTTCATTTATCGGCAAATGAAGTTTGAAATAAATCAATGTTATCGATGAGGATATTGCTGATCACAGTATGTGAGAATATGAAATTCAAGAGATTAAGGTGATTTATTAAAAGCAAGTAATGCATTTATCTAGAATTTAATTCTTCAGAAGTAGATGAAGACTGAGATATTTCTTCAAAATTGTAATATGTGAATGAACTTATGAGTGACAACTATTTGGATAACTTATTCTAGCTAGAAACCTTTTTACTGTCATCTGGTGAAGGAAATAGGAATAAATCATAGAGAGTTTGCATTGTGAGTTGGTATGTTCACATTTCATGATGGTAAAATCAATGAAGTAGTTGAAATTTTTCCATATTCATTATACCTCTTTTCATGTTTATATCTACGTTTTATGAATAATATCTGCTAAAAGTATTAGTACATTTTGGGATTAGTGTACTGTACTTGAACATCAATATTCAAGGTTTAGGTAAAAATTCAAATAGAAGAATAATGTTACACTGCGAAGTCTATTATAATAGCAAAATCGATACACTGCTTGAAAAGCAGCACAAGCCATTATTTCGTAAAATTGAAAAGATCAAGTAACGGGAAGAAGATTCTGCCTTGAAGATTATGGTGACTGATCGACTTGACGGCTCGAGCTCTTGGAATATCTAAATCGCGATAAAAATTCAGGCAAAGACATTCTGCATACGTTCTCGAACATCGTCCTCGGTTTCTATCAGGTTCCCATAAACCAACCATTCTGCGTGGGCCCATAAAAAGAAATCAAGTGGCGTTAAATTCTGCTCGTAAATCTTTCGACTCTTAAAGTCTTTAATAAAGCATTTTCAGACATAGGTTTATGGGAAGTTCCTTCACCTGGTCGACCTCACACGTCCTATGCCAGTTGCCCTTTCACACACATACTCGACCCTACTGTATCAATTTGGACCCAACCTCTACGGATATTCTGTACGGACAATTACCAGTAAATTGTGATTAGCCCTTCGAAGATGTACATGATTAATATACCGCAAACTTTGTTGTTTCTGAAACGAAAGTGAATTATTTATCTGTTAGTTCAGAAAGGATAAGATATCTGTGTAAAAGGAACATCTTGATAAAACTGATGTGAACGCTTAAACAGTACGACGGTGATTAAGTAACGGGTATATAGCAAGATTTGTAGATTGTGTAACCTTATTTGTTTGGTATTAATTTGTTATATTATTAAGTCATGGATAAACACGTATTTCATTGCTATATGTTGTTTGTACAAATGTCAGAACGTGTTGGATAGTTAAACGTCACATATTATGTCACGCGATGGATATCTGTACGTTAGATAAGCACACGTTAAATCGTTACACGTTAGATAATCGCACGTTATAATATTGCATATTAAATGCTCACGCGTTAGACTACTGCTCGTTAGACAACCACACCTTAGTAGATAACTACGAATTAGATTATTGCATGTTAGATAATCACACGTTATATTACTGCACATTAAATAACCACACGCTAGACTACTGCAGGTTAGATAATCACGCATTAGATTACTGTTTGTTAGATAACCACGAGTTAGATTACTATATGTTATACAACTACGCGTTATATTACTGTACGTTAGACAATCACGCGTTAGATTACTGTACATTAGATAACCACGAGTCAGACTACTACTCGTTAGATAACTACGTGTTCCATTACTGCAAACTAGTTAACCACGAATTAATTATACATTAGATAATCGTGCGTTAAATTACTGCACGTTTCATAAATACACATTTGATAACTGTTCGTTAGATAACCGCGCATTAGATTATTGCACGTCAGGTAAGAGCGCGTTAGATTAAAATCCGTGAAATTATATTTCAGAATACCACACGTTAAATAGCCAATGTGGAAATCGATGACGTGTTAAATTACACGTTAGATTGCCATACGATAAATCATAACTAATTAGTCATGCTTTAAATTACTACGAATTAGATCGTTACTCATTAAATTATCATAAGTTAGATCACCACGCGCTAAATTACCATCCGTTGGATCACCACGCGTTAAATTACCATCCGTTGGATCCCCACGCGTTAAATTACCATTCGTTGGATCACCACACGTTAGATTGCAACTTGTTAAATTACCACACGTTAGATTGACATAAATTTAATTATCTCGAGTTAGGTCACTATATATTGAATTACCACGCGTTATATAGCCGTGCATGAGATTTTCACACGTTAAATTACCACATCATTTAAATTTTGCTTACTGTAGAAAATTATTTATGCTTTGCATTTGATCAGTTAAAACTACTTAGTCACTACGTGTTATTTCACCACTACATCCGTATCCATATTACTATGTGTTAGATCATCACATATTAAATCACTACGCGTTATATAACCGTTTGTGAAATTGGTACACGTTAAATTATCTTTTATTGTATATTATATATAAATATAATTTTTTTTGCAATTCATTAATAACAATTAATTGGACAGTCAAATGACTACATTTTAATTCATCACACGTTAAGTTACTACGTGGAAATTAGTCGCACGTTAAATCGCTACATATAAACAAACTTGTTCGGTTATTGAGAGCTAAATAACTGCGCGTTAAATAACCGCGCGTTAAATCGTCACTCGTACCGCCCACCGTTACGATACGCTACATCGCCACTCGTTATATACGCCATTAATTTAACACAAAACGAAAATACAGAAGAATTACGCACTAAACGATCTCAATTCGCTCCGCGATGAAAATCAACTCACCGCAAAATAAATAAATGCCTCGATGTTATCAGAAATAGAGCTATCCCGCGCACTTAAGGGAAGTTTCCCTTATCCGGCACGTAACGAGAAACGCATAACTCGATTTAGCCGTCTACAGTTCCCGATTCGAAAGTTTCGAACGCAATATCTCGAGTAACCGGCTAATCTGGCGTGCTTCGAATCGGATAGTAAGTTTCCCGTTGGTGACAGTGCTAGCATCCGGGCACCGGGCGCGATTATTTTCCCTGGCGAAAATAGTGCCGACTGCTATCTTAACAGCGGGCTGAATAAAGTGCCGGATTATCGCATCCAGACTAGATCGAAGAGCCGGTGGGCGCAACTTATCGTGCATTAAACAAGAGAGCAAGTCGGCCGGGAACGATTCGGCGAGTCCATTCGACGGGTCGGCTATGTTAATGAACTGGATCGAAATAATGGTGTGCTACGGTGTTCGCAGTTTATGGCGGCCATAACGCGGCAGGAAGTATCCAGTCGGTGGCTACCGGTTGACAGGGCATGCTTCCGTGTTATCGATCCACGACGATCATTCCTCTATTTGTTTCAGCTGGAACGCCGTAAGATATGGAACGACCTACACTTCGATCACATAAAAGTCTTTGATAGCCTTCCGGTATATTCCCGAACGGAATTAGGACGTTCCGCTTACGAACAATGACTTCGATCCATTTTTCGACAGAGCAAATGGCGGACGGAGTTAACGTCGTCGAGTTAGATGGACTGAATGATCTGTCCAGTTAATGTCCGGCGATAACGTTTTATAAGGTTGAAACGTTCTTGGTGACAGACAACGATGTTCTCGGTAATTAAAAGATATACGAGGAAAGAAACGGTAATGTCAGTATTGAGGACAATTCGTTTGAAACAAGGAATAGATTACATTTGATTGTTTCTTTATTGAATGATGGATGAATTTATTAATTTTATTTGAGTTTAATAGAACGAAATTATTCGTCGGTTTTTAAGCGCTGTTCAGGATGTGAGGAAGGTAAATAAACTTCTTTTTCTTTCGGATTTATTTATTTTTATGTGTGTTTATTTTTTCAAGCATCATTTAACGAAATGCGAAACGAATCGTATGTTTGAAAAATAATGTATAATCTTATAGTACTTCTAATTCTTTGTTTGTCAGAAATAAATTATAAATATTTTTTCCAAATTTGATGTCAGCAGTTGTCCTCCCATTTTGTCAAATTTGCAACATTTTTGGTCAAATTAATATCATTTAAAGAACAATTAAGTTACTTAATTAATGTGCATTAAATAGTTATCAATTATTAAATCTAAGTAAATGTAATTAATTATCAAGTATAATTATATATAATTGAATATCAAATATGATGGGATATAACTAATTCATTATATAATCATAAAATCGATTACGAAAGTTACTCATTCAATTGAATAACATTTCAATACATTCGCTCTTCCTGCAAATAACATCATTTACAGTTAATTAAACAGAACATAGCAATGTTTGCATTTGGTAATTCAAAACATTTCAATTATCAAATAGAGAGAGTCGCATCTAACACTCAATTAGCAACTCATAGTCTCAAAAACATGGTTTGCGATGGTCTATAATTGCCAATGATTACATATCATAGTTATCGACACTACACAGCCATGAAATTAATTTAATGAGGCAGATACCCTACATAAGCACTACATCCGCACACGCATATACAGATATCTCGTACAACATGTGCAAGATCAAATATCATATGCAACATACACATATGTTCTCAAACGTGGAATTTTACAACATATGTATTCTACAACAAATTTAAAACAGGCAATATATTTATAAAATTCAGAAACACTTTTTATCCCTAAAATAAATTTTTGTTTAGGTGTCATTGCTTTATCTATTCCTAAAAAAATATTTACACTATTTTGAACAAATATTTACAGGATATTTAGTTGCCTAATTGCCTTAATTATTTAGTGTAATTAACTTAATTCGTTAATCATATTGATTTATGTAATTGTCCTTATCAGTTATCTAATTGATTACGTAATTGTAGTCATTGGTTATGTAATGAATTTAATTGTCTAAATTGGTCAATCTAATTGAGTTAGTTGTCCTAATTAGTTAATCGAACTGGTTAATGCAATTGTCTTAATTGGTTACCTAATTCATTAACGTAGTTGTCTAATCGATTAATCTAACTGATTAACGTAATTATCCTAACTGATTTATTTAATTCTAATTGGTCATTTTAATTGATTAACGTAACTATCCTGGTTATCTAATTGGTTAATGTGTATTAACTGGTTAACATAATTGAGATAATTTCTTAACTGCTTCTGTAACTAATTACTGTAATAATCTTAACTGGTTAACCTAAGTAATTAATATAATTGTCTAATTAATTAATGACATTGCCTTAATTGGTTAATCGAATCGATCGGTCTAATTGATTAATGTCACTACCTTAATTGGTTAATCGAATCGATCAGTCCAACTGCATGTTCCAGCCGATCAAATATACTCTAGACCAGGGGTCGGCAACCTTTCTGGAGTTAAGAGCCATTTTTGTTCCGACAAATTATTTTTTTAAAGAGTCAAATATAAGTACATACATCGGTATGTATTAGAAAAAATAATATAACCATTATCTGCTGTGAAACATGTATTGATTGCGAAATCAAAACATTCTATTTTGCGTAGTAACAGAACATATAAGTCAACGTATTAAAGAAAACGGAAACAGTTTTTGGTTTTGAGTGAGGCGTCGGTGAGTGTGGAAAGCAAGGTTAGCTAAAGCTAGGTTTACATGCATGCGATCTGCCGCGCATTTTGATGTATGCGCAGGATTATTATATTTGTTTGGCAACTGCAATATCGCAGTAAATTTTTCAATATGTACTATTAAACTACTCAAGAGCCACAAGTATGATTCTACTGAGCCGCAGGTTGCCGACCCTTGCTCCAGACAATAAAACTGTCGAATCGAAAAACTTCATTCGACGACGGAGGAAGACATCTTTTTTCAATCGCGATCCCTGCCATAAGTCCGCACACATCGTCCGTGCGAAAAACAGAATAACGACTACGTTAGCATCCACGTTTCCGTTTCTTTATTCACCCCTGACCCCGAAGATCAATCACAGAGGAATCAAATAACGACGCTGGAAACATAAATTCCCGGCGAAATTGGAAAGCGGTTTCTATTAGGACAAAATAATATCCCGGGGGAGCGACGGTAGCCAAGACGGATCATCAGTCACCGTGCATCACCTTCTATAAGGAAGCCAACTATAAGATATCAACTGTGAGCCATTTGTCAAAAGTCGAAACGTTCCTATCGAAGTGGCTCTCCCTCGAATTATCTGTCCGTGGCGCCGTAGAGCCATGAAATTCCGGGACAATCTGTCCTGCTCGAATTATCCAACATTAACCCCAAGGGTTATTGATCCCTCGATTCCCGTGGCCGTGTTCGTTACCCCGTGACGGTCCATTCGATTCTCGAATTATTTTCAAACGGGAACGATTGAATCCCCTACGAGGGAACGATAACGTTTCACCCCGGTAAAAAGGGACATAATGACGTGTGATTTTTCCTTAGTTCCTCGAGCAATTTACTTCTTGATTAGAAACAGACCGACAAAGGAAAGAAAGGGAGAGAGAGAAAGAAGAGCAGGAAGTCTACAACAATATGTTACAGGTAATTGGAACAAACGTTGATCTCTAAACGAGAAATTATTTCTTGTCGAACACATACTGTTGCTTTTTCGCTTCCCTCAATATTGGTAACTGAAAACTGATACTTCGTAGTATTCTGTAGTTAATATGTTGCGTATAATAATGGACGGAGAAGCCGAGCACATATTGCTGCTTTTTAACTTCCTTCAATATTGGTAACTGAAAATTGATACTTCCTAGAATTCTGTAATTAATATGTTATATATAATAATATACGGAGAAGTTTGTTATATTTACGCTTTTATTTGGAATAGTGGAATATAGGAATAGCAGAGTAGCACGATAGTGTATTAATAAAATGGTTAAATAGCAGAACTGCAGAATAGTAAAATGATACAATGGTATGCTAGTATGATAGTAAAATAGCAAGATGAGATGACAGCATGATAATGTGATAGTGTAACGGTGTGATGGTATGGTAGTATGAAAGTATGATAATATGATAATATGGTAATGTAATAGTATGATAATATGATAACGTGGTAGATGGTAATATGGTAATGTGATAGTATGATAATATCACGTATTATCATATATATTATAATATGATAATACAATATAACAATGTGATAATATCACATATTATCATATGATAATGTGATAGTATGATAGCTTTATAGCGTGGTAGTATGATGACATGATAGTGTGGGATCATGTGATAGTATTACGAAAACGTACTAGGTAATAGTATAGTATAGTGAAATAGTAAATTAATAAAATAGTAATGTAGTAAAACAGCAAAATAGTAAAGTAGTAAAATAGTAAAATAGCAAAATAGTAAAATAGTAAAATAGCAAAATAGTAAAATAGTAAAATAGTAAAACAGTAAAATACTAAAGTAGTAAAGTACTAAAATACTAAAATACTAAAATACTAAAATACTAAAATACTAAAATACTAAAATACTAAAATACTAAAATACTAAAATACTAAAATACTAAAATACTAAAATACTAAAATACTAAAATACTAAAATACTAAAATACTAAAATACTAAAATACTAAAATACTAAAATACTAAAATACTAAAATAGTGAAATTACAAAATTAATCACAATAGAACAGTGAACTAGCAAAATATTTCATTAAATAATCTCAAAAGTATATTTCACATATATATCATAAAAGTTTAATAACTCACCGAAGTATGGAATGTAAACTACAAATTAATTATAAATACTTGCTTCTGAATAGCAAATTAAAAGGATAATTTTATTGCAGAGTGATTTCTATTGAGCTCAGTTTAATAACTCTACCTTCTCCTTGCGTTTATAAACTATCAGGTAACTACAGTATATGCGTAACCTGATTTGGCTGTAAATTACACCTAGTTACTCCTACATTGAATTATTACGTTACTGCTTTCTCCACCATTTTGCACCTAACTCAAAATTTATAATGTAAACTTCCCATGTGAATGTTGCAGGTTGCGTTTCATGTTTATCAAACTGTTGTCTTATGAAACTGAAACTAATTATATTAAAACAAATCATTTAAAATAATCAGACTTATGAGACAAAATTGTCTTGATGAACAAAAATTGTGTGAAATGTATATAAGATATATTCAAGAACAATTCATTAACAAAATAAATTGTTAATAGAATCAAATTTAATTTTTAATTTAATCTTATGTTCAATAAAATTACTTGTGTTTCAATCATGGTATATAAAAGGTCGTTTACACACGTACTCACATAGCGTTTATTATTTTAATATGTAATCAAAATAGTATTAATATAATAGTATTAATAGTATTAATTCAGTAATTCGTTGTTATTAATAGTTCATATTATTACAAATGATTCATCATTATTAATTTTTTATTTAAAATTATAGGTGCATATAAATTTAATATGGAATTATAAAATTTATTGCAAAATGTTTATGCAAATTTTGCAGGTTTCGATAATCATATTAAAAACGATTTGTACTAATTTTTTATTTGTAATTACTATCACACGATAAATCTTCTATTTTATAGTTATTTGCAGATAGTAATTAAAAGGTGTGAAGTCCAGTCATTCAAAGAATGAAAATATCGATCAGATTCCTTTAAACATTTACTTTTAAATTAACAATAATACGTTTATAAAATACTTATTATTCTCAGGTTTATGTCAGATTTCTGTAAAAATTACTATATACACGTATACTTTCTAATCCTAGATCCTATAAATGCAAATTTTCAACACACAGCTATTTATCATATACAGTGTCTCGTATTAATATTCAGACACCAGGATATTTAAATAACTACTGCTTCACACTCATTTACAATTATATTAAAAAACCCGTTGTGTTATATTCTAAAGCATTTGTTACATTTCATATAATCGTAAGTTTTATTTGTTTAACATGATCACGTTTCGTGGAATGAAAAAGAATTTCAAGTATAAACTCAAAACAGTTGAAGACATTTCTCAAAAATATTTATTTTATACAATTTGTAAATTATCTATTTTAGATATTACAAATTTTGTAAGTATCTATAAAATATCTATTCTAGATATTAGGAATTCTACAAAATTTAATTACCAGATGTTCTATCTAGTTTTCCATATCCATCTACGCTTGGGTTTAAACTAGGTTTATTAATCAAAATGCTCTGTTTTTATACCCAGTATGATCATTTGATTTAGATCATGAACACTGTTTAAACAATACTACGCAATATTTAGTGTACAGTACACAGTACAAATGAACAAATTGTTAAATTAATAATTTCAGAATTAGTGCTAAAAATATTGAAAGTGTAAGTACAGCAGAGCAGAACGATATTTAATCATTTACTCAATCAAATTAATATCAAAACCTGACGATACTAAAACCCGAAGTTAATACTCGAAGTATAAACTGAAAAACATTTCGTTTTATAACATATACATTAAACAATAAAACAAAACGTGAGATAGCTTAGAGTTATATAAAAATCTAATTGCATCCCTTAATGTCACAGTTTTCTTCATTTCTGCATTCCATGCTTTGTATGCAACGATGAATGCAGTCTTTGATCACAGGGTCGCCGCGCCACAGCTCTTTTATGTTTCTAATAGAGATTCCTTTCGAAGGATTTTCTCTTTGATATACTTGAAATTTTAGGAAAGTCCAGATATTTTCGACAGGATCAAAGTTTGGAGAGTTTCCGGACCACGGTAGGATAAAGATATTGGAGTTACGAAGGAATTTTTTCATCTTTTTTGTAGACTAACATGGTACCTTATCCCGCAATAAAAAGTAACTTATCGTGCCATTCTTTAGAAAATTAAACATTATTTGCTAAGCTTTTGCAAATATTTATAATTCGGTATAGTTGCAAGTATGGATTACAAGAATAATTCATTTTCATCTGCATTCTAATTATTTCACGTAAATTTCTTACTAATAAACTTTATTATTTTTTTACTATGAATGTTTATATGTAGTTCGGTATATACATGTAATAAAGAACTGGACAATTTATGTGTAATCAAGTTCATAGTAGTGTATCTTTAAACACATAAGTTAAAATCACAGTCAGCTATAATCTTGGTAGATAATTTCATATAGGTTCACATGGTAACTTCATTCGTTTTCATTTGTATCATACTTCTTAATTATCAAATTATTCACCAAATTTTTCATAATTAAATTTAAGCCTGTACTGTAAAATTGATTACTCCTTCATTCAATTTCTTCAATTTTGAAAGAATTTAGTAACCGTACAATGACAATAAAAATTAATTTTAAGAAAGTTTGCATTATATTATAAATTTGTAACATCTGAGAAGAAATAGTAAAAAGATGTGATTACAAGAGACAAACAATATTTCTGAATAATTCTATTAATTATTTGTGATGTATGTTGACAAAATATAAGAATATCAAATCATGCTTAACAACCCCTTAACCTATTTGTAGGTGGTTACATCATTCACAGCTAACTGCTACGCTATTAAAATAAATAATGAAAGTGAAAATGTTAAGCACATTTAACATTGTGTACACTACAATTACAATTGAACCCAAAATGAAAATAAAAGTGAGTTTGTTGCATTTGAACTAGTGATCCTCACGAGTGACACAATAATAGAGAAAGACGTTAAATAACATCTAATCTAACCTACTACTTAACTAACACTTCAACTAAAAATACCACTTAAATATTAAAATGTAAAGGTGACTATTAAGGAGAATAAAATTGAATGTAGATGGAAAAATTTCTTTGATTCGATTCGTTTTATCCCAGCTCCTTTTATTCGCACATAAGTAGAAAACGTTGCCGAAAGTACAGCACACGGCGTGAAGGATGCCAGCTATTGGCATCGAAGAATGCGAGTGAAAAATACTCGGCGGATAGCCAGTGTAACCGTGTGAGCCAGCTCGGAAGCCCGAAAAGAAGAAAGACAGAGGAGGTGTTTTCTTTTGGTTTACGTGACGCCCCGCGTAGCTCCGATATAACCGAGCAGATCGAAGCGGAAAGTTGCTCCCATCCTGCGGTATGCTCGGCCGCCCCCCGGGAATGTTGTCCTCGCAACAGACTGTTTTCCTCTGCTCTCCCTTTTGCTTGCTTTATTTCCTTCGCCCCGACGTCTTTCATATACCGCACTCTTCCTTTTCTCCTATCGACTCCGTGTCTCCTCTTTCCTTCCCCCGGGTTGACTTGTGTCGGCTGACACCCAACCTAACCCCACAGTCGGGTAAACCTGAACCAGCCAACCCCGTCATTCCAGTCAGTCACCCACTCGACCCCCATCGCCCTACGGTCGAGAAGCCGCCCCTACTTACACGGGGGCTACTTGCCCAGGCCCTGTGGCTCACTCGCACTTTATTCCAGCTTTCTCGTCATTCTTCAAACGACAATGAGATACTGTACGATTGTACCCCGTTTCTTTGATGTAATTAACCGGTTAACACTTTGCACTCCAAAGGTCACGCTCGCCATTCGACGGATTTTTGAATTGAAGTAGTATTATCACTTCCATTCTATCTCAATATCGGTATCATCTATATTATGGCTAATATCTCAATCTCAATAATATCTTGAACCTTACATCAATATTATCTTAATATCATCTCAATGCTGTACATGAATTTATCAATATTATATATCATTAACATATCAATCTTATCTGAATATTATTTCAATCTTACTTGAACCTTATATTATCATTATTTCAGTATTATATGCAATATTATCTCAATACTATACATCAATATTATCAGTGCCATGTATCAATATCCAAATCGTATCTCAATCTTATCACAATCTTATCTGAATATCATATGTGTATAAATAATTTCCCAATATATCAGTAATGTGAAACAATGAAGTCTGTGTTCCACATCAGTTTAATATCTAAATTTAAGTATTTTCATCTTCATATACCATCATTAACCTCGAGTTGTGTTAGACTCGATTTTAAATGTATGGTGTCATACATTTGTACATGTGATACATATGAACATGTGTATGATAGAGATAAACCCACACAATTGTAAAAAAGAACTTATAGCAGATAAAATTTCCTTACTGATTAGTCTAATTGCGCAAGAGGGTGCAGCAGATTGAATGTTTCTACACATCTCATTTGTTCGTCACAAG
The DNA here is from genome assembly GCA_945859595.2 of Megachile willughbiella. NCBI lineage: Eukaryota > Metazoa > Arthropoda > Insecta > Hymenoptera > Megachilidae > Megachile > Megachile willughbiella. The sequence goes on from OX243807.1 coordinate 5,027,224, forward strand.
TCCGTCTGTGCGCTTTTTTTTCTCTTAATTAGAGCCTCGCGGAACACAGAGCAGAAACGGAAGGTTGAGACCCAAACGTTTTCTCATTTCAAGGTTCGTGAATCTCCTCGGAGCAGCAGACCTCTTCTTCCTCTACTTATACCTTGTCCGTCTCTTCCTTCGTTTCTCTTCTTCGTTTACTTCACGTCCAAACGTCTGCTTCCGTCTCCCAGGCGTCGTTCCAACAGCCAATCCGTCCGACTTCTCGTTGCACTGGCGAGCTTCAAGTATTCTCCGAGTTTCAACCATGCGATCCTTATTCAAAAAGGTTTTCCGCGTGTTCACTGGCTGGGAACAGTTCCGTCGAATTTCATACGCCCTCTTGGATTAGCACGATGGTATGATATTCGAAAGCAGTTTTCTAACTAAACGATTTCCACGTCATCTGAAAGCTTGTTTGATCGCCGACGTTGGAAGAGGAAAATGAAGTCGAAGGAACGAAGAATTTTATGCTCGAGAGAAATGTACCGATCGGTTCGTTATTCGAAGATGCGATTATTCGTTTGCCTCGATGGATCTTTATCTTTTATTTCTTCGAGTCTTATTATCCTCGTAAATGTTCGGAGGGAATCAGGGTTCTCTGTTTAATTACTTCATTAACGCTTGGGCGATTTAATTGTAATCGATTGTTGAAGGTTTTTTGATTGAGAACTAAATTCTTAATTGCGTAATAATAATTGGAAATTAATTACTGGGTAATTTTGTGATTTTTTGATTGAAAATTAAATTACAATTTTTAGTTATGCCATGTAACATGAAAATTAAATTGTTGGATAATTGTACGATTTTTTAGTTGAGAATTAAATTGCAATTTTTAGTTGTACGATATTAAGTGAAAATTAATTATTAAATCTTAATTAGTTGTGCGATGTGTTAGAATAGGGATCTCTGCGTCCTCTACATGTGATATAGATAATTATATGTATATGGATAGATGTCTCGCATTGTCAGGGGACGCGTATATGTTTTGTTTTATTTCGTTAATTTTCCTTCTTCTCTTCCTGTTCGTCGTGCACGAACCACGTGTCGCATTAGTGCTCCGCGTTATAAATTAATATGTACTTTTATTTTCATCTTTAAATATATTCGTTATTATTATATGAACAAGTCACGTGAAGTCTTATTTCTGCCCGCAAAACCCAACAGGTTATGGGCCCAGTCCGTTATATTGCGCGAGAAAATATTACAATAAGAGAAACGCAATATGTCGTCCGCGAGTGGTTTCTTGAACATTGAAAAGCTTACCGAAGATAACTACGAGCTATGGAAGATTCAAATGAAAAGTGTCCTAGTGTATAATGATTTATGGCAATACGTCGATGGCTCCGAGGTCAAGCCAGCTGAAAATGCTCAGGAATGGACAAGAAGGGATTCAAAGGCATTGGCGTTGATAAATTTAAGCATCTCACACAGCCAGTTAAGCCACGTGAAGAAAGCCAGTACAGCAAAAGATGCTTGGGACATCCTCAAGGAAGTATTTGAGTCGAAAGGTCCGGTAAGAAAAGTCACATTGTATAAACAATTAATAAGAATGGAAAAGAAACCATCCGAAAAAATGACGCAATATGTAAACGAGTTTTTGTCAAAGGCGAGTCAGTTAGAGGAAGCCGGCATCGAAATTGACGAAGAATTGTTGTCGGTAATGTTGCTTAGCTCATTACCGACAGAATACGAAAATTTCTGCGTAGCAATTGAATCTCACGACCACATACCCACACTAGAGGTCCTTAAGGCGAAGCTAATGGAAGAAGAAGCGAGACAAAGCGATAGGGATGCAAAAACGATCGACACCGGTAAGAAGAACGATGCGTTGTTAGCGAGTTCGGATAAAGGAAAACAACGTGTAAATTTTAGAAATTATAATGCAAAAACGAACTCCCGGAAACAAGAAGGTAAATGTTTCTATTGTAACAAATTCGGACATAGAAGTCGTGATTGTAGATTAAAACAAAGACGCGATAAAACGGACAGTTCGGATAACGCGTTAACCGCGATCGCTTGCGCGGCGGAACTTATAACAAAATCGGGAGAATGGTGTCTTGATAGTGGCGCGACGCAGCATATGTGCAACGATAAAAAGAAATTTGAAACTATCGTAAAAACCGATAAATCGAGAGTGTACACGGCAACCGAACATTTTGTCGAATCAATCGGAACGGGCAACGTGAATTTAAGTTTAAAAACAAATCGACGAAATAAGAAGACTGTTAAACTAAAAGATGTACTCTGTGTACCGGATTTGCGTAACAATTTATTATCAGTACCGAAAATTACGAGTAACGGTTACTCTGTAACATTTAACAAAAATCGTGCTTTTGTAAAACGGAAAAATGGTTCAGTAATTTTGACAGCTACAAGGCAGGACCAGCTATACGTTGTCGACGGAAGAACGGATCAAGCGATGGTTGCAGAAAACAAGGCAGATAGGAACCTGTTAAAGTGGCATCAAAGGTATGGACACGTAAATATTAATGACCTTAAGAAGATGAAAGCAGAAGAAATGGTGAAAGGTATGGAGTTCCCGACAAAATCGCTTGATTTCAATTGCGAGGTATGTGCCAAATGTAAATTGCACACGCTGCCGTTTAAGAATTCTAGTCATCGTGAAGAGGAAGTATTGGGTCTCATTCATTCGGATATATGTGGTCCAATGAATGTCGAATCGCTCGGCGGAGCTAAATACTTTGTAACTTTTACAGATGACAGCACAGGATTTACTGAAACCATAATGTTACGCAATCGATCAGAAGTATTGGAGGCCTTCAAAAATTACAAAAGAAAAGTCGAAAAACAGACAGGTCAACGAATCAAGAAACTTCGAACTGATAACGGAAAAGAGTATGTATCAAATAATTTTAAGGAGTTCCTGAAAAACGAAGGGATCATTCATCAGCTCAGCGTCGAGTATACGCCCCAACAAAATGGAACTGCGGAGCGTAAGAATCGTACACTTGTTGAGATGGCGCGGTGTATAATGTTGCAGGGAAATCTTCCCCAATCCTTGTGGGCCGAAGCCATTAGTTCGGCTACGTATATCCGAAACAGATGTGCCACTAAATTGTTGAATGGAAAAACGCCTTTCGAAGCATGGTCAGGTCGCAAACCATACGTCGGATTTTTCAGAATTATTGGAACTAAGGTTATAGTATTAGATAAAACAAAGAGAAGAGGTAAGTTCCAACCAAAAGGAGAAGAATATGTCTTGGTGGGTTATTCGGATGAATCGAAAGCGTACCGTCTTTGGAAACCAGGAACGAAGGTTGTTATTAAGGCCCGTGACGTGAGATTTTTTGAAAAAATAAATGAAAATGAGATGTCGAAACAAAACGTATTCGATGTACCAAAGGACGTAGACGACGAATCAAATGATCACCTAATTCCATTGCCTTTAAATGTACAGGATGAAGATTCGGATTCAGAAGATTCTGCTGCCGAAGTTACTGCTCCAGGTGAATTACAAGAAACCGAAGATGAAGTCCGTCGTAAACCAGGTCGTCCTAAACTACAGAGAACTGGTCAACGTGGAAGACCAAAGAAAATTTATCAGACGAATGACACGCGCATTCCAGATCCCGAAACCGTTCCGGAGGCATTAAACAGGGATGATAGTGAAGCATGACTAGCCGCCATGGACCGCGAGTATAAGAATCTGCTAGAGAATAACACATGGAAACTAGTGCCAAGGCCAAAAGACAAGAAAGTTCTATCAAATCGATGGGTTTTCAGAACCAAATTAAATGATAAAGGGGAAATAGATAAATATAAAGCAAGATTAGTGGTACGAGGACATACACAACGAGAAGGCATAGACTATGATGAGGTGTTTGCTCCAGTCGCAAGATGCGAGATTATACGTACATTACTTGCTGCATCAGTAAACGATGAGATGCATGTTCATCAAATGGACGTAGTGTCAGCGTACGTACAAGGGGAACTTTCTGATGAGATATATATGGAACAACCCGAAAATTATATCCAACGCGGAAACGAATCAAGAGTTTGCAAGCTACTCAAACCATTATATGGGTTAAAGCAATCTGGTAGAGAATGGTATAAGAAACTGGATGGATATATTACGAACAATGAAGGCGTACGTACAACTGCTGATCCATGCGTGTATGTTTTCGGCAATGGTGATAAACGAGTCATCATGATAATTTATGTTGATGATCTTATACTAGCATCAAAAGAAATTGTAGAGTTAGAAACCATCAAATCCAAATTGAAGTCAGCATTTAAGATGGTGGATCTCGGACCAATACACAATATACTTGGCATACGTATTGAACGCGAAGGTCAAACTGGAAGCATGTTTCTTTCTCAGAGGAAGTATGTTGAAGAATTATTGGCAAAATTCAACATGGAAAACACAAAGACGGTATCAACGCCATTAGAATCAAATATCAAAGTTTCAAAGGAAATGTGTTGTAGCTCTGAAAGTGAACGAGAGGAAATGAAGAATCGACCATATCGAGAGCTAATTGGAGGACTAAATTATTTAGCCAACGCAACTCGTCCAGACATAGCTTTTGCTGCGAGTACATTGAGCAGGTTCTGTGCTAACCCAGGAAGGATGCACTGGCACTTAGCAAAACGTGTCTTAAAATACTTGAAAGGAACACTGCATTATGGCATCAGATATATCAAAGGTGAGGATGACATCGCAGCATATACTGATTCGGACTGGGCCGGAGACGTGGACGACAGGAAATCGTGTACAGGAAACGTTATCATCTTGGCCAGTGGTCCAATCAGTTGGAAATCTAAGAAACAAGCATCTGTAGCATTATCAACAATGGAAGCAGAGTATGCAGCGCTCTCCGAAATGTCCCGTGAAATTATATATATAAAAAGACTATTGATACATATGGGATTTAAAAATTACGTTAAGGATCCGATTAACGTTTATTGTGATAATCAAAGTGCGATTGAACTTTCTAAAAACGCTGTATTTCATAAGCGGAGTAAGCACATTGATATTGGTCTTCATTTCACTAGAGAGCTCGTAGAAAGGAAAGAAATTATTGTTCGTTATTTAAGGACTGAATTAATGATAGCTGACATTCTAACTAAATCGTTACCGAGGGCCAAACATGATTGGTGCGTTTCTATGTTATCTTTTAAGAGATAAATAAAGAGTACACAGCGATAGAGGGGGTGTTAGAATAGGGATCTCTGCGTCCTCTACATGTGATATAGATAATTATATGTATATGGATAGATGTCTCGCATTGTCAGGGGACGCGTATATGTTTTGTTTTATTTCGTTAATTTTCCTTCTTCTCTTCCTGTTCGTCGTGCACGAACCACGTGTCGCATTAGTGCTCCGCGTTATAAATTAATATGTACTTTTATTTTCATCTTTAAATATATTCGTTATTATTATATGAACAAGTCACGTGAAGTCTTATTTCTGCCCGCAAAACCCAACACGATGTAAGGTGGAAATTAATTATTAAGTAATCGTGTGATTTTTGTAGTTGAAAATTAAATTACAATTTTTAGTTATGTGATATTACATGAAAATTAAATTGTTGGATAATTGTACGATTTTTTAGTTGAGAATTAAATTGCAATTTTTAGTTCTATGATATTAAGTGAAAATTAATTATTAAATCTTAATTATTAGTTGTGCGATGTCAGGTGGAAATTAATTATTAAGTAATCGCGTGATTTTTGTAGTTGAAAATTAAATTACAATTTTTAGTTATGTGATATTACATGAAAATTAAATTGTTGGATAATTGAACGATTTTTTAGTTGAGAATTAAATTGCAATTTTTAGTTGTACGATATTAAGTGAAAATTAATTATTAAATCTTAATTATTAGTTGTGCGATGTAAGGTGGAAATTAATTATTAAGTAATCGCGTGATTTTTGTAGTTGAAAATTAAATTACAATTTTTAGTTATGTGATATTACATGAAAATTAAATTGTTGGATAATTGAACGATTTTTTAGTTGAGAATTAAATTGCAATTTTTAGTTGTACGATATTAAGTGAAAATTAATTATTAAATCTTAATTATTAGTTGTGCGATGTAAGGTGGAAATTAATTATTAAGTAATCGTGTGATTTTTGTAGTTGAAAATTAAATTACAATTTTTAGTTATGTGATATTACATGAAAATTAAATTGTTGGATAATTGTACGATTTTTTAGTTGAGAATTAAATTGCAATTTTTAGTTGTACGATATTAAGTGAAAATTAATTATTAGTTGTGCGATGTAAGGTGGAAATTAATTATTAAGTAATCGCGTGATTTTTGTAGTTGAAAATTAAATTACAATTCTTAGTTGTGTGAGAGTAATTGCAAATTATTGGATAATTTTGCGATCTTTTTATTCAGAATTAAATTGCAATTTTTAATTGTGCGATATTGAGTAAGAATTATTAGATAATTTTTTTAATTGCAAATTTTAATTTAATTTCTAATTCAAACTTGTCAAATGGACGACAACGATTATTGAATAATTCTTAATTAAAAAATAAATTGTAATTTTTCTTTGAACGATTCTTTTTAATTCGAGTTAAATTCTGAACTCAAACTTATTAAATAATAATTTAACAGCTTCTCGTGTGGTATTTTAAATAAAAATTCGAGTTAAATTATTCAATCATGCAAAAAATTTAAATTTTTCAAACTGAAATTTATAAATTCAAAAATACAGAAATATTGAAATTCTACATACACAAATTGAAAAATACTTCCAAACTATCATAAAATGATCTACAGAATCCACGAATGCACTCCCAAACAAATTACTTCCCTCACTTTCACAACATACCAAACGCAATATTTTATTTAATCACTATTAAACACATCTAATCTTCCAGCGTCCATTAATAGTACTTACAACGCCAATAACATCTTGCAAGTACAATTTAAGTACGAATAAACTCTCTCATGCATATTCATCATCAGTAATCGAACTTCTAATTGCACGACTCATTAGTTACAACAAAATACCAGTTTCACAATATCGCTTCACATTCGAGCTTCCATTGAGAGAAGCCTGCGGAAGGAAATATTTTTTGCCGTCGATCTAAAATGAACGAAACTCGAGCTTTTGCTCGTAAATTTAATTACTCACGGAAATATGAGCAAGATGGCCGATGAACAAATACGATCGTATCGCATGAATCGCGTTTGTGAATCGGTTTGAAGGAGACGATCGAAGAAGCAGAAAATTCCGCCGTAAAGTGCTGTTGTCTATGAAGCGGAAATAATAACGTCATTAAAGGCTTCCTATACGCGCGATCGTGCGTACATTCTGGCCTCCAATTATACTAATGGTCGGCAGATATTCGCGAAATTAAATTAGTCCCGTAGATAGGAGACTTCTGACCAGTCAACTTACCGAGTTACGTTCATTCACGTATCGATTATCATGCTACGAGTACGCGCTAATTAAATCCGGGGACAAGGTGATAAGATACCTGAATAAGACTTCGAGTATACGTTTATGTTCTGAGGATGTGACATGATCATAATATGAAGTAATGAAAAGTCGAAATTATGTTCGTGGGTAGATGGAAAAGTGAGGATGATCGGCTCACTGTATTATGTGGTGGACGTAGAGTAGTGGTGGGGAATTTATGGAATTGGAAGTAAATTCGAGGAGCAATTCTGGTATCGATGAAAACTTGAAGTATTTTAGACATTTAGTTTTCAAGGTTTCAAATTTGAATTTGTGAAATTTTCTAGTTATCAAATTTTTAAACTATCAATGTTCAAGTTATTAATACGTCAGGGTATCAAATTATTAGGTATTAAATTATTAATTTAGCAAATGGTTATCAAATTTGTAAATTATCAAATTTGTAAGTTATTAAATTGTCAAATTATGATATTATCAAGTTATCTAATTATCGATTCAGCAAATTAAGTTACAGAATTATGAAATTGTCAAGTTTTCAAGTTATCAAATTGTTAAGTTTTGAAATTATGAAATTATGAAGTTATAAAAATTTTCAAGTTATCAAATTATCAAATTGTTGAATTATCAAATTATTAAATTATCAAATTATCAAATTGTCAAATTATCAAATTATTAAATTATCAAATTATCAAATTATCAAATTGTCAAATTGTCAAATTGTCAAACTCTCAAATTGTCAAACTCTCAAATTGTCAAATTGTCAAATTGTCAAATTGTCAAATTATCAAATTATTAATTTATCAAATAATCAAGTTCCTAAATTTACAAATTACAAAATTCCTAGATTTCCAAGTATCAAAATTTTCAAATCAGCAGTTCCAAATTTCTAGATTATCAAATATCTAAATCCCCAAATTCCTAGACGACTGAATCACTAGATTCCAATATTCTTAGATCCCCAAATTCGTATGGTTCGAATTCCTACGACTCTATATCTCTAAATCCACTTTCTAGATCAGCAACTCCCTAGATCCATAAATTTCTGGACCAAGAAATCCCTAGATTTCAATATTCTTAGATGCCTAAATACCTCTGTACGCATATACTCATGCTTCCATATCCCTAGACTAATACATTCTTAAATTTCCAGATCTCCATATTGCTAAGATTGCTAAGTTTCTAGAGTCCTTCATAAAACCCAGAAATTACTAAAATCCCCAAATTTCTATATTCTAAAATTTTAAGATTTTTAAATTTGCAAGTTTATATAAATCCTTAGATCTACAAGTTCTAACATCCTCAAAGCCTAAGGATCCCAAATCTTATCATCTTCAAATTCTCAGATCCCTTAACATCCTCAAATCCTAAGATCCCCAAATTCTAACATCCTCAAATCCTCAGATTCCCAAATCTTAACATCCTCAAATTCCAACATCTCCAAATCCTCGGATCCCCAAATTTCTATATTCTAAAATTTTAAGATTTTTAAATTTGCAAGTCTATATAAATCCTTAGATCTACAAGTTCTAACATCCTCAAATCCTAAGATCCCCAAATTCTAACATCCTCAAATTCTCAGATTCCCAAATCTTAACATCCTCAAATTCCAACATCTCCAAATCCTCGGATCCCCAAATTTCTATATTCTAAAATTTTAAGATTTTTAAATTTGCAAGTCTATATAAATCCTTAGATCTACAAGTTCTAACATCCTCAAAGCCTAAGGATCCCAAATCTTATCATCTTCAAAATTCTCAGATCCCTTAACATCCTCAAATCCTAAGATCTCCAAATTCTAACATCCTCAAATCCTCAGATTCCCAAATCTTAACATCCTCAAATTCCAACATCTCCAAATTCTCGGATCCCCAAATTTCTATATTCTAAAATTTTAAGATTTTTAAATTTGCAAGTCTATATAAATCCTTAGATCTACAAGTTCTAACATCCTCAAAGCCTAAGGATCCCAAATCTTAACATTTTCAAATTCTCAGATCCCTTAACATCCTCAAATCCTAAGATCCCCAAATTCTAACATCCTCAAATCCTCAGATTCCCAAATCTTAACATCCTCAAATTCCAACATCTCCAAATCCTCGGATCCCCAAATTTCTATATTCTAAAATTTTAAGATTTTTAAATTTGCAAGTCTATATAAATCCTTAGATCTACAAGTTCTAACATCCTCAAAGCCTAAGGATCCCAAATCTTATCATCTTCAAAATTCTCAGATCCCTTAACATCCTCAAATCCTAAGATCCCCAAATTCTAACATCCTCAAATCCTCAGATTCCCAAATCTTAACATCCTCAAATTCCAACATCTCCAAATCCTCGAATCCCCAAATTCCAACGTCCTCAAATCCTCAAATCCCAAAACTGACTCATTCCCAGAAGTTGAAAGCACCAAAACTCCCTGAAAGTCAGTATCTACTATCTACTCGATAATAAACGAGTACAATTTATAAATAGCACGTCACTTAATTGGTGGCCACATTCTTCTTAGGGAAACCAGATTTCCCCTCAACTGTACATGAGAACGGGCTCGAGATATTAGCCGGAAATGGGGAAAAATGGATCGAGCACCTGCAACTTGTGCTGGACGGCATTTTAATCGAACGCCATATAATCGGCCTGCGCGAACGACGTAATCATAGAGTGGTGGACGAAATGATAAGACACTGTCTGATACTTTTCAAAGAAATTATTTAATTATACTTCAGCAAAGAGGAAAAAGATGTTCAGTCCTGGATTTACACTACTTTTGTTTTCGAATGGAATGTTGAAATCTTGATTTACTCTTTGACTATAGGTTAGTTGCAAAGAGGATGCTCGACCTGAACTGGTGATGATTATTTTTTAATTGCGGTAGGGTCTTGTAATATTTGCCAAGGCAACTACGGATGATGCGAAAAAAACTGTTGCATTCCGTATGCAGATCTTCAGTGAATATATGGATTAACGCACTCATTTTAACCACCTTGATCTTCAACTATGTTATCAAGAACGATTTTCTGAGCAACTTTTTGCGAACGAGTGTAATCGTTAAAACGGCAGTTGATTCAGAAATATGGAGAGAATTATCTTCAATATGGTGATTACTTTTTATTACTTTTTTTGAAAGATATAGAGTATATTTTAGTGTTATTTTATATGTTAGTTATATTTTAGTTTGGTAATTCAAGAATCTGGTAATTTTGCAACTCGGTAATTTAGGGATGTGGGAATCTAGGGATTCAGTGATATAGTAATGTGGGGATTTAGAGATTCCCTGGTGTACAAATTTGGGTCCCTAGGGATCTGAAGATCTAGAAATATTTGAAAATTTTCATATTTAGAAATCTAGGAATTTAGTCATTTGAAAATTTATAAATTTGGAGTTTTAGAAATTTGAAAGTTTAGAAATTTAGAAATTTAAAAATGTAGGAATTTGAAAATTTCGGGACTTGAAAATTTAGGAATTTGAAAATTTAAAAATATAGATATTTTACAATTTGGAAATTTAGAAATTTAACAGCGTAAAAATTAAGAAGTTTGAAAACCTAGAAATTTAAAAATTTCTGAATTTTAGGAATTAAAATATTAAAAACTTGAAAAACAAGAAGACTTAAAAACTGGAAAACAAACGAACTTGAAAATTTTGGGAACTTGAAAACTGAAAAATTGGATAACTTCAAGAATTGAAAATTTGATAACCAGAAAACTAAAAAACTTCATAATTGAAAAACTTGAAAAGTGACTTGAACACCTGAAAACTGGAAAACAGGAAAACTTGAAAACTTGCAGATTCGGGAATTATAACATTAGACTTGTTAATTACCTTGACAACTGGATTACTTAAAAACTTGAAAACTTGAAAACATGAAGATTTGAAAATTGGAAAACTTGATAACTGGAAAACTAGGAAATTGGAATACTTGAGAAATTGAAAACTGGAAAATTTGAAAACTTGAGAAATTAAAATCTTGAAGAGTTGATAATTAGAAAACTTGAAAGCTTGAAAACTGGAAAATTTGAAAACTGGAAAGTGAAAAATTGTAAACTTGAAAACTTGAAAACATGTAGATTTGAAAACTGGAAAACTTGCAGAGTTGGAAATTAGTAAACTTCAAAGCTTGAATTCTGGAAAATTAAAAAATTTTGAAAGTTGAAGACTTGAACACTGGAAAACTGAAAAATTTGATAACTGGTAAAAACTGGAAAATTGTATAGCTTGAGAAATATAACTTGAAGATTTGAAAATTGGAAACTTGAAAATTTGAAAATTTGAAAACTGGAAAACTTGGAAAGCTGAAAATTAGACTACTTGAAAGCTTGAAAATTCAAAATTTATAAATATGAAAAATTCGGTGAAGTTTACAGATATATTCTTATTCGAAGGAAGCCTACACTGCACTCGAGTATACGCACATCGACCGAGTGTGGTTTTCAGGTTTTACCCGATAAAACGCACGGCGTGCGCTAACGAGCTACAGAAACTTTTGTTTCTCGCTCAGGGGCACAATTTAAAGTTGGCACACGGTTTCATACCAATTATTTACGCGGCACGCGTGCGACAACAACTTGACCACCCCCGTTGGACAACGAACGTATTCGAAACGAAGACAATTAATACTTTAAGCTTACGTACGGGGTCAAAGAATTTCTCGGGAGCCGTTGCTTCCCGCCGGCTGATTTCCCGTGGGACCTGGATAATCCTATCGTGGACGGCTAACTTTTTGTCGGATAATACCGACTAACCTGATACCGACGGTGGTTAGGGGTAACTGGCGGCTGCGTGGAAAAATATTCATGGAAATCGCTGTGTCGCGTATATTTTTAAACGTGCCGATGAAAACGTATTTGCAATTTAATTAGGAGAGAAATTTTGGTTTTTTGTTCCTCTCTTTTGCTAATTATTAGCTTCTAAATCATAGTTGCTGATGTGTTGTGTACAGATGATCTTTTTGATAAATGACTGAAAAATATATTTTAGGATTGTAAATAATTTTTCAATGGTAAAAAGTCACTTTCAATGAGAAATGACTATAATAAAGAAAATAAAATTGAAAAAGAAAATAATGGTATTAAAATGTAAAAAAATTAGAAAAATATTAATATAAAAATTAACAGAACGAAATTGATAAATGCTGGCATCGAAATTAAAAATAAAAATTAAATAATTAAATAAATTTTAATATTCACACTAGGTTTACGGACGTTTAATGGTCACTTATATTTAAATTTGAACTAAAGTAGAAAAATAAATAAATTGGGGATGATCTGTGAACTGCATAAGACATTGATTCTTTAGCTTGACGAAAGTTGACATACATTTTTACAAAAATTTCTTAATAAATTATATCATTTAAAATAAGAGATCTATGATCCGTCATTTTGACGGGTTCCGTAAATCTAGTGTTAAAATTGAATAGCAAAATAGAAAAATATTAGTAGTACAATTAGGAAATAAAATAAACAAATATTAATATTATTATATTTAAATATATGATTCTATAGCATTATAGTTCTTTCACATTTTTCTCTTCGTCTTCTTAAGGCCCTTATATAATATGGGGCTCAAGTGTCTTGCACCTGCTGCACTTCATTCGTAGCCTTTATATTTCCAGCTGTTGGCAATATTTTTATGATATTCATCATTAATTTACATGATTTATGTAACATTTATTTTTAGTTCTAAAATATACTTCGTTGTTAAATCCAAAAATTGTTGAGTAATTATTACATTTGGAAATTATAAAATAACATAGTTTTTTGTTCATGCATATGTGAATATGATATGAATACTTAATTCTAGTGATGTTTAGTACTAATTTTGATTATACTGAGTTTCTACAACTACAGGAACCAAATGTGTTGAAATAAGAAGTATAAATAATAAAAATATCTACTTATAACCTTAGCTTTGGTAATAGCAGGCATTCTCCGTATAATCCATATAATAATCTTTATTATTTTCCCAAATATCTGTAATTCTTTTCAACTCATGCTGTGGTTGGAGAGTTGTAAACTAGTCTTTTGAGTAGGCAGACATTTTCTATGGCATTCAAATTTCACCTGACGGTATCGATACTCGAGTCTAACATAAACGGCCCTTAATCACTCACCACACAATTTATTATCACCATAGTAACAAATTGCTATGTTTCGTTGTCAGCGTATTTAGTAATAATTTTGCATGACCAAAGACAATTTTCCTTATATGACATTGGCGTGGAATTTTCAATTGTACTTTAAGAATCGGTATTTTTGAAAAATCCAATATGGCGGATCATCGACGGCGGCTTACATTCTCAACGATCTCTATAGGAACAATATAGTGAAAATATAAAGAAAAATACGTTTAGGCCAGATTTTTAGGTTATGTGGCCACCAAATCGCATTACTGTTTGTTTTATATTTCGCATGAGACGAATTTGATTATCACGACAGTAACAAATTGCTATGTTTCGTTGTCAACGTATTTAGTACTAATTTTGCATGACCTAAGATTTTCCATATATGACAATGTTGTAGGCATAAAAGTGAAATTTTCGTACGTGGTCCTAATTCGATGGCCAACATCTAATTATCCTTCAATCTCACACGTGTACAGCTCAACGACAAGACATCATCAAGGTGCAACGAACGGGCCGAAACAATCCTCCAAATTACTTGTAAAACCAAGTTCTGCGCCATAAACGCAAATCCCGTAGGCTCACGAGCGTGTCGCTTTAAACGAGTTGCAAGTTATGAGATCATCCGAAGTTCACGCTTCTTCGCGAACGTCTCTCGCTTCACCAACAGCAAATTATGCAAATTCGAGGGGAGTCGGTGCCTGCCGCGACAGCCGTTCCCATTCCCGTCTTCTCCATTTTTTCCCCTCCTCCTCCCACGACCGGATTGTTTGCAGCCGGAAGCTTCTCAACTCGTTTATGATATCCAGAAAACAGAGAAACGCTTTTGAGCCGCGATAGACGTAACAGGATTCTCGAAATGCTCGCCAACTCGTCAGCACCTTCTTCCCCGGTGTTTGCGAACGCGTTGGAAGGTGTAAAACGTCGTGGAGGGTCGAATAAAAATCATCGGAGCGTGTAATTGAAAGCTTTGTTTGACGAGAACAAGCTGAATTATCGTCGGATGGACGGCAGAGGATCAGAGCTATGAAAGAGAACCGGGATTCTTGAGTAATACCAATTTACACAGTAACTGTGGGAAAATAAGGTTATACACAATCACGGAACGAATAATTACGATTATATCAGGCCACCATTTTGTATTACTTCAGCGTGTGAAATTTCCACTTGAACTCTTTGAACTTGTTACACTATTTGAAACACTCTCTGAATTTAGTTCTTGGATTTTACACTGTGCAGTGACATTGTGATACTTTCTTGCAATTTTTATACTATTTCATGCTCTTGCAAGCTTTTATTTGTGGAAGTTTTTATATTACTTGTGATACACTCTCGGAAGTTTTTATACTACCTGTGATACAATCTTGGAAGTTTTTATACTACTTGTGATACACGCCTGGAAGTTTTTATACTGCTTGTGATACACGCTTGGAAGTTTTTATACTGCTTGTGATACAATCTTGGAAGTTTTTATATCACCTGTGATACAATCTCAGAATTTTTGATACTACTTGTGATATACGCTTGGAAGTTTTTATACTGCTTATGATACAATCTTGGAAGTTTTTATATTATTTGTGATACAATCTTGGGAGTTTTTATACTACTTGTGATACACTCTCGGAATTTTTTATACTACTTGTGATACAATCTTGGAATTTTTTATGCTACTTGTGATACACTTTCGGAGTGTTTATATTACTTCTGCTACACTCTCGGAGTTTTCATATTACATCTGATGAAATCTCAGATTTTTTTATCCTATTTGCCACACACTCTAGAAATTTTGTATACTACTTGTGATACACTCTCGGAGTTTTTATATCACCTGTGATACAATCTCAGAATTTTTGATACTACTTGTGATATACGCTTGGAAGTTTTTATACTGCTTATGATACAATCTTGGAAGTTTTTATATTATTTGTGATACAATCTTGGAAGTTTTTATACTACTTGTGATACACTCTCGGAATTTTTTATACTACTTGTGATACAATCTTGGAATTTTTTATACTACTTGTGATACACTTTCGGAGTGTTTATATTACTTCTGATAAACTCTCGGAGTTTTCATATTACATCTGATGAAGTCTCAGATTTTTTTATCCTATTTGCCACACACTCTAGAAATTTTGTATACTACTTGTGATACACTCTCGGAGTTTTTATATCACCTGTGATACAATCTCAGAATTTTTGATACTACTTGTGATATACGCTTGGAAGTTTTTATACTGCTTATGATACAATCTTGGAAGTTTTTATATTATTTGTGATACAATCTTGGAAGTTTTTATACTACTTGTGATACACTCTCGGAATTTTTTATACTACTTGTGATACAATCTTGGAATTTTTTATACTACTTGTGATACACTTTCGGAGTGTTTATATTACTTCTGATAAACTCTCGGAGTTTTCATATTACATCTGATGAAATCTCAGATTTTTTTATCCTATTTGCCACACACTCTAGAAATTTTGTATACTACTTGTGATACACTCGCGGAGTTTTTATATCACTTGTAATACAATCTCAGAATTTTTTATATTACGTGCGATATTACTTGTAATACAATCTCAGAATTTTTTATACTGCTTGTCATACACTCTCGGAATTTTGTATACTACTCGTGATACATTCTCAGAAGTTTTTGTACTACTTGTGATACATTCTCGGAGTTGTTATAGCACTTGTAATACAATCTCAGAATTTTTTACATTATGTACCATATTACTTGTAATGCAATTTCAGAAATTTTAATATTACTTGCGATACTCATAGTTCGTGATGCCGTTTGAGATACATTGAATAATTTATTAATTATTAGATAAAATATCAGTGCAGTAAACTACAGTATTTTCCAATAATTTGCATTGCAATATTTGTATAATAATATACAGAATTTGATCAATTACACAAATGTACGTATATTTGTAACTTATAAATTCACTATTCAAAATGAAAAAATGCTACTTGTTTTTTGCAACGTATATATTTTACTTTTAGTACATTTTCAAACCGTATCAATAATGTAAGATCTTTAATTTGACCTAAATTTCCATATATGACATAACGTTATATCCATAAAATTTTCGTGGTCCTATGATGGTCAGAGACGATAGCCATGACTCGTTAATAAACGGCGACGATATCGGGCGATATTCGAGGAAGAAATACGTGCGAACGTTCGTTAAGAATAATGCAATTTCCAAGCTCGTCGAACGCAATAATGATATATCGCCGATTGATAACATTCCGTTTCGAGCGTTTGCGGAAGGCTGAGCGCTATACGTGTCAAGCCAGGGGTGAACTGGCAAACGGGGCCGACAGGGGTGTACCAGGGTGGTCCACGTGTGTGCGTGCATTGCGAGGGTGTGTGGTTCAATAGGGTGGAAGAGAGGAAGGGCAGTTGAAAACGGGAGCTCCGTAAACGTGGCAAGCGCCAATGCAGCATAACGACACAGCCAAATGGTTCGACCATTACCGCGCCAATATTACCTGCTCATCTGAATTATTGTGTCGAGCGGCCGTGCGAAATATCTGGCATCGATATTGAATCGGTGGCGGGGTCACGGGAACGAAGAACGGGCTGATGAGGATGAGGACAGGCCCGACAGAGACCGTGTGCCGCAAAACGAACGAAAAAAAAGATGGAAGTGAAACGAGAAGGGAATTTTAACGAGAATAAATCTCCCGGCCACAAAGGCTTGCTTTTATGGAATTACTTTCAATAAATTCGCCCATTGTGCTGACCCATGGATTAGCGCGAATAAGCTGACCGTACCTTTGCTTTGCTACGAACTTCTAATTATCGACACGCGTTGAAATACCGGTTCGCACGTTGCGAGCGCAGCTTAAACTGCACCCTCCGCTGCGGGGTAATTCGAGGAATTTTCTGGTGTGAACATTATGGTAGCAGGAGAAATTCTTGGAGATTTTAACCATTCAAGAGTGGAAACGTGTTGGGAACTAATGATGCGATAATTATTGCGAGGTAATTAGTTCTTGTATATTGTAAATAAATGGTAGGAATTTTATGGAAAATATTTTGTAATTGTTAACAGTAGAGGTCATAAGTTCTTTCATTTTTAAAGGAATTTGTACATTACTAAATGTGAAGAATGCACAGGTTATAAATTTCCAAATCAAGTTCTTAATTCTCCAAATTTTCAAATATATTTATAAATCACTTTTTTAATTTCTAAGTTGTCAATTTCGAAAATCTCTAAATCTCCAAATTCTCAGATGTCTGTATTTATAATTTGTCCAATTTTTAAATATCTAAGTTGTCAATTTTGAAAAATTCCAAATCTTTAAATTTTTAAAATCTAAAATTCCATCAATTCCAAATCCCCAAGGTTATAATTTGCTAAATTTTTGAATCTCTATACTTCTAAATTCCCCAATTTCCAAATTTCCTAATTTTCAAATTATCGAACTAAACAATTTTCAGATACCTAAATTTTCAAATTCTCAAGTTTCTAAATTACTAAATTTCCAAGTCTTCAAATTACAAAATTACCAGATTTGCAAATACTCAAATTACAAAATCACTACATTCGCAAATCTCTATATTCAAATTTCCAAATTTCTTAAAATTGTGTAAATCAAGTAATTCATTTTCGAATTTTGTTTACAATCATTCTTCATCACAGCTATTTTTATCTATGGTTAAAAATTGTGATTGCGTATTTGCTATTGCGAAATGTAAACGTGTTGCATCTGGGAATAACATGCTGTACTCTCCAGCGTTTTTATTCGTAAATGATAAATAAACAGCAGGAATAAAAGTGGAACAAATTTTCCCGTTTCCTACTGCCAATGTTAATAGCAGACGCAAATTTTTTCAATAAACAAGAAACGTAATTAATTTAGCCGTTAGCAAATCTGAAAAGTATATTATTCTATAATGCTACGGTGAAAATATATATTGACTGATTATTAACATTACCATCGATTAATTTTGTAATACATAACATTTAAACTTAACCTATAATAATACAATAGCTTTTAATAAAAGGTTTGTATTTTTTTTCCTGATAGTTTGTTTAAGTAGAAATTTTATACGTTAGTTTAATGGTCTCCGGAAGTCAATATATTAATCTATATCATTAAGATTAAACATAGTAATGCACAACTGCCGTTTAACTCAAAATAAGTAAAAGAATAAATGACTAGGGATAAGACATAAACCGAGATAAGGATTATAAAGGATAAGACTTAAGTATATGCATTAATTCTTTGTATCGATAAAAGCCCACACATGTTCCAGGAATATTATTTTAATAAATTTGTAATTTAAAATAGAAAACCTGAAGATCAGTAGTTTCTTCGGTTTAGTAGTATTAATACACAACTATCACTAAAAACTGTTTTAGAATAGATGAAAAATAAAATTAAGAACAAAAATTCATGTTTAACAGAATTTTTTCATTTATAAATAAATATGAAAGCTTTGATGGATCTGTTCTGTTGATTTTTCTACTGCTGTCAAAATTATTATGCAGTAGAAAAATGAACAAACTATGTAATTTACTTGTAAAATTATTTTACTCTCAGATTTTCATAAATTATTATAAAAGTTTGTCTGAAAGTTGTTATAGATTTTGTATCGTTAGATTACGTATATTTTAATGGATTATGTCTACAGATTTGTGGTAGGTTCACATCTAGAAATAAATTATTTCTACTTTAATAGGAAGAAATACAAAGGACTTGCATTTTTATTGTGGGAAATACAGCGAACTGTTTCTTAAGTGACCGCTAGTGGCGCTCCAATCCGTCTGCAACGAACTTATTTAAACACTAATGGCGAATAAACTAATAAAATAATTATACGTGCTACATATTGACACTGTTATAAAAAATATAAAGCTACAGTCTCTTTTCTTCCATTATTACAAAAAACTATATCTTAAGTAATTTATTACAATAATATAATTCTACTAAAAATATAACTACAAGATTTTACTTAACACATCACAAGATTTAACGCCAAAATACTTTCAAGAATTAAAGAAACTCACAAGATGTACGCATGTGGCACATATTTACACAGCTATTAAAAATATAAAATATATTCTCTTCTATTATTACAAGAAATTAAACCCTGGTTGTGTTACAATAATGTAATTCTCCCAAAAACCGATTACAAGATTTCACTGAATACACCACACAATTTACACCAAATATGTACCCGTAATATACGATAGAACGATTTAATAAACTCGCCTGTTTTTCTGAAATATTTTTCCCCGAGACATCCGCGATACTGTTTCCCGCACGATCTCGTTAAACGGTCGTTTTTGCTCCGTGAGCGCACACCTTGCTTTACAATTATGTAAATTTATGGATTAAAAGTGTTTAAAAGTTTCTCCCTTCGAGTTAAAAGAGAGCAACCAGCGCAAAAAATACACTGCACAAAATGAATCGAGTTTCTTCGAATTTGAATAATTGCAACCGCAACAACCGCGTCGGCAAATAAGAAATCGAGGCCGCTGCGCCCGTTTAATCAGATTACAGAGAAATTGAACGGTGCGGCCAATTTCGTAAGTTAATTATGCGTTAGATGGACGAAAGTTCGACTCGATTACTCGATTTTGTTCGAGCCTTTCTACGGGATAGGCTCGTCTGGCCACAAGTGGTTCGCGGCGGGGCAAACCGAATGAAAATCCGATTATTTGGTGCGTAATCATTTTCCACGGACCAGGGTTAAAGTTATTTGCGAGGGTGCAACGAAGCATGCACAGCCCCGTCCGCTGCATTTACTTCGGCTGCTGCGATTCGCGAAATCGCAGATTATGGACTATGCTCGGCTTCCCGCTAATGTTCATCGAATTCATTTTGTTGACGTCAATCAATTATGCGCCGTGCCGCGATCATGGACTGCCTCCACGGCGCAACACTTCGAATCATCGATCTATACATTATCACGTGTTGCGTTTTCGATAATCAACTGCTGTTACGCGAGATATTCTGTCGATACAAAGATTACAGTTTCCGCAGAGACTGTACTGATTATGTTTGAGTTCTCAAAGTTCAAAAATTCGAATCTCTCAGGGTCGGATCATAGATACCTATGTATATTATTAGGTATTGCGATAATCGATTGCTATCATACATTTCGTAGATACAGAATTAGGGGTTCGGTAGAGACACCATTATAATTATACAACCCTCAAGTCCCACCATGAAAGACAGTAACCTTTACTCTATCACGTCTGCTCGTTTACCTAAATTAATACTCCCTCTTTAACCCCTTGCACTATTTTGACGAGTCTGACTCGTGACGCACTGGTACTTCAGTTGGGATCAATTTTACTCGAATTTTGAATATGTTTCAATTTGGAGTTCAATTCCAATTATAATTTGCATAGTCAACGATTGCATAATACCATGTTGTCATAACATTTCAACATTCTTTGTCTGTTTCAATATTGTAGCTGTGTTTAGTTAGTTCTGACTGACGCACCTGACAAATAGGTCATAGTGCAAGGGGTTAAAAGAAACTATTCTAAATAAAAAACCACTTCCCCACATAAGAATGAAAAACATTTCAACATCTATAATAAGTTATGTTCACATTTGCATTACATTTGAAAATAATTTTAACGTATATGAATTATTTAAAATTCATCGAAACATCCCCTTCGCCGTCTGTAATACTAAGCGTGTTATCCCATGGTTGAAGCGTTAAATCGAAGCAGATCATAGAAGCGCAGCGTGTCTTCAACCCCATACGAACTTCCCACCTCCGATGGTTTCTTCCGTGGCAGCAAAGTAGTCAAAAAGCACTCGATAGGCGACCCTAGGCTGTAGAATGATAGCATAACCGTGTATCTCGGAGTCGTCCGGCTAATGCGATTGTTATTACACGTATTATCTCATCGTGAGTAATCATGTTTCACATTACCGTGGCTCGTTGCTCGATCATGCTGAAACCTCTGGTAGATCGGTGCTCGGAGAGGCAACGCTAGGAACGCCTACTCGTACGCAAATCACCGTTCGCAAACACGTGTGCACTCTTTCGACATGGTCGTACGGAAACCGAGAGTGATCCTGCACGATGTAATACACGGACGCCATGGTCTCGCCATGGGGCGAACATCGCTGCCCCTACGAACGGTTCCTGATCGCTCTGCGAATAGTTTACATGGCGCGGGGGCGTGGTACAGATGTACACAGGGATCGGAATAATACGATACGGAATTCATGAAGGAAATCGGCCCACTGATAGAGTGGTTTCGTGCTGCGTGTAACGCCACTAGAAGGCTATCATTTAATCGCCGGATGAACATGCGGCCGCCATCGCGAATAGCCTCCTTCGGATGTCGCGTTTCATGCAACATTTCATCCGCTCTGCCAATTTATTTATTTTTCAGTTTCCTCGCTTTATCTTCTTTACCACTGCTTTATTTAGTATGACGCTTTATCTCATTTTGAGCATGATTGGTAATGGTATGGAATTGTTGAACTTTTTCTATTTATGATAGCAAACTTTGTATGACACTTACACTTTATTTTACTTGATATGACACTACTGAATTTTATTTCATTTGACACTACTAAATTTTATCTTCTTCGGTATGAAACTAGTTCATTATTTTATTTGGTATAACATTACTAAATTTTACTTCATTTGACACTATGAAACTTTATCTTCTTCAGTATGAAACTAATCAACTATTTAGTACAACACTACTGAACTTTATTTTATTTAATATGAATGTGTATTTTATTTTATCTAGTATAAAACTATACTTCATTTGATTTAACAGTGAAACTACATTCATTTTATAACTTGAAAATTTATTACAATATTCTTGTGTTAGAGATAAAAAATTAACACTGAAACTACCAACCAGGCTATCTTTAGGCTTCATATTTTTACTATAAAATTTTATTGTCTTTTTAAAATCTGTTATATTTGAAAAATGGTTGTATATGTTGATGCTTCACTATTTATTTAAAACTAAGTGTGTAATTTTCCATATCTTACCAATAATTTGCAACGAAAATTTCTAAACCCTCATTAACCCTTTTCTCTTTTCAAGGTTTCAAAGTTTCAATTTTCAAATTCGTCAAAAAAATGGAATTTTTCAAATTTTCTGACCTCAATTTCTGACAACAATTCGCAACGAAACGATTTTTCGACCGGTTTTTGACAGCAGAAACGAGAACTCTGCCGCTAATGCATGCAGAACGAGTACGTTCTCCCGTCCCCATGGGTGACTACGTGCCCGGAACGTAATGATCTTTCGAACAATAAATACTCCGAACGTCTGGTGTTTTCAATATTCTACTCATCCAACGGCCATAGAGGAGGTCTTTGCCAGTGTGAAGCGTGTGAAAATAAGTAATGTAAGCTGAGAGGTCAATACGTTTGTTGAACATAGCTAGCATTGCGCTGTCCTCTCTTTGCTTCAATACAATGAAACAAAGCCGCTTTAGAATTGCACGGACCGTTTTGTACATACCGCGCCGAGCAGAAAACCTAGAACACTCGGAATAAAAGATGACTTTGTTATTCTATGTGTAAATTTAGGGATGTGTTAGACTTTCTTTCCTGCATCCATTTTATCCTTTTCTTGCGTTGCAAACAACCCTTAACATACAATTTCTGGTGCACGGTATGTCACGTTTATTTGAGAGCACTCACGTATTTTGAAAAATATAAATCATATAAAGAAATATTTGTAACAAAATTGGGTGTTATCAAGGGATATTCTCTTGTTTATTTAGTTTTGAAATATATTGTTAAGACCGTTTGAAAATTTAAAAATGGGTCACTATATTTTTTGGAACATTCTATGTAAGAAAATAAGTACGATATTAAAAAAGAATAAAAAATTTGTAAGATACGATATATTTTTGTACAAAATATAAAGTAGCATATTTGGTTATTCAATATTATCAAATTTACTGTCTTGAGTAGTGTCGTGAAGTGTTTAGTGAGGGCTCAAGGTAAGTTAGGGTTGAGTTTCGGTTAGGCTTAGATATACAATTTTTCAATACAGTATCAAGGTTACCATTCTAAGGAAAGATATGGACATCTTAGGTTGGGATAATTGGATAATCAAAATATAATCAAGGTTACCAATCCATGTAATGAAGATTTTAAGTTAGGAGTTTAATATGTCATTAAGGTTACCATGATGATTTTAGGGTAGAGTTTGATTACGGTCACAATTACATTAGATATGATTAAGTTAGGGTTAAATTGGAACAATGGTTAAATAATATTACATTTGGGTTAAGCATACATTAGATTACAGTTAGGTAACATTAAAATTAGATAAAGGTTAGATTAACCAGACTCGTTTATGAATAGATTAGAATAGATCAACGGGTAGAATATAGTTAGGTTAGGTTTGCGTAAAGTCAGTATATGATTCGCTTAATAAAGGTTGCCTCAAAATTAGATTAGTCATTGTTAAGATATCATTAGAATAGGCTACATAAATTCAGAATAGATGTAAGGTTATCAGGCTAGAATGGTTAGGTTAAAATTTCGTCAATGTCGAATTGGGATAGGCGAATTAATAGTCTGATTAGATTACGCGGACAATTTGTTATAATAATAATAATTGTAGTAAGACTTTAAGATAGTTGATAATAATTATGTTCAAAATTTTCAGTGTTCTAAAATGTCAAGGTTCAAAAATTGTAATATGTCAAAATCCAAAAGTGGAAACTTTCTTACCTTAACAAAATAATCTTCAATTACCCTATAATAATAGATCACAAATTCTATCACGTTACTTTGGTCCCTAACCATGTTTTCCAGAATAGAAGTTATAACCTACAAACCATCATTCGTTGAAACTAACTATAGGAACTTATAAAGACATCATCTCAGAATGCTCTAACAACTAATCGGTTTAATATGAATGTAGCTATGAATATTAACGAGAAAGTCGAAATGGAAGAAATCTACTTGAATGTCCTGAATTACCAATTCATCCACCGTATGCGATTCACATTGCGGCCAATGTCAATCAACGTACAAAACATATGTGATGTAGGTACAACAATGAAAAGAAAATGGTGTAAGGACGTCTGTGGAAGTAGCGAAAAGACGCGTTACTTTCAACACGCCATTCGTCGTTCTCCCACCAGAAGTAGACTACAATCGTTCTCCTGGAATCTTTCAACGATCAAACGTAATTGGCACAATTCATTAATAAATTTCAATCTTCCACATCCGCTTATTTTACATTCCGCCGAAACAAAACCATCGCTATTCACGCACCTAGGTTCGTTAGAACAAGAACGAGTCTCCGCGTCAGACAGCTGTGAAATTCTTTCGACTGCGCAGGGTTATTACGTAGATTAATCATTCGGACTTGTTTCTGTTTTGCCAGAGGTCGCGTGTCATTAACCGGTTGATAGATCACGCGTCCGCACTCGCGGCGATCCGTAATTCGCCTAATTTAAATCGTACACTAGCAAGCGGCCAAAGAAACGGGGAAACAATGTCGGGATGCTGGGAGATCAAGGCAGTTTCATTCGGAAACAATCTATCATTCTGCCGATCTGTTTATCGATATCGATGTTCAATGACCAACCCATTCACGGCACTACAAGATAACCGACGAGTTGGCGCGTGAAACCCAAAGTAAAAGAAGCTCCCCACCGTGAACACTTCCAGAATTTCGGCAAATAAGAATAATGACAATAACAACTGTTGAATTCGCATTATTTCACTCACTTGAGAGACGTTTGCCGACTATCATCTGGAGGTTTGAAAGTTTTGGAATAAGGTGATTCGAAGTTTTGAGATGTACGTTTTAAAATTTGGAACTTTAGTTTTAGAAATTCTGAATATTCGTAGCTTTGGAATTTGGAAGATTGAAAGTTAAGAAGGTGAATGATCGAATTTAGAATGATCGAAATGTGCAAATGTTAGGACTTTCGAAAATTGGAATTCAGGAACGTAAGGACATTGGAAAGTTGAAACTTTGGGTGATTCAAACTTTGGAAAGTGGGGACTTTGGAAGGTTAGAATCTTTCAAGGTTGGGACTTTTGAAAGTTGGAACATAGAGAAGGTTGGGACTTTGGAAAGTTGGAACAGTGGAAGGTCGGAACTTTGAAAGATCGAACCTTAGGATGATTGAAACATTAGAAGATGAGTACTTTGGAAGGTTAAAACATTGTATGGTTGGGACTTTGGAAGGTTAGAACTTTGGAAGATTGGAACTTTGGAGGGTTAGAACTTTGGCAGGTTCAGACTTTGGAACGTTAGAACATTGGTAGGTGGAGACTTTAGAAGGTTAAGACTTTGGAACGTTAGAACTTTGGAAGGTTGAAACTTGAAAAAGATGACGTTTCAGAAGGTTGAAATTTTGGAAGGTCGAAAATTTGGAAGATTATAACATTAGGAGTTAATAACTTTGGAAGGTTAAATCTTTGAATGATTTAAACTTTGGAAGGTTGGAACTTTGCAAGGTTAAAACATTGCACTGTTGGGACTTTGGTAGGTTAGAACTCCGGAAGATTGAAACGTTGCAAGGTTGGAACTTCGAAAAGTTGGAACTTTGGAACGTTAGAACTTTGGAAGGTTGGAACTTGAAAAGGATAATAATTACTGTGCGACCGCTCGAGCCAATACTACCGCAGAAAATACGTGTGAGGCGTCCATTTTTCTATTCTGACCAATTGGAGTAACTCTTCTAAACATGTCACCCTCACGCGCTACCTCGTGTGTTGACATCAGTATGTGTTTTGATACTTGTTGTTGATATTCGTGAACTTGACAGTAACAAGAATGTTATGATGAATCAGTACCGAAGAAATCGTTGCGCTTTTAACGTTGAATTATTATAAAATTAGAAATTTTCATATGTATAAAAATAACTTGCAAATTTAGGAATATATCGAAGTATTAAGTTTGACAGGTTTTGAACCGTCAAATTTTCAAATACAATTTAGAAATTTAAACGTCTGCTAATTGAGAAATCTAAAATCTTAGAAGTTTCAAATTTCCATACACTTTAAAGTTAACAAATTTTTGATTTTCCAAAGTTCCTCACCCACCGACTCGTTGATTGGTACCATAGATTCAGTTCAAACATCCTATGGTTAGTTATTCTGAACTCCGTCCCTAGATATCACCCTTTACCGTTGTTAACCCCTTGCATGATTTGTCAGGTGTGTCGGAACTAATCACATCTACAATATTAAAACAGACAAAGAAAGTTGAAATGTCACTTCAGTATTATGCAATCGTTGACTATGAAAATTACTGAACTCCAAATTGCGTATTAAAAATTCGACTAAAATTGATCATAGCTCAAGAACGAGTGCGTCACGAGTCAGAATAGCGCAAGGGGTTAATACTCATTCCCACCACAAAAAGCTATAAAATCTCGAGAGCAGAAATTTGAAAGTCATCACGAACATTTACCGTATTAATTAACTCTGTGAACCTTTCTTGAAGCGTGTGTTGAGCTCGGAATCCAATATCGAATCTCGAGGTTGATGAAAACAGAAACTGAATCTATATTTGTGTGGCAGTTTAATTATCTATGCGGACCGATCGAGGAGACACGGAAGAATCGACATCGTATTTTCACGCTGTTATATCCCATTACTCTGCCGGAAGAAGCCGGCTGCAGAAGGTAATGGAGTGACGGTTGTAACGAGATTCAAGCGACTGGAATTCGGGATGATGGTAAAGCGGATTCGAAGAAATCTTTCGAGACTTTCGTCGCGTTCAATGAACGAGCTTGTATTACCGGAATGCGAAGGATTTTAAGTAAGAGACGCATTCACGTTGCACTTATGAGAGTAACTCTTACATATGGTATGAAGAAGATAACTTTTCGACTATAATTTAACCCTCCGCACACTGAAGGCGACTCGTGGACGCCATTCGGCTACTTTGAAACTGCAGTTGAAAATTTCATTCGGCAGTATTTTTGTGCTTAATGAATCTTATCAAATATTTTCGCAATATTTTGTTGTATTTATTGTACATAATTTCAAGCAGTTAATAGGAGTGTTTGCAATTAGGCGAATTTTTAATAATACAGGCGAATCCTATGAAAATTTAAGCGTTATTTATGAATAGGTATTAGTACAATTTGAAATAAGTAATTTTAAATAAGTCATGTGACTCTACATCTACGTCTTCAAATCTTTCTACTTTAGCAGTAACCCAACAATAAATTACACAATAAGACTTCAGCTACATCGCTTAGATCCGTAATCAAATATCTGCTCGAAAATAGTCTGACCAACCCACCACAACAGAAAAAGGCAGACGCAAAAACGTTTAGGGCGAAATAGCAGCGATCCTCCCCTAATCTCGGGGCGGACAGTTGGCGCGTACAAAGCGGAACATTCCCTGTAAGAACTGCCTGTAATGTCTAGTCGTACACGTAACACGATTCGTATTTCGTCGTCACAACGAGCTGTGCTTGCTCGATCGGAATGAATTCCATTCGACGGGGACCGAGTAAAGGCGACGACATTTCCGACACATAGTCGTAGCCAGGCTACTTGTGCCCTCTTGCACGCTCCCGTAGCTGTGCCCGAGAAATTCCGACAAGAGGTCTCGTTAAAGATTCACCTAGCCCACGTCGACCGGATTAAGGTCGGACGAACCCACTTTACGAATAGTGATTTTCCAAATGCATGTGTGTACGTGTACATCCCCGCGATAGCATATTTAAAGGGAATTATACAGGGTGCTTCAAAGAACGAAACGTAACTGTTAGATCTTATGCATGTTACAGTGAGAGGAAACCTCAGTACTTACTAGAAACCTAGTAAGTTTTTAGGGATGCAATAGAACGGGTTTTCCATCACATTTGTAGCTTCAGATCAATTCTCTACCCCTAGCAACAATAAGAGCCAAGTTATTACATTCTAGCAAATTGTTGGT
Organism: Megachile willughbiella; assembly: GCA_945859595.2. Lineage (NCBI taxonomy): Eukaryota > Metazoa > Arthropoda > Insecta > Hymenoptera > Megachilidae > Megachile > Megachile willughbiella. Next base: position 5,055,658 of record OX243807.1, read on the forward strand.
TAGTCACATCTGGTTGTCAGCTCGCTGGGGTGTTTAAACTCCCACACCCCCATTAGCCACCTTTTGGCAGTTTTGACAATTTCTCTAGGGATTTTGGACCATTTTAAGAAAATTTGCTTCTCTGACAAAAAGTCGTATCTGGCACGGTTTGGCCTGTACGTTTGTAGTCAAGATGGTGTTTTACAGTATTCTGATGTCTGACATAATATTGAGGTGACGATACAATTTGAAATTAAAACAAATCGAAAAAATTGAAAATATTCGGAAGATTTGGAAGTTTGGTATAAATGTAATAAATGTACGAAACGTTCTGAAACTATATATCATAATTGCAAATTTTTTATAGGAAACTAAATCTGGAAGTTTGGTACTAAATACGAATTGTAATAAAATGTTGATATGAAACTTGTACTATAATTATGGAAACAAAATTCCTTGTGAACAAAAGAATATTTTTATGAGGTAAAGAAGTAAATTGTAACGTTTATGAAACAGTATGAAAACTGTAAAAGTTCATGAAAATGTGATTCAATAGAAATCTAACCCATCTGTTAGTCCCTGTTCATCGTTGGAACACAGCACCAGATGTTGCTTTTTGATCCATCTAATTAACATCTGCAGGGTCGTATAAATAATACCGGTGATCAATCTTTCGGAACAGGTGAGAGTCGAAAGAAGAGGCAGTAGTTAGCGTTCGTAGGCAGTCAGACATAATCACAGACGGCCATACAGAGAAACTTGGCACGCGCGTTTTCGTACGCGTGCTACTAATTAAGCTGGTTAACAAGGCTGGATATTACGACGAGTATATTCGAGGCAGCAGCCGGTTCTCTTCACGTTGAAACTGGATATCGGTACAGTTAAGAACAAATCTGACGACGCTAAGGAAAATTTATGAATTTGAGAAATTTGAGCATTTGGGGATTTAGATGTATGGAGATCTGGAAATGTAGGAATTTAGTAATTAAGAAATTTGGGGATCTCAAGATTTATAAATTTATTCGCAATTTAAGGAATTTATATTTTTTCAAATTTTAGAATTTGGAAACCTCGAAATATCAGAATTTGAAATTGACAAGTGCGAGAATTTGAGATTTTGAAATTTTGGCATTTGGAGATTTAGATGTATGGAGATCTGGAAATATAGGAATTTAGTAATTAAGAAATTTGGGGATCTCAAGATTTATAAATTTATTCGCAATTTAAGGAATTTATATTTTTTCAAATTTTAGAATTTGGAAACCTCGAAATGTAAGAATTTGAAATTGACAAATGCGAGAATTTGAGATTTTGAAGTTTTGGCATTTGGAGATTTAGATATATGGAGATCTGGAAATATAGGAATTTAGAAATTAAGAAATTTGGGATTTCAAGATTTGTAAATTTATTGAATTGGCAATTTGAGAAATATTTTCAAATTTTAGAATTTGGAAATCTCGAAATATTAAAATTGGAAATTGTCAAATGCGGGAATTTGAGAAATTCGAAATTAGGGCATTTGAAGATTTAGAAACTTGAAACTGGAATTACAGAAATCTAGAAATTCAGAAATTTGGGAATATGGAGTTTTGAGGAATTTGAAAACTTTGAAATATAGGAATTTGACATTATACAAATGTGGAAATTTTGGCATTTAAAAATTTATAAGATTTGATAGTCTGGAAATATAGGAATTTCAGAATATTTAAATTTCGCAAGATAGACATTTGAGAAAATAAAAATTTCGATAATGTAGGAATTTGGGAACAAGAATTTCAATATGTAAGAATTTGAAAATATAAAAATGTCAAAACACAGAAATTTGAAAATATCTAAATTTCGAAATGCAGGAAGTTGAGAACGCAAAAGTCTCCAAATAAAGCAATTTGAAAATGCAAAAATTAGAAGGTTATTTTGCAATTCAAAAATATAAAGAATATCAACAATTTAGAAATCTAAAAATTCGAAAATTGAGGAACTAAAAAATTGTCAAGTTCAGAAATGTACCCTTATCCAAAGAAGACCCACGATGCACCCGAGCGTACAACCGAGTAAAACAGTTTTCGCCATTCCGTTGCAACGAAAAGTCATGACAACGTCTTGTGCGACAGTTGCACAGGATGCCTGTTGTGCGAACAAAGTTCGACGAATTCCGTCTAATTGACCCACGTACATAGACAAAGTTTAACCGAACAACGGAGGACAAGTTTCAGAAACAGTGACTTCTATTTGACCCCGTAACGTCTATCGTTCCCCTGCAGATAGCTGTACGAACAAAATTGAGTTTTTCTTTTGTCAAATTCCACTGCAATTTTTACCTCGATTCAATTTAATTACTATACTATTTGTTCAGAGAACTTAATTTGAAACTTATATTTATTATACAAAAAATATTGATAATAATATAACAAAAATAATTATACATAACAAAACAAAATGGAAATAAACTTTTACTGATTCATTTTACTTTAACTGAAATCGTAATGATTTTACTTTTTTAACACATTGACCACAATTGAAAGTTGAATCCAGTAGTGTTCTAATTTTGAATAAATTTTACCAAATATTTTCATAATATCTTGTTACATTTTCCATAGATCCATTAATGCGAGAATTTTCGATTAGGAAAGTGAACAAATTAATAATACACGTTCATCGGTATAGAAATTTAAGTGTCACCCATATATGGTGCTGTCAACGTGTTAATATGCACGTGTTAATTTTTACGACTGACCGGAAGTGCAATACAAAGCCACACCACACGTACTCGTGATGGCCAGCGCCCTCTAATTGAGACACTTAACACTATACATTAACACTATACTATACAATACTATTACTATATTGTAAACTTGTAAGTTTCTGAATTGACAGATATCTTTGATGAACACTTGTGTAATATTACACAAACGGACTCGAAACTGTTCCAAAAAAAAGTCTAAAAATTAAGGCATTTTTGGACGGTCGTACTACAGTATGTATAAATAGATGTTACAGGTAATAAAATTAAAGAAAAAGCAATAATAAATTTTATGAAAGCAATGACAATTTCTATGAAAGTTTACAAATTTTTATAATCTTCATGAAAGTTTACAAATTTTTATAATTTTCATGAAAGTTTATTAATTCTTATAATTTTCAAGAAAACTTACAATTTTCTACAATTACTGTAAAAGTTTATAATTTTGTACACTTTTAATGAAAGTCTGCTATTTTATACCATTTTCATGAAAGTTTACAATTTTGTACAATTATTACAAAAGTGTATAATTTTGTACACTCTTCGTGAAAGTTTGCAAAATCGCACAATTTTTATAAAAGTTTATTTCATACAATTTTTATGAAACTTTGCAATTTTGTATAAAATAATTGCCATGAAAATGTATAATTTTGTACAAACTTTGTGAATGCTCTTGAATTTCAGGAATTGGGAAATTTGAGTTTGCAAATTTGGCACTTTGATAAAGAAAATAAAAATTTGTTTGACGAATTTCATTAAAAATTCACTTAATTTCGAAGTTAAAGGTTATAAAATACAGAATTTAATGTCAAGAATTGAGAATTAAAAAAATTGAAAGGTAATTCCGTTTTAAAATTCTAAGAATTTCCAGCACTTAACCTCCTAAGTTAATCCTTCTACGCATACTCTTTCTCGTTCATTATACGTACGATACAAATTACATAATTCTTCACTTAGTAGCAATTAAAAGGTCTAACATTTCTCTCATTCAAAGCTCCCTTTTACCGCGACCAATTAAAATGGCTGCATTCCGTGAATTGTTTGAAGCTGTTCAAGTTCCAAAACGGCTGAATTACACAATGATATGGTGGAAAATGGTTTGATATTGTCGAAAATCCGTGTCGAGAAGTCAAATCATTGTACTTGGTTCTCGTTTTACGTCGCCTGTTACTCAACGGGGGCTAATTTTAACGAGATTAATTAAAGTGGTGTACGAAGCCCTCGACAAAGGACCGGTACTCCTCTAGGTGCACTCATTGTGGTCTTAGTGGTAATTTCAGAAGGATGTGGTAGCTTTCATAGCGAGGATTTCTTTGATCTCCCTTTAATTCCAGCGAATAAATAAATTAAATTAAACGACGCTCTAATTTGTCACTTCTCGCTACGGTTTTTCCTTTGGATCTTCCTCAAAAGGAATAAATTAATACTAAATGTTATGTTCTTTAATGTCTCGATATACTTGCACATTTTGGACCCTACTTTAGCAATTTCATAACTTTGAAATGCTGCTTTAGATGTCCCTTTAGGTGTTCTTTGAAACACTACCGATGTTTTATGATAATAAATAACATTTGCGGATGTTGAGAGTTGTAAGAGATTTTATGAACTATTTCATGGCTGTATACAGCAATTATTTATTATTTTTTAATATATCATTGAGTTTTCAGAAAAATTCTACAAAAAATAAACTCTCATAAAAATTGTACAATTGTGAACTTTCATGAAAATTAGACAAAATTCTACAACAACGTAAATTGTCACAAAAAATGCAAAAATTTGTGAACTTTCATGAAAATTCGACAAAATTCTACAACTACGTAAATTGTCACAAAAAATGCAAAAATTTGTGAACTTTCATGAAAATTCGACAAAATTCTACAACAATTTAAATTGTCACAAAAAATGCAAAAATTTGGAACGTTCATAAAATTTACACAAAGTTGTAAATATTCATAAAAATTGTACAAAATTGTACACTTTCATAAAAAGTGCACAAAATTTGAACTTTCATAAACAGTATTCAAAATTATACAAAACTGTAAACTTTCAGAAAAAGTGTGTAAAATTATAAACTTTCACAAAGAGTGTACAAAATGTATAAAATTTCAAAATTACCATGATCTAAATTCATAAATACTCAAATATCAGAATGTTCAAATCCTTGAAACTTCAAATGTCAAAAAAATGCGAATTCTCAAATTTTTCATAGTTTTAAAATTTCTTAAATTTCCAAAATTGATAATGAAGAATGTTACATGAAATAAATATTTGGCACCTGTATGTAATTTTAAAAGCAATTAAACCAATTCGAGAACCATGACTCCAGTGTCACGTGACTTCTCTTATTGCTACAGAGACAAACTATTAATCGGGTCCATAGTTTCAATCTGAAATTTGGTACGAACCGAGACACTGCCGGCAACTGGCAATAATTAAATCACACGAAACTCCCGAAAGACTGAAATTGACGTTTCATTAGCAACGAAACATTCTCCAATTATTATTGTACGAGTACGAAATGTATAATTGGAAATCATGTAAATTTGCGCGGGTAATTATTACGCGATTTTTAATTATTTTCATCATTGATACATTTAGAATATTCACTCTTTCGTTTAATACTTGTCTAATTAAAATATATGTTCCTGCGAATACGTAAACAGTATGTAATTAAACATACATGTTCAGAGGTAATTAGTAATTGGTAAGTTAAGGCAATTGTTATTCAGAAGTTGAAATAAAAATAAATACTTGAAAATTTGAAATTTCTGTATTGTTAAATATTTATGTTTTTTAGTTTGTCAGTTTATAAATATTAAAAATAGGAAGTTTGTTAATCTGTGAACTTTTTAGTTGAGTTTTAGGTATGTGTGTAGATTTATAAATTTTCAAATAACCAAATTTCTAAGTTTGCAAACTTTGTTACTTTGAAGATTTGGTATAGGTACCTATATTTCTAGATTTTCAAGTTTCCAAATTTTCAAATTTTCAATCTTCTAAATTATCGACTTTGTAGATTTCTGAATTTGAAAATTCTTAAAACTTAAAGTTCAAATATGGAAATACCAAATTTTGTAAATTTCTAGATTTATAACTTGGGGAATTGGTACATTTGTAGATTTCCAAATATGTAAATTTAAAAAATTTGTCAATTTGTAAATTTGTAAATTTGTAAATCTGTAAATCTGTAAAACTGTAAATTTGTAAATCTGTAAATTTGTAAATTTATGATTTGATAAATCTGTAAAATAAACTTTTGAACTTGAGAACTTATAATTCTGTAAATTTCAAGATCTGTAAAATTGTAAATTTGTAAATTCATAAAATACAAATCTGTGAATTACTAGATCAGTAGATCAGTAAATCTGTAAATCTGTAAGTCCAATATAATGAATCATACACATTATAGTACACCTAATTCCTCAAATTCCTAACCTACCAAATCATCAAAAACCACAAATTACAAATGCTTAAATCTCTAAAAAATATATTTAAATTCCTAAAGTACAAACTCTAAAAATGAAAAAATTTCGTAATCTGCAAATAAAAATAAAAATCGTAACTTGTACAGCTACCTGTTACAGGTTAGACCGTCACAAGTATTATAGCAAACTCATGCCATTCCATTTCAATGGCATTGTTCGCAAACCCGTCGACTTGCAACCGCAATCATTTTTGTCCTTGGATTACCTTGGTTTGCACAGTTTATAATTTTCTCCCGCAACGGAGACGAACGTTTTCTTCTTCTACTTGTTTTGTCCTCCGGTCGTTCTACCCGTTCAGCTTTCTTACTCGTACAACCGATTACGGTAACTACATTGTTACCGAGCCCGACAAGATTGCTTTCCGTAAACACCAATCTTCCGGCGAACGATACGTCGTGACCTTTACAAACGACGTCAAATTTGCCAAGGTCGCTTGAACTATGCAAAGGCCTCAGCACTTTCTAACTGTACTTTATGCAATTCGGAGAAATTACTCGGCAATTTTGCTACTTTGAGCGATTTCTCAATAGCAGATGCGTATGATTTATATTCCGGAATTATGGCGCATACTAGATTTTTGTATGAAAGAAATATTTATACAGGTGATCCTTGAACTGTATATCTTGATGAATTCAATAAAGTATATTTTCCGGTAATGTTTACATAAAAAATGTTTTTTTATACAGAAGTGTACGGAGTTAAAATTGATAAGAATTAAGATTAATAAAAGATGTAAATATGGTATAAATAAAAATTATGAAATTAAAATTAATAAACGTTATAAAATTAAAATTAATAAATGTTATAAAATTAAAATTAACGAAAGTCATAAAATTAGAATTAGTTTAAGTTATAAAAGTGAAATTAATGAATGTCATGAAATTGGAATTAGTATAAGCTATAAAGTTAGAATTGATGAAAGTTACAAAATTGAAGTTGATAAAAGCTACAGAATTGAAAGTGGTTAATGATATAAAATTAGAATCAATAAAAGTCACCAAATAAAAATTAGTAAATGCTATAAAAATAGAAATAATAAAAGTTGTACATTTAAAATTAATAAAAGTTATTTAATAAAAATTGGCAAATGATATAAAACTGGAATGAATAAAAACCAAAAAATTAAAATGAATAAAAGTCATAAAATAAAATTAGTAAATGCTATAAAAATAGAACGAATAAAACTTGTAAAATTAGAATTAATAAAAAATATAAAATTAAAATTAGGTAAAGTTATAAATCTTATAAAATTAATGTTATGTATATATTTTTCTTGTTCATTTCGAAACTTCCAAAATTAACAACAATTAATTATAACTTACGTGTAGAAGGATCAACAATTTTCAGAATCCCATTAAGGAAGCTTCAAATGTCTTACCTGAAAAAAATTCAAAATCAACTCTTCAGTTAAAAATTTAAAAATTTGTGTCATTAATAATAATTATAATATCATCATTGACCATTATGCTTTTACCTCCACATCGATTAGTACAAAAGTGAAAATTTGAGACAAAATCAGAAACAAACAATTGATTTGAAAAAAAGATTTGAATAACAATGGTGCAAGGAACATGGACACAATACTGATGCGCAGTGGTCGTAGAAATATAGCGTGGTCGTAAATCTCGTCGATCTGTAAACGACACGTGTATCGTTCACGCTTGACTGCTTCAGAAGATGAGAAATGCTGATAATGAGCTCGAGTCGATGTTCAGTGTCGTACGATGTCGATGACCATATTCATTCATCAAAGTATTATTGTCTTTTTTTTCTTGCTGATATCAGTGTACAGAAAGTTGAAGTTCTGACAAACATTCCAAGTACATATTCAGAATTTATAGTTATAGTACTGAATGAACTTGATTGATATAAATCTTTCAGGATTTCCAATTTCCAAAGACTACAAAATTTATATAACGAAATTTTCAAATTTGTAACATTTTAAGACTGCACAATTGTAAATGTCTGAACTTGTGGATTTGTCAATTTGTCAATCTGTGAAATTCCAAAATTTCATTATTCCAAAACTCCAAAATTTAAAAATTCCATTATTCAACATCCAAAGTTCCAAATTCCAAATTTTCAAGGATCTAAAATTAAAAAGGTCCAAACACCAAAATTCAAAAATTCCAACATTCCAAACTTTTAACATTTCAGAGTTCTAAATTTCTAAACTAGCAATATCACAAAGTTGCAAAATTGTGAAATTCTAAAATGACAAAGTTGCAAAATCACAAAATTCTAAAATTACGAGGTTGCAAAAGCACAAAATTCTAAGATAACAAAGTTGCAACATCACAAAATTCTAAAATTACAAAGTTTCGAGATCATAACATTGTAAAATTACAAAGTTGTAAGATCACAAAATTATAAGATAACAAAGTTGCAACATCACAAAATTCTAAAATTACAAAGTTTCAAGATCATAAAATTGTAAAATTACAAAGTTGTAAGATCACAAAATTCTAAAATTACAAAGTTGCAAGATCACAAAATTCTAAAATTACAAAGTTGCAAATGCACAAAATTTTTAAATTACAAAGTTTCAAGATCATAAAATGCTAAAATTACAAAGTTGCAAAATCACAAAATTCTAAAATTACAAAGTTGCAAAAGCACAAAATTCTAAAATTACAAAGTTGCAAGATCACAAAATTCTAAAATTACAAAGTTACAAAGGCACAAAATTCTAAAATTACAAAGTTGCAAGATCACAAATTGTAAAATTACAAAGTTGCAAGATCACAAAATTCTAAAATTACAAAGTTGCAGGTACGAAAATTCTAAAATTACAAAGTTGCAAAACCACAAAATTCTAAAATTACAAGCTTGCAAAATCACAAATCCTTAAAATTCATATATTCCAATCTCGTCTATCGCAACTATGTCCACCGCACATAAAAAAGCGCGCCAACACCCTGAAACAGCAACACTACGTATTCAGGGATCAATTTCCCCGATCAATCAGGGTAGCGCATAATTACAGATATTACGGTACCGACATGAGTCGAAGGTGCCATATTAGGAACCCACACCATAATGGAGTCCCATGCTCCACCTCTTCGCAACTATTAAACAGACAAGGTAGCGCAATGGAATCAACAGTATAGGTCAGTGGCTGGTGCATGAACATTCTTCAGGGGATCGATTAGATCGACACGCTGTCTTGTTTATATACGCCCACATACGCGAATACCAGTCCGTGACCGCGTCCCTGTTCTATCGATAGCCGCTCCTTGAATTATGGTACCACCCACCATAGCGGCGTTCGATCGCATAAATTATTCAATGGCGAACGCGCACCTGTAATGGAGCAAATCAGTTTCGTGTAAAGGTGACGGCCATGCTTGCAATTATTTCTCGCGAATCCGGTCGCGATTCCACGAAAGAACACGGATCGGTGAACTCGATTAATAAGCCTACCTTCTGTCTATGCTGCTCTCCTTTTATTGCAATAGTTGTTAATGCGTAGCGTACGTACAGTCGATAGCAAATCTGCCTACTTTCAGGACAATGTGGCGACCAAGATGGAGGCTCATCTTGGTTCTTGAGTTTTACGGGGTTTGGGGTATAGGGATATTTCATGGGGACATGAACTGTGTGTGTGATGTAGTTGGGGACAGCAATTTTGTGAATTTCAAATTTGGGGATATAGGGTTTTGGGATTTTTGGATTTTGAGACTTTGGGATGTCGGAATTTCGGGACCTTACTATATTTGGAGGTATGTACGTATTTCGAGGAATATGGAGACCATGAAAGTCTTGGACATGGGAATTCGTAGATGGAAGGATTATGACTAGAATTAGGCGACTATTAGTATTAGAATTAGCGAAATTTGGGAACATAAGTATTTGAGGACGTTGGAACTTGACCTACAGATATGGGAATCTAGGGATTGGGTGATTAAGGAATTTGGGAACATAGGTACTTGGAAATTTTGAAAGAGCATCTAAGGTTTGGGGATTTAGGGATATGTGAATCTAGGGATTTGAAGATATAAAGACAGGGGAATCTAGGAATATAACGGCCTTAGAATTTGAAGACACAGGAATTTCTGTATCTAGAAATTTGCAGATTCCAATCTCTAGATCATGAACCTTCCATGTTCCCAAGTTTCCATTTCTCTAAAATTCCTAAACCCTATAATCCCTAGTACCCCAAATTTCCAGATTCTCAAATTCATCTTCAGTTCCAAGATCCCTAGATTTCCATATAAATTCCCAAATGTCAATGTCTCCAAATTCCAACGTTCCCATATCACTAACTCATCCGCAACTTTCTGTTCCGAAATTTTATTTCTGAATATCAAACTCCCGAAATTTTTATGTACCTAAACCCACTTTAAAACTGTCGAATTCCAAAAATTCCAAAATGCAAGAAATGAGTGTCACCAGATATAAAATATCCCGAATTTTGAGGTCCACAAGTGCATACATTCCTAAATTGTTAAGTCATACTCGAATTCCTATGTCCCTAAATTGTAAACCTATTTCTAAGTAATGTCCCTAAATTCCTGAGTTCCCAAATTGTTAATCTATTTCTAAATACCAATATCCCCAAATTGTTAATCTACTTCTGAATATCAAAGTCCCCAAATTCCTATGTCCTCAAATTGTTAATCTACTTCTGAATACTAAAGTCCTCAAATTCCTATGTTCCCAAATTGTTAATCTACGTCTTAATACCAAAGTTCCCAAATTCCTATGTCCCCAAATTGTTAATCTACGTCTTAATACCAAAGTCCCCAAATTGTTAACATACTCCTAAATATCAAAGTCCCCAAATTGTTAACATACTCCTAAATATCAAAATCCCCAAATTGTTAACATACTCTTAAATATCAAAGTCCCCAAATTGATAACATACTCCTAAATATCAAAGTCCCCAAATTGTTAACATACTCCTAAATATCAAAGTCCCCAAATTGTCCACCCACCTTAAAATTGTCAAATCCCAAAAATTCTTGTATGCAACGAGTATATGTTCACCGCAACCATCGATCACCACATTTTCTTCAAGAAAGACAGATTTGCTTCTGACTGTACGTTCTCGAGAATCGAATCGCGTTTATCTTCGGCTTGTTTCCGGCCTTCACGACCGTGCGTTCGCGATATTGCTCACAAGTGTCGAATTGACACCTCGTAACTGTTTTCTCGTTCCAGCGAAAACGCTTCGCACGTATGAAGAAGCTGAAGACGTATGAAGGTTGAAACGAGTTTTTCTGATTGTTCGCTGGGGTTCCTGAACGGCGAAATCTATCAACATGCGCTGCGTTGTGTGAAATTTCAAGGTTATGGCCGATGTTTCAAACGAAGGTTTATAAAGTGCACAGTAACATTGGAAAATGGAACGGAAGATTTAGTTACAAGGGTTTTCGGACTTTTGTGGAATGCAACTTGTATTTGGAAGAGGTCTTTTTCAGGATTATTGTTATATGTGATAGTTTTTAATATTTCAGGTTGGAAATGTAGAACACAGCTATCATTTAGGGAATCTTAAGGAATTTCTAAGTTTCAATTTCTAAGGTTTCAAGGCTCCAAGCTCCTTAGGTTCCAAGGTTCCAAGGTGCCAGGTTTCAAGGTTTCAAAGTTTTAAAATTCCAAGCTTCCAGGGTTCCAAGATTTCAAGGTTTCAAGGTTCAAGGGTTCCAAGGTTCCAAGGTCAAGTTTTAAAATTCCAAGGTTCCAGTGTTCCAAGGTTCCAGAGTTCCAAGGTTCTAAGGTTCTAAAATCCCAAAGTCCCAAATTTCAAAGATTCTAAAATTCCAAAATTCAGAAATACCAATCTCAGATCTCAGGTGCTCAAAATTCCAAAATTCAGAAATACCAATCTCAGATTTCAGGTTGCCAAAATCCCAAAATTCCAAACTTCTAAGATTCCAAAACTCCAAAATTCAAAATTCCTTAAATTCAAAAATACCAATCTCAGATCTCTGATTCCCAAAATTGCAAATTTAAAAATTTCTAAAATTCCAAGCTCGCAAAATCCAGAAATTCCAACAGCCCGACCTCCAGAAATCCAAAAATCCCAAAACCCCACCATCAAATATACATTCAGATAGCACATAAATGCACCCACTGCAAAAAACAAAGTCGACATAAGCTTTCGCATGGATCTAATAATACCAATTCACCGAATGACATTTATTTTCCCGAGTCGAGAGACGTAGCTCGAAAAACAATTCGCTTGCTTGCCGGGCGACTGTATTTTTTCCCTCCTTTTTTCTAGTTTGTTTCAGTGATTCTGCCGGTACAAACGACGATCGACCACGAGCGCGCGTGTAATCGAGTGACGGGGCGTCTCCCGCTGACGTTTTGCTCGCAATTCGTTGGGGCAGTTTTCGCAGGGCTACCAGCACCGACACACGCGATTCTGTACGCATTCAATTTGCATCGGATAAATAAAAGGCGCGATTAACGTCGGTGGGCAACGCAGAGGCCGAGTGTAAACGAGAAAATCGGCGAACTGGTGTTCCAGGGACGATCGGCGCAGGGGCAAGAAGTGACCGCAGTCACTTCGATTCTATCCAGACTTCATTTCCATCCTGCTTCTTCTCTTTCAGGGACACGCCCTTCCTGGTTCAGCCACGACGTACCCTGCGGTGGTGAGATGCCAACGTTCACTTTATTATGATTATAAGGAGAACGGAGGTGAGACTCACGACTCTAGGGACCGGCTTCTCTTTTACCTTCATTTTTACACTCTGCGACAAAACTATAAGAAAATTAAGCGAATTTCAGATACTGTAAGCGCGCCACAAGAAGATGTCTGGAGAGATGAAGCGTGGCTGCGTTTGATTAACCTCTGGAGGTCTATTTGTTGGATGCGTCATTCAGAATTAATTATTCACACTTTGTTGATCGATCGGGAGTTAACTCGTGTCTTTTACAATCCTCCACTTTTACAATTTTAGTTAAGTTTTAGTTTCAGTTTTAGTTTTAGCGATAAAACTATGAGACAACGAGAATTCAAAAGAATTTCAAATACAGTTCGAGCACCACAAGAGTTTTAAAATGATGAAGCAAACGTAGCTGCGTTTGACTAACCTCTTGAGGTACTGTCCATTTGCTAGATGCGTCATTCAGAATTAATTAATTATTCATACTTTGTCGGCCGATCGGGTGTTAACTCGTGTTTTTTACAATCCTCCACTTTTACAATTTTAGTTAAGTTTTAGTTTTAGAGATAAAATTATAAGATAACGAGAATTTAAAGGAATTTCAGATACTGTTCGCGCGCCACAAGAAGAAGTCTCGAGAGATGAAGCGTGGTTGCGTTTGATTAACTTGAGGTACAGTCTATTTGTTAGATGCATGACTCAGAACTAATTACTACCAATTTGTTGATCGATCAGGAATTAACTCGTGTCTTTTACAATCCTCCACTTTTACAATTTTAGTTAAGTTGTAGTTTCAGTTTTAGTTTTAACGACAAAATTATAAGACAACGAGAAGTCAAAGGAATTTCAAATACAGTTCGAGCACCACAAGAAGAGTTCTAAAGGGATGAAAGAAGCGTAGCTGCGTTAAACTAACCTCTTGAGGTACTGTCTACTTGTTAGATGCGTCATTCAGAATTAATGATTAACAGTTTGTTGACAGATCACGAGTCATTCATGTTTTACGATCCTCTATTTTTATATTCCGCAACAAAACTATAAAAAAAATAATAAAAGTATAACAAAAATTTGAAAGAATATCTGATAACGTTTGCATGCCACAAAAAGGGTTCTGGTAGGTTATTGAAAGAGGTGCGACAGCATTTGATTAAAAGGAAAAATGCAATTCTCGTCTTATTCGTTTTATCGACGTAAGAGAACAATTGGTTATAGTAGTCTCATACAATAATCAGATAGAATGACAAGGAAAATAGATCTAATCTTTCTAGAGTTCATTTTGTGAAGCTTATAGAAGAGAACGAGGCAAGTTGATACGCTGACTTTTTCTGAATACTATGTACACCCGAGTATAGAAGTATTAGAACAGTAGTACTAGCTTTATGTTACGTAAAATGATCATGTTTCATACTAAATAATTTTTAGATTTTTTTAAACCTCATAGACTTGTAAACTTGATACAAGAATTTAAAGATGGAAATTTGTTGTTAATATTGGTAAAATTTTTCGGGTTATGAGGGTTGAAAGGGTATAGGAATATAACCATATTTTGGGAACATAATAATATAACCATAATTTAGGAACATAATAATATAACCATAATTTAGGAACATAATAATATAACCATAATTTAGGAACATGATAATATAACCATAATTTAGGAACATAATAATATAACCATAATTTAGGAAATGATAATATAACCATAATTTAGGAACATAATAATATAACCATAATTTAAGAACATGATAATATAACCATATAAACATAATTTAGGAACATGATAATATAACCATATAAACATAATTTAGGAACATAACCATTTGAAAATGTAGTGATTTAAGAAACATAGAAATTTAGGAATATATACATTGCAAAGTGTAGGAATTTATAGAAAAGGGAAATATAGAATTAAAAGTGTATGGAGGAAAACATAAAAATTTGGGGATATAGACTTGGTTACAAAGAAATTTGAAAATATAAAAATTAGAGAATATAGAGATTTGAAAAATACAGAGATTTTGGTTATAGGGATATTTAGGGAATATAAAAATGGAGAGACAGGAATTTGGAAATAAAGCGATTTGAGGATATAACAGTTTGAAATTATAGTGCTTTTGGAATACAGCAATTTGGGACTATAGTGAATTGAATATATAACAATTTGTGAGTAAAGTGATTTGGGAATATAGTAACTTCGGATTATAGAAATTTGGGAATATAGTGATTTGACAATATAGTGACCTGGGATTATAGTAATTTGCGATTATAGTAATTTAAGATTACAGTAATTTGCAATTATAGTAATTTGGGATTATAGAAATTTGGGAATATAGTAATTTGACAATATAGTGATTTGGGAGTATAGCAATTTAAGATTAAGATGATTTAAGACTACAGTAATTTTTAAAAATAATAAATTGAGAATATAGTAATTTGCGAGTATACTAATTTCAGAATAAAAAAATTTCAAACAATGAAAATTAGGGAATTCAGATACTCGAAATCTTTACTTTGACAGATATAAAATGACACCAAAATCTTATTCAAAATACTTGATATTTCAATCAATACCACGATATTAAAAAAAATTCCCCAGGACCCAATATACCTCGCGTACAAATCTGAAGCACGAACGTCGCCTGTACACTGTACGATCGACAACGAGCGAATTACGCGAAGTCTTATAGTTTTGTCTGGGAGTGTATCATTTTCCCTCTTCCTCGTGGTGCTCCTCTTCCTTATCCGCTTCAGTCAAGCCTGAGTCTTTTTATCCGTTTTGCCTCGGCCGTTTGGTAGACGTCTCGTTGGTCTCGGTATCGGGAGCGTATCGGCAACGATCTTCGTTCCTAAGCGGTATTCTTTCCACGATGCTCTATCCAGCTCCTCTTCCTTGTTCCCCTCTATCCTTCATCTGGCCGCTAATCACGAGAGGCGATATTCCGAAGGGCGAGGATGCTCCTGCGACCGCACCTACTTCTTTCAATGAACACTGCCGTCTGCGGTTCCGCTTTCAATGAGGGTGCCCCGTAAAAAGTTTCGAGCACCCCCTACCATCGGGCCAGAAGAAGGAATCGCCAGGCAACTTTTACCTGGCAAGACGGTAGGCAGTTAGCAGACTCAAAGGGTAAACCTGAAGAGAAAAGGTGGGGCTACAGCGCTAAACCGGAAAACTGACTTCGAGTTCTTACTGTCTGCTTTCACCGGTTCTCGGATCGCGTACTTTAATTAAATCGTCGAGAGCCACGCCATGCATTTCGCAGACGGTCTTGTTTCGCCTGCTTCCATCCAACTTCTTCCGTACCAGATCGAATAACTGCTAAGAGAAATTAACCCTTTCGCCGCGGGACACTGTTGTGTGATAAACAGAAATCGATCGTTGAAACTTGATGAACTGTTTGTTTATTCCTTTCGTCGACTGGCTCGTGTTACTGTATCGGGTACTGTATTGTACCGCAAGGTCTCGATGAACTATAGGCATTGTTAATACTGATATGGTTTGTGCATCGAGAACACTTATGGGGACTTAGGTATGTTTAGATATATTTAGATATAGCTAGGTATACTTAGTGTCGGGTATTGTACCGCAAGGTCTCGATGAACTATAGGCATTGTTAATACTGATATGGTCTATGCTTTACACTTATGGGGACTTAGGTATGTTTAGATATATTTATGTATAGCTAGGTATACTTAGTATCGGGTACTGTACCGCAAGGTCTAGATAAACTATAGGCACTATTAATACTGATATGGTCTTTGCTGCAAGTACATGTATGGGGACTTAAGTATGTTTAGATATATTTATACTAGGTATATTTGGTATCGGGTACTATACTGTACCGCAAGGTCTCGATGGAAAACTATAGGCATTGTTCATACTGATATGGTTTTTGCTGCAAGTACATTTATGGGTACTTATGTATGTTTAGCTACTAGGTATAGCTAGGTATATTTAGTATCGGGTACTGTACTGTATCTCAAGGTCTCGATGAAGAACTATATGCATTGATGACACTGATATGGTCTTTGTTTCGAGTACACTTATGCATACTTACGTATGCTTAGCTATATTTAGGTGTAGCTAGGTATGTTTACATATATGTAGATGCATGTGGGTATATTTAACTGTATAGGTATATTTAGGTATTTAGGTATATTTAGGCAAATTTATTTAAATTTAGTTATATTAAGCATTCAGGCATGTTCACCCATATTTAACTCGAAAAGCTGAATATCCATAAATTAGCAAATTAGGAAATTTGAAAAACTGAATATCTATAAGATGGAAAATTTCAACTGAAAATTGATAAATCAAAAGAATTTGGAAAATTGGAAATTGTTAAGTTGGAAAATTAGACAAACTTAAAAATCGGAAAACTTGGAAAAATTAACTACAAATTTAAAACAGTAAAAACATCAAAACTTCTTAAAGTGAAAAAAGAAAGTAAACTTTTTCATATATCGTTTGCTTTTTATTTCGAAAAGGAACTCGTTTCATAATTTTTAGCAAATTCTGAAAGTAAGGCATTCCGGATTACATACGAACATATGCCACATATCATCTCCGCCATTAATTGTAACTCAGGAACGTACAACAGGTACCGCGAGGTCTCAGGGCATCTTGAGTTGCCCCAGAGCAAAATATAAGGCAACATTACCCAGCAATTACGTCAAAAGCGATTAAGGAGTGTAAGGAACAACCCACTCACTTTTCATTTCCATAATCTTTTAGAATTAGGTTGTCCGCTAAAAGCAGGATCATATCACGGTTCTCTCATTTAAACATGTCTCTGCCACATACCCGCTACCTTGATAAGTGTAATTCAGCTGTCGTCTGAAAATCATCGCCCGAAGCGACGAAATAGTTGCCCCGGTGGCATTCGTTTGCTCATCTCGGTTCTACACATTAAATTCAATTAAAAGAGTCTGAAACGTTATGTTAAGGTGCGTACAGTAAATGCATAAAGTACGCTTCAGCATATTTTATAGTACTTGACAGGAAATGTGTGTGATGTAAATTGCAAGAGTTAATTTTCAATGCTCATGAAGTATTCAGGGCATTGTAAGAATGATAAAAATTCATTCTAGTAATTACATGAGATGTCAAGGATCGTTAATGAGTAAAAAGTATAAGTTTTTAGGGTTAAATAATTTTTTATTACATGAAAATAACATGTTAGAAAAATACCTCAAAAGACCGAAAATACTTGAAGATATTTGCAAATACTTGAACATACTTGAACATACTTGAACATACTTGAAAATGCTTGAAAATACTTGAAAATACTTGAAAATACTTGAAAATACTTGAAAATACTGGAAAATACTTGAAAATACTTGAAAATACTTGAAAATACATGAAAATACTTGAAAATACTTGAAAATAATTGAAAATACTTGAAAATACATGAAAATACTTGAAAATACTTGAAAATAATTGAAAATACTTGAAAATATTAAAAAATGCTTGAACATACTTGAAAATACTTGAAAATATTAAAAAATGCTTGAACATACTTGAAAATACTTGAAAATACATGAAAATACTTGAAAATACATGAAGATAATTGAAAATAATTGCAAGTAATTGAAAATATTTGAAAATACTTGAAAATACTTAAAAACATTTGAAAATTATCTGATTGAAAATAAATGTTAAGCATCGAAATTTTACTTAGTTTCTTCTTGTTCTAATAAACTTGAAATAAATAAATTTCGTTTGACATTCATTCAAGTATTCATCGGTATTTTTCAGTAAATTTAAGCACTCCACTTTTTCAATTTCATTTTTATCACATCATAAGATTTCACTCGTGAACTCTCTTGTTTTCGTCATTTACCGAACCTTTAACTTTGAATACGCCGCTTTGAACGTAAACTTCCAAAGTCTTTTACTTTAACTTCTCTCTCGTCTCTGGCAATTACGTGAAAACCGTCGTTCCTTTACGGAGAACATTATAGAATTTTAATTTCTTAAGATTTCTCCATTAAGGCAATTTATGTTTCTTTACCAAAATTAATTAGCTGAACGAATCAAACGTAAGCAAAAGATTCAATTGCTGTTGAGTTACAGTTGGATTTAATTAAATTTTATTCAAGCACTTTGAAATTTTCATAGTGACAGATGTTTATTAAAGCTCTTTTGATTTGTACTGAATTTCTTAATTTCATATTTAATAAATTATGGTGAAAGTAGCTTTAATTATATTTCATTTAAACAATTTTTCATTTAGTACAATTAATTGTACTAAAATTAAGAACTATATTACTACAGAAAAGAATATAATCGAATTTCATAAAAAATGCTAAAATAATACAAAGTACCTACAATTACATTAACATACAAGAAAATTATTATCGATATAAATAATATTCATTTCTTGATAAAAAATATAAGAAATAATAACAGTAAACTACCACAAACAATGATTTAGAAGACATGCAATGGATAACATTTTCCCAGTTCTTTATTTTATAATTTTCTCAAATTAATATAAATGTAACTTCTGTAGCTTAAAATGATAAATAAGGAAGTAATCTAAAACTTTCCAGAATTGGTGGTTCGAATATTAGGAAAAAAGACACGGTACTGAGTTTCGTAACAACAGATAATCCACGCCTTTTGTGAAGAGTTGCAATTCAAGTTGCCACAAGTAGCGACAGAGGCTCTTTATGCGTTTCGAAGGTTCGAGAATTCTAATCCGTCGCAAGTTTCTTAATGGAAAATCCTCTTTGTGCACGACGTTAAGCAGCACGCTGGCCGATCTCCAGGAATGGCAGGTGTTGTGATCGGTTTGGTCCTCGTCACTTTCTGTATCGTAAGCGTTCAAGAAAGACTTTACAAAGAGCCACGAGAACTTCCTGTCTTCTGTCACGTCAACATTTATTATTTTTTATTGTGTCAAGATTGTTAGGTGAAGTTTGCGCGGTTAAAATCTGCACAGAGGAAATTTCATGTGTTTTAGGATACGAGGTAGAAAACGAAGAGAAAATATATGCAAATTTTTTAATTCGGGGATTTGAGAATTTGAAAAATTGAGAGTTAGGGAAATTTGGAATTCTGAAGTTTTGAGAAATTGAAAATTTAGAATTATGAAGTTTTAGAATTTTGACATCTTGGCATTAAAAAATTTGAAAATTGTAGAATTGTGGAATTGTAGAATTGTGGAATTGTAGAATTGTGGAATTGTAGAATTGTAGAATTGTAGAATTGTAGAATTGTAGAATTGTAGAATTGTAGAATTGTAGAATTGTAGAATTGTAGAATTGTAGAATTGTAAAATTGTGGAATTGTAGAATTGTGGAATTGTGGAATTGTGGAATTGTAGAATTGTGGAATTGTAGAATTGTAGAATTGTGGAATTGTAGAATTGTGGAATTGTAAAATTGTGGAATTGTAGAATTGTAGAATTGTAGAATTGTAGAATTGTAGAATCTTCAATCTTAAGAATTAGCGATTTAAGGAGTTTGAAATTTGGGAAATTGGAAACTTAGAATTTTTGATTTTAGAATTTGAACATTGATGTTCTTTAGGCATTTAAAAGTTTAGAAATTTGAAAACTAGGAGATTTATGAATTTGGAAATTTATGGATTCATGGAAATGGAAATTCTGAAAATTGAGAACTTGATATTAATTTGATAATTTGATAATTTAATAACTTGATAACTTGATATCTTGATAACTAGATAACTAGATATTATCGTAATTCTATAATATTAATAATTCGTTAATTTGAGATTCCGTTAATTTGCTAAGTTGCTAATTTGTTAATCTTTTAGTTTGCTAATTTGCAAATTTGCTAATTGACTGATTTTCTAATTTGAGTACCCAATAATTCCATAATTTGATAATTCAGTAATTTCAGTAATCAATAACTAGGTAACCTGAAAACTGACTAATTCATGTCTTTCTTAAGTTGCAATTTTTCTTACTCACTAATTTTAAGTTACCCTAATTTAATAACCTGCAATTGAAATTTATTAAATTTGTAACATGAAATACATCATACCTATCGTAAATGTAATAGTACATTTAATATACTATACAGTAATAATATACTATATTTATATAGTAATAAAATAATACATTTTCCGTCATTCTCCTTTCCAAAATCTAAAAGAAAATCCATTGGACAAGTAATCATCCTGTTCACCAAGTATGAACATTTTACTTACGCGTCGTGAAGTCTTTATCTTGACCCATATCTGAAGGGGGTTGTCAGCCCTAACTTCTCAAATTCTCAAAACCACTGGTCAAAGGTCTGAATCTATTATACACGTATGTGAGTTTCCTCTCTAAACTTTGGGGCAGGGTCGGCCATCAAGACAATCCCTTCAAGCAATGTGACACATTGTAGCCCAAACAAACAAGGGTAGTATGTTATTTGAGACGCTTAAGTAGGTCAAATTTGGCTACTGTGCCTCCTACTTAAACACCTCAAACACAACGTGTGTTTTAGTTTGGATTACAGTAGATATACTGCTTTAAGAGGGTGTTCTGAATCAGAGCTTCTGACATTTTTCCCAGGTTTAGAAGCTGAAAATAAATTTACAGGGTGTTTCAAAAATATACTCACACTCTAACTTTAACTAATAACAAATTTACTTCACTACATACATTTTTGATATATCATTAAGGCAAAAGTAAATTTTTACATCATTATTTGACCCTAAATTGTAGTACTAATTTCCATTATCAAATTTCATATTTGATCAAATACTTCTTAAATGCGAAGAAAAACGAGTGAGTATTTGTGCAAATTTAAAAATTAGTCAGAGGAAGTCAAATAACAAAATAAAAATTTTGACATCATCATTTGACCCTAAATATTGACTTCAAGTTTCAAGCTTGTTACTTAACGACCCAATACCTTTTACATCCAGAAAGAAAGAAACAAGTAAATATTTGTGTAATTTTAAAAATTAGTCAGAGGAAGTTAAATAACAAAATAAAAATTTGTACATCATCATTTGACCCGAAATATTGACTTCAAGTATCAAGCTTGTTACTTAACCACCCAATACCTTTTACATCCAGAAAGAAAGAAACAAGTAAATATTTGTGTAATTGTAAAAATTAGTCAGAGGAAGTTAAATAACAAAATAAAAATGTTGACATCATCATTTGACCTTAAATATTGATTTCAAATATCAAGCTTGTTACTTAACGACCCAATACCTTTTACATCCAGAAAGAAAGAAACAAGTAAATATTTGTGTAATTTTTAAAATTAGTCGGAGGAAGTCAAATAACAAAATAAAAATTTTGACATCATCATTTGACCTTAAATATTGACTTCAAGTGTCAAGCCTGTTAACAATGCAACCTGCTAACGATTTAACCTGCTAAATCCAAAAGTAAACAAACGATTATTAATGTAACTTTCGACCTTTCAAAGTAATGTAACTTTCAGTCAAATCTATTCAAATTGAAACCCTATCACTTAACACCAACAATATACATCTGGAATATTAAATTTATCTTAGATATTCAAGGATCAGGTAAATTGAATCTAAATTACAAAAATAAATAATGGATAATATGTAAGATACTTTGACGGTTTCCGTGAGTGTAGTGTTAACGATCAAATACCACCTGAATCGAAAGTAATAAACCAGTAAATAATTTCGTTGGCAATACGTTTCCAATTTCCGGTTACACGGTCGAGCAAACAGCATCGTAGGGATGAGTTAGCGGGATGCTGCAGACACCTGCGGGATTTTGACAAACGCACGCCACCGGCAGAAGCTTATCGATCTCACAAGTCAGCTTCATAAGACACAGGAGTATGAAACGCGGCAGGTCTACTACGAAGGAAGAAAACGAAAGAGAAGAAGTAGGAGGTGGAGGATATGGTTGATTAACGCGCCATCTTGTCCGATCCACCTACCCACATCTCGATGAGTTGATTCGGTGCGATAAGCAGTTTATGAAGCAGCTCGGTCAGGAATAATAGATTAGCGAACGACAAAGGCGCTAGAAAACCGAAGGGGTGAAAATGGGGGGAGGAATCGGTTAGGGAATGCAGTAAACAATGATGGGTAACCTACTGCCTTCGGTAACTACCATGGTACTTTAACGTGGATGCTCATTAAGGGCTCTCGCGTGAGCGCATCCACCTATATTGCATTATAATATGGCCTGATCCCTCCTTCCTTGTCAAGTGCTTTTATTACCAGAAGCTACATCGACCCTTCCTATGATCACCCTATACGTATCTGCCCGGTGCTCTGTGTTGCCAGACGTATACGTGTTCACCCTTTGGTTCTAAGCACATCGAATTTCGATGAGCTGATAGCGAATGGATATTTAAGTCAGGGGCACGGCTATGTCTGACAATGGGCAATTTGTCAGGTATGCATGCGATATCGTGGAATGGGGAGGAAATGCCGCAACTTCGAACGGAATTGCTTCGCCGTTTAGCTATTTATTACAGGGTTATATAATTAAATATCCTGATGGACTCTGCAATGAAATGCAACATAATTATAAGGTCAGGGCAAGTGTGGAATGGCTATGGGAGTAGATACGATAGAGTTTAAAATGTGGGTTTAGTTTGGAAATTTTGGGAGATGATTTTGAATTAAGAGACAATATTCAAAATCTGAGAATGCGGAGATACTTTAACCCCTTAACTACAATTTTTAGGCAGTTGCGTCATTTACGGCTCACTAACGGGAAGACAAAGAAAATTGAAAAGTTAGGTTTTGTATTCAACGATCCTTGATTTTGAAGACTATAATTAGAACTCAACCCAAAATTCAGTTGCAATGAAAAAATGAGTTTCGTGCGTTGCGTGTGGACTTAAAGTGCGTCACGTGTGGAGGATATTTTAGTGCAAGAGGTTATATATTTAAACGAACACAGATTAAAACTATGAGTCAATCGTGATAAAAAGTTTCAGAAAGAACTTGAATTGTGGCTATTAATCAACAGATATTGAAACGAACAGAGTCCATGGGACTTACCATGATCGGATAAGTGTTAATACAGATATTTCCACTTCTGCATCCGGAACAAAAGCTGAAGAGAATTTAAAAGTCATCCAGCAAGCACATTCCTCGATACAGTCCATTTACCAGCAGCGAGATCAATCTACCGTTCAACACTTGTCGCTGCAGGGTGAAGACAGTTGCCCAAGTGCCCGGTGAAAATAGTCGGCTAAATAGCAAGTAACGAGCGTAGAAATCAAAAGTTAGCGGCATTCTCAGTGATCAGGCTGGCGGACCGTTGGATCGCGTGGAAAATCGTGGAAAATCGTAGCATTGTGAAGGAATTGTTAGCGAAACGAATAGCAGGGTGGCGATGAGTATCGGTGGTATAAAAAAGGGCCACAGAGAGAGAGGAAAAGGGCAATTCACGCGTCCTCGATGTGTCTTCTGGTATACGAGATGGTTAAAAAAGGAGCAGAAAGAATAGCGGATAGAAGAATCGAGTGGGTGAAAAAGAACCCGTGACCGTGCTCTTCTTGTCGCAACCATTTACGTGTCATCAGTCACGCGAGTAATGAGTGTCGGAAATACAAGGTTACTCGATTCAAACGGGCCTTTATTATCTCGAGTTCGCTCGTACACTCCGCTACAAGGACGGTTCCCTTGGATAAGGACACATGTGGAAATTTAATAATTTCTTTCATTTCCAAATTTTCAAGTTTTCAAATTTTTTAATTTAAAAATTTTTAAGTACTCAAGTTTTCAAATTTATTAATTTTTAGATTTTTAACTATTCAAGTTTTCAAATTTTTAGATTTTTAAGTACTCAAGTTTTCATATTTTTTAATTTTTTGATTTTTAACTATTCAAGTTTTCAAATTTTTAGATTTTTAAGTACTCAAGTTTTGAAGTTTTCAAATTTGCAGATTCACAGAATTTCTAGTTTTGAAATTCTTCATTTTTCAAATTTTCAAATCTAAAAGTTATTAATTTTCAATTTTTCGTAATTTAAAAAAAAAAGTTGTTAAATCCTAATTTTGAAAATTTCTAATTATGATGACTTCAAATTTCTTAAGTTCATACATTTCTTAATATTCAAATTTCTAGATTTTCCAAATTAGCAATCTTCTAATTCCCAAATCCATTAACCCCTAAATTTGTAATCTTTAAATTCAAAAATGTTCCCATCCCTAAATCCGTAGATTTTTAGATCCCTAAATACCTAAGATCCCAAATTTCTAAATAATCAAATTTTTAGATTTCGTATTACTAGATTTTTAAATTATCAGATTTCAATATTCCTACTTTTATATTCTTCAAAATCAAATGGCCCTAAGTTTCCATATGCTTAAATTCCTATATCCCTAAATTCCAATATTCTTGAAATCCCACATTTCGAGTTTCCCTTATTCTTAGATTCCCATATCCCTAGATTTCTACATCTCTAAATTTCTATATAACTATATTCTAAAATAGGTGGATTTTCTAGCTTACTGAGATACTAGATTTCCACATTCCTGGGTCCGTATATCCCTAGATCTTCATATTCCTAATTTCCTACATTCCTAAAATTCTACCTTATTAGTTTTCTATATCACTAGATTTCTATATCCCTAGTTTTTGGCATTTGTAAATTGGCCATATCACTGTATTCCGAAATCTTTAGCTTGTATCTTACTAGATTCCCATATTACAATATATCTACATCCCTAAATTCCCATATCATTAAATACTTATGTCCCTAGATTCATACATTCTTACTTCTCCATATCACTAGATTTTCCTACGATCTGACATTTCTAGTTTCTCATATCAGTGTATTCTAAAATCTTCAGCTTGTCATATCATTATATTCTAAAACCCAGCATGCCACATCATTAAATTCTCATATCACTAATTACTTACATCCCAGTTCCAAATGTCTAATTCCCCATATCACTATATTCTAAAACCTCTAGCTTGTTATATTACTATATTCAAAAATCTGTAGCTTATATAATTAAATATCAGTATCACTAGATACTTATATCCCTAGTTTTATACTTCCAGTTTCTTATATTCCTTGATATCCATATTGCTAGTTCACCATATCCCTTGCTCCTCATTTCCCTACTTCCTCATATACCCAGATTCCCATACACCTAGTTTCCCATATTCCCCGTTCCCCATATCTCTAGTTCTCCATGTTCCTTGATTCCCATATCCGTAGATCCCCAAATATCATTAACCTCCCACTTCTCTAGGTTTCCATATTGCTAGTTCTCCATGTCCCTAGTTCTTCATATTGCTAGTTTCTCATATTCCTAGCTCCACATATACCTACTTCCCCATATACCTAGATTTCCATACACCTAGTTTCCCATATTCCTCCTTCCCCATATCCCTAGTTCTCCATGTTTCTTGATTCCCATATCCGTAGATCCCCAAATATCATTAACCTCCCACTTCTCTAGGTTTCCATATTGCTAGTTCCCCATGTTCCTAGCTCCTCATATTGCTAGTTACCCATGTCCCTATCTCCACATATACCTACTTCCCCATATACCCAGATTCCCATACACCTCTTTCCCCATATCCCTAGTTCTCCATGTTCCTTGATTCCCATATCCACAGATCCCCAAATTCCACGAAACTCTCATCTCCCTAAGTTTCCATATTGCTAGTTCCCCATGTCCCTAGCTCCTCATATTGCTACTTTCCCATGTCCTTCGCTCCACATATACCTACTTCGCCATATGCTTAGATTCCCATACACCTAGTATCTCATATTCCTCATTCCCCCTTTTCCTAGTTCTCCATCTTCCTTGATTCCTATATTCGTAGATCCCCAAATGCCATTAACCTCCCACTTCCCTAGGTCCATATTATACCTTGATAAATATCCCGAGATTCCCAAATCCTAAGGTCTCCAAATATCTATAACATCAAATGCCTATATACTGCAATAAATTGTCAACCCATAAATACTTAAATCTCTGAATCCCCTAAAAATAATCAGCTAAGAGGCCTATTTCCTCTTTTTTGTTGTTATTCTCCCTAGGCCAGCCAGATTTGCCGGTGACTGTACGCGTACCCGCATCTCTTCCGTTTCTATCCCTCTGCCAGGCGAACTTCTTCACGCTATTTATTATCGTCTGTAACGTGCATACGTGCACGGAAAGTAAAGCGTGCGTCTTCGGGACGACATCAGCGTACCACGGCTACGTACTTACGTACATAACAGAAGATGTTCGTCATATCTCGCGTAAGGATCTAGCCGGGATGACTTCACCCGCTGCGTACTCATTCGTGCTTGACACAGCGACGCCTACCGAAAGACAAATGGCCAGATGAACGAGCGGATACGAATAGTCACACTGTACGCCATTTTCGCGACAGCCGCGTTCCGTTCGAGATAAATGACGAAACAGTTTCACGAACCGGGAGACCGACGATGTGTCGTTCCTCGACCCGGCTATACAACATGCTCGTAATGCTGATGATGCTCCCCTAGAACAAAGTCCTCTACTCTAACGACTCTAGCAACTTTGTCAGAAAAATGTGTACGCTGTCTTGCACATTTTTGGTGAAATGCTGATTGTTCGCTGAGGTAAATGTATAGATAGCTGACGATTTCTTTCCTTTTTGGATTTTTAAGGAAACACAAAAGGTGAATGCGCAGAAACTTGGAACGTGGTTGAAAATATTTACTATTTCAGTGAATTTGCGTTATTATGCTGAGGAACGTGGTATTTGGAGATACTATGTTATGTAGAAATCGCAGTTTTTATGTATATCATCGCACAGAAATTACTGAATATTTTTCATGAAATTTTGAAACCATTAAATGATTTTAGGGGAGGTTTTGTGGTGATCAAAGTTGAGTACCACAAGAGTGGTGAATAAACAGGACTATATTTAGATGAAATTTATGCCGTTTAGTTAAATGGATTTGTGTTTGATTAGGGATAGATTTATTGCCGCAGTTACGTGACTGTTAATGACGGCGACCCAATTAACGCTGATAATCGAAACACAATATAAACTAGATATCAGATATTTAAAATCTGAATGGTCCCAAATGACTTTCTCTCAAATTAGAGATTCGAATCGAAACACTAAATTAAACCGGTTCTGTCACAAATGCAATCACAAAATATTTTCGAGCACAGCTCAAAGGCTATAATCTAGAGAAACTTTACTGAGAATAATACAATATATTATGACTAATAAAGAACTCTAGTAATTTCAGTACCTCAAAACAAGAAATTCGAGTGAAACTTCCAAATATAATTCTTGCCTGTTTGTTCCAAAAACTAGTTAAAAATTGTTATTAATCACCGATCTCGTTAAATGAAGTGTTGGACAAAGTGTTAATTAATAACCAACATATACCATCCAAGATTGATTATAAACGAAGATAAATAAAGAATATTAATCAAGTACACAATGCGACGACGGCGTAGAATGTTATCTTCAGTTTTCTCGGAGCTTTTCAACGAGCTATCCTTCATCATCAATCCATCATCCAAGTTGTTATGGCACCCTTTCCCTTAAGCTACCTGTAAAACGCACTGGCATACCATTTGTCAGACCGTTAATAAGCTTCGTGGAACTTTATTACGCAACTCAATCTCGAAGTTCTTTAATTTTCAAGAGCCACGTATTGTTGCAAACGCCGCTTTAATGCCTGTAACTTTCAGTTGAATAAACTTACGTAGTTCTTGGCACGTCGTAAACCGAGAAAGTTTCATCTCCGCGTTGAGAGGTTTCTAACTAACTCCACATTTCACTTGATGTCTAAGGGTGAACACTTATTGTAAACATTGAACGTTAGCATCACGGCGGTCGGACATATACGCACTTCGAAATTGAAAATAAATTGCAATAATAACCGAGTGAAGCATCGAAAATAAATTGGCACTTAAAATTGTTATTTATCTTGACAACGGGTAATTGATAATTTCTGGAGAATGAAACGCAGCACGCAGCTTGTCCAGCTTTACAATCTTATAATTTATTATTTATTAAGATTAAATTATGTATTATTGAAGTATTAAATATTATAGTATTACTGTATTATTCATCTCTTTCAATAATATATTCTCAACTTACCATTAATAGATTAAATTTCATATCTTCAAAATTTGAATTTATTTAATTTAAGATATAATTAATTTGATATTATGAATTATTATTACACTACAAATTTGATCATAACTTTAGTACGTTGAATTTTAATGAGTTTTAATGAATTAAATTTATGTTTTATTTTATATAATAGAATTAAATTATTTACTATATTATTCATTCATTATAGTCATTGTGAAAATTATTCCCCGCTGTGCATCGTATACTCAATAATATGTAAAATACTTAAAGAAGACTGGAATTAATTGAAGATACTTTATTAAAAATACACCGCGTATTTTATATCCTCAAACTTTTAAATGAATGGACAGAATAATTATAAGTTAAATAATTTCAATAATTAAATTAAATAAGTTAAATTATTTCAAAAACTAAATTAAATAAGTTAAATTACTTCAAAAATTAAATTAAATAAATTCCACTTTCACATTATCAGAAAAGTAATTTGTTTACCCTATGCAACAATCTAAAAAGCCAGAGTACAAAATGGATAGAGCGAAATGACAAAGATTCGAAAGAAATGCATTCAAAAATAAATCCCGCGCATTACGAAGCAACTGTGTAGCATCAGACAACCATTTCCTTCTCGAAAGTAGTCCGCCATTTTAAGTAAAAGAAAAGATTACAGTGCCATGAGGATATTGGAACCGTATCGTGCACGAATACCTATTCTTGGCGGATTAAAAGATACGAAGATCCTGCTTTGCATACACGTTTTCCCTTTGAATTTCAAGAAAAGTCCCGAATAAAAGGAATAAACTTCGCCAGGAATATTTTAAAATGACGGGGATTGAGAGAAAGAAATATTTAGAATATCTTGAATTATTCAGTCGGTATAGAGTCGGCGACTATGACTGCGTGATTGAAAATATCAGTATGCGAGCAGCGTTTAACATTGAGTTTCATTTTTCACGAAGCTTCAATTACAAGTATAATTAATTGAGTCGTAGTTCGCGAATACTAAATTTCGCCGACCGTGAAATAATGTAGCAGCGTAATAAATACGCGGTTACTCGAGTCCCAATAAATTAGGGCTGTTTGTATGCGATGCAGCGAGTGTATTGGAAATTGTGGTAATTGTGAGAGAAAAGGAGGCAATCTCAAAAAGGAAACTACAAATTGAAAATTATATGTTTTTTCGTGACACTGTATTTTTGGTACCGTAACTTTTATCCGCGGAGAGTAAAATCTTTCTACTCACATGTATTAGGTATACATCTACATACACACACATATAGTTATATACTTTACGCACACGTTGTCCATACGTGTATTTTATTTATTAAATGAAATTGAACAGTGGAATATAACTTCCTTTGCCTGCACATGAAGGCAAAATGAAAATTGGATCAGAAAATTTTTGAAATGTCACAGCAGTCAATTGATATGAATCTTTATAAGATTACTCAAGGTAATGACCTTGATAACATAGGTCAAGGTCATGGACATCATAGCAGTTGATTGATATGAATCTTTATAAGATTATTCGGATGATGACCTTGATAACATAGGTCAAGGTCATTGACATTAGAGGGTGGTATCAAATAATTACGAAAGTCGCGTGTGTCGCATACTTATCTCTCGAGTACAATAATTTCACCGGGCACAATAAACGAGTGTAAACGTTCCGCTATCTTTTTAAGAATCATCAGCCTCCATATCGAAATAGGAGAAAAGTCCAGTGTATAGCGGATAGTTCGATATTGAGTCTTTTCGGCCGTTAATAACGTCGAACGACAAGCGAACGAGGAGGCAAGAAGGGCTTTGTTATCTTCGAGGAGCCGGCTATATCCGACTGATATCGACTGAAACGGTACGTGCTTCATTGTTACGGAATAAAATTTCATCGAGTGGTCATTTCGTGCGCCGGTTCGAGGATCAACCCCTCCGTACTTCCATTTCCCGGCCTGCTCGGCTAACTGAGGAGGAATCCGCCTCTTCCTTCTTCGCGTTTCGTTAATAAAGAGTACTTTTGTAACGCTGTTTCATTACGATGGACCCCCCGTTCCCTGCCCACCGATAAGCAATTTCCCCTCTATTATATCCTTTTCGGCGCGACGGTGTTAAAATTGCCGCGAGACTCTTCGCTTTAAATTACCTTTTGCAAGAATGACAAGGAGGACCATCAGGAGCGAAAGGACGGTCTCGAGTGTCATATCGAGTCGAGAGAATCGAGGATTCTTCGAGGCAAAGTACCACTTTATATCTCCTAGCTGTCGCTCGTTGCACTCCACTCGGTTGAACGCAATTCCGCGAGGTGCAATTTCTATGGAAAAATCAACCGGCGGTGATATAGACACATGGGGCTGTTGCGAAACACCATTCACATTGTTACCCAACTGTCTTCAATTTTTAATTCCGTTATTAATACGTTATCCTCTATCGTATACTGTCGTTCAAAACTTTCGAACACTCTTCTTTTTTTTATGCTACGTTTTCACATTACCTGCTGTTTTATTGAACCCGTGGTGTGCTATATATGACACGGAGTACGTGCATTATAACTCTGGTGTTAGTGTGATTTACTACCGTTTGGATAGTCTGTCATTTCTGAGCAGAAGTATATTTTTACAGTTCGTAATTTTGGGTAATGTATGCAGCAATTATGTTGTCTTTGTTAGTAACTTGTGAAAAGTAAAATTTCCAATCAGAAACTTAAAGATAATTGATGTTAGCATATGCTTGAATTTTCCTTTGTAATTTTTAGTACAGAGAAAGTAGGTGCATGCAATATATGGTAAAGCAAGTAGTCCGAGTAAGGTATGTACGTATGAACTATCTATTCTGATGTATCAGAATATATGAACTATCTATCGCATATGAATATATAAATTATCAACTGAGTTATATATTTTGCTCCTTTTAATTTTTTGAGTCGATAAAAGAGCAAGTATATTTTCTAAAATAAGCACGACACTCGCAAGAAGGGTATAACAAGAGCAAAACAAGGAAAGTAGAAAGAACACGTTGAAAGTAAAAAACGAACTGGCTGCATACAAAACGGGAGCACTGGTTGTCGAAGAAGGCCGTTTATCCGATGTATATCATCGTCAAGGTTGCACGAAGGTGACGCGAAATGCGAGCAACCGAATCGTCGGTGCTCCTAATGAGGCCAGATTAATTACCGCGACGCATTATTAAATGGTCGTGGCGGTGTACGCGCCGGCTGCAGTATAATCACGGATAATTAAGGGTAAAAATAAAGGGAGGTCTGTTTTCACTTCATCCCTGACGGAGTGGAACGTACCTACCGGACGAAGAAAATGAACAACCGAGGTTCGCGATTCCGAATTATGATAACTGTTAACGACGATCGTCCATGGCAATCGTATCTGAGCGACTAATCGCGCCACCAAGGCCAAAAAGTATCGCGTGGTTAATTAGCAGGGGCCGGTTATCGGGTCGAACTCGAAGCACCTAACGTCAAACTGGTAACGAGCTACCAGGGATGCCGGCAGCCCATTTAAATTGACTCGCATAACCGAGTTGCCAGAGAAAGAGAAAGCCTCGGATGTGGATGCAGAGGAAGTCCACGGGGGATAAAAGGGGGAGACTCTCCGACTGCCTACGCCCCGTGGTCCTGGTGGAAAGCCAGTAAAAACACGCATCTATTTCCATATAACAAGTTTATATATTACCCCGTCACCGGCAGCACGTAGTTACATTTGAATACGATGTCCTAAAGCCGAGAGCCAGCGTGCAGACACCGGAGACAACCATGGGTACGTACACAACGACAGGATAGGTACATCGGCCACGAATTAGGTCCGTGCCGGATTGCACGGGCGTCGATTGCACTCCACGAATTGCAAAACGCAACTTGGCACAGCACGAACGCTTAACTTTGGGTAATTAGCACGGGACCGTGAAGTATTTCGCCGCGCCAAACTGCCAATTACCACACAGGGCCCTCCTTCGCTTTACGATCATCAGCCGCCCCTGCAACGGCGCAAATTTCTACGGACAAGCACGAATTTACGACGCTTTTACTGCCCTAATGAATCTCGAGATGCTCCTAGAACATTGATTTCTGTTTTCTCCTCTTTTTCTTTTGCTACCACCGACGCTTTAAATTCTGGACTTAAAATCATGCTGGGGTGACTTAACGGTTTGTTCTCTACGGACCTGCTTAACATTTTATTACGTATTTTGGAGCTTGATTCACAATTATTATTTATTATTATCAAATATATTACATGTATAGGTATATATATCTTTTAATTAATTAGATAATTTATAATTTGTAATATATAAATTATTGAATTATATATATTATTAAATAATTTCTTCTCTCGTCAGTGAGTGGTTATACATAATTTATGTCTACAATATTTGAAGTACATAAAAAATTATTAAAATGAGAAATAATATTAATGAAAATTATTGATGTTATTATTAATAATTACTGATGTTATAAATTGCAATTAATTAATACTAACTTATATTAATTGATTTTAATTAAAAAATTGTGGTTATACATAATTTATGTCTACAATATTTGAAGTACATAACAAATTATTAAAATGAGAAATATTAATGAAAATTATTCATGTTATTATTAACAATTACTGATGTTATAAATTGCAATTAATACACTTATATTAATTGATTTTAATTAAAAAATTGTTCATTTAAAATTATTTTAGCTATCACTTGTATATACAAGTGTATACTTGCACACACAATAATTTGTCTATATATCATAACAAATTTTTAATTTCATTAATGAATTATGAAATTCGGTCCAACCGAACATCGATGATATTGAAAGTTTATGCTCTGCCGCATGATTGAGTTTTGAATTATGTGACTATACTGGCGAAAGGTAATAAACGTATATCAGACGTGGATTGGGAGTAAAAACATAAATCAGAAATTTGTTTGTACAGAACTGCGTTTTCGAGAAAATTAAGTTTAAAAATTCACGGAGCGAATAAACGGACACGAACTGACTACAACAAAAATAATGTGTTTTTATCAGAAGTTTTAATTGCCAGGTGGAAACCATTTCGTTTAATAAGTTATCTCTCATTCCATTGATGTTTTAGTTATGTTGTATCAAACTGATTTCAGAGCAGTATTTTAACAGAACATTTTAATTAGGATAAAAGAGGTAACGATAAAAGTTCAAAATTATACAATCGATTCGATTCAATTTTTAACACAGTACTGGATCCAATTAAATCAAATTGTTTAATTAAATCGTGTAATTGTTTTATACGGGTAGTCAAATGGAAAATTTTTAAAATCTATTTTAACAACTTTTTCAATACATCACTACATTTATGTGAATCAGAACAAAAATTTTTTAAATAAAATCAATTAAAATTCAGCAACTTCGAATAAATCACTACGACATTTATGTGAATCAGAAAAAAATATCTGAAAGATGAAATCAATTTAAATTCAACAACTGAAATAAATCACTACAACATTTATAAGAATAATAAACAAGAAAATATGTGAAAGACATAATGAATTTTGTATAAAAATTGAATAGTTTATATGTTATCTTCAAATATTTGTCCGTCAGTTCATGTGAGTTTGTAATAGTCATGGAAATAATAAAATGTTTATAGCTGAAACACAATTTCAAATATATTCGAGTTATGTCAGAAACATTAAACGTTGATCACTCAACCACGTGTACAGGCATTGTCGTATATCACAAGATTAACGTTTTAATTATACTAAACTCCAGATGCTCGGCGTACTTTTCGAAACTAAACTGCTTGAATCAAGGTGGTGAATATAAAGCCATGATATCCAATAAAGTCAGGTATGTCGAGCGATTATCTCATGCTTCTACTCTTCAACGTTACACTCTTCCTCCTTGCGTTAGTGTTCTCGTATTGCTAACAGTGCATGTCTCTCACAGTTTCAAATTATAAAACGGTGTCCTACTTTCGTTAAATCAGATCAAAGTAATTGAGACAGTGCAACAATATTGAATAACGTCGATTTTACATGAAAATAACATTTCATATTTCAATTTTATTAATAAAATTATTGAAATTTCCATTATTATGTCAGTTGAGTTCAAATAATTAGAATAATTAGTTTACTTGTGAAACAATTAGAAAATATTAGGGCAAAGATTTATGATGATAGTAATTATAAAACTTTGTCGAATTTGTAGTCAAAATTTCAAGACCTAGTGGTACACAAATTTGGAAATATTCATATTTCTATATTTCCAACTTGAAGTTAAAATTGTCAGATTCTCAAATTAAAAAGGTCTCAAAGTACTTGAACACTCAACTCGTTAAATTTCTAAATTTCTCCATTTCAAAGCAACAGGTATTTTAAATTTTCAAATTTCTAAATTTTATAATTATCTCATTTCCAAATTTGTCTGTTTCCTAATTTTCCAATTTTCTAATTTTCTAATTTTCTAACTGTCTAATTTTCTAACTTTCTAATGTCCTAATTTCCTAATTTCCTAATATTCTAATTTCCTGACTTTCAGAATTGCTAATTTCAGAATACCTAATTTCCTAATTTCACAAATTCTTTATTTTGTAATTACTTAAATTCCTTATTTCCTAATTTCTTAATTTCCTAATTTCTTGATTTCCTAATCTCCTAATTTTCTATTTTCCTATTATCTTATTTTCTTATTTCCCTATTTTCCTATTTTCCTATTTTCCTACTTTCATACTTTCCCATTTTCCTTGTTCCCAAGTTTCTTAATTCCCTTATCATCGAAATTTTAAATTTGCAAATTTTCAAATACCTAAATTCAAAAATTTTCAAGATTCGCAAATTACTATATTTCTAACTTATCAAATTTTTTAAATCTGAAATTCTTTACTCATCAAATCACTAAATTCATCTTATAATTCCTAAATTACCAAATTTGCAGATCTAACTTCCAAATTTCCAAACATTCAAATTCTAAAATTTCCAAATTCCTAATTTCACACATCCCCAAGCTTCTAACTATTCTATCTTAGAATCTCCCAAATTTCCAAATTTCTACATATTGAAATCCGCTAAATCCCGAAATTTCAAATGTGCTCATTCCGAAACCTCCAACTTTAATTCCCAAATCAATTACTTCAATCTCCAAATACCCCAAATTATCAGTAAATTCCGCATTTCCCAAAAAGCCCACTGAGAATTCCATGCACTCTAAATTCAAAATCAATCAATCATTTGATCGAAAGGGATCAAATTTCCGCACAAGCCCTTGATCTCGTATTATACCTCGCCCAAAGTACCTTCCAAAATTTGATCGACATCCCTCAGCCTTTGCGCCCACCTGTAAACATCGCGTCGTTCAAAGCCATAGCACGATGTAAAAGACGAGAAATTCTGATCGTCCAATTACAGAGAACACGCGGCGTCGGTCGCTTTCGGTCCCTGCCACATCCGTTACACGGGACCAGAAGCGAATTAATTATTATCAGCAAATTCCAGTACCGCCTTATCGGCGATCAGAAAATTATCGGTGGCTTGATTAAATACCTGTACAACGAATACACACACAGGCACTCGGAAAAGCGTCGGAGAAGGGGTTGCAGGATTCACGAGGCTGCTCGACCACCGTCACCACGGGGTTGTACAGGGGTCGTTCGAGGGTCACGAGTTGTTATTAGCGTTAAAACAAACGGCCGCAACGTAATTATCGGGGCCCGCGTGCAGCTAACAAACGAGACCAACACGCGATAGTGTAAATATTCCCGAAACGAAAAACGGGAGCAAAGAGGGCTGCAACGAACGGGAGATAGAGGATGGGATAATCGGGAAATAGATGAAGAAAGAACAAAGAGTAGGCTCGCTTTTGTCGACACGGGTTCTGGACATCGGCACAATACACTGCGTTCAATAAATACCACCCCTCATATTTTCAGATCTTTTGCTGGGAAATTATCGGTATTCCTTAAATACCGATTCGGTGTAAATAAATTCGGTAAAATTGATGTATTAACGTAAATATTAAGGTGGATCAATTTTGAATGGTCAGTAATAAAGAAAAGGAGTATGCACTATTTATGGAACCTCTAAATAATTTTTGAGCTCATCAGATGAATATTTATGGTGATACGTGAAATTCTTTTATAGAATTTGTTTACACGTTACAAATTAATACATAAAGAGTATTATCTTTAAATAATTTTTTAGACTACAACTTTTAGACAACTCGGATTTATAAAAAAATGGGGGTTGGTACACTCAAGCAAATCTGATAAATATATATGTTAATACTACACATTTTTATTTATACATTACAAATTAGTATTTAAAGAATATTTTCTCTACATAATTGTTTAGACTATAATTTTTAGATAACTCGGATTTATAAAAAAATGGGGGTTGGTACACTCAAGCAAATCTGATAAATATTTATGTTAATACTGCAAATTTTTGTTAAATAATTTTTGCATACAATACGAATTAGTATTTGGGAATATTGAGTGTAATTTTTCATTGAAAAAGTTAATAAAAACAGAGGGGTTGTTTTATGCAACGAACTGTATATTTATGGGACTCCATTAGTTTTTATGCAAATCAACTGAATATTTATTTTAATACGCTGAGTTTTTTTAAACATTTTTTTAAATACATTACGAATTACTATTTAAAGAATATTGAAAAACTAAGGTGGTTGGTGTACTCATACAAATCATCTAAATATTTATGCTAATGTTTCAAATTTTCATTATATAATTTGTTTACACACTACTACCCTAATATTCTACTAGAATGTTGAAACAAAGAATTAGAGTGCCAAGAAATATTTAAATAATTAAATTTTCAATTATATATAATTTTACACTAATAATTATATAAGTGTCCCATTACAACACTTTTTCAGTTATGAAAAATATAATTACAATTTTTGGTTGTAAATATTTATTTATAATCTATGTGTCATCTATATCATGTAGTATATAGTTTTTAATTATACACTTTTTAATTAAAAAAATAAAGCTCTGACATTTTGAAATCTGACCCTACGAAAGATAAAACTTTTTCCTTGTTTCTGACAAGGTTCTACCTCAATCATTTTCAGTTTGATTTATGCAACCGAAATAATAGTAATTAGTGCGATGTTGTTCCAAACGAATAAAAGTGTAGTTTCATAAGCAAGTTCAAAGAGAAAGGATTATCATCAGGCAAGATATCTTCCATTATATCACAGATGAATACAAAGCCGAGCATTACTCTTCTATTGTGTACAGTTGGAAGGTTTAGTTTCTTAAGAATTAAATCACAGTTGCGCGAATTAAACGCTAATATTTCGGTTGAAAAAATTTCAGCTCGACCACATTCATTTATATTCATTCTTACCGTACCTCCGTGAACAAAAGAATGAAACACACGATGATTCCTCACGTTTCCAAAGCCAGTCATAAACTATCCAACAATTTTCGCGGGTATCCACGTGCAGTCCCAATATCGTGGTACTAAATAACGGCAAACCGTGCACGGACAAACCCTAAAAATTATTTCCCCTCTCATAACCGCAACAAGCGATCCCCAGGAAACTGTGAAACGAACAATGAGTATTAAATCGCGGTCGCGCCATGAATCGCGGCGATACATTAACCACGATGGTTCGATTTTGCTTGCAAATTGAATTAACTCGCGTATTTCTCTGTCGAACCGATGTCCCGATTATGGATTAAATATTCGGCAAATAACGCGTGCCATCGACGCAAACACTCTTTGTGTACTGCATGGCCGACGGTAACTTTTCTGTAACGCTGGCCCAGTTTCCACTGTGCGTTGCATAAATATACCAACCCCTTTGTCTTTATGAATCCGAATTTTCGGCTGAAAATTATGGCCCACGTTCTTCGTAGTATCATAGTAGACTAGTAGAGTAGTAGAAGAGAAGAACCTAAGGATGGCTGGACTTCACACAGAATTCACAAATATTTTAATCGCCCGACACTCTCCCTTCGTTAGGAACGTTTACACTATGCTAGTAAGCCCTGCTAGTGGCACATGTCAGTAGTCGAATTTTTGTGTTTCTTTGCCTGTACAAGGTCTGTCGTTAGAAAAACAAGGCACCATTTTCCCTTTCTAACTGTCAAAACGTTACTCTCAAAAATGTAATGCCCCGTGCTTTTCCAAAGTATGGGGAACCCAACATCGCCGGGGCCTGGTGAATATCAGTTGGCAAGGGGTTGAGAGCGACCGTGTCTCGCACGAACTCGGTCCCGATCCACGCCGACTGTTTCAGGGTGTTTTTGATAATTTACGTTGGCCCTAAACCGATTCTAGCCATCGTCATTAAACTATTTTTCCGCTCACCCTTACGAGTAAAATAATAGAATAGTGGAATAGTAGAACAGCAGTATAGTAGTATAGTAGTATAGTAGTATAGTAGTATAGTAGTATAGTAGTATAGTAGTATAGTAGTATAGCAGTATAGTAGTATAGCAGTATAGTAGTATACTAGTATAGCAGTATAGTAGTATAGTTGTACAGTTGTATAGTAGTATAGTAGTATAGTCGTATAGTGGAATAGTGGTATAGTAGTATAGTAGCATACTAGTATAGTAATATAGTAGTATAGCAGCATAGGAGTATAGCAGTATACTAGTATAGTAGAATAGTAAAATAGACAAAATAGAAAAATAGTATAATGGTATAATAGTAGAATGGTAACAGAACAGGTAGAACAGCAGAATAGTTGAACAGTAGAATAGTAGAATAGTAAAATAGTAAAGTAGTAAAGTTGTAAAATAGTAAAATAGTAAAATAGTATAATAGTATAATAGTACATTAGTAGAACAGCAGAACACTAGAACAGTAGAATGGTAGAATAATAGAATACTGAATAGTAGAATTACAAAATAAGAAAATGATGAAACGTAAATATAATGAAAATGATGGCACTGATGAAAGTAGTAGAATACCAGTATAATTGGACAGCCACATATAAAATAGTAGTATAATAATATAATTAGAAAGTGGAATAATATAAGGAAGATAAAATAAGGAAGATAAAATGATGTTTTGTGCAAGTTAATAATATTGTGCAGCGACAGTTTGAATAAATTCATATCGCAAAATAGTGTGCGACAAAAAAATATTTGGTCTGTGATAGTATCGACGGGATGTACAAAGTCTGAAACGAGAAAATAATTTTAATTGGAATATCACAACTGAAATTTGCTGTTCGCTGGAAAACAAAGGGAAGCACCATTTTCGATACTTTTAATAATATACCAGGAAAATTGGAAGAGAATTATTACGAGAATTAAAAAATACTCACACATCGTCAGTGTTCAAGGGAAAATTAAATTTTATTAAACGTGAAATATTGCAACTTTTATTTCCCAAATTCTGGCTATACAATATTGCAATCGTTTTTCAGTAATATTTATACCGAACGTATTTCATCATATTTCATTTCTTCTATTATCTCGTGATTATTTCAAATTTAAAGACATCTATGGTCATATTTCATTCCAATTATTTCAGTGAACAAAAACCATTCAGAAAATGAAAAATAAATTATTTTTATCTCCTCCGTTTGTAATTATTACTGCCCCAATTATAGGAGCTTAAAAAACAAATAAATTAGTAATTCAATGCTTTTTATTAAAATCTGATTTCAGACAGTCGTTCGTTTGGAACATCATTAAAAATAAGTAGAAAGTACATATTGCTGTTGTACAATTATTCAACCTACACTCCACTTATGAATATTAAGACTTCAAACGATTGAACTTCCCCATTTTATCGTCGCTAAATATTACCGACACTGCGATGCACATATAAGAATAAATTCTACTTGATACTACACGTGAACATGCAGCATATATGACAACATTGAGTTTCGTCAATAAACGAGGATTTCAGTGACGTTAAAACTTTTATCAATATGTTGGCAAGAAATGATGATCCTTCCTAAGCTTAGGATATCTTTCAATTAAGACAAAACCAATTTGATATAATCTGCCGGAGCAACTAAAATCAATTTTTCACTGAACATTATACCGCATAACGAGACTAAATATTGCACCGATAATTCTCAATGATTATTTGAAACTCGAAAAATTAGTATCTCAAGTAAATTACTCGCAGAACATAAAACTGGCTGGAAATATCAGCTTGATGCTCCAAATGAATTAACATAAAATGTCAGAACCGCGTTTCGTTCCTAAGGAAAACCCTAAATATTACATTAACAGTTCTAGTCGCTATAAAGGGAGACTTAAAGACAGGAAACGTGTTTCAGACGACAAAAGTACTGAGAGTAAAATGTCTCTATGATATCGTGGGTCGTAAAAAAACGAAAAAAATCTCGTCGATGATTTTATTGCGGAAATTATCACCGTGTATTCCTATGACTTGTTCGTAACGAACCATAAACTCGCACCCAGATTATGTCGTAAAAATCGCGGAAGTTCTTTTGCATTCAATCATTATCACAAGATGCACTTAATGTAAGCTCGTATCAATAAACGAAATATTTCTGACCCTGAGATTTTGAGGACATATTTAAATAGAAAGTTTTATGGAAAATGATATTGAAGGATTTTGTGTACATAGTCTCAGTAGGTAATATTCAGGAGGTATGTGGTTACTCATATCACACATCGATATAGTGTACTATAATTCTCATTTATATATATCATATTATTTCAATTTCAATTTGCTGTTATATTAATATGAAAAGAAAATACAATACATGAACATTTTTGAAACGCAATTTTGTAAATGAATGAACATTTTTAAAATCCGACACACAATTTGATGAGACAAAAGTACGGCAAACTGGCAGGTACTTCAGATATTCCGTACGACACAACACAATGGAATCAATGTTATTATGCACTCTGGTTATCTGCTTTTACAAGCAGCTCATCTGGAAATCGCATGACGTGTCACTGTTCTTATTCGCTGGAACACCCACGGAACGACGATTACATCGACGAGGAGCACTTTGTAATTGAATCGGTGAAGCTTGACCTCGATGCAGTTCTCTCATTGGTAAATCATTGACACGATCATTCTTAGAACCTATACTTTCTTCTAAAAGCATTCGTATTAACCCATTCAAACTTTGCATTTAATACCGTTATGTTTGCGATATGAATTTTACATTTAAAACAGTATTATTTCGATTCTCTTGAACTCATCATTAAAGAACAGCATATGCAAATTTGTAAAATGAATTATACAATATGAAGTCAATAACAGATTCATCAAGTTTAAATGTGAATACTTCATGAAGAGGTTATGACTCCATTTTATGAACAAACGTAATCAGAGTACTTTCTTACTTTAAGAATCTGAGGATCTAAAGATATGTGGATGCAAGCATCTAGGGACCTAGGAATATAGAAACCAAAGAACATTTTAATCAAATACACACACGTTTCTCTTTGACAACACAGATAAAGCTTGAAGAGACCATAAAATCAAAACGCAATACAACAAACAATTAAATTAGTTTCCTACTTCATCATCACAATAACGTCAAACGTATCCTCTCA
Source organism: Megachile willughbiella (assembly GCA_945859595.2). NCBI lineage: Eukaryota > Metazoa > Arthropoda > Insecta > Hymenoptera > Megachilidae > Megachile > Megachile willughbiella. Next base: position 5,098,008 of record OX243807.1, read on the forward strand.
TCCAAACATTCCTGTTACCTCACTTCAAGCCTGTATAGTGTACGCCTATGATAAGGCAACTTTTCAACGAACCCTCCCTTCAAATTCAGCGAATCCTAGCAGAATTTCCGGCTTGCATCCTTGATACGCTTAATGTTATGCCATTCATTTGGAGAGTCCTCCACCGAACTGGCTGCAGGAGAACCAGAAGAAGAAACGATCGCTGTAGCGAAGCGAACGAAGAGCATAAGAGAAGGAGAAATAAGGAGAGGCAAAAAGGGAGAGCCACGTTCAATCTATCGACTCTTACTTGGAACAGGAGGATGCACCTACTCTCTTAACATCCTGCCGAGTCCTTTCTTCGCTTTCATTCCTCGTTCTCTTTTCTCTACAGGCTGTTTCATTTCGTTAGAAGACATTTTCACTATTTTTAAATAACACGAATCAAAAAAATATTTAATTCAAAGGAACAAATGTAAGGTTTTCAAGGACACTTTTCTAGATTTCAAGTAAATACACTTTTCGAGTCGATGCACTTTTTAATGGGATATACTTGTATCAAGTAATCGAATTCAAGGTTAATGAACACTGATGACCTTCACGTGACATTCAATAGGAAAAATATCGAGGACGTTATTTATGTATTACGTTTACTTTTCAGAGACATTTGCAGAAGGATTCTCCGGGTGGTTTACAAACTTTCGATTTCGATGACCTTGATCTCATCAAGGTTAATATTCTGGACAATTAGTACCTCGACATCGTTTAGCTTTAATTTAAGAAATATGTGCTGAAGTACCTTCAGACGAAAATTGTACCCTTTGCTGATGACCATGAAATATGTCATCAAGGTTAATATTCTAAATAATTTGTACTGCCACATATGTACATCGTTTAGTTTTACCTAAGAAGCATTTATGAAAGTATCTTCAAGATGTTAGTTATACCCTTTACCAATTTCGATGACTTTGAAGTATGTCACCAAGGTTAATATACTGAACAATTAGTACCTCCACATATATCGTTTAGCATTAATTTAAGAAACATTTGCTGAAGCATCTTCGAGATAATAATTGTACCCTTTGCTGATGACCATGAAATGTGTCATCAATGTTAATATTATACATAATTTGTAACTCCACATATGTCGTTTAGCTTTAATTTAAGAAATATTTTCTGAAGTATCTTCAAGACGAAAATTGCACCCTTCGCTGATGACCATGAAAGATGTCATCAAGGTTAATATTATAAGTAACTTGTACCTCCACATATGCACGTTTGGCTTTAATTTAAAAAGTATTTGAGGAAGTATCCTCAAGATGTTAGTTGCACCCACGTTAATAATCTGTTATATTGAATCTGACCATAAACGTCAGTTTTCACTTTAGCGTTCAACGTGTTAATATTCATAGAGCATGTATAAAACTTCAAAGTTCTCACAGTAATGAAGGTTGAATGTTTCAACATTTTAACTGCTGTATCACACGTATGATTTACTTTAAAATAGGAGTGGGTTCATTTTAGAAAAAAAATTAAGAAAATAACAATAGATAAAATTTAATATATTTGTACGAAGTCTCAAAAATCCCATTAAGATGCATAATTAAGATTAAGCAACCGATGGAGAAAAAGAAGGAAAATGAAGAATTCGTTAACATCAATCGAAATAAAGATTTTGATTGACGCGTATACACGTCGAAGTTAACCGGTTAATGAAACACTCTGTATACGTCTTCTTTGCGCTGTCCGCTTTAACGCGTGGTTGTCTAAGCCTAATACCATCGAGGAATGTTCGCACGGTGCCCCGTGTATCCACCCATCGTTAATTCTCTGAACATCATAACGATGTCCCAAGGTAATTTGAAAATCCTCGTTATCGTCGAACGAGCGTCCCTTTATAAATGTTCCTTTCCGTGATCGAGCGGGGATCCTGAATCGATCGCCGACGATATTCGTCACCGCTCGAGGGGGTGTCTGTTCGCATAATTCATTACTCGCAATCGCCCGATGCTCGTGAATAGATTCATTAAAATTGTTCGCGCTCGTCGTGTTCAGTTTGGTTCACTGTGCCGTTCGTTCGATTCTGAACCTTTATCCTTGGAACGTCCGGTTATTGTCGGCCAGAGCTGATTAACCCTTTCGCTACTATGAACGAATGCGGTCGCGAGTGGCGAAACGATCGTCGGGTATTACGGCTGATCAAATTGATATGATGAGAGGGAATAAATCATACGTCTTGCGTTTTCGATGCTATCGTAACTACGATGCAGTTGTACCGATGTGTGGTTTACTGAATTGCGATCCACTGCGATTATGTCACTTTTACTGGAAACGTGACTGATACTCGGAAATCATTCCGTGGCTTTTGCTCGATAAACTGTGCGATGATTTGGAATTTTTTGTTCACGCGAAGTATGATGTTTGGAGAGCTGGGAGCAGCAATTTGGGGATTTGAGAAATTAGCAATTTAGATATTTTAGAGATATTTTAGATATTTGAGAATTTTTATATTTGGAAATTTAGATTATTTGAGAATTTTTTAATTCAGGAATTTAGATATTTGAGAATTTTTAAATTTAGGAATATAGATATTTGAGAATTTTTTAATTCAGGAATTTAGATATTTGAGAATTTTTAAATTTAGGAATTTAGCTATTTAAGAATTTTTAAATTTAGATACATAGATATTTGAGAATTTTTAAATTTAGATATGTGAGAAATTATGCGATTGGATATTTGGGAATAAAAGTGTTAATTTGGGAATTGAAAATTTAGAAACTTAAAAATTTGTTTAATTTTAGAATTTGGGAAATTGGAAATTTAGAAATTAAAAAATTATAGGATATGCAAACTCGAAAATTAAAAAATTTGGAAATCTCAAGAATTTGAGAGTAAAAATTTTCAAAGTTAAGTATTAAAAAGTTTGCAAGAATAAAAATTTACAAACCTAAAAATTTGTAAACAAATTTGGAGATGAGAAATTTTAAAAATTCTGTAATTTGAATTTGCGAACCTAGAAATTTATAATTTTTGTGATTCGGAAGTTAGAAAATATGAAAATTGATTTAAGAAGTCTCTTGCTACGAATTCTTACTTTCATTTACATATTCCCTTAACTAATTAATTACTTTACTATTACACTACTTTACTAATTACGTCATTGTTACTTATTAATGACGTTACTGTTAATTAATTGTCTTTTCCTGCTCCTAATAAGCAAGGGTAATTACATTATACATATTCCGACATGACGGTAATACAGTTTTATTTCACCGGTAAATTGAATATTTCTGACAGGCATCACATTATTCCGTTATTCATTTGCAACAGTGTAATTTAATGTTGGTAATGTGAGTTTGTTTCTGATTGCCAATTATATTTAAAAAAAAATTGAACAACAGATGTTGAAATTACATATGTCACGATGTAATTAAGTAATTATAGACACGAAGAAGCAAAAGTATACAGGATGCATCAACAAAATGTCTACACTTTGGGTATTAATTTTCCGGTGCATCCTGTTGCAAATGTGCTATATAAAATATTTTGTACCTACCTTTACATTTAATTTGTATGAATAAAAAGAAAGTTGCTAGTTACTGTACATAATTTTAAAGTACGATAAAAATACGAAGCATTATATCTTCTGAATCGAAGAAAAATAATTAACTTAGTTATTCAATGATAATAAATTGTTAGTTCTATAATAATAATAGAATTAACTCACTTATTTAATAATAATAGAATTAATTCAATTATTTAATAATAATGTAAAAATATATTGGCAAAAATATTCATATATTACATCCAAAGAAGTCATTATCTTTTAACAAAATATGAAACAATTAAAATTTAAACAGCAATCAGAAAAACGTAAAGATTATTCGACTTTTATAATACAAATAACTATCTTAATTCTTCAACTGGAAATAGATATGTAAAATAGGATAGGTAGCTTCTTGATTCCTCTTAGAATGCCGCCATGTCTGGCGGGAAATTCAAATACGTTTTTAATACATGTATTAAAATCGAAACGTCTTACTAAGAATTATTTCATAAATGATAAAATAAATCAGAATATTTTTTTTTTCTTTTTTGACACAATTTTAAATTTGTCCTTTTGTTAATATTTTTGTATATTGTTATTTCTATCCAACAGTAGCCTAAATAATGAAATTAACATGAATCGAATGTGTACAGAAAAGGAAAGTTAATAAATTTAATACGCAATGTTCTACACGTGATGTTTACTCCGTTAAATATACAATAGAAGCAATTAATAATGAATAAATAACTTCAAATATTATTTTGTTGCATCAAAGTATATAACAAAATTTACATAAAAAAATAACGAAAGTTACATCAAACAAAATAAAAATTACATAAAGAATATAATGAAACATCAAACAAAATAAGAAAAATTACGTCAAGTGATATAACAGAAGCTACATCAAATAAAATAAAAATTACATAAAAAATATAACAAAACATCGAACAAAATAAGAAAAATGACATCAAACAAAATAACAGAAGCTACACCAAATAAAATAAAAATTATATAAAAAATATAACAAAACTTGCATGAAACAAGATAAGAAAAATTACATTAAACTAAATAATAAAAGCTACATCAAATAAAACAACAAAAGCCACATTAAACTAAATAATAAAAGCTACATCGAACAAAATAGCAAAAGATACATGAAACAATTAATCCTGGATTCACGTACAATTAATGATCGCTGATATTTTGACTGAAACTAAACTAAATAAACAAATAAATAATGAATAGTGAACTAGCTCATCCAATGATTCTTCATCTCGAAGGTTAACATTTTGCCAAACGTAATAATTTTTATGACTGAGAATAAGAGATCTACTTACATAAACTAAATAAACTAAATAAACAAATAAATACTGAATAATGAACTAGCTCATACAATGATTCTTCATCTCGAAGGTTAACATTTTGCCAAATGTTATAATTTTTATAACTGAGAATAAGGGATCTACTTAAATAAACTAAATAAACTAAATAAATAAATAAATAATGAATAGTGAACTAGCTCATCCAATGATTCTTCATCTCGAAGGTTAACATTTTGCCAAATGTTATAATTTTTATAACTGAGAATAAGGGATCTACTTAAATAAACTAAATAAACTAAATAAATAAATAAATAATGAATAGTGAACTAGCTCATCCAATGATTCTTCATCTCGAAGGTTAACATTTTGCCAAATGTTATAATTTTTATAACTGAGAATAAGGGATCTACTTAAATAAACTAAATAAACTAAATAAACAAATAAATACTGAATAGTGAACTAGCTCATCCAATGATTCTTCATCTCGAAGGTTAACATTTTGCCAAACGTAATAATTTTTATGACTGAAAATAAGGGATCCGCCATTTTGGGTTCCACAAACCCGAGCGTTAAGTATTTACCCTAAAAATTTCAAAGTTGCAGTCTATCAAAGTATTGGGTTGGGGAATAAGTTCGTAGCGTTTTTATATTTTCCTTTGTTTTACGACGATTTTTTTGTTGTTTCACAAAGTGTATAATATTTTTCGATAGAGCTCTTTCTACTCTACAAAACTGTACTAATCATTTTTTTGAGTAATTTAATTTTTTATTACTTTTGAGGCTTAGAAATGGAATATCCAAGAGGTAAAAAGCAACACTTTCGACACCTGCTCCTCTTCGCTTTTCATCGAGGCCAAAAAGCTGCTGAAGCAGTCTGGCACATTTGCAACGTATATGGAGAAGGTGTCATAGACAAGTCTACAGTACGGAAATGGTTTGCAAAGTTCAAAAATGGCGATTTTAACCTCGAATTGCGAAGAAGAGCAGGTGTCAAAAATTTGCTTTTTACTTCCTAGATATTGCATTTCTAAGCCTCAAAAGTAATAAAAAATTACATTACTCAAAAAAACGATTAGCACAGTTTTGTAGAGTAGAAAGAGCTCTATAAAATGAATGTTATACACTTTGTCCAACAGCAAAAAAATCGTTGTAAAACAAAGAAAAATATAAAAACGCTACGAACTTATTCCCCAACCTAATACCATCGAACGGAAGAGCTAAACAGGATTAAACTTCCAGTATCTAGTTATCGATACTCAACCGTATTCGTCAGTAAAACCATGAAACCGAATCGTGCATTCGAAATCGGTTATCCGCCGCGATCGAGGCTAATAGTTACGTAACGTGGGCGTGAAAGAAGCGAGTGATTTACGCATTCTCGGCAATAGCATCGCAACCGCACGTTTTCTCATCTCGCTTATGCCCTCATGCTCTGAACCCTGAGCGATGCCATCTCTCTCCGCGTTTCTTCGTTCCTCGCGTTCTATCGCATCGTCACTCCCACTCTGGTACTTCCTCTTCTTCATGGCCGGTTTCTCGCGGTTGCGGCCTTGCAATGCTGCAGGAAGGCCCGCAACTCGTTCCCGCAGTTGCACCGTTGCAGCTGCAACAGCGATACTGGTGGCTGCAGTGGCGATATAGCATCGCGAACCAGAAGAGAAGGCAGTTGCAGCAGCGCTGGTTCACCTCGTACTTAGAGGACGAGACATTGGCCTACCACGCTCGACCTTGCCAGTTCGTTACTCTTTCCCGCTTCTCTTATGCATTATACACGGCTATCCGGCCACGTCCGTGCCATCTCTAGCTGTCCTTCTTCAGGAACGCTCTTCCTTCTTCTCCCTCGAACGTCCTCTCCATTACTCGCCTCTTCTATTTCCCCACTCTATTTCTATCTCCGTAACCCCACTTGTGTGCGTGTATCCGACGTCTTCCCGATCCGGCTTTCTTTTTATATATCCGTATAATGTGAACACATCTTCCTCCATCCGTCTCTTTCCTCTTTTAACCCGATGGAAGAAAAGCGCGTACAGGCAGCTTCGTCATCGCACGGTCTCGTTTATCGCCGTTCACGGAGAGATGTCGGAACGACACAGGATGTTGAAAAAATCATGTGTCACAGTCATTATGTCGTGGTATGTTTTAATCGGACGAGAATCGGTAGGTTGATTTGCATCGCTGATTGTGGATAATGAGACCTGCTATGAAGGTGAGGGTATTCGGATTTTTATTTTAATTAGCTGAGTATGAGTAATGATGGATGAACAGGATTTTCGAAAGGATAACTGGAGTAAAATATCCACGGCAAATTTTGAAATATTGTAATAGAGCAATGGTGAAATTTTAGAGTAGTAGTGTAATTGTCTGATTGACTTAAGGGAATAGCCTAATAGGAGAATGGTAAAGCAGTAAACTAAAAAAATGTTAAAATAATAGAACAGTAATGTGGTAAAATAGTAGAATAATAACATAATGAAATGATATAATAAAATTATAGAATAATAAAATAGTATAACAGAGGTAACAAAATGGTGAAGTATGAACATGCTGAAATATTAAACCGCTGAAATGGTGCACTGAAAACTGAATCACTGTAAAATAATGGAATAGTAAAATGATACAATATTAGGATAATAAACTTGTGAAATAGTAGAATACTGAAATAGCAGAACAAAATGACAAAGTGTTAAAATTGTGGAGCGGTAAAGCACTGACATTACGAAGCAGTAAAACAATAAAGTAATGGACCACGAGAATAATAAAACAGTAAGAATAGTAGAATGTCCATAAGGTAGAACAGTAGAACGATCAAATAGTAAAACAAAGAAACGATCGAAGAATAGAATAGCAAAATAATAAAACAGAAGCAGAGTAAATTATTGAAACGGTGGAGTAGTAGAACAGAAAAATTGTGTAATAGTCAAACAATAAACTAATAAGATAATAAAATATAGATAAATGGGTGAAATGATGAAATAGAACAGTAGAGTAGAACAGTAATAAAATCGTGAAGTTGCAAAGTAGAATAACAGTAAGATGATGAAATGGTGTAACAGTGACACTGTAGAGCAGTAAGATTATACAATGTTAAAATAATACAGCAATTGAATATTAAAATGGCAGAATACTGCAACTCGTAAAATATTTTGAAATATTTAGTGGAATAGTGGAATCGTAAAATAGCACAGTGGCAAAAGACTATAGAGATAAAATAATAAAAATATAGAATCGACATGTGTATTAGCAGTGAAAAGATAAAATGGTGAAATAGTGGAATAGTTGAATGATAGAATGGTAAAATGGTAGTGTAGTAAAATGATAGAGTAGTAGAATAACAAAGTGGTAGAATAATAGAATAGTAGAATAGTTGAATAGTAGAGTAGTTGAGTAGTAGCATAGTAGAATAGTAGAATAGTAGAATAGTAGAATAGTAGAATAGTAGAATAGTAGAATCATAGAATAGTAGAATAGTAGAATAGTAGAATAGTAGAATCATAGAATAGTAGAATAGTAGAATAGTAGAATCATAGAATAGTAGAATAGTAGAATAGTTGAATAGTAAAGTAGTAGAGTAGTAGAGTAGTAGCATTGTAGAATAGTAGAATAGTGGAGTAGTAGAATAGTAGAGTAGTAGAGTAGTAGAGTAGTAGAATAGTAGAGTAGCAGAATAGCTGAATAGTAGAATAGTAGAATAGTTGAATAGTAAAGTAGAAGAATAGTAGAGTAATAGCATAGTAGAATAGTAGCATAGTGGAGTAGTAGAATAGTAGAGTAGTAGAGTAGTAGAGTAGTAGAATAGTAGAGTAGCAGAATAGCTGAATAGTAGAATAGTCGAATAGTAGAATAGTCGTATAGTCGTATAGTAGAATAGTAGCATAGTAGAATAGTAAAATAGTAACGTAGTAAAGTAGTAGAGTAGCAGGGTAGTAGAGCAGTAGAATAATAGAATAGCAGAACAGTAGAATAGTAGAATAGCAGAATAGTAGAATAGTAAAATAGAATAACCATAAAATGACAAAATGGTAAAGTACAGTAATAAAATAGTAAGTACTGCAACATAATAGAAATAGTAAAACAGCGAAAGAGTAGAATAAGTTAGTGGAATAATAACCTAACAAAAGTAGTAAAATGATGAAACGATAGAACAGTCAAGTAGCACAACCACAAAATGATAAAATGGTAGAACGGTAGAACGGTGGAACGGTAGAAGAGCAAACAATACAACAGTAAAATAGCAAGCTTCACATGATAAGCTTCAAAACAATTTTCTAACCAATGTCCAACGTCACAGATTAGATACAAACAGAGATCAGTTTCTGTTTCTTTACCATGTTTCGTTCAAACGACACATTGTCATCTTGTAGCCATACTGTATTCCAGACTCTGGTATTCCGTTGATAAAATCTCAATCTCGAATACTTGATAATAAATTGTCGTATGAATAAGACGGTTGCGATATTCTGCGTAACGTTTTATCGATACTACGAAACATTTGCAGTAAACCTTCAATCTGTGGTACTGAGAACTGTGAATGATCAATGATTCGTTCACTGGATCAATTGTCATTCGTTTTACTTTTATTAACTCCGTGATCGTTTCAAAATCAAGATTGAACGAGCTATATACATTTTATTGCCGATGTTTTATGAGCCGATGCTAAACGTGCTCAATTTCGTTCAGTAATCGGAACGTTTCACAGCTTTACAAATTCACATACAGTTTTGATGTATAATTTAGATTTGGTGATTCGTTCAGTTGGGAAATTGGAAAATTACAACTTTGGAAATTTTGAAGGTTGACTGAATATTAAAAATTTTACAATTTGATAATTTGACAATGTGACAATGTGACAATTTGACAATGTGACAATGTGATAATTTGACAATGTGACAATTTGACAATGTGACAATTTGACAATTTGACAATTTGACAATGTGACAATTTGACAATTTGACAATTTGACAATGTGACAATTTGACAATTTGACAATTTGACAATTTGACAATGTGACAATTTGACAATGTGACAATTTGACAATGTGACAATTTGACAATGTGACAATTTGACAATGTGACAATTCGACAATGTGACAATTTGACAATTTGATAATTTGACAATGTGACAATGTGAAGATCTGAAGACCTGAAGATCTGAAAATCTAAAAATGAAGAATTTGAAAAAGAAAAATTTGAAAATAAAAAATTTCTAAATAAAATATTTGAAAATAGAAATTTAAAGAGTTAATAAATTAAAATCATAATACTTTGTTCAGCAAACCTAATCTTAGACAGCGTGTATTTAACAAGCATAAATGAATTCCCTTCAACGTTAATAAAAACCTATTTTAATTTAATTAATATATATGTATCTTTAACAAGTGAGATATTACCCTTATGTTTAATACTTCATCATGATAGAAACTGTTTGTACAAAAGCAAAGGAAGTTCGAATTTTTATCCGAAGAAACTTGTCGACATATGCATTCGAATTAATAACCGCAAAAATAGCAATGGGTGATTTGTAACCCGTAAGAGCCGTGTAAAGATTAAATGATTTACAAGCTAAATGACAGAACATCTCTCGAACAAGTGTTTTTCAAGACGACTATTTCCTTTCAGTGACTCCTAACAAGCTGTACAATTTGTACCTATAATTTCTCAATACTTCGTATTGACACTTCGACTGCTAAGTCATTCATGTTCAAATGAAGCTCTCATTTATCGAAACGTGAAAGATATTAATGAGAAACACTAACAAGGACAGATGGAATCAATAAAATACCGCGAACGAAATATAGGTTTTTTAAAATCGAAGATATTTAAGATTAAATTGAAATAAATTAATTGACTCCACGACATTATTTCTGTTTCTGATTAATGCATCTCCACATGCGGTCACCGTTCAGGATTTCTCGTTATTTTTTGCGAACACGCAGATTTCGTATTTTATACATGAAATTTCGAGGAGAAATAATTTTCAAGCTAAATTATTTTGTTCTGTATTAAAGTATTTATATAACCCCTGAACGCGTACAGCTTAAAAAAGGTTTCATTAAATTGTTAATATCTGTGTTTCAACTCGTTTGTCTCAAATTTTAAATTCTGTTTGCCAAATATATTTAATACCCAATTATTTGTTATTTCATTCATTCGCGTTTTAACACGTTTGCTTGAAATTTTTAATTCTGCTAAATACATTTAATATCCTGCAATTTATTAATTCCTACAATATGTTTTCTTGAAATTTTAAATTCTGTTTATTGAACATATTTAACATCAAGTTTGCTAAAAAATTAATAATCATTTCAGAGTTATTTTATTATTATATTATTTAACTTTATATTTACATTTAAGTACAACAGTGAATTTTTTTCAAACGTACATTTTATAATTTTAAGTTACAAATTAAATTCCATAAAATTAAAAACTGAACAAATATTTGCTGAAAATAAAATTAAATAAGATTACAAGACTATGTTCTATATATCATTCAATAAAATTAACCAGATAAATAAAAAAATAATTTTTCTTTTCATTCAGCAAAAAATAATGTAAATTATCTATACTATGTATAGATGAAAAATGATGTTTAATTGATCAAAAAATCAAACACGAAAATTTCATTGACAAGTCACCATTCAAAACGATTTTCGCGATTCATAATAATGTGACCTTGAAACAACCTTAACTCTGAAGATTTGCGATGGAAGGGTATAAATAGGATCTAGAAGGATCGCTTGATTTAAGTCTCTAATTTTCTCTTATGTTGTACGCTGAAAGTCATTAAGGGATTTCAATAACTGTAGAACATACAGCAACGTATTATTAACGCGTGAAATGCAATTATGTGATACATCTCAAACAATTTACTGTTCATTCTATCGTCGTGTAAGGAATGTTGATGTAGCATCGCTTCGAATATAAATTGCAACAAAACGTTGGATCGTAATAAATGAGATACGATTAGAAGCATATTTTTAAAACCCGATGATGAACTTTCACTTGTAACTTCCTTTTTTAGTACATCAAGTATGATACTTTATTTCCCATTATAGGAATCTTGTAATTCAATGTAAACAAGCTGAATCAAAATGATTAAGGTTAATACTAAATAAAATTATTTAATTAATAATTTATAATGTGTGTTATGATGAAAAATTTATTAGCATCTAATTACGACTTTAATAATTTGACTAATTATTTTATTAATTACGACGTACTTAATAAATAACATATTTGTTAAGTTTTTTAGGTAATTACTAAACCATAGAGATTTAGCTATAATCAAGCAATAATTTTTAGGTTTTCGACTACTGAAATACTTGATAAAATTGGTAAAAATATGTAGTATTCAACTGATAATTTAGTATTGTAATATAATTCGTCGAAATATTTGTAGAATTTTATAATTAATTTCCTTTTTAATCGAATTTCGAAATATCCGAGTCCTTAGGTTTCTGAATATTGAGATACCCAAATTCTTTTAAACACAAGTCTGTAGATGTCCCACATAGGACCCTAAATTTTCCTATTCCCAAGTCCCTAGGTCTCCAAATTGCTAGATTCTGAAATTTCTAAGCTCCAAATCCCTAGATTCACATATCTCTAAATTTCTCTTTCAAAATTCATAAATGTCCAAATTCCATATTCCTAAGTCTAGAAATATCCAAATTCCGAAATTACCGTATCCTCAATTTTCCAAATTCTGTGGTTTCCAAATTTCTACACTCAAATTACTAGATCTTAATATCTGTCGATCCCCAAATTCAGAAAGTCCAAAATCAGAAAATTTTAGATACTGCAAATCCCAAATACCCTAAATCCCAAATCCCAAATCCCCCAAATCCCAAATACGCCAAATCCCAAACACCCTAAATCCCAAGTACCCCAAATCCCAAATTCCAAAAACTCCAAATCCCAAATACCCCAAATCCCAAATCCCAAATCCCCCAAATCCCAAATCCCAAATCCCAAAAACCCCAAACTCCAAATACCCCAAATCCCAAACACCCTAAATCCCAAATACCCTAAATCCCAAATACCCCAAATCCCAAGTACGCCAAATCCCAAATACCACAAATCCCAGAAACCCCAAATCCCAAAAACCCCAAATCCCAAAAACCCCAAATCCCAAAAACCCCAAATCCCAAAAACCCCAAATCCCAAATACCTCAAACTCCAAATACCCCAAATACCTATGCTCCTAATCTCCCAAATCCCTAAACTTCAGGGTGCAGTCCCTAGATCCTCAAACATTTATGTCCCAAAAGTATCTAGGTCCAATATTCTAGCTCCTTAAATCCCTCTATTTCCACATCCACATCCCTATATCTCTATGTCTCCAACTTCCTATACCCCTAAATTCTCATCCCCAAATTTCGAATTCTCAATACAACAAAAATCAACAAGTAGTGGGCTTCACTTTCTTGCGATATTCATCGTGAAAGCAGAGTTGCACTCGTTACTCCTTTTGCCAAACTGCCAACTTCTCAGCTACCAACAGTAGTTAAGCCTCGATGCTATCAGCTTGACGCTGAATGCGGCGTGCCAATCCCATCGATGAACGATAACGGGCCGAATAAACGAACAAATAACCTCGAATCTCCAAAAAGGATAACTACCGAGAGAATGCAGCTATCTCGCCGGCCAGATATGAAACAATGATGAGAAGCATCCGTTATCGGGGCATCTAAATTCAAAGGAATCGATCGTGTGCAGCGGCCGGCAAGTCGGAAATCGGCGGAACAGGGGGATTCGAGGTTGAAACATTGGACCCGGGGACAGCATTTCTTGCGCATCCAGTTCGATCTGCACGTCGGACGCGACAGCCAAGGATAATCGAGACAAATGTTTCGTTTAGGAGGGAATCGATCGAATTCCTGCGGCAGGAACGAGGGATAACACGTGGTGGCAACAGAGCCGGACGATACGCGGTTGAACGATCGAAATTTTTCTCGGCCAGGGACTTAACGGTGACAGGTACCCAAGTCCATGTCAAATTGTAAGTCGATATCCGGTCGGTTCGTCCATCTCCGATCCAGCCTAGCATCTATTTCAGAGATATCCGTTGACTGGGGATGGATGTTGAAGCGATCGGCTTGGTCTAACCGGGTTCAACGAACCCGGCTCCCGACGTCGAACGCATCCTATGCTTATAAACCGTAACGACACGTGGAACTAACGGACTATGCCTGTAGTCCATCTACACCCGCGGCAGATGTACAGTCATCAGCAAATCTTCCCTAGGGAAAATATGACAACCTCCTACGATCTGATTTGATGATTTTTTAGGATTTGATTTGGGGATGGGCTGACAACTTGACAACACAAGGTAGTTCGGGATTATTGGGGATTTTGGGGCTTTATGAACATGAGTGACTTATTTGTTAGTAGAGGAATTTGAGGCCTTCTACAATCTAACTTGTTGATTTTTTAGGATTTGAAGATTTGGAGATGGGATGACAACTTGACAACACAAGGTAGTTCGACATTATTGGGGATTTTGGGACTTGGAGATATATGAGTGCCTTATTTGTTAGTAGAGGAATTTGAGGCCTCCTACAATCTGACTTGTTGATTTTTTGGGAGTTGATTTGGGGATGGGCTGACAACTTGACAACACAATGTAGTTCGAGATTATTGGGGATTTTGGGACTTTATGAACATGAGTGACTTATTTGTTAGTAGAGGAATTTGAGGCCTTCTACAATCTAACTTGTTGATTTTTTAGGATTTGAAGATTTCGAGATGGGATGACAACTTAATAACACAGGTACGTCGGGATTATTGGGGATTTTGGGACTTGGAGATATATGAGTGCCTTATTTGTTAGTAGAGGAATTGGAGGCCTCCTACAATCTGACTTGTTGATTTTTTGGGAGTTGATTTGGGGATGGGCTGACAACTTGACAACACAATGTAGTTCGAGATTATTGGGGATTTTGGGACTTTATGAGTGCCTTATTTGTTAGTAGAGGAATTTGAGGCCTCCTACAATCTGACTTGTTGATTTTTTGGGATTTGATTTGGAGATGGGCTGACAACTTGACAACACAGGTAGGTCGGGATTACAGGGGATTTTGGAGCTTTATGAACATGAGTGACTTATTTGGTAGTAGAGGAATTTGAGGATTGTATTATCAATAAACAATTCTGAAGTCCTAATAACATGTATTCATCATCTGAAGTAACCATTAACTTACCATAATGTTCTATTATATGGAAATTAAACTAATGCTATTCTAACGAGTTTTCCATCAAAGTAGAAACAAATTACTTTTTCATTATGTATCTCAAAACTATCATCATGATTTATTACATCTGAATCTGACGGTAGTTTTGCGTTGCATGCTCTATTGCATCATGTGTGTATAAACGTGCAGACTTCCTGCTACAAAATGATCTAAACATTGTCCATCATAGAAGATGTCTAACCCTTTGTCAACCAATAATTCATTAAGCAACAATTTCTGCATAGCAACATTCTTTCGTCAAAAATCACTAACGCCATAAACGATTTTATTCCATTTCATAAATGATTGTGAGACTAATTCAAGAAAATATATTATGTTTTTGTCTGCTACCTGAAAGATCTGTTTTTCTCGCATTTCCGTCCACAATCCTCGGCTCAGCGTGATGAACAAAAAGCGAACTAGTCGCAGTCCTCAGGGACCACCCATTACGCAGCGTAAGGACCTGATGTACTAGAAACTTTGATTGTAACGAAATTCTGACATAACAAACCACACCACCTAACACAACAAACTCCACGTGGTCACCGCAACAAGCAATCCTTCATGAAAGTAATTTCACTATCTTCCGATACAGACGATCCATCAGCATCATCGTTACTGGTTCCCTGAATAGCTGCAAAGACAAGTCAAAGCCATTACCGTGCGCAGTGATCGAACCGTGACGGGAACAGTGTCCGATCCGTTGGTGTGCGTTCGTTTCGTCTTTGTAGCAAGCCGTAATAACAGCATCCATCGTGAGTTAATGACTTTCGGTGGCTAAATCGCAACGACGATCCACAATTTCGCGCGTGCACGTAATACCGCACGGAGCCGGGCGGAAGTGGCCGCGATGTACGCGGTTGCAACGCGGACATCCCCTGAATTAGGACGTATGTGAAAACTTCACGATTTTTTAATTCGTGTGGTTTTATGTTCTGGAATTCTACGTATTTAAGTAATCATTTCATCAAATTTCCCAAAAACTTGAATTCCATAGTGCTGAAATGGTGGAAGTAGCCGTAGTCGTGTGCACTTGGTTGTAACGTGACACCCTCTGAATTAGGACGTATGTGAAAACTTCACGATTTTTTAATTCGTGTGGTTTTATGTTCTAGAGTTCTACATATTTAAGTAATCATTTTATCAAATTTCCCAAAAACTTGAATTCCATAGTGCTGAAATGGTGGAAGTAGCCGTAGTCGTGTGTACTTGGTTGTAACGTGACACCCTCTGAATTAGGACGTATGTGAAAATTTCACGATTTTTTAATTCCTGTGGTTTTGTGTTTTAGACTTCTACGTATTTAGAGGATTAGTTTCTCAAATTTCCTGAATACTTAAATTCGAAAGTGCCAAAGTGTCGAAAGTAGCCACGGTCATGTACACTCACAATCAGTTACAATGTGGACATTCTCTCAATTAGGACATATGTGAACACTTGAAGATTTTTTAATTTCTGTGATTTTATGTTCTGAAGTTCTACGTATTAAAGCAATCAGTTTATCAAATTTCCCAGAGACTTAAACTCCAAAGTGTCAAAGTGGCGAAAGCAGCTGCGGTTGCAACGTGGACACTCTGTCCAATGGGACATATGTGAACACTTGAAGATTTTTTCATTTCTGTGGTTTTATGTTCTGAAGCTCTACGTATTGAAGTAATCAGTTTAACAAATTTTCCAAATACTTAAATTCCAAAGTGCCAGAATTCACGAATTAGACTTCTAAATATCCAAATTCCTAAATTATATCTCCCCCAAATCCACATCTTTGAATTCCTAGGTCTCCAGTATTTTAAAACTTCAAATCCCTTCATTTCCATATTTGTAGACCTCTAACACCCTAAACTGTATTTGAACATCCTCAAATCTTGTTTCCAAATATCCATATTTTCTCCAAAATTCCTTAATCCTGAAATAACTTGTAAAAAGCCTTTCTAACTTGTAAATTTGAAAATTTACTCCTAACTTGTAAACTTTTAAATTTACTCCTAACTTGTAAATTCCCAAACTTACTCCTAACTTCTAAATTTAAATTGCGCTAAATTCCAGAATTTTCCCAAATTTCATAAAAATGATATATCTCAAAATTTCATAGAAATTCCCAAACTTACTTCATTTCATCGCTACTATTCCGTCGCTCTTCGCATATCCATTTTACCATCCTCCACGCCGTTTTTACCGCAACTTCTTAAAACTTTTTTTTAAAATCGTAATACCAGACATATCTTTAACCGGAACTTAAACTATCTTTATCGAATGCTCTTCGGTGTCTGTCGGTTTTTATTTAGAGACTGTTATGGCGCAGGCAACAGGTTTAATGAAATGCTTTTTCTCCGTTCAATTGGAAGCGTTCGAGTCTTCTCAATTGAAACTGCCAGTCTCGTCTAGCGTTTTAAGTAATCGCTCGGAAATGCAATGGAACGAATGATTTCTATTACGAAATCGTTCGGCGTACAACTGTGCAGCTGTTATATAGCATTACGCTTGCATTCCTCATAAATCAAAAGCGTTTCAACTTTTTCCTCGTTAGTGTAAATCATGATACAAGTACGTGTGTTGTTCGGGAGATAACACAAAGTGGTTAGCATGTTGTTTCTTCTGTACGCGGAATTTAATGAGTTCCGGAAAGAAACAAATTTTCGCGGGCATTTGTACGACAAATTGAATGTCGATTATCAATGGTCGAATATTATGATTAACGATAATCGTATAATAATAGGATTATTTCTTACATTGCAATATGTCAAAAACATCGTATACCATTTTCTTACCATATAGTGTTATTGAAAATTTTTATTTTATTATTGACGAGGAATGAAGTGTATTATATTTTTGAAGTATATACATTTTATAGTAATATGACGTATTATTATGGTACATTGTTAGAAAATCATAAATTGACATATTCTTCAGATGTATCATTATAAAATCAAATTACAGTATCACACGATCATAACATATTATTATAAATAATATACCATATTATATTATATACTTCATAAACTGTAAACAAAAATTTACAAATATTTATACGAAAAATATTTTCATAATTTTGTCTAGAATCTTTAACAAAATTTTATAACAGTATAATAACAGGATATAATAATATGAAACATTATGAAACAAAAATTTCTAACAGTAGCTAAAGTCCTTTTATATACTCACACCCTCAAATCATCGGAATCATAAAATTAGTATAAATTGTAAATTAGTATAAACGCACCAAACAAAGTAGAAATCCAAATCTTGTCGAACAGAACGAATATTTGAATTTTTATAATAGTACCAGTATCCATCTTACTTCAGCACGTCAATTGAAGCAACGACGAACGCCAATTTTAATTAAAACTTTCCACCGAGAACGTAAATCTGCGCAACACTCGCCATTTTATGGCAAACTGTAAATGAAAGGCGAGGAGATTTATTATTGTTCTTAGAACGTGCGTTCTCGCGCCAAGAAGCTCGTAAAAACTCCAATCATTTCGGTCCATATGAACGCCTCGTAACTTTTCCCGATTTTCAGTCGGTACGATTGTCTTCTTTTTTTTATTTGTATCGGCCAATCGCTCCCCACGTGAAATAGGTGGAAAATAAATCTCGATCAATTGTCAACGATCCAAATAAATCACCTAAGTCGTAAGCTATGGATGAATGTATCCCAGTTCAAAGGAATTAAATATATAACGTACGTGATAATTATCAGGGAGATAAATTTTTGCATAGAACTTTATAAATAATATGTTAAGCTTCACCATTATTTTAAATGTAATATTAAAAATTCATCGATGTGGCCTAAAGAATTTGTGGATGGACAGAGAGTGAATGAACAATTTTCTATGAATATCTCGTTACCCGTTAATTTTACGGCAAAAATAGTTATTATAAAATTTACAGCTTAGGAAATTGTCTATAAAAAAGGTTGTATAGATTGTTTTCATAGAAGTAACCGTTTTTGAGATAATATCATATTCACTTGTAAGTACTAATAATACCTAACCTTGAAGAGTGGATATGAAAAATGAAAAATGTTATTCCGAAGCTGATAGTTCCTCTCATTTTTCTCAGACACTTTGTTGAATGTAATTTCTTAAAATCACTGTAGACCATATTATAATTGTGTTACTTATTATAGCTATCACATTATAATCGTTTTAGCTGTGGACCACATTAAAGAGGTAGAAAAATCTTTTTTCATTTTATAGTAAGTAAGAAAGTGTGGTATCGTCATGATGTTTGTTTCAGTATACCTAGCACATCTAAATGATCTAAGTAATCGTGAGAGCAGATCTTGCTAATTTCTCACCGGAAGTGATGCTGATTGAACAGCATGACGCGGACGTAATCAACATCGAGTCGCATCGAGCATTCTGAAGAAGAGGAAGAGATTTTTTATTCCTAAGAGAAAACATGTAACACGTATAAGAAACATGCTAACATCTTTATCTTCGAAGCGCTGATGAAAATAATAGGTTACTCCACAAGAATGTGAACATTGAAACCATAAATCATGACAATGTAGAGCATCATAATGTGAAAATACTCTAAAAGTTGTTATAGAACGTTTCTTATAAACAAATTTTCAAGCTACATATTCTTTATGGTATTATATTTATAGTTAGCTTACGTTTGCTGTAATCACATTTATGTTTAACAAGAGACACAGTAAAAATATTCCTGCTTCTTTGTAAATGACACATTAAGTGATTTATGTACGAAAATTCTCATTTAAATTTCCC
Organism: Megachile willughbiella; assembly: GCA_945859595.2. NCBI lineage: Eukaryota > Metazoa > Arthropoda > Insecta > Hymenoptera > Megachilidae > Megachile > Megachile willughbiella. The sequence goes on from OX243807.1 coordinate 5,117,817, forward strand.
GCCCTATGGCAGCCATCATCAAAACAAACATAACCTAAAATTTAGTCACACAATGTCCAACTTTATAATGAATTTATTATCAATTTATAGACATATGGTTGATATTCACACAATAATTAAATAAAGGAATACGCAACTCTGTTGTGGGTCAATTGTTACTTATATGATAAGTTTGTACTCACACAATAAATAAACGAATCAGTCCTGAACTTACTACAAATATGTATATTCCGATCAACAGAATAAACGAATCTACTCTGTAGTAATTATTTATTTTATACTCGCCCAATTTAATAAATAAACTGATAAGACCTGGATCCGCTACAAGAGATACGAACAGAAAATTTTGTTCGGTATCACAAAACGAATCTAATCGTATCGCAAGGAAATTTTTGCTGAATGAAAATTTGATCGATCAGTACTAAGTAAATACAGCAGAGCAATGCATCGTCGTTTTGAAGTGAACACTTTGATCAATCGTGATGCAGTCGAGTGCTTCCGTACTACATCACGTATTCCCTCCTCTCTCTCTCTCTCTTTCTCTCTTTCTCTCCTGGTGTTCTCGACGCACAACAGGTTCAAAGTACTTTCGAAACGTTACTATTTGCAATTCGAATTTCAATTTAAAATCGAAGCCCTGCAGCTAGATGTACAGCATCGTTAGATGGTAACAAGCCTCTATGATTCCGTTTGAAGGGTACGTTCTTGCACTTTCTCATCAGCTACTCTATAATTCTTTTTTTTAATAATCTCACCGCCAGAATCTGCGAATTGATGCTTCACGGTATTGTTACAATGTTCGTAGATTCGCATTTTGATATTGTTAATTATTCAGTTAGATGAGTGAAAACGTAAACGTTTGTACCACAATGGTGTGCTTTATAACAGTTATTATTTATAATTCTCATTATAATTAAATTTACAAACATGCAATCTGAGATGAATTTAAAAATAAATTCAGCCACGGTTTAATTTGAAAGTGGAGCATTTTTGAAAAGAATTACAATAATAAATTTTATTATTCATTATTATTCATTCATTAATTTTGAAAGTGAGACAATTTCGGTATAATAAAATTTTTATTTTTTAGCTAGTATCTTGCTCTGCAATATCATGACGCACTACAATTGGGATGTGATAGACTCGTATTTTCACTGCAATTTTGGGTTCAATTGTAATTACAACTGTATAATCTAAGTTTAAGTTTGTAGCAATAATGAGCTGTGAATGACGCAGCCTAGAAAATTGTAGGTTATGTGGTCAACCTATTGGATAATGAACATAACACTCTGGTTTCCTCCAAATCATAAAAAACGAAACGTTTATTGGTGCTTGCCAGTATTTATAAATTTATTAAAATGCAAATCAGGTAATAACAAGAAGTGGACTTGCTCCACTTTCAAAATGGCTCGCGAGCATCCTCGAACACATTAATTAAACGACATTCCTCATAGGTTTTCTAAACATCAAGATATTCTTGTCACTAGTGACCCTCATGGTAGGCTGATTTAAATATTAATAAAACTATGACGCGTATTTTCTTACACCCAGAATAAATTGCAACGATTAAATCAAAACCACTTAATTCACATCTTAATCCGAAAAATCAGATTCTAATTTGAACTAATGTGCTTTCCGTGGTGAAAGGATATTAGTTCAAATTAGGACCAGATTAAACAAGTTACGCGATAAAGCCGGCTTATTGCAGGTTGTGTCTTTAAATTTAATGGTTTTTACCCGTAATGAGAGATTTATGCATGCCGGGGAACAAGCTTAATATTACAAGGACATTCACACCCGGAAGATGAAACATTAAAGCTACCTCGCGTTCGTTCAACTACCGTACAGTCTGTTCTACTACATATCATTATGTAGACCTCGGGCAAGATTATGCGTAACTTGTTTCGTAGAGAGGGAAAAAAGTGTATCCTGTGCAAGGTTACAATACTTGCAGGCGTTTCTGAAGGCTATTAACCATCGATGAAGGTGGATAGCATATTCTGATTGAAATACTGATTACAGGTTCGACGCCCGTAATGACCAAGATATTAACTTGCATAGCCAAACATTACCGTACAATGTACTACAACTAAACGTGGCAAAGGATGAATTTACTTACGCCTTGGAAACAAAAATAGAAAACTATGAAAATACGAATGTCCGACTTATCTTTACATTTTAACGAATGAATTCGATCAAAATTTAGAATGTAGAAGTTTATTTTTTGCATCAAGAAACTGTGACAGATTTTTGGTTTTGTGTGACAGTATAAAATACGTTCGTTATCAAAAATGAAAGTCATAGAAAAAGTTTAACTTTCTCGAAAATGTTCAACTGTCAGAGATAACAGAATATGTTACTTTGAAAAATAACAGAATTTAATGTAAAAAATTATAAAATATATTTAATTTTAAAAAATGTCAGAGGAGGTTCAATTTAGAAAAGTGACAAAATTTTCAGAAAACGAAAGTATTGGTGTATATGGATTTTGAAATGTAATATTTTGTACTTTGTTGCAGACTCCTTTGACTATTAATCGCACGGAATTAACAGCGAAATGTGAAATGCTAGACAGTCCCGTGAAATATTTATCCGCAAGTTCAAGCCATAATTAGCAAACATTCTAAGACACGAAGTGTAATCAGCGTTCTCGTTAGATGAACGAGAGAAACAGCCAAGACATTTCTGGTTCTGCTTCCTGTTTTAACTAGAAAAGCACAAAGGAAACAAACAGAAACTTTGACATCCCCTTGTGAATCCCTATACATTCGCTCGTTATCTAGTTTAAACATGAAGCTGAGCATGTTCCGTCCTTTGTATCGTAATAAAAGAACTTCAGATTGCAAATTTGATCTTCATTACTTTGTCGTGAGGAATTTGCAGAATACTTCTTGAAAACAAACATTTGGGAAAATGTGATACAAGTGAACATATATTAAATAACTATTAATAAAAAAATAATTTAAGAATGTAAAACAAACTTTTATTATACAATTTATTTTTTAAGGAACAAAATGATTTTTAATGACTACCACATTGTAATTTATTACATATGCTATTAAATGGATGAAATCTTTGGCAGACGTCTAGTAATAAATCTAGGGACGCAGAGATTTAGTGATATACAGATCTAGGGATACAGAGATTGACCCATCAAGTGATCTGGAATCTTGTGATCTATATGTCCAGAAAGAAAAAATTCAAGTTTATGGATCTAGGGTTATAAAGATATAGTGGTCTATGTATACAGAGACATAGAGATATTATGATCTGGGAATAGGGAAATTTAGGGATAGAGATCTAGGGATGTAGATGTCTAGAGATGTAGAAACTTAGAAATCTATAAATTTACAAAATTACGAATTTAGGAATCTACAAATATATAAATCTAAATTCTAAAAATCTAAAAATCTAAAAATCTAAAAATCTAGAAATCTAAAAATTTAAAAATTTAAAAATCTAAAAATCTAAAAATTCAAAAATCCAAAAGTGAAGAAATCCAAAAATTCCAAAATCCGGAAATTTAGAATCCAGAGAGTTAAAAATCGAGAGATCTAGAAATCTAGAAATCTAGAATCCAGAAATCTAGAAACCTAGAAATTTAGAAATCTAGAAATTTAGAAATTTAGAAATTTAGAAATCTAGAGATCCAAAAGTCTAGAAATCTAGAAATCTAGAGATTTAGAAATTTAGAAATCCAAAAATCCAAAGATCCAAAAATCCAAAAATCCAAAAATCTAGAAATCTAGAAATCTAAAAATCCAAAAATCCAAAAGTCCAAAAATCCAGATATCTAGAAATCCAGAAATCTAGAAATCTATGGATCTATGAATCCACTAATCTAGACATCTAAAAACCTACAAATCAAATTATATATAAATTGCAAAATTTTCGAACACAAAATCTTTTATGTAGTGTGACCCTATAAATCTCCCTCATGAAGTCTCTGAATATCAAAAACCAAAGGTAAAAAATTCGTTATTTCACTCTTGAAATACGATGGCACTCCATTCAATTAAATCATTACCTCTCAATTTTCACAGAAAAAAACTTTTCAGTACGTTACTCCACAAATGAAAAATATTCAAAGCTGATATCGTCAAAAACCATACACAAATTTTCAGTTCATAATCCACCCAGAACGCACTGAATAATTAAACCCGACCAGCCTAAGTGACCCATATACTCAAATTACATAATCACACAACATACCTAAAAGCATTCTACTTCTGGCTTATATTTCAGTTAAAAATTACCATATGGCTTCTACCAGATTTTTCGCCACACCTTGCAGTTTTCCCACACGTTCATCAATCCGCTTTAAAAGAGATAAAAACGCGAGATACGCGAACTACAGAGACACCGCAAATTCTACCGAAATGAAACGTTCGCAGCCTCTTGCGAGATTTTCAGAAAAACGGGTAGAATCTCTCGTACCATTGTCTCTTCATCCGTCTCTCTTTTTCCGTGTTTAATGTCCAGTAATTAGTCTGGCTCTCGACTTACCTTTTACGAGGATAGGTTAGGACGAGGTATTAGCGGGGTTAACGGTTTTCGCATTAGTCATAACCTGCAGCGCAATCAGTAAGGGCTTACGAAGGTTGCCTTACCTTTAGGGTAGCCTTTAACGCAACGATCCCACCTTCTCATAACATTTGTATTACGTATCGTGGCTAATGACGGACGAGAGGTCATCCGCGTGCGAGATCGTCCTATTAAACAGTATCGGGTCGTAAAAAACGGATAAACAGCTTAGGAAGCAGGATCAAATATGTCTGGGGACGATATTCGTTACTGAAGGCTCAATAAATGAGATACGTTTCTCCTCCATTGAGTATTACCAAGTGCTGATTAACTACGTCAATCAGTTTGGTCACTCGTGGGCTTAAACATCGCTCCATTAATTACATTACGTACAGTCTGTTCCACAAGAGCGTGGACGCGATATCTATGAAATTTGATACCTAATACAGCAAAGATTGCGTCAGTCCAAACATACAATGTCTTCTCTAATAGCCCTTCAATTCTCTTAGTATCATTTCTGTCACTGAGAAGTTCAAGTCATTTCAAGATGAGTGATACGGTAAACCATTCGAAGCAGTATTCTTGTGCCAACGAAAGGGCCAAAAATGAGTGTTAGAAATGCAGCAAAATATCTGCACAAGTCTCGCGAATTTGTAAATAAGCGTGTGCAACGTTATAAAGAGACAAATTGTGTCGATGATCTGATCGGGGTTCGAAGCAAGCTACGGAACTTAATGCGTCGGGGTTTCTTTATGCGTCTTTCCGGATAATTTAAATGCTCAGAAGATGATTAAACTGTACCAAAGGGGTCTCTTAGTATCGTAACATTGGTTTAAAAGAACCAGAGACCATTGGATACTTCAGGAGAACGACTCCAAACACCGAAGCCTTTGTACGGAATGGAAAACATAATGGTGTCAACGTGTTGGATTGGCCATCTCAGTCCACCGATGCCAATCCAACCGAAAATGTTTGGTCTCTCATGAAGTACAAACTCCGAGGAAAGCGTATTTTAAAATTGAAGACGCTAGTTTGTATTCGAGAAATATGCAGATCTCTTCCTGTCTCACACGCTGCATGGTTGAAAGTATGCCCAGGAATAATCGCTAATGGTGGTGATTGGGCACATTATTAAGCAAATGGGTATTAGTTCTTTAAATTTCGACCTATACAACCTTTTTACAGAAAAGATTTATTTACACTCAGATATCACGTCCACGTTCTTGTGGAAGGTATCTTGAGTTCAGATCAGATTACGAACATGTCCCACCGAAATTTTGGTAGGATTGCGGTATCTCATTGAATTAATCTATTTACCTATAGAATTGCAGAGATGTAGAATTCTGGATCCTTTCGATTCGATTAACCTTAAAACGTTAAAGAGCTTTCATCGAATTTTTAATATCGCACAAAATGATTTCGACTTACAAGGATATAATGCTCCAAAATTGATCCTAAAACCGCTACGGTAAACTCCGTAAGAAAGGCCTGTATCGTTATAAACTATTTTCTAGGGCAATAAATATTGGCAGGACGTCTGGAGATAGGTAAGTCTCTAAACCCTCTTGCCAATATTTGTAATACGTACGTGACTACGCCTGTAGTATTAAGGTCTAACGTTCAGCGTGTTCTGGTTGACAAGGATACCGTTTCAAGCCACGAATAGACTTTTCTCTTTACATTATCTCTCTTGTGTAACTAAGGTTGATACATTTAAATGAGACTTAAGAACCGATATCCACATCATTATGCCATAACTTCATCATGGGTAGCTCAGGGATTCAGAACCATTAGATTCTTCAAGGAAATTTGGGACTTCCAGGTTTAAAATTCTGGAACTTTAACTTCACTCTTGGGGGCTTTTAATGGTAAAACTTTGGAAATTTAGTATTTATAAATCTTGAAACGGGAATCTAATTTACTAATTTTAATTGCAACATTACTTTGGAACCTTTGGGATTTTCGATCAGAACCCAAGGTCTGCGAAATTCTAAGTACCAATTGGTGGAAAGTTGTAAGATTTTGATCAGGTGGTGCAGGAGAAATCGTGTGCTCGATAGGGTAAAATATTTGAAGGCTGAGAAGCGACTGAGGTTCCTAAAGGTCTTAATCCTGCACTGCAGCCTCCACAAAATACCTGGTGCTAGCAATTTAAACAGAATAAAGGATCAATTCCTCGACAGTTTGATAGGTAACATCAGATCTAAGCACAATGGTTAGAAGAGCCGGGATACGTCGTCGAAGTTCCATATTTCCCGAGCATCCCGACGTGCCAGCAGCCGATACGCATCATCGACGAAAATGATACCCGCGATCTGAGCTCGACGATAATTTTCAAACGGCACGCTCGATATCATCTCGTGCTCGGTTCGAGTCACGAAGTCCCGATGTGATCCCGTACAGAAGGCAGGAAACCGATCTTTCGGACCAGCCGTACCGATTGATTCTCTCTCTACGTCCGCAGGAAGCGATACCTTGCCGGCTGCTTAACGAGCACGTAGACATCGCCATCTCCACGCTTTCGAGGATCAGCCCTAGCTGCAATGACTTATCAAATACACTCGATCGATCGCCGATCCACGGGCATTACCCCGGTATTTTCGTATACGTGACTCGTTTTACCATTGGTCGTCTGTCTTTGCGTACGTTGCCCTCCGCACGGGCGAATTACGATCTTATTCTCAGGATATTGAAACGCAATGAGAACCACCGGTGTTTGAATGCTAGACTTGTGAACGGTGATTCTATCTTTAGTGAAGTCAATTTGAATCGTATAACGAAATTGAAGTGGTTTGTTGAAAAGGGGAATAATTAAAATTTAAGTCTCTTGTTAAAGAGAAGAATAAAATTGAAATCTTTTGTCAAAGAGAAGAGTAATTAAGATTAAAGTCTTTTGTCAAAGAGTAGAGTAATCAAAATTGAAGTCTTTTGTCAGAAAAAATTTCGACTGAAATATGTTGTTAAAAAGAAAAACAAAAGTAAGGAAAGAATTAATATTTACATGTATTCAGTTACATAACCAAAAATCAATATATTTTAAAAAATGATATCTACATTTTATATATAAACAGCATAAAAATTTTGAGCGAGTCAAATTAACTCAGTGCATAAATGTAGAAGTTAACGTTTCACAAAAAGCTAACACTTCATCGAATTTTCTTTATATACTTGCTATACATATTAAACTAGTAAAAACATTCACTTTATATCATCATAAAAATTCATCTACGTACAAATATCTCTACTTAAACAAAACATAATTCGCACAACAGTTACAATATACTTATGCATATGAAAATACATAAACTTGCATTTTTTCTTTTCGTTTTGAATTTTCCCGCCATCTGAGATCCGACGTACGCCAATATGGCGGAACATTGTCACCTCGCGCAAAAAATGTTTCTTTTCATGACAAATATGTAAGCAAACGGGAATCGGAATATCCCAAACGAAGGATAATAATGGCAGGATTGAACGAGTTATAACATTCTGACCGCTGGTTGCGATCGAAAGTGAATATTCTGAACGACGTTCCGCTATTAATAAGCGGAATACGTGGACGAACGCGAATTCCGCGGAACTTCGATGTGGTTGGGACTAACTGTATAATCCGCCGAATGCAGAATTCCGTGTTCGATCCGGTAAAGTGAATTCGACGCGCACAACTACCCGTGAAAATGTCTGATCGTCCGTCTGTTCGAGAACAGAATAATTACCAGCCGGGAATGTAATACGTCACAGTAATCCTTGCTCGGGCACACGGAATCTGAATATTAAATTAGTCCCGATATGAGATCGTGCGATGCCTTCTAAGATTAACTGTTCGAGCAATGTGTACGTCTATATGTATACAGGACGTATCAAAATTGGTGCGAGGTAAATGTGTCTTTTGCGAAATATGCTCAAATTGATACTTTTATTTCTTGAATATTTATAATCGTTAACCTTTAATTAGCAATTGGTAAATTCTACAGGGTGTTCCTGTATAGATGGCATAAACGGAAGAGAAATAATCATAAAAGTTAATGAAAATTATATAATAATGTTTCGTTATATTCAGCTACATGGAACAAATTAAAGTGGTAGATTTTTGAAGATATTTATAACATCATTTGTTTATAAAAATAAAGGTAATAATTCAAACAACTTTTTAACCACAGTTAATAGCTAATGAAACAGCCAATTAATTCAAAGATTGATGTTAGAAGGAACCTTATTTTGAAGGTTTTTACCTATGTATTCATTATACATTCCAATAATTTCATCATGTTTAATATTAGTATATCAACAATAATGACGGACAATAAAAATCTTATATGGAACAATTTTCGCTTATGTGGCACATTTCATAATTTGTTCGCCTTCTATAACTTCATATAGGGCCATATATCGAGATTTCGTCATAGATTGCGAAATAAGTGCAAAAATTCTGGCCCAAATGGCTATTAAACATGCAACAGCTACAGAATCGTTCTACCTGATTGCATATTCATTTAGCCAGTCGTAAATGTCATCGATAAATCGATACTCGTTAAAACCCAATACGTGTCGATGTAACATATTGTCGACATGACTCTGTCCCATAAATAAAATACTGCGCAAACAGTTTCTAACTCCAATAGTACGTATTTGTCCTGTTACTTTACTATTCCGTGAACATTCAAATCCATCGATTTCCTTCGTGAAGGGAAACAAAAATTAAATTAAAAATACAACAATAACAAGAATAATATTTTGAGATTTAGAGGTTTGGAGACTTAGAAATATGGGAATTAGAAAAATTGACGAATTTGGAAATGTAAGAAATTTGGGAATTCGAAGATTTCAAGGTATGGGAATTTGAATATGTAAAAATTTGGAAATTTCAGAATTTGCGAGCTTGGGAATTCGGGATTTTGGGAATTTGGGAATTTTGGAACTTGGGAATTTGGGAATTTGGAAATTTGCGAATTTGGGAATTTGGGATTTTGGGAATTTGGGAATTTGGGAAATTGGGAATTTGGGAATATGGAATTTTGGGAATTTGAGGATTTGGAAATTTGAGAATTTGGGAATATGGAGATTTGGAAATTTAGGAATTTGGGGATTTGGAAATTTGGAAATTTGAAAATTTGGGAATTAGGGATTTTGAATATTTGTCAATTTGGGAATTTGAAATTTTGGAAATTTGAAAATTTGAGAACTTGAAAATTTAGAAATTTGGGAATTCGAGAATTTGAAAATTTAAGAAATTGAAAATTTAGAACTTCGAGAATTCATAAATTACGGAATTTGAAAATTCGAGAAGTTAAATCTGACAATTTGAAAATTTATAATTGTGACAATTTGATAATTTGAAAATTTATAAATTTAAATTTCATAAAATAATCGAACAGAGATCGCGAGTGAAGAGCTATCTTGTCCATTGTTATATTTTCATAACGCATTGTTACATTATCGAACACGCAGCGTATCGATACTTTATCAAACCCATAACGTATTGTTACTTTATCACCACCTGTCCATTTTTCGAGCACAATTTAGGATCCACCGATCGCGATAACATTTTTATTACTTATTGCACCGATATCAGGTCGAATCGTACGTAACAAAGTACCATTTTCATTGTGGCCACTCATGGCCGCAGGGTGTTTAAACCCGGAACGATAAAGAGTAACGTTTATTACCTGTTACCGTGGAACGTACCAAACCGGAAATAAAAGCATTTGTCTGTTTAACGTTCTGTACACCGGCAACCGATATGATAATAGTTGTTGTACTCACGAATGTTAAGGAAGATCATCATTAGTCCCTGATAGCCCGTAAAGACGCAAGGAAATGGCTCGTGAAAAATGTAAGACGCCATGATTTCGTGCTGCCATCGATTCGTCGCCGTTACTTTGCTCGACTTATCGAGAAAACTACAGATCGACTGAATAAGTTAACGGACCGTTGAAATTTTAAAAGCATTCCTTTGATTTCGACGAATGGTTTATGGGAAAAATAAAATAAATCGTTTAGAAGGAATTTACATTTTTTTTTTCTTGTGAGATAAACAAGGTCAGTATTTGATGCTGTAATTATTATATTTATGGTTGTATACGGGCTATATATTGTATAGTTTATAGTATCTTCCTTGTTTGCTTTTCCCATAAATTATTGATAATTATTTTCCTATAAATAATTATTGAACCATAATTGAATTTTCAACAATAGTCACATATGTCACACATGAAGTAAGATATACTTCATTTTTCAATTTCATCTTTTAATCTTTCTTGTAAGTCGTTGTCTCAACATTAAGAGCCTTTAAAAGTTTCTTTCGTTTGCCTTTTACTATAAATAATTAATTTAACTGAACTTGTAATAACGATCACATATGTCACATATGACATAAGAACAAGTACACTTGATCTTCTAACTTCATCTTTTATCCTTTCAGTGGATTATTGTCTCCATATTCAGAGTTTTTGAAAGTCTCTCTCATTTGCTTTTCTTACAATTAATTAATATAATTGAATTTTCAATAACAATCACATATGTCACATACGACATAAGAACAAGTGTACGCAATCTTCCAATTTCATCTCTTAACCTTTCAGGGTAAATCATTGTCTCATCATTAAGAGCTCTTAAAAGCTCCTTTGCTTTTTCTGCAAAAATAATTAATTTAACTGAACTTGTAACAACGATCACATATGTCACATATGACATACGAACAGTACACTTGATCTTCTAACTTCATCTTTTAATTTAGCAGTCATATCATTGTCCCAACATTACGAACCTTCAAAAATTTCCTTTTTTCTGTAAATAATTAATGTAACTCAATTGGCATCAACGGTCACATATGTCACATATGACATAAGATCAAGTGTACTCAATCTTCTAATTTCGTCTTTTAATCTTTCAGTGTATATCATTGACTTAACATTAAGAGTCTTTAAAGGTCTCCTTGATTTGCTTTTTCTACAAATAATTAATTTAACTGAACTTGCAACAACGATTAGATATGTCACATATGACATAAGAACAAGAGTACGCAATCTTCCAATTTCTTCTTTTAATCTTTCAGTATAAATCATCGTCTCAACATTAGGAGCCTTTAAAGGTCTCCTTCATTTGCTTTTTCTATAAATAATTAATTTACATGAACTTGCAACAACGATTACATGAGACATATCACATATGATATAAGAACAAGTGTACATAATCTTCCAATTTCATCTTTTCATCTTTCAGTGTAAATCATCGTCTCACCATTAGTAGCTCTTTAAAGATCCTTTCGTTTGCTTTTCCCGCAAAAATAATTAATTTAACTGAATTCATAGCGCCGGTCACGCATGGCCACCGTATCAACCTGTTAGCCGAGTATCACTATTGTTATAGCTTGAAAGTCAAAGGCGTTAACACAATATCCGCTGACTAGGTTCGATTATTCCGAACCGTCACGCCCTCGTAATCAACTTACGAAACAAAGCTTCGAACCGAAAGAAAAACGCTGCACAGCCTGGGCGGAATGGAAAGTCAATGGATGATCGAAAATGTGTTTCATGCGTGCTTATTCACACGTAGAGCGCATCCGATCTCGCGTTTTTGCACGTTTCTTCCGCCACTTTGCAGCTCCGGTGCAACTCGAAAGAAGCAATGATCCAAGACGAAGAGAAACGAACCGCTGGTCGATGGAGAGCACGTTTCGACGTCGAGACGTGAAAGAAGAAGCATGGCAGATCAGTCACGATCGGAGAACATCGTAATCCGCTCGAGGAAATAATATCGCGCGGCTAACGGCATAAGAAAGGTTATTACACCACGGAAAAAGCGGACTGCATTAAATTTAATTTCTCGCCGCGGCGAAACTTTGTGCACGTGGTCTTCTCTGCCACACTTCTTGTCATTAGCTGCGACCAATCCTTCCACTCGGAAAAAACGTCTTATCCTGGCTTTTTCATTAACTTCCTCTAACGAACCATTCTTAACACCCCCGATACTGTAAACGTGCTGTATGTTCGCATAACTTGTTGATTACTCGGTAAGAAATATGCATAATGAGTGCAGGAAGTACATCAATCAATTGCAAACTAGATTTTGCGAAATTGTTTAATGTTATTCTTTATGAATTATGAATATATTCTGGAAAATCTTTAGTTATGTAACTTACAAAAAAAATAAAAAATATTTGGTGTTGGGAAAAATGTGGGGTAATAGAGGATGTGGTCATGTATATTTTGACAACCCTCTATTACAATTATTTAAGGATGGGTATTTTGGGGATTGAAATGGAGGATATTTGACAATATAAGATTTGGAGATTTAAAAATTAGGGATTTCAAAATTTGGTGATTTTAAAATTGAGGTTTTTGGCATCTGGAGATATAAAAATTTGGTGATTTGAAAATTGAGGTGTTTGGCGTATGGAGAGATAGAAATTTGGTGATTTGAAATTTGGAAGTTTGAAAATTTAGAAAATTTGAGAATTGAAGATTTAGAAGTTTTAGGATTTCATAATTGGAATTATACAAATTTGGTGATTTGAGAATTTGTGTGCTTGGAAATTGGGGATTTAGAAATTTGAAGATTTGGAATTTGCAGTTTTAAAATTTAAAAAATTTGGGAATTGAAGATTTGGAAATTTTAGAATTCCAGAATTGGGGCTTTAAAAATTTAGTAATTTGGTAATTTGGTAATATGGATATTTGAGAATTGGGGTTTTGGAAATTGGATGATTTGAAATTTATAGTTTTAAAATTAAGAAAATTTTAGAATCGAAAATTTAGAAATTTTACAACTCCAAAATTGAGGATTAAAAAATTTAGTAATTTGACAATACAGATATCATAATTGTGGATTTAGAAATTTAATAATTTAAAATTTGGGGGTTTGAAAACTTGAGAATAGAACAATTTCAGATTGTGGGCATCTAAGATTAGAATTTAGAAATTTTAAACATCTCATAGATTTTTTAAGACTGAGAATTAAAAGTTACTAGATTACTAATTAAAAATTTAAGAATTCTGAGAACTGTAAATTTAAAAATTGATGACTGAAAATTTGTTTACCGATAACAAAATAATATAGAGTGTAAAATGAATGAACTCAGAGAATATTAACTTCGATACAAATTTTTCTCTCAATTATACAGATACGTATCGCAGAATCAATTTGCCAGGTGATAAATTTCATTAACGTACGTTTATGTGTATAACAGAATATATCTATTGAATCTGACAGTTTGAAACCATTACCCTGTATTTCTATCGATTCACGTTTTAATTAAATTGAAAAAGGTTCGCTAAATTTGCCGAACTTATAACGAGTTTTTAATTGAATGTCTCATTAAAATTGACTGATACGTAACAATATTGCACCGATTGAACGGTAATCATTTTCAACAAAACCAAACTCGTAATAAATGAACTTCACAAATATGAATGTGTGCATCCACACCGATATTTCGAAGCCGGTTCTTCGAAAATATCGAGCTTCGAACGCAATTTCTCCTCGTTTTGTGTGCTTTATGCGTTTTTGCATCACTCGTACCAGCGAAATGAACCTCGAAATTTCTGAACGTGTACGCTGCGAGTAGCACAGCTCTTTTGCAATGGTAAAAACATACACATATGTGCAGACACGTATTGTACAATCAGGCACATGAATACAAGCTCTTTGTACCTCTTTCCATCGATTGCGAACGTTCAAATCGTTACGTTTATTCGAACGACTGGCTGCAAAGCGATCGTTTTTTCAGCATCGAAGGCTCGCGCAAGGATTTCCTCCGATAGACTAAATTGAGCTTATTACAATCGAAAAGGATACTTTGATTATACGAATGTAGTTTTCGACTAGTTGCCATGCAAATGTTGTTCGACAAATTTAATTTTGGGTGATCTTGTGATTATAAATTTATTTCTTGTTGCAGTCACAAGCTTATTTATGGTGCATTCGATATTATTAATTATTTCGTTAATTGGGGGAGATTAAAATGTAATCGATATTGGAGAATTGAGGATTAAAGAGAAATAGTGAGAGGTGATTTAAGAAGTTTTAATTACTGAAATTAATGTTCTTTTGTGAAATATAAATTTATGCAATTCTTTTAGATACATTTTGCATATGTAATTGTTTGAATATAGTTTCTACGTATGTAATATTGAATATACTTTTTAAATAGAACAAAAATAATAAAAATCAACATTCTATTTAATAATTCCGATTTTTCATGAACTATCTCTATTTTTGCCTAGTATGAAATAGTGTAATATTTAATAATACAATTATTTTATACTATTTTATACTACTATTATTTTGTACTATACTATACTATAATACTATACCTTAAATAATACAATTAATTTATATTATACATTATACAACACAATTTTATATTATATCTTTCCCAGAATGCATGTACTAAACAAATTAATTATTAAACTACTAAAAAAGTTCATATTGTCATAAAAACTAATAATAAATAAAAAAAATGTTATATTACAACCATAAGAATTCTAACAGTTACAATCGTTTAAAGTAAAATCAGAATTATTCGAAGGACATGTAGAAGGTCAATCGATTCAAATAAACCGCCATAAAAAAAACTATGGCTTCCATGGCGGCCGGTTAAATTATTAACCGATCAAGTTCGCTATGCATCCTGTTTTACATGTTATGACTTAATCCAGTGTTACGAACGTTAAGTACTAAACCGTGGTCATAATGACCCCTCCGGAACCGATGAACCACTTGTACGGCCTCGAAACACGCACATAATGCATGGAAATCGAGCGTAAAGGAAACGCGTTACATAAAGTGCCCACCGTTCAACGATATCGATCTTCGTTTCGATCGAATCTTACGGCTGAAATCGAGACCCCACTCATCTCGCACAGACGCAACAATCTTCGTCGAGATAGCAGCATGTCCGGGCTTGGATGCCCCGGTGCCCTGTGGCTAGAGCACTCGCTAAATCTCTCTTCGTAATTCGACGATTCGCGATAAGGATTCGAGAGAGAAAGTCAACAACGTCGATCGAACAGAAATTCGATTCCCTTCATCTTCTGCGAGAGGATTCGTCTAGTTAAGTGTACAGTCGGGGGCAAAGTTGGATTTTCTGGGGGAAATATGGGGAAAGAGGGGAAGAGATATGCCAGTCGGTGAGTTTTAGAGATTTCTGAGGATTTCAGAGGTGGAATTTGGAAATTTATGGATTCGGAGATTTTGGAGGTTGGGTTTATGTTTATGGGAATTTAGGAATTTGGAGACTTTGCAATTTGGGGATTTGTAAATATAGGTATATAGGGATTTTGAGACTCTGCAATTTGGGGATGTATGCTTATGGGAATTTAGGGATTTGGAGACTTTGCAATTTGGGGATTTATGAATATGGGAATTTAGGAGTTTGGAGATTCTGCAATTTGGGGATGTATGGATATGGGAATCTAGGGATTTGGAGACTTTGCAATTTGGGGATTTATGAATATGGGAATTTAGGAATTTGGAGATTCTGCAATTTGGGGATGTATGGATATGGGAATCTAGGGATTTGGAGACTTTGCAATTTGGGGATTTATAAATATAGGTATCTAGGGATTTTGACACTTTGCACTTTGAGGATCTATGCTTATGGGAATCTAGGGATTTGGAGACTTTGCAATTTGGGGATTTATAAATATAGGTATCTAGGGATTTTGAGACTCTGCAATTTGGGGATGTATAACTATGGGAATCTAGGGATTTGGAGACTTTGCAATTTGGCGATTTATAAATATAGGTATCTAGGGATTTGGAGACTTTGCAATTTGGGGATTTATAAATATAGGTATCTAGGGATTTTGACACTTTGCACTTTGAGGATCTACGCTTATGGGAATCTAGGGATTTGGAGACTTTGCAATTTGGGGATGTATGGATATGGGAATCTAAGGGTTTGGAGACTTTGAAATTTGGGGATTTATGAATATGAGAATCTAAGGATTTGGGAATGGAGGAGATTGGGGACGTAGAAGTTTGGTAATATAAGGGTTTGAGGATCAAGGAATTTTGGGGTTTAGAAATATAGGAAAATAAGTATTTGGGGATTCTAGGATTTAGGGACTTCCGAACTCGGGCAATTTAGAATTTGGGAGTCTAGAAATATAAAAAAAATGGGAGTTTGGGGATTCTGTAATTTAGGGATCTTGAAACTCGGGCAATTCGGGATTTGGAGATCTAGAAATATCAAGAAATAGGCATTTGGGGATTCTGAGATTTAGGGACTTTGGAACTCGGGCAGTTCGAAATTTGGGGATCTATGAATACGGGAATTTAGAAATTTGATGATTTAAGAATTTGGAAATGTAGAAGTTTGGTGATATAAGAGTTTGAAGATCGAACGATTTTGAGATTTGGAAATATAAGAAAATAGGTATTTGGGAGTCTACGAATGTAGGGACTTTAGATCTCGGGCAATTGGAGATTTGGGGATCTATGAATATGGGAATTTAAGAATTTGATGTCGTAGAAGTTTGGTGAAGTAGGAATTTATGTATTCAGAAACGCAAGAATTTGGAAATTTCAATATTTGTGAATTTGGATATTTGAAAATGCAGGACTTTCAACATTCCCAAATTTGGAAATTCAGGTATTTGGAAATGTAAAAATTTGGGAGTTCAGATATATAAAAATTTGAGAACTTAGAAAATTTGACAATTTCAGAAATTAGAACATGTAAAAGCTGATGCATTAGAAAACTGAAGAGTATAAAGATTTGGAAACGTGCAAATTTCAAAATCTGAAGTTTTATAAGTTTTTCTTTAATTAAAAATTGTCAAGTTTACATACGTATTCTTATCTAAATGAAGTCTACAATGCACACGGCTTTACTTTATAACAAAAAATGCACGGAGGAAGAACGGGAGACCGGAAGAAAAACGCGTACTTGGAAACCGCCCTCTTCCTTCGTTTCAAGGTCCCGTGAATACAGCGATGATGGTTTAAAAATTAACCGTTTTGCTGGGAACGAAGCACATATTGTATGCTTCCGCTTAAAAGTCGTAGGACACACATGAAAGCTTCGTAAAGGTCTTTAAAACAGATAAAAAATGATTGCATAACATCGCAGAGTAATACTGTATAAGAATTATTAATCATAATTTTAACTACTTGAGCATATCATTATAAGATAATGATACGTATATGTATAATATAACCTACATACGTATATGTATCTTTTCTGTTACAATTTTGATATTCTAATTATTCTATATTCTAGTCATTGTTATAGACGATGTTCGTCAGTGTTTAAAACATGTGAACAATTTAACTCTACATTTTGTTATATCAAGAGAATATTATAACCTATCAAAATAACCTATCAAAACACATGGTGAAGATATGTAATGTGATCAATTTAAATATCTAATTTAAAATTTATGTAGTTTATGTATTTCAAATTTGTTAAAGTATTTTAAACAATGAACTAGTTAAACAATTATTTCACTTCATTTGAACAATTTGAATCTGTTGAACAAATGTTCATTTAAATAATTTAAGCATATCAGACATTTTATTCAGACAATTTGAATATGTCAAATATTTTATTTAAACAATTTCAACATGTTAAACAGTTGAAATACTTAAAAAGTTTTTTGTTTAAATTTTGCTTTTTGTTTAAATACTTAAATAGTATAAATGTATTAAACCTTTCATATTAGCAATTTAAATAAGTTAAACATTTTATTCAAACAATTTTAATTAGTTGAACAAATATTCATTTAAATAATTCAAGTATGTCAGACATTTTATTCACACAATTTGAATATGTCAAATATTTTATTTAAACAATTGGAACATGTTAAATACTTTATTTAAACGATTTAAATATATTAAACCTCTCATGTAAACAATTTAAATATTTGAAACATTTTATTTAAATAATTTGAATTCAAACATTGAATTTAAAAATAAATATTTAGGTGATAATTAAATATTATCGAAACGCGGAAGTGACAAGTGATTTCTGAACATATATCTTATCTATATGTCCTGAACGCGTAACTGTGTAATCAATTAAGAATCAAAATAAAAAATCTGCAGAGAATATTGCGTATCTTTCTTTATCTAATGACGTTTACGCAGTTTGTAGCACGTAACACCGCAATCGCGATTGACGTATATGGTGGGACGTTGATGATTAATTGAAGTGATGATAAGCCAGCATCGGTTAGCTTATCCCAGCTGGGATAATTTATTAATAAAGTGGATTGTAAGTGTTATTTTAAATCAGTGTGAGATGTGTTGATTTGATTGAATAATGCTAACCGAATGAATCTTGAGTATGGACTGTCAGAATGATTGCTATGAATTGCATGAATATTTATTATGCAGTGTCTGATTTTAAGTTTCTTATATAATCATGCATCTCATTTTCATTTAATCAATTTACTATATTAAATCAGTTCATTACATAATGTTAGAATTAAAATCGTAATATTTTTATAAAAGCTAGGTTAGGACGATAGTGAAAGACGCCAAGAGGGCGCTGAAAACTATAATGGATGACTAAATTATTATACTGAAGAGACATATTCTTCGAGAATTTGCGAATTTAGGGAATTTGGGGTATTTGGACAATTTGGAAATTTGGAAAATTTGGAGATTTTAGGATTTTTGATGTGAGGGGATGTGGAAAATTGGGGAAATTTGAGGTTTGAAGAGGGTGGAAGTATGGGACTTGGGAATTTGGGGAATTTGGAGACTTAGAAAATTTAGAAATTTAGGGAATTTGGAGATTTTAGGATTTTTGAAGTGAGAGAATGTGAACAATTTGGGGATTTTGAAGTTTGGAGAATTTGGAAGTTTAGGAATTTGGGAATTTGGGGAATTTAGGAAATTTGGACAATTTATAAATTTGGGGAATTCGGAGATTTTGGACAATTTGGAAGTTTGGCGAATTTTGAGATTTTAGAATTTTTGAAGTGAGGGGATGTGGAGAATTGGGGGAATTTGAGATTTGGAGAGGGTGGAAGTATGGGACTTGGGAATTTGAGGAATTTAGAAATTTGGAAAATTTGGAAATTTTAGGATTTTTGAAGGGAGGGAATGTGAAGAATCTTGGGATTTGAGGTTTAGAGAATTTGGAAATTTAGGGAGTTGCGAATTCGAAGAATTTGGAGACTTGCAAAATTTGGAAATGTGGGAGATGTGGACACTTGAAAATTAAAAAGTTCAGAACTTGAAAAATTGGAATATTTGAATATTTCAAATCTGGGAAACTTGAGAATTTGAAAACTTGAGAACATAAAAACTTGGAAACTTGAAAAGTTGCAAATCTAGAAAACTTCCAGATTTCCAAACTTAAAAATCTTCATAAAAGTATAAGATTTCTACTAGTTTAACAATATTATCGACATTTGATATACTGATAAGCTAGAATATATTAGTAATATATTAACACATAAATCTCACTTACAAAATAAATGAATGGTGAAGTAGTAAAGTGAATACGCATATAAACGTATGTATGTTTCAACAAAAGTAGCAAAAATTTGTAATATAAAATCTGATACGTAACAAATTAAATTTCCACAGAAATACTCCTACAAAGAGAAGTTTACTGCTTTTAAGAACACGTTTCAATGAACCCCTATGCAAACTCGAAGCCCCGTAATTGAAACACGTGTACAAAATATTTCAGACCGAAAAAAAAAAACAACTTGCAATAATGTTCGAGTATGATGTACGGTCAGTTCCTAAGCGGAACAGCAATGTTCCCTATCAATATCACCTCATTGACGTATGCAACGTTGTGCGCTTCGCATGCATCACCCGAGCATAACGAATGCGGCCCTTTAGAGGGGTCGTGAGGGGTCATGCTCGGCCGAGATGGATTAGAATATTACGTGATCGGGGGACGCGTTTAATCAAATGTTTCGTTCCATCGCACAACACATGCTGGATTTTGTTACGGCGATCAAACGGCTTCTGCACTCGTCGTGGGATTCTTTCGCGATTGTCTACGGTGTTTACATTGTCCGTGGACGGCAATTCAGCCGCTATGGGGTACTCAAGAATAAAGACGAGACGGGTGAAGTTATTACAGGATTCCATGTGCGGTGTCGTGTAAACGCACCCGTAGAAATGTCACGGCATCTCTGCAACTATGCATTCTGGACTGCCCGCCGGAGTTCATGCCACGCATTCGCGGGAAACTTTCCTTCGCGGAAATGCACCGTGTCTGCACATCCTGATGAACGTTCTTGGAGCATCTAACATTGCAGGGATTTCTTTGACCGGTGGACGGGTGTAACATTTGCATTATATTGCGAGACGTTGATAAGTATGCCCAGTTTTAATTCGATGCAGGAAGTAAAGGGTATATGATTCTGTTGTTGGACAGAAGAGAGATCGCTTTCAACACACTGCGTGATGTCAGTATGTTATTTGCAGGTATTTGTCATGAATTACGGTAATTTCAATTATTTCCTAGTTTACGTACTCGTAAATGTATAATATATACATTCCGTATAGTTAGTGAATAACGTTAGTGTATAACATTATTTAAGATGAATGTGATTTTGGAAACTGGGACAAGATTCTGCTCCTTCTTAAGAAAAAATGATAGAAGCTGAGCAAATTGAAGTATTTTCGATTACATTTATTTGTTATTATACGTACCTGTAAATATGTAATACAGAAGTGTTGTATAATCACTAAATATATTGCATTATTTAGACAGTATATGATTTTGGAAGCTAGAATAGTTTTCTGCTCCGTATTAACCCTTAATCATGGCGTCCTCATATGATATACTAAATAAATGCTTGGTGAATCTAAATTCGATTTTTATTGTTTATAAACATTGTCGGATTAACCATAGATTCCATTTCTACTTAACATCTCGCAGATATTTTATATTACTGAAAAGTCATAATTTAATGTAAACCTAACCTTACTTTTTATGTGGATGCACCGATATACTAGGTGCAATTGCAAATTCTTTAGGGAAACAATTTTATTGTTGAACCAATCGATTTTTATTATTTTCAAGCCCCAAATGACAAATTATGAAATTTCCAATATCTCAAATTATAAAGGACCAAATTTTCACATTCGTAGATTACAAATCCCCAAATTTCCAAATAACAAACCCCAAATTTTCAAGCCCTTAAATGACAAATTCCCAAATTTCCAATATTTCAAACTATAAATGACCAAATTTTCACATTCGTAGATTACAAATCCCCAAATTTCCAAATAACAAACCCCAAACTTTGAAGCCCCTAAATGACAAATTCTCAAATTTCCAATATTTCAAACTATAAATGACCAAATTTTCACATTCGTAGATTACAAATCCCCAAATTTCCAAATTTCCAAATAACAAACTCCAAATTTTGAAGCCCCTAAATGAAGAATCCTTTAATTTCCAATATTTCAAACTAAAAATGACTAAATTTATAAATTCGTATACTGCAAATCCCTAAATTTCCAAATTTCCAAATTACAAACCCCAAATTTTCAAGCCCTTAAATGACAAATTCTCAAATTTCCAATATTTCAAACTATAAATGACCAAATTTATAAATTCGTATACTGCAAATCCCCAAATTTCCAAATTTCCAAATTACACACCCCAAATTTTCAAACCCCCAAATAGCAAATCCTCAAATTTCCAATATTTCAAATTATAAATGACCAAATTTGCAAATTCGTATACTGCAAATCCCCAAATTTCCAAATTTCCAAATTACACACCCCAAATTTTCAAGCCCCTAAATGACAAATTCTAAAATTTCCAATATTTCAAACTATAAATGACCAAATTTCCAATTTTCATATGACACTAAATAAATGCTTGGTGAATCTAAATTCGATTTTTATTGTTTATAAACATTATCGTATCAACCATAGATTCCCCTCCTATTTAACATCCCGCAGATATTTCATATTACTGAAAAGTCATAATTGAATTTAAACCTAACCTTATTTTAGTTATTGCATACTCTTTAAGGAAACAATTTTTTTGTTGAAACAATCGTTTTTTTTATTATCCTGCGTACAGAAGTACCTAAAGTAGAAATGTCAATACTTCACGAGATATTTAAAAGTTTATCAGAATGAATTTTATTTTCACTTCACATCTAATTATAGTCAGAAATGTACTTCTTGTATGAGGAGAAAAAAGCTCCTTCAGTAATATCTAATTTTGTACGTAGGAATTTAAACGAGATTATATATTATTTACACGTTAATTAAGTACTTAATTACCATTATACAGGATGTCTCACAACTAGTGTAACTCCCAGAAAGGGGTTGTAGCTGAGGTGATTCTGAACTTTCCTTTGAGAAGTTGGTTTTGGTTAATAATTCAAAAACGAAGCTTCAACTCCCATTTTCATAAAGTTCAGAAACACCTCAACTACCCTTTCAGAAGTTACACTAGTGACATAGACATAGGAGTTACAAGTGTTAAATAAATTTTGGTTAAAATTATCAACCATCATCAATTATCAATTATAATTATAATCAACTATTATAAAATATAGATTATAACTTTGCGTACTATTTTGACTAGCAAAAGTATAATTTGATAAAAGACCTTTTTCCAGCAGGTTTATTTATCCCATAAGGTATTGAAACATTACCAGTTCTCGTTCTGATATTTCTATTTGCTACCTATTCAGCACCATTTCCATATTGCTGAATAATTTCAGAATTCACGGTGCACTTGAAAGATCATAAGGTTAGCAATTTAAGGACAAGAAATCTAGTCGATATGCTGACGATTCACAACTATGCAATAGTGATTCTTGCAAAATCTATCGAATCATCAAACATAAGTATAATGTGGCAGTATTCCGTTATAACATATCACTTTTTATAGTCCTGGAAGGCCTGACTGTTCTTTACAACCTGAAATACCATCAAAATGTAAGATGAGGAAGATCTGTCTATTGATTAGATATTAGACATACAATTCAACTAATTGCGGATAATCCGATTTTTATATCCTCTTGAAATACGTATATGTACAATTTATGACGAAGTGCAATTTAATCGCGCTTCGATATGAAAATATTCAATAGAACATGTTATGTCCCTTTTCTTCAAGGATGCGTGCAACAAAATTCTTCCAATCATATCTTATTACCGTACCCTTAACTGTATTATAATATGTCTGACGAATTTTTTAGTGCATATTCCACGTATCTTATTATGGAACACTCTGTATATGGACTGTCGTCAGATCTTAACGTCATCAGCGTTCTTTTTACCCGGTGTATTTCGCACGATTCTGCAAGATGATGAGGAGACGCGAGCAGCCAGCCTCAATGTTTTACCTTCGTAACGCAAATCGACTTTAATGACTGTTCCTAATGATCGACGATGGGAACGGCTGTCAGTAAGTGGTCTTTTTTCTCGCGGTGTAAACGAGATTTTCACTTAAGCGTAGGCAAACGAGATTCTTGTAACCTTGTAGCATTCGTGGATGCGTCGGGTGTGAGACAGTCGTGTACGCACTGGTGTCTTGTTCTTCAGGTTCATAGTACAAGGAGAGAAGAATGAAATAATTTCTGATTCAAATCTGAAATAAAGCGATGTCCTGCATCCAAATGGTGCACCTTGAATTCTAAAATTATTAACATATGATAATGTTAGTGATATATGAAAAAATAAGTAACACGATAAAACGTATTTACATTGACTGCCAGTAATTTTATCCAGTAGTGTTTTAATTTTTAATAAATTTTATTAGTAGTCAAACGAACAAATGCAGATTGAGTCGTTCCATTTCATTCACAAACCACAAATTCTCAAATTTCTGAATCCACAAATCCCTAAATTTTCAATTCCTCTATTTCTCAGATAAGTCCTTACAACCGTGAATCCCTAAATTCTTAAGTTTCCAAATTTTTAAGTTCCAAAACCCCCAAATCCCCTAATTCTTAAATTCGCATACCCCTTTGGGGATACTCAAATCTCAATATTCCTAAATCGCTAAATTATCAATTCCCCAAATAAACAAAATTCTAATCCTCAAATACCAAAATACCCAAAATCTCAAAACCTTAATTCTGAAATCTAATCACTAACTCCTCACATCCACAAATCACCAAATCCTTAAATCTCCAAATCGCTAAATTCTCAAATCTCCAAACCTACAAAATCCCAATCTTCAAATCCATAAATCCCCAAATCCCCAAATCCCCAAATACCTAAATACCCAAATGCCCACAATCTCAAAACTTTAGTACCCAAATCCTCAAATCACTAAATCCTCGCATCCCCAAATCACCAAATCCTTAAATCTCCAAATCGCTATATCCCAAATCCACAAAATCCCAATCTTCAAATCCCGAAATACCCAAATCCTCAAAATCCCAAAAATTTACTTCCCAAATCCACAAATCATTAAATCCTCGCATCCCGAAAGCACCAAAACCTTAAATCTCCAAATCACTAAATCCCCAATTCCCCAAATCCACAAAATCCCAATCTCAAATTCCCCAAATACCCAAATCCCCAAAATTCCAAAACTTTCCTTCCCAAATCCCCAAATCCCCAAAATTCCAAAACTTTATTTCCCAAATCCCCAAATCCCCAAAATTCCAAAACTTTACTCCCCAAATCCCCAAATCCCCAAATCCCCAAATCCCCAAATCCCCAAATCCCCAAATCCCCAAATCCCCAAATCCCCAAATCCCCAAATCCCCAAATCCCCAAATCCCCAAATCCCCAAATCCCCAAATCCCCAAATCCCCAAATCCCCAAATCCCCAAATCCCCAAATCCCCAAATCCCCAAATCCCCAAATCCCCAAATCCCCAAATCCCCAAATCCCCAAATCCCCAAATCCCCAAATCCCCAAATCCCCAAATCCCCAAATCCCCAAATCCCCAAATCCCCAAATCCCCAAATCCCCAAATCCCCAAATCCCCAAATCCCCAAATCCCCAAATCCCCAAATCCCCAAATCCCCAAATCCCCAAATCCCCAAATCCCCAAATCCCCAAATCCCCAAATCCCCAAATCCCCAAATCCCCAAATCCCCAAATCCCCAAATCCCCAAATCCCCAAATCCCCAAATCCCCAAATCCCCAAATCCCCAAATCCCCAAATCCCCAAATCCCCAAATCCCCAAATCCCCAAATCCCCAAATCCCCAAATCCCCAAATCCCCAAATCCCCAAATCCCCAAATCCCCAAATCCCCAAATCCCCAAATCCCCAAATCCCCAAATCCCCAAATCCCCAAATCCCCAAATCCCCAAAGTCCCAAAATCCTAATTTCTGACTCAAATCTGAACTAAAGCGATGTAGATGTCCTGCATCCAAATTATTGTACACATTGAATTCTAAAATTAGTAACATATTAAGATGTCAGTAATACATGAAAAAATAAGTAACACGAAAGAACGTATTTAACGAATATTCAAACTCAACTTTTTTGAGAAACCATGCTTCGTAAAAAGAAATTTTATTGCATATTCAAACTTGTTTTTTTTTTTCATGTATAGTAACACTGGACTTGCTTGTACCATTTGTGGAACGCCCTGTATTACTGCTGGCACATGTCGCGCCAAAACGACAAGCATTTCTTTCGCTGTTATTATAACATGAAACTGAAGTGGACATGCAATTGCAATTTCATGCGAACGAGTATCTCGATATGAGTGCTCGGTAAGATGTAGCAGTTAGCACCTAAGCACTTTAGAGTAATTAACTGTGATGTATTATTTATGTGCGCGGAGTGCGATGCTGAATTTTGCACGGCATTCCTGAACCGTGGTTTTGTTGCCGTGCATTTTGAGGAACTGTAAATCTTTCTTTTGTGAAAATCGTTTCGTGGAATCAGTTTTATAGAGCTTTGATTGCGGCGTGATGAAAACTTGAGAGAGGTAAATGATGAGTTACAAATAATAAGTAAGAAACAGAAGCTGGGTTAATTTTGTAGATTTGGATTTTGATAAAATGATGTTAATCTTACCAGATTTAGTGAACTTTTACAGGGACAATATCCAAATTCTTACCTGTAACAAAATGAAATTTTATTATAAAATATAAGTGATATAGTAATACGTAATATTTTTTAAGAAATATAAGATGTTGCTGATTTCTGAGAGTCATAAAGACTTTATGTATTATATAGATGTTTAACCTACATCACATAATTTTTTAAAATTAATCAAATAACTGTGGTATTAAATACTAATTGATATCAAGTTTGTTAATTTTCAAAACGCAAAATCTGCAAATTTGCATATTTCTAAATTTCCGTATTACCACGTGCTGTAATTATCAAATTAGCAAATTTCTAAATTATTTAATTGTCAAGTATCAATTTTCCAAATTCTCTAATTTTAAATTCATCAAATTTCCTCCAATACTCATTCAATAGTCACCCAAGTTCAATTGACAAGTGAATTCAAAAATTACAAACGCTATTTCCAAACCCCCTAATTTTCAAATTTTTACGCGATTCAAATTTCGAAATATACAAAATAGAAATCCCTAAACTTCCAAATCCCCAACTACTCAAACTCCCAAATTCCCAATTACCCAACTACTAAAATTCCCAAATTTCCAACTCAAGCTTCCAGATCCCCAAATACTGAAATTCCCAAACTTTCAAACCCACAACTATGCAAATATCCAAATTTCCACCTCCCCAAACTTCTAAAGCCCCAACTATTAAAATTTCCAACTCCCCAAACTTTCTAATTCCCAAATTTCCAATTATCCAACTATTAAAATTCCCAAATTTCCAACTCCCCAAACTTCCAAATCCCCAACTACTCAAACTCCCAAATTCCCAATTACCCAACTACTAAAATACCCAAATTTCCAATTATTCAACTACTAAAATTCCCAAATTTCCAACTCCCCAAATTTCCAACTCCCCAACTACTCAAACTCCCAAATTTCCAATTACCCAACTACTAAAATTCCCAAATTTCCAACTCCCCAAATTTCCAACTCCCCAACTACTCAAACTCCCAAATTCCCAATTACCCAACTACTAACATTCACAAATTTCCCACTCCCCAAACTTCCAGATCCCCAAATACTGAAATTCCCAAACTTTCAAACCCCCAACTACGCAAATATCCAAATTTCCACCTCCCCAAACTTCTAAATCCCCAACTACTAAAATTTCCAACTCCCCAAACTTTCAAATTTCCAAATTTCCAATTATCCAACTATTAAAATTCCCAAATTTCCAACTCCCCAAACTTCCAAATCCCCAACTACTCAAACTCCCAAATTCCCAATTACCCAACTACTAAAATTCCCAAATCCCCAACTCCCCAGCTACTCCAACTTCCAAATACCCAAATCCCGAAATCTAAAAATTCCTAAAATCATCTCCACATCCTGTGCAGCCACCGTCGACGTAAGTTCAAATGAAATTTCGCTGATTTGAAACAGAAGCACATAGTTTCATGAAAGGTGCACGTTTCAACTTGTCGTCCGATCGGAGACATTTTCTCCGTTCCGGAAAGTGGCTGGTCCTAACATTTACTTTCCATCGGGAAGTTGGACAATTGGCGACAAAGAGGTCGCCCAGCGTTATTTATTTCGCTAAGTGCTCTCGATCGTTCGTTATTTGGCTCTGGTTTCACGGTTCGACCGTGAAAATTTATTGTCGTAAGCTGCGTGTAACTCACCGACCTACGTAAAAGCAATGCTTGACAATGGAAAATTTTCAGTTGCTTAGAAAAAGCAGGTGAAAATGAAGAGACGGTGTGGTTGTTTTTTCGTTTCCCGATAAAATGTTACTTCGGTATTGCTATCGATGGACTTTTCTTTCAGGGTTACAAGTATGGGAACACAGGGATTTATGGATATCTCGTAATTTGGGGATTTCAAATTTGGAAATTTGAGAATTTACAATTTGAAATATTGGAAATTTGAGGACTTGCTCTTTGGGGGCTTGAAAATCTGGGGTTTGAAATTTGGGGATTTGGAAGTTTGGGGAGTTGGAAATTTGCTAATTTTAGTTGTTGGGTAATTGGGAATGTGGGAAGTATAGTAGCTAGGTAATAGGAAACTTGGGAGTTTTAGTAACTGGGAATTTGGAAGTTTGGGAACTTGAGTACTTGTGGATTTGAAAATTTGGGAATTCGAATAGTTGTGGATTTGGAAAGTTGGGAATTTCGGAATTTGAGTAGTTGGGGATTTGGAAGTTTGAGAATTTGAGTATTTGGGACTTGGGAATTGGAGAATTTTAGTAGTTGGATAATTTTGACTTTGGGAATTTGAGTAGTTGGGGATTTGGAAGTCTGGGAAGTTGAAAGTGCGAGAATTTTAGTATTTGTGTAATTGAGAATTTGAGTAGTTCGATGTTTGGAACTTTGAGAACTTCAGTTCTTGGAGATTTAAAAATTTAGAAATTTGAGTAGTTGGGGATTTGGAATCTTGAAATTTTAGTAGTTGGGTAATTGGAAATTTGGGAATTTGAGTAGCTCGAGATTTGGAACTTTGGGAACTTGAGTACTTGGGAATTTGAGTAGTTGTAGATTTGGAAATTTAAAAACGTGGAGGTTTGAGGATTTGGAAAATTAAAAATGTGGAGATTCGGGGATTTAGAAATTTGGATATGTCAACTTAGTAATCTAGAAGTTTAATAATTTGGTAAAATTGAAGATTTTGGAATTTCATCATTTACAAATTTAACAAGAAAGTCATTAAATTGTGTGAATTCAAATATAGTAATACATAGAAGAGTTTAGGGATTTCACGTCATGAGAATTATGCAATTTTGGAATCTGGAGATTTAGGAGTTTGAGGATTTGGTAAATTAGCAATTTGAGAATTGGTGGATTTGGTAATTCAGAAGTTCAGTAATTAGCAAATTTTTGGAGTTAAGTATTTGGCAATTTAGAAATTTGTAAATTTTCTAATTTCAAAATTTGAAAATAAGAAAATCAAAGTTTATTTTAATTCGAAAATTAAATTAAATTTAATTGAGCCCAAATTAAATCTATACCTACGAAACATAATATCAAAACATACATTAACCCCAGATAACTAATCCGGAACCTCTTTCAAATATATAAGACATAAAATATAAAATACCTCTTTCATCTATCAAAAATACCGAGATAACCATTCACAAATTACGTATCCCACGATTTACTAACCTCGTACAAACCCATCTCCCTGATGACCCAAAAATTCTATTAAAGATACCAAAAATCTTTTATCCTAGAAATAGAAAAATATTCCAAGATACAGCACTCACTGTCAAGGCAACAGGCTGCGACCATGAAGTGCTCGTCGCGATGTTCGAGATCCCGCATATCAAATTTAATGGGCATTTTTCAGCCGTGTCCAGCTGCCGCGTGATATCACGTGATCTTAACGAGATCTCGCTGCAAGTTGAACCGTGACCCGGCGGCGTGACACACACGCGTGACACACGCGATTAGATCGAGCACGCGTTCTTCCTCGGCCTCGGCGGCTATTATCAGCTTTGAAAACGGCTCGCGTTCGCGTTCTAATGCGCGGATCGCACGCGCCCGATCGCGATGCTTGTACAATGCATCACAAGTGTCCTTTCAACAACGTAGAAGTCTATTTCTATTTCTACTTCATGCAGAGATATTTTCCACCACTAGAAAGACATTTTCAGTAACTTTCTTGCGAGTCACTTAAATTTCTATTATAACTGGAGCGGAATTTGAGAGCGTGAGATTTGGAGATAGGGGAATATGGGAGTTTAGGGATTTTTGTCAGTGGAGGAATTTGGGGGATAGGAATTTGGAGACAGAGAGATTTCTGGACCTTCAGATTTGAGAATCTAGGGATTTGAGAGAATAATTGGGAATGTAGAGATTTGGGAGTAGAGGAAACTGGGGAAAAAAGTAGTTCAGAATATTGGAAGTGGAGAATTAGGTATATGATAATCTAGGGATTTCATGATATTTGAATTTAGAGAGAGAAATATTTCTGGACCTTCAGATTTGAGAATCTAGGAATTTGAGACCCTATTCGGGATGTAGAGATTTGGGAAGACAGAAAATTGGAGAAAAAGGTACTTCAGATTCTACAAAAAGGTACTTCAAGATCTACAAATTCTCAAATACTCAAATCTCTAAATCCTCAAACTCTTAAATCTCCACATCTCCAAATCTTCAAATTCTTGAATTTCCAAAATTTTTTATTTCCAACCTCCACACACCAAATTCCAAAATTTACGAATTCCAAAATCTACAAATCTTGAAACTTTCGAATTCTTAAATCTCCAAATTTCAAAATCCCCAAATCTCCAAATATTCAAATTCTCAAATTCTCAAATTTCCAAATATCCAAATCTCCAAATCTTCAAATTCTCAAATCTCCAAATCTCTAATTATTCCAATTCCCAAATTCCCAAAAACACAAATCTCCAAATCTTCGAATTTCTAAATCTCCAAATCTTCAAATTCCCATTTCTCCAAATCTCCAAATCTTCAAATTCCCAAGTCTCCAAATCTCCAAATCTCCAAATCTCCAAATCTTCAAGTTCCCAAGTCTCCAACTCTTCAAATCTTCGAATTTCTAAATCCCCAAATCTGCAATTATTCGAATTCCCAAATTCCCAAATACACAAATTTCCCAATCTTCAAATTCCCAAATCTCCAAATCTTCAAATTCCCATTTCTCCAAATCTCCAAATCTTCAAATTCCCAAGTCTCCAAATCCCCAAATCTTCAAATTCTCAAATTTCCAAATCTCCAAATTTTTAAATCTCCAAATCTCCAAATATTTAAATTTTCAAATTCCCAAGTCTCCAAATCTCGACATGTCCATCCCCCCAAACTCCAAAATGCAAAATCCCCAAATTTCCAATCTTCCAAACTCCAAAATCCCCAGATCCTCCAAATTCCCATCCTCCCAAACTCCAAAACCCAAAATCTCCAAATCTTCAAATTTCCAAGTCTCCAAAACTCCAAATCTTCAAATTCCCAAGTCTCCAAATCGCCACATTTCTATCCCCCAAACTCCAAAATGCAAAATCCCCAACTTTCCAATATTCCAAATTCTAAAATCTCCAGATCCTCCAAATTTCCATCCCCCCAAACTCCAAAACCCAAAATCTCCAAATCTTCAAATTTCCAAGTCTCCAAAACTCCAAATCTTCAAATTCCCAAGTCTCCAAATCGCCACATTTCTATCCCCCAAACTTCAAAATGCAAAATTCCCAAATTTCCAATCTTCCAAACTCTAAAATCTCCAGATCCTCCAAATTCCCATCCTCCCAAACTCCAAAACCCAAAATCTCCAAATCTTCAAATTTCCAAGTCTCCAAAACTCCAAATCTTCAAATTCCCAAGTCTCCAAATCGCCACATTTCTATCCCCCAAACTCCAAAATGCAAAATCCGCAAATTTCCAATCTTCCAAACTCCAAAATCCCCAGATCCTCCAAATTCCCATCCTCCCGAACTCCAAAACCAAAAATCCCCAAATTTCCACCCCCCAAACCCCAAAATCCCCAAATCCTGAAATTTCCCTACAAGTGTACCACAAAAGAACAACCCCTCAACAAAATCGCAGTATACACCGAACATTTCTCTTCCCCAGCTAATAAAACTGAAGCGCAACACGAAGGGACGGTTGAAATCGATACGAAATGATTCATCAGCGTGAAAATATTGGACAGACTGCTTGAAAACTCAGCCTGGCGTCATCGTGGCGGCGCGAACGGCTGAAAGCTCGCCTCGTGTTCGATAATTATGACCGTTCGTTAAATTTCCGCGCTCCACGCACGTCTATCGTTTTATGAGTTCTCGTTCAAGCGTATCGAGTACGTCTGAAGTGCAAATAAAGAATGCACGACTTAGCGTTCACGAGTCGCCGCCATTGTGAGCGAACAACGCTCAGCTTGGCCGCGTGCCGATGATTTTCCTTTTTATTTCTCTTTTCTTTATCTTTTTTTTTTTTTGTTTTCGCCACGACGGTAATTTAAAGCACTCGCAAGCCTGACCCCGGTATCCATTTATCTTCCAGTGCCGAGATTTGCGGCCCATGGATGCATCGCGCGATAACTTTTCAGCCACTAAAATGCCCGTTCAATTCTAGTTACGGTTTACGTGGAAATTAAACGATTTGAAAAATTGAAGAATTGTGGTGGAACGCATCAGCGTTCGATATAGAGGTCGTTGATAACGTATGATAATGCATCCGTGAAATTCATACTTTCCACGTGTTATAGAAGTTCACGCCGCAGTTGTGTGATTTGTGCGCGTTGGCGGAGCATCTCGAAGGTATTTCTAGAGTTATAGAGGGTTAAACTTTATGCCGTAGCTGGGATATACGAGCAGCTCTCTTGAAATAGATTCTTTTTCTAAGCTTTGAATTATAGATATGATTTGGTGTTACCTATTGCATACTTTGCTGCAGATGCATGCACACTCGAGGTACTATAACCGATATTAAGAAATAGCTTTTTGAGGAATTGATACTAAATTGTTAATCGTGCAAGAATTTCACGATTATTATTCTCTTATTATTCTGATTCGAATATTTATTAATTTAGAGTGTAGTGACTAATTTAGATTAAAAGATGTGTTGGGTAGTTTTCGTGCTGGGCGCAAGAAAAGCTCTAGAGGTTTCTGTTGTTTTCGGTAGTATTCAATTTTTGTAATTGGCAGAATATAATAGTTTGTACTGCATTAATTATGACTAATATTGTATATTATAACATAATTTATATTATATGTATATTATCATATACATGCATTTATCATGTATATTATCATATTATTAACGCCAATAACGATCAAGTATTGTCAACAATGAATTACAGAGCTTTCAACGCGGTTTCAGTCGATTCTGTGTCAAAAATGATAAAAAATGATACCGAATATTGTTTTTTATCGATTCGACGTCGATCTACAAATCAGTCTACCAATTCAGTCTACACATCTCAATTACTCTCAAAGTATCAAGCCAGAAGACTCAAAATTGCAACCTGTAGTATGGAGACAAACAAGTAGTCAAACGGAGTTGTACCATTATTTCATTCACAATCCACAAATCCATAAATTCTCAATTTTCTGAATCCACAAATTCCTAAATTCAGAATTCCTCAAATCCTTTGATCGATAAGTCATTACATCCCTGAATTCCTAAATTCTTAAGTTTCTATATTTTTAAGTGTTAAAATCCTAAAAAGCCCCCTCCACAACTCTCCAAATCCCCAACACCCCAAATCATTAAACCCTCACATTCCCAAATCACTATAACCTCAAATTCTTAAATTCGCATACCTCTTCCGGGATACCCAAATCCCCAAATCACTAAACCTCACATTCCCAAATCGCTAAATTCTCAATTCCTACAATAAACAAAATTCCAATTCTCAAGTACCCAAATACCTAAGTCCCCAAAACCCCAAATCCCCAAAATCTCAAACCTCAAATCCCCAAAATGCCAAAATCTTAATTTCGAAATCCTCAAATTCCCAAATCGCCAAATACTTAAATCTCCAAATCGATAAATCCTGAAATCTCCAAATCCACAAAATCCCAATCTTCAAATCTTCTAATCCCCAAATCCCCAAAATACCAATCCTCAAATACCCAAATCCCCAAAATCCCAATCTTCAAATACCCAAAACCCCAAAATTGCAAAACCTTAATTCCCAAATCCTCAAATCACTAAATCCTCACATCCCCAAATTATCAAATTCTTAAATCTCCAAATCTCCAAATCCACAAAATCCCAATCTTTAAATCCTCAAACACCTAAATTCCCAAATCCACAAAATCCCCAAAATCCCAACCCCAAAATACCCAAATCTACAAAATCCCAATCCTTAAATCCCCAAATACCCAAAATCCCAAAACCCCAAATCCCCAAAATTCCAATCCTCAAATCACTAAATCCTGAAATCTCTAAATCTATAAAATCCCAATCTTCAAATCCTCAAATACCTAAATTCTCAAATCCTCAAAATCCCAATCCTCAAATCCTCAAATCCCTAAAATCCCAATCCCCAAATACCCAAATCTACAAAATCCCAATCCTTAAATCTCCAAATACCTAAAATCCCAAAACCCCAAATCCCCAAAATTCCAATCCTCAAATCACTAAATCCTGAAATCTCTAAATCTATAAAATCCCAATCTTCAAATCCTCAAATACCTAAATTCCCAAATCCTCAAAATCCCAATCCTCAAATCCTCAAATCTCCAAAATCCCAATCCCCGAATACCCAAATCTACAAAATTCCAACCCTTAAATCCCCAAATACCCAAAATCCCAAAACCCCAAATCTCCAAAATTCCAATCCCCAAATCACTAAATCCTCAAATCCACATATCTCCAAATCCTGAAACCTTCAAATCCTCAAATTCCTAAATCCCAAATTTAGTGTACCTCATGAGCCTACCCACAAAATTTCAAGTCGAAAAATCCAAAATTGCGACCTGTAGATCGTATCAGAGTCTCACTACCTACGGTAATAACTTCATATATCGAAAAATTGACGAATAATCCAGTAGATTTTCCAAGGTGTACCAGAGCGCATCTTGATATTAATCTGCGTTAATTAATCCGCAGTTGCAAGCCACAAGTAACGGGCCTCGGTATTTCACGCGGCTCCAACGCAGCCGCCTCACAGGGCGCAGGGTTGGCCTCACATGAGTCATGGACCAATTTGTAACGCGTGTGGGCTGCACACACCAGAGAAAGAAAAAGTCCAACGAATGGAGAGAAATCTGGAAAACGGAAGCCTGCGGTCCAATCGTGGCCGTACGCAGAAACTTTTGCACGAAATACGCCAGCGTGAATCTTGTCGATCGTTAGTTGCGCGGCCCGATTTATTTTTTACGGTTTAACGGTGAAGTATCCAGAAAATGATTTATGTAATCGTTTGAAAAAGGAGCGACATCAAAAAGTATAAAAATCAGATGAGTCGCATTTCTCTTTTTCCGTTGGTGAAAAACGATGCGAGAGAAATTTTTTACCGAAAAAGTTTTCATGCAAAAATCACCGACGATGGAAGTTGCGTTTTCATCTTTTTTTTTTCAGTGAAATATTTTACGATTCGAACATTTTACAGTTTGAGGAAAATGTGTAGGCTTTTAATTTCATTTTTTTATTCGGTTCGAGTAGGGTAATTGAAAACGGACTGATCTTGTTTGTTTCTGTAGCGTTTGAAGCTGTAAAGGGCCTTTATGAAAAAATTAGGGAAATTTTAGTATTTACGTTTAGTAACAAAAATGAAGCTCCTGTTAGTTATGCTTGTGTAGAATCGTTTGACTGCAATCGTTTGGAAGTTTCAAATTTTTTATACACTAATTTTCAACTTTAATTATGTCATTAACATATTTTGATTTTTGGTGCACAATTCTGTTTAACTTAATATTGACAGTTTCTAGATTTTTAAATAACTAATTACTGTATTACCACAAATCTGAGTTTTTAAATTTCTAGATTTCTAAAACATCAAGTTTCTAAATTTCTAAAATTATCAAATCTTCTGAAATTACCAGGTTTTAAAATTTTTTAAATTACAAAATTCTACACTCTTCAACTTTTCTAATTTACAAATTTTTATCCTGTCGTTAGAAATGAATGAAATAAATTATAAATAGCAACTCAATTTTCTCTATTCAACAACAAGTGATCCTACAAACAGTAGTGCATTAATATAAAAAATATTTCATTATTTTTTATTCATACTCCAAAATGTTCATACATCCTAATAAACCAATACACTTATAAATAAAATATTTATTAAAGAAATCACATACTGTTAATGCTTAAATAAATACAGAATAAAATTTGTCAGAATTAAGGTTGCATAAAACCAATTCAGCAAAAGAGGTAGATTTTATTTCAATTCAAAGGAATTCCCCAAAAAATTCTTAAAAATTCTTAAAAGTTTGAACACATCATTTGACAAAACATATTTAGGAATTCATAAACTGAATATCTTCAAAATTAATATCTCACTTCTTTGTCTAAAATTAAAAATTGTTTATAAATGTCCTGTACAACCATAATTAAAATAATATTTCTGAGAAGTTGCTTAGCAAGCAATACAGTAAATTGAGTAGTAAAAGAGAGGAAAATTTTTTTAGCGACAAAGAATGTCATTTTTAAGATGCTTATCTGCAGAAAGGGGCACAGGAAGCTGACAGAATAATTACGTGATGTATTCCTGGAATAAGTGTTGCAATAAGTCGTATATAGTTATACTAAGACGATTCCCGCGAGACTAGAAAATATTGCTGTACCTAAGCTGAAAATAATTGCAAGAGCTTTGGAATTTGCTGTGTAATCTCCGTTTATTC
Organism: Megachile willughbiella; assembly: GCA_945859595.2. Lineage (NCBI taxonomy): Eukaryota > Metazoa > Arthropoda > Insecta > Hymenoptera > Megachilidae > Megachile > Megachile willughbiella. The sequence continues at coordinate 5,154,582 of OX243807.1, forward strand.
TGCATCGATATGTCTAAAACGCGTGTTGAGTTCAGCTAAGAGGATTGCAACAAAAATATTTGCTTACGAATTATTTGATATTATCGCTGATAAATCAGATTCAATTTCAAAATAAAACTGTGGGGAAATTCAGGTATTTATATATTTATAGATTTATCGGATATAACATTATTTTATATTAATTGTTTATAGATGATGTTGTGTATTATATTAATTATTCAGACAATATTACATATTGCAATAATTAGTGTATCAGTTACTTCCACATTATATATCACATGAAATAATGTACTAACTAATGACATATCTTAAACTGCAAAAATGTAAACAATTTCACAAAATTATAAAATATACAAAAATTATTAAAAATATAATAAACAGAATAGGAAATTTAACCAGAAAAGGAAACTACAGCATGCAAACCTAAATCCTACTAATATAACAGTCAACGATTCGTAATTACCGTACGATAAAAAATAAAAATTAGTAATTCAAAAGTACAGCCACAAACGCAGATGTGGATAAAACATTAAAAAAGAATTAGGTACGCGAAGATGTGTACGCAGCGCATACCGCAACATGGAAACCACAACAAATTAAGAGAATATATTTCGCGTGCAACACAAACACTAATAACATATACAATCTGTAAGCAGAGATGCGAAAGAGATTGAAAACAATTTAAAATCCTTTGAACAATGTCAGGCATTCACGCGAACTTTCAATAAGTTAAAGCAACGTTCAGGCACGAAGCGGACACTTTGATCAGCTTCGTTAATCCTTTATATAACTCAGAAGCCATGGCGTCTACGATCTACGTTCATTCTGAAGTTGTTTTAGTATACAGATTTGCCTTGCAAACTATTAGCGTGCTTTTATGAATCACCCTATCAAATGCATATAAACATGCAAGCTTCATTGAATCTAGGATCATAATCGTAAACCTTCGCGTGTTACCGTCGCCTTTTATCTACCTTTTAACCGTGACTTCCCGTTAAAATATTTTTCGAAAACTGTATATGCAGTGTCGGAAATATTTAGCGACTGATGACACGAGGAACTTCGTTTGAAGTCCTAATATATGCAGGTCGAATAATTATATAAAACGAATATGTGCGTTCTTTAACGATGTTCCAAATGCGTGTCTACATATGAACAACATTGGGTCTATGTATCTGATGTCCCAAAGTGAACAACGTATCTACATATGCCGATGTTCCGAAGTGAACAACATATCTGAAGTACCTGCTATTTTGCGGTACTTTTGTCTCATCAAATTTTGTGTCGAATTTTAAAAATGTTCATTCATTTACAATATGGCATTTCAAAAATGTTTATTCACTGACGAAAAATCTCCTCGTGTTTTATTGTATATTAGTATGTGTTATATTCATGTTATATTTATAACAGCAAATTAAAATCGACATCAAATAAAAATAATGAAATAAAATATACTGAATATTATATTGAATATAATATGATAAATACAAATTATATCATACTATATTGATGTGCAATATGAGTAACCATACTTCTTGAATATTACGTACTGGGACTATGAACACAAAATCCTTCGATATCATTTTCCATAAAACTTTTTATTTAAATATGTCCTTAAAATCTTAGGTTCAGAAGTATTTCGTTTATTGATACGAGCTTATATTAAGTGCATCTTGTGATAATGATTGAATGCAAAAGAACTCCCGCGGTTTTTACGACATAATCTGGGTGCGAATTTATGGTTCGTTATGAACAAGTCGTAGGAATACACGGCGATAATTTCCGCAATAAAGTCATCAACGAGATTTTTTCGTTTTTTTACGACCCACGATATCATAGAGCCATTTTACTCTCAGTACTTTTGTCGTCTGAAACACGTTTCCTGTCTTTAAGTCTCCCTTTATAGCGACTAGAACTGTTAATGTAATATTTAGGGTTTTCCTTAGGAACGAAACGCGGTTCTGACATTTTATGTTAATTCATTTGGAGCATCAAGCTGATATTTCCAGCCAGTTTTATGTTCTGCGAGTAATTTACTTGACATACTAATTTTTCGAGTTTCAAATAATCATTGAGAATTATCGGTGCAATATTTAGTCTCGTTATGCGGTATAATGTTCAGTGAAAAATTGATTTTAGTTGCTCCGGCAGATTATATCAAATTGGTTTTGTCTTAATTGAAAGATATCCTAAGCTTAGGAAGGATCATCATAGCTTGCCAACATATTGATAAAAGTTTTAACGTCACTGAAATCCTCGTTTATTGACGAAACTCAATGTTGTCATATATGCTGCATGTTCACGTGTAGTATCAAGTAGAATTTATTGTTATAATCGCAGTGTCGGTAATATTTAGCGACGATAAAACGGGGCAGTTCAATCGTTTGAAGTCTTAATATTCATAAGTGGACTGTAGGTCGAATAATTGTATAACACCGACATGTGCTTTCTACTTATTTTTAATGATGTTTCAAACTGAACGCGTGTTTATGTATCTGATGTTCCGAAGTGGACAACGTGTCTATGTATCCGATGTTCCGAAGTGAACCTCGTGTCTATTTCGTGTCCATCTTTTCGATTGCTTATTTCACAAGAAGGCTTGGGTGTACAATTTTTACGAACAAGGCTGAGGGAAACAGTTCCTGATTTTTATTGGGTACACAAATTCGGGTGGATATGAAAAACCGGGTGACTGCGGTGGGTCTATTCCCCAAAAGTGAACGTAGGTAGTAATAAAAGCAATACCGGCAAGAAATAGGAAACTGCAAATAAGGGACTCTACTACTAAGATTAAGGATTCTGGCAACGAGATGTGAATAATAATAAACTAAGAATACTCGTTAGCATGTAACGACTCCTGCGGCTACGGGTAACCTATTGATTTGAACCTCCACAAAGTGTACGGATAAACTGAAAACGATATATTATTGTATCAATAGAAACTTGGATCGAGGTCTAATCCGCTTGCCATGGTATTGCATTGTAAGACCTAACACAAACTGTACTATTTCAAATATCAAATGGTACATACAACTTTTCTTTTATATCTAGAAATATAAAGATAGATATTTGATTGCTACCTCGTAGCAATTTCAGGAATTTCTATTTTGGTTTGGCTGCATAGCTTTAATGTATGTAATACTATCTTATGTTGAAGTAACATGGTAATAAAGATAAGGTACATGTCTAGGGTACTTAAATGGTTCAATTTTAGTACGAAGTAAAATTTTCATCATGAACACTGGTAAGGGTACGGTTCCCTAGGGAAAGTGATGATGTAGGAAAGAAGTCACTCTATAAGTTTCAGATTATTTATTTTAACCGAGGTATTAGGTAATAAATACTTAGATATTTAACTTATATTTAACTCAATAAAATTAAATTGCAGATATTTAAATTATCAAATTCTTATGTTCACAACTGTTTAAATTAAAAACTAAATTGTAACGAATGTTCAATTTTTAATGCTACTGTATTAAATTCAGTATATAATGCATTAAATGTTGTACTAATACATTAATCTAGATATAATATGAAAATATTATAATATAAAAAATATTCTATTTCGAGCTACAACAGGTATCACTCACCAAAATTAAAATGTTAGTTTATTCGTTGAATTTTTTTACAAATTTCAATAAAATATTCATATGGAAATTAAATTACGTGAACAAACAGCCATAAAAAGTGTTTGATATTCCATCAGTAACTGAAGTGTAACGCAAATGAATAATATTTCATATTTCATAATTGTGTCAATTCTTCACAATTTATTTTTCGATTAACAAGAATTTTAATCAAATTTTATTTCACTTACTCTGATATTCTGCACAATTCGTGGAATATCATATCATAAATATCGTAAAACAAAATTTTTTAAAATTAATCAATAAATGAGCTTATAAATCGTCAATATTAATCGTTCTATTTTAATAAATTTCTTTAAGCAAAATATAATTGATTATTATTTTTTTATTAGTATCAATTACAAGAATACAAATATGTATACATATTTTTTAAGTTAAGAAAAATCCATGTAACCTAGGAGTTCTAAATAAGTACATTCACTTAAAATGAGAATAAAATAGCAGCTAATATTTTACAAAAAAATTTGTTTTATGGAAAATTATTTTTACTGTAGACAATTTTCATATTTTTCAAGTATTTTCTAAATATTTCCTGTGTTATAATTGTCTTCTTCTTCATACTTTCTCTAAATATTTTCTGTGTCATAGTTTTCTTTTTTCCATGATCTTCTGTCTATTTTCCGTGTTATAATTTTCAACGAATATTAACGATTGGTTTATCCTGCGTGCGAAATGCACTTGATGTGTATTTTCAGACATGTTCTCTATAAGCGTGATCCAGTAATAGCCCATCAAAATTAACCAATAATTCAACAGAGTTCTATAGTGCTAATAACTGCACGATGTTTAGTTTCTACTGTTAATTGTATGTCAATAATAAACATTGATTAATGCACCGTTTGTACATCGTCACGTTGCACCGTAAACAAAGATAACCGCGTCTGTGATCTGAAAGCTTTTACTCCTGCTTCACTAGCGTTCCGGCTTGCTGTCATGCAATAAATGAAAACAACATAATTGTAAACATAAGGTAAACTTTGGACCATTTAAAATTTTTTGTCAATATATGAAGATTTCAAACTTATAAGATTTCAGATTTCTTAATTCGCAGGCTTTTAAATTTCTAAATTATTGTATTTGAAAATTTAACCAAAAGCTGTCAAACTTAATACTTCGATATATTCCTAAATTAGCAAGTTATCAAATTTATACATATGAACATTTCTAATTTTGTAATAATTCAACGTTAAAAGCGCAACAATTTCTCCTGTACTGATTCATCATAACATTCTTTTCACTGTCGAGTTCACGAATATCAACAACATAGAAGTATCAAAACACATACCGATGTCAACCTACGAGTTGACGCGTGAGGCTGACGTGTCTAGAAGAACTACTCCAATTGGTCAAAATAGAAAAATGGACGACTCACACGTATTTCCGGCGGTAGTATTGGCTCGAGCGGTCGCACACTAATTATTATCCTTCTCAAATTCCAACCTTCCAAAGTTCTAACGTTCCAAAGTACCAACTTTTCGAAGTTCGAACCTTGCAACGTTTCAATCTTCCAAAGTTCTAACCTACCAAAGTCTCAACAGTGCAATGTTTTAACCTTGCAAAGTTCCAACCTTCCAAAGTTTAAATCATTCAAAGATTTAACCTTCCAAAGTTATTAACTCCTAATGTTATAATCTTCCAAATTTTCGACCTTCCAAAATTTCAACCTTCTGAAACGTCATCTTTCTCAAGTTTCAACCTTCCAAAGTTCTAACGTTCCAAAGTCTTAACCTTCTAAAATCTCCACCTACCAATGTTCTAACGTTCCAAAGTCTGAACCTTCCAAAGTTCCAACCCTCCAAAGTTCCAATCTTCCAAAGTTCTAACCTTCCAAAGTCCCAACCATGCAATGTTTTAACCTTCCAAAGTACTCATCTTCTAAAGTTTGAATCATCCGAAGGTTCAATCTTTCAAAGTTCCGACCTTCCACTGTTCCAACTTTCCAAAGTCCCAACCTTCCCTATGTTCCAACCTTCAAAAGTCCCAACCTTGCAAAATTCTAACCTTCCAAAGTCCCCACTTTCCAAAGTTTGAATCACCCAATGTTTCAACTTTTCAATGCCCAGACGTTCCTGAATTCCAATTTTCGAAAGTCCTAACATTTGCACATGTCGATCATTCTAAATTCGATTACTCAACCTTCTTAACTTTCAATCTTCCAAATTCCGAAGCTCCGAATATTCAAAATTTCTAAAACTAAAGCACCAAATTTCAAAACGCACATCTCAAAACTTCGAATCACCTTATTCCAAAGCTTTCAAACCTCCAAATGATAGTCGGCAAACATCTTTCAAACGAGTGAGATAGTACGAATTCAGCATTTGTTATTGTCATTATTCTTATTTGCCGAAATGTAACTGGAAGTGTTCACGGTGGAGAAGCTTCTTTTACTTTGACATCGGTATGGCTGCAGTATTAAATCGAATAAAGAAAGTTGAAATATTAGGTCCAGTTTATGCTCGACGAACTTTGGCTATACAAATTACAATCGCACCTCAAATTGACCTGTATTTAAAATTCGAATAAGATTTGTCACAGCTGAACCGCGGGTGCGTCACGAGTAAACTGAGAGGTTAAGAAAAATCCAAATCTCTGAAATCGAGAACTTGACTGTTCGTGCGAGTGCATTTCTTTCACGTCCGTGAATTGCGTGACACGGTTGCCCATCTCTGTCCACGAACCATTTCCATGCTCGTTGGAGATCGTGGCAGATGTCGATGCGGTGTTCCTGAAGAGCAGCTTGGGTTTAAGGGCCAGACGGTTCTTATACGAGCGACAGAACCGTGAGTAGATGCGGGACCGACAACGTGTCCTATCAACGCGAACCTATAAACTCTGCTTGCTCGGAAATAATATTGGGAATCCGCTCCTTCCTCTGGATTTTCCTGCGGGTTTCTCCAGCTGGATTCTCCTCGTGGCAAGGACGAATAAAGGTCACGACCATCAAACGATCTTGAAATTCTCCAACAGCCAGATTGCGAAGGGTGTAAAAGTATTGATACAACACGGAGAAAGGGTTTCGTAGAGAACTTTTTCCCTTTTTTTTTATTTGCGTCTCGTGTGGATGGAAAGCAGCAGTGATGTGACTACGAAATTTGATGACGGTTCGTAGGAACGTTTGAGAGGGCCGTCGTGCGCGATATGGCGAAAAATGTCGTAAAAATGTCCGTTTACTTTGGTATTCTTTGGAAGACTGAGGATTCGTATTGAAATCTATCAAAAATTTATTTGACTGTGGTTTTGAAAGGGAACGGTACGTGTCCCTTTTTGAGGACAGTTTAATATAAATTTGAGGAAAGTTTAATTTTAATTAATACAAAATGTAATTAAATTACATTACATTGCACACAAAAGTGTCTCAATACACGAACAGAAATGCAAATGAAGGATCCATAAAAAGAGAATAAATTTATTTGACCTAGCCAGATATTTAAACGGTATAAATATTTTAAATACCGATCAGCAAGCCTTGTCTCCAATTTCATTCTTTCATTTCAAAGATAAAAGCTACGTTCGAATAATAAAAGTATGCCCGACATCGAAAATAATTTATCAAAGAGAAAGATCTTCCGTTACTCATAATTCCCCGTCTTTGCAATGATAACAAAACGCAAGAAAGTCGTTCTGTTCCGAGTTTTAATAAAAGAAACATTCAGATCCGAGAACGCTCGGCATCGCTTTTATTCGCCGTCTTTCCGCGGGGCTGCGTTTTCAATCCAATTACTTTTCGACAATGAGATTAATAATAAAAGGTAGCAGTAAATTCCGCTAACGCGCCGTTTAAAATTCCTCACCAGCGACCATAAACCAACCGTGAAACAGTTTTCTCGTTGTTGTAGCACAGACGACAATGCCCCTAACGACCAGCTAGATTCAACGTTCAGTCCAAGACCGTTCTACGTGCCGACGAAAGATCACCGCCATGCGATAAATGGAACAGTTTATTCGAATCGTTCCACTTGTAAATTAACGAGCGCACTCATTAACCTGCTATCGATTATCCTACAGGGGGCTGAGAAGTTTTGCTTCTAAACGGGGTTAGGTGATTTCAGAAGTGCGTGGGGGAGATGGATGACTATATCTTCATATGGGGGATGTTTATGTGCGGTGAATGTGCAAGAAATATATGCCACTTAGACGAACATAAAACGGGTATATGCTATGAAAATATTTGCAATGTATATAATTTGATGTGCTCTATAAATTGATGTACTTAATTTATTTCTACTATATTACTGATATTATGCTGATAATATTATTAACTTATTAAATATATGGATCTTTAAATTAAATCCTAACCTAAAAATTCCTTCAGTGACTAAAAAAATAGAATCCCATATTAGATCCAAATATTCTCAGAATAACACCAAGTATAGTATGTGAACCTATTATGAAAATCGAAATGTCCAAAAGTTCCGTATGCAAACTATGTGATCACTCTGACTAAAACATGGTAGCTGCCACAAGACTACAAGTGAACACAGGTAGGTTGGGAAAAGAATCCAATTCCCAAAGGGCGAAGCAACACGGGTATAGTCGTAAAGGTAGCCTTATGGTTGGCAGAATAAGCAGCAAGCTTCGTTCTTGAAATACTTGGTTCAGAAACAGCCGCATATCTTGGCCGCTTTGCTTCGAAGGACGATCCTGATCGAAGAAGAGGCGATCGAGACAAGCATGGATACAGGTTACGATTACCTTGTTAATCAGCTGCCATTCTCAAGCAAGCACACGTTCAAGTACCAGCTGCCTCGTACGCATTTGTCGCGTAATTGAAATAGCCGAACGTTTACCTGCAGTCTGAAGAGAAGAGCGAGCCACTCGGGTTCTATTCTCGGCGTGCTTTACGCTTCGAAGACCCTTTGCCGTGGCTACTTCTTGCCGGTTGTTTGGACGCAGCTCGTAAAACACAGTGGGCTCGGTAAACACGTTCGAGTGTACGACCGCTTTAACAAACATGGCATTAACCGACCCCTTTCGTTTGTTGTCGATTTAACTGTGAACCGAGCAAGCACTTCTCGCGAGCGTTACTCAACACCGCGACCGAGGGGTTGTAAACTTCAAGATGCTGCCCGCTGACGACAGTCTTGATGGTGTTTGAGAAACAACGTGATGACCCAGTTGTGAACCTGGAATTCGTCTGCTGGAATTCGTCAGAGATACAGTGTGAAGGAGGTAATAAGAAATTTTTGGGTCAAATGTGAAACTAGGTCGTACGAGGTGAATATTTAGGAAATGGGACTGTGAACATATTTTCTGGTGATCAAATATAGAACGAGGTCAGAATTATTTAGAAAAGGTTCTTGGTATACTGTTATGCGATATGATCAAATTAGGTCATATATGATTACTTAGATTCCTAACATACTTTCATGTGTTCAAATGCGATCACATGTGAAATTAGAGTAAACGTTTGGAGTACACTTCTAATGTATTTTCATGTGATCAGATATGATCAAATATGAAATTAGGTCACAAGAAATTCTGAAAAGGAGACTGATATTTTCATGTGACCAAATATAATTAAAAATAAGTAAAAATATGATTGAAAATTAGGTTACAAGTGATTGTGTAGTAAAGGAGGTTCCTAATATATTTTCATTTGACCAAACATGATCGAATATGGAATAGAAGTGAACATTTAAAAACAGAAACATCATAATAAATTATAATTATTTAGAGCAGAGGACTCTTAACATATCTTCATGTGATCAAATATGAAATAGTGTCATAATAAATGATTTTCGAGAAAACTGCTACCACATGTTCTTCAGACCAAACATGAAACTAGATTAAAATGGTGATTATCCAGAAAAGAGGACAAGAAGTCTAACGCAAACCTAACTCAAACCAGAGCTATCTCAAACATTTGAAGTACGAACAGAACTTCAGAATCCTAACACAAATGTAACTAATGCAAACCCACTTCAAATACTAGATGTGTGAGTAATACAAACATTATTTTGGATGCAATACGAGAACTAAGAGCACTTGATTGTAAGAAAAAGTTTATCTAAAAAATGTGATCATTCTACATCACATATTAACTTGATGATTAGGTGATTTTGTGGTATGAAGTGTTAGATTAATAATATGATAAAGATGAAATATATATTAACTTAAGGATATATTTAAACATACACTATTCATATGTACTTATACGTACATATATGTACATTCTGCATGTATAGAAATAATATTCAACTTCGCAAAAGAGTATACACATATGATATATATAACATATGTATGTGCATAAGTGTACTTGAATTTAAAATAAAAACAAAATCTCAAACTCAAACATGAAACTTGTATAAAGTACAAATAACATGCAGTAAAAAATATTTATATTTCGATTCTACAGAATCTTCATGCAAGTGGGTCAAAATTTAGCGTCAATGTATACATATGAATTTCTATAAAAATAAATTTAAATGTAAAATATCAGGACACCAATTCGCCCCAATTCTAAGGATAACTTCCATCCTCTCCACGTGCATGTAGAAAAAAAAGTGTTGAATTTTCCCATTTTTTCGAATATTATATTTTAAGCGATAACCCTGGATAGGAGAGTTGTCCGGTAAGCGGGAAGTCCGCGTTGAAATCGTGAGCCAACAATCGGATCGGCGTGCAATATGATATCAAAGTTCCATAAAAATCGGGGTGGGTGAGTTCGATAACATTTCCTGTGAGATATTCGCTCTGTTCGGTACAACGAGATCCGAAACAATGCGAGCTATGATATTCAACCGCTTGTATTAGTAACAAGTGCGTTTTTCGCGTATTTCCTGTGTCCATGTATCTCTTGATACTTCATAAACCGACGATTTCAATGCTATTATCCTTAAATTCATACATTTCTGTGTTCTTATATTTTTATTTCAATCTATAGCCAAATTTCAGTATTTGTAGGGATTCATAAGTTTACACGTTCTGATATTCGTGTTATGTTAGATTACTGGATTTTCAGATCCTCACATGTGATGGTTGCATTTTCGGATTCATGGATTTCTAGATTTTTATTGGAGACTAGATTCGTAAATTTTAAGATCCCCAGTTCAATAGAATTACAGATTCCTAAATAGTCAGGTCACTAAATATTTAGATTTGAAGTTATATAAATCAGTAGATCTCCAGATCCATAGATTCTCAGATTCCTAGATTATCAGACCCTTAGATTTCCAAATTCCTAAATTTTCAAATCCATTAATTTCCAAATTCCTATATCTCCAAATCCATTAATTTCCAATTCCCTGCATTTCCAAATTCCTAAATTTCCGAATCTCTAAATTTTTAAATTCCTAAATTCCTACATTCCTAAATACCTAAATTCCTAAATTCCTAAATCCTTAAATTCCTAAATTCGCAAATTTCCAAATTCCTAAATTCCTAAATTCTTAAATTCCTAAATTCGCAAATTTCCAAATTCCTAAATTCCTACATTCCTAAATACCTAAATTCCGAAATCCTTAAATTCCTAAATTCGCAAATTCCGAAATCCTTAAATTCCTAAATTCGCAAATTTCCAAATTCCTAAATTCCTAAATTCGCAAATTTCCAAATTCCTAAATTCGCAAATTTCCAAATTACTAAATTCCTAAATTCCGAAGTCCCTAAATTCCTAAATTTCTAAATCCCCAAATCCCTAAATCCCTAAATCCTTAAATCCCTAAATTCCTAAATCCCTAAATCCCTAAATCCCTAAATCCCTAAATCCCTAAACTCCTAAATCCCTAAACCCCTAAATTCCAAATTCCCCAATTACATTTCCAGCTCACTAAATCCCCAGATCCCTCCACACCCATATCTCCAGATTCCACAAATTACTAGATTCACACATTTCTAAACCCCTAACCTCACTAAATCCACATTTCATCAAATTCTGAAATATCCATTTATCATAAATAATAAATGAGAGGTCTTTAAATCATATCAAAACACAGCAAACTTAAATATGATCTCTTTTTAAACATACTTAGCCGTATAAAATATATGTGTAAAGATTGTACAGAAGAAATATTGAAACTTTAACATTTCACCTTGAAAAAAATTTACTTTTCTAAAAACGTGACTGACGTTTTAAAGAAGACTATATTCCCCGACGAAAGGTGAAATATTAGGGTTAAGAAATGCTTGATAAAGCACCATTTCCTTCCCATGCAGTGCTTCGTTCAATTAAATATGTACATTATTGTGAAGCATATGCGTATAGCACGAGATTCATCCGTTTTTGTTACAGTTTATCTAAGAATGAGGATAAAAGGTCCTAAAAGATTCCTAGTACCATGCATTCCACGTACACAAGCTACTGGTATTTCGAGAATTTTGTACCGAAGGAGGTAGTTAAGTAAACGTAAAGTTGAACGAAATTCTTTGGTCAGTTTCTTGTAGCATATACAGCAATGCGCAGTATGCGAAAGTTCAACGAGTTCAACATTTTTCAATGGTTAACATATACTTTCTTATGAGCAGATTTGATAAGCAACGTACAAAGGCACCAACACGCTATTATCGTAGATATTATCATTAATGATCAAAGATGCAATTACAGGAACGGTTACGGCGCACACCTGGGCGCAACGTATGTCTCCTTTAAGTAACGACAAATATGTCATCTAAATTTTGAGTTCTTCCATTTTTCAATTATTTTGTTTGTCCACTTTTCAGTTTCTCCATTTCTTTTTTCAATTCCATAATTTTTCAATTTTTCAATTTTTCAATTTTTCAATTTTTCAATTTTTTAATTTTTCAATTCTTCAATTTTTCAATTTTTTAATTTTTCAATTTTTCAATTCCACAATTTTTTAATTTTACAATTTTTCTAGTCATTCATTCTACAAATTACCAATATTATACTTTTCCCATTCTTCAACTTTTTTAATTCCTTCACTTTTCAAATCTTTAACTTCTCAATTTCTCAATGCTTCAATTTCAATTTCTTAGTTGCACAGATTTTAAAATTTTTAATTTCTTTCGAATTCTTCAAACTTTCAAGTTCCCAAATTTTCAAATTCTTAAATATTTAAATCATAAACTTTTAATTTCTAAATTCTCGACTATACGAATTCCGAAATTTCTAAATTTCCAAATTTCTTATCCCCAAAGTACCAAATCCTAAAATCCCTAAAATACCAAATCCCTAAAATCCTCAAAATATCAAATCCTAAAATCCCCAAAACACCAAATTCTAAAATTCCCATAACATCAAATCCTAAAATTCCCAAAATACCGAATCCTAAAATCCCTAAAATACCAAATCCTAAAATCCTCAAAATACCAAATCCTAAAATCCCCAAAATACCAAATCCTAAAATATCCAAAATACCAAATCCTAAAATCCACAAAACACCAAATTCTAATATTCCCATAACATCAAATCCTAAAATTCCCAAAATACCGAATCCTAAAATCCCTAAAATACCAAATCCTAAAATCCCCAAAACACCAAATTCTAAAATTCCCATAACATTAAATCCTAAAATTCCCAAACTATCGAATCCTAAAATCCCCAAAACACCAAATTCTAAAATTCCCATAACATCAAATCCTAAAATTCCCAAAATACCGAATCCTAAAATCCCCAAAATACCAAATCCTAAAATCCCTAAAATCCCCAAAACACCAAATTCTAAAATTCCCATAACATCAAATCCTAAAATTCCCAAAATACCGAATCCTAAAATCCCTAAAATACCAAATCCTAAAATCCTCAAAATACCAAATCCTAAAATCCCCAAAATACCAAATCCTAAAATATCCAAAATACCAAATCCTAAAATCCACAAAACACCAAATTCTAATATTCCCATAACATCAAATCCTAAAATTCCCAAAATACCGAATCCTAAAATCCCTAAAATACCAAATCCTAAAATCCCCAAAACACCAAATTCTAAAATTCCCATAACATTAAATCCTAAAATTCCCAAACTATCGAATCCTAAAATCCCCAAAACACCAAATTCTAAAATTCCCATAACATCAAATCCTAAAATTCCCAAAATACCGAATCCTAAAATCCCCAAAATACCAAATCCTAAAATCCCTAAAATCCACAAAACACCAAATTCTAAAATTCCCATAACATCAAATCCTAACATGCCTGAAACGCCAAATCCTAAGATCTGCAAATTTCCATATTCGAGCTACTGAAGTGCACCGTCACGACCGCAGTTCCCCTAACTACAATATACCCAGAAGTTCACTGGATCATGTTTTTCTTACTGCGAAACGATATTACACGCAGAAGCCTGCAACAGTTGTAAAACGCGTGATTATTCGACGATACCAGAAACTGCTCAAAGAGTTAATTCCCGAGGGAGCGAAGTTACTTGGCGACGTAAGACGGTACGCGCGTTAAGCGCCTGCTGTTTAACCGCTAATGTAACCGAACTTCAGCATGCGGGAATCGTTCGAGAACATAAATTGTTTCTCGAAAGTACACGAGCTTCCGTGAAGATCGAAACGCGGGACAAAGTTCATTAGCAGCGTCTTCAACGAGCGTTGTAATTGCTGGGATTGCGCGGCCAATGGCAAACATTTTAACCCCATGACACACTTGGGAGTTGTACAATCAACTGCAAATCTCGCGGCCGTAGGGACAATGCGATTTGCAAATTTATAACCGTGGCAAGTCGAAATTTGGACTTCTGGAAATACAGAAATCTGATTTGGTAGACATTCATGAATTCAAATATTACGAAATTGGAGGGTTTAAGAATATGGAGATTTGGGGACATAGGGATTCCAATTTAGCGATTTATTTTGGTAGTGAAGAAATTTGGAAATTTGAAAACTGGGAAATTTCGAAATTTGCAGATGGGTAATGTAGAAATTTAGAAATCTTAGGAACTTTTTGAAATTTGGGAAAATTTTAGTCATTAACGTAAAAATTAGGAAACTCGTAAATTTTAAAATTAACAAATGGGAGAATTTATAGACTTAAAATTTAGGAATGTGAAAATTTGAGAATTCAAGAGCTCGAAAACTCAGAAAATCATGTATTTAAAAATTAGGAAAATTGTATAATTTGAAAACATTTACATTTTCAAAATTTAAATATGAAAATTTGTAATTTCCCAATTTCTGTTCATATCAATTCTTAAATCTAAACGTTCAAAATATTACAAATTAAAATTATCCTTAAAACTCACATCTCCCTATCGACCCCAGTCCTGGCACCAAATCAAGACCTACCACATGTACATACGCAATAAACAAAAATAATCGAACATAAGCACATTACAAAGGTTCGTTGATCATAAACACAGAATTCACGATTGCAAAAGAGAGAAGAATATCGCGTGAAAGCATCGGAGACACATTTAACAAAACCACTGGTGGATGATTCGAGGAAATAAATAGGGAAGGCGTACGCGAGGGCAGGCCGCGCGAAAATTATGTGGTCGCCTGATATATTTCCCATTCACCTTGAATTAATGTATCGCCGATATTACAGCGATGCATCAAAAGCCTCCAGTTTCCCCCATGCCCGCGGACCTACCTAAAAATTGCCGGCGTTGATGCATTGGGGCAGCCCGCGAGAGCACGAGCTGCAGATGAAATGTGCCGTTTGTATTGATGCTCGTTCATACGCGGTCGCATATTTTTCTTCGTTGTCAACCGTGGAAATTCGACGAACAATCTCGTCGATGTCGACGCCTGACGTGCCCCGTTGCCAAACCAATAAAACATCCACGGCAAAATGATTTCTCGCGGTGCGATTACTGTTTATCCTGTTTGTACTCGATAACGTCGCCGGACATTTTCGGTACAAGCTTCTAACTGCAAGATTCGATATCCAGGCTGGATATGTGGTTCTGGGTGATTTATTTCGCTATATGGCCCTGGAAGGTTTATTTCGTTATAGGGTTCTAGATGACTTATTTCGCTATGTGGCCCTGTGAGATTTATTTCATTATAGGGTCCTGGGTGACTTATTTCGATATATGGCCCTGGGAGGTTTATTTCATTATAGGGTTTTGGGTGATTTATTTCACTATAAGGACCTAGAAGGTTCATTTCGTTATATAGTTCTAGGTGACTTATTTCATTATATAGACCTAGTAGGTTTATTTTGTTATAGGGTTCTGGGTGACTTATTTCGTTATAGGGTTTTGGGTGACTTATTTCGTTATAGGGTTTTGGGTGACTTATTTCGCTATATGGCCATTGTAAGTTTATTTCATTATAGGGTTTTGGGTGATTTATTTCACTATAAGGACCTAGAAGGTTCATTTCGTTATATGGTGTCTAGGTGACTTATTTCATTACATAGCCCTAGTAGGTTTATTTCATTATAGAGTTCTGGGTGACTTACTTCATTATATAGCCCTAGTAAGTTTATTTTATTACTGAGTTCTGCGTGATTTATTTCGCTATATGACCCTGGTAGGATTATTTCATTATAGGGTTCTGGGTGACTTATTTCATTATATCGTTCTGGGAGGTTTATTTCGTTATATGGTCTAGGATAACTTATTTCGCTATATGACCCTGGTAGGTTTATTTCATTATAGTATTTTGGGTAATTTATTTCACTATATGGACCTAGGAGTTTTATTTCGTTATATGGTCCTGGGTGACTTATTTCGCTATATGGTCCTAGTAGGTTTATTTCATTATATGGTCTTGGATGATGATTTATTTCGCTATATGGCTCTGGAAGGTTTATTTCGCTATATGGCTCTGGAAGCTTTATTTCGTTAAATGGTCCTGGGTGAACTATGGTAGCCTAACAACAACATTCACCTAATATAAATTTTGTTTAAACAAAATATATGTACCGCTATTCTGAACATATATCCATTTTATTGCATTGATTACCGACATTCGACAATTTGTAAATCTTCAATTTGAATTTAATTGAATTATAAAATCACTCGTTTTTAATTAGTTTTGTAATGGAAAGAAGACTTCCTTGATTTTTCAACTCTTGCCAGTTTCAGGAGCCATAGAGAAGAAATTTCATCGACACTGGGGTGATAACGGCGCCGCAATTAATCCTGAGACTTCAATTGGCAACGTTTCAAAAAAATATGCTCGTCTAGACATCCATTCATAGGCGTACGTTTCTTAAGATTCATTTCAGCGACAACCTCCAGTTTTCCACGGTTATTTTTTTCTGAAACGCAGCAATGATACTACCTTTATTAATGGAAATTTAAAAATTAACGACCATAGGAAATTTGGAGTTTTTAAGAACTCATATTTTGAAATATTTTAAATTTCTGAAACTTTTGAAACTTCTGAAATTCTGAAATATTGAGGTATTGAAATTTAACTACTAACGGTCACACTTCATTTGCATAACAATCCCTAAGACCCTAGCCACTGAAGATGTTCCTAACAAAAAAGTTACTTATTAACTTGAAAAAATTACACATAATCTTTGAAAGTTGTCTTATCATATTCCACAGCTGATTTCAGTAAAAAACGTGGAATATGACAAAAATTCAGAAACGTGAAAAAAAGGAAAAAATGACTCACAGAAAAATTCAAAGTTTTATCGATTTTAATATGTAATCAAGAAATTTAGAAATTTGCACGTTTATAATCTTTCATATTAAAGCTGTCGGGGTACACTGTAACAATGCCCGCTGAGTTACAGTACATCAATTACAAAAACGGTTACAAATGTAATCTAGCCGTTCGATTTCGAAACGCGATGGAAGAACGTCAAAGGACCAGCAAAATATTAATCTAAAAAGCAATTGCACATGCCGACAGTATCGCACACAAGTGAGCAAAGTTTTGTAGGCGTAGTTGAATGCATTTTTTCCTCCTCTCCCGGAACGTTTGCCAATGGAATTCTATAAAACAATCCCGTTATTGCTATCGCTGTAAACGTGCAAACCGATTTAGCAATGAATTTGCGATCCTTTTGAACCGTTCGTAATACCGAAGCTATTGAAACTGACCAGTTTTTTTTTCTCCGCGTAAAAATGCGATGAAACGTGAAAATTCTATTGGGTCATTCTAAAAGTCCCTATACCCATGTATCGATATTTGACACCATTTACTTTCTGACGGATTGATTTTTTGAATGATTAAAAATCAGCGTTGAGAAATAAAGTTAATCGAATATATAGAAAATAAATAAATTAGAGTACAAGGGGTGAATTAATATACTTGAGCATTATGTTCCATATTTTGTCTAACTGGTGAAAGAGAACAGATATTTTTATCGTAATGTTACAATGTACCATTTTGTCACGATGTATTATATTGATAACATATTACGTTTTCAATGTAACACACTACATATTCTGTTGTAGTGTATATGTTGTATGTATATGTATATTCTGTTACCAATATATTTTGTTGCAAATGTAATCAATAAAATCTGTTACTAATAGACAGTAATTAAGAAATATTAAACAATGATTGAATTAGAACGAAATTGCAAATAAAAAAGAATTCTAAATTCCCAAAATCCTAAAACACGATAGTTCCAGAGTACCAAAATTTTCAAATGAAAATAAAAAAATTTCAAAACTAAAAATCAACATTTTTCAGTAAACGAATCCTGTACAAAATTCAGCAACACACTACTACAATTAAATTGCTATTTATTTTATTATTAAATTCGATAGTAATAATTATCTTACGATAATAATTTTTCGCTACGATATAACTAAAAATCAACACCTTTCAATGAATGAACAAATCCAATAAAAAATTGTATAATTAAATAGCTATTTATTTGACTATTAAATTCGATAATAGTAACTATCCGACGATAACTTTTCCCTACGACGATACTATTTATCGCATAGTTCACCGTTAAATACCATCACACGATGTTCTCGCCTAAAAACAGCCACCGTTTTGCTCACGAATAACGTCCCCCTGATAAATGTCCGCGTTTAATTAGCGCCTGAATTAATGTTCGGCGCTAATGCATGGCGGAAGTGAATCAGTGTCGTTAAAAGGAAGCGGAACGAAACGCTTGCCTTAAAAGTGCCATGGATAAGGAGGGAAAAAAGAGGAGAAAACAAAATGTCCGCTTAAGATTTCGTTCAGCAACGATGGCCACTCACAGAACTGATAAATATGCAATGCTACGAGGGACGCTAAAAAAGAAGGAATTCAAGATGTCGATCGAGTAGAGCTTCAAAAGAGAAGTTGTTTTTACCCGAGAGTTTCAAAGGGACCATGGCAACTCGCCATTGGCAACTCGAAACGTGTCGATTAGTATTATTAGGTCATTCTGAATGTTTCTGCAGTTTTTCGAGCCGATAGTTCAATCAGAATGTTGGACACGCAGAAGCTAATTAGAGTGCCTTTCTGCAACTTTTATTGATTTGTTTGTCAAAGGCGCAATGCCAGGGGTGGAAAAGTTTGAGGGTCCTTTATTGAAATATTCTTTACGGATACTTTATGGTTCTTTTATAGAGGTATGGGTTTAAATTAAGTTCATTGTTAGTTAGGAATTGTAGAGAGGTCTGTATGAAATATGGAAATTTTTGTGGAAAATCGATCAAAGAAAATTTCTGAATGTGTCAAATGACCCGGTTTTAAAAAAAATTAATCAGTAAAAAGCAAATTAATACCAAATCAAAGAATATATCCCTAGGCCCAGTATCGCCATCTACATAATTCGAAAGCAACCTTACAAATGTCTCCATACCACGGATCTCGAAAACATTTGAACTTAAAAAAATACTGCAATAATTATGTCTGCTCCACTGCGGAAATTTACGGTAGCAGAAAATGTACTGCCGTAAAAAAGGGATAATAAAACCCGAAAGATAAACGAACGACATTTAATACAAGCTGCTGCCATAAAACGTAATTTTGACTCTTATTAAAGTCAAACAGCGAACTTTTTTTCAGCGCGCTGGATTTCGGAAAAATAAACGGAACGCTTGCAATTTGTAAAAGGAGGACGACTTCTCGTAATTTTACTCGTGTTTGTCCACTTACGTAGAAAGTATTCCACTGCACGTGGACTCTGCCATAACCGACACATGTGCAGAGCATTCAGTGAGTTTTCATTAAAACTTTATGAGGTTGATGTCCGCAAAAAATTCTCATATTAGTACTTCTCCATACGTAAATAATAAACTATTACTCTCGCCGACTGTCCACCGTGCAGTTTAAGATAAATACCACAGGATTTTCAACCGAAGACACAGAAATCGTAATTAAAATACTGAAAATCTTTACCTTTCCTGCTTTTCTCATTTTTATGTGATTAATGTACCGATGTCAACCCACCAGTTGGCGCGTGAAGAGTAAACTTTGGAAAATAAAAAATTTGTCGACTTTAAAATGTATGAAGATTTGAAACTTCTAAGATTTTAAATTTCTTAATTAGCAGGCTCTTCAATTTATAAATTATTGTATTTGAAAATTTGACTGTTCAAAAGCTGTCAAACTTAATACGTCGACATATTCCTAAATTTGCAAGATATCAAATTTATACATATGAACATGTCTAATTTTGTAATAATTCAACGTTAAAAGCGCAACAATTTCTCCTGTACTGATTCATCATAACATTCTTTTCATTGTCGAGTTCACGAATATCAACAAGTATCAAAACACATACTGATGTCAACATACGAGGTAGCGCGTGAGGGTGACATGTTTAGAAGAACTACTCCAATTGGTCAGAATAGAAAAATGGACGACTCACACGTATTTTCGGCGGTAGTATTGGCTCGAGCGGTCGCACACTAATTATTATCCTTCTCAAGTTCCAACCTTCCAAAGTTCTAACGTTCCAAAGTTCCAACTTTTCGAAGTTCCAACCTTGCAACGTTTCAATCTTCCAAAGTTCTAACCTACCAAAGTACCAACAGTGCAATGTTTTAACCTTGCAAAGTTCCAACCTTCCAAAGTTTAAATCATTCAAAGATTTAACCTTTCAAAGTTATTAACTCCTAATGTTATAATCTTCCAAATTTTCGACCTTCCAAAATTTCAACCATCTCAAACGTCATCTTTCCCAAGTTTCAACCTTCCAAAGTTCTAACGTTCCAAAGTCTTAACCTTCTGAAGTCTCCACCTACCAATGTTCTAACGTTCCAAAGTCTGAACCTTCCAAAGTTCCAACCCTCCAAAGTTCCAATCTTCCAAGGTTCTAACCTTCCAAAGTCCCAACCATGCAATGTTTTAACCTTCCAAAAGTACTCATCTTCTAAAGTTTGAATCATCCGAAGGTTCAATCTTTCAAAGTTCCGACCTTCCACTGTTCCAACTTTCCAAAGTCCCAACTTTCCGTATATTCCAACTTTCAAAAGTCCCAACCTTGCAAAATTCTAACATTCCAAAGTCCCCACTTTCCAAAGTTTGAATCACCCAAAGTTTCAACTTTCCAATGTCCTAACGTTCCTGAATTCCAATTTTCGAAAGTCCTAACATTTGCACATTTCGATCATTCTAAATTCGATCATTCAACCTTCTTAACTTTCGATCTTCCAAATTCCAAAGCTCCGAATATTCCAAATTTCTAAAACTAAAGCTCCAAATTTCAAAACGCACATCTTCTCAAAACTTCGAATCACCTTATTCCAAAGCTTTCAAACCTCCAATTGATAGTCAGCAAACGTCTCTCAAACGAGTGAGATAGTGCGAATTCAGCATTTGTTATTGTCGTTATTCTTATTTGCCGAAATGTAATTGGAAGTGTACACGGTGGGGAGCTTTTTTTACTTTGGGTCTCACGCACCAACTCGTGGGTCGACGACTGTATAACGAATCTCTCCATCTTCGCGAACGATATTCAACTGCACGAACGACCGCTGAGCGAGCATTTAATAACTTCATTCTGTGCGACATACAATTAATTTTAGTTGACAAATATCAACAGCGAAACAGAACGTTCGGAATTATCGTGATTCGAGGTGAATATATTAACAGCCACTATTCGAGATCGATTTAAATTTGCATAAACGCAAATTTGTGGAATACACACATTTCTAAATTGTCACGCTTTTTAATTACTTAATTTTCGATCTTTTAAATGTTTTTACTGGTATATAAATTTGTACAAGTACAAATTTCCACATTATTTACTTTCTCATGTCTCCATATTTCAAATTACCCAAATACACGAGTACAAAGTATTGAACACATGAATTTGTCAAAATTTTTCAAAATTCTTGAACTGCAAATTTTTTAATATGTTTGAATAACTACAATCCATAATTATTAATCATACAAATTGATCATAAAACAATTCATTGCCATCTATTCACAATAAGTTATCTCACCTTCAGTATTACTACGCCATCAAAAATTCCCAGATCCCTCTGACAATTTCTTCCAGAAGCTAGTCCCTAAATCATGTTTAACCCAGTAAGCTGCAAAAAATACGATAACAGCGTCTTTCTGATACAACTTTAACGATTCTTCGAGGACACGTACACAACTTGTCTAACAGAGTTTCAAGAGCCCCGCATGTAAAAATATTAGGTAAACTATCTTGAAAAGGTTCTTACGATCTCTTTTATGTTCTCCACCCACTTCGCAGCACTTTCGAGATACCATGGGGGAAGAAAATTTGTTTCCCTTAGATATTAAGATGATTATTAAGATTAGGATGCGCCGAGACTACTCGTGTTATCAGCCATCTAAAACTATAAAACTCTTCCTGGTTCAAAGGTAAACTTTCACGTGCTTCAATGAATTTGACTGAAAGTTTTCATATTTTCAACGCCATTATAGATCATCCACATATGCATAAAATCGCTTCTGTGCAACGAATTTCTTTTGTACTTTCTAAACGTTGTATTAACTTTGGTAATTTTTATAAAATGGCCATTAAATTTAAATTTAAAAAATATCTGAGAAGCATCTATTCAAAAATACCCTCAATCCCTTTATCGTTTTCACTCACGAAATATTCGGACATTTTATCTTATATTTCATCTCATCTCATCTCATCTCATCTCGTCTTATCTCATCTCATCTCATCTCACCTTGTCTCATCTCATATCATCTCATTTCACTTCATTCCATCTCATCACATTTCATCTCATCCCCTCGCATGTGCATATTATCTCGATGTCTTTAAAAAATCTCCACAAGAATACTGTCAGAAATTATTAACGCAAGACTTCACATCATTTCCGCAACACCGTTAACTACGCAATCAAGTTCGGACTACATCTTGATTTCCGAACATTCGCCGAAACTCACAGAACCTGCCAACTCCATGAACAGCAGCTAAACATGAGATTATTAATTTAATTAACTGAACTGTATCGGCACGTTACAATCCAATAATTAGTATCGAACCGATAGGAGTGTACTCATTGAGCATCGACGAATTTTCTACGCAATCGTTAGCAAAAGCAGGGAACAATGGAGAACGGACGAGTGGCGAAATCAGGTAATGCATAACATCGTGTGCCATACGCAGCATATTGAATTATAAGTTCGCATCAGCCGTGGATCAAACGCAGAATGCGTTTCAATGCACACCGTTCGCCATTTGTGTGGACGTCGAGTTGCGTTCTAGGTATTATTCGTTCGGACGTGTCGAATGGAAAAAGAAGAGGAAAATTTGAACGGAAACCGAGCGTGTGTGCGGAAGTGAGATAACGGGGAAAACAAAGGGAGAAAACGTGCATCCAAACAGGTAGCCATACAGGGTGTCCCAATATTCCAAACTTTATCAACACATTCCAAAGATAAGAAAAAGATGTAACAACATAGAGTTCTGAACATTGTATTGTAAATGTAGAGATATTCCCGATATAAAATTATAACAAATGTTAAAAATAACTGCGGGCAGATTTCAACCCACGAGTTGGCGCGTGATCCAAAGTGAAAGAAGCTCCCCACCGTGAACACTTCCAGTTACATTTCGGCAAATAAGAATAATAACAATAACAAATACTGAATTCGCACTATCTCACTCGTTTGAGAGACGTTTGCCGACTATCATTTGGAGGTTTGAAAGCTTTGGAATAAGGTGATTCGAAGTGTTGAGAAAATGTAGGTTTTGAAATTTGGAGCTTTAGTTTTAGAAATTTTGAATATTCGGAGCTTTGGAATTTGGAAGATTGAAAGTTAAGAAGGTTGAATGATCGAATTTAGAATGATCGAAATGTGCAAATGTTAGGACTATCGGAAATTGGAATTCAAGAACGTCAGGACATTGGAAAGTTGAAACTTTGGGTGATTCAAGCTTTGGAAAGTGGGGACTTTGGAAGGTTAGAATTTTGCAAGGTTGGGACTTTTGAAAGTTGGAACATAGGGAAGGTTGGGACTTTGGAAAGTTGGAACAGTGAAAGGTCGGAACTTTGAAAGATTGAACCTTCGCATGATTCAAACTTTAGAAGATGAGTACTTTGGAAGGTTAAAACATTGTATGGTTGGGACTTTGGAAGGTTAGAACTTTGGAAGATTGGAACTTTAGAGGGTTAGAACTTTGGAAGGTTCAGACTTTGGAACGTTAGAACATTGGTAGGTGGAGACTTTGGAAGGTTACGACTTTGGAACGTTCGAACTTTGGAAGGTTGAAACTTGAGAAAGATGACGTTTGAGATGGTAGAAATTTTGGAAGGTCGAAAATTTGGAAGATTATAACATTAGGAATTAATAACTTTGGAAGGTTAAATCTTTGAATGATTTAAACTTTGGAAGGTTGGAACTTTGCAAGGTTAAAACATTGCACTGTTGGGACTTTGGTAGGTTAGAACTTTGGAATATTGAAACGTTGCAAGGTTGGAACTTTGGAACGTTAGAACTTTGGAAGGTTGGAACTTGAGAAGGATAATAATTAGTGTGCGACCACTCGAGCCAATACTACTGCCGGAAATACGTGTGTGGCGTCCATTTTTCTATTCTGACCAATTGGAGTAACTCTTCTAAACATGTCACCCTCACGCACTACCTCGTGGGTTGACATCAGTATGTGTTTTGATACTTGTTGATATTCATGAACTTGACGGTGACAAGAATATTACGATGAATCAGTACAGGAGAAATCGTTGCGCTTTTAAAGTTGAATTATTACAAAATTAGACATGTTCATATGTATAAATTTGATATCTTGCAAATTTAGGAATATATCAAAGTATTAAGTTTGATAGCTTTTGAACCATCAAATTTTCAAATACAATAATTTATAAATTGAAGAGCCTACTAATTGAGAAATTTAAAATCTTAGAAGCTTCAAATCTTCATACATTTTAATATCAATAAATTTTTTTCTTTTCCAAAGTTTACTCTTCACGCGCCAACTCGTGGGTTGTCATCGGTACATTATTTCTTGCAACTCTGATATTCAGAAAACAAATTGCTGTCGTGTATTTGTCTACACTCTCACTGTGAATGAGAAATTTCAAAATACGGACTAGATTCTTTCTCAGTTTATTCGCAAATTCGAAATGCGCAGCATAAAAGAAGCAAAGTGATCATGGAAAAAAGGATAAAGAAAGGAAAAGAGTGGACACTGAGGTGGAAGTAACTCACGTTGGAATTCAGACATTTCTAGTTTATTCTCGTACTTTAATTACCTAGTTATCCCTCTGATTTGCATAATGTACTTCGTCCATCGCATTGGCCTGCAATGCGAGAGTTTCCAATCGGTTTCTTCTTCCCGGATAGCTAATCAAGAAAGGGTGCTCGAAGGGTATTAATTTCTCTAGGATCCTGATCGTTATAAGCCATTAGGAAGAACTGCGTTGATCGTGAGCGAATTTAAAATGCGTTTCTTGGCGTGTCCGATGGTCACGAGTCTCTATAGATGTTCTCTATTTCTTTCTACTTCGCTAATTGCTACGAGTTTACAATGTTACATGACCATAAATCGTAAAGCTCGGGTTGTGTAGTTTCAAACGAATGTTCACTCTTCCGTAGTTTACTTTTTCAGAAGAAATCTCGGAAAGAAAACTATCGTGGTTTAAATATAAACAAGATGTTCTCAAAACTGTTCGTGGGTTGCATTTGCTTCTACGCAAAAGTAGAAACTGGGATAATTATGAGATGTTAAAGGTTCATTAAATATTAAATTGTCACAGATATTGAAACAGTATTTTTTTTTAATTAGTACTGAAAATCATTACTTTTATTTAAAGCACTCAGTAACTAGTAAGAACCTATATTTTGTAAAACTAGTGGACATTATATTGTAGTGAAAATTATGCTGTAACAACCATTATGTTGTAGTAAACATTAAGTCGTAACAACCATGTTGTAGTAAACTTTATGTCGTAACAATCATTATGTTGTAGCAAAGAATATATTGTAATGTACATTATGTCATATTTACTATACGTACGTAATTTCCAGGATAATCAAACCCAGGTGACCTAAATGAGTCGCTAGTTATAATTGTGCCGTAAACGCTCGCTGCTTCTTCACTGATATACAGCAACGAAATACATCAAACAAAAACTTGCCATAGCAAATTGTATCTAAATTGTTTTCACGTAAGCAGAAACAGTTCCACTTCCAAGTCACGCAGAACTTGTTAGAATGTGCTAACTGCGATCCTAACTACCTGAAGACCGCTTTGAAGACCAAAAGGACATTACGTTGAACAGGTTGACGTAACTATATCAAAATAGAATGTACAGAAATGTTTCTAACCACGTAAGAACCATTGGACTAAACTCACGAAATTACAAGAAACTTCGATGAAGATGAACGGAGCATAAAAAGAATGTTTCTATATTTTGGTTTTTCTGATTTATAGTTGGAGACAATTTGATGTAGTCTTTAAAAATTTTGTAACTGACTTTCTTAAGTCAACTTTTCACTCCCTGCTCTCTAAATAGATGCACATCCAGTTAATCAACTTTCAATGATTTGTGGAGAATTCTTCTGATCTTGTTTTCCCACGACGTCTTTTACATCTCCTTTTTTTATTACTTTTGTATAACAATTTATTATTACTTAACGCATCTTTAGCAATTTAGTTCGAATACAATTATCTATATCATCAATAATGGGATCTATGATAAGGAAAGTATACGACACTTCTCAAGGTTGATAAAACTTTTCTAGCGTATCAGGAAATGATAAGGTTATCCATACCACGTTACAAAAGAAATGCATTGCGATAAATCAGACACAACTTTGCCATGACATTGTAGTCTGTACTTTATTAAGACGCGAACGTTCGTAACAACTGCAATTATGTCTTCGCCCAACACGGCACATTTTCACTACAACAGGTGTGGTATTTTAGCATATGGAATTGTTCCTATCGAGGACAGTGAATTGTGCATGTGCGTAGTATGTGGAGAAATATTCAGAAAAAGTGCAGACGATGTGATGGCTCATTATGAATTTGTGCACACTAACCTTATCAATGAACCGGTTGGCAATGTTGGTAAATTTCTTCAATCAAAGGCCATCGAGAATATGAATCCAGAAATGCTTCAAAAAAGAGATGCAATCTTTGGTATGATGGTGTTGGAACATATTATCAAACGTACGCCGCGGTATTTAATAACAGAAACTATGATCAAGCTACCTGATCTTGCAGACGTGTTCAAAGCAATCGTAAGACATGCTGTACAGTATACAACAAATACAGTTGAAGCGTTATTTAACCTCGTAAACTATATGTCCACTGACATCAAGGAACAATTGATCGAAAAGGTACGCGGTAAGAAATTTTCGCTACAGTACAAAATAACCGAGGATTACGAACTTCTGATTAATATCAGATTCTTGGACGAGAATCGTGTCATCGAACACATCTTATCGTGCAGGAAATTATCCACGACCGCGACTGGATTGGACATATTCAACTGTGTAACAGCGGTGTTGGAAGAACATATGCTGTGTTGGGAAAACTGTGTATCGTTATGCGTCGCTGAGGTGTCAGTAATGTGCGACAGGATCGAAGAATTTTATTGCAAGTTGAACGAAAGTTATCCGACCATCGAGTACACGAACTGTTTCACGTTTCGAGATGAAATCCTGACGGAGAGGATGCCTATGGAGCTGGAGCGCGTACTAGATTCGGTAGCCGAGATGGTTAGGTACATCGCACACTCACGAGTTGGATTAAATGTCCTAAAGTCACTGTGCCAGATTATGCAGCCTTTTAATGAGGTTTTAATCTTTCACACCGATTTCTGGATAAACAACGAACTACTCCAACAATTCTACGAACAGAGGGACGAGTTAGCAAACATTTTTGCTGATAAAAAACCCGACTTTGCCGCCTTGATTAAAGACAAAGCATGGTGTTCGAAACTTGCATATCTAGTTGATATTTTTAGCTACTTGTCCATAGTTCTCCTGCCCTCCTCGGCGAAAGATGATAACATCGTATGGTGCGGGTTGCAGCTACACCTAACCATAAGACAAATTGGATTATGGAACAGTGGAGTTCTAAACAACGACATTAAGATGTTTCCTCGTTTGTCTAATATCGACGGACATGACATTTTTCCTTTAGTTTCAGAGCATCTTACGATTCTGCAGGGGACATTACCGCGATATTTCCCTACCTTCGAAATAAGGGAATACACGTGGATCGTTTACCCCTTTGAAGTTTGTGTAAAAGCGTTATCACTTTTTTGGGACAATGTAGCAACGGAATTAACAAATCTTCAATCTAATCTTTATTTTAAGAAATTGTTTGGGGAGACATCACTACCTGCATTTTGGAATTCGGTGAAATCAAAATTTCCTCAGTTAGCAGATATTGCCCTACACATGTTACTACACTTTTCATCAGTGCAGTTACTTAACATGGAACACTGCGAGATGCTGAACATTAAGTTCAAGAAGATCTCGCGAACTATCAACGTTGAAGATGAGCTACGGCTTTGTCTGTCTTGCTTTACACCTTTTAAGGATGAAATACTAACAAACAAGTTCTTCAAAGTGAATCATTGAAATCATTGGTGAAGTGGACCGAGGTGATTCGAGCTTGGGACGAATTTGAAAACTTTTGGACGATATCGAGTTAAAATCAGGAAATATTTTTGGAAACTTTTTAGCCTCCAATATCCAAGTTTTACATGTAAGAGTATCCAAAATTTTATATCTTCGAATGTACAAATTTCTTATTTCTCAGTTTTTCAAATCTGCAAATTCCGAAACATCTAATTTTCTTTATTTGGAGATAAAAATTTTCATTTTTGCAAACCAAGTCAGATCATCTATTTCTTGTAATGTACATTATGTCATATTTACTATACGTACGTAATTTTCAAGATAACCTAACCCAGGTGACCTAAATGAGTCGCTAGTTATAATTGTGCCGTAAACGCTCGCTGCTTCTTCACTGATATACAGCAACGAAATACATCAAACAAAAACTTGCCATAGCAAATTGTATCTAAATTGTTTTCACGTAAGCAGAAACAGTTCCGCTTCCAAGTCACGCAGAACTTGTTAGAATGTGCTAACTGCGATCCCAACTTCCTGAAGACCGCTTTGAAGACCAAAAGGACATTACGTTGAACAGGTTGACGTAACTATATCAAAATAGAATGTACAGAAATGTTTCTAACCACGTAAGAACCATTGGACTAAACTCACGAAATTACAAGAAACTTCTATGAAGATGAACGGAGCATAAAAAGAATGATACTATATTTCGGTCTTTCTGATTTATAGTTGGAGACATTTTGATGTAGTCTTTAAAAATTTTATAATCTGAAAATTTGAGGGTTTAGAGGCTCTGAAATATAAAATATTAAATCTCTTAATTATTTATGTTTCAAATTTTCAATTTTACAATTTTACAATTTCTCAATTTTCTAATTGCCCAATTTTTTAATATTCTAATGGTTGAGTTTTCAAGTCTTCAAGTATTTAAATTTCCAAGTTTCCTAATTTTGCAATTTTTTAATTTTCAAGTTTTCTAATTTTCCAATTTTCCAATTTTTCAATTTTATAATTTTATAATTTTCAAATTTCCAAATCCTCAAATTTTTAATTTCCTAATTTACCGATTTTTCCATTTTCAATTCAATGAAATTTCGCAGGTTTCAAAGTATCAAATTTTGAAATTTAGGAATTTAGTAATATGGTACTATAGTCATTTAGAAATTAAATAATTAATAAATTTACAATTTTACAATTTCATAATTTAAAAAATTTTTAAATGTAAAAAGCAACAAATTGAATAAATTAGTAATATAAAATTTTCAATGTATGATAATTTATATACTCAAACGTCCACAGATCTAGAAATACAGAAATTAAAAAATTTACAAAGTAGGCAATAAATTATGATAATGTGCAATTTGGAAATTTAAAAATTGCGAGTCTCATATCTCCAGATTAAGAGACCAAGCAATCATTAAGCCCACGAATGCGTACCGCATACTCGACCGTGCACTATGCCCTCGGAAGCGTCATTATCCTTCACCGAAGCACCCTACAATCAAAATTTTTGACTAAGATCACTTCATCTACCCTACTTACCGAGGTTTCAACCTTTGAACTTGTCTATCGCGATACAACCGCCATAAGCTCTCCAGACACTTCCACCGAGAATGAAAGAAAACCTCTTTCCCTTTCACTGTCTTCAGCCTGTCATTAAACAGCGACAGCCTTGAACCTGAACACCTCATAGTCGCCGTTAATCATCCTCAACTGCATCATGCCCCTCGGACACGTATGATTTTTAACATAAAAGAATACATGTCTCGACAGAAAGATACAGCTTGGTTACAGATGCAAAGCATGTGTTCATAAAAATACTTCATTGACACAAAACGTACTATAATTACTATTTTCCACATATGGAACCTCTCAGATAAAATTATTTACAAATCAAGTTTGACCTACCCTTGCTAACTGTTCGACACTCAGTTAAGAAGGTTCTTCTAAAACTTTCAAGTGAAGACTCAGTGCAAAACTGTTGGGAATACTGTTGGATATAAAGAAAATTTCTTATGTTGAAAACCATTATGTAAACAAATTAACAATCAGGTTACCAGCGCAAGGTTGAGCCGGTCACTATAAGAACGTTGCTAATGTAGTGTCTTACGTAGAATACAGTCTGCTCCACAAGAGCGTGGACGCGATATGAGTGCAAGTAAATCTTTTCTGTAAAAAGGTTGTATAGGTCGAAATTTAAAGAACTAATACGCATTTGCTTAATAATGTGTCCAATCACCGCCATTAACGATTATTCCTGGGCATACTTTCAACCATGCAGCGTGTGAGACAGGAAGAGATCTGCATATTTCTCGAATACAAACTAGCGTCTTCAATTTTAAAATACGCTTTCCTAGAGTTTGTACTTCATGAGAGACCAAACATTTTCGATTGGATTGGCATCGGAGGACTGAGATGGCCAATCCAACACGTTGACACCATTCTGTTTTCCATTCCGTACAAAGGCTTCCGTGTTTGTAGTCGTCCTCTTGAAGTATCCAATGGTCTCTGTTTCTTTTAAACCAATGTTACGATACTAAGAGACCCCTTTGGTACAGTTTAATCATCTTCTGAGCATTTAAATTATCCGGAAAGACGCATAAAGAAACCCCGACGCATTAAGTTCCGTAACTTGCTTCGAACCCCGATCAGATCATCGACACAATTTGTCTCTTTATAACGTTGCACACGCTTATTTACAAATTCGCGAGACTTGTGCAGATATTTTGCTGCATTTCTAACACTCATTTTTGGCCCTTTCGTTGGCACAAGAATACTGCTTCGAATCGTTTACCGTATCACTCATTCCGAAATGATTTGAACTCCTCAGTGACAGAAATGATACTAAGAGAATTGAAGGGCTATTAGAGAAGACATTGTATGTTTGGACTGACGCAATCTTTGCTGTATTCGGTATCAAATTTCATAGATATCGCGTCCACGCTCTTGTGGAACAGACTGTATATAAAATAATCGATTGCGACTATGGCATAGAAGATACGATATGCTATAGAATACAATAGATTGCACATTGTTTTTAGGAGTAGCTTTGGCAAATTCTGAGAGACGCGTGGGATAGCAAGGTCCGGCGGGACAAACGCGACCTTAGAGTATCCCACGCTGTTCGAAGAAATCGTGACTGGGCGATCATAACTTGAAAGTAGTCGTCGTACAACCAGCGCGGAGCGGGTTAACGAGGCCAGCCTGCTAGGGTTAATGGGTTAACAGGACAGTGAAGCTGGTGTATCGTGGCCGCGTCGCCCTTAATTCACCGCTCGTGGGATCGGCTCTAAGGAAAAAGGGGGGAACGAGCATGTTGCCTCGTGTACGTCCCCTGTGTCGTCTTCCTCTCGTGTACACTCTCGTGTCTTCCGCTCGTGTGTGTCAGTGCTCGGTACTTGTACTTGAAGAGTTCGGACGAAAAAGGCTCGCCGGCTAAGGTAGGGTAACTTTGATTGGATGATCCCCGATGGAGAAGACCGGCTCGATAACGGACGAAGATCTGAGACGCACACATGGACCTCGGCTAAACACAAATAAGTGGACTTGAAATGGAAGGAACAGAAATCAGGGTCTAATTTGATGCGGAATTCGATGCTGCCAAGTATCTGATGGTATTGCCAAGTGTTTATGTGATCAAGGGATCAATAAGAACTGTTGCGAGGACATGGATGTTGGGATCATATGTGGAAATTGCAGGAATGAGAACCAAAGCTACTGGGCGTCTTAAAAGTTGCAACCTTGATGTATGTATTATACTATGTTTCCAATTATAATTATTGACTAATATATTATTATACCAATATATTTGTCCCAAATTATAACTAGTGACCATTGCATTTGAAAAAGAGGATCGCAAGGAAAAAGCTGGTGTCTAAACACAAAATGGAGGGACTCGAGTCGTCGCAGAGTGGCGCGGAGATACAAGTGACACCTCGTAATACCAGGACCTGGACCGACGCCAGTTTGCATAAGAACTGCACATCCGGTGCGAGTCTCTTGTACAGGCAGGTTGTAACCGTGTAGCAACCACCGTTTCCTCCGTATGCTATCTACTCGATAGTCAATATTACGTGACACAACACGTTGCTACGTGGCGCACTCTCCACCCTGACAGCTAGCGGCGTCGTGTGCCGTGCTACCGAACCAGGGTAATGGAATATTGTCATGTTGAATCTACCCTGGATATCACCTATGACTTTCGTATGCGTGTCTCTCGGCGGCGAGCTGGTAAACGCCGAGGGAAACCGGGATTCTGCCAAAGGAGAACGGAATTGCGTTTACAAGCGGAGAATAATGTTTCGTGTCAGTCAGACAACTCGATATTCTGTAGGCTAACAGAGAAGGAACGGTTTGCGTTCCTCGAATACGTCGGAAGTCTTACCAGGATCGAAGGAATAGGAATACAATTTTGATTGCGGATTAATCTCGTGCTACATTTTGCAAATTGAGACGTGACCAGTTTTGACACACGATTTTAACGGATTTAAATCCTGTAAATATGCGGTGAAATTAAAATACTAGGAGCTGCATTTGTGTAACTTTTTCAGTTTGATATAAAAAATAAGTCTTGATAACTTTACAATGACTCGAGATATGAATATAGTCAACTCACGAATTTAAAAGATTGAAGAAAAAGTTGTACAAATTTTTTGTAATATAAGATACTCAAAAAAACGATTGTTCAAATTATTTAACATAAAAGCTTCGATTTTTTGAAATTGAACCATAGAAAAAGAACTAAGCAAAAGGTGTGGCAATTTTTAACCCCAAAGAGTTAAAGGATGTTCCAAAAATTGTTGATCATTTCATGTGTAAAAATAAAGCGACAGAAAGGAATCATGGAGTGATACGTTCAAGATTTGAAGAATACTGAATTTGAGAGTTTTACAATTGAATTGAGAAATTTAATTTTGTCTGAC
Source organism: Megachile willughbiella (assembly GCA_945859595.2). Lineage (NCBI taxonomy): Eukaryota > Metazoa > Arthropoda > Insecta > Hymenoptera > Megachilidae > Megachile > Megachile willughbiella. The sequence goes on from OX243807.1 coordinate 5,187,958, forward strand.
GGTCTAAAAATGACGAATTTCATAAATTTGTTGAACATAAGATAGAAATAATTGAACCTTAAGTTTATGAGAAACTAAGTTCTGTTTGTAAAATGGTTCCTAACACGATTGTCACATTGAATCATCTGGGATCTCACCAACTGGCTTCGGTTCAGCAGCGGAAACAAGAAATCCCTTGAATCCGGTCGTGTTTCTTTTGCTAGGGGTTGAAATTAATCCAGCGTAATTGGGTGCGAGAAAGCTCGATCACGCTTTCTTAACCATTTTCAGTACAGATTATTTATTTAATGTCCTATCCAAGCATATCAAAACTTTTATTTCCCATGTTACTATAGGATTCATCAATATTTATAGAGTATTACTTAATATACTTAAGCTTGTAAATTTATAAAAATTATATTTCAAAATTATTAATATGCCAAAACGTACAGTAACAAGTTTTTATGAAATATATTAATGAACGAATAATGTAGAAATCTAAATAAAAATTTTCATTTGTGCGTTAAATTGATGTAACCAATTTTTAGGTACTTTCATTTCATTAATGTGTGTCAAACTTTCAACCTTGAGTCGACCTCGCGCGCCAACTCGTGGGTTGACATCTTGATCACATCGCACTATTTTTCAAATTATCAATGAGTATCAAATAGTTCATAAATACGCAGGAACTGTAGATACGTCAATTAGCCAGCAGAGTCTTCTAGAAGCGCAAAGTCATTTCGTCGTGTTCCAACACTCGCTACAATCCTACGGGACAACGATGGGTGCGAGCGGATCGTATTTATTATCTGACATTCATGTAACAGCGGCGGACTGCAGGCGGTATTCAACGTTGGGTACAAAGTACCGATTACAGAAATCACGGACCGTGTTATTTATCGACTATTGAATTTCAGATCGTAGATTTTCTTCTCTAATTCATATCTAACCGACGATACTTATAGCAGAAACAAATCCTTGCAATCACGTTGGCCGATTATCATAAGGGTCCGGCTCGGGTTATGCTAGCCGAGTAGCGGAAGGATCGATCTTATCTTTTCTGCTGCTGTTACCCCGTCCAGCAGGCCATTCGTTACCCCTGTCAATTGCCACTGTCAGTTAGAATTCTGCTGCGATCTCGCATATCTCGTGATTTCCGGATCGAAGAGGAAAACCGAACGGAAGTGCGGCTAGCGCCCTTCGCCATCCAATTGTTTCCCGGACAATTGGAAATTTCAGGCACGCGTACAGTTTCGTGACCGGTCACCATAACGACGGAAAGATCTGCGACAGTGTACGGTTATGGGCGAATTTCAATGATAATATTTTTATGTTTATTGTACTTTCCAAATTCGTAAATTCTCCAATTTTTTAATTTCTACATTCTTAAATGTACATTTCTAAATTACTAAATTCACATATTTACAAATTTCTATGTATCTAAATTTTTATGTTCCTCAATTCCTTAGTTCCTAAACACTTTCTCTGAATCTCCAAATTTTTTAGTTCCCAAATTCTTAAATTTCTACAATCTTCAATTACTAAATGCCCATATTTACAAATTTCCAAGTATTAAATAAGTATTATATAATTTTTATATTCCTCCATTCCTAAGTTCCTAAATATCTTTTCTAAATCCCTAAATTTCTAAGTTCCAAAATTCCTAAATCCCTAAATTTCTAAGTTCCTAAATTCCAAAATACCTAAATTTTTTAATTCTTAAATTTTTAAATTGCTAAATTTCCAAATTCCTAAATTGTTAAATTTCTACATTTCTAAATTACTAAACTGCCATATTTACAAATTCCTATGTAACTAAATTTTTATATTCCTCAATTCCTAAGTTCCTAAATATCTTTTTTAAATCCCTAAATTTCTAAGTTCCATAATTCCTAAATCCCTAAATTTCTAAGTTCCAAAATTCCTAAATACCCCAATTCTTTAATTCTTAAATTTTTCAATTGCTAAATTTCCAAATTCCTAAATTGTTAAATTTCTACATTTCTAAATTACTAAACTGCCATATTTACAAATTCCTATGTAACTAAATTTTTATATTCCTCAATTCCTAAGTTCCTAAATATCTTTTCTAAATCCCTAAATTTCTAAGTTCCAAAATTCCTAACTTCCTAAATTCCTAAATACCTCAATTCTTTAATTCTTAAATTTTTAAATTGCTAAATTCCCAAATTTCTAAATTCTTAATTTTCTACATTTCTAAATTACTAAACTCCCATATTTGCAAATTTCTATGTAACTAAATCTTTATATTCCTCAATTCCTAAGTTCCTAAATATCTTTTTTAAATCCCTAAATTTCTAAGTTCCAAAATTCCTAACTTCCTAAATTCCTAAGTACCTCAATTCTTTAATTCTTAAATTTTTAAATTGCTAAATTTCCAAATTCCTATATTGTTAAATTTCTACATTTCTAAATTACTAAACTGCCATATTTACAAATTTCTATGCAACTAAATTTTTATATTCCTCCATTCCTAAGTTCCTAAATATCTTTTCTAAATCCCTAAATTTCTAAGTTCCAAAATTCCTAAATCCCTAAATTTCTAAGTTCCAAAATTCCTAACTTCCTAAATTCCTAAGTACCTCAATTCTTTAATTCTTAAATTTTTAAATTGCTAAATTTCCAAATTCCTATATTGTTAAATTTCTACATTTCTAAATTACTAAACTCCCATATTTACAAATTTCTATGTAACTAAATTTTTATATTCCTCCATTCCTAAGTTCCTAAATATCTTTTCTAAATCCCTAAATTTCTAAGTTCCAAAATTCCTAAATCCCTAAATTTCTAAGTTCCAAAATTCCTAAATCCCTAAATTTCTAAGTTCCAAAATTCCTAACTTCCTAAATTCCTAAGTACCTCAATTCTTTAATTCTTAAATTTTTAAATTGCTAAATTTCCAAATTCCTAAATTGTTAAATTTCTACATTTCTAAATTACTAAACTGCCATATTTACAAATTTCTATGTAACTAAATTTTTATATTCCTCAATTCCTAAGTTCCTAAATATCTTTTCTAAATCCCTAAATTTCTAAGTTCCAAAATTGCTAAATTCCTAAATTTCTAAGTTTCAAAATTCTTAACTTCCTAAATTCCTAAATACCCCAATTTTTTAATTCTTAAATTTTTTAATTGCTAAATTGCTAAATTCCTACGTTACTAATCTGCTAAATTCCTAAATTTCCCCATCCACAAATGACCGAATTATTACCAAATCCCTACCTTCCTAAATTCTCAAGTCACCAAATTGCCAAATCCCTGAATTGTCAAACCTAAATCCCACAATTCCTAAATTTCATTTGCACATCCTCACTTTCCTAATCCCAAAATTTAAATCTCCATTTCAAATTTGAAATTATCAAATTTCCAAATCACGCTCTCATAAATTAAAAAACTCTCGAACACCAAAATTTATTCGTATCTCCGAATTTTGTAAATATAATAATCTCACGATGATTTTCTCAAATATAAACCAACTCGATAACTGATATCTACTAATTCTGTCGACTCAAATCTGAAATCCACAAATTTGTAGAGTACCAAACGATCTGATTGTGACAGAATGAGTGACAGCTGTAATACGCGAGTCAGAAAAAGATTAAACACAAACGTATTCGTCAATATCTGACAGATTAAGGCCAGCGATATATCGCTCATTGACAAATGCCATTCTCGTGTCCTTGTCCGAGCACCCTCATCACCATTTTCTCGGATAACAAAATTTCGGTCAGCCATGAGAAATGTGGGGTCCGAGGGGGTTAAGTACTCCCCTCTGTGCATTCCATGAGTCAACCAGTAAAACCTCAGCCCACTAAAGTGTGCACTAAATTTCGCCGGTAACATGGTGGCTCCGTTTAACGTCCGGCAGTCTGGCTCGATGAAATTTTTACGGTGGCATCGGCGTCAAGGCGACAAGTAGAAAGACGATAAAACGATAACGACCAACCGTCGTGATATAATACCCGGTATCGACGGTTATCGATGCTGTAAATACCGTATTACAAGGAATATTTAACGGATCATTAAGCAGGAATCGCGCGTCCATAGGTTAGGCAGATCAATGACTTGAGAGCTAGGTCCGAGGGGACCGCTTAAGGCTAAACAACGAACTCGAGCAACGCATAGTGATTTCCGATATAAAACAGTGGGGTAAATGCTTCCTGTTGATCAGCATAGGACCATCAGCAACGTCATTCCGTAGCCAGGATCTGATTTCCACAGGCAAATCGTCGCTGCGTGCGTCCAATGTCGGCAGGAATGCAACACGATTTACGTTTAAATGATAGGTATCGTTAAGCGAGCGAGCAAGCGTGCGGTCGCGTGATGATCGTGAACACATTCCATTTTCCTCGTAATATCCCACTTTAGTTGCGATCTGTTGCGAAATAGCAGTGACAAGAACCTGTTCCATCCTTGATACGGGATAACATTAATTAACACGCGAATGAATTATCGCAACTTGGACACGGTCCACCTGTCCCGCTCGCGTTCTATCGACTCGTATCGTAGTCACATTTTTGACTAACTCACTTTGCGATTCGAAGGGTGTCGCTTTGATTTTAAAATATAACTTCATTGATTCAGATTTTTGCTTCTGATGAGTCATCTTAGAGACATGGAATTTGTAAACTATGAAGAGGTAAACTTGTTAATTACATTGCTTAATAAATATTAATATTTACTTAAGCCTACTATAAACGTACGATATTACTATTTACTTTTTACTGTAAATATACATTTATATTTACATTTGAATATATTGGAAATTGATAATGTTGATATTTAGGTATTAACAAAATATTGATATTCAATTAAATGTGTTAAGAATGTCGTTAATATTTATTTAAATGTACTGAAAACGTATAATATCGTTATTTACTAAAATATATTGAAAATGTATGATGTTTATCGAAATGCATTGAAAATGTATAATATGAATATTTATTAAAATAATCTATTGCAGTACAAATCTTTACAAAGTAAAAGCTAAACCCAGTAAAATTTCAAAATTCGAAGTATAATATTTGGACCTTCAATCTCTTAAATGAAGTTACAACAAGAAACAAGCGAAATAAATCTATTCACAGGTTAAATGGATAATCTGTGCGGAGGCAAGGCCATTCCTGCTGAAATATCTCAATGCCAGAGACAAAACGGAGTATATCACGTAGGATAGAAGCTCATTAATCACTTCACCTCCATCGAGGGCCAAAAAGCTCCGAAAAAGATCTTCCACCGTGTTGTCGAGCGTAAAGCTAATTGCCATCAATTTCAAGTCCCCCAATTCCAACTTGAACGTCATTAAGATTGGCTATTTTTTGTTGGACTCGCATTCCTCGATGTTACACAGAGAAATCGATTCGATCGAAGTTCGCAAAAAAAAGACACGTGAATGCTCGTCGAATGATTGATTCCAAGCGAGCCGTCTATTTGAAGGACTTCGTGGAACTTGGAACGTAATCAAGCTAAATAGCGGTCTAATGATGGCGCAATTAGTGTACTGAAACTTGAGCAAACTTTATGACGAGAAGGGTAGAGAATGACATGGACATAGTACACGTAATCGCAGTGCGGAACATGTCATATAATGTACGAACTATGTGGTTTAATGTGGTATAGTATCGAACAATACTATGTGGGTATGTCATCGAGCAAAATGCTTCACTATGTGTACCATGTACTGTTCTAACAAGCAGGGTATACGACCTTCGCTTCACCGATTTAAATCACGATTTGAGTATTGGTAAAGCTCATTTTGATATTTATATACAGTGTTGATACATCAGACCAGTTCAAGACAAATAAATAAATGTCCAAGTCAAATAAATGTCTCAGTGATCGGTTAAGATAACAAATTTCTTTTATATTCAGACAACGAACTAAATACATTTGAAAGGGGAAAATTTCAACTGTCGGATGAAGTGATAAGATTTGTGACAAAACAAGTTTTAAATTAATTAAAATATTCTAGTTATTATTACAGTCACAAATATTAAACACGTACTAAACCTTCATAACCTCGAAAAGTACAAAAATAGCTTAACCATCACGCACGAATTGGATTTATATAATTCATTTTTTAAATAACGAGTGCCGAGTGGAAGAATTATAAGATTGCTCGGAAAGATCCAATATATGTCAATTTACGTCAGAAGTTTGTCCGTTATTCTAAATAAATCTACCACCGACGAGAATTACACTACTCAATCATAATTTGATTAATATGTCTGAACTTCAAAATGTAATCCCTGCCGTATATTTTCGTGTAAAGGAGCCGTTGTATGTAAGTTAAGAGAAGATGGCGAGTTGGCGAAGCTTAAGCAACTTCGTAGTTTGATCAACTAATAATTGATCCGTAAAGTGCTTTTCAGTTTAAAACTTTCTTAAGTCAACTTTTCACTCCCTGCTCTCTAAATAGATGCACTCCCAGTTAATCAACTTTCAATGATTTGTGGAGAATTCTTCTGATCTTGTTTTCCTACGACCTCTTTTGCATCTCCTTTCTTTATTACTTTTGTATAACAATTTATTATCACTTAACGCATCTTTAGCAATTTAGTTCGGACACAATTATCTATATCATCAATAATGGGATCGATGATAAGGAAAGTATACGACACTTCTCAAGGTTGATAAAACTTTTCTAGCGTATCAGGAAATGATAAGGTTATCCATACCACGTTACAAAAGAAATGCATTGCGATAAATCAGACGCAACTTTGCCATGACATTGTAGTCTGTACTTTATTAAGACGCGAACGTTCGTAACTACTGCAATTATGGCTTCGCCCAACACGACATGTTTTCACAACAACAGGTGTGGTATTTTAGCATATGGAATTGTTCCTATCGAGGACAGTGAATTGTGCATGTGCGTAGTATGTGGAGAAATATTCAGAAAAAGTGCAGACGATGTGATAGCTCATTATGTATTTATGCACACTAACCTTATCAATGAACCAGTTGGCAATATTGTTAAATTTCTTCTACCAGAGGCCATCGAGAATATGAATCCAGAAATGCTTGAAACAAGAGAGGTAATCTTCAGTGTGATGATGTCGGAGCATATTGTCAAATGCACGGCGCGGTATTTAATAACAGAAACTATGATCAAGCTACCTGATCCTGAAGACGTGTTCGAAGTAATCATAGAATATACTAAACATAATACAACAAATCAATTGTTATTGGGCCTCGTAAGCTATATCTCCTCGGACATCAAGGAACAATTGATCGAAAAGGTACACGGTAAGAAATTTTCGCTACAGTACGAAATAACCGAGGATTACGAACTTCTGATTAACGTCAGATTCTTGGACGAGAATCGTGTCGTCGAACACTTCTTATCGTACACGAAATTACCCACGACCGCGACTGGATTGGACATATTCAACTGTGCAACATTGGAGTTGGAAGAACATATGCTGTGTTGGGAAAACTGTGTATCGTTATGCGTCGCTGAGGTGTCAGTAATGTGCGACAGGATCGAAGAATTTTATTGCAAGTTGAGCGAAAGTTATCCGACCATCGAGTACACGTACTGTTTCACGTTTCGAGATGAAATCCTGACGGAGAGGATGCCTATGGAGCTGGAGCGCGTACTAGATTCGGTAGCCGAGATGGTTAGGTACATCGCATACTCACGAGTTGGATTAAATGTCCTAAAGTCACTGTGCCAGATTATGGAGCCTTTTAATGAGGTTTTAATCTTTCACACCGATTTCTGGATAAACAACAAACTACTCCAACAATTCTACGAACAGAGGGACGAGTTAGCAGATATTTTTGCTGATAAAAAACCCGACTTTGCCGCCTTGATTAAAGACAAAGCATGGTGTTCGAAACTTGCATATCTAGTTGATATTTTTAGCTACTTGTTCAATGTTCTTCTGCCCTCCTCGGCGAAAGATGATAACATCGTATGGTGCGGGTTGCAGCTACACCTAACCATAAGAAAAATTGGATTATGGAACAGTAGAGTTCTAAACAACGACATTAAGATGTTTCCTCGTTTGTCTAATATCGACGGACATGACATTTTTCCTTTAGTTTCAGAGCATCTTACGATTCTGCAGGGGACATTACCGCGATATTTCCCTACCTTCGAAATAAGGGAATACACGTGGATCGTTTACCCCTTTGAAGTAAAATCGTTATCATTTTTTTCGGACAATGTTGCAACGAAATTAGCAAATCTTCAATCTAATCTTTATTTTAAGAAATTGTTTGGGGAGACATCACTACCTGAATTTTGGAATTCGGTGAAATCAACATTTCCTCAGTTAGCAGATATTGCCCTACACATGTTACTACACTTTTCATCAGTGCAGTTACTTGACATGGAACACTGCGAGATGCTGAACATTAAGTTCAAGAAGAAGATCTCGCGAACTATCAACGTTGAAGATGAGCTACGGTTTTGTCTGTCTCACTTTACACCTTTTAAGGATGAAATATTAGCAAGCCAGTTCATCTAAGTGAATCATTGAAATTATTGGTGAAGTGGACCGAGGTGATTCGAGCTTGGGACGAATTTGAAAAATTTTGGACGATATCGAGTTAAAATCAGGAAATATTTTTGAAAACTTTTTAGCCTCCAGTATCCAAGTTTTACATGTAAGAGTATCAAAATTTTTATATCTTCGAATGTACAAATTTCTTATTTCTCAGTTTTTCAAATCTGCAAATTCCGAAACATCTAATTTTCTTTATTTGGAGATAAAAATTTGCATTTTTCCAAACCAAGTCAGATCATCTATTTCTTTTATAATGTTATATTTATAAACAAAGCACACGTGTATTATGTTGAACAGTATTCGCAGAGAAGTAAGTGATCAAAGCGTAATTTTGCGTTTAAGTCGTTCGAAAAGATAACCGTGCGTGTTTTTGTTTATTTATACTGAAACATGTATTATTTATACATATTTACATTTTGCGAAGCCTTTTTTGATTTATGTACGTTTCTTTCATCAAGAATATCAATTGTATTTTATAATAGTACGATATTTATTTGCGTAAAAATTCATTTAGTAAACAAAATAAACTAAATATTTAAAAATATTATTAGTCTTATATAAGTATAATATATTCTTACGTAATATACTTATTTTAGCATGTTCTTTGAATGTTTCGTTTTGGCAGCCTGAATATTTATACTTTAAAGTTTATCTTCACGTTTCAGTATTAACTTCTGAATAAATTATATTCAGTTTAATTTAAACATTCGAAATTTTTATTTTGAAAATTTTCCGAGAAAAGACATAACCTTCGGCAAAATATTATTTCAGCGTCAATTAATAATTATTTCTGTGATGTAATGCGTCAACGTTTGGTAAATGAATTTAAAACTGCTGTTTGGTTTACGGCAATAAATCCCTTTTAATCAATCTTTCAGCCTTTCGTCAAACTTTAAGTTGAATTTCAACCGACGTAGACTAAATAACTCGTCAAATATTGATGCCATTTAAGTTCTTACGTACTTTCGAAGTCACTTTCTCGAGCGTATTTATATTTTCCAGCAGAAAAGTCTTACCCCGAAGTAATGAAAGTAGAAGGTTCGATTTATGACATCTATCAACAGGCTGGTCCTCTCTAAGCATCCAATTTCGCGGCAAAGAAGAGACGTTATATAAGATTTCTCTGGGAAATTGAATTCGCTTCGATAACTCTGTGAATATTGATTTTAATGAAAATTGCCTGAGGCGTGAATCGTGTGATTCAACGAACCCCACAAGGATGCCCTCTTTGAATCACTCCTATCTTATAATTCATGGTATTTTATGGCTATCTCCGTTTTCTTTGTCGTATAACTTACGTTTTTGTAAAGAAATAATTCTTTTATTTGTCACGATAATTTCCATAAATTTTGTAAATTTTCAAATTTACGAAGCGAGATACTTTGTCTAATTTCAATTTTAATTAACATGTTATTATTTATTATTTAATGATTCAAATTTGGCAGTTTGAGTTAATTTCAAATTCAATTTAGGTGACCATAATGAAATAAAAATTGTTATTCGAATGTGAGTGTATGTACTTAATGAAATACCCTGTATAATTTTAGTTTTAATTTACGTAACCGTAACAGAATACCAGTTACTAAATTATTTAGATTTAGCTGTTCGACTTAAGTGAATTATCCTGTACTATTTCAATTTTGATTCTGTTAATCATAAATAAACAGCAGCTTTTACAGTATTCAAAATGTTCATCCTTAAACATCCTGTATAATTTCATTACTAGTAACCATAACGAAATAACAATTATTGAGTTGTTCAAATTTAACTATTCAATTTTAATGAATCATCCTGTATAATTTCACTTTCAATTTACATAATCATAATAAAATAATAATTATTGAATTATTCAAATTCACCAGTTAGACCTAACTAAGTCATCCTGTGCAATTTTAATATTAATCCTAGTAATCATAAATAAACAGTGGCTATTGGGGTGTTCAAATGTAGCTGTTCATCCTTAATGAATCATCCTGTATAATTTCTATTTCAATAATAGTAATCATAACGAACTAATAATTACAGAGTTGTTCAAATTTAACTGATCAATCCTAATGAACCATCCTGTATAATTTCAATTTCAATAATAGTAATCATAACGAACTAATAATTGCAGAGTTGTTCAAATTTAACTGATCAATCCTAATGAACCATCCTGTATAATTTCAATTTCAATAATAATAATCATAATGAAATAATAATAATTTCAACATTAATCCTAGTGATCATAAATAAATAACAACTATTGAAGTATTCAAAATGCTGATCATCCTTAATGAAACACCCTGTATAATTTCAATACTAGTAACCATAACGAAATAACAATTACTGAATTATTCAAATGCGATCGATTGGCTGAGCATCGAAGTGAAACGGTAATTATTTCTTTCATCTATAGGACTTCCGAGATGATTTTAGTGAACCCACCGGCAGATATTACCCTCGAGGATTTCCATAAAAACATTCGAACGAAAGACTTCCATCCGTTTCCCTTGGCCCAGCGTTACCTGCAACTATTCGACCCAGTACCTTTACCCAGGTCCAAACATATTTTTCAGTCCTTTTTATCACTCGTCGTTCCGAGTAAGTGCTTCCCTTTTATAACCTCCCGGCCAATGCGAACGTATTCAGAGGTGCACCTAATTCGATGTCAGTCACCTTTTCCTACCTTCTTCTCTTTCGGTGCAATCCCGGTCCCTTAGGGAAGCCGCGTTTACGGGAATCTCGACGGTGAACCGCGACGTGTATTCATGAACCACATTCCCCGTACAATAGATACGTCAGATCGATCCCTGCCACCGGTAATATACTTGTCAGGAAGTGTGTACGTTCCCGATCCTTTGATGTGACAGCGATTCGAGGCGAACGAGAAACTGGTTCAACGGGAACAGTCTAAGAGGAGATCTAATGGAGCACGTGATCAAGAAGCACAACAACCTGATGAGGGAATTATTTTACCAATCAACAACCACATTTCGTAATTAACTCGATTCGAATCGTGTGCTAAGCGAAATCCTGCGAAACTCGGAAAATTTCTATAGATTTTGAATAATTTTATGACTAGTATCTAGAGATATATTTTTATTTCAAACTTCGCGGAATAAGGAATGTTAAATCTTAAATTGATTAATAATCTATAAAATAGAGATGTAATATAAATAGATGTTCCAAAAGTAATTTACATTTCTCGACATCTTTTTAATCTTACTTTGCACTACCTAAATAATTTTTATACTGAATACGAATGAATTAATTTTTGCTCAGAGAATCGAATTAGAATTGCAGATTTACAAACTAAGAAACATGTCATGTGCCATGTGTCATGTCATATGTAATTGCAGCTATTCAAAACATTTGGCTACCAAACTTCTATGAACTCTCTCAGATAAAATATGAATTATTATAACATTATTATCGTTATGATAATTTTTTATTGTAACATTATTAAAACGTGTCGAAGTAAGTGAAGGAAATATGCAAGTGTGCAGATATTTTTCATTTTTTTTTTTTCAAAACAGCTTAAGAAAAATTCTAATGTCAAAAAGTAGGAAAGCTATCAAATATTTTTCCATTTTGAGTAAATTATTAAATATTTTGATGAAAACATCAGAAGAAAATCGATGGACTTATTGATTTTAATTGAATTAAATTGCATGAAATATGCCAACGCCATTTTGTAGCTAAAAATACATACATTCCACTTTGAAACTAGCTGTCAAAATTAGTAATTAACAGTAACAAAAAACAACAAATTCTGATATATATAACTATATATTTTTTAGCAGAAATTTCTAATAATATTACTAGCATATTTGATTATACCAACATCAAAATATACGCTTTCATGTATTTTAACACAGATGAAAATGAACTTCTGTTATATAGTTTATAAAATAATAAGTGTAGACCAAATTTCTATAAAGTGTAGATGCAATAATTTAAAATTGTACTATTTTATAACAAAAACATTCATACTGAAAGAATGCTGGCAGTGAACGTCAACATATTTACATATATAATTTCTACAAATTCTACAGTTCAACTTCCTTTCTTTTCTAATAGTTCTAATATTTCAATTTTAGTAATATTCCCTTTCTTCCATTTTTATAAAATATAGAAATCATGAAAAGTTATTGCAAATAATGAAACATGCATCTCCAACTGCGTCAAAATTGTAAGATATCAAGTTCTGAATAAAATTTCGCTGCGACCTCGTTGAAATATAATTTCAAATCCGTCGATGAACTCTTTAGCGCGGAATCTGGCTGTAGTTCAAAGCGTTCAAGCAATCTCGGTGTTTCGCAGGTTTTCAAGACCTTCTGAACTGCCAAGTTCCTTGGATTCGTCGAGACTGTTTAAGTGGTAGGAGATTTTCAAGTGGCCGAAGATCCGGCCGGCATTTAGAGCGCAATTCGTCCCTTTGCATGACTGAAATCGCTCGAGAACTCGCGGAAAGGAGGATTGAATGGCCATCGCTACTTACGCGAAAGCTGAAAAATCGTCTCCGCCCCAAAGGGAACTAGACAACTTCAAAACTTTCTGGGATATCGCGATTCATGGTGGGAAACGTGCCAACGATCTTGTAACGCCCATTTACTCTTCGAGTCGTCAGCGTTCCTTTTTTCGCCGATCATCGGTGCTCTCGAGTATCTACTTTAAGCTTCGAGTTGCGCTAAATAAACATCGCAAGAAAAACAATTTCTATAACACTCTTCTACAACAGTAGAACATAAAATCAATTTAACAGTCATCAAGCAATTTATAATAAAAATTGATGCATTTTAACAGTAATGGCGAAGATATGTTTAACCTTCTCTGAAATAGGAAAATTATATTCAACGATGTTTTAAAAATTGATACATAATTATGTGGGAATACAGACATTTTGGGATTCAGGAATATTGGAAAGATATTGGTATCCAAAGAAAACTTTTTGGAAATATAGAAAGTGACTTGGCAGTTATTGAATTTACGTGTCATCGAAAGGAAGTCTACGTGTACTCACTTTATTCTCAACGTTGTTTTTTTCTCCTGTCTTTGCACAGTTTTATAGACACGTTTCCCGTACGGTAACTCTGCTTCTTTTATGCACACTCGATTTCGCGAAGTGCACGCCCTCGATCGCTAACCACCCTCGCGAAACGTATTATTGGATCGAAGCGTCGTGATACGTTTCTGCGTGTTGGGTTTAATGCTGTGCGTTGCCGGGAGGCGAAAAAAAAGAACCTGGCAGGGTTTTCCGTCGGCTTTTCCACCCTTTTGTGTCGCTCCATCGCCGCTCTGTTCATCCCTTTCAGCGGCGTGGAACTCCTCGCGGAAGCGTAATAAAATTTCCGCTGAGAAAACGGAGAACGCTGCGACAGACGCCGGCAGGAATTTCCTTGTCTCTTCGAGATGTTGCGCTATTATCGCTTTTCTTTCGAAACGAAACAGGAAGGGACCTCGTGTTCCTTCTAACGAATTCATCCTCCTTAATCCCGTCACCGCTACCAACATTTAAGCTGCGCAAAAGTGCTTAAATCCCTTGGATCCACAAATGAGCTGATTCACTGTATCACATAAACATTCTGTACATTTTTTTCACATTTTTATTTACAACACATTTACACAACAGTGCAAAATCTATTTTACATATGTTACACTGAATCCGAACAAAAATTGAACAAAATTTTTCATTCAACAGTCAATCATATTGACTCGCGTGTAATTCTAGAGAGTGATATAAAGGTATAATAATAAAAGTTTAATGAATTATGTAAATGTACAGTGGACAATTACAATGAAATATACTAAGAAATTATTCAACGCAATTTAACGACACGCTCGACATTTTAACACTGCTTTTGTTCGTTAGGAAAAAACCGCGACACACTCTGCTCTCATTACTACAAAAACATCGATGCATTGTCCGTCTATCATGATCTTTCTTTTATAAATCAACGCTTCTTAAAATTACGACACGACAACACTTCTATACGAGGTAAAATCCAAGACACACACAAACGTAACTCATCTTCAACCTTGGTTGGTCGTAGGGTACTCTTGTACTTGATGTTCAGCATCGAGGAACGTTCCAGGTCAAGCAAGGACGCTGATGAAAAGGGCAGTAACATGCGTAGGGCAGTATCTGCCAAATGAGGGTACGCTGATTTCGCCGAGTTCCAAAATTCAGGTAGTGTACTTTCCCAGAACAAGTCATCAAAAACCGAATTGGACTGTAGTTTCGCTAATTCCGTTGCTTCGTCGTGCGAGAGATCTAATACGGGTTGCTCAGGGACCTCAAAGGGAGTGCAGATCCAACTGTATTTGGTTTCGTCGAAGGAAGGGAAATATCGTGGTAATGTTTCCTCCAGAATGGAGAGATGTTGTAAAACTAAAGGACAAATAACGTCTACATCGGTATGGGTGATGTGAGGAAACATGGAGAGGTCATTGTTTTGGATGTGACTCTTCCACGAATTAATCGTGGTTATTGTTAATCGCAGCCTCCTTCCCAACGAGAAGATATCATCCGCCGAAGCCACATGTGTGTTCAAATACGTAAAAATGTCAATCAGATATGCAACTTTCAAACACCATATGTTGTCTCCAATCAGGTCGGCAAACTCGGGTCGTGAACTAACAAAAATGTCTGCCAGCTCGTTCCTGTGTTCGTAGAATTTTGCGAGCAGTTCGCCATTGAACAACCAGTAATCGGTGTGAATGATCATCGTTTCATGATAAGGGCCCACAAACTCGCACAGGACCTTCAGTACTTTTAGTCCAACGTGTGAGGCTACGATGTACCTAACCATCTCGGCTACCGAATTTAGTACGCGCTCCAGCTCCATAGGCATCCTCTCCGTCAGGATTTCATTTCGAAACGTGAAACAGTTCGTGTACTCGATGGTCGGATAACTTTCGTTCAACTTGCAATAAAATTCTTCGATCCTGTCGCACATTACTGACACTTCAGCGACGCATAACGATACACAGTTTTCCCAACACAGCATATGTTCTTCCAACCCCGCTGTTACACAGTTGAATATGTCCAATCCAGTCGCGGTCGTGGATAATTTCGTGTACGATAAGAAGTGTTCAACGACACGATTCTCGTCCAAGAATCTGATGTTAATCAGAAGTTCGTAATCCTCGGTTATTTCGTACTGTAGCGAAAATTTCTTACCGCGTACCTTTTCGATCAATTGTTTCTTGATGTCAGAGGACATATTTCTTAGGCACTTAAATAAAAATTCACCTGTTGTATTCTCCGCAGTATCTTCTAGGATTACTTCGAGCATGTCTTCAAGAATTGGTAGCGTGATCATAGTTTCTGTTATTAGATAAGGCATCGCGGTTTTGACAATCTTTCTACATATGACATAAATAGCGGTTCGATCCCGATAGTTAATTTTCTTGATATTGACTTTACTGTTCATCATCTGGTCGGGCTTTGATCGCAGCAATCTAACGATATGGTTATATGGTTTATTCATAATATCACTGTGTTCAGAATTAAAATGTGTTACAATTTCCTCCGGATAGTCACTGCACGTTTTCTTACAACACATTATACAATATACACTGTTTTTTGTATACAGAAATCCATACAGTGCAACACAAATCTCTTTGAACGAATAATTAGATAGATCATATTCAACCGTCTGAGATACTTGCGTACTGCGTGACCCGCTAGGTGTGTCCTTCCAATCATTATCTCCGTTGTGGTGTGAAGACTTCATGTTGAACCAAAAGAAGATGCACTGCTTTCGAGCGTTCGCGATTTTATATAAAACTAAAGTGTTATGATAACGCTGTTTCCGATTAATGCATTTCCGTACTACGCTGGATAACCTTATCTTGTCTTGATACGTTGCGAAAGTTTATCAATCTTCAGCTGTTTCAAACCGCCAGGTATTTTCTTTATCGCAGACTCCATGATCGGTTATTTTTGATGATACAGAAAATTGGGTCAGGACAAAATTGCTCTGTTAGAAATGCTAAATGAAGGTGCTTCAAACGATTACAATATGTTATATAAAAGTAAACAAAAAAGGAAAGGTAAAGCACGTCATGGGAAAACAAGATTAGAAGAATTCCCCACAAATCGTTAAAGGCTGACTAACCGGGAGTGTATCTTTTTAGAGAGGAGTGAAAAGTTGACTTAAGAAAGTTTCAAACTGAAAAGCACTTTATGGATCAATTATTAGTTGAACGAACTACGAAGTTGCATAAACTTCACCAACTCACCTTCTCTTCATTTATATACAACGGCTCCTTTACGCGCATATATGTATACAAGGGATATATTTTAAAGTTCATGTATCGATATAAATCAAATTATGATTATGTGGTGTAATTCGCGTCGGTTGATATTTGGTAACTTTCTATATCGTTAGTCTCTAATAACGCTAAATGAAGACGTAACATTTTACATGCTAACAATGACTGTACTCGTCAAACGCTTGACGCCTTGCATCCACACACGCCCCAGACATTGTTTTCGATCCGCAAACACGATCACACGCCGTTAACGCGCGTGTCCTCTAATTCTCGGCTGCTCGCGAATCACGAAGCCCGAATTCGACGGGCAAACGCTAAAAGGAGCGACGAAAGGGCACGACAAGGGCAGAGACGATAATACCGGAGGAAATTCACGTCGTAATTTCTGCCATCCGACCCTAACTCTCGAAATGGTGCTCGTACACGACCCGCGGGAGACACCTGTTCCCGGGATCTGCTCGAATTCCTAACATAAGGCGGTCTTGTTACGCGAGTCGATACAAGTGCATCGTTGTACAACGGATCCTCTGCTAACCCCTTTTCCCTGAAAACAGACGACACGATGAATCGACAGCTCGCATTTCAAGTGCTCAACATCTCGTTTTAATTAAACCATCCTCAAATGGCGAACTATGATGGCCGCTGAAGAGAACGTTAGATTCGAAAATTCATATTCGCGGTTTTTTAAAAGTTATTTCCGATTGTCAGGTATATTGTCATTAATCTCTTTATCTCGGATAAATTAGTCAGACTATTAATCCCTTCATTTTTTACACTTTCATTGAACACTCTAGCTTTATCTGTGTGATGAATAAGCAACTGGTAGCAGATAGTGCGTTTATCGAAACACTTCTACGATAAATGCTATCGGAATAGAACTTCAGGAAATGGAACTGAAGATGACGATCAGACAAGTAGACCGGATGCATAAGTGTCTCGTAAGTAGGATAAGATAGGATAGTATCAGTAATATGACACAGAATCAAATTATCTAAAGGTAGGACTCATACACAAATTAGACGAACGATAGAATACGTGAGTTCATCGCAGAGTATAAATCTGACCGATAAAAACGAGTGCATTGAAAGAATGGCCGTCACGGTACGCTTGCAATTTTTATATGTCTTATCCGGACGACCCTTACGAGCTTATAATCGATTGTCCATTTGAAAATACAGATGGCCACGTTCCGGTGTACCATACATGTTGTACGTGGCCACGAGGTGGTCATCTAGGCGAACAACGTCGAACGATGGAAAAAAAAGTTCTAAACGATACGGAGAGGCAACGAAGCATGGAGCTAGAAATACCTAGGAGGAACTCGATGCGGTAGCAGAAGGCGAACATGAAAGAAGAGAAAACAAGCGATCAGAGGAGCAGAGGGAAGACAAGAGAGAGAATGAGGGAGAGCGGAACCGCGGAGAAGATGGGGTCATTGGGGCCATGGGACATCACGGTGCCGTAACGCAGGGATGCGGGTGCACTTAACCCCCCAAGAAGATGTTATCTATCTCATACGGACACGCCGATACACGAGCAAGAGACCGTGCAACCCAGACTTCACTTTCTACGTCCTCTGTTACCAGGATTTCCTGTATACTCGCCAAGACGAATTAATTCGTCGCGTAAAAATGCTTCGTCTACGGATAACGCGTTGGTCGCTGCGTCACACATGGATTAACGTAACCCACATGGGGGTTATTTATGAACTTCAGTTTATGGAATTTAAGAAACTGAAGGTCAGGAATTTGGAAGTGTGATAGAGTTGTGTGAAAGAAATTTTTAATACAAGTGCATATGACAATTTAAACGTCACACATATGTGGAGGAACGTAACCCGCATGCGGGTTATTTATGAACTTGAGTTTACTGAATTTAAGAAATTGAAGGTCAGGAATTTGGAAGTGTGATAGAGTTGTGTGAAAGAAATTTTTAATACAAGTGCATATGACAATTTAAACGTCACACATATGTGGAGGAACGTAACCCACATGAGGGTTATTTATGAACTTGAGTTTACTGAATTTAAGAAATTGAAGGTCAGGAATTTGGAAGTGTGATAGCGTTGTGTGAAAGAAATTCTTAATACAAGTGCGTATGACAATTTAAACGTCACACATATGTGGAGGAACGTAACCCACATGAGGGTTATTTATGAACTTGAGTTTACTGAATTTAAGAAACTGAAGGTCAGGAATTTGGAAGTGTGATAGCGTTGTGTGAAAGAAATTCTTAATACAAGTGCGTATGACAATTTAAACGTCACATATATGTGGAGGAACGTACCCACATGAGGGTCATGGTAATTTATGAACTTGAGTTTATTGAATTTAAGAAATTGAAGGTCAGAAAGGGATTTTTACATCATTGTGGTAGATGTAGGAGAAAATGATAGAGTTGTGTGAAAGCAATTATTATAGGTGCATATGACAATTTAAACGTCATACATATGTGGACGAACTTCACCCACATGTGATGGTAATTATTAACTTGAGATCACGAAATTTAAAAAATTGAGGAGATAATTTGGAAGTATTTTTACTTCTTCCTGAGATATGAAAAAATGAAAACGATAGGTGATTCGTATGAAAAAGTAAATATAGGTGATAGGTTCATATAAAGGTTTAGGAGCCACATATGGTTTCATATGAACAAAATTCTTAATAATACAGGTATTTGTATCAAAAGTGAAGCGTCACCCATATGTGGGAAAATTAAACTTAAGAAATTTAGAAGTATAGAATTTCTACATCATCATACCAAATGCCTGACATATATGTCATATGCATATGCATTTATTTAACGACAAATAGGTACTTTTGAATGATTAGTCTTCATTTTCTTTTATCAAATTCTCCTTTCAATTTCAGTTTTTATCGAATTTTCCATGCTTCAACGGTGTTGATACGTACATATACACACATACGTGCATTCGCCTTGCTAAATTCAAAGTTCTACGCGAGTTCACTGATCCGATCCACCTCATGTATGTGTATTTAACATGTTCCTAAACCAAACCTAACTCACTAATATACCGAACGGTAGCCTACATAGCTTATCAGGCGTAATACAGCCTAACAATATAACATCATTTTGCCCTAACATATGAAGCCTGTTCCACTAAATTGTACCAAATTAGATAATATTTGTACTTTCAGTAGCTAAATACAGTTTCTGCATCACGTAATCATGAATATTAAAGGAAAGAAAAATATCTTCTTTTAATTATTATGTGTGAGGACAAGATTTTCTTATAAATTCTAAATATTTAATAATTCATAAATAATCACTAAATTTTTTAGGTATATTAGGTACATTTTCCAAGTAAATTTTTTAGGTACATTTTGAGGTACATCTTTTGGGGGCATTTTTTTAGATTTAATTTAGATATATCTTCGCAAAGGCAATATACAAATTTCTCTTCAAAATCAAAAGGTTATTAAGCACTAACGGATTAACATCTGTATTTATGTTAATCACCTGTTGTTAAGGATCCAAAAAGTATGTTAAGTAATTAATTTTAAAACGACGTATTTCTCGATAGTCGACACCAAACATGCATCTTTAATTCCGTCAATATTGACACAAACACGTATGAACCCAACGTTGTTTGTACAACCTCGTAAGCTTCTATACATTCCCGAAATTCCTAAATCCTGCTTTTTAGACTGTGCCATACAGCAGCTAGATATAAAAGCGTTCGCACGTCCGATATCTCGATCATTGTACGCACATGCATGCGCTGCAGAAAATTGATTCGATTAAAAATCACCAAGCGTAAACAGATAACAGGAATAATTCCCCGATGCCGTTTCGATATTCCCTTTATATTGAACGCATTGTTCGAATCGTTTTGTTCTTCACCCAATCCCACTGTGCTCTCCATTCGTTTCGATTTTCGAGCACTTTCGTTCGTTTAAGCTCACCGACTTTTGGTCATCGGTCCATGACTTCGCATCTAAAAAGTGTGATTAAGTAATTTCATTCGCGTGTAAATAATATTAAAGTCATTCAAAATAATCTTTATTCATCTCAGAAGTAATATAATTTTGATTGCAATATTTATATTAATTATAATTGAGTAATGTAACACTGCACATGCTGCTTGAGAGGCGCAATTGGAGCGTTAAGGGTTAATAGTTAAATTCTTTTATTTTTCGTTTGCCTTTAATTTTAATCTAATTACTCCTACAGAAATATATAGTGTAAATAAATTGAATATACGCGACTGGAGTACATGGAGCTCTCACGGATTTAAAAGGTTAAAGATGCACAGTATGCCTGAAAAGTAACGGAACTTTTTAAATTTAAGGAACACTATTAGCGACATCTATAAAAACAATATGCTATTTCAAAACAGTATTCCTCCCCTACAAAACAAACCAATCGTTATTGGAATCGAGCAACGAATTGGAAACTTATAGTGTTTAAAGCGACAGAACCTTTCGTTACCGTGTCACAAAATCACGATGGATCAAAGAGCGAATATTAAATTCTGCTCGGTAAAGCTCGGTAAAACTTTTACAGAAACATTTGAATTAATGAAAAATGTTTATGGCAACGATTGTTTATCCCGTACACGTGTGTTCGAGTGGTATAAGCGATTCCAGGATGGTCGTGATACTTTGGAAGACGACCCAAAGCCAGGTTTTGGGTTTTTCTAAATTCTAAACGATTCTAAAAGTATTATACTTCGGGAATTCGTTCCACAGGGACAAAATGTTAATGGCGAATATTATCTGGGTGTTATGGAACATTTGCGGAAAAGAATCGTTCGTGTGAGGCCCGAATATCGAACGCCAGGGAGTTGGTTTCTGTTGCATGATAATGCATCATGTCACAGAACTGTCGCAGTTCGTGAATTTTTGGCGAAAAAACAAGTCTGTGTGCTCCAACATCCTCCATATTCGCCTGACTTATCTCCATGCGATTACTTCTTTCCTCCAAAATTGAAATTAGCCATGAAAGGAACGTTTTATGACACTGTTACACAAGTCCAAGCAGCTGTGACAATGGTGATTGAAGCGATTCCGCAAAACGACATAAAAAAATCTATGTTAACATTGCCTGAGCGTGCCCAGTGGTGTATTGATGCGGAAGGGATGTATTTTGAATAAAAAAAATTAATTTTGGCAAAATAACTAATACTTTTTTTTTATTTCAAAAGTTCCGTTACTTTTCAGACATATTGTGTATATAGTGTAAATAAATTGAATATACGCGACTGGAGTAGATGGTGCTCTCACGGATTTAAAAGGTTAAAGATATGTCTACCAGATGACTTGCCGCGACCCGCACGTTTCTCTGAAGAGGCATAAAAGTAGGTAAACTGGTGAAAAGAAGAGAGTAAGACCACCGACATTGTATTAATACCTTCGCTACTTAGCGAAGCGTTTACTGCTTACGTGGCGTGATGGCCGGGACGTGCCACGCAAGGTAGATGTAATTAAGTATAACATTTTGCGGCTCTGATGCTACCAGAGGAAACACCTTCTATAAACGTTTCGCCAGGATATTATCGTTTTTGCGCCGACGGAACCGCTAACGAATTACAGGAAGCATGTAGCGTGTATGCTTTGAATTGGCGGTCAGACGCGTTATCGACGCGTTCCTCATCGATTTCCGAAACACGTGAAACGCCTGCGAAAGAGTCGCAATTTGCGGTTGCTCGGGATAGGAGGGTCGTTGAGTAATTGCCGGGCTAGCAATGATTAATCGTGGACAATTAACCGTCGCCTCGTTTTAACGTTTCTGCGTGGGCGTTATTCCACCCTGGAAAAATTACTCTTCTTTTATTTTATACTTCGCCCGATATTCTGACGGAACGGTTAATTGATATTAACACTCTGCTGGGAAGTATATTAACTTTGTTGGAACTGTACTAATACTTTTCTGAGTAGAGTTATTCAATCAAAGTTATATTAATATTGTTAGGTATCAAAATTATATTGATATTGTTAGATACAGGATTAGGTCCCGATTCAAGTTTCTGTCGATACAACGATGTACAGTTTTTAAAAATTTAAGAATTAATTTAGGTATTTGGAAGTTTGAGAATTAATAATTCAACCCTTTGTCTTATAATATCGTATGCGACATGTGACGCATATAACAGTTGAAGTTCGACAGATCTTTGACCTTGATTGAATTTTGAGTTTGATTTTAATTCCAACACACCTGCCAATGATCGCCATATTTAAAATATTCAGAACATTTGAATATTCTTTTTGTTAATATGGCAACGATAATTCAGTCGCTGTGTCTGACGCATTTGTTGAATAAATCATAAGTTGTGGGGTTAAAGACTTAAACATTGCGAATTTTACAAGTTTGAGTATTTGAAAGTGTGCTAATCAGTATATTTAAATATTTGAAACTAATACTACCATGGAAATATAGTAACTGACAAATTTTTAAATCCTTGAATTGGTGGTTTGGATATTTGAAAAGTTGCTGATTTGAAGATTTGTATATTTCGAGATGTAATGTAGAAATTTCGGAATTTGCGGATTTGAGAATACAGAAATTTCAGAAATTGAAATTTACAAATTTGGGTATTTAATAATAGTGGTACTTGAATTTGGAGCTTCGCATTTCAGCATTTTAGAAATATAGAGATATGATAATTTAGAAATTTAGAGACGTGGAAATCTGCAAATTCGGAGACCTAATTCGGTAACTTGCTAATTTGCTAAATTAAAAACTGAACCCTTCGCACTCTATTGCCCCTCAGAGAGTACATTTTGAATGTCATAAATCTCCGAGTGCAAAGGGTTAAATATTTGAATATTTAAGAATACATTTAGCAATTAGAGAAATAATTTGAAAATTTAGAAGTTTGAGGAATCAGTCAAAATTAAAAATACGAGACAGGGTAAATTCCGTAATGTAATCAATTCTATGCAAATACGAATGTCTACGATGTTATAAATAATTTGTAAATATTTTTGTCAATGTTCAATTCAATATTCTTCCCACCATTATCTTAATGGCGAAGTTGTGAGAAATATGTACACTCAAGATATATAACCGCATCAGTAATATACTTCAAAACAGACGAATTAAGGACACTATGAAATTGATAAATGATGGAGAATCAATTTTGATATTCGATTTGAATAATTACGTCACAGCATTTCCTATGCAAATCAATTTCTATTCTCACAAAACGAAATGTGTTATGCGAACAAAAAATATGATAGTAAACTTTCGATTGCAATAAATATATAATTAACATGTATACATTTATTTTATAATATTGTAAAATAAATTTGCTGTATGAAAAAAGTTTCAGCCTTTCCATTTTGTATTGTAATGCATGTATCAATTTTCGTAATGTAACTACATAAAATTCATACAAAGAAATGATTTTACTATTTTTATTTAATGTAAGTTATTCTATATTTCTATTTATAATATACAGAATTGTATATACAATATACAGCGGAACGTGAAAAATTTCTTCTGTAAAAATTTGTATGTTTCCTTTTCATGAAATTTTATGAAATTTTAGAGGTAAATTGCAAAATTGGGCTTCGTACTAGATTAGTGTTCAGTCAAAAACATTGCTTCATAGTTTCAGGATTCTGGCAAAGAAATAACATTTGCACATTTTGGAAATCGAATATCTCCTTCTCTACTGAATAACATAAGATAAACAAGGAGTGTTTCAATTTTTCTGGAGGTCCCAAAAATCCCCAAAAAGTAATACTCGGAGTATTCGATCCTCAGATCCCTAAATTTACCATATTCCAACATTCTATAACCAAAAACTATAAAATATAAATCCAACGTGTGTAGAAAACGCGAAAAACACGAAAGGATACGAAAGTTCAGACATAACCTTACTTTCTGTAATTTTGTTAACATATGAATTTTCCGCTGGAGGTCTCAAAAGTCCCCAAAAAGTCAGAGTATTTGATCCCCAGATCCCTATTTTAACGTCCAGTAACCAAAAACTATAAAATATAAACCCAACGTCTCTAGAAAACGCGGGAAAACACGAAAGGTCATAACCTTACTTTCCGTAATTTTCTTAACCTATCAATTTTCCGCCAGAGGTCCCAAAAATCCCCAAAAAGTAATACTCAGCGTATTCGATCCTCAGATCCTTAACACTAGATTTACGGAACCCGTCAAAATGACGGATCATAGATCTCTTATTTTAAATGATAAAATTTGTTAAGAAATTTTTGTAAAAATGTATGTCAACTTTCGTCAAGTTAAAGAATCAATGTCTTATGCAGTTCACAGATCATCCCCAATTTATTTATTTTTTTACTTTAGTTCAAATTTAAATATAAGTGACCATCAAACGTCCGTAAACCTAGTGTTAAATTCACTATATGCCAACATTCTATAAGTGAAAACTATAAAATATAAACCCAACGTCTCTAGAAAACGCGAGAAAACACGAAATGGCACGAAAGGTCAGACATAACCTTACTTTCCGTAATTTTCTTAACGTATCAATTTTCCGCTGGAGGTCTCAAAAATCCCCAAAAATAATGCTCGGAGTATTCGATCCGCAGATCCTTAATTTAATATTCTAACATCCAATAACCCGAAACCATAAAATATAAACCCAACGTTTCTAGAAAACGCGGGAAAACACGAAAGGTCATAACCTTACTTTCCGTAATTTTCTTAACCTATCAATTTTCCGCTGGAGGTCTCAAAAATCCCCAAAAAGTAATACTCAGAGTATTCGATCCCCAGATCCTTAAGTTAATATTCTAACATCCAATAACCCGAAACCATAAAATATAAACCCAACGTCTCTAGAAAACGCGGGAAAACACGAAAGGTCATAACCTTACTTTCCGTAATTTTCTTAACGTATCAATTTTCCGCCAGAGGTCCCAAAAATCCCCAAAAATTCGATCCCCAGATTCTTAATTTAATATTCTAACATCGACTAACCCAAAACCATAAAATATAAACCCAACGTGTCAAGAGAACGCGAGAAAACACGAAAGTTCCGACTTCCGTAATTCTGTTAACGTAGCAAAGCCAGATGCACGTCACTTAGCATTATCGTTCATCAACGAAGAAGTCAGAGATAAAAAAGGAGCGGGAAAAACGACATAACAAGAGGTGGAGGAAGTGGAAACGAGTCAGGTAGACGAAAGCAAAGAGACAAGCGAGTAAGGTCAGAATTAGAAGCATTGCGAACTATGCGGTAGCAGGGAAACCACGGCTGGTCCACGGCTCGGAACTGGGATAACTCGATACACACTGGCAGACACATACGTACCAGCTACATCCCTTGCACGTACATTGGGATATGCAATTTACCAACCACTGGGCCTGTGCGGTTGGTAAATACACGCATGTCGAAAGTTCCGTGGGCAGGCGAGCTCACTGCAGCCGAGACCAGGTGTATACCGGCTGCCCTATAAAACAGACACACCAGACCGGCCAACCCTGTTGGCACGCGAATGCGTTTAATATAGCGTAAAAAACCGGCAACGAGTGTCCTACGTTTTTCATCCACCTACGAGAGACGTCTTTGTGAACTTTTCACCGGAGAGTACGCGGTAATGACTGCAATTACCGGGCGCATTAGCTCAGGGTGGACTCCGGGTTTGCAAATTTGAACAGACGGTAGATGTTCTTTGATGAATTACGGAACGCGTATTTGTATTCGGAAGATTAGGTACTGATCGTGTGTGTTACACGATTATAATTCAGGGCTGCTTTTTAGTCGAAGGTTATAGGATTATAATTTTGGGGTGGTAATTGTGAGATATGTGAGTAAGGCTTGTGTTGAAATCAAAGGTTATATGGTCATAATTGCAGGCTCTTTTATAATCGAATGTTGCAAGATTTTAATTGAGGGTTGTTTCATAATTGAGAAAAATATTACAATTCAGGGTTGTTTCGTTATTGTGAGTTATGTGAGTAAGGCTTGTTTTGAAATCGAAGGTTATATGGTCATAATTGTAGGCTCATTTATAATCGAATGTTGCAGGATTTTAATTGAGGGTTGTTGCATAATTGAGAAAAATATTACAATTCAGGGTTGTTTCGTTATTGTGAGTTATGTGAGTAAGGCTTGTTTTGAAATCGAAGGTTATATGGTCATAATTGCAAGCTCATTTATAATCGAATGTCACATAACTTTTATTGAGGGTTGTTAATTCAGAGAAATATGATTATAATTCAGGGTTATTTCATCATTTCAGGTTATATCATTATAAATCAGGATTGATTTGTTATTGAGTATTATGTGATTATAAATATGGGTTATTCTGTAATAGAGAGTTATATGATCACAATTGTAGGTTGTTTTATAACTGAGAATTATGTGATTATAATTGAGGGTTGTTTTACAACTGAGAGTTAAATGATTATAATTCAGGGTTGTTTTATAATCGAGAGTTATGTGATCATAACTGAAAGTTGTTCTATAATTGAGAGTTATATAATTAGAAGTGGGGATTATTTTGTAATTAAGAGGCCTATAATTATAATTAAAAACTGTATGAAGGTGCTTGAGGGTTATTTTATAGTCGAAGGTTATATGACCATAACTGAGAATTGTCTTTTAAATAAGATTTATATAACAATTGTATGTCGATATTCTGAAATTCGGGAGTTTAGGAATTTTGACTTCTGTAAATTTAAAAAATTGGGAATTTTAAAGTATGTGAATTTGGAAATTTAGAGATTTAGAAATATAGGAATGTAGAGATTTAGAGACTTGGAAATTTGGGGAGAGAAGATTTTAGAAATTTGAGAATCTAGAAAATTCGCAATGTAGGAACTTGAGACATTAGGAAATTCAGAAAATTAGAAATTTAAAAATTGAGAAAATTGAGAAAATTGCGAAAAATGAGAAAATTTAGAAAATTGAGAAAATTTAGAAAATTGAGAAAAATGAGAAAATTTAGAAAATTGATAAAATTTAGAAAATTAAGAAAATTGATAAAATTTAGAAAATTGAAGAAATTGAGAAAATTGAGTAAATTGATAAAATTTAGAAAATTGAAAAAATTCAGATTGTGAGAATTGCTGAGATCTGGGGTTTTAGGAATATGGTGATTTAAGAATTTGACCATGTGGAAATTTGGGTACATGAGAAAGTTAGAAGTTTAAAAAGGGGACTTATAAACTTGGAGATATGAGAATAGGAAAATTTGAGAATTAGAAAAACTTTAAAAATTAAAAATGTGAAAATTTCAGAATTTGACGATATGAAAGTTTGACAATTCAGAAATTTGAAAATTTGGAGATATGAGAATAGTGAAATTTGGAAATACAGAAATTCAAGAGCCAGAAAAATTTTAAAAATTGTGTGCAGACATTTGGAAATTTAAGGATTTAGAAAATACAGTAATTAAAAACTCGAAAATATATCTTAAAACAGAAAAATGTAAAAATATAAAAATTTAAGAACCAAGAACATTAGCAAACTAGTAAATGATTTATCATTTTCTAAATCTTACTTTACAAATCTGTGGATTCAGAAATTTAAAAATCATAAATTTAACGACATGAAAATTTGAACATCCAATTTCCAAAATATAAAAATTAAAAACTTTGAAGATACTCCTATTTACAAACCATAAAATTTTAGAATCCACAAATTTTCAATCCTGAAAATCAAAATTCGAATTATCAAACTTCCAAACTTGAAAAAACTGTTCAACTGATCCTTAGTCAAAGAACATTCCGAGTGTCCACAAAAACAAAGATAGTAAGCAAGAGTCGTTGAAAATACACACATCCATTGTGCTAAAAGCAGCGAGACAGGGTCGTGGAATAACACGGTGGTCGTGTATGACCCGACGCTAATTTCCTTGGTCGGTAGGATCCGAATAACCACGTAAATCCGTCGGGTCAGATTTTCCGGAGCTCGCTAAGTCGTGGATGGGTACATTAATTCACCTAAAGCCCGACGTTTATATTAATACCGGGCAATTAATAACGGTTAAAAGGCGTTCGTCCACAGGAATCGTCGTTGGTTAAAGCCGGACTTCGTTCCGGTGTTACTATGGTTACCATGTTCTGGCTAAGAACGTATGGAGGAGAAATGTTAAATTGCGCTAGATGCGCCGTAATTTGCGCCGCTGCAAACAGGGATGTGATTTCCTATGAGAGAGTGAATCGGACACGTGTAATACGGCAAAAACACCCTCCGATGATTGATGAACACTGGTACACTAACCCACCGGTAATCATTTTACGATTTCTCTGATTATTTAAGTACCAGTTTAGCTTCATCACACTCGGAATTTTGATTAATTTGAAGAAATACAGGGTATGAGATTTATTCAGAAAGTTGATAGGGAAAAATTGCTTGTTTTATCGTATGGGGGGGTAAAAAGAAACGGAAATAGAAAAATTATTGCGCGAGTTTATTAACCCTTTTATGGAGGGTTGAAGGTTGGTCGTTTGGTTCCAGGATTGAAATGTGTTATGGGGATAATGTGATGCATTAACAGGTAATCCTGTGAATTTATTGGTAGCTGCATTGGAATTCTAGGATACATTGTTAATATGTATTAGAAATATAGGGTATTTCAAGGGTGAAAATTAAATTGCATGTTTGGAAATTTGTTATACTTACAAACTTCTAAATCTCGAAATACTTGAATTACAATATTTAAATTCGAATTAAGGATTCACTAATTTATAAAAACTAAAGTTTCCATCTTTCTCAATCTTCGAATTTCAACATTTCAAAATTTTCAATCACTCAACTATACTCCCAAATCTTCAAATTCCCAAATTACTAATCTAACAAATTACTAGAATTCCAAATGCCTAGAATCTCAAATTCCTAGATTCCTAAATTCTTAGATTCCCATTTTTCAGATTCACAAATTCCTAAATTTCTATATTCTCAAATTCCTAAATTCCTAAATTCCTATATTCCTATATTCCTAAATTACTAAATTACTAAATTACTAAATTCCTAAATTCCCAATTGTCTAAATTTCTAAATCTCTATATTCCTAGATACCTGATTTCCTAAATCCCTAAGTTCCAAAAACTCTAAATTCCTCAATTTCTAAGTTTCTAAATTTCTAAATTTTCACAATTTTCGCAATTTTCACAATTTTTACAATTTTCTCCATTTTCGTAATTTTCTAAATGTTCTAAATTTTCTCAATTTTCTTAATTTTCTCAAATTTCTCAATTTTCTTCATTTTCCCAATTTTCTTCATTTTCTCAATTTTCCCAATTTTCTTCATTTTTTCAATTTTCTCAATTTCAAAATTTTCTCAATTTTCTCAATTTTCCCAATTTTTACAATTTTCTCAATTTTCCCATTTTTCTCCTTTTTTCAATTTTCTCAATTTCAAAACTTTCACAATTTTCGCAATTTTCAAAATTTCTAAATTTCTAAATTCCTAAATTCCCAAAATCTTAAATTTCTAAAAATTTTAGTCTTCAAACTTCTAATCTCTAAAACTCTAAGCCTCCAAATTCATAAATTTCCAAATCTCTAAATCCCCAAGTTCCTAGATTCCGAAATCCCTAAATTCTCAAATGTCCAAATTTGAATTCTATATTTTCAAATTCGTATATCCTCATATCCTTACGTCCTTGAAATTCCTAAATTCTCAAATACCCACATTTCCACATTCCTAGACCCCTAAATGCATCCCCAAATTCTAAGACACCAAAATAACTACATCACCGAATTCTGATATCCTCAATTTCCTAATCCTTCTTCCCATTTGGGATGAAATTTGGGATCCCAAATTGGGATTTGGAAGACCCGACCCCTCAAACCCAAAACCCCTAAAACCCCCAAAAAGTGAATCCCTCCAAAAACGTCCAAATTAAAATGTCCAATATTCTCTTAAAATTCTAAAATTCTAAATTCTCTTCAAAGTGCGAACCCTCTTCCCCCTTGACCGCCATGTCTTCCGAAGCCTGCTTTGCTCATGACTGTACACACAGGATACAAATGGGCCTGCGGATACCGATGTAAGATTAAGTGTCTGATACCGACCTCGTAATCTAGTCTGTATCTGATAGCAGGGTTACCGTATAAACAGACGTTCAGAGATCCCTTTTGATAGCACGGCCACTTTAGCCCTGGTTCTATGCGCCTGTACAAATAGACGAGCGAGTCGTGTTACTGCTCACTCGAGCCCTAACCCTAAAGCTGCTTAGGAAGCGTAGGTATAGTTTTGCAAAGGCATCGGCCATATATCGACCGGTCTGAATCGGATGAATAATAACGGTCAGAGCGGAAGTTAAAACATTTACATCCCCCTATCGAGTTACCGCCCCGGGACGAAACACCTTGTTGATATTGCCGGCGATTTGTCGTTTTCGATCTCTCTACGCTCTATATTATCGATACTACATCGCTTACGGCTTTGCCAGCTGGTCGTGGTTAAGTAAAACTAACGAAGCCTTCCGGTTGTACCTTTCACCCTAGCAATGCTTGATTAATTACGGAATCTAGATCATGCGAATTCAATGAGGGAACTGGGTAGATATGGCTGGGAAGATTGGTTTGGACATCTCTGGTTTATCGCGACTTGATTTAGATTCTATGTAATTTGTGTGTATTGATAGAACTTCGTATTTTTGGTGATTTATGAGGATATGGGGGTAAACTGATTCTTTGTGTATGGTGACTTAGAAATCGTGGTAAAAGGTGACATTAAGTAGAATAAAAGTATTAGGTCTCTCTGTTCGTTATTCTTAATTGAAATTATACTATTAAATTCGACAATTGATATTATTTATGGTACTTATATGGTAGGTCTTTTACATTATTTTTTATTTGTATAGCTGTATAATTAATAGATAAAATATTATAAGACAAAAATAATAATTCGAGAAATTTAGAAAATAATAATGGGAAAAAATTACAAGATGAAACTAATAGTACAAAAAAATTAGGAGATAAAAATAACAATCGGCAAAAAATTATAGGATAAAAATAATAATCAGAATATATAAATAATAATAAATAATAATAATCAGTGTTAGCTGTTCGCGGTTATCTCAAGAGGTGTTTGAGCCTTGTACATATAATACTATTGATTCTATTTATCCTAGATATCTGAGTTATTCTAGTTATCCTATTTATAATACTTATCCTAGTTACCTTAATTATCCTAGTTACCCTACTTGTCCTAGTTATCCTATTTATTCTAGTTACCTTAATTGTCCCAGTTACGCTACTTGTCCCAGTTATCCTATTTATTCTATTTACCTTAATTGCCCTAGTTACCCTACATGTCCTAGATATCCTATTTATTCAAGTTACCTTAATTGTTCTAGTTACCCTACTTGGCCTAGATATCCTATTTCTTCTATTTACCTTAATTGTCCTAGTCATCCTATTTATTCTAGTTACCTTAATTATTCTAGTTACCCTACTTGTCCTAGTTACCTTAATTGTCCTAGTTATCCTATTTATTCTAGTTACCTTAATTGTCCTAGTTATCCTATTTATTCTAGTTACTTTAATTGTCCTAGTTACCCTACTTGTCCTAGTTATCCTATTTATTCTATTTACCTTAATTGCCCTAGTTACCCTACTTATCCTAGATATCCTATTTATTCTATTTACCTTAATTGTCCTAGTCATCCAATTTATTCTAGTTACCCTACTTGTCATAGTTACCTTAATTGTCCTAGTTATCCTATTTATTCTAGTTTCCTTAATTGTCCTAGTTACCCTACTTGTCCTAGTTATCCTATTTATTCTATGTACCTTAATTGTCCTAGTTATCCTACTTGTCCTAGCTATCCTATTTATTCTATGTACCTTAACTGTCCTAGTTACACTACTTGTCCTAGTTATCCTATTTATTCTATTTACCTTAATTGTCCCAGTTACCCTACTTGTCCTAGCTATCCCATTTACTCTATTTACCTTATTTATCCTAGTTACCCTATTTGTCCTAGTTATCTTACAATTACTTATCCTATTTACTTCAGTCATCCTATTTTCCAGCTATACATCACGTTTTCTCAATAAACAATCAACGGAATTTCACGAGGACGAAAAATAAAATAAATAAAAGCTCAGGCGGTTCGGACGGAATACCGGAAGCCGGAGAAGCGAATTTGTCGGTGCAAGCGGAGCACGGTATAAGGTTGAAGGAATTTTCAAAGTTTCTCGAATCATAGTTTCGGAGGTCGTTTTGTTTTTGACGCGTTTGCTCCGTCGGGCAGGTTCGTTGTAGTAGAACGAGAAGATAGCCAGCAAGCCAATAAAACGCTCTTCTCATCACCTTTTGCCGGTCGTTGTATAGGTTACCGTAACAAGATCAATTTTTATTTCGAAAAGTTTCGCTCGTGGTCAGCCTGAAAGTTCGGGGCCTCAATAGAATGATTACGGAGAATCGAATTCGCGGAACTTCCTTACGAGTCAACCGATTCTACGATTCTATCGTGGCTGGATAGGATAGAGGGCTCCTGATAGGATCAATTTCAATCCCCTTCGTGAAATTTTCGATACACGCACGGATTCTCTCGATATTTGCGGGATTCGATACTGGCCAAGTAGTTAAAGATGCATCGATGGAAGTGGACTGGGATAACCGACATTTTCTTCTTGACTTTTGATATTGGAAGTCGATATATCATGTGGCGTATGTCATTGTGGATAGCTGAGAAAGCTACAAGTGGATTATTTGTAAATTTATAAATTTTCAAATATTTTCCATAAATACTCTTATAAATTTTGAAATAGACTCCAGAATTTCAAAATTATACTTTCAAGTTTCAGTTTCTATATACTCAAACTCACGATATTTTTAAAAATTAAAAATATTTGTGACTGTAAAATTTCTAGATACGTAAATATTTATATTAACAAATTCTTAGATGTCCAAATCACTAAATCCCTTCCTACACTCCAAAAATCCCTAAATCTTCGAATTCTTAAATATCCAAATCCCTAAATTTCTAAATTCCCACATTCTTAAATTGCCAATGACTCCCTAATATCTGAATCCATAAACGCCCAAATTCCTAAATGATCAAATCACTAAATTCCTAAACTCCTAAAATTCCAAATCAATATTAAATTGACAATCAGACATTTTTTACGAAACCTGACCATTTCAGTTTTACCAAGTTGTATTATACAAAAACAGAACCAAAAAACGTTCTCAAACTTTAGAACAAACAGCTCAAGTCCGTTTATTCGAAGATGTGACTAACAAAGGTATTTCAATTATGCAAGAAAGAAATAAAAAAATAAATTCGAACCCTGCAACAAGAAATAATGACAAATAACGTGATAAAGTCAGTCTTTGCACTTGTTAGCTCCCGTATAGCCTGAAGGTTAAGCCTATTCACTCATCATCAGGCAAACAAATTGAATCATTTAGCTTCTTTGTCAACGTCAAACGGCAAAAATTCGAATTGCGTTCTCCTAAACTGTCCAGAAGAGGTGTTGAAGACCCTCGACAACCTTCCGAACGGTAATCAGCGCGTTGCGAGCTGTCGCCTTAACGAATGCTCGAAACGCAAAAACTGTTATCGCGTGGTTATTGGAAAACGGCAATAACGAGAATACGCCTGGGGCTAGGCTTGTCACAGAACGTATATACATTGTTGGAAAGCTATAATGAGACTTCGCGTCGTTTCGCCTCGTCGTTAAAGTCTCCAAGCACGCAAGTCGAACCAGTGATTACCGCCAGCGGTCACGAGATTGACTTGTGTGGTCACCGAGCAATCAGTGAGCCTGTGTTGCCCACCGAGCTGCCCCGACGTTTCCGGCGCACTGTCGATTGTACTCCGATGCGGATATATTCTTATCGTTGACTTTGTCAATATAGAAATTTTAGGGTTTCGAAATTTGGAAATGTAGAAATCTAGGATTTGATGATTATGGAATGGAGACATTTGAAATTGCAAGATTTAGAAATGGAGGAATTGGGGATTTGGAGATTTAAACATGTGAAAAATTGAAATTTATAGATTTGAGGTTTGGAGGTTTGGAAATGTAGAAATTGGGGATTTGGAGATTTAAACATATGAAAATTTGAAATTTCATGATTTAGAAATGGAGAAATTGGGGATTTGGAGATTTAAACACATGAAAATTTGAAATTTAAAGATTTAGAAATGGAGGTTTGGAAATGCAGAAATTGAGGATTTGAAGATTTAAGCATATGAAAATTTGAAATTTACAGATTTGAGATTTGGAGATTTAAGCATATGAAAATTGGGAATTTACAGATTTCAGATTTGGAGGTTTGGAAATGTAGAAATTGGGGATTTGGAGATTTAAACATATGAAAATTTGAAATTTCAAGATTTAGAAATGGAGAAATTGGGGATTTGGAGATTTAAACATGTGAAAATTTGAAATTTATAGATTTGAGGTTTGGAGGTTTGGAAATGTAGAAATTGGGGATTTGGAGATTTAAACATATGAAAATTTGAAATTTCAAGATTTAGAAATGGAGAAATTGGGGATTTGGAGATTTAAACATATGAAAACTTGAAATTTACAGATTTGAGATTTGGAGGTTTGGAAATGCAGAAATTGGGGATTTGAAGATTTAAGCATATGAAAATTTGGAATTTACAGATTTGAGATTTCGAGATTTGGAAATGTAGAAATTTGAAATATGGAGATTGAGAAATATAGAAACTTGGAATTTCAAGATATAGACACGTAGAAATTGGGTATTTGGAGATTTAAACATATAAAAATTTGAATTTTACAGATTTGAGATTTGGAGATTTGGAAATGTAGAAATTTGGAATATGGAGGTTTAGATATGTAGAAATTGGAGATTTGGAAATTTAAACATATAAAAATTTGAAATTTACAGATTTAAGATTTGGAGATTTGGAAATGTAGAAATTTGGAATATGGAGATTGAGAAATGTAGAAATTTGGAATATGGAGATTGAGAAATGTAGAAATTTGGAATTTCAAGATATAGACATGTAGAAATTGGGGATTTGAAGATTTGGAAATGTAGAAATTTGGAATATGGAGGTTTAGAAATGTAGAAATTTGAAATATGAAGATTTAGAAATGTAGATATTGGGGATTTGGAGATTTAAACATATGAAAATTTGAAATATGGAGATTTATTAATGTAGAAATTGGTATAAGAAAATTTAGAAATGTAGAAATTGGGGATTTGGAGATTTAAACATATAAAAATTTGAAATTTACAGATTTGAGATTTGGAGATGTAGAAATTTGGAATATGGTAATTTATAAATGTAGCAATTTAAAATTTACAAAAGGCTCTCACTGCATCAGAAAGAACTGTAATCACTAATTTTTTCGAATTACAAATAATTCCACGTTATGCAAACGAGGTGTAGCAGGTTCTCACGTAATTTCACGCTGGAGAATGGAGTGGAAACGAAATAATGACACGATTTTAGTGTAACTGTAAACCAGCACATTCCCACTGAGAATCTAAGAATAAGTTCCAGTCTGTACAATATAAATTTCCGTAAGTACTTCCGGTGGAATATGCTGTCACATTGTTCATCGAGGTAGTTCTATAAACGAAGAAACTGCAACGTGTTATCAAGGCATGCAGTGCAATTATATGTGATATGCTGCGAGCTGTTTGCGGCTTTAAACACATACTGCGGTAGGATATTGCATGACAGTGAGCATGATCTTGTCAAGGGTTCATAAATTTTAAGATCATGTTATTCATCGGACACTGAACTTCTCATAAAATTACGTGCGGAAAAGAAAACATATGAAAGGAAAAATTCAACTGTGTAACTGGTCGCACTTACCGATGAATATTTTCTATATGCATTTTATGTTACGTAATCTTAAAATCATTTATTTTTATTATTTGGAATATTCTTGGAGAAATAACCGCTTACAGCTGTTTATTACGGACAGAATTTTTTCCATTTAACATATTTTAAAGCGAGCTAGCTTTATGGTTTTATTATTGTCGAACCGTTAGGTGCTTAGGTAGTTTACCTCAGGTCAAACTTGACGTACGAACGTAAGGGCGGTTCTTGTTCCCGGTTAACATTTTCTTAACCAATCTAGTTCATTTTAACCTAGTCGCTTGTCCAAACCTAGCAGCATGTCTACATTTCAATTTTTGGCGAAAATATTCTTTTTAGATTGTTCAGATTCTCTCGTCAGCTCTCAAGTACAATTTTAGAGTCCAAAGTGTTTTAAAAGTGCAACAAGAAAACTTTCACTTGTATATGAATTGAACATACACAGTATGTCTGAAAAGTAACGGAACTTTTGAAATAAAAAAAAAGTATTAGTTATTTTGCCAAAATTAATTTTTTTTATTCAAAATACATCCCTTCCGCATGAATACACCGCTGGGCGCGCTCAGGCAATGTTAACATAGATTTTTTTATGTCGTTTTGCGGAATCGCTTCAATCACCCTTGTCACAGCTGCTTGGACTTGTGTAACAGTGTCATAAAACGTTCCTTTCATGGCTAATTTCAATTTTGGAAAAAGGAAGTAATCGCATGGAGATAAGTCAGGCGAATATGGAGGATGTTGGAGCACACAGACTTGTTTTTTCGCCAAAAATTCACGAACTGCGACAGTTCTGTGACATGGTGCATTATCATGCAACAGAAACCAACTCCCTGGCACTCGATA
Source organism: Megachile willughbiella (assembly GCA_945859595.2). Taxonomy (NCBI): domain Eukaryota; kingdom Metazoa; phylum Arthropoda; class Insecta; order Hymenoptera; family Megachilidae; genus Megachile; species Megachile willughbiella. Next base: position 5,225,302 of record OX243807.1, read on the forward strand.
TTCGGGCCTCACACGAACGATTCTTTTCCACAAACGTTCCATAACACCCAGATAATATTCGCCATTAACATTTTGTCCCTGTGGAACGAATTCCCGAAGTATAATACCTTTAGAATCGTTTAGAATTTAGAAAAACCCAAAACCTGGCTTTGGGTCGTCTTCCAAAGTATCACGACCATCCTGGAATCGCGTATACCACTCGAACACACGTGTACGGGATAAACAATCGTCGCCATAAACATTTTTTATTAATTCAAATGTTTCTGTAAAAGTTTTACCGAGCTTTACCGAGCAGAATTTAATATTCGCTCTTTGCTCCATCGTGATTTTGTGACACGGTGACGAAAGGTTCTGTCGCTTTAAACACTATAAGTTTCCAATTCGTTGCTCGATTCCAATAACGATTGGTTTGTTTTGTAGGGGAGGAATACTGTTTTGAAATAGCATATTGTTTTTATAGATGTCGCTAATAGTGCTCCTTAAATTTAAAAAGTTCCGTTACTTTTCAGACATACTGTGTATTTACCCTGAATCAGTTCATTTTGTGTCTGAGTGTCGCAACTTAAATGAGCTTGCGTTTTCATTATCTTGAACCGCTAGACATACCAAGAAGTGATATAGTAAATAATTTCGAATTGTGAAGTAATTTGATTAAAGAGGAATGGGCTAAATGATGTCACACATTACATATTTAAAGCTAATTCATTTGCTACCACCCAAATGGGGATTTGAGTGTATTTCTTTCTTTCGCATATTAATTGTTTAATTTAGAGATAAATAAATTTTGTGGTACTAAAAATTTTCGGGGTTCCAAACTTTCGCAACGTGAAATTCCCCGAAAGTTCCATAAACAATGAGAAATGTCCTCTCGAAGTGCGATAATTGAATTTCGTGGTTCATTGGAAACAGTTCTGCTAATTATCATAATTAATATAAACGGGGCTGAAAGTACGCGAGCGGAAATACGTTATGCAAGGTGTACAACGTGACACGGTAATTTACAAATAAATTATTAAATGATTCCGGTGAGAATACTGTGAACCGCCATTGAGAGGTAACTCGTACACTTGAAATTTTGTGACTGTTTAATGCATAATGCCTGTCGAAAGTGGTTAGGATATCGTTGGATCGCGCGGCTAGCGTTTATGTTCATGTGGTTTTTACTAATCGGCCCATCTCGGATATCGCAGTTATGCTAAACACGTATCGGCAGAAATACAAATCACGAATTGGCGATTTACCACTTTATCAATTCGATAAACGTTTGTGATCACTTTACCACTTTTCGTCAGTACGATTATCTGCGTCTTTTTACAGACAGAAATGAATTCCAGCACGTTCGAACTGAAGATAAATTATAAATGAGCAAAATATTTTAAACTAACATATTTTATTCATGTGATGTTACATTAGAGAAAATTATATTCAAAATGATGTGTACTACTGTATATTCATAATAAACACTGTGACATATCAGGTTACATACAAAGGTTCAAAGAAATATAGAAAATAATTTAAATGATTAAAAAATATATCACTTTACCACTTTTCGTCAGTATGATTATCTGCGTCTTTTTACGGACAGAAATGAATTCCAGCACGTTCGAACTGAAGATAAATTATAAATGAGCAAAATATTTTAAACTAACATATTTTATTCATGTGATGTTACATTAGAGAAAATTATATTCAAAATGATGTGTACTACTGTATATTCATAATAAACACTGTGACATATCAGGTTACATACAAAGGTTCAAAGAAATATAGAAAATAATTTAAATGATTAAAAAATATATTATACGATAACACAAAGTAAAATAAAACAATTAATAATAACAAAAATTTTTGTTGTTCAATACTTTATAATTAACCAGATTTAACCTCTTAATAATGAAGACTATACTAACAGTAAAATAAATAACAAAAGAAGAAAACATTCAATAAAAATATTTGTTGAAATTATTCACTTTTATCATATACTGTAATCTCATCAAATTTTCGTGGTATAACTAAAGGTGTATATAAACGAGTGTTTCATAAACGATTCCGCCACAATGCAGATTTAGTAAAACGGTTACAACGACGAAATAATAGAAAGCAATATGAGAGAATCGTGTCCAATATCGTGCATTCGCCTACAGTACAGGAGTTCTCGACGCTTTTCCAAATTGCAGTCGACACACATTCACCTACCGATACGCTTGTCCATTGGAAGGCAATAATTTTCCGATATTCTGGTTACAAACTTCCTGATTTCGGTACGGTCATTAATTATCAAGGGTTTCGTCCCGCTTTCGAAGTTCGCCGCGCAAATACGCTCGAAAGCGCGTGTCCGGCACGGATATGTACAGGGAAATTCGCCCAAGCAGACCAGGGAAATTATCTATTCGAGTGTTACGGTTTATCGATTGGTAATTTTCACAGTCACTGTTAAATCTCCTTTTCCTATCATTCAATTATCAACAGTAAATTAAAAAATACCAAGAACATTGTTGAATTACTTACTAAATACACACTGTATATATTACATAAATTAATTAATCTTCTATTTAATCAAGATATGTGATATTAAATCATAAGATACATATCAAAATGATTTAGAAATAAAAGAGTTGGCATTACTTAAAGAGATATGCGCATTAGTACATCATTAGGTGGCTAAACTGCGCAGGTTAGAGGGCGCATGCGTAGTCGGCAAGCGCATGCGCAGATGATACTGACACTACTTGTGCAGAAAAATGTACAGATGAATTTTAATACTTAAAAGGGGGAATTTGCAAATTGTGATATGAAAACTTGTCTCAAAAAATTCTAATTAGATATTAATTGACAGACGTTTTGTAAATCTACTGAATCAAAATAAAACACAAAATTTAGAATTACTAAACTATGTACTATCATACAGAGAATTGTTATAGAACACAGAAACTTTTTAGTGTTTTATGTAGAACTGCTATGCATTATATTGCCACACGTGAAACTCTAATGCATAGAATTACCGCACGTTATATTACCACTCGCTATATTGTCACGATTAGAATTGTAACGTGTAGAATTACCACGCATTGAATTACCATGTGATATATTGTCACACTTAGAAATGCAACGCACTACATTGTTGCGCATGGAATTGCTACGCGTTATATCGCCATGCGTGAAGTTTCAACGCATAGAATTACCATACATTGTATCACCACGCAGTGTATCGCCATATGTGAAGTTCCAACGCATAGAATTATCACAAATTGTATTACCACGTGCAACATCGTCACATTTAGAATACAACGCACTATATTACAACGCATGGAATTGCCACGCGTTATATCGCCATGCGTGAAGTTCCAACGCAGAGAATTACCATACATTGTATTACCACGCAGTGTATCGCCATATGTGAAGTTCCAACGCATAGAATTATCACATATTGTGTTACCACGTGCAACATCGTCACATTTAGAATACAATGCACTATATTACAACGCATGGAATTGCCACGCGTTATATCGCCATGCGTGAAGTTCCAACGCAGAGAATTACCATACATTGTATTACCACGCAGTGTATCGCCATATGTGAAGTTCCAACGCATAGAATTATCACATATTGTGTTACCACGTGCAACATCGTCACATTTAGAATACAATGCACTATATTACAACGCATGGAATTGCCACGCGTTATATCGCCATGCGTGAAGTTCCAACGCAGAGAATTACCACACATCGTATCACCACACGCTACATTGCCACACACGAAGTTGCAACGCGTAATAATCACAAATTATATTACCACGTGCGATATCGTCACATTTGGAATTACAACGTACTATATTACAACACATGGAACTGCCACGTATTATATTGCCATGCATTGCATAAAACGCACCAAAAACACTTAAATTCTATACCTAATCAAACATATAAGAATTTAAACTGAAAATAGAAAATTGGATCAAAAGAACATGAAAGAAATCCAATCTTCTAAAACATACTAATTTAACTATATTTCCATGTACGGAATAGAAATAATTCTAAATATATCGCCTGGGAATCCAGCTTTCAAGAAACAGTGATTTCACGGTGATTAAAGTCCCTCGACGAAAATCGAAGTGGATACATCCGTACAGAAGAAAAAGGAATGGAAACGAGATACATATACAGGGTGTCCTATTTGAAACGATGTTCTTAAACACTTCCTAAATTAATGGTGCCAGTGGCAGTAACTAACTATGTTCTTTTACATAAATGCTGAGCTAGTATGACTGCTGTATTAAAAAATATGTGATTTAGTGAAAACGAAGTTGACCTTTCATTTATCCTTTACATTTCCACATACGAAAAATTTAATAACTATTATACGCTCTTCTGCATCTAACTACACTAATTTAACATTTCATTTGAAACTTCTATGATATTAATATATTCTGAGATATTTAAGAGGGCTGTTTCAAATATGACACCCTATATACACAGTAACACTTTTCAAGTACCTGCGACTTAAAAATATTTTAAACAAAAGTTAATTGCTTTTCGATTGACTATATATAAGAATAGAAAAATATTCTATAATTGTCAAGGTTACTTTCCTTTTTTTTCAAATGGCGCTCTGTATTTTTTACTTAACTGTATTATGACCCGTGTCTGGATGAATTCAACGACCTAGTAGACCAAGATCTTCAAGTGACCATGAAAGAAATAAAAATTTGTTTAAAAGTTTGACTGGGTGATAACTTGTTATTAAAACTCGAAATTTATGTACATAAAAAAATCCAGTACTTGCAAAATGGAGAAAATTATGTGAGACACCCTGTATACCGCGTGAAAAGTGGGGAAAAGAGAAAGAAGCAGAGACAGAGAAACGGACAGAGAGTCGGAAAGAGGGATGAAGGGAATTAGGGGTGAATGTGTGGTCCAATAAGCGGCAGTCTTCAATTCCTCGCTGTGGTGCACCACTGTAGCCCGCCATTTGCATATGAATCAGGATCAGAGGAGCACACCGAGGTCCCAGAACGTGTACGCAGGCGGCCATGATACGGGGACAAACAATCGCTCGCAATTATGCAAATCTCGTTGCAGTTGCACGAATGTCTTCGGGTGAAAAAATGAGAAAAAACAAAGAGGAGAGGTCAAGCTCGTTCATTCCGTCGCCAAGGACAACAAACGACGAATATGAAAAGTCAGGAAAATGGACGTCGAAAGTTGCAACAATCGAGGATCGAATCGAAGCTGCCCTTGCTATCGATTACCGACTCTTTTATCCTGCCATTGTGTGTGTGTGTGTGTCAGTCTAGAGTCCATATTGACCAGGTTCGCTGGAAATTACCCTTCTGCATTACCAGTTCCCCACTAAAAACCCTCCCCGTTACCAAAATCTACCACCACCCCTTCGTCTCTGTTGCATTTGCATATGAATCCGAATTGGGCGTGAGGGATGGTCGGTGGTTGGCCACCGTTGCGAGAGATGATAGAGGCAAACGAACAGAAAGGGAGGATTCTAGAGAGAAATACGTGTACGTATCACGAACGGAGCGTGAGCCCGCTACAAATTTGCAGTACAGGTAACTGCCTTATCGGGTCTACAACAGTCCACAGCTTTTAAGGTTTCGAGGATTCTTTTTTCATGCTGCTTTTTGTGGAATAAGGTACCTGTAGGGGCAAGTTTATTAGAAAAATCTGATGCTATGCACTTTCGGATTTACGGAACATGAGGTTTATGAAGGAATCTGGATTCTTATCTCTTTGGTATTGGATATAATAGAGATATAATGGAGAGATAATAGAGGTATAATAGAGATACTATAGACGTATAATAGAGGTACAACACCATAATAGAGATATAGGAAAAATATAATAGGGTTTTCAAGTGACTGGTGCATGGTCTTGCTACATGGCTGCCTTTCGAAGCATCGAAAAAATACGAATCTTCAAATTTATAAATTCATTAATTTTAAGACAGAAGAACTAAAAATTCTCAATCTATAAATTTATCAATTTTAAAATATAGAAATTAAAGGATATCGAAATTATTTAAATTTGGGAACATAGAGATTTCCAAATTTACCAACTCAGAAAATGTCGGCTCTTAACATTTACGGAAACAGAAATTTGAAAGATTTGAAGTTTCTATTCTTCAGCTCCACGGCCATATATCGAGACTCCACTATAACTTCAATTAGCAATTAACAGTTAAAATTAAAATCAATCAAATCAATTAAATTAAACAAATTAAATAAAATTTATTTTAAGATTTAATTAATTTTAATATAAATATATCATGAATAAAATTGTCAGACAATCTGAAAAACACCTATGTTAACAGTTTAAAAATAGATGTACTTAATTGTCGATTCACGAATTAACCAGCATTAATTTTCGTTCATGATTAAAATATAAATCATTCGAAACTATTACCGTCAGCATACTAATCGCTACTTAGAATTTCTTGCATACGAATTACTTGAGAAATGTATGAATTTTGATGCAGTACTCTGTAAGATTATTATACGTATAATATATGTGAACATTTCTATGTAAATTTGAATTAAATTAGTGACCCGAAAGCAGCGCATTCCTGTCACGAATACGGAGAATTAAAGTGGTACAGGTTGAGTGGATATTTAGATAAAAGCACTGCTTTGAGAGCGACAAGTACATTTTGAAAATGCAGGTGGCGTGACTTCAAGGCAGTTAAATTCCCCTCTTCATCAACTACTTTACGCGAAACTCGGAAGATTATGCTCTAGAAAATATTTTGTTTCATATGTGTGTTACCGTTACATGATAAAATTACACGCGTGTAAAATACGAGATAAATAACTCGAAATAATAACGTGTACTTATATCTCATGTTTTATTTGACGGTTTAAGATATTCTTTAAAGTATTCAGGAAGTTTTGTTAAAAGTGTACCATTTTTTAACTGGAAAAATATAAAACTCAGTCGATTTGTCTTGTTAGGTTAATTTAATGAAAAATATTCAATAGAACTGAAGAGCACCAAATATAAATGTACTGTATTTATAAAATACGAAATTGAGGAAAAATATTAACAATATTAAAAAAAGAGGTCAAACAAATGACAAAATAAAGCAGTAATATTTAATGTGTGCATAGATATTATAGCTAACGTTCAGTAGTGAAAATGATTGAATACGACTGTTAAATTTACTTTAATTATTTTGTGCAAAATAGAATAAATATTCGATAAAATTCATTAAAAATATTATTTTAACACAGAACGAAAGATAACTGGTAGGATAAAATAAAATCAGAATAAAAATATGTAATAAATAAGCTAATAATAAAATTCCTACTAAAATTCAGTAGTACAAGTCAACGATTGTAGCGACGTATTAAGACCAACCTCTCGACTGTCTAAGAAATTTATAAATACAATTTAATCACATCATTATAAAACATGAAAAGAAATAGTATTCATAATACTGTAATAATAACAGTATATAACAAGGTAAAAATCAAATGCAAAAAACTTCACAGTCATTTGATAAATAACGAGTTAAATGCTGTTAATGAGCAAGTTATAATTGCAATTAGTTACAATATGATTAATTTGCTATTTGTATAATAAAAATAGTTATAATAATAATGTTATACAGGGTGATTCAAAAGTGGACGATTTAATTTTGATGCAATAAAAAATGTTTTATGAAATTTTGATCCTGCAAAAAATGTTCTATATGAAATTCGAATGGTACAAAAATTTTCTGCAATAATGAACTTCATATTCAATTTGAATTTTATGACAAAATAAATTTCTCTCAATTGAAATAAACCAAATATATAATTAATAAAGAATTTGTATATAATAAAGATAACACAGAATAATAACAAATATGACACATATATAAACAATAAATATATAATAAATAATAAATATAATATAGTATAACGAAGAATTTATAAATAACAGAAACAACAAAGCATAATAAGGAATTTGTCAATAATAAAGATAAAAGAGAATAATAAAGAATTTATAAATAATAAATTGTAAAGTTATAAATAATAATTTAACTTGCAAATAAGTGTAAATTTGCGGCCATTTACTTCTCCATAAAATTTGATCCAAAAATGCAGTACTAAACTTACTATAATCTACTAACCAAATTATAATTTTTATTTTACATTAACTGAAATTAAAAAACATCAGTAAGTTGTGCACCGTTTGTACCTGATTAATTCCGCAAGTTGAACAAACTCGTTGAATTCAGTTTATTTTTCAAAAACAAGCCTCGGAATTCTAAAGGTCACTAACCCGCAAATACGACCTACTTAAAAACCAGTATCATCAACCACAAGCTCTAAAACCATCCTGAAGATAATTCCAGAGTAGAATAAAGCCATGTACGTCAAGAAAGCAGGATAATCATCCTAAGAACAGTAAAAAGAAAACGAACAAGGCTGAAATCAATTCCGTGGCAATATCCCAGCTGTGAGCCACCCAATTTGCCATAGGCCAGGCCATAAAAGATCCTAACTACGTTTCCCATATCGGTTTAAAACGAAAGCCACGAGCATCGCGTAACGCGTGACTCGTTGCTGGAATAAAAAAAGGAGAAAAACAGAGAACAGGAAGGGGAGCGACAAGTTTCGCGAAACGAGGAATTCATGGAAGCGAGAACTGCCTTTTCTAGGGGATAATAAAGTATTATATGTAGCTCGTAGAACGCTGGAAACGGTCCCTAGAGCCAGTCGATACGCTGCAATTTACTCGTGTTAAGAACGGAACTTACGGGATTATTATGCGAGCCGTGTGCATTAGGGGAAACGTAGCCGCGATATCGGCGCGATTGCGAACGTCATCGACCATTATCCATGAAATCTTGCGGGGATGAAAATTATTCTTTCGGCCACGACGACAAATTGCCATCTTTATTGCCATTATCGGACCGTGCTTATCGTAGGTGGTAAAATCGTGAGTGAAATCCCGGTACGTTTAAGTGCGTTTAAATGCAAATGAGAACCGCGTCGGACTCATACGACACCAGAACTGCGAGAGTAATGACGTTTGAATTAAATCTTCGATACCAGGTACGTGATCCCTGATTTATGACGGACATTTTACTGAAGCAGTCGTATAAAATAGATTGCTGATACGGTAATTGTTTTCATGCTCACTTTGTGGCTCATCGAAGGTTAACAAGTTTGGTGCTGGTGTCATATGGAGTGCAGTAAGGTTAATTGGATCAAGCATTTTTATTTTGGGATACTTAAGTTTTGAAATTTTTTAATTTTAGGTTTTTTCTAGATTTTAGAATTACTAATTTTCATGTACAATATGCAGGATTTTGTACATTGTTGAATTTACAGATCGTTGAGTTTTCAAATTTTCTGTTCGTTCAATTATTATATTTTGAAATTTATGAACGTATACAGTTCACCATTCCGAGATTCTAGACTTCTCAATTCTACAAATTAATAAATTTATAAATTTACGAATTTTTGAACTTGTAAAGATTTAAATATTCCATTAGTTTAACCCAGTAGTATGATTTGTCAAGTGCGTCAGTCAGAACTAATCACAGCTACAATATTAAAAAGAATGTTGAAATGTTGATTTGGTATTATGCAATCGTTGACTATGAAAATTATTGGTCTTATTTATTAAATTTATAAATTTGAATTTAAATATATTAGAGAATTAATAAATTTTACATAACTCCAAATTGAAGCATATTAAAAATTCGCACAACTGAAGTGCGTCACGAGTCAGACTCATCAAAATAGTGCAAGTAATGAATTGTTACTAACGTGCAATTACTACCCATAATTGCCGCCCATAATTGAATAATAATTCAACATAGGCACAGATAAAAATGTGACAAAAATAATTAATTACACTAAAGTTTAGCTTACCGAGCACGTGTCTCTTCGATGAAGTGTTCTTACCTGAAACAAAATAAAACACAATTTTAGTGCATCCACCGGTTAGTGAAAATGGTTTTATTTCTAATAATCGAGAGTACCTCGAATGAAAATTCGAACGATATTCGACGGTGATTTATCGCGACAAGTATTGATTGCAGCGGTGTGTTGTCTATGGAAGGCAAACTTTGAATCCATTAAATAATGGTACGATGGGAAACCATAACTGCGCTGTCGCGGACAAAAACATATTTGTGCTTATATAACCGTGAATTCCGCTATTATTGGAGAACTTCGATACACTACCGTAGAAACAGTTGCGTATATGTCATGTTGGCGTTATATCGACAATATCATTTGGTGGAATCGCACGAACGATCGGGAATCAAAATGTTTATCTGCAAATCAATCGCTACCAGCGTATTATCTCTGATCAAACAATATTGATTTAATAACTTCCGAAGAGTTCATTAAATTCTCTTCCATTACAGAAAGCTGATACTTTATGAAATTTTTAACGGTTAATCGATATTTTCACGATTTCACTTTAATTATATTGTGTTACTTTAAGAGAAAATATTTGTCAATTTAATTTAAGGTTTTTATGCATAGTTATTGCATGTATATTTATATTTGTTGTAAGTATTATAAGTATAGTATATATAATTATATAAATGTTATTAAATTTAAATTATGTTGTCAAATGTATTTATATATATTCAAGTTTAAACCCTTATACTTAAATATATTTAAGCTTGAGGTTGTTATACTCAAATACACATAAATACAATTACATTATATTGTCGTACTTAACCTCTTAACTTATGACTTTTCTGGCAAGCTATTTTAATACTTGGAGATAAATTGAACCTCGAAATTGAAGTTGAACAAGTTAATTTTATAAATATTTACAAATATTTCTATTAAAATTATCTGTCAAATTATTTTATCAAAATTATCTATGAAAATTATTCAATCGAAGTTATCTAGAAAAATTATCTAGCAAAATTATCCATCAAATTATTTTATCAAGGCTATTCATCAAGTTATTCTGTCAAAATTATCAACCAAATTATTCTACCAAAATTATCTATGAAAATTATTCTATCAAATTTATATAGCAAAATTATCTATTAAAATTACGCATCAAATTATTTTATGAAAGTTCTATCAGAATTTACACTATAATCGTATATTTATATATTGTATTATTACATCGCACATGTCATTGTATTATTTCTCTTGTACCATAAATAAGGAACTATTTCCAGGAAGGGATTTTACGCAGAACCAAGTACCATTGCATTGGTACATCCTCTCTGGTAGTAATTCTCGAGAACGAGGAGGAAACGTACGTCAGTTATATGAAATCGAGTGGACAGCTGCTGGCAGCGAATGACAGGTTGTTGTTGTTCGTTGTATTTGCTGATATGATGTGTACAGGACAAGGTTTCTGGAGTAGAGCTGCAGAATTAATTAAATTTGACGACTATGCATCGATACAGATTAATTGCAATTACATATTTAAACAAATAAATGATACATTAATTCTTTCGATGTAAAATAACTATTTGATTAAATTAAAAAATGTGAAAAATGAGTTGTAAATATTGTTGAATACTTATGAGATGCAGACAGAGTCTTTTTGACCCAAATACAAAAATATAACGCGTTTAACATAGAGTGAAAATAAAATCAGAGCTTTTAAAGTTTAAAAATTTGAAAATTTTCGAAGTCATTTTACGGTTATTTTAAAATTTACGAACTTCAAGGTTTTGAAATTTGGAGGTTCTAAAAAAATTCTCAAAATTAAATTAAATTCTGGAAATTCGCAAAATTACAAGTAGCGAAATCTTCAATTTTACATGTTAAGTTTTCTAAAATGAAAGTATTCATACTATAAACATCCAGTAAATATTTTTATTAATATACCAATATTGGTATACCAATCCAAATCTTGGTACACGAACCAATAATCTGCATTAGTTCCATCTGCCAACTTCTTAAACGCACAGGATACTCTTTCCTAATCAAAGATGGCATATAAGTGCACTACATTTAAGTGCACCACATCTAAGTGCACAACATTTAAGTGCACTACGTCTAAGTGCACTACATCTAAATGCACAACATTTAAGTGCACTACGTCTAACTGCACAACATCTACGTGTACTACATCTAAGTGCACTACATCTATGTGCACAACATTTAAGTGCACTACATCTATGTGCACAACATTTAAGTGCACTACATCTAAGTGCACAACATTTAAGTGCACTACATCTATGTGCACAACATTTAAGTGCACTACATCTAAATGCACAGCATTTAAGTGCCCTACGTCTAACTGCACTACATCTAACTGCACAACATCTACGTGTACTACATCTATGTGCACAACATTTAAGTGCACCACATCTAAGTGCACCACATCTAAGTGCACTACATCTAAGTGCACAACATTTAAGTGCACTACGTCTAACTGCACAACATTTAAGTGCACTACATCTAAGTGCACAACATCTAAGTGCACTACATCTAAATGCACAACATCTACGTGCACATTATTATTAAAATCCAACATTGTTACCCAAATAAATCAGTATAAATTAGAAAATAAAAAATATAATTATCCAAAAATATTTGTCAATTTTTCCCCACGAAATAATACGATACATAAATTTTAACTTTCAAAAAGGGAGTAATTCGATTAATATCCCTCATAAAATTTTACATTCCAAGGAAACGATATAATCGTCCAAATTACAAAAACGGATGACAAAGGAGAAAGGTTGCCGAAACAAAAGAATTATTCGTGACAAATACATTGCAAAACTGTCTCTATCATGATTTCGCAGTGCGTTCACGGATTCTTTCAATCTTTGTTACCTGCAAGGCAATCACATCTCTTTTGTTGGGCGAAGTAAATTTCTTCGGTCACGAGACGGTCTCTAGCTGTGCTACATATGATTTCCCAAGGGCACAGAGTACCGACATTTTGCAAAACGGCTATGTAACAGCTATGACCAAACGTGTATACACGTTTGTGAGCCATAATAAAAAGTGCCGCGAGAAAGGAGGAGACATGAACAGCTCGGGCAGATGAAACGTTTGAATCTGTGCCATGAAAGATTACTGAAATGCAAACTTCGTGTATGCATTTACTTCTGTTTCATTCCGCTATCCTTTTACGAGGTTTTATATCCAGAACATTGAATAGTCTCCTGGTAACAGTGATATTAATGATAGTCAAGATTTATTTGAGAAGGAAATTCAAGGATGTTATTAATATTACACGTAGGTGAAATTTATTTGAGAAGGAATTTAAAAGCTATTAATATTAAATGTATGTAAGAATTTTAGAAGAAAATTAAAAAGTATTACTAATCGTAGAGTTAAAAGGTATTACTAATCTCAGACGCTAATTACTATATAGATTACTAATCTCAGACAGCCACTTCCATGGCAGTCATTTAACAAGTGAAGTTGTTCAAAATTATGCACAAGACTGTTATATATAAAGCGATCTCAAAATGCAAGAAATTTAATTAACAAAAAGAAATGAAAAAGACAGAAAAGTTTTCATTAAACGAGAAGAGTCCACGGTTCACGGTAGCGGCACAACAATCCAGGTTCATAAAAATTTTACACACTGCTGCAGATGGCAGACACTAAAGGGCGTTCAATTAAGAGGAGGGCTACAGAAAATCGTGGAGGCCAGGGAAAAATAACCTGTGCATATTATTACGTATTCTTTTTAAATTAACGAACGCGAACGTTACGTAACAAATTCGTCGGCCGTGAAGAAATTTGGAGACACGTGTTTTGCTGTGCGTTAATAAAATAAATTTTACTAAAACTCGAATTTAGTGAAGAAACTACTTAATAATATTTCAATTAGAAAAAATTTAAAATTCAAATCATGCAATCATTTTTTATTTAGGTATTAAATAAATTAGTTACTGAAATTAGTAACTGAATTATATATTAAAAATATTGCTATATTATATTAAAAATAATTATTGTAATAATTATATTATGCTGTTATAATTAGAGTAATAATAGTACTATATTACTATAATTATTATTAATATAATATAATATAGTAAGATATTAAATATGATAATATTAATAATTATTACCATGATTTCATATTATAGTAATAAAAAATAATATTATACTACTATGTAGTAATATTATGCTATACATATAATATATTAATAAGAGTTATTAGTAGACCATGATAATCATTAACAATTGTTGCACCACTTTGCTAATTGTAATATTCTATATTATTACAATATTTAATTAAGAAGAAAATATACTGATGTAAGAATTATTTTTGTTCTTCCCAAATTTTAATTTTATGGTTACACTCTATTAGTAACTATACCGCAACGAAGTGAAAATGAACTACATTAATTATTTCAATAGTCTACTTAATATTTAAATAATTATTTCAATTCTTAATATACTTAATATTTAGCGAATCATTTCAATTATAATCCACTTCCATCAACGTAACTAAAAGGACTAGCATATATTGCATTATATCACATCCTTAAACCCTATCAATCCGTTTAAAAAATTTGTTAGAAAACATCGAACTTCTCGGTTATCAGGAAACATTATACCATACGTTGATTTTTTCCAGAAATCAATTGCGCTGCCTATAAATACCATCGGTGTACATTTAGTTGACATAGCCAGAAAACGAGCGAAGAAACCACTCCGTCACTTTCTCCTTTTACCTTCCGTTTTCAATTTTCTCCACCATCCAAGTCATCGCGCAATTATCAATCTTCCATAGAGCAGTATCAAACGTTCCGTTGAAAACCGTCAAGCCACGGTGACTCTTCAACAATGGTGTGCCTCGTTAAACCGCAAAGGCCACGCAATTAGATCACTCTCATCAGCAACGAGTCCTCGTGCTTAAACGACTATCGCCAAATAAAAGATGCGAACCACCCTGAAGATTCTCATTCTTAACGTCCATCCGATACAATTTTTTGCTCGTGAGCTGTCCATTCAAACGCACGCTTCGTTTCAGTCACGTGTGTACAGTCAACTGCAAGTGTGCTCTCTTAACCCCATGCCGTACAATTTATTTGTCAAATATATGAGTCAAAACTATTCATAGCTATAATATTAAGGTGGTTGCTCTCTGTTACCCCTTGCCGTACAATTATTTGTCAAATATATGAGTCAAAACTATTCATAGCTATAATATTAAGGTGGTTGCTCTCTCTAACCCCTTGCAGTATAATTATTTGTCAAATATATGAGCCAAAACTATTCATAGCTATAATATTAAGGTGGTTGCTCTCTCTAACCCCTTGCAGTGCAATTATTTGTCAAATATATGAGTCAAAACTATTCATAGCTATAATATTAAGGTGGTTGCTCTCTCTAACCCCTTGCAGTGCAATTATTTGTCAAATATATGAGTCAAAACTATTCATAGCTATAATATTAAGGTGGTTGCTCTCTCTAACCCCTTGCAGTGCAATTATTTGTCAAATATATGAGTCAAAACTATTCATAGCTATAATATTAAGGTGGTTGCTCTCTGTTACCCCTTGCAGTACAATTATTTGTCAAATATATGAGTCAAAACTATTCATAGCTATAATATTAAGGTGGTTGCTCTCTCTAACCCCTTGCAGTACAATTATTTGTCAAATATATGAGTCAAAACTATTCATAGCTATAATATTAAGGTGGTTGCTCTCTCTAACCCCTTGCAGTACAATTATTTGTCAAATATATGAGTCAAAACTATTCATAGCTATAATATTAAGGTGGTTGCTCTCTGTTACCCCTTGCAGTACAATTATTTGTCAAATATATGAGTCAAAACTATTCATAGCTATAATATTAAGGTGGTTGCTCTCTCTAACCCCTTGCAGTACAATTATTTGTCAAATATATGAGTCAAAACTATTCATAGCTATAATATTAAGGTGGTTGCTCTCTCTAACCCCTTGCAGTACAATTATTTGTCAAATATATGAGTCAAAACTATTCATAGCTATAATATTAAGGTGGTTGCTCTCTCTAACCCCTTGCAGTACAATTATTTGACAAATATATGAGTCAAAACTATTCATAGCTATAATATTAAGGTGGTTGCTCTCTCTAATCCCTTGCAGTACAATTATTTGTCAAATACGTCAGTCAAAGCTAACTCATAGATATGATATTAAAACAGAGAAAATTAAAATGTTGTGAGTATTTTATATTCAGCGATCCTTGACTATACAAACTATAGTTGGACCTAAATGTCAAGTTGAAGAGTATTCAAAATTTGAGCAAGGCTTATCACATTTGAGCTGGGAGTGCGTCATGAGTGAAACTCGTCGAAGTATGGCGAGGGGTTAATTTCTAATGATGACGATGTGCTGGCTGAGATAAAAAAGAGGATCTCACCGTTGATTTTTAGATTGTCGAATTAGAGAAGTAGGGGATTTTGGACTTTGAGAATTTAGAAATTTGAGATTTTGAGTATTTTGGGGATTTAGAAGGTTCAGAAATTAGAAATTTGGAATTTTGAAGACTTAGAAGGTTAAGAAATTAGATATTTGGAATTTTGAGGATTTAGAAATTTGAGATTTAGGGGATTTGGGTGCTTGAGAGTTTAAGAACTTAGAAATTTGGTGATTTTGCAGATTTAGGACCTAAAGAAATCAGGAATTTGGAATTTTCGGAAATTTTGAGAAATTTGAAATTTTAGGGATTTAATAGTTTGAGGATTTATAAATTTGGGGACTTTTAGGATTTAGGAGTTTGAGAAACTAGAAAGTTGGAGATTTGGAAGCTTAAGAATTTAGGAACTTGGGATTCAGAAGTTTGAGAATTTAGAAATTTGGGAATATAGGATTTTGAGAACTTAGAAATATAGAAATGTAGAAATGTAAAAAGTACAACTTAGAAATATAGAAATTAACAAATGTCGAAATGCAAAAATTAAAAAATTAAAAATCTACAACCTGTAGAAATTAAAAAATTAAAAAATTAAAAATCTAAAACCTGCACAAGTCCAAAAATTCAAAAATTTACAACCTGCAAACTTAAAAATCCCAAAACTTCAAAACTCCATAAACCTAAAAATTTGAAAAACCCGTAATTCGAGAACCAGAAAATCCCCGTATTAAATAACTAAAAAACCCTGAATATTTCTCTACCGAAAGATGCAAAAGCCAAAAACTTGTCAAGTTCTACACATGCACTTGGCCGTAAAGGTATCCACGTTGCATCCGAGTGTACCCGTCACTCGCCAGCAACAAGAGCGTGTTGCTGTCAAAGAGCGACGCGTTAAATGGCGGGCGGCCGCGCGGTCCTGTGACGAGAAGAGTGGCACAACAGGGCCGTAAAACGACTGCGACTGCGTGTTAAAGGCACTAAACGACCGTCTTTTTTTCGACAGGTCAGTCTGGGAAGAATTGATAGCCACAGGACTGCCGGTGATGGCGATCGATGTACGCTCGTTATCGTAAGATTTGTTGCTGGCGCCGTGTAGTACATCGGGGCCGCATGTTCGCACCTTGTTCACCGGTGCGCGGCCTTTATGGTCGGGCATAGTCGCCCGTAATAAGATGTTTTATCGGGGAATCACCGCGAACGAGTGTGCACTATCAATCTACTGGACGGAAGGCACTGTGAAACGCGAATTAATGCAGGCTCGTTATGAGCTGCCCGAGCGGATACACGTTTCAGCCTTGACGATCCGAGGTTAATCACGCGATTGCTGAAGCTACTACTAACTACCCGTAACTACACCTTCCACGGTGTAATGAAAACGGACACGGTGCACGATAAACGGATATAAAATTATTAAACTGAATGTTTGTACGGAACGATTAATTGATTCTGATTTCCTCCGTGATTATTTGCGGTGTTCGTTCTCTTTGGGGATGCTGGAATGTTGGGGTAGTATCTGGAAACTATAATTACAATCAAGTACAGAGCATATACACAGTATGTCTGAAAAGTAACGGAACTTTTTAAATTTAAGGAACACTATTAGCGACATCTATAAAAACAATATGCTATTTGTAAACAGTATTCCTCCTCTACAAAAGAAACCAATCGTTATTGGAATCGAGCAACGAATTGTAAACTTATAGTGTTTAAAGCGACAGAACCTTTCGTCACCGTGTCACAAAATCACGATGGAACAAAGAGCGAATATTAAATTCTGCTCGGTAAAGCTCGGTAAAACTTTTACAGAAACGTTTGAATTAATGAAAAATGTTTATGGCGACGATTGTTTATCCCGTACACGTGTGTTCGAGTGGTATAAGCGATTCCAGGATGGTCGTGATACTTTTGAAGACGACCCAAAGCCAGGTTTTGGGTTTTTCTAAATTCTAAACGATTCTAAAGGTATTATACTTCGGGAATTCGTTCCACAGGGACAAAATGTTAATGGCGAATATTATCTGGGTGTTATGGAACGTTTGTGGAAAAGAATCCTTCGTGTGAGGCCCGAATATCGAGCGCCAGGGAGTTGGTTTCTGTTGCATGATAATGCACCATGTCACAGAACTATCGCAGTTCGTGAATTTTTGGCGAAAAAACAAGTCTGTGTGCTCCAACATCCTCCATATTCGCCTGACTTATCTCCATGCGATTACTTCCTTTTTCCAAAATTGAAATTAGCCATGACAGGAACGTCTTATGACACTGTTACACAAGTCCAAGCAGCTGTGACAATGGTGATTGAAGCGATTCCGCAAAACGACATAAAAAAATCTATGTTAACATTGCCTGAGCGTGCCCAGCGGTGTATCGATGCGGAAGGGATGTATTTTGAATAAAAAAAATTAATTTTGGCAAAATAACTAATACTTTTTTTTTATTTAAAAAGTTCCGTTACTTTTCAGACATATTGTGTATAACATTTCTAGAGAAAACATAGCCAATAGCACTCGTTTTCCGGGATTTTGGGGATATGAGCACTTTGGAGCATGGATTCAGAATTTAGAGCCTTTGAATTTGAGGATGTAGGGATTTGGAAAACTTGGAAGATATAGGTATTTGAGGACCTTGGCATTTGAAGAGATAGGAATTTGCAGATATAGATATTTGAGTATGTTAAGATATGGGAATCTAGGGATTTAGGGATTTAGGGATTTAGGGATGCAGGAAATTGAATGTTTTGGAATGTGGACACATGGGTGTTCAGGGACCTCGGAATTTAGAAATCTAGGAATTTACAGATATAAATATTTGGGTACGTTAGGATATAGGAATCTAAGAATTCGAAGATCTAGGAATTTGGGGAAGTAGATATTTAGGTATCTTGGAATTTCAGAACCTAGGAATTGAGGACTTGAAAATCTATTTGAGTAGATATTTGAGCATGTTAAAATATAGGAATCTAGGGATTCCAAGATCTAGGATCTTGAAAATCTTAGCATTTCGCCATTCAGGGAATTAAGGACCCCGCCATGTGTGAATCTAGGGACTTGGACTAGGGAAATCTAAAAAAAACTTAAGGAGTAAGAGATCTACGAATTTAGGGACATAAGTACTTGCAGACCACGAAACTTGAGGATGCAGTCATATAAAAATCATGAGAATTGTATGGACATAAGTATTTTGGGATTCTATAATTTGAGGATATGAATTGAAGAAAATTTGGCAATTTGAAGATCTAGGAATTTAGGGACGTTATTACCATGAAACGTGGCGATTCAAATCTATAAGAATTTAGGGATGTGGTATCCAGAAATTTAGGAAGTTTGGAACATACAAAATACATTACACATTTTTACTCCATGCTTCTTAAGTAGATTAAGATTTCCCTTGATTAGATCGTATAAGAAAGTCAGCAGCTAGCATTAGTATAATGTTTCGAGCACTAAAGAGGCATACTTAGAATAAAACGCAGCGCATTAGCTGTGCCTGTGAAGCATATTTAGAGTGCAAAAGGTTAAGAACTGTAGATGCGTAACTCGTGCCTAATGTACCCTCGTTACTCATTTACCCCGTAAATGACGATGGTAACGAACAACCATAGTAGTAAATATGCTGGTAATGTTCTTGTTATGTTATACCTGCGCATTCTCGGCATTGTAACACTAATCGCACTACAATAATACTTTGAAACATCCACGTATACCCTGTGAACGTTTTTACTTCACTTTATTTGTTCATTTACGGGGTAAGTTTCTTTATGTGAAAGGAAATATACAGCGGGGATTTAGCATGTTCTACAAGTTCTTGCTTGGAGAAATTAAGATACATGTTAAAATTTAAATAAAAAAGGGATGAAGAAATGTGTAATAAGACAGACTCATATGTTATACATATAACATATGTTATATTATATGTAATATAACATATGTTATACATATAACATATGTTATATTATATGTAATATAACATGATGAATAATTATTCATAAATATTCAATAAATAACAAATAGAGAAGTATTCAATAATTAACAAATATATAGATATATTCAATATTTAATAAATATTTACAAATATAATAAATAATTTATAAGTAAATAAACAATTATTCACAGATATTCACTAATTAGCAAATATTTATTTTCTATTAATTAATTTTTTATTTTGCAAGACGTGTCTATACCTAACCTCATTAACAATTACCAAACCAGCCACCAAAAATTTGTGAAATTTTCTTGAAAACTATATTTTCACCGAAATAAAGAATTAGTACATTCATTTATTTCTTAATTCCATTTTTAATTTAGAAGCAAATTATACGTTGGAAAGTTCGGTGTTAAAAACAATATCTCAAAACCAGTATTCCTCAGCGGTACAAACAGAGTGCAACGTGATATACCTAACCTTAACTGAGCTAACGAAAAGCGAAGTAGCAGAAACATATTTAGAGGAACGGCGATCGCAGAGCCACCGATGTTCAAACTTTCAACCAACAAGTTGTCTGACTTCCGGTGAATTTAGCCCCAAGGTGGGACGAAAGGGATGGAAAGGGTTTGCTTTCGAAATTGATGGCCGATCCTCGCAACGACGAACCGGGAGTCAAGTTGATGGACCGAGTCACGATAAGGTTACACAAGAGTGATCGGAACCCTCGGACGGAATACAAATTTTCCTTCAGATGACTGATGTCGAGAAGTTTCCACTTCGTTATTCACTCGTATCGTTTTGCGTCCCGAGGAGTGTCATCACACCTGACGAAAGATTCAAACACTATGCGAAACTCGACTGATGCAGAAACAAAATCTTCTGGTAATATGTACTGTGTACTGCGATATAATTTTATGTATTGTGTACTTCGATATGGAATTAATTTAGTATTTATAAATTTAGAATGCATATTACAGCGAGGGGATTAGACAAAACTAAAAGTTTCTAGCGATACAATAATTTAATGTTTTTTCCTTCCTACAAACACATTTGTAGTTTCAAATCGTTCAAAGTCAAATTTATTTCTTAGGTACCACTTATTGATCCTAATGATTACACACGTCACATACAGCGAATAAGATATTAATTTAACCTCTTAACCTATAAATTTTTAGGCAGTTACGTTAAAATTTTAAGTTCTATCTTCGACGATCCTTGATTACACAGATTATAATTAAAATTCAATTGCAACGAAAATATCTGATTTGTCACATGTGAACTAGTATGCATCACGAGTGTGACACGTAGAGGTTAACCTTTTGTAGTTGAAGGTATTTTTACTTTTGGCAGATGACAACTCCTTTCAGCTGAAAAGTTTTAACTTTCGAATTTATTATTTCTCTATTATTAATTGCTATTACATGTTTCTCCAAGTCCACACATCACATAATGTATATTTAGTTAAAAAATATTTATTAGAAATTATTATTCTTCTTACATCTGAGAAGGGTTAATATTTGCAAATAAGAAATTTGATTGTATCTATAGTAACTTAGAAGTTGAAGAAATAATATATCCTTGAATTTTAACATTTCTCGTAAAAGCTAAACTGATTTTAAATTTGAATAATTTATGTTTTAAAATTAAATTTGTATAGTTTCTATAAACTAAACATAAAAATCTGACATGCAATAATGACAGAGAGATCAATTTATTGAATAAAATATGCGAACTACTTTGTTCAATCAATAGACACATTCCTCGCGTAATTATCCTTTCATCTAACTTATTAATAAAATTATTAATGTTCTCGGTCACGATCTCTCGTTGTTTCAACAGGATAAATTATACCGAACGTGAGCAGCAAAATTTAATCTGGTCGTACAACCAATTATGATAAGTAGCATAGTTGTGCTTTGTGTGAAATTATAAATTTTCATTCTGACCGTGAGTTCAGATAATTCTCGAATTATATTTGGAACAAATTAGTGGCCAGTTAACGTTGAAACGTGTCATTAAATTTTATGAAAACAAATTATATTTTGATAGAATTTCAAATGTTAAAAATTATATCAAATAACGTTTTTCTTAAACCCGAAAAAAGACATATTAAAAATAAAGAAAGATGCTTTCAACGTATTACAAATCTGTATTAGTAATGTACAATAAAAATTATTGTAGATTTGTATAATTTTAAGAAAAATTAAAAAATGTATATTATTTAATTAAATATATACTAATAAAATGGAATAAATTGAAGGAGTGGTATTGCTTCCAGTAATTTTGCCAAACATGGGCATTTGCTTATGATACATCAGAAAATATTATAAATCGTAAGTTTTGAAAATCTCACAATATTCATATTTTTCTTCATATCTGCGCTATCAAATATTCATCGTAATAAAATAAGCAAAAATGTATTAAATAAAAAGTACAATAAAATAAAATACTGTCGACCAAAAAATATCGAAGACACTAAGAAGAAAGATATAAAAAATTGTCGAAAGTGCGATACATTCTTGTAGAACGTATCTCACGCAACTGGGTCGAACTACACTTCCAAAATGGCGGGAAATTGAAAGAAATTTCATCAGCAAAGTTAAATGCTGTCAAATGGAGTATCACATGATGCATATGTTCGTTGCGAAAAGCTTTTGAAGGCTTTTTGAAGATTTCACAGTCCTCTTTCTGTTAAAATTCAATCATTAAAATTATATTTCAGACGAATAAAGTTGATAAATTCATGGGACCGATGAAAAATGTAGCGATTCTTCATTTACTTGTAATATGTAATTTCAGTATACATTGTGCTATTATACAAAATATCATATTATAAGTAAAAAGTCAAACATTTTCCTCTTTGGTGTACTTCAGTAATGGTACTTCAGTAATGTTGTGTAAATATTGTTGGATTATCACAATTTTCAAATAATATTGAATAAAATGAAACATAGTAGTCAATATTAATAAATATTCAATGAAATATTAAAGGATGAAAAGGTAAAGCAAACTTTGGAATTGTCAGAACGCAATCACCCGACGAGTAGCTACAGAACTAATAATTATCTGTCGGGTATTTATAAGACTGGTAATTATTTGACGGATATTTATAAAATTGGCAATTATCTAACGGTAGTTATAGGACTAATAATTATCTGTCGGGTAGTTATGGAACTGGTAATTATTTGACGAATAGTTATAGAACTGGTAATTATTTGACGAGTAGTTATAAGACTGGTATTTACCAAACAGGCAATTATGAGAACAGAATATAGAATAATCAGTATTCAGCGCAGTAAATCGAAAGAAAAGAACTTTTGGTAAAGTATCTACTTCTAATGATAATAGATAACAGAATTTCATCACTAGATTGAATTAAAAACACAAAATTAAAAATCTCCGACTATTTCTTCACCATAAATTCAAAATATAAAATAAATAAAAAATATTTATTTTTTTTATCACAATTTCAGAATATAATATACAATGATTTCTTCATCATAAATTCAAAATATAGAATAAATAAAAAATATTTATTTTTTGTTCACAATTTCAGAATATAATATACAATGATATCTTTATCATAATTCCAAAAGTGAAATCCGAATGTAAATCGCTGCATATGGAACAACAGTTGCAAAGGATTAAGGGATTAAACAAAATAAGTCCTAGATAACCGTTCTAGTGTTGCAAACCATTACCGCAACATTCAATGACCTTCTGGATTTGCTAATACCGTATTTCGTGAGTTGACCAACAAATTACAGATATGATTCGTAGCGAACCGCAGCATGACTTAATGAAGATCCACGCACATAGACAATAGAAAACCGCAGCATGATGCATACACAGCTTGATGCAGTAATATTCAGATATAATTGAACCCGATGATCGTACAGTAGATGCTGCGGAGATTTACTGCTAAAAATAATACTTGTCGAACATTAAAACGCTTCACGAACTCATATGCATATTATGAAATAACAGAAACAACTTCAAATAATAAAAATTAAAAACCTCTCATTCAAGATTACTTTGATTCGAATATAAGATTTAAAAAAAGTATTTGTACAAAAAAGGATTCTACCTTTTCCCAAAAATTATTTTTTGTACACAAGAAAAATATTATCAAATATTTAAAAATATTATCATATTTTATATGGAAATAAATTGTCGAAGTAATAATTATAAGCATATAATACATTTTTTCCTTTGTAGCGAATAAAGCTTTAAATATTAACTCGGATAAATTTTTGTGCTACAAAAATAATTATTTAAAATAAACGATATGAAAGATGTACAATCAATGGGATGAGCAAAATATAATTAATACTGAATTGATACTCGAAAATTTATAATTAAAAAAGTAACTCCTATTCAAACGTATGGTATGAATCACCTAAAACAAATTTTTTAATTGGAATGAGGTTTTTAATTAAAACGAACAACTTTATGAAACCATCATATTAAGTAAAAGCAATTAAATATAACCAGTTTTATCAAATACACATAACCACTACTACTGTGGAAATCAGTTAAGTAACTCTTAATTAGCTCTTTCATTTCGCATTAACTCCTATAAAAATTGTTTAAAGAAATCGAAAAATTTACAGAAATATATGACCGTCATATTAATTTTATTACAATTCGATGACCATGATATTCGCTTTTCAATAAAAATATAAAACGAAAAGGTACGTATACATTGCGAAAGGTTTTATAATGAATTTAAAACTCCTCTCATTTTAATCGCAGATTTCAAAAATTTCCTTTCAATTTTCCACTGTACAAAAACGAACTACATTTTACAACTGTAATCATATCAATATAAAAATGAATTAAAAGAATGAAATGAAATAAAAAATATCAGAGATGAAATAATTCAAGATTTTGTAATATGTTTTGTAAAAAATACCTTTCAATTTTCCACTGTACAAAAACGAACTCAATTTAAAAATTTTAATCATATCAATTCAAAAATGGATTAAAGAAAAAATATCAGAAATGGAATAACTCTAAATTTTGCAATATGTTTTGTAAAAAATACCTTTCAATTTTTCACCGTACAAAAACTGTATTAAATTTCAAATTTAATTAAAAAATTATAAACATATCAATTCAAAAATAAATTACATAAAAAATATCGGAAATGGAGTAATTCAAAATTTTGTACTGTTTTGTAAGAATGGAAACAAAATAAAATATATCAGAAATTATATAATTAAACATTTGTTAATAAGTTTCATAGAAAATACATAGGAACAAAATAAAATATTCCAGAAATGAAATAACTAAAAATTTGTTAATATGTTGTATAGAAAATACGTAGGTAAAAAATAATATAAACCAGAGATTAAGTAATTAAAAATTTGTTGAAATGTTAGACACAAAGGTAAAATCGTAATATTGCAATGTTTAAGGTGTCACATTAGTTTACGAAAGAAATACTGGAAGGAATTAAAAAAGTACTTGAGATCCGACTAAGACTTCTGGTAATAAAAAGAACAACCCCTTTTCAAGCCCAGTTCGTTCTTATTTAGTCTCGAAGACCGGGCTATTAACCAACACGTCGCCCGGTTCCTTAATAGTCGAAAGTCTGGTGGCCAATGAAACAAAGGAATTTGTGCCAACGAAGTTACTTTCGTACATTTTATTCGACTTTTCCACGGTTTCTATAGACACAAACGGTAGCTATTGAGAGAACTCGTTGAAAGAAAAAGACTTAATGAATGTATATCCCGGAAACAATGGTCCCTGAAGTACTCATTGAAATTTTGAGTGAATACTCGTTTAGAGTGTTAGACTGTTCAATATCAAATGGCAATTTTCCTGACATACGTATAGAATGTCTGATATGATTTAATATGAAAGTATCATAAAATGGTGCTTATGGTGTATGAGATTGGTACCTGTTGTTTCATTGAAATAAGTACGGAAAGTATTAATTAATATTCTTAACAAAGGATAGGTCTCTTATTGCTGAAATTAATAAATTGAATGATTGACCATTAGCGATTGATTAATCACAATTGGCACATTCTTGTAAAAAATTTCAAAGTTATAAATTTTTAGATTCAAAAATTTGGTCATTTGATTATTTGGGTATTTGATTACTTGGTTATTTAATTATTTGGTCATTTGATCATTTGGTTGTTTGTTTAATTAGAAATTTGGAAACCCGAAAACTAAAAAAGATAGAAATAAAAAATATAAAAATGTAGAAATATTAATTTTTCAAACTTTCTATATAGAAATATGGTAATTTGGAGTTATTCAAATTAAAAAATTCACAAATCTACAAATTAAAAAATTGAGTACTTTAGAAATGAGAAAAAATGAATTTAAGAATTCTCAAAGTTGCAAGTATAAAAAATTGGAAATTTACTTTACAGCAATATAAAAATTTCAAGCTTCCAAATTTCCAAAAACCCACATTTTCAAGATCCCAAATTCATCCACTTCCAAAATAGCTGCAGTATTTTACGAAGGTAGCATGAACAATTGTCTTTTTATTGAAAGCTAGAATTTCTCAAGTTAGAAACGCATAAATTTAATAATTCAATCAGAAAATTTTAATATATGTAAATTATAAAATTGAGATATATAACAATTTTTAATTAAAAAATTTTCGAATATTATACAATAACTATAGAGTTTCAACGAATATTCAAAATAATAATTTTTTACTACAAAATACAATTTTCACTGAATTAATTAATCCTTTAATTAATGTATGAACCCATATATTTTACCCAACACTTAAGTATCCACACTCAATTCAAAACTACACAAACATGCAACGATTCACAAAACACCGACAATTTTACACCGATCTTGTAACAAAAGCTAACGCTAAATAACGTATTAAAATTTCAGGTACACCATGACATTTAGGTGTTCATAAACTACAGGGTAATAACAATTAATTATTAAGACGGCGATGTTGTTTATTACCGCAACTCGGTTCTCTCGAAAACTACGGCGCAGTAGTAAAACGCATTATCCGAAGAACGATGAGCCGAGATAGTTTCGTTATTTATCGAATTCGAGTAACCAGAAGCTTTTGAGGGTACAGTATATTTAAAAGTTCGGCGAACTCTCGAAAAGTGCGAGGTAGGATACAACTTATAGCTGCCACGTACTTTTCTACCTAGCATTAAACATTTTACTTTGATCTCATTTTCTTACTCTAAATATATTCGACTACGTTCAAATTTATTATCTTGCTGCTGTTGACGAGATTTTACAATTGACAAAACTGAAAGATAATTTTATTAAGATGAAAGATAAAGTTGTAGGAGAGGAGAGGTCGAAGTGACGTAATAAAAATGTATCAAAAACGAAAAATATTTAACACTAGGTTTACGGATGTTTGATGGTTACTTATATTTAAATTTGAATTAACCCTTTGTCTTATAATATCGGATGCGACACGTGACGCATGTAACAGATCTGGCTCTTATTTTGACCTTGATTGAATTTTGACTTTCATTTTAATTCCAACACATCTGCCAATGATCGCCATATTTAAAATATTCAGAACATTTGAATATTCTTTTTCTTAATATGGCAACAATAATTCAGTCGCTGTGTCTGACGCACTTATTGAATAAATCATAAGTTAAGGGGCTAAAGTAGAAAAATAAATAAATTGGGGATGATATGTGAACTGTCTAAGACAGTGGTCGGCAACCTGCGGCTCAGTAGAATCATACTTGTGGCTCTTGAGTAGTTTAATAGTACATATTGAAAAATTAACTGCAATATTGCAATTGCCAAACAAATATAATAATTCTGCGCACGCATCAAAATGCGCGGCAGATCGCATGCATGTAAACCTAGCTTTAGCTAAGCTTGCTCTCCACACTCACCGACGCCTCACTCAAAACCAAAAACTGTTTCCGTTTTCTTTAATACGTTGACTTATATGTTCTGTTACTACGCAAAATAGAGTGTTTTGATTTCGCAATAAATACATGTTTCACAGCAGATATTATATTATTTTTTCTAATACACACCGATGTATGTACTTATATTTGGCTCTTTAGAAAAATAATTTATCACGTTGGGAAAAAAATGGCTCTTAACTCCAGAAAGCTTGCCCACCCCTGGCCTAAGACATTCTTTAGCTTGAAAATTGACATACATTTTTACAAAAATTTCTTAATGAGTATAAAATAAGAGATTAATGATCCGTCATTTTAACAGGTTCCAGTGTTAAGAAATGCAATATAATATGAACGATTCAATTATGCGAAAAAAAATAAAACACCGAAATTTAAAAGAAACACGAATGCGAGGTGAAGTTTAATGACGACGTAAAAAATAATTATAATTTAATACAGGCGGATGTGTTAATGTGTGTCTCATCACCAATTTCGTCAAGATGAAAGATGATAGACAGTCTCATAATGATGAAAGATAATAGATAATTTTGTCCAGATGAATAATAATAGCTAATCTTATTATGATGAGAGGCAATACATCATCCTACTACGATGAAAAAAAATAGATAATATTATCAAGATAAAGGAAAATATATAATCTTATCAAGATGAAATATAATAGCCTCGTCAAGACGAAAGGCAATAGATCATTTGATTAAGATGAAAAACAATAGATAATCTTAACAGAATGAAATATAATGGATAACCTCATTACGATACAGGATAATAGATAATCTTATCAAGTTCTGTTTCATTCGTTCTGTATTTAGATACTAATAAAATAATAAATTAATCATATGAAGTACATGATATGCATAAAGTCAGAATCTATTAAAGAGTGATGCAATTTGTAGTCAATAATACAATATATATTATTTGTTAAGTACGGTGATCTATTTAATTTAATTATATCTAATATGTTTTATTTTGTTGTATTCTATTTTTCATTTATTCTATTTTACTTAACCTTATAGAGCAAGTGAGGAGGAGAAACGCAAGTGTTATCGAAATTGCATGACGTAAAATTTTAAACTTCTAAAATTTCAAGGTTCTGAAGATTTCAAAATTCTAAAATACCGAAATTCCACATCTCCAAACATTACCAAATTACACGATTACAAAATTACAAAATTACAAAATTCTATAATTTGAAAATATCAAAACTATACACTTCGAAAATTACAAAATTCTAAGATTCTAAGATTTCAAAATTTCAAAATTTCGAAATTACACAATTCTAAAATTCTAAAATTACAAAATTACAATATTCAAAAATTTCAGAATATCAAAATTCTAAAATTTGAAAATGCCAAAATTCCACACATTTCGAAAATCACAAAATTCTAAAATTCTAAAATTACAAAATTTCAGAATACCAAAATTCTAAACTTCCAAAATTCAAAAATTCTAAAATTCCAAGATTTTAAAATTACAAAATTTCGAAATTCCACAATTCTAAAATTACAAAATTGCGAAATTCTAAAATTTCAAAATACCAAAATTCCAAGATTAAAAAATTTTTAAATTTCGAAATTCCAAAACTCTAAACTTCCAAAATATCAAAGACCTCAACGTCCCGAAATTCCAAACTTTCTTGGTCCCAAGAAAGTCCCAAAATTCCAAAATCCCGAAGTCCCAAAATACAAAACTCTTTTCTTTCCAAAGTCCTCCAACTCCCAAACTCCGAAACTCTCAAAACTCTAAAATCTCAAAGTCCCCAACGCCTAAAAAACCTCTTCAAAAATCACGACTCCTTAAAATTACCTTTGTTTTATTACCTAAACCCTCATACCACAATGTATCACACATTTACCGTATTACCAATACAAATAGAAACATAAATTCCGTGATACGCACAGCAGCGGCATGTCCCTTATAATTCTCTTCCGACCCGCGTGTAAATCTAAAATGACAAGATTCATCGATTCCATAAAATATGTGTCCGTGAAAGTGTTAAACCAAGTGTCGTGCATGCAGCAAACTTCCGAACTCGTTCAGCGTGCTTCGATTGAATATCCTCCATAAAACCGGACCGGTAAAAGGCTGGCTGATCAAATATGAACGCGGTTCCCGGAAACGAGCAGAACTTCACTTTTAACCGGAGATACGCGTTTTACCGACGCGCTTCTTCCCCATAATGTCTCGGGCGAGCATGAACCGTTTTAGAGTGCATTATACACGGGATAAACTACGGTTTATCCGTCGTCGTTGCTGGAACTCGATAACAGAGCCGATCCGTTATCGATCCGCGCACGATTCCGCGGGCTTCTGTACGCGGCTAATAAGATCGAACGGACATCGACATATAAGAGTCCGTAAAACGAGAGCTACGCTCGTGTAATTGGCAACATCAATTTGCCTGCTCGTTACGGGAATTCCATTTCCAATGAAAAAGAGCACCACTTAATATCGAGCCAGCTATTAGGCTGCTCCCTCTGATGTGATCAACGGTTTCTGTTCGGTTATTCCTCTCGACCGCGTTCTGTCGCCAATAATATTCTCACGTGTATTTGCATGGCGACCGGAATGCACAACGTGCTCTGACTTATCGCCACAGGGTAATTGCGTGAGATTTTAATCGCGGATAGATAATTGAGGACACGAGCTTTTATTTTTAGCTTTGATACAGGTGCGCGTGATAGGGTAACTGTACTTAATACGAAACGCGAGAAATCGCTTCTCGAGTCTGAATAAATTATGATCAGTAGAAATTTTGTTTGTTATGGATCATTTGTTCGACCCCTTGCCCTTTGATTTTTTTTTTTTATTTAAGCTTAAGTTGAACTCTCATAAGAGAATTATAAAGCTGTACATGAGGCTTACAATTAGTTGTACAAGGGATTCTACAGTAATTTTATAATAAATAACATTTTACACTTCTATATTGTTTTTTTTTAAAAAGCTATAAATTGCGAGACACGCTTCGATGTTCGGTTTATGGAGTAAGGATTTAACATTAAGCGCTGGAAATAGATCGAGTTTACTTAGTTTTTCCATCAGATCGGTTCTTTGGATATTTAACATGGGACATTGCCAGAGCACATGGTTCAGGTCTTGTGTTTCAAAGTCGCAGTTGCATTTAGCATCATCTACAATATGAACATGCGCCAGAGATGCAGCAAGGTTATAGTGGTTTGATCTGCATCGGTTAATTATAACTATAACTTGGGGTGAAAGGTTTCTGTTCGAGAACCATGGCTTGATGCTTTATCTATTTTCCATCTCGTAAAAACTTGAGAGATAAATTAGAAAAAATACAATATTGCCCTTTGATTTATTTGTAGCGTCAGTCAAAATTTGCGAGTCACAGCTACAATATTAAAACAGAGAAAGAAAGCTGAAATTTTATGTCAGTTTTGTATTCGGCAATATTTCACTATGCAAATTATAATTGGATTTGAACACCAGATTGAAATGTATTCGAAATTCGAGTAAGACTTGTCGCAGTTGAAGTGTGAGTCACGAGTCAGATTCGTTAAAATAGTGCAAGTGGTTAAGTTTTGGAGTAAGACTTGTCGCAGTTGAAGTGCGAGTCACTCGTCATTTGATACAATCAAATGGTTTGAAACAATTTTAAATATATTTTAACTAAATCTGTGGGGTGCACATGATATTTGAACACGACGAAACAGACAATAGTGTTTAATAATAGAAAAATAAAAGTTTGGCAACAATAAAACTACTTTGGATTACAGAGGATTAATACTCGTCATAAGGGTGGATATTTAAGAGTTTGGAAAAGAATTTTTTTAAATTTGTCAATATTACAAAAGAAGATGAAAAAAATATTTTATAATAGCTCTATCCTTTACGAATAAAACAAAAGAAAATGTAGCTAAATCGGACAAGTAGTTTCTGAGAAAAAAATTCGTAAATGAAGGCTGTTTTCAAAATGGGTAAAAATTGCAAACTTTGAAGGCTTGTTATTTCCTAACGAATTCGAAACCGGTAAAATAATGACTTAAACCCCCTCTAATTTCACGTGGACTAAAACATATTTTGATTAGAGCAAAATCGCAGATGGTGAGGTCAAAAAGATTTGACGTGGAATGACCCGAGATATTTGGAAAACGATTATTTTGTACTTTTGTTGTAACTATTTACTAAAGTGTAAACCCAATGTTTATGTAACATCATTCTCGTATTTTTCTCTGTGTAATGTTAATATAAAGCTCCTTTATATCGCAGAAAATTCTTATCGTCGAACGTAAAAATCGAAAACGCACAATGTAAAGAACCAGCAGTATGGTTGGATATAACCATTCGAAAACATTGATTGAAGCAGAATTTCTGTACGCGAATAGGAGACCCTGGAAATGGACTTGGTGTATGTGGTTGCCGTTCACAACCGTAGGAAGCCATTGAACAGGTCAAAATGCTCGACAAACGAACTTCGTGCGAATCGAAGGAAAACCGTCACGAGTCGCCCATTTTACAATGCATTCTACTCTACTTCCAGTCTGGGGTATCATAAAAATCAAGTGGAATTCCGAAGATATTGCGGAAAACAGGTTGTTTACAATGGGCTACAAATAACCAATCTTATAGAAATACTGACATTATTATTTTTGTATACAATGTTCACAAATTTCAAAGATAGTAATTGTAGAAATGGACGAGGTCATAAGAAGATGAATTTGAGATTTAATCTGATTTATTCGTAGGAGAATTTATATTTATTTACGGGAGAGTTTGAACTTATTTATTTACAGGAAAATTTAAATTTATTTATTTACGGGAGAGGTTGAACTTATTTATTGATAGGAATACTTAAATTTATTTATTTATAGAAGAACGTAACTTTATTTATTTATAGGAAAATTTAAACGCATTTATTCATAGGATAATTATTGATACTTATACTTATACTATAGACAAAATATGAACAAAATTATATTATATTATAGAGAAAAGATAAACCTCATACAAAAATTCTTCGTCTGCAGAAAACCTAACCTCTAAACAGAACCTTCCGAATTTCTGCTACTTAAAATAAAAAATCTAAAATGTGACGAATTAAACCTCGTGATGTGATTGAAGATAAAAGCCAGTATAAAAAATAGAATATAATCTCAAGATTCGCTGGTCAACATGACACTGTATGGAGAGAGAAAATGGCGGGAAGTAGGAATTTATGAGCGTTTTGATATAAGCCGTGACGCGTTCCGTGCCGATGGGAAACCGTATCCAGGGTCGAACAAAATTGCGGAAACAATATATTCGGGGAACGACTGGATGAATAAACGGCCGTGCCTATCGATTTTCAGATCGATAGGTAGCTACTGTTTCGTTTGCCTTCAATCCTCACAAGGGGTCGAAGCAGCCCGCTCTCGTTCCGTTGTTTATTGGTTTTAGTCTAAAAACAATGCCCCTTACATTGCCGTCGTTCCGTGCATCGATGAATATAACGTACAGTCAAGCGCAAATCTCACTTCCCTAGGGAAAATGTTGCAACCATTCGTAAAATGACCTGTAATTCATTGCATTCTGGAAATTTTTCAGAATTTGCTAAATTAGGTATTTGGGGATTTAGAGATATAGGAATTCAAGGATTTGTGCTCGTAGGAATTAGGGGAATTAGAGATTTTGGAACATGGGAATTTGGGGAATCAGAGATTTTGGAACATGGGAATTTGGGGAATTAAGGATTTTGCAACATGGGAATTTGGGGAATTAGAGATTTGTGCATGTAGGAATTTGGGGAATTAGGGATTTTCGAATATAGGAATTTGAGGAATTAGGGATTTTGGAATATGAGAATTTGGGGAATTAGAGATTTGTGCACGTAAGAATTTGGGGAATTAGGGATTTTGGTACATAATAATTTGGGGAATCAGAGATTTTGGAACATGGGAATTTGGAGAATTAAAGATTTTGCAACATGGGAATTTGGGGAATTAGAGATTTGTGCATGTAGGAATTTGGGGAATTAGGGATTTTCGAATATAGGAATTTGGGGAATTAGGGATTTTGGAATATGAGAATTTGGGGAATTAGTGATTTGTGCACGTAAGAATTTGGGGAATTAGGGATTTTGGCACGTAGGAATTTGGAGAATCAGAGATTTTGGAACATGGGAATTTGGAGAATAAAGGATATTGGGGAATTAGAGATTTGTGCACGTAGGAATTTGGGGAATTGGGGATTTTGGCATATAGAAATTTGGGAATGTACTGATTTGTAGATTTAGGAATTCGAGGAATTAAATTTGAGACTTTAGAGATTTGTAGATTTAGATATTTGAAAATGTAGGAATTTGGAGACAGAAATTTTGGAGATGTAGGAATTTGAGATACAAGAACTTTGGAGACATAGGAATTCAGGAACCTAGGAACTCGGAGATATAGAAATTTGAGAATTTAGGAATTTCGGAATCTAGGGATTTGGGGATGTAAGGGGATCATAGAAATTTAGAAATCTAGAAATTTCATGATTTAGGAATTTGAAAATCTAGGAATTCGAAAATATTAGAAAATGAAAAAAGTAATGTACGTATAACTTAAAAATTTTTTTAAATCACCAGTTTACATGTGTTTACTTAAGTAAAGGATAGTGTACGTTGTACCAGAGTGTACACTCGGCAAAATTGCGGTTCAATCGAACCAACAGCCGAGCATACTTTTTCATCCAACGACGACAGCAATATTTGTTCGATGCAAATTCATAAAATCGAATGATATAGACAGTATGCAGTAATTCACCACACGAACCGGGAAAATTGCATTCCGTTATAGAATAAATCGGCGATATACCATCATGAATGTTGAATCTTTCTTTATAAGCGTATCAATATGAAAATTTAGAAAAGGTATTGTGATGATGGTTTTTGGATATTGGAGTTATTTGGTCACCGTTCTTAATGAGTTTCCGGATTTCGAAATAGAGAAATTTGTAATTTAAAAAATTGACGATTTGGGAATTTGAGAGTTTAAGAATATTGAAAATTTGGGAATTTGAGAATTTGAAAGTTTTGGCGAAGATTTCGTAATTTGGAAATTTGGGAATTTGAGAATTTGAGAGTTTGGACATTTGAGGGTTTTGGAATTTGAAAATTTGAGAATTTAAGAATTTGAGAATTTGAGAATTTGAGAATTTGAGAATTTGAGAATTTGAGATTCTCAGGATCAAAAAATATGAATTTTCAGAAATTTTGAGATCTGTGAATTTGGAAATTTAGGAATAAACGAATTTACAAATTTATGGAAATTTGGAAATTGGAAATTAAAAAATTAGAAAATGAGAAAATTAAAAAATTAAAAAATTAGAAAATTAGAAAATTAGAATATAGTAATTCAACATCAGCAATTGGAAAATTAAAGAGTGTCTAAGTATCCAAGCACCATTCAAAAATTTTCAACCCCATCTTACAACCCAACATAGCAGCTTATCTCGGTGTTAAGCGAAAGTGCATCCATGCAGCGATAACGAACGAGTTTCAAAGCGATTCAGCCACGAATAACAGAGAAAGCAGTGCTGACAGATCTCGAAACGTGAACATGGATTTGTTTGCCAGCCGTGATCGAAAGAATCTGGATACCTTCTGAAGCCCTGCTAAATCCCAACAGGCGAAACAGCATGTTCACTGGATCTTTTTCTATGTACATACATACCTAGAAGCAGACAGAGTGAAAGGGGAAACACGACACGACGCGACGGAGGTTACAGTCAAAAAGGCGAAAAAATATTCTTATTCAGCGTAGAGCCACGTATCTCTTTGGACAAGTAAAGCACGGGAGAAGAAGTCAACGACGTGGCTTTTCGTGAATAAACTCGGGAATTGTGTCGCGGGAAGAAATGTCGCAAGGAGAAATCCTAGAAACAAATTTGAATAACCGCTGTCCGAACGACTCATCAAAATATCCGTCATCTTTGCTCGCTGGATAAGCCAGTATATACAAGTTCAATTGACATAATGTCACAAAATTGACAAAAATGTCACACGAGAATATTTGTATGTCACAGGATTTAATTGTCAAATGTCAGTTTGTTGCAATGAAAAAATTTAGTATAAAAATTTAGTCTAAGATGTGTTGAAGAGTTAGTGTCTATGTGTCAAGATATGGAGAAAATATTAAAAATATAAACTTAGAGAGAAATTTTACGTTCACGTTGATGTAGTTGAAATTTGGTGCTATATTATTAACAAATCCTGTCAAATATTCTCACAATATTCTGTTACATTTATTATTTATCAAGCACTTAACACGAGTTAGCAATTAGGTTTGTGTAGAAACTCTCAAAAAGGTATCCACATATGTGGCAATTGAAGTATTAATTCTAAATGAGGTTCAAGGTTGAAAGTATGAAATATGAAAGTCTGGAGATTGATAAGTAAATTGTAAATTATACAGAATTGCAGTGATATTTGAAACAAGAAGCACTTGTACAGAGGTGTTCCATATACAAATCCATTTTCAACAGCGACCAAGCTAATACTCAATTCGAATATCCCAAAGGAAGCATCAGCAAGGATAAAACTTTGAAAACCGCTGCTTCCATTACTTCCTATAACGGTCAATTTATCCGGCAGGAAATTCGCTATGCTAAAACAATCCGGAGGATAACGCGAGACGAAGGAAAAGAAAAAGAGCAAATAAATAAAAGAATAGCGTGGATGTTGAAGATGGAATGTGGCTACGTGAACGAGCACAGGCCAGAAGCAACGGAAGGAATTGGAGAAAGGGGTTGGATGGCAAAACGCTAGCATCGCTCTTTAGAGTCCCACGGGATGGGTAGAGACATGCTATCGGCCACTCCATTGCTCATCACAGCGTACCAGTTTCAGCCCGAACAAAGCTCTCCAGCAATGCTTTTCTTAAGGCCACCTAATCTGGCTTAGAAAGGACCGGACGTTCTATCCGTCTCTCCCTGCCTCGTTCTCTTTCTCTGTCAACTTCCGTCAGTTCAATTTACCTTGGCAAGAGTCGCATCATACGACACCGCGATATCTTAGATGCTGTGTGCGATTTTCGGTTAAGATATTGCACGCGAAGGCAACTTGCAAAATTAACCCCTCGGATTATGACGCCGAGTCACGTTGCTGTTATGTGACAAATCTCAATCGGGGTGGCACGGGGATTGAGTTTCACGCTGATTATAATATGTGGAATTAAGGATTGGTACGTTCAAAATATACCTGACAAGGATTGGTACGTTCAAAATATACCTGACAAGGGTTGGTACATTCAAAATATACCTAACAAGGATTGGTACATCAAAATATACCTAACAAGTTTCGTTTAGGTTTTCTAGGCTATAGAGTACATATTACGAGAAGATGAGACCTCAGTGCAATTCAATGGTTTATCGTTCCATCATTTGTAGTTTCAAATGAATTGAAAATATACCTAACAAGGATTAGTACATTCAAAATATACCTAACAAGGATTGGTACATTCAAAATATACCTAACAAGGGTTGGTACATTCAAAATAAACCTAACAAGTTTCGTTTACGTTTTCTAGGCTATAGAGTACATATGACGAGAGGATGAGACCTTAGTGCAAGTTTCTAACGACAATTCAAGGGTTTTTTGTTCCTTCATTTGTAGTTTCAAATGAATTGAAAATATACCTAACAAGGGTTGGTACATTCAAAATATATCTAACAAGGGTTGGTACATTCAAAATATACCTAACAAGCATTGGTACATTCAAAATATACCTAATAAGTTTCGTTTACGTTTTCTAGGCTATAGAATACATATGACGAGAGGATGAGACCTCAGTGCAAGTTTCTAACGACAATTCAATGGTTTTTCGTTCCTTCATTTGTAGTTTCAAATGAATTGAAAATATACCTAACAAGGATTGGTACATTCAAAATATATCTTACAAGGGTTGGTACATTCAAAATATACCTAACAAGGGTTGGTACATTCAAAATAAACCTAATAAGTTTCGTTTAGGTTTTCTAGGCTATAGAATACATATGACGAGAGGATGAGACCTTAGTGCAAGTTTCTAACGACAATTCAAGGGTTTTTCGTTCCTTCATTTGTAGTTGCAAATCAATTGAAAATATACCTAACAAGGATTGGTAAATTCAAAATATACCTAACAAGGATTGGTACATTCAAAATATACCTAACAAGGGTTGGTACATTCAAAATAAACCTAACAAGTTTCGTTTAGGTTTTCTAGGCTATAGAATACATATGACGAGAGGATGAGACCTTAGTGCAAGTTTCTAACGACAATTCAAGGGTTTTTCGTTCCTTCATTTGTAGTTTCAAACCAATCTTTACAGCAGCAATAAGGAGTCTACATTCTGGACTCCCGATATATACAAACATTGTATATGCTTATAGAAAGGTATAGATCAAGGTACAGATCTGGCTCTTATTTTGACCTTGATTGAATTTTCAGTTTCATTTTGATCTCATTTTCTCACCTTAAATATATTCGGCTACGTTCAAATTTATTATCTTGCTGCTGTTAACAAGATTTTACAATTGACAAAACTGAAAGATAAATAATTTTATTAAGATGAAAGATAAAGTTGTAGGAGAGGAGAGGGCGAAGTGACATAATAACAATATACCAAAAACGAAAAATATTTAACACTAGGTTTACGGACGTTTGATGGTTACTTATATTTAAATTTGAATTAACCCTTTGTCTTATAATATCGGATGCGACACGTGACGCATGTAACAGATCTGGCTCTTATTTTGACCTTGATTGAATTTTGAGTTTCATTTTAATTCCAACACATCTGCCAATGATCGCCATATTTAAAATATTCAGAATATTTGAATATTCTTTTTCTTAATATGGCAACAATAATTCAGTCGCTATGTCTGACGCACTTGTTGAATAAATCATAAGTTAAGGGGCTAAAGTAGAAAAATAAATAAATTGGGGATGATATGTGAACTGTCTAAGACAGTGGTCGGCAACCTGCGGCTCAGTAGAATCATACTTGTGGCTCTTGAGTAGTTTAATAGTACATATTGAAAAATTAACTGCAATGTTGCAATTGCCAAACAAATATAATAATTCTGCGCACACATCAAAATGCGCGGCAGATCGCATGCATGTAAACCTAGCTTCAGCTAACCTTGCTCTCCACACTCACCGACGCCACACTCAAAACCAAAAACTGTTTCCGTTTTCTTTAATACGTTGACTTATATGTTCTGTTACTACGTAAAATAGAATGTTTTGATTTCACAATCAATACATGTTTCACAGTAGATAATGGTTATATTATTTTTTCTAATACATATTATCGATGTATGTACTTATATTTGGCTCTTTAGAAAAATAATTTATCACATTGGGGAAAAAATGGCTCTTAACTCCAGAAAGGTTGCCAACCCCTGGTATAGATAGTTCACAGCAAAGTCAAGCGTAATGTAGACCAAGATCGACAAATTTTCAAACATATTCTTCTCGGAAACAAAGCCTCGTATGAAAAAATTTTATTCTACGTTTTCGACTTATTTTTTAATGCAGAATCACCCCCTTTCCGGTTGTACCACCAGTTACTGTATAGTGTAGGATAAGTTTGAGTAAAGGCAGAAGTGT
Organism: Megachile willughbiella; assembly: GCA_945859595.2. Classification (NCBI taxonomy): domain Eukaryota; kingdom Metazoa; phylum Arthropoda; class Insecta; order Hymenoptera; family Megachilidae; genus Megachile; species Megachile willughbiella. The sequence goes on from OX243807.1 coordinate 5,265,009, forward strand.
CTCATTTTCAAATCTCAGAATTTCTAAGTTTCTTCATCTTCCAATTTCTTGTTCCAAAATTCCTAAATTCCTAAATATATTCTCAGATTCTTAAATACTTTAAATTCGGGAGAGAGTATTACAAACATCTAAGAATGCAAGTATGGCAACAATCAAAGAGCTACTACAAAAAGAGCAATACAACGTGCTACAATAACGCAACTGTAAAATTAAACAAATTAACACATGCAACGTGCTCTCTGATGCAGAGAAGGAAACACAAAAACTGACAATTGCAATTGTTCGATCATTACAATAAAGGAAAAAGAAAAGCGTCACAAAGGGAACAACGATTCGTGCCTCATCACCGGTGATCGCGTTTGTACTGGAAAAATTGCAGGGAATCCATTTTACTTGAACCGAAGCACTTTGATGCGGTGGAAATTGCTTGAAATCCGTTTTGCTTGGATCGTAGCGCGCCTATCCGATGATATAATTCCATGGAAAAAATTCTGCCGTACCGATTAAACTGTAGCTACGTCAAAGGGACATTTTTTCTACACGCGAACGTCAGCCCCGGAAAATAGACGGAAAAAGGAGAACGATGTACCCATATTTTTTTCCGCGATACGTTCCATATCAAACGTAATCAAAACGCTTCGATACGGCTCGAGTATCATTTAACCATCAAGTGCCCTTGAAAGACTTGATCAATTCCGCAATTCTGAACTCTTGTATATTTAAAATGCAAATGATTTTTAAGTAAGTAGAATGATAAAATAGAGTGATACGTTATTTGATAACGTATGATTACAGGGATGCGTGGAGTGATTTATTGTTGTTTCAATTTGTCCCCATTTATTTGGGAACTCGATATTTGTATAGATATTTTGTATTATAATTATATGTAATATTTTTAGATTGATAAGTTTTCAGCATTTTAGAGGACTAAGTAGGGAAGTTATAAAATTTTTAAGTTTATAAGTTCAAAAAGTCAGAAATTAAAGAATTTCTCAGTACTCAAATCAATTTAATCAGTCATGCATTTATAAAGTTCGAAATTTTGAATCTTGAAAATTTTCAAAGTATTGACTTTTCAAGAAGCAAATTACATTTTCAATTACTTAAATTATCAATTCAGTACATTTCGAAAGTCACAAATTCTTAGGTTACCAAAATGGCAAATTACCAAAATTCGTAATATTCTGAATTAAAAAATAATAATATTCCTAAACTTGAAAACTTTCAAAATATTAGGTTTCTATCTAATGAAATGTTTTAATACTAAAGTTGCAAAATTCCCAAATAACTAAAATTCTTAAATTTCAAAATTTCTGAATTCCTGAGTTTCTAAATTCCTAAATTACTGAATTCCTGAATTCCTGAATCCCTAAATTTCTGAGTTTCACAATTCCTGAATTTCTAAGTTCCTGAATTCCAAAATTCCTAAATTTCCATTTTCTTAAATTCCTAAATTCCTAAATTCCAAAAATTCTAACTTTTTGAATTCCTGAATTTCTAAATTCCTAAATTTCTAAATTTCTAAATTCCTAAATTTCTAAATTTCTAAATTGCTGAATTCCTGAATTCCTGAATCCCTAAATTTCTGAGTTTCACAATTCCTGAATTGCTACGTTCCTGAATTCTAAAATTCCAAAAATTCTAACTTTTTTAATTCCTGAATTCTGAAGTTCCTGAATTTCTAAATTCCTAAATTCCTAAATTCCTAAATTCCTAAATTCCTAAATTCCTAAATTCCTAAATTCCTAAATTCTTAAATTCCTAAATTTCTAAATTGCTGAATTCCTAAATTTTTACTTTCTTTAAGAAATTAAATTTGCGAAAAACCAGATCGCTAAAATTCCAAATGAAAAAAGTTGCGAGTCCCAAAATTGCTAATTTCAAAAGTTGTAAAATTTCCATATTAGTCAAAAAACTAAATTTCCAAAAACTTCAAATTATACAACTGCAAATCCAAGAATTCCTAAACGACCAAATTTCTAAATTATCAAATTAACATTCCCCTAACTTCACATATCTTCCAATTCCACATATGAAACTTCTACATATCAAAGTCCCTAAAATACAGAAACCCACAGTATAGAGTCAAAATATAGCACACAATTTCACATTTTTAAATCCAAAATATGCCCATAATGCGCAAACGCACAATTTACAAATAACCTACACGATTAATGTATACTTCGGTCGACATCCTAACCAAACGAACCAACGTAGAACTCCCTATCAAAATCTGAACCCTTTCAGGACTTTATTGACTTTTTCCATTATATCCGCATGCTACAGACATACACCATTTCAAATAACCAATTCACATTCAGTATGAATAAAATCAACAGCAAATTCCCAAAAGCTCCATCGTCGATCGCAAACAACGATCGGAACAAATCACACACCCTCGGCGTACGCGAAGCGATAATATTTTTCTAACTGATCCCGGTCGCAAATGACCTTAACAAATACCTTTACAATCGTTTCACTCGAAATTTGCACAATGACTCTAATTAACTGGATTTAATTGCACGGGCCGTGAGGGAGACAGAAGATCGTGAAAACGCGATGGAAACGGGAGAAACAATGCGGGACAGGGCGAAAAGGGAGCAACAAAAAGCCAGAGGCTATTTCGCTTCTTGTCACCGGAATACACGAGCGTCAGTGGACACCTACGTGTCCGATCGTAATGATTACCCGCCACACGCCTACCAGATACAACATGGCCAACAGCTGGTGACGACATGTTTAACCATCATTCGAATCCGGTGGTTGGGCCTTTGTCGTGCGCCAGCGAGTTCAATTACACGCGCGCTTGCTCTATTAAGGGCCATTCTACACCGACATGATCGACCACTTTTTTTTTTCTTCCTTTTTCGGATTCTCTCACCGTTTGCCGCGTTAGAGCCACTTGTCACTAGACCGTGAAAATTTACTAAGTATTTCACGTTGCCGATTTAGACATCGATAGCACGCGGTTTGGAGATGAGAAATGGCACTTGCGATATATCAATTTGAAGCTTAGAATCTGATGAAAGTGATTATATGAATTTTGTGTGTGTTAGTAGATTTATGGGAGATAAGTGGACAATATTTGTAGATTTTTAGATTTTATATTGGATATTTAAATTTCGAGATTCTTGTATCCGTTTCTGTACTCAGAGATCTCTAGATTCCTATACCCTTTGCTATAAATCTGAATATCAAAACCCTTATACCTTACTAAATTGCTAGTATGTAGTCATGTCATTAATATCTCCAGATGTCCATATTTCCAAATCTTTATATGTACTAATACCTACATCCCAAGATCCTTATATCCCTAAATATATGAGCAAATATCTATATTCTAGAATTATTATATTCCCATTATATGTGCAAGTATACCTTAGGATTCTTATATTTTCAGATATTTATATCCAACGAATCTTGTATTTGTAGATACACCCAGATCCCTATATCCATAAGGTTCTACTTGTGTACAATACATCCCTAAATGTTTATATTCTCAGATCTTTATACTTTCAGATCTGTGCGTGTCTAAATCTACATATCCACGAATACCTGTCAGCAGATCCTTACATCCCCTTATCTTCAGGTCCCTACATCCTTAGATCCATATAACTCCAAATTATACCCTCAACTTCCCAAATCCCCAAATTGTTATATACTTAGATTTTCACTTATTCAAATTATAGTATTCCAAGATCCCTGCATATCAAATCCTTGTATCTCGAAATCTCTGTGTATCGAAACACAGATGTGCTAAAATCCCTATATTCTCAGATGATTATAATCCAAATTTCTGTATTCCCAGATTTCTATATTCTAGATCTTCATGTTCCGAAAAACCTATAAGATCCCCACATCTAAATCTAAATCACAAAATCCCTAAATTCCCAAGTCCTTAAATCCCCAAATCCCCAAATTCATAAATCCCCGAATTCCAAAATTTACAAATTCCTAAATCCCCAAATCCCAAAATCCCCAAATCCATAAATCTCCAAATCCATAAATCCCCAAATCCATAAATCCCCAAATCCATAAATCCCCAAATCTATAAATCCATAAATTCCTAAATCCTCAAATCCTCAAATCCCTAAATCCCTAAATCCCCAAATTCCTAAGCCCATAAATCCCCAAATCCCTAAATCCCTAAATCCCCAAATTCCTAAGCCCATAAATCCCCAAATCCCCAAATTCACAAATTCCTAAATCCCCAAATCCCCAAATTCCTAAATCCCCAAATCCATAATTCCCCAAATTCCTAAATCCCTTAACCTCCAAATCCATAAATCCCCAATTTCCCAAATTCCTAAATCTCCAAATCCATAAATCCCCAAATCCCTAAATCCCCAAATCCATAAATCCCGAAATCTCTACATTCCCAAAATCCCTAAATCCATAAATCTCCAAATCCATAATTTCCCAAATTCTTAAATCCCTAAACCTCCAAATCCATAAATCCCCCAATCCCCAAATCCCCAATTCCCCAAATTCCTAAATCTCCAAATCCATAAATCCCCAAATCCCTAAACCTCCAAATTCATAAATCCCCAAATCCTTAAATTCTCAAATTCCTAAATCCCCAAATCCCTAAACCCTCAAATCCATAAATCCATAAATCCCCAAATCCCTACATTCCCAGAATCCCTATATCCTCAGATTCTTATTCAATACACTCGATATTTGCTTATCAAATCACCACACCTTCTCTTCACTACAATATTTTAGAACTGAGGTTACAATTTTTCACCGCGTATTTAACAATACATTTCCAATCACATTTTTCAAGATAAAAATATAAATTTAGAAATATAATTGTTTTCACAAACGATTTTATAACTCCATTTTCAGTTCTATTATTATATGTGTACCGAATATGTTAGCAGCACTTTAGGTCTGTTCAGGTCAGTTAAGCGAAAATTATGTCGATAGTGTACAAACTAATAACAAGTTAAGTGTGCAAGTTAACAGTAAATTGCGGGATATAGTATAATTATTGAATATTAATAATTTCAGTTATCCGTGGTGCTCAAAGACTTTAACAGTGCAGCCAGCTTTGTGCAATAAATTCGTAGTTCAGGCGAGTAGGATAACTAGTCAAGTACATAATTCTGGTGGATTATGTAGAATATGGCAAAATACAAGCCGGTAAGCATCTAACAATGCTATAACACATTTTCATACTAATTATACGTATTACTATTATTATATACATAAAATAAAAAACGCGTATTTAAACATTTAATATATACAAGTTATTTCAGTTGATAGTCGAAAATACTAATTAGCAAATAATTTCTTATATCTTGATTTTTGATGGAGGACTTCTCTGTGGATTTTTTACTCAACTTGAAAAAATCCTTGCAAATTTTAATATTATTTAGAATTTGTTTACTTACATAATTAAAAATACTCAAATTAACTGACATGAATAATAAATACAATAAAACATCGTGAAAGTATTTAACAAAATTTGTTAAAAGTAAAGGCACTGTCTTCATAAAAATATTTTGTAAAATTTGTTAAAAACGAAAGTATTACATTTATAAAAATATTTAATAAAATTGATTCAAAACGAAAGTACTAATAAAATTTTCAACAGCTTCGATGTGGCACTAACCATGTTAAATAAGCCATTACAAAGAAGTTGCAGAGTCGTTCAGAATTTTAAAAGGTACTCTTTTATTTCGGATATTTCCGAACTTTCGTTGGTTCACAAACTGCTTAAAATTCACAGGAAGCTTCTTGGCAATCCTGCGAGCTGAGAAATTGAAATAGGAGAGTGTCAAAGTCGTCACTGGAACCCAAAACGTGTTCCCAACCAAACGACCGACTCATTGGTGCCAAGTAACTTGCAGTAACCTCGCAAGCTACGTTAATTAATATCCAGCTGAAGGAAATTTATCGAAGTTAAAGTAGTTTATAGTGTTTTCAAGAACACTTGACATTAGTTTACATATAAGTACAGTGTATCGAATATTTAATACGAACGTATACATGTACACATATAAGTACGAGGAAAAATATAGTAAAATTGTTCTAAAATGTTTTTTCAGTACAAGTAGTATGATTTTATTAGATAAACTAGTACTTCCTGCATTTTTTATTTTCATTTTTAGTTGTTCATTTCCTTCAAATCAGGGATATACGTTTCTTCTATATGTATTTTTAAGAAAAATTTCGAAACTGACACTTCAAAAACCTAAAAAGATTAAAAATTCTGAAATACTATTGATATGAACTTTTGAAGTACAGTATTTAAAAAAATCAGAAGGTTCAATGCTTCAAAGTTAACAAATTTCGAAGTAAAAAATTGAAGAACTTCAAAAATACAAAATTTTAAAATACCAAAACTACAGAAACCCAAAATTCATTTAAAGTATCAAAACAGAAATCAAAGTCCCAAAATTTTAAAGATACAAAGTTCTGAAGTTATAAAATTTCAAGTTTCATAAACCCAAACTCATAAAATTCTAAAGTTACAAAGTTTCAAATCTACAAAACTGCAAGGTATAAAAACACAAACTCCTAAAATGATAACAAGCTTTAAACTGTAAAATTTAAAGTACACACCATAACTCCTAAAACTAAAATTTGGTCTCTCCAAATTTCAAATATCTAAAATCTCAAATCTCTACTGTATACAATTCTCCGAAATTACATAATAAAATTAAAAATTCACAAATTAGCTAATAATTACTAAACATCGTTGCTCCACATATCATTGCTCCAAAACAATAATACAAACTTTATTCTGCAAACTCTATTCCAAAAACGCACATATTATATGTGAATTAGGTTTGAGGATTATCTTTAAAAACACTATCAACTATGTCACACAAACAGACCAGATCAATACTTCAAGACTTGGGACAAAATCGTACATTAGAAATAAAAAATCCAAAGTGTCAGATCAGTTTTTATAATTACCACATATGACCACATACGATCCCCCAAAACTCAACCACATCACATATGAGATCAATATTTCAAGACTTAAAAAAAAATCGTGCATTATTATCAGAAATTCAAAGTGTCAAATCAGTCATTATAACTACCACATATGACCACGTATGATCCCCAAAACTCAACCACATCACATACATATCAGATTAATATTTCAAGACTTAAATGAAAATTTTTGCGTTATTATCAGAAATTCAATGTATCGGATCAGTCACTATAACAACTACCACATACACAGTCCCTCAAAACCATCAACTTCAACACCTATGACCAGATTAATATTTACAACTATGGCCACTATAGTGGTTCACTCTACTGGCTTACTCGCTCACCGTTTCAATTGAACAATCGTTTTCATATATTTTGATTCGCACATTTTTGCCTTCATCACGTTTTATAAGAGTATTAACAAATCCCACAAAAGTACATTACATGTAAATTAAAAGTTTAGGCACCATGGGAGCACCTTTGCACTAATACACGATATTGGCAACATTTGGAAATTACATATTTTGTGAATTTTCTAAAAAAGTAAATTATCAAAGTTAAAGCATATCTTTGGGAAAAATTATAATTCAATCATCAGAAACTTCATTTCAATGTACTGGCGTAGCATTGTCACACATTGTACTGTTTACGCGTAATTCGAACTGTGCTGTACAGAGAAGCAGCGTCGCGTAAAGTTCAGCCGTGCTTAAGAGGTTAAAAAAGAAAATAGTTATTATCAGAAATCCAAAGTGTCAGATCAGTCGTTACAACAAATCCAAGGGGTGATAATTGTAAAGTTACATTCTCCCCGTCCGGGCAGTTAACGCACCTGCATCGAGCCGGCAGCGAGAAACAAAGGCAGGAGCGTGCAAAAATAAACAAGAGAAAGCACCAACGGGGGAAGAATAGTTTACTTTTTTCATGCACGAGAACATCCTCGTTTTTTTTTCCCAGGTTTCCATCCCTTTCATCAGCCAACCGGCGAATAGAAAGGGGACGCGGTGGCCAGTAATAGGGAGGAACCGAGGTATCCGTCTGTTTCACTTGAAAAAGGCACTTTCCCGTGGCAGCACAATAACCAGGACCAGTTATGTACGTGCCTGAAATAAAACGGGTTCTTAAGGATCCAGTAGACCGGCGATCCAATTCTGAGTTTACTTTTAAAATCCCCATATCGCACAATTCGAAAAACTGCAACGAGCTTTGTCTCTTCTGCATGGAGGGACAAAGTCTGAAACAATTTCGTCAATACTTTTTTAAGCAACGAATTTTCTCGTACTTTCATTTTTGACCTTTTGCACTCGAAAGCATTTTTGCTGTTGACAGATGACAACCCTACGTGTAATATAGACTTAATTTAAAATTAAAATTGATGTTAAAAAATAAAGGAACACACGGCTAAACATAAAATCGTACACGCAATTTCCTATCTTGATGAAAATCAACGCAGATAAAAAAAAGCATCTTAAAAACGTATGTAACATATAGTTCACAACATGTGGAGCTTTTTAGGTAGTTTTAGTGTTAAAAATCCTTCAAGTGCAAAGTTTGAAATTTTCCTTATTATTTATTGCTACTATTGACTGTTTCACTGTATTCATACTTCACATGACATAGATTTAGTTAAAAATTATTTGTTACAAGTTGTTGTATTAAACCGAATGAGTGTGTCACCTTCCAAGTGTTAAGGGTTGAAATATTTTTTATGTAATTATGTAAATTCATTCGAAACAAGATTTTGCGATTTGACTCTTAAAATTTTATTACTAAAACTGCCAACCAGTCAAAATGACAGGTTTTAGGTTTCACATTTTGTGCTACCCCTAAAAATACTCGGAGTATTCGGTCACCAGAGTTGACCCCTAAAGTGTACTGCAATCATCGGTACACAACAGGACCGCCATGTTTGAATAAGTAAAATCTATAATATAAAGATCTCGTAGATAGGATATTTCATTGTATTCGATCTTCATTCGGCCCTTGAGAATTTCCACGACCTTATATATTCGGTGACCTCGCATATATCGAATAGGTCATCAAAATGTACAACGATCGCAGTAAAATGTTACGTTTCGAACGATCCGATTTTTGGACCAACCGTTAAACTTCAGTTACGTCGACGAATAAAAACGAGTCGTTGTTCGCGAAAGGAATAACAACTGGATAACGTAAAGCTGAATTAAGCGTTGGTCAGTTGTATGCAAGATTGATGTGATACTGTAACAATAACTTTGGGGAATATCGTTGTGCAGGTTTATGTACTTTTGCTTTAATTTTGATTATGCATGCATGTTTTGATTATAGAGGGACGAAGAGTTTTGTTGGTTAGTTCTCTTGTTTCTGGAAGTAGATGTTAAGATTGCTTTATGTCACAATGTCTTATTTTGTTTGAATAGGTTGTGAAACTGAAAATTATTTATAAGACAGCAGTGTACAAATTAGTGCAATTAATACTTTGGTTAATAGTCGTGCAGTCTGTGTACTATAAAAATGATTAATATCATCACAACAAAATTTGAATACATGTGCATGTACATATACCCTTGAGCAATATTTATAAGGGTAGAATATAAAAATTAATGAAATTAATACTTTTGTGAATAGTGGTTCATTTTGTATGCTATAAAAGCGGTTAATATCGTCGTACAATAAAATTTGAATATATATATACAAGATGTCTCATAACTAGTGTACCTCCCAGAAAAGGGCTGCAGCTGAGGTGATTTTAAATAACTTTTTTCTATACAAAAATGAGGTTTGAAGCTTCGTTTTAGAATAATTAACGAAAAACACCATTTTTCTAAAGAGAAAAGTTGTTCAGAATTATCTCAGCTACAACCCCTTTCCGGAAGTAATACTAGTTGTGAAACAACCTGTATATGTATACATACTTCAAACTGGAAATTATTTATAAAAATTAGAGAAGTAATACTTTAATGAATAGTGGTACATGTACTATGAGTGGTTATACTATATAGTGGTACCAAATAAGTGGTATTAAAAATATAGTGGTACCAAATAAGTGGTACTACAAATATAGTGGTACCAAATAAGTGGTACTAGGAATATAGTGGTTCCAAATAAGTGGTACTACAAATATAGTGGTATCAAGTAGTGGTATCAAATAAGTGGTACTAGAAATATAGTGGTACCAAATAAGTGGTACTAGAAATATAGTGGTACCAAATAAGTGGTACTAGAAATATAGTGGTACCAAATAAATGGTACTAGAAATATAGTGGTACCAAATAAGTGGTACTAGAATTATAGTGGTACCAAATAAGTGGTACTAGAAATATAGTGGTACCAAATAAATGGTACTAGAAATATAGTGATACCAAATAAGTAGTACCATAAGTGGTACCAAATAAATAGCACCATAAATGGTACCAAAAAAGGTGTATATACAACCAAATCGGTTAACATCATTGCATAATAAAATTTTGATATACATAAAATATTTATCACTAAATTTCTCATGAAAAAAAAAATTTGGGTAAAATAAAACTTATTTAACATCAGTATAAAATCAAAACTTAACTGAAAATTACAGAATAAATTTAAGTAAATTGAAGCAAGATACAGTTTTTGAAGTGGCAAGCTATTAGACAATTTTTTTGATGGATTATTTATGCTATAAATTGAAAGGAATTAAGAGGCATCAATTTTTATTGAAATATAGCAAGCATTTTGAATTTAAGGCACTCAAGCTACGATGGATAATTCTCGTAGTCTATAATATATGACAGCATTCAGTTTGACGTGAAGTATCGTGGCCTATCGATAAGGTGTTAAGCTGAAAATAACCGCGAAAATACGAGGGTCGATCAAATATAAACGAGACATTTATAGCGCTAAAATATATATACTGACCTAAAATTTATGGATTATGTGCTCCTTTTAATAAACAGTCCTTGGATGATTATAACATTATGCCAGAATATGTAAATTTTGCAATTTTATCGCTGTTTACAATCGTGATATACTTTTCTAATATTAGTTGAGTAAATATAACAAAATGTTGGGTCATATTTTAAACAATGAAAATATATAGTTCGTTAGCGACAGTAAGGATCAAATTTTTTACTTTTTTCAGAAAATATACCAATTTTAATATACATGTTACATGAGCTTCAAATTTAATCAAAAACAAGTATGAGATGCAAACATTTTAAATTATTACTAATAAAATTAAATTTTCCAGTGAATTTTCTTCTGATCTGAAAGATTGACTGAAATACGTGAGCTGATGTTGCATTGTAAACAACAATTATATTTGCTTTCAATTAGCAATAACTTCCTGATAAGTCATCAATAATGCTTAATCCTGGAAATCAACGATGTCAATACGATCGTAGCGAATTATTGCCTAAATCATTGAATTTTGCAAGCTTTGAAAAGTAAAACACATAATACTGATAATGACTGTGTATTTAAGACAGCAAAAATGTTTATACGATAATTTTTACAAAAGCATTACTGTTATTTCTAACAAAAAGTGTGTAAATCTCTCGTATGATTAAATCTCACATTCTCTAAGATTTATCTCTGTTCATTAGATACACGATTTAAGTGATTAGTGAGAACATATATCGAAAAAATTAACTGAGGTAACGAGATGACGATTAATAAAACGAATCTTTTATAGAGTTAAGGGATAGCTTTACTTCACTCACGGTATCATCGGTTTTTATTGTCGACAACGTGACAAAGGGAAAAAGAGGAATCTCCTGAGTCAGAATGTTAGACAGACACGACTCTCATTCTATTAAGCTCCTCGTTCCTCTGATTAAATTGAATTGCACCTACAAACGAATTAACTTCCACCGACGTAATCTAAGGAAAGGCTAATAACGGAAGAAAAAAAGGACCTTCTGCCATAGGATCAAACGCGAATCAACCGTAGATTCTGATACAGTGGCTGGGCAAAGGGCACACCTAACTGTAATTAATTACTCGGCTTTTTTCTCATATACTTTCCCATCCTTACACGTGAACTTCTTCGCACGACAGACAAATTCGATAAAATTGCGATTAAAATTACTCTCACGATTAAAATTAGGAATTAATAGAATTACAACCAGGAGAAACACATTTCAAACCACAAGTTCATAATGAAATCTATCTACATTACTATGCAGAAGAAGTACATGTTTGTATAATATTCAGAATATTTCTAAATTCCAAAATTACTATATTCAAGAATTTCTAAATTCCAATATATTTACATCTCTATATCACTAGATCCAGATATCCCTTGATTCCAATATCTCTAGATCACCAGTATTCCTTGGTTCAGATATAAATAGATTCCAATATTACAAGATGGTAATGTCCCTAAATTATTAAATTCCAATATCCCTAGATCCCTTATTCACAATATCACTAAATTCCAATATCCCTAGATTCTGATAAAGCCGAACCGCAATATCCCTAGATCTTGGTATCCTTAAAGGTAGATATCCCTAGATTCTGACATCCCTAGACCCCGATATCCCTAGATCCCGAAATCCCTAAATCCCGAAATCCCTAGATCCCGATATCCCAAGATCCCGATATCCCTGGATCCCGATATCCCTAGATCCCGATATCCCTAGGTCCCGATATCCCTAGGTTCAGATATCCCTAGATCCTGATATCCGTAGATCCCGATATTTCTAGATCCCGATATCCCTAGATCCCGATATCCCTAGGTCCCGATATCCCTAGGTCCCGATATCCCTAGGTCCCGATATCCCTAGATCCCGATATCCCTAGACTCCCATATTTCTGGACCCCCATATCCCTAAACTCCCATATATCTAGACCCCGATATCTCTACACCCCGATATCCCAAAATACAAATATCTCTAGATCCTAATATTCCTAAAACTCAGACTCGAGAATTAGTTACTTTCTTCGATAAAAATATATGTGAATATACATATAATCTGGTAATTCTGGGAATATAAAGAATGTACTTTGATCTCAATGAAAAAAAGCGAAGATTGAAAAAAAAATGAAATTCCATGTAGTATATCGGAAACAGATTTATCTTTGTCAAACATGAAAATAACAAAAAATTTAAAGCGTCGCATTCGATCATTTTGATGAATGCGTTCACTTTGAATCCGTTGTAACCGCAGAATTGTTTCGGATTGAATAGTTTCTATCGAAAAAGTTTGCAGGAAATTCTGAGTTTTCCGTGCCAAATAACAGTTAAAAAACAAGAAATACTACACGGGAGAAAAAAGGAACGCGCCGGTACAAGTGCACTAAATAAACTGAAACGTTGGAGATTCAATTTGGCTAAACAAAAATGATGTTATTCTTCGATATATGGATTCTACGAGACATTTATCTTTAATTTTCTACAGAAATTGAACGAATAAAACGGTATGCGCGTATATTTCCTTCACTTTATATTTCAGAATAAGAGTATGCCTGAAGCATACTAGGGTTCTTCTACTGGAAAACTTTTAGCTGTACGGTGCTTGGAAGAAATGAGAAATTTCATATTAATTATAATTAAACATTAAATTTGTTTTACAGGTATAGGAAATGTAGAAGTTTTGAGGTGAAATGATATCAGCAATACGATAATGCTAAGGCTTTTTAAAAGTTCAATAATAATTACGTTTTAGCAGGTGAATAACTGTGAGTGTATCAAAAACTGAAATTTTTAAGGTCACGAACTATTAGATATTGAAATTCTCAAATTAATAAATTTGCAACTGTTCAAATTTCCAATTTTTTCATGTATCAATTTTTCAATTTTTCAATTTTTCAATTCATCAATATTTCAATTTTTCAGTTTTACAATTTTTCAATTTTTCAATTCTTCAATTTTTCAGTTTCTCAATTTTTCAATTGTTCAATTGTTCAATTGTTCAATTTTTCAATTTTTCAATTTTCCAATTTTCCAATTATTTGAGTACTCAATTATTCATTATTTCAATTTTTCAAGTACATAAATTTTCTAATCAATAAATTCTCAAATTCTACAACTTATATTGCCAAATTCCCAACTCATCGAATTTTTAAATTCTAAAAGTACTATTTCTCGAATTTTCCAAACACATCTTCGAATTTACAAATGTTAAAATCTTGAAATCCTCAATTCCTCAAATTCCCAATTTCTCAAATCTCAAAATTTCTAAATTTGACACTAACTCTCAAATTTCACAATTTTCTGAAAATCCAAAGATACTACTGACTCTAAATCCTCGAAGCGTCCATGCTCTATAAATAAATAAATACAACGAATCCCTTCATAGACTAACGAAAGTGTCCACAGTCTATGAATAAATAAATAAATAAATAAAAGTTCATATCTCTCCTTCATCCACACATCCTACCTAAAATCCAATAGCACGATGCTCGACTTGAGAAAAGGTCCTCTCAAAGATATACACGGGCACCTAAGCATCGGCTACTCGAATTACAATGGAGTTTCAGTAGAAACTCGAACGGAGATTATTTTCGCACGATGTGCTTCTACGATCGCGATGGCGGACCCGCGTGGCGGTTTAAAGGACGACATGGAGTTTCAAAAGTACCACATAGAAAGAGAAACATCGTTGAAGAAAGAAGGCTCCGTTTGGAAGTCGATTTCCGAGTGTGTGTCTACGAGTCGTGTGTGACCAAGCATTACCGTGGAATCGCGGCTGGTTAGGTTAGGTTTGTTCCGGAAGATTCCTCGAGTCGCCGCATTTCGCTCAGGAACTCCAGGAACAACGGGATCTGGAGACGAGGTTGTAGAACGTTCCTACGGACAATTTTCCTTTAAATACATCCAGCAGGAATGGCGGTCCTTTGGTAACGACACACCCTTTCTTGCCTGGACCACGCTGAAAGACTCGAAAGACTACTTTGAAGAGACATGACGGTTTCCCGTCCTGTCAATGTTTTCAACACGATTAGAAACATACTAGGATTATCACAGAGAACTGTGCGATTGGCGTTGTTCGCTTATTAAACAACAAGGAAATGATTTATAAAGAGTTATTTATACATTTATAAAGTATTCTATTTAAGAAACTGAAACTTCGGTTATGATAATCAGATAGAAATTGCAGCAAAGCGAAGTAAGAATAAAGGGACAATTATAACAAGTAATGATAAAACGCAAATGGGGACAAAGCTAAGTAATGAAGAGATTACAAAGTGAAGTATAAAGCGATACTAATGAAGCAATTACTGTAATGAAATAAGATAACAGTAAATTGCTACAACACCGTATGTGTCTCTGACAAACGTATAACTTTTGTTAAATAAATTGTCTGCAATAAATTTATGAGTTATTTGAAGTCGTCATGTTAGGAGTCACATATTGTAAAGGTGTCACAAATTAATCTAAATTTCTCCATTGCTATTAAGAGTGGAGGAAAGTAACTGACAAAGTCATATCAGTTTGTCACCTCACTAGCATGTTGACTTAACCATCGTATCATCACCTAACTAGTATATCATCTTAACTATCATATCATCACTTAACATTGTTCCAACTACCATGTCATCATAAACTAACATATCATATTAACTAACATGTGTATCATATTAACTAACAATTACTTCACTAACATGTGACTAGCAAATCGTCACTTAACTAACATATCGTCCTAATTATCATATCACCCCTAATATATACTCTTAACTAGCATATGATATTAATAACCATATCATCATTTAATATCATTCCAACTGCCATATCACCATTAAACTAACATATCATCCTAACTACCATGTTATGACTTAACTAGTATGACTATCACATCGTCACTTAACTAGCATATCCTCCTAACTAACATATACTTTTAACTATGATGTCATTACTTAACTGCCATATCATTTAACTATAATACTGTCACCTACATTTCCAATGATTAGCATATCCAATGATAAAAGTTCTAAAACCCCCTCATATTTTCAGAATTTTAATAACAGTGAGAATAAGTTGGTCGTTCATCTTAACACCCTGTATAAAGTCCTCTCTTTATTCGCATTCTTTGCTCTGTTCTTACGTCTTTATTCTTTCCTCGTTTGTTTCTTTGCTCCGTGACCGTACGAGGCCCTTCTGCCCTCGCAGAGAAGTCACCGCCCGGGGCGAACCTTTGTACCTAAATGATAAACTTTTCCCGTAGGGTTTCGCCGCGAAAACTTTCCTTATAAAACGTCCACCGACAGGGAAAACATTTCGAAACTTCAATCCCTACCTGCGCCAACGGTCCGATACTTCTTCTGTTTCCACTAGCCGGGACATTTTTATTTTTACTCGACCCTCGATCCTGGACCGATCGCTTTCAAAACTGTCGCTGCGGGACCACTGGGAAACTCTGATAAACAAATAGCGGTGGGTCATCGATGTACGGGGATAAATGAAAGAGACGAGGAAGCTGGAAACTGGTAGAGTAATTTTAGTAGAGATTGATAATGCAAGTGAACATGGAAACAGGTAAAGTTTGAGAGAATATTAAAATAAGGGATTTAGCAAACAATATGAGTACCAGTGGATAATTAAATTGTCGAACTTCTTGGAGGACCGGTCACGTAAGTTTACAGACGTCAACCACGAGTTGGCACGTGACTTCCGCACTTCCAGTTACATCTCGGCAAATAAGAATAATGACAATAACAAATTCTGAATTCGCACTATCTCACTCGTTTGAGAGACGTTTGCCGACTATCATTTGGAGGTTTGGAAGCTTTGGAATAAGGTGATTCGAAGTTTTGAGAAGATGTACGTTTTGAAATTTGGAGCTTTAGTTTTAGAAATTTTGAATATTCGGAGCTTGGGAATTTGGAAGATTGAAAGTTAAGAAGGTTGAATGATCGAATTTAGAATGATCGAAATGTGCAAAGGACTTTCAAAAATTGGAATTCAGGAACGTCAGGACATTGGAAAGTTGAAATTTTGGGTGATTCAAACTTTGGAAAGTGGGGACTTTGGAAGGCTAGAATTTTGCAAGGTTGGGACTTTTGAAGGTTGGAACATAGGGAAGGTTGGGACTTTGGAAAGTTGGAACAGTGGAAGTTTGGAACTTTGAAAAATTGAACCTTCGGATGATTCAAACTTTAGAAGATGAGTACTTTGGAAGGTTAAAACATTGCATGGTTGGGACTTTGGAAGGTTAGAACTTTGGAAGATTGGAACTTTGGAGTGTTGGAACTTTGGAAGGTTAAGACTTTGGAAAGTTAGAACATTGGTAGGTGGAGACTTTAGAAGGTTAAGACTTTGGAACGTTAGAACTTTGGAAGGTTGAAACTTCAGAAAGATGACGTTTGAGAAAGTTGAAATTTTGGAAGGTCGAAAATTTGGAGGATTATAACATTAGGAGTTAATAACTTTGGAAGGTTAAATCTTTGAATGATTTAAACTTTGGAAGGTTGAAACTTTGCAAGGTTAAAACATTGCACTGTTGGGACTTTGGAAGGTTAGAACTGTGTACAGTGATTTTATTAAAAGTAAAATAGCTATTCGTAAAAATTTTTGGCACAGTCGTGTTTTTAGTTCGGAATATTAAATCAAAGAACTAAATTTGAAATTTGGTGCAAGTAATACGAGAAGAAAATATTAGAAGCGTATTTCTTGTAATGACAAAGATTCATATTCGGGAGGTGAAATTCATTTTCATGAAAATTTATGTAGATACCGTGGCCAAAAGGGCGGATAAAATGGAATTTTTAATATTACCTATATAACGAAGGTTCTTATTAACAGATATTTCCGCATATATTTTAGCATTGTTATTGTTGGTGGTTACTCTTTTTTAAGTAGGAACGGAACACGGCTTCATTACTTTATCCTATTATCTGGAATCTGAAGCTAACAATTCTATATTCTAAAAATGGTGGAAAACACGATTTTTTATAATTATAAATGTATCTGTTCTTGGATTTGAATGAAATTGGCGAAATTTTGCGTAATACGAACGTATTTATTATACTGAAACAGTGCTTTTATCAAGTTACAGCTATTTTATAAGAATAATATTAAAATTTGAGTATTATATGAGATATTATATTATATTATTGAGTATTATATAGTCAATAATAGTATATTATAGATTTATTGTAACATATAAATATATCTCTGTTCATATTAACATTATCTTATGTTTGTTTATATTTTAACATCATTATAGTATTTTCATTTAATTTTATGGTTTATGTTTACCACAAACAAATTTTCTACATTCTACAATTTTTATATTTTTCGTTTTTTATGTCTACAACTATTTATATGGTCAAAATCTCTATTTCTGAATTCCAACATTTCCAATTCATGTTTTCAAGTATCAAGCTTCTATATTCCTAAATATCTGCATTCTCAAATCTTCATATTTCTGAAACTATGCATTTTCCAAAATTTTGCATTTTCAAATTTTCAGCATTTTTAATATACATATTTTCAATTTCTCAAACTTCTCAATTTTTCACTTACTCAAATATCTCAAATTTTTAATTTTTAAAACATTTCAAATTTTCAACTTCTCAAGTATTGCAAATTTTCAAACATGTCAAATGTTCATCCTCTCAAACATCCCAAATTGTCAATTTAATTAACACATTTAATTTTCAAACATTCAAATTTTTTCAAAAAAATTTGCAACCTCTCAAACATCTAAAATGTTCATCTTCTCAAATAACCTAAATTTTCATCCTCTCAAACATCACAAATTTTCAACTTCTCAAAGCTTTCCAATTTTCAACTGCTCAAACATAAAAAATTTGCAACTTTTCAAGCATTTGGAACTTCGCAAACATCTTTAACTTTCATCTTCTCAAACATCCCAAATTTTCAACTTCTCAAACATCCTAAATATTCAACTCCTCAAACCTCTGAAACATCCAAAATTAACTTCTCAAACATAATTTCTGAAAAATCCCAAATTTCAAATTCCCAACAGATCGTCAAAAATCAACGAGATACAAATCGGATCCCCCTTGGTTATGGTATTATCCCTAGGGAAGCGAAGCTCTGTACTGTGAATGCGCTATATCGCACGAGCGTTCATCGTTCGTCGCTAATCACTTCCCAATTAACACGTAACCTTACGCGAAAACACCTCGAGCGCCGCGATGTCCTTAATTCAAACGCAGCCGTGGAATCCCCGAGCGAAGGAATGTATTCGCGTTCCCAGAAGCAGGCGATATAACGCTCGTCTAATTTTCAGCGTGCGCTCGACGGCGGCGAGGGTGGGGCGCGAAATAAAAAGAGCCGCTCGCAAGTAGATCGAATTAGCCGCGGCGCTCCGAGTAGGCGTAAATTGCTCGACGCATATCCGCGCCGAGTCGCGCCGAGTCGCATAAAAGTGCGCTGCCAGAAGCAGGGAAGTAGGTGGTAGATATACAACGTCGGTCGCGAATATGTATACTCGAGAGGAAATCTGACTTGCTCTTGGGGTGGTTTAGATATTTAGAATTTTTGTGATATGGGAATTTGCGGATTTATGGATTTTGAGATTTAGGAATTTAGGAATTTTATGAATATAATTTGGAAATTTAGGGATTAGAAAATTTAGGAATTTGGAGATTTAGGAATTTGTTAATTTAGGACTTGGTAATTTAAGAATTTGGAGATTTAGGGAATTGGAAATTTAAGAATTTGGAGATTTAGGGAATTGGAAATTATTGGATTTGGAGATT
The DNA here is from genome assembly GCA_945859595.2 of Megachile willughbiella. Taxonomy (NCBI): domain Eukaryota; kingdom Metazoa; phylum Arthropoda; class Insecta; order Hymenoptera; family Megachilidae; genus Megachile; species Megachile willughbiella. Next base: position 5,284,587 of record OX243807.1, read on the forward strand.
TAGGGAATTGGAAATTTAGGAATTTGGAGATTTAGGGAATTGGAGATTTAAGGAATTGGAAATTTAAGAATTTGGAGATTTAGGGAATTGGAAATTATTGGATTTGGAGATTTAGGGAATTGGAGATTTAGGAATTTGGAGATTTAGGGAATTGGAAATTTAAGGAATTGGAAATTTAAGAATTTGGAGATTTAGGGAATTGGAGATTTAGGAATTTGGAAATTTAGGAATTTGGAGATTTAGGGAATTGGAGATTTAAGGAATTGGAAATTTAAGGAATTGGAAATTTAAGAATTTGGAGATTTAGGGAACTGGAAATTATTGGATTTGGAGATTTAGGGAATTGGAGATTTAGGAATTTGGAAATTTAGGAATTTGGAGATTTAGGGAATTGGAAATTTAAGGAATTGGAAATTTAAGAATTTTGAGATTTAGGGAATTGGAAATTATTGGATTTGGAGATTTAGGGAATTGGAAATTAATGAATTTGGAAATTTAGGGAATTGGAGATTTAGGAATTTGGAAATTTAGGAATTTGGAGATTTAGGGAATTGGAGATTTAAGGAATTGGAAATTTAAGAATTTGGAGATTTAGGGAACTGGAAATTATTGGATTTGGAGATTTAGGGAATTGGAGATTTAGGAATTTGGAAATTTAGGAATTTGGAGATTTAGGGAATTGGAAATTTAAGGAATTGGAAATTTAAGAATTTTGAGATTTAGGGAATTGGAAATTATTGGATTTGGAGATTTAGGGAATTGGAGATTTAGGAATTTGGAAATTTAGGAATTTGGAGATTTAGGGAATTGGAAATTAATGAATTTAGAGATTTAGGGAATTGGAGATTTAGGAATTTGGAAATTTAGGAATTTGGAGATTTAGGAATTTGAAATTATTGAATTTGGAGATTTAGGGAATTGGAAATTAATGAATTTGGAAATTTAGGGAATTGGAAATTAATGAATTTGGAGATTTAGGAATTTGTTAATTTAGGACTTGGAAATTTAGGAATTTGAAGATTTAAGGAATTAGAAATTTAGGAATTTGGAGATTTAGGACTTTGGGAATTTGGAAACTTGGGAATTTAGAAAGGGAGTTTGGGTTATTGAGAATTTTAGAATTTTAATATTTTGAAATTTAGAGATTTATAAATTCAGAAATTTACGGATTTAGAAATGTAGGAATTTTGAAATTTTAAAATGTAGGTATTCAGGGATCTAGGAGTTTGAGAGTTCAGGAATTTGGTAATTCTGGAAATCAGGAATTTCGGAATGTAGGAATTTAGGTAATTGAACATGTGGAAATGTGGTGAACTGAAAATTCGATAAGTTAGAAATTTTGAAATTTAGGAATACAGGAATTTGGTAATATGATTACTTAGCAATTTGATAATTTGGTCATTTTAAAATTTAGAATTTTAAAAATACAAAAATGTAGAAATTTATTAATACAGAAATGAAGTACTTGAGAAATCATAAATTATAAAAGTAAGAAATTAGGAAATTAAATAAATTAAAAACCAGAAGTTCTCTAAATTTACAATTTAGAATTTAAAATAAACGAGTATAAAAGCATTCACCTTTAGAATTTGGAATCTATAAATTTTAAAAAATTAACAAGTTTTATTCTAAAAACTAAAACACAAAAACTACAAAAATTCAGAAATCGAAAGATAATTCAATAATTTTTAAATTACAAAATTGAAATGTTCCTACAACAAAATTGTTTAACAAGAGCAGACTATCGATTCCCTCACTGCCTTACATCCCCCAATTAATTAAAGTGCCCCTCATAAACATCTCAAATCACCCGTAAAAATCCTCGCTGACCAAATCCAACGTAAAAATCCGTAAACATCGTGGATATAAAAAATGTATCCAACTACTCCGTTTCGTTCGGTCGAAATCGTTTGGTCGGTGCCAGTCGCACGTTCGAAGATCGTTTGGAAGGGAAGCGAATACGGGAATCGTGTGTGTAACGCGGTCGGGTTATGTGTTTCCCTTAAAAACGCAGGAATATAAATTTCATGCGCGGCAGTTAGCAAAGTCCGGTGTTGCAATGCGCATGCTATCCGCACCCATATTGATTTGCTCTCTCTCCGCGGAATACGGCCAGAAGTTTAAAGAGTATTCTAACCTGGGCCTGCCGGCACACGCGGCTGCAACACTTCCTTCGGATGAAAAGGAGTCCAGAAGAACTATATTACTGGTCTTTCATTTTGGAAGAACGTATATGGAAAATTGAGAAATTAGCAATTCTTTAGTTTTGAGTAACAATTGTTTCATTTTTGTATTTGGAAATTTTTAAGGTTGTACATATTGAATTTGAGAATTAAGTAAATTGTACAATTTGTATATTGCTAAACTTTAATATTTTTGAATGTACTTTCTCAAATTTTTAAATTCCTTGGTTTAGGTTTTTGAATTTTTGAATTTTTTAACTTTTTGATCTTTTAATTTCTTAAGATTCAAATTTTCAAATTCTCAAATTTCCAAATATCAAAATTATTAAATTTTCTATACAAAATTAACAGATTACTAAATTACTAAGTTACTAAATTACTAAATTATTATATTACTAAATTACTAAATTACTAAATTACTAAATTACTACATTGACAAATTCTCAAATTTCCGAATTTGCAAATATCAAAATTCCAAGATGGTCATTACCAAATTAACAGATTAACAAAATACTAAATTACTAAATTACCGAATTACGAATGTACCACACTCACAAATTCCTGAATTTTTAAAATTCTCTATTCTTAAATTCCTAAGTTCCTAAATTCCTAAATCTCCAAATTCACTAAGTTGGAAATCCTTAAGCTCCCAAACTTCCAAATTCCCAATATCCTAAATTTCCAAATACCCAAATTTACAAATTTCTAAAATCCCAAATGCCCAAATTCCTAAATTCATAAATCCCCAAATTTGTAAATTTTGAAATCTTCAAATTGCCAAATTCCCAAGTACCCAAATCACTAAATTTCTAAATTGGAAAATTTTGAAGTTCTCAAATTCCCAATATCCCAAACTTCCAAATTCCCAAATTCTTAGAATCCTAAAATTCCTATCTTCTAATATCCCTAGATCACAAAATCCCTATATCTCAGCATCCCAAAACCTAAAGCTCTTATATTTCAACATCTCCAATTCCTAAAATTCCTATATTCCAACATCCCTATACCCCAAAATCTCCGTATAGCAACATCCACACATCCAAAAATCCCTATATCTCAACTTCCCCAGATCCCAAAATTCTTATACTTTAACATCCCTATATTCCAAAATCCCTGAATCTCAACATCCCTAAATCCCAAAATCCCTATATTCCAACATCCCATAATCTCAAAATCCCTGTACCTGAACATCCCCAAATCCTATAATTTCTGTACTTCAACATACCTATATCCCAAAATCCCCGTATCTCAACATCCCTATATCCCAACGTCCCCTAATCTGAAAATCCTTATATTCCAACATCTCCACATCCCAAGATTCCTATATCACAAAATACCCAAATCCCAAAAGCTATGAATCTCAACATCCCTATATCCCAACATCCCCTAATCTGAAAATCCCTGTATTCCAACATCTCCACATCCCAAAATTCCTATACCACAAAATACCCAAATCCTAAAAGCTATGAATCTCAACATCCCTATATCCCAACATCCCCTAATCTGGAAATCCCTATATTCCAACATCTCCACATCCCAAAATTCCTATACCACAAAATACCCAAATACCAAAAGCTATGTATCTCAACATCTCTATATCCCCCTAATCTGAAAATCCCTATATTCCAACATCTCCACATCTCAATATTCCTATATCACAAAATACCCAAATCTCAAAAGCTATGTATCTCAACATCCCTATATCCCAACATCCCCTAATCTGAAAATCCCTGTATTCCAACATCTCCACATCTCAATATTCCTATATCACAAAATACCCAAATGCCAAAAGCTATGTACCTAAAAATCCCTGTATCCCAAATAAGATATACCAAAAACTCCCCACACTAAAGAATCCTTCCATTAAAAATTCTCTCCGGCCCCGTATCTTAAAATGCATGCGCCAAAAAGGTCCCTAAATCCCCTGACAATTGAGTCGATAAAAAAGGCTGCAGAGTAATTCGAGATCTCCTAAAATTTTTCTACAATTATTTACGACGCGATAATAAATCTGCTCATAAATAAAACGTTCGAGTCGCTACTTCGATATTCAGCTTACAGCACCGGAATCGGGGAAAACGAGGAAACAATAAAACGAATCTGTCTTTTATGTCGCGATAAAAAGGAGCGTTTCTTTAAACGAGCATAAAAAAAGAAAACGAGAGGAGGTAAAAAAAAAAATTCGAGAATCGACAACTTGTTGTTCGGGAACGTCTTACGGCGACGCGATCGCGTTTTAAAACTCGACTAACGGAGCTGCGAGGCGAACATTGAGCCCGATAAATCGCGACGAGTTCGATAAATCGCGTTTATTACGTTCATAATGTTTCGTCATTTACTTGACTACGAAACGAGCGAAATTTGATTTAACGGTTGGCTGCCGCGTACCTGTGTCGCGGAATAATTGACTGCAAGTTGCGTTTTTGCTCGGCCTTCGAGTTTAAATCAATCGAAAAATTATACAGGTTTAACGCAATTATCGGCAAGTTCAATTGAAGTTCACGCTGAACGCATTTACATTTTGCCACACCTCATCCCCTAACTGTCCCGATCTGCTGTCCTCCTCTGCACCAGAGACTCATTTGCCGAACGCAATTAAAATTGGGGAACGCATCAAATCAGCGAACCGTTGAATGCTGTTTGGAAAGCAATGACGGAATCTGTGATTTTGCAGAGCGTTGCATTGAAGAAATAAACGAACGCGGAGATTTTATCCGACGAGTGTCTGAAATTGCGGAATTTTTCAATTCTCGCCACGGGAATATATGTAACGGTTCGTTTGCCCGGAATAAATCGTAAATGTATGGAATAATTGTTTATTATTGTAAGAAAAATTGATTTTATCAAATTTCAATTATAATAGCTTAAATATTACATAGTTATAATAGTTTAGATATAATTATAATATAGTTGTAGTAAAGGTGCAGTTATAGTATAGATATAAAATAATTATAACATAGTTACAACTATTAATTATAATAGCATGATGGAAGCTAACAGTGTTGACAGTTTAATGTGAGTTATTAAAAAATGGTGACAGAAAATTTTAGTACCATTAAAACTTTACTGATGAACTCAAAGGAAACAACATGAGGTTTATGGAAATTGTTTAATGCTTTGTTCATCATTAAAAATTAACCAGCTCTTTCATCATTAAGAAACTTAATTATTGTGATGCACTAAAGAACATATAAATTTCATATACTATACTTTATATTATATTTTTATATTATTTTATATTGCTTTATATTATCTTGCTTCTTTATTTAATCCTTAACCCCTTAATCTGCAAGTTTCTCGACAGTTGCGTCAATCAGGGTAATTATTACTGCAGTGTTAAAATAAAGAACGTTAGAATGTTAGGTGTACTTTGAATTTAGCGATTTTTAATTATACAAATTTAATTTGTTATCAAAACTCGATCATGCAAATACGATGAAGGTGTGTCAAATTTGAGCAGTAAAGTGCGTCATGAGTCTGACTCAATATTATAAGCCAGGGAATTTGTACTTTACTTGCTTTAAGTGAGTACAAAACTATAAAACATGCTAAACCTCCCCTATATTTCTTTTCTGCATAAACTTACGTAAATAAATAAAATAAAAGAAGAATAAAAAGACCAAAGATGTTCTATATTTAAATAACCTAAAAGTTCAGGAGTTTTACCTCGCCTGGAGCTTCTCGTCGAAAATATACCTCGGTACGGTAGTTTTATCCAATAAAATCGGGAAGAAGGAAACAAAGGGATTAAAAATGCGCATCTGGTATAGCCGTTTCCTACAGTCTGCCATTTCCGCCAGGAAAATCATCTTGCAGTATCAATTGTTGTTGCAGTCACGAAACGAGCGTGCAGACGCGCCAGCAAATGAAACCCATAAACATAAGCACGCGAACGATTAAACGAAGGTTCGGAAGATCCGTGTAATTTCGTCGCTAATGGAAAGAAGATTTAATTACACGCAAGAGGTGAGTGTAAAGTAAAGGAAGGCGTACGGCGCGAGATTTAATTGAAAAGAATATCGAGCTCCGACCGTGTACCATTCCAACGGGAGCAAACACTTCGTACACTCGGGTGCAACGTAGCTTCCCCTTCGATAACCACTCACGTGTAAACTGGGTAATTTTTCAAATTTGTTAGTTCTTGTGTTTTCAAAGTCTGTAATCCTTCAAATTTTCAAGATTTCAAGATTTCAAGATACAAAGATTTCAAATTGACAAATTTGAGAATTTTCGTATTTTCAAAGTTCATAAATTTTTAAGTTTTTAAGTATTCGAGTATTCAAATATTCAAGTATTCAATTATTCCAGTGTTCAATTATTTCAGTATTCAATTATTCGAGCATTCAATTATTCAAGTATTCAATTATTCCAGTATTCAATTATTCAAGCAATCAATTATTTCAGTATTCAATTATTCGAGCATTCAATTATTCAAGTATTCAATTATTCCAGTATTCAATTATTCAAGCATTCAATTATCCCAGTGTTCAATTATTTCAGTATTCAATTATTCAAGCATTCAATTATTCAAGTATTCAATTATTCCAGTATTCAATTATTCCAGTATTCAATTATTTCATTATTCAATTATTCAGGTATTCAATTACTGGTATACAATTATTACAGGTGCTCGAATTTTCAAGTATTCAAGTATTCGAGTATTCCAGCTTTCAAATTTGGGAGTTTTCAAATATTCAACTTCTCAAGTTTGCAAGTTCTCAAGATTTCAAGTTGTAGTTTCCAAATTAAGTACGTTTGCCCATTTGCAGGGACTCAAATTTCTCAGATTTCGAATTTTCAAGCTTACAAGTTGTCAAGTTTTCATGTTTTCAATTTTTCAAGTATTTAAGTATTCAAGTATTCAAGTATTCAAGTATTCGAGTATTCAAGTATTCAAGTATTCAAGTATTCAAGTATTCAAGTATACAAGTATTCAAGTATTTCATGTTTTTTAGTTCTCAAGTTTTCAAGTTTTCAAGTTCTCAAGTTTTCAAGTTTTCAAGTTTTCAAGTTTTCAAATTTTCAAATTTTCAAGCTGAGAATTTGAGAATTCTTAGGTTTCAAAAAATCCTTAGCTAAAAATTAATATATATTTATAAAACTTTCCGAAGCTTGAAATACCCGAACCTAAAATACCTAGATCTCAAACACCCAAGATCCACAAATCCTTGTACCAACAAATCCCTAGATTCCAAGTCATATTGATCCAGAAATCCTTAGATTGAAAAATTCCAGAATCACAAAATACCTAATTCCCATAATTCCTATACCCCGCAATTCAAATATCCCAAAATATACGAACCAAAAAGTCCCTAGAGTCTTAAATACACCGACCAAATGTCCCTATATCCTAAAATACAGGCGTCAAAGAGTCCCTATATCCCAAAATACACCGACTCGAACGTTCATATATTCCAAAATAAATTCGTCAAAAAGTCCCTAGATTCAAAAGACCTCGACCCTATATGCTAAAGTACATAGTCCAAAAAGTTCCTATGTCCAGTAATACACCGATTAAAGTCCTTACATTTAAAAATACATCTGTCAAAAATTTCCTAGATCCTAATATTTCTAAGTACATAAGTCCTCGCAAGTAACAATCCCTGGATCCAATTTTTAATAGACACATAAGTCCTAGATCAAAACAATATCTACATTCCAAACTCTGTGGATCTAAAAATCCATATATCCAGATCAGTCCAGATCTAAAATCCTTGATCAACAATCCCTACATCTAAAAATCTCAAAGTCCCAGAATTACGCTGTTCCCCAGTTCTCAATCCGTCTCGAAATGTTGAAATCCCGAAAAATCCCTGTGTCACGGTCCGTCACATTTGCCGCAGGGAGGCCAGATTTTCTGTTGACTGTACATCCTCGCTTCGAAAGCGGAAAGAGGCAAAATCGATCGAGGAAGCTTTCTGGAGCTTTGCTTTTCCTCCGACTCGGTTAAGTGTCCAACGTGTCGTCCCTTCTCCCCCCCAGTTCTGGCTGCCGGAGAGTTTCGCGGAAGCCTCGCCCCGTCCGAGCTTTAATTGAATCGGCTGAAATTAATTTCAGCTGTCCCGGACCCCGGAAGGTCGGCCAGCACCGGCAGAAAGCGAGAGCTTCCGGTCCAGAACGCGCAAATTGCTACCAGGATGAATATCGTCCCTTAAACTTTAACACTCCATCGAGCCTGCACAACTTGCACACACGCTGCGACGTGTAATCCTGCGCGGGCTATGTGTGCGCGATTAGCGGCCACCGGAATCGTACGCCACGAATCACTCGGACGGAACCGAATGTTCGAAACACGGCACGCTGAATATCTGCCGACTTATTATTCGGATATCGATATTCAATGCCACTTGCAACCAGTCGGGATAATTTATTCCTCTACGAACCCTCGTTCGCAGCTAAACTCGTCCCCAATTTTACGAGATCCCGATGAGAAACTTTTTTTTTCTCGGGTGTCAGACGTTATTTATCGGGGATGAGGTCCGTGGGAACAGCGTGTTGCATAAATAACAACACCGCGTATTTTCGATCTCAGCTTTCGCCAAGAAATTATGGTATTCTTAAGCCACTAATTCGTGGGGGGGAATAAATTTTGTGGAAATTGGAGTCTTGATGTGGACGTTAAGATGGCTTGCACAAACGCCAGGTGTACCGGTTAATAATTCTTAATTATTTTTTTTTTAAGAAAACAATTTAAATTTGGGGAAAAGGGAAACACTCAAAGTATACATCGCTAGCTATATATTTTTTCTGTCTACCCTTCAAATTGTGGACGTCTTCCGCAAAAAAATTGTTCACATGCAACACAGAAATTAAGAATTATTAAATTACACCTGGTATATCAACCCTTCATATTTTCTAATATCTTTCAAGTTAATAATGTTTAATCATGTGTCCCCACAATGGGGTACACATGTTCATTCTACATCCAACCCATGATAGAAGCTATCAGTTTCATAAATGTGAGTATAACACTCAGGGAATTTCCGTCATAAAACTCCAGAAACGTTACATCGATCCTAAATACAAATAAATCTGTTCCACGCATTTGGCAATATAAGGCGATAAGTCTACCGGCAAGCGTTTTCGTAAGAATGATAAAACACTTTACGAAGCTGACTCTCCGTTCAAGCTCGAAAGACAGTTTCCAGCATCATTTTCACGATCCAGCTGTTCTATGGAGCTAAACAAAGAACGCTCGAAGCGATTTATCTGGAGGAGTATCGAGCGGAACACGGTATGGATATAACGGCTTGATCCCAGTAAAAGAGGTCACAGTGACAATTCCTGGACGAAAACGACGCTACGTGAAAAACGAGCCGTTTCGTTTCCCGATCGACAGACCGGAAGTTGTCGATGGGCGCGAATCGATTCGCTCTCTCACTGAAAACTCGCCCTCACCCTCTTCGTCGCTGCTCTCCACCTTGCCCACCCCTATATCCACACAGCGCGTGCGGGATTATGGTACAAAGGATTTCCCGCATTTACGTGGTTCGAATGCAAATCCTCGCCCAGCGACGCGTTCTGAATGAGTTTACTATATTTTTTTTCCGTTTCGACGGTTTTTGGCGTTTATTTGTCGAAGCGGAACGATATTTCCCCACGAACCAAGAAAATGTAGACAGAACTTGTTTGAAGAAATAATTTCACCCGCAACCTTGTAATCGGACTTTTGTTGTACTGGAAATACTTGGAGATTAAAAATGGAGTTTTCCTGATAAATTTTTACTTCCGGAAAGTGATGTAGTTTTATTTTGCATGCATACTGTGAATTAATAATCGATCAAATAATTCATATGTGAATTAATGTAAATTTATATGTAACTTAATATTACATATAAATTAACACAAATCAGTAAACATTAATATAACTTAGAATTACATATGTGAATTAACACGAATCTATATATATATTAATGTTGCTAATTTAACAGAAAACTGTATATAAAGTAAAGTTACATATAAATTAACATTAATACATCACCTAAAAATTAACAAGGTACCGGTAAAAATATAATAAAAATACATCACCTAAATATTAACAAAGTACTAGAAGAGATATAATAAAAATACATAACCTAAAAATTAACAAAGTACCAGTAAGAATGTATTAAAAATACATAACCTAAAAATTAACAAAATACCAATAAAAATATAATAAAAATATATAACCTAAATATTAACAAAGTACCAGTAAAAATATAATAAAAATACATCGCCTAAATATTAACAAAGTACCAGTAAAAATATAATGAAAATACATAACCTAAAATTTAACAAAGTACCAATAAAAATATAATAAAAATACATCACCTAAATATTAACAAAGTACCAGTAAGAATGTATTAAAAATACATAACCTAAAAATTAACAAAATACCAATAAAAATATAATAAAAATATATAACCTAAATATTAACAAAGTACCAGTAAAAGTGTAATAAAGATACTTCACCTAAAAATTAACAAAATACCAATAAAAATATAAAAAAAAAATATAACTTAAATATTAGCAAAGTACCAGTAAAAATGTATTAAAAATACATCACCTAAAAATGAACAAAGTACCAGTAAAAATATAATAAAAATACATATCTTAAATATTAACAACGTATCAGTAAAAATATAAAAAAATACATAACCTAAAAATTAACAAAGTACCAATAAAAATATAAAACCTAAATATTAACAAAGTACCAGTAAAAGTGTAATATACATAACCTAAAAATGAACAGAGTGCCATCAATAAAATATTTGATATACTAAAACATAAACAAACTGAGCCAATTTGAAGAATCGTAAACGAATAGTAAAGTTGTAGTTATTACGCAACAATTTGCAATTTATCTTTCAGGAAAGTATCACAGTCCGTAATGGAACTAGATCGTTCCGAGTGAAAGCAAATAGCAGAATGCAAAGTATGCGAAGAGGAACCTAACTTCTAAATGTAGTTGCAGATCGCTTAAGAAAACCAAGTGCTCTATATTATTCAGTAGCCTTCCGTTCCTGTTTTTATCAACGGCGAAACGAAATTCTACCTTTTTCCTTCTCTTTATTGCATCACCCAGCCCCGATTGAAGCACGCGAACGAAATATGGCGCATTTCTAAAGGCACTTGCTCAACTCTCAAAAGCTAATAGAAGAATGTCGTCGACGTGTTTCGCCGTGCCGGTTTGTCCAATTCGCGAAATACTTTCATATAACACGATTTTACGAGTTCGCGATCATCAAATTCCTTTCGTGGACGCGCACAATTATCCGGGAAACTTTATGATCTGACAAAGAGACACTCAACTTTGCTCCTAAAAGAATTCCCATGAAATTTGAAAGATTCAATCTGCAAAATCGAACATATTCGACGAAACATTCAATCTACGAGCAACGAAATTTCGTCTGCTAAAGGTTTTACGTTCCTGTTTTCGTTACTGTAATACATATGATACTTTCTATAAAATCTTGCATTTAGGTCCTTCAACGTTGTTAATTTATTTTAGAAAATTTTATAAGTTTCCAACTAATTTTAAAAAATGATTCAAAGATAGTCTTCATACCTCAGTCCTCACCAAATTTGTATTTTGCTATAAAATATTCTAGGTAAAATTAATTGGATATCAAAATAACAACGTAGTCCGTGTATGTTTTCCGCCAACACCATGTTACATCGGTTCTTTCAACGTAGTAAAAAAAAGAAGGGAAAATGAAGGGTAGAAAACGCGGAGAGGGTTGAGCTGATGCTTTCATTGAATCGGCCGTTTTTTTCTTCTTTTTGTTTTAAATGTTTCTTTATACCGATACGTGGGATAAATGGGCAAAGCCACGCCGTTTTGAATCACTAAACGTACTCTTACGGTATTGGAATTTCTTTAAAACAGCGTTTCATTGAACGCCAGTATCCACGGATACGTTTTCAACGCTGCTCGTCGTGCAAAAAACATGGTAATGGAAATCGGTGGTGTGTCGAACGTGGATATTAGTCTAACACTTATCTGGAGACTGCACTCTCCGCTCATTGAAGATTTTTACACTCGTATTTGCTTAAAGATTTATTCAGCCCAATTCTTATTTTCTCTGGGGTGAAAATGAAAAATATAGAAAACGTAAAAAGGGCTCGAAATATTATTGAAAATAACACAGGGTGAAATAGGAGAAAAGAAGAGAGAAAAATAGAATTAAATTATTGATCACTTAACATTTGGTATAAAAATTGACAAATAGCTTTTACATTCGTTATATTAATTACAGTTGTTAAAATTGCTAGATTGAATTTTTGTAAGATGTTGATATTTTAGTAACAAGATATGAACCATTATAAGATATGTATCATTAAAAGATATTAAAAGATATTCTTTATTTATGTAATTCAAAGTATTTAACGATAAGTTTCTCTTAAAAATTTCTGTAATATACAACAAATGTTTAATACAAAATTGTACTTCAAAACAGTCACTTAGTATCTGAATGTTAGAATAAATTAACAGAAAGTTTAGCATTTCTCATGAATTGGTCATCGGCCGCCATTTTGTCAATATTACGCGCGCAATTCAAACACGTAACCTAAACTGCTCAATGAATCCCTAATAAATGCTACATCTCTTACAATATAAAATATAAACAAATAATAATATTATTTATTTACTTACTGCATCATGCGTGTACTACAATTGATATTGATATATCTTGCATTTATTTATTGAACATTCAAATACGAAAGTAAAATATCAAACCCATTCAGGTGTTAAACAAAAATGCACACCTTTTAAGGACGTAGAAGAAAGTATAATAATTGTATATATTCTATAACTTTATAAATAGTATTTTTTAATTGTTCAAGTTATGATTTTTCAACCAAAAGCGAACTCACGATTTTTAATACTCACTAAACAGCTGTACACAGCAAGATATTATAATTTTGTCTTTTCTATTACTACATAACTTATGATTTCTTAAGCACAAATGGAGTCCAAACTTTTAATGCTCATTGAAAAGTTTTAACCAAAAAACAAGATACATACTAGTATTTTTTGAACCGAGTTGTATATGAAATTTTAAAAAATGAGAGTATGTGCTCATAAAGAGAGATTTTGCATAAAACCAATCTGTTCTGATATTTCTGTACGTGTCTGTACATTGTCGAAATAATCGTAAAAAGACACCCAGTATATAAACGCGGATGAACGTGTTTGCACGAGTGTCTACGGTGTACACGGTCGTCTACACACAGTGTGCAAATTCAAACGACCGAAAAGTAGTGTTAGTGCAGGTGCATCTGAGGGCAAAAGCGACGGACAGTCGCGTCGCGACGCCGCGCCGTGAATTTTACCGTGATGTCCGTGATTTTTCTCCATTTTCCGTCGTTCCTTTAGCCGTGGCAGCCTTCTCTTTCGCTATTACGTCGCGTCGTTGCAATTTCCCTTTTGCCTCTCTTAACAGAAAGCCAGCCAGACTAGCATGCGACCGCGTTGACAAACACAGACGAGCGTAAATTTCAGACGTGCCTAGATCGTCGAAAGTTAAGGCTACGCTACGAGTGAAAAAAAGGAAGAAAAAATAAAAAAGAATGGAATGCCTGAAAAGGTTCCGCGGCAGCTCAAATTCGCGCAACTTCTTTCGGTGGATAATGCGTTCCAGTGAAACGTGTTTTCTGTCTGGCTTTGTGCGCGTTGCTAGACATTGTGAAACCAGTACGCGGTTAGCACAGGGAGACTGTCTTTTGGAAACTTTCCTGTTATAATACAGTTTTTTACACTGCTCGATATAATTATATTGTAATCAGTCAATTATTGTAATTGTTACTATATTACTATATAATTACATTGTTATTAAATAATATAGTTAGTTAGTATTAGTTTAAGATGAGACAAAATACTTATTCTGTTACTAATAAATTTTATTATTAAGCTTATGTATGTACGGTTATATCATTTTACAATTAATTGACAAAAGAAAAATGAATAAACTAATGCACTCATGATTCATGCGCGCGCTGACAACAAAACATATTCCTTAACAAATGCCGTCCATTTTGCATAAAAATACCCTATTTTCTATTTAGATTGTATAACATGTATATTAGATTAGATTGTGTTAGATATATTCAATTATCGAGTATATTTTTGTAACACATTTTGATTTGTTTCTCTTCTAATTTTGAATTTCGCGCGCTACGTGCTAGCGGTCGGATGCGCCTCAAGTGTTACTTTATTTCACTCTTTTTGTATCCGTATGTTATTCATTTTATACAAGCGAAAATATGACAATATGAGAAATGTCAATTTAAATTTGGTATAATTAAATTCAATTCTTAATTGTAATTAAAAGCAAGTCAGTTGCATCATTGATTATAAATCTTTCATAACAGTTTGCGTATATAGAAATTTAAGAAATTTGGGAATATTATAATTCATAAATATTGATTTACAAATACGGAAAATTAAAAATTCGAAAATTTGACAATAATAAGATAAAAGAAAGTTAAAATTTGGATTTCTGAATATACGAAAATTTGAAAACTGGGAAATCAGAAAATTGGTGAAAGAACAAGTTAGAAAATTACCAAATTACCTAATTAATAAATCACCGCATCATCAAATCACCAAATTACCAAATCAGTAAACTAATAAATCAGAAAAATCAATTTGAAAAATCGAAAACTTGCCAACATTAAATTCAGAAAATCTCCAAATCCTACAAATTTTCAAAAATAACTAAACACGCACATAGACACCAACAGTGATTACTACCAAGTGCACCCTCCATATCTGAAAACTCTTAGTAAGCATACAATGGCAATAACCTGCTCGATTCGAATCCGAACAGCGAGCATAAATTCGTCCAACTTTTCCAGTGAAAACAAGGTGCAGCCTTGAGAGAAAGGAGGTTAATTAACGGCGTTGTATTGCACATGCGCTAAATCGCAATTGCAGGACACTCAATAGCTCTAGATCCACCGGGGCGGAGGTGGTTTTCTTTCGAAGCGAGACGAACGTGCCGGGCATTCCGTGGATCAACGTTTTCACTTCTAATTGGACAAAAGAACGAGGAGCTCTTTGGTCGCTCGCAAAGATGGATTTTCTTAACCAGGACATTCCGGTGCTAATGCCCGAGCCGAGCAGTCCTTTCGCGTTCCTAGCGAGCCGGGCAAAAACGCGTCGCCGGTATTCGCAGAGAATAAAAAATACGAACGAACGGCGGGAACTTAAATTATGGCGCACTCCTTTGCCTTTGATTCCGCAAACACACGGCCCGAAGGATTAAGCTGATTTATTACGGTAATAAGGATAAGCGTTCGAAGACATTGCCTACCACGCTGAATCCTACTGTACGTATATATACGACGTAATTACCTGCGAACAGCTGTAGGATTGCGACGAGTTTCCGAACTGTGTAACTACGCTCGCCTCTCCCGCGAGGACGACACGCGAAATTGGTGCGATTATCGGATGGAGTTTATCGGTTGGTATGCATGCGGTAACAGGACCTTTGTGGTAGGTTGCATTCTAATGAACGTCTACTTTCTATCTTTTCACTGGAATCGTATTTCGGGAATTTTCGGATGTTTCAGAATTTTTAATTGACTGATTACGAATTTTTAATTGATAGAAAATGCGAGTAGATGCATCAGAGTTGGTTGAAATTTTTGTACGGTTCGTGGTTTTTCTACAATGGCAGTAATCCTTTGCCAAAGGTGACACGGTTTAATACTATTTAAAACGAAAGAAATATTTTATAACTAAATCTATAGTATTATACGATGGTATGAACATGATACATTGAAGGAATAATAACTTCAGAAATATTTGTCGAATTTTCCAAAATAATTTTAGAATTGCCATTTGAAAACAGCGAAACTGCAAGGATTAATTTATGCAAAAGTTATACGAATGGAAACATCACAGTTGTGTCATCGATTTTCATAATACTTTCTGTGACGAATGCAGATCAGAAATAAGTGGACCAATATTTGGTCATCTTTCCTAATACTCATTATTTAAGGAGATATTTTAATATTTAGTTCCTCAAATTTTAAGATTAATGTTAAATTAAGTTAGTATATTTTGGTAGATATGATAGCAAAGATGGTAGAGTGGTATCTTCTTGAATCACACTAATCGCGAGTTCAAATCCAGTTATGATCAGTAATATTTTATCTTCCCTTTTTATTTACGTTTTAATTAATATATTCATATATTGTTATGACTCTTTTGTATTTTAACATAAACTGAAATGTTTCACCAGTTTTCTATTATTTTTATGTTTTTTTTTTTAGGTTATATGGTATATAAGTTTATGTTTTATATTCAGTTTTATGTTAAAACTGTAAAATATTTGGTAATGCATGAATATTAACTTTAAGTTTATTGAAGTAGATACAAATTTTGTGACTAAAATCTCTTGTCCTAAATTTGAAATACCAGTACTAATATTAACCTAAAAATATACTCGTCTTGTATTTCATGACGAATTATAGTAATATACCATAACTTTCTTATCATAAATTTTTTGTAAATTTGTGGTAAGTTGAGTACACAACTAAAAATAAAGTGTATGATGAAAACAAAACTTGTACCCACTAATTCTAATCTTAACCAAAAAACCTAACCTAACCTAAAAACATAATCGTCATATTTCACGACAAATTTGTTATAAATTACATAACTGAAAATAAAGTGCTACTCTTCAATTTTATCTACAGAAAATATACAACAAAATTGAAAATTAAAAGCACAGTCCAAAAGTAAAAAAGTATTATTTTATTATTATTAATTATTACAATGATTTATCATTTACCCTGAACTTATTTTCAATTTTACAAAAAGGAAACTGTATTTCTTGGAATAAATTTGTTGATATAAAATCGAGCTGAATTGAGGTTGGCAGAAAATTCGGTGAAATATGAAAAGCAGATGATTGAGACGTTGAAACTGCGCAAGTATTATTCGTTTCACCTGAACAACACTTGAGGGAACTCCTTGAACGGCGAAGGAGTTGGCGTAAGACGTACTTGGTACAAACCACAGATCCCTTGGCGACTATTTCGACCCTTAGAATCTCACCCCACTAATTCCGCATGCCCACCGAGCCGTTCACGCTTTCGGGCGATTTTGAAACAATGGACCGTCACTTACAATTAAGCAAAGGGAAATAACAATGATAGCTATTAACTTCGCCACAAAGGAGTAATTAATACCGTCAATTGAAAATTACCGCGAAATATAAAACGTGAAAATAAATCACTTTGTGAAGCTAAATTGCTTCTGAAGAAACGGAATTCATTAATTATTTCAGTTCCATTGCTTTTATTTGCGAAATTATTAGTTTAACCATATTATTATTATTATATAAAATTATTAGTCAACTTAACTGTCACACTGGGGTATGAAACGACCCCAGGTAATTTTAACTACTTTATATCCTGAAAATCCGAATAAACACGTTTTTTGAAACAAAGGAATTTTTCATATTTTTTTTCCTCAGACTATTATATTTCAAGAGTGTTCAGCTATAATTTTAGCACTTTATATTAAAATGGAAAAAAGGGTTGAATTTTTCTGGGAAAACCATTTTTTCAATTTTTACACGTTTCTGAATTTTTTTTCACACTCATCGTTTAAATTTACTGAAATCACATGTGAAATATGTTAAAACAGCTATCAAAGGTTATATAGAATTTTTATATGTTATATTGATGAAGTGTGGCTGTTGAGGTTAACTATTTTTATTTAAAACAATGAAACAAAAAATAATTAAATAAAATATTAACAGATATATTATGTCAAGCAATATGAACAAATAATGAATGAAAAACTGAAAAGAACCAAAATTAGTGATTTTACTAATAAAAACAATTAAGACATTGCAAATTTAAATAATGGAATATTAATTCTCCAAAATTAAACAAAAATAGTCACTCAACCTAACCTAACAAAAATCACGTAAATAAGCTTTAATTAATTGTATTAATTGAAATCAAATTTTTAATAAATCTCCGCAGAAATGGAGTAATACATGTACTGTTCAGAATAAAATAAAAAAATTTATATTTTTTAATTATTATAATTTATTTTTTAATTATAATTTTAAAAAATGATGCGAATGAATGTCTGATTTTTTAAAATGTAATAATTATATAAAAAGTGATGGAAGATAGAATTTGAAAATCATTGAATCAAAAGCTTTGCAATGAACGACTAATGCGTGCGAGGAGCAGATTTCTGGAATAACGCGAATAATTAATATCCCGGAATATTGAGGATTAATAGGAAACTCAAGCAAAATGAGTTATGTTCAGCTCATTTTCACAGAGTTAGACAATTAGAACCGGATAATGGTTCAAATTGGGCTTCATTTGGATAAAGATACTTCTCTGATGAGCAATTATTTCACAATTCATGACCACGATGTTGTTTACCGAAGTCTATGAACAACGGAGAATAATTAGCCTTCTGTTCGGAGAATTAATATGATATAATATGAATATTTTAATTACTGTTGTTGTAGAAATTAAATATATTTGATTATTACGATTATTGTGTTCAGGCTGTGTAATATTGTTAACATTTTCAGTTCGTAAAGATTGATTCTAAGTTTTTTAATTTGTATATTAACAAATTTAACTTTTTTTGTTATTTCAAATTTTGCGAATTTCTAATGTAAATTTTGAAATTTTGAGATTTTGAAACTTTCGGCTGCTCGAGTAATCAAATTTCTTAATTTTCTAATTTTCTCAATATCAATATATCAATATATCAAATCATCAATATATCAAATTATCAATATATCAAATTATCAATGTATCAAATTATCAAATTATCAAATCATCAAATTATCAAATTATCAAATTATCAAATTGTCAAATCATCAAATTGTTAAACTATCAAATCCTTAAATCTTTCAATCTTCAAATCCTCAAATCCATAAGTCATCCAATTTTCAAAATTGTAAATTCCCATATTCTCCACTTCTCAAATTCACTAGTACTGAAGTTCCTAAATTCCCAAATTCCCAAATACCCAAATAACCAAATTCACATTGTCTCAAATCCCCAATTTACCAAGCTCCCAATTCCCCAAATTCCCAATTCCCCAAACTCCCAATTCCCCAAATTCCCAACTCCCCAAACTCCCAATTCCCCAAACTCACAATTCCTCAAATTCGCAATTCCCCAAATTCCCCTGTTCAAAAATTCCCAAATTCTAGGATTCCCAAGTCCCCAAATTCCTTATTCCCCAATTCCCCAAACTCCCAATTCCCCAAATTCCTCAGTTGACAATTTCCCAAATTCTAGGATTCCCATGTCCCCAAATTCCTTATACCCCAAATTCCCAATTCCCCAAATTCTCCAAATTCCCCAAATTCCCAATCCCCCAAATTCCCAATTCCCCAAATTCCCTATACCCCAAATTCTCAATTCCCCGAATTCCCAATTCTCCACATTCTCAACTCTCCAAATTCGCCAATTCACATTTTCGTAAATTCCAAAATTCCCAACTTGCCAAATTTCCAAATACTCAAATACCTAAAATCCCAAATTCCCAATTTCCCCAATTCACAATTTCCCCGATTTTCAACTTCCCAAATTCCCAAATACTCATATCCCTAAATTTTCACACATGCAAATTCTCACATTCCCAAACTTCCACATAGCCAAATCCTCAAACTCCTAAATTCCAAAATTTCCAAATTACCAAATTTCCTAAATCATAAATCTTAAAATTATCAACTCCTCAAACCACCAAATCCTAAAGTTCCCAAATTTCCAAACTCCGAAGTTCCACACACAAAACCCATCATAAATGTCTCCAACATCCGAAATATCTCTCCGCGCATCACCGAAGATATAACATTATTCCAAGAACCCATCAAAGTTTTCACCTTCCCGCCTCGCACAGCTGTTCGTGTGGCCGTCTTGACACGTATAGCACGGCGACACGCTATTCGCAGCACATAGTCGCTAAAATCAACAACCTGTGGATATTTGGCAATCTGGTGTGCCCAAGAGAGAAGCTCGTGGGACGAACAGAGTACGGGACAAAGAAGGAAGTGACGAAGTGGAAGGGAGGAACGGTGGTGAATCGAGGAAAATGCATCGAGAGGGTGTCGAGAGGTAACGCGTGGTGGTTGGAAAACGAGAGGACAACGTTGAAGAGGTAGAGTGTTGCTATCTCGAGAGCAGGTGTACGATGGCTATACGAGATATCGTTGAAAGCGATATGGCTGTATCCACCTCTTCGAGATTCCCTTCGTTGCCCAAAATGCACTCGTGTCTCCAAAATTTTCTTCCTCTACATAGACCAAAATTGTCCAATACAAGTATTACAAATTTGAGATAAATCAATTTAATATCTTCACTGTCTGATGTCAATCCTAAGTTATCTCCCAGTCATTGAAATTGAATTGCCAATTTTTTGTGGAACTTAACTCTGCGTTAAATTTATGTTTGCAATGCGTTCGAAGTGGTCGTGTATAGTATATAGTGTAATTGATACATAGATTAATCGTTCATATCTGTGTTTTACGGAACGAATAACTGATACGGAAAGATTCTGAATAGATGGTTTAATCAGTTACGTCCGACGTATATATACGTCAATCAAAAATTTTACCAAAATTGTACCTTTTTGCATATCCTGCATAATATATATAATTGTACCATCTTGTCTACCTTGAATAATATATATAATTGCACTTTCCTGTGTATCTTGTACAATATATCAATTTATTTTTAAGTATCCAATTACTTCTAAATACACGTATCATTATAAAAAATAATATTATAATATTACACGAAAAATATATATTCTATTACAAAAATAACCTGTTCTGTCCTATTCATTAAAATCATAAAACACAGATTTTGGTTCAGTATAACAATTTGATTGCCCCCTGTAAACTGTTCATTAAAATCTCCTATTCATTAAAATCATAAAATACAGATTTTGGTTGAGTGTAACAATTTCATTGCCCCCTGTAAACTGTTCATTAAAATCTCCTATTCATTAAAATCATAAAACACAGATTTTGGTTCAGTATAACAATTTGATTGCCCTCTGTAAATTGTCCATTAAAATCTCCTATCCATTAAAATCATAAAATACAGAATTTTGTTGAGTATAACAATTTGATTACTCCCTGTAACCTGTCCATTAAAATGTCCTATTCATTAAAATCATAAAACACAGATTTGGTTGAGTACATCAATTTGATTACTCCCTGTAACCTGTCCATTAAAATGTCCTATTCATTAAAATCATAAAACATAGATTTTGGTTTAGTACAACAATTTGATTACCCTTTGTAAATTGTCCATTAAAATCTCCTATCCATTAAAATCATAAAATACAGAATTTTGTTGAGTATAACAATTTGATTACCCCCTATAAACTGTTCATTAAAATCTCCTATCCATTAAAATCATAAAACAGAGAATTTTGTTGAGTACAACAATTTGATTGCCCTCTGTAAACTGTTCATTAAAATCTCCTATCCATTAAAATCATAAAACACAGATTTTGGTTGAGTACAACAATTTGATTACCCCCTGTAAACTGTTCATTAAAATCTCCTATCCATTAAAATCATAAAACACAGATTTTGGTTGAGTATAACTATTTGATTACCCTCTGTAAACTGTCCATTAAAATCTCCTATTCGTTAAAATCATAAAATACAGATTTTGGTTGAGTATAACAATTTGATTACCCCCTATAAACTGTTCATTAAAATCTCCTATCCATTAAAATCATAAAACAGAGAATTTTGTTGAGTACAACAATTTGATTGCCCTCTGTAAACTGTTCATTAAAATCTCCTATCCATTAAAATCATAAAACACAGATTTTGGTTGAGTATAACTATTTGATTACCCTCTGTAAACTGTCCATTAAAATCTCCTATTCATTAAAATCATAAAACACAGATTTTGGTTGAGTATAACAATTTGATTACTCCCTGTAACCTGTCCATTAAAATGTCCTATTCATTAAAATCATAAAACATAGATTTTGGTTTAGTACAACAATTTGATTACCCTTTGTAAATTGTCCATTAAAATCTTCTATCTATTAAAATCATAAAATACAGAATTTGGTTGAGTATAACAATTTGATTGCCCCCTGTAAACTGTTCATTAAAATCATAAAATACAGATTTTGGTTGAGTATAACAATTTGATTGCCCCCTGTAAACTGTTCATTAAAATCATAAAATACAGATTTTGGTTGAGTATAACAATTTGATTACCCCCTGTATAAACTAATCGCATCACGATATAACTCGACGATGTTCTCCAGGAATCATCATAAACGCTCGAAAAGGCACGGTTAACGCTCGCCTCTTAATCGAAGGAAGGCGTCAACGGCACGAAATCTTTGACGAGAAAACGCCGTTGGGAAAAATCGCGTATAAGAGGTGGAAAAAAAAGAGAGAAGTCGATCGTCGGTTGCGCGCAACATGCCCCAATAACCCGACGATTCTGCCCGTTAATTGCAAGATCGCGAACGCTCGAGTGCGATAAGCTCCCCCCTGGGCTGTGAGCATGATCACGCTCGATGCGTCCGAGATCATCGACGAAATTCAATCACCTCGATATCGCGATTTCGACGAATCCCGGTTCGGAGGCAGGAAGTTAGAAGCGACGCGTTCCTGCCATACAACCATCTCTGGATCAGCCGCATCTTCTCTCAATGCAGCTCATATCTACAGCCTTACGACGTCAGAGGCTTGAGAAGGCGATAAGCGGTCGAGAGGGAGTTTCCTGGGGGATTCCATCCAGGATTCGAGTGATGTTCGGCTTGTCGTGCTAACCAGGAGAGCGGTTTGCGAGGAAACCTGGGGAAAGGATGGCTGAGAGGAGACGGAAGTAGGTACTTGGATATGGAAATGGGATGGCCTCGCGCGAATGCAAAGCTCGAATCTATCAATTTCACTCGGCAGATAACCGCGATTCCAGAGCAGCCGGCTTCGGTAATCCGCTGATTCGAAGAGTAAACACAAAGGCCACCGGAAACGCGGGATTCGAGGCAGTGAAGTCTCTATAAAAATTGGGGCTGTCGAAAATAAATGCTGTTTGACAAGGTTGGTCGAAAAATTTAAACTTAATATTTATGGACGTAACCATAAATTCTGTATTTACGGATGTTTTATGACAATTTTGGTCTTAGAATAGCGGAAGGACCTCGATTCAAGTTTCTATGTAATATTTCAGTTTCTCTGTTACAGCAATAATAGGAGTCGTTACATCCCTATCAAATATTTTTAGTTTATTATTCACAACTGCTTGCCAGTCCCTTAATCTTAATATTACAGGTTCAGTACATATAATCTAGTACTAAAACTAAAACAATTCAAATTGAAAAATTGAAATAAAATTGTTTACTAAAAAAAATGAATTACATGTTAGGTATTCAACTACGATCTGAAACGAAATGAAAAGTTACAATTTTTTGTTGCATCCACAATATTGTAAAATTGTTGAAATTCGCGTGACGTGCACGAGTGCCAATGAACCAGAAAATGAAGGGGCAATTTTCAATTTTTTGAAGTGTCTCGAAAAAGAAGGAATGAGCTAGTGAAAAGATTTAGAAACGATAGAAAAATCTGTAATATTTAAGTTAATTCAAGTAACTATAAGTCAAATTTGTATGAAAGTACCCAATAATAATAAACGTTCCCTGTTTTCCACAGAGAAAAATCATAAATCAAACTTTCAGAAATCGCAGGAAGCTGTGAACGGGATAAAATCAGCAGATTTTTATTATCCGATTTTCTCAAACAAAATATTATAGGTGTTCTCTCCCGATGGCAGTCCATGCTTCTTACACAAAACGCGTAGAATACTGGGATCCATAATTTATGATGTGGTTTCCTGAACAAGAAAGCCCTTGTATAATATCCCACAGGACGTATTTTTCACGCTCGAGGAGGTGTTACACAATCAGGGAACCACCCGAAATTTCTATTGGATCCTTTAATACCCTGTCTACGGTCGAGACCCTATCAGGGAATCTTGAAGAGAATTTCCCTCTGCATGTAATTTAATTTTACTTTTTGGGAGAGGAAAATTATGTTATGTAATTAATTTGAACTTGTATAAATAATCACATTTAAAGTGGAATGGGTATGATTGAACTGAAATGAATTATATTTCAACTTGAATGAATAATTTCATTTCAACGTGATTAATTGCATTTCAACTCGGACAATAGAACTATCACATACACTTAATAAAACTTAATTGATAATCAATTAAAATATAATTAGTAAATACACGTACATTATACACTTAATAATTCATATAATATTTATTATTGTATATAATAATTTTAATACATATTAATATATGTATATACATATAATTTACATATACTACACATATTATTACACATACTAAGTACACATATGTACATATATTTTTTTTATATTGAAAAACAAAATGTTATCAGAAGTACAAAAATAAAGAATCACAAATAAAAAGGATTCGTCAAAAATAACAAACAATGAGATATCAACAAGTAAATAAAAAATTATCAAACTTAAACGATTTTTATCACGTACTAAGAAAACTTAATTTTTATTACAAGTTTCTACAGGAGTAAAACAAGGTTTCAGAAAATGTTGCATGGCCAATCAGCAATGTCTCAATAAAAGCATTCGTACTCGATAAATCATCGTTAATCGGTGGACTCCAATAAAAAGACGGTTCCGTACAAATTTACGACACCCATACCATGCACCACCTTTCGTACCCAGCAATTTCGTAGCAAATTTCCTATAACCTAAACGGAGGAGATATTCAAGACGGCCGAAGATAAATTGCCAACCCGCCCAACAGCGACCTACACGAAGAAAAATTGGGAATAGAGGACGTGCATTGTATCGATCCATTGGACTTTTCGGGTAATCCGAGATATCCTCTTACAAAAACTCTACCTATTATCTTCCGAGTCTCGCAGATTTTTATTTATGGCCACGTCTTAAGATTCTTGTTTATGATAGTTCTATTGTTGCTGAGAAAGTATCGTGTCGAGTAGCGATGGCTAAAATTTTCTATCTGAAATATGGTGACGTTGAAAGTAGACCGTGTGAAAGACTATTTTTAATTGTAAATGAGGCTTAAAATTGGAGAAATTAACGTAAAAGAGTATGAAAGAGTCTGACTGGTGTGACACGATTGACAAGTGAATGTCGCATAAAATACAGAATTGTAGCCAACCAGATAGATTCAACGAGAAATGTTAATTCAAATTAAAGAACTGGATTGAAAGTAATAGCCAACAAACAGTAATATATCAGTGAAATGGAGATTAATGAAAATGTATTTCCTTCATTTGAATTTTCCCGCGCTCGCAGGTAAAATGGCGACTCTCTTACACGGTAGAGGAGGAGATTAACTACATTCGTTATACAACGAAAACAGAGGTATGAAAAAAACCATAAATGTGAGAAAAGTCGCTAAAATTGATTTGTACTAAAGATCATTAAAAGGAACTGACAATGTACAAAAAAACTGAACATCGTTTCTTTTGAGGTAGGAACAAAACGTGTAAAATAATGAATAAAATATTTTTCACAGTAATTTAATTTTTTAATTCTAGTAAGAATATAAAGAATCGTGCTTGTATGATAAAGTTAATGATTCCGAGCAATAAATAAATTATATTGAACGTATAAACATTCCAGGACTTGTCAAATAAGCAACCGGATATTGCAGGATGCTGAAGACAAATAGCGTCAGAGTGAACCTTTGACTATCCTCCGTGCACAAGTCGGCATTACGGTCTGTACACGTTATAGGAATGCTTTGATATTAGTCGTTGATAACTCGACGCGGAGAACAAGCGTGTCGAAGTCACCGGGGGATTATTATGTCGTGTGTAAAGTCTCTTATTGCTCCTCCTCCCTTGTTGGCCGGCGACCACACGCGCGATAACGAGCTTGTCGTGTGTGTTTGACTCGCAGATTTACCGGATGGCGAATCCAGCGCCCCTGTCACTAGATACACAAAAGCATCCGCTCGATTTACGAGCACGCTGAATTTCCTGCGAGCAAACGTTACGCAATCATTTGGAATGCTCTACTGATTTAACCATTTTGTAGGGGACTCTCCGCGCGGAGATTCTAATAATTCGGGAAAACGTGGCGCACTCGCGTTAACTGATCGCCGTTTGAGACTGCAGCGATCAGTTACGGTGAACGCTTCACTTGTTTCTGTGTGTGTAAGTAATTTGGAAAATTCTTTGATTCCCACTAATAAGTGCTGATGCTTAAATTTGAGGAGACAAGCTTGAAAATCTGAGAATATATGAATTTAATTGTTTATGTGGTTTCAAACTTAAATAATTTAAGAGTTTGAAAATGTAGAAACTTAAGAATTAATACAACATATTATAATATGTTAATATTGTATACAGTGTATATGTGTGTATATGTACAGTGTACAGTGTGTATATGTACAGTGTACAGTGCGTACATATATATTAATATTGACAACATCTCAAAAGTATCTAAATTATTAAATTTTACAAAGGCGTCTAATTTACTAAATTTTACAAAAATATCAAAATTATTAAATTTTACAAAAATACATAAATTACTGAATTTTACAGTGATATTCAAATTACTACATTTTACAACAATGTCTGAATTACTCAATTTTATAAAGGTATCTAAATTGATAAATTTTGCAAAAGTATCTAAATTACTGAATTTTACAATGATATTCAAATAACTACATTTTACAAGAATATCTAAATTACTAAATTTTACAAAGGTATCTAAATTACTAAATTTTGCAAAAGTATCTAAATCACTGAATTTTACAATGATATTCAAATAACTACATTTTACAAGAATATCTAAATTACTAAATTTTACAAAGGTATCTAAATTACTAAATTTTGCAAAAATACATAAATTATTGAATTTTACACCGATATTCAAATTACTACATTTTATAAGACTATCTAAATTACTAAACTTTACAAAAATGTCTAAATTATTAAATTTTACAAAAGTATCTAAATTACTGAATTTTACAAAAATATCTAAATTACTAAATTTGAAAATTCAATGGCTTGTATACTTAAAATTTTACAAAATTAAAAGTCTGCAAATGTGAAAGTTTTAAAAATATGTGATTAAAAATTTGAAAACGTACAGTGTGAAAAATTGAAAAGCACGAATCTCAGCAAATTTGCAAATGTACAAATTAAAAAATTCCTATATAATATTAAATTTCAGAAACTTAGAAATCAAGTTTCCCACTAAATTCATTTCGTCAACAAATGTATCTCACGTATTCTTGTTTATGTTCCCTAATTAATCCGGAAGTACACCATATCGGAACATGATACGTTATCTAAGATTGCATATATTCCATCGTGAAACAGGTGGTAGCGAATGAACAGAGAATTTGATGAGCATCCTACATTCGTGCCGCAAAACTTTTCCAATTAGTTCGCGCTATTTTAATTTATCGAATCAATCTCTGTCCCGAAGTCGTCCAAAACGAAAGAAAAATTTCAATCTGAAATTGTGACGATAGCAAATTTTACTTGTTTTTTTCTCACGCGGGCATTCAACGAAAATACGCTTCGAGTTATAATCAGAGATACATCGATGGTACGCACGGTACACACCGTTCGACCAAACGTTTCAATTCAAATTGAAAAGTACGCTTCCACGATACGAGTATCCTCGCATGACTGCACTTTTTAATCATTTATTTTAGCTTAGCTTTGGGGCCGATATGAACGTATGAAAAAGATAAGATACAATGCTACTTCGGGAATGAAACAAAACCTTCGGATTTATTTTATAAACACTCGAAACTCTATTGATAATTGCTCTTGGAGTATCTATTTGTAGAATTAAAAATATAATTGATCAATTTTTCTGAAAAATTAGGGTTCAGGTTAAGAGGACAAATCAGGGTTATTTTATAAGGACACTTAAGCAGATTTTACAGTTTTATAATTCTTACAGATTTATGTTTCTATGTTTTTCAATTTTTAAGTTTTTGGTTTTTTTCATGAGGACACATACGCAGATTTGAAAATTTTATAATATATAATTTAAATTTGGCACCATAAATCTTACGTTCCGTTCTTTTTTAAGCTTCATATTTGCACATTTTGTAATTTTCAAGTTCTCGAATTTTAGAAACTGTATATTTTTAAAACTATACATTTCTAAATTTACAAATCTGCAAAAAATTTGCAAGCAACAGTACTAAGAAACTTTCAAATTCCCTAATTTACAAATATGTAGATTTGTAAATCTAAAAATCCCCAAATTTAGAAATAGTCAAATTTAAAAATAGAATTTTTTAATTCTAGTAATTTTTTCATTTCTGGAAATTTCTAATTTTTCCAAAATCCTAAGTTTCACAATATTAAATTTTCTCGATTTTTTTACTCCAAAATCTTCAAATCTCAAATTTAGAAAGTTGTGAGTGAACTTAGAAATTTGAAAATTAAGAAATTTGGAGGCTGATCTTTAAATTTGATCTTTTAAAAATATACATAATAGAAAATTTAGGAATTTAGAAATTTAGAAATTTAAAAATTCAGAAATTTAGAAATATAGAAATATAGAAATATAGATATTTGGAAATTTGGAAATTGAGAAATTTGGAAATTTAGAAATTTAGAAATTTAGAAATTTAGAAATTTGGAAGTTTGGAAATTTAGAAATTTGGGACTTGAGAAATTTGGAACTTGAGAAATTTGGAATTTGAGAAATTTGGAACTTGAGAAATTTGGAAATTCAGAAATTTAGAAATTTGGAACTTGAGAAATTTGGAAATTCAGAAATTTAGAAATTTGGAAATTTGGAACTTGAGAAATTTGGAAATTCAGAAATTTAGAAATTTGGAAATTTGGAAATTTGGAAATTTGGGACTTGAGAAATTTGGAACTTGAGAAATTTGGAATTTGAGAAATTTGGAACTTGAGAAATTTGGAAATTCAGAAATTTAGAAATTTGGAAATTTGGAACTTGAGAAATTTGGAAATTCAGAAATTTAGGAATTTAGAAATTTAGAAATTTGGAAATTTGGAAATTCAGAAATTTGGAAATTTTGAAATTTGGAACTTGAGAAATTTGGAAATTCAGAAATTTAGAAATTTGGAAATTTGGAAATTTGGAAATTCAAAAATTTGGAAATTTAGAAATTTGGAACTTGAGAAATTTGGAACTTGAGAAATTTGGAATTTGAGAAATTTGGAACTTGAGAAATTTGGAAATTTGGAAATTTGAACTGTTAAAAATACAGAAGCTTGAAAGTTTAAAAATCTAAAAACTGATTTACAGATTTCTGGTTTTGATCTACAAATACAAATAACAAAAAATATGAAAATTCATAAATTAGAAATTGGTATATTTAAAAACTGATGCACATATTTTTGAATTTCTTCAGAAACATAGAACTGTAAAAATTTATCAACCGTAAGTAACTGAATTGCAAACTTCAAACTTGTAAATACGAAAACTGAAGATCTTTGAAAATGCAATCAGAATGTGATCAAACACCTTTGACCTTAGAGAAGGGTTTACCAGAACGTACATACCGATACACTATAAGCATTAATGAACTGATAGATTTGATTTCGCCGATAAACTTAATGGAGCTAATAGTACATCAGCAGCTTACCTCATTTACACCGATTGAACTGGTAAAGTCAAATGCAAACTGAAATCAGAGAATCTCTAAACGCATCGAATTCAATCAGCAGGTTAATCTGTTTAATATAATAATCGATTGTGAGATGCATCAGATGGTGTAAGTTAGATGGTTGAATAGAGTATATTAAGTGAATCTAGCCGATCGATCAGGTTAAATCGGGTAAATCAGAATAAATTAGAGGCGTCAGATACATTAGGTGTATTAGGTGAAGGATGAGGTGAATTAAGGCAACTGCAGTGTATCGGATGTATCAAATAAATCCAGCTGATCTGCTGAAATGAGGGAGGTGCGAGGAAGGCCGTCAGAATACATCAAGTAAATCAGATGAATTAGTGGTGGATCAAGTGAATTAATTAGCATGAAATATACATGTCAAAATGTATGTGTAATGAGTGCTTACTGATAGCTGCAACGTGTTACGCTAATGAAACAGAACGGGAGATTTATGGCGCCGAATTTAAATTGTATTAATAAATTGTGGTGATATTTTGAAAATTATGGACCTGCTGATGGTTTACGTAATTGGACAAATATTTTACCAGCATCGATATTAATAATTATAATGTAGTTATTGTTCTATTAGATAGTATATTACATTATGAGTCTGCTATATACTGTGCTGGATACTTATTTACATAATTATATATGATTGTATGAAACTTATGAACCAGTAATTATTTACATTATTATATACAATATTTTGAAGCTAATAAACCTAGATATTATTAACATATATACATAATATTTCGAAAGTTAACCTGTTTGTACATGATCATAGGTAATAGTTCGAAACATATGAACTGATAATTATTTATATAATTATGCATCATGCTTCAAAACTAATGACTCCTACAATTATTTACATAATTATAAATAACAACTTTTTAACGTAATATAGAGATAATTGTTTACATAACAAACACATAATAATTTTAAAACTCATATTTCATTCTATATATAAAGTTAAGCATTAACACAATTTGCACAATATTTAATAGTTTTCATTATAGTAAAGTGCAGTTTGCAACGTTAAAATTTTTGTTACAATCGGAATTATTATAATTATACCAGAGCGATCATTAACGTGAAAGAACATCATAAAAGTGTTCAGCAAAATTGAATAAGCTAATATTAAGCCACGTGAGAAGCTTCCGCATAAAGATACAGAATTATGCAAACAAAAGTAATGTATGAAGGGGGTAAAAAATTTCAAAGAAAATCACACTGGTATTTCAAGGAAATTTTTATTCGTGTACCAACTTTTTATACCACCACTATTTTTCACACTTTAACATATAAAACCCTTTTCAATTTGTTCTGGGCAAATAAAAATCATGAAGATTAATGTGCGTCGGTACGGTAGTTAATTAAAGACTGCTAATGCATTAGCAGGAACTGATGCAACGCAAAGGTTTCATTTATTTACAATGTCAGTATATAGTGAATAAGTACATTCCTTAATTAAATATTACTTATAACCAAGGTACAGAGAAATGAATAAAAGTTATAATGTAAAGATTAAAGCATTTCTCAATTACCTGTCTATGTATTTTTATGTTCGCTGGAAATGAGATGGAAAATGTGATGAAAAATATGTATTCATACTTATATTCAATAAATAATTATCTGATTAATTTTCACGTGCAATAAATACTTTCATAGTGACTGTCTAATTTTCTGACTTTCTGTCTCTTTAATTTTCTGGTTTTCGAATTTTCTATTTTTTTAATTTTCTAATTTTTTAATTAATTTTACAATTTTCCAATTTTCTCATTTTCTCATTTTCTCATTTTCCCAATTTCTCATTTTCTCATTTTTGCATTTTCTAATTTTCTCATTTTTTCAATTCCTAATTTTATAATTTTCTCATTCTCTCATTTTCTGATTTTCTCATTTTCTTATTTTCTTATTTTCTTATTTTCTAATTTTCTCATTTTCTCATTTTCTCATTTTCTCATTTTCTCATTTTCCCATTTTCTAATTTTATAATTTTCTCATTCTCTCATTTTCTCATTTTCCCATTTTCCCATTTTCCCATTTTCCCATTTTCTAATTTTATAATTTTCTCATTCTCTCATTTTCTACCTTTCAAATTTCCTCATTTCCAATTTTCTTCTCTTCAAGTTTCACATTTTCAAAAATACAAATTTCTAAATTGATCAGTGTTCATTTCCCTAAATTTACAAATTTCCACTTTCTCAAAATTTTCATTTTCACAAAATTGCTTTCACAAAACTTTTGAAACTTGCAAATTTCTCAACACACCACTTTCCAAAGTTCAGAAATAAATCCTTAAACCTTTTCTTTCAGTTGTCCACGTAAATACAATTTAAAGAGTATTTATTTATCGCATTGTTATCGCAATCATTGCATTCGTTACAAAATATTCTTCACTTTCTCAAATTTATCAGAGTTATTATTCCGAGCCGAAATTCAGCACAGGTTGATGTTCGTTCGACGTACACATCACTGTTATGATTAATGAAGTACTAATTAACGCATGTGGCGTATCGAGATGCGTTGGATCCGTCGCTTTTGTACTAACGTCAGCTATGAACGGTTCGTTTACCATCTTCTATACCGCGAAGGCAATTTTCGAAGAGCTTTGTACACGAGAACACTGCGTGTTGCTTCCATTCTGTCGAAAGGCACTTCACACATGAAGTACACTATTAAACGAATAAAAATTGGTTGCATATAATCATTCTTTATAACCCAAATCAAACTAATTTCAGACCCATGCAAAATTTTATAAAAATATATTTTTTATTTAAGAAACTGCAGAGTAATAAAGCAATTATAGAAGCAAGGTAGCAATAAAAAAATACTTAAAGTAAAAAACGGATACCAACGTTGTAGTTATGTTATTAGACAGTTAACAATTATGCAAAGTTTCATTAAAGCTGATGAGATTGTAAGTTAAATTACTTCCGACACATTTTGCAATGATGACTATGATTTTGCGAAATTCCTCACCCGATCTTTTTCCGAAAATTATGCCTTCGCTTGTTAGTATGATGTCCGAAATAACTCATTCCTATTTTTTCAGTGTTCGTTATCCGATACCCAATACCACACACAACGAAAGAAACAAGTCTGTCACCCGTATAAGGGTGATCGAGGCGATCAAAGTATACGAAATCGATTAAAACGACCATAGGCAGCGAAAGAAGAGACGGTCTGCTAATTACAGAGATTCCTTCTCGATTCTCGATCATTCGCATGGAACACGACGAGTCGGTCGATCATCGATAATTATCGGCAGCGTCTTACCTCGGTGGCTGCCCGAAGAAATCAGATGCGTATGATAAATCAGCAACAGGCAGGAATTTAGGTACGGTTGAACACGTTGTTGCAAATAACGCGAGGCCAACGGCGATCAACGTGTGATATTTCACGTATTAAAATTAGCTGCCGGCCTAGTATCTGGATAAAACCGTATCTCGTATGGATAACACCATGGAAACGTAACTCCCCCGTAATTTCTTGCCCGAAGGTGTTCGCCGTCGCACAAAATGGCCTCCGCGCGTCGTCGTCAAAAAGGAAACGTTCGTTGCAACGTGCTTTCATCTGCTCGCTTCAGCAATTAGGATTCCAATTAAAGCGTTATCAATGCTTTCGTTCGGATTACGCTTGACGAGCATTAATAACACCGCGTTCATCGCCTACACACGACTTTCAAAGAGGATCTTATTAATTTCAGATCGCACGGATAGCTGCACACCAACAGGAATTCTTACCGGTGAGCGAAATCGTTAGCGTGTCGGATTAAATCAGATTAAACGAGATACTGCATTCCAGGTTTTGATTATTTTTTGCGAAATCGAGGTTAGGGCTAGGTGATTAATACTGGAGGTGTCTGGTGTAATTTTATTATGGGAGACTGAATTTAGGGAAATATACAGGAACAATGTATGTGAAGTATAAAGTATAAAAAACGATAATTATGTACTTATATAAAATATGTACGTAAAAACAAATAATATGATAAGAAAATATGTGAATTTATTTATGTATATAGTATAAATATAATATACGTATTTATTTAATATGCTGAGACATCTCACATATTTATTTAATATATCATATGCCATAATATACGATTTCATTTATAATATAGGGAGTCGTTTTGTATATATGAATATTTTGCATATTGTATCTTGTAAAATGTCATATATCATATATCATATAACATATGTCATATACACATGTCATATATTATGTATCATATGCTATAAGCCATATATCAAATATAGTATATCCTGTAAGATATGACATATATCATATATGAGATTTCATATATCGTATATCATATGAGTCATCTTACATACTTAATACACATGCTACGATTAATAATATGTGACAGAAAATTATTTTTTGTGTTATTAGTAACAGATTCAGTTAGCTTGTACAATTATTTAATTACATGTTTTATCAATATGTATATTTAATAATATGATTTTATTTGTAACATGATGAGCTACCATGTAAAATTTATCATTTTATTGATAAGACTGAGTTACCTTGAACAGTTATTTCATATAAAATATTTAATGTGTGAATTTTTCTATAATTGTAAGTCATCCCGTTATTTGACATACTATATTTTATAATATGTGATGTTTACAACCCAGTTACTGTTCCACATTTATTCTACGTACTACTTTTTATGTGCTCTCATTTGCATATTTCACCGTTAATATTTATTTTATACATTATATTTTATACGTCCCTTTTTAATATTAAATCATTACTTGTCCACATCAAACAACTTTTAAAGCAGTGTTTCTCAATCATTTTCCTACGAGATGTATCTTTGAAAGATGCGATCTTTTATAATAAAAAATATGTAAAGACTTGATAAAGTAGAGCAACTATTGTATAAATAAATAAATTGACACCAATTTTTGCACGCAGAAAATTAACAAACAAAATTAATTTTATTAAAAACCCTCACATAAATTGTAACCAAAATTATTTATCTGTGATAATTACATTTCGCATAAAAATTGAAACCCAAAACCTAATCTTACTCGAGTACTCTCCAATCATCCATTGCTACATTTTCAAAATTATAATTTACGACGAACAACAAATTGAATGAAAGCCATAAAAATGAAGTCAACAAGTTGACACTTCTAACACGAATAACAATCGAAGTATCGTTTAGCCTAAAGAGCTATGTCAGCAGATGAACTAACTGTGGCTAACAATGATCGGTATATTCTTTGCAAAAGCTCTACGCAATCCATGACAAGTAGCCGCCGGAGACATTAAGTCACGTATAACCAATGGAAAATACAGTCGCAGTGAGAAGAACGCGGAAATGCTTTCTCGGCCCTCTGTCAAAGGCACCACAGCACACTAACCGTGGAATTATTCATGAGCACCTGCGAAAATCATTATTTGTTTATTACCATCGCGAATTCCGGTAAGTCGTTTTCATAATAAACGCGGCACCGTTTCAAAGAAATAACTCCATGATCCATTGAACGAAATTACTCTTATAAGAAAATTAGATGAACAGGACTCGATTAAGTATAAACTTTTATGGAGATATACTATATAAAATATCTGCGTTCATAAACATATGCCACATATGTTTACTATCCGCTTCTTTGCACATATGAAATCTTATAAGAAAATTAGATGAACAGGACTCGATTAAGTATAAACTTTTATGGAGATATACTATATAAAATATCTGCGTTCATAAACATATGCCACATATGTTTACTATCCGCTTCTTTGCACATATGAAATGTACTTATCAAAGTTTTGGAAGGATATGAAAAGAATCGCTAAATCTAGGGTTAATCGTTGCCGAAGAGAACGCGTTGCAGAATCAGATTACAGTAGGTGTATAATATTTCCAAACAGCGACCGATCGTTTTTCACGTCGCGTATACGGCCCTGTGCATCGGCCACCATTC
Organism: Megachile willughbiella; assembly: GCA_945859595.2. Taxonomy (NCBI): domain Eukaryota; kingdom Metazoa; phylum Arthropoda; class Insecta; order Hymenoptera; family Megachilidae; genus Megachile; species Megachile willughbiella. The sequence goes on from OX243807.1 coordinate 5,320,381, forward strand.
CATTTTTGCACGCTCTAGGCAACGTTGGTTCAGGTTATGGAAATCGGATAACTAACGATTCGCTTCCTCAGCGACTATACAGGAAGCCAGATTCTACTTGCCGACAATGGTAAGCTTAGAAATTCGGAAAAGTCCTACGAGCGTGGCTTAACAATGGATTCGACGGGTACAAAAATTTCTATCGGAACATCGGTAACATGGTTACTATGGGGCACAAAATGGTGGATGCATCGTGATTCTGAATTATTATGCAAAAACTAAACTATTTTAACTTCGGGAGTTTTCTATTAATTTTAGAATTCATTTGTCTGCAATTATAGAAAATAGAAAAGTTGACACTAATTAGTCAAAAGTAGTTTCGCATTGAATATTTTATATTAAAAAAATTTGTCCTTTCGTTGAGATTTCTGTGATATTTTGTATAGATAAAATGATTTATTGGTATGCTGGGTATAATGTAGGGTACTTCAGTATATGCAGATCTGAGAATTTTATAATTCTCAAACTTTTGCCAGAAATCAGTAAATAATTGGATAAAATTATGAAGACATAAATCTCAAATTAAATTTGTGATTTTAGTAAATTTTGGACCACATTATTTTATATGAGATTAATGTATTATATTGAAGAGACAAATTTATTACTCATAACTGGAAATTTATTGTATCAGTTACATAATTCAATTAAAAGACTATGTTTATTTAAGTATCTACGTTTACAATTTACCTAAATATTTACTAAATTGAATATGATATTTAATAACTATCAAATTGAAGATTGAATTTAATTAATAATTGTAAGAGTGAAAATTTTCTTCAAGAATGAACAGTTAAGAATTTAATTACAATTTTTTTCACTCGTGGCGCCACATATGTATGATGGCGGTGCCCCCTAGACAAAACTTGCATTAACTTCCTTATCAACTTCCGTGAAGAAATATGTAAGTTTACTAAAATAAATTCAACAAAACATTCCATAAAAGAATTTAATCAATCAACAATGATACCAGACATATGTGTAACGTATCATACTAAGAACTGAACGTAGTTTATCAAATCAAAAGTAGATTTCGAATTTCTCGAATAGATCATACTCCATAAACACCATCAATCGACTCATAACGATACTACGCTTAAGTACCGCACTTTATTATAAAGTTTAATAAAACAGACTTCGAATTACTTCGACCATCATAAACGTATTTAATTAAACAGTCATACTAAGAATTGAATATATCAATTTATCAGGTGTAATAAAATAGATTGAATTACATGAACACGACATCATCTGTAGCTCATAAAAGAATTTAATCGATTCGCACAGCAGAGGAACGGGACTTCAATTTCAATCGCTGGCAGAAAGTTGTTTTATGCTCAGCTAGAGGAGTCATAGAAATTGCAGCCCACGTTCGCTGTTGATTTCGCTGCGAGGACGCTTTACTATTAAGTTGTTAATAGATATCTCGGCCAAGAGGCATGCAGTTCTGTTTCATTTTCGTTTAATTAAGTGGCTTCCATTGGCATCTTAATGCGATACTTACTACTTCCTTTCTCCGCCGGTTGTTTATCCCCGGCAACCGAGCTTGTCCGTATCGCATTTCAAGCCGGAATGATCGCCGCGGGTCTAATGAATTTCGTTTTCCTGTCGCGGGGATGTTAAACAACAGGAACAACGACGAACGCGTCATAGAACGCGCATTCCGAACAGGGGTGGAATTATTTCTGCGGGATTACAATCTCTGGCGTTACCCAGGTGCTGGCGCGGGAAGAAACGAGCGTTTACGTCATGCTTTCGCTGCTCTCCTGCTTCTTCCCATTCTTCCGTCGCGTTTTCTTCCGGGATTAGCGAGAGCAGATGCACGGGCCAATCTCCTCGAGAAAGAAGAAAATAAAATAGGGAAAATCTTATTCATGGGGTGCTTCGAAACGACGAGGTGGCTCCTTGCTCGCTTCTTAAATATGCCCCGCCAGTAGGGACGGCCGCCAGCTACGAGTATATTGATTTATCAGCGGAGTGCCGTGTAAATATTCATGATACTATCGGAAAAATCGGCACCAGCCATTTGAAGCTTACTATCGTTGCCAACCGGAGGAATCGCTGCGACCGTTTCGTTTCCCTTGTTCCGCTTCGGGCGCTAATTGCAATTTCAAATACGTTAACAAGTAATTCTTTTTTTGCCCGCTCGTGCACGCGAATATCTCTCTGTCGTTTTATGCGCTTAGGAGCGGATCAATTGCTTGGGGCAGATTGTTTTATGACATGCTTAACGGACCGGAAGTGGTCTACATATGGACTAACGCCTTTATTTCTGACATGCCAAGCTCTTAAGACGCTTTAATATACGGGGTGTTGATATGATCTATGAGGCTCTGTGTGAAAAATCGAATTTGGAAGATTTGTTGAAATATAACAGAAATCATATGTTACCTTGGTTACACTCATGTACAGATATAATTTCGAACAAATCAATCACGTATATTAATAAGAATTTATTAGCCTGTATATATAAATCAGAAATACCAGTGCGTATTTGCTAATATTTAAAAGTAAAAATACTACGAAACAAGTCAGTGCAAAAATATTAAAATTAAATGAAATGACACTCGAGACACCCAGTATATCTTATATACATCAATGTTGCCAAGAAGTTAAGATATTAAATGACAGTGGAGACACCCTGTATACTTTATCCACATCGAAAGGTAGAAAAATCTTAATCATAATGGAGGAGAAGCCAGATAAGAATTTCTCCATAAACCCTCGATCCAACTAGGGAGAAGTCTACGCGACGGTCGTCTATTTTTTTGCCCCGATAGGGCCTCTGGTCTTTTGAGTCGAACGAGCGAAAATCTCGAGCGGTTACGAGGAAATGGCTGGGATCGATTTGTGCACAATACTTTGTGCAGTGCGTTGAACGCCATTATCGTTGGAAACTACTTGGTCCGAGCACTCACGGCGACTCAGCAGACGATAAACCCGCGGCGCTTTTTCATCCCTCGTTTCTCTGCCTCTTTTCTACCTGTCCCTTTTCACGATCGCCGGAATCACCCACTTTCCGCTCGCGCGATCACGTGTATCCCGGAGGCAGCCTCGACATGTAAAGCACACTTTATATGGCAAGATCTGTCAGGATCTGGTGGAAGCCAGTTGAAAAGAAAGGCAACGATCTGTTGCTCGCGCCGCTGATTTATCGCGTCCGGAGACACCGGCTACCATTTTCTTTAATGCCGCTACGCCGCCCTCTTTCCGTTTTCTTGTTGCGCCGCTATCCAACTGATTGCCGATCGATCCCTTCGAATTCAGAATATACCGTCGGCCCGATCAAATGCTGCAGCGAATGAAATGCGGCCTATAAAATTGTCGACCTTCGAGTAGACGTACGTACAGGATACACGTTTCGATTAACACGTTAACTGTTGTATAGGGCGTATATCCCTTACTGTACCTTTGTTCCTGACATGTCATATTTTAGCGAACCCTTTTTATACGATAACACGACGTCGGTAATATTTTTCAACGCCGGTCATGTATACTGAACGCGTTACAGGTGAATTAACACCTTATAGCAGACGTATCTATTAAGGGCCTGCTATGTTTCTACCTTTCTTACGGTTCTGTTGAATTTATTTAACAATTATCTTTGTAATATTTATGGATATTTCAAGAAAATTCAATATTTCATAGATGTGTTCTTTAAATATAATATGTCTGATAATAAATACGTATAGTTACATATGAAGTTCTACATATGAAAAGTTACATTTGAACAGATACATGTGAGCTTCTACATATGATTAGTTACATGTAAGAAACTAATGTGAGCTTGTACATATATAGCTACATGTGAACTTCCACATGTGAATAGTTACATGTGAGCAGCTATATGTGAACTTTTACATACAAAGCTACATGTGAACTTCTACATGTGAATAGTTACATGTGAGCAGTTATACGTGAACTTTTACATATGAAGGTACATGTGAATTTCCGTACATGAACAGACACATGTGAACCTGTACGTATGAACAGCTGCATGTGTAAAGCTCATATTTTACATATAAACAGGTACATGTGAATTTCAGTACGTGAAATTCCACATATGAAGAATTGCATATGAATAGCTATAAGTGAAAAGCTATATATGAACTTTTACATATGAACACTTACATACATGTGTGTTATATGTGAACTTTTTCAAGAACTAGAGGAAAAAAATGTATGAAAATCGATCGGAAACCGTTCACCGTCGCGAAATATTTGAAAAGATGTTCAGTGTGCGAGTATATTTCGCTTTCGGGATCATCTTTTCTTTCTTGCAAAGAAATTAGGAAAACTTCGTAAAAGCTGCGGTGAGACTGTAATAACCATAAAGGAGTTTTCGCCGTTTTCGTGCCAAGTTAGAAGTTAGAATTCGATGAAGATACGTTTACCCTAAATTAGATGAAGGAAAAATGCACAGTACTGGGAAGCATTGGTTAAAATCTGTAAAATACGAGATGAAGATCAATACCATGGAATAAAAGTCCTGTGCGTTCGATAAGTTGGCAGCTGCATTCTGTTCATATACCAACTTGTTAGATATACATCAAATTTCAAGATAAAATAAATTTCTGTGCGAGGTAAATTCATTTAAAAATTGTATAACTAAATTATTATAAGTAAATATATTATTGATATTAAAAAGTTGACTAAACCAATTATATTACCAGTTAAATTACACTGTAAGATTTTCTACGTAATAAAAAATAATAGGAAAGTCTTTTGCCATATTTCCTTAATTTCAGAATACAGCAATTGAATAAATTCTTCCGATATTTAATTAATTTTCTACCGTTTCGTATAATCTTCGTCGCAGATAAAAATTCTCTTCTCAACAAAGACGGAGGAAATATTACGACGCTAAAGTCTTCAGAGCTATCAGTATAAAAATCAAAACTGAATAATGTATAGTTGGTCGTATTTGAATCATGCAATATTTGTCTGAAACAATTTTCTTCGCCAACTTTCTGTTAGGTGAGTTATCCTGAAGAGGATTCTAAAAGTTTCTTCTCCTTTTTAGAATTGTATCACCAGGTATAATCGTGTTCCTGCTGAATCTTGTTGAGCAAGGGACTCTGAAGTATTGATTCGAAACGTAAGAATTCATATATTCCTCCTTATTCTGTTCTTACTTATACTTTTGTCCAAGAAATGAATCTCTCATGATTTGTTTACAGATGCTGTGTTCCATGAGAGGAATTCAATAATCGTACTATATAACACATGCTTTTTATTTAGTCTCATATACTTCCTTTGCCAATAGCATATTTTCATTGTAACAAAATAAATAGTTAATTCATACCAATTTTTAAAAAATATTAAATATAAAACCACACTGTCATAAAAATATGACAAAATTTTTCTAACGCGAAAAAATAAATGGAAAGACAGATTGTCCGAAACAATGATAGTAATAAGACCTTATTAATCTTGCATTTGTACGGCGTTATACATAATTATCAGTTGCGATCAGCCTCCTTGCATAATAAGCGTTAATGGCAAGTTATGAAGTATCCATTACTTTCGTTATCATAGCAAATACCAATAAATATGATTTATTTGCATTAATATAACGATGGAGCTTTAATAAATACATTTACATTGCACTCGGGCTTCGTATTTACCTTCATTACTACTATTTCTCTTCTCCGGTTGATAAAATGCAATAGGTCAACAAGGAATTCTAATGAGAGTGCTTTTCATTGCTCCGGGACGATGTACTGACAATGAACATAAATTGTAATGCAGGAAAATATATATAATACTTCTGTAATATATCGACAAAATACGAGATGAGTTTAAAAACAAAATGGTACGTAACTTATTAGGACCTTAAACTTCGGGAATTTTATTGATACGAAAATTAATAAATAGCTTTTAAATTTGTATATACAGTTCCTAAAATTAGGTTAGATTTTAGGTTAAATGCTAGGTTACATTTTTGTGAGACGCTGGTATCTCAGAAACAAGATATGAACATCATTATTAGATATGTAAATTTAAGTCTTTTGAGAAATTGTAATTTCACTGTTTTCGTTTACATAATTCATAGTATATTACAATAAGTTTCCGTTAGTTTCTGTAGCACAAAACAAACGTTTAATACAAATTTACTGTGCTTCAAAATAGTCTGAATGTTAGTATAAATTAAAAGAAAGGTCTAGGATTGTTCGTAGGTCGGTCATCATTGGCCACCATTTTGTCAACACAGCGCGCGCAATTCAAAACACGTAACCTGTACAGCTCGGTAAATCCTTAATAAAATGCATCGCTTGCAATAAAATGAACAAATCAGTAACAATATTAGTTCAATTATTCACTTACTGCAACTAATATTAATATGTAGTTTATATCTCCTGTCTATTTATTAAACATTTAAATACGAAAATAAATACTAAACCCCAAGTTCGTTTACTTTTTAACTTGAATTTTAATATCAATGTCTGCGCCAGTAGATTTCAATGATTCATCCACAAACTGAGAATCACCGTACATCACAAAATTTTCGATTTGACACGCAACACCCCCGTTAAAAATCAAAAGAAGCCTTTATTAGAATATGAAGAGAATTTTCCCGGACCTCTCAAGTTTCGGCTCACACTTGGCGCATCTAGAAAGAGTACAACGAATGTACTCTTAAATATTTCATGACGGTCGAAGGATGTGGATCACATGATGTAGCGAAGATGACGATATCCGTTGGTTGAGACGCAGAAAAGAGGGATAAAGCGAAGATGAAGAAGGATGAGGACGAAGATGGTTGAAACGTGGTTGGATATGCTGAATGTGGATGGTACGAACACGGTGTGGCATATTATGCCGTTAATACAGTGCATATCGGGATGCGAGCAGCTGGCGAGGAAATCACAGCCGCGTTACCTTTGCAACCCCTCTGCAACCCCTTCAGCTTTCTGTCCCTTTTCACTACGGACGAGCATGTACACAGCCTCGTCCTTATTAATATATGCCAGTGCCGTTCCACGGTACAAGTACCACTATTTTAGAATTACCAGGGTTGAAAGTCACTCGACCGTGAACAGAGAGGCCCTTTCCTCACCGACCTGTTCACTGGCTGACCAGCCGAGCTTACACGTTTCGACGTAGATTTGGAAACCGATGAATAACCACAGAGAGAACAGCATCCGATTCACGGGATAAGCAAACGATGAAGAAATACCTGCGTTCCTCCGACGTTCTACCACCATCGCCAACGTAAGAGACGTAAACGAGGATGAAATTGATGTCTGTTTCGTGCGGTTCGCCTGCTACGTTCATGTTTACCTTCAATTCGAATCCTACGTTTGCCGAGAACATTTGCCAGAGCACTTTAACAGTAAGCCTACCACGTACTGAATTATTTGAATACGCTTTGACGCTGAATATGGCGCAATGCTGATTCTTGACGGCAGCGAAATGGAGAGAAAGTGCAGAAGTGAATTTTGGGCTTTCGGAATTTGAGAGCGTTGGGAGATTTACGGTTTTGATGGGTGGGATTTTGAAATCTGAGATGTTTGGCAGTTTGACGGATGTGAAGGTTTGCGTTTTAGGATTTGGGAAGTTTGGGAGTTTGATAGATTTGAGGATTGGAGTTTTGGAGTTTGACAGATGGGAAGGTTGAGATTTTGGGATTTGGGAAGCTTAGGAGTTTGACAAATCTGAAGGCTGGAGTTTTGGTGTTTGAGAGATCTGAAGATTGGGGTTTTAGAGTTTGACAGAGCTGAAAGTTGGGACTTTGAAATTTGGACAATTTGGGAATTTAACTAATATGAAGGTTAGGATATCAGAATTTAGGAAATTTGCGAATTTGACAGATCTGAAGGTTGGAGTTTTGGTGTTTGAGAGATCTGAAGATTGGGGTTTTAGAGTTTAACAGAGCTGAAGGTTGGGACTTTGAAATTTGGACAGTTTGGGAATTTAACTAATATGAAGGTTAGGTCATCAGAATTTAGGAAGTTCGAGAATTTGATAGATCTGAAGGTTGGGATTTTCAAATATGGGAAGTTTAGGAGTTTGACAAATCTGAAGGTTGGGATTTTCAGATATGGGAAGTTTAGGAGTTTGACAAATCTGAAGGTTGGAATTTTTGGATATGGAAAGTTTGGGAGTTTAACAAATCTGAAGGCTGGAGTTTTGGTGTTTGAGAGATCTGAAGATTGGGGTTTTAGAGTTTGACAGAGCTGAAGGTCGAGACTTTGACATTTGGACAGTTTGGGAGTTTAACTAATATGAAGGTTAGGACATCAGAATTTAGGAAATTTGCGAATTTGACAGATCTGAAGGTTGGGATTTTCGGATATGGGAAGTTTGGGAGTTTGACAAATCTGAAGGTTGGAGTTTTGGTGTTTGAGAGATCTGAAGATTGGGGTTTTAGAGTTTGACAGATCTGTTGGGATTTTGGTATTTGACAAATTTGAGAGTTTGACAAATCTGAAGATAGGAATTTTGGAGTTTGACAGATCTGAAGGTTGGAGTTTTGCTGTTTGGGAGATCTGAAGATTGGGGTTTTGGAATTTGGGAAGATTAGGAGTTTAACGTTTATGGATGTTGGGATTTTGTAGGCTCTGACTCGCATTTTGGAACTACAGAGATTTGGAACTTCAGAAATTTTTGAAGATAAAGATATTTGAAACTTGACAAAAATAATACTTGAAACGGAAAAATAGTACTTATGAAACTTGAAAATATAGCGATTTAGAAGGACGAAAATTTGCCAATAAAAAAATTGTCAAATTTGCATATGTATTAGAGTGGCTCAACAAATATTTCTCTCACCCTAAAAATTTAGTATACCAATAGAAAATTTCTTTGAGCGTCTCAAATTTTCAAGCTCCAATTTTAATAAAATTTTACATCCTTTAATAATTTTTTAGAGAGCTAAAAGAGATCTTGGTGAACCACCCTAATATCTTCATTTTCATAGTAAAATCGTTTCTCATTAACCAGCTGATTGTGGAAGTTATACGGTGCGAAGAATCGATTGTTCGCAGCGGTACGCGTGCGTTCGCATATCGTCGGGGACAATTATTCTCGATATTCCGGTAAACGATCCCGATTTCGTGCCAGTGTTCATGTAAACGAGCTCCATTGGTATCCATCCATAATTGGTTTCACGCTCGAATTCTCAGACCGAAATCTCAGTTCCGTGTAATACATTCTGGCACGACTTCTTCGAGAAAATAGACATCCTTTCTGAAACCACTTTGCAGCACCATTTAAAGAATCGATTGAAGAATGGCGAGGAATTTAAGTCTGATCTCGTATCTGGGAAGTGTGAACCCGTTTGATAAAGAGGAAGATTTTCTTTTATCGCGAACCGGGCTTCCAAAAGTTTTATGGGCTGTGAACCATTTTTTAATGTGGCTGAATCCTTCAAGGCGAAAATTCTGCGACGATTTTCCATGGCCTTGCTCATGAATATCAATTAATATTTAAAACTTGACAATTTAAGTACGTCGGAATGTGGAAACTGGCATATTTGATCGTTCAAAAATTTGAAATGGAAAAATTTGAATAAGTATATTATGTAGGAATTCAAAAATATAAAAACTGAAACATTGAAAAGTTGAAAAATTTACAAATTGGAACAATTTAATAATTGAAAATTAAAAAATTGGAGAATTGTACATAGAATTCAGGAAAAAAATTGGAAATTAGGACGTAAGGAAAGTTGAAAATTGAGGAATTAAAAGATTGAAAAGTGTAGAAATGTAAAAATTGAAAATTGAGAACTGAAAAATTAAAGATCTGAAAATTGAAAATTTAGAAACTGAAAGTTGGAAATTGAAGAACTAAAGAATTGAAAAGTTGAACATCTGAAAAATTGAGGAATTGAAAATTGAAAAATTGTAAAATTGAAAAATTGAAAAATTGAAAAATTGAACAATTGAAAAATTGAAAAATTGAAAAACTGAAAAACTGAAAAATTGAAAAATTCAGGAAAAAATAAGAAATTGGAGCATGCGAAAATTTAAAAACTCGGGAATTGAAAAATTGAAAAATGATAAATTTGAAAATTTGAATACTGAATACTCGTAAATTATGAAATGTGTATCTTTGAAAATTTCGCTATGAATTTAATAATTCCGACTCTGAAACTGTGAAAATGAGATAATTTATACAATGAAGATTCCAAAACAAAAAGTTTAAAAATTAAAGTATTTGAAACACACTTCGCAGGATTCCTTTGAACATCGCGAATCAGGCAGCATTCACTGCGACAATCAAGTTATAGGTTGATCGATGTAAAATTACTGGTAGACCTTTGATGAGCCGCGAGAGACGAGAATTGATTTTCAACAAAATTATTGGCGTAGCTACGTTATCGGTATAACGCGAATGAAATTTACCTCCAGGCGTTAGAGATGCGAGAAGCTTGAAACGATCGCGCGAAATTTATGGGGAAAATTACATCAAACCTCGTAAACGATCTTGTCTTTATTCTAGCATAACGGTATTTATAATGTCCTTAATATTGTTATGGCGTTTCGGTTATTTTCTGTCTTCTTAGAGTAAATATTGCCTATTAACTCATTTACTATCTCACATTTTTTCGTACACGTACTTAGGTTACGTTATTATAACGCATATACGTGCAAATTCTATATAATTTCAATCTCAGACGCCTTAGGAATTGTGTTTTTAAATACATATTACAGAATCGTAAGAAAATATCTTTCCATGTCGCACTGTAGTGTATTTTCATGTTTAACACTTTCAGACCCAGCTGTATTTCAAGATACATACTACAGAATCATATGAAAATATTTTTCCATGTACCAGTATGGAGTATTTCCATTTTTAACACCTTCAAACACAGCTATGTATTCAACTACATATTACATAATCGTATGAAAATACCTTTCCATGTCGCAATGTAGTGTATGTTCATTTTTAACACCTTCAGACCCAGCTATGTTGCCAACTACATATTAAAGAATTGTACGAAAATATCTATCCACGTACCAATATGAAGTATTTCGATGTCCAGCATGTTCATACCCAAGTATAGTATAGAACACATACACAGAATCTTAAGAAAATATCTCTTTACGTCCTCGGATAAAGTATTTCAATACCCAGCTATGTTTCAAAACACAACCCTATATTGTCGAAAATAGAATTTCAAGAAAATCCCTCAACGAATAAGATAATCAAATTCGAAGATAAGTGAACCAGTTAGAATTCTGGTAAAACACATTTATCGATCGGTGATGGCCGATGAAGACATCGACGTCGAAGCAGAAAACTGAAACGTTCAGCAGATAGGATGAAATCCCTGACAAGACGAGCGAGCGGAATCCTCGGATCGTGGCGAATTAATGAAATGCAAATTGCATTTAAGTGTAAACGCCTCCTCTCCGTGTTTTCGTCACGTCCGCTTTGGTAGCGAGCACGAGGCAAAGGTCGGTGCTAGAATTTAATTAGCTCTATCCACAGACAGAGATTCGTGGTACGTTCCGCAGCTCCTTCGTTCGGTCTCACCTCGCCAGTCGAGTTTTCATCGCTTTTCGGAACTTGTTAATTAAGAAGTCGACGAAACAGTCATTCCGCGAACACTTTTAGACATACTCCGCGCCTTAGACACCGATACCACCTTCTGTAGAATATAAACTACGTATTTCGGTGTAGACGCGCCATTCATATTCATTCAGACAGAGTTTGACAATCCTCGCCTTCTGTTCTCGTCTACAGTGCATCCAGATGTGCTTCTGTACGCCATATTAGATATATGTGTATTCTACGTGAAACTGTTCATACATCTCGCTATTCTAAACGTTCACTCCACATTTGTGGCAGATTGAGGGCACGTCGCTAACTCTGACAGATTGCCTTCTCCTTTTTTACCTTTGCACTTAATTTACAAGAGGGGTACCCAATCAAATGCTACCGTGCGGAATTTGTGACAAATATTTCATTCGCTATAAGTAGTAAATAGATGAAAATTCATACATTTCGCAGAAAGAGACAATATGGTATGGTTCATTATACTAATAATCATTACATCTTTCTACAAAATACATTGTGCTAATAATGTTCATTGATACATCTTTGTAGAAACGTTCATTGTATAATAATGATCATCGTTCCCTTTCTAAAAATTGTTCATAATATAAATAATAATCGAGTGGCAGATCAAGACTTGATTTGACCTCCAAGAGCCTGAATCACTTGACATTTACCCTGGCAATTTCCGTATCTTCCTCCAACAAACAGCAATTTCCCGAAGATTTATGAAGGAATATCACTCGTAACTCGACCGTTTGATGCACGTTTTCTTTTATGTAAATCGCTCGCTACGACAGACTTAATAACGAAATCCCCGGTTTCGCAACGGTCAAGATGTCAGTCACGATCGTTGACCGTTACGATGGATTCCGTGATCGAGAGGTTTAATAAAGATACGCGGAACCTATAATATCGACGCGAAGAAAAACTCGCACGTTCTGTTGGTCTCCGTTATTTGATCAAGAGATGAGGCCAAAGAACACCGTGACGTTGGGAGACAATTTTTCGTCCCCAACGGATATATCATTATGTCTTTGACATGTACGCTCTGTTGATCGATAAAGCTCGAGAGTAAAATGCGGATAATGCGAATTTCGTCTCGACTTATCATTGATCGTGCCTCGGGAACGAGCCCGTAAACCTCTATCTCCTACGTTCCACGTAGAAAAGTTTATCGACGAACCGACACGCCCGCGGCCTTTTAGTCAACCATGAGAATAGACGATGGGAAAAAGAAGGCTCGTGTCGGTTGCTGGAAGCGCAGCTCCATCTAGCGTCCATATTTTTCGGTAACATCCGTTTCGAGGCTGCCCGACGAAAGCGACGGGGAGAAAGGAAGCGGTTCTTCAGGATATATGGCGTGGCCAGTTATGATAAGGGATCGAGCATAATAGCGGTCAGCTTCCTGGGAACATAGTCCACTGCATGAAAAATCCTAATGGGATGAAGTCCGCCGCTGCAAGTAAATTTCGCGGATAACCAAAGATAACTGAATTTTACTACTGTTTCATCTGTTCGGTGTTAGAATACCTTCCAAATTTCTAGCGATACAATACTTTTCTGCTAAAAAGTTATTCAGAATCAGCTACAACCGGGAATAACACTAGTTATGAAACACCCTGTATATGAACATTGGTATATTCCAACTGGCCCATTTTCTGATAACTAAAATTAAGTTACTGTTTAAATTCTGAAGTGTAATACAGTAGTAACATTAACTTACAGAGTACAACTGAGTTAAATACTTGTCTATAAATAGAAAGGTCTACAGTGAAACACTAGTAACCTTTCTTCACTTAAATATTTGCTTATATTAAAATATGAACAATGAAATAAATTTCTCAGCTTCAATCCTCCAAAAGTCTTCCTCAAACTACAAGAATGCATATCCCTATAACTCCAAAATAATTTTACTTTATAAAGCATAATGAATTATTTCATCGACTATCTATAAAACGTGTCCAATAATTTTACTTTGATATTAAAATGATTATCGAGCAGAGTTTCAGAATGAAAATACGTCTGTTAGCTTCACGGCAGAGGGATACATTCGGACAGCTACATTTTCTGTTTAGTGAAGAGACGTTTCTTTTAAACGCGAATATCTGGAGCTTCCTTCAAACAAGCAGGGCACATAGATAAGTTCCAAGGAAGATAGCACCCCATCCAAACACCTGCTACGACTATTTGTCATCCATAACAGAGCTTTCGGATCTGGCGAGTTCCGGCTGTGCGTTGGAGCAGCTCTCAGCAAGCGCTTTAAAGTACAATTTGTCATCTCTACCGGACACTGGCTCTTCCGCAGATTCCACGGGCTCTTCCTAACGATGTTATCCGAGAGACAGCGAGAAATCGATTCTTAATGATATTCCGAACCCGATATTGCACTCGCTTTTTATTCCCCACCGGCCATTTGTCATACGCGATTATTAACACTAAACCTACCGGCGTACAATGGACACTTAACTTGAAAAAAGCAAAGGAGACAGATAAATGAACGGACGGTAAAACGTTAATTCTTTAGCTCGATAAAAATCGATTTCAGGAAAAATATTCTAACAAATTTTGTAATTTAAAGATCTGGTGTAGAAATTTTGGGACATGGGAATTTTGAAATCTATGAGAATCTAGGGATTTCAGGATCTCAGATTTGGGGTATCTAGAAATTTGGTGACCATTTGGGAGTCTAAAAACATGGGAATTTGAAAATCTAGGGATTTGTGTGCGGAGAAATTTTGGGACATAGGACATTGAGAATATAGGAGTTTGCAGATCTAGGTATTTCTGGACCTAGGGATTTGGAGATATAGGGATTTCTGGACCTAGGAATTTGGAGATCTAGGGATTTCTGACCCTAGGATTGTGGAAATCTAGGGATTCGGAGATCTAGGGATTTCTGGACTTAGGAATTGGGAGATCTAGAGATTTCTGGACCTAGGAATTTGGAAATCTAGGGATTTGTAGATCTACGGATTTCTGGACCTAGGAACTGGGAGGTCTAGGGACTTCTGGACCTAGGAATTTGGAAATCTAGAGATTTCGGGTCCTAGGAATTTGGAGATCTAGGGATTTGTAGACCTAGGAACTTGGAGATCTAGGGATTTCTGGACCTAGGAACTGGGAGGTCTAGGGACTTCTGGACCTAGGAATTCGGAAATCTAGGGATTTCGGGTCCTAGGAATTTGGAGATCTAAGGATTTGTAGACCCAGGAATTTGGAAATCTAGGGATTTCTGGACCTAAGAATTTGGAGATCTAGGGATTTATAGACTTAGGAATTTGGAGATCTAGGGATTTCGGGACCTAGGGATTTGGAGATCTAGAGATTTCGGGAAGGACAAATTTTTTGGAATTTAGATATGTAAGAATGTAGAAATTTGAAAATTTAAAAATTTGAAAAAAAGAATGTAGAAATTGGGAAAATCTAGAAATGTGGGAAGTGACAAATCTTAAGTGAATTTTATACATATGTATATCTAGTTTGCCATATTGCTTCTATGATACTCTTGTTTACTAACTATAGCTCACAGATCTGATTTACTATAAATTGAACAAAATACATAGGACATACATAAGAATTAATATACCTGTACTAAAAAGAAAAAGTACAGTCTATACATTTTATGTAACATCCTCAAACCTACACCTCTTATATCACCGATTTGAAGAATTTCCGATCGTGCAATACGATCGGAATAGAAAGAAAATTAACAGAGTTTAACCTGTACAATAAAAATGGCCAGCCGAGGTGCAACGCGTAATTAAATTCGGATATTCCAGAATACAGAATTTTTCGTCGTCGAATCTTTTCATTTTTGACGCAGGAGGCTACTCCATTAAAGTTCAATCAAGCCCATTCACACGGGCAGCGTTTGCAGAACGAATTCAGCCGGGGTGTGATTCAGTTCGTAGGAAAATTTTGCATCGAATAGTTTTGCCTCCGTCCACCGTTTCGTTCGAAATAAAATTTAACAGCGACCGGTGATATAAGCCGGTGAAAAAATTTCATTTCACTCGACGAGCATCTGAAACGCGCACACAAGGAATCCTGACGAAAGCACCGAATGCAAACAGACGTCGAAGGTAAACGTGGGTTGCGTTAAACAGTGACTACGATGGAAAAAGCGAGCGAACAACACGTTGAAACCCTTCTGGGACACAAAAGAAGACGTAGCTAGTTTGCGACATTGTCGCGAGAAGTGGTTGATTCGAGAGAAACCTGAAGTGGGTAGGAAGAAAGCGTTCGCACGTCCACCTTTTTCTTGTGATAATTCCACGGACAGAAAAGACACATTAGCGAAGGGTGCTTCCGTTAGTAGGTCGTTGGAAATGAAGATAATGCATGCTTAAGAATTTTTTAACAAAAGGAAGCCGTCTAAATATGAATTCGTATATAGCTCTCTATCGACGAGGCAATATTGCTTCAACTCTGGCACTTTTCGTTGTACAGGGTGATACACAAGATGCTGAAAGTAATCGACTGCTATTTTGAAGTTACAATTCAAAAATTTTCAATTTTTCAATTCTTCAATCCATATATTTTCAATTTCTTAAGTTTTCTATTCTTCAATTCTTTGCTTTTCCAACCTACTGGTATTTCAATATTCCAATTCCTCTATTCTTCAATTCTCCAATTCCACAAATTCCTCAATTCATAATTCTTCAATTCTTTAATCCTCCAATTCTTCAATTCTACAGTTTTTCAATTTTTTAATTTTTCGAATCTCTGATTTTCCGATTTTTTAATTCTTCAATTCTTCAAATCGCCGACTTTCCAATTTTCCAATTCTCCAATGATCAGTTCTTCAATTTTTCAATTACCCAATTCTTCAAATCGCCAATTCTTCAATTCCCCAATTCTTCAATTCCTCAATTATTCAATTCCTCAATTATTCAATTCTTCAATTCTCCAATTCTCCAATTCTCCAATTCTCCAATTCTACAATTCTACAATTCCCCAATTCTTCTATTCGTCAATTATTCAATTCCTCAATTCTTTAATTCTCCAATTCTTCAATTCTTCAATTCTTCAATTCCTCAATTCCTCAACTCTTCAATTCTTCAATTCTCCAATTCCTCAACTCTTCAATTACCCAATTCTTCAAATCGCCAATTCTTCAATTCCTCAATTCTTCAATTCTCCAATTCTACAATTCTACAATTCTACAATTCTACAATTCTACAATTCTACAATTCTACAATTCTACAATTCCCCAATTCTTCTATTCGTCAATTATTCAATTCCTCAATTTTTCAATTTTCCAATTCTTCAATTCTTCAATTCCTCAATTCCTCAACTCTTCAATTCTCCAATTCCTCTACTCTTCAATTACCCAATTCTTCAAATCGCCAATTCTTCAATTCCTCAATTATTCAATTCCTCAATTCTTCAATTCTCCAATTCTACAATTCTACAACTCCTCAATTCTTCAATTCTTCAAATTTTCAATTCCTCAATTCCTCAATTCATCAATTCTTCAATTCTTCAATTCTTCAGTTTTTCAATTTTTCAATTTCTCAATTTCCCAATTTCCAAAATTTTGTAATACAATCATATTTGAATATATCAGTTTCTCAATCTCCCAACTTTTCCAATTTATGTATCTGGTTTTGAATTCATAAATTTTTGATTAACCAAATTTATACATTTCTAAAAGTGTCCAAATCTTAAAGTTCATAAATTACAAAATTGCCAAGTTGCAATAGAAAGTTGCAATGTTACCAAATACTGCTAACCACTACATTTTTACTCATCGTACAGTGAATCGATTATTACTATCGAAATCATTTTACACAAAAATTTGCAAAGGAATATAAATATTCTGAAAAGTAACTATTCTGCATAATTACCAAAAGAAACTAATTGCTATCATTCGGAAAACGTTACCCAACATTCGGGTAAAACACCACACGAATCAAATATTCTGATAGTACGTTGCAACGATTATTCGTCGATTTTGTAGGTTTTCCTATCCGAGTATCAAGAGTTTCGAAAAAGCAAAAAACTTCCGAGTTTCGAGAATTCGAAACTTTCATGTGTTTCGAGGTTTCGACAAACCCACCCCTAATTTTGAAGCATCTGTAACGCGGTTTGGGCGCAGCCAGAAACGCGTGTACCCGCGGTTACGAAAACAGACGAAAGGAAATGATAAAGTTGCAAAAGCCAAGAGTTTTCTCGAAGCAGCAGCACTTCCTCTGCCAGTGATTCGCCCAACCTTTGCCGTTTCGCATCGCGAGGCAACGCTGTCAAATCTTTCGTTCAAACGAGAAACGAAACGGAACAGCGGATTTCTTTCTTCTTTCCTTCTCTCATACCACCTCGCTCTTTTCACTGTGAAAAGTTGCCGCGCGATAGAAAGTTTTGCCATTTTATTGATCGTGAAATTTCACTCGCCAGCTGCTTCTCCGATTTTGTAGAATTTAAAAAAAAATACGCCGTAGTACGAAACGATTCGCATGAAATTCGTGCAATGAGTTTCGCTTTTCTTCGCACGGTGAGGGTAGAAAAAGTTTATGCGAACGTCTTTAATTTTATGTTGGTTTGTTTTTAATGTGAACATAGATTTTTATGGTAGGAGAAAAATTGTGGTTTCGGAATCGTATAGAAATGGGGAAATTATGTGGATATGATTAATTAGAATTGTACAGAAATAATTAATTGTTGAATTATACAGAAATATTTGATTATTAATAATTGTGATCTGAATGATAAAAGAATTGTAAACAATTAATTATCATCTAATTTTTTAAAGAATTTCTAAATAAATAATTGTCTGACTTACTAAGAAATTGCAAATAATTAATTGACTAATTGCAACAAATAATTATATAAATTTCAAACCAGCCATAAAATTTTAACAAAGTTCATTAACTAACAGTTAACAAACACACTTCTAGAAAATGAATAAAGTGACGCAACGAGGGGTAAAATTAAATTGATATTTTGATTAGTTTTTGCAGTTGCAAGGCGTTCTGCGACAAACGGGAAGGTTTCTCTGAACCGCAGCGCGATAAATAATAAACAAAGCGTAACAATTTTACCGGAACGAAGAGTTTCCATTCCGTGTACACAGAACGCGATCGTTGTTTCTTCCCTCGGGAGGACCAGTTTCTTTTATTTCCCGTAATTAAAGCTGTAATTGAAGTATAATATCGTTCCGAGAAGTTTCCCAGACGGACGAAGGTAAGCGGAAAGTTCGCGGAAGAAACGTCCATTCAAAAAGCTACCATCGTTTCAATGAAACTTCAATCAACTACGTATTTCGCAACGGGAATTCGTTTTTCTGCTTTCAGGTATTGTTACGCGGCCAAAACAATATTGAATGCCACTATGATTCGTTGGATAACAAGTCGTTTTAATCAGCACCAACACTCTGAAATCTATCGTATCTGTTTCGCTCTTCGTTTTTTTCTTTCAATATCCTACCACTTTTCGTTACCCGCAGGATTACGGATTGAAACTGCAAAGCTTTTTTGTTAATTCTCGGCATTGTAGTATTTGGATGATTGTATTGGTGCTAATGGGTGCTAACGAAAATTTTACTTGAAGTAAAAAATAAACGTAAAGGAGAAATACATCGTGCTTCAAAATTAGAAATAATTAATTACGAAATTTAGAAATTGTCAGATATTACAATTTGAGTATTTGGAAACTTGAAAAACTGATAAGTTGAAAAATGGAAAAATAAGGATATTGAAAGGTTGAAACATTGAAGAAATTGAATAATTGAACAATTGAACAATTAAGCAATTGAAAAGTTGGAAAATTGAGTTGAACAATGGAAACAATTGTATAATGGAACAGTTAAAAAAATTTAATAGCTGAACAATTGAAATATGGAAAAATTGAATAATTGAAAAATTGAAGATTTGAAATATTGAAACCTTGAAAACATTTGTTGAAAAAGTTGAACAAATGAACAACTAACCAATTGAAAAATTAAGAAATTGAAAAATTGAGAAGGTGAAAAATTGAAGAATTGAAAAATTGGAAAATTGGAAAATTGAATAACTAAAAAATTAAAAAATTAGACAATCAAAAAATGGTAGAATTGAAGAATTAAAGAATTGAAAAATTGAAAAACTGAAAAATTGAAGAATTGAAAAATTGAAAAATTGAAAAATGGAAGAATTGAAAAATTGAAAAATTGAAAAATTGAAAAATTGAAAAATTGAAAAATTGAAAAATTGAAGAATTGAAAGATTGAAAAATTGAAAAATTGAAGAATTAAAAAATTGAAAAATTAAAAAATTGACAAAATTTACAAAATTTGAAAATACATAAATATCAAATTCTCGCACATAAAAATATGAAGACATGCGAATAATAAAGGAATTGAAAATTTTCCAATTTGCAAATATTCAAATTTAATTATAATATGTCTTAATATTTTAAAATATATTATAATTCCAAAATGACTCAATCCGAAATTTTGACATGTATCGTCTAACCCTCCACGTAATATTAAAAAGGCAGCTATAAATATTGCAAGTATCAAGGTCATGGATCAATGTTATGTACAGAGTTGAAAGTACTGCAATATAACATTGGTATGTAAACATAACGAATGGCACGATTAAACGAACATCGTTATGTATACACGTACATTTAGATGAAATAAAAGTTTAATCACACTTTAATTAAAGCACAGTCTAGGTGGTTGGAAGCTCAGTTCGAATTGTTTTTGCACCCCCATAAATTGTGCCTCATTCGTCGAAAACAAGGAACTGTCGTCTAGATTTATGTGCTGCAAAAGAAGAAACAGCAATTTTGGTGTACTCGCATAAAATACCTGTGTTCACATACATCACTAGGCACAACTCAGAACCACAATTATTTCAGTTGTTTATCTCTGCTTGCTGAGTGTTTTGTGTCAGTTGTATTCATTTTATTATGTCAAATAATTTGATACAGGATTTATAAGTTCTCTCGCGTTAATATCTACAAGTCAAAGTGACGAATATATTTGTATATTATACACAGTTTTTGAAATTTGCATTTAATAGTTCGCGAAAAAGGTTATTTGGTGTCAATTCTGTGTTACAAAAATATATTTTTTGAATTAATGAGAAATCTGTTATGAAAAGTCTTGGTTAATAAATTTGTTTATTTTACGAATTTTTCAATTTCTAAATTTCGTAATTCTTACATTCTCAAATTTCTGACTTTTTTCATTTTCAAATTTCTGAATTCCAAATTTCTTAAATTAATAAATTGTCAGATTTTTAACTCCAAATATAAATATTCTTCGTGGTGTTACATGCTCAAATTTTTTAACTATAAAGTCCACAAATTTCTCATATTTCGAAATATTCTAAATTCTCTTTCAAATTTGTAAACAAAATTGCAAAATTTCACAAGTTTTTCAAATTATCATATTTTCAAATTCTCAAGCTGCAAAGTTCCAAAACTTCTCATTTGTGAAATTATCATTTCTTCAAGTGCTTAAACTCAATTTTTCCAAATTTCTAAAGCAAAGATTTTAAAATTTTTAAATTTGTGAAATTGTAATTTAAAAGAAAAGACAAGAGATATCACGATTTATCTTCCTACATCGATCCATCAATTAATATAGTTTATAATTAAATATGCTTTAATCAGATTTCACTGAATTTCATCAAACATATTACAAATTGTACTACGATCCAATATTCCCAGGTATGATACATTACATTGCTAGTAATTGTAATGAAATATTATACATTGAAACTGAATATATTAAATTTATTAAACACTATGGTTGCGAATTTTCGTGGAAATGGAACACGTAATGCAAATGTAATTATTCACAAATTGCTGTTCATTCAATTAATTCCTTGAATATTTCTATGCGACGTGGTTTCAACATTTTCAAATTCTTAGATGTATCAATTTGATTACTTGCAAATTTGTCAGTTTGGAATCTTGAAGATGTGAATATTTAAATATATATAATTATGAAAATATGAGAATTTGATAATTTTAAAGGTTTAAAAACAAAAATTTAAAAGTCTAGATATCTGGAAATTGAGAAATTTAGATGCAGCAAGTTTTCATATTTTAGTTTTCAATTTTTCAATTTTTCCATTTTTCAGTTCTTCAATTCTTCAATTCTTCAATTTTTTAATTATTCAATTTTTCAATTTTTCAATTCTTCAATTCCTCAATTCTTCAATTCTACAATTCTTCAACTATTCAATTATTAAATTTTTCAATTGTTCAATTCTTCAATTCTTCAAATCGACAATTCTTCAATTCTTTAATTCTTCAATTCTTCAATTCTACAATTCTTCAATTCTTCAACTATGCAATTATTCAATTTTTCAAATTTTCAATTTTTAATAATCTAATTTTCTAAATTTCCTCAATTTTGTAAATTTTCTATTTTTCTACTTTTCTAATTTTCCAATTTCTGAATGTTTCAATTTCTAAATTATGAAACTATTACATGAGATGCCATAATTTGAAATTTCTATGTTTGCAAGTTTTTAAATTTTTATACTTCCAAATTTGTGAATTAGAAAATTCGATCGCTTAAACATTTCAAAATCTGAAATTCTATGTTTGCAAGTTCCTATGTTTCTAAGTTTTTAAACATAAAAAATTCTGAATTTCCAAATTTTTATACCTGAAAATTTCCAAATTGCCACTTTCCAAATTACTAAATCAAAAAGTTTGATCCTCACAAATAGATCACCAAATTTAAAAATTTGATTCTCCCAATTGTATAAATATTTTTCACGTAAGCTTAAAAATGTAGACGATGAAAATTTTTAACTGTTCATAAAACATGTACACGTAAATGTAAATTTATAAACTTTCGCAACGAACGTACGGTCGTTAATAATTTGCGCATTTTACATTAACGCCTGCATGCTATGAAAAATTAAAATTGAGTAACTTGAGCGATCCCGGATTGAAGCGTTTCTTTGACGTATTAAAAATGAAAGATTAATAATTCGATGCTCATTAAAAGCGCTTTCACGAACGCTTCATAGGGTGGTACGTTTGAAAAGCCGACTTCAAACGAAGTTGTAGCTGAAGTATCAATTTTTCCGTTGCTTTTGCACGCGAAATTTAATTAGCACGGTTCGCAGTATTTATGCAGTGTTAAAAGCTCGTCGTCGCGTGGAACAAGATTTTTAAAAGGGTAACTGAATTTCTAGAAATATAAGTACAAACAATGCGTTATTCGATGCTGGATAAATGAACAAAGATAATTTCATATTTGAAAAAAACATAATGTAGATATTTTTTATTTCTGTAATCCTATTTATAAATTTTTCAATTCTAGATTTGTAACTATACGTAATTCTATATTTTTTAGTTTTAAATTTTTACTTTTCCACAATTCTAAAGTTTACTTTTTAATCTTCTTAAATTTCCTAATTTTCTTAATTTCTTAATTTTCTTAAATTTCTTAACCTCCTTAACTTTCTTAACATTTTTAATTCTCTTCACTCTCTTAATTTCATTACTTTTCTTAATTTGCTTAATTCCCTACATTTTCTTCATTTTTATCATTTTTCTCACTTTCTTCATTTTTTAAATTCTTCTTAATTTCTTAAATTTTTAAAGTTTTTAATTTGTAATGCATCGGTAGATATTTAAAACCTTGAATATTTGTATTTATAAATTTACAAATTTGTACGTCTGAAATATTTTAATTTAGAAATTCTATTTTTTTTTAAATTTTATTTTTCAATCGTCCGAAGTTCAAAATTTCTAAATTTCTTCATTCATGAATTTCAAAATGTGAAATTCGGTATTTTTGTATTTTCTAATTTCTAGCTTTACAAATTATCGAACTCCTATATTTCTAAATCTTACCATTGTTAATTTGTATATTTTTTAATTTTACCATCGTTAATTTCTAAATTTCTAAAACATCCCATTGACAACTTGAAAATTTCTAAATCTTACATTGTTAATTTTTAAATTTCTAAATCTTACCATAGTTAATTTCTATATTTCTAAATTTTGCTATTTTCAATTTATAAATTTCAAAATCTTTCCATAGTTAATTTCTAAATTTCTAAATTCAAGTTAAACAAAAATTTTTAATTTCATCCACATGTTATCTCACAAATGAACTATAAAAATATTAATATTAAAATTATAACAGAAAGTGTAACCACTTTTGATCTCCCGAAATCCAATAAATAGCACCATCAAAAAGCTTCATTTCACAAAAACTCAAAAATTCAAAACAAAAATGTTCAATAGACGAACACAATTACACAAAAGCATCAAAGGACGCTTCATAATGATCAGTTTTCTGCCGATAATTTTCACCGAAAGCAGAAAATACAACACGGTTCGCCCAATAGACAATAATGTGTGCATGTTTGAAAAGTTTCCAGCGTCGCCGTCAAACAAAACATTGTATACAGCGCATATGCTCTGCATAATGCAAACCGCTTCGTTCGGTGATAGCTTATCCAATCACTGCACTGTCAGTTACAATCCACTGACTCCATTACCTGCCGATTTATCTTAATGGAACACGATCGTTATTTATCATTATTTTCAGTCACAACCACTGCTGCGATTTTTCTCACTTTTCTATGCTCGAAGGAAAATAGAGTCAAAGGATGCAGAGGGAGTCAATGAGAAATAACAGGTGAAATAATTTGTTGTATAATGCTTTTATAAAAGAATATGTTCCAGCACTGTTCCCACTATTTCCTATACCGCCATTTTCTCCATAAAAACCTGCTATATTCAT
Source organism: Megachile willughbiella (assembly GCA_945859595.2). Classification (NCBI taxonomy): domain Eukaryota; kingdom Metazoa; phylum Arthropoda; class Insecta; order Hymenoptera; family Megachilidae; genus Megachile; species Megachile willughbiella. The sequence continues at coordinate 5,344,631 of OX243807.1, forward strand.
ACCCCCTTATAAAAACACTGTACATAACATACAAATTATACACCAGACAATGTATAATAAAAATATTGTGTAGTATAAAAGGAGAGACGTTAAAATATTACAAAATACTGAAACCTATTTTGTTCTCATTTTCCATAAATAATTACAATTATTTCGCCGTCGAATGACATCGTTAAAATTTGTATGTTAATCACAATTTTCAGCATGATCGTGTAAACGAAAATACGTATCACCTTATATATACCATAATTACCGAACGATCAACATGAAAATACTGACATAGCAACGGAAATTATGCAATACCCAAACGAAGTTTATTTTACTTCAAATAACACATCGACTGTTGCATTGCAAATATGTAACAAACAATATGGTTCAAAGGTATTCCGCAGCACCTGTGCTCTGAAAATAAGCTAAAGGTAACGAATTTTTGAATAGATTGAAATTTAAACTAAACACGCGAACAATCACAGGTGAAAATTACAGGTATTATTATGCGAGCATTATAAACGTATTTATACAGAAATTTGCAAGCCAAATGACATTACACTGTTGTTGTCATTGCAATCAATAAAATCGATTATATTTCGTGTCGTGCAACGAAAATGGACCTGCATTAATTTATTTCTTTGTTATTAATAAACATTTATTTACAAAAATTATATTTACATTTTATTTAATTATATTTAAGCTGTGACACAGTGACCGTCGCAGTAGAAAGAACCATGCATGGTCAGACATGCAATAACACGAATTATCAAAAATAATAAAACGTTAATTTTTAATGTTTCTATAAACGTATGTTACTACAGTTTATTTCAATAATGTATCACAACTATTACAGTTCATTGTAATACTGTCATAATAATTTCAAGTCTGTTGATTTTCATGGAAATAAAGAATTAATACGAACACTAATTTATGTTTCGTCATTTATTTATTTTTCAACTCCATTTATAATTTCAAAGGAAAAGACCATTATACGCCTATAAGTTTAATAACAGGACATGTTAAGGTTTTCTTGAAATCCGAGTTGATTTATTTTACTTATTTTTCAACTTCATTTTTGGTTTCAAAACAAATATCCATTGTAGAACTGGTATGTGTACTACAAACTTCACGTTCTCTGCTGATAGCAATTTGCAATTCACTCAAAACAACGGCACACATGAATCCACACAAGATATCCACTTCAGCTAACTCTCACACAAGTTCTAGAACTAATTACTATAACTCCAACAAACGATATAGGTTTATAGCACGAACTGTACATAGTCTGAGACTAATCACATTACGAACATGACCGAGTATTAAGTCAATTGTTGTGACTAAACATCACATCACAAACGTGACTACACATCACATCAAAAGCTTGACTAAACATCACATCATAAACGTGATTGAATATTAAATCAATACTGTGACTCAACATCATATCACAAACATGACTCCACATCATACCACAAACGTGACTACACATCACATCACAAACTTGACTGCATACTACATCACGAACTTGATTAAACATCACATCAAAAACGTTATTGAATATTAAATGAATACTGTGACTCCACATCATATCACAAACATGGCTCTATATCATACCACAAACGTGACTACACATCACATCACAAACCTGACTAAATATTATAACAGAACGATTCCAAATTATTACACAATTACAAGCATGTTGACATACAACAGATTTTCACGCGAAGGATTAGAACGTTCAAGTTATCGACAGAAATCGATTAATATCCATTAAAAGATTAACAATGAGGGCCGTCGAGACTGGAGCGTCTGGTTCGTCATCGCGGCTGAGTAAAGCGGCCGTTATTACTCCAACAGGAGCGACGCATTAATTTGCCGAGCGTCCCTTATCAGTGACGTTTCATTTGTCACCAGGTTGTACCATAAATGTCACGTAGAGCGACTGCCACAGGCTGAACGCAAACCTGCGTCTTGCGTGAAACGTTGTCTGGCTGGTGACAGTGAGTCAGCGCGTAGCAAGAGAAGTTTAGAGGAGATAGAAGCACCCTCGTCTTCCTGTCAGACATCTTAAAGCTGGCACGCTGCTTAAACGCATCTCGAGCATCACTTTTTCGTATATCTACTATGGCTGTGTACATATAGCCGCCTTGGAGGACCATGCCAGTCTAAAGTGCGTAATTTACTGACATTCTGCCAGGATATCAACTTTCTACATATGTGTTATGTGTATCAACTTTCCACATATGTGTTAAATGTATTAACTTTCCACATATGTGTTAAACGTATCAACTTTCCACATATGTGTTAAATGTATCAACTTTTCACATATATGTTAAATGTATTAACTTTCCACACACATGTTAAACGTATCAACTTTCCACATATGTGTTAAATGTGTCAACTTTCCACATGTGTGTTAAATGTATCAACTTTCCACATATGTGTTAAACGTATCAACTTTTCACATACATGTTAAATGTATCAACTTTCCACATATGTGTTAAATGTATCAAATTTTCACATACATGTTAAATGTAACAACTTTCCACATATGTATTAAATATATCAGCTTTTATATTTAATATGTGCTGTACTGCATATTTCATACATGTAGTACATGTTGTGTTACATATGAGCATTATTATTCTGTGTTACTGCAACTTGTGTTAATTTTTATTTCCACGTTGTCAAAAAATGTAATTGCATTAGTAAACGAAGCTGATCATTCGTTTTTTACACAAACAGATATTCTTAACAAAGGGAACCATTCCACAAATTTTATTAAATAAAATATTCACGAACTTCGATTCCGTTAATAATGAATGTGGTCCATTGTAAAATAATTTAAAGCCCTATATTTCTGAAATTTTTTTGTTTCACCCAACTAAAGAGTCTAACAGACTAAATTTTCCTTAAAAAATGAACTTGTACAATTTTGATTATAAACGGCTCAAAAAATTGTGTGCACCTCTAATGATTCTTATTATTATCTTGACTGCAAATCGATAAGATTAATAAAACAGTAAGCAACAGGAACGTTTCTTGAGGCACTCGATATAACATTCTCGTTTAAAAAAGCCGCAGCAAGAGCCAAGAGCGGCGTCGGCGTTGTTTGTACAACCGTATCCGAAATTCCAGAAGCGAACAACCATAAACACAAGTTTGCATACTTCGAAACGGTAGAATTCACTGCGTCGTTTCACGTAACTATTCCAGCAATGCAAACATACGTACTGTCGATCCCACTTCTCGTTACTCATCCAAGTCGTCCAAGTAATCCGAACTACGTGTTGCACGCCGTTGCTGGTTGGTCTGCTATCTATCGCCAAGCAAATACCATTAACCGTCAGCTATCTAACCGATCAGGATCAAGATTTTCTATTTCGATTTTCCATTTCACGTGTAATATATTGTTTCTCCGATGTTCTACTGTTATTTCGTTCATTTCTGTCGGTCAGTACAAACGAGGAGGAAAGTATACGGTGCGTAAATGATGCTTATTGATTTCGCTGTTAAATGGAGGTTGGATAATTAATAACCCGATTTGTGGAATGTTGGACTCAGGAAAAAGTTACTATAACTCCTACGATTTAGCGGTTGTACGTGGCCAGAATACAGATAAAACATGTGCATTAGATTAAATATTATACAAGAATGTAGTATGTATATACAAAATTTCTCGTTATATTCATACAAACATATTCACATACGTATACATACAAACATACATACACATATGTATGCACATACAAATTTTTTTGTCAGATACACACGAACATACTAAAATAGTAAACGCACACATGTACAACTTCTTGTCAAACACATACGACATATTCACATAATAGATATACATATGCACTTCTCCTTAGACACATACGAACGCACGCACGTGTAGATATACACATATCAGAATTTCTCGTCAAATACACCTGAACATATCCACATAGTGCACATATACACATACAGAATTTTTCGTCACATACGGCGTATCCACACAAGTGATATATACATCTCACGAAACACATATGAACGTACCTACATCGTGCAAATATACACATACAGAATTTCTCATCAGATAGACACGAACATATCCACACAGTGTACATATACACATGTACACAGAATGTTGGCCGATCCAGTTGGCTAGTAGCTGAGATCCTCCCCCGTTTTCACCTTTACGGTGTCCCGAACATTCAACACTCTCCTTCAACCCTTCTCCTAATTCCTAGGCCAGTTAAGCAACACCCTCACGACGTTGTAAACACCGTGAAAGACCCCGCACGATCGTTAATGGCGTAATGACGTTCTCCCTTTAATTTGTTTGCGCAACGTTCGGCGGTGTACACCAACAGACGATAACGTTACAATAGAGACAATACTCGGGTTGATCTACGACCTGCAATCGATTACCCTCTCCGATACACGCGTCGAATTAACCGTTTCGATGCATGACGAGTGTGTACGTTGACACGTTGCGTGACAACTAACGGAAATGTGTGTTATACACACAATGCGAAATTAGATATTTTTATTAAGGTGTTTCGGTGTGAGGTTGCTTTTAAGATATTTTGAGGGTGAACTTATTTTGAAGTTGTTTCGACAGCGAAATTTAAAACTATGTCGATGTAGAGGTATATTGGATAAATTGATCTTTAAAGTACTTTGTATTTTAGTATAGTGTGAATTTCTACTTCCAAATATCCAATCGACAAATTATAAAATTTCTAACACAAATTTTCAGGTTGTACAATTCTCAAAATTTTAAATCTCAAGATTATAAAATTTCCAAAATTTAATTTTGTATAACTCTCAGGTCTAATCTTTCTTAAATCACCAAATTAATTTACAATCTCTCAAGTTCTGAAAATTCTATAGCTATCAACTTGGAAACGTAAATTTAGAACCTTGAAAATTCAAAAATCTTGTAAATTTAAAAAAACCTAAATATCCAAATTTTAAACTCTGGATGAATTTTAATACGTTCAAATTACGTTAAAACCACCATGTGACCATTATATAAAATTTCACCGATATTCTGGACACGGAAATATTTTGAGCACAAAAACTACAGTAATATCTTGGAACGTCATTTTAATATCAAATGCGTAGAAACTGAAACCATTTCAAGAGTAAAACGAACAATGCAGCGGTGTCAATTTATCACACTACTTGCGACAACGGGAGTGCTTTTCGGAAACAAAACAAGCATTACTCCATTGAACGGACGTGATAAAATGATGTAAACAACCGACCATTCGCAGCATGAAATTAGTTCTCATTTAAGCGGGATGTTGGTCGTATACACTCTATTCACGGGACTCGTGAAGTTTTGTCGTTGTAAGCAATGCCGGCAACCCCCAACCCCCTAGCAGAAGCCTATACCCCAAATGTTCGCGTGGAACTAGCGGCCACAGTTAAGTGAATGCATAAATTTCTCAGCGTTTGTTTTAGGGTCCCACGCACCGCCACGGAACGCAATAACCAGACGTGTTTCTTTGTGTTTTATGGCCACGGCTCGGCGTCTACCATAAATGGGCTAATAAACAGACCGGGTCCAATACCAACAGCAGTTTTCGCTCTTCTCCTTTGCCGAACTGTTTCCTACCGGCCCTTATACAGACCGTGAAATTAACGGCACCGAAAGGCTAAAGATATTGCGTCCTCTCTTTCCCTCAATGCTAACAGATTTCCATACTGGCTTCCCGATTATTAAACGGACGATTAACCCATTTCTGATTTATCAGATGCGAATATTAAAACGAATACTGAATGTTTAGTTCTTTCAAAATTTAGTTTGCTAAATTCGACTATAAATTATGAACCTTCAAATTGAAACGTATTAAAAATTACAGTAAGATTTACAGTGTGTCGCATAAATATAGGGTGGCTTGAAATAAATTTTCTTTATCACCCTCTGAAAATTTAGTACATGAAAAAATTCTATCAAAGTTTGAGCTCAATGAGGGTGTGGAGGGTGAGAACGAAACAAATTTTTGGACCACCCTAATACCAACCCTCCATTTCAACGATTTGCCTGTGGTAGAAAATTAATACTCGAACACTAACTCAGTGTGTGTAAAATTGTGTAAAATAAAATTTATTAATGTGAGTTTCGTAAAATCTGATCTTCAGGAATTTTTAAATATACCACCCCTGAATATCCTCTTTCTTTTGACATCAATCAAGCTTCATAACAAATTATGTTATTTTTAAATAATGAAAGTTTTAAAAGTTTTAAATATCACAATATGATAAGTTCATAAAAGAAGATTCGAAAACTTCCTTCAATAAGGGTTAAAGTCAGACACCAGCTTCCATATGAATTTCCAAATTAGCTTGCAAAATAAGCAGAATGAGAAGTCCACCTATTAAAAGGAAGAAACAAGAACGAAAATATTGCATCAGTTTTCACACCGGTATATGAAATTACGTGGTACACCTTCAGGCGATAAATTTGATTCACACCCCCTCGAGTATACGCAACTACTCCCGAGGTAGCCCTACGTTTATTTACGAGGAGGGTAAAAAAATTCCTATTCGTTACATCGCAGCCACATTCTATTAAGCCAATAGAGGTGCTCGCGAACGAGGGTAGCATTTAAAGGAAGCGACACGGAGCATCGATAGGAAAAGCATCGGGAACGTGACTTAGGTCCTTCCGTTTTTACGTATGCATCCGGCAACGCGTAGAATTCATTTACGTCGACTGCTAAGCGTTGCGATGAAGATTGAGAATGTCTGGATGAAAATCGCCCACGGTCCTAGGCTTCTCGTCGCAAAACGAGCCGTGCCACGGCAGATCTCAAGAGGATTCAACGATCCGTCGTCGAAAGACAATTTGCATTTTCCTCGCCGAAGATGGGACACGACCCCCCGAAGATCGCTAAATTACTTACTGCACCACGTTCGGAAGGACCGCAGCATCATCGAGGACGAAACAAGAGTTATCGGGTAACCCCTTGCTGTGCAATTTGTCGGGTGTGTCGGTAATAATTCATGTCTACAATATTAAAACAAATAATTGTAGAAACTTCTGAATTAAATAAACATTTATTAACGGAACAATTATTAAACATTTAATTAAATTACAAGGGAAATTACACACGTTCTTTCGAATGAAAGGGTAACATAAGACTGATTGAACATCAAATAAATGCTCATAGCAATGGTGCGTTTTTCAATGAAACTTGACACCACTTGCAACCCTAATTCCGCTCACAAGGAATATCTATAATCACTAACGGGTCACTCAAATAATATTGTACCAATAAATGCCTACATAATGGAAGATTGAATGTTATTTCAATTTTGTATTCTCCCTTGACTTCCTTGACTGAAAATTTCAAATTGAAACAGGTTAAAAATTTAGGTGCGTCATGACGCACCTAAACAAAACAATGAGTGCGTCAATCTTTAGGTGAATTGTGAGTGCAATGTCAAAGTTAGAAGATTGAATGTTATTTCAATTTTGTATTCTTCCTTGACTTCCTTGACTGAAAATTTCAAATCGAAACAGGTTAAAAATTTAGGTGCGTCATGACGCACCTAAACAAAACAATAGTGCGTCAATCTTTAGGTGAATTGCGAGTGCAATGTCAAAGTTAGAAGATTGAATGTTATTTCAATTTTGTATTCTTCCTTGACTTCCTTGACTAATAATTTCAAATTGAAACAGGTCAGTAATTTAGGTGCGTCATGACGCACCTAAACAAAACAATGGGTGCGTCAATCTTTAGGTGAATTGAGAGTGCAATGTCAAAGTTAGAAGATTGAATGTTATTTCAATTTTGTATTCTCCCTTGACTTCCTTGACTGAAAATTTCAAATTGAAACAGGTTAAAAATTTAGGTGCGTCATGACGCACCTAAACAAAACAATGAGTGCGTCAATCTTTAGGTGAATTGTGAGTGCAATGTCAAAGTTAGAAGATTGAATGTTATTTCAATTTTGTATTCTTCCTTGACTTCCTTGACTGAAAATTTCAAATTGAAACGGGTTAAAAATTTAGGTGCGTCATGACGCACCTAAACAAAACAATGAGTGCGTCAAACTTTAGGTGAATTGTGAGTGCAATGTCAAAGTTATCAAAGGGTTGATAACTTGTTACATCACATGTCAAGTTATTGAAGTTATCGAAGAGATAACAAAGGGTTGAGGGTTGGTTGCTTTCATATAAACGATTGTAAACGAATTATATAATATAATATAATTTCTAAAAATGTACACCAGCTATTATCTACCCTTATTGACACAACCTGTAGATTCCTAATCGATACGTGAAAATCTACCTGACTCGAAATACGTGTTGCACAGTGTACTCCATGAACACTTGCCACAAATATATCGTTTTTATAGCTTCTAAAAATGAGCACCAGGTATTTTCTACCCTTATTGAAACAACCTGTAGATTCCTAATCGATAGGTCAAAATCTACTTGACTCAAAATACGTGTTGCACAGTGTACTCCATGAACACTTGCCACAAATATATCGTTTTTATAATCTCCAAAAATGTACACCAGCTATTTTCTACCTTTATTGAAACAACCTGTAGATTCCTAATCGATACGTGAAAATCTGCTTGACTATACGTGCACTCCACGAACACCTGCCAGAAATATATCGTTTTTACAGTTTCTAAAAATGTACACCAGGTATTTTCTAAAAGCACTTGAATTTCAGCGGATTCACGAGGAGAATACCGTTAAGAACATCGAAACTTTCCGATTCGAACGAATCTCACAGTCTGAACGCGTCGTTAACGCCCGGAGCGATCGAGGAAGTTCAATCGATATTGCAACCCTCGACGTTCCTTGAGTTTCAAGTTCTCAACTTACGGACGAGAAAATACAACCGCAACAAGGGGTCGAAAAAAATTCGACGTTGAAACTAGAGACGGAGCTAGCAAGAGGACGTTGATTGCACAGAATGCGAGGGTAAAACGAAAGTAAGCGTGCTCTCGATAGCGATGAGAGTGTGTTGGATGCGTAGAGTGGCAGCTCAATTTATTTCTTGCCGCACAGTGAAATCGTTCGATAGTATCGGAAGATATGTAACCCGTTATCGATCGTAACAATCCGTGAACTTTCCGTTTCAGTTGCTTAGTCATCCTTAATAAGTCAGCTTGTCACGAGTCACGCCAGGATTACAATCTGGCTGTATTATTTTACCAGGTAGCGTTCTCTTATCTGCTCATTGCAGAGTTTCAAATAACTTGTCAGATGTGGACCTCGGGTTTATGTCATTCAAGGCGAGGAAGAGGCTATTCGAGATTTAATGTTTTAATTTGAAAAAGAACGAGGAAAGTTTCAGGGAAATTTGGTACAAGTTTTATATTAACTGTTTGTGGTTTATGGTTAATGTGAAGGTTTTGTGGAGGAAATGCAACGTAAAGGTTTATGAAAGGGAAGCCATTTTTGAAATATTGCGGAACTTGAAATTTTGAAAATTTGAGAACAGGGATGTGAAGTTTTTGAAAATAGAAGTTTGAAATATTTGGAGGTTGAAGTTTGAAATATTTGAAATTAGGAATTTGGAAGATTTGAAATTAAAAATTTTCAAAATTTGTTTACTATTTAAATTTCTGAACCTTCAAATTACTCAATTTTCATATAGCCAACTTTTCAAAGTCCTAAACACACAATTTTTTAAATTTTCATGTTTAAATTTCTAAATTTCCAAATTTCCAAATTCACAAATTACTAAATTCCCACATTCCTAAACGTTCAGATTTCTAAAGTCCCAAATTTTCAAATTCCCAAATTCCCAAATTCCCAAATTCTCAAATTCCCAAATTCCCAAATTTTCAAATTCCCAAATTACCAAATTTCCAAATTCCCAAATTCCCAAATTCCCAAATTCTCAAATTCCCAAATTTCAAAATTCCCATATTCCCAAATTCCAAAATTTCCATATTTCTAAAGTCCCAAATTTTTAAATTTTCATATTTCTAAATATCCAAATTCGCAAATTCCTGAATTTCTAAATCTCCAAATTTTCATATGTCTAAGTATTTAAATTCTTGAAATGTAAAATTTCCAAATTCAAAAATTCCTAAATTTCTAAATTCTCAAATTCTCCAATTTCAATTTCCATTCACATTCTCCTATTTCTAAATTCCATAAATTTCAAAAATTTCACAAATTCAGACATTTCACAAATTTCCAAATTCCACAATCAGCTAACTATTATAATTATCCATGATATGCAGTGTCATAAACAGTGGCATATTATGAAATATAAATGACATTGGATGATGTTTTCTGAGTGTTATTCTGGTTTATATACGTAACGGACAAAGAGACATAAACGTAGCAATGTGTCGATTATACAGTCACGAGATTTGCTCGTTGAATTGTCCCAATGCTCGTAAAAAATGTACTGTGATTATTTGTGAAATAGCACGTTTGGGACGAGATTCATCGCAGAGTAGATTACTTCTTTGACCGGAGAGCAATCAACGGGTCAGTTTGTTAAACGAATAACGTCTCTTTTAACCTTTGTGCTTGTTAAAAATGTTTTTATAAATTGTACGGTGTTCGTATCATCTAACTAATGTATTATGTATTGTATTGCCAGAAGCCTTGTTATGAAATACATTATTAAAATACCTCTCTGCTTAAATAAATTAATTTTCATTTATCAGAAATTTCTAAATGTACAAATTTCCAAACTTCCTGATCCGTAATTTCCAAATTCCCAAAGTTTTAAATTTTCAAATTCTCAAATTTTTCAATTTCCAAATCCTCAAATTTTTCAATTTTCAAATCTATAATTTCCAAATTCTCCAATTTTTCCATTTTCAAAGCCCCAATTTTCAAATTCATAATTTTCAAATTCTCAAATTTTTAATTTTCAAAGCCCCAATTTTCAAATCTATAATTTTCAAATCCTCAAATTTTTCAATTCTTAAATTCCCAATATCTAAATACCCAATTTTTTATATCAATAATTCTCAAATTTCTGCATTCACAGAGCCTTACTTTTCAAATCCCCTATTTTAAAATTTCTAAATTTCTAAGTTCCTCAATTTCTACATTTTCAGTTTCCAAATTTGCTAAATCTGAAATCTCCCGAATTTCCGACTAACATATACAAATTATTGTACTTAGTCATTTCATAAATCAGTTCATATAATAATTTGATCAATTCATACAAAAAGCTATTAATGTTTCAGCATCGTCAAGGAATATTAAATCCCTGAAATATTCACTATATTTAATTACCTACTAATAGTCACCGGTCAGATAAGTACCTGCCCGATAATTACCAGTCAGATAATTACCCGTTATGGAAATACCGTTCAGATAGTTACCCGTTTGACAATTACTTGTTTATAGTATCTGATAAAATAAAGATTTGACGCATGTATATGACATAACTTTAAACACTGTTCAAAAATAAATGTTTCAAATTTAAATGATTATAATGATCACAAATGATTATAAAAATGTATTATAATTATATTTTATAGGTTTATTTTACTTGTCGAGGTTTGTGGGATCATTTTCTGCAAAATAAATGTGTATAATTTTTAACGGAGTAAAAAGTTTCAATCTTGAAAATTTGATTTTGCTAAAAAATAAAGGGTGTTGTATACAAACAATTTTCCAAAATAACCAGCTTCAATTACTAATATTGTCAAACATGAAAAATATTAATTTCCTTAGAGATATGAAGTTTTGTATTTATTGTCTGCTGTCCACGAGAAGTTAGGGTTGTCTAGCATGAACATAGAACTTTCTACCAACGTCCATTAAACAACAAGAGCTATTTCAATTTCATCGTTCACGTAATATTCGCCGTAAAATTCAACGAAATATTAGTAACATCTCAAGACTTCTGACCAATAATTGATGTTCTCAACAATAACGCTTTCTCAACACGTACGCTTGCATCGATTATGCATGCATCAATCTATCTACCACCGACAAGACATGTACGTGCACGTATATATTCGTCTATAGCATAACCAAAGCACCAGGTCGGTTTCCAAACAGGTGCGTTCCTTTGATGACGCACGAGTATGTACAGGGCATCTGAAAATTATATATTGCAACCAGTATAGCATTATTCAACATCCCTGCAAGATAATAATATAATGTAATAATAAATTTCCGAATAATTGTATTTGACCTTGACCTTGAAGCTCAAGGTCAAATGTTTTTATTGACGCATTGCATGGTACTCGACGCACGGATTAAAAGTCTCAAAGGTACTATAGGTGCGAACTCAATCAAATTTATTGTATCACCCTCTTTTATCATTAATAGTACTCAATATTATTTTTCAAAAAAGTGGCTGAATTTACACCCATAGTTTCTTTGAAATTTTTCATACCCTCAACGAGTACTGCGTGATACAATAACAAACAAGGTTTACCTTGATTTTCAAGGTAAATTTTGTGCTAAATTTTTTCAGGAAGAAGAAATCACATTGACTTTGAGAGTCAAAGTCAAAATAAATTTCGTGCAAAATTTCTTCAACAAGAAATCACGTTGACTTTGAAGGTCAAGGTCAAGGTAAATTTTGTGCTAAATTTCTTCAACAAGAAATCACGTTGATTTTGAGAGTCAAGGTCAAAATAAATTTCGTGCAAAATTTCTTCAACAAGAAATCACGTTGACTTTGAAGGTCAAGGTCAAAGTAAATTTGGTGCAAAATTTCTTCAACAAGAAATCACGTTGACTTTGAAGGTCAAGGTCAAAGTAAAATTTGTGCTAAATGTCTTTAACAAGAAGAAATTACCTTGACTGTCAGAGTTATGATCAAAGTAAATTTTGTGCTAAATTTCTTCAACAAGAAAAAACCACATAGAATCGTCACATAGAAAAATGTGATATATTTTTAAATATTCTGCACACTTCGGTGGATGATTTTGTAGTGACAAAAATTCGAGTTGTGAAATCGTTTCGCCAAGTTCGCGATATAAAATGGTGAGAGTTTGCAACGGAAACGGAGGTAAGCTTTATCGGAAGAGGACGAAGGTTGATTCGCAACGACTTGCAGTACCAACATTCGAGATTTCTTATCTGGACAACATATTTCCTGTACCACAGGGATGAAAGACGTAGTAGAAGAAGAAGTAGACGTCGTTAATGCGGTTGTTCCGTTTAATAACTCTTATCTGCACCGGGCAACAAAAAATAATTGTAAATGAAGTACTGTTTGCCGCTGAATAAAGATCAAATCTATACTGGCGTGCATAATTATAAAACTATAGCCTTCCGTGTTTCTTATATGACCCTTTGAACATTTCATGATTTGAATATTTTAAGATATGAACATTTGAACACTTGAATATTCAAAGACTTGTATATTTAAATATTATAACATTTGAATGTTCGAACATTCCAACATTTCAGCTTCTGAATATTTAACGATTTGAACACATTATGAACATTTGAACATTTTAATATTTAAATATTTAAATGAACAATTGAACATTTAAATATTTAAATCAACATATGAACATTTAAATATTTAAATGAACAATTGAAAATTTGAATGTCCAAATATTAAAACACTTAAAATGCTCACATCGAAAATTGAAAAATGAACCAGTTGAAAAATAGAAAAAATAAAAATTAATTGAGAAATCGAAGACTCGAAGAATTGAAGAATAGTAAAATTGAAAAATTGAAAAATTGAAAACTTGGAAAATCGAAAAATTGAAAAATTGAGAAACTGAAAGAACAGGAAAATTAAAAAATGGGAAAATGAGATAATTATTAAATGATTAAATTCTCAGATTAGAGAATCCTTAAGTTAGAATATTAGATGATTTAAAAAATTAAAATTTAAAAAATTAAAAAGTTAAAAAATCAGAAATATACAAATTGCAAGATCTCCTAAGCAGAACTATACAGTCATTAATATACACCAGTATTCATCACCTCTTATCGACGTCATGCAACAGAAAAATATTTATACTCTGCAATTCATGCACTGTTTGTCAGAAAATAAAGATGGATGCCGCACTGTCATAGACCATCATCAGACAAGTAGTCTTTAATTTTTCTTGAACAACCACTTTTCTATTAATCTTCAATAATTTGATTAAATGAAATATCGAAGAAATGCATAACTGTATCTTCAGCTTCGATCAATATAATTTGTGCTAATCTAGATCATCCACACATCATAAATTTTCATGACCAATCTAACTAGTCTTCAGAGGCGTGAACATCCGTCTCACGTGTTAACGCATTTATAGTTATAGTCTGCTGATAATAAAACTGCGTTTATGCTGAAGGCGATAGGTGGGAATAGGCATTTGATAGTCTCAAAAATTAGGAATTTAGAAATTTGGGAGGTTGAAAATTTAGGAATTTGGAGATTTAGAGAATTGGAAATTTAGGAATTTGTTAATTTATGACTTGGAAATTTAGGAATTTGTAAATTTGTAAATTTGTAAATTTGTAAATTTGGGAACTTGGAAACTTGGAAATTAAAAAATTTGAAAACTATATTTAGGAATTTGGAAATTTGAGAATTTGGGAATTGGGAAATTTAGAAACTTGGGAATTTGAGAATTTAAAAGTTTGGAAATTTAGATACCTTGGAAATTTGAATATTTGAACATGTAAAAACTTTGGAATTTGGGATCAAAGATATCGAAAATTTAATGATTAGGATATTTAAGAATTGAAAAACTTGAAAACTTGAAAAAATAGAAGTCTGTAAATTTCACCTACAAAACCCAGAAATTCGTTCACTAAAATATTTTCAAATCTGCACACTCCCAAAACCGAGACTAGACGTTGCATGTCTCGTACACTCGTCCTAATTAAAAAGATGCCTACGTTTCACCTGAGTGTACCTGCTAAATGCAATTAAAAGCACGATTCACGAAATTTATTAGCAAGCTTACAAAACAAAATCCCCTGAATACCACGGAATATTAAATTCACGAGCAGAAATAAAAACAAAAGGTCTCAGATTTTAGCGCGTAACAGCTTATTTCATACGCTTGGAAAATTAGACTAAATTAAGAGTATTTAACCCAGCGCTCGCGGCAACAGTTTCAGAAGGAAAATTCTGTGTTTTAATTAGCGGCTTTTC
Source organism: Megachile willughbiella (assembly GCA_945859595.2). Taxonomy (NCBI): domain Eukaryota; kingdom Metazoa; phylum Arthropoda; class Insecta; order Hymenoptera; family Megachilidae; genus Megachile; species Megachile willughbiella. The sequence continues at coordinate 5,359,684 of OX243807.1, forward strand.
ACGAATAGCACCAGTAAAATGGCCGATATTTGAAAGCCCTTATAAGACAGCAGCTAAAGGTTTCGACTCACCAGGCTAATTTAGTTACAAATTATCCGTTTCAATTTTTGTGATTGCTATCGAAATTAGGTCATCTTCCACATCGGTCTCTAGGATGTCACATTTATTAGGTCTTAGATTAAAGACCTAAGTATTTATTACCTACTACCTGAGTTAAAATAAATAATCTAAAATTTGTAGAGTGACTTCTTTCCTACATCATCACTTTCCCTAGGGAACTGTACCCTCACCAGTGTTCGCAATAAAAATTTTAACTTCGTACTAAAATTGAACCATTTAAGTACCCCAGACATGTACCTTATCTTTATTACCATGTTACTTCAACATAAAATAGTATTACATACATTAAAGCTATGCAGCCAGACCAAAATAGAAATTCCTGAAATTGCTACGAGGTAGCAATCAAATATCTATCTTTATATTTCTAGATATAAAAGAAAAGTTGTATGTACCATTTGATATTTGATATAGTACAGTTTGTGTTAGGTCTTACAATGCAATACCATGGCAAGCGGATTAAACCTCGATCCAAGTTTCTATTGATACAATAATATATCGTTTTCAGTTTATCCGTACACTTTGTGGAGGTTCAAATCAATAGGTTACCCGTAGCAGCAGGAGTCGTTACATCCTAACGAGTATTCTTAGTTTATTATTATTCACATCTCGTTGCCAGAATCCTTAATCTTAGTAGTAGAGTCCCTTATTTGCAGTTTCCTATTTCTTGCCGGTATTGCTTTTATTACTACCTACGTTCACTTTTGGGGAATAGACCCACCGCAATCACCCGGTTTTTCATTTCCACCCGAATTTGTGTACCCAATAGAAATCAGGAACTGTTTCCCTCAGCCTTGTTCGTAAAAATTGTGCACCCAAGCCTTCTTGTGAAATAAGCAATCGAAAAGATGGACACGAAATAGACACGAGGTTCACTTCGGAACATAGGATACATAGACACGTTGTCCACTTCGGAACATCAGATACATAAACACGCGTTCAGTTTGAAACATCATTAAAAATAAGTAGAAAGCACATGTCGGTGTTATACAATTATTCAACCTACAGTCCACTTATGAGTATTAAGACTTCAAACGATTGAACTGCGCCGTTTTATCGTCGCTAATTATTACCGACACTGCGATTATAACAATAAATTCTACTTGATACTATACGTGAACATGCAGCATATATGACAACATTGAGTTTCGTCAATAAACGAGGATTTCAATGACGTCAAACTTTTATCAATATGTTGGCAAGAAATGATGATCCTTCCGAAGCTTAGGATATCTTTCAACCTGCGGTCCAATTATGAATATTAGGACTTATATGAAATTCCTCACATTATTTAATCGTTGTTAAATACCTTAATAATTCAAACTTTGCACTACTGCACTAATGCATCCCCACTTGAACCTAGATTATATGATTAACCTACAACAATATAAAAATTCTGCATGAACCATATCTTTTTTTCGTTTTCAAGTGTCAGCAGAAATGAATATAATAATATTTAATCGCTTAAAAATTTTTTGCATGGTAAATTATTTAAAATGAACGACTTATACCAAGTGACGAGTTAATCACAAGAGTCCTATCCTATTCCTTGCTGCTGCATAAAAGCACATACGTGTGTTCATTGGTAAACGTGATTTCAACGCCTAATATTCTACGGAATTCAAACCATTCATCACGGGTTGTGTTAAGCTGCGAAGCTCAGCAGCGCGAAAATACATAAAGTCCTCATAATTCTCGAACCAACATCCTCTCCTAATTTATCATCCCAGCTTTCCCTAAGAAAATGGTGTCTCTGCTTTCTTCCGTTTTGGAATTTAGTTAAGTTGCCGATAAATTGCGTACTTAGAAATTTTACTGACCTTGAAATATATTGTCAGAGTCCACGTCCTTAGTAATATTTTTTAATACATATTGATAAAGGTTGATTTAAGGTTCAGAGATGTTTACAGAAGTATTTTTAAAATGGTAATTAACATTTACAGAAAAGGCACATTTTACTGATTTCTATGATTTTCAGATGTGTCAGTAACTTTAAATATGAATTTGTTAATACAAAGAATTTTTCATCATGATAGGTTTTAAAAATTGCAGAATTTGTAAATTTCAAATTCTGTATATTCGAGAAAAATTCATATACAAAATTTTTTCATTTCTGAATTTCCAAAATTCCATATCACAAATAGCCAGATTTCCAAATCTCGAAATTCCTATATTTCAAAATTATCAAATATCTAAATCTCTAGATCTGCAAATGCTGAAATTCTTAAATTCTCCAGTTTCCGAAATTCGAAATCTCCAAATTACGGAAATTCGGAAAGTAAATCACAAAATTCTCAAATCTTCAATACTTCAAATCCTTGAATCTCCAATTTCCTACACACCTAAATTTCCAGATTCTGAAATTTCTCAGATTCCAGATTCCTAAATCTACAAATCTCAAAATTTAAACATTTCTAAATTCTCACATCGCCAAATTTCGAAATTACTAAATTCCTACATTTGCAGATCCCTAAATCTCCACATCTCCAAATCCTCAAATCCCCAAATTTCCAGAAGTACAATGCTTGAATCGACAAACATTCAAATTTTCAAATCCCCAAATTCCCAAATCTCCAGATCCTCAAATCCCAAACTTTCAGAATCTAAAATTTCTATATCTCTAAATTCTTGAATTACCGAATTCTTAAATTTCCAAATTCCTAAGTCCCTAAATCCCCAAATTCCCAAATCTCCAAATTCCCAAATCCCCAAGTTCCCAAACTTCCAAATCCCCAAATCTCCAAATCTCCAAATTCCCAAATTCCCAAATTTCTCAATTTCCAAATCCCCAAACTCCCAAATCCCCAAATCCCTAAATCCCCAAACTCCCAAATCCCCAAATCCCCAAATCCCCAAATTCCCAAATCCCCAAATCCCCAAATTCCCAAATCTCCAAATTCCCAAATCCCCAAATCTCCAAATCTCCAAATCTCCAAATTCCCAAATTTCCCAATTTCCAAATCCCCAAGTTCCCAAATCCGCAAATCCCCAAATCCCCAAATCCCCAAACTCCCAAATTCCCAAACTCCCAAATCCCCAAATTCCCAAATTCCCAAATTCCCAAATTTCCCAATTTCCAAATCCCCAAACTCCCAAATCCCCAAATCCCCAAATCCCTAAATCCCTAAATCCCCAAACTCCCAAATCCCCAAACTCCCAAATCCCGAAATCCCCAAATTCCCAAATCTCCAAATCCCCAAACTCCCAAATCCCCAAATCCCCAAATGCCCAAACTCCAAAATCCCGAAATCCCCAAATTCCCAAATCTCCAAATCCGCAAATTTCTGTATTATAAAATTTTCAAACTTCCCCAATCACTCGTAACACCATCTGAAAATATCAAACTATGAGAAAATATCGCAAGAACCGTCGACTATAAATGATGAAAACCGTCGATGAAATGCATCGACTCCGATCAGAATTTCAATTCCGTGAAAGTAAACCCGCGACAGCGATCAGAAATCGTTCCGGTATCTGAAGGTGGACCGTTGTTCCCGTTGAGCCAAGAAACGTGACGGTCGTAAAGGATGAAAACGTGAACGCTTTAGGGGATTAACGGAATCTCCAGTTAATTATTCTCCAGCGAATCAACTAATTATCTTTGCCCTCTCGTCCCACGTTTTCTCGTTTTCTCCCTTTCTTTATTCTCCTCGGTCGAACTTAACCGAGCGAATTGAGCGCGTCCGTCTAGTGTAGTTTCTCGGTCGATATTCCTGTCCGCTTTCATCGTAACTATAGCAACCCCGGTTCACGAGAAAAGACCTTCCGAACTCGTCTGTTCCGAATAAAGATTCGTCTTTAATTATAATCTTTGACCTAGCCAGGGGACCCCTTCGGCTTCCGGTTAGAACAGACACGTCTACTGCCTTCGACGCCGTAATGATTCCTTTGTGTCTTGTAATCAGACGTCCTCCTTTAACGGCCAAGTCCGTCCTTTCGTGAGAACCGCTCCTAATTTGCCACGTCAATTTTTAACGACTCGTTAGTCCTTTATAGCCGCTACTATGTTTAATACCGGCCAGATTCGATAACTATGCGCGCAACTTCTGACCCGCGGCACCAGAACCGTACCTTTAGGCTCGGCTGATAGTAGCTGTCACTCTTGGAAACTTTTATTCTTTATTTATTTAGGCTATTGTCTTCAGCTTTCAGAATACGGTAATTTGTAAGTTTTGGAGTAGGTCCCTTAGACTATAAGATTTTTGGCAGATGTACATTTGGGGATTTGAGAATTTAGAGATTTGGACACTTGGAAAGTGGAGAGTTTGGAGATGTGGACATTTAAGAATTAGAAAATTTAGGGATTTGGACATTTGGAACACTTGGACTTTTCTGGAAATTGGAGAATTTAGGGATTTGGACATTTCGAAAATTGGCAATTTGAGAATTTGGAAATTTGGGAATTTGGAATTTTGAGAATTTGGGAATTTGGGAATTTGATAATTTGGGAATTTAGGAATTTGGGAATTTGGGAATTTGGGAGTTTAGGGATTTGGAAATTTGGGAATTTGAAAATTTGAAAATTTAGACATTTGGAAAATTGAGAATTCGGGAATTTGAAAATTTGGAAATTTAGACATTTGGAAAATTGGGAATTTGGGAATTTGGAAATTTGAAAAAGTAAGGATTGGGAAATTTGGGAATTTGGAAATTTGGAAAATTAAGGATTGGGAAATTTGGGAATTAGGGAATTTGGAAATTTGAGAGTTTAGGGATTTGGAAATTTGGGAATTTGGGAATTTGGAAATTTGGAAAAGTAAGGATTGAGAAATTTGGGAATTAGGGAATTTGGAAATTTGAGAGTTTAGGGATTTGGAAATTTGAGAATTTGGGAATTTGGAAATTTGGAAAAGTAAGGATTGAGAAATTTTGGAATTAGGGAATTTGGAAATTTGAGAGTTTAGGGATTTGGGAATTTGGAAATTTGGAAATTTGGAAAAGTAAGGATTGGGAAATTTGGGAATTTGGAAATTTGTGAGTTTAGGGATTTGGAAATTTGGACATTATTGTGAATTTGGGAATTTGGAAATTTGAGGGTTTAGAGATTTCTAAATCTGTAAATTTGGGAATTTGGGAATATGCAAATTTGAGAATTTACAAAGTCAGCTCAACCCATCAACAACTCGACAAATTCTACGATTTAAAAACTAACCCTAAACACAATAGAAGAAATCAAATGGCAATAACCCGAATTAGGACTGAACACACCAAATTGACTCACTCATATATACTCGAAAACGGTTCCCCCAGAAGGTGCGAAATATGCAACACAACCATAACCATCAGGCACATAATTTTGGAATGCAGAAAATATAACCACGCCAGAAGAAGATTAAACATCAAGAACAACCTCACTGAAGCAACCACATCAACAGCGTATCAAGACACATTACTAAAATTTTGTAAAACTATAGGAATCCTCACTCAACTATGAAAAAGTTATCCCAAACCATCCACTTCCGACCATAACCTTGTGTCCGTAAATTGGTCAACAGTCGCTAATAACCTCGGTAGTTGATGCGACTATAAGCCACTATTTAAAAAAAAAAAAAATTTGAGAATTTAGAGAGTTGGACACTCGGGAAGTTGCGAAGTTCGGCAATTCTACTTGGAAACTTTCATTCTCATTTATTTATCCACACCATTATCTTCAGCTTTCAGAATTAGTAATTTGCAAGTTTTGGAGTAGGTCCCTGCAAATTTTTCGACAGGTGCGTCAGTCAGAGCCAATTATTCCTGCAGCGTTAAGGTAAATAAAGAATGTTGAAATGTATACTCTTTAGCGATCATTATACAAACTGCAATTGGTATCATACTTAAAACAATCTTTATGCAAATACGATTTAGTATTGTCACATTTGTACTGTAACGTCACGAGAATCGATGTCATAGAGCGAGGGGTTAACCTATTTTCTGGACAGTTGCGTCATGCACAGCTAGCTAATTATTCCTACAACGTCAACCGAAGAAAGTTAAAATGTTAGTTATACATTCAGCGATCCTTGATTATACAGATAATTAGAATTGAACCCAAAATTGCAGTGACAATACGAGGCTAGTCACATTAGAACTATAGTGTGCGTCACGAGTGTGACACGTTATTGTAGCACAAGCTACACAGTTTTCAAGGTTTGAATTTGTAAATTTGCAAGTTTCCATATTCCCTCGAATACTGAAATATTGCTTCAATCAAATCTATATTTTAATATCTCATAAAGTTGATTGTCCCAACTCACCCTTCTGCAGGGGATATTTAATTACCTTTCTTAATAGACCCCACACTTCTGGTCTTAAGTTAATGGAATTAGTTTATGGATCTTTGGTATAGATAAACGTAAACTCTGTTTCCCTTCTTCCTCCTAACCCTCTTCCACCCCTTTTACACGGATATTCTCGCCACCATCTCAACTTCTGCGTCTTGTCGGTGTCTATCCTATTCTAACGATTGTCCCTTTGCATCCCTCTTGTTCCTGATGCCGCTTGTTGGGGTACGAGATCGAGGGACTGCTGCCGACCATAATAGCACAATGTCAGATAATTTCGCACGCAGTGCTCCAACTCTATTGTGCTCTCGAATGGAGTCTGAGAACACCTTATCTGGAAACTAGTGATGGTTCAATTAGACGAGTCTGCGGGGGTGCACTTAATCAGCCCGTCCCTGGTGGAATAAACAAATGTTGATACATTGTAGGAGCGAGCAAGTTGTCTTTGACTGTTTTGCTTCCGCGAACTGGTGATAAATGGCTGCGGATGATATGTAAACGTTGTTACTCTTTTCTTGGGTAGTTGAGGATCTAGGGGTTTGCATAGCTGGAAATTAGAGAATTTAGAGATTTTTATATTTAAGGATTTGGACATTTGGGAATTGGGAATTTGAGAATTTGGAAATTGGGAATTTGGGAATTTGGGAATTTGGGAATTGGGAATTTGAGAATTTAGGAATTTGGAAATTTGGGAATTTAGGGATTTGGAAATTTAGGAATTTGAAAATTTGGACATTTGGAAAATTGGGAATTTGTGAATTTGAGAATTTAGAAATTTGAGAGTTTAGGGATGTGGACATTTGGGAATTTGGGAATTTGGAAATTGGGAAATTGGGAATTTAGAAATTTGAGAGTTTAGGAATTTGGAAATTTGGGAATTTAGGGATTTGAAAATTTGGAAACTTGAGAATTTGAGAATTTGGGAATTTGGAAATTTGGAAATTTGGAAATTTGGACATTTGGAAAATTGGGATTTTGTGAATTTGAGAATTTAGAAATTTGAGAGTTTAGGGATGTGGACATTTGGGAATTTGGGAATTTGGAAATTGGGAAATTGGGAATTTAGAAATTTGAGAGTTTAGGAATTTGGAAATTTGGGAATTTAGGGATTTGGAAATTTGGGAATTTGAAAATTTGGAAACTTGAGAATTTGAGAATTTGGGAATTTGGAAATTTGGAAATTTGGGAATTTGGGAATTTGGGAATTTAGGGATTTGGAAATTTGGGAATTTGAAAATTTGGAAACTTGAGGATTTGGGAATTTGGGAAATTGGAAAATTGGGAATTTGGGAATTTGGGAATTTGGAAATTTGGACATTTGGAAAATTGAGAATTTAGAAGTTTGAGAGTTTAGGGATTTGGACATTTGAGAATTTGGGAATTTGGGAATTTGAGAATTTGAGAATTTGGAAATTTGGGAATTTGGCAATTTAGGAATGAGGAAATTTAAAAATTTGGACATTTGGAAAATTGGGAATTTAGAAATTTGAGAGTTTAGGGATTTGGACATTCGGGAATTTGAAAATTTGGAAACTTGAGAATTTGGGAATTTGGGAAATTGGAAAATTGGGAATTCGGGAATTTAGAAGTTTGAGAGTTTAGGGATTTGGACATTTGAGAATTTGGGAATTTGGGAAATTGGAAATTTGGGAATTTGGGAATTTGGAAATTTGGACATTTGGAAAATTGAGAATTTAGAAGTTTGAGAGTTTAGGGATTTGGACATTTGAGAATTTGGGAATTTGGGAATTTGAGAATTTGAGAATTTGGAAATTTGGGAATTTGGCAATTTAGGAATGAGAAAATTTAAAAATTTGGACATTTGGAAAATTGGGAATTTAGAAATTTGAGAGTTTAGGGGTTTGGACATTTGGGAATTTGGAAATTGGGAAATTGGGAATTTAGAAATTTGAGAGTTTAGGAATTTGGAAATTTGGGAATTTAGGGATTTGGAAATTTGGGAATTCAGGAATTTGGGAATTTGGGAATTTGGGAAATTGGAAATTTGGAAGTTTTAGCATTTGCAAAGGTGGAAACTTGACAATGTAGAAATTTACGGACTGAAAATTTCCAAATCTCCAAATTCGCGAATTTCCAATTTCTAAATGTCTAAATCACTAAATTCTCAAATTCCTAAATGTCCAAATGTCCAAATGTCCAAATCCCTAAATGTTAAAATCCATTAATTCTCAAGTTTCCAAATTCCCAAATATCCAAATCCCTAACTTCTCAAATTTCTAAATGAACAATCTCAATAAACTTACACTCCTAAATGTTCCAATCCCTAAATCCCTAAATCCCCAATTTCCCAACTCTCCAAATCCCAAAATGACCTTCCCATATTTCCAAACACAAATTTCCAAGTCCATAAATTCCCAAGTCCCCACACTTGCAAATTCGAAAACTTCAAAATATCGAAATCTACACGGCAGCAATAATTATCGAACATCATCCACTGCGGCATAATTGTCGCAGTAATCGAAGTGTTCGTGGTACAATACCAAGATCCGCAGTAAGCCCGGCTCCAGATTTAATTAGCTCAGAATTCAGATGGTCGGGTCGGAATCCCACGGTTAAAAGTTCTCGACACTTTTAATTTAAATCCGGTTCATATCTGGAGCAGGAGGAGAAAATAGCGTCGGACGATGGCGCGAATAACATCATACAAACGGTGCCCCATTAATTAAATTCCTTCCAAGGAGTTTTGCAACCCTGTCGGGATGGATACCGCGAACGAACGCAGCTTGGTTCATTAGATCCGACTGAATCCGGTATCGAAAATAGTTTCGTGTTCAATGTGCGTTCAAAACGTGCCGTGGAATGTCGGCTTTGTGTCGTTTATAGAACACACGGAGAAATTATGCGAACGGACTGAAATTATACTTGGATGTCGACCGTGTTGGCGCGGGCATCATTTTAGAAACGTATTAAATAGTTTCCGGAAGAGAAATGCATTCACGATTTAATCATTTCGTTTCTAATATCACAAGTGAGTATGCAACACACAGGAGGTTCTTACACTTTAATAATGAACTAGCTTTTATTTATAAGGTTCGAAAGCGTAGAGGTACTGATATACGCGTAAAGGTTTGAAAATTCGCGTGACAAGTGTCTTGATCAGAAACTAATTTCTTTATATCATTAGACTTTATGTACATTGACATACAGTTTGGTATTTGGATCGCTGACTGAGTGTTTTTGGGTTTTGCAACTATACTGTAAGTATTCTATTGTCGGGATGTATGAAGTGGGCCGATGACTTAATATAGGCTGCTTAACAGTACAGACTAGATGCTATACAGTCCCTGACCAACACCACTATAAATTTTCAGAATTTTTCACGTTTTTAAAATTAAAAGGTCTGTACAAATGATATGATTTAATAGCTACTATCATACTACTGTACATAACATTATATCTTGTATTTCCACACTTGGCATTGGTCACAGCTTGTATCGACATGCTCTGTATGCATTGATCATATGCTTTATATCTTCATTATTTTCCCAAATATCTGTAATTCTCAAATAATGTGGTTGGAGAGTAAACTAGTCTTTTGAGTAGACAGACATTTTCTATGGCATTCAAATTTCACATGACGCTATCGATACTCGAGCCTAACGTAAACGGCCCTTAACCCCTTGCACTATTTTGACGAGTCTGACTCGTGACGCACTGGTACTTCAGTTGGGATCAATTTTATTCGAATTTTAAATATGCTTCAATTTGGAGTCCAAGTCCAATTATAATTTGCATAGTCAACGATTGCATAATACCATGTTATCATAACATTTCAACATTCTTTGTCTGTTGTAATATTGTAGCTGTGTTTAGTTAGTTCTGACTGACGCACCTGACAAATAGGTCATAGTGCAAGGGGTTAATCACTGTCCACACAAATTATCACGATAGTAACAAATTGCTATGTATCGTTATCAACATATTTAGTAATAATTTGCATGACCTAAGACAATTTTCCATATGTGACATAATATAGCCATTAAAATGAAATTTTTGTATGTGGTCCTAATTCGATGACCAGGGACTTGAACATCTGGATTGGGTGAAATTTTCAATTGTACCTTAAGAATTGGTATTTTTGAAAAAATCCAATATGGCGGATCGTCGACGGCTTACATTCGCAACGATCTCTATGGGAACAATATAGTGAGAATATTAAAAAAATGCGTTTAGGCCGAATTTTTAGGTTATGTGGCCACGAAATCGTATTACTGTTTGTTTTATGTTTCGCGTAAGACGAATTTGATTATTATCATGATAGTAACAAAGCAAGTGCTATGTATACATCGTTATCAACGTATTAAGTAATAATTTTGCATGCCTCAAGACAATTTTCCATATATGACATAATATAGCCATTAAAATGAAATTTTTGTATGTGGTCCTAATTCGATGGCCAGTATATTCCATTTTAAAATACGTGATAAAATTTACAATAGAAGATTAATTTATTAGAATAGTTAGATTAATTTAATACAAGAAAGGATGCAGGAAAAGAAAAGAAAGCCGGTAAAATTAAACTAGGAGTTCAAAATGAAATGAAAGTTGGAAGGTTATTAAATAATCAAAGTAGATAATTGCACATTTTCTCAGAAAAAGAAAGTAATTTTGGAAAGAAAATTAAGATTTGAAGGGAAAATAATGTGGCCGGTTCTACTTAATTAAATAATAACAAAAGTAAAAATGAAAAGAATATTCTGAGTACCACTGAAGTGTAGTAGAAATGTAATTCCACGTCAAAGCAATTACTTTTTTCCTTGATCTCGGATTTTGTCCAAAATGAAATATTGTGTAGTTTATGTGAAATGAAGAAAGGTTTTAGTCATCATTTTTTATTGATTTATTATTAAGTATATATAAGCTGCATACGAAATAAATAAATAAATATATATAATAAATGAATACTTATATATTATTGATTAATACATATATTATTAATTATTAGATACATTTATTTATTTATTATGCAACATTCGTAACAACTCAAATAGAAATTCTGCAATATTATAAATTTATCACTATTTAAAAATTGAATTTAAAAACACACGTGAACAAAATCACAATGAAATATTTCATCAATCTACAGAATTGTCTTTATTTGTCTTCGCATCAACACTAATCACAGTCTTAAATAAAGCTTCCTTTAATTGGATTTTAAAATCCTGATTAAAGGAAGTTAGAAAACCGTCAGTTATAATAAAGGTAGATTATACTTCTACAACGCGAAGAATCCAATATCAGATAAAGTAAAAATTGTAGAGATTAAAACGTCAACAGAAATTTTCAACGCGATTTAACGAATTGAAATAGAAATTAATATCCTGGGGATCCACTAAAATGACCATCTGTGAAACCGAATGACCGATAAAGATTTTTAATGCAATCCAATAACCAAGCTTAGTAAATGAAAAGATTGATAGTTCAGAAGAAGAAATTTTGGGAATATTACATTTTTTGAACTTATAAATTTTTATGCTTTTAAAGTACAGTATTTATCTACGGTTTCGAGAATCAAGTTACTGAATTTCTGAATTAGTACATTTCAAAGTTTCTAAATTTTCAAATTTCCAAATTTCTGAATTTTCAAAGTCCAAAATTGCTAAATTTTCACATTTCCACATTTCTACGTCCCCAAATTCACAAATTTCCAAATTACAAGATTTCCAAAATTACAAATTTCCAAGTCCCAAATTTCTAAATTCCTAAATTCGAAAATTTCTGTATTTCCAAATTCCCACATTCCCAAATTCCCAAGTCCTAAATTTCTAAATTTTCGAATTCTAAAATTTGCAAAATTTTGTGTCCAAATTCCGAACTCTCAACATTTCTAAATTTCCAAATTTCCAAATTTTCAAATCTTCAAATTCCCAAGTTTCTAAATTTCCCAATTCCCAAATTCTCAAATTTCAAAGTTCCTATATGTATATCCAAATTTCCAAATTTCTAAATTTAAAAGTTTCTAAGCTTCCAAATATCCAAGTTTCCGAATTCTTGTTTCCAAATTTTTAAATCTTCAAATTCACAAATTCCCAAGTTTCCAAATTTCCCAATACCCAAATTCTCAAATTTCAAAGTTTCTAAATATCCAAATTTCCAAATTTCTACATTTAAACATTTCTAAATTTCCCACTATCCAAATTTTCAAAACTTTATATTTCCAATATCCAAAATTTCTAAATTTCAAGCTTCCTCCACTCAACCCTCGCATTTCGTGGAGTACTTAACCCATTCATCACCGTTACAAACAATGGTATTGTAACAAGAAATACGAAGTAACATTAACTCGTGGTTTCTTTCAGCATGGTTCCGAGGAAAAAGGGTCTTCCACGTTATCACACGATGCGTGACACCACGCACGGAGTCATTTCTAGAATAATGGATACAATAAATGCGCATAGTGATGCTCGAAAGAGACCAGCCAGTGGTTAAAGTCAAAAGTGTAAAAGCTTGCGCTTTCCAACCGATTTCACCCTTTCGTTTTTAGCTGCAACGAAAGACCTACATACACGGTTCAGGGCACGTTTTAACTTCCAGCTCGAGTTGCAGGTACGTGGTCAGAGCACACGAGTACCTAGCATTTGAAGAATGGAGACTCGAACCGAAACGAAATCCGATTTAGATCAGAGACAGTCATTGTCCTCTATCTATAAGCCACTCGAATCTTCTGAACGCAATAATTGGACCGTGTTTAAGACACTCTTCGCTTTTCTTTTCTGCATGCGTTGCCAAACCAACTGAATTAAACGCCACCAACGTTTTCGATAATCAGTTAACGAGACGTGAGACAATTACTATATGTAACTGAAAACAGAGATAATTGTCTTTAATGAATTTTTATAATCGTCGTTTAATACTTCATTTAAGTTTATGGTACAATTAATGTTTAGTTTAAATAGGTTAAATTTAAGATATGTTAAATTGCTTAAGCTTAAGTATGACTATACAAACAATTGTTTATATTATTCGTATACATACCGTTTTTCTCAAACTGCAATGACACACACCAGTTTAAAATAAACATGTACATATGCACAGTACGTCCACACATGTGACAATATATAACAAGCAATATATTGTTTATATTATTTGTATACATGCAGTTTTTCTCAGACTGTAATAATACACATTAGTTCAAAATAAACTACATATGTAATATACATCCACATATGTGACTATATATAACAAGCAACATATTGTTTATATGATTCATATACATACAGGTTTTCTCGAACTGTAATAATATACACTAGTTCAAAATAAACTACATATGTAATATACATCCACATATGTGACTATATATAACAAGCAATATATTGCTTATATGATTTATGTACATACAGGTTTTCTCAAACAGTAATAATACACACTAGTTCAAAATAAACTACATATGTAATATACGTCCACATATGTGACTATATATAACAAGCAATATATTGCTTATATGATTTATGTACATACAGTTTTTCTCAAACTGTAATAATACACACTAGTTCAAAATAAACTACATATGTAATATACGTCCACATATGTGACTATATATAACAAGTAATATATTGTTTATATTATTTCTACACATATTGTCCTTTCAGACTGCAAAAATCATAAATCATAAAATTTAATGTCATAAATCATAAAAATAATGATAAAATTTATTATGCACAGAATATGCACATATGTGACTATATATAGCAAGCTATATATTGTTCATATCATTTCTATACATATTGTCCTTTCAGACTGCAATAATCATAAAATTTAATATCCACCAGTTTCAAAAAAAACTATATGTACACAGATATACAAATACACATGTAAACAATGTACGTATACACACGCGTACAGTGTACATACGCATATGTAATATTATATAAAAGATAATGTATTGTTCAACTTCTAATGTACGTCTCAAAGTACACAATATATGTACCCACACATGTAATTATAAATGTATAATACATGTATATATATTATATATGACAATAAACATACATATAATTATATATAATTATCTACACTATGTATTATATGTAATCTGTATGTGTATTTGTATACATATCTATCTTAAACGACAATAAAAAATAAAGATGCGATTTTCATTTTTTCACATACAAAGTTCAGATGTAATGAACATCTTTTTTGAGGCACCCTGTAGATTTACGAGGCCGCAGTGAAAAGATGGGTGACGGTTCTTTTTACGCTCGCTACTCCTTTTTTCTTCGCTTTCTCCCCGTACTTTCGGTGCGAAAACGCTCGACCCCGGTTGCATAACCATGGCTGCGAAAGTAATTAGTATTTACGCCAGTTTCAAAAGCGACCCTGGGTGTCATCTTTTCTTTCATCGCGAAGGAGCGTGTTTTTAACGCGGCGTTATGCAGAGAACCATGAACCCTGCTGGAAGATTCGTGGAAACCGTGCTACCAAATAACATACCGGCATGTAACACGAGACCGGAAGTCCCCTCGTGTATGCAAACGTAAACTACATCCTGTATTGGTTAGCCGTTAATTAGAAATTCATGTTTCGTTCTAGATGCACCAAAAATAACTGTCAGTGAACGTTGAATGATTAAAATTTCTGTACTCTATGAAAGTTTGATATAGTTAACAAAGTAGGTGTCTATTAACATGTTGACATATTCACAATCAATGAACGGTGGATAATTATAATTTTTGGAGTGTATGAAATTTTGATGCAGTTAACAAAATTGTAAGTGACTGTTAATATTTTGATTTATATAAAACAGTGTTAAGAGAAATTTATTTAGAATAATGATTTAAAAATATAGTATAAATCAGAAGCTGGAGAACATGTGCATATGCACATATTTTGTATACACATTTTCTATTATGTACATATGCACACGTTTTCTCAGATGTACGTATGCACATTCTCCACATATGGAGAGGTTTGTAGGTGAAAAAAAATGGAAGTACAGAGACTTGAAAGTGTAGAAGCTGGGAAATATAGGAATTTAGATACATCAAGATTTAAGATATGGAGCTGCGAAAATACAGAAATTCGAGAAATATTGATTTAGAAATGTAGAAATTATGGAAATATAAATTTGGAGATATAGAAACTTGTGAAATATAGATTTGGAGATATAGAAATTTTGAGACATTAAGGTTTCAAAAGATGGAAATTAAAAAATACAGAGATTTGGAAACTAAAAATTGAGGAATACAAAGATTTGAAAATATAAAAATTGAGAGATACAGAATTTTGGAAATATAATTTTCAAACATTGAAATTTGAAAATGTAGAGATTTGGGTACACAAAGATTAAAAATGAAAGAACTCCACAAACATAAATATTTAATAAACTATTTGATGCAAAAGTCATTTAAAAGTACAAAAATTGTCGAACCCAGAAATTCAAAGATACAGTTCTATTATAACAGATATAAAGAATAAAATTACATGAAACAATAATTCAGTATACCACTCAGTCACTATACGATATAAAACATATCAAAAGCATACTAACAAATAAATACAAAAAACTTGCACCTAACATGTATAAATTTCTGTACAAAGAGCCTCTACAAGTTAAAAGTTCTGTAAAGAGCAACTTTCATAAGTACGTATAAAGTTTTATGTCCGGAACATTTCTTTTGAGACGACCTATATACAGAACCATGAACACGTACGTACACGAGAAGCACTTATTTTCTTCGTGTTGAAAAAGCAAGCTATTAAAACTGTATCCGGTTACAAGTTCCTGCGGTGTTCTTAGAGAAACCTAACACCGTGTTGTAAATCCGAGCGTGACTCCATGCTACCATTCGAAACGCAGTTAGCTGGCCAAATATCTACAGGTTGTTCATTGTCCCGCGTGTGTTGTTCGGTACAAACGTGCTGATTTCGTTAAGCGTGTCCCTGGCCAACAGCCAGGACATTTACACCGTTTTGGTAACAGGGAATCTGCAAAACTTTCCGAATGCTTTTGGTGTTGGGAACGCTGTTTCGGGATACAAATTTTTAACACCGGATTTGGATTTCGTCCGATCCGTATTAAATGTATTTATTGTGATCCTTCGTACTCGAAGTGTAGCATTATTTCTCTATTATTAATCAGTGTTTCATGCTCCAATTTCTTGAATAAACTTATCTTAACAATTATTTAAAAATTGAATCGCAAAAGCAGAATTAATTTTCTGAAGAAACAAATTTCGAATATTGCACAAGAGACTATAAGAAATTAAACGAAACATTTGGTATTTTAAAATAAAATTATTTGTACATTCGTAAAAGAAATAAAATTAATAAACCATGTTTATTCTCAGCCCTTGGTACGTTCAATTATTCATATTACCAACTGACCACTTTTTCATTTGCCTTGTTTTTTTACTGCCAATGGATTTCAGATAACCGTTATGTCGTCAAATATTTGCATCCTGTTTCGCAGATCACGCACCGCAGAAGATCGATATTTTTTTCGTTACTAATCTGTCGGCGCGTTCCTTTTTCCCCGTATTTTGTTGGCTGTGTTTGGGAACTTCGAATAGCGCGCGCGCAAACAAAAAATTGAAGCAATAGTTGATCCATCAGATCGATTGATTCCTTTTCTCTTGCGCAAATATGAATGTGTAAATATAAATGTTCTTTTGAGAACTACCCTTCGAATTTTTATAGAACGAGGAAACTATTCCGAGTTTTTCCTCTGCGGACAAAACTTCCTTTTATTTCTCGTACTCTCGAGCAAATATGTGGTTGGTAATAAACTGTACGGTCGAAACAAGCTTCAAAATTAAATAAAATAAAAATTTCTTAGGCACTGACGTTCTGGTAATTTTACAAAATTTGGGACAAAAATTGTAGTAATTACACTATAATTTTTTTTTATCAAAGTACTTCTATGTTGAATATTTTGAAATTGAAAATAAATAAATTAATATTATTATTGATGTTCATTTGAATACTTATCAATGACATTCGAAAGTTGGAATTTTTTAAATAATTATTGCACATTTAGGGATTTAGGGAATATATAATATAGGGATCTAGGGAGGATATAGGGAACTGGGAATATAGAAACATAGAAATAAATATAGGATGCACAGAAATTTCGATATTTAGAAATCTAGGGAATATAGAATATTCCCTAGGGAATATAGATTATAGGGAACTGGGAATGTCGCAACATAGAGATAAATATAGAGTACACAGAAATTTGGATATTTAGAAATTTTAGAATTTGAAAATGTGAAGATTGAGAATTAAAGATTTGAAGTCAAATCTTTAAAAATTATTAATAATTTATAACCCCACTATGAATAACAAAATCCAGATTGTAAAACCATACGTGATACAAAGAACATGTTACATCAATAAGTTGAAAATTACTTGCCAGTAGCAAGAGCGGCCATTTTATATCAGCCGAAGCGTAAAATGGAGTCCCAACCAATATCGGCACACCATACAAAGCGTTTAGCAATTCATAACTTCATTCGCGACATACTAAATGTATTAAAACCTATCTTCCTACAGAAACTGCTTCATTCAACTATGTATTGGTATTTTGTCCGAGCTATTCCATTTATTATTTGCACACATATTCTTTTTAGTTCTACTTGTTATTTTATTTCTTTAGTATACCACTGCTGGAGCAAGCGAAAACATCAGAAAAAACTTTCATGTTTACGATATGATTCGTATCATAAAATAATTTTAAATTCCTGCGAAACAATATCTATAAGAATATTGCATAACAGCAAGTTCATTTTATTTTTTTAATTGTACGACCACAAATTTTTATTTCTTCCATTAAAACACTTAAAATCAGCATTCATGAGACTGTCATATCGAAGAAAACACATGAAGGGTCAGAAAAACGTTTCATATGCTATTGGTTCAACCATAACATTTGCTGCAAGTTCTAATTGATACATCGTTTTTCCATCTTTGGGATATTTGTCGAGAGCTTGAAGAGGAGACTGCGCCATTTTCTGCCATCTTATTGGAAACGTGCAGACCACTTTGCCTTGTTATACATTGTACACTCCATACAATGTATCGCAAGAGGGTTGGAACGGAAGGAGTATTAGCATCCTTATCTATTGCTAATTCTTTCGTTCACCATACGTTTTTATCGTTCCTTTTCCGCAGGGTAGTAGCGTGTTTAATTTTTGTCGAGGGTTCTTTACACATTCAGCAGACATTTGATGGCAAACAGTTGGAAATTCTTCTGTCTGGAATATTCTCTAATTGCTATCTTTTTACATCGGGAACGGCTGAGTATTAAAATGGAGCATTGAGTGTATCGAACATTTTCCTGTAGTAACTGTTAAAGTGACAAACTACTTATAGTGTTTACAAGCTGTTATAGACAAGCTAAAAATTGTACAAATCAAGTCGCAAATGTAGAACAACTTTTTTATACGGGGTAAATTAAAATGTCGGACCAAATAAATTAAATTCAGGAATGTACCAACATGTATCGACCATATCCACCTTAAAATAACAAAACAGACCCACAATAGGTGTAAGTCACGATACCGAGGTAAGTACATACAATTTACATTGAATTTCTCGGAAGTGACACTGGTAGAAATAAAAATGTGGTTCGCAAGAAACATTAGATTCAGTTCGTGAAAGGATTAACGGTAAAGGCAGTATTTAGATTTAACTTTTTCTTGCCCGGCGATGTTCTGGGGAGTGTACCTGACATTCCTACCTATATCCTATTAGGGATGTAAATGCGGTAGTTTCACGGGGTAATTACTGGGCTCGGCACGAAAGTAATGCCTTTGAACTGAAGGGACTACCACCTTGGTGCCCGCTGCCCACCGTGTTACCCTGAAATTATTCCGCTGGATGACGCCTACGTGCACATTCGTATTTCCAGAATTAACGTCGCAGGCTTTTGTTATATAACCGATTTCAGTTTTTTCATTCTGTTATTCTAATTTTTAATTGTTTCCGATGGACGAGTAACCACCTATCATTTGGATGACTTACTAGCCCTAATGTACGAGTGATTTAATTATCTTGGAAGAATTATGTGGAGCACAATGGTAGTTTGTGACACGTATGATTGAAAAATGCAATGATTTTATATTTCGTGGAAAATTATTTGGATGACTTACTACCCCTAATGTATGAGTGATTTAAGTATCTTGGGAGAGTTATGGAGCACAATGGTAGGTGTTTGAGACATGATTCAATGGAATAATTTTATACTTCGTGGAAACGTGGGAACCTGATTTGAGCTGACTGAATTAAAAATGGCGGTTTTAAATGTATACTATTTAATATTATTTAAGTGATAATAAAGGATGGTAATTTGAAAAATGAAAGTGTTTTCATGAGGTTTGCTTCAGTAGTAGAAGTAGTAGTATATATTCTTTGGTTGCAGTTAATTAAGACGTCCAAATAAAATGATAACTAATTTGACATAAGTTGTGAAGATTTTTAGAAATAACATAAAGATAGTAACTATATGTAAAATTCAAATAAATTATTTTTAAATAGTCTTCTGTTTCAATCAAGTCAACTATATAAAATAACAAATAATTTGACATACTAAGTTATGAAAAAGATATCTATTTTTAGATATTCATTTTGAAATCATTTTTTATTTGAGCTAATTTAGTCGATCAAGCATATGATAATAATTAATCATAATAAGTTGTAATAAATACTACAAAATCATAATGAAAAATAAGTACCATTCTGTACCATATACTATACACATTTATCAGAATACATAATGATGACAATATGAATAACTATTGTACAATAATAATAAATACTAATATCAGAAATATTAATACATGCTACATAGAAATAATAAATAATAGCCAGTACAATACAATAAAAATAAACAAGAATAAATATTAACAATAACAAATAATAAATATTATAAAAAAAGATATTATGTGTCACGCTATCAATAATTTAATTTCGATAAATTTACCAGGAGATTTTCGATTATTAGTGGCACAGTATAAGAACGTTGAAATAAAATGATCGTAAAATACAATAATTCAATTCGAAAATATCATTATGTCCGTTTACGATTTCGAGATAGAGAAGATTCCCAATACGGACACCTTATCGCATCCCTGCTATCGCGGACAAAGAACAGTGCATGAAAAGACGCGAAATAGCCTGCGCGTCTATTGGTAGATCGAAGCAACAGAAAAAGGTATGACGATTTCACAATACTGAACGACCAGGAAATCACTGCGAGGGGTTTCACCAAAGAATCGATAGTATGTCGGAGGACGTGAGAAATCCAAACGACCAGAGCTTTGCTGCCGCGAAATTGAGTCCATTATCGCTCTGGCCAGCTACCCTCCAATACCATTGATATTCGTTTAACGCATCGCTTCTCTGCTAGAAGGCTGACAAACAAGGGTCTGTCGAGAAATAGAAAATTTACCACGCAAAGGAAAAGAAACTGTCGAAGAAAAAAATAGAGGGAGAAGGAAAATGGATGATCTTCAATGATCGTAATTTTCAATTCGATAGAAATGAAACCTTAACTTCTATTGTCTTTTTTTGGGGATAATCGTATTTTGGAGCAGAGGCGTGATCTATGTGGATATATACAACCCTTGTATATTCAACTCTTTTGGTATATATGGTATATCGTATGTACATTATCATATAGTGTATCATATATGGAGTATCATATGTGGTGTATCATATGTGGTGTATCATATATGGGATATCATATTATATATAGTGTATCATATATGGGGTATCATATTATATATAGTGTATCATATGTGGTGTATCATATATAGTACATCATATGTGGTGTATCACATGTATCAAAAGGGTGAAGTATGTAACTCATACGTAATGGGCTATGTAGTGTGAGACTAGATTTAGAGATAATTGAGGATCAGTTATTTTTGCTGTCAAAGTAGAAGCAAATTAGAAATATGAGTTCAAGGGTAAAATACACTGATTTTTATAATTATTGTCCGTTTCGGTATGGATTATTACACATTTTAATAGAAATGTTTTATTAATTTTTAAGTCTATTCAATTTTTCAAATTATGATGAAAAGGTTTTAAATTCGGAAATTTGAAAATTTTTGAATTTGGGGATTTTAGGATTTGGGTGTTTAGAAATTTAAGGGTAAGAATTTGAGAATTTTACACTTTGAGAACTTGATAGTTTGAGAATTTGAAAGTTTGAGAACTTGAGAGTTAGAGAATTTGAGAAATTGATAATTTGAGAATTTGAGAATCTGAGAATTTGATAATTTGAGCGTTTGAGCATTTAAGAATTTAAGAATCTAAGAATTTGAGAATTTGAAAATTTGAAAAATGAATCTTGACTGTTCCAAAACAGTAAGATATGAAAATTTGAGAATAAAAAGACATGAAAGTTCACATACACGTGGTTATCCAAAAGGAACCTATGTTGCAACGAAGTGTACATCGTTTGGACAAGTAACACCGGAGAATAAACATCAGCCGTCAGGTCAGTTCTCGCAGCTTTCATCGTGAATAGTCGAAGAGGATGCAGAAGAGGCCGGCTACGTCTCGAATCTCTCACAGTTCGCGTGCTTTCTCGTAAGTTTACGCGCCATTGGCCGCCAATCTTCAGAATGAAACTGCCGCCTGCTGAGTGGATTCTCAACGCGCCCCTGCTTGCCTGCCTTGTAAACAGAACGGTTAAAAAATGCAACGGGGGAAGAAGCAACGATGAAAAAACTGCAAGAGAAGAGAAACGAGAGGATGCTTCAGCAGCGGATGAAATGTTTGTACACTTGGGTGCAATGTAGGCTGCGTTTGATTAAGGACAAGTGTAGCGAGAAATCTCCCATCGCTTTTCATTCATCTGGATCAAACTTCAATTAAATTGTAACATTTTTATTCTTGCGGATATTTTTTCATTTTTTGTTCCACAAATTTTCGAAAGATTAATATTGAAATTTTACAAACTGTAGGTTCTCAAATTTTCAATTTTTGCAAATTCACATATTCCCAAATTCCTGAATTCCCATATTCACATATTCACATATTCACATATTCACATATTCACATATTCACATATTCACATATTCACATATTCACATATTCACATATTCACATATTCACATATTCACATATTCACATACTCACATATTCCCAAATTCCCAAATTTCCCAAATTCACATATTCACATATTCACATATTCACATATTCACATACTCACATATTCCCAAATTCTCAAATTTCGAAACTCCCAAATTCCCAAATTTCCCAAATTCATACATTCACATATTCACATATTCATATACTCACATAATCTCAATTTCACAAATTCTCAAATTTCTAAACTCACAAATTCCCATATTCACATATTCACATATTCACATACTCACATATTCTCAAATTCTCGAATTCCTAATTTCTCAAAATTCCAATGCCAAATTTGCAAATACTAAAATTCTAACATTCCCCAATTCCCAAGATTTAGAATAACCAAACTTCAAAATTTCGAAAATGCCTAAACTACCAAAATCCCAAATTTCCAATAGCCCAATTCACTCACGCGCCAACTCATGTGTACATCCGTACACACAACGTTATTCGAACATGTATAAATGAATATAATGTAATGAAATACGTTGCACGTTTCTTCTTCCCAACTTCGCAAGAAACTTCCGCATTGCACATCGAAGAAAAAATCATTTCCCAGATGACTTTTCCGCTTTCAGCGGGATTCCTTCAAAGAAACACAAAGAAGAAAAAGGAGATAGAACCACGAGAAAGACAACCGAGAAACTTTTCGTTCCGTAGCCAACATCAAGAATTGCCGAAGAGTGGAAGAACTGGGACAAACTTTAGATGAGGGAATATTGACATCATCGACGAAAGAGGAGAGTATTATTCTCCAGCGAAAGGTTATGGAACTGAGAAGCATCGAATAGCGTTTCAACACGACAAAACGGACATAAAGATTCGTAAATGGTTTCAAGAAATGGTTATCGTGTTTACTCATGATTTATTTTACGATTTTATTCAAATGGGGAGATGTGGTAGTAAAATTTTGTCGAATTTATGAATTTTTTTTTCGGATTGGACAGATAACAAATTCTAACTTTTTAGTGATAGAATTAGTGTAATTTATTTAAATTGTTGATATTTGTACAATTTTTAGTAAAATACGTTAACACTCTCTTTGGAGTGTTTTTTGCACTGCATTTTATATATATATATTTGTTTATAAATTTTCTGTTTATATACATATAGAAACACCCTATTTTAACCGGCATTTATTAAACTCTTCATATCGACAATAAAAATATTGAACCGTTTTAGGTTTTTCTTCTTATCTTTCTGTACTTACAAAACCTTTTCATCTTTTCACCCTTGCAAAACTCGAAATAATCATAAATGTAATTCGATAATAAATATCCAAAGAGCCAATCATATTTTCACGAAACAGAAGAAAATTAGCATGCATCATTATCACACCTTTCTTCTTTAACACAATTTCGCAAACATTCTCCGCTGCTCGATGTATCGTATTTATAGCAACGAATAAAAGCGCCGATGTCGTATTAATGAGACCTCATCACTGTGTAATAACTCACGCAATTTTACGGTACAATTACCAGCGTATTAATATGCAAGTTTCGGTAATAAAGCGCACCGCGCATAATCGCGTATTATTATCGGAAAGAGATCGAACTCTATTATGCGTCGAAAAAGCTACTTTAAATAGCACATCGTTTAATCTTCCGTAACGGGGTGTTTACACTCAAATTTTGTAAAACATTCTCCAAAAAATTGGAGATTAAAACATTTGTACGTTTTACTTTAACAAAAATTCCATTTGCTAAAATATTTTACACGTATCAATACATGGCCACAAATATTTTCTTTTTTATATCAGAAGTTACTAATATTTTTAGGTTCTTAATTCTTCGTGCTTAAAATATTATATATTAATTCTTCAGAACAAACTTTTCCTTTATTTTTACTTTTTTAATTTCATCTCTTTTCATCTAAATTTCTAGGTTATAATCCTTCGGATTTTATATTACAAGATGGCTACCCTACAAGCGATCAGCTGACTGATTTAAGACTCAATTTACAAAATAAGTCTAAAAAGATTGCGAAACATTCGCAAATAATTTATTGCTAAATAATTTCAAGGAAAATTTAAAACATATGTAAAAATTGATTCATCAAAGAGTGAAAAGATTTTCTTCCGGATGAAAAGATATGTGGAAAATTTGTACTTACCTTTAGTCGAAGATCATTCACCGTCCACACCCGGGTAGCATAATCGTTGGATGCTCCAAGAATTAGTGTCCCCGTTGAATCGAAGTCCACTGACATTACTCCTGCGTTGCTGCCAACAAGAATACCTTTGCTTTCCGAAGAACCTGTAAAATGTAAGGACAATAATATTAGTCTATAATTAAAAATAATTTGATAAATTTTCATTCATTTGTTGTATTATCACATATTCGTTTTAAAAATCGTGTATTATTCGAGGTTGTTGTATGTAAAATTTTAACAAATGTAAGTTTCTAGGAAGCAAATTTTATGTTATTATTACGAGATGGATTGGCAATATTAGTTAATAATGACGGTTCAAAATAGCTGGCTACACATAAATAGGAAGTATACTTTTAAATTCTGAATTTTGAAATCATTGAATTTAAAAATTTCGAGATATTCAAATTGTGGGATTCCAAAAGTAAACAATTTTCAAGTTTTTAAAATTCTAAATTATCAAATTTGTCAATTTTCTAATTTCCTACTTTTCCAATTCCTCAATAGTTCAATTTCAAAATTTACAAATTTTAAAATTTACAAATCCCTAAATTTCCATACAACCCAAAATAGAGAAATTCCCAAATTCCTAAATCTTCTGGTTCCCAAATCCCTAAATTTCCTTATCCACACATCCTGAAATGCCAAAATCCCCAAATCTACAAATTCCCAAATCTGCAAACTTCAAATCCCCAAATCCCCAAATCCACAAATCTCCAAATCTCCAAGCTCCAAATCCCTAAATCTCCTAATCCATACATCTCGAAGTTCTAAAATCTTCAAATCCCCAAATCCCCAAATTCCCAAATCCCCAAACCCCAAATCCCAAATCCTCAAATCCCCAAACCTCAAATCTCTAAATTCTCAAATCCCCAAATTCTCAAATTTTCAAATTCCCAAACTTCCAAATTCAAAAATTTCTGAATCTCCAAGTCACAAATTTTCAAATCTCAAAGTTCCCAAATTTTCAACTGATAAATTCCCAAACTGTTATCCAGCTTTTAGAAAAGAAAATATAGGTTTATTTTTGATAAGGTCAAATTTAATCCTCCCATGATACTTCTAACCCATAATTTTGTCAGTAAATGTTTCAGTTAATGCCAATTAATTACTATTGCAATGTTAATACAAAGAAAATTTGAATGTTACATATTTGTATTTAACGATAAGTAACCTTGTAGATTATAAACAAAATCATACTTAAAATTTATTCATGCCAAATACAAAATATGATTTGTTATATTTTTATTATAGGGGGTGTCACGAGTGCAACACAATATTATTTGATGTCCAACATAGTTCTTGTAATTTCTAAATTTTCTAATTGACAAACTGAACATGAACACTATATTCATGCTTATTTAATTAAAATACATAAACACCCTGTCAACATGTTTTCCCTTATGAAAAATTAATATGACATCCTTTGTAAAATTTTTAATTAAATATCAAGGGTTGCTACCAGCTATTGAATTGGATTTTTTTGAAGAGAAAGAACGCAATTTTCTTGTCGACACATTATAATTTTGAAAGATGTTTAGTTAACATTGAAATATTATTAAAAAGTAAATGCGTGTAATATTTAAATATAGCCACATTTATAAAAATGGCGTACTTTTTTCCAAACTATTGCACAAGTAACTGGACTAATAATAATACGTTGTGATTAATGTTATTAATAAAATATTTGTTTAATTTATTAATGAACGTGTTATTAATAAAAATTTAATATTTCTGTAAAAATTGTCATCTGGTAAGTAACTATTTGACAGTAATTAACACAAATTTGAGAGTTACTGAATTCTAAGATTTATTGAGAATTCGGTGCATGATTTCGTCGTTCAAAATATTAGTAAACACGTACCCACAAAAATATTATAAAACGTAATAAAACATTAACCCCCCTTGCCTAACATAAAGAACAAAATATTAAGTTACCTCAGCAATATTCTTATAATTCAATTTCAAGAACCACTCTAATACATATATACTAGAAAAAATACCTACAGACAGAAAAAGTTAAACTATAATTAAGAAAGTTTTAAACTTTGTGGATCAAAATCATTTATCCCGATTCATTAAAACTGGATGAACTTCCTCAATTATTTGATATAAGATAAAGTATTAAGGGTTAATATAATTATACATATTCTCTGATTTAGTTACTTTGAAGAGAGATTTCTGAGAGAACTATGTAAATTGAAATCATTGTAATTGAACTAGTAAATATAGTCAGGATTAAATTGTATTTGATCTCGTTTTAATTAGAAAAGTGTCAAAGATCCAAATTAAATTGTGTTCGGTCTCATTTCAATCAAAAAAGTGTCAAAAATCGAAATTAAATCATATTCGGTCTCGTTTCAATCAGAGAAGTGTCAAAATTCCAAATTAAATCGTGTTCTGTCTCATTTCAATCAGAAAAGTGTCAAAAATCGAAATTAAATCATATTCGGTCCCATTTCAATCAGAAAAGTGCCAAAAATCCAAATGGAATCATATTCGGTTTCATTTCGATCAGAAAAATGTCCAAAATTTATTTAATCCGATTTCAATCAGAACAACAAAAATCCGAATTAAATCATGTTCCCTCTGTAATCAGAAAAACGTCAAAAACCTATTAACAAAAATTTCATATTATAATAAATCAAGAATATAAAAATTTTATCCTTGCAATGATATCAAAATATTCACTTTCACCAGTCTTTTATTAAACCCCTCATTTTAAAACCCGTGTAAAATGGAAATAATACCACGTAAATCGGAAGATAACTATAATTCCGCTGCATCCCACTAAAATTAATTCCATCGACATTATGGAGCAAGAAGGAAGAGACAAATGCTTTGAGAAAACGGATGAAGGGAATCAAACACGAACAGTTCAGGAAAGAGGTGAAACAATACACGAAAGTGTCGAGTGAAGAGGAGCTGTGAAAGGGCGGCCTTAGCGGATATAACCCACAATAAGGACGGATGTTTCATTCAATTTGCAACGCGACAAAGGAATTACTCTCAAAATACGGTATATTGCATATAGTCGTTTCTGCATGGCGAGAAAATGATCTGCTATAGGCTTCATCGGGTAACCTGTTGAATTCAACACTAAAATCACCAAACATTTAATATATCTTTTTTAACCCTTAACTTTCAAAAGAAATTACTAACTATTTCAACTTGAAAAAAAGATAAATAATCTTTGAAAGTTATAAATCATAAACAAAATTAATTGCAATTTAAATTATGAGTAATTTCTAATTTAAATTGTCTTTCGCTGTTTAACCCCTTGCCGTACAATTTATTTGTCAGATGCGTCAGTCAAAACTAACTATTCATAGATATAACATTAAAACAAAGAAAATTAACATGTGAGTATTTTATGCTCAATTCTTGACTATACAAATAGTTGGGCCTACCTTTCAAGTTGAAGAGTATTCAAATTTGACGTAAGGTTTGTTTTATTTGGACTGTGAGTGCGTCACGAGAGAAATTTGTCAAAATACGACAAGGGGTTAATAATGTTTACAATGCTTATAAGTTACAAGCATAAATTACTTGCAATTCTTAGCTTCAATTACTAACTTAAATTATTTTCCACTCTTTAATACTATCCATAATTCACAAACGCTTTCCTATATAAAGGTGCATGAATATTTGTAACCATAGAATCACTTCCCTATTTTCCCCCAATCTCCGGATTTTAAAACAAATCTCCGGACTCTGGTTTTAATAGAAAAATCTCCGGCTTGGTAAAAAAATTGGAGATTAACAAATTTTTACGTTCTACCTTAATAATTCCATTTGCTAAAATACTTTACAAATATCAACAGACAAATATTGTTTTCTTTTCTGCATAAAAAATAAGTTGTTAATAAATATCCTTAATTCTTTGTGCTTAAAATATTACACATTTCAGAACAAATTTTCCTTTTCTCCATTTTTATTTTTTTTATCTTCATCTCTGCTTTCGTACAGATTTCTAGGTCAGAATATGATGCTTCGAATTTTATATTTCAAGATGGCGACCGTTCAAGTGATCAGCTGATTGGTTAATTTAAGGTTCAAGTAGCGCTCTGAAAATGTCACTCAAACTCGAACCTTTTATTTATTAGTAATAAAGTTCCAGACCGCAAAATAATACAAGTTTTTTTTATACTTTTTTATATACAAAATTTGCGGTTTCTATTAAACAACCTATACATGTACTTATTATAAGTTAAAATACCCTAAACCTTCTGTTCCCTATACTCAAAAATACTAAACTTCTCAAATTTCCAAATTCAGAAAATTTCAATTTAATCTTACATTAAATTTGCACACTCAAGTGTTTTATACTATAAGTAAAGTATTATAAAACTTACCAATATTGTAATTAAATACAATTCAAATTAGAATAATTGAAACTGTATTTATTAAATAATATACACTAATGCTGACCGAATATTCATAAAATTATAATAAAGATGAAATATTGGTTAAATATTAAGCTGCGATTAAATTTGTTATTTTTATGAATCAATTTGTTTGCAGAATAATTTAATAATTTACCGCAAAGTCAGTCAATTATGTTAGGGACGAAAATCCTGACTATCAGTTATTCTTTCATTTAGCTGGAAACGAAAAGTTCTTCTCCAGCATGTATTCGCGAACAAAAGCTGGTAACAAAGTTTTAATTACTTCGTTGCAGTAAGTTTTAATGAAGTTTTAAAGTGACTTTCATATCAATTGATTAGCTTACATTATCTCGTTGAACGCGGGAAATTATATTTTTGATAAGTATTGGCTGACTAACCAATTTACGTCGTTGCAACGTCGAGTTATTAATTTTTAATGAATTTCTTCACGATTTCAATACTTTTCTTAATTGTACAATTTCGTATGTTCCCAATTTTATACGGAAGTTACTTTTGGCAAAAGGAGTTCTTTAATAATAAATATTATTAGATAAATAGTTTTAAACTGTAACATTGATTTTGAATCTTCAAGTTTCCAAATTTGGTAGTTTGAGAATTTTGCAAACTTGAAAATTTGAAAATTTGACGATTTGAAAAGTTGGAGGTTTGAAGATTTTGAAGATTTTAAGATTTTAAGATTTGAAAATTTGAAAATTTGAAATTCTGAAAATTTGATGACTTGGAAATGTGAAAATTGATTAATCTGAAAATATAAAAATTTCAAGTATAGAGCATAAATTATAAGTTCTCAAATTTTAATATTGTAAAAAACATAAACATCCACAATTTCTAATTTTGAAATTTATAAATTTACAAGTTTCTAATTTTTAAAACATTTTCATTTCTAAATCCTTACATCTGCAAACATGTTCAATTCCAAATTTCAAATTTCCAAATCCTTCAATCCCTATTTTTCCAAATTTTCAAATTATCAATTTCCCAAATTTTTAAACACACAATTTTAACAATTTTTCATATCTACAGACCACTTTTCTCAATACCTAAATCTCTAAAAGCCTATTTTCTCAAATTCCAAAATTCTCAAATTTCCAATTCCCCAAGTCCATAAATTTCCAAATTCCCAAATTCCCAAATCGCTAAATCCCTGAATCCCTAACTTCCCAAGTTCTCAAATTCTCAAATTCTCAAATTCACAAATCCCTAAATCCCCAAATCTTCAAACCCCAAAATCCTCCAATTCGAGAAACCTAAATTACCAAATTGCCAAATTCTCAAATTCTCAAATCCCCAAAATCCCAAAATCTTAAATTCCCAAATCCCCAAATTTTCAAATTCTCAAATTCTCAAATTCTAAAAATTCTCAAATTCCCAAATCCCCAATTCCTCAAACCCCAAAACCTTCCAATTCGAAAAATTCAAATTCCCAAATTCCCAATTTCCCAAATTCCCAAATTACAAAATTCTCAGATCCTCAAAATCCCAAAATCTCAATCCCTAAAATCCCCAAAATCCCCAAATCTCAAATCCCCAGATCTCAAATCCCCAAATTTCCAAATCCCCAAATCCTCAAATCCCCAAAAGTATTTTTTCAAACCCCAAAATCCTCCAATTCGAAAAACCCAAATTCTCAAATTCCTAAATTCCCAAATTCAGAAATTAGGAAAATACTAAAAAGTACAAAAGTATAGAAAATACTAAATCTTTAAATTTCCAAATTTTCAAATTCTCAAATTTCGAAATACTCAACAAATCTTTTGATCTCTGCTCATTTTTCAATCAACAAAAAAATATTAATTTTGACTCGTTTAATTTTGGGACACACTGTATGTATAACCAATTGCACCTCATTTAAAGGGTTAAATCCAAGACTAACGTTTTAATGATACGATTTTCTTTTAATTACCTTTGGTAATATTCCAAAGCTTCACTTTCCTGTCTGCTCCACCAGTTGCAAGGATCCTCTCGACAGGAGACCATTTTACAGCATAAACTTCTCCGTCGTGCGCATTCTGCAAGGGTTATGAAACACTTGACGTATAAATTTTGAAAAATTTGCATGCATGAGTCAACAGTTAATATACTACACGTATCGAGATTTGTCATTATTTTTTGTTGCTATTTAGAAAAGTAGCTGCATTGAAAATTTCGTTATTCGAATGGCTAGCTAACCTAGAAATTTTCTAGAAGCCTTCAAGAATTTCTACTTTTAAAATAGTGTTATGGATTTCCTTTTATCCCAAATCGAATGTGGATATAAACGATATCCGTGTCGATCGGTGTTGCAAATACTGTTGTTATTAATTAATTTAGATTTGTTATAAATTAATGTCAAACACTACTTGTTACTTTGTCTACTTTTATTAGCATTATTGTCTACATCGATAATGAGAAATAACTATTTCGATTAAAAAATCTGACAATTTGAAAATTTGCTGAGAAGTTATAATTTCAAAATTTGCAAGGTTGTGAAGTTAAGAATTTGAAAAATGAAAATTTTTAAATTTGAACACTTGGCATTTCTACGTTTATAAATTTTCATATTTTCAGACTTTGAGTTTTACAGATTTCTTGATCTTTTAGTTAGAAAATATTATAATTTGAAAAATAGAAAATATATTAAAAAATTCGAGAATTTGATGTTTATAAACTATCAAATTGCCAAATTTCTAAATTTCCTAATTTTCAGATTTTTAAATTTAGAAATTAATCTTAAAAATTTGGATATTTAAAAATCTGAAATTTTGAAAATACTTCAAAATCCTCCAGTTTCCAAATGTTCAAATTGTCAGCTATTTTAACTTATAAATTCCCAAATTAAATTTCCTAGTTTCTAAAGTTTCCTAATTTCTAAATTTCCAAATTATCAAGATTCCTAAATTCTAAATATTCCAACTAATAAATTTTCAAATTTCTGAATTAAATTTGAATCTCCCCATCTGTAACGTACATCATCCACTACGTTTTCTGTACAAGTTCTAACAAACTTATTTCACACGAAGAAACAAATGAAAAATGTGAAATAAAATATTTATGTTTAAAAGTTTACCCTCCAAAAAATTCACAAGACAGCTATTTATGAATCTTAAATTTTTTATTATTGAAAACGTTATTTTAGTTCTTTCTCCAGTAAACATTTTTACTTTCTAGTAAAAATTATTTTTTTTTAGCAGAACAATTTTTCAACAATAATTGTCTATAAAACAGTTTCAAACAAAAAACTTATTCCACATTTTTATTTATTTTTTCATGTTAAATCCCCATATATCGAGACTTCTACAGAAATTTAAATGTGTAATGAATATTTTGAAAATTTCACAAGCGTCGATTGTTAATAACATTACAATAGCTAAATGGCCGGAACCTTTATAACATAAATAATTTGCAATAAATTTATAATATCTGAAATTTTCATGCATAAAACACGAATATTAAATGTTAATCATAATTATGGTAATGTATACTGTGTAATGCAGTAATTATTCAAATATTTCTCTCTTTGCAACACATACTAACACCTACACTGAATAACAAATAAACACGTTATTTATGGAAACGATATACTTGTACATTTTATTTGTTCGATGTAAATGTATTGAAATAAATAGTATTAGTAAATCACAATACTGAACATTAATTAACAAGATTAAGAGAGCGTATAGGAACATGGTGTATCAACAGAAAAAAAAATATTTTAATCTTCATATAATTATTATTCCCGCTTTTAAATAATACTCTTGTCGTCGCTGTCCCCGTTCAAAACAATATAAAAGTTCAAACTATATTTCTAACAGTTTTACGTGTTATAAAAGTTGCTACATTTGTCAACACAGAATTAAACATACTTAACTTAAATATTTCAATGCTACGCTAAATTTCACATAAGTACTACACATAATATACTTTCCTTAAATAATATTCGTTCAGAACGTAACAAGTATAACTTCATACGATTGTAAATATCACTAAAACATAGAATCGTACAATTAAAGTATTAACATTTCATTAATGTAACATGCACGTCTGAGAGATGTCAATTTTATAAACTATTGTACATATATATGTGAATTTTATAAACAGGTTGTATATATTATATATGTGAATTTTATAAACACTTGCATATATTATATGTGTAAATTTTATATATATAGTAGTTTCGTAAACGTTGTGTATATTCCCATCAAATGATATAATTGTAGACACAGGGTGCTAACTTATAAACGAGAAACGTTCTTACGTGACTAGTTAACAATCAAATTATATTTATAATATTAGAAAATCTATTTTTCAAAAGTCGTCGATAAAAATGTTAATGTATAATTTGTACACAAATGGCTTACTTTTTCCCACTTTAATAACGAAACAAGGTACTATATCGAATACTATGGTTTGGAAACACTTTCGTACGGATTAATAGAAAGTTTATAAAAATAGTATTTCTCTCGATTTACTTAGGTATTAGCGCTAGAAGAATATGTAGAACAGTGATGGGCAGAACAGGTGCTCGCAGTTGAGCTCACGGGCAGTGGGGAGCACAGTGCGTGCAACTATGGGCTGTGCGATAGAGAGAACGTAAACAGATCGACTTTCTTGTTATATTGCAGAGATAGTTTTACTTCGGATGAATTTTCATGGGTGATGATATAGAAAATTCGCTGAGATTGAAAATTAGGGTATTTTTGGAATGTTGTCGGATTTTCATATTAGCAAGTCTTTCATTTTTCTAATTTGATAGTTTTTGAAGTTACGGATTTTTAAGTTGTAGGATTTCAAACTTTCTAGTTTTCCGATTTTCCAATTTTCCAATTTTCCAATTTTCAATTTTTCAATTTTCCAACTTTTCAATTTCTCAATTCTTCTATTTTTCAATTTTTCGATTTTCCAACTTTTCAATTTCTCAATTCTTCAGTTTTTCAATTTTTCGATTTTTCAATTGTTCAATTTTTCAATTTTTCAATTGTTCAATTGTTCAATTTTTCAATTTTTCAATTTTTTGATTTTTCGATTTCTCAATTCTTCAATTTTTCAATTTCTCAATTTTTCAATTTTTCAATTTTTCAATTTTTCAATTTTTCAATTTTTCGATTTTTCAATTGTTCAATTTTTCAATTTTTCAATTTTCCAATTTTCCCATTTTTAACTACATAAATTAGAAATTTGAAAATTGAAAAGTTCAGAAATTTGGAAAAATGAAAATCTGCAAAGTTAATATATTGTCATTTACAAGCTTGAAAATTTGGAAAATTTAGGAATCTGAAAATCTAGAAATTTGGTAATGTACATAAATTAAAATACAAAAGTTGGGAAATGTAAAAACTTTTTAATATAAAAACTATAAGATTTGAAAACTTGAAACTTGTAAAACTGAGAAATGTGAAAATCTAGTAATTTATAACTGGAAATTTGGAATTTTCGAAAGTTACAAATGAAAATATTTGAATATTCGGGAATTTAGACATATGTAACTGTAGAATTCTTATATAAATTAAAAAATATGAAAATTTGGAAAGTTGGAAATTGGAAAATTTGTCTATTTGAAATTCTCAAAATCTAAACAGGTAGAAATTAAAAAATTTCTTTAAGTTATCATAGGAAATTTAAAAATCTAGAAAATCTAGATATTCAAAAATCTGAAAAAGTTGAAGTATAAAAATGTAAAAATTTAACAAATTTTGGAATTTACATATTATCCCATGATCAAATTTACAAAATTACAAATTTACAATATACATATAAATTACATCGAAATCTGAGAATTTAAAATACTAGAAATTTCAAAATTTCAATATTCAGTTCGTAAACAAAAATGTACAAACACCAAAATATACAAATTTCCAAGTCAATTATTTAAAAATATTCAGATTGTAAAATTTTCGATCCGATCATCGCTGTCTGCGAATACGCTGCGCATGCCCGTTAATCTTGCCCTCTCGGGCGTACTTGCCCATCACTGATACAACTAGCCCACGAACATTTATATATTTATGACACATCAAAGTGAAAACATCCATAAACCATGTAATCCATAAGACCCACAATTTACAGACCACACAATTTCTACTTTCTAAACCTTGATATATCATAAACACCTAAACGTCCTCAGTCCAAACATAACACAATTAAACTATCATTACGTGTACACGATGGTGCGACAATAATGTAGACCAATCTAAAGCTGAAACATCCTCAATTAAGGACAGTGTCATAAAATATGTATATTAAACGATCGTAAACAATTTGGCCGTAGAGACATTAGCATCGTGCAGCGAGTCATTCGTTGAAATAGAAATGGTTGTTCTACAAACTTAATCTCGCAGAAACTCTGCCGTGTAAAAATAATCTTCAAAAACACTAACTCTAATACGTTCATCATATTTACTGAATATTCGCACGTTAGAACTTCAATTAGGATCACTTATAATTTATATATCGAAACTGCGAATAGGCACTAATACAAATCTTCAACCGTGAAGCATCGAGATTCAACAATTTCTTATTTCGTCATACAGGACATGCAGTTTCTGGTTACAAGGTGTCAATTTGTACCAAAAGAACCGTGTCCCAATGGCTGGGCCATTCACGCGTCCAAAATACAATATAATACTAAAAATATATTCTATCAAAAAAAAGGCACACCAATTAAATTATTCGTCCTCCTCGAAATTTCACTTTTGCTAAAAGTATGTCAAGGATGCGCAGGAAGAAATCTTCGAGGAGTGACCGCTTGGTCCAAGCGGGACACGGTTCTTCACATAATGGCATGATGATAAAGTATCTCATAAATTAAATTATTGTCAACGTACAAATGTTACCGACACTTTGGTCGGTACCGCAGTAGGAAGACCAGCGATTCCTTCTTTTAGACTGCCCCTGTCAGGACTAACAGGTCGAGTGTCCCTGGCAGCGTCCTCCAGTTCCTTCTGCACCTTTGCCTGCCTCTTTCTGGAAGAAAGAACGAAACAAAAAAAGAACGAACGTTGCAAACACGGTTCGGCAACAGGCTGAAAGAAACGATCAAATCGTACGAGATAATGCTGCGAATAGTACCCAAAAACAGGTGGATAAATGCCCGTTGTCTTTGATCATCCTGTTTGTTATACTTCATGCGATGTAAACGAAATTAGTAACACCACTGCTTTGCTTTTGTTACACTTTGGCACGGTCCTTGTTAGTTGTTACTTCAAACGTTTATCGTAGGTTTAACCCTTTAGGTACTATGTGCCGTCATAGTGGTACGATACGTGATCTTTCAACGTGGAATGCACTAGAGATTTATACCTGTGTCTTGTATCGTGGACTATTAGGTATTTGGCTAGTTTTGGAATTTTTGAGTTATTTGTCTAGAACTTTATTTTAGTTTGCGTACTGCACACTGCCGATCAAAAGTTTGAAACCACCTTACTGTTACTGGGACGTTTAATTGATTTTACGGTGATAGCAGAAATCTTGATGCACTTTCTTTGGTTATTTGTTGAGAAGGGATATAGTAAACTATAATTACTTCGCTTAAATCTATTACTATATTAAGGTAGAAATATGTAGGGTAAATTAAGGTGTAATAGTAAGAAATAATCAAATATTTCAAGAACCTTATTGTGTACTTATTTCACAGCGCCCTCTTATTGTCTCTAGACGCAGAGACGCCATTTTGTATACCTCATCGGCATCCATCTTGGAGTCTATATAATTACAAAGATTTGTGGTGATGTGTAAAGTACAGTTTCAGTGCAGTTATGAGAGATTTAAGGACTTGTTTTATAATAGAATTTTATGATTATTTCAGCAATCTGACATTTGCATATTAATCAGCATGTATTTCATGGTGGATCATGAAATACATGGTTGACAGTTTAAATACAATGAAGAGTGGTAACAGATGAAGAGAAACTGAGGAGAAATTTTAAATAGAAAAATTATCTAAAATACCTTGTCATCCTCAATTTTCCATTATTCCTTTTTATTAAAAAATGCTTCGGGTGATGTTACAGAAATAATTATTGTATAAAATCGGCAAACTAACTTCAAAATTCAAGCAACAATATTTAAATGCAAATTTCGCAAAATATATACATTGTATAATTAACTTTTGGTTACTCTTTTAAAACTGAAGAGAAAATATGAAATTTAAAAAAAGATCATATAACTAACTCCTTGTAATTAACCCTTTGTTGCATGATTCATTCAACATTTAAATAAAAATACACATTCGAAATATTACGGAACATGCTAATACGAAAACAACAATAAACTAATTTTACTTATTCAAAAAATTATACAATTGTCTGCAACATTTACAGAATCCACGACAAAATACTGTAATTATTAAGCATAAAAAATGTTTAAAATAATTTCGTTAATTTGCTCATTTATGTTTGACAAAATACTATAATTTCCTAGTAAAAAATGCTGAATAATAGTGGTATCAAATTTTTCACCGATAGTGTAAACATGTAATATAAATGAATTAAATAATGGTATTATCAACGATGATAGAGCTATGTGTCTAACTCTACCGTAACCAAAGGGTTAATATTTATATTAGTTGTATACCTATCCCCTAATTTACACTGGAAATAAATCCCTCGGAAAACTGTGTAAATCGAAATCGTGTCAAGCAAAATTCTGCAAGTCAAAATCGTGTAAATCGAAATCGTGAAAATGAAAATCGTGTGAGTCAAAATGGTGTAAATAAAAATTCTGTGAACCAAATCGTGAAAATCAAAATGGCGTAAATGGAAATCGTGTAATCGAAATTATCGTCAATTAAAAATATATTCCAAAATCATGATCGATCTCACCTTAATGAAAAAAATATCAAAAACCCATCCACAAAAGTTTCACAAGAGATCAAAAATATAAAAATTCTATCGTTGCATTAGTATCAGATTATTCATTTACCAATTATTTGTTAGATCTATTATTTAAAAAATCGTGTAAATAAAGGGATAGATGTAATTCGAATGACTGGCAAATCGTTACACTCGTCAAATTTAGTGAGAAAATACTTTTGTTGTATACGTGTTTATTAGTCATAATGCAAATACGTTGTCTTCCGGATTTCTTCGACAATGATATTTTTCCTAATAATATTAATTTCGTTACGGGGAACAATAACGATGTTTATGAAAATCAAGCACAAACGGTTTTTTTATGAACATGTGCGAACGTTTGGCGGGATCAGGCTCCTTTAAACAAACGACCCAAAGCTGCAATAGAGCATTAAGCGTAATTTCTATCACGTCACTTGCTCAGACTTACCCGAACTTTGAAATGGTATGCATCAAAAAGGCTGTCGGACTGGAAAAACTCTCACTGAAACGAAAATGTCAAGCAGTGTGAAGTGCGAATGTAGAGATTACTGTTGTGACCGAATCTCGGGTGTCTCTGTGCGACAAGCTTAACGTTTTGCGACTAATATTAACAACAACTTACAAATATATCGTAGAAACATCTGGGTATATCTATTATTCTAATAAAGTATGTCGTTGGATGTTGTGACAGGAATTAATGGATATGAATGAAAATGATTGTGATACAAAATTAATATGATTGCTGCGTGAAACAACACATATGAAACGACGGTAAGAAAAAATATTTACTAGTATTAAATTATTTGAATAATTTGAACGATTAAATCACGATGATAGAAGCATCATAATTTTAACGGAAAGGAAGGTATGTTTATTGGCATTGAATCGAACTTCCTTTCAAATGTATGAGAAATATAATTGGTATAGAAATTAGGTATTAAAAATAAGTTAATTCGTATAATTTTTTAATTGCGTCTGATTTTGAAAAATTGAGCATTGATATTGGTAAAAATTGATGAACTTATTTTCCAGGTATTAGTGCACTGATAATTAGCAATTTCGATATTTGAAAATGTGAAAATTCAACATTTTTAATTTTTTATATTTAAAAATATTTAATATTGAAAATTTGAAACAATCAGAAATGTGGAAATTTTCGGGCTCCCAATTTTTTAATTTCCTAATTTTTAAATTTCTCAATTTTCCAGTTTCTCAATTTTTCAATTTTCTAATTGCCTAAATGTGCAATTTTCCAATTTTTCAAATTTCTAAATTTCGTAACCAGAAATTTTTGAAATTTGAAAACAGCAGAATTTTAAATTTCGAAATCTGCAAATTGGATCACCACTAATTTAAATTACATACAAACATTTTTCGAACACAATGATACACTCAGTAGCTGTGCAACAATGACAATATATTGTTTTATAAAATCTTTATAAGAAAACATCATTATTAAATAAAAATTATAGTCATAAATATTTAGTACTTATTGTTTAGATTCTAAACAAAGCTATGTTACTAAAATACTTATATCATTTTCATTAGCACCCGGGTATCAATTAAAGTTACAATAATTTTTAAGCAAAATATTTCAAACTGCTAACACCATATTCAGACTGGTATGAAAATTACTTCCTGCATGCGTCATTCCATACCAAATACAAATTTAATTACAATATGTACTAATTAGTGTAATAAACAACCTGTTTGAATTAGTAACAAATATTATCCTGTTAAGAACATTAATTAAGCATACACCGTTCGGATGTTCCGGTTATTTATGACCAAATAACTATCACACAAAAGATATATGTAAATGTCCATATAAACATTTTGAGAATGCAATTACTGATACAATTACTGATACAATAAATTACAGTAAAACAAATGTGATTTTTAATTTCGCCATACTAAACGAGAGAAATTGTGTAAAAACTGCAAGTAATTATAGATAAACATTTATCATAAATCAAGATAAGAATATTGCAGATTTCATAAGACACTTATATTTCTTTGAATTCATTATTTGATTCTTTAGATTTATATCAGAAACTTCATAAATATTTTTGCGGTATAATTCTAAGAAAGTTTGTATATACTATAATCATAGATACTAAATTTTACATCATTATGTTGCTAAATATCATGTTGAAAATATTAAAAAAATATATTTGCTGTTCCTGCAACATATTTCAATATTTCTGGATATCAACCATGTGTGCTACTTCTTCACAGTATTTACATTATATTAAAGAAATAATCTTAAGATTTTTCTTAACTTCTATTTTTAATACAAGGACTGACACTTGTTAGATAACTGTATGAATCATAATAAGATAATAAAAGAAATGTATAGGAGGATGATAATAATACAATGAGTACAAATTATTTAAATACTGTTTTGTTACATCAGGAATGTAAAAGAAAATGTCGATAATGATCTATTTAACACAACTACATTTTCAAACGATTGCGTAAAATGTAATGCAATTACATTTTTCTTAGTAACATATTCCATTCATAAACATGCTTTTAATATATTAAGAAATAATTTAAAAAATTCGGAAAAATAAATAATTTCATTCCGAATAAATTATATGAAATAAATTTAACATTAAATTTGGTACTCTCTTAAAAAGTTTATCAGTACTTGAACTTGAAACACTGTCTTATTAGTCAATGATAAGTTTGGCACATTTAATTAAACACATCTGATAAGCTCGAGCTATTGACACTGTTAGTCCGTTTAACGTGTAATAATTGGAGTAATAAAAATCTTTATTTCATGAGAGTTTTTAGCCGACAAATAATATACAAGTTTTTAAATTGTTTTACTATTTAAACACCACTCTGATATTAATCGTTGTAACACGAGAGATAAAAAATAGAAACAAGAAGAAACTATTCATTATTAGTACGATAAAATCGTGAAACTATGTACAGAATGTAAACCACTCAAGCTACTGTAAGAGATTCATAAAATAAGTGATAATGAATAATAAGTGATTTATCAATATAATCCCTATGATACTAATAACCACATGCGTGTATTTATCATGCTCACATTATTTTCTATACAAATCCCACAAAATCATTTAAATACTTATAAACAAAATAAATAAAAATTGTATAATAAAATTGAAAATAAATAACTAGTAATCAAAGAAATAACTATATCATAGTTTAATAGAAACCATCTGCTATATTTTAAAGGGTAACTAAAATATCACTGTTTAATTCAACAATATAATTTGCTTAATATCAAACGAAACGTTAATAAAATAAAACAGACCAGTTAATATTATTATAATGCTCAGAATAAAAATAACTATGGTACTTACTTCAAAAAGTTGTCGTTCTCTTCGTTTACTTTTTCCGCGTCTCGAGTTTTGTACTTGATTAAGCGTTCCACTAACTGACGGTTTTCTTCCTAAAAGTATTTATAGTTGATTAGTTGCAATAAATCTACAGTGCTTATGTGATAAAATAAAACATACTTATATCACACTAATGAATTACATTATTAGTTAAACAATAGTGTATGACATACCTGTACTTTTCTAAGCTTTTCTTCTAAGGATGCAAAAGCAAGTTGTAGCGCTTGATGTTCATCTTTCAACATCTGATTAATACTTTCCAGCTCACGTTCTCTACTAAGGCATTTAGTTATATCTAGACGTAAATTGGCATTAAGCTCCATGCTTTCGGCAAGGCTGTAAATTTTTAAATATAATACAATTATTCAAAGTTTTGTACACACATTAAAAATACATTTAACAGAAAAATATAGATTCTATGAATTGAATGCTATAATATACCTGGCTTCCTTCGCTTGAAGCTCTTTCATCATTTCTTGCAATTTATTATTAAGGTCTACTATTTGTTGCGCATTTTCTCCTTTTCGTTTATGTAACGTAGCAAGCTCTTCTGCCTGTTTTAAAAGACGAGCTTCAAGATCAGCATTCACACCTAAACCAGGTGTTTTGCTTGTTGCTTCTCGACGGAGAGTTTCATTTGCTATAGTTAACTGGATATTTTCTCCTCGCAATGTGTTCGCACTTTCAAACAGTCTATTATCTGTAAAAGAAATACATGCATTTTGTATGATGTGTGTTTGTTGTGATACAATTGTACTATATTACGTTAGCTTCAAACCGCAGAAGTGAATATAATCTAAATTAATAAATATAATGAAAGAAATCTTACGTAAACTGATAAGGTCTGCAAAACTGTATGTTTGTTTTCTATTTCTTTCCTGTAGCTGTAAAATTAAATTCTGTCTCCAATTGTTATTATCTCTAGGAATTGATACACCTGGTTCACTTGCAGCCATTTTCAACGTATGAAATATCTTGAGGATTGTAATCTAATTTGAACGTTGTTTTGTCTTTTCGTATCAAAGTCGTATAAAAAACATCTGACAGAACAGTTGGTAGAATATTTTGACACTGTTAGCTTCTCAACATACACCGTTTCTCCGCGAAAAATCTGACTCGATTCAACGAACACGTGTTCGAATATTAATCACTATAAAAATCGAAAAACCTCACACTAATCACATGACATTCAGATTTACCGTGAATATTTTTAATTATGAAAATAGCTACTCTAACCTAATCGTACCAAACACTACACTGCTAACCTGAAATTGCCGGGTATTCGAAATATCGATATACTCTGTTTGCGAGATTGCGATACTCTTATTTTAAATGCAATTTCAATTAGGTCGATAACAGCAGATAAATTATTTTTCGCTAGCCTCTGTTTGATAAACATAATACGACGTATGTAAATATCGCAGATAAATTAATAGAAACATATGTTAAATCCATCCCCATTCATAATGGAATATATTTGAGAGAAGAAAACATGTACAGCTGATGATGCAACAGTTCTCTGCTTTTCATTCGAATCGACCCAAGTATTATCTAGGTTTGATACACGCGTGTTAATCATTATTTCTAACCGTGATAGGATAACATTTACTTATAAAAGGAATGAATTATTATTTACAACACCCATTAAAAACTAGGTATTAATTATTACGTTATGTTTAAGCAAACCGAACGTCTTTAAAGCAACTGAAGAAGCTTTACTTGTTAGGAAGATAATAAGCAACATTCTTTGTACTCCATGCTACTTTTTGCAGGGAGATAGCATTTTTCTTTTTTTTTTTTTTTTAGTTGCTCTCTCGTTTGTGGTTGCAGCTTCATATATTTTCCGTTCGAATCATGACAATAATTAGCGTTGAAATGTATAAGACAACGTTTACTGACTTCATTTCTGGAGTTTGAAGACATCTCGTATGATGAAAGAGGAGAAAAATACTCGAACATGTAATAAGAGAACCGCAAAGAAAAGTAGTATTAATTTATCGAAGCTGTATAACAGGTTTATACATTTTTCTTCTTTGTGGAGACATTCTTGTACTTTCAACGCATTACATATCTATTATTTATTTTCTTTATTGACTTAATTATAGAAGGCTACGATTTTGTTTTCCTTACAGACGAAATGGTCATTTGAATAAAAAACGAAAAGGTCATATGTATCGAAAATTAAAAAATTCTGCTTCTAAATTTCGCGAGCCTGGCCCGTCACAGTATGTGTTTTATGCGGTACTTAATACAGATCTACATATGGATCAAGGAACAGCAGCTGCACATGTAAGCAGACTTAAGTGACGAATTTGTATGAAAACGTTTTTGAAGTCTCTACCTGTAGTCTTACAAATTATATCTTTTTAGTTCTTATTACAAATCATTCTTTTTTTAATTAATTTTAGATAGCAGATGGTTTGATGTTGCTTTATAATAAATTAGAATCACATCACGTGAAGTACCATTATGTTGATAGCTGGGACAGAGATGGGTAATGTTTTCATCGATGCTTTACTTATACATTATTGTGTATTACAGTAATAATATAATTACTAAACAAGAATTAATTAATTCTAAATCAATTAAATGAATACACAAAATAAATTAAATAATAATTGTTATAATTCATATAATTAGACGAAAGATAATCGTCCTAAAAGGATACGACCATAAACACCTGAAGTACCTTCAAACTGAAGTAAAATTTGTTGCGCTTGAAACCCATACGGTGCAACAAAAGTGGGGACGTAATAAAGCAATCGTGGTGTTGATTGTTTTCGGTCAAATGGTGGAATTAGAAGAAGTTTTCGAAGGATTGTCGTATTTGAAGTAATAAAATTTGTGGTTATGCAGCACATAATTATTTTATTGTGAACGATAAATAAAATTGATTACGAAACTATTCAGGAACGTATTTATTTCTAGAGTCCTCTTCTTACTAGTGATACTTTAGTAGTCTTGCGACGTAACCCTGAACAAGGTCGTAGACTTAAATGGCAAAGTCAACTGCCATTTACGACGTCATAACCAACGTAACATATGTACAGAAGTCTTACCTTT
Organism: Megachile willughbiella; assembly: GCA_945859595.2. Classification (NCBI taxonomy): domain Eukaryota; kingdom Metazoa; phylum Arthropoda; class Insecta; order Hymenoptera; family Megachilidae; genus Megachile; species Megachile willughbiella. Next base: position 5,403,978 of record OX243807.1, read on the forward strand.
AATAGCTTATGATACTAATATTTATTTATGAAATAATTAATGAGCAACTTTTTAATACGATTAGACTTCATGAAAAAGAATTTATTGTGGTATTTATAAAATAAGACTCGATGTTTATTTATTAATATTTAAGTAAGTAAAAAGGTAGAAAGTCTCGGAATCATATTTCCGGCTCTAATTTTGGTGGCAGTGATGACTTTAGCAGTAGTCATCATGTTATGTGTCTTTTTCCCTTTGTAGCATTCTTTGATTATGATCAAAATTAACGTTGCTGGATTCTCGTGTTTCGAGAGATATTTTAAGACATTTCCGAGCGATGCTGACTGCGATAGTATGGCAGTTTCCGCTTTGTATTAAAAACCATCTCTATAGGAGAGGTGACGCTCCTCTTCGAAGATACCAAAGAATCTTTTAAAGCTTTTTCCTTTTATGGACTGACGACCATCCAATCAAGATTACGACCTCCATGGTCGAGACCCTAGCCCCGTAAAACTCGTAAAAAGGAAACGCTTATAAGATCTAAAATGTGAGTGCTCCAAATAAATGCCAATCTAATTCAAAATCCAGCGCGTTGACGAAAACGCTCAATTTAAATAACTTCCCTATTCGGGCAATGAGATAATTCAAGAGAAATGCGCTCTTACTAAAAGTCTCATCGCTTTACTAAAAAGCAGCACTTGAAAATACAACGAAACAGCTAATTATTACGTCTGTAGTTCACAAAAACTAGACTAAAACGGTGATTTATTGAAAGTAAAAAAATAGTGCGCTTTGTGGACTAAAGAATTGGCGTCCATCTAGCGGTGGAACGTCGAACTACAAAAATGTAAAATTGTGATTTTTGACAAAATTAGAAGATTTTAAATATTTCCGAGGCTTGTAAACTGTTATATGATCACAATAGAAATGAAATCTCATCATAAAAGCTTGCTGAAAGCCCTGGAAAAGAAACTGACAAAAATGTCATTTTATGGACAAAAATTTGCAGCGCCATCTAGCGGCAAAACAGGTGAACTAATCGAAAAAAATGAGTGTGCGGATACGCATATTGGAAAAATAAAAAAAGTCATATTTCATGACTTCTTGGACATATTATGTTCCCTGGGAAATTCTAAAGCAAATTCCTATTAATGATTGATGCATTTTATTGCCGATTAAGCTCAGAATATCGATTTTTATTGAATTAGGCTCAAAACGGTACAAGTGGCGCCATCTAGCGGTGAGCGCGCGAACTACAAAATCGCAAAATTGCGATTTTTTACGAAATTAGCCCATTTTATGCATTTCTGAGGGTAAAGTATTGTTCTGGGATCTCTTTCGGATTGAAATAATATTACAAGAACTTCCTGAGATCGCTAGGAACAAAAATAGAAAAATAGTGCATTTCATGGACTAAAGAATTGCAGTCCATCTAGCGGTGGAAGGTAGGAACTAATCGAGCCGAAATCCAAATAATAGCCCTTCGGAAATATTAAATTTCTGGGCTTAATAGGCAATAATATACATTAAGCATTAATAATAGTTTACTCTAGAATGTCTCAGGAAACATAATATGTTCAGAAAGTCAAGAAATATGTAATTTTATAATTTCCTTATATGCGTATTCGGACATACGATTTTTTCGATTAGTTCACGTGTTTCGCCGCTAGATGGCGCTGCAATTTTTGTCCATAAAATGACCTTTTTTTTATTTCCTTTTCCAAAGCTTTCAGCAAGCTTTTATGATATTATTTCACTTCTAATGTGATCATATAACAGTTTACAAGCCTCAGAAATACTTAAAACCTTCGAATTTTGTCAAAAATCGCAATTTTATATTTTTGTAGTTCCAACTTTCACCGCTAGATGGACGCCAATTCTTTAGTCCATGAAATGCACTATTTTTTTATTTTCGTTTCTAGCGCTCTGATGAAGTTCTTGTGGCATTATTTCAGTTCTAACGAGGTCACAGAGTAATATGTGATCCTCAAATATACGTAAAATGCGGTAATTTTGTAAAAAATCGCAATTTTGTGATTTTGTAGTTCCGCCGCTCACCGCTAGATGGCGCCACTTGTACCGTTTTGGACCTAATTCAATAAATATCGATTTTCTGGGCTTAATCGGCAATAGAATGCATCAAATGTTAATCGTAATTTCCTTCAAAATGTCTCAGGAAGCATAATGCGTGGTGAAAGTTACGAAATATGACTATTTATAATTTCCTTATATGCGTTTTCTGACATGCATTTTTTTCTATTAGTTCATCTATTTCGCAGCTAGATAGCGCCACACGTACCATTTTCTGTCAGCACCTGAAAAAATATGAATTTTCAAAAAACCAAACCCAACAAAACTCTAATAAAATTAATATTTATTTTAAAAAACATCTTCTGAAGCTATACTAATTATATTAAGAGGTCATCTCCCTTTATAGGTCCTATACACCTCTCTATTTTGCAGAGCAACATACGCAAACATACTCCACATATAAAAATTACCAAAATTAAAATTGTATTAGGTCCTTTTTTAGGTCGTTTACTTGAGAAAGTTTTCTTCATTCACATTTAAAATCAAGACACTTCAATACCGAATACTGTTAATATATTTAACATGAAAATTAATGACAACATGAAAATGCGGTTTGTATATTTAGTGGTTACTAGGATGTGGATTATATGTCCACAGTTCGAACACTATACTGTATCTGGTCGGCAATATAAGGAATAACATTGTAATGGACAAATTTTTCTTTCGAGTCACCAAAAACCATTCTCATATCTTTTTTTACAAAAGACAGCTTGTTTGCAAAATTTACCCATAATCAAAACATAATAGTATTCCAAAGTTTCCCCCAGAAAATAAACATAACAAAGCTCATAAGACTTTCTGCTGATTTAATATATTGCATGATCTAATCTATGCCCCATACCGTGGTAGAAACGCAGAAATTCATGAAAATCATTTTTTAAATATTTTTTATTATGTTTTTGAGTATAAAATGGAATACGAAGCGTTTTCATAAAGTGTGATCTAATTATAAAACGATTTCCTTCGCATATCTGTGTCCAAGAACGGTTTCTTTACGTTTGCGTAGATTAGAACGCGCCGATAGGGTTGGTATGAATAATTTGTCCTTGAAGCGAACCTTGAATTGGTGATACATCGTTCTTCAAGTTTATACTGCACCACATTCCAGAACTGAATTAGCTCAGGCTGAAAATATGTGATGAATCGCGAAACTGATACACAATATTATAAACAGCGATTCAACTTGTGGCAATTTAATCTGTAATTTAAAACCGTATCATATTCATTACAACTTTAATACTGGACAAAAAAAGTTAAAATAAATTCACGCGAAACAAGCGTAATATCAATTATGAACACACACTTTTTACACATCTTAAATTTTGAATCGAATCACATCAATTTTTTAAGCATTGTTTATATTGCCTAAAGACGGTACTTCTTAACATCTTTAATAGAAGTTCGTGAATTTGAAAATTTGTTCGTTTCTTAATTTAAATGTTTACAAATCTGAAAAGTTAAATCTGAAACCTAAGTAGATTTGAAAATTTATGAAGCCGACAAATAATGGGGGCCTTTTCTCCCGTGTCGCCATTTTCCCTAGGGAACTCATGCTCGGCAGTGTACGCAACTGATAAATAAAAATTGTTGAAACGGAAGATAGCGCGAAAAATATTGATTGCTGTCGAATGTTCGAATAAATATTGACGATAAACTCACGAGAGCCTCGAACAGGTGTAATGTCAGACTCATGAAGGTTATTCGACATAACCTGTATCGAAACTCAGGGTCAAGTGATGACAAGGACAACAATCGTATTCGAGTGTTAAGCTTTTTCGTTTATTGAAAATATCTCTGTAAAACGTGTGTATATTGTGGCCGGGCGAGGTAAGCCGACAAAACCGAATCTTTCGACAACGAAACGAAATCGGGTAGCAAACGAAGGAATACGGTGAAGACATTGAAAACAATATAGAGTCGAATCGTATTTAGTTATCTACGTAAGTAAAGGACGAATCAACGATGCATTCGCTTACTTTTTTCTTTTTTTCATTTTTTTATCCTTTTAATCTTAGTATATTAATTATATTATGTATAACAAAGCGGTAACAACTTGTTAATTGTAACTATTACGGTAATAATCGTTTACTTTATATAATTACAATAATGTAATGTAAGGATGATCGTTAACTAATCGATAACAAACGAATCGTTTCCTCCTCCATTCTTTCTTCGTCTTGATCATCATTATCATCCTCATCATCATCATTATCATATCATCATCATATCCTCGTCATTTCCTTCTCTTCCCTATTTGTTAATATATTTATATATATATATATATTTATTTACATATATATACGTGTATATATATACACACATATACACACATATGTATATGCACATAGATTTCTTCCGCTCTTTTGAATCCGATATCGGTCTTCGGCTAAATTGTTTCTTGTTTTCTTCATTTTTTATTCGTTCATCCCCTCTTTCGTATTAATTATTTAACAACAGTTTTTTTATCCCTTTTATTATTTGCTCTTTAATTTAATAATCGTAGTAAACATAGTAATTATTTATAATATTGTGCAAATAATCCATATTTTTTTATTTTCTTTTTTTATTCTGTTTAATAGTAATGAATGTCATTCAACGGAGGAGCTCTTCTATGTTCTCTCTTTCTCTCCCTCACGTTCTCTCCCTTTCTCTCCTCTCTTTTTCTCGAACTCTCACGCTTTCTGTCTCTCTCTCTTTCTCTCTCTCTCTCACACACACACACACGCTCCTTATTTTCTTTTATTTCGCACGCATTCTGTCTCGATGTCTCTCTTTTGCTTGTATTTCGCGCGCATCCACGATTCGCGTCCGCGCATGCGCGCTGTCGCGGTACGCGTTCACGCATGCGCGCGCAAGCGCGAGCACTCACGGGAGCACGAATTTGAATGGACGATCCTTCGCGCGTTAATGTGTTTTTTTTTTTGTTTCTTCGACAGCTAGCTCGTTAAAATTGGATTTTATTTTATTTTATTTATTTATTTTATTTATTTTTTTGGTTTCTTAGCACATTTCGTCTATCTAGCTTGTTGACCCATGGCAGTTGCTTGTTCATTATACTGGCCGACAGGCTCCGTAGCTTGACACTTTTTTTTTTCGTTTACGTGTTACAATTTTTTTTGTTTTCCGGTTTGTTAGCCCAGCTCTAGGATTTTTCTTGTATTTCAGGTTTTCCTGTACTCATCGTTTACTTTATTATCTTGACGACGTTTAGGTTAATGAGTTTTTTTTTTCGAGAGTTTCGAGACACTACAAAGCCCATTGTTTTTTTTTTCGCTTTTTCTCTTTTTTTACTTTTAATCGTTTTCGCTATCCGTTTAAGAAAATTTCGTGCATTTTTACGATTAGTTAACTTAGTTTTCATTTTCTCTTTATACAATGCGTAACGGCAGTATCATCCACGGAGAAAGTACGTTTAAACCTCGTCTTACCTCGCTTTAACGAAGGAAAGCCCTAAATGTATGTATGTATGTATGTTTGTATGTATGTACGTATGTATGTATGTATATATAATATATATATATTTGTTTCTTTAATATCTTACAGCCGTCGTCGCGTAAAAGCTGGTATTTAATGTACGTTTTTTTTCTCTCTCTGTTCTCTGGTAAAACGAACGAAAAAAAAAATTCAATGAAGCACACCACGCATACTCTTCCACCCCCCTTCCCCCAATGTTTCTTTTCGTCATCGTAGCAATTTGGCCATCGAACGAACGTTTGCCCTCCGTTACACTCGAACGAATTTCCAGGCAACTGTTTCGAGACGCGTGTAGTTAAATTCCCGACCTTCTTACGCATAAATTGAACGCTTCGAATCGTACGAACCGAACGTCGACGTTACCGGCGGTCGGTAACGGCGATTGAAAACCGGGGAAGTTTCGATTCAATCGGACATTCGGTCACGCAGGATCGATCCAGTCACCACGTTTACTTCTTTCATTATTTTTTTTTTTCTTAATAAAGCGGTAGATAAAAAAGAGAAAAGAAGGGGAAGTAGTAGAAGAAGAAGAAGTAGAAGAAGAAGAAGAAGATGAAGAACGATCGTATCGGCGCGCCTCTCGGGGAAGAACGATTTTTTACAAGAGATCTGTCTATCGTTTAAGAGGCCAATGTGTCAATGGAACACTTTCTGCGCGCGATTCTATCTCGTTTTAATCTGTCACGCCCCGTTTACACAACTTCCTGTCGTGTGTCTCGAGTTTTATTGCTTCCAGAAAGTTCGCGGTTGCCCATTCGACAAAGTAGTATCGAAAATATATATGTATATTATATGCGTACAAACCATTTGATTATTATCGAATTATTTGCACATATTATAGCACGGGAGGGGGTCGAAACATAAAAGGGGGGCGAGAGGGGGTATCGGAGTAATTAGACAGTGAGCCGGACGGACCATCAGATACGTCGTACTTCGATGGAAGAAGGATCGACGAGATGAATTGATATCGTCGATCGATCTATCGTGTCTTGTTTTCGTATCGTATCGTTTCGTTTCGTTTCGTTTCGTTTCGTTTCGTTTCGTTTCGTTTCGTCGTCGTCGTCGTCGTCCGTCGTGCTCCGTGTACTTTGTTTTCCTGATTGCACGTTCTAACCTCTACGGGAACAACGTGTCCGTAACGTGTGCTTAGAAAAAGATTTGAATTTCGCGCGCGCGCGAAAAGCAACGGCAACAAGTTTTATTTACTTAGTTTTTTTTTTTTCTCTTTAGGCGTTATCGTTTTTCTGCTTTCGTCGCAGACCGATCAACGAACAGATAATGACGCGATGAACCGATTTTAATCGATGATCGTGCGCAATACTGAGAATCCCCTGATTTTGGCATGACCAAGTGTTAGATTCACCGAGATACAAGGATATACCCCCATAATTCTGTCGTTTAATTTTCTTTTGTTTCCCTCGTCTCAAGACACTTCGTACTTGTGAAATTTTTTAAAGCCTAAATTTTCAATTTTTACAAATTTCCATAAGTCTGGATATTTATGCATCCCTCAGATTTACAAGTTTCTAAACTTCCGAGTGCCCTAATTTTCTCAAAGTTTAACGTATCCTAGATTTCCTAAATTTCCCAAATCCGAAAGTTCAGAATTTCAAAATTTGAACACAACTCCCCAGATTCCCAAATACTCGAACCCCTAAATTTCCAACTCCCGTTTCGAAAATTTACACTCTCAATCTACCTAAATTTCCTAAAACCACAAATCACTAAACTCGAAAATTTTCGAGTTCGATATTCCAGTTTGCAAATTTCTCCAATTTCCTAATCCCTAAATTTCCAAATCTCTATACCAAATGTTTGGGTTTGAAAATTTGCAAACTGAATTGCTCGGCAATGTAACGAAGGTCTATGGTATACAGGTTCATCGTACGGTACATGTACCACATGCGTACGGAGCTGGGATACAGCTCGTAGATTAATGGAGGGGAGACCATGGGGTGGGGATATAAACCATAGATCGTATGGTTGAGGTCACTTGATCATGCCTGCATCATTTGGAGAGATTCCGAGCGTAAGAAAGCCGAGTGTTGGAAGAAACGAAGAACGACGACCTCTTCCGAACGAACGAGTCGCGAGGACGCAGCGACGCGCATGCGCATTACGTTGAAGCGTACTCACGAAAGGATCATCGAATGGCCCGCGACGAGAATCGTGAAATGCAATTTATAATATACGTAGAAAAGGTACGAGGACATTAATATCGGACAGGCTTCTCTAAAATACTTTGACAAAGCGGACTCGACACCGATAGTGTGTGAATTATTTGTACGAGTTAATTTACAATGATCCTCACCCTCTTGAGCCTTCGTAGCTTAAAATAATGAACATTTTTTTTTCTTTATTTGTTTTGTTTATCCGATACTTCTCGCGTTGTTTGCCATCCCTCTCTCTCTCTCTCTCTGCTTTTTATTAGCCTACGTGTTAAATAACAAATTCACCGTGCGTTCCTGGTTCTCGTAACGTCCGTAACCGTCGTCTTCGTCATCGTCCTCGTCGTCGATTCCTGCCACGTTTCAAATACGATCCTTCGAGCGAGCTGCGAGCTTCTTCCCACTGTTACGTCCGTTTTCGACCAGCGAGAACGATCCTACTACAATTTTCTTTACTATAACCGCCTTTTCAGCGCCGTCTACAACCCCCGCTTCCGGTCTGCCATTTTCTTCGTCCCGTACATATATATCTTTTGTTTTTTGTTTTTTTTTTTTGGTTTGCTCTTCCCTGTCGGATCGCGGATGTAAACGTAGAAAAATAACGATCGCACAATCCGCGTTAACACACACACGCGCGCGCACAAACACACATATATTTTTTTTTTGTTTTATCTTCCGCGTCTCGCCATCGACACGCTCGATCACGCGCGAGCTCGAGATGATTACGTTCATTCGTGTGAGTATCTGTGTGTATAATATAACGTTCACCTGTACGGTGCGGAGTGTGGTAGGCTAACTTTAAGAAAACGGCGATATAAGAAGAGAACTCGCCATTTGTAAGGGCTTTCTTATGGCGGATTCTTTGCGCGCTGTAGTTACTTTGAATGTTCAATAATTTGAGTACTAATTGTTCGAATACTTGAATATAAATTTCTTATTGGAATAATTTGAGTACAGGAATAATCGAATTTTAACGGTATTTTTCAAGTCCAAACTTTATCGATATCCAAGTATTCGATGCTGCTATTTGAATGTACAAATATCCTGGTGTTCGGATATTGATCGTTTTAAAATAATTTCCTTAATGTTTGAAAATATTAAGCTTAAAAATTGTTACTTGTATTTTTAATTATTGCATTAACAATGGCTTACTTCACAAATATTGTATGTACAGTAAGAAAAACAAGCTTAAATGTTCAATGGTTTATATCACATTAAATAAAAACTTTTTACATTATATTCGTTATCTAATATACACAGTTATAAATTATAACATGAAGTAAACAGCAGTATCTTCAACATTACGTTTGTGCAATCAAAATTAAGAACAAAAAATTTACAAAGTACAAGTAAATGTAATTTTATACATCACGAGAATTATTTATTATAGATAATTTCACCAAACCGTATAATACAATATTCGTGTAGTAAACCATCGATGTTAATAGTAAAGTTATCGAATTTTCCCGCGTAAACGTTCGAATGCAAATGGCGTCTTCCTCCATTTTCTTTCGAAAGATCTACCACGCTCAGCAGCGTACTTGAATACGGCAAATGAAACCGTGCATCGCCTTTATTTGTAAATTAGACGCGTTCCAACGAATTTTCTCGAACACTCCCGTGTGTATACCGTTTGACACGCGTTCTTAGATTTACTTGGCGCGAAGTAATATATATTTTATGTACGGCGAGAGCGATACGATTGACTCGTGGCAGAATCGCGTGCCATAATCACGATCACGAGAGAATTTCGGTTCGATATGCAATCAAAGAGCGTTTCCATCGATCGTGGGGCAATTTTGATGCGGCCTCTTTATTACGGGGCACGCGATCCTCCACGACGATTTTAAGCACGTAAACCCGTTTTGTTGGTTTTCTTTTTTTTTTTTTTTTACGAAACGTTCCTCGATTTATTTCGTAAACGTTTATAATTGTACGTAATTCAGGCTAAAAGCGTGGTTGTTCCATCGTTATTGTCCTTGGACAATCATGCAGCTTCCCGCGCCATTTTGTTTTCGTACATAGAATCTCTGATACGCGAAACACTCGATAATTCAACAGAATCTGCGCGATAAATATTTGAAACAACAAACTTCGAACTAATAATCTCTGAAAATTTTAACAATTTCTTATAATGTTCCGTCTTTGGCCACCGTAATTAAGGAAATTAATTAGAATGACACAACTTTCTGGCTGATCCTCGAATTTTTCTGACCCAAAATATTGTTCGAACGACACGTTTCGTCGGTTACGCGAATAACTTTTCGGTGTATATAAAATTTCGTTAATCAAATCGATAGACAGTTGCGTCAATCTCCTCGTTAGCAACTAAATTAGTATTAGAATTTCTTCCTTTCGTTTTAATTTCACACTATTATATGCGAGACGGGTTTACGGGCGCACGGTTGTCGATTACAATTATTCGAATAACGTTACACTATTATGTTTATTCATTTATTCCAAAGCGCATTACTACGTCGTGTAAGATTGTGTGTCTGTGTAAAGTTTTGCAAATGTGTAAATTATCTAGCTGATGATGATTGCGAGATTCCGTATTCGCCGTCCCCCCCTCTCCGTTCCTTTTGGCAGGAATTATCATTCTTCTGTCTTCAAATCATAATTCGTAAGCAGTTACATCGATCGAACGAAAAGAAAGACTTCTTTTAACCAGAAGAATATGTGAACGAAACAAGTCAGTGAAAAGAAGGTTAGATCCTAACCTAACATTTTGTTCTCTAATGCCCTATGTAGTTTAACGACCAAGTTAACGTTTTTAGATCCATCGAAATATAATTATAAATCACATGATTGGTCAAATATGGACCCCAACGATCGAAGAGCATTCACGACACGTATTTAGGCTCGAAGTAGAGAGTTACAGGAGCGGAGAAGCAGGGGGCTGGTTTAAAACAAAGCGACGCGATCAGACGTTCGCGCACCGTATTGCGTAAAATTTGTCAAGCGAATGTAAATAACTAACGCATACATTTCACATGTAACATCCTTGTTCACCGTCATCATGATAATCGTCATAACCATCCCGTGTGATCATCCTCACTATATCGTCAACATCTTCATCAATGTCTTCGTTTTCTCCGTTGTCCCGTCGTTTTTATCAGTTTTCAAGGTTCATCTCCGTCAAACACCACAGTCCGACGACCGGGTTGACCGATCCATGTAACAAATATCACCCACGAACCTCTTATTCGCGTTCGGCGAATTGGCTCGCCGTAAAACCGTGTAAAAAATCCAATATCGCGGATAGAATTTACGAATCGACCTACCGGTAATATACAGAGAGTCGATGAAACGAGTCGATCGGTGATTTGTGAACGCGGCAAACTATCTCTTCGTTTCATTGTCGTCACGTGACTGATTTCGTTTCATTGCGTTTCGAAACGCATGCATTTTCCTAAGCGACGCGATGGTGCTCGTCGTCGAACAATGGAGGACGGTAAGGAGCCGGCGAAGTCCATCGAAGGCAGGATTCTGGGCGGGAGCAAGCATCGACCTTCGAGCCGTGATTTTGTAGGGGAAGTCGACTCGAAGTTCGCGTTGCGGTCGGTCGAGGTGCACGCGCGTTTCCGGTGCACGAGGACCGTCATCGTTTCTCCGTAATGCCATCGTTTCTTGTCCTTCGATTCCTCTTCGCGTGTTCCTCCTTATCATTCCTCTCTCACATTCTATGTGTCTATGCGTGTGTTCATGTGTGTATGTGTGTGTCTGTGTGTGTATGTCCCCGTCCAGTTCGATGATGTGGCTCGACGCGCGGTACACACACGGCGCAACTCGGTTCCTTCACCGTGATGGAGGTTCTCGAACGATCCGTCCCTTCGTCCTCGCTCGCACGCTCGTGTCCAGCTAGCGACGTGTCTCTCCCAACGATCGTAGCGTTCTTGAGTGGTTTTAAAGGCAACTCGTTGGAGGAATGTATTTTTTTATACAACTATAAGGCTGTCGATGGAGAGCGCGCGCAAGGTCCGCGAGAACCGGTGCTCCCCGCGAGCAGTATCAAAGGGCTACGAGATCGACTCGTCCACGTTGTCGTCGTCGTCGGCGATGCCGCTACGGTGGCGCTAGGTTACGACGCTGGCGGTGCTGGGGACGTCGGCGTCGCCGATCAGACGTCCGCGGTCCTCGAGGTGACGCTCGGCGAGCGGCTGTGTATGACAACCCGATGACCGTTCTTCGTCACGAAGCCGTCGCTCTCGACCAGCACCGCGGTCTGCCTCACCCGCGGATCCGTATCCGCGTCGTCGCTTTCCTCGCTCGGCCCGCCCAGACGCTGCTGCTTGTGCTTCCTCCAGGCGTTCTGGATCAAACGCGCGCAATACTCCTCGCGTTGACGCCATAGCGTGGATGAGACCGGCTCGTAACCGGACTCTCCTGGACGCGCCTGAACCTCGATCTCCGCTGTCTCCTCGATCGGGTTACCCTTACGCGCGAAGAAATCTTTCGTAAGGGCGTCCAGGATGTCCACGCAGAACATCATGTCTCCCTTGCATATCGGGATGTCCATCGATACGATCTTGTACTTGTTCGGCTTGTGGATCTGCAACGGTGGCTCTAGCACGTCCAAGAAGTCGGACAGCTGGTCGTATCTGATGTACTGCGTCCCGTCGGGATCGAACTGTTGCCAGATCTCGTAGTACATGTCGTAGTCGTCGTCCGTTAAGCCCTCCTGGACATCCTCCGTCGCCTGGGAGTAGTTCTCGAGGATCACGGCGATGTACATGTTGATGACGATCAGAAAACTGATCACCAGGTACGAGAGGAGATAGGCGATGCCGATCGTCGAGGAGCCACAGTTACCCGGGTATCCTATCTCGTTGTTTGGCTCCTGGCAGTCCTCCTCGTTTATTATACCGTCTAGGACACCGTCCCAACCGGCCGACGTTGACATCTTAACATATCAAGTTACTCTTTAGCTATACACATTTCATATGTACTTCCAATTTGGCTTTATTTCCGAAAATTTATCACTATAGCAAAATGTAAGGTAGGGAACGACGTTAAAATTTTAATAAAATTTTTAATCAATTTGCTGAAACTTGTAAACATTGTTCATATGAAAATAAAGTTCAAATAGTGAGTGACGGGTTTTCGAAAGTTTAGCATGATCTTTTAGGGAAGTGCTGTGCATGAGGTATGTGGGTACTAGGATTTATTGTACTTTTTAGATTATTACTATGTAATGGTGGTACTGTGACAGTCATGTGTAATGTTATTTGAAAGCAATTTACATGTGGATTTTCATATATTCTATCACTATGCGATAGAGGTATACTAGTGAGGTATACGACCACAAGGGTCCACGGACCAGGTCACATTATCAAGATAAATCATAGTATATATTTGACTGTGTAATCTTAAAGAAGGTTACGTGTGAATCTATCAGCCTTACATTGCACACAATGTTTATCACATGTGGCTACCTCATCACTTTTCCTACTAGTTCGTGCGAGCATGCGACATGCAAAAAGTTTGAATAAGTGCAGTCTGAAGGCTCCCATGAACAGCACTTATGGTACATCATTTTTAGAGTCTGTTTAGGTCAAAAGTATTGTGGGAAATAATTGCTTCGCTAGGTGATTATCGTTATTACTAGATAATTACCTGGACTGGGAAGTAGGTAATTACCTAGGAACGTGCAGTCAGATATTTACCTGGAATAGCAGTATCATCGACTGGCCAAACGTTTTGAAGTTATATACATCGTCCAGTCCGCTCTTGTCTTTGACGTGCATGAAGAACGACATTCCAAAGATCGCGAAGATAAACATCACCAAAAACAGTAATAGGCAAATATTGAAGAGAGCTGGTAACGACATCGCCAAGGCGAAGAGAAGAGTCCGAATACCCTTGGCACCTTTCACGAGTCGAAGAACACGACCGACTTTTGCTACCCTTACTACACGAAGCAATGTCGGTGATACGAAGTATTTCTCGATTATGTCGCTGAGGACCAGACCTGGAGAGAATATATTCACATTTTAAAATCACGAACACAAATAAGTATTATAAAAATGATAACTAAGAAAAGTAAGAGTCAAGCTGGAGTGGTGCCTTTGATGTTAATTGATGTTCCTCTAATCATGCAGTTACGTTCTAAGGGAAGAGGGGATTTTTTGCAGAGAAATATTGTTTTGTCTGTGTTTTTCTAGAACCTATGCGTTTAGAATTTTGTTTGTAAGCAATGTTCCGTATCTAGAAAGATTTTGATTGTTCTCGATTAAGATCCAAAACTTGTGATGCATATCTATAGTTTGAAAAAATGGAAAAAAAACATGCGTCATAATCCTAAAGGAACCCGTGTTCTCTTGCTTTATGTACAAGACATGCACTGAGATTGATCGAGAGTTGAAAGATCTATCACTCGTTGCATCACTCGGTGCGGTATAAAATGTCAGCATCTTGTGTGAGGCATTCGAAAGTTTGTAAATGAAGCTACCGTTTCTCTAGAGCGACTAATTTTGAACGAACTATAGTTCTGATAATACAGACCCGCTCTTACCCGATTCTTTATATCAATTAACATGTGTGAATCCGTATACAACATTGTATTTTATGGTAAGATATAAATTTATACATTTAAAAAGGGGTCATATAGCGAGACTAAACTGTAAAGTACTTTATCAGGTAAAGTGTCTCATATAACTATGATTTGACTGATCCAAAATAATATTTGAGCCCCATAGTTAATACAATGTTGTATTGATTCAATGGCCACATGTTGAACACCATAGCACGGACAAAGGATTGGGGTTAAGATATCACAGTACGACATCAATGTAAGGCTACATAATGTAATGACGCTGATCAGTCGTTGCGGCACATGTGAAATATCGAACCTGTTCGCTTTTTATTTGTATTTCAATGTAGAAGAAACGTGCATAAGAAGATTGTAAGATGTATCTTGCATGACGTGCTTCATTTGCATTCTATCTATCTAATCGCAAAGATGATCGTGTGCTGAGAAAAAGCTAACAGGATCACTTTCTCTGACCAACGTATCTGTCAATTTCACGTGTGCCATACGACTGAACTAATCATTACATTACATTACCTAATATTGACAATATAACAACAACAAAATCAAAGAGGTTCCATGGCTCCTTGAAATAGTGGTAACGCAGAGCGAAGATCTTCATGAGACACTCGCTGGTGAATATCACAATGAATATCATGTTCAGGTAGTCTAGAACATCGCTGAAAGTCTGGGTCTGTTGATAATGGTCCAACGTCATCGTAAGCATGTTCAGCCCGATGAACAACATGATTATCATATCGAACTTTTTGTCCGTCACTATTTCAAACACTATCGCCTGCGGCCTCCACTGAAAAACAATGAAATATTTCATTAATTTCATTATCATATGATGGAGGATCGGCATATACTGATGTAAGTTCGATTTTGAATCACCTATGATTATTGTACTAATATTGCACTAACTTTGATGAATGTTCTCTCAAATTTGTACTACTCTTCATTTTCTAATTCTAGGTTAGGTGATTTATAAACCATAGAAATTTGTTAAAACTATCAGGGTGGAGTGTGGATAATTATTTTACTGATAATTTTTTATTAGAAGGAGATATTTTACAAAACTGAGTTTGAGTGATTAATAATTAATAATTACTATGTGATACTAAATAATTTGAACATATTTATTTGCCAAATACTAATTACTTAGAAACTGTCACATACGAGTAATTATTTAGTAAATTATTAATTTTTACCAAATTGTCTCTAAAATAATAAATAGACCTTACTCTTGGGCGTGGAATGGCCTTGAGTGGTTTCTTGCTGCCCATCTTTTTCATAGCGTTATAATATTTCTTCTGATCTTCTGTCATGAACATTTCAAGGGAACCTCCGGCCTTCTTCTTTTGCTCGTTAAAGTTGTCGATGATCACACCAATGAATAGATTAAGGGTAAAAAACGATCCGAATATAATGAAGAATACAAAATAGAAATACATGTAGATGTTCGTTTCACGAATTGGTTGTTTGTTGAGCTATAAACAGAATTTCATATTTTAACAATCCTGATTAATAATTTTTTTCTAATCAAATACTAACTTTCATTTACATTAACTACGTTGATTTTCATCAATTATTAATTCTGATCAATTATTTTGATTTTGATCAATCATTAATCTCGATCAATTATTAATTCTGATCAATTATTCTGATTTTGACTGATCATTTTAATTCAGATCAATGATTAATTCTAATCAACTATTTTGACTTTGATCAATCATTGATCCTAATCAATTATTAATTCTGATCGACTATTTTCACTTTGATCAATCATTGATCCTAATCAATTATTAATTCTGATCGACTATTTTCACTTTGATCAATCATTGATCCTAATCAATTATTAATTCTAATCAACTATTTTGACTTTGATCAATCATTGATCCTAATCAATTATTAATTCTGATCAACTATTTTGACTTTCATCAATCATTGATCCTGATCAATTATTAATTCTGATCAACTATTTTGACTTTGATCAATCATTGATCCTGATCAGTTATTAATTCTGATCAACTATTCTGATTTTGATTAATTATTTCGATACAAATTAATTATAAACCCTGGCTAATTATTCAGATCTTGATGAATTGTTCTTCGGTGTAATTTTGAATACGCTCACCTCTCTGGAATCAATGGCGTCGTTCATGATCTGAATCCATCCTTTGAACGTGGCCACTTGGAACAAGCACAAATACGCTTTTCCTACGTGATCGAAATTCATCGGTGAATTCTCCCAGGTGTAATTCTCAGCCAGACAGGCATTTCTATCAGGGATTATTTCGTAGCTAAGTGTTGTTTTGTTTGCATCCACGCACTGCAACAACAATTTACTTTCATTATTTTCCATTTGCACAAATCAATTCATATCTTTCTCTTACTACTGTATTCATTTTTATAATGTCAATTTTAACAAACTAGAAGTAATATCAATTTTTAAAGACTGCAGATAACATCAATTTTGATAAACCACATATAGTATCAATTTTTATTGGCCATTCTTAATATTAATTTTAATAAACCATATATAATATCTATTTTTATTGGCCTTTCATAATATCAATTTTAATAAACCATATATAATATCAATTTTCATTGGCAATTCATAAGATCAATTTTGATAAACCATATATAATATCAATTTTTATTGGCCATTCATAATATCAGTTTTGATAAACCATATATAATATCAATTTTTATTGGCCATACATAATATGAATTTTAATAGAAGACATAATTCCAATTTAATTTCTGTAAAATTAATTTGTCAAATTACGTGTAGAAACCGTGTATAGATTTAATAGTAACATTCTGTGGGATCAAATGTGTACCTTGAAGTATTTGCCGGCAAAAAGCTGCACGCCCATAATGGCGAAGATCAACCAGAAGATAAGACACACCAGTAACACGTTGAAAATGGATGGAATGGCTTGAACCAAAGCGTTGACGACTACCTGTTAGACAAACAACGTTATTAAAGTACCCAAAAATCATCCAAACCTTTCGATTTCTGTTTTTCTTTTGTGCTTGGATTCGCGTTTCTATGCATCTCTACGCATCTCTATATATCTACGCCGTGTGTTACTTGTATGTGCAATTTTAGTTCCTAGATTTCTCTCTATATGCAACTGAATTGAAAGAAAAAATAATATTGCACGATGGAAACCAGAAATGTTGTACCAAGTTTAACATCAAGTCGAACGACGAGTTTCAATTATTTTACTAAAATAATTTCATCAATATTTAATATTTATGATTTGATGATCAATTATTAATTTTCTACGTTCAATTAATAATCGAATATCTAATTTTTCATTTTAAGTGGTAACAATGATTTTTAAATTCAGTTATTATTAGTTATTACAATTATTAAATAATTGGGATTTAGTTATTAATTGAATAACTAAGACTTAATTATTAATTGAATAACTAAGATTTAACTATTACTTGATATTTAATAATTAGTCGAATGATTTAATTATTGATCGAATGACCAAAATTTAATTATTAATTAACGGTCCATATAATTAAAAATATATCGATCACAACATTCCTGCTTCACTCTCACGATTGAATCACGTCACAAGATCAAATAACGAAAATTCGTTAATACTCCTCACGTGTTTCTATTTCTTGGAACAGTAAACCGAGGTGAACCTTGCATACTTACTCGCACCAACAGATTTTGAAAAGAATAAAAAGAAACGTGGACAGAGAGTCAGTGTTCTGCACAAATTCGACTCGAAATAGAATAAGAACAAAAAGAAATAAGTGAAATTATCGATTAGCCCGAACGATCCGGCATTGTGCGTACTGAACCTCGAGACGATATTTCGTGCGACAAAAATAAAGTAAAACAGCAACAAGATGGTGTAGGTAAGCGTACGAAGCAGTCTCGTTACGTGCAAAAATTTTGGGACAAATCGAAGCAAGCGAGTCACATGCGCTAATGAACGAGCAAGAAAAACAGGCTGAATTATACACGTCGACAATTAAGCAGAAAGTTTATCTACTGGCTAAGATAGTTAGATAGGATAAGATAGTTTTCAGGGTGTGGGCATGACAGTAACTCTACGCCCAGTATCTCAGCGACCTTGTATTACAGTTATGTAGAAATCGTTTTAAAGTCTGTAATGAGACACAAACTGTTAATTAATCTTCGATGTAACTGATGGTATAAGTCACTAGTGTGTGTGTATCGTGGGTGTTTATGGTTACGTTTGATATATGGCGTAAAAGAAAATGGGTTTCTAACTTTGAGGGTAGATACTTGTGAAATTGATAAACTATGTCCTGTTCGTTCATTTTTCTGTACGATTCTTCAGTCTTTCATTTTTAAATTATTTGTACTTTTAAGACGAATAGTCAACGAATGGATTGTTGGTGAGTTAATTATATTGTTATTGTGAAATCATTTGTGACATATAGTAATACATAACAAGGTCTTAACAATTACATTAAATAAAAGTTGTAGTAATTTATTGATAATAAAGTGTATTCATAATAATAAAGATTAATTAAATTGAATAATACAAATTTCAGAAAGTAAATCATAAACAATAATTTATTAAAAAGTAAATAATTTCTTTATGTTCAAATCAAGTAAGTATGCAATAATTATTTTTGATTTTTATTTTAATGTAAATCAATAGATATCAATAGATTTAGGATGAATAATAAATTTTAGAATTATAAACAACTATTTAAGATACAACATTCGAATATTTCTCATAAAATTTTTACAAAATTTCTACAAATTAGAACTTGTTTATTTAAAGGAAATTGTGAACAGTTAACGAAAAAAAATTAATTGGGACATTTTTTATTTATTTCTTAAGTACTACCCATAAGTCTCAACCCTTTTTTTAACCACCTTGTATGAATGTATACTGACTGTATTTAAATATGAGGCACGTTGCTCGAAAATTAAGAATCGAGGTAGTATCTAACAAAAACTATGACTGCCATCCTTAAGTTTGGTATTACATAAATGTAATTAATTAGAATTATTCTGTAATTGAAATAAATTTTGTGAATTGTGTCAATTGAAAGATTCACGTAGAAATTTCCAATGAGATCTCTCTTGTGCAGGCGTTGAAATCACTGAATTTCTCAGTGACTGGAAAAAATGGTCAAAAACAATTTTCTAATTTTTATATGAAAGTTTGTCATCTCTTTTATGTGTTAGATAATCTTTTCGAGATATCTTGCAGAAAATATTTCTAAAAAATTTTTAAATATTATACATTTTTAATTGTTACAAACAGACTTATCAGTAATAAACTATTCTTCTAAAGTTTTAATATTTTTATTGTGAAACATATTATTAACAAATATTATTTCAAACAATTTCATCTAATATTTCATACAAAAATGAATATTCCATTTATTAATTACAATTATCTACTGCATTTTAAACAAATGTACCAAAATAAAATTTTCAGATACTGCATATAGACAAAATTAATTCAATAATTGTCAACAATTTGTATTTATAGCTGCATCTATAGATAAAAAAATGTTTATTGTAAAAAATTTAAATAAAAAATGATTGACTTCAAAATTGTTCTTATAAGGTCTTACAAATATTTAGTATAATTTATCAATACAAACGTATATTGCATATATTATAAATTTTGAATAAAAATGCAATCTTTTGGACCCAAACTTACGGACAGCAGAGTATGCGTGTCTTCTAAGGTGCATATCTCGCGAAAGTTGTTGATAAAGAACGAGTCTACGTGCCGTTCAAACATTCGCCATTTTAAGCTGAAGTGCATTCGCGATTGCCCTAAGTATGTTCACGTGCAAAAGGATTCGAGTCTCTGATACGACGAGGCCGAAGAGTTAACAACATCTTCACATTTATTCCAATATCCACTGTTTCTTTAAATATAAAACTCTGATCGGCCTCTTTGTCGAGTCTCGTAATGGAAATACGATGCCGCCGTTTAACTTCTTCTTATTTAAAAAAATTACTCTTTCCATTAATTTATTTTGTAATTTGAATAATAGATATTTTTAATCTATCGACGGCACCGAGATAATCTATTATGTTGAAAACGTGAACGAATGATCGTTGATAAAGTTAGGCAATTTTTATATTTAGATACACTCCTGTTATCATTTGAGAAGCTATCACTCCTTTGACAAGCTAGCACGCGATATCGCGTGGTACATTTAACATTCATGACTGAACACGCGATATCGAGTGATCGACAAATACGTATGTAACTATTTGTAATACGATCGTATTATACTTGCCATAGCAATAGTATTATTTTAACAATTTTAGATAGTACACCAATGTGAAAATGTTTGAATTAAAAATTACGTTCATTTCCAATTAGAAAATTATGCAACTGTTTAATTCCAATTAAAGGAAATTTAATTTTGAATTAAATGTTAATGAAATTAAATAGAAAACCTAATTAAGTACTTGAAAGTTCCGATTAAACTGCTGATTTGCAGAATCTTACAATTTTTGTTTGGACAAATAATGTGACATAAATAAACAGTTTACGTTGCAACACGAGGGGTTGAAAGGAAATTTTTTCTAAAATTTAAGCACCAATTGATTGATCAGGGTAAAAAAATTCGATCTGAATGTTTGTTAAGAAAGTGGAATGCCTAACTTGAGCGATCGATTCGTTCAGAAACTCGTTCCAGTTGGTAACTCTAACAAGAATAATAATCGTTTCGACGGGAATGGAAGAGAGTACATAATTGGCAAGGTCCGCTGAGACGGTGGGCTACATACCCTCATTCCCTGCATTCTAGACATCGCCCTGAGTGGCCTTAGGGCCCTTAGGGTCCTCATTGTTTTGAAGGCTTGGATCCCGCCAGCGCCACAGAGCGACGCTACGAAGTTAATGAGTGACACCTGCGAGCGAGAAACGAGAGCGAATCACAGCAACAGGTTGACAAAACTACTCCCAAATAACGATCATATTATCGTCTCCAAACTCCCAAATCAGGAAAAAGATAGATATAGAAATAGAGATACAGAGATAGTTCAAAAAGACAGGTAAGGAAGAGACAGGTAACTGGGTAAACAGATCGTTCCTTCGATTGTCATTTTTTCAGTTTTTTTTTCGAAGTTCCTGTATAATAACGATAAGTTGTCCCATCTGTGAAGAGCTTTTAGATTTATACATTTATAATATAGTGTATAATACACATCGTAATTACGGTACAACAGATAATAATCAGAGCAGGGGACGAAGACATTGATAGAAATCAGGTATGGCACATGTAGCGGTTCACAGTGAACAGAAATGTACATCACGCGATGCTCTGTTTGCGTATAATTAAGTTTTCTAATCGCGTTATTGCATGTTTTAATATCTTTTATGAGCGTGGGATTCGATGTACGATATTATCTGTATACGACGCCATTTTGTGAACCGCACGCTTACTGGCTTCACGGTTCACGGAAAGTTCATTGCAAATTCTTTTGGAACTCTATGCACAGAACTATGTATCTATCAAATTTATAAATACATGTAATTATACATAATTATACATATGTAACTGCGTTTGGTCCCACAATTTTAAAACGTAACCTCACAAATCTTCGACAGTCCCGGCAATCTTAATCAAAACTACACTTTATAATGAAAATTACAGGAAATAGTTTCGTCTATGTATAAAATCGTTTATCTATATTATTGTTTATATAATTGTTTATATTTATGTCTGTATAATTGTCTATATGTATGTCTGCATATTTTATGTGTATGATATTTATATGCATCATATTATCATATAATATATTGAAAAATGTTATAGTAAATAGTATTTGAATTATTTTGGAAATGTTTGGTATAATTATACGCATACAGGCACGTTCACTTGACAATGCAGAGAACAATATGGCTGGACAAGAATCATTATCAGTTACGAGCATGATTTTCGGCTCCGCCCTGAAACAGATGAAAAAGGTTCGTCATACTTGCTATAGCAACGCACTAGGCACAAGTTTTAATTCAATTAAACTATTATTTAATGTATTTTTAATTTTTTTTTTAAGTCTTTATTTCTTGTTACTGTTAGTAACGATAAAAATAAAAGCTTTTGTTTTTGGATCCCTTGTCTTCAATGTTACTTAATTTCATTTTTGTTTGTAACTGATAAATGTTTGAAAAATATCACCAATAAAAAGTCCCTAGTGTATTTGTTTTAAAATGTAACTTTAGTTTGCAGATAAAATAATAAATATAACTTGTTCTTCTTAATTTTAATTTATCTGTCAGTTTTGTTGATTATTCCTATGAGTACCGCCATTTTGAGAACACGACAAAATGGCCACCGTATCAGATCAGGGTCGAATAGAATAGCAGATTCTATAAATTTTTAAACAATTATAAAAACGCCCAGTAATGAATATTGAATTCAAAAATTTCTGGAATTATTGTGGACATCATAATCCAAATATTGATTAATATTCATAAAACTAATGATACCATAGTGCGTTACTATTAAGAATCAAGATCCTGATGAACATGTCCCAATTTTATACAACGTACACTCGGGTGCAACATATTTAGGCTTCTTTTGGATAAAAATGTATGTTAGGGAAGATATTCAAATTTTGGGAAATTTGGTAATTTAGGGACTTGGATAATTGGAGATTTAGGAACTTGGGAGTTTAGGGATTTGAGGATTTGGGATTTGGGTAGATAGGGACTTGGAGATTTAGGAATTTGGGGATATAGGGATTTGGGAATATAGAGATTTGAGGATATAAGGATTTAGGGATATAGGGATTTAGGGATATAGGAATTTGGAGATATAGGAAGTTGGGGATATAGAAATTTGGGGATATAGGAATTTGGGGATATAGGGATTTGGGGATTTAAGGATTTGGGCATGTAGGGATTTGGGGATATAGGAATTTGGGGATATAGGGATTTGAGGATATGGGGATTTGCGTATGTAGGGATTTGGGAATATAGGAATTTGGGAATATAGAGATTTGAGTATGTAAGAATTTAGAGATATAGGGACTTGGGTACATAAGAATTTGGGATTATAGAAATTTGGGAATATAGAGATTTGGAAATATAGAAATTTGTGAATATAGGAATTTGAGAATATAGGAATTTGGGAATACAGGGATTTGGAAATATAGAGATTTGGGAATATGGGGATATAGAGAATTAAAAATTTAAGAATTTGAGAGCTACACCCAAAACTCCCTAATAAAAATTGTATAACAACCTTAAAAGGACTTCAAAAAGAACCTAACTTAAACAATCCTCATCCTTCGCTAACACTACCCTGTACCCAAAGGAAACCTACATTGCACCCAAGTGCACAGCATCAGTACGTAATACACACGCTTACATTTACACACAAGGAAGATTGTACATTACACACAAAGCATATAATATATATAATGTTCATATATATAATATATATATATATATATGTATATAGTTCAGATGTATAGATACACCGTACTTTGCACAACGATCACTGTGCCAAAAAAGATTATTAGGAAAGGCGTACATAGGCGGTAGCTAGTACGACAAAAAACTCCAATATCAGTGCAGACACCGAGTAGATACGCCAATGTACCTCTGCACACCGGAAAGCACATCACACAGTACAGGTTACAATCACTGTAGCGAGATCATGTTCCTCGTCATACTCATTTTTTCCCTCGGTTTTCATTTATTGTTCCCTTTTAATTTTCTCTCCTATCCACTTGTTCTAAAAACCGACATTTCTTTGCAAATTTGACGGATATTACGGAAATGCGTATCAAATTTAAATTAAATGGACATTAATATTTAATTAACATCTGTTTCAAATGGACGTCAATATTAAATTAACATTGATAGCTTTTTCAAATCAGTGTTAAATTGTTTGATATATTCTTTATGTTTGAAAAGTTCAGTTGGGTGATTTGGCAAAATTGAGGGACACTGAAAATATTTCTGTATCGTGTTTGGATCATATCTGTAATCATGGGTAAATCTTGTCTGAATTATATGTGAATCATGTTTGAATTTATATGAGGCATATATAAATTATGTCTGAATCATATGTAAATCATATTTGAATCATATCTCAATCATATGTGAATCATATGTAAATCATATTTGAATCATATCTCAATTATATCTAAATCATATCTGAATCATATCCAAATCATACCCAAATCATAAAATTATAGCATACAAATCATTGAAGCTTATTTCAAATTTTGTAATGCTAAACTTAATTGTTAGTATTAATATTAGAACATCATTGAGTCAATAATGAGGTCTAAAAAGAAATATTGGGAGAATGACCTAAAACTTAGAAACCAAAGTTTGCAGCGCCATCTGGAGATCACAGTTCATTATAACCTACTGGAGAAGTGTCTCAAACCCACAAGAACATATATCACTCCACAATAGTCTACAAACTACAGTTGTCTACAACAAACTTTTCAATTCGAAAAATGAACTTGAATTTTAAACCCAAATCCAACTCCATTCGTCATAACCTATAATGCTTAAAAAATTCTAAAGTATTTATCCTATAACCTTGCAATGCAGCTAATCAATCGTAAACCTCAAATTCTCAAAAAGACAGCCTATAATTTGTAAAATTATTTTCAGTGTCCCTCAGTGAAATTTGAAATGCTTGTCCCAATGTAAGGTAAATTGAAGCCGTCAGATTTGCAGAATCGGACAGGTCGTCGCATCACCGTATATTAGGTTGTTTCTTTCATTTTCTTCTGGTGGACCTATGGACTTACTCTCATGCCCTCCCATCGTGAAACGGCTCGTAAAGGCCTCAAGGCCCTCAGTGTTCTCATGGAACGGAAGGCCGGGATGTCGGCAGCACCGGCCCAGATTGCACCCAAGTTGATCAGTGAGAGCTATTATCATCAAATATCGATCAGATGGAACGTGAAATATCCTGGTCATCGTGATTAATACGTATTGGCGATTGATTAACAGAGATATCCATCTGGATCCACGTTGAGCTCCAACATTGCAAACAGACTTTTAGGCACAAGTAGGACGGGGGAGACGAAGGAACTTCAGTGAAAATAGATGGAGCAAGACTTTTTCTTTATGAACAAGTTTACAAAATTTTCATCAACTTTAGCAAATTACTTATATCTTGACACACGATCAAATGTCTATTTTTAAAGACGTTTCGAATACACGTGTACGAAATTATCGATTTAGTTGTAAACTTGTTGATGGCTGCAGTGTAAACTAGATTAGAAACACATCATATACTTGTATTCTAAGAATCTGCATGTGTGTAATCAACCATCTTGATCGGGTATAGACATTCGTGATTTTGATAACATTTTCTGTTTCGAAGAAAGAGATTACACACAGTTCTAGGTGGAACATTACAGAGAGGTCGGAGGGTTCGATGAATACAACTTACCATGACGATGATGAAATCGAGCCAGCACCAAGCGTTCGTGAAGTACTTTTTGAAGCCAAGAGCCAACCATTTGATTAACATTTCGATGAAGAAAATCACAGTAAATATTCGGTCCATGTAATACAAGATATCTTGCAGAATGGGTCGTTGTTGAAGATGCACATCTTCCAAGGCCTGCAATTATTGTTGTAGGTATTTACATTTCGTTTCGGGCGAGTTTGGTGTAACTAGGGGTATTTCTAGGGGGTATTTCTACTTTACTAAGGGTATTCTATGATTGAAGTATGGAGATTTGCAAAGTTAATTTTCGAATTTTCAAAATTCTAAATTGCTGAATTTTTAAATTTCTGAATTTGTATGTCTGGGAATTTTGAAGTTTTGGAATTTCTATATTTTCGAATTTTTAAGTTTTGGAATTTCTACATTTTCGAATTTCTACATTCCCAAATTTCTAAATTTCCATATTCCTAAATTTCCAAATTTCTACATTCCCGAATTCCTAAACATCCAAATTTCTAAATTTCCGAATTCCTAAATTCCCGAATTTCTAAATTTCCAAATTCCTAACTTTCCAAATTCCTAAATTTCCAAATTCCTAAATTTCCAAATTCCTAAATTTCCAAATTCCTAAATTTCCAAATTCCTAAATTCCCGAATTCCTAAATTTCCAAATTCCTAAATTTCCAAATTCCCAAAATTTCCAAATTCCTAAGTTCCCAAATTCCTAAATTCCCGATTTCCAAAATTACTATTCTCACAAATCTCCAATTTCCTAAACCCCCAAACTCTCGAGGACCAACCACCTAAATCCCCAACTCGAGAACGTCAAAGTTCTAAAATTCCCCAGATCCACTTATCCAAAGGAATATTCTCACATAAATCCCTAGGAATATCCACATAAACCCCTAGTTATCCCTACGTTTCTGAACAAAAATTCCAGTCTGGAAGTTTCAAAACGATAAATATCCTAGCGCCATTTGCAATTCTTCAGCGCCATCTACAACGTTGCGTTTAAAAAGTATCACCCTCAGTTTAAATATCACCCTTTAATAAAATATAATAATTCGTTTAATGGAATAATTGTTTTAATAATGATTTACTGTTAAACATCCTAGACTGGAAGTTTTAAAATATATAATAATAGAAAACAGTGTGTACTTACGAGAGCCATACTACTCAAAAGAATCATCAAAATGACGGCAGTCTCAAAATACTTGTTCTCGATTAGTTGGAAGGTCTTCAGTCTCAAGTTCGCCCAACCCTGCCAAAATGGAGCATCGTCGTCGCCAGCTAAGAACGGGAACTTTTTGTAACAATTTTCTGGACAACAATCAGCTGGATAATCAGGCTCGATGGGATCCTCGTCAGCTTGAATAATGGCATCCCCTAATTCGCCATCTCCTCCTTCTCCTTCTTCACCTTCGTCTCCGTCATCCCCAAGATCTTCAAAATACAGTTACATTTAAATTATTAAATATATATAATTATTAGGTACTTAATGAAACATTCGATTTAGATATTTATATAATAGTCAAGTACCTAATTCAATAATTGTATAATTCAGATTATAAGTAGCTGGTTTTTAACCACTTGTACTACAATTTATCAACACGTGCGTCAGACGTACAACACTATTATTTGTCACAATGTGAAAACCGATAACAAAAATTGAGATCCCACACCGATATTCAATTCAGCGATCTTTACCTACGTAAATTATAATTACACCTAAACTGAAAATTCACGCGTACTAACAATATGAGAAAAATTTGCCATATTTAAATTGCAAGTGCGTCACGAGCGTAGTTCGTCATTGTAGGAGTTCAGTGTATAATTTAGACATTTGTATAATAGTTTGGTTTGATTTAGTTATAGTACCTAATCGTTCCATATCTAATTTAGTTAATTAAGCACCTAATCGTCTCATAATTAATTTAGTTATTTAAGTACCTAATCGTCCCATATCTAATTTAGTTGTTTAAGTACCTAATCGTCACACACGTAGATTATTTTTGGTACCTAATTTATCTTCTTAAACACATACATTGTCAAGTAGCTAATTTCAGCAATAAACAGCCCTAAATGAAATATGCATTCAGTGTATCATATTAAATGATTTTCAACTAAAATGTACTCTACCTTCATCTTGTTCTAGGTCTTCTTTACTCGCATCCTTCTTTTCCTCGCCGTCCAACAATTTCATACTACCCTTATGACTTTCATCCTTGAATGCTCTGTTCTTATGGCTGCCATACGATTTGTTACTGTAACATTTGTTCCAAACATTATGATTACCATAATTTCATCTACAAATATACATTTTTAAATAATTGTCATTGAGATGTTCACCTGATTGTGTCATCCTCGTTCTGATTAATGTAATCGTTGTCCAATCTATAGTCACGGTGGTTGATCGAATTTGCTATAACCTTGCTGTTGTTCAGGCACAGTTTACCCTTCTTCAATTTATTCTTTAGATCTCCTTTGAGCAATAAAATATCCGTCTCATTATAATTTATTAAGGCAGATTTTATTAAATAATATTGATTTACCGACAGTCAAATTTTATTTCTTTCTTATAAATAAAAAGACATATTTTTTTAAATATTTTCAATGCAGTACTAATACTTATATTCATCTCGGGATCTGCGTTGATGTGAGATTCTAATATGATTTAAAAAAAAAAGGATTTAATAAATAAAGGGTTATGAAGGATTTTTTAATAAAAGTATTTGATCAATAAAGGGTGCTTTAGTCAAGAGATACCCTTTAAATAAAGGGTGCTTTAGTAAAGAGTATGAAAAAATGAAGTATGTTTTAATAAAGGGCATTTAATAAATAAAGTGTTTTAATAAAATGTATTCAATAAATAAACGGTGTTTTAATAAAATCTATATAATAAACAAAGACTTCATAAGTACATGGTATTTAACACAATGACTACCACTGAAGTAGTTGAAAATTTGATAAACTAGTATTTTTATTTTTAACAAACCAAATATTTCCACAACGTTTTATGACATTAATTATTCATAACTCTAAGTAATTAATATGAGTATTTTCACTAAGTGAACAAATTTTTAATAATAGATTCGTATGAAAATTTAAGCACACGAATGACGTAGCAGTGAAAGAGTTAATAAATAAAAACTATAGTACATTTCCAGAATAAATTTTCAAAAATTGTACTAAACAGTAGAATTTCAGTAGTTATTTAATTTCAAGATTAAACGAATGTAAATTATATAATATGCATGAGTACCTGAACCGAATAAGGGTTGAAAAAGGGTTGCAAGAACGGAATAAAGTTCGGGTCAAATGAAACGAACGATATGGAATATTTCGATTTATATCGACACGCTTACCATGAATAGTAAATTCCATTCCATCCCCAATAGCAACTTCCAGTTGATTCAGCTCCTTGGCACTCTTTTTATCCCTATATGCATCGAGCTCTCCATCTGCAAGATCTAGGTCCCCATCCCGATCAATTCCATCTGCACAGTCATATAAAATCTCTAACCCGCCCTTATCAGAATAGATTTGTCAAAAAATATATCTGTATAAATTCAACGTTGCCAGAAGTTTCATCCACAATTTGATTCTACGATCTTCCGACGATCTTCAAGTTTTCTTTCAACAACGTAGACCTACGTTGTTCCCTTCTTTTGTTATTATTTTTTTTCTTTCTTTTTTTTTTTGTTTGATAATAATATTATCTTCTTTTGTGTTTCATGCAATAATTTAACTAGTTCGAAATAGCCTAGTCTAGTCTAATCGACGATTTAACAAGTGTGACTAATTGTTTGCGCGATACATGGTGGATTATGAGCATTGGCGCAACTAGAATGTTCTCTAGGGTGGAACAGAGATTTCGGGGATTTCCAGAATTGGGATTTGGGTGGTTTGGAATTTGGGAATTTAGGGAATTTTGGGATTTGGGGATTTGGAGACTTGGAGACTTGGGGATTTGGGGATTTGGGTGGTTTGGGTGGTTTGGAATTTGGGGATTTGGGGATTTGTAGATTTGGGGATTTGTAAATTTGGGGATTTGTAGATTTGGGGACTTGGGGACTTGGAGACTTGTAGACTTGGGGATTTGGGGATTTGTAGATTTGGGAACTTGGGGACTTGTGGACTTGTGGACTTGTGGACTTGTGGACTTGGGGATTTAGGGATTTGGGGATTTGGGGATTTGGGGATTTGGAGATTTGTGGATTTGGGGATTTGAAGATTTGGGAACTTGGGACCTTGTGGACTTGGGGATTTGGGGATTTGTAGATTTGGGAACTTGGGGACTTGTGGACTTGTGGACTTGTGGACTTGTGGACTTGGGGACTTGGGGATTTGGGGATTTGGGGATTTGGAGATTTGTGGATTTGTGGATTTGTGGATTTGGGGATTTGGGGATTTGAAGATTTGGGGACTTGGGGATTTGGGAATTTAAAGATTAGGCAATTTGGGAATTTAGGGATTTGGGATTATAGAGATTTGGAAATTTAGATATTTAGAAATTATATATAAGGAAATTTGAATATTTGGAAGTTTATGGACTTAAAAATTAAGAGATTTAGAAATATCAAGATTTAGAAATTTTGGGATTTGGAAATTTATGAATTTGGAAAATTGATAATTTGGAAATTGCAAATTTAGAAATTTGGAGGTTTGGATATATGATGCTTTAAATATTTGAAAATTGGAGGATTTGGGAGTTCGGAAATTTAAGCTTGTGAAAATTTGAAAATTTAGAAATGTGCAGGTTTGTCAATATTGAGATTTACACATTTTAAAACATAGAACTCAAGAATTTGAAAATTGAGAAATTTGGGAATTTAACAATTTGACAATTTAACAAATTTAACAATTTACCAATTTAACAATTTGACAATTTGACTACTGCAGGATTTGATGATTTGAGAGTTTAAAAATTTTCAAATTTCCGAATTTGGAAATTTAGAAATTGCGAAATTTGACAATTTTCAAATTCAAAACCTTAGATTGATTATTTAAAAACTACAAACTTAAAAAATAAAAAAACACAGGAGATTAGAAATTTGAAAGTACCGAAAATGAACAAAGTACAAATTTCCAAATTTCCAATATGGGAAATACAATCCAACCCTAGTGCCTAGTTACACCAATGACTATGCCGTATAATCAGTTGATTTTTGTATCAGATCATTCGGAAAGTTCATGCTTTTTGTAATACATCTTCCACTATATCGCTCAAAAACAAATTCTTTAATATAGTATTAATATACAAATAGTATTAATATAAATTCCCACTAAACTGTAATATAAACTTATTCCATTAAACAGTAATAAAAATGTACTCCACTAAACAATAATAAAAATGTATTTCATCTAAGATAAAAAATTATTTAAAAACAAAATAATAAAACACGAACTTTCCGAATGACTGTTGGTGTAAGTACATATCGTATAGCATCATTGTAAAAATAAACATTGTGCACGTTCGACTAAACGATATAAATCCAGATGTACCGGCGTGATATTTCAATCTACACTGAATATTATCCAATAGTATCGAAGCCATATTCGTTTCATCGAAGGACAAAACGATTGCTTTCTCCAAAATAATAGGCAAAGCAACGTATAATCGCCAGGCTAATCAACGAAGCAAAAATCAATCTAATCTTCCTGAATCAATCAATCGATCTCTTTCTGATCTGCACGACTTTCGTTCATAGAACATAGAAAAAGGAAAAAACCAAACAGCGAACCGATCAAAAATTCTGCGTTGAAAAAAAACAATCAAAAACGCCAGTCAACGTTTCGTATTTAAATAAAAATGTCGAATGTAAGAAAAAAACAATCGATATAAGTCAAAATTATAATTGAATCTTCGCTCTGCGTTTTTGTGTTCGTAAAAATCTCGTCGCAACGAAACGAGAAATGGACATTTCGATCATTGACTGGCTGAAACGAAACGAGCGAACGGAAAAATCTGTTTCATTTTTTGGTTTCGTAAAAAAGTGAAAAGCAGAACCGAAAAACAGTGCCACGAACTACACAGCGCACACAGCAAGCGATCTGATTGGATATAAACCTTCTTTCCAACTGTTGGACGGTCCCTCACCTGGCGCCTGATCGGATATCTGATTGGTGAGTTTGGCTCGCATCATTTTAGCAAGATATAGGACATTTCGCTTGATCCATTTAACGAATCGTGCTATTCGATCGATCGCCTCCGCGATCTTGTTCGCGTCGTTGTCCTGTGTCGGCGCCGAAAGATTCGACGAACCGAAGTTGCTGAGTAACAAGGCCAAGAAGAGATTCAGCACCTGTTTCGTACGATATTAGTGGTTAATTACTGTCTCAAATTAGTATTTTAGATTGTGGAATTAAATAAAAGTTCGTAGGACTAAATAAAAATTGATAGAAGTAAAATAAGGAGTTGTATATGGTAGACTCTCGTTATATTGCCGTTTGTGGAGATTGGTACTAGACAGTCTCTTATGCAGAATACTTTATTGAGTATTTACAGTAGCAAGATGACGATGGGGACTGTTGCAAGTTTTTAAGCTTTTATACCTATTTTTATATTAATTTGTCAATTTTTGTAGTTGCAATTTATGTGGGTTGTAAGTTTTTTTTTGAGCACTTGCAATTTTGGAATTTGTGAGTTTTGGGATGTGACAATATTTGAATTTATAAACTTGGGATAGCGAGAATTTTGAAATTTAGAAATAATTGAATTTTGGATTTGGGATGAGAGAAATTTTAGATTTAGGAATATGTGAATTTTGGAATTTGAGATAGCAGGAATTTTGGGATTTTTTAAATTTGGAAGATTAGGAATTGGGGACCTTAAAAGTTTAGGTATCTGGGAATTTAGGAAATGAGGAATTTTGGAATTCAGGAAATTAGGAAGTTCAGAATTTGGGAACTTAGGAAATTAGGAAATTAGGGAATTAGGAAATTAGGAAATCCAGAATTTGAGAATTCAGCAATTTAAAAATCTAGGAATTAAAAAATTTAAGAGTTTAGAAGTTTAGGAATTTAGTAATATAGGAATTCAGTAATACAGGAATTTATGTATTTAGGAATTTAGCCATTCAGGAATTTAAGAAGTTAGAAATTTAGAATTTAAAACTTTAGGAATTCAGGAATTGAAAATTTCAGGAATTCAGGAATTCAAGAATTCAAGAATTCAAGAATTCAAGAATTCAAGAATTCAAGAATTCAGGAATTCAGGAATTCAGGAAATCAGGATTTCAGCATTGTAGAAATTTAGAAACTTAGAAATTCGTAAATTTAGATACTTACGAATTCGGGAAGTCAGGAACGAGGAGTTCAGGAATTCCAGAATACAAGTATTCATTAATTTAGGAATTTAAAATTAAAAATTTACGTCTTTCAAATTCTCAAATTTACAAATTTCGCTATCCTGTACTGATAATACCACCACAACCCATCCATGGCAATATAACACGAATCTGCCATATTACAAGAGCAAGTTTATGTAAGTTACATATTACTACCATATACCACTACATCACTATAAGACCACAGCAATTAAGACGAATTCTATATCACACTTCTAAATTTGAATAAGACTCAAATTTTATTTAAGAGCTCAGTCCTACCCTAATAGATTGTATTACCCTGATCTCTTAGAATAGTACTAATAGGTTAATAAATAAATACAAACAGTACTACCCTAATCTATTTCTAAATAAACTAAGATGAACATAAATGAACCCAGATCAAAATAACCAAATTGATATTTAAATAGACTTACGTTTCTAAGTAGACTCAGATAAGTATACTTACAACCAGATTGCCGATGACAACGGTAGCCAGAAAGAACGGTATACAAGAAACATCGCCCACAAGCATACAATCCCACATAGACTCGATCCATTCTCCACATAACACTCGAAAAACGATCATGAACGAATGCATAAAGTCGGTGAAGTTCCATCTCGGTAGATCGCCGTCGGGAAAACGATCGACGTGGTCGGTATAGTTCTTGCCAAACAGTTGCATACCCATCACGGCGAAAATGAATATGATGATGCACAACACGAACGTCAGGTTACCCAACGCGCCCACCGTTCTGCCCATGATGGATATCAGCAGATTCAACGTAGGCCACGATTTTGCTAGTTTGAACACTCTTAGCTGAAAATTCAAACAAAAATTGTCAGAATACTTAAATTCTTTGCTCTATAATATCGTGACGCACTCATGACGCACTCGTGACGCACTTGTGACGCACTCATGACGCACTTGTGACGCACTCGTGACACACTTGTGACGCACTCGTGACGCACTCGTGACGCATTTGTGACGCATTCGTGACGCACTTGTGACGCAGTCGTGACACACACTACAGTTTGAATGTGATAAACTACTAGACTAGTGTTTTCAGTGTAATTTAATTTTGGATTCGATTCTGAATTATGATGTGCATAATCAAGGATCACTGAATACATAATGTACCTAACATTTTAACTTTCTTTAGTTGTTCAACGTTGTAGCAATAATTAGTTAGTTGTAAATGACGCAACTGTCCAGAAAATTATGGGTCGAGGGGTTAATACCAGTGTGTGGTGTGATTATGTCTTAACTCATTCACTGTCAGTCAAATTTAGAAAACAGATTTTGTTAGTTAAATTTAGTTCAACTTATATTCAACTTTCTTTAGATTGCAAATTATTACTATTTTAAATTCAAAGTGTTCCGAATATTTGTAAACATACATACAATTTTTGAAAATCGTATGAAACATCAAGTTGAATAATCAATTGTATGACTGAGAATAAATAATAAATTCTTTTGTGGACAATTGAACACAAGTTTCATGTTTTATGTGTCCAGTAAGTTGGCACATGGACTGATGTGGGTAATATTGTTTTCGACTGACAAGTTATTAGACATAGTGCAAATTTATGTCTGAAGACATTTATATATGTGAAATGGAAATGTTGAATTTTAGAGAATGTTAATAAGTGTTTAGGTAGATAATGATTTATATAATGGTTGAAAAGATGAAATTACTTACCAATCTGAAGGATCGTAACACGGAGAGACCTTGCACACCCTCTAACCCTAATTCCAGAAGCGAAAGAGCGACGATGATAAAATCGAAAATGTTCCATCCTTCTTGAAAGTAGTATTTTGGGCTTTTTGCTATCAGTTTCAACGTTGCTTCGATACCAAATGTTGCCGTGAAGAACTGAAATTGATAATTGTTTATGTGTATTAGGAATTTTAGACATTTTAGGTTATGTTATTGCGAAGTGCAGCGTAGGCTTGCTTTAGATAAAGTACAGGATAAAATTTTTAAACTAAAGTAACAAAATTTAGAGATTGCAAAATTCTGAAATTCTACGATTCAAATATTTCAAGGTACCAAAGTCACTAGGGATTGAGATGGCTAGCTTGGAAATTGGATCTAGAAAGAATTTTAGAGGGAAATTAGAAAGATTTGTACTTTGTACATTTCTAACTTTTCAAGTTTCAAAATTCCTAAATTTATAAATTCTCTAATTTCCAAATTCTCTAGTTTCTGAATTTCCAAATACCTACATTCTTAAATTCTTAAGTTCCCAAATTTCCAAATTTCCAAATTTCCAAATACCTACATTCTTAAATTCTTAAGTTCCCAAATTTCCAAATTCCCAAATTTCCAAATTCCCAAATTCCCAAATTCCCAAGATTCCAAATTTCTAAGATCCTAAGTTTCCAAGTTCCCAAATTCCCAACTTCCCAACATCCCAAATATCCAATCTCTAATCTTTCGAATTTCAAAACTTTCTTCCTTAAATTTTCAAATTTCTAAATTCTCAAGATCCCAAATTCCTAACTTTCCAAATTCCCAAAATTCCAGATTTCCAGGATCTCAAATTCCCAAATTCCCAAATTCCCAAAATTCCAACTTCCCAAATATCCAATCTCTAATTTTTCGAATTTCAAAACTTTCTTCCCTAAATTTCCACCTTTCCAAATTTCAAAATCTCTATATTTCTTTCCAAATTCTAGGGAGAATCCTTAGGGACCTTTGAAAACCTTAAATAGTGTCTAATACAGAACTCTCTTGTTGCACTGAAAGAACGCGCACAGTTAACGCGGGAGACCGAACAGTTGACGAGGGCGGTAAGAAATTTTTTCCTTTACACTCTCCTTAACAAACGGATGCCTAAGTTGCACTAAAACTATACTATTCAATCAAAATAATCAATTAAAATTGTCATTTATTGTACATATAAGTTCTAATAACACTTTAACAATAACAGGTATGACTATCTCTTTCGAAACAATCTCGATCACAATTTTATATTTTATACTATTCGTAAAGTGAGAATCTTAATATAACCCAAAACCTTTACCCATGTTTAGACCATTTTCAGTATCTACCAAATGCAAGAAATAAAATGAAATACAATAAATGAAAAATTAATGAAACGAAATGCAAGAAACGAAAAATTAATGAAAGGAAAAGTAAAAGTAAGTTTGAAGTCAATTTCACTTACATAGTTTCCGGTCTTGAGTACCCGTTCCATGTCCTTGTCCATATCGTGATGATCCAACGCCATGAAGAGTGTGTTAACGACGATACAAAGGGTGATGAACAATTCTACGAACGGATCGAACACCAAAAGAGACACGTATCTTTGAAATTCAAGCCACAACCAGCAACAGTCCCATACGCAGAACGTATCGATGCAACGTAACACGGCGGCCAACAGTTTATCCTTGAATGTCGGCCCTTCTTCGTCGTCGTCTGTCGGAAAGTAATAGGTCGAAACTGTAACGCGTGTTAGTAATTTTGTCTGGCACCACTCTTTTTGGGGAAAGAGGTTTTTTTTTATATTTTTGTCTCGGCTCGGCTCAAGCTTGCTCTTTGTTACTTTGTTCTTTCTCAGACCACAGATTATATATACGAACAGGCAGGCATGTGAACTATAGCAAACGAAAGAAGGACAGAAGAAATAAGAACTCATCGAGCCTTATTTACAATGCGAAAATTCGGTGATTAAGCTCATTCGATGCGGCGAAGGAGAAAGAAAAGGATGATCGAAGCTGTGTTCGGAAGCTTGCTCTAGAAAACTAAATGAACAGGAAGTAGCCATTTTGTCCTTCGAGCTTCAGAGATCATTGCTGGCAGTCCAAATGCAATTAACCCTCAAATTGGTAGAAGTTAGACGAAGAAATGGAGGGATATTAGATATATTCCATTACTCGTAATATTTGATATTGCTATAGTTAATATTTTACTATTCTAATATTTAGCTATTCTACTTATGTTAATTTAAAACACATTATAATCCTTAATTATTAAATTTTATAAGACTTTTTTGAGTAAACACTTGCAAATAATAGCTCTACCACTTTGTCCGCCATTTTCTTTAACTTATCTCCATAGCATCTAATAATTAATTAAATTTCATTTCAAATTACATATCACTATAAGTTACTTACATTGAATTTAATTTACAGCAAAGTGTAAGATCTAGTTATTAAATATTGTTGGACTTCCTCAAGTAAATATTTGCAATTGAATGGTGGCGACATGTTTGTCCGCCATTTTGTCTAAGTTAGTTCCATCCTTGGGTATCTAGTAATCAATTGAATTTGACTTCAAATTACGTAGTTATCACCGTGAGTTACTTGCAGTACTTCGAAACTCGTTTACAAAAATTTAATGTTAGTTTTAGTTATTAAATATTGTAAGAATTTCTGGTATAAACATTTGCAATTGAATGATAGCGCCACTCTATGTCCGCCATTTTGTCTAAACTAGTCCCATGCTGTACCCAATAATCAATTAAATTTGATGTTAAATTACACAGCTATCACTACAAGTTACTCATAACACTTTGAATTTAATTTTCAGCAAAGTTGGTGTAAGTTTTAGTTATTAAATATTGTAAGATGTTTTCGAATCATTTGTAATTAAATAATAGCGTCTGTCCCTGCGTCCGCCATTTTGTCTACATTAGCCTCATGCATACAGAACTCGACTAACTTTAATTCTAACTTATAAACTGTTTCTATTAATATTTTAAATGTGCCACTCAATTGTCTACGCAATTCTAATTCATATTTCAATAAATTCTACCACTTGAGGGTTAACACAACAAGAAAAGCGTCCTGCTAAATCAATTCTATCTACAGCTAAGACCCAAGCACGTTCAGTACACAACCAGGAAATAAATAAAGAAAACTAGAATAAAGAACAGATCCTTGAAGGTCAGTTGTACCTAAAATGGCCGCAGTAGCAACCTAAGATCGAAAGTGCGGCAGTGTTCGCGTGCGCATTTAACGTCGCCACTAATAAACCTCGTTTGGAAAAAGCTCTAATTCGCGTCCTCTAAAACACTGATCGTCGAATAATTATGAATAAACCGGTAATGGTAATAAGCTTATCGATTTGTCTACTTTTTGACTGTGCAACGCAGGCAGAACGCGGCGGTGCCCTCGAAGCGTGTGCCCAGAGCCGATCCTCTTCAAGTAACCTGGGTACAAGTACACTTTGGGGCCCAAAATAATTCCTCCGACATAAAAATTTATCTTCCAAATCCCAACATTCTCAAAAGATACTAACAGCAAAAGAAAATTAAAAAAGTAAAACAAACATTCAAATATTTATTGAAATGTGATCCTCATTTGTCTTTCCATTCTTTTTCAGGGAGTGTGTACAAATGGGGAGCCGTGTGTCTTGCACCCAGGCTGTGGCCGGCCCTGCGTGTGCCTTCTGTTAAAAAAACTGATGAGAAAATCAAAAAACTTCGCTGCAGTCGACGTCGACGATCGAAGAAATGGGAAGAGAAGCGGTCAATCCAGGCACGGAAGCCACCAGGATCGTGCAGCTGCAGCGAGGATATTAATCTGTGTCGTTATACAACAGGAAACAAACGCTGTTTCCCCAAAAAAACAACTACTACAAACTTTCGTCTCATATTTTCAATTCTCTATAATCCATCCAAGT
Source organism: Megachile willughbiella (assembly GCA_945859595.2). NCBI lineage: Eukaryota > Metazoa > Arthropoda > Insecta > Hymenoptera > Megachilidae > Megachile > Megachile willughbiella. Next base: position 5,442,598 of record OX243807.1, read on the forward strand.
GTTCGAGGGCTTACGCACTGCAATTATTCGTAGTATTTATTTATTTATTTGTTTAATTGGTCGTTACGGTTTATCTATGTTTATCGGTTTCCGTTTGATGAATCTTAGACGTCGAGATAGGGATTCAGAAGAGATTAGAGAAGTTTTATAATCGTTTCTACAAGAATAATAATAAAAAGAAAATTGTTTCGGGATGTCTGGGGAAGTTCATGCATCAGATGAATAGTTAGGCAGGGAGTCCTATGCAGTTGGGTCAAGTTATGGCGCTAGAACGGCTGAAGGTAGAAAATATTACTAGATCAAATTAAGTGGTGTCGTATAGAACATCCTATGATCTGTTGATATCGGATGTGGAGGTGAATAGGTGGAAATTTGGGAATGTAGGGAGATTTGGGAATTTTCGGATTTAGGGATCTAGGCATTCGAAAATATAGGGAGATTTGGGAATTTTGCAATTTAGGAATCTAGGTATTTGGGAATATAGGAGTTCTCTGATATAGGGATTTGGGGATATAGGAATTCTGTCATGTAGAACGTTGGGAATATAGAAATTTTGTGATATAGGGATTTGGGCATCTGGACATTTGGGGATGTGGGTATCAGGAGATCTAGGAATTCTGTAATGTAGGGATTTGGGGATCTAGTGACTTGGAAGCTTAGGGATTTGGGGACCTAGAAATTTGGGGGATTTAGGGATTTCGAATCTACGAATTTTGGGATGTAGATATCTGGAGATCTAGGAATTCTGTCATGTAGGGATTTGGAGATCTAGTGATTTGGAAGCTTAGGGATTTGGAAACTTAGAAATTTGGGGGATTTAGGGATTTGGAGTCTGGGAATTTGGGGATCTACAGATTTGGGTGACTTAGGAATTTGGAGATCTTTGGAATTGGGGACTTTGGGATTTGGGTATCTAGAGATTTGAGGATCGAGGATTTGACTATCTAGAAATTTGGGGAGTTTAGAAATTTGGAGTCTAGGAATTTGTGGATCTAGAGATGTAGGTAGGCGAAGGATTTGGAGAACCAAGAAATTGGGGATGTAGGGATTTGGGGACTTAAGGATTTAGGGATCTATAGATTTGGGAATTTAATGATTTAGGGATCTAGGGATTTGGGAATCTAAAGATTTGGAGTCTAGGGATTTTGAAACGTTAGAATACTGATATTTGAAGAATTAGATATTTAGGAACTTTTAAATTTAGAATTTCATGAATCTATGGATTTAGGAATTTTTTAATTTGTTTTCAGAAATTTATAAATGTGTTATTTAAAAATTTATAAGTTTAAAAATTCGCGAATCTAGAAATTTTAAAAGCTTGAAAAAATGGCAATACACGTGTTTGCCTGCTACAGTATTTTTTCTACCTTCAACCATTTTAGACCTAGATGTAACCTAATCCAATCGCATGGAACACCCTGTATAACCGATAACAATAATACCGAATAGAGTAGGAATAGTCGATTGTACGTAGTTTCACGGTCGTCCAACGAAATAAAAAAATAAAAAACAATGTTTATAAGAATAGATATAGAATATAGAGGATTCGATACTACTATGTACAAGGCGCTCAGACAAAAATCTTCAGCACTGAATATCAACGGAGGTAAAAAGAAGAATGTACAAGAATGTCAACAACGGTGTACATCAAATGATAAGGATGCTCATCACACAAGAGATACACATCTGTGATAAAGGGTGATAAACTGTAAAAAAGTAGTATGAACGATAGGGATGAATTTTTGATATTACCTCCTTGTTCTGGTGTACTACTTCGACGTCCTGCTGCTTGTTCTACTATATCGTTGAGTACCATCACGTCTATAATAACAAAAAAATATTTATTTCATTATTATCTAATCATTCGTTTCATTCATTAGATGATCATTTGCTTAATTCATTGGCTGATCGTCTATTTAATTCATTAGTCGTTCATTTACTTAAATCGTTATTTGATCATTTATTTAATTCATTATCTGATCATTTATTTGACTACTCAATTATTACACTATTTGGTCGATTATCTAATTCATTATCTGATCGCTTCTTTATTTGACTACTAAATTATTTATTTTCCTATTTGTTTATGTAATTCTTTATGTGATTAGTTAATTTAGTATGTGATGATTTATTTGATTTATTTGATCATTTAGGTAATGCGATTTTTAGGCTGATACTCACCTTTCATATCAACCACGGCATGTTGTTGAGAAGGCTCTATAAACGGATTGTCTTGTTGTTTTGCCTTGCCCATGAGATTCTCCAGGTCTCCTTCCTATAAATAATATGAAAGTAATGCAATTAATTATAAATTAACAGAGTAATTCTACAAGTTTAAATAAACAGCACCACCTGTATGTGTTCTGTTATGTTAGCGTCAGCGCCATCTGCCTGAACTATCTACTCTTGAAACTTAGGTAATTTGGGAAATCTGGGATTTGGAAATTTGCAAACTTGGGAATTTGGACACTTGGACATTTTCAAATTGGAGATTTGGAAATTTAAGAATTGGAGACTTGGAAATTTGGAATTTGGAAATGTACACACTTGGGAATTTGGACATTTGAAAATTTTTGAATTGAAGATTTGGAATTTGGAATCTTACCATCTTGAGAATTTGTATATTTGGAAATTTTTGAATTGGTGATGTGGAAATTAAAAAATTTGGGATTTGGAATTTTACCATCTTGAGAATTTGAACATTTGGAAATTTGAAAATTGGTGATGTGGAAATTTGGGAATTTAGAATTCTGTGAGTTAGAAATTTACTGATCTGCAAATTTTTACATTTCTAATTTTTCTACATCCTACATCCTTCACATCATGTGAACAGGTCCATTTCCCATTTTAAGTATGTCCAGATCCACCTAATTCCTATCTTATCTTAATACCTACCATTCCAACCTATCGATCCGACATATCTTACCTAAACCCAGTCTCACCTATTTCAGCTAGCCTATCTAACGTATCTCATCTAACTTATGTAACCTGATCTATTTCATCTGGTTTATCCCATCTGGTTCCACCTAACCTCCACTATCAAACTCAATAAACCTAACATCTCTCCACCGAATGTACTCACATCTCAGCTAACATTACAACCTCCCTCCCGATCTACTCACGTAATGGTACTTCTGATTCGAGTCCGTGAAGTGTCCGTTCACCGACGGGGGCCTGACGGATCTGATTCTGAGTTGGCTCTCCTTGGTCATCGGTTTGCCCGCGTTGGCGATGCCTCCGATCAGATCTCCATGTGACGTGTACGAAATCCTGGACGCGTGTGACGTGTACGACGAGTGTCTGGATCCAAGATTAGCATAGTAAACGGGCACCACGATCGTGCCATTCTCCTCGGACATGGGCGTGACAGCGTTCGAGTCGTCCGCGTACGGCAGATGTTCCTGTGCGTCCAGGAAGGTGGAGAGGACCAACGGTTTCCGGTCACCTCCTGGCGGACCAACGAAACGACCACGACCATTCCTGATCGTGAACTGATGGCTACCACGGCTGCTTCGGCGAAGATTGAACGGTGAGCCAGGTAGACTAAGGCTCGCCTGAAATTACAACAAAGCGGACCACCGCTTTTCTTTCTCACCGTTCTCGCTCTTCTCTGGAAAGCGGACCAGGGACCGGGACAGGGATCAGGTTAGGATGACCTTCGTCACTCGACGAGGGTGATGCTAGAGAACGATCTTTTTTTCTTTGATTCTGAAAGAACGAACGCCTTCGACGTAATCGATAGACTATGTGAAGAGAGATGTGGACTGATAGCTCTTGATGTGGTTATGTGATACTGATAGTTACGGTGATTCTAGCTGGTAATGTTCGAGTTATCTGAGCGAAATCAGTTGCGTTTATCCGTTCGAGATTTTATTGAAAGACTCTCGAATCGAAAGTGGATATCCTTAAAGGATATCGACATCGTTTCGTTCAAATTGGACAAACGCAAGTGGATAGAGACATATAGATCCTAGGATAAAGTTGATCGTCTATCGAAGCTCCAAGCATCCTTTTAAGTTACGACATCCGTCCATCGTGACGGGAACTAGAAGCTGACGATGAAGCTCCGGCTTCGCGACACGTTAGATCTTCGATGTATCGACATGAATAATCGGATCGTGGATCCTGTACTGGCTATTTTTTTTTTTTTTTTTGGTACGTACGGTCGATGGTGATTGACACACGCCGTGACACACATACCTTCCGCAGGTTTTCCTGGTAGGCATAAGTAAACTGGCCATTAGCGGCGCGAGAGACCTTAAGAAAAAAACAAGAAAAGATATCTCCTACCAAACGGCTCGTAACGTTGTCTAAAATGTACACCAAGGAGGCACTCGATACGGATATGTTCATATAAATACTTGCAAAGCGTACATACACAAAAGTGAGAGCAGTAGAGAGAGAAATAGAGAGAGAGAGAGAAAGAGATATGTTTATACGCAAAGAAATGATACAGTTCGACGCAACATATTGGGATGATGTTACTCGATGTTCGTTGTTAAGATACTGAACACCGGAGACACGAAGATCGGCCAGATCTAGGGATTTTAGTGAACTTTTGTTAGGTATGTTTGTTAGTAGAATTTATACAAATTTCTGGATGTAAGTTTATGTTTGGATATTGTGGTATCATGATTTGTAAAGGTACTTGCAGATGGTATTACTAGTACTAGATTTATACTAGTATAGTACTAGTATTATTTAGATCAGTATATTATAGCATTACTCAGACTGGAATAGTATAGTACTAGTTTTATATCAGCATATAGCATTAGTGTTACTTAGACTAGTATAGTATAGTGCTAGCATTACCTTTACTCGTGTAATACAATACTAGTATTACTTACATAAGTATAGTATAGTACTAGTATTAATTACACTAGTATAGTATAGTAGTAGTACTACTTACATTGATATAACACTAGTTAATATAGTGCTAGTATTACTTATACTAGTGTAATATAATACTAGTATTACTTATACAAGTATAGTATAGTACTAGTATGCATTGCACTAGTATAGTACAGTAGTAGTACTACTTACATTAATATAACACTAGTGTATTATAGTGCTAGTATTACTTATACTAATGTAATATAATACTAGTATTACTTATACAAGTATAGTGTAATACTAGTATTAATTGCACTAGTATAGTACTACTTACATTAATATAACACTAGTGCAGTATAGTACTAGTATCACTTGACACTAGTATAGTACTGTACTAGTATACCTAATATTAATATTGTACTTTTGTATCTAGTATTAGTATTGTACTAGTATATCTAGTATTACTGTTGTACCAGTACACCCAGTATTAGTGATGTACTACTATACCTACTAACAATATTTTTGTAGTGCTCCTAGTATCAGTATTACTGGTATTGATACAAATACTGATACAAAACGTGCAATGATTTCCAAAGAATACTTAAATCCAGAAATATTTGAAGTATTTGATAAAATTCACCATAAAATGACGTCACAAATGTCAACAGTTCTGCCATCTTAAAAACCTTTGTACTATCGGATACAACTTACTATATCTGGTAATCATACAGAAACAAGAATAAATACTATTCCCGTTAATAGTTTATCCGAAAATTCGTATCTCCTTTTATCTACTACACACATGCGTTTCCATGCAAGACGATTTTCACAAAAGTCTCTTACGTCAACGCGACACCGGTCCTGAATTACCATTACACGACCGTTACGGAAACCATTACGTGGCTGATGGGAAATCAAACGGAACGTTAATGTACGCTGTCAAAATCATCAAAATACATCACCCGAAATCAATGCAGAAGTCTGTGAAGAAATGAAGGAAACGAAAGCAAGGAGGTTCAAAAGCGTCCTAAACGAAGTTACCAAAAATTCTTGTATTTGTTACGAATATAATCGATACAGTACGTACGACAAGCATGCTACAACAGAGCAGTAGATTCTATAGAGGGGCTCGACTCGTCGAAATTTTCTCTAAACAACCGTATTCTCGATCAATTTAACCCTATCAGACATTTCCACCTGATCAGGAAGGAAACAGAAAAGTCCTCTTGTCAGTCTAACGATGGACTCACTGAGCTAGGACAATTAGCACCGACAGCTCCTTGTCTTAGTTCTAGGGACAATGGAAATCAGGTCACCGGGTATACACAGCAAGTTAAATCTACCGGAAACTTCCGTTCGCATGTTTCAAACAGATAGTTGGTACCTGTTGTTGTGGTACCCATTGTGAACCCTACTCATTTACTTGTCCAAGATTATTTCAAGAACCGATTGTCCGATTTCTATGTCGCCTTTTTCAGTTGGACATTTCTAAAATGAGCTCAACAAGAAAAACGGACAATCCCATGAGCCTCTGCAGCGTGGTACAAATAGGCTTCTCTCGGTCGAGGGAAAAAGTGTCCTCATCTACCTTTGAAAGAAAATTTGAAACGCTACAAAGTTAGGTTGATGGGTAGATCATTGTCTTCTCTCGATCAAGAAAAGCCTAGAGGTGCCTATACGGTCATTCTTGCTCTGGAATCTTTCTCGTCCACATGGGACAGGAGCTAACACACTCACTTCCTACTTTCCATATCGGGTACCGAGGCTCGTCGTTAATCTAGTGAATTTAAACGTGTCTAGTGCCGACGAGTCGAGTCGAGATCGAACGAGCCTCGCGTGAATCGCTCTCGTGGAAGCGAGGTCAGGGGTCAGGATCGGGGGCCGGCAAGTTCGATAAAACAGGAGCAAAGTACATTACGTCAAAGGAGGAAATCGATGGTGAAAGCATCGCCAGCCGGACACTTACGGCGCTGACTTTCCGCACTTTAGTTGTGGCCGTGTGGTTGTTGATCTGCTTCACCCGGTGTTCGCTGACCGACTCGATCGAACGCATGCTCATGCGTTCCTTGTTGTTGTCGTCGTTGCCCTTCTCTTGGCCCACGAACAGCTCGTAGCTGTGGCAGGAGAAGTCCGATGAAGATTTCACGATCTGATCGGCGGCGACTGCTGCCGCTGTTGCGGCTGCCTCCCTCGCCGCTGCCTGGGCTGCCAACTTGTTCTCTTTCGCTAATGCTGCTTCCTCGGCTTCCTGTTGTTAACGCATTCATAGTCATTATTTATATGTCTATAATTAGATGTGGATGTGGTGTGGATGTGATATTAGATGTGGATGGGTGTATATATCATTTGTGGTGATGTAAGGCTGCAATATGGATGAGATGTTAGATGTGGATACGTGGAGATATCATTTGGGGCGATATAAGGCTGCGATGTGGATACGATGTGGATGTGATGTTAGATGTGGATACGATGTGGATGTGATGTTAGATGTGGATACATGGAGACATAATTTGTGGTGATATAAGTCTACGATCTGGATGTGATATTAGATGTGGATGCGTACATATATCATTTGTAGTGATATGAGGATACAATATGGATGCGATGTGGATGTGATGTTAGATGTTGATATGTGGAGATATCATTTGTGGTGATATAAGGCTGCGATCTGGATGTGATATTAGATGTGTATGCGTAGAAATATCATTTGTAGTGATATGAGGATACGATATGGATGCGATGTGGATGTGACATTAAATGTGTATACGTGGAGATATTATTTGTATTGATATAAGATTACGATATGGATGCGATGAGGATGTGATATTATATATGGACATATAGAGATATCATTTGTGGTGATATAAGGCTACAAGATATGTACAGCAATGATAATATAACTTGTGGAAGTACAATGATGAGCTAGATTTATCTTGAAGATTGATGGGAATGAATAAAAATTGAAAGAGATACGTACACGTATTGCTTCTTCCTCGGCTGCCTCCTCCTCTTCAGCTTTCTTTTGCAGTTCGTCGTAGGACATCGCGACAATGGCAAGAATCAAGTTGACGAGATAAAAAGAACCAAGAAAAATGATCACGATGAAGAACAACATGTGCCACGGACCGGCCGATCTTAGTACCAGTTGATAAAGATTTTCCCAATAATCTTGAGTCATCAGACGAAAAGCAGAAAGTAAGGCCCAACCGAATGTGTCGAAACTCGTGTAACCATAATTCGGATTATCCCCGTATCCTTGTAAACACGTGTAGCCAGGAAGGCACTGCCTGTAGTCAATAAACGATTTATTAATAATCTAATTAACTTGTTATGTTGTAATGAGATCAAATATCTGAATTACCCTGCTCCAGATGAATTCCCGCACAAGGGCATGTTTTTCGCCTCGTCCACGTACCAATTAGCTGAACAAAATAATGAATGGAATACAGTTCCAGTTTTTGTAACGATGAACGTGTGTTCGAAGTCCATTTGGAAATTAAATCATTTGGAAGGTCGATAGAGGTTGAGACAATTAGGTTATGGGCGTAGCCAGGTTGTCGGTTACAGGAGGGCGAAATTTATCTCAGGGTATGATCGTGTTAGTATAAATGGATCTTAGATTTATTTTTATGGTTCAAATAGTAGGTAATATTATTGTAATTTAATCTTTTTGTTATTAAGGTTGAAGATCACCTAGGGGTTTTCAAAGTTAAAAATTCAAGTTTTTTTTTCATATTTTTAAAGTTTCAAGTTGTGGAAGTCAAGAAAGTTCCCAGATCCAAATCTCTAAATTTCCAAATCAGTTTTCTAAGCATCCAACTTCCAAAATTTCTAATTTACTAAATTTCTATTTCCAAATTCTTATATTTTCAAATTCGTATATCCTCAAATCCCTATATCCCCAAATTCTAATTCCCAAATTTCTAGATCTTCAATTCCTCAAATTTCTAAAATTTCTAGTCTTCATCTTTATAATTCTTCAAATCTCTATACTCACTTGTTTCTATGTTACTAAATTCTTATATCCCTAAATCTCTATATTGCAAAATTTCTATATCGCCAAATTCTGATATCCCTATATCCCTAGATTCCTAAATTTCTGTCTCTAATTTCTCAAATCCCTAAAACTCTCAGTTTCCAAATCCTTATATTCACAAATTCTTATATTCCCAAATCCCTATATTTCCAAATGTCTATATCTCCAAATCCCCATATCCCTATATCCCTAAATTCCTAAATTTCTGTCCCCAATTTTTCAAAACCCTTAAAACATTCAGTTTCCAAATCCTTATATTCACAAATTCTTATATTCCCTAATCCCTATATTTCCAAATCTCCATATCTCCAAATCCCTATATTTCCAAATTTCCATATCTCCAAATCCCCATATTATCAAACCTATATCCCCAGATTCCTATATTCCCAAATCCCCAAATAAACCCTCAAATCCCTAATTTTCTATATTTGCAAACACCCTATCCCAAAATTTACAAAATCTTAATTTCCAAATCCCCAAATCCCATTTCAAATTTCCCAAACTTCCAAATCCCTCAAATCCAATAGTCTCCAAATCCGCAAACTCTCTAATTTTTCAAGTGGAAAATTTGGGAAATACTAATTTCTCACCCAGATCCCTGAAAGTTATTAAATTTAGCCCCCCTCCGGGCCCTGGCCATGCCCATAATTATAGTACGTACTTTCGTTACTAACGAATCGCTCCCAGTTTTCGTCAGTGAGATTACCCCAGGAGCCGTCCTCGGGAAAGTTCTTTATACATTTTTGCGTGAGCACCCCCATGTAAATCTGGAGGCCCATCAACGCAAAGACGGAAAGAGAGAACATCGTCAGGATTATCACATCGCGCAGGTTCTTCACGGATTCTATCACAGCGCCGACAATGGTTTTCAGACCTATACAACGAAAGAGAAGGACAAACGTACTGTCATTAGGGTTGTTGTCCCTTTGCGGCCGATCAACAAATCGCTTTCGTTTTCAGCGTGTGGAAAGAGATGACGGACAACAGAGGACAGACGGAGAAGATGAAGAGGTTAGGGTGAAACATACATGGCTGACAGAGAAGATCATGAAGACAACCGTTTTGATGATCGTTGATCAAGTTTCGCACAGTAAAATGATCGATACGATGATCGAGTGAAAGATGAAAGGCTGGCGTGAGAGAATGAGAATGGCGCAGAAAGAAAGAAAGAAAGAAAACGGTGTGTTTATTTTTGATACAGAATTTTTTTTTTTTAACTCGAGGAGGCAATTGTCGTTGGTGATGAGACGAGAGAGAATGTGTTGCGTAGCGAACGCGGACAGAAAAAAGTGTACTAATGACTCTCTAATAATATTATATTCTGCGACTACAACCAATTTTCTATTCTCTAAGCATACCTGGTACAATAGCGACAGTCTTCAAGGCTCGGAGGACTCGAAATGTCCTGAGAGCGGCAAGGTTGCCTAGATCTATGCCCATCGTCACATAACTGCAATACACCCGAACATCACACACATTACAGTGATACAAACAAAAAAAAATATTTGTAACGAATTGAAAAAAACAGTCGAGGAGAATGTAAGAAAGAAAATAATGGTTACGCAAACGATTACTCGCTACCGTTTTCTATATCGCCTACCAAAAAACGTCTGCGTTTTTAGATATCGTAAAGGTTGAGCTAGTACTGCATGCACGATGTTGATTGATTAGGTCACGGTGTCATGAGAATTTTTACTTTCTCTCTGTCAATTAATTTATGGCATCATGGCATAATTCATTTATTTCACTTGGATATATTAAAACTTGGATTATGAATTTTTAATTTATACTTTTTGAGGTTAGGTTGCAGATTCAACCGAGCTTTACATTTTTTTAAGGAGTTTGCTATATTGTGGTGGAGTGTTTTTAGTTAAGAGGGTGTTTAGAGGTTATTGTTAGATAGGATGGATTTTGTATAGTAGACTTTTAGTATATTGCCATTTTTGCATAGAGTTCCACACTGACACTCCATCGTTATAGCAAGGTTTAGTCATTTTTTTGTTTAAAAATTTGGAAATTTTTAATTCTACAGGTTCAAAAGTTGGGAAATTCTCAAGTTTAAAGTTTTCGAATACTTAAATTAATGAACTTACAAATTTTCAAATTTTTAAATACAGTTTAAATATCTTCAAATTGACAATATTTTAAGTCCTTTAATTTTCAGATTCCTGTCTTTAAGTTAAATTTACAAATGTTCAAATTTTTAAGTACACAAATTTACAAATTTAAAAATGTTCAAATTCCCCGATTTGAATTCTTCCCAATTTTAAATTCTTTAATTTACAAATTTTCAACTGTTTTATCTACAGGTCAAGAAGCTTTCAAATTTATAAATTGCAAAACTACATAAACTTCAAATTCGAAAGTTTACAAATTCTCAAATGTTTAAATAAACAATTTCGATTCGCGAAAACATCAAATTTCAATTTGCTAAAATTCACAATCCTAGGAGTTAAGAATTTTACAAATCCACTAAGCAATTACTCCACAACAAATATAAAAAAAAAGATCAACCCTAAATCTCGAAAATGACAGTAATTCTCGTGACACCGTACCTCAAAACGAATACTTGTTATATCGAATAAAATATTGATCATCTATCAACAATTACGTAATATATGTTATATATAACATGTATACATATATATTTATAAATGTGAAAGACCACGAGGAAATATATATATATACATTTTCTAAAACTACAACAATAAATGATTCATCGAATCGACGTATATATACGCTATACTAATCAACATTACGATGATAATAATAATAATAATAAATATAATAATAATAATAATAAAGATACTTTTTGTTTGAGGTAACTAGACATAATAAAGAGTCTCTATCCGTTATCTAAATAAACTAATTAATATAGACGTAGTAGTGTTACTATATGTGTTTGTGTGTATACGTGTACGTGTGTCGTATGATAGAGAGAAAAAAAAAAGATAAGAATATGTTCGAGTAAAATATATTTATAATATAATCGTTTTGCTACAACAATGTCTGATAGCGTAAGTACTGAAGGTGTTCTCTAGCGATGGCTACTATTATTCATAACTTGAATACTAATTAGCGTTCACGTGGGGTTAAAAACGCTTCTCTGCGCCAACTGGTTGTACGTGGCTCGGACGTGATCTTTGAAAATCGGCCCTGTCGACGCGGTACGGCTAAGATCATCGTCATCGTCATACGAATCTACCCGTGGAACTGAGAAAAACAAGAAAAAAGAAAAGAAAAAACGAGTGTCTCAGGCTGGACGCAATTTTTAGCCAGGCTTTAATCGAACACGATTCTAACTAGTAATCGTTGTTATAGTTCACGATTAGACCTGGGCAAATTTTATATTTGGAATACTGTAAAATTGCTATTGAATTGTTTTTCTATGTTGCTATTTTGGGGATTTATTGGTTGATTTTTGGGGGGATGCATGATTTTCAGAATAGAGAATTTTTGCATGTGCAAGGTTACAGGTTAGAAATTTCTGAACTTGTAGCTTTGCAGAGTTTTAGTGGCCTTCAAGGTTTTTTATTTTCAAATTCACGAATTTTTAAGTTTTTGAGTTTTTGAGTCTTCGAGTTTTTGAGTTTTTGAGGTTTTGAGTTTTCAAGTCTTCAAATTCTCAGATTTGCACATTTGCACATTTTTTAATTTTTAAATTGATATCTTGGCAAATTCACAAATCTATGAATTCCCAACTTTCGAAATTTTAGAATCACCAAATTCCTAAACTTCTAAATTTTCTAATTTCCAAATTATCACATTTCCAAATATCTAAATGTTAGAATCGCTAATTTATTAATTTTCTAAATCCCCAAATCTCTAAATCTCTAAATCTCTAAATCTCCAAATCTCCAAATCTCCAAATCTCCAAATCTCTAAATCTCTAAATCTCCAAATCTCCAAATCTTCAAATCCCAAAATCCCCAATTCTCAAAATCTCCAAATCTTCAAATCCCAAAATCCCCAAATCTCCAAATCCCCAATTCTCAGAATCTCCAAATTATCAAATCTTAGAATCCCCAATTCTCAGAATCTCCAAATTTTCAAATCTTAAAATCCCCAATTCTCAGAATCTTCAAATCTCAAAATTTCCATATCCCTAATTCTCAAAATCTCCAAATTTCCAAATCTCAAAATCTCAAAATTTCTAAATCCCAAAATCCCCAAATCTCCAAAACTTAAAATTCATGCCCCAAAAGTCACGCATCCTCCACATCAACAAAATGAAAAATAACAATTCAATCACGAATTACATTTGTTGAATTAAATAATTATAAATGAACTTGTTATTTCAAAAATGCCCAGGTCTACTATAAACACAAGTACATATTATTTATTGATAATGAATAGGTAGATTCGTGAATGATTTTCCGTAGAAAAGCGTGAATTACGTTATTCGTTATCAAATTGTTTATTTATCTTTCCCATAAATAACGAAAGAAGAAACTCACGCTTTCATCAGACCCAGTAGATCTTAACACCGTACGACATAAGATAAATGAACCCATTATCGAACTTCCAAAAATTATTTTTAATAATTATTATTTTATATTTCTGCAAATACCCAACACACGGTTTTAACAGATATTTGTTAAATTAATATAAAAAATTAAATCGTCAGAACTATTTGCATACATTATTTCCTTTTGTTGTTAATTTTACCTTTTTTATATTTGCCTTCTTAAAATATATCTACGCTCATGTCAATAAAGAATATCACCATTTTACACATAACAAATTACAGCAACTTTGTTAATAAATATCTTTAAAAACAACTACATAAAAGATTGAATAAGGTTAACATCCATTAGTAGATAATGGGAGCATCTACCTTATCGATTTAATAATTTCTCTCAAATCAACTAAACTGTACCGAAACAATCTATCAAATAATCTTCGTTTGCAAATTGCGTTGAATTTTTTCTTTTAAGTACTACACGCGTCCGACAAGTTGACAATCGAAAACAATGCGTATATTTTCTCGTGCCAACTTACCGGACGCGCACAGCACATCCTGCATCTTCTAATTAAAAATACCGTTTCTATTTTGTGTATTCAACCTATCAACATTTTTGCATTAAAAAAAAAATACTATTGACTATGTACAAGTAAAAAAAAAAATTGTACCCTTCTTTTTGATTGTTCTCTTTCATCACACGCTGTACTCTACCGTATATGGTCGCTTGTCATTTCTGTATCGCTTGGTTTGTATTTTTTTTTTCTTTAGTTAAAGAATAAGTTTTTAACTACTCACGCTAAAGCTATAACTACGAAGTCGAGCCAATTCCATGCATCTCTAAGATAGGTAAAAGGCTGCAGAATGAAACCCCTCGCCATCACCTTAACGGCGGACTCAAATGTGTAGATGCCCGTAAATATCACTCTGAAAACAACAAACACACCACTCAGCTTTAAATGCGAATATGTACGTCTTTTCTACTGCCTAGCGTGTCTCGTCACATCACACTGACGTTGCGTTATAGCGACACACTCACTTCGTTAAAAAAAAAAAGAAGTCACATAATTTACTATTTCATTCAATTTATTTTATTTATCATTTTATATTTTTTTTTGTAAAATTTTCTATAAGACCATACATTCATTCAGATTAATTTCGGATAAAAAGAAATTAGGTTAGGTTAACAAAGTTAACTGTTTAACATTAAATATTTAGAAATATTATTTAACGTCAAATATTTAATTTAGCAAGAGGAAGACAGTGTTGCAATCGCTTTTGCAGTAGCAGTATATGCAGATAGTAATATTCATGTAGTATAATAAAATTATTATGGGTTTATTCAGAACCCTCGTTTTTAAGATTTGTATAGTAAAAGTAATTAGGTTATAGAGGGTTATTAGAGTGGGTGTTATGGTTATGGGGGTAAAGTATTTTTTTACAACACTGACGACCAGGGTTAGAATCCAGCAGGGGTACAACATTCTTTTTGTTCCTTTTTTGCCATTATTTCTGGTGGAAATATACTTTTTATATGTATATTAGATATTTACTATGTTACCATATGCTAAAATTCTGTGTAACATAATATGTGATATCTAATACATAAAAAATATGTTTTCACGATAAATATTGATAAAAAAAAAATATTGTACCCTACTGGATTTTAACTCTGATCACTAGAATTGTAAGTAGGTACTCTATCACCATAGCTATAACAAGTTCTAAATTATAAACTTTATGTAACTGAATTATTAGTTCCATACAAGTAGTAATATTAAAATATTTTAAAAACGAGAGCCCATTCTGAAACAAGACAAAAATCTATTGCTGTACTATATGAATACTACAATCTCCACATACTATCATTTCAAAAACGACTGCAACTGTGTCTTCCTCATGTAAATATGTAATATTGTCAGATTTTATAAATTTTACCACAAACCTGTAATTTATATCTTCAAGTATTTTAAACTTGAGTCACCAATGACTCTTTATGACAGACTAGGTGCTAATTGTGTTACAATTAACTGAAACTTGTAATATTACGTCACTTGGTTTCACGCGACGTTCGTAAAGTGCCAAATTATAAAAATATATCACCGTTCATTATAGCACGTGATATCTCACGACAAAAGTGCACGTTTAATTCTTCTATAAACGAAACAATCGACAGTGAGTAGTGTCGCTCGTGTAAAGCTAGGCGATAATGTCGGATCGTTATCAGTGTCTAATTGATCGCAGATCACCATAGACCACAGTTAGCTATATCGAGTACGACCCGAGCGAACAATGTGTTTGTTCGATCAGGGAACAACTTCCCTGTACACATGTACATATAACAGATGTTTAACACGAAAAACGATATCTTTCTACACCGTGGTTTTATATTGTATTATACGCAGAGTCTCGCTATATGGCCATTGACAGAATAGAATGATATAATCGAATTTTTATTTATGCAGCGTTAAATGAAGGTCTTTAGGAAGAATTTCATATATATGGCACATTTTAGAAGTTTTTGGTTTGTTATTACGTACAGGGCCATATAGCGAGACTCCACTGTATATTATTCACACAGATCGCTCACGTCTACGCTACCTCTAGAGAGACTAGGACAAAACTTACCAACGGTATACAATTTATCAGTCTCTACTCATATATGTATATTAGAGCTATAACACGTAGAACATTGCTTGAAATATCTATAGTTAACAACGTGTATTTGCCATAAGCTTTCGATGGTTCTATCTTTTATTGCAAGATTGGAGAGCACGTTGAAGTGTAAGTACACTGGATACACTGTATGGATGCTACATTTTTGTAGGGAAAATGGCGATATAGAGAGAGGTTTGAGGATTTGGGAATTTTTGGCAGTTTTGGAATTTGGGGACTTCAGAATTTAGGGATTTGAGAATTTGGAAATTTAGGAATCTGGGGATTTTGGAATTTGGGGATTTGAGAATCTGGGGATTTTAGAATTTGGGGATTTGAGAATCTGAGTAATTGAGAATTTAGGAATTTGAAAATTTGGGGACTTCAGAATTTGGGAATTTTAGAATTTGGGGATTTGAGATTTTGGAGAATTGAGAATCTAGGGATTTTAGAATTTGGGAATTTGAGAATCTAGGTAATTGAGAATTTAGGAATTTGAGAATTTGGATATTTGAAAATTCGGAGAGTTGAGAATTTGAATGATTTTGGAATTTGGGAATTTGGGAATTTGGGAATTTGGGAATTTAGGAATTTGAAAATCTAGAAATTTCAAATTTGGGAAATAGGAAATCGGAAATTTGTAAACTTCAAAACCTAAAATTTCGAATTTCAGGAACTCGCCAACTTGAATATCTAAGAATTTGGAATTTGAATGCCTGAAAAATAAAAAATTAGGAAACTCCCATAGTATATCCAGTACTTTCTCATAAATAGTATGTCCACTAACTCATCTCCAGCTTAGGCTCATAAACACGCTAATCTACGTTTTTTCACAGTCACTGCAGAGCAAGCGTAAAATATATAATTGAAAAAATTAAAAAAAAGTGAATAATTAATTTCGTAGAAAAGTAGATAATTCCTGGACATTTTAATTGCGCCATTTAAAAATTGACACGACTTCAATATGTTTTCTTCTTTCAACTCGTCGCGAAGTATAAACACATTATTAGAATCGTTTGATCATGGTACCAAACACCTGTTCATATACTTTTTCACTGATTCGCTTCCATCCATTCAAAATCCATAGAAAATCGAAGATTTTTATTTTTATATAATTTTGAGCACTGCACGAATATCAATTCTAGTATTTAAATGTATAGAATTAACATTCTTTCGTATAAAACTGTTTTTAAGAAAGTCAATTTCAGATATTAGATCTGATGACTAGAATCAGATGACTTACTGACTAGAATTCACTATAAAATAGTATTTAATACTTCACATCTTATAATTCCTTGCTGTTTTTATAAAAAATTCCACCATTTTGTTTTAAGTATACTAATGAGGTTTCTATACGATCATTTCTATCATACTTAACCTACGTTGGTGTACCACGAGCGCCATCTTGCTGTAGCACTACAGACGCCATTTTGTGGCACTACCACACGCACCATTTTGTTTACATATCATTAAAATGGCCGTATGCTATGTACAGTTTAAACCCGAATTTCTCAAAAACAGAGCCACGTATGAAAAAATGTTATTCCACATTATCGACTTATTTCTTTTCATAGAATTGTCTGCTTATTCATGTATATAAAAATATCCGTAATGAAAATAACCATGATGATAAATCTGTTGAAGTAGATATTCGTACGTTGCTCGTATTACAACAGTTAAAATAGAAACATAAACCAAGAGAAACCAGAGAAGATAGATATAAGAAAATCATAAACAAATGATAATATTTTTGATTTTTCTTTCGCGGGAAAAAACGAACGATACTCACTCCGTAGACTCGATGACGGGCGTAGTGGGCATGATCATGAGAACGCAGTTAACCAATATTGTACTGATAATGAAGAGGGAGAACAGTGGGTGAACCAATATGTAAATGGCCACGCGTCGTATTGGGTTGAACGGGTCGAGGATCCACATCGCATCTGTCGCTGAGAACCTGAATATGTCCTTTCCCTTGCTGATGACGACGAAGGTCTTAATAAAAAATAAACAATCATTTTATTTATATCGTTATAAAATATGCAACGTAGGATATTCGTAGACGATATTTCAGTATTTGCCATCAGTTATTTAGAAGCAATGTAGTATTAATGAACGCTGCATTGCGTGGGTGGTCATCGATAGATATCCGACCACGCGATATCGCGGGCTACGTCGATGGTGACCGATCACGCGATGTCGGTCTTTCTTGATGCTTAAGGAGGCACTTAGAAATTTAGAAACTACAATTTTTCATTTTTACAAAATGTCCTCAGGTTCCTACATATGACTCCAATAGTTGGTATAGATACCAATATTCCTACCAAATATTCCTAAATACAAATAAACATTTCTGGTTCTAATCTAATATTCTTAGATACAAACAAATATTTTAGTTATCAATAAATGTTTGTAGTCTTCAATAAATATTTGTAAGACACAATAGACCAGTAGACAGATGACTATTAATAATGCATTCAAGAGCCTGTTCATATAAAATTTCTACTAAAGTTATAGAAAACTAAAGCACCCTGTATGCACATGTACCTACATTTGCTACATCTGACAAAGATCATCCAATCCAAGATTATACTACAATATTATGAAAAGAATATTTTGATAAAGGTTGGTTGTAAAAAGTGTAACACCCTGTACACATACCTACATCTACATTTCCTACATCTGACAAAGATCACCTTCCAGTTCAAGATTAAACTGTAATATTAGAAGAATATTTTGATAAAGTTTGGTTGTAAAAAGTGGAACACCCTGTCATACACCTATGTACATCTGCATTTGCTACATCTGACAAAGATCAACTTGCAATTCAAGATTAAACTGTAATATTAGAAGAATATTTTGATAAAGTTTGTCAGTAAAGAAGTGGGCCACCCTGTACATGCCTCCTTAATCATCTCAACCTCGCTTTTAGTGGACCTAGTAAAGTACGTGCGAACTTGTTGTAGCTGAGATCCGTGTTGTCAAAAAAGGAAAATAATCGATACCCTTTGGTTATGATAGAAGCTATCGATATCCTCGAGAGGTGTGGAGGCCAACTCGGGTGGAAATTCGTTGTGCAGTCGGACCGGGATCGGTGCTCCTTGCTCGAGCATCGGATCCGGCTGAGGACCCTCGTCCTCGTCCTCGTCGTCATACCGAACCTGTGAACGGAGAACCTTTTTAGTAATCCTCTTCGACTATCATTTTAAACGACTCTTAGAACGTTGCATCAAGTCATCGTTATCGTATACACGTGCTAGAATATTATGTACAGGTAGTACGCAACTATATCGTCGCTTGCGCATCTCCTCGTCAAAAAAAAAGAAAGAAGATTTATCGAGTGAAGTTGATGAAATAAATATTTCCAAAATATGCTATTTTTGAAAATACTCTGGTAAATTACATTCGGATGCAGAAATTGTTTTATAAGTGAGCAAAGGGACGGCCATTTTAATATAATTAATCGAGCAATTGTTTATTTGTTTATGTCTTCTGTTATGATCATAAACTTACTTATTTTTACTAGATTTTTTATGTTAATTATTTGTCCTTGATTCATTATTGATTTTTGTAGGAGATGAAACAAATTTAACAATTGAATTGACAAGTTTGGGAATTTGAATTATTATTTTAAAATTAGTATTTGTTTTTTAATAGGTCATCTAGTTTTTAAACTGTGCAATGGAAGTTGACAATTTGACAATTTGACAATTTGACAATTTGACAATTTAACGATTTAACAATTTTACAATTTAGTAATTCACTTTCGTACAAAAACCTGATTCTGCACAAAATTAGTAAGTAAATCTTACTAGACATAAAATTGTACAAATCTCACGATTAACCTTCAATTAAAATATCTAAAAGAACCTATCAGCGTTAAATTGACAAAAATGAAGAATATCAGAATAATCATTAAATAGTTATACGTAAATGCATCTGAAACGACAGTATTTGTTATTTAGATACATTTTGAATCATGGCCGTCCGTTTAGTTAGCGAACGACCCTGGTACATCATAAAGAGGTCGCGTGTACGTTTGAACGACTTGGAAATATTCATTTGTATTCTGTCTGCTATGTGTGCACCGTTTATTCATAACCCGCTTCTAGATCAGCTCTATGCGTTCGTATCGTTTCACTGGCGTATTTGTGCATCGCAAAACAACGTCCCGAGCTTCAAGGCAGGCACCATTTTCTCTTCTGGACCGTACATTTCATTCCTGTTTCATTCCCGTGCTCTGCTTGGTCATCACCATCGTAATCAACTTTAACAATAACATTTGTTTATAATTTCAACGCTACAGAATATTCACTTTCTAGTTTTTTTCACTAAATATTACAATTCAAGGTGTTGATTATTGGTGACCTGTGTGACATTCAATTTGTTGTTATATAAAAATTTATAGGTTAAATTTTTAGGTTAAAATTTAATTTATGAAATGATTTTGCATTGTTATTATAATGTCTCTAGACTTTAATAGTACTGAGTGACAAAGAGTTTTCTTAGATCTCAATATGTGTAGTTAGATCTCAACAGATATTTGATTTCTAGGTTTTTAAATTTGTAGAGACTTTAGCTAATATTTTTCTAGATACCTAAATTCCTAGATTCCTAAAACCCTAAATTCCTACATTTCTATACTCCTTTATCTCCATATTCTTGTATTTCTAAATTCTTATGTCTCTATATCCCTATATTTATATATCTTATACCTGTAAGTCCCTATATTCTTATATCCCTATATATGTACATATGTGCTTATTACCTATACACCTACCTCTATGTCTCCATATGTCCATATCCCCATATCGCCATATTTCCATATTCCCATATTCCCATATTCCCATATCCCCATATCCCCATATCCTCAAATTCCCATATTCCTATATTCCCACATCCCCATATCCTCATATCCCCATATTCTCATATTCCCATATCCCCATATCCCCATATCCCCATATCCCCATATCCCCCAATCCCCAAATTCCCATATTCCCATATCTCCCATATGCCCATATCCCCATATCCCCATATCCCCATATCCCCATATCCCCATATCCCCATATCCCCATATCCCCATATTACCATATTCCCATATCCCCATATTCCTACATCCCCAGATACCCATGTTCCAATATCCCTCATATGTCCATGTCCCCATATCCCCATATCCCCATATCCCCATATCCCCATACCCTCATATCCCCATATCCCCATATCCCCATATCCCCATATCCCCATATTCTCATATCTCCATATCCCCATATCCCCATATTCCTACATCCTCATATCCCCATATTCCTACATCCCCATATCCCCATATTCCTACATCCCCATATCCTCATATCCCCACATCCCCATATCCCCACATCCCCATATCCCCACATCCTCATATCCCCACATCCCCATATCCCCACATCCCCATATCCCCACATCCCCATATCCCCACATCCCCATATCCCCACATCCCCATATCCCCACATCCCCATATCCCCACATCCCTAAGTATACCTATATCCTCATATATCTTCATATACCCACATCCCTATATTCCTATGTCCCCATATCCCCACATCCAGATGTCTCTGCAGCCCCAGTTTTCCTGACCCTTCCAGTAATTTAAAATGTCGGTCACCAGTAATCACTGCAGACACCGCGTCAATCACGCAGAAATTGTAATATCCGTTAAAATGTGTTCGTAATAAAATTGCAAAATACACGGAATCCAATGTTACGGTAAAAAGCAGAATATTATTACGAGGATGGCAACTCCGTCGCTTTGCTCGTACGTGTACTTTACCGATAGTACGATGTTGCCCCACATTTGACTCTCTCTTTTTTTTTCCTCTCCTACTTTGGAAGCATCGGGAACATCTATTCCGCGTCTAGTCTGAAAAGCAGCTATGGCGACTAGTCATATAGAAGGCTCTATGTACATATACATATATACGTGTGTACAGTACGAAATTGGTGCTAAAAGCGGGTCGTGAACATACGAACCTGGCTAAGGTCCACGTGATCCGCTCGTTTCCGCTTCCTCTCAACGAATTTTCTGTCGAACGTTTATTACGAAAATTCGAGATATGCCCACCTGCTCTTACGATCTCGTTAACTGACCGATGTTACACGACACCGCAACAAAAATGGACGATATGATAACTGTTCTCTGTTACTCGGTCTTGTAACTAGACACGAAATGTACAAGTGTTTCGATGAATCGTGTCCCGCGGAACCATTTTTAACGCGACCATCTTGATCGATTTTTTAGGAAGACTCGATACGTTTACAACGATTAATCGTGACAACGTTCGAAAAATTGTTTATGTTCATTCGAAGCTGCTTTTTATTGTTCTATTACTAGGTGGAGACAGTTGTTTCACCTCATTTAGGAGTGTCGTTAAAATCCCCATGCTTAATTTTCATTTTCTTCAATTTCTGGTTGTTTTAAGTTGATTTTGTTTCATTTTAAGTTGTTTAATTTTAATTTTGTTCAATTTTTAGTCGTTTTATTTTTACATTGTTTTAATTGTAAGTTGGTTAATTCCCTTTTTATTTAATTGTCAATTATTTTATTTTAATCTTATTTAATTTTAATTTTGTTTTATCGTAAGTTGTTTAATTTTAATTTTGTTTAATTGTAAGTTTTTTAACCTCAATTTTATTTAATTGCAAGTTGTTCAATTATCAATTATTCAATTTCAATTTTGAATTGTTTGATTTTACACCAATTTAGGTTTTGAGATCGCACGAACCTTATAGGTTAGGTTATTAGCAACCACGATATTTCTACATTTCTCACATAAATTGAAAAGTTTCAAGTCTGTAATAGCTATTTGACCTCGATTTATTAATTTTAAGGTATCGGTTTTCTGAAGTGTTCAACCGAGTTAATTTAATAAAATTCCAACTGGACTCGTTTAACTTTCATAGAAGTTGAGAAAATTAAAGTTTTTAAAGAATGGTTCTTAAAGAAAGACCCGATTCGATCCAGCTTCAAAGAAACAATAGCAATTTTGTTAAATATAAATTGTTATAAAAGTGTATTATCCTTCTTTGTAAATTGTTATAGCCTTAAAAATGTGATATTACGTTGTAACTTTCCTGATTTCGATCAGAATAGGTTCTTGGCTGTGTCGTAATAAAGAAGGCTCTTATATTGCCGGTTGAAAAAGTTTCTGTTCAAATATAAACTTCAAATCAATTTTGTAAATCAAAGATTATATACTGTACTAAATATATTATAAATAATGACAAGTTTAATAAAAACTTGAATGAACTATTGCACTTTTAACAATTGATTGTTTATTATTATTGTAAGAATTGAATATTTATTATCATTGTAAAAATTGTATATTTATTATGGTTATAAGTAGTGAATATTTATTATAATTTTAAGAATTTAATATTTATCATTATTGTAAAAATTGAATATGTATTATTATTATAAGAATTGAATATTTATTATTATTATAAGAATTGCATATTTATTATCATTGTAAAAATTATATATTTATTATGGTTATAAGTAGTGAATATTTATTATAATTTTAAGAATTGAATATTCATCATTATTGTAAAAATTGAATATGTATTATTATTATAAGAATTGTATATTTATTATTATGGCAAAAATTGAATATTTATCATTATTGTAAAAATTGTATATTTATCATTACTGTAAAAATTGAATATTTATTATTATTTAAAAAATTGAATATGTATTATTATTATAAGAATTGAATATTTATTTCTATCATAAAAATTGAATATATATTGAGGTTGTAGAAATATATTATTAATTATTACTGTAAACATTGAATTACCTATTACAACCATATAATTTATATAACCATATAACTACTCATTATTGTGAGATCATTCACTCATAATTATCGTAAAACACAAAACATACTTCTGAAAAAAGGAAGATTTTTTCAAGACACAGCTAGATGAGGTCAAACAATTGTCACGAGGTGTATCTATAAGCATCTTAAGGATCTAAAAGATAAGGCTGCCCTCTGAAATCTAGATGCACATACACGAACCTTCCTACTCCTAATAAAGGACTATACTAGTCTCGTTACATACGTGACGATCTACTTAAATCTAATTTATACAAGCGAGAAAAATAGTTGCCGATGAATATTCAGGCTGAACTTCACGGCCAGAGCAGAACAAGACACGGTGCAGCAAGACACGTTCCTCATCGATCCTAGTTTCTCTTCTTTCGTTGCTTCGGTTAAACAAATGTGTACATGCAAACGATTTTAAACAAACTTCCTTCATTATTTATCCCCAGTGAACATGTCTTTCTTTCGTGAACATGGATTTCTTTCAAGAAAATGTTCACTTGAAAGTAGTTGCGAACATAACCTCAATTTAGATGTGCGCAAAATTTTTATTTATTTTTATTCACTTTTATACACAAAATTTGAGGTATTTAAATAATAAGATATCGACAGTAATTACATAGTTAACATTGTTTTGAAATATAATAGGAAATATTAAATAAACATTAAACTTTTAAGTAATGCATTAAAGATGGCGGAATTGGATTGTTTGACGAAGTTTTTATTTTAGTTGGAATTATATAAGTATACTTTTTATATATTCTACGTAAAACAGAGTTAACGTATTATATTTAAACAAAACGATAATATATAATTGTACAATTTAAATAGTAAATCATTCGCGAAATATTGCGTTTGATTTTAATCTGAACTCTAAAAAGTCTAACGAATGATTTTCGTAAATTAAAATTAAATGCATCTATCATTATTTAATATACAATAGTAACTAAATTAAACATATATTTCAATTGAACATAATTAAACATTTATTTTTATACAACTTAATGAAACATTTCTTTTTATTCAATTTAATTAAACACTGTTAAGCATTTATTTTAATTCGATCAAATTAAACACGTATTTTAATTGAATACAATCAAACGTTCACTCTAATCCAATTTAACCAAACATTTATTTAATTAAATTTAATTAAACATTTATACTAATTTAGGCTAATTCAATTCCCAACGTTATTAATTATTAAATTAAAATCAATTCTCTAGATTAAATTCAATGTTAATTTAGAAAATAAAAATTTTGCACACAAATTTTGTCCCCCGACAAATTCCCATATAAATAAATATTTCATTTCCTTAGAATTATTCTCAATCTTCCAAAGAATAATTTTCGCATCTAGAAATCGGACTTACCAGAAAATATTCTAATTGTCCGTAAGTGGAATTCTATTCGATCATTGCGAAACGAACGATCGCGGATGAAATTTCACACGAATCGATACGCATTCGATGGGAGAATATCGTATCGTTCGAGAGTTCTGTAGAGCTTAAATCAATACGATCCCAAGAGAGTGTACGCCATTGCGATCATGTGCGATTCGCATAGCTTGCACGCTAATGCTGCTACCGAGGCGCCGCGATTTAATGAATATATATTTAAAAAAAAAAAAGAAGAAGAAGGTATATGTACAAAGAATCTCTGTTGCAAGCGTTGCGGATACGGCATACGATCTATAGAAGCATTTTCAGGCGACTGCGAGCTCTAAATGAGACATACGGTGCTTGAGAAGAAACAAGTTGGACCTGCGGTTTTATTCTTCTCGCAATTATATTTCCGTTGTTTACCCTCGAACGCGAATTTCTTCCCTGTTCTTTCATTTATCTCTTCTTAATGACGACTTATTATTTTAACACGTTGAATGCCGTCGGGGTCGTCACTGACCGGCAATGAAAATTTCATTTATGGCGGAGGGTTTAAGTGGCGTTAATGTTCATTTGTATGTTCATTTTTTATGACTCGTTTTAAGACTCGGGAATTTCGAGTTTGAAGATTTGGAAGCTTGAGAAGTTGACAAATTTGGGGGATTGAGGATTTTGAAATTTGAGAATTTGACGAATTTTAAGAATATGAAAATTTGGAATATGGAGAATTTAGAAATTTGGAAATGTGAGTTGTAAAATGTAGAACTTGGAAAATTTGAGAATTTGAAAATTTGGGGACTTGGAAACTCTAGGATCTGGGAAATTTAGGAATTTGGTAATTAAAGGATTTGGAAATTTGAGAATTTGAGGGATTTGACGAATTTGACGAATTTGAAGAATATGAAAAATTGGAAAATGGAGAATTTATAATAGAAATTTGGCAATGTGAGTTGAAAAATGCAGAACTAGGAAAATTTGAGGACCTGGGAAATTTAGGAATTTGTTAATTAAAGGATTTGGAAATTTGAGAATTTGAAGGATTTAACAATCTAGAGATAGATCTTTGGAACTCAAAGAAATTGGAAAATTAGAAAATAGAGGAAATTGAGGAATTTAGAAGTTTGAGATCTTGGAAAATTTGGGAATTTGAAGATCTGGAAATCTATGATTTTGAGAAATTTGAAAATTTGAGAACGTAGATTTTTGGAAATTCGAAAATTGGGGAAATTTAGTAATTGGAAAATAGAACTTCGAAGCTTGAGAACATGGAAAATTTGAAAATCTATAAAATCTGCGTATTTGAGGAATTTGCAAATTTCGGTTTCTCACGGCATAAAAACCTGGTAAATTTGAAATACTGATTATAATTCCCTAGAAAATGTCCCCAGAACATCTTAAAAATAATCCAAGCACTCACTTCCTCCACACTTCCCCCAAAATTAAAATAACCTTAACCCATTCACAACTATACACCATAAAAAGCTCCAACTTGCCTCCTCAACGCACCGTGCAATAAATATGCGCCATTTTGTTGAGCAAAAAGCCATTTTGAATGCGTGTATATACATTATCGTGCCTCTGAACGGATGCGAAAGAGTCGTTTGAACTTTCTCTGATGAAATTCAAAGATTCAATCTCATCCAATCAGTGATTAGCTGCAAAGTCATCGATGTTATCGATATTTACCTCACCCATTTAGACAAAAGTACGTACACGTGTATTAAAGTGATCGTCAATCGATAAGAGTGTCATTGAATCGAAGCACAGACAGGATTGCTTGTTGCATTCTTAGTTTGTATTTTATTTTTGTGAAAACCAAACAGCGTGTACGTATAAGAGCAGAACACTATAAGCACGTGTCTGATCTAGTGTATTTTAGTGTATTTTATGTGTATGTAGGCATATGTGTGTTAGAAAATCCATGTATGACCACGATGTATCGTCGATGGAAATTACGATCGATCTAGGGAATTTAGTATTAATACAGTAATAGTTAACGTGTACAAAAACGCAACAAACGATTGTAGATACTGATTTTTTTTACTCTTGGTGGACTGTGAAAATTTAAGCTATTGAATTTTTGAATCTTTGATTTTTTAATTTTTATGTTTGCAAATATAAAAACAGTTTGGACATTTCATAATGTAGAAGTATAAATTTGAGTAATTTTGGTAATTTTGGTAATTTTTATAATTTTAGCAATTTTTGTAATTTGGATAATTTCTAGTAATTTTGGTAATTCTGATAGCTTGTTAAATTAGTG
Organism: Megachile willughbiella; assembly: GCA_945859595.2. NCBI lineage: Eukaryota > Metazoa > Arthropoda > Insecta > Hymenoptera > Megachilidae > Megachile > Megachile willughbiella. The sequence continues at coordinate 5,470,079 of OX243807.1, forward strand.
ATTTGCAAATTTGATAATTTCATGTTTTAACAGTTTTGCAATATGTCAATTTGGTCATTTGGTAATCTGGTAATTTGGTAATTTGGTAATTTGGAAATTTGGTAATTTGATAGTTTGGTAATATGACGATTTGGTAACTTAATAATTTGGTGATTTCATAATTTGTTAATTTAGTTCTTTTGATAATTTGGTAATTTGACAATTTGATACTTTGGTAATTTCCAAATTTCCAAATAAAAAAATATAAAAATACCTACATTAAAAGTACAGATCAATTATAACCATAAAAATGTAACTACAGAATTTTGATAACTTCAAAATTCAAAAATCTAAAAATCTAAAAACATAAAAATTCGATAATTTGCAAATTAGAAACTCTACAAACACTAACGTAAATATTCAGCACCCTAGAATAACAAATTTCCCCCTAAAGAAACGTTCAATGTATCAACCAAAAATACCTAAAATACCCGAATCCAAAAAATGTCAAATTTTCACAGCCAATCAAACCTAACCCAAAAGCTCCAAGTTACGTCAATGCACACGATGACAATAAAAACCTCAAAACTGTGACAATACCGCATAACAAAAGCCCGTACACGCGTTTCAATAGAAAATGGCGTCCCAATACCGGAAGAACGGAGTAAGAAGCAAGAACAACAGAGCACCATAGCAAAGTGTCTGACCACAATGAGCCACTATCCTCTTTATACTCGTAATTAATATCTGATCGTGATACTGACACAATGAACGACGTGAATCGATGTACACCGTGGTAGTACAAAACTAAGTGTCATTGCATATGTGTGTGTGTGTGTACATGTACATGTGTGTATATGTGTGTGTGTGTGAACATTGCACATAATCGGGCAGTGAACGACAAGTGTCCGAAGTGTGTCACTGATCGACCGGATGCAAATGGAAAATCATATGTGATGCTGTCACATGTGTACAAGAGCGTGTACGTGAAACACGTGTATGTACATTCTATTATTTATGTATAATATATTGCATATGTAGGCGTTAGATATACAATATTATGGTAAAGGTAGAAAGTTGGATGATAGAGAGAGAGTGTGTGGTTTATTACTTAGCGTGACGTAACGTCTTACTTCTTTTTTCTTTTTCTTCCGTCCAAAACCTCCCTGAAATTGGAGAAACGGAGAAACAGTCGTTACACACAGAGAAAAACATAGAGTACAGAGTGGTATTCATTGATTGATCCGATACGTGAGACAAAAGGTACAGGCGTGGGCATTATATTGATTAGGGAGAATCTCGTGATTAGAAATTCTGTAGATTTTTGGAATTTGGAAAATCTTTTTAGATATTTTTTATGTGGAAATTCTGATTTGTAGATTTTTTATTTTGGAATGATAAGAATATACAATTTTGGAGAGATAAGAATTTTATCTTGGAAAGAGAATTTTGAAAAGATAAGAATTTTCAATTTTGTAAAAATATAGATTTGCAATTTTGGAAAGATTACTTTTAATCAATTTGAACAATTCAAATCGGTTTTTTAAGAATTTGTAAGTTCGAGTCTTTGGAAATTTGAGAGCTTCAAAATTGGGATTTGCTAATTTGCGAATTTGGAAATTTGAAAAACTGTCTATATGAGAGTTTGAAAATTGACATGGAAAATGGACATTTTGGGAATTGCCAAAATATGAATTTAAGAGTTTGAAAACTTAAAAATTTTGAGGACTTAATTTTGGAATGAGAGATTTACACTTTGGTAAATTAGTGAGCTTGAAAATTTAGAAATTTGGCAATTTGATAATTTAGTAATTTATTAATTTAATAATTTGGTAAGTTGACGATTTAGTAATTTGGTAATTTACTAATTTAGTGATTTGACAATTTAGTAATTTGGTAATTTAATAATTTGACAATTTGACAATTTAGTAATTTGGTAATTTGACAATTTGACAATTCGACAATTTGACAATTTAGTAATTTCACAATTTGGAACTTTGGAAATTTGGTAATTTACTAATTTTGTAATTTGGTAATTTCATAATTTTGTTACTTAACAATTTGACAAATTTAGTAATTTGGAAATATAGAAATCAGAAGAATTTAATTATTTAATAATTTAAAAAGAACTACAAAATTTATTTATTTGCTAATTTGCAAATTTAGTAATATTATAAATTTGGTAATATAAAATTTCAAATACTTCCAAGTAGACAATATAAAATTTCAAATATTTCCAGTCAGGTAATACAAAATTTCAAATGTTTCAAATTAGACAATACAAAATTTCAAATTAATTAATTTAAGTATCGAATTGGTAAATATAAAAATTTCAAACTTGAATTCTAAAACTGCACAAAAACTATAAACTCACAAAACGTCTATAACTACTTGCAGCCCACGCCTGCACTATTACACACATAACGTGACAGGACATTTGAGGACAATGTAAATAAAGAAAGCTATGGTGACAGAATGATAAGAAAAGATAGAGATCTAACGATAAGGGATTGTGGGGACACGAAACAGATACATACATATTTTGTTGTCATATATATATAGGTACGTTCTAACTATATATGTAATATACACGTTAATACATTTGGTTATGTACGATACGGATGATGTTCAAAAGCGAAAGGATCGCTAGGATCAGGCAAGCTAGGAGAAAAGGAGGATACGATAGATATTGAAGCGTACCGATTGATACCATCTCGACTCTCTCTTTCCCTCTTTAGTCTTACTCTGCCAGGCTGTATTGAAGAGTCGATGAAAAGGGATTAATTAATATCGAAAATCGAATCGTAAGTAGGTCTCGAATATGAAATACCACGCACGTACGTACGTGTAACGTTCGTACGTAGAACGTGAACTGTGTTGAGTTGAATCGATTCAAATGACCGATATATGCTAAGTTTCCTGTGAATTCGTGACATTAAAATATTGTAAATTAACGATTATTTTGACGGTACTGGAGTGCAGTCTCGCTATATGGCCGTTTAGAGGATTTTAGACTCTGGGAGCGCTGATGTTATAGCACTTAATTTGCAGTATGGTGTAATTTATAATTATTTGCAATTATTTTCAATAATTTCTAATATTAGAAATGTATTTTCAATTATTAGCAATTATTGGAAATTATTTGTAATTATTTGTAATTATTAGAAATTATTTGTAAATATTTGTAATTACAAATTAAATAATATAATGCACGATGTAAATTATACAGTATTTATAACAAAAATTATATGGTATTTGTAATACAAATTATTAGTGTTTATTACAAATTCTATGATATAAATTTCAATTTGAAATGGAAAACTTGTTATGCGGTGCAAGATTGATATTTTGCCACTAGAAATTAACAAAATTATAAACTCAATATACTCAAAATTCTCAATGTGCACAATTCAAAAGGTGAGGTTTTGAAAATTATGGAAATTTGGGAATATCAGAATTCATATATTTGGAGATTTGGAAGGTTGTTGATTTAGAGAATTCTAAATTAACAAATTAGAACATTAGAAAATTAGAAAATTAGAAATTTGGAAAACTGAAAAATTAAGAAATTGAAAAGTTCGGAAACTGGAAAGTTGGAAAATGAAAAATTTAGAAAATTAGAAAATTGAGAAAGCTTAAAAATTGGGGAATTGAGAAATTGAAATTTGGAAAATTCGTAAGTTGTAAAGTTGGGAAATTGAGAAATTGAGAAATTTGAAAATTAGGAAATTAGGAAATTAGGAAATTAGAAAATTAGAAAATTAGAAAATTAGAAAACTAGAAAATTAGAAAACTAGAAAACCAGAAAACTAGAGAACTAGAAAACTAAAAAATCATAAAATTAGAAAATCAGAAAATTGAAAAATCATAAAATTAGAAATTTAAAAATCTGTATTTCTAAATCCCTCAGTACACTGCACTGACTAACATATCCAGTCCACGTGAAGGGTATCTCAACCACATAAAAAAACACCACATAGCGTAACTGCACCGTTTATTCAAAACTTAAATACTAAATAATAAAACTACTCAATCATTTCACGTACCTAATACAATATAACTGACAATCTTACATAATCATCTTACATAAACACGATTTAATGATTATTTCATAAATATCCACAAATATACTAAATCTAAAACACCGAAGTAACACTGTATAATTCTACAGGTATTATGTATATTATATGTATATAACAACTAACTATACTTAGGTAACTACATAGGGAAGTCTACAATACAGCAAAGAGTACAAAAGGGAGAGAGAGAACAACGACACAGTGATATTTTATGTAATGTACGTATAGAAACAGGCACAGATAGTGACACTGCAGACATCGAGCTCGTACGCGAACATATCTTTGGTAACACAGAAACAATACATTACTCGACGACAGTCGTGTTGTATATATATATAAAGAAAGACAGAGAAACAGTATATATATATAGAGATAGATGTAGACAAAAGTCGTCGATAGGGTAGGCATATGTATTTTCACTACGTTCAGCAGTAAATCAAGCAAAACAATCAACGCGACTGGTAGCGACAATCGGTTGTTTACAAGAGGATAAGGTAAAAGAACACCGCAGCTTCACGTATATAATTATATATAATATATATGGGCTGTGAACATGAAGTACAGGGCCGCATTTGTGACTTACGGTGCCCTAGGCGCGACCGCCATTTTGGGGACTCAACGGAACGCCATTTTACTTTCAGTCCATACGTATTTTTAAGGTTATGAATAACTGTTATTTCTGTAATATTCACATTGATACTCAACCATATATTTCATAATTATTTAAAGAAGATATGAAAATAAATCAATTCAAACTTAAAGAAAATTAGTAAATAAAAGTTTTCCTAGATTTGGTTTCAATGGGTATATGTATAATGTGAATTGTATATACTAAATTCAATATGTACATTATTTAAGTAAATTATGAATAAATAGTTATATTTGATTGAATAAATTATAGCAAGATGCTATTTTCTTTCATCTTATTGCAAGTTGTTTATGAATAAACTTATATCCATCACTGACAAACTAATCATGCAAACATAGTCGAAGTATTTTTGAAATTGTTTCCACATTAAAGAAAGTAAATTCTTCTTCTTGTATTTTTAATAAAAATTGTACAATATTTTCTGTGTACTTGTCTCGATGTCAGAATAAATGTTAAACAATAGATTTGTTTAATTATTATGTCTAAGTCAAATTCTTCAGCAGTTTCTAATTTTTGTGTAATGAACGAATATTTAAAAATGAATACAATATTATTAGAGGGAGTTGCGCCTAAAACACCTTATGGTAAATACAGCCCTGACGTAGAAACAGATTTCGCAAAACGGCACTGCAGCTACGCAAAAAAAAATAAAGATAAATATATTAAACGTCCATCGAGCTTCACGGACAACACCGTGATGTAAACAGTTTATTTAACACTGGAACAACCGAAGAATTGTAAAAATCATTTTCTATAATTACAGTAATTATGTATTTGTTTATTTCCAATTTACACAGCAAAAATCACTGGTTGTTCTAGTGTTAGGACCGATCAATCTATCCCATAATTTAAACATTTAACACGTTCGTTTTCGATCACTCGATATCGCGTGAATGATCCAATTGCAAATATCCACTCACGCAATATCGCGTGGATGACCCACCTACGGATTCATACAACATCGCGTGGAGGACCAATCTCCAAATGTCCATTCACGCGATATAGCGTAGATGATGCAACTAGGAATGTACAATCACGCGATATTGCGTGAATGACCAGTACCAAAGTCCGTTCACGCGATATCGCGCGATGAATCTACAGTGTACAAATATAACGGCACACGGTGACTACTCACTCTTTAATCTTGCTGACGAACGTGTCAAAAATTAATTACTTTTTAACCTCTTCAGATACAACTTTTGTTATAACTAGAAATACAAATGTAACTGTACATTTTGCTTATTTCCAATTACTAGCAATTAAATAAAAATAATTGCAAAGGTATTAAGTAATGTATAAAGAAAAGAATCTCCACATATATGGCTGTTTGTAAAATATCTATATGGATAGTTTTAATTTGGTGGACACATATATGGTTATTGTTGAATTTAACAGTCACATATGTGGTCATTATTGAATTCAACATTCACATATGTGGTCATTATTGAATTTGATGTACACATATGTGGGCATTGTTGAATTTAACGTCCACATATGTTGTGGTTGTTGAATATAACATCCACACATATGAGGATTGTTGAACTTAACATCCACATATGTGGTGATTGTTGAATATGACATCTACACATATGAGGATTATTGAACTTAACATCCACATATGTGCCTACTGTTAAATGTGACGTCCACATGATCACACTGTTAAATTAAACATCCACATATGTGGTCATCATGAACTTATCCATCCACATATTATGGTTACTGTGGAATTCAATATCCACATACATGATCATCCTTAAATTCAATATCCACATATTGAATCATCGTTAAGTTCAATATCCACATACAGCCATTATTAAAAGTGGAAATTTAAACATACTCGTATGAGTATCCTTGAAGAGGTTAGGACACAAAAAATATCCTTTATGTTTATTGATATAAACAATACCGTTTATGGAGAAACATTAATCGGTGCTGAAGTATTAATTGGTGAAATAAACTTGTAACGCACTGAACAACGATGCTTGTACGTTCGAGGTGTTGCTATAGTAATCTGCAAAGTAGAACAACCTGTGGTATCGATGTTAATAAAGTCGTCTTCTTGGAACTCGTCTTACTAGGAACGCGTAATGACCGACCGTTTTACGTATGTTCGTATTTTTTTCACCGGGAAAATCTATACCGATGGCTGATCGAGATTTTCTTTTTTTTTTTTTAATCGGTGTAACACTATCAATGGTCGCGTTTTCTTGGTATTGTACGTACTTGTGGAGACGCGTTTAAAGGACATGTTGGTTATGTGGGAGATTGAGTGGATGCTGAAAAAACAGTGTAACGTTTAATCGACGGTCATACTCATTTACATTCGATATTTACATTCGTACACGTTTGATAATTTAATCTATAAAATTTCGAGATTTTGGGTTTGGGAACTTTGGCGTATTAAGTTCTTGAAATGTTGAAATATTTTAATTTTAGAATTTTGCTATTTTAGAATTTTAAGAATTTTGTAACTTGGGATTTGGGACTCTAGGATTTTGGACTATTTGAACTTTGAAATATAAGAAATTTGGGATTTTGGTAATTTCTGATTTTGTGACCTTGGAATGTTGAAAATGTGGGACTTAAGGTTTGGACTAGAATTATGGAATTTTAAATTTTTTACATTTAGAATTTTGGGACCTTCAATTTTATCTTGACTTATTGTAGCTCCACAATTTTTTTATTTTAGAATTTAAGGACTTTCAAATCTACAAATTGAACTCTAGATTTAAAATTTGCAAATTCTGTGTAACAACAAATTAAAATAGTCCTCAGCTACTTGTCTGAAATTTACAAAACTATTCCAATAAATTCACATCACTTCAAACTAACTGACCTAACTACCAACATATCTAACACGGCTACCTGTTTTTACCAAAACCATCCTCAGAATGTAATATCAAATGCAGATGAAATTGTCCCATCGATTAAACGACATAAAACGAAAAGAACCAAAGAATTTCGTAAAACTGAAAGAGAAGATTGTAAATCGATTTACCAGCAGCGATTTCGTATCGATTTTGAGCATTTTAATCGAAAAGGTGTGTTAGATGATGTTCCTACCTCGCCTTCCGCTCTTTTCTTCTCGAGCTCCTTCTGCTTGGCATGTTCCTCGGCGATGCGAGCCTCGATCGCTGCCAGGGACTCCCGCGTGAACGGACGGAACAAACTTCTTTCTTCCTCTGATACAGAGTCAGAATCTTCGGACATTGTCTAAGCTGCACACAGCTGAGCCACCTTCCTAAACATTCGAAACATTCTTTATTAACTCCCTGCCATATATCGAATTTAAAGACCCTTCAATCCGAAATAGTTAAGGTTGCCATCTTGCAGCGAAATTCAAACTTTGGAGAGTATTCTTTGGCTGAAAGATATACTCAGTGATAAATTTTAAGGATTAAGGTATTAATGATAGTATCATTACTATAATATGGCAAATATCGAGTCTAAGCATCCTCTAATTAGAAATAGTTAAGGTTAGGTCGCCATCTTGCAACACAACCGCGAAATTCAAACTGTAGAGCGTAGTATTATTTTACTGAAAGATATACTGAGTGATCAATTTTAAGAATTGAGGAATTGATGACAGTATCATCAATATAGTATGGCATGTATCGAGTCTAAGCATCCTCTAATTCGAAATAGTTAAGGTTAGGTCGCCATCTTGCAGCACAACCGCGAAATTCAAACTGTGGAGCGTGGTATTCTTTAACTGAAAGATAAACTGAGTGATAAATTTTAAGAATTAAGAAATTGATGACAGTATCATGAATATAGTATGGCACGTATTGAGTCTAAGCATCCTCTAATTCGAAATAGTTAAGGTTAGGTCGCCATCTTGCAACACAACCGCGAAATTCAAACTGTAGAGCGTGGTATTCTTTAACTGAAAGATATACTGAGTGATCAATTTTAAGAATTGAGGAATTGATGACAGTATCATCAATATAGTATGGCATATACCGAGTCTAAGCATCCTCTAATTCGAAATAGTTAAGGTTAGGTCGCCATCTTGCAGCACAACCGCGAAATTCAAACTGTGGAGCGTGGTATTCTTTAACTGAAAGATATACTGAATAATAAATTTTAATAATTGAGGGACTGATGATAGTATGTCTCATAACAAAATATTTAAACAGGTAATTGCGATTGACGTATACACACGTCATGTCAAATAAAGATTATTATTTACTATACAAAGTTTTTTTGTAAAATTTGTGGCAGGAGTATTTACCCAGAATTATTACTTGATTTTTGTTATGTATTCTGTGATGGACTTTTCAAACTAAATTCTGCAATTAATTGTTTAATAATGTTAGTAATGTGTCTAGTAGTAAAGTGTTAAATAATAGTAGCATGTTTAATAATAAAAAATTAAATAATTGTAACATGTTCCATAATAAAATATTAAATAATAGTAACATGTCCAATAATAAAGTATTAAAGAATGGTAAAATTTTCAATAATACAGTGTTAAATAATAGTAATAAATATGTAATTTGTAAAATTTGAGACCCCTTGCCAAAAATAAATAAAAATTGAAAAAATTTTAATGTAATATATCCAGTAATAAAGTACTAAATAATAGTAACATATCCAATAATAAATAATTTATAATATTTGAGATCCCTGTTAACAATCAATAAAAATTGAAAGAATTCTAATATTATATATCTAGTAATAAAGTATTAAATAATAGTAACATATCCAATAATAAATAATTTATAAAATTTGAGACCCCCGTTAAAAATAAGTAGAAATTGAAAAAATTCTAAAGTGACTCCCTCGAAAAAATTGAATAACATTAAAATGTAAAAAGTGAATAAAGATGATGAAAATGGCCGAAATATCCACGTGGCCATTTTGTTCGGGTAAATGGATATCCGTGAAACCGAGGTTACACTTGGGACCGAGGAAATTGTAGGCTGAACGTATTTCTGTAATGGACCGATACATTTCGAGAACCTTTTTACCGAGTCTGTCCTATAACAGTGGGTGATAAACTTCACGATACTACGATACCATAGAATTTCCTGTTAGCTCACTTGAAACATTGAAAACTGAGGGAGAACTTCTATTAAACTGTTCTGTCCCTAACCCCAAATAAAGAACCTTGACACCGTGAACTTGTTATTGTTTTTCGAACTGAAAATTTGAGTCCAACTTGTTCGAACGAGTCGATTAAAAATTCGAACAGAGAAATTAGGTCGGTTGAAAACGTGAAGTTCGGTGTAAAAATTCGAGTCGATTAAGAATGTGAACTTTTTGAGAACGGGAAAATTGGGTCGATTACGTGAACTTCAAACCGGAAGTGTGAGTTGTTGAGAAAAGTGAACTTTGAAAAAACTGGATTATTGAATTAATTAGAAATGTTAATTGTTTCTGATTTTGTCAGTCTCTAGGAGACATTTTTTGGAGAACATCCAACGGAAACTTAATTGTATTCAAATGAAATGCACCAGTGTCGAATGAATTCCTTAATTACTGAACCTTGTGCCATTGATAAATTATAGACAATAAGAGGACAAAGCTTCTTTTTATGAATTGGTGCAACGAGATAAGCAGATAAAATGTCCTTCAAATGGTAATTCAATTTGATGAACACCTTTGTTGAAGAAAGGATTGCTGCACATGTATGAAACAATGGGTCATTTTGGTCCATTATTATAGGCATGTGTTGCTCAGAAATCATAAGACATTTTAACATTTTTTTATGTATTCACTATTCACTATTTATTTATGCAAACGATTCATGTTAAATTCAAAATTAAACTTTATATTAAATACAAAATTAGTTGTATCACAAAAACAACCTAATTGTTTCAATAAAGCAAGTTGTTGCAACAAAACCTTAATTTAAATTTTAAATTAAGAGATGTGTATTTACTTGAGGTTAAGAAAATGTAAATTTTTAATAAATTATTCAAAAATTTTAAAAAATTTTAAAAACTTCTATCTGAAGCTTTCTATCTTTGGTAATTTATTACATAGAAAAAATGAAAAAGTATTTGAACAAAAAAAGTAAAATGGTGATGAACAATTTCTTCCGAACACCTTAAAAATTTGCCTTTGTCTCGATTTAAGTGTTCATTAATTCATACGGCACCTAAGGTCGGCTCTGAATGAATAAAAGCTTCTATAAATAGCCAATCTAATATCTAGTTTCTGGTGACATACGTGACTGGAAATAGAAATGTATTAATTATGTATGGGATTTATCGAACAGACAACTGTCAAGTTAATACAACACCTATAGGAGAACTCTAATCCAACATGAACATCATGGAGAACATTACGAATCTATTTATCGGGAAACGATTTTATTGTAACCGTAGGTTAATAAGAGTATACTAGCTTCTTGTATCGCTATTTAGTCCTTCACACACATGCAGATATGATCAAGATCTAGGAGTAGATATACGGTCTCTAGTATATAAGATAAACTGTTTCTTTATCGTCGAGTGGCAGGAAAGAGGGTGTAGTTTAGAGATTTATACAATTATCAATTTTAAAATTAACAAGTTTTAAAATTTGCAAGTTTTTAGGTTTCCAGAAGATGATTTTCAAGTTTTCAGACTGTAAAACGTTGGAACTCAAATTTTTCAGTTTCTGAATTCCTAATTTACAATTTTCCAGTTGTATAAAATATCTGCAAGATATTAGATAGAAATAGGATCTACGGTTGTGACAATGTGAGAACAACAATTTTACCGAATTCAGATACACAGGCATTTATTTAGTATGTCATATAAGGATGCCATGAAATTAACCCTTTGCCTTACAGTATCTCCCACACGTGACGTATTCACGCTTCAATAGTGACAAATTTTACTCGAACTTTTCATACACTTCAATTTGGAGTTCAATAATAATCTACATAATTAAGGATTGCCAAATACAAAATTGACATAACATTTCAACTTTCGTTCTCTGTTTCAATATTGTAGCTGTGCTCAGTTCTGTCTGACGCACCTGACAAATCATAAGGCAGTGGTGGCACTATGGAACTGCACCCCCCACTTGACATTATACAACTTAGTAATTTTCTTTTAGAATGTTATCAAGTTTCCGAATAAATTTTCTTTTCATACATGTTTTAAGGCAGTAGCTAAAAATTTTCTGGAGCCCCCACTAATTTTAGCTACGAACCGTCAAGGGGTTACATGAAAATTTCTTTGTAAATCCGTTGCAATAAAGTAATCTTATAAAATCCAACTAAATAAAGTTACAGATGTCAACTCACGAGTTGACCCAAAGTTAAAGGAGCTGTGAACACTTGCAGTTAATAATGGCAATAACAACTGCTGAACGCAATTCGCACTATCTCACTCTCGTTTGCCTGTCATAGTTTTTGGCCTAATTTTGCAACCGCTCGAGCCAATTGCTACCATCGAAAATATATGTGAGGCGATTTTTCAATTTTGACCAATAGCTCTTCTAACCCCTTGCACTATTTTGACGAGTCTGACTCGTGACGCACTGGTACTTCAGTTGGGATCAATTTTACTCGAATTTTAAATATTCTTCAATTTGGAGTTCAATTATAATTTGCATAGTCAACGATTGCATAATACCATGTTGTCATAACATTTCAACATTCTTTGTCTGTTTCAATATTGTAGCTGTGTTTAGATAGTTCTGACTGACGCACCTGGCAAATAGGTCATAGTGCAAGGGGCTAAACACGCCTCTTCACGCGCCAACTCGTTGACAACGGTAGTAGATAAACTTACTTTTGATCGGTGCTAACAGTTCCTGAAGTGTAATGTGCGCGTGTCCCACGATGCGGGGGTGTAATAGAGTGGCTGCTGGGGTGGCTGCGGCTGTGGCTGACGAGGACGAGACCGATGCTGAAGAACGCGCGATTTGCCGGCTAGGGGCCGGTACCTGGGCGTCGATTCGGAACGCGTCGTGCCGCCGATGCGATTCGACGACGCCGTTACGTACGATCGGACGGATAAATGCGCTTCGTGCAGCACGTCGACTGCCGATCTACCGACGCTCTTCTTTTCCCTCTTCTTGTCGATCGCCGTGACGCAAATGCCTCTGTCGATACTTTCCTTACCGATACCGCTATCGCTATATCTAACACTCTTTCTTCCGTCTCTCTCGCTAACGTTGCTATTGCTGCTATCGTTACTGCCGTTGCTGCTGCGGCTGTTGCTATTTGAATCTCGTTCCGACGAAATGGCGACGAGAAATGACGAACGCGCTGCGGCAGTGCGTGCTATGTCGGGGACCGTCCAACGCGAACCAAGATTTTTCATGTCCGACCTGTCGTCCATCGCAAAAATTATCATTTAAGACTTTATACATACAAATTTTCGTCACTTTTCATTTTGTTAGCACATTCTTTTGCCGTTTTGTGTCTTCTTACTGTTACTTCTGTTTGAAATACAAACTTAATTTAATTTAGTTAATATTTACTACTGATAGGCTTTGCTATTCGAATTTACTTTAAATTTCGGAACTTTATTTAACTTAGAATTTTGAACGGGAATAAATTTGAATGATAGGTTAGGTTAGGTTTGGTTTTAATGTTCAGTTAGCTAAGTAGATTGTTACGAAGATTGAGGTAATTTGCGTAATTGAGGGCCTATTAGGGCTGTATGTAGGGCTATGGCTCGAGTGAATTAGTATTAGGTCGAAGTTTAGGTTCGGGTTAAGCAAGGGATAAATTAGGTTTGGTTAGGATTTAGTTAAGACTAGGTTAGGTTAAAGTAGTAAGATCAATCTTGAGGTTAAGTTATGATAAAAATGGTGTAGAATAAGAGTTAGGAGTTGTCTAAAGTTAGGTTAGAACTTTAAGTGGAGTAAAGTTAAGATAAAGTTAGATTATGCTATTTGATAAGGCTAAATCAGAATTAGACTAAAATCTGATAAAGTTTTGGTTAGGATCAGGTTAAGATTATATAAAATTAGGTTAAAACAATGATAAGTTAAATTAGGATTGTTGTCTTAGGTTTAAATTAGAATAAAGTTAAGTTAAATTACGTCAGAATAAAGTTAAGTTAGGTTATGTTTGATTTCATAATTTGATTCCACTGTGGTTGAAACTTGAAATATAACCTAATTTCAAACAGAAGTAACTGAATTTCGAATGATAAAATTATTTCGTTTGATTCTCTGTTCAGTAGAAGAATATTAAATTCTATACTTACGTGTGAATGAAGCGACGGGTGCGATCAATCCGTTATTCGAAATAACATAGTCTGATCTTCGAGTCGATCGATACTTATCTACAACAGAAAACGAAAGAAACCTACATCAGTGGGGGGAAAATACACTCGATCATTAAAAACAGATCAAAATTTCATGTATCCTATGACCCACATACATGTTCCTATCAAAGATACAGTGTATGCAGAAAGTATTCGCGAAATCAGCTTTGAATATTTCATAAAATTCCGATGCATTTCCTAATTTCAATTCAGACAATTTTTAATGATATTCTTCTTCACATTATTGCGGACAAAACAATTTTTGTTTTTAAACGTTTAAATGCAAATGTAGTACTATTTTATATTATTTTATGCTATTTCGTATTGTGTTATACTATTTTATATTTTTTATTATTAGTTTAAATTTGATATTTCCTTTTAGTTATTGAAAAATAAATTTATTGACAGTAAAGTTTTGTATGAGATATATGTTACAAAGTATTAAATCGACAATTCAACATGAAATAATTTTATTATAAACAATTTAGAAATATAAATCAATTAGAACATAGGACTGTAACAAGGTTCAATAGAGAATAGCATTGTAACAATATACAAGAGTACAAAAGTAACTGTACATAACAATATATTGCAATGAAAAAAGTTTAACCGAATATAACAATATAAAACTGTAAAAGCATGCAATACAAAATTGTGAAAATATGTATGTAAAACCGCAGCAGTGCTTCAAAACATATCCTCGCATGAATATTAATATCAAGCATAAAACTGACACAGGAATACATTAAATACGATAACCTCAAAAATACGTTAAATTCAAAATAAAGTCAAAAGCACATTAAACACGAAAATGAACACAAAAATAAATTAAAAACAGAACGAAACTGGAAAATAAATAAAACACATAACTGAACTAAAAAAATCCGCTAAATACAAAAATGAACTTAAAAATACATTAAATGTAGAACTGAACTTGAAATTAAGCAGGAAACTGAATTAAAAAATCTGCTAAATACAAAAATGAGCAAAAATACATTAAATGTAGAACTGAGCTTGAACTTAAGCAGAAAACTGAACTAAAAAATCCGCTAAATACAAAAATCAGCAAAAATACATTAAATATGCAACTGAACTTGAAAATAAATTAAGCAAAATGCAAAAATGCCCTCAGAACTACATTAAATACAAAAACGAAGTCAGAAATACACAAAATAGAAAAATGAAACGAGAAGAGTACAATAATATAACCAATAAAGAAAATATAAAACTGTAAGAATATACAGGGAAATATAAAACCGTATCGGTATAGAAGAGCGTAAAAGTGTAACGATAAATAACATGAGCCCCGCTCGCATGCCGTCGAAGGGCCCTTGATAATCGTCCGTGTGCAAAAGTATTTCAGGCGTAACATCTTTCGGCAAGTAGTTTAACCACTCGAGTTTTTTCGTCGGTGAAAGAGCTCGGCGTGTTCACGCATATTCACGACAACAAAAATTTACACGGAGCATGCGATATAGAGAGTCGGCTCGAAGAAGGGTGTCGGTGGTCTTTGACCGAGTTTCGCGCGGTCGATCATATTCCGCCGGAACTCGGTCACGCGCTTATGCATCGGTGTCGTCGTCGCGGCGCCAACGCCGAGGAACCGACGTCGACGTCGGCCACCTCGAAGCCAAGTAGGAAAAGTAAGAGTGAACGCTTGATTGCCAGTAGAACGACTATACGCAGAATCAGACACACGAGCCAAATGGTCAGCCGAGAACAAAGATGGCCGAAACAGTGCCGACTCTACGACTCCATGCCCCCCTCACTCTTATTACCGAATTCGATATTTCTTCTAGGGTTTTGGGAGAAATTTTATGGAGGTTGGATTTCACAGACCACTTTGAGTCTTTTCACTTGAAATTTTGAGGGTAGTCTACGCCCTACTCATTTTTATTACCGAATTCGGTATTTCTTCTGGGGTTTTGGGAGAAATTTTATGGAGGTAGGATTTCACAGACCACTTTGGGTCTTTTCACTTGAAATTTTCAGGGTAGTCTACGTCCTAAATTTGCTGTATCCCCCTCACTCTTATTACCGAATTCGGTATTTCTCCTGGGGTTTTGGGAGAAATTTTATAGAGGTAGGATTCCACAGACCACTTTGGGTCTTTCACTTGAAATTTTGAGGGTAGTTTACACCCTAAATTTGCTGTATGCCCCCATCACTCTTATTACCGAATTCGATATTTCTCCTGGGGTTTTGGGAGAAATTTTATGGAAGTAGGATTTCACAGACCACTTTGGGTCTTTTCACTTGAAATTTTGAGGGTAGTTTACTCCCTAAATTTGCTGTATCCCCCTCACTCTTATTACCGAATTCGGTATTTCTTCTGGGGTTTTGGGAGAAATTTTATGGAGGTAGGATTTCACAGACCACTTTGGGTCTTTTCACTTCAAATTTTGAGGGTAGTCTACGCCCTCCTCATTTTTATTACCGAATTTGGTATTTCTTCTGGGGCTTTGGGAGAAATTATGTGGAGGTAGGATTTCACAGACCACTTTGGGTCTTTTCACTTGAAATTTTGAGGGTAGTCTACGCCCTAAATTTGCTGTATGCCCCCATCACTCTTATTACTGAATTCGGTATTTCTCCTGGGGTTTTGGGAGAAATTTTATGGAAGTACGATTTCACAGATCACTTTGGGTCTTTTCACTTGAAATTTTGAAGGTAGTCTACACTCTAAATTTGCTGTAGCCCTTCACTCTTATTACCGAATTCGGTATTTCTTCTAGGGTTTTGGGAGAAATTTTATGGAGGATTCCACAGACCACTTTGGGTCTTTTCACTTGAAATTTTGAGGGTAGTCTACGCCCTAAATTTGCTGTATTTTCGATCCGACGAATCGATAGAAAACCGTGTTTTAGTATCGTTTTCGATCATTTTTGACAAGTAGAATCTACTGAAAGCATGTTCAAGCTTAACTCATCGTTGATACTGGTCATCATAAATGACGTCATGAATCCTACCTCCATTATGGTCGTCATGAAATCAACCATAATCGTGTATGGTATCGTTTTCGATAGTTTCATGCACGTTTGATCGTTTGGGTAAAATCGCCCTTGTTCTATATGTAGGTACTCGAAATTTTGAATACACACTCGAAGTCGCGTGGTCTGTGGACTAGTTTTATTGTTATCACTTACAAAAGCTTCTGAATAATTTCTATAATTTAAGGTGAAGAATGTAAGCCACTTTGACGCGGTAAATGTTCGTGTGCGCAGAGTTTGAATAACTAGTCCGATAAATGATCGATTCTTCTAAATGGGCTTATTGTTCCTTCGTACGAGAATATCAACAGTTTGCATTGATGTTCTTTGTTTTTGAGTGACTGCTACTTTCTTGTGCGGTGTTTAATCGGTGTTTGTCATGATGATGTTATATAAACTTTGTTTATGTAGTTAATATAAATAATAATTATATGCTAAATAAACAAAGTTTATGTCGTTCGAAATTTAATTATTATGAGAATTGAAGTGTATAGTTATTAATTCTGTGTTGATATGTTGATTGTGAATATGATTGAGACTTAGAGGATTTAAAAATATGCAAATTGAGAATTAAGAAACTCTGCAAATTTGAAAATTTTGAAAGTTGGAGGTTTGAAAGTTTAGAGGTTTTGAAATGTGGGGAAACTTGGGATTCCACAGATTTGGAAATGAAAAAATTTAGGATTATTGAAATTTGAAGGTTTCAGAATTTAGAAATTTGGAATTTTGGGGATTTGAAGAGTTTTAAATTTAGGAACTCTGAAATGTAAAAATTTGGAACGTTGGAGGTATGGAAAATTTGAAGATTTGGGAATTTAAGGTTTTGGAAATTTGTGAATATAGAAATTGGAAAATTTGAGAATTCGTGCATATAGAAATTTGAAAATTTCAGAATTTGTTGATGTAAAAATTTGAAAATTTCAGAATTTGACATAGAAATTTGAAGATTTTAGAATAAAAGAATTTGAAAAATGGTCATTTGAGAATTTAAAAATTTGGGAATGCAAAAATTCAATAATTTAAAAATTCAAGAACACAGAAATTTATAAACGTGAAAATTAAAATTTTCGAAGATCGTACACCATGAAAGGTCACTGATCTGAAATCTACCATAGCAAAATGAAAATTATCTTTAAAAATGAAGCTAATCCACCCCTTCCAAATAATATAAGAAATATCTTTAACAAAAAACAAATTTTAGCATTAAATCCTGACGAATTGTAATTTAAAACATACTCAAAACTCACAGTAAACGTTACAAAAACGTTACGCTACCATCGCGAAGCATAATGTTTGAAAGCCACTGAAATGTTCCTCGTAAACTTGTAAATCCAGATGATTTCAGGACGAGCCTATAAATCCGGATGTTTCAGAAGGAAAAAAAAGGAACGAGCGTTTAGTCTTTTTAACAGGGAATCTCTTGCAACGTCGAATGCTTTTGTTGATTCCTCGATGAAGGCTGATTTACCGTAGACATACCTGACCCCGTTTCTCTCTAGCCTGCGTGTTGGCAGAGTGCCTTTTTTATTGTAGTCGTATATCCGCAGGATAAAAGCTGCAATAGGCAATTAAATCGAGCTTCATCGCATTCCATATCCTCGAATTACATATTTTTTTACCATAACCTTTCTCGTGGAGCGTCTACGGTCTCGTCTGATGAACGAACAAGTGTCTACACAACGAAAAAGTTGACTTGGGGTCTTTCTGAACGATTGCAATCTGCGCTTTCTGATTAAAGTCGCAATTAAGGTTAGTGAATTAGTGCAGTTGATTAAGTGTATGTGTTCGCTTTTTTGTGAAGTTAGGTTAGGTTGGGTGTGTTGAGTGTAAATAACCTGAAAAGCTCAGCATTATTGCAATTGGACTGAAATTATCATTTATTAATTGGTATGTCAAACAACAAATTTTGGAAAGTATTAATTATTTTGAATTGTAAATTTTGATTAGTTATACAGAATTAATATTAAGGTAATTTCATAGTAATTTCGTATAATCGAATCTGACTATGCTTAATGCTAATCTAAATGTTATTTTGACATAACCTAACTGAACTATTACGTCACTGTAACCTAATCCTAACTTAAATTTATAGTTAAGATAAACTAACCTAATTTCACTTAGTTGGGTTAACTTAGCCTAACTTTACTTCATAGTTGAGTTAACCAAACCTAACTTCAATTGATTGTTGAGTAAACCTAACCTAACTTCAATTGATAGTTGAGTAAACCTAACTCAACTTCACTTCATAATTGGGTTAACTTAACTTAACTTCGCTTCATAGTTGAGTTAACCTAACCTAACTTCACTTCATAGTTGAGTTACCCTAACCTAACTTAACTTCATAGTTGAGTTAACCTAACCTAACTTAACTTCATAGTAAAGTTAGGGTTATGATTTCATAATCAAAACCTAATCCTAAACTATAACATTAATAAAACCTATCCTTAACATAACTATAACATTATAACCTAACTAAACCTTAATACTTAATACTTAACACTTGTAAGCAAATTTGACATAACCTAAACTGATCTAACCAAATAGATCCAGTTCAATCTAACCTTAACCTAACACTAACTAAATCATAACATAAACTTCATCTAACCATAACCTAACTACAATCTAGCACTTAGCTAACACTAACCTAACCTTAAACTTATGGTAATGAGAGTCAATCTATCAGTACTCATCACTTATTACCTTCATTTCAAAAATACAAAAACAGTTCTATGCTATTCCATCAGTTTATAATTAAATTTCTAATAAATAAATGCGATAAATATTTGAAAATGCAAAAAAAGAGTCGAAATAGTATAGCAATGAAAAGAAAAGGATTTTTGTTGATTGCAGTGTTAGAAACAGGGCCGGCCCTAGAAACTTTGTCGCCCTGTGCCTAACCTAACCTATCCACATTTCTACTTTCCACTCTCATAACATAAAATCCATAAATCCAAATAAAATTAATGATCACAAAGTCGTTTTTGTCACAAAATTGTTCAAATATTTTATAGACAGTAAATAAACATCGTTCAGCAAATATCAAAACTTGACAATAAAACTTTAACATCAAAACTGAACAATCAAACTTCAATACCAAAACTAAATAATCGAGCTTTAATATCAAAACTAAACAATCATCAAACAAGTTCACTATTTTCAAACGCTATCCTTAATTAATTAACCTTACTTATCTATTGATTTCTCTTTCTATTCCCTACGTAAACATGATTATATCAGCTGATCGACATGACTGTGAGACTTAACACCTAATTTTATCGTAACATCTTTAATCACTTAAATTATAGTCAAACCTCGATTTTTATAAAAAGTCAGTATACCAACAGAAAGTTTTGAGTAAATTAAATTGAAATTTTTCAGGTGAAATTTTCTGAGGATCTTTTTTATATCGCATACTAATTTTTCAGGGGGTGAAAAGAAGAATTTTTGTTGAGCCACCTTGCAGCTGCCATCTTGATGGAGCGCAGACGCACAGTGGCGCCATCGCAGACCACAGGGAAACGGAAAAACGTTTTCTGCACGTTGTGTGCGGTGGCACAGTAGCGACCCGACGCCGACGACGACGCCGACGCCGACACCGATGCCGACGTCGCGTGACGTCACGAACCAGGCCGGGTACGTTGCGGAAAAACGTTGCCATGACGACGAGCACTGACGCTACCGTCGCCGCACTGTCGTTTTACCACCACCATCCCTCGAGCTACATCCACACCAATGCCAAGGATTGAAAAACGACCAAAACGGCCAAGGGAATCATAGCTGCTTTTTTTATTCCCTTACACGGATGCGCTAGCTCAATTTCTCTTAATACCTCTGTCATTTATCGGAAACGTCACGTTTTGTACTTTCTCATAGTCTTTTTGGGAAGTATTGATGTATTGGGTCGTTTAGAATTCGTAGGATTTTTTGGTGTATTTTATCTTTTATTTAATTGGGTGACGTTGGTAGAGACGGGGATTTTTATATGGCAGAGGTTCTTGGAGGGTGGTTTTAGAGGGGTTCTCAAATACCCTAATTCTCAAATTCTCACATTCCCAAATTTCCGTATTCCCCAAATCCCACATTTCTGAATTGCTATATTTCCAATTTCCACATCCCCAAATTCCCACATTCCTAAATTCCCAAATTTCCATATTCCCCAAATCCCACATTCCCGAATTGCTATATTTCCAATTTTCACATCCCCAAATTCCCACATTCCCACATTCCTAAATTCCCAAATTTCCATATTCCCCAAATCCCACATTCCCGAATTGCTATATTTCCAATTTCTCACATTCCCAAATCCCCACACTCCCAAATTCCCACATTCCCAAATTCCCATATTCCCAAACTCCCAAAATCCCCTAATTCTCAAATTCCCAAATTTCAAATTCCCAAATTCCCAAAATCCCAAATTCTCAAGATCCCAAAATTCTAGACTGAATTTCCCAAATCCCCAAATTCCCAAAATCTCAAAGTTCCAAAGTCCCAAAATGAAAAAATCCCAAATTTCCAAGATCCTAAATTCTGAATTCTCAAATCCCCAAATCCCCAAATCCCCAAATCCCCAAATCCCCAAATTCCCAAATTCCTGAAACCCCTTATGGGAAAAAATCCCAAATTTCCCAAATCCCTAAATTTTGAAATCCCCACGTCTCTAAATCATTGCCTAATTCCCAAATCTTGATAATTTATTATTTGTACCTAACAGTTCCTAAAAAATACATAACAAAACAAATGCATGTCTTGCAACCCTAATATTGATGATTATTTTTACCCCCACAATATACAACAAAATTCACATTAAATATTTAGTGGTTGTCCCATATTTCATGGAAATTGTGTCAAAATTATTCAGTAGATCGTGCAGTGTCCCTTATGGAAACGAGAATCGATTTGTAAGTAGTATAAGAAGATGAAAGTGCGGCCGCAGTGGAACAAACTTACTTTGCGTCACCCATGAAGAGTAGAGTAATTGTGACAGCTGTTGAATATAATTTAAATAATTGAAAACGACATCGGAAAGTTTAGAATCGATAAAAATACTATTACTAAGGATTCGAAGTATTAGAAATTCTGATATTAATGGTTGAAAGACTCAAATTATTACACCACGAAATTTTTTCAAATATATTACTATTTTTATAAAATATTTTCTTGGTTAGTATATATTTTGTGCATTTTACGTGTTGTAAATACAATATTTCGTTGTTTTTTAAATGTATAAACTTAATTAATGTAATTCTCTTTTTGCACGATTTAGTATGGTTAGGTTAGGTTTGCACACTTTTCATTAACAGTTTAGTAATTATTGAAGGTTTGTTACTAGATATTATAAATATATTACTAGTACATTATGTTAACAAACTACCACATTTTGTTTATGACACAATTATAATAATTTAAGGACATAATATTTCATTGTTTAATTACTAGTTTCTATTAATAGTGTAATAGTGTAACTTTTCAAAATTTTAATTATAAATTTCTTTTTTTATTTAATGGTGAAATATTTATTAATTAGTATTATTGAATTCTTGTTTTCTTTAATGATGGATGTTCGAATAATTTCATTAATTACCTTCTTATTTCATTGAGTAAACTTTACTGCTATAATAAAAATAATCATATTTTATTTGTTATGATTACAACCACTATAAACTCAATTATTTTTTTCCACTTTACTATCTACAATTTTCAATTTAATTTAGTATTAATACTATTAAATTTTTTTTTATATTTATCCATATAACCAATGACTAAAATTTACATGAAATACAACAGTAAATAAATATCTAAAGACGACTATTAATGTTCTTTACAAGTCAACTTCTTTTTTAATTAAACGCAAAAATATAAATTAAAATCACTCAATTAAAACGAAACAAAAAATATTGAAAAGAGTACAAAAATAGGCAATGCAAAAATAATGAACAAATAAGGTAATTTACAAAGTTTAAATTCAACAAACAAGATTATAACAAACTCGCTATTCAATGCAGAGCATTTATCTAGAACCGCGCAACAAAATGGTCGAACAAATTCCAGTGAATTGAATGAAATAAATCCCCAATTGTTTAATCGATAATCGAGGGGTCAATCAACCTTGACCAGTTAAAAAATGATCGCAGGAAAGATAGAATACATATATCTGAAGCTAAAGCACAGTTGCAGAACAGGGCCATGCGTTCTTGCGAGGACAATCGATCGATTGCCCGTTTGCCTGGATGGCTGGCCTAACGGCTGACTTCTTCTCCTACGGTTCAACTTCGTCTACGCTTCATATAAGACCACCCTGTACGCCAGATGTGATCTCGATCAAGTGTTCTTCAACAATCGATAGAACCTTGAACCCTGCATTATTTTCTCTGTGCTTAACACTCGAACAAACTGTTGTTCAACGGGCTTCTATTCTTACATTGCAAATGTGTAAATGGGGGGTTGCGATTAAGTGTGTGTACACGTGGAATCGTTAAAACGGCTAATATTGTATGTGGAGACTGAATGAGAAGAGGTGGAAAGGGAAAACTTGCATTCAATTTAAGGGATTTACCCTTGAGTAGTATAATAGGGTCAAGTTGTATTGTATTAAGTGTTGTTTGTTATATTAAGATCAACTGTTAAATCGGTGTTCTTTATTCGGAAAACTGGACAATGTATATTATTTATTAGCAAAAAATTCTTAAATTGCAAATGTGTGAATGAGGGGTTGCAATAAATTAGGGTGTGCACATGTAGAATTATTTCTTTTAAGTATTAAATATATTTTATGTATTGTGCATGAGAGGGGCTATTATTTATCATATTACTAAATTAATGTTTTTTATTCTGAAAATTAGATGACAATGTATATTATTTATTAGCAAAAAATTCTTAAATTGCAAATGTGTAAATGAAGAGTTGCAATAAATTAGTGTTTGCATATCTAAAATTATTTCTTACAGCAAAATGCTAAATGTCTGTATATTTTTGTGAATGAAACTATTATATGTTATATTATTAAATTAATGTTTTTTGTTTTGAAAATTAGACGGCAATATATATTATCCATTAATGAAAATCTGTTGTTTGTTATATCGAAATTAATTGTTACAGTGAAATAATATTTTTTTATTTTGAAAACTAGATGAAGATGTGCGTCATCTATTTTTAAATTGCAAAATGTAAATGGAGGGTTGCAATAAGTTAGTGTATGCATATGTGTAGGATCATTCATCATATGTATATGTTGTGTATTACCGGGATTGTGAATGAGAAAATTATTTACATTCAAGTTTAAGGGAGTGACCCTTAAGTACTACATAGGGTGAAGTTTGACCATTGACCTTTGTATTACATTAAATCGATAGTTTTCATTTTCAAAACTGGATGTACGTTATTCAAAAAACTGTTTATTTTCGTTTAAAAAACTTGTAGTGTGTACTTTGAGAAATGATGTTATTTTTTAATTATGTAAATTAGAGTATTTTTGAATATTTACATTTGACCATTTCTAAATTAAAAAATTTGTAATTTTAAAGGTTTTTGAATTTGGATGTTTGAATTTTTAAAGAATGTTTAAAATTTTTAAGCTTTTAAATTCGAAAGATTCTGATACTATAATTTCTCACCCCCAAATTTCTGAATGTAAATATTTGTAAGTACATAAATTTGAAAATTTTAAAGTTTGAAAATTCTGGACTAAGATCGAAATTTAACTAAACCTTTTTTGCATAAGAAATATAAAAAATGTCAAAAAAGATTTACGTTCTTCACTATAATTTTGAACTACATGAAAAGTTAAAATATACTAATCATATTTTTGAACATATGTTCATAATTCAACAGAATTATAATACTAATAATATGTATAAGAGTCTTCTATAATATAAACTAAACAACATTTTTTATTTCAAATAATTTTAAACAATATTGCACAACAGTATCACTAATATGTATGTATATCACAAAATGAACACCGAATATAAAATCTTTCTTAACTACAAATCTAAATTGAAAAATCTAATTAATAACACACATAAAATCCTGCAAAAATTATTCTTTAAAAAGACGCTATAACTCAAAATATTCAAATTTATTTTCAAAACATTCAACTCTATTTTTCCCTTTTCTAAGTAGAAATCCTTTTGAATAAGGAAACATTTCAGTGATAAAGCACGAAATAAATCAGACAAGAAGCAATTCTTCGCATTTAAATAAATAAACGAAGACAAAACCGATTGAATCTGAAGAAACGAAATGGATGTATAGTAATATCGATGAAATATGATAAAATAGGGAGAATCTCTGTATCAGAATACTTATTTCGATGCACTTCGGCTTGAAACGTCGCGCGAAACGTATCGCACCTGTTGCGTTCGCTCGCCCGTTTGCCCTGCAAAATCTCCTCTCCTTATTTCACCCTCTCCCTCTTTCTGATGCGCGCGCGTGCTTTTATAAAGGCTTCTGGTTATCATGACGCATTCGGAAGATACCGATCTGCTTTTGAATCGAAATAGCTTAATCTGATTTGAATAAAAGTTTGCAATTTCTGTCGACGGGAGAATTGGCTGTTTCACTTGGAAAAATTTGCGAATTTCGCTAGATTTATGCTGTGAATTATATTCGTATTTGAAGTAAATTGTAGAATATAGCGAATTAACAACAAAATTTTTAAACTTCAAATTTTTCATTTTTCAAGAGTGAAAATGTAATTCTGGAAAATTTGAAATTTCTCAAGAAATTTTGGAATACTACATTTTGTATATAAACACAAAATATATGTTTTAATACAAAACATAAGTTTGCAATTTAAAAATTGAGGAGTTGAAATTTTCTATACTTGGAAAAACTGCAAATTTGAAATTTCCAGTGAAAGCATTGAAGATTTGAAATTTTCTGTAGTTAAAGAATTGAAAATTTCTTGTATGAAACTTGTAAAGATTGCAGTTCCATAAAGTGCAAAATTCAAGATTAGAATTAATCAAAATCCTAAAAATTTGTATTACGAGTATTGAAAATTGGTGAGTGACATTTTTGCAATTTCTTAGTGTGACAAATTTAAAATTGTAATATCTAAAGACTATACACGTTGCATATTGTAAATGTAATTACAAAATTATGACTATTATAATACTTCAAATTTCAACCCTGTAATATTACTACAAATTTAAATGTTACAATCCTGCAAATTTAAATAATTCTGCTAGTTTCCCAAACGTCAAATCCAAAAAGAGATTTCCAAGAATCCCAAAAATCCTAACCTATACTTTCACAATTTCACCTCAACCATAAATTACAGTACCAGAAAATTGCAATCCTAAATTCATACCCGTAAATAATTACAATCTAAAATTACTATTTGCCCGAAAGATTGACTCTTGTAAAATCTCCTTGACAATTCCTGAAAATTGCGATTACTCCCTGTAACCTAAACAGAATCTAAACGATTTTACCAAAATAAACAGAGTCGATCTCGAAGCTGTTGCATGCCGAGTGCCAACAAGTAAGGTTTTATCAGAAATTACTAGGACGAAGGTTCGAACGAGAGGAACGTTTAAAACGAAGTCGAAGAAATCGACATTGACGTCATCCTTTTCCTCATGGACAGGAAAATGCGCTTCCTTTTAGCACAGACAATGTAACTTTGATACGACCTTTGACATTACATGACTGTAGTATCGATCTTTTATTTACCAAGCTAAATAGTTCGTTAAATTTTTAAAAGATGCAAATATATATATATGTATATATATTGTTTTAGAAACCGCACGAATTTTCGCGATGGTTGGGTGATCGGTGGGGATTGCAAGAAAAGATAACCTAGAAATTTCATATCTGTGATTATAATACAAGTTTCGCGTGTTTGATTCTCTTAAACATACTTAACGTATTATATTGTGGTTGTCAAAGATAATTGAAACTATCGGGTGGGATTAGTTACGTTCAATCTGAATGCATGGATCAAAGTTTACTTCCAATTTGAGGTTAGGACGGATTGGACGGATCTCAAGTTTTCTAGACGTCTTCTAGGATTTTATGGGGTTATTTTCTTGGGTTTTATAGAATAATTTTCTGGCGGTTTATAAGATAATTTTTTAGGGTTGTGAAGGATAATTTTCTGGCGTCTTATAGGATAATTTTCTAGGATTTCAGATGATAATTTGCTAGGGGTTTAAAGAACAATTTTCTGTAGATTTATAGAATAATTTTCTAGGGATTTATAGAATAATTTCTTGTAGACTTATAGAATAATTTTCTAGAATTTTATAGGACAATTTTCTAGCGTCTTATAGGATAATTTTTTAGGATTTTAAAGGATAATTTTCTAGGGTTTTAAAAAATAATTTTCTGGTATCTTACAGAATAATTTTCTAGGATTTTAGAGGATAATTTTCTAGGGTTTTATAGGAGAATTTCCTGTAGATTTATAGAATAATTTTCTAGGATTTTATAGGATAATTTTCTAGGGTTTTATAGGAGAATTTCCTGTAGATTTATAGAATAATTTTCTAGGATTTTATAGGATAATTTTCTAGCGTCTTATAGGATAATTTTCTAGGATTTTAAAGGATAATTTTCTAGGGTTTTGTAGGACAATTTCCTGTAGATTTATAGGATAATTTTCTAGGGTTTTAAAAGATAATTTTCTGGTGTCTTACAGAATAATTTTCTAGGATTTTAGAGGATAATTTTCTAGGTTTTTATAAGACAATTTCCTGTAGATTTATAGAATAATTTTCTAGGGTTTTATAGGATAATTTTCTAGCGTCTTATATGATAATTTTCTAGAATAATTTTCTAGAGATTTGGGAAATAACTTTCTAGCATTTTATAGGAAGAAGTAGGATTCTTTCAAGGTATTAACGAATAAATAATTGAACTTCGTCGAATCAAATTATAATGAAATAAATCACGTAAAATTGAATAATATTGAGTCAAATCATATCAAATTAAATCACGTTGAATTGAGTAGTGTCAAATCGCATCGAATTGAATAACGTCGAATTATATCGCATCGAATTGAATAACATCGACTTATATTGCATCGAATTGAATAACATCGACTTATATTGCATCGAATTGAATAACATCGACTTATATTGCATCGAATTGAGTACCATCAATTTATATTGCATCGAATCGAATAACATCGACTTATATTGCATCGAATCGAATTGCGTTGAATCTCGACAAATTCAATTACATTGAATTGAATCGTTACATCGAATAGACCTAACTGAACCACATCGATTTGAATAGTGTCAAATTCCATTACACCGAATTGTATTACATTCATTTGAATTGCGCCAAATTCATTCACATCGAATTGAATCAAACTGAATCACCCCGAATTGAATCGCGTCAATTTAAATAGCACCGAATTGAACCGCGTATACAGCAAAATGGTGTCTCTGTACGCCCAAAATTTCGAGTGAGAAGTTGGAAAATTGCAGCCCGTAG
This sequence comes from Megachile willughbiella, assembly GCA_945859595.2. Taxonomy (NCBI): domain Eukaryota; kingdom Metazoa; phylum Arthropoda; class Insecta; order Hymenoptera; family Megachilidae; genus Megachile; species Megachile willughbiella. The sequence continues at coordinate 5,498,439 of OX243807.1, forward strand.
CGCAAAGAGACAAAAAGTTCCATTACCCCGAATTGTATTACATTCATTTGAATTGTGTCGAATTCGATCGCATCGAATTGAATCAAACTGAATCTCCCCGAATTGAATCGCGTCAATTTAAATAGCACCGAATTGAACTGCGTGTACAGCAAAATGGTGTCTCTGTGCCCCCCAAATTTGTGAAAAGTTCGAAAAGCGCGAAGAGACAAACAGACAAGCGAACAACTGCAGATCCCAGACGCCTCGTTACCGCAACTAGGGAGTTCCCTCGAAAAGTCACCAGTCCGATCAGGGAATTTACCGAGCGCTGATTAATCGTTCCCGGTAAGGGTCGAAATAGGCGACACGTAGGTGGAATCGGGGCATGCGGTTCACGCGTTTTCTCGTGAAAGAAAGTCTCGTCGAGGTCGGTCGTCGTGCACGAGGCGGTGATCGATACCATCGCACGGCTCTTAAGCGGATCGTGCAGGTCGTATTGACCGGCAATTTTCGCGCGGAGGAAGGTCATCACGAGACAGAGGAACACAGGCAAAAGCGACGGCATTACGGAGACGTATAACGTGCATATGTAGTGTCAGGAGCGCGGCAAATACGACCTTCGTCGCACAGACACAAAGGCAACCGAAGCTATTTCACGTGCGACTAATCTCGAGAGAAGAGTCGAGCAAAGAAGAAGAGCAAGCAAGCAGGCGCTTATCGTCATCGCTAGTCAACCCCTGACTGATCCCTGACCGAGCCAGTATCGATCGATATATCGAGAATGGAACAGCAGTCGCGCGTCACGCTATACGTAAATATATGTCACTCACGTTTACGTGTGGTACGTGTCTGTGTGTCACCTTACGATTCGATTTCTCCTATCGTGGCCGACTAATCGAAACTCTAATAATGTTTACGACGATCGGAAGGTTACGGGGAAAATTCACGGTTTGAATATTTCAGATTCTGGGTTATGGATTCATGGGAATTGCTCGAGGGGCAATGAGAGATAAGCATCTTGCGACAATCGGTCGACGGGGTTGCGAACTGCACGGTAGCGCCATTAGCGCCTCACAGGAACGAACTCATTCCTAACGCACCCACCACCTACTGGAAAATACCAAATCGGGTTTAACAGGTTTGGACTGTCTAAACTACTGTCTTTATTCTTCTTTCTTAGGTAATATTTCTTGTGTATATTTGTATCTTGATATAACTAATTTTTTGAAATTATTGTTGAGTACCAATTTCAATTTCTGGTAAGAAATTTTATATTTTGACTTTGTAAGATTTCGGATTTGGAAGTTCTGAAATTTGTTAGTTGGAGTTTGTATAATTTCTAAATTAGTATTTCTGAGATTTCTGTTTAGAATTTCTGGAGATTTTGAAATTTTCAAAATTTAGAATTTCTGAGATTTTTAAGTTAGAACTTAGAAGTTCCAATGTAGAATTTCTCAAATTTCTAATTTGGAATTTCTAAAATTTCAAATCTAGAATTTGTAAAATTTCTAATTTAGGATTTGTGAAACTTCCAACTTAGAATTTGTAAAACTTCCAATTTAAAATTTCTAAAATTTCTAATTTAGAATTTGTGAGATCTCTAATGCAAAATTACTGAAATTACTAATTTAGAATTTCTCAAATTTCTAGTGTAAAATTTCTAAAATTACCAATTTATAATTTCTAGACCTTCTAATGCAGAATTTCCAAAAATTTCAAATTTAGAATTACCAAAAATTTCTGATTTAATATTCTTAAAATTTCTAACATAGAATTTCAAAAATTTCTAAAATATCTAATTTAGGGCTTCGAAAGCTAACTTACAGTTTCTAGTATTTCTAAAGTATCTAAAATTTCTTATTTACAATTTCTACAGTATTGAAAATAGTATGATCGAATCTGTAATTTAATTATTAAAATTATTAAGAACCGAAAACTTCAGAGATTCTCAACAATCACGGCTTTAAAATTGCAATGTTTGATAAACATCTCATTCCACCTCTTCCATTTTTCCTCTTTCCTGTTTTCTTTATATAATCTAAGATGCAGTTGTTTTGCACCCGTAGCACCCTTCGCGTGGTCGTCCCTGTCGTCTCTAGGAGAGCACATGCGGTCTCCAAGTAGTAAAATCGACGAAATAGCGTACACGGTGTTTACGTGATCGAGCTGCTCGTTGGATCAGACTTAAAATTTACGTTTTATTTTGCATAATGCGTTTTTATTTATCAAAATAAGAACGAGAAGATATTCGTAATACATGCAAGCGTATAGTTATTTGTAACCATTCAAACAGTAAAAACCATCTTAAATTTTAATCGAATAATTAAAAAAAACAGGTAGAAAGAATTTGAATTATTGTATAACTATAGTAATATAATTCAGAAAGCTTGAATGTATAGAATTAAATGTTTGTGTCCTTAACAGATTATGTCTGACTATACTCGTCTGTTTTCACTGTGGCGACCAACGTGTTAAATAGTACACTTAGAATTTATCGTTTCCGGTCATTTTTAATTCTGTTGATATTTATTAAATAAACGGAACAAGTTGCATTAGTGTGCAAAAGTGTTATAGTGCACTTAGACAAAAAATTGTATCGTTTTTATATAACCAGGATAAACTGTACTAATTTTGACACTGAAACTATTAATTGACAAACGTTTCATTACCAATTTATAAGAATTACATATTGAATATTATTCTTTCAAACATATTTTATTATTTCGTACGTGTATTTATTTTGAACGTGGTATAATGAAAAATTCAAGCGTATTTAATATTTGTTAACTGAATATTTGTGTAATGAAAATATAGTGAATCATAACATGTCTGCTAAATTAATATAAAATTGTTGCGTCAATTATTTATACAGTTATCACATTTACAAAACGTGTTACATTTATAAAATTTAATGATTATAATTAATTCTCAGTTTTCGTATGTATATTTTATAATTTAATGTCTTTAATCGAAGTATTCGTTTCATTTTATTCCACGATTTTTATAAATCAGTTTTCCAGTTCTTAAATGTAAAACACAAACTCACTATATGGATCTGATTCTTTGAAGTAGAGTTTTAGGTTAAGGTGTCAATTATTGTATAGTTTACCCTAGTTTTTAAATGAAGTAGTACGTATAACTGGTAATACTATATTTTTCTTATCTTTCCAGATTACCTATATATTTTTTAACACTTCTATGTGTCCCGTTATAATTTCACCGTGACAAAGTAATGACAATAATTAAGTTAAGGGTTAAACCGAGCGTTCGAATGCTTGGTAAATTGATTTTTGTTCATTTGAATCGAGTCAATTTAGATCATATCGAACTGTGAATTGAGTTGAATTGAACTGTGTTGTATCGAACTGCATCAATTCGAATCATGTCGAATTAAATCGTGACAAGTCGACCCGCTTTCAATTTCAATTGCATCTATTTGAATTTCTTCAAATTGAACATCAACTTGACTCGCATTAAATTGAAAATAAACACTAAATTAAGACGTGGTAAGTAAAGATATATAAAATTGAAATACGTCAAATTGAATCTGGGTAGAATTGAACCATGTCGAGCCAAATCAAACGAAATTGAATCGCACGAATGATATCGAATTGAAACGCATACAATCAAACTACATCGAACTGCGCCAATATCAAATTATTTCGAATCTCGTACAATCAAACCATATCGAATCAAATCACGCGGAGTCGAATCGAACTGAATCGCGATTCAAGTCAAATCCTCATCGATTCGAATCCCTCTGAATCGAATTCAGATCACATTAAGTCAATAATTACATCGAATCGGATCGAACCTCGATTAAAATCACGTCGAATCGGGTCGAACCTCATCGATTAAAAACACATCAAATCGGATCGAATCCCATCGATTAAAATTATGTCGAGTCGGAACAAACCTCGTCGATCAAAATCACATCGAATCGGATCGAATCCCATCGATTACAATCACATCGAATGGAACCCCATCGATTAAAATTACATCGAATCAAGTAGAAGCTCGATTCAAAGAGTATCGAATCGATTAGAAGCTTATAGATTAAAAAGAGTAATCGATTGACACGAAACGAATTCGAGCAGCGATCGTTCACGTTGAGCAACGAAAGAACGCTCGTTCACGCTTGAATTTGATCGCAGGTGGGGGTAGAATGAGCATTCGTATTCGCTCGGTCTAAACGCGCCCTAACGGTTCGATACGTAAAATAGCACTTACGGTCGAGGAGTTTCTCCAATAGCGTGGATAGTCGCGATTTGAACGAAAAGAAACACGACGTAGCGATAATGGAGAAGAGGCACTGCGACGTCGAAGAGGGGCGGGTTCTGAGATACCTCCGCGGGCCTTGCTTGTTCAGCTTCGGCAAGAATAAGCACACTGTCAAGCAACGACACTGTAAACTGAACCACCGTACGACGACAAACTTTTTTTTTCTTATTTTTTTTTTTTTTATTATTTTTTTCTGTCTATCTGCGTGCGCGCGTGTGTCCCCTTCCGTTCCTTTCTATGTATCCGTTACAAAACGATTCGAAAACGACACGTCCTTCCTCTCCACCAGGCGAACAACCACGTTCCCTCCCTTCCTCTTTCTTCTTCCTCTTCTTCTTCTTAACACTCGTCGCGCCTCCACCACCTCTGTTCTTCACCGCAGCGGCAAGGACCCGCCCCGTGTCGCGCTACACGAACGTGTAGTGGATAAAGAGAGCGTAAAACTTGCTCTGCGACAACATTATACGGCCGGTTATCGGTATCTCGCCGCAGTCGTCATTTCTTCCTTTACTCCGGTCTCGCCGCCCGCGTCGCAACGAAAATTGATCGCGTTGCGCGCGACGGTCCCTTCCTGGGGGACAGATCCGACGCGTTTTCTACCCTTTCCTGAACTATCCCGTTCGAGCCCGTATATCGCCGCCGTAGTCTGTCCACGATCCTTCCGTCTCTCCTGCCTTCCTCGCCGTCCTTCGTACCCTTAGCTTTCCTCGCCGAAGGACCGACCCGGTCCTTTCCGCTTCCTTTGTCTGTCGGTTCCTTCTGGCACGTACACGCGCGCGCGCACCCTCTCTCTCTCTTCGTCGTTACCCCTCCCTCTCTTTTTCTCTCGCTGCGTTTCACCTCTCCCCACTGACGATCAAACCCGTGTCTTTCACTCGGCTCGCCACCAACACTGCGTTTTATTCCCGTTGGACACGGAAATTCACTCGGTCCAGGCGAGTCCGGGAACAACCCCGGTTCCGGCACGGTTTTTGCTGGCCAGAAATGGCTCGACTCGAGCGATCAGACGAACCCGACGCGGACGTTATTGCACCGCCACGCGCCAATCTCGCGCAGCGGACTCCACGGGAACTAATCTCGAGGCACCCCACTAAAACCCGCACCATTCGCAACCCGCTACGCGACGAACCACCCCCTGGGCTCCGAGTCTAACCTGCGCGAACAGTGTCGCAACTACAAATCCGTGCTCACCCGATGACAATTGCGGCAGTCGTTTCCCTTCGTCGTACGCCTTCGATCGAACCCCGTTCAGGCTCCTCTCCGCTTTTTTTTTTTCTCGCGCACGATCATGCACGCCACTGTATCGGGGAGCCTCCGACAACTCTCGCACGAGTATGGATTAACGTTTTACGTAACCACCGTGCCGAGTCCGGTTTATGAATGATACGGTATCGGGGTTGATGTCGCGGTTAGGATTCGTAAATTCGCGCACACCGTGCCTTCCATGCCACGAATGGATCAATGAAAATGTACTTTTCCACTGACACCACCTCGCCCGCCACCCCCGTGATAGCGAGAAACACGGTACCACACCGCGCCACCCTTACTATCGTCGACTGAAAACATTCGCCTATCGGTTTCGAACGACCAACCGCTTCTGAAAGCTCGACCGTTCAGCTTTCGTGAGGGAACTGTTGGACGGCGATTGTGCTGCGATCTTACTTTATCGCCTGGTTACTAGGGCTGTGCGGGATCCCGAACTTTCGAGATCGGGACACCACGGAAAGACTCGGGAGAGATCGGGACGGATCTAGATTATCCCCCTATGACGCGGGATCCGGAAAACTTTCGGGATCGCGAAATTCGATTCGGAGCTTGCACCGTGATCTCGTATTCGCTCGGCGGAGATCGGACGTGCTCGGTTACCTGTTAACGAGCGAGGCTTGCGACGATTCTTCGTGATCTACTGTAGCCTACTGTGATTCTGGATTCGCTCGAGTTGCCTGGCTAGTAGATCGACCCCCTTCAGATCTGCAATTTGTCGCGCAGGTGATGGCCCGAGGACGACCCACATGCTTCTACTACTTACTGTCGCCATTATGATGGGGTACCATCACTGATCACTATTTCGAGACCTTGCAAATATTTTGAATGCTATGCTATGAATACAAAACGTGTTATATCGACACGTATATACTCATGCTCGATCTATCTTCAAAACTTTGCATCTGTAGATCACTGAATTCCTAGATCTTTCTATTCCTAGATCCCCTATGTCTCTGCATGTACCTTGGTATCACTATAGTGCTCTACATTTAAATCTCCATGTCTCTATATCCCTGTGTATACTTAGATCTCCATGTTTCTATATTTCAAGCAATCAATATCCCTAAATTGCAATAAATATCTCCCAATATTTTTATGTCCGGAGCCCAATAACCACCAGACTACCAGATCCTAATAATCACAGTCTATCACCAAATTTTAATAGATATTTCCATATTCCAATATATCAGATCCAAGTATCACTAAATCAATAAGTTCTAAAAAGAATTCCTAGATCTAAACATCTTTATATCTCCTAAATATCCTCAGATACCTAGAATCCAATAAATATCCTTGTATGCTAATAAACATCCAATATCCTTATATCCCAGATCTCTACTTCGTAAGAATAATACTAGCAGTTGTATTTGTGATATCTCGCTTTCTTTACTCCTTTCTTCAGTCAGTAAGTCCTTGTGTAATTATAAAATAAGAGGATTTATAAAGAAGGATATTTTAATTTATTGTTACTTATAATTTATTAATTAATGGTGTATAAATTTGTACATAATAATCCTTATACAATGCATTAACATATATACTTCAAATTGATTTACGAGTCAACTTGAAAATACGTGTAAAAAATATATGTGCTATGTATAAATATAGGAAATCTCTTGTAAAATGTAATAGTGGAATATTGATAATGCAGCTAAATGTGCACGAATTTCTATTAAACTTCGCCTAATTAACTATGTTTCTTTTTCATTGACTTAAATAGCTTTCACTGTTTCGTTTAGGCAGCTTGCGAATGCAGAGGTATAAACCAGTTACTAGGAGGATAAATAGCGGAACGCCTATACCGATTGAAATGATCATAATTACCAAATAAGAAAATCGTTCGCTTGGCGGTGTACCGTAGCCAACTAAGAATGTCCTGAAAAATATTAATGTTACTAAATCTTTGCTTCGGAAATAATTTTTCAAACAAAATGAAATTCGAATGAAATTACCATGTGGAGTAATAAGTTTTTTTATAAAATCCATCTCCTTTCGCTCCTAGCGATATAATAATTCTCTGTGTGAGCATTTCATCAACTTTGTCTCCATAGTAACAATACAACATAGAATTTACGACAGCATCGGTATGATTAGTTACTTTCACTGGTGGATATTGTACTGTTTCCGTTGAGCTTGTTGTGTCTCGGTCTACAGTTGTGTACGAGACTGGTCTCCATTGCAAATAAGCACCCTCAGTTCGGAAATCATCCATATTTTTGTTCGGTGGTGTCCTAACTTCAACCACCTAAAACCAAAATATAATTATTACATATTTATCATTCTTACTTTGAACGATAAACGATTAACAGACATTTATATTACCTCGAATATACCTGGAGTATGTTCATCGTCCAAACTTTTTTTAGGATTCACGAACATGGGTATATCAGGATTCCCTTCGCCAACTACTAACAACTCAATAGCGAATCTACTATTCGAAAAAGTTTCATTTGTTTGCATATTATCAAGAATAATATCAATCTGAGTGGAGTTCTCTGTGTGCAACATATGAGGCATAATTTCTGAATGATCAAGCGAACAAAAACCTCTTAACTGAAACAGATAGAAATAAATTACTACAAATGGTAAAATATAATTTGATAAATTACACAAATTAAACATTAACAAAATACATTACCGAAAGCTTTACGCTTCCACTTCTACTAATATTCATAGCAGTATCACTGTAATAGTTACCTTCCATGTCTAAGGTAACAAAGTCAGTGTTTTGTATTAAAGTCTTACGCTCCCATTGGAAAAACTTTGGATTTAAAATGTTTGTATTTACAACATTAGCAATGTTTATCAGTGCTGTATCATTTACGTCATTGAACTCTATAATCTAAAAATAAAATTAGTTTAATTAATTCATAATGTATTGATAGAATATGTAATGTATATACTGACCTTATTTATAACTACTCCAAAACTATACATAGGTTCCTCTGTGAATGTTACAGAATTTTTCTTGTTCAGAAGGAAATCTTCCCAGCTTATGTTCAGGTAAGCTGTGGACGAAGTAAGTGCTAATAACACGGACGGATTTCCATCGAAGTCCCACAGATAATGTAAAGTGTCATTAGGACCATCAGCTCTTAGATAAACTGTTGTTACGTTTACGGCTTTACATATTGAGCCACAGTCAGGATTCACCCATGATCGTAACTAGTGCCAGGCAAATTCTTTTATATAAAAAAATGTAAATATATTGTTTACATCTCAATGTTTAAATAATACATAAACTATAATTACAGATTCTAAAAATTATTTTATTTTATACATATCAATAACAATATTGCTGTGTAACTCTATTTATCTCTATTGGAAGCATAACAGTTTGATTAAATTTGTTCTTGAACTTCCGCACATTATATCACTGCTAATCCCTCGATTAGGGTTCTCACGTTAATTAATAAATGGGTTATGGGAACTCGTGTTCCTCATTAAGTAACGTGCTCTCAATTACCATGAAATTGTCATTCAATGACCAAAGCCCCGATACAACAATAATTTCTAAATTGACTTTAGACGGAAGATAAAACAATCAAACGATGATTCACGTTACCAGCGACCTTTGTTTTTTGTTTAAAAGAACACTGATCCAAATAACTACGAATGAAATTCAACTTTAATTGTGGCTATAACGGTACATCATTACTTACGGTTCTCTGCGTACAGTATCCAACATTTAATAGTGCAATAAACAAAATCAGTAATACGAGAACATTATTCATGCTGTCTGACGTGTGTTACAGCAAAACAAAACATTCACCACTACCTCCGTTGCAACTTGTGACGCTACTGACCGCCAATGAAGCTCGATCACTGAAATCAAAATGGATCTACGCGAGCACTGATTGCAGCGCCGCATTCGATCCCATCTTTAATTAACTGCAGAATTTTCTGGACAATCGATTTATTAATAAACTGTTGCAGTACAATTAACATGCAATATTGATTCAGAAGTTTAATAACCTATGCTGACCGCATATTTCGCTTCTAAACAATCTGTCGGTAAAAAAGAAATCTGATAGGCGCCATCTAGCGGATGGCGTTTTTAACCTGCTCCTGGTAGCAGGATCACAGGAAAAGTGAGGAGGTGTTCAGGAATTGAAGTGGTTTACCGCGCATTTTTGCGCATGCGCAGTAGTGCTGAACTGTTACTGCTTCAACATGGCGTCCTATGGTATACAGGAAATTAATAACAGAAAATTATTAATTACTCATTTCCCTAGCATAATCTATGCGCTTTTATGATTAAAAATCAATTTACAATTCATTATCAATTTTCTCATATAATATTTGTTAAAGTTTGAATTGAAAGTAATTAATTATTAAGAATCTTCTACGATCGTAACACGGTTCGATGTTTTATTTATTTCTCATTCCTGCGCAATGTTTTGCACACTTTCAAGCTCAAATTATACTCTTTAATTCTTTCTAAATAACATACAATAACTTTTGTGTTGATTTGTTGCACCTTCAATAAGTTATTAATATTTCTTTAATTGACTCGGCATACTTGAGGGAACGTGGACTCTGGAAGTATTTAATATTTTATTTTCAAACAAAATCTGAATAAATTTCATACGAGAAAATCACGACTGCATTGAAGTATACTTTTTAATCATAAAAGTGCATAACTTATTCGCAGGTAATTAGTAGTGACATATTTTTCATCAGTGGTTTTCGTTTATCCGGAGCGATGCCATTTTGGAAAAGACACGCCTCTAGTCTTGCTGCGCATGCGCACAAATGCGCGGGAAAGCTCCTCAGTTCCTGAACACCTCTTCGCTTTTCTGCACTCCTATTACCAGGACCAGCTTCAAATCACCGTCCGCTAGATGGCGCTGATCGGATTTTAATTTTACCGACAGATTTTTCAAAAATGAAAAATGAACAGAGTACCTTATCGATGTTTCATTTACAGAATTTTTTCGTCATAATAATCTACAAATCAGATGCAGGAAATGAATAATTAACAAGACTTTGAAATTAATGTCATTTATTTCATGTTGTAAATGACTAATTACATTCAACTAAAATCCTAATAAATGTTATATGAGAAAATAGATATTGAATTAGAGATTACTTTTCAATCATAAAAGTGCATAGATTGTATTCGGAGAATAAGTAATTAATGATTTTCCGCCAATGACTTCATTTATTCCATGAGCGGCCATGATGGAGGGGCGGCACCAGTCCTGCTCTACCGCGCATGCGCACAATTGCGCGGGAAACCTCCTCGGTTCCTGAATACCTCTTCGCCTTTCTGCGATCCTGCTACCAGGAGCAGCTACAAAACACTACCCGCAAGATGGCGCTGATTAAATTTCCATATTTCTTTTTACCGACAGTTTTCAGAAATGAAGTGTGTACTATTGGTAACATATCAATTGATGATACACGCAAGTAATTTAAATCAAGGTCAATGTTACCAACAGACTCATTTCGATTCAGAAGTTCCTATGATTTGACACAGATGACGCCACGTTCAGAAGTCTAATAAAAGGATTTGATGTTATCAACAACAACAGTAACGAGATGCATTAAAATTAAATAATGTTAATATTTGGATGTACTGTATGAAAATGCGAAAGTTTAAAAATGTAAAAATTTGGATATTTATGCACTCGATGATTCGACGAATTGAAAGTTTTATATTTTTAAAACTTGAAGATCTGCAAATTTTTAAACCTGAAAATTAGAAAATGATCTTGAACATTCTACAAAAATATGAAAAAGTGGAAACCCTTAAATTAAAATATTAAGAAATTTGCAATTGTACACGTTTGCGCATCATACAGTTTATTATAAACCGATACAATCTTGAATACTTACGCGATGCTATAAATGGATTTTCGATGTTCAGCAGTCAGAAAACTTGCACAATGGTTATCAGTAGCGTATCTAGGGAGGCCTTTTAGGGTTACAAAATCTCAACAAAGCAAAATAAAGTTACGTTAATTGTATTTCAATGTTATCAATATATTTTAATATAAATAATTAAATTAAGTTATTTTACTAAAATTCCAATTTTATCAAATTTTTAGCTCTCCAAAATAAACTAAGGTAGAGAAGTTAATTATTGCTATCGAACAGAAACATCAGTAAATAAATGACAAACAAATTCCAAATTATACAAACAGGACACAAAAATATACTTTCACATATTTCCCCCACCCTCGTGATACAAGGCCACTGGATCCGCCCCTGCTGATTATATTGCTGCATTTCGCGCCGAGGGAAGGAAACTCGTACCCCATTGGCCGTTAGTTTCCGCCAACGGTGGTGGAGTTACCAATCCTCGACACAGTATATTTTTTCCGCAAAAAATTTCCATAAAAATTCGAAAACTTACAACTCGCAACCGAAGCTGCGAACGAAACGTTTCGCGTCCGAAATTAAAGATGTACCAAATATCCGTGATCAGAAATACTTCATTAATTCGACCACAACAATTTATTTATAACTCGAAACGGATCTACATTGGATTGGCAGACATTAATTGGCTCCTTTCCGGGACTCCGTGTACAGCCGAGGAAAGAGAACGTGTAAAAAGAGCATTAACTTGCAGACTACGACCTTGACCGAAGCAGTGTCCGCGCCTGAGCACATACATACGTACAAATGTACGCATGTATGCCTAGCGTTTCAAGGAACTTTGTTCCTTCGGGTTCTCACTCGCCACTTTTCGGAACAGATTTTTTTACACGCGTATCCCAAATACTTCTACAAAATACAAATTTCACTCGGGGGAAAAAAATCAAAATTTTCTTCGAACCGCTTTGTTGTTCTTTCAATTAGTATCATTTCGAAATAGATTTGTATCGTCTGAAATAAAGCAATCGCGGTCAATGCTCTTGGACGATTTAACGATAGCACGCTGAAGGTCGCCGAATCAAGTCGGCGATCCACGGCGGAATACAAGCATCCTATATACCGGGTAGCTCAATTTAAAACCAGTTTAGACGTTCCAGAGAACGTGTTCTTTCGAAAAATTCGACGACAAAAAGAACTATCCTACAAACATTAATCCTTCGGTTCCTTGCAATATAATAAGCACTTATGTAGATATAAGTGTACGTGTAGATATAAGTACTTGTATAAGTATAGTATAATAAATACATGTATTCATACGTGTACAGATTACACGTTTATAAATGTAAGTACTCATAACCTATATAGGTACTTATAAATACAAGTATAAATATAACTATAAACACAAGTATAAATATGAGAATACAAGTATACAAGTATAAATACAAGTAAGGTCAAACGTATAAGTACAAATACTTCAAATAAATTTGTAGCCTCGATATACAGAATCCGAGTTGCATCTCGATCGAAGAAATGATCGAAGCGAAGGAATTGAACGATGGATTTTGAGGAAACTTACGTGGTAATCGACGAGGTTTCTGCGATATCCTGACGGAACTATTTCCGAGGGCACATCACCGATCGGTGCACGATTTCGTGGGTGTTCGGAGGGCGGATTGGTGCGTCTGGTGAAACTGTATCGGTAGGTAACTGGGCTGGAGGAATCGCGAGATCGAATTCGAAGACGAGCGTAATAATTGCAGCCGGCGCGACGGCTGAAGGACCTCCGACTGCACGTATAACTTGCGGTCCGCCGGTTGCCGGCTAGTCGGCCGGACGAAAAACAGACAAAGAGTCTTCTTGCGCCGTGAGTAACGCCGGCTCTCTCGGCCAATCAGAGGAATCGGCACGATCGCGGCCCGTGTTCAATCGGCCGGTCTACCGAGAGGAGCTTGATGACGCTGCTGCCATCCTCTACATCGAAATCAACGATTTTCTTTGCAATATTACGATAAAGTCGACCGGAGACTCGTTTCTTTCAAAAATCCTAATTCTACTTTGCTGAAACTATCAAACCGGTACCCAACTATTTTATTCTGCGTCTCACGAGTGTATCGATCTTTGCGACGATAAAGAATTTACATCTGTTTTATGGTCTAGCCTTGATTTATATACCTTTTTGCTTCGTTTTCCAGTTATACTCCGATATGTTACTGGAAAGGGTGTGGTGTGGACACTTTTAGGAGGATTCGAAATTTAATGATTTGGGGATTTGGGAATGTAGGGATTTGGAGATTTGAGTTTAAGAATTAGGAACTTGGAGGTTTATTTTGGGAAAGATTTGAAGATTTGTAAATTTGGGAATGCAGGGATTTGGAGTGTGGAATATTAAAAGTTTGACAATTTCGCAATTTCAGAATTAGAAATTTGGAGATGTAAGTGCTTGAAAATTTAGAAATTTGAGTACTTGCAGACTCACAAAAGTACTTAGAAGTTGGATCCTTGAAGGCTTGGAAATTTAAGTAATGGAAGACTTTGTTCAATCCTTGAAGACTTGAAAATTTGGGAATTTCAAAATTAAAAAGTGTGGAAACAAAGAAGCTTGAAACAGCAGACGTTGGAAACTCAAAGACAGAAACTTGGAGACCTGAGAATCGTTCTTAAATTTCCCATCATTTTGTCAAACAATTTTCTTCAATTACGTTACTTATGTTATTCGAGGGGGTAGCAGGTGATGAAAGATGCAGCATGGCGAAGCGAATCTTGATAAAGCGAAACGAAATGCCAGACGACGCGACGATACTAACGAAAAAAATGTCCTGCTACCACAAACATTTGAAAGTTTTCGAATAAAACATAGAATAATTGTCGCTGGTGATCAGACATTTCTAAATCATCGAACTGCCATCTATGTTTACTGTTTGCATTCAGTTGATTCTAACCTTCTTTTACTACAACAATCATGTAATGCAATATTATTTCTTTTGTACTTGTGTCATGCAATAAATGTCTTTTATAAATTTTCATGTTCTGAGGATGAATCTAAAAATTGTTCATCGTTAACACCCTCTGTTTTTGAGAAAATTGATTCTGAATAAAATATACAGAAGTTTGGTAATTTTTTGTCGAACATTTATTTAATTTTATTATCAAAAAGCTATTTTTTGTAGTCTATATTTATATCTTTTTGTATACTTATTTTGTTATTTATATTTATAGTGTAAATACTTCTAATATCTCTTGAAATTAAAAATTGATACTTAAGAGGCTTGGAAGTCTTGATCTTCTACAAGACATTATATCAGTGTTCAAATGAATCATAAGCAAATAACATAAGATAGTAGAATGATAACGTTATTTGACGATAGAAAAATAAATAGAAGAAATGTACTCATTCTTCTGAAAAAAATAATAATGCAATCGCTGAAAACGTAGAAGGCGATCTGCGAAAACACTGAGCAGATGTCCACTGTTTGTAGATAAAAAATTGTGAATTTGAAGATTAAGAAAATTGAGTTCTTAAAAATTTCGAATTTTTGAAATTTAGGAACTTGGAAATATAGAAACTTGTTAGTTCGAAAATATAAAAATTTAGAAATTAGTCTGAAGATATAGAAATTTTATATTTTCAAATTCTTCATAATTTCAGATTTATAATTTTTTAAATAGTGTATGAATGAGTGCACGGCATTTGCACGTCATTGGTACCATTGCGCTAAATTAACTCATTACATTTGTTAAAACAATGAGATTTCTAAAAGTTTCCAACCATTACCTACTTAGTCGATAATTTGCAGAAGAAAGTAATATCTGCTAACTTCACTTGAAACAATAAATCAACTAAGATAATAAATGTATACTTTGATTCAATCTTTGTTGATGCCTCCAGCATGCTGACCATGTTTTTAAACATTTCAACCTTGTATATTCTTACTTTCTCCTAGATCACTTTAAAAGTGAACTTCTAAAAATGAACATTTTTATTACCTCAACTCCATAATTTATATCAAGAATTTCAACTGCATCATAGATAACCATCTATATTCGAAATATTTAACAGGTTTATCCTGAAATAAAAGTGGTCCATATTCGCCATACTTGTTCTACATGCGCTATGATCCACTCGAGTGTTCATAATAAGTAGTTATTCGAGTTGCACGAAGTGAAACTTTTGTATCGGGATTGACTCGGATTCGTGAAGTACATATTGAACTTGATCCCACCTCGGCGCAGTAGTACCAGCCGATGGTTACACGGCGACTACGTCCCCGAAGAAAAAAGAAGAAAGAAGAGAGGAGAAGCGCGCGCAAGGAAGAACCGGTTTCATGGGGGTTTCAGCCTCCACAAAATGATCTGTCTGGCTTGCCGGTTCGACTCTGCTTGCCTCCACTGTTCACCTCCCGCGAAAGCGTTTGCTCCGGTGCACCACCTACCTACCCACCTACCTACCTACCTACCTACCTACCTACCTACCTACCTACCTACCTATCTACCTGTTTCTTTTCCTCCATCTCAGACCTGCTGACCAACGTACCTGATTCAACGCCAAGAGGGTTCTAACTCGCGGCATTCCTTACCGAAAGCCAGTTGGACATTCCTCGCGGGGTAAATTGATGCTAACAGACCACATGCAGCCCACCATTTCACTACACATCCGATCAAGTTCAATGTGTACTCGTGAGACGTTACGTTTTGGGGTATTTGTTGCTACAAGGCGATGGTTCGTTTTAGAAACGAGGATGAGCAAGGAGGATAGGGTGTATTTGGATTTTGTTGGGATGTGCATTGGGTGGAGGGTTTGTGATCGATAGAGAGATTGGTGATTGTGGAACATCCTGGGATTTGGGAAGTTTGCAACTGGGAGTTTATACGAGGGTTTGGGACTTTTGGTAGTTTGCAGATTTGGGACGTTGGAATTTTGGTATTTTAGAAATTTGGGACTTGGACACTTTAGGATTTTGGTAGTATGGGGATTTTTGGTAGTTTGCAGATTTGGGATGTTGGACTTTTGGCATTTTAGAGATCTGGGATTTTGGAGCTTTGGGTCTTTGGAAACTTCTGTAATATGGGGATTTGGAATTTTTGGTAGTTTACAGATTTGGGATATTGGAATTTTGACATTTTAGAGATCTGGGATTTTGGAGTTTTGGGGCTTTTGAAACTTCTGTAATATAGGAATTTGGGATTTTTGGTAGTTTACAGATTTGGGATATTGGAATTTTGACATTTTAGAGATCTGGGATTTTGAAATTTTGTGACTTTGGAAACTTCTGTAGTATGCGGACTCAGATTTTAGTACTTTGGAGATGTGGAATATCGGAATTTCGGTATTTTAGAGATTTAGGATTTTGGAATTTTGGGACTTGAGGACTTTGGAGACTTTGGTAGTATGGCTATTTGGGATTTTAGTAGTTTGGAGACTTGTGACGTTGTAACTTCTCCTTAGAAATTTGCAACGTTAGTATTTTGGCTTCTTAGAAACTTGAGACGTTGGAAACTTGGTATCTTAAAGGTTTGGGGTGTTGGATCTTTGATGGTCTTCAGGACCTTGGGATCCTAGAGTGTTGGGATTTTAAAACTATAGGGCTCTAAAACTTTAAAAACTTCAAATTATCAAACTTTGGGATTGTAAAGCTTTGGAACTTCTGAAGTTCGAAATTTCTTATTAGAAATTTTGTAGGACTTAAAAATTTGCAATTTTGTTCAATTTGGAAATTATGGAACTTTATGGAACAACAATTACTGTGATACTAACCTCAACGATTACTATAATATTGATACTAATCTCAATAATAGTCGTGTAACAATTGCACTTATTACACCATAAAAATTCTACTATAAAAATATCAACAGTGATAAAATCTCAAAAAGTATGATCTTAAGAAAAATTTGATCCAACTTACAATATTTGTGTATCTAATAATTTTCTTATTTTTCTAGTAACTTTTCTTATGCAAGGTGCACTAGTTCCATAGGACACCTTATACATTTGGCCTCGTTCAGCAAACATTGAATAACATGTCTTATGGGTCAAACGATTCAGATTGACAGAAGAATACACGATGATCTTTAATTTCATGCAAAGAGAACAGTTGTAGGCGAATAACGAGTTTTATCCGTGTAAATTATTAAAACGGACACTTCATTTGCCTCAAGACAATCATCGTCCATTATTTAAAACAAAATTTTCTAACTACGTTCATAATTTTAACTTGAGACTACTGTAATGTCATTGTTATAACGAATTTTACTTCTCGAATAAATCAATCATACAATTGATAGATAAACAAATAAATCAATACGTAAATAAATCGATCAATCAATAGATCAATAAATAAATCAGTCAGTAAATAGATAAATAAATAGATCAATCAGTAAATAAATAAATCAATAAAATCAATTAATCAATAGATAAATAAAACAATAAGTAAATCAATCAATCAATTGATAGCTAAATCAATCAATCAATAGATAAATAAACCAATAAGTAAATCAATCAGTCAATTGATAGTTAAGTCAATCAATCAATATGTAAATAAATAAATCAATCTATAGATAAATAAATAAATCAATCGATAGGTAAATAAATAATAAATTTAGTAACAATAAACGTTAAAAATGATTGATTTTATGGACAGAAATAATTATCAGAATGTACCTAATCGTTTGCCTTGTACGTGGAAGGAAACATGTCGGTTGACCTTGAAAATTGCGAAGAAAACGAAGTACGCTTGGTACTGCGGATGTACGAAGAAGACGCGAAGAGAAAACTGGTTTCAGATGATGGAGAATGTTCTGGTAACATTTGCATTTGGTGTGTGTGCATAGTTTACAGGACCATCAGTGTTTTACGGGTCGTTACGTTTACAATGCCCGACAAGAAAATATCAAAATGACATTTTGAGCCTTGCACGATCGATACGATCGACGAGTACACGATTGTTGCATACCTTTTATGCAAGATATTGTCTCTTTATGTTTGCGTCAAATATTTCGATACGAATGTTCCATATCTTTATTACTTTATTTATTCCTTCTTTTTTATCATAATTCAAAATGTGTTGCGATGGAATGTTTCGAATCTCGGTTACGGAGATTCAAGCTACTTCAAACATATTTTAGTTTTTTTTGGATTTATTCATTTTATTGCAGTTATTTCTGAGATAGGTAAGACTTGGAAGTTTTATTTTAGGTACACTCGAATCTAGTTAAACCTGTTAAGTTTGATAACCTAGTATTATCTTACTCTTGGTTATTCAAACTTAAAGTAAAAGGGAGAAATGAAACTTCAAAAGTTACTATGCTTTACAACTCGATATTGGAATTTAGTAATCAGTAATGTTTGGATTCCTGAAAATTAATTTTGGACACAAATCAGAAAGCTTGTGTAGTAAATTCTTTGTGATGAACAGAAAATTTCTGTATGTTCTCCAAATGGTTGGCGGTATAAAATAAACCAATTGTCGAGGCATTTTCGAAGGAGAAATACAAGCATGCGTTTTTGTTCCGAAGATACGCGCTGAAGAACGCGCGGTTACACGTGAAAGTGCAGTATACAGTAAATTATAGCTGGCTGCATAAGGTCGCAGGTACTATATATACATTGCCATCGTAATACGAGGATTAGTGCAGCCGACTTTAGCCCCGACACTGACCTTGGAATCGAGCCTCGAGCACTATCTCTTCCCGTAGTTCTTCTAGGCAGCCATAAGGCGATTGGTATCCTCCGTAAAAGAAACCACTAACAAGATATACTTTAATCGAGGAACATAATACCTCTTAATCGTTTATTCGTCGTTTATTTATTTCTAGGTTAGAAATTAGAAACTTCCAACATGGACGTCGTTTTTGAATCACCGCGTACAATAATCGCTGAAACTTTCGTTTCTGAAGATAATTATAGATACTCCTATGATTAGTTTGGTTTGAATAAAGATGATTCGGCTGAACAATGCCAGTCAGTGATGAAACATACTTAAAGCTAGATTTGGGGATCGCGGTGATTAGAACCGTGCGATTAAAACGATAATTGCATATTACTTTTATGAGAAAACGTGAAATGGTCGGATAATTATGGAAAGCGAGATCGATGTAACACTTAGGTAATTCAGAGTAACTCTCGATAAACGTACATGTTTATTTTTACTGCTATACTTATTTCTACGGGTTTAACTCCTGTAACTACGCTATTAGGGCTACTCTCACTAGGCAACTATTGCTTCGGCGAATAGTCAAGTTTGTTAAACGTGTCGGCTTTGGCAGTAATTTCTCTTCGGTTATTTGGATGCTTGTTTTATTTAGTAATCTTCGGATGGGGATAGTTTCTAGTAGTAAAACGAAGATAATTGCGATTGTTCTACTTTTGTAGTTGTGGTACTTGTTTTGAGGAATAATTATCATACTGTAGAATACTGTATATTGTATTAGTATCATTGATATATAACATAAATGTTACA
This sequence comes from Megachile willughbiella, assembly GCA_945859595.2. Classification (NCBI taxonomy): domain Eukaryota; kingdom Metazoa; phylum Arthropoda; class Insecta; order Hymenoptera; family Megachilidae; genus Megachile; species Megachile willughbiella. Next base: position 5,518,241 of record OX243807.1, read on the forward strand.
CTGGTGGTAATGTTAAGATAGTATATTAAAGTACTAGATACTCTGTAGGTAAATAGATACTGTATTCTAGATAAAACTGTAGTAGATACTATAACACTGCACTATACGTATTTAAAATTATACTATTTCGACACTAATAAATAATATAACTAACAAGTGCTAAATACTAATGATACTAAAGTTAAATGTGCTAAACTAATATTGCTAATTCTATTGATACTTGACACTAATACTAATATACAGTAATATGATACTAAAAGCATTGTAGAAATAGCGTTTTAGATACTAAAATAGTTAATACTAATAATCAAAACAATATTAGTATACAATAAAACGAACACGAATATACTAAATATATTAAAGTCGTAAACTATGCCATACGACCATTGCTATCTATAATATCAACATACTAGGTACCAGCAGCTAGTATCTAACGCTGTTACTAAACACGTAACGTAACTACTAATACATAATATAATAAGTCACAAAACGTCAGTAATATTAACATAACAAATACTATTAATACTTAATATTAGTGGAATTTTAATTATTAAATTGCTAATGTTATTAATGCTGTTACCATATACACAACATAAATACTAATACTTAGTACTCATATGAACTCAGAAAATATCAGTAATATTAACATAAACTAATGTTATTGATACTTAAAATGTCGACACAACTACACCTATAATTTATCACTACCCAATACTGATACTAATACTAAAAGTATCAAATACTAGTATAAACAATATAATACATCAAATATACATGAAAATACTAAACTATATTACAACTATAAAATACTAAACGAATAAACCATGTCATCAATATTAGTATCCGTATCAATATTAGCAATATCTAGTATCAGTGGCACATAACTATGAGGCTACGTAACACGCTATAACGGTACAGTTAATGTCATCCAGTTTAATTAAAAGAATAGCGAGGAAAGATGATCGACGAGTATCGGGTACCGATAAAATAACTTATGCAAGGAATCGAAGAATGCGTGTGTGCACCGGGTGGCGGGCCAAATCGTTTCGCGATCTCGTATTCGCACGGAACACAATTCCTGCAGGCCGATGGAAAGTTGGCCTGCGTGTTGCTCGTACCATAGGAATTTAAACGGGGATATAGGTATAAGAACACGGAGACGGGGAGTCGTTCGAGGTAGTGTGAGGCATAAACGCGCCGGCACCACACCCAGCGTGACCACCATTGCGACACGGGACACGGGATACGATACGGGATACGGCCATGCGCGTCGCGGTGATCGTGAGTACCCTCAAAGTGTTCTCTCCTCTTTGCGAACCCTTTAACCCTTTCGTTCACTCGGGAGACCCCGGCGGGAACCGTGCGTTTTGAACCGAGAACCGTCAATGATCTTCGGGCGGTTTTACCGAAGTGCAAATATGAGATATTTTATGCGACCAGGAATTTCAAATTTAGCGCTCTTGAGGAAATTCGGATTTTCATGCTTCAGGAAATTAACTTTGCGAGGTTTTGAAAAGTTATTCTTTATCAGACAGTGACTATTGAAGATACAATTTTGAGGCAAAATTATAAGCTTGTAATTTTTGAAGTTTCTGAGTTCTATACACTCTTAGCATTAATATTCTAGAGATCTGAAGTTCTGAAGTTTCATAATTGCTGAAGTTTTGAAGTCCTAAAATTCAAAAACTCCAAGTAGAATTAAACAATTTTTAAATTACAGAGTCCAGAAGTATCAAAATACTCAATATCAAAAATTCCAAAATTCAATTACCTAAAGTCCCAAAATTAAAAACTTCTAAAATCCTAAAATCCTAAAAAAGATCCAAAATTCATAAATTCTAAAATACTTAAGTGGCAAAGTCCAAAAATTAAAAGCTTCCAAGGAATTGAATCCAAAGTCGCAAAATTTGAAAATTCCAGAATCCTAAAATCTACAAACAAAATTCCAGGACCGCAAAATACCCAAGTTCTGAGGTTTCATCATTACTATAATATGTAAAAAAAACTAGCTTTAAATCCACCAAATAAATAATATATTTTCCTCTAACATAAACCCCACACATTACTATAAAAAACCGATAACGAATGAAAATCTAATTAACCTTTTTACTACTACCTACTGCATAATTAACCGCCATATGCAAATATGCAGTCATTACTATTCGATCAATTTACAAATTGATCACAAAACTTACAAATTGATGATAAATAAACTAAAAATTATAATTAAAATAAAAATTTAAAAATAGACGATTTAAATTCGTGTATAACCTAAAAGCGCACCTGGAAGCGACATCCGCGACGCGCGAAATTCAAATCTGTTTACGAATTGTTTGACAACATCAAAGAAAGAGGAAAGTCAAACAGTACGTTCTTCCTATTAACACGGTGATAATGATCTCTGGTACTTCTGAAACGTGTCTCGATCTCGAAACACCTGTAATTTGTAATGTTAAACAACTCAAAGACAGGATTCCACGCAATAGATTCTACATGCGATAGAAATTGAAACACAAGAGGGAGAGAAACAATAAATTACTTTCGATGCTTACGATCCGTAACGATGGAACGATCGAAATCCTTTATGCAAATCGAAACACGTAATTCTTGTTTTGCTGAAAGCTCTCGAACCGTGTATTTTATGTCGGTAGCGATTCATTATAATATATTTCCATAAAAATCGTACAGGTTACAAGAAGAGGGGAGAAATGGTTTAGTCGGAGAGTCCAGGTTGACTGGCAAGTTTTTAGACAATATATAAGAAGTGTATCGACTTACATATAGAGTTTCCTTTATACTTGACATTCCTTTCGATCAGCCCTCCTGTTCATGCTCATGCTTTTCATCGAGCTTTCTGTTTTCAAACAAGTGTGCATTCTCTTCAACAGTTATTAGTAAATTCATAAGTGTGTACTTGGAGGATATTTCTCGTTAATAAAATTTACTATTACTAAATATTAATAAATTTTTAACTTAAAATTATATTTGTTAAAAAGGATTTTGCTTGTTAAATAAATAACTCATTGCTGCGCGACTTTTTTCAATTTTTAACACAGATACATTTTTGAACTTATTATTACAAGAGTAATATAAAAAATAACGTTAGATAAATATTTCTTACGTTATGGAAATGATATAATATTGCAAATTTGCACTAATTTGAGATAATATAAACAAATTGTAACTGCAGGAGATATTTTCGATAATTTTGCTAATTATGAGTTGATTAGAAAATTTGATGTCTCAATTTTACTTCGATATTATTTATCCATCTGATCTATACGAGGTGAGGGTTAGATGGTGAACTTGAGATATTATCGTGTAATGGCTCATTCGTTTTAAAATTTTTGTTTTATAATATTTTTTAAGCATAAGTGTATAATGATAAATAATGTCTAAGTCGTGATAAAACTCCAGTGGTTCTCAAGTCCCAAAATTGCAAAATTTCTAAGTCCCAAAGTGTCAAAATTCAAAACATCCAAATGTTTTAAAATTGTAAGGTCTTAAAACCCCAAAACATTCAAAAATTCTGAAGTCTCAAAATTTTAAGGACTCAACGCCTCAAAATTATAAAATTCCAGAGTCCCAAAATCTGAAAGTTACAGTGTTCCAAAATTCAACAATTGTGAAGACACAAAACCTCAAAATTAAAAAATTCTAAAACTCTCATGTCCCAAAATATCAAAAACCCAGCACCCAAATACCCCAAAATTCTAAAATTTCAAAACTCTAAAGTGTCAAAACGTCATAGTTATAAAATTCTAAAACCTCATCATTCCAAAATTCCAAGGTCCCAAAATTCAAAGGACTCAATACCCTAAATACACCAGACTTCTAAAATTCTAAACCCTCAAAGTTTCTAAACCCCAAAATTGTAAAACTCCAAACCACCAAAGTCCCAAAATCCCAAAATTTCAAATATCATTCCAGAATCCCAAGGTTCCAAAATTCCAAGCACACAAAACTCCAAATACATAAAAATTCCAAAACTCCAAACTCCCAAAATTTAAAAACTCCAAACCTCCAAAGCTTCAAAACCCCAAAATTCTAAAACTCCAAACCCTCAAAGCTTCAAAACCCCAAAATTCTACAACTCCAAACCTCCAAAGCTTCAAAACCCCAAAATTCTAAAACTCCAAACCACCAAAGCTTCAAAACCCCAAAATTCTAAAACTCCAAACCTCCAAAGCTTCAAAACCCCAAAATTCTAAAACTCCAAACTCTCAAAGCTTCAAAACCCCAAAATTCTAAAACTCCAAACCCCCAAAGCTTCAAAACCCCAAAATTCTACAACTCCAAACTCCAAAAATCTCAAAGTACCAAAATTCTAAAGCTCCAAGCCCCAAAAGTTTCAAAGTTCCAAAATTCTAATACACCAAGCCTCAAAATTTAAAAATCCAAAAATCCCAAAACATGTCCCAAAGTCCCAAACACAATTCGTCGTGGCCAAAAAGTCAAATTCACTGGCCCCACCCCGCCCCACGATGTCCCTAAAACAAATTATAAAAAAAGCCTCACGTATCGCCGTAAAAACGTGATGTTCATGATAAAATTGGAATGATAGACGAGGAAAGAGGGGTCCATTATCGGGGGAAGAAAGTGAAAGTGCAAGAAGGCAAGTGAATGAACGAAGAAACGAGTATGGCGAGCAAAAGAAAATGAGAAGCGTGTATAAAATGGCGGTGGAAGAGGGGGGCGAAGAGGGGGTGGGGAAGGAAAGATCTTGAACGCATTCTTAACGATGCTCGGACACGAAGGACGAAAATTGGTACACCCGTGAATACAACCGGGCAAAATCGGCTCGTCGCGGTGAAAGTGGTCGACAAGAAAGTCGAATAGATTTTTCGTCGTGTTCCCTATAAATATCTACGCGTGCCACGACTCGTAACGAAGTGCAATCCCGTAAGAAACAAATTCACGTTCATTCGACTCGCCAGTCTCTCCCTTCTCTCCGAGAGACCGGGTGCATTCCTGCAGAGTAGAGGAGGATATAACGATCGGCCGACACCATTTTGCTACAACGTGCGGCTCTATCCTTCCTTTTCTCTCTCGGCCGCCCTAACGAACGTTGCAACAGTGCGACTTTTTCGAGGTTCCAACAGACCTTAACCATTTCGGACGCTGTTTAACTTTCTGCTTGTGAAATTCTCACATTTCGTAACTTGTCGAGTTTCTATCAATCGGAAGGGTTCTTAACCCTGTTTTGGTCTTCGAGTTTGTGAAGATCTTACGTACTGCTTTTTATATTGGGACGAGGATGATGCATTTTTAACCCTTTGCACTTGGAGGTGTTTTTGTTAACTTTGAAACTTTCTAGTTTACTTCTTTTGAAATTATTTCTCGTTTATTTTAGTTGTTTCCCTTCTGAAGTATTTGTGACGAATTTTTAGGTAAAACATATTTATTGCATATTGTTGTGTTAAAACGAATGAGTCACCTTTCACGACAAATATTTTAATTATTTTATTGCATCTTTTTATGATGTTTTTGAAGACATAAAATAGTAATGGGTCGAAGGAAAAGGAACAAAAATCAGAGTTAAGGTATTCGAGACATTCGCAACTAATAATATTTAAAGTAAAAAAATTTCAAAACTCCAAAGACCCAAATTTCCAGAATACCATAGTTGAAAAATCTCAGAGACTCAAAATCTGAAGTCTCTTAAGCCTCGAAATCTGAAGTTTTTAAATTCTGAAGTCCCTCAGTCATAAGTTCCACAATTCCAAAGTTTCTAAGTCCACAAAATCCAAAGTCTCTAAGTCAACAAATTCCAAGATTCCAAAGTCCCTCAGCCCATAAATTCCAAAATCCCAAAGTCTCTAAGTTCACAAGTTCCAAGATCTCAAAGTCAAATCTCAGAACCCCAAAATTCGAAAATTCTAAAATCCCTAATGTTCCAAAATCTAAAGTTTCAAAATTCTAAAATTCCTAAATCCACATATCCCAAGATCCCAAAGTCCCTAAGCCCACAAACCGCCAGAATTCAAAAGTTCCCTGAGTCCCAAAATCCAAGTCCCCAAACGTGAAGCTTCCAGCTCCCAAAATCCGAGAACCACGCCGTCAACAACTTCCTCATCGTCGACAACTGATAATTTCCTTTCCTGAAAGTTACTAAACGAGTCACCATCGAGCGAAGCCCGTTTTTGCCAAAGAATCGTTTCCTAATTGCGACTAAAATTCAACCAGTCGCAAAGATGAAATGAAACTTGTTCCCCTTTCGCCCTCCGTATCTATCAATTTACTTATCCCGTCACTCGTGTGGTGCCAACTTTTGCCGTGAAGAGTTACGTTAACACGACCGGTATTTCATATTCTTATATAACGGAAAATTATCGAAGGGAACGAGCTTGCAAGAGCGAGCGTAACGTTTGCTGGACGTTAGAAGGGGTTACCAGTGACTCGGTCTGGCTATCGTATCACCGCTTGCTTATTGGCACGACAGCGATTCGATTGTTCTTATTTCTCGTTCGCGTTCGTTCGTTTCGATCCCGATATAACAGGTTCTCGCGACTGGTTCTACCCAGTGGAAGCGGTACCACCGGTCCCCCGAACGGCGTTGCTTTACGCCAGCGAGTTTCTCAGTAAGCCAGAGTTGGCGTATGCAGATAATTAGCCGACTGCCACGACGCGGCTTTACGTTAAATTCATCGTGCACGCAGCCAGAGAAAAGAGAAAGCCAATTTGATTTCGAGAGTATGCTGCATTGGTCGTCGTCGAGCACGTAACGCAACGGACAGTTGGCATTTAAGCGGGAACAACAGGAAAGAAAGAACCTGCTGCTTTGCCAGCACGGTGAAAATAATATAGCGGTAGACCGTTCTGGTGAGCGGTTTAACTGGGGACACTACTGTTTTTCCTTATCAGCTTAATAACTTGTGAGATACAGGTTCTCGGAGAACTGTTTTATGCATTGGCGTAACTTGCTGGGGTGCTGCTGGATAGCAGAAGTTGTTGAAATAAGCATAGAACACGGTGTGGAGGCTCTTGTAAGGAAAATGGCGGTATAAAGGAAAAAACACCTACTACTCGATGTATGACTTGAAAGTTATAATATATTACGCTTAATTTTGTGACTGGTAAGATTTTTTACCTCTGTCGCCTTTTGTCTTGGGAAAAAGTACTTTCTTCTTCTCTATGTTTCATACGTCGCCATTTTCTTTAGGGGGAACACACGTGGGAGATAATTCCTTAGGTGTCCTTTTCTTAAGTCGCCATTTTCTCTAGAGAAGTACAATGTTTTCCTCTAGGCCTTCTTATAGCGCCATTTTCTACAGGTGACTGCTAACTTCTGCAGAAATTCCAAAATTTCAAGGTTACAAAGTTCTAAACCTCCAAGGTCCAAAGTTCCATTGTCCCAATATCTAAAAACCACTATACCTAACCCACTCCAGACAAAAATCCCAAACAATCACACCTAGACTTCTACAACGAAACTGTTAACTTTAAAACCGAAACAAGCGATAGTTGTTTCTGAAAGATGCGAAGGTGAAGGTCACAGGTGTTGACCATTGCAGTACAGTCCTTGCGTAAGGTTCTGATTATACCCACGTTTCATGACAAATACCTACTGTTTTATTAAAGTTGTTGGCGTTCGTCACCGCGTTGGTTTCGGCCCAATTTAACCAGGACTTCGAGGGTGGTTCGCCACCAAAGGGTTTACCAGCCCCTTTGAGATCAGCACGGTTCCAGAGGCTACCATCAGCCAGACCAGCTATCCCAACGCAGGCTGCACTTGTAAACCAGCGACTTGCAGGTTCACGTCGACCTGTTACATTCAGGTACTAATTACAATAGCCAGAACACGTGACCTAGCATCCTTACTCTCAAACTCTATGAATCCTGTTTCTATTTAAACTCTGATTCGTCAATTTGACCAGATCGTAAGAAATCCAGAAAACGTTTAAAATTGTCTAAATGGTCAATATTTCCTTTATTTTTTCTAAGCAGGCCCAAAGGAGCTGAAGATTCCGTCGGGACGGGTCCAGGACCTTTAACGTCATTCAAGCCCTTACGACCTAACGTGCCCAATCTACCAAGTGGACCAGCACAATCCCTCCCTCAGCACGTTAAACCAGTGAATGAAGAGCCGGAGGAAGATGTGCGAAACCGAGATACGGCACGTGATCACAGTAACCAGGACGACGATTCGGAATTGAGCGAGGAACAGAGTGAGAGTCAAGACGAGAGCGAGGAGAACGTGCCACGTGCCATAGCGAATCTCGGAGCAGTTGGCTCGATATCCAGAAGTTCTGGGCCCACAGCTCAATCACTTCCGGTACAGTACCGTCCTCAAACATCTTCACTGCCAACTGGCAGAGGGGGTGGAATACAAGCTACACCAGCTCCACAGCCTGTTCAGTACAGGCCAGCTCCTAAACCTAACAAACCCAGGAAACCCGTAGAGGAACCCTTCAAGCAACAAGTGAAAGCTCCTACAAAAGTTGCGAAGGCTACACAGTCTTATGATGGCCGTGGAAAGAAACCAGTTGCACAGGTTAGTAGTAAGGGATGATGAGATACAAGGGTTATTTGGCAGAATGGTTATAGCAATACTGTTTGTAGAATAGCAATTGCATTACTACATGTTACACTACCCTGCATTATATTGCCATACATTATATAACCATGTTACATTACTACGTATTGTATTGCATGTATTACATTATCACATATTGTATTTCTATGTATTACATTACCACGCATTCTATTGCCACATATCACATTACCGTGCATTGTATTACCATGTGTTACATGCTTTGTGTTGCCACACATTACTTTACTATGCACTGTATAGCCATACATTATATCACCACGTATTGAACTATCATTCACTAATAATCTAGGGAGAGTCTAGAGAACTAGGAAGAATTTAACCTATACAGAACCTTCTATTCTTCTTCTACGTTTACATTTACCTAAGTATCACCCGTGTTAAATGCACATACAATGCATATGTATGTAGTACATATAATGCTATTCTTCATAGCATAAAGTGTCCCTGTTTGTTACAGTATATAGATATTAATTGAAGATGCTCTAAGTCTTCCAGCTTGAATCACTAATAACTACAAGTACTGTCTTCGGTTCTAGTATTCCAGTTCAATTTTAGAACTGAAATGGATCTATGTACCTTTTTATACTTCATATTCTACTGAACATAGACACTTGATACATCGATTTCGCAATCTGTACTTTCACAAGAATTCAATCTGTACACTTAGTCAGTCAAACGAAATCCTTGGAACCTGACTACACCCTGATCATGTCACACATATCTGACTCTCCAGATTAAGAAACCGATACGAATGTTATAATCCCCTAATAAAGAGCATATGAAAGTATATATGAAAAAAGTTTAATAACGGAAGTGATTAAAATTCCTGGCATTATCTAAGCGATTCTAACATTATTTCCTAAAAGTAGAACATGAAACCTGTAGCTAGTTATGTAATATCAGGAGAGAGTAATATCAAGCGGCACATAATCAGAAACAAATGTACGATGGAATAAAAAAAGTTATGTATATATAATGCGTTTACGTGTTTTGTAACAGATTATCAGACGATATCGCAACGATAATCCGGATGGCTCAATCACTTGGGGCTTCGAGAACGATGATGGATCTTACAAAGAAGAAATAATTGGCATCGATTGCATCACTAGGGGTAAATATGGTTACATAGATCCAGACGGTATCCGACGTGAATACACTTACGAAACTGGCATTAAGTGTGACGAGGAACAACGCATAGAAGATGAAGAGAACGGGTTTGTCGATTATCAAGAAAACAAATTAGTACTCCCCGACGGCAAAACCATTGATCTTTCTAGCATGGGTAAAAAGCAAACACGCAGGCCTAATTACGTTCACAGAAATTGAAAAAACTTTCTATTTAATTCTTTTCTTCGTTTGAAAGAAAACACACTTAAAAGTTATCCAAGAACAACGAAGAAAATAGCTTTCTGAGCTCTCTAACTTATCGTTACAATAAAATGTAATATAAATTAAATTTGTGCCGCCTTATTTGACGAAGAAAAAGTATCGAATGAAAAAAATCGTATACGGACAAAAAACATTAAATAATTTATTTCATTTAAATATCGATTTACTAATACAAATTTCGTTGCATTTTCTTCGTGTTGTTCGAAATCTGTTAAATAGAATTATTTAGTATGTATGTAATATTGTGTACATATAAATGTAGGTACCTGTATTGAGTCAATCGAATAAAAATCACAAAATATATGTGATGCGTTGTGCAATGTTATTGGAGATCATTAAATTATAACAAACGATTCTTATTTCTAATTAACATTAGTTGTGTACTTTGAAAATACGTCTAAACACATCCGATTTGTCGTGCAACATATTCTATCGTACACTTTCATCCCCGCGTACGATCATAAATAAATTAAGATTACTATTTACTCATTCGTTACCATAATTTGGAGTACGACACGAAGCGATTAAATTATCGTTCAAAATTAAATACAAAAGAAGTACAAATACTCGTGTATATCAATAATTCATATACAGTATGAACACAATACTGATCGAACATATTACATTGCTTGTACGTGTAGACAAATATATATGTATCTGTATTATTTGTTCAAAAATATCATTTCAATATCAACAGATATTAAACCTTACGAAGTAATGTACAGTATGTTTCATCAACTTACAATATATATAAAGAAAAAGAGGTTACAAAATATGCGTATTTTATATGTATATCATCTCCTTATTATACAAATATAGATAAGATCATTAAATACCGTGATAGGACTCGAATGTATGTACGTGAATACATGCATACTTAAGTAGAAAGATAGCATTGTTAATCGATCAAGTCAATTTGTGCCTTATTGTTAGCGTTTCACGTTTAAATAATATAACACGAAACATACGATATGAATCCTTCTTATAAGAGCAACTATATGTCTCAAAAGTGGTCCATTTCTATGGTTCATTGATAAACTTTCTGTTTTAAAATTAATATGCAGGACTCGTAACTGTTGATACTTGTTTAGGAGTCTGCTGACCCTGTGCTAACATACCACTCCTTGCTCCTTGGAACTTCAACCAGGCATCATAGCCATAAGCTACCATGGCACAAAATCCAAAGAACTGCAAAAGAAATATATGAAAGTGTTAATAAAACTCATGGAAGAGAAACTAGCTTCAAGAAAAAGCAATTATCTTAAGAATCCATGATTCATTTTTCTGATTATTTTATGCACTATATAAAACTTACTGCTGCAACTCCAAAAGCCTCTACGTATCGAGCATAATCTGCTGCTAGTGAAGCGGCTAATAAATAGAAAGCAGTCCAAATTGCGCAAAATATGAACTCCTGCAAATGCACATACATTACTTTCCTAATATGTTTACCATTTTATATTTAAAAAAGATGTGAAAGCATAATAATGATGTTAAACAACTCAGAAAACCTATCAATTGAATACGTAGTATGTTAAATTTTAAGATGCCCCAATTATTGTGGCTGAAATCAATAGTTCACCTCCACACAAAAATAGCTTGTGCCTTAAATTTTTAACAGGCTTCTATTTTGGAACTATCACAGCCTTTCCAATATAACCACGGATAAGTAAATTATGCATAAAAAGCTGATTTTATCTTTCTGCAACTCACGATTTTCAGCCAAGGAATTTTCGAGAATTTTTCAATGATATGAAACAGGTAAAAGACAAGTAGTATCCCTGTGAACCAAAAACCACCCATTGCCACTGTATTGAACCATCCTCCACGACTGGAACTGCTTTGACTGGAAACTGTGATGCATATGAATCCCAAAAGATTCAAAACCTAAAAAGGACATGCTCAACATTAATATAAATCCTCAGAAATTTCAGATTTGGAAGTTTTGAAAGTTAAAAATTTCAAATTTCTAAATTTAAAGACTTGTGATGACTTAGCACTGAATATTTGAGGTACCAGAATGTATGTCTTAGATAACAAGTCAGTAAATACCCAACTCTATCCAAATATATAATCAACTTTGATAATAAAAAGATAAATGTTAATACGTCTTCATTGCGCTCGCAAACGCAATATTTTATTTGTAATCGGTGTATACTATCTACATATTTCTTAATGATAATAAAAAAACTTCTTGATATAAAAAGCAATGAATTTGTCGATGAAAAATAAATTTACGCGCATACTTACCACTTGAGCAACTTTAAGAATTCCAGGTAATGTTCTTGTGTAAGAAGAATCAAATCGAATAGTTGGTTGTGTTGTAGTGGTAGTAGTGGTTACTGTTGTGGTAGTAGTGTGCTGACCGGGAAATCCGTGGTCCACCATTGTTCCTTTCTTCTTTTTTGGTCACTCTATAAGTATTATAATGAATTAGTAACTAATTTCCTTATACATGACGCAAATCAGTGTGAATTGAAATCTAATTTGACAGAAATTCGAACATTAAAACTTGTAATTGGCGAGCAGTATATGCTTCTCTAGGGAATTTGAAAGTTTAGAAAGTTTAGAAAAGTTAGAAAAATTAGAAAATGTAGAAAGTTTAGAAATACGGGTATTTGAAAATTTGAGGATTTGACAATATATATTTTTATACATTGAATAATTCCTATCCTGCACCCACGTGTTTAAATTTAAACGTCCCATAAAACCGGAAATAATGATTAGTTATCAAACAATGTTTCTGTTTGTTCTTCAAAGCAATTCGATTAATCAATTCAACATTTTCGTTTTCTTACTTGATAACTATACAGTTGATGCGGTTGATTGAGCTTAACGCATTAAATCGTATAAATTGTACTGAAACGATATAAAAAAAGCCCGCCGTATCGATTACGAGCTATCGTACAAAGCAAAAGGCGTAAACGCGTTGCGTCGCAGATAACAGAGAACAATCGCGTTACACTTGATCCTGGATTGAAGCTGTTCGACAAAATTATGTCATATCCCGACAACATATTATAGGAATTACTTAATTTTACAATGTGAGATCATCTCTACTGGAAATAGAGAATGACAGGCTTTCTATCGTATGCACAATCAAGAGTGAAGCAGCGATGAACGAATATATGCGTCACATACACTTAAACGTATACGTACGTACGCATGTGGGCGGTGAATTCGATTGTGTGGCACGTTATCGCAGTTAAAATTCCGGATCTAATTACGAATATTAAAAACTTGCAGAATACGATAGTATGTACGTGGTAAAATATAATCAATGAAGAAAGAGCAAAATGCACTAAAGTAATTTGGATGCATGTTTTTGTAATGGAGTGATATTTTTACCACTATAATTATTGTATTTCCTCTAACGCTGAACCGGCATTATGGACTTTACTCAAGAAAAATAAACATTTTCATAAATCATTAGCAACAAATTTGAATTGTTTCGTGTACCTATACAACAGTAAAAAATGACCCAGAATAATTGTGACCTGTAGCTATTACCATTCAATTAGCACGAAGTAGCGGGAAAAGTTAATCGACGTTCTTTGTATGCAATTAGGACAATATTATCATCGCTATATTTTCTTTAGTATACTTCGCTTTCGTGCTTACCGCGTTTCTACTATTTACACAGATCGTTTCGCTTTTTGTTATTATTTCTTGCGTGACCACACCGTGAACACTAAGAAATTGTTTCTATGTGTATGATGTATACTCTACCTGAGTTGACAGACTGACCTAACACTCAATTATATCCGAACGCTGTATATTTACTATACATAAAGTGAAAGTGATCTGTCCTATAAGCACTTGGATACAGGAAACTCGAATTTCTTTCTAACAAAACTGAATACATATATAAATACTAAGAAAAAATAATAGCAAATGCGTTTTAAAACAAGCCACACTATTCCGACTGAACATATGAAACGTAGTACGTATGTAAGTACGGGTACGGTCTGTATGGTTTCGCCCCACTTTTCCTTTACTTATAGTTCTCTCTAGCGGAAGGATTTATAAGTAAACGCATAAACTCGATAGATAAATAGAATACAGAAATTTACTCTTTCCAACTGAAGGCAGTACAGATCAATAACGCATTTGTGGAATTATTATGTAATAATTTATTTACATTTAAGTACATACATGTGTATACAGTGAAAAATTAATGATTTAGTCGTTATACTTACAAGGCTTTCATCAGATTTGATCCATACTTAACCCTTTTAGGCATTTTAACAGAATAAATAACATTATTGTAACGTAAGTTCGTGTATCAAACCAATTTACTACAATTTTATAAAAAAGCAGCTAAAATGCCGTTTATGCTTGGTAAAGAACCTATACGAAGGTCATTAAAGTATTTAAATGCTGGTAGATTAATTTTAAAAGACGAAATACAGATATTTTCTATTAATTATAACACACATGGAGAACATCACAAAGGAATTAGGTAAATTTTAGGTTATATTTACTCAAATTATAGCATTTTATACCAACAATAATTTTTTTATAATATAAATCTAATTTAGGGATTTTGTATTTTGGCATCTTGGCCAAGTTCAACATAAAAATCCAAAAGTGCAGGTTATTACTTTTAAAAACATAACGCCAACACCTTTTGTCAAATGTTATTATCGTAAGTACTGAAGTTTATGTATTTTTATTACTTTTCATATTATCAGAACATTTATTCAGAATAATATATTTTCATTTCAATTTTATGTAGGCAATGGAAATACTATGTTAGTTGATGTAGATAGCAAATCTAAGGATGATATATTAATGCATCTTCGACAAGTAGTTGGTAAATCAAGTGATGTTCTGAGTAAAGAAGAAATAAATCTGGAAAAGAAAGATAATCCTGCAAACTTTGGTGTTGGTTGTCTTCGAACCTGTATTTGTGTAATACCTGGTCAGATACCATGTCCCTCTGTTGTACCTCTACCATATCATATGCGTGGAAAATATATATTCCAAAAAAAGGAACTACCGTAATTTAATAATTGTTTCATAAGTACAATAAAAATTATTATATCAAATTCTTAGTGTTTATTTTATTTAATTTCTGATCACTGGTAGTGCTTTAAACTTTTCAATGTCATAAGGATGGTACTGTGTATTGCAATAAAGTATGTATTTAAAGTATATATTTATTTATTATAAAAAGATATCATAGATTATGAAAATACATGTACATTAATGTACATATCAAGCATCGCATTATTAATGAATTAAGGTATTTGTTCATTCAATATGCAGTGGCACTGCTGTAATAATTATGATAATTGGTGAGAAAAAGACTAATTAAAAAAATAGGATTTTATAATAAAAGAAATTAAATTAATACATAGAAATTATTTAAATAGAAAGTATAAATAATATAAATATCAACTAGTCATGGAACAGCATTGATCAATAAAAATAAATTCATTGTTTTTAATTATAATACTATAAATTAGAAAATATGATTTAAATTATCTTCTGGGTTTATGACGATTGTATGGCTTATTGTTATGATAATGACTGCTTCGATTATGATAACGGGTTGATGTGGACGGTTTTGGAGTTTCCGATTTTTGATATAAATGTATTACAGGTGACCCATTTAAAGGTTTGTTTAATTCAAACTCTTCCTCTGATTCTTTCATCAATTTTAACTTTGCTTCTATAGCTTGAATTGCTGTTTCTCGACTATAAACAGGTAATAAAAGATGTGAAAAAATAATGTTATTAATACAGGTATTTATAATATAATAGTTTACCTTATTCTTTTATCTTCTTTTTTAGCTCCAGCTAAAGCAGGTATATCTATTTTTGGCTTTGGCTTGTCCATGTCAGACTTAAATAAAATAAATAACATCAGTACCATGTATTTGTTGTATACAAATTTCTAATATTAAAACATTTTTTACATTATGAATAAATAATAATACACTATTGCATTATTTATTTTATTGTTTTTAATAATTACCTCTGTCACGCTATGAGCCCATCTAACAATAATATTTTTTGCTCCTACTTTTAAATTATGTAAAGCATCTTTGGCTGCTCTTGCATCTTGAATTGTCTTATAGGTAACGAATGCGTATCCTCTAGGTTGACCAGCTTGTGGACCCGATCGATGGAATAAGAGGTCGAACTTTTCGATTGTTCCATGTTTTTGGACGAGTTTTAGGAGTTGGTACCAGTAAACAGATAAAGAATTAGTTTTTTTAGATTTTTCTATCAGATAAGGGAACTGTAGCATTTTTCAATTATAAAATATCATGCTAAAACAATATAATAATTTGAGTAAATACTTACTCGTTAATTCTTAAGTCTAAATTGCCCACCCATAATCTTCTATCCTCCACTTGATTTGATTTTATGGGTTCTAGTGGCAAAGGAACTTTAACAACTGGCTACAAATAAAAGATCGTTATTAAAAAAATAGCAATATACTGTATGTGAAGTATTTAATAAATTTGTTTGGTCTAATACAATGGAATAACCTCTATATAATGGAAACAAAGCCTTACCTCCATCTTAATAAAGTTTAAAAGGATATATCAAATTACACAAAGAAGCTTTAAGCGTCAATAAGAAGTTTCAAAATGTATTTTTGTATAAAATTGGGCATTATACTTCAAATATTTATAGGAAATGGTACAAATACAGCGGATCGTTTACACATTCAATCACGGCAGTTTAGCAAATCCTTCATCCTTACGGACGATAATCACAAATGACATAATATCTAAATATCTATAAAATAATTAAAATAGGTTAATAGGAATATTCTAATGTTTGTAGAATATGTTCCAAATATAATTATAAATTTAAATAAATATGTACATTTTGTCACCACAATTTTTTATAGTATCCTTGGAATTTACTTGAAATCTTTTAAATTATATTTAATATTTTTAAATTATGATTGAAATAAATATAAGTATATAAATCTAATATACGTGATAGAATTATCTTTCATACATAAATAAGTGAAAAGATTCTTGTTTGTTTGCACGTGTGTGTATTACAAATTGTAAACACTTCTTATATATACTAAATATGGCGACGGTCTTATCGCATTACGAATGACGGCAGGATATTGTTATAAATAATCAAAATATTGGATTACGGTGAAAGAATTATACATTGTTTTGTTGTGCTATTTTATAAAAGGTATATTCCAGATGGAGAGACCGATGATGTCTGAACAATCTGCTCAAATACACACGGAAACTGTTTTAGAAACAGATACCACAGATTCTGGATCTCAGGTACGTTTATTACGTGTTGTTATTGCTGCTACGTCATTATTTCGGCGTGATAAGAATCATTTTAAGATAGAAATATACTTTTTTTATTTTTAATATGTTAAAAATATGGTAGATAAAATATAAAATGATATGAAAATAGCAAATGTTTAATGCTATATATTGGTGTAAAGTGTGTTTGATAAAAGTATGGGATTGAACAGCTTTTTAATAACTGAAGTCAATATTAGTTGAAGTGGAAATAAATGCAGATTCAGTGTGTTGGAAGACTAATAAGTGTTATCTTGTAAAAAATATTAACAAAATAGTGAAAACAATACACAATGTTTACTATTGTATCAAAATGGATGAAACCAAAGTATTTATTAAATACATATAGTTTCAAGAATCGGAAAGGTTTATGTACAAGTACCGAAGACTACAGATCACCTTTATCCGATGTACGTGTTTTAGATTTAACACGAATTATTGCTGGTCCCTATTGTACTATGATTCTTGGTGATCTTGGTGCTGAGATTTTAAAAGTTGAGAAACCAGGTAGTGGAGACGAAGCACGAAAATGGGGTCCTCCATTTATAAAAGAGACACAAGAGTCAGTGTATTTTCTTAGTGTTAATAGGAACAAAAAGAGTATATGTATTGATCTGAAAGAAGGTAAAGATATAATCTACGAATTAGCAAAAAAGTGTGATGTCCTGGTAGAAAATTATATTCCTGGAAAACTGAAGCAAATGGGTTTAGGATATGAAGATATCTCTAAGATTGCACCTCATATTATATATTGTTCTCTGACTGGTTATGGATATGAAGGACCTTATGCAAATAGACCAGGATACGATGTGATTGCTGCTTCAATAGGAGGTTTGTTGCATATAACAGGTGAAAAAGATGGACCACCATGTAAAGTAGGAGTAGCAGTAACTGATATAGCTACAGGTTTATATGCTCATGGTGCTATATTAGCAGCACTATATCAAAGAAAAAATACTAATAAAGGACAATGGATTCAGTGTAATTTATTAGCAACACAAGTTGCTGGTTTAATAAATATCGGTTCAAATTACTTAAATGCTGGTAAAGAAGCAGTACGGTGGGGATCTGAACATGAAAGTATTGTACCTTATGAAGCTTTTTCTACAAAAGATGGATATATGACTGTTGGAACTGGAAGTGATACACAGTTTATAGATTTAGCAAAAAGAATGCAATTACCAGAATTACTTAATTGTGATAAATTTAAAAATAATAAGGCTAGAGTGGAAAACAGAAATGAATTGTTACCACTTCTTAGAAAAGAATTTAAAACAAAATCTAACAAAGAATGGGCACTCATATTTGAAGGTGCTTCATTTCCATATGGTCCAATAAATACAATAGGACAGGTATAAAGTAATAAATGTTTGTATTAAAATAATTTGAAAATAGTCTTTATACAAGACAATCTTATAGGTTTTTGAAGATCCTCAGATAAAGCACATGAAAATGGTACAAGATCTGGAACATTCCACAGGGAACAGAGTTAAAGTTGTTGGCCCTGCTGTAACATACAGTTATGCCACAAATAAAGTTCGCTTTGCACCTCCTATGTTGGGACAACATACTGATGATATATTAAAAAATATTTTAAACTATACTGATGATGAAATAAAAGTTTTAAAGAAGAACAAAATAGTGCAATAGAAAATATTATAATTTAATTTTGATCAATCATGTTAATTACTATGTATATTATACATATAAATACTAAACAAAAAAATAAATATTTTTTTAAATAGAATTGTATACTTCATTGGAATTCTATTTTTATCATTTCATATGAATGTAAAATAAAATAAATATTTTATGTTCTATTTCTTTCAGGATGTGCCAACTGTTCGATTACGTCTTAGAAAGCCAAGATCAAACAAGAGGGTTCAGTGGACTCAAGGGACAGTGGATAATGAACATATGAATAAAAAGAAATCAAAATGTAAATTTTCATTAGCCACAATTTAATTTGATACTATATATGAAATAAGATATTTATTTTTAATAGAGTCATTTATGCATAAATATGTAGTCTATTTAATATTGTAGGTTGTTGTATTTATGAAAAATCTCGAACTTTTGATGAAAGCAGTTCTGAAGACAGTGATGATGAATGTGAACATTGCCATGGACATAAAGATGCTCATAAAAAGATCATGCAACACAGTGCGGAATCATCTAAGGAAGAGATGTCTCCAACTCCTGGTAACTTAATTACTTAAGAAAAATATTAATACTAAATGTAAATAAAAACTGTAGCTTTTTAATACTGTTTTGCAGAATCAATAGTAAATGCATCTATATAAATGTGTTCGGCGATATAAATAATTTTCATAATTGAAAAAATATACTTATGATTTAAAAATCAGTGTTGTATAGAAAAGAAATATGAAGAATAGGTATACAACTTTATTTCTTACTGTAGTTATATATTATTGAAGTAATAAATATAAATTGTTAATTTTTATTTTACAGAAAACTTGAATTATCAGTGGAATCACTGCAATTTTAAATGCAGTTATGTTATTAATATTTATGCTATTGGCATTGATATTTTTGAATAAGTATTGAAAGTTTGACTTACAATACTTATATTCTTAATAACAAAATATTGGTAGGGCATATTGTTATCGCTAAAAACAGAAAGAACGAAAATATAGAATTCTATTATTTATGAAATGAATCTCTATTACACTATCTAATACTTATACAGTACATTGAATGAAAATGAATTTATTAATGATAATGGTCACTGAATAACTCAATACGTATATTGCACACATATACGTACATATTTTGTTGAATGTAATAGAAGTAATTATAGTTCCTACATTGCATAATGTCAAACATGCAAATTAAATTAGCGTTTTAGATATAGTTGTTTAAAACAAAGTCAATCAAAATCAAGTTTTGAAATCATAATTATAAGTGCTGTAAAACATTATTAACAGATCCCAACATCTTTTAAATAATATTTAATTAAATATCATGTATTACATACAAATTTTTTGTTAACATAATACTTGTACACTTGTACATGTTAACACTTATAATAACAAACTGTGTATTCTGTTGATTTTCTTTTATTACAATCGCCTCGTATGCTTTTTACGCCTAAAACACCTTTATTTTGAATAATTAAAACAGATTTCATTTTAATTGAAAGTGTCTTATTTAAAATATATCTACTTATAAATAAGATAATTATTTGTACAGTTATATTAATATATTATTTATTTATAAAAAATCGTTCATCTCTATTTTTATCTTTATTTGTAGAAATAAATGAAATGAATACCATTTTAAAGCTTGAATTGAACGTACTATTCTATATATATATATATTTTTTTTTAATAGAGATTGGTTTCTTGCTAATTAGTAATTTAATAAATATCTACTAAACACCTGTATATTATCACAAATTTTTTTTTAAATAATTTAAAAATATCAGTCAAAAAGAAGAAATATCATTAATTAAAAATATGTCAGTTGTAAAAAATTCTCACTTTTATGCGTTATGAAAGTTTAAAAATATACAGTAATCTATTTACGAGACTTATCATTTTATGTATGTATATACAAAGTGTGATAACGAAATAAAATCACACAAATATATCAGCCTTGTTCATTAAATAAGTTATAAATATTTAATGTTTAGCAGTAAACAAAAGAACGAATTCTTTTTTTAATTATTAAAATAATATATAAATGTTTAAAGACCAAAATCGATAAACATGTAATTATAATTGTCTTTCACACTACTTTCATTTAAAATAGAATTTATAATTTTGTGTGATTTCACAGAAGTATTTTAATCCATTGTAAATTTAAATACAGGATACAAAATTTATAGTAATTTAATATATCTCAGAAAATTTTAAACAGAAATTTTAATAGGAAGTTGAATCGTCTTTAACGGATCAACATTTCTACTACTTTTTTGAAACTTTTGTCTGTTCCTTACTTCCATACCTCTGGGATAAGAATCTTCGTTCAATCCTAATGCTCGAACTGTGTTGCGACTACGCCATACTTTAACAGTATAATCGTCACTAGTTGTAACTAACATTTCTGGATCACGTGGATTGAAGGCAACCGAATTCACGACATCAAAATGTGGGAATTTTGCTAAACATACACCATAATGTCTGTCCCAAAGATAGCCATGTTTATCTTCAGCACCACTAAAAATATTTAATAAAGAAGTATTAAGCGATGCTCTCCTACAGGTAAAGTAGAACGATTATGTTAATTAAATTCACCTTGCTACATATTGATCAGATACGTCAAGAAAAATAAAGAAACATTCATTATTTGGAGTATACGACTTATGTGTTCTTAACATAGAGCCAACTTCTCTTAGCGTCACTAAATCAATTACATGTATATCAATTTCTTCGGCTATCGGTGGAGGTAGTAATGGGTTCATAATGACGTAACCTCGTGGCCATGGTCTTGTGTTTACATACAAATACCTAATGGTACAAATAACAATGTTTGTAATGAAAAAGAAAAATATAAATTTTATGTATTAACATAAACAACCGACCTATGATCTGGAGAAAGGCCCATTCCTATAATGTGTCCATGCAAATCAATTAAATGATCTACTTTATCAAATTTATCAGCTAGAGCAGCATAATCCACCCAATTAGTATTAAATTCGTCATCATTTTGTCTTTCACGTTCTCTTTCTCTTTGCGCTAATCTTTCACGTAATGATGGTCCAGGATCTAATCTTGTAGGAAAATTGATCTTCTTTATTCTCTTGAAACCAACTTGATGTGGTGTATAAGTTTTTGATCCAGTTGTGAAAATAAGATATTTTTCACAATTATTTGCTAATTCATCTGTATCACTTGTATCTTCTGTGTTTGATGACTCTGCACATAGATTTTATGGATATTTTTAAATCTATATAACTAATTGGAATACTATTTCTTATGTTATCATTTATTTCTACCTTTAGATTCACTTTTTACATCCTGTTGGGAATTTTTATCTTCTTCGTCATTTTCTTGAGCTATTTTTTCCATTTCTACTTGTCTATATTCTTCATTGTATTGTATAGGATTAGCATATTCAAAACCATCACCGAGTTTTTTCCAATTCATAAATCCACCTTCCAATGTGCTATATCTGTTTACACATGCTTTAACATACTTCAGTTACTTTCAATATATCATCAAACTAAACAAATTTAGCTTACTGTAATCTAGATGATGCATGTCGAAGAATAACTGGTTCCTCTTGTTCTTGAATAGTTTCAATAGAAGACATAGATGAAATATCTATATGGCTTAATGGATTTTCCTTTTCTTCTGTAGCATTAGAGGTTGAAGGTTCATTCTGTTGCTCTTCAGATTCATTCTGTTCAGGTGACAAGCAATTAGCTACCATTATTGTTCGAATTGACAAACCATTACTATTATAAAATCTAAAATATGTGAAATAAAATTTTATAGAGATGAAAAATTATTTTGATGACGTATAAAATTATAAATATATAATACCTAAAAAGTTGTGCCATAATAGGAATATGTTCACTAAATGACTCTTGGGTCGCTTTATTAAGCCACAAAAGACTAGATCTAACAAAGTGTGATAACCAACATAAATTTCCACTTAAAAGATAATGCTCACTGTACCATGTACCAAATACGTCATAAGGTTTATTTGTAACTCTACACTGAAGATCAAAACCAGCTGTAATGGAGGAAACTAAGTAATTCTCTATTATATAATTTTTACTAGTGATTTTAAAATGTCAAAAGATTCACTGATATTCTTACGTGCTAATCTAAATACTGCTATTTCACCCGAGGTGCAAAGACGAGTTCCAAAGCTTACACCAGATACAAGCAATAAAGTATCAGAGGAATTAAATTGTGAAAATTGGGTATATTTCCAATTAAATGTTTTCATGTCATGATGGTATTTTAGGCTGACAGGATATTGACTTTCCCAAACCTAAAATAAATCATGCACCTAGTTTTATGTTTTCAATCATGATTACCCATTATCGAAACCAAATAATAACAAAATTAATAAACAAAAATAACTCACAAAAATATATCCGTCTTTAGAACACGTGGCAAACATTTCTCCATTGTGCGAAAAACTAACATGTAATACTTGATGAGAGTGCTCTTTAAGTACTTCTGTTTCTAAAAGTGGTATATGATATGTTAAACGTTTGAATTCTCCTAACCAAGAAGTTCTTCCTACAAAATGATTAATATTGTAACATAAGAATGTATGATGTTAAAAAATATAAAAGGATAATAGTATGTACTAATTATGATTTCTAATTTTGTATATATTACATTCTCTTAACCTTATTTATAATCTTCTAAAAATTGTATCCTATACAATGTAGAGTATTTATAAATATACAATAAAGTTAACCTGGCATAATGCCGACGCCTGGACTTATTTTGTATGTTTGGTAAAACAAATCTTTCCAGAGAAATTCATCATATGATACTCTGTGCCACGATTTACATACTTCTCCAGCAATTATCAATTCCTTCGGTGTTAAATACTGAAAAATGTTTAACAGAATAGTATCTGGCATACAATACCAGTTTTCATATCCTTCACTTATGTCTGACAAACAATCGCTTTCATCCTTTGATTCAATGCTATTCTTATCATTATTTTCTTGATTTTCTGTGACATCTTCAACGATGTCCATACCGAAATGTTCTTTATTTACTGGAACAGCTGATACCGCTCAGTTACACCACAACTGATACAAACACTTTCACGACCATTTGAACTTGTTCAAAATCAAATCACGTTTGCGTCGAATGTTTGCAAGTGAACGTTATACTACTAATTTTACTATGATCGAAAAACGTTTGAACTAATTATATACTAAGGGCGGAGACTTCTTCGAGAACTATTCCGAATCGATCGAAGCGCCGTTATAAACAAACGGGTGCTAAATGAAAATGTGTAATCGGTAAATGGGGCATTTAATTGTTAACATAGCATCCTCAGGATGACTTTCTTTGTGTAAAATTGAAAGTTCAGTGGTAAATATAAAACAACATATTTTAATAAAAAAAGTTTTATTAAAAAATGAGATTATACATATCTTTTTTAAATATATTTTTAGTCTTCATATTTTATATTTTTATTTGGGCTTGTATCATGATGTTTAGTTTACAGTCTTTTACTTCACAAAAATAATTATGCGATCTTCATTATAATATTAATATACATAACGATTTTGTATCTTGAACGCATATCAATTAATACTTTTGATGATCAATATAAAGATTCATTTATATTGACTTGACAAGTATACGCTTTTCCTGTACAACTCCCACAAATATCTACATAACTTACGCACAGTCGTACTTGAAGATGAGTAAAGAGAGGACGAGATTTAACCTTATTAGGTTAAGAGTTATTTTCTTGAGAAATCAGTTGGTTTTCTGCTTGCATATAAAATTGTTCTCCAAACCATTCTCTGTGCATTTCTAAATAACTACAAAATTCAGGATACATCTCTCAATCATGATAGAAAATGACATAGAATATACATTAAATAGATATAAAATATTACCTGAGGAACATGTCCAAATATTTTAAAAGAACTTTTAACTTTTTGTGTGGTATATCTGTTAATTGGAGTAAATCTGGTAATTTAACTGAAAATATATAAGCATTAAGAAATACTATTTTTGAACTATTTTTATTTATCACAACAATTGACACAAATATTTTTAATAAATGTACATACCGAATAATCGAGTCAAGTGAATAGCACCATAGTAGGTAGAAGGATTTGGAGGACTATCAGATTTCGAACGTTCAGGCATTAATCTCCATTTGTTTGATTGCTGAAGCAAGGCATTGATTTGTGCAGATGTAACAACTGGTATTCTTAATGTTACTCCACGTGGGCTAGAACAACGAGAACTTGTACTTGCAATACTAAAAAGAAAGAAACCTTCAACTTAGAAAATATGCAAACATATGTGAGATTATTATTTTCTTGGGAAGTTAAATTTACCTGGACATATTTCCTGTATCTTGTTTAATTTCTTCGTAGAATTTCAATGGTCTATTTTCGTCAATGGAGCTCACTCTACACGATCTTAATCTTCGTTTAGAATTTGTTAATATTTTTGATGTATCTGTTTCTTGTTCATGTTCTTGGAATGGTGGTAAATGAGCATATTCAGTATCTTCATATTCCTCTTTAACTAATACTTCAGAATTTCTTAAAGTAATAATATTATTATATTAAAAATTATGTACATAATTTGAAGTAAAAGATCCTATATGTTGTTCAATTAAACTTACTCAATTGGTTCTTCTTTAACAAGTGTTGGATATTCATTATACAAGAAGGAAGATTTTAAATTACAATATTGTTCTTTTTCTTGTCTATATAAAAGGAGATCATGTAACGTAAAATCAAAGTATATTCGTAATCCATCTGCAACTTCCCTGCATATATTTATTTCATTAATTGCTTTTTCTATTGTATTATTTGCTTTATTACGTTGAGGTTTCTCTGGAATGTTTGTTAACTGTGTTGTAGTATAATGTTGTACCCACGATTCTAAAATATTTGCAACAGTTGGTTGTGCAGGAAGAACAGCTAGCTAAAATGCACATATTTTTTGTTATATCAAAAATTTTAAACTATATATTTTTAATTATAATTTTATTAAATACTATACTACCTTATTTTTATTGGTAATTAGGTCGTAATCTTGGTCTAAAATTCTTCTTAGAGTAGTACCAATATCAAGATCAATTCCAGGTCTAACACCAGATTGACTGCCACCACCACTATCTTCGTCATCACTTGTTTCACCAACATAATCAGAACTACTTTCTGTGTCTTCTTCTGTATTTACTCCCTTCATTAGTAATAATAATATTCCATTTAAATTTCATGAAAATTACCCTGTACAATTATTATAAATAACAAAATGTTAATACTTCTGTATCATAATCAGCATGTTGCCCTGAACTGCCATCCTCTGATGATCCAGTTGTTGCAGATGTTGCTCGACTACCACCACTTCTCGCTCTCCGCCGTGGTTCTTGGTGCTCTGCTTCATTTAAGCGTTCAGATAATTTATGGCTTCGTTTCTTACGCTCCCGTCGATATAAATAAGCTCCTCTACAATATTATGCAATTATATAAAAAAATGATATAGATGATTTAAATAACTTTAAATTAAATACATACAACTGAAGCTGTGCTTTTTGTGCCAAATCACGTTGGAGTTGGCGATTTTCTTCTGTGTCTTTCAGTACATATTCTTCTGTCACGCAACGATCCCATGATGAATTCCATCCCTATTATTGCATAAATATTTTACTTTATTTATAACAGAGTTAACAGTTAGTTATAAATCGTTATAACTACTCATTTATTGTTTACCTGGAAATGTATCAAATATTCAACAGCTTTTCTTCCTCTTTGATCTTTATTAACTATGACATCAAGTACCTGAAATTCACACAAACCACTGAATATTAAAGATTACCTCAAACATATTGTAACAAATACGTATTGTTGTTAAAATGATTTTATTCTTATTATACTATACCTTTGAGTCGTACAATACTTTTGCTTTGGTAGGATCTGGTTCATAACATAAAACTTTTTCACCATCACAGAATTTGAATTTTGGTCCTCGAGTGGAAACCATCCCTTTCTACTAAATATTAAAACTAAATTATAAAGTTGTTATTGTGAGTAGTTTGACATCAGTAGAAGTAATAACTTGATATTGTTTATATTATCATAACCTTATATATCATTCAAATAGTTTACTTTTAAGAAAAACATTCATTAGTATCACTTTTGCAACTGTATTTATTTAAAATCACTAACCATTACTGATGACACTGGATAATTATTGTTAATAATATGTAGATACAAGTTTATATAAGTTTCCAGAATTCCTGTTCATGAAAACGTTACTTTGTGTAAACTAACCTAATTTCGCCTAACTTGGGATTAAATCCCCTAAAACACAAACCGTAGTGCATTTCTGTGCTCCAAACTCAAACCTTATATTCCTAGGTCCATGAATGCATTGCAAAACATTTGCTTTTATATTTGAATACTGAATTTGTTATAATGATTAATATTAATAAGGTTTACATACTGTTGTTTTTTATAGGTTTAATTATCAATTTATATACAGTCATTACAAATTATACTTATATATACAGTCAATCTGTATACATAAAGAAAATATATATTAATCAATAAATATGTATGAATGTTGTTTAATACAATCAATTTATTTACAATAATCAGTAACATTATTAATATATGAGAAAAGTATTAATGTACATTATTTTAACCTAAGAATGAAGAGTGACTTGTCTAATTTCCTTTAAACATTTCGTTAATATAACATTAACAATTTATATTTCATTAAAATAAGAATTAAGTTTTAGCATTTTGTATTACAGAACAAAATAAAAAAAATGTCAATTCGGAAACGTCAATCTTTTATGCTATTTCAGCTACTAATGTGTATGACAATGTAAAAGTAGTCCATACATAATATACATGATATATCCAAATAATATATACATTTAGCTAGGTATCTAACATATTTTAAAGCAAAAGATATTTCTTCTCCAACAAACATAAATATTTCCAATTTTGATTGGAAGTATGAACATCATTATTTTACATATCTCACATTGAAAGAAATAGTAACAACGCTTGTTACGTATTACTGATTTGTTGAAATTCTATATGCCGATACCTAATGAAATCAAAGTTTTCGGGGTCGTCCTCGTTTTCTAAGTGTCGTAATTTTACCTGTCATTGACCTGGTAGTACGCAATTTCTTTTGTATATTTGCTATAGATTTTATATTTTTGTGTAAACTTCTATGCATTCGCAAGTGTTGTATAAACAGCAATCTGGATCTAATTAATTTCTTACATATCTGACATCTGCGTATTTGTTGATCTGTAAAAAGAATATCTGTAAATTAGTATTATAATATTTTTAACAAGGTAACTAATTTTTAATTATTATAGAGGATACAAAGCAAACATTAACAATCTTAATTTTTTTAATTTACCGGATTTTTTTGTTCCATGTTGTAAACAATGAGCTCTTAACAATGCAATGCTTGGAAACCATCTGCCACAATCAGAACAACTTAACTTTTTCACTTCCCAGGTACAGTTTGGTCGTTGTTTTCTTTTTCTTTTAATCTTTTTAATCATGGTTAACTGTTTTTTTGGTTCCACGTACTCTTTTTCCTCCTCAACTTCTGTAGATGGTGATTCTGCCAATAATTTACTAAATCTACGTTTCTTTCTTTGAGAATGTTCCGAACGAACATGACGCGCTAATGCTACTACTACATCGAATTTCTGTTCACATATTTTACAAGCGTATTGTTTTTTAATAGTATCTTCATGCGTGCCATTTGCATGTAGCTTTTGTTCGTTGAATCGAATCACATTTGATGGCGATTTCGAACAAACTCGTAAATGGGTCTCTAAAGCTCTTTGTTGCCTAAAGTTTCTTGAACAGTGTTGACACTGTAATAAAATTGGTTTTGAATTTGATTGTTGTAACTCGTCGTCAGAATCTCCAACCATTATAATTTCATTTTCTTTATCGCTAGAATATTTGTCTTTACTGTCATCTATAGTTATCTCCACAACATCTCTCTTTGATTGCAACATACTTTCGTCTTCGTCAACGTCGATTTCGATAATTTCAACTTCTTTGCGTTTCATTTTCTTGATTCTTTTCGATTCATTATTCCTTTGGCGATACCCGGAATGAGGTACAACTCTCCTTTTTCGTTTTCCCTTTTTCCTAACGTTATTGTCTTCTTCGCTCAACAAAGATGCTGGTTGTATTATGATTTCAGAATCTTCACGATTTACGGAAATTAATTGTTGTTTTCGGGATCTTTTAGCTTTGCATTGAATTTGTGTTGATTCAGGTGATGTACATTCAGTGGAACCATTTGATATATCTAAATTTGTACTATTTGGTATCATATTCATCGTTGAATCTGTAAATGATTCTAAAAATTCTTGTTGATTATCCATTAAATTCAACTTCCTTTCTGTTAAAGTACTGGAAATATGTTTCGAATTTTTATGTTTTGAAAAGTCGTACTCTGCTTCTTTGATGCTAGCATACGTATTTTGGGGTCTAATAGGTTTTTTATTTATCTGCTTTTTTGGAGATTTTAATTCGGCTGATTTCAAATTTTGAAGAGTTTCGTGAATTTCATCAAACGTTAATTCGGAATCAGATTGATCATTCTCGAACAAAATGTATTGTACAGTTGACTGTTCTACAATTTCACTATCACTTTCATTATCTTCCTGATATTCTTCAGAAGTATCTATTAAATTACGAAGATATTATTATTTATTTTTGTAATTTTAACAATTTTGAAATACATACCCATATTTATGGAAGAATTATCCATCATTACATATGTTACGTCCGACCGTTTATCATGAGCTGTATATATAATGTTAGGAACTTGTTTCATGTTTAAATTCAAATCAGAGCTCTCTCTAATATTAAGTAAGGTAGAATTTCCTCCCAACATTCGTTCTTTCCCTTGTAACCTCTCATTTTCATTCATCATAGCTTTATATTCATTGTGCATTGCTATATTATTTGTTGGGTCATTTTTAGAAAAAAATATTGGAGGTTGAGTAGTTAACAACTGTTTCCTTATTTGTGTGGGTTTTCTCACTGTTCTAACTGCACCTTCACCTATTAATCTCTCAACATCTGCTCTATAAATGCAATCATTTTATTATTTAGTTTATATACTTTAAAAACTTATTCATTATTCAATAAAATTAAATATATGTGGTATACATACTTCATAAGAAATTGAAAGTTTGTTGGAGGTTCACCAGATCCATCATAAACTGCTACTGCAAATATTTCTTCTGAATCTTCAACAGCGTACAACGCTAGTTGTTGACCAGTGGCAGTTACAAATGTAGCTATTGTTTCTTCGTCTCCATCTTGATCATCATCATGCACTGTTTTATTACTTATTTCAGATTCACTTTCGTCTGGTTCTAACAACTATTCAATCACAAAAATATATAATACCAAAATGTAACTATATTTTACATTTATAAGTCATTATTTCCATCAAAGAATTATAAAATTCAGATGTTGAATATTTAATGGTACCTACCAATAAATTTTGTTTATGAGCATCATTTGTAAGCCACTTCTGTTTAGCCACATTGTCCATAGATAACGATATAGAATCATCTGTATATTCTGCAGGCATTGTTGCATCTATATTGTCTTCCAAATATTCCGAAGCTTGTTCTTTTGAATCATAAATATCTTTTTCTGAAATTGGGTGTTTTACATCCATTTCTTCATCTATGACTATCTCTTCTTCAATAATCTACATACATTATTTTTAATTAACAATAATTTTTAAAATATATGCTGTTTGAAGTATTCATTATTTTGTTACCACTGTTTCTTCCATGTTTTCGCATTTACTTAAAACCATAAATTCTGTTGAGCTTTCATCTATTGGGCATGGTTTTTGAATGATCTCTTCAGAAACCATTTTTTTATAAACATCTTCATTGGTCACAAATGACATTTTCTTTATTCTTCTCGTTTACTGATATCACGCTTCTTCAGTTAGAAGATATACATGTTAAATAAATGAAATACCTAAAACATTGAATTATAAAAAAATACATTATCAACTATGTTGATATGGCTATACAATATTATAAACTATTAATTAAACATGAAGGTTATTTCATACACGAAAAGATAATAAAATATTATGAATATTTACTTGAGGTTATGCTCATGGTAATGTTCATAACTCACAAGTTATAAAATGTATTAACAGCAAATTATGTACGATTGGATGCATATTTTATATGTCCATTTATTGCAAATCAGTGCATAATTCGAATGCTTTTATTTACAGCTGCGTTCAATACCAAAAATACACGATCTTTTAGCAATGTTTGAGTTTCATAACATAATTAATAATGATAATCGTAAAACGGATACTCTGTGTTTTGAGAGGTATTTTTAATAATCACTGATATTTTAACTTTTATATATCAACATAATAAGAAGAAATATATAAGCGTATTGGATTTAACACAAGCTTCCATCTCCCAATTTACGTATGTACATAATTAATATTAGATGCACATAGCACTTATGCTGTAACACATATAGAAACATAACCTTAGATATTACGTGTTACGCACATTATATATGTAGCCTTTTTTGAAGTTATCATAGTTTTCAAACAATTTTTTTTAACTTTTTGCCATAAATATGTATATTTCTGTTGATACAATAATAATACATGCATACGACAGCTAAAAATAATTATTTAAATAGAAATTCAGCTTCATGTATGAAAAGTCCTTTATGGTGCATTTAGACTGTGCGAATGCTGATTCTTTCCACATGTCGATAAAAGTCAAGCATAAATGATTATTATATTATTTTTTATAGGTAATATTAGGAGAAATGAAATAGAATATTGTATCGTACGTAATATTTACAGAACATTAATTTATTTCGGGATTCGCTATACTAAGTTCAATAGTTTTTCATTTTAAGGAGAGATCATACTCATTATTCAATCAATTTTTTTACCATTGTAATTAGGAAGTAATGCGCATACCCCTTTATGACACTCTTATATTTAGTGATCTATATTTACAAATTTCTAAATTTCTGAATTTCTAAATTCTATATCTCTAAATCTTCAACATTTCAAATATAATAATGCTTATTGTCATTCATATATCTTTCCTGCCATATATATGGTCGGTGAAATAGGAAACGTATGGTACTGAAGTTAGCCGCGTTGCGCAATTAGAGTACGATCTCTTGTTATGTGAATATAGCATAATGTATATCTACTATAATTTGGGTTGGACAAGTTTGGCACGTGATATAGAGTACGTAGGCGTGACTTGTCAGCTGATGCATTAGCTGTTGTATCAAAAACAATTCTCTTAACTTTATTCAACCAGCAACAGTATTTTCTGTAAAAATGGCTCTTCATTCCGCGGGGAAGGGTAAATTGCTTGCAGTAATCGGAGATGAAGTAAATGTGATGTGTAAAAAGTTATATTTTATGTTCAAAAGATATTTATGAGAATTTTATTTTAGGATACTTGTGTGGGATTTCTGTTGGGCGGAGTTGGCGAAATTAATAAACATCGTCAACCTAATTTTATGGTTGTAGACAAAAGTACGTGCTATTGAAACATTTATTTTTTATAAACTAATCTTTGATTAACTAATCGATATTAGAAAGTAACATTTTATGATATTTGGTACTGTATTTTGGTAGTCAAGTAAGCTCGATAATAACATCATATAAATACATGTACAAATTTATATATATTTGTAGATATATATGTGTATATATTGATTTCTTTATAGATACAGCAGTGAGTGATATAGAAGATACATTTAAACGTTTCATTAAACGAGATGATATCGATATTATTCTTATTAATCAAAATGTAAGTATCATATATATTTGCTAAATATTCAAATATATTTGTAATAATATACAGTAGCCCATGAAAGTGTTTGTACAACCATTAACTCATTTGTAACGGTAGCTATTCTCAAATATATGGGCCCAACCTTTGAACAACAAAAGAACACAGTAATTGCATTGGAATTACAAGGTATATTTTAAGAAAGATTCTTGTTTTAATTTGTGTACAAACACTTTTGTAGACCATTATATATAGGTTCATTAATGATTAAAAGTATTTCGTTTCTTATAATAGTTCAAATTAAAATTAATTTTTTTGAATTCATTTAAGGTTGCAGAAATGATTCGTCATGTGATTGACAGTCACACACAACCTATACCATCAGTATTAGAAATTCCAAGCAAAGATCACCCATATGATGCCAGTAAGGACTCCATTTTAAGGCGTGCTAAGGTAAGACTGTGTTAATTAAATTTTAACAGTTAATGCAGATATTCATTATTTGTTAACACCATATATGAAACTGTATACTATTATATATAATTTTTCTGTAAATATGTATTATTCTGATATAATATGTCAACTATATTCGTGATCAATTTGAAACCATTAATGAATGTAGTTATTTGCAGTTACAATTATGTTAGAAATATTTTAAGAATTTATTTAATAAGAGAAAAAGCGTAAATATCAAACTATTTTATAATTAAATATCTCTAACAAATTAAGTAATTGTAATTTTACTTTACAGGGAATGTTTAATCCAGAAGACATACATTAATGATTATACAAAAGAAATAATTGGTGACTTGTATGTTGTTTGTTAATATCTGTATGTAATGTCACTGTTATAGTCTATTCAGAAAAAAATAGAGACACGTACAACATTCCATTATTTATCTTATATTCCAATAACTTAATAATTCTTTAATTTCCCTGTGAAATGTGTATATAAATTTTATCCTGTATATATATGTGGTATTAAAAAATTACTTTTA
Organism: Megachile willughbiella; assembly: GCA_945859595.2. Classification (NCBI taxonomy): domain Eukaryota; kingdom Metazoa; phylum Arthropoda; class Insecta; order Hymenoptera; family Megachilidae; genus Megachile; species Megachile willughbiella. Next base: position 5,552,005 of record OX243807.1, read on the forward strand.
TTGAACAACTGCAACTATCAAAATTAGTTATGTAAATAAACATATACATTATAAATATAATAAATCACATAATACTTTATTTTTATTATTTCGTTTGCGATTATTTAACAAAGTTTGAAGCGCATCTTTGCTTTAAAATTACATTTAACTGAGGTCCATAACATTCAATGAATTTGTAAATTGTTATAAGATATCATAAATTCACACTATTTATTTTTTAATATTTCTTCGGCATAATAAATAAAGAATAACAAACAAATTAATACTTATGAAAACAGATCTTCATACTCAAAAAACATGTAAATTCAACTAAATTTTTGGTCATTCCTGTATAAATATGTACATAATTGTTACAAATAACAGCAAAATACTGAAGATACATAAATAAACTGATGCAGCTATAACTATTTTTAAATAAATATTATAAATATTTCATTTCTCAAATAAGAGAGCAATTATTTATCTTACATGCACATTGTAAACTTCTGTTTACATAGAACACAGTTCTGTGGTAACCGTTAGTAACACCAAGGTTACTATAAACACTTGAAATTGCAATAGAAGACTGAAATTTTATACAATTTGAATTATTTAAAAATCTATAATAATTAAATTTAATAATCACGTTCTTCAGTGGCAGACATAAATAACTTTTGTACAGTGTGGGTAATTTCAACTATAAAGAAGAAATATAAACAACAATTAACTTACAAATAAAAATAAATTGAACCTAATAAACATATATAAATATTACGTACGATTAAGTCGTTGAAACCATAAAGGTTTATTGTTCCATTTAACACCAATATAATAAGCTGGAACACCAGATAAAGTTATTAAAGCCCCAATACCAACTTCATATGGTCTTTCATAACATGGAACAAATACTAAAAATGCACATATAGCTACAAATGTAATAGGAATCCACAAAGGCATCTGCAAAATAAATTCATTAAAATATTCAATCTTCAATTTTTTATAAAACATCCAATATTACTCACCTTAATTGGTCGAGACATTTTAGGTTGTTTGTAACGGAGCCATAATACACCAGCGACAGATAACATGATGAAAAATGATTCAACTATGCTGCAGTATGTAATTAATACAAAAATATCACTTGTACATAACATTACTAAAGACAAAAAACACTGAAAATAAAGGGCATTTATATTAAATAACAAGTTTATAAATATATATTATTTAATGAGCTATACATAAAAAAAATAGTATATATTATACATACAAGAAAAACTAAGGCAGGTGTAGGCGTAAGTCTCGAAACATTAATATGACTTAACATTGAAGGAAAATGACCATTTCTAGCACCTACAAAGCACATTCGGGAGGATGTCATAATGTGAACACTTAATCCTCCAAATGCAGATATAGCTACCATTACAGGTATCGTCCATGCCATTATACCAAGAAGTTGGTCTCCAAAAGTCTAATGAAAATGTATTCCATTGATAACTTCTTTAATGATATAGTATTTGTTTATGTAAAAATAATACTAACCACAGCGATTGCATGAGAAGCAATCATTTCAGTTGGTGTTAAAACTGATAAATAAGCTACATTTGCCAGTACATAAATGAAAGTAACTAAAGGCAATGATATATATATAGCACGAGGCAAATTTCTATAAAATAAAATTATTTATTCAATATTCAAAAAAATTGAGAATATAGGATTTTCTATAACAGGTAGTACAGCTGGAAAAAATGTTGATTCTACATATAAAAATGAGTAAATCAAAAAACGAAAAATCATTTTTGATACACTTCTTTATGTAGAATTATTTTTTTCACTTATACCATCTATTATGAAATATCCTATATAATTTTGTATTATTCTGTAATACATACACATAAGGATCTTTTAATTCCTCAGTCATGAAATTTAAGTAATTCCATCCAGAATATGAGAATATTCCAGAATAAAAGGCCACTGCAATTTTACCCGGTTCTGTAATCGTATTTTCAAAAGCATTCTCAAAATTTTCTGTATTCCCTGTAATAAATATATGTAATTAGATTAGAAAATGCACATTTATATTAGACATTAAAACATGCTTATTAATTATATTTACCTAATATTATCCAAACCAGTCCAGCAATAATTATAATTACCAATGCACCAATTTTAGCAAACATAAATACATTTTGCATTTTTGATGTTTCCTTGACATCATAACAGTTTGCAAATGTAAGCAAACCTAGTGAAAATTAAAGTTACAATATTACATTTTAATAACATGTCATTTATATTCGAACAAAATTTATGTTCAAGTTAGGATTGAATTTCAATTTAATATAAAAGTGAGCATTAGATTAATCATATTTTACATGTGGATAAAATAAATGTCTTACAAATAGTTACAGCTGCTAGTAAACGTATACCATCATCTGGAATAGTACAGTTTGGAAAGAATGGTTGTAAGACATACTGAGCAAAAGTTAATCCCATAATCGCATTTGTAGTTGGGCTATAAATGAAAACAATATATTTATCATATGGTAATACACAGTCATTTTTAAGTTGTATTCAGTTTTACAATTTTATCTTCTAAAACATAACTTACATAAAAATTAAATTAGCAGCCCATAAGTACAAAAAAGACGGTAATGCACCAAAAGCTTCATAAATATAAGCATAATCACCACCACTACGGGGTATGCAAGTTCCTAATTCAGCATAACATAATGCCCCAACCATTGAAAGTAACCCACATAAAATCCATACAATTAAAGATAGTCCAACACTTCCCACTTCTGTGATTATACCCTTTGGTGAAATGAAAATACCTGTATGAGATTTCATATATATATTATATAATATGGAATAAGATGTTTACACAATGAAAATAACATTTCATTTTGGTCTTTATTATTTATTAAATTCTATATGTTCTTAAGTTTTAATAGTTATAAGAGAATAAAGCTAAAGGAACTTGAAAGAAATTAGGGTAACAATAACTTTGGTATAAATGTGAAAGAAAAAGTATTTAAATTCTTAGATAAATTCTTACCTGAACCACATATAATTCCCAGTATTATTGCAACTCCTTCTAAAAGACCAAGTTGCTTTTTCATTTGTACTTTTTCGACATTACTAACTTGCTTAATATCTTGCTTATTATTTTGCGATTCATCGTCTGAACTTAATAACTGCATTTCTTTAGGAGATTCATCAAATATTTGAGTGACCATTTTGCCTGAATAAAATAGATATTAAAACATGATATTAATTATCATGTCAATTATGATTAAAGCTCGTTAATGTTGCTTCACCTATTATATATTTTCAGATACTATTCTACGAATTTAGAATATATTTTAAAGTGAACTAGTAATTTTGTAAAATTCATAATATTAAAATTAATATTATAAACTTAATACAGTATGATCAGTTTCATTAATTAACTTACCTATCTTTATATGCTACAAAGTTCTGAAATTAAATTATAATATTACAATTGTGTTCTATGTAAATGAGAAAAGGTGTAAATTGATATACAATAAAAAATTCCAACGTGCAAGTATTATCTATATACATCAGTTTCTTCAATTCCTTTTTGAGTGTGCATTATCTGAAAAGGAATCATGTATTTATTTTTTAAAATATGAAACATATATTAATATAATATGTATTGTATACGATACCTGAAGGTTGATATAAATAAAGAAATACTTTTCTCGTTCATACAATATTATTTTTAAAGTTTATAAACGAAAAATTATTGCAGGTTATACATGTGAACGATGCACGTGTGCCAAGTCAAAATACAGGTTGGTTTGCATAGAATTACATTTCTTGAATAAAATAAGTACAAAAGAATTTTGTTACAGAAAATTCTAATTTAATTATATTTAAGGTATTAATGTTAGAAAAATTGTACTGAATTGGTGTTACACACTTCAACAACAAGGAACAGAAAATCCTGATGCAATTCAAATTTAAATTACGTGGTATCAACGTACGGAATATAATATACATACATTACATATATTAATGTATTTCTAACACACATTTTTCAAACGAAAATTTAAATATTTATCGTAGATATATAGTTTTATTTTCGTATAATGACGTATGTCATGGAAATTATTGTTTACTTAATGTTCTTTTTTCTTTTAACCGGTATTGATAATGGTTATCAGTGTAACATTGCATACAAAAACTGTTTACTAAACAGCTAATTAAATATATTGAATTTTTCACAAAGTCCATTAGGCGCAAACTGAGGCCTTAGTCGTTATACTTGATTATTAATAGCTCCATTTAATTGAATTTTGAGAACGTTATCAAGGAAAACTTTTACGGCGCTTGATTCCGGAAATAAACAGGCTTGGCATAAGGACTCTATAGTTGAACTAAACTTCATCAGTCCCATTTTCTTTATTACATTAGCTTCAACCGTTCTTTTCGTTTCACCAATGTATAAATTGCATTTACGGAGTTCCGTTTCCAAAGGGTCACTTTAAAATAAATAAATTTATTATATATATATTTTATAAATAAAAATTATGCATACATATAAATTCGAAACTCATGTGTAAATAATTTCGTTCGGAATTATTGAAAATATATAATGGACTTAGAAGTTTAAATTGAAATCAGAGGTTATTAACATCTGCTATTTCCTGTTTAAAATAAATGAAGTTTCCTTATGACTGTAGTGGATGCTGTAGGACAAATTTAGGTCTCTAAATCTAGAGTTGACCGTATTTTTTTATTTACCTTAATTCAATACGCACAACTCCACCAAAAAATACGAAATCCCCGTAAAGCCGTGTAAGGAATACGTAACTGCTATTATAATAAACGCATTTGTTTTGAAATGGAAGGTTCGCTACCATCTTCCAAATTGTTAACAAATATCCGCTCGATAAACCCTCAAGAAAAATATAAAACTTCTCGCAGGAATTAATGACAAAACCCGTTAAAATATCCTTAGGTATATCTTGCACCTGTATTAAAAGTAACGTAAATACAGAAATTACAAACTGCCATCGCAATGATAATAAAATGAACTTATCAATAAAATAAAAAGAATAGTAATAATAAATAATGTACCATTGAATCTTTATCATCTTGGTTCATGAACTGATAAGTTTCCAGTAAACTGGAATTATGAGAGAATACATTTTTCAAAATATCGTCCACCAATTTTATATCGTTCAATATTAAGAAAATACGATTTAATATATCTTTGTAACGTAGGATCTTCTTCTGCATTTTTCGCAGACCGTAAGATAGTCTTACTTTAATTTTTACTGATGTACCGAACGATGTCAGAATATCATTGGTGAGTGGTGAATTTTTCCATGTAACATTCATTTCTTCATTATTTATGTCCATACAGGTGAAATCGATATTGCAGGGATGAGATAAACTGCTTATCAGTCTCATTTCCCAAAGTCCTCTCAAAAGATCTGATACGTCGAATTTCGCGATACCTAACAAGACTTCCTCTTTTGTTGTTAGCTCCACCATTTTTGATGATTTCTCCGACGCCTCTTTATCAGACTTTTTAGGAACAGAAATAGTAGGCTGGATTGCATTTACAATTCGTACACCAATTATCTAGATATAAATATGTTAATGTATTCATTTAATTTATCCTGAACATTTATATGTACTTCATTTTATAAATATATATGACTTTTATTTCAATACAAATTCGTTTTACCTTAACGATAATTAGCTTTGCTATAAGAAAATTGATTAGCTCTTCTGGATTAAATTCTTTGCAAAGGAAGCATTTAACAAATTCGAAACACATCGTGCTATTTGGAATGTAGTACGGTGTGACGATCGTGTGATTCAGAAAGAAGATTTTTACATGCAAATATTTAAAACCGCCTTCAATTATCAGGTCGGATGGAAAATTCGATAATTGTTCCAATTTGATCGCTATAGGATTTAAATTTTTCCGTAATTGCTTATTGGGTAATATGTTTCGACATTCTGTATAAATTAAAACGGCCGAAACGTTTGATGATTGAGGAGTTCTCTTGAAACTTGTAATAGTACCCATATCTGAAAACAACACCGTGGTTATCACATTCTAGGCACAAATGTCTATCTACAGGTATGTTTAAAATTTCAGAGTGACCTTTGTAGTAAGTTTTATTTGAAACGTTTCTTCGTGTAACCAATAATTTAATAAATAATTATATTTATGTAAGTAATTTAATTTACCAGAAAACATAGTTTCCGCGGGCAAATTAATCTCATATGTAACCTCTGTGTCCTGTTTCCGTTTACTTAATTTATTTGCCTTTAATTGCTTTTTTGCCTTAGATTTTGTCTTTGTTTCCGACATCGATTTTTCCGCAACCTGTAATAATTCAATCTCTGAACATTCGGGTGGAAAACGATTTTTCCTTAACATTTTTCGGAACTTATATTCGTGTGCTTTATCTAGTGAAATTATAATTAATAAGTTATAAATAAAGCGAGAATAACGTGTTAAAAATATTTTGCTACCTGGTATCATATCAAGGTATGTAATGATACTCAAATCACCATAAACTTCATTCGTAACTATAATCGGTTCTGGAAGAGGCGGAGTTGAAGATTTTTTATTAAAATTAGCATTTTGCAACTCAACAGGATATATTTCAAGAAAGTCATGTGGTTCTATGTTCATAGAACTATCACTTATATAAAATTTGTTCACTTTGTCCTTTTTGGCTCTATAATATAAAACAAGTTTTTAAACAATTGTTATCATTACAATAAAAGATGAAAATTTATTTGGTTTTTAATATATCTTTGTAATAATATTATAACATTAATTTTATAATTGATATAATTGTAAATCGCCTAATCATGCTATTGTTTTTCAAGGGAAATATTAGAAGGACATCTTAAGGTCATATTTTAAAATATTTCATCTTAATCCTGATCTTAATCGATTCTTCTTTTTAAATAGAATATTTGAACTAAAGAAAGGTAAAGGTCATTGTGAAATCTCGGATATATGACCTTAAGATGACCTTCATGCTCATTGTCAATTTCTTCTTTGAAATACAGTAACAAAATAATAGTTAAGTATGGTAGAATCATGTGGATCACCCTGTATATGCAATCAGAACTAACCTTTCCGAAAATCTTTTTTTTCCACAGAATATACGGTAAGTGATTACATGATTAAAAAAATATTGTAATTGTGTTTCATTTAATCGAACCAAATGATGTACAGAAAATACAATCCAAATTATGTCGTCCTCGATTGGACATAGAATAGGTCTTAAACTCCACTCACCATTCTCGGTATAAATCTATATAATAAAAGTCACAAAATTAATCGAAATATTTGATAATAAAACTAGCAAAAATAAAAATGAAAATAATTGATTAAAATCATGTATGTATATACGAAAAGTGTAAAAATTTGTTCAATATATAAATTTATTTGTATACCTTCATCGCCGTTTCCCAACATCGGCAATCAAATTTAAAAGTATAACTTGGTAGAAATTCATATTCGACGTGTATATCCGCTAATACATCACCTATGTTTATAACATTCGGAGAATTTGTGGTTTCAGACATATCCTTAATTTTATTCTTTTTATTCTTTCGATTCGTTCTATTCGCTTTAACCTTCTTTTTACCCGCCAATTGATTGTTACTTACATTAAATCTTGTAGAAATTTTAAATCCGAAAGTTACTACAAAATGCATTGCGCTTTGATTGCAGTTTTATTATTTCAAATTCAAACGCTAATTTTAGTAGCTGAAGTACCATTCTAATGTAACGCATTTTATAATGGCGCGAATAAATTACGATCGGCTTAAATTACCTAGTTAAAATGTTACAAAATTCTTATCTCTTTTACAATATTTTTCTCAGTTCATATTATATTGATTCTTTGTTTGTAATATCGTTTAAAGAATCATTATAAAATAATGTACACCCCAGAGCAAATCTGGCTTCCCTAGGGAAAATGGTGGCGGAGGGGAAGGGATCCTCATCACCCGTCATAGCAAAAGGTAATGACAAACATTATGCTTAATTCACAGGAGGCATTTTCAAAGTCAAAAAATAAAATTTTTCCTGAGAAATGTTTACTTTTAAAAGTACAGTGGTTTATGTTGCAATGGATAACAATAATACTGAATCTGATGTGAAACTCTGTTAAGAATTAATTAATATGTATCGTACATAGCCTCACGTGGACGGTGGCTCCCTCGGGTCCAATATAAGAAATCATAAGCGACGTTAGATTTGCTCGCTTCGACAAGATTTTCGCCAACATAAGTCTTTTTCTCGTATTCAAAAATCTATTTTTCTCTATTTCTGCCGAATACCGTTCTTATCTAATGCGAAACGGATGATTCCTATGAATTAAACATAATGTTTGTGCTATAGCAGGTGGTGGGGAACCCTTCCCCTCCGCTATCATTTTTCCTAGGGAAGCCAGACTTGCTACAAGGTGTACATACGAGCGTGGTAAGTAGAAAATGGAGACCTTTTCTTCTTGGCCGCCATTTTCCCTAGGGACACTAAATTTGCACTTGAATGTACAATATTTCATAGATTAAAATTACAAAAGTTTATTAATAACTGATAACAAATTAAAATGCAATGAAAACAAGAATAATTTAAATCATGTTTAGACAATGAATACTGGTACTTAATAAATTCAAATTAGTGTTATTTTATAGATGAATAATTAATTAAATCCAAATTAGTTGTACTTCCCGCTAAAGGATTTCAAGATTCAATATGGCGATTTACTACTGATTCTAGTAGATACTCGAGAGCGTCACAAGGATAACATTGTTGAAGGAAGTTCGTTCTACCTTCATAATATTGAGTAATTTGCTGACTGAGATTTTGTAAATATTAATACGAACCAACAATTTATATCACAAAAACATGATAATTTCATCATGTACAACATATTCCTTTTAATTTTTATATGTTAAAAAGCAATAAATTCAAAAAGAGGATCCTTAAAAGCACTTTATATTATTAAATCGAAGAAAGTTTGTTCCAAGAATGTCTCAAGAGGACGACGTAGGATTTTTATACAAAACAATGAGTAAGTTAAAATTATCCTGTGGTGAAAGAACGAAATATCTTACTGTAAGGACAATAACATAGTATATAAACAATTCTTTGATGTAGTTAAAGTGTTTGAGGTTTTTGAACAACAGGTAAATAACTTCAATATCTGTATTATCTAGATTGATATTTACATTGATGTATAACATATATACATACATATACTACATAAAATAAATTTATGTTTCATTCACTTTTTAAGTTTCTTAAAAAAGGATATGACTGATTGCAATTGCAATAAAAAATTAACTATTGATAATAAGTATATTTGAAGCATAATAATATATGCTTTATAAATTTTAAATATTTTAATATATTTAATTATCGTATTATTATTTATATATAATTTTTTGTTTGTTTTTAATCGACACTAATAGTATTAAAAATATTTAGTTTAAAAGGTATTTTTTTAATAATTACTTATTTACGATGACACGAAATGTAACAATAAGATAAAATATAATAAGTTGGGCTAATTTACGAAGCCGGCGTCGTATATTATATATATGATGTCAATATTTTATATGGCGATGATTTGACGAGTGCAAGGAGTAGTGGGAGATGTTTAAAAACTATATAGTGTATTGTACGATATGTCAGAATAGCTAAAAGAATAATTAAAGTACTGGACATTGCAAAGAATAACAAATTCTCGTTGAATTGATATAAAAGTGTCACATTAAGTGTAATATGAGTAGCATTTGTACGTATGTATTATGAATTAAACACTCACATAACCTAAAGTTTGTTTCTTGTACAATTTAGGAAATGTACATAACTTCTTTAAATAAATATACCATGTTGACTAGATACTGTTTTACTATTGTGTATATATTTTTTAACAATACATTTAAAATATTATATGCATGAAAAAGTGTAACAAAAATTGTTTTTGATAGTTGAAAGGGATCCAAAAAAGAGGAGAGTTAAGCCTGTAGGATCAGCACCATCTTTGCTTGACTTTGATTTAGGTGAAAGTTCTGATGACAGTGATTTTAGAATTGAGGATCATTGTGAGGAATCTGATGATGATTCAGTGGATTCTAATGATATTGGAAAAGGTGAACTATATCGTACTGATTTTAAACATAATATTAATTAGCTCGTTAGTTTGAAATAAATTAACAAAAATTGTTGATGTTTATGAAAGAGGAAGAAGATGCATCGGATGAATCTGATGACTCCTTAGAAGATCCATTATTGAATAAGAAAGAAAATACTAATTTAACTGTCGGAGATGTAATTGAACAAGCTCGGCAGCAGGCATTAAAAGGGGGTTCACTTGAAGATAAATTAAATAAAATGTTAATTTGTTGTGGTTGCCTTGGAGACAGAAGTGATGACGTCAATGAAATTGTTGAATGTGATGGATGTGGTGTTAGTGTACATGAAGGTAAAAATTAGAACAATTTATTTTATTAGACATTTAGTATTTCATTATTTATATTAATAAACTAAAATACTTTTAGGATGTTATGGTGTATCTGATGTAGAAAGTTTTTCAAGTACCGATTCTTTATGTCAGTCAGCACCATGGTTTTGTGAGGCCTGCAGTGCAGGTATTGAAGACCCTTCTTGTGAACTTTGTCCTAATAAAGGTGGAATTTTTAAAGAGACTGATGTAGGCAAATGGGTTCATTTAGTATGCGCACTTTATGTACCCGGTGTTGCTTTCGGAGAAGTAAATGAGGTTTTAACTTTTAATAGCTGTAAATAGAGAATATCTTGACATATGTATACTTATCTTAGGTTGATCGTTTATCGAGTGTAACACTCTTTGAAATGGCATATAGTAAATGGGGAGCAAAACAGTGTTCTCTCTGTGAGGATGCATGTTTTGCTCGGACTGGTGTATGCATAGAATGTGATGCAGGAATGTGTCATACGTATTTTCATGTTACCTGGTAAGAATAGTTTGTAAAAATAATTAAATGATGATTGAAACTGAAGTTTTTTAAATTGAAAATTGAACATATAATACTCTGTTCTTTTAGTGCACAAAGGGAAGGTTTATTATCCGAAGCTCATAGTGAAGAAGTTGACCAAGCTGATCCATTTTATGCACACTGTAAACTTCATTCCGACAAAACTCTCGTTCGTAGACGTAGACGTAATTGGTTAGCGCTACAATTGCGAGCTCAGTATCGTCAACAGTTGTTGAAACAACCTAATCACTTAGATACTGAAGAACAACGTAGAATACAAAGAAAATTAGCGAAACATAGACATAAGTATTTAGCTCATAAAGCATCTAGACCACCTCCATGGGGTAAGTTAACTACTATAAATACGTACAAAATTAAACTAGGTACGACATAAAAGACCTATATTATTTCTAGTACCAACTCAAAAAATGCCTCGGTTGTTAACTACGTCTGCTTCTGCATGTCGACAGTTAGCAAGAAAAGCAGAACTTATGGGAGTCGATACAGCTGCATTAGAAGCACAAGAAGCACAACTTGTAGCTTTAGTCGATGTGAGAAAAAAATGGCACATTCCACCTGCTTTTAGCGTGGAATTTATTGGTTATTATTTAGATCGTAATTTAAGAGTAACATCTATGAAAAGACGATTACAAGAACTTCTCGATATTAATTCTCAATTACTTAATGAACAACTAAGACTAGATAGAAAATATGATGAAGTAATGAAAGATAACGAAGAACAAATTCGAGTTAATGTAACATTAAAAGAAAAAATAGAAATGTATCATCAAGTTCTTCAAAATAGTGGTTATGTAAAACCTTTACCACAAATAGCTGATTTAGCAAAACCAAGAATAGCACCAACTCTAGGTAAGTTAGATTTGACGTTTATAAAGTGTGCAAATATATCATGATTTTTAAATAGGTACAGGTTTAGGCGTGCCTACTGCAGCTGCTTTGAAAATGGGAGTTGGTTTTCCTTTACCGGTTGGTAAAGGAGTTGAAGGTATACGTGAGGGTAGAGTATTAAGTAGTCAAGCTCAAGAGCAAAACCATAAAAGTGAATTAACATTACGGCATCAATGTGGCATATGTAGAAGGTCTACGAATCAACATCTACTTGCAAAATGTGATACATGTCATCTTCATTACCATTTATCTTGTCTTAGTCCACCTTTATCGCGTATGCCTAAAAAAACAAAACTTATGGGATGGTATGTGCATTATCATCATGTGTGTATACTACCAGTATATATTTTTATTACATTTAGAACACAAAATATATTTAAAATTGTAAACGAATCTAATTTTTATGGTCCTTTAATATAGGCAATGTTCTGAATGTGACAAAGAATCTTCTGGATCAGAAGTTGAACGCATTGATACATCGGCACCACGTAAATTAAGACATTGTAAAGATGATTCTAATTTAACGTTAACCCCAACACCTCCACAAGAGGTGTCTATGCCTACAACGCCGACAACACCTAGCACTTCAAAAAATTCTTCTGCTAATCTTAGTAATGTGACGAATACCACAGCACCTGACACACCAACAACACCGAAGGTAAATATTACTTAATGTTGTTTTTTTATAATTAAATTTGGCATACAAAAACAATGCGATACTAATTTTTGTTAACAAATTATGTTCCGCATAGGTGACTATAAAACCAGTTGGGCCACAACCTCCATCTTCTGCTTCCATTCAGTCTAGTGAATCGATATACAATCAACAACCTGTTAATAATCTGATTACAACACGGGAAGGATCACCCGAATATATGGTAGCTTCGGCGGATGGTACAGAATCTGTATCACAGAGAAGCGCAAAAAAGAGAAGAAGGTTTGTAAGGTATTTTATTAAATAAATGTAGAATATAATATTTCATTATTTTATCAGGGAAAAACATAAAAGATATACTCCCGATCCGATTACGGGAGTAAAACAAAGAAAACGAAAACATAAAAGGAAAAGTCTAGATGTAGAAAATCCAGAAGGACAAAGTCAGCCAGAAATTCATAGAAGAATTACAATAAAGGTATATAGCTATCCATGGGTAGATAACAAAGTTGAAATATATCTGAAGATTTTTATGATTTAAACTTAGAATTTTTATGTAACAGATAAAACCAATCCCAAGACCAGAAGGGGATGTAGCATCTGAATCGAGTCCACAAATGTTTATTGCTACTTCTACTAGCACTGAAATTACATCACCGCCGCCACCACCGCCAAAATTGCCACCTCCACCTGCTCCACCTGTAGTTTCTAATACTCCATCCGCAACAGTAAACGTATCTGCTAATAATACAAATAGTAGAACATCTGCAGGAAATGGGAGAAAAGGAAAAGATACAGATCCTTTAACTCATTGTAATGTCTGTGATACGCCTGGTACCAATCAAAACCTTGTCATGTTAGTTGATATAGACATGTATTAAGATACCAAACATATTCTGAACATATGATTGATATATTTTTCGTATTTTAGGTGCGACGAATGTAAAAAGTGCTACCATTTCTCCTGTCTTGATCCACCAGTTAAAAAATCGCCCAAAAGAAGAGGCTATTCTTGGCATTGTGCAGACTGCGATCCTAGTGTAAGTTAATTAATCTTTATTTGCTACATTTATCGCGACGTGGACCCAAAATTTATTGTTAAGGTACTTTCTATTTAGTCAATATGGGAGAAGAAGAAAGATAAAATAAACTGATTAACCAATGAATATTAACTTGCAAAAAATTTAAACTCGTGACAAAATATAAAGTACTTTAATGTTAAATACGTATAAATTAAATTCTCTCAATAATTTTAAATATAGAACAAACAGTCTTATTAATAACTAGTTGCTAACGTTAAACTAATTATTTTCAGTAAAAGCTGTGCCATCTTTATTTATTAAATAATCGAATACAACGTTCCATTTACGAAATATTGAATGGCAATTAGTTATTAATACGAAAAAAACTTTTAAATCTCACTTTTGTAAGAAAATGGGAACAATTCTTCATAAAAGATGGAAAATACATCTACACTTCGTATAATTTTGAAGCAGCCAAAGCAACAAATTAGACTAAAACTTATTTATGGATAACTTTTACCTTTGATCTAAAATTGTCACTAGGAATATATATTGAAGCTAACTTAATTCAATAAAAGAAAGAATCTGTAATAGTAAAAATATTTCTTTCATTTCAGGCCTCTGAATCTGAGACTTAATATCAACAATTTTATGTCTGCAGCTATAATTCTACATTTACATAAATTAAGACATTAAATGTCATTATGTTTTTTGTAAAATATACGGAATACAGACAAACTTCTTCCTTTGATTATAAAAAAGTCTTTTGAAAATACATACTGCAAGGTTTTCGTTTTTAGAAAATTTTTCAGTATTTGTTTTCAAAGATTTTTTCTCTGCCTAATTTTATATAGTTTCTATACTTTGTTTACATACAAGGACAAATATAAGGTAAGAAATAATGAAAAAGAAAACAATATATATAAATTTAAAATGAATTTTAATTTTATAATAAATTGTAATATATTTTGCACTGAAATTGAAATAATTAAATTTTATCATTTTTAGCGCAGATATTAAATTTATAGGTAATTACCTAATTTTTCTTTTACTTATTTGTGAACTAGTGTATTAAATATATTTCGATATTATTTATTAATAATGATTTTAGATACTGTAGGATTGTTTAATTGCTTTATTTGAAGAAAAACATTCCTTCGTTTTACGTTTGGCAGCCAGGAAACCATTGCGAAAATCATAAGCATTTTTACAACGTGCATTTTCAACAGACATTTTTTTTACAGCAATGAAACTGTCATTGATGCACTTTACTATTAATGTATCTCTTTTTTTATCGAATACTACAGTTCCTAAAAATAGAAAATTCATTGTTCATTATTTTGTTAAAAGTACAAAATATATAGTATTTTTACCTGGCATTTCTCCTTCAAATTTTGCGATCAAGTCACTACTTGAGGTAGGTTCGACTACTTCAATATCTAAAAATTTTACTTTTGTATCTTGTAAAAACGTAGTTAAAGGATATAATCCAAAAAGAGCACGGTATAAATCATAAATACGTTTGGCTGACATTTCATCCCATTTAATTATACTCATTTCAGACTTTATTTTTGGTGCTAAAAATATGGATTAGAAGCTCACGATACTTATCATTAAACAAATAACTCGTTAATTCTATATAAGTATTTACCATATGTTGCATTTGTTTCATCTTGGGGTTTTGCAGATTGTAGTAACTCTGGTAAATTGTCAAATGTTTCTACTAGAAGATTTGCACCAAGCTTACTTAATTTAGAAAATAATTCTGGTAAGGTTTCATGTTCACCAATCTCTATTTGCTTTTGTGCTACTATTGGTCCTATATCAAATCTTATATAATTTAATTTTTTTAATATTGAAATATTGTATATCTGTTTATATAACTTGAGGAGTGTCATTATCTCTATCCTTAAAGTAAAATGTATGTCACACAGAATCCTTTTATTTTAATCAATTCTAAATGTACTAGTTTAGTAAATTTTATTTATTTCAGAAGAAAGATAGTGAACTCCTCAAAGTATTTAAACAGATTGAAAGTTATATTTTCAGTTTTACTGTTTTGGCATTATCTTCATTACTGTAACTCCTGTTTGTAATTCTCCATTCATCAGTGCATAAGATAATGGTGCTGCTCCTCTCCACTTTGGTAATAAACTACCATGTACATTTAACATACCTCTAGAAAATATTAATAAGTATATATTAATATATAAAATTTAACTAAATCACAATCACTGAAAGCTTAATATTATCAGAGTAAAATAACTTACAAAGGAAATGAATTGATAATATTAGATGGAATTAAATGACCAAATGAGACAACTATTCCAATATGAAAATCAGAAATATTTCCTTCTAATGGCCACTTGTACAAATTAATTTCATTCTCTTTTGCATATTTCATTACAGGATTTTGTTTTACATTCATAGTAGTAACAACTTCCAATCGCTGCAAAACTTTTGTTTCGCTATATTGATATAACATACTTCTTTAAGGTACTGCACTCTAATTTATATAAAGGATATAATGTTTATAGAAATTATAATAACAACTTACCATTTTTTATGTAAAGCTTTTAAACTTTCTACCGCAAAGTTATCTGTGCCAAAAAATAATACTTTCCATGGAGCTTCTTGAGATATTGTATGTGATCTCCGACTATAGATGTGGTACTTATTATGCGTTGTTTTAAAAGTTGACGCAAATATTTTGTGCATGCTTTTAATATACATGATGAATGTATTATACTGTGTACTATATAATCAAAAACTCGTAAAATTGTAATTTAATTACTTCATTGTTATATTTTATAGACAACGCATACGCGAGCACGATGCCGACTATTTTTGTATATATATATGATATAAGGTTTAGTTAGGATATAAGAATCGTCTATTGAATGAGTATTATACACTCGGTGACTATAGTTATATCCTATAGCATAACTTGTATATGAAAATAATTTAGTAATATACAAATGCGAAAACGTTCAGTTCTTTATTCTTATAATAGACAATTTGGAATATGTGAAATAAACGTTTGATATATTTGTTTCCTATTGTATCGAGAAAGAGAACTTGATGTAACAGAGTTTCTCAACCTTGTTGGTTCCACTCTGAACATCGGCTCTCCTATGACTCGCCTGTTTTTTTTCGATCAACAAAATTTGAATTTATAAACAGAATACATAAATATATGCATTTAAGCTTTTATTTATTTATAAATCAGATTGTAAATATTTAATAAGGTCCTTATTTTTTATGACAGGATGCAAGTTCTTCATCTGGTTGTAAATTTGTCAGTGCTGCCCAAAATAAGAAATTCACCTATGTTATGTAGTTTACCAATTTGAGAAATTAATTTAGATATTTCGTGAGATGCCAATAAACTTTTATCTAATTTCGAATGTTGCTCCTGGAATATTTTTGTAACTGTTTTTCTTGATAGAAAATCATTTTTCAATTTTCTTCTACTCTTTCTTTTTGTGATTCCAAAAATGTGGTATCGGTTCCCTAGAGAGTCATATGGTCCTTGTTGAGAAACCCTGATCTAAACTAACGCTACAATGTATACATCATAATTTTATTCGCGCGAATTCGAAGTTACCGACTTCACTGACAGTTCCAGTATATTTCCTCAATTCACGTGTATTCATTGTTTGCAGTTGTTCAATTCATTATTTTTACTTGGTGTATTTCATTATACTTGATTATTGTACAACAGAGTTGTATAGCGTTTATTTTGTACAATGTCACGAATAAGAAGACTTTCTGTTCGTGGTATTCGCAATTTTGGCGACGAAAATGAGGAGTCTACGATTAAATTTTCTCGACCATTGACGCTTATTCTTGGTCCAAATGGTACTGGAAAAACTACAATTATCGAGGCACTTAAATTTGCTACTTGCGGCGAATTTCCACCCGGTTCAGATCGGGGAAAATACTTTATTCATGATCCAGCTCTAACTACAACTTCGTCGGTACGGTTATGCATTATTATGAAGATAGTTGATTACATATAATTATAAGAATATTTAAAGAGATCTGAAATACTGAGTCTTTTTATAAATAGGTACGAGGAGTTGTTAAAGCTGAAATCGCTGATGCTGTGGGTAATATTTATACAATATGTCGAACGATAGAATATTCAAAGGCAAATTCAGCAATGAGATTTAAAACTCTTGATAGCGCCTTAAGTAGAATAAGTAAAGTTACAAAAGAGGTATATAACAATAAAGACAGCAGTATTAATATATAGTATTCCATTGAATTTGTTATAAAGCATATGTATGATGAAGTATCTTTTATATTTGTAAATATATATGTATATGTATGAAGTAGCTTTTAATATCACCTACACTTTTGTATATTTACATAATTATTACCAAACTGAACTACTTTTGTTTGAAATGTTTTTCAGAACTTTGTATATTTAAAAAATGATAGCAATTAGAATTATCTTATAGGATTCTAACTTCAGTAACTAAATGTCTATACATATTATATTTGTTAACTTTATAATAGATTTAATGAAGCACTTGATAACATACTTACATGGATTTACACATTAGCTTTATATGTTTGACAACTTTCTTGTTGATATAGGTGGTATCAATAACTAACCGGTGTACCAATGTTGATACAGAAATTACGTTAGCGATGGGAGTTTCAAAACCTATTTTAGACTATGTAATATTTTGTCATCAAGAAGATCTCAATTGGCCTTTTGTAGAGGGTAAAAAACTAAAAGAAAAATTTGATGAGATTTTTGATAGTGCTAGATATAACAAAGCTCTTGAAAACATTATGAAACAAATCAAAGACTTAAGACAAAGAATACTTATATTGAAGGAGCAAAAGCAAAACTGTTTATACATCGTTAGTGAATTAGAAGATAAAGAAACAAAACTTGAAGATCATAAAAAGCGATTGGAAACTATCAAATTAAAAATAGAAGAAATTAATGAAGATTTAGAACCAGTGACTCAGAAGATTGCTGAAATAGAGAAATTGGATTCTGATTACAAGGACATGATGTCTGAAGAAAGTAATAATATTTACAAATGTTAGCAATAATGTTGTTCATAATAAAAATTTGTGCTATATATTCTTTCTAGAAAGGAAAAAAACGGAGTATATGATGTCCAAAGAACAAGTAGAGAAACTAAAGGAAAGTATAACTGAAATATTTGAGGGAACACTAAAAGAACTAGAAGAGCAGCTAAAATCTTATGATGGAAACTTAATAAAAAAAGTTGATGAAATAAAAGAGGTATATCATTTATTTAAATGCAAAAATTCTAAATTAAAAATTTAATTTCATTTTAATATTATATAGCTTGAGACAAAATTAAAAGAAATTGTTAAAGAAGAATCAAAAATATCAAAAATGTTAGCTGATGAAAGAGTAACGAATGGTTCTTTGAGGCAACAAATTAAAGATCAAGAGAAAAAAGTTACTTTACGCAATAAGATATTAAATGAGGCATTATCTGCATGGAATCTTGAGAATGTTGATTCGTCTGTGTCAGAACTAGGTTCGATTTTAATCGTAAATTACATTACACTAGCACATAAAATATAAATTAATATTTACAGAGTAAAATTTTATGATTTTTTAGAAGTAATAGCTTTATCCAAAAGATTAGAAGAAAAAATGTGGGAATTAAATAAAAAAGTAGATGAAAACAGAATGCAAAGAGAAGAAGAAGAAAAAGAGGTGCAAAAAACAGTAGATATTTTGCGCAGTGAAAAACTAACAGTAGAATCACAGAAAAGTGTTAAAGAAAATGAGATGACTGAGACAAGAGACGAACTTAATAAAATAAAAATGGAGATATTGAAGGTTGTAATATATGGACTTATTTAAGACAGTAATATTTAAAACTAAAATTTACATCACTGTTTTTTACTTTTAGATCGGTGCAGCGGCAAATAAGTTAAATTCTATTGAATCTAAGATAAAGGAAACAAAAAATAAAATTGAACAGTTAAATGAAATAATGGATGTAGATGCTATGAAGAAAGAAGTTCTTAACAAAATACAATCGCGAAACGAATTGGAAACACGTTTAAATGCAGTCGATGAAGAAATAGCTTCGTTGTTAAAACAAAGTTCATTGCAGGCTGAATTAGAATTGAATAAATCTTCGTTACTTTCTAAAGAAAAAGAAATACAGAAATTAAAGGAGAAGCATGAGGAAAAAATAACGAAGTTATTAAATATTCCAGAATTACCTCAGTCTAAACTAAAGAGTGATTTAGATACGGTTCAAAAACAACTGGTATATAATATAAAACATACTTATATGTGATATGCAAGACGGTATAAACTGATAACTAATTCATTTTATTAATTTTAGATGAATGAAGTGGAACAAATTAATCAAGAAATTCAGACAGAAGAACATCAGTCGACTACTTTAGAAACGACTATAAAGCATCTTGATCATGAACTTCAAAAAAAGAAGAAAGAAATAGAGTGTATGCTAAGCTTTATAATAAACGGCTTTTTATTTTTTAAATTTATAATTAACAATTAATTTCTTGTAGCGGATAAACAGAAGATCGCATCAATATGCTATTACAAAAACTTTGATGAGACTCTGTTACTACAATCAAGAAAAGTGAAAGATCTTCAAGACAGAAGAGGAATGTATGCTCATCAAGGAGCTGCTTACAAAGGATATATGAAACAATTAAAAGAAACAAATCCATGTTGTCCATTATGTCACAGAGGTTTTGATGAACGGGAAGCTGTTGTAACTTTATTAAAGGAAATGGAAAAAGAAATGGAAAGTCATCCAAATCGATTGAAAGAATGTGAGACAGAATTAAAGATCCAGCAAGAAAAATATGATAAAATGTTACAATTAAAACCTGTGGTTGAAAAAATTGTACAATTGGAGGAAATAGAATTGGGGATGATGGTGTAAGTTTTATATTATTTATTTATTCTATTTTTCAAAATGTATAATAAGTTATTAAACTTTTTATAGGAATAATTTAGAAAAGTCTAAAAATAAATTGACTAGTTCTCAAGAAGTTATAACAAAATTAAAGGAAAAGAAGTCTGATCCCGAAAATAAACTTACAATCTGTAACGAAATCATGAATGATATTACGTTATGGGATAATTATATTGATGAAATTTTTAAACTTAAACAGCTAATTAATAATTTTCAAACTCGCTTGATTAATGCAGGTACATACAAGAAATTAATTTTTGAAATATCTCATATTCAAGTAATTATTTTCCATTTTTCGCGTAGGAATTAAGACAAATCGTAGTCTTGAGGAAGCTCAAGCTGATCGGGAAGAGTTAAAAACATCACTGAAAAACGCTTCCAATGAAATTGAAATTTTACAATCGAAAATAAATACACATAATGAAAAGATTAATAATGCTCGCGAAGAACAAAACACATTACACGCGCAGAAATTAGAAATTGAGTCCAATATGCAGAATTTAAAACAGCTGAAAGATCAGCAAGAATCGTTGTATTCAAAAGAAATTTCTCTTGGATCGTTACTAGACTCACTAAGACAGAAAATGACTTCAGCAGAAAGCGAATTAAATGAAGCAGTTGATAAATTAGAAAAGAAAAAGGTGTGTTTTTTATATTGTAATGAAATACTGCAATGTTGCACTATTTAAATTACTTGTTTGTACTGAGTATGTAAAAGAAGTAACTACTAATGTTTTGTTTTAGAAAGAAAATTGGGAAAAACAAGAAATTGACAGGAAATTATTAGCGGACGGAACTAGACGTTTATCCGAATTACAGAAAGCACAGGATGAAGTTGATGTATCTATATACCGTAAAATCCCTGAAGCCGTAGAACAGTCCGAATCTCAAATAAAAAATTATCAACAATCAATTGACGAACTGCTTCAGAAAAAAAGTGATACAGAATCAAAGATAAATAAGTTAAAAGAAGATATTAGTCGTCAAGAAATTCGGAAGAGAGAATTATCTGATAACATTTCATTACGGAAGAATGAAGAAACTACTAATAAATTAGAAAAAGAATATTTAAGTTTGAAAGAAAAACTAAGTGCTGTGAATTATTCTCAGATGATAGAAGAACGAAAAGATTTACAAAGTTTAGAACAAGCTTTACTCCGCAAGGTAAAGTATTATTTTAAATGACAGGTAGTAAATAAAAATTATAATATAATTTATGTAAAATTATACAAAGATAACATATAAATTATTCTCTTCAGAAAAATATGATCAAAGGAAATCAAGAAGAATTAGAAAGGGCAGTGAAACAGTTCTCTGATGAATTGAAGAAAGATATTTACAGACAAGCTCGAAAAAATCATAAAACTAAATGCATTGAACTGACGGTATTAGATCATAAATGATTTTTTTCCAATATGATCTTTCATTTTGAGTGTTTACAGCAGATTTGAAATAACTTATTTCTAAATTAGGTAGTGGAAGAAACCATATCAAATTTGAAAGCATACAGTAAAGTATTAGATGTGGCTATGATAGAGTACCATGAAGAACGTATGTCAACGGTTAATAGAATCATGAGGGAAATGTGGAGACTTGTATATACTGGAACAGATACGACGTCCATAGAAATTCGTACAGATGCTACAGAAGGTATAGGCAATTTAAGAAGAACATATAACTATAAACTAGTTCAAACTAAACATGGTCGTGAAATAGATATGAAAGGTCGTTGCAGTGCTGGTCAAAAAGTAATTTTTATTTTTCAAAAATATTTCTAATAAAAATAATAAATTTTAATCATTAATTATTCCGTAACTTTCATTTTTAGGTTTTGGCATCAATAATTATAAGATTAGCTTTAGCAGAAACATTTTGTAAAAACTGTGGAGTTCTTGCTTTAGACGAACCAACGACAAACTTGGATCAAGAAAATGCAGATAGCTTAGCAAGCGCTTTAGCGACGTATGTTATAAATTATATAATTAATTAATCGTTTTCAGTCAGTAATCATTGCATTTATTAATATCTTAATACTTATTTGTGTTGTTTATATTAAAGGGTTGTTAAATTACGAGCACAGCATCAAAAGAACTTCCAATTGATCGTGATTAGTCACGATGAAAAGTTTCTATTGAAACTAGCCGAATTAAATAATAATAAAGGTTTCTATGAACTTTATCGTAAATACAGGTATGTCTAAATTAAAACATTAATTTATATTATTTAGTTCTATATAACTTTGCGTATTTTTATAGCGGATACACGGCAGTTAGACATTGTCAAGTAGAAAATCAAGATCATGTTGCCTCAAGCTCTATAAAAGAAGAAGTATCATCTGATGAGGAAGCTGATGAAGATCAAATAAAATTAAAAGATAGCTCACAGTCAGACACGGGTTCGCAGACAAAAGCACAATTGCAAAAGAGAAAGAGACAGGCATCCGAAGATCGTGCTGAGAGTACATCAAAAAGGAGATACGTTTTAAATTTGTAAAGTTTTTCTTTATCATAGAATAAGTTTAATGTTAAGTCAAAATATGTATATTCCATGCGTGTATACGTTTTTTTTTTTTTAATATTTGTACAAAACAAAAGTGTCTTTTTTATGTTTTATGTTTATATTTATGGAGACGTGAAGTAAAGTGTTTATAAGTGTGCTACATAATTTCTATTGTTCATTATTAAAAAATAAATGTTGCTTTTGCTAACATATATTCTGTTTGGCACAGTATAGTCTCGCTATATGACCCGCTGTGTGAGTTTCCCTTTATACTAGCTTTAAATTTACAGCTGCTAATTTTACAAATGAAGACATTTTCAACTTTATAAACCTTCAAGTTCTGAAATTTCAGATCTTTAATTTGGACATCTAGGACCATACAACGAAACAAATAAAACTTTCAAATATTGCCGCATTTTTAATCAATTATATCGAAGATGAATCGATTTTGACAATCGAGGTTTGATTGTACTCGGTCGATAAAAGAGGCGACGAACAGGTGACGACATCGTTGTCATACTCGTGATTTCATAACACGCCATTTTCTTTGTGTGCAGTGGTAGGCAAGAAGAATTTCACTCACCATTTTCTATCTAATTCAAGGTAACGCTATTTACAGTTATCTTTTAATCATTATTTTAATCACCATTTATATCTTTCAACGAACGTCATATATGTCTTATACGATACTCGTCCAATCCTAATAATAAGTCTCGATTGTCGAAATCGCGTGTTGACAGGTTTTCAAGTATCATAGTTAAACGGATTTTGTTTTGTGTCTATTCAATTGCATTATTATCATTTCGTTATATTTTCATCCTCTTTGTTGCTATGTATCATACTTTCGGGATAATATCACTGGAACATCATAACCGTTAACCGCCAAAATGCATATTTAGATCATCTTTGTGCAATGCTTTTTTACAAGTGTGATGGTACATACGTCATTACAAGGGGAGTACTTTTCCCATTCACGTTCAATGATTCACTAAAAAAGTCTTACGTTCGTGACATTCAGAGTGACGTTTTACGTTTATATCATTTTATATTTTAATTTCACGTTCAATATTGTGCGTGAATATAATATCTGTTTAAGGTCAAAAACTATAGAATATTTATAATTATTATTTTAGAAGGTATTATAATTTTTTCTTCTATGGCAAGTTCAAACAATAGAACTTTAAATTTACTCTCATTGTAGAGGGTTAAGCAGAGTTTTAAATAACTGATAATGATTCATTACTGTCTTAATTTTAATATTTGCATTTTACTTTTATCTATAAATTATGAAAATTATTATAATCACTTTGACTATATATTGTAATTCTGTCTTTTTGTAGTGTGTTCTAAGCAAAATATCTTGTTACTGTATCTTGACTAAAATAAATAATTTAATTTTTAGATATTTTTTATAATTAATATGAAAATAGCTTATTAGCCTCTTTGAATCTATAGACGAGATATCACGTCATGCAATATTTTTCATAATATTGATTTGGATGCTTACCCTAAGTACATTGTAGGTGATATTGCATGACAAAATATCTCATTCATAGATGCAAAGGGGTTAATAAGACTAATGAAAAATAAAAGTTTTATTTGTTTTTAGTACATAATGGCTTCTCGTAAGAAACTGTTGCTTAAGGTTATTATCCTTGGAGATTCAGGAGTTGGTAAAACTTCTCTTATGAATCAGTATGTAAGCAAAAAGTTTAGTAATCAGTATAAAGCTACCATAGGTGCAGATTTCCTTTCCAAAGAAGTAAGGGTAGATGATAGGATAGTTACGATGCAGGTAAATATATCAATCAAAGATAATTACAACATAACGTTACATGTTACTATAATCCCACTCTTACTTCTATTATTTGTAAATAGATTTGGGATACAGCGGGTCAAGAAAGGTTTCAGTCTTTAGGTGTTGCTTTCTACAGAGGCGCCGATTGTTGCGTACTTGTGTTTGATGTTTCTGCACCAAGTAGCTTTAAATCATTAGACTCATGGAGGGATGAATTCCTAATCCAAGCCTCTCCTCGGGATCAAGATAATTTTCCATTTGTTGTGCTTGGAAATAAAGTTGATTTAGAATCCAGAGCGGTAAGAATATTGTCAATATTTATCTGTCAGGTTTTTTTATTTAAAACAATAGGGCTTATATATTTTCAGTGAAATAGAAAAGATACTTTTCAAATTGATGATTTTTATGAACTTGTGGTATATTGCAGGTTTCTAGTAAGAGAGCACAGCAGTGGTGTCAATCAAAAAATAATATTCCAT
Source organism: Megachile willughbiella (assembly GCA_945859595.2). Classification (NCBI taxonomy): domain Eukaryota; kingdom Metazoa; phylum Arthropoda; class Insecta; order Hymenoptera; family Megachilidae; genus Megachile; species Megachile willughbiella. The sequence goes on from OX243807.1 coordinate 5,577,345, forward strand.
ATTTTGAAACCAGTGCTAAAGAGGCCATCAATGTTGAACAAGCCTTCCAAGCAATAGCAAAAAACGCTTTAGCACAGGAGAGTGAGGTAAATTCAAATAACAGTTTTTGTCATTTATAAATATATATTTACATTTAGTAACAAATGATGTTTCCACTTTAGGTGGAATTGTACAATGAATTCCCAGACCAAATCAAATTGACTAATGACCAAAGAAGCAATGGAAAGGGTGATTCTTGTGCCTGCTAGGCCTTGGAATGGTGAAAATTTCGGATAAGCACATAGATGCACAGGTCAGATCGTACATTCGCGTACCTGCGCATTTTGAGAAATCGAGCTTGATGTGTTTTAGAAGTCCTAAGTATGCACCTTGGTTTTGTTCATTCAAATTTCATTTGAAATAATTCTGAAGCATTCGTTCTCTAGACTTTCTATTATTGGAATCATATGAAAATATGAAGTTTATCATCGATGCATTTTAAACAATAAAATTATAAAGTTTTCTACCAAGGAGCATTCGTCTGGCTTCCTTACATGAGAGACTATGTTGTATTTTATATCGTGTATTTGTGCTATACTTGACCCAACAAATGGATGTTTGGTTAGCCAAGCAATATGTTCAACACATTTCTGAAGATTCTAATGCTCTCTTATCGGGTATGGCGAATAATATGAGCTACCCTTTTGAATTGCATCTTTATGACTGTTAATGTCTATCGTTGTGGGGTGATGCTAAAAATGTTTTCAAATCACGTACACATTGTATCAGGAAGAAAATTCACGGGTCCGGAACACACCTAGCATAACAATTAGATCATCGCAAGTTTGCTCATGATTCATTAAGTACAATCGCATTTACTGAGAAACTCTAGAAAACATTTGTGGGTAGAATGGTTTAATTATCATTCGGAGTGTAGCTTCTTATCAAATTGAAATTGTTCGTAATTCAATGTTACTAATATGTAAACAGTATAAGGATACAGATAATTTTGTGAGGGAAAGTTTTTATCAAAATTATGTGATTATTTAACTATCTCTGAATTTTTGTCTTTTTTTCTACTCGATTTGACGCTCGAAATGCTATAAATTTTCAGAAACGTGTACAGTGATTGCGTAACTCTGAATGACAGTAAATTTGTGTAAAAACATCACAACATCCGTCGCGATGTTTCACGACGGTCTTTATCTCAAAAGGCTAGTGCGTTTTCGAGGAGAAAATTCCTTTTTTAAAACCAACTTAGTAGTTGGGTAATTTGTTATTTGATATTCTCGATGCGCCCACAATATTCGCATATTAGTATCTTCACGCGTCTTTAAATTCCTCCCCGAAGTGAGAGTTCTGAGCCGCGATGCAATAACATTTATGAAACTTACTTGTATACAATTTTACCAGGTGCAATTGTAACGTTTAAAAAGAAAAATGTGCTTAAAAAAGAGACGTTTTTGTGTCAAAACATATCATATACAATATATCGGGATATTTATTTTTAAACGTTGTATACTTTTGTTGCGTTACATTTAATGTTATAACATGCATAATATGTACAAGATTGTTATATTCTGCCTACCAAAATAATTTAACATTGAGAAGCCATTTTATTAACACTTTTGATTAACTTTTTTTCTCTTTAAAATGAGCCTTTTACAACGAAAGTATATTTTTTGTACAATAATTAATTTGTTTTATTAGACTCATGCCTATGGAAAAAAATTAAAAGACCTATACCAATAGCACTGCTATTCGTTCAGAAAATTATGCGACGCGGTACTGACGATCACTTCCGTATTGAAAAATTTATAATTTTAGATTTAAATCACGATCCTGAAAGATGTAGAGCAACAGATTGTGTGAGCTGAATTGATATATATAATTATAAGATTTCTTATAAAAAGGTTTAGCACGTGTAACATACGCGTATACTTATGATTGTACAGCAGACATGACCTACTACTCATGTTAGAAATTTTTAAAGTTACAAATTTTGAAATTGATAAATCCTCAAGTATCTAAACATATTCGTACCTCTTAATTCCTAAATTCCACAATTTTTAACTTTCCAAATTTCTTAATTTTTATATTTCTCCATCCTTAAATTCTGAAATTAAAAAGTTTCTGAATTCCCAAATTCCCGTCTGCGAGGAATCTCCTGGTCATAGTTGTTGTGCAGAAACCTACGCTGTATACATTCGTTATCATATATGTACGCGTATGCACGTAATATATATGTATATAAATGATGATGGTCATGACGATTACAACTATAATTATTAATATAATTTTACCGAAATAATATGTTAATGATAGATATAAATAATAATATCATTATTGCTGCTGCTGCTGATGCTGCTATAAAACTACTATTGCTACTCTTAGTGTTTAAGTGAATTAAAACAAAAAAAAAACAAGGAGAAATACATTTATTGCAACAAAATTATGAGCTGGTCGAATTAATTTGTTGGTTATTACTGTGCCACGGATGATCATCGCGTGACTTGAAAATAAAAAAAAAATAAGACTATCATTATCCCTATTATTATGGCTCGATGTCTATATTGTTATTGAAATGAATGTTAAGATAGGTAGAAAAATTTAGTAAACCTGTACGAAGTAGCATATAAGACTAATATATAACTGATTAGCACCAATTTAATAACTGTGAAAGATAATGGAAAAACAAAAGGCTCTTTGCAAGTAAGAAGGTAGTCTGTAATGCAGTGTAGTTTTATTCGAGGGTTTTAATATCTTGTTATGTTCCAACCAATGTAAATTGAATATTTACCCTTGTATGAATGTAAGAAAATATTCGTTTTTACATAATGCAATTTTATCTTTCCTTGAAACCAATTATTTATTTATGTGGAGGTCAGATAAATTACAATATATATCTATATATATATACATACATATATATATAAGTATATATTGTCAATTCACACATATATATATACACACACATACACATACGTACGATTATATATGAATGTTGACAAAGAATATCTACGAGTAGATTAAAAAATGTGTATAGAATATTTTATATTAATGTCATGTATGACGGCCTTTGTTAAGTTTTAAACAAATTTTTACGATTAATGTCGAAATATATACATACACATACTATAAACGCCTTTATGGGAAATAAATTATGTTCGTTTGCAGATAAAATTTGAATAGAGACGTCTTTTTATAAGAAAATTAAGCTTCAGGAATTAAATGAACTATTCATGTATTAGAAAATATCTATGTGATGATTTATTCTTGAATTTGTGCATTAACATGCCTCATGAAAGGTATCAAACTTATTTAAGAGATGCAAAGAGAAGTCAAGATTTGAGAAGTAATAGATTTATTTTGCTTAAAGGGAAAAATGTAGATATCAAAAGTAGGTAACTGATAATAACATATTTGATAAATTCAAATATTTAATTTTCACTTTTTTTTAGTGTCATTTTATTCTTTTTATACATTTTCAATTGTATACTACAGTTGCTATGATAATATGCATAGCAAAATGTCATTGTTAACGTTTTTAACAATTTGATAACAATATCATGACCACCTATATGATAGAATTAGCTATAATTAGATCTAGGAATTATTTCCCAAGTAATAACTTCCATTACTGAATATTAAGACGGAATACATGTGATCTACTGTTTAGCTATTTATAAATAAAATAAAAACGATTCATGTTTTTGCAGCAATTAAGCTTCAGAACGAATAGTCTCTTGAGTTTCACCTTCGGTCAAGTTTTTTTTAGACCTTACCGAGTACGTTCCATACATGCCCTACATTTTATTTACAAATAACAGCATGCTTTTAATTTTCATTTATGCTTCGATTTATGCAAATTTACGCTTAAGTTTTATATAAAGCAAATTAAATGTTAAAGTATAGGTTATAAGAACGAAGTACTAACAATACAATGTTTGTTACATGTCACAACATTTGCGTTGATTTTACAGATGGCCTAATTATATGTGCAGACGCATAAACAAAAAATTAGGTTAGAAACAAAAGAATGGATTTCTCTATGCATATCAGAAAATTTTCTTGTTTGCGCATCTCAATTGAATTACAAGACCTCTATTGTTCGTTTCTCACTTCGTCAATCATATACACAGTGAACCAAAAATATATGCATAGGGAGAAGAAATAATTATATATGAAGTGTACTGAAATAAAAAATCACTAGATAGGTACTGTTTGATACCATGATATTGTAAAGGCGCTTGCGCGTTACTCTTGGTTACGAAACATGTTCCACCAATCAAATTAGATGTGCGTACAATAAACCAGAATTCGTCGTCTTGAGTACGATTCTCTCGTGGACGCAAGTATTCATAAATATTGGTAGTTTGATATTTTTGACCTTTGTATTTAGAATAAAAAGTCTGTCCATATCTTAAAGCGAGTGAACATAGAATCTATTAGTTAGAAATATCATAACATTTTCAATGTTTGTATCCCATTGATGGCGAAGTTATGAAATACTATTATGATAACAAGGTTATGTTAGGGAGTCGGTAAACAAGTAACAATCCGCAGAGCCAAACGTTCGTTGAACATGGTAATTCTTGCACACTCGCAGGACGAAAATAGTGGAGAAAATATTCGAATAACTTTAAATGTGCTTAAAAAGCACATAAATCAGTATGATCTTAGAGATAAATACATAAATTCTAAGTCAGATGCGACGAGAAGTCGCCGGATCGAAGAATTGATAATGGAAGAAAAGCATCTGTCTCAGCAATTCCATCAAATCAGGAAAGAAATAAAGCGTTATGAAAGAAAATATGAGAGAATATTGAAGAGAAAGGTGAAATTGATGGCTGTTAAGATTAAAGATGATTTGTATAGACTGAATACCCTCAAGCAAAAATACAAGGAGTTGAATGCACAAATAAGCAAGAATACAAAAGAAAGTGAACCAGAAAAAAAAGGAAACTCAAAGGGAACATGTAAAGTACGACGGCGAATGAAGAGGAAATTACGTAAGTTTGGACAAAAGAATGTGCCGTTCAATAAGAAAATCAAAATCAAGATTAAAAAAAATGAGAAACTAGGTAGAAGTGAAATGCTCTTCATCAATGAAAGTGGGCAGCAACAGTTAGACAAATACCTAAAAATTAGAAAACCAACTGTATCTAGTACACGAGAATGTAAAATCATGTTAGAAAGGTTGACCACTGAACAAATGAATCGAATCATGCAGCAACGATGGGAGCAACAGAAAAACAAGGAAACAGTAGTAAGTTCCTTGCAGAAAAGTAACGAAACAAATAATGAAATAATTACTGAAAAGAGTAACGAAAAGAGTAATGAAAAGAGTATTGAAAAGAGTAATGAAATAGCAGCAGACAAACCAAATTGGCATATAAAGATTCCAAAATCAGTGTTTGAAGAAATTCAGAAAGAAGATGGTAGTTCTGGGTTAAATGTTACTTCCCCAATTAGAAATATTATCACGAGGCAAACACAGAATAATGCGAACTAACTTATAATGGTATCCGTGTTATGCATCCATTAGGAAATAAACAAACATCTTAAGCAGTATATAATTATTGATACTTGTTCTTTTTTTTTTTATTCATCTCTATTTATTTTTTTCAAAGAAAAAAGTTTTATTGGTTGAATCCTTTGACTCAAAATCAGATTTTTAAATGCATCTTTCTTTTTATACTTATGTTTATGTTTAAAGATAACTACAGTTTAAAAGTTGTTCAAAATAATTATATATTTGTGTGAAATAATTTATCATTGATGATATTTCAGTGTATAAGGTACATAATATGTTTAGTTTACTCTTCAAACATAGTATTATTAATATTATAGAAAGGAGAAAATGGATTAAGATAAACTAAAATTGAAAATACCTACAATGACATATAGATTTAATACACACGTAAGACTGTCTAGTAAAATGTGTCATTTAATATTGGTAAATGACTATGAGCTTCTTTAACTGTATAACTTTAAGCTTTGAAATATTATATTCTCTAAACAGTATTTTAAATAATTATGTTATCAGTTCTTATGTTATTGGACTTTTTTATGCATCATTTGTTAAAAATCACTTGTTCATTTAATGACTGAAATGAAGGATCCACAACTTTAACTTTACATTATAAAGGTAAATGAAATCTTAGTTTTTAGGTTTATATTAAGTACTAAAATACAATTCAGAGATATGACTTTATTACTTAATTTGTATGTTTCCTATACATTAGGTAATATGATTATCTTAATTAATTAGTATACATTAAGTAATCCATGAAAAATTTGAAGATATAAATTGTTAATGATTTATTATAAATAAAAAGAACTATAATTTTAAATCAATAAAATGACATGAATATACTGTTTTAGGTAGACAAGCAAAAAGGAATTTATATCTACTGAGAATTATAATTGAACAAATGGATTGTATACGTACAAATGATTCAAGAATATAAAGATGAATATTTATATTATTGGAAGGGGTAGCAATGTTTACATATATTTGTCAACATAATGATACATTTGCATAAGTGTTCTTACATCTACACGATGATACAATAGAGAGGATTTTCGAGTGACAACTGAAACGTTATTTCTGGATCTAAGATATATTTAAATAATTGCCGTACACTGGTACTAAGGATCATTTCTACATTAAGCTAACATGTTAATAGTATTAAAACGATACGTGCTAATAAATTATTAAACGAAACTGTACAGTGTCGTTTCGCCATGCAAGAACTGGCAAAAAAGGAAGAATTAAATCAAATCTCGCACTCCGCATGTGTTGTAATAAAAAATACTTGATAATTGGCAGTATTATTGTTTCAAAAGTATTGTTGCAAAACGATTATAAGGTGTTATGTATGCAGATGCAGATCTGAGATAAATAAAATCAGAATATCTAATACAAGAAGAGATTGTTAGTTAACTCTGTAAACTATTAATATATATATATAGAAAACAAGATATATTCACATTACGCAGCAAGGTATGTTTTACTAACGCTGTCATGAGCGATAAAAAAGGCAACATATTATCGGTAAATCTCATAATTCACTTTTCCTTTTCTGCTTGATATTCTTTGCAAACACGATGAAACGTATTATTAGATTTAATTTGCATGGTTTGCGCCAATGTAATAAATGTAAAAATTTTGATCATACGGCTGTACAAAAATTACTACAAAAAACCCTTCTAAAACGTAATTCGATTTCTATGTATTGCTGTACAGGATGATACTAGAAATTGGTTTCGAGTTAGCTTTTAACCCTCGAACCGCGGAGCCGAGTCAATTGAGACTCAGATGTATGGAAACTTTTACACAACGGGGTTTCGACTAAAATAAGACACTCAAACTTGTGAACGAAGTACTTCCGTATACTAGAAACATAATTTAGCACTAGATAAATGAAAGTCGAAAAAGTTTTAACTTAAATTCAAATTGTCCGCCGTCCAGGGGTTAACTAAGAATAGAAAAGAAAAAAGTATTTTACATCCTCTTGTTTCTTTAAATCAGTTGCTAATTCCGTCATATAATCATTTTTAATATAAGTATTAGTAATTAAGTACTTATGAAATATGTCTGTAAGATATATTTCAAATTAGTTTTAAAGTCAATAGTATGAAATACAAAATATTTCTTGAAGTACTTAGCTTTTATCAGTTATACTTTATATTTAATATTGATTTATATTAAAGTACTTGTGTGTTCCATTTAATAAAGAAATAAAGCATGATTATGTTTTATATGTACACTTTGGATATAAGTACTTGTTATTTAAATTTGTGATAATACTATTGATATTAAAAAGAAAATATTACAATTTGTATTAGAATATATTACATTACAAATGATCAATAGACAGAAAGAGACACAATTTGGCTTATGCTAGAAGATATTAAATTGCAGTAATATTATTTTAATAACACTGACAGTGTCAGCTGTTCTTTGCACTATTTGCATTTTTATAGATATTAAAGAAAACACGTGGAAATTTAGTATTCTCAGTACAGTTTTACATATAATTTTCTTTCTTTATTGTAACTCGTTCCAATTTTTAGAAACATCATCCTATCTCACTAAAATCATTCTAATCATTCGTTATTATCTATCAAAACGATTATTAACATATACATACATGTACTCGATAATAACATTAACTATGGCAGTCTGTTGAAATATATATACTTCTAGTTAGCTAAACCCTCGGTCAAATTCTCATTGAAAATACAAAAAGAGAAGATAATAGCCTACAGATTGCTCGTTTGCGGCGAAGAACGCGACAAAATTTGTACTCGATCATCGTTTTGGTGTTTCGGACGCCGGTACGAGACCATTTTGCTTTCTTCTTTTCGACGAACGCAAACTGTTTGTCTCTTATAAAATATCGGTGTACATGCGATACAGTAAACTATCGGTTCAACACACGGAACTTATTTATTATTTTACCTTACGATAGAAAAAATAAGTTTTCAAACCTCTCGCTTGATTTCGAGTGAAGAATTTTCACTTGTACCATCGGTTTAACACTCTGTATATAGGATGCGGCAAAATTTGGAGATTTTAATGTTGGATATGTATTTAAAAAAAAATTCCTAAATTTCCAAATTCCCAAATATTTAAATACTGAGCACACAAGTATATTTTTTTAAGACTTTCTACTGCATAGTTTTGTTGCACCCTGTATATTTCTATAAAATCGAGTATAGCTAACCCTGGAGATCCATTTTACACGGATCAATAAGTTAATTACTTTCGCTACACCAGTAGATCTCAAATTTTTCGTCTAGCATAATAAATTGTATCTTCCCTAACGTTTACTATTTGTTACTGCTACCATGAAAATATTTATGTACTATCTGCGCCTGGTAAGTTAGCGAAACAATGCGAATCTTGGTTCGCATACCAACTTATCAAACACTATGTAGATCATGGTTGTTTCCTATCGTTTCATTTTCTACGATGCTTCTGTATTTCTTGTTCTTTCTTAAATCTAATTCAATCAAAACCTTCGAGTTTATATCAAAGAAGGTTCTATATTTTTCAATGTACATACAATGAACTTTCTACATGTGGGAAATCGTATATGTATATTAGCGCGTGTTAAAAACGTGTATGTATATAGATTATAAAGGCATGAAAATATGGCAGTGGCAGAACGTACGCATTTGGTAATTGTTATGTATATGTACATAAATACATATGCATATTTATGTGACACATGAGAGATTTAATTAAAAAGCTGAGCGGTCAAAGTTCTTTATCTGATCTCTACTTTGCTTTATATTATGTAAATTCTTATTTCAATGTCTAAATTCTGATATTCTGAAATTTCTAAATTTTCAAATTCTCAAATTGCATCTTCAGAACTCGAAATCTTTACATTTCTAAACGTGAAGTTTTCGCATATAAAAATTTTCCCATATAAAAAAATGGAGAATGTGTTAACAAAGAAACTTTTAAACACAATTTGCTGCCATTTAACCGCTGGTCATTTTTCAATTTGTACTTAAGTCGCATGCCAACGCGGACGTTCCTCATTTATAACTCTTTTTCATCGATGAACAATTAATTTTAGGCAGTCATGATGTTTCGACGAGTATAAACAATACGAATACTGCAATTCTTACCGGACATTAAGTTACTTATACACCTAAATGGAACTCTTAACTAGATTAAAAGATGTATCTTCTTGGGAAGACGTGAAACTCTTGTTTTATTGTCGATTTGTGATCCCAAATCTTTCGTTCGTTAACCCTTTCGCTATTAAAATACTATTCGTCGTCAAACAATATTGTTTTAATTCTAAACAATAACTATAGTCGTTTGATATTAAAAATAATCGCAATTAACAAAGAAAACTATCGGCACGATTGATGACTACCTATATATTTCTAATTGAAATCGAATTTTTATAAATACAATTATTTTACTTACAGTAAAATAGCCATTAAAAATTTGTTAATTAAACAAGTTATATTCGCTACAACTATATTTATGGCAAATTAAATTTTATTTCAAATAGTGTACACCCATAGGTGTATCTAATTGTTTTTTAACCGCGGTTCGCCATAGTGAAAGGATTAAATCATTTATCGTTATCCAGTTTCACTGAGATTATTTCCAACCCAGGATTTTCCTTATTCTTTTTTATCGATTTTTATACGTCGAATATGTGTTTGATTATAATATATTTTATGCTTAAATTGTAATAGTTATTTTAAGGCAAATGATTTTATGAATGATTTCGACTAATGTGAGGTTTATTGATATGTTGGCAAACGATTGGTTCATATTCATTGCATAAAAACCTATAAAAAAATCTCCTGTTGCATGTTACAAAGAGAAATAAAACTTTGTAAGAGTTCCTCTTACTGTAGGCACGCCATCTTGGAAAATAGATTTCTTATGAAACTGGACATTCAAAATATCGTTCAAATTCTATATTTATATCTCAGAATCTAAACTTTAAACGACGTTTTCGTTTCACTATGTGTTCGATTAAATTCAATTCGAAAACCTATAATTTAACAGGTTACTTTTGAACGCAGAATAAAGGTTCGATGAGCATTTACATTTTCAATACGCGACACTATTGAAACTTAAATGCTGATCGTCGAATGATATATTTATATGCATGTATATTATGATCGTTAATTATTTATTCTTTACCCTTTAGGTAGATCGTCAGTGCTTCTTCGTGTTTCTTGGTGAGTCCGTTTCGAAGTCGAACGTTCGACCGCGAATCGTTCGATGATTTTTCTTTTTTTCGCGCGAACGATTCGCTGTTAAGAAATAATTACGCAGACTAGTAACGTTTTAAGCGAATGATTTGAACCACGAAATGATGGAATCGGTTCCAGTAACAGGTGGTCGATTTCATCTTGTGTTCCTCGAACCAGTCTTTTGCTCGAGTCCATTTGTGGAAATTCTACCTGACGAAAGCTGCAAAATAATTGTTTTTAGTTATTCCTTATTATTCATGTTGAGATTTAAGTTTTTACCTGAATATTCTCAATATTTTCAATTTCCAAGTTTCAAAGTTTGCAATTACCAAAGTTAAAAAATGACCAATCCCCAAATTTGCAAAAATTAGACAGTCCCAAAATTAGGTGGAGAAATTTGAAAGATCTGACGTACCTGTACTCTACAGGCACTTGGAGATTATTGAGCTTTCCAAATTAAGGACTAGGGTGGTAGAACGTCTAGTTTCAATCCTGCTTTCGGGCTGCAAAAGCCACAGAAGCCTCCACATTTTCCGGTGATATGTTGACCGCGCTAAAAATGTATTTAAATAACAATCTCATCAGTAACTATGTACTTATTTATGCATTGATTTTCTTATTTTACTTTCCAACTTACTGCTAGTGTAGTACATGCTAGCTAAGTACACGTTATCTAAGTACTTGTTTGCTAAGTACACGCTATCTAAGTGCCTGTTAGCTGAGTACACGCTAGCTAAGTACACGTTATCTAAGTACTTCCAGTGTAATATAAACTGTACAATACTACTAAAATTTTAATTTTCTGAGACTCCAGGTACTATTTATGTTTTCAATCTTCAGAACTCAGCGTTAAACTCAAAATTGATATGAACTCTTCATCCATATGAGTTATATAAATGTACATACATAGAAAAATCGATCAATAGACTGTCGACCGATAGATCTCGAATAGTCTATTTATAGTCTTTTACGTTACTGAATTATTAATATTCTATAATTAAACATTAACTACAGTAAACAATTAAAGTAGACATGTAATCTAAGAGCCATATTTAAAGTCGCTGCGAAAGGTTAGTTATACGTTAATGAATTATCATTAAAGTAAATGACTTTATAGGACAAGAATGTAATTGTCTAAACATAGCTTACAATATTATCAATTTGCACCGACGATCCGTCCGATCCGGTCCAGACAACATCCGACGACACTCTTAATTGAGTTCCTCTTAAGTTAATACTAAAACGACCTTGGGGACAGTGTGTACGGCTATAGCAATCACCAGCTGTGCCGTATTCTACGCGTTTCGCACCTTTCGTCCACGAGAACGTGTAATCATTTTCTGCAAAAATAATATTTGTATAAATATATGTCGCAGATAATGTACGTTAAATAGTGTTAATAGTTAGGGTGGGTTACCTTGAATATAAAGCTTAACGGGGTCGATTCGTATCCTTCTGAACATTGTTCTCCCAGATACGGCGCCAACAATCGCCTCACAGTCGCAGCTGTCGTTCCTTTGTCCACTGTATGGACAAGTTTGAGGGTTCCTCAATCTAAAATGAATGAGAGTATTCATTGTTAAATAGTATATTATTATTAATTTTAGGATTTATTGCTGAACATTTCAGTAGTATACTCTTTTCATTTTGAAACTCTTAAAGTTGGACATTTTGGAATTTTGAAATTTATGAATTTTCAAGTTCCTAAATTCCTAAATTCCTGAGTCCCAAATTTCCTAGTTTCCAAGTTACCAAATTTCTAGGTCTCCAAATGTCCACATTCTGAAATCCCCAAATTCTTGAATTTCCAAACTCTAAAATTTCTAATTTTCAAATTCCCAAGCTCCCAAAATTCCAATTTTTGAAACCCACAAATTTTCAAATTCCCTAAATCCTTAAATTCTTAAACTCTCAAACTTCCAAACTCCCAAATTCCCAAATTCCTAAATCCCTAAATTTCCAAATCTCTAACTTTGAAATTCTCAAGCTCCCAAATTCTCCACTGTTGAAATTCCTAAATTTTTACATGCCTAAATTCTCAAACTCCCAATTTTCCAAATCTCAAATTTTGAAATTCTCAAATTTTCAAATTCCCAAATTCCCAAATTCTCAAATTCTCAAATTCTCAAATTCCTAAATCCCTAAATTTCCAAATCTCTAACTTTGAAATTCTCAAGCTCCCAAATTCTCCACTTTTGAAATTCCTAAATTTTTACATGCCTAAATTCTCAAACTCCCAAATTTCCAAATCCCTAAATTTTCAAATCTCAAATTTTCAAATTCCCAAATTCCCAAATTCTCAAATTCCTAAATCTCTAAATTTCCAAATCTCTAACTTTGAAATTCTCAAGCTCCCAAATTCTCCACTTTTGAAATTCCTAAATTTTTACATCCCTAAATTCTCAAACTCTTAAATTTCCAAATTCCTACATTTCCAAATCTCAAATTTTCAAATCTCTTAAATTACAAATCCACAAATCCCTTAAATTACAAATCGCCAAATCTACAAATCCCAAAGTTGTCTTCATTTAAAAATTCCGAAGTCCCCAAATTCCCAATTTTCCAAATCTTAACCCTTCCCAATTTTCAAATTTCCAAATCTCTAAATTCGAAACTTCCGAAATTTTCAAAATTACTGCTTTTTTACATTGAACCGACCTCTTGTCGTACACCTCTGCATAATTTTCCCACGAACCAGCTGGCAAAGTCAAATACTCTTTCGGTTCCGACGTGGACATTCCATGGCAGTAGATCGACATGCTTCTTCCACCAACGACCAACATGTACTCGCTGTTTTTAATCGTCTTATAATACTTCTTAGCTTCGAGGCAGGACATCGGGTAACACTTTCGTTGATTACATTTTCGCCTCCGTTGCGGTTTGAACTCCTTAGGACACTTCACATGAGGCACCCTCTTACCTGACCGATCGTGGCAGAACAACCTTCGAACTTGTCGTCCTTTTTGACCGCAGGTGTGGGTACACTAAAATTTCATAGAAAAAAGATTATTTTCTCTTATGAACATAATTGCTTTATTTTAACAACTTTTTTATGCGGGGATATATAAGATATTGGAGTTTCAGCGTAATTCTCAGACATAGAGATCTAAACTTCAAAGTTTCTGGATTAGTATATTTTTATAGTTTCAAATCCTGAAGACTTCAAATATCAATGTTCTGAAGTTCTTAGATTTTCAAATTTTTATGTCCTGAAATTTTGAGATGTTCATAAATTTTTAAACATTCAAATCTGTACATGTTCATACTTATAGATCCACAGATTCTTAGATTTCTATCCTGAATCTCAAAAATTTAAGATGTCCAAATACCTAGACTTCAAATCTCTCGTCTCCAAATTTTTAAGACTTCTCTAGATTCCCAAATTCCAAGGGCTCTAAATATCTACATCCCCAAATTTTAGAATCCTCCTACATCCCCAAATATTTACATTTCCCAATTTCTAAATTTCCAAATCTCTAGATTTCCATATACTTAGATCCATAAATTTCAAGAGCTCTAAATACCCACATCCTCAAATTCCAATATCCCCAAATTTCTAAGCTCTCAAATTCTTAGATCACTAAATCCCTTAATTATTATATGTAGATCCACAAATTCTTGTACATCGAAATTTCTAGGTCCCAAAATCTTAGATCTATAAATTTCTATGTCTCCAAGCTATATTTCCAAATTCCTAGATTACCATGTCTCTAGATCTCTAAATTCCAATATCTCAAAATTCCTAGGTCTCAGAATCTTAGATCCATAAATTTCTATGTCTCCAAATTCCTAAATTATCATTTCCTAAATCCCCAAATCTCCAAATCTCCACATCCTCAAATTCTCAAGTTTCAAATCTCCAAATCCCTACATCACAAATTCCAAATTTTCAAATTGTCAATACTCAAATCTCCACATTGTCAAATTCTAAATTTCTAAATCCCCAAATTCTCAAGTTTCAAATCTCCAAATCCCTACATCACAAATTCCAAATTTCCAAATTTTCAATACTCAAATCTCCACATTGTCAAATTCTAAATTTCTAAATCTCCAAATCTCTAAATCCATAATTCACCACATTCCCAAATTCTCAAGTTTCAAATCTCCAAATCCCTACATCACAAATTCCAAATTTTCAAATTTTCAATACTCAAATCTCCACATTGTCAAATTCTAAATTTCTAAATCTCCAAATCTCTAAATCCATAATTCACCACATTCCTAAATTCTCAAGTTTCAAATCTCCAAATCCCTACATCACAAATTCCAAATTTTCAAATTTTCAATACTCAAATCTCCACATTGTCAAATTCTAAATTTCTAAATCTCCAAATCTCTAAATCCATAATTCACCACATTCCTAAATTCTCAAGTTTCAAATCTCCAAATCCCTACATCACAAATTCTAAATTTTCAAATTGTCAATACTCAAATCTCCACATTGTCAAATTCTAAATTTCTAAATCCCCAAATTCTCAAGTTTTAAATCTCCAAATCCCTACATCACAAATCTCCAAATCTCTAAATCTTCAAATTTCCAAATATTCAAATCCCCAAATCCCCAAATCTCCAAATCCCCAAATTTTCAAATCTCCAAATCTCCAAATCTCGAAATTTCCAAATATCCAAATCTCGAAATCTCCAAATCTCCAAATCCCCAAATCCCCAAATCTCCAAATCTCCAAATCTCCAAATTTCCAAATCTCCAAATCTCCAAATCTCCAAATCCCCAAATCCCCAAATCCCCGAATCTCCAAAACTCCAAATCTCCAAATCTCCAAATCTCCAAATCCCCAAATTTCCAAATCTCCAAATCTCCAAATCTCCAAATTTCCAAATATCCAAATCTCCAAATTTCCAAATCTCCAAATCTCCAAATCCCCAAATCTTCAAATCCCCAAATCTTCAAATCTCCAAATCTCCAAATCCCCAAATTTCCAAATCTCCAAATCCCCAAATCTCCAAAACTCCAAATCCCCAAATCTCCAAATCTCCAAGTCTCCAAATCCCCAAATCCCCAAATCTCCAAATATCTAAATCCCCAAATCCCCAAATCTCCAAATCCCCAAATCTCAAAGTCCCAAATCCCTATATCCCAAAATGCTAAACCCACAACAATCCTCAAAAACCCCGCTAAATCAAATGGTATCCTCTTCGTTGCCATACTTCTCCCTATATTTGTCATATTCCTAGATATTCTCTTGAGTGTACGTAAAATCAAGTTACCTTCTTCCACGGTCCAGCAGTCCAATAATACTTGTCGTCGCATTCTCTCAATTTGCAAACCTGTTGGCTAGGCGGTTTTTGATTCATCGGGCAGTTATCGGTGGGTGTTGGATCGGTAACTCCGTATCGATTGGTTCGATGGCAGGTCACTGTTCGTCGTTGAATTCCCTCTCCACATTCTGCCGAACACTTGAAACAGAAAAGCTCATTTTTCAATTCCTATTTCGAGATGTGAAAATTAGAAACATATAGTAATTAATAGACTGCGGATGCATTTACGATTACATTAATAAAATATCGAAATTCGTAAAATAAATCCATAAGTTAGAGATTAAGTTAGTTAAGATTACGCGATTCATTTATTTACATTTATTGAATATTCATTACTGATTTATTTGCATCTCGGACATAAACATTCATTCTATGTTTTTCTGCAAACATCCGCATTCTAGTAATTAGTATATTTTATTGCGTTTGAGAATTTTCATTTTGTTACGGGTGAGTAACATTTATCTGTTTAATGTTTAATGATCATTGCAGTCGTTTAATGATTTATCTCTTGATTTGTGATGCTTATTAATTAGCAACACGTTTGAAATAAGTTCCGACGTGCGATAAGCGTGATAATCATGCTCATGCATTGTAAGTAGGTATATGAAATGTGTCGTACAAACATTAGACACCAATTAATTACTTATCAATTTATAATTAATTGCTTTTAGCAGACAATATGTTTCCATAATATACAGTGAAACATACTTTTGATTAAAAATAATACTCACTGTCTTTCAGACTATCATTTTCATGTTCAAGATTTTTTTAATTAATTGCTATAATTAATTATGTTATCGTAATTGTAATAAATTTCTGCTTAATCATTATTTAACTTGTTAACTATTATGATGAAAATGGATATTATTTGTAAGAAGGTTCATTAGAATGATTATAGTACACTCTCGTTATATTGCCATTTTTATACGGACCTCGAAATACCACGGGAGTCAACGTGTTATTAAACATGATTTTGTTCATTTATGAATGAATAATTTGTAAGATGTAATTGTTATAATATAATGACAATTTTGTAAATTATTAATGCAATGACAATTCTATAAGTCATTAATACAGTAACAATTTAAAAAATAATTAATATAATAACAATTTTATAAGTTATTAATACAATAACTTTTCTATGCAATTATTGTATAGTAACGTTTTTATTGTTATTGTACAATAACATTTTTATATAGCCATTGTACAACAACATTTTTTATGCAGTTATTGTCCAATATTTTTATGCAGTTATTGTCCAATATTTTTATGTAGTTATTGTATATTTTTATCCAGTTATTACACGCTAAAATTTTTATGCAGTTATTACACAACGATGAAGTTTTCCATAAATAGTCCTGAAAGGTGTGTTAACATTAAAAAAAAAAATAAAGACATGACACCAGATTCTCGTAGCATGCATGTTGATGACTTCCGCATGCTGCATTGCCAGCGATCATTTGTAAAACGAACATCGTGATCGCAATCATATTCATCATGCTCTCTCGCAAACGAATCAATCGGATTAACACAATGTTATGATTGTTAATAGGATGAATCCTCAGGACACATGATTTCCTCTAAAAATAACAACATCCTTCAATGAAAAACACAAACCTAACTGATAAATCCAACCGTTTGCAGAACTGTCTAGCATTCAGGAATGTGTGAAACAAACGAGTTTTCAAAAGAGGAAGGAATAGTCGAAGAACATTTTTATGAATATTAGACACGTGTTAAAGTATAGTAACATAGATTTTAGACCACTATGTTGACCAAGACCTCTTTTTGTTACGATCAAAGTTAGCGTGTAATTTTTCGTTTTAATATTACTTGTATAAATATTTTTAATTTTAATATCACATATTAATCATATATCATATATACTAAAATTGTTTTTCTTTTCTTTTGGGGATATTAGGGCCCTTTGGCGCTCCCTTTAGGTACGTCACTGCTAACAGATGTTATTGCCTATAAAATAATCTTGCTCAAATTTAAATTTATAGCGACAGAAATGATTTTTGCACTAACTTTGATCGTTTTATATTATCTCGGACCACGCAATCGAAAATGACTTCCCAGCGAATTTCTCCACAAACGAATCCCAAATTGAGCTTACTGATCAATTTAACCATACACGTATTTCTCATAAATTAATATTTTGTATAAATTAAAAAATTGTAATACTAATATACTTTATAATAACGAAGAAAATGAACTGTAATTTTTGGTACATTTTTAATATCTTATGTTTCAATGTTTCTATTATATTATAGAATTAATTCCAATTGTAAAAAAATTGTAAAAAATTTAGTTGCTGTACCATTACACAAAAATCTGATTCTTCAGCAATTATAATAACAATTGTAACGTAGAATCAAGCTAAACAAGTTGTACAAAATTATTTTTGCGCATTAGTTGAATCGATCAATAAGCTCGATTAAAAGAGAGGAAATGCAACCAACGCAATCGAAGGGGGAACTGCATCGAAATGAATAAGAGGCAGGCGATGATGTAACACAAGATCGATAGATCATAGATCATAATGGCGAGGTATGAAGATACCTCGGACCAAGGTCCTTCCTGCCAAATATAGTCACAGGCGACTCGTCTGCAGGGCCTCTGCGATCTTGGCTTGGACAAGCCAAGTCTCGAGCACTGCTCTTCCTTAACAGTCACTTCCGGTCCATGGTTTCCCCTCCTCATCGTGCACTCGACTCTCCGTCTCTGCAGTCCGCTACCGCACGATTTTGAGCACTGTAAAATGTTTTATTTGCGATGCAAACTTCGACCGAGCCCGACTCCTATATTCTCCTCCATTTTCGTAGCTAATTAGTTTCACTCTCACGAGATTCGTTCAGAACGAACGGAACATATTGCAAATGGGTGAATTAAGTTCTAATTATTTAAAACTTGTAGAAACTTGAACCAATAAAAGTCTAATTTCTTGTAAAAATTTTGTCGAATGATAGTAGTTTCATTACTGTTTCGTTAATTGTTTACAATTTTTATTTTATTAATTTTTTAGCCCTTGCACGATAAAGGCAGGGTCGTTATGCAATTAAGTATATTTGCTGTTAATAAAATAGATTTAGTTATTAATCTGTGTTGTACGTTTGTGATTACATTTTTATACTGTTTTTTAATATTTGCTGTTATATATTAGCATTTTATATGCTGTTCGATGCAAAACGTATAAACAGTTTTCAACAACGTGATTAAAGTCTTACAACATCGATAAAAGACTCAACATTTAATTAAAGATGGATGCTCGAATACGTTACCTTTCTGCTGACACTTTTATTAGCTAAAAGTGTCAAATTTAAACATGCAGGTTTCATTTTACGGAAATATTTAGTATCTGTGTTGTGACAATATGTTATACTATTTTTCATACAAAATAAATACTATAAATGGTGGATAAAATTAATTTAGCTTAATTGGGGTTGTAGCCATTTTGTAAAGTATGTAAACAAGATGGCGAAGTTCGTAAGGAATTTACAAAAACATTAAATGCTACTTAAAAAAATAACGAAGCCACTGATTAAATTTTAATTTTGTTAAGTGAAATAATTTTTTAGATCTAATAGACCCTATCTGTTGTAGGTTAAATACATTGATGTAACTAAACCGAGACAAAGAATCGCCTCATCCAAATTTTCAATTTCATAAATCTTTCAATGTTCAAATTATTAAATTCCAAAATTAATTACCAAAGTTCTCAGGCTTCATAAAGTTCTTTGACCTGGTCCACTTCAAAATTATAATTACATCAATGGTTAAGTATAATAGAAAAGCAGTATAATACACTTTATCGAGGGATAATACTTACAGAGCTCCAGTTAGACACTTTCCATTTACGGAAAATGTTTGTATCTAATCCAATCTTCCGATTTCCAGGACTAGTCGTGCAAGGATTCTTCCGGCACATCTTCACTATTTCCGGTTTCTCGCTGTCGTGGCATCTTTCGTCAGGTAATATCTCACCCTGTGGACTGCGGCAACGAACTTGTCGATGTTGTAAACCCGTATCACATTCTCCGTTGCACTGAATTGACGAATCAATAAATTAATTTGATACGTGTCACTTATAGTAATCATACACTGCAGCATCAAAGTCCATAGCTTAAGAAGAAGACATATTTTGGAGAATATTATCGAGTTATTCCAAGTTTTATAAATAAAATATGTTGTTAATCATAAGTCTTTAATGTAAACTTTTAATGCTAACTTTGTGTATAATATTGTATGTACCAAGTGAGAATAAAAGGTAATAAATGTATTTTGATAATTAACCTGACTCCAGTCACCAGTATTCCACATTGGACAATGATGGCGATTGCAAGGAATCTTGGTTGATGGTTTGTTCTTCCTGTCACAATAATGATCTGGAGCAATAGTTCCAGTTTCAATGGAAATGCACTTAACTGCTGTATGCATGAAACCTCCAATACAGGGTCTGGAACACTACAATAAAAATATTACATTATTTTATATTAAAACTAAGAACTTAAGTTGGATTTAAATACTGTTGTCAAATCATATCTTTGTTTAACTGTAATTGTACTTAGGTTATTAAATTACAAAAATACCTCTTCCTGTGATCCAACTTGCCATTTATACCCAGAACGGAAAGTTATGTCATAAACTTCATTGTCTTGTTGCGAATGAACTTCATGTGGTGGATCAGAAGAATATTTAATTGGTGGTACATTTACCTGTAATAAAAATTTAAATTTAATATAATGTTCTGTTAAAAGTAATGATTGAAGCATACTTAAATTAAAAAATTAGAAGGTGTTTGTATGTCTGACTTACCACTGCTGGACAGGGTTTCAGTACACAAGTGGTAGTGTCTTCAGGTTTATCAGATGGGGAACATTTATTACTGATAGATCCCTCAGCACTTTGACAAATAACTTTTCTTCGTTTGATACCTTCGCCACAAGTGACAGAACACTATAAATAAAAATAGGTCAAATCCATAGTTATCTTAATTACATAACTGGCTCTAACTCAAAATACAGTTATCAATTTGATCACATACTGGACTCCAATCACCAGCCTGCCATTGTTCGCAAGGTCTCTCATTGCAGACTTCAACTACACCAGGAGGTAAGTCACCACAAAGACTGGGCTCTACAATGCGGTTTTCTATATGGCACAAGTAATCTCTGTGTCGCTTGCCCACACCACAGGTCACAGAACACTGTCATCAAAAGAAATTGTACACAAGTTAGAAAAATAAAATTAGAAAAAAAGACAACTACACACAATAATATAACCTGCAGTTAAATTTTGAATTTAACTGTGTAGTTTATATTATGAAAATAAATATATGTATGTGTTATATTGAAATGTATGTAATTAAATCCTGTGTCTTTATATCCCTAGACTTTTATGGTCAAGGATCATTAAATACTAAGTATGCATAATATATCAATTTTCTTCACTCGCAGCAGTGAATAGTAGACTTTAATAGATGTTAAGCAATATTCTAATGCTGTTTAGCATTATATTAGCATTATAAAGGTGTTAAAAGATTTTTTGAGGTTCTGGCATTAGCTAATAACAATCTTCTCATGGTACTTATGTAGCTATCTTAATTGCTTAACCTTATGATTTACACTAAAATGTTAGAAACTACTTAAAATAAAAAGCTGAGTGATGAAATTAGCATCTTTTGTTTAGATGCACAGAATGAATAATTCCATAAAATAACATATTTACCGGGTTCCACTTTCCTAGATCCCACTTGGGACACACACTCTGTTCACATATCCTCTTTACATGTTTCTCTTGCCTTGCACAGTTTTCATCAGAGACTCGTCTCCAATTTGAATCTACGCAAACAGCTGTTCTGTACTGAAAACCACCACCACACGTAACACTGCAACTGCCCCATTCCCCATAACTCCAATGGACATTTTCACAGGGTCCCATGCAAGATTCTTCCTCGCTGGGTCGTGGGAGGTGAGCACAGGCTCGTGCTGGTATTGGACGAGGCATATGATCCGAGTTCAAGAGTTTCTGGAGACACCTGGAGGTGACTGTGCGGGTTCCTGGACCACAATGGCTGGAACACTCGGAGACTGATGTGACTTCCCATCTAGAACAATTTGGAGAAAGTTATGATTTGTGGTAAAGGGGTTGCTATGAATTTGGCTTCAGAACTTGACTGAGATTAGGTAGTTCTGTAATTGATGTTATTACAGTACAAAATAATGTGTATACTTTTGGAGTTATGCAAGGTGTCCATATACTTACTTCAAAGTACAGTGATTATTGCACAGCTGACTTTCTTCCCTTGGTTTCTCTGTATTGTAACAATAGTCATCAGGGACTACATCTTTGTTCTCAGTACTTCTGCATTCTGCTTTCCGATACTTCATTCCTTGGCATATGTAGCTGCATTCAGACCAATCACTAAGGATCCAAGCATAGCTATGCAAAATATGCTTGGGTACCATATACTCATACGTTATTTGGGGCGGGTACAAGTCGGACACTGATAATACCTGGAAGAGTATATTGTTCTTATCCATTTGAATAACAAATGTGCTTATTTTATTTTATAATAGTACTTTGTGAATAGAACGAAGTCCAAAACACTGATGCTGTGTCTCAATGGTCATTATTTAAGTTGAATTTACATACATGACCACATGTGGATATTTAAATCACCAGCATTTATAAAATAAATACAAATATTTATAAATGAGTACAGATATTTTAGAATAAATAAATGTAGAATAGCATTTAGCCAGACATTAGATTGGCCATGTATGAGTGTAGATGGATTCTAAGTATAGTTCATGAGTGTTTTGAAGATTTCCTAGAACTTACTTCCAGAATGAGGTCAGTGTCGATTGGTTTAGATGCATTCAGACGTTCAACCGCTGTTTCAGGTCCACTGTACTCGATAGTGACTCCAGTTTGAACAATTACCTTCTGGTGCATGACCATGAAGTTACCGTTCAGTATGTATTTACCACCTTCTCCGAGGCGTAGAGCTGAAGAAAATTTGGAACATATGTTACCTGTTTCAATCAAATCGATTCACAGAAAAGTCTCTAGCAACCTTACAATTAAGACTTCACCTTGTTAAATTAATCAACCCTCTTAATAATTACAGTACCTTGTATCATCTGATAAATTTGTACATCTTACAACTTTCATCGCGTGAATCATCTCATCAGGAACTCTTACCAAGATAATTGTTGTCGTCACGCATCCCCAGCCAGCCATGTTGCCTGATATCAATATTCTTGCTTCCAGCGGGTATCTTGGTCACCCTGGTGTACCCATATTGCGTGGCATTATAGGATCCCGTGATCTTCTGGCAGGTGGAATTGTCACCCCTGCAGACTCCGCAAATGTCCAGTTCTGCGGTCGAGTTCAGAACATGATCGCATCCCGCTGCTTTACAGTTGCCGTTCACGCATATGTGAAAGGTGTCCCGTCCGCATGGTGTTCCGTCGATCACCTTGTTCCGAAGCATGTAATACTGATTGCTCTCCACTTGACAGTATAATTTGCAACGGTCCTGGGGCAATACTGTAACAGGAAGCGGAGAAACATTAGCCTGGCCAAGAAAACTGGGAAACAGCTTCGTGTGCCAGCATGTGGTGCGCTTACTTTTCGAGTACTTCGCGTGCCATTTGACGTCTTTGGTCATATTCTGTATGTTCAGGTTGTTGTTGTCGAATTGCGAGCACTGCAGCTCCCTGTAACATACAAGCGAAAAAATTATTATGCGTTTCTTGGATATGTACAGTCGATAGCAACTACGATTTCCTTAGGAAAAATGTGGATACCTAGGGACAGAGGTGTTGTATTCGTCTATTTTTGGCGATTTTTGGGATTTGAAGATGTCGGGATGGGTTAGGAATTTGGGAACGTAGAAATTTAGGAATATGGGTATTGAGAGATCTAGAGATATGGGATTTTAGGATTTCGGATGTTTAGATATTGGCGGGTCTAGAAATTTAGAGACTTAGGGATTTGTGGATTTAGTGATTTGGAAGCTCAACAATTTGGGGATCTTGGGATTTGGGGACCTTGAGATTTTGGGACCATAGGATTTGGGGATTTTGGGATTTTGAGGACCTTGGGATTTGGGGACCTTGGGATTTGGGGATTTTGGGATTTGGGGACCATAGGATTTGGGGATTTTGGCATTTGGGTACCTTGGGATTTGGGGACCTTGGGATTTGGGGACCTTGGGATTTGGGGACCTTGAAAATGGGGACCTTGGGATTTGGGGATCTTGGGATTTGGGGACCTTGGGATTTGAAGACCTTGGAATTTGGAGACCTTGGGATTTGGGGACCTTGAAAATGGGGACCTTGGGATTTGGGGATCTTGGGATTTGGGGACCTTGGAATTTGGAGACCTTGGAATTTGGGGACCTTGGGATTTGGGGACCTTGGAATTTTGGAATCTTGAGATTTAGGGATCTTGGGATTTGGGGACCTTGAGAATTACGAACTTTGGGATTTGGAGACTTTGAAATTAGGGAACCTTGGAATTTGGAGACTCTCTTATTTTTACCCCTTTGGGATATGGGGACCTTGAGAATTACGAACTTTGGGATTTGGGGACTTTGAAATTAGGGAACTTTGGAATTTGGGGACTTTGGGATTTGGGGATCTTGGAATTTTGGGGACCTTGGGATTTGGGGACCTTGGGATTTGGGGATTTTGGGATTTGGGGACCATAGGATTTGGGGATTTTGGCATTTGGGGACCTTGGGATTTGGGGACCTTGAGAATTGAGAACTTTTTGGGATTTGGGGACCTTGGAATTTGGGGGCCTTGGAATTTGGGGACTTTGGGATTTGGGGATCTTGCAATTTTGGGAACCTTGGAATTTGGGGAGTTTGGGATTTGGGAATTTTGGGATTTTGGGGACCTTGGAATTTTGGAATCATGAGATTTAGGGATCTTGGGATTTGGGGACCTTGAGAATTGAGAACTTTGGGATTTGGAGACTTTGAAATTAGGGAACCTTGGAATTTGGAGACTCTCTTATTTTTACCCCTTTGGGATTTGGGGACCTTGAGAATTACGAACTTTGGGATTTGGGGACTTTGAAATTAGGGAACTTTGGAATTTGGGGACTTTGGGATTTGGGGATCTTGGAATTTTGGGGACCTTGGAATTTGGGGAGCTTGGGATTTGGGAATTTTGGGATTTTAGGGACCTTGGAATTTTGGAATCTTGAGATTTAGAGATCTTGGGATTTGGGGACCTTGAGAATTACGAACTTTGGGATTTGGAGACTTTGAAATTAGGGAACCTTGGAATTTGGAGACTTTGGGATTTGGGGATCTTGGAATTTGGGGAGCTTGGGATTTGGGACCTTGAGAATTGGGGATTGTGGGAATCTTGAGAATTAGGAATTTTTGGATGTGAAGACTTTGGAAATTTTGGGATTTGGAGATTTTCAGATTTGGGGACTTTGGGATATGGAAACCTCGACATTTGGGGACTTTAGACATTGTGTACCTTGGAATTTGGCTATCTAGGAAATTGTCTTCTTGGGATTTGTTAGTTTACAAATTTCGGGACCTTGAGATGCGGAGTGTTGAAAATTTTGTGATCAAGAAATATAGAAATTTGGTAGTTCAGGTACGTGGCAACCTAAGAATATTTTTAACAATTTAGGGATTTGAGCATTTGAACATTTGGAAATCTGGGAATTTATAAATTTGAGAGATTCAAAATTTAAAAACTTGAAAACTTGAACATGTAGAAACGTCCAAGTATGTCACTATAACAGTTGAAAAATTGTCAAGTCTCTACACGTGTTTTTATCCACGCAAGGCCTACATTGCTCTGTAGTGTACGTGTTCAACGTAATGTGCCATGAAGGAGATACGATGAGCTTGCTGGAACAGCGGGTGGTGAACGATGCCAGGATAGAGTTCAGTATCGGTGGATCTAGGATTGAATATGAATTTTTTTGTGGACTCTTTTCACTTAAACTAGGCGTTTGACATGAATGACATCGTATTAAGATAGCACTATATGTAGTTGAAAAATAAAAGTACTGGCATGTGATATGATACTGTATGTGGTACTATACATTGAATGTGGATGATTGTACAAGTCGAAATAAATAGATATTGAAGAAGGAATATTTTTTAGTTGAAGAGATCACTGTTTTAGTTTTATATAGTAGGATTTCAAGCTGTAGTTACTATAGGTTCGATTTTATTGTATCTGGTGTGACGAGGTGGAGTTGAAAGTCTAACTTGGGTTGTAGATGAGTAAGTTTCTAAGTTCTCAAATTATTAAATTCTCAAATTCACAAACTTTAAAATTTTTAAGCTTCCAGGTACTCAAACTCTCAAATCCTCAAATTCTCGAATTTACAAACCTCAAGATTCTCAGGTTTTCAAGTTCTCAAGTGCTCAATCTCTCAAATACCGAAATCTCAAATTCCCAAATTCTCAAATTCTAAAATACCCAAACCGTCAAATTCTCATGTATTCCAAGTTCTGATGTGCTCAAACTCTTAACCCCTTGCACTATTTTAACGAGTCTGAGTCGTGACGCACTCGTACTTCACCTGTGATAAATTTTACTTTAATTTTTATTACGCTTCAATTTGGAGTTCAAGTCCAATTATAATTTGCATAGTCAACGATTGCATAATACCAAATTGACATAACATTTCAGCTTTCTGTGTCTGTTTTAATATTGTAGCTGTGATTAGTTAGTTCTGACTGACGCACCTAACAAATAAATCATAGTGCAAGGGGTTAAATACCGAAATCTCAAATTCACATATTCTCAAATTGTCAAATGCCCAAATTCTCAAAATTCAAAAAATTTCCAAAACCTTAAAATTCTCAAGTTTCAATTTCCCAAGTGCCCAAACTCTCAAATACCGAAATCTCATATTTCCAAATTCTCAAATTTCCAAATTCCCAAATTCTAAAATTCCCAAACCTTAAAATTCTCAAATTTCCAATTTCCCTAGCGCTCAAACTCTCAAATGCCGAAATGTCAAATTCCCAAATTCTCAAATACTAAAATCTCCAAATCTTGAAATTCTCAAATTTCCAATTTCCCAAGTGCCTAAACTCTCAAATGCCAAAATCTCAAATTTCCAAATTCCCAAATTCCCAAATACCCAAATACCCAAATACCCAAATTCTAAAATTCTAAAATTCCCAAATACCGAAATTCTAAAATCCCCAAATCTTGAAATTCTCAAATTTCCAATTTCCCAAGTGCCCAAACTCTCAAATGCTAGAATCTCAAATTCCCAAATTCCCAAATCTTAAAATTTTCAAATTTCCAATTTCACAAGTGCACAAACTCTCAAATGCCAAAATCTCATATTCCCAAATTCCCAAATACCCAAATTCTAAAATTCTAAAATTCCCAAATCCCCAAATTCCCAAATTCTAAAATCCTCAAATCTTGAAATTCTCAAATTTCCAATTTCCCAAGTGCCCAAACTCTCAAATTCCCAAATTCCCAAATCTCAAAATTTTCAAATTTCCAATGTCCCAAATGCCCAAACTGTCAAATATCGAAATCTCAAATTGCCAAATTCTCAAAATTCCAAAATCCCAAAAAGTCCAATTAATCAAATGCAGAAAATCCTCAAATTCCCAAACGGTCGATCAGTCCATAATAAAAAATGTGACCCTATAAAAGAAATCATGTTCGTTTGACGGTTGCATACCTGAAATCAAGACTTCCCGGCGGACACTCCCTGGTGGCGCAGCTGCGATACTTAACGCGTTCCCCGACACAGTAATTGCCACCGTTCTGCGGAGGTGGATTGTTGCATTCGCGATATTTCTTCTTGACACCGCCGCCGCATGTACGCGAGCATTCGCCATATCGTCCCCATTCGCCCCATTGGCCATCCACCGGTTCCAGATTTCTACGGGACACGCATTTGCCTCGATGACACCATTTGTTTTCACCGCACACGGTCCCATCAGCCCATGGCATGTGCTGCGTGTGACATCGCTTCTGACTGTGCGGTATGTGGCACCATAATCTCTTGCACACTGCCTGACCGTAATCAACCAATTGCTCAGTTTATCTCAATCCTTAAGTAGTATACCTACTGGGGTGATTCATAAGGTTTTCGGACATTTTGCATGTCGTTTATTCAATGATGTCTTATATAGGTACTCGAAATGAAGTCATGCTACTCGCGCAACTAAGTGAGATAATATATCATTTCAAAGTTCCTGAAGTACACTTTCATGTACCACATTTGACATCCCATACTTCATTTCTGACGCAGGAAGGCACTTCGTCTTTATCGCGTATAATCTTACTTCGCGTTCGTTGCACGAGATGCTGTTCAATATTTTACATTGACATTTCTCTTGGTTTAACACAATGTAAAAGTAGTGACTTTAGTTCAGTGTATTTGTATTATTAAGGTAAACCTAACGTCACTAGTTTAGTAAGCTAGTGGTATTGTGAGTCGTAGCCTATTACACTAGTTCAGGGGTCGTCAACCTTTCTGGAGTTAAGAGCCATTTTTTCCCGATGTGATAAATTATTTTTCTAAAGAGCCAAATATAAGTACATACATCGGTATGTATTAGAAAAAATAATATAATATCCACTGTGAAACATTTGATTGCGAAATCAAAACATTCTATTTTGCGTAGTAACAGAGCATATAAGTCAACGTATTAAAGAAAACGGAAACACTTTTTGGTTCTGAGTGTGGCGTCGCTGAGTGTGGAGAGCAAGGTTAGCTAAAGCTAGGTTTACATGCATGCGATCTGCCGTGCATTTTGATGTGTGCGCAGGATTATTACATTTGTTTGGCAATTGCAATATTGCAGTTAATTTTCCAATATGTACTATTAAACTACTCAAGAGCCACAAGTATGATTCTACTGAGCCGCAGGTTGTCGACCCCTGCACTAGTTTATAGGTCTGAGATAACACACCTTCTGAACATTCTTGTGTATTTTAAAAGGGATTGTTCTTGTTCTTTTGCAGTAACAAGTGAAATAATTGAATATTTAGGTCTTCCTTTCGTCCATTAACATATTCGCCGTTACGATATATTGCAGATACAGGTGATATTGAGATACGGATGACAGAGAGATGTGGGAGACATAGAGATACTAATGATATGGGGAAGCTATCGAGATCTGGGGATATAGGGATATAGAGATATATGGAAGTGGGGATGTAAAAGTTTGAGGATATGTGGATATATTCATGGATATAGAAATTTAGAAAATATAGGAATCTGGTAATACAGAAAAGGATACTGTGATCTGAGTATATAGAGATTTGGGGTTATCTGGGGATATAGGGAAGCATAGAAATATAGGGATATAAAGATCTGGATGATACAAGGATCTGGTGATATAGGAAGGTAGAAGAATAGAATTTTATGAATATAGGGATATATGAATATAGCGATCTAGGGATATTAGAATACTAGGAAATCTAGGGACATATAGATGTAGAGATATAGGAATATATCTAGGGATATTGGAACGTAGATATTAAAAGATCTAGGGATATTAGAAGTTAAAGGATCTGAAAATATTAGACTGTGGAGATTAAGGGATCTAGGAATATTTTGATCTAGGGATGTACTGACGTGTCCAAATAAAGGTTAATTAACCTAAAGAACTAATAAAATGTATATCTCTGAATATCACTAAAATTATCACGTTATTGGAATCATATAAAAAATCGAATCATTCCCTGCATCGTATTCAAGTTACGAATTTGAATCATTATATCAACTATCGAATCATATCAAATATCAGAATCGAAATCTAAGAAATGATCGTACAAAAAATCGATTGGCCAGACATTTCCGCTGGGTGACTCACGTAAGCCGGCGTGTGGAGCAGGTATGTCCACATCGGTGGCGAATATGTTAATAAACACAAAGGAGGAGGAATTTTCATAAAAATATGCGACTTACCATCACTCACCATGTCAGGGCAAATCCTGGACCCGCGTCCGAACACGAGTTCGCATTGCTTGTTGCCGGAGTAGTCCTCGCCAGGAAGTCTGCTCACGTCCTCCTGTTCCCATATCATGTCTGGGGACGGCTCGTCCAGCAGGCAGTTACCGTAGCCGGCCCTGGAACAAATTTCGACAGGTTTGAACGTCGTTCCGGTGGGACGGTGCACCCAGGGCTCTGCATCATCGGGAGGACCAAATTTTTGTCGGAAACGAATGGCGCTCGGCACAGTGCGTGCAGGTCATTCAGAATGCAGCGGGACCGGATTCCTAAGCAACGAGTCGCCTTCCTCTGGCGTTGCAGAAAAACCAGCGCCACCGGCTTTCTCGATTCAATTCAATGCGGTGACTGACGTGGGCTAATTCTTAAATCTTTACTTTCGGAACGTTGGACCGCAGTCTCCTTTAGGGAATCTTGCCGTCACCGTTTTTAGGCCTTCGTGGAAAATTTCATGCTCTTAGGTTCAGGGAATGATTTAGGTTATGGTATATTTTGTGTGATATGCAATGAAAATTCATTGGGATCATTGCCATCGATATTGGATAAGGAAAGGTCATATAACGAGAGGGTATATAAATGATTTTAGGTACTTTTGATGGTATATTTTGTGTGATATGCAATAAAAATTCATTGGGATCATTGTCAACGATATTGGATAAGGAAAGGTCATATAACGAGAGGGTATATAAATGATTTAGGTACTTTTGATGGTATGTTTTGCGTGATATGCAATGAAAATTCATTGAGAACATTGTCATCGATATTGGATAAGGAAAGGTCATATAACGAGAGGGTATATAAATAATTTAGGTACTTTTGATGGTATATTTTGCGTGATATGCAATGAAAATTCATTGGGATCATTGTCAACGATATTGCAAAAGGAAAGGTCATATAACGAGAGGGTATATAAATGATTTAGGTACTTTTGATGATATATTTTGCGTGATATGAAATGAAAATTCATTGAGATCATTGTCAACGATATTGGATAAGGAAAGGTCATGTAACGAGAGGGTATATAAATGATTTAGGTACTTTTGATGGTATATTTTGTGTGATATGCAATGAAAATTCATTGGAATCATTGCCATCGATATTGGAAAAGGAAAGGTCATATAACGAGAAAAAGAAAGGTCATATGTGAGATTATACAGCAAGGTTATGTAACATATGATAATGTTCTATAATGTGAGACATGCAAGGTTAATGGTGCATATCATATATTTAGTGTAAGGCTATAAAATAAGCAGCAATATTATATAGAGTAAGGCAATAATACAGCAAGGTTATGTAACGTGTGGTAATACCATACATGAGACTATAATATGCAAGGTTCGGTGCAAGTAATATAGTTACGATGTTTAGAGTGAGTGCATATAATGAGTAGCGATAGTTAGTGTACGGCCATATAATGAATAGAATTATGAGGTGAGACGCAATATGAGTGTATATGATTGCGATATAACACGTGATTATGCACGTGGTGATTGTTCGATGCAAACTATAATGTGAGGCTATTCAAAACTGCACACGCGTGGTCATATGACGAGAGGCTATATAATGTGAGATTATACAAAAGACTATATCATGCAAAGTTGAACATGGTAGGCTAGGATATAAAAATTTAAGAATCACACATTTGAAAATTTGGAAGTTTCATAATATATAAAAAAAAAAAATGTAAAAAATTCAAAGTAAAATAAAATGTAAGGTTTAGATATTTCCGAATATAGAATTTTGGAAATTGAAAATATGTTTTGCTTCACTCAGTTAATTTTTAGGAATTTTTTAACAGACGTCAGCTAAGCCCACGCATCGAGGACGAAGACCCATGATTTATGTCTGATTTACTGAACAAAGAACTCCGTGTACTAAATTGCACAAAAAAATATTTTTGTCACTATGTAGGTGTTGTATAATTAGGAAATCGCATTTATATCAATTTTTTTAACGGTCCCACTTCAAATATCAAGGTTTAGCTTTCCAATCATTAGTCTAAAAGTCGAGAGATCTTTTAATCAGATAAATTAACAGATGTTTATGAATTACATAAATTACATGGACTTAAATGTCAATTCGCTGTGGTTTATTTATAGTTTGAATTCACTATATTTTATAAATTATGTGATTAATGTGATTCACCAATATTTGTCCATTTATTGAAATTTATTGTATCAATTATTTAAGGTAGTTGATCTTATGAATATAATTTGTTAAAAATTATTATATAAATTAATTAATGTGATCCATGTGTCCCACGAATATTTGTTAATTCTTTCAAATTTGTTATGTAAATTAATATAATGTTCCATGAATGTTTATTAATTTGTTTAAATTTGTTAAATAAATTATACGATTATGTAATACAATTTTGCAGCGATCGTTGGCTTTGAACAATCATTCGCAGCTAAGCTTTTAATTCGTTAAACGATGAAAAGCTCAAGGCAATTTTATGAAGAAAAAGCAAATCCTAACGAGACAGAAACGGGTCAATTTGTGACACGTTTAAGAGTGACACTGGTTATTGACTTGTCAAGGTAATGACTGACTCACTCGAGGAATTCGGTGACGTAGTGTCTGGAACATTTCGACCATTCCCAAGGGAAGGTTTTGTCATCCAGCATTCTAGACATGATATTATGAAAGCCTGAATGATTACGGAAACCTTCGCACTTAGTGTCGTCGTCGTGGGGCATGTTGAATCTGAAATTTCAATCAGAAATGTTGCTTTTAATCTCTGTTCAAATCTCTTTCATTACGTACGTACAAAAATATACGTATTAATAATTATTTTATTATTTCTTTCAATTTCTTAAAGACTATCTTGAGACACTGTCCGCCATTTTGTAACCATTTGCAAAGGTGATCAATGTTAGAGATATTCTGCATAATATATCAGTTGATATTTAATACAAATGTTATGATTACAGTTTTTGTATGCAGTTTTAGATTAATTGTACGTCTAATAAATTATTTTATTATTTTTTTCAATTTTTTAAAGCTGCATCCCGAAATACGGTCCGCCATTTTGTAGTCATGTGCAACGGTGATCAACGCTAGAGATACTCTGCATAATATAACGCAAATTAATATTTAATACAAATTTTGTGATTACAGTTTTCGTATGCAGTTTTAAATTAATTGTATGTCTAAGAAATTACTTTATTTTTTCAATTTTTTAAGGGCTGTATTCCAACGCACTGTCCGCCATTTTGTAGTCATTTGCAACAATGGTGGTCAACGTTAGAACTCCATACATTATAACAATATAAATTGACATTTAATAGAAAATTTGAGATTACAGTTTTTACATATGGTTTTAGATTAATTTTTCAAATTTAATTTAAATATGTGTAAAAATGCAAGATTTATTTATTCATAGTACATCTGAATAAATATTAGTAGTGCATAGAGTAAAATTGGTTTTTGGAATTGTTAATGATTATACTTACACGTGACCAATTTCATGAGCGATTGTAAATGCAGCAGCAAGACCATTGTCTTGAACAATGGCACACGAGGATACTGGAGAACACATACGACCCAGCTTAGCCAGACCCAAAGTGTCGCAGCTTTTCTCGTCGTGATTATGGCACAGATTTTCCCTGAAATCATTCCGTTTCGAGTGATTAGTATCAATAATTGTACCGCCTACTAAGCTTTACTTTCAATTTTCTTGTTTACTATTTCAAAAATCATTATAGATTTTTAGATATAATATTAATTAGATTAATTATTTAAAAATTACTCGAGTATTATTTCAGGAGAATCAAAAAATTACCATGACAAATTTTGACAAGTTTGATGAATTTGTTAACATTTTTTTTGTGAAAGGAAAAAACACTTGTACTGTCAATTTAATTGTCACACGAATAATTAGAATAAAAGCTATCTGTGCTTGAGAATGAAATTAACTCAATACATGAATAAATGTGAAAATTAATTTATTAATAAAGTGATGTGAGTAAATTAATTTATTAGTAAAGTGAATAAATTAAACTAACGTAAATAAAATTCACCAAATTTTATTTGCAGTAATTTTTCACCATCAAAATTTCATATGTAATTATCATCAGATATTTATTATATCGCTGTTTCGAAATGAAGACACGAAAATGATAGGGCGAGAAATAAATGATTACGAATATGTTTTCGAATTGCAAACGAAAATAGATTCGAGTAAATTAAACAGCTCGTTCGAATAGATATTATTTCAGAAAATCATAAATAATAGACACCTTGTTAAAAGGAGAGCAACATCGTGATGTTCTGGCGCTGGTTCATCAGGATTGTTGTTCTTCTGCCAATGACAGAACCTCTCCAACATATCAGCCGCTGCAATTCCTTCGCTGACAGCGTGTCTGGCAGCGAATCGTTGATCAGTCAGCTTGATCTTCATCACCGAAATATTTATTGGATTGCCAATGGACTGATCCTTGTATATTCGCGAAACCTGCAAAACAATGTTTAATATTAAATTAACAACGATCGTACAAAACACAGTTATTAACTACGATTGTGATAATTTATTGTAAAAATTACATCCTATAAATTTTCTGAATCTACACCGAGACGTTCAAAATTAATTATTGAACAGTAACTCAACCAATAAATAACTATGGTGTTTAAAATGCACATATTTAACATATAGATACAGATTGAGCAAATTGAGATATTCGTCATCTAATATTAAGATAATCTCACAAGGAATTAAAATTATGACAAAGTGTCTAAAAGAATATTTATTTCTTCCGAATCTTAAGAATCTTTTTAATCACCCTGTATGTGGATTAAGATTATTATTATAACCTCGAAAAGCAATTATACCTAACGTGTTTGTTTCACGCGTCACCGCCATATGATGAAATTGTTCATAAGCGGAAAGATGATTTCTGCAAGCTCGACTGCATCCTGATCAAGCGTCAAAGAAGAGCAGAGACAGAGAGAGAGAGAGAGATAGAGAGAGAGAGGATGTATACATGTACATAAAGAAGAAGTACCTAACCTAATACATAGACGCATACACAGATAAGACGAGATGAAAGCAAAAAGAGGATAAGCGTGCATAAACAATGCAAGACACAGTCGGCTCTTAATTAGTGGTGTGTCTCGGATTGCAACAGGCATCGTCCAATCTTTCTGGAACGAATCCGTGGGAGGCATGATAAAACGTTCAGGATGTGTTTCAGGTTTTTGGATCATGTTTACTATCTTTTGAATTTTCGAATTTCTGAATTTTTGAATTTCTGAATTTTTTGATTTTTGAATTTCTGAATTTCTGAATTTCTGAATTGTTGAATTATTGAATTGTTGAATCTTTGAATCTTCAAATTGTTGAATTCTTGAATTTTTGAATTCCTACATTGCAGAATTATTAAGTTGTTGAATATTCGAGTTTTTTAATTCTTGAATTCTTGCACTCTGAAATTTTGTAATTTTGTCATTTTGTAATTTATGTATCGTTAAATCTTCGAATCTTTGAGTTTCTGAATCCTTGAATCTATGAATCTTTGAAGCTTTGAATTATTAAACTGTTGAATTATTGAATTATTAAATTGTTGAATCGTTGAATTGTTGAATTATTGAATTGTTGAATTGTTGAATTATTGAGGTATTGAATTATTGAATTATTGAATCATTGAATTATTGAATCATTGAATCATTGAATCATTGAATTATTGAATTATTGAATTATTGAATTACTGAATTGTCGGATTATTGAATTATTAAACTGTTGAATCGTTGAATTGTTGAATTATTGAATTGTTGAATTAATGAATTGTTGAGGTATTGAATTATTGAATTATTGAATTATTGAATCATTGAATCATTGAATCATTAAATTATTGAATTATTGAATTATTGAATTATTGAATTATTGAATTATTGAATTATTGAATTATTGAATTACTGAATTGTCGGATTGTTGAATTATCGAATTCTCGCATTGTTGAATTGTTGAATTATTGAATTAATAAATTCTTGCATTGTTGAATTATCAAATTGTCGAATAATCGAATTCCCAAATTATCAAAATCCCCCAAAACAGATAAAAATTGTTCGAAAATGAATCTCCTTCAATATCAGCCTAAGGCCTGATCCCAACAAATCGAGTTACTCCAAAATAGCGCCATGCCACTTGATTATCCGCCATAACCATAATATCAGTCATTTTCCCCCACGACCAGTCAGAAAATCTTCATTCTGCCTATTAACTACGACGTCTCGAGTCATTCTCGTAACAAAAACTCGACGAATTTTATTAGATAAAAGAGAGCAGACTGGTTCAATTCGGCCAACTGTTTCGAGTCCGTTTATGCAGCGTTTCGTTCTGGAATAGAGTGATTACAACAGATTACAACAATGACTCGTAATTGATTGATTAAGAGCGAGCTGCTGTTTCAGACACGGCTTGATGTGATTTCCTTGGCAAACGGGACGGATAAAACGTGGTAATGGCAGCCCCTTTTTTTGCTGTCTCGTTTCGAAATGTTTCTTTTGATAGGCCATGGACGTTGGTGAACGGCTAACTAGGAAATCACCTGGACGGACGTGGACTTTGAAATGGATAGGTGTTGCTGTTGCCTTTAGAGCGATTGTTATCGCATCACAATGATACGGTGAAAGCGAAGTAATTCTATTCGATCTGGCCTTTAGGGATTTTTGGGAGATTTCAGTATGCTTTGCTAACATTCAATTCATTTCTTTTTGGACACTGGTAATATTTAAGTTATTTCTGTTTGGACATTGTTAACATAGAAGTAATTCCTTTTTGTTAATATTTAATTATATTTTTTTAATACTATTAACTTTGCATTAATTTCTTTTTGAGCATTGGTAATATTTATGTAACTTTTTTTTGCACAATACTAACATTCAATTAATTTCTTTTTGAACATTTGAACATTGAATTAATTTCTTTTTGGACACTGGTAATATTCAAGTAATTTCTCTTTGGACATTGTTAATATTGAAGTAATTCTTTTTTGTTAATATTTAATTAAATTTATTTTAACGTTGTTAACATTGAATTAATTGTTTTTTTAACATTGGTAATATTTAAGTAATTTTTTTTATACATTGTTAACATTGAATTAATTCCTCTTTCTTAATATTCAATTAATTTTTTTTTAAACATTGTTAATTTCAATTAATTTTTTTCAAACACTGTCAACATTGAGTTAAGTTTTTTTGGACAATGTTAACATTCAATTAATTTCTTTTTGAACATTGTTAATATTCGATTAATTTTTTTTTGAACATTGTCAACATTGAGCTAATTTTTTTCGGACAATTTTAACATTCAATAAATTTCTTTTTGAATATTGTTAATGTGCAACTAATTTTTTTCAAACACTGTCAACATTGAACTAATTTTTTTCGGACAATGTTAACATTCAATTAATTTCTTTTTGAACATTGTTAATATTCGATTAATTTTTTTTTAAACATTGTCAACATTGAGTTAATTTTTTTCGGACAATGTTAACATCCAATAAATTTCTTTTTGAACATTGTTAATATTTGATTAATTTTTTTTTAAACATTGTTGACATTAAATTAATTTCTTTTCGAACAGTGTTAATATTCAATTAATTTCTTTCTGAACATTTGAACGCAGTTGATCGGTTTGGTATCGATTCACGTATCGCTTCATAGGTATTAAACATCAGGACATTCATAATGTCCCAATTCACCGATTCGAAGAAGAAATTTCGAACAATGAGATGATAGTAATGTTTGTCCGAGTCCGACGGTTGTTGGCTAAGCTGGTCAACCTTCGCGTGAACATCAGAGGGCACGAAAAGGCGAGAAAAAGGTTGAAAAGAAGCGTCTCTCGTTGGACCGGTTAGAGGTACCGACCGAGAAATCGAATCGTGTCACCAGGAGATCGCAATGTCACCGGTGTGTAAGGAGGCAAGTTTTTCATTTCCACGGAGGTGGTCAACCGTAAGCGACCGTCGCGTCGTCGCGTTTAAGCGCCGTTCACATACTACGTGATCCCGTGCCGATCACGTATATATGGTTAAATGGGTTATCCTGGCGACAAAAAATTCATATTTATTGACGTCGCGACAGTGACAGCGCTTCTCGTTACCTACTTTTTGTTTCTCGTACTCGTATGAATCAACTATAAACTATTACGACGTTTCGCGAACTATGGTACAGTCGATACCAAGTACCCTACGTCAAATATGATGGATGATATAGGGACTTTTTGGGATTTCAAGATTTCAGTAATGGATTAGAAACTAATTTCAGTCATTCACATTTCGGGATATAGGATTCTCGAGATCTAGGCAAGTTTTGATACCGGGATTTGTAAGTCTAGGATTTGATATAGGGACTTTTTGGGATTTCAAGATTTCAGTAATGGATTAGAAACTAATTTCAGTCATTCACATTTCGGGATATAGGATTCTCGAGATCTAGGCAAATTTTGATACCGGGATTTGTAGGCCTAGGATTTGATATAGGGACTTTTTGGGATTTCAAGATTTCAGTAATGGATTAGAAACTAATTTCAGTCATTCACTTTTTGGGATATAGGATTCTCGAGATCTAGGCAAGTTTTGATACCGGGATTTGCAAGTCTAGGATTTGATATAGGGACTTTTTGGGATTTTAAGATTTCAGTAATGGATTAGAAACTAATTTTAGTCATTCACATTTCGGGATATAGGATTCTCGAGATCTAGGCAAGTTTTGATACCGGGATTTGCAAATCTAGAATTTGATATAGGGACTTTTTGGGATTTTAAGATTTCAGTAATGGATTAGAAACTAATTTTAGTCATTCACATTTCGGGATATAGGATTCTCGAGATCTAGGCAAGTATTGTTACCGGGATTTGCAAGTCTAGGATTTCTCGATACGGGAGTCTTGGTATCTAGGGATTTCTGAATGTAGTAGTTTTTATATTTATTGATATTGAGATATCAGTTACGGTATTTGGGAATCTCTAACAAGGATTTGGAGATCTAGGGATTTCAATATACAGGTATTTCGATGTCTAGGAATTTCTGGATACAGGAGTTTTGAAGTTTAGGGATTTCTAGATACAGTGATTCGATGATCTAGACATTTCTGCATACAGGAGTTTTGGAATCTAGGGATTTCAGGATATAGGTTTTGGGATCTAGGGATTTCAGGAGATATGAGTTAGATGATCTAGGGATTTCTAGATGGAGGACCTTGAGATTTGGAAACTAGGGATTTTAGGACATAGGAGTTTTGGGATCTAGGGATATTTGAATACACAGATGTGGGAGCTGAGAATTTCTGGACATAGGAATTTGAGATAAAAGGATTCCTAGATGTAGGAATTTGAAATCTAGGGGTTTCTAGATATAGGAATTTGGAATCTAGGAATTTCTGGATATAAGAGTTTTGAAGTTTAGAGATTTCTAGATATAGTGATTCGATGATCTAGACATTTCTGCATACAGGAGTTTTGGAATCTAGGGATTTCAGGATATAGGTTTTGGGGTCTAGGGATTTCAGGACATATGAGTTAGGTGTTCTAGGGATTTCTAGATGGAGGACCTTGAGATTTTGAAACTAGGGGTTTTAGGACATAGGAGTCTTAGGATCTAGGGATATTTGAATACACAGATGTGGGAGCTATGAA
This sequence comes from Megachile willughbiella, assembly GCA_945859595.2. Lineage (NCBI taxonomy): Eukaryota > Metazoa > Arthropoda > Insecta > Hymenoptera > Megachilidae > Megachile > Megachile willughbiella. The sequence continues at coordinate 5,616,968 of OX243807.1, forward strand.
TTTCTGAACATAAGAATTTGAGATATAAGGATTCCTAGATGTAGGAATTTGGAATCTAGGGGTTTCTAGATATAGGGATTTGGAATCTAGAATTTTCTGTATATTCAGCATTTGGATATAGAAATATTTCGATCTAGGTACTTTGAAATAAAGGAGATTTGGATATTGAGATTCTTACATCAAGGAATTTTATGATATATTTTTTGGGCCCAAGTATTCTGGGATCTAGGGATTTTTAAATACATGGATTTTGTTGTCGGTGAGTTTCTAGGAATTCTTGGACCTGAGATTGTTGGATCTAGGAATATTTAGCTTGACATTTTTAAATCTAGATAAATGTAGATTTGCGTCTAGTAATTTTTTCACCTAAAATTTTTGGAGCTGATTTCTGTCTATGAGTATAAGAGTCCAAGAGATTTTTGGACCTATGAATTTATAAATATATGGATTTTTATGACCAGGGGACTCTAGGGCGTTTTAGTCCTAATAGTTTCACAGTTTTAAGAATTTGAGACATACAGATTTTGGAATCTAGAGATATTGGGTTCTGGAAATTTTTGTTTTTAAGGTTCTAGTGACAAGAAAATTTTATGAAAAATTTTCTTCTATAAGGAACCTTAGTTTCCAGCTTATAAAATTTGAATTTAAGGACAATTAATTATTTAATTATTTAAACAACTGAAATTAAACAATTAAATTATTTAATTTTAAGAACCGAATTGCAAAACTAATCTTTATGCCAACGTAGACTAGAATTCTGAGAATAGTATGCAAAAGAAGTCACGGTGAAATATTACTTTTTGCAAAATGCCATTGGTGTTTAGAATTCTTTTCCACATTTTGGAAAAAAAAGATATCTACTATCCTTGTCTCTCCTAACCAAAAACACATAAGATAGACTACGGTCGTCGAACTTCTACAAGTCACCGCATGAGGTCATTAAACTCACACCTGGATTTTTCTGTCACTAGATTCGACTCTTAAAGATTTGAGACATATGAATTTTGCAATCTAGAGATATTGGGATCTGGAGATTTTTGTTCTTAAAACTTAGATCCAGCAATTAATCCCAATAGGAGTTTGAAGGTTTAAAAATTTGGGAAGCGAATTGTTTTTAAAGAACAGTGAAAATTTTCCAAGAATCGTAAATCGTGATTTATGATTGTACATCACGCGTTCTCATCAGCTTCCGCGCGTGAACATCGTGAACGTCTTTGCGCAACCAAAAAGCTCGTATTTCAATCAACTTTTTCACTCGGCCGGTTATCGAATTGTGTCGCGTTTCTGTCTCAGCAACAGATAGACAGGGTTGACGGTGCATCGGGCATAAATTTGCTGGAAACTCGGTCAATCGGCGATTAACGTTCAATGTTTGGTGAACGCTCGTTTTTACTTTGATACACGTGCCCTGCGATGATGCTGTTTTCATTAGCCGCGCAATCTTATCGGTGGCTCGTAATGAAGCTCATAGCTGTAAAATTTAATGGCTTTCGAGATTAGTCGCTTAAGTGATTCCTACTGGTGAAGTGTTACTCGAGGAAGTGGAGTAAAGAAGTTTGCTTGCACGTGTCTTCTTTTGATAACTCGTGGATATATTTGGGAACGATAGAAGGTAATGTGGAGTAACATTTCGGTGTCTAAGTTGAGTAAGTTGAAATCTGATGACAATGTTTTTCAACGTATATGGTGTTTTTTACTTTTACATTTTTTTGTAAAATAGTGCTACTGTTCATAGTTATGGTTACGGTTAAACAGTATATAGTTAACAGTTAACTAGAGTATATAGTTATAGTTAACCAGTATATAGTTAATAGTTAATTAGTGTATAGTTATGGTTACAGTTATTGTACTATTGCTATTCTAGCTTTTTGGGATTGTTGTAATTAATATTATTATTACAGTTGCTGTCGTTGCTGAATTTGCTATAACTTGTTGATATTACTATTGGTTGCTATTGTTTGAAGCTCTTACCGTTGCTACTTATTCTGTTACTATTATATTACTTGCTACTACTACTACCATTTTTGCTACTATTGCTAATGTTATCATACTATTAATAACTGTTATAAATAATATTAAATAATATAATAAATACTATTATACTATTGATAATAATTGTTATTATTGTTGTTGCTATTACTATCAATATTATTTTTGCTAATGTAACTATTTTATTAATAGTAATATTAGCAATAATGATAGCAATCATAACCATCATATAAATGATAATTATAGTTAAAATAACAAAAGTTTTAAAATTCTGAAATTTTAAACTTCAAAATTATATAATTTTGAAAGTAGTCTCAATGTCTCGAAATTTCAAGGTTCCAATAACTTAAAGTCCCAAAATTCCAAGATTCACAGTCTCAAAGTCAGAAAATTTTAAGGTCCCAAAACCGCAATGTTTCGACATCTTATAATCCCAAAATTCCAAGGTTCTAAAATTTCAAAGTCCCAAAATTTCAAGGACCTAAAATCTTATAATTCCAAAATTCCAAAGTTCTAACGTCTTGAAGTTCCGAAATCTCAGTCCTGACATTTCAAAATCCTAAAATTTCAAGGTCCCAAAATCCCAATGTCCCAAAATTCCAAGATCCTGCAACACCTCAAAATTCCAAAATTCCAAGGTCCCAAAATACCAAATTCCCAAAGTCTCCATGTCCCAAAATTGCAAGGTCCCAAAATCTCAAAATTCCAACATTCCAAAGTCCCAAAGCTTTAAAGTCCCAAAATTCCTAGGTTCTAACATCTTAAAGTCCTAAAATTCCACGCTGCCAAGGCCATAAAGTCCCAAAATTCTGAAGGCCCAAATTCTCAAAAGCCCCAAAGTCCCACAATTCCAAAGTTCCAAACTCTTGAACTCGCAAAGTACCAAAAACTTGAAGCTTCCACAGACCCCAAAGTCCCACAATTCCAAAGTTCCAAACTCTTGAACTCGCAAAGTACCAAAAACTTGAAGCTTCCACAGACCCCAAAGTCCCACAATTCCAAAGTTCCAAACTCTCGAACTCTCAAAGTCCCAAAAACTTAAAATTCTTCCAAGCCCCAAAGTCCCACAATCTCAAGGTCCAACCTCTGAAACTCTCAAAATCCCTAAATCCCAAAAATCTCAACCTTGCAAAATACCAAAATATCAGACTCTCGAGCTCCCAAAGTCCCAAAAACTTAAAATTCTCCCAAGTCCCAAAATCTCACAATCTCAAGGTCCAACCTCTGAAACTCCAAAAATCCCTAAATCCCAAAAATCTTTTGCAAAATACCAAACTCTCAAACTCCCAAAATCCCTAAATCCCAAAAATCTCTTGCAAAATACCGAAATACCAAACTCTCAAACTCCCAAAATCCCTAAATCCCAAAAATCTCTTGCAAAATACCAAAATATCAAACTCTCGAGCTCCCAAAGTCCTAAAAATTTTAAATTCTCCCAAGTCCCAAAGTCCCACAATCTCAAGGTCCCAAACTCTGAAACTCCCAAAATCCCTAAATCCCAAAAATCTCTTGCAAAATACCAAAATACCAAACTCTCAAACTCCCAAAATCCCTAAATCCCAAAAATCTCTTGCAAAATACCAAAATACCAAACTCTCAAACTCCCAAAATCCCCAAATCCCAAAATTCTCTTCCAAAATACCAAAATACCAAACTCTCAAACTCCCAAAGTCCCAAAAACTTAAAATTCTCCCAAGTCCCAAAGTCCCACAATCTCAAGGTCCAACCTCTGAATCTCCCAAAACCCCTAAATCCCAAACACCTCAACCTTGCAAAATACCTAAAGTCTCAAAATTCCAAATCCTCAAAGTCCCAAATACCACAAGCCACCCGTTAACCAACGTGACCGTCCCACGAAATCCCCAGAACCCTGTCACGAAACGCCAGTCACCGATTGATCGGAGAACAATATTTCCTTCCGCTCCCGTTTGCAATAAATCTCTCCGGTACAATGTTCGTATGTCATCGACAAAGGGCGAATAAACCATAACGTCGAGATCCCACAGCTAAGCCATGTATCAATCCACATATCGACCCGGGGACAGGTCGAATAAAGCACGTCGTCCGTTCAACTTGTCAAAGTAACGTTTCGCTCGACGCAGTGTCAAATTAGATTTCATCGATTGGCAAACGAAAAATGAGACAAAAAAAAAGTGAAGAGAAACGTCATGAATATCAAAAGGACGATCGACAGGCAGGAAAGCTGATTGAATCGTCGGATGAATGACGGGCGTGGGCACGTGAAAGTGAGCCCGGGACGCCCCGTGGGATGTTGCCCTCTTCACTGAGGTGTGGTCCCCTATGCGTGGGATATGCAACCGGCTGCATGGTAATGACCTGGTTGACAATGACCAGACTAACCGTCAAATTACATGAATCATTCATTTATCGAGCAACCATCGTTCCGATCCATTTTCCCTTTACTCGTTCGCAGCCATTTTATGGATTAACCCCTCTTTGCAGCTCCTCCTTTGATACACCTTCATGGTACTTTAGGTATTCAAGGCTACGATATTGGAAACTTCGACTTCTCTCAAATTTGGTACAATTATCATGCAGACGGTGATGATTTGGCAAAATTAGGGGACGTATGAGGGAAGAAATTTATGTCTACGGTTTTAGGTTAGATCCACGACACGTTAGCTGTAGTATGTTAGCTGCGGTAGCAAATAGAATGTACTGAATGTATATAGGATTTATGACATGATACCTAGGTCACAAATGTTAATACTATTATAATAAAATATCTTCTATAAAATGAAATTTCATAAAGTAGTCTTCTATAAAATATTTTGTATAAAATAAAATTCGAAAGTGATCTATGAAATATCTTGTATACACTAAAATTCTATGATGTAAAATATCTTATACAAAATAAAATTCTATAAAAGTAAATTCCATAGAATATCGTTATTTGAATTTGACAAATTTTCAGAATGCAGAAATAAGATTGGTACCAGTAAGTTTATAATTTTAGGATTTTGAATGTTGGTTAAGTGATCAGAGGTAGTTTAGGATCTTAAAATAGCATACGTGGGATGTGTCGCACTAATTGTAGGCTGTTTCGTGCACCACCCGGTACAATTTTCCCACTCGAGAACCGTGAAGTCGTAATTTATGCACGCTGGTCTGGTTTCGCAAGCGGCGCCTAACAGAGTCAGGAAGGTAATCTGTTTCGTTGCAAAGCCTACTTTACGGGCTTACAATTGATAATCATCTTACTGCATGTACAGCAAGATTTAGAGATCATTCTATTTTATATATGTATTAAAAAGGAGGCAAATTACAATTGTTTCCTCTTTTTTCAAATTTTAGTTATAATATATTATATGAACGTGGGTGTAGGCTTCCTTTTACACGAAGACATTTATACGTTACTATATTAACATTCTTAATTTTTAATTCATTACTTCAATAATACTTCATTTTTAATTTGTCACTTCATAAACATTTTTCAGATTTATTTTATTTTTCATTTTTCCTTTATTATATTTTTGTATCAGCACAACTGAAGTTCATAATATATTTCATAACAATATTAATACAAATTGTTGTGTATTAGTACGAAAAATGTTCAATTTTTACAAGCTTACAAATATTTGAAAAATAAACTTGTTTGATTATATTACAAATATGGTTGAAACATCAAATTGTACTGAACATGTCCCGTGTATTTACCAGGTATATTTACGTGGCATAGGTCCGACATCTGTTTGAAAGCGAAAGAAAAATGGCGGAAAAAAAATGAACAAAGGTCGACAGCCCGCGTGGGTGTATCACTTTGTTCGAGCATGGTTTCGGCGCAGGAAAAAGAGGATAACGTATAAAAAACGAGAAAAAAGAGGATAGGGTACCGAGAGCGAGCAGGATTAAAAGAGCTGAGGATCCACGAAACAGAGGTGGTTATGTTTGTAGAATGATCGATCTTGTAAGGCCAGCGGGATCTGTCGCGAGTATTAAATATTATGCAAATGCGGCTTGGGTTGCGTTTCTAGTTAGTTCCCAAAGGTCGTGAAGGTAGCATAACCGCTTTCGATCATCAGTCATCCTCGTAGCCAACCCGGTCGTACTAATTCAATTATCGCGGGAAAAAATCAGCCGTTTACAAATTGTGACTCTTTTTCATCGGATCGGGTCGCAAAAAGGGTGAAGCTTATATTGCTTATTTCTATTTTAATATAATACTGTCTTTGTATTCTTAAGACTATTACACTTCACTATAAAATTGACAATTTTAAATACAAAATACGTTTTGACAATAGTCAAAAACGCGTGTCTCAACACTAAACTGAATACTGTTTTTACGTTTTTGAAAAAAAGGTCAGTGTTTGTCACATGATAAATCTTCAAATTATTCAAACTATTTTTCAAATTGAAAAGTGAGATGAAGATCACAAAATTAAAGATGAAATTCCCTCACCAAAAGCTATATTGTTATATGAGATATTATAAAATAAACAGAAAAGTCATAAAATATCTGTAACATGTCAGCCATATTCAAGATGGCCAAATGAAAAGAAAGAAATAGAAATGTAGGAAAGGGAATAGAAAGAGAAGATTAAAAAATAAAGATGAAGAAGATAGAAATTTGAAGAAAAGAGACAAGAAATAATTTGAATGCAAGAAAAAGAAAATTAGGAAAAGCTCACCATGCTCATCAGCACCAAAATGTAGTTGAAGAGATTCCCGCCATGGTACTTTGCCATCTCGGCGTCGGCCGCCACCATGATCTCGATGAAATATTCACGCGGCAGAGCTCTACGTGCTCTCCAAGTCACGAACGGATCCGATTCCATTTCCGAGTCTTGATTATACTCCTCACTTGCTTCGTTTCGTCTCCTTTCCACCGAGTAGTATCTGTAACATTTCAGACACACGTTTCTTAGTTAGATTTGATCCTTTGCGCTCGATATACAATACCCTTTCACTCAGATCTTTTTACAATTACTCACGTACATTCACACGTATCCTGTGTGGGATTGTGCGAACTTTGGGACTTTGGAAATTTAGATTTATTGCATCTTGGGACTGATGTCATTTTTGGGACTTTTGGGATTTTAGAATGTTGGAAGATTAGATGTTTGGGGCTTTAGAATGTTGGAAGTTTGGAACTTTGGGACTTAGGAATGTTGGAAGTTTGAGGTATTGGGACTTTTGGGACTTAGGAATATTGGGAGTTTGAGATATGGGACTTTTGGGACTTTGGAATGTTGAAAGTTTGGAATTTTGAGATTTTGGGACTTTAGAAGGTCGGAATTTCGAGATATTGGGACTTTGGAATGTTGGACGTTTGAGATTTTGGGCCTTAGGAATGTTGGAACTTTGAGATATTGGGACTTTTGGGACTTTGGAATGTTGGAAGTTTGGAAGTGTGAGACTTTGGATCTTTGGAATGTTGGAAGTTTGAAATATTGGGACTTTGGAATGTTGGAAGTTTGAGATATTGGGCCTTAGGAATGTTGGAATTTTAAGATAGTGGGACTTTTGGGACTTTGGAATGTTGGAACATTGGAACTTTAAGATTTTGGTACTTTAGAAGGTTGGAATTTCGAGATATTGGGATTTTGGAATGTTGGACGTTTGAGATTTTGGGCCTTAGGAATGTTGGAACTTTGAGATATTGAGACTTTTGGGACTTTGGAATGTTGGAACATTGGAACTTTAAGATTTTGGTACTTTAGAAGGTTGGAATTTCGAGATATTGGGACTTTGGAATGTTGGAAGTTTGAGGTATTGGGCCTTAGGAATGTTGGAACTTTGAGATATTGGGACTTTTGGGACTTTGGAATGTTGGAACATTGGAACCTCGAGACTTTGGGACTTTAGAAGGTTGGAATTTCGAGATATTGGGACTTTGGAATGTTGGACGTTTGAGATTTTGGGCCTTAGGAATGTTGCAATTTTGAGATATTGCACTTTTGGGACTTTGGAATGTTGGAACTTTGGGATATTGGGACTTCTGGGACCTTGGAATGTCGGAAGTTTGAGATATTGGGCCTTAGGAATGCTGGAATTTTAAGATAGTGGGACTTTTGGGACTTTGGAATGTTGGAACATTGGAACTTTAAGATTTTGGTACTTTAGAAGGTTGGAATTTCGAGATATTGGGACTTTGGAATGTTGGACGTTTGAGATTTTGGGCCTTAGGAATGTTGGAATTTTAAGATAGTGGGACTTTTGGGACTTTGGAATGTTGGAACATTGGAACTTTAAAATTTTGGTACTTTAGAAGGTTGGAATTTCGAGATATTGGGATTTTGGAATGTTGGACGTTTGAGATTTTGGGCCTTAGGAATGTTGGAATTTTGAGATATTGCACTTTTGGGACTTTGGAATGTTGGAACATTGGAACTTGGAGACTTTGGGACTTTAGAAGGTTGGAACTTCAGGATATTGGGACTTTTGGGACTTTGGAATGTTGGAAGTTTGGAAGTGTGAGACTTTGGATCTTTGGAATGTTGGAAGTTTGAAATATTGGGACTTTGGAATGTTGGAAGTTTGAGATTTTGGGCCTTAGGAATGTTAGAACTTTGTGATATTGGGACTTTGGAATATTGGAACATTAGAACTTTGAGACTTTGGGGCTTTAGAAGGTTCGAACTTTGAGATATTGGGTCTTTTAGAATTTTGGAATGTTGGAAGTTTGGAATTTAAGACTTTTGGGATTTTGGAATGTTGGGAGTTTGAGATATTGGGACTCCTAGGACTTTGAAATGGTGAAACAATAAAAACTATTGGACTTCTAAGATTTCTGAATATTGTAACAATAGAACTTCAGGACTTTGGGACAGTGAAATGTTGGAATATTAAAAGTTTAAGACTTAAGACTTTAAAATGTTGAAATATTAAAAATTTTGAACCTTGGTACTGCATAATTCCTAACAATTATTCCTACTCCCAATAATTCTTAATCTTCCCTAATTTTAAAAGCTTCAATATATATAAGTCACCTAAAATTAGCTACTTATCATGGAGCAAAATTATTGTATATCTCAAAGCACGATGATTACTAAAATTAAAATGAATACCCATAAAAATAAATGAGAAGTACCTAAAAGTTACTTCTTTCACCTTTCATCATCCACCACCTGAAATTATTTCTTTTAGTACATAAATCACCGAAATAACCGTAATCGAGGTTAAAACTGTACCCGCAAAATATACTGATTAATGTTCATTTCGTTTTTTGCAGTTACGAAATAAATTTCGCGTTGTCGAAACGTATGATTCCGGACGGTTGTTGGATACAACATTCACAACATTGTTCGATCGGACCATTATTTCTCGAGAAAGTTGAGAAAGTCAGTCGGAAGATGCAATTTTTCAATAATACAACTGATGAACGTACGAACGATCCGCCAAAAGTCAGTATATGAGAACGCGTGATATATGATTTCTTCTCGTGACGCAAACAGGCAAGGATTAATGCGATAATCAGTCTCTGACTTGGTTGAAGGTGATCATTTAGTAACTGTTTCTTGACGATTACTTTCTGTCACATCAGATACCTCATTGAAACGTACTGTTAATTGACTGTTTGTTAGTTCTGATAATTTATAATACCACTATTAGTTTCTGGAGCAAGTACTTGAGACCATTTTTTCTAAATTTATTTATTCATAAAAATTGATATATGTGCATTCATAAAAATTTATATATTTATGTTTATGAAAAATGATGTACTTATAAAATTGATGTATATGTATTTATAAAAATTGATATATGTATGTTTATGAAAAATGATGTATGTGTATTTATAAAATTGATGTATGTGTATTTATAAAATTAATGTATGTGTATTTATAAAAATGATGTATGTGAATTTATAAAAATTGATATGTGCATATGTATAAAATTGATATATGTATATTTGTAAAAAGTGATATATGTACATTTAAAAAATTAATACATGTATATTTATACAAATTGATGTACGTATACTCCTAAACACTGATAAATGTTCATTTATAAAATTTGGTACATTATCAGTATAATAATAACCAAATAAATATTCAAGAAAATCCTGAAGATATAAAATCCTAATATCTCTCAAATTCACCAATGGTATAAAACATAATTTGTTTAAAAAAATTAACACAAGATCAATAATCAATAAATCTACAATTTTTCGTATGCATTTTACGTCTCACATCAAAATTATATAATCTCCTTAAAAATAACAGTTATGAATAACATTCTTGTAATAAATAAAAAGAAAAGTTTAAAAGAACGTACCTGTCGTTTCGCAAAAAGGGTTCATAATCTTCATGGTGTTCCATAAATTGTTCATACGATTCGTCGTCTGCTAAATGATCCAGGGCCGTTTTCTCCGTCAAAGATCTGCGCCTGCGCGTTCGGACGCCATCATAAATTTGACTTCCGTTCGAGTCATCCAAAATGGACGTTGGTGCATCGTCATCTGCAAAACAAAAACATAATGTTTGATTAGTTGATTAGTATCGTCAGAACAAGATTTATGTACCTGAAACGTGACATATTTTCTTAAATATTCTGAGATCTTTTTATCAAATATTCTGTAATTTAACTTCTTAACTGTGCTTCACGAATTAACTCGTCATTTAACTGATCAGTTTTTAATATACAATAGTATAGTCATGAACAAATCTTATTACTTTCAATCTTTAATGGATAATTAAATATATAATATTTATTGTAAATATTTAAGTATTTAGTATGTTGAAAATATATTGAATAAATTTTTAATTTTAATAATTATGTACGGTTTTATTTTTGATAATAAGATATTTGCATTCATTGTGAACAAAAGCTATTTACTCTTCTTAATTTATTTTTTATAAATACAGAAAAGAAATGAGCTCTCTTTTATCAAAAAATCATTCAGATAATTAAAAAATAGAATAGTTAATTAAAAAACTGAGTGCTGTTATATTTCGTTGCTATTTTATCCCCCAAATTGAAAAAAGATGAAAGTTACAATTTCATCTTCCAAATTGAAAACCCACCTCCATTTAAATTAATAACCAGTTACAATTGCCTAAATTAAAAAACCAATTAAAAATGCATCTCCTAACTTAAAAAACCAGTCACAATCTCATCTCCTAACTTAAAAAGCTACACTTCCATCAAAATAAAAAAACCAGTTACAATTCCCCTCCTAAATTAAAAAAGTGTTTGCCTAACGATGGCCACGAAGAGTCATCATCGTCTTATCTGCACCTCTAAATTTTAGAACACCATAAAATCTCGCGTCCCATAAATAGTAAATCATTCTTAAACATATCTTCAAAAGTGAGTCAGTAATTTTACAGCTTTCCACGATTATTATCCGTCATAATTTCCTTCGAATGTCGAAATAGAAAAAGCAGAGTACAAAAATGCCTTTGTTTGATGGCGAACGGGGAGAAGCAGTCGCGTTCAGCTCTCAAACAAAGCTCAACTGTTCTCGATATATAGCACCGTTGAAGAATCATGGTTAACGATTATACGCGTCTAATTGAATGTGCAGTTGACACTTTGAGAGAAATCGATACGTTCTGACAGCTTCACGATTCATCTCGATGTCCTTCGTGCCTTTCGTGGACGCGTATCTGATCCTTGGTCGAGCGATCGATTTTCCACCCGTACCTTGATGGCCTCAACATGTTTTCACTCTTCTTACACATCATTTTACAATTTTAAATCACGTATCTATCCGATGTATCAATTATAACTGGAATATTTTTGATCATCTGAACGTTTCAAGGTTTCTATTTTTTGTGCAACTATGTTATTTATGTTTTGCTGCTTTAGACTTTAAAGAATGTGGTATGAAGTATTTAGAGCTTTTGTGTTGTGCAGTTGTATATAGCTGTTGATTATCATTTTAGAAATGTTTGCAATATAAATAAGAATGTTTATGTAAATTCATTGTAAGTTAACTGTATATATGATTAATTAAAAATATCTGAAGGTATCAATGTTATTAATTAAACAATTTCAAAGTACTTTTACTGTCAATGTTAATAATTAAAAAATCTCAAAACTCCAAAATTATAAAATTACAAGTTATTAGTTTCAAAATTTCAAACTTCTAAACTAATTCCTAAACTCTAAAAACTCCAGAATCATAAAATTATAAATTACTAGGAAATTCCAAAATTCCAAACCTCTAAACTTCTAAAATTTCTAAACTCCAGGTCTGAAACTTTCAAAACTCCATAATTATAAAATACCAAATTATTAGAGTTCCAAAATTCCAGTCCAAAACTGTTAAAATTCCAAAATCTCAATCTGTCAAGTTCCAAAACTCAGAAACCTCAGAAGTGAAATTTAAAAAATTCCAAAATCTCAATCTGCCAAATTCCAAAACTCAAAAACCTCAGAAGTGAAATTTAAAAAAATCCCAAAATCTCAATCTGCCAAGTTTCAAAACTCAAAAACCTCAGAAATGCAATTTAAAAAAATCCAAAATCTCAATCTGCCAAATTGTAAAACTCAAAAACCTCAGAAGTGAAATTTAAAAAATTCCAAAATCTCAATCTGCCAAATTGCAAAACTCAAAAACCTCAGAAGTGAAATTTAAAAAATTCCAAAATCTCAATCTGCCAAATTGCAAAACTCAAAAACCTCAGAAATGAAACTAAAAAAATTCCAGTCACAAAATCCCAAAATCTCAATCTGCCAAGTTCCAAAACTCAAAAACCTCAGAAGTGAAATTTAAAAAATTCCAAAGTCACACAACCCCAAATTAAAAAACGAACAAAGCACTTCATAACCTCAAATATGAGAACTCGTAAATAGTTAATATAGGTAAATATAATGTCATTATTCGATTAATTTTCCAGTTTTCAAGTGGGAGATGAACGTGTTTAAATTGCATACAAGCCAGCGAATCACGGCTGAGCTGTTGCTTAATGATTTCGTTAAATCGATTAGCTTGCATCGATTAAACATTCATCTGATCGTGTGTGTACGTAGGTATGCGTGTATGCATCATGGACCCGCACGTCGAGATTGCGGTATTGATAAACACTAGTGTCTGTTGATCGTAACCGTGAAATGCAAACCATTTCATGCTTAAAACCGTTCATGCGAACAGAGTTCAGCTGCATTGGAATATAAACGAAGAGAAAAAACAAATTCATACCATTTTATCTTAGTTTATCGTAATGCTGCGATCAAGCGTGAGCTAAAGTCGAAGAATTAAATTTTATGGACTAAATCGTTTAATAAATTTATCAATTTTCATTGCTAGATAAAGGTGATTGAATTAATCGCTAAATTTCAGTCCATTAGTAAATATAATGATTGATAATATTATTATGTAATGATGTGATGAAAAGGATACGAAATTAAAACTGGAACGTTAAACGATCACGATTGTTTCATTTTTGCTCAATTACTGTTTTATTATTTATTATTAATAAACAATTATTTATTTTTATTATTTGTCAAAATTTCATTATAATTTAGTTACAATTGTGTTACTTATAGATTTGTTAACTATAAATTGTTTCAAAATAACACACATGCGCCATTTTTTCAAAGAAGCTCCGAAAAACGAGAAATGGATGTCGATTCTGTTGAAACAAAATGGCCGAATGTGTAAGGAATATCTCACCATCGTTTGATCAAAACAAATTTGAACGCAAGAATTTCAATTTTAATCGAACAATAAACTATATTGTTTTGCAGACGTTGTGGTAGGTCTACCGTGGAATGCACTTTCATGCAATCCTAATGACAGCTTTATTACTCTCTGTAATTGGCATTATTATGCTCGCGAAGATTGCTGCTTTGTTGTTCGCCGTTTCGAGAATCTCGAACAGGAATGTTGTGTATTTTTTAATGATATTTGAGTGCGACTATTGTGATTCAAATAATTAGGGTATCATTAGTACCTCATTATAGATCCGACACAGCAAACGTATCCTTACAAACAATTTATGAGACATTCTAGATCGTTGAATACGCTTATGTGCCATTTCCATAAATCATTCTTTATTGTTTTACAATTGTTATATTATAAAATATGCATATTTGTTAATTTCATTTGTTGGATTTATATATTTTAGTTAATTCTGGATATTACGACTGAACATTACTTTAGTTAATGGACATTGCAATTTTTATATAAATTGCATTGTTTAATTATTATGTACTTATGTACACTACACACTACTCATCACTCACTACTCATAATTCACTACTTATCACTCACTGCTCACTACTCATCACTCATCACTCATCACTCATCACTCATCACTCATCACTCATCACTTATCACTCATCACCCATCACTCACTACTCACTACTCACTACTCAGTACTCACTACTCACTACTCAGTATACACTACTCATTACTTATTATTCACTTCTTACTACTTATCACTCATTACTCATTACTTCTTACTTATTTCTCACTACGCATTACACATTATTCACTACTTACTACTCAGCATTCATTAGTCAGAATTCCTTACTCAATCTTCACTGCTCATTCCTCACTATTCACTACTTACTACTCACCACTCATTACTTAACACTTACTACTCATCATTCATACTCGGTATTCTTTACTCGTTCCTCACCGCTCACTCCTCACTATTCACTACTTACTACTCACCACTCATTACTTAACACTTACTGCTCATAATTCATACTCGGTATTCTTTACTCATTCCTCACTGCCCATTACTCGCTCTTCACTATTCAGTACTCCTCACTCATTACTCAACGCTTACTACTCCGTATTTATTGAATGTTATTTACTACTCACTGTGTGATGTTTCATTTCATACATCAAGTATAGTGAGTATCAAGCACTGTTAGCTTGCTAATATTCAATAAATTAATGAATAAATTTCATTTTTTTTTAATAATGAATAAATTTCAGTATTTACTATTCATCGAAGCTATGAATAGTTCATTTTCTGACAGCTACTCACTGTTTAACATTTACTAATAACTGTCTTCTGCAACTCAGTTCTAGCGATGCATTAAAATTAACGATCTTCTAGACGTTTCCCTAATCGGTAACCTGGTCTGAAGTAACAGAAATACTTGAAATTTGAAAATAGAACGGCACAAAAAGAAGAAGAGGAAAGAAAGAGCAATGGAAGGACTTAGGTCTCAACAAGAACTCGTTTCGTGGACAATTATCTTTGTCCGCGTAGCGACGCCCACGCATTAGGCTGCTCTGTAAAGGCGCCTCAGCACGGAATAATGGTGGTTTGCGGGTGCGTTCAACCTATTTGTCGTTGGTTCGTGTCTAGCGGCCGTTGTTGCAGCACGATGTTTCCCTTTTGCGGCTCCAGATCCAGGCTCCGGACTGCTAGCGTGCCACGGCCTTTATCCGCGTTATTGTCACGCGTTCCACTACCGAGCTTCTAACGTTAGTCAGCCTAGGCCAACATTCGTGGAAACCGGGAAATAAATCGCGGTGGACGTAATCGCGATCGGCCATGGTATTCCGGTCCATGGTACCAGCGGGGAGGATTTTAATTGACGCTAGACTCGCTGTGGAATTCCTTTTTACTTGACCGTCTTTGATTAAGAACGTTCGACATTGATAACAATATTTCACTATTTCACTATTCTACTACTCCACTATTCCAGTATCTTACAATTCTACTATTCTACTATAGGAGTATTGTACTGTTTTACTACTGCACTATTTCATTACTTCACTATTTCACTATTTCACTATTCTACTATTCTACTATTCTACTATTCTACTATTCTACTATTCTACTATTCTACTATTCTACTATTCTACTATTTTACTACTCCACTATTTCACAATTATACTGTTCTACTATTCTAGTATCTTACAATTCTACTATCCTACTATACGAGTATTGTACTGTTCTACTACTTCACTATTTCACTACTTCACTATTTCACTATTTCACTATTCCACTATTTTACTATTCTACTACTCCACTATTCCAGTATCTTACAATTTTACTATTCTACTATAGCAGTATTGTACTGTTCTACTACTTCACTATTTCACTACTTCACTATTTCACTATTTCACTATTCCACTATTTTACTATTCTACTACTCCACTATTCCAGTATCTTACAATTTTACTATTCTACTATAGCAGTATTGTACTGTTCTACTACTTCACTATTTCACTACTTCACTATTTCACTATTTCACTATTTTACCATTCTACTATTCTAATATTTTACCATTCTGTCAGTATTTGACTATTCTAGCAATTAATTATTCGACTATTCCACTATTTTCATCATTTTAATACCTTATTACATTATTACGTTGCTATTTTACTATTTCACTGTTTTACTATTTTACTAGTCCTCTACTATATAGTTCAACTAATCCACTGTTAAACCTCTCTGCATCTATCATACATCTCCTACATTTACATCATTAATCCTTCCATCTGTTTTGAAACACGCGGATCTTACAGACACGAAATTCCGAGAAAAATGTCCCATGTAGATATTAATCGATTTCCGGATTCTTGAACACGCCTTTCACAATCGAATCACCGATTCGACATTGATTCCGGTAGGAAACTTCCAAGTTACCTTGATACGCTTTGCAACAACGATTTATTAGATCGGGAGTCCTTTTAGCAATTCAATTTACGAACAGAGACACTTGTAAAATTGCAATAATTACTACAAGCATAAATTTCAGTAAATGGAATTTTAATGGAATGGTGATTCGACGTATGCGCATTCGACACGTGGCGATATAGGGCGTGGTAATTGAATTCGTAGCGATTTAACTCATAGTAATTGAATGCGTGGCGATATAACGCGTGGTAATTGCATGCGTGGTGATCCAACACATGGAAATTCCACTGTGGTAATTTGATGCGTAGTAATTTAACGTATGGTGATATAACGCGTAGTAATTGAATTCGTGGCGATCTAACGCGTGGAAATCTAACGCGTGGAAATCTAACGCGTGGCGATATAACGCGTGTTAATCCGACGCGTGGTAATTGAATGCGTGGTGACCTAACACTTGGTAATTCCACCGTGGTAATTTAGCGCGTGGTAACTTAACGTATGGTGATATAACGCGTAGTAATTGAATTCGTGGTGATCTAACGCGTGGCGATATAACGCGTGTTAATCCGACTTTTGGTAACTGAACGCGTAGTATTTGATTACATAGCGATCTAACGCGTAGAATTTAATCGTGTGGCGATCTAACGTATGGTTGAGTATTGTGTGGTGATCTAACGCATAGTTAAGTATGCGTGGAAATATAAGGCGTGGCGATACAACGCGTAGCAATTCGACGCATAGAAATTTTAGTGCCAATACACATGTATATGACAACTAATATGACAATATATGTAATATATGACAATTCAACGAGTGTCAAAACAACTCCTCGCAAACACATATGCAAACAGCATACGGCAATATAACGAGCGGCGCCTAAAGGTCTCAAGCAAAATTTCGATCCACGCCAATGGTCCCTAGATGTCATCACAAAGGTCAGCATTTAATTAATCACGAAAAATGTGGACGACCCTGAAGAATACAACGCGCACGGCGGAATAAATCAACGCAAGTCGAATAAATTATCGAGTCGTCGTATATTAGAAATACCTGCGATGAAATTTATTTATCCGCGGTGTATAAGAGTGTACGATGAAATCGCGAACAACGCCTAAGCGTTTTTCGACGGATGATGTACGATCCGTGACGAAAGCGTTGGCCCTTTTCTCGTCCTTTGGCCAAGAAACAACGATACCACTCTCACGATCATTCACTCTGACGTTTCACGCTATGTCATCGTCTTTCGTTTAATTAATCATCCGTTCCTTTACACGTGTTAACACGTCCCGACCGACGGGGTAGTCGTTTGAAGAAGAAGCGTACGAAAGTAAGAGTTTCACGTCGAAACTCTTTTTCTCCCGTCATAACTCATCCTGTTTCTTTTTCTTGCTTCTTCGTTTCGTTTCTCTTGTCTGCTCCGCGCGTACGTAAATTCACCGGTGATCTCGCGGGTTAACCGATGAAAACCGACTTTTCATTCGCGGGGATTCCGGATACGAAACAACAGGATGTTTGTCGGATTATTTCACGAAAACCGAGGATACTTTAAGATACATGTGAAACTCCCATAAACATGACAATAAAAGTTTCACCAATTTCTAAAAAATAACATTGTCTGACATAATTTACACCGAGTAAAAAGATGTCCTGCAAAAAGTTAATCGTATGGACTGCAAACAGGAATGAAGCATGTACCGCAAAGGTATAAAAAGTTATTAGAGATCATGAATCATAACGATCCACCTGTCCCATGCTGTCTCAAATTGCGTATGTTCGTCTCGATATCTGTCCACATGAACCATGATATAATATATCCTGGGGATAGTGGCGCGTGTAGGCTTATAATTTTACGCGACCGGCTGGAATCAGCCTCGACAAAAGTCATTTCGAATACGTTCTGCATTGTAGCATCGAAGGGAAGGAAGCTGGACACGAGCAGGCTTAATAAATTTCTTGAGCAGGCAGCTTTATACGTGCGGAGAACCCCTATGGCGATCGGTTAAAATCTACGAATAAATCAACTCACCCGTATGGAGCTCATCCTCGCCATGGAATTCCACGATCTTCCGATCGGTTCCGATACACGCGTGCACGTATGTTTGTACATACACGATAAAAAAAGTGGTGTAACGATTTAACTGTGTCTGCAAGGAATTATAGGTTTGCGATTGAATTCCATTTTCTTTGACCGGGTTATTTATTAAAATTTGACAAGGACTTCGGATGATATAGCACCATTGTTTCTCATTCTTGTGGTAAAATTATGATTTATACCTGTTCTATTGCTTTTACCCGTTAGCTGGTTTCTTATTTCACTATTTCATTAGCAGTATTCGTTACTTGTCACTCGTTACTCACGGTTCATTATGCGTAACCACTACCCGCCACTAATTACTTATTACTTATTATTTATTGAATGTTGGACGCTATTAATTATTTTTACGCTTTATATGTTCTTTAGATACGCCTACTCATTATTTACAATTTTCTGCGAATAATGCAATATGTGTTATTTAATGTTTCATTATTTATTAGAGTAGATCTTTTTGGAGCAGTGCTGCTCTGGGCAACTCTGCTGAGTCTCGGACAATTAGTGGTGTGGGGTATTTAGCGATATGAGGTATTTAGAGGTGTGGGACATTTAGGGGTGTGAGCCATTCAGAGGTTCAGGACACTCCGCTGGATCTTGGACAATTAGTGGTGTGGGGCATTCAGAGGTTCAAGGCACTCCACTGGAACTTGGACAATTAGTGTGGAGCATTTAGGGCATTCAGGTGGTCTAAGGCACTTTGTCCCTTGGACAATTAGTGGTGTGGAGCATTTAGGGGTGTGGGGCATTCAGAGGTCCAAGGCACTCCTCTGGAACTTGAACAATTAGAGTGGAGCATTTAGGGATGTGGGACATTCAGGTGTCTAAGGCACTTTGTCCCTTGGACAATTAGTGATGTGGAGCATTTAGGGGTGTGGGGCATTCAGGGGTCTAAGGCACTTCTTTGTCCCTTGGACATTTAGTAGTGTGCAGCATTTAGGGATGTGGGACATTCAGGGGTCTAAGGCACTTTATGCCTTGGACAATTAGTGGTGTGGGGCATTTAGGGATATGGGGCACTTGAGGGTATGGGAGCATCACTCAGGGGTTTGGGATACTTCGCTGGGTTTGTGGGATTATTAGTAGTTTGGGGCATTCAGGGGTGTGGGCACAGTCAAGGGTGTGGGGCAGTCATGGGTCTGGAGTACTCCTCAGGGTCTGGGATAATCAGGGAACTGATTTGGGTGGAAGCTTCCATCGGGGTGTTACCATGGTAGGGATTCTTAAGCAGGGCAAGGGATGTACCTAACAGTGTCAGCATCGGTGGTCAGCAGTAAAATGCTTTCCATACGTGTATCATCGATGGTCAGCAGTAAAATGCTTTCCACATATGGAGGTTTTGAATATGGGAACTTAGGGGTGCGGGTACAAAAACCAACTTGCAATCCCCTAACATCAAAAATGGGAGCCAGTCACCGCTTTATGCGTATGGGTTTCAACCACATACGATAGGCGGAATCGTGGCCGCCGGTTCAGTCTCGCGGTCGCATATTAATAGTCACGGGGGCCTATTGTAATTGCGAGAGCGACAATTCGCGGCTGACCACCTAGCGGCCGCAGTACCAAGTTCGCGACCTGTGCTTACGTCACACAGTCTCGATACAAACGAAACTGATTTACACGACTATAAGTGGTAAAAAGGTTTCCACCTCTGGGGGGAAGACCCCTCGAGACGTCAAGAAGCTCGCTCGTCGAGAAATGTAACGTGATACGAGTTCTAGTACATCCGTGAGACAATACGAATGCAAATATAAAACTTTTTTAGTTTTGATGTTTGTGTTATCAAACTTTTTTTAATGGATTTTTTACATTTTTCTGATTAAAATGAGACCAAACTCGATATAATTTGGACTATATTTACTCGTTTAATTGAGGATAAGTCTTCACATCCTGATCTCACTTTCATAATTAATTATTTTTTATATCTCAAAACGGAATAAAATAATAATGTAGACAGAAATTTTAATCCCGTTCAATTACCACGTGTCGAATTAACTCGCGTTACATCACCACGCGTAAAATTACCACGCGTTAGAACACTATGAATACAAATATTTCGCGTTATATCACCAATCATTTAATTACCATGATTTCGATTACCACGCGTTGAACGACCTCGCGTTATATTGCCATGCGCCGAATTATCGCGCATTCAATTATCACGCGTTATATCACTACGCATTTAGTTACCACGATTTAGATCAGTACGTGTTCAGTGACCTCGCGTTATATCACCACGTGTTATATTGGCATGCGTTGAATTACCACGCATTCAATTGCCATGTGTTATATCGCCACATATTCAATTTGCCTGTGTTATATAGCCACATATTCAATTACTATGAGTTAGATTGCCACGCGTTGAATAACATCGCATTATATGGCCACCTGTTATATTGCCACGCGTTAGACCACCACAGATTTAATTACCACGGGTTGTGGCCTGTACGCATTCATTTATCACGAGTTAGATTGCCATACGTTCAATGACCTCGCATTATATGGCCACGTGTTATATTGCCACACGTTAGATCACCACACATTTAATTACCACGGGTTGTGTCTCTACGCAATCCATTACCACGAGTTAGATTGCCACACGTTCAATGACCTCGCATTATATGGCCACGTGTTATATCGCCACGCGTTAGATAACCACACATTTTATTACCACGGGTTGTGTCTCTACGCAATCAATTACCACGAGTTAGATTGCCACACGTTCAATGACTTCGCATTATATGGCCACGTGTTATATCGCCACGCGTTAGATAACCACACATTTTATTACCACGGGTTGTGTCTCTACGCATTCAATTACCACGCGTTAGATTGCCACACGTTCAATGACCTCGAATTATATCGCCGCGCGTTAAATTATCACGCAACGAACGGTGGTCGAAACAATCGATCAAATACCACGAAACGATTCGGCAGACCGCGCGGCGCCGAGCACGTGGATCTCGAAAAAGCGACGAGCGTCTCGACGGTGAACGAGAGATCGATCTGAACGATATGCAAAAGTCATTGACTCGATGCGATCCACCCGGAATAACGGATACGACGATCAAGATCGAACTCGTGCCGCACCCTTCTTCCCTTTCGGCCCATTCTTTCTCCACCGATCCTGCGGGAGATCTTGATCCCGAGATCGCGACACGATCGAGGAGAAGTCGTGTATTATTACGGGTTACCAACCAAATGACAGGCATTACGTGCCCTTCCTAGATTACACTTCGATTCTCGTGCTCGCTTATCGACTTTGCGGCGTTCGATACCCACTCGAACCGATGCTGATCAATATACGTGTACATGGTCATGTATTTAGGTAGGTATGTACTTTTTCGCTGATGATTATCGAGCATGTTGAAGATAGCTCACGGTACGCTGAGTTCTGAAAGTGTCGATGCTTGTAGGACTATCTAGGGAAAATAGAGATATTGGGGAAAATATAGGTGGGTCCTGGTTTATCAGATTTCGATTTGGGATGGTGGAAATTTTGGAATTTGAGAATTTATTAAGTGGAAGAATGCAAGTGTGGACAGTTGGGGAGGTGGAAAATTAGGGACCTGGGAAATTGGGAGATTCGGAATTTTGGGATTTGAAAATAGGGGAATTTAAGAATATGGAGATTGAAATTTGGGAATTCGAAATTTAGGAATGTGGGAATTTGGGGATGAGGGAATTTGGGAATTTGAGGATTTGGGGATGTAGAAATTTGGGAATATGGGAATTTCGGAATGTGAGAATTTGGGAATATGGGAATTGGGGAATGTGGGAATTTGGAAATATGGGAATGTGGGAATATGGGAATTTGGGGAATATAGAAATTTGGGAATTTAAGAATGTGGGAATGTGGGACTTTGGGAAGGTGAGAATTTGGGAATGTGGGAATGTGGAAATTTGAGAATTTAGGGATTTAGATATTTGGAAATATGGGAATGTGGGAAGGTGGGAATTTGGGAATGTGGGAATTTAGGAATATGGAAATTTGGGAATGTGGGAATTTGGAAGTGTGGGAATTTGAGAATGTAGAAATTTGGGAATATAGCAATTCAAGAATGTGGGATTTGGGGAATGTGGAAATATGGAAATTTGGAAATTTGGGAAGGTAAGAGTTTGAGAATTTGGGAATGTGGGAATTTGAGAATTTAGGGATTTAGAAATTTGGAAACTCAGAAATTTGGGGATTTACAAACTTAAAAACTTCATAATGTGGAAATTTAAAAATTTGAGAATTTGGAAATTTTTGGTCTAGAAATTTGGGAATTTCCAAACTTGCAAATTTAATATCTAAGAATTTAGAAATTTGTTAACGTGTCAATTTTCAGATTTACAAATTTGAAAATTTACAAATATAAACATGAAAAAATTTAGAGATCTAAAAGTCTAAAAATTTGAAAATTAAATGAAGAAATTCACCAAACGAAAAATTGCAGAATTTCAAAATTTGTATCCGGTTTTCCATTTTTTAAATTTGATGCAAGGTGATCTAACGCATCACTGCAATCATATCTTGCATGGCTATATACTGTACGGCTATATACCACATAGCTCTAAAACGCTTGGCGATATAACACGAGTCCCAACACAAAAAAAAGGCATAGAACTGAATACATACAACGTAAGAACCTTCTAATCGATTCATCACAATTACATAAGGGAGAGATTTGAGTAATCGCGATAATTGCAGCTTTCGACACCGAGTCAGCGCACTTGTATAAACACTAATAGAGAGATTTAGTGATCGGTGCACTTTCAACGAAATTGCTCGTCGGGATATTTGCACGAGGGTATTATTAGCGATCGCTTCCGCGTTATTAATTGACGATCTATGAAAGATCGATGGAAGAAGATTCGTCTTGGTTCAGCGTTAACGGCCGCGTTTAATAATTCGCTAACGTTGCGAAGGGCTCATCTCCGCGCGTTCAAGTACGAAAATCGCGTAACTGACGATTACACGAATGGATATTTCGAACGTTTACGTTAATCGGAGAATGTTCGATAATTGCTGGAAAGTTATGCTGGCCACGCTATAATTTCGGGTGAAAGTTCGTATACTCCATAATTTTTTCGATGTCCGCGTCGTCGAGAGATGGCGGAAGAAAATGAAAAGGTAAAACGCGTTTAAAATTTCTCGTTCCTTGGAAGAACGTGTCCGTTTATTGCCGTTAAATGTTCCATGAACACTATTCTCGTGTCTGAGAAATGATTTAATGCTCTAAACATGGCCTGCCATTTTTATTTCATGTATTGCCATACCTGTTAGGAGCAGAGAGCAGTAAATATATTTTAGACATATCTTACAATCTTATTTATTATGTATTTAATTATGTACTTAAAATAAAAGAGTGTTTTTAAAATTTACTTCTCTCTACTTCCAATTATGTATTTATAAAAGAATGTTTCTAAAAATGTGGTTTAAACGGGTTAACATAACCTAAAACTTAAAAATGCAGATCTTCAGGAATGTACAGTTCAAAAGAGTATAAAATAAATTTAAATTATAAATTTCTTGTACGACAAAAATTATGTTTTGAACAAAATAAACAAATTTTCATGAGGTGTAAAATTAGAATTTGTTTTTAAAATAAATTAAATATGAAGATCAACATAAAATTTATACTTTAGACAATTTCAGGTGAAAGTTAAGGTTAAATTTGGCAAGTTAACAAAAGATGGCGAATTAATAAAGAAATATGTTGTACAATTATAAAACTTCTTATATAAATTAATATTATTTGAACAATGCAAAAATTCAATTTAAAATTAACTATATATCTTGTGGTTCATCAAATTAATTTACATTCCCCTAAGAATCTTCTACCTTCAACTAATAAAATGAACAATAAATAAATACCCAATTTTATATTTTTATCTTATAGCAAATCAAATAAAAAAATACTTGTGGTTCATCAAATTAATTTACATTCCCCTAAGAATCTTCTACCTTCAACTAATAAAATGAACAATAAATAAATACCTAATTTTGTATTTTTATCTTATAGCAAATCAAATAAAAAAATACAAGAAATTTTAACGAATTAATTAAATTTAATTTTGTTAAAAAATTTATTTTGACATTTAAAATGTCTCCTCAGAGTGTTAATAGTAAAAATAATTTTTACTGAATATTAAAAATCTCCAGCTACTAAATAATTAAGGTTATCGGTAAATGGTGCTAAAAGACAAACAAACTGGTTTAGTGATTAACCTAACCTGACCAGGGCGGTTTCAGGTATCATGTATCATAACCAAGATCGGCTTTTTTCTCGGTAGACGAAGAGAAACAACGTAAGCGCAACTGGAGGGCAATTATTAGTAATTACGAAGATAGCCCGAGGTCATCGTGCGATTACGTAGCCGCACCCTTTCGTTATTAGCCCTTCGTTCGACTTTCAATCGTTATTAACCCTTCGTTCGATCTACGATCTGTTAGCTGGGGGTCCAGGTTTCAACAGGGCCACCCTTGCACATCACACGCCCCCTCTGTGCAAAGAAATCTTTGCATCTCACCACGCCCTCCATTTAACTGGACGCTTCTTTGCCCTAGGTCCTTTTTACGACTCCTCCTTTTTTCTGTTTCTTCAATCTTACGTTTTTCATTTTATTCAAATCGACTACATGATTTAAGTATGGCTGTGCAATTGTTCTTGAAGTTTATGATTCTGGGACTTGGGTATTTGATTTTGGATCTTTCTGAATTTGCAAGGTTTCTTCACACTTACGTTTTTCATTTTATTCAAATCGACTACATGATTTAAGTATGGCTGTGCAATTGTTCTTGAAGTTTATGATTCTGGGACTTGGGTATTTGGTTTTGGATCTTTCGGAAT
This sequence comes from Megachile willughbiella, assembly GCA_945859595.2. Taxonomy (NCBI): domain Eukaryota; kingdom Metazoa; phylum Arthropoda; class Insecta; order Hymenoptera; family Megachilidae; genus Megachile; species Megachile willughbiella. Next base: position 5,642,398 of record OX243807.1, read on the forward strand.
TTGCAAGGTTTTTTCAGACTTACGTTTTTCATTTTATTCAAATCGACTACATGATTTAAGTATGGCTGTGCAATTGTTCTTGATGTTTACGATTCTTGGTTATTTGATTTTCGATCTTTCTGAATTTGCAAGGTTTTAAATAAATTGTAGAGTTCGTGTTCAAATTTTGGTAGGCAAGTGTAAATTCAGAATTTTCTGAATTTTAAAGCATGAGAACACATTCTACATAATCTAAATGATTGTCTATATAATGATAGTGTAAGTGTCTAATTCTGAAGCTTTCAAGTTTTTAAATAAGAGTTTGAAATTTTGAAATTTGTATACATTGAAATTGACATTGCATTAAACATTCAAATGTTCAAATTTTTTAATTTCTAAAGTATCAAATTGACAGATCTCGAAATTCTCAAAGTACCTACACTACCGCTCAAAAGTATCCGGACACTTGCTTTTGTTCAATAAAACATAGTTTAACTTTGTACGAAAGTTATTTAGGGCTATTATATCAATTGTAATTATTATTATTATCTTTCTAGAGGTAGCATAACATAACAGAATTAATTTTTAAGTACAAATTATACAATGAGTGTGCGTAAGTAAAATTCCTATCCAAAAATACGGAATCTGATGGAACGGTTTGGATGCTTAAAAGAGTCTTAATTTCTTTTTGTTTCATTTCTATGGTACAGAACGAATTCAGAGAGTTCATCGATATGTATCAAGTGTCTGTAAACTGTTGATGAGATGTTTATGTTCTCTCAATGGAGATACGAATGGAGGTAACGCTATGCACTCGACAGCTTCGGTTTAGTTTGTCTGTAGCTTCTTTTCCATCGAGACATGAGTTCCAAACGAGAATTATCAATAGAAAAACGTTCCAGTATTCTGATTCTTGCAGAAGAAGGATATGCAGTTAGGGAAATTGAAAAAATTCCGAAATTAACAGTGCATGACACTATTAAAAAGTATGCAACTAGCAGTTGTTGCTTATAAAAAAAGGACAGGATGACCAGTGAAGACAACTAAATCCGAAGACCGATGTATTGAAACACTAAGCAAACGTAACAGACATCTTAGAGCACCACACCGAAACAATCAGAAAATTTGTAGAAAGATTGCTGAGATTAGTGCAAGCGGTAATATCTAACCGCGGTGGATGCATTGATGAATCTCGTATTTAATTGTAGTGTAATGTTGGTAAGTTCCACATACATAATTTCTAATTTCAAACGTTAAATATTTCATAAGCAACAAATAACAATCGATTGTAGTCACTGTTGTAGATACTTAAATAACTTTTATGCAGCGCGAATACATATTTCGCAGGTGTCCGGATACTTTTGAGCGGTAGTGTAAGTATCAAATCTCCTAATTTTCAAAGTACTAAATTATCAAATTATTAAATTTTTAAACACTCAAATTCTCAAATCTGTACATTCTTAAATTACCAGTCTTCCAAAGTTCCAAATTTTCAAATTCTATACTGTACAATTTCCAATGTTCCAAATCTTTTAATTCCCACATACCTAGTATCCAAATACTAAATTTTAAAAATCTTAAAAGTTCTTAACTTCTCAAAGTTTCCATGTTACCAAATACTGAAACTTTCAAATTCCCAACACCCAAACTCCAGAAATTCCTAAACTGTAAAATTGTCAATTCTTTAAATTCTTAAACTTCCAAATTTTAAAACTTTGAAAATTGCTAAACTCTCAAATTCTCAAATTCTTAACCCTGTGGACTCCTATATCGAGTGTGGCTCGACATTTCTCTTGGATCTTATAAATAATTCAGATAAATAGATTGGTTCAATATATATATTCTCATTAATTTACTACTTATAATAAACGAAAAATGTATTTGTCACATACTCGCACTGTTACAACACATTTGATGGAGGAACCCTTTCTTGATCCATTTTGTAAATTAAAGAGTTGGTAGGTAAAAGAAATTAAGGAATGCAAAGGGTTAAACTTCTAAACTTCCAAATTCTTAAATTCTCAAATGCCTAAACTACCAAACTCCCAATCTTCCAAATTCTCAAATTCCCAAACTCTCAAGCTCCCAAACTACCTAACTACCAAATTTAGAAATTCTCAAATTCTGAAACTTCCAAATTTCCAAACTCTCAATTTCTCAAGTCTTTCAACTACCAAACTTTCAAACTCATAAACTCCCAAATTCCTAAATTATGAAACTCCCAATCTTTCGAACTCCTAAACTTTGAAACTCTCAAAGTTTCAAAAATCCCAAACTACAAAAATTTTTAATTTTGAAGCTCCTAAAGGTTCCAAATTCTGAAATCCACAAATCCATAAACTCTCAATTCCCCAAACTCCTAAACTCTCAAACTCCCAAACACCCAAAGTCCCAAATTCCCAAATTTCCAAATTCCCAAACCTTAAAATTCTCACATTTTAAATTTCTCAAGTGCCCAAACTCTCAAATGCCAAAATCTCAAATTCCCAAATTCCCAAATTTCCAAATTTCCAAATTTCCAAATTTCTAAATACCCAAATTCCCAAATTACCAAATTCCCAAATTCCCAAATACCCAAACCTTAAAATTTCCAAATTCTCAAACTCCCAAACCTTAAAATTCTCAAATTTCCAATTTCCCAAGTGCCCAAACTCTCAAATGCCAAAATCTCAAATTCCCAAATTCCCAAATTTCCAAATTTCCAAATTTCCAAATTTCTAAATACCCAAATTCCCAAATTCCCAAATTCCCAAATTCCCAATTTCCCAATTTCCCAAATTCCCAAATTCCCGAATACCCAAACCTTAAAATTCCCAAATTCTCAAACTCCCAAACCTTAAAATTCTCAAATTTCCAATTTCCCAAGTGTCTAAACTCTCAAATGCCCAAATCTCAAGTTCCCAAACTCTCAAACCTTAAAATTCTCAAATTTCCAATTTCCCAAGTGTCTAAACTCTCAAATGTCCAAATCTCAAGTTCCCAAACTCTCAAACCTTAAAATTCTCAAATTTCCAATTTCCCAAGTGCCCAAACTCTCAAATTCCCAAATTCCCAAATTCCCAAATTCCCAAAATTCCAAATTCCCAAATTCCCAAATTCCCAAATCCCCAAATTCCCAAAATCTCAAATTCCCAAATTCCCAAATTCCCAAAATCTCAAATTCCCAAATTCCCAAATTCCCAAATTCCCAAATTCCCAAATTCCCAAATTCCCAAATTCCCAAATACCCAATTTCCCAATATTCCAATATCCCAATTTCCCAAACTCCCAAAATTCCAGAGTGTCCAAATCCCCAAACTCCACACAAAACAAACAGCCCTATCAGCAACCAAACATCGTTACACGCCAAACTGTCCAAAACCCAAAACCACGAAACCGTATAAAGAAGCAATAAGATCGATCCCATCGCTAGAAAGCAGCGTGCCGAAACGTTTCGCGATCCACGCATTTCTTGCAGAGGTGGTCGAAGCCGTCGAGTCGCGTGGACGCAAATTTCGACAGCGTAATCCTCCTCTGGTCGTTGGTCGCGAGTGAAGCGAGCGTCGCCAAGCTGTCTCAATGGCACGTCAGAATTCGCCCGGGGGGATCTGCAAATGGCTGAACCTGTTTCGGTGTACAGGTGGTCGTCGCTACGCCACGAGAACGCTTAATGCTTCTCCTCGACCTCTTCTCTCTCGGATCGCTTTGCTATATACGCCCGTCAGCTTCGAACGAGATTAGGTCACGATCGTTGGGATGAAGAACACGCGGACAGCTTCTCGACGAGTTGCAACCACGATAATGGCTTCCCTCCTTCGAATAATGCTTTTGTTATCCTCTATGCGATGTTTGAGCTTCGATCCAGATTGCTTTGGGCCCTCTTTGCCAACCATTTGCTCCTTTCTTCCTCTTCTTCTTCGTTTTCTTCTGCTTGTGGAGGAGCTCGTATTCGCAGTTTAAGTTTGCATCTTTGTATCAATGAAATACAAGTAGTCAAGTTTTTACAAGGAGTAAAGTTTCTTCTTATTTTTTTTAACACTGCTATTATGGAACTTATAATGACCTTTTTTAGTCTCGGTTATCTTCATTTTTATTGAAGGAGAGAGGAACAAGTTAGTAACAAGAAAGTAGTGTTTTTATTATTTACAACTCTTGAGTCCATTTAGAAGGAAAAGTGATTAAAAGCTTCTTCTTCTTCTTTTGTTTGTGAAGAAAAATGATAGTATGATAATTCTGCATACTACAATTTCAAAATTCACGAAATTTCTGTAAAAATAGTGTTGCAAGGTTCGTCGAATAACGCAAGCGTTGTTTTAGCCTGAAAACCGCGTTCTAAGCTTGCGAAATTTCCGTAAAAATGGGATTACAAGGCTCGTGAATCATGGAAACTGGGTGATGGAAAACACCGGTATGATAGCACTCCCTTGCTCTTTGTATTGGAGAGCTTTCAAAGCGCATTCACTGTTCCCCGGAAGTTCTATCCTAACCATCGATCACTTTAAATAGATCGTTTATCTTCGGTTTCAGTTTTCTTGTAGCTGCAGGGTGGAGTACATCACACTGCATCACTAATTTCGTTCAAATTTAAACATATTCCCAAGCTATTTTTAGACTTACACTTTATTTTGTTATTCATAATTTAGATTTCTGACTGTTATATTGCGGTATAAAATAAATATATTTATATTATACTTTATAATTATTTACAAATGTGTTTTGATATTTATGTTTATATCATACCTTATAAATATTTACAAATTTGCATATAAAAATTAGTATAAACATATTGTCAAATACTTATAACATGACAACGTAACCCAAAATATGGTAAGCACTCATAAAAATTATTATATAAATTATTTATTAATGTAGTTGATATAAAATGGCTGATTACCAATTATAAATACTTCGATTTCGAAATAAATTGTAATGTAAATTTGAAAATTTGAAGATTGAAAAGTTCCTACATTTTTCAATGTGAAAATTTGTAAATTGGTAAATTTCTAGATATTTAAATTTCCGAACTGAATACTTGTCAATACATAAATTTGTAAATTTATAAATTAGAAAACTCGTAAATTCGTAAACTTATAAATTTGTAAATTTGTAAATTCGTAAAATTGTAAAATTGTAAAATTGTAAAATTGTAAAATTGTAAAATTGTAAAATTGTAAATTTGTAAATTTGTAAAATTGTAAATTGTAAAATTGTAAATTTGTAAATTTGTAAATTCGTTAGTTCGTAAATTTGTAAATTTGTAACTTTTAAAAATTTGTAAATCTGCAAATTTGTATATCTGTAAATTTATAAATCAGCAAATTTGAAAATAAAAAATTTATAAAACAAGAAATAAAATTACCCATCACTACCCACAATGTAACATACCCATACACCTTGCTCTCACACACACAATTGTCCAGACCTACACTAAAAAAACAAACTTTCCCTTTATCAAGATACATTGATCTCCGAAAAGATTCCTCTACATCGCAAAGCAAAAATTATAAGTACACGATAATTGGTTAAAGAATGTTAACGATAATTTCTGATACTCATTCGCGTACGATCTCCCCCAGTATATTTTCACGGAACACGCAAATAATTCGTTGAAAATTACACGCGATAACCGACGCAAGATACCTTTTCGTTCATAAATTTTAATCGGTTGTACAATACATTCGGGTCATTTATATTTTTACTGAAAAACGAGCGAGAGAGGCTACGCCAAAGGCACTGCTAGCGTATTCCGGTCTTCGACCGCGAAGGGTTAACGTTCTTTAAATTCGTACACACGCGTTTGCCCTCGGGCAGAAAAAGGGCAAGGGGGAAAGCGAGACAGGAACGAGGCTAAAAGAGAGAAAAAAAGAACGTTCCCAAGCATCAATTAAGCTTGGTGGTGATTCCGTAAGCGGATGAAAGCGAGTGTCAGCGAGAAATCTTCATCTGTCGTAGGGAAAAGAGATCAATGGCCGCGTTTCTTCCGTTTATTCAATTATTAACTTCTCAATTTTACGACAGTGCTACTAAATTACCTTTCAGCTCTTTATTTTGAGGTATTGTGTAACTTCGATTGTATCAAACTGTTTACTTTCAATAATTTTTAATTTGATGGGTTTGAAATTTATAGGTTCACAAATCTTTTGATTTTCATATTTATTGATTTATGAATTTACAAATTTTTAAGTTTGCAAGTTCACACGTTTCCAAATTTATTAATTCGAAGATTTTCAAGATATCAAATTGTCAAATTGTCAAGTTGTCAAGTTGTTAAATTGTGGAATGGTCAAATGGTCAAATTCTCAAATTGTGGAATGATTAAATTCTCAAATTGTGGAATGGTCAAATTGTTAAATTGTCGAATAGTCAAATGGTCAAGTAGTCAAGTAGTCAAGCAGTCAAATGGTCAAGTGGTCAAGTAGTCAAATGCTCAAATAGTCAAATGATCAAGTAGTCAAGTAGTCAAGTAGTCAAGTAGTCAAGCAGTCAAATGGTCAAATGGTCAAATGGTCAAGTAGTCAAATGATCAAATAGTCAAATGATCAAATGGTCAAATGGTCAAGTAGTCAAATGATCAAATAGTCAAATGATCAAATAGTCAAATGATCAAGTAGTCGAGTAGTCAAGTAGTCAAGTAGTCAAGTAGTCAAGTAGTCAAGTAGTCAAGCAGTCAAATGGTCAAATGGTCAAGTAGTCAAATGATCAAATAGTCAAATGATCAAATAGTCAAATGATCAAATAGTCAAATGATCAAGTAGTCAAGTAGTCAAGTAGTCAAATGATAAAATGGTCAAATGGTCAAATAGTCAAATGATCAAATACTCAAATGATGAAATAGTCCAATGGTCAAATAGTCAGCTTATCAAATGTTCCACTTCACCGCAGTAAAAATGACTAAATCCCTAAATTGTCGATAGTCAAATTAAATTCTGCATTCAAATCCTCCTTAGCATAAACCTATACAGTAAATCCACATTACAGATCATATTCTCAGACCACATCCCCTATGTCCTCTACATCCCTACTTCCCCACTCATCATCACATATAAACAACACTACAATTTCAATCTCATACCCTTCATGATGATCTCTGATCATACTCTCCTAGAAGACCTCAAGATGAACGAAGTATACGGCCAAATCACGTGAAGCGTTTTTCTATTCTGACCAATCGTAGCTATTCTAAACACCTATAGCTCTTCTGGTCACCTCTTCACGCGCCAACTCGTGGATTGACATCAGTACGTTCCCCGGACCATAACTTGTTTATCAGCCTGTAGAAAACTTCAGGGTGATCCAAGTTGTCTCCAGGTCCGTCGAGGTACATCAGCCTTAAGATACAAGTTTCGGTTTCGCTGATGCGAGGGTCCCGCGCCGAAAACGTATTAATAATGCATGCGGCCCGATCGTACACATTAGAAGACACGGATGCACCGGGTCCCTGTAGTACTACAAAATGGCCTGGTGACTCGATACGTATCGTTTTATTCATGGCTTGTCCCTTCGTTGATCTCTCGAGGAGGTAACAGCGTGTCGCACGGCGAAAGTTCATTCGAGTGGAGCGCAAAAAGATTCGCGAATAAATAAACGAACACAGAGGCGAAGGCGAGCCCCGAGTTTGGCCAACGCGACCGGTTTCAACGATCACGATTTACATTCCACGGTTACACCGGTATATTTTACATTGTCCCGAGGGAGAATCGGTAGCTCGTGCTTTTAATTAGTTTGTCAGGGACTATCGTAACCACGTTTCTCCTCTAGCGTACACCTTTCTTATTTATGCTGATTTCACTTTCGAGCGCGGGTGATCTTAACGAATGATAAATTAGGCTCTTGACATTGGCGTAACTAGGATTTTTGGGTGGTGCTGCAGGTTTGATTGTTGGGGTGGTTGATGGTGGTTAACATATTTATGTTGGGAAGGAGATAGGAATTTTGGATATTTGAGAATTCGGTACGTTTGGTATATGGGAATTTGGTAATTTGGTACTTTTGTAATTTAACAATTTAGAAATTTACCAATTTGTCAATTTGGTATATAGGAATTTGGTAATTTGGGAATTTGGGAATTTGGGAATTTGGGAATTTGGGAATTTGGGAATTTGGTAATTTGGTACTTTCGTAATTTAACAATTTGGAAATTTACCAATTTCTCAGGTTGGTATATAGGAATTTGGTAATTTGGTAATTTGGGAATTTGGGAATTTGGTAATTTGGTACTTTCGTAATTTAACAATTTGGAAATTTACCAATTTCTCAGGTTGGTATATAGGAATTTGGTAATTTGGTAATTTGGTACTTTCGTAATTTAACAATTTAGAAATTTACCAATTTCTCAGTTTGGTATATAGGAATTTGGAAATTTGGTAATTTGGTAATTTGGTAATTTGGTAATTTGGTACTTTCGTACTTTAACAATTTAGAAATTTACCAATTTGTCAGTTTGGTATATGGGAATTTGGTAATTTGGTACTTTCGTAATTTAACAATTTGACAGTTTGGTGATTAGTCTATTTGTTAATTTGTCAATTTGCTAATTTGATAATTTGATAATTTGGTACGTTCATATATACAATTTGTCAATTTAGACATATGTTATGTCAATTTGATAATTTATAAATTTAGTAATTTAGAAATTCATCAATTTGGTAATTTGTCAATTTAGACGTATGTTATTACGTCAATTTGTAATTCATAAATTTAGCAATTTAAAAATTCATCAATTTAGACATGTTATTATGTGAATTTGATAATTCATAAATTTAGTAACTTCTAAATTCATCAATTTGGTAATTCATCAATTTAGACATGTTATTATGTGAATTTGGTAATTCACAAATTTAGTAATTTAGAAATTCATCAATTTAGACATGTTATTATGTCAATTTGATAATTCATAAATTTAGTAACTTACAAATTCATCAGTTTGGTAATTCATCAATTTAGACATGTTATTATGTCAATTTGCAAATTCATAATTTTAGTAATTTAAAAATTCATCAATTTGGTAATGTGTCAATTTGTTAACTTCCTAAATTCTTAATTTGATAATTTCCTAACTCGATAACCTGACAATATAATAACGTAATAATTCCCAAATTTAATAATTTCACAATTCGGTAACTTGTTAATTCGTCAATAAAACCCGGAATCTCAAGTTTCAATCATCCAGCAATCACAAACGTCCCAGACACAATAATCACCCGAAAATTACTAACTAAAAAACTGTTAACTCACCAATCACCGCGCAACTGTGAGTTCTAGGCTGTTGGTTGATATCGTTCGTGTGGTTAATGTCTGTGTTGGACGACGATCGTATCCTTTCGATGGCGTGTTGCAGCGAAAATTCGAGAGGGTCCTTGTCACTCTCTTGCCACTGCTCGACCGGCTTAATCATGTAGCTTCCCGTCGACGTTCTCACGTGGCCCGTCTGCAACAAAAAAGTATGCCAAAAATTTGGTGAGTCATCCGCTCACGATTGGCCTTTATTTCCTCAATGAAACCGGCTACCTAACTGCCTTCGCTGTTTTTTTTCGTCTTGCCACCAATGAATCTTCAAATTTCGTCCAATTGTTCACGCAATTTACCGCGTTAATTACCGATTGCTTTTTTTGCAACCTCTTCCAATTTTCAATATTATTGCATTTTTATTAATCATCGTGTCGTATTTTTGTACAAATATAAAATATCACTCGTTAAAGTAATATATTCGCTCATTATCATTAATAATCGCTCGTTAAAATAATGTATTCCTTCAATTTATTTCAGTACCAGTTTCTTCAATAATTGTGTAAATTAACGGCATATATGTTGGTTTAATATTTTGAACAGTGTTAAACATCTGTACACGATTTTTAATTTTTTGAACATTTGTATGTAAGGAACGTTAGTGGGTATTTTTCGTAGGGAGAATTTATTTAATAATTAATATTTTTGTATAAACATAATCATTATATACAAAAATCAAAACGAGCTCCAACTTCAACAATATTTACTGTTAATCAATAAAATTCATGGACGAAAAATGGTAAAAAATTTTGTTCTTATTTTTGCCACAAAGTTTTGTATTAAGAATTTATTCAAATTTGTATTATAAATAATATTCTAATTTTTGGATGCAGTTTTATGGGGAATTAAAGTGAGGGTAGTAAAATATTAGTTGAAATAATTTTATTTACTCAGAATTAGAATTTATTCAAACTTATATTAAAAATAAAATTAATCTAGTTTTTGTAAAATTTTTGTAAAATTTCAGTAATTATATTCCAGTGATGTTTCAATTTTATCGATGATGAAAATGAGCGTAGTAAAATATTAGTTAAAATAATTTTATTTACTTAGAATTAGAATTTATTCAAACATGTTATAAACAAAATTAATCTGGTTTTTGTAAAATTTTTGTAAAATTTCAGTAATGATATATCAGTGATATTTCAATTTTATCGCTGATGAAAATGAGGGTAGTAAAATGTTAATTTATTGTGTCCATACGTCCGCATATTTCTGGGATGTGAACATGACCGTAGCGAGAGAGTAAAGGGTTAACAATCGTTGAAATGATAATAACGAGTCAGACAAGTTGTCCGAAAGAAGTATGCAGCATTTTAATCGATTATTCTCACCTGATTCGCTCGAGTTCGTCCACACACGGCTTTGCCCTCACACGGAATTTACGTGGGTGGTATATATTTAGCGGGGGCGTCCCATGTAGCCGGTGTGTTTCACATTCAAATGGAGGAAGTTATGTCAGAGCAGTGCTGCATGTATAAATAAATCGTAACGAATGCGGCTAGCTAATCCGCAAAACCTTTTCGCTATCTTTTCGATCGTGTTTCCACTGTTTGAACGAGCAAAAAATTCCAGGGAATAAATTTCGACCGATATTTTTTCGTTATGAGACATTATGTAACTGCGAAATGAAATTCCTTGTATGACACGGGTTACAAAGTGTGTATTAATGTTGAATTTTGGGCAGTTCAGGAGAAATGGGGTGTAAAATTGTGGACAGTTGGGACACTTGCATTTTTGTTTATGATAAATTTGAGGATTTGCATTTTTGGGAGAAGTAAATTTGAATATTTACTTTTTTGTGGAAGGTAAATTATTTGCCTCTTTGTTGAAGGTAAATTTGAATATTTGCATTATTGTTGAAGGTGGTTTTGAATATTTGCATTTTTGTAAAAGATAAAATTGAATATTTGCATTTTTGTTAAAGATAAAATTGAATATTTCCATTTTTGTAAAAGATAAAATAGAATATTTGCATTTTTGTTGAAGGTAAATTTGAATATTTGCATTTTTGTTGAAGGTAAATTTGAATATTTACATTTTTGTGGAACCTAAATTGGAATATTTGGATTTTTGTTGAAGATCATTTTGAATATTTGCATTTTTGTTAAAGATAAAATTGAATATTTCCATTTTTGTAAAAGATAAAATAGAATATTTGCATTTCTGTGAAAGATAAATTTGAATATTTGCATTTTTGTAGAACGTAAATTGGAATATTTGGATTTCTGTAAAAAACAAGATTAAATATTTGAATTTTTGCAGAAAGGCGAATTAGAGTATTTGGAACATTGTAAAAAATAAACCTAATTTTAATATCTACATTTGTATAAAATGCAAATTAGAATATTTGAATTTTTGTACAAGCATTTTATGTAAAAGTTAAATTCTATCATTCGCCATTTTCCTTTCTATAAAATATTTTAATAATCGGATCTAAATCATGTGAATTTGAAGATTGTAACCTGAAATTTTCGTAACGAAAAATACTAATTTCGGATTAATACAAAGTTTGATAATGGAGAGCTATTCTGGTTACAGAATAGCCAGAGATCTGTGCAAAATTTCCTAGCTGAATTACTAAAAATAGTACGTAGAATTTCCGTCTGCTGATTTTTTAAAACATCAAGATGAATCATACCGTAGACGTCTATAGTTTTCAAGGAAAATGATTATTCTTTGACTGAAAACATTAATTTGCAATTTTCCAAAGTTCCTTTACATTAATTTTATTAAAAATACTCGATTATTTCAACGTAGATAAAAAGCAACTGTAATTAATTTGATACCAAAAACATTTTGAGGAAGCTTGTAAACAATTAAACTAAATGTTACTGAAAACATTCATACATCATTTATTATAATAAATAAGTGCGATTATAGTTTGTAGCATCGAGAGGAAGTACACGTCGGCCATTTTTATTAGTTCACGCGTTAACCGTTAGCGTCGCATATTAAATTTATACTGCCAATAAACTTCACAATGAGGCAGATAAAAAGAGGAGAATCCATTTCTTCTTTTTTTGTTGTGTCAAAGTGGAATGACCCCTGCAAAATCATCGTGTCTGATGAATCACTCTTTATATCTCCCGAATCTTGCTGTCAGGATTTTAAAGTCTGCCGAAACGCTATTTTTGAGAAACGTTTGGAGATTACAATCTCGTGAATCAGGCAGATAATAAAAAAATGAAGTCAATGCCCAGGAATTGATAATTCGTCACGGTTTTCCATATTTACAACGATCAGGTGCTTTCTCTTTTCATATTCTTTATAATTATTCGCCTTATCATGATTATAGTTTACAAACTCTTTATTTATGAATGCTGTGTAATTTTACAAATTATTTTTCTGATACACTGATAACATTATTGCCTTCATAAATTAAAATATATGTATGTTGTAAATTAAATAATGTCATATGTTATTAATCCTATATGGTATATTATACAGGTGTTAATATTTAATTAAAACTGAAGTACAAGAATTGCATACATTATAAATTGAATAATTACGTATGTGATGGATGCTATATGTTATATTATGCAAGTATTAATATTTAATTAAAAATGCAGTAAAATAATGATATGCATTATAAATTAAATAATGATACATATAATCAATATTTAATTAAAAATTAAATACAAAGAAAATAAAAAATGTAATTAAACAATACAACTAGATTACAAATTATATAATGAACAAAATAAAAATAAGTAAATTACAACATAAAATTTGAAAATTAATTTTTTATGTCTATAACAATTTTCAATATGTCTGACGCGTCCATTTTCCTGTATAAACATGTTAGTAAAGAAAAGAGAATAGAGTGATTGGAATGAAACGAAGAAAATCAGTAGTCGTCTAATGCCAATTATAAATCAATTATAAGTAAATGAACGTAATTTCCCGTATCACGAACGATCCGAATAAAAAGCATTAAAAGGAAAGCTTTAAATCGTTCAAGAATTATGTTATCGAGTAATCATAAAAAGAGAAGAAATGTAAATAATAATTAGATAAAAAACGATGGTATTACATTCGTTGACGAAGACTGTGTACACTTCTCATGAAATTGCTCACTGATCAACGACGGGTCTAATTAAGAAGCTTATAATTAGCTCGCCTTTGATCGGAAGAAAATGGGCGTGCAGGTAACTCGTCCATTGACGACCAGAAAAAGTCAACCTAATTAATTATTGCTCCTAATTACACGAGTCTCGATGGATAACCAATTGAAGGGCAATCAATGGCCGTTTATCGACTGTCAACGACTCTTCAATGCACTTCCGCTTGCAATTTCTCTTTAAGCTTTATTCTGTATATCAATGAAATTGTCGAACACAGATAATTTCACTCTCTCATTAGCATTATTCAATAAACATGATCAAATTTAAATAAACAACTGTACAATTTTCTATAATTATTCTTACTGTTATTGAAGGCAATTATAAAATTTTTGTACATTCATAAACGTTTTGAATTCATTTTGTTGAAAATTTGAGATTATTGTCATTTTGAAATTTTTTGGAAAGTTTATAGTTTTTCATGTAACTGTAACATTTAATTTTAAGGTGACACATAATTTTATTGTTGGAATTTATTAATTTTGTAACATGTGTTTATTTATTTTTGTTCGAACATCGAACTAACCTAATCTAACATATCATTTGGTCACTCAAATCTATTCACTTCTATTTGAATCGCAAATCTGATGTAACCTAACCTAACTGAACCTGATAATTCAGTTCAAATCCAATTGTCCACGCACAAATTTCAAACGATCAGATAGTCAAATGGTCAAATGGTCAAATAGTGAAATTATTAAATTTTTCAATTTACTACAGTAAAAAGTAACTAAATCTCCAAATTATCAAATAGGCAAATGGTCAAATTATCAAATAGTGAAATTGTCAAATAGTCAAATGATCAAAATCTGATGTAACCTAACCTAACTGAACCTGATAATTCAGTTCAATTGTCTACACTCAAATTTCAAATCCAACTAAAGCTAATTTGCAAAACTTTAAATCTGACGTTTAAATCTCAGTCTAAACCAATAAATAATGAAAATTCCTAATCTAACATCGAATAAAAATAATTGAATTTGAAAGCAATCTTATGGCGCAGGTGTCGTTGCATCAGGCACACGTCGAGCTACCATAAACTTCAACAAACCCTCATAAATAACTGCGAAAGCAGCAAGAAAATTGCACAAACATCCTAGCAACAATGGAAACAATCAAAAAAGGGAGTTGAATGAGAAAGCAAGCACCTGATGCAACGAGAACCATAATCTTATTCATTCCTGGAAAGCGAAAGACAACGTGTGCTTTCAGCTGTCATCAGCTTCAGTGGATTACGACAGTCGTGAACAGCCACTGTTGCTCGCGTGTGTAAACCAACATGGTGGAAAAAAAGAGGTTTACCTTTATGTACGTTTGTACGCAGGGCCGGACTCACTTATGGTACATGTGCATTTGCACGGGATAAGCATTCGTGTAAATTACACGAAATTCAAATGTATCACAGGAGAGATTTGAAGAAATTGGAATTTAGGGATTTTGGGGAATTTGGGGAATTGAGGACGTTGGGGCATTGGGAGTTAGGGATATAGTGATATAGGAATATAGAGATATAGAGATATGAGGTGTGGAGATATAAGTGTGTAGGGTTTTGGAGATGTAGGAATTTAGGCACGCGTGGATTTAGGAATGTAGGGATTTGGAGATGTAGAGATTTGGGGATGTGGGGATTTGGGGATG
The DNA here is from genome assembly GCA_945859595.2 of Megachile willughbiella. NCBI lineage: Eukaryota > Metazoa > Arthropoda > Insecta > Hymenoptera > Megachilidae > Megachile > Megachile willughbiella. The sequence continues at coordinate 5,657,403 of OX243807.1, forward strand.
TGGGGATTTGGGGATGGGGGATTTGGGGATGTGAGTATTTGGGGATGTGGGTATTTGGGGATATAGGGATTTGGAGATGTAGAGATTTGGGGATGTGAAGATTTGTGGATGTGGGGAGTTGGGGATGTGGGGATTTGGGGATATGGGGATTTGGGGATATGGGGATTTGGGGATGTAGGAATTTGGGGATGTGTGGAGTTGGGGATGTGGGAATTTGGGGATATGGGGATTTGGGGATATGGGGATTTGGGGATGTAGGAATTTGGGGATGTAGGCATTTGGGGATGTAGGGATTTGGGGATGCGTGGATTTAGGTATGTGGCAATTTGAGGATGTATTGATTTAGGCATGTGTGGACTTAGGGATGTGAGGATTTAGGCATGTGTGGATTTAGGGATGTAGGGATTTGGGGATGCGTGGATTTAGGGGTGTGAGGATTTAGGCATGTGTGGATTTAGGGATATAGGGATTTGGGGATGCGTGGATTTAGGGGTGTGAGGATTTAGGCATGTGTGGATTTAGGAATGTAGTGATTTAGGGATGTGGCAATTTGGGGATGTAGTGATTTAAGTATGTGTGGATTTAGGGATGTGAGGATTTAGGGATATAGGAGTTTGGGGATGTAGGAATTTATGGTAGGAATTTAATAATTTAAGAATTTGGGTATTTGGGAACTTAGAAGTTTTGGAAAATATGCAAATTGGGAAATTAGGAAATTGGGGATTTGGGGATTTGAAAATTTTACTTCTCGGAAATTTAGAGCTTGAGTAACTTCAGTATTTGGAAATTTGAAAATTTTGAATTTTTAGAAAGTGAAAAATTAAAAGATCGAAAACTTGAGAATCTAAAAACTTGAATATTTGAGAAGTACATGTAGAAATTTGGAACCTTGGACATTTGGAAATCTAGGAACTTTGAAATTCAGAAATTCTTGAATTTAATGATTTGATAACTTGTTAATTTGAAAATCTATAAATCTATAAATTTAAAAATCAAGTAATTTAGAAATATATCTAGAAATCAAATAATCTAGAAATCTAGAAATTTATAAATTAAAAAATTTGTGAACGTGGATGAAACGCACAGGGTGCTAAAGTTTGTAGAGACGTCCCTATCGGTACGTTCATTCAGAAGCAAGACTAGCAACAGAAGGCAGGCGAAGGAAATTTATCGTCCATGTGGAAATCCGTCTCATTGTCGATCCTCCTTTCCTTTAGCAACGTTTTATGCCTTTTACATTTTAAACGCATTTTTCGAAAGGAGAGAGAGAAAAAAAGAAACACTTGTCGCCTTGAGAAATCCTCGTTTTTGTTCCCTGTACGACAAGAGGAAAATTATCTGTTCTTGTGAAATACTAGCTTCATTTATGGGATTCAAACAGGACATTAAATGTCGTTCGATCGATTGTATCGATTATTACATTGTTTATACTTTGTATGTGCATTGTGGAGAATACTTTATAAGGAAAGGAGGCTTTATAAGGAAAGGAGGGAAAATGGCGATATAAGGAAAAGAGTCGTTTGTAACTAATAGTGAAGAATTTAGAAATTCGCAAAATTATACATTTTCAAATGATTAAATTACACAATTTTCAGGTTTAAAATGTTTAAAAATCTTTAATTTAATTAACAAAATTAAAATTTTACAGTTTCTAAATTTTCAAATCCCCAAATTTTTGTGATCTTGAAATTCTGAAGTAAGTTTGCAAATTACTAATTCCCCAAATATCAAAATTGTAAATATTCAGATTATCAAATTATGCAATTTGCAAATTCAACAATCTTTAATTTAATAAAAAAAGTGAAAGTTCAAAAATTTGTAAATTTCCAAATCAGGTCCCTAAATCCATAAATTTGCTAATTACCAATTGTCCAAATATCAAAATTTCTAAATTTTCAAAATTTCAAATCTCCGAATTTCCAAATTTCTGAATTTAGAAATTACAAAATGTCCAAACACCCAAATCCCCAAATTCTGAGTCTCCAAATTAAAAAATTTCGAATCTCAAGTTTTCTAAATTTGCATTTCACCGCGAACCGCGTAAAATTAGTGACTTTCTGAAGTTATAATTAGCCTAGTTATAAAAATGTTTCGCAGAGGGAATTCCTACGAAATTGTCTGTAACTAATAATAGGCTACTGTGTATTATTAATATACAGCAAATGTAGCAAGCTAAGTAAGTTGAAGTTTTGATATTGACTTTAGCAGAAATCCTTGTGTATCTTGGCAATATTTACGTAAGCCATTTGCAAATAGTAACTTTTTCACGAGCAAAATTTTTCATCACATCCTCATACGTCAATGGGAACGAATAATTGCAATAACGAACACTGCACGTTTGCACAACATAAAATATTTAAAATCTCCCGTGAAATTCGTGCGTTGCAAATTTGCAAAATAAACAACGAGACCGTGTTGAAAGTCAAAAACAAATAACGTGAATTATTATAAATTTTCCAATTATAATGTTTCTTCGCGAAGAAAGAAAGAAAACAAAGAAAAATTCGTGAGATTCAAAACGATTACTAACGTTGTAATTAATTAATAGTTACGAAACGCAGTAAAAGTTGTTTATAAAACTTTCTTTTTTAAAACAACAGTTGTAAATTATGCACACTGTGTACAATAACACTTCACGGGATCGTTGTTTGCCAATGTTTGGTTCGTCATCAATACAATAAAACTATATGTGTGAAAGAAAACCAGGCCTAAAGATAAGTTAAGTACATAAATATTTTCATTTTGCACGGATTTTTACGTAATCTCTTACGCAATTACGTAAGAATTGAAATTTCTGAGGTAAACCGTGCTTTGAAGTGTATCATTACGCAGAAATTTTGAATTTGCATCGGAATTCTTGGAGGAATGTGTGAGAAGTGTAAATTTAACGCGCGACACCAGCGGTCAGCGCTTGAACTAATAAAAATGGCCGACGGACATTTATTACGCTTTTAACATCGTAAATAAACGAAGTCTTCTCTATCCATTATAACAGAACTATAATTACTGTATAACAATGTTACACAACATTTCAATTATCTTTTACAAGGTTATCTTGACAAAATTTCAGTATAAATGATGTTAAAAGTCTGTCCGCCATATTTAAGCACCGGGGCTTCTCCTGCATTTCCAAATAAAAACAAATGTTTAAAAATGTAAAATAAAGTAAAATAAAATAGTAAATTACCTTCAAGATTTATTTATATAAATAAAAGAAACAGTAGACATATCTTACACAATTTTTAAGTCTTTCAAGCTATTTCTTGCATTTTGTGATTCGAAGTATAATTCAGCGAATCCCACATGCCATAGAATAATGAAAATTTTATGAAGCGCCAAGAATGTTCCATAAAAGTGTATCGAACATTCCTACGGAGGAATGTGATACAATAAAAGATAGACTTTTTAGTTGAAATACCATTTTGGAGCAATGGGTTGTTCATTAAATTCAGCGAGTCTTGGTTAATCGAGATCGAATAGAACTCCAATTTAGAGAATCTGGGTTAAGAACGCTCAATTTTTCATGGAACGAAGGATTTTTAAGGTAACTTGCAAGTTTAACCGAATGATGACAAGGTTGAGAACGATAAAATGTACTTTGTAATTCTAATTCACAGAATATTTTATATTTTCTTATCAGTTTCTCACACTGTTTCCACACCAAGTAGGCGACACACGGTACATAACCTCAAAAGTGCAACTTCTATTTCATCAAATATCCTCTATAACTAATAAATATTAACTAAAATTGTTCATAAAGTTAATTTACATGTGAAAAAATATTATAAGTTTAGAATGTAATTAGTAATCCTTTAATTAGTATTTCAGACTATCAACTCGTCCAGGTGTTAAATTTAGAAGCGATACTTTGATTAAATATTCCTCGCAGCAGCCTTTTACCGTTTTCGATTTTGCTATCTCATCGAGGTGCTCTCTATGCTATTGGAGGAATAACAAATAGAACATGTGTCTTCTTTTAGCCTATCGATGGTTCAGTAACCTCTCAAGTCTACCTTATGTCCCTGAGATGATTTATTAAATATTCAAAGACCAGAAGGGGGAAGAGAATTGCGATTTGCAATTTGCATTCTCTAACGAATACACTTCAGTCGGACTCGTAAGTCCTCTAACATAAATCTTTGATACTTCTTAACTTCTAAGTACTTTATTTGCTAATAATTCTTCAGCTATTTAAACTTCCTTGGGTTGGGTAAACTTTTTGGGACTCCTTCAAATTTTTTAGGTTAAGTTTCTTAAACTTTGTAATTACAGATTTTATATTGCATTCACTTTGTAGTTTATGAGTTTTGTAAATTTCTTAAGTTACCTATTTGGATTTTCTAACCTCGTCAAGATTTCTTGTGGCTTTTAACTTCTTAAGTTACCTAAATTAAGTTTCATGAACGTCTCAAGTTACTTCAACTTCTTTGATTAATCTCAAGTTACAAAAATTTGAGTACTCTTTTGTGATATATTTTCTTGAGGTACTTTACTGAACATTTGAAACTTAAGTTATCTAAATTTCAGTTTCATAAATGTCTCAAGTTACCTTTTTTCGAAGTTCCTGACCTTTTCCAATTTTTGTAACCTTTTCAAGGTACTTAAATTTGTTGAGTATTCTGAACTTCTCAAGTTACCTTTTGTTAAGCATTTCAAGCTTCTCAAGTTACCTTAAACTTCTTGGATTTCATAAACTTCTCAGGTTACTTAAACTTCTCAAGTTACTTAAATGTATTGATTCTCTTTAGTTTTATAACCTTTTCAAGTTATCTGAATTTGTTTAGTATTGAATTTCTCAAGTTACTTAAATTTTTTGAGCATTTCAAACTTCTTATGTTAAACCACCTAATTTTCAATAACGTCTCAAGTTACTTAAACTTCTCGAGCTTCGTAAACTTCTTTGGTTACCTAACCTCCTTGTTACCTAAATTTGTTTAATATTCTAACCTTCTCAGGTTACTTGAATTTGTTGAACATATCAAATTTCTCAAATTAAACCACCTAATTTTCATGAACGTCTCAAGTTACTTAAACTTCCCGAGCTTCCTATCTTCTTTGGTTACCTAACCTCCTTATGTTATCTAAATTTGTTTAACATTCTAAACTTCTCAGGTTACTTAAATTTGTTGAACATATCAAACTTCTCAAAATACCTAAACTACCCATTTGAATGTCTCAAATTAAATTTCTTGAGTTTCCTAAACTTCTGTCACCTAACCTCTTTAACCTTCTGAGTAAGCTAAACTTCTCAAGTTGCTTAAACTTGTCGATCCTCAAACTCAAGTTAAAAACTTAACACACTTTCAAAGTTATTTAAACTTTTTTATCTAAATTTGGAGTCACTTGAACATTCACAAGAATGTTGCAGTCAAGTTTAACATTCTTCTCTTGTCAAATTACTTAAATTGAGCTCTTCAAACTTCTTGAATCACCTAACCTTCCTGACCCCCATAAACTTCCATACATCCATTGGGCTCTTGGAACTTCTCAAATGACCTAACCTTCCTGACTACCATAAACTTCCATAGACCATAAATTCATTAAGCTCTCTAAATTTCTCAAATTATCTTTCTGAGTTTCATAAACTTCTTAGCTTACTAACTTTATGTACAAATTACACGTACTTAACCTACCACCTGTCCACATCATGTGATTCATCAGAACCCTAAGGAAAGAACAAGGAAGCGATGTGTCTCGAAAGGAGGCTATCAAGGCAATCGCAGGTATTTTCTGAAAATGGTAAATCACCTGAATCGAAAGGAAAAACATAGCTGGATCAGCTGTGCAGTCGTAAAGGTCGATGAGTTTGCTCCAGCGTTGGATTTCGAGGTCGTTGCCAGCGTTGGTCGTTCGAAAAGGCAAAAAGAGAGTGCGAGTGAGTTGAAGAGGGATACGAGAGGAAGAAGAGGGGAAGAGAAAAACGGCGTTCTTGCCAAGAGTTCTCGGTAACCCTGAAGTCAGTCTTTGTGCCATCGGATAGCCACGAACGTGGAGGTGCACGCCTGTAGGAATGCAAATCGCAAATGCACCGGGCATACGATGCAACCGATCGTCCATTCAATTCTATCTCTTTCTTCCACCCTCCTTTTACCTATTGTTACGAGTTTTATCGGTGATTTAAACGATATGCAGTTCGACATGCTCCCTCGTATTTGGACGATTTTGCAAATTTCTGATTTTTTTGTTTGATGCATTTTGTGGTTTCATGGGTGAAGTAGATCTTTGTTATTTTTATTAGGGTTTTATGTGCACGTCTCATGGAGTCTGAGAAAATTAAGGTTAGGTTAGGTTGAGAAATTATCAGGTGAAGGATTTCTGGTTTCACATTTTGTATTACAAATTTTGTTAATTTTATGGGTTTGAAGGATGTGGGTGAAGTAGATCTTTGTTATTGTTACTAGAGTTTTATGTGCACGTCTCATGGAGTTTGAGAAAATTAAGGTTAGATTAGGTTGAGAAATTATCAGGTGAAGGATTTCTGGTTTCACATTTTGTATTACAAATTTTGTTAATTTGATGGGTTTGAAGGATGTGGGTGAAGTAGATCTTTGTTATTTTTACTAGAGTTTTATGTGCACGTCTCATGGAGTTTGAGAAAATTAAGGTTAGATTAGGTTGAGAAATTATCAGGTGAAGGATTTCTAGTTTCACATTTTGTATTACAAATTTTTTTAATTTGATGAGTTTGAAGGATGTGGGTGAAGTAGATGTTTGTTATTTTACTAGGGTTTGTGGATTTATGTGTATCTTTCATGGAGGCTGAGAAAATTAAGTAGTTAGGTTAGGTTGAGAAATTATACTATCAAGTGATGGATTTCTGGTTTCACATTTTGTATTACAAATTTTGTTAATGTGATGGGTCTGATGGGTTTAGTGGTTTCATGGGTGAAGTAGATGCTTGTTATTTTTTGCTAGGGTTTTATGTGCACGTCTCATGGAGTTTGAGAAAATTAAGGTTAGATTAGGTTGAGAAATTATCAGGTGAAGGATTTCTAGTTTCACATTTTGTATTACAAATTTTTTTAATTTGATGAGTTTGAAGGATGTGGGTGAAGTAGATGTTTGTTATTTTACTAGGGTTTGTGGATTTATGTGTATCTTTCATGGAGGCTGAGAAAATTAAGTAGTTAGGTTAGGTTGAGAAATTATACTATCAAGTGAAGGATTTCTGGTTTCATATTTTGTATTACAAATTTTGTTAATGTGATGGGTCTGATGGGTTTTGTGGTTTCATGGGTGAAGTAGATGCTTGTTATTTTTTGCTAGGGTTCGTGTATTTATGTGCACGTCTGATGGAGTCTTGGAAAGAAGTTAGGTTAGGTTAAGATAAATTATACTGTCAAATGACTGATTTCTGGTTTCGCTTAAAAGATGGTCGAATGGTTCAATTGATGCCTCAGTACTTATTTATTTTTCTATTTTATTTTCAATTTAAAAGTGTGCATTTAACGCTGATAGTTCTAATATTAAGTTTAGAAAGAATATTTGAAGTGGTTAGTTTAAATGATTGAAAGTTATAATTAAAGTCTGAGTAAACGAGAAAGTTTGAGTGACTTACAAAGTTCATAAAATTCATATTTAAATAACTTAAACAGTTTGGAAAATTCATAAACTGTAGGTAACACGAGCTTATAAAATTCAGATATTTTACATAACCTAAAAACCCTAAAAAGATTAACAAACTTCAAACTGAAAAATTCATAACTTGGATTTAGAAGATTCAGCAAGTTCAGATATCTTACTTAATAATTTTCTACAGAATTCATAAATAATTATGAAGGTTGTTTATATTTGTTATTAAGTGATTACACGGTATTGTACTCATTGCGAAAGTATACTTATGTCAGCAGGTAGTAGTTAAATGATTTCTCGTGACAATTTATCAATCGTTAACACTAACGACGAGAAGATGAGTCAGCCATCAAGGGTTTCGTTGTATCTTGCTTCGTTAACTGGTGTAATATTGTTCTTTAAATAGCTTCGAACGAAGTAGCCTGAAGAATTTATGATAGGAAGCTGTACGGTCCTATCGTATGTACAAATTAGACCCATATTGCTTTGTTATATTCCGGTTAGAAATTATTTTTTACGCTTCTAATTTACCGACCATGAAACATATTCTTCCATTCAAATATTTGAGAATTTGTAAATTTTTGCGTTTATTTTAATGTATTTAAATTTGGAAACTTGTAAATTTTTAAACTCACACATTTCATATATTTAAATTTATTTTAAAAATTTCTGAATTTCTAAATTTCATATATTTGAATTTATAAATTTATATTTTTGCACATACATTTTTTAATTCTTAAATTTATAAAGTATATACATTGGAATTCACAAAATTGTAAATTTGTTATAATTAAATTTTGAAAATCTGTCGACAATTGTGCAAATACGATATGAAATTTGTAAATTTAAGAGAATTTGGAAATCTGAACGTGCGAAAATTGAACAATGCAGATATTTTGAAGTACAAAAATTAGAAGATGTTAGAATTTGCGAGTTCAATCAAATAAAAATGACAAAATGTTAAAATTTGGGAACTTAAATGAAAATTAGAAAATGTTAGAATCTGCGAGTTAACCTAAATATTTGAAAATTCGGCAAAATACGACCATGCAATACCCAAATATAGAAAAATTGTTGAATCTCAAATATCGGATTCTCGATGAAAGGAAGCCAACGTTGCAGCCGAGTACCTACAGGATGCAAAGACCTGCTTCGGGCTCGCATTGAAAAGTTTTAAGGTCGGTAGCCCACCCAGAAGTCGCCACTGTATCCTCGTTACCCATCGAACGCATAAAACATATCGCGTTAAGTCGTGTTCCGAAAGAAACCAGCTTACGTTCTTTATTTTTTATTTTTTAAGTCGCATTTTCACCGAACAACTTGTACTCTCGATGGAACGTGATCGTTTACGACTAGCGATGGGATCAAGTTCGGTATTAACTTTATAAATTCGAAACCTATTTCACGGAACTTAAATACTGCTTATGAGATTTGTACTACTTATACCCTTGCTGTACGATTTATTCAGATGCGTCAGCACTTTAATATTAAAACAAATACAGAAAGTTACAATATTATGTTAGTTTTATTTAATATGGTAAATAATACAGTACACAATTTTTGTTAAACATAAATGAACAAGGTATTTTAATATTGTGCATAGTACGTATAGGTAGACGTACATAGGTATGTGTACAATGATATTAAACATTTATTGTGTATAATATGTAACATCAAATAATATAGTACACAATTTTTGTGTTCTGTTAAACATAAATGAACAAGGTATTTTAATATTGTGCATAGTACGTCTACCTATGTGTACAATGACATTAAACATTTATTGTGTTTAATATGTAACATCAAATAATACAGTATACAATTTTTGTGTTCTGTTAAACATAAATGAACAAGGTATTTTAATATTGTGCATAGTACGTCTACCTATGTGTACAATGACATTAAATATTTATTGTGTTTAATATGTAACATCAAATAATACAGTACACAATTTTTGTACCTTATGAAAATATAAATGAAGAACATATTTTGGTACGCAGTGCATTATGAGTATTTTGATGTTAACATTTATTGTATATGTTGCATTGAATACAGTATGTAATTTTAGTATCTTGTTACATAATAAGTGTCACATATTTTAGTATTTCGTACCATCTACTTATGAGTATTGTAGAACGCGATACATCATAATAAACGGAGACCGGTCATAATAAAAGGGACAGTGACGAGACGTGGTAATTTGTCGCGGTAACACGTTCGAATATATTAATATTAAGCGCGAAACGAAATTACAGAAATTGCAGTGGAGATCCTCCCATCAGTCCGTTAAAAGAAAATGAAAAAAGGTACTGAATTATAAAAACCCTAAACCGTCGGAAGGTAACGAAAATTAAAAATGTAATCGACAATTAATTATTATGTGTTATGACAAAACGTGCGTGGTAAATACGGTGTCAGAGTTAACGAGGATAATTCATGATTATCTTATTAACAATTTCATTCTTGAGCTTCATGGAAGCGTGCGAAGCTAAACTTGATCGAGCTTAAGATAATCGATTCTTAATGACACCAGTTCACACCTGAGCGTTTGCATAATCTACAATCTGCCTTCGGTAAGTCCAAAGGTGCCTCCTCTGTTAATCAACCAACGACGTGTGAACGTTGTGTAAGCATATAATTGATTAATGACGATTAAACGAGGCGATTCGAGCCCACGGCTGACCCAATTGTCAGTGAGTCACTTTCTTTCTATTTACGACTCTGTTCTTAACTATATTCGACTATCTGAATGCACCTGGCTGGAAAATATCGTTACATAACTTGTAGGATAATTACCTGCTCGATATGTATCTGTCAGACTAATATTTTGTCGATAAATACCTGTCAAATAGTTAAGTAAATGATTAACTGTCTTATGGTTAGCTGTTAGATAAATACTTGTTAGACTATTACCTACTCGATAAATACCTGTTAGACAAATACTTAATGGATTAATTGATTAAGATTAAGTACTGAAGTCAGACTTCAATAAATACCTCATAGACAAATACTTCATCGATAAATAGCTGTCAGATAATTGTCCGTTCAACAAATACTTGTCAATCATAAATATTTGTCAAAGAGATGCTTCATCGATTAATACATCCAGTAAATACTTTACTGATACTTGTCAGATATACTTCATCCATAAATACACCTCCTATAATTGCTTGTCAAATATTTACCAGTCTGATAAACGCCCCTTCGACCAATCCGAAAATATCGTAGTGTTCGATACCTGTCACACTTCAATAAATACTTCATAGACAAATACTTTATCGATAAATAGCTGTCAGATAATTGTCCGTTCAACAAATACTTGTCAATCATTTGATAAATATCTGTCAGATGCTTCATCGATTAATACATTCAGTAAATACTTCATTGATGCTTGTCTCACATACTTAATCCATAAATACACCTTCTATAATTGCTTATCAGATATCTACCAGTTTGATAAACGCCCCTTGATACAAAACCAGAATTGCAACAATCTCAAAGAACGAAAAGTATTCAATATCTAATTTTAGCTGCAATGTTAGGTCGCACGCGAGGTCGAAGAGGTACATGTACCCCAGAAGCTAAAAGTGATATACGACTGACTAATTGGACACAATAACCATGAAAAGGTGGGCCACTCTACCAGAAGAAAAAGGACGAGGACCATTTGGTTCTATGGGAACCAAAGTTCCTCTATGGAACCCCTGGAGTTTCACAAGGGTTCCCGACGTTTTTTCAGCTCTCTCGACCAGGTAAATCTAGCCACGAAGGATAAAGGGGAAAAAATTGAGTCTAATAGAGACTGAAGACCGTTCTGACGTCCTGGAGAGTCGAAACGAGATCGTCGAAACGATTGGAATGTTGTTCTCGATCGAGGTGCTTCTCGAATGTCTCGAGCAATCGTGGAAGACTTAATAATGATATCCGGCTGGATTAACACATAATGGGCGGATCACCCGATCGAAAAACTTGTTTAACGGCGCTAAACTAACTGGGGAACATCATTATTAATGTTTAACAGTTTTCATTTAATATTGACTGATAGGGTTGGTTTATACTTATTCGTCTTTGGAGAGAGACTTAGTCAGGTGTATTTACGGTAAAAGTTTGCGAAGTTATTAATTGTATAGTGTTGGAATTTGAGAAGATCTTTTTGGAGTGGGAGTTGTCTTCAATTCTGGTTTCGTTAAAATGGGGTAAGAGTTTAGTGTGCATGACTCAATTTGATTCGATACAATTTAATGTGATTTAAATTCGACGCGACTCAAATCGATGTGATTCAATTCGACGCGATTCAACACAACACGACTTAATTCGACGCAACCTTTAGGATGATTCAATTCGATGCGATTTAATTCGACACGATTCGATTCCACACGATTCAATTCGTTGAGATGCAATTCGACGCGAACCAATTCGATGCGATTCAATTCGACGCGATCAAACTCGACGTAACTCAACGCGATTCAATTCGTCGCGATTCAACCACAACAGAATTTACTGAAAAACAATACAAATGATAAATGATTGAAAAGCAACTTATTTGAATTAAACAAAAAGTGAGATTAGTTTCTGTGTTATAAGATAAGAACAAATATTTGAAATTATTCATTATTTCAAATGATAATGTCATCTTATTTCAAATGAAATATGTCTAATTTTAATAATTATTTGGCGAGTAGTCATCAAGCAGACAGATATCTAGCAGTCACTTATCTAACAGTCAATTAGCAGACTAATATATACCGGTAGTTATGCAACAAATTTAGTAAATAATTAAACTATATTTTTGTGAATAATTCATCAATATTTCATTGAATAATTTATCAGTATTTAGTAAACATCTAATAAACAATCTACCAACGGTAAATAACCTTAAGACATCCAATTATCTAGCAGTCAATTACCAGGCAGTCAGCAGATAATAACCCAGCAGTAAATTAGATATTTACCTAGTGGTAACGCAACTACTCAATTGCTAATATTCCAATAAATAATCGTTTAAGCAAACTTCTTCAGTGAATTACAACACGTCGATACATTAAAATTGCTACGAGTGTTGCAAACATGTAATAATTACCAATCGAATACAGATATTTGATCCGTTGATTTCTCTTCCGGTTCTAGGAGTAAATGCACGAAAATTCTTGTTGCTTTTTGTCCGATACCAGAACGAACCGATAAGTAAATAAACTGTCCACTATCCGGTGGCTGTAACCATCAATCAACCGGTTCGATTATGTAGCTGCGTACGTTTTCACTTTCTATTCACCGGCGACAGAATAAACATTCGTTTCTGCATAAAGAAATCAACAACGGAGGCGAAAGAAACTCGTACGGGACGCGACTCGAAAGCCTTCAGGGACAACCAACAAAAAATTCGACATTTCTGAATGAACGAATCCATCATTCTTCCGTTGGGTAATCGAAGAAACAATCGTTGAAAGAGATGGATGATAAAAAATGGCTTCACCTTTAAAATTGCCCTTTTCTTTACCTTTAATGAACGCATCTGACACGTTGAATAGATTAATTCATTTAACATTATGACAATACAGAGAGGATAAGAAATCACTGTGTTATTTCTGAAGACGTTTCGAATATTGCGAATTGCCATTCAGTCAGTGCATTTTGTGTGGAATGATGGACATCCTTTTAACATTACTTTTTACCATTTAATCATTTTAATAGGGTGTTTGTAGTTAATGTGGTCAGGTTGGCTATGATTAGTATAGCATGGTATGTATTATTAAGATTGTTAATTGTAATATTTTATAATAGCAATTTTTAATGTTTTAAGGTGTGGTTACGAAGTAAAATTTAAAATATTCAAAAATTTTAAGGTTTCAAAGTCTCAAAATTGGAAATTCAGTATTTCAAAGTTCCAGTTCTTCAACATTCCACAGCCTCAAGAGCCGAAAGTCTCAAGTGTCCTAAAGGCTCAAGAGCTTCAAAGTCTCGGGAGTCCCAAAGTCTCAAGGTCTTCTAACATTCCAAAGTCCCAAAATTCTACAGTTCCAACGTTTTAAAGTTTCAATAATTCAAAGAGTACAAAAGTTCTAATTTTTCAACATTCCAAAGTCTCAAAAGTCCCAAAAGTCCCAAAGGTCTTAAAAGTCCCAAAAGTCTCAAAAATCCAAAAGTTTCGATCTTCCAACATTCCAAAGTCTTAATAGCATCAAACAACCAGAGTTTCACACTTTTCATATTGTAAAGTCCAAAAAATCCTTAGGGCCCTAAAGTTCCAAAACCCTAAAGTCTCAAAGTTCCAAACTTGGAATTTTTCCATTTTTTAAAGTCTCAAAATTCTAAAAATTACAAAATTGCACGGTCCCAAAGTTCCAAAACCCTAAAAAAATACAATATTCCAAGGTTTCAAAGTATCAAGACCTTGAAAATTTTGAAATTTTATTGTCCCAAAGTTTCAAAGTCCAAAATGAAAAAGTAACAAAGTCCTATTGTTCCAAAACCTCAAAAATTCAGAAATTCTAAGATCCCAAAGTCCTAAGATCCCAAAAATTAAACACTTTTAAAGTCACAAAGTTGAAGTCCCAAAAACACACAAATTCCAGGGCCTAAAGTTCCAAAATCTTAAAATTCCAAAATTGCATGGTCCTAAAGTCCCAAACCCCTAAAAATTCCAAGGCCCCAAAGTTTCGATTCCCAAAAATTTAAAAATTTCAGGGCCTAAAGTCCCAAAACTAAATATTTAAAAATTGCACGGTCCTAAAGTCCCAAAATCTTAAAACTTCCAAGGTCCCAAAATTCTGAAGTCCCAAAAACACAAAAATTCCAAGGGCCCAAAGTTCCAAAATCTGAAAATCCTAAATTGCACGGTCCTAAAATCCCAAAACCTTAAAACTTCCAAGGTCCCAAAATTCTGAAGTCCCAAAAACACAAAAATTCCAGGGCCCAAAGTTCCAAAATCTTAACAATTCCAAAATTGCACGGTCCTAAAGTCCCAAAACCCTAAAAATTCCAAGGTCCCAAAATTCAAAAACCTCGAAAGTTAAAAAATTCTCCCATCGTACCTCAAAGTCCCAAAATAAAAATATTCCAGTACCCCAAATTTCCTCAAAACCTCAAATCTCCCTAAGTCCCAAAACCTCGTAGTCCCAAAATATGCAAATTCGATCGCACAGTAAATTGACCGTAAAATCGCGAACCGATTGCACGGTTATCATACTTGAACTGCAAGTAGTATAACTCGACGCGTCGTTACGTGTCGAGGGGTTGAAACGAAAGGGAAAGATAATGAACTCGTTAACGTAACTCAAGGAACTGAAACGCTTAATTGGCCGAAAAGAAAATAATAATAATAACTCTTATCGAAATATTTATACGAACGCAGTCACCGGTGAAAGTTAAACGATCTCGCGAAAATTACCGGTCGACGCGAAAATTATAACGTACGAAAGGACCCGGAGCTTTTTAAACATGGCAGCCGATGTATCGATAAAACACGCGACTCGTGTGTTTACACGAGGGAAGAAGCTTCAAGTACTCATGAGTCACGATTGTTATTTTAAATATGACAAGACCTGATGGCTGTTTGAATTTCAGTCACGAGCCGTGCAGTCAAATCGTATTACAATCATCTTTGTCCTCACCTTCGAGCTGGACACTGTAAATCGTACGTGATTTCGATGACGCGACCGTCATTCCAGAACTTTAAACGGAGCACGCTTTCAAATATATCGGTTTTTTAAATTACACGCTTTTTCGCATTTCACGGTTATCGTGCGTTTAAGGAAGTTCTTCAGTTACGATTATTTGAAACGTGCATGAATTTTGTGGACATGTTTGATAACAATATTATGGATTGTTTAAAATTATTTTGACCGGTTCAGTAATAATAATATACATTTCTGAATGTCTAAAGGTAATTTTTAAAAATTGATTACATACATAAAGTATGAAAAGATAATAGAGTGCAAGTTTTTATATAAGGGTGGATAGAAAAGAATGATTGAAATGCACACAGAGATAAATAAAAAATTTGGTCAGCTTCAAAATTATAACCTGATCGACAAAATTGATTTGCAATAATTTTATCACTTTTTGGAATACTTATACAGCAATAGTATTTCTTATATAATTTTAAATATAATTATTATATTTGATATAATTCATGTATAATTTGGGTGTAGTTTTTATATGTATGTTGCTTATATGATACGTTTTATATAATTATTATACGACATGATTTTTAGAAATAATCCTCTGACAGTATTTTCCAACATATTAATTTTTGTCAATTTTCATTTTGATAGATTACTATTTTTTAATCTTCATATTTTTCTTGTTACTCAGAACCGTGCAGTAAGCTATCCAATTAAATACCAATAAATTAACAAATCAAAATTCTCCGCGTGAATTAGCATAAATTATGAAGTACAATTTCTGTCGTATAAAATGGGAAAGTTCAAACGTATCGTTTTGACAGGTCCGGTTGTTGAATCGTTAATAATAGTACCGCGGTTCAATGTCCATAACAACACGAAATAACAACGGGGTTACGATAGATGTTAATCAAGCAGTGACGTAATCCACTCGCGTAAAGTTAATGGAAATGAATCGAAATAACTGGGCGTAATCGTGATCGTTGTTAACGTCAGAAATTGGAACCGTGGTTCAACGTCTATCTTTCCGTGCTGCCATAAGGTCTCAATGAAGGTTCACCACGCTTATCTATCATCGTAGCAACGAATGTGACAGCGATTAGGCTAGATAGTAAAATTTTATTAGCTTCCCTTCGCTTCTATTAGATTGGCACGGTCTGCACACTTAAACACGAATGAAATCCAGGAAAATAGTTCTGAACACAAATTAATTTACATTGCACAGCATATTGCGTAATAAAACAGTAATCAGACAGAATATTAAACAGATATTTAAGAATTTTCTCGTGTTCTTTTACGGTTTTCGAAATTCAACAGCGATTATAGACAAAATTTTGTTGGATTAACCCCTAACACTATGACGCACCAGGTGCGTTGGAACTAATCACAGCTACAAAAAATAAAAAAAGTTGAAATATTAATCGATCGACTATGCAAATTATTGAACTCCAAATTGAAGTATTAAAAATTCGAATAAAATTGATCACTAGTACGTCACGAGTCATAAAAATAGTGCAAGGGGTTAATACTTGTGGTGCACTCGTTAACTCTAAAATTGTTAAAAAAATCAGTGATAATTCTAAAGATAAATTTACTGCACAATAATTCTAAAGATATATTGTACGATACATACACCACGTAATAATTGCACAATATTCACAAGCAGAATATTTAAAAAATAACCGATTAATAATATTCTCGCGTTCCTCTACGGTCTTCGAAATACGTTCGCATAAATTTAGCATATTTCAATGTGTCGAAGTTGCATAAACACAGTCTGTCAATATTTCATTTTTTGCCCATAATCCTTTCAGGATGTGCAATACTTTTAATACGAGCGTTGGCTGCGTTACAAGTTTTATGACCCCACGGACATCGTAAATACATGCCCGGAAATGCTTGTTTAACGCGACGAATGTCAAGTCACCCACGTATGGATGACACGTGCTTTCCTCAGGGAGCCGTTAACTAAAAGATAAGTGCCACGAGGAAGATATTACGAGCAAATATAATCGTGCAACATCGCACCGACAATGTCGGGAACGATCGGCGTGTCTATGAACGGTGTGATGTAATTACGTTATTATTAAGTGTCAACGTTTCGTTCTTTGTATGGAGAATGATTAAACGGCTTATCATTGCGAGATGTTACGTTACGATGAACACGTTAGATGCCAGATTCATGGAGGTTCAATAGCCTGCGATATTCACTGTCATACAGTAGTCGAAAATTTGATTGAATAACATTTAACTTTTTAATAAATTTTATTAAGTATTTTGATGTATTTATTTACCTGTGAACATGTTCTACTGCTACACACAAGTAGTTGAAAATTTGATTGGATAACATTTAACTTTTTAATAAATTTTATTAAGTATTTTGATGTATTTATTTACCTGTGAACATGTTCTACTGCTACACACAAGTAGTCGAAAATTTGATTGAATAACATTTAACTTTTTAATAAATTTTATTAAGTATTTTGATGTATTTATTTACCTGTGAACATGTTCTACTGCTACACACAAGTAGTCGAAAATTTGATTGGATAACATTTAACTTTTTAATAAATTTTGATTAATTGAATGTTATTAATATGTCTCCATCTAATTATTAGTTAATTTGTTTTTAAAGGTATTTAGATTAATATGTTTTTATTCTGAGGATATTTCCAGCGATTCACCATGAACGAGGAAACTAAAAGAGACACGATCTGCGTAAGATCTATGAATCGTAAGCGTGATAAGAAAACTAATACGATCGTGATTGCGATCCAAGACAAGTTCCGTGATACTTGTTGAATAAAGATGCACCAGTCTCCATGATTTTTGCTTCACTTTTCCGTCACATTTCAGTCAAACGTGTGAATATCTAGTTATCTGTCAAGACGTGACCACGTTAAAAACAATTTATATTTCTTATTTTATGTCAGCTTTATCAGATAAATTAAACCCCTAAAGAATGTTAATATTTTCTTTTATAATAAATTTTATGAAATGTTGTTTAGAGGTCAAATTGTTCATTTACCAAAGTTACAAGATTTTAAATTTCTTAATTTCTAAAATTAATTCTGAAATTTTCAAGTTCTGTTTCGTACACTTCCAAATATTCAAATTTCCGAGTATTTAAAGTATTAAGTTTCGAAATTTGCAACTTCTGCAGTTTCAAAGTTACGAATTTTCAAATGTCCAAAAAATTAAGTTTTTAAATTTTCAATGACCTACATTTTCAAATTTTTACATTTCTAAATTTTTACATTTCCAAATTCTTACATTTTCAATTTCCAACATTTTCAAATTCCTACATCTCCAAATTCCTGCAGTTTCAAATTCCTACATTTCCAAATTCTTACATTTCCAACTTTCTACATTTTCAAATTCCTACATCTCCAAATTCCTGCATTTTCAAATTCCTACATCTCCAAATTTCTACATCTTCAATTTTCTACGTTTTCAAATTCTTACGTTTCCAACTTCCTACATTTCCAACTTCCTACATTTTCAAATTCTTACATCTCCAACTTCCTACATCTCCATCTTCCTACATCTCCATCTTCCTACATTTCCAAATTCTTACATTTCAAACTTCCTACATTTCCAAATTCTTACGTTTCCAACTTTTTACACTTCCAAATTTTTATATTTCCAACTTCCTACATTTTCAAATTCCTACGTCTCCAAATTCCTACATCTCCAACTTCCTACATCTCCAAATTTCTACATCCCCAACTTCCTACATTTCCAAATTCTTATATTTCCAACTTCCTACATTTTCAAATTCCTACATCTTCAAATTCCCAAAATAAATTCCCAAAATCTCGATCATATAAGACTCCCTCAAAACTGTCGGTAAGTTACCGACGTCCCCACCCCATAAGAATCCCATCCACTCCAAGCCACCACACACATCACAATTATATGTGAAGTTGTTTTTACAATAAAATGGGTTGGTAAGAGTGTTGTATGAATGAGGTTGGTAAGAGTGCTGAGTGAGTGAAGTTGGTATAATTGAGATATTTTTTTGGCTGGTATAAATGAAAAAGAACAAGAGAGAATCGAGGATTGCCGGACTTGAAGTATGTGCTATGAGATGTCCCTTCGATGGATGGAGTGAAACGAGTTAAAATATTAAAATTATATCTCTTGATTGTTAATTACATAGTAAATATTGTGAAAAAATAGTCTACAATATTTTTCTCCTACATTACACATGCAATTTCATACACAATGATTTTCTCCAATTACAAACTCAAAAAAATAGTTGGAAAGCAAATATTTCACTCATCAGTGTAATTTTCAAACCCCAATGAGAATAATCCTTATTAAATCGTCCAATAAAGTTCTTTCGACTCACCACACTCGAGTTACACAATTTATCACCGCACATATTTCGGTTCATCGAGTTTACTGCACTTTGCTCACCCTTATTCCCCATAACCGCGATCACGACCGTAATCCAAAAGTATGCCTACGATAGGATTTCAGCGATCTAAAGCGATCAAAGTCATATTCGAGCGGAATTGATCAGCAATAAATTATCCCCGTTTCGTGTATGCGATTGAACACGTTGGAAAAACGTGTGGTTCGCGGATGTGCATCTTTTACTACCGGCCCACGTACCATTTTTCCGACAAGCATCCGTGCTCCAGGATATTCAGCAGGAGGATATATCCATATCGGGAGAGGATAAAAATGGGCTCACCCACGTACGTCCATTTTTATTCCGGCGAAACGCTTCGGGCGACTTTATCGAACGAGGACCAGCTATCGAACGATTTCTAACTGGAACCACACTTCTCGTGTTTGATCTTGTTTAGACTATATCTCGTTCACCATTTATTGGATATTCCTCGAAATTTATCGACGATGCCTCTTCAAGTTACTGATACTCCGTCATGGGCAATTTTATTTTCACTTAATTTATCTGCTTCGTAGGCAGTACGTATCGGCCATTTTTAGCGACCTTTAAAAATATTGTGGGATAATTTGAGAGTTTGAGCAATCTGCAAATGTGCAAGTGTGGATGTTTGGAAAAGCAGGGATTTGAGAATGTACAAAATGTGGATGCGTAAAATTATGAGGATTTGTTAATGATAAAATGTGGATGTTTGACAGTGTGAGGATTTGAGAATCTGCAAGCGACAAAATGTGGATGTTTGACACTCTAAGGATTTACGAACCTACAAATGTGGAGATGTGGATATTTAACACTCAGAGAATTTGAGAATCTCTAAATGACAAAATGTGGATGTTTGTCAATTAGGATTTGAGAATCTGCAAATGACAAAATGTGGACCTTTCACACTCTAAGGATTTGAGAATCTACAAATGTGGAAATGTGGATGTTTAACACTCAGAGAATTTGACAATCTCTAAATGACAAAATGTGGATGTTTGACAATTAGGATTTGAGAATCTGCAAGTGACAAAATGTGGACGTTTGACACTCTAAGGATTTGAGAATCTACAAATGTGGAAATGTGGATGTTTAACACTCAGAGAATTTGAGAATCTCTAAATGACAAAATGTGGATGTTTGACAATTAGGATTTGAGAATCTGTAAGTGATAAAATGTGGACGTTTGACACTCTAAGGATTTGAGAATCTACAAATGTGGAGATGTGGATGTTTAACACTCAGAGAATTTGAGAATCTCTAAATAACAAAATATGGATGTTTGACAATAAGGATTTGAGAATCTGCAAATGACAAAATGTGGACCTTTGACACTCTAAGGATTTGAAAATCTACAAATGTGGAAATGTGGATGTTTTACACTCAGAGGATTTGACAATCTCTAAATGACAAAATGTGGATGTTTGACAATGTCAAGCTTTGAGAACTTACAAATGTAGAAATGTGGACGTTCAAAAATTTCCGAATTCGAATGCAGAATAATTTGAAAGTTTAAAAACTTGAGACTTGAGTATTAATTCTGAGATTAAAAACTTAGCAGAACTTCTGAGAATTAACAACCATATCACATCATCACTGAAATAAAATACAATCATCAAAGTCCCATCTAAAATATCGAAAAACTGTCAGTCACATAAAGTATCGGATCTAAGAGGTAACCCGTTAAAAATATATCCCCAGATAGATCTTGCATCAAAGTACCTAACATCCGAAGTAGTTAACCTCTGGGTCACATAAAGTGGATGAACCGATTACGGTCCTTTGATCCGTTCAAGCCACGTGCATCAAAAGTCCCGGGAGACTTCACGAGAAGTTTCTCGTGGAAGACTCTTAAATAAACCTAACCCATCCCCGATATACTAATCGATCTAACGTCAATTATGCTCGAACGGCTGACAGTGGGCCTATTTTCGGCACTGTGCCAACATGTCGGGGGACACAGGGTCCATTTAATCCATTTATCACATTACGCTTGGACAGGTACGTTAGAACCTGAATGCTGAACCTTTTTCCACTAATGCGTTCCCGTTTCGTCCATCGAAATCATTGTCGATGACTCGTGGTTTGACCCGCGTATTCTGGAAGCTGGTTGCTTTCTATGAAATCGGACTACAATGAGCTTTCTGTGCGCTAAGAATACCTCGTGCTCGCGACTCTCCGGGCAATTTCGTTTTCTGATTCGTTGACGTCGATCTTTTCATTTGCATGTTTAGTCTGTGACTGTTATGAGTCAAATTTTTCACTGTGACAGTGTTCAGAATAAAGGAAAATAGTTGTGAAATTTTGGGAGGAATTATATTTGGAAAAGTTGGAATGAATCAGTAGTTGATACTATAAGACTCATTTCTTATATCAAATTTTCATATTTAGTACCGATAGGTAATTGTATGTCAAATAGCCAGCTGCTAGATAAGTAGCAGGCAGTTATTTACCTACTAGATAACTGAAATGGTAGATAATACACATGTTAGATTCATTTTACAATTGTCAAGGTGAATAATGACTTGCTACGTAACTATTAGTCAGATAAACACTTGCCAAATAATTGTCAAGCTCAATAACCACCTGCTAGATAATTGTTAGCCAGACAACCATTTGCTAGATAATTGTTAACCAGACAACCACTTGCTAGATAATTGTCGAGGCGAATAATCATCTGCTAAAAAATTGTCAAGGCTATATTTAGCAAAAATTTTGTAATTTTTTTCACTTGCTAGATAACTGTCAGCCATATAATCTCTTGCTAGATAAATGCCATAAGGAAAATCACATAGATAAATAGGCAGATATACACATGCTAGGAAATATCAGTCAGCAATTGTCACTTGTACAATTGTCTGTCACATAAATGTCAGAGGGATAATTACCTGCTAGCTAACTGCCACACGGACAATCACCTGCTAGGTAATTGTTAGCTAGATAACCACCCGCTATATAATCATCAGTCACTTCTCGAACTCCCAAATTTGCAAAATTTGTAAAGTTCATAAATCTTCGAATTTCTAACTTCTTCAAAAACGAAAAAGCATCGCAGTTTTAATTCGTGATGTCTCAAAATCATTCGATTTTTGTATAACTTAAGTTATCAAATACTATGTAAAACTTAAGTTATCAAATACTCTGTAAAATTTAAGTTATCAAATATAAAAATTGTTAAAATGTTAAATTTGCAAATTTACCAAGTAATTTTGGTATATCGCCGGTAAATTTACCTACGCACATCGGTTCTCCGTATTCGCACGTGCGAAAAATGGGTTAAATGACCGGTTGTCAGACACGTGCGTGCACGTTTAACCCTCGAACGAGTCTGTATAACGTTTTCGTAGCAGTTAGTCGATCTCGGACTGTAAGCAACGACCAGCAGGACGTCTAGCTTCGGACGCATGTATAAAAGTGTTCGTCCAGCGCGTGCGAAATCTAATTTTGCAAAAGTGGGTTACGCGCTCGCGTATAAGACGCAGCCTTGCTCATCATCGTCTGGACCAGCCTTATTCCCCTTTGTCTGCTTCTCGTGGTTTTAAACGATCATTGCGAAGAAGACCTCGAACTCTTTGTCACTCGAGAACAACGGGGCGTTAAGCAAGCGTCACGTGTTGGGTATTATGAAATTTGAAAGATATTCAACACGTACCTACTTCCATTTCTTATTTTAGACATTGTTTTAGGGTGAGAATAAATGGAGGTGATAATTGATTTCAAGTAGCATATTTACAAATTTATAAATTATTGTTATTTTACTATATTAAAATTGTCAGCTATGCAAATTCCAAATATAATTTCGGCAGATCGTAAGATAGATATTCAAATTTCAAGTTAGAAATGATAAACTCCCAGGTCTTTAAATCCAAAATTATCAAATTTTAAATGGTTAAGTCTTCAGGTTATTTTATTCCAAAATTCCAAATTGATAAATTGAAAATTTCTTAGTTCAAATCTCGGTTATAATACAAATCTCTAAAACGATGAATCTACATCTTCAAATTTATAAATCATTTTAGTCCCATGTCTTAAACTGTCAAATCTTAAATCTCCAAATCTCTAAATCATTTTAGCCCAAGTCTTAAACTATCAAATTCCAAAGATCAAAATCTACAAATCTCCAAATCCCCAAAATCTCTCACTTTCAAGTTCCAAACTGTCAAATCCCAAATCTCCAAATCCCCAAATTCAGAACGCAAGTTTCACAATTCTCAAATCTTCAAATCCTTAGATCTCCAAATTCTCAAATCCAAATCCTAAATTCTCATATCAGAAGATCCCAAGTTCCCAAATACCCAAATCCTAAATGTCAAAATTCTGAAACCTTAAATCTTAAATCTCTACATCTCTGCACCATAAATTCTAAATTTTCAAAACTTCAATACCCAAATTTTAGCATTGTCAAATCCTAAATTTCTAAATCTCCAAATCCCTAAATCATCACAACAGCAAATTCTCAAGTTTCAAACCTCCAAATCCCTACATCACAAACTCCAAATTTCCAAATCTTCAATACTCAAATTTCCACATTGCCAAATTCTAAATTTCGAAATCTCCAAATCTCCAAATCCCCAAATCACCACATCCTCAAATTCTCAAGTTTCAAATCTCCGAATCCCTACATTGCAAATTTCAAATTTCCAAATCTTCAATACTCAAACTTCCACGTTGTCAAATTCTAAATTTCGAAATCTCCAAATCTCTAAACCCCCAAATCACCACATCCCCAAATTCTCAAGTTTCAAATCTCCAAATCCCTACATCACGAATTCCAAATTTTCAATACTCAAATCTCCACCTTGTCAAATTCTAAATTTCTAAATATCCAAGTCTCTAAACCCCCAAATCACCATATCCCCAAATTCTCAAGTTTCAAATCTCCGAATCCCTACATTGCAAATTTCAAATTTCCAAATCTTCAATACTCAAATTTCCACGTTGTCAAATTCTAAATTTCGAAATCTCCAAATCTCTAGATTTTCATATACTTAGATCCATAAATTTCAAGAGCTCTAAATACCCACATCCTCAAATTCCAATATCCCCAAATTTCTAAGATCTCAAATTCTTAGATCACCAAATCCCTTAATTATTATATGTAGATTCACAAATTCTTGTACATCGAAATTTCTAGGTCCCAAAATCTTAGATCTATAAATTTCTATGCCTCCAAGCTATATTTCCAAATTCCTAGATTACCATGTCTCTAGATCTCTAAATTCCAATATCTCAAAATTCCTAGGTCTCAGAATCTTAGATCCATAAATTTCTATGTCTCCAAATTCCTAAATTATCATTTCCTAAATCCCTAAATCTCCAAATCTCCACATCCTCAAATTCTCAAGTTTCAAATCTCCAAATCCCTACATCACAAATTCCAAATTTTCAAATTGTCAATACTCAAATCTCCACATTGTCAAATTCTAAATTTCTAAATCCCCAAATTCTCAAGTTTCAAATCTCCAAATCCCTACATCACAAATTCCAAATTTCCATATCTTCAATACTCAAATCTCCACATTGTCAAATTCTAAATTTCTAAATCTCCAAATCTCTAAACCCCCAAATCACCACATTCCCAAATTCTCAAGTTTCAAATCTCCAAATCCCTACATCATAAATTCCAAGTTTCCAAATCTTCATTACTCAAATTTCGACAAATTCTAAATTTCGAAATCTCCAAATCTCTAAATCCCCAAATCACCACATCCCCAAATTCTCAAGTTTCAAATCTCCAAATCCCTACATCACAAATTTCCAAATTTCCAAATTTCCAAATCTCCAAATTTCCAAATCTCCAAATTTCCAAATCTCCAAATCTCCAAATCTGCAAATCTCCAAATGTTCAAATCCCCAAATCCCTAGATTTTCAAATCTCCAAATCTCCAAATCCCTAAATCCCTAAATCCAAAAATCTCACATTTCAAATCCCCAAATCCCTAAATCCAAAAATCTCACATTTCAAATCCCCAAATCCCTAAATCCAAAAATCTCACATTTCAAATCCCCAAATCCCTAAATCCAAAAATCTCACATTTCAAATCCCAAATCCCACTACTCCCAAACCCCAAACATCCACAAAATTGAATCAAATTCCCTCCCTTCTCCACATACATTAAACTACTCTCAAAATACGTCCAAACTTCAATCAACGAACGACAAAACACAACAAACCCCAGAAACTAAAAAATCCGTCCAAACTTAACGATCAACCTCATAATTCCAACTAGGTACTCGGTAACCCAATAATTCCGAATGGTGCGCGATAAAAATGTCAGCGAAGAATTTCCTTTTTTAGGAAGAACCACGCTGATCTAATCGCGATTAGAAGGCACGAGAACGAGGCAAGATTCGCATGGTGTTACAGGGTCGATTAATTAGGTCGAGTGGCTCGATTCAGTATCGAGAGTAATGACGTTGGGACTCGGCCACTCGGTGTTTATGGCTTCCTATTTCTATGTCTGAAACACAAACGTCTGATTGATTAGCCGAACCTTGATGCAGCTAAATTAAAACGTGACCCAGATGGTTCCCACGCAACAACCACCCACCAATATCACCGATAATAATCGAATTCGTTGGGAACAATGAGAACAAACGAGTTTTCGCCAAAACATTCGACGAGAATCAGATAGATCAAACACGTGTTGTTTTCGATGTCGAACAACTTCATACTTCATTCGTTTGAGGTTAGGATTGTTCCGTGTTGTTATAGCGCTCGTGTGCGTCTGCTTTAATTTTAACAAAGCCGTTGGGTCATAATTGACTCCGTTCTGTTAAGGTTTATTTTTGGGGTACGGAATTGTTTTTATTTTACATTTCTTGCTCTTTTTACATTTGTAGATATTAGTTTTTTAAATATTTAATTTCTTAGATATTTTTTAGATACTTAGCTGATTTTCGGATATTTTTTATATGACAAATTTTTTGGTATCTAAGTTTGCCATTTGTTACATTTTGGTTTAGCTTATTTGTTTAGGTTTTGTTTGGTATTTGTTACATTCAGCTTATTTTTTATTATATTAAGGTTTAACTTATTTGTTGCATTTAGGTTTATTGCATATGTAATTCTTGATTTTCAAATATTATTTTTTTATTTATTTAGATACTTGACTGAACTGAATTTGCAGTGTCAGTGATCTTCAAAATTATATGAATTTAGTATATAATCAAAAATTATGTTAAAAATAGTAGGTAAAATATATTCTGTACATAACAAAAGATCCTAACGAATAAAATTTAATATTGATTACTCCGTAAACAATAAACATAAATTTTCAATGTTCCCTACACAGTAATTTAAATAAGTTAGGTTTTCACATACTGAACTTCAGCAAACGAACACTGAATTTTTACATCAAATAATAAATTACTGGTGCACCAACAAAATTGTTACAATGTACAAATTTCAACATACATCTACGTATTTATTTAGGCGAAAAAATATTTTCAAATTAAATCATCGCGTTTATCATCTGTATGAAAGTAAACAGTCGTACTATAAATACAAATGATCGATCATAGTTTACGAATGGTTTACTAAAAATCTTCTTCAAGATTATGATAAGAAAACTGCAACACAAATGGTTAAGTCATATTCGAAAACATACTAGTCGTTCAATAAATTAATAATTTTCGTACAAACTTTTTAGCCATTTCAAAGCAGAAAAATTTTTGTTAGGAAAGAATATTTTTTTGTTATTCATAAGGAAAGGATTTTTGGTATTATTCTTTAAAAAAGGATTTTTTATTATTTATTGGAAAAAGATTTTTTCTTTTTGTTCACAAGAAAAGGATTTTTTTATTATTTATTGGGAAAGGATTGTTTCTATTTATTCATAAGGAAAGAATTTTTTCTGGTTATTCATTATAAAAGAATGTTTTCTCGTTATTCATAAGGAAGGGTTTTTTGGTATTATTCTTTAAGAAAAAATTTTTTAATATTTATTGGCAAAGTATTTTTTCTTTTGATTCATAAGGAGAGAATTTTTTCTGGTTATTTATTACGGAAGAATTTTTTCTCGTTATTCATAAGGAAGAAATTTTTTAGTATTCATTAGGAAAGTATTATTGTTGCAATAAAAATCAAATATTTTCACTTTGTAACTGTTCATAAACGTCCCCGGATATTCCATCGAGGAAGTCACTGCAGAATACAATGACGTACGAGACAGATTGGCAATAAATTCCGATGGAACAGTCACAAATAATTCTCACTCTCAGCGAACAGCCTAAGGGTGTGCCAGGGTCGCAATTTAAATCCTATAGCAATCATGTTGCCGCGCCGCCATTTTCATGGTGTTTGTGTCCAATGAACCGAGAATACATCTTCGAACCTCCATCGAAGTAATCAAGCGTCTCGAATCATTTGAATAACGTTTTCGACTTTGTTCACTCGTTTAAAAATATCGTGCTAACGAACTCTCTAACAGTGGTATTTATAAATTTTACAAGTTATTTATTTTAATTTGTAAATTTTAATTCTTGCGCGAATATTTTAATATTACATATGTACGAACTGGGGATTTATTCTTAAGGTTTGCTTGAAATTCCTAAGATTTATTACGGTATACAAGAATTTTAAGATACGTATAATATTAACGGTTCTCAGAAGTTTTTAGCATTTCCAGATTTTAAGGATTTTAAGATTCTTAAGATCGCGTTAGAGGAATTCCAGGGCGTCGGGATTTTAAGGATTCTTCGACTTTTTAGAATTTCAAGACTTTAAGGATCGTTAAGGTTACAGATCGTGATCGGGATATTCTAGAGCTGGAATTTTTATAACTCGCAGAATTTCAAGGATTTTACTTTACTTGTACATTAAATTTGCTTGCAATTTATATTTAAAAAAATACATAGAAGAATTAAATTTTTTTCATATACTTTTAAATTGTATAAGACCATCAAGTCTATAAAAATTTTCAAATTTTTTATAACCTTTGAATCTTGCAAAATTCTGAAATTTTATACAACCTTTTAATTTCTAAAAATTCCCAAATTCCATAAAACTTAACCATTAAAAATTCTGAAATTTTATAAAATCTGCAAACTGCCAAAAATTCTGAAATTTTATAAAACCTTCAAACCATCAAAAATCTTCGAACCTCCAAAAATTCTCACCATTCACAAAACCCCTGCATCTCCAAAAATCCCAAAGAATTCAAGAAGGATATGTCAAAAATTTATCCCAAAAATCCCAAGAAACCACGAAAATCACCAAAAATCCATATATCGTCCATTTGCAAAAATCTCACAGAGCACCCCAGAGCGCAAACAATAAACGCATAAAAAAGGAAAGTTTGTCAGAGAAAAAGATGTTCCGAGCAATAAAGTATCGAATGTCTATAAAAATTCGTCAGAACTTGGCAAACATTTGAAACTTTCAAAAGCGTTCGAGTTGATATACCGTGATCGTTAAACAGTGTCTCGAGTCTCTTCGAATACTTTCATCGCGTGTCCGAGACGATTCGAAATATCTTGGGGCCATCGTTGAATCCGGGAGCTGTTGATATACGATCGAGTCCTCGAGGATTTTTTCGGATCTCCAACGGGAGAAGAAGCTGGCATAACGCCCAAGGCGCTTCCGGGTAATGTGCAAAGGCATTTGATGACTTTCAGTCAAGCGCATCAGCAGGTGAGGGATGTAAAAGCCTCGTAAAGCTTGTACCAACTCGCTGTTGTTTCATGATCGATCCTTGCGAAGCTCCTACAGATGTCAACCCACGAGTTGGCGCGTGACCCAAAGTAAAGGAAGCTCTCCAATAAATGCTCAATTCGCACTATCTCACTCACTTGAGAGACGTTTGTCGACTATCATTTGAAGATGTGGAAGCTTTGGAATAAGATTCGAAGTTTTGAGATGTACGTTTTGAAATTTGGAGCTTTAGTTTTAGAAATTTTGAATATTCGGAGCTATGGAATTGGGAAGATTGAAAGTTAAGAAGGTTGAATGATCGAATTTAGAATGATCGAAATGTGCAAAGGTTAGGACTTTCAAAAATTGGAATTCAGGAACGTTGGGACATTGGAAAGTTGAAACTTTGGGTGATTCAAACTTTGGAAAGTGGGGACTTTGGAAGGTTAGAATTTTGCAAGGTTGGGACTTTTGAAGGTTGGAACATAGGGAAGGTTGGGACTTTGGAAAGTTGGAACAGTGGAAGGTTGGAGCTTTGAAAGATTGAACCTTCGGATGATTCAAACTTTAGAAGATGAGTACTTCGGAAGGTTAAAACATTGCATGGTTGGGACTTTGGGAGGTTGGATCCTTGGAAGGTTCGAACTTGAGAAGGATAATAATTGGTGCTGTCACTGCTCGTGCCAATTGTCTACCATCGAAAATAGGTGTGAGGTGTCCATTTTATCTGACCAATTGTGCCGTAGCTCTTCTAAATACGTCAGCCTCTGCACGCGCCAACTCGTGGGTTGATATCGGTACATATATTCAACAGTAACCATTCATAACTTGTTATTAATGCCTCTTCGGTTACTTCTGACACTGTTCATATTTTTGTTCTATCACTTGTTGATACCAAACACGATTATTGAAGTATCGTGAACGAGTTACAGAGTAATACTATAGTTGTATAGCAGTATAGTTACATAATGATACAATTGAATAATGTACGTTTAAATAGAGTAGTGGAATAGTGAACTGGTATGATCATGCAACAGTGAAATAGTAATATTATAGAATATCAAAACAGTATAGTGGTGTTGGAATGTTGTAGTATGGTAGTATGGTAGTATAGTAGTATGGTAGTATAGTAGTATAGTAGTATAGTAGTATAGTAGTATAGTAGTATAGTAGTATAGTAGTATAGTAGTATAGTAGTATAGTAGTATAGTAGTATGGTAGTATAGTAGTATAGTAGTATAGTAGTATGGTAGTATGGTAGTATAGTAGTATGGTAGTATGGTAGTATGGTAGTATGGTAGTATAGTAGTATAGTAGTATGGTAGTATAGTAGTATAGTAGTATAGTAGTATAGTGGTATAGTAGTATAGTAGTACAGTATTATAGTAGTGCAGTAATATAATAGTATAGTAGTATAGTAATATATTAGTGTAGTAGTGCAGTACCACAATAATATGACAGTGCTACAAGTAGTATAGTAGTGCAGTACCACAATAATATGTAGGTGCTACAAGTAGTATAGTAGTGCAGTACCACAATAATATGTATGTGCTACAAGTAGTATAGTAGTGCAATACCACAATAATATAACAGTGCTACAAGTAGTATAGTAGTGCAGTACCACAATAATATAACAGTGCTACAAGTAGTATAGTAGTGCAGTACCACAATAATATATAGGTGCTACAAGTAGTATAGTAGTGCAGTACCACAATAATATAACAGTGCTACAAGTAGTATAGTAGTGCAGTACCACAATAATATAACAGTGCTACAAGTAGTATAGTAGTGCAGTACCACAATAATGTAACAGTGCTACAAGTAGTATAGTAGTGCAGTACCCCAATAGTATAATACTACTACAAGTGGTATAGTAACGCAATAGTATAGTAGTACAGTTATATAGTAACACAATAGTATACTATTTGTTGAATCAGAATAGTTGCACAGTAATACAATACTGCAAATAAAATAGTGCAATGATACAATATTGAAATAGTGCAACAAAGTGTAATAGTAAAATACTAAAATAGCGATACAAAAAAATAATAAAATAGTAAATTAACAAATATAGCGCCGTAGTAAAATAATTGTTATTCCAATGAATCTATCAGAATATTTTGTACTGCGACCACTAAAAAGAGCATGACAAATTAGCAATAGCATATTAGCTCGTGCAATTTTTCGCGACCACGTGTGTCTCGTACAAAGCATCATTGTCCATAAAATTACGTAAAAATTCGCACGCATACGAAATCCAGTCATTCATCCATTATGCAAATCGAAAACACCATGAACGTATCTCAATGAAACGTACGCTAGACAAAGGGGTTAATCCTTTCACTGCACCGTCCATTGCATAACAATCGCAAATCGATTGCTTAAATTTCATAACCTGTTATGTATTACTTATTGTTCATTTCTATGAATGGATTTGCCATTCACATCCTCTAATATCTCTATCTTGTTTTACGATTGTGAGATTAATTGACTGAGGTTGAATGGTTCATCAATATTTCCATTAACTTTTTAGTCATGTTCGAAACTAATGGAAAGAATTGTGTGAGTTTAAATAATTTTAAATTATTAAAACGATGCCTCCTTTTTTAAAAAGGAAAGCATTCATAACTTTTTCATGCGTTTTTTTAATATATTCTTATCATTCAAAATATAAACATTTTTGACAAACCAATAATTCTCAAAATTCTAAGCAACAAAACTTTCATAAATTCTTAAATTTTTAAATTAATCTTAAATTTTTAAATTAAACTTGAAATTAAATTTAAACTTGTACAGTGTACATACTAGTACATAGTACCTGTACATACAATTCACAATTTTCTTAATGAATACGTAAATTCAATCAAACGAAAAAATCTAATTTAAATAAAAATTTAAATAAAAAGAAACTTTTCCGTATAAATTTTCACATCTTTTCCTGATCTGAGATTCTAATAAAACTCAGAAAATTTCAAAAATTTTGATTTTAACCCGTAAGAAAATGTCCAAAGGAATAAACATGTTTGTCTCCCCGTCCGCGTGTAATAAATATGTCAGCCAGAACGAAGTAATTAACACGCGTTCGGAGCTTTCATCGTCGGCAACATGGTCGCTAGATGCAAAAGAAATTGTAAAGCGCGAATACGCGAACAGAGAAAGAAAAGAAGACGCCTCGAGCTTGAAATAACTATGACTGTGTATGACCTAGTTCCACGTGGCCAGCTTCTTTGGCACGGTCATGGTCGCGAACGATACTGTTCTACCGATTCAATCATGGACGAATCGTAAATCTGACTGTCTGTATATCTATCTACTTGAGTTCAGGTGTAAAAAACACCTTGACTTATCTGAATGAGTCAGTGATGCCACTTGACACCTGTTTGGACACCGACACTCTCTGGTGTCATTAACTTTTAATCGGTATAGCATTATATGTACTGGGTGATAGGGAAATATTTATCGAATTTATCTCGATTGATTTTTATTGATCGCTGATAGTTGTTGAGTCAGATTCGGTGATTTGGTAGATGTTAGTTATTAACAGATTTTTTATGTTTTGGTAATTATTTGGTAGTTGGTAATTGTGATTTGGTAACTATTTATTGGGTAGTTGTTTACTGTGATTTGGTTAATTAGCTACCAATGAGATATCGATCGATTGCAATTTGTAAATTTTAGGATAAAAATTTAGTTGAAATTTAAAACTATAGAACTTTTTGAACTATTTGAACTTTTTGATCTTTCAATTTCCAAATTTTTTAAGCTTTGAATGTTCGAATTTGATCATTTCATCAGTGATTTGGTTATTTGACAATTTGGAAATTTGAAAATTTGGGAAATTGATAAGTTGAAAATTTGGGAATTTATAAATTTGGTAATTTAGTAATTTGGTGATTTGGTAATTTAAAAATATTGAAAATTGATGAGTTGGAAATTTGGTAATTTAGTCACTAGAAAATTTAGAAATTCACTAATTTAGTAATTTGGTTATTTGGTAATTTAAAAATTTTGAAAATTGATGAGTTGAAAATTTGGGAATTTAGTCACTTGAAAATTTAGAAATTTGGTAATTTAGTCACTTGAAAATTTAGAAATTTGGTAACTTAGTAATTTGGTTATTTAGTAATTTAAAAATTTTGAAAATTGATGAGTTGGAAATTTGGTAATTTAGTCACTAGAAAATTTAGAAATTCAGTAATTTAGTAATTTAAAAATTTTGAAAATTGATGAGTTGGAAATTTGGGAATTTAGTCACTTGAAAATTTAGAAATTTGGTAATTTAGTCACTTGAAAATTTAGAAATTTGGTAATTTAGTCACTTGAAAATTTAGAAATTTGGTAACTTAGTAATTTGGTTATTTGGTAATTTAAAAATTTTGAAAATTTGTGAGTTGAAAATTTGGTAATTTAGTCACTTGCAAATTTAGAAATTTGGTAATTTAGTCACTTGAAAATTTAGAAATTTGGTAACTTAGTAATTTGGTTATTTGGTAATTT
Organism: Megachile willughbiella; assembly: GCA_945859595.2. Lineage (NCBI taxonomy): Eukaryota > Metazoa > Arthropoda > Insecta > Hymenoptera > Megachilidae > Megachile > Megachile willughbiella. Next base: position 5,691,124 of record OX243807.1, read on the forward strand.
AAAAATATTGAAAATTGATGAGTTGGAAATTTGGTAATTTAGTCACTAGAAAATTTAGAAATTCAGTAATTTAGTAATTTGGTTATTTGGTAATTTAAAAATTTTGAAAATTGATGAGTTGGAAATTTGGTTTAGTTACTTGACAATTCAGAAATTTGGTAATTTAGTAATATGGTAATTTGGTTATTTAGTAATTTGGTAGTTTGGTAATTTACTGATCTAAAAATTTCGAATACTAAGAATTTATAAATTTGGTAACTTATTACTTCAGTATTTTCGTAACAACTTAATTTTCAATATTATCTCGAAATTTAATTTTCATAAATAATAAAAAAACATTTATTTCAAACAGCTCCCCACATCACATGAAACAGCTACAATTTCACCAACAGTGAAATGCAAACAAAATTTTCACAAAATTTCAACATCATTTCAACATCAATTTCAGTTTCAAACATCAAAATTTCTTCGTACTCCTTATTTACACCCCCTTTGCAACAAACACCTGTTCAACATCAAAAATGAAAAGTAACAGTACACCAGTTCAACGTAAAAAATAAGAAATAATTTCGAGAAAACATCAAAGACATTCACCATATTCGAAATTATTCCTAAAATAATGAGAAAGTGTTTTGTGTTGATATTCAATTAATCGTCCGCGAAGTAGGAAGCTTGAGTTATTCGGTGTCGTTAATCTTCGCGTTAAAAGTCAACGATAAATGCATCCTCGGTCGATTTCGCTTGAAAAACTGCAAATTTAACGTCGTTTGTGTATGATTTACGATTATGTCTTTTTCCACTCGTCAGTGAACTCCTTTCAAACGATATCCATTGCTTTTATTCTTCCCTTGACTCAAATATTCGAAGCTCGCAGTCAGACGTCAAAATGGCGCTCGCTGTTTACGAAAATATCGACGATTCTCAATGTAAAACTTGTCGTAAAATCTTCGCTACACTATGAAAATTGTCGCTTTCATTCTTTCGATCTTCTTTCATGAAATATTAGCTTTAACGAGATTTTCATTGTTCGTAAAATTTCATTTGTTTCGGACATTTGCAGATTTTTTAACATTTTTACAAGTTCCATTCTTTTGGGAGACAGAGTGCTTTGTAGGAAGCTTTATTTTTGTTTTATGATGTATACAGAGTGTTAGAGATAGAAGGAAATTTTTAATTCTGAAATTTGAAGATTTAGAAATTTAGAGTTTTGGGTATTTGAGAATTTAGATGTATAAAATATACATTTTCGTATATGTTGCAAATTTTAACGTGTCGAAAATTTATGACTATGTAAAGTGTAATATTTCGATTTTTGGGTTTGAAAATTTAGAAGCTTGCTCATTTTAAAATATAGGAAAGGCGACTTTAAAATATGATATTTGGTGATCTAAAAATAGAAAAATTGGGATATTTAACATTGTGAAAATTTAGAAATTTAAATACTTAGAAATTAATTAACTTCGAAATTTAATAATTTAGTAATTTGGAAATATATAAATTTAGAAATTTGACGATTTGGAAATTGAGAATTTCAAAAATGAGAAATATTCAAGTTCCAAACTTCCAAATTTAAAATTTTAGAAAATTGGTAATCAACAAACATAGAATTTAAAAAATTTTTTGGTCTAAAAATAGAGAAATTGTGATATATAACATTGTGAAAATTTAGAAATTTAAATACTAAAAAATTGGATAAATTTAAAAACGTGATAATTTATAAGAAAATGAAATTAGAAATTTGAAAATTTGTAAATTAAAATATTTGTAAAATCATAAACATCTAAACAAACCTCAGAACCTTAGTAATTAAAAAATTGAAAAATTTGATAATCTAAAAATATGAAACAAAAGTGTCATTGTCGACAAACGAATAAATAAAGAAACGACAGGCTAAGAGGCAGGTTAAACAAATAAAATACAGCTTAAAAGATTAAACAAATAAATAACAGTTCATAAAGATTAAACAAACAAATGACAGTTGAAAAGACAGATTAAACAAATAAACGATAGTTTAAAAGACAGTCGAAATAAATGAGATTTTAAAGGACACCGTCAACGTTAAAACTAATTCACGTGTTCTTTTGATCTCGCGGCCAAATAGAAATTCGTCACATTTATACAAATGGCATAAGTTCAGAAGAGAATGCAAGGAACGTGTCGTTGAACCTCTTGGCGAGGAAGTTCAAATTTCATTCATTAAATTCATCTGGGCCCCCCGGCGTCGCGTCGAAAATAGCCGTGCGAAAGAATACGAGATGCTCGTAAAAACAGAACCGTAAACTTTTTTCAACGTGCACCATGGGAATGTGTACCCCCATGAAATTTGATGGTAGTCTGCGCAATTTCGATCACGAAAATTCTGTCCTCGAATTCCAACTCGAACCTGTGGAACTGGCACTCCACTCTAATTTTTTGTACATTATAATCATTTATAAATAAGATGACTGTTTTCAAGTTTCTTTTTATACTAGAAATGTCCGTCATATTTTATTGAAAGATTTGCACAAATTTTGTTGAATGTTCAATATTTACTTCTTTATTACTTCACTTCATTTTAATTTAAAATCCTATTTAATATCTAGTATTAAAATCGTATAATAGAAAATAAGTCTGCAGAAGTTTTGTTGAAATAAAAAATATTTCGGTATTTAATTTTGTACAACTCCACATTTTTAATTTAAAACTGTGCTATTTAATGTCTGGTATTAAAATCATATACTTCTTCATAGAAAATAAACAAGTCTGCAGAAGTTTTGTTGAAATAAAAAATATTTCAGTATTTAATTTTTTACTTCTCCACATTTTTAATTTAAAACTGTGCTATTTAATGTCTGGTATTAAAATCATATACTTCTTCATAGAAAATAAACAAGTCTGCAGAAGTTTAGTTGAAATAAAAAATATTTCAGTATTTAGTTTTGTACTACTCCACATTTTTAATTTAAAACTGTGCTATTTAATGTCTGGTATTAAAATCATATACTTCTTCATAGAAAATAAACAAGTCTGCAGAAGTTTTGTTGAAATAAAAAATATTTCGGTATTTAATTTTGTACTACTCCACATTTTTAATTTAAAACTATTTAACCTAGTATTGAAATCGTATAATTCTCGATAGAAAATAAAATATTTCGTAAAATATGAAAATACTCCTCAGAGTAATATTACTCTGACTGTAAAATGGCGAAACTCCGCATCCTCGCAGCAATCGAGGCGTGAAAATATTTTTGTGAAACTTCTCTGTTATCGAAGCGAGGCAGGATTTAGCTCGTTAGAGACTGTTCGCTATCTTTAGGTGTCCCTTAACGAATCGATAACGAATCCACGTTACAGGATGTAAGTTTAATTGGCAGGAGCTTGTAACCAGCGTCACAGAAAGCGTAAGTCTGCACGCTTTCCGATCGGGCCAGGCTGATTTATCGAGTCTCGACGGTTTCCTCGCTTTTTGCTCAACTTTTGAAAGCAGACGAACGAGAATCAAAGGTCGCCATAGAACAAGAAACGTTCGCGTTTCCGAGAACGAGTGTCCCACAGTTTTTAAATCATTTCCCAGACACGTTTCGATCGCGTTTTACGTTTTGATCTGAATCGCGTTTCTCTGGAAATTATACAACACGATGATAAATTATGGTTGAAACCACTGCCGGATTTAGCTACCGACAGACCCGAGGTGTTACACAATTTTTCGCGACCCATAAATCAATTATGCACGATAGAAAAACCGATTTGCATAGCAGAAAAATTAATGCGTACCGGAGAAACTAATTACGTGCACTGCTTGATTTCGATTAGGTAATATTGAGATAAAAGTCTTGAAATTCAAAGTTACAAATGTATAAATAAATGACGTCAATTCAAAGTTGCAAATAATCGAAGTTAAAAATATAAAAATACGTTCCAAAATATAAAGTTGCAAATGTAACGATAAAAGTTAAAACTCAAACTTGCAAATATAAAAATAAATCCCAAAATTTTAAGTTGCAGATGTGCAAATAAATGACATAATACAAAGTTGCAATTATAGAAGTAATTCCCAAAATTAAAAATTGCAGATGTACAAATAAGTGACAAGATTCAAAGTTGCAGTTGTACAAATAAGTTGCAAAATACAATGTTGCAAATGTGCAAATAAATGGCATAATACTAAGTTGCAAACATAAGAGTAAATGTTCCAAAATTCAAAGTGGTAAATTCACAAATAAGTGACAAAATACAAAGTTGCAAATACAAAAATAATTCTCAAAATTCAAAGTTGCAGATATACAAATAAATGACATAATACAAAGTTGCAAACATAAGAATAAATGTACCAAAATTCAAACCTGCAAATATAAAAATAGTTCTCAAAATTCAAAGTTGCAGTTGTACAAATAAGTTGTAAAATACAAAGTTGCAAATGTGCAAATAAATGGCATAATACAAAGTTGCAAACATAAGAGTGAATGTCCCAAACTTCAAAGTGGTAAATGTACAGATAAGTTTCAAAATACAAAGTTGCAAATATGAAAATAATGCCCAAAATTCAAAGTTGCAGATGTACAAATAAGTGATAAAATACAAAGTTGCAAATTTAAGAATAAATTTCTCAAAAATCTAAGTTGCAAATGTAAAGATATAAGTTCATAAGTTAAAGCTGAAAATACAAAATTAAAAATGCGAATATAAAAGTAAAAATCCCAAAATTTAAAGTTCCAATTACGAAAGTAAAAGTCCTAAAACACAAAGTTGCAAATATAGAAAAAAAAAAAATGCGAAAACTCGAAGTGACAGATACGAGAATAAGTCTGAAAATCCAAGTTAGCGAACATAAAAGTAAAAGTCCGAAACTTGCACTTCAAAAGACGATAAATCAAGGTTGAATAAAAAAACAACCTCCCACCCGTGTTCGAGCGGAGTTCAATAATTTCTGATCGCAGCAACATCTCAAGAACATTAAAAGGAAAGATCGCATCTGTAAACGCACGAAATAAAACTTCCAGAATTTTCGTCTTCGTCCATGTTTATGCCCGAGTTTCTCCGAAGACAATATATCATCCCGTAATAACGAATGAAGTCACAGAATCTCGGGAGACAGAAATACACGCGCGTTCGAAAATATTGAATTTTCGCCACCGTTGCGAACGGTTTTCGCACCGCTGACTTTAAACTCGTCGCGTGGTTCTTAAATATTGACGGAACAGTCGCTGCAGGAAACACGTCGCGTAGTCGCCATTTGTGGAACCACCGCTGGTCGAAGACGAAACGGACAAGTTTAGAGGAACTCGTAAATCTCGACTGCTAGAAACATGCACGTATGACACGTAAATAATCGGTCGATGTACGACCTTCGGTTATTATTTTCCTTCCATGGAAATTCATGGTAAACCGGCGACCGGAGAACGTTGCTCGTTTCGAGGAATCGAATCTGCATTCGATGCAGCCTGCGAGAATTTATGTTCGAGCTGATCATAAAAACTGATGATACAAAATTTCTGATTGTTCGATCTTTTTCTGCGAACTTTTGTACAAATATTTTGTGGATACGCAGAAATTATTTATATTTACTGGATTTGACGTTGTTAATATTTCTAGTGTTTTTACAAATACTTATGTGAACATTTAGTGCTTTATAAATATATTAAGATCTTCACAGATCTTATTTTTGTATTACAAAATTATTTTGTATTGCAGAATTCATTTTGTCGAGATTTAAAAGAAAGAAGTTCAAATATAATTATTTTAAAATGCCAATTAAGTATTTCATTAAGTAGTCATTAAGTATTTAATGAAATTTGTGTTAATTCAGAATTAAAATTTTCTGAGGGTAAGAAACTTGAATTAAAATCTCAGAGTGTAGAAATTAAATTGTAGTTGAGTAATTGAAATTTAGTTTCCATCTAACAAGTTAATTAAAATTTTATGAAAGAAGGAAATTTTAATTAAAATTTAAAAGAGAAGAAATTTAGAAATTTGAAATAAATTATAGTTGAGTAAAATCTTGTTTCTGTCTATAGAGTTTTAATTAAAATTTTATGAGGAAGGAGAATTTCAATTAAAATTGTAGAAATTGTAGAAATTAAAATCGTGAAAGTGTAGAAATTTAAATAACGTTTGTATAATTAAATTAATATATTTAAAAGAGTAGAAATTTGAATTAAATTATAGTTGAGTAAAATCTTGTTTCTGTCTATTAAGGTTTAATTAAAATTTACGAGGAAGGAGAATTTCAATTAAAATTGTAGAAATTGTAGAAATTAAAATTGTAAAAGTGTAGAAATTTAAATAACATTTGTATAATTAAATTAATATATTTAAAAGAGTAGAAATTTGAATTAAATTATAGTTGAGTAAAATCTTGTTTCTGTCTATTAAGTTTTAATTAAAATTTACGAGGAAGGAGAATTTCAATTAAGTTTGTAGAAATTGTAGAAATTAAAATTGTGAAAGTGCAGAAATTTAAATAACATTTGTATAATAAAATGAATATATTTAAAAGAGTAGAAATTTGAATTAAATTATAGTTGAGTAAAATCTTGTTTCTGTCTATTAAGGTTTAATTAAAATTTATGAGGAAGGAGAATTTCAATTAAAATTGTAGAAATTAAAATTATAAAAGTGTAGAAAAAGTAACATTAGCATAACTGAATTAATAAAATTAAAACTTAAAATAACTCAATATATAACATTTGATTAAAACAAGTTCAAAATTATTCTGAAGCGTTCAATCGAATGCAATAATTCTTGAAATTCAATAATAGTAAAAAGCCCGTTAAATATCTCGAAGTAGCAATTTGCCAATCAAAGTATCACCAAGACGACAAATGTATCGTATATTATCCAATCAAATCGATTAATCATGATTGTCACGGATATCAAACGCTACTTATAAACTCGAGAGCTACTTTATCGAAAGAAAAACCAGTTACAAAGAGAATCCGACACCGTGAGAAATCGATTGGCAAGGAAAAACCACATCGAGATTCTCTGCCCAACTCGGTCGAGTTGTCGGGCGCCACTTTACCACACGTTTGCCAAGATAATCCGGAAACTCGTTCTAGCATTACCGTGGCAAATGTCCAATCTGAATTGTGTGCCACCTACTGACTTCGCTACGAAATGCGCGAAGAATGCGATCCTAAAAACACAGGAGTGTCCACAATTATCCGTGTATTTATGCACACACGGGTTTCTGTAATTAACGCGTTGACATCAGGTAAATCTTGTTTATAACAAGGTAATTGTTAATCGACGCACGAATGCGAAGTAAAATAAAATTATTTGAATGTCCACGGTTTTTTGCCAAAGGTTATTGACACGTTCTTCATGTTAAAGTATAAAATTTAACAAACTTTGTTAATATATTTTATATTTATATTTATAGTTATATATTTTATTCGTAAAAATTGAAGTTTCAAATATTTTATTGAAAAATTATGACAAGGGAGTTTAATTCAACATTCTTTTCTTAGAAATCCTTTTTTTGAACATCTTTTTTATTTTGGTCAAGTAACTGTATATGTGCTACATCTTCTGACAAAGATGAAATTAAAATTTCAGATTATATAAAGATTGAAAACTATCTTATGAAAGTTTGGTTAAAACTGAGATTATGAAAGTTGTCTAAATTCTAAAAATGACCTAGGTGAATATTACACCATGATTTTAGGTTAGGTCTCGAATAACTTGAAAGTTAGTTGAACTCAAACGATGTTAAATTGGGAAACTGAATCATTTTGCTTTGGCTATCTGTTAATTAGTGTCATTCGTCACCTGGTTAATATTAACCAGATATCTAGATTTGGGTCGATTCTGAATCATCGATGCTGACGAATGATAAAGATACTGTCTGTCTAGCAATTTCGAGCACTGACCGTGCCCAAAATAGTCTGATCAGACAAGAATCAATGTTATCTGTGACACAATTAAATCTAATCTAATTACACAGATTTGTCTTCCGATAATATGATCCTAAAGTTAATCAAAGATTATACGTACAAATCTTGATTTTCATTTTAATCGCTTTCATGTGTGTATTAATTAATTTTTAAAACGAGTAATTAGCAGTGACGAAATTAAAAATTTTAAATTAATAGTAATTTAACTCTTGAACGAGATGTGGTTCAATAATAATTTTACTTTTACATTTTCGTGTAGTAAATTTCGAAATGTTTCTTGGAATATTATTTAAAATGGAATATTAATTAAATGTGTGAATACATAATTTTAATCAAAGCAATCTTACATTTTCTTCATAAATTGATATCAGGATTATAATTGATTTGTTCCCTTGTCATCACGGTTACATAAAAATTAATACATAATTTCTTGTATCAATCCTACTTGAACTGATCAAGTACCTTATCTATTCGGCTCATCATAATTAATTAGTAATCAAGCAGTAATTTTTTATACCAATTACACTCGAGCTGGTCAAGTGCGACATTAATGTTCCTTATCGCAGCTAATTAATAATCAACACGCAGTCATTTATACCGATCATACTAATGATCTCTTTTTTCGTACTATAGTTAATTAGCAATTAACATAAGCTGACTTACCATTCCATGGCAAAGACTGACACTGACCACTGAATTTGGATCATCGTCCACGGTTCCACTATAAAAGCAACCAATTTCATGGCCTGGGTGTACGTTTGTGGTGGTATTCTCCTTTATGTGGGTAATCTGCACAGTTAAAACACAACTATATTATATTTCATTCAAAAATATTTTGGATATAATTAATGCATTAACTAATACTGAATTGAAATTTGATTAATTAATATGCAATAACTTATATTGAATTAATATTTGATTAATCAATATATGTTCATTAACTTTGAATTAATATTTAAATAATTAATATGGAATTAATATTTGATTAATCAATATATGTTAATTAATTTTGAATTAATATTTGATTAATCAATGTACGTTAATTAATTTTCAATTAATATTTGAATAATTAATATGCAATAACTTATATTGAATTAATATATGATTAAACAATATAAAATAACTAATGTTTAATTAACACTGAATTTATTTAACTCAATAATTAACATTGAATTTATCAAACTGCCTCAATAATTGATATTAAATGCATTTGACTCCATATCAAATGCACAGTACGTCATTCAAAATTAATTAAATTAAAACTAGTTAACAAAAATCCTTTACCAAGCTAAAGTTGTACTCCACCATTTTTATTAATGCATAGTCACAAAACAAATCTGCATACAATATAACATAAAACTATACATAGAAGTTCTCACAAATATTAATAATAATAATCCACTCGCAAATGATTAATAAACCATGTAAACCGGGCAGTTTTTAATAGAAATTGACAGAAACAAGAACTAACGATCGTCATTAGGAACAAATAAAAAAGCACCGTAATTTAAGAACCAGTAAAAATGGGATTCCACTATGGGTAAAGTAAAATATGTCCAAATAAAATTGCCATCGACCGTTTGTTTATAAATACATTGAATAAGAGGGTGTCGTGCAATTTGCATGGTCGATATTCGCGATAAACAATTGAAAAACGAAAAGACGGTGGGCGAAACAGCTTTTAACGCCTCGTCTATCGCGATGAACACCGCGAAGAACATTATGCAAAGTCTTAACGCTGTTCGGCCACGATAATATCGGCTGCATTAGCATAGTAATAACGAGAAACGTAAGATAACTTTTCCGTTGATAAACGTAACAGCATTAGCGGCAATAAACACCTATATCTCTGACGATCAAAACGACGATCGCCAGATTGAATTATCACTTTCACGATAGCGGTTCAATAAACTCCGGCTGGCGGAACGAGTTTATGAATCAATAGGAAAATGGGAGGGAAGATTGTGTACACTCGGGTACAACGTTCGTTTTCATTGGATGTGGACATCTATTTAAATTTGACAATTTTCTAAGCCGAAAATTATATTGGAAGTTTGTGAGGGATTTGTGAGTTGTTGTAGTGATTAAGATTTCTAATTTTCTAATTTTCCAATTTCCCAGCTTTCCAATCTTCCAATTCTCCAATTTCCCATTTTCCCACTTTGTCAATTTTTCAATTTTTCTAATTTCCATTTTCCCAATTTCCCAATTTCCCAATTTTCCAATTCGCCAATTTTCCAATTCGCCAATTTCCCAATTCCCCAATTCCCCAATTCCCCAATTCCCCAATTCCGCAATTCCTCAATTCGTCAATTCGTCAATTTCCCAATTTCCCAATTCTCCAATTTTCCACTTTCCCACTTTCCCACTTTCCCACTTTCCCACTTTCCCACCTTCTCACCTTCCTGCTTTACCACCTTCCCAATTTTCCGATATACTAATTTGCAATGGTCCAATTTTCCCATTTTCCCACTTTCCAATTTTTCAATTTCCCAATTTTCCAATATCCTAATTTCCCAATTCCCCATTTCCTCAATTTCCCAATTTCCCAATTTCCCAATTTCACACATTCCTACTTTCTCAATTTTCCAATATCCTAATTTCCCAATATCCCAATTTTCCAATTTTCTAATTTTTCGCTTTCCAAATTCTGAAATAACTGCATTTATGAGCATTCAAATTCCCTAGCTCTACAAATTTGTAAATTACCAAATTTCCCTATTTCTATATCTCCAATCCCCTAGATTGTAAAATTCCTATAATCCCAAGCTTCTAGATTGCCAAATGTTCCAAAGTCTCTAGACTTGAAATTATAGAATGCTCAAATTTCAAAGTCTCCTAAATCACCAAATTCCCAAATCTCCAAATTCCTAAATCTCCAGATATCCTAATCTCCAACTTCTCAAATTTCCCAATATCTAAATCTCAAATTTCTCAAATTTTTAAATTCCCAAATCCCCAAATTCATAAAACCCAATTTTCTCAAATTTCTAAATCCCCAAACTTCCAATATCCCAAATTCCCCAAATTTCTAAATCCCCAAACTTCCAATATTCCAAATTCCCCAAATTTCTAAATCCCCAAATCCCCAAACTTCCAATATCCCAAATTCCCCAAATTTCTAAATCTCCAAATCCCCAAACTTCCAATATCCCAAATTTCTCAAATTTCTAAATCCTCAAATCCCCAAACTTCCAATATCCCAAATTCCCCAAATTTCTAAATCTCCAAATCCCCGAACTTCCAGTATCCCAAATTTCCAAATCCCGAAACTTCCAAGTCCCCAAATTCCCAATAAATCATCAAACTTTCAAATGTCCAAATATCCGTCAAAAATCAATGAGCAGAGGTAATGTCTTTCATCTTGATCACTATATTTTTTTTCCTAGGAAAGGTAAATTTGTCATTGACTGTACGTACTCTGATATTCGGTGATACGAAGCTGGAATCGTGAGCGAGACGTAAACGAAAGCGTCTTCCGAAGGCGGTGAACTCGTACTGAGGGTGAGGATCCCATATCTCGGCCGTGGCATGTCGAAAATGACCGCTGTGATGCCTTATAGCCGTTGAAAATTTCTCGGCTGTAAACAAACGTATTTACTTCCTTAGTTATGCAAACATTTATTTATTATAAATAAATGTCTTGAAATTTCTCCTTCCAATTCATTATTCTATTTCTATTTTATGATCTGCGTGCATTTGTTTGAGTGTAAGAGTATACCCTTTTGAGAGTATAGATACTATTCTTATTTAAACATTTTATTACTTTATTATTCTGCGGTTTTATTTATTTTTTATCTCATTTACTGCTTCGCTGTTTTATTTTATTATTTTAGTATCACTGTTTTAGTAATTTATTATTTTAGCTTACTATCTCACTAATTAATAGTTATTGCTATTTTATCATTGATGTTGTTTTATTTTTGTAATTAATATTTTACTATTTTACTGATTTGCTTCGTTGTGATTTTGCTATTTTAATAGGTTACTGTTTTATTATGTTACAATTTTACTATTTTACTATTTTGCTATTTTACTAGATTGCAATTTTACTATTTCACTATTTCACTAATTTACTATTTGATTTTACTATTTCGCTATTTTACTATTTTACTACTTTACTACTTTACTATTTTATGATGTTATTATTTCACTATTTTATTAATTTACTGCCTTACAATTTTACTATTTCACTACTTTGCTGTTTTACTATTTTCCAATTTTACTATTTCACTATTTTATTAATTTACTGCCTTACAATTTTACTATTTCACTACTTTGCTGTTTTACTATTTTCCAATTTTACTATTTCACTATTTTATTAATTTACTGCCTTACAATTTTACTATTTCACTACTTTCCTGTTTTACTATTTTACAATTTTACTATTTCACTATTTTATTAATTTCCTACCTTACAATTTTATTAGTTCATATTTCACTAATTTACTATTGACGATTTTACTATTTCGCTATTTTACTATTTTGCTATATTAAGATGTGACTATTTCACTATTTTATTAATTTACTACCTTACAATTTCACTGTTTCACTAATTTGCTGTTTTATTATTTTACGATTTTACTATTTCACTATTTTATTTATTTCCTACCTTACAATTTTACTAGTTCATATTTCACGAATTTCCTAGTTGACGATTTCCTTTCGCTATTTTCCTATTTTACTACTTTACGATTTTACTACTACAATATTTACTGTTCTCGTTATCTGACCGCCTCCCTCAGAAGATTCATTGTTGCAACTTTCTGACAGCATTTTGCCGTTCTCTGTGACCATGGTTGCTTTATTTCTCCTTCTTTTCTCACTGTGTGTATTGTAATTAACTTGTCTCTTGTCGTGTTCGAGATAAACCGACGCTGAATCATAAATGCTGAAGAAAGAACTGTTATTAACTCTTATTACCGTTGTCCATTTGTGAAAGGTAGTGTGTGTCGGAAACAACATGTCACGTTTTTATATACATAAAAAGTCTATAACTTCATGATATACAAGTAGAAATGGTTATATAAACAATTAATCAGGCCTCATAGTATCTGTGTTATAGCGAGACGTGATCTATTTCAAAACGTACAAAGTCTAGTAAATTATAGCAAAGTATAGACAATTTCATTTATAGGTATAAATGTGATGTTCATATTATATGAATTTACAGCATGAAGTTTACTGAAAATGTTCATACAAAAATTTCGTTCATAACAAAATGGCTGACAGAAAATTATAACATCATAACCTATAAATATATAAATCATACCTATAAATCATAACCTGTAACCAATAAAATGGTGTTCATACTATATGAATTTAAAGCATGAAGTTTAATGAAAATGTCCATACAAAAATTTCTTCTATGTACATAACACAAAATGGCTGACAGACAATTAATAATATCATAACCTATAAATATCTCAAAATGGTGTCCATGCTACATGAATTTAAAGTATAAAGTTTAATGAAAATGTCTATACAAAAATTTCGTCTATGCACATATTACAAAATGGCTGATGGATAATTATAATAACACAATCTATAAATATCTCAAAATGGTGTCCATGCTACAAATACAAAAATTTCTTCCATGTACATAATACAAAATGGCTGACAGACAATTATAACATCATAACCTATAAATATCTCAAAATGGTGTCCATACTATATAAATTTACAGCGTGGAGTTTAACGAAAATGTCCATGCAAAAATATCGTCCCTGTACATAATACAAAATGGTTGATGTACAATTATAGCAATCAGTGATCTGTTAAATTTACTGTTGACAAGTGTGTCTCGTGACGCACTCACAAATGTGACAAATCTAATTTCATTTTTTAATACGTTTTAGTTCGATATTTAAGTCCAATTATTTGTAAAGTGGATCATTGAATTGACATGAGTCTTCAACTTCATTTATTGGTTCTAACTCTTTAGGTGGGTAAAAATGTGACAAATAAACCATACAGCAAAGGCTAATAGTATTACTATCATCTACTTTATACTATTCCATTATCACAAGACTTGTATTACGTGTCACATATGTGTCTCGATAGACTTATATTAGTAACAAGTCAAGATAAGTTGGAGTTGAAGTTAGAATATTATGGCGAAGCAAAGTACTAGTAAAAAAAATGTAGGAAGGGTGAAGAATGTAAGGGTAGTATGACCAGCGAAAATTAATAGTCACGCGAACGAGGAACAGTTAATGAAACGGTAGCCTTTACCGTAAAACATGTTTCATGGTGAGACGAGAAACTAGATAGGTGAATGTGGTTAAAGAAAAAGGGTCGGTTGAACGGTAAAAGCGAGACGAAGCTCGCCATTAATGCGACATTGCGACACCTGCGTTTTGTCATGCATTAATCAACTCGCTGTTTCATCAAGTTTGCGTCGGTATATACCTCTATAAATGATACAAGCTTTACACCTTGTTATTTAAAGATGAAGATACCTGTTCTCGACTCTTCCTCGGTCATTTCTCTTTAAATTCGCTTTGAACGAAACTTGGCCATTTTTATGAGCCAGCGAGTTAAACAGGTATTACTACCGTTATTGAATGTTAGAGAGGATTTACTATTTATGCAGGGAAGATTATGTCATTTGTGTAAAATAAATTGTTATTGTAAGTCGGGGATATTGGTTGTTAAAAATTTATGAGGCGCGTGTGGAAACTGATAGATGGAGGCCGGGAGATGCTAAATTTATACATTTTTAAGCTTTCTTAAGGTTTTTGTTTTACATATCTTATAATTTTTAGATATTCAAAATATTCAAATATTTTAAATTTTAGAATTCTCAAGATTCGAAGTTGCTTGAATTTTCAGATTTCTACATTTCCAGATTTCCAAATTTACATACTTCTAAACTTCCAAATCCCTAAATTTCTAAATTTTCAAATTTACATACTTCTAAACTTCAAAACCCCTAAATTTCCGGATTTCCAAATTTCAGGATTCTTACATTTCCAGATTCCCAAATTCCCAAATTTCTAAATACCCCAATCCCTAAATTTCTAAATCCCCTAGTCCCCATATTCCCAAATCCCCAAATTTCTAAATATCCCAATCCCTAAATTTCTAAATTCCCTAGTCCTCATATTCCCAAATCCCCAAATCCCCAAATTTCTCAAACCCCAAATTTCTAAATATCCCAATCCCTAAATTTCTAAATTCCCTAGTCCCCATATTCCCCAATCCCCGAATCCCTAAATATCCCAGTCCCCACTAAATTCCCTAGTCCCCATATTCCCAAATCTCCAAATCCCCAAATCCCCAAATTCCCAAATTTCTAAATATCCCAATCCCTAAATTTCTAAATTCCCTAGTCCCCAAATTCCCAAATTCCCAAATCCCCAAATTTCCATATTTCCAAATCCCTAAATTCCCGACTTCCCCAATTTCCAAATCCTCCAGACCCAAATTCCTAAATTTCCAAATCCTCCAGTCCCAAAATTCTCAAATTCCCAAATTTCCCATCTTCAAATACCTCAAACTTCTAAATCTCATTTCCAACGTCATAAACTTCGAAATCCCAAATCCCCAAATGCTCAAATTTAAAAAATCACCCCATCAATGACTCACCCCATCGAAACAAACGAGCCACCATAAAAATCATGGAAACAAAAATAGCTTTACCCAAATAAAAATCCTAGTTACGCCAATGAATCCCCGCCAGCGCCATAGTAGCATCTAAAGTTGGATGAACGATTACGCGTTCCAAAAAGAATGAAAATTCCCGAGGGCGAGAATGCACGACTGACGAGCGACATATTCTCAACCGACGGCTCTGTAATCCAACGAAGAGTAGATTTACGCTTCCGAGAAGCGAGATCGCAGATCGATGCGAGACGATCGCGTCCTTTATAAATATCTGGTTCCGCTCGCGTCGCTTCGTCTGCTTTTTATCTGCTGGTAGAACGTACATGAGTCTTCTCTTCGTCTCGCACAATCGAGAGCTTAACGAGGTGAACGTGATCCTGATAAAAGGTGGTTGGCTACGCTTCGAGAATCGTGCGTACACGTTCCGTCGTTGGAATTTATCCGAACGCATCGTGCTCTAATTGCGCTAATTTGAATTTGGCGCGCGCCTCGCGTGCCTCGAGTTCGCAGCGATGGCGACGAGTTGCGCGCGAGTTCAAATTACATTTAACGCTCTATTCGTTCTTGAATTAAAAGAAAATACTTTCGGTACGTTTATTAAACTAGTTATATTTTTTCAACATAATTAGCGACGTTTATTTGTTAAACGAATTATATTCATAGAACAATATAATTTGTTACTGAATTTATTCGGTAAAATTTTCTGGTACTTTCAGGTTATTGTACATTAAATGTTTCAAGATTACAGTATTAAACGTTTTTTAGTAATTTAACGTAATCTATCGAAGTTCAGTTTCGTTAGAAAATTAATGTGATACGTTTTATTAACTTTTGAAGAGAAGCTTTATTATTTAAACTTGGTTGATCTTGTTTGTCGATACAGAAACTTGTTTGATGTTAAATGGGATTAACTTATAAAATAATATATTTTACAATACAAAATAAGATTTAACCTAATACATTTGTATAACAGATTTTTATACACATTTGAATAATAGAATATGTTAGGTTAGTTTTGTAACAATACAATTTTCTATCTTGCTCTATTGAATTATTTCGGTATAAATTATTAGTTAAAGTTTCTTTTAATGTTTATAGCAAATAACCACTTGTATTATGAATAATTGTTTTTCGTCAATTCTCTCATGATCTTTTATACTGCTTTGAATTTCCTGTTACGCTTTAATAATAATTTCCAAATGTTGTACAAAAGTTTTGTACAATTCTTTTCTTAACGAACAAAATTTCAGTGTCAAATTTCATTTAAAAATAAAAACTTATGATCTAAATCTGAAGGATTATTAATCAGCAAATAATCGTCTATTTTTAATCTTCTCATCTTATCTTAAGATCCTGTATGTCATCTCATCAATTGTTTTCGAATAAATTATTCTAATTTCTTTGTTCTTAACGAATGTAAATGAACACCCTTCTCAATAGAACTTTTTTATACACGTTTATTACCAGGAAGTACGATTCTAAATTCCGAAGGACGCACATAACAGTATTATCAATAACGATGCTTCGTAATTATCATTTTTTTCAAATTACCTTGAAACACGATCCAGCAACAGTATCCAGCGAGCATCGTTCGAATGACAGTTGGCAATTACTTTGGTCCCACAATCGGCAGGGATGCCACTTACTTATTGACAATCATTCTAACGGTGTTTTACACGCAGTCCGCGGTGAGTGTTACAT
The DNA here is from genome assembly GCA_945859595.2 of Megachile willughbiella. Lineage (NCBI taxonomy): Eukaryota > Metazoa > Arthropoda > Insecta > Hymenoptera > Megachilidae > Megachile > Megachile willughbiella. The sequence goes on from OX243807.1 coordinate 5,708,306, forward strand.
AATTTTGTTGACCGAAACTTCCGGGTTTAGATCGTAATCTATGAGAAAATTTATTCCGACGTTTGACCCGCATTTCAACCAGCTCCGTGTCAGAGGACCGATACTGTGAAAGCCTTGAAACACGTTGTATAAGTCTCTCTCTCGAAAATTTCTGTTTCGCGGTGTTTACATGCGGACAGCGAAGGTTTCAAATACCGAATGATAGTTTCGGAATATTTTGGATAGTTGTGTCATAGATATTTTCTAGGATAGTAAACGGGATATGTTCATTTGTTTCGGAGAAATAAATGTATTCGGGTGTATCGTGAGAACTTAGTGTACGATAGTGTAATGTTCTTACTATTTTACCATTTTAATATTTTACCATTTTACTATTTTACTATCTTAATAATTCAATATTTTACTAATTTACTAATTTACTATTTTAATATTTTACTAGTTTACTGTTTTACTAGTTCAACATTTTACTAGTTTATTACTTTACTAGTTCAATATTTTAACAGTTTACTATTTTACTAGTTCAATACTTTACTAGTTTTCTGGTTTACTAGTTCAATATCTTACTAGTTTACAATTTACCATTTTAATATTTTACTAATTGATTAGTTTACTATTTTACTATTTTGCTAGTTTAATATTTTACTAGTTTACTAATTTATCATTTTAATATTTTACTAGTTTACTGTTTTACTAGTTTATTACTTTACTAGTTCAATATTTTAATAGTTTACTATTTTATTAGTACACTGTTTTACTAGTTCAATATTTTATTAGTTTACTATTTTAGTAGCTTAAAATTTTACTGGTTCACTAGTTTACTATTTTGCCATTTTTCCACTTTACCATTTTACCATTTTACCATTTTACCATTTTATCATTTTACCATTTTATCATTTTACCATTTTACCATTTTACCATTCAACAATTTCACTCTTTCATTTTTCCACAATTTTACTATTTACCTATTTCATCATTTCAGTAATTTAAATTTAATCAGTATTATCAACTTACGTGGATCCTCATACTGATTTTCGCTAATCTTCATTAAATTGACATACTCCAAATCTGGTTGTTTGGAAGCTTTGTCTTTCGCGAGTTCATCCTGCTTCTTTGAAGTCTTCTTCACGTTAGGTGTCACTGTAACACAACAAAAATATCATGATAAGTATGCGAAATATTAACAAAATTCATAAAAACAATTTAAATTCAAAACCACTATCTAAATCGATATTATCAATATTTCTAAATATAACTTAATTACCATGACTTAAAAAATAACATAGTCATTAATATTTATTCGAAGAGAAACTCGTTCAATTAATGATAGCGGCAATATAACGAGAGTCTACTATGAGATCTCAATTTTGTGGATAAAGTCGATAGTACATATCTCACATTTAATTTAATTCAATATTATGTTAAATTGTTAAACAAAATTATTCTATCGCAACTTAATTTATTTATAAAATAAATAAAATTAATAAAAAACACATTGCATTGAAATTCAATTACTGAAAAGTGAACTCAAAAGTCAGCTCCTGAATTTACAGCATGGTTTCATTGCGATATACAGAAGATCGCTGTTTTAATTGCATCGAAAGTGTTAATCGTTTCGAGATAAGTCGATGTATCGAACATCCTACGCACGACGAGAGGTCCGATTGTGTTATCGAACTCGATCCAGTACGAAGATACAGCGGTACAAATTTAAACGAGGATTTCTCCCGATAACCCCACACTTCTCCAAGTCGAATTAAAACTAATCGTTCGAACGTAGGTAATTTTCACCGGATAATGAACAATAGTATGAAGAAATAGTTGCAGGATGGGTAAACGTGCGAATAGCGAGGCTATTACGCAATATGGCTGCTTAGAATCAATTAATCGACCTTCTTCCGAGAGAAAAATCGAAATTCTTTCCAGATATCTCACCAACCTTGACCACAAACATATTGCGACTGAAACTCGATGGTGATTTATTATGTCTGGTATAAGTGGCTTCCGGTTGCAGGCTTTTCAGTTAAAAAGAGAAGTTTATGATCTCTTTTGCTTTCAATGGAAGAATTGTATTTTATGGATCGTTGTTCTTTGCAATTGATATGATGTTGAGTTTGATGTTGTTATAGACTCAAATTCACAAATTCCTAAATTCACAAATCTCCAAGTTCTTAAATCATAAATTTCACAAATTTTTAAATCTCTAAATTTTCAAATTCCCAGACCCCAAATTTTTCAAATTCTTTAATTCCCACATTTCTCAAATTTTTCAAATTCATAAACCTCCAAATTCACAATTCTCCAAATTCACATATTTCCAAATTCACAAATCTCCAAATTCACAAATCTCCAAATTCATAAATCTCCAAATTCACAAATCTCCAAATCCACAAATCTCCAAATTGCGAAATCCCAAATTCCACAAATGACCAAATCTCCAAATCCTCAAATCTCTAAATTCCCAAATATCCTACTCCTCATATTTCCAAATCCCCAAATTCCGAAATCTCCAAATTCCCACATCTCCAAATTCACAAATCTCCAAATTCTACAAATCTCCAAATTCACAAATCTCCAAATTCACAAATCTCCAAATCCACAAATCTCCAAATCCACAAATCTCCAAATTCCGAAATCCCAAATTCCACAAATGACCAAATCTCTAAATTCCCAAATTTGCTACTCCCCATATTTCCAAATCCCTAAATTCCGAAATCTCCAAATTCCCAAATCTCCAAATTCACAAATCTCCAAATCCACAAATCTCCAAATTCCGAAATTCCAAATTCCACAAATGACCAAATCTCCAAATTCTCAAATATCTAAATGCCCAAATTTCCTACTCCCCATATTTCCAAATCCCCAAATTCGTAAATCTCCAAATTCCCACATCTCCAAATTCCCAAATCTCCAAATTCACAAATCTCCAAATCCACAAATCTCCAAATCTCCAAATCCACAAATCTCCAAATTCCACAAATGACTAAATCTCTAAATTCCCAAATTTCCTACTCCCCATATTTCCAAATCCCCACATTCCGAAATCTCCAAATTCGTAAATTTCCAAATTCCCAAATCTCCAAATTCACAAATTTCCAAATTCCACAAATGACCAAATTTCTAAATTCCAAATCCTCAAATCTCAAATCTCTAAATCCCAAATTCCTCAAATTTCTAAATACTCACATCCCCAAATTTCCAAGTCCCCAAATTCCCAAATCCCCAAATTCTCAAATCTCCAAATTCCTAAGTCCCAAGTTTCTCAAATTTCTAAATACTTACATCCCCAAATTTCCAAATCCCCAAATTCTCAAATCTCCAAATTCCTAAGTCCCAAATTTCTCAAATTTCTAAATAGCCATATCCCCAAATTGCCAAGTCCCCAAATTCCCAAATCCCCAAATTCTTAAGTTCCAAGCTTCTCAAATTTATAAATCTCCAAATTTCTCAAATACCCAAATCCCCAAATTCCCAAGTCCCCAAATGCCCAAATTTTTAAAATCCACAAAACTCCAAATTTGACATGTAACAAAATTTCACTAATCCACCAATATCACTTCTCAAAAAGTAACTAGCACAGTCACCACGCCAACACGTCAATAAATCATCTGAGAAACAAATATATTTAACTCGAATTGTAAAATCTATTATCAAGCAATCTTGCAAAATAAATGAGTCATATAAGATTAATTCCAATTCCTGAACATTTCTGTGATCCTAAATATAAAAATTGGTCAAGAATGTCAGTGACGAGATCTGCATCCACGTCAACGAAATTAATCACTAAATTATCGTTTTGTAACCAAGATCAATCACGTCGCTGATTATTATGAACTTCAACTGACAATTAACTGCGTCATTGTTTTTCAAGCTACGATTCTCGATTATCATACTAATCACGCATGCATTTTAATTTAAAACCTGATTCACTCGAGTGTCGTAAACTGGATCTTCTTAGAATTTCCCTAGATTAGATTGCTTCAGGATTTTCTCGAAACAAGTAGTGTGAGATTCTTTAGCAATTATGAAAAGATACCTAAAGATTTTCTACAATGATTTTCGAAGAACGGAGGAACATTTATCAGGCACTAATTGCACGTTAATTGCGCGTAATTGATGATTGAATACGGCGGAACTGCATAATTAGCGGTGGTATTCGTATTGGAAAGAAACTAGTTTAGATTTTTCCTCGCGTCATTGTTGGCGGGAAGACAATTGACTATTAGAGGGATCGCTGGTGAGTAACAATGGATAATTATTTCGAGTCGTTTAGAATTATGTGAATACTCGGAAGTTTCTGAAATTGTACAGGTAGGAAATCGTAGAATTGAATATTTAACAATCTTTTCATTCTGATGTGTCATTTGTTTGATTATATGTCGTACTGGACGTTGCTTAATTTTATTTTTCATTGTTCAATTTTATTTTAGTGGAATATTTATTGTGTTACTTTTTTTCTGTGCTGTTTCGATTGTGTACTCTTCTATTGTATTACTATTTCTGATATGCAGATACTAGTTTGTTAGTTTACTAGTTGATTAGTTTATTATTTTACTATTTTGCTAGTTTAATATTTTACTAGTTTACTATTGTACTGGTTCAATATTTTACTAGTTTACGATTTTACCATTTTAATATTTTACTAGTTTTCTGTTTTACTAGTTCAATATTTTACTAGTTTACTATTTTACTAGTTCAATATTTTACTAGTTTACTGTTTTACTAGTTCAATATTTTACTAGTTTACTATTTTACTAGTTCAATATCTTACTAGTTTATTATTTTACTAGTTTACTATTTTACTAGTTCAATATTTTACTAGTTTACTGTTTTACTAGTTCAATATTTTACTAGTTTACTATTTTACTAGTTCAATATCTTACTAGTTTATTATTTTACTAGTTTACTATTTTACTAGTTCAATATTTTACTAGTTTACTGTTTTACTAGTTCAACATCTTACTAGTTTATTATTTTACTAATTTAATATTTTACTAGTTTACTATTGTACTAGTTCAATATCTTACTAGTTTATTATTTTACTAGTTTAATATTTAGTAAAAACTAGTTCTCTGTTTTACTAGTTTACTGTTTTACCAGTTCAATATTTTATTAGTTTACTATTTTAGTAGCTCAAAATTGTACTAGTTTACTATTTTACCATTTTACCATTTTACTATTCAACAATTTGTTCAATTTTATTTTTTTATTTATATATCATACTGTGTTGCTTAATTTTATTTCTCATTGTCCAATTTTATTTTTATATTTATAATATGTCGTACTACGCGTTGCTTAATTTTAATTTTCATTGTTCAATTTTATTTTTATATTTATATGTCATGCTATATGTCGCTTAATTTTAATTTTCATTGTTCAATTTTATTTTTATATTTATAATATGTTATACTACACGTTGCTTAATTTTACTTTCTATCGTTCGATTTTATTTTTAACTACTATTGATCACTAAAGAATATGCAGAATATTTTTTGGTTTCATTTTGTTAATTACTTCATAATTATTTTGTTAATTATTTTTCTGCTTTATTAATTACTGTATTTGTATTGCTTTATTTTAATTGTAAGAATTATTTTCTTTCTGCAACTTCTTACCTACTGACTACCTACTGAAACATTCAGTCGAATTTAATTATTTAACTGAATTAATTGTTCGTTTAAATTACTTAATTTCAACATCTATTTTTCTACAATTTTTTTAATTTTCCTTAACGAAAACAGAAAATCAATTTTGTAAGAAAGAAATGATAAGAAATTGAACTATTGGATCGGTACCAATTCCCGTCAGCGTGGAGGTAGAGTAAAATTCGTATAAATAGAAAATCTTTCGAGTATCGAATGTCTAATCGAGTTGCAGGCTCGGTGCAATGCCCGTAGTCTCGTAATATCGAATATCTTTATACTCGGGTTAAACTTTGCTAACTAAGCCTTACCAATACCTTTAACTGGCTGATATTTAACGAAATAAGCAAGTTTTTTACCGTCTTCATTAGTTTTCATGCATTAATAGCGATGCACCTTGTTGAAATCGTTTTAGAGGTGTGAAATATTGAGATGTACTACTGTGAGTACCGTATTTCCTGCCATACTACTTGCTACTGATATAGTCCGCTTCGTACGGATTTTGTTTCAGAAAATTATCTACAACTTGGGAAATTGATACGTTTATAGTGGGAAATATTTAGTATTCTTCGTGAATTTCAAATTTTTATACGAATTTATAAATTTCTCAAATTCCCGGACACCTAAATCGCTAAATCTCCTAATACTGAAATTTCGAATTTCGAATTTCCCGAGCTCTCAAAATTTCCAAAATTCTCAAATTTCTCAAATTCTTCACATTTCTCAAATTTTACAAGTTTCTGAAATTTCACAAATTACCCAAATTCCTAAATCCCCAAATTTCAACTTTTCCGAATTCTCAAATTTCCCAAATTTCTTAAATACCCAACATTTCTCAAGTTTCCAACTGTGTAATAATTAACTCATCAATATATTTACACATGAAAGTTTACGTCGCAGACTCGAGCGATCAGCTGGCTTACTCACGTAATTAATTTCCACGGTTTTAAGGAAAATAAAGAACCGAGAGGTCAATTGATAACATGGTCATTTTTTTCATTCAACCGGCACTCTTGCGCATTGTTTCCTCAACCGAACAACAAATTGCGTATATTCGCAAATAACCAACGATAAAGAAAACTCGTTTCGATTAACTGTGAATAAAATTGGAAACAAAAAATCATCAATAACTGTGATAATGAGGACAACAAAGAATAAATAATAACACATATGGTGTATTTGTTAAAATGCATATGTGTATGTGATGTATGAACATAGTGAAATAGACAATTAATAATTAAGACCAACACAGAATAAATAATAACACATATGGTGTATAATACTCTACATGTATTGTAGATATGTATCACACATGTGGTACAAACATAATGCAACAAACAATTAATAATTAAGCCCAACAGAAAATAAATAATAACACATATGGTGTATAATACTCTACATGTATTGTAGATATGTATCACACATGTGGTACAAACAATAATGCAACAAACAATTAATAATTAAGCCCAACAGAAAATAAATAATAACACATATGATGTATAATACGCCATATGTATGTATGTATCACACATGTGGTACAAACATAATGAAACAAACAATTAATAATTAAGACCATCAGAAAATAAATAATAACATATGGTGTATAATACATATGAGATATGTGTCACATGTGGTATAAACATAGTGAAACAAACGAATTAATAATTAAGTCCAACAGAAAGTAAATAATACATATCGTGTACAAACATAATGAAACAGACAATAATAGAAAAATCTTAAATGAATGAAAAAAAACTTTAAAACTTTTTGAACTCCAAATTGAATCGCGTTACAATTTTAAGTAAAGTTGATCACAGTTGAGGTACGAGTGCGTGACGAGTGAGACTCGTCAAAATAGTGCAAGGGGTTAATAGTCGACGCGTTATATTTTTGAACATTGAGCCGAGTGAAACGGAACGAACGATAATGAGAGGAGAAATTTTGACGTCCCACTCGAGGCGGCAGTATCGTGGACCTTGTTCCAGGAACAAAGGGACTTTACGTCATGTCCGAGGAGATTAAACGCGCTTACTAAATGTCGGTGCGTGGGCGGCCCCGACACTACGTGCATTGTATGTACAATTGCATAACGATAGATGCCTGGACTGGGTAAAAAGGGACCCGGTGAACCTAGGACAACGTCGTCACCGATTACGCACGCGATACTTGGCAAACGGGAACAAAGACACTGGGACAACAGGACACGAAACAATGACAGAAGTTACTCGGGCAAGGGTGCACCATAATGCACGTGTGCGCGTGTGTGCGCATATTTGTGGTTAGGAATGTTTCATTGAATATATTGCGCGATGTTGGTCTCTTGAGTGTTTTGGAATATTATTGCTATTGTTGTGATTGTTTAGGAATATTGTTGCTATTGTTGTGATTGTTTAGGAATATTGCTGATATTGTTGTGATTGTTTTGGATTATTCTTGGTATTGTTATAATTGTATAAATATTGTGGACATTGTTGTGATTGTTTTGGAATATTTTGGTATTGTGATTGTTTACGAATATTGTTGATATTGTTGTGATTGTTTAGGAATTTTATTGCTATTGTTGTCATTGTTTAGGAATATTGCTGATATTGTTGTGATTGTTTTAGATTATTCTAGGTATTGTTGTAATTGTTTCGGAATATTGTGGACATTGTTGTGATTGTTTCGGAATTTTATTGCTATTGTTGTCATTGTTTAGGAATACGGTTGCTATTGTTGTGATTGTTTAGGAATATTGCTGATATTGTTGTGATTGTTTTGGACTATTCTTCGTACTATTGTAATTGTTTTGGAATATTGTGGACTAGTTGTGATTGTTTAGTAATACTGCTGCTATTGTTGTGATTGTTTAGGAATACTGTTGCTATTGTTGTGACTATTTTCTAGCATTGTTGGTAATGTTTTATTAATTGTTTCAGGACTACTCTATCAGATCTGTAGATATCTAGCAATTGGTATTATTGTTTTGTGGTCAGCAGTTTTTGACGTGAATATTATTGTTGTTGTTGTTATTGTAATAATTGTTCGTGCTATTGTTACTGTTGTTATTGTAATTTTTATTGCTATTGTTATTAATATTGTCATTCTTATTGCTACTGTTATTGATATTGCATTGCCCTTGCTATTGATACCTGGTGATGTCCATTGATAGAACTATTGTTATTGCTATTGTTACTACTATAGTTACTACCATTGTTATTGTTATTGATACTGTTACTGAAGTCGTCATTGTCATTACTATTGTTATTGATATTGTCATACTTATTGCATTTAATATTTTCATTGATATAGCTATTGTTATTGTTGGTACTATTGTTATTGTCATTGGTATTGACATTGCTATTGTCATTCCTATTGTCATTGTCATTGCTACTGTCATTAATATTGTCATTGTTGTTGGCATTGATACATGATGAATTCTATTGACCTAGTTATTGCTATTGGTATTGCTACTGTTATTCTAATGTTACTACTACTGCTATTGTTATTGCTATGGCTATTATTGTTACTATTGTTATTGCTGTTGTTAATGTCGTATCTATTGCTATGGTTATTGCTATTGTTGTTGCTATTGTTGTTGCTATTGCTATTGCTATTGCTATTGCTATTGCTATTGCTATTGCTATTGCTATTGCTATTGCTATTGCTATTGCTATTGCTATTGCTATTGCTATTGCTATTGCTATTGCTATTGCTATTGCTATTGCTATTGCTATTGCTATTGCTATTGCTATTGCTATTGCTATTGCTATTGCTATTGCTATTGCTATTGCCATTATTACTGCTATTTTGCTTAACAACACTTACTCAACACTTACTAAAATTTCTCTTTGACGTACTACATACATCTACTTTAATTTCTAAAACCCCCAAAATATTTTGCAATACGAACCACAATCAAGTATTTAAATAAAAGTACAAAATATATATTTGAAATTAGGAAAGAATTAATTAAAATTAAGTCGAATATTCTGAAATTAATCATCACACAATAATAGATCAGCAATATTTTCATCCACATAATTGCGTAGTATTATATTGCATAATAAAACAGTTAAACTGGTGAGTGTAATTGTCTGTGGTTGGTACAATGTCTCTATTATTCGATCATCGATCCGGATCAATAAAATTATATGCATCGCTAGACAATTTAAGAGGCATATTCTCTCGTATAATAGGTGGATGATCATTTAAACGCCATATGATATTTCTTGTTCTACGTTTCTGTGTAACGGAATTATAATACTATTGTTCAGAATGAAAGTACTTTATTTGCTATCATAATACGTCAGAACTTGATAAACTCGTTTTGTTATTCCTCGAAAGACAAATGTGTTCTGGGGTCGAATAGGCTTTTAGAATATGACGGACATTTAGGGTCGATTTGACCCACTAAAGCGTCACTGTACACAAATTTAATTGCAGAGTTCTCCATAGTGACAAGTATGATTCTAAATATGTTAATAAGTCAACGAAATGTTTAAATGAAATAAATGATTCTTAAATACAAATATAATGAAATTTCCTAAATACAAATACAAGTTTTGCATATTACAATGTAAAGTAAAGAAAATTATTTTTTAAAAACTAAGATGTATCCACGAAAAAGTTACAGACATTGTAATGACATAAATACAAAAATACGTTTATTTATGAAAATCTGGACAGTCTCACAAAATACTAAATTAATAAACTGAATCGAATAGAAGATAAATATTTGAGGTGTCTTTGTACTCGATGCATCCGCACAAAAAGAAGCTAGATAATCGTATAAATAAAAGATGAATTATTCACCGTGAAGGAACTATTTTCCAATTCAATACTGTGCCAAGATCAAAGAAGGCCGTCCTATAAATTCATGAATAAAATTTGCCAGAACATCGAGAATGATTAACCGACGTTAATTTAATGTTTTCAAGGCAGATTAGCCAGCAACGGCCGGCTTTCTTCGAAGGCTTTCCGGAAGCAACTTCTCTTTCAAGAAATCCATCGCGTGAAAGGATAAAGGAGCCCATAACTACGGCCGCGAGAAATTGTGGTCAACCAAGAAATCGAATACTTTTCATCGGTACACACACACGACCTTTCTTCGTGTACGACCTTGACGGCCATCCGTGAAACCACGTCCCGTTTAAGCGTCCATAAAAAAAAGGAGAATAAACCAGAGCCCTTTTTACAGCTACTTTCTTTTCAGAAGCGTTCACCAGGTAAATCCTTGACTCTCGGATGCAGGTGACAGGGATTTATTGGACGTCAATATCGAGCCAAACGCTCGAGCATTTCCACTTTGAATGCAAGCTGAATATTAATCATTTTAATATCTTGTTGATCGCGTATCTTCTCGATGTTTCGATGGTCACGTTCTTTTACGTTTCCTCGCATTGTAACGAGATTTTAATGCCCGTAAACGGCGATATATTGAAATTTATTGAGAGTGGTGAGGCTGAGTGTTAATAAATTGTGGGATTTAGATGGGTGTGTTGATGTACATGGGAACTTATTATTTTAAAATCATTTTTTGTACAAATATTACTAGATGTTTTAATTTATATTGGAATTTTTTAAATTTTGTCTTCAAGAAATTTTAAAATACTAGCAATAAGTATAATTAATTATTGTAATAGTTAAGAATTGTGATTTATTAATAGTTAAGAAGTGATGATTAATTCATACTCAAGAATTCATTAATTAACAATTAAGAATTAGTGATCAATTTAAAGATTAATTAATAGTTAACAATTAATGATTAATTTAAAGATTAATTAATAGTTAACAATTAATGATCAATTTAAAGATTAATTAATAGTTAAGAATTAATTATTAATTTAAAGATTAATTAACAGTTAAGAATTAATGATTAATTTAAAGATTAATTAATAGTTAACAATTAATGATTAATTTAAAGATTAATTAATAGTTAACAATTAATGATCAATTTAAATATTAATTAATAGTTAAGAATTAATTATTAATTTAAAGATTAATTAACAATTAAGAATTAGTGATCAATTTAAAGATTAATTAATAGTTAACAATTAATGATTAATTTAAAGATTAATTAATAGTTAACAATTAATGATTAATATAAAGATTAATTAATAATTAAGAATTAATGATCAATTTAAAGAATAATTAATAGTTAAGAATTAATAATGACTAATAGTTAAGAAATGATGACAACCAGTTAACAGTAAAAAAATAATGACAACTAATTACCAGTTCAGAATTAAAAATAATTAAGAGTTAAGAATCAAATCATAATTAATAACTGACAACTAACATAAATCAACATAATCAGATTTAATCAAGAGAAAATCGTTTCCTGCGCCTAATAAAACATAAATCAACAAGAGTTGCAAACAATCATGACGACCAATAAACTGATCCATCATGAAATTTTTCGCTAGAAATAATTCCAGCTGAAGATTGAACACACATATAAAGTCAATTACAAGGTTTCAATAGTTTGATCGATCACCTAATTAATTTCACCTAATTTTTATAAAATTCGAGTCTCGTAGAAAAGTCAAGAAATTTATAGATTGATCGATGATCCTTATTAACGCGGATTTTTGTTCGAAATCTAATTATTTGAAGATCCCACGATCCACCAGATCAGCGAAACCAACCAACACGAAAAAATGTACCGTTGTTGATTACGTTCCAAGAAATTGGTCTCCCGTTTATCGTATTTTGTCGTACAAGACAGATCTATCAGTGTCCAGTGATGAGAACTGCTTAACCTTCCTATATCCACGTGATCGTCAACGCGTGTCTCCGGTTCGTATGGTACAACTATATGTATATCGTCTATCGCTCACCCCATATCCTGTATCCTGTGTCGGGATATCAGATTATCACGCGGTAAGCGTTTTTTCTGTGGCTCTGCGTTGCCGCCTTCGTGTCCTTTTAGAAGCGTTTTCTCATCAGGTACACTTTCGCCACTTTTTTTTTATTAATAACCCTTTCATTTTTACTTCTTAATAATTTTTTTTTATATTGTCTTTGTCTATGTTGTTTTGTATAATTTTCTGTGAGCAATTGTATTAATAGTATGAACTAATTGTACTAACTGTGATGCAATTATCAATTGTACTGGAACATCTTGTTATTGCACATTTTAGTTAACAGAAATTTTTGCATTTTTATGGTCAGGTATTTTGTGAATTTTTAGGTTTGCTGAATTTGGGGAAAATGTGAAATTATTATTTTTGGAAATTTTGGGCAGTTTCAACTTTGCAGATTTTTAAAAGTAGCATTTTTAGATTTCTGAATTTCTAGATTTTCAAATTTCCAGCTTTCCAAATTTCCAAATTAAGTATTACTAAATTTTTATATTTACAAATTTTGTGAATTTTCTGTTTTATAGAATTTTACACAGAAATTGAAATTTCTGTGTGTAAATTTCTAAATTTCCAGCTTCCCAAATTTCTACATTTCTAAATTACCAACTTTCAAAATTTCAAAATTTCAAAATTTCCAACTTTCCAAATTTCTAAATTAGTAGCTTCCTAAATTTCCAAATTTCTAAATTACCAACTTCTCAAATTTTTAAATTTCTAAATTGCCAACTTCCCAAATTTCTAGATTTCTAAATTTCCAAGCTTCCAAATTTCTAGATTTCCAAATTTATAATCTCTTAAATTCAAATTTGAAATTGAGCTGTATTCTAAAATAATTAACTAGGGAAAATTATGTAGGGATAGGGGGTGCAAGGATTTAGATTTATTACTGAGGGTGGTAGAAGTGCAGAAAGGAGAAAGTTTGGGACTTAGGAAGGAGGTAATTTATAGTTTGGAGGACCCTGAGATCCAAACGTTGTCTGTTTTGAGGAAGAAAAGCTTGAGAATGTATTAGATGGTGAACAAATGCTTCATTTCTAAAGACGAAACTAGGATGTGCTCACGGTTTTAGTATCTGACAAATACTATCTCATTCCAAATAATATTATTTTGTTCCAACATCATTTTACTCTAAATAATATTACTTGGTTCCAACATTATCTCCTTGCAAATATTCAGTTCCAATACTTGAACCAAACATTTGAAAAATGTGAGGTTGACCCTAAAGGAATCTCAGCCATAGATGTCCAACTGAAAGAATCAATTTTTGCAAAAGAGTCACATGACAATCCAAATAATATTTTGTTCCAACCTCATTTTATTCTAACTAATATTACTTGGTCCCAACATTATCTCCTTGCAAATATTCAGTCCCAATACTTGAACCAAACATTTGAAAAATGTGAGGTTGACCCTAAAGGAATCCCATAAACGTCCAACTAAAAGAATCAATTTTTGCAAAAGAGTTACAATCCAAATAATATTATTTTGTTTCATCATTTTATTCTAAGTAAGATTACTTGGTTCCAACATTATCTCCTTGCAAATATTCAGTCCCAATACTTGAACCAAACATTTGAAAAATGTGAGGTTGACCCTAAAGGAATCTCAGCCATAGATGTCCAACTAAAGGAATCAATTTTTGCAAAAGAGTTACACGACAATCCTTTCAGTAAGATTTCGTCAGAGGCGAGAAGACGATCAAACCGGTAGCCGTCACTCCGAGGCAATTAGTAGGCTTCTTCAGCACCGGTAGTCACGATCGTCTGGCGATGTCTGTTAACAAGCATGTGCGCACTTCAACGTCAGTTCAGACAATGCTCGAAAGGAGGTGAAGAATGTTGGTTAGAAAGGGCTTTGTGAACTGTGTCGTCTGCCTGATGTTCGTCGGCGCCAGTACACCACGTGTCGTTGAACTGAACGACATTGTTTGACGCATAAAAGGCTGGCCCTCGCCTGCATCGAACTCTTCCTCTCGCGGTTCTCTTGCATAAACATTTCGTCTTCTTCGTGGCCAGACAAGCTTTCTTTCCTTTCCATGCGAACGGATGTTATTCAGGGAATAAAAGTCACGGTGCTTTTATTCGTTCATTAACGAGCGGACAAAGACAACTCTCGTCCATGGATTTTTCTACACTTTTCCTCGTAAAACTGTTACGACGAAGAAAATGCCTTTCATCGGACAGCAATGAATCCCTCTTCGGGATTGAAACACAACTCATGCACTCGGTTGGGTTAAGAACCTCGTGTTTAATGTTGTTTAACCATTGTGCGGATTCTGTAGAGCTTTACGTGCAGAGTCTTACGCCGCCATATTTGAATGATACTTGGATTTCTGCGTCGCATAGGCAAGTGGGATCTTGGGAATTTCTTTGCTTGCGTTCGTGCGAAGGTATTGACATTTATGTATAGTATACTTATTTTGACATGTAAATATATGGAATTATAAATATATAAAACGATTATATGTTGATGTATGAAATGGCATAGCATCAATGGTAAAATTATTGTTGTTACACAGAATAGTATAATTTATTATTATGCAAGACAGAACAATTTACTATAATTGTTATTCAAAGTAGTATTATTTATTATAGACACATAAAACAGTATAATTTATTATAGTCATAAAAAACAATATACTTTATTATAATCATCATACAAAATTATAGTTTATTGTTGTCATTGTACACAACAGGACAATTTATTATTGTTATTGTGCAAAACAGTGTAATATATTGTTATTATATAGAGCAGTAATATCGTTATTATATAATACAGTACAATTTGATACGTTATTATAAAAAGTAGTACAAGTTATTATTGTTATAACACTTAATAAGTATAACTTACATTAACAACTTAAAACTTGAACAATTAAAACTTAACTCTATAGTTATTAATATAACTTAAAGCTTGAAAAATTTTAATTTAACTTTATAGTTATTAATACAACATGAAACTTGAAAAATTTAAACTTAACTTTATAGTTATTAATAAAATATAAAACTCAGAAGACTTAAACTGAACGTTACAGTTATAAGTATAACCATAACCTAAAACAGTATGAAGAATATATCATAAATTCCCTAGAACTATAAATTCCTTCAAATCTATCAACTATTCCAAAAAAGATGTGTCTATGAAAATCCTATGAAAATATAACTATAACTTAAAATAGCATGAAGAATACATCCTATAAATTCCCTAGAACTATAAATTCCCTAAAATCCACTATAAACTTTCGCAAAAAAAGATGTGTCTGTAAAAATCCTATGAAAATATAACTATAACTGAAAACAGTATAAAGAATATATCACATAAATTCCCTAGAACTATAAATTCCCTAAAATCCACTATGAACTTTCGCAAAAAAAGATGTGTCTGTAAAAATCCTATGAAAATATAACTATAACTTAAAACAGTATAAAGAATATATCACATAAATTCCCTAGAACTATAAATTCCCTAAAATCCACTATGAACTTTCCTAAAAAAAGATGTGTCTGTAAAAATCCTATGAAAATAGAACTATAACTTAAAACAGTATAAAGAATATATCACATAAATTCCCTAGAACTATAAATTCCCTAAAATCCACTATGAACTTTCCCCAAAAAAGATGTGTCTGTAAAAATCCTATGAAAATATAACTATTACACAGAACAGTGTAAAGAATTTATATAAATTCCCTAGAACCATAAATTCCCCAAAACCCGCTATTAACTTTCCGAAATAGAAATATGTCTATGAAAATCTCAGAATTTCGAGAATGTAGAATATTCTAATTTTCAGAGTTAATTGTAATTTCATGATTGACACGTAAAAGTTAAAATCGCGTTATATTACCGAAAACGCGTTGACGCGCTGACAAAACCGACTTAGCCGGTTCTCATCGTGGCACACAGCTTCCGGCACACCGAGATGTCACCTCGGTTTTATCCCAGGTCAGGATAATACGAGCGGACAGCCAGCCAAATTGCCCTGGTACAAAATAGACCGAGCAGACCCGTTTGCGTGTTCGTCGTTTTGGAATTCATACACAGCTGGCTTGAATTGTCCAGCTTCTATTCCGCTTTAAATCTGGACCCATCCCGACCGAATAATGCAACCTACTCGCGTGACGCGTTTGAAATATGCACGCATACGCGAAATAGAATCCGTACACGCGAAATTGGCACCGTGGCTATCTTTAAAGGGATAACGTTCTTTTTCTTTCTTTTTGAAAGATTAGGTACTTGTTGCTTGCATATTTTTCCTTTCGTGTTATGTCATTCATTTGTGGTACTTTGTTAAATTGATTCATTGTATATTTTGTTTTGTGTCAATGATTTTTTGTTAAGTTGACTTTGTTTCACTAAATTGGAACTATATTGGTTATGTGCAATTTTTAGTGACTGTATTGGAGACATTGAGAATTTGAAAATTTTGGGATTTTAGAAATTTAGGACTTTAAGAATTTGGATTTTTGAAGTGCTAGAATATTGGGAAATTTGGGAATTTGAGAAATTTGAGAATTTGAGAGCTTGAGGCCTTTGAGAATTTTGAAATTAGAGAGTTTGAAATCTTAGAAATTTTGAAATTTAATTTAGGATCCAGAAGATTAAGAAATTTAGGGGTTTGAGAAATTAGAGATATTTGAAATTTGACAATTTTTAATTAATTTGGGGATTTAAAAATTGAGGAATTTGAGAGCTTGAGGATTTGGAAATTCAAGAATTTGAAAACTTAGAAATTTTAGTTTGACAATTTAGAATTTATACAAAATGCTAATTCAAACATCAAGGACAATTTCGAAACTGAATATTTTTAAGAAAAAAGTAATGTTAATTCGAAAATAAATTATGACTGTTCTCTGTACGTTCGACGCAGTATTCTAATCGTTTGTATGCTTTATATCGAACGATTTATAGTTACATTAATCAATACGAATTACTATTTGATTCTATGTGGTTAATGTAACCACAAATCGATCGAAGAGGAGCTTGAGAAAAACCAGAGCATTAGTCAATCGAGTAGTGTTGATTTTTCCTGAAATTACCTGGAAATTGTGCAAATTTAGAAAATTGAATACTATAGGAATTTTTGTATACAAAAACCTTTTAAATTTAATCGAAACTTCAACAATTTTAGAATTTCAGAATTTAATAAATTTCGGAAATTCAAATTATTTGTAGGAATATAATTTCTCATTTAATTTCAATTTAGTATAATGTAATATATTATTAAAAATGTTCACTTTATATTTAACGAATATAATGTACTTTCACATGTAATGAATGTAATACAATGCAAATTCATATTTAGTGCATATAAAACAAATTTCACATATAATGAATATAATACAAATTCACATATAATGAACAAAACACAATTTCACATTTAATCAATATGTATAATAAAATTTCACATATAACGAATATAATACAATTTCAGGTGTAAAATATTATACAAATTCATATTTAGTGCATATAAAACAAATTTCACATATAATAAATATGAAATAAATTTCACATATGATGAATATAATACAAATTCACATCTAATGCACATAATACAAATTTCACACATAATGAATATAATGTAAATCCATATTTAATGCACACAATCCAAATTTCACTTATAACGAATATAATACAATTTCACATGTAACGAATATAATATAAATTCCACATTAAAACACTAAATTTAAAAGAACCAGAACTAATAACACCACCAATCACTGTAAAATTACTTTCCATGTAAAGAAAGGTAACATTTGACAAACCCAAGTTCCAGCTCCGTCCATTAGCATTAGATCTACGATTGAGCCCAACATAATGGCGCAATTTGCCAAGGATAGAACCGTTCTGTATTGCAGCAATTACCCTCTAACGTTCGAACAATACGTGATAAATATTGAAATTATCAGGATAAACGCACAGCAATCCAACAAAGCAGCCTCTGGGCAGCGTAGCGGGCCGGTCGATCCGCGCCGCGTTCGATTAATCGGGCCGCATGAAATATAATAAAGCTTGCGAGGAACGCATTAGCGTAAATTTCAAGAGCATCGAACGATATCTTCGCGGCATCCTCATAGCCGACCGCCCGTAACTTCAGCTATTTTAGACCGAACCGTTTTAGACATAAATTACACAGCCGAACAACGAACGTATCCTGCTGCGAGGTGGCGATTCGGGCCTCGTTGGATCGACAAAAATGTTTACGGAGCAAAACCTAAACGTCTCGGGTTGCGCCGCATTTTACAGCTTCTACATCTGATGGTTCGTCTCAAGGTCACACAATGTCGGAAATCTCTACAGTTTGCGTTTCATTTTTTTTTTCTACGATTACTCGCCTACGAGCTACGGTATGAATAGATATCTCGATTATCGAGCTTTCGAATTTTCGAGCTTCTGCCATATTTATGTTTTTAGATCTCCAGATTTGGGGATTTGGGGATTTTTAGATATCGAGCTTTTGAGATTTGGGAGATATCACACTGTAAAGAGTAAGAGCTATCAAGGTTTTGAGTTTCGGAGCATTTGTGATTTTTTAATGCTTAGATTAGGAAGTTTGGAGATTCTTAGATTTTGAGCTTTCAGGAATGGGAGCTTTCGAGCTTCAAGGAATAAGAGCTTTCGAGTTTTGAAGAATAAGTGCTTTTGTACTTTTGAGAATAAGAGCTTTCGAGTTTTTAAGAATAAGAGCTTTCGAGTTTTCAAGAATGGGAGCTTTCGAGCTTTCAAGAATAAGTACTTTTGCACTTTCAGGAGTAAGAGCTTTCAAGAATAGGGGTTTTTGCACTTTCACGAACAATTTCGAACTTTCGAGGTTTCAAGAATAAGAGCTTTCAAGTTTGCAAGATTGGAGGCTTTCGAGCTTTCAGGAATATGTGCTTTTGCACTTTCAAGAGTAAGAGCTTTCAAGTTTTCAAGAATAGGTGTTTTTGCACTTTCAAGAATAATTTCGAGTTTTCAAGAATAGGAGCTTATGCTTTCAAGAATGAGAGCTTTCAAGCTTTTAAGAATAGGTACTTTTGCTCTTTCAAGAATAAGAGCTCCCAAGTTTTCAAAAATAGGTGTTTTTGCACTTTCAAGAATAAGAACTTTTAAGCTTTTAATAATGGGAGCTTCTGCTCTTTTAGGAATAGGAGCTTTCGATATTTCAATCTTCAGTGACAGCTTTCAAACGTTCAAATTTCAAAGTTTTGATGGATAGAAACTTTTTAAAACGAGAATTTTTCACTTTTAGAGCTTTCAAGGTTTGAAGTTTTCGATCGTCTGTGCTTTTGAAAATTGGAGCTTTCTAACCTTTGACTTTCAGAGCTTTAAAGAATAAGTTAGTTAAGTTTCTAAACTTTCGAGAGTATCATTTCGAATTTTCGACCTGTGCAGCTTTCAATAATCAGATTTTTCGAGCTTTTGAGCTTTCGAGTATGTGAGGTTTGAAGAACAATAGTTACTAAAAAATTTGAAGTTTTATTCTTTCTCGAACAGGAGAATTCGAGATTTGAAGATTTGAAGAATTAGAGCTTTCGAGCTTTTATTACTCTTTGGCATATGGTCACAGAAAGGTGCATCGCCCTAGATTTAGCCGTTCCTCAAACTATTCAAGAAGTTCCAGTGAACAGAGAATATCTCCACCTGGGTGGTTCGAGTTTATAGCTCTCGTGAATTAGAAGATATTTTAGTTTTAGACATAATGGGATATGGCGACGTCTTTCGAAGGGGATTTTTCATTTATTTATTAGTTCCCTATTCATAGAATTTATTACTAGAAACTTAATCGTCATTTCTTGTAAACTATCTATTTAGATCTCTTTTGTTTTACGTACAATTTGTACAATTTATTTAGAACTCAAATAAAATATTATCAAATTGAATTTGGTGTTTCATTTTATTTATTAATATAAATTTTTTATCTGTCAAAAATAAATTTTTTTTTCAAATCAATTTCGTAGTGAAAATAAAAATATCTGTAAGTGATACTTTTGAAAAGACTGTTTTAATTATTTTATTTGTAAAATGAGTATAAATGAATATAAAATTATTATTACAACTATTCGTAGTCTTTATAATTAACAAGATTTATTATATTTAATAATGTGATATAATATAGTACTTTTATTAACAATGTAGTATAATATAATTTAAATAGTACATTTTATCATTTTGATAAACGAAAAGTTATTTCCCCAGTTTTTGTATTTTCAGCCTTATTTACATCCACTCATCAATTTTCTTATATCACAGAGTTGCTTTATCTCCTAATAGTATAATATTACTCGTATCCATGTTTGAATAAAATTTACAATTTTCACTGAAATTATTCGTAAGATTCAGCTGACTCACGAACTCTCCAAAACATTCCACGTAGCCTGAATGTCTCCAGCTGGGTGGCTAAACTTTATAGCTTTCGTGGATTAGAAGGTATTTGAGTGGTTCGGAGTTTCGAAGGTTTATAGTTTATAGACTCGAAACTTGAAAGCTAAACCTGCCGTCCAATCAAAGAAAGAAAGATTTGTTTACGCTTTAGAGTGATTCTAAAACATTTGAGTGAAACTTTAACCTTCTCTCTGTCTATGGGGTGCACATCTCAAACTAATACGTTTACATTTCTTATATCAGCCTTTTCGAAAATCAATAAAATTCCACAAACACAAACACAGGTTTTGTCAAAACTTTTTACGAAAAGAGTTTACAAAACGATTTTATAAAATAATTTTACAAAACAATTTTACAAAGTGATTTTACACAAAGATTTGACAAAAAGGGTTTACAAAAGGATTTTATAAAATTATTTTACGAAACGATTTTATAGGACGATTTTACGAAAAGATTTGAGAAAAAGGGTTTACAAAACGATTTTATAAAATTATTTTACGAAACGATTTTATACGACGATTTTACGAAAAGATTCGACAAAAAGGGTTTACAAAACGATTTTATAAAATTATTTTACGAAACGATTTTATAGGACGATTTTACGAAAAGATTTGACAAAAAGGGTTTACAAAACGATTTTATAAAATTATTTTACGAAACGATTTTATAGGACGATTTTACGAAAAGATTCGACAAAAAGGGTTTAGAAAACGGTTTTATAAAATTATTTTACGAAATGATTTTATAGGACGATTTTACGAAAAGATTCGACAAAAAGGGTTTACAAAACGATTTTATAAAATTATTTTACGAAATGATTTTATAGGACGATTTTACGAAAAGATTTGACAAAAAGGGTTTACAAAAGGATTTTACAAAATTATTTTACAAAACAGTTTTATAAAAGGATTTAACAAAAATGTCACCCTATATATTTTCCCCCGGTGCAACGAGAATTTAGCAACAATTTTGCATATTATCTAATTCGTTTCGGAGCGATTTGTATAAAAATTGACAAGAGCAAAGGGGACCGCTTTATCGGCGAGATCTTTCAAACGAACGAATTGATCGACCGACTGGTGAACGATCGATTGTCGTTAATGAACGCTATAATTTACGATAGCGAGGGGCGCTGATTTATCGGCCGGTTCGGTCAGTCTGTCCTCGTCACTAATAATCGCGAATCAAGTTTGTATATCAAGTAATTGCGGCTAATACTCGAATCCATCTAATTAAGCCTCTGATGCTGAATTATTGCGTGCACTCAGGATAATAACGATATTGATAGAGGAAAAAATTAATGTACTGCCGTTGAATGATAGAGGTAGATCGCATAAATCAAAATGTAATACCTAATACGAAACAGAGTTTTCATGTCTAAAAATATTCGGAATATTTCATAAGTTTATGGGGTGTTTTATGGTGATAGGGTATTTTAATACTAAATAACATAAATTTAGTATATTTCGTGTAACGAGTTAATTACACTTTAAACATAGGTTTTAAATAAATTTAAGTAAAAGTTACATGAGTTAAATTTAATGACTCTTATGTATTAATATATATATTATTAATTATTAAGTAATTGATAATTCTTCTCTCAAATTCTTCTACAATTATAAATCCTAACCTATAAATTATTTACGTAATGTTACAGTATGAAAGTTAATAAATTTCTATTACTATAATATATTACATAAATAATTTATAGGTTAGGATTTCATTTTATAACATAATTTGAACGATATTTTATTGTCAAGCTCACTGTTACTTATATAAATACAGTAAAAACACCTAAATCTAACCTAAAGTAATCTAACCTAATCTATAAACCTAAAGTAATCTAACCTAACCTATAGGATTTCATTTTGTAACATATATTTTGAACAATATTTTATTGTCAACATCATAGTTACAGAAATACAGTAAAAATACAGATATATTATTAAAATTAATCCAAACAAATTAAAAAATAATTTATTAAATTAATCCTACATTCACCCACCCTTTCAAAATAACAAATGAACGTCAAAATATCTTTCGCAACCGATTTCTAAGAAATTTTCAAGGATTAGCAGAGCAGAAAGATGTCGTAGAGAAGAAAGAAATTTTCATATTGTCTTCTAATCCTCGAAGGATTATAATTAAAGAGTGGGCTCGTTAAGAGACAGATATCATTTTCTTTGTCCACCCTTGATCCGACAGTGACGAATGATGTTCAGAACGACGATGCTCTACTTTAATGTATCTGAAACACAGAGACGTGGTTGTGTCGTCTCTTTACCTTCAACGCGTATCGCTTGACTGCTTTCAGTCCGACAGGATAAACTTCGAAATAATTGTTTTGACATACTTAGCCGGAGAAATGACAAACCGAACGGTGATACGGTGCAGATAACGAACAGGGATCGACAGCAATTTCCACGCATTGAACATCTTGTATCGGTACTCTGAAATGTACATACACTTCTCGTTTCTTATTGTACGATCATCGTCATTTCTGTCCCAGTTATTTCTT
The DNA here is from genome assembly GCA_945859595.2 of Megachile willughbiella. Taxonomy (NCBI): domain Eukaryota; kingdom Metazoa; phylum Arthropoda; class Insecta; order Hymenoptera; family Megachilidae; genus Megachile; species Megachile willughbiella. The sequence continues at coordinate 5,731,671 of OX243807.1, forward strand.
TCCTTGCGTGAAAAATTTGGCATTTTGTACATTTCTTTCATGATTCTGATTTTTGGAAAAATTCGTTTATTTATTAAATGTGATAATAAGAAAATAATATTCTTTTCTTTGGTGTCGAATATTCACTTTTTTTTAAATATTGTTATAGAATTTATTTTTAATTTATTATACATAATTATTATTTTTTAATGTAGTGCAATATTTATTCATTTTTAGTAGATTATATATTTATTCATTTTTAATATGTCATGATATTTATTTATTTTTAGTGCATGATGCATTCTTTAATTTTTTATGTGTTATAATATTCATTAATTTTTAGTGTATTATATGACCATTTATTTTTAGTATATTATGTGCTGAGTTTGTATTATAGTATTCATTCATTTTTAGTGTACCATAATATTTTAATATGCTGTAATATTTATTTCGAATATATTCATTGATTTTTGTTATATTACAATTTTGAACAATTTTTAATATATTAAATATTCCAACATTATTGATGTACTACATATTCATTTATTTTCAACATATTATTATGAAGTTAAGTTTCTTATATTACAAAATTTGAATGAAACTTGTAGCTATAATACTGATAACTTATTACATTTATTAATGTAAATAATACAATTTCAGAAAATTTCAAAGAAAGTATCACAAAAATAATTTTTTTTTTTCATTAAAAAAATATATATATTTAAATTATTTTTTAATTAAATGAATATTATAAAACATCAAACGTGAAAATGCAGCTCGTATAGTTTTCCATTTGATAGCAATAAAATTGTCAAGTATCATATCAAGCAACACATTAAAATTTCAATTAATATTGAAGTAATCGATCAGCGACTATCTCCCTGCGAATAAACAGTGAAGAGAATGATGTTCGATTAAAAAAATGCAGAAAACAAAATCACGTAAACAGTAAAATTTTTCAAAACGTCTAAAAGTATGATAATGTCTTTTTATTTGTAAGTGGGGTCTCGCAGGAAGGTTTTTAATTATTTATGCATTTTTAATTAACGAAATAAAGCATCAAAAAGCAGATAAATACAGAAGCAAGTATTAAGTTGAAAAAATCAAGAAAAAAACGAGATTTGATAAAGAGTTATGTAAGAATTTATTTAACAATCTCGAACGATGATAACTGCATCAAGAATCGGCGCCAGTGACTTGTCATTCACAGATTTACGTTATAAGAGCAGAAAAAAGTCACTATTATCAGCGCGAATAGTGTTAAAAATTAACAAGATACTATTTCATCATAATTTCTTTAAATTTATACTCACTAAATTATCAGTTGCTACTGTAAATTTAATTTTGTAAGTACAAAATTGTTTTTTAAAAATTAATTTTTGTAAATTTGATGGGTACTTTTTAATTATTATTATTTTCTGTAGATTTGATTTTGTGACTAAAAAATTATTATTGTAAGTAAATCAGGTTTTGAGAAATAATTACCGAATAATTTAAGAGACTATATTAAAATAGAATTAACATTTCGATAAATACTGATTTTAAAAATAATTTTGTACTTAGAAAATAAAATTTACCAAAAGTAATAATTTTCACAATTTCCAAATTTTATTAATACCAAAATGTTACTCATCAAACTAAATATTGAACAAATAAAATATTGATAATTTCTCGAATTTTTATATTTAATTCTTGATCCATGTTGCAACCAAGAATTGTTAAAAACAATATAAAACTCTGATAGCAAAAGTGTTAACAATGTTATCGAGGTGCATTAAGAATACACTATCATTCTTATTATTAACAGCGCGAAAACAACAAATTTTCCCGAACAAAATCGAACGAGCTAAGAAATCAAACAGTTCGAACGGTCATGATGTTTCAAAGTACCTATCTCGTTTGACCATGATTCAAGGGAGATTACTGAAGCATATCTTTTTTTTTTGGGTAAATTTGGCAGCTTCTTTCCTTGTAACATTATCTCGTTCGAGAAGGAGGCTTCACAGTCAGTGGCCTGAAATTAGCGATTCATTTGTTGGGTTAATCACGCTTGATAAGTCAGGCCAGCTATTCTCGTTCGTTGATTAGCTGCGGCGTTTAAGAATTTCGATCAAAATACGGCCGCAATAAACATTCAATCCAAACCAATATTCTGTGTCCGATGTATCTTCAGCTAGGATATTATTCACGTATTTTCACGTAGTTTCAATTTTTATAAAAATCAGAATATTTCAATTTTTATGAAAATCAGAAATTTTTAGTTTAAATATAGACTTATTTGATCAACAGAAAAATATTTAAGAAAATTCATTTTTATCTTAATTTTAGTTAAAATTCCCATCACAAAATTTTAAGTAATTTTAAATAAATATGATGAAAATTTAAATATAAACTTATTTGATGAACAGAAAAATATTTTAGAAAATTCATTTTTATCTTAATTTTAGTTAAAATTCCCATCACAAAATTTTAAGTAATTTTAAATAAATATGATGAAAATTGATAAGTACAATCTATCATCAAGAAACATTCAATATGAAATAAATATGGATGATAAAAACGATCTTCATAAGCAACAGTCCCCTAAATAAATTACCTCTAGGTTAGATTATTAAAAAAGCAGAATAAATCAGCAAAACCTTTTAAGAATAAATAAGTAAAATAATTAAAATCATACGTTCTAGATGACAAGTTAACAATAATAAACTATTTCCCCATTTCCTTTTGAATCATAGTTTCATACCTAATCCTAACCTCAATCGTGTTCAGAACCTGTATTCAGACTTCCTTGATGAAATTCACCGTCCGCTTCATCAGATACTCTAATAACAGTATAATATTAATCTCGTATTTTTTCGCGTTAATTAGAAGACACCCAGATGAATGAACGAGTAAAAGCTTTCTCGAGTGTCGATCGTGTACCGCCTCGGGGTCTAACACCTTCGAGATCCGCCTTACGTAAAGGTAAAATCGACTTGATGTAATTCATTCGGACACGCTAACTTATAAATTATAATTACACTCGGCTGTTATTGCGATATCTAAAAACGATACGCTCACGATTATGTAATTATACACGTGTGTGTGCGCGTACGTGAAAGTATATATGGCATGTGTTCGATTTTACAAACACGAGTTTGATTTAGCCAGGCGCGTGTTACCTGACTTTATTCGCGTGTACATTCGAGGTGAATGTAGGAAATGCAAAACGACGATGAAATATTGACAAACGCTCGCGCGTGTCGACTACGTGTGTACAAACAAATTAAAAGCGAAATGAGAAAACGAGTTTCATTCATCCAACGGGAACGATATAGATCCTTTTAACACCGGGGAGTTAAACAAGTTAAGCTAATGATTAACGTGTCTCCTTTTTTACTTTGCGATTAAATGTCAGGATGCTGGAATTTTCGATTCGTTGGAATGTTGAAATTATCAGTTTCAAATTTTTGGATTTCCGAATCCTTAAATTTTTGCATTTATCAATTCTCGAATTTCTAGACTTTCGATTTCAAATTTTGGGATTTTTGGATTTTCAAATTTTTTTGTTTCTCAGTTTTTGAATTTTCGGGGTTCTAAATTTATTAGATTCTCAAATTTCTATATTCTCAAACTTTTGAATTTCAAAATTTTCCCATTCTTAAATTTCTAATTCCCTAGATTCCACAATTTCCTAAATTTCGAATCCCCTAGATTCCCCCATTTCTAAATCCCCAATTTCCGAAATTTCTAATTCCCTATATTCCCAAATTTCCAAATCCCAATTTCCTAAATTTCTAATTCCCTAGATTCCCAAATTTCCAAATCCCCAATTCCTAAATTTCTAATTCCCTAGATTTCCAAATTTCCAAATCTCCAACTCCTAAATTTCTAATTCTCTAGATTCCTAAATTTCCAAATCCCCAATTCCTAAAGTTCCAATTCCCTAGATTCCCAAATTTCTAAATCCCCAATTCCTAAAGTTCCAATTTCCTAGATTCCCAAATTTCTAAATCCCCAATTCCTAAATTTCTAATTCCCTATATTCCCAAATTTCCAAATCCCAATTTCCTAAATTCCTAATTCCCTAGATTCCCCAATTTCCAAATCCCCAATTCCTAAATTTCTAATTCCCTAGACCCCCAAATTTCCAAATTCCCAATTCCTAAATTTCTAATTCCCTAGACCCCCAAATTTCCAAATTCCCTATTCCTAAATTTCTAATTCCCTAGACCCCCAAATTTCCATTTTCCCAATTCCTAAATTTCTAATTTCCTAGACCCCCAAATTTCCAAATTCCCAATTCCTAAATTTCTAATTCCCTAGATTCCCAAATTTCCAAATCCCAATTTCCTAAATTCCTAATTCCCTAGATTCCCCAATTTCCAAATCCCCAATTCCTAAATTTCTAATTCCCTAGACCCCCAAATTTCCAAATTCCCAATTCCTAAATTTCTAATTCCCTAGATTCCCCAATTTCCTAAATTTCTAATTCTCTAGATTTCAAAATTTCCAAATCCCCAATTCCTAAATTTCTAATTCTCTAGATTTCCAAATTTCCAAATCTCCAACTCCTAAATTTCTAATTCCCTAGATTCTCAAATTTCCAAATCCCCAACTCCTTAATTTCTAATTCCCTAGATTCCCAAATTTCCAAATCCCCAGTTCCTAACTTTCTAATTCCCTAGATTCCCAAATTTCCAAAGCTCCATCGATAACTCTATTAATTCCTAAATTTCTGAATGGTAGAATTGATAAATACACCAAAAATGACTGTAACGTCGATTGTTCCTTCCGTCGCCATTTTCCCTAGAAGTCAACCCATTGCTCGTCACATAACCTCCATATCTCCACATGCGCCACCCATTGCTACAACCTCATACAACCTTGTATAACCTCATAAGCTTGTAATATTATAAAAATAAACGAACAATTTCATGTTCGGCACATTAAAAAAGACGGATCAATTAAATATTATAGGAGCTAAACGACAGGGATGATCAAAGATGATAAGTACTCTGCGTGGTTACATCTCATCTTCTTCAATTGCTCAAATAAAATGATTACTTGAGGCAATAAAGCATTAAGAATGTTGCATGGAGAAAGTACAAACACCATCTCGTTGAATAAACGAGAAAACAATTAACCATCGAAGACGCTAAGTATGATTGCCTATTAACGTAAACACGATTGATGGTACCAGTAATCAGCGCGGTTTTGCAAAAGTTCAGTCAAAGTTATCTGTCATTTTCTCGTGCCTAGTAACTATCGCCGTTGCGTGTCGAAACATCTTAGGAATTGAATATTTTAAAACTGAGAGTTTACGTATCTTCGATTCGATCTTTATGCTCGATCATTGCCGTAACGAAAGGGTTAAAGACCCAAGAAAACGCGAGCGTTAGTCATTCTATGCTTCTTCATGCTTTTCAAGGAATACAATCGGCATAACGCACTTGTATTTTGTTTTGAATGGTCGTGTTCTGGTGACAAGTCACTTGGGAAAGAATAAAATTGAAGAAGAGAGAGTTACTGTTTTGTTTGACCAGGTAATAATTTGAGCACATTTGAAATTTTGCTATAAAATCATTTTGTGCAATTATATCATTATTTTGACCATTATTTTTTATTATTTTAACAATTTCCAACAGCACAAGTAATGTAATTAAATTGAAGTCTTTGATCGGTAACAATTATGCAAAAATAAATTATTTTTTGCGAGACGCACGTGGTGTGTCACCGATTCCAGTGAACTTCATGCATAAGACGCACACGGTGCGTCGTCAATTTCATTGTGTAGATGCCATAAGACTCATTCAGTGTGTATTCACTGCTAGAAAACATGTGTTATGTCCGTTGTTCTATATAACTTCATTAAGACGCATACGGTGCGTCAATCATGTTACATAGACAAGATCAGACGCATACGGTGCGTCAATTGTTTCATATAAGACGCACCTGTTGCGGCAGTTGCTTCACATAGTTAATAAACACATTACAGTTCAATGTTAGTCTTAAATCAGTAACATAACACACCATGGGTCAATTATATTATATGAATAATATTGTACACATACGTCACATATAATATACGAGCAACATAAGACGCATATGCTGCGTCAATTACTTTATATTATCATAAACACATGTAATGCATCGTTTGTATTAAATCAATAATATAAGACGTATATGGTGTGTCAATTATTTTATATGCATAACAGAAGACGCATGAGGTGCGTCACTTACAGTACACGAGTAACATAAGACGCACACGTTGCGTCAATTGCTTTATCTCATGAAAATAAACGCAAGTACTGCACTGTTCGTAATAAATAAGTAATATAAGACGCATAAGCTGCGTCAATTTTATTTGGGGATTAACAGAAGACGCATGAGGTGCGTCACTTACAGTACACGAGTAACATAAGACGCACACGTTGCGTCAATTGCATTACCCCATTAAATAAACGCAAGCCTGCATTCTTCGTAATAAATGAGTAATATAAGACGCATAAGCTGCGTCAATTTTATTTGGAGATTAATAGGAGACGCATGAGGTGCGTCACTTACAGTACACGAGTAACATAAGACGCACACGTTGCGTCAATTGCTTTATCCCATTAAAATAAACGCAAGTACTGCATTGTTCGTAATAAATATGTAATATAAGACACATAAGATGCGTCAATTTTATTTGGAGATTAATAGGAGACGCATGAGGTGCGTCACTTACAGTACACGAGTAACATAAGACGCACACGTTGCGTCAATTGCATTACCCCATTAAATAAACGCAAGCCTGCATTCTTCGTAATAAATGAGTAATAAAAGACGCATAAGCTGCGTCAATTTTATTTGATGATTAACAGAAGACGCATACGTTGCGTCAGTTGTTTTATATGCAATAATATAAGACGCATAGGGTGCGTCAGTTGCTTTATACGAACGAAATCAGACGTACACGATGCGTCGTCGGTTTCAAACACATTCAATACAGCAATATACGTTAATACGAAGAGGCAAAATAGCATGCATGCAATTTCACCGCGGTCGCACGTGCGTGCATGTCATTCCCTCCTCGGTTGGAACGCATAAAGAGATCCTATTAATAGGTCGCATGCTCAATTGACAGAGCTCCCGTGTAATTTATACTCTGCACCGTGACAGTTATTAGGAACCGGCCCTATACAATAAGGAAGCTGATCGAACAATAATGTCCTGCTGAATATTCGAAAGTTTCGAAACGTCCGATCCTTTTTCGTCGCTCGCGTAGCTTCTGGTTGCTATTCTGACGCAACAGTTTCCTTCCAGTGATTTAGTCAAACAATCTTTCTGCATTCCTCGTCTTGTATCTTTGATTCGGAATTAATGGAAGCTATTAATTGTTCCATTGACTGCTATTAGCAACGGAAGTAGATAATATAATCGGTAGCGTGATTGTAGAATGTGTGTATGCTTTGTGTGGAGATGTCTGTGGATGTCTGTGTTGTGCAGATGTTTAGATACGCAGGTTCTTAGATCTGGTGATTACTATCTATAAATTCTTACGTACTCAAGTTTCTATGTTATCAAATTTTTATATGGTTGAATTCCTTTGTCCCAGAATCCCCAGATTTCAAAATGTCTGTACTCCAAATTGATATTCACTTCAAATTCATCCAAATTCTTAATTTTTTACATTTACAAGTCTCTATAGTTCCAAATCTCTACATCCACACATTTCTGCATCCCCAAGTTTCTATATGTCGATATGTACCCAAATTCCTATATTTTCTTATCCCTACATCTCCAAATCTCTATATGTTCAAAATACTTGCATCTCCAAATCTCTATATCTCCAAATTCCTACATCCCCAAATCACTACATTCCCAAATTTCTGCATCCTCAAGTCTCTGTATGTCCAAATCCTTATGTCTCCAAATTTCTATATGCCCTTTCTATATTTTCTAATCCCTACATGCCAAAATCTCTATATGGCCAAATTCCTATATTACCATACCCTCAGCCCTAAATTCCTACATCTCCAAATCTCTAAATCTTCAAATCCCTATGTCCTGAAATTCTTATATCCCCACATTCCTATATTGCCAAATCCCTATATCTTCAACTCTCTATATGTCCTCATTCCTATATCCTCAAATTCCTATATCTCAAAATTTCCGCATCCCCAAATCTATATATACGTCCAAAACCCTTATGTCCCTAAATTCCCACATTTTCAAAATCCCTCACTCCCCAAATCCCTAGACCCCACATTATCCCTAATTTTTTACATTTTACACGAATCATTGCAAATACATATAGAATTTGATTACTGAAATTGTCTATTTTGTAGTACAAGTAATCAATGAAATAATAATTTATGAAATGATCAATGTCTAATTCAGCTCGAGTCTGTATCCGGAACTGAAATTCACCTTCGTGCCTTCACGTAAAGTTTACACACGGTTTCCACATAACGTCGAGTTTTGTGCCTCGTACGTGACGAAAATCCAGTATGTTTGTTAAACTACGTTGCAGGTGGCGACTAAGTTTCGAATATTACACTCAAAGCGAATGAAACTATTATTAGCGCATATGAAACGATCGTTAAATGCTCGCTTCGAATTGCACTTGGAGAACTACATTCTGTAACTCGTTCCGTCTAAATGTTGCATTATGCGGTCGAAATATAACGACAGAAGTATAAGAAATAATTACAAATCAAGACTCGTGTAACATCTCGTGTAGCCACATTACAGGAGTGCATAAATTAGTTTTCCACGCTTAATGAATGCCTTCTATGTAAAGGATTAAGTCGTTAAAGACACCTGGAAATAACGATATTCGCTCGAAGGGATTTCGTTCGCCACAATGGATTCCGTACCTCATTCCATCGAGATACAGATAGCACCGTGGTCGAACGAAACTTTCGATGAATATAATCGATAACGATTGATAAATGATTCGTACCGATGCATGTATCGTTCTGACAGCCGATATGCATAATATATCGTAGATCATGAACCGCGTGCGTGTACCATGTGTGGTCTATACGCGATTTCGAATGCCTAACTTTGCGAATTTAGTTCACTTCATTTAGCTCACTATTGTGTCAACCATTTCGTTTTACCAATTTTTAATACACCTTTGTGCGATCATATTCTACAAAATTTAACACTAATTGTATTGACGTATTATGAAATTAATAAACACCTAAATTGTATCGACGTACTTTAAAATTAAACAAATGACATACTTGAATAAATACCTTAAATTATATTCATACATCGACTAGGAGAAAAATATAAATTTTGTAATCTAAAATATGAGTTGGAAATTTTGTATCACCAACCATTTTGTTTTACGAATTTTTAATACAGCTTTGTGTGATCATATTCAATAGACTTTGACACTAATTGTATAATGAAATTAATAAACACCTAAACTGTATCGACGTACTTTAAAATCAAACAAATGACATACTTGAATAAATACCTTAAATTATATTCATACATCGACTACGAGAAAAATACAAATTTTGTAATCTAAAATACGAGTTGGACATTTTGTATCACCAATCATTTTGTTTTACGAATTTTTAATACAGCTTTGTGTGATCATATTGAATAGACTTTGACACTAATTGTATAATGAAATTAATAAACACCTAAATTGTATCGACGTACTTTAAAATTAAACAAATGACATACTTGAATAAATACCTTAAATTATATTCATACATCGACAACGAGAAAAATACAAATTTTGTAATCTAAAATACGAGTTGGACATTTTGTATCACCAACCATTTTGTTTTACGAATTTTTAATACAGCTTTGTGTGATCATATTCAATAGACTTTGACACTAATTGTATAATGAAATTAATAAACACCTAAATTGTACCGACGTACTTTAAAATTAAGCAAATGACATACTTGAATAAATACCTTAAATTATATTCATACATCGACTACGAGAAAAATACAAATTTTGTAATCTAAAATACGAGTTGGACATTTTGTATCACCAACCATTTTGTTTTACGAATTTTTAATACAGCTTTGTGTGATCATATTCAATAGACTTTGACACTAATTGTGTAATGAAATTAATAAACACCTAAATTGTACCGACGTACTTTAAAATTAAGCAAATGACATACTTGAATAAATACCTTAAATTATATTCATACATCGACTACGAGAAAAATACAAATTTTGTAATCTAAAATACGAGTTGGACATTTTGTATCACCAACCATTTTGTTTTACGAATTTTTAATACAGCTTTGTGTGATCATATTCAATAGACTTTGACACTAATTGTGTAATGAAATTAATAAACACCTAAATTGTACCGACGTACTTTAAAATTGAACAAATGACATACTTGAATAAATACCTTAAATTATATTCATACATCGACTAGGAGAAAAATACAAATTTTGTAATCTAAAATACGAGTTGGGTATTTATGTGGATAAATGACATACATTTGACTCGTTTGACACGGTTGAAACCTTGGATACCGGTGCCATTTTGTGATAATGCCATGAAATTGCATTAGCCTTTACACGTTTCGAAATAGATCACGTCTAAAACTCCATCAGTCATTACTGTCGACTAATCGTTTAGCCATTTCATGAAGTTGTAACAGATTTCTACGTATATCAAAATGTGTGCAACATCCTTTCACAAACGGACAACGCTAATAAGAGTAACAGTTGTTTCTTCAGCATCGAGCGACAAGTTAAACAGTGCGAAAAGAAAGAAATACAGAACAGCTATCAGAAAGTTGCAAGAGTGAATCTTGTGCAGTGGTCAGATAATGAGAGCAGTTGCGAAAGAAGGTTCGTGAACGCGACCGAAGAGAATTTCGCGTTAGATATGACGGTCAACGAAGAGGGAAATACAACGGGGGTCAAGTATAATTGGTGTGCCAGTGACACCGTGTGGACGTGCGATTGCGACACGTCGCGATTCGTCCGCGAAGAAACGCGTTAATTTTGAAATCGCAATCCACGGCGCCGATTAGAAACGAAGCGAAAAGGTCAACGATGCGTTGTTCTTTCTTGTCTTCGGTGCTTCCTTTCTTTTTAGCAAGGATGCTTCCTATGGAATGCCCGTTTGCGTGAGCGTGCTGCATGTACGCGTTACAATCGTGTTCGTATGGTCGTTAATATCGTCGGGGACACGAGTCGCTGTTCGAACAACTCGGCTTTTGATCGCGTGCATAATTTTCACGTGCTGGCTGCTGATATATATTCACTAGCCAAAGAATTTATCTTGCTTTTTTTTTTTAAATAACGATAAAGAATTTATGTTATAAAGCGAGTATGTATGTGTTATATCGAGAGGTATACTTGGATTTTTAGATCTCTTATTAATTTTTATATCCATAGATTGTTATATTACTAGATATTTATATATCTGAATTACTAATATTTAGAGTTTCTGTATTCACCGATTACTAAATCCCTAGATTTCCAAATTTATCGATTCCTATATCATTAGATTTCTGTATTCATCAATACCTAAATCCCTAGACTTCTGTATTCATCGATACTTAAATCCCTAGATTTCTGTATTCATCGATTCCTAAATCCCTAGACTTCCAAATTCGTCGATTCCTAAATCCCTAGATTTCTGTATTCATCGATTTTTAAATCCTTAGATTCCCAAATTTATCGAGTCCTAAGTCATTAGATTTCTGTATCCATCAATACTTAAATGCCTAGACTTCTGTATTCATCGATTACTAAATCCCTAGATTCCTGTATTCGCCGATGCCAAAATCCCTAGATTCTTGTATTCGTCGATTCCTAAATCCCTAGATTCCTGTATTCACCGATACCTAAATCCCTAGATTTCCAAATTCGTCGATTACTAAATCCCTAGAGTCCTGTATTCGCCGATACCAAAATCCCTAGATTCTTGTATTCGTCGATTCCTAAATCCCTAGATTCCTGTATTTACCGATACCTAAATCCCTAGATTCCGATATTTCTAAATTTCTAAATTCCTAGTTCTCTACATCCTACGTTCCAAGATCTCTATATCTCTAGGTCAATATTCTCAAATTCTTATATTCTCACATCCTTATATTTTAAAATCCCTATATTCTTAAATAGCAACATTCCCAAATCCCAATACCTCCATACCTTAATATGCTCCAATTCCAAGGCCCTCAACTTTTAATATTACTAAAATTCCAATATTTCCAAATCCTAATATTCCCAAATTCCAACTTTCTCAAATTCTATCTATCCCAAATCCCAATATTCCCAAATGCTATCTATCCCAAATCTCTATATCCCCAAATTCCAACATCCCCAAATCCCAATATTCCCAAATGCTATCTACTCCAAATCTCTATATCCCCAAATCCTGATATTCCCAAATTCCAATACTTCCAAATTCCAATATTCCCAAATCCCAATATTTCCAAATCCCAATATTCCCAAATCCTATCAACCCCAAATCCCAATATCCCCAAATTCCAACATCCCCAAGTCCTAATATTCCCAAATCCTATCTACCCCAAATCCCAATATTCCCAAATTCCAACTTTCTCAAATTCTATCTATCCCAAATCCCAATATTTTCAAATCCCAATATTCCCAAATTCCAATATTTCCAAATCCCGATATTTCCAAATCCCAATATTCCCAAATCCCAATATTCCCAAATGCTATCTATCCCAAATCTCTATATCCCCAAATTCCAACATCCCCAAATCCCAATATTCCCAAATCCCAATATTCCCAAATCCCAATATTCTCAAATTCCAATATTCCCAAATGCTATCTATCCCAAATTTCTATATCCCCAAATTCCAACATCCCCGAATCCTGATATTCCCAAATCTCAATATTCCCAAATCCCTTCAACCCCAAATCCCAATATCCCCAAATTCCAACATCCGCAAGTCCTAATATTCCCAAATCCCATCTACCCCAAATCCCAATATCCCCAAATTCCAACATCCCCAAGTCCAAATATTCCCAAATTCCATCCCCAAATTCTAATATCCTTAAACCCCAATATCCTCAAATCCTAATATCTCCAAATCCCAATAAATATCCCCACATTCCTATACCTCTATCTCCCTACTTAACTGGTGACTTGAACATTCCTCCAAACAAAGAGACCCCACTCTCTAACTTCCCTTCATTCGAAAACGGCCGATCTCATCGATCTTAATTGCATCTAACGGCGCCATAGATAGGTCAAATCATGAAATTCTAATTGAATTCGAGATCGCATTGTTTTGTCCGGTAAGGAGTAAGTCACGATTATCTCGAGGCTTGCCACATCATCGGTAAACACGAGTTCGCAATCAACCAGATAATTATTCGCGACCACTTTGGTAGTTCCATTGGTTGAATTGCATTCGTCGGGTGTTTGATTGTAGTCCTGCAATTAAACGTCGCGACTTGACCAGCCGGTGGACCTTGATTGTCATAGTGTACATTGACTCACGCGAAATGACTGTCTCTCCTTATCCGGAATTAATAAGTAATTGTTCGTTTCAGTCTTGTTGAGTGCCTCCGCGAATGTTCGCTCGCTTTGAAAACACTCATGATACCGATAATTCACTGTTATTGTACTACGCGACTTGTAATAGCGTTTAAAGTCCATTTTTATGCCAATCGAAACATCTTCAAATACATATTATAAACTCTGACAGTTATTTTTGAGGTTAGGTTGTATTTCAAATCTAAGAGAAAACCCTTAAATACACCTTGTATTAAAAATAGTTAAGTTTTTAGTAAAAAATAATTGCAATTTGCTTTTCTTCTAGCTATATTGTCTTGTACTTATCGAAAAATTGTTAAATTATTCTTTTGAGGTTTTAAATTTGTTATAAGAATTTTCATAATATTTGTAGCATTTTTGGTAACATTTTAACGTTGACCTAATTTCTGGATATCATAAATTATTTATGATAGTATGGAAATACATGAGTCTCTGAATGATAGAGTCATGGATTTTATAAATTTTTAAGTGTTCAAATATTATTTCATATTCGTGATACAGTTAGGGGTCAAAACTGTCGATGTACGTTTTTGAAGGAAAACGGAGACGCTTGAAAATGGAAGAACGAGAAGAAGCACGAACGAAGTTGTGTTTTATAGGACACGTGACATTCGTAACTGCTGCCATTTGCAGAAATACGAACCATCGCGATGTATACGCACTTTTCGTGCCATTTGCGCTCAACGAGATCGTCAACGACGAACGATATCTCAAGTAACCGTCTTATTTTTCCCATGAAATTTTGTAATCCCACACGAGGGAAAACGAAATATCGCCTTCGGACTACAGTTTCATCGATTATGATCGAAATCGCGGAACTATCTTCTCCGGTTACGTTTTAAACAGATTCATCGAATCGCTGTTTAATTCGAACGAGATACTCGATTTTTCTTTCGTCAAATTTTATTTCTGCGTGTAACATGCGTAGCATGCGAAGTCGAAAAATGATACCGCCTTTTGCAATTTTCGTTACGCATGTTTACGCGTGTTTGCAGGTGTAATATTACAGTGACGATTTACATCGATTGCGAAACATTGACTACAAAATGCTTTTGCTTTATTTAGTGCGATAAAACAGCTTGTAGGAAAAAATTACGATGATTGTATTTTTAACGTAATTCAATTGTTATAAACTCACATTAAGATATTATCATACATAATAATTAAATCCATATAATATTTAAGTGTCCTAATATTAAATATCTTAATATTTTACGTGTTGAAGTGTTGAAGCGTACGCAGGAATGAGAGACGCCATTACATTGCGTCTTGGCGGGAAATTTGAACGACAATTATAGTTTCACATAAATTACAGAAGTATTATAAAGTAAATATTAAAACAAGACGAAAAATATCTATGTGTACTTAAATGTAATGTTACAGTTAAATGCAATAAATTAATATTATGATAAATTATTCCGTCTTGCTATTTTTACCCAAAGAATAGTGATCCAACTCGACTTTCCGAAAGTGACTTTCTAAATTCGTACAAATCCACGCATATATCAATCTTATTTCAATAAATCGCTTCCAGAAGATTCACCTTCAGGTTTGAATCGAACAGGTAGCTGAAACCTGAATTATCAGGCAAATCCTGAATTAATTCGTTAATCGATTAGAGTCACGGTCGGAGAAGGCGGACTCTAATCCCAGATTTCGTTATTATGCTGTAGCTAAGCTGATTTCGGTGTTTCGTAATCGATGTTCCATTTCAATTTCCCTCCACGAACCATCTCGTTTACATATTGATCATCGATCCCGCGTTGCGATTCGAGAATGTCTCGATAAGAGAATACTATATTTTCGGAACCACTCGAAATGCAAACATTAAAGATAAATCTCTTTTACCGTATCAACTTTTGTATTTATTAATATTTATTTATTATCGAAAACTTGTGTTTGTTAAATTCGTACGAATAAGAATTTTATATTATTTATAAAATAATTCGATAAATTTGATAAATTAATCTTGAGAAAATGGCGATAATGGTTAAATTAAGAATATAACAAAATTTGTACATTCTGTGTTACTTACTGCAATAATTCAATTAAAAATATAAATCACAAGTAATCTATTTAATAATTACGTGTTATGTGATTAAGATTGTACACTTATGGTTCTAGGTAATTTATCATAAAGATTAAATGTGTAAGACTTGAAAACTGAAGATTGATGCATAGAACTGCACATTCTTGGTTAAAGAGTATAATCATGTAGCTCAAATGATAGAACTAATGATTACAGAAACCTAAAGCGAGATAGCTATGCAGAATCTCGACTATTAACTATAATGATCCATCTAAAATTATAGATCCTACTAGCTATGATGACATACTTAAAATTAGATATTTCCAACTAGCAAGCATGGTTCCACCTAAAACTATTAAAACACCATTAGCAACCATGAGGACCACCTCAAGCTGTGGATCCTGGGATACTAATTTTAACAACTTCCTTAGAACGATTATTATAACTCCTCTAGGATTACAGACTCCTAGTTATAACTAGTTTTATACTGAAAGTTTCACCTTCTCATATTTTATGAAATATTAAATGTAATATTATTTTACTTGTTTTTAAATTGTTTTTAAAGTTTGAGTTATTTTCTGAAAATATAAGAATTTAAGGGTAACTGTACTTATTTTTTAATTTTTAAGTCTAAATTTGAGTTTTCATTTGTTAAATAAATTTATGTATGGAAACTACTTTATCTTTTAGGTAAAAAATATAAATTTTTCAAGGTAAATGTTAGTACAAGTTTAAGTATAAATTTTTTAAGATTAATGTAAGTACAAATTTAAGTATAAATTTTACAAAATTAATGTAAATACAAATTTAAGTATAAATTTTACAAAAATAATGTAAATACAAATTTAAGTATAAATTTTACAAGATAAATGTAAGTACAAATTTAAGTATAAATTTTTGAAACTAAATGTAAGTACAAATTTAAGTATAAATTTTTGAAACTAAATGTAAGTACAAATTTAAGTATAAATTTTTCAAGATTAATGTAAGTACAAATTTAAGTATAAATTTTACAAAATTAATGTAAGTACAAATTTTAGTATAAATTTTACAAAATTAATGTAAATACAAATTTAAGTATAAAATTTTCAAGATTAATGTAAGTACAAATTTAAGTATAAATTTTACAAAATTAATGTAAGTACAAATTTAAGTATAAATTTTACAAAATTAATGTAAATACAAATTTAAGTATAAATTTTACAAAAATAATGTAAATACAAATTTAAGTATAAATTTTACAAGATAAATGTAAGTACAAATTTAAGTATAAAATTTTCAAAATTAATGTAAGTACAAATTTAAGTATAAATTTTTCAAGATTAATGTAAGTACAAATTTAAGTATTTTACAAAATTAATTTAAGTACAAATTTAAATATAAATTTTGCAAAATTAGTGTAAGTACAAATTTAGTCATTAATTTAAATAAACTTGAAGTATAAAATGAAGCACATATTTTTCAAATAAACTTAACTAAAATTAACTATAATTTCACTATATAAATAAAAAATGTTCAAACAGAATTCTCCACTTAACAATCAATGTCAATAACAAAAGGCCCTGAATTAATTTACAAATGCAATAAATGTATAAATAAATTCATCAACTCTTTGACTAAGTAATTAGACCAATTAAAAAAATATATTAGCTCCACTTAACACATAGTTAATTAAAATTGTGAAATTTTAGCTGTGAACAGTGGTTAATGCTTCTTAACCTAAGAAGATTAGTTTCTTGTTATCTTTTATCATTTCTAACTTGAAACATACATAAACTGCATGTGACTTATGTGAACCCTTATGTAATTGTAGAACAGCCACTATTAACCTTTTGTTGATAAGAACGAATTAAATTGACCTATACTGCGCTTTCTATGCTTCACATTAAATTAACCCCGGCATTATACAATGCTAGATTACTTTCGACCCTTGAATGCTTCGGCAACGAAGATGAAGAGTAATGAACGTACGAAATGTTTCGACCAGATATCGTAAGACAAAGCAGATTTTTTAATGAAAAGAATTAGTGCTTCTAGGTTTCGATTTTTACAGATTTAATTTAGATCCAGATTTAGATTTTTATCAATTTAATAGAGATTTACATTTTTATAAATTTAACAGAGATTTAGATTGTTATAGATTAATCGAGATTTGAATTCAGATTTTTACAGATTCAATTTAGACCTTGATTCAGATTCTGATTTCTATATTTGAAAAATTGACAATTTGGTCATTTGAAAATTTCCAAACGATTGGAAAATTTCTATATTTAAAAAATTGAAATTGCGAAATTTTTAATTATGAAAATTTGACAATTTCTATATCTATAAATGTGTAACTTTGTAAATCAATTATGAAGACTTGAAAATTTCTAAATCTCTAAATATGTCAATTTGAATATTTCAAAAGCTACAAATAGGTCAATTTGAAAATTCCAAAAGCTACAAATAGGTCAATTTAAAAATTCCTAAATTCCTAATATGTCAATTTGAAATTTCCTAAATCTCTAAATATGTCAATTTGAAAATTCCTGAATCTCTAAATATGTCAATTTGAAAATTCCTGAATCTCTAAATATGTCAATTTGAAAATTCCTAAATCTCTAAATATGTCAATTTGAAAATTTCTAAATCTACAAATAGGTCAATTTGAAAATTCCTAAATCTCTAAATATGCCAATTTGAAAATTCCTAAATCCCTAAATATGGCAATTTGAAAATTTCTAAATCTCAAAATATGTCAATTTGAAATTTTTTAAATCTCAAAATATGTCAATTTGAAAATTCCTAAATCTCTAAATATGTCAATTTGAAAATTCCTAAATCTCTAAATATGTCAATTTGAAAATTCCTAAATCCCTAAATATGGCAATTTGAAAATTTCTAAATCTCAAAATATGTCAATTTGAAATTTTTTAAATCTCAAAATATGTCAATTTGAAAATTCCTAAATCTCTAAATATGTCAATTTGAAAATTCCTAAATCTCTAAATATGTCAATTTGAAAATTCCTAAATCCCTAAATATGGCAATTTGAAAATTTCTAAATCTCAAAATATGTCAATTTGAAATTTTTTAAATCTCTAAATATGTCAATTTGAAAATTCCTAAACCACTAAGTATGTCAATTTAAAAATTCCAAAAGCTACAAATATGTCAATTTGAAATTTCCTAAATCTCTAAATATGTCAATTTGAAAATTCCTAAATCCCTAAATATGGCAATTTGAAAATTCCTAAATCTCTAAATATATCAATTTGAAAATTCCTAAATCTCTAAATATGTCAATTTGAAAATTTCTAAATCTACAAATAAGTTAATTTGAAATTTCCTAAATCTACATACGTCAATTTGAAAATTCTTACATCAGAAAAATTCGAAGCTTTTCGTATATAAAAAATTGAAACTGCAAAAATCTATATCAGAAAATACCTAAACGAGAGAAACTAAAATTAAACAGTAAGAAACCATAATTGAAGTCGTAAAGCAAAAAATTCCGAGATAGAAATGTACCGTTGCCATTGAATATCAATCTACCTGAACAATAGTTTGAATCTGCAGTACCCACGTTATTTTTACGTAACAGTACAAGCACGTGCTTTCTCGAAATAAATTTGTGAGACGAATATGCAAATATAGTAGTCGTCGAGTCAACGCTCGACTTTGAGATCGTGCCGGAAAGATATCACTCGAGAGTCCCGCTATCTATAGTCATTAAAGTCTTATCTGACGAATTAAAAACGATACGTAAGGAGTATCGTAACGAAACGTGGACTCGGGAAAATTAAGATCAAACGTTCGTCAATAAATCAATCTTTCTTCTACTTCTCCTTTCATTATTAATCGAGTGTATTTAATGTAACATGAGAAACGTACTCTCCGTATTTTAACTGTGGTCGTCAGGTAAAAAGGTGTAACACGCGTACGTTTTAAGTATTCAAACAATCATGCTCTTATCTTGTCGGGTTATCATTACGTTTGTAACTTCTATCCTGTGACGTCAAGACAAACATGACCCGACTACGGTGTCGAATTTACCTGAGCTCTGATATTTTGCTTCCTTACCTGCTAGACAGTCATTATTACCAGAAAAATGAGTGATGAACTAGGGAATGTCTATTCGATATTTAATGCAAGCTACAATAAAAATATGTTAATTGTTCAGCATTACAAGTTTAATAATATAATTTAATATTTAATGGAGAATTTATTAAAACAAATTTCAGTTACATTAATTATTTCTGCAAAATTATAGGAGATAAAATTGATACTATTTAAATTAGTCTTTATTACGATTAAAAATTTGTATGTCTTCCTTTTTTGTAATTTAATAATACAAGTATTGAGAAAGTACATTTAGTTTTTAAATTTGTGTCTTTAACTTGGTATCTCAGTTAATCACTCATTATTGATATAATACTAATTTCTGATACTAATATAAATATTTCTAATTTCAGAGTGAGTACAATTTCTAATTCCAGTATAAGTGCAATTTCTACTTTCAGTAGAAGCACGCTTTTCTAAATCCCCAATACACAATCTCAAATTGCAAATATATGTCTCATTAAGCACAATGTTCACAGAGGAATTCAATGTGTCAATGATCCAGCAAAATGTGTCATCCAGTCAAGCGATTTCTGTTTTTTTAATCGACGTTTCAAATGCATACTCGAGTTATTGACAAGCGAATGGTACACGGAGAATAATGAGGATTTGCGAGGGAAATCTACGTAGAAAACTTTCACAATCTTACAACTTGACGACCTCGTTCGCATGACTAGAACCTCTGCTTCGCTCTTTTTTTCTCCCTCTTTTTATTGATACAAACTGCATATGTCTTTGTTTAAATGAATAACTTAAGGTAGCGATTAACGCCTGCATAGAAAATTCTCACTGCATACCATGAATCATACTTTTTTGTTTTATGATGCAGAAGTTGAACGATATAACTTTAGTTGAAATATGTTTTCTGATGTAGGAGACGAAACAAAGATCACGAAACAAAGAATCAAGACAAGGAATAATCCAGGTACAATTAGCGTCCGTTAGCAAACTAAATTATGGACACCTGACAACAAAACTAAAAAATGCCCATCCTCGTCTTTCCTGCAATAAGAAACAAGGACAGCAACAATTTCTTTGACATAAGATCTCAAAACGAAGAAGCAATATTTTCTCGTGCTTTCTTTTCCAAAATCTTCGTACAATTACGCAGGTCGATACAGAGCCCGTTTTTGCTTCTCGAAATGTTATAAAAATATATTTTCATATTTATCGAGTTTCAAGAGCCGAATCGCAAAATCGGGCTCTGTATCGGCCGCACAATTGCACGAAGCATATATTGCGAAAGAAAGTGTAAGAAAATATTGCTACTTCGCGTCGAAATCTTGGATCGGCGAAATTGTTGCTGTCCTTGTCTCTCCTCAGCGTAGCAACGCGAGAGAGACATGGATCGCTGCAGTTTCTCGATTTCGACGCACGAGGCCCCCAAAGTCAATTTGCATTTGGTCCGACATTTTATCAGAGTCTGGTAAAATGTCTAGTAGTTACTAGATTCAAAGGTTTAGTTAGACCTTTAAATATCGGTGATTAGAAGTCGTTTAGGTTGAACAACTTCTTCGACTGATTTATTATTTGTTTCTTCTTTCTCGGACAACCAATACGTTTCCATATTACCTTTTCTCTGTGTAGAATAAGTAGAAGATGAACCAAATGACTCCTTACAATTTTCATTAGATTCTTTATTCCACAAATCTTGACCCAAATTAATCCACGAAATTGAACGTGATAGCGATTTTGAGGATAGTGCTTTAGAGTTTCAGTGCTGAGATTTTATCAGTGCTAAATGTTTATTCTTCCCGGCTATATTATAAAAAATGTAAGTAAATTTTATTGAACAAAAGAAAAATTTCAGAATAATTTATTTAAAACATTTATAATGATAGGACATCTTATGTCATGTGATTCTAGTGAAAGATGAAATAAATACATTTTATTTAATTTATAAAATTTTAGGAAATTTCTGTTTTGTAGAGCAAGAGTCAAAGACTATTTTCAGTTGGTTGATGCTTAAGGATTAACCAACGGGGGGTTACTTGATGAAGCTACGTAGCCACTGATTCGCGGAAAAAGATGCGCTGAGATAACGGCCCATCGTGAAACTAATAAACCGCGGGAAATTAGTAGCGGCGTGTTTCTTCCTTGCAAGAAAGGTGTAGGCTAACCTTATGGTGTGTGCCGCTATCTCAGAATCCGTGGGAATAATTATGCGTCTATGTGCACCGATAAAGACGTCGCTGGATAGTGTACGTTTATTATGAGAGTGCTGGGTAAACTTTGATTATGCTTCTTTAGCACCCGTGTGGTTAAACTCGATGAGTGTTGCGATAAGTTTAGGATGACCATTTATTTTCGTGAGGAATTTAGTGCGAACTGGTTGTGAAATTACTCGAAATCGAAATTTTATATTTTTCAAATTCATAAGTTCTGATTCCTTAAATTTTTGGAATCCTAAAGTCCTACATCTCTTTCTGAAGACTCAAATTCCTAAATAAACAAATCCCTAAATCTGTAAATTCCTGTGTATACAAATCTCTACAATTCCTATATACACAAATTACTCAATTTCCAAATTCATATATACACAAATTACTCAATTTTCAAATTCCTGTATACACCTCCAAATTTCTATATACACAAATTCCTGAATCTTCAAATTCCTGTATACACAAATGTCTACATTTTCAAATTCTCATATACAAATTTCTAAATCTCCAAATTGCTATACGTACAAGTACCTAAATCTCCAAGATTTTTCGTTTCTAAATACACAAACATAGAAATCCCTAAATTGTCAAATTCCTCAATTTTCAAATCCCTAAATTCCTAAATCCCTAGATTCCTGTATTCATCGATACTTAAATCCCTAGATTTCTTTCTTCATCGATTCCCAAATCCCTAGATTCCCAAATCCCTAAATCCCCAAATCCCTAAATTTTAACATCTCTAAACTCCCAAGTCCCTAGATTTCTGTATTCATCGATACTTAAATCCCTAGATTTCTTTCTTCATCGATTCCCAAATCCCTAAATTTCCAAATCCCTAAATCCCCAAATCCCTAAATTTTAACATCTCTAAACTCCCAAGTCCCTAGATTTCTGTATTCATCGATACTTAAATCCCTAGATTTCTTTCTTCATCGATTCCCAAATCCCTAAATTCCCAAATCCCTAAATCCCCAAATCCCTAAATTTTAACATCTCTAAACTCCCAAATCCCTAGATTTCTGTATTCATCGATACTTAAATCCCTAGATTTCTTTCTTCATCGATTCCCAAATCCCTAGATTCCCAAATCCCTAGATTCCCAAATCCCTAAATCCCCAAATCCCTAAATTTTAACATCTCTAAACTCCCAAATCCCTAGATTTCTGTATTCATCGATACTTAAATCCCTAGATTTCTTTCTTCATCGATTCCCAAATCCCTAGATTCCCAAATCCCTAAATCCCCAAATCCCTAAATTTTAACATCTCTAAACTCCCAAATCCCTAGATTTCTGTAGTCATCGATACTTAAATCCCTAGATTTCTTTCTTCATCGATTCCCAAATCCCTAAATTCCCAAATCCCAAAATGCCAAATTCCTAAATTCCCAAATCCCTAAATGCCCAAATCCTCAAATCTTCAAAACCCAAAATTCTCAAATTCACAAATTCCCAATTCGTAAATCCCCAAATATTCAAATCCTCAAACTCCAAATACCCAAATCCTCAAATCCCAAACTCCCAAATTTCCTCTACCAATTCTCCAAATTCCCAAATTCCCTAACTCCCCCAAATCAAACTTTCCAAATCTCAAATTACTCACAAAACACTTGCACCTTACAAAATTCTCAAATTCACCAATTCAAAAACACGCCAGCAATAATCGACCCAACATAAAGATCCTAAAACCAACCTAATCAATTTTCCATTCCTTTCCTTTTGTGTTCGCGGAGATTGAACCGTGTGTACGATGGGTATCACGATTTCAACGGTAATTTTTCAATTCTCCGCGGAATGCTGAGCACGATTCGCCGAAGCATCATCAGGTGCAGAACGTAGAAGGAGGCTCGCGAGGCGGTACGGGTATATATGTACGTATGTACTTAGAACGTAGGTACAGGTTAGGTAGGAATATGAGTATGGTCGGCTGTTGAATAAAGGTTCATGCTCGCGAGCGTTCGATATGTGTCGGTGTGGGTGTTCGATGTAGGTGTGGGTGCTTTGGAGCAGCGGCCTTACAAGGACGTCTGGACGTTCTAGCTTTCCCTGAGAGCTGTTGCACACCTTGACTGAGAGACTAAACGCGTTAACGGATCTTTCACAACTTCTTCTTGTTCCTGTCTGACGATACTCGAATTACTTCTCGGATCATTGGAACGTTCACGTTTTCAATCTTTCATCTTTGCACGACGCCGAAGGCTCCTGCGGCGAAAAATACCCATGTGGGCAACAGAGGACTTGTCCATTTTTTAAATTCGAGGATATTTGAGAATTTAGGGATTTGGTTTGCAAACTGCTGGTATTTTGATGCTGGGAAATTTGGGAATTTGGGAGGCTGGAAAGGGGGAAGATAATTTACAAGTTTTGGAATTTAGTCATTTGGAAATTTACTCATTTGATCATTTAGTAGCTTGGTAACTTAGTAATTTGGTGATTTGATACTTCTGTGATTTAGTGATTTGGTGATTTGATGATTTTGGTACTTGGTGATTAGGTAATTTGATAATGTATTAATATGGTGGCTAAGGGATTTGGTGATTTACTAATTTTTTAGTTTACTAATTTACTAATTTAATAATATGAAAATTTGATAACCTGCTAAGCTGTTAATTTGCTAATTTGACAATATGAAAATTTGATCTACCGGTGACTAGTAATCTAGTAGTTCATTAACTTGATAATTTGGTATCATGTCAATTTGGTAATTTGGAAATTTGCTAACTTGCCATTTAGTAACCTAGAGATAAAGCCTTCATAAATTGAATTTTTTCAAAATTCGAATCACATAAATCTACAAATGTACCTACATAAAGTTAAAAATCGTCAAGCTTCTTAATCTCTCAAAATCTCAAGGTGGAACAATTAAGTCTCGCACGAAACATGACAATAAAAATGTGACCCAAGGACCAGCACCCTGAAAAACTAAAAGAATCCTACCTTCGTTGTCGAAGCTGTCCTCGAATGTATCATACCCGGCACTCTGATTGTGCACCTCCCAGAATCCCTGGAGACCGTCGATACCGGAAGCTCTGCTGATGCCGCTGCATATACTAGTCCAGAGAACCACAAGAAACACAACCAGCAGCAATATGCTGAGTATGGCAGCAATAGTGGACACGCGATTCGATATCCGCGACATGTCTCCCCTGCCTGTTGCGCACATTTATTATTCAATATCCACGGCTAGTTAAGGCTGATCCCGTTCGAGATGACTGCAGATCAAGTTACATATCCCCGGGAGCAGTCAGTCGATCATTTTCGTCCGTCGGAGCTAGCAGACAGACGCGGAGACGAGGATTATCGCTTAGCAGCAGGTCATTCGCCGATGTACGCCACCCTCGAGCTCCCATAGAGTCCTCTCGGGCTGGGATCTCAAGGCTCCTCTCGAATCCTGTTTCCCTCGTGGAGAACCAGCCGGCTAAATCCAACCAGGATCCGCGGAATGCCCATTAAGAGGCTCGTCCGATCTTCGATTCGCCTTGCACCGCGAGCTATCTGCCTCGAGATGTCGTTATCTCGTGACGCCGATACGTTCGACCGTGTTGTTACACCGTCACCGTGCTCAACATCTGATTGCCGGCGATTTTTTCCTTAGGAAACACTCATTTTCGACGATGGACAGACTGCAGGGAGGTAACGTCCACGGAGATAGGCTGGAGTTGATGGCGGTGCTTCACGCCTTCGTCTGGCATTCGGTGGTTGATCGTCGCGGAGATGATTCAGGGATGGCCTGGAACGAGAGGGAGATGTTTTTTATTAGATGCGTTTTGGGTGAATTTGTGATGATTTGGGGATCTGGAGTTTGGGATTTGGGATTTGGGAATTTGGAGATTTAGGAATTTGATGATTTAGAGATTTATGGATTTTGGGATTTAATGATTTGGAGATTTGCGGATTTGAGGATTTGACGATTTCAAATCCTTCAAATACAACTTTACGAATTTGGGGAATTAGACAGTTGGCGATTTATGGATTTGGGATTTGGAGAATTAGACATTTGGTGATTTATGGATTTGGGAATTTGGAGAATTAGACATTTGGTGATTTATGGATTTGAGAATGTAGAGATTTGTGGGTTTGGCGATTTAAGGATTTGATTATTTGAGGATTTGTGACTTTGACGATTCGGGGATTTGACGATTTGGGGATTTGACGATTTGGGGATTTGACAAATTATAGATTTGACGATTTAAAAATTTGACGATTTGCCCATTTGACGATTTGGGAACTTGAAGACTTGAGGATGTAACGATTAGGGGATGTAGGAAACTATATACTTGGAAGTTTACGAATTTAGGGTATTAGACATTTGGAAATTTAGGCATTTGATGAATTACGCATTTGGAAGTTTAAGAAGTTGATAACTTAGGCATTTGGGGATTTTAGGGTACTGGAATTTGGAGATATAGGGGTACTGCGATTTTTGGATGTGTAGATATGGAGATAGGGAGATTTGGGAGTATTTTAGGATATGGGGATGTGGTAATTTAGAAATATAGAGATATGGAAATGTGGAAATTTTGAAATTTAGCAATTTGGAAGTTAAGGATTTCGGTCGTTCAATTTTTACCTACCCTTCAAATCAATTTATATTATCAACCCTTCAAATTAATTTTTATTACCAACCCTTCAAATAAATTCATATTTCCACTTCTTCAAATAAATCTATATTAGCACTCCTTCAAATAAATTTATATTTCCATTCCTTTGAATAAATTCATATTACCAACCCTTCAAATAAATTTATATTATCAATCCTTCAAATAAATTCATATTACCACTGCTTCGAAAAAATTTATAATTCCACTTCTTTAAACAAAATTCATATTACCAATCCTTCAAATAAACTTGTATTACCAACCCTTCAAATAAATTTATATCACCAACCCTTCAAATAAATTTATATTTCAACCCTTCAAATAAATTCATATTACCACTTCTTCAAATAAATTGATATTTCCACTTCTTTAAATAAATTCATATTACCAACCCTTCAAATAAATTTATATTTCAACTCCCCCACATAAATTTGTATTTGCACCCCTTCCAATAAATTCCTATTACTACTTCTTCAAATAATTTGTATTACCACTTCTTTAAATAAATTCATATTACCAACCCATCAAATAAATTTATATTACCAACCTTTCAAATAAATTTATATTTCAACTCCCCCACATAAATTCATATCACCACTTCTTCGAATAAAAATATATTTCTACTCCTTCAAATAAATTCATATTATCATCCCTTCAAATAAAAATACATTTCCACTTCTTTAAATAAATTCATATTATCATCCCTTCAAATAAATGCATATTTTCACTCCTCCAACTAAATTAACATTGACGCACTTTAACAAGTATAAAAACAATGATGATCGCACATAATTTAATCCCCCCATTTTGCCCATCAATCTCTATAATTTCGCGTTGAGAGAATATTAATGACAGGTAAGTATAAAGAGAAGAATAATTGTGTTGGTCTTATCGTTACACAGCAATGAATGGTTTAGGTGATTTTCAATGAAATTAAGCGTAGATCGAGTCAATTATTTCCGAATTAACGTGAACCTGCTCGATCCAATCAGCGACGCGTCGATTAATCGCGAACCTCGTCTCGAAGATACGATCGGAAATTTATTCACGCGGTGGTCTCCGTGTCGCGCGATAAGAAAACGACGCACGGCGTCGTAAATGTTTAACGCGGCACGAATCGGTTTCACGGCGATCCGCACGGCTAAATTGCTCGACACGGAGAAATCATCTTTGCCCGATGGCCTCATCACGGTAAGCATTTTCCATTTAAACAATGACCTTTCTGATTCTCATTTTCTTTTAGAAGAAATACAATTAATACTCTGTGCACTCGAAGGTACTTTTGCAGTTATCAAATATAACTTTTTAGTTAAGTTTGCTTTTTTAAGAATACTATTTTTCTATTATGAATTTCCACCATTGTTGAACTATGTTGATACACCATATGTGTAACTATACATACTATAGATTCAGTTAGATATAATTAACAGTTACAGAATTCCAAATTCTTCAATTATTAAATTTTCAAACACACATTATCAAATTCTCACAGTTCAGAATTTGGAAATCTCTAAATTCCAGCAATTCTGAATTTGAACATCTACAAATTGCGATACTTGCAAATTACATTAAATTATTTTACATAATCGAATTAAATTATTGTATATAATGGACAGGTACTAAATTATTTTATATAATTGAGTTGGACTAAATTATTATACATAAATGAATTTAGTTGAATTAGTT
Organism: Megachile willughbiella; assembly: GCA_945859595.2. Lineage (NCBI taxonomy): Eukaryota > Metazoa > Arthropoda > Insecta > Hymenoptera > Megachilidae > Megachile > Megachile willughbiella. Next base: position 5,759,726 of record OX243807.1, read on the forward strand.
TGCATACATGAATTAAATTAAATTATTTCGTGCAACTCAAATTAAATTCTTTTGCATAATTCAATTAAATTAAATTATTTCGCACAATTCAATCAAATTAAATACTTTTGCATAATTCAATTAAATTAAATTATTTCGCACAATTCAATCAAATTAAATACTCTTGCATAATTCAATTAAATTAAATTATTTCGCAGAATTCAATCAAATTAAATACTTTTGCATAATTCAATTAAATTAAATTATTTCGCACAATTCAATCAAATTAAATACTTTTGCATAATTCAATTAAATTAAATTATTTCGTACAGCTGAATCGAATTAAATTATTTTTTGCAAGTGAATTAAATTAAATAATTTTATAATATTGAATTACTTTAAATTATTTCGTACAATTGCATGTAATTAAAGAGTTTCATAAAGTTGAATCAAATTAAATTATTTTACATAGTTGAATCGAAATACATCATTGTATGCAATCGAATAAAATTAAATAGTTTCATATAATTGAATCGGACTAAATTATTTTATACAATTTAAAGTTATCGTACACAGTTAAATTAAATGAAATTATTTGTATAATGGAATTTCAATGAAATAACTGATAATTATTGAACTACTAAATATTGAACCTCCGATTGAGAGCGCGGTCTTAAAAACCGCGAAAAACAGGATTTCAGATAAAAATAACGTTAAAATATCGTTCCGCGTTTGCAGCAAGAAAACGAAGCGCTTTTCGTTGAACCGCGATTTGCGGCGCGGAGCCCTTGAGCTCTAATTTACGACAGCCATCGAGGAGGATCGCAAAGGCGAGGCAGAAAAATAAAACGAAATCACAGCGTGTGTGCTGGTTGTTCATAAATCGCGTAGGCATTACATCGAGCCGGCACGAATTAGCCTGCTCGAGTTTTGGTGTTGCTTCGGAAGCTATGACGCGATTTAATTAATCTTCGACAACCGAATCGGTAATTAACGCTAGGTTTACGGAACACGTCAAAATCGCGCATCTTATATTTCTTATTTTAACGCTAGAACTACGTTAAATACTTACTTTTAAATTGAAAATAATATGGAGAAATAAATAAGTGAATTCTGAAAAATATACAATTATTTTTTAACTCAATAAAGCATAAATATTTTTACAAAAGTACAGCAAAAGATTTTGTTACATAAAATATGAAACCTGATATATTAATCAATAATTTTGATGACGATTGCTAAATTTAACCAATGTAGGTAATGTGTGCATTTATTTATAACATTCATTAACTATAATATTAATAGAAAACATTCTTACATTTTTAATCTACTCTTTTACCAATATCTTTGCAAATATTAGAAAAATTTGTAAAAATCTCCCCGAAGTGGTATGCGAACAAAATTTTATTTAAAATTTCCGGTTTATTTTTGCACGCAGATTTACGCAATTATCGATCGTATCGCCGAATTAGAAGCAGCCTGTAAATAACATTGAATGATTTCATTCATGTATATTATCGAACGATCTTTCGAACTTGTGTCTTCTCGATCGTTCGATTCAATCTTTTTATCATTGATCAGTGTACGATGGGCTGTTAGAGGATCTATGAGTGATTTATGGATCCATAAAGGTAAGTGGTCACAGAACTCTTGAATGATACTGTGATATAAAAAGATAAGTCGCGGTACGCATCGTGGCGGTTTTTAAATTTGCACTTGTTTCAAGGTAAATTCGAATTCAAATTGTAATTGTACTGTTGTGCTAAATTATTATGTTAATACATAACTACTTTAATACATTAGCATAAATATACACATATATTTAAGCAAATTTAAAATTCGTTAAAGCTAGTTTATTTTTATGCATAGTTATCTTCCATTCAATCATTTCCCTAAAAAATGGACAATATTATACAAAATATGAACAATAAACCAAAAAGAATCGAAAGGATCAACTTCAAAAAAGACGTTTCTAAAATTTTCATTCATGACAATTTTAACAAACAAAAATTATACATAACCTAAAAAGAGCATAAATCAAAGAGCCTTAATAGTATAAAAATACTTCATAATCTAAAATAACTTAAGATTTAGATAATTTTGTAAATTACTTCACAGCGTAAAATTAATTTAGTTTGTATAAAAAATTATACCTAACCTAACCTAAAAAGAACCGAGAGCATAAATGAGAGGCTCAAAAATAAAAAATACTTCACAATCTAAAATACCTTAAGAATCAGGTAACTTCATAAGTTACTTCATAACCTAAAAATAACCAAGAGGGCTATAAATCAAAAAATCAACGTCTGTTAAACAGAAATAATACATAACCTAAAATTAATTTAGTTTGTATAAAAAATTATACCTAACCTAACCTAAAAAGAACCGAGAGCATAAATGAGAGGCTCAAAAATAAAAAATACTTCACAATCTATAATACCTTAAGAATTGGGTATCTTCATAAGTTAGTTCATAATCTAAAAATAACTGAGAGGGCTATAAATCAAAAAATCAACGTCTAATAAACAGAAATAATACATAACCTAAAATTAATTTAGTTTGTATAAAAAATTATACCTAACCTAAAAAGAACCGAGAGTACAAATGAGAGCCTCAATAATAAAAAATACTTCACAATCTATAATACCTTAAGAATTAGGTAATTTCATAAGTTAGTTCATGACCTAAAAATAACCAAGAGGGCTATAAATCACAAAATCAACGTCTAATAAACAGAAATAATACATAACCTAAAATTAATTTAGTTTGTATAAAAAATGATACCTAACCTAACCTAAAAAGAACCGAGGGCATAAACCAAAGAGCCTCAACAATAAAAAATACTTCACAATCTAAAATACCTTAAGAATCAGGTAACTTCATAAGTTACTTCATAACCTAAAAATAACCAAGAGGGCTATAGACCAAAAAATCAACGTCTGTTAAACAAAAATAATACATAACGTAAAATTAATTAGCTTTGTATAAAAAATAATGCAAAGTTAACCTAGCTTAAACTAAAGAGGCCGAACTTCATAATAATCGTGTATTGACCGAAAAGAAGTACGCGAAAAATCGGCAAAGCAGAATCGGCGAGAAAGGGAGAGGATTGCAGCGTATATGAAAAGTGTAGAATTTGGAAGGGGTATTTCGCAAACGTCGATCGTGCGAGGCTCGCGCGAAACTATGCGTCAGCACGTTAGAACCGGCAGACAGAAATTCACGGACAAAGATTGATCGATCGATGGATCGGACTAGGAAAGGTACGCGACAAGAATAGTTTGACCCAGACCTTAAGTGACTCCGAGGTCAGCAGCCGACGTAGAGCGCCGCGCCGCTTTTATATTTCGCCCGGCAACGTCGTGTCGTGTCGTGGCCACAGACTCTTAAACACTGTGCCTCTATAACGCTTCTCCTCTAGCTTTCATTACCGGCTCGGTTATATTGCTCTCGTGATATCGCCACGGAGAATAGTAGCCACTATGTTGCACGTAAAACCGCGCCACTGTGCCTCTCTGTGCTTTCATTCCTTTTATTACCGTCTCGATTCTTTGATTTCTCTTACCGATACTGTTCGCGGGTATCTTCTGCGATTTATGCTTGCTCCGTAATGGAAATGCGAATGTTCCAATACTGGTCTGCACTTGAAATTTTCTTATCGAATGTTTAGACTCGAAATTTAGGCGAGTAATGGATTGGAGCGTTCGAACACTGGTAGAATTTGGATTCTACCAGTTGGATTTGTAATTTAGGTTTGTTGCTAGAATTCGGATTTGGAATTTGAGTATTTGGGTAACTAGGATTTGAGTACAAGTGAAATACAGGATTTGAATAATTAGGATAATTCGAATACTTGAATATATGAACACAGACTTGTGATTAAATATTCGAGTTATTAGGAAAAGAGTAATACCGAGGTTAGATACTTGAATAATTAAGATAATTCAAATAGAACTGACAAAATACAAATTTGCAACTTAGCTTAAACAATACAGGGTGTCTCACAACTAGTGTAGGTGAAATGGGGGTAGTTAACGTGATTCTGAACGAGATTTGCAAAAATGGGGTTTGAAGCTGTATGAAATGAAGCATATTAAACTGAAGGTAAATAAAAATTAACTTGAACAATATTAAAGTTTGCTTCAAAATATTGTTCATATATATTTCTTCTTTTTTGAGGTTTTGTTAAATAGTACAGTATAATGATCTTGAATGTATAATGTGTATATTGCAAGTTTAACCGATGGTGTTTCGAGCTCGTTCTAAATCGACCATGAAGAAATCGTTTAGGCAAATTCGCGAGTTCTGCGAGACGTGAGGGTCATAAATGCTTGAAAACCGCAAACACGTGCACATGTTAAATCTTGTCGTGTTCAACGTTCCATGTTAACGATCAGTGTTTATCAAATGCAAAATCGATACAACATTGTTTGGAGGCAAAAGGGTTTCTAGATTGCTAAATTCCTAGATGTACCCCTAGATGCATTCTTCCAAATTTCTAAATTACTAAATTCCTGAATTTTGTAACTTTTATATTCCTAGATTTCTATATATTCCTAAATTTCCATCATAGTTCCCTAGTTTCCAATCTTAGAGTTTTAAGTTCCTAGATATATAAATTTCTATATTTTTTACTATATCTCTAGATTCTTATGTCTCCACTTTCCTCTATCCCTAGTTTCTATATTCCCAAGTTATACCTCTGAATTTACATCCACATGGTCCTATATTTTTACATCCTCAATTTCTCTACAGAGATTATAATCATAATAATTATAACTGTATATTATACAACTGCATAACTGTACAATGTACAATAATTACTACATTACAGTAATTACAATTTACAATTTCACCATAATATATTTGCAAACCAGAGCAATTTACCCATAAACAAAATATTCGAACACAGTTTGTTGAATTTTGCGGTTAAAGTTTTGCTAAATGGTCTCAAAACGGCGCGGCTAAAAATAGCATAGAAGACGTTAATTTGCAGGCGTGGTCCACAGGCTCCATTCAAGTATTATTTAACGCTCTTCAAAGTAGAGGCGTTCATTAAATTTCAATTCGCATTCCGGCGCCACGATCCAACGGATCGAATAAAATTCGAACGTGCCCCGACCGTTTTGCGAACCAACGTCTGGCATAAACAAAGATATAACGAGTGATAAATTCGGGGAAACATTTGGTACGTCTCATCTTGACGGCCATTTGACAGCCATTTTTTCTTTGAACTACTCCTTTCTGCATCTTTCTGTGCATCCTTTCGTTTCACGTTAACTTCGGTACAGTTCTCAACATTTTACGAAGTTTTGTCGAAATTAAGAGGGATATTTTGTTACTGTAGTTATAAAATCGAAGACTGCAGTTAACACTAAAACTACCAAAAAGGTCACATAACCCTTTTACAAGTTTTTCATTTTAACTTACAAAATTTGTTAAAACTTTAGAACCTTTGCTAATCTTCATGAAGATAAAGAATTAATTTGTATATTAATTTATGTTTTATCATTTATTTATTTTTCAACTTCATTTTTAATTTCATAGTAAGTGTGCACTGCACACCGGTAGGTTTAGTGTTAATAAATTAAATACTTTATTACTGAATTAATAATTGGGACACTATTATTGTTGAATATTTGTAATATTTTTCCAAGTTTATTAGTACATTTCTAATATGTGTTATTTCTAATTTTTGTTATTATATTTCTATGTATTACAATTTACTGCTATATTTATTGTTTTGTATTGCTATTACTTAGAATATATTTTGCACCTTATTATTATACTTGTAATATGTTTTATACTCTGTAATTATTATTTATAATTTATTTTACATATTGTTATTATATTTGTAACATGTTTTGCAGTTTATCGTTATTGTTTATAATTTATTTTGCACTTCATCATTAGTCTTGTATGTTTTGCACTTTATCATTATTCTTATATGTTTTGCATTTTATTCGTATTATTTATAATTTATTTTGCACTTCATCATCATACCTATAATATGTCTTGCAATTTATCATTTGATGATCATACTTCTTATATAAAATTCTAATTTTTATTATTGTAACATTGCATGTATATTAAAAATAAATTATAATTTTACTGTACTACCAAATATTACACAATTTTATTTAGAGACAATATGCATTTCCAATTAAAATCCTCTTTGTAAAATTAAAGTCCTCAAAGTCCACCTCATGTAAGTAGGTTGCATCAAAATCGAATGCAACAGAAGAACAGAAGTTAAAAAATAATGAAAGTTCAAACAATTAAAATGCAATAGCATGCACAAAAGGACGCGAAAATTGTCACAACGGGTCAGAGCTTATCAAAATGCAAGGAGTACGAAAATCTCCATGGACATTGCGGCTATTCATTCTCAGCTGAAAGAAGCACCCAACGGTTTGTCCTTGAAGGAACTGCGACCTGGCATCGTTCAACATTTTCGCGAATAATATGTGAATAAATAAAGAAGAAATCTCGAGTATCTGCAAGGCAAAGTGGTTGTACAGTCCAAAACTCCACTTGAGTCGAATCTCAGTCGCGAATATTTTTTCTTTAAATATAAACTAATCCTCGATATTTTTAGCACTGTCCGATAATTATAATGACATGGCACCGATCGTGTCGAAAGATATTCTCGATAAAAGAGAGGAAGGCTCCAAAATGATCTAAAACGTTATTACATATAAAACTCTCGAATAGATACCGTATCTTCTTATCGTGCGTTGCCCTCGTCATTGGATTAAACGTGAAGTCCATAAAAATGTCGCTGTAGCTAAGTAAATTTGAATTGATGCTCGTTGAAGTTCATTGTTCGAGAGTTGCAATGATCGATCTGAGATAAATTTTGTGGAGGTTTCGTTTATTTCCCGCGCTGGGGGCTTGGGGGTGGCACCTTTTTCCTCTGAGGATAATTTGTGGGTAAAACAATGAATGTATTTAATATATAACATGATAGATTATTAAGAGTACAACAGCAAAAATATTATAAAGTTTTGTAATTAATATTGGGAAATATATTGTATATAAATATATACATTTATATAAATTGTATGTAAGTATATATTAGAATTATGAAGAGAATAATTAAATTTAAAATATAGATATATTATAACATATAAAAATATGAATATACATTAAGAATATTGTATTAGAATATTAAGAATATGCATTTTAATTATAAAAATATTATATTATTATTATGTTAAGTATATTGAGAGCAGTATAATATTATATTGAGAGTATTAAGAAAATGATCAAATGTCATTAAAAATGTTAAGAACAGTAAGAATATAATTTAACATTAAGAATAATATATTGAAAATATTAAGTTAAAAATGTAAGTTCTTTAATTTTTAATAATAAAAATTAAAATGTAAAGTAACCTAACTAGTAAAGAGTTAAAAAATAAAGTGTACAATAAACAAAATGAAAAGTAACTAAATATGTATCCAACTATTAATAAGTAAATAATAAATAACTTAATGTCTAAAATAAATGAATAAAATAATTTAATAATTGAATGCAATATAAAAAATGAAAAGTGTACGTAACAATTAATAAGTGAATATGATAAAATAATGTAGAAAATACATTTAAAAAAGGAAAAGAATCGATACCATTTGAAAATGGAGCAACCTAATTTCCGGTCGGTTATTATGGACTTTTAATTAAGTTCAGCCTGAAATAAAGTCTGATTATAAAAAGCCGCAAAGCTCGTTTAACCTTTATTTACGGCCTTCGGCGTTAATGCATGAGAATACGAATAATTTACAGGCGGAGTCGCCTAAAATAAAAAAAGGAACAAAGAAAGAGTTGAGGAGAGGGACGCAACGAGGAAGGGAATACGATTTTTGCGAAACAAGCCTCTGTTCGAGGAACATCGAAACCGGCCATCATTTTTGTTCCCTCGGTTGACTAGTTTCTTCTTACTTTTTGCGTTTCCAACGGAATATAAAAAATTGTTCACTTTGCAAATCTCGGGTTGCACCTTAATCCGCGCTATGCGAGACATATAATTCGTTTCATCTCGCTTGCTTCGTTTTGTCATATCGATTGAAATATTTTTAATTTGCAGTCGATTAATTGAATTATATGTCATTTGTAATTCGTTTTCTTTTCTGTGATAGTAAAATACTTTGGTCGACTGCATAGAAAGTTGCATTGCTTTTTTAACATTTATAGCTTTTAGATTGTTATTTTATTAAAATTTCATTTTGGATTTTAGCAAGTGTGCAATGTTTTATCAATATTTTATTACTGTAAATTAATTATGACTTCTTCTTGTTATTTTATTAAAATTTCATTTTGGATTTCAGTAAGTGTGCAATGTTTTACCGATACTTTATTACTGTAAATTAATTATGACTTCTTCTTGTTATTTTATTAAAATTTCATTTTGGATTTTAGTAAGTGTGCAATGTTTTACCAATATTTTATTACTGCAAATTAATTATGACTTCTTCTTATTTTATTAAAATTTCATTTTGGATTTCAGTAAGTGTGCAATGTTTTACCAATATTTTATTACTGTAAATTATGTTTTAATAAAATTTTGTAATAATTTAAATATATATACATTTTAAATTAATTATGTTATTATTTGAATAAAACTTCCTACTCCAAAGAGTATCAGTATTTGAATAAACTTAACGACATGACGGGTCGTTAAAAGAATTATTTCCCGAGTAATCTTATCTGTTACTTGTTGTTTTACAAATAATTTGTAACTGTTGCAAATAATTCTAAAACAACGTACATTCAAACGTCCTACTGAATTATTAGTTATAATACTTCAAAACTTAAGTTCAGAAATTGAATAAATTATTATAATAAAGGTCGTGTAATGTACATAAACATAAACTTGAAATTACTTTTGTTATTCACAAATTACCAATAACAAATATCAATTTTGTAAAATAATAAATATAATATATAATATATTTTATAAAATATATTAGCAAATATCGATATTACTAAATAGTAATACTATACAAATTTATAATATTATTTAACAACTATATTAATAATATTATTTTATATTACAAAAAATAATATTATCTTTTACTTCATAAAAAAAGAAATTTGTATTATTTTGAAATTTATTTTGAATATTAAAAGAAGTTTAAGCAAAATATTAACATGCAAATACGTAAAAGACACGATTAAAAAAGAATAAGATTTAAAATTTAAAAATTGTTCCACTTTTCATACAATGAATCACCGATGCAATTTTTATTTCATTCAAATAAAATGTTGTTATTGAATATCCAAGAAATAATTTGTGTCTGTGTCTATTTACAGTCTATGAAAATTGGAACAGTATCATTGTAAATATTCAAGGTTTTAGGGATTATTGATTTGTCAAACATTTATTTTGTAAGATAAATCGAACAAGTTGTACAATTTTGCAACATAGCCTCCCGATGCCAAGCAACACGTGTAGAAAGACATCATTGATCCAAAATTGATCAAGGACGTAGTCATCGTTCTTTTTAGAGAATCTATCAACCTTCCGCACTAATCCCATGGCAAATTTGCGATTTAAATCTTCAGTCACGTATTAATAAAATTAATATTAAAATGCAGCTGTTATTGATGATGTTTCTAGCTCTCTTTTGGGATAGTTCAAGTTTGAAAAATTGAAAATATAAAATTTTTTCCTATTTTCTCTATTTTCAAATTTTTTAATTTTCTAATCTCTAAGATTAAAAATTTTTTAATTTACAACTCTTCAAATTCCATTATTTCCAAATTTCTAAATTATCAATTCTCAAATCTCCAGATTTCCAAAATCTCAAATTCTCAAATCCCCAGATTTCCAAAACCCCAAATTCTTAAATCCCGAGATTTCCAAAACCCCAAATTCTCAAATCCCCAGATTTCCAAAATCCCGAATTCTCAAATTTCCAAATTTCCAAAATCCCAAATTCTCAAATTTCCACATTTTCACATCCCTATTCCTTAACTTCAAAATTTTAATATTCCTAAGATCCCAATTTTTCAAATTTCCAAACTTAAAAATTTCTAAATCCCCAATTCAGATATTTCCAAATCACAAATCCTGAAATTTGTAAATTTGTCAATTTGTCAATTTGTCAATTTTTAAACTTGTAAATTTGTAAATTTGTAAATTTATAAATTTGTCAATTTGTAATTATCTAAACTCCAAATTTCGTAACACCTAAACTTCCTAAACTTCAAAATCGTCAATTTCCCAATTTTCCCAGCGTCCCTTAATCCTATAATAAACCTTCATCCCATTGAATAAAACAATTAGCCCTCGAATCCCATAAATTACCAAACGCTTCGAACGTAATAAAAATTTCTCCAAAAAAAGAGAAAAGAACCAAGTTTTCAACACCAAACTATCATAAAACTAGTAACACAGGTAGTAAAATATTACAGCATAAATACTAATTATTCATACACAAAGTACTTAAATATTCCTTCACACGTAAACCAAATTCGAATATCAAATGTCAATGATACAAACAAAATTTATGATCGTCTGATGCTAGCGCCGCGTACTAAAAATAAAAACAATATAAATATTGCATAAGGTCACGGCGCGATAATGAAGCCTCGAATCTAACCTCCTTTTTTTTCGCGCGTATTCTTTAAACACAGTTCTTAACACGATTGCATACATAATTCGCGTTGCTCGAACCATTCGAGATAAGAAACAATGCCTCAATTATCATTCACGATAAAAAGCGTACCTTCTTCCTACACTGTTTTCGTATTTCTGTTTACCGACATCTTTCCACGGCTCCCTTAAACTAATACTATGCACATGCGCACGAAAAAAGCCGCCAATCGAATCTCGCTCGAAATATTCGAAGACAAACAGCGCATAATTCGTCGGCTTGATCTTTTCCGACATATATTATCTTTCTTCGCTCAAAATATTGAACTCTATCGAGCACAATTTCCAAACGCAACTTTCACGAATTTTCGGAAAATTCAAATCACAGGCAACAATATTTCCCGCGCGAATTTTTGAAATGGCGCCAAAGGGAGCTTTATTTAAATTCAATTAATATTCGTTAATAAATTTGTATGTGTTCATTGAGAGTTTACGAATGATTGCAAATAAAAATTATCGTGCTGTTATTTTATTAACAATTCATTTGAAAATTAATCGAAAGTGTTATAATAATTAATCAATGTAAAATATTTTACATTTGTAAAATATGACAGAAACTGACAAATTAAATATAAAATAAATAGTAAAGATTATTAAGCTATTAATAAATATTTAAACTGAGTCTTTATTGGCAGATTTTTTAATCGTTTCGAATAAATATTGCGAATGGATTTAACGAACGTTTTTATTCGAAAAATATATAAATAAAATAATGCTATTCGTTAATTTTATTTCAATCCTATTTCTAAAATGTAACATTTCGAGCAAAAATTGCTACAACAACGAGTACAATTTTTATTTGCGATCATTTCTATCGAGCGTAAAAATCGTTGCTGTCATTCGAAACATGGTGGTCCACGTGTTCGCTGGATAAATTACCTTTTTTCGCGATGGTGAAGTTATCTGGCAGAGTCACAGCTTCGGTCCCACCGGACACCGTGAATCTTTCACAGGGAAATTTATCGAAATTTTCTTCGGAAAACTGTCAACGGAACACGCGTCAAAGACGAAGCGGCAGCCCGTGAAGAGAAGCAAGAACAGAATACTATGAATGACCGAACGGAGCCGCTAGCACGCACCGACTGAACGCGAACAGAAATCTGGTATCGGCCACGGGCAGCAATCTCCCTAACATCATCCCCACCATACTAACCGCCGCGAACACACCACGGGAGTTATTCAGATGAATTTTTATCTACATCGTTATTTGAATAAAATTGTAATCGTTATTCGAAACATTTGCATTCAATACTCTCCACTGTGCATCAATTGTTTTTTTAGCGTGATCGCTGCAACTGAAGTCGATCGTTGATCTTTCCGGGAAACCGTGATAGAACTTTTCATGAATTTTGTCATTTTTCTTTAGATTTTATAATAGTTTTCTATAATTGTCATTTAATTGTAAAATTTTTCATGTAATTTGAAAGAAAGAATTTTTGTAATTGTCATTTTTTTATCTTTTACTGTGGCCTTTCTGCAGACTGTATTTCATTAGTTTTGTGTGATTGATCTTTTATAAGTAAATACGGATTCTTTATGTTTTGTGATCTTGTAATTGTAGCTGAAGTAACAATGTAATGCGAAGATGTGACATCCGTTTTTTCCGACTTCCTTCCGTTTAAAACATTATCATACTGCAAAATGGAGTTCTTGTTCTGCACACGATAAGCGTATAGAAATCACCTGTTTCCTTATCCGAGAGTACCTAATGGTTGAACAGGTGTGCAATTAAAAATACCCTGTAGCTATTGTTACAATATCAAGTAATTGATGAACTAACTGTAGATGATCAGTAAATAAAAATGCTAATAAAGTATCGCATTGAAATTAAACATAATATTCGAATTCTCACGTGCAGAACTAATACACTAAATAACACAGTCTCTAATACACTAAAATAAGTAGTAACAAATATTTACAGAAAATAAACGTGAAATCAATTTTACTACAAGCGAATAAAAATACTATTAAAAATTAACCATTCTATGAAATATTTGTATTAGTAAATTGAATATTAGTGAAGTGATATTAATATTTTAATGTGGAAATAAATACATGATGAATATTTATATTTTTATATTTAATATTATGTAATATTTGATACTTGTAGAATACTTTAAGTAATTTTTGCAGTAACATTGTACCTTTCTACAATGAGTATATTTCTAATATATTAATATAACTGCAGTTTCTTAATAAAAATGATTTAATAATGCAATATGTGTAGATGCAACGATAATAGCAAATAGTAAAGTACAAAGCATTTGTTTCGTTCCCTTTCCACGTGATAACGTACCATTAACAAGTATAGTGAGCAAACCCCACCATTAATTATTATAAAGTGGAGGGGATACTCAGGCGCATTTAAAGTCCGCTCGAAAGCTGCAGGGGTTCACTTTTGCCGCGTCAGTCGGCGAAGAGACATTTGTGTCTCTTTTTAAACGATTTATTTGAATTTTCACTTTATTATATTTCAAATTATTTCTACACCTTCTTCTGTCTATTTATTGTAGACAAGCAATAAATATTTATACAAACAATAAAAGAAAATTATTACAATAACAATTCTTCTTATATACAATGTTAACGTCCAAATTTTTTATGTTGCATTTACTTTCAAAAGCGGTATAGAACTTTAAATTTTAAGACTAAAAAACAGACCAATTTCTGTAAAATTTCAATCAATTTGTGTCAAGAGATCAATTGTGTTTGAGACTTGCACATTTTCGTATGCAATTTTGTACTTATATACTACATGATATATTTATTACGCATTTTATTGAATATCTATGGAAAAGTTTATCACGTCTGGTAGAACTTCTCCTTTACTTGGTAAGCTAAAAAAAAATGACATTTTATAAAAGAAAATGATTAGTTTTATTAAAAATAATAAATGCATTTTTATTATTAAGGATTAGTACGAAAGGAGTACATACAATTCATATATTTTTTCTTACAAAACAGTAAAATATAATTAGAGAAATAACTGCAGTAAGCTCCAATTATATTTAAAAATTGAGAAGATGCATTTCACGGACTATGAAACACTATGGTCATCTAGCGGTACGACGTGGGCACTAATAAAACTAAATCTTCAATATTATTTTTGTGCTAATTCTTTTTTTATCAATTTGTTAACACTCGTAAAAGATTTTAGACTGACTTAATAATGCGATTTAAAGAATATTATTGTTTATTAAATAGAAAAAGTTAATTTTTACATAAATGGAACAGGTGACGCCATCTCTCCGGCAAACTACACGCTTTTGGAACTGTAGTTTCATTAGTTCCCACATGCTGCCGCTAAAACGCACGTAAGTATAAATTTCAAATTCATGACAGAATAATTACCTTACAATAAACAGTTGTATTTTATATATCAAATCACTACAGTATTTCAATTATATTTTAATATTAAAATGTAAGATTAATGTATAAAGGGACGGTGTATACAGAAATATATATTTTTCATACAAAATTTATTATTTGACATTAGAACTTATACAATGTTTTCATGACATAATCATGTTGACGTACATGTGGACAGTATTCGATGCGACAAATCCATTACAATTTGTATTGAATGTATAATAACCATTTGAAATTAATAATTAGTTATCTCTATTATACATAAATTCAATCTTTGTGCAATAAAATTATTGAAATCTGTCATGTTGATGCAAAAATAAGTACGTTTTTCAAAACGAATCTTCTTAGGTCAAATATAATAATAATAAAGAACTAAACAAATTATTTGCATGGTCATTAAAAAGACTGCATAAAAGAAAAATAAATTATTTCAAGTAAACTTGATCAATAAATAAAATCAAATACTATCAAAATTTATGTTAAACAATAATCAAGTGCTTTGATACTGAAAGTACAAAAAAATTTAGAATGTTTAGCTAATTCATATAAGTTCAGTAAAAGTATATTCAATAATAAGCACTTAACTCATATAACAACAGCTGTAATTATTTTTGTATCAATCTATCAATAATAGATACATAACCTTTAAGAGTTAAAGAGTACAGTTAATGTATTTAAATGAGGTAATAAACAATATTGGTTACATAGGATGTAACATTTGATTATATATTATCGAAAAAATAATAATTATAGCTCCTACATATTAATACATAATACACATATATACTGTATTCAAGGAACTGTTTGCAGAACTTTGCAGAAATGATACAGTTTCTCGTACATAAAGGTATAAATAAATATCTTGCCCTTCTTGTACACCTAACGATTATACAAATTACAACGAAGGAAATCATATGACATGGATGTATTTTGATTTAAATAAAAATCGGTATCGAAAGCTAAATATTACAAAAATAATAGTATCATCTTATGACTATAGTAGAGCGGAGTGGCGACTCCATACGGCGAAACTGAGAAACTCGATACATAAACTAAGTTTCCTTATTTTTCTGATTAGAGGACTAATCAATTAAGACTGAAACGTAGAAGCTGTATTCTTTAAAAAAAAAAAGAACAAGGTCCACTAATTGTTTAGAGCTTCCCAGCTGCACCGTAGTCGCTACTTTGTTCCACTATATCCTGAATAATAATTACTATCTTATGAAGCTATATTTACATCTACCTCTTTCTTCCATAATCTTGAAAAATAAAATCTATCCTACATTTTAATCATAATTTTTAGCAACAAAAATCTAAGTTTTAGCAAGAACATAAAGCATATACAGAACTTATTTCATACAATTGAAATTAAAAATACAAAACTGTTCATAACATAAGCTTAAATGTATAGATACAGTTGGTCACAGTGAAAATCGTCCACGACATTTATTTTTTTCATTTCAGTTAAATAATGTACCGTATGAACATGACACCTCTATAACGAACGTAATAATATATTGTTTGTGTTATTGCTTGCTTGTTAACTAAATCTTTTCAAACATTTACACACTGCATGTACTAGCAAAATCAAAATCATTGTATTAATTGTGTATCATTTTACTGTGGAAAGTTATGATAAGTGTAATGACTGAGTTTAAAATAAGATATAACTTTATAAATGTATAAAACTTTTTACAATTTTTAATTTCGTATGGATAATAATGTTAGAATAACGTACAAGTTATTAAAGTTGCATATAACAAATAGTGCATTTGCATTTACAGTTTAGTGATGTAACTGTATACTTGTTTTTACACAGGTCGTTCGAACTTTTATGTAAAAAAGTATAAAGGTGATGTTCTTCAGAAGTCTAACGTATTTTTGAAAACAGCAAAAACATCCGATGTTCAAACATCGGGAAATTTGTCCCGCGTATGATAATAAATCTTGTAATTTTATTACAAGATATCAATCCAAACAGTTCAAAATATTTCACTATTTCATACTAGATAACGATAAATTTTAATGCAGTAACAATTGAATACTAGTAAACCATTGATTTGTTAAAAAGATATTTGTATAATGAAAGTATACCTGAATACAAAATATATTACACGGCTGCTATTATGCACTTGCATTAAAGTATCCGATATATTACATGTATTAGTATATAACATGCGTAACATTTGCATTACACTGTGACGTAACTGCCTCTTCTAACGTACAATCTAGCTTACGGTAATTAGCTGTGCTTGGTCGTCGTCTACCACGATTGCTTCGCGATCTTCGTCCTTCCAGTACCATGGCCAGTATCTAAAATATTATGAGATTAAACTAATATACATAAACCACAAATATTACAAACAAGAGAGTATACAAAACAAAAATGTACCTTTTGTTTATTGTGATAACCTACATATGCTGCTATCGAGATCAAGGAAAACACAGTAAAGTAGGTGAAGAAATGGGACCTTTCACCTGACCTTATATTGCTATAACGAGATATGATATTCCTTTGTTCAGGTTCAGGCATGATTGCTGTATCAACAGCATGATCCAATACGTCATTTGTATCTGAAAATAATGTATTCAATTTAAATACAAACAAGTTACAAACAATGTTAAACACTTTTAAATTACATACCATACGAAGATTTGTCATCTGCCAGACGATTCCATTCTTCTTGATTGACAGAGTTCTCTTGATTCTGGGTATTTTCTGATATTGTGCTTGTTTTAATATCGTTAGCATCCTTCTTGTTCTTTTCATCATCATTTATATTATTCTCCGGTGCATTATCTAGATTCTCACCTGCATTACCTTCATTTTCAGGCATATTACTTTCGTTTTCAGGTGCATTACCTTGATTCTCAGGTACATATTCATTTTCAGGTGCATTATCCTTATTCTCAGGTGCTTTATCTAAATCCTCAGGTATCTTATCTTGTTTTTCTAACGTTTTACTTTGATTCTCTGTTGTCTTATCTTGATTTTTAGATGATGTAGCTTGATTATTAGATATTTTTTTTGAATTCTCAGGTGTTTTATCTAAGTTCTCAACTGTTTTATCTGGATTCTCCTTCTGAGGTGTTTTACTTTCAGAAACCACACCTGTTTTAATATCAGTTGTCTGAGGTTCCACAGCAATATTATCATTTGCATTTGCATGAGATGATGTTTGTATCGGGTTTAAACTTTCACTTAAACTCTTAGACTGCTGTACTCCATTAGTTACTGTTGAAGTTTGAGACTGTGTTTGATGAGATTTGTTTATATCTTTCATATCGTCATCGATTTTTTTACTCAAAGCTAGTATTGCACAAGTTGGATTAAAATTTCCATATATATTGAAGCACATACTAGAACATATAGTACTTTCATTAAAATGTATAGGAGATAACAATGGTAGCAATTGTTTATACGAAACTTTAACACTTTTAATGTTTTCACAAAACTTGGACCTATACGATTCATCATTCTCAGGGTAGAATTTTTCAATGTATGCTTTAAATTTAGCATTGTCATTTGGTATCTGAGAAGTCATATTAGATAAGCAAACTTTGTATAACATATCATGAAATGCTATGCACAAAATAGTATTTGGATTTTCAATTTTAGTTGTGTTTTCAGGATATGTTAAACTATAACAATCCTTTATAATACTCCTATCATATAGAGACTCTGGCAATTTACATTGCAAATTTTTGTCATTTTTTATAACGTCAATAATATTTCTAGTTGCTGGGATACTTGCTGCACTTGACATTTTTATGAAAAAAATGAAAAAGCTGAAAATACTAAGCTTACAGAGTAAATGAACCGTGCGTTCTCCCATATTTTATTTCATTCACTGAACCAATGTCGTATGTCACTTCCGACTAACTGACTATTTTTTGCGCAATATATAGTATTATACCGTTTTTTAAGTTTTGCTATCTAACCGAACATAACTTTTCAGAGTTAAAATTGTTTGACGCACCACTAACCATGTTAAAAAGTTTGATGACAGCGCCGCCTTCTGGATAAATATGTACAATTCAATCTAGATTTGTCCAAGTTCTAATACACTTTTATTTATGCAATATACAAAAAGATTACAATTAGCGTTACGTTGGATTGTGACAAGAAAATTGCTGAAGATTAGCGTGTAATAACATTATCTTATTCTTTCTAACCGACTTCATAAAACAGAAATATATTCGTATTTCGTTTAACGAGAAATGACATTTCATTCGTGGCTACCTTCAGTCTGCTATAAATCCATCGGCCATATATAGGGTGGATAAAAAATGCGAATAAGTAGAATGATGAATAAAAATGACTTAACAAGCCATATGTGATTATTATGACATGATATTTACAGAATAATATTTGCAAAATGTTCTTCACTATTACTGTAAACATGGGTATTGAAATGTTTGTAATGCATCAATAATTTACATAACTTTATTTAAAAGAATTTATAGATTTGTTATAAAAAAAATGAGTATTGCTTAAATTTAATTAAGTACTATTGATTTGGGTCTTCGAGTATCTTGTTCCTACTTAATCTTTGTTGTGTTTAAATATATAATCCCTGGGGCGATATAACAAGGTTCTTTTCGGAAGTATTCGAATAAATGACAGTTGAAGGGAAAAAGGACGTGAAACTTCGGTGAAGATGAAAAGAAGTCATTAGAAAGTAGAATATGGGTGTTTTGATTCTTGTGAGTTTTTCGATAAGGGACCTTGTTATAACGGGGGCTGTAGACCATGTTTAATTTTGATCACAGAAACATCCGTCTCGCGAATGGTAAATGATCCAGTCTATGTATCGTGTGACTCTCGTATAAACACCAGGGTATCCTTGTCGGGCGCATCCATTGCCCCAAGATACTATACCTATCAGTTCATACTTTTTGTCTTCACGTTCTGCTATGAGTGGCCCTCCGCTGTCTCCCTGAAAATAAATATGTGAAAATGAGATATTCATCTGCAAACAAGTATCAAGATAAATCAAGTCTAATTTTATATTACATATTTATTGCATAAAGCAATTCGTGCAGACGAGAATTAAAATCCTCAGAAAATAGTTTGAAAATCATACTTGACAGGAATCCTTCTTGCCATCAACGTAACCAGCGCAGATCATGTTGTCGGAGATCATGCGAGGATTGTAGCTAGTGTTACGACAGTCTTGGAGGCTCATAACTGGTACTTCTACTTCCTGCAGAAGACAAGAAGGTTTTCCATCCTCGTGTAGGGTGCCCCAACCGGATGCGATTGCTTTTGTTCCGACGTATTCGTTATCTGCAACATATATGTATCATATTAATACACTAAGATATGCTTCTTAACAATGTTTGAAGTACTTCTGCAAAAGTTATAATTATTTAATAGTCAAGAACATTCGGTTCCATTTTTCAGATCCAATTCCTCTGTACAATGTATGAACACATTTTCTTGTATTTTATAAAATTTAGAAATTTCGTAGAATTTATAAATAAATTATATCTTCTATGGTTAGGTTGTTGAATCTTATGTGATGAATAAGTAATAAATAAGTAGTAGTATTAACTAGTATTTAAGAATGATTTTACCTCTTACGGATGGTAGACATATGGGTCTTACGGTGTCACTTAAAGGCACCCTCTCGTTTAAGCGCAGTAGGGCGATATCGTTGTCAAAATTCAGGAAGCTAAAGTCACCTGTGAGTACTCTGACCACGTATCTAGTTTCGGCTCCCTTCTCCATACACCTATCGTGTTCACCGAATGTGACCTTGATCATGAACCACATGAACCTGAAAATGGAACTAGGCCAGTTGATCATACTTTTTTTTTAAACATAGACATAAATATGATGATGGTAGTAATTTTAAACGTATTGTGCAATTTAAAGTACATGAAATTGATTTAAAATTTCAGTTTATACTAGGCATAACAATTAAGGTAACATATTTGAAGTAGGAGGACTTATCAGAGTACAATATAAAGACGATAAATTAAACAATGATAAATATACACACATGTGTATAATAAAATAATCAAATTGTCAGGTCGGGTTAGTTTAAGTTTGAAATGTAAAGAAACATCGATTAATATTATAAAGTTAGTATGAGATTATGTTAGATTAAACTTGAAGTCTAAAGAAAATTTGAACGATAAAATTAAGTATCAGTTAGATTTGAAGTTCAAAAAGAGAAGTAGATTTGTATGACGAAGTTAGGTATCAGTTTAGGTATTCAGCTTGAAGAACAGTGAACAGAAGTTAATTGCTCGAGTCATTCTATAAAAAAAATAACTGAGTGATAAAATTAAATATTATACATTCTGTCTCGGTCAGATTAATTAACCTCAATGATATCGTAACGACATTATCACCATATCATTAAATATCAATTAAATGTCGATAACATACCGACAAATCCTCTTTTAAAACGATTTGTCCAACTTCTCTTAAACTATGGTAACAATATGAAAGACTATCAGGGTCATCTAACTATTTTTTCGAAAGAAGAAGCGAGTGAACATATCTTTTTATCAGGACTGTACGTCCATTTGAATTTAAACGTTCCTAACTGTTTCCAATGTTGAAAGGTCGCAGTGCTATGTAAAAATGGATGGTTAAATTATAAATAACTGTAGTGCACGAGTAAATGTGATTTGACGAGTGATCTACGTATTGTTATTAGCAAATAGCAACGATATAGTCAGAATAAAAATGTTCTTTATTTAATTTAATTCATAATTACCCTTTAACGCAATGGGCGGCAGTGAGGACATAGCGATCGTTTATTAAAGTTCCACCGCAGTAAAATTTATTCAAGTACGATAACCTTGCCATCCATGGGAATTCGTTCATGCGAGTTGTTTGACCGCCGACTATCCGACTCTCTTCATTTCGCAATCCGCAGTCTAATTAGACAATTGGTTACTTTATTCGAATCTTTTTTACGAACATTTGCAGTGAGTTAGTAACAATTATAATAAAATATATCAATATTGTTAACATGAAATTTAATTAGTATACGTAATTTATTATTGTTATTATAGTAATAAATTGTTATTTGAAATAACTGTACTTACTGCAATAACATGGTCCAGGTGCCTCCACGGAATATGGTGGTTTGTTACCGAAAATGCCGAAAAAGTTTTTCACCTTCTCACCCAATGTATTTGCCTAAAAATTTGAAACATGAAAATTGTGTACATTTGGAAAGAAAGTTGAAGTGTTATATTATTTTAATGCTGATTTAAATAGATATTTATTTTAAGTTTATGTACATTAAATATTTGTGAAGTATACGTGGTTTGGGGTTGTGGAGATTTGGAAATGTGGGGGCTTGAAAATTTAACTGGGTTTTGAGATTTGGGAGGTGGAAATTTAGGGGTGCGAGATTTTTGGAATTTTAAATTTTATAAATTCAGAGATTTGGTATCGAGATATGGAAGTTTGAAAATTTATAAATCCGAGAACATAGGAATTTAAGAATTCGAAACTTTGTCAATTTGGGGATGTGGGACTTTGGAAATTTAAAAAATTGAAACTTTATAAATCTTGAGTTTTGCAAATTTGGGAATTTGAATGTTTAATATCTAGATTTTGCGGTTGGAGAATTTGGAAATTTTTAACTTGGAAAATTTGGGGATTCAGGGATTTGAGGATGTAGTATTTGACCTTATTTTTATATCTTCAGTTCATAGCAATAGTCATTACTTCATATTTTATGCAATCCACAAGAAAGTCTAAGGATAACCAAAAATAAAAAGTGACCTTATTGATTCCTTAATAGCAATCTTAAAATAATTTATTACACATTTCCATTGTTCAATTAACTAAATAAAACAAAATTAAAAGGTTAACAAAACCCAGGAAAATTTTCAAGAAAAACCATTTGTAATTTTTCCACCCTATATATAGAACTTACAAGTGCAAAAGTCACACCAAAAATTACCGTCAATTCGAACAAAATATTCGATTAAATACCTAGATAATTAACGATTAAGTATCTGCAGAAATAATCTTACTTGACAGGACACAGTGGTGAAAAATAGGACAGCCAATAATCCAAAGCGCCACGAGACTTTCATCTTTTACGATCAAATTGTATCACGTTTTATTCGTGTGAATTTTTGTAAGTTAAATTTGGAAGATAGGACATTCATGAAGATACCGAAACACGCGGACACTGTCAGGAACGGGTTATGGACATATTATTGGTCAGAAGATACTATCACCAATGTCCCACGACGACTGAGAACGACTCAGGTCGAAGAGGTAATTATTATTCCAGAAGAGAAGGAGGGCACAGCCGACTGGTTGGCGACTGGACAGTATCTGACCGCTTCAGGTTCATGTTCAGGGTCGAATTACAGGTGACTGCTCTTGACCGTCATCAGGGTCACGGTGGATTTTAAACCGTTTGCTTCGATCGAGGAAATCTTGTTTCTAACTTTAAATAGAAGATGACATATTTAGCTGGAATTTCCGAATGCCAGAAACAAGCTTTACTCTTTTTTTATTTATGCTAAATCTTCTGGGGAGAAAATTTAATCCGGTTGAACCGTGATGAAGTAAACAAGTTTTATGAAAGGTATGCTGCTGATATTGCCATATCAAAATGAACTAGGAAGCATTCTTAACAAATAAAATTGTAACTCAGAAATGTTAACATGACTAATTGAAATGTTAATAAAACATGATTATTTATAAAAATGGTAGAATAAATGTTAATACGAATTCATTAATAAGTGAGATGATAAATTTACTAATTTAATTTAATTTAAATTTCAGATAACAAATTTATGATTTACATTAATAATTAAGACAATAAATTTAGGGAATATTGGAACGAAAATAATTATTTATATACTGACGTAGTTTATAGATACTTTTGACTTTCTATTTATTTTATTTACTTCTTTTCTGTCGTAAATGAGATTACGATGCTGTTTGAACTCATAAAATTCACAGATAAATTATTTCTGTTGCGATTATGGTGTATAGCTGTATAAGGATAAGGAAATGGGTGAAGGTATGCTTTTTGTCGCGGACTGTATTGGTAGTACGCCTTGTAACTTTCAATTAGCAGTACAGTACATCTCTAGCGGTAAAGGTGTACCCCGATGGGTTCTCTGAACTGGATATCACGATTAAATAACACGACATTACTATAAAATGAGCAGGTATACTTACGCTACAATTTTGCGAATGTGCAACAGTGTTATAATAGACCTTTTGCTTAGGTAATGGCTGCCATTTTCTGTAATCGCTTTAATTGAATAATTATACGTGACACTGTTTTAACAATGTCAGACTTTATAACATTGTCATAAGTTTACATATTTTTATAAATATGGACAATGAGCAGTTTTAGTTTAAAAATAAAATAAGGGGTAAAAAATTAATTTACACAATTCGTCGACAAAAGTGTCTTAATAATTTGAATGATTTTCAAAGTCAACAGATGTACAGCATGATCTGCAAGAATGTATTAATTGATCAATTAGTAAAAACTTTATTTTATACAAGCATTTAAAATATCAGTCAATTTCCGCATATACATCTGTCTTTCATGTTTGTATTGATCCACTTCAAATATCTCGTTACTCTTGTGTACACACCGGGGTATCCAGCTCTTCCACATCCAACACCCCAGGAGACTATACCTACATAAACAAATAAAAATACAATATTATTACTTAAAGAGAATTTAACATTTTGATATCGGTGTAATTACTTTATATAAAGTCCATACTTTAACCTTTCAGCTATTGTGAACTTTCTTTTTTTATATAAAAAATAAATGAATATGATGACTATGAATTGGATCAGACCAAAATGAAAAATGTTAAATTTGATGAAAGATAATTTCTTACCAACAATTTCAATTCTATCGCCTTCCTGTACAAGAAGAGGACCTCCACTGTCACCCTGACAGGAATCTTGAGCATTTCGACCAGCGCAAATCATGTTATCCGTAATTCGATTGGCTCGATACTTCATTTTTCGACACTGGGTCAAACTTAGTATCGGTACTTGTACTTCTTGAACTTGTCCAGCAAGCATTCCTCCTTCCGATGTCCGGCCCCAGCCAACCACGGTTCCTTCTTTACCGGCTGGGTCACTACCTGTAGAGATCATATTAAATTTTGCCTTATTATCATAAGTATACTCTTCATTTTTAATAATGTACGGCGTTTTTAACCCATTTTGCTCCTGTGTACTCTTTTGAGTATATTGCATTCATTGACTTTCACAAAACATGTAATGTACACATGTGTTCTCAATGTACTCATATGAGTACAGTACTAAAGTTTCATTCATTGACTTTCACAAAACATGTAATGTACACATGTGTTCTCAATGTACTCATATGAGTACAGTATTAAAGTTTCATTCATTGACTTTCATAAAACATGTAATGTACATATATGGTCCAAGTGTACTCATATGAGTACAGTACTAAACTTTCATTCATTGACTTTCATAAAACATGTAATGTACATATGTGGTCCCAGTGAACTCATATGAGTACAGTACTAAAGTTTCATTCATTGACTTTCACAAAACATGTAATGTACACATGTGTTCTCAATGTACTCATATGAGTACAGTACTAAAGTTTCATTCATTGACTTTCACAAATCATGTAATGTACATATATGGTCCCAGTGTACTCATATGAGTACAGTACTAAACTTTCATTCATTGATTTTCATAAAACATGTAATGTACACATGTGTTCCCAGTGTACTCATATGAGTACAGTACTAAAGTTTCATTCATTGACTTTCACAAATCATGTAATGTACATATATGTTCCCAGTGTACTCATATGAGTACAGTACTAAACTTTCATTCATTGACTTTCATAAAACATGTAATGTACATATATGGTCCCAGTGTACTCATATGAGTACAGTACTAAACTTTCATTCATTGATTTTCATAAAACATGTAATGTACACATGTGTTCCCAGTGTACTCATATGAGTACAGTACTAAAGTTTCATTCATTGACTTTCACAAATCATGTAATGTACATATATGTTCCCAGTGTACTCATATGAGTACAGTACTAAACTTTCATTCATTGACTTTCATAAAACATGTAATGTACATATATGGTCCCAGTGTACTCATATGAGTACAGTACTAAAGTTTCATTCATTGACTTTCACAAATCATGTAATGTACACATGTGTTCTCAATGTACTCATATGAGTACAGTACTTACATTCATCGACTTTCACAAAACATGTAATGTACAGTCAAAAAAAGATTGTAGTTTGGAACAATTGTGTGGATCATCTGGTATTCATTTGTGTATATTGAATATCATACCTGATTGTGGTAAACACACTGGCCTAATTGTTTTGGAAAATTTCACAGATTTCCGAAGTTTCAATAGTGCGACATCGTGATTGTACGAATTCATGTCAAAATTTCTGTGACGAATTACAGCGCTCACTGCTCTCATTATAGCACGTCCATCGGAGGTAATATATTGATCGTAATCTCCAAGTACTACGCGGATCTTAGAACGTTTTAATCTGAAAACATATATATTTTGGGGTAAATAAATGTATTAGCTGGACGTAGTGTGGGTAGTTGGCAAAGGTATATGATATATTTTGTTGCAAATATTTTTATTGTTAGGGAAATTTAGGAATTTGGGAAGATGGAAACTTGGGAAGGTGGGAATTAGGAAAGATGGGAATTTGGGTATTTAGGGATTTTGGAAGATGGGAATTTGGGAATTTAGGGATTTGGGAAGATGGGAATTTGGGAAGATGGGAACTTGAGAAGGGGGGAATTTGGGTATTTAGGGATTTGGGAAGATAGGAAATTGAGAAGGTGGGAATTTGGGATTTTAGGAATTCGAGAAGATGGGAAGTTGGGAATATGGGAATTTAGGAAGATTCGAACTTGGGAAAGTGAGAATTAGGGAATATGGAAATTTGGGAAGGTGGGAATTAGGGAAGATGGGAACTTGGGAATGTGGGAATTTGGGAAGATTGGAAGTTGGGAAGGTGGAAATTAGGGAAGCTGGGAATTTGGGTATTTAGGGATTTGAGAAAATGGGAATTGGGGAATTTAGTGATTCGGGAAAATAGGAACTTGGGAAGATTGGAACCTGGGAATATGGGAGCTTCGAAATATGAGAACTTGGGAAGATGGGAATTTGGGAAAATTGGAACTTGGGAATATAGGACTTTATAAGGGCACTTGAGAATTCCGTAATTTCGAAATATGAAAATTTGAAAATTTCAGGAATTGAAAGTTTGGAAATTTTCAAATGATACTTTAAAGATTTGGAAATCTCAGCACTTAGGAATCTAAATATTTTGGAATTTGAATATTCAGAAATATTTGAAAGTTTGGACATATCTTGCACTTCGTAACAAATAACGCATGAATGAAACAATTACAAAATTCAAACAAAATATGATGGTTGGATAAATTGTTGTAAATACTTACCTACGCACACAATGAGCAGCAGTAAGAACATAATCATTATTAACAAGGCTACCCCCGCAATGGAAACGACCCTCGTACACCAATCGTGCTACCCAAGGATACTTATTAGGGGATGTTGGTTTTCCACCAACGATTCGATGTTCTTGATTAGACACTCCGCATTCTGAAAGATAATTTTTGACAAAAACTCAACAATCAATCTCTTGAGCATTATTATAAAACATGTACTATGTACATAAACTAAAAAATAATTTTAGAAGGTATACTGTAATAAAATATAAGTTCGACTAAAATATTAACTAGTTATACTTTTATTGTTATATCTTTTCATCGATAGATAAATAAAACTTCAATTACTTGAATCTAATGCATTATTTATATCGAAGTAAGTGTGCTTTTTATATTTTATAACTTTCTTTATGAAATGAGTAATAAAGAACAAGGTTTTGATAACATACATTAAAATATTAAATTTAATATTTCAATTTAATTTAATTTAATTAATTTAAATCTTACCGCAAGAACAGTTTCGCAATACTTCATTGTCATCTGCAGTGCCTATATCTATATCGAGACCAAATAATTCGTCGAACAGAAATTTGCCTCTTCGATTACTCGTCGAATTTGTCGCCTGAAAAAAGTCACATTCGATAGTACGCTCACTTTCTATTACAAATGAGAAAGGTAATCGATGAAAGCAATCATGATTCGAATGATGAATTAACTATATCGTAACTTGATTTATTACATATGTATATAGAATTTATTTCATTGCTGCCATTCCAGTACATATTATAGTAGTATATCATTTAACAAATATAATGGCATGTACATTAATGATTGCTAGTTTATTTATTAATCTTTATTAAATGTATGTATTAAATATTCATTTGCAATTGAACAATTCAAATCAAACTATCAGAACTTTCATAATGTTATATATTATATATTATTAATGTTATAGATATATGTCATATGTATATTTCACATATGTACATGTTCGTATATGTCACTACAGATGTCACATACATACGTCATACACACGTACATATATCAGCATATTTATTATACGCATGTACACATGTCCCATACACATATGCATATGTCACGTGCATATGTTATACACATGTCCCATACACATATGCATATGTCACATGTATACGTTATACACATGCACATATATCACAAAGAATATGTCATACACACGTATCACACATATCACACATATCATACAGATGTACATGTGTAACATACATATGTCACACAGATGTACACGTGTCAAATATATCAAACACACATACGTACATACACACAGTGTGTACTGTCACATACGTGTATCACATATACACATGTCATACATATGTCACAAACGTACATAATATGTCACATACACAAATACATGCATATATGATGTTCACATAAAAAAATAGTTATCAAGGCTAAAATAGTACACTACAAACATCACTTACAGCATAATCAGTGAGATTAAAATTATCCCGCCGAATTCTGATATTGAAACTCTCAGCAGCCGTAAAAAGCAACAAGATTAAACCGTAGATCCATGTTCTCCGAGATATGGTTTGCGGCCTCATCTTCCGATCAACAGTTAACGCGAAGAGTTAAAATAAAATTTCTTCTTCTCGACGAATCTTCCCAAACACTTGACCCGTCTACACAATTTTTCGTAATCGCACATTCTATCACGTGTTCCTCCACTATTTTTCCGACTACCTTCACCTTTTGCCCTTAAACTTCATCTAAAAGCCGCGGAAGATCAGCAACGTGATCCGCCAGACGCTTTCACCTCCACGAAGACGCCAGACTGACCGGCCAACAGGCCCAGCAAATGTTCAATGCTTACGAAGAAAGTTCTTTCACTATCCTGTCGCTCTTTCCATTCAATATGCGACGCCGATCACACATGATCCTCTCGATTTGAAATTAGCGAGATGGTCAAGGTTGTGGATTCATGTCACGCGGCTACCGTGATTAGTGATCTTTCGATCTGTTTCTGACATACCAAGTACCACTGTCGTTGGTGCTTTTACAATTGCGAATAATTTGCTATTGTTTTCACAATTTGCAACGGTGCAAATACAGAAGGCTTTTACAATTACTTTTACAATTACAGGTACGACGTCGTCTTATATTTTAAAATTGTTGTTTCTTTGTGAAGAGAGTTTGTGTGAATATTGGAAAATGTTGGTTATGAAGGCTAATATTGGTGGATGAGGATGTTGTAATTTTGCATAAAAAATTAGTTTTTAGTTTAAAAGAAAGTTTTTTGCATAAAAACTTTGCATTTGTTTCTTAAACATTTTCGTAACATTTGATAACAAATTGCTTATTTAGTTTTGATTTTCACTTTAAATGTAAATATAAGAACTTCTCAATCTCACTTTCAGTTCTGAAGAAATTTGATTTTGAACAGTTTCTGACTTTGTAAATATTTTGTGTATAAACAGTTATTTTCTGAACAAAATAATATATTATGAACATATTCAACAAAACACGCTAATTTTTTCAGATGCTTGTTAACTTATTTAAAAAACTGAAAGTGTATACGAGGAGGATATTTTTCCTTGGAAAGCATAAGAAAAAGTGGAAAATCGTTCTGTTTTTAAAAGAAGATATAAAACACGTGGCGCAGACAGTTTTTAACTTTAGATGTCGTCTTGATCGCCGAGCGTAGCAAATTTGTTAAACAGTTTCTTTTATGTATCGAAAACAAAACTTGATTTACTACTTTTCTCTACGCTTTCTACGAGAAAAATGTCTGTTCCATCTCCTGATCTAGTTACATCTCCTCTGGAACCTCTATTTCTTGGAATAAATTAAAAAGTATCTGCAAAAATTTCTTTTTTCGATTTGATCGATGCTTAAATATATTTCAATGTTTATAAATATATTGACTTACGTCGTTTTCTCTGAAGTTCGTATAATCATTTGAAGTGCAATCAAGTGTTATTGTTTAAACAAACTTGTAACATTTTTTTAAAATAAATTATTTCTTTAAAATTAAAGTATTTGGAAATTGATGCTTTGTATTTAAACAAAATTAGTATTGAACGCATAAAAGTACATAAAATGATGCAAAGACAGAAAGTTAGTAAATATTTATAGAACAATCTTATTAATTATTAATTACATTGTTATTTCATAAAACCTCTGAATTGAAGAAATTTTTCAAAGATTTGTACCCTTAAGGAAAAAGAAAGTTGTACAAGGACAGATATTGCAAAAATGAACTTGTTCGCGATGAGACGTTATTAAAAAAGTTCGTCGTTCAGCTTCGAATTGTTTCACGGTTGTTTGTTACATTCCGTCATGCTCTTTCTGTTTTCATAAATCAGTTGAGAAACTATTATCTAAAGTATAATTGATGCTTCAGATATAATTAGACGACTCTAATTAAGTTACATGAATATTTAAACATTCATTTGTTACGGTGTATAATCTCTTTACAATATGTAGAAATGTGTATACTTTTATAATATGTAGAATGTGTGAATTTACAAAGGAAGTAGTGTTCATAAATAACTATTTATATCTTGATTGCTTTTTTTTGTTATAGATTAATATTTGTGTACTGAGATTTATTTTTAAACATTTTTATTTCTATTTATTATTATTTATTTTTATTTCAGTTAAATTGTTAACGAATTCTACCTTTTACTACTGTATCATATTAACTGTTATAGTGTACTTGACATAAATCATATAATAAATATGTTTTGTATATAAATTACAATTTAGTTCATTAATGAATTTAATTACTATTAAGTTTGATATTTTGTAATGTAACATTTTTGATATTACATGACATATTAATGCTTTAAATAATTAACTCAATATGTACTATACCTCATACTCATATATCATAAACGTATACATATAAATTATAATAGTAAATTATAGTAAATTATAAATTTACTTCATCCCATAATTTGTTTACTAAACAAATATAAAAAATACCTATTTCACCCAGTAATTTCCGAGTAATACCAATTATTAAGATATCGATTAAATACCTGTCAGTTATCGATCCTATAAGTAGCCTTCTTCATCTCTGTTTGACTTTCGGATAATCATGACAAGCACCTCTCGGTATTTTACGAGGCTCGTAAAGTTAATTTTACTCAAGAATTGTTCCTGTTTCAATTCGGGAAGAATCAGAAGTCGTTGGTAACGGTCTGGAGGTTTCACTAACCCACATTCACCGTTGAAAGCAAAACGTTTCTGACTGGTGACCTGGTTTCCGTTATTGCTCGCTCATCTTGATCGAGGACTGACGTTTATCTAACACTTTTTCGTCATGCTCATTTCTTCCCTCTTGCAACTATTTCCCAAATAACAGTTATCTTTTACCGTTCCCTTTTATTTTCAATAATTTTCTGTCTTAAAACACTTTTGTGACAACAATCCACCGAATCTTCAAATATTAGTTTAATACACGATGTTTAAATATTAAATTTTAGCACAACTAAACTCTAAACTTTGATTTTCGTTTAAGGTATTTTTCAGTATAGTCAAATATTTGATAAACGTCAGGTTTTGTAAATATTACAAGGTAATATTACTCGATGAGATTTCGGTATTTTTTTTTAAACCCACATTTTTCGTGTATGAACTATATTATATTTTGTAACGTGTACAATTCGGAAAGAAGAATTTTAAGGTAAATAAAGAAATCAAAATTGAGCCATACTTAAATACATTCTTTATTCAAACACTCAAATGTGACAACATAAAGAACATCTATATCGGACTAGATTAATCAGTATGCAATGATTTAACGTTCACAATAAATTAACGATTTGCAACAATTCGATGACACACGTTGCGTAAGTACATTATATACAACTTACAGACTGCAAACAATCGAATGGTAAAATAAATATACAAATTCTTGAGATCGTATAAGGGACTCTTAATACTGATTATACTAGTTAATAGAGATTTATAATAATCTCTCAGAGGTGGAGAGATTTTTGGGCCCAGAAAAATGAGTCCCAAGTAAGAAAACAAATCCTGTGAATCTTTGGGGAATTTTATGATTCTTGATATGTGGGTATTTCCTTATGTGGGGAATTCCAGTTATTACGACGTTTATACTGCTTCCTGTGGAATAAAATTTCACTGTCGACGAGGTGGTGGACACACACATTCTTTTCCGAGGAGGTCTTTCATCCATCCGAGATAATTGGTCAACTTCGTGTATATTCCGGGGAAATTCGGCCTTGCACAGCCACGACCCCAAGAAATGATACCTGTGTACATTTACAATTTAAAATTAACTATAAGATTTTGTGATGATTATCTATGTTTATAAGATTAAGTTTTTTAATTATTGTAATATAAAATTGTAAGCGGATTTACCTATTACTTCCAGATGACCGTATGTGCCCTTCACGTGAAGAGGACCACCACTGTCACCCTTGAAATAATAATTTTTAACATTAATTTCGTTAGAATAACATCGTGTTGTCTG
Source organism: Megachile willughbiella (assembly GCA_945859595.2). NCBI lineage: Eukaryota > Metazoa > Arthropoda > Insecta > Hymenoptera > Megachilidae > Megachile > Megachile willughbiella. Next base: position 5,791,691 of record OX243807.1, read on the forward strand.
TTTTGGAATAAATCTACAGATTATGTAGGAAATAACATGAGTTACAATATTTGAGTTCTCGAGCTGTAATTTATAAATTCATCAGTAATACTAGTTTAATCTAATCGTATATATTATATATAAATTTTAAAACTTTCCATGCAATTTTAAATAAAAAATGAATGCATGTATGTACTGTGCAAAATTGAATAACAGTGTGACAATTTTTAGATGTATTTATCATTATTTATATTGTTAGATAATTACACATGGAATTGGGAATTTGATGAACATTTTACACCGATTTAAAGTGGACTTTTATAGGTGTTAAAAATGTTCATTCATGTTTATGATAAACGATGAATTTGTATTTAAAATAGTAAAGGTATCAACCATTATAAATATTTATATATTTGTAACAAAATTATTTAGCAGTATCATTCGTTGTAAATATCGATGTACCTATCAAAAATTTATTTATAAAAGTTAATGATTATAAATATTTTTAAGAACATTACATACGAGTATCAATTTTCTTAAATATTTTTGAATATTTCTAAGAAAATTATTTCTGAACATCCATCTTACTATACGTTTCCAAAAAAAATTTACTTATACTTACACAAATATGTATTTATAAGTGTAAAAACGAGTTCTTGTTCGAAAATTGAAAGTTGAAAATTGAAAACAATTGAACGTATTTTATAGATAATTACGTAAAAATTTAGTGAAATACTTACAAAGCAAGCGTCACGTTCCCCTTCTAGGTAACCAGCACAGAACATGTTCTCCGTAATACGATGTTTTTGGTATCCCGCTTGATCACACTCTTCCTGCGACAAAATTGGTAGATTTACCTTTCGAAGTTCGTCACTTACAGGTTGATTTTCTCCGGTTCGTCCCCAACCGATTACTGTGGCCGTTGCACCGGTATAATCGATGGCTTCTGTAAAATGCATAGCTCACTTCAATACATCGTAAAAGTGACTTTACATCTAGTAAGTCAGTACTGTAATTAGAATTGTTTTTCCTTTCATGTTGTACCATTCATTGTTGCACTATTTGCATCACCTTTTGTTTGTAACTAGTGTTACGTATGAAATACATAATGTGGTCGTAATGTATTATACAAAATTATATGTAAACAACATTATAGCGTCATTACATTTTATCTGTAAAATTTTGTCTATATAAATAACACATTTCGATGATTGAAAATTATGCAAATGAAATGGAGTAGAATAACTTGTTTTTTGCAAAATGAAGATTATGCATTAGATTTTGAATTAGGCAATTAGAAAAGTAGAAAGTTATTTATTTCCATTTTATTTTGCTTGATGATGTTTAAAGTGATCATACATGTAACAGTAAATGAAGAATTAAATAACAATTGTACCTTTTTGTATTGTACATTTATAAAATTTGTTATAAATATGTAATTTATAATATTGTACCTTAAATTTGTACCTCGTGAATGTCTGTCAAAAGTTTGTATATTAAACACAAATACCTTATATAATTTCCTTTGCAATTACCCCTGTATTTATGTTAAAATTGTTCCACCTTTTGTGACTGAAAAGTACTTACTGTCTTCGGGTAAGCATGCAGTTCGAACGAGACCACTCAAATCGATTGATCGATCCATTTCAACAATAGCAATGTCATTGTTGTATGAATACGGATGAAAATTTTCGTGAAGAACGACTGACTTAATGCGACGAACTATGGAATTTTTGTTTATATTTGGACGATCGTTGTCAGCCAGTATTAGCTTGATGCTTCTGGTATCGAACCTGTAAAAATGTGAAAATAATTTTGTCTGATGTTTAGAACCAAATCTTTTTGTATAAGTTATAATTCCATTTGAAAAGAAAAACTTGAAAATATAAAATCTTGTACTGAAAATAAAATATCTTGCAGAAAATGATTTATATTGAAAATATTTTGCATGATAGTGGTCACAAAATATATTGTATAAAGTGCTTTGTACTAATAATAAAATATATCGCAAAAAATATTGTATATTGGAAATAAAGTATGTTGTATAAAATAGTGTGTATTGGAAACAGAATATATTATATAAAATATTTTATATTGGGAAAAATATATTACATAAAATATTTTGTATTAGCAAGCTATATTGCATCAAGTATTTTGCATTGAAAAGAGAATATGTTGCATAAAATACTTTGTATTGAACACAAAACATACTGTCTAAAATATTTCGTATAGAATACAAAATAAAAAATTGAAAAAGTCAAATAAAATATAGATTCAAAATAAATATAAATTATAGTATTGCATAAAATATTGTGTACCGAAAACAAAATATATCGCATAAAGTATTTCGTATTTGTACCGAAAACAAGCAAAGAGTTTTGTATCGTATACAAACAACTATTGTGTACTAAAAATCCAACATTTTGCGCGACGAGAAATGCAATGAATTCGCGTCGTGTCCGACAGGAGTCCATTTTACGTTACTACTCACCCCTCCAAACAGTGAGCTGCTGTGAGTACATGCTTCCGAGTTATTAGACTTCCAGCACAATAAAATGTACCTTGTTTAGTGAAGCTAACAATCCACGGATACTCAGAAATACTTGTTACATTTCCACCGACAATTCTTGTTTTTCTTCCCACTCCACAAACTGCAATAAATATTAAATTATTTATAAATATGTACACTGTTTTCTTTAATGTGCGCGTGTATTATATCCACATAACGCGAGTTATGGTCACAATTATTATCAAATTTTATAACAGAATTTTCAGAATTATCTTTCTTTAAAAATATTCAGTTTTTAGATGTTTCAAATGGAATAATATATTTTTTATTTTATTGCGATAAAATGAAAGAAGTATAGTTTTGTGACCCATCGTATATTCCGTCTACAATTAAAATCATCTGAACTTCTATATTATGGGAGGTATAGAAAAAATTGTCAAAAGTACAATATTCTTAATTACCACAATCATCGCAGACGTTCGGTCGTTTCGAGGGAAACGAGGGTGGTGAAATGAAATCAATATAAGATACTTCATCGATTGATTTCAGAATACGCGCTGCATCGGTAATATTCCTTCTATCGATCTCTTGTATCTACAATAAAATTACAAAACTACTAAATATAAATTTTAATACAACTTTTACTATAATTATGAAGTTATCCAACTCAGTCATATTTCCTAAAAATGTAATTAATTCAAGTTGCAGTAAAAACTTATTAAATTAAATAGACTTGTAAGTACACAAAAACGATTTGAAAAAAATTGTTTTGTAGCAAGGTTTGAACCCTCTGTAAGATCTGAGCACTTTTCAGCCATTAATAAGAAATTTCGTTCAATACAATGCAATTATTACTTAACTCTTTACTTAAAATTGACTTAAAATTTAAAGAATATCTCAAAATAGGTTAAGAAGCATTATTTGCACAAAGCCCTAGTAATTATACGAGTAAAAATTCACGTATTCACAATGTACATGTCACGAACCACTAATATTAAAGCACGTTATTAAAAAGTTGTTCCCGAATGTTTCCAACATGATTGTGTAAATAAGCAATAACTCACCACTCGCGGCAACGCGTACGTAAAACAGCTTATCCACAGTAAGAACACCAGTGTGCGTTGCATTATTGTGCAGCTGAATTTCGATACGATTATTTGAAATAAATTTAGGATCCCGTGCTGACGATACCGAGTTCGTGCACGTGCCTACGTCGGGCGTGAAAATCCTAAAGGTACCGTGTCTCTTTTGCCGTTTTATAGTAAATTATAACTATTGAAGAACCCTGTTCGTAGTCGGTGGGGATCGTTAGCCTTGAGTGGTACGTTTGCATTGGCAGATGTTGCATGCGACAGCCTTTAAATCAGCCGAAGTATATTCGTGTACGCATCATTGTCTCACCTGTACAGATACCAGCTATGAAATGATGATGTCCGTGTGTGTACAAGGGGAGAGGTTAAACATCACACCATCGTACGTCGACCACCAACAACGACCAATGTCAACCCGAATTATCTCCTACTCCTTTCGACTCCAAACTCTTGCGTCCTTCGTTTTTCCTTTCAGGGATCCAGCTGACTAGATCAATGTCAGTTTCGTCAACGAGGGCTTTTCTTGCCTACAGCCTCTCTTGTCTTATTCATATTTCAATGATGAAATGTTTGCTGAAAGGTGTTAGAATAGGCTGCGGTAATCACATTCGTAACACGTCTACTATTTCAGGTTCTTTAAGTACTCTTCAAATTTGTATGAACAGAGGCTGTATACATACACTTTGTGTTATTTGAAAATAATAGACTCATGTGGACATACACTTTTTATTATGATGTGCTTAAAAGTTCATTCTTTAGTGTTCTTCCTTTAACATTCTTTGACCTAATAGTAATGTAGAACATTTTTTATTTGTTCTCAAAATACAGGATACTTTTTACTGAATCTGAAGTTCGTACAGGATGTTTTTTATTTATGTAAAAATAAGAACATTTATCATTTAACCTAAAAATAACAGAGAATATTTAACCTGAAGAATATTCTTCATTTAACTTAAAAGTGACACGAGGAATTTTTCATTTAACCTAAAAGTGATACAAGAAATTTTTCATTTAACCTAAAAGTGATACAAGACATTTTTCATTTAACCTGAAGATAATACAGGATATTCCTGAACTGACGTAAAAACAACACTTGCACCCCCATCTGAGCAAGTAATATAACAGAAAGATGTTAACTGAGAGCTCGAGGCTAAATCATGGCGGAGATTCTTCTGAAACAACGAAACAATCTTGTCCGAGGTATAAGCAATACAAGTTTTATTAGAGAAGATTCCAAGAAGTTCCTGACACCGTGGCAATATTACGTGGGTGACTATTGTGGTTAAAACTGGGTCAATGTAATGGTTGCTTGCCCTTGTTTTAAGATTCGTCAGGCTAAAGCAAATATCTAATGGATATTAAACAGAGTGATACAATGGCTGTAACAGGTACTTCTTACATGCTGTTTGAATCACTTCGAAGTGTTTCATAACTTGGTAATCCATGATAAGGATCGTAACAGTTAGCTAACTGCATATTACGCTTAATTGGATCATAATCAACAGGTTATCTTTGAATTATCTCATATTTGGTCCACTTTTATGTTATAATCGCGTGATCAATTGATCGGATTTAAATTATATTATTATTCGATAGATTGATTGACACAGTTTTAATTTATATCATGATCAGATGATCAATTGATCGGTCAAATTTTAAATTATGTCATCATCGGATGATTGGTCAAATTTTAAATTGTGTCTTGGTCAGATGATCGGTGCAGTTTTAAATTACATCATGATCAGATATAAATTAATCGTCGCAAATTGTATAATTATTTTCATAACGACATGATTACCAAACGTTTAAGTGTAATTTAAATATCTTCCCAAACTTATTTAATATGGTATTAATATTAATATTACTTTATCAAAAGACTGAATGATATGTGCTATAAATTAAAATGTACTATACTACTCATATGTTATATAAAAAATACTACTTGTACCAAAAATTCTCATACACGAAAAATTTAATAACGACCAATTGTAATGAACAGTAATATCAAATAAAACAATTATATGAGTGATGAACTACCAAAAATGAAGTTACGATAATGCTAATTGTAACTATAACAGAAATAAAAATGTCCCAGATGATGTGTACACATGATAGCGTAAGTCAATTTGGTACTCGCCCGTGAAAAGACTGAAATCATGGTAATCTGACCCTGGTGATAAGTCTAAATAAGGCAAGGCTGTTGATAATATTAGTCATATTAGCAGACAATAAAGACATTGTCCTACCCGCATGAGGGTGCTATGACCCATATACCTTGACCCACTGTCACTGGTTACAGGTAAGATATAATCCCCTGTCCTACATCGCCTTATCACGTGTCTCTCGAGTTTAACTGAAAATTTGATAAAATTCCGTAATTAAGTCGCGTATAAACGAACAGACATATTAGTGAAATATTTGCTTACTTTTACAATTTCTATGTTGCTACATGTCTCTCATCCACATCTGATCTGATATGTGGGGCAGATAATCATTGTGTAATAGCATAACATTTATTACTCTTTATATATTCTCGAATTAATACATCAAGTATTATACTTCATATATTCTTAATTTACTATATATCTACTTCATATGTTTATTATATGTAGGTTTTGATAATCAAGTTTCGTACATTTTATTTATATATTTATTACATATTTATTTTATTATTTGTGCTTGCTACACCTATTTCGCATCTTTTATTACAATTTCATAACAGATCTTCGGTATTTTATTATTATCGAGTCATTAAATAGTAAACGTATTATATCATACGCATATGGAACAATCCAAAGCAAGATGGCGGACCTTCGAGCGGACCGTTACGATAAATACCCAAAATTTTGCGTTCGACGACCGTACAGTAAATTTACATTCACAGTCAGCCTAAATTTTCACTTCGACTACTCGCCTGTCCACTATTCGGTATACATAAAGATGAGGAGTTGAATCGAGATCTTGTGTGAAAGTGTACGTCGTCTTGGTAGGAAGTGTATTGGCTTCAACTGAATTCGCTGCTCCCTTTATTCACTGATTCAATGCGGATAGACAGTATTCTTTTAGCGTGCGACAAGAAAAGTGTTCAGTAATGATGTGTATTCGTTCGATAATTTGTGTGGCTGTTGTAATTACAACGACATGTTTTATTAATTGCGAAGAGGTAAGTAAACGCTGCGAGATCGTTCGCATATTTCCATAATTTCCACATGTAAAATCGTTGATAAATTATGTTACACGGTATAAATAAATATTTCAATATTTTTGCTGGACATTATATTGCAATTGTTAATTGTTTACTGCTGTTGCTTTACTTGCAATTACTGTTTTTTTTATAATGTTTTATTGTACTGTTTTGTTATATTATTTTGTTATACTTATTATACAGTAATGTGTTATATAATGTATTATTGTACAATTTTGTTATATTTTTTGCTGTCTTATTGATTATTCATATACTTTTCTATTAAAAAAAGGATTTGTTTACAATGTTTTATGGAATCATACATAAATATTCAGTAGGCTGAATTATATATAGATTTAAATTTAAGTACGTAGTTAAATTTTGTCAGATACGCTGAGAATGAACCTTTCTGATTCTGTTGAGTAGATTTTGAATTGAGGACATATAACGGCGATAAAAAGCCTAAAATGAATGTACTATGTTTTTGGGATCAAGTAGGTGTTCAGAGACATGTACGATTTTATTTTAGACGTACTAAAATACTTATAAATACGTTTGTACATTAAATAATTGTTACAGTCAGAATTGCAAAATTCATTTATTATAACTACATATCCTCGCTATTATAAAAACTGATTAAAATACATGAATAATATGTGTTTGTATATGTACAAATAGTATTCAAGATTTAATAGAAATGAATACTTGCAGTTGCAACCAAGTATAGAAAAAGGAGTCAGTTTGAATAATACCGAGAGTAATATAGAAAAAAGCACACAAGATGGAAAAAATAATACGGCGGACACGGACGATAAAAATTTTTGGGAATGGCTGAACGGTGTTTTATCTGGTTTGAGGCCTACAACAAGTGCACCTCCAATAGCAGAAGCACCGGAATCATGTCTACCCTGCAGTGAGTTACGGTGTACCCTAATTTTCGATATTATAGAGAGATTTGCGGATTTAAGTATTTGGAAATTTGGAGTTTTGCTAATTTAGAAAGAAAGGGGAAAGTTGGGAATTTGGAGATTTAGGGATTTGGAGATTTGGGGATTTGGGGATTTGGGGATTTGGGGATTTGGGGATTTAGGGATTTGAGAGATTTGAAGATTTGGGGATTTGGAGATTTGGAGATTTGGGGATTTGGGGATTGGGGGATTTGGGGATTTGAGGATATGAGAATTTGGGGATTTGGGGATTTGGGGATTTGGGGATTTGGGGATTTGGGATTGGGGTATTAGGGGATTTGGAGATTTAGGGATTTGAGGAATTTGGAGATTTAGGGATTTGAGAGATTTGAAGATTTGGGGATTTGAGGATATGAGAATTTGGGATTTGGGGATTGGGGGATTTGGGGATTTGAGGATATGAGAATTTGGGGATTTGGGGATTTGGGGATTTGGGACTGGGGTATTAGGGGATTTGGAGATTTAGGGATTTGAGAGATTTGAGAGATTTGAAGATTTGGAGATTTGAAGATTTGGGAATTTGGAGATATGAGGATTTGAGGATTTAAGAATTTGAGAAATTTGAAGATTTGGAGATTTGGGGATTCGGGAATTCAAGATTTAGGGATTTGGGGATTTGAGGACTAAGATTTTGAGATTTTGAGATTTTGAGATTTTGAGATTTTGAGATTTGGAGATTTGGAGATTTGGAGATTTGGAGATTTGGAGATTTGGGGATTTGGAGATATGGGGATTTGAGGATTTAAGGATTTGAGAAATTTGAAGATTTGGAGATTTGGGGATTCGGGACTTCAAAATTTAGGGTTTTGGGGATTTGAGGACTTGAAGATTTGGGGATTTTGGGATTTGAAGATTTGAGAATTTGGAAGTTTGGGATTTGGGAAACTTGGGAATTGGGAAATTTGGAAATTGAGAAACTTGGCAATTGGGACACTTGGGAATTGGGAAATTTGGGAATTTGTGAATGTAGGGATTTGAAAATTTGAGAATTTGGGAATTTAAGAGTTTGGAGTTTAAAAGTTTTGGAATTTAGGGTATTAGAAAATTAGGGATTTGAAAATTTTGGAATTTGGCAATGTAGGGATTTGAAAATTTTGGAATTTGGTAATGTAGAAATTTGAAAATTTGAGAACTTGGGAATGTGGGAATTGAGAAAGGGAATTAAAAACTGAAGAAATTTGGCAGTATAGGGATTTAGGGATTTGAGGGTTTGAGAAATAGAGAAAATAGGAATGTGAGGAACAACCAAACAAAATATTACAATTAAAGCATGACATTAATAAATACTGAATTAGTATTTTGTAAAACGAATTATTATGTCGTTTAACAGGATGTGGTATAGCAAATACACAAAGACGAATAGTAGGCGGTGTTGAAACTCAGGTAAACCAATATCCTTGGATGGCATTAATGACGTTCAAAGGACGTTTCTATTGTGGAGCATCAGTTATAAATTCTCGCTATGTATTAACTGCAGCTCACTGTGTTGACAGGTAATAAATAAAAATATTTTCGAAAATTTTATAATTAGGAAATCCATAAATCTATAAATTTGAAAATTCATTGAACATTTTAAAATTATAAACACTACTTTTATACAAGTACTATATTCAAACTATATATTATATTTATTACACTACACGATAAATTTCTATAAACAATCGAAACAGATTCGATCCAAATTTGATGTCCATTCGAATATTGGAGCACGATCGTAATTCCACAACGGAGTCTGAAACGCAAGTATTCAAAGTTGAAAAAGTGATCAGACACAGTGCCTATTCCACGTATAATTACAATAATGACATTGCGCTGGTTAAAGTGAAGAATTCGATTCGATTCGAAGGGAAAATGAGACCTGTTTGTCTTCCAGAACGAGGTAAAATTCAAAGCATGATTAAAAAATTCTTAAAATGGCAAATAAATATTAACACGTTGAGTTGAAACTTTAAGTTGAAAATTTAGTTAGGTAATATTTTTATTCTTATCAAATCTTCAGCGCCATAAAATTAAAATTTTAAAATCAAGTAGCTAAACTTTAAATTAGTAGCTAGAATTAAAAGTGACACATCAATTTATAATCTATGCGTTAAAATTAAAATAAAATTTGACAGTTAATGGGACAAAAATTAATTTGACAAAAATTAATTCTACAGAAAAGACGTTTGGTGGTATGGAGGGTATAGTAACCGGGTGGGGTGCACTCGAAGAGGCAGGTCCCATATCGACAACGTTACAAGAAGTCACAGTTCCAATTCTCACGAATGCTGAATGTCGTGAAACAAAATATCCATCACGGAAAATAACAGACAACATGATTTGCGCCGGCTATAAAGATGGAATGAAGGATTCGTGTCAGGTAAATAACGCACAATTTCATTGCAGCTATTATTAATACAATACATTAACATCTTCATTTAACATTGATTAGATCTACTATAATATTCTAATAATAATACTAATACATAGTTCGTTCTTTCTATTATTAAATATAACATAAGTGTTATATATACAAGCATATTTTGTAAAAGTACTATGCGTGAGATGGCGTGCGAAACAATGTTCATATTATAGCTGCCAATCCAACGTTAATGTGCCAATTAAGCTAGTCGCAATTGCATTAAAATCGCAGTTTTATTAAAGTTATCAATGAAGGGCAATATGTACAGATGTCAATCCACGAGTTGGCGCGTGACCCAAAGTAAAAGAAGGTACCCATCGTGAACACTCCCAGTTACATTTCGGCAAATAAGAATAATAATCACAACTGCTGAACGCATGTAGCACTATTTCATTCACTCTCGAGACATTTGCCGACTATTTGGAGATTAGGAAGCTTTGGAACAAGGTGATTCGAAGTTTTGAGAAGATGTACGTTTTGAAATTTGGAGCTTTAGTTTCAGAAATTTTGAATATTCGGAGCTTTGGAATTTGGAAGATTGAAAGTTAAGAAGGTTGAATGATCGAATTTAGAATGATCGAAATGTGCAAAGGTTAGGACTTTCAAAAATTGGAATTCAGGAACGTTAGGACATTGGAAAGTTGAAACTTTGGGTGATTCAAACTTTGGAAAGTGGGGACTTTGGAAGGTTAGAATTTTGCAAGGTTGGGACTTTTGAAGGTGGGAACATAGGGAAAGTTGGGACTTTGGAAAGTTGGAACAGTGGAAGGTTGGAACTTTGAAAGATTGAACCTTCGGATGATTCAAACTTTAGAAGATGAGTACTTTGAAAGGTTAAAACATTGCATGGTTGGGACTTTGGAAGGATAGAACTTTGGAAGGTTGAAAATTTCCAAGGTTGGAACTTTGGAAGGTTGGAACTTTGGAAAGTTGAAACTTTGGAAGGTTGGAACTTTGGAAAGTTGAAACTTTGGAAGGTTGGAACGTTGGCAGTTTGGAATTTTAGAAGGTTGGAACTTTGGAAGGTTGAATACTTGGAAAGTTGGAACTTTGGAACGTTAGAACTTTGGAAGGTTGGAACTTTGGAAGGTTGAATCCTTGGAAAGTTGGAACTTTGCAACGTTAAAACTTCGGAAGGTTGGAACTTTGGAAGGTTAAAACTTTGAAAGACTGGAACTTTGGAAGATTGAATCCTTGGAAAGTTGGAACTTTGGAACGTTAGAACTTTGGAAGGTTGGAACTTTGGAATGTTGGAACTTTGGAAGGTTGGAACGTTGGAAGGTTGAATCCTTGGAAAGTTGGAACTTTGCAACGTTAAAACTTTGGAAGGTTGGAACTTTGGAAGGTTGGAACTTTAGAAGGTTGGAACTTTGGAAGGTCGAATCCTTGGAAAGTTGGAACTTTGCAACGTTAAAACTTTGGAAGGTTGGAACTTTGGAAGGTTGGAACGTTGGAAGGTTGAATCCTTGGAAAGTTGGAACTTTGCAACGTTAAATCTTTGGAAGGTTGGAACCTTGAAAGGTTGGAACTTTAGAAGGTTGGAACTTTGGAAGGTCGAATCCTTGGAAAGTTGGAACTTTGCAACGTTAAAACTTTGGAAGGTTGGAACTTTGGAAGGTTAAAACTTAGAAAGACTGGAACTTTGGAAGATTGAATCCTTGGAAAGTTGGAACTTTGAAACGTTAGAACTTTGGAAGGTTGGAACTTCGGAAGGTTAAGACTTTGGTAGCTTGCAACTTGAGAAGGTTGAAATTTTGGAAGGTCGAAAGTTTGGAAGATTATAACATTAGAAGTTAATAATTTTGCAAGGTTGAAACTTTGGAAGGTTGGAACTTGAGAAGGATAATAATTGGTGTGCGACCGCTCAATTGTCTGCCGCCGAAAATATATGTGAGGCGTCCATTTTCTATTCTGACCAATTGGAGTAGCTCTTCCAAACACGTCAGCCTCTTCACCCAACCCATGGGTTGACATCAGTATATTTTGATTGTAATTATTCATGGATATAAATGAAAATACAGAACGGGTTTAATATGTCACAATTTTAATATGTTATTAAAGATTTCAAGGAAAATTGTATAACTTATAATAAGGAACTGGTGAAGCTGTCACTTGACAGTTTGGTACTTTTAGTGTTTTGAATAAGTGTCACTAGGTGTTCAAGTTTAAAATTTTTAATTTTTGTCTGTTTAGGGAGACAGCGGTGGTCCTCTGCATGTTGTCACCAACAACTCACACAGCGTAGTTGGTAAGATTTACACCTATTCTACTTATTATAAATAACAATTTATTGATTGATGTAGCTGACTGCAACAAGAACTGACTGTAACAAGATAATCGGTTAATTTTTAGGAGTCGTTTCTTGGGGAGAGGGATGCGCGAAGCCTGGGTATCCAGGTGTTTACAGCAGAGTGAATCGTTACTTGACGTGGATAGAACAGAACACCGAAGGCGCGTGTTATTGTTAAATAGACTTAATTGAGAATGAACGGCGATTCTCGAGGATTAGAATACTCAATGACAAACATATCACACTTGTATATACATTGTTGACATTTTTAAAGTAGTTATTCAGTTGTAAGAACTTTCAGTTCTACAGATTTCAATAAGAACTTGAAATGGCGGGAATCGTTGACTTCTTTGGAGAAGATGGCGTTGTAGGGGAAAATGGCTGCATAAGTCGTTTGTTAGGTTTATAGGCTTTATAACTTTTCGAATCTAATTTTGAATTTATGACCCTGGGAGATTTGAGAATTTGGGAATATGGGGGTTTGGAAATTTAGAAAGGGGAAGGTGGAACTTTGGAAGTTTAGAAGTTTGAAATATTTGGAACTTTGAAAATTTTGAAATTTGGGACTGTTGGAAATTTAGAATTGTAGGGATTTGGGAATTTAGAAATTTGGGACTGTTGGAAATTTGGGATTTGTAGGGATTTGGGAATTTAGAAATTTGGGATTTAGGAATTGAAACTGAAATTTCGAAACGTGTGAAATTTAGAACTTTGAGTATTTGTGAATTTAGAAATTTGAGGAATTCCAGGAACTGAAAATTTGGGTATTTGGAAATTTAGAACCTTGAAAACTTCAAAACTTCGAAATCTAGAAGTCTAAATATTTTTGATTTTATATTTAATTTTCCAAAATTGAAAGCAAATAACTTCCCCTACATCGTTTTTCTCCAAAAGAAGCTTTCATCGCTTCCACCTAAATATACCTCTTTCAAAACATTAAACATTTCTACTAGAGCAAATATCACAAATACACAATTTTAGCAAATTACATCGATTTAAGATATTCGTACTTAGTTTAATTTAATTATATTTTGTTACATATTTATTTATTTATTGTATCCAGATGTATGACTATATCGAATTAAAAGCGACTTGTTTATATATTTCACGATTTCCAATCTTATGTATACATATACATGACAAACTATTAACATTTAAGGCACGTATCTCGGAATCTTACGAGACTTGTAACATTGAACATATGAAAAAAGAAAGCCATCGAACTTTCTCTGTTTATTTCGACACGGAATTTGGGTGAAAACTCACGTACCTCCATAAACTATGGGATTACTCGCAGAAGGCTTTAATTTTATTTTTTTATTTCAGAGAATCAGGTACACACCTTATATGCATCTAATTATTGTAACATGTATTAGTAAAACTAAGAGCATGATATTTATTATTTTAGAGTAATTGTATTTGTTAGTAATATAATCTTGCTATTAAATTAATAATATGTTTGTGTTAACAAAATAAAAATTTACATATTAACAAAATTATGTGGAAAATTCGTATTATATAATTATTAACGAAAGTACATATTACATACTTATCACTAAAAATAACAACAAAATAAGTGTTACCAAAATTAAAAAAGAAACTAACCAAGGAAGTGACATTTAATTAATAAAATGATTCGAAATACAAAGACAAAAAGGAATATATTAAAATAATTCATAACCATAATAGATTTAAGAAATAATTGTTTACAACTGGAAAGATGAAGTTTAATTATTTCTACAGCGCATATTTTCTACCTAATAAACATTAACTAATTATTTCAGTCGACTATGTTTGACATTTAAAATTAAAAATCAATAAATACATACAAGTCTTTAAATAATCTACAACAAGTTGTGAAGGGAGAATCTGTAACTGACTCTCATCTCGTGTGCTACGTACAAGTACTAAAGAAATACATATATACAACGAAAAATGTGCTACATTTAACACTCGATTGTTCGTTAAAAAATCGACTTATAAAAATTAAATATAACGAATTATTTAATTAACGACAGAAAGGGAAAGTTTCCATTCGCTGAGATCTTTGAAATCCTTTTTAATGTTATGAAATGAAGATTATTCAAAATGAAGATTATTAAAAGCTGCAAAAGAGCACGAGACACAAGTGCTATTTATTTTCTTTCTTTTGTGTTCTATTTGTAATTGAATACTGTGACACTAAAATAACAGAAGAGATCAAAAGGTCACTTTGGCCCCTGCACGGCTCAAACGAAGTTTTAGTACACCGAATTAGGGACATCTGCCGGCGAAACTGAGAAACTTCAGCAATCCTCGTCTTTCTTGCAATAAAAAACAGCAACAATTTCTTTGACATAAGATCTCAAAACGAAGAAGCAATATTTTCTCGTGCTTTCTTTTCCAAAATCTTCGTACAATTACGCAGGCGATACAGAGCCCGTTTTTGCTTCTCGAAATGTTATAAAAATATATTTTCATATTTATCGAGTTTCAAGAGCCGAATCGCAAAATCGGGCTCTGTATCGGCCCGCACAATTGCACGAAGCATATATTGCGAAAGAAAGTGTAAGAAAATATTGCTACTTCGCGTCGAAATCTTGGATCGGCGAAATTGTTGCTGTCCTTGTCTCTCCTCTGCGCAGCAACGCGAGAGAGACATGGATCGCTGCAGTTTCTCGATTTCGACGCACGAGGCCCCCAAAGTCAATTTGCATTTGGTCCGACATTTTATCAGAGTCTGCTAAAATGTCTAGTAGTTACTAGATTCAAAGGTTCAGTTAGACCTTTAAATATCGGTGATTAGAAGTCGTTTAGGTTGAACAACTTCTTCGACTGATTTATTATTTGTTTCTTCTTTCTCGGACAACCAATACGTTTCCATATTACCTTTTCCCTGTGTAGAATAAGTAGAAGATGAACCAAATGACTCCTTACAATTTTCATTAGATTGTTTATTCTACAAACCTTGACCCAAATTAATCCACGAGATTGAACGTGATAGCGATCTTCAGGTAATAGTGCTTTAGCGTCTGCTGAGATGTTTATTCTTCCCGGCTATATTATAAAAAAATATAAGTAAATTTTATTGAACGAAAGAAAAATTTACTTAAAACATTTATAATGATAGGACATCTTATGTCATGTGATTCTAGCGAAAGATGAAATAAATACATTTTATTTAATTTGTCAAATCAAATGTTACAAAAATTTGTGTATTTAGAATTGAAGGTTACAAGTGCAAATGTGATCTTTAGCGTATTAAGTCTTGTCAAATGTTTAATAAATAAACTTACTGAACTAGTTGTTTGCATCCTAGAAGCGGTGTTCACAGTATCGCCGAAGAAACAGTATCTGGGTACTTTAATGCCAACAATACCTGCTACAGCTGGTCCAGAATGAATTCCTAAGAAAAGGAAGATGAATTTTCGTTGTTCAAGTTTTCAATCTTCTAAAGTCAAATACGTAAATATTCTAAATTCTCAAATTCTGAAATTTTTAATTATTCACATTCCAAATTCCCCACTGTCCCAAATTCCCATAAATTCCCAATTTTTCTCACATCTTGAACTTCTCGAATTCTACAATTTCCAAATTTCCAAAGATCAAATTTTCGAATTATCAAACTTACACATTTTCAAAAATTACAAATTTCACAAAACTATTAATTTACAAGCCCCTAAATTTCTTAAATACTAAATTTTCCAATTCCTTTAAAAATGCACTCAAATAGCAGATATTTAAACAGGGGATAATTCTTACCTATACGAATTTGAATATCAAGACCAGAAGGTATCTTAAGAGATCGAACATGTTTTAATAACTGCAATGAAAAATCAGCAATATTCTGTGCATGATGTTCAGTTCTGTCAGGCGCTCCGCTAGCAGCCATATAAACTCGACCAACTGTTTCCACCTACAGAAAATTACAAAAAGAACAAAATAATATATTTCCATCTTCGAAAATATAAAATTTCTATACAGACTCACCTTGTACACATTAAATTCGTCCATTAATGAATCGAAACAGGAGAAAACAGCGTTCATTGACGAAACAATGTCCATTGCACCTTCAATTGTCGAATAATCAAAATCGCACAGTTCACAAAACAGAACTGTTATGGACTCAAATGACTAGAAAGAAGCGAGATTATTAAAATACCTATTTTTTGTTGATAAAAATTCATTTTACTAGTTTACTCGTTTAAATTTTAATTTTCTACCGATGTCAACCCACGAGTTGGCGCGTGACGTGTTTAGAAGAGCTCCAATTGGTCAGAATAGAAAATGGACGCCTCATACGCGGCGGTAGTATTTTAGGTAGTATTGACTCAAACGGTAATATAATTAGGCCAAAAACAATTATAGGCAATCGTCTTGAGAGTGAGATAGTGCGAATTCAGTATTTGTTATTGTCATTATTATTATTTGCCAAAATCTAGCAGGAAGTGTTTACGGTGGAGCTTCTTTTACTTTGGGTCACGCGCCAACTCGTGGGTTGCCATCAGTACGTAACATGCTTTAAGGGGTCATTATGTACCTCACACGTGCTCAGAGGACAAACACCAGCACGCAATCTATCGGCAACCGTTTGAGGTATCATAGAATACAAGAGCTCATCGCTTTTGTTCTTCCATCGATCCAGAAGCTCATAACTGTGTTCCAATTCAGTTGATCTCTGTTCTGCCCGTTCGAACATCATTTCCAATCTGACGTCCAAACAAAGGTGTTCACATTGATAAGGAAAGATTTAATGCGATTTGGTAATGTGATAGTTCATCTTACCCGGAATTAAAAAATAATATTGTACCTTCCACAATGTTGCCATCCAGCAAGAACTAACTCTCGACTCAAGCCGTGCGGATTTAAATCGTTCAGGTAGAGGCCCATATTGAGTAATTCGTCTAAGCTGTTAATTCTGGTGCAAACGGTTTATGTTAGTTGGCATACTTCGTTGTTGTAATCAGGGCCGGATTAACGCGTATGGGGGCCCAAGAGAGTTGAACGATTTTTGGAATTTTGGGACTTGGTAATTTGTGAAATTTGGGACTTTGGAGTTTTAGGATTTTGGGGTTTAGAAGGTTGGAATTTGAGAATTTTAGCGGTTTGAGATTTTGGGACTTTGAGAATTTGGAAGTTTAGGATTTTGGGACTTTCAGCAATTTAGGTTCTTAGAATTTTGGGACTTTGAGGAATTTGGGACCTTAGAATTTTGGGACTTTGATCAATTTGGGACTTTAGAATTTTGGGACTTTGAGCAATTTGGGACTTTAGAATTTTGGGATTTTGAGCAATTTGGGACCTTAGAATTTTGGAACTTTGAGGAATTTGGGATCTTAGAATTTTGGAACTTTGAGGAATTTGGGATCTTAGAATTTTGGGATTTTGAGCAATTTGGGACCTTAGAATTTTGGGATTTTGAGCAATTTGGGACCTTAGAATTTTGGAACTTTGAGCAATTTGGGATCTTAGAATTTTGGAACTTTGAGGAATTTGGGATCTTAGAATTTTGGAACGTTAAGCAATTTGGGATCTTAGAATTTTGGGATTTTGAGCAATTTGGGACCTTAGAATTTTGGGACTTTGAGCAATTTGGGACTTTAGAATTTTGGGATTTTGAGCAATTTGGGACCTTAGAATTTTGGAACTTTGAGCAATTTGGAATCTTAAAATTTTGGGACTTTGAGGAATTTGGGACCTTAGAATTTTGGGACTTTGAGCAATTTGGGACTTTAGAATTTTGGGATTTTGAGCAATTTGGGACCTTAGAATTTTGGAACTTTGAGGAATTTGGGATCTTAGAATTTTGGGATTTTGAGCAATTTGGGACCTGAGAATTTTGGGACTTTCGATAATTTGGGGCCTTAGAATTTTGAGACTTGGACAAGTTAGGACCTCACAATTTTGGGACTTTGCAATTTTGAAAGTTTGAGAATTTGGAATATCATAAACTTAAGATTTTGAAACTTTGAAATTGTTCAACTTTAGGATGTTGTAATTTTTGTACTTCAAAACTTTGAGACTTTGAGACTGTGGATCTTTGGGACTTTGAAACTTCGATACTATGAAATATGTTAAGTTTGCAGCTCAGTAAAATTTGATCCATGATAAATTCAGTAATAAAAAACTATTCTATTTAGTTCTTTAACTTTGATGGTCCAAGAACATACTAATTTTGCTTAACAGTTAATCCAGCCCTGCACCCAATAAAGTTGACATACTCACAAGGGACTACAAAGGAAAATGATTGCCTTGATGTCATCAATGTACCTCATTTGGCCTTTTAACAAGATACTCCTAACTCCTTGGCTCCCTCGTCTATCTAGTCCGGAACTTGTAGTTGCAGTAAGGTTTGAATTTTGTGATAGATCTTCGTTCAATCTTATCAGTTCTAGTTCAAACATTACTGAATGTAAATACATTACCTGCGTACATATACATTTCATTATTTTATTAGCAATATTGTCCACTTACTTTTCAAATTAAATACTAAAAATTGTTATACTATATAAATTATATAAATCATCTGTTAATAAATTATTGCACAACGTTTATTAATCGGTGATGCATTATTTGGATAATAATTTAAATAATAAAAATGATTTTACAATATTAATTTGTATTATGTTAAAACAATACCAATATTCATTTATAACAAATTGAATTATATAGGGTGTATGATTTAAGTTAATAAAGTCAGTTAAAATTAATAAAGTCAATAATTGAGAAGATAAATTATTATTAAAATTAATAAAATCAAAAATTGAGAAGATAAAAATATTTCTGTGAATCATTATTTATGAAACTGTAACCTCCTTTCTTGAAAAAAATACAAACATGCAAAGATAATGTAAAAAGAATGCATTCTTTGATAAACAAATAATATATTATAATAACAATAAATATATCTTCTTACATTTCCCCAAGTAAAAGATATTCCTTTGGGTCTACGTAGTTTAAATATTTCTGTAATGTGTTTGTTACGAATAGGTGAACTGCCACCCCAAGCTTGTAGAAGTTTATCACCAGCTCCCAATATTCTCATGTCTTTGTTTATCACAACTCCGAACGGGAAAAGTCGTAAAATAAATGTACAAGATACTGGTGGTAATTCGCGACTTAAAGGGGTATTCATTCTGTTGTTCTTTGCGATCTAACAAATATTGTAATGTAAATTTTAATAATTATATATTAAAACTATTCAACTTTTGTGTATTCAAATTACGATTATTTATTTTTTAGATAAAATGAAATTATAGTGAATATTGAATGAAATATATATTATAATATATAATTACAAATATTTTACAAATTTAAATATTACAGTGTAAATTTTCATGATGGTTAATACTATTCAATTTTTGTTTATTCAAATTACGATTATTTATTTTTTAGATAAAATGAAATTATAGTGAATGTTGAATGAAATATATATAATTAGTAATATCATGATATGTTTTGTGAAATAACGTAAATATTAAAACAGTGAATTTGATTGACAAAAACGATCTACTTACATATTCGCTATTATCAAAGTTAATTCTAAATTTAACCATAACGCTCCTGGATCCAGGGATATTATTTGAACTGCCTAGTACTTTTATATCTAAATCGATTTCGTATAGTTCTTTTGCTATTTGGAATAGTTGACCTGTAGAAAATATAAAAATCTACAGTATAATAATAATGGTTCTTAAATTTATTTTAGAGAAAAAGTTGATAAGAATATTATTATCATAAGAATTATAATTCTTACTACTATAAATAATATTCTGCAGAAAATTAATTAAAATAATGTTAATAGCGTTATGGTGTATTTTAATAACGTATTAGTGTTAATCGTGAAGTAGTAACAATAGTTAAAGTAAATATTTTCTGGTGTTCAAAAGTTTGTAATTATTAACAAAACATCTTACCCATAAGATAATGTGTGAAACCTTTTCTAGTACTTCGATACACTAACACTACACCCTCTGTGTCGATATGCGTAATATACATAGAGGGACTTTTCATTTTTGGGTATGTAAATCTCATTTGCATGTGAATATTATCGACACTTTGCAAAAAGTCACAGAAATAACGACCTGTTGTTTTTATCATGGAAGCGTACCTGTTGTAAATATCTTCATTATTGTATAATATTAATTTAGATTTATTTTGAATATAGATTTTGTAAATTCTAGATAAATTATTATGAAAGTCCACGTTCTTATATTCTTAAGCTTGCACTTGCAATTAATCAGGTAGTTTGTAAAATTTATTGTAGTAGGTAAGATAATATAATTATACTATTTGGTATAATTTTGAACTCGTATGATACGTATATCATACGTTGTCATATGATATAATTTTATAAATTATACGTATACTATATTTGATAATAATTTGTATATTAAGAAAATTTGCACATGTGAAATATTTAATATTAACTTATATATAAAATAACATTCTGTATATAAAATATTAAACAATAATTTACACACACATTTAACAATTTTATAACACCCTTCCTCTACAAATTTTAATTTACATATTAAATATTTTACTAGAACAAAAATTTTATCTTTCTCAACAAAAAGAAAACTGCACAATCATAAAATTTCACTAAAAACCAGCACTAATGTGTCATTAAAATAATTCCTGAAATCATGACATAATTATTCATCATTTAACTCGATAATTACTTTTTAGATACATTCTAGCACCCATTTTCATCGAAATGAATACATGTTTCTATAAAAATTAATACTTTTAAGAATTAAAAGGCGTTTGTACATCAAAGAAAACTTACCCCAAGTTACTAAAGAACCTGACGAAACATTTTCCAAAAAATTGCATCACATCATCAACGGACTCGCCATTTAATGCCGCCAATGCAGCAGCTAAATTTGTCATAAGCTCGTCAGGATATATTTGCCGTGTATTGAAAACGATATGTTTACACTCAGCTTTTTCCACAACCTGAACCCACATATCATCGCCATATTCTAACTGAAAAATTTTATCGCACGTTTTAATAAACAATATTTCACAACATTTCATAAGTTTCACAAGATTTCAAAATCTGGTTACATTTAGACTGCGAACAAATATAAATATACAAATATTTTCGATGAACTTAAATATACAGTCTATATACACAATTCAGTAGCATTTAGTCAGCAGTAGTTTTGACGAAGTTGTAGAATCATTTTTATATTCAGTGAGTATAAAATGTAATTAAATTAAATATGATATTAATGATAATTTGGTCAAGGTTGGATTAGAGTGACGGAACGATTGAAGGAAAATGGTGGAGACTGTAGTTGTGGCGAAACAAAATGGATACCGAAGTGTTTGTTCAGTTATGCAGATAAATAGAAGTAGTAATGGTAATAGTACTAATAGTAGTAAGACTAATAGTGACAGTAATAGTAACAGTAATAGTAACAGTAACAGTAACAGTAACAGTAATAGTAACAATAATAGTAACAGTCATAGGACCACTAACAATAATAGTATCAGTAACAGTAACAGTAACAGTAACAGTAACAGTAACAGTAACAGTAACAGTAACAGTAACAGTAACAGTAACAGTAACAGTAACAGTAACAGTAACAGTAACAGTAACAGTAACAGTAACAGTAACAGTAACAGTAACAGTAACAGTAACAGTAACAGTAACAGTAACAGTAACAGTAACAGTAACAGTAACAGTAACAGTAACAGTAACAGTAACAGTAACAGTAACAGTAACAGTAACAGTAACAGTAACAGTAACAGTAACAGTAACAGTAACAGTAACAGTAACAGTAACAGTAACAGTAACAGTAACAGTAACAGTAACAGTAATAGTAATAGTAACAATAATAGTAACAGTCATAGAACCACTAACAATAATAGTATCAGTAACAGTAACAGTAACAGTAACAGTAACAGTAACAGTAACAGTAACAGTAACAGTAACAGTAACAGTAACAGTAACAGTAACAGTAACAGTAACAGTAACAGTAACAGTAACAGTAACAGTGATAGTAACAGTAATAGTAACAGTAACAGTAACAGTAACAGTAACAGTGATAGTAACAGTAATAGTAATAGTAATAGTAATAGTAATAGTAATAGTAATACTAATAGTAATAGTAATAGTAATAGTAATAGTAATAGTAATAGTAATAGTAATAGTAATAGTAATAGTAATAGTAATAGTAATAGTAATAGTAATAGTAATAGTAATAGTAATAGTAATAATAATAGTAATAGTAATAGTAATACTAACAGTAATTGTTTAACAGTAATAGTAATAGTAATAGTACCGGTAATAGTATCACTAACAGTCATACTAACACTAATAGTAACAGTAATAGTAATAGTAATAGTAATAGTAATACTAACAGTAATTGTTTAACAGTTCAAGCTAGTAAAACATAATTTGCAATAAATATTATAATTCATAAATCAACTTTTGTTACAGTGATTACATAAGTGACCACCATTTTTGTTTCTCATCAATTTTCCATCTTCCCCAAATTCATATGTCATTTTCAATGAAAAAGTTCTTCAAATCTTGAACAAGAAGTGTCCAACAAAGTTTGTAATATTTCAGGCTGTTACTTTGATACCAACACATATTTTGTTGAAGCAAATTTTCTCACTGCCGAATGCATAATCGATTTCCAATGAAAGCGGCTTAGGAACAGTGAGAAAAGCGGATATAAAGAAGAGAATATACGA
Source organism: Megachile willughbiella (assembly GCA_945859595.2). Lineage (NCBI taxonomy): Eukaryota > Metazoa > Arthropoda > Insecta > Hymenoptera > Megachilidae > Megachile > Megachile willughbiella. The sequence continues at coordinate 5,814,805 of OX243807.1, forward strand.
CTGTTTCTATTATACCACAGGGAATACCTTCCCTGTTTATATCTCTATACCTACATGTATCTCTGTATTGCTTTTACGAAAAACAAATGGGAGTGATGTTATGCATTCATACGTATTATTCGTTTGTAATGGTTATGAATTAAATTTATTTTTATTGTAGTAATGTTTTAGTGATTTGTATAAATTTGGCTTTTGGAAGATTTGGGAAGTTGGGAATGTAGTAATTTGGGGAGTTTTGGGTTTTGGGGATTTGGGGATGTGGAGGTTTAGGGATTTGGAGGTTTGTGAAATTTGGGGTTTTGGGAATTTGGGAATATGGAGATTTGGGGATTTGGAGATTTGCGAAATTTAGGGTTTTGGGAATTTGGGAATTTGGGAATATGGAGATTTGGAGATGTGGAGATGTGGAGATGTGGAGATTTGGGGATTGGTCATTTGGGGATTAGAGATTTAGGGATTGCAGATTTGGGGATTGGAGATTTGGGAATTTAGAGTTTTGGGAATTTAGGAGTATGGTGATTTGGGAATATGGGGATTTGTGAAATTTACGGTTTTAGGAATTTGGAAATATGGAGATTTGGGGATGTGGAGATATAGGGATTGGAGATTTGGGAATTTAGGATTTGACAATTTAGAGACTTGAAAATTTAGGAATTTGGAAGTTTAGAGATTTATAAATTTGCAAATATGGGAATTTAAGAATTTGGAAATTTAGAGATTTTGAAATTTAGGGCGTTAGAAAATTAGGGATTTGGAAATTTGAGAATTTGGGAATGTAGAGATTGAGAAATATGAGAATTAGGAAATGTGGAGGTTGGCAAATTTGAGAATTTGGGAATGTAGGGATTGAAAATTTGAGAATTGGGGAATATAGGTATTTGAAAATTTGAGAATTTGGGAATGTGGGGATTGGGAAATTTGAGAATTTATGAATGTAGGAATTGGGAAAGATGGGAATTTGGAAGTTTGAGAATTTGGCAATATAGGGATTGGGAAATGTAGGAATTTGAAGATTTAAGAATTTGGGAATTTAGGGATTTGAAATTTGAGAATTTGGGAATTTAGGAATTCGGAAACATGAGAATTTGAGAATCTAGAGATTTGGGAATTTTGGAACTTAGAAGGACAATGTAAAAATTGAAAATTTTCAGAATTAGGAAATTTAAGGATTAATAAATTAAAGAACATGTAATTTAAAAATTTTTATCATTTACAAATTTGAAAATATAGAAATTTAGGAATTTCAGCACCTGTAAATTAATATTACACTAAACCTACTAATAGCAAAAATACAAAAAATGCCAATTACCTATTAGCACCAAAAATATATGTTTATGGGAAGGTGATTGCTTAGTGCATACAACATTCTAGTAACAACGTTCTGCATGAAGTGCCATTTACAAGGTATATTTATGAGAATTGATTCTCATAATCAGCCCAGTTTCTAGTTAGCCCTACTTAACTAATGTTTCTTCTACCACAACGACTTTGGTCACGGAAATTAATATATTTCCCATATTAATGAGACTCCTTATGATTTGATATTCCAAATGGACACGCGAATTTCTCGAACCAAATTACTGGAGTTCAATAACCGAACTTCAATTAAGCACCGTATGTAATTAACGTTTCACATTTCATGAACAATGGCTAGAATTAATTTTACATTCGTTCTGAATATATGCATTAATTTTCTTTTAATCAGTTCTGTGTTTGTGTATTAAAAAGAAACTTCGATGAGGTTATTAAAAAGAGATCAAGATTTATTAAAGAGGTTATTAAAAAGAGATTTTCTACAATTATTCTTTTCTTATGACTCAAAACTTTTGCTCCGATATTTATGTACATTATAAATTATAGAAAATTTATAGTAAATTATGTTGTAGTTTAATTTGAGAAACAAAATGTGTCGCAATATAATAAAAGTGTTAAAATAATTTTTCTAAAAAGAAATTCCGTTTGAACAAAAACTAGGTTGACATATGATTTGTATTAGAATAGAAGTGAATTTTATGTTCACTGCTTTATGTTTGAAATGTAGAAATTGAAGCTGTTGTATTATAGTTATATCATAGTGATAAGAATACAGTTCAATAGCCATCTGGATTTGTAATATGTAACAGACATTTCTTATGTATTTTCTGACAAGGAATATGAATCTTTAAACCATTTTACTTTCTTTGATATCTTCAAATGTTAAGGAGAGTAATTATAAAGAAAAATATAAACAACATAAAGCTAAACATAACAAAAATGTCAAAACATAAAATTATGCATAAGAAGAATTTCGAAACATAAAATTACATATATAAAAAATTCAAAAACATAAAATTAAACATCACAAAAATTTCAAGATATTAAATTAAATATAAGAAAAATTTAAAACCATAAAATTACATATAACAAAAATTCAAAACTTCAAAACATAAAATTACACATGAACAAAATTCATAAACATAAAATTAAACATAACAAAAATTTTAAACCATAAAATCAAAAATAACAAAAATTTCAAACCATAAAATTTCACATAACAAAAATTCAAAATTTCAAAATATAAAATTACACATAAACAAGATTCAAAAATAGAAAATGAAGCATAACAGGAATTAATAAATAATTTTAAATCATAAATAATAAATAGTTATTAAATATAATACATGAAGAATACAATAGAAATAATGTATATGAATATTTAAAAAGAATAATTTGTAATAGAGTCTACTACCAGACAAGCAGGGATTTGAACTAGGTTAGGTTGGTACTAGTTCAACTATTCTAACTAAACATAAGGCATGGATAGTATAGAAATGGCTGCTATATAACTCCAAAAATAATCGACACCTCTCCCCAGTCACCGGTTCTAAATTCGATTGCAACGGTATGGAGCATTTTAGATGTTAAAGTACGAAAGATTATATAATATTTCGAATGTTATTTTAGATTCTAAAATAGAGAAATATACAATTTTTAATAAGAATGACTTATGGAGTAAATGATAAACGGAACAACCTGATCACTGGTTGTGAAAATAAATTTGAAAAGAAAATCTAATATCAGAAATCATGTAATAAATAGTAGAATAAAAGAACTATTAAAACGTATCCTATAAAACGTGACAACCATTTTGTGATAATAAAGTAACACAAAATGTTACATTTCATTATTCTTTCAATTCTAAATTTTTTATTTTAACTACTTTTAAGTCTTATTTTTTAAAATTAGTGAGCAAGTAAAACTTGAATAAAATGTAACCTAAATTTAACACAAATAAAATTGAACCTAAATTTAACCTAAATATAATTGAACAAAAATAAAATTTAATCTAAATAAAATTGAACAAAAATAAAATTTAACCTAAATAAAATTTAACAAATATAAAATTTAACTTGAACAAAAAGTATCTCACATAAAACTCAACTTAAGAATATTTTTAACATCTTAAAAAATCCAAAAATATTTCCTTAGTTTCGGGTCCACAAAAAATTAAGTTTAGAAATTTAAGATGGACGTAAAATTTTGTAAAGAACTGTAATGGCGGACTATGTATACCAATAAATTTATTTAATACCATATAACATATGTATTATTGTATTATAAATTTTAAACTCCCGTAAAAATTTCAAAAGAAATTTGATTAATCGAAAACATTTTGTAAAAAATATTGGTGATATCCAAGAAATGATTAATGACGCGCAAACACCATATTAAAAAGATAAATAAAAACGTCCTTAGGGGTCGGAAGAACGATGCTATTTTTAAAACTCCAAACAATTAAGGTGTTGTACGGAAAGGAAGTCTAAATTCATCCATATTCAGGTACTTCGTTTATTGCGTACTTTCAAACCATTTCCTTTGGCAAGTACGTGACTGTTTTCACAAATGACTGATTATTTTAGAATGATACAATATATCAACATAAATCAACAACTTGCACACTAGTTGATAAACACGTCAATATATATACTTGTTGTTTCTACATTCAAAGTAGAAGAACAACCATGTATGTTGCATCTGTTGTGGAGTAACAATATAACATTCGAAGATTAATTATGAATATATAAATATAATTTATCATTTTAGTAAAAATGGAGAAAACTAAACGAAAGATGTATAATATTTATTTAAACAATATATATTATTTACTTAAATATTAGAATTAGAAACATCATTAATGAAGTCAATTAAACTAAAATTATTAATAGAGTTAAAAATTTAGATTTAAACTGAGTATGCAGGAATTTTTTTATGATTTATCATTCTTTATTTAATAATAGGTTTATAAAAATTTGTTTGTATTTATTTAATTCCTGTATACAGAGTAGTATAATATATTATTGAATATTTATTAAAAGAGTTATATTTATGAAGTACTTATAGCAAGCTTTTTACTTTCAATTTGATTTTGAATGTAGTTTATTCAAATGGTGTTTATAATAGTATTATAAAAATATAATATGAAGAGGAAGAATAGAAATTTGGAAAATGATAGAATAAAAATTGAATAGTAGTATTTAGTGATAGAAATTTGAGAGTTTGAGAATTTGGGAATTTGGGGATTTGGGGATTTGGGGATTTGGGGATTTGAGAATTTGGAAATTTGGGAATTGGGAAACTTGGGAATTGGGAAACTTGGGAATTGGGAAACTTCGGAATTGGGAAATTTGGGAACTGGGAAATTTGGAATTGGGAAATTTGGGAATTGGGAACTTTGGAGCTTTAGTAATTTGGGAATTGGAAAATTTGAGAATTGGGAAATTTGGGAATTGGGAAATTTAGGAATTGGGAAACTTGGGAATTGGGAAATTTGGGAACTGGGAAATTTAGGAATTGGGAAATTTGAGAATTGGGAAATTTGGGAATTGGGAAATTTAGGAATTGGGGAAACTTGGAAATTGGGAAACTTGGGAATTGGGAAACTTGGGAATTGGGAAATTTGGGAACTGGGAAATTTGGAATTGGGAAATTTGGGAATTGGGAACTTTGGAGCTTTAGTAATTTGGGAATTGGAAAATTTGAGAATTGGGAAATTTGGGAATTGGGAAATTTAGGAATTGGGAAATTTGGGAATTGGGAAATTTGGGAATTGGGAAATTTAGGAATTGGGAAATTTGAGAATTGGGAAATTTGGGAATTGGGAAATTTAGGAATTGGGAAATTTGAGAATTGGGAAATTTGGGAATTGGGAAATTTAGGAATTGGGAAACTTGGGAATTGGGAAACTTGGGAATTGGGAAATTTGGGAACTGGGAAATTTGGAATTGGGAAATTTGGGAATTGGGAACTTTGGAGCTTTGGTAATTTGGGAATTGGAAAATTTGAGAATTGGGAAATTTGGGAATTGGGAAATTTAGGAATTGGGAAATTTGGGAATTGGGAAATTTGGGAATTGGGAAATTTAGGAATTGGGAAATTTGAGAAATTGGTAATTTAGGAATTTAAAAATAAAGAAATTTGGTATTTTAGGGTATTGAAAATTAAGGTAATTGCAAATTTAGAAATTTAAAATTTTGAGTATTAAAAAACATGAAAATTTGAAACCCTATCAAGTTCAAACATAGGAATTCAGAAATTTAGGAACTTGAGAATTTTAAAATTTCGAACCTTAGGACTTATAGATGGAGAAATTAGAAGTTACTGTTCATTGATACCTTACATATATTCAGTACAAATTATATTATCAATAAATGTAGTAAAAAACCAGAATTCACGACCCTAAATTATTAACTGACTCAAACCAATACCTCGATGTTAATATTTAAATAAAACTCTGCAATATAACAACAACTACCAATTCCACCTAAACAAATCTTCCCCAATTTCTTGACCCAATAACAATCAATCAGCTGATCTCTCCCACACATCTTTCCTTAACAATTCAAAAAACCAATACACAACAATAAATTTCTATCAAACGTACAAATTTCTACCAAACAAACATCAAAAATAAATACAAAAAAAATCTGACAGAATACAACGAAAAATAAATGTATAAAGATGTACACTCACGGTTTTGTACGTTACGTTACCTGCACGAAGTGCTGCACACTCTCCAATAGCATGCCGTACATTGTTCCAGCTGTTTTCGTGGTATTACTTCACAAAATGACGTATACATTCATAGAAATGAGGAAGAGATTCGCATCCGAGACGAGGAAAACAACGTTTCGCGATCTTACAGTAGTTTCGTCGCGAAACGTTCATCGTTACGGTGAACACGTTGCTCCCGGAGTTTTCGAGTGTTTCGCGCGGTTACGGACTTTTGACATGTGTCATTTCTTGTCTCTTTGCGCTGACCAGAGAGAGACTGATCCTGCACGAGCGAAACTTTGGGTTTCAACTGTGCTGCAAGGGTAAACTGAACCTAAGGAAGGGTGGTTGCAATACACGCGCGGACTGCGTGCGCAGTCTTCGCTTCGGCTTCGTGAGATCTTTTAACACTCGATCGTGTTAACCGACACTTCATTCACCGGGGAATACTGGTCTCTTCCTCGAGAAACTTTAGAGTGTAGAACGTTACTGTAATTTCAACTCGTTACTGTGATCTACGATTTGTACTCTTGCTCGTGGACACAATGGCTTCGCGTTCAAATTGATGCTACCACTATTTCATAATTTATGTTAACTATTGCTGGTGATACGTGCGATATTTTTTTAAATAATAGTGTTAGAGAATAATATTATTTTATGCTTTCGAATTTTTTATATACTCAAGAGTTTAAGAGTAAATTTAATATTAGACAATTTCAATTTTTAAGTACTTGAATTTATGTTAACACTACCGTTTATAATATGTGCAATATTTTATTAAATAATAGTGTATTATTTTGTGCTTTGGAAATTTTTATGTACTCAAAAGTATTATAAATTTGATATTAGACAATTTCAATTTTGAAGTACCTGAATTTATGTTAACACTACAGTTTATAATATATGCAATATTTTGATAAGTAGTAATGTATTATTATGTATAATAAATAATAGTGTATTATTCTGTGCTTTGGAATTTTTTATGTACTCAAAAGTATTATAAATTTAATATTAGGCAATTTCAATTTTGAAGTACCTGAAGAATTTATGTTGACACTAGTGTTTATAATACTTGCAATATTTTAATAAATAATACTGTAATTATTCTGTGCATTGGAATTTTTTTATGTACTCAAAAGTATTATAAATTTGATATTAGACAATTTCAATTTTTAAGTACCTGAAGAATTTATGTTAACAGTAGTGTTTATAATACGTGCAATATTTTAATAAATAATAGTGTATTCTGTGCTTTGGAATTTTCATGTGGTCCAAAAGTTAGGATATTATAAATTTAATATTAGACAATTTCAATTTTGAAGAACCTCAGGATTACATAAAATGTGGACTTGAAGTTTACATATAATATGATATAGACTTGAAAATTATACATAATATATATAATATAATATAAACGAAATATGTCTATCATTGGATACAGCTTTGATAAGAAATATCCCGTGGATTTATTTTTGAAACTGTACGAAATCTTCATTTCTTTTTTTTCAAATTCTTCATGTTGTCTGTAATTTTGTACTCCTTTAACAAAATTTTAAATTGTATTTCCGAGTTGTATTTAGGAAATACACTAGATATATTAATATATTAAAATATACATAGAGGAAATTGCACTTAAATTGTTACATTATAAATGCATTTATTTTTTAATTATATAGTTGTATTTATTTTTCTCTAAATATATAGCTAAGTATTAAGGTGTGCTAAAAATATTTTAAGTATGTAGTTATTTGTATGTATCTCATACATCTTAAGTATGTGGTTATTTATACAGTGTATCATACATGTTAAGAACGCCGTTATCTGTATGTGTTTCATACATGTTGAGTATGTAGTTATTCGTACGTGTTTCATACATTTTAAGTATGTAGTTATTTGTATGTGTTTCATACATTTTAAGCATCTAGTTGTACGTGTTTCATACATTCTAAATATGTAGTTATCCATACATGTTTCGTACATCTGAAGTATGTAGTTATTTCAAGTACGCATATACCTAGCTATTTATAACAATAAATGTAAAAATAACCCACAGTGGTGTACACTATGAATGTACTAAATCTTAAAATTGCATTAAAAAGAAATTTACAGTTTACTACAACCACTGAATGTCTGGAGAAATGAAGAGCAAATACATCATAAAATATCATAATAAAATAATATTTAAAAATAAAATATAAATGTATGTCAAATATATTTCGATTGGTAAATATATATAAATGTGATAATTTGGGTTATAAATAAACCGTACATGTTATAGGAGACGTGTTGTTATCTCACAAACATACCAATGTTTTTATCGTGTCTGTATAGCAAACGCGCACCGATTACAATATAAGCACAGTAACTTCTTTTATTCCTTCCATGAGCGGAATTAATTTTCTTTGAGAATACATTCATTTGTCTTCTGTTTGAACAGCATATTAAAGCCATTTTATGATATTCGATTTGAATACAAATGAATACAAATTTTGGAAATAATTAAAATCGATTACCTTCATTCACTTTTCGATTTTTATTTAATAAAAAAGTATAATAAAGATGAGTTTAAGTATGTAATGATACAGTTATTCTAGTTATCCTAGGGAATTCTAGGGAAAATAACTTAGGTTATTCTAGGGAAAATAGCTAGATGATTTTTGGTTAGTAAATGATCAAATTCACAAATTGTCAAATGTACAAACTTTGAGATTTAAAGACTTTCAAAGTTACAAATATTAGAATTGACAAAAGTTCAAATTTGGGAATTTAAGGATTTAAGAATTTGAACATATTTGAATCTGAAGATTTGAAAATATAGGAATTATATTTGGTAATTTAATAACTTGATGTTCCGGAAATTTGGGAATAGTTTGAACTATACATAAGCGAAAAACTGTACGCTTGTAAAATATGTAGAATATGTATTCGAATTCTTCCGCCAAAATGGCTGTCACTCACGTGACCTACAGTCAGGGACTCGTCCGATTGGTTGGATCACGGATAGAAATCAATATGGCGGCAAAGCAAGCTGCCAAACGCGCTAAAAACATGCAGCGCACAACTTTTGAATCTGTTACAATATAAAAATATATAAAAGTAACACTAATTCCTCAAATAAAGCTTACCCTAATTTCTCAATAAAGTATTTAAGACCACATTCATGTAACTTTATCTCGTTTATGCTTATAAAATAAACTAGCAAAATACTGACAAAAACTTTGGACACCCTCTATATAAGATAACAAATATAATACATGACAAATACAATTATTTAATATGATACAAAAACTAGTCTCTACTCTTTTAAAAAGACTAAAATACACTAGCAAAATACTTAAAAACTTCGAATCTATACAAGATAAATACAATTATTTAATACGATACAAAAACCAACCGGATCTTTCAATTTTTTGTAAAAAGACTAAAGGTTGACAATATTTAAGCTCTAATAAAACAGAGGTTAGAAAATGTAATATAAAAACTATGACGTATTTATAATTATCATAGGTACGTATCTATGTGCAAAATATCTTTCATTCCCAAATTTCTAAACTCACGCTAGCGAGTGGTGTAAATTAATCGGTAGCAATTGCAAGAATGTAATTATTTAATGCTCGTCGCGCAAGATCATGCATAAACGTAAGTGGCCATTCGTTGCTACGCGTGTGGGCACTGAGCATTCAGTGAAAACGTAAACATGGCCGCGGACAGTAGTGAAGGTTTGCCAATATCTCCGTCCGAGAAATCGTTAACGAGTAGTTTAGCCTCCGAGGAAAATGAGAAAAGTGTGTCGCGATCACCGTCGGCTTATTCGATACGTGAAGACAAATGGCCAGATTTGGTTGTTTCGAGACCCAGAAAATTGGATGCCTGGTGGTTACCAAGACGTGAGTACACAACGCGCTAGCTGCATGCTTTTGATCGGTTTTTAGCGCGAAATTCAAAATCAGAGTTGGCAGTTTTGATTTGTTTATTGTAATTGGTACTCGTATATCGATGCATATATAACGAATCTATTATTTTCTATTTTTTTAATGGTATTCTTACGAATTAACGACCTGTCACGTTATAGTGACAATATTATGAAGTATTTATGTTACAATGATATTGAGAGTAGTAGTTGTTTCTTCTGTTATGTAGTATTAGTACATATAATAATATGGTTCTAGTTGCGGTTAACCGAGGAATAATGCAAACAAATGGTATAACTGTCTGTAATGTACAGTGAACTGTGTTAATCGTGCAGTTATTACATAAGCGTACCGGTATTCTTTTGTTGAAAAACAATTATGACTTTATAGAGTTATTGAACAACATAGATTATCATTCATAAATATTAATTGACTTGAATTAATTGCTATATCTGAATAAGTTTAATTGAAATATTCATAATAGTTCATGGAGGTTAGAGTATTTATAAGATGAATTTAAACGGACGATTTAAACGAGAGTGATTTTATATTTAAAAATAAGGTTGAAAGCTTGTTAAATACGTATATAATTATCAGTTATCAGTAAATGATAGGTGTGCTGATTTGAAAATTTATCAGTAATGTACTAATTATGCAAACAGAGCTGGAACAAATAAGAACAAATAATTCTCTACATTGGATACAATAATATTATGTATTTATTTACTGCATATTATTCCATACAATCTATAGTACCGACGTGCATTACGTTTAATGAGAGATCATACTCTTTATCCGCAGAGACTTTGTTCATTCTGCGCACGTTTGCTGCGATTGGGTCAAGCGCAATTTGTAACCAATAGCAACGCGCATGCGCAACATTAGCGCTTCTGACGTCCAACGTAGCATATACAGTGATACAAATTTTCACTACTATGTGGTTAAAATGATATATTTCTAAACTCCGCGTTTTCAGATTTGCAAAATTCTGGGTAACAAAGTTCCTAACCTTTCAAGTATCCGTTTTTCTACATTTCTAAACTTCCAAATTTATAATTTTTTAATTGTAAACTTCATAAGCGATTAAACTGTGACATTACTTGGTTTTAAGTTCTTGAAATCATATAATGTAAAATCTGTAAATTTTCAAATTGTGAAACTTTGTAATTATCGACATTTTAATTCTTCCAAATTTACAATATTACAGATTCAAAACACTCCCAAATTTTTAAATACCCAAATGTCTACGTTTAGAAATTAAAAAAATTTTTAGGTTTATGAGGTCTTTTATACTCTCAAAGTTTTGGAATCTTACATTTTCAAATTATCACTTTCACAAATTCCCAAATTCCCCCATTCTTCAAATTCTAATTTCTCCAATTTCCAAATTGCCTAATTCCCAATTCCCCTATTCTCCAGTTCCCTAATTCCCCAAATCCCCAATTCCCAAATTCTCCAATTCCTTAATTCCCCAATTCCCCAATTTCTTCAGTCAAAAATTCTCAAATACACTTATTCCCCACTTTTCCAATACCCCAATTCCCTAATTCCCCAATTCAACAATTCCCCAACTCCTTAATTTCCCAATTTCCAAATTCCCAACTTCTCCAATTACCTAGTTCCCCAATTTCCCAATTTACCAATTCCTAAATTCCCCAATTCTCCAATTCCCCAATTCCCCAATTCCCCAATTCCCAAATTCTCCAATTCCGCAATTCCCAAATTCCCCAATTCCCCAATTTCTTAAGTCAAAAATTCTCAAATGCTCCTATTCCCCACTTTTCCAATATCCCAATTCCCTAATTCTCCAATTCCCCAATTCTCCAATTCCCTAATTCCCCAATTCCCCAATTTCTTAAGTCAAAAATTCTCAAATGCTCCTATTCCCGACTTTTCCAATATCCCAATTCCCTAATTCCCCAATTCCGCAATTCCCCAATTCCTTAATTCCCCAATTCCTTAATCCCCCAATTCCCAAATTTCCAACTTCTCCTATTACTTATTTCCCCAATTTCTCAATTTACCAATTCCTAAATTCCCCAATTCCCAACTTCTCCAATTACCTAATTACCCAATATCTCAATTTACCAATTCCTAAATTTCCCAATTCCCCAATTCTCCAATTCTCCAATTCCCTAATTCCCCAATTCCCCAAATTCTTCAGTCAAAAATTCTCAAATACACTTATTCCCCACTTTTCCAATATCCCAATCCCCTAATTCCCCAATTGCGCAATTCCCCAATTCCTTAATTCCCCAATTCCCAAATTCCCAACTTCTCCTATTACCTATTTCCCCAATTTCTCAATTTACCAATTAGTAAATTCCCCAATTCTCCAATTCCCCAATTCTCCAATTCCCCAATTCCCCAATTCCCTAATTCCCCAATTCCCCAATTCCCAAATTCTCCAATTTCCCAATTCCCCAATTCCCAAATTCCCTAATTCCCCAATTCCCCAATTCCCTAATTCCCCAATTCCTCAATTCCCCAACTCCTTAATTTCCCAATTCCCAAATTCCCAACTTCTCCAATTACCTAATTCCCCAATTCCCCAATTTCCCAATTTACCAATTCCTAAATTCCCCAATTCCCCAATTCCCCAATTCCCAAATTCTCCAATTACCTAATTTCCCATTCCCCAATTCCTCGATTGCAAAATTCCCTAAAACATCAAATATCGCAATTTCCTCACGTCCGCTATCCTCTCCGCAATATCCCACTATTTTTCCCACCCTGTATATGACCGCCGAGCCGCAGATCGTACTATATCTAGATAAGCGTTACACACGGCGGGAATCCCACCGAAGTCACCTAAGCTGCGCGTAGCGAGTCTGATCTCTCATTCAGCGTGCAATGCAAGCCCTCCCCGAAAGGTGGCAGCAGTTCCCGGCACGTAGCTTCCGCACGTGTATTGATTATCATAGGTGGAGGTAACATCGGCGGGAGAATCAATATTACTTTTCACCGGCGTTCACTCATTTTCATCGTGAAATTTTTTGTGAACGACGCGCATAGTTTCCCTCGGCATCGTTTAGACCTCTATAACGTGCCACTGTTAACAATCTGATCAGTGCAACACCGAGCTACGATGTAGCATCGTTTCGAGTGCGAGCGATCGTTTTTTTCCGCTTCAGCTAAGATTTCTTTTCATCGCTTTACCTATAATCGCAACTATATTTAAGTTTCCGCCTACAACGAGTGCTTGTACAATTCCGCAATATCTGCAACGAAAACCTCGTCAACAAAGACAGCTTTCAACGGAACCAGAGTGATTTGATAACAGAGGTGTATCAGCTGATCAAAACTGCTGGAGGTGAAACAGTTGCGAACAGTTGGAGATTACACGATAATTATCGAAAGTTTGATATTATAGCGCTCAGTTATCGAGGCCAGTCGAAGATTATAAAGAACAGTCGCAGGTTACGAGTTATCAAGGACATCAAGATATAGAGGACGATTATCAAGGACATCAAAATAACGCAGAGGACAGTCATCAAGGACATCAAAATATCGTACGACAGTTATCAAGGACAGTTAGATATTATATATTTGAGGATATTTCCAAAGGGTTGACATTCGCATAGATTATAGCACGATAATCGTTGTAATTGAAAGGAAGGGAAGTTTGAAACAGCTCTGAAGCTCAGAGCCGATTTCAGTAATTTTCACGAGCTTTCTATGCGGCAAGAATCACAGAACGGTCTGAAGATCAGGCCACCAGGCGACCACGGCGGTGTCCATCACGGCGGATTCATGTTCGAAGAAGACATGGCTGGCGCCCAGGACACAATATACCTGTGCAATTTTCGGGTATCCGTAGACGGCGAATGGCTGTGCCTGAAGGAGCTTCAGGACGTTGATTTCTCGTTGCAAGACTCTATGCAACGATCCCCGTCGCCACCGTTAGCTCTCAGTGGTATTGACCATCAACATCATCATCATGATCACCAGCGTCAGCATCAGCTTCCTAATCAGCGAGAGCTTCGCGATATATTGCCGCCAAGTCCACCACCATTGCAGCACGTCTCTCGCTTGTGTCCGTACTCGATGTTCTTGCACTACTCGCTCAGTTATTTTTATTCGTTCGGTTTTTCTCCAGTTTCAGCTGCAGCTTTGTGCTCATTACGTTTTATGACCGCAGCGCTAAGTTCCGATTTCTACCTAGCGTTTATGGGCTCGAGGTTTTTGTTACTTTATCGCGATAAATTAGGTTACTGGTGAAAGTCGAGATTTAGCGAATTTTATGGAAGATTTTTTTATAGTTATTGATGTATTATATGGTATGGTTTGAAGGATATTAACAATTTTTATGTTCAAGTTTTGGGGTTTGATTATGAGGTAGTTGAATTAAGTTCTGTGATCAAAGGGTTGGGTTAAGCAAAGTTGGTTATGTTTAGGAATGCGAGGATGGTATCATGGAAACTTATCACCTTTACTGTTTTTGTTACTTTATCGTGATAAATTAGGTTATTGGTGAAAGTCGAGATTTAGCGAATTTTATGGAAGATTTTTTTTATAGTTATTGATGTATTATATGGTATGGTTTGAAGGATATTAACAATTTTTATGTTCAAGTTTTGGGGTTTGATTATGAGGTAGTTGAAAGTTCTGTGATCAAAGGGTTGGGTTAAGCAAAGTTGGTTATGTTTAGGAATGCGAGGATGGTATCATGGAAACTTATCACCTTTACTGCGGATCACTTTCTGAAATCATATGGTCAGCTGTAAAATTTCAAAATCCTAAGTTCACCAAATCATACAATTTTATATGTTCATCAAACGTCCTGATATTCCAAAGTATCGTAGTTGAAAAATTACAAAGTTTCGTAGACTAATGATTCCAATATTTCAATACCACAGTCCCAAAGTATGAAAATTCCACATTCTAGAAGCCCCAAAATATCACTGTTCCAAATCTTTGAATTTCTGGAGTGTCAAAGTTCCAAATTGTTCAAGTTCCAAACTACTTATGTCCCAAATTCCTATTATTTCAAAATATAACTTCCAAAGACCCAAAGTTCCAAGGTCCTAAAGTTCTGAAGTACAAAAATTCCAAGTTCATAAAATTTAGAAGTCATAAAACTCCAAACTTTTAAAATCCAAAGCTCCCCAACCATACATTACTAAATTTCTCAAGTCCAAACGTTCCCAAACCTCAAATTCCTAAATTTCTCAATTTCAAAAGGTCCCAAACCTCAAGTTCCTGAATTTCTCAATTTCAAAAGTTTCCAAACCCCAAATTCCTGAATTTCTCAAGTCTAAACGTTCCCAAAAGCCAAATTCCTAAATTTCTCAATTTCAAAAGTTCCCAAACCTCAAATTCCTGAATTTCTCAAGTCCAAACGTTCCTAAACACCAAATTCCTAAATTTCTCAATTCCAAAAGTTCCAAACCCCAAATTTCTGAATTTCTCAATTTCAAAAGTTCCCAAACCTCAAATTCCTGAATTTCTCAAATCCAAAAGTTCCAAAAGCCAAATTCCTAAATTTCTCAATTTCAAAAGTTCCCAAACCTCAAATTCCTAAATTTCTCAAGTCCAAACGTTCCCAAATCCCAAATTCCTAAATTTCTCAATTCCAAAAGTTCTCAAACCCCAAATTCCTAAATTTCTCAAATCCAAAAGTTCCAAACCCCAAATTCGTAAATTTCTCAAATCCAAAAGTCCCTAAACACCAAATTCCGAAATTTCTCAATTCCAAAAATTCCCAAACCCCAAATTCCTAAATTTCTCAAGTCCAAAAGTCCCTAAACACCAAATTCCGAAATTTCTCAATTCCAAAAATTCCCAAACCCCAAATTCCTAAATTTCTCAAGTCCAAAAGTTCCCAAACCCCAAATTCCTAAATTTCCCAAATCCAAAAGTTCCCAAACCCCAAATTCCTAAATTTCCCAAATCCAAACGTTCCCAAATCCCAAATTCCTAAATTTCTCAATTCCAAAAATTCTCAAACCCCAAATTCCTAAATTTCTCAAATCCAAAAGTTCCAAAAGCCAAATTCCTAAATTTCTCAATTTCAAAAGTTCCCAAACCTCAAATTCCTAAATTTCTCAAGTCCAAACGTTCCCAAATCCCAAATTCCTAAATTTCTCAATTCCAAAAGTTCTCAAACCCCAAATTCCTAAATTTCTCAAATCCAAAAGTTCCAAACCCCAAATTCGTAAATTTCTCAAATCCAAAAGTCCCTAAACACCAAATTCCGAAATTTCTCAATTCCAAAAATTCCCAAACCCCAAATTCCTAAATTTCTCAAATCCAAAAGTTCCTAAACACCAAATTCCTAAATTTCTCAAGTCCAAAAGTCCCTAAACACCAAATTCCGAAATTTCTCAATTCCAAAAATTCCCAAACCCCAAATTCCTAAATTTCTCAAGTCCAAAAGTTCCCAAACCCCAAATTCCTAAATTTCCCAAATCCAAAAGTTCCCACACCCCAAATTCCTAAATTTCTCAATTCCAAAAGTCCCTAAACCCCAAATTCCTAAATCTCTCAACTCCCAAAGCCTCAAAAACCCAAAATTCCAAAGATCCACCGTTCCAAACATCCAAAGTCCCAAAATTCCTACAACTTAGACGTCTCAAAGTCCCAAAACCCCAAACTGTAATTAGAAATATTCCCCCAAATCCCTGCTAGCACAGAGCACCCTAACCACCTTTCTCTCCACGCATCTTTCAAATATTTCAGCATCTAAAATCATCTTTTACGTTCACATATTAAAAAGTTCTTTATTAGCACAGTTTTACGTTCACTCATTACTCATATTTATATCATGATGTTTGCATTTCACGAAATCAGGTCCAAAATGAACAAGGACATATGGTTGATTTTTACATAGTTCCAATTGGAACATCAATTATGAATTTCATAACAACTATCAGTTGTCGTGAAGTACACCAACCTGTTGTTTTGCAGCACGGGATCCAGTAATCATCGAACGAAGTAACCTCGTTAACATTTCGAAATTAATCGTGAAAGAATTGATCGAAACGTCATTGAAATATGGTCGCATGCTCGATTCCGATCATATGCCGTTGCAACATTTCTTTATCGTTCTCGAACACGTGCTCAGGCACGGTTTGCGGCCCAAAAAGGTAAATGTACTTGGAATCCTCGAGGTATTCGTCAAGTGGCACTAACTGCCTTCGATTTCAGGGCATCCTCGGACCTAAAAAAGAGCTTTGGGATATACTTCAACTCGTTGAAAAATATTGTCCTGAAGCGCAGGACATTACGTCCAGTATTCGTGATCTACCTACAGTTAGGTATAAATCATTATGTATTTATCTTTCACCCCATTCTCCATATCTGACAATTCTTCCTGGAAAACGTCACATGCAAACTGTTCTCAGAGGATTTAATTCTAATTTTATATCATACATGCATGTCATAGGTAGTTTATTTGAGAAATGATGTTTGTAAGGTAATTGGCAATGGTAACATTCTACTGTACCAAACACAAGTTTTACTTGAAATTATGTTCAGCGTGTGGATTAGATCTGATAGCATGTTCAATAACTTCTTGACCAACTTCCTAGACATCCATTTCTCAAATAATTGTTTACATCAAACATTTGTGAGATTCGTGTGTGATGTCAAAATTGTTGAACGTAAATCCTCTGAGAACAATAACTTCATTGATATATCTTTGTACTCTGTTAATATTAGTTTATACACAAGCGACCAATTTGACCTAACTAGTACAATTTATTGATGGACCTTTCCAGGACGGCTATGGGTAGGGCACGAGCATGGTTGCGTATGGCATTAATGCAAAAAAAGCTGGCAGATTATTTGAAAGTGCTGATTGATCATAAGGAAGACATATTGTCGGAGTATTTTGAGCCAGACGCTTTAATGATGAGCGAAGAGGCGATTGTTATAATGGGTCTGTTGGTGGGTTTGAATGTGATCGACTGTAATCTCTGTGTGAAGGTCAGTCTGGAATCAATAGCTCATTTGATGCTGTCGAACATGTTTAACTTGACTGTTATGGCAGGAAGAAGATCTTGATTGCCAACAAGGTGTAATCGACTTTTCGATATACCTGCGAAATAGTAATCACATACCTGGTGAATCTCCGGACGACGAGCTCGAAAATGACAACATGACAACCGTTCTGGATCAGAAGAATTATATCGAAGAACTGAACCGACACTTGAAGTAGTATTTCACGTCACACTAGTCATTTAAGTACTCGAAGATCCTTACATTTTATTATAACTTTTAGTGCCACGGTAACGAACCTCCAAGCCAAAGTAGAATCCTTGACAACGACAAACGCTCTTATGAAGGAAGATCTCTCTATCGCCAAAAATAACATTCTGTCTCTACACGAAGAGAACAGACAGCTGAAAAAGGAACTGGGAATTGAGATCAAAGACACAAACGAGGTGCGTTCCACTCTAAAGCTGCGTACAACGATGGTAAATGATCCTTCAACGGTCTTCATGGTTTCAGAACGGGAAACCACCTATTAAGATTACGGAAACAACGGCAGAGATCGAAGAGCTGAGGAGCAGATTGGAGACTGAAAAGAAACTGCGACAGGACGTGGAAAAAGAGTTAGAATTACAGGTTGATTTTTTGATACGATAAATTGTTTGAACAATTGCGAGAATTGTGGAGGTACAATTTCGTTTTCTTCAATTAGATTAGCATGAAGTCCGAAATGGAGGTTGCCATGAAACTGCTGGAGAAAGATATTCACGAGAAACAAGACACGATCATATCGCTGCGACGACAGCTCGATGAGATCAAGTTGATTAACTTGGAAATGTACAAAAAGTTGCAGGTGACTCTTACTTGTTTCTTTCCAAATATTTATGAAAAGTTTTTGTACTGTATATCGGTTACATATTTTTATTGCAATTATTTTTCTTTGCGTACCTCTTGACATTTTTCTTTTTTACTTTAATTTAACCAGCTTTTCAGATTTTAGTGAACGTTATTTTCCCAAGGGGTTGTAATAATGTAAACTCCTTGTTTCTGGAATATTCCCGTTATAGGAGTGTGAGCACGAACTAACGCAAAAAGGCGAAATGGTGAGCCGGCTTCACGCGAAGACGAATCAAATCGGCAAGATCCTACATAACCTTGAGAAATATAATCATCTGATGAAGGACGGAGAAAACATTCGTAGTCCCACTACACCGAATAGTGTTTCTAAATCGATTCTTAACAAGACCAGCCCCACTTCGCCACGAGGTGAAAAGCTAACGAGGCTTTCATCGGCAGATAACGTTACCACACCTGATCAGCAAAATTCTTCCATTAAACTACAGTCCTCTAATAGTCAACAGTCTATTAATACTCAACTTTCCAATAGTAATCGGCAACAGTGCAAAGATCAACAGCAGACTTCTGATAACCGACAGGATTCTAAGAATGAACAGATAGAGGCTGACGTTCAATCTCAGAACAAGAACAACAAGGAGTTATCTGTTGACACTTTGCAGGAGAATAAATCCAATAACGAGATTTCCAATGCTTTGACGCAGGAGAAAGCAAACGCATAAAACGCTTTCTCTAATTTTCCAAATTAATTTTTATATTTTATACCTTGAAACTCTATTAATATCTCAACTAATGGAAAATAAAAAGTAGCGATTTCTTTATACAAAATATGTTTCTGAAATGTCTAACAATGCTTCAGTTTGTATGTAAATATAAATCGAGTGTAATATTAAGTGACTGTGTACATAATTTGAAAATATATTTCTGGTTCACTGTTATTTTCAAGAATTTTCTTCAATTCGGTCGAGATAATTTTTGAACTACAAATAACTACGAAGTTATTAGAGGAAAAATGAAATTATTTAATGTACGTAGTGAAACAGAAGCCTAAGAGTGTTGAAATAATTTATATTTATATACACTATGATTTTATTACTGTTACCAGAAAGTTTCAGTGATAAAATGTTCTTAAACTTTTCAGAAACATTATGTATCACTATCATAATAAACAAGTATATCAAGTTGACATTTTTCAGACTAGAACTTTATATACTTGAAATGTATAGAGAATCCATGAAATATTTATCATGAAATTATCTAGCAATTTGTACATCAGTAAGCTTGTAATAAGATATTTATCAAAGTGTGTCTTTATTGGGACACTCTATAGAATTAGTTATACTCAGCTGCAACATAAATCGTTATTATGTGTACAGAACTGTTGAAGACAATAATGTCAATATAGATTTCTTTAAAGCTCATAAGGTTTCGTTTACGTTCGCATAGAGTGTCTCAGTATTTGCTTGAAGCTAACCTACAATGTGTTTTCGGGCAGCCATTTTGTTACGGTGGCAGTGATCTAACATGGTTCATCGTTGCATGTTGCCATGCTAGGGGAAGTGCTTTTCCAATTTTTCCCTCGAAGCTTTTCTCTAAATGTTTCTAGTAAATAGACAAGGAAATTGTATTATTTTGGAAAACTGTATCACACTTAACATTACGTTATATTGTTACAGGCTGATTATAATTATAAGTGTTGTGCAATTTCAGGATTATACTTAGTCCATAGAAAGCAGTTCTTTTCACATTTTACTGAAATAGCATTTATTTCAGGAGTGTGAAGGCTCGCTTAAGCATAAAACAGAACTGATCACTAAATTGGAGGCTAAGACATTGTCGATGACCGAGACCATCCAAAAAATGGATGAAAAGTATGTTTATTTGTTTCTTATTAGTGTTAGCTATTTTATAAGTACATCAGTTTCGCTATTTATCCAAAGCGATCGCTATTTATTGTGTACGTTCTTTTTATGATTATGATTTCATGCAGAAGATGCCACCGATTCTTTGTAAAAAATAGTTGGTACATATTTTTTTATTTCGTACCAAATTGTGATGTTAACGTGAGATTAATTTATTTAGTTCTTACGATTTATAGTAAACGGAAAAGAAACTTTCGGGTGCCGAAATATAGAAGTTTTATTTTAAATCGCAAGGACATGATGCTAAAGTAGGTTTTTCGAATGTTGGCAAGATGCTTGTGTTAAGGAGGTACCGCACCAAAAAATGCCTTATAAACATTATTAAAGTGCGATTCCAATTTCATTATTTCCGCCAGAGTGTATTGCAAAATTGAAACGAAGTTTTCAAAATTGAAAATTAGTTTTGTAACATATTTAGTTGCTAATTATGAACCGAAATTTTTTTAGAAGTATCAAAAGATTTTCAGAAAAATTATAAAAGAACAAATTCGGCACCTATCTAGGGGCTGTACGACTATAGTCTTTCGAAAAATCATCATGAAAATATAAATTGCCAAACGCTTTTAAATCTCTACACATATTGTGCAAAAAGAATTTTCAAATGATAAAATTGTATGTGTCGCCTTAAATGTTTCGGTATCGATACTCGATTTCCAAGGATGGTACGATACCAATTGATACGCTCGACGGTTGTAGTTAGAAGTAATTTATTTTTTACGTAGGCGTTGTAAACGCGATCGGACTTAGAGTAGATTAGGCGAGATAATTATTAGAAACGAATTAATTTAACGGGGATATTGGCAAACCTTCACTAAACGATAGGATTGTGTTTATGTATAAATATTAATTGTTTAGAGATATTCGTGTTTCCTGCAATAATTGATAGATTTATACTTCGTCAGATAATGCATCAGCTAGCAACTATTATATTAATGTTATCGAGCATAAAACATAGAAACGCTGAGCTTTCGTATCGATCGTCTCGGCCCCTGCGTGAAATATAATTATTTATTTAATTTATATTAATTGTTAATGTGATCGAGAAATATATGATTAACCGTAGAGATGGTACAAATTATATTTTAAGAACTGACTTGCGATCATTTTTATCATTTTTGCCTGTTGGCTGAATTTCACTTGGTTTCCTTTTCATTTTACACCAATAAAATTACCAGATGTGTTTCTATATTGTTACGTGTATTGTTTGTTCCACATTCACAAAGAGATTTACGGACTAAATATGTCACATTATAAATGTAACTATGTATAAGCATCCAGCAACGATCTTTATAATGCACTAAGGCATTGCGTGTGCTTGTATCAATGCAGAGAAAATAAACTCATAATGGAAGATAGTCGCCATTTAATTACCCTCTTTAGATAAGTTGTACAGTGAAATTCGAATGAATGGGACTTCATTTTTTTTTGTTGCTTTCTATTTTTATCAAGTCTCTGATATAAAAGTTTATATTATTTAATAAACTTGTTTATTATTTAAATTTCTGTAGTAGTTTTCGTTTTTCGAATTTATAATAAAGGTAAGTTATACTTTATCATTGCAGATGGATTATGAAATAAAAATAAATAGAAGATAGTTATTAGAAATTTCAATAAATTAAGATTTAATAAGTTACTAATTCTTTTATCAACTTTCAAAAGGTTAGAGTAATTGTTAAAAATTATTTGTACTCATACTATTTTAGTAAAAAATAATTGTGTCATAAAATCATAAGGAACACGCTTTATCATGTTTAAATAATTTTTGCACATTGACTATAATCGAATGATCGCAAGGCGGTGACTTAAATATATTATAGTTAGAATAAGTTTCACTGTTTTATAAACTAATTTTGATTTGTATCAATAAAAATTCCTGCAGTTAAACTCAGTATTTTCATAACTAAAAAATATACCTAGTATATTTGTGGCTGCAGATAGAAAGAAAATTTTGTTCTGAAAACCAATTGTTTTTGTGCTCTAGATAAAAACAATCTTTACTCTTTCGAAAAGTAACTCGTATAAACATAATCTTTCGAAATCAATTTAGGGAAAACAATACCTTGATCATTTTAGGAAAACAGGTAATGGCGGTCACTGACGCAATAATTGCAATAAAGTATATTACTATATGTAAATATATGTTGCACTCCATATACGCATCAAATATATTGTTACCATTGTAAAATAATAAATATTAAATACTAAATGTATAAATATTATGAGTATTATTAAATTACTAGTACTACGATAAATATATTGTGTTATAAATAAAAATTACTCAATCCCGAATATATTATTATTAATATTACTTTTATGGAATATTGTGAAAGTACTAAATATTAAATATTGAATAAAACATTCATCTAAAAATTTCATAGAATAAATAAAATAAACGAAACATGTCTGATCACTATAGACCGCCATTACCCTATTTTCCCCCACTATTCACCCTGCATACATGTTTTAAAACACTCGCATTTTTTCTGTACTGTAAAAATACACTGTGTGTGTTCAGTGCTTAAGTACCAGCGATTTGACTTAATCAGGTGCAAGGAAATGGATGGCGTGAGGTCAGGGGCGGAAGAAAGAGTGAGAATTTTGGGAGTCGAAGTCGCCGAGAGAGAAGCAAGAGCGAATGGAGTCGAAAGAGAATTGCGCCTCGAACGTGAATGGAGAACCTCTCTGCAGGAAGCATCGATCTCCAACGCGGAGAAGATCGCTCAATTACATCAGGAAATTGATCAGTTACGGCGAGTGTCCGAGGTACATTGCATATATTGCCTTTGATTGAACGTGCAATATAACTTCACAATTTTAACACATACTTTTGGGATAATGTGTTCGTTATGGAGACTTAAGCTAATTATGAATATTATTCTCAAAATCTGTAGGTTCTGTAGGGATTTTGGAGATATAGGGATTTCGGAGATATAGGAGATAATATATAGATTTGCAAGGAGAGATTGGGAGATATTAGACAGAAATTAGGGAATATAGGTTTGGCTTCATTCAGATTTGGGGATTTAGAAATTTGGAAATGTGGATTTGGAGAGATGGAGATTTGAAGTTTTGCATATTTAGAGATTTGGGAAATGCAGAAATTGGGGAATACAAGAGGTTGGGATTCACAAATTTGGGGATATAGAAATTTGGAAATGTGGATTTGGAGAGATGAGATTTGGAAATTTGGAGTTTTGTACGTATAGAGATTTGGGGAATGCAAAAATTGGGGAATACAGGAGGTTGGGACTCACAAATTTGGGGATATAGAAATTTGGAAATACAGATTTGGAGAGATGAGATTTGGAAATTTGGAGTTTTGTACGTATAGAGATTTGGGGAATGCAGGAGGTTGGGATTCATAAATTTGGGGATTTAGAAATTTATAAATGTGGATTTGGAGAGATGGAGATTTGCAAATTTGGAGTTTTGTACGTATAGAGATTTGGGGAATGCAAAAATTGGGGAATACAGGAGGTTGGGATTCACAAATTTGGGAATATAGAAATTTGCAAATATAGATTTGGGGAGATGAGATTTGCAAATTTGGAATTTTGTACGTATAGAGATTTGGGGGATGCAGAAATTGGGGAATACAGGAGGTTGGGACTCACAAATTTGGGGATATAGAAATTTGGAAATGTGGATTTGGAGAGATGAGATTTGGAAATTTGGAGTTTTGTACGTATAGAGATTTGGGAAATGCAGAAATTGGGGAATACAGGAGGTTGAAATTTCGAAATTTAGCAACATAGAAATTAGGAGATATAAATTTGGAGAGATGGAGATGTGGAGATTTGTACATATAGAGATTTGAGAAATCCAGAAATTGGGGAATACAGGAGGTTAGGATTCACAAATTTGGGGACATAGAAATTTGCAAATATAGATTTGAATAAGTAGTTGAAAATATTTGGGTACATATAAAATTGTAAATATAGAATTTGATGCATAGAAACTTGAAAATACAGACATCGATGCATAAAAATATAGAAATATTTGCTCCAACTTCTACATACAGACCTGAATATCTAGAACTTCTTACATATGTCTATATACAAATCTATACCTACAAGTCTTTGTAAAATTGAGAATCAACTCCAAAATATATCAAGTACAAGTATAAAATACAGAAATGTCAGCTAGACTTGACTGTCAGAAATCCAGCGTAACATGTGGAGCAACTAGGAACAAGGTCCCCATCCACCAAAGTTCGAAACTGTAACGTCAATCCGATTGTTTCAGAAATATCTAACGCTGCAGGAGGAGCACTACGCGTTGAAGGAGATCTGCAACGAACAAGAACGAACTCTGGAGGAACTCGGTGGGCAACTGAGCACGGCTAAACTGGCAGCCGTCGAATTACGCGAGGCCGCTGACAACGCTCAACAGCAGCATCAACAGCACCAGCAGCAACAGCAGCAGCAAGATGGAGCAGCAACGTGGGCGAACGATCGGCTGGTCACCCATTGCAAAAGCTGCAACCGTGAGTTCAACATCACTCGTCGCAAGGTAATCAAACTTTTTAATTGCCCCCACACCTTCGCAGCTAGACTCCGTCGGGCTCTTTCACTCAGTCTCGTGCAGAGAGGCCAGACTGAAAACCTACCGTGGCGCGCTTAATCGTTCAATTATCCTTGCCACCCTGAAAATTACTAGTTCTACGGTCCAGATTTCTCCGGTCCGGGTGTTCAAATAGCTCGTGATTCGGCCTCGTATGCCCTGAACGATGCTGACGGTGTTGAGAGGTTTTAACGTAGCTACGCCCCGAACTCGAAGATCGAAATCGCGTGCATCAACCGAGAACTTTGATGCATGACAGTTCTGTTATTAGAGATAACGCACCGTATCAGTATTAAGGCGTGCAATTACAAGCAGGCGATCTCGTTTGCTCGTGTTCGCTTTTCGGCGGATGTCAGAATAATTGAAAAGATCCCTAAGTGAAACTCTGATTAGATTTTATCAGTTGCTGCTTTAACGCGATTTTGCACAAATTATCGGCAACAAGAGTCGACGAGGGGCCCTCGGATGAATAAAAACTCCAGGAATTATAAAGTATAGAAACGGAATAAAAGTTATATGTTACAATGTGTTAATGATTATTATTCCCTCCATGAAAATATGTTATACTTTTTTACTATTAACAAATCTGGAATTTTTTTATATTTACACTTTTATGCACAAGACCCGCCCTGTGACAAGTTTTGATTGCCTTCCTGGGTTTGTAAAAGGCAGACATTTTTGGTAGAGTTTTATGCATCGGATATGTATTTTAAAATCGTTCTTTGTTAAATGGAATATTTTTGGAAATTTCAATTCTTGAGTTTGGTGCAAAAAAAGAAATGTGTATTTTTAGTATTAGTATTGGTTTTTAGTTGTGGAATATCAGTATTGGTTTTGTACGTAGAAAGTAATAGTATCGATTGAACTTTATATCAAACGATTGTATGAACTGTCCCGATTAAAATCATGTGTCATTAATATCGGAGACTGGTCGAACCATATATTTGTGGAACATTTCTTCCAGCAGCACTAATTACACAATAAATTGTCACTAATTAACCCCGTTCGGCAGATGTTAATTGCCCAATTTGTTTTTGACCCTTCGGAGCAATAATTCTTTTAGATTAATCTAACCTAACCTAATTCAAATTCACATGCGTTGTATCATGTTCCTTAAATTTTATTGCACTTAATATCGTTCCTGTATAGAAATTTTGAACGTTTATCTGTCAAAACTTTTATGCAGAAGATTAATATCAAAATTTTCAAGCTGTCTAAAAGCTTGGAGCAGAAAGAGTCTATCAAGATGCTTAAGTTTGATCACATTTTGATACCACTATCCATCCACATGTCAACAGAAATTTATAAAATAGAATGTTTGGACAATCTACCAAAACCTCCTTGTGAAAGGTATCTACTAATGATTTAAGTGTCTGCCAAAACTTTGAGAAAGAATGTGTTCATCAAGATCTTCAGGATAGGTCACATTATTACACCATCGCCCAATTCATCCACATATGAACAAACATTTATAAAAATAAACTTAATGCATTTGGACAATGTGTCTATCAAAACCTTCATGTGAAAGGTGTCTACCAAAACCTTGAGGTAGAAGGTATCTACCAAGACCTGTAACAAGTTGGGTCACATTATTATGCCATCACCTAGTTCATCCACATATGAACAAAAATTTATAAAATAAAACTTATTGCATTTGGACAATGTGTCTATCAAAACCTTCATGTAAAAGGTGTCTACCAAAACCTTGAGGTAGAAGGTATCTACCAAGACCTGTAACAAGTTGGGTCACATTATTGTGCCATCACCTAGTTCATCCACATATGAACAAAAATTTATAAAATAAAACTTATTGCATTTGGACAATGTGTCTGTCAAAATCTTCATGTGAAAGGTGTCTACTAAATCTTGAAGTAGAAGTTATCTACCAAGACTTGTAACAAGTTGGATCACATTATTATGCCATCACCTAGTTCATCCACATATGAACAAACATTTATAAAATAAAACTTAATGCATTTGGACAACGTGTCTATCAAAACCTTCATGTGAAAGGTGTCTACTAAACCTTGAGGTAGAAGGCATCTACCAAGACCTGTAACAAGTTGGGTCACATTATTGTGCCATCACCTAGTTCATCCACATATGAACAAAAATTTATAAAATAAAACTTATTGCATTTGGACAATGTGTCTATCAAAACCTTCATGTGAAAGGTGTCTACCAAAACCTTGAGGTAGAAGGTATCTACCAAGACCTGTAACAAGTTGGGTCACATTATTATGCCATCACCTAGTTCATCCACATATGAACAAAAATTTATAAAATAAAACTTATTGCATTTGGACAATGTGTCTATCAAAACCTTCATGTAAAAGGTATCTACTAAACGTTGAAGTAGAAGTTATCTACCAAGACTTGTAACAAGTTGGGTCACATTATTGTGCCATCACTTAGTTTGTCCACATATGAGCAACAATTAATAAACTAAAACTGACTGCATTTGGACAATGTGTCTATCAAATTCTTCATATGAAAAGTTTCCAAAACCTGGAGGTAGGTGTGTACCAAGACCTCTAACAAGTTAGACCACATTATTGCACCATCACCCGATTTGTCCACATATGAACAAAAATTCTTCAAATAAAACTTGATGTAGTTGGACTATAACTAATAATATATAGTGAATAATTAAAATTACTATATAAAAGAATATAGTGAATAACTATCAAACTCTTCACATGAAAGGAGTCTACCAAAACCTTGAAATAGAAGTTATCTACCAGGACCTGTAACAATTTAGATCACATCATTGCATCCTAATTCATCCACCTATGAAAAATTCATAAACTAAAACTTGTACAATCTGTCTAAAAGCTTATTGTGTAAGATGTCTACCAAAAACCTCGAGGTGGAAGGTGTCTACGAAGCATTTCAAGTTCGGTCACATTATTGCACCATCACCCAATTTATCCACATACATATGTATTCCCGATTACATGCTAAGCATGCATATTCAGCGCATGTCGTGATAGAGACGTTGCTCGGGCTGTGGAACACAGTCAGACCGTTTTCTTCTTTTTCCTATGTTGCCTCCAGTCAAATGAAGACACGGGACATTACGGAAGGGTGTTTTAAAGAACGTGGCTGGAGGAACAGGGTGTAGTAAGCTATTGCATAATAACAAGTTAGGCCGAGGATATCGTTGCTGCTCATTTTTCACAACGTTCTGGAATTACCATATTGATTAATATAGAATAGGCTACCCACCGGAATATGTACAGCTGGCCTCAAAAATGGCACTCGTTCTGTAAATTCTACTCGGTACAAATCGATATTTTGTCTATCATTTTATGATCTACGACTTCATGTAAGTAATTCTACACATGGAGGACAAGTCATGAGCTACTTGTTGTCGATTTACAAATTGATCATTGCAAGTTTCCCTGTGTTTCTTTGTCAAAGACGAAGACACAACTTGATGTTACAATTTTAATCAACTGTTATCTACTATTTCAACCTACTTACAGAGAACAGGATCACAGATTGTGAAATAGTAAAAGAATTTTGGATGTAGATTTATTTTCACAAGTAGAATTTGAAATTTTTTGGCTACCATTTTTGTAACACTGTATATGATTATCAGTAGATTAGCCTTGTCAGATAGTCACCGATGTATTCACGAGGATACAAAAGGTGTGAGCTGTTTGCAAGTAGATTCCTGGTAAAAACAAATTATATGCAAGCTTTTGTATGCGTGGTAAAGTATGAAACACGATTCTTTCTTTATGATCACAAATTACTGTTGACATGCAAATGTGGTGACATGTAGATCTCAGGCTGAGCGTGTTAGGAGTTTAACAGGAGCAAATCTGGATTTTTTTGGGAAATATGGCAAATAAGAACGGAATTTCCCTCTAGGTAGTTTCTAGGGATTTGGAGCTCAACATTTGGAGATGTATTGAGAATTTTGGAACATGTGAATGTGGAGAATTACGAATATGGAATTGTGATTTGGGGATGTAGGGATTTGGGGACATTAGAATTTGGGAAACTTCGGATTTGGGAACTTTAGAATTAGGGAATTTACAGATATGGGAATTTAGGGATTTGACCTAGGAATTTGGGGATGTAGGATTTTGAGGATCTCAGGATTTGGGAATCTAGGGATCTTGGAATCGTAGAATTGGGGAATTTAGGGATCTTGGGATTGTAGAATTGGGGAATCTAGGGAGTTGAGGACCTTAGAGTTAAGGATTTGGGGATTTGGGAATTTTAGAATTTGGGGATTTACAGGTATGGGAATTTAGGGATTTGGCCTCGGAATTTGGAGATGTAGGATTTTGAGAATCTAGGGATCTTGGGATCTTAGAATTGGGGAATCTAGGGATTTGAGGACTTTAGAGTTCAAGGATTTGGGGATTTTGGAACTTTAGAATTTGGGGATTCACAGGTACAGGAATTTAGGGATTTAATAGCCTAGGAATTTGGGGATGTAGGATTTGGGAATCTAGGGATCTTGGGATCTTAGAATTGGGGAATCTAGGGATTTGAGGACCTTAGAGTTAAGGATTTGGGGATTTGGGAATTTTAGAATTTGGGGATTTACAGGTATGGGAATTTAGGGATTTGGTCTAGGAATTTGGAGATGTAGGATTTTGAGAATCTAGGGATCTTGGGATCTTAGAATTGGGGAATCTAGGGATTTGAGGACTTTAGAGTTCAAGGATTTGGGGATTTTGGAACTTTAGAATTTGGGGATTCACAGGTACAGGAATTTAGGGATTTAATAGCCTAGGAATTTGGGGATGTAGGATTTGGGAATCTAGGGATCTTGGGATCTTAGAACTGGGGAATCTAGGGATTTGAGGACCTTAGAGTTCAAGGATCTGGGGATTTGGAGATCTAGAATTTGGGGACCCTGAAATTTGTGGATGTGGGGATTTGATATTTAGAAATTTTGGAGTTTGAGGACTTTGAAATTTGAGAATTTGGGGATTTGGGAGTTTGAAGATATTTGAAGTTTAGAGATTTGGGAGTTTGGGGATTTGGGAATTTGAGAATTTCAAGAAATTTCGAAATTTAGGTTTTGAAAATTTAGAAATGCAGAAGTTTAAAAATGTAGAACTTTGGAAAGGTAAAGAACAAGATGTTTTGGACTCCAAAAAATTTTTGAATTTAGGGACTTTTAAGTTTGTAAGTTTACTGATGTGAAAATTCAAAAATTCCAAAGCTTGAAAGCTTGAAAATATGGCAATAACAAACCTTGAGAATCTAAAAATTGTCAAGTTCACTTATATGTATACCAATCCACATAAATCCTACATAGCACCCAAGTGTACTCTAGCGGCGCGGTACATCCAAGATGGCGGCAGTATTCACTCGTACCTCGTATTTCACATTTTAATAACTATAAATCTCAATAAAAAGTGTTTATTACTACAAAAAATCCAAAAACGGCATTGTAATTATCTCGACATACGAAGAGTACCAAAATCTTTGCTATCAAATAAAATATAATAGGTTATCCACTTTGATCTTTCCTTACATTTTAATGAATATAAATTTCAACAAAAAGTTTGCTACTACAAAAAATCTGAAAAAGGATTGTAAACGTTTTGACATACGAAGAGTACCAAAATTTTTGCCATTAAATAAAATATAGTAGGTTATCCACTTTGATCTTTTCTAACATTTTAATGAACATAAATCTTAACAAAAAGTCAACTACTACAAAAAATGTAAAAAAGGATTGTAAATGTCTTGACATACAAAGAGTATCAAAATCTTTCAAAGTAGGTTATTAATTTTGGTCCTTTCTCTGTCTACTATAAGTAGGTATCTATCACGATGGAGATAAGATGAGGTTTAAGACAATCTATGGATACGAAGTTGCAATTACCAATCTACTACGTTTCGCTCATAAGTCACGCTGATGGGACGGTTCAATAATTAAGTTCGCGAGTAAATCGGTTATCGAGATGATATTATTCGGGCTCTTACTTTTCTGTAATAACGGCAACCACCCTCCAATGGACGAAGACTTGCCATCTTACTTCGGGGGATTCAATTTAGATGTGAAATGTGGAGTGGTGGTTACACCAAATCTGGCTGTTACGTCCCCACCTATTCAGACAACGAACTCCGCGTTATTATAATAGACCGTTGGTAATGGCTTGAAAATAAAGATCACCGGTTAATGGAGAAATTGTGGGTAGTAGGGGAAAGAAGAAATGCTGAAGAAATGGAATGGAATGGATTCATTGTATAGATATTACACGGCTCCTTTCTCGTCTTAAAATCATCGAAATTTGTTATTATTGCAATCATTTAGTTTATTAGCTTTTTTAGTTACTAATACTGACATTTTCAAACTTTATAAGTTACAAATTTTGGAATATTTAAATTTTTAAATTCAGAATTAGTTCATTTTTGAATCCTCAAGTTTAGTAATTTTTTAGTTTGCGGAATTGCAAATTTTCAAGTTCTCAAATTTAATCAAGATTTTACATTTCTAAATTACAAAATTTCTAAGTTTAGAAATTTTTAAGTTTTCAAATCTAAATTTCTGAAGTGGTAAATTCCTAAATTACCAAGACCCAAAGTTACCAATTTCCTAAATTATCAAATTCTTAAGTTATTAAATTCATAAATTATTAAATTCATAAATTATCAAGTTTCTGAATTACTAGATTCCGAAATTACCAAGTTCCTAACTTATCAAGTTCCAAAATAATTTCCTAAATTACCAAGTTTCTATATCATCAAGTCCCTAACTTACTAAATTCCTAAACTACCAAGTTCCTAAATTACAAAGTCCCTAAATTATCAAATTTCCAAATCCCCAAATATCCTAATTCCTAAATGCTCAAATTTTCCAATTCCTAAATTTCCCAATTCCCAAATTTCCCAATTCTAAAATTTCCCAATTCCTAAATTTCCCAATTCCTAAATTTCCCAATTTCCAAATTTCCCAATTCCCAAATTTCCCAATTCCCAAATTTCCCAATTCTCAAATTTCCCAATTCTCAAATTTCCCAATTCTCAAATTTCCTAATTCCCAAATCCCCCAATTCCCAAATTTCCCAATTCCTAAATTTCACAATTCCCAAATTTTCCAGTTCCCAAATTTCCCAATTCTAAAATTTCCCAATTCCTAAATTTTCCAATTTCCAAATTTCCCAATTCCTAAATTTCCCAATTTCCAAATTTCCCATTTCCTAAATTTCCCAATTTCCTAATTTCTCAATTCCCGAATTTCTCAATTCTCAAATTTCCCAATTTCCAAATCCCCAACTCCCAAGTTTCCCTATTCCTAAATTTCCAAATCTCCAAATCCCAAAATTTCCAAAACTCCCCAAATTTCTACATTCCCAATTTCCCAATTCTTCCAAAAGCTAAGTTGTTCCGACTCCCTAAGTATCTAAATTTCTAAATTACCAAATTCCAAAATTCAGAAATCCCCAATTTCAAAATCTCCAAATCTCCAAATTTTCAGGTTTCCACATTTCTCAATCTCTAAACGTTCAAATTTATAGTTCATTTCCGAAACTACGTACAAAACAATATGCTTCACTCAAATACCCATAATTCCACCTATACATATTTCTTCAGAACTTCCCAGTACATCTTGTGCGGAGCGAACAGTACCCTTCCACTAACAAAACAGTCCTCTCCTACTAACCAAACCAGTTATATCAAACTAGAATTAACTAGAATTAACTAGAATTAACCAACGCAATGTTAGTAATACCCCTTTAACTATACAACAAAAACTGTTTCTGTTTCAGCATCACTGTCGAAATTGCGGCAAGATTTTCTGTAACGCTTGCAGTGACAATACTACAGCTCTGTCAACTTCAACGAAACCTGTTCGCGTCTGTGATGAATGTTACGTGTTCCTGGTTGGCCGATATTCCACAGCACGCTAACACAAGCTCCCTGCTCGCACATAGCGTGACATTCTGATCATAAATGTTAACCGATGTGCAAAAACGGAGGAAAGAAGCGGAAAAAAGGATCTGATCTGCACATATGTACACTAATCGTGTTTTTTGGAGATCATTTTTCCCGATGAACTATATTCAACTCGTTTTATTTTCTATTTGACGAAGGCTGTCTCGAAAAGATATCTTGTGTTACGCTGAATTTATATTGTTGCGATATTCTTCGCGTTTTTTTGCACTTTCAGTGGTGGCGAATCTTTTCGTGCCAATTTGTAAATTTATTTTCGAATTTTATGGTGGAAAATTTTATTCGGATAACTTTGGAAACTAATGTGATAATAAATCCACCTTGAAATAAATTAGTATTAGTTTGTTATGAAATTTGTGTTGTTTTTGATAGCAAATACTTTAGCATTTTTATTAGTGTGACGTTTCATACTTTTCAAGTTTGTCACTTTTGGTAATGCACAAAGTGAACACTTACGGAGGGCATACCGATCAGTTAACGAGATACGCACTTACTAGCACTATATTATTTGTTGGTTAATTACTTTCGTGAGGGATAAAATATTATTTGTTGACATGATTAAAGGAGAATAATTTTGAGCACATATATCGCTGTTAAATAATTTTGAGCACATATATCGTTGACGAGTTAAAATCGTTTCGTATATGGCACAGATTCGCCACCACAATGGCAATTTTTTATCGATGGTGTTTACGAACATAAATTCCATGAATTAACAAAAAATTATAAAAATGATGTATATTATTTGTGAGTCAAAAGCCCTGAGACGTAAGAGTAACTAATAATTACTGAATAAAGTGCTTTAACTTTCTATAGGCCATAAAGCTTTCAGCCTTATATTTCTGACAAGTAAACGCGTCACAAAATGGCGGAGATGTTCATTAAAATGGACAATGCTCTAGCCAGAGGGCGCCACACACACTTGAAATTTCGAAAAAGCTACAAAATAATTGAACTTTTCAGGGTAGCGTGACTCACTAAAACACAATTTTTCTGTTTTTTTAATTACGTGCTTTGTTATCTATAGCTGAACGATCAAATATACAAAGAAGAGTGCGAGACGTGCCTGTGTGAATGTGTGAAAATGTGTATATGCGTGGAAAATACAAGATGACGATTAATGAAACGGATACGACGAGAAATATACGACTGTGGGTTGTTTAAACATGGTTTGCTAGCGTGATGGATACGTTGATTCATATTATTTGTTACAATAAATTTAATTCAAAGCAATTTTATATTTATTAATCCAACCCTATCCTACATTTCAGGTCTAATTATTTATGTATGTAAGGACTGAAAATGTCCTGGAAATAACCTTGAAATGACCTTGAAATAATGTGGAAACATGTTTGAAATAATCTTGAAATGATGTTGACAGTATCCTTGAAAACTGAAACAGTCAATGGTCACTTTTGTATAAATTATATTTTATAATTAATATGCACTGTGCTGAGTTAGTGATCAACAGTAAATTCTTCATTTGTCAATTCAATTAAGCTAATTAATAAATTTATAGCCTCTTAATGTTCTTAAAGTACACAAGAAATATGGACACAGCATGCCAAAGTATGAGATATACAAAGATATGCATTATGCATGTACGTAACAAAGTATGCAAAATAAAAAGATACATCCTTAACCTCTACAATAACGTGTCACACTCGTGACGCACACTACAATTGCAATATGATAAATTATGCTCGTATTTTCACTGTAATTGAATTTTGGGTTCAATTCTAATTATCATCTGTATAATCAAGTACCACTGGAAGGAAAATGTGGTTAACATTTTAACATTCTTTAGTTGCCCCAACATTACAGCAATAATTAGCTATATGATGCAACTGCCTAAAAAATTGTAGGTTAAAAGGTTAACACTTATTAACAAAATATATTTTTGTTCTATGCATAAATTATACAATTGTACCTCCATAAAAACCTCCATAACCTCCATAAAAATGTATGAATACCGAAAGATATCAAAGCCGTGATCATCCGCCGATCCATCACAAGTAATCGACAAAGACGAACGAGGGATTAAAAGGGGACAAAAATAAAGGCAATTAAGTAAAGTTGATGAAGTGGGACGTAA
This sequence comes from Megachile willughbiella, assembly GCA_945859595.2. Lineage (NCBI taxonomy): Eukaryota > Metazoa > Arthropoda > Insecta > Hymenoptera > Megachilidae > Megachile > Megachile willughbiella. The sequence continues at coordinate 5,850,048 of OX243807.1, forward strand.
TAATGGTTTGTAACGATCGGGTAGCGAAAACAACAAGCTTGCGTTAGGAGTTTAACAATGTCGCGTGCCCGTTGGTGCAAGGCACGTGATTCCTTACGAGTATGTTCTCGCGGTTGGATCCTCGAGACGGCGTCGAGGATCGAAAGCAAAGCTGTAAGGATCGATTTCAATTTAGCGGCCGTTTAAGCGTGCACGCTCATGGCTAACGAGCTTTCGAAAGTCGTAGATAGCCGACAAATTGGCCTACACAGACGGCCGCGGCTCGGAACCACCCTTCGGAACTTACCGCAGCCCGCCAGCAAGCACCGCGAACACACGTGTAACACGACACCGATAACTCCCTTCCATGTCCATAGAATATAACTAGCTATTCACTATACGTTATTCACTATAGGGTGTCTACACCAAATCGTATAGATTCATGATCATATAATAACACCATTTTCACTTCTGACTCAGGCTTAATTTGTGACGCACTCAGCTCTTACTCGTGACGCACTCATAGTTCACATGTGGTGATTCTTACTGGGATTTTTAATATATTTCGATTTATTTACAGTTGTTATTTACATAGTCAAGGATAGATGAACACTAGATTGATGTAATACTTTAATTTTCTTCGGTTGATATTGTGTCAGTGGATAGTTAGGTCTGACTCGTGACGCACTCACAGTTCACATATGGTGACTCATACTCGGATTTTTAATATATATCGATTTGTTTAGGTACAGTTGTTATTTACATAGTCAAGGATAGATGAACACTAGGTTGATGTAATACTTTAATTTTCTTCGGTTGATATTGTGTCAGTGGATAATTAGGTCTGACTCGTGACGCACTCATAGTTCACACATGGTCACTCATACTCGGATTTATAATATGTTTCGATTTGCTTAGGTACAGTTGTTATTTACATAGTCAAGGATAGATGAATACTAGATTGTTGTCATACTTTAATTTTCTTCGGTTGATATTGTGTCAGTGGATAGTTAGGTCTGACTCGTGACGCACTCACAGTTCACATATGGTCACTCATACTCGAATTTATAATATGTTTCGATTTGCTTAGGTACAGTTGTTATTTACATAGTCAAGGATAGATGAATACTAGATTGATGTCATACTTTAATTTTCTTCGGTTGATATTGTGTCAGTGGATAGTTAGGTCTGACTCGTGACGCACTCACAGTTCACATATGGTCACTCATACTCGAATTTATAATATGTTTCGATTTGCTTAGGTACAGTTGTTATTTACATAGTCAAGGATAGATGAATGCTAGATTGTTGTCATACTTTAATTTTCTTCGGTTGATATTGTGTCAGTGGATAGTTAGGTCTGAATCGTGACGCACTCATAGTTCACATATGATGAATCTTACTGGGATTTTTAATATGTTTCAATTTGTTTAGGTATAACTGTCATGTACATAGTCAAGGATAAGTACGAGGATGATGTAACACTTTCTTTATTTGATCTAATATTGTATGTAGGAATAGTTAGAGCTGACACATTTGATAAATGAATGTTATGGTAAGAGGTTAAGGACAGTTAGAGGGCAGTTCACGCTACAATAACCTATCAATATTTCATTGAAGCAACAGAACCGTCTGTCATCGACATCGACAATTGACTAATATTTCAACTAACATTGAACAACTAACAACCATCCACATCTACGAACGTACCACCCTACAGAAGCTTAATTTTAATTAAGTTTCAAAGTTATCTAACTTCAATCTTTTCGATATTAATATTTTTTACCAAGTAATTCAAAAATGATTTATGCAACAATAAATTGTATTTCTAAGATGTATTCATTCGATACAGTAGAGTTATAAGTAACAGAAAATATAAATCATTCATTCCGAAATTAAGTTTCAACAGATTTCAACTGCAAAGAAGATTGCGATCACGGCATCAAACGGAGATTGCAATTCAGGAAAAACTGATGTCTGTAACATTTTCCTTTCTGCCGGAAAAGAAGTTTGTCGGAACTGAGTACTTGTAATAAGTGAAAGCAATTGCACGTAATAACATCTGGTTGGTGGTGCGATTTCATCAAGCAACACGCGGACCGTAAGGTGTGCCGAATCTGAATTATCACGCGAACTGTACTGTTAAAATGAGGATTTACAAATCAAGATGGGGTCGAATTGTGTCAAGGAAATAAATTAATTAGCATAACAATATAGATATACAATTATTTACAGAGAGTTCTAAAATTAGGTAGGATAACCTAACCTTTAATGTAGTGAACTATTTTTATTGTAATTTTCCGAATTTTTATAACTTTGTTCTAATTTTTTAGGTATGCTTTATGTAAGTTGCAGATTTGGTAAATAGGGAATTTGGGGACTGGAGAATTTGGAAGGATTTGGGGTTTGGTTTTCAAGAACCCTGGGATAGGGGTTTTAAGAACTTTAGAACTAATTCGAAGATTTGAGGAACTGGAACTTGGTGAATTTGGCGATTTTGGGGCTTGGAATTTGGGGAATTTTGGGATTTGGGGATTTCAAATTTAAGGAATTTTGGATTTCGAGAAATTAGAATTTTTATGAATTTAAGGTTTGATGATTAGAAATTTTAGAACTAGGGAATTTAGGGATTTGAGGACTTGGAATTTTGGAAATTTAGAGATTTGTAGAATTGAAAATTGGTAAATTTGAGAAATTAGGATTTTTGTGATTTTAGGGTTTGATAATTAGAAATTTTAGAACTAGGGAATTTGGGGATCTGAGGACATGTAGTTTGGGGAATTTTAGGATTTGAGAACTTGTGAATTGGGGAATGTAGGAATTTGGAGAATTGAAAATTGGGAAATTTAGGAACTTGAGAAATTAGGATTTTTGTGATTTTAGGGTTTGGAAATTAGAAATTTTAGAACTAGGGAATTTGGGGATCTGAGGACATGTAATTTGGGGAATTTTAGGAATTTTATTTGAGGATTTGTGATTTGGTGAATTTAGAGATTTGTAAAATTGAAAATTGGGGAATTTAGAAACTTAAGAAATTAGGATTTTTATGAATGTAGGGTGTGATAATTAGAAATTTTAGAACTAGGGAATTTGGGGATTTAAGGACATGTAATTTGGAGAATTTTGGGATTTGAATACATCGAACTTAAGAAATTTTAGAATTCGCAAATTTGGAATTTTTGAGAACTTAGAGTCTGAAAATTAGAAATTATTCAACTAGGGAATTTAAGGATTTGAGGAATTAGGAACTAGGGAATTTGGGGATTTGAGAACTTGAAAACTGGGGATTTAGGAACTTGAGAATTCGGAGCTTTGTTGTGAATATAGGGTTTAGGAACTAGACATTTTTAAACTAGGGAATTTTAGGATTTGAGGATGTCGAATTTGTAGAATTTAGGGATTTATAGAATTGAAAATTGGAAAATTTAGAAACTAGAAAAATGAGGGATTTTGTAATTTTAGGGTTTGAAAATTAGAAATTTTAGGATTTCAGTTGTTAGAAATTGGGGAATTTGGGTACTTGAGGACGCGAAAAATGGTGAATTTCAGAAATGGAAAATTACCATTAGAAATTCAAGAATTCTAAAATTTGGAAACTTAGTTATTTAAAAACTTGAAAATCACATATTCAAAAATTTGTTATTAAAATTTATAAATTTTCAAATATATTCAAAAACAATAATCAAAATCATTGTAAAATAAATGAACACTCTCCATAAAAATCTTGATATCAAATCTCATACTCACATTTTTTCTCCTACATCCCCTAAATAACGTAAAATAAAAATATGCAACTATTGTAATTCATACGTCACTTCCCTATCTCGGCATTACACAAAATTATCCGGCAATAAAGTCAATAAATCGTCTAATTAATTCTTTATTTTCCTAGCAAATATATTCGCGGTCCGACATCTTCCAGTTCCGACGCACGCGAATCGTCAAAATAAATACCGTACGCAGTAAAAGTAAAATACGAAGCAGCTTGCCGGGTGCACTGTTGCGAGAAACGATTATTTGTTTTCGCTACTCCACATAACTTTCTGTGCATCGATTGCATCATAGAATTTTTCCTTTTTTTACGTGTTCTGTACTGCGACATACGCGTCGTTGTACCGTTTTGTTTTGTTCGACGCGAGCAAGTCGGCCATGCAATTCAGAAAGCGGACGCTCGTAGCAGAAGTCTGACAAGTTCCAGCTGAATTCAGTTTTGTTAGAAGCCCATATTTTTATCGGTAAAACCAATGCATCTGTCCGTTTCCGTCAAAGTAAAATGGCTTCGGGCTGGATATTATTTGATTTGATTAGATTTTTTATTTGGGACCTGCACGTTATGTGAAGGTCAAGTTGATTGTTTTAAAGAGTTTATTTAAATCATACACATTTGTTGTATATGTCGATTCGTAAGTAATATAAAATACAAGTGAAATGCATTTTGGAGGAGCTTTTTAAAAATATCGAGGTTGCTTTAACATCACATTTTAACGCTTTTAGTAGACGCCCTGAAACAAGTTCGTCGCGCAGTTACCGAAAACATGTATCCGCTCAGTTATGGAGATACGTGTCATCTACCACAAGAAATATCATATTGATTGGTTAGTTGCTTTCGAGCAAAAATATTATTTATACTGCACAAATAAAAAAATAGAATAAATTAAAATTATTCAGAGAAATTCATTTTTAAAGAAAATTAAAAGTACTTCATTTACGAAGAAAATGAAATTCAACTCTGAAGAGAATTAAGGAAACTTCATGAAGTGATCTTTTAGTTAACTCATTGTTAGAAGTATTTGAAATGTGTGCACATTATCGACAAAAATATGGTACCTATGTTATTAGGTAATAAATTAGGGTAATTATTGTAAAGATCTACTCATCATGTACAACGAAAATTATAGTCGTCACTCAAATTGAGGATCTTCGCGATATACCGTTATGATAATACTTCCCAACCTAATACGGAAGTTACTGCAATTTCAGTTCCAAAAGCGTCACTGATAGGCGGTGCCTTGATTTTGGCTTCCATAATCCTCAGCCGGAAACCCGCATAGTATCCGAACCCGAAACTAGTTAAATGAAAGCTTAGAAATCATTGAAGTTAATAACAATTTTTAATATACGAGATGACAAATTTTGCTCGGGATTCAGAGGTACGATAGTTTTCACCGAAGACTGCGAAACGTTCAATCAAAATACATATTCCATTCTCACGTTTTTATTCACGGCAAATTTGTCACGTAGATCTCTGATACAATTAACCGCCTTTCAAGAGGTCGAGCCAGCGGACTGTGAAAGGGAAGAAGAGACAAAGTGATAAATCTTAACTTAATTACTTGATAACGTAATTAACTTGAAAGTGACTAGTACACTGGCGACCGCCGTAGGCTTGCCTAGGGAGAATGCTGATAGTTATGGAGATAGTTCTTAATTGATTAAGAAAATTTGGAGATCTGAAGACCTTCAGCATTCGAAATTTATGAACTCTCAGATTTTACGGATGTAGAAGTTTGTAGACCGAATTCTGGTATTTGGATCTTCACTAGTTTCTAAGTTTTGGATATTTGAGATATTTGATAAACTAGATGTGGAAATTTATGGTTCGGGTTTTTGGAGATGATTTATGAGAACGTAGAAAGTTATGATTTGAAAATTTGTGGCATATGATCTGACATTATACTTACAAAGTATACTTATAAATTTTTTTGCTTGAGTTACTCAAAATTTATTAAGCTATGAATCCACCAATTTGCATTACTAAAACTTTGTAAAAAAGTACCGAAATTGAACTGAAGGTTATGACCAATAACCAATGTTGTAAGACTTCTCTGTAAAACACTGTTCTAGTTTAAAACACTAATCCTACCACATCAAATTTTTCAGTATATAGTCAAAGAGACTTATACATCATCCTAACTCGATGACAGTTATAAGGCATTCGTAAAAAATCAGTTCCTTAATTCTATCACAATAAGTCATGGCGACCACATTGAAGCTTATGATAACTAGTTTTGCAAGACTCCTCAAAGGTACCCCACGTTTCAATAACCCTATCACATAACACCTTTTTGATGTATAGTTGCAAATACTTTTAGTACTTTCACTACTTGCCTTAGCTCCACGACAGTTGTAAGGCATTCCCCAATAATTAGTTTCTTAATTTAATCATAATAAGTCATGGCGACCACATGAAGCTTATGACCACTGACCAGTCTTGCAAGACTCCTCACACAGTACGTCCCACTAATCCTACCATATAAAAAATTTACACTACATAGCCGAAGAAGCTTGTAGATCACCCTAACTTTACGACAGTTGTAAATAGGCATACCCTAAAAACTAGTTCCTTGATTCGATCACAATTAATAAATTATTACTACTTTGAAGCCTATGATCACTGACCAGTTGTGCAAGACTCCCCAAACTCTCTGTCCCACTAACCCTGGCATATAAAACCTTTTCACTACATAGCCTAAGAAGCTTGTACATCATCCTAACTTCACGACAGTTGTAAATAGGTATCCCTTAAAATCTAGTTCCTTAACTTCATTAGAATTAATACATTACTATTTTGAAGCCTATGACCACAGCTTTGCAAGACTCTACAAACCCCACGTTCCACTAACCCTATCACATAAAACCTTTTCACTACCAAAGAACCTTATACATCCTAGCATTATGACAGTTGTGAGGCATCCCCCAAAAACTAGTTTCTTAACTTGATCAGAATTAATAAATTACTACTTTGAAGCCTATGACCACAGTTTTGCAAGACACCCCAAAGTCCACGTTCCACTAACCCTATCACATAAAACCTTTTCACTACCAAAGAACCTTATACATCCTAGCATTATGACAGTTGTGAGGCATCCCCAAAAAACTAGTTTCTTAACTTGATTAGAATTAATAAATTACTACTTTGAAGCCTATGACCTTAGTTTTACAAGACACCCCAAACTCTACGTTCCACTAACTCTATCACATAAAACCTTTTCACTATCAAAGAACCTTATACATCCTAGCTCCAATAGTTGTAAACATGCATCCCCCAAAAATTAGTCCCCTAATTCGATCACAATTAATAAATTATTACTACCTTGAAGCCTATGACCACTGACCAGTTTTGGAATACTCTCCAAATTCGACCTTCGGCTAACCCTATCACGAAAACCTTGTCACTACATATTCAGGGAATCTTATACAGGGTGTCCACGCCTAAGTGTGACAGCGCGATATTTCATGAACTATTGATGACACGAAAAAGTGCTTATGTGGAAATTGCAGGGTAAAAGGGGCTCTATGTTTTGGCCTAAACGAATTTTTTATAATATTATTAATGTAAAAGATATGATGGTGAAGTTTCGTTTTTTAAATGGAACTATATATTTTTTTTTCGATCACGCGATAGTACTTTTCAAGACGAATTCATTAAGATTTAATGTATCTACCCGATTTTTAATAGTTTTCGAGATATAAAGCTTAGAAATTTACTGATTTTCAGCAGAGACGTCTCGATTTGAGTAGTAAGTCATAAAAACGGTCTTATTGTTGTGGTAAGTGCCGGATTTTTGACTCTGCCTGCCGAAACTGATAGCCGCGGGTCTACGGTCGGAACGGCAAGTCCGAAGAGTAAGAAACGTGGAAAGAATTGTCCATTACGGTCTAAGTTTTCCGCATTAGGATCATGGACAATTCTTTCCACGTTTCTTACTCTTCGGACTTGCCGTTCTGACCGTAGACCCGCGGCTATCAGTTTCGGCAGGCAGAGTCAAAAATCCGGCACTTACCACAACAATAAGACCGTTTTTATGACTTACTACTCAAATCGAGACGTCTCTGCTGAAAATCAGTAAATTTCTAAGCTTTATATCTCGAAAACTATTAAAAATCGGGTAGATACATTAACTCTTAATGAATTCGTCTTGAAAAGTACTATCGCGTGATCGAAAAAAAAATATATAGTTCCATTTAAAAAACGAAACTTCACCATCATATCTTTTACATTAATAATATTATAAAAAATTCGTTTAGGCCAAAACATAGAGCCCCTTTTACCCTGCAATTTCCACATAAGCACTTTTTCGTGTCATCAATAGTTCATGAAATATCGCGCTGTCACACTTAGGCGTGGACACCCTGTACATCATCATAACTCTATAACAGTTGTAAACAGGCATCCCCCCAAAATTAGTTCCCTAATTCGATCACAATTAATAAATTACTACTTTGAAGCCTATGACTAGAGTTTTGCAAGACACCCCAAACCCCACGTTCCACTAACCCTACCACATAAAGCCTTCTCACTACCAAAGAATACATCCTAGCTCTAATAGTTGTAAACATGCATCCCCCAAAAATTAGTTCTCTAATTCGATCACAATTAATAAATTACTACTTTGAAGCCCATGACTACAGTTTTGCAAGACACCCCAAACCCCACGTCCCACTAACCCTACTACATAAAGCCTTCTCACTACCAAAAAACCTTATACATCCTAGCTCCAAAAGTTGTAAACATGCATCCTCCAAAAATTAGTTCCCTAATTCGATCACAATTAATAAATTACTACTTTGAAGCCTATGACTAGAGTTTTACAAGACACCCCAAACCCCACGTTCCACTAACCCTATCACATAAAGCCCTCTCAGTATCAAAGAATCTTCTACATCCTAGCTCCAATAGTTGTAAACATCCCCCCAAAATTAGTTCCCTAATTCGCGAATTAAAGGGCGCAGGCGTGACTCGGTTGGCGGCAAAGCGTCGCGACGCCTCGCTTACGCCACTCAGTTGACGTAGCCGCGTCGTTCACACAACACTATGCTCCAGATTCTCGCGATTCCGGTTTTCTGCATTGTGGCATGGGTATCCGCGCTGAACGATCCGTTGTCAGGTAAATCGAGCAATCATCCGATTATCCGAACCTTCACCCCCGGTCTCTCAGTGAAACTAGATCTTCCTTTCCAGTTATTGCAACGTGTCGCCATGTGTTTTCTTTTCACTGTTGTTCGATGTAAATGTTCTCCAGCTCTTAACAAAAACAGAGAATCGTTATATGTTTCTGTTCGGTGTTGTTTCGAGGACTGTATCGTCGTGCGGATATTGTAAGTCTTTAAACAACAGCCGTGGGATACAGAATTGTATCTGGTACTCGAGTTTCGGTAGGTGGTTTTAAGTGCGAACATTTCATATTTCCTGGAAGAATTAGTTATTCGTCACTGCTGCTTGTGCATTCAGGTCTGAAAAGTATTAATGTATCATGTGATCTGAGAGATACGCTGATTACGTGATTTATGTTTCCTCTGCTGACTTCGAGATATAATGCATAAACATACGCTGATTACGGATCACATGTTCCTTGTACGAGTGTTGTCTTGTAAATGGTCGCGTTGTAAACTGATCTTTAGTTTGATCAAGTTTAAACGTTGTGGGGGTAGTAATTGAGGAAGGTTAGTGATGGAGGTTTGTTTATTTTTCGGATCCTTTTTGGACATTCGAGTTTATTTGTGACGAGTGTTTTTTATTTGTAATACGATTGAGGACTGTGGTTTATAAATTATTTTGACTGGAATTAGTTACTATGATAATTAATGTGTTACGAATAGAGTTAGTGAGTTACGATCACAATTAATTGTTTGTTAGGTCCAGAATTAATCAATTATTTCGACCACAATTAATCAATTATTTCGACCACAATTAGTCAGTCATTACACATACTCTTCTGAACAGACCAGTGCAGCTCTGAGTTTAATATTTCAGCTTCTGCTACTATATGAAAAGTTTCGGTGTCAAACACATAATTTCCAAGAAACTAGGGAAACCATTAATATTCTCATATGTTGAAAGCACGCAATTTGAATCAATATAAAAATGGTAATTAACAGTGGCACTAGTAATGGTAAGTTAATAAATCAAAATGTAAAGTGTTTAAATCTTTTGCTGATACACGTGTTGCTTATCTGTTAATTTTTTATACTTTTCGTGCTAGCATTTTCCTATCTTGCGAGGTGTTCACATGTTCAAAAGTTTGTCCTTATTTTTGTTCATAGCAATTCATCCGCAAATTTTGATGAGTTATAGTCACTGTAACTTTCACATTTTCTGCTGTGTAAATAGTGCATAAAAATAAAATTAACCTCTGGAACTTTAGCAACTACTATACATTTTTAACTAATTACAGTTAATAATGTGTAGTTTTTAAATTGTAGTATTTCTAAAAAAGTCACGTGAAGTTCATAACAAACATGAGATTGCAAGGATTTGACGAATATAACCAGTGTCTAAATATTATTGAACAATGCATGATTAGATCGATTGAGATGATGAATGGCATGTTGCCTTTTGTTTGAAGAATTCTACAAGTTTATTTGTTTCATCGATTCTCTGCTATTGACGTTATTCCATTGTTGTGCTAATGTTATCTGCCTTTGGGAATTAGGTATTGCAATCATGAAATACAATAAATTCTCTGCTGGAATTTAGATTTAATTCTGCATCACTGGTTGTAATTGTGAGAAGGGTGGTTGTATTCAAAATAATGGAATACAAACATGAAATACATTTGTATCGATGTTGCAGTTTTGCAAAATTCGATTCGACTAAAATATTAGATTTAAACTGATTCTTGTAGTATATAGGATAGAAAAATTTCAAAACCTACAGAATTTCCAAAATTATAGAGTCGCAGAGGTAAAAAATTTTAAGATTGCAGAGATGGTTCTAAAATTTAGGAGTTCTTGAAATTTAAAGTTTCAAAATTTTTATTCTCTAAACTCTCAACGTTCCAAAATTTTAATGATCCTAATTGTAAACGTGCTCAAGGAAAATTCCAAAGTTCCATTTTAACATCTAAAAGGAATTCTCAAGTTCCATAATGTTGACATCCTAAATTTCCAAGGTCCCAAAATTGCTTCTGAACCTGGATCTTTACATCCCAAAATCACAAAGTTTCCAAAATTCCATAATTCCAAAATATCAAAATTCCAAAATTCCAGTCAAAAAATTGTAAAATACCAAAATTCCAAATTTCAAGTTACCAAAGTCCCAAAATATCACAATTTCAAAATTCAAAAATTGCAAAATGCCAATGCTCCAAAATTCCAAATTTCAAATTACCAAAGTTCCAAATTACCAAAGACCCAAAATACCAAAATTCCAAAATATCATAATTCCAAAATACCAAAACTGCAAACTACCAAAATTTCAAAGTCCCAAAATTTCAAATTACCAAAATTGCAAAATACCAAAATTCCAAAATTCCAAATTCCAAAATATCATAATTCCAATATACCAAAATTGCAAACTACCAAAATTCCAAAGTCCCAAAATTTCAAATTACCAAAATTGCAAACTACCAAAATTCCAAAGTCCCAAAATTTCAAATTACCAAAATTGCAAAATACCAAAATTCCAAATTCCAAAATATCATAATTCCAATATACCAAAATTTCAAATTACCAAAATTGCAAAACACCAAAATTCCAAATTCCAAAATATCATAATTCCAAAGTACTAAAATTGCAAACTACCAAAATTCCAAAGTCCCAAAATTTCAAATTACCAAAATTGCAAAATACCAAAATTCCAAATTCCAAAATATCATAATTCCAATATACCAAAATTGCAAACTACCAAAATTCCAAAATCCCAAAATTTCAAATTACCAAAATTGCAAACTACCAAAATTCCAAAGTCCCAAAATTTCAAATTACCAAAATTGCAAAATACCAAAATTCCAAATTCCAAAATATCATAATTCCAATATACCAAAATTTCAAATTACCAAAATTGCAAAATACCAAAATTCCAAATTCCAAAATATCATAATTCCAAAGTACCAAAATTGCAAACTACCAAAATTCCAAAATCCCAAAATTTCAAATGACCAAAATTGCAAATTCCAAATTACCAAAGTCCCAAAATACCAAAATTCCAACATTCCAAAATTCCAAGATATCATAATTCCAATATACAAAAATTGCAAACTACCAAAATTGCAAAATTCCAAAGTCCCAAAATTTCAAATCACAGAAATACCAAAAGTCTAATCCAAAGTCCCATTTGCAAAAATGAGACCACCCTCTCAATTCCATGCTTTAATCAAAAAAATTGCGCCAAAAATCTTTTAACACCCAAAGCTATCAACTCTGCAAAATCTCACTCAGTGACTAAAGCTATCAATAACGTTAATCTCTCAAACGAACAATATCAAAATATTGATTTCATATCCATTATAACATCAGATCAATTTCTATAACCGAGATCGTTTATATACTTTAATCGCTTCGACCAGGAATAATCTTTATCATTAACTCCACTGAACTACTTTCAAGTTAAAAGAAATACATATATCCACTAAGTATTGATAAGAAAGGATTGTTTGGAGAACGGTGGAATCGTTCTGGATCGATGGGAAACTAAATTTACAACGCGATTCAGTAACGCCGTGCGCGAATCCGTACTGACGCGCATTTTATGCAACTATATATGAAGCACTAAAACGGGGGTGGCGATTAAAGAGATTCAGCGTGTCGATAAGATTTCGATCACCTCTCTCGAGTACTATCAGGCGTGTCACAGGCAACCGTTCTTTTTCTAAGAAATAATGAAACGGTAACGTGTTTTAAAACCGACGTTTCCAAAGAACCTACGATTATTCGAATGAGACTATACTAACTTTTTTAATGCGGTAGTTATGCAACAAAAGCACCGGTAAACACATGTGTGCATACTGTAATATCAGTGTCGAGAGTTTTGCTCCAGATAAAAATACAGAAGCAAATAATAGTATATTAATAAATATAAATAATAGTATATTTGATAGTGTACTGTTTAATGATTGATTAGAATTTAGTATTTAGGACCTCAACTCGAATTATTCAGTCTATTTTATTTATATGGGGGGAGTCTTTTTTAGTACTGATATTGTCAGTTTAAAATTTAAAGTATCTTTATAGTTATATTACAAGTATGTTATGTTAAATTAAATTTAAACTTAATTTTTTTTAAATTTATGTATGTTATGTTAAAAATTGTATTTATATTTATAGTTAGCAATTTTACTTGCACTCATAGTTATATTATAACAATTTTACTTATATTCTAACTTGATATTTTTACTTAAATTTATAGTCATATTCTAACTTAACTTTATCCTGCATTTTGCATACCTTGAAGTTAGGCTGAACAATCTTATTTTGTTTAGAAATATGATAGATACAATATTCACTATTGAAACAAGTGGAAACACTTATTTTTTTAGAAATGGAATCAGAAAAGTAAAAACTAGTTTCTTTCCTATAAATAGTTACCATTTTTTTCTTTAATGCACTCGTTTCTTAATTCATCGTTAATGTCCAACTAATATCTTTTTATTGTAAATCTTTTCTATTTCGATTTAGTTAAAATTATCTTTTCATTCTTTTGTTTCAAGTTGAAACAGAGGCACCCTCTGTGATTGAGAACCTCTGGTCCACGTGTTTTACTAAACTATTTCTTTCCTGATTCAACAAAATTATATTTACCACATCTCTCAATGCCTTTTCTAGTAAAAATGTCTTCTCTATCACCTGGCGATTTTCTTCTAAATAGCTCGTTTTTTAAATAAATTGAAAAATATCCGCAAGATGGCTGCGTCTCTTACACTCTGTTGATTGAACATATTTAGATACATACAAGACACATAATTTAATTTATGTACAAATTATATATTCTGAGCAAGATCACACAATAATTTGCTATTACTGTTAATGTTTAAGCACAAATCTTCAAAATGTCCATCCTTCAAAGTGAAATTTCCCATAACCCGAAACTGTTTACGAAAAACGATTTTCAAACGCAATTCGAGTTTATAAAAATTCATAAGATCTTATAGCGTGACGCAAACATATATCGTTATGGTTGCAAATCCACATGGCTGAACAAAGTTATGTCACAACTTCTGCAACGTCACTCCGTATCCAAGTAAATGCGTCTCAATGTGTTGCACTGTCCGACTTAACCTGTTCTCAGAGTCCACATGATATATCAGAGTTGGAGCAACTGCAGCACATTTGGAATATTAACTATACAAAAATTATTCATGCTAAAATATTTTTAAATTATTCACCCTGAAAATTATGGTGGAGTATGAAAACAAATAGAGGTTTCGTTTATGTTTATTAAGACATTTGTACTTTTTTGATCGGTGACTTTAATATGATTTTTGTCCCATAGCACAATTTTCTTTAGTTGGAGAAATAATTATTACGATTAACTTCACCTCATTTAGGTGTCAGTCAGAACCAAGCAATTACAGCTAGAATATTAAAACGAATATAGAAAGTTGAACTGTTATGTCAATTTTCTATCAGCGATCCTAGACAATACACATTATAACTGGACTTGAACTTCAGATTGTATTAAAAATTCGAAAAAAATTTATTATGTTTGAAACGCAAGTGCGTCACGTGTGAGACTCATCAAAGTATGGTGAATAAGTATATATAAATATATATAAGTATATAAGAAGTGTTGCAATTAAATTAATTTAGAATTGTTGCATTTTTTATTGCTTTAAGATTGATCATTTCACAACTGATGATCATGAATCATGGGAATAATTTGTAAATGCGAGAAGAGATAAGTTAAGGGACACACTTTATAGAATATGTTAATGACCTTGAAGATATATAATAGAAGATGACAGTCAAAACGAACCCCAGTTCATTAGATGTCTCTAGGTAGAAAGACGAGGTTAGATTCGTGGTAAAGGTACATTCAAATGGAAACGTGCAAAGTCAGCATTGTGCGACCCGCGCTCTTTCTTTCCTTATCCTTCCACCCTGCGCCCCCTTTTCTCAGCCCCCTTGCCGCGCGAATCATGGCAAGTATAAATTATCACGGCGGAAGTTAGTCCAACGAACTCTCCTTATCCTTTTGCGTGATAATAATTACTCTCTCTTTCTCGACCAGTCGAGTGGAAATAGGTTCTTTAGTCGTCTGACGGGACACTTCGTAGATCGTGCGGGAGATCCCTCGTTTATTTGCACCGAAACAATTATTTCTACGTCTATCAGGCTGGGGATGCATGCGGTTGTTACGGTTTAAGGGAGAAATTTTGAAATCATAATTGATCAAGTCGCGTTATATGGCTACTTTCTGTTTTAGAATTAAATTTCCGTCATAAATCCTCAAGTCCCTAGATTTATAAATTCCAACGTCAAATTAGGTCGACAAATTCCTGAAGTCTATTTCCTACGAGCAAAAAGTGGATCTTCAAATCCCTAGATTACAAGTTTTCTATATCCCTACATCACAAGTTTCAGTCCCCAGCTTACAATGTCCCCAAAGTCCTAGATTTCCAAATTTGTATGGCTTCATCCCTGCGCTTGTCACGATTTAAGAAATTTTAAAATCATAATTGATCAGATAGGGATATAAAGTATGGCTACTTTCTGTTTTAGAATTAGACTTCCATCACAAATCCTGAAGTCCCTAGATTCCTAAATTCCAACGTCAAATTAGGTCTACAAATTCCTGGAGTCTATTTCCTTAGTCCAAAAATTAGTAGGTCTTCAAATCCCTAGATCACAAGTTTTCTATGTCTCTACATCACAAGTTTCAAAGTCCATAACTTATAATGTTTCCAAAGTTCTAGATCTAAAAATTTTCATGGTTTCAACATCCCTTGATTTCGATAAAACTATATCACAAATGTCAAAATCCCTAAGAGTCCCTATGACCCTAAAGTCCCGAATTTGAAGATCCTTGAAGTCCTCAAATCTCAATATTTCTGAAATTTCTATATTCCAAGTTCAAATGCTTATATCTTCAAGTTCCTAGACCCCTCAATCCCTTAATTTCAATATCCCTACATTACAAATGTCAAAATCCCCAAATTCGTAGGTCCCTAAAGTCCCAAAAACCCATATGTCCCTAAAGTTCCACATCTCAAGATCCCCAAAGTCCTCAAATCTCAATATCCCTGCAATTCCCACATTCCAAGTTCAAATGCTTATATCTCCAAGTTCCTAGACCCCTCAATCCCTTAATTTCAATATCCCTACATTACAAATGCCAAAATCCCCAAATTCTTAGGTCTCTAAAGTCCTTAAGACCCCAATGTCCCTGAAGAGCCACATCTCAGTAACCTTGAAGTTCCCAAATCCCTAGATGACCAAATTCCTATGTCCCTAAATTCCTCATTTTCAATATTCCTACATAACAAATGCCAAAATCCCCAAAGTATTAGTTCCCTAAAATTCCTAAGTCCCCTATGTTCCAAAGGTCCACATCTCAAGATCCCCAAAGTCCTCAAATCTCAATGTCCCTGAAGTTCCTAAAAATCCTAAGTTCACCAAATCCCCATGTCTCTAAATTCCTAAACCCAAAAATTCCTTAATTTCAATATCCCTACATCAGAAATGCCAAAATCCCCAAATACCTAGGTCTCTAAAATCCCCAAGTTCCCTATGACCCAAAGGTCCACATCTCAAGATCCCCAAAGTCCTCAAATCTCTATGTCCCTGAAGTTCCTAAAAATCCTAAGTTCATCAAATCCCCATGTCTCTAAACTACTAGACCCCAAAATTCCTTAATTTCAATATTCCTACATCACAAATGCCAAAATCTCCAAATACCTAGGTCCCTAAAATCCCCAAATTCCCTATGTCCCAAAGGTCCACATCTCAAGGTCCCAAAAGTCCACAAATCTCAGTGTCCTTGAAGTTCCCAAATCCCTAGATGACCAAATTCCTATGTCCCTAAATTCCTTATTTTCAATATTCCTACATCACAAATGCCAAAATCCCCAAATTCCTAGTTCCCTAAAATCCCTAATTCCCCTATGTCCCAAAGGTCCACATCTCAAGATCCCCAAAGTCCTCAAATCTCAATGTCCCTGAAGTTCCTAAAAATCCTAAGTTCACCAAATCCCCATGTCTCTAAACTCCTAAACCCCAAAATTCCTTAATTTCAATATTCCTACATCACAAATGCCAAAATCTCAAAATTCCTAGTTCCCTAAAATCCCCAAATCCCTTATGTCCCAAAGGTCCACATCTCAAGGTCCCTAAAGTCCACAAATCTCAATGTCCCTGAAGTTCCTAAAAATCCTAAGTTTACCAAATCCCCATGTCTCTAAACTCCTAAACCCCAAAATTCCTTAATTTCAATATTCCTACATCACAAATGCCAAAATCCCCAAATTCCTAGTTCTCTAAAATCCCTAAGACCCCTATGTCCCTAAAGTCCCAACCCCTATATCCCAAAAGTCCTCAAATCTCAACATCCCCAAACTTCCCACATCGGAGTTCAAATTTCTAGACTCCTAAATCCCTCGATTCCCCTAGAACAGTACTATTTCTATATCCCCAGTAAGTTGACTTTCGAGTCATCAAACTACAGAGAAACTACTGTCTAATATTTGAAAATGTATCGCTGCAGTGATTATAAAAGTCCCAAACAAATATAACTGTTAATTTATAGGGTGAAAGTAATTGGTCGTTAAATGTGAGTAAACAGAACGAAAATTGCGAGCAAGTAGGAGAAATCCGGGGGTTGAAAGAGAAGCGTTCGCTTCTAAGGCTAAATCGAGTTTCATATATTTCCTCAGTAAATTAGAGGGAAAGTTATTGCGGTTCGGAACGGAGCCAAGATAGAAACGCATAAGCATAAAATTGAAAGGATAATCGGACGAACGGGGAAGAGGAAGATGCCGGCGAATTAGGACCCACTGAGATATGCCGTAGCTATTATGCACACCTTGCGGTATAATGAGCGGCCAGGCTAATGACTTAGCGCCGAATTATCGCTTGTCGCTCGACCGACGTCCCCGTAAATCTACTATTCTGTTTCCTCTCTAATTGCGCAGACCTTGTTATCCAAATTAGTTACGCATTTGTCTAATGCTCTTAAGTAAACGTTGATCCATTCTGTTCGGAAATGTCGCTGAATCATTTGCTGTGTAAACAAAAGATAAAAGCTTCATACTTTGCCAAATTATGGTTTAAATTTTCAGCGTGCAGAAATTAAACGCTTATTAAAAAATATTTTGCTATTTTGGAATAAATTATTCTTATTTAATAGCTGAATCTTTATTGAAGAAATATTTTAAAATACTGAAATTATGAATTCTACAGAAACCCTTAACGTGTTAAATATTTATTCTGTAAACTTTGTATTTGCAGCAGATGAAATCAGTTGGTGGAAATTGGAAAGGGTGAGAATTTGAGTATTTTGAAATTGGAGAATTTGGAAATAGGGGATGTTGGAATAGAGGAGGTAATAATAAAAGTCGTTGGAATTCGGCGATTTTGAAATTGGGGATGGTGGAAATTGGGGGAGGTGGGAATTGGGAGATTTAGAAGTAGAGGAATTTGGAAATAGGGGTAATTGAGAATTGAGAGATTTGGAAATTGGGGGAGGTGGGAAATGAGAGATTTAGAAATTGGGGGTTTCTGAAATAGGGGAATTTAGAAATTGGGGAAGTGAGAAATAGGGGTAGTTGGGAATTAGGGGGTTTGGAAATTGGTAGAATTGGGAATTGGGGTATTTTGAAATTGGAGAATTGGAAATTGGGGTAGTTGGGAATAGGGGTAGTTGGAATCCTCAGATTTTGAAATTGGGGAAGGTGAAAATTGGGGGAGGTAGGAATTGGGGGATTTAGAAATAGGGGTAGTTGGGAATTGAGCGATTTGCAAATTGGTGGAATTGGGAATTGGGGTATTTTGAAATTGGGGTAGTTGGGAATAGGGGTAGTTGGAATCCTCATATTTTGAAATTGGGGAAGGTGGAAATTGGGGGAGATAGAAATTGGGGGATTTAGAAATAGGGGTAGCTGGGAATTGAGAGATTTGGAAATTGGTGGAATTGGGAATTGGGGTATTTTGAAATTGGAGAATTGGAAATTGGGGTAGTTGGGAATAGGGGTAGTTGGAATCCTCAGATTTTGAAATTGGGGAAGGTGAAAATTGGGGGAGGTAGGAATTGGGGGATTTAGAAATAGGGGTAGTTGGGAATTGAGCGATTTGCAAATTGGTGGAATTGGGAATTGGGGTATTTTGAAATTGGGGTAGTTGGGAATAGGGGTAGTTGGAATCCTCATATTTTGAAATTGGGAAAGGTGGAAATTGGGGGAGATAGAAATTGGGGGATTTAGAAATAGGGGTAGCTGGGAATTGAGAGATTTGGAAATTGGTGGAATTGGGAATTGGGGTATTTTGAAATTGGAGAATTGGAAATTGGGGTAGTTGGGAATAGGGGTAGTTGGAATCCTCAGATTTTGAAATTGGGAAAGGTGGGAATTGGGGATTTAGAAATAAAGGAATGTGGAAATAGGAATATTTGAGAATTGAAAGATTTGGAAATTGGGGAAGGTAGAAATTGGGGGACTCAGAAATAGGGGTAGTTGGGAATTGAGAGGTTTGGAAATTGGTGGAATTGGGAATTGGGTTATTTTGAAATTGAAGAATTAGAAATTGGGGTAGTTGGAATTCTGAAATTTTAAAATTGGGGAAGGTGGAAATTTGGGTAGTTGGAATTTTGAGATTTGAAAATTGGGGAAGGTTGAAATTGGGAGAGGTGAGAATTGGGGGATTTAGAAATAGGGGTATTGAGAATTAAGAGATTTCAAAATTGAGGAAGGTGAAAATTGGGGGAGGTGAGAATTGACAAATTTAGAAATTGGGGGCTTCTGAAATAGGGGAATTTAGAAATTGGAGAATTTCGAAATAGGGATAGTTGCGAATTGAGAGATTTGGAAATTGGTGGAATTGGGAATTGGGGTATTTTGAAATTGAAGAATTAGAAATTGGGGTAGTTGGAATTCTGAAATTTTAAAATTGGGACAGGTGGAAATTGGGGTAGTTGGAATTTTGAGATTTGAAAATTGGGGAAGGTTGAAATTGGGAGAAGTGAGAATTGGGGGATTTAGAAATAGGGGTATTGAGAATTGAGAGATTTCGAAATTGAGGAAGGTGGAAATTGGGAGAGATGGGAAATAGGGGAATTTAGAATTTGGAGAATTTCGAAATAGGGGTAGTTTGAAATTGAGGGATTTGGAAATTGGTGACATTAGGAATATTTTAGTAAACTTTGTATATGCATCAGATGAAATTGAGCAACTATTTAGAAAACAACGTGTTCACGTGTTTTACGCTTGAGAGGTATAGAGTATGGTCGCGTTAACTGATCGCCGCCGGGCCTCAGCGATCAGTTACCGCGAGACTCGGTTGCTAAGAGAGATCGATGAAAGTGAAGCAACATCGTGTAACGATTATGATCGATATATCTGGAGCTTAGAACTGCGTATCTGAGTGCTTTGTTCTGTTATAGTATGAATATATCTACGGTCCTGGGGCTATATTAATCGAGACTCTTGCTCGATGTTTCTTTGTTCTCCTGAATGACTTCACAAAATTAATTCGGAAGAACTATTAGAGGCAGCTTGCTTACTGTGAGATTTTAACGAACTTTAAGGAGACTTCATTGTAAATGAATATCGACGTATATCGATCTAGTGAATAACCGTATGTGATATACTGTGTTAGGTTAGAAAATTTTTAACGCTTTGTTTCAGTGATCTTGATTTGGTATTTGAAAGTGCTGCAGTATTGCAGTAGTTATTTCTGAGCCACCATTGGTACAGAGTATCTAGATACGCAGTATATCTATACGGACAAGTTCATTTTATCCTAAGCTCAACTTTCGGCGCAGTGTTATAAATTTTTATTACTGCAGTGATAAATGCGGCGAACGAAACGCTATTCTTTATTTCAGCGATTTCTATGATTTTTTATTAAAATGTGATTTGATTTCTCCAGGCGATTTCATTAGATAGATGGGGCGGATAAGCTAGATAATATAGATAATCCAGATGAATGTGTTTCATATATCATTTAATTGACACATTTTTTGTTACCACTTCACGGTTGTATGCAGTATTTATAACCATGTTTCTTTTGCAAGATTTATACGCGTATTTTTAATTAATACTCACTGTTTTATGTTACTGCATTATTTCTGGAGAAATATTTGGTGAAGATGTTTGACAATTTTTGAACTTTTTAGCTGAACTGTTTCATTTGGGGATTTGCGGATTTGGAAATTTGGGGATTTGGAGAGTTGTTAATTTGGGAAATTGGGAATTTGGGGATTTAGGGATTTGGAGACTTAAGAATTTGGGAATTTAAAAGGATTTGAGGTTTTGAGGATTTAAGGATTTGGGGAATTAAGGAATTGGGGATTTGAGGATTTTGAGAATTGAGGAATTGGGGATTTATGGATCTTAGGATTTGGAGATTTAGGGATTTGAAGATTTGGAAATTTGATGACTTGGTAATTTGACAATTTGGAAATTTATAGATATGGAGATTTATAGATTTGGAGATTTATAGATTTGGAGATTTATAGATTTGGAGATTTATAGATTTGGAGATTTATAGATTTGAAGAATTGAAAATTTGATAATTTGGTAATGTGATAATTTGGAAATTTATAGATTTGGAGAATTACAGATTTAGAGATTCATAGATTTGGTGATTTAAACATTTAGAGATTTATGGATTCAGAGATTTATAGATTTGGAGATTTAGAGATTTGAAGATTTATAGATTTAGAGATTTAAAGATTTGGAGATTTATAGATTTGAAGAATTGGAAATTTGATAATTTCGTCTTTTGACAATTTGGAGATTTACAGATTTCAAGTTTAGAGGATTTATAGAATTTATAGAATTTATAGAATTTGTAGAATTTACAGAATTTACAGAATTTATAGAATTTATAGAATTTACAGAATTTATAGAATTTATAGAATTTATAGAATTTGAGAATTTGATAATTTGGGAACCTAAAAACTGCGCAATTTGAAAGCTTGAAAATTTGGAGATATCGAAATCTGGTGCTTCAACATGAAATTTGATAATAATCAAATTTGTGTACTTAGAAATTTGAAAACGTAAATTTGGAAAATTTTCTCAATATATAAAGCAGTATTTTGAAAACTTGAGAAGTTTGCCTAAATTAGGAAGTTGAACCCTAAAAAATATGAGAGTGTAGAAACATAGAAATATTTAAAAATAAAATTTAAACAAACAACATGGACAATTTGGTGTCTCAATTTAAACAGGCGTTATTTTCTAAAGACACTTAGTTATCAATCATTGGTCAGTTAGAAAGTCTTGCCTACCGCGTAATGAGACGTTTAATTCACACAGTGACATTGATGTACGACGCATCATGCCTTTCCAATCCTTCGAATGACACGGCTGAAAGCTAAGGACGAAGCATTTAAATTAATTGCTCCGTCGATTCTAACGAGTGGACTGTCAACGTTTTGATTCGTTGATTACATAGAAGGGTGACTGGTGTTTGATTTATCGCGTATTTCGAGCTATTAGACGACGGTCATCCGTGATCGACGCAAGAGGGGTGTATATTTCATTATAACCGACGAACTGTGCGCTTTCTCTGCATTATTTGTTTTTCCCTTTTGTTGTCTGTTTCCTGGTAAATCATAATTATGGCAAAAATAAATTCTTCGTCATTGAAATGACGATACGACTAAATAATTAATAACTGACTTTGGAATTGTTTAATAAGCTCAGATCTGTTTATTTCATTTATTTAATTTCGTTTATTATTTTAATTTATTATTATTAATACTGCTCCTTGTTTATTTCATTTGCATACTCTTTATTTAATTTATTATTGATACCTGACATTTTTCATTTGTGTATTATTTTGTAACTTGGTTAAAACATTAAGTTTAGTATTTGATCAGTATAACAAATTTTATTTACTTATATTTGTTATTCAACATAACAAGTTTTATTCTTTATTTAAATTCAGTACTCAACAAAGCAAATTTTATTGTTTACTTAAATTTATTATTCAATATAACAAGTTTTATTGTTTACTTAAATTTATTATTCAATATAACAAGTTTTATTGATTACTTAAATTTGTTATTCAACATAACAAGTTTTATTCTTTATTTAAATTCATTATTCAGCATTACAAGTTTTATTGTTTACTCAAATTCATTATTCAATATAACAAATTTTATTGAGTACTTAAATTCATTATTTCATAAAATAAATTTCGTTGCTAATTTGTATTATTATATAATATAACAAATTGTGATTTTCTATATTATTTTACAATTTATTTGAAGCTGTAGGGGTAGTTTTTGTATTGTCATTTTAGGTGACATTTATTATTTGACATTCAATTTATTTATCAATATTAATGTCAATATTTTTTAATTCATTAAAAATTGTAGTCAAATTAAGTCATCTAGAAAATTATTTAAGAAAAACAGTGATTATGATAATAAATTTTAAAGTGTTACTCATATATCCTAATTAATCTAATACCCTTACATGACTCTTGAATCGTTGAATCGAAATGAATAAAATAGAGGAGCGTGAAAATTTATCCTTAAGAATAATTAGTCAGGTATGTCTATGATTGGCAAATGGCGCGATATTTGCTAGGACAATTTTGCGTTTGATTGCACCTAATTCGTAAACAAGGAACCACTGTCAGTCAACGCATCTCTATTTGCACGCGCAATCGGTATTAAACTGGCAATTCGCATTGCACTTCGCAGCGCACTTTGCACCTCGAAACCACTCTACAGGAGATGTGGAATCGTGCGTGAACTAATACTGGATGATTAGCAGGCTCGTATTTTAACACGTTCTCCGTTAAACGAATTTTCGCGGCCTGCACACACTAACAATAAGCACCTTATCTACGTATATGTCAGTAAATCTGAATCAGTGAAAATCGACCGGTCAAATACAGTGCCGGCGAGAAGTTACTTTGCACCCTAGGCTAATTTTAAGGTAATTAGTACTGTTGTTCGCAAATTATTTATGTTTGTATTTAAGTTGTGGAGAATGGAAAAGTGAAAGAGTAATTTGAATTAATTTTGGATAGGAATAATTTAAATTGAGTTAGAGACAGAAACGATTTAAACTTAAAAAGGAAAGGGTATAAACTAAATTTAAAAAAGAAAACAAACAATTTAGACTAGCTTAAAAAGGAAAGAGTATAAACTAAATTAGAAAAGAAAAGAAACAATTTAGACTGACTTAAGGAAGAACTGATTTAAACTAATTTAAAAAGAGGAATAATTTAAACTAACTTAAAAAGGAAAGGGTATAAACTAAATTAAAAAAACAGAAACAATTTAAACTGACTTAAGGAAGAACTGATTTAAACTAATTTAAAAAGAGGAATAATTTAAACTAACTTAAAAAGGAAAGGGTATAAACTAAATTAGAAACAAACAAACAATTTAGATTAGCTTAAAAAGGAAAGGGTATAAACTAAATTAAAAAAACAGAAACAATTTATACTGACTTAAGGAAGAGCTGTTTTAAACTACTTTAAAACGAGAAACAATTCAAATTAATTCCAAAAAGAAATGATTTAAATTAACTGAAAGAATAAATAGTTTAAACGAATTCATAAAAGGAATAACCTAATTTAAAAATAGTGTGATTTATTAAGAAATTGTTAGTGATTCTTACATTTTTATTTTAACGAAATGTTTAGAACGATGGTTGTGCTATTTTAAAACAATACATAAAGTTGATCAACAAAGAAATAATACACGAATTTCTCTTTGTCAAAAATTGAACAACATCAAAGGAGTAATTGTATAGTTTCAGACAAAACATGAACGAGGTTTTTTATTGTTGTTTGTTATTGGTTCAGTAAAATATTGTTAGACAAACACAACATTCGGTGGTTGAGCTTCAAAGGGTTTGCTGTTTCGAGTCGTCTCCGCAGGGCGGCGCTAGTTATTTCCCTGATTCGTCACCGATATTTCACTGTTACTGTTACAGCAGTAGTTTACGAATATTACCAAAATCAAAATTAAGAAACTGTAGATAAAGTAAAGTATCTTTATGCACAAGAATTTAAGAGAAATCGTACAGTTATTTGTCATATTATATCTTGCTTCAACCACAACAAAATTATACAAAATAGACACAACAAAATTAACAAACAGATTATCAATAACCTTAACTTAACATAACAGTTAATTTAGTATAATATTGATAATTGATATCGTTTTCATTAAATTTGTATTGTACTCAATTTTTAACATAAATTACAACTGAACTTTAATTCCATGTTCATTTACTGAAAATTATAATAAAATTTGTATACTGTAGTACTTAATAATATTATTGTATTTAAATATTGCACAACAGAAGATGAACCGAATAACTTCAATATACCGTTGCAATAAATCATAATTTCAAATAAGCGTTGAATACAGAACAGAATTGTATACAATAATTTTCTATACTGCGGAATATAAATCGAATGCTTATCAAACGGTTGTATTCACTCGAATAATCACTTTTGCAATTTGCATTTTTAATAATGGGGCGTAATTCTTCATTGTCAGTAACGTAAGAACGTCCGGAATCCTGAATGGGGTAAATCTTCAAGAGATTTATCACCAAATTTTCTTCTGAAAATTTTTTAAACCATTCCATGCCACGTTCATTTATCACATCTTCTTCAAATGCCACATCTACATTATAGCGTGCTTTTACAGCCTTTGACCTTGATCTGATAACCTCAAGGGGTCATAACTCATTGTAATTTGAATTCCAACTACAAATATCATCGTACATAATTTTCTACAATTACTTTGCATATAATAACACGTCGAAGTGTATCATTTAATAATAAAAATGTTTAACAGTGATATAATATAATTATTATTTAGTACATTATTTTGTACATAATGGCAGAAGTAAAGGAGTAACATTTAGCAATAAAAATATCAGTGAGGAAATAATAATAAATAAATACCAAGTATACATAGAAATATACGTAATAATAGTTGTACTGTATACATAGTAAAATGCACACTACTCCAATATATACATAGCAATGTACATACAATACAATATAAACATAGCAATATACGAAACAACATGTACTCCCATAATTCATGCGATACATATAAATTATGCAAGTTTTATAACCTTCAAACGACATCTTACGTGACACGCCATTACAAAAATAACTACAAACTGTATAATAAAATACATATACTCCACAATTAATATATATACATAGTACACAAATTCCAAACAACAAATAATTAAAAGCTGAAACTTGAAATAGCGGGTTCACCCCAACTTTAAAAACGGAATGTATACCTGATTAAACCGTAAAGGTACTGTTTTCATGATAATGGGAAATAAAATCCTTTTGTTACGAATAGAAATTATAAGCCAGGTAATTGAAATACAACTTCTGGCAAAAGTTACGTGAACGTGTATCAAATGAAAATGTTCTGCATGAAAATCATGCTGCATGTTCCTTTTATCCTATGAATTTCGAACTTTTCGCAGAAAATTATAATTCCTCGTATAGCTCACGATACAAATATCGCAGTAGTATAGTAAAAATAGCGTACGTTCGTCCTCGTTGGCACGTGTCCATCAAAATTACGAATGACATATTTATAAAATTAAATTTTCGTTTCGGATCATTTTGAAGTGGTTAATTTTGAACCTAGTCCTATAATTCCGTCTATATTCGAGCTGACATTTGCTGAGGACATTGAACACTGCTAGCTGTCTGAAAAGTAGATTCAATTATATCATTGACAGCAGCATAAATTAAATAATGAAGCATCTTTGCGAAAGGATCCTATTTAAGAGAGAAGAGGGTCACTCCTTGAATAGACATCTCGGAGCAAATGACCAGATAAGTTCTCCCTTTCTACCCTTAAACTGCCTTCTAGGTCCATTCTGACCTACTGCATTCTCCTTTAGTTACAAACGAATGCAACTTCATATTAAAATACAGGTATTAAATTACACATATTCACATTAAATTAGACACATTAAATTACATTTATGAAATTGCACATATTCATATTGAATTACACATACTAAATTACACATGTTAAATTACACATATTCAGTTAGACATATTAAATTACACATACTCATATTAAATTTCACAAATTAAGTTATACATATTCATATTGAATTACACACACTAAATTGCACATGTTAAATTACACATATTAAATTACACATATTCACATTCAATTACACATATGAAATTGCACATATTAAGTTACACATAATCACATTGAATTACGCATATTAAATAACACATGTTAAATTACATACGTTATTACACATATCAACAAAACTTATATGAATATGTTTTTTATTTGATAACATAATAAGAGATCATTTTCTGTATACAAACTATTAAAAATTGTTGCACACATAATTTTTTAAAGAATGTGAACATAATTCACACATGATGACTTATGTTCTATGAGTGAAGATAAGGGTTGATACTTAAAAATGAATAAAAAATTGAATAGATGTATGTACATTGTTTTGAAAAAAATACAATGGTCATTTGATCCACATACATATTTCAGATAGAAAACAAATTTAAGCACATTCATAAATTTTTACAGGAAATGCAAAAAGCTTGCATAAAACTCTGTTGACCTTCGTGTCTCTAAAAATAGTAACGTACTTAAAGAAAATTCATCTCCATTAATACACGTGTTCTGTTCCTCCTCGTACGTTATAAAAACGTAATTTTTTGCATAAACAGTCGGTTTGTACGTCTGATACTTAGAAAATAGTGGAACTGTAATAATTTAATGCGAACACCCTGTATATGCAGCGTCGTTGCATATTTGATCACAGGAGTACAGCCAGACACCTGCAGAATGATACGATCTCGCGACGGGGTTGAATGGGACGCATGGCAACCTAAATTATAGCGATGCTTTGACTCTTCCAAATGCGAATTCCACTAACGAGCTTTTAAACGATATCTGCTTTCCTTCTCCTTTCTTCCGCGTTTGCAGGAACAATAAATAGTAGCAAATTCCACGTTCTTGGGCGCATGTAATCGGGTCATTATACGCTTTTCAAATTTCGAATGTGGAATTTCAGAAGTGCGATTTGGGGATCAGGAAATTCAGGAATTTCGAAGATTGCTGATTTGAATGTTTGTAAATTTTTCATTGGGTCATTTAGAGATTGGGGAAGGTGGAAATTGGAAGAGGTGGGTATTGGAGTATTTTGAAATTGGAGAATTTGGAAATAGGGGTAGTTGAAATTCTGAGATTCGAAAATTGGGGGAGGTGGAAATTGGGGTAGTTGGAATCTTCAGATTTTGAAATTGGGGAAAGTGGAAATTGGGGGAGGTGGGAATTGGGGGATATAGAAATAGAGAAATTTGGAAATAGGGGTAGTTGGGAATCGAGAGATTTTGAAATTGGAGAATTGGAAATTGGGGCAGTTGGGAATAGGGGTAGTTGGTAATAGGGGTAGTTGGAATCTTGAGATTTGGAAATTGGGGAAAGTGGAAATTGGGGGAGGTGGGAATTGGGGGATATAGAAATAGAGACATTTGGAAATAGGGGTAGTTGGGAATTGAGAGAGTTTGAAATTGGAGAATTGGAAATTGGGGTAGTTGGAATCTTGAGATTTGGAAATTGGGGAAAGTGGAAATTGGGGGAGGTGGGAATTGGGGGATATAGAAATAGAGAAATTTGGAAATAGGGGTAGTTGGGAATTGAGAGATTTTGGAATTGGAGAATTGGAAATTGGGGTAGTTGGTAATAGGGGTAGTTGGAATCTTGAGATTTGGAAATTGGGGAAAGTGGAAATTGGGGAGGTGGGAATTGGGGGATATAGAAATAGAGGAATTTAGAAATAGGGGTAGTTGGGAATTGAGAGATTTGGAAATTGGTATATTCGGAAATTTGGGAATTTCGAAATATCGAAATCTACTACTTCCACAATTAAATAATTCAGAAACTTGAGAATTTCGTAATTTGACAACATCCAAATTTGAAAATACAACTTCCATATTTAAAAATTCGACAACTTCAAAATCTGAAAATCCGACAATTTCCAAATACGAAAACTTGCAAACTCAGGGTTTTGAAAATTTCGAGACCCGTTAACGTGTTTCAACTTCACCGTTATCATAAATGTTTCAGACCACCCGCACGCACTACTGCAATTTCATTCATTCGATTGTTTCCCCTCTCCACTTAATTGTCACGCAAGTCAAGCAATCAATACACATACAGAAATGTGTCTTTTGCCTAGCAAGTTCTAAAAATCACCACAGAACTAATCGTAATTAAAATACCTGCATCCAAGAGGTTAATGTTCCAGATTTCCGTATTCCACATTTTCTTTCCTCCATCAATTATTGTGTCCTCCTTCTCCTGGCACAATCCTGTCTTCCATACGATGCACACACGTTTATGCAAGTTTTGCGGTTAATTACCGGTGATGTATTGAGCGGAAACGGCAACGGTATTCGTCGTTGCGAAAAAGTAACATTTATCTTTAGCACGTTTCGATCGGCAACGAAAACGGTTTCGTGACTCCACATTGCGTTTTCTTGTTTAACTTTTTTTCCCGATATCAATTTAACCGTGTGCCGGACGATTGTTTACGCAACGGGAAGCTGTGTGTTTTGTTCACAGTTTAGTTGTGTCGAATATAGTGTCTGCTCGATAGAACCAAAAAGTGTGCAATTTTACATGGAACTTGGATATTTTTCATCGCGTCAAATTGGTGGTTCGATATTCAAGATGCTAAAAACGGAGTATCCTGGAAAAGGGTACTGCAACTTTTTGTTGGTTCACAAAACATTTTTGTACAAACAAGTTTTTAATTTAACGAAGTTTCAGCGGTGAAGTTCGTGCGGTTGTTTTTCTCGCAAAGTGATTTCACAGTTTAAAGTGAAAGGAACACTCGAGCCGATGTTTTCGAGAGAAAACATGTTCCAAATTAGATATGTTGAATGTTAGCAGTTTTAAAAAATATTCAAATAACATTTGAATTTTAAATACCATTCTTGAATGGTATTTAAGAACTTTGAGGTTATTTTTAATCATGACGAACAAAATTGATTAACGACCTTGAATATTCAATACATGCGTATTCAACAATGAAAAATAATAAATATGCGCAATAAAGTTCATGCAATAAATGATACAAAATAAAGTATAGTAACTTTACTGCGCAGAATTAATGTATACCGTTAACGACTGCGCATGTTTTTTATTAAAGTGGATTTTTCAAATATTTCCTCACAAGTATTAAAACAGCGACATCTATTAAGAACTGACAATTACTCTTTCACACACTATTTCAATTATTTCGTTTTTAACAATGAACTCAATTTTATAGGTTAAGTTTCGATAGTTCAATTTAACGGAATTATTAAATATTTATTCTTTCTATGAGAATAAACAGGAGCTTGTATTTAATTACGTAATAAATTGTATAAACAGAGTGAATATATAAATCCACTATCCGATGGAGAGTAATTCTTTGTCCATACGGTCGCAGTCGTAATAAATAAAATTCGGCCTCACTTTTTCGGCGGCACTTCTTCGGGAGTGCAATCAATCACTTCATTTCGTAACTTCACCGATGAAAAATCATCGGCCACACAATAAATCACCGCGAAAATCATAGCCCGTTTTGGACGACGCGTGACCACCATCACTTTTGAATATGTGCCAACGCTGTTGTAACTTACGATATCTTTCGCCCATCCTTATCGACATTTCGGATAGACACGCGAACGACGTGACACAGATTGATCGTTTCAATTTGCGAAAAGTATTTTCGATTCAATGGAATATTCTAAATGACGGAGGTGAAATCCGTCCACTTAACCTATCATTTGACAGTTGCCTAACCAATTATTCTTGCAATGGAACAAAGAAACATGAAATGTTAGGCAAATGTGATCAACTGATAACTACAGTTAAATTTAAAATGTCCTCGAAATCAGGTTTGGCACATTTGACCTATGAGGTGCGAGTGTCGAGGTGCGTCATGTGCGTCGCAGCGTCAGTGACGATTCTAAATGACGGAGGTGAAATGTTATCGTCCACTGATCTATCATTTGACAGGTTATGTTCGAACAACAGGTTCAAACCAATTATTCTTGCAATATTACAAAGAAACTTGAAATGTTAGGCAAATGTGATCAACTGATAACTACAGTTAAATTTAAAATGTCCTCGAAATCAGGTTTGGCACATTTGATCTATGAGGTGCGAGTGTACGAGGTGCGTCACGTGCGTCACAGTGGCGATTAAACGACGCGAATCATTAGGAATTCCAACAAGTGAATATAAGTGGATCTAAATGAATTTGACTTCGGACTAGTTTATTTTGCTATGTACTTGACTGTTCTTCGAAGATTTACGTTTTACAATAGCTCGGAGTGGGCGTATTTTTGTGACATTGCTGAGGGAAAACGGTTTCTAATTTTCTATTGGTTTAGCTAAAATTCGGGTGGAGATGGAAATACAAGTGACGTATGAGGTGGTTTACCCAAAGTGATTGTGGCAAGTAATAAAACCAAGTACCTCGACATGTATAGAAAACAGCAAATACTGCTAAGGTTAAGGGTTCTGACTAACAATAAACCAAAAAATCGCTAGAATGTAATGACTCGGGTCTTGCTGCTACGGGTAATTGATTTGAAACTGCAAATGAAGGAACGAAAAACCCTTAAACTATCGCTGGAATCTTGTACTGAAATCCTCTCGCTGTAATATTCATTCTACGATCTAACATATGTCATGTCTGGACGAATGTGACTGTGTCCACATGACACTTATTAGTTCCAACTTTATGTTCACTCAATTATATTAAATACCAAAATTAGATGACAATTTTTAATATACTAAAAATGTGATGTACATTTTTTTATTAACATTCTGGTCCATATATAAATCAAATAAATCATTCATGTGTCATTGGACATATAAAAGTCTGATACAAGTCCTCAAACGAGATTTTAAAGAAATGGAAAGGAAAAGAAAGTAATAAAAGAAATACAGATCGAAAGAAGCTACAGAAAAATTCCAGGAGAGTTCCTATCCAATGTGTATCTCGGCAGACCTTAAATTAGAAACCTGTACTAATCCTCTCGCTGTCATATGCACTCTACTAGCTCCGTAAAGTTAAAACACTTGATTTATAACAAAATGATTAACGTAAGCGATGTTCCATTGTAACGTTGCGTTTAATAGCGAGAACTTCGACCCGTATTTATGAAATAGTAATAGTGTCACGAACGCAATAATTGAGTGGCAGGGTATTGAAATGCGAGCGAGAGAATTTGGTCCGGGATTTTAAAAGCGATTCGGCCTACTTTTATTATCAAGCGTATGGTTTTTGTTTGACGGCATCAGAAATAGGCTTAGGTCGGCGTAAATGAATTCTATACACAGGGCGAAATAATACGTTTCAGATATTTGTCGTCAGCGGCAGGTACACAGTGGGTACGGTGACGCGCGGTTCAAAACGCTGGAACGACTGAATTGTGGAGCAGAATCGGATTGAATCCCGAGGAAAACAAGATTGGGTCGTCCAATTAACTGCCTTTCTCAAGCAAGTGTTTAAACTTAAGTAAAAGTGGAGAGAGTTCGCTAAAATACTGAATTTGCACAACTCGATTAACCCCGGCTGGTGAAATCAATGAGCGGTGCAGAAAATGGTAAATGAGCGTAGGGACGGACGGAGGTCTATCAGCTCGGAACCGAGGACTATATAACCAGCCCATTATCAACCTCATTAAAGGTACCTATTCCTTAGTCACCCTCTGCCCCCTCTTCTCAAGTCAGTTAAACTCTCAGCCGCTATCAGGGCTAACTCGTTCCCGATTGCTGAACGGCATGTACGGAAACTCTACACGCCAACTATTTCATAGTCCGTTATTTAAGTTCAATTAATTAACTCGATCCTTTACGATCCTTCTTTCCCCTCTACTTACCGAATCCGATTTTTGCTTCTCTCCGTAAAAAGTTAACGGTTCAAAATCGGAGAATTGAACAATTCTGGCTTTTAATGAGACCATTGGCTACGAGAACTTTTATTCCCTTAAAATCTTCCCTAATCCGCCTACTTGAAATATTGTCGGTTCTCTTTAACAAGTATACGATATTTGATAAATTGATTAACATGTTTTAAATTATCATATATAGTGTACGTTCGATAAATGTTCGTGTGATACATGTCTACGGTCCTCACACGCGTTAGTCTTCACAGCCCCAAAACCGCGTATTTATCGAGCCAGAGATACATAATAATTACAATAGGAAAGCTGATAATCGTCGAAGTGAACGTCCACGTATTGGCTGTTCGATAAATAGCCATTTGTTAAAGGATCCTTCCTTCGGAGCCCCTAAATCGATTATTTATCTAGTAAGCACAGTACATAATAATTACAACAAAAAAGTGAACCAAGGGTTGAAATGAACGTCCACGTATTGGCTGTTCGATAAATAGTAATTTGTTAAAGGATCCTTCCTTCGGAGCCCCTAAATCGGTTATTTATCTAGTAAACACACTACATAATAATTACAACAAAAAAATGAACCAAGGGTTGAAATGAACGTCCACATATTGGCTGTTCGATAAATAGCCATTTGTCAAAGGATCCTGCCTTCGTAGCCCCTAAATCGGTTATTTATCTAGTAAGCACAGTACATAATAATTACAACAAAAAAGTGAACCAAGGGTTGAAATGAACGTCCACATATTGGCTGTTCGATAAATAGCCACTTGTTAAAGGATCCTTCCTTCGGAGCCCCTAAATCGGTTATTTATCTAGTAAGCACAGTACATAATAATTACAACAAAAAAGTGAACCGATAAGCGTTGAAATGAACGTCCACATATTGGCTGCTCGATAAATAGATTTCTCAAAGGATCCCGCCTTCAGAGCCCCTAAACCAGGTAATTATGAAACGTGCTCAATATAATGACGAATTTTGCCAACAGCTCAGATAGTAATGAATTTCATCAACTAATAGTTCGTAATGGAAACAGTAACACCTTTTTCTGTGGAAAAGAAGAGAAACGAAAGTTTCGTTGGTAATCGTCCTCGATGTTTCAGACGTTTAATATCCTGGCTTGATAATACGGAAAGTCAGTGTTCTCCCTTTATTCTGATTGGTCTACACATTTTACTGTACGAGCCAGCACAGCTGGCCGGTGCTGCACTTTCCTCAGGCCGGTGTCTCGTCCTAACGATCGAAATCTCATTTTCTACTGTCACAGATCGCCCCGGTTCGCTTTTACTCCGGTCGAGATTTCCACGTTGGTGAGAATAACGCCTCGTGTCTTGAGATCGTCCTCCGTCGTCTAATTTCCTCCATTTTCAAACAGACCACATAAATTACAGTAGCATTGCAAATAACGGAATTTCGAGGCCCGTTGTTCTCTTATTCGATGCGAAGAGCCGTCTAAGTCCGTTGTTATTCTTACGGGTACGTGAACGTCATCGAAACTTTCTGCGAAGCTTGTGATTAATTCCCGTAATTAATTAGACTGCTCCAGATTCGGGGCTTTAAACTTTCTTGGAATGGCGCTAAACATTACAATGTGAGGATCAATTAAGTTTTCGGTAATTAAGGCGAGCCTTTGCTAGAATACGAACGTATTATATATAGCGCAAACTACAGTTTGCAATGGGAATACTTGCACCTAAAACAGAATAACTTCTTCGAGACCGTTAAGCATCATTAAAGTTTTAAGTGGGACATTTTATGATTGTCGCTAAATTTGTCTAACTAGGTTACGATCTTTATCTAGATCGTAAGTCTATATTTTTCAATAGAACTATGCGCCTAAGTCTGATCAGGATTGTAGTCCACCTCAAGTGTATGTGGACATCTTCTTAAACAGAACAATTTTTTCAAGATTGTTAAGCATCATCAAGGTTTTAAGTGGGGCATTTTATGATGATCACTAAAGTCTAACTAGGTGAAGATGATCACAAGATCTTCAGCCTGTCTTCTCTTTTTCTGAACAAAACTACATTTGCATCTGAATCTGATCAGATTTGTAATGCATCTCAAGTGTATGTGGACATCTTTTCAAACAGAACAATTTTGCCAAGATTGTTAAGCATCATCAAAGTTTTAAGTGGGACATTTTATGATGATCACTAAATTTGTCTATTTAGGTGAAGATGATCACCAGATCTTAAGTCTGTCTTCTGTTTTTCTGAAGAGGACTATGCGTCTGAGTCTGATCAGGATTGTAGTCCACCTCAAGTGTATGTGGACATATTTTAAAACAGAATAACTTCTTTAAGATCATTAAGGATATCAAGGTTTTAAGTGGGACATTTATGATGATCACCAAATTTGTCTAGGTAGAGGTAGGTTTTCTTGAGACCTTCAGCTGCATTTTATTTTTCTAAATGGATCTATGTACATGTTTCTGTTTCAAGTTTGTTGCTTACTCTGATAATATATGCACATTTTTCAAGAGTATCCTCAAGATCATTAAGGGTTATCAAAATTTTAAGAGAGACATATGATCATCAAGTTTGATGTAGATGTTCTGGAGATTTTTCGGTGTATTTTTCCCAAATGGAACTATATACAGTTTTTCATTTCAAATTTGTTGTCTGCTCTGAGATCTGGACATCGACAGTAACTTCGAGATTAAGGTTCATCAAGTTTTTAAAGTTATATGATCATCAAAGTCAGGTTATATCTACCTACTAGGTGAAAACGTTCTTTAAATCTCAAGGTATCTTTTCAAGAAAGCTATTTCGATTCATTAGATTTGTTATAAAGTCCAAATTGTAGATGTAACACCGTGTTTCAAGGTTATTCAAGGTCGTAGTTCGAAATGAATCTTAATTAACAAAAGATTCTGCGTAAGCAACGCCTCTTATGAGATCCGTGCAAATTAAGACGAGGGTCCGAGAAACAAGCGATCACCTTGATGTCCTTGAGAGCTCCATGACTCGACGTACATATACGCGACTTGTCAGTGACTCACATGCGTTCAAAGGGCTAGAACTGCGTGCTCGTACTTACGACCTAATGGGATCCTTTGTGCGCTACCACACGACTGTCGGCCGCAATACGCGTTCATTCGTGTACAAGCACCAGTATTGCTCTCTACTCCCTTCTGAAACGATCACGAAATTAATCGCTACTTGTAGGAGAGAAAAATCAAATCCAAAAGCTACGATATAATAAAAATTTTTGCAATTTTATTCTACTTCATGCATGTACCTTCATAGGTAAAATTATCTGCATTCTTAGAGTAACGCTAGGGTACTTGACAAATGACTCTTGTGAGGCAAATATTGGTATTCTCATATTTTGATAGTATTCTGCAGAGTAAGGTTGGGTAATTTGGATATTTGACAATTTGCATATTTGGATATTTGTTCAGTAGGACGCACATGGATCTTCTTCAGCAAAATATTCTCGCGTCACATCTACAGTAAAGTATTTGGACACCTGATTTTGTCTTCTACAGGAAATATGTGACAATGTCTTCAAACTGACACATTTTCCGAAAATGTCCACATATGGAGACTAGGTTATTTGGATACTTTTCATAAATTTTGTCCAGTAATTTCTTCAACGATCACTTTCTGACTCTTGCGATGATTTTATACATCAGGAAGTTGAAACTGTGTTATGTGTTTAATACTGTCTTCTATGGGAAGAATGTGACAATTTCTTCAAATAAAGACATTTTCCGAAAATGTCCACATTTGGAGGTTAGTTTGGATACTTTTCATAAATTTTGTCTAGTAATGTCTTCAACGTGCATTTTCTGACTCTTGCGATGATTTTAGACATCAGGAAGTTGAAACTGTGTTATGTGTTTAATACTGTCTTCTATGGGAAGAATGTGATAATTTCTTGAAATAAAGACATTGTCCGAAAATGTCCACATTTGGAGGTTAGTTTGGATACTTTTCATAAATGTCCAATAATTTCTTCAACGATCACTTTCTGATTTTTGCGATGATTTTATACATCAGGAAGTTGAAACTGTGTTATGTGTTTAATACTGTCTTCTATGGGAAGAATGTGATAATTTCTTGAAATAAAAACATTTTCCGAAAATGTCCACATTTGGAGGTTAGTTTGGATACTTTTCATAAATGTCCAATAATTTCTTCAACGATCACTTTCTGATTTTTGCGATGATTTTAGACATCAGAAACTTGAAACTGTGTTATGTGTTTAATACTGTCTTCTATGTGAAGAATGTGATAATTTCTTCAAATAAAGACATTTTCTGAAAATGTCCACATTTGGAGGTTAGTTTGGATACTTTTCATAAATGTCCAATAATTTCTTCAACGATCATTCGTGACTCTTGTGAAGGTTTATTTTAGACATCAAATTGAAGCTGTGTTATCTGTTGAATACTAAATGGTTATTTAGAGAAAATAGACAACGTCCTAAATGCGATTATGGTAGCTTATCTTAAATAATAAGAATAAAGTCGTTAATTTCGTCCCGTGATAACGTTGTTTTATCAAATGAAACTTGAAACGAAGAGCCCCTAAGTCCTTGCAGATAATTTGAAAGCTGAGATTAAGTGAGATCAAAACCGAGAAACATTACAGAGTCGGCTCGGGAAGTTTGCAAGAGGTGGGAAAACTAAACAGAGAAGGAACCGGGTTTCTTGATACTCATTCTTCGCTGCAAACAATACAACGCGCACAAATATTTGTATTTAATTGCTAATGAAGCACAGAACAGCGCTCCTTCGAGCCGGAGAATTTGACTGAAGTCGATTGTGCATTCGAATGTGTACAGACGGCGGTTTCGTAAAACGTGCCCGCCATCAAAGCGTTGAATAATCGATAAAATAACAGAAGGTTCTTAACTGAATAATGAATATGTTTGAATCATAATGAACGTATTTAAATTACCACTGAATTACCATTGAATAGAAGAGTGAGGCTCGGCACTGAAATTCAAAGCCTCTGTATCTCCTTTCGTATGACGTTGTTCTAATTTCTCTTTTCCGTCTACCTTTCATTCATACACGTACAGAAACTCTTCTTTCCTCTTCGTATCTCATTTTGCGCTTCTTAATTTACCTCCTATTTTTTATTACCAAACTTTCAAATTTTTAATTACCTCGATAATTGGGGAATTTTTAATTGGGAATTAAAATGTTAACTGCAGAGTTTTGTGGTTGAAAGTTGAAATTTTTAAACTTTTTCGATTGAAAATCGAATGTTTCTGTTTAATACTTGTCAAATTGAGAATTACAAGTTGGTTATAACTGCTTTCATTAATTTTTAATTATTGAAACTTTTATCATTTTTTAATAATTGATAGACTATTGTCTGTATGGACTATTTCATAAACGGATTATTTGTTAAGAGAAAATACTAAAAAATATTTTTTTTATATATTTTTAATCTTTCACATTTTTCAAATATTCTTCACTTTTTTAAACCTTTTATTTTTGTCTCTGCATAAAAGCTGTAAATCCAAGTACAGTTTGTTATTAAAAAATTGTTAACTTAACTTTTTTCCAATGAAGGAAAAAACTGAAGTTAAAAAATTATTTGTAAAATGATAAACATTTATTATTAAATAAATTTTCAATTACATGAAAGTACGTTCTTTGATGCTTTCTGACATTTTCGATAAAGCGAAACAGATTTAATAGGTTCAACAAGAAAATCGTTCAGTTACATAATTTTCGAGGAAAAACGAAAGAAGCCAATAAAATTTAATAGAAAAAATCCAATAAATTGCAGCAGCAAAGAGAAACTGGTTCTTTTTGTAAAAGCTACAGCTTCCAAACGAATTTCGATTGATTGAAATCGTTTCAATCAATTTGAAGCAGTTGACTCTGAAAACTCAAAAGAATAAAACAAACCGTTCTCTTTTTGTTATAGAAGAACGTTTTTTTCCACTACGAAATTAATTGGCTAAAGCGATTTGTAGAACACTATATAGGAGCACGAATTTATTTTATAAATAATTTTGGAATAATTGTTTTACTGTAATATCTTTTGTAAAATATTCGTTTACATATAAAATACTTTACAATTATATCAAATCGTTTTTAGTGAAACATTAAAAACATTTTTAAACTCACATTTTAATTGTTTTTCAGAATTTTTAACTTAATTATTTATATATCTTTTAAATATTTTATTAAACATTATTTATTCGATTAAATTATTTATATATTTATTAAATACTTTATCGAACATTTCAGTAAGTGTTCCATTAATTATTTTATTAAGCATTAAATTATTTCTTTGTTTTTTTCCAAATTTTATATTTACACATTTTATGTTTTAAATAGGTAGCCAGTTTGTAGATATTTAAAATAAAAAAAGCACAGTTTATACTTCTTCAGCAAATGGAAATTTGGAGATTTCAAGGTTATTATTCATAATTTATAAATTTATTTAATTATGTTAACTCTTCATCGTTAAATACAAGAATAACGTTTAAACATTTTAAAAGATCTATACAAAATATATAAAAATGTACATAAAACTGTTGTTAAATAAAACTGCAAATGTCCACAGAGCAACACGCTGCAATCCATTTTAAAGCTCCGAGGTACAAAATGGCCTCCATTAAAGCTATATTTCTCTGACGCAATTTCACTTAAAATCACGCACTTTTAAAAGAATAATAATACAGAACTAAAATAATACAAGCTGAATGAAAATGATAATAAATAACAATCGACAACAGAATATTAATCCTGAACAGTATAATTCATTAATAAGCTCAATAATCTACTTTCGGGCCGATTTATAAATTATCGAAACTGTCACCTGTTGCTGCGCGTAAATTCGATACGGCTCTATAAATCAGAGAATTATGTATCGACTGTAGGATAGTTTATAGTTTCAGTTGTTTCAAGAATTATCGTTTCACCCATTCGCAACGTTTTCGACGCAAACAATTTTATTAACATAATCTCATGAACTCTTTCATATAATTCAATGTTCACTTTTGATGTTTTTATAAAAAATTGTAGTACATGTCTTTTCTTCTGTTTTAATTTATTTTGAAACAGGCATGATTACTTCTTTTGCAAAGAATGAAGAATGTGGTGGAGTCACAGATTTTTGAGATTTTAAATCCTTTCATGATTAATGAAGTTTGCACCCAAACTAAAAAATTGTAATACGAGTCATGACGATAATTGGGGAGGTAATTAATGAACCTACAATGCAAAGAAGACTAAAAAATCAGATAAAGATTATAAATGAAATGAAAGTGAGAAATTACAATTCAAAACAGTAGATGAAATAAAAATGAAAGACAATAATTCATAATCTTAAGTGAAAATAAAAATAAGAGGTAATTAAAAGTAATAAATAATAAAAAGTTGAAAGATAATAATTATCATAAATGAAATAAAAATGAAAGACAATAATTAACAATATTAAATGCAAATAAAAATAACAGGTAATTAAATGTAATAAATTACATAAAATTGAGAGATAATAATAATCATAAATGATATAAAAATGAAAGACAATAATTAACAATATTAAATGAAAATAAAAATAACAGGTAATTAAATGTAATAAATTACATAAAATTGAGAGATAATAATAATCATAAATGAAATAAAAATGAAAGAAAATAATTAACAATATTAAATGCAAATAAAAATAACAGTAATTAAAAGTAATAAATTACATAAAATTGAGAGATAATAATTATCATAAATGAAATAAAAATGAAAGACAATAATTAACAATATTAAATGAAAATGAAAATAACAGGTATTAATTAAAAATAATGAAGAAAATAAAAATGCAAGATGAAAATTTGAAATAATAGATGAAGTAAAAGGCAATAATTGAAAATAACAAATGAAATAAAAATAAAAAATAATAACCACAAATAGTAAATAATAATAAATTAAAATGTATAAAAAACAATAACTGACGTTGAATAAAAATGAAGACTCAAATGGTGAAATAGTTAATGGACCATCAAACACGCCCCCATATCAAAACAAATTGCTGAATATTTCACAGCAGTGAGGGTAGAAAATATGCAAAATAATAAAAAGAGGAACGAAAAATAAAATAGCACACAAATACCCAAGTTGGAAGCAAATAGCAGTGGCTAATATCAGGATTGCATGTGTATCTACTATGCACAATAATTATTAACGAAATATTACTGTACGGTTAATCACAAAGCAGGTAATATACCCTATATCACCGTAGAATGTTGAATGATGTAACTACGGTGACACATACATCCCCATACCGTATGATATATCGATGGACGTTGGTGGTTTCGTTTCATGACAATGTACAACGTGCCTTGAACGAAAAGCAAGGATGACTGATAGCTCATCATACCATTGTACTGTCTTGTAGTAAAACGCAACAGTTTGAGCAGAACCGTGTTGCATGATTAATAGAATTGTACACGGAACAGCTGGACAGTGATAGCATTAGCTAACAATAAGCAACAAGTTTACAAAAGTTTGACTGCAAATGAGTTAGAGTGCTGAATTCTTTACTTTCATCGATTTTATGTGCATACGATACGGAAATTGGGGTAGGTTGGTAAGTTTCTGGGGATTTTTGGATATTTTTGGTAGGACGTTTCAAGGTGTGGAAATTTGGGAATTTGCGGATTTGGGGATTTGGGGATTTAGGGACTTTGAGGATTTGGGGACGTGGGGATATAGGGATTTGGAGATTTGAGGATTTAGGGATTTAAAAATTTGGAGATTTGCAGGTTTAAGAAGTTGGGAATTTGAGAATTTGGGGATTTAAAAATTTGGAGATTTGGAGATTTGCAGACTTAAGAAGTTGAGAATTTGAGAATTTGGTGATGTTGGGATTTGGGGATTTAAAAATTTGGAGATTTGGAGATTTGCAGGTTTAAGAAGTTGGGAATTTGAGAATTTGGGGATTTAAAAATTTGGAGATTTGGAGATTTGCAGACTTAAGAAGTTGAGAATTTGAGAATTTGGTGATGTTGGGATTTGGGGATTTAAAAATTTGGAGATTTGGAGATTTGCAGATTTAAGAAGTTGGGAATTTGAGAATTTGGGGATTTAAAAATTGGGAGATTCGGAGATTTGCAGACTTAAGAAGTTGAGAATTTGAGAATTTGGTGATGTTGGGATTTGGGGATTTAAAAATTTGGAGATTTAGAGATTTGCAGATTTAAGAAGTTGGGAATTTGAGAATTTGGGGATTTAAAAATTGGGAGATTCGGAGATTTGCAGACTTAAGAAGTTGAGAATTTGAGAATTTGGTGATGTTGGGATTTGGGTATTTAAAAATTTGGAGATTTGGAGATTTGCAGACTTAAGAAGTTGGGAATTTGAGAATTTGGGGATTTAAATATGGGAGATTCGGAGATTTGCAGACTTAAGAAGTTGAGAATTTGAGAATTTGGTGATGTTGGGATTTGGGGATTTAAAAATTTGGTGATTTGCAGATTTAAGAAGTTGAGAATTTGAGAATTTGGGGATTTGTTGGCTTGAGAATTTATGGATTTAGGAATTTGGAGATTTGAAGGTTTAGGGATTTGAAGAGTTTAGAATTTGAGAATTTGGAGGAATTTTTGAAAATTCGTAAACAGGGAAGTCGAGAATTGGTAGATAAAAAAATGAAGGGAGTTTGAAAATTTAGAAGTTGGAGTTGGAAATTGGAAAATTTAGAAATTGCAATATTTGAAAATCAGGAAGCTTACAAATTCAGAACTCTACGGAAGTTTCGAAACACGTAAATTTGGAACTCTACAAATTAAAAAATCTATAAAACTTGAAAATGTAGAAATTTAAAAACTAAGAAAAATATAAAAAATTGGAAATCTCAAATATAAATATTTAATCCCCCAAATTGAAAGCAAATGTACATTTAATTTTCATTAATAAAAATCACTTCTGGACGTAATAACGCAATTCAATTATAATCGTTGCTATTAAAAAATGAAGCAAACAGAAGAAAGATACCTTTGTATGTGTGAAGTGTGCAGGTTGCTCGATAAAATAACCTCGGTGTCTGCACGCAGCCAAGATGCTTCACGTGATGGCATCAGGCTTTCATTTTGTAGGAGATCGCGTGTCACAAATTATCGGTATTGAAGTTTCCCTGCTGACTCGTCAAATCGATTTTCTTTCGACGTACGAATTTTTCTATCTCGAAAATATGTGGCGATCATCTAATATTACTCGAACATTTAATTTGTTACTGTGATAATTATTTAGTTTAGAGAAGTTAGTTATTATTTAGAGGACATTTTATCGATTTTTATGTCCTTGGAATGTGCTTTCAAGGATGATATTCTGACCTGGTGATATTGTAGCCTGTTTTTGTTTGGAGAATTTTAAAGTTAGAAGACAATCTTTAAAAATTCTTATGAAAATTTAAAACAATGATAGAAGACAATCTTCAAGGCAGGGATATTTTAATTTTTAAATTTTTAATTTAATGATATAAGACAATCTTTTAAAGGAGACAATTTTTAAGGTAGGAATTTTTAAAAAATTTTAGAAAGAAAGAAATCATAAATGTTTGAAATTTCTAAATCTAGTGCGAAATTTGCAAATTGTTAAATTGTCAAGTTGTGAAATTTTCAAGATTGCAAATTCTTACATTATCAAATTTGCAAATTACTGAATGGCAAATTCTTAAATCCCTAAGTTCCCAACATTTCTAAACTTCTAGATCCACAGGCCTAGAAATTCTCAAATTTTCTACTTTGCAAGTTCATTACTTTCCAAATTCACGAATTCTTCAATTTCCAAATTCCCATTTCCAAATTTACAAATTTACAAAGTTCTAAAAATTCTCATATTTCAACTATGTAATTCCCGAATTCCCAACTTTCCAAATCTCTAAAATTCCCCAAATTTCAAGCCTCCAACTTCCTAAATCTACAAATTTGCAAATTCAAAAATTTCCAAATTCCCAAAGTCCAATTGCTCAAGTTCTCTAATTTCAAGTATTCAAATCCCCAATTCTCAACTTTCCCAAATCTCCAAAATCCCACAAATTTCCAGCACCTAACTTCATAAATCTCTAAATTCGCAAATTCCACAATTTCCAAATCTCCAAATTCCAAAATTCCATATTCTCAAATTTCGACTATTCAAATCCCCAATTCTCAACTTCCCCAAATCCCCTGAATCCCACAAATTTCCAGCACCTAACTTCATAAATCTCCACATTCGCAAATTCCACAATTTCCAAATCCCCAAATTCCAAAATTCCAAATTCTCAAATTTCAACCATTCAAATCCCCAATTCTCAACTTTCCCAAATCTCCAAAATCCCACAAATTTCCAGCACCTAACTTCATAAATCTCTAAATTCGCAAATTCCACAATTTCAAAATCCCCAAATTCTAAAATTCCAAATTCTCAAATTTCGACTATTCAAATCCCCAATTCCCAATTTCCCCAAATCCCCAAAATCCCCCAAATTTCCAGCACCTAACTTCATAAATCTCCAAATTCGCAAATTCCACAATTTCCAAAATTCCAAATTCTCAAATTTCAACCATTCAAATCCCCAATTCCCAACTTCCCGAAATCTCCAAAATCCCCTAGATTTCCAAAATCCACAAATTCTACAATTTCCAAATCCCCAAATTCTCAAAACCAAAACCACCCCTATATAAACGTTTCAACCCGTTTCTATATTCCCATCTCAACGAAATCGCTATGAAACGAAAATTAAACTCTTCACGAAAAGACACCCTCGCCACGAGCTGTTACAGATTTCTAAAACAGAATACGTTGAGACGTAAGACACTTGACAGGAATAACTTTGGCTGAAAATCAAAGGTGAAGAACGGCGTGAAATTTCAGCTTGAAACACGATTTAGGAACAGCATGTCTTCCATATCCGCTATGAGAGA
This sequence comes from Megachile willughbiella, assembly GCA_945859595.2. Lineage (NCBI taxonomy): Eukaryota > Metazoa > Arthropoda > Insecta > Hymenoptera > Megachilidae > Megachile > Megachile willughbiella. Next base: position 5,894,740 of record OX243807.1, read on the forward strand.
GGTAAGATAGTTGGCGGGAACAGGTGGGTTGAGGTAGCTCGTTCGAGGGAAAATCATTCTTACGCTCCGCTTTTTCTCGACGAGATTCATCCTTTTCGGATAGTTTGCCGCTTCTTCCACACCGGCTCGTTAATATTTATATTCTGCATCATCTACCGATCCGCGTTTAACCTTACAATATGAAGTTTTCAGTAATCTGCTCTGCCTTGGCTGACTTAAACAGCCAACCATCTCAGTTTCGTTAAAAATCGACGATTCGGTTAAATATTAACGTGTCTTAACTCGGCAGGGCTTTAATTATTCATTCCGGACTCAATACCTATTTCTTCGGTATAATATTAACTACAACCTTGCTGCAAACATCTTTGTAAATATGTTCACTATTACAGCAGGTTTTAGATAACTTTCTTTGTAAAGAAATTTATTTTCGTTCTTTTTGTAATTTTATTTAGTTACTTTACCAAAGTTTTGTAATGAACGTGAATTAGGAACAAATTCAGAATCAGTTTTTGTGAACGAAATTTAAGAGGACAAGTAATTTAGAAATCTAATGTCTGAAAGTGACTCATGAAATTCATTCTTGAAATCCATTTTTAAATTAGTACAATCATTTTTTATCACAAACATGTTAACTCTGAAAAATTGCTAGGAACACCATTATATTTCATTGTTGGAGTCATTCATTTTCTGGAATCGGAATTGCACTTTGAAATATGAAGGCAGAGTATTATGTACTGTGCACTGATGTTCATCTCTTTTAAAGTGCATATAAAAATACATTTTTAATTGACTTTTGATTTAGGACCACTTTATATTTTTCTAAAATCGATTTTACAAAAACTGCTGATTAAAATTCTTGTTAAAAAATTTACGGTTTGAAGTAGAATAATAAATAACAACTTCTGTAAAGCACTTAGGTTATGATAGGACCACCTAATATTTGTCTAAAATGGATTTTACAAAAATTGCTGATTAGAATACTTGTTAAAAAATTTACAATTTGAAGTAGAATAATAAATAACAACTTTTGTAAAACACTTAGGTTATGATAGTGGAGGTTATGATAGGACCACCTAATATTTGTCTAAAATTCGTTTTACAAAAATTGCTGATTAGAATACTTGTTAAAAAATTTACAATTTGAAGTAGAATAATAAATAACAACTTTTGTAAAACACTTAGGTTATGATAGTGGAGGTTATGCTAGGACCACCTAATATTTGTCTAAAATGGATTTTACAAAAATTGCCGATTAAAATTCTTGTTAAAAAATTTACAATTTGAAGTAGAATATTAAATAACAACTTTTGTAAAACACTTAGGTTATGATAGTGGAGGTTATGATAGGACCACCTAATATTTGTCTAAAATTCGTTTTACAAAAATTGCTGATTAGAATACTTGTTAAAAAATTTACAATTTGAAGTAGAATATTAAATAACAACTTTTGTAAAACACTTAGGTTATGATAGGACCACCTAATATTAGTCTAAAATGGATTTTACAAAAATTGCCGATTAAAATATTTGTTTAAAAACTCGCAGTTTCAAGTAGAATAATAAATTACAACTTTCGTAAAGCACTCAGGTTATGATAGCCCCACGTTTGAAATATTAACGTTTATTTTTTTATCGAAAACCCATTAGCCCTCTCAACAGCTTTCAATATTTTCGACGAAGTTTAACAGCTATCGAGAGCGATCAAGTTTGCAAGGCATTTTCTCCAGACAATGGTTGCCCAAAAAATTAATCGATATTCGTGAAATATTTAACGAACTACGCAACAAACCGCTATATGTGGGATGTGTTCACGACGGCATGTACAATATTAATTGAGAATGAAAACCTTTTTTGAAAAAAATTTCGAAAGCCATATTTGGTCGTTCTAGATTCTTATTCAGTGTTTCTCAATTTTGAAGGGTGACTCTTTTATGATATTTATTTGACTTACAACCTTTTATTTAATAACAAGTATAATTATATATTTTTCTGTTATAAATACTTTGGAAATTTTACATACACGATATTTAAAAAAATGTAAAGGCTTGCAGTGAAAATAGGATTTGAGAGGTTTTTCTTTCGCTTTTGTCCGACATTTACTCCAAAAAATAGTGTGTCATTAATATAATGAGGATGTAAATAAATTGTTCATTAAAATTGTCGATTGAAAATAACAGCTGAGATTTTTATGAAAAGCGTAAGTTGAGAACCACTGTGTTAGTGTACATATTGTCGGTTCGTATGAAAGATTTTTCAGTTATATTCTCTAAATCTGGATCAGTGGAAATTTCACCGATTTACTTTGGTCCCCAGTGACTTTTGCTGCTAAATTAATTCCCTACATCAAAAAGTGATATTTAAAATTTTATTCTTTATAAATCTTCATCTATGACACTTATTCTAATTTTCAGTGATTTTGACAAATATATATTAGTGTATTCCCTATACTATAGAGAGACACATTGCATTAATTACATCACATGCGTCAACGAGTGACATAATGGCTATTAATTTTATCAATATATTTTAACAGTGATTATCATCTTTTTGCAACTATTTGTCACCAGTAAAAAGTCATAGTACTTTGCTGGAATTTTAATTTAACTTTTTAAATGTATATTAAAATATATGTATATGTATATTAAATACATATGTAATATATGCAATATTGAATATATCTAAATTACATATATGTATATACATTTTCTAAGTATTTAAACTTGAATATTCCAATACATATTTTTCTTGAAAGAATAAATAAATATCACTAGTGAAATACAGCGTCACCGTGTGGAAACAAATTGAAACTGATAGTAGAAACAAATAGAAACTATAGCCGTACAAACAACTGACGTATGTCTTACACAACTTAACCTTCCCAACCACCGGATATACTGCTTTTACGTTAATGTCTTGCAGAAAACAAATGGCAAAATAAAACAATAAAAATTCTGGTTCCTATTTCCAAGAGCGTTACATTAAGTCTTTCCTCAGTAATTTGAGAATTTTAGAAATGTAGAAATTTTGTAATATGAAAATTGAATTTTCTAATTTATACATTTGATAATTTGAATTTGAAATTTCTGTAATAATTTGAATATTTTCCAATACCGAAAATATCGAAACTACATGACAATAATTACATTTAAAAAATTATTTAATAAAATGAAGAATGTACGAACTTCGAATTTGAGGATTTGAAATTTCTGTAATAATTTGAATATTTTCCAATACCGAAAATATCGAAACTACATGACAATAATTACATTTGCAAAATTATTTAATAATCTTAAAAATGTACGAACTTCGAATTTAAAAATTTGAAATTTTCAGAATTATTTGAATATTTTCCAATATTGAAAATATCGAAACTACATGGCAATAATTACATTTGCAAAATTATTTAATAAAATGAAAAATGTACGAACTTCGAATTTAAAAATTTGAAATGTCCAGAATTAATTGAATATTTTCCAATACCGAAAATATCGAAATTACAAGTTATTCGAGCTAGTATTAAGCAATTACGCGGTTACAGCTTTGCAGTCCTAAAAAAAGTAGCGTTAGCTAATTCGATAGGATAATATTCTTTCCACGGGGACCGTCAGCATGAGTCCGCCGTTGGTATTAATAGAATTCTTAATTAAAATGCATCATAATTATCCTGGGCAAAGAAAAGCACACGTCAGGGGATGATCACACGTGTAAACAAGAAAATGTCCTGTGTGTAAGCGCAGAAATGTTGGGAATAGAATTGAACCAACCACGGGAAATGCTGCAAAAGGGAAGATTGGGAAAGGACTTTATAGACAGGGAGTTTATTATCCTGAATCTGATTACGACAGTCGTAGGGGATTTAATCTCGCAGCGATTCTGAACGTTCCAGGTGCGTCACTGAAATTTCAATGGGATACCATTGACATTTTCTATTGGCATTATTCCATTGACATTATTTCATCGAACCATAATATTCTGACAATTTTCATAAATGAACGTGAATTTTAACTTTTTAGACAAATCAGAAAAGGAACCATGCTTCTCAAGTTTCTGTTTCTGTTTACTCTGATATAGTAATTTAGGGCTTTTAGGGGGACATAGGGAAATTTGGATATATCAAGAAATTTATAGGACTACAGGAATTTAAGGATCTAGGGCTGTGATAGCCCAGGATTTTGAGAACGTATGTATTTGGGGACTTTGGTCATTGAGGATTTAGAAATATCTAGGGATTTGGGGTTTCAGGAATTTGAGAATCTAGATATATAGAAATGTAGAGACTAGATGGACTAAGAATTTGGGGATATGCAAAAGGGATATAGAAATTTTGGGATTTTGGAAGGTGAAGGCCCAGAATTTTGGAGATGTGTATTTGGAGACTTTGTGATGTAGGGATTTTAGAAATTTGAAGACATAGAGATATGAGAACTTAGGGGTTTGGAGACCCAGAAATGGGATAATCTAGGGATTTGAGAAGTTAGAAATTTGAAAACCTGGGGATTTGGGAGTTTAGAAATTTGGAGGCGTAGGGATTTGGGAGCCTGAGAATTTGGGGATGTAGAAATTTAGGGACATAGGTATTTGAAGACGTAGGGATCTGGAAATTTAGAGATTTGGGAAATTTGGGATTAGGGAAATTTGGGATTCGGGAAATTTGGGATTTGGGAAATTTAGGATTTGGGAAATTTGGTACTTGGGAAACTTGGGATTTGGGAAATTTGGGATTTGGGAAATTTGGGATTTGGGAAATTTGGGACTTGAGACATTTGGGATTTGGGAAATTTGGTACTTGGGAAACTTGGGATTTGGGAAATTTGAGATTTGGGAAATTTGGGATTTGGGAAATTTGGGATTTGGGAAATTTGGGATTTGGGAAATTTGAGATTTGGGAAATTTGGGAGTTGGGAAATTTGGGATTTGGGAAATTTAGGATTTGGGAAATTTGGGAGTTGGGAAATTTGGGATTTGGGAAATTTAGGATTTGGGAGATTTGGGATTTGGGAAGTGTGGAATTTGGGAAATTTGGGATTTGGGAAATTTGAGATTTGGGACATTTGGGATTTGGGAAACTTGAGTTTTGGGAAATTTGAGATTTGGGAAATTTGGGAGTTGGGAAATTTGGGATTTGGGAAATTTAGGATTTGGGAAATTTGGTACTTGGGAAATTTGGGATTTGGGAAGTGTGGGATTTGGGAAATTTGGGATTAGGGAAGTTTGGAGTTTGGGAAATTTGGGATTTGGGAAATTTGGGATCTGGTAAATTTGAAATTTGAGAATCTAGGGAACAGGGAATCTAGAGATTTATCGTCCTTCAATCTTAAGAATTTCGGGATTTTGAAAGTCACAAATTTGGGGAAATAGAAATTTAAGGATATTTATATTCAGAGATTTCTAGATTTAGAGATCTAATGATATAAGAATCTAAGAACTTACAGTCTAGAAATTCTATGACCTAAAATAAGGGAATCTACAAACTCGAGTATGGCGAAATGTAATCAGAATATTCAAAATTTTCAAAATTGAAGATATTAAGATTTCTAGGTTGTCCTCTAAAAGAAGCATTCAATTATAATAGCATAATCAATAATAATCAATGCAAATTTCCATAGACAGTACTAATCATCAACAGTAACGTGCATGGACGATTTCAAGATAATTTTTTATGCTTGTCCCACGTCGTCCTCATCTCACAAATATTGACGCATTCGACAATTAACGTTCCACCATCAAATGATCATGACTCAGTTAATTCCCAGATATTCTATAAGTATATCACCCGAAAGAAATAGCGCGGTACAAATCTACACTACTTTCCGATGTAATGAGATCGGGATAAGCCGTAGCTGGGATTGATCCATCACGATTTCAACCTTAATTGTTCGCGAAATGAATTAACGGTTCGCATGCGATGCACTTTAACTTATTCGCTGTCAGCGTTCACCTATCTCGCCGCTACAGTAGGTGTAAAATATGTTGCTTCAGCATGAACGATACAACTTCTCATCAATGCAGTGGTAGCGCGCCCTGCCTCGCCTAGCCCGGGCACCGCCCGCCCGCACGCGCAATTTACTAATGAATATCGAAGCCTGTTGTTCACCGGCAAATCCGGTTTGGCGTTAGGAAACTTACGAAGCATAAGACCGAAACGCTAATATTCCACGAGAAAAGTTTCCATCGCTGCTGCGCCGCAGCTTCCTATCCCCCCGCCCTGTTATTCCCCCGGGCAAAATGCTAAAACAAGGTTATCAAATAGTTCCGATAATCGTTCCGTTCCGTCGAACGAATTCAACGGAATTCTGTGCCCAATGCCGATTATACAGCAATTATTATTAATTTGCATCGATGAATCGACGAAACGGTACTTGCCGAATATTGGAGAAAATGGCGTTACATGGCTATTAGGAGCTATTGATTTTATCTTATCTCGAATGTGGCGAAAATTTACCGTTATCGAACATAATATACGGCATTTCGTGGGATTTCAATTGTGGTTACTTTGACGAGGATGGACTATTGTTAGGTTAGGTTACGGAAAATGGCCGATTCTGATACGCGCGTAATTTGAAGACATGGAACTTGTATATCTTTTATAACTAGTCAGGGTTTTCATCAAATATGATGGTTTCAACGAATAAATATTATCTACACATGCTCTTCATGAAACATGTAATAATGAACATCAATTTGGATAATTTGTAGAAACGATAATCAATAACAATCAACAGTGAATCTATAAAAATGATAATAAACAATAAGTACAAATAATTTCCATATATTTATCATCACCTCTAAAAAACTGATGTGTCACGAGCGGAGTCATATACACAAAATATTCAACTAATTTTCTAAAAAAAAAAAGAATTGTAACATTATCACAAAATGAAAATATTTGAACGATACTTTGTTGCGAAGGTATGTAACGTTCACGAGGATAACTCGTTGCGTCGTCAAATCTGACGTGTATTGTAATACCAATTGAATCAATCATCCGCTAACAATGCGATGTGAGCTTTTAAATAACCTGGACAGTCGGTGATCCATTACCAGTTATGGACGGCTATAAGCATTAACGTTTCGCTGCAAATTGACGTTTTTGCCGCTACCCCGTTCAATCTCATCGATCTGAACATTGTGAACACGCTGATCGATGAGTCATCTATCACGGCCAGGTTGCCTGTATTGCTCACCGTGTCCGCTCGAGGATAGAGAAAACGTTCTCCTGCAGAGATAGGTGCTGGCGAAAGACCACGATAACGCTTATCTGTTTCCTGAATTTATTGCCAGCGCAGTGAAAACGCACCCGTCGTCCGCTCTTCCCTGCCCATTCCGATGTTAATTAGCTCAGCCCACGTCCGAATGTATTCTTAGGACCTTATACATTATGCTTACGGCAGCTATCAACGATTTTCAGAACAATCTCTAACAATGTGACGACATTCTGAAATCACAGGACAATGTTGAACAGCTCTTACGTAATTGGCCACGTTATTTCGATGGGGATACTTTCATTATACAGTTGCTATTTGGATTTGAATTTGGACGTTTGAATCATTTGGATTTGGGTAATTTACATATGTGGACAATTTCGATTTAAAACTATATGCGGACGATTTGGATGACAATGTGGACTTGGGTGTGGATTACTTAACTTTGCATGTGGACAACTTGGATTTTAATCATTTGGATTTGGGTAATTTAAATATGTGGACAATTTCGATTTGAATCATTTGGATTTGGGTAATTTACATATGTGGACAATTTCGATTTAAACCTATGTACGAACGATTTGGATGACAATCTGGACTTGCATGTGGATAACTTAAATTGGCACGTGGACAACTTGGATTTGAATCATTTGGATTTGGGTAATTTAAATATGTGGGCAATTTCGATTTGAATCATTTGGATTTGGGTAATTTACATATGTGGACAATTTCGGTTTAAACCTATATGTGGACAACTTGGATTTGAATCATTTGGGTTTGGGTAATTTAAATATGTGGGCAATTTCGATTTGAATCATTTGGATTTGGGTAATTTAAATGTGTGGACAATTTCGGTTTAAACCTATATGTGGACAACTTGGATTTGGGTAATTTACATATGTAGACAATTTCGATTTAAACCTATATGTGGATGATTTAGATGGCAATGTGGACTTGGATGTAGATAACTTAAATTTGCATGTGGACAACTTGGATTTTAATCATTTGGGTTTGGATAATTTACATATGTGGACAATTTCGATTTAAACCTATATGTGGATGATTTGGATGACAATGTGGACTTGGACGTGGATAACTTAAATTTGCATGTGGACAACTTGGATTTGCATTATTTGCAATTGTATGTAGACAATTTGGATTTAAACAACTTGGATTTCGATTTAGATAATGTGGACTTGAACTTGGATAACAGAGATTTGTATGTGAACAGTTTGGACTTGAATAAATATGCATGCGAACAATTTCGATTTAAACCTATATGCGGACGATTTGGATGGCAATGTGGACTTGGATGTGGATAACTTAAATTTGCACGTGGACAACTTGGATTTGGATTATTTGAAATTGTATGTAGACAATTTGGATTTAAACAACTTGGATTTAGCTTTAGATAATGTGGACATGAACTTGGATAACATAGATATGGATGTGAACAGTTTGGACTTGAATAATTTAAATTTGAATGTACATAATTTGAATTTGGATTTGAACAACTTGCACTTGGATTTGGACAATTTATATTTCAATGTGGACAATTTGGATTTGAGTTTGGAGAATTTAGATAGTGAATCAGATGATATATTAGTACTTGGATTTGTATTTACACAGGAAGTTTATTCGTGTCTTAACAATCAAAATTATACAACTTGTCAGTACCTACTCTTCATACAATGAGTAACTATACTATAGACGTCTGTTCTAAAATCAAATAGATAAATAAGAACACAAAATTGAAATAAGAAAAAAGATAATTCAGTGCTGACAAACGTACCCTGAAGGAATTAGAATGAGTACCGAGGTATCGATTATGTGGCAGGCTCAAATCTACCAAACTCAATTAGTAGACGACAGCTTGGAAGTTCTCTGGATTAGGATCAAAGCATGTACTTCTCCATGGAGGACGAACTGCATCGTTCAATGGCATCAGATTCGCGAATTGTTCACCCCATTGAGTATATCCTTTCCCACTCTCAATCATTTAAGGACCGACTTTCGGCCTCTCGACCGAGGAACCTTATCAAAGCGAGGCTTCGTGCTTGGCCCCGTTAGTCAGTGTATTCACTAATTAATCTGATTAGCATCGCCGATACGCGATTCGGTCTGTCACCGAGTATGCTCACGGTACGCATTTCGAGCTTTCTGTCGTCACGAACTAACAGCCGGTCGACTCCTAGATTATCGCTAATGATGAGCCTGGTATTATATGGTACGATCTCAATCAGATGATTTCGCTATTTATTTATTGGCTCATCATACGAAATAATGTTCTTCATAACCTCGAGGTAGCGTTTTCGTTATATATTTTACTCGACTCCTTTTAAAATGTTTCAAGAGACATTTAAAAATTTATGAAACATTTAAAACGTATTATTGCGATTTTAATGACATTGACATGCAAAAGACGATGCCTTGAGCAATTTTGTTTATACCGTTGAGAGATAAATGATGGCCTAAGTGTGGCGCTCTCGCGCGGAAAAACGGAGAAGCTGCAAAGGGCAGCCATATTGGTATTCGATGACGCGATTCAGCATTTTGAAGAATTGTAGACAAAGAAATAATGTTTTCTCACGATCCTTGTATCAAAATACTTGTCCTGTAGCCGTGAAGCAACATACAGAACACAATTTTGTCATTTAATTATTGAGACTTGAAATGAAAGTACATAACTTTTTAGTTTCCATTTTTACATAAAGTAACGATAATTCTTTATGAATTATAGGCATTTAAATTATACTTTTCATACTTCAGAAGAAAGCAAATTACACTTGCAACAATTTATTTTATTGTGCAATCTTTAAGATGTAGTTGAAGTCTTTTAAATGTGATTAAAGATGTACTCTTTAAATGCAAGATATAACTTTTTGAAAATATCTTTTCTAAAACTGATTGTACCTATGAAATTCATATAACCTCTCTTTAAAATATTCCATCTAGTTAATTTATGACAGACCTAAAATCAAAATATCTCAGCCTACAAGAGATGTAATCCTCAATAAAAGCTTGTATAGGTACTAAATGATGCAAAAGATAAAAGAACGGTAATAAATCATGCACCAGCAATATAGAAAGTCCTTCCGCGAAAAAAGTAAAACATGGCTGGAAAGACAGGTCAATCAAACATTGAAAGAACATCAAAGTAAAGTCAGATTAAAATTCGCCATGCAATCAGGACGAGCAGAAAAGCACACACGGAGTAACTGGACACACTATACTGTTCGATAAAACCACATTCATCAGTAAAGCACCGCAATTCTTCGCAGAGAAAGACACAATCGAAATGTTGCGTCCCAACAATGTCAATATGGACACTGGATATGATGTTAATCCGATTTGACATTCCATCTGCCGTTTACTTAAAAGTCAATATCCACATGACAAAGAGTTGCATCGAGCTTTGTGGATGACAAGTGAACCAGAATTCGTCAGATTCAGGTCAGACCTGAAGAAGCGTAGCGCAATCTTTAAGAAACGTCAGCGAAACAAATATAACAGCTACGATGGAAAGTTGAAGGACCATAACAACTACGTAATTCAAATCGTCGTCGAAGTTTCATGTACAAGGTGTTTCATTTGAAGTCCATGCAATCATGTGTTAGACTAATTATTCAGATTCAGTAATAGCTATTAGTTTGATACTTTCTTTATACAGTTGCTATTTGCATTTGAAGTTGGACAATGTGGTCTTTGAAGCATTAGGATTTGGGTTAGGTTCTGAGATTTGATTTTTTTAATTATATTGCAAATTTCTTTGCACGAAGGGATATGAGACATTTTGTGTGAAAAGATTTTACAGGGCAATATTAACAATCAGTGGCATATTTGAAATTGAAATTAAGAGTCTGGAATTGTAAATTGAGGTTAGGAGATTTAGGTTCTACTGCAAGAGTTAAAATACAAGTAGTGTTATTATGGTGAACAGTTGCTAACACATTCAAATTATTTTTATTTTTAAATATGTGTTACATATAGGAATGATGACTATGGTTAAAACATAAAAAAGGATTGAAAGACAATCGAAATACCAAGGTGGTATCGATCAAACGTATTCCTACGTCGTGAAGGGAGCTCGATAATCTCAAGCAAGATAAATGTATAAAGTATGATAATAGCTTTCGACTGGGTCGTTTTGTATAGCATATTTTATTACAATATGTTTCGTATAGCAAGAATTTCATTCTGGCGTCCCATAATGACAAAATTTCAAAATGATGGCATTTTAGGAAGGATTGAAAATATTGCATGTTCTATAGCAATATAATCAAGAACCTATACAAAATTTTTCTCTGGAACTATTCTTTCAACCACTCATTAAATACTCTTGAATACTTATTAAATACATAATTGAATTCACATAAATATAATTTGAATGCAAATTTATTCAATTATTCGTATGATTAAGTTTGAAGTTTTCTTGCAACCAACTTTTTTATTAACTTTTGAGTTGTGCTATTTGTTAATGAAATTAGCACGATTAAAAGATGGTACTTCATATAAGAAGTGAAAAGTATTTGTTGATACTAGCGACAGTAACGTCCAGCGTGTGAACTAATCAAAATGGCCGACGTATGTGGACCCTTGACGCTGTAAACTATCATAACATTTTATATTTATTATGAAACAACAAGTAAAAGTGTACTCAACAATATTGTATGGTACTGTAATTGTTTTTTACAGCCTACTCTTAAAATGTTACATATATTGAAGATTGTTGTTTGAACAATGTATAGCAAATTTAAGATAATTTTATTTTCGTCAGGGTCATATCTGACCTGGGTCTTTGCTGCTGAACTATTATTGTCTTTACTACACTTACAAGTGTATAACATACTCTTACTTTTCAGTCGCCGTTAAAAAAACAAATGACTAATATTTTTGAATAATCACCAATAATCTTGAATAATCATCAATCATTTATAATTTTGAACAATCACCAATTAAGTAATCTTGAATAATCATAAATTAAATAATCTTGAATAATGATAAATTAATTTTGAAGAATTATAAATTAAATAATATAGATCTGACAACTTAATATAGAAACAAAATAATCCAACATAAAAATGATAATTTTTGTGACATGTGCCTCATTAAGTTCAACTTCATTTTTTAACGATGTTCACTTCTTGAAAATAGTACATTTTGGTGGAGCACCCAGTATATTAACAGGAATATTGTAACAGAGATATCAGTTTGTCTCCAATTTGTCATTTGTACGATTCTCAATTAAAGTTTGCGGATTTCGTACCTTGAGAGAACGAGTTTTTCGTCATAGAGGGCGCACGACTCGAAGTACGTAATTGAACCGGTAAACGTGCCTCTGCACGGATTCAGAAGGAATGCCCATTGTTATTCTGCGAACGAACTCAATATTTCTTCCGTTATCGAGAAATTAAGCCGTACCATGAGAAATTGAGCAACAGGATCGCCGAGGAAGTGACGATAAAATAATTTAGAAGGATCAAATTTCTTGAGGGAGCAGGGGAATGGTTGCCTAGAGTTCACGGTTTCCATTATCTACACAAATGAGGTTATTTTCAGGCTAATAATGAAGTATGGTGGATTACTTTTATTTGCCCCAAATGAGCAAATTACATATATTGCTAATATTTAAGGATTCTTTGGATGAATATAGCATTGCTATAATATTGTACTATGCTATTTTATTGCAATATTATGTTTGTAATATTTCAATATTCAGAAGATGGAAATATGAGCACAAATTTTTGGATTGGTAAATTATTAAAATTTTCAGTTGTCATATTTCTTTATTTTAATGTTCCTGAAATTTCAAATTACCAAATTTTACATTTGTCAATTTTTATACTTTAATATTTCCAAGTTTCTGAATTCTCAAATCTTTACATTTCAAAATTCCCAAATTCCCAAATTCTCAAACTTTCAAATTTCTAAATTTCCCAATTGCCAAATTTTCAAATTTCTAAATTCCCAAATTCCCAAATCCCCAAATTTCCAAATTCCCAAATTCCCAAATTCCCTAATTCCCTAATTCTCAAACTTTCGAATTTCTAAATTTCCAAATTGCCACTTTTTCAATATCTAAATTTCCAAATTGCCACATTTTCAATTTCTAAATTTCCAAATTGCCACATTTTCAATATCTAAATTTCCAAATTGCCACATTTTCAATTTCTAAATTTCCAAATTGACACATTTCAAAATTTCTAAATTTCCAAATTGCTACATTTTCAAATTTGTAACTTTCCAAATTCCCACATTTTCAAATTTCTAAATTTTCAAATTCCACATTTTCAAATTTCTAAATTTTCAAATCCCACATTTTCAAATCCCTAAACTTTCAAATCTCTACATTTTCAAATTTCCAAATCATACAAATTCTCGAATTCTCAAATTCACAAATTACTAGATTTGAAATTCCAAATGTCCAAAAGCCCAAATTTCCAAATTCCAATTCTCAAACTTTGAAAATTTAATAACCTAATAACTCAAAAATGTAAAAACCCAAAAATATAAAAATATAAAATTGAAAAGTCACATCATGAACTACAAACACAATTCCTTACAAAACAACGCAACCAATTTATATCAATTAGAACAGTTCCACGAAAACGAAAACAAACAATTGCCGGCGATTTCTACGGAAAATGAACTATCTAGTCCGTGAATTTGTCCAGCAACATATTTGGATCTAGTTATCTTGTTTGGCTATCATTTCAGCGTGTTGAAACGCAAGGATAGCATTTCAGGTAGAGTAAACCAGGATCTAAAACGTGATATTTATTCGGTATGGATATAATTATCGTCACTTGTAGAATTCTGGCTGCAGCTTCTTTGTTTGACGGTGTCGTCGAACCACGAGATGAGTTGGTTTTAAATATTTTATTTCTTCAAGCTTATTAAGTTATTTTAGTATAATTATTACGAACAGGTATATCTCTGGCAGAGAGACTGTAAATTACTGTCTCTGGGTCTTCAGAGAGTACTAGTTTTATGTAGCTAGTTTTAATATGTTTTATGTAACTAGTTTTAGTTTGACTTGCAATTTCTGGTCTTGACATTTGATGAAAATGCGAGTTTACCCTTCTGGAAAGGTAATTTTAAGGTTATGTTTAGGGAAGTGCACCCAGTGTCACAAATAGGATCTGTGGCGCCGCATGTGGGCCAGATCGCCTCAAAACAGCGCCATCTCTCTCTCTTTACTCTTTAATTACCCATTTCAATTTTCAAAACTCAGAGTAAGAATAATACAAAAGCTCGTCTTATTCACTCGTCTTACTTCAAAAAGTTACATTCCTAACATTCCGACTTCCGTAACAAACATTTCAATCATGGCGGATCGCGACAGTGAAGAATTTCTCAATGTACACGCAGATGCTGCATCTGACTGCTGCACAATTTGTCACACCGAAAAGAAGTATTAAAAGCTACATAGAAGATACGAACGAAGTTTCGTTTCGTTATGCACAAACTATATCGAAGTTCGTTTACATTACTTCACTTTCGTATTTAAGTAGGAAACAGCCGGTGTATTAACCTATGAGTAGTAACCTATGAGATTGGTTAGGTTGAGACGCGTAAAATTTCCGGTCAGCATCGTGTTAAAAGTAGCGGAATACTATAAACTAGTTCAAGGTTAACTATATTGGCCTATTTTTCTATCAATCGGTAACAACCTGCCAACCCAGGAATTGGCGCGTAGGTCGACCCAAAGTAAAAGAAGCCACTCGTTCTCTCCGCCTGTCACCACCGTGAACACTTCCAGCGCGACATATCGGCAAATAAAAATACTGACAACAACTGCTGAACGCAATTCGCACTCACTCTCGAGACGTTTGCCGACTGTCTTTTTTGGTCTAATCGGTGTGACAGCTCGTGTCAATAGTTCGCTCGAAAATACGTGAGTGTCCATTTTTCTATTCTGACCAATTGGGGCTGTAGTCCTTCCAAACACCTAGGTCAGCCTTACCCAACTCCTGGGTTGGCTACGGTACTGGAATATCTGCGTTTAAGAATTTGACCGAAAAGGGAAAGTGATCTGAGGGGCTAAGGGTTGATAAGGATAAATGCAAGTCGGTGGAATGACCGGCTACGAAGTTTACAGATATTTCCCCGGATGCCAAACGCGCAATATACCGCGCATAACCTCGAACGACTATTATTTCATTTCGCCTGGATGCTTTAAAAATACGATTTTTCCACTCGATTGAAGAATTACGTCGGTTCAGATTGTTTTCCAGTTTAACGGAATACTATTTATATAACTACCAGCGGTCCAAACACTTCTTTTGTAGTATAAAATTTTATTGAATTTCGATAACTGTGCAGTCAAATACGCCGACTTCTATGTTTACGATCTTCTTTCCTGGTTCGTTGGGAAAATAATATTTCATTCTGTTGTCATTAAAGCGCATTTCGTTCGCTGTGTATATAAGGATAAAATAAAGGTAATATAAATTTGATCGCTTTTTGATGCTTCCTTTGCAGGTTTTAAAATGTTTATTCGGCTTTTGATGGTGATATAATAAATTTGATGCTAAATCAAAATGTGCTAAATTAGAGGCAGGTTTGAAAGTTTTTGCATTTTCATATTTACACATTGTAAAATTTTTATATCTACAAATGCAGATATTACAATTTTACAACTTTACAATTACAATTACAATTACATTTATAATTATAATTACAATTTTACATTACAAGGTACAATTTTCAATTTAACAAATATTTAGGTTATCAATATGTCAAATTTTTAAATTCGAATATTTATACATATTTCAATCTTGAAATATATTTTTTATACAGTGAAGTGCACAACTTGACTCTGTAGTCTGACTTTTAAAAGTTTGTCAAATATTAAAGTGACAAAAAATGTATTTTTTATGAAGTTCGAAAAGCCAAATTGCAAAATTTCTCGCTGTACGCTGTTATACACTGTACAAAATATTTTAATTGATGTTTTAATATATTATGTATTATTATATACTGATTTAAAATTTTTGAAATTTATAAATTTTCAATTTTTCAGATTTCCAAATTCATGAAACAAATCCACAACAAATTCTCAAATTTCCAAGTTCACAAATTTCTATTTCACAAATCTCACAATTCTCAAAGTTTCAAACTCATGAGTCTAAAATTTAAAATTATTAAATTACTCATATCCCCAAATTAGCAACGTTTAAAATTTCCCAAAGCCCCATATTCCTAAATTCCCAAATTTCGCAAACCCTAAATTCTCAAATTTCCAAATTTCCAAATTTCTCAAATTTTCAAATTTCCAAATTTCCAAATTTCTCAAATTTTTCAAATTTTTCAAATTCCCAAATTTCCAATTTTCCAAATTTCCAAATTTCCAAATTTCTCAAATTCCCAAATTTTTAATTTTCTCAAATTTCCAACCCCCAAATTCTCAAATTCCCAAATTTCCAAAATTCCAAATTCTCAAATTTCCAAATTTCTCGAATTCTTAAATCCTCAAATTTCCAAATATGTCAAATCCCCAAATTCTCCTAATTCCCCAAATTTTCAAATCCCCATATCCCCACGTTCCCCAAACCTAACAATTTCCGAATTTCCAAATTTACAAATCTTCAACTGGTAATTTTCGTATCACACGTGTACACAATTTCATCCGCAGTACAAATACAATATTTCTCCCTCAATCTCTTTGTTTATTTTATCGACGAACCTCCGGTTTCGAGCTTGCAATTGTTATAATCGTACAAGACGCAAAATTATCAAGTTTATAATAGCAGCCGCTCAATACGCTTTCGATAAATGAACTCGCAGGTTAACAGGTTGATATAAGCGATGTATTTTCCGGACATAAATATCGTGGAAAATGTATGAGAGATACACGTCACTTGAATTCACCGAAATAACAAAAGAATACTCGAGGGTCTACCAATTAACAGCACCGATTGTTAATACGTGGCGAGATATTGATCAAAGTTTAATAGAAAGATTTAATAACAGTATAGCGAGGAATATTTTCCAATTAATTTATCGTATCTACTGGTGCAGTAATTGAATATTGAAAACTTTTACTGTAATTAATTATTGAACAAAGTGGTATTCTGTTAGTGAATTTTATTTCTGCTTGTTTTTTGAGTAACACTTTTTTTCAAGGGAGCAATTGCTTTTGTGAATATAATTGTTTTACAAGAATTTTTATTGCAGATTATTATATGTCTTAAAGTAAGTTTTAAAGAAAGGAGAACAATTTAAGACCTAATAGTCAAAAAAGTGTAATGATTTATTGTGGATCAAGTTGAGGTTATGTTTCTTGTAGCTGAGGTTTCTTTTACAGTTAAAAAAATTGCTTGCAATATTAACAATATATCAATGCATATTTACTGAAATGTTAAAAATACTTCTAACAAAAAAATACTATATACCAAAGTATTAAAAATGCATTCACAGGTGTTGAATAATCAAATGAATATGTGACAGTTCTAGCACCACATATGTAAATTAAGAGTCTGAATTAACAATTTATAACAAATTATACAGAACTATCTAAATTAAGCTATTTATAACAATATATAGCTTTCTACAGATTTTGTCAAAAATATGAGGTTGGTAGTACTGTAATGTACTTAACCTAAAACAATGAATTAGCATATCACTTTTAAACAAACATTTAAATATGTAGTACAAACTTATGCGAAACTTTTATTTAGCACAAAATGTACTTAAAACTGCTTCCTAATGTAAAACTCACAATTAAAGTGAATATTAATATTATTTAAGGATTCTAAAATATCTCATTGCGTTTTATTACGTTGTGTATCCTTACATTTCTAAGAGTATCATAAAAGCTGTGCAATATCAACTACATTAACGATGTTAAAATATGCAGTAAATTATCTCATTCATAATCTGAAGTTGCCGAAGGTATTTGAAGCGTTCATTAAAAGCAAAAATAGCAAGAACGATTCATTTGAACCTGCTTTTATCCGATAAGTCCTATTCTGCTCCACCTATTTAATTCCTTGGAGTTCAATCAGACACTTGACCCGGTGTTCTGTTATCAGAAACCGTTTTGTTCATCGATAGAATTATTTAAAGTAAATAACGAATTTAAGGCAATATTGTTGATATTTTAATCCGTCGTTTACATTCAACTCCAAACGATTTAGCACAATTTTTACTTTCAATATATGTTATTAAAAATATTACACTATTTTATTTGATATAAACTTAATATAGGACCTTTAATAATTTTTTAACAAATTATACACCTAATTGTAGGTTCTATAATATATCAATTTGTATTGCGTACCGATGTCATTGATTAAAATTGTCGTGAAGTTTGAAATGTGTACCGATGTCAACCCACGAGTTGGCGCGTGAGGCTGACGTGTTTAGAAGAGCTCCAATTGGTCAGAATAGAAAAATGGACGCCTTACACGTATTTTCGGCGGTAGAATTGACTCGAGCGGTCAGCACACCAATTAGACACTTGTTTAATTTTTCCGTGTCATATTGGGTCCATTAGACGTAGTTGATTATGATGGAATCTTTAAGTACAACGCGATTCTAATGCGCCATATTTAACAACTCTGTGGCGCCATCCACAGTCCCTAACTGCGCCATGAACTATAAAATGGCGGACTATTACAAGTTCAAGGAACGCAGCAGTTTACTTAATAGCAAAACTGGACTAAAATATTATTTTTTCAACACTAAAAACTACATTTCAGTACTAATTATATAATATAGTTCCTAAAATAGTATATTTCAATAATACTCACACATTCACCTGGAAATATTAGAAACCGACAAGGTTATATACTATCAAAACTCGTTTCCAGAATTTTTCTAACCATGAGAACTAACCATAAAACTGAGTTTTAACTTTGTATTAAAATATTTTCTGCATATATTGCGATTTACTCTCAATTTTCTTCTCTCTGATATTCTAAACATAACTTCTCGTACGTGTGACAACATGGTAGACAGATACAATGCATGTTTCATTATTTCATGCGTCAATTTATCAGAACCATTACAGTATTCATAGCAGTACAAGCACAGTAATTTGTCGATAAATTATTAATAGTTTATTGACGAGTTCCTGATAAATTTTATTATTTCGTATAAAATACACGTTTTAATTATCGGCTCTTTTAATTTCAGCATCTTTGATCGAGGTGCGGAGACAAATTAGTATCATGATCGTCATATTCTTCCTCATTTAAGTTTTTTTTTACTTATTCTTCCTGTCGTGCTTCATTATCACCCTGAGCTGCTATGACCGTTATCACGATCTTCTTCGAGAACAAAAAGAAGGATCTTCAAGGCTATCAGTATCGATTACATCGCCTCCATCATTACTCTTAAGTCCTGTAAAGTACTCCTCAATATTCTATCAAATCTCAGACTATGGTGCCTTGTAACCATCGTTACATTGTGTGTTAGAATAACTTGTTACATTGCACTTGAATAACTTATGTTACGTACACATTGGTTAGGTTATGGTTCTTGAAAAATGTAGACAACAGTCTTAGATTTATCTTAGACTTATAGTAATTTGTTTATTATTAATATTTTTCTTGTTCAAGAATTTGAAACTTTACTTTTCATTGTGAAATTTTGGGTAATTATTTATTTTATTAAATAAGATTTTTATATACAAAACTTTTTAAGTTATAGATTTTCAAATCATGAAATTTCAAAGCCTCGAATTCCCAAATGTACGAAATCTAAAATTCCCAAATTCTTAGATTTCCAAATCCTCAAATATAAAAATTCTCAAGCTCCCCAATTCTCATCTTTCCAAATCCCTATATTCCTAAATTCTCAATTGCTCGAATTCCAAAATTTTCAAATTCTCAAATTCCAAAATTCCCAAATTCCCTAATCCTCAAGCTCCCAAATGGCAAATTTCGCAAATTCTCAATTTTCCAAATCTCTAATCTTCAAATTCTCAAATTCCCCAAATTCTCAGACCTCCAAATACGTTAAAATCCCAATTCTCAACTTTCCGAATCTCTAAATCCCCAAATTCCCAAATATCCAAATTCTCAAACTCCCAAATTATAAATTTCGCAAATTCTCAAATCCAAAAATTCTCAATTTTCCAAACCTCTAATCTTCAAATCCTCAAATTCCCCAAATTTCCCAATCTCTCCAAATTCCCTAATTTCCCCAATTTCCTAATACCCAAAACTCTAAATCCCCAAATTCAATAATTCCTAAATCTCTCTCAAAATTCCCTAATTTTCCCAATTTCCTAATACCCAAAACTCTAAATCCCCAAATTCAAAAATTCCTAAATCTCTCTCAAAATTTCCTAATTTCCCCAATTTCCTAGTATCCAAAACTGTAAATCCCCAAATTCAATAATTCCTAAATCTCTCCCCAAATTCCCTAATTTCCCCAATTTCCTAATACCCAAAACTCTAAATCCCCAAATTCAATAATTCCTAAATCTCTCTCAAAATTTCCTAATTTCCCCAATTTCCTAATATCCAAAACTTTAAATCAATTCAATAATTCCTAAATCTCAAAACTCCCAAAATCAAAAAATTCCCAAATCCAAAAACCTAGAAACTCTCAAATTTTCAAATTTTCACCGTAAACGGCAGAATCTTAGCCAACACTCGTAACTCAGCTTAGTAATTACAATTTTCTTGGTACAACCTACCCAAAGCCACCATTAGCACGGTGTAAGGAAAGTCACATACGGGCGGGCGAGAAGATCCTCGTTAATTTCGATGCTAATGCGCTGTGATCAGATTAGATTCTGTAAGTGGAGAGCATCGATTTCAGCAGGGAAGGACGAAGTGACAAATAATATCAGCCGGCTTATAGTTACTATTCGTCCAGTTTCTATCACGCGACAATAACTCGTGTGCCGGCGAACAAAATCGATGATGTGCCTGTCTGAATGTTTCACATGCTTGCAACAGAAAATACCAGTCACTGCTATTACATCAAGCGAATAAACTTTGACTACAAACATTTCGCCTAGGGAGATAGCCTAGGGATTTTATTTCAACGATAAAATGTCGATATTTTTACTCGTATATTTATATATACTCTTATATGTATATTGTACTTTTTCATATAATTTATGCATTTGCATTTATTTATATATTCGTGTGTGATTTGTGGAGTTTATATATTGCTACTTATTTACTTATGTATTTATATATTTTTCTATGCATTTTTATTTATTTGTATATACTTATATGTTCTTATATGTTCTAAATTTATGCATTCAATAGTTATTGTTATATGATATGTGATATATGATATGTGATATATGATATGTGATATATGATATGTGATATATGATATGTGATATATGATATATGATATATGATATGTGATATATGATATGTGATATATGATATGTGATATATGATATGTGATATATGATATGTGATATTTGATATGTGATATATGATATATGATATATGATATATGATATCTGATATGTGATATGTGATATGTGATATGTGATATGTGATATGTGATATGTGATATGTGATATGTGATATGTGATATGTGATATGTGATATGTGATATGTGATATGTGATATGTGATATGTGATATGTGATATGTGATATGTGATATGTGATATGTGATATGTTACATGTGATATGTTACATGTGATATGTGATATGTGATATGCGATATATGATATGTGATATATGATACGTGATATGTGATATGTGATATATGATACGTGATATATGATTTGTGATATATGATATGTGATATATGAAACACCATGTACATTAAAACTTTCTTCATAGAAAACTGCAAATAATAATTCAACATTTCTCCTGCGTATACTAAAATTAGTCCTTACATAGGTCTTTATATGTGTATTAAATATATAGGTCTTCATACCATTTCTACAAAGAAACAACAAATTACAAAAAACTTAATAATTACAGTCCTTGTTCTCAACTCTAGTTTTCGAAATACCTAAAAATCTGAGAATCACATGTCACCTACATTCCCAGTATAAAATTTAACGCAAAAGTCTTCGACTTTGATCAGCAAAAACCTAACCTATCAGCATCCAAAGATTTTCCACCCGTTCTATAAATTTGTTCAACTTCATTCGAGCAACGTCGGTCTGCATTGTTCATGGAAATAATTCCAGAAATGGGTGCACTCTTAAAGGTCATCGAAACGGATATTGATCCCGGATCCCAAATGCAATCGTTACATTTCTATCCAAAGGTGAACGGAACGGTTGCATCAATGATAATACGCAGACGTGCCAAGATTCGAAATTCGTTTCGGTCCCTGCATTTTCGTTGTTATAACCTTTCTCTTGCGACTCGTCTGTCCGCTTTGTTCCCTTTGCTTGAATTTACATAGACCCCGGGTCAAGCTACAGATTACAAATCTAGATATCATCGCGGAATCCTGCTGGCTTACCTACGCGAACGAACGAAATATTCGATTTCGTTCCGGCAGCCATTCCGGTAACGTTTGTTGATATTGCTCGTACGTTACACACATTTTAATATTACCTGGAGTCGTTTCAAAGTTCTTCTACACAGGGTGTCGGTAGAAAGATAGTTTAAATATCTTTCATATTATAAATTATTAGGTCTGATAATTTAGGGCTCTGAATTATTAGGGTTGGGGAGGAACTGAAGTAGAGAGAATTGAGATTTAGAGAAAATTTTCAGGTGTGAAGTTGAGAGTTGCAGAAAATTGTTAGGTTACCTTGAGATTTAGAGAAAATTCAGAGTTGGAGAGAAAATTAACTATATCTGATCTTAAAATGTTTATACACATTTCTGTTTTTGTATGGCCTAAGTTTTGTTAACCTGGTCAAAACTTCATTTGGACTTATGCTTCAAATGTTTATACTCATTTCTGTTTTTGCATGAACTGAGTTATGCTAACCTAGTCAGACTTCATGTGGACTTATGCTGAAAATGTTTAGAATCACTTCTGGTTTTACATGATCTAAGTTATGCTAACTCAGTCAAACTTCATCTGGATTTATGCTTAAGATGTTCATACACATTTCTGTTTTTGCATGAACTGAGTTATGCTAACCTAGTCAGACTTCATGTGGACTTATGCTGAAAATGTTTAGAACAACTTCTGGTTTTACATGATCTAAGTTATGCTAACTCAGTCAAACTTCATCTGGATTTATGCTTAAGATGTTCATACACATTTCTGTTTTTGCATGAACTGAGTTGTGCTAACACAGTCAGACTTCATGTGGACTTATGCTGAAAATGTTTAGAATCACTTCTGCTTTTACATGATCTAAGTTATGCTAACTGAGTCAAACTTCATCTGGACTTATGCTTAAGATGTTCATACTCATTTCTGTTTTTGCATGTACTGAGTTATGCTAATCTAGTCAGACTTCATCTGGACTTATGCTGAAAATGTTTAGAATCACTTCTGGTTTTGCATGATCTAAGTTATGCTAACCCATTCAGACTTCATCTGGACTTATGCTTCAGATGTTCATACTCATTTCTGTTTTTGCATGTACTGAGTTATGCTAATCTAGTCAGACGTCATCTGGACTTATGCTGAAAATGTTTAGAATCACTTCTGGTTTTGCATGATCTAAGTTATGCTAACTCAGTCAAACTTCATCTGGACTTATGCGTCAGATGTTCATACTCATTTTTGTTTTTGCATGAACTGAGTTATGCTAACCTAGTCAGACTTCATGTGGACTTATGCTGAAAATGTTTAGAATCACTTCTGCTTTTACATGATCTAAGTTATGCTAACTCATTGTCAGTCAAACTTCATCTGGACTTATGCTTAAGATGTTCATACTCATTTTTGTTTTTGCATGAACTGAGTTATGCTAACCTAGTCAGGCTTCATCTGGACTTATGCTGAAAATGTTTATACTTATTTCTATTTGTGCATGAACTGAGTTGTGCTAACTCAGTCAAACTTCATCTGGACTTATGCTTAAGATATTCATAGTCAGTTGCATACTTATTTCTTCTAATAATAACACTTAATTCTTTGCTACTTTTAAATGCATAGAATAATCTTCAGAAGAGTTACTGTGAAATAGTAATTTATGAAGTTTCTCATTTGTAAAGGCGAAAATGATCTACGAGGACATCTGTAAATATCAGTTAGGATTTTGTGCTGAACGGGGTTTAAAATTGTTAAAAGGCGTCCGTTTGAAAGGGATCGTATAAAATGCATTAATTCTTGCACGAGGTTGATGATTTATCCAGTGAAAGAGGATGGTAAAATTCTCTGGATGCAGATTTCAAAATCTTTAGATATAACATCAAGGGAAATCCTTCGGATGAGTAGATTGAATGAAGACCGCATGAAAGCGAGGCTACGTATCTAATGTAGAGATCTCCGGGATTTAATTGCGGAAAATCGGATTTTGCTATTACGCAAAAAGAACTCCTTAAACTAATTTTTAACCCACTTCCCATCTTTACCTAAGGAAATTCATGCAGGTTACTTAAACGATTTTAATAAATTCTATTTTACTACAGTCGTTTCCGTTATGTGGCAGTTTTCATCGTTAACCTTATTGCACAATGTCTATAATCTGCATTTTATGAATCGCGTTTTAAGAATTCTCCTTTGAAACTCAATATGTTCTTGTTCATTGAGGAAGTTACTAAACCAGATTTAATGGGGATGTGAAATTAAATGGATGTAGGTTTTGGGGAATAAGATGACACATTTTTGGTTTTTATTAATTTGTTAAAGCATTTGTTAGGTTATGAAATAGTTTGTAATGATGTTATAGTAAGTTTGAAATGTTTACAATAAGTATTTAAAGTGGTAGTAATTTTTAACCTAGTTGTTCTGAGGCAGTCGCAACAGAAGTGGATGTAGGCTTTGGGGATTAAGATGACACATTTTTGGTTTTTATTAATTTGATGAAGCATTTGTTAGGTTATAAAATAGCTTGTAGTGATATAATAGTAGGTTTGAAGGCTTTACAATAAGTACTTTGAGCGATAATATTGACAATATAGTAATTCCTAACCTAGTTGTTGATGTAAGGCTGTTGTGAGATAACCTAAACTAACATTTTGTGTGAATCTACATGTGTAGAACATTGCTGATGGTGATTTGTAAATTTAGGAATATGAAAATTTGAGAACTCGAGAACTTGGAAATTTGGAAGTATAGAAATTTAAATATTTAGGAATTTGGAAATTTGGAACTACGGAAATATGGGAATGTGGAGATTTAGGAATTTGAGAACTTACAGAATTGGGAAGATGTACATTTAATAGTTTGGCAATTTAGGAACTGTGAAAGTTGGAAATTAAGGAAATTTGGGAATTTAGGAATTAGAAAATTTAGAAATTTGGAAATTTATGTACTTGGATATTTCGGAATTTGGAACTTTAGAAATTTGGAAATTTAGGTACTTGGGAATTTAGGAATTTGGAACTTTAGAAACTAGGAAATTTAGGAATTAAAAAATTTAGAAATTTGGAAATTTAGGTTCTTCGGAATTTAGGAATTTGGAACTTTCGAAATGTGGAAATTTAGGTGCTTGGGAATTTATGAATTTGGAACTTTACAAACTAGGGAATTTATGAATTAGAAAATTTAGAAATTAGGAAATTTAGGAATTAGAAAATTTAGAAATTTAGAAATTCAGGTACTTGGGAATTTAAAAACGAGGAAAATGAATTAGAAAGATTGACTGAGAATTGAATTTTTATTTTCAGTCATCAGTTCGTTCACTCAATTTGTTATTATTACGCCCAAACGTCAATTACTCATGTTTCCTGCTTTTTGCATGCGATTCGATAAATAATTCTGGTGAAATCGTTTGAATGTTACGAGGTTTTCATTGCTGTTATTCGTTTATACCACAATCTGTTACAGGACGAATAAATAAAACTAACTTTTCATCGTTCGATAAGGTAGAAACAATTTCATCATTTTATTCGATTAGAAAAATGTAATTCATCAAATGTTTGTTGTCCTTTTATTGAAATATTGTTTGTAGAACGAGTATGGGGATAAAATTTGGTTAAATTATTAATATTAACAGTATAGTTGTAACGTACAAGCACATTTCTTACAAAAATAATAATTTCAATTAAAAAATTTAGTAAAAAATATTTGCAAATTATATATGTAGATAAACTGTTGTATGATTACTTTTGAATTAAAAATAATCGTGTATAATGAACAATTATTTAATTGTATTAAATATTGCTTAATAGCATTTAAAATTATTAAACAATATTATGAAGTAGTTAAATATAATATTAATTGTTATAGTAGTAATATTAAATAAATATTATTATATTATGTCAAATATTATTTAAACATTACTTGATAGTATTCTATAATAATTATAAATATTTTTAAATGAGATCAACATCTTAAGTAATATTAAAAATCTTGAGAAATATTGGGTTGAACAACTATTTATTTAATATTTATAACAATTTATGAACCTGACAAAAATATTGTATATTCAATAGAAATTATGAGTAGCTTTAAATAATATTAACATCTTAAATAATAATATTAAAAATATCTATAAGTATTAAACAATAGTTTATTTAACATTTATAACAATTTATGAACCTGACAAAAATATTGTATATTCGATAGAAATTATGAGTAGCTTTAAATAATATTAACAATTTAAATAATAATACTAAAAATATTTATAAGTATTAAACAACTTGTGTAATATTTGTAACAATTCATGAACCTATTTACAAATGTTGAACATTCTGTTCCGTGAGTAATTCTACCAAAAGTTCGTAAATTACTTAATATTAATAAAATACCGAATCACGTTCCCCAATTCGCATGCACGACATATTGTTCCCGTGTTATTCTTCGAAACATTTCGTCAATGCAATAATTTCGTATTAAGTTCCATAATAAACGCAATATCCACGGTTCATTTTCACTGCGATGCAGTTATATAATTTAATTAATACCAACGATGCTGAAACGTGAACTGTTAAAGCTATTACGGATGTAAACGAGTTAAACAGCTACTGGCTACATATGAATTCGAGAAATTAACGCGCATAAGTCTGCGTCTGAGATACGCTGGCTTAGTTTCATTTCTCGCTAAAATATTGTACACAAAATTGCGAAATAAAAAACAAGCAAATATTATTACAAACTATTTCTATGACCACATTATCAATTCAATTCAAATGAAATAATAATAGTTTTCTATAAATTGAAGCACGAACATCTAGAAATATTGATTTAAATTTCCTATCAATATTTCATTTACTGTATAAACGTGGAAATATTTAAATATTTTTGTGAAATCTAATTCTTTATGTATTTCATCATATGACATTCTGACGTCAGCATGTACACTCGCTGTCAAGATTTTTTTTTGACGGACCTGAAATTTGATATTTGTGGACCCGTCATCTGATACTTGTTAACCTGAAATTTGATATGTGTTGACCTGAAATTTGATATAATTTGTGGACCTGAAATTTGATATTTGTTGACCTGAAATTTGATATTTATGGACTTGTCATTTGATATTTGTGGACCTGAAATTTGATACTTGTGGACCTGAAATTTGATATGTGTTGACCTGAAATTTGATATAATTTGTGGACCTGAAATTTGATATTTGTTGAACTGAAATTTTATATTTATTGACCTGAAATCTGATATTTGTGGACCTGAAATTTGATATTGTCAGTACTCAACGACGGTATTTAAGAAATTCAATGTTCTGAGTGCTTGATAACTTAAAATTCGAGTGTTCGAGTATTTCACAATTCGAAATTCGAACATTTGAGTATTCGACGACTCGAAATTCTAACCGTTGAGTATTTTATTTTGACGATAAGTGACACACATTTCACTTCACCAAACTCTGCACCTAAAAATAAAAAAACCTACTAAAAGAGTCTCTTAACCACTTTGATAGAACTGACTTCTTACACCCTATTTTAAAATATAGTCTTAAATTGCACCCCATTTTAAAGCATACTTATTGCACCCTGTCTCTAACATAATCAAGTATAAATAATTAAACGACTTTCAAAAATAATTGGAAACGAACGAGAAATTTTACTAATCGGTTTCAAAGAAATCGCATAACCGAATCATGAAGCCGTGACTAAATCTCTCGACAAGTTTGTCTCGTCTGGTTTTCATAGAAGGAAAACTATGACCACAGTTCTGTCCCTTTGGTAAAATCGGGAGAATAAGGATTTCGTCGGGAAATATAAAGAGACCGGCTTAGTCTCCGCTTGACCCGCTTACGTTAACTCGGCCCATTCACTGCCGAGTTTCTCGAGTACTTTGCAAACTTTAGCGCGTTCGTGGATGGCTTATAAGTAAGTGAGCGAGTGAGTATGTGTACCCTGGTTATGTAAAGTATTCACCCTGACAGGATACTTAAGACGAGGATCTTTCATGTTGCAGATTTACCCAAGTTCGGTAAACCGTTGAACAACCTGACGGTCTCGGTGGGCCGTGAAGCCATTTTCACCTGCATCGTGGAAAATCTTGGCCCGTACAAGGTAAGATTTCTTAAGTTTGACACTATTTGTACAAGGGTGTCCTTGTATCGCTGCTTTAAAAGTATCAAAGTTTTCGAAGTATTCGAAGTTATTCAATGGAATATTCTAAATGACGGAGGTGACATGTTATCGTCACTGACCTATCATTTGACAGGTTATGTTCGATCAACAGGTTCAAACCAATTATTCTTGCAATGTTACAAAGAAACTTGAAATGTTAGGCGAATGTGATCAACTGATAACTACAGTTAAATTTAAGATGTCCTCGAAATCAGGTTTGGCACATTTGAGCTATGAGGTGCGAGTGTACGAGGTGCGTCACGTGCGTCACAGTGGCGATTGAACGACGCGAATCATTAGGAATTCCAACAAGTGAATATAAGTGGATCTAAATGAATTTGACTTCGGACTAGTTTATTTTGCTATGTACTTGACTGTTCTTCGAAGATTTACGTTTTACAAAAGCTCGGAGTGGGCGTATTTTTGTGACATTGCTGAGGGGAAACAGTTTCTAATTTTCTATTGGTTTAGCTAAAATTCGGGTGGAGATGGAAATACAAGTGACGTATGAAGTGGTTTACCCAAAGTGACTGTGGCAAGTAATAAAACCAAGTACCTCGACATGTATAGAAAACAGCAAATACTGCTAAGGTTAAGGGTTCTGACTAACAATAAACCAAAAAATCGCTAGAATGTAATGACTTAGGTCTTGCTGCTACGGGTAATTGATTTGAAACTGCAAATGAAGGAACGGAAAACCCTTAAACTATCGCTAGAAACTTGTACTGAAATCCTCTCGCTGTAATATGCATTCTAAGATCTAACATATGTCATGTCTGGACGAATGTGACTGTGTCCACATGACACTTATTAGTTCCAACTTTATGTCCACTCAATTATATTAAATACCAAAATTAGATTACTTAGATGACAATTTTTAATATATTAAAAATTTGATGTACATTTTTTTATTAACATTCTGGCCCATATATAAATCAAATAAATCATTTATGTGTCATTGGGAATATAAAAGTCTAATACAAGTGGACAAACGAGATTTTAAAGAAATGGAAAGGAAAAGAAAGTAATAAAGGAAATACAAATCGAAAGAAGCTACAATAAACAGTACAAATAAATTCGGGAGGAAAAATTCCAGGAGAGTTCCTATCCAATGCGTATCTCAGCAACTCCATTTAAGTAGAAATAAAATCCCATGGGGTGTGAGTTCAGCAGTTTGTTAAGTGGTTCCTGACCCCTTCTTTCTTTCCCTACGCTAACACTTTTATCCATCTATTCTTTTTTATTCCTTTCGTCCTTCTTCTTCTTCCCGTGGAATTTAAGCGTCCCCCTTTTGCAACCCTTCCGCTTCGAGCAGCGACGCGTTTAGAATTTATGGACCCCGGGACAATAATCGACATTATTTTCAATCGTAACTTTCAGAATTTGTAGCTTTTCAAATCTTGTAACGCGGAAATTAGTTATAATTCTTAATTCTGAATATTGGAAAATTTTAAATTACTGACTTCAAAAATTATGATCGTAATATAATGCATACATTTTATGTTCATAATATATGCATGTATTATGTGATTATAATATATGCATACACTGTATGATTATAATATATATACTTTTTATGATCATAATGTATACAGACATTTTTTGATTATAATATATGAGAATTTTTAATTCTGAATATTGGAAAATTTGAAAAATTGAAAATTTTTAATCACTGACCTCAGAAATTTCTCATTTTCAATACTATGAATTTCTTATTTTAAACATTAGTTAATTCTAGAAATAGAAAATTTCTGTATCTCCAATGTTTGAAATTTATCATTTCAAAAATTACACTTACAAATTTCTGTGTTTCTAATTTTCTATCCTTGACAATTCCTGCCACTTACAATGAACGAATATATTTGAAAAATGTGTAAATTTGAAAAATTTTTAAAACACGTAAATTTGAGAATTTCCTATACAAAATTTGAAGCTGTGCAAATTTGAAAATTTTTAAAACACGTAAATTTGAGAATTTCCGATACCAAAATCTGAAAATGTGTAAATTTGGAAATTTCTGAATATAAAAATTCGAAAGTGTATAAATTTGAAAATTTCCTTTTACAAGATTCCAATATTGTACAAACTTGAAAATTTCTAAATAACAATTTGGACAAAAATTATTGGACATACATTTTCACATAAAGAGAACTTGAAACCATGTAAACTTGAAAATTTGCTAAGAACCTAAATTCGTTCAAATTAAAAAATTCTAAATATAATCTAATTGCGTAAATGTGTAAATTGTGTAAATTCCAAAATTGGAAGCACGTAACTTAAAAAGATTAAATTCGACAGATATTGAATTACCTGCAATAGATATTATGTACTCAGAAGATTAAATCATCTACTCGACAGAAATGATATAAATCAAGAGTTGACGATATTAAAAATGCCAAAATAAATCTAAAATCGAGATTTCAAGTTGGCTGTCCCCAATAGCAATTTTCCTTTTCCCATTTTCCTATTTTCCCATTTTCTCACTTTCCCATTTTCCCATTTCCCCATTTCCCCATTCCCCCATTTTCCCATTTTCCCATTTTCCCATTTCCCAATTTCCCAATTTCCCGATTTCCCAATTTTCCAATTTCCCCATTTCCTCATTTCCAGTTTTCCAGTTTTCCAACTTTGCCACTTTCCAATTGTCCAATTTTCCAATATTCCATTTTTTCAAACATCAAAGTGCCCGATTTATCCGTCGCTAAAGACGTTACTGCAGTGACTAACCCCCTCTTCCGATTTTCCTGCTTGGCACAAGGATACGAGATACAGTTTCCTGTATGAAATCGCTTCTGCAGCAGGACCAATTTTTTCGCAATAAAACTGCGTAAGAATTGTTTGATGGTCGTGCACGTGCAGGCAAGCAACGTGCACACCGAGGTGAAATCGATGCATTATTTTTACGTTCGCAACGAACGACATCTCGCCGGAAATGAAAATGCCGAGGTATGCTATGCTGACCGCCGCTGATACTCGGTGGAAAAAAAAAGAGGCGAATAAAAGCGAGTGGCACTTTACTGGCACAAAGAACTCCACTTTCAATAATCGACACGATGCCTGCGGTAAAATTAACGTTTTCTACCGGGCTACACTTTTTCCCGCCGTGTTCTTTGAAATTTGAAGCGGCGTTGTATCGTGTCCCGTCGATGCGAATTCAATTAATGCTATAAAGTAATTATCGAAGTTAAAATTGTTATGGAAGGACCCGAATCGGAGCTGTATTTGCTAGGGGTATAATTATGGCAATCGCACGAAATTAACTAGTTCCTTCGTAGAGGAACCGATGCATATTTCATATATGGTAATCGTGCTTAATACGAAATAGCTGATTTTGACAGATTGCTACGTTTGTATTTTAGTGGAACGCTAAAAGATGAATTAATAGATATTTGATTATCTACAAATATTAGATTATGTATTTTGTTAGATGGGATATGATTCGTTTGGGAGATGTTAAATTAACTGTTCGAAGGATATTTTATTATCTAGATATTTAGATATTATCTAGATATTTAAAAATATCTAGATATCTAGAAATATCGAAAAATATCTAGATATTTAGATATTGTATTAGAATTAATATCTAGATATTTAGATATTTTTTATCTATGAATATCTAGATATTTAGATACTTTTATCTATTCGATAGATAGATTATTCATTCAAGGGATATTAGATTACCTTTTCGATAAATATTTGATTATCTACTGGATGGATATTGAAATATCTACTAGATGAATAATAAATTATCTGCTCGAGGGATATTATCTATTACATACTAGATTATCTTTGTGACAGAATTTTATATTCTTTACGTAACAGATATTAAATTATGTACTCGATATTCCCTACTGTACAAATAAGACTATCCAGATATTAAATTATCTCAAGTCATCATTAAATTATATCTTAGATGATTATCTTTTCGATAGATTATTACATTATCTGCTTGGCACAAAAGAGGAACATTAATTACATTATCTACTTGACAGAAAGAAGGAACATTAATTACATTATCTACTCGGCAGAAAGAAGGAACATTAATTACATTATCTACTTGAAAGAAATTTTCAGATACTTTTTATGTTTCATTGTTACAAAACTTCAATTTGAAATAAAAAACGTTCATATTTGCTCAAGAAACAAAATGTTTATATTAGTTCGAAAAACAAAATTTTTATAATAATTTAAAATATAAAAATTGATCGGTTCCGCCATAATATATTTTATTTGTTCCCAATTTGCAACTTTATCTTTATATACAATTAACTTGAAGTTAACTCCGTAATTTTATACACGTTCTAAATAAAATGTTGTTTCAGATTTGATACACTTATAATTAGTGTATTACAGCGTTGGTACACCTGGTGTTCCCCGAAGTTAATCGCTATCTTAAAATGGTAATTAATATAGGTACTTTGAACCGAGAAGTTAAGTTTGATGATATTATCAGCTATTCGACACGTTCGTGCCACTCTAATTTCTTCCGGAGAGAAAAGCTACGTTGCTAGGGTAACTACATCAGTTTCTAAAGTAATCAAAAGTCGGTTAATTGTTCTTGAGGTAATATATTACTATGCGGTAGGCTTTTAAGCGTCTTATCTCGGATGCATTGAAGACGTAACTTTCTCTATCAATAGTTCATTCGCAGGTTAGAACTTGCTGATATTGCGTATGTACAAAATATAATTTAGTCTAACAACAGTTTTGACATTTTTACCAACGTTATTGCATTGTTTGTTTGCTTAATCAGGTTCTCAATTTGAGAATTTGAACACTTCATAAATTAGGACTTTTGCATTGGAATTTACAAGAATTCCAATTTCCAGAATTTATGAATTTGAAAATTTCTGAATGTTACAATTTCTCAATTTTTTTAAATTTCAAATTTGAAAATTCTCTATTTTCTCAAATTTCAGATTTCTCAATTTTCCACATTTACAATTTTCCAATTTTCCAATTTTCCGCTTTCCACTTTTCCACTTTTCCACTTTTCCAATTCTCCAATTCTCTAATTTTCTAATTTCTCAATTTCCTAATTTCCCTATTTCTCAATTTCTCCATTTCTCAATTCCTCAATTTCCCGAATTCCAAATTTTCCAAATTACAATTTTTCCAATTTCTCAATGTCCCGAATTCCAAATTTCCCAATCTCTTAATTTTCCAAATTACAATTTCCCCAAATTTCTCAATGTCCCGAATTCCAAATTTCCCAATTTCTCAATGTCCCGAATTCCAAATTTTCCAATTTCTCAATTTCTCAAATTACAATTTCCCCAATTTCTCAATGTCCCGAATTCCAAATTTCCCAATCTCTTAATTTTCCAAATTACAATTTCCCCAATTTCTCAATGTCCCGAATTTCAAATTTCCCAATTTCTCAATTTCTCAAATTACAATTTCCCCAATTTTTCAATTTCCCCAATTCCAAGTTTCCCAATTTCTTGATTTTCCAAATTACAATTTCCCCAATTTCTCAATGTCTCGAATTCCAAATTTCTCAATTTCTCAATTTCCTAAATACCAAATCTTTTAAATTCTCAATTTCTCAATATCTTACTTTTCCAAATTCTAAATACTCCACTTCTCCAGTTTTTCAACTTCCTAAATTCAAAATTATTCAAATTTCTGATTATCCCAATTTCCCAATTCTCTAATTCTTCAATTACTCAATTTCCCAATTTCTCATTTTCATAATTTCTCAATTCCCCAATTTCCCAATGTCTCAATTCCTCAATTTCCTATTCTTGTAATCTTTCAATTTACCATTTTTCAATTTCCCATTTTCCCACTTTTCCAATTTTCCAATTTCCACTTTTTCCTTTTCCCATTGTCCCATTTTCCAATTTTCCCGTTTCCCATTCTCATATTTTCTCAATCTCCCATTTCCTCATTTCCAATTTTCCAACTTTGCCACTTTCCAATTGTCCAATTTTCCAACTTTGCCACTTTTCAATTTTCCAATTTACCAATTTTCCAATATTCCATTTTTTAAAGCATCAAATTGTCCCATTTAAATTAAATATTACAAGCATTCTATTATTTCCACATTTCTGAACTTCCAATTTCTCCAAATGTTCAAATCTTAAATTTTGAATCATCTTAACATTAATTAAACCTCATTATTATATTTCAAATGCAGTTTAACCGGTTGTTATGAACGCGCGGCAACCCCGCTATAATAAAATCTAACAAGGAAAGAGAGAAAATTAAACAACGGAATCGTGAAACGTAACAGTTTGCACATTATCCGAAGTCGGTAGGAAATTTTAAAATTTCATTAAAGAGTTGAA
The DNA here is from genome assembly GCA_945859595.2 of Megachile willughbiella. Lineage (NCBI taxonomy): Eukaryota > Metazoa > Arthropoda > Insecta > Hymenoptera > Megachilidae > Megachile > Megachile willughbiella. The sequence goes on from OX243807.1 coordinate 5,929,783, forward strand.
ATTACTTCCCGCGGAAACGGTAGTGAGGTAGAAACGCCCCTAACCTCGTAGTCGCGTATTTTTACGGCTCTAAACCTAATTGAAGCTGGAGCCCTCGAAATTTGTCGAGGTTCGTAAGATTAGCACCGAGACAATTTTTACTGTATTAAAATTATCGCGGCGTTTCAACTTCGCACGCTTTTACTTTTTTATTTCTCGATGTAACATCGAGATTTGCAAAAACTTTAGCAGGACTTTATTTCTACTGGTGTTTCTTTATTTTCTCCTTTTGATTGCAAATTTTTAACTATTTCATTGGTACTGAAAATCTTTTTGGAGAACAATGAGATTTGGATTTTTACGGATTCCAAAAATCTTGCAATTTTGTAAATTTTTGTAATTGTTGGGAATTTCAAAATTTGAAGATTGGAAATTGAGAAATTTGAAAATGTAAGAAATTTCGTTCTCTGTAAAGACAATTTTACAATTTGGAAACTTGAGAATTTCAAAATTTATGAAACTAAAAACTCAGGAACTTAAAAATGTAAAAGTTCTAAAATGTGCCGGAAAATTTTCAATTTTCAATTATTTTAAATATTTTCCTCCATTTCCTTTAACTCGAAAATTTTCAAATCTACAAATGCAATCCCTGAAAAAATAAATATACGACCGTCTTCCACTGAAATTGTACTTTTAATAGCATCAGGTTGTTCCAAGTCCTCAAAGAAATAACTCGACGCGAATTTTTAAAGAAATAATTCAAAAGAGATAACTTGAGTATCAACCGATAAAAACGCGTTTATGTCTTTTATTTTTCCTTATTCTACAAACGCGCGAAGCTTCATCAAAATCTGAAAAGGTCCAAGAACCTTCCTTGTTAGTGACCTACCACTGTCCGACCATTATCAGTCTTTTTCTCTTTATAAACTGCTTATGGTTTCCTTCTTCAAACGAGATGCCGAACCTTTTATGGCAGGGACGGGTATCGGAGCAGAAACAAGATACTTGGAAATCCAAATAAACGAATTTCGTGATGTGAGAAGCTGCTTTAAGCCTTCGATTCGTTTACTTGGTTTTTCGAGTATTGACGTTTTAACTTTTCGGATTACTATTGTGGAATTAAAAAATTCCTAACCTAAACTTCATATAACTTAACGTACTTTGGTATAACCTAACCTAAACTTGATGTAATTTAAACGTACTTTGGTATTACCTAACCTAAACTTGATATAACTTAACGTACTTTGGTATAACCTAACCTAAACTTGAAATAACTTAACGTACATTGGTATAAACTAACCTAAACTTGATATAACTTAAATGTACTTTGGTATAACCTAACCTAAATTTGATATAACTTACATTTACTTTGGTACAACCTAACCTAAATTTGATATAACTTAACGTACTTTGGTATGACCTAACCTAAACTTGATATCATTTAAACGTACATTGCTATAACCTAACCTAAACTTGATATAACTTAAATGTACTTTGGTATAACCTAACCTAAACTTGATATTACTTAACGTACTTTGGTATAACCTAACCTAAACTTGATATCATTTAAACGTACATTGCTATAACCTAACCTAAACTTGATATAACTTAAATGTACTTTGGTATAACCTAACCTAAACTTGATATTACTTAACGTACTTTGGTATAACCTAACCTAAACTTGATATCATTTAAACGTACATTGCTATAACCTAACCTAAACTTGATATAACTTAAATGTACTTTGGTATAACCTAACCTAAACTTGATATTACTTAACGTACTTTGGTATAACCTAACCTAAACTTGATATGACTCAAACGTACTTTGGTATAACCTAACCTAAACTTGATATAACTTAACGTACTTTGGTATAACCTAACCTAAACTTGGTATTACTTAACGTACTTTGGTATGACCTAACCTAAATTTGATATAACTTAACGTACTTTGGTATATCCTAACCTAAACTTGAAATAACTTGAACGTACTTTGGTATAACCTAACCTAAACTTGATATTACTGAACGTACTTCGGTATGACCTAACCTAAACTTGATATAATCTAAACGTACATTGCTATAACCTACCCTACACTTGATATAACTTAACGTTCTTTGGTATGACCTAACCTAAACTTGATATGACTTAAACGTACTTTGGTATAACCTAACCTAAACTTGATATAACTTAACGTTCTTTGGTATAACCTAACCTAAACTTGATATGACTTAAACGTATTTTGGTACAACCTAACCTAAATAACATACTTTCGTTTCGAGACTGTCCTTCAACTTCTGTTTCATATCGATATAAACTAAAACTACTTTAGATAGATATTTTTCATGAAATATAGTAAATTAAATTTGAGAATGAGGTATTTGAATAATAGCACACATTTAGTCAGACGAATATTTATGAATTAATAAGAAGAATCTTGCGAATAGGAATCTTATGAATTCATGAATAATACTGATAATAAGATTCATAACGAATACGATTTAATTAAATGAATTACGAAGTACATCAAATTTTTAGGTTATGTGTGCTTATATTCACAAAACACGGAAAATGCAAATTTCCTTCCATAAAAAGATAAATTAAGTGATCGAGAGTATAATATATGTATTTCATGATCTATGCTATTATTCCTAACATTATTAAAAAATCCTATATTCGAATACTTAATCTTATCTGAATATAATGCTGCGTTAAGATCACATTCATAATTCACCGTAATCTTCGTGTTCTTATGCAAAGTTTATATTGCGTGATACTTGAACCCACATTTAATTCAATTAACAACTACATTCAATCTAGAACAGTATATCAGATATCATATCAGAGGTGTATTACACTGCTTAACAAATGTATGTGTATCATAATGCCTTTTATAAATGACTTTAGAATCAGGGGTCGAAACGACTTATCTTTCATTTTTAAACAAATTGGGTTTGTATGCTTATCAATTCAAGTTTTGTGTTTTGTTTTAAAAAATGTATTTTGTTAAGATTTATTGGGTAAAGTGTTATGTTGAGGGATTCTTTTGAATAGTATGTTGAACTTTTGTGAAAATATTTTAAGATAAATATTTCTTGGGAACAAGGTATTTTAAATTGTTTATTGGAGGTTTTATAAAAAATGGGAAATTAACAAATTTACAATATGTTATTTCATATACTTTTTCAATTAAAAAATCTTAATAATCATATCAATTAAAAATCATAACATAAATGTACAGAGAAATTGTATAAACATAAATATATAACAAAAATTGTTTAAACAACATAACATAAATATGAAAAAATTGTACAAACATCACAACATAAATATATTTAAACAATTGTACAAACATCTCAACATAAATATAAAAAAAAATTGAATAAAGATCACAAGTATAAGAAAAATCGTATAAAAATCATTACATAAATATATTAAGAACAAATATAAAAATCATAGTATAAATATATTTAAGAAAAATGACATCAAAACCAAAAGTGTTTAGACATCACAAAGTGTGTGGACATAGAAAATTGTACAAAAATCACAATGTGTGTATAAAATAAAATTGTACAAAAATCACAGTATAAATATATAAAAGTTATGATACTTAACAATTACCTTTAGTAATTTCATAAGAACCTTGAATAAAAGCAAAAACGAGTGAAGAATATCTGAATAATATATTTTTGTAATCTAGATAAATTAAAACACACATTCTATAATACAATATGCAACACAATATGTAATATTTATATAAAATATGTATATTTATATAACATGTCTTATATTATTTCACTGTACTTGCAAAAATGATTTGACACAACTAGAAGAATAAATTCAGTGAAAATTAATTCAGCGCAACTAAATTGAAGTTAAAAGTGAAAAGATAATTGCGTACATCCCGGTGTAAAATCCTGCAATCAATATGGCGTACTTCGCAAACGCAATCACGCGTGGTTAAAAGTTTCAGTATGTTTGTTAGATTTTTGTTCGCTGGTAAAATACTCGATATTCGATCTGTCGCAATAAATTAACAGTTTGATCTCACAAGAGAGGCAAGTTTGCCAAATGGTTGCACTCATCGATTCAACGAACACAGCGAAATAAGATCCAGTTTTCACGAACATAACCTTATCGACCCAAAATCGAGTGCCAAGTACAGAAAGAATGTCTTCGTTCGAATTCAGCGAAACGTTCGAGGAATGTTTGAATGTTCTCGCATTTTCAGTGAACCGTAAATTAAGTATTCGTCGTCACGTATTACGTTGTTACTTTCAAAATGGCGATTCTCAGGCATACGATTAGGGGTTACACGTAATATTAAGTCGGGGGATAGCGTGCAAGCATGAATGGCCGCTACATATTCAATGAGCAGAACAATGCAGTGCTGACAGAATGAACGCTATGTCACTGGTAGTATATAATTGAGATGGAAATAAATTATGTTCAGGAACAAACGCTGACCAATGTATTGTACGCATTTGTCGTCACAAGTTACGATCATTAATATTGTTTGCATTTATGAGTACTTCTGTTTGAGTATTTTACGTACTTCACTTATACATGTGCACACCTAATTTACATACATATCTAATTTATATATGTATGCACCTAACTTGTACACGTATTCACTTTACATAAATACATACACAACTAATTTACATACGTGTAAAAAATTCACACGTATGTACCTTACGTTCATACATGTCAAATTTAAATTCGCACATATGCAACTTACGTTCATACATGTCAAATTTACATACACATATGTGACTTACGTTCATACATGTCAAATTTAAATTCACACATATGTAGCTTACGTACATGCATTTCAAACTTGTATACGTGCATATTTAATTTATATGCATACATACATACATACACACATAATTTACATGCATGCATATCTAATTTAAATTCATACATATAATTTATGTACATAGATGCATAACATATGCATACTTATTTAAATTATATTCACACATATGTAACATATGTATATATATTTTTAATTTATACATATGAATGTATACATATGCATTTATATTCATTTATATACATATGTACCTAACTTATATATAATTTATATACACACATATCTAACTTACAGACATATGTAATTTACATACAGACACACTTAACTTACATACCTAAATTAATATTAGAGTATTTGGTAAAAAGTAATAGGATATTTATTCAATTTAGGACGACATAGTTGGTATTGGTTTTGTATAACAATCATTTTTACCGTTTCACATTTTATCGTGATATAAATTTTCTCACTGAAAAAATCTGTGGACGATCGGCTGCACTCTGTTCCGTAGAATAACCCATCAACAGTAGATACAGGTGACTAATCCTCGAAACATTGTTACCAATTTTTATGACCATGTTTTCTGCATATTACTTTTTCAATCTCCGGTTACATATGACTTTGCGTGCGTGAAAAAATGTTGGGTAAGCAAATTTGAATGTGAAACGAACTGGAGGATCAAAGTATCAGGGAGAAATAGTGAGACACGTTCACATGTTATTGGCGTTTGGGGAATTGGGAAATTTGTGGTTCCGGGAATTTCAAGAATTGCTGATTTGGAATTTGGACACTTGAGAGTTTAGGGATTTAGGGATTTTGGGGTGTAGAGATTCAGGAATTTGGAAATTTAGGGATAGGAATCTACGGATCTAGAAATTAGGAATTTTCAAATTTGAGTAAATAGGGATTTAAGAATATAGGGATATAGGGATATAGGGATATTGGGATATTGGGATATGTGGATATGGGGATATGGGGATATAGGGATATAGGGATATAGGAATATAGGGATATTGCGATATGGTAATATAGGGATATAGGGATATTGGGATATGTGGATATGGGGATATGGGGATATGGGGATATAGGGATATGGGGATATAGGGATATGGGGATATAGGGATATGGGGATATAGGGATATGGGGATTTGAGGATTTGCAGACTTAGAGATTTAGAAATTGAGAATTTGGAAATTTAGAGATTTGGGAATCTAGAAATTTGGGTATTTAAGGATCTGAGAATTTAAGGATTTCGGGGATTTAGAGATTTAAAAATTTAGGAATTCAAAATTTGATAATTTAGGAATTTTGCAATTTAAGATTTAGACATTTGGGGACTTGGCCATTTTGAACTTTAGAGGTTTGGGGATCTACGAATCTAGAGACTTAGGAATCTAGGAATTTAGGATTTTGGAGATGTAGGGATTTAAGGATCTAGAGATCCAGGAATGTAAGGACTTCGAGTACTAAAATTTTGGGACTCCATGTGTCTTAGGATCTAGAAATCTAGGGATTTTTGGATCTAGGAATCTAGAGGTTTAAGAGATTTACGTATTTAAGGATCTGTGAAATTAGAGATAGAGATTTTCATAAATATAGAAAATTTGAAAATTTGTGATTTCACAATTTATATATTTGAAAATTTGGTGATTTAAAACTTCATGATCTCAAAGATCCGACAACTTGAAAATACTCATGGAAATTTGAAAATCTGAGATTTGTGATTTGAAAAAATATATATTGGAATTTAGAAACTTGACAATTTAAGAATTTGAAGATTGAACGTATTATAAAGGAAATCTAAATAATTATTACACTGTTAAGTAAGTTTTCTATTGTTCAGCAAGCAATCGCGCTGTATTGCTAATAAAATCAATTTAGTAACAAATTGCGTTCATGACGCATCGGAATGATGTATTGTCTTTTTCATGGTGCTTTCGTAATTGTTCCTATCTGTGGAGTTTATCGAAACGACTAAATTGGAAAGTTTTAAAAGATAATTGCTTTTTATAATTGATGGACGTTCATTATTTTTCTCTGATGCAATTAAAAGTTGTTTTCTGTAATACGCAACTTTTATATTGTAATTGGTATTATACATATAGAACTTTCGTGTTCGATTTTTCTACGAGTAAAATTTAACAATTTCGAAATATTCCTGCATTATTGCTTCGCGGAATATTACGAGAATATTGCTTGATATTACAGGAAATGCAAAAATGGAACCTTTTAACATTATATTTTATGTCCGCATACGATTTTCCTTTGAACTTGTCCTATTTTCGTCAAATATTGTTTCTCAAATCTTAAATAAACTTTACGTTAATTAAATTATTGATTAAGAATTATGAAATCGAATTATGAATCAACAGTTATAGAATTCATTTATAAATCAGAATATTTTTAAACATTTATAACTGATTTGTTTATTCTAAAATAAGTTCTGTAATCGTCCCTAAAATTTTGAATAAAAATTCCTATTAAAATCATAGAAAGGATGTGCAATGTTTAATAAATATTTAGAACATTGTAAAGTATTAAAATTGTCGTTTTTAATTTTGAATTTTGCTTGCCAATAATTGCATTCAATTTAACAAATTTTATTTATGCTTATTTATGCATAAATTTCTTATCGATAATTTTGATAGAAGGGTTCTAATTAGAAGCTTCGTAATTAGTATACCTACCCTACATTGCATATCAAATTCAGGACACAAGACTGTTCATTAAATTTTGGATACAACATTGCGCATCAAATTTAGGATACAACATTGCACATCAAATTTAGGACACAAAATTGCATTTTACCAAGGACTTTCAATCGAAAAATTGAAAATTTCAATGATTTTTAATTATAATAATTATATTATCTCCGTGCACTAATTTTCTAATTTTTTATTTTTTATTGTGTTGATCCGAGTTAACTCGTTTGCCCTTGAATTACTCCTTTCAATTTTTAAAACTCGGAGTAAGAATAATACAAAAGCTCTCCTTATTCACTCGTCTTACTTCAAAAAGTTACTTTCCTAACATTCGGACTTCCGTAACAAACATTTCAATCATGGCGGATCGCGACAGTGAAGAATTTCTCAATGTACACGCAGATGCTGCATCTGACTGCTGCACAATTTGTCACGCCGAAAAGAAGTATTAAAAGTTACATAGAAGATACGAACGAAGTTTCGTTTCGTTATGCACAAACTATATCGAAGTTCGTTTACATTACTTCACTTTCGTATTTAAGTAGGAAACAGCCGGTGTATTGACCTATGAGTAGTAACCTATGAGATTGGTTAGGTTGAGACGAGTAAAATTTCCGGTCAGCAACGTGTTAAAAGTAGCGGAATACTATAAACTAGTTCAAGGTTAACTATATTGGCCTATTTTTCTATCAATCGGTAACAACCTGCCAACCCAGGAATTGGCGCGTAGGTCGACCCAAAGTAAAAGAAGCCACTCGTTCTCTCCGCCTGTCACCACCGTGAACACTTCCAGCGCGACATATCGGCAAATAAAAATACTGACAACAACTGCTGAACGCAATTCGCACTCACTCTCGAGACGTTTGCCGACTGTCTTTTTTGGTCTAATCGGTGTGACAGCTCGTGTCAATAGTTCGCTCGAAAATACGTGAGTGTCCATTTTTCTATTCTGACCAATTGGGGCTGTAATCCTTCCAAACACCTAGGTCAGCCTTACCCAACTCCTGGGTTGGCTACGGTACTGGAATATCTGCGTTTAAGAATTTGGACGAAAAGGGAAAGTGATCTGAGCGGCTAAGGGTTGATAAGAACAAGTGCAAGTTGAATGGTCGACAACCTGAGTTATCCTCTTACCAATTCCCAAGTTGACTACGGTATTTGCAAGGAATCCCAGATGTCCATTTGAAATCTCGAAACGATCGAGCTTCTGCAAGTTGCTTATTGGCACATCTCTAAGTTTATGTCTTTCACCGATAGGTGTCTATGAAATGTGATATTCAGGTAGGTAGACAAGTTTGAGAATTGTCTATTAGAGCGTGCTTACCGGTGGATGTTCTCGCCTATTAAGAATCCGTAATTACCCAAAGATCTGATCCTAACTAGAGCCGCGATTTCAGACGCGTGTCTGCCGTCGGCTCTAATACGCGGTTATTCAGGGTAAGGTTAACCCTGGAGAATGCGAAGCGAATCCCACGTCTCGAAGTCAATAGCCGAAGTGGAGAAGCAAGGGGTGGTTCTGGAAGAGCCTGGGGAACTTGTGTGCACGAGCTGCCCTGTGATTGCTCGTGCAAACAAACCGCCGTATTAATTATTCGTAATACCGACGGTTACGACGAACCAGGCATTCAAGGCATTCCCCTGGGATCTAGAACAATGTATTGACGACGATTTCCAGCCATCGACTAAGGTCTCTGATTAAATTGATTTATAACTTCCTTCAAATTTTTTATTCATCATTATCTGAGACCACTCAAGGAAAATTACTTACAGGTCCGTACGTAATTGCTATTGCTATGGATAAGTTAATCAAGCAGATAGGTTAGATTAATTAAATTACGAATGACGTATGGTGGCTAATGCGGATTATTTGATTTTTGTTTTTGGAGAAATGAGACGTTAATTATGTATGAGAGTTAATTATAGATAGATTAGATAAATTAGGCAAATAGATAGGTTAGTTTAATCAAATTACTAATGACGTATGGTACCTACTGTGGATTACATGAATTTATAAGCTTGGCAATAATGGAGTAAATTAATCAAATAGATTAGATTAGATGAATTTAGCAAATTACTAATAGCATATACATTCATTTGTAGTAATAATATATAATAATTTATAGGTTAGTAAATTGGTAATAATGTTACTTGGTAATATTGGTAACGATGAAAATCTCTTTGTCGTAAACAAATTTGATTATTAGCTAGAAGTTTACTGCAACTTTGCAATGAATTTGATCTATTAATTTAAATTAATTGCTTCAACATTTCTTGCTCAGGAGCTACTTATTTAATAAACAATGTGCTTTCTTATCTTCATTATTTCAACCAACTGAAATAATCAATTATTTATATTTAGGAATACTGTAGTATAGTAGTCAATTTCTCAATTTTTCAATTTTACAATTTTACAAATTTCAAATTTCTAAATTTCCAAATTCAAATAACAAATTTTCCAAATTTCCATGTTTAAATTCTCAAATTTCTACATCCACATTTTACCCAATTTGTTTATTCTATTAACAACCAACTGACAATATATTTGCTTTAATAATACTAATTGTTGCACGTAAATATAAGTACAAATAAAATGAAGAACATAAAATGTAACAATAAAATGTACATTCACCTTGTATACTGAAGCAAGTAACATTGGTAGACGAAACAATGATCAAAATAAGCAGAAAATGGAATGCTCTCGAAGTAGGCTGAAGCATGGTGCATCGTTATGGCGTTGAATATGATTGCACCGCTGAATTTGCATAGTTACGCGTCTTAGCATTGCCGTTCTTCCACCTCTGAGTGCAGTTCAGAACTGTATTTCGCTTATTAAATTTACGTTAGTGATAGCACGATTAGGAAATCAGCGAATGGAGGCTTGTTCTGGTGAACTATTGCCATGATAAATGTAACTGTTACTAATAATTATCTTCTGGGATCGTTAATGTATTTCGGTGCTTGACAGAAACTTGCGTACTTTTTCAAAATTAATTTCTTTGTTGTTATTTATAAAGTGGTAAGTTTAAATTGGGGGAGGTAGAAAATTAGGAAGGTAGAAATATATTTTTAGATGTATTTGTAAATTTGAGAAATAAATGGTTGAAATTAAGAAATTAAAAATTTTCAAATTTTCATACTTTTGGATAATCAAATTTTCACTGTTCCAAATATTAAAGTTTTCATAGTTTCAAATATATAAATTTTCACAATTTCAAATATGAAAATTTAATACTTTCAAATATTCAAATTTTCGGACTTTCAAAATATTGAAATCTTCATAGCTTCAAATATTCAAATTTTCAAATATTGAAACTCTCAAATTTTCACGTTCTCAACTACTAAAATTTTTATACTTTCAAATATTTCAATTTTTACACGTTCAACTATTCAAACTTTTACACCTCCAAATTTTAAAATCGAGGAAGTTAGAAATATAGTTATCTGTAGACTTGTAAATTAAGAACTTTGAAAATTTTGAAAATCAGAAAATTTAGTAATTTATCACAAATTTACAGTGTAACTATATGTACACATGCTTTACAATTTAATAAATAAATGAACAGAGGTTAGGTTAAGTCGTCCATCTTGAATTAACAAACATTCAAAATGGCCGCCATCAACGCCATCTGACACTTCTGCAGCTATTTTGACGTTCCATATTAATATTCTAAATAATTTACTCTTCGATTGATTGAACAGAAAATCCATACTCGTTAAAATCTTTAAAACATTTCTCAATATTCTTCAATAAAGTTAAAAACAGATTCACTATCAAGTCCAATCGGAGATTTCATACCTAACCTTAGTTCCCATGCATATTCATCCTATGAGAAACGACTATGAACTTTGTATCGCCAGAACAAATCCTTTTTGCATCTCAAACATTTATTTCGTGAATGAATAAGTAACTGACATTCAATATTTCTTAATAAAACTTGATAAAAACTGTAACAAACAGAAATTAACCTTTTACAGGTGACTCGCTCGGTTTAACATAACAATTTAAAATAAATATTTGGTAAGATACATTCGATAGAGAAATTAATTCTTTTTGGTAAATAGGACTATTATTTACGATGATTAACTGCAATATTCTTCTTTAAATAAAATCCTTCAGTCATAGTTAGCTAGCGAATTATATTGAGATCATAGTGATAAATTATTTTTCTAAAGAGCCAAATATAAGTACATACATCGGTAATATGTATTAGAAAAAATAATATAACCATTATCTGTTGTGAAACACTTGATTGTGAAATCAAAACATTCTATTTTGCGTAGTAACAGAACATATAAGTCAACGTATTAAAGAAAACGGAAACAGTTTTTGGTTTTGAGTGTGGTGTCGGTGAGTGTGGAGAGCAAGGTTAGCTAAAGCTAGATTTACATGCATCTACCTCGCATTTTGATGTGTGCGCAGGATTATTATATCTATTTGGCAGTTGCAATATTGCAGTTAATTTTTCAACATGTACTATTAAACTACTCAAGAACCACAAGTATGATTCTACTGAGCCGCAGGTTGCCAACCCCTCTCATAGACCTTCAGATGGCTTCCAATTTTTTATTAGCACCATATGTCACAGTCTATAATATGTGACCTACAGGCGGACAATGTCCTATTAATACTAGATAAATATTAACTTGAAAAGTTCGACTAAAAAGTTTTAGAGCTGCCTATAGCAAAAATATTCAAGTGCAAAGTTAATATGCAATTTATAATAATTCCCGTAAATATGAGAGTACGGAAAATTCTTTTTCAAAAAGTATTCACCGACGCCGAGAGTTTGAACAAGTCAGTCGCAGCGGATGCAGCTCCATTTCTACTTATCGACGCAAAATATTTGGCAAAAGTCGTCCACTCGTTCTCCGGGTGTCAGATATATGCTAGAATTTCCGCTTGAACTTCATTCGCTCTCGGCAAAGCTCTCTCACGTGTATTACGAGCGGAGCAGCCGTTGCAACAGATCCAACGGTAGCTTGTAATCTAGCAGCCGAGAACCGTGAGAATCGAAAGGTGAAGATGAAGCTCGAAGTAGTGAAGAAAAGTGGAGTTACATTTCCTCGACATATCTCTGTATCGCGAACGAGACCCAACGATGTATAATCACGTGCCGGTGAAAATGTTCGCGCGAATTTGCGAATTCGACGAGCCAGGAAAAACGTGGCAGCTACGGAACCGTTGTTACAAGCCGTGAAGTTCAACCATTTTGTGTACTTTAACAAGAAAAGTTTCTTCGGCTAACAATTCTTTTCAATTGCTGGACATATTCCCTCGGGGTGATCATGCGTACTTTGCAACTTCGCACCGATACTTAATACGCCAGGTGATCCCAACTTGTAACAACTTGTCTTATATCGTTAACATTCTGCGTCGAGAATTGTACGTTCGAGATCGGTACGACGCACCGATGCTTAACATGACGGATTATGTTGGATGTAATAGTGATAGAATTTAGATGCTGAACATTTTTAATTATATCGGAACTTTGGAACTTTGATTTGGGAGATTTGGAACTTTGGTAACTTGGGAGTGTTAAGTGTCTGAACCTTAAGAGGGTATAAGCTAGACATACGAATCGGATTAGAACAGTGAATATGTAGAAATGAAAAACGTAAAATCCACTTTTAAGAACTCTATGAACTCTTGTATTTCCGTTGTCTGTATAGACGGAGTTTATATTATTTTATATGTGATATACATATTTTTTGAGTTTGAATAGACACAGAGAAGTAGAAAATTGATGACTTACGGATTTGAAATTTTGGGGGTACCTTAGGACTTTTGTGTCTTTCAGAAATTTTAAGCATTGTTATGCAGTGTTAGAATTTTTGAGTCACAAGAATTGCAGTTTAAAAATTTTAGATTCTCAAGATTACGGTTTTGATTAGAATTTTAGGTCTCTGAGACTTTGATTACAGATTGTGGATTAAATATTGCATAAGAATGAAAGAGGAAATTAATTCATCAGAAATGTATTATACTAGGAATTGTAACTCACAATACTGTAGAAACCAATAATATTGTACAAATTGTGATGAGATTGTAGAAGTATAATTTCTTGTAGAAGTTATCTAATGGAGTCTTAAGTTGAGAACCACTGTCCAAACAGAATACAACTAAATCAGAGTAGAAGAGATTAACATTTTATTTAACAAAATTATATTGAATTTGTGGGAACTGCAACTTATATTATTGAAAGAACTGTAACTCAAAATATTGTAGGAGTTATAACTCATAATATTGCAGGTATTGCAACAAAATTGTAGTAGAATAATCACTTGTAGAAGTTATCTAATGGAGTCATAAGTTGAGAACCACTGTCCAGACAGAATAAAACTAAACCAGAGTAGAAGAGATTAACAGTTTATTTAACAAAATTATATTGTATTTGTGGGAACTGCAACTTATATTATTGAAAGAACTGTAACTCAAAGTATTGTAGGAATTATAGCTCATAATATTGCAGACATTGCATAAAAATTGTAGTAGAATAATTACTTGTAGAAGTTATCTAATGGAGTCATAAGTTGAGAACCACTGTCCAGACAGAATAAAACTAAACCAGAGTAGAAGAGATTAACAGTTTATTTAACAAAATTATATTGTATTTGTGGGTACAGCAACTTATATTATTGAAAGAACTGTAACTCAAAATATTCTAGGAGTTATAGCTCATAATATTGCAGGTATTGCAATAAAATTGTAGTAGAATAATCACTTGTACAAGTTATGACTCCAATGGAGTTGAGCACCACTGTCCTAACCTCATAAAACGGAACGTTATAGAAGTGATTAATAGGAATTAATTATATTATACTTGTAGGAACTTGTAATATTGTAGGAAATGTGACTTGAAATACTGTAGAAATTGCTACTCAAAATATTGTAGGAACTGATAATAATGTAGAAGTATAATTACATGTAAAAGTTATGACTCCATTGGAGATATAAAATGAGAGCCACTGTCGAAACGTAATAAAACTAAACGGAGTAGAAGTGATTAAAAGGAATTAAATTAACAAAAATATATTATGCTTGTAGGAACTATAACTAATAATATTGTAGGAAATGTAACTTATAGCACTGTAGGGACTCCAACTCATAATATTGCAGAAACTATGATGATAATGTAAAAGTATTACATGTAAAAGTAATGATTCCATTAGAGATATAAAATGAGAGCCACTGTCGCAACGTAATAAAACTAAACGGAGTAGAAGTGATTAAAAGGAATTAATTTAACAAAAATATGTTATGCTTGTAGGTACTATAACTAATAATATTGTAGGAAATGTAACTTATAGCACTGTAGGAACTCCAACTCCAAATATTGCAGAAACTATGATAATAATGTAAAAGTATTACATGTAAAAGTAGACTCCATTGGAGATATAAAATGAGAGCCACTGTCGCAACATAAGACAGAGTAGAAGTGATTAAAAGGAATTAACAAAAATATATTTGTAAGAACTATAATTTATATTCTAGGAATTATAACACGTAATATTGCTGGAAGTATAACTCAATACTGTACAAGTTATAGCTCATAATATCGTAAAAAGTGCAATAATATTATAGTAGTATAACTACTTGTAAAAGTTATGAGAATAATGGAGACATAAGATGAGAACCACTGTCCTAACCTGATAAAACAGAACGGAGCAGAAGTGATCAATCTCAAAAATGGCGGAGAAATCACGTTCGCGTTAGGAACTCAACTCGCGTCACTGTTCTCAACAGGTTTGATGCATCTCGTACGTGAAAGCAATCGATTGTGAAAGAATGAAATCTCTCTTTTTACCGTCTTCCATGTTTTTTTTTTTTCTTCTAATCTCAGTACTCGGTTCTCGAATGCGTTCTAATCCGATGTTACGATAATATCGTACCGCAACCTCTTGCTTTCGGCAATTTCCCAGAATTAATTGAACTTTATCACGTCAAACGATTCAGTTCGACCAAATTACTTCACGGTTGTTTAGTTTCGGTTCGCGTGAATAGCCGAAGGGGTCGAGTAAAGGACGCCACTATCGACGCCGATGCCAATGCGTTCGTGCCACGATGTGCAGTGGGGTTCTTCTAGGGAAAATGGCGGAGTTCAGAAATTTTACTAGAAGTTTTTCGTCAGGCAGTTTTAATTATTTAAAGGTTTTGAAAGGGAAGTTGGGGAATTGAAAATTTGGGGAAGGAGATTTAGGCAATTTTGAGATTTGGAGGGTTGGAAATTTGGAGATTTGGAGATTTGAAAGTTTGGAGATTTGGAAATTTGGAGATTTGGAGATTTGGAGATTTGGGGATTTGGAAATTTGGAGACTTGAAACTTGAGAATTTGGGAATGTGGTGATTTGGAGATTTAGAAATTTAGAATTTGACAATGTGGAGATTTGAGTATTGACAATTTGAAAATTTAGAATTTATGATGTAGGGATTTGGAGATTTGAAACTTGAGAATTTGGGGATGTGGAGATTTAGGTAATTTGGAGTTTTGGAGATTTGGAAATTTGGAGATTTCGAGATTTCGAGATTTCGAGATTTGGAGATTTGGGGATTTGGAAATTTGGAGACTTGAAACTTGAGAATTTGGGAATGTGGTGATTTGGAGATTTAGAAATTTAGAATTTGACAATGTGGAGATTTGAGTATTGACAATTTGAAAATTTAGAATTTGTGATGTAGGGATTTGGAGATTTGAAACTTGAGAATTTGGGGATGTGGAGATTTAGGTAATTTGGAGTTTTGGAGATTTGGAAATTTGGAGATTTGGAGACTTGGACATTTTGAGACTTGGCGATTCGGAGATTAAGAAATTAGAGTTTTGGCGATTTGAAGATTGGGAGGTTTTAAGGTTTGGAGATTTGGAAATTTGGGGAATTGAAAACTTCCGAATTTTTGGATTCTGAGGTATGGAAGTTTAGGGATTTGGAAAATTGAAAATTCGAGAATTTGGTGATATGGGAATTTGTAAACTTAAGAAGTTGGTAATTTTGAGATTTGGAAATGTGGAAATTTGATGATTTTGGAATTTGGTTAATACATGATTTGAAAACTTAAGAATTTGGAGGGTTTGAGAATGATTTAGTATTTTGAGAATGTGGAAATTTGAAAAATGAAAAATTTGTAGGTTTGGAGATTTGAGAATGTGAGTATTTGATAACTTGGAAATTGTAGAACTTGAAAAATTGAGTATTTGAAATTTTGAAAAGTTAGAGATTTGACAACTTCGATATTAGACAAATTAGGGTATAAGAAAATGTAAGCAATTTAATATCAAATATCAAAAATTTTCATTTTTCAAACACTATACAATATTAAAAAAACACAATATAAAAAAAAAGCACTTAACTTATCAATGAAATTAATTACCAAAACTCTAAATACATCATACAAAAAAAAAATATTAAAATATTACTAATTGAAAATGTGTTAAAATTACGATACAATTGAATAAGGCTACTTTAATATGCAATTGCAATTTCAACAATTATGTAAATAATTCCTTCGATTAATAATGTGATCTGACTGTTATGAGATAACCGATGTTATTTCAAGAGAAGAATTTCCAGTAAAATCCCTCTGCCACAATCGTTATCTTTAATTTAAAATGTAATACTCTGCAACAGAAGTATCTATCGAAATAATACGGTGAATCATCCGATAGTTCATTAATGAAGATATCTTTATAACATGTTTCGCGTAATATTTCATCGTTTCTCTCCCGTAAGCATTACTTCTTAATCATTACACGAACCGACTGCTTCGATTTCAATCAGCGGGAAATTGAACGCAAGACATACAGTCGAAATTCAATTCAATATTTTCGCTGTGTTATAGAAACGAGAATAAAAAGAATAGTGTTTTATGGTTTGCTGGGGAATTATTTTGCGGTCGGACGAAATGGAAGAAATGAACACTTGCTGTGAATCTTAGAATTGTTTCGTTTTGATATTCATAGATTTCTGGGACATCAAGTTTTCGATTTTTCAAATATTATTTTCAGGTTTTTCCGGAACCTTTCATTTTTCTCAAATTTTCATATTTGTTCAATCTTTCAATTTTTCAAATTTCAGAAATTTCACAAATTTATTAAACCTTTCGTTTTTCAAATGTCATGAATTTTCAAAATTGAACTTCTCAAATTTCTCAAATTTTTACATTTGTTAAACCTTTCAATTTTTCAAATTTCACAAATTTCATAAATTTATTAAACCTCTCGTTTTTCAAATTTCATGAATTTAAAAAATTGAACTTCTCAAATTTCTCAAATTTTCAGATTTGTTAAACCTTATAATTTTAGCAAATTTCACAAATTTCACAAATTTATTAAACCTCTCAAATTTTTCAAATTTCATGAATTTTTAAAAATGAACTTTTCAAATTTCTCAAATTTTTACATTTGTTAAACCATTCAATTTTTCAAATTTTACAAATTTCATAACTTAAATAAACCTCTCAAATTGTCTAAACATAAATTTGATAAATCCCCAACTGAAATTCCCCAAATTCCCCAATTCTCCCAATGGTCGTAAATTCCAAGTCCGAAAGCTTTCATCGAGTGAATATCAACAGTTTCTTTGAAAATATCGGAAGAAAGTCTCGAAGGAAGATTTCGTATACAAAATGTTGCAGTTAGAAATCAAAAACTGATAAAGGAAACGATATTGATCGCAATGGCAACAGCACTCTGGCACCTAAAATTGAAAATTTCCAAGCTATCTTGAACACAAAAGAAAATGGAGTAGATATTGAAAATATAGCATAAAGAAGCTAGCCTCATATCGAAGTTTCCTTGCGAACTCATATGCGGACTACGTATAAGGATCTTTCGTGTATAGAATTGTAAACTGTATAGGAAAGTCTAATGAAATTTCTTATGTGTATATCTGTTATTTATGAACATACACCCACGAAAACCGTAAGTGAGAAGTCAGTATGAGTACATATTATACAGTAACATAGTGACTGAAGTGGAATTTTATGAATCGATTATTGGAGAATGGATAAAATGGATTGTTACTGCAATTATTTTATGGTATTTAGACGTGTATGTATTTTTTTATATAGGCTGAGATTTTTACGAATGCAAATTAGAATTTTTATTGGCTTTTGTAATATTTTATTATATATCCTTGGTGTGGTTATTTAATAGTGGGCTAGGGAGTTCATTATTAGAGTACAATACATTTTTTAATTTTAAAGTTCATTTTTATGTCTGTATATTTCTAACTTTCTAACTTTCTAATTTTCTAACTTTCTAGCTTTTCAACTTTTTAACTTTCTATCATTCCGAACTTCTAAATTTCTAAGTCTCTAAACTCTTAAACTTCAATGTCTCTAAATCTGTAAATCTCTAAATTCCTAAATCTCAAAATTCTGCAAATTTCTAAATTTCTAAATTTCTAAATCACAAAGTTTCTAAATCTCTAAATCTCTAAATTGTTTAATCTCTAAATCTTCAAATCTCCAAATCTACAAATCTCCAAATCTCCAAATTTCTAAAACTTTAATTTCATAATCTCCGAATCGCCAAGTCTTAAAATGTCCAAGTCTCCAAATCTCCAAATCTTTAAACTTCTAAATCTCCAAATGTTCAACTCTCCAAATCTCCAAATCTCCAAATCTCCAAATCTTCAAATCTCAAAATTTCCAAATCTCCAAATCTCCAAAACTCTAATTTCTTAATCTCCGAATCGCCAAGTCTCCATATCTCCAAATCTTTAAACTTCCAAATCTCCAAATCTCCAAATCTCCAACTCTCCAAATCTCCAAATCCCCAAATGTTCAAATCTCCAAATCTCCAAATCCCCAAATGTTCAAATCTCCAAATCTCCAAATGTTCAAATCTCCAAATGTTCAAATCTCCAAATGTTCAAATCTCCAAATGTTCAAATCTCCAAATGTTCAAATCTCCAAATGTTCAAATCTCCAAATCTCCAAATCCCCAAATCTCCAAATCTCTAAAGCTCTAATTTCTTAATCTCCGAATCGCCAAGTCTCAAAATGTCCAAGTCTCCAGATCTCCAAATCTTTAAACTTCTAAATCTCCAAATGTTCAACTCTCCAAATCTCCAAATCTCCAAATCTCCAAATCTTCCAATCTCAAAATTTCCAAATCTCCAAATCTCCAAAACTCTAATTTCTTAATCTCCGAATCGCCAAGTCTCCAAATCTCCAAATCTCCAAATCTCCAACTCTCCAAATCTCCAAATCCCCAAATGTTCAAATCTCCAAATCTCCAAATCTCCAAATCTCCAAATTTCCAAATCTCCAAATCTCCAACTCTCCAAATCTCCAAATCCCCAAATGTTCAAATCTCCAAATCTCCAAATGTTCAAATCTCCAAATGTTCAAATCTCCAAATCTCCAAATCTCCAAATCTCCAAATCTCCAAATCTCCAAATCTCCAAATCTCCAAATTCCCACTCTCCCAAATGTAAAAGTTCGTCAGATTAATTTTCACCAAATTCCAAACGTTGAACATCGCAAAACTCGTCGAACATCGAAACCAGGATAATAGATTAGAAGATTAATTCCCGTCACGAGTCGATCGTTACTAAATTGTTAAATTTCGATAAATTTTGATATCGCGTTATACCGCCCTCGCTACCCATAATAAATGATTGTATCTCGAAAATGAGATAGGGATTCTGGAACACGCAAACCATCATTTCCTCTTCACTCGACTGACGTCATTTTCTCTGGAAATAGCTGGACGATCATTTTTCATATCCTGTTGTTCATTTCTGTTTCTTATCAACTTAATATCTGTCTAGAATTTCACTTGCGTGACCATAAAAAAAAAAACAATAGACGAAGACCAAATATAATTGTACAAAATCCTACATCTAAAATAACGTAATTGTAAACTTACAATTTCGATCATATATTATTTCAAGATTGCATGCTGTTAATATTAAAATTAATATCAAATTTTGATTATTAACAGTTTAATATAATCACCACGTGTGATGATGAAGGAAAGAAAACTACGTACTAGAACACAGAAGTAAAATATACAGGTTGTCTCAAAAGTGGTGTAGGTTGTCTCAAAAGGATTCGGAACAACTTCTTCCTTTGCGAAAATGGTGTTTGAGGCTTTTATTTCAACTATTAACGAAAAACACCAGCCAATCAAGTGTGAAGAGTGCTTACTACAACGTTACACTAGTTGTGAGACACCCTGTATATGTTATAACGTGTTCAACGTGGACATTTTGTAAAATGGCTTTGTATAGAATGCCTGTAAGTTTCGGTCAATCTATAAAATGTCGGATCAGTATACAGAACTCTTATAGAGTGATGGTTAGGTTAGGTTTACCACTGTACACGTATAATATTGGAAAATTTGAAAAACTACGTGAAAGTCGGAAATCCAAAGAGAACAATTATAAACCTCGTTTCAGAATCAACTAGAGGGAGTCAGATTATCCTAACCTAACCTAACGTTACCTAACCTAGACAACCTTCGTGGGTATTATATGAAATGTCTCGGTCATTTGTGAAATACCTACCCCTATACATTCTCCAAAAAATTGGGCCTATATCTAATCAACTAGTATGAAAAAACTGGATAATTAATAAAGCTTTAATTACAGTATAAAATATTACTGTAACATAATTGCACACTGACGTGGACCGTTCTCTGGGTATTCAATCGCGAAGTTAGAACAATACCTAAACTCAGATTAGGTGACAATGTAAAGTTAAACAGTAATTCGATTCGAAAGTTTTAAACAGTTCCTATTTTGGCCCAAAGTTTATGAATGCTGATTTGTAACGCAACAGCAGTTTACCACGAATAAATACACGTTGCGTTTAGTATGCTTCAGAAAGTGAAAATGGAGGGTAAATATTGTACGTAATTTAATAACCAAATAGTTCTCATCGGGAGTGAGTGATTTTGATGTTGATTTATGATTGCTTATTTTTGCAACGAAATTGGAGCGTTTAAAATTATGGTTGTAGATGATGTTTATTATGTCGATCAAAAATGTAGGATGTTAGGTTATATTTTTAATTTGGATATACTTGCTGCTATTTGAGGCGAAAATTATATTACCGAATTTTCATATTTTTTTTACAAATTTCTTGGTAAATAGCTTTGCTCTGCATTTGACTATGATAATCAATCGCAGGAGGTTAGGTTAAACTAACTTTCTGAATTCGACGAAAATCAGTCATGGAGGTTAGGTTAAGTCATACAAGTTTAGTGGAGTAAGTTTGCAAAGAAATGAAAAAATTAGGAAAAGTAATTCTGCAAAATTAATTTCTAGGTTATGTAAACTAAACTGTTATTATTAATAATCTTTTCTTTCTTATGATATAAACGTGTGTATTATGTTGTCATTTAAAGATGATTGTAACTAATTATTTATTACAATTTCTTGTTAAATTTTTACCACATAAATGTTTTACTTATTTTCTATAATATACTATAACCCATTG
Source organism: Megachile willughbiella (assembly GCA_945859595.2). Classification (NCBI taxonomy): domain Eukaryota; kingdom Metazoa; phylum Arthropoda; class Insecta; order Hymenoptera; family Megachilidae; genus Megachile; species Megachile willughbiella. Next base: position 5,951,722 of record OX243807.1, read on the forward strand.
TTCAAATATATACTTCACAATAACATTTCAGGTTATGAACCATAACCTAAAAGAATTCTTCTTACTATCAATAATTTTTCTTCTTTTTCATTATTATATAACTCCATATAATAAATTTAATATTTATCCTCCATTTTGTATAACATCTCACAACTAACTGTTTAAATTTCCTAATTTAATTACAATAATATTCGTATCGAGTTTAATCGAAACATGGAACATAATATTACAATAGAAATGTACGAAACGGTTTTTGAAATGCTATAATCAAATTTTTGTAATTGACTGTACTTTCTAAAGCAATTTTGTTAAAATAATTGTGTTACATACAGACCTGTTATGTTTAAAGTCTTCTACAAACAGCACACTTTTTTCCCTCTGTTTTCACAGCAATATTGTATTTTTCCATCCCAACAGTTGGAATTGGAATATCAATTTTTCAACTACAAATGAATAAATTGAAAACATTCCGCTCGTACCAGTTTTTGCAGAAATATATAAATGTGATATTCAAATTTAATTGCTACGAAGTTACTTTCATTAACAATTCAAATTTAATTGCATATTTGATTGAATTAACGATTTCAAATTTGTTTGATGCATACTCGTTTTAATTAATCAATATTATGTAATTGATATTGCGAAGACCAGCTTCTATCGAAAAAAAGAGATTGATATTGTTCATTTCAAAAATATTTGTACAATTGTCAATCATGCCATATTGCACACAGATATGATTAATGTGTTACTGTCAACTAATTAAATTAATGAAGCTAATGAGTAATTTAATGAACTATTTCATTTTTGGTTTAGTGAACCACTTGATAAATAATTGATTGCATAATTGAATGAATAATTTAACGAAGAATAATCAACAATTTAATGACAAATTTTATGAACAATGAAATAAATAATTGACAGAATTATTTATCGAACATAAATAGCAATTTTATCAAAAATTTAATAAAGAGCTTGACGAATAAATACAATAACGAAAAGAACGATGAATCAAGTAATTGAACGAATAATTAATTTATGCAACTTTCTGAAATAATGATTCAATTAAATACTTTCGCCATTTAGTACCAATGCCTCAAACTGCCAGTAAACAATTTCGTGATGGTTGAATTAAAAAAAAAAAGAGAAACGTTTCTGTTGCTTAACGGCGAAATAGCATTTTCTCGCAGAAATCATGCGCACGTTTTTACATTTAATTTCACGTTATAACGTCTAAAAAGATTCCGTTACAATGAAATCCCATTACCGCAGTTTGCCGCGGTTTTAAAACTATTTCCTTTGAGTCTCTCTTCACAAATTATTTGCCCGCAGTCGGGCGACGCGACGTGAGTTTATGTTCAAAGCAAACCTACATAAGTAGCTACTGACAAGCCTTTATGTATATCCTGTTTTCGACTTGAACTACAGTACTTTTATATTTTCGCAGTTTACATCCGATTTTAGACACAACTTGTTTCAAGTACACAACTTAGTTCAGTTCATTTTTAGCTGTAATCATTTTTAGCTATTACTTATTTAGCTAGAACTAACTTGTATAAAATAAGTTATAATAATTACACGTTATTCTAGCTTATTTAGGTATAACATATAACTTAATTAACTTGTTACATAAGTTATAACTGTATTATTAAAATTTTATGAGGGGAACGTATGCTTTCGCTAGGGAGGGGCTCCTCCACCCCCTAGACCCCCGTTAGCCATCTTCCGGCACTTTTCACAATTTTTCTAGGGGTTTTGGCCCATTTTAAGAAAGTTTGATTCTTTAACAAAAAGTCGTATATCCCACGGTTTGGTCCATACGTACATAGGCATGTGTGGTCGGGAGTTTTATGGTACTTTGCTACACACACGCGCATTAGTTTAATATTATGAATAGAAGTATAACTTCTAATTTTACGTCACATAAGAATGATGTAAGAAATAACTATACGTCAGATTTTATAATTTTTCCAAAAACAATTATTGCTCTATTTATGTACAATTCTATATTTGTGTCAGTTTAGAAAAATTATCTAAATTCTGCATATGTAAATATAACTTCAAATAATACTACTGGCTACACCACAAATTATTAATAACCAATTGCTGTTGCATAAATGAATGATTAACCAACCAAATGATGAAAGCAAGTGTAACCAATCAAATAATAAGAACAATGATGAATATTCTTGCTGAACGTTTAAGTAAACGTTTCCCTATGTTTCCCATTTTTCATTGGCTTGTTTTCAAATCATTATACTCATAATTTTCAATGCAAAACGAGGCCAACAAAACAAGACAAATGTCATAGTTTTGCAATTAAAGCATTACAAGGTATGTAGATATCGCGAACAAGATATATTATCACAATAAACATGCCAGTCACCGTATCAGGCTATAATTAACGTCAACGACCTACGAGTAAAGTGTAAACGCACACGTTGCTGGTGTGATTACAGTGCCAGAAAATAATATACATACATCACCGAAGACATTTGGCGACTAACGTTGAAAGTAATTTGTGCATGTCGATTTCATAATAATCAGAATTTCGGTGAAGATGTTAGTCGGTGATGAAAATTCTGTGAATTGGGATGTTTAGGGTGCTGGATTGTTGAGAAGTTGGTAATTTAGGGGTAGGAGATTGTGGAGTTTGGTATTTTTATAAATTTAGGAGATTTGGGTAATTTGGGTAATTTTGATAATTTGAGAAATTTGGGAAATATGGGAAATATGGGAAATTTGGGGAATTTGGGCAATTTGGGAGATTTGGAAGATTTTTGAGTTATGGAAGACTTGGATAATTTGGCTAATTTAGGTGATTTGAGAAATTTAAGAAATTTAGGAAATTTAGGAAATGTAGGAAATTTTATACATTTAATAAATTTGGGTAATTTGGGAAATTTAGGAAATTTAAGAAATTTTGAAGATTTGGGAAATTTGGGAAATTTAAGAAATTTAGGAAATTTATGAAATTTATGAAATTTGAGAGATTTGGGACATTTGGGAAATTTAAGAAATTTAGGAAATTTAGGAAATTTAGGAAATTTGAGAGATTTGGGACATTTGGGAAATTTGGGAAATTTGATAAATTTGGGAAATTTAGGAAATTTAAGAAATTTTGGAGATTTGGAACATTTGGAAAATTTAGGAAATTTAAGAAATTTGAGAGATTTGGGACATTTGGGAAATTTGATAAATTTGCATAATTTGGGTAATTGGGTAATTTAGGTAATTTGTGAAATTTGGTAAATTTGATACATTTGATAAATTTCGGTAATTTGGGAAATTTAAGAAATTTAGAAAATTTGTAAGATTTGGGAAATTTGGGAAATTTAGGAAATTTATAAGATTTGGATGATTTGGGAAATTTGATAAATTTTGGAAGATTTGGAAAATTTTATAAATTTTGGTAATTTGGGTAATTTGGAAATTTGCGAAATTTGGGAAATTTGAGATATTTGGGAAATTTAGAAATTTAGAAATAAAATCACTTGAATATTTAAAAGTATAGAGCGCAAGATTGAAACAAAAAAGTCGAAGGAACAAACAGAAATTTTGAAAATACCCAACATTGAAACCATGTAAATAGTAATACAACCCCTTTGTAACATAATACCCATTAACGAATAAGAGATCAATCCGTATTCGATGAATTCCGAGTAAATCCGAGCGTATCCGACCCCATATTCTCGGGTACCCTCAGATCCCTAATGAAACGATAAGTGTTAGATGGAGCAACTCAATCGATTTTATAGGAGTTCTTCGAGAATTACCAACAGAAATTGCGTTAGGAATCAAAGAGGGTTGTTGGTTCTCGATGAGGGTGAAACAACAGGCCGGAAAGAGGCAAGGGAGCTGGCAAAAAGAGAAACGTGCAATGGTCTAGCGTAGAGAGAACACCTTGACGTTCGACGATTCAATCAACGCGGCACATTGTTGACGTCAACGAGGGAGGAAAATGTCAGCCGTCGTGACGGCGAATATTCGTGGGGTCGGGATATGAAAAATGATGTTTGACGACGGCATGAGTAACGCTGTATAACGTCAAGGTGCACCCTACGAGAATGCTCTTTACTCGGTTGCCCTATACGAAAGGGGATTGCTTGACAGATATTTCGCTGCTATCGAGGGTGTTGAGACGCTCAGATCTCGTCTAAAGCACATACGAATAACTCTGAGTTACATCGGATCTAACCTATTGAAACACCAAAACTTATCACATAACCTTTCTCGTATTTCACACGATTCGAAAGTATATGGAGATTGGAAATGTGATGCTCTTCCTGAAGGCATTCTATTTTTCTCACTGTCTCGAAATAAGGTTATAGCACCGGTGAAGAAGTTATATTTTATTTATCAACGTTGATAATCATTGTCCAAAATAATTTCCTATGTTATAATAAAAGAATAATACTTGCAGATGAAAATAAAAGAGAGGTTGTCTGGCGTCCAGACGAATTGCTAACTTTTAATATTAACTTATTGATTATTATTAACAAAAATGTCATAGTGAAGTGGAAGATGTGAAGATTTTAATGGAAATATGGAATATGAAGGATGAATTTGCAGATAAAGGTAAATGAAAAATTGGATTTGGGAAAATGGGGTTGTCTGGCGTCCGTATGAAGAACTGCTAACGAAACATTTATTATTAATTATTATTAACAAAAATATCATAATGCAACGGAAGAGTAGGAAGATTAAAATAGAAGTATAGAAGTTAAAGAATGAATTTGCAGATGAAAGTAAATGCAAAATGAATTTGAAAGATTCGGGTTAACCTAACTTCAGAACAATAATTGCAAACGAAACCCTCTCTTATTTATTATCAACTCATTTCTATTAAATATTATTATAAAATATACCACAAAATAGTAGAAGAATCTGAAGATTACAATAAAAACCACACGAAGAGAAAGAGTTGTTTGCAGATGAAAATAAGTGAAAAATTGGGGTTGGAAGAAAATAAATTTGGGTTAACCTAACTTTCAGATAACGAATTGCACACGAAACTCTCTTTCATTTATTAGCAACTCACCCATATAAATTATTATTATCAAAAATTCCATAATGCAACATATGATCATTAAAATAGAAATATACAGTATGAAAAATTTGCAGATGAAAATAAATGAAAAATTAAATTTGTCCAGCTTTCAGATTTTACTCTTATTATGACTTCATTTTTGTTAAATATTGTTATTAAAACCAGTATGACATGGCAGAATATAAAAATTGCAAAACATTATTGAACCCTGTTCATTATTGAGAACATTATGATATAGCAGGAAGAATATAAAGACTGTAACAGAACTTACCCTTAATCATTTTTATTAAGGACACCACAATATATTGCAGAAGAATATAAATATTACAATGGATCCACCCTTATTACATATTATTAAGAACGTCACAATATAGCAGAAGAATATAAAGATTGCAATAGAACTTATCCCTATTAATTATTATTGAGAACACCACGATATAGCAGAAGAATATACAGATTGCAACAGAACTCACCCCTAATAATTATTATCAAGAACACCATGATATTGCAGAAGAATATAAATATTACAATAGAACCACCCTTATTAATTATTATTGAGAAGACCACTATATAGCAGAAGAATATACAGATTGAAATAGAACTCACCCCTAATAATTATTATTGAGAAGACCACGATATAGCAGAAGAATATAAATATTACAGTAGAACCACCCCTATTAATTATTATTGAGAAGACCACTATATAGCAGAAGAATATAAATTACAACAGAACTCACCCCTAATAATTATTGTCAAGAACACCATGATATAGCAGAAGACTATAAATATTACAATGGAACCACCCTTATTAATTATTGTGAAGAACACCACGATATAACAGAAGACTATAAATATTACAATGGAACCACCCTTATTAATTATTATTGAGAAGACCACTATATAGCAGAAGAATATAAATTACAACAGAACTCACCCCTAATAATTATTATCAAGAACACCATGATATAGCAGAAGAATATAAATATTACAATGGAACCTCCCGTATTAATTATTATGAAGAACACCACGATGTAGCAGAAGAATATAAAAATTACAACATAACCCCTAATTATTATAAACCAAAACGTATCTTGTAAACAAAAATAAATGAAAAATTGAGGCAACTTCCAGATAAAGAATTGCAAATGAAACTTTCATTTATCCCCTATTAATTATTAAGAACGCCATGATATAGAATACTAATATAGAACATATCCCTAATAATTATTATGAAGATATAGCAGAATATAAAAATGGCAACAAAACCCCTAATTATTATAACCCAAAACGGACTATCAGACAGAAATAAATGAAAAATTGGAACATTAAACTTGACGGCGTAATTCAGTTAAATTTTAAAATGCTCTCAGTTTACATTGATTGTGGCATGGTTCTGTGAAGGGATTATCTGTATGTGACATTCGTTACGATGATTACCTTTGTAATTAGCTCGAGCGTGGGTTCACGAGCGATTACAATTAACAGGGTATTCCTTGTTTAGGTAAAAGCGGTTCATTGGTTGTCGTTCCGATCATCGACGTGATACTGTTTCGGTCGTGGTAGAAATGTTTGTCGGTCGATGTAAAATGTTTCAACCTCCGGGAAAGGGGGACAAAGAGCACGATTAAGGGAGGGGAAAAGCGTTAGACAGGGATGGACGCGTCGCGGACGATAATTATGCGGATTGCTCCGGCGAGGCTAATTATCCCTCTGTACTTGCATCGAATCCACCCTTCTCCTCCGTCCCTCTTCTCTGGTAAACTTTGACGTTGCAGACAGATGCTTATCTCCGTGTTCTCTGATAACCCATCGAATTAACTCGTATCCTGACTATTGACCTCGATACAGGATGCATCGCATTCTACTCAATTCGTGTCGCACATTTTTAACGACTTTGAGAGATTTTGTTAATATTTTGGTATTCTTTTATGGGGTAGTTACTGTGCTCTATTTTTAGTAATGTATTTTTTTGTGATTAGTTTGAATAATATATATTGTTAATGTTAATTTTAGTATTGATAGAATATATTGTTTGAATTTGTAAAATGATCTTGGAATATCAGATTTTCTGTATTTCCATATTTGTGAATAATTAGGCGTTCTTAGCTTTTAAGTTTTGAACTCTTTAAATTTATTTTTCTTTTCTAAGGTTCAAACGTTGAAATTTCTACATTTCCAAATTCTCAAATTCTCAAATTTTCTAACTTCCTAAATTACTAGATTCCTAAATTCCTAAATTCTCAAATTCCTAAATTTTTATATCCTCCAAATTCTCCAAATTTCCCCAAATTCTCCAAATTCCTCAAATCCCCCAATTTCCCAAATTTTCCCAAATTCTCCAAATTCTCCAAATTCCCTAAGTTCCCAAATTTCCAAAATTTTCCCAAATTCTCAAAATTCCCCAAGTTCTCAAATTTCCCAAATTTCTCCAAATTCTCCAAATTCCTCAAATCTCCCAATTTCCCAAATTTTCTCAAAATCCCAAAATTCCAAATTTCCAAATTTCCAAATTCGTAAATTTCAATATCTTCCAAATTCCCCAAATCCTTCAATTTCCCTAAATTCCCAATTTCTGAAATTTCCCCTAATTCGCCAAAATCTCCAAATTCCCCAAATTCCTAATTTTCTAAATTTCCAAATTCTCAAATTCCTAAAGTCCTAAATTTCTATATCCCCCAAATTCCCCAAATCCCCCACTGTTCCTAAATTCCCAAATTTCCGAAATTTTCCCGAATTCTCCAAATTCCCCAAGTTCCCAAATTCCCTAATGTTCAAAATCCTAAAAATTCGAATTCTTAGCTATTCATCCTCTTCTCGCGCCAACTCGTGAGTTTACATCGGTACCTTCCCTAAAACTGTCCTCGCAATAATTCACCAAGTATCTTTATCATAAAACTTGCAAAATATCGATAGTATAACAAGGGTACGTAAAATATTTCGATGAAAATGGTGGAAACTGAAATCTTCCTATTCGAAACATCCTTCCAAATATCATCGTAGCAATAAATGAAATAAACGTCGGTGTATCTGTTTCGCTCTGGCTGTGCGCTAAAAATTGAATAAAACAATACATACCTATCTATATACCATGTACGTACATTAAATAAAGAAGCGGAAAGCGGTGGCTCAGCAAAAGGAATTCTATCGCTTCCGCAGCTCTCGGTTGTTTTCCTTTTTTCTCCTTGATCGATTACGGCAGTAAAAATAATAATTTGTTTGTTTTCTGATCTTTGCCCCTTTTGAAATACTTCCATTAAAATATTTAATGTTTATTTTAGATGAAATTGCTTCATCGATGGATCTTTCTTTAAAATCGTTCAGAAGCTTTTACACGACTTTGAGAAATATTACTTTGAAACAATGGTAGTTTACTATTTTAAAAATGTTACGTTTCTTATATTTTATATTACGTATGATTATTATATTATACAAATATAATTTATTATATTATACAAATATAATAATCATTGTATTATTATATTTTTTATAATAATCATAGAATGTATGAGAAATACTTGTATACGTTGAAAGTTACTGCAAATGTACGATTCGCAATTTAATTACTTCCACAGAAACAAAATATTGATTAATAAATTAAACGTCTTTCGTTTCTAATAAACGATGATTCATCAGTTTATAATGAACAGTACTGTTGTACTATTACTAAAGTTCACGTCCTTTTTCTGCTGTGCTTTTACAGAACAGAATCACTAGTTCTATTGTTGAGTTCTCATTGCAGATGGCGCAATCAGGTGCAGAGGTTATCCGTAGGGGCTCACTTTTGTTATTCAGTTTTACTTCTTGTAAGTTTCACTTTTTTCCGTACAATTATAATTGTTTGTACAGAACTTCTGCAAACATCCTTTAATGTTTCTTTTTTTTCACACTTTGTTCTTAATTTTTGTATTACTACGTTAGTTAAATATGAAAGGGGATGATTTTTATTACTAACTTAATATTTTTGCTTTAATATTCGAATTTGTTTAACGTAGTTAGTATTGTTTTAACTAATATTTTAGCACATTTTTAATTCTCGTTGTCAGATTTATGTATCACAATTGCTTTTTATCTTTGCTTCATTTTTAATAGTTTTATTAATATGCTTTAATAAGTTTTAATTAATAATAATTTGCTGGATGTCTGATAAATTCATGTGTTCTTAAATTTTTACTCTTCGAAAATGATGAATTTACCCTATTTATTCATTCTACTTTATTAAAAAATTTACATATACAAAAAACTGCATATTTTAAAATTAATTATTCCGTAATTTGTATTCATCGTGCACATTTTCTTTTTGACCTGCTAAGTGAATAAAATCTTGAATAATCAATAGATTCAGTGCACATTCAAGATTCAATTAAAATCAAGAGTTCCTAACTTTCAAGTTTTTGATAAATAATTTTCCTCATCGAAATATAAACCGATTCTCAAATTAATCAAACTTGATATTACGGTGCTTCGATTTTTCCTACAAAGCGTAAATATAGATTCGTGTTTAATATTGCGTTATTTATTTATCGCGTGAATTTATTTCTGAGTATTTAACAACCCCTTTTCAAAGTAGAAACGGTTCAAATCGTACGCGTTTGATAGAGTATGGCGAGGTATTATTTTAATTCGGCAAAAACACGGATGTTGTCTACACGTCCGATTTATATTTCATATTTCACCGGTAGAGCAATCTCAGTGCTTACACCGTATTTTCGTTTTCAATACGTCGGTACACAGATAAAGCTGTGGAAAAAAAGTGAATGATGTACGATGGAGATGTTTTGTACGTAAACGTTATATGGATACGTTTACCACCACCGTTGTACACGGTCCGACCGACCCAGTGTGTTCCATGTTCAGTATTTTTCAATATTTACACGACAGAATATTCAATACTTTCCAGCGCAATGGCACGCCACGAGGAAATTTGAATAACCCAATATCTTTCTGTTTCATTCTTGGCTCTACCGATGTACCTTGCCGTATTCGATGATTCTTTCATACCGTTGAAATATCTACAATACCAATCCTTTGATGTTCCACGTTCCCGAGAAGCAAACAACTCAATTTCAAACCCAATTAAACGGCTATGAATTACGCTTTTTAGCTTATTTAGCAACCTTCTTCCGCTGCGTGATTTTAAATTCTTCACGAAAACCATTTCTCAATTATTTATTCGCTACTTTCGATTTTTACAGTTTTTTACGGAAATACGTTTTTCAATTATTTTTTCGTAAGTTTCATTTCTTGCTGCGTGAGTTTTTCAAGTATTTCTGAACTATTCGGAGAAACAAACAACTCGATTTTAAACCCAATTAAAGGGCTATGAATTACGCTTTTTAGCTTATTTAGCAACCTTCTTCCGAAGCGTGATTTTAAATTCTTCACGAAAACCATTTCTCAATTATTTATTCGCTACTTTTGATTTTTACAATTTTTTACGGAAATACGTTTCTCAATTAATTTTTCGTAAGTTTCATTTCTTGCTGCGTGAGTTTTTCAAGTATTTTTGAACTATTCGGAGAAACAAACAACTCGATTTTAAACCCAATTAAAGGGCTATGAATTACGCTTTTTAGCTTATTTAGCAACCTTCTTCCGCTGCGTGATTTTAATTTATTTACGAAAACCACTCTGAATTACTTATTCGCTGCTTTTAATTTTTCTTGCATGATTTTGTCAATTTTTTACGAAAATACATTTCACAATTATTTTTTCGTAAGCTTCATTTCTTGTAGCGTGGTTTTTTCAACAATTTTTTAATTATTTAATCAACACTTTCATTTTTCACTGCGTGATTTCTTCAATATTTTATGAGAATGAATTTCCGAATTATTTACTTGTTATTTTCATCTTCTGCTGCGTGATTCTTCAATTATTTATAAAAATTCATTTTCGAATTATTTATTTATAATTTTCATCTTCTGCCGCGTGATTTTTTCAGCTTTTTATAATAATATATTTCTGAAGTTCGTAAATTTCATTTCATGCTGCCTGGTTTCCACAATTTTTTATGAACATACATTTTCCAATTATTGCATGAATTAATAAAAAGATAAAATAATTTTTGCTCATAAAAATAGCTCTTCATTTCTATATTTTTTAAACGAACATTCACTTACTTTTTATTCTTCAAATAAATATTTCTTGACAAAAATAAATGTTGAAAGATAAATATAATGTTGCTTGTTCGCAATATGAGGTGAAACAGAAAAATATAATTATAATTATAATTTATAATTCATTATTATCATTATTATAATTCATTAACTATAAAGTTCACAATTTATTTGTCCTTGACATATTCATTTCTATTTGATGCAAAAATTTCAGAACTCTCATGTGTTGAAAGTGGATGTAACAAAATAATATTATTTTTTTATAATTGCTTATATTTTTCTGATTATTATAAATATTCTTTTCTTACAATTTCATCAAGTTTATAATCACAATCATTGCGAAACTTATAACAATTAAATTTAATTAAAAAATTGTAACATAATTACGTCTAAAAAAATTGTAACTTATTATGTCCTAAAAAATTGTAATGTTATTACGTCTTAAAAAATTGTAACGTTATTACGTCTTAAAAAATTGTTACGTTATTTGTCTCTCAGATACAATCATTTTAAATTCATATAAAACTTCATCTTTATCTTAATTTCTATAAAACCTACCTATATAAATTTTTCTACATTTTATAAATATATTACTCCGTATTTCACAGCTTTCATAATGTAATACAATAAAATATTTTAACGAAAGAATAATATGTGCAGCCATTTTTCAATTGCCGCACTTAATCCACGCTCCACGAACTGTGCCAATTTATAAAAATACTCGAGTATTATAAATTAATGTACGTTTTAAGAACGAAAATAAATGTTACAATTTGAAATTGAACTGTGCATTTAATTAATGGCAGCCATAACGTACCGGAAACTTACAGTTAACTGATATATCGCATTAAACACAATATGACGCTAATAAAATTAATGAAACTCCATTAGCAGAATATATTCGTAAATTGAACTACTCGTTTATTCTGTCATGCGCGATAATGATAAATAATCGTAGTATCTCAGTTCCACGAGAAAATTGTTAATGCATAATTGATTATTTGATTGCTGCGGACAGATATCAATATTTTTATGGATTTCCATCGGAGGGATGGAATTAATATCATTTCCCTCTCGTTTTTAAATATTATTTCATCATCCTTTTCACGCGTTAATGTACAAATTTGGCTATATTGAATCAATATGCACACATAATGCATCGAATAAACCAAAAATATTGCAGTTCACTAATTAAATCTCCATCGTCAAATTTGTACCACAAGAGGTTTCATTTGTGACCGGGTAATTAACCCCCTTGACAAAAATAAATCGTATTTGCCCCACAACTGAGTTTTGAGTTCAACAGTTACAGTTCGTACAATTAAACATCGCTAAATTCAGAATACGTGTGACACTTCAAGTTTTTTTCATTTATTTTAACTGGAGTTAGCTGACTGATCCGTTGAAAAAAACATAGGTTAAGGGGTTAACATTGACATAACCTAATTAAATCTCTTAATAGAAATTGAAGTTGTTCCAATGAGAATTAGGTAACATAACAAAAACAGAACTTTATATCGGTTTAACAAGGAGCAGGTATTAAATATTCTAACTGGAGCTATGAGCTGAATATTTTATGGTATCTCTTTGAGCATCTGTCTTTACTAGCGTGAATATTTAAACGGCTGAAAGTGCTGATGCATTTAAATCGTTGGATCTTTCACTATTTTTATAAATTGCACCACTTAATTCCATTTACGTGCATACGTCTGTCATTGTTTGTATAAGTACGACAGATAATCGAATCAGTGACATATTGCCTGTTCACCAGTTGCAGCTTTTTTTAAAACTGTATATTTAGAAAAACAAGGGCGGTTTGAATTAAAATTGATAAACAGAAGAATTTTAGCAGCACTCGGTATTGTATGCACATCTGCAGATATATTAATACATAAACTTAGAAGTTGCGTATTATTCTCCATTTTTCAGCAGACTTTTCTTGTTCCTACAATGAAGGAAATCCGTAGAAGAATTTGCCAGTACGTAAGTCTCTTTGTCTTTTAATAAGAAAGAGAATGGTATGCGGGAAAAAATTTCATTGCAGTTTAATTAGTTTAAATTCCATCTGAAACGTGTGCAATAATGAAAATCTGCAGAAAACGAATTTTCTTAAATAAGAATGCAGATACTTATGTAATAAACGAACTCAAGCATGGTTTTAGACAGATTGAATTTAATAAAATAGAGTTTAAAATGGTGAATTTAATTCACATATGAATATAATACAAATATGTGTGTGTTCACATATGAACATGACACAACTATATGTGTATTCACATATGGACATGACACAACTGGATGTATGTTCACATATGAACATGACACAACTATATGTGTATTCGCATATGGACATGACACAACTGGATGTGTGTTCACATATGAACATGACACGACTCTATGTGTATTCACATATGGACATGACACAACTGGATGTATGTTCACATATGAACATGATGCAGCTACATGTATATTCACATATGAACATGATGCAGCTACATGTATATTCACATATGAACATGATGCAGCTACATGTATATTCACATATGACCATGATACTATTGGATGTATGTTCACATATGAACATGACACAGCTACATGTATGTTCACATATAAATCCAGTACAACTAAATGTATGTTCACATATAAATCCAGTACAACTAAATGTATGTTCACATATAAACATGACATAGCTAAATGTATGTTCACATATGAGCATAATACGACTATATATGTATTCACATATGAACATTATACAAATATGTATATTTACATATGAACATGATACCACTATATGTATGCTTACATTTGAACATTAATTGTATGTATGATCACATACGAACATCATACATGATACAACCATGTGTGTATTCACATATGAACATGATTCAACTACATGGTGCAACTGTATGTTTACATTTGAGCATTATATAATTTCTATGTATGATCACATTTGACCATTAAGCAACTACATATATGTTCACACATGATTCTGTTGACTATACTCCTGGACCATTAATCTTGTGTCCCCTCACTTAAAATGTTCCAATTTTTGTAATAAATATTTTAGCAATAAAATTTGTAAAAGAACTACATTATACGTAAAATAAACTGTCAGCAGCCTATCACGAAGACACCTGAGCACCCAAATGTTTAAACTTACACCATTCTTCAAAGTTCATGCAAAACGTAGTATCCGCTAATACTTGTAGACAAGTATTTCAGCATTGCATATTGTATATTTACGAACGAAGTTAGATATGGGTTAAATAAGCGAACTATCATAGTTCAGTTTATGCTAAGTACGGTGTGTTGTACAGATCTAGGTTGACTCGACCATGCTCCAGTTAGTAAATACTCCCACACACCCAATTTCGTATAAACAAATTAGTTTTACATAGCCCAGCTAACTCAGATAAGTTACGTAGGTTAAGTTCAGGTTTAATCTCAGTTAGGTAATTCAAACTTTAAGCGTCCTCCACACTTTTCCTCTAAACATGAATATTCCCTATGGTATCATAGCCTGTCACGGCAAGAAAATTGTGATCAGAACATCGGCAGCTGTTCGATCACTCTAAATCGATGGAACCTCTTAACCAATACTGCTGTTCTCTTTAATTATCGGCAAATTCGATTAGAGTGCACGCGAGCGAGGAAAGATGGAACGAGGAATCGAAGAGGGATCATTGCGAGACTATACTCTGTGTATCGGCTATTCTTTTTAGCTGGAACTTTCTCGGATCATTTTTCACAGTTTCTACCGAGCTATCTGACGCATTCGGTTAAACTATGGAAGTATCTTACTCTAGGGAATTAAAACAGACGATTTTTTTCGCCTTACATCTTTGTTATAACTGGCAGCCATTATCTGTTCAGTGAACGTCAAATGGACTGATGAGTTTGGGATTTAATTTTAACCATTTTGTTTTCGTTTTAGAAGTTGACTGTTTGTGGTGATCTTTCAGAATTTTCAGTATGAATTTTTATATATAAATTTTCAACTATCTCATCCAAATTTAGAAATTTTTTCCATGTCTCCCCTAGTTTCGAAATTTTTAAATTTTCATGTTACCTCCAAACTTCAAAATTTGTAAGTCCCTAACTTTGCAAGTTACCAAATGGCAAAACTAAAAATAGCAAAATGACAAAATTTGCAAATATCCAAGTTTCTAGTTATGAACTTTCTGTTTGCCTTTATCAAAGTGGAAATTCTTCTGAATGGCTGTTTTTAAATCGTGCAAAGTAGAAAGAGGCATGAAGAAAAATAGTAGGTGCAATGAGAATAATAAGAACACGGAGCATAGAGGAAGAAGAAAGGAAAAAGTAATTCAGAAGCAACGAGAACTCCGGCGTTTATTTAAGCGAGTTTCTAACTGAGAACGTGTTACTGCTAAACTACAATGGCGAACAAATACGCCACTATCGTGAAATGACTGATTGGTAAATGAAAGTTTACTTTAACAAACGAAGTTAAATTAGACGATTTCAAATTTGTGCATGCTAGAATTACCATGATTGCATCAAATATAAGGTAATAAATCTTTGTGATAGCAACACACATTCAAACACTATTTTATTTTTTAATTCACTCGTAGGTTCATCTGTTACAAAATTCGTAAAAATATTTTTAAGAGAATTAAAGGATTTTATTTATGAGGACCTTTTATAGGGAACTTAACACTGAAATATATGTTTAGTGATCACAGTTTAAAATACGAGATATTTCACTATTATAATTAAAAATATCATTAAATATTTATCGTGGAAGCACATAATTTAATACGGTGAAAATAGTACACATATTTAAAAATATGAAAATTAATAAAATTTTAACATTTCAAAAAATTTAAAATTTTTCTGAGCACATGTGTGATATTTTTAACAAAATAGATGTATTATTCTGGCTAATATATCAAAAGTTTGATTTCTAGGTTAGACCTACATTATCGACAGAGTTGACAGTGCCCTCCATAAAAGTTATTACACAAAGAAAAGAATAATAGTAAAAAATATATATATTCACCACTTTCCAAGATATTATAACTAAAAATATGAGTAAATATTTAGTCATCTAACCTTTTAAGTATCTTCTTAATATGACCTAGTAACATAGTAAACCAAGTAACTTCAAATATTTGAAAATTCTGAGCACATATGTGACACATGATGTATTTAATAAAACTGCAAATTTGAACGCACACATTGCTTATTTCTAAGTGATAGACCTCCATTATCGGGGACGTTAACAATAACCTCCGCAAAATATAACACAAAACATCTCGGTCCCGCATTTTCTTTCTCATGCGTCTCCAATGTCTTTCCAGCGAATACATCCGTTTCGCGCCTCTTTCTCTTGTTCCGCCAGAGAACTTTGCAAAACCTTCGGAAACGTTCCTTTCTTATAACTACAAAGCAACAGAGTGTCGTGATGCATAGCGGTGTAAAACGGGCAAGGCATACACACACGCGCGAGCAACAACTGACGCATATATACGCGGCGTTCATCGGCCATGTCCCAAGTGGATGAAGCAAGTGCGTGTATTCCGAGGAAAGAAATCAAGCGGGAAACAGAGGGAGGACGGGAGAAGAAAGATAGACGGTTTAAAACGGTGTCGAGTATATTATGACTTTGATACAGAAGTTTTTCCTTTTTGTGTAACGAGCACAGTTGGTAACGTCGAGCACATTGTCACAGCACTCGGACAATGAGTCACTGGTAGACAGTGTGCGGCTACGTGGTAGAAAAGGGTTGAAGGAAATGTTCCAGAAGGAATAACGAGAAGAAGGGAGCACGAGTCGAGAAAGCAGGGAGATTCGTAGGACACCGGTTCGTAAATATAGAAACGGGCGTAGATTTGTTCCGCGGAAATCTCTTCTCTTCTTTTTTTTTTACTGACGACGGATACAGTATACTTTTAACGGAATGTCTTGGCCGCACAGGAGAAGACAATACGCGATGCTTTCCGAGCCTCGCGTCCAAAGTAATCCGTGGAACACGAGCGAAAGTGGCGAGGATTGAATAAAACAAGAGGGGAAAACGTCAGCTACATTTTGTAATGCATACGCGATACATTTGTAGTCCGTGAGAGGCCATGTCACGAGACGCGAGCGCGACGACGACGACATCTGGGTCAGGCGAACTGTTATTCCTTTTGATTTGGTTATCCATTGTGGTCCCTTTAGATAGCTTTGAGAATTCTCTCTGCCTCAAGTATTTTTTCTCTCCAACCGTTTCGAGTGAGATCGTCGGTCAATTGTCTTCGGACAGAGAAACAACGTAGTTTACATTGTTTGTAGTGTACAATACATATATCGCCATTCTTAATTGGTCTTACGTTTGCGAACGGAGATGGAATTTAATATTATGCAAACAGGTGACATAGTTAATCTTTGCTTCCTAATAAATGGACATTTGTTACTACAATTTTTTAATTTTAAGTTTACACTTAATTTAAGTACCTAGATATGTACAACTCTGGATATTCCTAGACCTTCACTACAGTGTCTTCAAATTAAAAGATTTCCAAATATCCTTTGGTCTAAGATTCGTTTAGGTTTCCCTAAGTTCCCAAATTCTTCTCTAATCCTTAAATATCCAAGTTCCTATGTCCGCAGATCTCTAGATATCCAAATTCCTATGTCCATAGATCTCTAGATATTCAAGTTCTTATGTCTATCAATCCCTAGATATCCAAAATTCTACGTCTTCAAATACCTAAACCACAAATCTCTAAAATCTCATGTTCCTACATCCTATAACTCAGAGTCCACAAGTTGCAAGGTCCCCAAATACCTATGTCCCCCAAATGTCCCTAAATCTCCAGATACCCACATTCCTACGTCTTCAAATACCTAAACCACAAATCCCTAAAATCGCATATTCCTAATCCCATAACTCAGAGTCCACAAGTTGCAAGGTCCTCAAATACCTATGTCCCCCAAATATGTCCCTAAATCTCCAGATACCCAAATTCCTACGTCTTCAAATACCTAAATCACAAATCTCTAAAATCGCATATTCCTACATCCTATAACTCAGAGTCCACAAGTTGCAAGGTCCTCAAATACCTATGTCCCCCAAATGTCCCTAAATCACATGTCCAAATATAGAAATGAATATTTTAAGATAAATTTGAACGCGTTATGTGACGACAGCGACAATGTAAAAACAATTTCTGTTTGGCAGGTAGCCTGGCTACGTGTGGATACGCAAACGATCCTCACGATTGCGAATCACGTCATTACGAAGAATCATCGTATTGCAGTGACACATAGCGGTCATCGTGCGTGGTCCCTTCACATCAGGGACACCAAGGAAACAGACAGGGGATGGTATATGTGCCAAGTCAATACTGATCCAATGTCCTGCATCACTGGCTTCTTGGAAGTAGTCGGTATGTTTATATAAGTTATACAAACGCTTTATGATAATTAAGATAAACACCTAGCACGACTATTTAGGTGAATGCTTCAATACGTGGTAACTTGTTCTATGTTAACTTCTTACTCACCAAATGACGCATCTGAAGTGTGGTTTTGATGAGATAATTGTAGAAGTAAAATACTTGTGCTTAATTTGGTCAAGGTTTGATGATCATCACATAAGTCTTTTCATATAAGCTTCTTTTGTTTAATATAGGGTTATGTATCAAATAGGGAGGCAAGTGTTATTTAGTAAAATTTAAACGAAGCCAAGTATTAAAATAATATTACAAATATTTAGTTTAGTAGATGTAGTCTTATGATGTATATTGCAGCAACATAATTATTCTTCGTGAATCCATGTCATCCTTTTTCCAACAACCTGAATATGTCACCCGAGAACATCACGTGGATATAATTTTCGAAGTAGCTAGATACGCAGTCCACAAAATTCGTAATATTTTAGTTACTGTGCCCAAACTTCTTAACGTCATCCTACGATGGTTCTGTATACACTCGCTTTGATATAATTTCAAAGAAGGTATATAAGTCGTTATAGCAAATATTTGCAAACAGACCGTGCATCTGAAACTGCTGATGAATTTGTATTGCGTGTCTTTTTGAAACTAGCGAAGATCTCGAACGGTTTCCGGTGAAACTTGGCTAAGCACTGGCAGATTTAGCGTTTTCTATGTGTACATAAGTAAGCACGTAACTCACGCTCGTCCTGCGAAACACGTCCTTTCGAGCATCCTTCTTCCGCGACCGTGTATCAACTGATCCTTCCACGGAACTTTCTTGGCACTTAATACCAACGTTCCTGTTACCGCCAACTTGTCAAAGTTCGCCAACTGCGGTCACCTCGGCATCTACCGCAGTACCACTAGAAAGTCGTGATTGCCATTAAGAAACGCCGATATTTAATCCCTGATTATATCGCCGACAGTGTCCCCATGTGCACCCTCGACGCACCAAGTTTACGAGATGGCTAAAATAAAGATGTGCGGTTTTGCATCGCCTAAACTACTGGTAATAAAGTTATCCTCCACGCCGGAGTTATTAGCCACTTCCGTATTAGATTGCTCCAATCAATATCGCTATGAAAATTGATTATACCGTATATCGTGACTATCTGTAAATAAGTTAGCCGCTCAGAAATATGTTAGGCTTCCCTAGCGAATATTAACCTGTAAAGGTAAAACCTGAAGGGACACGTGCAATCAAATTTGACCCTGTCAAAATTTCTGCTACTCAACTTTAGACAACAATTACTGGACTTAGATAATTACAGATTATTTTATTGGATTTACAAAAATTTGTTTTACTGTATTATGTAGGGTACTCTCAAGGGTAGAGGTTATGTTAGAATTATGTTTCTTATGTGACATGTGCAGTTCAATTTTAATACAGTTTCGAACACATAGTCCGTTTTCAATTTTTCTTTTACCTCGATTTTTTAATTATTCTTAATACTTTACAGTTTACGTCTTTAGCAGCCATTAGCGAATGAGGAAGTGTCTCGTCACTAGTGGCGCCACATCAATCATAAATTGAGGACGTTAATCTTCGATTTTATTTTTCTTCGATTTGAAGGCGAGCAAGCGTGGGTCGAAAAAGAGTATAAAGTAAAGGGTGAGGAAACGTTTACCGGGAAAGGTGCATCGAGAATGTTGTAATGATGGCATGCGGACAAAAGTCGGTTCGTCTAGATAGAGACACCTCGTCGTGTGGAGGGCATAATTCTTTTCGGACTGGTGTCGGATTTGTAGCAGAGGGATGCAAATATATGTAAAGTGCAGACCACGATCCGAAACCTTCGAGAGCGATTGTACTCTTGGTAGGCTATTAAACACCTTCCCTGCGACCGGTACTTCTCTCCCTAATAACTGGCCGACCTCTCTAATTTGCAAGAAGCCCATTTACCAGTCGGTGAGCACGGTAGGACGCGTGTTATAAGCGTATGGCATCAGCTAGTCCTAACCGCTTGTTAAATTTCTTCCTTATCGATTGAAACGATCGTGCATATTGTCCAGATGTTAGATCAAGAGTTCTACGTGTGGGACTTGGTGGTTCCGGTCCTTTTATATGGCCGTTTGCGCGGCGGTGAGAATTTTTGTTATTCGGGGCCGCGCCATTTTGTCCACAGTTTGCATAATTCAACGATTCGGGACAGCTGGACGGGACCCGCGGTGGTCGATGAATTTGTAAGCGTGCAAAATTATATTTGCATGAAATTACAAGTGTTGTTCTTGCCTCTCTAGTTCCAGGGACTCGGGGGTGCGCGAGCGCGTAAATAAGTTAGCGCACCGTTTCTGCGAGTAATTAAATACCATCTACGGCGCTGTCCCGCGCACAAATATGCGATCAAATTTCGAATAGAATTCCTGAAATTCCATTAGCCGATAGACAAACTATGGCCCTTAAGCGTGTTGCCACGGAATATAACTTCTGAGGCACGACATCGCGGCCCGCGTGTATAAACGTAAAGCTTCAGCTTATCGCAAATAGCCCTCGTTAAATTCCTCGTTTATCGTGGCCACATTACCCTACTTGACCCCCTGCACACTGTGAAATTGCCTGTTCTCACTTTCGTGTTCGATTGGCTAACCGTTTAAGGCGGGCACGAATTTTGAATTACATTCGAAACTTACGGGCTTCTCTTTCTTCAATTACCTATCATTATCAAGTTACTTTTAACCGTAGAAAAGTATCGCTAGGTTTTAATAGAATGATATAGTCATCATTTTGTGTGTCAGTCCCTTCACTGACTCTGCAGGGATAGGTCCGCCATATTGGTTAGCGGACGGACTCTGGCGGGAAAATTCAAACTTAGATGACGCATTTTTCTAACAAAATAATATTAAAATATTACGCTAGTTTTAGATCAATTTTAAACCACTTTTCCTTAAAACATGAAATCACTACTTTAAACTATTTTTACGTAAACTATTATAAAACACGCTATCTTAATAATGTAAACATTGTTAATCGCTAAATATACATTTTAACTATAAAATAGCGTTAATATTTTGACATAAACATTTCCATCATACTATGGCAATTTTTTGAAATAAAAATTTATACCTAGAAGTTAAATAAAATTAAGAGTAGTCTTCTTGGTTAAATATGAAATTACAAAACTTATATTAAGGTTAAATTTAAGTTGAAGTAACAGAATGAGGGGTTGCTAGAAATGAGGAAAAGAATGTCAGAAATGGATTGAGTAGACAATTTCTGCTGTTTATGTTGTTTTTTATGGTGAATGCAGCTTATCTTGCAAACTGTGCCAGCATCAAGCTACGGGCATCTCTTGGACAGGTCTGCCTTAGGGTATCGTTGGACCGCTTCTCTACAGGTGATAGGGAAATTAGTATTCAGTTTGTCAATATATGTGTTCTATCTGTGAATTATCGGTTGATTGGACAATAATTTGATCTTTGGCTTTGGGAATTTGCGACTGGTACTTGTGCACTGGACAGCTTCTCTAATTAGCCCGACTACCTTTATATTATGACTACCTATGTATTATATACATCTGATGGGCTTATTAGGTGATTTGATGCAGTTGATTATGCAACGTTATTACGAGACTTTATATGGAAATTATGGATGCAATATGTGATATTTCGGGAATCACGTTATGACTTTCGCATTAATTGGTCGAGATGCAGGGGAGTGAAATAGGTAAACTTGAAGATTTTTAAAATGATAAAGTTCTAAGTTCTTAAATTGGGTTGTTGGAATTTTAAAAATTCCCAAATTACCACATCATCAATTTCCTAAATTTCCGAATGAAGTTAGCAATTTTCAAGTTCAATAACAAAATTTTTAAGTTCTCAAGTTCCCAAATTCAAAAATCACTAGATCCCGGAATCCCCAAATTCTAAAATCCTCGAATATTCAAATACCTACATCTGCAAACCCCTAAATCTTTAAATCCTCAAATCTCCAAATCCTAAATATCAAAACCCTTAAATTTCTAAATCCTTAAATCTCCAAATCCCAAAATCTCCAACTTCTTAGATCCCTAAATCTTCAAATTCCAATATTGTCAAATGTCCAAATCCCTAAATCTTCATATTCCTAAATTTGTAAATCCCTAAAACTTCAAATCCTTATATCTCAAAATTCCTAAATCCCAAAATTCGCAATTCTTCAAATCTCTAAATCTCAAAATTCCAAAATCCCGAAATTATCAAATCAGCAAATTCCTGAATTCCTAAATTCCTAAAACCCCAAATCTCCAAATCCCTATATCTCTAAATCCTTAAATCCCCAAATCCCTAAATCTCCAACATCTTAGATCCCTAAATCCTCAAATTCCAAAGTTGTCAAATCTCCAAATCCCTAAATCTCCAACTTCCTAAATCTCAAAATTCCTAAATCCCAAAATTCACAATTCTTCAAAGTCCTAAATCGCAAAATCCTCAAATGACCAAATTCCTAAATCCCTAAATCCCCAAATTCTCCAAAACCACAGATCCCCGAATTCCAATTAAACGACACAAATCATAACCAAACGATAAACAAAATATGACGAATAAAGTAATATTCTAAAAACAGTGAAAATAATCAATAAAGTTTATTTATTTTGTAATTGATAACAATCGTTGATTGGAACTGAACTATCCTCTGCAGGCCAGTGTTCAAAATACGCTGGACAAAAGATAAACAACAATACGTTGTTGAACGAATATATATGATAGAACGAACTCGAATTGATCGCAACTGTTCCCATGTATCAATAAATAGACTATCTACAGGTATGATATTTTTTTAGCTCTAGTTCTATCGACATCTCCAAAGCGGGTAATGAATTGCGCCGTGTGTAGTTTGATATTTCTGTGTGTGACCTGCAATATTGCAGAAAGTTACTTTCCGTTTGACAGATTTCTGTTTACCTGAACTGTCGGAAAATGTCATTTTGATCGATCTTTTATTATTTCATTCTTTTTTTGTAACTAATAGCATTATAGTAATTAAGTATTATGAAAGTAGCTTTGAAGTACGAAAATTAATTAAAAATAGAATGACAATAAACAGAAAATAGTAATTATAACAGAAAATAATAATTATATAACAATTAACAGAAAATTGATTGAGAATCGAATATCAATTAACAGAGAAATTATTGATTATTGAACGATGATTAGGAAACAAATTTGTAACAATTTAATAATAAGCAAACAGTCGATCAGGAATTGAATAACAATATAAAAATAATTTATAAAAATTGAATAATAATTTACAAAGATATGTGTACTGGATAACAATATTTAAAAAATGATAAGAATTGAGTAATAATTTACAAAGAAATGGTAAGTATTGAATAACAATATAAAAAAAAATGATAAGAATAAAATAAAGATGTACAATTAAAAATGATTAATAATAATAATGAATAATTCTGAATAATTAAATGATTAATAATAAACAGCAAAAACTTGAATGAAAAAATTAACAATCGAATAGCAATTCATAAAATAATAATTGAATAGCAGTGAAAAAAAGTAATAACAATGAATATCGTGAAAATTATCGAAAAACAATGGAATTCAATTACGAGTTATTTAATCCTGTTTCATAAAGTGTTACAAGCATCTACCCCTTTTTTTCTCCGAGGGTATTAAAGTTAATTTTAGTATGCGATCAGCTGTATCCCTTTTCCGGTATATTTTCGCCTTCAACCCTAATTTTCTCATTATTTTCTTGTCATCTGTCAGTCGCAGCTGTCAGTCATCCAATTCCAGTGTTGTTTTCCAGTCTCGTTCAGTTACTCCCTTATCCTTACGCACGTCACTCAATCTCAAACGTCGAGGATAATAGCACCATACTATGTTAAATGAATTGCTACTGATTGAACTAATTAGTCAGAAAAAATATATCGTATTTGACATTTCAATTTCTTCATCTTAGTACACGAGTTAGGTACAGTTTTACAAATTTCTTTTTGCAATCTACGTTTGTATTTAGACCTTTTTTACTATTATCTATTTATCTATTTGTCTATTTATTTATTTCTCTATCTGTCTATTTGTCTATTTCTCTATTTGTCTATTTTTCTACTTATCTATTTATCTATTTGTCTATTTATCTATTTATCTATTTATCTATTTGTCTATTTATCTATTTATCTATTTGTCTGTTTGTTTATTTGTCTATTTGTCTATTTGTCCATTTGTCTATTTATCTATTTGTCTATTTGTCTATTTATCTTTTTGTCTATTTGTCTATTTATCTATTTCTCTATTTGTCTATTTGTGTATTTCTCTATTTGTCTATTTTTCTACTTATCTATTTATCTATTTGTCTATTTGTCTATTTGTCTATTTATCTATTTATCTATTTATCTATTTGTCTATTTGTCTATTTATCTATTTATCTATTTATCTATTTGTCTATTTGTACATTTGTCTATTTGTCTATTTATCTATTTGTCTATTTGTCTATTTGTCTATTTGTCTATTTATCTATTTATCTATTTATCTATTTGTCTTTTTGTCTATTTGTCTATTTGTCTATTTGCCTATTTGTCTATTTGTCTATTTGTCTATTCGTCTATTTGTCTATTTATGTATTTATCTATCATTTATTGTTAATAGTATACGTATTACCTATAGACCATTACATAATTAACAAGATTATTTTAAAATTAAACCAAAGATATTTCGACCCAGTACTTCAAATTAATATTCCATGATTTTATAAAAACGTGTCTACTACCTTCTCTTGACCTCCTTTTTCGTAGTAATTTAAAATGCACGGTGTAAAATAGCTTCCTAATAATTCAATTATTCACTCGTTTATCCTGTGGATAAAATATTGAACATTCTCTTCCAAAGTTTCACGAAGTACCTACTTACAGGCAACATATAAAAGATAATATGGCGATGTTATTAAATGACGTCATAGAGGTAGTCCGTTAGTGCATGTAAAATATTCAATCTTCAAAGCTCCATTGAAAATTTGACTAAATTATTCATTAAATCACGTTTTCTATTTTCTGCCCGTATTTTCATAATTTATTGTATACCTAGTCGATTTTATATTAAATCTACAATAAAACATCTGTGATTTCTGATTTAATTCATTCATATTTGAATTCATTTAAATGATTTTGCATTTCATTAATTTAAACATTCTCGTCTGCGCTAAATGCATGACATATTATTATGTAAACTTATACAATTATCATGTCCAAACATTGTGAATATTGAATAAAATATATAAATTATTACAAATTTTTTTAATAGATTGACAGCATATTTTTTTAAATTATTTTTTACATTTACTTACACCATATAATAATTTATGGAATTAAACAATTGATTGTATATTAATAAAACTTCAGTAACTTTACAAGGAAGTGAATAACTAAATAAAAATATTTGGAGTAACTTTAGATAAAAAAGTTTTGTTACTTCAAAATTTAGAAGTACCTTTAAATGAACAAATAAATAAATTTAAAATCCCTAAAAATAAATAAATTTTTAATCTTTGTGTTATAGGAATTTCTGTGCAAAATTTATCAATAGTGTTCAAGTCTCTTTTCCTTGTTAAAAATTCAATGCGCAAAAGTACCTGCTTCCACACATCTAAAATCATCCATCATCCTAATCAGGGTAATAAGATGCACAAGTGCGCAAGAACCGTTTGAAAAGTCCGTGTTACGCTCAAAAGACCTCTTCTGGTAAAAAGTTTGCTCTCAAGCTACTTTGCTTCCTCAACACGTCTTTTGAAACTCACACGTGCAAGAGGATAGTGAGACCACCGGAAATGACTAACCACACTACCGATTCTTCGCGACGAATAAAGGTGAAATTAACGAAAGCTTCGCGTTATTTTTAATCGGTCAAGTTATTCTTAGTTTGTCAAAATCCATTCGAAATTAATTTTGACCGTGTATTATTGCATCGCTGTTGATTAAATCGGCAGAAAATATTACAGGAAATTCACACGCGATGATGGAAGTGCACGAACGGAGACTATGCATCATTTTTGTAGATCATAATGTAAGGTTTTGCATATTTATAGCCTGATTTTTAACATATTTTAACAAATTTGCTTATGTAAATAGGTTTCCGAAAGAGCGACTTCACAATTTATGTGTAAAGTATTCCACGTATAAAATATGTATAACGTGAAATGTATTTTTGTAGGTTTTTCAGGCGAAATATTAAAAAATTGATATTGCATTATTGACATTATTGCAAATGTCACTGAATTTTAATATAAAAAATATGGTCGAATCGAAGTATATTTTCACCGTTGTAATAAATGCAATTACACAGATGTTTTCAAATATTATTTTTGCTGAATTATACAATTTTTTACAGGTTTAATTCTTGTGACTGAAAATGTTAAACTCCGTGAATTTCTGAAGGTATTCGTTAGTAGCCGAGTATACAATGGTAACACTCGAACCTCTTTATAAAGGTTAACGAAAATTTACCAGCATAATGGCGTTCATTGTTCCCATACAAAATGACTTTTTCATTCATTTTCGTTACCACATATTACGAGGCTTACTTTTGAGAAACTGGAGCACGTATTGATGAAACATTATAGGCATTGCTAATTACTTAGCTTTCAGCGGGGTGAAAATTTCACAAAAAGTCACTGACAAACATTAATGTGGAAAAATCTCATTTTTTATGTGTGCAGTTTCGTAACTGAAATGCAATTTTATCGTAAAATTTTAATTATAAATTTATCATGAAAGTTTCTTGTTTGAACAGTGTTTACTTTGGAAAGTGAAAAAGTGTAGGCTAGAGGGCCGCACTAATGCATGTAGAGATTAATGTATGTTGAAACCTTCTAATTAGAGTCGTGAAGGTTAGGTACCTCTATAAGTCTTTAGATTATTACCTAACGTTACATAAAACTAACCTATATTAATAATAACCTACAATCTAAGCCTTCATAATGCAATAATGTAAATAACATAATAATATATCGTGAACATTCTTATCAAAGTAGCTTGTTTCAACTGTTTGAAATTTCCAGATAAATATTACAAAATACTTCTAGATACAATCATAAATGATACTTTAAGACCTCTCGAAATGAAACCTACAGCTACATAACTGTAGCAGCAACGTTTAGGCACAATCACGTATACATAGAACTACAGATTTCACACACGCCATCTTTGAAAGATCGTAAAATTCACTGAACCGTAAAAGTACACGAAATCCGATCCCTGAAACAGCACTCAGGAAAATATAGGAAGAAATAAGAACCTGGAACGTCAGACTCGCGCAAAGAAATGATTTCGCAGAGTACGAATATATGCAACATATCAAAATGGAAGCCTAAAGCGGAACGCAGCACGCGGTCGTGAATACTGTGACATCAATGGACGCTGCTTCTTAATGGTTTAATTTACGAGCTCTCCTTATCGCGTCCGAGCTGCACCTGTTACCTAGGATCAAACGCGTTAAAATAACATCTGTTATGCACGTTAATTATAATCTATATACATTTATAAAGGATGACCTAACCTCACAAATAATCTAATACCGCAAGCTTTTCTTAGGAACGCAACAAAATTAAACATACGTCTGAAATGGATCTGAGATTTTTGCTGTCTTTGTTAATTGAATTAGCTAATTTAAGTAACTTGAGTATTTTTGAAGGAACGATGGAACATTTGTAATATGATTTGATGAGATTTGGTACGGTTATTCGATGAGATTTATCAGGTGCTAGGTGCTATTGTGGTAGTATTATGATAGTAGACACTACTTTTGTTACAGATGAATTATTATGAATGAAGTATAGAAAATGTGACTACTTTCATGACAAATGATTTAAAATTCCGTTAAAAATAAAGGATATGATACTAAAGATTCTGTGTAGAAATGTGATTGTCTCCCGAATGAGTTAAAAAATGAAGAAATGCTGCGTATGATATGAATTACAGATTCCACAAATGGGAAAATGATGAAACGATATTTCACGCAAGTACTTTGAGACTTTCGTTGCTATAATGATTCTTTCTTCAGGTTGCCGGGTATAAATCCTCGCGGAGTTATGTTCCGCCATTTCTCTGATACTATAGCCAGTTTCATCAGGAGTTTGGGGACGCACTGCTACTTTGGCTAGGTGATGAAACGCTGGAACATAACTCTGAAAGAATAGCGGTTGTACTGGGGACTCTCAAGGAAAAATTATTGCTACTTACAGTTGTTAATAAACGGAGAGATTATGAACATGCCATGTGGAAAGGGACAATAAGTGTACATTTTTTGAAACAAATAAACTTTCCAAATAAGAGTTGCTGTGGAGGTTAGGTTAGAAAGAATTAATGTGGATTTTTTTTATGCGTTGCTATTGTTATTATTGGCACTATTTTAGGCTGTTTTGAATGCGAACATATACATATTTCTTCAGAATATTTTACATAAATAAATATTAGAACATAAAGTCTAAATTCAACAACTCAAATAAATGAGATATTCAAGAATATTTTAAACATAAATTATCTCACCAATTATTACCATTTGATACTATAACCCAACACTTTTTAACTGAGAATGTTCAATAGAACACTATGTAGAAGAATACAGTACCATCATAAAACAATTAATTTAACAAAGAAACAGTGAAAGTATACTAATCAGATTATAATGATAAACAGTACCCAGATACAAATAAAATGTGTTAACCTCAAATAAAAATGTTAACCTAATGTTAAAACATTGATTATTTAAATTAATATTTTTTGGAACAGATAATACAAGAACCAAGATTCAGCCAAGTTTCGGAATACAAATTTACATAAACCAGATCTTTGTAATATCTTTTGCTCCTTCATTACACTGCGACAATATCGAACATTTGCATCTACAGCAGTCATCTGCTTTTATGCTCACAAAAAGAATATACACCTAATCAAAGCAAAAGAGAAGACCAGAAAAATCTTCAGAAGGTTGTGTTCACAGTTGAGGTTAGGTCAAGTCATTATCTATAATAATATTGTAATATTCTTCATGTATTCTTCACACATTGTTCATGCATTATTCACATATTGTTCACATATTCTTCATATATTCTTCATTTATTCTTCATGCATTATTCACATATTGTTCACATATTCTTCATATATTCTTCATTTATTCTTTATGTGTTCTTCACATATTGTTCACATATTCTTCATATATTCTTCATTTATTCTTCATGTGTTCTTCACATATTGTTCACATATTCTTCATCTATTCTTCATGTATTCTTCACATATTGTTCACATATTCTTCATTTATTCTTCATTTATTCTTCATGTGTTCTTCACATATTGTTCACATATTCTTCGTCTATTCTTCATGTATTCTTCACACATTGTTCATGTATTATTCACATATTCTTCATATATTCTTCACATATGTCTCTTAATCTACGTGTAACAGTTTTCGTCTATTCTTCATGTGTTCTTCACATATTGTTCACATATCCTTCATATATTCTTCACATATCCTTCACATATCCTTCATATATTCTTCGCGTATTCTTCACATATCCTTCACGTATTCATCCTATAAATACATTCATCCAATAAATGAATTAAGACAAACGACACATCACGATGAATTTCTTCCATTCACCACAAGTGAGACTCATACACCTCCACAGCGCAGATGATGACGTACAAATACGTTTCCCGAATCGAACGGTATAATAGCAATTTTGCCGTGCGCAAAAATAATGTGGTGCGTTTGAGCACGTTTGACCGCGGCACCGATCGGGGGAATTCGGGATTATTCAGGTGATTCGAGGTTTTACGTTCAGATTCCTGTGTCCAGAACAACCGAACGAGTTCGTGTTCGCCGCTGGCCAGACCAGCATGCTTCCTGGTGCGCTAGCGTGGAATATTTGCGAATGTTCAGCGAGACATCGGCGCTGGTTACATAGTCATCTATCCGAGCGAGCGGTGCCACAGTCGAACGTGACCGTACGTGTGTACACGAGGGAGGCGGGCTAGCACCGTTGCAATGTGGTCATTGTTTCAGTACCTCCGGATATCCTGGACTACCCTACTAGCACGGACATGGTGGTGCGAGAGGGGAGCAACGTGACGTTACGATGCGCCGCGACGGGCACCCCAGAACCGACGGTGATGTGGCGTCGCGAAGCAGGAGGCACAAATTCCCTATCAAACTGGCACGAGGGTAAGTAGAGCCGAAAGCAAATCTTCATTCCCTAGAAACATACCCATCTAATCTTCAATCCCTTACTATATTATAACCTGGTCCACTCGTGACGCACATCGTAGTTCATATGTGACAAAGCACATTCGTGTTTTCATCGCCGTTGATGTGATGAATGTTGCTATGAGTGGAGCAAGGTGTCGCTGTTAGTTTAGCAATTTATATATAGTCTTGCTTACTTGACAAGAATGTACTCAAGGTGGGACATACTCTCCACCTAATCTTTAACCCCTTACTATATTATAACCTGGCCCACTCGTGATGCACATCGTAGTTCAAATGTGACAAACCACATTCGTGTTTTCATCGCAGTTGATGTGATGAATGTTGCTATGAGTGGAGCAAGGTGTCGCTGTTAGTTTAGCAATTTATATATAGTCTTGCTTACTTGACAAGAATGTACTCAAGGTGGGACATACTCCCCACCTAATCTTTACCCCCTTGCTATATTATAACCTGGCCCACTCCTGACGCACATCGTAGTTCATATGTGACAAAGCACATTCGTGTTTTCATCGCAGTTGATGTGATGAATGTTGCTACGAGTGGAGCAAGGAGTTGCTGATAGTTTAACAATTTATATATAGTCTTGCTTTTCTAACACAAATGACAGCAATCAAGGTGACACATGCTCCCACTAGATTCTTAAGAACTTTCAGCAATTTGAAGATTTGAAAACATAGGAAGTATATAAGCAATTAGTAAATTGTGCTCCCTAAATATGAAGGTGGGGCTCCTATCTCGCTGTTGAGGACTTTCAGCAATTTGACGATTTGAGCACAGCAGCTTGTAGATTACTACAAACTTAGCAACTTGTAAATTGCTATAAATGTAGCAATCGGTAAATAATCTTACTAGCCCAAATATAGCGATCAATATGGGACTTGCTCCCAACTTGCTGACTTTTAAGGACTTACAGTAATTTGGAGATTTGGGGAAGTACCTTATAGATTGCTAACTTAGCAACTTGTAAATTGCTATAAATGTAGCAATCGGTAAATAATCTTACTAGCCCAAATATAGCGATCAATGTGGGACTTGCTCCCAACTTGCTGACTTTTAAGGACTTACAGTAATTTGGAGATTTGGGGAGGTACCTTATAGATTGCTAACTTAGCAACTTGTAAATTGCTATAAATATAGCAATCAGTAAATAATCTTGCTTACCCAAATATAGCAATCAAGGTTGCTATTTAAGATGCTCCTAAATGTACTCTGCAGAACACATGTCTGATAATGTTATTCAATTATAGAAGATTTAGCAGAAAGTCATAGTGGTCCCAGTAAATCAGGTGAATTCTTTCGAGATGTGAGTAGTCCATTCGGTACATCTTGAACAGAGTCTCCCATTGGACCCACCGTAATAAGACTGCATCGACACACGTGGGTGTACTTTCCTTTGCCGGATACACCTGTGTTCTCCGTTCACATTGTCACTTTCCGACCCGGTTTCTCGCATATTGCCATTTTGTTCCTGGCGAGGGGCATGTTTCATCTGGTCCTTTTACCGGGGGAATAAAAGCGTGACAGACGTCTCGCTTGCTTCTCTGATTGCATCTGGATCTTTATTGCGAAACTAGATGCGGTGGGTGTTTGGGCAGTCGGAGCAGTTGTATGGGGCGTTTTATTGTGCTTGTATTACGTTCGTGTACCTGTTTGATGGGAACGGAAGATATTTCTTTCAAAACGGGCCGATGTGACCTGGACAAAAGTGGTTTTACACTTTCGTCGGTGACAGTTGTTGAGAACTCCGACGTTCTGCGAAAGAACTGATGAGGGAATAGACAGGCGAAGTAATCGCACGAAATGAAAGTTTATTTTAGGAATATATGAAGCGTGTGTGAAATCGAACGTGTGAAATTAGATTCATAGATTGTACATTTCGAATGGTGCAAAGTCGATAACACTCGTATAGCTATTTTAATGAATCCGCGATTCCCAGATCAAAACAAGTTAAATTGAGATTTGATTATTGGTACATGGAACTCGAATAAAAATGTCGGAAAGTATCTGACAGAGGTTTTCCTAGTCGTTTATTTTAAAGGAGTTCTACTTTTCTCTTTTTAAATTTTTCAGAATATTTTTAACTGACAGAGTTTAACAATTATAGAACCGTTTAATTGATCTTGTTAGGGAAAGGATCGACAGTTATTCTTCAGTTAGTCATTCCTATTTCGATCGTTTTCAATATTACATGGCAGTTTCCTCCATTAAAAATTTAACAACTACGGAATAGGTACATTTGCTGTGTCTATTTCAAACTCTTCGTAAATAACACATCGCCAGTTCCGAGATAATTAAATTTTTCGACGATCGATCAATCTATCAATTTGTATTTCTAATTTTTATTCAAGCTTCTACATTTCTGAGTTATATATACAGGGTTAATATTAACGTTTTCATGCTTCATTTTTATAATTAATATTTGTTGATTATTCTGGGAAATTGCCTTGATGATATCAAGCTAATTTTTAATATGTTAAAAATTTTATTGCCTCACAATCTCGCAATATAAATAATTACTAATATTACAACCGTAACGTGAATGTAACAAATGAAAAAAGTGATACGAGTACATTTCTGTTAAAATTACGCGGAATTTATGAAATTTAATATGAACGTGGTGTCGTCCAAAGAAATTAAAAAATGACTTCTATTTTCATTTATTTGCTTGTTCATCAGTCTCGCTTATTTGCAACGTTGAAAATTAATTTTTTGTACTTCTATTTTGGGTACAACATTTACAATAAAAAATTGCTATCACATATAATTGCAATATTAGCCTATGAAATATAATTACATTCGTAAAGATTGATAAAAATGTACACAAAATAACTTAAAATGTCATAATTACTAAGTGGATGGTTTTAATTTCTTTTAGAACTCGAAATATTTCTCAGATGAAAGCTCGTCAAAAATATGTATCACTTAAAAGAGAATAACTTTTTTAAAACTTGATCAAACGACACGAGTTTTTCGTGGAGCCAGGAAAATTAGTTCACTAAACGATGTACTTCCAAAAATGGCGGAGATAACAGTAGTAAAACAGCTAGAAGGATGAGGAAAAGGTCATCACTCAAAGCCATTTTGTGTGAAGACGAAATAAAAATTCGAAAAATATTTAGTCTAAAATGTAGCAACGTATGGATTGATCTATTAAAACATTAATTTCTCTGAAGTTTTTAAAAACATAACCTTGATAGAGTATTCTTCTATAACATAGTCATTCTTCACATATGTCTTTCGAACCAAATAATTGTAGTAAAATCAAATTATTAACAATATATAATATTTATAGTTCAGATCATATATGTTGTTAAGAAGTTTTCTATCAACCTTTTCCTAAATGAAAACCGCTAAAATTAAAAAGCTTTGAGGATCTTCAAAAGTGAGGTTAGGTTGCATTTTCGAGAGCGAAATTGTTTAAATATTAGTAAAATCAAATTACTAACAATAAATAACATTAAATTTACATTTTAAGATTACGTTATCAATATTTTCTGTAAAGCAGTTTTCTATCAACCTTCCAAATAAAAACTGCTAAAGTTGAAAAGCTTTGAGGATCTTCAAAAGTGAGGTTATGTTTCATTTTCGAGAGCGAAAGTGTTTAAATATTATTAAAATCAAATTACTAACAATAAATAACATTAAATTTACATTTTAAGATTACGTTATCAATATTTTCTGAAAAACAGTTTTCTATCAACCTTCCAAATAAAAACTGCTAAAGTTGAAAAGCTTTGAGGATCTTCAAAAGTGAGGTTATGTTACATTTTCGAGGGTGAAAGTGTTTTTGGTTAAATAAAAATCAATTTTGACGACAGTACAGCTAGGGATCTTTTTTGTAACAATTTCTGAGGAGAATAGGAAGAGTGTACGTTAATTGCCGTTCGCTGCTCTCGTACGAATTGCTCGTTTGGCTCTCCTTCGTTCGCTCTTTGCCCGATACACCATTTCTCCAATTCTCACCCACTTCCCTTGACGAGAACGTGCAACTGTTCAGATCGTTCTGCGACTAATTGCACCCGGAAGTGCAGGGGGCGTTTCGAATTGTACGATGTGCAGGTGCGTAAGTAAAAGGGTTAGCCTAACCCTTTCGTTTCTATTCTCATCCGTTCGCTCGCCATTTCACCTTCCATCTTCTTGACTCCCCTTGTCGCGACCAAAATTTAACATTCAAACTTTTATTAAAGCTAGATTTACTAGTTTTAGTAGATTTATTAGATTTACTAGCTTCGATGGATTTATTAATTTCGGTAGATTTATTTGTGTTATTAGATTTACTAGTTTTACTATATTCACTAGAGTTGTTAGAACTGCGTTAAGTGGACTTAAAAAATATTTGGAAAATATATGGACTTGAGAAATATTTAAATAATGAAGCAATTTCGACAGAATATTTACCTCAGAATATGACAAATTTCAAAAGTATTATAACAAAATTTTGCAATATAAAAGTTAACGTAAAATAATTTTTAACTTTGATATTATTATGTTTATGTTATTGTACATTTAGATATGTAGATTTTTGTTAATTTTTATAGTAAGTACTCTTCTCATGAGAGCATTTGAGAGCTTTCTATAAAATCATTGAAATCGTATATACGTATGGTACTATCTATATGACCAAAACGTTTAAAACAATTTCAACGTCCAAGATAATTAATTGTGTTAGATGCATACCATAGGTATTGATTAAACGCCGCTGTGAAATTGTGAGGTGCATTTGCGGTGCTGGAATGTAATAAAATGTATGTAATTAATTACATTGTCAACGAAACGATGTTGAAATGCATCAGAATAAAACTCGATATCTACTCTCTCGTTTGGTCGATATTCCAGTCAGTTCGTGGAAAATACAAGAATTGTTTACCGTAGTTCTGGTCATTGTTACGCTACAACTTACGTAAATATTTGCTTTGGCCGAGCATCGCGGGCTTTTGTTTTCAAATTCTGACATTTTTTTATTGGAACGTTCAGGAATTTGGGAATTTAGCACTTTGATAATTGGGATTGCAGATTTGAGATTTGGAGATTTGGGAAACTGGAGATTTGGGGATTTGGAGATTTGGAGAGTTGGAGAGTTGGAGATTTGGAGATTTGGAGATTGGGGATTTGGAGATTTGGAGATTTGGAGATTTGGAGATTTGGAGATTTGGAGATTTGGAGATTTGGAGATTTGGAGATTTGGAGATTTGGAGATTTGGAGATTTGGAGATTTGGAGATTTGGAGATTTGGAGATTTGGAGAATTGGGGATTTGGAGAGTTGAAGATTTGCAGATTTGGAGATTTGGAGAATTGGGGATTTGGAGAGTTGGAGATTTGGAGATTTGGGGATTTGGAGATTTACAGATTTAGGGAGTTACGGACTTAGGGATTTGGAGATTTACAGATTTAGGGAGTTACGGACTTAGGGATTTGGAGATTTGGAGATTGTGAAATTTTGGGATTCAGAAAGTTAGGAATATGAAAATTTTGGGAAGCTGGAGATTTAGGAATTTGGAGATTTGACAATTTTGGAATTTGGGGATTTAGGGATTCAAGAAGTTGGAGATTTAAGAATTTGGAGATGTAGGGATTTGGAAATTTAGGGATTTGGAGATTTAAGGATTTGGAGATTTAGGTATTTGGAGATTTAAGAATTTGAAAATGTAGGAATACGAAGATTTCGGGATTTGAAGATGTGACAATTTTAGAATTTGGTGATTTGGGAATCTAAGTAGTTGCAGATTTGGAGATTTAGGAATTTAGAATTTTAGAGATATAGAGTCATAAGCATATGGAGTTATAAAGGTATTGAGTTATAAAGGTATCGAGTCTTAAAGACATTGAGTTGTATAGGTGCAGAATTATAAAGATATAGAGTTCTAAGGATATAGAGTTATAAAGATATAGAATTGTAAACATACTGAGATATAGAGACAAAAAGACTTAGAAAATGAAGGATTTTTGGAAATTGGCAAATTTGGGACTTGAAGATTTAGAAGTTCAGTAATTAGTAGATATGAATATTTAGAAGTTTAAAAATTAAGAATTGAAGAACATGAGCGTTTAAGAATTCAAAAACTTAGAAAATTTGAAAATTACAAAATTTTTTAAATATAGAAATTTGCAAATTCCTCAAGTTAAGAATTTAGATCCTAAAAAATGTTCATAAATATAAAATCTTAAAAATGATAAAAGTTATAAATTTAAAAATATATGTATCACAACCCAGACTTCCAACTATTTTAAAATATTCATAATCCAAAGCACAGAACACGTTACATTGTTTCCCTGAAAAAAAGGGCTTTTCTTTTATTAATCGAAAAATTATACGATAAGCTGCAACATTTTTTACACTCAGAAAGGAAAATGGAAAAAATAATCTTTGTAATATGTTAACTGCAAAACAAACTAGGAATGTAATGCGATTGTCTAGAAAAATGAGTGGCAATTATTTCTTAACGTGTGACTTAGTTTTCGCTGCGACTTTTTACCTCTTCAACGATTTACGTTTCGTTATGTGTTACGTGATACAATTAATCAAAGTAATGAATTACACTTGTGCAACATTTATTTGCTCCACTGCTCAGGGTATAAAAAAGACTGATTACATTTAAAGTTTTTGAATGAGATTTTAAACAGGTGCTGGATACACATCGTTACTAATAAATTACGTTAATTTAAATATAAATTTATGTACAATTTATGTAGTGTCATTTTATATCATGTTTCACATTGATTTTTGTAAAATTATATTATAGATGTATTATTTGTACAATTATGTTATAGATAAATTATTTACAAAATTATGTTATAGATAGATTATTTACAAAATTATATTATGGACAAATTCTTTTTGTAAAATTATATTACAAATAGGTTATTTACAAAATTATGTTATAGATAGATTGTCTATAAAATTATATAACAGATATAATATTTGTAAAATTATATTATAGATTGATTACTTACAAAATTATATTATAGATACATTTTTTATAAAATTATGTTATAGATAGATTATTTACAAAATTATATCATGAATAGAGTATTTATAAAGTTGCATTATAAATAGGTTATTTACAGAATTATATTACAGATAGAATATTTACAAAATTATTAAAAAATGGGACTATGTATAAAACATGTTCAAAAAATTAATTAGTCACAATTAAATAAGTAGTTGTAAGCCCTCCCTAGAATATTATTATTCCCTAGAATATATAAAATATTACTAAACATTATACTAAAATATTCTTACAATCTCCATATAACGCTCTCCAACAAATATTAAAATAATTATTTCTTTTAAAAATATTTTATTTTGTATTGCAGTCTTCTACAATTTATACAATTTCAAAAAATTTAGTAGCGCTTTCCTTTAAAACGCAATTACATGACTTACATCGTTCTTTACGCTATCCAATTAAATTCCTAGCATACATTTTTCGCAGTTTTCTGTAAAGCTGAAATCGTGTTCTGGTTATATCACACTCTAACTGCTCGTGGTTCGAATATTTTCCAGCAGATTACAGCCGTGGCGAGCATAATCGTATTTAACGTCTGCCCTCGGAAACGTGCAACGTTATTGCTGCTAGACATAGGAATTGATTACGTAAATAACTAACAAAACTTCAACGATTCACGTGCTTCGGTTACTTGTAATGAGACTAACATCTACCTTATAGCGTCTGCATATTCGTGTTTAATCGTTAGTTGGATTATCAAGGCATATTTTCAGGACTTTTATGATGAATGATTTATATTGCCAGCAAAATATTTTTAGGAGTTTTGGATTATGGGGTTTTGGAATTTTTGGATTTTTGGATTTTTGGATTTTTGAAATTTTTGGATTTTTGGATTTTTGGATTTCGGGATTTTTGGATTTTAGGATTTTAGGATTTTAGGATTTTAGGATTTTAGGATTTTAGGATTTTAGGATTTTAGGATTTTAGGATTTTAGGATTTTAGGATTTTAGGATTTTAGGATTTTAGGATTTTAGGATTTTAGGATTTTAGGATTTTAGGATTTTAGGATTTTAGGATTTTAGGATTTTAGGATTTTAGGATTTTAGGATTTTAGGATTTTAGGATTTTAGGATTTTGAAATTTTTGGATTTTGAGGTTTGGGGAGTGTGGGATTATGGGATTTTGAGATTTTAACTCCAACTTTCAAATTTTTTAACTCCTAAATTTTCTATACCTCAAATCCCCAAATCTCTAAATTTTCAAATCACCATATTTCCAAATCTTCAAATCCCAAATTTTCCAAATTCCCATATACCTATTTTCCTAAATCTCCAAATCTCTAAATCTCTAAATCTCTAAATCTCTAAATCTCTAAATCTCTAAATCTCTAAATCTCTAAATCTCTAAATCTCTAAATCTCTAAATCTCTAAATCTCTAAATCTCTAAATCTCTAAATCTCTAAATCTCCAAATCTTCAAATTCCCAAATCTCCAAATTTCTAAATTCTCAAGTTTTTTAAACTCTAAATCCCCATATCTCTATCTCCCCAAATCTCCAAATCTCTATATTCCCTAATTCCCAAATTTCCAAATCACCAAATCCCCAAATCCCCAAATCCCCAAATCTCCAAATTTCCAAATTTCCTAACCCCCAAATCCTCATATTCCTATTTTCCTAAATCCCCAAATCTCCAAATTCCCAAATCCCCAAATCTCCACATCTCCAAATCTCTATATTCCCTAATTCCAAAATTCCCAAATCTCCAAATCCCCAAATCCCCAAATCTCCAAATCCTCAAATTTCCTACCTCCAAATCCCCATTCCCATCTCCCTAAATCCCCACATCCCTAATTCCCCAAGCACTCAATACCACATATACATTTCCTGTATTTAACCACATCAAATCAACGGAATAAAATAAAATACATCCCGTTACTAACGCACAGAAACATTTTAAAATAAAACTCCTCGCACTACCCGTCATAAAATATATATTTTACAATCACCAAAAACATTGTACCGTTCAATATATGCATTAATGGAATTGTTCAATCAGTGCTTTGAGTTTTCACATGATTAAACGTCACACCGCACTCTCAGCGACTACAACCAACCCTCCAAATTGATCAACCGTGCTACTGATTTTTTAACATTCGTTTATTTTCAAACAGTTCTTTTGTCGCTTTAAACGCAATCAACAAATGAAACATGTTTTGTGTACACATGCATCTGTTTAATTGCTATGGTTCTTTTTTTTTACAGTGGCTCAGGGTCCGGAACTGGAAATAATACGAGTGACGCGTCTTCAGATGGGACCTTATCTTTGTATAGCGTCGAATGGTGTGCCACCTGCGGTCAGCAAACGAATTGTTCTCATCGTTCATTGTAAGTAGTTGAAATGTACTGTGAACGTCTGATAAGATGGCGTGTGGATCAATGTTTGTATTGTTTCTGATTGACAACTTATGGGACGTGCATAATGTGTTCAAATTGCATTTATTGGGTCGAAATGGTACTTATGGGATTGTGTCCTTGTTTATTGTTGTCTTATCTTGTTTTATTAGTTTTTTAAATTTTCAATTCGCAAATTCATATATTTTCAAATTCTTAATTATTACAATTTTCAAATTTTTAATTATTACAATTTACAAACTTTTAATTATTACAATTTATAAATTTATAAATTTACATGTTCTTAAATATTTTATCTTACAAATTCACGAATTTGCTTTTTGAGCTTCTCAAATTTTATATTTCCTAAATTTCTAAATATTCGATAACAAAATATTCTGGAATTTCTAAATTTACTAATTCTCAACAAAATTTCTCTAAATTAAAATTTCCAAGTTTCTCTAGTCTGAAATTGTAAAATCTTCAAATCTCTTCTTAGGTAATTATCAAAATATAAAAATTCTTAAATTACCAAAATTCCTAAATAATCAAATTCTTACGAAATACTTCTAAATAATAAAATTCTGAAAGAAGTAATACTTCTAAATATACAAATTCTCAAAGCACCTGAATTCCTAAATAACCAAATTCGTAAAACACAAAAATTTCTAAATATCCAAATTCACAAAACACTAAAATTCTTAAATAACCAAATTTTCAAAACACTAAAATTCCTAAATATCCAAATTCACAAAACACTAAAATTCTTAAATAACCAAATTTTCAAAACACTAAAATTCCTAAATATCCAAATTTTCAAAACACTAAAATTCCTAAATATCCAAATTCTCAGAACACTAAAATTCCTAAATAACCAAATTCGCAAAACACTAAAATTCCTAAATAACCAAATTCGCGAAACACTAATAGTAGTAACTAATTAAGTAACTAACTATGACTATTTTTCTGTTCTCCATTTTCATTTCTCCACCTTCGTATCTTTATTATATTATTCATCCTATTTTTGAGTTGACAAAAGCGCGATCATGTTCTTCGAAATTCAATCTACGAAATAAGCTCCGTGTTATGACGGTATGTCCAAAATCAGCACAGCGCTGAATTATTACAGGACCGGTGTGCTCCATTTTAGGTAAGCGGTTGTCTCTACCACTCGTACTCCATTTTAACTCGAACATGGTCTAAAAACAATATCGACAGATCTCATACACATCTCGACGGTTTCATTTGTACTCGTGGAGGGATTCCTCTGTTCAATATGAACGTAAGCAGAGGGTATGTTCCAAATTTTCGGTGCAATATCACGTTATGTTGAACCCTGATATACCGAGCATTCGTTTTATTCCTCTTTCACTTACTGTTTACTGTTTCTTTAGTGAATCGAGAAGTGTATCTATTTCAAAATTTCAGATAGGACAGATTTTGTTTGGTTGCATTTTTTTGCTTTCAATATTTTCTTGAAATATTTCTTCACTTTCGATATTTTATTGAAATTTCTCTTCAGTTTCAGTATTTTCGTGAAATATTTTATCGCTTTCAATGTTTTCGTGAAATAGTTTTTCACCTTCAATATTTGCTCAAAATAATGAAAATAACAAAAATAAGTTAATAATATTTGCGAGCTATAACTTATAAAGTTCATCAAATGAACATATCACTAAAATTAAATATGAAAATTTGAAGCAGTGGTTGAATTAGAAAAAAGGGAAGTCAACAACAAAATAGAAGAATTAACACACATCGCTTTAGCCAATAAACTAAATTTCTTACTGTAATTTTTATTTATTTCCATAAAGTTTACCAATCTTTGTCAATTTAGAACGTTTTACAGAACATTTCATTTTTAAAACATGTTAATTTAAATTGCGCGGCAAAAAATTATTCTAGTTTAACTTCTATTTGGAGCAAGTTTTATTCGAACATATTGTAAAGTATTATTCGGAGATACTGTAACAATTAGAAGAAAATATTCGACTAATTTATGAGCGTGCACGAATAATCCGTAAATTGTTGACGTGCCAGCTAAATTTTCGTACGCGCCATCTCTGGCACGCGTGCCACACATCGCCGCCATTGCTGTTCCATATATTATACAATCAAAAATAACACAAAACATTTTGTTCACTAAATAAACGAATCTCACTTATAATACAAATACGGTAATTTACAGAAATTTTCGCCGACGAAAGAAATTACTGAAGAATATAAAAAATTGCAAAGTTAAAATCATGGTGTCGAAAGTTTGAAATATGTACCGATGTCAACCCATGAGTTGGCGCGTGAGGACGTGTTTAGAAGAGCTACAATTGGTCAGAAAGAAAAATGGACGCCTCACACGTATTTTCGGCGGTAATATTGACTCGAGCGATCACACATGGTGCATAGAGCTTCTTTTACTTTGGCTCACACGCCAACTTGTGTACATCTGTAAACTATGGCTAAGAATTT
Organism: Megachile willughbiella; assembly: GCA_945859595.2. Taxonomy (NCBI): domain Eukaryota; kingdom Metazoa; phylum Arthropoda; class Insecta; order Hymenoptera; family Megachilidae; genus Megachile; species Megachile willughbiella. The sequence continues at coordinate 5,994,320 of OX243807.1, forward strand.
AAGAATTTATATTTCTAAAACATTTTGTAGGTTATGTTCGTCGACGTATTATTTAACACTGGTACTTAAAGATTTCTGTCATTTATATAAAGATTTATGATTCAACAAGCTATCGGAGATTATAAATTATGAGCAGAAATTGACCAAAGGTGATAAGGTCGCATTATGCAGAAGGTGTTCAAAAATGCAATTTAAGATCTCGGCAACGTAACAGTGGATTTTTCGTGAAAGCGGACGATAATAACCCCACTTGGGGGTTCGTGAATGACGGTTGCAAGGGACCATTGTTTGCGGTTCTGAAGTAACACCTTAAATATTTTCTGCCGCCGGCGAAGCTGCGCTGTCACGAACCGACCTGTCGACTTTGTTACTGATTGATTAAAATAGAAATTGCAGATTTAAAATTCAGATTTCGCGAGAGAATTCCATTCAACGGTGCTCTACAGCAAATTCCTTCGTGCGAAATAGCTATTACATTTTTTTGTCTAGTTAATGGCTACATAATTTCTTTGCATCGACAGTTTTAGCGATCAATCACGACGACTGTGATTATAGCAATAACAATATTGTCGCGATGATAAAAATTATTTTTGTAATGGTAAAAATATTATTGTAATTATAAAAATATTGTTATAATGACAAGAAGGGGATATTGTCACAGCGAAGAACATTGTCACAATAATAAAATATCATAATAGTATAAATATTGCCAATGATCGAAAGTTCGCTATAATAACAAAAAAGAAATATTGTCATTATGATAAAAACATTGTCACAACGATAAAAATATTTTCACAATAATGAAATTTTGTCATTGTCATAACAATAAAAATATGTTCATAATAATAAAATATGCGGTTCTGTTAAAAATAATGTAGGATATTTCAAGAAAATAAAAATATAAAATAAATAATAAAATGTGTATAAATGTATTCAGACATTTTTATATCTAACGTGCTATATCCATATTAATTTAAGTTTGAAATGAAGTTACATTAAAATTTTTTGCCTAACGAGATCGGAAGCCATACGCTTTTTGCCTAAGTCATTTTATTAACACGTATCTAAGAGTAAAATAGAAAGTAAAAACATTGCGAAAGTCATTTATATTCATTTTCAGAAGCGCTAATGGCAGGCTATGACGCCATTTTTGTGGTTTATTAAATTTTCGAAGTGAATGAAACTCATTTCAGTTATTAGGAAGCAGATTGTTTATAGTTTTCAATGGTTATTTCTTAAAATTAACCGGTCATTTGGAGAATTTTCTTAGTTATGAGATCAACCAATGGTCTTTTACAGTTCAACCAATGGTCTGGATTGAGAACCAACTGGTTGGAGCTTATGAGGATCAAAGACTTACTTTGGAATGTCGAAGCGAAGCTCATCCCAGACCGATTACTTATTGGACAAGACCTACAAATGAGACAATTGCTAATGGTATGTACATTTTATCTACAAACAACGTATATATTTATCTTCTTTTCTTAAAATCAAATCCAAAAGAAACTTCTATTCAATGTTACATTATAAGTGGAAGTTTCAGAAGTTTGTATTTTCGATTTGATTTATAATTTCTGAATTATCATATATTTCATTCTGGAATAATATAACGATACAATGTTGACGTTAAATGTAACAATACAATGAATATTAATATCAATCTACATGTACAATGAATATCAATATGCGAAGATACCAAAAATTTTAGACGACATTCGCCATTTGCAATTTGAGAATGCCTTTCATAATGATCTACTAATTAGTTGTTAAACTGTAGGTTATTTAATTTGTAGAATTACCTATACAGCATAAGAAAAGTTTAGTGAACGAATTACGAGGAAAAGTTTCGTAAATAACCAAAGAGTGGCGCCACTTGTCGAACACCAGCGCCATTAAAACTTAGATTCATGATGCAAATAAAGAAATCAAGTCAGTTCTCTAATTTCTTCAATTTCTAGAAGAAATTAAAGAATCAGCGAAACAAATTCTGCATATCGAATAGAAATGATTAAAGCATTATTTTCAAAAATTTCAGAACATAGCAAAAGAATTTTGATAGAAATAAATACAAATACAGAAATGTCGAACATCGGCCATCTTTGTAGGGAAAATAAACAGAAATAAATACAAATTGACAAATAGAAATAAAAATAAAGACAGCAATGTATTATCAAAAAATTTGTTAACAGACAAATACAGAAATGTGTTGTCAAATTTTTAACAGAAACATGAATACTGAAACGTGTTAAACAAATTTTTAGTGGAAATAAATACAGACATGTGTCGTGAAATAAATATTTAACAGGAATAAATACAAATACAGACATGTGAAATAAATATTTGTAGGAACGGGACAGTAGAAAACGAATCGTTGGGTGGAGTATAACAAATAACTATTCTAATATCGTACAAAAATGTCAAAAATTGCAATATCGCCGTTTCGCTGTGCAATCGCTCTTTTTCAAAAACTCACTTTGCTTTCACACCGTTGACAACACTCGCAATCCACATTTGCTCTTTCTCTTTCACATTCGCTCTCTTTCACTTGCAGATGTTTCCTTTATTTATTTTCCTCCTCCATATTTAACAGAAATAAATACAAAGATTGTCAAACCTCAGCCATGAAGAGGAAAATACAAGGGTTAATCAATCTTCGATCGAAACATCGTCTGCTAAAATAAATGGAAAAATTAAGGACAGCAAAATTCAATATTCAGTCTTTCAATCCTGCAACATTCACGCAAAATACGAAGTTCACGTTCTAGTAATGCTAATGTAGTTTCCCTCAATACCATTGTTTCGCTGTAATATCATTGTTTCGCATTAAACGTGGCTGAGACTCTTCGTAACAGTTGTTGAAGGGTGAGTTAAGAAGAGTACGTACGTGCAAAAGGTTAAGGGAGGCGTTGCACCCTAACTTCGTTAATTGATAACACGGTTTCGATGAAACGTATAATACGCCAGTGACACCGTCGCGCATTTCTCTTTCGTCCACGAATTATTACCGGGCATAATTACCGCGAGGTACGAAAAAACATTTATTTCTGCATTAATTGATACGTCGACCAGTTTTAAGCGCGAGAAAGTTGCTCGTGGCGTGACAGAAACTCGTTAAACTTACAGATTAAGTTGAATGAAACAAACGACAAGAAAGACGCGAATGAAAGCGTAAAAATGAAAAAATAGCCTGAAAAGGTACAAAACTGTTTTACGCCCTTCGCGATTCTAAAGAAATTTCGTTGAAATATTAAATTTGTCGGTGGCCACAATGCGGTATGGAAACCTTAATGGATTATTCAAATATTTCATTATGAACAATATATTTATTATACTGCACAGTATGGAACGCACTTCTACCAAAATTATTCATTTTGTGCTCGGAAAAAAAATAATTATTAATATTTTTTTTATTGGATAAATATATGTCGAATATAAAGAGACGTGTGTTATAAAAATATTACAAATATTTTTTTGGTGATCCATAACACTATTTTTGCAATTCATGCTCAATATTATGTGTAAGAATTTTTTATGTACGTTTGTAAATAAATTTATAAATACAGTATAAATTATTTTAAGGACTTTACTCTTCAAAAATTATAAATATTCGAAATTCCACAATTTTTATTATTACACAAATTCAAATACTTCATATAATAATTCCTGTCATACACTACATATGATTCACAGTGACTTTACGTGTTAGAAAATCTAAAAATTATTTGAATAAAATATTCAATCAACGAGGATAAACATTTTGAAAAATGTCACTAAATAGATAGAATTAAGAAACGCTTTCGCATTCATAAAAATTTTTTTCACCCTGTTGAATTTAGAATATAAAACCTGTAATTAAGTCAAGATGTGCAGGCACAAAAAAACGAGAGCACGAAACTTGAACTCTTATTTTTCAAACACATTGCACTTCCATCGTTCTTTTTGTATAAAATTCTTATTAATTATCATTGTTAATTTTCGGAATTATAAATCTGTATTATTTCTATTTACCCTACTTTTGCAAATTCTTGCAGTCTGATTCTCATATAAATGTATATGCCCGAATTATTGCTGACCGGGATCAAAACTATGCATGAAGCAGAATTTTTAATTTCGTCCGTGTAATAAAGATAATTAGCTAAAAAATGCAAAAATTTGTGACAATAAAGTTGCCAGAATAACTTGGTTTCCATGAAAATTGAAAAAACGTAGAACACGCAGTCAGCTGAGTTATAGTACGCGGTATCAGTGTGCGAAAGGCAAATATTATCAGTTATTTTATTCACCATACAAGTTAGTCCATGCAAAAACACGTATGACTCCGTTTTTCATGAAAAATGAAGCGCAATTTCCGACAGAGATGAAACGAAATGTTTAATTAAAGGTAGTGGATCGTCCATGCAACCTCGTGAAAAACTGACCAGTATTTATAGAATTGACACGCCGCAGTATCGAACGAAACATGGGTCCATTAAACAATTTCCGCGAAACAACGATTTAATTAAAAGTCGATAACAATACGTTAAAACGCTTTTTTCGATTTTGCAACTTTGTCAAATATTTCTATAATTTAACGTAACACTTTTCATACTCAAGTATTTAATCAAATTATTTATTGTAGAAAAGCCTGTCAAAAAAGACCGGTTCATATGTGAACCGGTGCGCCGTTCACATATGTGCGAACTTAAACATCCGCCAAATTGCATGCATGTTTTAAAAGGTGGTAACTGACTAAAGTAACGCGTGTTGCCTTTACGTTGCATGTTTTTACAACGAAATATATGGACCAAACATCGGGATACTGTGTCGGACGAATCTAGTATACAAATAAAGGAAAGAACGGCGCAGCACAGCAAAATTATTCCGAGCGTTCAGCGCGAAACGTGTCTTGATAAGTCTATGGTGCAAATAAGTTCAATGTCTGCTGTTCCGCATTGTCAGTGTTATAGCTGCGAATAAACACCATGGACGTCCAACGTATACGACACCTGCGCTGCAGCGAAAATGATATTCTCACGAAAACATGGCCGCTGGTGCATCCACTTTGCGCAATTTCATAACGCCTAAGCGACCCCGCACATAAATAGTTGGCTTACCATCAACAGACTTCTTGTTATTTGAAACCGACCGTTATTGCGTTGTGATGCCGATATTTGCTCTTTAAAATTAATTATTACATAATAAATTAATGATCATAATATCGTAACAATATCGCTCACATGTTACAGTATCATTGTAGATTATTAAATTAGAACGTAACTGTTTATAATTAAATAGCTGTATGATTGTCATTGTTTAATTGTCTTATCATTGTCTTATTTCATTTTTGGAACGTGTTTATAAATTGAGGAACAGTCAAATATTCGGTAAATGAACAGATAGATAAGGAACTAATACTACAAAGAGATATCTAGGAAAGGAAATTGTAATACATTGTACAGGTTATTGGTATTTCTGTTGCATAGATAACAACTATGAAGTAGAGACGATACCAAACGGATACGAGATAACTATGAGGCTCACCATTAAGTCTGTGCGGCCTCAAGATTTTGGATCCTTCAGATGTGTGGCAACTAACTCGTTAGGTGAAACCGATGGAAAAATCAAGCTCTACAGTAAGTACCATCTGTAATTAATATAATTAGCAGCTAATCACTTCAAACATTTTCAATGTTGCATGCTTGTGACAGAAAAAATTGTTGTTGCATGACTTCTTCAATTTTATAAAAAAATTCATTTTGATTAATAATGCATTTTTTCACAAATTACATAAAAAAATAACAAATATATGTTTTGTGTTTGAAAAATGTAGTTATAGGAAAGTTTTCCAAATTGTAAAATTTTGAGGAGGTAAAAAATTGCAATTATGAAAAATGTTTTCGATAATTTTATTGATGGCAATTTTTTGCTAATGTTTGACAAAATATTAGAATTTCTAGGCAAAGAATTTTTGGATTATTTCAGAGACATGTTGGCCATTTTGCATATTTTTTATAAATGTTGCCAAAATACTTAAATAATAATCACCATGATTTCATGTGGAACTTGAAGAATTCCTATAATGCAGCATTTTCCATATTTAATTTGGTCCTCTGTGAATACTTCTGCTTTCAAAGACAGAAAATTCCATTGAAAAGAACTTTTTATAACGACATTCGAGCTGCACAAGAGTACTTATACAAGAAGACTCCCAATGAAAAATTCCCAATGAAAAATCCCTAGAAATCTATTCATTCGTTGGTTGACATCTACTGACTGTATTGATGTCAATGTTCCATATAGCCATATGTACCACTTACGTTTCAAAGATAAAAAAACCATAACTGCTGAAAGGCAGCTTTAGGACATTTAGGTTCGACTGAAAATTCATTTCAATGTTACTGCGAATGTCATTTCAAGCTCATATTGTGAAATTGTGTTAGTGGTCCATTTAATTTAAAGTGAAGAGATACATCATATGTAGCATATGAATGATATAAACAAATAATTGTTGCTGACAATCTGATGAAATTTATTGGTGAGAACCATATTTAATATGTAGGAATGTTGACAAGATATCTTGTTTCATTTTAATGAATTTTAGTATAACATATTGATGTGACATACGTGTATTTGCTGTCTCCTTATATTTTGATCGTAAACAATTCATTTTACAAGACATTTTAAACATTAAACTTCTGATTAAAATTTACTTATTTTGTTCTGGGTCAATTGCTGTGACATTAGTATGACATATTGATGTGATATACGATGATATTTATAGATCATGTTACCACTTATATTTTCAAGCTAGGTATTTCAACTATATTTCAGTATATTTAGAAAGATCCAGGTGAAACAATTTTTGAATTGTTACATCAAAATAATAAATATTTGTCAGAAAATAAGGTGGACACTGCAGATTTCTTGGAAAATGTATAAAACGTTTCTTGGGAAATATAATATAACATCAAGGAAACAATGTTAATAATTTCATTACACATTTTAATAACGGTAAAAGTTCTCAAAGGTATAACGTCACAACGGGTAGCGAAAGATCTGAAAGAGCAGAGTTACAAAATGGAAGGTAACATAACCTGTTGGTATACGAAAGCTCATTAAACTCGAAAGAGAATGTCACTTCATTTTACAAATAACAGCGTATTTCGTTTCAAGTAATAACAGAATTCACTAACAAATGCATTATTTTCAATGCAGTTTCAATGAAGTTGCGACTTAATCAGTCTTCTTGCGAGTGTTTACTTGTTTCTTCTGTAATAAAAACACGTAGCGTATAATCAAATCCGTAGATGAGAACGACCACACGAGACAAGTAATGGATACTGAAAATTGATCTGCAAAATGAAACGAATTCATGGTAAATCAAGATGCTGTCAGACATCAATACGAAACCGCGTCCCTTTCTATACGAGAACACGAAAAACCACATTCGGTTCGAAGCGGTTTGAGAGAAAGACCCAGAAAGGAATACCAGCCGTCAGCCGTAAAAGATGTTCAACCACAGAGCCTCGAGCAGAGACACGATGAATTTCGAAATTACATGTACGAAAGAGGTAGAAAATGCCAAATCCGAACCCTTGGGACAAACGATATTCTATAGGAATATATACATGTACTTATATACCGTATTATAAAGTACATCATAAAATAATTCTACGAAAATCGGAGAGAAGGTACGCGCATAGGAAACTGGATCTGGGTCAGAAAATAAGGTGGACATTGCAGATCATTATTTCTTCAAAAATATATTATTTTTTGGAAAGTATTTTTTATTCCTGGGAAAATATATATAATTGTTGTTTCTTGCAAAATATATAAAATTATAATTTCTTGGAAAATGTATAAAATTTATTATTCCTGGGAAAATATATAAAATTAGAATTTCTTGGAAAATATATAAAATTAATACTTCTTGGAAAATACATAAGATTTGTTATTCCTGAGAAAATATATAAAATTATTATTTTTTGGAAAATGTATAGAACAACGTTTCTTGCAAAATATATAAAATTATTACTTCTTGGAAAATATATAAAATTAAAATTTTTTTGGAGAATGTATAAAACAACGTTTCTTGGAAAATACATAAAATTATCATCTCTTGGAAAATATAAAAAACTATAATTTCTTGTAAAATATAAAACTGATAGAAAATGGTAGAGATCAATAAATGAGTGAAAACTAGTAAAAATCTTTGATCAAAATTAAAAGAAAAACTTGTCAAAGAAATTCGGAAGAAAATTGTAATCATGAGATACTACTTGAAACGTTATAATAAAATTGCAAACAGTATTATAATATTGCAAAAGTATTTTATCTGTACCTTTTCTGCCGAATATCCTCGGGCAATGTAATTTCTACTTCATTTGTTAGTCTGCAGTTAATGTCATTTAAATGTTCACAAACTACGTATGTTTATGCATCTATACGGAGCGTGCAAAAAATATGTAAACTATACTCTGCGTAATAAAACAGCGAAATAAATTGCCGCGAATGTATGAAATATGCAAACTGCGTGAATAAAAGTAATGCCCGATAATCATACGGAGACCTTATTTTTCTACAAAAATATTCGCGATCTACATATAAATATTGTAATTTATCTGTATCGTTGCATCTCGTTCGGTACATTCGAATCTTTTGTTTACTCTCGTTGTTTGACAGAAATATTGCGTGCATAAATTTTCTTTAAACTCTTAAGCTTTCTACATCGCATGAGGAAAGCGTTTAGCCCCGAGTTTAAGATCGTCTATTGATTTTCTGCCTCCTGAATGTACTCTCGCTCTGTGTACCTTTCAACAGTTTGTGTAATTACATTTAAACGAAAATTGCTGAATCCCGTTTGTTATTCTTTGGTAATATGACGCGTATGAATTCGTCGCGGATTAGACCGCCATGTTTGTTCGAGAAATGGCTGCCTTCTACGCATTTAACGCGTTTTATCCTTTAACATTTTAAGCCACTTCAAGAGGGATATTTTACAAATAAATGAAATTGATATACTCTATATAAAAATATTTTTGTGACTTCAAGGTTTTGTCATTGATTACAGATGTATTTTTAATTATAGTAAGATTTTGTGTTTCATTTCAACTTTGCTGGAGGACAAGGTCATATCGAGTCTTCAGGGTTCAAGAAATATTTTTTACACCAGAAATAAGCAAAGAAAGGGAATATTGATGTGTATAGAGAAAAAATATCTTGCACCAATATTTGTTTTTAATTCTTTGACTCCTTGCTTTGTCTTTGGTTATAATTGAAATTCTACACGATATATTCAAATTGTATATTACACATTCAAGTTGTAAAACAATACATTAAAATTGTGTACAACATACTAAGATAGTACACAATATACTCAAATTGTACATAAAACATTTAAATTGTATATTATATTACCACATATGAAGATTCTAAGGACGACCTTAGAAGATTCTAAGGAGAAAAAATAAAAATTCGTTAACAAACATTAATTTCTTAATATGAACTAATGCAATTTTAAAACCGCTTTGCGTTTGACAATTTTCCTTCCTGTTGCAACCATCTCACCTGATGGCACGGAAACGAAAGCGTGTTAATGCAGCACAATTAAAATAACGAAGCCTTCACCGATTTGTTCAGGCATAATTGCACAACAATTTCATAATTGTACAACTTTTCTGCTTATCAGAGAATCTGCCCTTCGTTATCGTAACTTCTGTTAATTACACGGGTCTGCAGCCACTCGATAATATCGAATCGTTCGAGTCCCACTTGAATTTTGTTGATGAACTACGAGTAGCTTAGCTCGACCTTTCCAAGCCGTACTATCACGGTTAATTAATCCGACTTCAAATCGGAGGTGCATTTCCATCGGGAAACATAAGCATTCCCTGAACTTTGAGTCGGAACTTTTTCGCTCGAACTGCTAACAATGGACGTCGATTAACCTTTTCTTTAGGTGACCAAGATGGTCACCTTTGTTCACCTAAGTATTACAATATCTCGGCTCTGTACTTGTTATTTCATTTTGATTTACTGTTGGTAGTTTTTGTTATCGTTGATCGTTGCTTCTTAGAAATATACCAAGAATTGTTTCTAAGAATTATTTGTTTCAATTTTGATATCAAAGTGAAAAGAGAATGAAAATTGTACGAGTGTTTGAGTTTCTAGAATTTTTAAAAACAGCGTTTATTTTTCTTATCTGTTTTATGGTGTAAAAACATTTTTGATTAAAATAGTATGAACGGTTATTCTTTAAATTATAACCTACAAAATATACTTTTCGACGAAGTTACACGAACAATATATCTCTTATGTATATTGCATATATTAATTAACGATATTTTTTCTAAATTAAGAGAGCTTTTAATTTTGTACGAAAGTGTACATAAAATTTTAAAACAAATACGATATATATTATATAAATTTGTAATATTATTGCATTTTTAAGAAGCTTTAATACACACTTTTTATATGTATAATTATTTGAAAATTTTTATATAATTACTGTTATATTGTTGCATATAGCTTTAATGACGTGCAAATTTTGTTTCTTTAAGAACTGTGTTCCTGTTACTAGTAGCTCACTTTAGATATATTGCAAACATCAACGTTCATCTGAAACAACTTGAAAACTGAGGTGTTAAAGAGAAGTGACGCAATGCATCATCGTGTCTCGTTAACTAATGATATTAGCAGTATAATTTGTTTGTAAAGAAGGAGGGTCAGGTGCGCGATTAAAACATGAGACAAGTTTAGTCCAAGATGGCTCCTGTTATCTGTGCCGTGTCAAATTTTTTTAACGAGTGTCATGTTCATTTTTAGAACCGTTATTTTTAATTGTATAGACAAATATTGTTTTTGGAGAAACTTGTATTGTTACGTAATTGCAATTATTTTTAAAAATCCTTGTAATAGTAACGAAAACAAATAAATCCATAATTTTATTTCTGGGAAAGGAATTGTATAAAAAATGACAAATATTCATTTTAGAGAAACATATTGTGATGTAATTACAATCATTTATTTAGCTGATCTGATACTAAAATTTTTGTAATATTAATAAAAAAAATAAGTGGAATACATAATTTTATTTTGTATAAACAACGACAAATATTAATTTAGGAGAAACTTGTAATGCAGTATAATTACAATTATTTATTTAATTGATCAGATACGAAAATGTTCGTAGTAGCAATAAAAAAAAGATAAGTCCATAAATTTATTTCTGGAAGAGAAATTTGATCTGCATTTGAAAGTTTGATGCTGATTATTAAATTCGATAGATAAAAAAATTATCCATTTATTTCATTCACCCTGTCACTTCAATATTTTTCGACAGCAGTTGAAATTAATTGAATTACCATCGTTCTTGTCGCTAATTTTAATTTTAATTTCATAACGAAAAGTTTTTAATTATTCAATCACAATTGTTCTTGCGTCCGTTATTCTTCCATGTCATAACTATAAAACATGCAGGAAAAATTTAATTTAATTAATTTATGTATAATTTTAACATAATAAAAAGTACTTCCTGTAGAATGCTCGTTAAAATTGAAAGAAGCTTATGAAATCGGTGGAAACATAAATTACTGAATTTTATTGTTTCGAGAAATCCATGTAAGAATTTTAAGTTAATTAAAACGATACAAATTTACCGATGTAATTAAATAATTAATTAAATCAGTCAGAATGAAACTTTCAAAGAGACCACCATTATCAACACTGATTAAGGGAACGATCCATTATCAGAACATCGATTAATGGAATATTTGATTTCCGGAACGTTAATTAACGGAGCATTTAATTACTCAAACAATGTCATCCAGTAACTAAGGAGGAGCCACATATTCTTCTATGTGTTGCTCAATATGAATATGTAAATTATAATTATACACAGATTGCAAAATAAAAAATATACTTTTTGAATTTTTTAACCATAAAACAAAGTATGGACTATTTGCATGTGACAAAAGATATGTAGTTATATTAAACATATGTAAATTATGTGGAATATATTTAATTACTCCAATTAAATGTTACTTGCAATTACGTAAAATTACGTAAAATATGCAATCACATCAATATGTAAAATGTGTAATTATATGAGTATGTAACATATTGATTACATTAGTTACATTAATATGTAACATATTACTGATATCACTTATATAATTCACATATTGCATGTTTTATACAAGAATAAATACTTGTATAAACATCCATTGGCTATTAACTCAAATTTGGAGTATTTATATGTAAATTGCTTATCGGACCCATTGTCTGACATTTTGAAGTACAAATGCATCGATGTTTCGAAATTAAAATATCCCTATGTCGTTGTTAGTGACTAATTATTCGCAATATGAGTACAACTGATTCAAAAGCCCCGTTCCTTGTTACAGAACACACACTATTATCTGTATGTAATCCAATTCTCTGGAAAAGCTAGTCGCAACGCGTGAGGAATTTTGAAATGCAGTAATCCGCAATTAATTCCTTTCTAGTAATTATCTTGTACAATGTTATTTATCAATGCCTTTACCTTGTACATATCATTGGCTGAAAAGCAAAGTCATGTTTATGGCTTTAATAATCTGACTATTCTGACTTATGCGTCTGAAAATATTTGTAACCATATTTAACATTTTTATATTGTTATACAAGTTATCTAACAGTATACATATGAGTTACTAAACAATAGTGAAATTATTATTAAATTATTAAGAAAATACATCGATATGTATTTGTCTACATGTATACTATAAACAAGTACATTGAAATAAATAAACAATAAGAATTAATGAAAATGAATTTATAGTACGCCAATTTTGAATGAAGCATTAAGCACTTTTATAGGATTTAATTGAACAGATTAAACAGATGGTGATGAGTGATTTAAATGGACACTTTGTTTAACTTTTTCGTGTCGTATTGGGTCAATTGGACGCAGTTGATTTTGATGGAATCTTTCAGTACAACGCGATTCTAATGTGCCATATTTAATAACTCTGTGGCGCCGTCTATAGTCCCTAACTGCACCATGGACTATAAAATGGCGGACTATTACAAGTTCAAGAAACGCAACAGTTTACTTAATAGCAAAACTTGACTAAAATATTATTTTTCAACACTAAAGACTATATTTCAGTACTAATTATATAATATAGTTCCTAAAATAGTATATTTCAATAATACTCACACATTCACCTGGAAATATTAGAAACCGACAAGGTTATATACTATCAAAATTCGTTTCCAGAATTTTTCTAACCATGAAAACTGACTATAAAATTGAGTTTTAATTTTGTATTAAAATATTTTCTGCATATATTGCAATTTACTCTCAATTTTCTTCTCTCTGATATTCTAAACATAACTTCTCGAATAATTTAATAGACCCAATATACCGATGTAAACCCACGAGTTGGCGCGTGATGTTGATGTGTTTAGATGAGCTCCAATTGGTCAGAATAGAAAAATGGACGCCTCACACGTATTTTCGACGGTAGTATTGACTGGAATGGTCACACCAATTTTTATCCTTCTCAAGTTCCAACTTTTCAAAGTTCTAACGTTTCAAAGTTCCAACTTTCCAAGGATCTAATCTTCCAAAATTCCAACCTTCCAAAGATTAAAACATCCAAGGATTTAACCTTCCATTGTTATTAACTTCTAATGTTATAAATTTCCAAACTTTGGACCTTCCAAAATTTCAACCTTCTCAAATTTCATCTTTCTCAAGTTCCAAACTTCCAAAGTTCTAACATTCTAAATTTCCAACTTTTGATAGTCCCAACCTTCCAAGGATCCAACCTTCCAAAGTTCCAACCTTCCAAAGTTTCAATCTTCCAAAGTTCCAACCTTGGAAAGTTTCAACCTTCCAAAGTTTGAACCTTCCAAAGTTCTAACATTCTAAATTTCCAACTTTTGATAGTCCCAACCTTCCAAGAATCCAACCTTCCAAAGTTCCAACCTTCCAAAGTTTCAACCTTCCAAAGTTTCAATCTTCCAAAGTTCCAACCTTGGAAAGTTTGAACCTTCCAAAGTTTGAACCTTCCAAAGTTCTAACATTCTAAATTTCCAACTTTTGATAGTCTCAACCTTCCAAGAATCCAACCTTTTAAAGTTCTAACCTTCCAAAGTTCCAACCTTCCAAAATTTCAACCTTCCAAAGTTCTAACCTTCCAAAGTTCCAACCTTCCAAAGTTTCAACCTTCTAAAGTCTCAACCATGCAATGTTTTAACCTTCCGAAGTACTCATCTTCTAAAGTTTGAATCATCCGAAGGTTCAATCTTTCAACGTTCCAACCTTCCACTGTTCCAACTTTCCAAAGTCCCAACCTTCCCTATGTTCCAACCTTCAAAAGTCCCAACCTTGCAAAATTCTAACCTTCCAAAGTCCCCACTTTCCAAAGTTTGAATCACCCAAAGTTTCAACTTTCCAATGTCCTAACGTTCCTGAATTCCAATTTTTGAAAGTCCTAACCTTTGCACATTTCGATCATTCTAAATTCGATCATTCAACCTTCTTAACTTTCAATCTTCCAAATTCCAAAGCTCCGAATATTCAAAATTTCTAAAGCTAAAGCTCCAAATTTCAAAACATACATCTCAAAACTTCGAATCACCTTATTCCAAAGCTTCCAAATCTCCAAATGATAGTCGGCAAACGTCTCTCTAGTGAGTGAAATAGTGCGAATTCAGCAGTTATTATCGTCATTATTCTTATTTGCCGAAATGTAATTAGAAGTGTACACGGTGGGGAGGTTCTTTTACTTTGGCTCACGCGCCAACTCTAGTTATGGCAGAGTAAGGTTGAACTCAACTCAAATAACTAATTTATTAATACCAATCAAACAGTATACGTAGTACATCAGAATTGTAAACTGAAATTACCAACATGCCGATTAATTAATTACCAAAAAAGCTCTTTGTATTTCGAATCGTATTCAGCGTAATCAAAGCGGTACGAAATTTTGCTATTTAACTATTGAAATCCATCCAGACTTCGTTCCACTGCACACGGCTCTCGAACAACATGCATGCGATTAAACGGCAAGACGTGTATTCACCGATTTCACTGAACAATAATTAATTGATCAGAGCGCTGGTCAGCAGGAGAGCCACAAAAGTAGGAGCAGACGTGTATACATAATGAAACGACGAAAGAGAAATGTCTGGCTCGATGAAAACCAATCGATCGGTGAATTAAGGAGGCGGAAACTCGTTCAGGTGGGTATTTAATTATCGATAATAGTACATAAAACGCGCGACAAGTCATGCAAGCGTCACAGCAAGTTCTTCGAGTAATTAGCCCTACCAATTAATTCAACCCGGGCTCTATTCAAACGTGGATTAAGAACCATTTCCGAGTTTTCATCTATCCTTGCTTCCGTGTTTCCGTCAGCTTCCGGCCAACAACGTCTGACAATTGGCGGGAAAATATGAATCGCCTGCTTTGACGAAATCGACTGAAATTCTTCTTTGTTCGTTTTAGTCTTCTGCGTTTCTTAACGTTTTAACAGTTGAAATTAATACGTGAATAGGAGTAATACTAAATTAACCCCTTGCACTATGACCTATTTGTCAGGTGCGTCAGTCAGAACTAACTAAACACAGCTACAATATTGAAACAGACAAAGAATGTTGAAATGTTATGACAACATGGTATTATGCAATCGTTGACTATGCAAATTATAATTGGACTTGAACTCCAAATTGAAGCATATTCAAAATTCGAGTAAAATTGATCCCAACTGAAGTACCAGTGCGTCACGAGTCTGACTCGTCAAAATAGTGCAAGGGGTTAATACTTAAATAGTAACACTGAATTAATACTTAAATGGAAATACTTCTAGTACTTAAACAGTGACTTACTAATGTACTTAGTAATACAATTAGGGGTTATGTGTGCGATGTTTAAGTAACCGAATGGTTATGGTACCGGAAGAGAGTTTTTTTTTAGAAGCGGTTTGGATGTTCGCCTGTGTTGGAGAAATGAGGTCGATTGAAGTTGCCCGTTGTTTCGGTATAATGACTTTTATCTTAAAAGGTAGTCGGTTGTAGCCAGTTGGGGGTAAAAGGAAGATAGCTTTCGTTTTATTTTTGAAACTGGAAAACTTAAGAGAGCTTTTCCAACTACAGACGTTAGAAAAGCGGAAACCTTTGAACAGTAGTAGAGATGAACCCTTTAGCTTCTGGAGTAAACAGGTGTAGTAAATGAACCATGGATATTGTAATTTGTATGATGATGGATTTGGGGTAATTTTTATATGGTGTGTGATGATTTTAATGATAGTGATAATGAGATTTATAACTGCGTTGAGAAAATTGTAAATGTGATGGTAATAAAATTTTTGAGTAATAATTTGAGATTTGGAGATTTGGTAGTTAGGAGTTTGGAGAGCTGGAAATTAGGGAATTTTTGGAGAATTTTCAGATATGAACATTGGGGAATATGGGGAATTTAGGGATAAGGGAATTGGAGGTTTTTTGGGAATTTGAGAGTAAGGAAATTTTAGGAACTGGGAAAGTCAAAATTCGAGTATTTGAAAATTTGCAAATTTGTAAATTTGAATATTTTGGAATTTGGAAATTTTACAAATTTCAATATTTTGGGATTAGGAAATTTTAGAAATTTGAATATTTTGGAATTTGGAAATTTTAGAAATTTCAATATTTTGGGATTTGGAAATTTTAGAAATTTGATAATTGAGGATTTGGAAATTTTAGAAATTTGATAACTGAGGACTTGGAAATTTTAGAAATTTGGTGACTGAGGATTTGGAAATTTTAGAAATTTGGTGACTGAGGATTTGGAAATTTTAGAACTTTGATAACTGAGGATTTGGAAATTTTAGAAATTTGATAATTGAGGATTTGGAAATTTTAGAAATTTGGTAACTGAGGATTTGGAAATTTTAGAAATTTGATAATTGAGGATTTGGAAATTTTAGAAATTTGATAACTGAGGACTTGGAAATTTTAGAAATTTGGTAACTGAGGATTTGGAAATTTTAGAACTTTGATAACTGAGGATTTGGAAATTTTAGAAATTTGATAATTGAGGATTTGGAAAGGTGAGAATTTAGGAAATTGGGGAAATAATAATTATGCAATTTAGGAATTTAGAAATTTGTAAATTTGTAAATTTGTAAATTTAGGAATTTAGAAATTTAGAAACTGAGAAATCTAGAAATCTAGAAATCTAGAAATCTAGAAATCTAGAAATCTAGAAATCTAGAAATCTAGAAATCTAGAAATGTAGAAGTCTAAAAGTCTAGAAATCTAGGAATCTAAAAATCAATTTAGAAATTTAACAAATTCAGAAATTCTGAAACTGAAAAATTTCGCAAGAACTGGAAACCAAAATTTAGGAATACAAATTTGTAAATTTTAAAAATATAAATATTTAAAAATGTAAGTACTTAATATCTTGGAAATTTAAAGGTATGGCACGTATCTGGCGGTTACTTCAATGACGTATACAGCATTTTATCTAACATTATTCAACTCTGAATATTCAAAGACCAAGGTATAATGTTCGGTTACTGTAAAGTTGCAATATCTGTGGAGAACTCGTGAAAATTAATTTCTATAACTTCCACTGCATATGAGTTTGCATTGTTGTTTACGATAGCATTTGTTCCAGTTAAACAGAACGTAACATTTGTAATAGAGTTAAGTAGCTACATAGTTAAACATTGTTTCTAACAAATATTCATTATACGTTCTTAATGTGTACTAATTAAAGATATAATTATAATTCATTACTATCATTTATAACCCATAATTGATATTATTAGAATTATTATGACAATATTTATAAATATTCAATGTAAAAATCAGCAACTTTTAATTTTCATATTTTTCACTTTCACAAACCCATGTATAACCCATTATTGATGCTATAGAAATTATTATGACAATATTTATAAATGTTCAATATAAAAATCAGCAACTTTTAATTTTCACATTTTTCACTTTCACTAATATTAAATATTATCTCGTTTAAAGTTAAAATTCAGATTTATCTGTCTCTATAAAAATTTGCCAAAGTAAAATTTTGAAAAATTTAGAATTTTTGAATTGTTACATTTGAAAAAGTAGGAATTTGGGAATTTGGAACTCTGAAATGTTGAATTTCGAAATAAGATATTTGCTAATTATTGAATTTGGTGATTAGATAATTTGGAAATTGTTAAATTTAAGAATTGGATGGATTAGAAATTTAGAAATTATAGAAATGGAAATATGATGATGTAGAAAATTGCAATTTGGTAAAATTTGGAAAATTGCAATAAAATTTGTAAAACTCTAGGTATTACTCTAGGTAACTATCAAAATTCGAATTTAAAGTTTGGAGTGACTGCATCATTCAGGTAGTATCAGGTCATTACCTTGTTTGCATCGCTCATGTTAATTTTATGCAGAAGCCTGAAGTAGACTTTTGGAGTATAAGTCTGCAGTATAAGAACCTTAATCGGTTTAAATATAGTTTATAAGCTCCGGGAAATTGATTAATTACTAACTTGGGACGAAACTAACCGAGGTTGCGAAACGAACTTCAAAATAAACTGCATAAAATTGTGATTAATTGGTGTATTTAATTAAACCGTAGGATTAATTACGCTTAGGTAGAATATCAAATAATTAGTTGCTGTGTGCGAATGTGAAGTTGTGAAGAGATTTCGTATGAAAAGATTTTAAAATCCTGAAGAAGTGTCTCTTGAAAAGTTCACCTTCGAAGTTGGAAACAGTTTTACTCAATGCGATGAATAGACACTCGCAGATGTATGAAGTGCATTTCGTAACCTGTATAGTAAATAATTACGTTTCTTCTTGAGTCTTGTAAAAACTTCTGAAGTGATACCAAGTTGACACAAGAATGATTTTTATTATTCTTTCTTGTTATTTTGTTTTAAAAACATTTAAATCGTACCAAAGAAAAACGACATACATATTTCTTTATAAAATAAAAAAAATAAAAAGGTGAAATTTTACATTTGTAGATGATATGTAGATAAAAAGATGAAAATGTATATGTGTAGATAATATGTAGATAAAAATGTACATATGTAGATGATAATGTAGATAAAAATGCAGATATTTAGATAATAATGTAGATAAAAATTCATACAAATTTTTGAAATTTTTTTTGCTCTTTTATAACATAGTTTTGCAGCTACGCTATAAATGTAGTTCTTTAACATTTCATTATCTAAATCCTTACTAGCTACACCTGCATGTTTTATTACAGAAATAAAGTGAAATTGAGGAATAAAAAATTTGGGAAATTGAGAGTTTGGGAGATTGGAAATTGGAAATTTGAGAATTTGCAAAGTTAGAAAGTTGGAAGTTTGAGAATTTGGGAAATTAAAAATTGAGAAATTTAAGAATTTGGGAAATTGAGAGTTTGGGGAATAAGAAATTTGGGAAATTGAGAGTTTGGGGAATAATAAATTTGGGAAATTGAGAATTTGGAGGATTGGAAATTGGAAATTTGAGAATTTGGGAAATTAGAAATTTGGAAATTTGAGAATTTGGGAAATGAAGGGTTTGGGAAATAAGAAATTTGGGAAATTGAGAATTTGGAGGATTGGAAATTGGAAATTTGAGAATTTGGAAAATTAGAAATTTGGAAATTTAAGAATTTGGGGAATGAGAAATTTAGAAAATTGGGGATTTGGGGAATAAGAAATTTGGGAAACTGAGAATTTGGGGAATAAGAAATTTGGGAAACTGAGAATTTTGAGGATTGGAAATTGGAAATTTGAGAATTTGGAAAATTAGAAATTTGGAAATTTAAGAATTTGGGGAATGAGAAATTCAGAAAATTGGGGATTTGGGGAATAAGAAATTTGGGAAACTGAGAATTTGGGGAATAAGAAATTTGGGAAACTGAGAATTTTGAGGATTGGAAATTGGAAATTTGAGAATTTGGAAAATTAAAAATTTGGAAATTTAAGAATTTGGAAATTGAGAGTTTGGGGAATAAGAAATTTGGGAAATTGAGAGTTTGGGGAATAATAAATTTGGGAAATTGAGAATTTGGAGGATTGGAAATTGGAAATTTGAGAATTTGGGAAATTAGAAATTTGGAAATTTGAGAATTTGGGAAATTAAGGGTTTGGGAAATAAGAAATTTGGGAAATTGAGAATTTGGAGGATTGGAAATTGGAAATTTGAGAATTTGGAAAATTAGAAATTTGGAAATTTAAGAATTTGGGGAATGAGAAATTTAGAAAATTGGGGATTTGGGGAATAAGAAATTTGGGAAACTGAGAATTTGGGGAATAAGAAATTTGGGAAACTGAGAATTTTGAGGATTGGAAATTGGAAATTTGAGAATTTGGGAAATTAAAAATTTGGAAATTTAAGAATTTGGGGAATAAGAAATTTGGGAAATTGAGAGTTTGGGGAATAATAAATTTGGGAAATTGAGAATTTGGAGGATTGGAAATTGGAAATTTGAGAATTTGGGAAATTAGAAATTTGGAAATTTGAGAATTTGGGAAATTAAGGGTTTGGGAAATAAGAAATTTGGGAAATTGAGAATTTGGAGGATTGGAAATTGGAAACTTGAGAATTTGGAAAATTAGAAATTTGGAAATTTAAGAATTTGGGGAATGAGAAATTTAGAAAATTGGGGATTTGGGGAATAAGAAATTTGGGAAACTGAGAATTTGGGGAATAGGAAATTTGGGAAACTGAGAATTTGGAGGATTGGAAATTGGAAATTTGAGAATTTGGGAAATTAGAAATTAGGAAATTTGAGAATTTGGAGAATACAAAATTTGGGAAATTGAGAGTTTGGGGGATTAGAAATTTGGGAAATTTGAGGAATTTATTTTTGGGTTAAATTTTCCGAATCTGCCAACATAATAACATTTCATTATCTAAATCCTTACAGCTACATGTTTTATTACAGAAATAGACCGTAAATCAGAGAACAGCAATTTGTTCGCAGATGTTGCATCTAACAGGAACAGTTTGTTTAAGCTGAGTCCTTTCTGCCGTAAATCAAGATAATGGGTTAAATGCCGTTACTTTCAGTGTATTAAAATACTTCATTGCATAAGTACAGAAAGTTAATTCTCGAGAGCTCTTTGCACTCCTTTAGAAAGCGACTCGATAGTTTCCGTTAACAATGGAAAAGTCGGATAACTCCACTTTTGTACAATTGTGTCAGCTTTCGTTCTGATCCTTTATTGGAACTGTATGCCCGATTGTGAACTTCGTTAGCTGTCGTAATCGGAAATAAAAGATCATCCGTCCAATTCGTGGATATTTTCATCTAGACACCGAATAATTCAACTGCTCTGTTACAAGTTTTCTCGCGATGTTCCTCTGACTATCATAATTTTAGCACCATTATAATTTCCACGAGTTCTAACTGCTTAAATTTGGGCAAAGCCAGACAAAGGACAGTTAACTGTTTATTGGTTAATTTTGTATATAATACAGATAACTATAGATATAGATAAATGTACATAATTTTTTAAACAATATTGACAGTTCTGGAATTTTATATCTTTTCAAGATGAGTTAAATGAACTAGTTTTTATCAGAAAGTAATTTTTTAAACAGTGCTGAATATTCTGGAGTGTTAAATCTTATCTGGTCAAGATAGGTCAAATGAATACGTAATTGTTTGCTTAATTATGTATGCAATAAAGTCGATAATTGATCAAACAGTGCTGGGAGTTCTGAAGTTTTAAACTTCATCTGGTCGAGATGGGTCAATACCTAATTTTTATTCATTTATCTATACAAATAATGCAGTAGATGATTTTTTAAACAGTTCGCAAAGTTATAACATTTAATTAGAATGTGTCGAATGAATATTTAACTTCTATCCGGTCGAGATGGGTCCATACTTAATTTTTATTCGTTTAATTATACAAATAATGCAGTAGATGATTTTTTAAATAGTTCGGAAAGTTATAACATTTAATTAGAATGTGTCGAATGAATACTTAACTTCTATCTGGTCGAGATGGGTCAATACTTAATTTTTATTCGTTTAATTATACATATAATGCAGTTAATAATTTTTTAAACAGTTCGGAAAGTTTAATTAGAATGTGTCGAATGAATACCTAATTTTTATCCATTAAATTATGCATATGGTACATTAATTTTCAAAGGATAAAGCTTGTAGAAACTCACCATAGAAATGAACTGCATATTAAGATTATGTGTGAATGTACTGCAATATATTGTGATTGTTTATATTACATAATTAAAGTGTCTGAATAAGAGTTAAACAATTTTTCAACATTGGTTATATCTATTTTGTAAGAAATAGAAGTGCATACCTAATGAAGAAAGCATGCATCATTTATTTGGGAAGTAATTTTTATTATTTAGTAAATAACATTTATACAAGATTAAATGTTCCTCTTCAAACATGGGATTTCTCTTGAAATTAATAATATATTTATCATTTACAGCTAATGTTATGAGGTTGAAAACGTCATGTGAACGCCATAGTTCTGTGTAGTTCACTTTTCTGCCGTTAGGTGGAATCCTTAAAAATGACTAGAATTAATCCTTAAATGTTTAGAATTAATTCTAAAGAACATTTATTCTTGTTCAAAGAGCGTATGTATACAAATATCTTCTTCATCTTTGATCGCGAATAAAAACGACTTTCAATAGAAATCAAAATTAATAACATTAGCGAATGTGCAACAAAGCGAGTAAAATGAAGACCAAAGAAAGTGCAGTAAAATAAAAGTCATATTGTAATAATTGTAATAACAGGGGAAATATAAAGAATTCGATAGTTTTTACAGTTAACCAATAAATCTTTTTTACCGAAAATACAAATGTTCACCTGTATGAATGTAACGATTCATATGCATCTTGTCCACGTGAATGTCGATAGAACAAATACAATTATAACTTTGAAATGAAATTCAACAGCGTAAACCTACACAAACAAACTGCAAGTTCTATTATTGTACTGTGTATGATTTAATATTTACTTAGACCAAATCTCTATTGTAACAGATATACACATAACAAATTTATTAGTTTAATATTTACAAATTAATATTAAATAATTTCTATTCCAATGTGACATTTCATAAATAATTTATTATTTATAAATGAAACTGTTACGATATATTTGAGTTCGATTAAAACTTTGTTATTTATTATTAGGACGATTTATTTTGAAAGCAAATTATTTTTATATATTTTCAATTTAAAGGTGTTATTTTTTAATAATCTTTCACAAGTTTGGTATAACATTAAGAAACGAAAATAAATAGAAGTTGACTTTTATGAAGTATTATAATTTGTTTTTATTATGTACAGCAGTGTTTCTCAACCACTGACAATCAATTTTTCCAGTCAAGTTTGTTTATCTTTTCAAAAATATTCAGTGAATGAATATTTTATGACAAAAGTATTCAGAAGGGAATGATATCGGAGTTAAGGACGGAATATATCAATGAAAATCAGTACAAATTAATTCAACAATGTTCGCCTGAGGAAACTATAATATATTACAGGGCTTCATTATTCCGACGATTGATACCTGATTTCAATGAAATTTCATATTCATCAACATGGAACGCGGAAATATGCAAATTCAGGATTTTGTAAAGTCGAAGTGAAGATTTCGGAATTTCTGGATTCGGAAAAGATAGAAGTTGAATATTTGACCATTTAAGTAATTCAGACGTTTGAAAATTTTGAAATTTGGTTATTTGGAATGTTCTTAATTTTAGAACATGAAGATTTAAATGTTGGAAAATTTGGAAATTTTGGGATTTGAAAGATTGTGGATTTGGAAAGTTTGAAAATTAGAAAATTGTCAATTTGGAAATTTGAGAATTTGAGAATATCAAAATTTAGAAATTTGAGAATTTGAGAATATCAAAATTTAGAAATGTGAGAATTCAATAATTTCAGAATTTGGAAATATGAGAATTTGGGAATTTAAGAATTTGAAAATGTGAGAATTAGGTAATTGGAGAATTTGGGACTTTTGGAATTTGAAATTTTGAGAATTTAGAAATGTGGAATTTGGGAATTTGAGAAATTGGAAACGTGAGAATTCTGGAATTTGAGAATTTGGGACTTTCAGAATTTAAAAATGTGAGAATTCGGAAATTGGAGAATTTGGGAATTTTGGAATTTGGAAATTTGAGAATTTGGAAACGTCAGAATTCAGGAACTTGAGAATTTGGGAATTTTGGAATTTGGAAATTTGAGAATTTGGAAACGTGAGAATTCTGGAATTTGAGAATTTGGAAATATGAGAATTTGGGACTTTCAGAATTTGGAAATGTGAAAATTAAAAAATTGGAGAATTTGGGAATTTAAGAATTCGGAACGTGAGAATTTAGAAATTTGGGAATGTGGATATGTAAGAATTTAGAAATGTGGAATTTGGGAATTTGAGAATATGTAAATTTGTAAATTCATAAATTTGTAACTTTGTAAATTCATAAATTTGACAGTTGGAAAATATATAAATTCCCTCAAAATGCTACTAAAATATCTTCGAAATACCCAAGCATACCACACGCATCAAAGTCCACATACCCAACTCTCCACAAATTCCCCGCAATTCATACCTGCCTATCATAAACACCATATTCCACAAACTAAACGTCATACACTTCTCATCTATACGTCCATTAACCTGATCATCCATAACACTATCAGAATAATCCACGAGGAGGAAATAGGATTATTTTAGGAAAGGAATAATTCGTTCAATAGAGTACGAAAGCTGATTTATAACTCCAGCAGGCGTTTCCAGTGACCCATCTTTCGTTATCGATATTAAAGTTCCAGCACTCTGCTCCTATTTTTATTCTCAAACTTTCTTGAAAATACCTCGAAAAGTTGCTTACAAAAGCTGGTGAAGAATACTTAAAACAATTGTTTGCAAAAGTAACTCAAAATCAAAAAACGTATATGTGTAGTAAGTGACAATTAAAGTACATGAATCATTAGCTATCATTTGACAGGTTCTGTTCGAACAACAGGTTCAAACCAATTATTCTTTCAATGTTACAAAGAAACTTGAAATGTTAGGCGAATGTGATCAACTGATAACTACACTTAAATTTAAAATGTCCTTAAAATCAGGTTTGGCACATTTGACCTATGAGGTGCGAGTGTACGAGGTGCGTCACGTGCGTCACAGTGGCGATTAAACGACGCGAATCATTAGGAATTCCAACAAGTGAATATAAGTGAATCTAAATGAATTTGACTTCGGACTAGTTTATTTTGCTATGTACTTGACTGTTCTTCGAAGATTTACGTTTTACAAAAGCTCGGAGTGGGCGTATTTTTGTGACATTGCTGAGGGAAAACGGTTTCTAATTTTCTATTGGTTTAGCTAAAATTCGGGTGGAGATGGAAATACAAGTGACGTATGAAGTGGTTTACCCAAAGTGACTGTGGCAAGTAATAAAACCAAGTACCTCGACATGTATAGAAAACTGCAAATACTGCTAAGGTTAAGGGTTCTGACTAACAATAAACCAAAAAATCGCTAGAATGTAATGACTCGGGTCTTGCTGCTACGTGTAATTGATTTGAAACTGCAAATGAAGGAACGAAAAACCCTTAAACTATCGCTAGAAACTTGTACTGTCTAATCCTTTCGCTACAATATGAATTCGACCTGACTTTGGGCCCCTGCATACATTGTGCTCCTCGGTCCGTTCACATGTAGTCCTCTCTTAACAAATAGGCTAAGCAATGAATTACCCAATAAATTACATAAATTATATAAATTTCAAGTTTTTTTTTGTAAAATTGGGAATGAAGAAATTTGGGACTTGGGGAAATTGGGAAATTGGGATATTGAGAAATTGGGAAATTGGGAAATTGGAAAATGGGAAATTGGGATATTGAGAAATTGGGAAATTGGAAAATTTATAATTAAGGAAATTGGGAAATTTGTAAATAGGGAAATTGGGAAATTGGGAAATTGGGAAATTGGGAATTAGGGAAATTAGAAAATAGGAAATTGGAAATTAGGGAAATTGGGAAATTGAGAAAGTAGTAATTAGGGAAATTGGGAAATTGGGAAAGTAGTAATTAGGGAAATTGGGAAATTGGGAAATTTGTAATTAGGGAAAATGGAAAATTGGAAATTAGGGAAATTCGTAAATGGGAAATTTGTAATTAGGGAAACTGGAAAATTGGGAATTAGGGAAATTTGGAAATTGGGAAATCGGAAATTGCGAAATTTTAAAAATGGGAAATTGTGAATTTGGGATTATGAAAATTTAGGAATATAGGAATTGAGAGGATTTGAAACTACAAATGTGGAACGAAAAACCCTTAAACTATCGCTAGAAACTTGTACTGAAATCCTCTCGCTGTAATATGCATCCTAAGACCTAACATATATCATGTCTGAACGAATGTGACTGTCCACATGACACTTATTAGTTCCAACTTTATGTTCACTCAATTATATTAAATACCAAAATTAGATTACTTAGATGACAATTTTTAATATACTAAAAATTTGATTCTGACATTCTGACCCATAAATGAAATAAATCATTTATGTATCATTGGATAAACGCTTAATGTGCATGCTAAGACCTGTGCTAAACCTCATTTGAACCGGTATGGGTATATGAAGTCTAATCTATGGTATTTCTAATAATTGCGAATGATTTTTAATCGATTTTGCGAGAACGAAGTTTATTTTTCAAATACATTTGCCCGGCGGTATTATCGGTCGCCTATGAGAGAATTAATATGATCGTCGAGCTCTCGGACATTTCGACGAAGCGTGCAAATGACAAGAGCTTTCCAGGTTTTGCGGGACACCGACCAGACGACATTCCAATACGTCAAATCGCACAGTATCGCGCTGAAAGTCCAATCGTTCGACCGATTATTTTTCCGGTTATTACTCAGAGACATCGGAGCCATCATACCGATATCTCGATGCGCCATTTTCACACGGACGGATCGTTTCTACGCGATCTGACATAAAGCGGCTTTCGCGGTACACAATTTGACGGGCATTAAATCCTAACCCGGACTTCATGGTGTGATGAGATTTTGTGCGTTCATCTTTATTAATGGACAGATCGCCGGCAACACGTTGCTATCGTAGCGCAGCTATGCGTTACATCGACAGGACTCGATATCCTGCGAGCGAACTTCGACAATAGACAGCCGGAATGCAGACTGCCCTATTGATTTGTTATCAAATTATACCGCACGCATGATACGAGGATATTTAGGCACCGGATAAACATGGCTAAGGAAATGGCGGCGCAAACTGATTGAACGTTCGATAGAATACGGGCTTCTGGATGCGGGCGTATGGGCGAATTTGTGTACTTTTTACATTCAGGGATTTTTGCGTTTTCGAGGGATCAAATTTCTACGCTTTTGAATATTTGAATTTTTAGGTCTTTCATTGTTTGATTAATTTTTTATTCAATTCTTCGATTATTCGATGCTTTGATCTCTTTGATCTTTGATTCTTCATTTATCCAAATCTACACGTTTTCACGTTTTTTTATCTGCAAATTACATTCCCAAATTTTTCAATTTCTAGATTGTTACCAATGAAAAAGAAAAAATTTCCACATTTTGGATGGTATATTTTGAAATTTGGAGATTTGGAGATTTGGAAATTTGGAAATTTGGGAAATTGAGAGTTTGGGGAATAAGAAATTTGGGAAATTGAGAGTTTTGGGGATCAGAAATTTGGAAATTTAAGAATTTAGGGAATAAGAAATTTGGAAAATTGAGAATTTGGGGAATAAGAAATTTGGGAAATTGAAAATTTGGAAATTTAAGTATTTGGGGAATAAGAAATTTGGGAAATTGAGAGTTTGGGAATAAGAAGTTTGGGAAATTGAAAATTTGGAAATTTAAGTATTTGGGAATAAGAAAATTGGAAAATTGAGAATTTGGGGAATAAGAAATTTGGGAAATTGAAAATTTGGAAATTTAAGTATTTGGGGAATAAGAAATTTGGAAAATTAAGAATGTGGGGAATAAGAAATTTGGGAAATTAAGAATTTGGAAATTTGAAAATTTGTAAATTTGTAAATTTTGAGATTTGTAAATATGGAAATTCGAAGCATTGAAAATTTAAAAATATGGAGGTTTGAAAATTTATAAACTTGCAAGTGTGGAAATTGGAAGATGTAAGAATGTGGAAATTCGGAGATTTGAACGCTTAAAAATATAAAAATTTTCAGATCTGTAGAATTTCCAAATTTTCAAACATTTAACATCACAAATCTACAAAATTCGCAAACCCCAAAAATCCCACAATAATTAAAAACGCAGCTAATTTCAGATTTTAACATTTTCAGATCTCATAAAAAATTGAGCATGGTTGCATTATAATTGAAATTCACAGTTTATTTTAATCACGAAGCAAACTTGTAAATTTTAATCTTTAACGAAGAGTAGAACAGCTATGTACCTACTTCATCATCAGAAGTTCAACTCTTTCAGCAATATCACGCTGAGCAAACAGTATACTAACCGAACATTAATCAAGTAATAGTGCATTGTACGCAATATACAATTTATGCGAAACTGATAGCAAAACGTCGGGTTATAGATCTATGTACGAAACAACATGAAAGTTTTATGCCTTTACTGTCATTTTTTATGGCATTCATTTCTTAAATGCTGTGTATAAACCTTCGATGTACTTTTTATGAAATAGGTTGTAAATAGTAATCGTTTATAAATAAGGTTATGATAAACGTTCTTCAGTAATTATTATACCAGTTCAAGACTTTAATAATTATTATAGGCAATTTTTAGTAATTACTACTAAAAGCAGTTTTTAAGAAACTTGGTAATATTTTCAAGTTTTATAAAAAGATTCAAATTTGCCAAGTTGGACAAAATGGTGGATGTCAGATTTCTGTTGGCTTAAAAACTGACTTAGGTTATTTTATTTATTTTTTACTTTAAAACGTCCAGTACCAAATATTGTAGCATTAAAGAAATAATAAATACTGTAATTGTGACATAATATAATTACAAAATGAGCTAAATGATTAAATAAGAAATATAGAATGGAATATATAGATTTTATTCGAAGCACGCATAATTTAATTTGAATAACATACACTACCGCTCAAAAGTATCCGGACACCTGCGAAATATGTATTCGCGCTGCATAAAAGTTATTCAAGTATCTACAACAGTGACTACTATCGATTGTTGTTTGTTGCTTATGAAATATTTAACGTTTGAAATTAGAAATTATGTATGTGGAACTTACCAACATTACACTACAACTAAATACGAGATTCATCAATGTATCCACCGCGGTTAGATATTACCGCTTGCACTAATCTCAGCAATCTTTCTACAAATTTTCTGATTGTTTCTGTGTGGTGCTCTAAGACGTTTGTTACGTTTGCTTAGTGTTTCAATACATCGGTCTTCGGATTTAGTTGTCTTCACTGGTCGTCCTGTCCTTTTTTTATAAGCAACCACTGCTAGTTGCATACTTTTTAATAATGTTATGTACTGTTGATTTCGGAATTTTTTTAATTTCCCTAACTGCATATCCTTCTTCTGCAAGAATCAGAATACTGGAACGTTTTTCTATTGATAATTCTCGTTTGGAACTCATGTCTCGATGGAAAAGAAGCTACAGACAAACTAAACCGAAGCTGTCGACTGCATAGCATTACCTCCATTCGTATCTCCATTGAGAGAACATAAACATCTCATCAACAGTTTACAGACACTTGATACATATCGAAGAACTCTCTGAATTTGTTCTGTACCATAGAAATGAAACAAACAGAAATTAAGACTCTTTTAAGCATCGATACCGTTCCATTAGATTCCGTATTTTTGGCCAGGAATTTGACTTACCCACACTCATTGTATAATTTGTACTTAAAAATTAATTCTATTATGTTGTGCTACCTCAAGAAAGATAATAATAATAATTACAATTGATATAATAGCCCTAAATAACTTTCGTACAAAGTTAAACTATGTTTTATTGAACAAAAGCAAGTGTCCGGATACTTTTGAGCGGTAGTGTACAAGAATTTTTTTCCAAATTGAGGTTAAGTTATCAGAAGATCATCTATTACAATCAATGTTATTTATTTTCCACCACAATATCCTGACGAGAAATAACTCTGCAAAATGCAATATACGTAGCTTTCACCTCACCTTCGGTTTCTTCTTTACGCGGGATAATAGCATATTTTAACTATGGCATTTAATATATAATTGCATGGCAACGGAAGTTAGTTCGCGTTTTTAATATTTCCCGAAGGCGAAATCCTCGTTTCTCATGCAACAGGGGAATAAATAATTTGCCTTTTCTTTTATTTACCGACATGTAAGGGATGGATTTATGGCTTGTCTATTTTCGCACGACTCCCTAATGGTGTAATTGCTATCGTTAAACTTCGCACAAGATTACTGAAAAACGGTATTCGACTCGCTGTTTTTTTTGTTTTCTCCACGGAAAATAACGAATTAGTTCGAAATACTGTGTCGAATTTGCTTTGTTCGTAGAAACTGCTGCACCCCATTAACAAAATTGAAAGTTACACCAACAAGATTCTGCTGTTGCTAAAAAAATTTTAATTAAAATACCCGAATAATAATTTTAGATTTCCGTAAGCGTAAAAATTCAAATCTGTTAAATTAGTGAATTATTTTGTTACAATAGTATTCTAGGAAAAAAATGCGTTCAATTTTGTTAAATAAATTTCTCATGAAATTTTGTTCAAAAGATTTCTTGTTAAAAATTTTAGTAATCAAAAAATTGTTTCAAATTAAATAATTTTACCATATTTTTCATTTTTACTGTATTTTTATTTAGTACAAGAAATTTTACCTATTTTATTTCTTACATTACTTTCATATTATTACCTCATTGCAAGCAATTTTATTTATTCTTTCCGTCATATTTTCATTTTTATTATCCACAATTCTCGTGCATTACTTGATTAAAGTGGTTTCGCATAAAGAGTTGAACAAATACGATTGCGGTCATATTTCACAATCCTTTTACGGCACTTAATATAAACCTCCGTCTACAAAATGGCGTCCGTTTTCATGGCTCTCCGCATCGTAATACGTGCACTTTTAATGACCTTCACACATCAGATAACGAACGCAGCCCGCCATAAATTAATGTTCCTTCTGTGATCGATTAAGAAACCGCAGAGTAAAGTTTGATAAATTTTTGCAGAAATCGACAGGCCACCGACAACGCGGCGACCAAACTCGAGGCGAGATTCGAAGAAATCGTGGAAGATGGATCACAATCACGAAAAGAAGACAGCTGGAATGAAGGACGAATCGATGCTAAAAGGCGTCGATAACGACGACGAGCAGATTGATTTTCAATCAGCGACGGCTTCCACGTTTCTTCATCGACATTTGTTTGCGAATCTCGGTATTGTTGTCACGGCGATTTTAGCAGCTGGATTGTCGACTTCTTAGGATAATTAATCGACGAGATAAGAAATCCACACATGAACGAATTTGAGGAATGATGAGAGAAAGTGTGTGTTACCTGCTGAATGTGGACGCGGATGGAGCTAATCTTACGAGACATAGAGGACCAGTTAACTAATTTTCTCCTGTGAATGTAACATTCCGAGTGCGAAATGTAAAATGGACGACGTTCGATGTTGAGACTCGAGGGTTCATTTGTGTGTGTGTTATTCTTTCGGAATAATTTTATTATTGAGAATTGATTTAGTCAAAATTGCCAACAATTTTTATGTTCTATATACGATTTTGCATTTACCTCACCAGAATTTTTTGTTGTATTTGAGATTTTAGAATCTGTGTACAATCTTGAGATAGAACTTGTTAGACGCAAGTTATTGGAAATTAGTTTCGGACTTAAATTTTTGGAATTTGCTTTTGCTCTTCGGTTATGGAATTTGGTTTTAGACTCAAATTCTCCGAATCTGGAAATTTGAGAATTTGGAAATTTGGAAAATTGAAAATTTGGGAAATTAAGGGGTTGGGGAATAAGAAATTTGGGAAATTGAGAGTTTGGAGGATTGGAAATTGGAAATTTGAGAAATTGGGAAATTAGAAATTTGGAAATTTGAGAATTTGGGAAATTAAACCTTTGGAAATTTGGGAGTTTGGGAAATTAAGGGTTTGGGGAATAAGAAATTTGGGAAATTGAGAGTTTGGGGAATAAGAAATTTGGGAAATTGAGAATTTGGAGGATTGGAAATTTGAGAATTTGGAAAATTAGAAATTTGAAAATTTAAGATTTTGGGGCATGAGAAATTTAGGAAAAATTCGGAATTTGGGGAATAAGAAATTTGGGAAACTGAGAATTTGGGGAATAAGAAATTTGGGAAATTGAGAGTTTGGGGAATAAGAAATTTGGGAAATTGAGAGTTTGGAAAATTAGGAATTTGGAAATTTGAGAATTTGGCAAATTAGAAATTAGGAAATTTGAGAATTTGGGGAATAATAAATTTGGAAAATTGAGAATTTGGGGAATAAGAAATTTGGGAAATTGAGAGTTTGGAAAATTAGGAATTTGGAAATTTGAGAATTTGGAAAATTAGAAATTAGGAAATTAGAAATTAAGAAATTTGAGAATTTGGGGAATAAGAAATTTGGGAAATTGAGAGTTTGGGTAATAAGAAATTTGGAAAATTGAAAATTTGGAAGTTTAAGAATTTGGGAAATTGAGAATTTAGAGGATTGGAAATTGGAAATTTGAAAATTTGGAAAATTAGAAATTAGGAAATTCGAGAATTTGGGAAATTAGAAATTTGAAAATTGAAAGTTTGGGGAATTATTTTTGGGTTAAATTTTCAGAATCTGCTAATATATTTAAATTATCAGAATTTGTTCTTGCATTTGTCAAATTGATAAAATTATGAAGAATAAAAGAGGAATTACGTTCCATTTAACTTTGTTTAGTCCTTAAAAGGATATGGCGAAGTAATTGAATTTCATAAATGCAAAATTGTATATTTGAAATAAAATTTTAAAAACCTATTTTTATTGATTCTGTGAACTTTCGAAGTACCTTATTTGTAAAGTCCATAATATAGAATGAATTGTATTTTTTCATATTCTTCAGTCATTTATGATAGGGTTAAATAAAATCGTGTAATATAATGTTCGAAAAGAGAATTTTATGAAATACATTTTTATCTGTCATTTAATTATTCAAATTTTAATTTAATATGACACAATTTTATTAAGATATTCATGACGATATTCAACAATTTAAGTTTATTTCGTATGTTTGTAAGATTAAAGTGCTTCTATACTTTGTGTTTTGAATACTTCTCCCATTTTGTCAGGAAAATTTAACGATGTAAAGTAATAATGTGTATTTTTCTTCGAAAATATAACTGTTGTATATATTGTACATATAATTTACACGTAAGCACTATTTTCACGTTACTACAACATGCTCATGTTTTGTGGAAATTATTTTTCTAATCGCTGAATTAAAACGTCAGTTCAATCACGTGATATAACAAAATTACTCAGGTTTCGTGAAACTGAACAATTTTAGGGTAATTCTATGATTATGATCACAAAGCACGTACATCGAGTTTACTACCAAATGGATTTGATGAAATCAGTGTATGTTATTTGTTTAATCAACGTTTTGTGTAACATGATTTATATTAGCGTTTTAACTTTTGTTAATTAATTTTAATTAACATTTTGAAATTTGTAAATTAATTTCAAATATCATTTTGAAGATTGTAGGTTACTTTAAATTAATATTTTAATGTTTGTAAATTAATTTAAATTAATATTTGTACTTTTGTAAATTAATTTAAATTAATAATTTAACGTTTGTAACTTAATTTGAATTAATATTTTAATGTTAGTATGTTACTTTAAATTAACATTTCAACCTTTGTGATTAATTCAAATTAACATTCTACAATTTTCACATTGATTCTACCAAATTATATGAAATTATATGCTGTATTCTTGAAATTTAATTTTGTAAAACAATGCAAATGCTATTAATTAATTTCATGAGAAGCACATCTTTTTTAAAATATAGAGAAGCATATCTTTTTTTAAATATACATCTGTTTGTATGTAAATAATAATATATCACATGATGAATGTTGATTGTAAAATTCAGCGATAACCAATTTAATAAAAAATGAACAAAAACGAAAAATTGTTTCGAACAATGTACTGTTATGCTGTTAACAAGAGTAACAAATTATGTTAACAGTAATTACTATCAAGTATTAATCACTGATATTAATTCTAATTACATTATAACATTATTTAACTATATTTTATTCGGTTCTGCGTAATAGATTGATTTTAACGTAGCTAATTAATTTGTAATCAATTACAGAATTCACAAGGTTTCCTGTTCTGCAAAATTTAATAACTTTGGTTATTAGATACATGTAAATATATCTCGATTAATTGAAACATTGACAAATATGAAGTTATACAAAGATTTAAAATAATATATGTAATTAAGACAATGTGAACAAATTTCAATTATGATCTCCATTTTGGATGCAAATGATTGGTCGTATCTAACCTAAAATTAGATATGAAACAAGATTAAACGGCCTAAATATTTATGAAATCATGTGTTCAGCTTATTAATGTATTATTACAATTATTATTCATTTTAACATCATTAAACACGATGATTTAAAACCACCCTTCTGTGCATACTATGTTAAACAATTTTAATATTTCTTCATTACAAAATTGAATTGTATTATTTTTTCATGGTAACAACTAGTTACACTGTTTTTTCATAGCAAATACTATTTTTCCATAGCAACACTTTATACTAATTTTTCAAAATAAAATTTATACTAATTTTTCAAAAGTTTTGTAAAATTGAGTTACATTTTCATTGCAAATCTCAGTAACGCTATTTCTTCCTTGTAAAATTGATTCATCGCAAAACTGAGTTTCACTACTTTAAAAAAAGTCTATAAATAATTTTCTTGAAAAAAACACTAAAGTATTTAGTTAACAAAAGCGTGAATTATAATTCTGAACAAATAACTGCCATCTTACACTACAAGCCAAAAATATGGTGCCATCTTTTTCAAAAATATATTCTATAACTCAGATCACCAAAAAATGAATACCAAACATATCATTTTGTACCAGCAATTTACAAATTATTTTACTGTTTGATGATTGTACTTTAACTAAATGAAAACAATTATCCTCTCTAAGTTATTTATTCAAGATGAAAAATGATGGTTATAATTACACTTCTTAAATATTTAATTATATATACAAGAATAATGACCACTGCCTGACAACCATTACACTTTCTCTTACATCTTCATTGTTCACAAATTTTCGTAACTAATTTACACAATTGAATATTAAATTGTCCATACAAATTTTGATAAATAATTTACACAGTTGCACATTAAATTCTCCATGAAAATAATTTACACAATTAAACATTATATTGTCCACGAAATTTTCATAAATAATATACACAATTAAACGTTAAATTGTTCATGAAAATTTTCATACATAATTTATACAATAGAAAATTAAATTGTTAATGAAAGTTTTCATACATAATTTATACAATTAAACATTATAATGTCCATGAAAATTTTCATAATTAATTTACACAATTAAATATTAAATTGTCCATGAAAATTTTCATAAATAACATACACAAATAAACATTAAATTGTTCATAAAAATTTTCATACATAATTTATACAATTGAACATTAAATAGTCTATGAAAATTTTCATAAATAATTTACACAACCAAACATTAAATTGTTCATAAAAATTGTCATAAATAACGTACAAATTTTTGTTATCTAGAGATAATACCATATTCTTGGCAAGTAATGTATTGTCACACTCTCCTGTAAATTTGTTGAGCCCCAAATTGTACCGCGTAAGTTATAAATGCAATAATCAAGGTAATCGATTAATATGTAAGAGCATATACAGCCATAGTTCGGGTAATATTTTAATGTATCCCAACTACTAATAGTATCGTGCATTCCTTCCATTTCCCGAACTGAGGTTCGAGATGAAGTAGATAAGTAAAAATAGAGCGAACCGAGATCGTAGCCTACATTATACATATGTACATCGTGAATGTTGGGGTTGCTTGTTGAACGTAAATGCGACCATCCTTCGGCCTTAGGATTACAATGAAAATAGAGATGTGTGGGTAATCCGATATCTTAGATACGCGAGCTGTGGATCGACTTCGGGGAAGTCCGGGAGAAATCGGACGAGAGCCGAACGTATAACTCTCTATGGACGAATATTAGAGATTTTGATAATTTCGATTTGTAAATTTGGGAGAATGGAAATTTAGAGACTTGTTAACATTAAGATTTGAATATTGGAAATTTGAGAATTTGAGGAATTACGGGGTTGGAAATTTGAGAATTTGGGAGACTGGAAATTTGGAAATTTGAAAATTTGGGGAATAAGAAATTTGGGAAATTGAGGATTTGGGGAATAAGAAATTTGGGAAATTAGAATTTGAAAAGTTAGAAATTGGAAATTTGAGAATTTGGAAAATTAGAAATTTGAAAATTTGAGAACTTGGGAAATTAAGAATTTGGGGAATAAGAAGTTGGGAAATTGAGAGTTTGGGGAATAAGAAATTTGGGAAATTGAGAATTTGGAAGATTGGAAATTGGAAATTTAAGAAATTGGGAAATTAGAAATTGGGAAATTAAAAATTTGGAAATTTGAGAATTTGGGAAATTGAGAACTTGGGGAATAAGAAATTTAGAAAATTAAAATTTGAAGGATTAGAAATTGGAAATTTGACTCTTTGAAAAATTAGAAATTGGAAATTTGATAATTTGGGAAATTAAAAATTTGATAATTTAAGAATCTAGGGAATGTGAAATTTGTGAAATTGAGAATTTGGGGAGTAAGAAATTTGGGAAATTGAAAGTGTGGAGGATTGGAAATCAAAAATTTGAAAATTTGGGAATTTAGAAATTTCAAAATTAAAAAATCTTGAAATTTGAGAATTTGGTAATCCAGAAATTGTAAGTTTCAGAATTTAATAACCAAAAAACGAAATTTTTTAATTTTTATGACCCAGAAATTAGAAGTTTAAATAAGTGTCAACCTAGCAATCTAAAAAACAATTAAAAAATTTTAAACTTTGGCTCTCTTTCTCTCCCTAATTTTCTGAGATCTAATTCTAATCCACAGTATCGAGAATCCTACACATCCTCGAGAGAAATCTCTTTCGATAACGAAGTCCGATGCAATTCCACGTTCGATGATGTCCTCATTGTTGAAATGAGCTTCGTGGTTTTCTTTAGTCCGGCTTGCGAACGCTCCTGGTGTGTCGTGAACGTATACATAGAAGTGTGATACCTGATTAATAATTTGTACCGCGCAGATAATTGCTTTGGACGCATAGAATGCATACAAATGTAAAATAATAGTGTGTGTACGATAACTGTAGACTAAGCCTCAGGGACATGTAAATACGTTAAACTGTAAGACAATGTATTAATTTTTGCATTTGTGATCACACTACCTTCCCATCCCTTGTAAATACAATGTACTTTGTCGTATACTTGGGCAATAAATGTTAGACAATCGTACAATTATCGTGGTATAATTCTTTACACGTCAACAAGGTATAAAAGAATAATTTTCTTTAAGGAAATTAATTTAGGAAATTAAAATTTCCACAGCTGAATTCTTAGATGTATTTAAAAACATAAGTTTTCCCGCGCTTATTGACAAACAGTGCTACTAGTGCCATGTAGTGGTCAAATATGGAATTGCATAAAGAAACAATTGCGTTTTTTTAGTGAAATAAGGAGTTACGACGATTTGATGGTGCTCGCAAAATTCTACGAGAATAATAAAATGAAAAAGATTGATTTTTAATTTGATACAGAGCTTTATACTTGACAATTTTTTAAAATTTCATAGACCAAAAGTCATTTGAACTAAATTATGAACTAAATCAATGACTTGATCAATGAATAAATTTCGAATATAATTTAAGCAATTATTAACTTTGACAATTAGAAAATACTGTTATAACGTTATTCAGACAGTATTTTCATGTACATTAACACTATTCAATAAAAGTACATGAATTATCGGTACATGGAGTGATTGTTGAATTATGGACTAAAAAATTGACGTCCATCTAGCGGTGAAAGTTGGAACTACAAGAATATAAAATTGCGATTTTCGGCCAAATTGGCGAACTTTAAGTATTTCTGACGCTTGTAGACTGCTATGTGATCAAATTAGAAGTGAAATAGTGTCATAAAAGATTGTTGAAAGTTCTGAAGAAGAAAATAAAAAAAAGGTCATTTTATGGGCAGAAAAGTGCAGCGCCATCTAGCGGCGAATCAGGTGAACTAATTGAAAAAATCGTATGTCCTAATACGCATATAGGAAAATTTTTAAATATCATATTTCATGAATTTCTGGATTATTATACTTACTGAAATATTCTAAAGTAAATTGCTATTGGCACTTGATGCATTTTATTGCCCATTAAGCCCAAAAAATCGATATTTATGGAATTCGGTTCAAAACGGTGGTGTCTTCTAGTGGCGAGGAATTGGAATTAATGGAGCCAAATTCGAAATAATACCCCTCAAGAAATTTTGATTTTCTGAGCTCAATCGGCAATATTATGCGTCAAGAGTTAATAAAAATTTACTTAAGTATGCATCAGGAAACGCATTATGCCCAAAAAGTCAAGAAATTTGACATTTTATATTTTTCCAATATGCGTGTTCGGACACACGTTTTTTACGATTAGTTCACCTGTTTCGCCGCTAGATGGCGCTGCAATTTTCTGTCCATAAAATGACCTTTTTTCTATTTTCGTTTCTGGCGCACTCAGCAGGCTTTTATGAAATTATTTCGCTTCCAATGCAATCACATAACACTATACAAGTCTCAGAAACACTGAAAATTCCTTAATTTGGTAAAAAATAGCAATTCTATATTTTTGTAGTTTCACCTTTCACCGCCAGATGGCGCCACCTATACCTTTCCGTCAGCTCATAAAAAAATATGAATTTTCACAAAACCAAACCCAACAAAACTCGAATGATATTAATGTTTATTTCAAAAAATGTCTTCTGAAGCTATACCAATTATATTAAAAGGTTGTCTCTTTTTGTACCCCATACACCTCTCTATTTTGCATAGCAACATATGCAAACATACTCCAAGTATAAAAATTACGAAAATTAAAATTGTATGAGGTCTTTTATAAGATTTGTAAATTTTCTAATTTTTAATAAATGCAGAACTTATAATACATACCATTATATATTTAATTGATCCATGCGCGTTTAATGCACGATTCTTGGAACTCCAAATGGTGCATTTAGCAAGCATATCTTCATTCCAAAACTTTTTCGTAAAAGAAAATGTGGAATAAATGAAATTGTAATTTAACAGTAATTCGTAGCTATTAGCTCGATATCGTTTTCTAAAGTTTCGTGAAAAATATTTAGAAAACGATATCGATTACCAGGTCACACCACGTGGAGGTTGCTACGACAGTGACCCACCCTATCTCCAAGTCCCAACCACCCACCATTTGCAAATAGCTCATTTATCGGAAGGATAAATGAGTTCTGACTCTACTTAGCCCGTTGGCTCGCGAAAATATACAAGTTCTTTACCATAATATAGCAAAGGACTTGTATCGCACGCACGCACAAATAACTTATAGCATACAGGCACACCGTACAATTCAACGCGCTTGCATTCTAAGATTGCACCCGTGTTATCTAAAACGGTATAAAAAGCAAAGGGAGAAGGGAAGAAAGTTAGAAGAACTTTCTACTAAAAGAAAAGAAAGTTAGAAGAACTTTCTACTAAAAGGTGGACCAGCATTCTCTATCAAGTGAACCTCGCCCTCCTGGGTCAAAGGGTAGTCGCATAGTGACTTACGTGAACCACGAGACAGAAATGAACCAAGAATACTGGCAAGAACGAGTGACACATCCGCGAAGGGTTTCCCATTTCTCCCCGCTCCCGTTGAAAGGGAGGCTAACAGCAGAGAGGATACCCACGCCGTGAGGCGGCAAATCGAGATGGACCATCAATCAAAATGCCTCGCAGAGATGTGTCCCTGGCGCTACACCAGCATTTTCAGCTCACCACTGCCGCGTGTTCACAGCATTATGAACCCCCAATGATCCACTTGGGTTCGGACCAATCGACAGAGAATTACCGACTAATACTACACTCTATCGCGCAAAAAAATTCACGAATTGTGAAAATAGGTGCAAGTTAGAATTGTAAGCGCTCAACTCACTTATAAACTTAATACTAATTTCGTGGGATCCCACATGCACACTCTGTTCTAAAATTGCACTCGCACTATGTAAAATGAAACGCTAAACGAGAGAGAAAGAAAGGAAGAGGGGAACTAATACTATGATCTAACGCGGAAAAAGTTCGCGAATAAAAATGAGTGCAATTTAAAACAGCAATCGCATACGCACACGCTTATTAACATACTTATTCTAAACGCCGCACGCGTACCTCTTATTCTAAGATTGCACTCGTATGATCTATAACGAAGTAAAAAAGCAAAGGGGAAGAAAGTTAGAAGAACTTTCTACTAGAAGGAAAGAAAGTTAGAAGAACTTTCTGCTAAAAGGTGGATCAGCATTCTCTATCAAGTGAACCTCGCCCTCCTGGGTCAAAGGGTAGTCGCATAGTGACTTACGTGAACCACGAGACCGAATTGAACCGAAAGTACTGGCAAGAACGAGTGACACATCCGCGAAGGGTTTCCCATTTCTCCCCGCTCCCGTTGAAAGGGAGGCTGACCGTAGAGAGGATACCCACGCCGTGAGGCGGCAGATCGAGATGGACCATCAATCAAAATGCCTCGCAGAGATGTGTCCCTGGCGCTACACCAGCACTTGCAGCTCAAAACTGCCGCGTGTTCACAGCACTATGCAACCCCCAATGATCCACTTGGGTTCGGACCAATTGACAAAAAATAGCTGGGTATACTACAATCTAACGCGTGAAAAATTCAGGAATTGTGAAAATGAGTGCAAGTTAGAAGTAGAGGTACTTACAGGGACCCACCCACCCTCCCACGAGATTACAATTAACTTATAACTAACGCACGCATCCCTCGATGATCCAGCGATGATTTCTCGATGATATATTCAAGTTTCGTATATTCGCATTTCGCACATGCATTCATCCATACTACAATGTATTACAATATGTTGGACGTAACTTAAAATTAACTTAAAATTAGAGGATCCGTCAGTGAAATCTCTTTGTGACTGTTCTCAATGATTACCTATGCTGTAACAGTCAAAAACAATATGCGAAAGAAGAAAACAGATGCAAAATTACTTACTTGAAATTTAAATCTGTAATATAAAAATGTAATTAAGATAAATATGAATTATTCAATTAGTTACATTAAATCAAAAGCTGAAACATACAAATGTAATTAAGACAAATATAAATCATTCAATTACCTAATTAAAATAAAAACCTGAAACATACGAATGAAATTAAGACAAATATGAATGATTGAATTACCTACTTAAAATAAAAACCTGAAACATACAAATGTAATTGAGACAAATATTAATCATTCAATTACCTAATTAAAATAATAACCTGAAATGTACAAATGTAATTAAGATAAATATGAATGATTGAATTACTTACTTAAAATCAAAAGCTGAAACATACAAATGTAATTAAGACGAATATGAATCATTCAATTACCTAATTAAAATAAAAACCTGAAACATACGAATGAAATTAAGACAAATATGAATGATTGAATTACCTACTTAAAATCAAAACCTGAAACATACAAATGTAATTGAGACAAATATTAATCATTCAATTACCTAATTAAAATAAAAACCTGAAACATACGAATGAAATTAAGACAAATATGAATTATTGAATTACTTACTTAAAATTAAAACCTGAAACATACAAATATAATTGAGACAAATATTAATCATTCAATTACCTAATTAAAATAAAAACCTGAAACATACAAATGTAATTAAGACGAATATGAATCATTCAATTACCTAATTAAAATAAAAACCTGAAATATACGAATGAAATTAAGATAAATATGAATGATTGAATTACTTACTTAAAATCAAAAGCTGAAAAATACAAATGCAATTAAGACAAATATGAATCTGTAATTACTTACTTAAAATTAAAAGCTGAAACATACAAAATGTAATTAGGACAAATATAAATCATTCAATTACTTACTTGAAATAAAAACCTGAAACATACAAATGCAATTAAGACAAATATGAATCTGTAATTACTTACTTAAAATAGAAACCTGAAACATACAAATGCAATTAAGATAGAAAATTGAAGAATAAGGAATGAAATCTTTCTCTATTCGAAAGAAAACTCTTAAAAAATCGAAACGCGTTTGAAAACTTCAGAATCAGAAATGAAATTACGAAGAAATTCATAAACCTCCAAACTCGGAATAAATCACACGAGATTTGAAAACCTCAAACCCAAAATAAAATCCTGAAAAGTTAAAAAACCTCAAAACCGAATTAAAGTGACAAGGAGATCCAAAAACCTCGAGACAGGAAATAAAATTCACACATGAAATGAAAGTACGATGCGTATTAAAGACCAATCACATAATAAAATAACACAGAAAAAGAAATAAAGTAGCGAGGAGGTTTGAAAAATTGGAAGCTGGAAATAAAATCATTTAGAGTTGTGAGTAAAGTACTGTACTCACATTTCATACACACTCACGCATTCTACAATACTTAATACCTACATGTACCTTTTGTTCTAAAATTGCACTCTTATAATTTAAAACTTTGTAAAGAAAAGGAAGGAGGTAGGGCAGAAAGATGGAAGATCTTTCTGTTAAGTTAGGAGCAATTGACAAAAAGTGATAGGCTATTACTACAGACTAATATGTAAGTTAAAGAATTAAGAAGTAAAAAAATTGTCGCAAAGATGAGTGCAAGTCAGAACAAAAGGCACTTACAATTTGCGCAAGCTTTTCGCCACGTGTTGTGACGAAAAACTTGCGCCCGAGCCCACCCTTCCTCCCACAAGCTCGGAATTAATGCAAAACTAATGCACTAAACATAACTTACCAAAAATTCTGAAACATACAAAATCTTATTAACATAGACAATTGTAGGAAAAGGAAAATTTTACTTTATTTGGCTCGAAACTTTCGAAACACAGAAAATACAATGAAAATTGAGAAGAGCGATCAATGTGATAACTT
Organism: Megachile willughbiella; assembly: GCA_945859595.2. Taxonomy (NCBI): domain Eukaryota; kingdom Metazoa; phylum Arthropoda; class Insecta; order Hymenoptera; family Megachilidae; genus Megachile; species Megachile willughbiella. The sequence goes on from OX243807.1 coordinate 6,037,565, forward strand.
ACCGAAAATTGAAAGCTGAAATATACAAAATCTCATTAACATAGACAATTGTAGGAAAAGGAAAATTTTACTTTATTTGGCTCGAAACTTTCGAAACACAAAAAATACAATGAAAATTGAGAAGAGCGAGCAATGTGATAACTTACCAAAAATCAAAAGCTAAAACATACAAAATATTATTAGCATATGGTATTGTGGGAAAGGAGTAAAATTTTACTTTATTTGAGATAACATTTTTGGAACACAGAAAACGCAATGAAAATTGCGAATTTAAGCGAGCAATGTAATAACTTACCAAAAATCAAAAGCTAAAACATACAAAATATTATTAGCATATGGTATTGTGGGAAAGGAGTAAAATTTTACTTTATTTGAGACAACATTCACGGAACACAGAAAACGCAATGAAAATTGCGAATTTAAGCGAGCAATGTAATAACTTACCAAAAATCAGATTCTAAAACATAGAAAATTGAGGGAGAAGGAATGAAATTTTTCTTTATTTGATACGAAGCTTTTAAAAAATAGAAAATACAATTAAAATTGTGGATTTGAGAAGAGAACAACATAATGACTTGTCAAAAATCGAGTTCTAAAACATATAAAACTTTATTAGCATTGAAAATTGTGGGAAGGGGAATTTTATTTTATTTGATACGAACCTTTCGAAAACAAGATAGAAATTGTAGATTTGAGAAGAGAACGTAATAACTTACCAAAAATCAAATTCTAAAACATACAAAAATCTATTAACATAGAAAATTGTAGGAGTGGGATTGAATTTTTATTTTATTTCTTACAAAACTTTCGAAAAATACAAAACGCAATGACAATTGCGGATCTGAGAAAAGAAGAACGTAATAACTTACCAAAAATCAGATTCTAAAACATACAAAAATTTATTAACATAGAAAATTGTGGGAGAAGTGAAATTTCACTTTATCTGAAACAAAACTTTCGAAAAATAGAAAACACGATGGAAATTGCAAATTTAAGATCAATGAACAGTATAACATTTTATTTAAAATCAATCCCTGAAACAGAAAAATATAATTAACATAGAAAATTGGGGGAGAATGGAATTTTTTTTGACTCGAAATAAAATTATCAAAAAGAAAAGGGAATCGTAATGAAAATATAATCGCGAAGGGATATCAAAATTTCGAATCTCGAAATATAATCGCGAAGGGATATAAAAATCTCGAATCTCGAAATTTAATCGCGAAGGGATATAAATTTCTCGAATCTCGAAATTTAATCGCGAAGGGATACAAAAGTCTCGAATCTCGAAATATAATCGCGAAGGGTATAAAAATCTCGAAATATAATCGCGAAGGAATATAAAAATCTCGAATCTTAAAATAAAATCGCGAAGGGATACAAAAATCTCGAATCTGAAAATAAAATCGCGAAGCTCGTCAAAATTCGAGTAAAACGCGTTCGACGATACTTTTCGTACCGTTAAAAAACACATGTAAAATACAAAAAAATAATAGCGAGCATAGTGACAAAATGACTCTCCATCCTAAGATGGACAGCCATTAATAGTTCCCCTCTTCTTTGGCAACTTTTGCCGGGGCTCTTCGGCATATAGCCTCTTCTCTCTTCGGCTGTGCCTCACAAAAATCACTCGCGAAATTTTACGGTAACTCGGACATTCTTTGCTTTCACAATTACATAAACTTTCAATTTCGGTATCGATCTCCACAAACAGATAGCAGACAATTTTATAGAAATAAAATTGCACCGCTATCCATTTACTTCGATCGATAACAAAATCGAAATTTTGTATAATGTATCGTAAAATTACTTTTGTAAGAAAAAGAATTACTGAAAATATACGACCAGCGATTCTTAGAATGCGCTGTCCGTAAAAGAATGTCCGAGCAGAATATTTAAAGCACTTCACTTCACTGCACTGTATACTTCATTTTTGCAATCGGGTCTAGTACCACGACTGCGACTTACAAACTAAAAGGCCTGGCCTTACGAACAATCGAGTTCAAGAGAATATTAAATAGAATTTATTCATATTTAGATTTTCTCTTCTCGATTTTTCGTTAACCCCCCAGATGCAAGCATCTCACGTGTGTTTTACGGAGGACAGAGAAACATGAAAGCTTGCTCTGGCCCTACCTACTTAAAACTAACTCAATCACACCAGAAGTAAGCTACCTGCCTGCCTATCGCTATATTTAAAAAATTGCAAAGTCCATTCTCACAAAAACACACTCCACGGTTCTCACACTCGCCACCCGGGTGCAAAAAAGCCTACTCCTAGGGAGTACGTCCCGGGACGTCTCCGACACCCGAGTTCAATACAACATTCACACTCTAAGTTCATACCTTTTTTGCTGAAATCGATCGACAATCGACAGTGAACATTGAACATTTACATATTTCATTTTCTAATTCTTTCGAATATGTAATATGTGCATGTTTGTAATTTATTCTAACTGTCATAAATTTGTAATTCAATCTAAATCATTTTCAATATATCTTGCAATAACTTTTTGAAAAATTTGTATGTCTTTATAATAAATTAAAATGGTTTGTAATCGACACAAGATCCACGACCTAACCACACACACACGTGTAACTTGTGTCGATAATTCACTGTCAAATTGTCGATCGCCAAAAATCTTAAAACTAAACCGTGTCCACCTGCCCTAACTCATGCGAGTAGCATCTAAGCACGCGTATGAGTGTAGAGCATAAAAATGAACACGGCCAACAATATTTTGACCTACCAGCATTCTTCATGTGTGCTGAAAATCCTGAGCTAAAAAACGTGATTAATAACATGCTAATAAAGTGTCTCTTCCGAAAAAATTTACTCTAAAGTTTCAAAAAAGAAAATGGAAGAACACTTTGCAAAAGTCTAAGTATATCGATTCTCATTTTCAACAGATTTTTAATATCAAAGTAAATTTACTAAATGATCAAAAACATTCATAATTAACTTTGATATCAAAATCTGTTCTCCGCGAAACTTTCTTGTACACATGTATTTGAAAATATTGAATAAACTAATATACTAATAAAATAATAAAATTTCCGCGCGTATAGAAAATCAGTGAACTACTATGAAATCGGAGGGTCATCCGACTTCTATCTAATTTTAACTTTATTATATTGATTTATAAGAAAATTGAAATTGTGTACAAGAAAACCCTAGCCTGATCTAATAAATAAAAACAGTTTGTACGAATTTAGCACGATCGTACAGTCGTGGTCACTATGCTCGCTCAAAAATAGAAAAATACAACCAGTTCCCGTGTCGCTTCGGACCATTCGTCCTACGACATGATGGGAACCGGAGGAACCGTAAAGCATGCGACTCACCGATCGCTGACTTGCATCACTGCGATCGTTTTACCGGCATCTGAGAGACAGCACATCTGCGAGACAGCACATCTGAGAGACAGCACATCTGAGAGACAGCACATCTGAGAGACAGCACATCTGAGAGGCAGCACATCTTGGCTGCTTTCGTCAGTTTTGAATGTAGCGGTTTGTCAGTTGGCCTCCTGTAATCATAAAAGGATCACAACGGTTAATTAACTGTGTTTATCGACTCATTTTTAACATACAAGTTTGACATATTCACTCGTGCAAACGTTTAATAAGCTTTTATGATTTTGAGGTGTACAATCACAGGCATGCATGCAGGACTAGGTACAATAACTACATTACGGAATTCGGTTATAAATTTGCAAACGTTTATCAATTCGTGTCACAACGTGAAATATTGTAAAATATTTGAAAATTTATGTTAAAACACTTGGGTAATTACTTTGGAGAGCATGTTAGAACGTTTGCAAAAATATAACGGAACACGTAGGTAACTACACTGTAAAGCACCAGTAACAGTTTGCCAAAACATTTAAATAACCACTGTATAATTACACTAAAACACCAGTAATCATTTGCAAAAAGCTTTAAATAATCACTACATAATTAGACTAGAGCACCAGTAACAGTATGTCAAAACACTTTAATAACCGTTCCATAAAGTACACAAAAGCAGTAGTAACAGTATGCCAAAACACTTAAATAACCGTTCCATAAAGTACACTAAAGCACTAGTAACAGTATGCCAATACACTTAACTAACCGTTCCATAAAGTACACTAAAGTCCCAGTAACGGTTTGTAAAATCACTTAAATAACCACTCCACAAAATACACTAAATCACCAGTAACACTTCGTCAAAACACTTAAATAACCGTTCCATAAAATACACTAAAGCACTAGTAACAGTATGCCAAAACACTTAAATAACCGTTTCATAAAGTACACTAAAGCACTAGTAACAGTATGCCAAAACACTTAAATAACCGTTTCATAAAACACACTAAAGCACTAGTAACAGTATGCGAATACACTTAAATAACCGTGCCATAAAGTGCACTAATATCCCAGTAACGGTTCATAAAAACACTTAAATAACCACTGCACAAAATACACTAAAGCACTAAAAAAGTAATAAAACACTAAAATAACCGCACCATAAAACACACTAGTATATCCGTATACACATGCACAATCACTTAAGGAAACACACTGGTAAAAAGTCACTGACACTTGAAGAACCACACCATAAAATTTGTTAATACACCCCCATATTTATTAAAAAATATTTGTTAAAGCACACTAAACACTAGCACTAGTACACTAGGTAACACAGGGATGAGCACACAATCGGTTAAGTATATCCTTGACTCGTACCGGTAAGTGTTGACAGGGCAGGTCCGACCTCCTCGGCAGCAGAAACACAACTGATCACATTTGACTTCTCCAAGTGTAACAATGATTGGTATTTTTCAGTAGCCAATTAGACATCATGTAATCCACCAATAGGGTGCAACCACCCTGATTGGATGTAGTACAATTATTCTAACGTTAATTTCGTTATAATTTTATATTCTTCGATTGTTTATTAACAAAATTGATGTAATTATTTAAATTTATTATTATTTTAATTTTTTGGGGGGTATGTTATAAAATGATTTATTATCGTACTAATATTTACTCATTTGAAATTATTAACTTTTCAATTATTTGTTTATTAAATTATTGCTACATCTATTGAAATTTATATCTTGCGTAACTTTCATACGCTGGAAGTGACAATTTTTTAAAAATTTATTGATTTTTTCTAAAATAGTGTGATTGTACATATAAACATGTTTTATAATCGGAATTTTCTTTTCCTGTTGTCTCAATTACAAATGACCAAAAGAATTTTCTTTTTAAATTCAACTATGGATTATTGCAGTGATGTTAAAATAGTCTCAGTTGATATGATAGGGTATGACACTAAAATGGTAAAGTAGCATAAATTATACAACAAAAATACATTATTAAGTAGCACGTACTACATATTGTCCATACTTTCTTTTTTTATCAGCGTTTGAATTAATAAACGTGAATATCATTTGACTTTCAAATTTATTATTTCTATTATTTTTATTATTTGACGGTCAAATTTTGCAAATAGATTCCTATGCAAGAAAGTAAACATCCGTGAATACGATTTTTGAACATTCGACAAAAATTTGTTATCATTTTTATGTCATTTCCTGCCTTATTGACGATCGACTATTTCTGCGAATTAAACAAAATTTTGAAAATAGAAATATTTTAATATTTTTTTAACTGTACATATACATATAATTCATGTAGTTTTATTATGTACATGGAAATTCTGTCTGAGTAGGTTTTGTGTAGTTTTTTGTGGAGGCAGCAATATTGAATACTGTTACTATATAATGAAAATGCTGTTTGCAATATATTCCGTGTTTGTAGATACTTTATGTAGCTAAGCAGATATTTTATTAGATACCTTTATCATCGCTGGTGGGACATGTAACTCTCTGTGATCGGTAATTTTATCTGGTATCAATCCTAAATATCCTGACGTGTCCCAAAACTAGTAACAAAACTCTGATCAAAAACGACGTTAGTCATTTATCATACGTTTGTAACGATTATCTGTCGAAAATTCTATGCAATATAACAAACGAAGTTCCTTATCCATGGAACAGAAGTCAGCAGTTTGATACAGTGTCCACAAGAGGTCAGCCTGCGGTCAAGATTCCCTAAAATAATTGATCGATACTTTTGATTGGCTCTGTATTTAAATGTTTCAAAAGGAGAGACATTACATACATTTAAATTTTGATCGATGCAAAATCTCTCCTTCTGAAAAATTTAATTTTGTTGAATGTAAAATTTATAGCTACTAATAAAGTGGGGCAATTGTTCTGGTTTTAAATGCCAGTTAGAAGTAATAATCACAAAGATGCAATTTTTAAAATATAACCTTGTAGTACTGTATATTAAATAAATTATGCAACTGACCCAGATGTTTCGTGTATTACCAACTGAGAACCATTGTTCCGTACAAATGACACACAATGTGGACATAAGGCAAATGTATAAAGAGAGATTTCCGACGTAAAATCTTCATCTTCACTTTTTTGTACATCAACCTCGTTTCATTTCCAACTTTCGCGGAATTTCCGTGATCGACATCCAGCGAAAAGAACGGAGTTACAATAACGATATTTGGAAAAGAATTATTATGGAACTTAACGGAGCACTTTCGAGTAACGAGGGGAAAAAAGGGCTTTTCTCCATAAGCCAGCTCGTACATCATCGGCACGAATCCCTTCGGACGGTTATGGAACGCTAGAAGCTGTGATAACAAAGGCACCATCGTCAAGCGATAGGAGCTTCGTAAACAAACGATGCTTCCAAGCTAAAAGTGTGATAATAAATACGTAGCCATCACGATTATAATTCATTACATTTTCATTCGGTAACTCGTTTATTTTCGAACGGGCGAAACACGCGATTAAACGCCATTTTATTTAATTTCGCTTTGTAAAAGGGAACAGGTATCTTCATTTACCGAAAGTAATTATTTTATTGTACATTAACTAATTTATTTAACAATGACAGAATTGAAAGTCACGTGACAAAGTATGTTCACAACATATATATTTAGGTGTTTTAATTTTGTATTAAATATATTTAAGCAAAGGTTAAAATATTGTATAAAAATGTTATCAAAGCTGATTATGTTACAGAGTGCAACTAAATTTCACCGTCTGTAGAGTTAATGTAGAATGTTAGGTTAGGTTTCTTTAAATTTTACAAGGTTACATGAAGCTTGATTAGATCTTGTTTCACTAGAAAAATTAAATTATGCTAGTTTAGGCTATATTGGGTTAGTTTGGATTTGTTTGACTAAGTTCTCTTAACTATATCTAGTTACGTTTAATAAAGTTTGATGAAGTTTCGTTAGATCTCTATCAAAGTTAAATTACACGGCTCGTTATATTAGGTTAGGTTAAGTTCAGTGTAAATTGGCTTAATTTAGTTTTATTTAGATTTGATAAGTTTTGTCAAATTTTTGTTATATTGAATTAGTTTATGTTACATTGATTAGTTCAGATAATATTGAGCTATGTTTAGTTTCATTATATTTTCTTAAATATCCTTTGACTTGGTCGAGTTTGATGAAGTTTGATAAAGATTGGCTACATCGCTACCTAAGTTGAATTTGACTAGTTAGGTTTTGAACACTTGTTCAGTTGGCAAACAAATGCTCAAACTTCTGTATTACTCTATATACCATCATACTTCTATTTTAACATATCACAAGAATTTAAAATTCCTTTCCTATCAATTTCTGCATCAATTAATCGTTATGTCGTGAAGTATGTCGGTTCACATTCGAGCTACGTCGTTTGGACCACGACATGAAATATGGCGCAAGAGTCTGAAGCACACATTCTGGTAGGAAAAGATTAAATCGGTTTAAAATATAATACATCCGCTAAATGTTCTCGAATGACATTGATTAATACTTTGAAATAAGGTCTTATATTTAACCATCAAATAAAATAACTTTTATTTGCAATTATATCGAACATATGAATTTTTGTGCTGTATGAAGGTATGAACACACTGGTTACTATTTTATTTTGATATAAAAAATAAAAAAACGTTGCCAATCGTACGAATTAACTTGGAATAATTTTTATCTTTCACGGAAAAAAATGAACGACTGAAGTGCACCGGAAATCATTAATCTCCATGGAAAATAAACTTTACTAAGCACATTTTCTCTGCTGATTGCGATAAATTGTTGTTTAATATATTAACGTAGTCAACACCAGTTGTTGTTCCATCAATTTTAACTTTGCTCACCGTTTCTGCATAAGCAGCTTTAAAATATTATTGAGCCAACAGCATGCGCAACGCCAGATTGATCATCTTGCATATTCAAACCTCTGACGATCAATATCACACCATTATTCTTTTCTTCTTGTTTCTTCAAATCTTAACTTATCAAATTCTAAAATAGCTCTTTCTTCTCATTTTCATACTTTCCTTAGAATTTTAATATTTTAGTAACTTAATTCTGTATTTATAAGTTATACAGTTTTGGAAATTGTTAAATTGTTAATTATTAAATTAAAGTTTCTCTCAGATCTAATTCTTGCAAATAACATTTATATTGAACGATAGTCCGATAGAATGCAATAAAGAAAGCTACATGGGACACCATCTTGTGCCTCGATTGACGTCAACAAAATGGCCTCACAAACTTCAGGAAATGATTTTTATGCATCCCTAACGTATTTCTTTTAAAGAGGACTATTTCACATTCTTATCGTTAGAGATAACTTTCAATGCTAACATTGCAAAACTACAAATTATGTTAAATATAAAACAGCCCAAATGTACAAACTAGGTACCGATAAGTCATAATAATATAGAACATATTTAAACTCTATCTAAAATATCCTCACGTGAATTATATAGAAATATAACCGACATGACACGTAACATCATAAACATCCGACTTTCCATCTCACTTGTACACAGTATGCTCAAAATGTAGAGGCATTTTGATTTTAATACCGCAATCTTCGTAGCAGTCAAGAAGCGTCCGTTAAGAGAAGCAGTTTATCTAAGTTATCCTTTGATCGCATTACTAAAAAGCTGATATGCGAGAATCCAGAAGCAAATCCACATGGCTGGCTGTACACGCGGTTCAGGTGGTCGATGTAAAGGGCGTAGAGGAAAGCCGTTCACGAGCTGTTATTCTTACCACGAACACTGTTTTCGCATTTTGCTGAAGGCCTGTTAATTTAATTTCACACTGACAGCCTTTGCTGTCGTTTCTGTAGTTATTTCGCGAACCTGTTTGCAGCGTGATGTGCCTCCGGCTAGACTGATATTCATACCGGCTTGTAGCGGTTTAAGTGAAAGAAAACCGTGAAGGTTCCAGTGCTTCCAGTTACTTCACAACCACTTTTTTTCTTTTTTTATTTCAATATCACTTGCGAAATAATTGTTTTCAACGTTGCTCTTTTTTTTCGGTGAAAATGTTCGAAGGAATTCTCAGCGGTTCTCAAAACGTTGGTGACATGTGATCTATTTTATGCAATTATTTATTGTACAGTAATTTAAAATAAACAATTTAACGATACATTTCATTGTGTCTGTGTTAGATGATTTTTTGATGTGTTAAATATGTAATGTGAAGACAAATTCAGGTTTTTTCAAACTTGGAGTTTGGCATGTTTTATACATATAATACACATGCATACATGTTAAGTTGTGAACATATATGCATGCAAATTAAGTTCTGAGCATATATGCATATGAGGTCATTCCTGATACATACAGGTTAAGTTCTGAGCACATATGTATACCAGTTAAGTTCTGAGCACATGTGCATACGAGTTAAGTACTGAGCACATGTGCATACGAGTTAAGTACTGATACATACAGGTTAAGTTCTGAGCACATATGTATACCAGTTAAGTTCTGAGCACATGTGCATATGATTTAAGTACTGATATATATGCATAAAGGTTAATTTCCAAGCATATATGCATACAAGTTCTGATACATACAGGTTAAGTTCTCAGCACACATATATACAAGTAGAACTATTTTTAAAAAACGCTACGTGATCTCACATGTTCACAAATAAAACTGCATACGACTCTAAGTTCCTTTAAGAACAAGGATGCCATTTGCAGTGATATATCTCATTTCATCTGGTGACACGAAGCTAAAGGAGAATTTGAGGTCTCTCGATTAGAGTAAATGCGAGAACCGTGAAATGGGACTCCGAACGTGGACAGGTGGAAATCAAACAATGATTGAACGAGATCTCAAGCTAACAGGTTTAAATTGGAACTCATTAAAAATATAATCAGCCGGCTGACGGCATTAGCGGTCTAGTCGCGGGATGATACGGACCATGCAAAACGAAATTACTTCGGCCGCTGGGCCAACATGCTTATGGATAATAGCCTGTCAGCGTGCAAACCATTTCGGGCGAACATGGGGACACATTGTCACAGAAGAGACGCATAAGCGCACGCTAACGGGTCAGCTAGATAAAACGATTATCGACAGATTTTCCGTACGGACCTGCGAAATTGACCGAGCTGCCAACAATGTTTAATCAATTACACGTTAGGTGTTTCTTAACTGACAAATAACTTTACTCTTATTTATTAACGAGTTCAAACTACATCGTTTTATTCGTGAACATTATCGTTCTGGACCCAGTTAATTTCTAATTTAATTTACTTTAAGTCAAAATTATTTCGGTGCGTCAGAGAGAGCTAATTGTAATGTTAAGACAGATAAAGATATATTAGTCAATTTCTCTTATTTTGACATTTGCGTCATGACGCAAGTATCAATAACATAACCTCGTGATGATTTGTTAAGTCTCAATTTTTATAATTTATTTGCAATGCAATATGAAGAAACTGAATTGTTACGTTTCAATCTGAACAAAGTCTCTATGTTTAAGTCCTATGAACAATATCTTAACAGGTTAACCTAACCTGTAAACAATATCTTTATACTCGAACCTATGGACTAAGTCTTCATACTTAAATCTATAAACAAAAATATTTAAATCTATAAACAAAACCTTAATATCTAATGTAGTAGCAGAAAAGAGGTCAAAATTGAACTTTACAATTAAAAACGAAAGTTGTCAGATGACCGATCTCGTTAAGTATATTAAACCTACATAGAAGCACATACATGTGCATATAATTGGATTGTCACATACGATGATAAAATATGCGGTACCTCGGTAAATTTTTTATGTCACCGTTTTTGGCGCAGCATTAACGAGCCTATTAATTAACCTCTCTCATGCTTTACGCAAACTCTAGCTCCCGGCGCTTTTTCACTGCACGGGAAGGTAAGTAAAGAGGAGGTCTCCTAAACTGCTTTTCTTTTAAAAGGTACATGATAAAGCAAACTGCAAGCCACGAGGACTGTCAAGTACTTATTCTTTGCTAATCGAAGTCCACATTCACTGTCACATAATTTATTTAACTTAAATCGTGTTTTACTGTCGAAGTTGAGAAGGTAAAGAGGACAAGTTTGCGATAGTAATAGAACTCATTTGATATTTTCTTTTAAATTAGGGCTGTTAAATAGATTTCTGTGATATTTACTTATGGTTATGGATGATGATGAGGTGTAAAGAAACAAATGTGGGTATAACTTTATATTTGAAAAGTTACATTTGATTTAGTATAACAATTTGAAGTAGACATTTTTTAACTTATACAGTGTTATGTGATGTCAAATTAAAGTAAATTAAAGATGTTGATTAAAACTTATGACTCTACCATGTTGGCTATCATAGCAAATTTCAGTTAAAAGCAGGATAAGGGGATTTGAACTCATGATACAGAAGTTGAGAAACTTATGGTTCTATCACCTTGTTTACTTACTCAAGTTTCATAGAAAAGTGATGAGGGATTTGAACTGGTGATAGAGAAGTAACTTGTGATTTGAGTAACTTATGACTCTAACGCTCTGGCTATCATATCCAAACATGAAAATATCATATCCATATAAGAAAATGACGATGGATTTAAATTTGTGATAGAGGAGATACCTATAATTGCACCTTTATTACAGCAATTCAAATTTCACTAAAAATTGCCGATGAATTAGACCTTGTGAGAAATGCAGAAACTTATGACTGACCTTCGCAATCACAGCTATCTTGAAGTTTACATGGGTCTTGATCTACACAAGTATTTGCAAAAATATAATCAGATTCAGCAGAAGTTTCCTTGGTGATCCAATGAAAGATTAGATGGGTGTTTAAGTGTATTAACGAAAGCATACCTGGAAGATTTGAGATCGTATATGAGAGGCTCCTTGGATCCGTAGTGTCTGGCAGCGATACCCTCCGGGTAATAATAAAACTTTCTTGGTCTGGAGGACCTTTGTTCCTCTCGCGGAGATCCTAGCCGCAGAGGACGACAGACAAAGTATACGCGAGAAGGAAAAAGGGCGATATAACAGATCGGCAGACAGACAGGGAGAGAGGGCCTGTAGATGAGGGAGGCGAGTACAAGAGTCGTGCAAATACGGAAGGGAAACGGATTTCTGTGGTAGAAAGTGCTTGGGGCAAGGAGATCCTTGATGTACGAGACGTTTGTTTCGCGAGTCGGGCAACGACAGTTCAGCCGGTAAAGAAAAGCCAAAATCGAACCACCTTCGTACGTTTTACGCTCTACGTGTGATAAATCCAACCGGATTCCGGTAAAGAATAAAAATCGTACTTTGACGTTAGCCGAAAAATGAAGAAATTTCTCGAGAAATATCACCTCTTTGCCGCGACACGACAATTCCTATTTTCCAGATATCAATCATGGATTTGCTGTACACCTTCATGTATATTGATTGCAGTCTATTTTGAACGTCAATAATTTCACTCGGGGAACATTTTTGACCAATGTTGAATTTGTGAAGTAGGTGACATTATACAATAAAGTGGAGTAAAGTGGAGTACAAACACTTTTGACTGTAAAAAGACTCAGAAGCAAGAGATGAACATGTTAGAGTTTTGTCAAAGTATTGAAAAATTTTGTTGGGTTGACCGGCAGAATAACGGGAGCAAAAATGTAAAGTGGCCCGGTGAATCTAGGCAATAAATCTTGCATTTCAGCAAGAAATACTCAAACAATTCGGAATTCGTAATCGTGGCTATAAATAGTCGGACGTGACCGTAAATCGAGCATCAGCTGAAAATTATTAAGCGACCTATGGAAATATTCAACAGCAGCTGCTTACGGTGAAATGGAAATCGCAAGGATTTCTCAAAATACGAGCTACGCTTCGCCGTGGTCGGTAATATACAAACCGAGCCGGCGAGAAATAATGGGAAGGAAGATAAATAAGCGGCGTTGAAATAAAGCCAGGGCTGCTGCAATCTGACCGAAAGGTAAAGGGCCAAAGAAAAGTGTTCCGGTGTAATAAGGTGCATCGTGCAAGCAGAATAAAAAGATCATCAATTACCACATGGTCCCTCGAAGAGAGGGCCTATTTTATACGACCTCTTCTAGGCCACGAAATATTATTCAGAGCATTAGGCGCGCTCTCGACCGCGAAAAAATTTCCATAAAACCACTATCTACCACTTAAGACACCGTAACCTAGCCCCTCTGTCTTTCTATTACCTTCCTTTTCCATCTATCTGAAACTTTCTCCCGTTCTGTTTCACTCGAAAACAGCTTTTCCCTTTTATTGTCATCCGAGGTATATCCTCTTCTGCGAGACGAGAGAACACCGAATGCATCGCCAGACGCTCTTGTTACACGCCGTTTACGGCCATCTTAAACGTGTAAGCGCCATCTACGACGTTTTCCATGCCACTTTCTCTCCGATACTCACATTGCCGTGTTTACTGGCAATGTACCAGAATACGAGGACCAAGATCACGTGGACCATCGCTTTATAGCGAACAAGAAATATTTATCCCATAAAAACCTGCTTCTGTAAAATTTTCACAACTTGTAACACCATTCTTATTTCAGACACGTAAGAACTCGGCGCTCATAAAAATATCAAAACACTTCTGAATATCATTTGCAAATATTACTGTTCAGGAATATTTTATGAACATCAGGGATTGGTAACATTCCAAAACTACAAATTATTTACCAAACCACAAAGGTACAATTGTTCAATTATTTAAATTACTACGTTTTTATCAAGATTTATGGTTATATGACTTATATCCTTTTGAACAGATTATCACAACTGCAAACTAATCTTCTGCTTAGTCCTAACTTATTAGGACCTTAACCTTATTCTAGATTCCTAACCTATTTCTAGCAAACTTGTGAAGTATGGTTGTAAATAGATCTATAACTTTGTAACACTTTTATGACCACTTATGATTGCAAATAAAGATGGATGACTTATAACCTATTTATGGTTGTAAATGAAAATGGATGACCTATTTGTAACACGCTTGTAAATAATAGCGAATGAGCGTATCATTTTGTCGTGGACTGTATGGATGCGTATGTTAATAATGAATAGACGAGATTTGTTTACCATGCACTCAAACGATGGGTTCTTTGACGAAGAAAAGATGAATTGATCCTCAACGTCCGACAAGCGAAACTGCTCTCTTATTTGCCTGTCGGAAGTCAAGTACCAGATGCTCGTAATTATTTTTTATCGATCACGTCGTTCCGACATCGAATGTTTCAGACTGCCAAAGAAAATAAAGGCGTACCGGTTCCCGCTGAAAAATTTATGGAGGACTACCTGATAGAGACTCATGTTTTATGAATGATCGCTGCTTAGATGCAGCAGCATTCGACATCATTGCGAACGGATGGAGAGAATACTTAAGGTTTTCCGATGATTTCGTAACCGTCGCATTGTAAAGAGGGCTGTTTGATCATTTCGAACAATTTGTATCGAAAATTGATTATTGGAATTAGGTGCATCTCGAATTTAATCGTTGAGAGATTTCAGAAGCTTTTAACGGGGTTTCGTAACATGAGTAGTTTGGGAAATTTTGGAGATACGGAATTTGAAAATGTGGGGAGTTGGAAGCTTGAGAATTTGAAGGTCGAGGGATTTGTTTACAGATTCATAAATCTGATTTATCGAATGAAACATACGACACTAAAAATTGTTGACTGCATTGATCGTACGTTTATTTACACATCTAATGAATTTTTCGAATTGCAAATGCATTTGGCGCCCCGTTAGCATTCGCCGACGGAAATGGAGACTGTAAAAAGGGAATAAATAGGCCGGCAGGTAAAATAGTGGTGAAAAGGAAGTTTGAAACAAACCGTGGAGAATTGAAGTCTCTGAGAAAAATCTCAAGTGTCAAGAGAAAGAGAGAGTGTCACCTAGCCGCGCGATGGTATCCACGGAGAATATAAATTTTCATTAAAGCAAAGTAGTAAAAGCTGCGCGATGTTTCTATCTTAAAAGAAAAATATTCATGCTGCTACTCGACTTTCCTTTTCCTGTTGCCGTACAAATTTTTAAGAAGTCGCCACCGCCGAAAATGAGAACCTCGCTAACAAGATATCGTATCACGGAATTTTGTTACAAATTGTTAGTAAAAGTGGCACATCGCGTTGTTTGCGTCATTTCTTAAAATTAGTTGGTCCAGCTTTAAGGTTATGTTGATGTGTCTTCTTATGAGACACGAAGCATGATTAATAACAATATACTTCAAACTTCAGAATATATAAGTCCATTGATTAACCAATTGCCCTACAATATCGTGACGCACTCGTGACGCACTCGTGACGCACTCATGACGCATTCACGACGCACTCGTGACACACTCGCGACGCACTCGTGACGCACTCATAACGCATTTGGGACGCACTCGTGACGCACTCGTGACGCACTCGTGACGCACTCATGACGCACTCGTGACGCACTCGTGACGCACTCGTGACGCACTCATGGCACATCTGGGACGCACTCGTGGCGCACTCATGACGCACTCGTGACGCACTCGTGACGCACTCATGACGCATTCACGACGCACTCGTGACGCACTCATAACGCATTTGGGACGCACTCATAACGCATTTGGGACGCACTCGTGACGCATTCGTGACGCACTCATGACTTACTCGTGACGTATTTGCGATGCACTCGTGACGCACTCGCGACGCACTCGTAACGCACACTATAGTTCATATGTGACATAAAAGTCTTATGTTTTCATCATAATTGAATTTTGGGTTCAATTCTAATTATCTTCACAATCAAGGTTTGGTGAATACAAAACTTGCCTAAATGTTTACATTGCAGCAATAAGTAATTAATTAAATAATAAGTAATTAGTTGTGTATCACGTAACTGCCTAGAAAATTGTAGATTAAAAGGTTAATTGTTACGTGAATTGCCCGTTATTTAAACAAATTCAGCCGGCGAAATAGCACGGTCTACCATTTTACGTATTTCATCAAGCAATGCGGTTGCCAGTACGCAAACCGCATAATTTCTCGCGTTGACTTTCCTTTCCATCAAGCTACATACACGTTGGTTGTTACGGCACGTCGCGCCGGCATACAGGACAAGCACAATATATCAAATTTCTTTCTAATAAGAGCGGCCAAGGCTCCGGCAATACCGCGTGTCGTGGAAGTGTCCAATATGGTGACACTCGGAGAACGACACCTGAGAAACGAGGGACGTTGCTAAGTTAAAGCGTCAGGTAATCCATGGGTTTAGCGTGAGAAAACTCTGATTCAAGTTATCCCTATTCTTCCTCCGCCTTCGTCCACAAACGTACTACGGTATTACCAACCGCCTAATCCCGTCCCATAGTTCGACAAGTAAAACTTATAAAAATGAAACACGATTTTGTCACACGAGTCCTCGTGATAAATCGAGTCCGACGAATGTTACTCGTGCTTTCAAGTTGCGTGGATAGTTTGACGAAATTAGCAAATACGACGATGGTCGATCATTTTACCTCCCTGTTAACCGGGCAAGATCGGTATCAGTTTCCTTCAGGAGGCCTCGCCCTCCAACACCCTTCAACTATATTCCCGGCGAGGTCAGCTTATGAGAAATCCCTCTCGCCGCGTGCTAACATTACGGTTCAGTTCTCGCTCGGTCGAGCAACTCCCTAGAGCTGTCTATTAAATACCTAATATCAACTCATGCTCACACCCGACCTCTCTGACGATCTATTCCTCCGCGTCTCGCCCTTTCTCACAGCCTACCTTTGTCCCTCGTTCTCCGTCTCCTTTGCTTCGTCCTCTCTTATTCCTCCACGCCCACACACAACGAACCAAAGCTTTAATTTCTCCAGACCCCTTGTCGCTACCGCTGTACCGTTCTCTAAACCTAATCCAAAACGTGCCGAATGGCATCCACATTATCATTCTTGTAGCAAACAGCGGAAAGTTTGTTTAGAACCGTTCTCTTTCGGCAGCCAACCAGTTCGATGTACATAGCTGCTAGTTCGCGGAGCCAGACTGGGAGGACACCGAACCACGTCTCATCCACCAGTAATGTTATACGAGTTTGGAACACTTTACACGCTAATCTCTGGCGCGGGAGTTGCTCCAGCTTCGTGTGGATGTGAATCTCTACGTGTACTTTGCGATCACACCGAACGGTTACATTGCGTGTCGAATATGAGCCACGTTTCTGGAAATCACTTCGTTATTCCTTTTTATGGAGCTACATTAACATTCAGACATATTATTGTACACATCAAGGGATTATTTTAGTAAACATGAATTTTTGATTGGATACAAGATCTTTTCAAATGTATTTCAACGTGTAATACATTTTCAGCACATGTCACATGTTTGGACATTTCCTCAAACTTTACTTGTTTGAAACTTCTTGTACATTCTTTTTAATAGCTACGTTCTTTTTAACGACTAGTTAACTAATATTTAGTTATGAGAGTTAGTGTACTTTTAATAGTGATATGAGGATCGAGTGATTCTGGTGCAATAAGGTTCGCTGACACTTAACAGTCGAACGATATCGAATTAACATCGTTGAGAAAAAATAAATTATTCCAGGTTACTTCGAGATGAATTTGAGAACACCTTAGGATCGATTTCCCAGAGAACGTCAGGCAAAGCGTTGTCATTAGGGAATCATCCATCGTGGAAAGTTGTCACGTTACGCTGTAATAAATTGCTTTGACCTGCCGCTCTCTGTGGCTTACAAGTCCTCGAAGTTTGTTAGATTACGCTTAAATTAACACGTAATTTCTAGATGATTTGATGGACCTTCCTTGAGAACTCCATTAACGCTACAATATTTATTCTGTACGTTTTACCTGAGACGTCATAAAAATTTGACTCTGGTCACTCAGTTTTAGAACATTCTTTGTGTCATTAATATTTTGGACTTTGGGATTTTAGGATTTTAGGGTTTTGGAAGTTTGGAATCTTTTGACTTATGGGAGTTTAGGAATTTTGGACTTCGAAGTTTTAGAATTTTAGAAAATTTTAATTTCTTGGGGTTGAGACTTTTGGATTTTAGAATCTGAGGATTCGGAAACTTTGTGGAAGTTTAGTTTGGGATTTTACAGTTTTTGAGCTTTGTAGTTTCGGAACTTGGGATTTCGAGAGTGGAATTTGGAATTTGAGATTTTAGAATCTCAGGATTTTGAAATTTTTAAATTTTGGAGCACTGAATTGGTAGAAACTCCTGGTATTTCAATTTTTCAACTTTCGACACTGAAGCTTTAGAACATCTGAAAATTTGAGATTTTCCAATTCTGAAATCTTGAAATCACAAATTTTTTTTCATTTTTACACCCTTGTTCAAGAAATTACCTGTTAATTAACCTGATAAATGTACATAACAATAATTTTATCACAAATATATTCATATAACTTAATAATTTTAATTTATTAAGTGTCCAATATCTACCCAAATAATAAATTCCTATTATAAATCCATCGTGAGAATTATAGCACAGAAGAATTACAAAACAGTTTTTGTTGTACAACTGTGTGGAGTATAGATTATTTACGCGGTTATTAGTGCGAAATACAGAATGTGATTAGGAAAGTGTACGTTTAGCGCGCTGGCCATCCACGTAATACGTGGGATTACGTTTATCGAATTAAAGGATTAAGAATCAATATTGCACGCATTTGTGGAGGGAGTTATTGATCTAGCATTATCACTTTTTGCTTCCAGCAGGCCTGTTCCGATTTAATCGTATTACACAGATTGCAACGTGTAGGAATTCTGTCATTGAACCTGCTGAAACCAAAATATTTGGATTTTATGATAGTTTTAATAATCAGTGGACGTAACTGAAATCTATATTACTAACAATTTTATGACTCTGTGATAATCAACTGCTGAACGTCGAGTGATAAAATCTTTGTTTATTAGAAATTAACGATGCAATTTGTTTTGTGTTTTTGATTTACCAGTTATTTAATTGTTATATTAATTGTACCATTATTAGAGTTCATTTTAAATAAATTGGGAATAAATATTTGCTGTATTGAGCTAATCATTAGTTGGCGTGGCGGCCATTTTGTTGACCAAAACGCGTGATGGATCTTGAAACGTTAAGAAAATGTAGGATGAGGTAAATTGAAGAAATGAAAAGTGACAATATTTTTTATATTAAAACTAGTTAAAACGCATTAAAAAAAGTAATAAGATTTTTAAAATTATCCAAAAATTTTCGCTCTATAGATTTCGTATATTAATTTATTATAATATTATTATGATTATTTGAGTACACATAAAAATATCGTAGATAAATTTTACTAACATTGTAACTTTCTATGTTGCACAACTGTTCTTGTTAATAATTACTAATTATAATTTCAAATATTGTAGGTTACATTTTGTTTTTCTTACAAATATTACTAAAACAATTTTTTGTAAAATTTAATGACTAATATTTTTGTGAATATTTAAATTGTTCCAAAAATTATTCGTTAGAGAATTGTAAAAGTAAGAATATCAAATGAACAATCTACTGTACATTAAATTGCGATGAAATTCTGCAGTTCGCTGCCAGTTGTATAAACTCCTTAGGTCTTCTGTAACCTTTTTCTCTCCTTTTTTCAATAACGAAAGTTTTTTCATAATTATGACACCAGTGAGCATTAATCTTAGACTTTTATCAAATATCCACGTTGCTTTAATTTCCGTTGGGACGCAGTACAGTTATTACACGGAACTATAAGAAAGTTAACAATTTGTTACTCCCTAGTAATGGTTTATGGTGCACAGATATCACTGAAGAATAATTTAAACTCTGTTATATAACCATGTTTAATTTGTTAACAATTTTAAAGAACAGTTCTCGTTCTTATATACTTAATCTAACATTTTTTTTAAAATATAGGTAACTGCTTTTAGTGTAACTAGATGTATTTAATAAATGATTATTGAATAATCAAATAGTGAATAATTACTGAAAAATAGTTATTGAATAGTTATTGACAAAATGAATTTTTTCAGTTATTTAATCATTGAATAATTATTGAGAAATATATTTATTAAATTTAAAGAATGATTAATGATAAATAAATTTGTTCAAGTATTTAATCATTGGACAAGAAAAAATCTTTCGTACAAAATGGCTGACAAAGTGGACATTGTGTCACTCAAATATTAATGATAAAAATAATGAATAAATGTACAATTTTAATGAAATATTAGTGCATTACTGTAACATAAAATTTCATTCATTAAAAAAATTCTGGCAGAGCAACAAAAGAAGACAGTATGATTCCCAGAAAGAAATTTTATATGCACAAGTTTAAAATTATCATCTCCAACTTTTTCATTCTATACTGCTTTACATTAATAAGTTCTCTTTAATTTCCTACTCCTCAGTTACAAGGTTTTACAAAGTTTTAGGTTATGTCGAACGACTCCATTCATATGAACCATTCATAACCTCACTTATTATGAAAACTGTCTTGTTTTATGAAATGCAAAACTTAAGAAATAGAAGGAATCAAGTTTAAAAATGTCACCCTTCCATAAACGACTCGGAACTTGAAAAACAGTACTTGTAAATTGTAAATGTAAAGATTGCGACAGTATTTTAAATCTTATTTTTGACAGTTAATTACAAAGAATAAGTGTACGTTGAACGAAAATTTCTTACATAAAACTGAGATAGTCTGAACCGCGAGGTAATTATTAATTTACCCCACGTCCATCAGCGAGCACTCAAAGTATCAATGTCTCCAGTAAGTTTGTCCAGTGGACAGGTTAATTCTAGAAATAATTCTAACCGCCGCGTGTGCAGCTCGATGTTTAATTCAACAGTTGACCTTTACTTTATGAGAAGGAACTCGGCTTAAGTTCGCATCGGCGTTGCGATGCTCGGCAAACTTTCTGCGAAGTTGAACCGCCTTTTTCCCAGCGCGGTTATCCACGAGGTATTAATACGGATCGTAAAGTCGAACGTGCTCGCTGGCGATATAAATGCGATATGTATCCCACGGAAAGTAAGGAAAAAAAAAACGAAGGAAGGAAGGAAGGACGCAGGACAAAATGGCCGGGACGGGTAAAGAGGAAGAAATCACAATGCGGTGCATCCGTTCGAAGACTTAATAAACCGATTTAATTAAAGTAGGAGCAATTCGCGAGCACCAGGACCGAGCAATTAGTGCCAAGAACAGAGGAAGAGGCGAGACTGCTTGGTGAATCCTTTCGTAAATACCCGCAATATTGATTCCCAATTCCTTGCCTCAAACTCCATAATCTCTCACAATTATGCAGTCAGACGCGTACGATCTTTGTCGTGAATAATTTGTTAGCTTAAATACGTTTCTTGTTAATAGTAAAATAAATTATCTCATCAGTACCTTTGTGGGTTTGCAATATTTCAGATATAAACTATTTTATATCTCGATCCAACTTTTGTTATATTAACAAATTTCTTTGTTGTGTTTGTAAATATTTAAAAATGACTTCTTTCGTTGTATTTATAAATACCTTTCCTAGCATTGTTGTACTACAAATTTTTTTCTAGCTTCATTTGTTATAAATATTTTTAACTCTTTACTAAATAAATATTTTCAGCTTTAAGGTTATGTTGATGTGTCTTCTTATCAGACGCGAAGCATGATAACTTCAAAAATTATAAATTCATTCATTAACCACTTGCTCTACAATATCGTGACGCACTCGTGACACATTCGTGACACACTCGTGACGCACCCACGACACACTCTTGACGCACTCGTGACGCACTTATGACACACTCGTGACACACCCGCGACGCACTCGTGATGCACTCATGACGCTTTCGCGACGCACTCGTGACGCACCCATGACACGCTCGTGACGCACTCACGACGCACTCGTGACGCACTCATGACGCACTTGTGACACACTTGTGATACACTTGTGACACACCCGCGACGCACTCGTAATGCACTCATGACGCATTCGCGACGCACTCGTGACACACTCGTGACGCACTCATGATGCACTCGTAACGCACTCATGACACACTCGTGACGCACTCACGACGCACTTGTGACACACTCGTGACACACTCGTGACACACCCGCGACGCATTCGTGGTGCAGTCATGACGCATTCGCGACGCACTCGTGACGCACTCATAAGGCATTCGCGACGCACTCATGACGCACACTACAATTCATACGTGACGTAAAATTCTCGTGTTTTCGTCACAATTGAATTTTGCATTCAGTTCTAATTATCTTCACAATCAAGGATTGGTGAATACAAAGCTTGCCTAAATTTTCACTTTCTTTACACTTTTTCACATTATAGCAGTAATAACTTTTTCAGTCATATCTAAAAACATCTTTTTCCGAGGTTTTCAGTCATGTTTACAAATATTTTTTCTGATTTTAGCCATAAATATGAAGTTTGGCAGGTTTAATAGATACAATTAAATATTGAATTTTACATCTCGTTTTCTCATGTGATTATACGCACACATAATGCGGTGCGAGTTACTAACTATCATGGAAAATGTACGACTACTACGACAGTAAATTTGCACAAATCTCTAGTACACGAACACTGGCACACGAGCTTAACCTAAAGCTTATCTAAGCTCCCGCTTACATGCACAGCCATGTATTGTTTAATCATCGTTGATGTTCCTAGATTTATTGTACCATGAATTGTACCTCGTCGAAATTAATGTAGGATTGTGATTTACTAATGATCGGATCAAGTATAAGTCTGTCATCTTCCTACGAAAAAATTGTCTTCGTTAATTAAATACTAGACAAAATAAAAAATATACGACATTCAAAAAGTGGAGTATTTTATAATCCTATACCTGTCATATTTTTGACAGCTGTGGAAATTATAATTACATAAATATACCACATAAATGTAATATTTCAAATGGTCCTCGAGGAATATGTTATTGCAACGTTATAGTATAAGAATTTTATTTTCAATTCATTAAACAAATATGGTTCTAGATGAAATTTAAAATCGAGCAAAATTACCTGAAGTGAAACCGAATATCCAGATATTGATTTCCACGAAGCAGTTTTGAATATCAGTTAAATTACATTCAATGGAATTAAAATAAGTTATAAAAATCATTTAATTAAATCGTTTCATTTACTAACAATAAGAGTCGTATTATCTGTTCACGTTGTTAATTTATATAATTATTTTATTAAAAGTCACGTGACAGTTACGAAATGTACCTCTTTTAAATTATAAAGACCTTAGTTTCAAAAAACTATTTTTAATAATTTCTGAACGAAGAAAAAAGAAGCACTGTTTCTCGCAATAATTGGTTTTATATTTGCAGTGTAAAGGCCATCTTCCAACGTATATACAAACAAGAGCTGCAATTAGCGAAACAAAATGGATTCCACATCTTTAACGTATAAAGGATTTGAACAATGTAGATTAAGAGCGTAGAACCTTTTGCGGTTTGATTACTCGAAAACAGCGTTATTCATGCCCGGAGCATCGTAAATTCAAGAGCTGTGTGTCTTTTTAAGTAACGGGAGGAAACGAGTAAGCAACGTCTTTCTCTTCCTTTCATCTCCTATTGCATTACGCCGGCATACATATTTATTCAACGTGCGTAGAATTTCCAACGTAAAGCGACGCGACCGTCGACGTACCGTTTTTATTCAACGGAATACCATAGGACATTTACGAAATCCAGGATGGTGTGCTGAACGTTTCGCGTATCGATGCAGCTGCCATCTTGTATCGTTCGAAATTGGCAATGCTTCAAGCTGGAGACCCCTGTAATCTTACACTGTCATATTGCTTTCAGACGAGTACGCGGCGAGGAACGGAAACATAAAAGCTCGATAAAGCTCTGATGATCGTACAATAAATTCGACACAAATGTTATTATTCTCTTCTCCATTCAATTTACTTTGTGACTGCGTGTACTGACATCGAGTGCTCTGAAAACGTTGTGTTAGTCTTTAACGAGGTACAACGGAGAAACATCAACAATCCTGAGAGAATGTTTATTAGTTTACAGTATGCATATCGAGTTTTATAGAAAGAATTTGATTAAAACTTGATGCAGTAGCATGTAAAAGTCTTTACAGAGTTTTTTATTTTGTTTTAAAAGGAGGGTTAATAAACTGTATTGGATGTTAGTTTTTAGTGTGACGCACATGAATAAGTATTATAAAGGAATGTTGTATAAATAAATATATGTAGCAAGTGTATAATTAAATGTAATAAATATATGTTGTAGAAATGAATGTAATAAACAAATGTTGAAAATTATTTTGTAGAAGAATATTATTTATGTTCTTGGAAATATTTACATCATCACCAAATTCATATATTTGTATTGCAAAAATTATTATGTAAATCAAATAACGTTCATAAAATAAATCTGCAAAATCTCATAATTGTTAATATATAAATAAGCTGATCCCTGTAACAGTATATTAATTTGCATTACAAAAATGCCCAATTTGTTAATTTATAGTATCAATTTAAAGCGAATCCTGAGATATTTCATGAATACATTTTTTACCTTCAAATTTCAACTCACACAAGAGATGCAAGATCCATTTGATCTATCTATAAAAATAAACTGTGCAAACTGTAGAAGATTTATTTCGGCAAAAAATATCGGTATATGCGAAGAATACAGCTGTTCTCTTTATCAAACATACCTGAACGTATATACACAACCGTCAGAAAGTTTAACATCAAAAGATTTGTGGTTTTCATTTGACTCTTAGCGAGTTACCATTAATTTTAACGAAATCATCAACAAAGTTTGATACACAAGCTTTTTATGTATTTACGTACTACTTTGGTATGTTCTTTATTTACTTATGTACACAACTCTGTAAATTATTATTATCTTGCATATTTATATCTACCCTTACTTCTAAATTCATATCTATGTCAAAATGTAATCAATCTCATTGGACTACTTATTCAGATAGTTTCAGAATAGAATAATATTCATAGAAAGATTAAACCTGATGCAAAATCGTGGTTTGCGTTTCATGGTGGGTACACCACTCTTGAATTTTTACGAACACCTTTTACGCCTTCGATGCGATGGCAGATTATTGAGGATGTCCCTTTCTAATCCTGGCAGCTGATAAATATTTATAAATCAGCATGGAAATGTATTCATGCGAATGATAGGGCTGCGATGACATTTATGCAAGAAAGAATCTCTGACCAGTGTCACCGAGAATGAAATTCATTCATTTTCGACATCTATCTCGCATGATACGAATGAAATGTCTGCCCTTAGCTGCAGAAACTTGTCAGAAATAATATTGATCACTGGTTTCATAAATAACGAAGACAAATTTATGAACAATTCTGATCCTGAAAAATCTGCTTCCATTACTTTAATTACTTGTATTTCTACATTAGTTCGTGGCACCTCTTGTTAATATCAAACAGAACATATGAAATGTGTCTCAAATTGTATTCAATTAGTTGGTAAAATATTACAAACATAAGTTTGTTGTACTGAAAAATTGTGGTTATGTTATTCAAAGTTCTTGAGATGTTCAAATGTTCATTTAAATTAATGGACTCAAACTGTAATTGTATATTTCTGGTTAAACAGCTCAGATCCACATTTTAGATGCCTAATCAATAAGTACACATTTTAGATCACTGTCCACTTCTTAGACCAGTCACTAGGTCCACATTTCAGATCAATAATCATTAAATCTACGTTACACGTCATTATTCACTGGGTTCACCTCTTAAATCAGTAATTATTGATTAGGTTTATTTTACATCACTGTTAGGTTCATCTCTTAGATTATAAACCATCAGGTTCACTACTTATACCAGTAATCATCCATATTTTAGGTTATTAACCATTAGGTCCATCTCTTAGATCCACCTAACAGGTCCATCTCTGAGATCACACGACATTAGATCCTACATCACTAAACATTAGGTACACCTTTGAAATCATAAACCATTAGGTCCATCTCCTACATCACAAGATTAGGTCCACATTTCAGGTCCACAAATCATTAGGTCCACCTCTGAAATTATAAACCATTAGGTCCTACATCACTAAACATTAGGTCCATCTCCTACATCACTATATTAGGTCCCCATTTCAGGTCAGAAATCATTAGGTCCACCACTGAAATCATAAACCATTAGGTCCTCCATCATTAAACATTAGGTCCATCTCCTACATCACTAAATTAGGTCCACATTTCAGGTCACATTAGGTCCACCTTTAGATCTCAAAGTCCATATTTTAGATCGCTAATTAGATCCACCACTTGAAACATTAACCATGAGGTTCTCTTCACCAGCAACCACGAAGAACGGTAGAAGAGCGTTGATAGGGCAAAGGTGTCAACATAGCAAACTCAGAACACTGAAGGAAATTCTTCTTAAAGGGGAAGATGAGGGTTCAAGCGAGAAAACTGTCAGCAAAGCTCAGATTGTATCACCGTTCCCAGAGGAAAGGTACACCGTCCACTTGAAAACCTTCAAGCTTCCAGTAACCACCGGTACTCGTCAGCTTCTTATCCGTTACATACAGAATGCTTCTACCTGTTCTCCACTTCCATTTCATTTCCTGTCCGTTTGTTTAGACGTGTTTCTAAGACAACTGGAAAATGATGTCAGAAAGTCTTCTGTAACATCCAGAACGATCAACCAAAAATAAATACAATCGAGGTTAAACAATTTATTTAACAATTATCTCTGATTAAAAATAGCTAGGCTGATACATAGTTCACGTTGTCTTCGAGGTTCTTAGGTCACATTGATGATATATTTGTTCCTTTGAATTAATATGCATGACAGTGTCAGTGTTATTTACACCTTTTCATAATTGTTGCTCTGTCGACAAGTCACATGAAATAATTAGATTTCATATAACTGTCTATCATTTTATACCCAATTTTCTCTGAAGTGAAAGATTTTTGTGATCTGTTTATAGTTCGAAGTAAAGAAATAGTCGAATAGTTTAGATTGAACCCCCAAACATATTCATCCAATCTATGCCGACTGCGGGGCATCGTTGAAATTTTAATAAGACGGCCGGAAAAATTACCACCGCCCAATTCCTTTCTACGCCGCATAAGAATTGCCTATGAATTTATTATGGCAATTCGCAGCTGACTGCGCAGCATTGAAGCCAAGATTTCCACAAAATGTCTAGATCCATGACATGGAATCCTACAAGTTGCCCGACGGCTCTTGATACTCCTGAGAATTTCCAGCGGTTCTTTTCTGATCGTTTCGAAAGTTTGGCTTAAGTGACGTTTTACCGAAGGCTTCTATTACACTCGTCGGCTACCCAGACAATTCGATTTAGTTCGACGCGTGTGAACGCGATAATTGAACTCGTACGTTCAGAAAAACAATACGCGTATTCTTTCATGAGAAACAAATTTCATTCTGTAACTGCACACGAAGAATAAAATTAATACATGTGAACATGAACTACCTTCGTTTTAGAATGTTAGGTTAGGTTGTCTTTGATTCTCCTTTGTCTGAAAGAATAGTGATCTTAGGTTATGTGTTCATTTTTATTCTCTTTGTGATTAACAAGGACATGTGATCTTGTTAGGTTAGGTCTCTTCATTTTTATTTCTTCTTTGTAATTTGTGAAGACATTCAGTTAAAGAAATTTTTACAATTATGTACTACAGAATTAACATTGAGTGATTTACATAGAACGAAGCAGTTTACTCCACGTCAGCCATCTTGTTGGATAGTTGCACAAAATGGCGGACAAATTAGCTCTGAGTCTGAAATCAATAATAGCTCTTCATGACAGAAAAATTATATTATTTTTGAATACACTTCATTTCTAACAAATATAAGATAATTTTCCTATAATACTGTTATTATATAAAATTAAAAAAGAATGATTTTCTGTTATTGGTCTCTATTACATATGAACCAATTTTGAAGATTATAATAAAAGATTTATTTAAAAATAGTATTATGGTATTTTCAAGGTAATATTGTATTAAGTCTGAACATATCAGTTGAGGATAAAAGTACACAAGTTATTTTGTAACTTGATAATTATGAACAAGTTTAACGAGTTTTATCAAAGTATAAATTTGTAGAAACGTTGCATGCATTTCTACAGTAACAAGAAGTAAGTTAATTAAGAAAGGAAGAACATATTTGCTTATAAAAAGTGATCTGCTAGTTAACAAGTTCATCTTCTTTCAGAGTATCCGGGATAATTAGAATTATTACGTTAACTGGTTTGTTCGTTGGTAACTTCCTTGAAGTTTACTTCTCAATCCAGTGATTGCTTTTTGTTAAACTGCAACCAGTCTCTGCTATCGTCTTATCAAGTGTACGGGTAAAAGCTTTCTCTGCTATCGTTCCTACTTGTCTCAATTAAAAGGAAATATCCTCGTGATTTCTGGAATTATAAATTTTACTGAATATAGCGCTGGTAATTGATTGATTGTGGTAATTAATGGATTTTGTTTCTGAAGCTTTGGGAAGTTTTAATTTCTTGAATTATTATTATGCGGAATTACTGGATTTGTCGCATTTTTAATTCTGAAATTTTCAGTTAAAATTTAGGTTTCTTTAAATTTGCAGGTTTACAACTTTGTAACATTGGAAATTTCTATTTTTCCAAACTTTTACCTTTTCGAGCTTTCTAAATTTTTATCTTCGCAAGTTCTTATCTTCCCAAATTTCTATCTTCACAAATTTCTTTTTTTCCAAATTTCTGGCTTCCCAAATTTCTATCTTTACAAATTTTTGTTTTTCCAAATTTCTATCCTTGCAAATTTCCATTTTGACAAATTTTATTTTTCCATATTTCTACCCTTGCAAATTTCTGTTTTTCCAAATTTCTACCCTTGCAAATTTCTATTTTTTCAAATTTCTATTTTTCCAAATTTCTATTTCTCCAAATTTCTATTTTTCTAAATTTCTACCTTTCCAAATTTATATTTTTCCAAATTTCTACCCTTGCAAATTTCCATTTTGGAAAATTTCTATTTTTTCAAATTTCTAGCGTCCTGAACTTTTGCCTTTACAAATTTCTATTCTTCCAAATTTCCAGCTTCCCAAATTTCTATTTTGCCAAATTCCTATCTTTCCAAATTGGTAAATTATCGAATACTCAAATTTCCAAACACTCGAATTCCTAAAAGTCTCAAAGCTCCAAATTCTCAAATTTCCCAAGTTCCTCAACGTTTTAAATTCTCAGATCCCCAAATTTCTCAAATTCCCAAATATCCCAAATCTCCAAATTTCCAAGTACTCCAAATATCCCAAAGCCTCAAATTCCTAACCTTCCTTAAATTCCATAAGCTAAAAACGTAACAACTTAAAGCGCATTTATATTCACGTACCCCGCCAACTTCGAGCAGCAAAAAAGTATTCTCATTACGCAATGAAAGAGTGTATCAGTGACAGAACGATGTTACAAAAAGCGACATGAAATCTCAAGTATCTATTGCCTGCGAAACAAAATGCTAATGGAAAGTGGCACTGTAACTACACGAAAAGCATCAATATCTTACCGAGCTTAAGAATGCCAGAGTGAAGTAAAGTGGGAGAAAATGAGACAGAGAATGAGAGGGGGTGGAGAAGATAAGGAGAAGGAAAATGTTCATTAAGACTGTAATGGGAGACGTTAAACAGAGCACATTAGCGTCCGTGCTAAGCTTATAGCATCTTAAGAAGCAAAGTTGTCCATAATTATACCATTATGGGTTGAAGTTCAACTGTTTCCTAATATTATTGACAGAAAATCACGATTAAGTCTATTGGGAACAAAAACATTCATAGATGTCGCAATAGGGCTCAATATGGCGGAACTTTTTATTTGCCTAACTTATTTCGATAGTTCTTGAATCTTCACTATGAGTTTAGCAGGACATTACAGAATTATTATTACTTTTATACGAGAACTTTATTCAACAGTAAAAATGTATATATGTACATAAACTTAACCTCTTTAACGCTACCATATATGTGTACGTTCTTCTTAAATTCAACTATGGCCATATATGTGGACGATATTTTCCTTGAATACACTATTAATGCTACTGCAATTTATTTTGCTTAATTGTCAAAATTAAAATAAATTGTATGAAGAAATTAAATCGTCCCTATTCCTAACCTCAACAATTTTTTCCTAGTCTGAATACGAAATGTGAACGAAAATTTTCGATTTGAAGTACTTTGAACATCTTTTGGTATATGAGCAATATTTAAAGTTTAATATTTGTATCATACTTTATAATTTATACTATTGGACACAGTAACTGCACTCCTCGAAATCCGGTGATTCTTCATGTTTCAAGAACTGCGTTTTTTCCGGTGCAATAAAACGGCTGAAAATAATTTAGATCCTCTTATATTCATTATGAGAGTCTCCAGTTTAGTTCATAATGCTCCTGTATGCTTAAAACGCGAAATCTTCTTCCTATCTCGTACAGAAATGTCGCTTCTCTAGAAATAGTACTTTAATATATTTTTCTGCAAATATATTACAAGGTGTGATATAATTTCTAAGACAATCGAGAAAAATGTCCGTATAAAAATAAATTAAAATTATGAAACATTCTTGAAGAAAAGCAATTTGACAACTTTGAACATACTTGAATTTTCTGACTTTTCAATTCTTATCCTGTCTTTCTATAAGAGAGAAAACAGTACAAAAAATGTTGAACTCATCATTTCGAGATAAATATTCAAATCTTTGTACTCATAACTTCAAGACTTTCTTTATTTTTCTCTTTTTGATTTCTTGTTTCTTTTATGTGGTTCATCATTTTCGTTGCATTTAAACTGTATGTATAAATGTACGTATGTGTGTATAAATGTAAAGGAAACATCATATTATATCTTATAACGTTAATAACATCAGTTATGAATAAAACAAATTAATGAAAATAATTTGGTGGGTGTACTGATCAATTATTAAACTTCATTGGCTTCACTGATCAAATCAGATTTTGCAGATCAAATCAATGGTTTTGACTAATTCATTCACTATTTATTATTAACTATTTTACATAGACATATAGAACAATAATTATATGATCTAATAGAACGTTTGTTTACGTAAGATTTCATAAATCTAATGGTATTAACAAAATATATCTGCTACGCTACTGCTTACGTTAATATTAGCTACGTTTGTAATACGCCATATTTGATCAACTAGTAGCGGCGCCATTTTGACAGCTATTGACGTTCAAAATGGAGTGCTCTCGCTGTCGCTCTAGGCCCAGCACGACTCTTGTTTAGTTAAAATAAATAACTCTAAATCTCATACCATTCTTTGCAATTATAACTTTTATTACTTAGCCTTGATACGCTATCTAATACCTAATTCCAATTGGTCCTCATTTCTCCGAAATAGTAGGTTTGAAAGAAACATCCCAAAAACCAAGAATCAACAGTTCTAAAAGCTAGTATCTTTTGCACGACCATAACCTCTCGCGCAAAAAGTTAACAGGAATAAATGAAACATCGGAATGAAAATCGAAACAGTATTCACAGTCGTAATTAACGTTACCACCCGAACGCGGTGTTTTAGTCGAAATATAATGTCCTGAATCAGTCAGCCTATCACCGCCGGAATATTGCATGCGATTCAACTGTTGGCCTCGAAAGGTTTCGAATAGAACTGGCTCGATTTGAGCGAGATTAAAGCGATTTGCCGAATCAGAACGAACTAGTTCTATGAGAAGGGAGGTTGCGGATTTTCACTAAAATCTGCAGAGGGCCGCATTATTTTGTGACGGGCTGGTTCGGTCGACCATTGTGCGGCATTATACGGATAAAAGCTCTGACCGTGTAGGTATAACCGAGGGATTTATTACGAATCGATAACTACGGCCCTTGTCACTACTCTCCGATGAAATGTTTGCCCGACGTCCAAAAATAAATTCCCTCTTACGCAATGCGTGAAAATATGTACGGCTGCTCGATACTCTGGGCATTCCTTTTTTTTCCTTTAGAGGGCCCTTTACCTAAGAGAATACTTATAGGCACTTTAGAATGATACTTTTTTGCTGAAATTTTTATCAAGGTTACGAAGGTGAAGGTCAAGAACGAAGGTTGCGGAAATTAAAGAGTTTACGAAGGTTATGAAGTTTATGAAGGTTAAAAAGGTCTGGAAGGTTTAAATTGACTGATTTATTGCAGCAATTTGTTCGAAATCAAAATTGTATCAATCACATAGGTCACATCGAATTAACATACCGACGTTAAAAGTTTCAAATAAAATTTTAATATCACTATTTGCAATTTTGCAATAAGAATGAAGAAATCTTTCCATACTTATACAACGATCCCATTATAAATTCTATGTGCACGTACATGGGTAAAATGTTTCGAGAGTTATTGCACGAATTTACGCGAAACTAGCACAAAATATTTTAAAACCTTTGTGTGGGAATCTTAAATGGAATCGTTGCAGTCGGCGCTTAATGTCGGTTAGGTTTGTAATATGGTTGCGAGATACGGTTGTAAAGCTTCGGTTTCATAACCATAGTGTACTTAACAGAAGGAACTCTGGGATAGAATTTAATGTTTATTATTCGAAGTTGAAAACTTTCGTACATTAACGGTGCACGTATTTCGTACAGCAAGTGTATTTAGAAAGATTAGCAAACATCTCCAGAAGCGTGTATAGAAAAATTGGAAACTCAAACAAACATTTCTCATGTAAAAATACAAAAATTAGTTTTTTGAAATTATGAGTGGAAGATTTATGGACTATTAAAGTTATATTGTGAACATTTGTAAAGAAATAATCTTTTGCTGTTCACAAATTAAGTGAATGTGGTAACATTACTGTATGTAAAGGTTATGTCAGAAGTCAGATATTTTGAAAAATATCTGTAGAATCTAAAGAATATAAAACTAGTCTAAATAGTCTGAAGACACTTTAAACATAGTCTAAGATCAGTCTAAAAACAGTGTGAAATTGTGAGAGTCCTATGACACTTTTAACCCCTTACAAGTTTTTCGGCAGGTGCGTCAGAGCTGTCTAATAAGTGCAGAATTAAAGTAAATAAAGAATGTTGAAATGTTAGGTATATTTTGAATTTAGCGATCTTTAGTTATACAAACTGCAATTGGTATCATACGTAAAACTCGATTTTTATGCAAATACAATTTAGTTTTGTCACATTTTAACTGTAACGTGCGTCATGAGTATAAGCTAAGGGGTTAATACATCCATATGTACAAAAATTCTGTGAACGCCACCAGTGCACGAGAGATCAGATACATAAAAGGTCAGTACTCTGACTAAATAGAAATATAAGAAAATTTATCATAGTAACAGTATTTAAGAAATTACAGAATTGTACAGGGTGTATCAAAGGTTGCGTAAATGGTTCGTTCTGATCAGATTTGTGATCAATTTCGATCACCGCGATAGTGATTAAGGCGGATCGCGAATCAGCCTTATCTGTCCTATCTATTGTCCCCCTTCAGTTAAGGTAGTTAATCATCCCGAAGTTTACAAGGTGTTAGGCGGTTAGCAACGCGGGAATTAATTTGTCGTGCGCGACGTCGCGGCAAATTGTCGTCACGGCAATAGCTGTTGCTGCCACCGAATTGTAATACGGAATTCGATTCTGAACACTTCATTGCAAGTGCGAATATATGCAAGTTTTAATATTCGATTATTGAAATACTTGTTGGGAATATGTGCAAGGTTATGCTAGGTGGTAGCATGTGTAGGACTTATGGAGGTCTAAGTATATTGTACTTGAAGATAATTTTGTTAAATATAATTTTATGATGGTATTGTTAACATGAAATTGTAATATTCTTTATATGAAGCTGTGATGGTATGGTTGATATGAAGTTATGATAGTGTCAATATACACAGAACTTGACGATATAGTACACTGCATTCGTTGACTTTGAGATGCTGTCCGCGAAAGCCACTATAGTGGTTCCTAAGAGATTAAGGAGTGTTAAAAGTTAGTTTTAAATTTCCAAATTTCTAAATCTCCAAATTTCTAACTTTCCAAATCTCCAAATCTTCAAATTTTAACACTTCCACATTTCTATATCTCCAAATTCCTAAATTTCCAAATTTCTAAATCTTCAAATTTTTACACTTCCACATTTCTATATCTCCAAATTCCTAAATTTCCAAATTTCTAAATGTCAAAATTTTTACACTTCCAACTTTCTATATTTCCAAATTTCTAAATCTTCAAATACCTAAATCTCCAAATTTCCAAATCTCTAAATGTCTAACTCTTCAAACTTCTAGCCCTCAAAATTTCTAAATCTCCAAATGTCTAACTCTTCAAACTTCTAATACTCAAAATGTCTAATTCTCCAAAATTCTAAATCTCCAAATTTTTACACTTCCAAATTTCTATATTTCCAAATTCCTAAATTTCCAAATTTCTAAATCTCCAAATTCCTAAATCCCCAAATTCCTAAAGTATTCAATTTCTAATTTCCCAAATCCCTAAATCCTCAAATACCAAAGTCAACAATTTCCTACTTCCCCAAATCCCCAAATCAGCAAACTTCTAAAACTCCAAATTTCCAACTCTCCAAATTTCTAAATCTCCACAACCCTAAATCCCCAAATTCCTAAAGTCTTCAATTTCTAATTTCCCAAATCCCTAAATCCTGAAATACCAAAGTCAACAATTTCCTAATTCCCCAAATCACCAAATTCCTAAAGTCTCCAATTTCCACCTTCCCAAATCCCTAAATCCTCAAATACCAAAGTCAACAATTTCCTACTTCCCCAAATCTCCAAATCACCAAACGTCTAAATCTCCAAATACCTAAACCCACAAAATTCCAAATTTGCAAATCTTTACTCCACAACTATGAATTAAGGAGTGTTAAAAATTATAATTATGATCCCCTTGTAGCTGTAAAGAGCATCGAATGCTCATTATTAGGCACAGATTGCAGAGGGAGACACCGGTAACGCTCGAAAATTCCGCTCTGTTGGTCGACAAGTCGCCGGTTGCACGAAGCTGGAAGAATGTGGAAGGTCGCATGCCGGTATAACTTCTCCACAATGTTACGTGGCACGTATGTACGACGGATTTCCACGGCGGAATTTTCGTGGAACGAAACTGCTGCAACGTGTGCAACACGCGTGCATCGCGCTTCCAGGATTGCATTCGCTCTCGACATCGAGCTTGAGAACCCGTAGAAGTGCCGCTGCGAATAATCGCGGGTTCTGTTTCCTTTTCTCGAGTTTCGATGGCCAAGTGAATGCTGCTTGCGGTACTTCGCACGTGCTGTTAAGCACGTTTATGAACAACTGCCAGTGCGTGGTCAATGATAGCACTAGTTTGAATATCGTACCCTGCTGCAACCAACCGTTCGGTGTTGACTGAAATTCATTCTCACCTTGGTTATGTGGCCCTTTCGGAACCTCACGTTTCTATTGCAATCGGTGTGAACATAAATT
This sequence comes from Megachile willughbiella, assembly GCA_945859595.2. Taxonomy (NCBI): domain Eukaryota; kingdom Metazoa; phylum Arthropoda; class Insecta; order Hymenoptera; family Megachilidae; genus Megachile; species Megachile willughbiella. The sequence goes on from OX243807.1 coordinate 6,073,293, forward strand.
GAGGTGCGATGAAGTATGTGAAATATGTATTTCATGCTGATTGAGATATAATGGTGTTAACAGTCTTAATTTTAATACTTTAATGGCCGCACGTCGACACAGTCTAACACCCAGGGGCCGACAATATTTTTGAAGAATTAATTTAAAGAAATTTTATGTAAATTCACGAAATAATTCAACATGTGTACATACACATAAAACAACACATTTAATACTTATAATAGTTTTGGTAATTTTTAATTGTGGTGTAAAGTAACTGTGAAAGTTTGCAGAATGGTCAAGGTATGTTTAAGCACGATTTGGTAGAATATAACATGGAGTTACGTGATAAATAGAATCAGTTTGTGGAATACGGAATAATTCGGAGTTCAAGTGGTACTGACATTACTAAATTAACGAGGCAGCTGCATAAACTTTGCAGCAGTAATTAGTGTGTCTAGAATCGATTACGTTTCTCGCCTCATGGGCCAAACGCGATCCCTTCGCGGACAATTCCAGCATGTCAATAACATTTCTGAGTTTTGATTCATTGTATTTTGCACTAGTGCCGTTAACAGAACCAATTTTCAAGCCGTCCGTGAACAGTCTTAAAACATAAATGAAATTAGTAAATTAACAATATTCACCTAATCAAAATTAATAAAATAAAATATTTCGTACGTAGTGTCTAAGTTTTTAATTTTTTAATATTTTATTCACTCTTCTATTTTTAACTTTTGTAATGTTTCATACGGTGAGTTTAAAAATATGCAACGTTAATTTTTTAATTTCATTGAAGAAACAAATTTCGAAAGTCTCCTTTTAGCTAAGGTATTTATAACAAGATCGTACAAAATAATAAATAATATTTACAACGTTAACAATCTACAGTATAATTGCATTTATAGATTAAAATGGATTACCCTATATGAAGTAGATATAACTTTACACAATACTATGGTAGAGTTTCCCAATTTAGCAAACAAGCTTTTCAGAAGTTTATAAACTACATCCATGAATCCAATCAATAGTTATAAACGTTTAATTTTTTCAATAATCCACTTCACTGGATACGGCAGCGTATCGCTTTTCAGTTTCCCATGTGCACTTTATTTTTTTTCTCGTTTTTAATTGGAATGTTATATCCGAAAAATTTTAAAGTGCCTCTATGTATTCGCAAATTGAAATCTGATTGTTTCGATTACTGATTCAGTGACTATTTAGTTGATCAATTGTCACTTGTAATTCATGTTTACTAAGAATTTATGAAACCTTTCTACATAATTCTTTTTGTGTGACTTTTTTAAATGATTTTGTTACATGCTTTTGTGAATGATTACTTTGTATAACTTTTGTGTATGACTATTTTGTAAGATTCTTTTTGCATCACTTTCTTGTATGATTTTTTATACCATTTTGTTGTACGTCTTTTTGTTTGATGTTGTTATATGATCTTTTTGTATGATTTTTTATATCATTTTGTTGTACATCTTTTTGTTTCATTCTGTTACATGATTTCTTGCATGACCTTTTTGTATGATTTTTTATATCATTTTGTTGTATGTCTTATTGTTTGATTTTATTACATGATTTTTTTGTGCAATTTCTTTGTGTAATTATTTTGTACGATGTTTTTGAATAAATCTAAAAATCGTTTGATAATTTTGAATCTATAAAAAATTACAAGATGTACAGAATACATAAATGAATACTGGGTTCTTCACAAAGTCTGTCCAGTGAAACTTTTTTAAAATTTATATTTGTTTTGCTATTTGTGTAACATAAGTATCTATATTTTTGTTGTTATTTATAGAATTTAACTTTTATTTTCAGTTTTGACAAGTGTCTTTAAAATCATAATTTATTATTATTAATAATTTATCAGTTGCGAAGATTTGATATTAGATAACACAGAAATGGAAATAAAAATAGAAATAAAAATGGAAATAGAAATAGAAAAAGGGAACAAAAAAATAGGGGTAGAAATAAAGACAAAAATATAAATACAGTACTCTAACATTAAAAAGCATCCCGATCTTACAAAACACAAATAAGACTTGAACCGCCATTTTGTGCAACAGAACCAGTCACCCAAAATGTTTCCCACATTCAAAGTCTCCGTCACAAAATCTTTTCATTCTCCATACATATTTCACGAAAAACTATCATACAATAATCATCTAATTCAAACAATAAATGTTTTATAAGCGAACGAGTAAAGAAACGGTCGTCCATTGTAGGTATAAAAGAATTCAGGTCTCGTAACCTTTTTCTGATTTCAGCCATTCCAAATGAGCGTAGACATTCGTTCCGCATGGATTTCAAGAGGTACGAATAAGAAAAGAAGAAACTAAAGTACGGCAAAGGGACAGGAAAGAGGTGAGGTGGGAAAAGGTGAATACAAGGCGATTCGCCATGGATATCGTGAAAGCCGGGGAGAAACTCGAAACCCCTGCGTTGCTTATTTCTTCTTGGCCCATGCAGCTACGTGGATTGCATCCACATTGCTGAAATATCCTATCCTAAGGGATCTCCGGTTCCCCCATATTTATCTCGTTAGGAATGTCTTGCGTACAGGTGCGAGAATTGAGAACTAGTCAAACTTTTGCTGGAATCGATTGAAATTCATCGTCTGTCGAAACTCTGCGCGTTATCATCAAACTTGATTGTTATAGTGATTCTTAATACTTTCCACAATTAGGGACTTTGGGATGTTATAACTTTGGACGAGGAAATTTTGGAGGATTTGATAGGCAATTAGGGAATTGTGAGAATTTGATGTTTTGAGAATTGGGGATTTGGGAATTTGGGTATATTGCAGTTTTTGACATTTTGGGGTTTGGGACTCTTAAATCGTGGGATTTTGTGGTTTTAGAAGTTTGGAATTATGGAATTGTGAGAATTTTACTTTTTGAGAATTGGGGATTTGTGAAATTTTAAATTTGGGTATATTGGCGTTTTTGAAATTTTTGAGTTTTTGGAAATTTGTGAATTTAGAATTCTAGAATTTTGGGATTTTGTAATTTTAGGATTTGGAAGATTTAGGATATGGAAATTTTTGAACTCGGAATTTTGGGATTTTTGGATTTTGGGACGTTAATATTTCGGAATTTGTGAAATTGGAGCTTTCCAATTTTGGGACTATGGAATTTCGGGGCGTTAAAATGTTGGAATTTTGAGAATTCGGAGTTTTGGAAGTTTAGGATTTTAGGTTTTTGGGACGTTAATAATTCGGAATTTGTGAATTTTTGAACTTTGTGAATTTGGAGCTTTGTAATTTTGGAACTATAGAATTTGGGATCGTTCAAATTTTGGAATTTTGAGAATTCGGAGTTTTGGAAGTTTAGGATTTTAGGTTTTTGGAACGTTAATAATTCGGAATTTGTGAATTTTTTAACTTTGTGAATTTGGAGCTTTGTAATTTTGGAATTATAGAATTTGGGATCGTTAAAATTTTGGAATTTTGAGAATTCGGAGTTTTGGAAGTTTAGGATTTTAGGATTTTGGAACGTTAATAATTCGGAATTTGTGAATTTTTGAACTTTGTGAATTTGGAGCTTTGTAATTTTGGAACTATAGAATTTGGGATCGTTCAAATTTTGGAATTTTGAGAATTCGGAGTTTTGGAAGTTTAGGATTTTAGGATTTTGGAACGTTAATAATTCGGAATTTGTGAATTTTTGAACTTTGTGAATTTGGAGCTTTGTAATTTTGGAACTATAGAATTTGGGATCGTTCAAATTTTGGAATTTTGAGAATTCGGAGTTTTGGAATTTCGGGATTTTAGGATTTTCGGACGCTGAGATTTCAAAATTTTTGAATCTTTAATCTTTGCGAATTTCGAGCTTTGGAATTTAGAGGCTATGGAACTCTAGATATAGAATTTTTGAATTTTGTAAATTTGGAGGTGTGGAATTTTGGAACTCTAGGATCTTGAGACTTCGAAACTTTGGAATTCTACAATTTTTGAACATTTCATATTCGACGCTCTGAAATTTTGAGACTTAAGAATTTTTTGCCATTTTAGTATCAAATTTTATCAAATTTAAGAAGTATGTGAACTTGAATGTTTACAATTTTGCGATTTTTAGATTTTGGAACCTTAAGACTCTACAGCTTCATAGCTTTGTGGCTTCATAAATTTCAACCATAACTTTGAAACTTTAAAATGCCTATTCTTTAAAAAAATAGAACTTCGTCATTTTTTAACAGTGTCTAACGACTCAATCTTAAAGGGTTAAAACCCTTCTCTTCGTCTAATTAATATAGAATCAATAAATTCACTCATTCGCTGTTTTCCAAATTATTTCTAACTTCAATGATTTGTGCCAATAGACTGTTATGCGAGATCAATTTTCGGAAATATGACGTTCCATCCTTTTATTTCTGACAGTCAATCTCCTATGATAGCACTTTATGTTTCGATCGCAGCCTTCCCCTACCATCGAACTACCGATCACACGTTTATCTAAGCTATTCGTCTTTGCCCCCATAAAAAAAAGGGAAGAACGCACCTACTCAAGATCCCTGGAACAACCTCTTATCGAGTGGCTTTTGGGCCATTCTCGAACCGAGGAACCTTTGTGACTTCGCATCCGAGGGTGTTTTCATTGCCATCGCAGTGTGCCAAGGGTTTTGGGATAAAACGTGCAAGAAACAACTTTGCAAGCAAAAGGAAATTGTTCTTCGATTTCGGTAGCTTTAAAGCTTCACCGGCGCAGTCGATATTCGATGTATTTTGAAACTGGCACTGTCGATATTTGACGTATTTTGTAGACTTTTTTACGTTTTTTAGATTGGCTTTTCAACTTCGCAAATTCTTCATTTTTGAAATTTTTAGATTTTTTTGTTTGTGAAATTGTAAATCTTTTTATTTGTAAGTTTTCATATTTCTAAATACTTTTATTTCTAAGTTTGTAAATTTCTAACTCTCCAAATTTCTAAATTCTCAAATTTTTACTCTTCCAAATTTCTACATTACCAAATTCCTAAATTTCGAAATTTCTAAATCTCTACATTTTTAAATCTCCAAATTTCGAACTCTCCAAATTTGCAAATCTCCAAATTTCTAAATTTACAAATTTCTAAATCTCCAAATGTCTAACTTTCCAAACTTCTAACTCTCCGAATTTCTAAATCTCCAAATTTCCAAATTTCCAAATCTCCAAATCTCCAAATTTCTAAATCTCCAAATTTCCAAATCTCCGAATTTCTAAATCTCCAAATTTTCAAATCTCCAAATTTCCAAATCTCCAAATTTTCAAATCTCCAAATTTCCAAATCCTCCCCAAATCCCTAAATCCTCAAATTCCAAATTTCCTAATTCCCCAAATCCCCAAATCACCAGACTTGTAAATCTCCAAATACTTCAACCCACAAAATTCCAAATTTCCAAGTTTGCAAATCTTTAATGTCAGCAACTATCAATTACCAAAATTTTCACTTCTTAAATACCGAACTTCAAATTTTGAAAATCCCTAAATTCGATTAGTGAAAATTGAGAATCCCTAGAAAATAATTTAAATACTTCTATACATCTATTTCAAAATTGATCACATTTTTAGTGCATTACAAGTTTCAAAAATTAACACTATTTAATTTTTCTATCTCAGATGTTAGCCCTTACTAAATACATTAAAATATATCAATTTAATAATTAAATAAAGAAGTAATATTTTTAATCAAAGTTAACACGATGTTTTTCAACGTGAACCGTCAATTTTTATTTACGTCAGACTTGCAAAATACTTTAAATTCGTACGGGCGTAAATTTTGTGGTAAATCTCGTATATCAAATATATTCACGGTGCCGTGAATTTGTAGGCTATTGTTACAAACCATGAGAAATACCGTAAAAATCGTAGCAACCGCCCAGATGAACCTTCTGTATAACTGAATATTTTTTGCCTCTATCGTGTACGGAATTACGAAGCGTTGAAATCAAAGTTGCATGACGACTAAATGTTGCAGCCATTTGCGAATAAATTTATTACGTATTAAAAATTAATTATATAATCTTGTAACAATGACCTCATAAACATATCTGGTGATAATAAATCACTGGAAATTATATAGTCGATTTACATTTTTTTAAAATGTTTAAAAATATTCATATCATATTTATATTTCATGTGTATCATGGAGGGACATGGCTGTTTTATTTAAAATTTAATAAATGAGTTAAAAGTAATAATAGAGAAAGATTGAAGAAAAATATGATTATAACATTTTTTTGTTCGTCATCATTTATATGTATGTTATATAACGAGTACAATTTTTTTATATTAATAACATTAATAGTATTATACATTTTCTACATTTTCTTTTGAAAATAATTGTTAGTCTATGTATTTATGTATTTGGTTGAGATGCTACACTTTTTTTACATTAACGATAGTGACGTGTTACTTTGAATTAACAAAAATTTTAAGATTAATTGATAAATTATAATATTTGTTCAGTTTTATTTGATTAGGAACTTCACTATGTACAAATCTGTGAAATAGGTAGTATGCTTGAAAAGTGTTTTATTTGAAGCAAATAGGATAAATGAGTCAGATTGATTGACCAAAAATGTGTTGGGGACGTCATGGATTCGTCATAGATTCGTCATGGATTCGTCATGGATTCGTCATGGATTCGTCATGGATTCGTCATAGATTCGTCATAGATTCGTCATAGATTCGTCATTTGCTGTACGCTTGCAGTACGCTTGCTCTACGCTTATTGCACACTTATTGCAGTGTATTGGCTGTACATTTGTCCTACGTTTGCTATTGACTTGTGATACGCTTGCAATACGCTTGCAGTACGCTTCGTGTACGCTTGTTGTACGCTTGCTGTACGCTTGCAATACGCTTGCTGTACGCTTACTGTATATTTACTGAATATTTGCAGTATCATTGCTGTACGTTTACTCTATGTTTGGTGTTTGTGCGCTATATGTTTGTAGTACGCTTGTTGTACGCTTGCTGTACGCTTACTGTACGCTTGCTGTACGCTTGCTATACGCTTGTTGTACGCTTGCAATACGCTTGCTGTACACTTACTGCATATTTATTGAATACTTGCAGTATCACTGCTATACGTATACTGTATGTTTGCAGTACGCTTGTTGTACGCTTGCTGTACGCTTGCTGTACGCTTGCTATACGCTTGCTATACGCTTGCTGTACGCTTGCAATACGCTTGCTGTGCACTTACTGTATATTTATTGAACACTTGCAGTATCATGGCTATACATTTACTCTATATTTGCTATTCGCTTCCTATATATTTACAGTACGCTTACAGTACGCTTGCATTACGCTTGCTGCACACTTTCCTTTTACAGGAGTACAACCTTAATACACTAACTTCAATAAAATCTAAAAATTGAACTGATCATCACAACTACAATTTACTTATATCTCACTAAAACACGTACTTCAAAACAATATTTGCCTAAATTGTTATTAAAACAAATACTTAAAATGCCATATATGAACATTATTCTAAAGAACATGTACTTATAATACCTCAAATTCATGTTCCATTAGCAATATGCTACTCTATCTACAAAATTTGTGTCTTTTCATCCTTCGTAAAACATTACATCCTTGTATCCATTATTTGCAACATGTGTCTATGTACCCTCCATACAAAATATCTAGTTTCCCATTTATTTATTCTAAAGAGAAGAGGACAAAATAGGTAATTACTGGTGATGTTACCGTAGAGATTCATTTCCTGAGAATAACCGAAGAGGCCTGGATTGGCTGTTGGGCAACGGATACGGAGGATGGTGAAAATTTTTGGAAAATTGAAATATTTCAGGTCCATCCAGCCGGCTCACTGAGATTCCAGGAAAACCTAAGCCGAGCACGGAACACGACGGAATATTTGGCTCGCGTATATGCGCTCCGTCGTTGGCGACACAATAGATTTACGTATTCGGGCAAAAGAGGTGGAACAGTGGTACTACGATAGCCGCGGGGAATCAGCAATCTTGGCAACGGACCAACTGTCGCAAATAGGTATACACCACTGTGCTAACAGTAGGGAGGGGCGTGCGATTCTTTTTCCTTCGTTTTTTCGTTTCTCTCCCTTCTTTTTTTATGGCTCACCATTTTCGGACACACACCACACCGTCTACAATTATACGAACGACAGGGAATTTTAATTTCACCATGAAATTTTGGATCATGCTCCTGCTCAGTGGTTCTCACTACTGTTCTTTAAAATACTCTTTTTCTAGCATTCGTACAGTACTATTCAAAATTTGTGGGATATTTTTATAAGTATTCTATTTTCTTTTGTATACATTAATATATTGTTGGAAAAGGAGAATTTTTTTTTTGTAATACAAATTTTGTAGTCTAAGGGTATTGAAGTTATAGACTCTGTACTTGTTATAGTTTTTTTACAGGGAGTATTAGTGAATTTTTGTATGTTTCTGTGTACAATTCTGTACATTTCTGTAGATTTTTTAATAAAATTTTCATATAATTTTTATGCAATGTTTATGCAATTTTTATGCAATTTGTATGCAATTTGTATACAGTTTGTATGCAATTTGTATGCAATTTTTATGCAATTTTTATGCAATTTGTATACAATTTTTTTACAGTTTTTATACAATTTTATATACATTTTTATTCATCTTTATATAGGTTTCATACATTTGCATAAACTTTTGTACATTTTTATATACTCTTTATACTTCCACACATTTTTGTACATGTTCATTTATTTTTACTTATTTTTATGATTTCATAAATTTTGTATATATTTTGCATACATTTTGTATACATAATGTGTACACTTTTTGTTCACCATGGTATACATTTTTATACATTTCTGTATGCATTTGTGTGCATTTTGGATGCATTAAATTTTGCATACATTTTATACATATTTTTATACAATTTTGTTTACTTGTTGTATACATTTTGTATAAATTTTACATACATTTTATACATATTTTTATACAATTTTGTTTACATGGTGTCCACATTTTTACACATCTTTACAAATTGTTATACATCTCTGTACATTGTTATACATTCTTATAAATTATTATACACTATTATACATACATTGTCATATGTTGTTATATATTTTATATACATATTTTTCATTTTTTATTCCTTTTACAGTGAAACAATTATCCAAAGTGCATTTTGATCAGAAGACATCTGTTGTAAATTACATATAAAAGTTTTGAAATCACTAAAAATTGAAATATGTAAATTCGGTACAGTTCATGTCCGTACTCCGCCATTACGTGTATCCTATCTTCTGGCATCGATGCCATTTGAAATATGCACCGACCCGGAAGAAGTTCGATCGATTTAAGACCGAAGGTGCTTTCCAAATTCTCGTTCAAGCAGTTTCGGCGATCGTGCCATTATGTTGGCGCCAGTTTCTTAGTTATCGCTTTCCTGACATTTCTTTTATTACTCGTGTTACGGGAAAGGGAATTATTCTGCAAGTTTAAATTAACGAAACACGAACGGTACGATTCGAACACAATATTTCGCCATGCAAAGCTGTAATTAGATAACGATTTGGGACGGGATGTAATTTCTTTTATTCATGATTGACTTTGCAGTCTCAATAGTGTTCTATATTTAATAGCAACATATGTCAGACTTTTTATTTGCAACCTCCATTGAACTGCAAGTTCTTGGATTATTGTGAAGCAGTATTTAATTATAAAATTCATATATATTATTTTGTTATTTAGTAACATTCTTTTTGATATATTTTATTTAACAAAGCAGTATAACTGTATATTTATAATAATATTAACAGTTACAATGATAATAACTAATATTGCTTTACTGTGTGTATGTATGTACACATATGTGTATGTTTTATAATATTATTGTTTTATATATTATGTATGTTTTATACATTATCATTAACGGTTACGATGATGATAATTCTTAATATTTTACTATACATGTGTATGTTCACATATGTGTATGCCCTATAAAATAATTGTATAATCATATTAACATTAACAGTTACCATGATAGTAATTCTTAACATTTTACTACATACATATGTGTATGTACATATACACACGTGTTTCACAAAATAATTATATATTTAAAATAAAACTAACAGTTACAATGATAATAGTTGATAATGTTTTGCTGTATATAAGTATGTATACATATATGTATGTTTTATAAAATTTTAGTTAAAATATATTCAAAATATGTGAATAAAAATAATTACATATACATACTAACACCAACAGTTACACTAATTGTATCTGATAATGATTTACCATTTGACTTGAAATATTCCAGAAATTGTTGAGTTTGTTAACAATAGATTAACAAAGTATTTTTTAGTTGTATCTGTTTAGATTTTACATGTAAGAAAAAACAGTTATTATTAAAGACGGCAAATGCGACACCAAACTTTACAAACTTATCAAACCGAATTGGAGATTTCTCATTTTTCGTTCATACAAGGAAAAAGCGGGTTGCTAACGTGTTTTCGGTAAAAAGTTTATATGTTCCGCTTTCTGACAACTGGGTACACGAAAATCCCCTTTCATGTCAAACGAACCTGAATGATGCACACATCTTGCGTCTATCCATGTGCGCGACAGCATGCGCAAATTCTTGGTTAAAAGAGAAAAAAAACTGTACCAAATACTACGGCTACTATGGACTTTGCAAACTGTTGAAGTTTTGTAATGTAGTCAAATTCATTCGATTACAAATTTCTAAATTTTGAAATTTTTCAATTATCAAATTTCTAAGCTTTCAAATTTTGGAATTTTGCGACTTCCAAATTTACTAATTCTTATATTTTCAAATTTTGGAATTTTGGATTTTCTACATTTTTGAATTTCTAAATTTTGGAATTTCCACTTTTTCAAATCTCTATATTTTCAAATTTCTAAATCTCCAAATTGCTAATTTTCCAAATTTCTAAATCTCCAACTTCCTAAATATTCAAATTCCTAAATTTCCAAATTCCTAATTCTCTAAATTTCTAAATCTCCAAATTCCTAAATCCCCAAATTCCTAAATCTCCAAATTCCTAAATTCCCAAATTCCTAAATCCCCAAATTCCTAAATCCCCAAATTCCTAATTCTCCAAATTCCCAAATATACAAATTCCTAATTCTCCAAATTTCTAAATCTCCAAATTCCTAATTCTCCAAATTTCTAAATCTCCAAATTTCCAAATCTCCAAATTTCTAAATCTCCAAATTTCCAAATCCCCAAATTCCTAATTCTCCAAATTTCTAAATCTCCAAATTTCTAAGTCTCCAAATATGTAAACCTCCAAATTCCTAAATCCCCAAATTCCTAAATCCCCAAATTCCTAATTCTCCAAATTCCCAAATATACAAATTCCTAATTCTCCAAATTTCTAAATCTCCAAATTCCTAATTCTCCAAATTTCTAAATCTCCAAATTTCTAAATCTCCAAATTTCCAAATCTCCAAATCTCCAAATCTCCAAATCTCCAAATCTCCAAATTTCTAAATCTCCAAATTTCCAAATCCCCAAATTCCTAATTCTCCAAATTTCTAAATCTCCAAATTTCTAAATCTCCAAATTTCTAAATCTCCAAATTTCTAAGTCTCCAAATATGTAAACCTCCAAATTCCTAAGTCTCCAAATTTCTAAATTTCCAAGTTTCAAAATTTCTTAATTTCTCATATATCAAAATGTATCTCCGAATTAGAAAATTTAAAAATCCCTAAGTTTCCGAATTAAGAACGTTTAACTACGAACCCAGGAGAATTAATTCCCTAGACCAGTGACTAGTATCATCCACAAACCATATTCCACGAATCAACTTTAATTAACGTCACCATAAAAGTTTATGCAAAGTACCTATCAATGTTAGGTTAATAACACTAGCCTAGGGAGTTTCTAACTCGCTCAGATTCTTAGTAAAGTGTCCTTAGATGTTAGTTAACATATTAGAATGCAAATTCTGTTTACGAGGGGATCGTTCGAGGTCTCCCGACGAGACCCATTCATCACGTGTCTAGATGAGGATAGGTACACATCCGAGGCGCTAGGTCTCAAAGAACGTTCCAGTACAGCGAACTTTGGAAGCACGCCGTTTTCCTAAGACTGAAACGAATGAGCCCATGTGTCTCGTCGTTACGCTTAGCCGAGTTTCGGAAATCTCGAAAGTCTACCTGGCTAATTTGTCGTAGGAAGGCTTTCGACGAGTCCGTTACACCAGATAAACGCACTTTAGGTTGGTCCACTCGAAAATCCAATTCCCACGTTAACACTACTAATTTAACGTTACATAAATCACTGTTAAGTATTTTATTGGTATTTCATATTATTCGTACTGAAGACTTTAAGTACTCTTATTCACTAGATACGTTTCACATGAAGTTACTAGTAGCAACTATAATTTGTCGTTTTGAAGTAGTTTATGTTTTACAGTAAATGACAGATGAAGACAGAAAATACTATGCAATAGTATGTAATATGTAGGCTGAACTTAACGCTCACTTATCGCAGACGGTCTCCGTAACTGCCGCTCAGTTAAGAAGACCTGTATGACGCAGAAATGAACTATACTTACTACTGAAGTTTCTTGTGATATTAAATTATATTTTTATTGTGATACATTTTTATTGTAATAGTTGACACAAATATATTGTAACAATTAAAACAAATTTTCATATTTTAAGACTGAAACAAATGTTCATATTGTAACGATTAAAACATATATTCATACTGTAAAACAGATGTTTATACAATAAAAATTAAAACAAATGTAACAGATGTTTATATTATTAAACAAATATTGTGAAAATAAATATTTAGATTATAATACTTGAAATTATTTTAACAAAAGTATAATATAAATATTTGGAAAAAGAGTATTAAGTGTGAAGTCATTAACGTTTGTTTAATGATTGTCATAAATGGATTATCGAAAATTAATGAACAATTCATCGAACGTTTACGATACAGGAAAAGTCCGTTTTAAGTCATGATTTAACAGTCCACTGGTAAATTTTACATCTTCAGATATTAATAACCAACTTTCGACAGTGCATATGGAGGTTATACCACGCAATTGGATCAAGATATAGCTTCGGAACTCCTGACTATAGTTCATTGAGCAATATAAAGCAGAAAGCTCTCTTGTAACACTATCTCCCGAGGAACATAATATACGTAAACCCCAGAGAAAATAAATCACTATAACTATAACCATAACTTTAAAACGATAGACGATAGAACAGAATTTCATTAGCAAATATTAAATAGCATCGAAATACATCGTGTACATGGCTGTTAGTGTCATTGGCTATTTATGTGAAGATGGATTAATTGTTATTAAGTATTATTTCAATTTATAAATTGATATTGCATTTTTAAATTTTTATAAGAAAATTTTAAGTCTGAAATTTTACGAGTCTTATGTGTTAGTAAAGTAATGTATTTTATTACTCATCATTGTACATATATCTGTATGTCATATAACTAGTATTAGTAAAAACATACTCTACAAATTTATATTTATCTATTAGCTTTGTTAGTAGTAATGATAATCGTACATATATCTGTATGTCAGATAACTGGTATTAATAAAAACATACTCTACAAATTTATTTTCAAGTAATTTATAGTTATCTATTAGCTTTGTTACTACTAATGATAATCGTACATATATCTGTATGTCACATAACTAGTATTAATAAAAACATACTCTACGAATTTATTTTCTAATAAATTACATTCATCTATGAACTGATTTGCAATTTATCTATTCACTGTGTTCCATTCCTCATTCAAACAAATAATAATAATCAAAGTATGAAAACACAAATATAACAAAAATAATGCACATCGGCAAAGGTCCATCAGATAAACAATATCCGTATTTATAATACGAATTATTTGTGATATGCAGTTAAATCATTTCTGTTTATTAAATTACAACTAAATATAAATTTTCGACTGTGAACGCGCAACCTGTTTGCGAGTAAACAAAATACCGGAGATAATTGTTTATGCTGGTCAATCGATAAAACGACGAGTTTGCGAAAAATAAAGTAGAAAGAGAAAAATAATCGGGAGATATTGCTTTTCGAATATTCATCTGGGAGAATAATCTTGACGGCAACTCCGCGCAATCGCGGATGTAAAACAATTCGCTGTACAAACTCGTGAAAAATGAAAGAAACCGGAGAGAAAAAAGGATTCCGCAGAATTTCTCCCTCCCTGCTTCTCAGTCGAAACTTCCCTTATTTTCGCGCATGATAAATTTCCAGGTGATTACACCGCAAGCTTCTTATTAGATTCAGGCACTCATTAATTACATGTTAATTAATCAAGCTGCTTCAGTTAGGCGGCTTTTCCTAACGTAACGGAGGTGCCTATTCATCTGGAGAAGAATGCTGGAGAGACTGCGTGGTGAAAGCCATTTTCGAGAAAAACAAGATTGCACTTGTTCGCTTTCAACCCTTCTATCATTCAATTAATTAATTAAACTTGTTGTTTCGACTCGTGTGCCATTATAAATTGCGTAGTCGTATTCGGTTGAAAATTGTTAAAAATGTTAACAATTTTTTGTTCAAAAAACTTTTATGTTCCTCTCTATTTACTTTAAGATTTCTAGCTAAAAAGTTAGCAGTTAGAATTTTAACGAGGTAAAAAATTGTCTGATTGAAATATTGTAACATTTGTGTAATTAATTGTAATTTATTTATATAATTATATGTAATTACACACATATATACTTACTATAATCATATTTACTTACACTTAATGATATTAATAATTTACTTGTAACCTTACAATTGTAATTGTATCTAAAATTATATTTATATGCGACATGTTTGTGTGTAAAGTAAGAACATTTATCAAATGATTATATGACAAAAGCGACCTCTATAATTTATCACAAGTTAACCGCTGGCACATTCATGTCAATATTTAACGAACGCATACTTGAACTGGAATTTTGTAACAAACGTGCAACTGAGCCAAATAAATAATTGTATTAAATACTTGAAGATGCAAAGTCAATTAAGTTCGTCAAAAATTGAGTTCGTCTCGTCATTCTGATAAAAATGGCGATCAAAATTCTGATAGCTCACAAAATGGCGATCTAATCACACATAACCTTACATGAGCTGAACGTACATAAAACAAAAGTACCTTTTCGAAATAATGAATCCTGCAAGACATTGCCAGACTTCAAACATTGGATAAATACGTTTCCCGAGAAGTCCAGTATATTTCTAGCATCTATCAAACTATCATCGCAAGTCATAAATCACCCGGCACAAATCCTGTATTACCGCAAGTGATAACTGTTTCCCAAATTATTTCCACTCGATATTAAAGGTAAAATTCAAGAACACGCAATCGGACGTAAAATATCACGTCAATCTTTTCCCGGAAGGTGGAAACGAGCAAACAGAATGAAAATCGAACGGCACAATCTACTTGCTTTTATCGGAATATCTGCTACTCCCGGTACATTCTTCATATCTCGATATGAAAGTCCAATACCTATGTATCTAGATTTTCTTTCACATCCACGAGTAGCCGTCGGCGTACGTATTTCGTCTTCGTCTTCGTCTTGTAGGACTGGTTGGCTGTGAGATAACAATGCAAGCGAGGAAACCAATATCAACTGGGTTCGAAGCAGGTTCGGATTAATGAGCTCGCGGTCTGCGTTGTAAACGTAGTCATCGAGAAGCTCACCACGGTATTGGAGATTTGATTGATCCCGGCCTATATCGCGCCAGAGACAGTATTGTGCTACTAGTGCTAATTCCTATTAGTGGACGTTCCTCGTATAAGCTTGCACAGCACGATGCCACCTCTGGCTATAAACGCCCGTAGAATCTCGTCCGAGCATTCGTTATCGTCCAGTTCACCTTACCATAATTAAGATGGGTCCTTCGGGATCCCGATGTATCTGCTTCGTGTACCTGTCCTGATTGTCCAAATACTTGCAACGTAGATTGCGTCCTTTACGAAGGATAGCTTCCGGAAGGATATATTCTGATGGTCCTACTTTTACATTTTTCATGTTCTTGAAATGTGTGATACAGTCAAAGGTGTCGTATTTAAACTTGATGATCTTTTGCATTTTCTGTAAATCGAAAAATATGTTAATAAAAATATCATGTAATATGTGTTTTGAATTCGTCTCGATGCCCTCTAAAGCTATGAATAAAAAAAAATGTATGTTCCTATTTAAAAAACCCAAGGTGACCTTGACTTTGCCAAGAAAACAAACTGTTTTCGAAATTTGCTTTACTAATATCTATTGTGCACTTCATACTCTACAAATATTGTTCTAAACTTTTTTTTGTAAGGTGGCTACAAGTGGGTGAAAAATCGTGAGTAGCGTTACAGGTAACACCCTGTATAATAGTTTAGGAGAAAAGTATGAACATAAACCTTTACAAGATGGTTTCCAAAAGCTGTACAATAGTTGCTGATAATTAAATATTTTATTATTCGTATAATCAATTTTTGACTGTATTTGTAAAATATTGATCTTACATTTAATCCAAGTAATAGTAAATATAAACAGCAAGTTAGTAATAATAATAGTAAACAAGTAACAGTAATAAATTCTTACAAAGCAAGAAATGATCGACGTTTTAAAAACCATAAATATGATAATATATTCAGATGTGTCTATATCGACAATTTTCATAACATATAAACGCTTGAACATTCACGTGAACGTGCATTAAAATCGCTCATTTAAAATTTATATTGTGTATTACCGTACAGATTTACAGAAATGCGCGAGATTTTAATTGAATTTGCGACTCGACGCATCTCATGCGCTCGTGAACGGTCTGCATTAACAACAGTAATTTTTAAATATTTCGCGAATGCTGAATTTATATATTTTCTAGTGTTCGTAAGAATCGAAAGATAATTGTCAAGTTAAAATATAATTACCGAGTTACAATTATAATAAAAAAAATTGTGAAGCTCAAATTATGATACCGAAAGAATTGAAAATGAAAAGAAAGAATATTAAAAATTTTTATCATTTATATGAACTGAGAATTTCAACTAGTTTTTTGTTTATTTTGTTATTTTATTTTTATATTTGTTACTTATTTTGTTACTTTATTTTAAGGTTCTTAAGAATTAGTGTAATTAGAAATTAAGGTGATTATAAATTAATTTTGTTATTAAGGTTACGAATTAATGTTACTAATACTGCGTGTATTCTTAGACATTTTCTATGATATTGTTAGTATAACGTAATGGATTCAGTCAAAAATATAATAAATAGTAAATAATCAATATTATATAGAATATCAACAATAACAATTGTAATGATTTCAGTATTTGTATTTATTAATTTGCAATGACAAACATTAATGGGGACTACGAATTTTGTCACTAGTGGCGCTGCTAGCGGTTTCGGTCCCATATGTGACGCTAGTGGTGCCCTCTAGGACGAATTCCGCCTTAGCCTCTCTATTTTCACACTGTTATTTGTCATTGTTTACTTTAAACAAATTGTATAAGTACATTAAAAATTAGTTCTCTTAAAAATTCACGAACGGAAAAGTTTAATTGTTCTTAAATTTATTTTTGTTACAATCACTCTCTTTGCCAGCATCACCCACTTGTGTCATTAATGTTCACCTTATATATTTCTAGCAACATTTTGAAATTAACTTTATCCTTAAACTTGACTGACTTAATTTGTCCTTTATCCTTAACTGTATCTTTAAAAATATTTCATAGCGTTAATTTCATCACACTTTATATCGTATCATATTTTTTAAATGTCTCTGATCGAACATTTCATCCTCCCTCACTACGATTGCTATCAACTGCTTAGCGTTTATGGTTGTTGAACTCAATAACAACCAATTGTGGTACTTTAATTATTGATGCAAATGGTTCAGAATAAGTCCGAAATGGTTAAAGGAGGCGTTGATAGACGCGTTTGAACGTCCGCGTTCGATAAACAGCTTTTCTCGCATCACTCTCATCCTATTTCTCATCATTCGGCGAATTAGGAGCCGTAAGGGACATTGATTGCAGTATGTGCCTCGTTGCACGCATGATTAGAGCTGCACCGGTGTAATTGAGTGGGCGGATTTCCGATTTACATTATCGTTGAAGATGTTGCTGCACCCTCGGTTACTAATGGCACGGACACACGCAAATGGTCCAGCGGCCTACCGATCTGGCTCAGCAACCGGCAATGTTCCCTTAGTTTCTAACGTTCGGTTGCAGGTGTGTACCTGGCTGGTGTTTCTCAAGAGTAAGCAGCAGGGGGTGTCGTAACCGCAGCCCGTGAGTGATATACCCTCAATATCCACACTTTACCCTAAGATCTCACTAAATCTCTCGGTTGCTTGCCTAACCGTCTCCCTGGTGCGCCCGTAAGTCTGCATACACACTGTTCTCGCTTTATGAGATGTAATACTTTCTCGAGTTCTCCAGAATCGACGGAGTGTTCGGTCAATTCGCTTGATTCATGCGATGCGATATGTGCTTCTTTATTACGGGCCAGTTTATCGGGTTTTAGACGCTGAACAGATACATGAACACCTGACGCGAAATGATGGCGGACATTCGCCTAAAGATGTACGCGCGGATTAACGTTCCAACGGACATCACCTCGTTATTCTTCTTGTCTGCTGTAGAAAATGTTATGTAACTTTTATCGACATTGTTTCTGGCGGAATTACAAAAACTTGGAACTTGTCAATTGCTGTCATGACATTATGGATATTATATATTAAAGGATTTGTGATTATGTAGATTTTAATTTCACGGTATTTCTAGTTCTTAGTGAATTGTAAAGAAGCTACTTCGTTCAAAAAAAAAGAAGGAAAGTTTGTAACAGTAATTAATTTTTGATATTAACTTCTAGGTACAAAACAGTTATATGGAGCGAAAACATTATGGAGCATAAACAGCTGTCCAAATGAAAAATTAATACAGCTCGCAGGTTGTCCGCAAGAAGCAGAATAAAGGGACCAAATGGTTTCTGCTGGATACGTTCGATTTTCTTCTGGAACTGTCTTTTGCCACAGCTGTTGCCGGCTGTCAAAGATCAGAGAAAAAAGCGCCACACCGACGTAAACGTGAAAGGAATTTCATAGCGATACAATCTTCATTCGATGAGAAAATCTCTCGTTTATGATGTGAAGAAATTATACGCGGGAGGGCGCTCGCTGAGCAACAGGCGTTTTAAACATTCATTAGGGGAAAAATGAGAGAAACATGTGGTTCATATGAATGCATTTAAATCGCCTTTACCCTCGTTTGATATTTCCGGTCTTGGCGTTTCTTAACCGCGAGTGTTTTAAATACTGTTTTATTAATTTCATGTGTAACGTGTATTTTAATCATAATTCATTTGATGTAAATAATGACATGTTTCGTTAAATACTTTTCTAATTTTTTATTTTCCCATCAATGTGTTTTCTATTTTAGAGTGTTTAGATTCTGATTTAGACTGGAATTATTTTTGGAAGTCATGTGGTAAATATTTTGAATTTTTTTTTACGGGATTGCTTTAAATATATTTGCAAATTTCTTTAATGGTGTTTTTATGTGGGACACCATTTTTGAATCACTCTGTTAAGTTTATAGTAAGGTGTCACTATGAAGTTGAGATCCACTGATGTTCATTAAAATTCATTTTAACTCTTCGTTTTAATTCAAATATCACAAATATTTTATATTCTTGTGTATACATGTAGCATTCTCATATTATACAGGGTGTCTCACAACTAGTGTAGGTCCAGGAAATGGGGGCTAGCTGATTGGTCCATGTTTTTCCTTAATAACTCAAAAACTAAGCTTCAAACGCCATTTTTGCGAAGGAAAATCTTGTTCAGAATCACATTAGACCTACTAATCCCACACTAGTAAATACATGCTACACGACCTACACTAGTTGTGAGACACCCTGTATATTCTTGTATACCTAATACATGTTCTTATATCTTCTCATATTCATATATTACATATTCTCATATATTCTTAAATATTACATACTCTTACATGCATCCTCATTTGTCCACATATTACATATTCCTATATTACATAATTTAAAATATATAGCTTCATATATTCGTAAGTATTACAAATTCTTACATATATCCTCATATTATATATTCCAGTATTATATTTTCCAAAATACTAATAATTATCATATATGTTAATTTTCATACATTTTAAGTGTTACATATTCCTGCACATATCCTCATATTACGTATTCTCCTTTATATGCATACTTCATTAAAGTATACAATCATTACAAACAACTGCAGCATCATACACAAAATAACAGACTATAAAAACAAAACAACTAGATATGTAATATAAGTACACCTCAATTTACAAACACGAGTACAAACAAAAATGTAACAATGGTTCCCCATTTGATGAATTCACGTTTCAATTCAATGCCCTGTTGCGTCTGCGAAACATAATTGTGCTAATTTCGTTTTAATAAAGCTACATACTTCATTTCTCGCTGAATAAATTCTGGGTACAAAAATGTGAATGTTACTGTTCATTTAATTAGTGCAGCGCGGAAGAAAAAGGCCGACGTGAAACAAATATTGGGACACCGTTGAATCTGGGTCATCTCACTTCTTTCTGCAGCTATTGTTTCGAACCGGGTACAAAATATATAGCTGAATTTCACATTTGCGGTTAAAATTCATAATACTCCCTAATAGACCATGACTGTTTTTAATTTTACTATCAAAAATCACGTTTTACTCTTTTATTATTTAATATTTTACAGAAGTTGTTAGTGAAGCGTCAAATATTCTTTTAATATGTATTTTATTAATAATATTATTAGAAAATTGGAAATTTGGGACTATTGGGAGATTTTGGAATTAGGAAATTAGGGAATTTGGGATTTGATAAAATTGGCATTTGGGGTACTTGGGATTTGGGGACTTTTGGGAATTTAGGATTTGGAGAGTTTGGGGTTTGCAGAGTTTAGCATTTTGAGAGTTTAGGATTTGGAGAATTTGAACTATTGGGAGATTTTGGAATTAGGAAATTGGGGAATTTGGGATTTGATAAAATTGGGATTTGGGGAATTGAGGATTTGGGGTATTATCTGGGATTTGGGGACTTTTGGGAATTTAGGATTTTGAGAGTTTGGAGTTTGCAGAGTTTAGGATTTGGAGAATTTAGACTATTGGGAGATTTTGGAATTAGGTAATTTGGAAATTTAGGATTTGATAAAATTGGGATTTGGGGAATTGAGGATTTGGGGTACTTGGGATTTGGGGTATTATCTGGGATTTGGGACTTTTGGGAATTTAGGATTTGGAGAGTTTGGGGTTTGCAGAGTTTAGCATTTTGAAAGTTTAGGATTTGGAGAATTTGAACTATTGGGAGATTTTGGAATTAGGTAATTTTGAAATTTAGGATTTGATAAAATTGGGATTTGGGGAATTGAGGATTTGGGGTACTTGGGATTTGGGGTATTATCTGGGATTTGGGGACTTTCGGGAATTTAGGATTTGGAGAGTTTGGGGTTTGCAGAGTTTAGCATTTTGAAAGTTTAGGATTTGGAGAATTTGAACTATTGGGAGATTTTGGAATTAGGTAATTTGGAAATTTAGGATTTGATAAAATTGGGATTTGGGGAATTGAGGATTTGGGGTACTTGGGATTTAGGGTATTATGGATGTGGAGAAGTTGAGATTTCAGGAATCTGGGATTTGGAGACTGAAGAATTTGGGATTTGGAGAGTTTGGGGCTTGCAGAGTTTAGCATTTTGAGAGTTTAGGATTTGGAGAACTTGGGATTTGAGGAATTTAAGAATTGGGAGAGATGGAATTTGGAGAACTTGGAGATTGGAGAATTTGGGGTTGGCAGAGTTGGAGATTTGGAGAGTTTGGGATTTGAGAAATTTAGGAGCTTGGAAACTTGGGAATTGAAGGATTCGGGATTTGAGGAGTTGGAGATTTATTTGGGATTTGTGGAATTTAAGAATTGGGAGAGGTGGAATTTGGGGAACATGGAAATTGGAGAATTTGGGGTTGGCAGAGTTTGAGATTTGGAGAGTTTGAGTTTTTAAAATTTGTGATTTGAGGAATTTAGAAATTAGAAAAGTTGGATTTGGGGAAAATAGAAACTTGGAAACTTGGGAATTGGAGAATTTGGGAAAGTTGGAATTTGTAAGTTCAAAAATTTTCGAATTCGGTAGTTTCTAAATTCTAAAGTACGTAAATTTGGAAATTCCAAATCTTCAAGATACGTAAACCGTACTTAGAAATTTGTAAACTAGTATATTTGTGAACGTGTAAATTTCTATATCTGAAAATTTGTAAGCTTGCAAATTCATGACCTTGTAAATATCTAAACTTGTAAATCTGTAAAGCAGTCAATTAGTGAACTCGTGAACTTTCAAACTCCAAATTTCAATATCTTCAAATATTCAAATTCCGAATTGTCTACCCATCAACACTCATGTACCAAACGTCCCTGCATCTTGCTATGTGTCCACTAACTCCTCAATGCGATAATCCTTAGGACCACGAACGAAAATGCACAAAATTGCATGAGGGAAGTTTGAACAGTGGCCATAACATTGAAATTACTGCTTATATTAGCACAAGTACATTCAATGACGAAGATAATGTGCATTTACACGTTATGTAAATCGTGGGTATCGCTATCGGTCGTGAATCCTACAACTATTATGTAAGTATATGCATACATCAACTAGGCCAACAGCGAACCATGTATTACTCGCACGCGTTAAACTGCTGAACACGCAATTCCATACGTTTAATGTCTTCTGGACTCGTATTAACACCAGCAAAGATATAAATATTATTACTATAAAGTAACACTCAAAATAACTGAAACTGCACCCATTTTGTTCATATTACAAAAATTTTTACTTCTAAAATTTAATGTTAAAGTTTAGTGTCAAATATATATTTTTATATAAACAAGAGGTGATTTTGCCAAATTAGTATGATTTATTTGTGATAGCAAAATGTAGAACTAAAAAATAAAAAATAAAAAATTTTATGTTAAATTTTAATGTTAAATATATATTTTTATATAAACAAGAGGTGATTTTGCAAAATTAGTATGTTCTTTTTGTAATAGCAACATGTAGAACTAAAAAATAAAAAATAAAAAATTTAATATTAAAGTTTAATGTTAAATATATATTTTTATATAAACAAGAGGTGATTTTGCAAAATTAGTATGTTCTTTTTGTAATAGCAACATGTAGAACTAAACAATTAAATATTAAAAAAAAAATTAAACTAAAAATTTGGAAAATATTCATAAAGTTAGGATTAAACTTCTTTAGTGACAAAAATTGTTTATGGGAACATAGAAATTTGGGTATGTATTTGAAAATATAGAGCTTTGGGAATATTGACATTTGGCACTGTAGAGTTTGGGAAATGTAGAAACTTCGGGATTATAGTAAAGGAGAAATACAGAATTTTTGAAAAAATATTTTGGGAATATAGAAATTGGGGAATATGGAGATTTAAGGATTATGGAATTTGGAGAAATCAGAATTTTGGATAAAATATTTTGGGAATATAGAAATTGGGGAATATGGAGATTTGTGGATTATGGAATTTGGAGAATACAGAATTTTAGAAAAAATATTTTGGGAATATAGAAATTGGGGAATATGGAGATTTGAGGATTATGGAAGTTGGAGAATTCAGAATTTTGGGAATATAGAGATTTGAGGATTATAAAAGTTGTAGAATTGAAAATTTTGGGAATATACTCTTGGAAATATAGGAATTCAAGGATATAGACATTCATATTTGAAAATATAGAAATTTGGGGACACATAGAAATTTAGAGCCATAGACAATAATCTTCAGTATTAAAGAATAGTGATTTGGGCACATAAATATTTGCAGAAACATAGAGGTTTAAAAACGTACAGATTTTTCAATATTCAGTTTTCCAAAACAAAAAAGTGTGGAATATGTCAATTTTGAAATATTCAGATTTTAAGAACGTAAAAATTGCATACTACTGAAATTTGACATTGTATACACATCTATTCTTTACCTAACCAAGTTAAACTATCAGCCCAAACAAATTTCTCATGAACATCCCTAAATCTATAAAAACCCCCTATGGACCATAAAACTACTTCTGACGTCCAATGAAAATGAACCATCCTGTAGCACACGCTCGAAAAACGAAATTCAGTCAATTAATTCCGAACGAATATTAAACGATGTATCAGAGTTGATCAAGTTTTAATATCGCGAACGTTAAATGACTAATATTTGATATTTGCTTATGAAAATTCTTTGGAGACCAGGTCCCTCGTACGAGTCAGCGCACTTTATCCGGTGTTTACCTTTCTCGGGACGTACCATCTAGTTGAAAAGCTAGTGGAGAATTCTCGACGGATTAGTGGTGCGTTCATATGCGTTCCTTTAAGCAACAGGCGTTTTAACTGGCTGTCAAGTGAGAATTCATTCACGAGTCGACAGTGCTGAATCAAGTGTACTCGAGGCCACGGCTGCAGGCTAGCTTTTGGTACATCGGTGACGTAAATGGCCGTGCTGGCTCAAACACGTGCAACTGGTTCGTTGAATCTGTCGAGCCTCTCGTGATTTCGTTTCGAGGCCTTTCCAGTATGTCTGCGTTCGATCCGCTCCCGTCGTTTCACGTCATTGACAGGCAAACGTATCGATGCGTTGTCGTTAATGGATGTACATTTTGCACTTTCATTTGCATCAATTATCGGTGTTCCAATTATTTCAGAACACGCACGATTGCGCGTAACTGTGCTGCATTTCAAGTTGTCGCAACGCGACGCGTGTTTTTTGGGAAAAATACGCGTTGTGCCACGAATCGATTGATTATTGGTAGCTGACAGTTGTTATGATAGTTTTTTTTTTTACGAACAATGTTATATGGTAGCAGGATTTGGAAATCCAGGTTTCTGGATTTTGGGGATTTGAGGACTCTGGAGATTTGGAGATTTGTGGACTTGAAAATTTGGGAATTTGTAGATTTGTGGATTTAGGGATTTGGGATGTGTGGATTTGGAGATTTGGGGATTTGAGGAGTTGGGGAGTTGGGGATTTGGGATGTGTGGATTTGGGGATTTGGGGATTTGGGGAGTTGGGCATTTGGGATGTGTGGATTTGGGTATTTGGGGATGTGTGGATTTGGGTATTTGGGGATTTGGGGATTTGGGGATTTGGGGATTTGGGGAGTTGGGATTTGGGATGTGGGGATTTGGGATGTGGGGATTTGGGATGTGTGGATTTGTGGGTTTGTAGATTTAGGGATTTGAGTATTTGGTGCTTTCGTGTAGGTTTAGGGATTTGGGGATTTGGGACTTTCGGGACTTGTAGGTTTAGGGATTTGGGGATTTGGGGATTTGGGGATTTGGGGATTTGAAGATTTGAGAATTTGAGGATTTGAGGATTTGAGATTTGGGGATTTGGGAATCTAGGGATTTTTGAATATGAGGATTTTGAGATTTGGGGATTTGGGGCTTTCGGGACTTGTAGGTTTAGGGATTTGGGAATTTGGGGATTTGGGGATTTGGGGATTTGGGGATTTGAAGATTTGAGAATTTGAGGATTTGAGGATTTGAGAATTTGGGGATTTGGGAATGTGAAGATTTGGGTATCTAGGGATTTTGGAATATGAAGATTTTGGGATTTGGGGATTTGAGAATTTAGAGATTTGGGGATTTGGGGATTTGGGGATTTGGGATGTGTGGATTTGTGGTTTTCGGGATTTGTAGATTTAGGGATTTGGGAATTTGGGTATTTGGGTATTTGAGGATTTGAGGATTTGAGGATTTGAGAATTTGAGAATTTGAGAATTTGAGAATTTGAGAATTTGAGGATTTGACGATTTAAAATTTGGGAGTAGGAAGTTAATGGGATTTGCAGATATAGGGTTTTTTGTTATGAAGGATTCGGGGATTTGGTATTTGGAAATTAGTGATTTTGATTAAGGGGTTTAGGATTTGAAGGTTGTGGCATTTAGGGACTTATGGACACAAGGATTTGGAACATGAGATGTAAAGATTCGGATTTGAGATGTTGACGATTTGAGGATTTGATAATTTGAGAATTTTACAGTATGATGATTTGACGTTTTGAGGATTTGTCGATTTGAGCATTTGAGGATTTGACGATTTGAGCATTTCATGATTTGAGGATTTGAGAATTTTACAGTATGATGATTTGACGATTTGAGGATTTAACAATTTGAGAATTAGACAATTTGAGCATTTGATGATTTGACGATTTGAGGATTTGACAATTTGAGCATTTGAGGATTTGACAATTTGATCATTTGATGATTTGAGGATTTGAGGATTTGACGATTTAACGATTTGACGATTTAAGGATTCCAGGATTTGAGGATTTGAAGATTTGAGGGTTTGAGGATTTGAGGATTTGACTATATAAGAATTTGAAAATTTGAGGATTTAAAGTTTGGAATTTGGAGATTCAGGTATTCAGAGTCTTAGGAATTTCCAAATTACAGGATTATAGGATTTTGGATGTTTAGTTATTTTAGGACATACAAATGTAGAGATTTGAATTTGAGGATTTAACGATCTGAAAACTTCAGGACTTAAGGTTTTGGAATTAGGGATTTGTAGTTTGAGGATTTGGCATTTGAGAATTATTAATTTAGGCTTTAAAAACGTGAAATTGAGCAAATTGAAGCTTTAAGATACGCGTAGATTTGAAGATTTGAGACTTGCGACTTGCGACTTGCGACTTGAGACATGAGACTTGAGACTTGAGACTTGAGACTAGAAACTTGAGACTTGAGACTTGAGACGTGAGACTTGAGACTTGAAAGTTTAGAATTTAGGACTTGGAGCATGTGGATTTATAATGTTAGAAGCTGCAATTTACAGATTTGTGACTCTGCGAATTTAAGGATTTGACAATTCACAATTTATGATTTAGAGACCCAGTGATTTGATGTTCAGAGAATTCAAACTCCGATTTGCAACATAATTACCCAGAACTATATAAAAAATGTCATAAATAAATAATTCGTAAATACAGTGACTAAGCTTTCATTCCTTCCTACATCTACCCAATAAATCCAACTGAAACAGTAACGAAATAATTACTCGGTCCAATTTGCAAGGAACTAAATGTCCCCAAAAACGTTCGAAACACGCGTCACAGAATCCGGACTTATTGCTTGGGCAAGTGCCACCGCGTTTCCAAGTGTACGATCGACCGGTCGCAATCGTTTTGTGTATTCAAGCGACAATCGAAAATTGTTTCGCCGGTAAAAATTGCGCGTCGGAGGAAGCCAGCGAAAACCAGAAACTTTTTTTTGTAGGTCACCGAATAAATTCACCCCGGGGTCTGATCGGTTAAACAGAGACAACGTTCGGAAAGCGTGACGGAAAGAACGTCGATGCCGCGCCACGGTACAATGGCTTATATCCCATTAGGTATTCCTGAAGTACGATTTGAAAAGAGAAAAGAAATAGGAATTACACCGCAACAACTTCGTACAACGAGACAGTTTGTTCGTCGGATTCTGGGCACCGTCCAATTCTCGGGTAGCCCGAAGTTCACGATGACTCGGCGTAATCGCCTTCTCCTGGGCAATACGACACAAGGCGTGGCGTGGCGCAGTTGTAGAAAGTTTTAACGCGGCCGGCGTGATCTTGCAAATAGCCGTCGTAAATCAATAGCAAAAGGGCGTTGGGTGGGCTGCCGGCTGTAGAGACGGAAGGGAGAGTAAAACTGTGGGGAAGGGGTAACGAGAAATTGAAGGAGCCCGTCGTAAATGGATGTTCGCGATTACGAGAAAAATCGTATATAAATGGCGGCCGGTGGTATGAGAAACGAAGCGCCACAGGATGAAGTTTTATCTGTCGGGAAAGGCCGCGATGCTCGGAGAACCGACGGAGACGAGCTGAAACGGAATTTGTCCCGGTGACGGTGCACGTTTCGACGGGGAAGATTTTGAATCAAAGATCGATTATCGTGGAGCCCGCGATCGAACGAGCAATACTCCATCTTTTGTTAACCCCCGTTCCGCGTGCGTGGACTCTGTTTTTTCGACGAGTTCGATAGAGGAACGTTACGCTTTCGCGTTTCATTTGTCACGACGGTTTATCGACCGTGAAGCCGCATGACGGAAGATTACGACGGAAAGGCGTTTGAATCGTAATCGCGTCGTTGCGATTCGTGCGGAAGATTCGAACATAATGGAGACCTCGGACGATCGGTTGGGATTCGATAAAATATGGTGGAAACGCGATGTACGTTCAGAGATGTTTTATTAGTGACTGTTGCGTGTGGCACAGGAGAAGGCATTTGGAGATAGGATTGTTTAACAGTAGGGTTATACCTGTTTGGATAGGTTTGTTAGGGTATGTTTTGATTATAGCGGATTTGGGATTGATTAGGGTAGGTTTAGCTGAATTAGGTTGAGGTTGATTTCAGGATTTGGGGATTTGGGGTTTTAAGTATTTGGGAATTTGGAATTAAGGGAAATTTTAGGAGTTGGATTGTGGACTTGAAAATTTGGAAATATTTGGACTTTGGGGACTTAAGGGACTTGTGGATTTAAGGATTTGGGGATTTGGTAATTAGGAGATTTGACAATTTGGGGATTTGACCATTTAAGGATTTAGCAAATTGGGGATTTGGGAATTTTGGGATTTGAGAATTTGGGGATTTGGGGATTTGGGAATTTGGGGATTTGGTAATTAGGAGATCTGACAATTTCAACATTTGACCATTTACGGATTTAGCAAATTGGGGATTTGGGGATATGGGGATTTGGAAATTTGGGGATTTGGGATGTGTGGATTTGTGGGCTTGTAGGTTTGGGGATTTGGGAATTTGAGGACTCTGTTGGAGATTTGTGGACTTAAAAATTTACCAATTTATAGATTTGCGGATTTAGGAATTTAGGGATTTGGGATTTGGGATGTGTGGATTTGTGGGTTTGTAGGCTTAGGGATTTAGACATTAGGGGACTTGGGACTTTGGGGATTTGTAGGTTTAGAGATTTTGGAATCTGGTTTTGTGGATTTGGAAATATGAAAAATTAGAAATTTGGAAATTTACGTAATTATACATTTTCAAACTTGTAATTTAGGAAATTTGGGGATTTATCGATGTGTGGATTTATAGACTGTGGGATTTTCGAATACGGAAATTTTAGAACTTTAGAAATGGGAAAGTTTGACAATTTACAAAAAAAATGAAATTACGCAAAATAATTTTCAATCCCAATGTCAACAAAACAATACTATTACAATCAACAAAACAAAAGAAATCTAATAATTAATATAATAAATGTTTATCTAAAAAGTGATAAATAAATTTATGTAAGTCCATAAAAAAATACTTCATAGAAAAATCCGAATAAATGAGGTTATGACAAATAAGGCAGGTAGAATACAATTTATTACAATTTGTCACCTACTGATCTACACATATACGCGAAAGTTTAAAGTTAATTTTGTAAAACGATATTCGCTCCATAGTAATCCGCAAATTGACACAGTTTCGACCGGCTACTGGTTTTGAATAAAAAAGAGCTATGGTATTGCAGATGGATAGATAGATATTCGTTTTCCATGCCGACGATAAATCACGCGTGTCAGCCAATCAGAGACAGAAGTCCTGTAAATATGCTGAAGCGAGCGCACAAGCGCAGAATGAATTGCATCCGGCGTGGTTATACCGTCAGCAACAAATCCTTTATAATGCATGGACAATCTAAAAAAAGAAAGACGAAAGAACTATAAATTAGCGAGTGTTTACGTTCGGTTTCGTGCTAATTGCATCAATCAACACATTACGCAATTCGTGCCGATTGATTTTGTAACGCGGCCGAAGCTGTTTATCAAATTTCATTGCATTCTGCTTTATTTACAAAAGCGAATGCTTCGAAACCAATAGCAAATGTTCATAACAGTGAATTACGTTTGACAACTGCATAATTGATTAACGGATTGTAAAGGACGTAGAAACAGTAAAAAGTTGAAGAATTTATTGAAGAAAGGCTTTTAGAGTGATTTTTTGTTATAATCATCGACTGACTATAATCTAGAGGGGAAAATCAATATTGGATCAATAGTCAAGTCATCTACTGAACGCCAGATGTAACTAAAATTAATTCTACAAGAATTACATTAAAATACAGTTGACTATACTACATGTAACTATAAGATCACTGTACTGCAGCTAACTATACTGTAGCATATTGCAGTGAATTTAGTTAAAAAAATGTATATTGCAATAGTTTATACCAATTCTTGAATTGAACAGTAATTGTCAAAAATAATCGTACTTAAATTATTAATTTCGTCTAATCGGTTTTGCCCCCATTAGATCATATTAATTTATATTTCAGTGAGTACTCGGAGCTCAAGGTATCAATCGATATCGTAAGCTCATCGCATTAAAGTAAATAAAAAAAATTTACTGACATCGAGAACGTAAAATATCACAAAATTTTTAGTTGTAATATATCATTGTATAGTGAATAATTGATTACAGTGATGTAGTGAACAATGACAATTAATTTATAGGTTACATTGATTACACGTGTGGATTAATCACTGTATTATCAACAGGAGGATCAATTAAGACACTACTGTACATAATGATATGCTCAATTGTTCTCATTAACCAACTATACGAACATATGTGCATATAGATCTGTTGCACACGCCATCTTATTGTTAGCTCAAGATCGATTTGTTTGAGTACTCAGGACGGGCAAACTACTAGAGAGATTAATAATATCGATTTTGTCGACGCGGCAGTGTTCGGCGATACTTAATACAATTAGCAATTGACGGTTATAATTGAAATGGTTCATTGATTCGTCCAGCGAAGAAGAGTAATTAGATTCTCATTTCGTGATTAAAATGGTAAATTTTTTAATTTTTTAACTTTAAAATTCTAGAATTTGCAAACTATCAAAGTTTTGTACAAAGTTTTGAAATGTTCAATTGGCCCATTGTTTCATCTTGTAAATAGCTAATTTCTAAATTGTTTGATTTTTTTAATTTTTTTACTCAGATTTTCTAGTTTCCCAACTTTTTAATTTTCTAATTCCCAATTTTTCAATTTCCCATTTCCTAAATTTCCAATTTTCCCATTTTCAATTTGACTATTTTCCAATCTTCCAATTTTCAATTTGACTATATTCTAATTTTCTAATTTTCCAATTTTCCCATTTTCCCATTATCCAATCTTCCAAATTTCCAATTTTCCAACTTCCCAACTTTCCAATTTCCCAATTTCCCAATTTTCTAGTTTTCCAATGTTTCAATGTTCCAATCATCCAATTTACCAATCATCCAGTTTACCAATCTTCCAATTTTCCAATCTTTCAATTTTCCAATCTCCCAATTTTCAATTCGACTATTTTCTAATTTTCCAATCTTCCAAATTTCCAATTTTCCAACTTCCAACTTTGCTATTTTCCCATTTCCCAATTTTCAATTTCCCGATTTTCCCATTTTCCAATTTCCAATTTCCTATTTTCCTATTTTCCCATTTTCCCATTTTAAATTTTCAATTTTACTATTTCGTAATTTTCCACTTTCTAAATTTACATATTTCAGAATCCCCAAATCCTTGAACCTACAATTCTAGAAATCTACAAATCCTCAAATTCCCAAAATTTCAATTCCCCAAATTCCCACATTTCCAAACACACAAGGCACCAAAACCCTTTATCCCCCAATCTCTATAACCCCAAATCCCCAAATCCCTAACTCTCTAGCTTCCTAATTCTCTAACACTCCAATTTCACAATTTCGTCCTCAATTTCCCAGTGGTCCCCTTCCCAAATTTGAAAATTAAATCCCAAAATCCCAAATCTAACCACCTCCTACCATCAAAAATTCACAAATTTCACTCCCAAATTCCTAAATCTCAACTCCCAACTTTATCAATCCAAAAATTCTCCAAAAATTGAATTCCCTTACGTCGCCATTTTCTTCCCGCTAACTTGCAGCGCCTCCCAGCGTAAAGGCGCCCAAATAACCACAAGATCGTTTAATCTTTTCTTTTGTTCCACTTCTTTTCCTGATACACCGTTCGAGACAACAAAACATTCGTTATAGAACCGCAACAAAGCCTGTGACGTAGGATCTGTTCTACGGAAGAACGTGTCCTTTCCAGTCAACTCGTAAAGTGTCTTTTTTACAGTCTCCACGGGACTTAGTTTGAATCCTTACGCTGGCAGCGGCGGTGTATCGGTTTTTATCGGTGCACGGCCATATGGTTACTTCAGATTCCGTGTCGCTGTATGCGAAGAGGAAGCACGGCGATAGAACGAGAGGGGCAAAGGGGATCGCAAAAAGGTTATTTGCCGGCCTGATCCGTCATAGGGCTGGACGGGTGACGAAGGTTTTTACGTTTCCGCCTTTTTAAGGGAACGGGTATAAGCTCGACCCCTGCCCTGTCTCTCAGCTTCCCAGGTAATCCCTGATTATCGTGATCGAATTGCGGCCTCGCCGGTAAAGGATGGCGTTCACGGTGTATATAGGTATACGTGTTTTGGTATCCGTCGACTCTTTTCCCCAGTGACGAACGAGCCTGTCTTTAAAGAGCCGCGTGATCAGCTACGACACGAGTCAACATTTTACCAAGAAATGGAAAAATAAACGAAATTTCCTTGGAGGGTTTGCGCAATCTTCTTCTATCGAGGGAATATCGCCTTCGATATTAGTCATTTTATACTGATCTAAATTAACTACTATATTTTTATAGAATCGATTCATGTGATGTGTAGGTTATCTTCATTTAACTCTTTCTCATATAAGGACATGCTAGATAAATGCTCGATCTAAATTGTAATTTTTAGAGTTGGAAAATACTGAATGATTTCTATATGAAGTTCGAATGATGCATGTATATATGTGTAGGTTACCTTGTTCATTTAACTCTTTCTCATATAAGGACATACCAGATAAATGCTCGATCTGAATTGCAATTTCTAGAGTTGGAAAATAATAAATGATTTCTATATGAAGTTTAAATGATGCATGTATATATATGTAGGTTATCTTGTTCATTTAACTCTTTCTCATATAAGGACATGCTAGATAAATGCTCGATCTGAATTGCAATTTCTAGAGTTGGAAAATAATAAATGATTTCTATATGAAGTTTAAATGATGCATGTATATATATGTAGGTTATCTTGTTCATTTAACTCTTTCTCATATAAGGACATGCTAGATAAATGCTCGATCTGAATTGTAATTTTTAGAGTTGGATAATACTGAATGATTTCTATATGAAGTTTAAATGATGCATGTATATATGTGTAGGTTATCTTGTTCATTTAACTCTTTCTCATATAAGGACATGCTAGATAAATGCTCGATCTGAATTGTAATTTTTACAGTTGAAAAATACTGAATGATTTCTATGTCAAGTTCGAATGATGCATGTATATACGTGTAGGTTATCTTGTTCATTTAACTCTTTCTCATATAAGGACATGCTAGATAAATGCTCGATCTGAATTATAATTTTTAAAGGTGGAAAATACTAAATGATTTCTACATGAAGTTTAAATAATTGATGCATGTATATATTTATTTATGCGTGTTTATAATGTATATATTTATACATGTATATAATATGTATTTATACATATTTGTTATCCTGTGTAGTTGTATTTTCACATCACTTTGCACTCATACCTAGTTGTAGTTTTGAAACTTTCCAGACAGAGTTATTGTCGATAATGAGTGCGTATAAAACAGTCCATTTCGCTATATGGGAGATGCTATAAAACAGGGGTTCTCAACCAGTGTGTACAATAAAAACAGATATTGCTTAAATAATTTGTAACAATATGCAATAAAAATTGATTAATTTATAAAACCAATTAATTATTGAATAAGAAAAGAATTGCAATTATATTCATAACAGTAAAGTTGTTATATTTTCGAAAACCTTAAATTTCCTCAAAAACGAAGACAAATACGAAAAAAAGTTATTCTTCTTTTTCGACTTTTATCGTACAAATTTATACGCGACGAAAAATGTGATAATATTATTCAAATGTTTGGCGATATAAATCGAGAGTTAGTACTATTACGTCGAGTTTGTTAATATGCAGAACAAATTATGTACACGAAATTAATTTGTCGTCGGAAGAGAAAAAGCAAGAGTCTCTTCACAATGAGTGAATCGCGCGTTCATGGAAATCGATCCACAAAGGTGATAAAGACCGTGTCAGGGAAAGAGAGAGAATTATTTAAATGTCAGGCGTCTGGCAGCAAAATGAGAACAAATTTTAATTTTATCACGATTGCACATGCATTTCGCTGCCTTCTGTAAAATTCAATACTCTCGTCAAGTACTTCGAGGATTTCCGATTAAGCGAATTCTCGCTTCGCTGAATATTATTCGATATTAATACCCCGGCAACTTTACAACGCGTAAAAAGTGCAATCTGCGCCTGCATCGCGGTCGCATTTGTTCAATCAACCGCGGATTAAGGGTATAAATCGGAACGATTTTACCTGAGAACATTCAGGAAACATCAAAAAAAAGAGAAAGAAAAAGAAAGGAAGAGGAAATGGAAAGAAAGCCCTCGAGACATAACGTATTGTAAACGCCTGAAAATACATCCCTAGACATTTTCTTATAAATGATTCAAGAAACGTCGTCCCATATGTTGGATAGTCTTTTTCCCCGTTTCCAATTGATTTTATTATACGGATTTCAGATGTCCGAATGACAGAATCGACTTTTTCCTCGGTAGGTCAAGAGATTGCTTTTTTCTTCCGTTGAGCTTAGTTTGGGTACCTAGCTCCTTGTCTCTATGTCGTAAGTATATTGGTTTTTATCGGTAACATCGTGTGCCTCGACTTTTTGTCGATGCGACCTTATATTTTTATAGCGGTCCGGTAAAGTAGGGATTTATCGGGTTTTTAGTTTTCGAACTTAAGAAGGATCATATTTCTGCTCTCTGTCTTTCATATTACGAAATTTTTCTATTTTGTAGTTTTTCGGTACTTGAATTTTTCAATTTGATTATTTTATATTTTTCAATTTTCCTATGTTTCCACTTTCTATTTTCTCATTTTCCCATTTCTCTACTTAACAATTTTTCCATTTTTCTATTTTACAGTTTCCCACTGTCTAATTTTTCAATTTCCCCATTTCCTTATTAGCCCATTTTCCTCATTTCCACATTTCCCATTACCACATTACCCCATTATCCTATTACACCATTACCTCATTACCCCATTTCCCCACTTTCCCGTTTTTATTTTTCGCAATTTTCCAATTTTCTTGTTCTCCATTTTCCAAATTTCCTACGTTTTCGCTTTCCATTTCCTCATTTTTCCATTTTCCTATTTTTCTATTTCTCATATTCCTACTGTCCAATATTCCATTTCCCCATTTCGCCACTTCCACATTCCCCATATTCTCCATTTCTTCATTAATCCATTACCCCATTGCCCCATTACCCCATTACCCCATTAACCCATTACCTCACTAACTCATTATCTCATTATCCCATTAACCTATTGCCCCGTTACCTCATTACCCCATTTTCACATTTTTCTGTATTTCATTTTTCCATTTTCCACTTCCCAATTTTCCAATTTTCCAGTTTTCCGACTTTTCAATTTTCCCATTTTCCTATTTTCCAATTATTCCAATTTTTTACTTTTCCTATTTCTCTATCTTGTTCCCATTTTCTCGTGTCCCATTTTCCTATTTTCACAATTTACAATTTTCCCATTTACCATTTTTTATTCCCTATTATCACATTTCTCACTCTCCAACTTTTCCATTTTCCCACTTTTCACTTTCCCATTTTTCCATTTTCTCACTTTTGTCCTCACCAATTTTCCCACTTTTACATTTTTCAATTCACCCATTTCAACTTTCCCATTTTCCCATCTTCCACTTTTGTCTTCACCAATTGTCCCATTTTTACATTCTTCAATTCGCCCATTTTCACTTTCCCATTTTCCCATCTTCCACTTTTGTCTTCACCAATTGTCCCATTTTTACATTCTTCAATTCGCCCATTTTCACTTTCCCATTTTCCCATCTTTCACTTTTGTCTTCAACAATTTTCCCATTTTAACATTTTTCAATTCATCCATTTCCACTTTCCCATTTCCTCATTTCCCATTTTTCTATTTCCCATTTTCCCATCTCCCACTTTTGTCTTCACCAATTTTCCCAGTTTTACATTTTTCAATTCACCCATTTTCACTTTCCCATTTTCCCATATTCCACTTTTGTCTTCACCAATTTTCCCATTTTAACATTTTTCAATTCACCCATTTCCACTTTCCCATTTTCCCATCTTCCACTTTTGTCTTCACCAATTTTCCCATTTTTACATTTTTCAATTTATCCATTTCCACTTTCCCATTTCCTCATTTCCCATTTTTCTATTTCCCATTTTCCCATCTCCCACTTTTGTCTTCACCAATTTTCCCAATTTTACATTTTTCAATTCACCCATTTCCACTTTCCCATTTTCTCATTTCCCATTTCCCAAAATTCATCAAAATGGAAAATATCACCTAGAACCATTTATCTCCACAAATTACGAACCGCTATTTCAGAAAAAGCAGCGCAACACAATTTTCTCGCACGAAATGCAAAACCTGCGACCAGTCGATTGGCAGTTCTATTGTCAAAGAAATGTCATTACAGCTTCCTCGATTCCTCGACGTCGTCGGCAAACAATCTCCGCGATTCGCACTTCGGGGAAATAAATAATTCCTCGCCACAGCACTCGAGACAATGCAAATAATCCGCTCGATAAATGGCGCGTGCTTTGTTAGCGCGGTAAGCCTAGCGGGCTCAGAAAAGGCTGTTCGGCTTAATAGAAATTTAATTGATCCTTCGGCTATGCGCGGTCGGACGTAATGCAAATTGAAGTGGCCCGGTGAACGAGCCTGTACGAGAGCCTCGGAGGATGAGAGTACGAGAACTGTGGAGAAAGCACGGGTGGAGTTGAAGCCACGAAGGTGTGAGATGCTGCTAAAGGGTGAAAACGCGAGGGTGTAAGAGGAAAGGGGCGAGCTTTTGCCCGAGAGTCTGCGATGGATAGAGTTTCTATGCACGCGGCCTGGACACGAAGCAACCGTGAACAGAGCGTTCTTGTCCCACGCGGCTCAACTCTGCACCCTCAGATATCCATCTTTCTTCCTTACTCTTCAACATCGCTTCTGCCCAATTTTATTTTTCTTGTCTTCATATTCCCCTTGGCACGCCTTATATTATGCTTATTCATTTACTTCGATCATTCTGTCATCGCGTTATTGAGGTCTTGTTCTGAGGAACCTTTCGGTGGATGTGGATGGATGCTTTGTGAGGAACATTTGGGTTGCGTTGTAATATATGTGTTACATGAGTGTGATGAGGAACATGTTTATCACAAATGTTACAACAAAAGTATATGTCACAAGTAGTATGACAAAAATGTGTAATATGAAGGTTATAATAAGATTGTATATGACAAGTATTATAACCAAAATGTGTCACAAGTATTGTTGCAAGAATGTGTATCACAAATATTGTAACAAATATGTATGTCATATGAACTATAGCAAGAGTGTATATCATAAGTACTATAATAAAAGAGGTATATCACATATGTATAATATATTATAACAAAAGTATATATCACAAGTACCGTAACAAAAATGTATATTATGAATGCTTTAACAAGATTGTATATGACAAGCATAATCAAAATGTGTCACAAGTATTGTTGCAAGAATGTGTATCACAAATAATGTAACAAATATGTATGTCATATGAACTATAACAAGAGTGTATGTCATAAGTACTATAATAAAAAAGGTATGTCTTATATGTATATTATAACAAAGGTGTATATTACAAGTACTACATTAAATGTATACGTTACAATTATTTTAACGACTAGATAATTTGGCAATTTGACTATTTGACTATTTGACAATTTCACTATTTGACAATTTGCCAATTTACAATTTTGTCCGTTTGCCAATTTGTCAATTTCTCAATTTGTGTATTTGTCAATTTGTGTATTTGTCAATTTGTCAATTTGCCAATTCGCCAATTTGTCAATTTGTCAATTTGTCAATTTGTCAATTTGCCAATTCGCCAATTTGCCAATTTGCTAATTTGTCAATTTGCCATTTTGCCAATTTGCTAATTTGTCAATTTGCCATTTTGCTAATTTACCAATTTGTCAAGTTGCCAATCTGCCAATTTGCCAATTTGCCAATTTACCCATTTGCCAATTTGCCCATTTTTCAATTTGCCCATTTGCCAATTTGCTAATTTACCAATTTACCAATTTACCAATTTACCAATTTACCAATTTACCAATTTACCAATTTACCAATTTACCAATTTACCAATTTACCAATTTACCAATTTACCAATTTACCAATTTACCAATTTACCAATTTACCAATTTACCAATTTACCAATTTACCAATTTACCAATTTACCAATTTACCAATTTACCAATTTACCAATTTACCAATTTACCAATTTACCAATTTACCAATTTACCAATTTACCAATTTACCAATTTACCAATTTACCAATTTACCAATTTACCAATTTACCAATTTACCAATTTACCAATTTACCAATTTACCAATTTATCAACTTACCAATTTACCAATTTACCAATTTACCAATTTACCAATTTACCAATTTACCAATTTACCAATTTACCAACTTGCCAATTTGCCAATTTCCCAATTTGAAAATTTGTATCATCACAACCCATTTGCTAAATATTATAAATTTGAAAATTTTTAATTCACATATCAATTTGAAAGCCCAAGAATTTCCACAGTAATTATTTCCTCGATACAAAAATATTATGCAAAATAACATATTATTTACTAATAAAAGCAATTTACCAGAGCTGAAAGACAAATGGCGACATAAAATACCCAAAACACTGCATTTTGTCTATAACAAGATTTATGAAATCTAAATGTACATTTTGTGCAGCCGGCGCCGTACATGGCCATTCATTAATTGATCAAAAGTGCGATTCGTTATATGAACGTCTATTTACCAAAAAACTCTACAAATCTGTATTTACATACTAATTTCTCTTCTTCATAATATTTCACTTATAATAGTGGCTCTAAAATATAGCAGTTCTTCTGCGTCACACGCCAACTCGTTGATATCAGTACGGAACTCTAACTGCCAAAAAACTTGTAAGATTAACAAAAAAGCGAGATTCTCCTCGATAATCATTCGACGTAAGCTCACTATGCTATTGTAACGAAAATTACCATTATCCTCATTACAGCGAAATGCTACGGGAATATGGACTTTCATGTTCAATGCAGCACGTAAGCTTACCACGTGTCCTGCCTCTCACACGTTTGAGTGAAACCCGTTCACATGAACTAGTAGGACCGTTAATCCTCTCTATGTTGACAGGATCACACAGCAGCGACCTCAGAGTGCAAGGTGTGTCCACAGGATACATTGTCCCATGGCAACACTATCATCCTTCCTAGCCAGCAGAGCTACAACCTGAAGAAGAAGGTTTATGGCTGTATAAACCTACAACTTTAGGGTGGACTCGAAATTATTGCCCGATATTCGACAATTTTATGCTCTATATTGATGGCTTTCAATAAACAACTGTTATGTTTACAACTATAACGTCAATAGAGTTGCTAACTGGACTGTGCTTGGTTTGGAACAATTGACGTTCAGCGGTTTTCAGGTAGCACTGGCTGTGAAACACTGACTTATTGGAGACATGATGTACAACGGGATCAATTCTTTGATGTTTAGTACTTAGTCTGTTATGATAACTTTGTGGAATGTCAGAATTTTGCAAAGTCTTAGAACCTGAGTTTGCAAAATCTCAAAAGGTAATTTTGCCAAGTTTCAGCACCTAATTTTAGATAATCTCAAAAGGTAATTTTGTCGAGTTTCAAAACCTAATTTTGGAAAAAGTAATTTTTACAAGTCTCAGAACCAAATTTTGCAAATTCTCAAAAGGTAATTTTGTCAAGTCTCAGAACTTAATTTTGCAAACTCTCAAAAGGTAATTTTGTCAAGTTTCAGAACCTAATTTTGAAAAAGGTAATTTTGTCAAGTCTCAGAACCAAATTTTGCAAATTCTCAAAAGGTAATTTTGTCAAGTCTCAGAACCTAATTTTGCAAACTCTCAAAAGGTAATTTTGTCAAGTTTCAGAACCTAATTTTGGAAAAGGTAATTTTTACAAGTCTCAGAACCAAATTTTGTCAAGTTTCAGAACCAAATTTTGGAAAAGGTAATTTTGTCAAGTCTCAGAACCAAATTTTGCAAATCCTCAAAAGGTAATTTTGTCAAGTCTCAGAACCTAATTTTGCAAACTTTCAAAAGGTAATTTTGTCAAATCTCAGAACCTACTTTCTCAAAATCTCACAAGCAAATTGTGCAAAGCCTAAGTACCTAATTTTGCAAACTTTCAAAAGGTAATTTTGTCAAATCTCAGAACCTACTTCTTCAAAATCTCACAAGCAAACTTTGCAAAGCCTGAGAACCTAATTTTGCAAAATCTCAAAATGTAATTTTGTCAATTCTCAGAACTTACTTCTTCAAAATCTCAAAAGCAAACTTTGCAAAGTCTCAGACCCTAATTTTGCAAAATCTCAAAAGCAATCTTTGCAAAGTCTCAGACCCTACTTTCTCAAAATCTCACAAGCAAACTTTGCAAAATCTCAGAACCAAATCTTGCAAAATCTCAAAAGCTAACTGTCACCCCTCGCAATTATAATAAAAGACGGTCAACAATACTTCATCCAATAAAAAAAGGTAAAACTGCAGAATATTTCCGTGTCATAATTGATATAATACGATATAAAAAGCGGAACAAGGTAAGGTTTGACGTAAAATTTCTTAGGGCGTACAGATATCAAGAACGTCAGAAGTTATAGAACTTTCAAGGTTAGTACAAGCTTTAAACGTGCCTGAAAAATGGCTAACTTTGGAGAATGATGAATCGAGAGGAACGCTTTCTCAGATTCATCATGCTTTCATGAAACATATTTTATTTTCGTTTCGTTGCTCGATGGATTAACTGCATCTCCAGATAAACGATCTTTCTCCACGCTACTTCGCGTGAAGGATTAGCGAGAGGTACGTCATAGATTTCCAGCCGGTACCGCCCTCAGAGGTAATGAAAATCGGAATAAGGCAGAAATGCTAGAAAAGGGACGCGAAGAATCAACGAAAGCTCAACAAAGCGGTTTCATACTTGTATGGAATACAATACGTTCCTGGAATCATATAACGTCTTGTATATTCGATGATTTGATTTCAGAAGGGAGCTTTCACATACCTCTGATAATCTTTGCACACGGATACCACGTATACTGGGTGTTCCAATACAATTTAGTCACATTTTATAGTTTCAATAGAGGGGTTCGCATTTAATAGGCTCAAGGGGTTCACACTTTATAGTTTCTGTAAAAGGGATTGATATTATGTAATCTCAATAGAAGAGGTTCAACAAAAGAAACCTTTGACTTTGGAAAATTTTAATAGTTCTTTTATGTACATAAGATGTTGCTTTTATTTAAATTTAGAAGATTGTCATTGCAAGATAATCTTTGACAAGTTGAAATATTTGTCATATTTATTTTCTAGCGTTGGTGATTAGGGTTATGTTTAAAATAAGCTTCCTATCACCATCAGCGCCATCTATCAAACACCATCTTTGCCATCTTGTAAAAACTTGACCAAATTAAGATTACTTCCACCTACGACATTAAATATTGAAGTACAACTAAAAAACACTCTAACGACAATGATTAACAAAAACCAAAGCAACAGTAAAGTAAATTTTCCATCAAATATATTACCAGACAGACCGAGCAGAATAAAATGGCAGTATCAAATACAGCGGAAGCGACCAAACGAAATTTACAATGTAAATAAATAAAACTGCAAAATCGTTCGAAGTTTATTTTCCCCGCTGGCAATAAACAGTATAAAAATGTGATTTTTTTTTATTAAAAAACGATCGTCGATGTAAATAATTCGTAAATCGTACGTCGAAGAAAGTTGTGCAACCATTGGCGTATTATTTCCGGTAACATTTTAAATTGATACCCGTTCCTGGAGAAACGATACCGTCTATACGTTACAGTCGTCATTTAATGGAACATGGATATAGGCAATAACTGGGCGAATAAATCAAAGCGCGAATAGATACGCGCACGACGCGAAATAAAGGGGTAATAATCGTAAAACATGTAAGAGTCAAGCGTGAAATACATTTTGAGCAAAATCAAGCGGTATATCGGAGGATCAATTCTGTGTCTAGGTACCCTCGAGAAAGGAGCATTTCATGCCACCTAACTCGTAAAATAACTCCAAACAAGTTCTGATAAATTGTAGCCGTCACAGCACGTGCGAAGCGTTCGCCATTAGTTATACCGTTTTCCGCCGGAATGTGCCCTTGTCTTTTCGCGAAACACATGCTCTTGCTGTTATCAGGCGTCAAAATTTGTAGCACACGTGCTACCAACTATTGGATATGACGATATATTTCGTTAATAAATTTATTCCTAGCATGGACCCGTGTTCGTATTATAACCGAGTCCCGCCGGATATTGTTTCGTAGCGATAAAAAATATTCCGAGACTCGGAAGCAGAAATCTCGCATGCGGAATGTTTCTGACTTTTTTTTCTTCTGTTTAGAAGTGGCTGTCAGATTTCGTAACCGTCATTGACTGCCGTCGCTTAATTTGTATTGGCACAGTTCGTGCGAAACCCTGGCCGTGATCAATCAATATTGATTTTCACTTTTTCGCCCGTTTAAGGGACATGACGTGCTACAGCATTCTGAAAAACGGGACTGCGTGAAAAATCGAGGAATAAGTTACTTTTGCGGAGGACGTTTTGCTGCTTTTAGGTTGTCCGAGGGAAATGTTTTTTGGACACTTTGGTGAAGCTCATTTGGCTGTTATTTATTCTCATGGAGCTTATTTGTTGTGTGTGAAATATGCTCAAATTGGATTACTGAATTTTTCAACTTTCGATCTTGGATTAAGAGATTTGTTAATTTCCAAATTTTTTAATACTGGAATTTGGGAAATGGGTCGAAATACAGAAATTTCAAGAAATTTCGAGTTATTGAAATTTTCCAAATATTCAAATTTTCAAATTTTCAAATTTACAAATTTACAAATTCTCATATTCCCCAATTCCCAAATTCGCAAACTTCCAAATTCTGGAATTCCCAAATCCCCAAACTCCCAAATTTCAAAATTCCCAAATTCCCAAATCGCCAAACTCCCAAATTTCCAAATTCCCAAATCCCCAAATTCCCAAATTCCCAAATTCCCAAATCCCCAAACTCCCAAATCCCCAAACTCCCAAACTCCCAAACTCCCAAATTCCCAAATTCCCGGGTTCCCAAATCCCCAAACTCCTAAATCCCCAAACTCCCAAATCCCCAAACTCCCAAATCCCCAAACTCCCAAATTTCCAAACTTTTCTCCTAAATATCCAAATCACCAAATTCTAAGATTTCTATGTCCCTAAATCCTGAAATCTTCAAATCCCTATATACAAAAGTCCCTATACTCCCACATTTCCAGGTCTAAACATCCCTAGATTACCAAATACCTAGATATCCTTGTCACCAATTTCCAAAATCCCTAGATCTTCAAATACACAAATTTTTATCTCTCATAATTTCGTTGTTTCAAAATCCCTAGATTCCCAGATTCTATGGTTCCAAAATTCAAAAATTCTCAAAATTCCCAGATTTCCAATTCCCATATCCCTAGATTCTCAAGTCCTAATATCCCCAAATGCTTGTAGTCCAAAATCATCTCACAATTTCTAGATTTTCAAATTTCTAAATCCCTAGATTCCATGATTCTCAAATATTTACAAATTCCTATATTCATACATGAATTCCCATATACCTAGAGTTACAAGTGCCAAAATCCCTAAACATCTACATTCTTGAATTTTTATGTCATAATTCCTAGGGTTTTCAAACTTTTAATCATCCAGGTCCCTAGCTTCACAAAATCTTATATTCCCAAATATCTAGATCTTTTAATTCCCATATCGTTAATTCCCTAGATTCCTATATTCGTGGACCTCTGTAAAATCTCCAAAAATTCCTATACCTGAAGATCTCCAAATTTCTATACCCTCAAATTCTTCGTCTATCACAAAGTTTTCAACTCTTCAAAAGTCCCTAGAAATCAACGAGTGCTAGCCTTCTTACCTTCCCTATTTCCCTATCCCTTTCCCTACTTTTATATTTTCCCTAGACTTTCTGCCGCTAACTGTACAATCACTGCACTACAGATACAGTATTTCCAATAACTGTTTATTAAGGAACCAGACATATCAGATATCAGTTATGTGAACACATAAAGAACACAATTTTAAACATCCCTCCGAAAAAAGATCTCCAGATATTTCTGTATCAAATTGTCGTACGATAGCTACAGTACGTGATTTGCATAATTCGCGTGTGTTCACTAATTAACCGTTGTATGGTTATTTTCTATCGAGTCATTTCCCAAATCTCATCCCCTCTAAATAGCGCGGGTGAATAATTAAAGCAGCGCTCAAACGTACGGCCCGATCGTATAAAGGGTGAAATTGAATTAATTAATTATCGATGTGGCAAAAGGGAAACGCGGACCAAATGTAAAGCGAGATTTGAACGGCGGCCTACGCGATACGAAATAGTTCATATCCCGCATTAGCCATGTAATAGCAGCCTGTCATTCTATTGACATCGATTC
Source organism: Megachile willughbiella (assembly GCA_945859595.2). NCBI lineage: Eukaryota > Metazoa > Arthropoda > Insecta > Hymenoptera > Megachilidae > Megachile > Megachile willughbiella. The sequence continues at coordinate 6,118,042 of OX243807.1, forward strand.
AACAAAACGCGTCAAAATTGGGATACGACTGGGAGTAATCACAACGGGTACAGAGATACGTCGTGTTCGCGAGGGGCGAGCCTAATTCGGAATACCACAGATATCGTGTACTAGCCGAGGTGTAGCGTGTCGGCTAATTGATGCCGGTTTATTAGCTGCCTCTTTCGACCACGAAGGCGTGAACTGCTGGAATATTACTCGACCGACGCCTACGAACGGCGTAGCTCGATGCATAATTAATTTGAAATTGCACCGAAGAAGATGGACAGAGAGAACTGGGTAGAGAACGAAAGAGCAAGGAGGTTTAGCAACGTACGAACATAGGGTGTTCCACGTGTCACCAAGGTATTTTACCAATTATCGTAATAGTTGTAGAAACTTAGATGAGATATAAGGAGGAATGTGTGAAAGTCGAATTGTTTTTATCCACATTATTGGTAGAGATGGGAGAGAGGTTAACATTGGCTATGTGATTAGTTTGAGCCACACTTGGTTCATGAGTAGCCATTCTACTAACTTTCCTTTAGTAGTGCTGAGCAAGTGTGCAGTATAGTACACAAATTGATGAATATGTTTTTTACATACTTTGTAAAAAATTCTATATATTTCGAGATTACAAGGTCGAAAATTATGAAATTAATTGTTGAATACTTTGATCACCATGTCCTCAAATTATGACATCCCTAAATTCTAACATTCCTAGGTTACACATTCATCTTCCAGATTCTAAATTTGTAAATTCACATATTTCTAAATTACCAAGCTCCCAATTTCTGAAACTCTCAAATAACGTAACCTTAGAATTACAAAATTCCCAAATGGTCAAATCCCCAAAGTATCAAATCTCCAAACTGTCAAATCCCCAAATTGTCAAATCTCCAAATTACCAAATTCCCAAATGGTCAAATCCCCAAAGTAACAAATCTCCAAACTGTCAAATCCCCAAATTGTCAAATATCCAAATTGTCAAATCTCCAAATTACCAAATTCCCAAATCCCCAATTTGCGAAATCCCTAAATGGTCAAATCCCCAAATTGCCAAATCTCCAAATTGCTATATCCCTAAATGGTCAAATTCCCAAATTGCCAAATCCCCAAATGGTCAAATCTCCAAATTTCCAAATTTCCAAATCCCCAAATCCCCAAATCCTCAAATCCCCATACCCCCAAATCCCCGAAACCCCAAAACCCCAAAACCACAAATTCCCAAATCCCCAATTTCCTAAATCCCTAAATGGTCAAATCCCCAAATTGCCAAATCCCCAAATAGTCAAATCCCCAAATTGTCAAATCTCCAAATGGTCAAATCCCCAAATTACCAAACCTCCAAATTGCTAAAGCCCCAATTCGTCACATCCCCAAATTGCCAAATCTCCAAACTGTCATATCCCCAAGTTGTCACATCCCCAAACTATCATACCCCCAACGTGCCAAATCCCCAAATTGTCAAGCCCCAAATGTCCAAATCCCCAAATTACTAAATTCCTACATTGCCAAATCCCCAAACGTCCAAATCCTCAAATGACCAAATCCCCAATCTATTAATCTCGATACCCATAGAACCAAGCAGACCTAATGGTAACAGAAGCACCCCGATACGCATAAAAATGAAAAACTAACGCAGCTTAATAAAAGTTCGAGCAAAAACGTGAACCCACGTGGCCCGTCTTAGGAAGTCAGAATGGAGAAACGTAAATTTACGTGAGCCATCCGTTAAGTGTTAAGTGAACCATGCTGTATATGGCATGAGTATTGCAATAGCTGAGTGCAATACGTTGCTCGTTGTACCGTTTCGCACTTTGACTGACACACGTTAGCATCGTTTTCTCGAATGGTGTTAAGGTCGTGCATCGGTTCACAACCCTTTTCCGCCCCAACCCCATAACTACGTTGACTGATGCATTTCTCCCGGCAAGCTTGAACGCAATTTGTATGCGCTACGCACGTAAGTCACCTACAAAGTTAAATTGCTGCTACATTGTGGTTCAAGACGTTGGACCAGGTGATACCAACAGGGGAAAGTCTTTCCGCATCCGGCACACGTTCACCAGAGGTTAAGGACGCCTCGAATCGCTGCATCAACTCTGCGCCTCTGTTGCTACACTTCTTCTTCCTTTTTGTAATTTCATTTTTCAAGCTGTATGAAGATTGTAAGGCAGGGTGCAGCGTCTGAAACAGCACACATAGATTGTACCTTTATTGCTTTTGAAGTAAGCAATTCGCTATAGGATATTTTACTACGTTTTCCAGCTACGTATCTACACTGTGTCACAAAAGTACTCGTATTGTTAGAAACGGAAAAAAATACCCATACACATGAAATTATTTTCTTTTTAATCATTATTAATGTTATGGTACACTAAGTACGTTATAATGGATATGCTATCCATAAGATATATTATAATGTCCTGGGGTTGATGCAAAATTTATTTCAGTTTTATTTACATTGTGTGCTTTTATGCCATAATTTAACTCCGATGAAGATAAATAAAAAATTGATTAATCCACATCCGATTAAGTCTAATCGCATATTTAATTTTTGTATGATCTGCAAGTAATGTGATACATATACATATAGCTCTAAATATTGTTACACGAATAAAGTTTCTAAATGTGCTAAGTATTTTGTAAAAATTATTCTAGGAAAACAAATTGTTCCCCGCAAGAGTTTTGTGAGAAGAAGGGTTAAAGCACCGATGACAGGGAGTACCATAGCGATCTTTATGGGTAGCACGTATACCCGTGGCGCCATGAGTGGCAGGAAGTTACAGCCAGCTTTCACATTAGCTAAATATAATAAATGAAGCTCTGTACACAATGCAACAATATTAAACAAAATACTATTACGGTAAACAGGATATGTGCTATATCATATGTATAAACTTTCTAACAAGACGAATGTTTAAAATGTTAGGTTAGGTTCTTCAAATAACACGGAAATTATTTGTACATTATGGTACAAGAAAAAATACTGCAAAAAATTTCAAAAGCTTTTTGCAAACTACTTTCACGACAATAATTCCTTCTTTATTTTTACATTTCATATCGTTACTGACATATGAAGGTTATTTAATTAAAATTGCTGAGTGATGCTGCACAGAAAATTATTTTAATTATTTCATTTTAACACAGTTTAAATTGATATATTTGTAATTATCTACACACGAATTTTTATGAAACATTGCTCGCATACAAACACGATGCAAAAATCCGAACATATGTAAAAGTACGTTTACACCAGTTAATACTAAAAATAGATATTTTCCATTTTCAATGGGAAATTGAAAACTGCGGAATAATACCTTTTGTTTCATTTTGCAATTTATTTCTAAATTATTGTTTCTATAAAAACCTTTTTCGATAAAAATTTACTCTATTTTCTGAAACTGACTTTGAAACGAACATTTACTCTTTGAATAATTTTTTAAATGAGTATTCTAAATACATTTTTATGGAAACGTTTACTCGTTAAACAAACTGCTGTCATTTATTTTTAAATAAATGTTCATTTATAGACATTATTAGGTGCTTTCATTAAAATAATATTAGCTGTTGTCTAGACGAAGAATTGTATAAATTAATTTATGTTTCACTCTTGGTCTATTATCGTACTTTATTTTTAATGTAAAAATAACTGATTATCGAACGTAAACCTGGTGCTAATGACACGATCAAGCGGTCGGTGTTAAGAGGATTTATTACGTTGATACACATAATTAACCACCTACAGCGTTGTACCATTTGATACAATCGCGTTCCACGCGGTTCCCCTCTTTCTGCGGCTTTTACAATCTTCTTGTTTGCACAGTTTGGACACTTCTAAAAGGCTCGAGCATCCAATAAACCGATTAGCCTAAATGCTCTCTCACCGCACTCTACACGAGTACACGTAACCCCAATCAATCGACTGCCGGTGCACAATAAGTACCGATCGCGGTGTGCGCGTCTCGTAGATCGATCGCAGCGGGCTTTTCGCGTCGATCGATTCAAATTCAAGAGCCTCGATGAATGGAAACAATGCGCGACGAAGAATGAGCGCGAAAAACCGTACGATAGCGAAACGACCGGGACGGTGATAGGAAGCCACAGGCAATGAAAGGCGGAGATACAGTCTCGGTTAAAATGATTGCCCGTTTATGCTATCTCCAACTTTCTTAGGGAAACTTTGTATCTTTTGAATCGTAAACGACGTGTTGTCGCAAACATTCGGAGACGCTTATACAACCGCAATGCCTAGTAACTGAAGATGCTTATACAATCATAAATTATAATTGTTCATACTTTATAGGCTTTGATGATGGTTCGAAAATATTTGACACATTGTATGTGCATTATGTAACTCGTAGAAAGCAGCTGATGCACCGTGTGTGTCTTACGATATCCTAAAGCAACCGACGCACCATATGCGTCATATGATATCTATATAAAGCATCTAACACGTAGCATGCATCTCACACTAATCGTATAAAACAATTGACGCACCATGTGCGTCTTATATTAATCATATAAAACAATGCACCGAATGGGTCTGATCTTGTCAATGTAATACGGTTGACGCACCTTATGCGTCCTGGTCACAAAATACATTGACGCACCAGATGTGTCGTGTAGTAACCATATAGAATAATTGACGCACCTTATGTGTCTTATATTATAAATATGTTACAAGTGACGCATTAAGTGCGTCTGATCTCGTGAATATAATATATTTGGCGCACCTTATGCGTCCTTTTCACAAAATACATTGACGCACCAGATGTGTCATGTAGTAACCATATAAAATATTTGACGAAACTAATGTGTCTTATATTACAAACATGTTACAAGTGACGCATTAAGTGCGTCTGATCTCGTCCATATAATATGTTTGACGCACCATATGCGTCTTGTCATGGTCACGTAGAATAGTTGTTACACCAAACAATTGACGCACGGGGTGCGTCTTATGCTATCTATACAATGACACATCATGTGCGTCTTATGCTATTTATACCATGACACATCGTGTGCGTCTTATGCTATTTATACCATGACACACCGTGTGCGTCTTATGTTACCTATGCAGTGACGCATCGTATGCGTCTTATGCTTTACATTCACATTCGTGACACACCACGTGAATCTAACAAAGAAACGAATATTTAGTAATTATAGTATTGCTACTTATTAAAGCAAGGACTTGAATTTCATAACCTTCCTTGTGTGTCTTTAAAAATTTCCGAAATAATAAAAAGAATATAACAAAATTTCGAATGTGTTCAGATAATTGCGAGGACAAAAATACACAAACTCTTTCCTTCAAAAGAGGGGAAATCCTTCCATTTTCCTTCAGAGTGATTTGTTACCCGAATACAATCAAGTTGAACACAAATTGCAAGAACTTTAAACGTAAATTTCTCCCACATTTCTCAACGTTGCGCACTATGGTTTTACAAACTTGTTATTCGCGGCGTCCTCCACAACCGTGCGAAGTTTGAACAAAATCGGAGACGCACACGCGGTGTCTTCTCATTAGAGAAATTAGAGATACAAGCTATGATTTTGGCCCCGAGTGTAGAAGGGGCAACGTGACGAATCGAATTAGAAGGACGACAAAGGGGATTGAATCGGCGAAAGTGTGAGAGTGGTCAATCGGATGCGCGTGATCGAGAGAAGCTTAAATCAACTTGATTTAAATCGTTGAATTTAAATGGAACGTACATACGCGTGGCGAGTACGCGTTGCGCCGGCGTGCGTTAGTGTGTCGGTGCTAGTTCCATTAGTAACAGGGTTCACTATTTAAATTCGGCTACAATTTCATCTGCTAGCGCGTTTTAAAAAGTCAAGCCTGTCGAGCGTTAGTAGCCCTGACAGAGAAAAGAACGAATTGGTCGCGGTAGAGCAGTTTTGTCGACCACGGCCGCCAAAAACGTCGAGCAAGTTCACCGTCACCACCATCACCACCGCAACAAACCACTCCACCCGGGAGACCCAGTCGTGTACGTCGCGTTTTTAAATGACGACACGATCAAGCCGATTATCCGTCGTGCAGTTGCACGCCCTATCCAATAAAAACGTTTCGTTCCATGTCAATTATTATCGAGGACACCGAAACAGATTAATCTTCCCGCGATGTGCCAACGAATTTGCCAAAAACGATTTACTTCTTCCACTCACTCGGGTCTCGAATACGCACGCTCGCGGCCATTTTGTGTACTCGCTCAAAATGGCGGCGCGGGAAGGCAATCAACGTTCGTAGGAGAATTTTTATATTCACAGTTTGGTTTGAAGGTTTAGAAAATTGGAAACGTAGGAATTTGAAACTTTGAGAAAGTGAATGTGACAATTTGGGAATTAATAAATTAAAATGGTGGAAAGTATTGGAATTTGGGAAAAAGGAAATTTGTAAATTAGGAATTGAGAAATATTAACATTCAGAAATATGGAGCTTTGGAAAATAAAAAATTTAGTAATATTGAAATATATGTGATAATGTGGAAGTATTGAAATTTGGAAGATACAAAATTTGAAAATATTGTACCTAAGGAATAAATTTGGGAATTAAAGTTTGGAAATATTGATGTTTGCAAATATGGAAATTTAGGAAATAAGAAATTAGAAAATAATCAAATGTAGAAATATGAAAATTTGGAAAATAAGATATATCTTAAAAATTTGAAAGTTGAAAACTTGAAAGAATAAGAAAGGATCAAAGCAATTACCACAACATAATCCATACTTACACAAATACCTCTCCTAAGGGTTCGTTGTCATCGCTATCTTCATCAAAGTATTTTGCTCTCGAGGCAAAATTTGCATTGGATAAACCGGGAGAAACGTAAGCATATATCCCGAGAAACGTGAGAGGTGTACGGGACTAGGTCATATTCAGTCAACTGTGAACGAGCAACAAATGACTAGAGGACACATAATACTGTTGCACCAAAACTACAGCAAAACTCAAAGGCTATGTTCGATGAAAACACAGGGAACTCTGTGACTCTAGAAACACCTTAACGACATTAATAATGTTACGTATCACTTACCGTCTTAAACACTGCTCTACCATTTTGTTATTGATCAGCTGATTTATTAAAATCTTATCATGTAACAAACCCCAGTTGAGTTGATTTTATGTCAAACTTCCCAAATTTTCAAATTTATAAATTTTCATTACAAATTTTCAAACTCATAAATTTTCAAATTACTGAATTTTTATGTTTGTAAATTGAAATGTACATGAATTAAAAAATTTACTAATGAAGCAATGGTAAGTAATGAACCACTTATTTGTGCGTCAATATTTTCTCTAAAGAACTGTAATTTTCTTGTTACTAAACATACAAGCGTTAAGTGCGGTGCGTCCCATAGCTTGTTACGTCTCTGCGCACATCAACTGCGCAACACCTAATTGGCGCCAACTTTAACTGCTAACTCGATAAATAATGCTCTTGGAAAAAATTGCAAGAAGAACTTTTAGCTCCAAATTGTACCCTCTAAAATATTATTCAAGATTTTCGGTAAACTTTATATTCTTTATTGAAATTATATAAAGTATAATTAACTAGTAACAGGTGTTATGAAACACGACAGTGTTTCTGCTGACTAGAAACAGTTAAAACTAGAAGGAAGTGACGTTTCAGTACAGTTAAAAGTTATGACATTTAGGTGTTTGCATATTTAGCACATATCACTTGAAACGACTGTGCATATTGATTGCAATTGGAAAGGTCAATATTAAAATGTATGATTGTATGACAATTCCGGCGAGTTTCTCGCCCAATTATATTGTATTAATTTTCTATTAAACGAACTTTCATGACGCGTGAGTAATAAAAACACTGACTGGTCGGATACTTCGGCCACTCGTGAGAGTTTCGCTCGCTACAAGCACGAATGAAATTCCAAACTATTAATAGTTGCCGGACAAAATTTTCCATTAATGAGTCATTGCGAGTTTGGAGCTTCCTGTGGCCCACACGAAATGCTCAGTAATGAATGATACGTCCGAGAAAAACGTAACCCTCAAGTAAAGTATAAATTGAAAGCATAAATCTTCTCTGCACCCTTCCACGAAAATGGATATTAAATGAATGTACGAAATATATGAATACTCAATATACAGGTTTATTCAGTTATATTACACGTAAAATTATAGTCCGAGCTATGAAGTTACGTAAAATCTTAATATATTTTACCCGAAGCTAATAAATTATCCCTAATCATCCCAATTAAAAATCTCATTTGTTCCACAAAATTTCCTTCTGTAACACCTGTAAATAATTTTCCAACGGTTCACGTTGCCATAGCTCTTCATCTCTGTCCACGCTCACGGGATAATTATAAACAACCGGTTGTTGCAATCCGAGAGGTATCGCGTTCCACACGGAGCGGAACACGAGCTGTTAGCCGGAAAACAGTTTCAACAACTAAGAAGAAAGTTGGGTGGGAAAGCTGGCCACGCTCGAAACTTTCCTGTTTTTCCACTCGTTGCTATTCATGACCGGGCGGAAAAATCGTAGAGCAAGCGAGTTGTCGTGCAACGCGGAGACAGTTCGACGGGGTGCGAAGGGTGAGGGGCGTAGAAGAGCAGGGGTAGAAGAACTCCGCCGGAAGTATTATCCTCGGGGTTTTTCCGTTCGATGCCTGGTCGCACTTTTAAGTCAAAGCGAACTGTTCTCGACGAAAGCACCGACGATTCGTGCCGGTTCTTCATCGTTGTCGTAGTTGTCGCTGTCAATCTGTCGCAGTTGTCTTCGTGTCATCGAGGAACTCATTAAAATTACAGCGAGCCACTCGATTACTTATCCTCCTTCCTCTCTCTGCACTTCCCACTTCGAATTAATGAGACGAATCTTCCGAGTAACCTCTCGTCAATGAAGTATCGTTAAAAAATCTTCGACGAGTGCGAGTCTTCACGTTATCGACTGTCGATAATCAATGAAATTCACGAGTTCGTGTTATGCCCGGTTTGCGTAAATTCCTCGGTACTCGTATCACTTTAATAAACGTAATTAACCTTTAGAAGGCTGGAATCTCCCTTAAAAGGGTTAGATTGGTAGCATTGGTCCAAAAAGTAACATTGATCTTCCGGGCTGGCTGGACCCTTTTAGGGACAGCAACTCTAATATTCCATTGGACTTATTAGTTATTTACAGACATAAATTGCACTTCTAAAAAATATCGATCTTCAAGGGGAAAATGCCGGCTCTCCAGAGATTAAAGATTGATGCGGAGAAAGAGGACTTTATTTTGTGAAAGATTAATTTTATAGCAGCTATGTGAAATGAAAGTGCACTTATCGGTAAAATAGGACTATTTATAGATTTCAGAAATTTTTAATCGTGAAACTCTAAATATCATGAAATCGATTAGTTTGAGATGAAATGCATCCTAACCTGCATTAAATAGTTGGGTGTATAACGATGGTCCCTGTAAAAATTTAGTGCAACTAGTTCCCATCAATATTTATCGCTACTGACTTGTACCGAATAAAAAGAGCACGGAAGTAAATGCTATACTCTATTGATTTATTTTGTTGCGGGTTCGTGTTTAAGAGTTACGGGGGTTACGTGCTGCTATCCCTTACGGTTTTAGCCGTGAGAAATGGCGGTGGAACATGATACATTAAAATATTGTCTTTAGCAAGTGTTTATTCTTTTCTGGATACGAATATGTTCGGTAAGTTTAGCGTCGGTAATTTGGAAATTTTTGATATATAAATCAAGCGAGGGGTAGTTATTCAGAAACGACTTCCACCATCTTGAAATATTTCGATGAAATTACAAAGTATAAGGATCATTTAGCTGAACTATTTTTTATACGTATTGCTGTTTTTGAGTTGTACTCAAAAATATTTTATTCTAGAAACAAAATTGCAGTGATTCTAGGTTAGGTTTGAGTTGCTGTTGGATTCGGTGAATGAATAAAAAAGCAATTATTTTAATCATGATCTTGATATTGATATGGCTATTAAGGTAGCAAATGAATTAGTTTTAGTTTCAGTTTGAGTTTGTAGGTTAGGTGACTAACCTGACCATCATGGGTCAATTAGATGACTATAAGACAAATCTAACTTGAATCTTTATATTACATGAAACATTTCATATTATTTATGAATTTAAATGAGAAATCATACTATGATCCTTCAGTTCCACATTTGGACAACTAACGCATAGCAAATAACATCAACATATGTTATTAAATGATTAAAGAACTAATAAATTACTATAGCTATAACTAATTTTAAAACGAAAGAATGTTTTATGATGTAAGAGGTAAATAAGCTGTACCAAAGGTATACTGAAAGGACAGCGAGTGATTTGGATGTTGATGAATAAACTACCTATGGGACGTGAAGGCAGGGAATTAGGGAGCTGGTATACGAACAAGGTTAACGCATTAAGAGCATATTAGTTAAGTCTGTTAGATATGAGTTTGACATTGGGGAACTGAGAAACTGGTGAGCTATGAGATTACGTAGCAACAGAACTTAGGATTGATATTAGATTCGGGTTGAAACGATTAAGTTTCGACAACGCTGAGCTGAGCCTGAGTCAGATTTAGGTTAAATCTCGGCTTACTTGATTGATTGTGAGCGATTTGAACATTGTAGATTAGAAATGTTGTGTTCGGATTAGAATCGCATTTGATAGATTGCCAGATACTGCTTTGCAACCGAGTAGATCACAATTGCACATTAGATAATACATTTCGTGTGGCCAAATATTTTACTCGTTGACATTGTTTAAAGTATTTACACTTTTGAAGTACTGTGGCAAAAAATATAGTGACATTTTAGATGTTTCTTTGATGCTGGTCCATGGAACGTCACATTTCATATTTTGCTATAATCACAAAGTAGTTTGCATTATGTCTAATACATACGTTAAGTAATAGTTATGTCTAAGTGCAGAGCAGATGTGGATTCCCTAGGAACATATGGTACTTAGGCAGAAACCTCCACTTTCAGGGAATTTCCACAGAAGATAACCTTGTAAACCTCCACAAAATATAACCTTGTATGGTTGACCTCCAAGAAAGTAACCTTGTCACTTGATCTTCAAAAAATGCAACCTTGAAATTAGATTCACCTTCAGAAAACGTGACCTTGAAATTTAACGAACGTCCACAAAATATTACCTTGTAATTTGATTGAATAACCTTGAAATTAGGCGGACCTCCAAAAAAAAGTAACCTTACTTAACTGTCAAAAGAAGTAACCTTGAAGAATCTTAACTTGAAATATCAGACTAGCCTAACGAGTTCGATCCGCTGCAAAAATAAGAAGCACCACTATCCACACACGTGATCTACAAGAAAATATTTCTTTCGCCAACGAAAGACTGTATCGTGGAAATTTTAATTATTCAGCAATTAGGAACGACATTAACACCGGTTCTTTCATCAAGCGGCTTGCCATGCACGCGCATCAACTTATGGCTGTGGCATTTACACGAGTGTTGCAGTGAAAATAAATTTCGAGGGAAATCAGCTCGTCATGGCGTGACTGGCTAACAGACGGGACGCGTAGCGAACAGTTTCCTGAAAGGGTAACTTTGACGTTGAATTGATTGGGCCGAGCATGTCTGGTTCAGGAAGGCAATCGACTTTTGCCCGTAGCAACGGTGTTAACGGTGACTGGGCCCGTAGCGTGCCACGGTCACGCGACCAACTCTTCGTGAGCTTTTCTTCCCGTATGGAAAGTGAAACGGAGCACAATAGAAATCGTGCCGGAAGCTTACCTCGAAATGCGGCACAGAACTGCTTTCTATAAGTGCCCGGTGCAGGACACTTACGTATGCAGCCTTTAGGTCTACAAATTACAAAATTTCTGAATTCTCCAATTTTTAAATTTGCAAATTTTTAATTTATCTAGTTTTTAGAGATTCTAGGTCTCAAGTTCGGAAATTCATAAGTGTCTACATCTACGAATCTATAAATCTTTAAATCCTGTATCTTTCACTTCGCAAATCCAGAAGACATTAAATTTCTAAATTTCCACACCTATAAAAGTTTAAATCATCACATTCATAAATTTCCGTATACCCAAGTTCCCATGTACGCAAATACCCATATACCAAAATTCCCATATACCCATTTCATCATATACCCAAATCTCCATATACCCAAATCGTCATATATCCAAATTATCAAATTTCCAAATTCCAAGTTCTTAATTTCCCGAGTTCGCAAGTTTTCAAATTCCCAAATTCTAAAATCCTTAAACTCACAAATCTACAAATCCCTAAATCCTCAAATCACCAAATCCCCAAATACTTATATCGCCAACATCTCAAATACCCAAAGCTCCAAATCACCAACTTCTCAAATACCCAGATCCCCTAACTCCAAATTCCTGATTCCCAAAATTCCCAAATCACCAACTTCTCCAATACCCGAATCCCTAAGTCCCCGAATTCCCAAATCACCAACTTCTGCAATATCCGAATCCCTAAATCCCTAAATCCCCAAATCCCCAAATCACCAACTTCTCCAGTACCTGAATCCCTAAGTCCCCAAATCACCAATTTCTGCAATATCCGAATCCCTAAATCTCCAATCTCCAAATCCCCAAATCACCAACTTTTCCAATACCCGAATCCCTAAATCCCTGAATCTCCAAATCCCCAAATCACCAAATCACCAACTTCTCCAATATCCGAATCCCTAAGTCCCCAAATCTCCAAATCCCCAATTTCTTAAATCCTCAAATCTCCAAATCTCCAAATCCCCAAATCGCCAGTTGTCAAAATCATCAAATTTGAAACTTCCAAAGTTCTCAAACTCTTAAACTCATAAATCTCCAAATTTCCATATTCGCAAATTTTCAATCCTCCAAGTTCCACAATCACCAAATTCCTAGATACCAACTACTCTATTAGATCATCAATATACTCTCACACCGATAGGGGTAGTTAAATATTACTAGGTCCGCAAACGACTAAAAGTGGGTATCCATTCGTGACAAACACCCGTATCCTAACAATGTTGCATGCCGTCAAATGTGGACATGGGTACCCAGATATTATCAGTGTCTAAGCGTTATAAATACAGCCTGCGAAGTTCGGTAGGCTATCTTTCTCATTAGGCTCTGATCAAATGTTAGCAATCTCCTACAAGAATGTCATAGTGATATACGTTTGTCACAAAAGAACATGAATAAAAGAACAATCCACATGAGTTTACCAAACTTCATCACCTTTTTTGTGATAACACTGCCCACGTAATTGATTATAAATGGAACTGTACAACAGTTATGCAGAAATTTTTGTTCTACGTATTCAGTCACTTTAGCAAATGTAAGGATCATATCCTGGAAAATGGTAGTGGAAGTGCTCGACGAACGGCGTTTACGTGTTCGATCGGTGTGTCGGGCTGGCTGCACGTACTTCAGTAACGCCTGACGGAGAAGCCTCGAATTCCGATTCCTCTTCTTGCTCGCCTTTTTTTCGCGCCTGATACGTTCCCCGCGATAAAGAACAAACTTTCACGCGATGTCGTTGATTCACGCCGACTTCTCGCATTGTCTCACCCTTCCCCTAACGCCGGGGAGCTTTCAGCGACTGTAGCAGCGAGGGGTGGCGATCCCGCTAGATCGTTTCTTTCTACGATCGTCCAAAAAGCGAGCGTAGGTAGGAAACTACGTATTCCACGAAGGGTACCGTTCGCTTTACCGTCGAAAGATTATCGCAGACAATAAAAGTCAGCCCGCTGTGATTCTCTCGTCGATCCTCGACTTCGTCGAACGGGGGATTCGTAAGAAACGAAGCGAGAGAGGCCCACGGTAGGGTGACAAAGACGGGGGGGTATAACTGCAAGAGAAACGAAGGCGAACAAAGATGGAAGGGTTGGAGAAGGTGACAGAACGCCGGAGGAGGAGAAGGATCGGCTGCCTCGGTTGGCGGAGTTGTTCGGTGACGACTTTACTCCTTCCATTAATCAACTCTCCCCGCTTTTGTCGCTCTTACAGTTGCCACCGGCGTACTATGCCTCGAAAGGGGTGGCTGCTTTAAGTCACACTCTGTAGCCACGTTGTTCTATTGCTCTTAACGCTAATGCTACCCACCGCCCGACTACCGAAGAAAAACGAACAGCCAGACCTGCAAGAATACCTGTACCTGCGGGACTTATCAGCCTCAATCGATTGCCAATTCTTCGCCAGACACTTTCCGACTTTCTTCACGCCCAACTTCCCGTTATGCGCGGATGGAAAGTATTTGTTCGTTTTGAATGATCGATTTTCTACTTCCTTACTTTCAAAATTCTTTCCTCTTCAAAACCTGACGCGAGAAATTTCTATTATAAAGCGATTTCTATAATACTACTCGATAAGCACCCGATTTGGGGGCTCCGGAGGCGGACCCTTGCAGGAAACGTTTATCGACTCACAGAAACATTCCTAAATGGATTTCATTAATCTGCATCTTTATTCTCATATTATATATCATAAACTTGTATATATCATAAACTACACTATGTACATAAGTATGTAGTGTTTAAGTCTTTGTTTGGGCGAATAAACTAAGGTTTTTAATAAATGAAGAATTAAGGTAAGCGATCATGAAATTGAAGTTTTTCTGTGAAGGATAAATGAATTTAAAAATGAAGAGGAAGTGTAGAATTTAAGTCCATCAAAACAACTGTACATTGCGATTAAAAAGTTATGGTGTTCATCTACTAAAGTCGGAAACTTAGTCAAGAGAGTGTTAATGTACTCGAGACGCGGCGAATAAGTAGAATTAGCTTCCGGAGCGACATTTTGTAACTTAAATTTGTGTCTCTGCTACATTGTTTTCGTATTATTCAAATTACATAAGTTATTTCAATTGTACAAGTTTATCGCGGACGTCTGCCACGCGTACGGGTAAGTCATCTCCTCGTTAATTTTCAACTTATCATGCTCTAATTCCTTCTCGCCTATCTCCATCTTCAGGCTGGCGTTCATCGATGTTACCAAACTTTCACGAATAACATTTCCGTCCTTCCTCGAGACATTCTTATGTTTCTGAGCCGAACGCAGCTCGCTCTCGTGACGCGTCTCTCAACTTAACTCCTAAGCCCGTGGTCTCTTTTCTCCGCGTCGCTTCAGCATTTTGACGCTTTAGAAAATTTTCTTGCGCTCCTTAAACTTTCTGCCCGAGTCAATTTGGCCCACTTTACTTGGCTTTGTGCGTCTGCAGAAATTGCTCGCTGCTTCTTGTTAGAATTCATGCGTTTCATCGCGAGACCATTTTACGAGATTCCTCCGTTTTAAGCAATTCTATTTAATCGCGGTTCCTGCGCCGCCAGAAAAAGGAACCATCTTGTTGAATGACGGACGCCATTTGTAACTTTCCAGTAAATTATTAATTAGGAAATTACCAACTTAATGGATCGTTATTAATATTTTTGAAAATATTAATAAATTAGGTAGGTTTTCGGTAAAACTTTCAGTTACAAATTGATTTCAGGAAATTTATGGTGTTACGTAGCATACAATTGTTTTGATAATTGATATAACTTCATGTATCGATAGATCTGATTGAAAGGAGTAACTTTCGTCTGAAAACTCTCTTTCTATCTGTTATAGATCACGAGTTACAAAATGAAATTGTAAAATAGCTGAATCTTTCAAATATCTATATGACATTTATCTGTACGATATTTATCTGTGAGATATTTAATTGTATATCTTTATGATATTTGTCTGTGGGATATTTATCTGTAAGATATTCATCTGTGAGACATTTATATCTTCATAATATTCATCTGTGTAAATATTTATATCTATATGATACTTATCTGTATGACATTTATCTATGCGATATGTGTAAAATATTTTTACAATGCATTTTGTAAGATATTTATATCTGTATATTTACTTTTGTACAACGATATTTACCTGTCGGGTGTTTATCTATATGGCATTTATCTGTACGTCATTTATCTGTACAACATCGAACTATATATTTATCTGTGAGATATTTAGTTGTATGATATTTATATTCATTATATATTTGTCTGTGGGATATTTATTTGTAAGATATTCATCTGTGAGACATTTATATCTTTATAATAGTTCTGTGTATATATTTATAATGATACTTATCTGTATGATATTTATCTATGCGATAAATGTAAAATATTTGTACAATACATTTTGTAAATTAGTTGTATCTGTACGACGTTTATATCTATACGATATTTACCTGTAGGGCGTTTATCTGTATGGCATTTATCTGTACGTCATTTATCTATACGTCATTTATGGGTACATTTAACTATATATTTATATGTGAGATATTTTGTGTAAAGCATTTATATTTGCACGATACCAGCTATATACGTAAGATATATTCCAGTAAAAAGCCTTTGTAAGTAAATTAAAAGAGCAAACAAAAAGTGCGTAATCCATACTCATACATGGTCCCGCACGTTTCGAAGGTTTCGTTTTTCGAATATCCGTGTAAATTCTCGTCGATGCTGTGTACCATAAAAATATTGAATTTCTTGAACACCATTTTGTTGTAACATCGATACAACCGTAACTGGATGGTACAGTACATAGACTTCTATTTCCGTTATTTCGGGCCGACGTCCGCCAAACAACGACGACACGTTCGGCAAAGAAAAAGTCGAACTTTCTGCAATTTAGATAAAAATAACGCTGATATCCGATCACAATAGGAGCACAATGGACATCTCGGGGACGATGACTACTCGGCTTGGGGCACTCAAAGAAATTGGCTGGTGGTTTCCTGACCCCGACTGGCCAGACCTTAACGGATAGTTGGAAACTCAGGGAGCAGGTGGCTTTCGAGCCGTTCTTCGAATCAGACCGCTTCAACAACCCCCACCCTATTTCACCTACGACTTTTCATCCCCGAGGTGGGGACGATTCGGCGGTCATCCTTTTCGCATTACATCCGACAAAGAAGTAACTGGCTTCTGAGAGTTCCTTTAAATCCCAAATACTTTTCTCGCCTTTCTTACACGGCCTGTTCCGTGCCTTGATCGTCTGTCTCCAATCTCCCAAAGCACCCCTGCACCCTTTGTACCTGATCCTTCTCGCGATTGACTCTGTTTTTTCTCGTAAACAGGATTCGTCGATAGCTACGCCGCTATCGGAAAGAAAATGCGACCGGCTTCTATCGGGACACGTTTTTCCAGCTGAATGTTAGAGAACTTGTGATAAGACACCAGCCTCCTCCTTCCGCCGAGATCCTCCACGAAGATCTACCAAACTGTCAAAGAAGTAAACTAAAGGCGCCGAACCTAAACTCCGTGCATTGTCCCGTACTTTCTGATCTATTACAGAAATTTTTATTGTAAATTTTGTAATATTTCTCATACTCTGTGATCATTTTTTTAAACGAATCATAGGATCTGTTAGAAATATTTGAAATGAAAAAATTAGTAGGATGCAATTTTTGTTCTGTTACAAGTTTTTCGTAGGAGCATTCAAAATAGCAATTAGACTTCAGGTCTTTTTTATAGACCCACGGAAATTGCGGACATAGGATTAAACCGAAAGCTATGGCGGGACGTACATCGAAATTCACGCAGAAGAAAGCTGGATAGGTGGAAATTGCAGCGTGCACGTAATCATAACTTGAAATAGCACGTTCAGCAATAGCGGCTACAGGAGCGTCCAAGCGTAGCATTAAATTTTGCGAGGAAAAAGGGGATGAGAAGTGAAATTGCAGCGCAATAGTTAGTATCATCGACCGAATCCGTGAAATTTAGAAAAATAGCGATGCACCGTCAATACGTGATCGCTGCAGGAAATAAAAGTCAAATGCCAATCGTATAACCTCAAAATTTGTACCCTAAGTTATCAAAGAGTTACTTAATACTGTACATACTTATATCAATTTTTTCAAGAAAATTATATTACATTTTTTTTTAATTATATTGTTTTCATCTTTTTTCATAATTATGATATATACATTTAAAAATATTTAAAAATTGATTATATTATATTAATTAGTTTTTAGAATTATGTTACATTAATTGTCTGAAAGAGATTATATTGCATGAATTTTTTGAAGAGAATTATATTATAATAACTTTTTTAGGTTATGTTATATCAATTGTCTGAAAAGAATTATATTGTACTAATTTTTGAAAAAAAATGATATCAATTACTTTTTTAAATTGTCTTCATTTTTCAAGGTTATATTGTCTTAATTCTTGTAAAATTTTATATAACAATTTTTATTTTTTGTCGTGTTATACTAATTTCTTTGAAAAGACTAATCTATAAATTTTTTTAAAATTATATTGTGTTAATTTGTCTAATAAAATTATATTATATATTTTCTAATTGTATGTTAATACTTTGAAGATGAAAAAAAATATTAACTTTGTGAAAAAATATTAACCTTGTGAAAAATGTTATTATTTTGTTTTCGAAAGTATGTATATCTGAAAATGATTATATTAAATTAATTTCTTCAACAAATTTTGATGCAAAGAACACTTGTTCGGTTATTAAAATGAAAGTGTACCTCGTAATGATTTTCTCGTAAGGCATTGACGAAAAGTGTTGAAAATAATGGTCAAGATTGAACAGAGGCGTAAGTAATGAAATGCTAATTTCGTCCTAGGAAGGAGAGTAATTTGCAGTTTTCCTGCCCCGGAAAAATGAACGCCACGGCACACTGCAAAATTCAACGAATAATATATCGTCGTGGCCGCAATAATTAATCTTCATTTGCTGTTTCTTTTCAGCGGCGAAGGCGTTCTCATGCAGAATTCTCCGTTAGATAAGATTCCATACTGGAAATAGCAAGTGTGCGTGCGGAAGCCTATTGTACGATAACACGAACACGAAAATGGCATAAATACAACGACTTTTCGAGTGTCAATGAATTGTACAACTTATTGTACGTTTCAGACAGTATTGTTACCGTGAGTGTATTGCTTCGTATTTTATTATTTCAAGATTTGTTATTGTGCTGTGCTGTTTGCGTGCTGATAACGGAACTCTCCTTGTGGATTGCTATAATTGAGATTTATATCACTTTCGGATATAATATGATGAGCATACGTTTTCAATGAAAAATATGGATTTGGGGGTTTATTGAAATTTCTCGCAGTCACTCTTGCTTGTTAGAACTAATCGCAGCTACAATATTAAAACACAAGTTTGTTATTTCATTTTTATATTCAGTAATGTTTATGGTCGACTTTACATTGAAGTGTATTAAAAATTTAAGTGAAAATTGTTACAGCTGAAGTGCGACTCCTCAGACAAGGGGTTAATCTCACGCTCCATGATATAAGACGTTACTTAAGCTCATCTTTCATAATGTAACCTAACATAACCCTACTTAGTCTCACGTTACATAATCTCATATAACATGACTCTATTTAATCTTGCCTTATGCAGTTTAATCTAACTGTATTTAAGCTCTCCGTACATAATATTACTCTCCTGAAACAGACCTTACGTGTAACCTATATTTACTCAATTCCACCTTACATAAACCAACCTAACTTTACTTAACCTTAACCTACAATCTAACAAAACCTAATTTTTAATTACATAATGAAAATGAACCTGAACATAACCTATCCTGACATAACCTAATTTTACTCAACCTTACCCTATAATCTAACAAAACTCATTCTAACTTTCAATTACATATACACAAAATTAACCTAACTTTATATAACCTCACTTTACATAATAACCTAACTCCACTCAACCTTACCCTACAATCTAACAATATTCAACCTAACTTGCAATTACATACAAACAGAATTAACCTAACATTATAACCTCACTTTACATGATAACCTAACTCTACTCAATCTTACTCTACACTCTAACAATACTCAACCTAACTTGCAATTACATATAAACAAAATTAACCTAACATTATAACCTCACTTTACATGATAATCTAACTCTACTCAATCTTACCCTACAATCTAACAATACTCAACCTAACTTGCAATTACATATAAAAAAAATTAACCTAACATTATAACCTCACTTTACATGATAACCTAACTCTACTCAATCTTACTCTACACTCTAACAATACTCAAGCTACCTTTCAATTACCTAACTTTATATAACCACACTTTACATAACCTAAAATTACTCAACCTCACCCTAGAATCTAACAAAACCCAACCTAATTTTCACTTACATATAATCAACATCAACAGCCACATTTACCAGAAAAACAGAAATGAAAGAAACATTTTCTTTTAAAAATTATTTGAAAATTTTTATTTCCTTTAAAAGTTTTAATTCTTTTCATAATTTAATCGAAATCATTTATATAATACTTCTGATTGCACCCTGAATAATTTTATCCATAAACAAATTATTTCACCGAGCAACAAATTTTTCCAAACAAGTGCATATTGATTTTTTGACATCGCAACAGAATGTACGTAAATGCGAAATAGAAATTGTACAGCAGGTGATCCATGGTGTACGAATGTGGAATTTAAAAAAAAGTTTTTCTGGAGCAGTGGAAGAAATAATACCACCGTTGCATTTGTTAAGGCTTTTTTCCAGCCGTGATAAATATGCGCTAGCGTAACAATGCAGTATTTGCGGCACAGCGGAGCATTCAAAATTACGTGAACTCGCTACGAAATGCTATGTTCTAATAAATGTGAATGCAAGGAATCAAGAAACCGTGATCTGCTGATTATAGTGTTCTGTAATATACCAAAAAGCTTGAGGCATTGGGAGAGGCCATTATAATTTCGAATATTTCGTTACTTTTCAGATAGGCGAAATTAAAAAATATTTTTATGTTGGTAACCATTGATGTATATGTATAGATACAGGGGTGATAATACGTTAATAAATATACTAAACGTTCAAATTTTAGTCATGTACTGTGATACATTTATTACTATATCAATAATTAAGATACCAATTTGTTCTTAAAGATTTGTGCTGTAATAGATTGACCACTGATTATTATACAAGTACTAATTCTCTGGACATGCAATATATTAAGGTTTGATCATGTAAATGTAATTTAATAACCAATAATACTCTGCAATGAATTAAATTGATCATTGGTCATGCACAATGTACTGAGTACCAACTCTCAATTTTCTCTGCAATTGGTCAAGGATGATAATGCAAAATATATCATAATAATAAGTACGAAGTCACAATTTACTCTGTAATATGTTAATATTTGATCATTAATTTATTACGTTGCAAAAATGTTTGAAAGTAACCTGACCTAAAATCTTCAGCTGAGGCCACCATTGTGAGCTACGCATGGTACTGTCACCAATTTTATCGTTACTCTATTATATTATACAATAATTTAAAAATATGGTGAAATAAAATTGTATGAATAAATGTTCCATAACAATAAACACATATTAAAACTTGTAGTGTTTAAATTATATAAACATTTGAAAATAAGCTAACCTAAAATCTTCAGCTGAGGCCACCATTCTAAGATACACATGATTCTACGTTGTCACCAGTTACATCATTAATCTATAATATTAAACGATAGTTTAAAAATATGATTAAATAAAATTGTATGGATAAATGTTCCATGACAATAAACACATATTACAACTCGTTGTGTTTAAATTATATAAACATTTGAAAATAAACTAACCTAAAATCTTCAGCTGAAGCCAACATTCTGAGCTACGCATGATAGTGTCACCAATTTTATCGTTACTCTATTATATTATACAATAATTTAAAAATATGATAGAATAAAATTGTATGAATAAATGTTCCATGACAATAAACACATATTAAAACTTGTAGTGTTTAAATTATATAAACATTTGAAAATAGGCTAACCTAAAATCTTCAGCTGAGGCCACCATTCTGAGCTACGCATGATAGTGTCACCAATTTTATCGTTACTCTATTATATTATACAATAATTTAAAAATATGATAGAATAAAATTGTATGAATAAATGTTCCATGACAATAAACACATATTAAAACTTGTAGTGTTTAAATTATATAAACATTTGAAAATAGGCTAACCTAAAATCTTCAGCTGAGGCCACCATTCTAAGATACACATGATTCTACGTTGTCACCAATTTCATAATTAATCTATAATATTCTACAATAGTTTACAAATACGATGAAATAAATGTTCCACGACAATAAACACATATTGAAACTATTTATGTTTGAATTACATAAATATTTGAGAGTAACTTAACTTAAAATCTTCAGCTGAAACACATTCTCTGTAACTTTAACAAACAGTGCAATTATGAGTATAATAAAAATGTTAAATTTGCAGGAAATATGTCGATGATTGAAATGACAGTTTTAATAAGAAACTTTTAAGAAGGTAAGCTTTCATTTCCTCATAATATGGCCGCAACCTCGGTGCTCCTTTTCCGTGAGATGACAGAGCTCTCAGACCGTTTTGTCAGCATCCTCTCGACACCGGGAACGTGAGATCGTTATTTCATTATGGTTAATTTGAGACTGAGTGCGCTCGTGGGGTAAGGCCAACGAGATAACAGAGGAATTCCCATCATTAGAAGGACGCATCTAGTGAAGATTAACGAGCACCACAATACTCGATGTCACACTGAATAATATGTTACGTTCGTTGCAATTCATTCCCTTATTTGGAGTTGGTGCCTGTTCGTGCTTGGCTTGGTTCGGGTTCTTCAAGAATTAGGGAACACTGCGGTACAACGGTTTCTTCGACGAGGAGCCTCAAACTGAAGTACCTTTCTTCAGCCTTGTTGTATTTCCTTGGTTCTTTCGTGGTAAGGTGGTTCGGAAGTATTGTGGCAGTTTTGGGAATTTAGGGTTGGAGGTTTTTTGGTTTTGGGAAGTTTGGAAGATTGGGATTGGAAAATTTTGGAATATGAGAATGAGGGGTTGGGGACTTCGGAATTTGAGAGATTTGGAATTGTAGGTTTCAGAATTTGAGAATTTTTCATTTTTGAGAGTTTGGGATTTGAAAATTTTGGGGTTTGAGATTTCGGAATTTGGGAATTAGGGGCTTAGGACATTGGAATATGAGAATTGGGGGTTTAGGACTTCTCAATTTAAGAAATTTCGGAATTTGAGAATTTTTCATTTTTGAAAGTTTTGGGATTTGAGAATTAGGATTTTGGGAATTAGGGGTTTAGGACATTGGAATATGAGAATTGGGGGTTTAGGACTTCTCAATTTAGGAAATTTGGGAATTTGAGAGATTTGGAGTTTTGGGTTTTAGAATTTGAGAATTTTTAATTTTTGAAAGTTTTGGGATTTGAGAATTTTGGAGTTTGAGAATTCGGATTTTGGGAATTAGGGGTTTAGGACATTGCAATATGAGAATTGGGGGTATAGGACTTCTCAATTTAGGAAATTTGGGAATTTGAGAGATTTGGAGTTTTGGGTTTCAGAATTTGAGAATTTTTCATTTTTGAAAGTTTTGGGATTTGAGAATTTTGGAGTTTGAGATTTTGGAATTTGGGAATTAGGGGTTTAGGACATTGCAATATGAGAATTGGGGGTTTAGGACTTCTCAATTTAGGAAATTTAGGAATTTGAGAGATTTGAAGTTTTGGGTTTCAGAATTTGAGAATTTTTCATTTTTGAAAGTTTTGGGATTTGAGAATTTTGGAGTTTGAGATTTTG
Source organism: Megachile willughbiella (assembly GCA_945859595.2). Lineage (NCBI taxonomy): Eukaryota > Metazoa > Arthropoda > Insecta > Hymenoptera > Megachilidae > Megachile > Megachile willughbiella. Next base: position 6,141,622 of record OX243807.1, read on the forward strand.
GAATTTGGGAATTAGGGGTTTCGGACTTTGGAATTTGAAAATTGGGGGTTGAGGACTTCGAAATTTGGAAATTTGGAATTTAGGACGCGGGAATTTGGGAATTTGAAATTTTGGACTTCGGAACTTGAGAATTTTTATTTTTTTAAATTTGGTATTCCAATCTTTTAGGAGTAAGGACTTCGGAATTTGAGAATTAGGGGGTTAGGACATTAGAATATTAGAATTGGGGGTTTAGAACAGTGGAATATAAAAATTAGGGGTTTAGTACTTCACAATTTAGGGAATTTCGGAATTTGGGAATTTTAATTTTTAGAAATTTGAGATTTGAGATTAAGTGGTTTGGGGTATTGGAACTTGGAATAGGAGGGTATAGAACTTGGGAATTTGAGAAATATTGTGTCTGTATTTTGGAACTTGAAAATTTTTTAGTTCAGGTCTGCAGAATTTGGGAATTTTTAAGTTTGGAATATTGGACTCTGGGAAATTTGGAATTAGAACTTAGCAATTTGAGGATTTTTGAATTTAGAAATTTGCAGTTTGAAAAATTTGCAGTTTTGCATGACAGAATTATTGAATTTTAGTATTTAAGACTGCAGAATTTGAAAATTTTGAGGTTCAAGAATTTGGAACTTATTGAATGTTGGAGTTTTGGACTTCATAATTTGAAAATTTTTAATGTTGAGTTTTGAAATTGAAAGTTGTCTTTAAAATTTAAGAGTAGTAGATTTAAGGACTTCGAGATTTAAGATTTTTAAACTTTAGGACGTCGGTGTGTCAGAACTTTGGTCTTCATGTCTGGAATTTCTGAATTTTGCAATAAAAAATTTTGGAATTTTGGAATTATTAAATCCTTTCATTGATTCAAACATCTAAATTTTTTCATTTAGGAGCTTCAGAATTTCCAAAATTTTAACTTTTACCTTTTCAAGTTAGAAAATTATTAAATTTATAAATTTTGTATACCAACACTTCCAAATTTTTAAGTTCTATGATTCCACTACATTTAAATTCTCAATTACGCAATTTCAAAATATCGGGATTTCATTTTTAAATGTTTAAACTTCACATGTGTGAAACTCCGAAACTTCCGAGCTTCGAAACTTCGAAACTAAGAAACCTGAAAGTTTAAAAGTTCTGAATCTTTAAAACTCCGTTACGTTCCCAAAATGTTCAATTTACAACACGTAAAACTAATTTCGAAACTTCACCAGGTTCATTAAAAATTTTCCCTAGTATTTTTCGGACCACCGTTTGAGAGCCACTGAGCTGAGCCACAAGTCGCCACAATCGCATTTCTGCAGAAATCCGACATCTCCGAAAGCAACGTAAAAATCCATCGTTGCGTTCCTTTATTTCGATAAACGAGCTGTCAACATCAACACCGAACAATGCGCAGCTAAGTTGAAAAATCCCCGAATCTTATAATTAATACCGGCGAAGTTTCCATAAAAACATAGTACGAAGGTTGACGCGGTTGATTAACGAGCGTGTATCCCGTAACTCGAATGATTTTTCTCAGGTGATGGTCTTTGTAAGTAAATGAAGCGTTATTAACTTCTTACGATGTCGAAGCCGGACGAACAATGCCGCTAGAATTACGCAAAGCCGAGGAAGAAAGGCAGAGGTTACTGATTGTCGAGCTATCGATCCACCGTCATTCCATTGCCCTACCCCCGGGTAAGTAGGTAACTAGAGTTTCAGGTTGCGAAATAACATAATCGTAGTGACACGCCAGGATTGGCTTTTCCACTCAAAATACGAGCTCCGTGTGAAACACTAGACAACCTTGTCGCATCGAATTTAATTAGTTCTTCGTGTGTGCGATACACCGAAAGGACACCCAGTTCTATTTCCATCATATGTGGTCCAAATTGTTAATTAACATTCCTCTTGTGGTTGTATTCTCCTATCTGCAGCAGGAATTTCTGTTCACTCTTCTCGGCTATTTTAGATTATGGACCTAACAGATTTAGGATTATAAATCTGTCGAACCTGTGGGGATCGGATTGTAGAACTGTGCATCTGGTATGATTTGAATCTGATTGTAGACGTGTTTGGTTGGGGATCAGATTGTACATTTATGATTTTGGTCTATCAAGTTGTGGATCTGGTAGACTTTGAATCACTCTGACCTACGGAATTGAGGACCCAGAATGTGACCTGGAAGACTACATGTTATTTGGATTGTGTATTTATCAGATGGACCTGTCGAATTGTGCATCTGCTGGACTGTGAGTATGTTGGTTGTGGATAGCTCATGAATATGTCAAGTTAGGTTAGGTGAATTAGGCTGTGAATCAGGTTGTGATCAGGTTGTGGATCGATCAGATTGTATACTTGTGAAGTTGCAGATGTATCATGATTTTTATTTATCAAATTGTGGATCTGGTAGACTCTGTGTCATTCTGGCTGTGGCTCTATCAAATTCTGAATCTAGCATGTTATGAATGTAACAGATTGTGAGCTAAATTGGTTATGTACCTATCAGATTGTCTATCTGCCTTATGGTAAATGCGACAAATGATGATTTCGTTTGTGAAGCCTATCAGATTGTGGATCTGTCAGATTGTCTATCTGTCTTATGGTAAATGTGACAAATAATGATTTCGTTTGTGGAGTCTATCAGATTGTGGATGTACCAAATTGTGGACACCATCAAATTGTGAATGGATCAAATTGAGAATCTGTTAAATTTGGATCTATCAAATTGTAGACCTATTTAATTGTGGATCTACCAAACTGTAAATCTATGAAATTGTGGACTCATCAAATAGTGGGTCTATCGAATGGTGGACCTACCAAATTTTGAATCTATCAATTGTGGACTTACCAAATGGTGGATCTATCGAATAGTAGACTTACCAAATTTTGAATCTATCAAATTTCAGGTATATCAAATGGTGGATCTATCGAAAAGTGGACCTACCATTTCAAATCTATCAAACTGTGGACTTATCGAATAGTGGACCTACCAAATTTGGAATCTATCAAATTTCAGATCTATCAAACTGTGGACTTATCGAATAGTGGACCTACCAAATTTTGAATCTATCAAATTTCAGATCTATCAAACTGTGGACTTATCGAATAGTGGACCTACCAAATTTTGAATCTATCAAATTTCAGATCTATCAAATTGTGAACTTAACAAATAGTAGATCTATCGAATAGTGGACCTATCAAATTTTGAACCTATCAAGTTTCAGTTGATGCCCTCATCAAACTACATGTCTGTCAAATTAATCCACATACAATAAATCCAGACTGCATCTTGCTACTTTTCACTTCCAAAATCCACGTTCCCACTATAAAATACCTCATCTATCAAAACGAAGACACTTTTCATCAACTCCTTCAAAAGATCAAAAAGTGCAACATCCATAATAACTTGTAACTTCAGCTTTTCAGCAATAAGTCCATATTTCGATGCACAAATATTTGCAGATGTACAATGCTACAGCACACGTATGAAAGTTGTCGAAACAGTAAGCTGCAAGGTGACAGTGATAAGCTGATTGTCTATATGTTAGCTCGAATGTCGAAACCTATGATTGGATGAATTTATCTACCGAGGAGCAGGGTTGCAAGCCTTACGCCAATATTGGTTTGGAGGATTGGCTGATCAAGTCGTATCCTCGCGCCGGATTTTGTTTGTTCTACGTGGATTTTATATTGAATTTGCTGCGAGTCCTTCACATTCTTTAGACGAATTGAATTATACATAGTATACCGAAAATGATGCGTCCAGTACCGATTTAACCATGCGAGAATCTGGAGCAATGTCGATATTCATGATGACGTTTCAAGCAACTCCGGACGCTATTGTACACCGGAAGTTACAACTTGTCTTCATTATTCCGTGTCTATCTTAGTATTTGAAAGCTTACCTGTCTGCAATTACATCGTTGAAGAAGACGCAGATAATAGCCAGAGAAGTGAAAGGTGTTCTCGAGTAATATTAATTCAAAGTGTAACACTACAATTTATAATTATATTTCTTCGAGTTGGTAAGAAGTCATGGGAAGCAGGCAAGGTTCTTACATGCATTTCTCCGAGCTGGTAGCTTATGTGCATGCACTTTCAACGCTCTATACAATTCCAAAGTAGTTCTGCAAGTTTCAGTTTCGAGGTGGCAAGGGCGTATTCGAACTCCTTAATAGATTTCCAGAAGTGGTGCATGCACCCGATTAAAATTTCACCGTGTAACAGAATACTTTGACCCTCCTTTCGTCCTTTTTTCTTTTTATGGGCTTCGAAGTTTCTTGTTTACCAAATTATAGTTCTAATATGATGCTGAAGTCCTAAATTCTGGATAGATACTTGCAAATTATCGAGAACAAGTTTTTATTAACACTTTGTTGAATTGTAAGTTAAACCGTACTGTCAGACTCTGTTCTGGATTTGTCAGAGTGTGTTAGGTCATGGATTAGCTCGTGGGTTTATCAGATTGTAAAGTCAAGTTGCACATATGTCATGATTTTGGTGTGTCTTGTGGAGCTGATAGACAATTGTAGATCTGATAGACATTGAATCATTACGACAGTGAATCTATCAAACTGTGAATTTAGCAGACTGTGGGTCAGTCGGACTGTGTATGTATCAGACAGTGGATCTATCAAATTGTGTGTTTGTCAGACTGTCAGTCTGTCACGTTGTGAATCTGTCAGACTGACAATATGTCAGGTTGTGAATCAGGCCGTGTGTCTGTCAGATTGTAAATTTGTCAAGCTGCAGATGTGTGATGACTTTGGTTTATCAAATTGTGGATTCGACAGACTTTGAATCACTGGGGTTGTGGATCCATCTAATTGTGAAGCTAGCAGACTGTGGGTTACTTAGATTGTGGATGTATCAGACAGTGGATCTATCAAATTGTACATCTATCAGATTGTAAATCTGTCAGGTTGTCAAAGTATCAGACTATCAAAATGTCAGATTGTGGATCAAGTGTATCTGTTAGATTTTAAATTTGTCAAGGTGCAGACATGTCATGATTGTCTACCTAGTTGTGGATGTGACATACTTTAGATCACTTAGATAGTAGATCTGTCAAATTGTTAATCAAGCAGACTGTGGTTCAATCAGGTTGTGTGTTCATCAGATAGTGGATCTATCAAACTGTACATCTGTCAGTTTACGAATCTGTCAAATTGTGAATGTGTCAGCCTATGAATATGTCAATGTGAGGGTCTATCAGATTGTAAATTTATCTAGCTGCAAATGTACTATGGTTTCAATCATTCAATTCTGGACCTGGCTTTGAATAACTTAGATAGTACACCTACCAAATTGTTAATCAGACATACTATGGGTCATTCGATTTGCATATGTATCACATAGTGGTTCTATCAAATTGTACATCTGTCAGACTGTGAATCTGCCAGGTTGTCAAAATGTCAGATTGTCGATGTGTCAGATTATGGATCAGGTGTATCTAAATTTGTCTAGCTGCAGATATGTCATGATTGTTGTCTACCTAGTTGTGGATGTGACATATTTTACTTAGGTAGTACACCCACGAAATTGTTAATTAGACATACTATGGGTCATTCGATTTGCATATGTATCACATAGTGGTTCTATCAAATTGTACATCTGTCAGACTGTGAATCTGTCAGGTTGTCAAAATGTCAGATTGTGGATTAGGTGTATCTGTTAGATTCTAAATTTGTCAAGCTGCAGATATGTCATGATTGTTGTCTACCTAGTTGTGGATCTGACATACTTTGTATCACATACCTACCAAATCAATCAGACTATGGGTCAATCAGAGTGTGAGTTCATCATATAGTGTATCTATCCAATTGTACATCTGTCAGGTTATCAATCTCTCATATTGTGAATATGTTAGGTTGAGAGTCTATCAGATTGCAAATTTATCAAACCACAGATGTATTTTGATTTTGATCTACCAAATTGTGGATCTGACAGACCTTGAATCACTCAGATAGTAGATCTATCAAATTGTGAATCTGGTGGATCAAATGGTGTATTTATGAGATAATGGATCAACCACTTGTTACTTTCGAACATGTATAAATAACTGGAATAACTTGGATACATGTTTAATATGTATAGATAACAAACGTTTAAAACACTTATTTCTGTACCAATAACCACCGTTAGTTATGTTCGATGCTGTGCGAGTTTAAAGAAAAGTTGAGAGACACTGTTTGTCAGTAATTTAAGAGAGGACAACGTTACACGAGCATTACGATCAAGAAGTGATTCGTTAAAGAAGCAACGTGCTCAAAGGCGATATTTATAATGATCGTAATGAAAAGGGAAGAGAAAAAGCGAGAAAAACAGGTATCCGACAGGGAAGAGAAAGGGAAATCTTGGAGGGTCTCGGCAAGAAAGATTTATTTGGGGCGACCGGGTCTTTGCCACGGGAGTTCGTGTGTACTTTCGCCCCCAAAGATATTGCGGTCGTTTTCCTTTGGTCAGAAAAGCCGAAGAAAAGTCGGCCGCTAGTTTTTTCGTCCCTCAAACGGCCACCGGTTCCCTTCGGTTTCTTCGTTCCCTATCAATTCATTGGATTTTTAGCGGCGACCGGTTATAACCCGGCACTTTCGCGTGAAATGTGCTCCCACCGAGTTAAAAATTGGCTTCTAATATGATATACGTTAGGTCACCATATGGCCGAGAGAGGGCCGCAAAACGAACGATATTTTCAGTTTCTTCGCTTATTTTCGTCGTCTCGCTGTTCGCACTCGTTTGCTCCCTTCCTTTCAACTCGCATATTCACCCTATTCAGCTTCGCCTAACGTACTATCGGAAAGCGATAGTATTTTCGTGCTAGCGGTTCTCTTATGGCGCGGCCATATATCACGATCCTACGCCGTTGGGTAGCAAGGGTGCGAGATAGCCCTGGGAAACAGCCCAGAGAATACGGCTGCATTTAATATGCAATCGCCGGAGAAACTGTCGAAGAATCGGCGAAAACACGTGCGGCTGTTGGGCATACCGTTAAAACGGGATTCGCGTGCTGGATGGCGACATCTGGCACTTTCTACCAAGCATGGCGATAAACTTTCAAAGATCGTTTTTACGCCTTTCAGCGCGAACGTGCTTAAACGCTCCTACCATATACAGTTATCATTCATACGTTTGTTGCTTCGCAGTCATTATCACACTTATTTTACAGGAAGATGAATTCTAGATTGCATTATTTTCACTCGTCACGCACTCTTCAGCTGTGATCAATTTCGTTAACAAAATAACACACAATATGGTTTTCACAAAATAAACTTATATTGAAAGAAAGAAAAATAACATGATAATTACATGGGAGTTGGTTTCTGACTAACTAAATTCCCGTATAGTATAGCGATCGCGCATCAGCGACATCAATCGCCAGTCAATCGGCACTATTATTACCGACCATCAAATTTTTAATACTCATTTGGAGTTCAAGTCCATTTATTTGCAAAGTCGATACCAAATTGACATAACATTTCAACTTTCTTTGTCTGCTAGCTGTGATTAGTTCTGACTGACACATGACAAACCATAAGGCAAGGGGTTAAAGATACATTAACAACTTATTATTAATTTAGTTATTAAACAGATAGGTTTGCAACTTAATATTAAAATTGTCTTTCCTACATTTTAGATGTAAATTCTTTAGTTTTCATAAAATGAACCTTAACTTCTTGTCCTAGATCGGTTCGTACTAATCATAGCTACAATATCACACAGAAAAGAAGTCAAAAATTTATATCAATTTTGTAGCAAATCTTGACTATACTTTGACTTAAATAAATTGAAGTGTATTAAAAATTCGAGTGAGAGTTGTCACAGTTGAAGCGAGTGCGTCACAGGTGAAGTAAGTGCGTCACAGGTGAAGTGAGTGCGTCACAGTAGAAATGAATGCGCCACAGTACAAGTGAGTGCGTCACAGGTGAAATGAGTGCGTCACAGTAGAAATGAGTGCGTCACAGTAGAAGTGAGTGCGTCACAGTAGAAGTGAGTGCGTCACAGTTGAAGCGAGTGCGTCGCAGTTAAAGCGAGTGCGTCACAGGTGAAGTGAGTGCGTCACAGGTGAAGTGAGTGCGTCACAGGTAAAGCCAGTGCGTCACAGTTGAAGCGAGTACGTCACAGTTGAAACCAGTGCGTCACAGATAAAGTGAGTGTGTCACAGGTGAAGTGAGTGCGTCACAGTAGAAGTGAGTGCGTCCCAGTTGAAGTGAGTGCGTCACAGTAGAAGTGAGTGCGTCACAGTTGAAGCGAGTGCGTCACAGTTGAAACCAGTGCGTCACAGATAAAGTGAGTGTGTCACAGGTGAAGTGAGTGCGTCACAGTAGAAGTGAGTGCGTCCCAGTTGAAGTGAGTGCGTCACAGGTAAAGCCAGTGCGTCACAGTTGAAGCGAGTACGTCACAGTTGAAACCAGTGCGTCACAGATAAAGTGAGTGTGTCACAGGTGAAGTGAGTGCGTCACAGGTGAAGTGAGTGCGTCACAGTTAAAGTGAGTGCATCGCAGTTGAAGCGGGTGCGTCCCAGTTGAAGCGAGTGCGTCACAGGTGAAGCAAGTGCGTCCTAGTTGAAGCGAGTGCGTCACAGGTAAAGTGAGTGCGTCATAGATGAAGCCAGTGCGTCTCAGTTGAAGCGAGTACGTCACAGTTGAAACGAGTGCTTCACAGGTAAAGCAAGTGCGTCACGGGTGAATTGAGTGCGTCACAGCTAAAGCAAGTGCGTCACGGTTGAAATGAGTGCGTCACACGTGGAAGACTTTGTAAGGGAACTGCTATACAATGACGTATATTATATTTGTATATTAATGTATTGTAGAAGACACATGTGTCCTATAATGTGCTATCAATCTGCTCGAAGTAAAAAATGTGAAATTTTGATGCGAGTCTTCTTGCAGGAACTAACTGCTGAACGTCACACGGATTCATCAGCAAATGAGATTAAATCTCTAACGTCCTGGCCGCACGAAGCAACATCTCGTTAACGCTGGCAATTGAATTGCTGAATAGGTGTTGAAAATGCTTCTGATTCGTTTTGATGATTTATTTTGCACTTGTTGCGGTCGCTTCAGCCGCGATAAATAATTTTCAGACTTCGCTAATTGAATCTTATGGGCTCCTTTGATGTTCGAGTGGAGAGCATTAACTGCGCACTAAGTGTTTCTGCGGACTTTGACACGAATTTATTTTGTATTTTGTTAGGAACATTTGTATGAACTATCTTTCATATTTTATTGAACTGAATACTCTTTTTATTATAATTTTTAATTTGATGCATGGAAATTTGTGTGAAACGAAGAAATGATTTTGATTGAAGTACTCCTTGCACTTTATCTAAAGAGATTCAATTAAAACAGCTTCAAAGACAAAATATGTGGTATATAATATTTATATGTGGTATTTAATATATATATTATTATATAGTGACATATATAATTATAATTAAAAAACAATAAATATTTTACACAACTTGTGTTATTATAGGTTATAAAGTACTTTTACATTATTGATATTTGTAATTAAAGTAAAACAGTGGTTGTTAGTGTATGAATAATGTATAAAACTAAATAATTTCGAACATTTAATAAAATCGATAGTGGAGCCTGATGAAACAATGTCCATTGTATCGTCAAATTCAATAGCTTTATACTATGTACATATCTAACTATTCGAACATATCTGAATATTCATATTTCCATATTTTATTAACGATTTAATGAGCGTTTGTTCTTGCATCAATGCATTATATAACAACTTGCATTGCAAATGGAGATTAGGAGCATGCATTATTTTGAATATTATAATGGCGCGGGAAAAAATAGCGAAGGATATAACCTAAAATCTGTTTTACATTTATTAACGAGAATATTTTCACTGTACAAAATATGTAATATGTAATAAATTTTAATTATACAATAACACTAAAAATATATTTGAACAATTATCACACATAAAAGAAGGTATTTAAAAAAGAAACATATTTTTCATTAAAAGAAATTAATGCTATAAACGAGTCAGCAGAAAGTAATCATCAAAATTAATTTGATAAAAGTCACTCGATCTTATGAATTTAATATATTAATTATCGATTAATTATTTGTGTATAAAAATATTATTACTAATGTATTAAAGAAAGTGTCTGTGACGGAATTGAAGCATATTTTGCTTTATATTTAAATACGTTAATTTTACCATTGTGATGTAGCAATTTCTCTTTGAATCTTAAATCCAACCTAACTTCACCTGCCATGAAGCGTAATCTCGTTATCCATGTCTGTTTGTTCTTGTTTGAAGTTAGCCACATCGAACAAATGGATGGACGAGGTACGAGGAGATGAGAGCGTGCGTTTCATTTGTTTTTGGATAAATGAACGCTTCCAGGAAGCGGTGTTTGACTTCCGTTTCACTTTTCTTTTCACTGCGATTGCCACGAAGCTCATACTACATTTTCACCCCAAAAAATCAATCTTTTTGTTCTCAAAACCGATTTACAAAAATATTACACATTATGTTCTTACAGAAAATAAATTTTGGAATTAATTTTAATCGTAAAAAATTCCTTTATGAAATTAATATTGGTTAGGTTGGGATAGGTTAGGTTACAAAAATTTACAAAAATATTACACATTATGGTTCTTACAGAAAATAAATTTTGGAATTAATTTTAATTGTAAATAATTCCTTTATGAAATTAATATTGGTTAGGTTGGGATAGGTTAGGTTACAAAAATTTACAAAAATATTACACATTATGGTTCTTACAGAAAATAAGTTTTGGATTAATTTTAATTCCAAAAACTGCTTCATGTAATCAACATGGGTTATTTAATTCACTTAATCGATATTAATTTGATTAGTTGCACAATTATGTCAATTTCAAAAGTTAACAATTATATCTATTTTAAAATCAATTAAATTAGGTTTAAAACTGATTAAATCTATTTCAAAAGTTGTGAATGAATAAAAATTATTAATTTTAAATTCATGTAAAAAATTATCAAATAAATTTATGTAATAAATTATCAATTAAATTCATTTTCCAATTTCAAATACCAGATATTAAAATTTAATTATTGTCTAATTTTAATTATCTGACTGATTATATAAGACAGGTTGCAATACAAAGTTTGTTATTTATTAATTAATTGTTGTGCACATAATAGCAGTAACATTTATTGTAGTAAAGTGTTCCTTTCGAGAGAATAATTACGAAAGCCGTGGTGAATTTCTGTTCTAGAAATTATGTAAGGTGAGTTCACACTAAAGCTGACTTCATGCTTGACAGTCAAAAATGAAGGAGAACGAAAATGAATGAAAGTACCACTTTTCAATTTATCTACCTCGTGCTATTTTCTTGAAATAAAACAACTATTAATGAATTAGTACTATTTTTCTGATAAAAATAAGTGTAAATATGCGGTCCATCAAACAACGAATTTGAAAAAATTGTTAATTCATTTATTTATTGTTTTACATACTATTTATTATTTATTTATTATTTAATTATTACGTGTTTTTGGTTTGGAGTACGTTTGGCAATAGCAGGATCAAGAATAAAATTTAAATTGTATTAAAATGTAGTTTAATTAAAATGTATTCGTGTTATATTGTCACTTAAAGAACTGATGTATCGATGAATTCATTAAATAATTAATATTAAATTAATTAGACTTATTATTTATTAATAAATTGATCAGTATGTTATTTCATTATAGTAATGCTTTTGCCTACGTTATAATTTGTATAAACGATTAATCTCTACATCAACGAAAACTTTCATAAAACTGAAATGTTTTTGTCCATGAGTGGATAATTACAGCTTAACAACAAGAAAGTAAAAAACGTATTTATATCATATTCATGAACGATTTGGATTAAACAGGAACATTCAGCTTAAACTAGCTGCAGAACTTCAACAAGCTGTTTAAATCCCATTTGAGAGATCGAGATTACCAATCATGAGTGACTAACTTGGTAAGTCGATCGAGATATCGTTTAACTGGCAAACTAGCAGTACCACTTTGTTGCCTGATAATTATTCCGAGAAATGTCAGATATTTCAGCCAGGAATTATGTTGCGATACCATCGAATCAACACTTCATGCAACTTTATTATACAACTTTTAATTACTGTATATTCTATCGTAATTATATATTTTCTTTAGATTATTTACCTTAGAATTTTGAGAGTTAGGGTAGGATTTTGGGGGATCGAGTGTATAGGAATTTGGGGATTTAGGAATTTATGGAATTGGGGACTTGGGGATTTGAGGATTTGTAGACTTGGGAATTTGTGAATTTGGGAAATTATGGACTTAGGAATTTGTGGATTAGAGAATTTGAGAATTTAGGAATTTGGGGATTTCAGGATTTTGGAAATTTGGAATTTGGGAATTTGGGGATTTGGGGATTTGTGAATTTGGGAATTTGTGGAGTTGAGAATTCGTGGATTTGGGGATTTGTAGTCTTGGGAATTTGTAGACTTAGGAATTTGTGGATTTGTGGATTTGTAGACCTAGGAATTTGGAAATTTGGAAATTTGTGGACTTAGGAATTTGGGAACTTCAAAACTTTAGAAATTTGGGAATTTGGGAATTTGTGAACTTGGGAACTTGTGGATTTGGGAATTTGAAAATTTGGGTACATGTGAATTATGAAATTGTAGAGTTGGAAGTTTAGGAATTTATTGATTCGAGATTTTAGAAGTTTGGGAATTTAGGATTCTAATTTGGACGTTTGAAATATTGTGTGTACGAATTTTGAATTGCAGAAGTTTGGGCGGTAGAGAATTTTAAAAGCTGGAGAATGTGTAGTAAGAAATTGGAAATTTACGAATTTGGGAATTTAGAAATGTAAGTATTTGAGTACTTAAGAAGTATTTGAAAATCTACAAAATTGATAATGTACAAATATAATGATCCAAACATCAGACAATTTGTGAATGGACAAATATAATTTAGATATCTGGGGATTTATATGTCTGTGAATTTAGGGATTTAGCACTTCTGCAATCCAACACGCCGTGCACAAAAATAGCAATTTCTTTTGATGGATTAATAACAATATCAGGAAAATGGGATTCGTCGGCAGCAGTAAAATCTTCGATAGGAAAGCGAGGAGGGTATCTCCGGAGGAGATAATCCTGCGACGAAAACGAAGAACGGTCTTGAACCCTTGTGCGGGTATAATTTATTTATAACGGCGGACAGGGGCGATAAAGATCTCGAGAAAGGAATGCGAATGGTGGTATATGTGCTTCTTTATTGCAATAGATACCCTAGCACCATTCCATTCGTTTGCATAATGCAATTTTACCTATTACTTCAACTTCACTTAACTTTAGTAACTCAACGTCGTTTATGTACCTAGAATTTACTTCACTTACATATAAAATTGTTCTTTATATACATTTCATCAGTTGTACATAAAATTACTCATCAGTTATTCATATACATGAAGTCCCTCATCATATGCATCTACATAAAATTACTCATATGTATCTACATGTACATAAAATTACTCTGAAGGGACTTATGGTACATACATCAAAACAAACATGTGGTACCATACATGGTACATGGTACATGAACCAGATATGTGGTATATTTGTCGTACATGGTATATAATACACATGTCATACTCATATGTACTATACACGTGAAAACAAATGTGTGGTTCATGCATCACACATGGTATATGGTACATGAAACAGACAGACATATGTGGGACATATCGTAGATGGTATATGATACACATGTTATGCTCATGTGTACTATACATATGAAAACAAATATGTGGTTCATGCATCACACATAGTATATGGTACATGAATCAGAAAGACATATGGTACATATGTCATACATGGTGTATGATACACATGTCATGCAGATATATAGTACATATATCAAAACAAATATGTGGTACATGCATCATACATGGTACATGAACTAGGCAAACATATGATACATATATCATACATGGTGTATGATACACATGTCATGCAGATACATAGTACACATATCAAAACAAATATGTGATACATGTATCATACATATGGAACATATGTCATACAAATCACATGGAACATATGGCACATATATCACACACGTGATACATACATGTGGTGGCAAATATCTATACACATATGACCCAGATACGTTGCACATATCACACAAGAATGTTTATATCTCAAAAAGGATTGACCTTTCGATCCACACTAAAGCTTTCTCATTCAGTAGAGTGTGTCCTACATAACCCATAAGTATTGAATGTATTTTCCCGAACACCCTGTATTTCTTCAAGGACTAAAAGACCATCGCAATTCCAGATGAGCTACATCGAGTAGATCGAACAAAACTAGACCAGCTGGTCCGGCGATCTCTTCCATTTCGTCGACAGAGGATCAGCGCAAGGTAATAGGATTTTTTGACATATGATAGCTGCTACTCTAACGGTTGGGCCTAGGAGAGAAAAAAATCATGCTTATTGCTGACTACGCGAATCCATTTGCGCATCGCTGCCTACGAAAATAATGCGACATGGTCCCTGGTAACGTCAGCTGCTCCGCTCCGCTTCATATTTCAGGGAACAATTCTGTCTATTTTCACCGTCTTACTTTTTCCGCTTTTACCATCCGCCATCTTTCTCTCTCCGCGTCGATACTCGTTGGAATTTCGATTTTATTACACACATCGGTGTATTTGTATTGTTCGAGGATTATGAACATCGATGCTGAGTCATTGCAACCCAGATGATCTCGCATCTTCCGTTTAATTGAAGATAAGAAAAAAGTTACTATGGGAAGTGATTGATGGTTTAATAAAACCTGACTTTGTAGGTCGCTGCCTTTTTGTCCGACAGAACGGACGTAACGATATATCAAGAATGTGTAGGTGAAGTTGCACGAGCCGTGACGCCGGAAAAAAGTTCTTGCTCTTCCCACACGTGCCAGGTTAACATCGTGTCACTGTTCCACTGATGGATGCCAATAGCTTTTCTATGACAGTTCTTACCAGCGCAAATCGGCTCTTTTAATTCCAGATCGAACATTTACGTTTCTTGTTAAGAATTTGAATTTTTGTAATTTGGGTTTGGAATTAATCGATGATTTTAATCAGATGATGTCTTCAAATTGTTGGGATTTGGAGAGTTGGGTGGATAGTTGAGAATTCGAGAGTTTGGGCAGTTGCGAAGGCGGGAGATGGAAATGCGGGGATTGAGCATTTGGGAGATTTGCAAACTTGGGGATTTGAAAGTTTGGAAGAATTACAAATTTGGGGATTTATAAATTTGGGGCTTGAAGGTTTTAGAGATTTGCGAATTTATGGGGTTGAAAATTTGGGACATTGCAAATTCGGGAATTTGAAAATTAGGGAGATTTACATACGTGATCTGAAGATTTGGGAGATTGGAAATTTGGGAGATTTGCAAACTTGGCCAGTTGAAAGTTTAGCAGATTTGCAAATTTGCAGATTTAAAAGTTTGGGAGATTGGTGAATTTGGGGTTTGAAGGTTTTAGGAATTTGTGAATTTATGGGGTTGAAAATTTGGGAGATTGCAAATTTGGGAATTTGAAAGTTTGGAAGAATTGCAAATTTGGGGATTTGAAAGTTTGGAGATTGGTGAATTTAGGGCTTGAAGGTTCTAGAGATTTGTGAATTTATGGGGTTGAAAATTTGGGACATTGCAAATTCGGGAATTTGAAAATTAGGGAGATTTACATACGTGATCTGAAAATTTGGGAGATTGGAAATTTGGGAGATTTGCAAACTTGGCCAGTTGAAAGTTTGGCAGATTTGCAAATTTGGAGATTTAAATGTTTGGGAGATTGGTGAATTTGGGGTTTGAAGGTTTGAGGAATTTGTGAATTTATGGGGTTGAAAATTTGGGAGATTGCAAATTTGGGGATTTGAAAGTTTGGAGATTGGTGAATTTAGAGCTTGAAGGTTCTAGAGATTTGTGAATTTATGGGGTTGAAAATTTGGTAGATTGCAAATTTGGAAATTTGAAAATTAAGGAGATTTGCAAACGTAGAGATTTGAAAGTTTGGAAGAATTGCAAATTTGGGGATTTGTAAATTTAGGGCTTGAAGGTTCTAGAGATTTGTGAATTTATGGGGTTGAAAATTTGGTAGATTGCAAATTTGGAAATTTGAAAATTAAGGAGATTTGCAAACGTAGAGATTTGAAAGTTTGGAAGAATTGCAAATTTGGGGATTTGTAAATTTAGGGCTTGAAGGTTCTAGAGATTTGTGATTTTATAGGTTTGAAAATTTGGGAATTTGAAAATTAGAGAAATTTACAGACTTACTAATCTGAAGATTTGGGAGGTTGAAAATGTGAGAGATTTGCAAACTTGAGGATTTGAAAGTTTGACAGATTTACAAATATGAAAATTTGAAAGTTTTGGGGATTTACAAAGGGAACTTGAAGAAATGAGAAATGTTCAAATTTGAAATTTAAAAGTTTGAGAGGTATTCAAATTTCAACATTGTAAAATTAAAGATGTTTATAAACTTGAAGATTGAAAATTTCAATAACACATTGTGGCTTTCAAAGTTTGGGAGATTTGCTAATTTAAGATTAGAGACTTGAGGAGACCTTCAAAAGTGATTTAAAAATTAGGAAGATTTACAAATTTTAAGACTTGCGGAATCAGAGGAATTGCAAAAAAGACTTGCAGTAGAATTACAATTTGATGCATTTGAAAACATGAAAGACTTGCAAATGGATTTTTCAATTTTAAAGATTTGCAAATTTGAAGAGTGTTAAATTAAAAAATCCCAGAAATTGTAATTTCAAAGCTAGAAAAATTGAAATTTTAAAAAATTCTGTTCTGTTGTAGCACAGACACTTGAACAATACCAGATTAGCAATATCATCATTTTCTCCCCATTCT
Organism: Megachile willughbiella; assembly: GCA_945859595.2. Classification (NCBI taxonomy): domain Eukaryota; kingdom Metazoa; phylum Arthropoda; class Insecta; order Hymenoptera; family Megachilidae; genus Megachile; species Megachile willughbiella. Next base: position 6,158,491 of record OX243807.1, read on the forward strand.
AAACAATCGATACAAATTTTCCCTTATTTCGACAAATTGCACGCTACAACATTGCAAAATTACTACTTTTTACTTACCTTATACATCCACAAAATTTGATACAAATTCGTGTCCCAAAGATCATGCACTCATGAGTGTCAAATGACCAACTTTGTGCAGAGATTAAGATACGGAAAGGTTTCTGGCTTTAAAGGTTAATTTGTACAGCTCTGTTTTATGCAATAGGTGCCTTCAGAAGTGTTTTTTGCATGAGGTTCCCTCATCTATCCACTTTGACTTGGAAAAACAGCTTTCAGAGGAAAGAATTTTCTTATTTTTCGTTTGCATCCAGGTCTTGGCAGTGAAATTTGAATTTTTCTCCTGGTATCACTCGTCTGATGCATGAGAATAAAATTTATTTCAACCTGTACGCGTGAATTTGATATGACAAAAGATATAGACTGTATATTCTCATTACTTCAAAGACGCGATAGAAATTCATCAAGATGTACGAAAAAATTGATCTGTGCCCGCATTAAACCGAGTATACACCAAAAGCAAACACAAACACGCGTTCTTTGCGAACGTTCGTTTGATATGTATGAAAAAGGGAGCGAACGAATGCGAACATTTGCATTGAATCTTTGCTTGCTTCATGTATACCTGGCTTTACTAAAATCTGTCTACAAAGAAATTCAGATTACCGATCTCGAAACTTCACGTGGAGTTTTGAAATTGGCTTTTCATATCAATATTTGTATATTAAGATTTGATTTTGAAGGTACGGTTCGGGGACGATATACAAATTTAGTTGGGAATTATTTGGTGTAGGAGGAAAATTAAGGAAATGTGTATTTGGGAATTTGAGGATTTGGTAGTTTGGAAATTTTGGATTTGAGGATTTTTGGTTTGGGGATCTGGGGTTTGAGGATTTGGGGTTTGAAAATTAGGGAGTTTTTAGATTTGGGGTTTGAGGATTTGGAGTTTGAGAATTTAGGGTTTGAAAATTGGGGAGTTCTTAGATTTGGGATTTGAGTATTTGGGGTTTGAAAATTGGGGAGTTTTTTTATTTGGGGTAAAAGAATTTGGGGTTTGAGTATTTGGGATTTGAAAATTGGGAAGTTTTTAGATTTGGGGTTTGAGGATTTGAGGTTTGAGAATTTGGGGTGTGAAGATTTGGAGTTTGAAAATTGGGGAGTTTTTTGATTTGGGGTAAGAGAATTTAGGGTTTGAGTATTTGGGATTTGAAAATTGGGAAGTTTTTAAATTTGGGGTTTGAGTATTTGGGATTTGAAAATTGGGGAGTTTTTAGATTTGGGGTCTGAGGATTTGATGTTTGAGAATTTGGAGTTTGAGGAATTGAGGTGTGAAGATTTAGAGTTTCAGAATTGGGGAGTTTTTCCATTTCTGGTTTGAGGATTTGGAGTTTGAGAATTTAGGGTTTTTGAAAATTGGGGAGTATTTAGATTTGGGATTTGAGTATTTGAGGTTTGAGAATTGGGGAGTTTTATCTTTGAGGTTTAGGAATTTGGAGTTTGAAGATTTGGAATTTGAAAATTGACGTTTGGTGATTTGGAGTTTGAGGATTTAGGGTTCGACGATTTGGAGTTTGAGAATTGGGAATTTTTTAGATTTGGAATTTTACGATTTAGGGTTTGAGGATTTGGAGATTGAGGATTTGGAGTTTGAGAATTTGCAAATGTGTGGATTTCGTTCTCCACAGTTTAGAAATTTCAAAACCTGAAGATCTCACATCTGTGTACGTAGACATCGGTAGACTTGGATCCTGAAAATATAAAAATTTGCAAACCTGTAATCTAAAGATCTAACAATTTAGCAATCTAGAAACTTATGACTTTAACAAATTAATCTGGAAATTTAACTCTCAGATAATGATACAATAGATATACTAAAAAACTTGAATATCAAGAGATTAAATAATTCAAAAATATTAGATCCTGAAGACTTACGAATGTAGAATTTAGTATCTTCACATTTAATCTCAAGTGACAATCACCTATTGTCGCATCCACGCATTACTCAACATGAACAAAGTTTGCACATGTATAATCCCAAAAGTTGAATACATTGAAGAGCACGTGTGCAGTGAACGTGAACAGCAGTTTATTTAAGTCAAGGTAGGAAGAATGAAAAGGAGGAAGGAGAGGAGGAAGAGTGAAACTAAGATGCTCATACGGTTGTATACATCCACGTACGAGATGCGAAGCGAAGCCTTTCCCACAGGACTAGGGGAGACACTTTCGAGATTACGTTCCCCCTTTGCCGCCGCGAATTGATCCAAAAACCATAAGACATTTCCTGTCCGGCACGTTATCTTCTCGGAATAACCAATCGGAAGGAAAGCGGTTAAAGAAGCACGCTTCGTGGTCACAAAAATCGAGAGAGTGATTTTTATCTCTTCCTATGTTTATACTATGTAGCCATCAGAGCATTGCAATCGATTGCTAAACATAACGTATTGACAGATACCTCTATATTGCTACGTCGTGTTTTTTCAGTTTTCTCAACACGGGAAATTGGAAACTTCCGGGTCATCGAACAATGTAAAGTACCTGCGTGTATATACGGCGCTTCTTTGAAAAATGTACCATTATTTTCTGGCGGTTCAACAGCCGTTGCATGTTTTCCTTCTTTCTTTTCGTTTTTAAACTTAGTCCAACGTGAAAATATGGGGATTTGAAATATAGAGACTCGAGATGCGGTATGTAGAGAGTTTGTAGGGAATTGGAATATAGGGATTTGGGATGCGGAGATTTAAGATATGTGGGATTTGGGGTGTGGAGATTTGGGATTTAGGGAGTTGGGTTATAAGGATTTGGAGTATATAGAAATTTAGGATATGGAATTTGAGATGTATAGGGATTTAGAACATATGGAATTGGGATGTGTTGTGGTATTGAGTATAGAGATTTTGGACTAGGGTCTGGGACACTGAGATTTGGAGTATATAGTAATTTGGGGCAGGTAGTGATTTCGAATATGGGGATTAGAGACATAGAGATTTCGGATATATGGACTTGATGTTTAGGAACTTGGGATATGTAGGAATTTGAGGTATGTGGGAATTTGGAATATGACAATTTGGGATATATGGAATTGGCATATGTAGGGATTTGGGGCATAGGTATTTGGGACATAGGGATTTGGAACATATGGAATTGGCATATGTAAGGATTTGGAACATAGGAATTTGGGGCATAGGAATTTGGAACATATGGAATTGGCATATGTAGGGATTTGGAACATAGGAATTTGTGGCATAGGAATTTGGAACATATGGAATTGGCATGTGTAGGGATCTGGGGCATAGGTATTAGGGACATGTAAGAATTTGGAACATAGAGAACTGGGATATGTAGGAATTTGGGACATATTGATTTGGGACATATGGAATTGGCATATGTAGGGATTTGGGACATAGGTATTAGGGACATGTAAGAATATGTAGGAATTTGGGACATAAAGTTGTGAGACATAGAAAATACTAATATGTAAGAATGTGGGTCATAGGGATATGGGACATAGGGAACTGGGACATGCAAGGATTTGGGACATGTAAATTTGGAACATTGAGACTTAGGACATAGTAAACAGGGATATGTAAAAATTTGTATCATAGGGTTGTGGGACATAGGGAACTGGAACATATAAGGATTTGGAACATAGAGACTTGGTACTAGGTAGTAGGGATATGTAAGAATTTAGAACATAGGTGTTCGTAACATACAGAAATGGGATATGTAGGGATTTGGGAGATTGAAAATTTGAGAGATTTGCAAATTTGGGGATTTGCAGTTTGGCAAGTTTGCAAATTTGCGAGCTTAAAGATATGAAAAATATGCAAAAGTTTGAAAATTTGGGTGATATTTAAATTTCAACATTGTAAAATTTAAGGAAATTGCAAATTTAAGGTTCGAAAATTTAAGATGTTTATAAACTTAAAGATTGAAAATTTCAATAACATCATTTGGGACATAGAGGATAAGGATATGTAGAAATATGAGATATAGAGATTTGGGACATATGAAGTTGAACATAGACAGTTAGGACATAGGTAGTTAGGACATAGGGAGTTGAACATTGACAGGTAGGACATAGAGATGTCGTACATAAGAATTTTGAATACGTAGAAATTTATAATACATGGAGATCTGGGATGTAGGGATATGGACTATAAGGATTTGGGATTTAGAGATTTGAGAAACAGCTATTTGAGATATAGAGATTTCCAACATAGGGGGTTATCATACAGATACTTGATACATAAGAATTTGAAATACAGATATCTAGGATACCCGCATATTTCATTTGCTTTCAACCTCTGACCTCTGACCTACCCATATACTTTCCCTTTCCAAGTTTTCTTTCCCAAATTTTATCATAATCTTACTTATTCTACTTTTGTCGCTCACCAATTTGCTACCAGCTCAATTCCAAACTTCTTCCAATAAACTACAATTATTCATTTCAACAATAAATGCATGTATTTGTAAAAAATGCAAATACCTCTTCAAATTAAATTATCATTATATGAGTGAGTGTTGAAGATTGTTCAATTTAGTCTTATTTTGCAGCTAATAAAATTTGAATCTTCCAAAAACTTGATAAAATAGGTTCACTTGATGGACACTAACACCTGCGTTCGAAAATCCTGAGCAAAGTGAGAATCTGGACTTTATGGACTGATGGGTTCAAGATTAGATCGCAAAGGTGACCCACAGTGTAATCAATCAGTAAAAGGTTAAGAAGCGAACACTTTATCTAGTGAAGATTTACGGAAGGATCAAACTGCGTAGTAAATTTTGTTCTCCATTTATTTCTTTCCTTAAACATCTTTCAATAATATTTACTAGATTTTTACACACTATTCGCTGGTTCTAACATTTCAATTCTCAAATATAAAGCGAATATTTTTAGCTTGGCTTATATCTTAGTCTAATTTCATCTAAGTCCTGAAATTCCCAAATCCCTGAATACCAAAATTCACAAAATGTCGATTTCATCCTCAGATCTCGTATTTCCTGAACTGCTTTTATAAGCTTCACTTATTTTCAGCATGTCACATCGAAATGTCCCCAACTGGAAAATTAACCATGTCGTGCTTAAAAATTTATCTGATCAAGAACACGATCTGGTTAGAAAATAAATCTTCATGTGACTCTTTCCAAAGGGATGTAATACGTGCTTCTCGTTAATAATTTCATAGCGTGACTTTACATAAATGATTCTTCCTTGTGTGAGACATCTAGAATCGCTAAAAATGCTCACTTAGAAGTTCTCAGGCGATTTCTGTTACAAACGGCACACCATGGAGCGCAGTAATGCTAGCCCGTTAGCGAAGATACCAAGTTTTAAGTCAATTTCGACGATATTAAATCAGATAAGGCATCAATTTTGGTTTTCGCGACGTCAGGTACGACCGATAATGTGCACAAAGGAGCGGCGAATAGGGAACTACCAACTTCCGGAAGTCAGTAATGTCCCATAATTAGTAACTCGAGAAGTGTCGATGCGAGAGGAGTATGTAGAGATAGTTTCGTGATAGTTGATACACTACGGCTCTATCTGAACAATTCGCTGTTAATTTCATCAACTAGCATCCGTTAATTAAGCAGTCAACGATTATGCACACTTAAGGGGTTACATAACGTATGACGTATTATACAGAATTTTATAATTGAGAAACATTTTTGCCATTCTTTATAGGGATGTTTTTAGGGATCTTTTTGAGGTTAGAAAGAAATCATTTAATATTTTAATACATTTGTATTTTACTTATGCTTATTAGTTACATAAAGTCTTAAATAAATTTATGATACACAGAGACTGTGGTAACGTTCATATGTGTGACATAGTTGATGAGTTTAAGAAGTGAACGTTCACATATGTGCAACCATGCGAACATACATATTAATCATATGATCATAAATATTGGTCAGGTGATGACATTTATTATTCATATGATTGCGCATATTAAAAATGTGAACATACATTAATTATATGATTTGTACATGTTAATTCTATGTACAATTAATACATGTTACATTGTACATGTTAATCATATGACTATATATATTAATCATGTCCACACATATATTAATCACATGACTGCACATGTTCATCATATGATTACACATATTGATCATATGATTCCACATATTGATCATATGATTACATATATTGCTCATATGATTATACATATTGATCATATGATTACATATATTGCTCATATGATTACACATATTGATCATATGATTACATATATTGATCATATGATTACATATATTGCTCATATGATTACACATATTGATCATATGATTACATATATTGCTCATATGATTACACATATTGATCATATGATTACACATATTAATCATGTGAATACACATACTTTCCATATGATTCCACATATTAATTATGTGAACATACATGATAATCATATGATCACATATAACAATCATCTAGTTACATCACATTCTTGAAAGGGTCAATACAAGTGATTATAACAACAGCCACATACTATTCAAACGCACCCATATGTCACCACGTTTCCACAAAATGGCAAACCATAATTTGACAAATATTTCGCTTCATTCCTCCACAACTCTACACACAATTGCACTCAAACACATCGCATTGCACATCAGCAACAATGCAAGTTGAAACAACAACAATCAGAACTATATCGATAAAAGCATGAAATTAAATTGAACTGACCAGTACGGAACAGCAAAAACAATTTCAGCCGCAGCAAAAAAAAAGGTGACGTTTCAGAGCCGTCACGTCGGTGTGTCTCTGTCACTTCATGAATCATCCTGATGCCGGTGGATCGTATATTTCAGATGGTTGACCAATTTGAAAAAATGAATCGAATCTTTCGTGATTGATTGGTTCCTTCAAAGTACACGCGGTTCCCGCGTATCGCCGGCCCCCCGGCCGCCCCTTGGCAATCATTTTCTCGTCGGGTGCGACGATGCGTGCACACACATAACCGTGCTCGTTTGCCCGCAGCGACAATCGCCAGTTTGAAATATACAGTCCGACAAATGCCGGATTTGCAAAATCGCGCGGGCGTAAATAACCGCGAAATGAAACGCACAGAGTGCTTGTTTGCCAAAATTCCTCGACCGCGGTCGATGCGTTTCACTTTATGCGGCTTGTCACAACGCAGATCGGAAAAAAGATGTTCACGAACGACCACTTTTGTCCGGTAATCTGCGGATCAACGATGGAAACTCAAATTGCGGTTTATCGCGAGCGTGAACGCGATAATTCGAGATCCACATATTCAAGAGTACCAAATTTTAACGATAACTTAACGGACAGTGACTTTCTGTTTGTATCATCTGGCAACGTCTTGAACCCCAAGGTAGCAGCAATTTAACCTGATAGATGACGTGCGTAGCTCATACAAATTGCGTTCAAGCTTTCCGGGAGAAATGCATCAGTCAACGTAGTTATGGGGTTGGGGCGAAAAAGGGTTGCGAACCGATGCACGATCTTAACACCATTCGAGAAAACGATGCTAACGTGTGTCAGTCAAAGTGCGAAACGGTACAACGAGCAATGTATTGCACTCAGCTATTGCAATACTCATGCCATATACAGGGTGGTTCACTTAACACTTAACGGATGGCTCACGTAAATTTACGTTTCTCCATTCTGACTTCCTAAGACGGGCCACGTGGGTTCACGTTTTTGCTCGAACTTTTATTAAGCTGCGTTAGTTTTTCATTTTTATGCGTATCGGGTGCTTCTGTTACCATTAGGTCTGCTTGGTTCTATGAGTATCGAGATTAATTGATTGGGGATTTGGTCATTTGAGGATTTGGACGTTTGGGGATTTGGCAATTTAGGAAATTAGTAATTTGGGGATTTGGACATTTGGGGCTTGACAATTTGGGGATTTGACACGTTGGGGACTTAACAATGTGGAGGTATGATAGTTTGGGGTTGTGACAATTTGGAGATTTGGCAATTTGGGGATCTGACCATTTGGGGATTTGGCAATTTGGGGATTTGACCATTTAGGGATTTGGCAATTTGGGGATTTGACCATTTAGGGATTTGGCAATTTGGGGATTTGACCATTTAGGGATTTAGGAAATTGGGGATTTGGGAATTTGAGGTTTTGGGGTTTTGGGGATTTAAGGATTTGGGGATTTGGCAATTTGGAAATTTGACCATTTAGGGATTTAGGAAATTGGGGATTTGGGAATTTGAGGTTTTGGGGTTTTGGGGATTTGAGGATTTGGGGATTTGGCAATTTGGAAATTTGACCATTTAGGGATTTAGGAAATTGGGGATTTGGGAATTTGAGGTTTTGGGGTTTTGGGGATTTGAGGATTTGAGGATTTGGGGATTTGGTAATTTGGAGATTTGACCATTTGGGGATTTGGCAATTTGGGGATTTGGGGATTTGGGAATTTGAGGTTTTGGGGTTTTGGGGATTTGAGGATTTGAGGATTTGGGGATTTGGCAATTTGGAAATTTGACCATTTAGTGATTTAGGAAATTGGGGATTTGGCAACTTGGGGATTTGACTATTTAGGGATTTAGCAATTTGGAGACTTGGCAATTTGGGGATTTAGCAATTTGGGGATTTGACAATTTGTGGCTTTGACCATTTGGGGATTTGGCAATTTAGGGACTTAGCAATCTGGAAATTTGACAATTTCGGAATTTGGAAATTTGGAAATTTGGACACTTGGAAATTTGGGGATATCGCAGTTTGGGGATTTAACAATTTCGTGATTTGGCAATTCAGGAATTTGATAATTTGGGGATTTAGCAACATGGGGATTTGACAATTTGGGGATTTGGCAATCTTGTGATTTGGCAGTTTAAGATTTCGGTCATTTGATAATTTGATATTTTCAGGACATAGTTATTTCGAGATATGGTTATGTGCGAATTTGGAAATTTAGAGATTTGACAATTTACATTTGAAGTTTGTAAATTGTAAAATATAAAAATTTGAAATTTGTTTCTTGATTGTATATGAATTTTTCAGCAACCATAAGTGTTTCTATTCCAAGCTCGCAATATTGGAGAAAGAAAAATGTTAGATTTCTGTGAGCTCTTGTATCAAATCGTTAGATTCTGTCTTTTATCGCACTTTAATACCGATATTAAAGGATTGTTTACAGACGCTGAATCCGCAGTATGGGATTTATGGCACAGTTAAAATTCGCGAAACTTGGTTTTATGACATCAACACCTGGCAATTCCGTGTTTGAGGCGTCGTAAAAGGACAATTTATTGCACCGATTAATCATAAAGAGACGGATCAGGGTTAAAAATTGATCTACTATTATATTTCCATTTTGTGATAGCCACAGGTAGCTATTTTGGAAATTTAGGAGTTTGAGAATTTGGGATTTTTGGGAGTTTTAGAATTTTAGAAATTATCTGGGGAAATTTGGATACCTTGAAATTTTGAAATTTGGGACTTTGTAAATTTGTAATTTTTGAAATTTCGAAACTGAAAACACGAAAAATTGAAAACATGGAAATTTGGAGACTTGGAAATTAGAAAACTTGGAAATTGTGAAATTTCGAAACTTTAAAATATGGAAACTTGTAAAATTAAAAATTTGAAAATATAAAAATTTAGAAACTTTAGAATACAAAAATTTGAATTATGTTTCATTTACCCAAAAATTACTTAAGTTCCTACTGTCCCCACCATAACATCGATACAATAAAATAGTCACTACATCAGTTACAATTTAAACGAGTTGTCCAAAATTTATCGTAAACAATTATAAAATTTGTACCCAAATATGAAACGTTAAATCGTGTCAAAATCAATCAGCAATTTGTTATCATTACTTAATTAACCTATAGCAACATAAATTATTATTCAATCAGCTCAACAAAATGTTTCCGACAAAACGCAATTTTGTGACATTTACAGTCATCAATACAATCCATCGATCAAACAATTCGATCAGTAATTAATCAAACCGAAATAATACAAATTTAATAGAAAATAAATATCGAACTGCGAAAGCCGAAAAATGGCCGTTTCTTGATAAATATAAAACGGCCACAGACATGCGGTACGTATAATTGCAACAGTGATCCGCGAATTGTGAAATAAACGCATGATTTATTGCACGTGAACTAGCATTATTTACAATCATTCAATCGGTACGCGCATATGGCAGCCGCATAAATAACAAACAACGTTGTGTGCCAGTCTTATTCGTTGAAACGGCACTTATACATATTCATTCGTATCGAGTTTGGAATTATTATCCGTGATTTCATTCGGCTTTGTCAGTTATGCGATAACACCGTTTCTGTAAACACGCGTATGACGTTGCATTTTGTTTATACAGAGCGAATACAAAATTGCTATCAATATTCCGGCTACATTTTATATATTGCATTCGTAAATATAGGGCAGTTGAATCACTTTAATGATCCTCAGACGAGTAATTTTTACTCACTTATTTTTTATGTTAAAGATAGTTTTTGGGGTGGAATATGAAGATTTGGATGTTGAGGTTTGGGGTATTTAGGGATTTTAGGTATATAGACACTTGGGACATTTAGGGATTTGAGATGTACAATAAGGATTTAAGGTATATAGGGATTTGGGGTATGTAGGTACTTGGGTTATTTAGGGATTTAGGATATTTAGGGATTTGGGATATAGAGAGTTTTGGGATACTAGGGATTTGGGGTACATAGAGATTTATATAGAGATTTGGAACATATAGAAATTAGGGATATGGGGATTTGGAATGTAGGAAATCGGAATATAAGTGCTTGAGATATAGGATTTGAGATATATAGAAATTTGGGGCATATAGGGATTAGGGATATAGGGATTTGGGTTATAGGTATTTGGGGTATATAGAAATTCGAGACATATACGTATTAGGGATATAGGATTTGGGACGTAGGAATTTGGAATATGGATACTTGGAACATAGGATTTGGGTGTATAGAAACTTGGGACATGGGATTTGGGGTATATAGGTACTTGGGGCATAAGATTTGGGGTATAGGTATTTGGGGTGTATAGAAATTCGAGGCATATAGGTATTAGGGATATAGGAATTTGGGGTGTAGGAATTTGGAATATAGATACTTCGAACATAGGATTTGGGGTATATAGGTACTTGGAACATAGGATTTGGGGTATATAGGTACTTGGAACATGGAATTTGGGGTATATAGGTACTTGGGACATAGGATTTGGGGTATTTGTATAGGTACTTGGGGTACATATGTAGATACTTGGGACATAGGATCTGGAGTATGCGTATAGGTACTTGGGTCATAGCATTTTGGGTACATATGTAGATACTTGGGACATAGGATCTGGAGTATACGTATAGGTACTTGGATCATGAGATTTGGGGTACATATGTAGATACTTGGGACATAGGATCTGGAGTATGCATATAGGTACTTGGGTCATAGGATTTTGGGTACATATGTAGATACTTGGGACATAGGATCTGGAGTATGCATATAGGTACTTGGGTCATAACATTTTGGGTACATATGTAGATACTTGGGACATAGGATCTGGAGTATACGTATAGGTACTTGGATCATGAGATTTGGGGTACATATGTAGATACTTGGGACATAGGATCTGGAGTATGCATATAGGTACTTGGGTCATAGGATTTTGGGTACATATGTAGATACTTGGGACATAGGATCTGGAGTATGCATATAGGTACTTGGGTCATAACATTTTGGGTACATATGTAGATACTTGGGACATAGGATCTGGAGTATACGTGTAGGTACTTGGGTCATAACATTTTGGGTACATATGTAGATACTTGGGACATAGGATCTGAGATATACGTATAGGTACTTGGATCATGGGATTTGGGGTACATGTGTAGATACTTGGGACACATGATCTGGGATATATATAGATTTAGGGATTGTATAGAGATTTAGGACATATATGTAATAGTAATATAGGAACTCTGGATGTAGAAGTTTGGAACATAGTCCTAATATTTCCATGAAAAATTGCACAAAACTTTCCACATTCGCAAATTGTCCACATATGAACCTAACATGTACCCTAATTCCCATTCTAATATAAAATATCTTGCATTGATTTCTTTCGTGAAACTTTTCTTTGAACCAATTCTCAACAAAATCTTTCCCTTACAATTTTCTAAATCTTCCACAAGTTAATATTAATATAAATGTTTCCACATTCCCAAATATACTCAATGCTAATTTCTACCCGAAAAAACATCTCGCACTTCTTTTTATATAAAACCTTTAAGAGGTAAGCTATCCACTGATTTATAGAAATCTGAGGAAAATAACAAGCAAAAGAACAGTCGTAAAAGCACGGGAAGAAAATCGCCTCAACAAAAGGAGGCGATGACGAAAAAGAAGAAAACGTGGAGCGAAGGTTCGCCGAGAAGCAAAGTGTTGATGTATCTGTAACCTTTTCCGTGTCTTTGTTGAAAAAAGTTCAGGAGCAAGGAACCGTGAGGCATTTGTCTCTTCTTTCGCGTTTGGCGAGAGAAATCGATTGAGGGTATTGTTAAAGTGGCGTGGCGAGACCTGGGTGAAAACAGCTCGACGGAAAACTGTTGACCGATTCGGAAACGTGCTTATGAACGTTTATCTTCCGCAGTCTGCGTGGTCAGAAGCATTCGATTAATCGCCGATGTAATTGACTTTTTGCCTTGTCGCCGGCTACGGATAATAAATTTGTCTCGTGGAAAACCCTGATAGATGCTTCCAGCCCCTTTGCCGCCCCATTTTCACCGCTTCATTTGATTTAATTCCACGGATACCAAATAACTTACTTCTACAATCTTTCCGAAAAAAAACCCTTATTTAACTACAAAAATGTCAAATACAAATTTCTCATCTTTATTTCAAACTGCAAACTGCAAACTGAGAAGAATTCAATTTAAGCAATTAAATAAAGTATTAATGTGTGAATTTATTTTTATTTATTTCTCAACTCCATTTTTTATTTCAAAGATTTTTGTTGAAATTTTAAAAAGACTTTAAATTTTGTTCATTAAATTGAATAAAATTAATTAAGTACTTTTAATAATTGCATTAAATTTTAAATGAAATAAAAATTAGTCTGTCAAAATTGAGGCATGTTCATCAAAATATTTTGACACCAAAATGGATTAAAAACAGAATTTTTAACAGTAATTCATTAAAAACTGTCAGTTTTAATCCTTTCATATTTCAGTTCAATTTTCATAATATTTAATAATTACAGTTTTCATAATATTTAAAAATTATAATTAATTTTTCTGTAATATTTAATAACATTCATCGTATGTTCTGTTGTTAATAATGATTGCAAGTGTTCATACATTATCAGAGATATAAACTGTTACATCATAATTAAATCATAATAAAAATTTTTTGTTTATGTCTGTTTAATTTCATTTTCTCTTGCAGCCGCAGGTCAGCAGTACACGATAACATTCACAGCTGCAAGTTTTATTTATGTAAAGTAGTAAAATTTAATTCTGTTCTCAGAACAAAGGACAAATATTTTTACGTGGTTCGTTTGAAGAAACTCGTGTTTGGAATGTTACGATGAAAACATTTGGAGGGAATGCGAATTGTGTTTAATCAAACGGGAGGACGCGGTGATTTAAATTTACACAGCAGCAAAATTTTGGAACGTACGTGTATTTACGTATTGATGACAGATCCATTCATACACGAAATTAATGTCTAACGTGTAGGAATTTGAATTATTGAAATGATGATACCTTTCGTGTTACACGTAGCTAATTTACAGGATGTTTCATGTATTGCATACGTATATTTTACCTTTGTATAATTTTCTGTGAATTCGAAATTTTATGTTTCTATTTTCCATTCAATTTTGTTGGTCTGAAAATTTCTAAGATATATCATTTATATCTACTTCATTTAGAATGCACAATGATTTAAAATGTAGGTTTATTTAGAAGAAGTGAAAATTCAGTTGGAAATATTTTTATCACTGAAATTATTTTGAAATTTTTAACTTATTTGAAGAATTGTTCAAGATTTTCACAGTCATTCCAATATGCATCTTACAACTTGTGATCTGTTGTATTTGTTACTTTACATACTCGACATTCAATATTTTATTTGATACTCCACTTGTCGTATACTCTACTTGTTAGTACTCTAATTGACAAATACTTTCTCAGAACATAGTTTGACAAACACAGTACGTGACATTTTAATTGAAAACAATTAAAAAAATTTTCCAAAGAAAGAGACACGAAAGAAGTCTATAATGGATTTGAAAATGTTATGAATATTGTTTATAATAAAGAAAGGTAGCTGTACTAATAGAGATAGTAATTGATGTGGCCACACTGTGTGAACCATCCTGTACAATGCACAGTGTCGTACAACGTACGGTACACGTAACGGAGAATAATCGTTTCAATTTCGCTTTAAAAGCGACTTATCATTTTCATTATTATTGAAAACAGTGGCACAGGTTATTAGAGGCAGTTTGTTGACTGGGCTTTAGCGCGGACGTTATGAACTGAAATGCAGACAATCGAACTTGTTATCTCATTTACATATCGATTTCATTACAGATGGAAATTACTCGCGCGTATCCAATATTTCAAAGGACATTACAACACGTCACGGGATTACGTTATTAGAGGACACAGAATTTCCACGGACTATTTCCATGTTCAGATCATTGACGCCCTTTCACAGCCATTGTTACATTTTACCCGTTTAGTATACTAACGGCGCAAAGGGATCGATTGTAAGACGATTATGGAAGCACTATTCAAAGACAACCGCAGAAGCTCTTATAATCACAGTCAGATAGTTTATCGCAGAACGTGGAGCACTAATATAATTGGAGAAGTTAAGTGAAGTTACCGATGTCAACCCACGATTTGGCGCGTGACCCAAAGTAAAAGAAGCTCCCTTTGAACACTTCCAGTTACATTTCGGCAAATAAGAATAATGACAATAACAACTGCTGAATTCGCACTATCTCACTCACTTGAGAGACGTTCGCCGATTATCATTTGGAGATATGGAAGCTTTGGAATAAGGTGATTCGAAGTTTTGAGAAGACGTTTTGAAATTTGGAGCTTTAGTTTCGGAAATTTTGAATATTTGAAGCTTTGGAATTTGGAAGATTGAAAGTTAAGAAGGTTGATCAAATTTAGAATAATCGAAATGTGCAAGGGTTAGGACTTTCAAAAATTGGAATTCAGGAACGTTAGGTCATTGGAAAGTTGAAACTTTGGGTGATTCGAACTTTGGAAAGTGGGGACTTTGGAAGGTTAGAATTTTGCAAGGTTGGGACTTTTGAAGGTTGGAACATTGGGAAGGTTGGGACTTTGGAAAGTTGGAACAGTGGAAGGTTGGAACTTTGAAAGATTGAACCTTCGGATGATTCAAACTTTAGAAGATGAGTACTTTGGAGGGTTAAAAAATTACATGGCTGGGACTTTGAAAGGTTAGAACTTTGGAAGGTTGAAACTTTGCAAGGTTAGATCCCTGGAAGGTTAGAACTTTGCAAGGTTGGAATTTGAAAAAGATATATAATACTATAATAAGACTATATTATATAATTAGTACTGAAATATAGTCTTTAGTGTTGAAAAAATAATATTTTAGTCAGGTTGCTATTAAGTAAACTGCTGCGTTCCTTGAACTTGTAATAGTCCGCCATTTTATAGTTCATGGTGCAGTTTGGGACTGTAGATGGCGTCACAGAGTTGTTAAATATGGCACATTAGAATCACGTTGTACTTAAATATAGCACAGCAAAATTAAACAAAGTGTCTAATTGGTGTACTTAATTCTGTAATAAAATACATTTATCTAAAATACATTCTAAGCAGGTGGTTTTTAATGTGTATTATAAATTTGTTCAATGGAAATTTGAACAATATATTTTTATCACATTTTCTTCTGTCACCCTTTGTGTCGTCATACTTTTAATTTTGTAATGAAATACATTCTTCAATTTTCTGAAGTGACAATAAGTCTTTTATTATCTATTATAAATTTGTTCAAAAGAAATTTGTATAATATTGTTTTTTCACATTTCCATTTGTCACCCTTTGTGTCATCAAGTTTTTAATTTTGTAATAAAATACATTCTCCAATTTCCTGAGGTGACAAGAAGAAAATTATAATAAATAGATATTTTCTACTATACACTATAAATTTCTTCAAAGGAAACTTGTATAAAATGACGACTTTTATCATAAAATTGTTTTTGAAAAAAGAGTAGGTCATATAGTGACCTACTAAATTAACGAAGATAAATTAGAGTTGTTGAAATTAAATAAAATGAAATTACCTGATATTTGTGTCAAGTGAAAATGGCGAACGTCATTAGAGATGAGAACCTATAAAATTTGAATTATGCTTAATTCCTTTCAAAAAAGTTGAAGTTCATGACAAATTTCTTATGTAGTTATTTTACTTTGTTTTCAATCATAACAAATCTGATTATTAGAAGGAAAACTAATTATATCATGTAGCTTGCTTTCATTTCCAGAGTCAATATCCATGTCTGAATATTAACACGTATTACATGGTAGAATAAATGTATGACTATTTCTATAAATGTATTTAATACAAATATTAGTTCAATTTCCTATTTAATCATCTCTTGAACTTTTCCAATAAGTGAAGTACACAGATATGTAGCGTTAATGAGAATCAAACACTGAATTTTTTATTGAAATCTATGATGTGTATTTTAATTGACGTTCGGATGAATAATCCGTGTAAATACATAAAAATTTAACACTCTTTTTGCACATCTATCAAAAAAATGTAACAATTCAATCTTTGTTTCGACGACTTATGTTATTCATACAAGAAACGTAACTTCTCAAATATTCATTTTGTTTATCATAGTTTTTAATATCAAAATTTCAATCTGGATAGTTATCCGTTTCCGTAATAATTAATTTAGACATTTACAAAAAAATATTGTGTAATTTAATTTGATAAGAATTGTGTAATAAAATAATAAAATAATAAAAAGTATATTCTCGTGCAATAAAAATATAGAATTAGAAATAACAATTGCATTAGATTTCATACAAACGTCTAAAACATTCTCTGCGCAAGCTGTGAAAATTTAATTTTCATTTCTCGCCTTTTTAAGGCACCGATATATTGATTCCCGAGTTATTTAAAAGAGAATATTAAAAAATACATGAAGTTATGAATATTGGATCGTTCATACCTTCTGCCTGTTACGTGAAGAATATTAAATGACGTAGTTTTAATATTACAGAAATGTAGCTGTGCTCAAAAGCTTTCCAGCATTAAAATCTAAATTTATGTACAATTTATTCGAGCAAATATAAAATTAGCTTTTCATTTCAATCAACCTGTCCTCCATACAAGAATCTCGTAAATAATTAATAATTTTATTATTGAGTACACATTCAGCTATTTAACGATGTTTGTACAAATATTGATCAGACATATAATATCTAAAGGAGATAAATATAAATATATTTGCTAAAGAAATATTTTGCATGCATTAAGTGTAAATCAAATTGTAATTGTAAATAACAGTTATGCGCGGCAATGTTATTATATCTTGTAATAGAGATTTATATTGTATACATTTTTCTGCGCAGGTTTGTTACCCCGAATTATCTACTGCGCAGGTGTTTAAAGTTCAAGGTCACGGTCAAAATTATTAATAAACCTCTTTTGTTATAGGAACTAAAATTGATGTTACATTAACCTCTTTATAGTCACAAAACAATTTTAATAATATGATTAATAAGCACAATGGTGTTCATAGTGCTAATATTAAATAATTTTGTGTAAATTATGGGATATGCAAAGTCAATAAATTCTAATTTTCACTTACCTCTTTGACTCCCGCACTCAGACTTTCACCAAAAATAGAATTATTTCTTAAATATCTATTTAATTCTAGCATATGTAGTAAATAAAGCAGTAGTTCTACTAACTTCATGCTAATAGGATATGAACACCTACCTCTGTCGATCTTAAAACTGCAATGCTTTGCTGCGTCTTCTACGTATTCTAAACTTATTTTAGTAACAAAAGAAAATTTAGAAGAAAAAAGATAAGTTCTGGATGTATAAAATAAGAAGCAAGCACAGGAAATGGACGAAAGTGAATTAGATTTAGGGCTACGAATAGTACCAGCAGAATAGTAATGGCAGTCGTGTATTCGATTTATTAAGATATTCAGACCGACAATTTCACCACCATTTTACATATAACCTCCATTTCGCGGATACCTTTGAATGTCCAACAGATCCGTAAAACTTTGCCGACACAGTGAAACCATCGGGCACAATACATTAATAACGTTGTTATAATAATTCAATACGACATATCTATAATCGCTGTAGCTTCAATTTGTTTTCTACCGAACGATCACCGCCATTTCGCGTCAAACAGTTGGTATATATATATATACTATTCACAACACTTGCATTTTGCACTCGCTTTAACAATCGCAGCCTCGAATCATTTTCGCTAAGACGACGATTCGAATTGATCACAGCACAACGTATCTACAATATTTACAGAAGAAATCGGTAAAGACGAGTAACGTTTCCCATACGCTTCGTTCGAATCCATCGCATACAACATAATTTTGTGTGTGAGATTTGAGGTACAGATGTCGACCCACGAGTTGGCGCGTGAAAAGAAGCTCCCCATCGTGAACTTCCTGTTACATTTCGGAACATACGAATAATAATGACAACTGCTGAATTTGCACTATCTCACTCGCGAGACGTTTGCCTGTCATTGATTTTGGCCTAATTGTGTGACCTCTCGAGTCAATAGTATCGCCGAAAATACGTGTGAGGCGTCCATTTTTTTTTTGGAGCTCTTCTAAACACGTCCTCACGCGCCAACTCGTGGGTTGACATCGGTATATTGGGTCTATTAAACTATTCGAGAAGTTATGTTTAGAATATCAGAGAGAAGAAAATTGAGAGTAAATTACAATATATGCAGAAAATATTTTAATACAAAGTTAAAACTCAGTTTTATGGTTAGTTTTCAAGGTTAGAAAAATTCTGGAAACGAGGTTTGATAGTGTATAACCTTGTCGGTTTCTAATATTTCCAGGTGAATGTATTATTGAAAAATACTCTTTTAGGAACCATATTATATAATTAGTACTGAAATATAGTCTTTAGTGTTGAAAAATTAATATTTTAGTCCAGTTTTGCTATTAAGTAAACTGCTGCGTTCCTTGAACTTGTAATAGTCCGCCATTTTATAGTTCATGGAGCAGTTAGGGACTGTAGATGGCGCCACAGAGTTGTTAAATATGGCGCATTAGAATCACGTTTTACGTAAAGATTCCAACAAAATCAACTGCGTCCAATAGACCCAATATGACATGGAAAAATTAAACTGTGTCTAATTGGTGTGCTGACCTCTCGAGTCAATACTGCCGAAAATACGTGTGAGGCGTCCATTTTTTTTTCTGACCAATTGGTGCTCTTCTAAACACGTCCTCACGCGCCAACTCGTGGGTTGACATCGGTAGCTTATTTGATCGTACAAACTACTCTGTCAAAGTTTAAAGCTTCAAAGTTATTCTCTCTTTCACTTTGCGTTATCACAACGGCTAATGAAATTAACTTACGTTAACATTGAGTGTCTTGCAAAATCTGAGCTCTCTATTAACTCTCCGAATGCAATTAAAGCTGTTTCAGAACCGAAGTATTCATCATAGATTGTGAGTTCGTGCCCAAAATATGTTTTATGATGAATAATCGGTAGAACAACTTTAATTAGGTTTTGATAGACATATTATTAATAGAATTAATAGGTGCTCATGAAAATCATTCCTACTTGAGAAAATTTTAAAGATTACGTAAATTTATTTGTTGATTAATTTCTTATTTAGAAATATTGTTGATCAATTTAAATAAGTTATAAATATCTAAAATAATTATATTAATTCTTTAAATATAATAATTAATAAATAGGAATAAATATTGTATTATACAAGCGTACATTTTCCACTCACTATCATCTAGATCTTACAAATCCTGGACTTCTTTCAGAAAAAGTAGTTGAAAATTTGTTTCTTTCAAAATTTTGCTTTAATACTTACTAAATGTATATAAATGTACATAAAATTAGAACTCAATATAGACTTCATGAAAGTTTTTGAATTATGCATAAACATCGATATTATACGTACCTTTGGTGTTATTTTTATACTTAACGATACAACTGTGTGAATTAACATTTTAATCGTCATATTTCTACCACATCATTTTATTAAAAATACTATAAATTGCATTATGGAGATTACTAAAAATATTAAAAATTAATTCTTTAGACATTCAACACTACGTGTGTTTTATCAGCCACTAATTTATTAATTTTTGATCAGATTTTTATAATGTAAGTTAATGACGAAGAACGTGTTAAAATAGTGAAATATTTTCACAAGTATTAAACTTACAAAAGTATTCGTATTTTCTCAATTGATTACTGATGACACGATATTTATAACATAAACGTAAATACAATTGTAGATAAAATGTATATTGTAAGAATAATAATGTATGATGTAACTGTATATAATACAGTATTGTAGCATATTGTAATAATTTGTCATTAAATTATTGTAGTTGGGTAATAATATTAAATTTTAGAAGAACAATATTTATAGTGGTCCACGTTCGAGATTTCAAATTGGCAGTTTTGTTTTGCAGATTAATAAATTCAGTGATATGGTAATTTCGAAATTTAGTTATTTGCAAGTTTATTTTAGAGATTATTAAATTCGAGGACTTGGTGATTTAGAAATTTAGTTATTTGCAAGTTTATTTTAGATGTTACTAAATTTGAGGAATTGGTAAGTGAAAAATTTAGTTACGTGCAAATATTTGAAATTGAAATTTCAATTTGGTTTAAAAATGAATGATTTGTAAACTTGTAAATTCAGGAAGTTGGGAATAAAAGAAGTATCAAAGTTTTGAATTTTAAAATTCAGAAATGTATAAGTATATAAATATGCAAACGTACAGATGTACAAATATACAAATATGAAATTTTCAAATTTACAAACTTACAAACTTTTTAATTGAAAAATTTACCAATTACCAGTTTAGTAACTTGGTAATTTAAAAATGTAAGAATAGAATAGTATCGAGCTTCAAAAACTTTTTATCTTCCATTTTTTAAAAGATATCAAAAGGACATCAATATCAAATTGTCAAAACTTTAAAACCCACAAATTTAGAAACATTCAAATATGTAAACATCAAATTTTCAATTTGAAAAATTAAGAAATTCGAAAATTTTTAAGTTGTAAAACACAAGCAAATATTTAAAAATCGGTAATTTAGCAACTTGTGAACGATGAACAAATTCAGAAATCTCAAAATTTATGAATAAGAAATTT
Source organism: Megachile willughbiella (assembly GCA_945859595.2). NCBI lineage: Eukaryota > Metazoa > Arthropoda > Insecta > Hymenoptera > Megachilidae > Megachile > Megachile willughbiella. The sequence goes on from OX243807.1 coordinate 6,179,900, forward strand.
TTTCAAGCTTTACACAAAATTTATCAATAGAACAATAATATCAAATCCACTTTGTTGTCGACAAAAACAACTAATTTGATAATAAACAAAATTGAAAGATTGAAGAATAAAAAATATCCATTGCATTTACGAATCTATCAAAAATCTATTAAATTCGTATAGTACTTATAGTCACAAACCTGCAGTAATTAATTGAGACCATACGAATACTCGCGTACATGAAAAAGTTGATAAAAAATTTTTTCAATATCGATCATTCGTGGTTTTGGTACCTCTGTTCACGGGATTATGGCCAAAAATATTGTCAGTGATGCATTACAGAATAAATTCCATCCCGCGGTAATTAACTGAACTAAAATGACGAAGCTCTCTTCTCGAAAGTACCGTCGTCGATGATTCGGGGCTACGCAACGACATTGTCACACTTCTTCATTCTCGTACACGGGAACTCACAAAAAATTCACAGAATGCACGAATGCTTCTCGTATATCTTACGTATGTATAGCTAGCCTTCGTGTTAGTGCATGCACGCTTTGCCAATCAAACAGCTAATGATAAGACTTCAGAGCGCATATTCCAACACAACTACGATTCGATTATATATATATATATATTTATATATTTATATGTATATGTATGTTTATCCTTTCATGCGTACGTATATGTATTTATTATGCACCGAATTACGGCTGTACCTTGCTCGCGGTCGAAGAACATTCAATCAGACTGCGAACGAACAACGGAAATTACAATAATTCAGAAATCCGGCCATATTGTGCGTGTAACAATAACGGATAATAATGAGATCTTCGTACTCGGCAGTGAAATTTCGGAATGCCGATTGTTGCGCTGAAAATAGTACAATAGAACCTTGATTATCCTTACCGTATCGTAGTTTCATTGTTTACGGAATTTTTCGGGTAATTTAATATATACATTTTTACACAGTTTTGTTACTTTGTAAATATTTCAGGGTTATTTAATATTTTATTTTTGACAGTTCGAATGAAAATTTAACGATTTTCTGTCATCTTCTATCCATTGTTCTCCATTTACTAATCGATTTGGTATCTTTAATTTGGATTCGTTCCAGTTTAACTACGTTTGACCGACATTTTGATTGCAATCGTTCAAAATGGCTGGAGTCCGAGTAGCAACCTAACCTCTTAAACTTAAATATGTTGATTAAGAACTAGAATGTAATAAATTAAATATAGACTGTAATAAATTAAGTATAAACTATAAATTAAATATATCGAATGCAATATATTAAAATACTACAACTTGTAACATAACCAAACTAATTTTATAGAAAATAAATTATGAACAGTAAAACGTAGGTGAATCATTTAATTTTCTTTTCAATTTGAGAATACTTTAGAAAATTAAATATACTATTATATTAAATACTATAATGAATAGTATGGCACACTTACTCAAAATATAATTTTATTTTTGAATTCAGTATAAAATAATACTGAGACCACTAAGAATTTCAATTCTCTCTGATTATATTTTCTTGCAATTATATTAAATTTGTAATGGCTATCCTCGCAGTAGTCGATGCCTCGATGTTCCGATAACCCGGTTAATCGATGCTCTGATAATCGATCTTTAATCAGTGCTATGATAATCGAGGTTCTACCATGCTACAACCACGTTAACTTAATATAATACACTTCGTTATCGCGTAAATTTCGTACATTACGGATACTTACAATGTTTTTCATGGATAACAAAATGGCTCGATGAAATATCTCCTCGAATTTCACACGATTTGAAGTCTTACATTTTTCTCTCTAAAAATGTAGAAGTGATTTGAAATCATGTAAAAATTTGATCTAATATAACTCTTTTTATTTCTCTTAAAAAACTAAAATAGAATCACTCGGATTCTACGAGTCAGTAATTCTCAACCCCCTAAAAACTGCGATACGCCATTCGATATGAAACATTTGGCAGAACATTTAAAGCAATAACGTGTACGTAACACGGTTTTAAACCTGAAGTTTTTCGGTACACCGGTTGAGAACCACTGCGTTTAATCTCTCATTTATACCGAGAGCAACTGAGTCTTTCCGTTCGCGTAAATTTACCTAATTTACACACCACAGGAGACGTGTTCTTTCTCGAACGCAAAAGTGTCACGCCTCACAAAATCGTCATTCGTAAGCCTAAATCTTTCATACTCACTGCAGATATACTTACACAACATGTTTGTATCATATATACATACAGGCTGAGGAATCTATCGTGTACCTCGCATAGTTTTTAATTTATATGATTTATGAAAAATTTTTTTATACAAAAGTTGCATTGTTTCGAAGGGGACGTTATCATTTGTAGGTAAAATCTGGTTGAAAATTTTTTTGATAGTGTTTAATTGGATATAAAATATTGAGCAAAAGTGTATTAATTAGTCCATGCATTAGAACAGTTAATATTGCATCAGATAATTAAATATAGGCTGGTTAACCTTAATAGAATTAAGATATTTATTCTTTCGAATTTAAAAATAATTTAATTATTCTTCTTGGGAATGAAAATGCTTTTTGTGGGGTGTGGCATTTATCACTTGTGTAGTATTATATTCGTATTCGAATCATAGTGATTTGACTAAAGTTAACGTTCGCCTAAATGCCGCCATAGTGCGCTGATGGTGCCCTCTAGATTGAGTTTAGAGTCAACTTTCTCATTACCACGTAATAACCCCATAAAGTCCATGAACAAATACAGTTTCTGTCAAAATTAAAATTGAAATCATTAAAGTTACATAGTACAATTAAATTTTAAGTATTTTATTTGAAGTTTTTGTAAAGATTTCTCCATTTCTTGTTTCCCATACTTTTTCGTTGACTAACATATCACACAGTTTATCATAAATCGAAATTATTTAGAGCACTAAGTAAATGACACTACTTAAAGCATCATTCAGTTTCAAATTGTAAACTCACCAAAATTCATCAAAGTAACCAAAGCACAACCAATTTCAAGAAACTAACCGAAATTGATTATTGTTGAATTTAAGGTCAATAAAGCTTAATATACTTTTGCTCAGGAATCAAAAATTCTGTCTAAACAAATATTTTCGAAGAAAGTTTCGTTAAAAACTCAAATCTTGCCAAATATTTGAAACAATGAATAAAGATACTTGTAACACCCCCTTATGAAAGCTCTAATTTACATAAAAATTTTTCATACAATCCCCGATTTAAAAGTAATGCCAGTGCAGGTCAGATGCCTCATCCTATAGATGCATATAAATAATAGGATAATATATTTGCATATATATATTATATATATATATTCTCTTCGCGTTCATTTTGTATACGTCTACGTTTAGTATGAAAATAATTTCAAGCGCGTCTTGACTCGTCGCACTCGTCCATCATCCAGTCGGGACAGGTGTACCAAAATGTGGTACCCGTCCACGATCTGGTCACCGTCCAATAAACACTAGAATTGGAAGCACTGTTCCCGCGACGTGAGAATCACCTTCTGATGGCCGGAAGTAGCAGTGACAACAGACTCACCAGAAGATGAAACACGAGCTGAGCTCGATGAGAAACGCCTGGACTTAGGGCATCTACCGGAAACTCACCGGGCGGCCTCATCGATGGCGGACCATAATCTCGGTCGTAATCTGCGAACAAACAGATCTGCTTGTGCTCGATTGGCTCTGTAACTGAAACTACATTCACTACAACTAAATTCTAGTCAAACCACTTGGACACACTTCAATTTTAATTATTCCTTCAAGTCCAGGTTTGGCTGACATGTGGAACATGACTGTGTCATCAGTGGAATATGACTATTTTTGGTACAAAATCACTTTTCTGGGTGAAATTAACTCTTGGATGTTGACTCTAATGATGTACTCTGCGTGGTATTAAAGATAAAGTTTAGGAATATTTAGAGAAGCAATACAATTTGTTCGTATTGTACCGAATTTTCAGGTAAAATGCCGTATTTCATCGTATTTTCACTCAGTCTCATTTTACTTTCGCGCTTTATTTGATTTGCTAGGAAATAGTTTGTGGAGGTCGAAAAGGTTGAAAGCCACTGAGCAAACGAGTTTAACGCGGTATTCATATAATAACTCGGTTCTTTGTGAATAACACCTGCGCCATTTTAGAACAGTTTTCAATGGCACTTTAGAAACTCGCAACTATTCTAGCAAAAATTCGCCTCCATAAGCGCAATTTTATTTGCCTTAATCGTAACGCGGTTACGTCTGCATTAAACAATTGTTCTTGGCAAAATTTAGTCGGAATTCGCGGACAAAGCAGGAACGAATCGAGTGCATAGAAATGAAATTACAACAAAGCACGTTCGGGAACGTGTTATTCGAATAATGGAACGTTCGAATAATAACATGGCGTTCAAACGGTAATTGAAAGCTCGAATCGCACTTGTACGAAGAACGGTGACAATGTTTTAAAAGGATTTTCGTTGACAATGCGAGGATATTCGATCGAATTTATGACGGCACATTCATATTTTAATTATCGCAGATTGCGAGAGAGCCTAATGTGCGGTTGAAGAAATAGTAAATACGAACTTGGACAAGAAAAGAAGAAAAGATTCGCAGAAAAGTAAAGAAACTTCTCACTCGTTTTATTGGCAAAGTGGTTACAAAGTAGCTGAAAGTTTCTTTACACGAAATGTAGCGAACCTTTCAATTAAATGAACTATAGGTTCTCAGAAGGACTGTATTTAATTACTACGCTGGAAAAGATACTCCTAGGTCTGATTAATGGTTGACTCACTCGGAGCTTTTTTGGATCCGAGATTAAGATTGACACCGTTAAAAATAACGACTTTCCATACTCCGTAACGTCACGTGCTATATTTTCGCGCGTCTGCTCGAACATTTTCTAATTTTTAACGTTTCAGTATTTCTGAACTTGTGAGTTTTATAAAATCCAAACAAATTAAAACATGGTTTCATAAACAGTTTCCATATGAATTACAAATTTTAGCAACACAGATTTGATCTGAAACATGATCGAAACAATTTCGTAGCTGCAAAATGGGAGCTGAGAAATTACAGAATTTCGGGGAATTTGACCGATCGCGTTAAAGGGGAACAATTTATATAAATTATTCCCAGGAGGACCGTAGAAAGAAGGCGGACGCATCACAATAAATATGTAGTTTATTGCCGAGTCGGATTCTTTCCGGCACGGTCTCGTTCAATTTCGCTTCTTGATTGGATAGCCGGTTGTTCTAAGTTTTACGGAGCGGCCAAACTTAAATCAACATCGCCACCTGTGGCGCTAATACAAATCCGGTAATGTTGCCAGCTATGAATATATGAATACCAAGGGAGAAGAAATCGATATGTACACTAACCCTGTTAACCTACGAACTTCGGCACAGGTATTCTACAGAAATGGAACAGTTTCACACGTGGATACGTGGCTTCGAATTTTCGAATATCTTCGCTCTCGTCGCATATGTCGAAACTTTGCATCGGAAACTCCTGCGAAATGCTTTAAGCTATTGCGATTCCAACTTTTCTGTCGAATCTGACGGGTCGGGACTTTTGATCAGTGAACACGTTTCTCGTACGAATTTTTTGGGTTATGGATTTTTAGTTCTACCTTTGGACAAGTTTGTGAAACTAACCTTTAATCTTTCATTGTGTTTTTTAATTCTGATTGAATTCTTGTCAGACAATTATTTTAGGACATACTTTTCAGTTCTACTTTTAGACGAGGTTCTGAAATTAACCTATAACTTTCATCTTTTCCTGTTTCTTAATTCTGGAAAAATACCGATTGAATTCTTGTGAGACAATTATTTTAGGACATACTTTTCAGTTCTACCTTTGTACAAGCTTGTGGATCTAACCTCTATTTTTAATATTTCTTTCTGTTCTTTAATTTTGAAAAAGAACATAGTGATTGAATTCTTGTAACACTGAATAATGTTGTAATTAGACAATTATTTTGTTATAGTATACTTCGCTTAAAATAATCTGTTCAACTAAACATAGCAAAAAGAATTTAATTTCCAATCTACAAGTAACCTTTCTGTAAAATAAATTTTATGCAAAGTAAATGTGGGATTAGCAGTCTCCTACTGTTAGTGATTGTAAATATTGAATGTACCATATGTGGATAATACCATATGTGCTATAACATAATAATGCTACAAATAAATTTAATGCATGCGTATGTGTAAATACGTGTACCTGTAAATGTAATGTATGTGATGTATGTAATGTATGTAATGTATGTGAATTTAATTTCCAATCTACAAGTGATCTTTCTATAAAATAAATTTTATGCAAAATAATCGTGGGATTAGCAGTCTCCTACTGTTAGTGATTGTAAATATTGAATGTACCATATGTGGATAATACCATATGTGTTATAACATAATAATGCTATAAATAAATTTACTGCATGTGTATGTGTAAATACTTGTACCTGTAAATGTAATGTATGTGATGTATGTAATGTATGTAATGTATGTGAATTTAATTTCCAATCTACAAGTGACCTTTCTCTAAAATAAATTTTATACAAAGTAATCGTAGGATTAGCAGTCTCCTACTGTTAGTGATTGTAAATATTGAATGTACCACATGTGGATAATACCATATGTGCTATAACATAATAATGCTATAAATAAATTTACTGCATGCGTATGTGTAAATAGGTGTACCTGTAAATGTAATGTATGTGGATAATAATGACCGTGTCGTATGTGGATATTAAATGTACCATATGTGAATAGTAATTGAAGTACCGTATGTGGATAGTAGTACTGCACAGAATACTGTGCCAAGCTATTGTCTGAAGAAATCGTTGGAGCATAATGTCAACCCTATCCGTTATATCGCCGTATCGGAGTTTTGAATTAAATTGAAAGAACGGGTGTACCAGATTCGTAGATGTAATAAGGAGAGCAGTTCGTTTATAGAAAACGAGCACATTCAGTCAATAGCTATTGCAACGCTGCCTTAGCAGGAGCGTGGTCTACGTTTAAGTTAATTGCACATTGTCCTGTAGTCACGATCGCTCGAGTTCGGCACAAAATCGAGACGGATGAAAGAAATGAGGAAAACTGGTGCGGTCGAGAGTACCGGTAAAGACGTTGTTAAGGTGTTGGAAAACGGTTCGTCTGTCGCCGTCCATGCGGAAAGTCACGTACTGTGGATTTTACTCGTAGGTGGGAATAACTTTTTTCGAACGGACGTGCGATTTCGACTTCCTGGCGAGCTAACCAAAGCGGACGAAGAACTATTCCAAAGGAACGTCGTGAATTCGCGACGACTGTTCCTCGATTGGTTGCGAAATAAGGAAACTTTCTCGGTCCTGACCCTTGTGCGTGTTTTACTACCCTACACTCTCTAATAGAATCGATAAACCGTTTCCGATGAACGCTGATTTCAACTTGTTCATTTTTTCTACGACTCCAACTTTCGGACGTCGCCATTTTCTTTAAAAAGCCACGGTGACAGAAACTGTCATCTAGTTCTAACATACATTTTTTTATAAAAACTTATTTCTCAACCTTCACACTGTCTGAAGTATCTTGTACAGGGTGACTCTGAAATAACTTCTTTATTTTGACGTTATCTTCACCTTCTATTTACATTAAATTTCTAGTCAAGATAAAAGTTCTATATGAGTCATCTAACCAATACATATTAAATGTGTCCTTATATTTGTGTCTTTAAATATTATAATTATATTTAAGAAGAATGGATTAGTGCTCACATGTCCATTGGTTGTCACGTGGGCGAAACTGCGCATGCGTCACTCACGAATAGGCGTTCCTACCGAGCACTTAACGAGCGTGCACTACACTAGCCTCGGCTTTTCATCCTAAATCCGTTATCGAATTAAACGAAGATTAGTTATGTCGGAGCTTAGATCTGTTTACCGTTCAGATAAAGTTAAAAAGGTATACAGATTATAAAAGTTTGCACAGTATAAGAATCAATTCGTCGCCCGATCGCGGAGCTAAGCTCGGCGTACAGGTTCGACGCGGAAGTCGATCGATTTAACAAATGAACGACGGACAGGGATAGAGAACGAAGGAGGAAGATGAAAAACGGTAAGAATTCCGCTCGTGGCGCGTTTCTGCGTTTCACCACCGAAGGCAGTCGACGGCCGCGGGTCAACGAAACTCGTTTTTCATTAATTGAAAGTAAACTTCGAGAAAAGGGGAACTGCTTCGACGCTTCTGAGAATCTTTGAGCAAAGTCATTGAAGTTTAGTTCGAGAAGTTCGACGTTCGTGCCAGTTGCTGCCAATTTATTGGCATGCAAAACGAAAGTGTAGACAGCCTGACCTTTCGACGAGAAACGATCATGATATACAGAATGTTAAACTTATGATGGATGAAGGATTAAGTGAGTTCATTACGGAAGTGGGGCACTTTGGACATAAACTTTCTTTCGTGTTTTGATTTTAATTCAATGAAATTGTTAATGGTTATGATTTGCCTTTATGATGAAACCTTTTTGTAAGAAATTTGGTTAATCTTTTACATAAATTGAAATGGTGTTTCATGATCAAGTGGCTACAACTTTCAGGTATACAAATATAGAGGGATAAAACTTATATTATTTAAACAAGAATGAGGTTATATTTGTTAAAAAGGACTAAAATTATTAATAAGGAGTGACACTCTTGGGATATAACACACTTTAAACATGTAAAGTCGCCATCTTGAGGGTAGTGATGGGTTTAAACTAACCTAGGACAATATTTGACTGAACAAAAGATGACCAAAATTAACCTAACTGAACTTGAATCCAGCTTAATTTTTCCTTAAAGTTTCTACAATACACCGTGATCTTAAAAATTTATTTAAAAAATGAATAAAATTGACAACTAAAACCTAACTTAATCTAACAAATTTATTTTTGATTCAATTAAAGTTATATGAAGCAAGTAAAAATGGTATCTGAATTGTGCACTTTAAAGCGTTCTTGAGAATGATTTTTTAACGAACTTTTATTTACAGCATTCTTTTTCTCCGTTAGAATAATTGTGCGCTGATACGTTATTTCCTTGCAGGATATTTAGATTTTTAATCGATATTCAAAATTTAACGGTAGTTAAACTCGTTGGATTGGTATTCTCATGCGTATTCATAAGACATTAGAGTCTTCAATATTTATAAGGTACGTGATACTTTAAATGGAACCGGTAATCAGGCTGGTAACTGTAAGAACAAAGAATGCTGCAAAAGTTCATTTTTATCGCATTTAAAAGTCGATATTTACCCTAAATAAAAAGAACCTTTACTCCGAAGCCAAATTAAAATCTTGTACCGACAATGAGTAATAAAATTTGAGATTCCAGTAACGAATGAAACTGTTTCAGTTTTGTAATATGGAAACGTTTAAAATTTTCATTCCAATTTTCTGCGTTCTTTCATTTTTCCTGCCTGCAGCTGAAAGTTGAACGAAATTAGTTGGCTTTAATATCACCTACCTAGAAATTTTGAAAGAAAGTTTCTGTTACTTAATTTCGGAACACTGATAAATTAGACGTTAATTAAACGGGACAGCTTTTTAAAATATGAACAAATTATATTGAAGTTCTGTGAACAATTCAATATTCGACCCATTGGAAAATTTCCTTCTTATCTAATTAAATTTGATTTTAATCAGCTCTAAATGTAAAGGTTCTTAATTAATTTAACAGATATAAAATTATACCATTCATTTCAATCCTTTTAATGAAATTTATTCCGATCTGTTTAATTTAATACTTTTTTAACTTTTTTCCGATCTTTTTAAATATGGGTAGAAAAGGTATATGTTAAATAATGGATGAAAATTGTTCTTTGTTCAGTTATCAGGTCATTTAGAAACACGACAATTTCAACTAAGAAAGTCAAGATCTGAAAGAGATGGTAATAATACAACAGGAAGAATTCCTTTGTTTGAAGCAAAATATTTAGCAAGAGATGGTTTTATTCGACAAAGAAATTCTAAAGGAGCGATCATTTAAATTCAAGATTCTTTATTCCTCCCGTTTAAAATTTCAGTTGAAAAGAAAAGGTAAGACTGAAATGATGTAGGGAATAATAAATTAAACGGGCAAATAGTAGTATGCAAATATAGGGATCTTATTTTTATAAAGAATCTTATTCTTAAAAGGAAGAGTAAGAAGAAAAATTGTTTTATAGCAGAAGTTTTATTGAAGACAGTTTTAAATTGATGGTAGGTGTAGAGATTTATATTTTTATGTTCCAGGGAAAGTTGGGAGATTTGTAAGAAAATTTGGAAATTTGGAAATGTGATTTAGTATTTTGGTCATTTGGGACTTTGGAAATTTTTATATTTGGATAATTGGAAAATTGGAATTTTAGAATTTTGGAATTTTGGAAATTTAGAATTATACAATTTTGGATTTTGGAAATTTGGAATATCGGTAATTTGGAAATTAGGAATTGTAGAAATTTGGGAATTTGAAATTTTACATTTCTGAAATTTTGAAAATTTAGAATTTTACTATTATGGATTTTGGAATTTTGGTATTTTGAAATTTTTAGATTTTGGTATTTTGGAATTTTGGAAATTAGGAAATTTAGAAATTTGGAAATGAGGAATTGTAGAAATTTGGGAATTTAGAAATTAGGAATTATAGACTTGGGAATTTGGAATTTTACAATTCTGAAATTTTGGAAATTTAGAATTTTGCAATTATGGAAATCGGAATTTAGGAAATTTGGAAATTTGGAAATTAGGAATTGTAGAAATTTTGAAATTTGGAATTTTACAATTTTGAAATTTTGAAAATTTAGAATTTTACTATGATGGATTTTGGAATTTTGGTATTTTGAAATTTTTGGATTTTGGTATTTTGGAATTTTGGAAATTAGGAAATTTAGAAATTTGGAAATGAGGAATTGTAGAAATTTGGGAATTTAGAAATTAGGAATTATAGACTTTTGGGAATTTGGAATTTTACAATTCTGAAATTTTGGAAATTTAGAATTTTGCAATTATGGAAATCGGAATTTAGGAAATTTGGAAATTTGGAAATTAGGAATTGTAGAAATTTGGAAATTTGGAATTTTACAATTCTGAAGTTTTTGAAAATTAGAATTTTACAATTTTGGAAATTTGGAATTTAGGAATTGTGGAAATTTGGAATTTTGAAATTCAGAAATTAGGAAATTGAAATATCTAGGAGTACCAAAGTCTCAAGTTCGCAAACATCAGAACATAATAATGCTTAAATAACAATAAAAAAATTAATGAATTCACAAATTTACAAATCAAGCACAAATTACTAAATTTGTTTACCAAGACAAAACTTTCCAGAACTCTACCATAAATTATTCAAAACCTCATTCGGTACAATACATCCAAATTGCAACATACCTAAACCTCTCAACTTATCCCAAACAACCCAACAAAAATCTACCTCCCTCGAATATCCATTAACCGCAAACAACAAAGTACCCCTTCAAACCGCGATACACCGTTTCCATATCTCACAAGACGAAGTCGCCGACTGAAAACATTGTACTGATTTCCCATCAAGTAATTGATATGTCTAAAATGTCGGCAAGTCCCAAATCAAGCGTGATATTAAAGGAACTTAAATCTCGAACGGACAAGCGATGCGTAAATGCTTTCGCCAGTGAAATCACAGTGGTCGGTCGAGTGTAATTCTGAAATCCATTCTGGCTAGTTAAAGGGGACCAAGCAACGTGAAGTAATTCGTTCACGGATAGCCTGGGATCACCGAGCATTGGCAATTTAGTAGATTCACCGGAGAATCTCTCGGCATCGAATGTGCACCGTTGACGAGGTTTTAATTACGCTAATTACTCGAACGTAGCAGTATAACAGGCATCCAGACGGTGTATCGTGGGAAATGCCTGAGATACGCGGGCCGCGTTAAAATAGATATTTACTGACCTGGATCCCGCCATTCCTCGACTTCGTAGTCGATAGGTCGTTGTCGTAATTTCTTGTTACCGTTTCTACCTAAAATACATTACACAAAGGCGGTTTTACATAGTGTGCACCACGATGAGACGTCATGGCAAGAAGGGACACGAGAATGGATGTCTTTGCTGCGAGTCGAACAGGAGGAAGAATAAAAAGGGGGACGAATGAATGTAATACGACTGCTCGGTTCGCTTGCAAATTAATGGCAGGTATTCTACTTAATTCCGCGTTCGTTCGCGACCGCGTAGACCCTCTATCCTCGTTTGATAATTTGTTTCATTACGGACCGCGTATTTCACGCTATAATCGCGATCAAGATCAACGTCGCGGAAACGGGGAGAATGCCCAGTGAAATGGCGGTTACTTACTGTTTTTCTTCATCGACGAGGTCACGTAATACGGCGCCGGTGTGGTGGACGTTGTAGATGGAGCTGGTATCTCTGCGTGGAAGTAAACGGATTATGTTTGGATAAACGCTTCGTCAAAATTTATCTCCTTACAGTCTGTTCCACAAGAGCATGAATGCGATATCTATGAAATTTGGTACCCAATACAGCAAAGATTGCGTCAATCTAAACATACACTACCGCTCAAAAGTATCCGGACACTTGCTTTCGTTCAATAAAACATAGTTTAACTTTGTACGAAAGGTATTTAGGGCTATTATATCAATTGTAATTATTATTATTATCTTTCTTGAGGTAGCATAACATAATAGAATTAATTTTTAAGTACAAATTATACAATGAGTGTGCGTAAGTAAATTTCCTGCCCAAAAATACGGAATCTGATGGAACGGTTTCGATGCTTAAAAGAGTCTTAATTTCTTTTTGTTTCATTTCTATGGTACAGAACTTATTCAGAGAGTTCTTCGATATGTATCAAGTGTCTGTAAACTGTTGATGAGATGTTTATGTTCTCTCAATGGAGATACGAATGGAGGTAACGCTATGCACTCGACAGCTTCGGTTTAGTTTGTCTGTAGCTTCTTTTCCATCGAGACATGAGTTCCAAACGAGAATTATCAATAGAAAAACGTTCCAGTATTCTATATAAAAAATTCTGAAATTAACATGACACTATTAAAAAGTATGCAACTAGCAGTGGTTGCTTATAAAAAAAGAACAGGACGACCAGTGAAGACAACTAAATCTGAAGACCGATGTATTGAAACACTAAGCAAACGTAACAGACGTCTTAGAGCACCACACAGAAACAATAAGAAAATTTGTAGAAAGATTGCTGAGATTAGTGCAAGCGGTAATATCTAACCGCGGTGGATACATTGATGAATCTCGTATTTAATTGTAGTGTAATGTTGGTAAGTTCCACATACATAATTTCTAATTTCAAACGTTAAATATTTCATAAGCAACAAATAACAATCGATTGTAGTCACTGTTGTAGATACTTAAATAACTTTTATGCAGCGTGAATACATATTTCGCAGGTGTCCGGATACTTTTGAGCGGTAGTGTACGTCTTCTCTAATACGCAATAGCCCTTCAATTCTCTTAGTATCATTTCTGTCACTGAAAAGTTCAAGTCACGTTGAGACGAGTGCCGTATACGATTCGAAGCAGTATTCTTGTGCCAACACCCGAAAGGGCCAAAAATGAGTGTTAGAAATGCAGCAAAATATCTGCACAAGTCTCGCGAATTTGTAAATAAGTGCAACGTTAGAAAGAGACAAATTGTGTCGATGATCTGATCGGGGTTCGAAGCGAGCTACGGAACTTGCGTCGGGATTTCTTTATGAGTCTTTCCGGATAATTTAAATGCTCAGAAGATGATTAAACTGTACCAAAGGGGTCTCTTAGTTTCGTAACATTGGTTTAAAAGAACTAGAGACCATTGGATACTTCAAGAGGACGACTCGAAACACCGAAGCCTTTGTACGGAATGGAAAACAGAATGGTGTCAACGTGTTGGGTCATCTCAGTCCCCCGATGCCAATCCAATCGAAAATGTTTGGTCTCTCATGAAGTACAAACTCCGAGGAAAGCGTATTTTAAAATTGAAGACGCTAGTTTGTATTCGAGAAATATGCAGATCTCTTCCTGTCTCACACGCTGCATGGTTGAAAGTATGCCCAGGAATAATCGCTAATGGTGGTGATTGGACACATTATTAAACAAATGCGTATTAGTTCTTTAAATTTCGACCTATACAACCTTTTTACAGAAAAGATTTACTTGCACTCATATCGCGTCCACGCTCTTGTGGAACAGACTGTATTTTGCTAACTACTTTTCGCGCGTTAGTTTGCAATTTAGGTACAGAGGGTGGAAAAAGATGGCACTGTGTACAGAATTTCTTAGCTGTTTTGCATAACTGAAGCACCGTTAAGTAAAATGAAAAGAAAACATATACTGTTATGTAGAATGAAATGAATACGAAAACTTTAGATAATTTGTTAGCCATTTTGCATAAAGTGCCACTAAGTATAATGAAATGAATAGGATAACACTGTGCAGATAATTTATTAGCCATTTTGCATAAATTGAGGTATCATTAAGTAAAATACAGTGAATAAGTAAACTGTAAATAGCACTGTGTAGATAATTTATTTCACGTAAAGTGCTATTTATAATAGCACATGTAGTGCTATTTAAAAAAATAGAGTGAGTAGGAAAACCTTAAAGAGCACAGTAACATATTGATAAAATCAGATTAAACTATAAGATGGATAAGATAGAATAAGATAAAGGTAAAAGATACTTGAGATAAAATGAGACAAGATGGCAGATGGATAAAATAAACTAGGATAAGATTAGCATTACTTTCAGTAACATAACATTACTTTTTAATTTTTAATTTCTTGACATAATGTCGATTCAATATACAAGCAGATACATATATAAATTTTCAATTTACATTATTACATAATATATTATAATTTAATAATTCTACCTTTGAAAACTAATCAATTTATTCCTAATTTCCCTATTTTAGAATACTGTTATAGAAAGAATTTAAAATACACTAACAATTTGAATAATTTAGAACAATTATTTAAAAGAGGCGTTTGAAAATGTTCTAAACTTCGATAAAAAAAAATTAATTCATTTCGTTCTATCGTTCCGCTAACGAAATTGAAAAGTTCAGCAAACTGTAAAAATGAATGTTACGGAAGCTGTTTAATGAAAATCTTGATCAGAGGAATCAGAAACATCGCATTCCATTTTATCGCTTGAAATGGAACCCGTTTCTGAACAGAATGCTCACAGGAGATGAAAAATGGGTTTTATGTCGAGATATCAAACAGAAGAGAAAACTTAATTGGGCAAAAAGAACTAGAACAATATTAACATGTTGATTGCCAGCGGTATTCTCGATGACCAGTGTTATGCTCTGAATTTAATCAAATAATTGAGAAACACAGACAAATAAAGTAAATTAAATTTTTAATATATATTTTATATTTTGTCGATGTTGTGCTAGGAATTTGAAATGACAAACTAAAGTGATTATTTAGTTACTGACTATTTCATTGATTATTAAAGAAATATGATACATTTTTCAGCTATGTTGCAGAGGGTATAATTGTTAATTTCAGAATTTTAGAATAAGTTAAAAAATTAGCAAGCAAATGTTATCATTAATTAATTAAAACTACTTCTTATTTATTAAGACTATTTACTATTAATTGAAATTATTATTTAATTTTGCGCACATATCAAGGACATTTTGCTACCTTTTCAAATTTCTGTCAAAATTAAACTTGTTTTCATGATATTAGAAAAAGGAAAGAATGAAAGAAGTATATTATCTTCTAAAAAATTCGCAACCATTTTTTTTCAGTTATCCGGCCTGTGTATTATTAATAAGTTAGCACACGAAAGGATTTGATCGGTGCACACGCCATCTTACGACACGCCACCTCACACGCGGAGTGCGCATGTCACCGCGTAATTTGAAAGTCTAAAACGACAATCACGATACGAAAAGTTATTTTCATTCGTATTTATCCGATTCACATAATTTTCAGTATTTCTACGACGCACAAAGTTTGTTTCCTTTTCAATGCTGAAAATGTTAAACTTAAGCGAAGCATTCTTCGCTCTAATTGCATTTGAAACTGCTGAAGATTCAAACACGTATATTTCTCCCCATAAATCTTCGTTCTTTTTTTGTTCGCTGAATATTTTAAAACTTTATCGCTTCATGAATACCTTATCCCGTAAACACGTAACTTAAAATTTCATAAAAGTGAATTAAATCCTGTTGCATAACACTGCTCGCACTACTTCGGTGAATTTAAACTGTACAGGTCGAAAGTTTCGTGTTCCTCTTTTTTCTTTCTGTCGAACGATCACGCCGCGTAACGATCGGATCGGTCGAACGTTATATCTCGTTAAACTTTTAATTTCAGTCAATTTATTTGTCCCGTAAAGGTGGAAAGATATATTCTCGTGGGATAAATATATCCTTCATAAACTTAATCGCCAATTACGAACAACGTTGAAACGGAAAGGACGCTTGACCTCGTCGATCGATCGATAACCGTTGACTGCTAACGACAAAACTTCTTGCGCAAAACTCTATAGGGAATAAATTGCTTTATTATTGGAACGTGTACATACAAACGGAATTATTTCGGTTGTTATAATGCGAATAACTGAATCGTTTTCCTACTGGCCACTTGACATTCGTTCAGCATAATTTCAACGAATTTTCTAATTCAATTCTTAAACTTATGACCTCTTGAACATTTTTCTTGCGAATCATAAAATTGTTACTAATTATTTAGTTATGTTAATAGTTAAGCGAAGACAAACAATCTTGACCATGAAGGTTCATGAAGTCTTGATTTTTATTAAATTTTTGGGTAAAAGCGAAAATGTAAAGTTAATGTTAAAATTATTTTGACGGACTACTTTTTAACCTATGTTCGTCTCAGAAATCTGATTCATCTGATACATCCAATTTATCTCAGACACATGTACAATTTATTGATAATTTTGTCCAAGAAATTCGTGAATACCTCAAAAAATAAAAATTGCTCGAATCGAGCTGAAATTTCACAATTGCAAAATAATTTATTGACCTTGAGTAGAGGATTGCAAGAAATATTAACAATTTACTTTATTTTAAATCACTTTGGAACTCTTCTAAAGACTGATTAACATGATTTATATAAAATTGAAAATTCATATATTGTTTGTAATTTCTGTTCGTGAAAAATTGAAAATTAATTTGCTTCGTAGATTTACTTTTTCGTACTCGTGTTTGTATTAAAATGACATGTTTCTGCAAGTAATATTGATTTTTACTACTACATAAATTACTTTTAATTTTTTTTTTCGTTAGAAGATTTAAACTTGAAGTAAGTTTCAAGTCCCCCTCTTCAAATAGTTAATAAAATAATAAAATGAAGTATTTGCTGAAAGTTTAGTGTAACTCTAGTAAATAAAACTCACCATCCAGTTTAATATCGCCATCAGTTTCACCAATGGAGTTTTGCGCCACGCACTTGTACGAGCCAAAATCCTTCGGGCCGACATTCCTGATCTTCAGCGACATGTACTTCTTGTAGCCGTCATCGGTACACACCACCTCGTATTTGTCACCTATAATAGAATGGTAATTGCCTACGTAAATAAAGCCATGTTCTTTGCAATTCGAAAAACTTCATATTCCCGTAAAGAGCATACATCAACAGGAATCGAACGAATCAAATCGCGTCCGCATAAATTTTCGATATTCAGAGTGCAGTTAAAATATGACAGAGCTGCGTTCGCATATAGTACACAGCGAAATTCGTATTCGGGAAAAATAGTGTGCATTTTCGACGATTTATTGAAAAATGTTTTAAACACGAATTAGCTGTAAAGTGCACTATTTAAAATTTTAACGAATAATCAACGTCATTTGGAACCGCTGCGATATTCTTTTGACATTTTATTTCGTAACGTAATTTGAAACATGATTGATCCTAAGTTGAGAATTTTTATATCTGTACTTCAAAATTGTAATCGTTCATAATTTTTTCGGAAGTCAATCATATGTCTTGATCTGCCATTTTGAGTTAATATAAGATAGTATCGATGTCAACCACGAGTTGGCGCGTGATGGACTCAAACATAGTTACAGTTGACAGCTGCATACTATGCACAATTTTAGACTGTTAAATTAAATTTCTAGTACACGCCATTTCTGTTTAATAAAGTTTGCAGTATATTCATCTATTCTCGTTTAATAAAGTTTCCAGAACGTTCACCTATAAACTTCCTGGTACATATTCTATTCTTATAAGCTTATTCGTGTTTGACACAATACTTCTGTCAAATAATAGCTTTGAAATTATAAATGAAAGGTGATAACAAGTTATGAACAACAAGAACAGGAATATAAGACAACTGTGATCTGATTTCATTTCGAATCGCGAGCAAATTTATTTTTAACGTCTTTGGAGTTCCTTGATAAGACAGATTAAAATTTAATTATTCGCTGTAAGTAACTGTGATGGGCAGATGTAATTTTGTGGAAATTAAACTTACCAGAAACGATCATGTCACCACGTTCGGTCTTCCAGTAATTTATGGAGCTAGGATGAGCCTCGGTGTGACATTCTAACGTTACATCCTGTCCGATGTACGCACCGACCAGCTGATTCTCTATCGAAAGCATAGGAGGAACTGCAACAACAAGAAAATACGTGCGATGTAATTAAAGGAGAGAGTACATTAAATTTAAATTGTACAATTTTTATTATGAAGATATATTTAGAATTTCTGTATTTTCAAAATTTACACATTTCTTAATTTCCCAGTTTGCAATTTTCCACTTTTCCACTTTTCCAATTTCCACATTTCCAATTTTCCTATTTTCCACCTTCCCCATTTCCCAATTTTCCCAATTTCAAATTTCATAATTTTCTCAATTTCAAATTTCACAATTTCCCAATTTTCTCAATTTCAAATTTTCCAATTTCCCAATTTTCTCAATTTCAAATTTTCCAGTTTCCCAATTTTCTCCATTTCAAATTTTCAAATTTCCCAATTTCCCAATTTTCTCAATTTCAAATTTCCCAATTCCCCAATTTTCTCAATTTCAAATTTTCCAATTTCCCAATTTTCTCAATTTCAAATTTTCCAATTTCCCAATTTTCTCAATTTCAAATTTTCCAATTTCCCAATTTTCTAAATTTCAAGTTTCTAATTTCTCAATTTTCTAAATTTCAAATTTTCCAATTTCCAAATTTCTCAATTTCCCAATTTCTTAGATTCCCAATTTTCGAAATTCCTAATTTCTCAGTGTGCTAAATTCCCAATTTCCTAATTTCCCAAATTCCCAATATGTCAACTCTAAAATTTCCCAAATTTCTAAATTTTCTAGTTTCCAAAATTTTTAAACCCTAAATCCCAAATTGCAAAATTCTTAAATCACTAAATTCCCAAATCCCAAATTCCAAATCTCCAACTACCCAAATCACTAAATTCCCATATCCCAAATCGCAAATAAATTTACTAAATAACCCCAAATCCCAGACTTCTAACAACCTAAGTCATCAAATTTCCAAATCCCAAGTCTCGAATTCGCAAACTTCTAAATGACCAAATTTCCAGATTGGCCAATTTGCTAAATTTCTTCAAACTCCCATATATTTTAATTTCATCAATTTTTTCTACTGGGGTGTCTAAAGTTTTCACACACTCGAAAGTTCCGTACACCAACTTAAGGAATGTAACACTCCCACGGAGCGAAAACATCCCTCTGAAAGTTTTTGGTTATTATACCTTGGAACGGGACCGTACAATGAGCTTCTCACGATCAATATAGATATTCCGTAACCGCAATATCATGTCATAGTTCCATCTTTTACGAACCAACGTAAATCACGATTTACAGCCACTCTGTACACTTGGGACGATATCATAGTGGATATCATCCCTGTTCACCCCATATTATTCCTCTCACATTTTTTCTGAATTATCAGAAATATTTGGTACATATTTACTATTTACTTGACTTAACACACATCTGATTTTAGAAATAAATTAAATACGTAAATAATAATGTACTGTTCTTTTATAAATTTTTTCCAAAATTTTCTTGTTGCAATTTTACTAATGTAATATTGTTCTTCATAGTAATTAAACTTATTACTGTCACTTTTATTCATAGTAATTGCACAATAATAATACATTTTAGGTTTAATTTTAAAGATTTGTTAAAAATAAAGATATAATTTTCTCCAAATCATTTTGAACAAATTTTGTAATTATTTTACTGAACACAAGTATAACTAGAAATAAATTAAATAGGCAAATAATATTTTTAATGCACTGTTCTTTTATAAATTTTTTCCAAAATTTTCTTGTTGCAATTTTACTAATGTAATATTGTTCTTCATAGTAATTAAACTTATTACTGTCACTTTTATTCATAGTAATTGCACAATAATAATACATATTAGGTTTAATTTTAAAGATTTGTTAAAAATAACGAAATAATTTTCTCCAAATCATTTTGAACAAATTTTGTAATTATTTTACTGAACACAAGTATAACTTTAAAAATAAAATAAATACGCAAATAATATTTTTAATGTACTGTCAAAATTTTCTTGTTGCAATTTTACTAATTTAATATTCTTCTTCATAGTAATTAAACCCTTTATTACTGTTACTCATAGTAATTGTACAATAATAATACGTGTTGCTTGATGTAGAAAATATTTGTTACAAGACACCTAAAAAATTTGTAACAAAGAATTCTCAAAAATTTATTCCTACAATTTAGATATTTATTTAAACAGAACAGACAAATATTTGTGTAAAATTATTTTTGATCGTTGTACATTTTTGTATTAAAATTTTCAGGACAAATTGATGGTCTTGCTGTTATTATTTCATTACAGGTTCCTTCTTACATCATCAAAGAATTGATATTCTTGATTAAAATTATTCATAGTTTCATTAATTGTCCTCAAATCCTGGAGTCAATTTATTTGTACGTCCTTAGATCTCGTAGGACTGCCTCTTAAAAGTCCAATTACATTTTAATAGAATTTATACTAAGGCCAATTTATATGCAGATTGCATTGACTTTTTCTCGAGTTCTATTTACTCCATTAAGAATAGCACGCCATAACATCATTTATTCGTTTTCTATTTCGGTGCATGGTATGTTACGATTATATATGTACATACAGTTTCGTTCAAAAATTAACTCCTTCTGAAAACCATTATATCGTATAAATTATTTCAGTTGCATTATATATACATATTATTTAAGTCATGTAAAGACTACATTATTTAAATGATTCAAATCATAATTGTAAATCTATTAGAATATTTAAATTCATATATAAATATAAATAAGTTTTTACATGAACTAATATTGAGGTTAGAATTATACTCAAGGCACGTGTCAAAAATTTAGCATAATTATACAATATTATTAATAAAATCTAGTAAACATAGTATTCATAATATTTCTTTTATCGAATAAAAGAAAAGACAAACTTTGTACTTGAATTTCATTGTCATCTTCAATCTCTAATATTAAAATAACTGTAAAACGTATTCTAGAATTCTGCAATGCATTTAGATTTATTATCAACGGTTATCACAGTTCGACAGGTACAAAGTTTAATACATTAAACGAGAACAGTAAGTACTTCCCTCCATTTATGTGGAATTTTAATCTGTTGCAACATCGGCGAACACGGTTCGCCATTTTACGCTTGCGCAAGTTGCGAAACTAGAATTATTAAATGACGTATTGCTATGAAATACGATTTTAGATCTGCTAGTCGAAATATTTAAATACATTTATAATTCCATTAAAATATTTGATTGAGTAAATGAACATAAAGATGTGAACAAAATATGGAAAACTAGATCTACCCTTCGCAGGGTTAAAAATATCGCTTGCAAGATTCAATAAGACATTCATGAAATTAAAGTATTTCATTTTCAAAGAGATATCAGTAATCAGATTTACTTTTCCTGATGATTTGAATATTAAAGACTTTAAATTAGAATATTAGTGTTCACAGCCAATTGTTGAAATCTGGCTAGTTGAAATTAATTTATAATCACTATTTTACGTAGATAAATATCAGTTATCGATGTGTGTATCATGTGAATTTGCAAATTAAAAAAATTATAAAACAATAAGAAATTCTAGTAAAGTAATAGAAGAACAGATAAAATAGAAATTGTTTGTGAATAAAGTATTTTCAAGTTTATTTATTATATTCTTTATTATAGATTTATGAAACGTTTGCAATTAAACTGGTAGTCGATAAACAAATTGTTCATTAGTTATTAGCCTATATTCGAATTGAATTATATCTTCCTGTGGCTCTACACTAATTTAGCGCCTCGATCGATAATCATATATACTCTTTTCAGCTATTAAGGTCAATTGTTAGCGATGTATACACCTGTACACTGTCGGTCAAAAGTTCGCGACAGAAGAAATTAATTTTATAGAATTTTAAATTAGCAAAATTTATGTTAAATAATTCACATGAAACTGTATACACTACCATATGTGAATTTGTATTAAAAATCAATTTAAAAAAAAAAGAACAAAAATCAAAGGAATCAGTTAAAAATTCCAGTTTCATAAATAATTTTTATTATTCATAATAACATTATGTGCACTGTATGTTCATATGCGACTATCGAATAGAAATAACCTTATTGACAATTTAATATGAGGCTTTATTCATTTAATTTCAAGATTAATTTAATTTAATGAGTAGTTTATTTTAAGTTCTTGTGATTAATTTAATTTAAGGTCTCACGATTAATTTAATTTAAGGTTTCACGATTAATTTAATTTAAGGTCTCACGATTAATTTAATTGAAGGTCTCATGATTAATTTAATTTAAGGTCTTATAATAAATTTAATTTAGGGTTTCATAATTAATTTAATTTAGGGTCTTATAATAAATTTAACTTAAGGCTTTACGATTAATTTAATTTAATTATAAATTTGATTTAGTACTATAACACGATTTTAATAACATGAAATAACTGAATAACCAAATAATTTAATAAGGATAAATTATTATCAGAAAGGAGTAGTTAAAATATTCGTAATCAATGCCGTATACGTTATTAGTAAAATATTAAAGAAAACAGTACAATTTCAGGTATATTTGCATTATCACTACATTTCGTAAGCAACTATTAGTTCAGCAAAGCGAACACTAATGTGACGGAGGAAACAAAGCGAACACTAAGTAGTTTCACACCCTAAAACGAGATGAGCATGACAGTCGGAATGGGATAACAGATCTAGGTACATCGAGCATATCTGGGTCAAGTGGTTGCTCGTAAATCGGTGGCTAAATGAGACATTGAAAATCTGCCTAATGTATCGTGCTAGGGTGAACAAACCATTCTTTATCGAGTTTTAGCCGGAAATCACATTCCGTGCCTCTCTTTTGCATAACAAAAGAGAATATATTTGATCATTTGATAATTTCTGACGCTTTCTACACCGTCTCTTTATCATTTTACTAAATAACGCTGCTCGAGTTACTCACAAACATAACACTTTACGATTTACGGTTATAGTTATCTCAATTTTTATTGTGTAAGAAATTATTATTAATATTCACTCTCACTTTCGAAGAGAAACATTGATGAAGTTTAAGGAATGTTTTAAAAATTTGAAGAGTTTAGCTGAAGTTAGGTTATGTTACTGAACTTTACAAAATGACTGTAATTTTAATATTTATAGAAATTTTCCACTTATGGAAAAATTATATTATAGCTTTTGAAGTACCATTTGTGTTACAGTCGTGCAAGTAGTCAATTTTTCTAATAATATTTCTTTCAAATTATGAGTACATATATGAAGGAATTCACATGTGTTCACATTATGAATACATGAAGTATGAGTCAGGGAATTATGAAAGCTATAAGTTACAAATAGTTTAATTAATTACACTTACATTGCACGTGCAGCGATATACGTTGACTAACTGATGGCGGGACATCATTCGAAGCGATGCATAAGTATACTCCCATGTGTAGCCGACTTATCTTTATAATATGTAACACTTCACCGTTCACAGCATCCACTGCAACATAAATAAAACAGCGTGACATTAGACTCTGGAATACATCATTAACATTAATAAATCAACATGTCAACCTTTTCGATGTCCATCGACGTAATTTAAATTCGACCGAACCTTAAATTGATAATAATTTGAGACGCATAACCTAAATTTAAAAATATTCGAACATTCATTAATTCATTTCGTCATTTTGGTAACGATTTTTTTATGTGACAAGTCCCTCGAAATTCGAGCGTAACACTATTTAAAGAGAAATCCAAGTTTTCTGGTCTAAAGTTTTGCTGAAAGTTGAGAGGAACGACCCAGTTTGGTACAACTAAATTTATATCTATCCTCGAAGAGGGTAGCAAAAAGTCGAACTGCTCAAAATGGATTAGGTATTACCCTAGTATTACCTAAGGTAAAGTATTACCCTTTTTAGACATCGCTTCCGTAACATTACATCAATTACGTTTTTTCAAATAGTTATCACATCTATATGTGGATGATTTTTTCATACAGATCGCTTTTCGGACGAAAGTTCGATACAACAATTAGAAATCACTATTTTTTAAACTAATCTACTTGTTCAAAAGTGCTGTCCAGTATTTTTAAATATACACAATAAAATTGTTAATGTTCTTTCACATTCAACGCACTATGAAAAGAATGGTGCTCGCATAAAAACTCGCTAAACCCATTTTTGTTGAAACCAAATTTTTCTGACATGACCGCGAATAATGTACATAATTCCATACGGAGATTATTATAGAATAAAGGATAATTAAAACAGTTTCATTTGTGCCGTTTCTTTTATTCAGCAGCAGTTTCAGGACATCGCCAGATTTCTTTTAAAATATAATCCACACATTTTTATTTGCACATCCGAGTTATTAACGGATAATTTCTATATAAAGCAGCGAGAACTACGTCCGCCTGAATTCAAAATTTGATTCTGTAATATACCTATATCCGTCGACTCATTAATATCTGTCATAGAAAGTAATTATTTATTCCATCGTATATCCACCGCTTCCATTTCCGCCCTATACAGCGGCTTATAATTAAATTACGTTAAACGATTTATCATTCCGTGCAGTTGCATAACTTGAAAAATTTCCATGTTGCACATTCCTCTGCGACTTTTAACGTTTCTTCCAACCGCGCACGGCTACATGTAATTATACAGGGAAAATGAGCTTTTGACAAAATGCAAATTATTTTGCAACTTTATTTTAATAGAGAACTATCTTTTAATTTCGTAGCGAAAATTATTGTATTAAATTTAATTATTGTTGCTTAATATTTGTTAGTATGCAGTGACATGTTCAGTAGAACGTGTAACATAGTCTGTTAATTCACCATTAGGTTAGAAGTGTTTAATAGATGATTATACTAACAGGTTCAAAGTCATTTGAATTAAATGAGGAAGTTTGTGGTATTAATCTATGTACTTTGAGAAATTTAATGCAAATTGTAGAAATGAATGGTTATCTTGGTTGGAACTTAATGGCGGTGCAAGTTTTTACTACCAGTGGCGCCACCAGTACGTACTACTATTAATACGATATTACACATCGAAATATTATTATTATAATTACAGTCAACACAGTATTTAATACTGCCAATAAATATGTACGTCAAATTTCCACAAACTACAAATATAAAAATTCTTCACTGTTTCACTGCTGCATTCAAATTGACAGTATGATTACAGATGAAGAATAAAAACCCCAAAATTCACCATGCAAAATTGCAATATTTTATATAAACATAAAGAATTTTTTCATTATAAGAGTTTTGGAACATGATTATTGCAAATTACAAGGTATTGAATACATCACGAGTTCTAAGTAGAAAGTCGAATATAGCACAAGGAACAAATTACAAATGAAGGAATGCAATACAGCAGAAGGATGCAGCAAAAGGAAGGAAAATCGTAAGAGATATTAAATCACGCCGTATCGAAGAAAATCCGATGACTGCCACCACGAATCTTAATAAAACTGTAATAATGACATATTGAATCGCATTTTTATACGCGAAATTATTACGCGTTCCCGGAATTCGTACAGCAACGGAGACAGGGACGCATTGTAGCAAGTTGCAGGAGCTTAAACTGCTTGCAAGTAAATGGTAAAAAAAGAGCGATGGAAAACCGATTTAGCGTTTCTCACGATAAAGCAGAGAACGTATTGTATCACGGAAAGAATTGTTACTGCAATTCCTGGACAGTAATGTAGAGGTAATGGGACGCTGTAAGAGCTCAGGACTCTTCAACTCGAATAATACCGCCCCATGTATTACGCTCTTTATTACGCTTCATGCAGCTCCAAATAAACTGCTTCAGCCGATTTTGTATTTTCCGTTCAAGCTGCTTTCAACAATCTCTAACACATTTATCTTCACCCTGTAATTCTTTGTTTTCTTATTGTGAAAACATTTCCACGCATCATTTAGAAGAATTGTATTATGCAGGGTGCAAGGGCATCTATCACCTACACCATTCACTAAGTTTGTGATTAACCTCGGTTCACAGCAAAATGCATATACAAAAATATAACGTGTTATTAATAAAATGTGACTTCATCTTTTCGACCTAATTAATTTGTTATACTTTTTAGTTTGAAACGCAGCAACTTAGAATATAAGTCTCCTTTTCAAAAGATGTCCTCATTTTATTTTGAGGTTCTGACATGAGTACCATATAATAAAATGGCAACCTAACACAAATTGTAAAGAATTGCAAAATAATTGCTAAGTAGCTGGAAAGTCATAAGCAAAATTTAATAGTAGTTGAATGTAAAATATAACGAACAGAAAGAGTTTTTAAAAATATACTTACATTCCTCCATAAACACTTTCAAATCCCATCAAACTAGTACAACCCCCATCAAACTTCTTCAAACCCCATCAAACTATTCCAAATCAAACCACCTGAAATTGCAGCAAACTACAACCTTCCCATCAATCAACGAACCACATTATTAAAATTATAATAACTGAAAATAAAAGCTGTAGAAATTCAACGGTGCTCAAGTGACTATGCTGATTCAAAAGCGTAGAAGAGAAAAGGTTCTTTAAAAGTTTCTGATGTTTCCATTACTTCGTCTGCCCTTTGTTCGCTCTTTTCCATTGAAAAAATGCAAATCATCACTTACAAGAACCTATTACATGACTCGGAGCTGTTATGAACAAAGAAAATGTTCGCGGTAACGGAACCCCATGAAAGGTATGAAAGTTGCTTTCGCATTGCGCGATGGGGCGTGGAATGGTGTGAATCGTTGCTAGCCAGACCGTACCACACACCAAATCTATCCATTGTTCTATAAACAATGCCTAGCTGCGAGATTCCAGAGGCGGGTAGCACTTTCCGTGGATTTTAATCAAGTAGTCCCGCAGGACCTGCAGGATCTATCCGCTTACCTGTTTAGGGGATGCCTTTAAAACTTTGCTTTAATGGGAAATTGCAATAAAACTGAAATTTCACCTAGTACGGCATTTGCGAGTGGGGGGCAAATTTGATTAATTGTTTTCTAACAATCTTGCTAGATCCAAGCGTAACTCCCTGCATTTTCTACACTAATTTCAGGTCATTTTTTACTAATCTGTACATCTGCCACACTTCAATTTTAGTGAATTTAGATTTTTGTGTTAAACAATTTATACTTCTCAAGTTTTCAAATTAATAAATTTTTAATTGCAAAGTTCTGAAATTTCCAAGTTCAAAAATGCCCAACTAAATTTTTTAAATCAGAAATTTAACAGTATCAGCTCTTTCCTAGATTAAAATATTTCTAACAGTACCCCTTGAATTTCTAAATTAAAAAATTTCCAATTGTATTTTACAAAATGTCCCTACTGATTATCCTTCTTGAATATCTTTTCTGATTTAAATTTTTAAAGCTGAAAATATTTCGTTTGTTATATTTTATTCTTCGGTTTAAAAATATATCGGCTTTCCTTGAAATGGAAGATCTAATAAAATGCTCAGTAGCTGCAGCATGGCAGTTAATCTCATTTTAATCTTTGAAGATTTTCACGAGTTTTCATAATCCCATGAGTGCCTGAAGAAGTGTTGGTTCAGAAGATGAATCCTCTTTCTCAGAATTTTTTAATTCGAGAAACTTCATGGAAGCATGATTAGAATTACTTAGAAATAGGCTCGGTTGTAGTAACTTCTTTCTCTCAATTTAATTATTACATTCGCCCCAGTAGCAGATAAGCCTTTCATCCAAGAAAGAAGTTCTTATCTTTCAGTTATTTCCTGAAATTGCAATAAACATGATTAAAATACAAGCTTTCCTTCAAAGTATCACGCTTTTTCATCAATTTTAGCTTATTTGTATTTTAATTTACACAGTTTTCTTCAGCTGTTAAATCCTGTTTTCCCTTGCTTCAGATCATTTTTACTTTAATATAACATTTCTTAGGAACAAGTACGAAAATAACCCTAAAACATTTACCAAATTTTGCTATAATAGTCTCCAAGTATGAAAATAAAGCTGTTCATTTACTAAATTTTGCTATAATAGTCTCAATTACATTAATGGTTCCAAAATCACACTGATCCATTGATCATAGGGACCTGCAGACAAATTTTGAATGTCATCAGCGGCTATACATTAAATCCCGGTAAAAATAAGCGTGGAAAAGTAAAATTAGCAGTGTGAGATAAATTAGCAGTCATTCGTGTCGATTCTCGGTGTACTCTGCATATTTTCCGCGTGCCGCTTAACGTCGTAAGAATAAGCGGACAGCTTAGTCGAAGACGAAGCGGGAAGCTGGCTACCTATTTGGGAATTAGTATGTGATGTATTCCGCCCCATAAACGGCAGGTTGGACGTCGATATTTCATCCCACTCCCCTTTCTTCGTATCCTTAAGTGCCCTTTTTCGCGTTATTACCGCCAGATAACCCGGCTACATTTATCCTCCGGCGAAATCCTCGGGCCACGATCATTGCAGCTAATGTTTCCGCGTGTGTTCAAATAGACAGCTGGAATTCGTCCGATTGCTTCGTAATAGTGCCAACTATTTTACGTCCTGTACGACTCCATTTGCGAGATATATCTGCTACTAACTTTTGCTGCTTGAAATCGTGGAACCACTTCTGTGATTACTGCATATCACTCTATTTACACATACTGCTAAAAGTAAACATTGAACTTTTAACCGACTTCAAAAAAAGGAGGTTATGTACTTGTTAACACTAAAACTACCAAACCGGTCAAATGACCGTTCTACATGTTCCTTATTATAAATTGCACAATTTCTTGAAGTGATCCTCCTGAAATAGTAACAAATTGCTATGTGATCGTTATCAACGTATTCAGTAATAATATTGCATACCCAAGACAATTTTCCATACGTGACATAATATAGCCATAAAAGAGAAATTTGCGTACGTGGTTCCAATTCGATACTGTATGTGGATGAAGAATGAATAGAAATGTAGGTGAGTTTGATCGTGAAACACTGATCTTTGTAGCATATTATGAAACATGACTCACATTGGATGTTCATGTGTTTATGATACATCAAAGAGAAATATGATCTATTTAATCTGTGGATTTAGATCATGTGATTTGTAGAGTTCGATCTTCAGAGCACATGTGCAGTTTTGTTGCAGTAAATTGTAGCAGGTCTCCTATGTTCCGTGAAGTACGCTCGGGAGTAAATCTGGCTTTCTTCAGGGAGGAATTTGGAAGTTTTGTAGCCTGGGAAGTTGAGAATTTCGGGATTCGGAAGTTCAGATCTTGGGAACTTAGAAATTTGTGAATGCGAGGATTTGAGGATGTGGGGATCTGAAAATTCCAGATCTTTGTTGAAGTCATAGTTCTGGAAACTTGAGATGATAGAAATGTGGGGATTTGAAGAGTATTTGAATACGTGGGGATGTGAGAATTTGGTTAGGTCCATGTATGTGAGACTATGGGAATATGAGAATTTGGAAATATGGACGTTAATGTAGAGATTTAGGGATTGGAACATTTGGGGATGAGTGTTAGTCATATGAGGACTTGAGTATGTAGCATTTGCAAATGTGAGAATTTGGATATTAGGGAATTTGAGGATGTGGAGATTTGAGAGTGTAGGAATTTGGGGATGTGTGATCTTAGGAATGTGGAGATTTGGGGATGTGAGGATTTAGGGATGAAGTGGTCCTAGTCATATGAGGACTTGAGTATGTAGCAATTTGGAAAGTTCAAATGTGTAGATTTGGGAATGTAGGAATTTGGGGATGTGTGATCTTAGGAATGTGGAGATTTGGGGATGTGAGGATTTAGGGATGAAGTGGTCCTAGTCATATGAGGACTTGAGTATGTAGCGATTTGGAAAGTTCAAATGTGTAGATATGGGAATGTAGGAATTTGGGGATGTGAGGATTTGGGGATCCAACAATTTGGGGATGTGTGATCTTAGGAATGTAGAGATTTGGGGATGTGAGGATTTAGGGATGAAGTGGTCCTAGTCATATGAGGACTTGAGTATGTAGCAATTTGGAAAGTTCAAATGTGTAGATTTAGGAATGTAGGAATTTGGTGATGTGAGGATTTGGGGATCCAACAATTTGGGGATGTGTGATCTTAGGAATGTGGAGATTTGGGGATGTGAGGATTTAGGGATGAGTGGTCCTAGTCATATGAGGACTTGAGTATGTAGCATTTGGAAATGTAAGAATTCGTAAATATGAGGATTTTTAAATGTGGTGGTTTAAGAATGTGGGAATTTGGGGATGAGTGACCAGACATAATCCTCTAGCAAATTATAAAATTAGCATAATATCTCCATAATTGTCCACCTATGCATAAGATCTCCGTAACTGTGTCACAAAAACCTAACTGTTCTGTACAATTTTTGAAAGTACGCCGTCCATCAACATCAGTGAAATAACTAGAATCAATTGAATTGTATATAAATTAAACATCAAAGGAAGGAAACCGTTACGCGGAAGTTTTGGACGTGAAAGCAAAACTGCCATCAGTTTTCATCGAGAAATCACAATTGAAATGGAGTTGACTGTGTCTATAGAAAGTTGAGCCTTACCACTGCAGTGCAGATAACTATTCGACCGAAAACAAAAATTCACTCTACCTTCGAGTACAGCAGATCAGAGTGAAAACAAAGCCGGTGATAAAAGCGCACGTAGATAAAGGAAAAGCGAGAGGTGGGGCTTGAGTGCAGTTGGATTCTATTCCCTTTTGTCTTCGGACGCAAAATTTGCCAGACAATATTGCTTGCGAACTTGCGTGGAACACCGACTTCGTCTGTACCTTCGAAGGTACAAAGGAACCTCAAACGGCAACAAGATAAGCTCATCTCTTCGCCATGAGGATCGACGTCGATACAGTTTGGACGCTAGTTTTCCTCATCGTTTGATGCCGGGGTTGCGCGTAAAACGAGTGCAACGTAGATTCGATTTTCCGTCCCGCCTATATCGATATCCAACGTTGCGACCTTTTTCCTCTTTTATTTTCCCTTCCGGGGCAAGAATTCGTTATTAGGTTCCGATTTTCCGGTCGAGTCGTATTACGTTCAACCTAACTGTACACTACGGTGCAACGTACCCTCAATACGGACACTTATCGACTACAGTATCTCTTTATTTTCGTATTCTCGAATTCTCAAATTTTCTCCAAAAATCTTTCTTCAAATTTTACACGATATTTGAAAATTTTGGCATATGGCAATTTGGGGATTTGGCAAATTGGGGATATGACAATTTGGGGATATGACAATTTGGGGATTTGGCAAATTGGGGACTTGACCATTTGGGGATATGACAATTTGGGGATTTGGCAAATTGGGGATATGACAATTTGGGGATTTGGCAAATTGGGGACTTGATCATTTGGGGATTTAGCAAATTGGGGATATGACAATTTGGGGCTTTGGCAAATTGGGGACTTGACCATTTGGGGATATGACAATTTGGGGCTTTGGCAAATTGGGGACTTGACCATTTGGGGATATGACAATTTGGGGATTTGGCAAATTGGGGACTTGACCATTTGGGGATATGACAATGTGGGGATTTGGCAAATTGAGGACTTGACCATTTGGGGATTTACCAATTTGGGGACTTAGCAATTTGGAGGTTTGGCAATTTGAGGATTTGACCATTTGGGGTTTCTTGTAATTTGGGGATTTAGCAATTTGGGGATTTGACAATTTGGGGTTTCGGCAATTTGGACATTTGGAAATTTGGAGATATGGCAGTTTGTGGATTTAACAATTTGAGAATTTGACAATTTGGGGACTCAGCAATATGGGGATTTGGCAATCTTGTGATTTGGCAGTTTGGCGATTCGGTAATTTGTGGACTTGGTCATTTGAGGATTTGGTCATTTGGGGATTTAATAATTTGAGGATTTGGTTATTTTGAGATTTGGAAATCTACAGATTTGGAAATTTCAGATGGGAATTATGAAATAGCGGAATTTGGTATCTACAAATTCGAGTTATGGACATTTGAGAATTTGAAGATTTAGGGATTTGAATATTTGGAAAATCGGAGATTTCCGAATTTGAGAAGTTAAGAAAATCAAATTATAATTTGAGAAAATAAAATATTATCAGTAAGAATAAAATTTAACATAAACATTGCTGTGTAATCTACAAAAATTTGTATATATTTTTAACCTAATATGTAACCAATTCTGACACATGTACACGTACACCTGTCCAGACACGATTGTCTTATATCTCTATTATTTTTTTTTTCGAACCGAAAACCAAATGACCATGATAAATGACAAAGAAAATGGAGTTTCATAAAACTCACACGCGTCTAAAGATGTTCTTAAGGAATGGGACAGGGACCTATAGGCAGGTGGAAGATGTAGGTTTATGGTGCCAATCGATCGTCCGGAAAGCTGATAGAACACTAGACCGCGCAAGAAACAAAAAAGCGAAAACAAAAGGGAGCTTAGGAATCTCGAATTGGAAGAGTAATGTTAGGAACGAGGTAACAAATTGTCGCTGTCCGCGGTCAGGAAACGACCATTAAGTGTTGGTAAAATGTTGAATCTTACGGCAGTTTAATTACATCGTACTGTAGTGCAGTATTGATGTCTTTAATATTTAATTACATTTCCTGCACAACTTAAAATAAAATTCATTTAATATTTTCAGGATATTTTATATTTGATCATGTGGTCGAATGGTGAGTTAGAGAGAGGCACAGTTAGAGAGAGTTGCAATATACAGGGAGGATATTTTGTGGAGTGCTTGGAAATTTATTATTTAAGTCCCCAAATTATCAAATATCCAAATTTCCAAATTACTAAATCTCTAAATCCAGAAATCTTCAAATCCTCAAATTTCCAAATCTACAAATCTCCGAAGACCCCAAATCCCGAAATCCACGAATCCACAAACCCTCAAATCCACAAATCCCCAAATTCCTAAATCCACATATTCCAAAATCCCCAGATACCCAAATTTTCAAATTTCCAAATCCTCAAATCCTCCAATCCTCAAATCCACCAATCCCCAAATCCCAAAATCCCCAAATTCCTAAATCCTCAAATTCTCAAATCCCCAGGTCCTCAGATCCCCAGGTCCCCAAATCCCCAAATTCCTAAATCCACATATTCCAAAAACCCCAGATACCCAAATCTTCAAATTTCCAAATCCCCAGATCCCCAAATCCCCAGATCCTCAAATCCCCAGATCCTCACATCCCCAGATCTTCAAATCCCCAAATCCCAAATCCCCAAATTCCTAAATCCACATATTCCAAAATTACCAGATACCCAAATCTTCAAATTTCCAAATTCCAAAATCCCCAAATCCCCAGTTTCAAAGATCTTCAAATCTCCAGATCTTCAAATCCCCAGATCCCCAAATCCCCAAATCCCCAAATTCCTAAATTCTCATATTCCAAAATCCCCAGATACGCAAATCTTCAAATTTCCAAATCCCAAAATCCCCAGATCCCCAGACCCTTAAATCCCCAGATCCTCACATCCCCAGATCTTCAAATCCCCAGATCCTCAAACCCCCAAATCCCAAATCTCCAAATTCCTAAATCCACATATTCCAAAATTCCCAGATACCCAAATCTTCAAATTTCCAAATTCCAAAATCCCCAAATCCCCAGTTTCAAAGATCTTCAAATCTCCAGATTTTCAAATCCCCAGATCCCCAAATTCCCAAATCCCCAAATTCCTAAATTCTCATATTCCAAAATCCCCAGATATCCAAATCTCCAAATTTCCAAATCCCAAAATCCCCAGATCCTCTAATCCCCAGATCCCCAAATCTCCAAATCCCCAAATCCCCAAATTCCTAAATTCTCATATTCCAAAATCCCCAGATACCCAAATCTTCAAATTTCCAACCCCTCAAATCCCCAAATCCTGAAATTTGTAACTATCCACTGACTAAAATTTCTAAATTTTCAAATCGTCAAGTCTCGGAATTCCAAATGTCCAATAACTCGAATTTCCACATCCCCAAGTTCCACCATTCCAAAATTTCTCAGCAAACTTCCAAACCGCGAGTATCCGAAATCTCCAAACTCGAAACCCTAAAATCTGTATCTGCACACTCTGCTTTCCTACGCTCCGATGCACGCGAGCCTTTCATCGGGCATTCCTGCCCTACCTGCAGCCCACCGAGGGCCGTATAAAATAGATCATTAGCTTAATTATTTGCAAGTTTACGACACCACCCCTCGTAATTACGTCGAGGCATCAGTGGAAGCTGACACCGAGCCACACTTTGCTCACGGGCTAAGGGTGTGCAATGTCCATCAAACAGCCAGCAATGTCACTAGACTACCCCTCGAATCCCAAAGGACAACGCATCAGTTACTAGAACACGGCTCGTGGTCGTGTCATATTCGCAGTCGTGATATTTTGTCCAATTATATCGATAATCTGACTCTTCTATCGAATGACGGTTCCCGGAAACGTATACGCACATTGCAGCACATTCACGGATACCTCGATGTACTCTCGTTGCATATCTCCTAATCAGCCTCCGATGACTCAACGAGCTTTGCGAATTAATTGCTGCTTTCATGAATGCAGGATTACGAGTATAGATTACATATATTCGAAATCCTTCAAATGAAATCATTTGGGTACGACCGTTTAACCAATTTTTATGTCGCGTATGAATGGGCTGTTGTAGGATTTATAAATTTATAGCATTATAGAATTTATTGCAGAAATTAAATTTATGGAGAGCCAAAATCGAGGTGTCGGATTTTCGAACGCAGTTTGAGAATATTTAATCGGTTTCTTGACGCTAAAGTTTGCTTTAAGGTTCTTTAAGGCTCAATGTTTGCTTTAACACTTTGACTGCCATGTCATATGTGGTGGCACATATGGGTCAATTGCCATACAGATCTATATTATTAAAAATACGTTCTCTTACCTAATTGAAAATGCTCGTATTAACTGCTTGTAACTATGAAAAATAAATATAACAAGATACTGTGAGAATATTTGGTAAGATTTGTTAAAAATGAAAATGCTACCTAATGCAATTTTCAGCTGTTTCAGTGTGGCTGTTCATGTGTCAAGGTACTATTTTTTTTTTTTTTTTATGGAGTGTCTGTAAATTGTTTTTGGATTTTTGCGGCGAGATGAATATTTTGGATTTTATAACAAACTGAATAATAGTTTTGGATGAAATGTTTTTAGGAAATATTGTTAGCGTGTAGAGAACACTATAAGATGTAACTGACAATTTCATGGTTGTTCATACTATACGATTCAAGATAAACTTTATACACCTGCGCTTATTATCGACAACGGGGATCTGGTTTATGGTATTATCTGCCGAATTCTACGGAAAGTTTCGAAAATACGTCGATTGAACCGTATTGGGAACGGAGCCATAATGGAGGCATCTAGGTATCTCATTTACTGAGGACCATATTATGCAAGATATCTGTGTGAGTTGGTTGAAAATTACATAATTTATCAAAAAAATTTCCTAATTTACGAATGTAATTAAAAATTATTTAAAATGCTCCATAACAGCTAATAAAGTTTCTATCTGAACTTTATTGAATTATAAATAACAGTCGTTTGGAAGAAAATTTTTCGTCTGTAAATTAAAATTTAGTAATGAAGCAGGTGGTCAAATTTAAAATTTATTAACGAGTTCATGCACCAAGTTAAAATTCCATAAAATTGTATTTAAATTTATTTAAGAAGTCGATGGTTTACAACGTGGTCATTAATTCTCAATTACTGCATGTGCATAATTTATAGATGACCCTGTCTGTGACTGCGTTAAAATAAAATGATAAGTCAACCGCCATACTGTGCCACATTTTTTGCCATATAGCGTTAAAAATATCTAATTTTCAATATTAGTTGAAATAATAGTATTAAAGATATCTAATGTTGATTATTAGTCTGCACAAATAATTGTCAAAACAATTTTTCGTTTAAGTTACAAAATATTGAATAAGTATGAAAATTCTTATTATTCAGAGAATGCTATAATGTAACTTTACAAACAATACTTTTTAGCAAATATTTTATTTTATTACAATTAATGACCGCCATTATGTGTCAGATGAAGCTTCAAAATTTCTCCGAAAACCCAATATAAAAACAATCATATTAAATTTATTTTTGCAAGAAGAATAATCTTTCTACATGTCCCCATTAAACTACAAATTACAAAATTACAGTACATAAATAAAGTAAATGTCTGTAAATTGAAAATTTTTAAGTAACATAACCTAAAAATTCGATTAGAGAAGAAAAAATGGATAGATAACAATAACGAAGAATAGTTTTCAGATATGAGTAATAAACGTTGAACAAACGATGAGGTAATGTAGCTGAGTATTTTTTGTAGCTCACAATGATTCGATACATACATATTTATTAGCAACGGTTTATACCGGAGAGTTAGAACGAGGCAAGCTTCGAAAACCTCCTGTGAGGGTCTGAACCCGAGTATGCCTCGAGGGCAATGAAAATTTAAATTAGAGCAGAAATTAAATCCGGCCTTTATCCGATATTGAGAAAATCCTTTGGATCCGAGCAGACTGTCTGACGTCTCACTATCTGCCAGCACGTCTTTACCACACTGCATTGTGTGTCAGTGTGTGCGTATGTGTGTGAGTGTGCGAACGCGCAAGGACTACGTACAATCGGGTACAATGGATTCATTCAGATAAGGATATATGTAAATTTGAATATTTTTTAATTGTCGAATTTCTGCATATTTCAATTCTTGAATTTCTAACTTTCCGAGTTTCCGAATTTTCAGATCTCAAAATTTTTTCATTAGAAAATTTATATACTTGGAAATTTTGCATTTTGTACATCTTTAACTTTTCACGTTAGCAATTTGATACATTTCTACATTCTTATATTTTTCGAATTTGATAGTTTTGAATTTCTTATATTTGCAAATTTTCAAATTGATGAATTTATGAGTTGCAAACGTTACACAAATTCTATTTTTGTATATCCTCGAGTTTCTAGTTTACTAAATTTCTGTGTTTCAAAATTCTCTACTTTTCATGCTTTTCTAATTTTACAAATATTCTTACATCTTCAAATTTCTCATCTCTCCGAAATTTCACAAACATCACAAACTTTCAAAATTCTCAAATTTCTAAATTTTTAAAGTCTCCTAAACATCCAAAATTTCTCCAGATCTTAATTTCTCAATTTTTTAATCTCTCACTTTCTCAAAATCTCAATTTATCGATCTATCGATCTATCGATCTATCAATCTATCAATTCATCAATTCATCAATTTCATCAATTCATCAATTCATCAATTCATCAATTCATCAATTCATCAATTCATCAATCCATCAATTCATCAATTCATCAATTCATCAATCCATCAATTCATCAATTCATAAATTCGTCAATTCATCAATTCATCAATTCATCAATTCATCAATTCATCAATTCATCAATCCATCAATTTATCAACTAATCAATTTATCTATTACATAAATTTGTAATTTCTCTCTCCCAAATTTCCAAATTTCTAAATCTGCAAACTTCCATAAAAATCACTACGAGTCCTTTTCTCAGCTCCTCATATTTTCACCAGGAAAGTTTTTAGTTCCGACTGTACGTACACGTGACGTAGAAGTGAAGCTATATTGTGCTTCTCACTCTCTTCGTAATCAGTAATTAAGAAAGTAATTAGCATCGATCGAAGCGAGCATCCTTAAAACACTCGTCTCGTTCCTTAAACGACGTTGATATTTTCACCAGCGTAACGTGACAACCGAAGTATCGATTATTTCCGATAATTGACAGTGACTTGAGCACTGTGGTGTGCGCACATTTAGAAGCTTGTACATTTCGGAATATATGAATCTATAGAATTGCTATTTATAATTATTTGTAAAATATAATTGTTCTTTTAAAATATAATTAATTCGAATTTCAGTTGGAGATATTATCATATATAAAATACTATAGAAGATAGTATAAAGTATACTATAAGAGATACTACAAAAGTTACTATAAAAAATACTATAAATGATACTGTATGAAATAAATTAAAGTATACTACAAAAGATACTACAAAAGTTACTATAAAAATACTATAAATGATACTGTATAAAATAATATAAATGACACTACAAAAGTTACTATAAAAATACTATAAATGATACTGTATAAAATAATATAAATGACACTACAAAAGTTACTATAAAAAATACTATAAATGATACTGTATAAAATAATATAAATGATACTACAAAAGATACTACAAAAGTTACTATAAAAAATACTATAAATGATACTGTATAAAATAATATAAAGTATACTACAAAAGTTACTATAAAAATACTATAAATGATACTGTATAAAATAATATAAATGACACTACAAAAGTTACTATAAAAAATACTATAAATGATACTGTATAAAATAATATAAAGTATACTACAAAAGATACTATTAAAGGTACTATGAAATATTCTATAAAGGATAATAATAGTAGAAACAGAATAATCAAAACTCACCGTTTACGCCATTATAGTTTATGTATCTTGAGTCCTCCCTGCGCCACATAACATAAGGTTCTGGATATCCTGAAGCTTTGCACATTAACGTCACGTTTGAGCCTTCGCGAACAACCATGTCCGTGCTGGTTTCTTTAGTGATAATCGAAGGTGGCACTGTAATAAAGAAAAGTTGGAAATTCATAAAACTATTCCATTTTTCTCCATAAATGTGTTCCGTTTATCAAACAGTCCTTCGA
Organism: Megachile willughbiella; assembly: GCA_945859595.2. NCBI lineage: Eukaryota > Metazoa > Arthropoda > Insecta > Hymenoptera > Megachilidae > Megachile > Megachile willughbiella. The sequence continues at coordinate 6,219,091 of OX243807.1, forward strand.
TTACATCGATATTAATATTCAGATTAAAATTTCCGTTGAATAACAGCTGGTACTGTATTTACACATTTATTACCATTTATATTAAATTTGTAATGCGAAATAGAAAAATTAAATCGGACAGGTTACACGATGACGTATTATATTTTAATGTATTTCTAGTATATAGTATGTATTGAAGAGGAAAGTAATATGTAAGTAGGAAAAGTTGGAACAGTTAATAGAAAATTTTGTTGCAACAAAATGGTGTGGAAACGAAATTTTAAACACTTTATTAGAAATTGTTCAGTAGGTTATTTTTAGAAAATATTTTAAAATATCTAAAAATCTTTTCCAAAACTGAAAATGAAAAATTGTAATTATTGAAAAAGACGTAACTCAATATTTAGTGCCCAGCCAATTAACATTTTTACCCATGTATAAACGAATTTATTAGTTGCTACTTTCTAAACTTAATATTTTCCATTATTAAAATTTTCTCTGACAAGATATAATAATTGTGGCAAGTGATAATTGGTTTAAGTTCATAGTTACCTCGGGCGAAATTACTTAGAGATTGCTTTTCAGTAATTTCATAACCTCAATTTTGTGTCCTTACATCCTTCTATAATCCTTCAATTTCGTCCGAAAATTTAAACTAACTCAATAACATCTACAAATATTTTTATTACACATAATTTCAAATATAATTTTGTTTATTTTAATACTGTTAACATTTTATTTGAACAACTTTAACAGGAGCTGAAACTAACTGAACATCTCCAACAACACATAATTTCAAATATAATTGTCTTCATTTTAATACTGTTATTTTAGTTAACATTTAGTTCATTTTAAAGCAAAATTGTATAATAAACCATGTAATATAACCATCTATATGGTCCCTACACCATCATTATTTGATTTATAACTGTTTTAGTTTATTTGCAAATATATTCATTATTAATTTGACAGTCTTTATCAAATGTCAGAAAAGAATTCAAAATATTCCGTCGTTCATTCGTACAAAACATTACGCAACAATCTTCAAGCTGAATCATAGATTTTGCGTGCACGTCATCAGATTGGTTATTTGCCAGCTCAGCGAAACGCTATTTAGATAGGAGATATTATTGATAACCTGTCCTCGACGAGAATTTGCTTGAACAAGCGAACAGGGTTTAAATCTACTGTTAATTAGATGTCCAGACAAAATGACCTGCGCCATAACCATCGTAGATTACTATAACGAATTTAGAACCATGTCTTCCATCAGGGTTTAAGTAGATACTTAATCTTGGTACGTAAACTGAAAGAAAGTTCCTCAAGCAGTTCATAAAAAGCAAGCAGCTATATATCTTATTTTACTAATTGCACTCCTAAAATGAATGAGTACTTGATAGACGATAAATGAAAGCCATAAATTTTGTTGCACTTAAGTTCTCTGACGGTAGTTTGCTTTTACCACAACTATTTATCACATTGATATATTAACATGACTGCCACTGATTATTTTCAATAAATCTTGCCAAATATTTTTAAAATATTTTGTTACATTTACTATTTGCAAGTAGTTAATACGAGTATTTTTAATTAGGTATACAAGTTCTTAATAATGAAAGTGACACATATGGAAATTACGTCACTCATACGTGAGTGATGTGGTAAAGTGGTTAGGTTAGTTTTTGACAAGCCTAAAAAGTTTTGTTGTTTTTTAAGAAAATATTTCATTGGACTGAAATATTTAACTCGAACCGTATTTTATTACATATAATTTACTGTAGTTTATTATATATAATAAATTGAGTTTTATGATACACATGTCATGTGCGTATTTCTGGAAGAGGAAATGTTGACACAAGAATGGAATAATGTACTAATAAGGACATAAATTGTTGACCGAACTAATATACTAATTTGGAAATGTGACGATATGGGCATATGTGGATTTGGAAAATATAGACATCTCAGAATGTAGAGATTTAGGGATGTGAGGATTTGGGGATAGGAAGATTAGGTAATGTAGGGATTTGGGGCTGTGTAGATTTAGGGACGTGTGGTTTTGGGAATGTGGGGATTTGAGGATGTAGCATTCGGAAATGTGGAAATTTTGGAAATTTGGGAATTTATATATGTGGAGAGTTATGAATGTGAGTGTATGGGAATGTGGGTAGTTGGAAATGTGGAGATTTAGGAATGCAGGAATTTGGGATGTGAGGATTTGGGGGTAGTGGTCTTAGGAATGTAGGAATTTGTAAATGTGGGGATTCAGGAATGTGGAGATTTGAGAATGTAGGAATTTGGGGATGTGAGGATTTAGGGATGAGTGGTCCTAGTCATATGAGGACTTGAGTACATAGCATTTGGAAACGTGAGAATTTGCGAATGTGGGGATTTGGAAAAGGGGTGGTTTAAGAATGTAGGAATTTGAAGATGTGAGGATTTGGGGATGTGTAGTCTTAGGAATGTGGAAATTTAGAGATCTGAAGATTTGAGGATGTGTGATCTTAGAAATGTAGGAATTTGAGTATGTAGAATTTGGAAATCTGACAATTTGGAAATTAGGGAATTTACAAATATGAGAAATTGAGATTGTAGCATTTAAAAATATACACATTTGGGAACCATAGAACTTGTAAATATGAGAATATGCAAATATAGAAATTTGGGAACATCATAACTTGAGAATGTACCTAGTAATTTCAAATCTGAGGAATTGAACAATTTTTGAATCTAGGGTTTTAAAAATGAAGCTGTTTACATTAACTAATATAATAATATCAAAATGAAATATCAGTTGAATATCACGACGGTGATAAACTTACCTACGACCTCTAAGTAACCTTGTCGATACCTCATGGGGTCAGTGTTCACTTGACACATGTACCATCCACGGTCCACTTCCTCGACCTTCTTTATATGGAGGAACCATGTACGATGGTCGTTGTACGACAACGAGATCCGTGGATTCTGAGTGATGACGTTATGGTGGATGGACAGGATAGTTTGTGTATCGACACGTACCCATGCCACCTGAAACAGACACGTAGGCAAACTTTAATAGTGTACAAAATACCTAGAACTAAAAGCACTAAAACTTTTTCGTGAAATATCGTATATTTATAATAGCAAGTTTGTACTGTAATATTTTATCACGTAAGTAGGACCCTTAAGATAGGAATAATTTAATATCATTTTCTAAATTTATATTTGTCACTTTTTAAATTATTCTGGTTGCTTACAACATATGGAATTTAAAAATTTTGTTCTAAAATTTGTTTAAAAATTTGTCTAAATAATTAAGGTAGATATATAATTTACTTTTTATTTCGTTTATGGAAGTAGTCATAAGTTGAAAAATAACTGTTAGGTTAGGTTACAATGCACGTTTGCAGAATACAATTCTGGAAACGAATAAAATACAAATTAACACAACAATGTAACTAAAAAAATCAATAAATAAAATAATCCGAAATTAAAGTGTCTTAAGCAGTAAATATTACTGTCTGATCAATAAAAAATTGTCTTCAATAAATGAAAACAAGTCAATATTTTGACACGTTCATTCAGTCATGTCATAATTCGTTCTCGAGGATCACGTTCTTAACACGTTCCAGTTAATATAAAAGCATATCGTAGAAAACACTTAATGGAAGTGAACTCAAGGTACACACTGTGTATCTACTTGTATAGGAAAAGTCGTTTATCTTCGTCAATTGATTATCCACTTCACCACTTACGTTATTAAAAATTGTTTTACAGGAAACGACAGGTGAACATTAGTTTCCGTACTTTTTTCAACCCTTATTCGTTTAAGGTCAGTTTACTGTACTCTCACAATTAATTCACATTTGTTTAACTATGAATGGACAATTTTTCAAGTACCAAATCCCGAAATACCACAATCATATTATTTGATTTACCCATCAATAGCATAAATATACAAAATCTTTCACAACTCAGTTTCTTAAAACTGGCAGTCATTTTTTACAAGTTGTAAGGCAAACACATACGAAATATAAGATCTTTCTTCAGTCATGCTTTAAAACTGCTCGTATGCATATTTCCGATATATTTGCTCGTACCGTTTTCTATCGCACAGCTTTGAACACTCTATACGTATAATATTGCTTCATTCTTATCGTTTACTTAATCCAATGTACCGACTAGCTTGTATTCCATATCCTCCACAGATCTCCGAAACCTTTACAGGATATGGAGCATAGAAAAGTAAGTATAAGAAGGCTTACTATCTATCCGTTTCCGCCTTTTCGTCGTACAGATCTCCTCGTGAACAAATATGTACGTCTCAGCTGATTTATGAATACATGAATCACATTTAAATTCTTCGAAGTTCAATATGCCAAATCCTTCCACATCCAAAATTTTCTAAACCCTGAACCTAGAAATACTCAAATCACCAAATTCCGAAATTCCCCAATCTCAATCCAAATTCTCAAATACCAAGATCCTAAAATTTTCCATCTCGAACTCTCCAAGTCCCCAAATCCTAAATTCTCAGATATGAAACCTCGTCAAATTCTCAAATCATAAGATGCTCAAATTTCCCACCTCAAACTCCCCCATGTCCCCAAATCCTAAATTCTCATATATGAAACCTCGTCAAATTCTCAAATCCCAAGATCCCAAAATTTCCCACCTCAAACCCTAAATTCTCAAATTCCAAGATCCCAAAATTTCCCACCTCTAACCCTAAATTCTCAAATCCCAAGATCCCAAAATTTCCCACCTCAAACTCCCCCATGTCCCCAAATCCTAAATTCTCATATATGAAACCTCGTCAAATTCTCAAATCCGAAGATCCTAAAATTTCCCAGCTCAAACTCCTACATCCCCAAGTCCCCAAATCCTAAATTCTCAGATATGAAACCTTGTCAAATTCTCAAATCCCAAGATTCTAAAATTTCCCAGCTCAAACTCCTACATCCCCAAGTCTACAAATCCTAAATTCTCAGACATGACACCTCGTCAAATTTTCAAATCCCAAGATCCCAAAATTTCCCACCTCGAACTCCCCCAAGTCCCCAAATCCTAAATTCTCAGACATGACACTTCGTCAAATTTTCAAATCCCAAGATCCTAAAATTTCCCAGCTCAAATTCCTGCATCCCCAAGTCTACAAGTCCTAAATTCTCAGACATGGCATCTCGTCAAATTCTCAAATCCCAAGATCCCAAAATTTCCCACCTCAAACTCCCCCAAGTCTCCTAAATTTTCAGATATGAAACCTCGTCAAATTCTCAAATCATAAGATGCTCAAATTTCCCACCTCAACTCCCCCATGTCCCCAAATCCTAAATTCTCATATATGAAACCTCGTCAAATTCTCAAATCCCAAGATCCCAAAATTTCCCACCTCAAACCCTAAATTCTCAAATTCCAAGATCCCAAAATTTCCCACCTCTAACCCTAAATTCTCAAATCCCAAGATCCCAAAATTTCCCACCTCAAACTCCCCCATGTCCCCAAATCCTAAATTCTCATATATGAAACCTCGTCAAATTCTCAAATCCGAAGATCCTAAAATTTCCCAGCTCAAACTCCTACATCCCCAAGTCCCCAAATCCTAAATTCTCAGATATGAAACCTTGTCAAATTCTCAAATCCCAAGATTCTAAAATTTCCCAGCTCAAACTCCTACATCCCCAAGTCTACAAATCCTAAATTCTCAGACATGACACCTCGTCAAATTTTCAAATCCCAAGATCCCAAAATTTCCCACCTCGAACTCCCCCAAGTCCCCAAATCCTAAATTCTCAGACATGACACTTCGTCAAATTTTCAAATCCCAAGATCCTAAAATTTCCCAGCTCAAATTCCTACATCCCCAAGTCTACAAGTCCTAAATTCTCAGACATGGCATCTCGTCAAATTCTCAAATCCCAAGATCCCAAAATTTCCCACCTCAAACTCCCCCAAGTCTCCTAAATTTTCAGATATGAAACCTCGTCAAATTCTCAAATCCCAAGATCCTAAAATTTCCCACCTCGAACTCCCCCAAGTCTCCAAAATTTTCAGCTACGAAACCTCGTCAAATTCTCAAATCTCCCGAATTTCCCGTAAATCTCTATTATCCCTGTTCACAAATGAAAGAAAGTTGTTTTGAATAACAATAAGCATGGCCAACGATCTTTTTACAGCAGCTAATGAATAGCAGTGTCGGAAGGGGAAGAAGGGATAATACGATTTCAAATATTCGTTTATGCAAATTTATCATCCTTCTCTTGCCATTAGTTCAGACTCACTCGGCTTCCTCGGCGATAAGAAACAGCCTGTATAATTTTTACTTCAGGTTCACGCTTTTTGTTCGCGATGGCCACGTCTGGAGAATATCAGCGTCGGAAAATAGTAGGCAGTTAGGAGTGCAAGGTGGATATATAACGGATCTGGTGGAAGGGTCGTGTGAACCGGCGTCGTTACCGTATTACTTTAATAATTCAACGTGACACGATCCGTGATGTATTTCCATTGGCGTAACGAACGACGTAGCTCGCTGAAGTTGACGTTGTTGCGAGTCACGTCTAGAATTACCGAGCTACGCTGCTTCGTGTTAAATTCGTAAACGGAGCGTAAAAAAGCTTTGCTTAATGACGGAGCCTGACGAGAAACTTATTTGCCCGAGAAACGCACGATTGTTTGGGTCAGATACGGCAAGTTTCACGGAAATTTCTGTTAAATGGCGGGAAACGCTGGCTGCGTTTGAATCGTTACTTGTGCAAGGCCGCCGTTAGGCTACTTGGCGCCCTTATGTAACAATTGTATAATTTATACTGTGGTTTTAGTCTGCATTTATACTCCATAATTATTGACAGTCTTTATCTGTTAGAGTTCATAAAAATAGAAAGGAAAAATTGAAATCAATGAATGGAATATTTAAGTATTCAGACTATCTCCTTTAAAATTAACAATAGTCATGGAGTTTAGAATTAACATTTGTTACAGTAGAATAATAATAATAGGTTAATTTTAACGAATGAAATATGTCTCCCTTGAAATTAATCAAGTTAATCGCAAAGTGTAGCATTCCTTTTTACGGTACATTTAGATAAATTAATTAAACGAAATATGTAAATGCGCCTGCTATCTCTCTAGATAATTTTTGCAGTATTTTTCATTCTTTTATATTTGCATATAACCTCAAATAAGTACTTTCATGTTTAGTTGCACACACTGCTTTCAATAAGTATTTTTACCATTATTTCCTGTGTTGAATAATTTTTGAGGAGTCTAAATAATATAGAAAATTGTAGTATTTTTTATAAAAGAACATATAATCTGTACAATATATTTCCACATTATAGTCACTTTGTTATTCTACTTTCCAATTTTTGAATTGAACAGCTAAATATCTATTTTTGACATTATGGTAGCATTTCCATGTATTTGTTAACATTTAACTTATAATTTTTCATCATAGATTTTCACTTCAGTTACTAGGGAAAAGCATCCAAAACGACGGGTGAACCATATTGGAATATTTAAAACTCATTTCAACTTTATAAACGAGATACAAACTTCAAACTTGTGAACTACATATTTTGTTTTAATTTAGATCGATAAATGAGAACTCTAAGTTCGAAATACTATCGCGTATGCAATTAGTTATTCAAATTTGTTTAATGTTCATAATTTATTAACAATTTTAAAACTAGTCGAAAGTTGTGATTGTAACGGAAAAAAATGAACGATATTAGAATTGTAAATGGAAATTTATTGAATTTTTTTGTCTTACCTTATAATTTCGCAGATTGTCCACTATACAAGCTAATAGTGCATCTCGGCCTTGGCTCACTGTCACATTTTGTATTTCGTCAGCGAAAGTTGGCAAATCCGAATCTGCAAAATAATAATTAAACGTAATATTAATTGCAAATCGATATTCAGGTCATAAATCGAAGTACAGCTTTAATGACCTTAAAAAATATTAATAATACTAAATAAACTGCTTTGTAATGTTATATCATCAAATCTCTAAATAAATTAGAAGAAAACTATACTTCAGTCTATGACTCTTACATAACCTAACCACAAGGTGAATAGTATTTCTAACCTAACTCAAGATATTCAATTGGTTTATTTCTACTTTAAGTTCAAACGGTGTATAAAATTAATTGTGTCACATTACAAAACTTTCAAGCAAAGTACAACTACATAATTATCCTTCAAATCAACTTTTGAATGACCTTATTAAAGATACAAGGTTGATAATATTTCTAACCTAAAAATCACTCGGTTGGTTTATTTCACCTTTAAATTGAAACGTTTTCAACATAAAGTGCTATGTAACGTTATACAATCAAGTTCCTATATAAATTACGATAAAATATCCTTCATCCTACAACCCATGACCTTCAAAACGCAAGGTCGAAGATATTCCTAATCTAACACAAGATATCCAGTTGATTTGTCTTTTCCTTAAATTAAAATATTTATTAAAATGATCAAACTATCTTCAAATTTTTATACAAATTACAACAAAATTATTCGTCATCCTGCAACCTTTGAATGACCTTCAGAACGCAAGGTCGAAGATATTCGTAACCTAACACAAGATATCCAGTTGATTTGTTTTTTAAATTAAAATTTGTTACATAAAATGACTAACATATCTTCAAATTTTTATACAAATCGCAACAAAATTATCCTTCATCCTATAACTTTTGAATAACCTCAAAAGTGCAAGGTAGTACTCCCTTAGCACAAAATATTTAAATGATTTTATATAAAGTGCCTAGTAATTTGAAGAATATAATCAGTATACAGTATGTGCATCCGTTTCTATCATGTTCATCCACGTTAGGTTAGATACCAACATTATAATTCTAAATCACTAAATTCTAAATTTTTCTTACTCAAGCGCCCTCTTTTCTAAGAGAAAAATAAAGTCGAAGAATTTTTCTTGTAAGAGAAAAATAAAGTCAAAATCAAAGAATTTTTCTTCTAATAATAATAATTATACTGTCAACCGCCATAATGTTGGGCATTGAAGAAACTTTTTGTTTCTAAGACCACATTCCAATTTCGTGTTACTATAATATAATTTGCAATAGGACTTTACTGTTAAACGTTGTCAATTATATTGTGTAGATATAAAAGAACGTCGAAATTTTTCAAACAATTTTGCAGGAAATAAAAAGCGAAGTCAACAGGTAAATACAAGAGATAATTACCAGAAAAAGATTCGCGTTTCGTAGTAGAACGTAAATACATGTATCGTTGGACAATGAACCGGCTGCAGAGATTGCGAGTTATTATCGTAAGAGCTGCATAACGAGTTCAGGACTCAGCTAGACCGCCCTTAAAAGCTTTTACCTTCGTTAATGTCTTTACGACGTCCTGAGCACCTGAATTATTTATGGACCCAAAGAACCCATGGGGAACGAGAAATAGAGGAAGACGGAACAAAATAACAGGGAAATGTGGTGAAGAGAAGAAAGAAGGAGACGAGCTTCAGGGATAAGATTGAACTACTTTCAACTCTTTTTACAGCGACAGTACGAAATGAGGAGTATCCTTAATTACGTCAGTCATACTTCATTATTCAGCGATTCGTCGCGTTAATTATAATGCCTGCAACAACGAATGCGACGTAAAATGGGATAATGGATACCCTCCGGAACGGAAACTGTCGATGTGTTAAATTATATGTACGTTTGACAAGCTGGATATAAATCGTTGCTCGAAATTGAGGACGGAAACTGGTTATATGATTTCGATTACAATTCTGTTTTGGTTTTATGCGTTTAGGGTTACACGTTTCGAAATTTACTCTAGACACGAGATTTTGAGATCTCAAGGTTTATAGATTTATAGATTTCACAGTTTTAAAATTTTTAAATTTGTAAATTTTATATTCACGAAAGTAGGATGTTACTACATTTCTAAGATCACAAATACCAAATTTTTAATTATCCAATTCTCAAATTTCCAGATTCCCACTTTTAAAGATATCCAAATTTAGGATTTGAAAACCCAAATCTCTAAGTTTCCAAATCACCAAATCTACAAATTACTAAATTCCTATATTCATAAATCAAAATATTCCCAAATCCCTAAATCCCTAAACTTCCAAATATTCAAATTTCTTCATCCCTAGAATCCTAAATTCCCTATATTCCCAAGTCCCTAAATTTCCAAATTCCTAAATGCCCTAATTCCTATATTAGCATATCCCTATATTCCCAAATCCCAGAATCCCTATATTCTCATATTTCCAAATCCCTATACTCCCAAGAACTTAAATTTCCAAACCCCTATGTCATCAAATTCCATATTTCCGAATCCCTATACTCCCAAGTCCTTAAATTCCCAAATCCCTATACTCTCAAGAACTTAAATTTCCAAATCCCTATATTACCAAATCCCATATTTCCAAATCCCTATACTCCCAAGTCCTTAAATTCTCAAATCCCTATATTACCAAATCCCATATTTGCAAATCCCTAAATTTTCAAATCCCCAAATCCCGAAATTCCCAAACCTCCAAATCCCCAAATCCCCAAATCCTCAGTTCCCTAAATCCCTAAATCCCTAAATCCCTAAACTCTAAATCTCTAAATCCCTAAATCCTCAAATCCCCAAATCCCCAAATCCCCAAATCTCTAGATCCCCACACCCTCTAAATCCCAAAATCCCCAAATCCCCAAATCTCCAAATGTCGAAATCCCCAAATCCCCAAATCCTCAGTTCCCTAAATCCCTAAATCCCTAAATCCCTAAACTCTAAATCTCTAAATCCCTAAATCCTCAAATCCCCAAATCCCCAAATCCCCAAATCCCCAAATCTCTAGATCCCCAAACCCTCTATATCCCAAAATCCCCAAATCCCCAATTCTCCAAATGTCGAAATCCCCAAATCCCCAAATCCCCAAATCTCCAAATCCCCAAATCCCTAAATCCTCAAATCCCCAAATCCCCAAATCTCCAAATCCCTAAATCTCTAAATCCCCAAATCCCCAAATCCCCAAATCCCCAAATCCCCAAATCCCCAAATCCCCAAATCCCCAAATTCCCAAATCCCCAAATCCTTAAATCACCCAAACCTCCTTTCAAAGTTTCTAAGTCCCCAAATCCTGAAGTTAGGAAATTTGCAATTTTAATTTTGATATAATAATAATGAAGAATTATGATTCAGAATTATCAATCAGCAATAACGTTTATCCTTCACGAGATGCTCGGAATACCGTTTATATCAAAAGTGTAATACGTAGTTTAGGAAGAACCGTAAAACTTGTGAAGAGGAACTAGTTTCTTACGACGTTAGGTCATTTTCGACTGGTATGCGGTTGGCTATAAACCTTCATAACTTCTAGAATTTTCGACTTTTCGCGAAAGTTCCTTCCGGTAACCTATCCCAGAAGAGTTATGATTTAATCGTATATAAGAAAAAGAATCAAGTTTCTCTTACTTCATGTATAAAAATATTCTTTTAAGATAAAATATATACAGACTTATATCAATCTTCCAATGTTTGACTGACTATATAGGATTATATGTGAACAATATATTACTATAACAATTACTATATTATAGTACTAATAATAGTATCAAGACTGTTAGGTCAATCTTCTCTTTGATTAACTGTACACTATATGAACAATATGTCACTATAACAATTACTATATTATTTTTAATCGGACATATATTTGACCATCTGTATAAAGGATTAAAATTACCTGAATATATCAATAATAGTATTTAATATTCTTCCACTGCAATTTATATTAATTGACCAACTTCATCGTCAAGGTTACATAGACTTACGTAATAAAGTAACTATAGTACAACTATATATTATAATTAATCAAAAAGCTATTATTATCAACTTATCTTACTGGTAACAAACTAACATAACCCCTTAGAGTTATTTTATCATACAATATTAAACACACCTCTCTCATATTTTAATACTGAATCAAAAGCTTCCAAAAAAGGTTGAACATGTACTACAACGTGTCTGTAGAATAAGATTTAAACAAAAATTTTGTAACAAAATAATTTCAATGTTCATAGTTGAAATATTGTAGAAAGTATTCCAGAAAAATAGTTATGTTACCCAACCCAAAAATTATTACACTGATAAAAAAGCAAGTGTTCTTTTTACACAACTCCATTACTTCAACAATCTTGTTCTACAGAAAATCAACAGGTTTTCTATTCGGTCGAGTACAATGTTCCAGCATAGAGATTTCAAATCGATATTTCAATTCATCACCATGACCAATATCGTTTCGATCCTGTATAGGTTAGGTTCGCTTTCATCGGAATGCGGATGGATACGCTTTTGTGGAAATACCACAGAATACGTATATACGGAGTTCTTTCAATCTCGAAAGATGGATAAGTTCGTTTGTGATTTCGTGTACAAAGATATTCAACTAACAATAAGTAAACTATAACACTTTTAGAAGTTTCAAGTATCATAGAAAGAAGTACAAGTATAACAGAACAGTTTGGAGTGAAAATGATAAAACAATTTAAGGACTGAAAATGAACCATGTACTGTTTGTTCAGAAATCTGTCAAATGCAATTTAAACTTTAAAAATTATTATAATTAAATATATTTCACTTTGAAGTGGTACAAGTCAATAATAAAGTAAACATGGGATATTATGTTACATTGGGACAATTATTTTATAATGAATATATTGCAACTTGTTAATTATTTATATGTAACATGTAACGTGTAATGAATATATATTTCATTTTTACATTAAGTAGTAGAACTCAGCAGTGAAGTTAACAATTGATATACTGTTACACAACATATGATGAATATGTTATATTATAATATATTTCTATAACTATAATATAGTCTTATAGGAACTATAATAATTATAATGTGATGAATATATTTAAGTATGTATTCAGTAAAACTGAACGTTTGGTATACTATTATTATAACCTAGGATAATTTCTAACAGTTTTAATATTATACATGGTCTTATAATAATATATTATTATAACCACTATTATAATTATTGTGTGATGAATATATTTCTGTATGTACACATTAAGTTGTAAAACTCAGCAAAAAAATTCGACATTTTGTTACATAACCTAAAATGATTATAACTATTGTAACATATTCTTATAATAACCACTATAATTATTCTGAGACGAATATATTTAAACGTATATACAGTAAATACAAATGAAACATTTATATTAAACATACTGGTACCATAATTGTACCATCCTAGTAATAGTATCAATATACCAAAATTTCGTGAAATTTATTAAAACTCCAACAGATCAGATACACAACTTTAAACCTCAAATTGAAAAGATCATTTTCACCAAAGTATTTAATGTCTACATCAGCAATAATTAAAGGAAAATTGATAACCAGAATGGAAGCGAATGGTAAAATTTTTAATAATTTTCCGGATAAAGTCAATTTTATGTTCATGAAATTCGCAATACGGTCGCTAACAATGCGCAGCGAGTATTCAATATTTTGTCAAAAGAAGAAGCGAACGTGAGAAAGGGATGAAGAGGGACGAGGAAGGAAAGAAGGGGGACGTTATTGTACCGAAACGAGAGCGTGGTTGAATGAAAATTTGCGGCAACCGTGCACCCATGTGGATATTTGAGGATGAATATTTCCAAATAGTTGTTAGATTAATTAAATTTCATCACCTATACGTGACAAATTCTTCGGAGCGTTCATTTATTACGATACAAAAGGATCGATCAAGATGTTTAATTAATGCCAGATGTGACATCTTTGATCTACGCATAATATATGTAGATACGGTAATGAGATTCAGAATTAGTCGCAGCTGTCAGAATTTCTAAGTGCGTTTCCTGCAAGTTGTTATCAACTTGATTAATAGGATTTGATTAGGCGAATTTCTGTACACCCAGGCGCTACGTAGGCTTACTTTGAATGAGGATAAACGGGGAGGCAACATCTGCTTTTCATTTTGTATTATCATATGTGTGAAAATGACTATTTTAATATTTCGAAATTTTTTGATTTTTGAATTTTTTTTATTTCGAGTCATGTTAAATTTAGAACTTGAAATATCTACTATTTTTCAGTTCTTAGAATTCTATACTTAATTTCTTCAATTTTCAACTTTACAATCTCTCAGATTACAAGACCCTAAATTTTCTAATCTATAATTTGTTAGATTTATTATGAAATTTCTGAATCCCCAACTTCTCAAACTTCAAATTCCTAAATTCCCAAAATCTCCAATTCAGAATTTTCTAAAATTCTAAAATTCTTAAGTTTCAAGTCCTTGAATCCCCAAATTCTCAAATTTTAAATTCCTATTTCCCCAAACTCTCAAAGTCAGAATTTTCAAAAATTTTCAAATTCTCAAGTTTCTAAGTCCTTGAATGCCCAAATCCTTAAATTCCTAATTTAATAAAATCCCCAAATTCCCAAATTTTAAACTCTTGAATTCCCAAATTCTCGAATTCATAATTTTCTAAAATTCTAAAATTCTCAAGTTCTAAGTCTTTGAACCTCCAATCCCTAAATTCCTAATTTAGTAAAATCCCCAAATTCTCAAATTTTAAACTCCTAAATTCCCAAACTCAAATTCAGAATTTTCCAAAATACACAAATTCAAAAATTTTTAATTCCCAAATCTCTAAATCCTCAAATTCCCAAATCCGAAAATCCTCAAATTGTCAAATTCCTAATTTCTCAAATTTCCAAATTTTCAAATTTGACTTTAACTTGTCTTAAAACAATCACTTTACGATCATCGTTATTATAACCCTTGTCATTAAATATTGCTTATATGTTGTCACTAACAAAATTTTGTACGATTTGTTATACAATATAGTTTGTTTACTTGATGTAGTCGTATGACATTAATTTACAGTGTCACGATCGATCGTGTATCGTCGCTACTTACAAGCGTAAGCGAGATTTATGGTCACATGAAATTCGAAGTGAGTTATGATACTCACACTTGGACAATTTCATTTCTCGCTTCTCGAAATCCGCTCGATAAATTGCAATGCAGTAGAATTTTGAATGCAAAAATTCGAACGAAAACGAGACGCATTTCATATTACTTCTTGACGACTTTTTTTATATTAACAAAGCTATACATAATATTTCCAATTATTTATACAACACTTTTAATTCTTCATAATATTTTGTCAATTTTTTTTCAATTCAAGTGTCAGTAGAAAATGGAAAATAATAAATGTAATTAATTTATATAAAAATTAAGAAATTGTATACAAAATTTTTGATTGAATATTATTAATAATATTGATATTAATATTGATTATTAGTAATTAAAATTGTTTTTTAATTTCACTTTGAAGTTAACAGAGATCATTGATTATGTTTAAATTATAGTAGTTTATTATTCGATTATCATTCGTTAAAGGTGATATCATTTTTTGAGGATATTGAGAAAAATTAATTAAAAATTAAATTGGGTTACAAATTGCTCATATAAATTAACAAATATTGATTATTAATATTATTATTAATTCCGATATTAATTGCTTATGATTAATTGGGAACTTAATGAGATAATAATAAATCAATATTATGCTTGTTAATTTAGATCAATAATAACCAAGATCAATCTATTAATCATAATAATCAAAATAAAATTGTGACAATTTATCATATTATAAAATTATGCAAATTTTTATTTAAATTTCTATTTCACTCAAACCTAAATTAATTAACTAAAATTTGCAAAATAACATCATGAACTAAAAGTGTCGAACAAACCAAAATAAAAATCAGTGATTTTTCAGTAACCCAGTTTCAGCAACTGTATATTTTCCAGTACAGGATACTTTCGTAACTCGTCTAATCAATTCTGACCGTTTTTCTCCATGAAAAACTGTTTCGAAAAAACGTTTGCCCCGAAGATGGTGTAATACTTCCAAGTTTACTCGCTTTCATTATTCGTTTTACCGACATGAGTGTCTGGTTAGACTGCGGCAGCATGTTCAACACCGAAACGGAAAGAAGATGGTAAAAACGATGTACCTAATTAGCAACAGTTTCGTTTATTACTTTTTCCTGAAATGTTTAATGGCGGCACACAATCATATACAGCTTTTAGCTTTTTGTGCGTTCACCCTTTAGATAGTACGATTTCAGTGAAATTTTTGGGGAAATATTCCTAAAAGTGTGTTCAGATATTTGTGTCAGATAAAATTATTGTTAATTGTAAATTTTGTTTTACTTCGTGAAATTTTGGTTAATATAATTGTTCGGTATGGAGTTCAATATGATTTGAAAATTGATCAAAGGTTATTTAGAAGAATATTTAGGCATCCCCTTGCAATATCCTGACACACTTGTGACGCACATTCGAATATAACAGACTCGTATTTTCATCGTAATTTTCAGATCAATTCCAATTGCAATCTTCACAGTCAAGGATTTCTAAATGTAATGCCTAATATTTCAATTTTCTTTACTCGACTTAACGTTGTAACCACAAATAATTAGTTATTAACGGAACTTGAAAATTGTAGGTTAACTACATGCACCTATTTTGACGAGTTGACTCGTGACGCACTCGTACTTCAGTTCAATCATAAATTTTACTCGAATTTTTATTACGCTTCAATTTGTAGTTCCAGTCCAATTATAATTTTCATAGTCATAATACCAAATTGTCATAACATTTCAACTTTCTTTGTTTTAATATTGTAGGTATGATGAGTTCTGACTGACGCACCCGGTGCGTCATACCCTTTAATACGCTTCAATTTGAAATTCAGGTCCAATTATAACTTACAGAGGCGATTGCATAATTCCAGATTGACATAACATTTCAACTTTCTTTGTCTGTTTTAATATTGCAGCTATGATTATTTAGTTCTGTCTGACGCACCCGGTGCGTCATATGTTTTAATACACTTCAATTTGAAGATCAAGTCCAATTATAATTTACATAGGCGATTGCATAATTCCAGATTAACATAACATTTCAACTTTCTTTATCTGTTTTAATATTTCAGCCATGATTAGTTCTGACTGACGCACCCGGTGCGTCTTACGCTTTCACACGCTTCAATTTGAAGTTCAGGTCCAATTATAACTTACATAGACGATTGCATAATTCCAGATTAACATAACATTTCAACTTTCTTTATCTGTTTTAATATTTCAGCCATGATTAGTTCTGACTGACGCACCCGGTGCGTCATACGCTTTCATACGCTTCAATTTGAAGATCAAGTCCAATTATAATTTGCACAGGTGACTGCATAATGCCAAATTGACATAACATTCCAACTTTCTTTGTCTGTTTTATTATTTTTTTGCAATGATTAGTTAGTTCTGGCTGACGCACCTGACAAATAAATCAAAGTGCAAGGGTTTAAGGGGCTGAGTGTCAAATTTTTTTATCGCTGAAGTGGATTATATTTATAAAGGTAAAAGTTCTTCGAAGCTCTCAATCAAGTACATAGCAAAATAAACTGTAGACCGAAGTGAAATTTACAGTCCACATATTGGGAATCCTAATGATTAGTCGTTCAATATTGCTGACATTGCAAAATTCCATCAGAGACTAACCCAGTAACCTCGAAAATGTCCATAAAACCCCATAGAATCGAAGGTGGAATCAACGGAATGTTATTCATGAAATGGTTTTATCCGTGTACCGACAGTACGAGCAAACGAGACCGTCTCTAAAACTATCTGTCTGAATGGTACGCGAAGGAATCAGCAACGGGTACGCCATTTTCCTCGAGTATTTCGATGAAGCGGGAACTGCCACGAGATAACATCATCGATTGTTCTATGCGCCGTTTCAATGAGCAAGGAAAGGAGATCCCTATCAAACGCTGAAAGCGGAGGGAACATTCGAAAAACGATTAAGGTCGCACGATATTCAAACGAGACCGCGAAGAACATTCCAGAACTGCGGATGACAAACTTTATGGCCGATACCGTTTCTAAGAAAACTTACCTACCGGGTACTGCAGTTACCGGAAACGAGATTCTGGTTTTACTTCAAACTGATTACGATAAGGAAAAGTTGAAAGATGGTTATTGATTTATCGGTAGACGTTGTAGCTTCTTATTTTCGAACGTTTTCAGTTGTGTAGGTCGTAATTGTGTGGAGGGTTTTATGAGAATTTCATGATTTTGTTGTTGCAGAAAGTAGGACATGTGAAATGCAATTTTATGGTAATTTTATGAAGTGAAATGACATATTTGGGCTGCTCTGCGTGTAGGCTGTTTTAGAGGAAATGGAGGTTAATTTCTGTTGAGAGGGTGGTTATAATTGTTTGTAGCTTTTGTGAAGAATATTATTTTATATTTTTTAGAGATTGATCGTTCGAAGTTGGCTTTTAGAGAAATTTGGTAAATGCTAGTTTAATTTATAGGGTTTACGTTGTTTGTGATGCAATGTGTGCAAATATTTTAGTTACATAACTTCAAAATTTTCGAATTTTTAAATAGGCTTTTAACAAATTCAAATCCACATTTTTCAAATACTCAAGTTTCTTGAATTTTTAAATTCTGAAGATCTCAAACTCTCAAATTTTCAAATTTTGGGTATATTCAAATTTTTAGGCCTTTAACTTCTAAACTTTCAATTTCTTTAATTTTCATACTCAAAAATTCCTAAATCTCAATAATTTATAGGGATTCATATCCCTAAATTCATAAATTTCTGTTTCTAATTCTCAAATTCCCAATTTTCTAAATTTCTATATTTCTACATTCTCAAATCCTTAAATTCTCAAATTTACCAAAATCCTCAAGTACTTAAATTTCCTAAGTTCCTAAATTTCCAAATCTCTAAATCCCTGTATTCCTAAATTACTGTATCCCTAAATCCCTGTATTCCTAAATCCCTGTATCCCTAAATCCCTGTATCCCTAAATCCCTGTATCCCTAAATCCCTGTATCCCTAAATCCCTGTATCCCTAAATCCCTGTATCCCTAAATCCCTGTATCCCTAAATCCCTGTATCCCTAAATCCCTGTATCCCTAAATCCCTGTATCCCTAAATCCCTGTATCCCTAAATCCCTGTATCCCTAAATCCCTGTATCCCTAAATCCCAGTATCCCAAAGTCTCTATATCCCTAAATCCCTAAATCCCTATATCCCTATATCCCTATATCCCTATATCCCTATATCCCTATATCCCTATATCCCTATGTCTCTAAATCTCTTTACTCCTAAATTCCTGTATGCCTAAATCCATGTATTCCTAAATCCCTGTATCTATAAATCTCTATGCCATTAAATCCCTATATCTCTAAATCCCTAAATCCCTAAAAGTTCAAATTCTTGCATCCATTAATCTCAAAATTACCAGCTTCCAAATTCCACAACTCTCAAATTATCACACTCTTAAATCCCCAAATATATAAATCGCCAAGTCCCCAATTTTCAAACTCCCGAAATCCTCAAATCCCCAAACTGTGAAATTCCCGAGTTCCAACATTACTAAATTTGAAAACATCCAAATATCAAAATCCTCAAATGCCCAAATCTCCAAAATTAAAATAATTTTACAGAATTCTTAAAATTCACCAATAAAGAACAAATATTATCCTCCCTTTCCCTACATCGCCACTTTCCCTAAAGTATCCAGACTTCCCACTGACTATACACCACCATGGATCGTTACATTCACGTCTTTCTCGTACTCTCCATACAACAACTTAGTTTTCCCCTACCCTCTCCTACCGAGAATCGACTTCTGCTGTACCAGAGATTCCCGATGCGGTTAGTTATATTTCGCGAGATCGTATCGCATAAATAACAGAATAGCCCCGCGAACGATGGTCGGGGGTCGATAATGGCAACGTTGTTCGGTTGTACACATTCGCGGCAAGCAGGAATATGGATACAAAAGTTCTTTACAGGGCGGAAAGTTTTAATCGACTGGTTCCTGCAACGAGATTTTCGAACGAGGAAAATCACCGAAGTCGAACAGCATGAAGCTCGTAAGGGTTTACCTTAAATAAAGTTAGAGTTTATTGGTTTATCCGAGCAAACGGAAAAGAACTTGTGCCGAACGTGCTCAATAATCCGTGCCGTGAGATTATCCGAGACCTGGCAACGTTTCTTTTCGGTTTCCCGTTATCGTCGGGTCTCCGCTTGAAAATCAGGATGGAATTTTAACAAGTTGAGACCCCGTGCAGGTGTGAATGTCCAAGTCGTCGCGGAACTCGACGACTTATGAAAGTCATGACTTCCCTCTTGTTTATCGGTTTATGCTCACGGATAAGCTGCGTTGTTCAAAAAAATCACAACCTGCGGCGTTCCGGATTGATTCTGGCAAATTTCGAATATTTTATGTACTTGCTGTTTGTACGAATATGGTTCATAAATATTTTCTTCTTTTATGATGGGTTTCAATATTTTATGTACTTTTGTTTTCTACTAAATTCTTGTTAAATCTAATTTCATTTTATTATATTTCGTCTTTTCATCGAGGGGAAAATGTGAAGAAATTACCTGTACTGATTTTTAGAAATTTTTACTGTTTCATTACTGGTTTTATGTGGAAGATTCGAAGAGAAACTAGATCTAGAAAATTTCTGTAAATGCAAGAAATTGTCTTTAAATATAAAAAAATGTCTTCAAACGAATCCATATATATTTTCATGAATAAGAGGATGAATCTCCATATTTTACATTTTATCAAACAATTTTCAATTTCTTACAATCTCACTGCCTCGATATTTGTATCTCCCAGTTCTTCAATAGCTCCGCCAGATTTTATGTTTCCCAGAATTCCAATTTTTTAGCTCTAGAGTCACCAGGTCCTCCAATATTCTAGTCCTTGTATTCCCAATTCGACGATTTTTAAATCTCTCCACCTGTGCCGGGGTCTACGGATCTCCTAGTCCCTGAATTTTGCCACACAAGATATTAATCTTTCACTTCTATTACATTCTCGTGTCCCATCGTCTATAAATCCCTGTTCTATCGATTTTTCATTACAAACGTACTTGCACACGTCAACCCACGAGTTGGCGCGTGACCCAAAGTAAAAGAAGCTCCCTTTGAACACTTCCAGTTACATTTCATCAAATAAGAATAATGACAATAACAACTGCTGAATTCGCACTATCTCACTCACTTGAGAGACGTTTGCCGATTATCATTTGGAGATATGGAAGCTTTGGAATAAGGTGATTCGAAATTTTGAGAAGACGTTTTGAAATTTGGAGCTTTAGTTTCAGAAATTTTGAATATTTGAAGCTTTGGAATTTGGAAGATTGAAAGTTAAGAAGGTTGATCGAATTTAGAATGATCGAAATGTGCAAGGGTTGGACTTTCAAAAATTTGAATTCAGGAACGTTAGGTCCTTGGAAAGTTGAAACTTTGGGTGATTCAAACTTTGGAAAGTGGGGACTTTGGAAGGTTAGAATTTTGCAAGGTTGGGACTTTTGAAGGTTGGAACATAGGGAAGGTTGGGACTTTGGAAAGTTGGAACAGTGGAAGGTTGGAACTTTGAAAGATTGAACCTTCGGATGATTCAAACTTTAGAAGATGAGTACTTTGGACTATCAAAAGTTAAAACTTTCGAAGGTTAGAACTTTGGAAGGTTAAAATTTTGGAACGTTAGAACTTTGGAATGTCGAAACTTTGGAAGGTTAGAACTTTGGAAGATTAAAACTTTGTAAGGTTGGAACTTTGGAAGGTTAGAACTTTGGAAGATTAAAACTTTATAAGGTTGGAACTTTGGAAGGTCGAAACTTTGGAAGGTTAAGACTTTGAAACGTTAGAACTTTGGAAGGTTAGAACTTTGGAAGATTAAAACTTTGTAAGGTTGGAACTTTGGAAGGTTAGAACTTTGGAAGATTAAAACTTTGTAAGGTTGGAACTTTGGAAGGTCGAAACTTTGGAAGGTTAAAACTTTGAAACGTTAGAACTTTGGAATGTCGAAACTTTGGAAGGTTAAGACTTTGGAACATTTGAACTTTGGAAGGTTGGCACTTGAGAAAGATAAAATTTGAGAAGGTTAAAATCTGGAAGTTTGAAAGTTTGGAAGATTATAACATTAGAAGTTAATAACTTTGGAAGATTAGATCCTTGGCAGGTTAGAACTATGGAAGGTTGGAATTTGAGAAGGATAATAATTGGTGTGTGACCGCTCGAGTCAATACTACCACCGAAAATACGTGCGAGTGTCCATCTTTCTATTTTGACCAATTGTGCCGTACTCTTCTAAACACGTCAGCCTCTTCACACGACAATTCGTGGTTTGACATCGGTATGTACTAATTCGCTATGTCAAAACAATTTGAGAGATTTGGTAATTGCATAACTCACTTTGTTCATTCTTCAAATGACGGACTTCTAAATGAACAAAGAGGCCATTGAATCGTGTATTAATTTTAATATTCATTCTACAGAGAACATTTTCTCATTACCTACTTCATTCTTCATTTTACATTTGAAGAATTGAGAATAAATAATATGCATACATAAATAATTTCGTAAATGAAGTAATATTTGCACATTATAAGAAAAAACACTATTAAAATTTTTATGAACAACTCCTCGCACATAATTAATTTTACCAGAGTTTTATTAAAATTTAAAAATAAACGTATAAAATTTGAATAGGAACTAAATATGGAAACCGTTGCACGGAGACGAACGGTTTCTTGTCAAATACGTTACAAAATTCTGTAACAAAAATGAGTACCATAAGGGCAAAACTTCTATGGAAAAAGTTTTAAACGATATGAAATTACATCATTTTGAGAGAAGTTAAAGTTTCGGCAGTAAAAAGTTTCCACTGATACGTTGTAGAATATGTAAAGTCAATAGACGTCGTAAAGGTACGCTTTGTTTGACAATTCTGTGAAGTGGCATTGTTCAGAAAGAACTCCTTTCGAAATTATCATAAGGACGTTAAAAGTGTATCCAACTTCATGGATTTAATTCTCCATCTTCATTCTTACTTTCTATATTTATCATTTTAATTTTAATTTCTTTTATTTTCGTATACAAATATTACATACCTCCTGCATATAATTATAATTAATCAGAAAGAATATTAAAATAATTAGACAAAAAATTCTTTATATTAAATTACGTTTCATTATGAAAAAGGAGTTCTCTAGAAAATCATACTAGAAAATTTTTCTATAAATCAATAATAGTAAAAGGTATTCTCAATAATTTTTCATTGTGTCAATTATGGGTTAATATTTTAATTGTAAAGGTATTTACAATGTTTATTTACTACATTTTCAGGCTAATGTTTTCCTAAGGCAACCTTTTTGTCCGAACATAACCTAAAAGTTTTATCCTCGAAGATTCACGTTGTCCGACATCGTACAATTACTCGATGCCTATCTTGGACCGAACATATGCTAAGTTTATTAAAATTAGCAAGGTAAAAGTTATCGAAAGATCTGCCGCTAATTGCATATTGATAATTCCTTAGGAGCGCCGCACGTTTAAGGGTCTTTGCATAAATTCTCTCCTACAGAACCCGATGTGTTCTCGACTACTCCTGCGACGCCGTATTTCAGGATCAAATTCGACGGAGATAAAATATATTCGCCGCACTGGAGCGGTGGCGATAAATCAGGCAATAAATGAAAGCCCAACGAGGCGAGGGAGGCTAGATAAAAAGAAAATAGGGGAGAGAAAAGGAAGTGGAAGAAGGAAAGCGTTCCTCATTATTTCTAAAAGCGCACCGGAGGCTATCCCTGGCTCACCAATTTCGATGTTTTGCAGTTTGTACCACTTCTTTATTCCATTGGAATAACAAAGGTTTGCCAATTATTATTGGAATGTACTGCGTTTAAACAAAATAATTTTTCATTTCTTATGACTTTCAAGTTAATAGCACATTCCTAGATTTTAGCTCTTACTAAAATTAGTGGAGTTCATATTTATTAAAGACTTATTAATTTTATATATGTAGAAGACTATTATAATCACCATACCTAAAGTATGAATTAAGTACAGAAAGTTATCAAATTCCAAAATTCTACAAATTTAAAAATCATCTAATTTCCAAACAAAAATGTATCAACTCAAAGATCCTTTCCCTAATTGCAACTTCTAATCATTTTACTCATAATTTCCCTAATCCTACAGTCTGCACAAACGAGTCCAACTAAAAATGAAAATAATTTCAAAATAATCGTACACATCTAAAATCAATATATCATCAATAATTCTACAGTAGAGAAAAGTTGAAGGATAGTTACTATCGTAGAAAGGTTAAAGCAGTTAGGTTGCGTCATCCGATTAGTATGTGTAAACAAAACGGGCATAAATAGAGGGAAACCAGATAGCAGGCGTGAGAAGTGGATAATAGAGGCAGGAAATAACACTTTAGAGCGAAGTTAAAGGAAACGAGAATGGTATGTTCTTCGCCGCAGGAGTAACAGGACTTGTCACTTTAGCCGGCGAGTAAATAAGTTCCATTTAAATGTGATATTCAGGGTCGAGGGGCAGGAGCATGAGGTTCGAAACGTAGAATTCGATACGTATGTACGTACTCCACGCGCCGATACACTGCTCTGTACTTAACGTTTACTAACTATTCACCGCTTGCTACCAACTGCCGCTCGTCATTCCCACGAATTTCCCTGCTATTTTGTGCACCCGCTCCTGGGACGCAGCTTCTGTCCAACAAGAAACACCTAATGGACCTAATAATGCATTTCGTACCCACGTATTCCAGCGATTTTCGATAAAACCGGTTGAAAGACCCATGCTTGCACTACGAATTCCTGTTAAAAACTATTTAACACTAGATTTACGGAACCCGTCAAAATGACGGATCATAGATCTCTTATTTTAAATGACAAAACTTATTAAGAAATTTTTGTAAAAATGTATGTCAACTTTCGCCAAGCTAAAGAATCAATGTCTTAGGCAGTTTACATATCATCCCCAATTTATTTATTTTTCTACTTTAGTTTAAATTTAAATATTAGTAACCATCAAACGTCCGTAAATCTAGTGTTAATTACATTTCCTGCACATCTTAAAACAAAATTTATTTAATATCTTCAGGATATTTTATATTTGACCGTGTGATCGAATGTTGAGTTAGAGAGAGCTGCAATATACAGAGAGGTGGGTAGTGCTTCGAAATTTATGATTTAATCGGTTTCTTAATACGAAACTTTCGAAATTTGTAATTTTCCAAATGTTTATATTTCCGAATTTATCGGCTTGAAAATATAAAAATCGAATAATTTTAAAGGACGCAGAAATTTGGAAATTTGAAAGCTTGAAAATTCATAATTTAAGAAATCTGTGAATTCAGCTGTTTTATAATTTAAGAGGGGTTGAAAATCAGGTACTTTATTAATTGAGAGGATTTGAAAATCAGGTTCTTTATTAATTCTTGCACTATTTTGAGTCTGACTCATGACGCACTCAGGACGCACTCTGATCAATTCTACTCGAATTTTTAGTACTCTTCAATTTAGGGATCCAATTATAATTTGCATAGACGATTGCATAATATTGACATAACATTTCAACTTTCTTTATCTGTTTTAATATTGTAGCCATGATTAGATCTAACTGACGCACCCGGTGCGTCATACGCTTTCATACGCTTCAATTTGAAGTTCAAGTCCAATTGTAATTTGCATAGGTCATTGCATAATACCAAATTGAGATAACGTTTCTTTATCTGTTTCAATATTGTAGCTGTGATTAGTTGGTTCTGACTGACGCACCAGGTGCGTCATACGCTATTATACTCTTCAATTTGAAGTTCAAGTCCAATTGTAATTTGCATAGACGATTGCCTAATACCAGATTGGCATAACATTTCAACTTTCTTTATCTGTTTGAATATTGTAGCCATGATTAGTTACTTCTGACTGACGCACCCGGTGCGTCATATGCTTTCATACGCTTCACTTTGAAGATCAAGTCCAATTATAATTTTCATAGGAGATTGTATAATACCAGATTATCATAACATTTCAACTTTCTTTATCTGTTTTAATATTTTAGCCATGATTAGTTACTTCTGACTGACGCACCCGGTGCGTCATATGCTTTCATACGCTTCACTTTGAAGATCAGGTCCAATTATAATTTGCATAGACGATTGCATAATACCAGATTGATATATCATTTCAACTTTCCTTATCTGTTTTAATATTTTAACCATGATTAGTTAGTTCTGACTGACGCACCCGGTGCGTCATACGCTTTTATACGCTTCACTTTGAAGATCAGGTCCAATTATAATTTGCATAGGCGATTGTATAGTACCAGATTGACATAACATTTCAACTTTCTTTATCTGTTTTAATATTGTAGCTGTGATTAGTTCTGACTGATGCTCCTAACAAATCATAGGAGATTAAATAGTCTAGTAAGAAAACAAACAACAAAATATAAATTAACATACATACTGATTGATCTTCGTCAATCGTAGATATCAAAAAAATTACAAATTTTGTAAATTAGAATAAAGAATCTTTTATTTAATACAAAACAATATTTAGCACCCATATTGACCATTATATGCCTTTCATTACAGTTTTCAGAATCTTCATTCACGTGAAATAAAAGGGTTCCATTATCTTCCTTTTCTGCTAAAAGTTGTTTGCCAATCAATATTTTTCAATGTTTCGGCCATTGATGGTCCATTTATGGATTTGAACTTATATTTTTTTTTTTTTTTAACAACTAGGGTTCTTTCAAGGGATTTTCTCTGCCAAATATTTTCGAAATCGTACCCTTTCAATGGTAGTTCAGGTATTTTTAGGTTGGAACGAGTGCACCATGTTTTCTGAACTACAAGTTTGTTTATTCGAGATTTCGAGTGCCTGTCTGGTTGTTGCATCGACGTTCAAACCTTTACCGGTTTTATTGCATTATAAGGAGAATCGTTTTGCCGATATTTCAAACTAGAATTACTGGTACTTACAATTTCATTGAAATTATTGTTTATTATTTACTCTTTGTATATATTATTTTATATTTCACATAAAATTTTACGAACCCAGAATTTTTCTAAAATATTTTATACTTTATAAAAGTTTAATCGAAATTCGGGAAAATTTCAAGAAATTCGAGAACATTTATTATCTCGTGAATATTGGAGAAAGACTTTTTAAAGGTACCTTAAAACTTCATTTCAAAAATTCCTTTACAATGACTAAAATTTAAATTATTACACATTATGAAATGTACTGGAATAAATGAGAATGATAGGGGCATAAAAAATTACTAATACCAAGATTAATTATACAATAATCAATTTAATCTTCAACCTTACGTTTTCAATTTTATAAAATTCCATCTTTCAGTTCTTAGAAGTGATATAAAATCACACGTTAATCTACTAGACGAAAAATTGTGAAATATTGAAAGATAGCAGAATTATATTTTGAAGCAAAAGGCCATGACTCAGCCATTTTCATTTGATTATTTCACATATGTAGCACACATGCAATAAAATGTAACAAATCCACATGAATCAGTGTCGCAAGGGTTAATGATACTCAATTTTTCTCCAATTTCACAAATAAGTCTAAGTATTTAACCAGAATGTCGAATTTCAGAAAGAAAATGTTAAAAAGATCCGACAAGAAAGTCACTTTTCGAGCTTTTCACTCTCCTGTTTTTTTTTTCGGGCGTGTAAAGCCCGAAACAGCAAAGCACAGCGAAGAAGGAAATTATTTTATTTCGCGTTTCGGAATATCAACCCGAGGAGCTCATTCATATTCAGGACAGCGCTCAGCCACTTCGTCTACGAAACGCGTCTTACCACGATCCTGTTGGTTACTTTAAGATTCAAACGTGGTCTTTTCTGTATTCCTCCTTAATTCCCTACCTTATCACGGTTCCTTCATCTTTGATTGCAAACCGGCGAATCGGCCTCGGTATAATGGACACGACGATCATTCGCGTTATTTGTCGAATCACAACGCGAATTCGAACCGGGGGCGAATTTGCTCAGGTGACACGTCAATAAAGTATCAATCCCAACGCGATCCCGATCTATGGTCCATTGTTTGCATTCCGTTTTATTTATTTTGCCTGGCTGGAAATACATAAACCATCCTCGATGATACGCGACTGCACGAATCGTCAATAGGTTATTAACAATACCTAGGCTGTATTGGCGTTATGAAAACGCAATGGCGAGGACACTTCTGTATGCAGATCATGCTATCATATGTTGAATTAACGACGTTTCAGTAATATTTTATTTCGAGAGAGATTTATTGCCGCGGTCACTGCTGGTGACATAAATAATAATTGACTGGTTTGAGCATGGTCTTTTACTTCTTAGACGAGGGACTTTATGCATTTTTATCTGGTACTTGTTCAAAAATTTTATGTTAGGTGGTTCTGTTTTTAACTGGTGCAATTAGATGCATTTTTGTTCGGTACTTGCTAAAAAATTTAATTTTAGATGCTTCTGTTTTTAACTGGTACAATCAGAATATATTTGTACCATTTTTTTAGTTAATAACAATAAAGTACTTGTTCAAAAATTTAATGTTAGGTGGTTCTGTTCTTAACTGTCGCAATTAGATGCATTTTTGTTCGGTATTTGTTAACAAATTTAATTTTAGATGCTTCTGTTTTTAACTGGTACAATCAGAATATAGTTGTACAATTTTTTTTAGTTAATAACAATAAAGTACTTGTTCGAAAATAAATTTAGTGTTAGATGCTTCTGCTCATAACTGGTACAATTAGATGAATTTTTATTCATTTACTGTATTTACACATTTACTGTAAAAATTACATATTTCTTATATTTTGTTCATATAATAGAATGCAGAAGTAAAAAATAAGGGATGTGACATAAAAATTTTGTATGATGGCCTTGTTTTTTAATTTCTGTCGATAAATGTGTGTATACTAATTGAATTCGTGTGCACCATGCGGTGAAATAAGGTACTAATCAGCAATGGCGACATAAACTCAACTTACGATCTACACATATGAGAAAAATTTCTTGTTTTAAATAAAATAAACCTACCTTAATCAAATATAAAAGAATGATAACACAAATAGAAAAGTAGCATCTCTGTAGTGTAATAATTTAATATTTAAAATGTACATAATTTAATTTTATAAATAATCGTACTGTTTAGTACGATTACGTGTACGATGCATTAATAATTGTAGCAGTATATATTTAAAATTACTTATATTATAATTAGAATATATTTTGTACACCCACGTACTACGTCTGACAATTACAAGCTCGTAACAAGTAAAATTGCAAACACAGTTTACGCGATAAAAGTTCCCAAATTACCAGGTGTGACTTATAAATTCACTAATCCTGTTAGCGTCTTTTCTATACGATGAGAAGCAACGGTGTATACGGCATAGTAATTAAAAAGCTCCCTTTTGTGCCAGAGCAAATATCGTCAAAGCCTCATTGTTGTGGTAATACTCGTGCACCGGTATCTTCTAAATTTTATTCCACTTTGTCTAACTAAAGAATGATGCAAAAAACAGAATTATAATCACGTTTGTCATGTAACCATGTTCCATGGGACAGACTTGCATGGGAATAATTAAAAAGGTCTCTAACTACAACGGTATCTACTTTGATTTACTGGCGGAGTGCACAGAAGTTTATATTCTGTCAGGTCTTCTTTCATTAGTTCTTTACGTATTAATTATGAAATGATATACTGCGCTGTTGTAAGAATTTGCAAATTTAGGAATTTTGCAATTTGAAAATTGAGAAGTTTGAGATTTGGAGAGTTGAAAAATTTGAAATGTCACACATTTAAATTAAATGGAAATTTATAAATGCAGTAATTTTCAATTTCGTGATTCAAAAATTTGAGAATTTGGAAATTTGGGTATTTAGGAACTTGGGAATTTGGAAACTTGGAAATTTGCAGATTTGTGTGTTTGGAAATTTTAAGATTTCAATCTTGAGAACATTAAAACATAGGAGTTTGGGAATTCAGAAATTTGAAATTTCGAGATGAAAATGTGGGATTTCAGGAATCCTGAGTATCTGTAAATTTGAAATTTGAATGTTTACAGATTTGAAATTTGAATATTCGTAGATACAAAATCTGAATAACTAAATACTAAAAATTCTATATGTCAGAAGCGTCAAATTTTAATATTTAAGTATTTAAAAATCAAAACATATAGAAATTCGAATTCTTACCTCAAATTCGAGTATTGTACTCAAGGATTTAAATGTCGATCATTCGAGTATTCGTATATTTGTGTACTCAAAGATACAACAATTGAATGCATAAACAGTCTCACTAAACTTTAACAAAGATGAAAACGGTGTATTTTTGAATGACGAAAATGAAACATCGTTTGCAACACATATTTTATGCGGCGTATTGATCGAACCT
Organism: Megachile willughbiella; assembly: GCA_945859595.2. NCBI lineage: Eukaryota > Metazoa > Arthropoda > Insecta > Hymenoptera > Megachilidae > Megachile > Megachile willughbiella. The sequence continues at coordinate 6,249,374 of OX243807.1, forward strand.
GTAACCCAAATTCCGACTGAGCGAGCGAAAACTCACGATTAAGTTAAAAAGAGAACAATGTTAATTAGCATATCCTTGTCTATTGCATCGCTGATTTACTGCTCATTACAATAATGTATGAATATTTCATTACAACAAATTATTCCTTTTCCTGAAAAACTTCAGAGGCCATTGTCAAAAGATTTAATAAAAACCTTAATAGAACTTTCATTCACTTCTTTCGTATTTTACATCACAACAATAACAATAGGAAGCAAAAAGAAACTATAGAATAACCATAGGAAGGAAAAAAATCACAACAGTAGCAATTTTTGCGATAACAGTAAAAAGTAAAAAATGTCAACAATAACAGTAAAGATCAAAAAAATGTCAGCAATGACAGTAAGAAGTAAAAAGATCTCCACAATAACAGTAAAAAGCAGAAGAATCTCAATAATAACAGTAAGAAGTAAAACATCTCAATGAAAACAGTAAATAGCAAAAAATGTCAGCAATAACAGTAAAGAGCTAAAAAATCTCCACAATAACAGCAAAAAACAAAAAAATCTGAATAGTAACAGCAGGAAGTAAAGAAATCACAATAAAAACAGTAGAAAGCAAAAAAATATCAACAATAACAGCTAAGAGTAAAAAAATCTCAACAATAACAGTGAAGAGCAAAAGAATCTCCACAAAAACAGTAAAAAGTCATAGAATCTTAACAATAACAGTAAAAAGTAAAAAAATGTCAATAGTAACAGTAAAGAAGCAAAAAAATCGCAACAATATCAGTAAAGTGCCAAAAAACTGTCAACAATAACAGCAAAGAGCAAAAACAATAAAAAACAGAAAAATTTCAACAATAACAGCAAGAAGGAAAAAATTCTCAATAATAACAGTAAGAAATAACAAAATCTCAACAAAAACAGTAAAAAGCAAAAAAAAATGTAACCGTAACAGTAAAAAGATTTCAACAATAACAATAAAAAGTTAAATATTTCGTTATTATGTAACATTAAATAAAATTCACAGTGACAGCAAATAACTCGTATAAGATGAAATTTGATCTACGACAACCCTTTACAGGTTAACTTCTTTTCTACGCTCTAAAACACACTTTTATCTACCTACATCCTGAAAGAATATTGCAATATAAGGAGCCGTTTTTAATTTCCTTCGCAAAGAGGAAACGCCAACGATATTGACATTTCTGTCATCTTAGAGTTTCAATAGGTACGTCATTTAAAGCATACCAAACTGATACACGTTACTGGAAATTGTGTTATAATAAGCGAAATGAAAGGCGAAATAGGCGGCTAATAAGAATATTATTCAGTTCATCGATTTAAAGAAGAAATTTCATAGCAGCGTGAATGAAAATTTCCTTGCAACTCTTGAAAAAAAATTGTAATTAAGTCCTGTCAGTGTCGTGAACTGCTTACGGGTGGTGTTATTCATTAACAGCTACTGCTGTAGTGGAACGAATGTATATTTATGAAACGTATTAATTATTCGGTTACATGCACTGAACGATGTGGCAGTATTTAGATGAACTTGGCAGCGTTAATTGGTAATAGAAACCTTCGATCAATTATGTAGTGTCAATATTTCATGATTCTCGTAGTTAGCACTCGTGTAGTATATTGTTATCAATATTTCATCGGTGGCGGTCATTATTGTGCTTTCAAATCGGTAATTTCCATATTTCCAAATTTTCAAATTTCCAAATTTCCAAACTCTCAAATTTCCAAATTTCTAGACTCCCAAATTTCCAAATTTCCAAACTCTCAAATTTCCAAATTTCTAGACTCCCAAATTTCCAAATTTCCAAATTTCTAGACTCCCAAATTTCCAAATTTCCAAACTCTCAAATTTCCAAATTTCTAGACTCCCAAATTTCTAAATTTCCAAACTCCCAAATTTCCAAATTTCTAGGCTCCCAAATTTCCAAATTTCCAAATTTCTAGACTCCCAAATTTCTAAATTTCCAAACTCCCAAATTTCCAAATTTCTAGGCTCCCAAATTTCCAAATTTCCAAACTCCCAAACCCCCAAATTTCCAAATTTCTAAATTTCCTAGTTCCCAAATTTCCAAATTTCCAAGTCCCCCAATTCCCAAATTCCCAAATTGTCAGATTCTCAAGTTTCTGAATCACTAGCTTAAAAATTACTGTATTTAAAAATTTCCAAATTTTACAATTTCTATATTTCCTAATTCCCATACCACTAAATTCCTAAATTTCTGAATTATCATATCACCAAATTCCTAAATTTCCAAATTTCCAAGTTTAAATTCTCAGATTAAGTTTACAAATCCCCAAATTGCAAATTACTCAAGTTATAAATCTCTAATTCTACAAATTTGGCAATTCTCAATCTTCCACACTCTACAAATTTTCACATTTCAAATCCACAAATAAAATTTATAATAAAATTTGATTGTCTCAAATTTTAAATCTACAAATTTTCAAATTTCGTATATAAAAGCATTACTTTGAACAGTAATAAGTAAAATAAAAATGTCCACAATATATTTTATAAAATATCTTCTTTCGCTATTACACTTAACAGCCACAAACAAATTCAACATTTCTTTCCTATAAAAATAATATCCTACTATATCCTACAAAAGTATTCTGTTTAATCACTATAATCAACAACTGTTAACATTCACCATTTTCTTTATTACTTTAACTGCCACACTGAAGCAACAAATAATTTTATTAGATAATATTTTTATCTTTAACAAATCTTACCAAATGTTAGAATATTTTCTTCTATTTACTATCCATAATTTCAAGTATTTAATACAAACATTTTGAGTTCGGAAAGTAAACAAATTTTGTAATAATATAGATGTTAGGTCTGTATAGCCATATGTGTTCATATATATCATGCATATGTAAAAGTATTAATCTCGATCACTTTTCATTATATTCAAACCAAGACCCATTTTACAACCTTGATGTCGCATCTACCAATTAGGTTTTTGAACAAATTCTTAAAATAATGCAGTTGATAAAATCAACTAAAAATTAAAACATCACATGTGGATGACGTAGCAAAACACACCTTCATCGCTCCTTCTCAGATTTCTATCAATTCTTAAAAATGAAAGATCTCGGATAGGTGCTAAAGCATTTCAATTATCCCATCCGGATTTAACCGCAGGTAACATCCAATAATAAAATTATCAAATCGTCGGACAGCGATCGTAAAGGTCGGAAATTGTTGGAAAATGGTGGCGAGGTTCGAGAATCAAGTCGAAGCCCATTATCAGAGGGAATTCGAGGGTAGAAAATGTCGGCTTAACGCGGAATATATGAACTCTTCCTCTCTTTTCGTTCCCTTCGAGCGAAATTGGTCATATCGTGGGATTCCTCGTGCAGCATTGCCGTTGATTAGTCGCTCGCGGTTGACGGGAAAACGTGGAAATGGAAAGAACGAAAGAAAGATGTTCCCTTTCCGAGGGGTGGAAAAAATGTGCGACGAATAATGGAGAAGACCGGAGAGGAGAAAACCGGTGAAGCAACTGCGGACATCTCCTGGGAGAAGACGGAAAAATTGAAGACAGTCCTCGCGAAGCAGCATAATTGACATGCCACTTTGTTTCAGCCTGCACTTCTAACTTCGAATTCATAACGTTTATCGACAGCTCCGGGACATTTCCAATCAGTTTGAATGATCTTTCAAATTGCGAGCTGCGGAAAATATGGGGATACGGTTATGGCGTCTGGGAGAAAGCAGGGAGAATAAATTCGATATTGTTGCGGAAAATCGCTGGGTCTAAGCATAACTTTTTCATTAGTATACCCACCGTTATTTATTTCTTTTCCGAAGATGGGAAAAGGATTAGTTGTTCTTTTCATAAATATCTTCGAGAAATTTTATAATGCAAATTTTTACAATGCAATTTTTTAGTACACGTATGTTACAATCAATTTTGAATTCATGATGTATGAATTAAATAGTAAATATTGTATATAGTAAATTTGTGAAGCATTATTATATCAATAGATTTGCAATACATATATATTTTATGAAATAATTTATTGTAACAATAATAGTGTACACGTAATTTTTTAAGGTTTTGGTGGAGAAAGTGAAGTGTTGTGATGTTTTATATTTTTGACTCTCCACATTTAACATTTGACACGTACTATTTAATATTTCATATTTGATAGAATATTTTATATTTACTATAATATTTAATTCAATATTTAATGCTTAGTATAATATCTAGTGTTTAATGTAACATTTAAGGTTATGTTTACTACAATACTGTTATATTTAATATTTAATATAATATTCCATACTTAATATAATATTTATTATTTGAAGGAATATTGAAGGTTATGTTTAAAACATTTAACATACTACTGTTATATTCAATATTTAATACAAAACTTAATATTCAAAATAACATTTAATATTTCGTCAAAGATTTAAGGTTATGTACATCGACTAAAACCAAATAATAAAAATTGATAACGGAAATTTTAGTAATTCACAGAGATGATAATATACAGTAATAGTAAAATAAAGTTGCATGATATAATCAATACTGTTTATTATTAAAAAAAAATAATTAAACTTGCCATTCAAAAGTAATCTTCACCAAAGATTTTTGAAACATTGTAAATAAAAATTGGCATCAGAGGGAAAAAATTGTGGAGGAATGGAATGAATGGCGTTTGAGCTCATTGTCAGTGGAGCAGCTGCATTCAAAGCTGTCCCGAAAGCATAGAATGGCGAGGCAATCCATCAGATTCGGAAAAAATAAGTTTTGTAAACAAGAGAAAGGTTCACTGTGTGTGCTCTGAAATGGGTTCTAACAATAAGCTTCAAAAAATTTGAATACTTTTTATACGGTTGGGCAACAGTTGCACAGATTGAAATATTAAACATATATGTTATACGTATAATAGATAAATATTCAATTATTTAGAAATTGGAGTAATGCAAGTTTACAAATTTTTATAAAATTAAATTTAGGAGTAGTGTGTATTCGAGTTGCAAATTTTTCGAGAATTGAGGGTAGAAATGGGGGTGAATGAAAATGGTAAATTTTTAGATTATTAAGCATAGGAATAGGGGTGTATTGGAGTTGCAAATTTTAGGATAATTAAATATAGGAATAGGGGTGTATTCGAGTTGCAAATTTTTAAATAATTAAGTATAGGAATAGGGGTGTATACAAGTTGCAAATTTTTAAATAATTAAGTATAGGAATAGGGGTGTATTCAAATGGCAAATTTTAGGATAATTAAATATAGAAATAGGGGTGTATTCAAGTTGCAAATTTTTAAATAATTAAGTATAGGAATAGGGGTGTGTTCAAATGGCAAATTTTAGGATAATTGAATATAGGAATAGGGGTGTATACAAGTTGTAAATTTTAAAATAATTAAGTATAGGAATAGGGATGAATTCAAATGGTAAATTTTAGAATAATTCAATATAGGAATAGGGGTGTATTCAAGTTGCAAATTTTTAAATAATTAAGTATAGGAATAGGGGTGTGTTCAAATGGCAAATTTTAGGATAATTGAATATAGGAATAGGGGTGTATACAAGTTGTAAATTTTAAAATAATTAAGTATAGGAATAGGGATGAATTCAAATGGTAAATTTTAGAATAATTCAATATAGGAATAGGGGTGTATACAAGTTGCAAATTTTGAAATAATTAATTATAGGAATAGGTGTGTGTTCAAATGGCAAATTTTAGGATAATTAAATATAGGAATAGGGGTGCATTCGAGTTGCAAATTTTTAAATAATTAAGTATAGGAATAGGGGTGTGTTCAAATGGCAAATTTTTGAATAATTAAGTATAGGAATAAGGTTGCAAGTTTTCAAATATTCAAAATGAAATTGAAAATGGAAGTGTGAGTTACATGGCACCTGGCCAAGTACCAAAACGAGTATTACCTATAAACGTGAAAATATCCAATTTTAAAACAGAAAATGTTTGTTTAACTCCATGGTTAAAGTTATTCACAGGATTTTGCAAGTTTCCAGTTTTGTTTCGATTGATCCACGAAGATTTGCGAGATACGATAAACGAACTCGATCCGCAACGAACACTGCAGTCATTGACCTATTCAACTTCCGGGAATAATACTGTACCTTTTACACAAATAGAATAGAATCGATTAGTTACAACAACACGTATTTTAGGTCAAACATTCGGCGTTCCACTGTAACTGACAGTGGGGTTTACAACACCAGCCGCGTTTGATCCGTCGTTTTGGTTATTTCCCTTTGAAAAGAGTGTTATAGACAGTGTTTCGGATTTGGAATACAAATGATCGACTGCACGGACAGAGCTATGCAAATGCTTGATGAAAGCTTCTCATATTATACGTTTTGATTAACTAAATATTGGTTACTTGTATTGTTAAATGTTCATGAATTATGTCAATTTTTGCGATAGACAAAATGCAGGAATAAACAGAAATTATGATTGAAGTTTTAATTGATATTCGAAATTCATGATGGAGGAACTTTGAACAAAATTTGTGTAATTATGCTTTGAACAAAATTTCAGTAATACATGTTTCGAATAAAATTTGAGATAGTGGGTCTTTAATAAAATTTGAGTAATTGTGTTTTGAACAAAATTTGAGAAATTTGTGTTTTAAACAAAATTTGACTAATGTGTGTTTTGAATAAAATTTGAGATAGTGGGTCTTAAATAAAATTTGAGTGATTGTATTTTTAATCAAATTTAAGAAATTGGTGAGTCTGAAACAAAATTTGTCTAATGTGTCCTTTGAATAAAATTAGAGTAAATTACTCAACAAAAATGTATCATCAAAAAATAAATTTCTTAACCATTTGTGCAAAAATTTATAAAACAATAATATCCAATAAAATTGTAATTTAATTTTATGATTTAATCTTTTAACACGTATCATAAAAAATTGAATTTGTTCATCTTTTCTATGCGGTGTAAAGAATTTAATGAAAAATATGAATTTTTATGGATTTCATGCATCATACTTGGAATTTACATAAAAAAATTGTGATATCATGTTACGCTGTAGCGCATTCAGAAAACTTGTTGGATTATAAGCAACAGGTATTCCTGCAATCCTTAATTATGACTAGTAAATTAATGTTATCATATTTGGTATTTGGATAGGTGATTAATTGTCAATTTTTAATTTATATTTGATTGCAATATACAGAGATATTTAGTTGAATGTATAATTCACAGCTTTTATTTGTCAACAATTTTATGGATGAATATTCTTCGACATAAGTTTAGGGTTTTAGGTGATTAATTTATGTTCTTAGCTTAATTGATCATTCACTAATTTATAACTGACACTTGAGTCATAATTAGAATTTTTTATCAAGAATGAAATTGTATTTGTTGATTGGATTTTTAGAAAATTGGGGATTTGGAAATTTGGGAATTTTGAAATTTTTGGTTTTATTTTTATTTTTTATTTTTGAATTTTTGAAGAATATCTGGAAATTTATTTGTTGAGTAGTTGGGGTTTTGGGAAGTAAATTTTGTAACAAAATTTTGGGATTTGTATATTTCAATTTTTGAGAAATTTTGAGACTCAAGAACTCAACACATTAGAACTATGAAAATGACAAAATATAAAAATCTACATTTGAAAATATAACATAGAAAGTCTGACTTTTAAAAACTGGGAAACTTGCATAATTATGAATATGAAAATTACAGTACAATTAACAATTTTCGAATATCTATATTCGATGGTATATAATATACAATTCCCTATATATACATGCAAACATAAAACATACTCTGACACGTTTCAAATAAAAAGCAAAATGAGCATTCTGCATATTTATTTCTATACCCGCATAAAAACTGTGCGCGTGGCTGTCAAAGCAAGAACAAAAAATGGCCTACTTACGAATAGTAATTAATACGTTATGCAGTAGATAAAACTAAGATAAGGGATAATGACGTGAAAAATTACTCGTCACAGTCACGAATACGCGATACCGGCTATTAAAGTGTTAAGCAAGTTCAACCCACTTCTCCTTTTATGAAGGTATATATACACAACAATGGACGCCGCGACGCAACAATAAACTCATAAAGCCATCGGGTCTAATTAGAAATTTCACAGAATATTCAGCAGCTGCTTTGTGCCGCTATATACTAAATGAGCAATAATTTCGACGTAAAATTCTAAGGTTTTTTTTTAAAATTCACCGAGTTTTATGATTTTATTACTAATGAACTTGATAACTGGAGTTGCGAACTTTGTCATGGATATGAAATATAATGGAAAATGTGTAGAAAATGAAAATGATTTGAGCAGAGACGGATTTCATTTTATTTCGGCTGGATCGTATAATGAAACTAATAAAAAATTTTTGTAATTTTTCTGAAGTAAAAATTTGAAGATGGAGAGGTTATGTTGTGTTTTATGTTGCTTGCAAGGTAGTTAATTTTTTGATTTGGAAACTTTTTAATTTTGTAGTTATATAATCTAGTTTTATAATTTTTTAATTTTAGGTTTTGTTTGGTTTCTTCATTGTTTTTTTAACTTTTCAATTCTTACATTTTCTAGTATTTAATTCTTCTAGTTCTTTTATTCTTTTAGTTCCCTAATTTTCTAAATTTCTTATATTTGAGGTTTCTGAATTTTCGAATTTTTAATATTTTAAATTTCAAGAATTAGAAAATTCTCACATTTCCAAATTTCTCAAACCCCCAATTTTAAAAATTACCAAATTCTCAAACTTGATAATTTCTAATTTTCAAAACTGTCATTCTCAAATTTCTAAATTTCCAAATCTCTAAATTCCTAAATTCCTAAATTCTTAAAATGCTTAAATCCCTAAATTCCTAAATTTCTAAATACCTAATTTCCTAATATCCTAATTTTGCTAATTTCCCAATTTCCCAATTTCCCAATTTCTAAATTTCTAAATCTCTAAATTTCTAAATTTCTAAATTCCTAAACCCCTAATTTTCTAAATGTTTAAACTCCAAAATCCTTAAATCCCTAAATTCCTAACTCCTTAAATCCCAAAATCCACAAATCCCTAAATCTCCAAATTCCAAAATTCCTAAGTCCCTAAATCCTTCAATCCTAATATACCTAAACTCCTAAATCCCTAAACCCGAAATCAGTAAATCCCTAAATCCCTAAATCTTCAAATTCCAAAATTCCCAAATCCCTCAATCCTAATATACCTAAACCCCCTAATCCCTAAACCCTAAATCAGTAAATCCCTAGATCCTTAAACCCTAAATCAGTAAACCCCTAAATTCCTAAATCTCCAAATTCCAAAATTCCTAAATCCCCAAATCCCTCAATCCTAATATACCTAAACCCCTAAATCCCTAAACCATAAATCAATAAACTCCTAAATCCCTAAATCTTTAAAATCCCTATATCCTCCTTCACCAAACCTCGAACTCTCTAAATCCGCAAATTACAAAATTCTTCTACCAAAGAATAAATACGACAAATAACTCACTGTTTTTATAATTTTCCGATGCATACTGCGTTCCGTGATGGTGACCCGATATTTGCCCCAATATCTCCAGGTTCCTCGATTGCCGTCCTGAAAAAAGCACAAAGAAACGACAACATTAAATACTGAACCATGATTATTGATAACGGTAAATTAGGTGCTCCCGGGGAATAAAAGGATGCTTTCGAATGTTCAGCATCCCCATCGTTTTTCCTAGATATCCGACTGAAATTCTGTGCTTCATTTAAATGAATCCTTTTTACGGAGAACTTTTAATCAAACAGCCTGATACTTTTTATTTAAGGTAAACGTCCCTGGATAGTTCGTAAAAAGAACATGCCCGTTCAATATCTCTGGCAAACAACTAAGATTGGTTGCTTCTCCATTTGTTCGATGGTCGATGAAAAATAATCGAAACTTCATATGGAACTAAATTATCAAAATCTACAAATTTCATTTTCGACCATATTACAAATCGGTTCTTGAGTCTATATAAAAAAGATCATATAACGTTGAATTTATATAAACTCTCTTACAGTGTTTTGTTAAAATTCCTATCTATAAAACTTTATAAAATACTGACACGGTCAAATTTGACCCCATCATAATCTCTTGTATAATATAATATCACGTACTACACTGCAGTGAAATGTGACAAACGAGATTTTTCTATGCAATTTTGAACCTCAACTGAAAGTTGATAACCAAGGATTTTATATGTAAATTCTTCACATTTGAACTTTCGTAATTTCTGATAGTATCGATAATGACGCAACTGTCTAGAAAATTGTAGGTTAAGCGAAAGAGGTTAAATACGCGAGGTCATCAGCGACTTCATCGAACTATCATACTAATCGTCGAAGCTATTCTTTTGAAAGTCGGGTATTAATGCAACCTTGTGACCCGTTTCTTTCACTTCGACACGAAGTGCTAATCGGCGGTAAGTAGCAACCACACGGGTAGTACACAAAGGCGCGGCTACATTTCCATCTCTGGTATCAAGCAATAAGCTGCAAAGTAAATTTCACCGCGTGAAATAGATTGGGCGGAACGTATAAGTCCAGCAATTTCGTGCACGATGTATAGCAAGTACGTATCCGGTGGTGAATGAAAAGCGAAAGGCTGTTCCTTGATTGCGTGTAACATCAGTCACAGTCGAGATTGCTGCATTAACCCTTTTGCTGCTGCGAACGACCATAGTCGTTTACCGCGAGACACTGTATACTTAGGGAAATGATAATGGTCCTACTATGCGGTGTCTTTTGATTAAACTTTTAAGTATACTTCTGACAAGCGAAATTTAAAGGAAGTTCATTTATTCATTTAATTATTAGTCCACTAGGATGTACAAGTTTAAATGAGAGTATGTATACATGTATATTTATTTAAATTATACACGATTTCTGAAATTAAGTTGTAGATTTAGAAATTAGATTGTAGAATCCTTATATAAAAGGATTGCAATTAGCTATACAAACCATCAGGTATTGAACAATGACTACGTTTCCAAATAGGCTATTGTGTAATAATCCAATATGGATGTTCTCATTGAAAGTTTAATATAGAGTGCACACGAATATTGAACAGAATACTGTGGCTATACATGTACAGGGTCATAACCTGTACAGGGTCGTTTGGTCATGTTAGCAACTAAATAAATAGCAGGTATTTGCTATTATTCCTTCGCTGAAACGCCATCTCTGCATTAAAAATGGCGATAGCTGTGTGCACGAGGCACTAATATGCTCTCTCCCTTGAGATATTCCCCCATGTTCTTTTCACGTCGTCGCTGCAATCACTCTAGTTTAACCCCAGAACTAACTTCAATAGCTTCCACCCTTCCATACTTCATGAAGTCAAATTGTTCATGGCACAATGCCATCAGAATCAATTTTTTATGAACTGATACTTGAGTAGATGTAACAAAGTTCAGAGTGAATGATTGTAACGAGTAATTATGTGAATTCTAGTGGATTTTGGTATGAAGGTTATTTATATTGAAGTATGCAATCTTTCATCACGAAATTGTGAATATTTGTTAACACGTTGCCGCAGTGAAAAGTGACGTTTCTGGTCAGACACGATATAATACATTAAGAACAAGAGTACTCTTTCAATTTCGTCTTTTAATCTGTTAATGTATATCATTGTCAACGTTAGTAGCCTTCAAATGTTCCTTTCGTTTGTTTTTTCTGTAAAGAATTAATTTAATTGAATTTGCTGCACCGGTATGACCACCGATCAACGCGTTGAAGTATAAAACCTGAAGAAATTATACGATTTTGCGCATTCTTTCTTATATCAGCAATTACAGTAAATAAAGAGTGTTCCTAGCTTTCCTCGCAAAGTAAATTCCGAAGCAGGAAACGGCCATTTAACGAGGTCATTTAATTTGGAGCTTTAACACGTTGATTGTAACAGCGAAAACGACTTTGCGTACCACGGCAGGCTATAAATCCAATTGCATATCTTGAGTTCAACCATTTAGCCTTTTACTTTCAACTTTTCTTTCACTATTTTGCATAATGAACGCGTTGTGCTAAGGGTCGCCGGTGACTTGCATCATAAATTCAATGTAATCGAATAATTACGAAAACGAATGATTTTGAACAACACTGCTTTCAGATTGATAAAATAAAATACGAATCTGAAGATTTATATTATAAAACTTAACCATCAATTTTTGCACCAACGAAACGTTTGAATTTAGGCAAAGCATTTCGAATTTCGAATTTAAACTTTAATCTTTCAGTATTATTATATTATTATATGTACTAGTATATCAAATACTTCAGTATTATTATATGCATCAGACTTTGATCCTTCGATACTATTTATTATATCAAACATTCTGCAGTTATTATTACATCAACCCTTGAACCTTAATACTATAATCTGAATGTTATCAATCTTTATCTTTAAATATTTTCATTTTTAATACCATAAATTTTCATCTTTAAATACTTGAACTAAGATTGTTACAAATTTTCATTCTTAAGTCCTCCTTAAAATATAAATTTTCATCCCAAAGTACTTGAACTAAACTTCTAACAAATCCCCATTCATGAAAACTCTCTTAAAATATGAATTCTCATCCAAAAGTACTTGAACTGAAATTGTTACAAATATAAATTTTTATTCCTACGAACCTGAGCCAATTAAAGTTTGCTGCGCTGTACCTATGACGACCACGGTGACCAAAGTTTTAAACGAAACAAAATCACAATACAGTACAAGTCAGCAAATTACCGAAGAGTGAATAAAAATATTATTCAGTAGACATCGTTTAATCCGTGTTTAGCTAGCGGTGACATTATCGTTTTATGATGAAGCGATGTCCTAAATAAACACGGCCTAACAGAGAGCCTAGGTTCATTGACGGAAACGAAGCGAACACTTGGAAAACGTGAAACTGGCGAGCAGAAGAATAGAAGGAGAAATATAGTTCGTACTCGAATTCCAACAATGAAAGCTTTCTTAAGAGTATGGCGCGAGGGTGAATGCAAGCAGTGCTCGCGGCGACCGATAGAATTCAGTTACCCAAGTTCGGGGCGTAGCTGAAAATTTGAACGCGAAGAACACAAAGGCTCCTTCAAAAATACGGTCACCGTATTACACTGTTGAACAATCTCGTCATTGTTTCGTTCCTTTCCTCGTACGCTATTTCGAATTTCTTGAATCTCGACAAAAATTTTGACGAGTTCCGTGCCGCACGCGGAATTCCATTTCCTGTTCCGTGAAACGAGAATTGTTCCTAAATTCTCTCTGTTCTTATCGAGAATGTGTGTACCAGGTGTACCGGTTAATTCTTCATTTCTACATTGCAAGTTATTCACAATCATGTTAGTTTTCGCTATAACTTCTCGCAACGCCGATTTCGAGTTAGCATATTTTTGTGGTAGTCTAGTTTCAAATAGCAGTTGCGTTCTCGTGTAAGCGAGTGTAACCCTTCTTGTGGAAACTTATGACTATATCCTAAGTTTGGTTCTACTGGGAACCCAAAACGGAAAAAGTCATTGTAAATGGCTCGTTTCTCTCAAAATGTGAACAATTTTTTGGGAGGGCAATTTGAAGGGCAGATAAATGTATGGATAGCGATGGTACCTTGAATAAAGCATTTTTCCTTTTTCCAAAACATTGTTTTCTTAAAAAAAAATAGGAATTGACTGGTACACCTGGTATACATTACGTGTTTCATAAATGTGTAATTGATATTATAATGGTTAAACAATGGTGCGTCGTGTCCACGAATTTGATCGATTTTGAATTGAAATGCTTTGATTACACATGGCTGCGGCTCCATGGTTTTAATCATTAAGAGTATTATAAATATGTGCACGTTGAAGCGAAATAATGGAATCAATTTTTTTAGTGTAATTTATTCCAAAGTGAGATCAATTTTGTTCGAATAAATCTGATGGAAAAATTTGTTATGAAGACTAACCTAAGTGATCTAAACTACCTAAAATCAGTTATGTGACTTCAGATTTAATATCACATTTTGAGTATTTGTTAACAGCTTAATTAGCTTGGATGCAAATATTCGTTCTAAACGTCGACGTAACTTTTTAATAAGTCACTGTTCGTTGAAATATGATTGAAATCATGGAAGTAATCTTTGCTTGTTAAATTGCTTCTTCTTAATGTTTCAAGATGCTAAATTAATGAGACAGAGATGAAGAATAGTGCTAAAAGGCAAAGTTTGCCAATCGCCGACGCTTGGACGCAAATGATTATGCAGAAAGTTTTTCCATCGGAGCTTACGATCTTGTCTTTATTGATTCAAATGTAGATTCGCGAAATAGATATTGTACCGTGGGTCGTTAAAAAAATGGGAATTCGGAAACTTTGGAAATTTGTGAATTTGAGGAATTAAAGATGAAATTTCGGAATTTGAAAATTTCGAAATTTAGGAATTTATGAAATTGAGAATGTCGATATGAAAATTTGAGAGGTCGAGAATAAAGTTTGAAAATGTTTTAACTTGTGGATTTAAAAATTGGAGAATATTGGAACTCGAAGATTAGAAGTTCGAGAATTATCAAAATTATGAAATTTGAAAATTCAAAAATATTTCAACTTGACGAAACTTGAAAATTTGAAAAAAAAAAAATACAAATTTAGGAATTTGTGAATTTGTGAACCTGACAAGTTTAGTGAAAACCTAAATTTGAAAATCTAAAAATTAGAAAATTTTGAAGTACGAAAACTTGAGAATTTAAAAATTTCTGACTGCAAAAATTGTAAACAATTTAGCTGTAAAATTATTGAGAATAGTTTCCAAGTATAGTAAAAATGATAGTAAAACATCAGTGATGACTAACATGATATTATAAAAATAGCAAGTCGGCAACAACTTTATTAAGGAAATGGTACAATAACACGATGGTTCCTATTGACGGCCACCATGTCGTATATTTATTGTAAAACCATAAATCATACGGGAGTCACATCGATTTGTCTTTACTGGGGAATTCGTACTGAAAGGTCTACCTGACTGGATCTATTTATCAACTTTACGGTACGATGAAAAAGGGTCTTTTCAAAAAATGGCGTATAAGGATGACAAGGTAGAAAAATTAATGCAGACATCTCTTAAATTACTGTTACATATTATCAATGCGTACCAGGAAGCTTAAGAATTCTTGTAATAATTCGTTAACAGTATTCCAAAAATTCTTGTCAAATTTTATATTCAAAACTAGCATTGAAAGATTTCATATTTTTATAACTTTCAATTTTTCTACTTTTGTATGTTTTGAAATTGAAGAATTTCTACACTTTCAAATCAGTGAATTTTTTAATTTTTATGTACACAAATTTCTACATTTTTGGACACAAAAGTTACTAAAAAGTATTTCACTGTGTTCAATTTTTCTACTTTTGTATGTTTTGAAATTGAAAAAGTTCTATACTTTCAAATTATTGCATTTTTTAATTTTTATGTTCACAAGTTTCTACATTTTTGGACACAAAAGTTACTAAAAAGTATTTCACTGTGTTCAATTTTTTTACTTTTGTATGTTTTGAAATTGAAAAATTTTTACACTTTCAAATTAGTGAATTTTTAAATTTTTATGTTCAGAAATTTCTACAGTTTTGGACTCAAAAGTGACTAAAAAGTATTTCACCGTGTTCAATTAATTAACAATCGATCATCAGAGAAATGTTCTACTATTGAATCAAATTCTCGCTGCTTCATCAAAAGGATATTCAAATCTGGTTGTTAAACTCCCATAATTGTCTGTCGCCCTTCAATCCACCCTAACGCAGTTAGAATCGTAGCTTGCTCGAGATAATTTCGTAGCATTGTTTATTCACTTTGTGTCGTTGAATGGCTCGCCACCACATGTAAACTCCCAGAGGATTTAAGGTCTCCGACCAGCACGTTGCATAAGTTGTATGTACGAGTATGCCACGATGCCTAATACAACTTTGTACACCCAAAGGGGTGTTTTACTCAAGTTGCTTTTCGTTCCAGTCTGTCGCCACTTTTCTGATAGACTCTTTAACTAATTCAGGCGTCGCAGCGGAGCGAATAAAATTTACAAGACGAAGAATTAAAGATGAAAGGTGAAACTGAAATTGTGAAATTGCGACTGCGACGTGCATTGCTATGAAAAACACCTTCGAGATGTCCCTATTTATTATACGCGTAACCGAAGATGAAGGAATATAGTAAGAGAGAATTTCAGATATAATTGTCTCTTCGTTCACTATTTCTTGTTAATTGTAATTTAATTTTACTTAATTGCTCGAAAAACGATAACTGGTTTTTATTCTTGAGTTGTATAGGTTAGGTGAAATGTGACGATTTTAACTTTTGCTTCGTGCAGAGTGTAAATATGCTAATGGATTTTTCAAGACAATTTGTACAATATTTTTATACTGTTTGCAATTAATAGAATTTTGTAATTGCTTGTAGAGTAAAAGTTTCTTATAGTGTTTTGAAGTGTTTATAAATATTTTGCACTGATGACATGAGGAGTGTAATTAAATCTCTGTATGACTGATATTAAAATGTTGAGAGAAGGTTCAATAGTAAAATATGTGAAAAGTTATTATATTTGAAATAATTTAAGCGGACGCCATTTTCGTGTGCATATGTGGCGCTCTCAAGAGTGCAGTTACCGAACTATAAACTATGAGTATCCATGAAAAACTACGTAAAAGTAAACGTAAAGAGAAATAAAGGAAAAATTGTTTATTTTACTAGAAATGTGGTATTACAATTAATATTATAAATATAGCAAAGTTATTAAAATTAAAATTTGAGTATCTGACTCTGAAAAAAGAGCACAATTTTTAATTTCACTTTTCCATACACCGAATTATAATTAAAAACTCGATTACAGATTAGCGGAACGCAGCGAAGTAATTGCAAACTCAGCTTTAATAAAGGTTCGTGTATTATATCATAATAGCTTTTGAAAAAGATTGATTTTCAGTTTAATTCCAGGGAAAATTCAGAGAAAATTAAAAGGGCATATTATCGTGAAAAAGCGACGTCTTATTATCGAAAACCGTCAAGTCATCTGACTGTAAGCCTGAAGAAAAATGAAGAGGATATCGGAGAATCAATTTTTTATATATTAAAGCAGATAAAACGAGGAACTTCGTGAGAAATGATCTGATTATCTCCATCTCCGAAATATTGTTTGCAAACATGAAAATATGAATTTGCTTCTCGGTTAAGTGGTCAGAGTGGTTGTTTGGAAACATTTTCTCTGATTTCATTGCAGTAATGGTCTTTCGCCATTGCAAATATTGTACGCTTACGCGCAAAATACCTCTTGGATATTTGCAGCCATGTAACATGATGAAAGCATTCGAAATTGTGTAATGGTTTCATAGGAAATTAGTTTTCGGAAATGAGAGATATGTGGTGATTTATTTCGACAATAGGAAAGTCTGTCTCCTTTTTGTGAGAGATGAGGTGTCAATTTTTCCAAATTTTCGAATTTCAAGGTTCTTTTGCAAATTTTCAGTTTTCACCAAATTACCAAATTACCAAATTACTAAATTATAAAATTACAAATATTGTAAATTTCTAAATTCTTCTATCCTCAAATCCTTAATTTCCCAAGTTTTCAAAACTAAAAATTCTCAAATTCCCAAAGTACTAAACTACTAAGTTACCAAATTTCTAAATTTCCAAATTATCAAATTATCAAATTACCAAATTACCAAATTACCAAATTGCAAATGTGCAAAATTGGAAAATTGCGAAATTTCAAAATTGCAAAATGGCAAAATTGCAAATATTGTAAATATCTAAATTCATGTATTCTCAAATCCTTAAATTTCCAAGTTTCCAAATCCCAAAATTCCCAAATACCAATATTCCTAAATTCCCAAATCCCCAAATACCAATATTCCTAAATTCGCAAATCTCCAAATACCAATATCCCTATATTTCCAAATCCCCAAATACCAATATCAGTAAATTTCCAAATCCCCAAATACCAATATCCCTAAATTTCCAAATCCCCAAATACCTATATTCCTAAATTTCCAAATCCCCAAATACCAATATTTCTAAATTCTCAAATCCCCAAATACCAATATTCCTAAATTTCCAAATCCCCAAATACCAATATTTCTAAATTTTCAAATCCCCAAATACCCATATTCCTAAATTTCCAAAGTCCCCAAATACCAATATCCCTAAATTTCCAAATCCCCAAATTCCAATATCCCTAAATTTCCAAATCCCCAAATACCAATATTTCTAAATTCTCAAATCCCCAAATACCAATATTCCTAAATTTCCAAATCCCCAAATACCAATATTTCTAAATTTTCAAATCCCCAAATACCCATATTCCTAAATTTCCAAAGTCCCCAAATACCAATATCCCTAAATTTCCAAATCCCCAAATTCCAATATCCCTAAATTTCCAAATCCCCAAATACCAATATTTCTAAATTCTCAAATCCCCAAATACCAATATTCCTAAATTTCCAAATCCCCAAATACCAATATTTCTAAATTTTCAAATTCCCAAATGTCGCATTTCAAAACTTCCAAATCCCCAAATACCAATATTCCTAAATTTCCAAATCCCCAAATACCAATATTCCTAAATTCCCAAATCCCCAAATACCAATATTCCTAAATTTCCAAATCCCCAAATACCAATATCCCTAAATTCCCAAATCCCCAAATACTATATCCCTAAATTTCCAAATCCCAAAAAACCAACATTCCTAAATTCCCAAATCCCCAAGTACCAATATCCCTAAATTCCCAAATCCCGAAATACCAATATTCCTAAATTTCCAAATTCCGAAAAATCACATATCAAAACTTCCAAATTCCCAAATTTTCAGATCAGCCTTCTCGTGTCCCAAAATTTTCAAACTCACTTTTCCAATTTTCCAAATATTCACCTAGCATTTCATATTCTCTCAGTTAATTCAGAGTTCTTCCTTTATACAGTAAACAACATGGCACATTATAGTAGCTGTGCAAAAATTTAACTAAAGTGGATGACATTTGTTCGAATCTCCTTACCGACATGAGGTTTTTTGTTACTATGCAATGCAACACTATTGCACTTCACAAGTACTCTCTCCGTCGGCTTCTGTTTTATGTAAACACATTCCGTTCGTTTAGCGTTTGGTGTTACGTTACCATAGGTTAGGTACAGCGACATTCATTGTTTGAATCATATATGTCCGTTGTGCGTTATTCTATTTTCGAAATTCTTGCAGTTCGGTGAATCTTTTTCTCAAATTTGCAATTTTACAAATCAAATCTGTAAACTGGCTAATGTACAAATTTGTGAATGAACAAATTTTCGAATTTACAATCTTCCAATTTTGCGAACTTACGAATATACTTTTCGAATCAGGATTTGTAAATTTGGCAAATTTTCCCTCCTGAATATTTGCAAGTATCTTCATATCTAAAATTTGATAAATAAAATTCTTAAATTTATTCACAGTAGATTTGTACAGCAATTCACAAATATTTAGATTTGCAAACTTCCGAATCTAAATATTCAGAAATATTTAAACCGTGCGGCCCATGGCTGGGTTAGATCCATTGTCCAGGTCGAACAATGCACAAAAATCAAAAACGCGAAACAGTGCGGACCATGTCCTAAAAATGTCAGAATGTTCGGGAGAGGAGCATAGTTTTTAATATCGCCAACACTTTTAATAAATATATCGACTCTTTGTCAAACCTGACAGTAGAATTTTATTGCAAATTTCTTCCATTTTTTATAAATGTCACTTGTAAAGTTTTCATGTATTTACTACAATTTTTATTGTTTTTTATTACGAAACGTCGTCAATATTGATGGCAGAATTTTTTGGTAATTGTAACAAATTTTCTTCATTTTTGTTGCGAAGGATTATAAAGTTTTCGAAGATTTTTTTAAAAAGTCAAAGTATTTTATATTTTTTAAAAACGTCAATGTATTTTACATTTTTAAAAAAAGTCAAAGTAAAATATATCTTCTTAATAGTAACTTTAGCTTATCATTGAAAATGCGCATATTACTATATTAAAATTAAAATTAACCTTAAAATTAAAATTGATCTTACCATATTAAATAAAAAATGAACACACCATATTAAACTTGAAATTAACATATTATCGTAATAATTTGAAAAATTAAAAATAAAAAAAAATTAACACTACAATATTAACCTAACAATTAACATACTAACATAGTAAATTAAAAATGAACATATTAATATATTAAATCAAAATTTAACATCTTACCATTTAAAATACTACCATAAATTAAAAATGATAGCCACAAGAGTTATTACAACACCCTTAAAATTTATTCCTCAGAATATCTGCCGTGCTATATTTGTTGCAGGGCAAAAAGTTTTATACCGTTTTAGTTAATTACACTATGCTACGTGTTAATAATGGCCTGTAAGCTCATAAAAATTAGAATGGCAGCTGCGGTAATACCGGCCATAAAGCGTCTCAGCGGACACCAACGGCTACCATACTTTTTCAAAAGAACGGGAACCTAAAGCTAATTAACTATTTTCCGTTAAAAATCTTCGTTTTAATTCATCGCATACTTTCAATATATTCACATTATGCAAAATTGGGAATTTGATATTTGAGGATGTTCAAGCTTGGAACGAGACGTTATGAAAACTTGGGAATTTGATATTTGAAGATGTTGAAATTGGGAAAGAGACATTAAGAAATCTTGAGAACTTGATCATTTGAAGATGTTGAAATTTGAAAAGAGACTTTAAGAAATCTTGAGAACTTGACCATTTAAAGATGTGGAAATTTGGAAAGAGACAATAAGAAAACTTGAGAACTTAACCATTTGAAGATGTTGAAATTTGGTATGAGACAATAAGAAAACTTGAGAACTTAACCATTTGAAGATGTTGAAATTTGGTATGAGACATTAAGAAAACTTGGGAACTTGATCATTTGAAGATGTTAAAATTTGGAAATAGACATTAAGAAAACTTGAGAACTTGATCATCTGAAAATGATGAAATTTGAAAATTTGGGACATTAAGAAAACTTGAGAACTTGATCATCTGAAAATGATGAAATTTGAAAATTTGGGACATTAAGAGAACTTGAGAACTTGATCATCTGAAAATGATGAAATTTGAAAATTTGGGACATTAAGAGAACTTGAGAATTTGACAACTTGAAAATGTTAAAACGTGGAAAGAGACATTATGAAAACTTGAGTTTGACAATTCAAAAATGTTGAAACTTGAGAATTTAAGAAATTGAAAATATTTAGTAACTCAGAAATTTGCAAATTTATAAACTTGTGGGCCTTAACATTTAGGAAACCTGCAAATTTTGTTAGCAAAGCAATGAAAACAGGTATTATTCAAAGTCATAAAATTAGAACGATAAGGTCCACTCAATAAAGAACGAACTTCTAAGCATGGACAAGTTAAAAAAAGTGGGCAAATTGGATCTCCAGCACTATTTTCC
The DNA here is from genome assembly GCA_945859595.2 of Megachile willughbiella. Taxonomy (NCBI): domain Eukaryota; kingdom Metazoa; phylum Arthropoda; class Insecta; order Hymenoptera; family Megachilidae; genus Megachile; species Megachile willughbiella. Next base: position 6,270,789 of record OX243807.1, read on the forward strand.
CTGGCGATAGCATGAAAGTGGCAATTGCACAGAAAATTAACTGGCAGCATCGTAAAAGTGCGAGGAACGGTTATATCTCGCGTGAACTTAACTCTCTGTCCACTGGCAGCGCCACTGTTTCCGCAACTAACGCTATCGTCTAGCTACCAACAGTTACTACTTTTTCCTTCAATTTCGCTCCTACTTTCGTGAGAACTAAATAAAATATGGATCAAAGTAACGCAGAGTTCTTCCCCGGTCCTGGTCGAGGAAGCAACCTGCACCCAGAAGTGAGGATAAGTTTCTAACTTTAGAATGAAGAGACATCCACTTGCGGCAAGTTCAACACCCTTGTATCAAGGTTTTGTACGTATACTGAAACTTGGCGGGAAAGGAAAGCTGCTACTTGGGTCTTTTTGTACGATCTTCAAGATTTGTTGCAACTGCGATGTTGGACAATTTCTACATCGGTTGGATATGGCCAACCTGATTACTGCTCGGGATTTACGTTCGCTAGGGAATCGGTGAAATAACCGTAAACGTATCTTGTTACAGAAACGTGTACTGGTACATTTAATTAGTTTCTGGGATATTCAATTGCAAATGAAACTTATATTTGAAGCTTTCGAGTTTTACCAAACTAAATGTCTAACTGTTCAAATTTTTAAATCTGTCCAAATTAAGAATTTAAGAATTTCTAAATGTTCAAATCTGAAAACCCTAAACGAAATTTCCAAGTGTTCAAAGTTTTAAATCTCCACCTGTCCAAATTAAGAAATCCTCAAAAATTAAAAGAATTCCCATATGTCTAAACCTGAAAACCCCAAACTAAATTTCCAACAGTTCAAATTCTTAAATCTGTCCAAATTAAAAAATCATCAAAAATTAAAAGAAATCTCAAATGTCCAAATCTAGAAAGTCTGAAAACCCCAAACTAAATTTCCAACAGTTCAAATTCTTAAATCTGTCCAAATTAAAAAATCGTCAAAAATTAAAAGAAATCTCAAATGTCCAAATCTAGAAAATCTAAAAACCCCAAACGAAATTTCCAAGTATGCAAATTTTGAAATCTCCACCTGTCCAAATTAAGAAATTAAAAATTAAAAGAATTTCCAAATGTCCAAACCTGAAAACCCCAAAATTTTGAAATCTCCACCTGTCCAAATTAAAAAATCCCCAAAATTAAAAGAATTCCCAAATGACCAAATTTGATGAACCTCAGAAAGTTTCCAAATGACTGGAAAATTACCAGAACAAATTTCCAAAGGATACAAAAATCCCCAAAGCCTGAACCGTCCAAAGTAACACGTGTCCGTGGTATATTGACACAGTCAGTAAAGTTAAGCTATCTAATACCGAACTGTCCGTAGCTTTTCAATATTATCGCAAAACTCCGTGCAATTTGTTGAGAATAAGACCGTTTGTCTGGAACCGGACTCGCAAAGAGATTCCAGGCATCGTCGATTGCGCCCGAGAAGTTGCTAAGGTTCGTGTTTCACTCGCGAGAAAACGCATCCAGTGGCAAAAGACTCGGAGTTAAATCGATATCCGATGTAAATCGAACGCGAGCCACGTTCGATTCCGTGTTCGCTGACCGAGCAAATGTCATTGTGTTCGGTGAAATCTGAACAAAAAAAAAAATTCCACGGTTGCAGCTACAGTCATTCGTCTGTGTTAAAAAGGGATTCGCTGTCGATATCGAAGCATACATCACACACGTGATCGATGATAGTGATTCCAGCAGATGGCTGCAGCCAGTTGTTTCATGCACGGATTGAGAGAGGAACATTGTTTCGGCTTAAAGATAACGCTTTGTTTCCGGTGCTTCACCGGCGAACAATGCACACACACGAAAATCGAATAACGCGCGTAAAGCTTCAGATAAGCGGCTGGAAAAAAACCTCGGCTCAAGCAGCTTTCATATTTCACGACCGTTCACCGTTCACGCCCGTATTTTCTATTCTACCCTGTTCTCACCCTTTTAATTACTGATATAACGGGAAAGAATGCGTTTCGCGGCGCATCGATCGCGGGGACGTTTAATGGCATCGCATATATCGCAGTCAGAAAGATTAAAAATTGCGTTCCCTTTCCTCTGTCCGTGTATCCGAACAAAACTGCACGGTCAAACTGCTCGTAGAAATTGGATTGAAATTTCGAACGAAACTGAACGAAAACTTGGTTACAGTTATCGCCGAATCTGGATTAGTTAAACTGATTGGAAAACCGTTTCGATTAAATGTCCACGGAAGAACAAAACAATTTGACAGTTAACACGTTCTGGCTAGGCATATTTCAGCTGACCTTCCACTCGCTCTAACCAAATCATTCCAGGAAAGTTTTGTCGAAAATTTTATTTCTCTACATTTATTAATAAAATACTGTTTTATTTCCGATGAATATTCCGATGTATATCGGTGAGTTAACAAGATTCGTTTAACTTGAGAAGGAATTTAATTTATATTGCAACGTTTATAAATAAACTATACATACATAAAATAATACTAATTCTAGTAAACAATTCTACAGTTATAAGCGATCAGTTAACGAGACCTGTCACATATTAAACGAGCAAAGATAGCATATGCTAGTTGCTGGAAATTAAAATTTTGTACTAGTAATAACAAAGCATCATACGAAATTAATTAATACGTAGTCACTAGTGGTAACCAATTCTCCAACGATTGATAATTGCAAGTACCGATCAGTTAAGACCTAATAACAGCATCAGTTGCTTCGAACTAAATAAAAACATGAAGTGTATTGTAGCAAGCACAAACCATATGATATTAATTACTGCAGTTGATAATTGCCAAAGAGATAAAAGTGACCTCCTACAATAACCGTGCGATCACTTAACAGGACCCGTCTCATTGCATATGCTAATTGTTGGAAACTAAAAATGTGATGTGCACTAGTAATAACAAAGTATCATACGAAATTAATTAGCACATAGTCATTAGTGGTGTTCAATTCTCCAACGATTGACAATTGCAAGTACCGATCAGTTAAGACCTAACAACTGCATCAGTTGCTTCGAACTAAATAAAAACATGAAGTGTATGTAGCAACCACAAACCATATAATATTAATTACTGCAGTTAATAACTGCCAAAGAGATAAAAGTGACATCCTACAATAACCGTGTGATCAGTTAACAGGACTCGTCTCATATTGCACGAGCAAAGATTGCATATGCTAATTGTTGGAAACTAAAAACGTGATGTGCACTAGTAATAACAAAGCATCATACGAAATTAATTAATACGTAGTCACTAGTGGTATCCAATTCTCCAACGATTGATAACTGCGAGTACCGATCAGTTAAGACCTAACAACTGCATCAGTTGCTTCAAACTAAATAAAAACATGAAGTGTATGTAGCAACCACAAACCATATGATATTAATTACTGCAGTTAATAATTGCCAAAGAGATAGAAGTGACCTCCTACAATAACCGTGCGATCAGTTAACAAGACCTGCATTCGCTTAATTGCGTCCACCTAAATGAAAAGTTTATAACAACAGGTATACAGTACAAAGGAACCAAAACGTGGTGATATTAATTAACAGGTATCCATTAAGGGCTCACAGGTAGACTTAAGCGAACAGCGCTCTTCGACAGGTGATCCGCGTGAAAGCGTCGGGGATCACGCTCGCAAAAAAGCTTCGAAAAGCGGGATATCTGAAATCCTCGATCGGGTTGCAAGTAACAGCTTTTAGATTTATTCGTTCAATCATCGTAATGTACATCAGGTTGAATTAGCGAGGTGGGTGCGGAAGCGTAGAGATCGAGTTACGCGTCGGGTCGCAGTAACCGGCGCTAGGCGACGCCTGTGCGACGAGAGGTCGCGGCGCGGAACGTGTCAACGTGCATAGCAGCTGGCGATTGGTGAATCTGTCGTGCAACAAAATGGTAACAGGCCGTGGATCAAATGGAGCACTCTTTGATACCGCGCGACGGTCACTGCGGATCCTGTGTTCCCAATGGTCGTGAACGATCGATACGCGAAATAAAGTGCGCTACCCGTGCACATTTCTATACGTTCCAATCCGAAGGGCAATTCAATTGCGGCGGACGTCCCATACGGCCATCTGCAATATTCTCCGCGAGCAATCGTCCTCCAGGGACCGTCAATGTATGCACTCGCGCGCCTCCCAATGACATTTACATTTATATTGACACGGTGTTCGAATGGGATCTTGAACAGTGGCGGACGCTTAAATGCATTTGCGGTGCCGGCTTAACGACCAATTTCAAATTTTTACCCTCGAGTCGATACCCATCGATTTAGGCTATGTAACGAGCAACGAAACAATGTTACCACGGTTACGTGGCCTGGAATTGTTCTATGGAAACGGGCAACAACGCTCAATCTACTTTTTTTCCTGTTACTTGCAGATGAAATACTTTGGGTTACGGTTACTCGCGTGGCTGCGAGTGGGGAGGCGTATGGGGTAGCAGCAGAGAAATTGCATTTTAATTGCCACCTTCAAGTTTTCATAGTAAATTTACAGATCTACGAATTCAAAAACTCCTACATTTATAAATTTATAAATTATCAAATTGACAAATCGTATCCTATATATCCCAAATCCACATACACTTCCAAATCTCATATTTTCGAATCTTAAATTCTGACGATCTCACGTTAGAAATAAATCCCTAAGTTCTTATACTTTCAAATGACTAAATCTCCAAATTCCTTCCTGACAAATTTCCAAATCTTCAGATCCTCTTTCCCTAAGTCCAAATTTCCAAATTCGCGCCAAATTCTGAAATCTCTGAATATCAGAGATGTAGCACCAAAATTAGAAACGAGGAAGCTGAAAATCTGAGGCAAAAGAATGAGCGATCTGAAGATAGAAGGACCGAGAAACTAACAGAATGGAGAGCAAGAAGATTGGAGAACTGGAAGACGAGGGACTTATTGTCCGGAATGAAAGGAGAAGCAGGATATAGAAAGAACAAAATGGGTATAACAAATATAGCATCGAGCTGGGGAGATACTCAAGGGACAAACTGATTGGAAGGTTGATAGACAATAACGAATCTTTCGAAACTATGATCATTGTAAATTATTGTCGTTATTAAGTATTTATTAATATTTGTCCCAACAAAGCTGTCTTAATAGTATTACAAGATATAGAAATACTCATTATATTTTCAGTTTCTTGTTTAGATGTAAAATGATTATATTCTCAATTTTCTGCATTAAAATAAAGCAAGTAACTACGATGAAATGAGTTAAAATATTGGACATGCGCAGAACGCAACAATAAATAATGTGTATGCGCAGTTATGTTTGTATGACCCAAATGCAATATGGATGTGTTTTACAGTTACTGCGCACGTTTGCTATTTATAATAATCTACTGCGCAGCACTATAGTTTCCAAAGGTGTCTTTAAGTTCACTTAAAAAACATTTCTAATTATTACCATAAATACAGCTTACTTATTATCTTGATATGTTATATTTTCGTTCATATTTGACTAGTATTTTGATATTCTATGGAAAATCTAACATTTCTTTGTGGATTTCTTACGAAATTTCATGGAGTTTTACGGAGTTTTATGGAGTTTTATGGAGTCTTATAGAGTTTCATGAAGTTTTATGGAATTTTCATTATTTACAACAGCTTCTTAATTTTCTACGAATATTTATACGTATACTACAAAAAGGCGTACTTTATAACGTTATAACTTTAAACAAAGTTGTACACAAAATCTTCGATTAATGGTAAATACCTTGTTACACGACAGCGAAGAATACCAAAGTTACGGATATAGATAAACTAGTATAATTACCTCGCTACATTAATTAAAGATAGTTGAAAGGCCATACCGTGCTGCAAAATGGTGGAGGGCTATCAAGTTCACCTATCCGCAAAGCTTATCCTCATGAATTCGAAATCTTTTAATCCAACTGGTACGATACGCCGAACAACAGCCTCCGGCAAGAATTTGAGGGGGTTGGGTTCTCATAACGAGATAACTCGTTCCGTGCTCGATACTCGGAAACTTATATACGATTGGATACGCGGATGGAATATAACCATGTTCAACTTGCGTATTTCCTTAGCTCTTCAAACGCCGCGTTAAAAGTTCGAAAATTCTCTGATTTATCTGAAGCGATGTCTGAAGACCGTCTTAGGAGAAATTTCTCAGTTTGCACCATTCAAATAATCAAAGTCCTATCGACTATCATGTTCATGTTACTATTAGGACTATTGTGTTCCTACTCCATAAATCACTAAATGACTTTTATATCGTTTCTGATTCAGAATTGATCTACTTATTAGTTATTTAGTCAGCTTCCAAAAGGACCTGGATTTTTAGAAATCGTGACGTTTGGAGAATGGTTCAGATTCAAACGTTCCGCATTGAGAAATTACGAACTGCTCGTATTACGAAAGTGCAAACCGAAATCCTGAAATTACAAGACATTACTTCGACCCGATGATGTTTCAATGCAGCGGCAATGTAGGAGTTAGCAGTTCGGAAATCCTCTTGTAGTAAGCAGTACTTAGGACCCACGTAGTTAGGAAGCAGATTACCCTCTCCCATCCCTCTCCTTTTCGTCAGCCCCCCCACATCGCATACTAATCATACAACTAAGAGCATCAGCACATCAGACAGATCTTACTAAGCAAATCAATTAACGTTCACTTGTATTTCACTTTTGACGCACTCGATAATAGACAGTTCGATCGAACTGAACAATGGGGATTTAATATTAATTGTGCAATGTAGACTCCATTTTAGTGCAGCGTAGGCTCCATTTTGTTAAGAGAGTTCGTGAGAGATGCTTACCTTTTGGGAGACTCGATATGCAAATTTAAGAATTAATACAGATTTTTGAATTTGATTGAGTTTGAAGAAATGTTTAAGCTTCTAAATTTCTAAATTACCAAATCCCCAAAAACACCCAAATCTCAAAATTCACTTTTCACTTTTGCAAGTATCAAATTTCTCAAGTTCGTAAATTTTAAATTTCCAAAATTTCAATGCTGCAATTTCCAAAATTTCCTAATACTAAAGTTTCCACATTCCCAAATTACTACAATTCCTAAATCCTCAAACGCCCAAATCTAAAAATTTCTAAATTCTCAAATCCTCAAATTCTCAAATTCTCAAGTTCTCAAATTCTCAAATTCTCAAATTCTCAAATTCTCAAATTTCCACATTCTCAAAATCTCAAATTCCCAAATTCCCAAATTCCCAAATTCCCAAATTCCCAAATTCTCAAATTCCCAAATTCTCAAATGCTGAAATTCTCAAATTCTCAACTGCTGAAATTCTCAAATTCTCAAATTCTCAAATTCTTAAATTCTCAAATTCTCAAATTCTCATATTCTCAAATTCTCAAATTTTCACATTCTCAAAATCTAAAATTCTCAAATTCACAAATTCTCAAATTCTCATATTCTCATATTCTCATATTCTCAAATTCTCAAATTCCCAAATTCTCAAATTCTCAAATGCTGAAATTTTCACATTCTCAAAATCTCAAATTCCCAAATTCCCAAATTCTCAAATTTTCAAATTCGCAAATTCTCAAATTCCCAAATTCTCAAATTCTCAAATTCTCAAATCCTCAAATTCTCATCCTCAAATCCGTAAATCCACATAGTCCCAAAATTCCAATTTCCAAAATGCACAAATGTTTACATTCCTAAGTTCCATCAAATACCTTTCAAATATCTTCCAAGTTTTCAAACTCGGTAACTTAAAAATTGTCAAGTCACATTGAACCAATTGCAATATAAGATTTAACTACATCCAAGTGTATACGTCGAATAGCAATTTGCTAACTAATTTATAGAGCTACCGACTGTTTGATGAATGGTAAGACTCATCAATTAATGGCGACCGTTATAGCTGTCACAAGAGGGAAGATACTCGGCCATTTCTGCTCTAAACTGTAATTTTGTAATTTATTACTTCCAAATATACTGCACGCTAAAACTATAGTTACAATAGGTCCTTGATGCCAGAGTATTTGCTATAACGAACCGGATTCAAGAGTCAATTACTATTTAGAGCTGGGAAAAATGCACTTGTACGTGATCGATTGTAGGTATATCTGCAATGGCACTTTTCACCAAAACATTGTTTCAAGTGGTCACAATTGTTATGTCAGCAAACACGTATGCAATCAAATCTGCATTCTTTCCAGCTGTAGCATTTTGTTCTAACTTCATTCTTTTCACATGTATGTATATTGTATAATTTCATTCGTTCCACCATGTATATCCCATTGTACAACTTCACATCTGACTATGTGACTTCATTTGTTTCACCATATGTATCAAACACAGTATAATTTCATTTAGACTAATATATTTAATTGTATAACTTCACTCATTTCCTCATAAGTGTCTAACTGTGATATTTCCCTCCACCATGTATCCATAACTTCATTCATAGGTAGCGCTGTTAGCTAGCCACAAGATACCTAAATGCAGCTGGATTGATCCTATCAAAGAGTATTTCAAACTTCATATTTTCAACAAGACTTAGTCATTCACATCAGATCGTAAAATAAGAAAAGTTCCTGCAATTTCTAGATCTGATCTAGTGGTTATGATGAAATAACCTCAATCCGGGAACGAGATTAGAAAGCAAATAATTCCAAAGTCATCAAGTGTCGAACAACAAACCTGTTTGAACAATCGTCACTTTCCGAGTGTGTGCTAAGCATCATAGCGGAAACATTGTGCTCAGCACGATGAGTCTCGTCGGTCTGAGTAGACGTTTCGTAGTTTAGCGAAGCGAGCCGTGTAAAAGCGGTGCTCATACGATGCTCGTATTATTCCATAGACGTAGCCACGTCGTCGTTGTGTTTCGTGCAAGCGTTTTCCACGTTTCTTCTGGCGGGTCTCCACAAAGCACGCGTCTCAGAGCAGAATTCTCGCGAAAAAGAGGGTCTCGTATGCGTCCGGGGATTCGTCGAAATATTTCCGCTGACTGCCTTTCTTGTTTCTGCGTCTTGCGGCCAAACGAGAGTAACGGTTGGCACAAGGTGAAACGGAAAGAGGGGGGTTAAGAGGGTTGGGGGAGAGACCAAAGACACGTATGCTCTTTTCTGCTGTTCACAGGCAAACACGGACCACCGGGTCAGTTGTGGCTCCACAAAAGACTTCTCTGCATAGTTTCGACGGTTGCCTATCACGCAAGAGCATGATAACACGTTGTTTCATTATTTTGCTGACGGAGCTTGCGATTTTAGATAAATAAAAGTTACGATCACCTTCCGTTCGCATAACAAATATTCCCCTGATTTGAATTCTTCATGTTCATTTATTATAATTCTATTTCTAGCTCAGTTGCTTTTTATACGATCGACACTGCGGTATTATTTCAAAATTAATGCGAGTAGTTAGCATTATTTAAATAAAAATTGTAGCAAAACTTAGTCACAATTGATAAACATTGAATGACACACCCTAACTAAATTAGAAACATTTTGGTCCACAAACTCTGGAAATGTAAATTCAGAGTAACACACATTCTGCTAACTTAAATACTGTCCTACTTGTAAACTATCCTTATGAAGCATACTTATAAACTACCCAACTTATGAACTACTTCCTCCTGGGCTGAAATATACACCGAGCTCCTGAAGCGACTACCTCCTTCCATAACTGATCGCTCGGTCTCTAATTGCGATCACTTATGAAGGTAAGTTTGTAATCTGCTAAATAAGTTGTATTTCTCCAATCATATGATACCAGGTCATTAAAGTAAGTGCAATGTCATGTAAATACATGTGACAGAGTAAATCGGTATTAAATTTAATGATACATGACTTGCAGGTCAACCGTGTGAATTTCTTATATTTCTTACAACGTAATCTTTGATGTCACATTGATATCGATTCATTCGGATATTTCGAAGCTACTAAATCTTGCAAATAAATTCTCTGAAATATGAGATATGTGTTAACCCAGAGTTCACAAAAAAAGGACAATTTCAATATTTGAAAACATGCTTCCATATTATAAAGTTATAAATAATTAAATAAATAGTGAAGTTCAGTCGAACAAGCGTCTTAAAGTCGTTCGTCCACGAATCGCTCACAGATCATTTGACATTTCAAAAGACTGGAAACGCTCAGTGATAATTTTTAGCTTTCTTTCTTGCACGATGAACGGTGTCATTATTCTCTCACCCAAGACAACTTCTCTGCGGAGACAGGCAAGACTTCCAGAACTTTTTTTTCTTCTTCGCGCGGTGATTTAAAGCCCTTGAGGACGGGGGACGGAAAAAGGTGCTTAATCAAAATCATTGCTTGCGGATTCGCGGCGGGAAACGAGCCGAGGGAGAAGTAATTTTGTCAAATGTATCTAAATTAGCCTTAGTCCATTGTCGCTTTAGAGGTAAATAAGCGGAATAAGACGAGACTGAGATGATGGCGCGTGTTTTACAAGATAGTCGAGCTGAATAATGATGAGAACGAAGCTGCGGATGTTTACGTTCACGACTCTGCAAACTAACCTCGTTTAGGTTTATCGAACGTTCGCTATTTTTCAATTTTAGGATGGTAAATTGACACGGTAGCGATTTAAAGATTCGGATGTTAGGGGAGAATTTTGTATGCAACTTTATTAGTATAAAATGTTATTTTACTGTATCGGTTGCAAAAATCCAGGTTCATTTTTACTGGTTTCTTCATGGTTACTGAAGGTCACTTCAAGGTCACTTGAAAAATTTCTCTGCTATACACTTTTGACACATTTTTGTGTTATTTACGATATACGATTTTATAGCTGTACAAAAAGCAGGTTGTACCTATTCAAATTTCCCTATTAAAATTGCATTTTGACATGTAGCTTTCCTACTTGAGAACGATATTTTAAATCTGTACTAATAAAAAATCACTGACATGTGTCCCACTTTCTGTACCTAATCTCCTATAATTAGTTTATGAATAATTTTCAGGAATTCTTGAAGAGTTCTAATTGAATTAACCCAGATTATCAAATTGCGCAGATATCTGTTAAAATTATTCCGATTAAAATTGTACGATTTGGTTCTTCCACGTTATCGGAATTTTTCAACTCTGTTTATTTGCTCCATCATCTGTCCGTTCCATAATGTCTGATTCAGACAATGATATTTTCCTTAATTTCATCACCGTCCAATTCCCTCGTAGCTTCGTATATCTGTTTCAGAGATGCAGATTGATTTCTTTATTGTTCGCCTGCCTCCTCCGCCTCCATTGTTTCCCTCTGTCATTCAATTTAATAATAATCAATATGATCCATAGTGTACGTAACGCAGCTATGCCGCGAATAGAGAGCTGAAATACGTCAGCGGCATCTCATTCGAAAACAATTTATCATTTAGATAGAATTTCTAAAGAGATTTCAGCTTAATCATGTACGCGTGTACGACTACTTGTACAATTTTAACGGATAAATAACTTTTCGCGTTATTTGTATTTATTGAAATTTATGACTTGTGTTGTATAGCACTAATAAATTTATCGTAATCGAGATTTATGCGCACTGTTCATCTTGATACACTGGAGAAACTGTGTACCAACGTAACATTAAATATGTATTATATTCTACAGCGCCGTTCAAAAGTTTTACATCGCGTCACAAATTAAAATGCTTTTAACTCAACGGTGCATTTTTTTCAGATTCCGAAATTCTTTCAATTATTTTTTGGTTGAAATATAAACGAAGTATAAAAATTTCAGCATGTGTACAAATAATGATATAAAAATAATCTTTCAGCCAATGTATTTCTATCAGAATGAATGCTTTGAAGTACTGAATGAACTTGTTAAAATGTTAATAAACAGATTTTACATCTAGCGTTATTTTTTACAGAAAAAGTAGTATCTTTAAGATTGATCTTTCGTGTAATAATAATACATGGTAAATTATTATGATATTATGGTACCATAATTTGGACATTTCAGTAACGAGCCTTGTCAATTTTCCAGTGAAGTTTGAAAAAAATAAAGTGTCGATTTTTATGTGATAAAACGTGTTCGAACCGATGTCTTATGAATGCAATACGTGTAATTGGGAAACTGTTAAAACTTCTATGCTTCTTATTACGAAGTAGAAGCCCCAGTATCCGAACACCCATTATCTGAATGTCCTAATATCCGAGTGCTCGTTCTAACTATCCCGATATTATACCTGACTATAGCTAACCATACCGTATTCGTATTAGAAACCGTTCTTTTTTCATACAGATTATGATTTGATCCCACCGAATAAATTCCAAAAAATACAGGTATCAAATGTAAAAATTTCACAATTTTTGTACTGTTATTTAGTTTAATGAATGATTTATATTATTAGTAAATATTTTGTGACGTAACGAATGATATCGAAATACCAGACAATCTTCAGCGCAAAAATTCCTGGATCAACTTTGCTTACCACCATAATCGCGTTTGTGCAGCGATTCGCGAAAACTCGTCGAATTCGTTATCAATTTATTGTAACGTGAAATCTGAATTTGTTATCGCAGGCTCGTTTGCAATTTCGTTTTGATATGTCTGCTATATGACGTGCGGATATTGATCTTGGTACACAGTATGCTTATATACGTGTGTTCAAATTTTCGTGAATGTAGAAACCTGTTGATGTGACTCAGTTAATTCCCTAACCTTTCGAATGAGAGCTTCAAGTTGATTTCCTGCGTTTTCTCTCATTTTACAAAAATTTAATTCTTCGTTTGGGAAATTCTATTTCATTGTAATATCTGTTTATGGCGAGTTTACAGATTTTTCGAATAATTTTTAGTATTTTTAGAAATTTAGAATTTTTTAATTAAATTTAATTAAATTTAGAATTTAAAAATGTTTAATTTTTGAAACCTGCTCTGTATCAGAATTATGTATAAATTGTATATTGTATTAGTTGTACATGGTAATTATATATTATATTAATCACATATTGTATTAATTATATACTGCATTAATTACATATTGTACAAATCACATATTAACTATACATGTCATATTGTAACAAATTTCGATTGTCACATCCAAATAAAGATCAATCCTCACGATATAAATTTCGTGATTCAATTAAATATCTGACATAAAATCTGATTACTGATTGCCTAATTCACCTGAAGCTCTCATTGGAATTTATCTTTGAATTTGAAGTTCCCATTGAATTTTGTCAAACGTGTACATTAATACACAACTGTTTTAACTTCATATTTCAGCAGTTATTACTTATTAAATTTGCATTCTGCTTCTGTTTTCCGTCAGCACAAAGCGTCGAAACAAAGATATTTAATATTTCATTCAAAAAGCTCTGTTCGTGTTTGGAATCACATATAGCATATTAAATTACTGTGATATTTTCGACGTATTTGTATTCATTGTTCTTGCAGTTGCATGTGTAATTCAAAATGGACCGGAGTGATATTATTTATTCAGCTGTTATTTTAAAAAAATTTGTAAATTCTTAATGTGGGAGCTGATTGCAACTTTTTCTGTTCGTGGTGCCATATATTCGTCATTGATATATTTAAATAATTTTGTGTCTTATATCGTACTTTAATGTTAATAATTAATTTGTGTTCTGGACATTTTCACTTTGCTGCATATTTAGGTTATGTGTCAGTGGCGCCCTCTAGGTTGAGTTTTATAGCAACTTTCGCGAAGTGGAACATTATGTTGAAGAATTTGACACTTGAAGTTATAAACTTCAACTGTTTTTGTATTTCAAACACTTCTATAGAAAACGTACTTTTTCGCAGAAGCATTTAAATATAAACTTCTCAAAGTTCTCAACTCTACAAAAGTGATATATTTTACTTCTTAAGTCACTCATAATCAAGAGTTCCATAGTTAGAACAGAAATGAAAGAAAATGCAGTAAATCCCTTTAATCAGTGATTGACACACATCTTTTTTCCTACAACCTAACCTTATGACCTTATAACCTTATGATGTCATCCGCCATCATCAGTGATTTGCAAACGTCATAAATTTTTTCGTAATTTTCCTGACCGCAAGATACACAAGATCGCAAGCAGAAAAATCATGGCGTGACAGATCGCGAAAGTGTGAAACCGAATCATTACAGCAAACTTTGATTTCAATTTACCATAATTTACCGGAACTAATAATCATAGATTTCCGTGTTTCATCAACCGTACAGGGAACGTTACTGCTTTCACGATAGCATGAAACGGGCTGTGGATTATTATGCAGATAATGTGCATTTGCAATGTAATGTCGAGGGATATGCTCGTTGCGGCGGTGATGCGTGTGAATGTTCTCGCGACGCTGTTCGTCAAAACGATGAGCTTCGAACGTATGTGGCTCGCTTTTCACGCCTGTTAGAATTATTCTTGTCATTTTCGATCGACCACACTCGCTCTCGTTATGAGCATAACAAATCATTCTGTATATTCATGTCCTAGTTTTTTAACCTTATTAATTCACCAGATCCATCCTTAAAAATGAATAACATTGCTACGAAGAATGTACTGATTAATTCTTCCACAACGGTACTTTTGCCCAAATACTATTGAAATGGCTACAACTGCTGATTTTCAACAAAAGACTGCTAACTTATTTTTATCGAAATGCTAACTATTTAACAAAACTACAATTGCTAACTGGTCAAAAGTATTACAACTCTTACCTGGTTTTTATCAAAACGGTTACAAGTCTAGCTCAAGGAGAGGAAAGAATAGCGATTACACACATCATCCAGCCTTAGATAATTCGGAATGATCTTAAGAATCATTTAGATTAGGCAAGCAGTTCAATGTACCCAGACATAGGAGTAAAGATGTGACTTCGACAGGTAACCCAGTTCTGAGTTACGTAAGTGTGATGTGTAAGTGTCATGTGTGATGTGTGAGGTAAATATAGGAACTCACCGTCACTTGGGACTTCGTGCTTTATCTTTCTCCTTCACATACACCCATCATCATTGCAAATCCTTAGTATTAATCAGGTATATCTAGCGAGAATCTAAAGTCATTCATACGGTCAGAACCTTGCGTTCCTCCAGAGAGCACCTCCCAAGTGACATGAAGCGTGAAGTCACCTGGTTCCCAGGTCTTTATTTCATAGAGTCCTATTGTCTCGAAGCATGTAAGACTCGTGGAGGTCGTCAAGACAGAATGAAGGACGAATTGCCACAATGGTATATCGTATCTGAAGCGTGTTACGTTCACAATAACCCTGATTCGTGTTCAGTCCGGGTCGCAAAAGAAGCGGTGTGAGGTGACGAAAAGACAGAGGGTGGAGGGGTGGAGAATGGATGTCCAACAGAAAGGTCCGCCGCTGTTCTATAGGTTTGCGGTGGCGACCCGTTAAAGGCAGCACACACTCGCTGACGAGGCTTTCCCGGGCTATGCGCGCTTCTGGACCGAGGTTTAGGAGCGGCCGGACGCAAGAAGAACGGGGTACTTTGCCACGTAGTGGTAACAAGGAGAGAGAAACGGGATGGCCGAGCGAGGGAGAAGCAATGGCGGGAATGGGGGTTGAGGGAATTGAGGATCGGTAGAAGCGGAGAGCCGAGCTCAGCGCGGAATCGCCCAGCCGGAAAACGCGACACCACCGGAAGATTGCACTATCGCGCACCCACTTGTTTTCTATCCCCTCGTCCTGGCCTTTCACCCTCCACCCTTTACCCACCCGCACGTTTCTCCGCTGACCCGACACAATCCTTCAATAGCATATACAAATCTGTTTCTGAGCTTCCTTTTGTTGCTACATGTGGTCTGCTCGCTACAGTCTTATGTTCTCTGTAATGGAAGATTAATGCAATCTTTGGTCATAACAATTTCTGGAGTTAGCAATTCTCTTTATGGGGTATTTTATAGCTCTTAAACTTCTGCTATGTTTTATATACTTTTGATGGGTTTGGCTTCTCAGTGTGATGAGGGGCAAACTCAGGGTTGACGTAGGTTGGTAGAGGTTCAAACTCCAAACTCTAGGTATTACTTCTGTTTCATTTTCTGATAGAGGTACTTGGACTTTGTTATCTCATATATTTCAGAAGTGATATTTTAGGGTTAATTTAGGATTTATGTTGGTAGAAGGGTATTCAGACTCTAGACCCAGGAATGTAGTTTATTCTTTCACGGGTTATCTTATAGCACTTAGACTGCTGCTACCTCTTCACGTCAGCTACCCTTACTCTCCGACCTACTAATTGTGAGACACTACGTATATTTCAGTGATCATGTATTGATGGTGTTGGATGACTATCCAGATTGATGTGTATTCAGGATTGAGGTAAGATTGATGTTGATAGAAGACTCATCCAAACTCTAGACTCAGCTTGTTTCTTTTCTTCTATACATCAATTAGGTGTTTCGTATTGCACATGTCAGAATTGATCACATGTTGATTTTAATCCGTATTTAATCTGTATCCAGAATTGTGAGCAACCTTGGTATAAGATATCATAGACCATCAAGCGGATGTACAGAACTCTCTTATCCTTTATCTTATTAAAACCCTCAAGGTTCTCTATGAACGTCCATATTGATTAATATAAATCTCCATTAATTTCTCGTTTCAAAAACAGCAGTATCGACGGTACTTGAACTGCAAATAAAACGTGTCCTCCCCTTTGACGTTGATCTTTCTCCAAACAATTCAGTGCCTTTACAGGAAGAAAAGTGTAGAAAAGCGGGTCGAACAGTTTCAGTCGACGAACGAGTACATGAAACTGTGGGCTTAGTTACACCAACTTCAATGTGCCAGGCAATTTTGTTGAGAAGGAAATGTATTCAGCCAGAGAAAATAGCTGTGCAATCGATGTTCGATGGATTGTGGCTGAACTGAATTTCGACAGGTTCACTGGAGATACGAACGTCGGTCGATGTAGAAAGTTTGATAAATTAAAAGGGGCAGGGTCGACCGTTTGCGCATGCAAAAATACCTCTTCCGTACCTCATTCGGTGCTGGAAATTCAACTAAAAACTGCGAAGTTTGTTCGACAAACGGGAATATTAATTTTATATGAAAGAACTGCATGGAGCGACGTTCGTTTGTGTTCTAAAGAGGAAACGTTGTATTATGAAAATTAGTAGATAAAAGAGGACCGTTGTAAATGGGGGGAGGGAAAATAAAGAATCTAATTTACAAGTGTTTGTACTGCAAAATCGAGAGAATTACTAGGCGAAACTGGATTGGTAATGTACACTTTATAGGGACTGTGAAGAGCGGGCGATCGATATGTAGCGTGGCTCGTAAGTTGACACGTGAAACAAGAGAGAACTGAGAAATTATCAGACGTGCGTTTGTAGCGTCTATATTTTACTGCATTCTCAAATTTCCACATCTTCGTATCTCCTAATTTTTTAACTTCATTTTCCTGAAAGGTCGACTGAAAATTTGAAAACTGTGTAATTCCAAAATTTGAAAAATTAAAGCTGTGGAAACTTGAAAATTTAAAAATTTAGAAATTCGGAAATACAATAATGTAAAAATTCCAGACTCAAGATATTAAAAAAATTCAAAGTTTACAAAAATTGTCCTGTCAACCGATGGCGTCCGTCCATTTCCATCCATTGATAAAGAATTTTCACATGTTACTTTGTGGAGGGAAAAGCAAAACGAAGGAAAGTGTAGAATGCGGAGAAACGATGAGATGAAAGGAAAACGACAGGAAAATGGGAAGACATAGTTTGATAAGTATGAGTGGATGCGCTGCACGAACCCGAGAACGTTTACTAAATTCAGGCTCTGCAAACTCGAGTCGAGGGAAGCCAAACACGGTCTAGGACTTACGGGTAAAGGATTTCCTTGCAACACGACATCAAATTTTTTAAACATGCTATTTCTCTGCTCTCTTTTAAGGTATTTGCACGGGGAAACAGCGAAAATTGTATAATTAAATAATGCACACAATTTGCAAGAACAAGATTGTGTTTGCGAGCCTTTGATATCTTTGTCATTAATTTTACAGCAACTTTGATACTTGTTTTCTCATTCGAAATCTCTGTGAATTTTTAGTCGATACATTTCAAAGGTTAGTGCAGGTATAATCATTGAATGTTCTGAGTAATTTTACACTGGTTTATTCAGGGTCGGTTCATGGTACGCGTTAACTGAGCGATCAGTTAGCGAGGGATGTAACTCGAGGGTTTGATAAATCACTTTGCAATTTTAGGACTTTTGGCCCTAACTATAAGGAGATTTGGAATGTAGAGAATTTGACATTAGGGACTGTGGAGATTTTAATGTTTCTGTAACTTCAGAACCTAGAGATTTGTAACTTTGGGAATTAGGGAAAAAGAGCTTTAGTCAAGACTAGAAATTGTATTTCTAAATTTACTCTCGTAGTTCTTATAAAATTACGAACATTGATCCTCTCCAAATAATAATTGTACATCAAAGCAGGCAATATCACCACAATTCATGAACATGACCTACATATGTGACACAAGTGCAAACAAATCAATTCATAACCAAAGAAGAAACGAAGTGAAAAATAAATTATGAATATGTTGTCGAAACGGTTGTTAGCCAAGAATGGTCGATCGGCCTTCAAAGGTTCCTTTTGAAAGCGCAGAGCACCTTAGCAAGTTGGCAAGTTAAGGGACTGCGATATCGCGCTAGGTTCTCGCATGTATGATCATTTCGCCGGCATTGTACACGAAAGCAGCCCTGAGGCCACGGAATAAACTCGCTCCAAGATATTTGAGAGGCAAGTGTTTCGTGGTACGTGTGCAGCGTAGCGTGGCAAAGTTTGCACCGGGACTGGCAACCGCAGGTCGTAAGGACAAATCCGTTTTCGAGTTTCGTTGGATTACTAGCGAACAAGGAATTTCCTAGATCACCAATACGATCTCGGGTCAGAGGCCGTGGCTGTACATAGCCACTGCACCTATGTACGCGTGTGTATATATATTTCTCATAGGAAGGGTTAGCAACGCCACAAATCAATGGTGTCCAAAGTTTAACGTGGCCCAAGGCGTGTTACACGAGGCGGCGTGTAATTAACCTTTAACCTGCGCACCGACAACGACTTTATAACATCCTGAGTGTACATCCGGTGATGCCGACCTACGTAGACCGCCTCCACACTTCTCCAGACTAATTACTGCCAACTGAGACGAGGAAGGCTGCTTTTTGCGCCAATCGAGATCCACATCTGGATCGAAACAGATCCAGATATGGATAATGGCGAAAGGTCTGGACCTAAGGTAGTTTCAAACGATCGTAGGTAGTCACCGACGATGACCGGTCGTGACAATTTCTAGCCAATTTCGGTCGATCGGTTGGATCCTCGAATGTACCATTCAGACTTCGAACGTGTCGTTTCGCGAGTACTTTCGCTGATCGGATCGTGCCATTTCATCGAAATGGTTCCATCTCACGCACGGTAAGGGCTTTAATTTTGTTCACCTTCTGGTATTGGCCAAACGGCGGGGATATGCGGATAATCGAACGTGACGACACAGATGTCGATCTGATCAAAAGTCGGGGACCAGCACTGTGGGACTCACAATAGCTCGATTGTTAGGTTTGATCAGAGAGATTATGTCTGAAGGTGATCTCTATTTCAACAGCTAATTGCCTGATATTCTTTAACTTGAGCTGCAGTCAGAATCGATAGTTATACATGGATACACCTTTGAATCTATAAATCTACAAATTGATAGACCTTTGAATCTGCAAATCTCCACATTGACAGAATCCAAAAATCTGTAAATGGACTCAAATCTCCAAATTGTTCAATTCCGCAAATCTACAAAATTTGATATCCCTAAACTTCCAAATCTCAAATTGTCACATTCACAAATTCTCTCATTCCCAAATCCTCAAATTTACAAATTTACAAAATGACAAATTTCTGTACTGCAAATTCCCAAATCCTCAGATGCACAGTGTCCAAATTTCTAAATGTCCAAATCCCTACATTCAAGAGCATTGACCATGTTCTCAGTAGTTGTTACAGATGTTTCCTGTGTCTATTTCTCATTACATGTTTCAATACAACCTAGACGAAGTTCAATTTATTATCGGAAACGGGAAGACACTACAGAGAATCTATTCTGCTTATTTGTCTTTGACAATACGTGTGATACTCATTGGCCAAGTTCGTTAACTATACCGATTTCCCGCAAACACCGTACAACTGTTGTATGACAGACTCTGAGTTTCCGGCCGAGTTCTCGAGTGGTTTGGTGAATATCGGGTTCTATCAATTGCCGCAAAACTTTGCGATTCAACAAACGATCACATCGATCGTCCACGTGCCTCGTCTTCGACATTCTACACACCAGAACTAATTCTTCAAACCACTTTCTGACGTCTCTTCGTTTCACCCACATACATTTTTAATTCATTAATTATCCACATTTCGATTAGACCTACGATAATTTTTTGTGATAATTTTATGCTTAAACAAATTCGTATTTTAGGTATAAATGATTGCAAATAATAAATATATATATTTGTGATAAACAAGAGAAACGTAAATATATTTGTAGTAAACAGTAACATATATGTATTTATGATAAACCATAACACATATGTTTATATCAAACAATAATAGCTCATATATGATAAACAAGAATAACGTATACATATTTATAATAAATATTTATGCGTTCGTAACAAACAGTAATATATGTCTGTAATAAAGAATAACAAAATGGTGATAACATATGTCTTCAACATATTTAATTGTAATTTTGTTGCATCAAAAACGTTATTACTATTGGGTGTTCGTGTATGGTACTTTTGGCAATTAGTGCCGTTGGATGCCATTGTAATTTGAAATTCAAAGCCGCCATTTTCGTCAATACGGTCTGCATAATATCCAGGTAGCTGTTTCATTTCATACGTGCTGCATGCATACAGACAAAGATCTTCGTGACGTACGTAGCAACCATCTGATGATATTTCGTACATACTGAATTTCAAACTACAGTCAGTTCATCAGAATCTTAATGGGTCAGATTCATCAGACTCTAGAGTCCTAATTCATCAAAATTCATCAGAATCTAGAGTCCTAATTCATCAGAGTTCTAAGAAGTCACTATGTGGACATGTGATTATACATGGATCATTATCTAAAGAACATAAAGGTCAACTCATTAAATGATCAAGATCAACTCGTTCCCACCATTTTATATAACCTTGTAAAGTTCCAGATGAATACATTGTTAGATAGGTTTCAAATCGACCTAATGTGATCTCTGTAATCTGTTCATATTTACGTCAAGATCTGCATCAAAATGTTCCCCAAACAGATGTCACAAATGGACAAAATTGTTCGTAGTTCTAAAGATGACATTTCAACATTTTCCTCTTGAATCAGTTAAAAAGAGAATGATCAATTTTGTAGGTCCAAAAATGTCCATTTCCTGTTTCAGTTCGTTAAAAAAAGAATTGTTGAGAACCACTGTATTTAACTGCAGAAGTTCACTTCTGCAAGCACGGTTGTTGCTTTGTTAACCGCATGTTCAGTGAAGCCGAACACGTATACTCGGTCCGTTGCATCACACGATCCGGCATTATCATGTCCAATCTACGCAACACAAATCAAAAGCAACGATCGTAGCAGGTGAATCGTTTTCCCCAGTAAATCCCCGGGACATTTCTCAGGGCGCATGAGGCGAATAAAACGAAGGATGCATTCCTTAAACTGGAAGTTTATCAGAGAGTCCCAGTGTTGGTCAAGCTCTGTTCCCTCAACCTTCACGTTTTCTCTTTATCCTTCCCTATTCCGTCGAAAGAGGGGTGCAAAATATTCGAGCAATTTGGTGACACTGCCAAGCGTTCGCCCGGCTCTTTTTATCCGTGGTGTTAGCCGGCTTAGTTTTATCGTAGCCGCATTATCCTTCCTTTTTCCCTACTACCATTCCGTTCCTCTATCCACTCGGTCCTCCCTCAGGATCTTTCTCCATCCTATCCCTCTATTCAGCTGGTCCCTTTCCTTTCCCTCTTCCCGCTGCATTCTGGTTCTTACCTATTCTGGATTAATGCCAGTGGTCTTTCCACCCTAGAATTTTCCTCCCCTTTCAAACGAACGCTACACCCACAACCCTGGACGAAGAATTACGAAGAGGAGCTTTGCTAGCAGCACCGGGTCCGTGTATACTCGTCACGCTCGGTTTACCCCTCTAAGTCGAATCTTCGAGTTCAGAGCTTGTCGCCTCAGGAAGATCTCGAGGGAACGTTACAGGTTGCTGGAGCACACTTATCATGATGCTGAATTCAAACGTTCCTTTTGTGCGTGTGCATGCGCGTAGAAACAGTTTACCAGAAGTATGATGGAATTGATTCTTACTGTTTCATCTTCGTATTTACTGTGGTTATACTGACATTTGCTTATTGCTTTTGCAATTAAAAATATCCGCCTTGAACTTAGGTCCATCTCAAGTTAAGAATATCCACGTTAGACTTATCCACCTGGGATTTAGCTCCATCTCAGATTAAGAATGTGGACCTCAGAGGCCAACACTTTAAAGATATGGACCTTAGGTGCACATTGATATCCTCGTAGCATTAAAGCTGTTCTAATATATAATTTATATACATTAATAGT
Organism: Megachile willughbiella; assembly: GCA_945859595.2. Lineage (NCBI taxonomy): Eukaryota > Metazoa > Arthropoda > Insecta > Hymenoptera > Megachilidae > Megachile > Megachile willughbiella. Next base: position 6,293,287 of record OX243807.1, read on the forward strand.
TGGCATGGATGTTGATTAGTTAGCAAGACTTTGGGCAAGGACGTTAGGTCCACCTCAAATTAAAAATGACCACCTCGATCTTAAGTCCATCTCAAGTTAAGAATATCCACGTTAGACGTATCCACCTGGAATTTAGCTCTATCTCAGATTAAGAATGTGGACCTCAGAGGCCAACACTTTAAAGATATGGACCTTAGGTGCACATTGATATCCTCGTAGCATTAAAGCTGTTCTAATATATAATGTATATACGTTAATAGTTGGCATGGATGTTGATTAGTTAGCAAGACTTTGGGCAAGGACGTTAGGTCTACCTCAAATTAAAAATGACCACCTCGGACTTAAGTCCATCTCGAGTTAAGAATATCCACGTTAGACTTATCCACCTGGGATTTAGCTCCATCTCAGATTAAGAATGTGGACCTCAGACTTAGACCAACACTTTAAGGATATGGACGTTATGGACATTGATATACTTGTAGTATTAAAGCTGTTATAATATATCATATATATGTATATTAATAGTTGGCATGTGTGGATATTGATTAGTTAGCAAGACTTTGGGTAAGGACCTTAGGTCCACAAAGCTTTATGCAATAAAACTTTCACAACATGAGATTAACATATGTGTATAGCACCAGTTATGTACTTGAATAGGTGGACGTCATTCATTTAGCCAGACTGCAGGCAACGTTATGTCCACGTACTCGTATTATTAAAACTGTGCTATTATATCAACATTTGAACATCAATCTGAATATCTTCCTATATTTATATATACTTTCAATGTATGACAGCCAATGATAGTATATCGTTATTTCTGCACATTAATAGGATGTGTAGACCTGGTGCTTCAGGGCTGTTATGTGACTTAACTGTCTTTAAATGCAATTATTAAAAGGGAAGAACGTGAATTAGTTTTTTTACATGACTTCGTTAAAAAATTGCCTAGTCACGAAGTTATAAAGAACATTTTTGCTCCCACTAAATAACAGCAAGATGTGACAGCCAAAGTATAATGAAGGAAACAGTGTCACCTGATGTGAACTTCGTAACTAGTTCCTGCTACAGCGCAAAAGTTCAGATCATTGAAAATACGCTGGTATATTCAGGTAGCTTCGGAGAAGATCGATTTTCCGTAAGTCACCGCAATTGGGACGCGTACCGTAGTTGCAAAACACAATAATGTTGATACGAGGTGTCAGCGAACAATCGGAAGCAAAGATTGATAGGGGTGAGAAGAAAAGCCGTGAAGTGGCATCTCCTGGTAGAAAGGATTCTTCGATAAGTCTGCGCGTTAGGTCGTAAAACATGTTGATCCTAGGAACAAAAATTCCTGAGGGAAAGGCAAGCGACAACGGCATTCATTCTAAAACTCTCGTACAGGTATAGAATCCGCGGGTAAATCCCGGCGGGGCGGTACGTTTATGTCTCGAAAGCTTTTTTTAGTGTCCGCCTATAGAGAACCGGCGTGTGCCGACAAGCACTTTATTTCCTTGATTTCCCGCGCTTTTTATTCGCCCGGATAACGGCCGTTACAGCCGACGTGCCACACGATCCCGGGGCCGATTTGCCCCGTCTATTCATCCGTGCGGCCCTTCGCATCGCGCTGCGTTTTCTAAAGATCGAGTAAATTGTTAAGTGCGCGAGCGTGCACACGCTTCAATACTTTTCTATGCGAGCGGAACTGAACCGCGCCAAGCAACCGCCTCGAATTACGATATTTACCCGCGGCTACGTCGAAAAGCAGCGCGAAAACCCTTGGCTGCCGAAAATTCTGAGGGCACGTAGAGCCGGGAACAGACGGGAAACATCGTAATAAATAATAGCTCGAGAAATCGTCCGCTTCAGAGCTCTCCCTGGTAAAATGCTGCTTTCGTTTAGCTACCGCGTGATGCTGCTTGTACTTTCGACAGTACGCTTCCGTACGTCTGATTCTCGATGCGATTCGACCAGACGGTGCATATATAAATTTCTTAAACCTTTCGGTCTTGAATTACTTCTCGAATAAATATCATGGCTCTTTAAAAATTATCGTTAAAATCTTACATTTAAAAATTATGGTTTTTTAGTTGTATGAACTCCGAGGTATTAGGGATAGAATCAAGTGGCGATATGAGGACATTTATAAATAATAAAATTTGCCGAATTTAGATACACTAAGAATTTATTTAGTATGTCCTTTTATGAGGGCATGGTGAATTTTGTATTTGGGTTAAAATACAAAAATTGATTCTAAAGAGTTCTTTGAATTAAATTATGATTTTTTAGTTGTATAAAGTAATTCCGAGATATAAGGAATAGAATCTATTGACGATATGAGGACAACGTGTATAAATGAAACAAACAGCAAACAGCAAAATATAACATATTTACAAAATTTATATTTATTATATTAATATTAAATTTCTATTTGCATTCTTAATATAAAATAATTATAATTCGTAGTTGCTTTTGTTCCTTTTATTTTTTCCTGAGCTGTGATAGTTCTTCAAAATTCTAAATCCCCTAATTCCCTAACTCTCTAAATTCCTAACACGTAAATTCTTAAGACTTTAAATCCGAAATTTCAACTTTTCAAATGCCTAAGTCTCTAAATTTTTACATTTCCTAGAGAGAAAATTGTCGAATTTCCAGATTTCCAAATTCTCAACTTCCGAGTCCCCAAATGTATAGATTCACAAGTTTCTAAATCCCGAAATTACCAAATTTCTAATTTTCTAATTTTCTAAATTCCTAAATTCCTAAATTCCTAAATCTCTGTATCCCTAACTCCCTAGATCCTGAAAATTCTCAAATCCTCACATTCCCAAATTCCTACATTTCCAAATCCCCAAAACCTTGAATTTGAAAATCCCCAAATCCCTAAATCCCCAACTTCTCAAATTTTCAAATATAAAAATCCCCAAACTTCCAAATTCCCTGGTCTCCAAAGTCCCTCACTTTCAAATCCCCAAATCCTTAAATCTCCATCTCCTCAAATTTCCAAAAATAAAAATTCTCTAACTTCCAAATTCCCAAATTCCCAAATTCCTTCATTTCCAAATCCCCAAAACCCTGAATTTCAAAATCCCCAAATCGCTAAATCTCCAACATCTCTTTACAAATATAAAAATCCCCAAACTTCCAAATTTCCTAGTCTCCAAAGCCCCTCACTTTCAAATCCCCAAATCCTTAAATCTCCACCTCCTCAAATATCCAAAAATGAAAATTCCCTAACTTCCAAATTCCCAAATTCCCAAATTCCTACATTTCCAAATTCCCAAAACCTTAAATTTCAAAATCCCCAAATCCCTAAATCCCCAACTTCTCAAATTTTCAAATATAAAAATCCCCAAACATCCAAATTCCCTAGTCTCCAAAGTCCCTCACTTTCAAATCCCCAAATCCTTAAATCTCCACCTCCTCAAATTTCCAAAAATAAAAATTCCCTACCTTCCAAATTCCCAAATTCCTACATTTCCAAATTCCCAAAACCTTGAATTTCAAAATCTCCAAATCCCTAACTCCCCAACTTCTCTTTACAGATATAAAAATCCCCAAACTTCCAAATTTCCTAGTCTCCAAAGTCCCTCACTTTCAAATCCCCAAATCCTTAAATCTCCACCTCCTCAAATTTCCAAAAATAAAAATTCCCTAACTTCCAAATTCCCAAATTCCCAAATTCCTACATTTCCAAATCCCCAAAACCTTGAATTTCAAAATCTCCAAATCCCTAAATCCCCAACTTCTCAAATTTTCAAATATAAAAATCCCCAAACTTCCAAATTCCCTAGTCTCCAAAGTCCCTCACTTTCAAATCCCCAAGTCCTTAAATCTCCACCTCCTCAAATTTCCAAAAATAAAAATTCCCTAACTTCCAAATTCCCAAATTCCCAAATTCCTACATTTCCAAATTCCCAAAACCTTAAATTTCAAAATCCCCAAATCCCTAAATTCCCAACTTCTCAAATTTTCAAATATAAAAATCCCCAAACTTCCAAATTTCCTAGTCTCCAAAGTCCCTCACTTTCAAATCCCCAAATCCTTAAATCTCCACCTCCTCAAATTTCCAAAAATAAAAATTCCCTAACTTCCAAATCCCCAAATTCCACAATCTCTAACCATCCAAATTCTTATATTCTCAAATCCTCAAATTCTTAAACCCCAAAATTTCAATTTAAATTCGAAAATTTAACGGACACCCTTTCACACAGTATTTTAACATATTCTACTATAACATCGTTACTGCACTGATCATTAAGCGTCCATACAAACACCGCGGACACAATATTCCAAAGAGAGATTTGGAATCTCGTTGCAGCCCGTACTAGGTTTAGCATATGCGTGTTACCAGAGAATTTTCCACGATTTCACGTATTCTAATGTAATGGTCGTTGTACATGGGCGGTGTTTGTACCACCGTTTACGGTAAAGGAACAGCCAACCCCTCTTTCCCTTCGTTGACCGAGTTGCATAATGTGCTCGCCCACAGGGAATAATTTCCCTGATCCAGGTAAAAGTAGGTGGTCCGTATATGAAAAACAGTTAGAACCAATTATAGCCGGAATATTTCACTCACGAGAATTTACATAACGAAACACCACGTGACGCAAATAATTTCGTAATCGCTCAGAAGCTTAACAATTAACTTCCAGTGGTGCTACTTGCAATATTTTATTGCACATTCTTTTATTTACATTTTTCCAGCAATTTACTACATCTAAACTATGCGATAATACTAATTCTACATATATTAAAATGAGCGAAGGTTTAAGTTAATTATAATTGAAACTGTCTACATAACGTTACAAAATAAACAATTATCTTCATACAGTAGAGGCTAATTAAATTGCTATCAATTAATTATAGGGATTTATTAATGCAATTGGAAGTGAAGTGTTACACCGTGCAGGTTTTGTAATATTGGAAATGGAATTTATACTGTGCTACATAAATTATACGCTTACGTGTGTTTCGCGTGCCATTAACGATACAGGAGCACGTGGCCGAGAATTTCCTGTAAAGATATATTTTCCCTTTGGAATTTAAAATTTGTATCGCGTAAAGAATACCAATTTCTCGATCAAATATACCGCCTGTCTTCCACGCACGATTAACATACTTAACTGAAAAATGGAAATGGCGTACCGTAACTCACGCTGATTCGCCATATTTGAATTTCAGATCCCGCGATATATCCTCGATAAATACAGATGCGTTCGCGAAACGTTTATGAGGTAAATTACTTATCCGGGATACGACGTTGTAGATTACATTTGCTCGAGTGGAGTTACGGGTTTCCGTATTTCCATCCATGTAAGTAAAATATCGGATAAATATTTACGTTCCTTTTTCCTTCGGCTACAATATCAACATTACTGCTGCAGGAAATTTCTGTTTGATATATTTCAACGTTTTAAATTTAAATTTTCAGCAAACTCGTTGCCTTTGTATCGTGTTCCGAGGGAAATGCTTCTCTGCCAGGATAATAACCACCCTTGACATCGTGCTTCAGCTTTAAACACGCGCGTCGATGGGATACATGCTAAAGTAATCTATCGCAGAGAAGTTACAGTGAATATAACGTGCACAAGAATGTATTGGAATACCTTGTTGGAAACGGGGAAACTGACAATTAGCGAAAATACCTTCCTCGTTTGTTCAACACTCATAATGTACACGGGGGAACAAAAATTTTAGTCGGCCAGGTGAAACGCTAAGGGGATCAAGAGCCTCTTTATGGCGTTTATGTTGTAATTGTTCCAGTGTTTCTGCAAGCTTTCAACATGACTACAATTTGCAATTTTTTTAAATATTTTATTATCAAGTTTTCAAATTCTGAAATTACTAAATCTCAGAATCTTAAAATTTGGAATTATTGATTCAAATTTTTAAATTGTGTAACTTCTAACTCTTGAAATTTCTAAATTCCGAAATCTTTACATCTTGAAAACGTTAAATGCAAAAATCTCTAAATTTCGAAATTCCCAAATTCAAAAATTTTCATATCGTGAAATTTCTAAGTTCCCAAACCCCCAGTGAAACCTAAATTCCTGGATTAAATTCCGAATTCTCTAAATTTCTAAATCCGTACTTGCCGAAATCTCTAAATTCTGAAATTCTTAAATCTCGAAATCCCTAAATCCTTGAGTCTCGAAATCCCACAATCCTTACGTCCCCAAATCTCTAAGTCCTCAAAATCTCCAAATCCCCCAATGCTCAAATTTAGAATTCTCTGTAAATACCTTGATACAAAAAAAGTCCACAATTTCTATATTATAACCGACTTCTAAAATTGAACTTTTCTCCGTCACTAGCAATAGAAAGCAGGAAACGGAGAAAAATGAATCTCGATCATAATACTCGTTATTCAAAGGCAATCTGTAGAATAGATCGACGGCGAGCGAAGGAAGCTCTCAGTCTTTAATTACTTCCGACCAGAAACATCAATTCGCCGTAGATTGAAGTAGAGAAAAAGAAATGAAAAACTCTTACAGCAGAAAATCAGCTAACATTCGAGGTGTTAATTTTCGTTGTTCTCTTTCGAACAATTTTCGGTTTCTTATCAACATTTTTCAACTCGAAGTTTCATTGCCGCAAATTTCCATATTTGTATGATTGTAAGAACAGTGTATGTCAATTTTTCTTTATTTCAAGGTTTAACCTTTAAAATTTTAGTTAAGTTAGTTTAATTTGTATAGTTTCGTTTCGTATAATCGTTTGACTATGAAATAATACAATTATTTGTTAAGGTTATGTGAGCTGAAATAAAACATAAATAATAATGGTACTTTCATTAATTTTGATGTTACGAAAGACGTGAAAAACTTAGCAGTACGAAAAGTACATTATTTGGACGTATCACGATGAAAAGCAATATGGCGTCGGTCGCGGTCGATGCGCGGGAGATTCAAACGTATCTTAACTACAAGTATGCACTTTCTATTAAATATTTATTGTCATAGCATGAAAATTCTATATAATTGTGCTGGAATATTTTATGATTACTTCACCTCGAATGCTGTATATCATTGCCTTAATTAATGACGGGAAAAAAGTTATTTATGCCTATTGAAATACATAAATACGTATTTACAAATAAGAAGTTATGAGACAAATAAGTTTGAGAATAATTCAATGAAAATAACTGAAGTAAAGAGACCAATTCTTGCCAAGTAAAATGACGAATAACTGAGTGAGTAAACACAGTAGTTGAACATTTGATCACCAAGCCTGACAGCATTTTGGACCAGTTAATACATCAAAATGGAGATCTTCGAAATATCATTTTTCTCTGCCTACGCAGCGAGGATAAGCGACATGCAGACGTGCAACATGGCGCGCTCATTCGTACAGATAAATTTCCAGCGTGGCCAGGGATATACCAGAGGACGGTTTCGTTTTTGTGGAGCGTAATTGCCGCAACCGAAATCGATGAATATTTCAGCGTATACTGTAGCGGTGCTTGCACCTCCACGTTTGATGGCATCCGCGCACACGTGCCATCCCTCTTCCTGCTTCCACTTGTTCGCCAAACCGTCTCTTCAGCCTCCTCTATTAACCCCTTTCTCCTACTCACCACCGCTCCAACGGCCAACGAATATGTTCATTCATGCAGTTATTTATTAGTTCGGGCAATTAGCATTAATTAGCGCAATCTGGCACAGAGTACCATCCCCTGTTCCAATTCTCGGCACACCGCGACGGATATAATAGCGTTGGGTGGTCACGATGTTTTAGAGGGAAACAACGACGACAAGGCTCGTTGCATCGCGTACTGACGCGTAGATTTGCTTCTGTAATGTATGCTCGCCTTAAATCTACTCAACGCGTTCTTACAATATTACTTCCCGCCAACTTATGACTGTATTCGCGCCATAAACTTGGGACTTCACGGTTTACACTTTTACATTCCACGGAAGATAACTTCAGTTTTCTGTGACTGATAGCATCTTCTAGATCATTTTTAGTCTCAACTTTCACTGATTGCAATCATCTTTCAGTTTCAATTTTCATTGACTGAAATCATCCCTTAGTACCAGTTTGCAACGACAGCAATCATCCCCTGATTTCAGTTTCAATATTCTATAATTGAAATCATCTTTTAGTCTCAACTTTCACTGACTGAAATCATCTGATCTCAAATCTCAACGATTGAAATCGTCTTGCAGTTTCAATTTTCATTGACTGAAATCATCCCTTAGTACCAGTTTTCAACGACAGCAATCATCCCCTGATTTCAGTTTCAATATTCTATAATTGAAATCATCTTTTAGTCTCAACTTTCACTGACTGAAATCATCTCATCTCAAATCTCAACGATTGCAATCATCTTTCAGTTTCAATTTTCATTGACTGAAATCATCCCTTAGTACCAGTTTTCAACGACAGCAATCATCCCCTGATTTCAGTTTCAATATTCTATAATTGAAATCATCTTTTAGTCTCAACTTTCACTGACTGAAATCATCTGATCTCAAATCTCAACGATTGAAATCGTCTTTCAGTTTCAATTTTTATTGACTGAAATCATCCCTTAGTACCAGTTTTCAACGACAGCAATCATCCCCTGATTTCAGTTTCAATATTCTATAATTGAAATCATCTTTTAGTCTCAACTTTCACTGACTGAAATCATCTCATCTCAAATCTCAACGATTGAAATCATCTATCAGTTTCAATTGTCATTGACTGAAATCATCCCTTAGTACCAGTTTTCAACGACAACAATCATCCCCTGATTTCAGTTTCAATATTCTATAATTGAAATCATCTTTTAGTCTCAACTTTCACTGACTGAAATCATCTCATCTCAAATCTCAACGATTGAAATCATCTATCAGTTTCAATTTTCATTGACTGAAATCATCCCTTGTTTTCAATTCTCAATGATACCAATTTTTCATAAAAATATAATATTCAAGATGATTATGTTATAACTATAATACTAAAATATTGAAGAGGATTTTTTTTCAATAAATTCTCCATTCGTAGTTTGAAAGATATTATATAGGGTGTACCGTAAGTGTATATCAGTGTACATGCATCTCTAGTGTATATCAATTTGATGTTATTATAAAATCCCTCTTTTGTACGTAACTAAACATAAACGGCTAATTGTTAATTAATTCATTACCCCCAGTAAAACAAAGAGTGAAAACAATTCCTGGAGTAATATCCTTAATAGATTCTCAGAAAAGTCTCCTTGGTCTACAAAAGATCCATTATGTTTCATTAAAGCTGCTTTGACACGAAGAATAGTTTGAAATATTTTCACAAAGGAGTTGACGAGGCTTCTTAGCAATATATATTATTTTAATTTGATTACCTTCTTAATAATGTGAGGTTTTTTAACAATGTGTGAGATCGTTTGATCGTTTATCCGAGTCTTTGTGCATTTGTGTGGTGAACCATAGCAATCTCTGATTAGTATAATGCGGTTATTATTCCTGGCATTCTGCGATAATTTTGTAACAGTTCTCTGTAACTGTTCACTGATCAAGGATATGTAATTAACAATTGTGTGGCGAAGCGTGGTGATAATTCTACGTTATAGCGTGCATGAATGCGAGAAGTACAGATAATCCGTTGTTTTCATCTCGCATGAAAACGCCGGAAGTTGACAACTTGTGTGCTTTGGGCAAAACAAAACGGTACTCGTTATTACAAAAATTACTGTTTAATCAAGTCTTCTTTCACACTTTATGGGTGCTATTTTTCGAATTCTGATCTTTTACTTTTTTTTGAAACACTCTGTGAAATCATATGTGCTGGAAAGCATTAATGAGCAAGAAATCACTATGTTATCAGCAAGAAATCACTGTACTATATACAATAAGATATACAGGGTGTGATTCTGAACAACTCTGATGTTTTTTGTTAGTAATTCAGAAGCGAAGTTTCAAACCCCATTTTTGCAAAGGAAAAAGTTCCAAATATTGTCAGGTACCCCTATCTGGGAGTTAAGTTGTGAAACACTCTGTATATCTCATCAATGTACACAGTAAAGAAACACTGATTATAAAACAAAACTTCTTTCCACCCTTTAAATTATAATATTTATCTAAGATATTTAAAACACGTTTATTTTAAGTATATCCTATACACAATACTCATTTTTTCCAAATCTTCCCCCAAACATTTACCGAGCAGTCAACATTTCTCGAAAATAAAACTTACCATATCAAGACACCTCGCTCCGAATAATACCGAAAAGGGATGATCGAATTGAAAAGCGATGGGGTCGAAATTAAAATTGAAGGTCACCTCTAGCACTTTCAAGCTGAATTGACAAAGACCTGGCTGAACCTTTTGGGACATTAACATAAATCCGATAAAGGTTTAGGTACGATAACAATTCTCTTCGCTCTTCTTCGACCATTTTACCACAGCCTGGAGCTGTCTAACGAGAATACGTACACCGACTGTGCAAACAAGAACGTATAACACTCATCGGTGCGTTATTCGAATATATAGATCAGAATTAATTACTAAACTCTTGTTTCGCAAAAATAAAAATAATAATGTAGGGCTGATTGTATCACATCACTTTAGGGTTCAATCATCGTAGAATTTATTTGTATTATATCTTAAGGTTCGATCATCGTAGGAATTGCATCACATCATACTGTTTAATCGTTTCATATCATCATAGGACTTGTAAGGTTCGATTGTATCACATCATCATATGTCACTAATATTAGACTGTTAGTGTATTAAATTATATAATTATATAAACCCAATATTAGATTGTTACTGTATTTGAGTTTTAATAGAGAAAGGACATTTGTCAGAACAGACACCTAGTAAGTGGAAAGATTTGAGTCTAGATGAAGAGTGATAGGCTAAATAGGCCGAACATTTTCCTTCCAATATTAAATATAACTTGTACATAATTCAATTAAAATTGTGCCAGTTATTTCAAGCATGAACCTTGCCGTCTTCCAACATAATGCTTAAGTTAGACATCGAAAAACTTGTGAGTATATAAATTCAAAGATTTGAAAAGGAATAAATAAAATGAAAGAAAAGATCGTTCACCTACATCAGATCTCAATGTCTAATCTCCAGCAAATCTACTAAACATATTGATTTAAAAATTGAAGAGCTACGCTTTGAAAGTGTGAACATTGATCAGTTGGCGCGAATATCGCTTTGTAAGAACCCGACGAATTTTTCGCTTCATTATCAAAGGTTTTCTACTGCAGAGAATCTGGACTGCAATGCAGCCACATCAAACGATCATTGTCAGATCTATAGCGAGCCAATGTTCAATTACGTCGCAGGTACAATCGAACTCGTCTTCTTAAGTTACGGCGATTGCAACGTCGTTTAATCGGTTATCAAGTAACCGGTCACTCGTAAAGTTCATCCAGCGAAAGATCGGGTCGGGTCAACGATCGCACGCGAGAACTCACACCGATCGAAATTTCCTGGCGGGAAGAAAGCCTGCGCGCCATGAATAATAGGTATATCGATCACCCTCGGTCGATATGTAATTTACGAATGATTAAACGCGAATCGTGAGCCGATCGAGCGGTGCCGATTAAACGCGAATCGAAGGACACTTCCGTAACACGCGAGCGTAACAGCTTTAGCGAAAAACTATCTGCATTTTTCATCCGCCGCCGGGTGTTAAACGAGAATTAGGTATTATGGATATTTCTCTGTGGGTTTTCGAAGCTTTCCATCGGTTTTCCTCTTATAAGAATTTAAACGAAGTATCGGATATATGAAAAAGTTACAAAAACCAGTCAATCGCTCGGAGATTTTCATCAAACTTTTTCTGACTGATCCAAAAATATGGCCACACATTTCGTCGCTTTGCACGAAAAATGAACTTGATAAAATTGCAGGAAAAATTAACGAACAGCAAAGAAATGACTGAAACATTATCTCGATGAAGATTAAGACTTTGTGGCTTAAAATAGGAAACTTGTTGAATGGTCATTTTATTTTGGCACTTTTAGTATTAATATTTACTCCTTTCATCCGGATGTACAAAATTATCTTCTTAAAAGCTATGTTCCTCGAATTATATGAAGAGTTCAAATCTAATTAAAAAATATTTCTTTTGGAAATATTGCAAAGTGTTGCGAGGAAAGGACTCGGAGTGGAAATTGTGAGGTTGAAACATAGCCGAAGCGTGTGGACCTCTGTGCACCATTTAAGGATTAAGGCAGAATATTGTACCGCCTGTTTAAGCGTCCTAAATAACACACCGCCCCTGTTTGTTTGGGTTACAATGTAAGACATTGCCCCAAGCGATTGTTCTGGTGCCTGTCCCTGGTTTAGAGGATCAGTGTTGCGCGTGCACTGTTAAACGCACCCATTGCCAGTTTAGCCCCCTCGGTTGTTGGTGACACGCTTCACTGTTCTGTTCACGGGAATGGAAGGGATTTATGTGCTTGGAAAAGTCCATATCGTTGATTTAATAAGGGAGGGGTCTCGAGTGTCCCTTTCATATTCTGGCCTACTTTTGCCGTTCAAACGTGTTCTCCACATGTGAAATTTTGGACATGGACAATTTTAAAGCTTCTTGGTTAAAGATTTAAGTAATTCTCTTAGTTAATGCTTTAAGTAGATTTAATTAAGAAAATGTATAACTACGAACTGAACATGTCAATTCTATATCTTTGGTCAAAGGTAGACATTAGTGAGTTATTCCCGTTTGAATATTTCCATACTATTCATTGATATAGTATTCTTTGTATAGTAGATTGAATCTGTGAAAAACCAACAGATCGGTAACAGTCTATAGTTATTTCGTATTGTCTAACTACGTTTCAAAATCCGCCATTTCATGTGTAATCAGCCAATATGGGCGTACATGTGTTCTCATTGAAACGCTAATACAGAGTCCACACGAATGTTATCGAACAGAATTCTGTGGCTATACGTGTACCTATAAGGTCATAACCTGTACAGGGTCGTTTGTTCATGTTAGCAGCTAAATAAATAGCAGGTATTTGCTATTATTCCTTCGCTGAATCACCGCCTCTGCATTAAAAATGGCGATAGCTGTGTGCACGAGGCACTAATATGGCCTCCCCCTTGAGATATTCCCCCATGTTCTTTTCACGTCGTCGCTGCAATCACTCTAGTTTAACCCCAGAACTAACTTCAATAGCTTCCACCCTTCCACACTTCATGAAGTCAAATTGTTCATGGCACAATGCCATCAGAATCAATTTTTTATGAACTGATACTTGAGTAGATGTCACAAAGTTCAGAGTGAATGATTGTAACGAGTAATTATGTGAATTCTAGTGGATTTTGGTATGAAGGTTATTTATATTGAAGTATGCAATCTTTCATCACGAAATTGTGAATATTTGTTAACACGTCGCCGCAGTGAAAAGTGACGTTTCTGGTCAGACACGATATAATACATTAAGAACAAGAGTACTCTTTCAATTTCGTCTTTTAATCTGTTAATGTATATCATTGTCAACGTTAGTAGCCTTCAAATGTTCCTTTCGTTTGTTTTTTCTGTAAAAAATTAATTTAATTGAATTTGCTGCACCGGTATGACCACCGATCAACGCGTTGAAGTATAAAACCTGAAGAAATTATACGATTTTGCGCATTCTTCCTTATATCAGCAATTACAGTAAATAAAGAGTGTTCCTAGCTTTTCTCGTAAAGTAAATTCCGAAGCAGGAAACGGCCATTTAACGAGGTCATTTAATTTGGAGCTTTAACACGTTGATTGTAACGGCGGAAACAACTTTGCGTACCACGGCACGCAATAAATCCAATTGCTTCTTCTGAATTCAACCATTTAGCTTTTTACTTTCAGCTTTTCTTTTACTATTTTGCATAATCAATGCGAAGTGCTGAAGGGCGACTTGCATCACAAATTTAATATAATGGAATAATGAAGAAAATGAGGGTGTCATTTTGATCAAAATTGCACTGATAATGTAAAATATACACCTGAAAATTTAAACTCTAAAATTTAATTAGTCTGGGACGTTCGAATTTAGACAAATGTTTTTCGATTCCAAATTCTGATCAATACTATTTATTGTCTCGATCCTTTGGTATTATTTATTATATCAAATCTCGATGCTTCAGTACTGTTACATCAAATTTTTATTCTTGCAATAGTATTCGTTATATCAAACTTTAATCCTTCAATAGCATTTATTATATCAGACTTATATCTTGCCATTTATTATACCAAACTCTGATCGCTGATAATTTAAAATGTCATCAATTTGTAAATATCCTTAAATTCTCGAACTAAAATTGCTATATCCATCATCGAATCCTCCCGTTAAAATATAAATTTTCATTCTCGCACATAGAATGCTATAAATTCCTCCCAAAATAGTGCGACTAAAAATGTTATTAGTCATCATCCTTGCTGAAACTTAAAATATAAAACGCAAACTGATTATTTTATCGCGCAGTATCTCACCGCATGATATATGGCCAGCACTTCGCAGAGGCTTACGTCCAATTTAAAGCAATCATATAACCGAGGACAGGCAGCAATATCCCCAAAAATAAAATTCGCAATTGTCCACGATAACAGCGAAATTTCATTGCATTTTTCACAGACGTTGCCTCGCAATGCCGCCAGGAGCCATTTCCTTTATAATCATGGGACCTCGAGCAAATGACTGGGCGAACAAATAAACCGATACATCCCAATGAGATTTGGAAACATGCATGGAAACGTTAGGCGGAAGAGGTAATCGTTCGGACGTATCCGAAGGTACGCAAGGGCATTCACGGAGTTTTATTACCCCTGTTTTTGTCAATACCCGTAGGGTACGAGGCGTCGTTTCTTTCTCTTAGCAGTGATATTTCACCATGGTCAGAAGAGACGTTCGCCTCTTAAGCGTCTGAACCCGTTGGTCCTGGTTCGGTTGACAAAGAAGGGTGAGAGAACGGGATAGTTATCCGCACTGCAGAATTGCCATTTTCCGGTTTCTCCCTCTCCATTTCACTCCCCTAATCCCAACGCCATAAATTAGCCAGGACGGAAGTTCGATACGTTCGTAGCATTTGTCCATGGTACACCGAAATAAAGAGCAGTTTGAGTAATAATGCGCGACCTCTGTTTCCTCTGCCGCTCGTTCAATTATTTCGATCGTACGAATCACCGACATTGTACTTCTCTGCAAGGGTTGCTACGTCTATAGGGAAGAAAACCCATGAATATTTATATGCTGCGCTCGCAAAAAATCCGGTACATGTCTATTTGGATGATACAGTTGGATAGACAATTATTCCTCTTTATTTAATTTTTACTTTTACCTTTCTTTCTTTATTTAATTTTACTACCTTTTTTTAATTTAATTTTAATTTTAGAGTCTATAAATAGTTAAGTATTCCCCATAGATACAGATGAGTATATGCCTAATTGTAATTTTAACCTAGTCCTTGACAATTTGAAAATAACATATGAGGGGAATTATTCGATTAGGAAACTTTTCCGTGTAAAGACGTTCGTGCGGCTCAGGCAACTCCATTACCACGACTATGCATACATCGCATGTGTGCTATTTCTTCGTTAGGGTAATACGCTGATATTTTCAGCACGATACTTTGCAACTTTGTAATACTAGCTACGCAAGAGCCAGGTGACAACTGACTGATTGCCGATGAAATCTTCCGTCATAAAGTATGTATGCAAATTGAATGGGGACATAGCGGAGTATAAACACTGAAGTATACGTCCCATGTGGTGATGGAAGTTAATCATCGTGCTAACTTACGAAAATGTTTGTCCCGTGAACGGGTGACCTTTTGTATGTTCGCGTACGTATGTTTTTTGTGATGTAGTGTATTCTGTGTTATTGTGTGACATACAATGACCTTTTTGGATAATTTGTTGGGGAGTATTGGATTACATGTTTAACACAAACCAA
Source organism: Megachile willughbiella (assembly GCA_945859595.2). Taxonomy (NCBI): domain Eukaryota; kingdom Metazoa; phylum Arthropoda; class Insecta; order Hymenoptera; family Megachilidae; genus Megachile; species Megachile willughbiella. The sequence goes on from OX243807.1 coordinate 6,309,153, forward strand.
TCGACTAATCGATGTTTGATAAGAAAAGGTTTCATGGTATAAATAGTTTCGTATCTAAGAAGAAATGGATATATTTTTATTGATTTTTCTTGAGCCCAGGTTTTATTTAAATAAGTTCAGTGTTTGTTAGTTCAGATGGTTCTCGTGCAGTGAGAATAATAACGAAATGTTTTTAGATAATTCAATTCACTGTGTAATAAATTATTTCTTAAACCCATTTCCAATAGAGAGAACCGCGAAGGAATTGTGAAAGAATTTCGAAGGTTTTTTGAGAATTGTTGAATTTGCAGAATCTGATAATTGTGAAACTTGAGAAATTTGAAAAATCTGCAAATTGTGGAATTAAAGAGAACAGTAAAATTTGAGGACCATAGAATTCGATAAACTTGAGAAATTTGAGAATTATATTGAAAATTGTGGAATTAAAGAAATTTAAGAACAGTGAAATTTGAGGACCTTGAGAATTGTATACTTCGAAAAATTTAAGAACTCGTAAAATGTAAAAATTGTGAAATTTGAGAAATCAAACTACTAACCCCTTAATCTAAGATTTTTTCGATAGTTGAGCTAACTAATCACTTTTGTAATATTAAACTTGAAATGTTATGAATGTGATCCTTAATTCTACAAATTGTAATTGATATTGAACTGAAAACGTAGGGTAAATACAGTTTATTCTTGTTATATTTGAACTGTGGTCACGAGTGTGGTGCGTCACGAGTGTGTCATAAGGGTTAACATACAAAAAATACATTTTTTCCTTAATAAACAGCCATTTGAGCTTCAACAGTTTACATAGAGAATATTCGTCGACAACGCTGTAATTTACATTAGTAGAGTAAGTAGTAGAGTAACCCAGTGCATTCAAGTGGTTGCGGATAGCGATAGGGTTAGTTCATCAAAATGAAATCTTACTCTACTCAAAATTTGCTTTAGCAACGTAACCTAACCACATCGTTTGCATGACGATTTTCGCACTGGAATTAGCTATTCTAACACCTACTTAGAGACCTAACCTTAAAAGCAGATCTGTGTTTACGTTCTCACTTGAGGGATAAATTTTGCTACCTAATTTGCTCTCTGTAGAAATACCCTCTTGCGGATCGTTAAAAAAATTGCTCATGCAAATTTTATGGGAAAATGTAAAACTTGGACAGAAATTTATACTGTCACATAATTTTATTGTTGATCACATCTGATTCATCTTCTCGTAGCTTTTTATGGAACAAATAAATTTATGTACTTATATTTCTACCGTCTCGTTTATATTTAACTGCTCCCTGTATTTGGCAGATTCATATATCTTTCGAGTAATTTTAACATGTCGAGCTTAATCGTTATGCGCGCCAACTAGCGTCAGAAGAAGTTCAACAGAACTTAGAAGTCGCGGATGTACAATTAGATAAACACGAACAGCTTTAGATAGGAATAACCGGAAGTCTGGTCGTGAATTAATTTTGCACGGGTGCGGATGGTAATTCCATGTTGTTCCTCGCGTTAACCAAATTACTTAATCGGTAAACTAACAAAAATACTGTTCGAACAAACTTTTGCACATTTTTATTTTGGACGTTGACAAAACCATCACAAACAATGTTAAAAATTGAATTTACAGAAAAATCTTATATTAACAACTTTGGTGTGTTTAATCACTTCTGATTAAACTGTACAAAAATAAATATTGCTAGTTGTAATTACAGAAAATTTTTGTGATACTGTCACAATCTTTTTCTTTGTTTTATAGAAATGTTTGATAGTTTGATTTTATAGAAATGTTAGATAATTTCATTGATAATTATACTATTTAAGAGAATGCAAGAGAATGCAGAATTTAAGAGAATGCAACGTGTTAGAATAAAAAAGAAACAATGTCAGAATTATGTGAAAACCATTAGTTCGGTGCACATAACCTAAAATAAATAACGTATAAAATTCTTTCGTACAAAGATATCTTATACTAGAAAAAGACCGATACATGCATACGGAATTATTGGAATCGCTTTATTTTTAACTCTGTATTTACCGGAACTTATAACTCTTGATACGTAGCCAGTTTAAAACGGAGGACTAAAATATATCCACGATACGGAACAGTAAATGTCGATCGCACGATTTATCGTGAAAACGTGACAATAACCTGTACTTATCTTTGGCACGCACTCTGCTCAATTCAACATTCGCATTTGATCGTTCGAGCAACTGAGCTTCTTTGCCTCCGCCATCTTTTATTTATTGCAACTGGAAGAGAATTAAAAAAAGCTTAAATGTAATTCCCAATAATGCATACGTTACGATAACTGAAACAAGAACAAATTGTTTAATCCGAGAGTTATTATTTCATATTGAAAATCAATTCTCATATTTCAAAGCTATTATTTCATATCGAAAATCAATTCGGACCTGTCATTATTTAATATTGAAAATCAGTTATGTTTCAAAGTTGTAATAATTTTCTATAGGAGAGCTCCACTTCTTGTGCGTTCGACGTGTGCTCGAATTTAATTCCCTTTTGTGCGTACACGATAAATTAACCGAATTATTACGTGCGACGATAATAAACGGATCAATGGAACATTTTAAAGGAGACAATAAAATATTTGCCGTCTAGTTTTTCAGCGAGTTTTTTACACCGACAGATCCATAATACCGGTTCCGTTAGAACGTGTTATAATTCGTTTCGTTAATATTTTTACGTATAAAATCTGATCAACGCTTTATACGGGACGAAAGCCATTCGCATCACGCAAATTGAAATGAGTCAAAGAAATGCTGCTATGGCGAGCGATTGCACGCTTTGATGTACAAAATAACATAAAATGAAATTGCTGAAAGACAGTTTTGATATGCGTGCCACACGTTGACCCATTAAATTAGTGTGCTGAGCATCAGGCTGAATTGCATATAACCGTAATCCATGGGAAGTGTGTTATAAAACCAACGGAATAAAATGAAAAACCATCAATTTCACTGTGCGCGACGTTACGTTGAGTAATGAGTTCAAAGAGAAAGCAGACGTTACTTCTGCTACCTTTATTATCAGCGTCAAAGAAATTGAAAGTACAGTCAAGGGCAAATATTTCACTACGGAAAATGTGATTGATCAAAGAAAGATTCACTAGTTCATTTTCAGAGGATTTGTTGAGCATTTGGGATGGGTCTCATAGGGGATGAGTTCAGATTTTTGGAGATACAGAAATTTGGTAATTAGACTTTAGGGATTTACAAGATGGGTAATTTAACTTTAGGGAATATTGCAATACAGAGATTTGACGGTACAGGAATTTTGGAAAGTACAAAGTTGGGGATGTAAGTGTTTGTGGATCTAGGGATATAGGAATATGGAAATTTGGTGATATTGTTAGGAACGTTGAAATTTGGAAGCACTGAGATTTGGAGACCAAGCAATTTTGAAATTTGGGGATTTTGGAGATTTAAGGATTTCGAAATCTAGGGATTTGGTAATGTAAGAATTCGGAAATCTAGAGATTTCGGGAAATAGGAGTTTGTGGATCTAGGGATATAGGAATATAGAAATTTGGTAATATAGTTAGGAACCTTGAAATTTTGAAGCACTGAGATTTGGGGACCAAGAAATTTAGGAATTTGGGGATTTTTGAGATTTAAGGATTTGGGAATCTAGGGATTTGGTAAAATAAGAATTTTGGAACCTAGAGATTTCGGGAAATAGGAGTTTGTGGATCTAGGGATATGGAAACATAGGAATTTTAGGATATAGGTAGTTGGGAATCTTCAGATTTTGAAGCTTTGGGATTTGGAGACTAAGAAATTTGGGAATTTTGGGATTTTGGATATCTAGGGATCTGGGAATCTAGGAATTTGGCAATGTAGGAATTTGAAAACCTAGAGATTTCGGGAAATAGGAGTTCGTGGATCTAGGGATATAGTAAAATAGGAATTTGAAGATATAAACAATTGGGAATCTCCAGATTTTGTAGCTTTGGGATTTAGAAACCATCAAATTTGGGAATTTGGGGATTTTTTATATCTAGGGATCTGGGAATCTAGGGATTTGGCAATGTAGGAATTTGGGAAGCTAGAGATTTTGGGAAATAGGAGTTTGTGGATCTAGGGATATAGTAAAATAGGAATTGGATAATATAAATAATTGGGAATTTCGTGATTTTGAAGTTTTGGGATTTGGAGACCATCAAATTTGGGAATTTGGGGATTTTGGAGATCTACGGATTTGGGAATCTAGGGAATTGGCAATATAAGAATTCTAGAACCTATAGAATTGGAAATATAGGATCTAGGGATATTAAAACAGGAATTTGGGGAAATGAATACTTGAAAACCTCAAGATTTGAAAACTTTGATATTTAGATCTGCAGATATGGGAATCTAGGGATTTGGCAGCATAGGAATTCTGGAAACTGAGATTTGAGAATAAAGAGGTTTCTGGATCTAGAAATATGAGAATATAGAAATTGTTTAGCTAATTAAGAATCTTGACATTTGAAAAGATCTTAAAAATGGTTGGTAGAATACCTAACCTAACACGAAGCAATAAATTAGATTCCTCCAATTTTTAACGTAAAAACATTCTCACTATAAACTATCTTTTACTTCCACACTAAATTACACTGTATTAAAAAATAAATTGCCCTTAAATAAAAATAAACTGCAATAAATCAGATAGTGAACACTTGAACGACCTCTGTAATCATGAAGTTATGTCTTCCTCAATTCTATTCTTTTTTAAACAAAATATTATCAATACATATCTCGTGACTGTAAAAATATAATAAAAGTATTTATTCACTTCCTGTAAAAGATTTCAATCATTCAGTATTACGTTTTACGTTTACCAACCTTAGAGTGCCATATTCATCTTTTTTCGTATTACACCTCTCAAACGCCCTCTGTTTTAAGAGAACAATGAAAGCAAAGTTTTTTCGTATTAAAATGGAAATGCTGTTCTTTCGAAAATCGTGAATCGCAAAGGGTTTAGAGAGAATTAACCGAGAAGAAAATGCGCGAGGAAAACAAACGGTTTTTCACGGGTACACAAGCGTTCGAGATTCGTCAAGAGGACAGGACCATAAATCTCTGACCGGCGCATTGTTAAGTCAGCATTATTGTAGGACGGAACAACCGCGAGTTATTTCAACGCGCCGGATCAATCAATATTCTGCGAGCAGGAGATCGTTCGCCTGATTTTCGGGCTTGAATGTCGCCTTGTGGCGTGTTGTATATTAATGACCGCTCCGTGCCATACAGTACGCGTACAATAGAATCTCGCGAACAATGCTGCGCATCGATTCGGATGACTCAATCATGGTAGCCTAATTTCCAGCGAAGTGAGGTTAATGTGCATTGTAACGAGTCTGATACACTTAGCTGAAATTTTCGACGCTACTCGAAATCTACGAAAATTAATTCAACTGCTTTACGCCTGTTCTTCTAGCACTTGAAATATTCTTCCATTTCTGAAATTATGTAAAATTCATGAATCTGATAATGTATAATTAAACCAAATTTAAAGACATTTTTATACGAAGAAAATATGGGAGTTTACTTAAGATCTAAATTTTACTGCCATTATAAATTAATCAAGACAATGTCTGACACTTCAATTTTATATACGACCTGAATATGTTCTCATAAATTATTTTTTATTAGTCTAAATAAGTCCTGTATAATTTCAACCAACAATAGAAACATACCACATTTAAACTTTCACAAAGACACGTGAAGAAGACTTGGAGATACTTTCAAAGACTTTTTACAAAGACAAATTTTATAAAAAAGTTCCACTAAAATTGAACACTTAGTTTGCCCTACTAAACAAATATAATTAAGGTAGTTTTAATATTCTTATTTTTCTCATGAAGACATCCTGCTACGACATACTGAAGCTACATGAGCTTTTTCTAGTTTTGACAGCAACTTAAATGAACCAGTATAAATGAACGAGGTTATGCAGAAATGAAGTCATCCAAAGAAGAATTACAAACATGACGTTGCGTTATTAATGATATCAAGAATGAAACCGTAAATTTATAAAGCTATACATTGTTTGATTTATAGTTTCATTTGTGGTGTACTTAATAAAGGAACCCAGTTGAAAGGTACTGCAGTACATGATGCTATCTGCAACAATCTTTGCACCTGACCATTTCTCACCACTGCAATCCTTGTTAAACGACTTTACCCATTATTTATGGCCGCAAGGATGGTATAGCTCGCTGCAGCTAAATGAACACTTTTATCATTAAGATACCGTTCAGATTTCAGTGGAATTAAAAGCAACGTGTTTCAAGTGTCACGTTCTTTGACGAAATTATTAAACCGTGGGGTGCAGAAAACCCAACTCTTCATTTATGGAGAAATCTAAAACTTACAGAGAAAAATAAAAAAATAAAGGGAAATTGGTATTTTTTAGATCGTTGCGTAATTTTGGGACACATTTAAAGGAATATTACTTAAATAGTTCTAGTAATTATAATAGTTCAATTTGTATTACCAGTTGTACAGTTGCAACGTCATAAAAGTTTGAGGTTAGTTTCACTCTGATGGCGCTCAAGAATATTTGAATTGAAACCCCAAAATAATTTCGTGTACATTTAAAATGAAATTCAAAACTTCTTAAGCATCAGTTTCTTCGACACGTTTGAAAAATTGACACAAGTTTCGAGTTTCAAGTTTCTTGAGAAAATCCTCCAAGAATATCGACAAAATATTGATCTTCAGAAAATATTCAACCTTAAATGCTATTGCAGTACTTTTCTATTAAATCACTGTTCTTTTTTGATAGCCTGACAAAAATTGAAAGATATTTTTATAGAATTCAGGAAGTATAATCTCTGATTCCCGCGAAAAGCGTCTTAAGTTCTATAAGCGGGTTGCATTAATACCCTTGTGAAACGAAGAAATTCTTAGAAAACTCCGTACAAAAGTGATCCCGTTTATCTCCGCGTATTACCTGGCACAGGTTAAAGTGATTCTCTAGCTGAAGTGTATTTTCCCCTATCTATCACATTTTCTGCGTGGATATGAAGACCTTGGATTTCCTGCAGAGGTTTACGATAAAATCCACGAGCTCCGCTTTAAGACGTTACTCTCCTCTGCTTGTTTCACCCCGCGGCTGCACGGAGATTTGCTGTCTGTGGAATAATAAGTTTCTTCGAATATGCATAGTAAGTCATAATACTTTAGCGGGGATAATTTGAACGATCATTTGAAAAGCAACCAAGTCGTTTAGCATATATGTTACAAGAAAAGTGATTAATAAGTCATTATTTATAGTACTCGGCCAGATTTCGTTTGCATTATTCATTATGGCCGGGCATTATGAATAATGTCCGTGTTATTCGCTTCGTTTAGAGCACGTCTACCTTTTCAATTTTAATTTATCTCCCCATTGTAAACGTATTTTTATACCGCATACGGAAATATTTTGGATGGATGTTTGAAACTGAGGTTTTAGATATAAAAATATAAAGGGGTGAATGGTATTTTTAATTTAAAGTAACTTTTGAAACAGGCAGGTTAGGGAAAAGGATCGTACCTTAATGTAGAAATTGGTGGTTTGGTAGTTTTGGAAGATGGAGTCTTTGAGGACTTCAAATTTTGATGCTTGGAATTTTGCAAGTTCGGGATTTTGGGTGATTAATTTTCTTAAATACTGGGATTTGGAATTTTGGGATTTCTGGATCTTTACACTTTGAGAATTTGGAGATTTTTACAATTTGAAAACTCTGAGAATTTGGAAACGTTCAGAAGTTAGAAACTTTGAGAATTTGAAGACCTTCGAAAGGAAACTTTCAGAATTAACAAATTTTGTGATTTAAGGTCTTTGACACTTTAAAACCGTAAAACTAAAATTTCAGAATTTTGGGACTTTGAAATCTTTAAGCTCGACTCTGAGATTTTGTCACTTCGAAACTTTTCTGTCATTTATAATTTTTAAATTATTGACTCACAATTTTGTACCTTCTAAAACTTGTACTATTAAATTTTAGTCCTCAAAATAATGAAATTTTAATGAACGCAAGGAATAAAAGTATATATCTCAATATATTGAAATATTTCAAAATAAATATTGGATAAATAAGTTTCAAAAGGTTGTAACGAGTTATTAATTCAAAATGTATACGAGTACATAGTGATTGAAGAGAAATATGATGCTTCATTACGATACTATTCATTAACATAACCTACATTTATAGGTTATGTAGCAAGATGGTGCACCTGCTATCCCACTATAATTATCAGTTCTCATTGACCCAATTGTAATTGCAATTTAAAAGTTTCGTAATCATGGTATTAGAGAAAACGAGAAAGTTTGTAAAGCATCAACAGCATTCATTTTGTAACAAATACAGAGGCTTGTGCAGTTAACAACTACATCTTTCTGTGTGGATATTTACTTCAGACTTGTGCATACTAAGCCAACAGATTTATCGCCTCGGATATACTGCCGTATAAATTACACATGCGTGACTTCTAGACAATGTTTCATTTGCACAGAATTTGGATTATCCAATTTATTTAGGTGTTTGCCTACAGTGAATAGCAGCAGCGTTTACGCACTATGAAATGGTAGCTACATATGCTTCCTCGAAGAAAAGCTGTTGATTATGCGAACATGCAGGTACTGATTTAATTAATTAAGTTTGAACGCGCTAAATATATTCGGTGGTCGGTTGATACAAATTTTACGTTTATAATGATTATTTCTTCTATTTCTGCAAATATCATTATTTCAATTTAATAATTTTTCAAATATAAAATATTTCAAATTAATTGTTTCTCAAATATTAATTATCTCAAACCAACAGTTAATAGTTTAATAGTCAGTAAATGATAGTTCGTCTTTTAAAATTCCCCTCTGTGCTTAAAATTTCATATTTCTAAAATTATTGTATTATTCTTAACCTGTATATCGAATGTAATTAAATTCAGGATTTAACTGATACGTTACCAGCAAATGATGTGTGATACAGTATTAACAATATTGTGTAAAATTTAAAATAATACGGAGCATTTAAAATCAATATTTGCAAATTTATTCCATGATTGCAATTATGAGATCGCAAATTGATTGACTGGTTTTAATACGGTTATGGATACCTGTTGCCTTTAATGTAAACATAACAATACTTCATTAGATTATTCAGCGAATTTTATCAAATTTAATATGTAAATTCTGCTAATCTTTTACTTTTATTAGCATCGTTTATTCATTTTTATTGAAATTTATGTCTGTAAACAATAAACACTGAAAAGTATTTAAGTTACATCAAATTGGTATTTTGAAGATTTTCAAGATAATTTGTGTTTAAATTTATCACTTTTACATTAATAAATACAGTATCGATTACTTTACGTCTTTTAATATGAATTCAGAATTTAATCACAGCATATGCATTTAAAAATATCAGGTATATATTATTAAAAGCTGTTTGAAGCAGATGTATTGATATATTAATTTACCTCACACAATTTGAAAAATAAGGTTAACTGTGAAATAATAAATTTGAAAGACAAATTTAAAATTGTCAGCAGAAATGTCATGATCTGAGAACGACTGCTACACGTGCTATTAAATTTTCATGAGTTGCTTCAATAATACTTAATTTTTAACACTCCTAATACACGAGACACAAACTAAAAAACAGATTCATCTGCAATAAGGTGAACAAAGAAAATTTATTGCAAATTATTATTAACATTCTGGTATAGTAAATTTAGAACCATCGCTAAGAAACTGATTATAGCGTTTGCAGTATGTAAACTCACTAGTACCACGTGGACCTAACCAGGTTCAATGGTTAGGTTAAATATTCACTATCCTCAGAAAATAAGCAAAACTATCGAAATAAATAACTATTATTGAAAATAAGCTTAGCATTCTTAAACAAAGATTCATCAAAATTCAATTCACAATTTAAATTAACACTCAAAACTCATGTGTATAACTATAGTATTTACACGATAAAATAAAATTGCCACTTTTTGCAACATAATTATTTCGAACTAGTTACCTTCAATCTCATTTGACCAAGAATTAAATAATCCCACATTTAATAAAATTTAATTTTTAGTAACAGAATTTTAACCTTACTTGAAACAAATTCAAGGAACGAAACAATTTTCTTCGCATAAATCTGCAACGCTTTCCTAACACAGTGAAGTCGCAACTAAGTTCTTCGAGTTAGCATACATTTATCATAATTAAAACACGACACTCACGCGTGTCTTCAATCTACGAAACATCAGATTAAATCGCGCACTTAACTTGTTCACTCGAAACATTCTCATGAAAAAAGGAGATCCGCTAAAATTCAAGGATACATTTGATGGGTTCATTGGTCCCAAATTAAATGAGCATCGTTACGAGGCCAGTGATTTTTTGGCAGCCGGTGCGAACAGATTTCCGGCGCTGAGGAAGTTCTCGGAATAAAGTAGAAAGGCAAGAAGAAAAAAGGGGGATGAAGGTGGAAGCTTCGCAAGCAGTCGCCTCCCCTCTTTCATCCCTTATTGTCAGGAGCGCGCCAGAATCTCTGGATACGGACAAAAGTTTCCTACCCCGTTGGAAGGTTTCTCGGGTTTCCAAAAATTCAACGTTCCCACCGTAGAAAATAAATAATCCGCGATATCGGGGGATAATAACTCGACATTCGAGACCTGGAATGAAGACGTTCGTTGCCGAGGGGCATTAAAAATTCAACGAGATTATAGACCCACTTGGGTAACGTCTAATCAAACATCTGAGCACCTTTATCGAAATCAAGGACATCTGAGCAGCTAAAGACATGTTTAACCCCTTGTCCTACAATGACGTGCCACACTCGTGACGCACACTACAGTTCCAATGTGATAAACGTATTTTCGCTGCAATTGAATTTTTGGTTCAATTGTAATCTGCTTAATCAAGGACCGCTGAATGTATAATATACCTAACATATTCAGCTGTCTTCACGTTGTAGCAATAACTAGCTAGCTGTGAATGACGCAACTGTCCAGTTAAACATAACGTGTTTAAACGTATTTAGGTGTTAAATTTGCCTGCGTGAAATCGAAAGTGAAATCACTCTGTTGGTCCACGTTAAATGTCACTGCACGTGGAAAAAACACTCGACCGACGGTCAACACTGGAAATACATTCCGTAGACCTACTTCCATGTTATCAAACATTTACGGAGGTTGTAAATAAATCTCAAGTCCACGTTCGATCGGTAGACCTATTGGCCCGAATCGGAGCCTTTGACCCAGAGACTCTCACATGGCGGGGACTTCTCGTGGAACATGGAAATGACAGGACTGAAACTGTCCCTGTGGCGAACAATCACACGTGTCACTGTGATCCTCGAGGGAGCCGATCGGACAGTATGATAACGTTTGACGGAGTTGATCCACTGACCTTCCACGAAGGCTGGACAGGCAAAGAGGAGCTGCACGACGATGTAAGTCGCCGACACGAAAATCCGGTTCAGCAACATCCATCTAGGAGTTGCCCTGACGTCGCGACGAAGAAGGACGATTCGCGCCGGAATCTCGGTGCAGACTGGCACACGAGGGGGCTACTCGGCTCGTCAGCGACGAGACTGAAACGCGAAAGAGGGGATGGTAAATCGGAGGGAGCAGGAAAGAGAGAAAGGCATCCTTTCTCGATTGCCGTAAGCTTTAGGGTGGTTCGCATGCGCCCGTCGGGGCTCACGTGCCCTCCGCCATTGCGAACCGTAGGACCCGCCTTCCTCATACGAAAGACACGTTCCCAGGATAGCGAGAAACACACGTAGACATACATTCTGACGCTGCTCTAAGGAATCCAACCGCGAAACTTCCCCTTAGGACAGATAGACGACCCGGAGCTTTGTCCTTCTTTTCGGACGTCAGGTGTGCTCTCTAGACACCTGCTATTACCGATCTTGATCGATTAATGATATATTGACAGTTCGGTTGGTGCGATTTGTCGATTTTATCTGCGATGATGATGTATTTGAATGCATTGGGCGCGTTGCATAAACCTGGTACACGTGATATGTGTGGACATGGAGATGCATATGTGGATATAATGTGGACATATAATCATGATAATAACTTCATTGATGTCTATTCATTTTTTAAGTAATTTTTCTTAATATTCAAATTTAAAATTTTTAGACAATTTTTGTTAGGTAGCTCTTAATATTAGTGTTTATTTTTTTAGTAATTCTATTTTATATTAATATTTAACATTTTTAAATAATTCCTGTAGGTAATTTTATTTTATATCAATATTAAAAATTTTTAGATAATTCTTTTTTTCCAGGTACCTCTTCTTAATATTAATATTTAATACTTTTCAGACAATTTTTCTTTAGGCAATTTTTTATTATTAATATTTAACATTTTTCATTTTTGTAATTTATTTCTTGTTATATTTTTAACGTTCTTAATTTTTGTAATTTAATTCTTGTTACATTTTTAGCATTTTTCATTTTTGTAATTTAATTCTTGCTATATTTTTAACATTCTTAATTTTTCTAATTTAATTCTTGTTACATTTTTAACGTTTTTCATTTTTGTAATTTAATTCTTGCTATATTTTTAACATTCTTAATTTTTGTAATTTAATTCTTGTTACATTTTTAACATTTTTCGTTTTTGTAATTTAATTCTTGCTATATTTTTAACATTTTTCATTTTTGTAACTTAATTCTTGTTACGTTTTTAACGATTGTAATTTTTGTAATGCGATCCTTGTAACAGTTTTAACATTTTTAATTTTTGTAATTTAATTCTTGTTACATTTTAAATGTTTGTAATTTTTTTTTATATAGAAATGACATGACCTCATAGGGGATCAGATATTCCTTTTTTTCCCCTCGTTTTTGAGATTTAGCTTTATCATGCAATAATATTAAAACGTTCTATAGTGCAATACGTAAATTTGAAACAAATCGTTATTTCAAAAATTCCACTTGATTTCGCGTTTTTCAAAAGTATTTCGCGGAACTTTTGAGAATGCATAGCTACATTTCAATAGAAAAATATGAGATATTTCGGTATTTACAGCTTTTTGCAAAGAGTGCCACTCTCGTACCGTAGCGCAAACGATTCTAAATGCGTTTTCCTCGAAATGTCCTTTTTCGACCGGCGGAAGTAAAATGAAAAAACGAACCAACTGATCGGTCTGAAATTTTAACGCGTCGTTCTACGTGCCAGTGACTTTCGCAGGATATCATATTTAAATTTCTATGTAGAAAAGTTCCGACAGTTCTCGTCGCATAACTTTCGCAAAAAATTGAAAATTTCTGGAAAATTCAACTTTTTTTGCTCATTTTTCAACGCTATTTTGCTAAATGCTTTTTCATATTGCCAGCTCTGCGTCAGCGATACTCTTCTCGGATTTTATGGTTTTTAAGTTCTTTAAGCGTTTTCGAACGCTGATTTGTTCAATTTTGTTCTAACGACCGCAAGCGATATAATAATCTACAAAAATTCATAATTAATTGATTAACAGTTATGAATTTTTCGAGTTCATTTTGTACGTCTCTATGAGTTGAATGATGGTTTTGGACCTTTAATTGTAATAAATTATAATTTAATTTAAGAAATTATTATAAATTATTTTAGAGATTGTATCCAATAAGAAATGAATGTCTAAACTTTAATAAATCCAAATTTATAAATGTATTTACACAATTTATGTTTTGTATATCTTTTCATACATAAAATCATTTTACAAGTATGTAATTATACAATTTAATTAGTAAGCAGTTAAGCAATTTATACAATTGAATTGCATAAATTCTTTGCATAGAATACTAACAAAGAAGCATTCAGAGATAGTGAATTATAGAAGAAAACTGACGACTGGATCAGTAATTGAGCGATCGAATTAATCACATGAATCAATGTACCGTAATCGAAATGAATCAATAGCGTCTATACTGGATCCCACACGATTCGAAGGAAGTTTCTCAATCTATGGCGAATAAAAATACCTTGAAATCACTCCCTGCTTGAAGGATGAAAAGGATTATCCATTTTCTCCTGTTAGACGCTGAGATTAAGTTGGTAATTCAGATTCGTGGGATGGAGCAAACGTATAGGTACGTGCAGAGAGTGCTTTAACACATTGTTGATCAATCTGTCGATATTTCTAATCATCGTTTTTCTTTCAACCGAAATTAGGACGCAGAGGTCACAAGATAACAGATATAGATTACCTGTATTCCTATTATTTTCTGGTTATTTCAAACAGGTATGGTGTACATTGTAATACAAGATTTAACGTAAGAAAAATTCGGTTAAATTTATTATAATATTACAAACTTATTATACATAAAATTATGAAATGTTATTTACAATTTTTATGAAAACAATTATTTTATGTGAAGGTCTTTTTTTATGAAATTCAATTTTGAAAAACAAGTTTCTGAACGTGTCATTAAAATATATTTTTAAAATCAATAAATTAATTCTCATGTTATTGAATTTTTGAGGTTAGAAAGGAAACTGATTTATTATTACTCAAACTTAAATTTCCAATTTCAACTAACTTAATATAAAATTAACTTGTGACAAATATTTAAATTCCAACATTTTTTAAATCAATGAATTAATTCTCATGTTATTGAATTTTTGAGGTTAGAAAAGAAACTGATTTATTATTACTCAAATTTTTTCAATTTTAACTAACTTAATATAAAATTAACTTGTGACAAATATTTAAATTCCAACATTTTTAAAATCAATGAATTAATTCTCATGTTACTGAATTTTTGAGGTTAGAAAAGAAACTGATTTATTATTACTCAAATTTTTTCAATTTTAACTAACTTGTTATAGAATTAATTTTTGACAAATATTTAAACTCCAACATCTCCATACACTCTTCATAAAAACAACACAGAGGATTCAAAAAGTGTCACAAATAAATATAGCTCCTCAAATCTTCCATTTTCCCAAAAATTGATTAACGTTAGATAAAAAAATGCAAAAAAGAATTCGCAAAAAATTACCAACACAAAAATGTGAATTCTCACCGTAAATCACAGTGAAGAGTATAAAAATGGCCGCTAAACTCCGGCCGATGAGAGCAGGAAAAAAAAGTCTCGCAGAGTTCAAGCATTCGTTTTCAACGAACGATACGCAGAGCGGCGCAAGTCATAAAACCGAAGCCACCGTATCCTAATATTCGTAACAAACATTATAGTAGGAACATCGCACTATTTCGAAGGATGACTTTAAGTGCGAGTATACCGAAAGTTTCGCGAGGGTGTCCTCGTAAAACGGTAAGAGATGGTTTCAAGGTGACTGCAGGAAGCGAAACGTGTTTCTAACTCCTTTGCCATCCCCTCTTTTCGCCGTTGTTTCTACGCTTAACCCCTCGACGTGTTTCTTTCTCACCCCTCGGTTGCTTTCATTGGCGTGGTAAAGTCGAGATAATCCCTGCGACACAACCATCCGTCCGCACCTTTCGAGAGATCGATTTCTACGCCGTTTTATTTCCCGCATCTTTCAGCTCGTGAAAATACACGACTTAAATGCGAAATTTCAAATACTGAAGCGGCAGACGGCGTTTGTATAACGTTGAAATTATGAGCAACTAGTCATTTTTCCTCTTTGAGTGCTACTTTAATTTCCTGGAAATTCGTGCAGGATAATAATTTCAGTTGCTGCACATCTGGTTAATATTCTGATATTTATCTGCTTTTTTAGCGGAGCGCTTTGAGGAGTTTTTATACATTTTGTGAGGCGATTGGATGGAATTAAGGGGAAGGATTTAGTGGTGATTTGATGGTTTGGAAATTTGGAAATTTATGAAGTTGAACATTTTGAAATCTGGCAAATTGGAAATTGAAAACTTGGAAATTTGAAAATTTAGAAATTTGGTACTTTTGAAATATGGAAGCTTTGATGTTAGGAAATGTAGGAATTCAGACATTTAGAAATTTAGAAATTTAGAAATTTAGAAATTTCGAAATTTAGAAATTTAGAAATTTAGAAATTTAGAAATTTAGAAATTTAGAAATTTAGAAATTTTGAAATTTTGAAATTTAGAAATTTAGAAATTTAGGAATTTCGAAATTTCGAAATTTAGGAATTTATAAACAGAAATTTGGTAAATTGGAAAATGGAAACTTGGGAATTTGGAAATTAGAAAATTTGGAAACTTGGTACTCACCGAATTTGAAAGTTTCGATATTTGGGAATTAGGAAATTAGGAAATGTAAAAATTTAGAAATTTGGAAATTTACAAACTCAGTAATTATATTAATCTTGTAACAATTTACTAATTTGCCAATTTAACAATTTAGTAATTTACTACTTAAGTAATTTAATAACACAACTCGAATATTCGAACGATAAATAAAAATATAAAAAATATCGATTTACCTGCTCAATTTTTAAAATCGTTCAGAGCAAAGTTAATTACAACGTCGGTAGAAGAAAGAAAATTTTGTGCTAACACACTGCGCCGCTTCTGAAAAGCAGATAGTCGAGATATCAAGAAACCGTGAAAAAGGAAATTTCTCGGTAACCAGTTTACTTTGGAACAGGGTACATCGTTTGCGAGAATGTCGACCAAGAAGTTGAAAGATTCAAAGTATGACGACATACTTCTCGATCCTTCTCATGATTATGTGATTATACATTTTTATTCAGAGAAGCCAACAAGTGCGAAGGGAGACATTGCGGAATGTCAGTAGCAAGGGTAGAAAGATGTACACAGAAAGCTTTGAGGTTTATAGTTGTTTTATAGTTTGTAACGGTGCTTTTGAGAAAGTGGATGAATATTTGGGTAAATTGTTGGGTAGTTGATCAATCTTTTTTGTGGGGAGGAATATGGGGTTTTTGGTAGGGTTTATCTGTTACATTTTGAGGTTAGGATGTTATTAAAATTAATAAGGGAGGTAGTTAAGTGACATTCTTTGAGTACTTGGAGACTCTTCAAATTTATAAATTTACACATTTTCACATTTACAAATTTACAAATTTCAATATTTCCACATTTCCAAAATTCCAAATTTACAAATTTACAAATTTACAAATTTCCACATTTCCACATTTCAAAAATTCAAAAATTCCAAATTTACAAATTTCCACATTTCAAAAATTTCAAATTCACAAATTTGCACGTTTACAAATATCCAAATTTAAAATTATGTTAAAAATGACCAAATATTTAAACTTAGATGTATAGAAACTAGCAAATTTAGAAATTTCGAAACTTGAAAATTTGGTGATTTGTAAATGTGGAAATAAGGAGTATAGAAATATAGTAATTTGGTAATTGGGTAATAGAATAATTAAGCAATTGAGAAATTGGGTAATTAGGAAATTTCGTAGTTAGGAAATATAGAAATTTCATAATTTGCTAGTTCGTAATTTGGCACATTGGAAATTTGCTAATTTAATTTGGTAATTTGCCAATTTGCCATTTTTATAATTCGCTAAATTAATGTGGTAACTTATTAATTTACTAACTTGGTAATCTAATAATTTAGTGGCCTGATTTACTAACGTGCTAGTTAGCTAATTAGCTAATATACTACGTGTTAATATGTTAATTTCCCAAAGTGCAAATTTGCAAATATAACTTGCTAATTCACTGATTTAAAAATCTATAAATTCTGAAATCTAGTAACTCAACTTTATTCCTCCAAAAATTCAAAACTTCATAAATTTAGAATTCACTGTGCACATTTTCCTTATCATAGAAAAAATTAAGCTTCTAACTAATAAAATTACTTTCTCACTATTTATCCATATCAACTTAAATATCAAAAACAACATAAATCATTCTAACCTAACCAGGTAAATCAACCTAACCTAACCTAACCAAGACATTACTACCACCTTCAATATCCAACAATTTCCAATTGAAAGAGCAGAGATATCGATAAAAAGTAATATGCAAACCTCCCTAAATTTTTGCTAAAAGTAAACGAAATTATTTTCCTAAACCTAACCTAACCTAACCTAACCAAAATATTACTAGCATCTTCAATATCCAACAATTTCCAGTTGAAAGAGCAGAGATATTGATAAAAAGTAATATGCAAACCTCCCTAAATTTTTGCTAAAAGTAAACGAATTATTTTCCTAAACCTAACCTAACCTAACCTAACCAATACATTACTACCACCTTCAATATCCAACAATTTCCAGTTGAAAGAGCAGAGATATTGATAAAAAGTAATATGCAAACCTCCCTAAATTTTTGCTAAAAGTAAACGAAATTATTTTCCTAAACCTAACCTAATCTAACCTAACCAATACATTACTAGCACCTTCAATATCCAAAAATTTCCAATTGAAAGAGCAGAGATATTGATAAAAAGTAATATGCAAACCTCCCTAAATTTTTGCTAAAAGTAAGCGAATTATTTTCCTAAACCTAACCTAACCAAACCTAACCAATACATTACTACCACCCTTAATATCCAACAATTTCCAATTGAAAGAGCAGAGATATCGATAAAAAGTAATATGCAAACCTCCCTAAATTTTTGCTAAAAGTAAACGAAATTATTTTCCCCGAAACTGTATCTACAGCAACGCTATTTTCCCGAGAATTCCCGTAAAAATTAGATTTCCGTCAGACAAAATTATCAACGACTTGTTTTTCTTGTTCGCAGTTTTAATGCAGCCTTTGGCTGTGATTGCGAGGAAATTCGCGTTTAAGTTTACGTCGGTTGCATGTACTGAAATTCATAGCACCGTTCCAATGCCGGTAATAGAAGCGCGCGAGATAACGTTCCGCATTGAAGGAAAAAAACAGTGTTCCTTGAGGAAACCGTTATCTCGGCCATTTTAAGATCTACGTTGGATCTAAATTCTGCGTGCTTCCTCAGAATTTCAGATATAAAGGCATCATACATTAAACATTCCACGGCCAATGAGAAAACTTACACATCGCGGCTTTCGCTCGAAAGAATTAGCTTCCGCCATTGATCAAATAAAATCCCAACGAATTCCATCGTGACTTGCACCTGTTTCAACCTATTTTCCGCTGAATTTCCGGCACAATTTCGAAATACGAAACTTTCGTTTAATTCGATCAGAGAGGCTATACTGCGTTTGAACTGCTGGAATTTCTTATTTTATATTTATTTTTGGTATTTGAAATTCGCGAAATTTAGATGTGTTGCTGATAACATTAGAGTACATTAGAGGAATATACTAACTTAGACTACAGGGTGTCACAACTGTCCCCGAATTAGCAGGTAGTGATTCTGAACAAGATTTGCCTTTACAAAAATGGGGTTTCAAGCTTTTTTAGAATTATTAAGGAATTTCCAAACTTTTGCTCTTTAAAACAAAACTTTTCAAGTAATCCCATAAACTTAAATAATTCTAAGCCCATAGTAATTTTAACCACAAAAAATTCTTATGCTACGTCCTCATGGTGGCCCATACATGTTCACTGAATCCACTACACACAATACATAAAGTAACATTCCAAACACAAACATTGAATAATTGATTTAAAAGAATCACTCCACAGCGAAAGATCAATCAACTGATAGTAATTCGTGAAAAAGAAAATTTTTGCCGCCTATATTTCACCAGAATATCGTGCACGAAACCTCGTTTCCATTTTACCAACCAGAAAGTTACTTCCTCTCTTGTACTTTCATTGCTGCAAAGATTAATCTGCAGTTGAACTTTGTTCATTAATGCGAGATCATAAAAGTTTGACCGATTTTCACTTCTAAGCGGCAACGGCAGGTTAAGGGATGTTTTAATTCTCTTTTATGTTATTTGCAATTGAATGCGTACGGGATGAGTGGTAATTTTACGTGCTGCCAGTATTTTTTAAGCCATAATCATGTTTTCTGTTTACATACACTTTGCGCGTTTAAACTTTTATAAAATTAATATTTTCATTGAGTAAGAATACGAGAGAACAAATTAAATTATACTCAGAAATTTTAAGGTTGGAAATTTATTATTTATTATTAGCAATCTATAATTTAAAGATTATAGTCGAAAATTAAGATGAAATATTGGAAATTTTTGAATAAAATATTAGAAATTTAATTTAAAAATTTAAGTTAGAGAGTTACTTCTAGTTAAAATGTAAGAAATTACAAATTTATAGATTAAGGTTAGGAATTTATTATTCCTACAATATTAGAAAAATTTTAATTTTAAATTTAAAGATTGACGCTACTGTGAAGTATAATCATGAACGTTCAATTCAATTAATTCATTTTTAATATAAATTACAATAATTTATTTAAATTAGGGTTGTGATCAAAAACTTTCGTGTACCACTAAATTTTTATTTCAAAATTGCAAAGTTTTATATAGAAATGCAAATATGATGTACAAATAACAATTGCACATTGTAAAAATAAATTTTTTCAGATTTTTTTGAAGGACCTTATGGAAACAACCTCAAATAAATATTTTCTGTAAATTGTTTTCGAAAAATGTTATCAAGACATAACCTCAAATAAATATTTTGTGTAAATTCTTTAACAAAATGTTATTAAAATATAACTTCAAATAAATTGTTTTCGAAAAATATTATTAAGACATAACCTCAAATAAATATTTTGTGTAAATTCTTTAACAAAATGTTATTAAAACATAACCTCAAATAAATATTTTGTGTAAATTTGTTTACGTATTTGATATCTTTTCAAAAGATGAATAATATATTTATTTATAACTGTGGTAATTATTATTGTTCTGGATTATGAATGTTCATTATAAATTTGTTTTATCATTGATATCGTGTTCTAATTTTTTAATTCAGATTACGGTATCAGGGCAGTTATGGCCTGTGACAAATATAGATGATGTTATCAGTTTACGTTAATTCCAAAATTAACTGCCATTGACTACATTACATTTCCATTTTCGAACGTAGTGCCGGATATACTATAATTATCGTTAATATAAATTATTGGAACTCTGATATCTGATCTGTTGCAACGCTTCTGTTTCCGGAAGTCGTGCTGTATTTTAATTGAATTTTGCTGTCTCAGTGTTGTTAAATTCGCGTAATTTCATATTATTTTGAAAATACGATTGTGTTATATATTTTTGTTAATGGAGGAGAATTGTAGAGATTTTTATGTGTTTAAATAATAAAACGTGTACGCTCTCAACTTTTTAAATATTTAAATTTTGCAAATTTCTGCATTTTTGAATTTTTAGATTCACAAGTTTTAAAAATTTTTTTAAATTCAAATTATCAAGTTTTGAAATTTTTTGTTCAATTCTTAAATTTTCTCATTTCTTCGATTTACCAACTTTTTAAAGTTTCGAATTTGTAAATTTCTGAATTCTTAAACTTTTCGTGTTTTCAAATTTTCCAATGAAAAAATTTCTCTCCCGCCTTTTGCTTTACACATGGTGGAATATATTTTAACCATCTCAAAAAGCTGACATCTGTTAAATAATAGGAACGAACGTCGTTGTTTAGAATTTATTATAATTTATTTATAATTTTTAAGTTAAAATAACGAGTACTATAATGATTTTGTAAGGAACATTTTTAGTAGCTCTTAACACTAGATTTACGGACGTTGGTTATATTTAAATTTGAACTAACGTAGAAAAATAAATAAATTGAGGATATGTGAACTGCCTAAGACATTCTTCAGCTTGACATTTTTACAAAAATTTCTTAATACTTACTAACAAAATTAATTTCTTAATTTTGTCCTTTAAAATAAGACCCGTTTGATGGTAAATCTAGTTAAACGCCCCAGTGCCAGGTATATTCAGTGTGACCATTAAGTGTTAAAATACTGAAAGAGTTAAAACACCCCATATCGCACACCTATAACGTAATCGACTTTCAAATTCAACTAGGTTGGTTCTCAATTGCTCTACAAGAGATATGTATGACGTTACAACGTCTAACGTGGCAACAAATTATCTCCCATGGGTGCACTCAGAGGTATAGAACGCACATTACACGTGTAACTCTGTCGATATTTCATGTAAATGCGCAATAAAACGACTTTCCATTAGCCAGTGTATCTTGTATCACGAGTCGGGGAACGATTGCGTAAAGTACAAAACGTCCGATCAATGGACTGAACTATGCTTTCGCAAATGTTTGCCGATGTCAGATATATCGTTCAGATTATACAATACGTTCGCCATAACTTAATTTCACACGGTGTTTTCATTTAACGACCACGATAAACTCGACGGCCACGAAAGAACAAAAGTTTCAGCAAGGGCTGGGACATAAATAATACATTCCTCCGTCAAGCTTTCATAACTGAAATTAATTCGGGAATTTGATACGGTGTAATAAAATAACTAACGTAATAAAATTTTGTTGCACGAATATTTACTAGTTTTTTATAATTATTCGATGCATGTAACTTTTTTTTAATGTTCTTTTTTGTAACCTGCAGATTTCAATGTACTGCTTTTTGCTTTTGTTTGTGGTATATCGATTCGGAAATTTTTGGTAACAATTTAGGGAATTTTCACAGTTTTAACAATTTTAATTGTTTTCACGGTTTTAATGACTTTAGCAAGTTTAACGACTTTTACAGTTTTTATGGTTCTGGCAATTTCACGATTTTAATAAATTTAAGGATTTTAACAATTTTAAGAATTTTAGCAGTTTTAAGAACTTTAGCAATTTTAAATATTGTAACAATTTTAACAATTTTTCAGTATTAGTTAGGTTACGTTTGATTAATGTCCTTGACACTAATTGGTTGGTTCTTCATTAGATTATTAAATTAATCACTTTTAATATAGTCCACTTGAAAATATTTAATTTTTTACTATTTACATGTCGAAATGATTAAAGAGTCTTGAACAAGTAAATTACAAGGTTAAAGATTATTTATTTTATAAATTACAAGATTAAATTTTATAAATGATTTCATTTTCAAGTAATATAAAATTATTGTTATATATTGTTATGTATGTATGTATGTTATTGTGCATCTATCATATGTGACCTATTTTGCCACATGTGCTTATTCTTGTAATACATCAATCACGTATTTCTCATGTATCAATGTTATGTGCCTACTACATACTAATGTTAGGATACCTATTATATTATTTATGTTATTATGTATTTATTGGGTAACCTATTATACAAGGGTCTCACAACTAAGGTCTCTGAAATGGGGGGTAGCTGACGTGATTCTGAATAAGATATCCCTTTGCAAAAGTGGTGTTTGAAGCTTCTTTTTTGAATTATTATAAACAATTACCTACTCACATATTGTTCACAAGTTATCATATACCTACTACATACCTAAATTATTATACATACATATTTCCTATATTATTGTTATCATGTATCTATTATATGTATATTGCGCATGCACCTTCTTCTATTGCATTATCGTAAAATAATATGTAAATTTAGTGAAAAGCTGCGATGAAGCTTTTCTTCGCTACAGTTCTCCTTCTTTTCTTATTAAACTTCGTGAACTGAAGCGTTCTTTAAGTTTCAAAAGAAAGAATGTACATCATATTAATAGATTTCTGCAACAAGGAACTATTTGTTGCAAAACAACACCTCTTCTGCACTGAGATTTTATTTAAACTTTGATAATACACATAAAATAAACGAAAACAATAATTACGACACATTGAATGCAACAAAAATATTTTCCTTCGTGTGATAATTATTAAAGCAAACACCTACGTTCATCAATCGTCACACACATGTGTGAGCGGCCATTAAAATGGACGTCAATTGTATCGTCATAAAATTCTGAAATAAAATTGCATCTAAACCTTGATAAAGTGACTGCTTTTGTTTATAGTAAATGTAAGAGGACGCCATTTAATTGTATCATCGCAGAATTTAGAAGGAAATGACCAAGTATTATGTAATAAAGAATCGAACACGTTATATTACTACATAGCCCGAGGAAGAAATGGTACAACCTTTTATTTCAATTGCTACCACGCCTAAAGTTTGTTCAGAATCAATTGATCGCTCAAGGCTACTTCCTCGACTCTGAACGAAGTCGCAAGTGACCGTTTCCTTTACAATCTCGCTATGTACTTCGATTCCCTGAAAACACAGACATTCACAACGAACGGTTTGAGTCCACAAGCCTGAGTTTTCTATCTTTACAACGGAAAAGGTAGAAGGTAAAACAACAGAACACGCAAATAATGGAATAAAAGTTGCTCGCTGCCTCTGAAAGGCTAATTGAATTCTTACTTCCCTCTCGCATTTGCTTTCTAATTCTAAATAAATAGCGATTGTAAATTTCAGAAATAATTGTCATTGTAAAGACGTTATGGTACAGTGTCCAAAATTAAGTCGTGATAGATTTTTTGTGAGATAGTCGAGAATGTAGATTAGGACTAGTGGGATTAATTTTTATACGAATTTTTAGTTAGTTTGAACATTTTTAAATTCTGAGATTTTCAAATTTTGTATAATTGAGATTTCTGAGTTGGAAGATTTGAAATCTTCGGATTGAATTTCTCGAAAAAGTCGAATTTCTGAATGTTGACAGTCTACTGGAATTTAATTTTCTAACTTTTGGATCATTACGTTACAAGGTCTCAAATTTCTAAATATTGATGTTTCAAATTTTAGCACTTCAAATTCTCAAATTTCTCAATTCCAACACTCCAAATTCCACCACTTCAAATTCTCAAATTTCCAAATCCTGACATGCCAAATTTTCAAATTTCTAAATCCTGACACCCCAAATACTCAAATTTCCAAATTTTAGCACTTCGAATTCTTAAATTTCCCAATTTCAGCACTTCAAATTCTCAAATTTCCCAATGCCAACACTCCAAATTCCAGCACTTCAAATTCTCAAATTTCCAAATCCTGACATCCCAATTCTCAAATTTCCAAATTCTAGCACTTCGAATTCTTAAATTTCCCAATTCCAACACTCCAAATTCCCAAACTTCCCAATTCCAGCACTTCAAATTCTCAAATTTTCAAATTTTAGCATCACAAATTTAATAAATTGCAAGTCTCAACGCTTCAATTTCTTAAATATTCATATCTCGCCATCCCGAATTCTCAAATTTCCCAATCTTAAAGTCCCAAACTCTCAAATTTCCATATCCTGACACCCCAAATTCTCAAATTTCCGAATCTCTACATCCCAAATTCTCACATTTCTAAATTTCTGCGCTCTGAACTCTCAACTTGCCAAATCCTGACACCCCAAATTTTCTAATTTCCAAATCCTGAGACCCCAAATTCTCAAATTTCCAAATCTCAGCGCTCTAAACTCTCAACTTTCCTAATCTTGACACCCCCAAATTCTTAAATTTCCAAATCCTGACACCCCAAATTCTCAAATTTCCAAATCTTGACACCCCAAATACTCAAATTTCCAAATCTCAGCGCTCTAAACTCTCAACTTGCCAAATCCTGACACCCCAAATTTTCTAATTTTCAAATCCTGAGACCCCAAATTCTCAAATTTCCAAATCTCAGCGCTCTAAACTCTCAACTTTCCTAATCTTGACACCCCCAAATTCTTAAATTTCCAAATCCTGACACCCCAAATTCTCAAATTTCCAAATCTTGACACCCCAAATACTCAAATTTCCAAATCTCAGCGCTCTAAACTCTCAACTTGCCAAATCCTGACACCCCAAATTCTCAAATTTTCAAATCCTGACACCCCAAATACTCAAATTTCCAAATCTCGACGCCCTAAACTCTCAACTTCCCAAATCTCAGCACTAAAAATTCCTAAATTCTTAAATTTCACAATTGCAAAATACAAAAATTTCCAATTCTCCAAAGTTCTAACTTCTAAATCCCAAAATTCACAATTTCTACCCTCACCAAAATTTTAGACACTCAAATTTTCAAACTTCCAAATTTCCAAATCCTCCAATTTTCAAATCTCCAAATTTCTGTCCCTACCACAAATTTTATTTCTGACACACAATATTTTTTCATAAAATAATTACTCAAATAATAACACTGCAAAGACTGATAAAATTTTTCGTTTACACCGTTCGCAACACGAACGCCACCGAATTTAAAATTTAAAATACTTTGATCGATTTTAATAAGCTTTTGCGAGGCTTATGGATACACGCGTTTAATATAATGCCAATTTAGTAATTTGTTCAATACCCAACGTAAAACATATAGAGGCTACCATTTTTTTTCAATTAGCTAGAAAATTGATAACCAGATTTACAAAGATAGGTATTTTCAAAAAAGCAATTAAATTCCCTCTTTTAATATTGGAGCAAAAAGGGATTCATGAAAAACCAATTAAATTTCCTCTCTTAATTCCTGAATAAAAGGGCCCTGTATTACAACCCGCCAATTTGAAGAATGTAAAATATCGAATCTATTTAAAACGGACTTTTATTTCAAAGCTACACATATTTTCACGTTCCGAGCATAGTACTTTCACGTTCAATTTATGTTTCACTTAATAACCTCTCTGTACGTACACATTTTGTTTATGTTTCATTTGAAAAATTGAAAATATTCTAGAATATTTATACATGAAATATATTTTTAAAGTTTTTGTTAGTTTCGCGTGAAAATTGATGGATAATACGTTTATTTAATAACTCCAGGTTTACACAAAATGTAATATCCTACACACAAAATATGTATTATAAATAAATTATATTTACATGATACAAAATATAAAATACTGATGTAATTTATAAAATATATTTGAAACAAAATATGTGGTATACGAAACATAATTGCATGAGAAAATCATGTAAATAAAGTATATTAACCCCTTGCCCTATGATTCGCTTGTCAGGTGCGTCAATCAGAACTAACTAATCACAGCTACAATATTAAAATAGACAAAGGAAGTTGAAATGTTATGACAGTCTGGTGTTATGCAATTGTTGACTATACAAATTATAATTGGACTTGAACTCCAAATTGAATCGCATTAAAAATTCGAGTAAAATTGATCGCAGCTGAAGTACGAGTGCGTCACGAGTCAGACTCGTCAAAACAGTGCAAGGAGTTAAATACGCAAAATTATTTAAAATAATATGTATTTTTTTCAGAAAAGAAAGAACATCATTAGTAAAATATCTAAGAATTTAATGGAAGTTCACTGTGAATATCATCTCGGTTAAGATCAAACAGCGTTCATAATACAAATATAATGACGTCACGTGCCAACTCATGACATGGGTAGTTCAGTATATTTCAAGATCATTAAAATGTATACACTTTTTCCATATAGCCACAAAAATTTCTATAAACCTCAGTCTTCAAATCCTCTGCACCCAAAGTCCCCAGAATCCCACTAAAAAGGCTCCCGCAGTAAACTTAGCCAAAGTGGCAAAAGTCGGAGTAGATCGAAAATCTGGTACGCCACATTCGTATCGATCTAGGAACATTGTTGTGTGCTCTTTGCACGCCCTAATGTGACCCGGCAAGAGACTAAAGAGCAACACAAACGAGAAAACTTGGAAACTTCGTTAGCAACCATGCTGTTTAACCTCTCGCGTGTAGCATCATGTGGAAAGTCCCCGTTCAGATGGCGCGACCGTGGATCCAGCCAGGCCTTAAATGGCGTCAGGGACGCGTTACGACGCCAATATTATGTTACTGTATAATGCCCGGGCCGTTACATGCTGCCAATGGTCCTGATTGCATCGTAAAACTTGCCTCGTAAGAGGATGTCGATCATGAATCGCTCGTTCATTGTAGCGGCGTGTAACGAGCGGTAAACTTTACTGTTCCAGGCACGGACCTCCGGGTGGGATCGAAACGTTTGAGGACTCATGAAATTTCTGTTCGTTTGGAGTTTATAATGAAGAGTTTTGATGAAAATTTCGAAAACATTTCCATTCAATCAGCCCCGGGGAATAGTTTGTTAACTGGAGTGTGGAGTTTTACGTGACCCTCGGCGACGTGGAAGTTCCGGAACGCGATAATAAAGGTGGCGCTTGTTTTTAGGCCAACTACCACGTGGAGGACGGCTAATTGACGTCGTTTAAACGATCGTTATGACTTTTCTTTCTTTAATCACTTTCTTTCGATCGTTATGTCATTTTCTTTTGGGTGATCAATGTGTGGGGTATGTTACGTTACGTGTTAGAGGGGTGAAGTAGTGATTTAGGACATGTGCTTCGGGTTTTGAGAAAGGTGTTTAAGTTATGGAATATATGACTCATTTAGTAGTACTAGTTAACATATGATTCGTTTGTTTAGTACTTCTGTAACATATGACTCGTATGTTCTAGTAATTTTATATCTTGTGACTCGTTTGTATGTCTAGTAATTCTACATACATATGACTCGTTCGTATGTTATAATAGTTCGGTAGCGTGTGTTCATATGTTCCAATAGTTCTACAACGTATGGTTCGTCGATATGTTCCATTAGTTCTACAACATATGATTTATTCATATATTCCAACAATTCTACAGCATATAATTTATTCCCATGGTAATTCTACACCATACATTTACTCACATGTTGTCACAGTTCTACAATATGTGGTTTATTCATATAATTCCCGAATCTCCAAATTTGTGAATCACGTAATACATAAATCTTCAAATATCGAAGTTTTAAACCTTTGTTATTGTCATTATTCTTATTTACCGAAATGTAACTAAAAGTGTTCACGGTGGAGAGCTTCTTTTACTTTGGGTCGATCGTCAACTCGTGGGTTGACATCTGTACACGAAATAGCTAGTTCTATCTATAAATATTGTATCAATGAATTCGAACTAAAATTAGCATTTTAATGTTACGTAAATTACCGAACGATGATTGAAACATAGTGTAATCCGTAGTATTTAACCGAATTTCGTCGCATTGCATATGTTAATCACAAACTGGGCCGAACGAACATTTCGTTTGTAGAATTGCTACAACATACAAAACCAATTACACGTTTCAATGGCTGAAGATGTCCAATCGGCAAATGTTTCGAATTCAATCGAAACCTGCTTATACCAGGGGAACCGAAAATTGGAGTACAACGGAATACGATCGTTGAGCAAAATAAATTTGCCACGTTTCAAACTACATTCCCGTTGATACAAATTCGAAATGCAGTTAAATACCGGAGTTTTTGTTCGATACTTATTTATCTTAACAAATCACGCGGTGTTCAATCGTGTTTAACAGATCATGCGGTGCAGCTGAAATTTGGACAATGCGAAAACCAACACAATGGAATTATAACATCAAATGTATTTTACATATTTTCGAGAAATATGATAGAAGGATGGTAGATGTAGTGAAATTAATTATTGAGATTTATTACATGACTGAATTTACAAATTATTCAATTTCCAAATTTCGCAGTTTTGAAGGCTAAGAATTTAAGAAGGCTAAGTTTTCAAATTTGAAATTTGAAATTTGAAATTTTTTATTACTTACATTTGGAAATTTGAAGATTTTAATCTGTGAACCTTATAGTTCTAAATTTCTAAATTTTTAAATTTCTAAATACCTAAATTTCTGAATTTCTGAATTTCTAAATTTCTAAATTTCTCAATTCCTAAATTTCTCAATTCCTAAATTTCTCAATTCCTAAATTCCTAAATTCCTAAATTCCTAAATCCTAAAATCCTAAATTCCTAAATTTCTAAATTTCTAAAGTTTTGAATTCCTAAATTCCTAAATTCCTAAATTTCTCAATTTCTCAATTTCTCAATTTCTCAATTTCTCAATTTCTCAATTTCTCAATTTCTCAATTCCTAAATTTCTCAATTCCTAAATTTTTCAATTCCTAAATTTCTCAATTCCTAAATTCCTAAATTCCTAAATTCCTAAATTCCTAAATTCCTAAATTTCTCAATTTCTCAATTTCTCAATTCCTAAATTCCTAAATTCCTAAATTCCTAAATTCCTAAATTTCACAATTTCTCAATTTCTCAATTTCTCAATTTCTCAATTTCTCAATTTCTTAATTTCTCAATTTCTCAATTCCTAAATTTCTCAATTCCTAAATTTCTCAATTCCTAAATTCCTAAATTCCTAAATTCCTAAATTCCTAAATCCTAAAATCCTAAATTCCTAAATTTCTAAATTTCTAAAGTTTTGAATTCCTAAATTCCTAAATTCCTAAATTTCTCAATTTCTCAATTTCTCAATTTCTCAATTTCTCAATTTCTCAATTCCTAAATTCCTAAATTCCTAAATTCCTAAAATCCTAAATTCCTAGATTTCTAAATTTCTAAAGTTTTGAATTCCTAAATTCCTAAATTCCTAAATTCCTAAATTTCTCAATTTCTCAATTTCTCAATTTCTCAATTTCTCAATTCCTAAATTCCTAAATTCCTAAATTCCTAAAATCCTAAATTCCTAAATTCCTAAATTTCTCAATTTCTCAATTTCTCAATTTCTCAATTTCTCAATTTCTCAATTTCTCAATTTCTTAATTTCTCAATTTCTAAATTCCTAAATTTCTCAATTCCTAAATTCCTAAATTTCTAAATTCCTAAATTCCTAAATTTCTAAATTTCTAAATTCTCAAATTTCTCCACCCAAAGCCTCGAAAACCAAAAAATCTCCAAACACCAACAAAAAACTGCAATCATCGCCCCTAAATATTATCTCTTTTTCCTTCGAAACAACCAAACCGAATCTCCCATCTTCTCCCCGGAATTTTCATTTTCCGTTGCAAAATTACATTTTAATACCAGCGAGCGATATAAAATGCAATAGCAATTTCGCGGGATGGTTATCCAAAAAATTCGTCCGCTTCTGAAAGCGCAATTTGTTATTCGGTATTTTTTGCCCGTACAAAATGGCGTGTAAGGTTAGTGGAGTCCCGTTTCTCTGACGCGGCGTATTCAATTCGTTCGAACTAAAGCACCCTTTTTTTCGGGTGGAAAGCTCGTAAAAATCCTGCGACGTTCTAAGAGTTCCAAACATTACCGTGGAAATCAGGTGTGACGTGTGCACTCTCCGTTGCGAATCTCCTGAATTCATTCGGCTCATTTCGGACATGAGTTCAGGGAGCGTCAGCTTGGAAAAGCAATTATTTCCGTTTAAATTCCGTCTCATCGTCGACACTTGCCTGCATAAGCCACACTGGGCTGCTTTCATGTTTGCGGGGACGAGTTGAGGTGTTATTTATTCTGTGCTTGCAGCTAAAGTCAATTTGTTCCTACTGAACCACACCGTCAAAGCGTTGTATCAGAATAATACAGTCACGCTCGACGTACACCTTTTAAATCATCGCGTTTATTTGTCGTACGTTTATTATAAATGGGGCAAAATGTAAAATAATAAATGTGTCGTATGAAAATGCATGGGGAAAAGGTTGCATATTATTATTCAACCTGTATGTACGCTTCGGTGAAATGAATAAATATTCATCAAATTACTGTACAAAACTGAGTATCCATGAATGTTTGCATGACAAATATTGATTTACACCGTTTTAACATTTTCACAACGTTTCGTTGACTTTTGCTGTTTCTCGTCATCGATTATATTGTTTAAAAAGATAATTATATTAAATTCTGTACAGACATTTATATCATATTTAAAGAAAAATTAAAAAGTGAGTTTATTCAATTCCAATTTGACAATAAAAATCTAAGAACTCTAAATTTAAACCTGAACTTGATAAAAATAGAGCTGTGAACGTTGAATATTAATTGAACAAAAAAATCTAAAATTGTGCAGTAAATTTTAATTTAACAAGAAAAGTGTAAAAATAAGTAAAATCGTTTAATAAAAAAATCTAGGAATGTGCTCTGAGCGTTGCATCTTAATTTAACAAAAGTATCTACCTACACTGTATTAATTTGCCTAAAGTTAATTCGATTCGTGAAGACAGAATGCGTGCGATGCAGCGTAGATGTAAATTTCTCAAGATTATTTCAAGTAATCTGCCAGTTCCTTTTCCTCGGAAAGGAAAAAAAAGCAAGATTACCGTGATTTCCTGGGACGAAGGTAAACGCCTTGCTACGTGAAGACTGAATGGGTGTGGTCGAGTTCATTTTCCTTTTATTCAGTTCTCCGTCGGTAGCTTGGGAATCTCCAACGTAAAAGGCTCGTAGCTTGGCGAGAAACAACCCAAAACAATACTACCGGAAACAATGGTCGTGCTGTTGACGTCATACCGATATCTCGCTGACGCAGCAAGCTAGAAATTCCTTCTTCGGGTTTTCGCTAAGAACGATTGCGCTAAATTGAGACGGGAATCTACGAAACCTAATTGAAATCGTGTCTTTTCAGATTTTGCGAAATATCACACCTTGATGTGGTCTATGCTTACAGTTCCAGTTACTTATAGTGTTAGCAAATGTCTATTATTCTGATTTCATAATTTTCACAATGTACAGCATGTTACAATTATGTGCAAGTTTGGCTTTATAATTCTTTGTATTGTAACAAATATCTACAAGTTTGACTTTGTAGTTTTGTCAAAATACATCTTTTTACAAATACACTTTTGACAAATCTATAATTTTGTCAACATATATTTTGTAACACGTATCTACAACTTTGACAAGTTTATCTTTGACACAATTCACCAAAAACGAATTTTTACAGAAATTTATGAATTAATGACGAAATGAAACTCAAATAACGGAAGTATGAGGTAAAAGTCTTATAAAAATTTAGAAAAGTAAGTCAAATTAGATTTAGTCAAATTATCTTAATTCTTTTAAATTTTGTATCACTTAAGGGTTTTGAAATTTAATTACCTAATGAACAATTAATTACCTAACAACGATTAAGTAATGGACAGTTCAATATCGTTTAATCAATAATTAAAATTTGATTGTTAATCGAATGATTATCCAATTGAAATTTAAAATGACTTTTACTTAAAAACTTGATAACATTGAAGAAACATGATCGTAACGCTTTCATATGTTGTATTAAATAATAAAGAGTGTTTTGTATTTTCATGTCTGTTATCGATTTACGTTCGATAGATTGTTACGTCGTAACAGTTTCTGTTCTGCTTTAAACGCAAGAATACGTTTGAAAGATTATGCACTCCATTGTGCCAGAGTTCCATGAAAATTCATGTTTTCCACGCTTTGTTTTCCTTTTGTGTTTATTTACAGTTGATACAGAATAAATTGCTAGGTATTCGAAGTTTGGTGAAATAATTGGAAAAAAGGAAGGGAAATATTGTAAAATTTCATAGTTTCCGCGACGGATAATTTTAATGAAATTTGAAAATCTGTTAGAATTTGTGTTTACATCGAATGTAAATTTTTTAATCAAAATCATATTCGATTGGTTTCATTGCATCATGTTCGATTTGGTTGTATCACGTTTGATTAGTCGTAATTATTTTATTTAGCTGTTTAGATTTTATTAATCGTAATTAATTTATTTAACTGTATTACATTTGTCTAATCATATAGTTGTATTAGATTTAATTAATATTTAATTGGTACTATTTTTTTATTATTACAATTAATACTAGTATTTATATCATGTTCATTTAATGATATTTC
The DNA here is from genome assembly GCA_945859595.2 of Megachile willughbiella. Taxonomy (NCBI): domain Eukaryota; kingdom Metazoa; phylum Arthropoda; class Insecta; order Hymenoptera; family Megachilidae; genus Megachile; species Megachile willughbiella. The sequence goes on from OX243807.1 coordinate 6,342,507, forward strand.
TAATTTCATATAAGAGAATACTGTTTACAAGTGAATTATTAGTTATTTTATCATAATACATAAACATTTTCTTTCCCAATGTTTCAAATTTATATATGTCAAGCACATTAAATAATATGACCTAAAATTATTGTATTTATTATCACTTCCTTAGAAAATCCAGTAGTGCAGCCATACCATTTATCAGACATCTGTCATGCGAACACTTGTATAATTTATTACTTACAGAACAAACCGTCAAGAATTATTACATTTCTTAAATTTAGTTTAATACTTCCTGTACTGTCACTTCTGATACTTAATTTAAATTCATGATATGACCCAAAATTATTGTATTTAGTATTTTCTTAAAAAATTCAGTAGTGCAGCCATACCATTTATCAGACATCTGTCATGTGAACACTTGTATAATTTATAACTTACAAAACAAACCGTCAAGAATTATTTCTTAAATTTAATTTGAAACTTCCTGTACTGTCACTTCTTATACTTAAATTCATAAAATTCAGATGGTTCTGAAATATTTAGTGGTTCCTCAGCATTTACTTCCGTGCACTTAGTTTCAGTGTGAACTATTTAATTCTCAAATAATCTCGATCTTTTATGAATATTAAAATGCAATGCTTGGACATATATTCGAAACGTACTATTTTTATAGTAACTCATCCTAAAGAAGTAAAAAAAAGTCAGCCATTTTTAAATGTAAGTGATCAAACGTTCGTAAACGTTAACCCTTTGCACCCCTTAATTTCTTTTTCAGACTCATTAATTTAAAAAATAGGGTTCTCAATAAAATACAACAGTGTGGAGTATGTGACAAATACATTTTTCTTTTATTACAAGCAGTAAACAAATGATAATGTTCAATCAATCTATTTATCTGAATTATTTATAAGATCCAAGGGAAATGTGAACCACACTCGACATAGGAGTGCAAAGGGTTAATCAATGATTAACGACAGAGTTAAAAATACAAAACTTGAACTCAGCAAAAGTGACCCATTTCTCGACAAGCATCTCTTTCATCACACATCGGCGTGTCAAGTAATCATTTCACCGTGATTAAGTCAGCTGTCGCGAAACAACGTGAAAGCACGAGGGCCATCAGTCGCGTCGATATTTCATCACATCCCCGCGGAGAATCATTGTTGTATCGTAAGACGAAAAATGTCCCGGGTTAAATGGAAAGAAAACAAATGCAAGAGCGGGGTCGATAATGGGATTTTTCAGCGGTTTACTCCTGGCTGGCGTATTCGCGACTTGTTGTAATTGATAAATGGAGACCCGGGTAGAACGGGACAAAAAGAATCCGCGATTTGAAAAGAGAACCGAGGAGAATTGCAGTCTCACCGCATACCGGAAGACGGAGGCGCGACCGTCCTTGAAACGTTTCATGGCAAACCAAATATTCGCGGTATGCTCCGACGTTGCACGCCGGAATTTCCAGCATGAAGTCGTTATACTGCAAGACCACTTATAATTAATTGCTTTAGTTTATAATCGCCTTGCGGCCATTGTGACGCGGCCGTCCAAATAACGAGGATACTCTCGTTCGTATTCGCCGCCGAGTACCCGTGCCTGCTAATCTTATCATTTCTATTTCCACTCACTGACTGTCTCCGCTTTTGTTGCGCGACCGATTGATACAAATGTCGGCTGTTCTACGAGACAGGAAGTGGAGGTGTTGAATTTAGATTGGAAACTGTAGTCGTAGGTGACGGAGTGTTTGCGATTTCCAGTGGAAAGTTTTAGTTGTGAAATGCGATACTGGGGTGGAGGCGTTTTTTAGGGGAGGTATCTAATTTTGGATACTGGGGATTTTACGGAATATGAGAATTTTGGGAATTTGGGGAATTTGGTAAATTTTGGGGTTTTGTGGAATTTTAGGTATTTGGAGAATTTTGGGAATTTTGAGAATTTGGAACTTTAGGATATTTGGGGGTTTAGCGAGTTTCTCAAATTTTGGGGATTTGTGGAATTTTAGGTATTTGGAGAATTTCGAGAATTTGGAACTTTAGGATATTTGGGAGTTTAGCGAGTTTCTCAAGTTTTGGAGGATTTGGGGAATTTGGTAAATTTTGGGGTTTTGTGGAATTTCAGGTATTTGGAGAATTTTGGGAATTTTGAGAATTTGGAACTTTAGGATATTTTGGGTTTAGCGCGTTTCTCAAATTTTGAAGGATTTGGGGAATTTGGCAAATTTTGGGGATTTGTGGAATTCCAGGTATTTGGAGAATTTTGAGAATTTGGAACTTTAGGATATTTGGGGGGTATAGCGAGTTTCTCAAGTTTTGAAGGATTTTGGGAATTTGGCAAATTTTTGGGATTTGTGGAATTTCAGGTATTTGGAGAATTTTGGGAATTTGGAACTTTAGGATATTTGGGAGGTATAGCGAGTTTCTCAAGTTTTGAAGGATTTGGGGAATTTGGCAAATTTTGCGGATTTGTGGAATTTCAGGTATTTGTAGAATTTTGGAAATTTTGAGAATTTGAAACTTTAGGATATTTGGGGGTTTAGCGAGTTTCTGAAGTTTTGGAGAAATTGGGGGATTTGGGTATTTATGGGATTTTGAGAATTTTTGCAATTTTGGGAATTTGGAAATTTGGGAACCTGGGGACTGGATATTTGCGGATTTTTGAACCTAGGGATATAGAGAAAATTAAGAAATTTAGAAAATAAGGAATTTTGGAACTGAAATTTTATAACTTTGGAATTCTGGAATTTTGGCAATTTTGGAATTTTGGAATTTTGGAATTAGAAAATTTGATAATTTAAGAATTTAGGAACTTCAGAAATTAAAATGTGGAAAGTTGGGAATTTTGGAATTTCAGAACCTAGGAATTTAGTAATCTAGGGATCTAGGAATCCGTGAACCTAGGAATCTAGGAATCTAGAAATTTGAGAATCTAGGGATTTAAAGGTGTAGGTATCTAGGAATCTAGGAATCTAGAAATTTGAGAATCTAGGGATTTCAAAATGTAGAAATCTAGGAATCTAGAAACTTAAGAATCTAGGGATCTAGTAATCTAGATATCTAGGGATCTAGGAATCTAGGGATCTGGGGATTTAGTAATCTAGGAATCTAGGAATCTAGGAATCTAGGAATCTAGGAACTTAAGAATCTAGGGATCTAGTAATCTAGATATCTAGGGATCTAGGAATCTAGGAATCTAGGAATCTAGGAATCTAGGAATCTAGGAATCTAGGAATCTAGGAATCTAAGAATCTAGGAATTTAGAAATCTAGGAATCTAGGGATCCAGTAATCTAGATACAATATTCAATAATATTCAATAATAATTATTGATATTACTTATTAATATTCAATAATTAATTTCTATCTTTTCGTGAACCACATTTTCAAATTCCCATTTAAAAATTCTTGCCCTCCACTCTCCATAAAAAGCTTCCCCATCCCTCTTCGCGTATAACTCGTCCAATTTCACGATCCGTTACATCCTTTCGTTTTATTCAATTTTCCCGTATCATATCGTTAAAGTAATTGTTCGCGGAAGATAACATTCATCGTATCGAACGACTTAAATATTTCTATATCCGTGTACGTGCAAATACGTACATGTCTGATTGTGAGAGCAATTTGCGATAACACCGTTTAATACCCTGGAGGCGCAATCTGTGAACTCAAACAACCGCGGTTACGTCTAATCGATGGAAGACTGGTATAGACATGCTATCTGTTTACACTCAAACAGAACTTAAATTCTACCACACGGTTTCTGGCGTATCGTTTATAGGAGCTTAATAAGTACCCAGACCATCTAATTAAACGTGAGTATTCGTGGAAATGTACTCCATTCGACTTTGGCAAACCCACGTTTCTCTCCCTCAAATGGAGAACAACGGTTTACTACTTTTTTTACAGTAGATAGTAAAATTCATAATTATCTCTATTCTTTTTGCTGTTACTGTCATTTAGCGAGCAAAACACGATGTTATCGATTTTTGTAATTTAAAGAATTTTTAATATCAAATTTTTTTTACTAAAATGTTACACATAGACTGCGTATATTAGAACTTGTTAACTGTTGTGAACGTTATGAATAATTGTAATTTTTGAATCTGTATGTGTTCGCATGAAATACGTTTTAAACCGTGTGTGCAATATTTGCAACATATTAATAGGAGACTTAACCTAAAATAAGAATAAGACTCATAGTATTTGATTAAAAGTCTTACCGATAAATTTCAATTATCGCGTATACGTACATAGCTAAATTTCTCATGAAATTGTCGTGGGAAATATGTGAAATTAGCATTGAATGTACTACACCCGATAATTGGTTCGAGCACCAAAATATACGATCCATTGCGGTATATGAGCATTATAGAAGTTTGCGAATTACTATGTTTTGTCACGTACTGCTCAATTCTGATGCGATAAAACGAAACGGGTTTGTTTGTTATAGCATCGTTAACTATAGTCACGCGTGAATTAACGTTAAACACATGACTGAAGTAGTTAGTCGCTTCAAACGAATAAACGTTCTTGAACAAACTCTCTGTTTAACCTAAACGGACGCCATTTTAGTTTTAATGCGACGAGGTGGTGGTGCGGTTTTAACTTCAAATTCTCAAATTCACAAATTCTCAAGTTTTCGAATTTTTAGATTTTTGAATTGTTAAATTGTAAAATTCTCAAGTTTTCACATTTTTGATTTCTACATTCTCAAATTGTAAAATTCGCAAGTTTTCAAATTTTTAGATTTCCAACTTCTCAAATTCGCAAGTTGTCAAATTGTAAAATTCTCAAGTTTTCAAATTTTTAGATTATATATTAACAAACCAAAAAATAATTTCACAATCCTTCATATCAAATTATTACTCTTTAAATAAATACTTAAGACTCATCTCACAATTAATTCGAGCAAACTTATTCTTCAATAATGTATTTAAACTCCACCCAAAATAAAATCACCAAATTATCAGTTGCCTTTCCAAAAAAATAATAAATAAAAATTATCAGTATTCCTTCCAAAAATAAATACTAAATTACATAAAATAACTCGTACCATAATATTATTTCTCGCAACAAATTTAATCCTCGTAGAGTACACCCAAGCCTCATAAACCGTTCCCCGATACCGATCAATTCCCCCTCAAAAATAATGATAGCGTATCAATTATCAGGTTCATTAATACAGCGTTCGCGTGGAAAGATGGTCCAATAAGTACGAAACACAAATTCCGCCGGAATACGTCCGAGGTATCGCGCGTTTTATCGATTACGCGGCACGCGATAAGACAATTTGCCGAGCAGACAGAGCGCAATAATTCATGTCGACAATGCGGATGCCCGGGCCAGGGTATCAATTTCACGGGAACGTCGTTTTCCGCCGTTGCCGAAAATAACAATAGTCAGCCGGTGGAAATCACGTGGAAAAAGAATTTCGTATATCGCACGGATTTGCAACTGCTGTTCGAGCGGCCCCGTAGCGTTCCGCGGCCATTAAATATTTAATGTCCCTCCAGCCGTGAGAAGGCTGCTAGAATAGAATTCGATCCTCGACGCGAAGATAGCACCTAACGAAAGGGACAAGGGCTGCAGAAGAAAACGATGAATGAAGTGGGACAGAAAATGGAAATTCCCTGGTGCACACGATCGTACAATCGAGACGGCTCACCCCTTAGCTACCACCCCCGCCCTTCGCATCGCGCCCCTATGTCGAAGGATTGCCAGTAATACAGTGGCGTAATAAGCCTGAGGGTAATATCGCTTTTATGACATCCATAAGTATCGATCTTTCGTCGGGGAAACTCGATGCCCCCGATAAGCCGACTTTTGCTATCAACGTACATACACTTTATACGGCGAATGAAACGTTTTCGTCAATGACGCGGCTCGTTATCAACAACTATGTCTAGAAGCATTAACTTCATCGGCCCTTCATTCGTACCTCGTACGGGTGGCGGTGTATCGGAATACCCTAGGGGAAATATGACACACTCTGGGCACTTTTGGGGAGTTTTGATTATGCGGACAGTTGGGAAGTGGAAAGAGGAGTATTGGATTTTGGGATATGTGGATGTTGGGATCTAGGGATTTTGGGATATGTGGATGTTGGGATCTAGGGATTTTGGGATATGTGGATGTTGGGGTTTAGGGATTTTGGGATATGTGGATGTTGGGATCTAGGGATTTTGGGATACGTGGATGTTGGGATCTAGAGATTTTGGGATATGTGGATGTTGGGGTCTAGGGATTTTGTGTATAGGATGTTGGGGATATAGAAATTTTGGGATTTGGGGATTTAGGGATTAGATAATCTAGAAATTTAGGTGTTTAGTAACTTAGGGGTTTGGTCGTAGAAGGTGAAGATATAAGTATTTGGAGACCTTGAAATTTTGAGAGATTTTAGGATCTTCAGTATGGAAATTTAGGGATTTCCACTCGGGAAGTTTAAGAACATTGTAGTTTCTGAATTTTAAGTAGTTAGGAATATGCGAGTTGGGAAATTTGAGAAGTTTCGGATTTTGGGATATGTGGATGTGGGGATCTAGGGATTTTGTGGTGTAGGATGTTGGGGATATAGAAATTTTGAGATTTGGGGATTTAGGGATTTAGGGATTTAGGGGTTTAGAGATTTAGAAATTTAGGGATTTACAGATTGGATAATCTAGAAAGGGGTTTACGAGATTAGGGATTTGGTAGTGGAAGGTGAAGATATAAGTATTTGAGGACCGTGAAATTTTTAGAGATTTTAAGCTTTCATGACCTTCGATATGGAAATTTAGAGATTTCCACTCGGGAAGTTTAAGAACATTGTAGTTTCTAAATTTTAAGGACTTAGGAATTTGGAACAATTAATATTTGGCTTGCGGATTTGAAGTGTTCAAAATCTTATGGAGAGTTGGGAAATTTGAAGATTTAGAATTTTTGGTGTTTCGAGATTTGCAAGTATAGGAACTTGGAAACATAAGAATTTATGAATTTGTGCAATCTAGGGACTTGGGGATTTGATAACATTGATATTAGGAAAATTGCAAATTTGGAGATTCAGAAATTTGATAATCTGAGGATTTAAGAACTTGGAAATTTGAAATCTAGGGATTTCTAGCGTCGGTATTAAAACTTAAGAATTTAAGAATGTTAAGCATTTAGGAGCTCTGTGATCTAGAGATTTGGGGATTTAGAGAATTTGGAATATAGGGAACTAGGAATCTAAGGAGTCTGAGATTTGTAAATCTAGGGATTTAGGAACTTTGGAACTTAAAGATCTAGGGATCAGTAAAGTTTAGGAACTTAGGACTTTGAAGACTGGAATTTGGAGGTCTAGGGACTTCAGAACATTAAAATTTTGAGATTTCGAGATTTAGGGGTTTAAAAATTTGAGAAAATAGGACTCTGGGGATATAGAAATTTAATTCCTTGAAATTAAGGATTTGGAAATGTAAGAACACAGATATTGCGTGATTTAGGGACATTGAAATTTGCAAACATATAGTTTTGGTAACCTAGATTTGGGGAATATCGAAATTGATACTCAAACTTGTGAAAGGTAACTTGAGAGTTTCAAAATTTGATAGGTATAAAATTTACAAGTATAAAATAACCCAGCAAAGTTCGAAACCTTGAAAATTTAAAAATGTAACTATATAAAAGTTTACTATAAAATTATAAAGTGTACATTAAACAATTATCTATTTCACAAAATTAAAAGAGATTGACCCACTCATAATTCGCTTACAAGAGTACCAATCCCGCAGCCTTGTACAAACCTAGGTTTAAGTAAAAAGTACATTTTAAAACTATAACAAAATTTAAACATTGCAAGAAGTTAATGTCAAACATCATACAACAAACCGTAGAATCACATACAAAAATTCGTAGAAATCTCATTAAAATCGAAGCAACGTACAAAACCTCGTTAAAATCAGCGGAACTCGTAATGGCACCCGCGTCAGAGCATACAAGATGGCGGCCAGGAGTTATGCATCAGCCTAATATTTGATCGAGTCTGGCGGCGGATCTTGAATGGTATCGCGATGTCTGGCAAGGTGCATTACATTTTCTCGCCGACAATGGCAGCACATAAAGTCGTCGGCAGAACAAACACAGTGAATAACAGACGTTTGAACGTTGCATGACATCAGTCTGGGACAACGAAACAGAAAGAGAAAGCGGGTTCACTTTATAGGAGCGACGGGTACACGCGCGTAGTCTCGCGGAACGTAATTTGCTTTAGCGCCGGCTACGTAAATTTCAGGAAGATGAGAATGTATGGCCGCCTGCCCGTTTAAACCGTTCTCGCGAAGCGAAGTTTTCCTCTAATATGGTCAGTCAAATCGGCTCGGCCGGAATCCGCATAATACCGGCGCTGAATCGAGAGGGGAAAAAAAAGGAGAGAAGAAAAAAATATTCTCTATCTCGAGTCTCGTGTTGCAGTGCGCCGGGGCCGTTCAATCCTCTTTTCGTCAGCTCCATCGGGGAAACCACTGACTCCATTAATGCGATGTAAAACAATTTCGGCCGACGAAAAACCGATATGTTTTGACTGCACTTTTAACATACTGGACGGATGCGTTTTTGATGGGTTTTCGTGCGGATTTAAATATTTTGGACGGGTTTTAATGATGCGTGTGGAGGGAACGCGATCCGATTTTTATGGGGATATTCGAGTTGGGGATGGTGGATAGTGGAAATTTTGGGTTATTGTTTTAGCGGCGATTTAGAGGGAATTCGGGGAATTGGTAGGGTGGGAATTTAGGGGGTTGGAATTTTAAGGTGCTGGAATCGGAATTTTGGAGTTTGGGGGTGGACGAGTGATTTAGGGGGCTGGTAGGTTCGGCACTTGGGAATTTATGAATTTACATATTTTTAAATTTGGGAATTTTATAATTTTATAATTTTGGGATGTTGGAATTTTGGAATTTAAAAATTTAGAAATTTGTTAATGATGACTTTGAGGATTTGTAAATTTGGGATGTAAGAACCTTGAGAATATGAAAAATTTGGAATTTAAGAATTTCACAATTTTGAAATTGGAGGTTTAGGAATTTCAGTATTTGGAAATTTGGGGATTTAGGAATTTGGAGAGTTGGAAATTTGGGAACTTATGTATTTGAGACTGAAAATTTAGAAATATAGAAATTTAGAATTTTAGGAATTTAGGTATCAAGAAATTTGCGAATTTGGAAGTTTGGAAACGTGAGAATTTATGAACTTAGAAATTTTTTTATATAGAAGTATAGGGATTTAGAAACTTACAAACTAGATAATTTACTGATTTTAAAATATTAGAATTTGGAAATTTGGGAACATGGAAATTTAGTAACTTACAATCTAGAGAATTTGGTAATTCAAATTTTACAATTTTTTTGACTTGCAAATTTACTAATTTACAAATGTGAAAATATAACTCATGAATTTGGAAATGGAATTTAAGAATTCACATATGAAAAATTTGATAATTTAAAAGTTAAGGAATTTTGTGAATTTGAAAATTTTACAATTTGGTTTACAGTGTTATACGATTTAGCGTACTTTAATTATTCAAATTAGAATTAATACTGAAAATGCAATCAGGTTAACACGATATCGATTTGTCACATTTGAACTGCAATTTACGTCACTAGTTCAATATCATAAATTAAACGATTAAAGTACTTTTATCATATTGCATATTTACATAATACAACTAATACATGTACAATTTCGTCATGAAAGTAACTGTATAAACAAACTTCTACTTCCATTTCTCTTAATTCCACAAAATATAAATCATCATTCATTCATATATTAAATTTAAAACAAACTGTTCATAAACCCACAACAAATAAAATAACTTCATCTCTTACTAAATAGAACAAAAGTATGCAGTAAACATATATCTCTGAAAGATTTCATCTCGTCAGTCCGCAACAAACAAAATGGCAGACTCCCAAAAGTCTGCGTTACCCATTGCACACACCTCGAACAATTCGTATCTTCCTCTTCATTAAAAATCCCGAAAACACGAGGTGTATCTATTCGACAATCATACTTAAATTCGACGGCACGAGGTCTATTGAATCCGAAGGCACGACGGGGTGACGAATTCTTTGACGAAAGGGTATGTCTTTTTTTCGCGACACCATTACGGTATCACGTAAACGAAGCTACGCGGACGGGGGATTAACTTTTATTTTGCGTGAAATAACGATGGAAAGGGAAACGGCGGAAATAAAAGTTCGAAGTTCACTTCGGCTTCATCTTGGTGCGCGCGCTTGCGATCGATGAATTTTTCAACTGGCAACAGTCGTACGAGTTTAGTATATGGCTGTACGCGCTCATGGGGCATTAACTTCAAAAGGGTCATTCGCGCGAGCTAAACAAGCACTAAAAAAGTCGAGGCTCGTTCAACACCGCGTCCAACCCCCGCTTGGAAAATGCGTGGAATTTTCACGGCGAAACTTTTCCCGCGTATAGTTCGTACAAGCATTACGGCACGCCTACATGCATCCATACATACGTACGTGTCTACGTACATGTGGACAGCCTAGCCGGTGGTATGCATTTTGTCGTCCAACCGCGAAATCGTTTCGCTTTAATACCCCGTTCAAAATTCGAGGCTGTCCGTTCCCTGGAAAGTACGTTGCTGGTTTGACCAGAACGCGAAACATAATATATGTGGGCAAATGCGACGAAATCTAACGCTTTTCTCTCCAATTTTCCACCAAAACCGAAACAATGGTAATACGAACCCAAAATGATGGAAACTTTTAATGATGCTTCAACAGCATTACTCCAGTTCCAGTTACGAGGACTTTTACTATTATTTTTTTCTACGCTCGCCTACTTTCCGACAATTCCGTACTTGACACATTTAAAAGCTTTCCGAATATGTTCTGTATGGTGATTCCGCGCGAATGCGCGATAATTCATGCGAAATGTAACGACGTGTCTAATGCTTTTCTGCATGGAATTTCGGTATCATTGACGAAGTTTTACATAGGAATATTAGATACTCCGCAAAAACATTAGACTCAAAGTCAGATACGCAAGAAGTGAGATAAGATCCCACATGAATCATGCAGGAGGATTGAAACGGGTACGTATGTTGCCGAGGAGCCTAAATAAAGGATTTGGAGAAGGTGCATGTGGAGGTCTCCGTTAAGAACACCTAACTGCCCTCTAAATGGTAGATCCGCAACGTGGCTAAGTACCTCGATAGATTCGGAAACCGACTTGAAAGCACGGCTCGGAATAAGCCATTGTTTCGACCCACGGTTCAGTTAAGAGCCTGCAATTTGCTTGAAACTTGACGACACAGAGAGGATATCGACGCGGTTGGATGACACAATGCACGGGGAATCAATGTACATAGACAGGGGTTCGTTAATGGTATACCACCGATAGGAAGAAACGATTCGAAGCGCGATAACGCGGCAAAGGATCGGCTTAGAATATGTAAATCGGCCTGCTTACCTTCGAGGGGTCGACCTAAACAGACGTCGGAAGTCTGGTAAGTAGATTTCGAGTTGTTTGAGAATAGATCTCGCTGGGATTCGAGAAGGTTGGCAAAGGCTACGAAAGAGATGCCACCTTGGTCGGATCGCAAATGAAATCCACGAAAACGAGCTCCTTGTTCGAGCAGTTGATATTGAGTCGGTTAACACCACGAACTCGGAACATCTACTCTGAATTAGCATTGCTGAAAAAGTCTGCGAAAATTCCGACTGATATGGAAAACATTTTCATACGATGGTTTTATGAAATCTGTAAGGGCATGTTTGAAGGATGGTATATGTACTCACAGAGTATACCCCTTGCCCTACAATATCGTGTTACACTCGTGACGCACACTACAGTTCGATTCTGATAAACCAGACTCGTATTTCCACTGCGACTGAATTTTGGATTCGATTCTGGTTATAATTTGCATAATCAAGGATCGCTAAATGCATGATGCACTAACATTCTTCAATTGTCTTCAAGTTGTAGAAATAATTAGCTAGCTGTGTGTGACGCAACTGTCCAGAAAATTGTAGGTTAGAAGGTTAATAATTCTTAATTATTTTTAAGAAAATTTAAATTTGAGAAGAAGGAAAAACTCAGAGTATCATCCCTAGTTATACATTTTCCCCTCTTGCGCTGCAAGTTGTCTAGTGCCAGAAATTTACCCCTTGTCGCATATGGTGCGTCAGAAGTATTGCTACAATATTGAAACGAATAGAAATGTGTTACCCTTGGCAATTATGATTGGACATACATACTTGAAAAGTATGAGTAAGTTAAACTGAAATTCTTCAAAACCGAATATTGTGGAGTGCGTCACGAGTGTGACGTATAGCAAGGATTTTTCACTCGACACAAATGCAGAATATTAACCGGCCATAAATCACCAGAACGAAATTGACTCGAACCGGTGACTTCTGTCTCTTTTACAATTAGTCAAACAAATCGCGAAGAAGCATCCTGACACCCTTCAGTTCCGAGCAATTATCCAGCCCCCCGGTCGGGGCTGTCAACATTCGTTTCGGCCCAATAATTCTCACGGACATCGTGGCCAATTCGCGAAATGAAAATCGTTCTCAGCAAAACGTAGTTCTCGGGAGGATATTAACATCGCTCTCGAAACAGCAACATTATCAACGTTCGGCCCGCGGGCTTATAATTAACGAGTGATTCAGGATTTCGTGTGGACGAGAGGCGACAAGGACGACTAGAAAGACATTGATACGCTTCCGGGGCAATGATAACGGGCTAAGCCTTAATCTGGGTCTATTAGCTTGACAGATGTAACAGTAAACACGGTGTCGTTGCTATATCGGCTTGCAAATTACAACACTGCCACCTGGAGGACTGTGATAGACAGGTCTTGCGGCTGGTTGATTACAAGGGCGAGAGGGCGGGGGATGGAGATAATACGAGGGCAATTAGTTCTCGAGTAATGCTGCTACGTCGTCGACACCTGGCCCGGTCGCGATGCACCAGATTTTTCTCGATTACTTCCCTCAAAATTTTCCATTGGAATACAGCGATTCTCATCTATGTGTTACTGGCAGCCTGCTGATGCCTTCACCGTTATTTCATGTATTCTAACAAACACACTCTTTCAGCAATCAATGTAATTATATTATTTCTAAACATTCAATTTTGCGGTTCGATCATTTTCAAATATCTGAATTTTTCATCTAGTGGGTGATATAGCTAGTAAATATTATAAGAGCTCTTTTATGATAGCTCCTGAGTATCATAGCAATATATTGAAATTTAGAAAAGGCACATAGAAAGTTGAAAACTTAGAAAGTCAATAATCTAAAAATATGGTGAGGATTGAAAAATTTAGAAATGTAGCAATTTAGTTTGTTTGCCTCCAGAAAATTGGGAAATTTGAGAATTTAAAAATAGCTTTGAAAATTTCTCAATGTCTTCTAAATTTCTAATATGAGACATAATATACATCTACACATGTCATATAAGAGCTAAGCTATAACGTAACCTGACCTATAAAAGTCCTCTCCAGTATAATTCCAACAGCAAAAGTAAAATTCCACAAATAGTTATCTGCCCAAAACGATTCCATTAAATTCAAATTAACGCGTCAATGCATACATTATAAATTCCAATGAATCGATACCTCCGTTCAAAAAAAAAAAAAAACAACATTCCCATTTAAAATATTTTATTGAATAATTACTATTTTACTCCCGCAATAATTGCTTTTTGAACGAGAGCGAATTGATTTTGTACGTAATATTCGAGACATCGGAATAATCGAACCGCGTATAAAATTAAACTTTCGATGAAAAAATAAAAGAGGAGCGTATACATCGCGTTTCGATGGAAGTTTGAAAAAGTCCGTTGTAAAACGTATCCAATAAAGTGCCTCCACGATTCAACGCTCCCTTCACCATACAATATGTTAAAAAATGAAATGTATTCAACAGGCCACTTCTAATTATCGAATCTCGATGAGAAACACGCATACCTATTCGTTAAAGGTTTATTCAAATTTCATGTTTAATAACGCAGCAACTTTCAATGCGATCGCCCGTTTTAATACATTTACCTCTATCCGCTCTTTGTATTACTTTCCTGTATCATACTTCTATCAGAGCTGTGTTTTGTGTGAAAACAGAGATCTTAACAAGGTTAGGTTAGGTTAAGTGATTCTACAATCTGATTTACATTTTTCTGTTTTACTATACATTTATGTTTTGGAATTCTTTTTTAGTTGTGCGATGTTACTGTGTACACAAATGATAAAACTGTGATAATAAAGTTACTTGATGGTAATAATTCAAGATTTGTATATATTTTTTATACTAAATTTATACAAAGTCATTTCTAAATGATCCTAGAAAACGATATGTGTCAGAGAAGCATGCTATTTTGTGGAAATATAGGGAGATTCACCAGTGTCACAAAAACTTGTTACATGACAAAATGACTGAAACAAAAGTTGTATTATAACAGACTGTCAGTACAAAATGTACTTTATTACAATTTTGCTCCGTCGAAAAGGTTGACTAAAATTTTACCAAGGTGAAATTAAAAAATTCATCCTGACTAACGATCAAGTCAGATAAACCGAATAAAAAATTGTTAATATACATAAGTCCAGAAGTGAACTATCACTATATCATTGTTCAATCCCAACGGTGTCTTAAAGCACCCTCCACAAAAGCGTCCAGAAGCTCGAAGAACCTAACACATGTGCAACGCATAAATAGCTGATGCACCTAAATAAACCACACTTAAGGAAGTGTACAGAACCACTGTAATACCGAAATAAGATATGAGTTAATACTTAGACCGGTTTGCATGTACGAAAGTTCCCAGTACGATTGCGTTGATCAAGTTAGGATGCAAAGGGGGAAAACAATTCTGAACATAGGGTAGCTGGGAGAGAACTTAGGGTAACTTTAAGTACGTTTAAGTAGTAATTAACGGTTTCCTCAACTGTCGATACCTCCTTGTTCCTTAACCGTAGCAACTTTACCGGGCGGATATTCGTTCTGTTGCAGGAGAGAAACTATCGAGGACAGATTACGTTCTTGCAAGACGATATCGACCACCGTGCAAGTGTTACCGCAGCCCTAAATCTCCTTGTCGAGGGTTTCAAACCTCACAAGTACATCATTATACACGTTTCTACAGTAATATTGTCTTTACCCACTGCGCCATATGCTGCAACCGTATTTTGGGCTCTTATGCACATTACTGCTGGTTACATATGTATCTATAACAATAGCGAATCATGATGCACTCGAAAAACTCAGATGAGTTATATGTTACAAGTGACAGTGTTAATATTGTACATAAACAAGTATTAATAATAAGTTCAGAAATGAATCATTACAGAGATATACAGATATACAGAGATATACAGATGTACAGAGATATACAGACATATACAGAAATATACAAAGATATACAGATGTACAGAGGTATACAGATATAGAGAGATATACCTTCAAGTCGAAGAGTTATAAGTCAAGAGTTATATAGTTAATTTGATAATATAAGAGTTCCGATACAAAGCTGTTAGTAATTCGAACGCGTCATCCGAACATTTTCGTTTTGAGGTTATCCCGCCATTTATAAGAGAAGGTTGCGAAAATGGCGGAGATAGAGCTATCGGTTTTAAACGCCGTACGAAAATCAGATTATGTCTCGGTGTCTCTACAAATACTCGCAGCCAAACTTTCCGAGACATAAACCACGGGATATTCTTTTTCTCTCCTCGGTACCGAAAGTTCACGGATCTCAGAGAGTTCGCTTCATAAGGTTCAACGAAGACATTTGCGTTACGCTTCGTTGCGCTCTTCTTGCTTCGATTGAGAAGCAGAAAGGACAAGGTGGATGACTATACCCTCAAACCTTCGATCACACACATCGGAAAGCTCTGTGCCCGATAGAATGCTGTGGACTGTCGTGTCGGATTCACTTTGTCGAGTACTTTATAGCTGTTGGATATCGATGCGTTCGAGATACTCGGTCGAGGTGTAACGAAAAGTTTCTTTACATTTTTGTGTCAATTTCGTTGGTAGGGAGAGTATGTTCATCGGGTGTGATGTGGAGAGCGTTTGTAAACTTGGGGATTTGGTAATTTGGGGATAGAGGAAATTGGGGATTTGGGAAGGAGTTTGTAAATTGGGGTTTGGAAATTTGGGAATGGGGGATATGCAAAGTGGGGAATGGGGGATTTGGAAATTTGGGAATAGGGGATTTGCAAATTTGGGGATAAAGAAAATTGGGGATTTGGGAAGTGGGAGTTTCTAGTTTGGGATTTGCAAATTTGGGAATGGGGGATTTGGAAATTTGGGAATAGGGGATTTGTAAATTTGTAAATTGGGATTTGCAAAATTGGGAATGGGGGATTTGGAAATTTGGGAATAGGGGATTTGGTAATTTGGGGATAAAGGAAATTGGGGATTTGGGAAGTGGGAGTTTCTAGTTTGGGATTTGCAAATTGGGGAATGGGGGATTTGTAAATTTGGGAATAGGAGATTTGAAAATTTGTAAATTGAGATTTGCAAAATTGGGAATGGGGGATTTGGAAATTTGGGAATGGGGGATTTGGAAATTTGGGAATAGGGGATTTGGTAATTTGGGGATAAAGCAAATTGGGGATTTGGGAAGTGGGAGTTCCTAGTTTGGGATTTGCAAATTTGGGAATGGGGGATTCGGAAATTTGGGAATAGGGGATTTGGAAATTTGTAAATTGGGATTTTAAAATTTGGGAATGGGGGATTTGGAAATTTGGGAATAGGGGATTTGGTAATTTGGGGATAAAGGAAATTGGGGATTTGGATAGTGGGAGTTTCTAATTTGGGATTTGCAAATTGGGGAATGGGGGATTTGTAAATTTGGGAATAGGGGATTTGGAAATTTGTAAATTGGGATTTGCAAAATTGAGAATGGGGGATTTGGAAATTTGGGAATAGGCGATTTCGAAATTTGGGAATATGATAATTTGAAAAAGGAACTGTGGGGATTTGGATGTTTGGAAACTTGGGGATGTGGAGAATCTGGGGATTTGAAGATTTTTGAATTGTTTAATTTAGAGGTTTTAGAATTTTAGTAATTTTACATTTGGAATTTGGTACTTTTACAATTTAGGAAATTTGGGTATTTAGGGATTAAATGTGGGCATTTTGGAGTTTGAAAGTTGGACTTGAGAGAATTTAGACATTTAGAGATTTGGAAAGTTAGGAATTTGGGGAAATCGGAGATTTGTGGAAATTGGAAATTATAGTATTTAGAAATTTAGAAATTTAGAATTTGAGGATTTGGAAATTTAGGAATTTTAGAATTTGGAAAGAGGATTTGGTAATTTAGGAATTTAAGAATTTGGGAATTTGAGAATTTGATAATTTGATAATTTGATAATATGATAATTTGATAATATGATAATTTGATAATATGATAATTTGATAATATGATAATTTGTTAATATGATATTTCGATAATTTGATATTTCAATAGTTTGATAATTTAATAATTTAATAATTTAATAATTTAATAATTTAATAATTTAATAATTTAATAATTTAATAATTTAATAATTTAATAATTTAATAATTTAATAATTTAATAATTTAATAATTTAATAATTTAATAATTTAATAATTTAATAATTTTTATAATTTAACAACTTGATCTGACACTCCAATGATTTGATAATTTGCTAATTTAGCTTGATGATGCAATACTTCGATAATTTGACAAGTCGACAATCTAATACCGTGACAGTTCGATAATGTGATCATTTTCAAATTTGAAAATAGATGAACTCGGTAATCATAAATTTATAACACCAAACTCGTACAAACATCAAAATTTCAAAATCGCTTAATTCTTGATTTCATATTAAATCAGACTAACCCATTATTGATTTCCGAAATTTTCAGCCCATCTCACTGAATGTTCAGTCAGATACTTTTCCATGCTTCTTTCATTATCTTTACCTATAAAAGTGATAGAACATCTTTCTCCGATTCCGTTATAAGCACATAAATATACTCTTTTTTTGAATGCGATAATCCCTGAATGCGTTCTCATGAAACGATTTCATGAGAATCTTGAAAGCATTGTTTTGTTATCTTCGTTTCGGTTTTCCCGAGCGAAATAAATCTTTGAGAGTTTCACAGTTTTAAGGATCAAAGGTTTTCTTCCGTGTCTCGTTACGTGTACCGAGATTGCACGGAAATGCGAAGTCATAAATTGATCCCTCCAGACGAATACTCGTAAATAAGATCTCGAACTCTTCTCTTGTTTTCCCTATTATATTTTGCTGGTTACTTTACAAAGATTCAATTGCTGCCTTTTATCGACGACGTTCTGTTACGAATTTGAATTGCCACTTAAAAACTTTACATTCCCCTAACAATTCTCACTAGCATACACTTCACGAAACTTCACGAATATCTTCTAAATACGACGTGCTAATTACTCTCATATTCATCATTTTATATTAAGTAATTATATTTCACTAAATATGTACAGTTTTCAGTATGGTACACATACTGAAATACGTTGAACTTTGTGTATTCACATATGTTCAAATAGTCCTTTGACAATTTTTATAAAATCTATACTTATTTTATTTTTGCGTCAATGATCTGGTGCTTCGATTTTTATGCTTCCATAAATTTCAATTCATTCATACACTAATTAATTAATTCTTCTAAGGAATTATGGTTAGGTTAGGTGATTGGTAGATTTACGGATGAACTGTGCGGTTATAGGGTTATGTTTCACATTGTGGTTACGTTTAAAGCCATGTAGGGTTATGTTTAAGCTTAAGTTCAAAACTATGATTAAAATTACGTTTAAGACTATGTCTAAGGTTATACCTAAAGCTATGTTTAATATTTGAGGTTATGTTCAAGATTATTTTAGAGGTTCCACTAACATTATATTTAAAGTTATGTAAAATCACGTTTGAAGCCACGTTTAACATTACGTTTAATTACATTTAACATTATATTCAAAAATATGTTTCATGCTACCTTCAAGATAATATTTAAGGTCACTCTTAAAATCATGCTTAAACTTATATGCAAGATTACGTTTAAGTTTATGTTTAAATAAAATTGTTTCAAATCAATCATACAAAATTTTGTTCGTATGATCCATGAGTTAAAACAATGTTTATTTATAATAAATTTTATCACATATGTCATTTCCAATATTATGTGAACATAAAATTCTCTTCCCTGAAGTACAATTTACGTGATAGAAAGAAAGTTGCAAGGTGTAACACGTAGGTGAAGTTGAAAATTGCAACCCATTGAGGTGACAGTATAACATGAAGTTACAAACGAAAGTTTCGTATGTCTGCGACAGTGCACTGCATCTGACGATTCTGGAAATTTACTGTTTTCCTATAACTCACAGTTTTCTAGAATTCAAATAAGTGTGAAACAATCTTGAGTTCAATTGTGTTATAATAAACGTAACGTACATTTCACACGTCCTTGACAAATATGAAAATTTGTAAAATAATTTTTTTACATATTTATAGCTCGCAAAGTTAATATTTATGTTGTTACATGGGTATTTATTCGTTAAAATAAGTATTATAAAATGGTGTATGCGTTTGTATGATGCAGAGGTAACTCAATGCAGAGGACAGCACTGTTACCTCACTAAATATGGCGTTATGTTTATCCACTGACATTGTACTTTTAATACTAATAAAAGAATGTATATAATATATTTTTTTCTCACATCACATAAATGAAGAATATAATTTTCAAACACCTTTTAGCAGCTAGCAAAGGCATAATCGTATACTTCAAAATAAATCCAGCTTCCATAAAAGTGTACAACAACCCACTATTTAATAAGTAATAAAACTATAGTTTACTTGCCCTGTAGTTAACTTGTTTATATTGCTATACATCAATAAATTCAAAATAAACAGAAAATATAGGACGTTCAATAACGATAGTTTTTGCGGTTACAAAAATCATGCGCTTTGATTATCAGGAATTTCATAATCGTATGTATATTATTATCTATAAATATACAAATACATGGAGAACCGGTATACATACTTCATTTCCCAAGGGTGCCACTGCATATATTCAACTGTGTCGAATTACCAACGGAATATCGTGCCCAAAGTCGAACGTTATTCTCACGACGGTTGATTTATCGATATTATTAATACCGGGATAATATTACGCGATACGGACCGTTAAAACCGACGTTAAAATCCGCTTCCAATATTGCCGCTTAAAGTAGATACAGGTGCGCGTGATGATCGATGAGCGTAATCCTATTGCGAATCCTTTAAAGCTTTCGCCGTCACTGCTAGAAGCTTCGAAAGTTTTTGACAAGATCTGTAAATATTGCATTTACAAGGAAGATGATAGCGAATTATAATTAATGCTTACAAGAAACTATTAGATTGTGTCTACGATAGACGAAAGTGTTATAGGTTAAATAAAATTAATACTTCAAGTTTGTGTACAATACAGGAAGATCGATAACTTTATCCTAAGAAAGTTCATAAAATATCTATAAAACACTGTAGTAAAATATAAATTAATTTGTCCTGGTAAAAAATGAAGACACGTTTTGAAAAAGTATGTCATTAAATTTTGTTGTATGAAAAAAATACTTGTGAAAATATAACTTATTTCACCAGATTGGTAATTGCAGTGTGAAAATGTGTTTTTAATAACTATTATAAAAATCAGAAAAACAAAATAAATTGATCTACATGTTTTGATGAAGTACTTATGTTCGGTAAATGTATGCTTGTTAAGTACCCGCCTAGTACCTGCACCCTAATAAAGGCTAAGGCGTGTTTTTACGTGAAACATTTTGCATTTCCAAAATTACATGAAATACAATCGTTCGAAAATTTGTATCCGTAATAAAATCAAAATTCAATTTAATCAGGATTGAATATAATAAATTAAATATCACAAATTAAAGGTCTTTTGTCACCCATAAGACTCGAAAGGATGAAGGCGACCAAAATTCATGGCTCATCGTGGAAAATATACATTCTCTGAAAGGACTGCCTCAAAAGCCCCTATAGCGGGTACTTATCGAGCGAGTGTTGCGCTCGAATCATGCATGTAATGCATTTAAAGCTGAAATAGAGTTAGATCAATCTAAAAGTATGCTTTTAGAAGCTGGTTAATCTTATTCCAATTTGCATTTCTTTCGAAGCTATTTACTCTTTTGCTTCCATTAGAGAAAACTACCTAATAGAACTGAGGTTTTTTACACCAAATTACGACTTTAAAAGGTTGAAACGATTTTCTAGTTTAGTGATAAGTATTCTTTATCGAAACATAGCAAGTTTCACGCCTATTCAAATTCCCCAATCTTCAAATTTCGGAATTTTCATGTTTTCAAATGTGCAACAAACTTTTTTAATCTTCAAGTTTCTGAAAGTGTCAATTGTCACATATTAGGTGTTTGAAAGTAACCTAAATCTTGAAAGTTTCAGAGCCTAATATTTCCTAAGCAACAGATTCCTAAATCCTGAAGTTTCTTAGTCCACCAACTTTCAAATCCCCAAATCTTGAAACTTCAGACCACATTTCCAAATCTTCAATCCTCCAAACCCTCAAATTCCCACATCTTCAAGTTTCTTAATGCATCAAGTTCCAATTCCTAAATCCCCAAATCTTCAAACTTCAGATCCCCCAAATCTTCAACCTTCCAAACCCTCAAATTCCCACATCTTCAAGTTTCCTAATCCATCAAATTCCAATTTCAAAATTGCCAAACCTTCAAACTCCCGAAACCTCAAACCTCCAAATCTTGAAACCATCAATTTCCAAATCATTTTCATCAATCCCCAATTTCTGACTCCCTAATTTCCCAAAACACTTTATCTTCATAAACTCCTACCACTTTTAAGCATAATAAAATTCTGTTAAGTACGTACAATAAATACCTACTTAAGATTGTTTCTGAAAATCCTGTAACTCATGTGAAGTAACCACTTATAGCCCAAGAAAAATTTGAGTATGAATGAGTTAGTAAAATACGAAGTATATTTTAGTATACCTCGACTCTCCACCATAAAACTACACCAAACACGAACAGAACAAATGTGAATCCACATGTGATGTAACATCACGTCACAAGTGTGGCGACATATGAGTTAATTCGCGAAATACGGTAGGCGTGTCGATTTGTTTAATAATATTTGTTCCGTATGGTTTACGAATTAATATTATACGAAAATCGTGAGCATGGACGCGCACGCGCGCACATACACAACCACGAAGTAGAGGATGAATGATAAGCCAGTGATATTGCCCATCGAAGCGCGATGCTGAGATTGGACTCGTTCCTTCCCATATCCATTCGGCGTAATCACCACAGCCACTGTCGCCATCGTAGTCGTAGCAATGGCGATAATCTCTCGGGACGCCACGGAAATCAGCAGACGAATTTTCACGTGCTTCTGCTCGCTTCCTGTCCAAACGCTTCTTTTAATCTCCTTCAATTTCCGTTACTCGTTGCTTACGATTGATTTTCACCGATGCTCCGATTTAATTTAACACGTTGCTGCACTTACTCGGACATAATACGGACTATTATCAACCAAACCATAATTCTTATATCACTAATTTTAGGTTAGTATTTTTGCTGCCTTTGTCGAAGTTTACTGTAAGAACGTAATGTATTTTCGTTTTGAATTATATAAATTTTTGTATACTTTAGTTGATTCTTCAGTATTCGTTCGGTCGATTTTTCAGTATTTTCAGTTTTTTTTTTTTTAATTTTGAGTGATTATTTTCATTTAACACCGATAGTTTTTGAGCTTAATCTTGTCAAGGGCAATCTATAAATTTCATTTTTTAAATTGTGAGTGTATACATTATTTAGTGTGTGCGAGTGTATAAATTATCTTAATAGTTCCTCTCATTTTCTTGTAAATAATATAGCGATAGTAGCACCGGTGATGCTATAATCAACGTGTTAACTGTGGCTTATGAAATGAAGATGGCGTTTTAATGTTCGGGGACTCAAAGGTATAGTACTTTCAGATGGGTCTCAAGGTATGCACCAGTGGTACGAGAGCAGTAAATGTTATGTGACGACTGCGTTCTGAGATTGCAAACGGAATTTTCGCATCAATTTTGTCTAAGTTGTGGATTATGCGTTGTTAAGTACTAATACTTGAACTACTGTGTTGAATAACTTCACAAGACTCTCGTTTCAAATTACAAAATTACAATGCTTCTCTGGAGATTTTTTACTGATCGAGATAAGTTATTTTTGACTAGATAATATTTATTTATTTTTCTGTTCTATTTTGCATTAAATGTGCATTGTGCGCTGGTTTAGTGTTAAATTAAAATTTAAGAAAAATTTTATATTCAGTTAAAATTTAGTTCTCTGCATTTTGTGTATGTTACATGGTTTTCTAAATAGTAGATTAATCTTTATCAAATTTTAGTAAGATATTATCAAGTATTGTTTATAAAATAGAATTAAAGTAGAATAAACGTTCTGGTTTTACAAATTATAAAATGGAAGAATTTCATGAAATCGAAGCAACGAATATTGTTACTTTTCAATAAAGTTGACTCTAACAGCTTTTCTTCACTTTTTTACGTAAAAAAATATCACAAATTTATTTATGATTCAGTTTCAGTCTTTTCAGGACACAATTTGAGGTTATGGTAAATCCTGCGTTATTCACATTAAGTGTACCAAAATGAATTCACCATAGTTCTGTTTAACAAATACGTAATAAAAAGTCTAGTAAATATCTTGGATATGGAATGGTAAGGTCAGTAAATATCTTGTACAGAAAATGGCAGCTCCATAAAATGGTGGCAATGATTCATCAATCGAACTTTCCAAACTCTAAAACATCTTCGTAACGTTGGAAGTTCTTAATATGAACAGCTAGCGTTATATTTCAAAAACTTTATCCTTCGATATTGCACGGTTACGAACATTTGCCGTACGTCTTAAATTTCACGACGTAGAACGTTTTTTAAGGAGTTACGAGAATGGATTAAGGCATCAAATGTTAATTTGGGTGGAAATGTGTTGGGATAAAGAGATGCAGAAGATGGAAAAAGTATACGAAAGTAGTCTGTAACTTGTAACATTTCAGATACTAGATATTTCATTAAGTTACATTACTTCATTAATTCGATATTTACTGTAACACTTATTTTAATAAAATTTTGCATATCATAAAAAATATAGATGTTTATTAAATGTTATTTTGATTTCATTATATTTTAGATATTAAACGTCATATTTGATATATTGAATATGTAAAATATAAATATTATTTATGTATATACATTTATACATATCTGTATGTGTATACATATACATTATAAAATATGCATATACAAATAAAAAATATTTGGTAAAATTGAAATCAAAATAAAGATAAATACAATTACCTAGAACTAACCTAAAAATAGGTCACATTCTACATATCAACCTAACCTAACCAATTTGTAACATTTTTGTGATATTTCTGTTTGAATAATTTTTTCATAATTGAAGTAGAATGTTTTCTAACAATAATACTTAAACTATGGTAATTGAGGAATTAAGGAGTTAATTATTATCAAGCACCTATTTGTACAAAGAAAGGTAGTTATACTGCCTCATCTTTTAATTACAAGTATTTACTTACATACATGTAACTGTTTTATAACGTTACTTCTTTATAAACTGTTTTATAAACTTTTAAAATGTAACTGTCCAATCAAAGCGACCGGTACACAAATTTTAAGCTCTTTAACGTCAATTAAACTGCCTGTACATAAACACTCAAATTATAAATAACTGACAAACTCGATAAAAGTTTATCCAATAAAATAGATGCAAATGTTCGAGTAATTTAATGCGGCACCTCGGAATCGTAAAAAAAGAGCCCGTAATTCCCCGCACGTGGAGACAGCATGAAAAATAAATCCGCAACAATTACATGGATGATTGAAACGATAAACCATTATCGAACACTCGCGGCATATCCCCGCAACGACGTTTTATCTTCGAAAATAGGAAACAGTCGATAGTGTAGGTGGCCGAATTTCGGTCGGTGGCGTGTAAAATAAATGCGAATTACCGCCAGTTAATTTTTCACGTTGCAGAACATTGTGGTGCACGTGGATTACCGGCTGTTCACGTGTTAAATGTTAAACAAATCCCTTGGTAATTGTATGGTTGCGGCGTGAATTGGAAGCAACGGAAGTAACGATAATTGATGGGCCATGTTAAGAACGCAAGCCCGGCGACGATAAATGAAATGGAAAATAAAATCGGCGATAATTCGCGCGTTTGAGGAAACTTCCCCGTGCTTTTTGCACGATTTTCCATGTATTTTTATTCCAACCTGACAGCTTATATTCTGATACCTCGATACTCGTCTTTTCTGATGAAAATTTCATTTATTCCGAGATTTTGTTGGAAATATGAATTCAGTGAAATATATTCACATTGGTGTGTGATGGTTTGTATAAATTCAGTCAGATTGGTATTTGATAGTTTCATAGCATTTTCAATTTTTCATTTTTAGTTTTGAAAGCGAAGATTGACTGTTTCAGAATTTGAGGTTAGGTTACGTATAATATAGCTTTATTTCAATACTTGGAGTATCTTGACATCCACATATGGTTCATATGCCTCCATTAAAATTTGTAGTTGAGTGATTAAAATCATAGATAAAATCTTTCAGAAGTACTACTGTAAGTATCTAAATTTAAGTGCTTATTACGTACATTAATGTCAGCAATTTAGTCACAAAAATATTTTACCAAACTCGTCATAAATGTATAAACACATAAATCTTGAAACCCAACAATTTTCAAAGGTACTTTACAAATGTACAATTTTAAAAATCAAGTTTTTAAAATAAGCAGCCATTTTGTAAATAAATATTTCTTCAGTCTTCACCTAATACAAGATATAATAAAGATCTGACTAAAAATCGGTCTTTTTAAAAGAACATAAAGGATGAAAAACATGACATAACCTAACTAAGCAAAACAATATGGAGGATAATAAATTAAGATGGTGGCAATACATGAAGCAATAAAAAGTGCTTCCGTTTAAAATCCAAGTTATAATTTGAAGGTCTGTTGTTCCCCTTCCACCCTTACTGGATCAACCGATGAAATATTGCGCGGTTTCTTCGTAATTCCATATCCCTTCAGGGTGAATTTCGATGTTCAATAAAGCAGTCTACTAGGAAACCAACAATCGAAACGCTTTTTAATGAACCACAAGCAAATCGAACGTTGCACAATGAATGGCTCGTAGAGGAAATCAAATGTAAATGGAACCATGAGTAAGTACTTTTCAAGTTTCCACGACTTTCCGAACAAAGAGAACTTTACTTTTACATAATACAAGGAACGTACCGCCGCTGCTCTATGTTAAATTTCAGCAACAATTTCAACGGAATGGCCGAAGTTTTTAAGGGCTGTCTGAGATGATGTAGTGGAAATGTGGAGAAAAATGTTTGAATTAATTGATGTTACGTGGTTCAGTTTAATGGGGTTGCGACATGAAGTTGTTTGGGGTACTGATTTGTGGGTTATGGTTTGAGATATTTTTAGGTTTTATAATTTCGAGGTGAAGGGTGGTTTGGAAGAGTTATGAGGTGGAAATTATGGAAAATATGGAAATTGAGGGATTTGGAATTGTGTAAGAATGGGGGAGTTTTGAAGTCGAGGAATTTAGGGGTGTGGGAACTCAAAAATTTAAGAATCTGGGATATTAGGGATTTGGAAATTTAAGAAACTGGAAATTTAGAAATTCCTAAATTTGGAGATTCAGAAGTTTAGGTATTTGGAAATTTAGGAATTCGGAGATTCAGATATTTGAAAATTTAGAAATTGGAAAATTTAGAAATTGGGAAAATTAGAAATTGGGAAAATTAGAAATCGGGAAAATTAGAAATTGGGAATTTAGAAATTTGAAAATTTGAAATTGGGAAATTTAGAAACTGGGAAATTCAGAAATTTGAAAATTTAGAAATTGGGAAAATTAGAAATTTGTAAATTTAGAAATTTGGAAAATTAGAAATTGGAAAATTTAGAAATTGGGAAGTTTAGAAATTGGGAAAATTCGAAATTTGGAAAATTTAGAAATTAGGAAATTTAGATATTGGGAAATGTAAAAATTGGGAAATTTAGAAATTTGACAATTTAGAAATTTGAAATTTAGAAATTAGGAAATTTAGAAATTGGGAAATTTAGAAATTTGATAACTTACAAATTCGGAAATACAGAAACTTGCAAATTTAAAAAACTCAATTAAAAAATCCAGAAACTGAAAAATTTTCGAATTTACGAACTTCAAAATGAAAAAATTTATGAATGCGTCGAGTGCACAAAATTTGAAATATTTTTCTAAGGAACGAACAATTCGTGCAATAATTACGTGGATAGATTAAATCAGGATCGTTGCAGTATGGATCTCGCTGCATTGAAATCTCATAACGGACAGTACACAAAGGACAGAAACCTGCGATATTTATAGAGTACAATAAATACAATATTACATTGAATGTGAATATTGGCAATGTAGCGAATTCCAATAGAACGACCATGAATAACGATATATCCCGCTGCATCCTATTAAATGTTCCAGATGTTCGCAATCATAATCAGGATTATAATCAACTCACGCAAAATTCTGATCTATATAACGAACAATTACGTTACAATGTGCATAGCAGAAATAACCGCATTCATCATATTCCATCGTTATCCGCCTTCTTTACAGACATCACTTTGTCGTTGATCAAATTAATTAAATTGTTGTTTAATTTATCGAATCGTATACATTTATTTTGGAGAACGTACGTTGATGGTATAACGTAGATTTATTATTAAATGGTTAATTAACATATTTTTTGAACTGATTTTATTAACAATGGTAATTAAAACTGGTTAGGAAAGATTTAATTCATTATTTAATTATTTTATTATTTTATTTTGTTATTTATTTACATTTATATATATCTCCAGGCTTTAGGGAGACTTCATTCCTAGAATTCATTTAAGAACAGATAATAAAGTAATAATAATTTGTTTTTTGTAGTTTTTTAACAAGGAAATATATGGAGCAATAACCTAGTTTTCTTGTAACATAGATGTATTTTTATGCTACATTTTAGGATCAGAAATAAAATTTCCTATTAACAGATTCACAATTTGCATATTTGCAAATATTCTATGAAATCCATATATACTGTCTTAACTTTAATGTAGATACTCAAAATTTTACATAGCAAAAAGAATTTGTATGATGTTTAAACTGAACTCTTATACTGTGTTAAAATTGAATACAACTGCCATTTTAAACCATTGCACCGCCATTTTGTATCATTCTCCGCATCTCATCTTCTAAACTTGAAATTACACATATATTCTTCTAAACTTATAGACAAAAGTTCGCTTAACAAATATATACTTAACAACTATGTACCTGCATATCTTTTATATATTTATTTTCCTTCCGCTTTAAAAACAATAAAGTAACCTATAATTCTGAGGTGATCAAGATGGCGCCCCTTCCTAAAATGAAGTATCAGCGAATTTCACGGCGAAACTACTTGTCAACGAGAGGGTTAACTCAAGAACGGAAAAAAGATGAGGCAATAATTGAAGATACCAATGCGGCGATAGAAATTTACGAATTACTTCGGAATTAAAGACCCGTGAAGCTCGTAATTCGCGCGAGCGGACGCTTAAAGTCTTGAAGCCAATGAGGAGTCCTCTACAAAGTACAATTTGATGACCCGGTTAATTTCTTCGAATTTATCGCCGGTTCGAGTCTCACGAAGATTCAGTTAACGACGTGCTCTATTCGAGGAAAGCAATGAGTCGTAGGAGTTACGTGAGAAGAAGCGAAATGGAGCTAAGATAAAGCTCGGCATTTTTCTTTATTAAAATTCTGCTATCATTGCTAATTACTGTATGAATGCTGACAGAATGAAAATATATAAGATTGGAGGGCTGTTAATTTGGAATCTTAGGCTCATATTGTTAGAGCCATACTACTCTCTAGTCTAAATCTGGTGATTCAAGGATTCTATTTTATTAGAAATGTTTTTCATTTTAATTATTCGTAATTATCAGAATGTGAGAAATTTTGTGGTTACATTAGAAAATTACTTGGATATGGAGTAGTTTCAGCTTCTGGTTCTGATGTGACACGGTGTGAAAATTGTTGTAATCAAGGTATTATATCACGTAGCAAGGTATTATTCCATGTAGCAAGGTACTTTTACAAGGTTCCCACATAGCAAGGTAATGTGGACTTATACTATCTTTCTATAGTAAATGGTACTTTTGTAACAAGATTTCTATATAGCATAAGATGGATCTGGACAAGATCTCTATAGCATGAGTTTCCCTTAACACGGTTTCAATGCAACACGATACAAAAATTATTTGACTCCTACAGCAAGGTGCTCTTATAACAAGGTTTCCATATAGCAAGGTACTTTTACAAGGTTCCCACATAGCAAGGTAATGTGGACTTATACTATCTTTCTATAGTAAATGGTACTTTTGTAACAAAATTTATATATAGCATAAGATGGATCTGGACAAGATCTCTATAGCATGAGTTTCCCTTAACACGGTTTTAATGCAACACGATACAAAAATTATTTGACTCCTACAGCAAGGTGCTCTTATAACAAGGTTTCCATATAGCAAGGTACTTTTACAAGGTTCCCACATAGCAAGGTAATGTGGACTTATACTATCTTTCTATAGTAAATGGTACTTTTGTAACAAGATTTCTATATAGCATAAGATGGATCTGGACAAGATCTCTATAGCATGAGTTTCCCTTAACACGGTTTCAATGCAACACGATACAAAAATTATTTGACTCCTACAGCAAGGTACTCTTATAACAAGGTTTCCATATAGCAAGATACTTTTACAAGGTTCCCACATAGCAAGGTAATGTGGACTTATACTATCTTTCTATAGTAAATGGTACTTTTGTAACAAGATTTCTGTATAGTAAGATAATATGGATCTAGACAAGGTCTCTATAGCATGAGTTTCCCTTAACACGGTTTCTATGCAAAAATTATTTGACTCCTACAGCAAGGTACTCTTCTAACAATGTTTCCATACCTTCTCTTAACACTAAAACTACCAAACCAGTCAAATGACTCCACATGTTTCATACTATAAGGTAAAGTTCCTTGAAATCAGCATTGATTTTCATCAAGATAAAGAATAAATGTGGGTACTAATTTATGTTTCGTTTGTTTATTTATTTTCTAACTTTAAATTAAGTACACATATGCCGGTATAGTTAACGCTGAATACTTACTTCAAAATTAAAAATGAAATTGAGGAGTGATGGGACTGTTATGCCTGTTATAGACTGTCTTGATCAGAAACTACTTTCTTTATATCATTGGACTTCGTTTATTGACTGGTGACAATTTAGTATTTGGAAAGCTGAGTGTTTTTGGGTTTTGTAATTATAAAGGAAGTATTGGATGTATGAAGCTGACTTGAATGTAGGCTGCTTAACAGGACTAACCCCTTAACCTACACTTTTCTAGACAGTTGCGTCGTGCATAGCTAGCTAATTATTCCCACAACATGAAAACAAGCGAAGAAAGTAAAGATGTACATTATACATTCAGTGATTCTTGGTTACGTAGATTACAAAAAGAATTGAACGCAAAATTCAATTGCAGTACTAGAAGATTATAATATTCGAACTGTAGCGTGCGTCACGAGTGTGACACGTTATTATAGGACAAGGGGTTAATAGCTAAATTAATGTACATATGTCAACGTTCTCACTCGAAGTATTAAACTGATGTAAAAAATTTAGTGTGAATCTTGTAGGCATTCGTTCAGTCGATTTTTCAGTATTTTGAGTTTTTTTTCAATTTTGAGTGATCATTTTCATTTAACACCGATAGTTTCTGAGTTTAATCTTGTCAATCTTTAAGTTTCATTTTTTAAATCGTGAGTGTATACATTATCTAGTGTGTGCGAGTGTATAAATTATCTTAATAGTTCCTCTCATTTTCTTGTAAATAATATAGCGATAGTAGCACCGGTGATGCTATAATCAACGTGTTAACTGTGGCTTATGAAATGAAGATGGCGTTTTAATGTTCGGGGACTCAAAGGTATAGTACTTTCAGATGGGTCTCAAGGTATGCACCAGTGGTACGAGAGCAGTAAATGTTATGTGACGACTGCGTTCTGAGATTGCAAAAGGAATTTTCGCATCAATTTTGTCTAAGTTGTGGATTATGCGTTGTTAAATACTAATACTTGAACTACTGTGTTGAATAACTTCACAAGACTCTCGTTTCAAATTACAAAATTACAATGCTTCTCTGGAGATTTTTTACTGATCGAGATAAGTTATTTTTGACTAGATAATATTTATTTATTTTTCTGTTCTATTTTGCATTATATGTGCATTGTACGCTGGATCTAAAAAATTTAGTGTGAATCTTGTAGGAAATATTAAAAAAGGAGGAATGGAACCATTAGGAAATCCTCGAGCGAAGTGCCGTCTCCTTGCACCCTGTTCGGTTAATTCTCCATGTAAAAGTCCGGCTACGGACATTATTTGCCAATCGATTTGCACCGACTGATTTTTCTATTGTCTCGACCCGTCGGCCTGCCCTGCTGGACACCCTACGGAATGCTAATTCGCGCCGTTCAAATACTTTTTCTACGTGACTTAAATTCCTCGAATGAGAAAACCATTACCGAACGCTCTATCGGTGTCTGCAGAGCGATTCGATTGATTCCTCTCTCCCGCTTCCATTGCCTCCTCCTCCCCCCAACCGCCCTTTTGCTAACTTTGCTTTCTTTCTTTGTCTGTTTCAACCATCTCCCATCGCTTTTGCATGTCAATTCAAAGCAAAACGTGGATACTTTGCATTTAGCGGTGCGTCCGCCGAACCGCAACGAATTTCCTACGTGAATTTATTCGAATTCATCCGAATTTTATCATTTGCCCCTGGGGGACGATAGTACCGCCGCGGAACTCAACGAGTTTGTCGATAACTTGGAACCTTTGTTAGTCAGAATTTCGGGCTCGTGTGGGGGCTGCTGGAAAATGGCGAATTTTCGAACGATGGAAGAATTGTGTGTTCCGTTTGGTACAGAAATTAATACGTTGCTGACAACGTCGTTAAAATTAAATGGTCAAAGTTGAATAATGAGTGGACTGCTGATGCTGATGTATTTATGACGTATCGAAATCTGGCAGGTGCAAATAAATCGTGTAGTCTGTGAGACTGCGATTGTATAAATTATTTGTAATATAAATGCGAACAGCTGCAGTCTAGAAACGAGCTAATTAAATGGTGTCACATTTAGTAGCTATGTAAAAAGAAAAATATACAAGTATAAATATAAGTATAAACTTGTTTATGTATATAATAAATTAAATATAAACTTGTTCATATATACAATAAACTGAAGTATAAACTTGTTTATACATCTAACAAGGCAAAAATACAATAAAGATACTATAGTCCCAATAATTTTAAATTTCTATCAAAAATAATTTAATTGCAAAACAACGTGTAAAATATTGCACATTGGAAGATTTCTAGTTCGAATATGTTTTGTACTTAAAAGACAATAACTGGGTTATTATGAACACAAAATTTTGTATATCATGAATGGTGCAAATGTGTCAGTTAATGAGTATTTATGAATAAGTCAATTAATGAGTACTTAAATAAGTTTAGAGATCATAAATAGCACCAAAAATAAGTAAATTTTCGTTGATACTTTTAAATTTATTTCAAAAGCTAAAGTTCTAGAAGCGAATTTAATTGCATCACGCTATAGAGTAGACATTTTGTCTATTGCTCTGTTATGTTCGTTTTACGCTAAGCGGCAGCACCGTCGCCGAATGCCATCATCAGCGTCGCGCATTATGTAAAATTAATTTATTTTTTAATTGAAAATAAGAACAAATCAACTTCATCAGTACCTTTAATAAGGAAAATGTCTGCCCTAACACGCGGTGTAATTAGATTCTACCCCAGATCTTTACTTTTAAAAATAAATTAAAAAGTTTACGATAGTTGGTGTATTTTCTCTGACCTTTTCACTTTAATCATTATTTGAACATATTCAATGCTTCTTTTATTTGTGTTATTTTATTTAAGAAAGTTGAAAGAATTATTTCGCTATAAATACAACCGAATTACTATTATAAGCGTAATATTTTTTCAAAGTAATCATTTCTCAAAAATTGCAAGTTGAAACGGAAAACGGGTTACAGATTTAAAAAAAAGTATTTAGTGGAAAGAAGTGATTGATGTATGTATTGAATTATTATTGTACAAATAGTCTTGCGGCCAATTACGATTAGGCATTGATTTACGTATAGAAAAAGAATTACAACAGCGGTAAATAGGACAATTTAAGACACCTGCCCTTGCGTAATCCTAAAATAAATGCAATTCTACCAGATTAATTGTCGCGGGCTCCGAAACAAATTGCGACAATTAACCGAAGACGTAAGCATTCCAAGTTCATTTAACTACATTAAGATAGAGCCACGGACAAATGAGATCTGGTAAAACGTCGCTTAACTAGGAACCTATTATGACAATTTTATTCATTTGAGGTACTACGGAAATCACAATCTTTGATTAAAAATAGAGACACGTGACTAGAATCATATGACAAATTCCCAAATTCTCAAATTTTCATAACAGAAAATCAATAAATTCTCAAGCTTGTACATCCAGAAGTATTTAAATTCTCAGATACCGATATTCTCAAATTGTCGCATCCAAAAATCCCTAAATTCTCAAATTTCTACATCCATAAATCCCAAAATTTGAGGTACTCAAATTCTTTAAGCTCCACGTCCAAAAATTCCCAAATTTTCAAATTTCCATCTCAATGAATGCTTAAATTCTCAAATTACTATATCTAGAAATCCTAAAATCTCTGATACTCTAATTCATAAATTTTTGGATCAAAAAACCCCCAAATACCTAGATACCCAAATTCTCAAATTTCCACATCTAAAAATTCCCAAATTCTACGACACCAAAATTCTGGAATTACCACATCTAAAAATCCCCAAATTCTACGACACCAAAATTCTCAAATTACCACATCTAAAAATCCCCAAATTCTACGACACCAAAATTCTGGAATTACCACATCTAAAAATCCCCAAATTCTACGACACCAAAATTCTCAAATTACCACATCTAAAAATCCCCAAATTCTACGACACCAAAATTCTCAAATTTCCACAACCAAAAATCCCCAAATCCTCAGACACCCAAATTCAAATACTTCCACACCAAAAAATTCTCAAAATTGCTACACATCCAAACCTCCAAACTGTAAAATTTCAAGTACTCCCAAAAATCTAAAAATTCCCAAACCTAATATCCAAACACCCAACTTCTCAAATATTTTAATCCACCTGTTAACTCCACGAAAAACCACCTATTTCAAGAATATTCATGAAACGTAATGATCTGAATCCTTACACTCCATCCAAATTGTCATTTTGGTCTCCTGACTCCAGATAATCATACCATCTATTTCAAAACCTATCACACGTTGTTGTCTCCGGCAATCTGATCGCATCGATTCAGGAAGCAAAATCACCGGAATTTTTGCAACGATGACAGCAGGTCGACAGATGTTTGAAACGTGGAGGATCGTTGGCGTGTTCAGAAGTACCCTTTGGGCAATCTCCTGGTCCGGGATAAGAGTTCTGAAGCATCGCGAACAGGTGGAAACATCGTCTGTGCTGATCGGGTACAACACGTTTACACGGCCACTCGAATCTCGTCGGCAACAATATTTACGTTAACGCATAAATCACGGTGGACCGAGATAGAAGGTAGAGGTGGCGGGACTATGTAGAAAGGCAGCCCGCCAGCCGAGCAGACACAGACGAAGGGTGGGAATTGGCATGCATGAGAATACCCTGGCATTCGATTTAATGCGGGTAAAGAGGTAAGATGCCGTGAAACATATCTATCCTGTCTTATCGGATCTCGAAGATGTATATCGGTCGATGTCGAGCTCGGCAACCACCTCCGTTTTCGCGCCAGACCCTCCTCCATTCCGTTCCTCTCTCACAGACGGCTTTAACCAAAACGGATCTCTCTATTGGGTGTCTCGGAATTATAAATGAAAACCTAATAGAATTCGTGCTACTCAGATGCAATTATTATGTAATGAACGTCAAGAGTAAATGATGACATTTTATAATTTAATAAAGGTAGATGCAGAGTGGCGATACTTTGTTTATTTGATTCCTATATTTCTAGGTTAATTTTCTGGACTTTCAATCCCTTAGATTCCTGTATCTACAAATTCGTTCTAAAAGTTCTAGATCCACTTTCTGGACTGGAAGTACCTAGACTTCCATACTCTTAGATCATCAAATCCCAAAATTCCCTATGTATTGAAATACCAAGATTACAGAATATCTGTGTCCCTAAGTACATAGATTCCCACATACCTATGTCCCCAAGTACCTAGATTTCCAAATACCTATGTCCCCAAGTACCTAGATTCCCAAATCCTATGTCATCAAGTACCTAGACTACCATATACCTAGATTCCTAAATACCTACGTCTCAACTACCTACACATCCAAATACCTATGTTCACAGGTACCTAGATTACCATGTACCTAGATTCCCAAATACCTACGTCCCCAAGTACCTATATTCCCAAATCCTATGTCCTGAAATCCATAAATTCTGAACTTCTTATGTACCTAAATTCTTATGCCTCCTTTCTAAACCCCAAATTCCTAGATTCCTACATCCCTATATCTCCACATCCCAAAGTTCCTATATTCCCAAGTCCCTAATCTCCAAGTGCTCAAATCTCAAAAATTCCCTACCTTCAACTCATAACAAAACTACTCACTCACACAGTAATTAATTTCAAATAAGTGACTCCACAAGTATAATTTCACAAGTGATTCTAGAGGAGTAATACAGACTTTATAACAACGTTGATATTTAATAAGAGTGATATTTAATAGTTATCACAAGTGAAATCCACAATTTTAGAACCCTGTGTATACGCATTCAGCCGGCTAACCTTCTTCACCTACACCTTAATTCCTCCTCTTCGTGATTTCTATTTTCTGCTAGCTTTACCCACCCTCTCACTATCCTCCTTTGATCCCTTTGCTGTCCTCGTCGTTCACGGGTTTCCGGTCGTCGTTTCTATGAACTTTGACGATTTCAACGTTTTTTTTTTTTTTTTTTACATTGTACTATTTCCACTTGCAGCACTTTGCCCATCATTTTCACGATGCCATCGATTTCCAATAATCGACGCTGGCCAGGGAGCGTTGCAAGCGAGCAGAACGCTCATCACGTATTCCATTTCGTTGGACCTGTACGTCACATTAAGGTGGGGTCTTAACCTGACCGCTGGATAGATAATAGGCGAAAAAAATATCGCGATTTACCGCGTCGTGCCTCGTGACTGCTTTATGATTGTTTCCCATTGCGAATGGATATCGAGGATATTGGGAACAGTTGATACACGCGTCGCACGATCGAATATCAAGTGAAATAGTAAGCAAAAAATATGAAATAGGTTCCTCCTATGGTATCTCATTGTCGGGAAAATTGAATATGGACATTTTTTAAGTATTTGTGAAAAACTGTAACAAATTAATACTCTCAGGAAAAAAATACAACTCGTTTATGTAAATTATGTAATTTATTGGGTAATTCATTGCGTAGCTCATTTGTTAAGAGAAGACTATATGTGAACGTGGCGGGGAGCACAATGTATGCAGGGGCCCAAACTCAGGTAGAATTCTTATTGTAGCGATAGGATTAGACAGTGCAAGTTTCTAACGATAGTTTAAGGGTTTTTCGTTCCACATTTGTAGTTTCAAATCAATTACCCGTAGCAGCAAGACCCGAGTCATTACATTCTAGCGATTTTTTGGTTTATTGTTAGTCATCAGAACCCTTAACCTTAGCAGTATTTGCAGTTGTCTATACATGTCGAGGTATTGCTTGGTTTTATCACTTGCTACGGTCACTTTGGGTAAACCACTTCATACGTCACTTGTATTTCCATCTCCACCCGAATTTTAGCTAAACCAATAGAAAAGAAACTGTTTTCCCTCATCAATGTCACAAAAATACCCACTCCGAGCTTTTGTAAAACGTAAATCTTCGAAGAACAGTCGAGTACATCGCAAAATAAACTCCAGTCGAAAGTCAAATTCATTTAGATGTCCACATTCACTTGTTGGAATTCGTAATGATTCACGTCGTTTAATCGTCACTTAATATTGCTGACGTTTCGAGGTACGTACAGAATTATTCGATCACGAAATGAAACGGAGGTTACTTATAAGCAAACTTGTAGCTTTATTTTTGCACTGCTATTGTTATTTGTAACGTTTTCAAAATAAAGTCTAGTCCGAAGTCAAATTCATTTAGATGTCCACATTCACTTGTTGGAATTTACAACAATACAGATTAATTTGAAATACAGATATCGAAATATTTTCGTGAATGTCTGTCTACAAATATACTTGTCTACTTTTATTTTTCTTATGAGCATCTGCAGTACTTAAATATACTGTACATTTATAGCATTATTTCGAACGTCTCGTGCACAACTACGTGACAAAGAAATATTGCTGCAAGATATTTGCTTTCGACTTAATTTGTATGCATATTGTTAACGAGTCAAGTACGGAGAAATCTTAAGCTGAAAAGTTTCAGTGATAATGTTTAATATCGTTCTTTTGAATGCGTCTGCCATTTCAAAACAGTATTTTATTGCGTCGATTAAAGCAACCTTACTCTTGCATGCAGAATGTGTATTGAATTAATTGTCTGTTGTTTCCTGCCTTTTTCATGTTTGCTGGCTGTTTTTAAAGATTCTTCAATGCCTGTAACCAAGCCAATGATTTCTTTTGTCGAACGAAAGTTCCATAGAATGAAATTCATACAATTGTCTGACTACCGTTTCTTTGTTGCTTCTGAATTGAATGTCGTTGTGTACCTACATGTTAGATATCTTACGTATTGTTTTCATGTTTTACAACTGCGTACTTTTGTATTGTGACGTGGTTGTGCAGGAGTATAAACAATGCTTTCTTTGAAAGTTGAAGAATTTTTAGTTTGAATTTGTGTCAGTGTTTTGTTCCTTGTTGCATTTATGTATTTAGGGGTATTTTCGAATTTGGGAGATTAGGAATTTGAGGATTTGGAGAGGTGCAAATTTAGGAAAATAAGTATAAGGGGCTTTGAAAATTTTAGAATTTACAAATATGGGTGTTTAGAAATTTAGAAATTTTGAAATTTAGGGACTTGAGAATTTGGAGATTTGGAGATTTGTAAATTTGGGGATTTAGGTGTTTCGGGTTTCGAAATTAGGGGTGTGAGAATTTTGAGGATTTGGAAAGTTAAAAATGTAAGAATTTAATAAATTTGGGAATTTGACATTGGGGAATTTAGGAATTTAGGAATTTAGGAATTTGGGAATTTTGGAATTTGGAGATTTGGGGATTTAGAAATTTGGAAATTTGGTGATTTGGGGATTTAGAAATTTGGAAATTTGGAAATTTGGAGATTTGGTGATTAAGGGATTTGGGGTATAGTTAAAATTATTAATTTGTTTCATGTATATATTTACATTAATATTCGCTCAAATGTTCATTCATATATATATGTCAATATTTATTTATTCATTCTTGCATTTATATTTATTCAGTCACATTTTCCGTTGTGTATGTTAATACTTCACTCACTTCATTTTTAAATTCATTCATCGTTCATACATTTATATTAATGTTTATTAATTTAATTTTTCAAAGAAATGGTTACCTCTGAATATTATACAGGCTGCTTCATTTAAATCGAACCAAATCTTTTAAAAAAAGTGTAACAATTAACAAAGATAATTATTACTAATCATTATAAAATTTAAAGTTATAAAATTAACTTTCCTTATCCTCAATAACAGAAAAGAATTAATATTTCAAAACAGAAGCTAAAAAATATGAATTAAAAAGTTGTTGACAATTGTAAATTACGATAACTTATCATTTGATATTAATACCTATCAGAAAATGAAGCACATATTTAAATTTCATTAAACTTTAATAAAATGGAATAAAATGGAGGTTTCATAAAATGGAATGCTTTTAATTACTTCACCATACGTGGAATTTCTCACAATTGATCCTAGGTAGAAATCTCTGTTCAAAGTTCACGTTTTACATAATGATATTTAACATTTCCCGGAGGATACATTAACATTTATTAATTTTAACGAACGAAACATTCAATACATTTTCATAAATGGTATCCTCCTGCAATCTGGGTACGTATCAACTTCTGCGTAGTTTAACAGGTTTCCATTACTTCGAAAGTTGAGCTTCATGGAGAAGCCATGAAATTAGATGCAAAGATCACATCGTAATGAGATTCTTATACTACTATTTGCCAACTTACTTTAAACAGATAAATAATCCTTGGTTGAATGGATCGGGTCAACCGTTGTACAAACTTACAGAACTTTGAAATGATCATTCAATGATGCACACAATCCAAAATACAGCTATGTTTATTAAAATTCTTCCATGAAATGGACTATTGGTGAAAAGTATGACAGGTTAATGCAAATGCATTGTAAAATACTAAATTAAACGTTTTATAATTCCAAGGTACTGTAGTTGCATAATTCTACAGTTTTAAACAAATGATGAAACATAAATTCTTTATCCCTATGAAGGTCAACATAGATTTCAAAGAAATCACTTCAACAAATTTGGTAACATAAAATACTTGCAAAAGGGACATTTGAACATTTTGGTAGTGTTAAACTGTTCAAATGTTACAAAATTTCAAAATTGCAAAGTTTCTAGGTTTCAAAGTTTCAATGCTTCAAAATCTCGAATTCCATAACACTGAATTACCAAATAGTGATCCAACGTTCCAAAGGCTCATAACTCCTTGGCTCAAGATCCCAAAGTCATAAATTACCAAATTTCCAAATCCTCAAATCATTAAAAGACTAAAACTCGTATATCCCCAATCTTACAAAGCTTCATAACTCATCTAATTTCCAAATTCCTCAAAAAACTAATCTGTGTTTAAAACTGTACAAAATCTAAAATCTTTAGTGTTCCAAACTCCTGCAAATACTAAATCTTCAGTGTCTCAAACTACCTCACATCTTAAATCTTTAGTGTACCAAACATCTCCACATCCAAAATCTTCAGTGTCTCAAACTTCGAATATCCCAAATCTTCAGTGTCCCAACTCCCTCAACTCTCTCAAATTTCACAAAAAGATATAACTTGAATTTTATGTAAATTATGTAATATATTGGGTAATTCATTGCTTAGCCTATTTGTTAAGAGAGGACTACATGTGAACGGGACAGGGAGCACAATGTATGCAGGGGCTCGAACTTAGCCCAAATCTTCAGTGTTCCAAACTCTCCCAAATCTCAAATCTTCATTGCCCTAAATTTTCCACAATTCCAAATCTTTAGTGTCCCAAATTCTCCCAAATTCCAAATCTTCAGTGTCCCAAACTTCTCCAAATCCTAAATCTTCAGTATCCCAAAAATTCCTCAAATCCTAAATCTTCAGTGTCCCAAACTTCTCCAAAT
This sequence comes from Megachile willughbiella, assembly GCA_945859595.2. NCBI lineage: Eukaryota > Metazoa > Arthropoda > Insecta > Hymenoptera > Megachilidae > Megachile > Megachile willughbiella. The sequence goes on from OX243807.1 coordinate 6,383,103, forward strand.
TCTAAATCTTCAGTATCCCAAACTCTCCAAAATCTCAGTTCTTTAGAGTCCCAAATTCCTCCAAATTCCAAACCTTCAGTGTCTTAAACGCATCCACATCTCAAATCTTCAGTGTCCTAAACTTCTTCACATCCCAAATCTTCGGTGTCCTAAACTCTACCAAATCCCAAATCTTTAGAGTCCCAAATTCCTCAAAATTCCAAATCTTCAGTGTCTTAAACGCACTTACATCTCAAATCTTCACTGTCCCAAACTTCTCCACATTCCAAATCTTTATTGTCCCAAATTCTTCTAAATTCCAAATCTTCAGTGTCCCAAACTTCTCCAAATTCCAAATCTTCAGTATCCCAAACTTCTCCAAATTCCAAATCTTCAGTGTCCCAAATTTTCCTAAATTGCAAATCTTCAGTGTCCCAAACTTCTCCAAACCCTAAATCTTCAGTATCCCAAACTCTCAAAAATCTCAGTTCTTTAGAGTCCCAAATTCCTCCAAATTCCAAACCTTCAGGGTCTTAAACGCATCCACGTCTCAAATCTTCAGTGTGCTAAACTTCTTCACATCCCAAATCTTCGGTGTCCTAAACTTTACCAAATCCCAAATCTTTAGAGTCCCAAATTCCTCAAAATTCCAAATCTTCAGTGTCTTAAACGCACTTACATCTCAAATCTTCACTGTCCCAAACTTCTCCACATTCCAAATCTTTATTGTCCCAAATTCTTCTAAATTCCAAATCTTCAGTGTCCCAAACTTCTCCAAATTCCAAATCTTCAGTATCCCAAACTTCTCCAAATTCCAAATCTTCAGTGTCCCAAATTTTCCTAAATTGCAAATCTTCAGTGTCCCAAACTTCTCCAAACCCTAAATCTTCAGCATCCCAAACTCTCAAAAATCTCAGTTCTTTAGAGTCCCAAATTCCTCCAAATTCCAAACCTTCAGTGTCTTAAACGCATCCACATCTCAAATCTTCAGTGTCCCAAACTTCTTCACATCCCAAATCTTCGGTGTCCTAAACTCTACCAAATCCCAAATCTTTAGAGTCCCAAATTCCTCAAAATTCCAAATCTTCAGTGTCTTAAACGCACCTACATCTCAAATCTTCACTGTCCCAAACTTCACATTCCAAATCTTTATTGTCCCAAATTCTTCTAAATTCCAAATCTTCAGTGTCCCAAACTTCTCCAAATTCCAAATCTTCAGTATCCCAAACTTCTCCAAATTCCAAATCTTCAGTGTCCCAACCTTACCTAAATCCCAAATCTTCAGTGCCCCAAACTTCTCTAAATCCCAAATCTTCAGTGTCCCAAACTTCTCCAAATTCCAAATCTTCAGTGTCCCAAACTTCCCTAAATCCCAAATCTTCAGTGCCCCAAACTTCTCTAAATCCCAAATCTTCATTATCCCAAACTCTCCCCAATCCCATATCTTCATTGTCCCCAACTGTCCAAAATCCCAAATCCTCAGTGTTCCAATCTTCCCCAAATCCCAAATCTTCATTATCTCAAACTTTCCCAAATCCTAAATCTTCAGTGTCCAAATACCCCAAATCCCGAACCCTCAGTATCCCAAACTCTCCAAAGTCCGAAATCCTGAATGTCCCAAATAACCCCAAACTCTCAAAACTGCCGACTCATAAATCCTCAGCGACTCAAATTCCCAAATCCCTAAACCTCCAATCTCCACATTCCCACACACCGTACTCCCCACATTCCCACAATCGAGCAACTAAAATTGTAATTACACCTACCACAGCCGTAAACCCCACAAACTACCAATACCCCATAGAACTCCGATACCGTAAACTACATTATAACGAGGGGATAAAAGAACGAATTGCAACACCATATACGGACACAGACGCGAGTAGAATACTAGCAATCGGTAAAGTGCTCGTCATCAGTGAGGAGACGAATTTTCATGATGCCAATCAGAATGAAAATCTTTTAAAACGTTGAAGATCTCGCTGAGTCATTACTCTCTTTTCAACGGTGGTGGAGTGATGAAAGCACGTCCTGTCGAAGAGCCGGGTGAAAACGAAATGAGGAACGAAAAGGAATTGCATGGTGAGAGGAAAGACGGGGGGGTGGCGAGGGTTCGGGAGGGGATGGCAAAACTCAAGAGGGTCGCAATAGGTTTGAGGACAGACGAACCGAAAGCATGGAAAACGAATATAGTCGGAAAATGAATCGGGTAGAGGTGTATTCCTAAAAAATTTAAGTCGCCTACTCGAACCCGTCCATACATCTGCTTGAGCTATTCCGAAAGGGACGATAAAGAGGACCCTTCGGTGCATACATGGTTGATAATTCTGAAAAAGGCTGCACGTTTCTTACAATTTTCTTGTGCACGTCTTCTATACCGTGTCTCTTTAATTCTTCTTTTATTTTTCATTCTTCTCTCTCTTTAATTCTTTATACTTTATGTAATACAAGGTTTTTGGTGGACAACTTTTATATTCTGTTTACTTCACTTTATTTCTGTTTTTATTTTGTGTGTAGCTTTTACTGAAGGATTTTTTTAGAATAATTTGCTGACTGTAAGATTGTTAATGCAATGTAAATATTATCGTTGCAGGATTGTGACGAAGTGTGTAAGTGACAATATGTCTAGAGACCACTGTATTTAATTTAACAGAAATATTTGATCCTTCAATTACAGATTCTAACCTATTTTCACGATAAAATGATCCAGAAATTTGATCAAATATCTCGTAACAAGTTTACAAATGTCAGATTAGATTTAGTCAGATTAAATTTTCACAATGATTTATTTTTATTCTCTTTAGATAAAAGTATTATTTTTGGAGTTATGCAATCAGTTTCTCAATTCCTTGTTAAAAACTAACACCTGCTATTTCCAATTATTCGCTACGGCACAGAATAGAAGTTCAATGTGTATACTGTGACAATGCACTTCAATTCAAACGAATACACAGATTTAACAAAGAATGTATAGAGTATTATAAAAAAGTCGTGTGAGATTAAAGTTTAATAATTGACCACGCTGATTTTAGTCAAATGCAACATATTTTTAAACTAGTATAACAAATCCTTTTGTGTAGAGATATTTTATTTTATAGTAGTTTATTTTAGTAAAAAATAATTCTAGAAATAATTTTAGTAAATTAATTTTCAGTATATATTTGTTAATTTATTGTTGCTGTTCAATTTATTAATTTTTTATGTTTTTTTAGTCGATAAAATTGTGCAAACACGCAATGAATTAATTTTTATTTCATTACAAAGGAAACTACTAATATTACCCTTCATTTTTAGTGGTGATTAGTCTCTTAAATTAATGTTCTGTGTCAATTTGTTAATTCAATATCAATTTTTAATATTTTTCTAACTGATGAAACTATAAAAATATGTTGTCAATTAATTGTTATTTTATTATAAGAAAAAATGCTGGTCATTTATTCTTACTGATGGCTCATAGTCTAGTTTGTAAAATTAATTTTTCATTTCAATTTGTTAATTGAGTATCCATTTTTAGAATTTATCCAGATGATAAAATTGTAGAAACACACAGACAATTAATTGTTATTTTGTTACAAAGAAAAGTATTAATATTATCAATCATTTTTAATAATAGCTCATAATTTAGTTTGTTAAGTTGTTCTGTGTCCATTTGTTAAATTAATATCAATTTTTAATATTCATCTTATGTTATTGTACAAAAAAATACTAGCATTATTCTTCATTTCTTCTGTTCGCTCATAGTCTCATAAACTAACCTCCTATTTCAATTTGACAATTTAATATCAATTTTTAATATTTATCCAATTCATGAAACTATAAAAAACGCAATAAAGTGTAATTCTCTAATTAAATTCGAGATTTTTACACTTACCGTAATTTGTAAAACGAATCACGAGAGGTATAGTGAAACGTCGTCCGATTTGGGACGCCATTATCTACTCAGGCAAGAGCACTTGCACTCGCCTCTGTCAAGTTTGAAAACTGAATCAAGTAGAAAAGTAAGGAAGCACAGGAAAGTAGAGAAAAGGGATTACCGTAGAAGATGGTCAAATTTATGGCTGTCCTAAAAAGTAAAGTTCCAGTGAAATATTAGAAGACGTAAAATTTTACCAAAATTATTTCACTATACTCCAATTGTATAATTATTTATTTTAGCTTCTTCATAGAAAATGAACTTCAAACACGATATCGTTCGTGTACAGTGACGAAACGCTGTTTGCTTCCAGTATGTACATTTCAAATCGATTCCTCGATGCATACGCATGTGTATCACATGTTTTATGTGGCATTTCTATCGTTCCCCCATTATGTGTTACTTTTGTTTCCGTCTTTTTCGCAACTCTTCATTCAATATAAACATTCCTCTATAAAACGGAGATTCGACTCGTATGTCACAAAGTGCTTTCTGTATTCAACTTTTCGCACTTTTAAATGATTTTTTAATGAAATGAGAATTGAGGTTTTTTGGAATTTTTATGTATTTCGGGAATGATAAAGGGAGAAATATTTTTCTCAGGAGAAAAATTGTGAAATTTCACGATGAATTAATTTTTAAATAAATGAACGTAACAGTACATGACATGTATCTATAATTTTATTTAAATATTGTTATTACTACTGCTTTTTATTTAAGATCGATTGAAATTTATAGAGTATGTGGAACATAATATCGCATAAGCCACACGACGTAACTGCTCCCTACCGGCAAAATTATAAAAGTAAATAAATCAGATTTTTGTAATTAGGTTAGGTCTTAGTTTATGTCTTTGTAATATTGTAATTTTCAAGTTCACTTTTCATATACACCTTCGATTTCATATTTATCTCAAGATCAGTATGATTTTAAAAGTATTTGAGGATTAGTGAATCTAACCTCTATAGAACTACAACTGTGTTCAATTTTATAGAATTCCGTTAATCATCTGTAAATCGAAATACCAACACAAGTACTTGTGGATTTAAACATGTGATAAACAATTTGAATTGTTATTTTGTTATCACTTTTTAAATCCACAATTTATAACAATTTAAATTGTTTACCACAAGTGGTTTTATTAGTAAAATTTGAAAAGTGTCAATTTTAGTATAAAATTATTAGACGAATTATTTAAACCTTCAAACACTAAAAAATTAGTTTAACCTCAAAATTATTTTTGAGACTCGAGTTAAATATCGTTTAATTCAGTAATTAAAGAATGCTATACAATTTTCTCAGAAATATTGTTCATTACATAATTTAACAATTTAATTCATATTAATTGAAATTGTTCAATCATAATAACACACGTAGCAGGAGTAAAATATTATTTACCAATAAAACAATGACTTGTTATTGTACGAACCATTGACACGATCTGCACATTGCGTAATATACACAATTACTAAAGTTCAATGCGTTTATTACATGCGTTATACACAGATTACACAATATGGTGCTTGCTGGTACAGAACGGATCATAGTTTATAGGTAATGTTTACATGAAACGTACTGATGTAACTAAAATAGAATAATACGTTTCAGGAATTCATAGAGATTAATATTATTGCAAAATCAATACATTTCATGAAACGTCACTTTTATATTAATTATATTTTATGTATTTTGCTCGAATATTGTTGGAACAATTTTAAAGTTGAAATTTTGGGGGGTAGTAAATTTTAGAGTTGAAATTTTGAAGGGTAGTAAATTTTAGAATTTAAATTTTGAAGGGTAGTCAATTTTAGAATTTAAATTTTGAAGGGTAGTCAATTTTAAAATTTAAATTTTAAAGAGTAGTAAATTTTAGAATTTAAATTTTGAAGGGTAGTAAATTTTAGACTTGAAATTTTTGAAGGTCAACAAATTCTAAACTTGAAATTTTCGACGTCAGCAAATTTTAGCCACAAAATTTTGCAAGTCATTAAATTTAAAAACATCCAAACAGGAAAGTGTGATAATCTAAAAATTTGTACCAACACAACCAAATTTCTAACTTAAATAAACTAAAATCTTCCAAATTTCCCAGATGGCATTCGAATACAAACCTCTATACTTCAAAATATAATCTAATTTTCTGAGGAATAAATACAAATTTTCCATGAACAGTAAAAATCTAGTAAACAAAAAATATCCTATCTTATTCTAAATAAGAATGACTGAAATTTCTGCAACCCACATGAATTTCCACGTAATATCTCCATGACCTCCGGTGACTTTCGATCCGTCTCACGTGTCTTGTCCTAATACGTCCTAATTTGTGTAACGTCTAAGTCGTCAAGCGGATCAAAATCATCCTGTAGCAAGTGATTAAAATCGCCCTTGATAAATCCTGCAGATCCGAGTGACGGATTAACGTTCACAGGTGGTTAATCGCAAGATGTCTCTCGATTTGCGGATAAATCAGCAATCACAAAAGACTCGTCTCTCTCATTAAGAGCATAGAATGTTCAGATACAAAGGCTGTGCTCGTCTTATAAACGATGCCGACGACGACGACGACGGCTACGACGCAAATCAAATATGTCATTTATATCTGATGAAGGCCGTAATGAAGTCGTTACCTGTCTGAGCAGGCGAAAAGCTGAAAATGCAAATCGAGAGATGGACGTCCTAGATGCGACTCTTCCTTCTTTTTACGTTCATTACACTTTTCTCACTTCGTCAAACAATACATCCTTGTTGTTCCTTCGGAGTTCATAACTTCCACGGGACTTCCTAACGTGCTCATTTTTTGTCACAAAGATTACTCTACGAAAGCGTTTTAACGAATAAATGGATGTCCTAGCGGAGATGGCTCTTAAAGGGGAACGGGCTAATAAACTTACCAAACAATTTCCTCGCAACTGATTTCAACGGGAAAAGAAAACTTCGAATTATTTTGTAAATTATTTTACCGATCGCAATTTTAATACTTTATTACGCGAATACTATGACTGGTGACTACACGGTTTCAGATTTAGAGTTTTCTAATTTGATGAAGTTTTATGATGATTATGGAATTAATTTTATACACCATTTTGTACTTACCTTGTTCAGTCATTTCTGCGGTTTATTCTTTATGTAAGAGTTCATTCAAAATTAGTGGAAAAGCAGTTCATTTAAAATCATATAATTTATCTTATATTCGATTCAAAATTATTGTCAAGATATTCAGTTCAAAATTAGTGTTGTGATATTTAAGCTAAAATTAATAGAAGAGCAGTTACTTCAAAATTAATGTAGAAATAATTAGTAAAAAATCAATGTAAAAATAACTAGTACAAAATCAATATAAAAATAATTAGTACAAAATCAATGTAAAAATAATCAGTACAAAATCAATGTAAAAATAACTAGTGCAAAATCCAGATAAAAGTAATTAGTACAATATAAATGTAAACATAATTACTAGAAAATCAATATAAAAGAAATTAGTAGAAAATAAATGTAAAAATAACTAGTACAAAATCAATAAAAAAATAATTAGTAAAAAATCAATGTAAAAATAACTGGTAGAAAATCAACATAAAGTAATCAGTATAGTATAAAGTATTAGTATCAGTATAAATAAAAATAATCAATATAAAATCAATAATAAAAACATTAATATAAATTCGAAATTAGTACAAAGTTTTAGAACTAACATAAATCAATATCATTTTGAGTGAATAATTATTTACAGGATTTTCTAACATTTCGTGTACGAATACGTCAACAAAATGGCGTCGCGAAAGGATATTAAAAACTGTCCGAATATAACGTTACAAATATCGATTTAATTAATTATGTAAATAGCAGGAATATTGTACGAGGAGATACAATAGCAAAAATTGTGAAAAGAGAAAGATAAAGGTTATTAATAATGCGTTGTTCTTCCTTTTTGATGAATATTTTCCTCGCAACGATGTGCTATTGATTCAATTAAACGGCACGTCGATAACGATCGACTGGAACCTTGTTTCGCCCATCCTCGACAACGATATGAAGTTCATATAATTTTTTTTTTGGTGTTTTAAATTTAATATGTTTTTCAATAGCAGTCCGTGACATTCCAATCGGAAATTAATAGCATCGTGATAAAGCTGCGTGACGCTTTTTTAAAAACTGCGCTCCATGGAAATTTGGGAATTTGGAGGTTATGAACTATGATATTTGGAAATTTGGAGATATAGCAATTTGAAAATATAGGAATTTGGAGACATAGGAATTTTGAGACATGGGAAATTGGGGATATAGGAATTTTGAGACATAGGAATTTTGAGACATGGGAATTTGGGGATATAGGAATTTGGGGACATAGGAATTTGGGAATATAGGGGTTTGGTGCTTTTAAATCAGGGATGTGAGAATCTAGAGGATTTAGAAAATTGGGAATTTGAGAATTTAATAATTTTGAAATTTGAGAATTTGGAGATTTGGAGATTTGGAGATTTAGGGATTTGAGGTTAGGAAATTAGAGATGTGAGAATCTTGAGGATTTGGAAAGTTGAGAATTTAATAATTTGATAATTCTGAAATTTGGGAATTTAGGAATTTAGGAATTTGGGGATTTATAAATTTGGGGTTTGGAAATTAGGGATGTGAGAATCTTGAGGATTTGAAAAGTAAGAATTTTTCAAGAATTTGACAATTTTTAAATTTGGGAGTTTAGGAATTGAAGGATTAGGAAATTTGGGAATTTCGGAATTTGGAGAGTTCAAAATTTGGGTACTTTTTGGTGCTTTGAAAATTCCAAAATTTAAAAATTTGAGTATTCAGAAATTTAAGAATTTAGAAACGTAGGACTTCAGGAATTTAGAAAACTTAAAAATATAAGACTTCACAGCAAATTTACAATTTTACTAATTTATATGTACCAAATTTATATGTTATTTATGTTACCAAAAAAAGCATATACCACTATAAATTACCAATAAAACAGATATGTTGTTTACATAACAAACAAGTATTTACATTAAAACAGATTGTGTTAAACATAAACTCAGCATTTTCTGAATTACAATTCTCCATTAAAAACTGTCATTTCCACTCTTCACCAACTTCCAATTCGAAATTCCCAAAACTTCATCAATTCTCCCCGAAATACCAACTTCATTTTCATGAGAAAGAAATCAGCGTTTAGCATAACTCGCAGACGTATTGCAGTACGGTTAAAATTCCCCAGAAAAGCTAGTTATTACAATAGCAAAGATATAGTGGTCTTAATCCGAAATCCCTGCTCGGTTCTGGCCTCATTCATTACCAGCGTCCTTCGTCCCGGGCTCTAACCGGCTGCCCTTTTCAACCCCCATTCTTTCTCCACAAATCTGAATCCCCATTCGAACATACCATCCCAGTCTGGCCGGCTAGCTGGCCAACTGGTGAACACGAACATGATCTTTCGGTGGTGCGACGAACGTGAAATAAAATGCATTGGGAATTACGTGTATCCCCGTGTGTTCGTCGAAGTGAAATATTTCCTATCGAGAAGCGTTTCAGAGGTAACCCGGCATTCGGTCAGGCGGGTTTACTCGTGGGAACGAAAGTTTTGCTAAAACGTTTCCGCTGATAAATCTTGTTTACAGATGGGCAGGCTCAGGTGATGCGTGCACTCGGTCTCATCAAAACTTAAAGTACGCGGAACTTTGGAGGCTCACGCGGGACCAGTCCTACGTGCCATCTTTATCCGACGTACCAATAATTGTCAAAAACCGTCGCGAATTGGGCTGGGGATTACCAGAACCGTGTCACCGGATTATTAGTCTTGACGGACAGCTAAACACGGTTACTGTCACGGAGCATACGAAAGATCTGATTAATTTTCACTGTGATTCACTTCACGGTTTGTTGCAATCGAATTGAGAATTCTAACGTGGCGGTGGATGCGTTTCTGATTTTGTGGAATTAAGGGATAGTTTTCTGAGGATTCGTAGTTCTGAGATGTACGTTTAGAAATTGGGAGCTTTAGTTTTAGAAATTTTGAATATTCGGAGATTTGGAATTTGGAAGATTGAAAGTTACGAAGGTTGATCGAATTTAGAATGATCGAAATGTGCAAAGGTTAGGACTTTCAAAAATTGGAATGCAGTTGGGACATTGGAAAGTTGAAACTTTGGGTGATTCAAACTTTGGAAAGTGGGGACTTTGGAAGGTTAGAATTTTGCAAGGTTGGGACTTTTGAAGGTTGGAACATAGGGAAGGTTGGGACTTTGGAAAGTTAGAACAGTGGAAGGTTGGAACTTTGAAAGATTGAACCTTCGGATGATTCAAACTTTAGAAGATGAGTACTTTGGAAGGTTGAAACATTGCATGGTTGGGACTATGGAAGGTTGGAACTTTGGAAGGTTGGATCCTTGGAAGGTCGGAACTATCAAAAGTTGGAACTTTGGAAGGTTAAGACTTTGGAACATTTGAACTTTGGAATGTCGAAACTTTGGAAGGTTAGAACTTTGGAAGATTAAAACTTTAGAACGTTAGAACTTTGGAATGTCGAAACTTTGGAAGATTAAAACTTTGTAAGGTTAGAACTTTGTAAGGTTGGAACTTTGGAAGGTTAAGATTTTAAAACGTTAAAACTTTGGAATGTCGAAACTTTGGAAGGTTAAGACTTTAGAACATTTGAACTTTGGAATGTCGAAACTTTGGAAGGTTAGAACTTTGGAAGATTAAAACTTTAGAACGTTAGAACTTTGGAATGTCGAAACTTTGGAAGATTAAAACTTTGTAAGGTTAGAACTTTGTAAGGTTGGAACTTTGGAAGGTTAAGACTTTGAAACGTTAGAACTTTGGAATGTCGAAACTTTGGAAGGTTAAGACTTTGGAACATTTGAACTTTGGAAGGTTGGAACTTGAGAAAGATGAAATTTGAGAAGGTTGAAAATTTGGAAGGTCGAAAGTTTGGGAAATTATAACTTTAGAAGTTAATAACTTGGAAGGTTAAATACTTGAATTATTTAAACTTTGGAAGGCTGGAACTTTGGAAGGTTAAAATACTGCAATGTTGGGACTTTGGAAGGTTGAAACTTTGGAACATTAAAACCTTGTAAGGTTAGAACTTTGAAAGGTTAGAACTTTGGAATGTCAGAACTTTGGATGGTCAGAACTTTGGGAGATGAAAGCTTTGTAAAGTCGAAACTTTGGAAGGTTAAGACTTGGGAATGTTGGAACTTAGGAAAGATAAAATTTGAGAAGGTTGAATTTTTGGAAGGACGAAACAACTTACTACGTACAACAATGTGAATTTAATAATTTAAGTTTACCAAAATTGAGTCTAGCAAGTTCATAATTTGGAAATTTAAAAATTGAAGATTTTCAAATATTAAAGCTTGCAAATTTGTCATTTTGTAATTACGAAATGTACATAGATAATTGAAAGCAACCGTAACAAGAGAGATTCAAACTACTTCCTATGGAACGTGAACGTAATTTCATCGTGTAATAGCCATGAAGAGACAAACTGAATAATTTTAGTACTCACTAGAGCATTCTACAGTCCTTTGGAAAGTGTTCCTAACGAGAGAATGAACGAGTGACCACTCGTAAGTTGAATGTGAACGATTTCATTGTTGAAAATATTGATTTTACTTGATACCCGTAACCATTTATTCCCTCACCAACACTTTTGCACTGAAAAAATGGTATCTGACGTACACACACGACCTATTTTCTCTGAGTGTCTGTACAAATTCGAATCTTTATTGAATATTTTTGTATAATTATTCATTATGATTGTTTGTATGTAATTATTACATGTATGGACGCTTAGGTTCATATATAATTATAGACATGATATTAAATATTATTAAGTTTATAAGATTGCTTCACTTGCTTCAAAATTTTTAAATTACTAAATTTCTAATTTAATTCATAAATTTCCGAATCTTAGAAATCTTTGCTCAGGTTTATAGATCCCAAAATCTTTGGTTATTTACCTTCATATCCTATAATAAAAAATTTGAAAATTTTTCAATCTGCAAAATGACGAATTCATAAATTTCCAAAATCACAAATTTTTAAATTCTCAAGTACCTAAGTTGCCAAATTTTGAAAGTCACAACTTTTCATATCCTCAAGGTTCTTACTTGCAAATTTTTAAATTTTCGAATTCCCAAATTTACAGATATCTAAATTCCCAAATTCCTATATTATCAAATTTCTATATCCCCAAATTCCTATATTATCAAATTTCTATATCCCCAAATTCCTATATCTCCAAATTTCTATATTCTCAAATTCCTATATTCCCAAATTCCTATATTATCAAATTTCTATATTCCCAAATTCCTATATCTCCAAATTTCTATATCCCCAAATTCCTATATCTCCAAATTTCTATATCCCCAAATTCCTACATTCTCAAATTCCTATATTATCAAATTTCTATATCCCCAAATTCCTATATTATCAAATTTCTATATCCCCAAATTCCTATATCTCCAAATTTCTATATTCTCAAATTCCTATATTCCCAAATTCCTATATTATCAAATTTCTATATTCCCAAATTCCTATATTATAAAATTTCTATATCCCCAAATTCCTATATCCCCAAATTCCTATATTCTCAAATTTCTATATCTCCAAATTCCTATATCCCCAAATTCCTATGTTTCCAAATTCCCATATCCCCAAATTCCTATATCCCCAAATTTCTATATCCCCAAATTCCTATATCTCCAAATTCCTATATCCCCAAATTTCTATGTCTCAAAATTCCTGCATCCCCAAATTCCTATGTCCCCAAATTCCCACATCCCCAAATTCCTATGACTCCAAATTCCTAAATCCTCCAATCTTAAATTTCCCAAACTCCTCAATTCCCAAATTTCTAAACATCTAAATTCGTAGATTCCTAAATTCTGCAACCCCGATTTCTCAAATTGCCAAATTACCAAATCCCCGAATTCCTACATTCCCAAACTCGAAATCTCCATAAATCATTTTCCAAATTTCCATTTCTTCAATATTCTACTCTTTCCAATCCTCAATTCCGAAGTGCTCAAAGTTCTAAATTCCCAAATATCCGAGTCCTTTGGAAAATGCATCGACGATCCTCTCCTCCACATTCGACCTCACTTAAGAGAACCCTCCACTCCACCTAACTCCACAGTCACCCGAATAGAATACATAGCAAATGGGCCGATTGTTATACAGAATTGACTATTTCAAATTTCCCTGTCCGTTTGTCCCGCGGGTCCAAAACCGAGACACGAAAGCTGTTGGATTATAAGGTCTGAAACCGTCGTCTTCCCTCATGGCCATTAACTAATTGCATTCTACTAATTACTCGCAAATCCTTCCGTTCCCACCTTCGCGATTCTGTGTACACTAAGTACACGATCGTAAATATCTCTACTTTCAAAGTATCTTGGGCTTTTCTCGTCCTTTTCCGTCTCTTCTCATTCCACTGATCCTTTGGCTATTTCCGTCTCCACTTGTCAGGAACACAAATAAAGACTTTAGAACGGTTAGCTGGCGAAGGCGAGATAGTAAGAACGAACACGCAAGAACGATCGCTGCTTTTCCACCTCAATCTCGCTCTAAAGCCTTAATGATTCGTAATTTTCACGAAAACTCAACTTTTGCTTGTTATCATAAAAACCGAACCCGTCCTGATTTATCTTACTTAAACACGATCTTTAAACAGCTGTTAAGTGCATCGCAATTTTAAACTCGAAATAACTTATGGTGTTATGTGTAATCTTCGCTTTGTCACGGTCGTTTAACTCATTTTATCCACAAATGGGGATTCGAATATATTTTCTTTACCATTTTCAGTGGAATTACATTAAATAAATGTATGTCTTCTCACATTATAGTTTTCATAGTTTTTTTTTGTTTCAATGTTACCTACCTTGTAAAAGTATTTGAAACGCGCAGTAAAATTATCTTTTGTTAAAATTGAATGCAAGTTCAGTAATTGACGTTTTAAGAAATTATTTTTATTGTCTTCAATTTTACGTTAGGTAATTTTTTTATTTGTATCATAGGTAATTATGGTTTTATTTTGAAATATAATTTTAGAAAAATAAAAATTGTGCATAGTTATTGTCTAAGAAATAATTTAACCTGACGACCTTTTATTCCATCAAAATTTTTTATAAATAATAAAAACTATTTTCAGTTTTTTTTTAGAGAAATCAGTGAATTCAAGTTCATTTACAATTTTAAATAAAAATGAATCGCATGATAATACTTATTTTTTCTGTAACACTGACTTAAAATTCATCAAGCTTACATTATGTAGCTTCAAAATATTTATCAAAAATTCTTTCACAATTTTTTTTATAAAAATCAGTGAATTCAGAGTTAGATACTGTTTCATCTAAAAATTAATCAAGTGACATATAACAAATTTTACCATAAAATTGTTTAAGAAATAATTCAACTAGCTAACAATTCCATCAAAATTTTGTATCCAAAATTGAAAAAGTCTTCCACAATTTTTTTTATCAAAATCAGTAAATTCAGAGTTAGATATTGTTCTATCATGACATATAGCAATTTTTACCATAAAATTATTTTCTAGGAAATAATTGAACTAACTAACCTAGTATTCCATCAAAATTTTGTATCCAAAATTGAAAAAGTAATTCTTCCACACATATAGCAATTTTTACCATAAAATTATTTTCTAGGAAATAATTGAACTAGCTAACCTAGTTTCATCAAAATTTTGTATCCAAAATTGAAAAAGTCTTCCACAATTTTTTTGATAAAAATCAGTAAATTCAGATTTAGATACTGTTTCATCTAAAAATTATGTAACAAATTTTATGTAACAAATAATTATATAACAAATTTTACCATAAAATTCTCCAAGAAATAATTCAACTAGCTAACCTATTCCATCAAAATGTATCTCTAATTAAAAAAGTAATTTCTCAACAAATTTTTTTCAGAGAAATGTAAATTCATTTTTGGATAAGGTTTTAAATAAAAATTAGTCACGTGGTATGTAACATTTCTACCCAAGCAGGAAATCGATCAGTGATGATTTAATCAATGCAAATGAAAGACAGTTAACCATTATAGTTCTCGGCACTGTGTTGGACGCTAAACTTGTGATAGCGTTGGCGTATAATGAATACCCATTCGAATTGTTCGAATTCGTTCCGATTGAGTTCAGACGTGGAATTTTCACAAAATTTCAAGTATTTCTATAGATGTAAATGAAACGTGAAAGCTTCCACATGAAGCTTATCAAAGATGTGCAGTGCAGCTCCCGCCGAGCGAAAGCTCTTTCGAAAACAACAATAGCCTCGAATAAACGTTTAATTCTTCGATGGTTTTTATTAATACCAATCAAGTTCTTCAATCGAAATTTTAAAGTATGAATACATTCTCACGGAAGAATTTTGTTATAGCAATTTTTCATTTTTTATTTGAAAGTTCTTTCATTGTGCAATTTGCTCGTCGGCAATCGGGTAAATATTTCATTATTAATTTTATTATATTTACGATGTTTGTCATTTTTAGTAATTTCACTATTTTACTACCTTGCTATATTTACTACGTTTATTAATTTTAAGAATTTTTATTGTTTAGCAATTTTACTGCTACACTGGACTAATTATATTTATTAATTTTAGGAATTTTTATTATTTAGTAATTTTACTGCTGTACTGGACTAATATTTATTAATTTTAGAAATTTAATTATTTAGTAATTTTACTGTTCAGTAATGTCACTATATTATTATTTTGCTATAGTTGCTATATTTGTTAATTTTTGGGATTTAATTGTTTAGTAATTTTACTACTTCACTATCTTAATTATATTTATCAGTTTAGTACTGTCACTATTTTACTAAATTACAACATTTACAATACTTATTTATTTTAAGAATTTTACTATTTAGTAATTTTACTACTTTACTATATTAATTTTATTGTTTAGTAATTTTACAATTTTACTGCTTTACAATGTTAACTATATTTAATAATTTTTGTAGTTTTTTTGTTTAGTAATTTTACAATTTTACTGCTTTACTATATTAACTATATTTATTGATTTTGGTAATTTTCTTGTTTAGTAATTTTACAATTTTCTCCACCATATTTGCTATATTTATTAATTTCAGTAATTTATTATATTTACTGTATTCAGTTATTTTAGTAATTATACTACATGTACTATATTTACTACAATCATAATTCTTCGTTAAAATATAACAATCTCTTTGTATCAATAAATCAAAATATGTCAAACAATTTTATCTAAGTTTTTAAATCATTTTGCATGGAAAAAATAATAATATGGGATATTTAATTCTGTTCTCTTAGCATCGTTTATCTTCTCTATCTGGTATAATTTATTTTCCGCATAATAGCTTAATACATTACGAATCGCAGAGGGAGACACATACTCCTGTGGCATAATAATAACAGAGCTAAGCCGTGGCCTTTTGGCGATATGGCATGAAAATAGAAGTTACGTTGAATAAAATTGCGCCGCTCGTAAAAGCGTAACGAAATTTTCATTAGGGTACATAAAATAGTGATTACTCTTTATGGTTATTTCAATCGGTCTATGTTTAAATTTAGAATTAAGATATTCAGATTATATCACATTTCATGTTTCGGTACTTCATGATTCCCGTACTTTCAGATTTAAGGTGTTCAGAATTTGGGAATTTAGGGATCTAGTAATTTTGGGATTTGGGAGATTCAGAATTTGGGAATCCAATAATTTTAGGATTTGGGGATTTAATTATATAATTTAAAATTTCATAATTTAGATATCCACCGATGTGACAATTTAAAAATTCGATTACTGAAGAATCAAAAAATTATATAAAACGTATTGCAATATATAGAAATAATTTGATAGCAGTTCCCGAATTATTTCAATATATATTGCGAAGATACTTTCAATTGAATGAACCGAAAACGTCTGATACCTGAGCCAAGTATAAAACACCCTCAGATTTAAAATGTCCGAGAATTTCACTCTACGACACGAACGCAGTAGACAATGATAAAGTTATAACAGTCTTTTTCGTTGTCGGTGACACACGACCCCGAACAACAAGTCCTTTCCGCAATAAAGTTTAACGCGATGGTTCCGTTTTATTGCGCTCGTCGGATGTGTTACGTAGAGGGTGATATCCACAGGGTGCCTCAAAAGGGATGTACATAAAAATCGTAAATTGTTCGAAACAACAGAAATTGAAAAGTTCTTTATCATCACGTTCTTAAAAACGATAGAACCTCGTAAAAGTTAGATCCTATCGTAAAATATCCCATGAAATTATACCTTCGGAAATTAAGCCATTAATATCGAGTCAGACTATGGACGTTATTAAAATGTAATCGTGTTTGCATAAAGATTTTGAGATCGATATTAATTTTAATTTGTATAATTGAAGACACCTAAATGTACCTAACATTTCAACGTTCTTTATTTATGTTAACACTGGAGTAATAAGTACAGATGTCAACCCACGAGTTGGCGCGTGACCCAAAGTAAAAGAAGCTTCAACGTGAACACTTCTAGTTACATTTCGATAAATAAGAATAATAGTGACAATAATAACTGCTGAACGCATGTAGCACTATCTCACTGACTTGAGAGACGTTTTCCAGCTATCATTTGGAGGTTTGGAAGCTTTGGAATAAGGTGGTTCGAAGTTTTGAGATGTACGTTTTGAAATTTGGAGATTTAGTTTAAGAAATTTTGAATATTCGGAGATTTGGAATTTGGAAGATTGAAAGTTAAGAAGGTTGATCGGATTTAGAATGATCGAAATGTGCAAAGGTTAGGACTTTCAAAAATTGGAATTCAGGAACGTTGGGACATTGGAAAGTTGAAACTTTGGGTGATTCAAAGTTTGGAAAGTGGGGACTTTGGAAGGTTAGAATTTTGCAAGGTTGGGACTTTTGAAGGTTGGAACATAGGGAAGGTTGGGACTTTGGAAAGTTGGAACACTGGAAGGTTGGAACTTTGAAAGATTGAACCTTCGGATGATTCAAACTTTAGGAGATGAGTACTTTGGAAGGTTGAAACATTGCATGGTTGGGACTTTGGAAGGTTCGAACTTTGGAAGGTTGGATCCTTGGAAGGTTGGAACTTGAGAAAGATGAAATTTGAGAAGGCTGAAATTTTGAAAGGTCGAAAGTTTGGGAAATTATAATTTTAGAAGTTAATAACTTTGGAAGGTTAAAACATTGCATCGTTGGGACTTTGGAATGTTGGAACTTTGGAAGGTTGGGTTATCAAAAGTTGGAACATTAGAAGGTTAAGACTTTGAAATGTTAGAACTTTGGAAGGTTAAAACGTTGGAATGTCGAAACTTTGGAAGGTTTGTACTTTGGAAGATTAAAACTTTGTAAGGTTGGAACTTTGTAATGTTGGAACTTTGGAAGGTCGAAACTTTGGAAGGTTAAGACTTTGAAACGTTAGAACTTTGGAATGTCGAAACTTTGGAAGGTTAAGACTTTGGAACATTTGAACTTTGGAAGGTTGGAACATGAGAAAGATGAAATTTGAGAAGGTTAAAATTTTGGAAGGTCGAAAGTTTGGAAGATTATAATATTAGAAAGTTAATAACTTTGGAAGGTTAAATCCTTGGATGATTTAAACTTTGGAAGGTTGGCACTTTTGAAGGTTAAATCCTTGGATGATTTAAACTTTGGAAGGTTTGCACTTTTGAAGGTTAAAACACTGCAATTTTGGGACTTTGGAAGGTTAGAACTTTGGAAGATTAAAACTTTGAAAGGTTGGAACTTTGGAAGGTTGGAACTTTGGAAGATTGGATCCTTGGAAAGTAGGAACTTTGGAAGGTTGCAACTTTCGAAGATTGGATCCTTGGAAAGTTGGAACTTCGAAACGTTAGAACTTTGAAAGATTAGGACTTGAGAAGGATAATAATTGGTGTGTGACCGCTCGAGTCAATACTACCGCCGAAAATACGTGTGAGACGTCCATTTTTCTATTCTGACCAATAGGAGTAGGTCTTCTAAACACGTCAACATCTTCACGCGCCAACACATGGGTTGACATCGGTAGCTCTGTCACAACTGTCGGAAAACTGTCTGGTAGTAACGTTAGACAAAACTAATTATTTTGTAGTGTTAAAACCAATAAGGAAAATTGAAATGTTAGGTATATTTTGAATTTAAGAATCCATGATTTTTCAAATTATTGGTATTGAATTTTGGACTCAATCGTGTTGCTAATTTTAATTTGTTGTATTTGAAGTGTAATGTGCGTCACGAGTGTGGCACGATATCGTAAGTCAAAGGTTTAAAGGATATTTCATTATTTTCTTTGTCTTAAATTTTTGAATGCTATTCTGTGATTGTAGAAAGTGTACGTATAGTAATTGTATTTCCAATGAATGTTAAAATGTTAACAAATGGTTCTAGTTGGAGTAATCTTTCATATATTGTTGGAGCGAGTTTCTGAATAGTATTGATTTTTATAGGTTATGGAAGAAGATTCGTTTTATAAAACCTTTTGAGGAATTGTAAATTATTAAATCCTTTGTCGATATATAAATAGATCTTCCTATAATATCAAATAGAAGACGTGAAGTTACTGAAATATAAATGTCGATATCGTTCTTATACTTTTATTACTGTATTTAACAGAATTATTTATAATTTCGGTTTGGAAACTTTAATTATAGTATTTAACGAGATTATTTATGAATCCTGAATAATGGTTTCCAGTGAAGTGACATGACATTTTTGTTTCAGAAACAAGATAAGTCACTCAAAATTTAATGTGACGCTATAAATGTTATATATAACCCAAACTATTAATAAATTATATAACGTAATATTCAAAAAGTCAATAAATTATATAACATTTTAATAATATGATACATAAAATAATAAATTGCAAAATGAAGTATTTTTTCTAAATAAATAAATAGATATATTTCATTGGCCTCAGTTAAAAATGTAAATTTAAATATTATTTCATTCTCAGCCATAGATAAATCAGCCTTAAGCTGTATCGTCTTTTAAATTGTGTAAATTATGCAAACACTATGAATTCGCGTCTCATCTAAATGTAAATGTTATCGACTTAGCATACTTCAAATATTATTAGATTTCTGCGAACATTTTGTAGTGGAAGATAAAAGTGATCAGAGATTAGTTAACACAGTAACCTAGTAACAACTAATTAAGTGACTCGGATGAAGATACATTAACTATTAATGTAAATGTTTCCAGGACTAATAGTTATGTTAATAATTCTAATAATATTCCTAATAGTTATAATGTACTATTATAATACTAATTATAATGTATTTGTTAATTATATTTTTCTTGTACCTAATGTATTAATTACAGTTTACTAATTATAATGTATATTGTAACTCACAATGCAATCACATTTTAATTAAACATTTGATTATATTGAAGACATATAAAGTTGCAATGTTGAAAGCTAATTTATTGTTTTGATATTTGCAAAATGTATTAATAACATTTTTCACCCGCAATAATTCACTAGATAGAAATAACATTTTTCACCCCCAATAATTCGATAAATAGAAATTTTCATGCTCAAGATGTTCAAAAATAGAAGCTCGATCATAAGACACTAAAAACTGTCGATTTGTTTGTGTGAGGAATTGTTTTGTATTTCGTGATACATTTTTGTTCCTCTATATAAATCATCAACTTCAGTTTGATATATTACATACGTCTGACTTGATCCTCGTGCATCCGACGGTAATCCAGATTTAAACCATGTGTTTGGAGTATATCTGAAAATAAAATGTCAGAATATTAGACCGATTATGTTCATATTAAACGAGTCAGATACAATTATACGAGTAACTCTTACGATAAAATAAATTTTATATGCACACAGTTTTGATGCATAAGTTTTAATCGGATTATTGTTATAGGTACTTTTCGGTAGGGGGTGAGTAATTTAGAAATATTCAAGCTTTAAAGTTTCAAACTTTCAAATTTTTAAACTTTCAAATTTAGAAATTGTCAGATTTTCAAATTTAGAAATTGTCAGATTTTCAAATTTAGAAATTGTCAGATTTTCAAATTTAGAAATTGTCAGACTTTCAAATTCAGAAATTGTCAGATTTTCAAATTTTCAGAATTAGAAATTGTCAGATTTTCAAATTTTCAAGTTGTAAGATTTCTAAATTTTAATATTATCAAATTGTGAAATTATCAGATCGTCATTCAAATTGCCAAATTGTTAAATTTGTAAATTTCATTCATATTTTCAATTTAATTCATATTTTTAATCGTCGAACTGTCAAATCGTCAAATCGTGAAATTTTCAAACTTCCAAATTGTCAAATTATTCAATTGACTAATCTTTAAATTATAAAATTGTCAAATCGTGAAATTTTTAAACTATCAAATTATCAGATCGTCAAATTGTCAAATCGTGCAATTGACTTCTTATCAAATTGTCAAAATTGTCAAATTGTCAAAGTATCAAATTCTCATATCACCAAACATTCAAAAACTCCAAGTACTCAAATCCCTAAATGCTCAAACTTCTTAACAGAATCAACAATAACTATACCAAAATAACTATCTTTTACTCTCAACTATACCAAAATACTACAAATAATTTCAAGTTAACATATATAACAGATAACTAATTCAACAATATAATAAACTGATGTCAACATTGAACAATCATGATACAATCCTTCAAACGTGTATACATTTTTCTAGCACCTACTCCAATTATTTGTCCGCTTTAAAATACCACAGAAATTCAATAAGAAAGCATAGGAAGCTTTTTATTATTAGATAAGAAGTCTGAAAAGTTTCAATTCAGAATATACATCATCTTTAGAAGAAAATTTATTCGACGCCTTCATTATATGTAAGGCAGAGGTTTTAAGGGTGCCAAGTTCAAGTAGACTCGAGTCATTTCACTTTTAAATACGACTGCTTCAACGTGGCCGTTAACTTCTTTAAAAGCTTTCACTTGAATATTTGCATTCACGTGTGAATATCACTTAACTAAAACCGAAACTGAAACTAAAAATAAGCATATTAATAATACTGTACCATATTACTACGTCATAGTGAATTTCGAAATGTAGAAATTGGTAATGTGAAAGTATCACAAAATGGCACTTGTGAAATTTAAGATCAGTCAGTATTGAAGTATTCAATTTTAATACTTAATAGTTAAATAGTATTATAAAACTTTAGAGTTTTAAATTAAATATTAAGTATTAATTACGGTTAAATATTAAGTGTTTGGTATTAAGTATTGTACACAGTATTAAATATTAAATAATTAATATTATAATTACAACTAATATTATTAATATTATTTAAATGTTAAGCTTTGACAAAAATAACCATCTAAGTATTTTACCAATAATTCAGTATTAAAATATTTTTAAGCTCGAAGATAACCTAAAATTTCAGGTCAGTTTATAGGTTATTGCAATTCTCTGATTTCTGGATATCCGTTTTTTAACCAAGCACATATTTTATATAATATTAAATAATATTTTTATGTATGTCTGCTACCACGACTGATATATGTACATAGGAAATTATATATAGTGTTTGTCATTTCGATAACGTGCCAGACAGTATTCGAATCGATAAAATGCCAATTATTCCACAGCTGTGTTGAAACGAGTTTAAAAGCTAATATAAAATTTCATAAAAATGAATTCGAAACTTAATATACACAGTATTGTGTGCAAGTCAATATTATTTATTTGAAAATATGATTCCAGTTTTACAATGCTACATAGTTTATAATTTTATATTTTACTATTTTTATTAACACTCGGTGAAATAAATTGGATTCTTAGCGAAGGCATACTCGGTTAATTAAAGAGATGAATTAACGAAATACTAACTGACTTGAAAAACTTTTAATTGATTGACTGAAATAATAAAATTCTAATATATTGTCAATTGACATGTTAGCCAGTAATATGGGAGATCATGATACATATGACCATAAGAACAAATATTTGTTACTATTCGTAAACTTTGAATACAATAAAATAAATTTTGTACAAGTTGTAATTTTATACAACGAAAAATAACACAATTTATAAATACTTTTATAGTGAGATTATACAACGATTTCGTACCACAACATTTATAAAACAAAGTGGTGTTTCATATTTGAACACTTTGCTCTAATGTTAGATTCACTATCTGCTTAATTAGGTGACGTATGCTGTGACATACCAATTTCATTCAGAATCGAATACGTATGTGACTTTCACACTTGATGTCACTTGGGAGGAACATTCATGCGATTGTTCCGAGTGAACGATGCACAATTATATCACTATGAATTGTGTGACATTAGAGGCTGACTAGCAGATCCTATGGCAACAGTGATGTGAATAGGTGAAATAAGGGAGAAATACTTTCTGTTAAATTATTGCACTTAACAGCATGTCATTGCAGTAGCACTAAATTAGTATCGACATTTTTATCATAAATTATAAATATATTATTAGTGTGTAGGTGTATTAATACTAGGATGTCATTTATAAAGTATATGTAAAATATGTAAATGTACATTTGTGTAATATGTACGAAGTATGTATACGTACATTTATAGAGTACGTATGAAATACATATAAGTTTGTTTTTGAAAAAAATATACATTCGTTTGTAAAATAAATATTCATTCATTTATAAAATTCATATACATACATTGCAAAATACGTACAAAACACGTGTGTATACATATGTAAAATACACATAAAACACATGTGCATACGTTTGGAAAATACGTATAAAACACACATACATACATTTGGTAAATACATATGAAACACATATGCATACGTATGTAAAATACACTTAAGACACATATGCGTACATTTTGAGAATACATATAAAACACACATGCACACTTGGAAAATACGTATGAAACACATATGCATACATCAGTAAAATACACATATGTATACATTTTGAGAATACACATAAAATACACATGTACACTTAGAAAATACGTATGAAATACATATATGTACATTTGTAAAATAAATGTAAAATACGTATAAAATACACATATGTACATTTTAAAATACACATATGCACCACTAGGATAAATATAAAACACACATATGTACATAGATTAATAAAATAAACACAAAATCCACAAATACATTCATAAAGTAATCATGAAACACATATACAGCCATTACTTATAAAAGTAATAGTTACTATACTTATCAAAATAATCAGCCAAACATACCTACCAAAAAATAATTATCTACAACTGAAGCTAAAATCATCGTTACACCCAAGTACAAGTTGTAGTATTAAATGAGTCCAGTATCCCAGATGCTATCAAGTATAAGTGACAAGGTACCCATAGAAAGAAGGTGCAGATGCAAGAAAGGAAGGAGCAAAACTGGACAAATCCCAAGTACTCTATCGGCAAAGGTGGATTCGGTGTTTACGACTCTTCCGTTGCGTGCTCGCCGGCAGAATAGAGCGAGATCGATTTCGTCGGGGCATCAGCGTGAGAACCACAACCAGAGAGGATTTCAGGTTTGCCCGAGAGCGGGGCACAGTGGCAGTGCGACTGCGAACGAGCTCGCACGAACGGAGAGTGCTGAACGACCGATAATTGAATAGAGGACGTGTGGACGAGGTCGGCACGCCAACGACTATCCCGACGTTAAGGTCTTTTCCCGTTAGCTCGAATTCGTGCTATCGTTATTCAGCGGGATCCGATGGATCCTGTCGTCACCGATGTTGACAACGAACCCGCCCCTGTCGACTGAATAGGCGAATATCTTTCCTTTCCATTCACCCGACCTTCCTGAAGAGTTCATAGAAAATTCCGGATGTACTTCTAGCCGATTTTGGCTCCGATCGGTCATCCGTTCCGACTGCGAAATAACCGGTCCGAGTCGTTCTGCTCGCGTGTGTCAACTTAACCGATTCAATGCTACACCTGTGTATGTACAAATGCTTAACACGATTCTCGATTTGCACTTCCTGTGACTCCAAATGATCAGTTTTTAGACGCTCTTGCACTAGACCCAGGATGTGATGATGGAGGACATGGTGTTTGTTACCAAGGCTATGTTAATTAACTACACTTTACTAGTTATATAGACACTACACTAAGTAGACCCAGGATGTGAAGGTAGAGGACATAGTGTTTGCGACTCAAGTTTTATTAGTTAACTAGACATTATTAGTTAAATAGACACTGCACTAAGTAGACCCAGCACGTGAACATAGAGGACATAGTGTATGTAATCAAGGCTATGTTAGTTAACTACACTTTACTAGTTAAATAGACACTACACTAAGTAGACCCAGGTTGTGAAGGTAGAAGACATAGTGTTTGTAATCAAGCTTCTAATAGTTAACTTGTCCTATGATTTATTTGTCAGGTGTGTCAGTCAGAACTAATCACAGTTACAATATTAAAGCAGACAAAGAAAGTTCAAATCTTATGTCAATCTGGTATTATGCTATCATCTATGCAAATTATAATTGGACGTGATCTTCAAATTGAAGCGTATTAAATGGTATGACGCACCTTGTGCGTCAATCAGAAGGAACTAATCATGGCTAAAATATTAAAGCAGACAAAGAACGTTACAATCTTATATCAGTCTGGTAGTATGCAATCGTCTATGCAAATTATAATTAGACCTGAACTTCAAATTGAAGCGTATTAAAGGGTATGACGCACCTGGTGCGTCAGTCAGAACTAATCATGGTTAAAATATTAAAACAAATAAAGAAAGTTGAAATGTTATGTCAATCTGGTATTATGCAATCGTCAATGCAAATTATAATTGGACGTGATCTTCAAATTGAAGAGTATTAAAGGATATGACGCACCGGGTGCGTCAGTCAGAAGAAACTAATCATGGCTTAAATATTAAAACAGATAGAGAAGGTTGAAATGTTATGTCTGTTCTTATGCAATTGTTGACTATGCAAATTGGACTTGGACTCCAAATAGAAGCGTATTAAAAATTGGAGTAAAATTGATCACAGTTGAAGTACAAAATTCAGTAACTTAAAAAATTTCTTATCGAGAAAAAAGAGGGGCAATCAATACGAAGTCGTTTATTTTTGAAGTGAACGGCAAGAAATTAAAAGGGATTCCTGCAATTTTCATAATCCTTCGTTTTTAATTAAATATACGTCTTTTCATGGGAAGTACACAATTTTTCTTATTCTCAGAAGAAGAGGATAAGGCAATCGAGAGTAATGACGAGTTTAAGAGTAATTTAATAAGAAGAATGGTTCACTTCTTATTGGTAATTTCATGGCTCAGTGAAATTAATCAATGTCTCGAGTCAATTTAATTTTTATTACATAAATTCTTTTAAAGAACGTACCGCATTTACTTTCATTCTTGTCGATAGATTATGTAAGGATGAAGCTGTTGGCTTAAAATGTAGTTAAATTTAATCAAGGGAATATTCGAACGCAATCGTTCTTAATTAGAAAATATAAATTATTTTTACCCCGAAAGGGGATGATAAATGACCATCTCTGGAACTGTCAACTAAGCTTGAAATGAAATTTATACTTGCAACGAATTTATTTACTATGTGTTCTGAAATTATACAAACTCAAGTTAGTTTTAACAGTAGAATTTAAACTTGAATCCTAGATAATATGGGACTTTCTACATAATAGACACTGCATACTAAGAGTACCTTATACAATGGAGACATTTTCGATTAAAGTAATTTTGTACAATAGGGACATCCTCTACAATATTTAAACATTATTAAGTCTTTACCTAACTAAAATACCAGTTCCACTCCGTCTAAAATTTAAAAAATAAATGTGATCCTCCGAAGCAGATTTTTAGGTTAAGTCAGCCATTAGAATATTTCCCAACGATTTTATTCAGAATACGATCGTATTGAAACAGAATTGAGATATCGGACGATAAAAGGTGGAAATACATAATCAATTATTATCTGTCCACATCATCCGGTAATAATTTCAATTTGATTCTTTGAATAGGCACTTTCGTTCGGCAAACGTTGCGTTCTTAAGGTTCCGCGAGGACACGAAACTATCGATAATGATCGCTCTCCCCATTAAACCGTGGCAAGTTCCAATATACGGAGGCAAATATTTGATAACAGTTACGCACGGCTGCGCTCGGGTATTAGCAATTATTCGAGCAGCATACGGAACGGAATGATCAGTTCGAGTTAGGGGGATTCCCGTAGCCGGAGGATCGCGAACAACTCGGCGATTATTCAAATCGGATAAACGATACCGGTCTCGTCAACATGGCCGACAAGGGTCGTGTAAACACGTCGATCACGAAAAAACAAAGAGCAGATAAAAGAGCGACGAGCTTAAACGAGAGAGTTCGTGGTTAAGAAATTTACGTTGACCCGTAACCTCGTTAAAGTTCGAGGGATCAAGAAGCAAGAGAAAAAGAGGCACGGACGAAGGGAAAGTCGCGGGTAGAATTTCTCCGGGCTGCGAGAAGACCGTGAAATCCGGACTTGTTTTATTTTTGTTTCCCTGCACGATCCAGCCGTGTTCTTTTTTCATCGTCCAGCCCCCCCCGAAGAAAGGTTATGCGGGCGAAACATTTCCTCGGGGCTCCCGAAGAGGAAGCCATCGGATAAGTAAACGGTCGCGACCGCGTGGCGCAATTCTTTAAACGCTGCAGCTGCGGTACTAAGTGGAGGATATTTCTCATGAATGTTTCAAACGAAATTGCGGATCTAACCCCACGGCGGGGCTAAATCATTTGAACCCTCCCGCCTGCCCCGCCGACGCCCATTCAACTTCTTTTTGCTACACCTCCCGCGCCTCGATCGCCATCTTTTCTCGCCCACCCTTCCCGAATGCCAACAGTATTTTCTTTATCCCGCTCGCCTTTCTATCCGTTCTCGTTCTCCGTTTATCCAGTTACCTCTCGCACGCTTATCCCTTTTCCAGTTTCTCTCCTTTGCCGGGCCAAACCGAGCTCCTCCGAGGGCGGAGGCAACGTGCAACGACCAATGTAGTTACGAACTACCCGCCGGTGATCTGAACGAGTATCTATAATGCATGGCTCGCCTTATTCGAGATTTTCGATCCTCGACGAGGCTTAGCTTTCGCCCAGGGCAAACCCGGAAAGAAGGAATAATGAATTCTTAAATATTCGCTTAAGTCGGGAATAGGTGCTGGCCAGCGGATCGATCTGGCGCGAAAATCCACCCTTTCTGTTTCCGTGTACCACCGTGGATTTATCGGACGACTTCATTGCCGTAACCGGTGATCGGATTGACTTATCGCACGGATTTGCTGCGGACTGCAGGATGCTGAAGAAATTGGACAGAGATTCAGAAACACTCCAACTGTGTCGTCAATCGTCTGCGTGGAACTACGATGTCACATATTCAACTATTAATACCGATAGAGCTCAAGTATCTTGAGGTCTCATTTCACCCTGTCCAAATTTACACTTCTATTCGACTACTGCCAATACATGTTAATTATTTATTATTCTTAATGCGAGGATCATATGAACAAATTTAAACTTACTCAAAGATGATGGTACATGATATTTAAATGACTGTTTATTATTCTTTAATATGATCTTAACGAGTATATTCTTAGCACTTGAAACACAATTTCATTTAGCACTTTGCCACATGTCATCCACTTATAAGTAACATTGAAATTTTCATATGAATCTGTCACATACATACGTGTATATGTATATTATTAAGAATATGTTCACTTAGTTGAGAATGCTCATATTCATTATTAGAAACTAGATATAACAAAATATTCTGTGAGATTTGGTAGAAACAGAACCTAATCAAATTTTCAACGATTTCAGTCAATGTGTTAATACTAGAATTAGATATAAGTATTCTTTAACACTAGGTTTACGGACGTTTATGGTCATTTATATTTAAATTTGAACTGAAAGTAGAAAAACAAATAAATTGAGGATGATATGTGAACTGCCTACGACATTGATTCTTTAGCTTGACGAAAGTTGACATACATTTTTACAAAAATTTTTTAATAAGTTTTGTCATTTAAATTAAAAGACGTATGGCCCGTCATTTTGACGGGTTCCGTAAATCTAGTGTTAATTAAATATGGAATTACACTTATTACACTTATTGTTATAGAATTACACTTCTTGTTAGTGGTACAACTATAGTGTTACAACTTCAAAATAATTTTAAAAACCTTTTAACTAGAAAATTTGATAGTTGCTACCGACAGCAAAAATTTCTACTCGATGATGGATATTATTTAAACAGTTATTTAATATTCTTCAGTGCGAGGATCTTAACAACTATATTCCAATAAGATGATAAATAACGGTACTTATACATTAACACGTTGAACGCCGTAATGTTAAATGCAGTGGACTGAACAAATGTGGTGTGAAACGTATTTGAATCATGTAGCAGCCAACGTGTCAGAAACCAATACTGAATAAAGCATGCTATGTATCAGAGCTACGGTGGTCAAGGATTACATTAACCAAAAATGTGAGGTTATGTCAACCGCCACGATCAAAATACATCGTTCAGTGGAACTTAATGTGACATATCTTTATTTCTGAACTTTTTGTGATAACCCTACATATTTTGTATACAATTAACTTGCATAATATTAATTAAGTTGCTTGTTGTGCAGTTAGTTAACGTTTATGTGACGATACGTGTAATTTATCGCGTTCTTTGGTTTTGATAGTATATTTCTTCTTGACAGTATGTTGGCCTAAGAGCAGATGTATGCAGCATTTGACCACTGATGTTAGAACATCTGGTTTTGACATAAGTTGCATTATTGAACATAGTAATCACTATCACAAAGCTAAAGAAATATGATCTGCAGCGTTATACTTCCTAGTTGAAGTATAAATGTAGGATCAAATATATGGAAACTTGTGTTATATTGCAGTTGTCCAGAAGTGCTCCAAAAATTCATAAATTTAAGAACGGGAAACTCTGCAAATTGGAAAGAGTATTATAATAAATAATGATTATCAGTCAACCTGTCACAGTGTCCCTAAAGAAACACGAATGCAGCTACAAAGTTACCTAGTCTACCTATAGATACTTCAAATATTTGTGACCTCTCATTACAAGGTTCCAAAAGTCCTCTAAAAATAACTTTAAGCAAAGAGCAGACAGAAAATTAGGACTAACACACAATTTATCACTAAATGTCCCTGAAGAAATGTGACCTATGTTACAAAGACTTCCATCCACAATTCCTCTATTTTCAAAATTTCATTGCAGGATGGCCAAGTGTTCAAACGTATAAAAATAAAAGATCTCTCGATAAATTGAAAAGATGGCAATAAGCAATTTGATTAATACGGAGATTAATGAAGCTCGGAATAAAAATTCGTTAACATTATTCGAAGCTCTCTAATACTCGTAAATTTTCGGGAATAACAATATTTTATTCATAAGATCCAGCGGGGACACGTAGCAGACGGTACTGGAAGCTTTAAAACGTTTTACTCGCGTCATAGCCCGCTGGCCAAATTCATCATCGAAATTTTTCATCTCCATATTCGCGCGATTCATCATTCCCCGACGTTCAGCGAGATTGACTCTATACGTTACACGTTCGCTAGTTCTGCAGTTTGCCGGATTTTCCTATCCGGTCAACCCTCGAACCCCCGTTGTTCAACCGATTCTTCCTTAATTAACGAATCGGCTGTTTAGGTTCGTCGGGGCTTCATAAACGCAACGTTTAGCGAACACGCGCGACTGATCGCCGGGTACTCCGGTAAATTTTGGCTGTGATTAACTCGACGTTATCAATTATCGTTCCCCGTAAATTGATTTTGATATTTAACGAGCCGCGATATCGTCTTTAATGGTGTAAAGGGAGGGATGTCATCGTGATAATTGCTCGATTTCACGATGCTCATTCGTGCCGGCAAATCGATGAATCTACCAGTTATTACTGCCGTGCACATTGTCTATTGTTACGCTTGTACGGTTTAATGAGTTAATTGTTCAGGATTTTCTAACAGCTCGTGCATTCGTTCGCTGTTTCATGCAGCAAAGTTTCATTGATTCGAAGTTCATGGATCGTAAATTGTTTGCAAATAGTCTAAAACGTTCCACGTTCATTTGCTAGTTGGAGTAATAATCAGTGATATTCAAATTATTTATTAAATATATTTACACTACCGCTCACAAGTATCCGGACACTTGCTTTTGTTCAATAAAACATAGTTTAACTTTGTACGAAAGGTATTTAGGGCTATTATATCAATTGTAATTATTATTATTATCTTTCTTGAGGTAGCATAACATAATAGAATTAATTTTTAAGTACAAATTATACAATGAGTGTGCGTAAGTCAAATTCCTGCCCAAAAATACGGAATCTGATCGAACGGTTTGGATGCTTAAAAGAGTCTTAATTTCTTTTTGTTTCATTTCTATGGTACAGAACGAATTCAGAGAGTTCTTCGATATGTATCAAGTGTCTGTAAACTGTTGATGAGATGTTTATGTTCTCTCAATGGAGATGCGAATGGAGGTAACGCTATGCACTCGACAGCTTCGGTTTAGTTTGTCTGCAGCTTCTTTTCCATCGAGACATGAGTTCCAAACGAGAATTATCAATAGAAAAACGTTCCAGTATTCTGATTCTTGCAGAAGAAGGATATGCAGTTAGGGAATTTGAAAAAATTCCGAAATTAACATGACACTATTAAAAAGTATGCAACTAGCAGTGGTTGCTTATAAAAAAAGAACAGGACGACCAGTGAAGACAACTAAATCTGAAGACCGATGTATTGAAACACTAAGCAAACGTAACAGACGTCTTAGAGCACCACACAGAAACAATCAGAAAATTTGTAGAAAGATTGCTGAGATTAGTGCAAGCGGTAATATCTAACCGCGGTGGATACATTGATGAATCTCGTATTTAATTGTAGTGTAATGTTGGTAAGTTCCACATACATAATTTCTAATTTCAAACGTTAAATATTTCATAAGCAACAAATAACAATCGATTGTAGTCACTGTTGTAGATACTTAAATAACTTTTATGCAGCGCGAATACATATTTCGCAGGTATCCGGATACTTTTGAGCGGTAGTGTATGCTATATATTATTTCAATTCTTTAACCTTCATAGAATCAGAGATGTTAAGATTTAAGTATCGAAATATATTTGACCCTGCCAATATTTCTTCTTAAATTATTTAAATAACAGTATGTGTTATGCAAAATAGTATTTATTATTTCTGAACACAAAGACTATTTAATGAACATGGTACAAATGAAGCAGTGATATTATACATTAAAAATGTGTAATATGTTGTGTATACTGCATTCTTAAAAGTCGACAAAAATAGAAAAGTATAAATTATTTGAAACTCTTAAATATGCAAACAGAAAAGTTTTGAAATAGCAACACTCATGAAGTGGATTGATAAAATCTGTTTTACAGATGACGATTTCAATTTTTCTAAATGCTAACCTCATTTTTATTCCTAGATGGCGTTAACCTCTTGGACTCAATTTTTAAAGGTTAGAAAAACGATTTCCTAGTAATTTCAGATAATTGTTATTCATAAATCCAGAGAAACGTTAATAATGTACAAAGAACAAGTATCTACATATGTGACTATTGCAAATCTCCAACTTCTCAAATTTCTAAATCCTCACATTACCATCTCCCCAAATTTTCGTTTCCTTAAATTTCCAAATGGGCAGATTTCTAATTCTCCGAACTGCCATCTCCCCAAATGTCCAAACTCCCAATAGATTTCCAAAACTCAAAAGAAGTTTACCTCTGACACACTGGTTCCTCCGAAAGAAGAATTTCAAATACGATAAGATCGACTACAATTTTCCGGGTTAATTAAAGTTAAGTGGCGAACGAATTCAATCATCAATTGAACATCAAACATTTCGAAAGCATTCAAGCTTCCCACGCTACTCAGTTTAGTGCTAGTTAATCAGTTTTAGTAGTAATTAGGCTTCTATTTACTGTTATCTCACTGGATTGATCGGTTAATATGAGAGTAATTAACCTTACGTTTCACACACAGATATTTAGGCGAACACGTGGTCGATATCTCCATTTTATTGTTCCAGCCATTACATAGGCACCTTGTATACTGTTATACTGAGCTTATAAATATATCCGTTGCTTTTGTAATGAAATAAAATGTTTACTTGTGAAATAAAAGTGAAAGACTTTTTGTAAAATAAAAGTAGAAGAGATTTCTTTTTTATGTAAAAGTGAAAGAGATTTTTGTAAACTATAAATGAAAGAGATTTTTTGTAAAATAAAAGTATAAGTTTGTTATAAAAAGATTCTTTTATTTATTAAAGTGAGAAGCATTGATATAAGGAGTATTAAAAATATGATGTTATATGTATATTTAGTGTTCATTTAAATTTAATAACTAAAGGATTAGAAATTTGGGGAGTTATAAATTGGAGAAGTTGGAGATTTGGGGAGTTCAAAATTTAAGGGGTTAGAAATTTGAGGAATTGGAAATTTGGGGGATTGGAAGTTAATTTGTAAATTTAGGCAGTTGGAAATGCAAAGAGTTACAAATTTGAGGAGTGAAAATTTTGAGGAGTTAGAAATTTAGAATTTTGGAAACTTGAGGATTTGGAAATTTGAGATCTTACAAATTTGGAAGTATAGCTATCTGAAAACTTGAAAATTTGAAAATTTTGGTGTCTCAAAACTCACAAATCTATGAATTAGCAAACCAAGTGAATTAATCTGAAAAGAGTTCGTAGCAAATATGAAGAATTTGAGGACCTAACAATTTAAAACCTCGAATTCTGATTTTCCCAAACTAACCATAAAAAATTGAAAATGTTTAATCAAGAATGTTGAAATTAACTCGAAAATTGTTTAATTTTGTAACTCCCGTCGAATTGTGTCCACCAAATGTCGGCTTCAAAGATTTAACAGAATAACTGGAATCGTTGTTTGTTTCGTAAACGTGAGTGCAGGTTACAGCTCGTATTTAGGTTACAGAACATATTTCGAAGTTAGTGGAAACTGGTATCGCCATTTGGGACGTTGATGAAAATTTCTTCGGAACTTTAGTACAGTTCGCAACAGTAACCACGAGCGTAACCTATAGACGGAATGGAAGTTTATAACACGTGGTGGAGCGGGAGGTGTTAACGCGTGGTCATAAGCGATTCAAATTACATCGGTATACAACCACCACGATCAACGGGTATCGTGAACAATTACACGCGACTGGTCCGTGTGCGGCTACCGATTAATTTATCGTTCCATTATGAAATATTAACCTTCCGATCAGTAACTTTATTAGTTTATCGCGATGACAACGCCTCTCCGTTCTTGACCCGAGGGAATAATCGTGTATCGTAATTTACAGCGCACCAAATGATACGCATTGATTCTCGTAAAACATGGTTGGGGAATTAGAAGATACTATACCGATAAAGTACAGAAGAAACCACGTACTAATGACGATGCACATGTTACATATTTTGCTATGTTGCATCTTAAATAGATTATGGACATTGTATGCTGCTTTAATTCATAACACATGAAGGTCATAAAATTTTCTATATTTTTTGAGAATTGCAATAGATTAAAATAGTGTAAGGTTATAGTTCACTATGTATACAATTAATATTAATAATATACATTTTATTTTATTTTTACGTATTTACATATTAGTACATATAATAGATATAAGTACAGAAGGATATAACACGAATGTTACTACTGTTACTAAAAAAAGACACTTTTGTTTATAAAGACTCACAATTCTTATGTATATCTCTTTCATATGTTAAACATTTTGTTTCGTTCATTTTGCGTATTTTTCTGATCTGAACTTAATTTTTTATTATCAGCAAAAATTATAAAATTGTTACCGAACTAAAATATTTGAGACACATTAATCTTTTGTTACACAAATTTTTTTTTTTTTTTTTAATATGTACATCTCTAATTTTATATATTAAACATATTTTATTTCTCCCCCACTTTTGTTCTGAAATTCTCATTTATTTTCATATCTCCGTTGTTATCTCTGCAAACTTCTGAAATTAAATGTAATTAAATTGAAATATTTTAACAGAATTTGAAAAGCAGCTTGTAAAAAATAACAGTTCCTGCAATGTCCAATTTTCAAACGTAAATTCTATAAAGTACAAGAGTAAGTTGGGACAATGGAAACGTAATGAAGAATACCGCAGTAAAACTGATTTAATGAAAGGTTTGAGAACCGCTGTGTTGCACAATAAAATTGATTTCGACGAACGGTTTTTCCGAGGGAAACTGAAACGATTTAATAATAGTTTTGATCGTTGGAGAGCAGACATGGGGTTGCGACGCGACAAATTTAATTTGAAGACATTTTTTAGGTGGTTTTAAATACTCTGCCTTTTTTAATACACCACAGTCGCCGAATTCGATTATTTCCATGAATTGAGTGACGTATTGGAAATTTTGCACTTCGAACTAATTGAAGGAAAGAGATAAAAGAAATTAGAAGTATGCCATGGTTTAAAGCACGTTTGTAATTTTTACGTTAACCTCACTTTTATATTAATTTAACAGTTTTCATTTTAACACTTGGTCAATGTCTTTTTATTTCAGGAGAATTTCGGTATTTAAGTTGACAATTTTTTGTATAGTTTGTTTCGTAAATTTATTTTTTCATAGATAAATATTTTATCCTATAATATTGGTACTACACTATAATCCTTCATTTCTGCCACAGTTATTTCCACTTCCTATTTATTTATAATCATCTTTTATCGAGGTTAAATTCTTGAGGAAATTGCTCGATCTAAAGTCTCAGTTTCAAAATATAGTGGATAAGAAACGAAAATGAGAATCCTTACATATTTAATATTATGCATCCTTCAACTTCTCGTTTCTCTAACATAACCTCTAACATAACCTTATTTTCCAACTATCCTATATTTCAGGTTAACCTAATCTAACCTATATTATACGTTAGATTCTCCCCAACTAACCTACATTCAGAGTGTAACCTTTATTTGAACCTCCATAATATTTTCCAAGAATTGTTTACAGTATCTGTATCTAAAGACCCCATGAGCTCGTCTTTATGTTCAACAAAAACTGTGTTGTGTTATAATAATTACATGCATCTTTACGGCGACAAAGTAATAACGTTTTCTCTTGTACGCTGTTTGTGTTGCGTCCTTTTGCAAGATTTCTAAATATCAGTAAAGGCAAGGAATTCTTTTGTGTTGAGTTTCATTGGTTATTTATGTCGGAGAAGGTAATGGGAGACGTCCTAGAATGCCCGAGGACCACCAGGATTGTCAAGTGTACTATAACTGACAAATAAGACGGAAAAAGTACTTGAAAACTGCGACATTTCCAGACATCAAAGCGTCAAGAAAGAAGAAATAAATAACTATGTATTTAGGTACAACTTGGAGTTCTGACATTCAACGTGGAATGGCGTTTTAGTGTCACCGGAGTCTTGTATAATTTAAAAACATCGTTTCTGTAATTTAATAAAGAATTTTTCTCGCGTTTGCTTTTAAACGTTTGATCATAACAATTTTTGTAATGAAGGATACGATCTTTGATACATTAGGTGGTGGAATTAAAGGAACGTTGAGAAATAGCGATTTAAAATTATAGACTGCAACTTTTCGAATTGCAGGAACTATCGTATATGTATGAACCATATAGCACATATATGTCACATATGAACCATCACATGATAGTACACGTAAACAGTCGTATAATTGTATAAATTATCGTACAGTATCACATATAAGCCATCATACAATATTTCACATAAACTATCGTATAGTATTACATATGTACTGTCATATGATACCACACATGCACTGCGAAATAACATTTCATGTGTATCGTGATATAGTATCACATATAATCCATCTCACGATATCTCACATAAACTATCGTATAGTATTACATATGTACTGTCATATGATACCACACATGCACTGCGAAATAACATTTCATGTGTATCGTGATATAGTATCACATATAATCCATCTCACGATATCTCACATAAACTATCGTATAGTATTACATAAGTGTCACATGATATCACATATGAACTACGGAATAACATCACGTGTAAATCATGATATAGTATCACACATAATCCATCACACAATATTTCACATATTCTATCGTGTAGTATAACATATGTATCATATGATACCACATATGACTACCAAATAACATCATATATGAACCATCATGTAGTATTACAAATGTATAGTATCAAATAAATCATCACATGATATCACAAATAAATCGTATAGTCACATATAAACTGTCACATATCACACATGAACAATTATATATTCTCGCGTATAAATTACCGTATACATCGTACGATATCCCACATAAATCAAATGGCGCATACAAGTTATATGGTATCACATGTGACGACCACTCACAAGGTACACATCGTCTGCAACGTATTCAACACACGTCATTTATTTGAACAGCTCGCGGATTAACCCGGCAGGTCCAACTGCGACATGTATTCGTTGAAGAGCGAGGGGTGGAGGTCAAAGGGGCTCGGGAGGAGGGCAACTAGAAACGTTGGACGAAAAAGAAAAGTCGACGACGTTTTCCAACGGTCGCAAGCGGCAGCTGCTCCCTTAACGAACGTTAAGCTAAGTAAGAGCGTTAACCCGCTGCTTCGAAGGAAAAACCGCGTGCGAACCGGCCACAGCTGCGGCAGGGTCGCGGTACTTTGGCTAACTTTTCCGCTAATGCTCATCCCTGAAAAGGGGGGTAGTTGGCGTGGCGTAAGAGAAACGACCGAACGAAGAATTCCATTAAAATACATTAGATTCCGGGACAGTCGAGGGCCACCGGTTCGGCACGTTTCTTAATGGAGTTTCGGCATCGGTGATCCGTGTCGCCAAAAACCTGTCGACCGGCTTCGCCTCTCAAATAAACTGGAAACTCATCAGATTCGGCTGACCACGGAATTCTAACCTCGTGTACTTACAAATTACGATTTAGACGCACGACGGGATGCCTGTTCGTGATTAGGGGAATGTTGCTTAAAGCAGTGGGCCAAGGTGAAGCAATGACGATCAGTGGATGATGGAGGAATATTGAGAAGTCTAATTCTGGAATACGTGGACCGAGTTTTTGTGATTATATAATCATAACGTTTAAGTTTAGGTGAGGTTGAATTAGGTTAGATCATGATTTAGTAAGACTAGGATAGATCTGATGTGATTTGATTAAGGTAAACGATTGACGTATTTGTCTTATGATCACACATGAGAAGCTGAATTCTGAAATAGGTGGACTGAGTTTTTGTAATTATATATTCATAACGTTTAGATGAGATTGAATTAGGTTAGGTTAAAATGTGATGAGTAAGATTAGAATAGGTTTGAGGTGATTTGGTAAACCTGAAAGATGGAGGTATTTGTTTTATGATCACACTTGGAAAACGTTAAGGTATAAGAATATGTTAGGTAAGGTATTTGAGAGATAAGGTTAGGTGCAATTTGGGTTACCTTGGGTTTGTCGTGTAAAGTTAAAACCTAAGTTAAGTTTAGTTGATTATTTGCTTTAGATTCCTTTTAGGTTTGACCAAAACTTTTCAGTAGGCCTAATATTTCCATGACGGCACCTTTACACGTACAATTACAACAATTACTCCACGACAGAATTTAAGTACTCCGCAGCTAAATGCATTTCTCGTTAAATAACTGGTTTCGTACTAAGTGCGAGCGTTATCATGCTCCGTGCAGAGATTTATCTGCTTAAGGATTGCAGCAAAACTACGCGCGACATTTAAAGCCGTAAACGTGGTAAGAAGAAGTTGCGATTCATTTGAAACCAAAATAGTGAGGAAAAATGTAAGAAATAACATTTCTGCGGCTGTTGGATTGCATTCT
Organism: Megachile willughbiella; assembly: GCA_945859595.2. Lineage (NCBI taxonomy): Eukaryota > Metazoa > Arthropoda > Insecta > Hymenoptera > Megachilidae > Megachile > Megachile willughbiella. Next base: position 6,421,865 of record OX243807.1, read on the forward strand.
CAGCAGCTTGAACGTGCTCCATTTGCAGGAATAACCTCGTTGCTTTACGCCTAGTCAACTCTTGATGATCACGAGGGCCCATGACGGCTGTTCGCGGAAATACAGACGATTGAGAATAATTTTGCAGAAAAAAGCGAAACAAGGTATTTGAGCAAGGTAAGCGTGCAGAATAATTTAATGACGATTGCTATGATGCCAGATGATCCGAATGTTGTTTTCATTCAAACTGAATTTGTTGGGTCGTAGAACGCATAGTATAACGAGAGGATTACACAGTATAAGTTTGTAGCGATAGTTTAAGCATTTTTCGTCCCACGTTTGTAGTTTCAAATCCTCTCAATTCCTATATTCCTAAATTTTCATAATCCCAAATTCACAATTTCCCATTATTAATTTTTCGCAATTTCCGATTTCCCAATTTCCCAATTTCCCTAATTACAAATTTCCCAATTTCCAAATTTCCCCATTTCCCCATTTCCCCATTTCCCCATTTCCCCATTTCCCAATTTCCCAATTTCCCTAATTACTACTTTCCCAATTTCCCAATTTCCCAATATCCCAATTTCTCAATTTCCCAATTTCTCAATTTCCCAATTTCCCAATTTCCTAATTTCCCAATTTCCCAATTTCCCAATTTCTCAATTACCCAACTACCCAATTACCCAATTTCTCAATTTCCCAATTTCCCAATTTCCCTAATTACAAATTTCCCAATTTCCAAATTTCCCCATTTCCGCATTTCCCCATTTCCCAATTTCCCTAATTACTACTTTCCCAATTTCCCAATTTCCCAATATCCCAATTTCTCCATTTCCCAATTTCTCAATTTCCCAATTTCCTAATTTCCCAATTTTCTAATTTCTCAGTTACCCAATTACCCAATTTCCCAATTTCCCAATTTCCCAATTTCCCAATTTCCCAATTTCCCAATTTCTTAATATCCCAATTTCCCAATTTCCCAATTTCCCTAAGTCCCAAATTTCTACATTCCCAATTGCACAAAAAAACTTGAAATTTATGTAAATTATGTAACTTATTAGGTAATTCATTGCTTAGCCTATTTGTTAACACAGGACTACATGTGAACAGGGCGAGGAGCACAATGTATGCAGGGGCACAAACTCAGGTAGAATTCATATTGCAGCGATAGGATTAGACAGTGCAAGTTTCTAGCGATAGTTTAAGGGCTCTTCGTTCCACATTTGTAGTTTCAAATCAATTACCCGTAGCAGCAAGACCCGAGTCATTACATTCTAGCGATTTTTTGGTTTATTGTTAGTCATCAGAACCCTTAACCTTAGCAGTCTTTGCAGTTGTCTACACATGTCGAGGTATTGCTTGGTTTTATCACTTGCTACGGTCACTTTGGGTAAACCACTTCATACGTCACTTGCATTTCCATCTCCACCCGAAATTTAGCTAAACCAATAGAAAAGAAACTGTTATCCCTCATCAGTGTCACAAAAATACCCACTCCGAGCTTTTGTAAAACGTAAATCTTCGAAGAACAGTCGAGTACATAGCAAAATAAACTCCAGTCGAAAGTCAAATTTATTTAGATGTCTACATTCACTTGTTGGAATTCGTAATGATTCACGTCTTTTAATCGTGACTTAATATTGCTGACGTTTCGAGGTACATGCAGAATCATTCAACCACGAAATGAAACGGAGGTTACTTATAAGCAAACTTGTAGCTTTATTCCTGCAACGCCATTGTTATTTGTAACGTTTTGTCGACGTACAGTGTGCAATGTAGAACGCGTGGCAATTTATCATTTGAATGGAATTTTTCTTTAATGTTTCCATTGCCATGCGTGCCGCCTTTCTATTTAGACTCAGATCAATCAAAAAGTTCGTTGACATTTCATGGCTACATCGATCAAACAATGTGTGGAACCTGGATCATTTGTCTACCGCGAAAGCTTTCGATTATATTTCAAATAAAATGGGTCAGAGTGACTTGACCTGTTACGGAAGATTCGTATTTTTGGAGTTCATATCTGAGTAACGAAAAAGGTTTTTTATTAGAAGAAAAATATTTAATAATTTCTTTGGGCTCTGTTTGAAAGAAATATTATCATCTGTAGTGTGAGTGATGATTTGAAGACTAAATACTTAAGGAATACTTAAATAATTAAATACTTGAGGAATATATGTTGTTTGTTGTTTTGTGTAACTTTCTCGTTTGGTTAAATAATGAAAGTGAGAGATGTCGGAATTGTTCAGTTTTTAAACATCTATATATTTAAATTCTAGATTTAAAAATTTCTTAATTCTCTAATTACCAAATTTTTAAGATATTCTAATGTATAAGTTCCTAAATTTTTAAACGCCCAAATTCCCAATTTCCAAATTTCCCAACTTCTCAATTTCCCAAATTTTCAAATTCCCAATTTCCCAATTTCCCAAATTCCTAATTTCCCAATTTCCCAATTTCCCAATTTCCCAATTTCCCAATCTCCCAATCTCCCAATTTCCCAATTTCTCAATTTCCCAAATTTCTAATTTCCCAATTTCCCAATTTCCCAATTTCCTAATTCCCCAATTCCCCAATTTCCCAAATTCCCAATTTTCCAATTTCCTAATTTCCCAACTTCCCAATTTCCCCATTTCCCCATTTCCCTACTTTCCAATTTCCTATTTTCCCTAATTCCAAATTTCCCAATTCCCCAAATTCCATAATTTCCAAAATTACAAATTTGTAAATTCTCAAGATTTCCAAATTTGCACAACCCCCAAAAAATCTCTGTACACAAAAAACATACAATGTATCCCTCTCTGTATGAAAAAAGTTAAAAAATTTCCCTCTGTAAGAATAAATAGAAAGATTGATTTATAACTGAAATAAATTTTAAAACGGTCTTAAATTATAAACATTCGCAAGACATATAGGAATCATACAGGTACACACGATTTTGATTAAATCAGCAGATTGGGGTAATGGATTAGATCCATATCTAAAAGAGCGCTTGATATAGATCTGCAATTCAACTCTACCTCAAATGAATTACTCTTGAAAGCGGTATAGTTTATTTCCCAAAACTGGTTTTATTTCATTGTCCACAGATTTATTGTTCATATACCGAAACGTTCGTATTATAAGATAGGTGTGCACGATTGTCCCAGTTCTTTCAAATTTACTTTTTCACCGAACAAACCTTAATAAATATATATATAATAATAACAATAAAATTATTACTAAAGTTTTCAATTTTATAAATTTTCTATTTCATTAGGATTTTAATTTCGTAACTTTACAATATCATTTTCAAATTTTTGTAATAGCAGCTAAAGGTATGAAATGATAACAAAACTTCTTAGGAGAAAATAATACATACTCCTAAATTAAGATTATGACAAATATACTTTACACATAAGCAAGGTATATTCATGTTCAATAAGCCAGATAAAGCTTATATACATTCATTAAAAAATTCAGTGTTCATAGAAATTATCGAGTGTATCTATTGATAAGTGAACTGTTATACATTTTCAATAACCTTGACATATGATAGACATGTCCATCAAACAATACGTCAGTAAAATTACAGTGGACTCGACCAAATACTAGTGAGTCAAAATCAAAATGTGTGAGTCAAAATATGGACTTGTCAAATGATACCATATGTCAGCTTCTTGCAAATAGGAAAATATGTCAAACATAAGTTTAGCTTTCTGCAAATATCTCAGTAACTAAGACAGATGAATACATGTGAATAGAAGAATGACTGAGAACATCATTCTTGACAACATATCTCATGTTCATCAAGTTCAAGTTCATGTTCATTGTGATCAGCGAAGAGTGAGCCTAATCACAAGAGTGAACCTCTGAATAACATGTGAAAGATATGAGTGTCTGTAAAAATAAGGAATACAGGGTGCGTAAGGGCCAAAGATGAAGAAATATAAAATAATATATAAAGAAGATTCAACAGCGATAAAACCGATCGGTTGACACGGTAGGTCGAAATGAATGCACGTGTATGTGCAGGTGGGCGTATATGCTGACTAATGATCCAAGGAAGGTAACTGAGCGCACAAGGCAGAGACACAGGACGATCTTTGGTACCTTGGGTACACAAGGTACCTAGCCGAATCCACAAGATTAAATCAGCCCAACGATTGTATTTCCGCGGACGTGACTTGTACGGGACTTGCCGGAGAAGCTGTGTACGTATGTATAGTATATACGAACGTATATACATAGGTGCAACAAGGGGCACGACTTACTGCGCAACCCGACGAGGTCCTATGACCATGTTAAACAACTCGTGCTCAATTTGCACGTGCAACCCCAGGAGTTTACACTGGCTGAACCCTTGACGATAATGTGTTTCCACAGGGTTGGCTTCGAGGGGGCACCAACGGACAGTAGTCGACTGCGAACTTTTTTTCACCCCGCAACAAGCAACCCCGGGATCGATGCAGTAATGCGTAGAAAATATTGCGAGCATAATCGAAAGCTGACGCACACGTTCGTTCGACTTTACCGAAATTTTATCGTTCATGCGGTTAACAGTCGTCAAATTGCACGGATAATGGGTAATTTCTATATTAGATTGATAATTAGGCGATAGAGAATTTATTTGTGCTGACAAATAATTTACTTGTGTCGGTGACAGATTATTTATTACAGATAAATTCATCTATTTGTGTAAGTTTGTCAAGGATAATTTGTACATCTGTGCAGTTAGACATTTATTAACTGTGGAGGGAATTCATTTATCATGGAGGTGATTATTTTTCTATTTGTACTGGTCACAGATAATTTTATTTGTACAAGATGGATAATTCATCCATTTAAATATAATTTGTTTGATGTAGGTGACTAATAATTTATCTGGTTCATATAGGTGATAGATGATTCATCTATTTAGGTATATGGATAATATATAATTTATTTGTTTGTTGTAGATGACTAATAATTTATTTGTTTGTGCATGTAGACTATAGATAATTTATCTATCTGTACATGTAGACCATAAATTATTTATTTGTACACGTAGACTGTATATAATTTATTGTGCATTTAAGAAAATTTATTTGTCTATGGTGACAAATAATTCATCTAAGTGTGTTGATAGATAACTTATCTATCATATAGATGATAATTTATCTCTTTATGCATGTATATAATTTATTTATCAGTTCACGTAATAGTTTATCTATCTATGCATACAAGTGACAGATTCGTAATTTATGCAGAATTCAATATCTGCATATAGATGATAGATAATTTGTCTATCTTTGCATATAGACCATAGATAATTTATTTGTGCATGTGGACTATATACAATTCACTTATTTGTGCATTTAGACAGAAAATTTGTCTATGCATGATGACAGATAATTCATCTATATATGTCGATATATAACATATCTATTTGTGCACATATATGATAATTTATCTCTTTATGCATGTATATAATTTATTTATCAGTTCACGTAATAGTTTATCTATCTATGCAAACAAGTGACATGTTCGTCAATTATGCAGAATTCAATATCTGCATATACATGATAGATAATTTATCTATCTTTGCATGTAGACCATAGATAATTTATTTGTGCATGTGGACTATATACAATTCATTTATTTGTGCATTTAGACAGAAAATTTGTCTATGCATGATGACAGATAATTCATCTATATATGTCGATATATAACTTATCTATCTGTGCACATAGACGATAAATTTCTTTATGCATGTATATAATTTATTTATCAGTGCATGTAACAGCTTATCTATACAGATGACAGATTCGTCAATTACATAGAATTCAATGTCTGCACATAGATGATAGATAATTTATCAACGTCGGTATATAGATGACAGATAATTCGTCTATTCGGGCACGTAAGCGATCGCAAAGATTGAGAACCATCGTAGCATTAAAAAGAAACGATCGATGAGGTAAAAACGTCTAGAAATACGAACCGGCAGAAGAAGATTTCCCGGCTAATCATAATATTTGCTTGCAGGGAACAAACATTTTCTTACCATCAATTGCGGATTAGAGACGTGGCAGGTTGGTCAAGTTAAATGGGCCGGTCCACGTGACACGTCACGAAGATTTATGTACCACGATCAAACAGACACGCACAATCGTTCTTATTACTTGCGTGTCAGTCTGCGAGACTGATTGCTCGGCCTAACGGAAAAGGTTGAAGTCATAATTCCCAGGATGCTTTTCCAGGGGCTCTTGCACTGATTTGCGAGCACAGACCGAGATTTTTCTTCCACGAAAGGAATTTCTGGCAACGGGTAATTCAAGCATCGGAGCAGAACAGCGGAGCAAGCATAAAAGATTCCTCGGAGGATCCTGCAGATTAAATCGACGGGGCAATCGTGTTTGCGTGAACGTGACTGCGGATCATCAGTTAGCTTGCCCGAGGGCAAACTCCTATCCAGGCTCCGGTCGATACCCCTCTAAATAAATAGCTAGCTTTAGGTCACGGCCATTAAACGAATTAGCTGCGTTTGATTTTATTGGTTTGACCCTTCTGCCGCCTCCCGTCGCCATTTTCCACCTCCTACCAGTCGGAATATCTGTACGCGACAGATAAAAACGCGAAGACGCCGACTTCGTTGATTCTGAACCCTTCTTTTTTCAACGATAGACAAATCGATCGGGTTATTAATGCACTCTTGATTGCTGGAGGAAGGTATTCAGCCGACGGAATCATTCCAATGATTTACTGTTACCGTTAACTCGATCCTCCATTTTACTGTCACGTAATGCGTTTCCTTTATTTGATGCGAACGCTACCGGAAAGAGATTTTCGGTCGGGGAATTCTTTCTGGCACTTGCAAAACGTTTTTATTGGCTGAGACAGTTTCGATCGATTCATTAAATTTTTGAAGCGAAGTTTTTGTCACAAGGTGTGAAGATTTTAAATTTGGTTAGGTTGGAATTCGGTTGCATTATTAAATCGTCGTGTTTGAAGTTAAATTGTACACATATGAATTTTCTACATTTGAAATAATTCTGATGCTAATTTTATATTTGTTTTTAATTAAGTAAAAAAAAATTAGGAAGAAATGCGACTAAAGAGACACATGAAATATTCTTTTTATAAAATTTTAACTAACTGTATTTTTACTGCATTAAATATATTATATACTAAATTATGTATGTATTGACTATAATAAATAAAAATAACTGTAAACTAGAAAATTTTATAGAAAATCATATAGTGAAAAATCTAGGGGTACAGATGATGTATTTCTAAGCACAAAATATTTATTTTAATACATAATACATTTTCATATAAATATCAATACATAATTGATATTTCTTTTTGTATAATTTTTGCAAATGTGTAAAATATTTTATTGTAAAAAGTTAAATGTAGAACCTGAATTTTCAAATGTATCCAAAATTATTGGAATAAATATTAAATCTTTAAATGCACCACTAAAAGAGATTGTAGATCCATTCCTGCGCCCCTCCGTAGTGTGCTAGAATATACAGATCTATGGAACCGTAGGTAGTTTCAACTATCCCAATTTTTATCTAGGAAAGCTGTATGTGTGACCGACTTTTTTCTGCTACCGTGAATAGTCATTTCTATAAAATTGACTGAAAGTGATCAATAAAACGTGTTCCAATTACCCATTTTTCGCTTTTAAATTTCTATGAACATCTTTTTTAGTCAGCGGTCACTGCTACTGTGTCATGAAATTATATATGCCAGGTAACAGTACGGATATAATTAAATGTAATGATAAGATGGGTACTGGATAAGATTATCTCTAAAGTTCTATATCTGCAGATTCTTACCACGTCTTCAAATTTTCAAATTTCTAGAATACCATATCCCAAAATCTTCAAATTAACATATTACCAAATTTATGTATACTCAAATTACTCCAAACCTAAATCTCAATATCACCATATTCCTAAACTGTCGAATTCCTATATCACTAAATTCTCATGTTCTCAAATTCTCGATTTTCCATTTTCCAAATTTCACAATTTCCCATTTTCCACTTTCCCTAATTCCCAATCTCCCAATTTTTCAATTTTCCAATATTCTAATTTTCCAATTTTCTAACTTTACAATTTTCCCATTTCCCAAATTCTCAATTTCCCATTTTCCAATACCCCTAATTCCCAAATTCCCATTTTCCATTTACTAATTTCCCTGATTTCCAATTTTCCAATTTTCCAAATTCCCAATTTTCCATTTTTTAATTCTCCTAATTCTCAAATTTCCAAATTTCCAAATTTCCAAATTCCCAATTTCCCAATTTCCTAATTTTTGCAATTTGCAATTCCCCCAAATCTCCATATCTCCGAAATCTTATACCCCCAAATTCCCACATCCCTAAATCTCCATACCCCAAAACTCCATATTCCCAAGTTTCCACATCCCCAAATCTTAGGATCCCCAAATTGCCACATCCCCAAAACTCCATATCCCCAAATTCCCACATCCCTAAATCTCCATATTCCCAAATTGCCTCATCCCCAAAACTCCATATCCCCAAATTGCCACATCCCCAAAACCTCATATCCCCAAATTTCCACATCCCCAAAACTTCATATCCCCAAATTTCTACATCCCCTAATCTCCATATCACTAAATCCCCATATGCCTATATCCCCTAATTCCCACATCACCAAATTTCCACATCACTGAATCCCCTTATCTCTATATCCCCAAGTTCCCACATCCCGAAATCTTCACATCACTAAATCCCCATATCCCTATATCCCCAAATGCTCAAATATTCAAAGAAAATCTTAATCAACGTACGACAAATGTTATACGCTACCTCTCTCCACTGCAAAAAGTGTAATATAATAAATAGAAAACAAATGAAGAAGCATTAGAAACGAAGTTTGGCACTTTTCGCTCCAGATATTGGTAACCAGAACAATGTCACGCTTGCCGCACTGTTTCGCGCGCCCGGTTTTAGCGAGTTCCAATTTGTTACGATTCGATAATTTGATTTACAGACAGGTCGTACCATTTCCGGGAAATTTTAACTGTGTCAATGACGCGGACTTCTCGAACAGGTAACACGATTTTAATGCGTCGTTCAAATTTTTTGTTGAAACTCGAAACAAATCTAATTAGGCACTTCATTGCGATAGATCACTGTTGAATGAAAAATTGGTTGATTAATAATGTAAATATAAATAACGTAATTAGTGGTAACGGTGGTTTGAAATCATCACAATTTATACACTTTGTAAGACATTTTATACATTTTAAATAAATATAACAATAGTAAATCACATTACATAAAATACTAATTACTGCATAAAACGTAAAAATTGATTCCATCACACGCATAATTACTCACACTAACGAAACCTTCATAAAATTCATAATCAATTTGTCACTTTTCCAGTATAATAAAACGGCGAACAATTTTGTACGAAACATCCCCAAAATGAAACACAGCAGATCAATTGAACGTTCGTCCATTAATACGTTTTTAATTCAAGGGATATCGATTTCGACGTACGCCCACGATGAACAAAAAATGCGTTTATTACTAAATATTTCTGAAACGAAAAAGTGGACATGGTTGAATATATGAGAGTGTTTTTTAATTACAAAAAAATTGCGAATTAATCATTCGAACGTTTGTTTTTACCAACCTCTGGAAAAGTTGTTTCGACAGAAATAAATCATTTTCAGGAAAAATAGTTCACCGATGCTATACCATCGATCTAACTCAAAACTTTAGGACAGATCGGCATTGCATTTGAACGATTCGTCAGATTAGCTTATCAGATTAATCAACGTTGTATCTCAGAGCAATACAAATTAATTAATCATGAATTATTTAAATTGTAATATTATTAATAGTAGATTTACAAAATTCGTTAAAATGTATCTTATACTTTTTTTATTAGAAATTACTTTCAAGTTAACTGATATATTTCGTTACACTTTCAAAGTTTCCAAATTATAAAGAAGTTGTATGAATTTTGTAGAAAGAAAAACTTGACAATACTATGGGGAATATTGACATTTTATATTACGTTAATTATTGTATCGAGTCACTAGTAGTTGAAAACTACTGTTAGTTCCCACGTATGCAACCGCCATTTTGTCAACGTTAAACCTTGGGTCAGGATGAATAATAGATTACTAATTGATAGAATAGCGTACGAATATTTTACAAAACTGTAATTATGTACAAATCTAATTATGCACAAAAATACAGAATTGTAGATAGAATATTAATCGAATACTAGAATACTAGTTAATAAAATATTGTCCTAATATTTATAAGACTGTAATTATATTACAATTTAATTATGTTCGAATATACACAGTAGTGACTGACAGAATATCAGCTGAATATTAATTAACAACACAGGGTCCGATTAATAAGGCTTCCTATAGTTCATTGAATTCGCAGCGTTCTTTGCACCCGCCATTTTGTTAACGTGGAACTTGTTTGGAGGCATTAAATAGGATGAGTACTAGAAAACTAAGTGATAGGACAGTACCTGAATGTTTAGACTCGAGATCTGAATATTTATAGACTCGCTATAATTATGTACAAGTATACAGTAGTAGATAGAACACCAGTTGAATACTAGAATAATAAAATACTATCCAAATATTAAAAAGGTATCTATCTAAACTTGCAGAGGAGTTGACCTCCTCTTGATGAAGTTAAACTTGTTTAGGTTCGAGTTAAGTTGTATCAAGGTAATGACATCGTCCTTAACAAAGGACTTCTTTTCGCGCGTGTGGAAGGGAAGATCCAACAGATCGATTCTTAGACCGCAGGCTGTTAGAAGTTTAACTAGGGCGTGTATAAACTCAGCTCACGCAGTCGTCAAGCCGCACAGCGAGCCACAATGAATAAAAGATGCCACTGTTAAAGGCAATCCAACAGCTCTTCCGAACCTGGCCATCTATCCTCTCTTGATCCCCCAAGGGGCGATCCTTCATACTCCAGAAATACTGGACGCTTCGATTTCTCGATTTCGTGCTACGGTTGAGTGAAAATAGTACGTTCCACGAAAAAGTGAGAGTGAGGGAGAGAAAGAGAGAGAACTACGGTAACAATTTGAATTTTGCCAAACGAGTTACAACGCGTCCTCTTAATGAGGAAACGAACTTTTTTAATGAGAACCGTAACCCAACGAGAGCATTCTTTTAATTTCCTGCTGGATAGAGCCACGGAATTTTGTCCAGGATTTTAATTAGTTTACGTTTCGTTGTCCTAGTGGACGGACGTTAATCGATTGTTTTTTATGGAGATACTTGGTTATATTTTTACTATTGATGGGATCTTGGTTATACATTTTTGGTGGTTATAGGCGGTGCAAAATAGGTGGCAATTTTTTTGTGAGTATAATGCGGAGATATTGAATTTTTGAGTTTTCTATTTTTATGTTCGAGTTTTTCCAATTTTTCGATTTGTTGTCTTGAAATTTTTCGGGTTTTCAGGTTTTTTGTTCTTGAATTTTCAAGTTTTTGGATCTTCAAGTCTTTTAGGATTTCCATAATAAAATCTTATAATTCTGCACTTTGTCAAGTTTAAAATCTTTTACAATTTGAAACTTTCAGTTTCCAAAATTGAAAAATTGCATAACTCCAAAGTTTCAAAACTCCAAAATAAAAAATTCCAGTTTAAAAATTGAAAAATTTCAAAACTCCCATTTTCCAAATTAAAAAAAAATAGAAATTGCAAAGTCTCGTCAGAATTTTCAACAATTATCTAACCCAAAGTAATAAAATTATGTAATTCCAAAGTAATAAAATGAAAAAATTACAAAATGTTATAATTTTAAAAATTCAAAATACAAACATTAAAAAGTCTCCAAATCCTAAAATTCTAAAAATCCGAAAACAGCAGTCGAAAAGTTAAAAAATCAAAAAACCCATAATTTCCACAATTATTAACAGGTGTCTCGTAATCGAACAAATTAAATTAAACAAACTAAAATGTAATAATATCGTCAGGAAATGTCAATATTATTTCAAGCAAATTAATACCGTTCAAAATCAACAAATAAACGTTAATTATCTGCAAATTTATTGAATACATTTATCAATAATAATCGTCAATCTTCACCCAAAATGGAATTAGTTTATAAATTATTGAGTATATTTATCAACAACAAACATAGATTTTCGTCCCAAAATGCGATCGATTTAAAAATGATACATATTCCAGTAATTAAAAAATTTATTATATTTTCTTCCGAAATTTTCTTTCATTTAAAAACAAGCAAACAATCAATATAAAATATTGATAATTATGAATTGTCAAATTATTTATAATTTGATCATTGAAATATATTTTACATAATTGTAATTATCAAATGATATTAATTATTATAAATAATTTGATAATTATATAAATCCGATAATTATATACAATTTGAATGATAATTATATGTAATTTGAATATAATTATATAATTTGATAATTGTAAATATTGATAATTATAATGATGTAAAATATATTTATTCGAAATTTACGTACATATTAAATTTTCTTTAATTTACGAAAGTTTGCATGAAAATACGGTGCTATATTAAGATCATTAAAGTTTCGTTCGTAAAATTGAGAAGACACAATGCATTAACATGAAGATGAACTTTGATAAAGATTAAATTTCGTTTTTTGTTCGTACGTATTTAATTTAAAGTGTCGCGATAGTTAGCCTCATTGAGGAAGATTCCAAACTTCCGTACAGTTAATTACTGTCTTAGTATTCAGAAACTGTCTGCGAATAGAGTGACGTCGTTCTTTTCAATACGCGATTCAATTCTCTTGTACCGCGGAACAAAATCCTCGAAACACGGCATAAAATCGGGGAAAACAAAGACTATAACTCTGGTAATTCAATGGTGCACTCCAATTTTCGTATTTTCAGATCGTTCAACTTTCAAGACTCAATTCTCATAATTCTTATGCTTGTAATTATTCAATGCTTGTAAATAACTAAATTAAGTTTTTAAAATCTGATATTTAGGAAATTGAAAATTTTGATGTTAACAAAAAATTTAGTGGTAAATGTTACTGCAGTGGTTTTTTTGATTTCTAAAATTTTCGGTTTTTAGATTTGTCAATTTGTGAATTTGTTAATTTGTGAATTTGTAAATTTATCAATTTGCAGATTTAAACTTCTAGGTTACTTGATTTCAAAATTATTCAATTTTTAGATTCCTAGGTTCCTAAATCTCTAGATTTCTAGATCTGTACATTTCTAGATCTCTAGATCCCTACATCCCTAGATCCCTAGATACCTAGATTTCTAGATTTCTAGATTTCTAGATTTCTAGATTTCTAGATTTCTAGATTTCTAAATTACTAGATTTCGAAGTTTCGAGATCTCTAGATTTCTAGACCTGTACATTTCTAGATCACTATATCCCTAGATCCCTAGATCCCTATATCTCTACATCCCTAGATCCCTAGATACCTAGATTTCTAGATTTCTAGATTACTAGATTTCTAGGTTCCTAGATCTCTAGATTTCTAGACCTGTACATTTCTAGATCTCTACATCCCTAGATCCCTAGATCCCTAGATTTCTAGATTTCTAGGTTCCTAAGTTTCAAAGCTTCATAATTTCTAGATTTAGATTTTTTTGTACTATTAATTTCTATGCTTTGAAATTTTTAGTTACCTTTCGAAATTTCTGAATCTCAAAATGATCGAATTTGTAATTTTCCAATTCCCAAATGTCCAGGTACTCACATTCTTAAATTCCCAAATTCGCGCACCTGAAACTATAGAATAAAGTATGCAAATGTGAAAATGTTTCTCCTTAATTCTCCGCCTCGAATGTGTCCCACAAAGCTAGAATAAATTGAAAACATGAGAAACAGTAAACCAAATGAATACCTTCCATAGTATACAATCATAAAGATCGCGAATAGTACGACTACTGTTAAGATCACGTTGCTCGAACGCAATTTGAGCAACGTCACCATGAGAGAAACCGAAGAAGAAAAAAGGACGCCGATCCGAAGATCGCATTTCTTGACTTCGTTATGACAACAGTATCGCAAAACGTTGAGATAGAGAGTATCATGATACGAGGATTGTTTCTGTCGACCTCTCTGAGTAAGAATCCACCTTACGCTTAGAAGAGCGTATTTCTTAGGAACGACTTTAAGTTGCCTACAAGATCGAATCCCCTTAACCTGAATATTGTAAGACCCCCGTTGAGAATCTCATTGATATTCACTCAGTTTGTAGAATATTAAAAAGCCGTTTACGATGCCTTGAAGTGTCAAGCTCTTTCTGTTTCAATTCTCCGCGTTTTAACAGATTCTGAAGCGACGACAAGCATTCTTATCCGTTTAACGCAGCCATGTTTGGATGACGCACCGATGTCAACCCGCGAGTTGGCGCGCGATGTGTTTAGAAGAGCACAATTGGTCACAGTAGAAAAATGGACGCCTAGAGTTTCCTACAAGAAAGTGATATTTTTATAAAAATTAAGTTGCTTTATTTTTTTTTTTCAAAAATATTTACTCTTCAATAATAAATAACTACCCCTCAGTAATATTTCGTATTCAGAATTTCACATACAGAATATTTTATAACATACAGTAATGTAAAAATTATATCATTTAGTTTCAGCAAAAATTGTACCATACAAAAATATTTACCCTTCAATAATATATAACTACCCCTCAAAAATATTTCGTATTCAGAATTTCACATACAGAATATTTTACAACATACAATAACGTAAAAATTATATAATTTAGATTCGACAAAAATTGTACCATACAAAAATATTTACCCTTCAATAATATATAATAACTACCCCTCAAAAATATTTCATATTCAGAAATTGAAATACAATGTTAACTCTTCTAGAATTCCATAACTATAAGAAAATAATATAATAATATTTCATAATTTTTGCTTAAAATTCTCTACTTGCAGATCCTCGACGATGACATTTGCTAAGGCGGTTAAAACAGAATCGCATCAAACGACTCCTTCTTTTATTTTTTGTTATTTAAAGTCGACGTTCTATTCCGTGTACGAGTTACGGCGGAAAGTAAGGCGTGGTACTGATTGCTTTTCCTTTTTTCTGCAATTAAACTCCCCTTGTTTCCATTCCCTGCTGGGACCATTAAGGTGTGGTACGACTTAAGCACACACTTACATTCCACTTTCCCTTCTTCCTCTTCTTCGTTCAACCCCTTGCGCCCTCTTTCCAACTTCCATTTCTCCCGCTTTTTTGTATTCTTTTCCCGCCGAAGGAAACATCGATCTGCATTTATTAAGATGTGATTTGCATTGAAAGCATAGATTCACCGGAACGGCTGCCGCATTCAAGCTCGCACTCTCTTTTGTAATTCTTGAATGTTGAATGCAACTTGTGTTACCGCGAATTCGTTGAATACTTCGAGCTGCACAACGAATTGTACGATTTTAGAAACAGGAAATTTCATTTCGTTACAAGTTTCTGTATATGAAATTCAGTTTTTCATTCCGGTTGCATTAACGCTGTAATAACAGCGAGGTCAAAGGCAACTGTTAACATTTCGTGCTATGTAATCTATTTATTGAAAGACTTTTGTTGCACGATTTTAAAATTAAATAGAAAACTTCATTTTATAAGATGCGCCGTCGCTCGCTGGTACCCGCCCTCCCCTCCAGATCGCTCACTAGCCACCTTTTGGTACTTTTGACAATTTTTCTAGGGGTTTTGGCCCATTTTAAGAAAGTTTGGTTCCCTGACAAAAACTCGTATCTATCACGGTTTAGCCTGTACGTACATAGGCATGAATATGTAGTCAGGATAGGGCTTTAGAGTGATCTCTCTTTTTATTGAGCAATATCAACGCTATGGTAATCATGGGACGAGTGGTATTTAATGTAAACTAGTAGGTACCTAACGTAAATTAGCTGGTACCTAACATAAATGAGTTGTTGACTAATGTAAACTAGTTCTTGTCTCATTTCACTGAATCATCCTTGCTGTCCACATCACAATTTGACCTATCAGAAACACTTGTTCATTTAGTGTTATATTCACCTGCTGTTGTACCACGTGGAAAATTTCCTACAGAACTTCCCTATATGAACATATCCCTTTTCAAACATACAACCCCACACATCACCTGTGTGATCGAAAGGTAGGACCTAAGAGTTATGTACTGTACAACCAAACTTGTTGCCTAATGCAAACCAGTTGGTACTTAATACTAACTAGTACCTAACGTTAGTTAACCTAACATAAACTAGTTGTTGACTAATGCAAACTAGTTCTAGTCTCATTTCATCAAATCATCCTTGCTGTCCACATCACAATTTGACCTGTCAGAAACACTTGTTCATTTAGTGTTATATTCACCTGCTGTTGTACCACGTGGAAAATTTCCTATACAACTTCCCTATATGAACATATCCCTTTTCAAACATACAACCCTTGACATCACCTGTGTGATCCAAAGGTATGACCTAAGAGTAATGTACTGTACAACCAAACTAGTTGTTGCCTAATGCAAACCACTTGGTACTTACTACTAACTAGTAGGTACCTAACATTAGCTGGAACCTGACGTAAACTAGAAGTTGACTAAAATAAACTAGTTCTTGTCTCATTTCATCAAATCATGCTTGCTGTCCACTTCACAATTTGACCTATCAGAAACACTTGTTCGTTTAGTGTTATATTCACCTGCTTAACTGTTGTACCATATGGAAAATTCCTTATACAACTTCCCTATATGAACATATCATTTTTCAAACATACAACCCTTCACATCACCTGTGTGATCCAAAGGTAGGACCTAAGAGTAACGTACTCTACAACCAAACTAGTTGTTGCCTAATGCAAACCAGTTGGTACTTAATACTAACTAGTACCTAACGTTAGTTAACCTAACATAAACTAGTTGTTGACTAATGCAAACTAGTTCTAGTCTCATTTCACCAAACCATCATTGTCCACATCAGAATTTTAGCTATCTAAGGCACTTGTCCGCTTATAAACCTTGCAACCTCCATACAACTTCTCGAAAGTGGCAAATAACTTTTGCATCGATACAACAATGCGTATCACTTTGGTTGCCAAGAAGCGCGATTTATCACCGAGTTTCCCAAGAAATTGCGTGCGCTGTCTCAATCTCTGACCGTCGTGTCGTCGAAATTAGGGCTGCGTGGTTTTTCACGAAAAATCGACGTCAAAAGAAAGTCCCGGCTGAGTCACCGACTTTATTCCTTTCCTTGAACTTTCGCCCGGGTGATTTTCTCACGAGGTGTACGAAACGGCTGGCTCGAAGTCACGCGATCCACGTCACCGTACCGCCCCGAGCCATCCTCCGAGTATTTCGCATTTGCATCGCGGCCAGCCGTGGCTGTTCACGTTCTCGGAACGTTTCGGTCGACCGGCAATAAACGTAACGGCGAGAAAGAAGCCGAGTGAGGGACAAAGGTGGCTATAGGTCGAGGGCCAAGGCTGATTACGCTACGGCAATTTCCAAGCCCGCCAAAGCCGATCCGAGACCTTTCGCCTTGAATTTCCACCGAGATTGGTCCCGGGCCCGCATACACACTGCTGGTAATCCGCAGCGTCCTGCCGGAAACTACGAGGAACGAAAAAAGAGAGAACCCCGGGAACAACAGGGATCAGACGGAAATGAACGAAAGGCGAGGCCGAAGAAATGGAAAGATGCAGATAAAATGGAACTAGCACCGAGCTTTAGTTTTCCTCGAGATTTACTGCAAACACTGTTAACCCTTTGCGAACGGAGTACGTTCGCCGGGAATATTCTTTCTTTAAACTGAAATAATGGCTCTTTGCTTTTAAGGGTCTTGTACTTTAATCTTGATTTTAATCTTTCGCGGGGTTACATGCGTGAGGCATGTGTTAGTCGCTTGATTATCAGGCGAGCAGTGGTTCTCAGACTGCTACTTCGCGAAATTATGCATTGAAATATTTATTCAATAATGTTAGTAATGCAGTAATTTTTTGGGGATCTAGGAACGTGGACACATGTGGCTCAATTTAATTACTAGTTGTTTTATACGTTTATTGGAGAATATGTATATTGAAAGTTAATAGCACTGTTGTTAAAGAAATGTAATAAGAATTGTAACAGAAATAGAAGTATAGACTTTGTAAAATAAATATTGAATATTATTACTGAATGATGAAGTCTGCAGATTACTAAGTTTTCAAATTTTTAGTTTTACAAATGACCATACTTAAAGTTAAAATTTCCTGCTTTCAAATTACCTAACTTTTAAAGTATTTAAGTTTTTAAATTTTCAAATTCTCAAATCTCATAATTTTGAAATTCTAAAATCTCCAAATCTTGAAATCTCCTAATTTTTAAATTTCCAAACTTGCAAGATTTCAAGTCTCCAAATTTCTAAATTTCTAAATTACTAAAATTCCAATTCTCCAAAACTCCAAATCTTCAAGTCCCCAAGTCTCCAAGTCTCCAAATCTTTAAGTCTTCAAATTTCTGGATTTCTAAAATTCCAAATTGTCAAATCTCCAAATCTCCAAATCTTCAAATCTTCAAATCTTCAAATCTGCAAATCTCCAAATCTCCAAATCTCCAAATTTCCAAATCTCCAAATCTCCAAATCTCCAAATCTCCAAATCTCCAAATCCTCAAATCTCCAAATCCTCAAATCTCCAAATCCCCAAATCTCTAAGTTTCCAATTTCCTAAATTTCTAAAATTCTAAATCTCAAAATCTCTAAATCTTAAAATTTTCAAATTCCCAAATGTCCAAATTTCCAACCACTCAAAAGTTACAATATCCACAAATAACCAGATCGCAAAGTTTCACAAAAGAAGAGGTGGTATCGTTAAAAATTAGTATTCAGAACAACCCTTAGCAATTTGATCCACCATCATAGGTCTCAGATATTCAAACCCCATGAAGCTTCTACGTGAAGCACGAGATCTGAAATCTTGGAATAAACGATATTACAAGCAAATAGGATGTTCTGACTACAATAGAGGAAACACAGAGTAATATTTCTTCTGCGAAAGGAATTTAATACAATCTACAATGAAAACATTTAGATTGATACTTACGTAGCATGCAAACATCCATGTATACCTACTATATTCACTTTCAATTGATTATGTAGAAAAAAATATTATATGTACTCCCTTATATAATAAAAATTATCCCGAAGTAGAATTTATGAATTTTTAAACTTTGGAAATTTGAGACTTCGAAATTTTTGAATTTTAGAGAAATTTTATAATTTTGAGACTTCACAGTTTTTAAAAGGGATTTAAAAAAATTAATTAATATTAACAAAAATAGAAACTAGAAAAAATTTAATGGTATCAAAATTTTCTCTTGTTGAAATTTATTCTGCAAAATAGCAAAAGGATTATCACATGAAATAGAAAATTCAGAATAGTGTATATTCCTGCAATTCCTTCCACCCACACAAGTGCATACACGTACATACATACAATATGTACGTTTCAGTACATATTTTATTCGCTAACAGACCCGTAACAATTCAACCGAACATATTCACGAATAATTAAAATGTTTACGTTTCATTTAGTAATAGAAATATTGCAACAGTTAATGCTATATGTACACACATTATCGTGTCACGTGTGCACATGCATTAAATTTGGGCTGCTTTTATTACTAGCGAATGTATACCAGTATTTTCAAGTGTTATTACGTAAAGTAATATTGCTCGATTTAGGACGTGCTCATCGATCAGTATCATACGTCACGGTTACATTAAGTTGACAAACATGATGGGCTACTTTAATATTATCTATCCCGTCTCGTGTGCATGCAATAGGTTTCAAGAAATCGATCACCTTACCTAACTGCGATCGATCAGAAAGAAGTTCCTCAAGAAAAAATTATTTCTCAAACAACAATTCAACGAATCCCTAATCAACGATTTCTCTCTAAAGATACAATTATAAAACTACATTTTTTTTCAAATATGAAAAATATGCAAAATGTCAAAGCATGAAGACGAAAATATATGAGATTAAAAATATGCAAAATGTCAGAGCTTGGAGACGAAAATGTGCAAGGTTAAAAATAAGAAAAATGTGAAAGTTTAAAAA
This sequence comes from Megachile willughbiella, assembly GCA_945859595.2. Taxonomy (NCBI): domain Eukaryota; kingdom Metazoa; phylum Arthropoda; class Insecta; order Hymenoptera; family Megachilidae; genus Megachile; species Megachile willughbiella. Next base: position 6,441,906 of record OX243807.1, read on the forward strand.
TCGGAAAAATATGAAAGGTTAAAACCATGATCAATTTCCTATAGTTTCGAATTAGTATCGAGGCATCGGAGTTACTGAAGCCGCATTTCGCAGCATCGTCCGCGGTTTCTCTAACAATGTCCCACATTGCATCGCACAGAGCGCATTATCTTCCGGAATAATTCAAGTCGATTGGCTTAACGTGTACGTCTAAGTGACGAGCCAGTGCACGTGTCGGTAGACGTTCTGTCTGCAAGCTGATTTGGGAAAGAGAAATATCCGCGCGAAGGGGTGCAGGGAGGGTTATGCAGAGAACAGCGAAATACAGTGCATTTGTTAAGCTAGGAACGTGACTTCGTAGTGCGATGCCTTTCGAAAGAGAGACAAAAAATACATAAATACGAGACGAGAGAAAGTAAGGGAGATAGGGGCAGCCGCAAAATGCCCAAAGCGTGTAAAATACTGTACGGGCAGGTAGGTGGCGCTGATTGGACAGCTCCGAAGCGGCCAGCTGCCTGTAACGCGAAATACGTGCACGGATCAAAGAATGCGCGTTCCCGAGGCTCCTGCTTAAATGCAGCTACATCTCGTTATAAATACGTGTATGTATGTGGATGCCGAGCTAACAGAATGCAAGAGGAACGAGGATATATCGACGTCCAATTATAATCCACTCCCGTAACGTGGGATTCGGTTGCTCTGACGAGCAGACGCTCGTGACGGGGCTTTGCTCGTCCGCTCGGTTGCCCGTGCACTGACACAACGATGCATAATACGTATTATAGAAACGTGTTATAACACATTCGGATCCATCTTCAGAACGAGAACAATGGGTCGCGTTCGTACGCCGAAACGTTTTTGCGAAACGAAACGTTTTATCATTTTTTGATATCCTCCGCTTGTTAGCTCCTGCAATTAAATGTAACATGGCAGGAGCGTATTTCACGCGGGCTCTCCTTTTTACTCGCGAATGTTTTGTGCCGTTAAACGATCGGTACGTTGCTATAAACGGCCATGGAAATTCTTTGTTCACGGAGTTCTTGTGCAATGGCTCAAACTTTAAATTCATTTCAATATTCGTCCGCGAATTCGGATATTTATTGTTTTTATTGTACCAAACATTTGCAATGACTATGTAAATGATTTGTGGTTCCCTTACCGAGTTAGTGTAAATAATTTCCTGCAAGCATGGATACTGTGCGGTGGATAAAATTGTCTAGAGACGATCGGAAGATCAGAAGGATGACGATCTACAAGAAGGCTCCAGACGCGAAGGGTGTCGTTAAGCTTATAACGACGCGCTAGAAAGGCCATGGAGGATTTTTGGATCTCTCCGATCCTTGTTATCTCTGTCTCTTGGCAAATGCTTACCAACACAAGCTTCTCCGGGCGAAACAAGCCAGGGAAGAAAGAAACGCGATCGAAAAGCGACGGATTCGACGAACAGGCCGGGGAATGTGAAGATGAAGAGAAAGAGAAGATGATGGTTGGAACGAGTCCGTAGAAAAGAAGCTTTGAAGGAGGATCTTGATAAGTTAGCCCGTACTGGAAGCAGAGAACACACTAAGCCTAAGATAAGCCATCACGGTTGCTCAGTGGTTTATTATCAAGAAGCTTAACGGGGGTTCCTTGATAAATAGTCATTATCGATTTCGGTCGACCATTTAGTTTATAACGGTTGTGGTGATGATTCTTTGAGCTCTCATAAATTGCGTATTTGTGATATGGTGAAGGGTTATTTTAATTTTTGTGGACTATTATGGATAGAGGCTATAGACACTTTATAAGTTTGTGGACAATTATAGAAAGTTATCGATTTCTGTCCATAAGAAGATTTCTATATCTGATCTTGTGGTAGAATAATGAATGGTTGAAACTTGTCATCTTATCGTTTATGATTTATGGTATTTTATAGAAATCTGTGAACATTTGGACATTGATACTTGTGGACATTTATAGAAACTTGTAGGCACTGTATTTATGGACAATTAACTTATAGAAAGCTGTAGGCACTATATAGATTTATGGGCAATTATAGTGATTTATGGACACGAATCATCTTACAGGTCTTGTATTTGTGCTAAAATAGTGAATGAAGATGAAACTTATCATCTGATGGTTTATGGAAATTTATGGTTATTTATAGAGGTCTATGATCATTTGTAAAGCTTTATGAATAGATGCTTATGGACACATGTACACCTGTGGATACTTATATATACTTATGGACGTATGTACACCTGGGGACACTTATGGATACTTATGAATATATGTACACATGTGAACATTTACAAATACTGATGAAGACATGTACATCTGGGGACACTTATGGATACTGATAGATATATGCACGTATGTGGACACTTGTAGATACTGATGGATATATGTACACATGTGGACACTTGTGGATACTGATGCATATATGCACACATGTGTACACTTGTAGATACTGATGGATATGTGCACACATCTGGACACTTGTAGATATTGATGGATGTATGCACACATGTGGACACTTGTGGATACTGATGCATATATGCACACATGTGGACACTTGTAGATATTGATGGATGTATGCACACATGTGGACACTTGTAGATACATATGTATATATGCACACATGTGGACACTTATAGATACTTATAGACTCATGTACACCTGTGGACAGTCAGAGCAACCTATAGACATCATATAACTTTGTAAACAATTATAGAATCTTAAGGAAAGGAGTCATCCCACAAATGATGTATTTGTGCTAACATAGTGAAAGATGATCGAAACTTGTCACTTGTTCATGGAAACTTATGGACACTTAACGAAACCTTTGGACCTATGATACAGAAACTGATGAACACTTGAAGTTGAATATAACAGAACTATCGTAATATTTCACAATATTTTCAGAAGTATGTGTCTGACTTTGCACATGAAAACATCTCTCAATATATTCCCGATTATGTGAAGTTCATTGGCGAAAGAAAATTATTTCGTAAACGTTAAAATTTTCCCCGATGAATCTTTCTTATCTTCGATTTGCATATGCTCGAATAAATTCTCAATAATGGCACGTAAGATTTAATAGTGTGTTGAACACAGGTTATAAATCGTGCGTATAAATTGTTGAAAAAAAGTGGCGGAAAAATATCGGAGGCAGGAGGGCGACGGACACGGTGCCATGAGGTTTAGTTGAAAGGGGATTTACATTCATGCTAAGAATGAAAAATCCTCTAAAGCTTCCGGCAGACTGAACTAATTTTACGTGTCATGGTTGAAACATAGTACCAGTGTGGTTCTATTATTAATTCGTACGCGGCATTACATGCAACACGCACTATGCAGTGGTTGCAACTGGATTCGGGTTTCCACCACGTTATATTACTGATTAATGTTAAAACTGTTTTGTGACCCAGAATGGTGATATTAAACGAGAGACAACGAAGCGATAAAATACTCGCCATAACGTCGATGACATGTTTAATGCGAAATCTTGTGATCTGTTTGGAAATTAATACGTAATAGGAGTTGTAATGAAAAAAGTTCTCGAGGATGTGAAACGCAGGTTTGTTGTTGGTAATGTACGGATTTTGCTGGAAATGTGTGGAGATATAAGGGTGATTCAGGATTTCATTTATTTTGTAGGGGTTTTAGGAGATTTTTTGAAAATTAGGTTACGTGGAAATTTTACACTCAAGTTCTCAAATTTTCAAATTTTCAAGTTCTCAAGTTCTCAAGTTCTCAAATTCTCAAGTTCTCAAATTCTCAAGTTCTCAAATTCTCAAATTTTAAAAATTCTAAAATTGTCAGATTCTCAAATTCTCAAATTTTCGAATTCTCAAATGCTCAAACTCTTAATATTCCACATTCTCAAATTACCTTATTCTCAAATTTCTACACACTCAAATTTCCAAATTCTCAAATTTTTAAATTCCCCAAATATCTAAAATCCCAAATTTCCACATTAATTAATTTTTAAATCTTCCCATTACCAAATTTCCAAATTTCCAAATTCTCAACCTTAAATCCCCAAATTTCAAAATACCCCAAATTTTTAAATTTCCTAGTTCTCAAATTTCTAAAATCCCAAATTTCCACATTAATTAATTTTTAAATCTTCCCATTACCAAATTTCCAAATTGTCAACCTTAAATCCCCAAATTTCAAAATACCCCAAATTTTTAAATTTCCTAGTTCTCAAATTTCTAAAATCCCAAATTTCCACATTAATTAATTTTTAAATCTTCCCATTACCAAATTTCCAAATTGTTAACCTTAAATCCCCAAATTTCAAAACACCCTAAGTTCTCAAATCTTCGCATCTGCAAATTACTAACCTCCCAAAAGTGTCCCTAAATCCCCAAATCCCAAAATCTCCAAATTCTTGAATCATCCAAGTAACAAACTCAAGTACCATATTTTCCCAAATAGATTCAGACATCTACAAATTAATTTCTGTTTTTTGAACCATTACACATTCCTCAAATATGATTTCCCCAAACGTTTTTCACAACCGTCTAAAATAGCGGAAGTTACAGATAACATGCAACCTAACAAAATAAAACCGTTTCGAAATTCACTGAACGGAACTGTATTTTTAAAAGGTACACCAGAAATATCTCGGAAATTGTTCGAAAAATTCTCTTGAAAATTTGCACGTTTACTCAACCCATAAAATTCTTTACATAGCAGTTTTTGTTCGGTTACGCGACATGTTGAAATAAAAGCATTAATAATTTTCTAAAATATTTTGATATTGTAAGTTTGAACAGTTAGTCTTTTATGAATAGAAAGCAAAATTCTTTCGACGTTTTCATTGTAGATAAATGAAACAATTATGTTGTTTATCCTACAGCATGGAGGTCTGATATTACTTCTACCCTTAACGGTCACACTGGGGTATGAAACGACCCCAGCCAATTTAGCTTCAATTTTAGCCACTTTATATCCTGAAAATCTGAATAAATACCTTTCTTGAAACCATGGAGTTTTTATCTTTTTCCTGAAACTGTTATATCTCAAGTGCTCAGCTAAAATTCTCTTAAAATCGAAAAAGATTTCGAATATTTTTTTAACACATTTTTTAAATTTTCACGTTTCTGAATTTTTGTCATATTCGACGATTTACTGAAATCAGCTGCGAAATATGTTGAGACAATTTTCAAGGATTATTTATAATTTCTTTCGGGTTAAAATAATGAGTAAGTTTGTAAAAAACATTTTTAGTAGCAAAGGTCTTAAACGTCCAAATGTGCCAAGTATTCTGATGAAGTGTTAAGGGTTAATAATTATTTTGATTTATTGTATAAAATTGAATGAAATTATTTATATAATTATTCGAAAATTTTTATGTCCGATAAATAATTGATTTTCCTATGGGTTTATAAATATTGAAAAATATTTTATATTTTAAACAGATTTATTGTAGAATATTGTAACATGTAACGCAACATTTATACTATATAATTTTGCGTTCATTACGGTTTCAGAACGTATTCTTGTGTTTGATCAGCATACCAATTCCCTGGTTGGAATCATCTATTTACACGTCTAGCCTGACGAAAAATCAAGAATATTCCAATTAATTTTGAACGTATTTGCCTGCATAAATTAAGCAGCTGGGAATTCTGGTTAATTTATCAACGAATTATGAATTTAATGTGCGCGAAATCTGTTGCAAATGATACACGCACGTGACGTCATAATTAATCTCCGATTACTGTGCTGAAATTAACTCTGCCGCACAAAATCAGCACCCGTTTCCAATTTACTTTTCTATTTATGGCAGTGTAATTACTATCATAATTATTCAACGGATCATTATCGAATAACTACACCGTTTCATCTTAATGTATCCACTACGTCATTTTCGGAATAGCCGGAAACTAGGGTTAGAAAATACGTGTGAATTTATTGCCGTTCGCGTTGTACATGTGTGTGAATGATATTTGTCTTCGTGGGTAAAAATGTGTGAAGTAAATTTGTGGATTTGGAGATTTGGAGATTTGGAGATTTGGAGATTTGGAGATTTGGAGATTTGGAAATTTGGAGGTTTGGAGATTTGGAGATTTGGAGATTTGGAGATTTGGAGATTTGGAGATTTGGAGATTTGGAAATTTGGAGGTTTGGAGATTTGGAGATTTGGAGATTTGAAGATTTGAAGATTTGAAGATTTGAAGATTTGAAGATTTGAAGATTTGAAGATTTGAAGATTTGAAGATTTGGAGATTTGGAGATTTGGAGATTTGGAGATTTGGAGATTTGGAGATTTGAAGATTTGAAGATATGAAGATTTGAAGATTTGGAGATTTGGAGTCTTAGGGATTTGGAGATTTGAGAGTTCAGAAATTTTAGGATTTCCAAATTTTGTAATTAAAATCTTTTTAAATTCTAAATTTGAGGATTTGAAAATTTGTACCTTCAGAAATTTTAGAATTTGGAGCTTCAGAGATTTGGAAATATAATAGTTCAGTTTGAGAATTTGAAAAATTACAAAGTCACAAATTTCCAAATTTTTGAACATATTTGAATAATATGCAAAGTAGAAGGTATTCAAATTTGGGAGCTTTTAAATGAAAATTACGAGTTGAAAAATTGAGCTAACTTTCTCACATTCTTTGTCTTTACGTTGCACACCTACACAAACCAAGATAGATCTAGTAATTAAAATTTAGGAAAACCATTTAAAAAGTTCTGATTAGAGTTTCCACATTTCCATATGCATTCAAAGATCGTCTTACAGGGTGAAATTACAATTTTCGAGGTACTATAAGTTTTTTGCAAATAGAACTCTTTGAACTTCTCAATTGAACTAATTGAACTTCCATATATAACCACTTCGACTTCCAAACTTAGTTAATGAACTGATTTCGACTTAATGAAAATTTGAAGGGTCTTGAAACTACAGTCAAAATTAGTGAAGTCTGTTTGAAATGCTCAAAAGATGTTTTTCCAACTAAATCTGCATAAACACGTCATTTAATTTAATTTAATTCAGCTGCCATTGGAAGCCATTTTCTTCAGCCATTTTAAACTTCAATGTGACACCATAAATTATTTTTATATTATATTCTAAACTATTTCTATAGTATATTATATTATTAATAAATTATACATGATTCAGCAAAACAGTATATTACCCATAATTTGATAAATTCACAAAAAAGATGAATTTTAAACATCAGATCATGGTGCAATTTGAACAATTTGGCAACTATTATAGATAGCCATTTCAGCCATTTTTTGCTCAACATAAATTATTCAACGTAAAAATTATATAAATTAACTTACATAAGAAAGCCATATGTCACCAAAAAATATATACGTTGAAGAATGAATTATAAACATCTACACAAAACCATCATTTCAACAATTCAGCAGCCATTATAGGTAGCCATTTTTACAGCCATTTTGAAGTTAACACAAATTATTTGAAATAGATATTTATACCACGTAAAAGTGATGTACATTAAATTATTTATAAGCTGTGAATTATTTAATGAAGGTATATATTACGAACAACTTTATGACTGAATAAAAATATGGCTTGAACTGAATCTCTACCACACAGCGACTTAATTTGAACGATTCCAAGGGCGTTGGGTTAAGAAAGTTTCTCAGACATTTTTAACTTAACACAAATTATTTGAAATAGATATTTATACCACGTAAAAGTGATGAACATTAAATTATTTATAAGCTGTGAATTATTTAGTAAAGGTATATATTACGAACAACTTTATGACTGAATAAAAATATGGCTTGAACCGAATCTCTACCACACAGCGACTTAATTTGAACGATTCCGAGGGCGTCGCGATAAGAAAGTTTCTCAGACATTTTTAACTTAACACAAATTATTTGAAATAGATATTTATACCACGTAAAAGTGATGTACATTAAATTATTTATAAGCTGTGAATTATTTAGTAAAGGTATATATTGCGAACAACTTTATGACTGAATAAAAATATGGCTTGAACCGAGTTTCTACCACACAGCGACTTAATTTGAACGATTCCGAGGGCGTTGGGTTAAGAAAGTTTCTCAGACATGTTTAACTTAACACAAATTATTTGAAATAGATATTTATACCACGTAAAAGTGATGTACATTAAATTATTTATAAGCTGTGAATTATTTAATGAAGGTATATATTACGAACAACTTTATGACTGAATAAAAATATGGCTTGAACTGAATCTCTACCACACAGCAACTTAATTTGAACGATTCCGAGGGCGTTGCGGTAAGAAAGTTTCTCAGACATTTTTAATTTCAGCGTTAAAAGTGTTCCAGAGGCATCGGCTGTCTGGAGCAGGTTTAACGAAGGAATTCCAAGATCGTGGAATTCGAGATCATTATGCAGGTGGGAAGGTATGCGACCGTGAATTCCACATAAATAATCCTCCATTTCCAGCGTTCGACGAGACATAAATCATGCAAATGAACCGTTTGACATGATAAATATTGCGCCCTTGTAATCCGCTCGTTTCCCGCCACACGATTGATTACTACCAGATAAATCCAGGCCGCACATTAAGGCGGAACCACACCATAGCGTACCTACCGTCGGTAATAGAACGGGTAGCACGGTGACGGACTTTATTCGACCAATGAAACGACGGTTCTTAGGCAACGAGCAACGAAGCCGCTCGCTTTTTCAAACTTCCTTCCTTGCATATCCATCCGGAGCTGAAAACTTGCCGAGAAAACGACGCTGCTACGTCGACGACTTTGTGCCTCTTGCTCTTTCTTCGATCTTGCATTTCATCCTCTTCTTTTTTCGCATCCACCCTGTCACCCGCTCTCGCTATCATTCTTTCATCCATCTGACTCTGTCGCCCGTATCACGTCTGATGACTTTCAACGTAGATCCGAGTACGAATTTTCTTCGTCCCTTGTAATACATCGCAGAAGAAATTTCTTGTCGAAATTAGTTTCGCGAATACCCTTGAATGAACCTCATCGTTCATTATTATTTTTTACAAAGAAAAATGAGATTCATAAACGTGTGCTGGAATTTCAGTCTTAAACTGTGCTCTCATGTTCCAATCTCGAAAATGTCACTTGACATCCCGGTCTAGGTTTGTTTATGCACTTATCTACAAAGTAAATTCTGTAATAGACGGGTGACATGGGTTATTTATACTTTGTGACCTCGATCTAGAAATGCATAAACATCTAGTAACCTCTCTATCTTTATCTCTTTACAGCTGGTCAAACTGATAATCTTTAAAGTGTCAATCCAAAGCAGACTTCTGCATGAAGGTTGCAAGAAATATCTTGTGGTCTCGGAAAAATTCCTTCTAATAATAACGATATGAATTCAATTAACAACGAAAAGATGCGTCGTAGCGTCAGTAGTGAATGTAAATATTTAAGTTAGTAGAACTGTTTCATCTTTATCCCGCTTTCTGGAGATTTGGGACCTTGCATACATTGTGCTCCCCGCCCCGTTCACATGTAGTCCTACGTTAACGAACAGCCTTAGCAATGAATTACCCACGGCGGTAAATTACCGCAGTGTGGTGCAGTGAATCATAGATATCAACAGTAGATTACAAACGATCGGGACAGACAAGTCCTTTGAATACAAGCTGTACTTCGTCGGAATAAATCAAATACGCGTCTGCAGAGAAGTTTATCATACGAGACATCTGCTTGGCAGCTATTTTCCCTTGCAAATAGACTGACTAGTTCTTTTTATGGTCGCAAAGCTTGGAAGTCTTATCTGTCAGTGATATAACCAATCAAATATCAGCCGCAGCCAGTCGTAAAAGAGGAGAGCGAGATGGCGGTCATAAAATCGGGGCTAAACAATGCAAATGTCCGGATGGTCGGACATTTTGAGAATCCCGGTTGAAAAGTCGCGAAAATTTTACGTTCTTAACACGTTTACGGATTCACATGTGGGTCGAGATACGTGGCGCACTCTGAACTTAATACTGGAGGAAGCCATTTTGAACGAATAAGGATTGCTCGAATGCAAATTCGAGGAAATTTATTTGGTGGTGATCAGAAAACGGGAAATTTTTATGCTCGAGGATTTCTGCGATTCGATTACTTTTGTGCTTCAAGTTCCTGAAGCTTGGAAGTTAGGTAAGGAAGTTTAGGTGCAAATTTGTGAACTCTAGAATTTGATATTCCGATAATTTGATAAATTCATAATTCAATTATAAAAATTATGCAGTTTTTAAAATAAAAAAACATTCTTAGAAACATCTAATTTCAAATTCCATACTACTCCAAAAAAGTTACAAAAATTATTTTCTCCTAAAAAAGATAAAGATAAATTCCGTTATCTGTAATTAAAGTTTTCTTAAAACGCTGAGAAGCAATTATGAACAGCGTAGGTTCAATAATTCAGCGATAGGCATCGCTCGTTGGCGGGAAATTTAAATGATATCATAATCGAATCGTTGTCATCAGGCGGTCCATTTGGACAGCTTTGCTTATCTCCGTTTCGAATCGGAACGAAAGTCCAGTCAAAGATTACCAACTTCATAGACAATCTGAAATTGAATCTAAGGCCATTGAAAAGTTCACGCGTGGCTCGGTCTTCCGCAGTTTCCATCGGGACTGTAAATCACCCGTTTAATATTACGATATTCTTTTCAGCAACTACCGCGTATCAATAATGGTCTTTATTCACAATTTATCTAGTTACTTTTATAATTTTCTCATTTCCATTTCGCGGAGATGGCCGCTTCTTCTGCTAAGAAGCTCCCAAGTACCATGCCTGCAGGCATTAATATTCAACGGTTTCAGTTATGAAAGTAAAGTGAAAAAGTAACACCCCTCGTCCTTTACTACTTTCGGCCTGTTCTTTCAACGGTGCCTATCTCCGTCTCATCCCTTTCCCGGCTCTCCCTCTCTTCAACTCTCTCACTTAAGTCAATTATACTATTTAGCATTGTACTTGGATAATAGCGTTAGTTAACTCAATTATTTCGTCGAGTGGCTCAACGATGCACGGCACGTTCCGTATGCCACGCAATGAAAATCTATTTCGGACCGAATAGCTTTTATGCGTTCTTTGCTTGATTAGCGTGTAATCCACTTTTCGAATCTGCATCCGAAGTTACTTTGCCTGCATACAACATTCTGGTCAATCTTTACGAACATTGTCTAATTTTTAACGTTATTTGACTGAATAGTGGACAGCTATAATGTGGATGGTCTAATGTGGACAGCTCTAATGTGGATGGATCTAATGTGGACAGGGTTAATGTGGACAGCTCTAATGTGGACAGCTGTAATGTGGATGAGTTTAATGTGGACAGGTTTAATGTGGACAGCTCTAATGTGGACAGGTCTGATGTGGTCTAATATGGATGGGTGTAATGTGGACAGGTTTTAATTTGGTTTGAGTGAAGAAGTATTGAAGTAAAGGATGATATGTAATATTCAACATGTGTATTTTTATTATTACATGTAGTTAAAATTATTGTATGTATTCTATACATGTAATTAAAGCTGTTATAAATATTATATACATGTAATAATTATTATTGTTATGTATATTTAACTATAATTTATTATAAGTAAACGTGATGTTTAAACAAATTAATATATCAATACTAATATATATGATTAATATAAATAATACAGAATAGTCACAATATAAAATTACGTAAGCCATTTTCAAATTTGATTAAAACAGTAAAAAGAGAGTTGAAATTTTTGAAATATTGTAAAAATGAGCTTAAACCTAAATATTTACCCAGAAAATAGAGTTTGCGAGTATTTTCATAACCGAGCGACTTTCAGAAAGCGTGGCAAAGATTGAACTGGTAAGTTTATTCAGGTGATGGTTTTAAATGCAAAGGCAACGTTTATAATAATGAGCTCTTTCCAATTCATACATCCATGACAAAGAAATTGAAAAAGTTTGAAATGAGTGCATTAATGAATTTCTGCTGGACTTATGCAAGTCAGCTATCGCAACATCTATATCGCATTCAGTTTCACAATTTCTGATCAGAATCTAGTTTATACTTGGAGAGTTTCAGATTCTTTTCGTTATTTCTTTCATTTCTTATTTTAAGAATAATCTATTATTTGCAATCATGTTCCTACTGATTTATGATGAATTTGAAATATCTTTAAATTTAAGGGCTTCGATGTGAATACTTTATATATTTTTGTAAACATGAAAATTCAGTTGTATCACTTAAAAAATTGCGAACTTGAATAATTATTTCTTGTTTCAAAATTCATTTAAAAATTCGTATTAGTCTTAAGTTATGTACTTAAGAAATTATATCATAATTGATTGATAAATAACATTGATTTAAAATGAGACATCTAAGATGCGCCATTTTGATGCGTTTCGTGAAGCTAATGTTAGGTTATGTTTATAGAATGGACTAAAACGTTGTAAAATATATGTGAAGTGTTCTAAAATGTACTAAAATATGTACAAAGTATATTGAAATGAAATAAAATGTACTAGAACATACTAGAATGCACTAGAATGTACTAGAATATTCTAAAATGTATTCTAATGTGCTACATACAAAAATATACTGAAATGGACTAGAATGTACTAAAATACATTAAAATGTACAATGATGTATTAAAATCTATTCTAATGTACCAAAATGTACCAAAATGTACCACAATGTACCACAATGTACCAAAATATATCAAATAATACTAAAATGTACCAGAATGTACCAAAATATTGTAAAATGTATTTAAATGTCCCAAAATGTATTTAAAATATACTTAAAACGATCTAAAATAAACATAAGATGTTCTAAAATTTATATAAATATCTGCAACGATATTCAATATTTTATGATTGTTTTAAAATAAAGTGTATTGCAAATTCGTTGATCACGTATGCCCTATCATTATTTATTCGAAGTGTTGTCACCGAACAAATTTCATGTTATACAGAAACAGCATAAAATACAAATTTCCTGTTCAATTAGTCAGAAACGTTTCGAAGAATATGTTACCACGTACATTAACGATTTTCGGTCAAATAGGAAATATTGGGTGCTTAATTATTCGAAAATAAACAACGGAATACAGAATTATTGTTAGGAACGTAACAGTTATGAATCGAATTGTTACAAATTATTAAGCTGCAATTCAATGTGCTAATTTTCGTATTAATATCAAGTGTATCGATACACAACTTATTCGAGCATATAATTCTATTAAATTCTATAACATCGTTTTATTGTTATATTTTATTGTGTCCTTTTATTAAATTTCTACATTTTCTAGTTTTCATTTTGCATTTTTCTTTTTTAATTTCTAAATCTTTTCTTCTCTGTATTTTCATGTTTCTGAATTTTCAAATTTACTGATTTCTAAATTTCAATATTTCTAACTTCCTAAATTTTCAAGTCTCTGTATTCCTAAATTTTTTAATTTTTTATTTCTTTATTTCCAAATTTCTACATTTCCAATTCCCTAAATTTTCAAATTCCCAAGTTCCTAAATCTCTATATATTAAATTGTTCAAATACTAAATTAAAAAGTGTAAATTTTCTAAGTCTCCAAATTCCCACATTTCAATCTCCAAAATTTCTGTATTCACAATGTCCCATATTCCTAAACCTACTCTTTAATATTAATCCAACCAACATCAATCCTAACAGACTATACTTCTTATTTCAATGAATCCACTTGAATGAACCCATCTACAAACAAAAACATTAACACAGTTATTTCCAACGAAGAGCTTCAAACCGAAATGCTGCAAGCACCATTTTGCGGTACGCATTTCGATGTCACAGAATGGTTGAGGACTCTCAACGTTCCGAACCATGATACCGCGTAATAGAAGATTTTATGTTTTGTTGTTTCAGCATTAATACAGTATAAAACACACAGCAATGAATCGGAAGTTCGTTATCGAAGTGTAGTGACTAATATCATCGAAATTACCTAACACGTGTCACTTTAGCACAGCCAATAAACCGTTTTTGTATTTTATGCTGTCTATAAAAGTCAGATATCCAATAGCTACCGCTGCGGGTTTTATATCGAAATGATAATGGAACGTGCAACGGGATTTTAGTAGATATAGAATTACCCAAGCAACAAATCGAAGTAAAATAATATTAGTCTGGTTTATAGTGTCTGTTTTATGGTGATCAGTGCATCGCTATTCCCGGTTCATTCTGATAATTCTTTGCCGTGAAATTTTTGCGCATTGTCGCCATTTTTCGATATTATGTTGCAACAACAGATTACTTGCTTCATACGTTAAGTAATATTAGTGGAAAATAGTAGATACATCAATAACTATAATCAGTCATGCATATATATCTGAAGAATAATTTTAGAATGTTTATTTTAACATAACCTTAAAATGAAATTTTGTAAGCTGAGCTAACAGTATTTCTGATAGATATATCTTGTTGTATATTACAGTTGAATTTCATTTTTGATCCTTAATTCTTCAAGCAAAATGAGTATCAGTAAAAATGTTAAGTTTATATTGTTTATAATGTTCATAAGGTTTGATAGATTCATAATGTTAATAATGTCAATAATGTTAATGATGTTCATAAGGTTCATAAGGTTCATAAAATTCATAAAATTCATAAAATTCATAAAATTCATAAAATTCATAAAATTCATAAGGTTCATAAAATTCATAAAATTCATAAAATTCATAAAATTCATAAAATTCATAAAATTCATAAAATTCATAAAATTCATAAAATTCATAAAATTCATAAAATTCATAAAATTCATAAAATTCATAAAATTCATAAAATTCATAAAATTCATAAAATTTATAAGATTCATGAGGTTCATAATGTTCATAATGTTCATAATGTCCACAATGCTCATAATGTTCATAATGTTCATAATGTTCACAATGTTTATACTGTTCATAACACTTATAACATTCACAATCTTCATAACATCCATCTCCTCAATATATTCAACACATCTAATGATCACAACGATCACAATATTCAAACAACTTATTTAGTTCTTTCGAATTAAACTTATTTTGTATCCAATATAATGGGACAACTGCTCCCGACAAACCGTAAAATGTCTATTAATTTAAAAATTTGGAATTTCCTCAAAAATCGATTTTTCCATAAACCGTGAAAAATACTTTACAGACATTGTATTCGGCTCACGAGGACCCATAAAAATCGACTATTGAAAGTTACAAAATTGGATACGTGTCGAAAAGTGTTATTGCGATTGGCAGTTTCGATTCAATTTAATAATACATTTATTTCATTTCGCGATACACTTATCGACAAATTTTTGTCACACAATATCTTTCGTTGGGAACCAAAGTTCCGTTACAAATTTACATAAATTATCGTGATTAATATTCCTGCATCGACCATAATACGAATTTATTACCTATAATCGATACATCTTTATTATCCGTAATCTGTACACCTTTAATCCATAATCAATATACCTTCATTATCCATGATCGAAACAGCTTCATTATCCTTAATCAATAACTATTTCATTAACAGTAAAATTACTGAAGTCAAATGATTTCTCATTGAAAATTACAATTTGTTCATTTCATCGAAATTTACGTTTTCATGGAAATGCTGATTTATGTTTTATCATTTTTTATTTTTCATTATTAACTCCTTTGCTGTCGTGATTCTCAAATAGGCACTTGATTATCAGGGTGATTGTTTCTCAACTTTGTCTCAATTTTTTGAGACAATTTTTTTAATGCTTCGTTATTTCAAGGTCATCTTTTTTTGCACGACATATATATAGAGAGGGAGATTAAATAAAATGTGTACAATGAGTGTATTCTAAAATCCTAGTTTTCAAAATTATTTTCTGTTTTAACAAACTTGAAGCAAAACGTAAAACATAAGTTCAGCCTAACTTATAAAAATATACAGAACATGTGTTAAAATTATCTTTTACTTAAAATTTGGTAATTTATGTAAATTTCAAATTGAGTGTAAACTTGCTGATAGGTGCAGTGTTAACACGTGCATAGTAAAACCTCTGAAAGTTCCTCGAATGTAAATTTAATTGTTAAAAAAGTTACCTCACCACGGATGTATTAAAGCACGTCGAAATGGATTTGTAATTTAAACGCCAAACATTTATTGCTGTTCAAGTAGCATCTGCAAGAGCAACTTTCAAAATAGGATACTTCAAACTCCAAAGCACTCGAGGAGGAAAAGCTTTCAAAGTTGAGGACTCGAACGTTCTACAAACCAGTTGCGTTTCTGTCTCATTAGTGGTCACTGGAATATAAGTTTGCACTGTATTGGGTATGGCCCGTGATTGCATTTAAATTATGCCAATTACCTGCCTACTCTTTTTAACAACGTAACGTCCGAATCTTTGAAAGCTAATTTGAGAATTTTCAGCTGTTGAGAAATTGGAAATTTCGGCGAGTGGATACTTGAGAATTTGTGTGTTCGAGGGTTTGGAAATTTGAGAAGTTTAGGATTTGAGGAGTTAGAGTTTTGGGAATTTTAGAATTTCAGGATTTTAAAATTTGTGGATTTAGACTTTTGGGAATTTTAGAATTTGAGGATTTAGACTTTTGGCAATTTTAGAATTTGAGGATTTAGGCTTTTGGGAATTTTAGAATTTGAGGATTTAGACTTTTGGGAATTTTAGAATTTGAGGATTTAGACATTTGAGAATTTTAGAATTTGAGGATTTAGACATTTGAGAATTTAGATATGTGAGAATTTTAGAATTTGAGGATTTATATATTTGAGAATTTTAGAATTTAAGGATTTAGATATATGACAATTTTAGATTTTGTGGATTTAGACATTTGAGAATGTAGGAATTTGAGGATTTAAAAATTTAAAAGTTGGAATTTGGAAATCTAGAAATTTGGGAATTTGGATACTTTGCTTTAAGATTTGAAGACTTTAAAAAATGTCCAGCTGGAAATTCAAATATTTGAGTTTTCAGAGATTTGAGAATAGGAAAGTTTGGAAACTGAATTTGGGAATTTAAGTATTCGCAAATTTAAAAATCTGAAAATTTGAGAAATTGGTACTTCGAAAGCTTGAAGAATTAAACAATTTTAAACTTGTCAAATACAAAATTTAAGAGATTCTAATTTTCGGAGATTTGTAAACTTCGAAATTTGTAGCATATGATAATTGAAAAATTTAGAATTAATTAAATATGACAACAGTATTAATAATAATTGAATATGACTAGAATACTGCTTACAATTGAATATGACTAGAATATGACTTAAAATTGAATATAACTAAAATATGAATATTAACAGAATATTACTATAGTAATAAATGAAGTAAATGTACATGTAACAGCATCTTCCTCGATTAAAGCACCTTAAATGTTCGCTATAAGCTGACTAAATGGTTGCATTGCACACTTTACTCCCTCATTTTACTGCCACTACACTTGCTATTCTCTTTAAAGTTCCACTCTCACTACCCACTGTTCACTGTTAAGTGTACTTCACTCGACACAAGCATGCGTGCATGCAGATATAAGCTGCTATTTAACCACCCTATCTTACGTATACACTGCCGCAAGTTTTCATTCTCAACCGACGATTACAACGCGTTGTCTTCGACGCCTTCTAAATTTTTCTATCCGTTACTACTCCCAGAAAAATCTTACCAAGTTCAACAAATATTTTATGGACAGGCTGCATTATTTTTATCTTTACACTCATTGCTATCGTACAGTTTAATATATTAAATATATGCTCGTTATTTCCATAGATGTTAATAATTTGAATGTATACGTTCGTTATTTTCGTAGAGTTTAATAAATTAAATGTACACGTTCGTTATTTCTATGGAATTTAATAAATTAAATGTATACATTCGTTATTTCCATGGAATTTAATAAATGAAATGTCTATGTTCGTTATTTCCATAGAGTTTAATATATTAAATGTCTATGTTCGTTATTTCCATAGAATTTAATAAATGAAATGTATACATTTATTACTACTATGGAATTTAACGAAGAAAAACGTATACGAGCATACTAATTTAATAGACTATATTTATACATTGTGATCGTATGAATTAATAAATAAAATGTATACATCCATTACTGTATAATTTAGAAAATGATATGCATGTTCCGATTATCACATAATTTCACAGAATGTGTATAACTATTATTTTTATATAATTCAAATGAAATGTGCACACACTGTTATCAATCTTTTAACAATAATTCTATTTCAACTAAAATCAATTGAACTGAATTCTATTATAGCAAAGTATATGTCTGCACTGTGGCAGACATTTTTATTATGCATCATATATTCCCGTACTGATATAATATTTTATTCAAAGACTATTATCGATACTTCAATATTTTAACACGTATAAACCACAACAATTACAATTTTAATAAAACTTGATTCGATTAAACTGAATTCTATTATAAATTGTAACCTAACCTCAATACGGTGGACATTTTTATCACGAGTCGTATATTTTCTTTCAGTTGTAATGTTTTATTAAAAATCCACTATGAATACTTTTATATTTTGACGAGCATTAGAACTGATGTCACCATTTTGTTTAAACTTAATTCTATTATTACAAATTGTAATCTAATCTTGAATATAGCGAACATTTTTATCACAAGTCGTATACTTTCTTTCTGTTGGAATATTTTATTAAAAATCAATTATCAATACTTTAATATTTTGACAAGTATTGAAACTATTACCATTTTGTTTAAACTTAATTCTATTATTACAAATTATAACCTAACCTTAATGCAGTGAACATTTTTACCACATGTCGTATATTTTCTTTCTGTTCTAATGTTTTATTAAAAATCCATTATGAATACTTTTATATTTTGACGAGTATTAAAATTGCAATAACCTAAATTAAACTAAATTTAATGTAGACTAAATTCTATTATTAAAAATAAGATCATATTCACCGCATGAAAAGTTGTATAAACCTGTCGTGAAACCAGAGCCGAACCCAAAGCGATTAAAAGTGGATTAAAGGTATTCGTTTACATTGTTATTCGCAGTATAGAGCAGGCGAGGTGGAAATTACAAACTAACATGACGGGCCAAGTTTAATTATTGTCATCGGCCGCGTTTTAATGTTTGCATAAACCAGCGATCGCGAAACAGGAGAAGCGATCGTGAACAAGTCGTCGGCCATTGCGAATTGCACGCAACTGAATTATCTCTATGGCGGTACTAATTTGGCCCCACGATCGTTCGCGTCGATACCAAATCGACCATGCTCTATTTTTTTTGTCTCCATTGAGGTCGTTAACCAATCCATCGTTTCCTTTTTTTTTTGGCCCATCGATCGCATCACATTTTCTGTGAGAGCGCGCTCGATTCTCCCGTAATTGATAACGTTTTCGTTATTCGGCCGTAGCCACGAGCTGCGGGCAAACGTGAAATTCGATCAGCCAGAAAAAATGACGGTGGACGAAATCTCGTGTTTTTCCTGCACAGAAATCACTCCGCTGCCATGGAGAAGACGAGCGATTCAATTATTCCTGTACAGAGTGGTCCGATAAAAATTGATGACTTTACCTGGCGGGCCGTTATCGACTCATTTTCTGGCGTATTATGAATTTTATCATGGAAGCGCTTGTGGAGAATTGTTTAATGGTGTTGATTTAACTTTTGGGACTGCATGACGCAGGTAGGGGAAATTTGGGTTTTGGACAGTGATGTTTCGTTTGGGGGTATAGCAATCGATATCTTACTCGTTGCCTAAGATACTCTTGTAGATACTTTATATTAGATGTTCTGAGATTTGGAGATTTGGGGATTTGGAGATTTGGAAATTTAGAGATTTGGAGATTTGGAGATTTGGAGCTTTCAAGATTTGGAAATTTGGAGATTTGAGGATTTGGAGTTTTCAAGATTTGGAAATTTGGAGATTTGGGGATTTGGGGATTTGGGGATTTGGGGATTTGGGGATTTGGAGATTTGGAAATTTGGAGTCTTAGAGATTTGGAGATTTCAAGATTTGAAAATTTGGAGGTTTGGAGATTTGGAAATTTGGAGCTTTCAAGATTTGGAAATTTGGAGATTTGGAAATTTAGAGATTTGGAGATTTGCAGATTTGGAGCTTTCAAGATTTGGAAATTTGGAGATTTGGGGATTTGGAGATTTGGAGATTTGGAAATTCGGAGTCTTAGAGATTTGGAGATTTCAAGATTTGAAAATTTGGAGGTTTGGAGATTTGGAAATTTGGAGTCTTAGAGATCTGGGGATTTGGAGATTTGGAGAGTTGGAGATTTAGAGATTTAGAGATTTACAGATTTAGAGATTTGGAGATTTGGAGAGTTGGAGATTTAGAGATTTAGAGGTTTAGAGATTTAGAGATTTAGAGATTTAGAGATTTAGAGATTTAGGGATTTAGAGATTTAGAAATTCAGAGATTTGGAGATTTTGAGACTTGGAGACTTTGAAATTTTGAATTTCCAACATTTCCAGGTTTTCAATTATTCAGATTTTAAAGCTTTGTGATTTTGTAATTTTTAAATTTTTAAGTTTTGTGCCTTTAATACTTTTAGATTCCTAATATAAAAATTCTTAAACAGTAAAATTTCCAAATTCTGAAATTCGCAAACTGTTAATCAAACTCTGAAATTGTCACCCTCTGAAATTCTCAAATTTTCAAATCTACAAATTTCCAGATCCCCAAATATTCAAATCCCCAATTATCCGAATCTACAACTTCCTAAATTCCCAAAGTTCAGTTACTTTCCCATGTCACCATTTTCCCTATAAAACCCCAAATCTTTCAACACTCTAAAATATTGACACACATATTCTTAACAAACATTTTAAGTATACATCTTATATCTTACCTAACATCTTATATAAATACACAAATACATATAAGCGTCCGTTAAAACCTTCCTCTTTATCACCATAACCTCATATATTGCAAGTCCCGCGAAAACTTGTAGTTGTACACGACGAATTCCCATTGAAAAAGAACTAACAGTTCTATTTTATTTGTTGTGACAATGAAATTTGTAAACTTGCAAATAACTTTGCAACGGGATTATACCGGCAGAGGCCAAATTTATCTGTTACATGATCAAATATGAGCTTTGTGCATCAGCAATTTCTGTCACACAATGAACGTTTGTATAGCATGTTGTATGTTTGACGCGTGTACATTTAATAGTTTGTAGTAGAGGCCGATTTAACACTATACCCGTTTTTGAAATCGATATTCGATTTGTGAGCACGATAGATACGTTTCCGTGTATTTTCGTGCGAATACAATGCCGGCTGGAACAACGCATTTATACAGGGAGGACCAATAAAAAACCTGGGTCATTTTTTTGTTTTCTCATCTGCTATTTGTTCAACATATCTCAACCATATATGAGGTCACATTTTTTATTCTTCATTGTGCAAATAGAAATGTAAAATTTTTAACGAATTCTTTCATTTAAAATTTTAAAAACATGTTGAATTTCGTTATAAATAAAATGTATGTTCATTTCAAAATACCTTTATAACATTCTATAATACAATTGTAAATATCATTGATACCATTGTTCATATAAAATTGTTAAATTAAAAAATTTTATTTTTGTATTTTACTTTTGTAGGTTATGGTACAATTTATGACGATCAACACAATATCATCCATTTAAAAGAAATAGTTCTCTACTTGACGTCAGATAGCGTCAAACGCAGACATGTTGAACATAGATTTGAAATTTCAGTATCTTCTTTCTTTATTTTAATATAAGATACTATTTATTTCAATATTATATGAGTTTTGGGTAGTTAGAAAGATTTTTAAGGTCTTTTATCTATTAATGTCAGAATTAAAGGCGAGTGAAAATCTTTGGGACTTTCCTTTTAGCGAAAGGTAGCTCGTGTTTTACCCAGGACTACTTCAAGGCGTTAGCGCTGAAAATGGATCTTTAAACAGGGTTTTCTCCGAACTAAGTTTCCCGACACTATCTCATGGCTCTCTCGGAAACCCTAACGATTGCTTCTACCTTTATGTCACAGATTCAGAACATCTGTTGCTGTCGTTTCCATCAAAATCAAGTCAAAACTTCGATTAAACGACAGCCATTTTCTGCTGACACATATTCTTAAGTTCCAAGGACGTAAGAAAGAAAATTTTATGTAGTTTCAGGAAAGAATATATGAATTGCGTTGACAATTTTTTAATTTTCACATTTTCTTTTCACTGTGGAATTTCACGTTTTTCAACTTTTGAAGTCTTCAATTTTGAACTTTCTGTAATTTCTAAAATTTCGGAATTTGAGAAATGGATTCCTAAGTTTCCACATTCCAAGGTCATCAAATACCAAACTACCGAAATTCGAAGATTCCAATTTCCTAGGTTCTCAAATTTTTGGGTCCTCAAATACCTGCATCTCGAAATCTCTAGGTCTTCAAACTTGTGATCCGTATTGCTAAATCATGATATCTATAAATCACTAAATCCTAAGGTCCTTAAATTCCAAACTAGTCAAATCCTAAGGTCCTTCAATTCCAAGGTCACCAAATCCTAAAATCTTCAAGTTGTTACGTCCTCAAATACTCAAATCCCCAAATTTCCAGATTCTCAAATCTTCAGATCCCCAAGTCTCCACATCCTCAAATTTCCAGATCTCCAAATTTCCACATCCTCAAATCCTGAGATCCCAAATTCCTATGTGTTCAAATTTTCACGTGCCTAAATTCCTACCTTAAAATTCCACAAAGCCCAAAATTTCCACATCCAAATCTTCAGATCCCCAAATCCCTATGTGTTCAAATTTTCACGTCCCCAAATTTCTATCTTAAAATTTTCATATCCCCAAATTTCCACATCCCCAAATCTTTAGATCCCCAAATCTCCACATTCTCAAATCTTCAGATCCCCAAATCTCCACATTCCCACATCTTCAGTTCCGCAAATTTTCACATCCCTACATTTCCACATCCCCAAATCTTCAAATCCCCAAATCTCCACATCCCCCAATCTTCAGATCCTCAAATCTCCTCATCCCCAAATCTCCACATTCCCAAATCCTCACATCTCCAAATTTTCAGATCCCCAAATTTCCACATCTTCAAATCTTCAGATCCCCAAATCTCCACATCCCCAAATGTCCACATACCCAAATCTCCACATCCCCAAATCCTCACATCTCCAAATTTTCAGATCCCCAAATTTCCACATCTTCAAATCTTCAGATCCCCAAATCTCCACATCCCCAAATCTCCACATACCCAAATCTCCACATCCCCAAATCCTCACATCCCCAAATCTTCAGATCCCCAAATTTCCACATCCCCAAACCTTCAGATCCCCAAATTTCCACATCCCCAAATCTCCACATACCCAAATCTCCACATCCCCAAATCCTCACATCTCCAAATCTTCAGATCCCCAAATTTCCACATCCCCAAACCTTCAGATCCCCAAATCTCCACATCCCCAAATCCTCACATCCCCAAATCTTCAGATCCCCAAATTTCCACATCCCCAAACCTTCAGATCCCCAAATCTTCAGATCCCCAAATTTCCACATCCCCAAATCTTCAGATCCCCAAATTTCCACATCCGCAAACCTTCAGATCCCCAAATTTCCACATCCCCAAATTTCCACATCCTCAAATTTTCAGGCCCACAGATATTTCAGCTCCCAAATCTCTAAATTCTCCAAATCCCAGATCCCCAAGTACTTTATCCCCCAAATACCTACATTCTCAAATACCAAAATCCTCAAATTTCTAATTCCCAAACTACTCACATCTCTTTACCATAATCCTCAAATTGTTCCCCCCCAAAATAGATCACCAAAATCCCCTAAAAATTACTTCATTGAAGTCCACTATCCGCCTCTTCCTATATTTTCTTAAGTAGACGAACCTCGTGACTACACGCCTCGTTGATAGAGAGCTTTATACACGAAGTTAATAAAGTATAATGCAATCTTTCTCCGTTGATCTAGCTCGCAGTCCATTAACGACGTGACCGATAGGTTTCATGCAAGGCTGCTCCTCGTGCGACGCGTTCTACAGCCAACGCGGGTATTTAATGGCGGCGATTCAGTGGAAAGAACAATTCTTTTCAGTTCAATCGCCTCGCACCGCCGCTCCTCGAGGATTGTTACGCTCTGCAGGCGATCGCGGCGGTGCGGGGAGCTTTAAGCTCGGCCGACTTAATCCGAAATGCAGCAAAGTTTCTTCGAGAGTTCTGGGAGGGAGGAAGCGGGCAATTGGCCGTACCACGCGGATAGAATAGAGCTCAGAGGCAATTTCATGACAGCGTCTTGGGATGATTGGATCACCGCACCACTCTCGATAACCCCTTCTGCCTTGTGTGCGGTCTCATTCTCTGCCCTCTCGCTTCTTACCCTCCACCTTTTGCTCCCTCGCTCGCGGCTGCTTTATCAATGTAACCTCATTATATCGTCGCGTACATAGAATCCAATTATCGAGATGCCGTCGCGACGGATAAATTCCTTTTATTAAATCGTGCGCAGTTTTCGATTCGTTGTCCGGGACCTTATCTCTGGGACCAGCTAATGAGAACCACGATATCCCGCAAACGATACGCTCGCTTTTTGCACCCCTTCTGGGTTCGTTTGATACCATTCCTGTAACCCGATTATCGCTTGTTCCGACAAGTTTTGCTGTTTATCGGATACATTCGCTACTGGAGGAACAGGACTGGTTGCGGGTTGATGGATACATATTTAATTGAGTTGAGCATGGAATTTATTTGATTGTATCTCATTGTCTCTGGGAGTTTTTGAGGTTAATTGTATTGAAATTCTGGAGATTATGCTATTGCAAATTTTGGGCTTAATATTGACATTTTATAGGTTAATAATGGTGAAATTGTAGAGGTTTATATTAAAATTTGGGAGCTTGATACTGATATTTTAGGGGTTAATTATATTGAAATTTTTAAGGGTAATAATTTTGCAAATTTGAAGGTTAATAATATTGTGATTTTAGAGGTTAATGATAAAGGTAAATAATATTCAAATTCTGAAAGCTAATAATATTGAAATTTGTATAGTTAATAATATTGTAGTTTTAGAGGTTAATAATATTGAAATTCTTAAGGTTAATATAAATGAAATTTTGAAGCTTAATGATACTGTAATTTTAGAAGTTAATAATATTGAAATTTTAAAGGTTAATAATTGTGAAATTGTAGAGGCTAATATTAAAATTTGGGAGCTTGATGATATTGCAATTTTAGGGGTTAATTATATTGAAATTTTTAAGGGCAATAATATTGCAAATTTAAAGGTTAATAATATTATAATTTTAGAAGTTAATGATATTCCAAATTTAGTGGTTAGTATACTATTATTTAAAGGTCAGTAATATTAAAATTCTGAAAGCTAATAATATTTCAATTTGTATGGTTTATAATACTGCAGTTTTAGAGGTTAATAATATTGAAATTTTTAAGGTTAATATAATTGAAATTTTGAAGTTTAATGATACTGTAATTTTAGAGGCTTTAATATTGAAATTTTTGAGGTTAATAATATTGCAAATTTAAGGGTTAATAATATTGCAAATTTAAAGGTTAATATTGAAATTTCAGAAGTTAATTAGTTCAAATTTTAAGTATGGTAAACTATGCGTAAACTGTTCAGATATAGCAGTACCGTCCTATCAAACACGATTCTAAATTCAATAATATCTTTTCAATTATGTTGTTCGCGTGATTGAAAGCATAATACAGCAGCAAAGTAAAGCTTATATAACAAGGAAATTCAATTATATCCAAGTTTTACAGTCTAAAGCACATTTCTTATTTCTAATACATGAATTAACTACCTTATGCATGCAATGAATTATATACCCATGTCCGCCATTACTATTAGTTCGCGTGTCACCCGATAGTGTCGCAAATAAATTTAACCGTTTTTCGGATTATGGAGGCTATTATAGCAATTTAAATATTTAAGATAATCTCATTTTAATTCACGTTGATATAATTATTTAAGAATTTATCTATTGCTAATTCTGTGAAATGATGGGAATAAATTTGAAAATCCGGAAATGGATGGAACTAGTCAGGAAGATAGAAGAAATAATATAGAATCAAATATATAGTAATATTAAGTTTTATAAAATGATTGAATAATTACTCATAAATAATTATTAACAATTTAATAATGTAAGCTTCAAATTTGTAATTTGGTACCCATCAGTAACAAAGCCCATTTCAAAACTGAAATGAAGAGACA
This sequence comes from Megachile willughbiella, assembly GCA_945859595.2. Taxonomy (NCBI): domain Eukaryota; kingdom Metazoa; phylum Arthropoda; class Insecta; order Hymenoptera; family Megachilidae; genus Megachile; species Megachile willughbiella. Next base: position 6,468,060 of record OX243807.1, read on the forward strand.
TGTTCAAATCCTCGACACTGAATCGTCGTTAAACATGTTGTATGTATACAGAATATTCCGTGCAATAGAACATACTCCCCGAAAGAAGTGTCACCAACGTCCCGAGTTTTTAGACGCAATAGCACCTTAGGTAATCCTGGAAGTAAGAGGAGGATTTTCGCTGCAGCAGTCGGAGGAAATTAATTCTCGCTCAGGAACAGAGCTATTCTTCGGTAGCTGGTGTACCTTATTTCCTGAACCCTCGGGTCATACGTTTAATCAATTGGGATTTAGAGGGAAACATAAGGACACGACTCTGTATCCTCTGCAAAAATGCAACACGTCAGAAAATACATCTAACATCCTCAGCTTATGAACTCATCTTCCCACTTTACTTCCACGTAAGACTTCTGAACCTTATTTTATTTCCAAAATAACCCTTAAGCGATATTATAATTATTTACATTATTAGTAGCATCTATGCACCTAACCTAATTCTTCTATAAAATAAAAATATTAAAAATACTCTTTCATAAATAATTCGTGTATTCAAAAGTCTGGTGCTTGCATGTCTTCTAATTATTTGTTTAAATAAACATGCAAGCGAATTTTGTCACATTTCACATAATTCAATAAACTCTATTTAGTCTTTTATGTAGTCGAAATACTTTGAAAATCCAACAGAAGCTAATTGAAATAAATATAATTACAAGGAAATTCGATCACAAGATAGAAGGTACATTTTATGAATGCAAGACGCAGCAAAGACAGTACGCGATGTGCTCGCTTAATATTACGAGGGTAAACGCATAAAGGTATCAAAACACGGGTGTCTTAACAAGGTTCTCGCCGGAAGCAACATCATGAGAAAGGTGGTTGTTGTTCCGTGTAGCAAGGTGAAAATCAAGGAGAGAAGCGATTACAAGATGGTGGCAACGGTGACGGTCCACGGTGGAAAGGGGGAAAGGTGACGGGAAGAAAATGTCTGGTGTCCGTTCTTTAACTAGCCACGGGAAAAACGGAGGGCATCCTGCTTTCTTTCTTCTCGGACGCGTTTAATTTAGCTGCCTAGCGAAAATCGAGCGAATCGAGTAAACCGGTGGACGAATAGATGGTGCACTTACAGCGAGATAAGTGGCAGCAGTGCTGGCTGCTTGTTTGCTAATCTAGAAGAGCACCCGGGATTATCTGTTGCAAGCTGTTGCGGTGTAGAGTGATCGTTAATGGTGTTAGCCTTCTATGGGTATCATGTACGTACGTATATAGAACGTTCGGTTTAAACGTGTACGCTGAATCATTGTAGGCTATCGAAGATAAACGAAAACTGTTTGTCCTCAGACCGCTTAATTTGAAAGTTAGAAAGTGACGGCGAAAGTGAGTCTTTGGGATAAGACCGGAGGTTGGAGTAAAAGTTCATGTGGTCACTGGTGCCATTTTTTAAGGGACTTTGGCAATTTGATACTTGCTTCTATGTAAGCTACAGTCAGAAATTAGAATGGCTGTGGTTAATTGAGGTTAGGATTTTGAGTTGCATTCATGTGGTCACTGGTGGCATTTTTTAAGAGACTTTGACAATTTGATACTTTTATTTAAACTACAGACAGAAATTAGAATAACTATAGTTTAATGAGGTTAGGTGACAGATTTTGTTGTATAGATGTGGTCAATGTAGATGCCATTTTTTGAAGGGCTTTGGCAATTTGATATTTTTATGTAAGCTTGAAGGTCAGAAATTAGAATAGCTATGGTTAGATGAGGTTAGGATTTTGAGTTGCATTCATGTGGTCACTGGTGGCATTTTTTAAGAGACTTTCACAATTTCATACTTTTATTTAAGCTACAGTCAGAAATTAGAATAGCTATGGTTTAATGAGGTTAGGTGACAAATTTTGTTATATAGATGTGGTCAATGTAAATGTCATTTTTTAAACAGCTCTGACAATTTGACACTTTTATGTAAACTTGATGGTCAGAAACTAGAATAGCTATGGTTAAATGAGGTTAGAATTTTGAGTTGCATTCATGTGGTCACTGGTAGCATTTTTTAAGAGATTTTGACAATTTCATACTTTTATTTAAGCTACAGTCAGAAATTAGAATGGCTATGGTTAGATGAGGTTAGAATTTTGAGTTGCTTTCATGTGGTCACTGGTGGCATTTTTTAAGAGACTTTCACAATTTCATACTTTTATTTAAGCTACAGTCAGAAATTAGAATAGCTATGGTTTAATGAGGTTAGGTGACAAATTTTGTTGTATAGATGTGGTCAATGTAGATGTCATTTTTTAAAGGGCTTTGACAATTTGATATTTTTATGTAAGCTTGAAGGTCAGAAACTAGAATAGCTATGGTTAAATGAGGTTAGAATTTTGAGTTGCATTCATGTGGTCACTGGTACCATTTTTCAAGAGACTTTCACAATTTCATACTTTTATTTAAGCTACACTCAGAAATTAGAATAGCAATGGTTTAATGAAGTTAGAATTTTGAGTTGCATTTATGTGGTCACTGGTGTCATTTTTTAAGAGACTTTGACAATTTGATACTTTTATCTAAGCTTGAAAGTCCGAAACTAAAATAGCTATGGTTAAATGAGGTTAGGTGACAAATTTTGTTGTATAGATATGAATATAGATGCCATTTTTTGACTTTGACAATTTGATATCTGTTTTCATGGAAGCTAGAAGTGACAAATTAGAGCAGCTTTGGTTACTATGCAAATTAAATCGTATCTATGGTGAGTGGGCTATTAGGTTAGGTTAATTCGTTAAAACCTCCACATCGTTATTCAGAGTAGTGAATTAATAATATGTTCAAGAATTATCGATGGAATGTAACCGCAACCTAACCAAATGTAACCTAATCTGTCGTTAAAACATTTATAACGCTATTGAAGACGTATTAACCTAACTTTACCAAATCCAACCTGAGTCGTTAAAGCTTTCAGTTTAAGATAACCTTGAGAAGATAATTTACTCAAAATCAAAGTCTCGTTTCAATAAATATTTGTGGAGTAACTAATTGAAGCTTAATATTACAACAAAATTAATGTAAATAATCAAACATAGACTAATTCTATGTCCATAAAATTGATACACTGAAATTTATAATACATCCTCATAATAAAAATTTACTCATTTTTAATTATAATTGAAGTTTTCATTTAATGTTATTATTACAATTTTAATAGTATTCTGATACATAACTTATTCTGTCTTATGTTAAGAATATTGTAAAACCTAAATTTTAATAACAATTCAAAACTGTTATTACAAACAACAAATGTTTATCACGTGAATTAAATTCATATCACCAGTTGCTGATGATTTCAGATGTCAAGCAATGTTAACATATTCAGAGTTATGATATCCAGTGACGAATGTAGATGTAGATGCACACTCCATGCCATAAACCATAGAACCGCTGTTCATTTTCGACGATGGGAAAGCTATCGATAACATTCCATCAACACAGAAAGCTCCCCAAACCATGAGACTTCTATCTCTGAAATTTCTTCGAGAAATGTGAACATGAACTTCTCTACATACGTTTCCTCCACATAAATAATTTCCGTTGATATCCAAATTAAAGCACTTCATCGTCAAAAAATATCCACAGGTGATACAGTTAAATTTATTTATCACATTTCATTCTCTGTACGTATTTATTATTTTGTATCCTAAAATAATGAAATCCACGTGACCCATATTTAAATATTTGTTTTCGTTGCTCTTTATGTATTTCACTTTTTAAATTTTCAAAGTTATTGCAGTGTTAACAATAAATAGTACAATTTTGTGGTTTGTGAATATTTATGAATTTCTATTTTCTCCATCCTCAAATTGTCATCACTCATTTCGCTCACCTTCTATTTTCTGATCCCAGTTATTTATAAAAAGTTAAAAGATATAATCAAAAAAGATAGATATCCACCGTATAATTTCTAATTAATAGTTCATTTGCATCGAATGTTTCGTGCTTTCCATTTCATGCAAGGCTTATCATTCATGTGATGCTATGAATAATTCACATCAATATATGTGAGCTAATACGATAGAAAGGAAACTGCGATAAATGAACATTTGTCAAGCAGGAAGTACAGAAACAGCTTTGCTTTTAGTTTTATCTCTAGGCAGAAAAGCGACGATAGTATCGATCATATAGCGTGCATTGATTGGTCGGACACGAACACATAAATGGCTTTCTGAAATATAGTGAACAATTTTTCAAAAGTAACTGTGTCGTAACAGTTTCGAAGAATTGACGTATGTGAAGACTAAAATATCGAATAAATATTAGCCATATTATACAACCTTGTGCTAAGAGTCCACTTATGTCAATAAAATTGTGCTATTAAAAAAAAGTGTCTTATTCGTGACAAGTTTTTACATTTGAAAAAGTAAAAATAATCTATTATTTTTTGTTAATATTTCAATTTTTATGAGGTGAAAGAAAACAGAAGACTAAGGTGTTATCGATAAAAATAAAATAAAATAACTAATTTTTTCTATAACTAGTATGTGCATTCTAACAATTAATCTAATTAGATACATTTCTTTTTCTTCGCCCTTTTACCACATTTGTTAACACGTCGACTGCCACGTTGAAGCAATTTTATTAGATAGTATTTTTATTTATGACAAATGTTACCAAATATTATTATAATGTTTTATCACACTTTTTCAAATAGTCAGTACGAACGAGGACTAAATTCTTAATAATACAGATGATAGATTCATATGGAAGTTTAAGCATCATATGTGGCAGTCGAAGTGTTAATACAATTTTTCGAGAGGTACATTTTTAGCGTGCAATTTTAATTTTGTTAATTTATTTATTATACGAACTCTCCAAAAATATTACGCTGTCATCCCTATATTTGTACAGCAATGTTAAATAAGTATTTAGTATATAAATGCATGCTGAACAGTGTAAGATAATAGCCAAGCAGGAAGCAACAACATCCTGCCACAACACCCACCATAAAAATGCAATCGTTAAACTTCTAAACATAAACGTGACACCATCATGCGATCATGATACAACAGGTAGCACATGAACGGAGATTTCATCAAGATAAACCATTGTACACAGACTGCAAATTTTCTAAATTCGTCTCAGCAAATTTTGATAAAATATGAATGAAAGATGGCATCAGTAAACTAACCTCAAATTTATCTACATCTACCCAAAATTGAATTAGCGATCCTCCAACTGAAAATCTTACACGTTGAGTGAAAAGTGGGTCGTACAAAAATTGAGTGTCATTCTGAAACTTTCCTAATACATTATCTTTAAGTGACCAGAACAAATGATGGACGTAAAGTGACAAATCTGCGCAGTAGAGAAAATGCGAAGTTAAGCGAAGTTCCGAGATCCAGTGAAGTTCCCTAATGTTTATGGTGTTTCTGTAACATGTGGTTGCACGGGTACTTTTCTGTTTAGTAATTGTAATTTAAGTAAATAATTTAAGGAAACAGTAGATGTCAAGGGAGTTTAAGTAGGGATTCTACAAATTTTTTGAGACATTAACCACGTTGACCTTGAAATATTCAAGGTCAACATTCTCAACAACTTTTCCATATACACGTAAGTGGAATTAATTTTACTTTTGTACACGTAAAAATATTTCAAATGCAATTATTTGTAGAAAGGATTTGATGGATTTCATTGACGTTAAAATATGCTATCTTAAGCTTGTTCATGCTTAAAAAAATTTTACTTGTCATTATTATAACTTTACTTAAAAAGTGAAGTTGACTTATTTAAATAAATATATTATTTTTAATTATAATAAGCTACTCCACATGAAATTTCAATGAAGGTAATTTAACCTAACCAATATTTAGTCACATAAGAGTATTAATTAACCTTGATTATATTTCAAATAATCCTTGTTAACATTTTAAAACGGGGGAGTATATACAGAGTGTGTGATATTTTTAATTATAAAATCACGAAAGCTTCATACAAAATTTTAATGGTATTGTGTGGTCGACGCTTCAATGGCATTATGCGGTCAACCACACACTGACCACTTGATATTATAAAAATTTTATATAAACCAGCTTTTGCGTTCTTATGAGTAAAAATTACGTCACTTACACCCTGTACTCTATTTTCTTTTTACCATAAGTTATTTTTTTAATGAACAAACTTTTTGTGAATAGGAGAGGTTAAGACCACTTTGATAAAATATGACGTCATTGACATCTATTAATCTATTATGTTTGCATTAACTCTAAAACTAAGTCCAATATAGCAAAATATTCTTAGTTATTTTGCTTTTACTTTAGTTGTAAACGTGAGGTGAAGCTTTTTTTATAATTAGCAAGGTTTTTATAAATGTCAGCAAGGTCACTTTGACAAAATATTTTGTCATTGAAATCCAAGTGTACTTTCAGATCAAAAATTGTACCTTGAAACTACGTCCTAACCATATTTGCCCATAAAAGTTAGAATGTGAAGTTATTTAAATAACAGCTAATAATAAAAACGAGTAAGGTTAGAACTTTAACAAGATGGAGCTTAAACAAGCTGTATCAACTGATCGTATATCGTAGAGGAACCAATTGTTATTATGATAAAAATGTTATAAAGCCACAGAGGTGTTCCTTTCGGACCCTTTCATCCTTGCTCCTTTGTTTGCATGCTCGCGAAGCGATCGATCATCGATATCCACGTCAGAAGGAATTTTCCAGGATACCTTCTGGCCTTGTCGATCCCTTAAGTTCCAATAATAACTGGCTGGAAAAAATCAGCGTTAAATATATGGTTCCCAGGGTGATGATTTAGAGCATCCCTCGTGCGATCGTTTTTCAGCATCTGACGTGTATCCAGCGTTAAGTGCCTACGTGTTCCAGCTATAACGTCGACGTTTGTAGGCGAGTTCCCGTATATCTGTATTGAATTGTACAAGGAACATCTTCATCCGTATATATTCGTCGGCTGTTACATAGCGTTCTGATTGTGTTCGTACCACGTAACGCAAATCGTAATGCCGGCATTATACGCGTAGCTCTAACTGCTGAATCCTCCTGTACATGCTCCCGGGCTTCTGTATAATCATCATTGTTTCATACGCTTCTGAATGTCTTGCATCGAAAGCATCTTCCGATGAGGACCTAATTGTGCGCTGGGCAAAACGAAACTTACGCTTACGTTTCAGTTAATTCGACTTCGAGTAACTATTTACTGTTTTCGGTAACATCTTCTTGAATCGCTGTATTTACACATATTTTACTCTTTTAGAGAGGTTCAACCTTTTCTCATTAACTCCAGAAAAGATGCTGAAAACTTGTGTCACGTCAGGAATGAAATTTGCAACGAGACAAATATGTCATTTGAATATGTAATAGCGAAAGAAATGTAGCGAATAAAATTTTGAAAAAAATATCCAGTTTTGGCAGGCCGTTCGAAATCTCCGCGCAATTTGTCGAAAGATACACGGTTCAGCAGTAAAGTAAACCGTCAGAAAATATTTGGACACGGTGCTTCATCATCGTAGATGCAGAAGAACAATATTGGTTCCTATCGTTTCCGCTATGGCAAAAATCCATTTTGTTTCTGAAGCCGAGTGTTTCGGTGCAGACGCCGCAAATAGATCGGTCCTTCGATAACAGGCAAAGGATAAAAAAAAAGGTACAGAGGAGCACGCTGTTACGATTTCAATTTTTTCAAAAAACCGACGTAATACCGACTGCGTCAACAATACCGTGCGCTTTCCTAAACGAAACGATTAATCGATGGAACCATCGATTGACATTGCCCCGCGTGTTCGATACTACGTGAATCGAACTGCGAATAAAAGTCAGTTACGTAGCACGATAAAAATTCCGGTGACCATTGATTTTGCAGGAAGAAAGTGTTATCGCAGGAGATAAAATTTTATTTCCTTTTACGATCCTGTCCGTGGTTACTTAGCGTCCTGCCTGCTATCGTCCTGTTGCAATTCTAATATCAATAACGAAACGTTTTCTGGAATTCAAGGTTTTTCACGGGAATTTATGTCGTAATATCGGGGCCCCTCGAATAGTCTGGCAATTCACACGGAGACCATAATCGCAATGTTAATGATAATACGTTCCGCAATTTGTTACGTGACTGTGAGATTTTTAATTTTAGCACTGCGCAAAATGTTGTGGTTATTAGAAAATACGCGCGATGCTTTTTGCAGAATTTTTAGAATCAAAAATGCATGAACGAGCACTGGGTTGCAAAGGATGGCTTTTTGTGATTCCCTAATGGCCAGCAGTTTTGTGGTTATTTGCGACTACCGTTTTATTTAATATTTGACTAACATTAAATAATTTTAAACTGGTTGATTTTTATAATAGTGAAGGATATAATTATTTGTAGTTAGTATATTTTGTGTGTGTACTTTTAGGTTAGGTTAAACTGGCAAAAAACTTTGAAAGGAAATGGCGTTCAAATTTCTCAAATTTTGTCTCATTCACTTTTTGTGTTATAATGTGTACACAATATTGATAATATTAGTATGTTATATATTAATATACCAAATTAATGTAAAAATATTATTTTACGACGTGTGGTGGCGCTGTCACTTTTCCTTTCTCAAAAACGTAAACCGATACATAAATTAATACAATTATGATAAATCAACATTTTCACAACTTTATTAACAATTTCATTAGTTATCGTTTGAATAAAATGGTATCGAAAAGTAAGATCTAAACAAACTACTTCTACTAAATGATTATTAATTTTGTATATTTTTCATAATGTATAAAATTTCAAGTACCTATTCTTTGAAAACAGCACATAAAACATACATAAAGTACTGTATATAAAATAAATATCTATATAGTATAAGAAGTACCTATATAAAACCTAGTACATAAACGCAAACATCTCTAAATAAGTACCTATATAAAACGCCGTACATAAAATGTCTCATATTTCTTCATGAAAAACAGAAAACACTGAAAAAAAAAGAAAAAATTCAAACGAGTTCCAATTAATCAAATTTATTGTTTTCGTTAAACGATGCGTTATCAGCCTCTCTTCAAACTCTCAATATTTTTATAATTACAAACCGTTCCTCTTTTTAATTACGAGCATGTATTTAATAAATTTCAACAAAAAGAGAACGTATTTTTTTAAATTCTGACAAAAGGTTGCAATTAATTTTGCACGAGTGCATTTAATAAATTAGCAATACCTGGTGCAGAAAGAAATACTTATTTTATTTAACAATCGAAAATCATTCTCGTGATTGTAAAATCTATTACGGAATGTCCTGTGTATCGGGTAGCTACGGAAAGATCGCAAACAAGGTGGAAAAGTTTCGACTGCTGTAAAGAAATTATAAAGTTTAAAATCACATTGCATTTAATGAGAAAGTAGCAAGAAGTGGTAATTTCCTGAAGTTGCTCCCGGTCTGCGGTGGAAAAGGAACAAGACTGCGTTCCCATCCCCCCCGAACGACAAAACGTACCTATGTCTACGACCAGGTTATCCCAACAGTGGAAAAATTCATTTTTAGGATTACCTCCCATGCGTATTCCAGGCTTGATATCAATTTATCGAGAATCCATCGATTCTTGCCATTTCTCCATGCAGAATGGCCCCGCAAAATTTCTTTATACTCCCCTGGAGGCCGATATGTTCTCATACGGCCGTGTGCCACTCGCCAAACCTTTCATTTGTTATCAAAGAAACGTTTTTCAGCTCCCACGTTTTGTCTTCCCTTTATAGAAAGATCAGAGAAACTTTTCACATTCGACGCTCGTAATGATCCAACTAAAATTTATTCATATTTCAATTTTGCGTGTCTAATTATTCCATTGCTTTCTAACACCATAATTTTTATAATGAAATTCTTCCTACCATTATAAAAATTGCAAGAAATATCATAACTTAATTTAGAAATTTTCTAAAAGAAAATTCGATTTAAAATTTCAAGGTTAAAAATCGTCAAAAATCTTATCTTTGAACCCATGATGTCAATGTTGGGTAAAATACAATTTCCGATAGGGAATCAGGTTTTTGGGCAAGTGCAATTAGGTTTTGGAACATTGGTCAACAAAATGGCTGCTGAAACATAAGATGTCTCCTTAACATATGTGGCGACATGTGGCGATCAAGATAGGATCAAGCTATTTACTTTTACCTATTATCTGCAAATTTCCTTTCCCCTAAAAAATTGACCCGAGCAAATTTTAAAAGAACCTATCGACCAAAGTTAAGTAATTTATATGCAACAATAAATCCACATAAATAATCCGACGAAGGTTAAAGAATTTTCTTGCTCATTTAAACGGAAGTCGTAAATTGGATTACTTCACGTAAAGATCTTTCCTTGAAATTCAGATAATCAGGTTTGAAGATAAAGTTTCGAGGGTCCCGTTTATTTGAAACAAACGGTGGACGTAATCCAATCGCTCGAACAATTAGGTCGTTAAGGCGTAAACTGATTATGCGTCGGTAATTGCCGCGAAATGTATGCTTCTATCAGTGGTAATGGGCTGCTCGAAGGTACACCTTTGTTCTATGTGTGCAAGTGGGTTGTGTACCTGAAGGGGTGGCCACCAGAAGAGTGGAGAGAACAGGAGGTGCGACCAGGCGAAGCCCCTTAAATCGTGCTCTATGTAACGATCGGGCATAGTAATGAGGACAAATGAAGTGGCTGAATTATACGCGAATGTCCCTATGGGAAGCAGGTACCCGCTGCTCATGAGTTATTCATGGGAGTCTATCATAGCCACTCCATCCAGATTGCGAGATTAATCGAGCGCGCGTACTCCTTTGCCCGTCCATCCCGCCCTCTGCCCATCACCGTCTACCTTCTTCATCTTTTCCTTACCTCTTCTCGCCCACATTCCTTTAACACTTTGTCGAACCGTCACCCACGATCTTTCGTCCAACAAACGAGTTTTTTTCGCCAGGGCCTCTAAGTCGAGCATGTAATTTCATTTCGAGATCTTACAAGCGTTCTACGTGTTAGCCAAGAATTGGTTATTCCATTACCTCTTGTTTGCAACTGTCTGAAATGGCAATTAGCTTTGGAACTGTGAAATTCATCGCTTTCCAAATGTTATTTATTACTGTCCATTTTATCATTTTTCTCATTATTCGACTATTAATTATATTGCTGTTAAAGATGGTTATACATCTTTCTTGTATTGCTTATATTTGTACGATGTGGTTTGTGAAGCTCTCTAACCCTCCTTAATTCCCTACCTGGTTATTGAAAATTTGAATTAAACTGCTCCCTTTTAATTTAGTACAGCATTTATATCCAAATGGTTTGTAACCCTGACTTGTAATGACGAAATACACAGTTCTAACCCGTTGTAATCATACAGTATGTCCTATACCTGGTACATGTTTCGTTCAATCCTTACCGTTCGGATTTTTCCGCAAGGAACACGTACTTGCAATTCCCCTTGATTTATATCTCCGCTCAGGAACGAGTAATCAAGTAACGAGTGAATCTGTCCGTGTGCGTCTATTTGTGTGCGTATAATACGTTTGAAATTGAAGTTGATCGAATCGTTTCAGAAGTTGAAGCGACCAGGTGGAGTCGTGTCGGTTCGGTTCGATTTAGAGCATGTTCAATCAGGAGGTAAAGCCTCTTTACCGAGCACCGGAAGCCCCTGCCAAAGACGATGATATCGGCAATGGCGATGCTCTGACATCGACGATAATGGCGACGAAGTGAAATGATTTGTCCTTGGCCATTATTGCCGCAGGAACCGGCGGTTGTCCAAGCATGAGCTGGATGAGACAGCGAGTCGTTCGAGGAAAGTTAAATCGAGTAAAAGCACAGGGAGACCGCACCAGAACGTAAAATGGTTGCTCTCTCACGTACAACGTACGTGTACGTCGAACGATAAAATAATAATAGAAGGAGAGAGATGAAGACACGAAAGACGGTTCCTCGTGAGCTCGAATTTTTAGATCCGACTATTTCTCCAGAGGGCTTTTGCGACACCGGTAAGGGTCACTAATACGAGTGCAGTATATTTGAAATATTGTTGGCAATTTTGGAGTCTGTAACAACCTAATAACGTTACGTAGTTTATAGTCCACGTATTTTGCAGTTAATCTTCTACTGGATAATTTCACAAAACTTTGTGAATTAAAACCTAACCATAACTTTTGATATTTTCCTGATCATTTGCAAGTTTCCATAGGTAGATGCTTAGGGATTCGCCCATTCTGTAAGAACCTAATAACGTTACGTAATTTATAACCAGCACCTTCTCCACGTAATTTGTAGTTAATCCTCAGCTGGATAATTTCACAAAACTTTGTGAATTAAATAAACACACTCGTGATTTTGAAGAAATATCTGGTTTTACTATTAATTCTAACCTAACCATAACTTTGGATAAGGTATTTTCCTGATCATTTGCAAGTTTCCATAGGTAGATGCTTAGGGATTCGCCCATTCTATAAGAACCTAATAACGTTACGTAATTTATAACCAGTACCTTCTCCACGTATTTTGTAGTTAATCCTCTGCTGGATAATGTCACAAAACTTTGTGAATTAAATAAACACACTCGTGATTTTGAAGAAATATCTGGTTTTACTATTAATTCTAACCTAACCATAACTTTTGATAAGATATTTTCCTGATCATTTGCAAGTTTCCATAGGTAGATGCTTAGGGATTCGCCCATTCTGTAAGAACCTAATAATGTTACGTAATTTATAACCAGTACCTTCTCCACGTAATTTGTAGTTAATCCACTGCTGGATAATTTCACAAAACTTTGTGAATTAAATAAACACACTCGTGATTTTGAAGAAATATCTGGTTTTACTGTTAATTCTAACCGAACCATAACTTTTGATAAGATATTTTCCTGATCATTTGCAAGTTTCCATAGGTAGATGCTTAGGGATTCGCCCATTCTATAAGAACCTAATAACGTTACGTAATTTATAACCAGTACCTTCTCCACGTATTTTGTAGTTAATCCTCTGCTGGATAATGTCACAAAACTTTGTGAATTAAATAAACACACTCGTGATTTTGAAGAAATATCTGGTTTTACTATTAATTCTAACCTAACCATAACTTTTGATAAGATATTTTCCTGATCATTTGCAAGTTTCCATAGGTAGATGCTTAGGGATTCGCCCATTCTATAAGAACCTAATAACGTTACGTAATTTATAACCAGTACCTTCTCCACGTATTTTGTAGTTAATCCTCTGCTGGATAATTTCACAAAACTTTGTGAATTAAATAAACACACTCGTGATTTTGAAAAAATATCTGGTTTTACTGTTAATTCTAACCTAACCATAACTTTTGATAAGATATTTTCCTGATCATTTGCAAGTTTCCATAGGTAGATGCTTAGGGATTCGCCCATTCTATAAGAACCTAATAACGTTACGTAATTTATAACCAGTACCTTCTCCACGTATTTTGTAGTTAATCCTCTGCTGGATAATTTCACAAAACTTTGTGAATTAAATAAACACACTCGTGATTTTGAAGAAATATCTGGTTTTACTATTAATTCTAACCTAACCATAACTTTTGATAAGATATTTTCCTGATCATTTGCAAGTTTCCATAGGTAGATGCTTAGGGATTCGCTTATTCTATAAGAACCTAATAACGTTACGTAATTTATAACCAGTACCTTCTCCACGTAATTTGTAGTTAATCCTCTGCTGGATAATTTCACAAAACTTTGTGAATTAAATAAACACACTCGTGATTTTTAAGAAATATCTGGTTTTACTATTAATTCTAACCTAACCATAACTTTTGATAAGATATTTTCCTGATCATTTGCAAGTTTCCATAGGTAGATGCTTAGGGATTCGCCCAATCTGTAAGAACCTAATAACGTTACGTAATTTATAACCAGTACCTTCTCCACGTAATTTGTAGTTAATCTTTTGCTGGATAATTTCACAAAACTTTGTGAATTAAATAAACACACTCGTGATTTTGAAAAAATATCTGGTTTTACTGTTAATTCTAACCGAACCATAACTTTTGATAAGATATTTTCCTGATCATTTGCAAGTTTCCATAGGTGCTTAGGGATTAGACGATTACAAGACTTGCTTCTAATTTACAGCTACAGTTACAGAGCTCTTCCAACTTCTCACTACAGTTACAGACCTAAACTTCTAATTACAGCTACAGATTTGAACTTCCAATTGCAATTACAGATTTAAACGTTATGTTATAAATCCAATAACTGAATATTTAAATATGTGTAAGAGATCATAGACCTTACAACTAAATGCAGTTAATATACGCAATGCATGTGTTGTGGAATGAAATCCTCAAGTACCAACCCAAACTTTCAAATTGAGTGTTTCATCCTGTAATTTGTTTCGCATCCTGTAAACGCTTTTCTTGTGCGATTACGAGAATTAGCCCATCATGCTTTCATCCTATATAATTAACTTTTAATCGTTGTTAAAGAGGATTTGCAGGGATTAAAATGTTGTAACAAGGGAAAAAGGATTTGTTGGTGCATTTAAAGTGGCCAACTTTAGTACCTACACAAAGTCACTTTCATTTAAAAATAATAACTTTGAAGTAACGATGTATATTCAATGTTCCGATAAAAAAATATCATATATGTATTTAATATATTGTAGTATCTGTTGAAGAGTATACACAGGGCGTTTTACAATCGTGATTTCCAAGTGCCACGTTTGTTTTGCGTGTCGTAAAGGCGGTGAAATTGACGTTTCTAATCAAATTATATGAAGTGGTTACTGAAACATCCTCCTTCTCTCCACATCCCGATTCATATGACTTCCTCGTTTTCCTTAAAGTCGAGTCTGCTTCCAAGGGAACCGGTTTCAAGTTAATTATCGAGACGCAGAAGAGAAGGACGGAACTTGTGAAACAACAGACAGAAGATAATCTGTAGCACTGCTTTGATCAAGAGGACCGGAATACAGGGTGTGTTGATACAAGGGTTCATTAAAATTATGTTATAGTATCAGCTTCATTATTTACTACGCGTTGCACAGGATGAACTGCATATCTGAAAACTCTGCGGTGCCAGAGAAAGCCTTGGGACGATCTGAATTTGTGGGACACTTCAAATTATTGAATTTTTGAATCTCGTGTCTTTTTTCAAAAATAAGCTTCTCTTTCGATCCTTAAACAGAGCAATACAACACAGGGCAATATAATTTAAAACAGAGAAAATTGTTATATATTTTGTAACATGTACTGCGTGTACGAATTTTAAATACAGAGTGTTTTCAAAATAAGACATATATTTTTTTTTAGTATGGTATAGGTCATTTGGTTTAATTTTCCTAATGGATTTGTCTTAATTTTTATATTCAATTTATCTGAATTTTTTATTGTCAGTTTGTCTGAATTTTTGTAATAAATTTGTTTAAATTTTTGTAGTGAACTCGTCTAAATTTTTGTAGTCAATTCATCTGAATTTTCGTTAATTTTTGTATAATATCTCAGGTAATAAGTTCACCATGTACGCTAACCTTCAAAAACATCTATGAATTTGATTCACTATTATTAATTTACAATGTTATTTTAATCTAGAGTGTCATAAATTATTGTAGTGTTGTTACAAGTCTTTAAAGTTTAACAATGCTCAAAGCCTACACGCAAATTAAAGTTAATAGTGCCTAGTTATTACGCAATAATCCTCCAGTGAAAAACGGTACACCAGAACGAATAAATAGCCGGATTTTAGTATATTGCCTCTATTTGCCAAGCAATTACTTTAGCAATTGGGTTATCCCGGTCGTTGAGAGTTTCTTTTCCCTTAAACTTTATAATTGATGAATACCATTTCTAATGTAGCAAATCCTGTAAGATTAAAACCAAGACGAAGTTAGCGAACGATCCAGTTGCAACATCCATTACTCGTCCCCGGTTAGAAATCCATTTAATAGAGTAGTTAGTGGCGCGTGTCGGTTGCGTGTGTTTTCGTTTTTCAGATGGTCCAAGATGGAAACGTAATTTTGGCTGCAACCGAGACTGGATGGTGGCCAACAGCTTCAAGTGTCTGCGATTGCAACGTTATCAGTTTCTGTGTGTACCTACAGCTCGTTACAAATGGGAATCACTTTTGAAGCATTGTGCATATTGATTTTAATTATGAATATATTGGTAAAATTATGCAAAATTAGGTGTACAAATTTTATTTTCACACATACGATTCTGACAATATTTTTAGCACAGTCAAGTTCGAGGTTTTAAAGACTATCAGATTTCATGTCCTCGTATTCAGTACGAGGTTATATTATTTATATTGTTATTTCTTATTATTTATTATATTATTCCTCATTTATTATTACATATCAATAGTAAATATATGTTCAAATATAATTTTAATCTCGTACCACCGAATGATACATTTGCCCACTAATATTTATTTAATATATAATTCTTAATTTTATTGCAATACAATTGTGTTATTGAATGTTTAAGATTTATAATTTTGACGTCACATAAATATCTAAGAAGTTTACGAAAGGTACACGTGTTTTAGTATAATTCTGTATTCAATTTTAAATATTTCATTGTTTCAGGTCAGCCATTTTGAATTTAACAGGTGCAAATATTAAGTATTAGAAGTTTAAGATTATTTGCAACTTTCACGTGAAATTAATACTACATGAAATGACAATTACATAATATTTAAAGGTTAACGATTTTATTAACGATGCATAATAACATTAATCTTCACAAATAGTGCTTACGAAGAAACATTTAGTCCTCTTTGTTCACTGTATTTTCAGTATTGTAAATTTATAAATATTTCTAAAATCATTTCAAAACATAACCTCTTCAAACATGGACACAAATATACAGCCTTATATGTACACGTCACTTTTCATTGTATATTATCATTTTCCACATTTTCTTCTTCAATTACTATCAATTTAAAATACTGAAGACAAAAAAAATCATTCCGTTTCTTAACCTTAAAATCATTTTCCTCAAGGGGTTAAGAATTAAGAATTAAACGAATTGCTATAAATTATGTATAAAGTGTCAGAGACAAGAATTATAGTTACTTTATAAGAATTTACCATCGTAAGGCGTTAAGCCAGAATCTCAGCAGGCAGCGTCATAAACCCCTTGATGATGAAGTAGAAATACCTACGTTTGGAGCAACTTCGAACCACAAATATCTATAACTTCTCTGTACTTTCTCAAAAAACAGACAGTGAACTCACAAATCATGGTGTAGTCACCTTAGTGGGTATTTAACATGTTTCATTATGGTGTTAGGTGAGAAAAAGCGCTGTTGCAACAATTCATTGCAAAACATGTAGAGTGGAGAATATCTGGGTCAAACTGTTTAACCATTGTTGCGGTCTACAGCAAGTACCTACATTCTAGCAAGTTTGTATATAACACTTTACGTGCATATGTGACATTTCTACTTTGTTTTTGGAACTTTAGAAACTTGGGTTTTCAGATGTTTTCAGAGTTGGGTCTTTGGGAGTGTAAGGATTTGTGCACTTGAGAATTTGGGGATTTGAAGGTTTTAGAATTTGAGGATTTGAAGGTTTGAAGGTTTAAGGATTTGAGGATTTGAGGAATTTAGAATTTTAGAATTTTAGAATTTTAGAATTTTAGAATTTTAGAATTTTAGAATTTTAGAATTTTAGAATTTTAGAATTTTAGAATTTTAGAATTTTAGAATTTTAGAATTTTAGAATTTTAGAATTTTAGAATTTTAGAATTTTAGAATTTTAGAATTTTAGAATTTTAGAATTTTAGAATTTTAGAATTTTAGAATTTTAGAATTTTAGAATTTTAGAATTTTAGAATTTTAGAATTTTAGAATTTTAGAATTTTAGAATTTTGCAAGCTCACAACATTACAGCCTCATAATTTTGCAAACTTACAATCTTGCAATCTTACAATCTCACAATCTTGCTGTCTCACAATCTTGCGATCTCACAATCTCACAATCTTGCAGTCTTACAATCCTGCAATCTTGCAATCTTGCAACCTTGTAATCTTACAATATCACAATTTTCAATTTCGAAAATTTAATAATTTTGAAACGTGAACCTCCAGAACTCTAAGTAATGAAAATTTACGAATTGGAGAGATTAAGAAATTTATCAATTTTGGAACTCAAAATTTGAACTCAAACTATAAAAATATCAGGAGTCTCAGCACAGCCAACTGAATTGAATGTCACATCAAAGGCACGTACTCATTTATCAAAGAAAATGTATTCACACATTAATTGAGAAGATGTCTTCTTACAAAGACGACATAACTTTCTGACTAGCTCGAAGACTTCTTCAAACTTTTCAATAAATACTCCATCTTGACAAAAATCAGCTACCATTATGAAAGACATTGAACCAGACGTCATATTAGGACCATGTGTGCATTTCATGAGAAAAAGAATATGCTAACATATATATCGAATAAATGTCATTTACCGATAAGAACGACATTTTCTAGCAAACTCAATACATATGGAGCCTAGTGCACCAAACTTCTCAATAAACATTCGATATTTAAGGATATCATCATGAAGATCATGGAATCAGTCATGTCAAGGCCATGTAACAAATATCCACTGACAAAAATGACATAACTCTGTAGCCACCTCAGTACATATAGAGCCTATTTCTTTAAACTTCTCTGTAAACATTCTATATCTAAGAATATCAACCACTATCCTGAAAGTCACGTAATCAGTCATGTCAAGGCCATGTAAGAAATATCCACTGACAAAAATGACTTTGTAACCAACTCAAAAGCTCCTAGGGAAGAACTAGTCTTATAAAGAGCCTAACTCTTCAAACTTGCCAATAAAGGTCCACATCAGCCATCACAAACATCTCACCAGTCAATTCGCCGAAGAAAAGAAATGTGACGCATAAGATGTCGCAAATCGACATTCCGTCCCAAAACAAATGGAACGTTACTCGTTCCGTAATCGTATCAATCAATCTATGCGTGATGTAATTGTTGGTTAAATCAGATAACGATAAATGGAAGAAGACGAAACGCTAAAGTGAATCGATGGAACGGAATAAAAGGTTAAGACTGTTAGATAGGATCACGAGAGGGCGAGATGTTGCGGCTGCGAGCAGCGTAGAGATTCAGAATGTAGCCGAGACGTGCGCTCTCCTGTGGATCCTGACATCGAATCTGCTCGGAGCATCAATTTTCCTTGACTCCATCTTGTAACCCCGTTCGACGATCGTGCACCAACGTTTCTGACTATATCAACATCCGCGGGCGTCTACGGATCGCGATGTACAACAAGATAGGAATTGGGGAACTTCTTCGTTCTAGTACTTTGAATACACTTTGCCTAAAACGCTGGAGTTTCATAGGTAGATCCGGGGTAAGTGTTGTTGCACGTTTCCGTGGAAAAGTGTGTAACGTCGTTGCATTTTGCAGACACCGCTTCTTTTGCCCCGGGTTTGAGGAATACCGTCCATATGGAAAGGCATCGTTCCCGAAACACCAGAACGAAAATCGACCGAACGGTGATACGTTCGGACAAAAATTCGATGAAATTGCGTTCTACGGAATGATATTTTTTTACAAATACCAACTGTTTTGGTGTATATTCGTGTATTTTATTAAATTACTTTAACCATTTTCTAAATTGGTAATTTGGAAATTTTGGAGTTTGGTATTTTGAGGATTTTTGGATTTGGTTATTTGAGGATTTGGGTATTCAGAAATTTAGGAATTTGGTACTTTGCGGATTTGCAAATTTAGGAATTTGGGGATTTGGGTACTTGGAAATTTGGGAATTTGATGTGTTGAATGCTATATTTGGTGATTTGGAAATTTTGGAATTTGGTATATTGAGGATTTGTGGATTTGGTTATTTGGAAATTTTGGAATTTGGGGATTTGAGTATTTGGAAATTTAGGAGTTTGGTGTTTTCAATGCTATATTTGGTGATTTGGAAATTTAGGAACTTGGTAGTTTGAGGATTTGGCCATTTGAAGATTTGGAAACTTGGAAATTTGAGAATTTAAGAATTTTGGGATTTGAAAACTTGGGAATTTAAGGGTTAGAGGATACACGAATTTAGAAATTTACAATATTAAGGATTTTGTAATTTAGTAATTTTCCAATTTCGCAATTTTGCTATTTTACAATTTGGTAATTTAGTAATTTAGTAATTTAGTAATTTAGTAATTAGTAATGTGTAATGTGTAATGTAGTAATCTAGTAATCTAGTAATCTAGTAATTTAGTAAATTATTAATTTCGTAATCTAGTAATTTAGTAATTTAGTAATTTAGTAATTAGTAATTTAGTAATTTAGTTATTTAGTAATTTAGTAATTTAGTAAATTATTAATTTAGTAATTTAGTAATTTAGTAATTTAGTAATTTAGTAATTTAGTAATTTAGTCATTTAGTAATTTAGTAATTTAGTAATTTAGTAATTTAGTAATTTAGTAATTTAGTAATTTAGTAATTTAGTAATTTAGTAATTTAGTAATTTAGTAATTTAGTAATTTAGTAATTGCGTAATTAGTAATTGCGTAATTAGTAATTTAGTAATTTAATAATTTAGCAATTTAGTAATTTGATGACTTACGAATGTATAACATTTCGAATTTGGTAATTTGAAAATTAAGAAATTTAGAAATGTAAAAATTAGGAAATTTGGCAATTTAAAAAATTTTTGAATTTGAGAATTTTATCATTAAGGAAGCTTGAGAATTTATCGTTACAATTCCAAATTTTGGGATTTATAGATTTGGAGATGTAGGATCAATATAATCGATGATTACTTACAGTGTGTACTTACAGTGTGTATGATAGAATATTGACTATTCATATCCCCACAACAAAATTCCACTTCCAAATCAGACCACTATACTCAAACTAAACATTCCACCATGAAATAAAATTTTCTAAATCTATTGTTTCATGCGTGATATACTCAGTGAAGATATCGACTAGTAGGAGAATAACTACTTCAAAAAAATCCGTCAAAATCTTCCAATTAGTTTTTACAACCGCCATCAGTAAAAATACCCTCGACTGCAAAGGGTTAACATTGTAGCAATTGTACTAAGAATACTGATATACAGCAAGTTGCAAAATTCCTTAAAACTCTCAAAGGTTCCTTCCCCCAAACCACGGCTGTTTTCATTGCAGCAAACCGTGTCGAAAGTGTAGCTACGTTTCACAGAAAAACGAAGGAGAGGTCATAAAGAAATATTATTCTTGTACTCTTAAAGAGCTGCATAAGCAGCTTCTGTCGAAAAGGATTTAGCGGTCAGGGTGTTCCGTTCAAATCCTCCTTGGTATGCCCTGGATGTGGTCTCCGTTATGGTGGACCGTGCCACGATAAGCAGCCAGGTCCACCGCGAGTAATCCAACCGAACAACGCTGCGTGTTTATATGTTGTATGTAGCTCATAAATAATACGATTTCCTCGGCAACGAGAACTCAAACTATGTTCCTCTCTATGAGATCATTGTGCCAGTTCTGGTTGCACCATGCTACCCCGATCGATATCCTGCCGTAATATTCAACCGGGGCGAACGCTATTCTACGTACGCTTCTTGTCTTCCATTCAACCTAAAAGAGAAGCAAGCTTCGCAAAAGGCATGTTCGCGCAACGTTAATAAATTCTACAAAAGCTTGTGTACAATGCCGGGGCCGGAGACTAGCGTAATTTTGGCCACGTAAGCTATGAAATAAAAGACGCCTCGGATAACGGGGCGCCGGCCATCGTAATTTGTTATCGGCGATATACGGTGCCGCATTTTTTTCCCACGGTCTTAGCCCTTATTTGCATGTTTATTAAACGAAACAAAGGATTCGCGTTCCTTCCGGATGCAATTCGGTTTCTTCCGACAACACTTTCGTGCTAACTGAAAATTTGTTCCACGAGGTGGCAAAATGGCCCAACGATTTATGGTTACGACACTGTCAGATATTTCATCCCTGGCAATTCGAATGGTAAACGCGCTGGAATTTTGACTGTAACTGCGTTTTTGTTTTTATGGGGTGATTCTTCGAGATGGATGTTTATCTCTCAAAAATTTTTTATATTCATAGGATATTTGTACGTCCTCAACAGCAATTAATAGACTAATTTGGATGATTTCAATCGCTGAGCTTGCTGTTAGTATCATTTTTATGAATTTCATATTTTTTTTAAATTAGTTGCATGTTTATACTTAGTATAGAAAAAGTAATTTCATCGACAAAAGGAAATATTTGCAAAATAAAAATTAATAAGTAATGTATGAAGTCGACTAGTGTATAGCCTTTGAATTATACATCTTTATGTGTTATTAAAAATTTTGTAAAAATTTCAAACAAATTATTGTGCGGTTGATTTTTCTATCAAATACATGCTTCATTAAAATATAACACATGTACGATTATACAAAACATATAAAATATATACATGTGCATAAAATACATGAAATATATAAAATACATACATCTGCATAAAATATATAAAATATATAAAATATATACGTCTGCATAAAATATATAAAATATACACATCTACATAAAACATATAAAAAATATACATCTACAAATATATAAAATAAATTCTTGTATAAGATGAATAAAAGATTGCTATCAAATACTATAACGGTTGGAATCACCCTTCTACGTCTTCGCGAAATTTTAGGGGATGTCCCATAACTTTTGAACGGAAGTGTATATAAATTCGTTGCATAGCATCGTCATCCTCCATAGCGATTTACGCGTCACAAATTCACAATGCTACATTATTACAGTTAGATACGCAATCTCCAAGTCCAGATCTTTGGCACAAGTCCTGCACTCGCAGGTCGTGCATGCCAAGATTGTCTGCAACGACCACGAGAAAAACTTATCCAACGATAAATATTTTCGTTGTCGATTTCCGTGTCACTTTTTGTTCCACAATTTTTCTAAAGTTACAAAGCTGTGTTGAATATTACTGTTTTTGTAGAAGGCATTATGCAAAATTGACGTCATAAAAGGATTGTACTGTACATACAAAAATAATAATACACATGTGGATGAATAATTAAATATGGATTCAGAATAATCAGATATGGATTTCATGGTGTTAACATTAGTGGAGTATGACATATGTGCAGACTGTTACAGAAATATCTCCATATGAATCGTGTCTCACTATAAGATCACCAAAAATACAGATATTTTTCCGCTTAATCAATTTGTAAGTGTATTGATTTAACGCGAATAATACTAAAATACTTGCTATTTCTTCCTTAAATTTAATCTTTATACCAGCGAACACATTAAAAATGTAATACATTACTGCATCTATTTTAACGTCGCTATTAAAGAAAAGTATTTCAATAGCGAGAGCTAAAAGCAACCCAAGTTCGTAGCCTAGAGATTTCTTTTTCGAACAGGGTCAGCAAGAGTTAATCTATTTTCCAGGTATACCTTAGTAGGATTCTAACCCATGTCATTAGTGTCGAAGGTAGTAAATTCGCACGCGGCTCCTGAAGAGCAAGATTAAGTGGATCAGAAGTGGATTCACAAGTCACCCTTCGAATCTTGAATAATAACAAATGAGACCTAGTAATTATTTTCGAGTGTATTTACGATCAATATCAGCGAGTATTTCCTTTCGAAAGAGAATTTATTGAATATCATACAATAAAGGAGTAAGGAGTGAATGTCGAGCAGCTTGTTGAAGCCCGAAGCGGAAGAGGAGGATGCTTACGATTCCGGGCATACGCGGTTTGGATGGAAAGGGAGATCCGGTCCACGGTGGATTCTCATGCGGTAAACGAATTAGGGGTTGATTTCTCGGCTAGGTGGCCACCTAGCCGCCGTTTCTGCGAGAAATCCACACAACTTCCACGTGCCGTTTTGTCCACTCTATCGCCTATCTGTCGCCACGGATCGGGGCTAAAGGGTTAGGTATATTGTAACGGCGGTAAGAGATAAAACCAATCGCGTAGCACTGTACACAGAGAAATTTATTGCCGCAGATTATCTGGCCGGGATCCAAACACAAACACATTTCTTCTCGGATACGAAGATAAGATAGAAAGAGGTATCCGCTGACGTTTCCCGGGGAGAAGGAACAGGGACAGCTTACATACAAAGAAACGGGCGGACGAAGAGGGAACACGCCGAGCGAGAAAGCGGAAAGCTCCGACGATGGGCGCGAGTCGTCGAGTTTTCTATTCACTCTACACCCCCTTTCCACCCCACACGTTTGAGCCTGTGTGCGTTTGAATCTCGCGGAAGTAGAGGATTTCCAGGGAAAGACGTGCATCGCTTTTTATCGTTGGATAGACCATTTGAACAACAGCCAACATGGAAAACCGAGACCCAACCGTGTACTACCTCATTTCTCTCTTTCTCTGACCCCTACCGAATCGGTTTCTCCTCCCTTTCTGCCGGCCGCGTTTTTCCCCCTTTTGTCTCCTTCTTCCGCCGATGATCATCCTCCCTGTGGACCTCGCAAACGTCGTCGTGCGGTAATAGATTTATACGTTTGTGCCCTCGACGAAAGGCTGCGTCCCTACACGTGTATCTGGATACGGAAATGGTCATGGGACGTGCATACGATTGTCTTAGAACCGGGACTGGACAACCGATATCAAACCACGGGTTTGCTGAAATATTTGCGGAGACACGGTCGAGGGACAAATTGTAGGAAGAAATGTTTACGTGGAATTTTTGGCATTTTTATGCCTGATCTTTTTTGCCCTTAGGAACTTTCGCTATCTGGTGATTTCATCGTTAATGACAATTTTGAAGAATGTAAAATTCTAAAATTTTTGGGGGTATTTTAATGGAAGATCAAGAATGATCCATTGTGACTTATGACAGAACATGTAATATGTGAGATTTGAACGATTGAGAATATGTAATAATTGATTATTAATTTAATTGACAATCGTTGTCATAAAAAAATTAAACCTTGATATTTAGGGTTGAATTCTAAAATACGTTCAATGCAAATTTTAATTTTGTATCTCAATATTATTACATTCCCTTACAGTTATTTCAATTTTTGTAACATTTACTGACCGTAAAATTAGGAAACAATTTTTGTCGCGGATTCTGTCAAAAATATTTGAAAGACGTGCGAATTCAATTTTCTCGAAAAGTCCCACGTGACATTGTATTCTATATTTTTTACTTATTTGTTGACCTGGATTCTCCACCTTTGCGTTTCTACCATCATTTCCAAAACACTCTATATTTTTTACTTATTTCCTCACGCAAATTCACCCTCTTCTACCACCTTTCTGCAGCGTCCCGAATTCTCTCTTACTTTCCCATGTAGACCCCCTTTTGTACTTTCGGAAACATCCTATATAATTTATCTTTTCACGTAGATTCTTTTCTTCCGTCATTTCAGAAACGCCCTGTATTTTTTTCTTATCTTTTTACATAGATTCTTTTGTACCATTTCGAAAATAGTGTACTTATATTTTCATCCCCTTTTCTTCTGTACCATCACTTCAAAGCACCCTGCAATTTTTATTTACATTTTTATGTAGATTCAACCACTTTCTGTTTGCACTATAATTTCAAAAGCACCCTGTATTTTCGACTTATATTTTCACATAAATTTTACCGTCATTCTGAAAACACCCTATATTTTTCACTTATAGTTTCATGTAGATTCCCCTCTTTTTGTTCGAACTATCATTTTGGAAACACCTTGTACGTCTGACTTATATTTTCTTGTAGATTCAGCCTCTTTTTATTCGTACTATTATTTCGAAAACACCCTGTACTTTTCACTTATACTTTTTTATATATTCACCCTCCATTTATTTCCTCTCTCATGTTGAAAAGTACTCTTTACTTTTCACCTCAATTTTTCAGTATTCGATTTTGTAAATACGCTAATATATTTTATTCCATCTGTCCGTATTTCACCCTCTTTTGGTACTACAATCGTTTATACCTCATCTCTTCACACAGACTCATCCCCTGTTCATCTGTCCCATTTCTTAAACACCCTGTACGTGATCTAAAAGTGCTCATAAGCAGGTTGATCAGTTTATTAGAAGTTCGAAGGGTGGAAGGTTCGAAGGGTTAACGCGAATTATAGAATCGGGATGGGTCACGCGCTAATCCTTTTTATACGCCGACTTCTAACGCCCCATTACCAGTTTCCGCAATGGATTCGCAAAGTGCCAAGGATTCGGATCGATCAATTCACGAGGAAGAAGTCCTGGCTCTTTCACAGCCCCGACTGAGCGAACCGTGTAAATTTCCACCTCCACCCCGGCGACGTTTCTCATTAATCGCTGATCGATCTTCTTGCTGGGTGATTAACGTTCGGCTCGGTCCAGTGGAGGAGGCAGGCGGCGGTGAAGATGAAGAGAAAACGATTCAAGAGGAAAAGAACAATCAAGCGAGGGAAAAAACGAGAGAGGAATGAAAAGAAAAGTGGACAGCAACGGTACATGGAAAACTAGTTCTGTAGATCTAGTTAATAGAAACGGCAAAAAAGGAGATGAAGTCAATCGGTAAACGTGGTAGGAACAATTGATAGAACGGGACAGGGAAACGTCTAGTTGTTTGTAGAGGGTGGAAATTTCGGTGCTACGATTTTATTAGCCAGTTCGGACGATTTGAAAATTGCTGTGCTCGTTGAAATTCGGTGCTTTTGTATTTATAGGTTGGATAAGGAAATTTACGACTTTCGAAATTTGCAAATTGCGCAATTTGGGGATTTGAGAATTTAGGAACTTATTTTGGGAAATATTTAAATAATTTAGGGAAGAGTTAGAAATTAACGGAAGGGTTGAACAATTTGGATACTAAAATTTTCAAGTGGGTTTGAAAGTTTGGAGATTTGAATATTTGCGGATTTGGGGATTCAGAAATTGTGGAATTTGGGAATTTGGGAATTTAGGGACTTAGGTATTTCGGGAAATATTTAAATAGTAACTTATAGTAATAATTTGGGGACGTGCAAAGTTAGAAATTAACGTAAGGGTTGCAAAATTTAGATACTCAAATTTTCAAGTTTGAGGGTTTGGAAGTTTGCAGATTTGAGTGTTTGCGAATTTGGGGATTCAGAAATTGTGAAATTTGGGGATTTGAGAATTTAGGGACTTAGGTATTTCGGGAAATATTTAAATAATTTGGGGACGTGAAGAATTAGAAATTTGGGAATTTCAGGGTTGAAAAATTTGGATATTAAAATTTCAAAGTTTGAGAGTTAAGGGTTTGGAAGTTTGCAGATTTGAATATTTGCAGATTTGGGGCTTCAGAAATTATAGAATTTGGGGATTTGAGAATTTAGGTAGTTTAGGAAATATTTAAATAGTAATCTATAGTAGTAATTTGGGGACGTGAAGAGTTAGAAATTTAGACACGTAAGGGTTGAAAAATTTGTATAATAAAATTTGGAAATTTTCAAGTTTGAGGGTTTGGAAGTTTGCAGATTTGAATGTTTGCAAATTTGGGGATTCAGAAATTATGGAACTTGAGGATTTGAGAATTCAGGGACTTGGGGAAATGTTGAAATTCAATAATTTATGGAGATTTGATAATTTGAAAATTTGAGGACTGGAAAATTTGTATACTACAATATTAGAACTTGCAAATTTAGGTTTTCAGAAATTTTACAATTTGAAGATTTGAATATTCACGAATTCTGTCATTAAGAAATTGTGGAATTTGAAGATTTGTAAATTTAGAAATTTAAATATTTATTTGACTATTTCGAACTCTTGTAATCTAGAAATCTCATTTGAAAGTACCCTAAAAATTTGAAAATCCAAATTTCTACAAATTTGATCATTTGTAAGTTTGAAACTACTTTTTGAATTCCATAACTAAATGTAACGAAATATACTTGTTCGACCATAATTTTACTCAAACACCGTAGGCTACTGACACCGTTTCATCGCTCCATGGTTTATGTCTGAAGTGTATCCTACTCGTTATAAAGCAATCTCGTAATAATTTACCGTGATACTGTTCGGCAAATTTAAAGCAACATTTCTTATTATCAGAAACTACATAGTGTATCGAATTATTTCGGTCACACAACATGAACTTTATACAAGCAAACCTAAATTAAATTTACGTTGTGGTTACAGGCGTTGAATTACTATGGTGGAGTGAGGAAACGCATATACCTTACGATGGCACGAGAAATCCAATTTGGAAGATAGAAAATTTATTACGTTCTTTTATACAACTGCAAATGTTCCTCTTCACAAATCGTATACTGAAAGTTATATGAACTTCTTCAGGTTTACTGCGGCAGATAACTCGTAAAGCTATCAATCGATTATTTTAGTCCAAAAAGAATGATATATAGTAAACAAATAATATAATTTAATATAGTTTATCTTTCATAATAATTATACAAAGTAGTTCAATATTATTTGAGTTCAATGTCTTTCACAATAATTAAAATAGCTCAATATTGTTTAATATAATTTAACCCTTAAATGTGTCATTTACAGTAATTAAACAAGTTCGTATAGTTTAATACAGATAAATATTTTTCACAATATTTAGATAATATTGTTTATATCATTTTAATATAATATACGATGTAGTGAAAATTTATTTTCTTATTACAATTTTTACTAATTTTTACAGTTTAAAAACCGTCCACACATTTGACGTTCTTAGCAAATATATTAATATGAATTATATCATCAAGGTTATCCAAGAAGCGTTATAAGTAAACATCTACTTTTCACTCAAATTTTTGTTTCTACCAAACAATGTTTTATCTACAATCACCTATCCATCATTATCAATAACTTTCTAGCCCTGGGGATATTCCTTCTATACCCATACCGGCTTTCAGAATGTTCCTAAACTTTATACTGTTTTCTCAATAAAAAAGAAGAAACTTACAAAGCTTTCCAGACAACCTTATAATATCTGCTATACAGGGTACCCCATCAGCACCCGAATAATCTCTCCTCAGATACAAAGTTATGAAAGCATGTTCCAGTACAAAGTTGCATCGTTTGATGAGCGAACGCGGACAGAAAATTTATTTACTCCCGGATTAATTTTTACAAGTATTAAGTAGATTATGGTTGTGAAGGTGTAACGAAGACGCAGGTGTACACGGGATTCGTGTAATAAAAGAATCTTCGAGGTACATAACCTCTAATTTTATTTTAAGATCTTCCTGAAGAAATATTCAGGTTATCGTATTTTGGTGATCATTTTGTACTCGGGTTCAAAGTTGGATGTTTTAGGTGAGGACAAATATGAGTTGATATTAATTTCAAAATTATGGAATTGACCTCCAAATTTCTAGATTCTTCAATTGATAGCTTTTCAAATGTGTGCACCAAATTGTATTCACATATTCCTAGATCCTCAAATAGCTATGATACCAAATTGGCCATCAGGTTCCTAACTCATCAAATTTTCGAATCGCCAAATTGAAATATAGACCTAAAATGATAGGCCTCCAAATACAGGTCTCCAGTGCATATGGACCCAAATTCCTGGGTCATCAAATCATGTTATTAAATAGGTGTTTATATTTTAGATAGCTGAATCACTATATCCCCAAGTTTCACGGTCTCCGAATACTTATAGTTCCAAATCCCTATGAATTCTTAGATCCCTGAATTGTCACTGTCCACAAATGCCTACGGTCCCAAGATTGTATGTCACTAATTCCCTAAATGACCAAACCTAAATCTCCAAATCTCACGGACCCCAAGTACCTACGGTCCACGACTACCTATGGTCCCAAATTCCTGTCTTCCTAAATACCTAAATGATCACACTCAATCCTAAATCTCACGGATCCCAAGTACCTACTGTCCAGGAATACCTATGGTGCCAAGTTCGTATGTCACTAAATCCCTAAATGACCCAACTTAAATCTCCCAATCTCACGGATCCCAAGTACCTACGGACCACGACTACCTATGGTTCCAAATTCATGTATCGCTAAATACCTAAATGATCACACTCAATCCTAAATCTCACGAATCCCAAGTACCAACGGTCCACGACTACCTATGGTCCCAAATTCATGTATCGTTAAATACCTAAATGATCACACTCAATCCTAAATCTCACGAATCCCAAGTACCTACCGCCCACTAATACCTATGGTGCCAAGTTTGTATGTCACTAAATCCCTAAATGACCAAACCTAAATCTCCAAATCTCACCCCAAGTACCTACGGTCCACGACTACCTATGGTCCCAAATTCCTGTATCCCTAAATACCTAAATGATCAAGTCACGAAATCCGCAAATCTCATGATCCTCAAACACCTACCGTCCACGAATACCTATGGTGCCAAGTTCGTATGTCACTAAATCCCTAAATGGCCAAACCTAAATCTCCAAATCTCACGGACCACAAGTACCTACGCTCCACGACTACCTGTAATCCCAAATTTCTGTATCCCTAAATACCTAAATGACCAAACCTAAATCCCCAAATCTCACGGACCCCAAATACCTATGGTCCCAAATTCCTGTATCCCTAACTTCCTAAATGACCAAACCAAAATCCACAAATCTCACGGATCCCAAATACCTACGATCCACGACTACCTATGATCCCAAATTTCTGTATCCCTAAATACCTAAGTGACCAAACCTAAATCCCCAAATCTCAAGGACCCCAAATACCTATGGTCCCAAATTTCTGTATCCCTAACTCCCTAAATGACCAAACCTAAATCCCCAAATCTCACGGATCCCAAATTTCTGTATCCCTAAATCCCTAAATGACCAAACCTAAATCCCAAAATCTCACCCCAAGTACCTACGGTCCACGACTATCTATGATCCCAAATTCCTGTATCCCTAAATACCTAAATGATCAAGTTACGAAATCCCCAAATCTCATGATCCACAAACACCTATGGTCCCAAATCTCTATAACCCAAACCCCAACTTCCTAAATCGTCAAATTCCTAAATTCCCGTATAATATCCCTATGTCCCAAAGTCCCTAAACCGCAGCTCTACACGCACCAGCTCTCGATATCTCAGCTCTAAAATTTTCAAGTCCAAAATCCCCAAAAATCCCTATATTCTCCATATTCCTCAGGAAATTTGTAGGCCGTGCAGGTGCGAATAGCGGGAGAAAAATTTCGCAGCCGTGATAATTCACGAAACGCCATATACGAATTATCGGCGTAACAGTTATCCGTCTTGAGCGTTTCACCTAACTATGCACCATCAGCCGAACCATGAAGGTATTGGGGCATAAGGAGAAACGCGGAATAATTTTCTCCCACTCGGCCTTCTAGCAAAACCCTCGTCACCCCTCCCAAAGTCATAATGAATACGCGCGTTGCGGTTGCATAGCTACGTCACGTGTTACGAGGGAAACTTTGAACGCTCCTCATCGTGAAACAGCAGTCACACACGTCACGTTACAACGGCCTTATGTCGTTCCTCTCTCCGCTCTAACGACGACTACTATAACGAAGACCAAGTCGACGAACAGAGAACGTGGAACGAAGAACTCTCGAGAACTTGAAGCCAACGACCCGTTCGCTGCTTTTACACTTCTCCAAAGGGCAAAGGAAAGAAACTGGCTGCGTACTTTAAATTTCACTGACGCCTTTTTGCCTTATCCGAAGACGTGATGTTTCTTTCTGCCGTACGCTTCACCATCTTTTCGTTATCTTTATGTGCGAAATACTGCCAGCACACGAGAACACACTGCGTCATCGAGATTTGACATACGAAAAATAATTTCTATTTCTGTACCATTTTACTTTACCATAAACGCTAATAAATCATGATAAGATAGTTCAAGTTTGCGTCGAAATTGTAACATGCTACGCTTCGAGTCGTATTATTAGCTCTTAAACTAGGATTAACGCTGAAGATTTTACCTAAAGAGACGAGTGTTCCGAGGTTGTGTGAAGCTTTATTAAGGGATTAGCGACTACTTGAGCCAACTGCCCAACCCTAAATTGACAGATATTAAGACTTTGACGTTAAGGTATATTAACAATGTTCTTGCGAGTACCGGTGACAGGGAACTGACACTGGTTTTAATCTCCACGTAGTTTCAAGTATGTCTGATAAGTTAAGGCTTAAGTATCTTAGGTTTTAAATTCGGATTGTTCTGTAAATAATTTCTATAGTAACATATGAATGTAATATGACAATCACATGTTAAAATTGCATAAAAACTATTATATAGTTCGAAACTGCTTACATCCTTTATTTACCCAAAACAGCAACAATCCAGATTACCCCATAGTAATTAACAAACAAGAGTAGTGAATGAGTAAGCACATTTAACCTGCAGTGACTTAAAAAGACGATAACATTCCTCTCCGACAACTGAAAGACAGAATAGAGTCCATTTTTCTTGCAACGGCAGTACACCGAATGAAGATGAAACTGGTGTCCACATCCAATTGTTCTTGCAGTTCTTAGTATGATTACTAAAGTTTGAAACTTCCTTTTGCTAGAACTCACGAAGGACCTATCCTATTTGCGTGTTGCCTTTCGTCTGGAGAACAATAGTCGGGTAAAGTAGAGGGAGAGGACTAGAAACTAGCCAAAGAGCATCCGGTTCCGGAGCTGCCAATGGCCCATTCTTTCAGTTCCTGCCCACGTGTCTATGGCGGCCATGAGTTATAATGCGTGACCCCTTAATTGGAGGAAAGGGATGATTCTTCACTTTTACGAAGAACACCCTAGACAGATGATCAACCGAAATGGAACAATTTATTAGCACGTCATTGTTCACGTATTCCGATTGTTGTCGTTGGATCTAATACGAAATACGCGTCGGATATTGTAGAAATTTTATCTTTGATAAACCTCGCGTGTTTATGGAAGCTTCAATGATTCCGATCGAGCCACGTGGGAATTTAATTTGTTGAATAGGAATACAATTGCGAAGTGTCATTGTTAGCGGTTGTTACGGTTTGCTATTGAATGCGATATACACTCGGCGGGACATTTTTATTTGATATTGAGCAGTGATTTTTATTAATAATAAAAATGTTCCATGTCCTCTTTTTGCGCGAATGGCAGTATTTTATGAAAGACAGTATTTATATTGCATTCGATGTTGATGTATATTTACCGTCAGATAAATTCACTGGTCTATATGTTACGAGAGATTGTATATAATCTAGAATATCAATTTAATACTGGCATTTTTTGAATCGAGGATCTCAAATGAACATATGATCTTTATACTGACAGAAATAATTCAAAACTCTTAACAGTCTTTCGAATGATTTTTAAACAATAATAAAATTGCGAGAAAGATATAATTCTCCATCATACAAAGAGAAAAATAATACAATAATTTACTATTCTAGAATCATTCGTCCAAAAAATCACTAAAAGTGAATAGCTTTCACAATTTGATCAAAAATTTAATTGAAGTTTATTCGACAGTTCAATTACATTTTATTTTACTTTTTAATTAAATTTCATTCATCAATTTAATTCAATTTTGCTCAGTAACAAATTTTTACTTTATTCGATTACATTTTACTCAACGATTTAATTTTGTCAAAATATTTAATTAAATTCTATTCAATAATTAAACTTCATGCAACGGTTTAATCAAATTTTATTCAACAAATTAATCAAATTTCACTCAACAATTTAATTTTATTTGATGATTAAATCAAATTTTACTCGATAATTCAGGAATGCGATTACATGTTATTCAACAATTTAATTAAATTTAATTCAACAACTTAAAAAATTGCAAAAAAAATTACTGCAATTCATGACAATGAAATTAAAAATCACTCATACTAAAAATATTTGAATTGAAATTTATTAGAATATTTTACCCAATATTCGTGTGAATACTGACTCCTTATATTGCACTTTTAACAAAACACCCAATGCATAGCTTCAGAAGAAACTCACGAAAGTTCCACGGATTCTGCATCAAATATGTAGCATGAACAATTGCTGTGGTGTTGGTATTCTGAAGCTTGCAAGCTCAACATTTTACACTTCCTACGGACCGATGATGGAACGAAATAGTTTCTCTGACGTGCGTGTTCCACATTGTGGCATGATCGCTTCGATTTCGCAATTTCGTTTTTTTTCGTACAGAATTCGAACATCCCTTTCAAACTGTTCACACCGATACAAGAAATTACGATTCAATGGTAACTGTGGTTGATACATTGCACGGAAAGAATTCGATGCAACGAGACTATTATGGCTGTGTTGGATGAAACAAGTGTCGGACAATGGAAACAGTGGAAAATGGAGAATTAAAAGAAATTGAAATATTTGGTAACATTCAGTGGTACAGAGACAATATGGTTGAAGGTGGAATAACGTTGAATATATTATTTTTTGCAGTTATAGTTTGATGTAATAATAGACATTTAAAATTATAGGAATTTAGAATTTTAGAATTTTAGAATTTTAGAATTTTAGAATTTTAGAATTTTAGAATTTTAGAATTTTAGAATTTTAGAATTTTAGAATTTTAGAATTTTAGAATTTTAGAATTTTAGAATTTTAGAATTTTAGAATTTTAGAATTTTAGAATTTTAGAATTTTAGAATTTTAGAATTTTAGAATTTTAGAATTATCAAAATTTAGGGTATTAAAAACTTAGAAATTTTGAAATTTACAATTATTGAAATTTAGTATTATAAAAATTTACAATTGTAGAAATGTAGAATTATAGAAATTTGAAATAACAGAAACTTGAAAATGTAGGAATAGAAAAATTTTGAAATCCAGAATTATTGACATTTGTAATTAAGAAAACTTAGAGACTGAAATATCGAGTCGTGGAAATTCGAAAGTAAACTAAGAAAGTTTAGAAATTCGAAAATTTAAGAATCTGCCAAAATAATTTAAAAAGTACAAAACTAAATTCATAACTGACATCTTGTAATATACTTTCTCCATTTAGCCATGGTTCAACGTATAAATTTATATAAATAACATAACAATCCACTTAAACATTTATAATAAACATTCGTAGTACTTGGCACTGCAGAAACAATTAAATTTTAATACAGGAAATACTCGATTGAAGCAAAAGGTTATATTCGCAAGATGTTTGTAAGACATTTAATTAAGCTTTACTCTAGCATACAACAGAGCTTTCGTTGAGAAAACAGTGAATCAGGATAATCAAGCGACACAATGGAACTCATAATGTCTCCTCATTAATTATGAAATACAGTGAAATATTTTTTAAACCAAATATTAATGTCAACTTCTGATAAATAACGAAATATTCCGTAATGGAGAGATACGACTACTCTATACTGTTGACGCAAAATTATTGACTCGTATGGCCGCCATTTTTAAAATGACTGAGCAATGGCAAATATTTGCATACAGTGACATCGATTCCATGTTTATACAAACCGCCAGCAATTTACTACAATCCCTTATGTAAGATGAACACAATTTTTCAAAACACGTTTAATGCATCTGACAATATGTCGAAGTGGCGCCAAATTCAAAATACGAAAATATGGGTACCTCGTTTAATGCAGCTATTGTAAATTTGGCTTGCAAACTGCATAAATAAAAATTGACTTGTAAGTTGTATTCTGAACAATTCATTATGCAGGTGGTTTATTTTGCAACAAATTGTTTAAATTTTATGAAGATACAGGTTTTATGCTGTAATATTTTATGCTTAGATCTTTTGATATTATAATAAGTATTTTGTGAATCATACTAATTACAGATATTTATATATTCTTATATATTTTTAATATTTACTTTGTATATTTTAAATATTCATACATTTTGAGATGTTTGTGAACACTGCATCGATGATTCAATCAATTCTAAATTTTCTTTTTTAGAACAGAATGTTTCTATTTTTATCAGATGAAATGGTATACAAAAAGTAAATAATTGTACCTAGTAATCGATGAGATCTGTATTTAGTATTTTTGAAATTGCAGATTTTAAAAACCTAATATCAAAAAATTGAAAATAAGAGAATTCTATGTAACATAAATCCACCAACAAAAATTACCCTCAGTAACCTAACCTCTCGCATAAATAACTATTTCCAACAATCCGACTTTATTTCTCACTGCAAATATCCGACACGTTATCTTCCTAATTTCGCGTAATAAAATAGCTACCAAAATTATAATATTATCGCAATAATGTTGCTTGAAGATAGTATCGACGAAAGATAAATATTTTTATTTTCCCGAAAGGCAACGTAATGACGGAGGTTTTCTCAAGGTCTGTAAAGTTTCAGGAGAAAATTTTCCGACGAGTATTACGGTCCCTCGTTCGAGCTCAGATGAAATCAACAGGCGACGAAGAAATTAACTTTTCTAATGGCCGCGTACCTACCAGTGCATCAAGGGGGGTGAGCATTCGACGAAATTGTTATCAATGTACACACTTCGTCGGAAACTTCGTGCAATCGAACAATCGTTAAAGTTAAATTGGCTTGCTAATTAATTTCTACGCGAATGTTAGCCCGATCGAAGATCGACGCCCGCTACTCGTACACATCGGACGCCCATCACTTTCGTTATTTTTAACTTTACTTACTAATTGCACTACCACAATTTTACTACATACACAGCTGTTATTATAATAATTATTTCTATTATTGTAAGTTTGAAATAAATTGTAAGTTTTAATTTTTGTGACGATGTAGTTTTACCGCTAGAGGCGCTGACCGTCCGAACGCCATTTTCGATGATTAATCTTTCTTGCAAATACTTAAAATTCTCATGCAATAAACTTTTGAAATGACCATGATCAAATTTGTAGAAAGAAATGAAAACGATTTACATTCTCTATTTACCTGAATAATATAGAAATATGTAGAAGTGTGTAAAAATAGAAATTTTTATATGAGAGCACTTGTAAGAAGCCCACATTACTTTCCAAAAATTTTTCACAGAATTTCATTGCAAACATAACGTAAAAAATTTGGTTATGTTAGAAATATGAAAGTACCTAAAGTCCAGATTTGCAAAAATTTTTGTTCGAATTTTATTAAACGAGCATAAATTTTCTGAACCAGAATTTCTATCACAAACAGAATATTAAAATTTGCGTCGATATATTGTTATGTTAATTTTAAATCAATTCATCGATTTTATATAATTTTCCTTGGAAAAAGGTTGTAAAAAGGTATCAGAAATATTTCTCTCATTTTCCGATATCCTGTGCAACGATGTATTAACGACATCGATGTTATAACGAAGCTAAATCAAATTTTACGCTGTTTAGCACGACTCGTACTTTCTAAGTGGATTTAAATAGCTACATTCAATGTCGTAGATTCATTCATTACATTTAAACGACTCGTCGAATCGATGAACCTGAAATCTTCGTGAAAATATCCGCTCCTTAATACGATTTTATTGCGAAAGTCAAACTCGAAATTGGGACACTGGTCGATATCGAGAATCAACTAATCTCAATTATACTCAATTTTAATCGTAAACTCTGCAACTTTTATTGCTGGATATTATTTACGAGCTGTATATGGTCTATAATGAAAATGTATGTTCATATGTGCACAATTTCATATCTCTCAGTTTTAGTTTCAAGAAAATCTAGCTACATGGACATAAAATAGAATGATTCATAAAAAAATTCAGTGAGATCATTTTTGTGAATATGTTTTCATAAAATTCTATCCGCAAGTGGATATACGTACATATATAGATTCATGTGTAGATAGATAGATGAATGGATAGATGAATAGATAGATGGATATATGGATAGATAGATAGATAGATAGACAGATAGTTAGATAGGCGGTAAATAAATGAATAGATACATACAGACATGCATACATACATAGATACATACACACACAGCATGTGCACATACACACACACACGTGTATACATACACACAGCGCATGTGTACATAGCACACACACACATGTGCACATACACACACAGCTATATGTACATAGGCACACACACATGTGTACATACACACACACAGCATGTGTACATACATATAACCATATGTATTTTATAATGTACACAAGTACCACATCACTAAAAATTTGTACACATATTTTCCATACAATAAACTATAATGAAAACTCCATAAATAAATAAATTCGCCAAATTAAGAAAAATGAAGAAATTTATTAATTGCACCAGATATTATGGTTTAAATATTAAGGGAAATCTTGGTGTTAAGCTTCGAAACAATATAGAATCAATCTTACCGCAATCTGAAAACTGATGCAAACTTTCCTAATCGCTAACAACTTGCCAAACAATCAATAACTCGTTATAATCTATATCTAGTTACTATTTGCTACCTTCATTAATTAGTTTTGTTGAGCAACCACGAGCCCAGACTTCTTAATCTTTATTACTTTATATAGTCCGTTTTAATCAAAGAATATGGGGATTTTAGGGTTTGGGGATTTGTGGATGTGGAAACTTGGAAATCTAAGAATTTAGAGATTTAGAGATTTGAGAACTAGGGAATTTGGGAATTTTTATATATAGAAACTTAAGGAAATGTAGACTTGCAATGTAGAAGCTTAAGAATTTGAAAATTTTTTAATTTTTAAATCTGAAAATTTGGAAGTTCGAAAATTCGAAAACTCGAATATTGAGAAAAACTACAAGAAAATTGAAAGAATTTAATATTAAAAAATTTTTAAACTTGAAAAATCTAGAACTTGAACATTCGGATATTAAAAAATATAAGAATTTGAAACTTAAAAAATTTAATATATAAAAATGAAAAAACTTGAAGAATCAAAAACTGATTTTCTGATATTAGAAAATAAAAGAATTTAATATTTAAAATTGAAAAAACTTGAAAAATCAAGAACCTGAACATTCAGATATTAGAAACTATAAGAATTAGAAAATCAACAAATTTAAAATTATAAAATTTGAATAACAAAGAGGCCAAAACTGAAGAAATTGACAAATATGTGTCCTCATTCAAAGCCTGCACTGTTGATTACGTCCATCCGTACAAAAATTGGATCAACCCCAATACAACAAAAGACAAGCAATGATGGAGATTGGATTAAAAGGACATATGCTAACTTTCAAGCCGGTCTTCCAGTACGTATGCAGGATTTTATGAGCATCGTACAAGAACCCGGTCCACTCAAGCACGCGTCTCTATTTACATAACAGAAACGCGTGGTATAATGGAAATTGCCCTGCATTATATAACACTGCATACCTTGGTCATTTGTACACAACAGCCACAACTCTCGGAGAAGGAGAAAGGAATTTCTCTCATTCGCATGGTCGCGAGTAATTAACGGACCTGCTCGTGACATGAAGTTTGAAATCGTTGCTGACTATCCTTATGTATCGTACCGTTGTACGTGCCATTGTTTCAATGCTTTAGATCTTTGTTATTCCTTCATTGTCACGAA
Source organism: Megachile willughbiella (assembly GCA_945859595.2). Taxonomy (NCBI): domain Eukaryota; kingdom Metazoa; phylum Arthropoda; class Insecta; order Hymenoptera; family Megachilidae; genus Megachile; species Megachile willughbiella. Next base: position 6,507,308 of record OX243807.1, read on the forward strand.
ATTAAGGCAACGTTGCTTTTTTGGTGCTACATTTCGAGACATTGTTAGGGTACAATCGTTAGGTTATAACACGTTTAGAACAGAGTTAGAAATGTATAGATCAGTATTAGGAATATGGAGCTAGTATTGGGATTACAAATCTTGAGTAATTAAGTTATGATCGAGTATAACGCTGATAAATTTAAAGATATACCTAAATAAATAGATAATGAATATATCTAAATTGGTAGACATAATTATAGTTTCCACTTTCCACTGTCTTCACTCTCTCATTTTTCCATTTTCCTATTTCCTAATTTCCCATATCCCATATCCCATTTGCCTTTTTCCCACTTTCTACTTTTCCTACTTTCTCATTTTCCCACTTTTCACTTTCCCACTTTCCACTTTCCCCAGATTCTCATTTTCCCCCTTTCCTATTTCCCACTTTCTCATTTTCCCCCTTTCCCATCTCCCAATTTCCTATTTCCCAATTTCCATTTTCCCCACTTTCTCATCTTTGCCCTTTCTCATTTCCCAATTTCTCACATTCCATTTTCCTATTTCCCACTTTCTCATTTTCCCACTTTTCACTTTCCCACTTTCCACTTTCCCCAGATTCTCATTTTCCCCCTTTCCTATTTCCCACTTTCTCATTTTCCCCCTTTCCCATCTCCCAATTTCCTATTTCCCAATTTCCATTTTCCCCACTTTCTCATCTTTGCCCTTTCTCATTTCCCAATTTCTCACATCCCATTTTCCTACTTCCCACTTTCCACTTACCCCACTTTCTCATTTTCCCCTTTTCCCATTTCCCAATTTCCCACATCCCATTTTCCTATTTCCCACTTCCCACTTTCCCCACTTTCTCATTTTCCCCTTTTCCTACATTCCAATTTCCCATATCCCATTTTCCTACTTCCCACTTGCCACTTTTCCCACTTTTTCATTTTCCCCTTTTCCTATATTCCAATTTCCCATATCCCATTTTCCTACTTCCCACTTGCCACTTTTCCCACTTTTTCATTTTCCCCCTTTCCCATTTCCCAAATAAATGAAGAAATAATAAATATACCTAAATTGGTACACTAATTCTACAGAGCGATCTATAGGTAGTCGCTGAAGGATTCTGTGAAATTTTTGCAAAAGTATATCAAGTAAATAATGATATTACGCTATTAAAAGCTCGTTCACTTTATTACACAATACTATTCTCTCTTTATTTAAACCACATTATTTGTCGAACATATGAGACTACATGGCATATACCTAAATTAGTAGACATAATTATACAGAGCGGTCCATGGGTAGTCGCTGAAGGATTCCGTGAAATTTTTGAAAGACATTAAGTAAACAATGATAGTACGCTATTAAAAGCTTGTTCACTTTATTACACAATACTATTCTCTCTTTATTTGAACAATGTTATTTGTCGAACATATGTGACTACATGGTATATACCTAAATTGGTAGACATAATTATACAGAGCGGTCCATGGGTAGTCGCTGAAGGATTTCTTGAAATTGTTTAAAAAGTATATTAAGTAAACAATGATATTACGCTTTTAAAAGCTGGTTCACTTTATTACACAATACTATTCTCTCTTTATTTGAACAATGTTATTTATCGAACATATGAGACTATATGACATATACAGATAAACATTTGTAAAATTGCACGTCACATGAAGATACATTTATCAACACCGTTTTGAATGCAAACATTTGTTGTCTTTGTTGAACACCATATGCAACACCTGACATATATCCACGTTATGTAAACATTAATCATATATCTGAAACGACGTTGACAAAACGAATTAAGTTTGACTATAGAGGAGAATTTTGTCGTGAAGAATAAATCCCTGTACAGAAAAGTATTCCGTATATCACATTTCTATACGTTCCGTTTTAATTACATCTTCTTCGTTCTTTATGCTTCTGACGTCCACTTAGACCTATCTTCTTCTCTTTCAATTTCATTCTGCTTGATAAATGCGGAATATTAATTTGGGGGACTATATCCGACTGTGACGGCATTTTATCGTACAATTATAATTCTGAAGGTTTTATCATTGTGGCTTCAATTATACTTGTGATTTGGGGTTTGGGGTGTTAATTGTTTCGATTCGGTTTGAAGACATTTTAATATTTTCAGATTTTTTAATTCTCAGATTTATAAATTCCCATATTCCTAAATTTTCACGTTTCCAAATTCCCATATTCCTAAACCCCATATTAACAAATCCCAATATTCTCAAATTCCCATATTCCCAAACTCCCATATTTCTAAACCACAATATCAACAAATCCCAGTACTCCCAAATCCCAATATTTCCAAATTCCCATATTCTCAAATTCCCATATTCCCAAATTCCCATATTTCTAAACCCCAATATTAACAAATCCCAGTACTCCCAAATCCCAATATTCCCAAATACCCATATTTCCAAATTCCCATATTCCCAAATTCCCATATTCCCAAATTCTCATATTCCTAAACCCCAATATTCCCAAATTCCAATATTCTCAAATCCCAGTACTCCCAAATCCCAATATTTCCAAATTCCCATATTCCTAAACCCCAATATTCCCAAATCCCAATATTCTCAAATCCCAGTACTCCCAAATCCCAATATTTCCAAATTCCCATATTCTCAAATTCCCATATTCCCAAACCCCAATATTCCCAAATTCCAATATTTCCAAATTCCCATATTCCCAAATCCCAATATTCTCAAATTCCCATATTCCCAAGTCCCAATATTTCCAAATTCCCATATTCCCAAATCCCAATATTCTCAAATCCCAGTACTCCTAAATTCTGAAAAAATTATTAAAAATTACAAATGAAATTATTCGATACAAAACAAACACCCCAAAAGTTATAGTTTGACTGTTATTTATAAAATTTAATTTAACAGTCGAATAGTTGTAGAGTGACTTCGTCACGGTATTAACTTAATTTATGAAGCGATAACTACTCTATTTATTTAACGGAGCTTGAACGACCATTAACGATTGACTTTGACTGTTAAAACCTTCGGTACAGAAATAAATTGCAGCCCATGCTAATCTCTGAATCTGTTATATTTAAACGGAATTGGGACAAATTTCAGTAGAACTGCTAATTTAAAAGTTTAAATGGAGGGAAATGGATAAATTGAAATGTACATTCAAAGACCTCACAATTTGCAATGTATTTTTCGCGATTCTTCAAAGCGTTTTCTATGAAAACGATCACGACCTGTATAACAATCCACGATACGCGACAATGACTTTTTTTGGAAATACGAACCATTCCGTAACTGCTCATTATTTCACTGTTATTGTACACGTTTCGTGAAATGTTTATTCAAAATTGTCCGCGGAAAAATCATTCACACGTTAACTCGTTAAAATAGAACAAAAAAATATTTAATATACAATAATAAGAGTTATTAAAACTATTGATTAAGTAATTATTACAGTGAATACGATTATAAAGTATTTGGTAGAATATATTATACGAAAAATCCATTATTGAAAATCCATTAACTAATTTTTCAGCGCAAAATTTCAGTTTTCACGTTTTTGTATTAATTACTGCAGAGCTGCATAAATATTATTTTAAATAATTAACATTTTGCTAATTTACAGACATTCTCACTGTCACATTTTAAATTACAGACCAAAAATTTTTTAATACAAAATTTTAAATTTTAATTTACAGGCATTTCTGTCACATTTTAACACATTTTTCCAAAATTATTCTTTGAAACAATTTTCCAAAATAATTCTTTAAAACAATTTTTCAAAGTAACTCTTTAAAATAATCTTCAAAATTATATTCAATATTTTAAAAATATTATTTTATTTGAATGATATTGAAAATAACGAACAGATATCGATTTAGTAATATTTACATATAGTTTTTAAATTCTCACATTTAAAAATCCCAGTAAGTATGTTTTCATACAATTTTAAAATATTTCTACGGAACAATAATATTATTTTAACGAAGAAAATTGAAAAATGTGTCCCCATATTTAATTTCCCCAGATTAGAGATCTCAATGTGACTCACAGAAAACACGTTCTTGTATCGGATATTCCAATAACGCGCTATTTTAATGTTCTTCAACGTTCATACAATTAATCACAGCCAGTCAAATGATTTTCTAAATACAATTTCGCGAGAAGCTGAGATTGAACGCCTTTAGGAAAGTTCTGAGTGCTAAATTGAATTTCCATTTGCATGAACGCGTACGTATTATAATATTTGCGATTGCGGAGACTTGTACTGTTGAAAGGATCTTAATGTTATCATTTACGAAACAGATATGAAACTTAACAGCGATGGAATACTGTGCTGCAATATTGTTTTAACCGATATTTCTGTTTCTAGCGTGCTACGTCACACTTCATAACCTAACCTCATACCGTACTGCATAATCTTTGTATACATTCAATTTGCAATTTTAATTTTTCATTTATCAATCTCCATTTTTCTTGGGTAGGTTCGTCAGGTTTTGTTTAGTTTTTAAATTTCGTTTCTTTAAGATTTAATTAAATCACTCGACTGCTAAGATTTTTAAGTTTTCAATTCATAGGTTTGCAGATTTATGAATTTTCTTATACTCAAATTTTGAATTATTAATAGTTTTTATTTCTCAATTTCTCAATTACTCAGTTTCTCAATTTTCAAATTCTCATTTTCCTATTTCCCATTTTCCACTTTTCCCACTTTTCGTATTTCCCATTTTCTCATTTTTCCTCTTTTCCTATTTCCCATTTTCCACTTTCCCCACTTTCTCATTTTCCCCTTTTCCTATTTCCCAATTTCCCATATCCCATTTTCCAATTTCCCCACTGTCTCATTTTCCCCTTTTCCTATTTCCCACTTTCCACTTTCCACACTTTCTCATTTTCCCCTTTTCCTATTTCCCACTTTCCACTTTCCACTTTCCACTTTCCCCACTTTCTCATTTTCCCCTTTTCCTATTTCCCAATTTCCCCACTGTCTCATTTTACCCTTTTCCTATTTCCCACTTTCCACTTTCCCCACTTTCTCATTTTCCCCTTTTCTTATTTCCCAATTTCCACTTTCCCCACTTTTTCATTTTCCCCTTTACCTATTTCCCACTTTCCACTTTCCCATTTTCCCAATTTCCCCTTTCTGATTTTTCCATTTTCCTATTTTCTACTTTCCACTTACCCCACCTTCCCATTTTCCCAATTTCCCTTTTCTGATTTTCCCATTTTCCTATTTTCCACTTTTTCACTTCCAATTTTCCTACTTTCCCATCTCCAACCTTCTCATTTCCCAGTTTCCCCAATTTCCCAACGCCAAAATTCCCAAACTCCCCAATTCCCACCCCCTCACTACATCCCCAATATCCAAATTCCCCATCTTCCCAGTTTCAAGTTTTACTTCCCAAATTTCTCACCCTCCCAATAATCCAATTCTCAAATTTTCCAACTCCACACAAAACTCCCCAGACAAGTCTACTTCATCCTACCCCTTGCCACAGTTATTAACTTGTATGTCCATAACATTACCTCACATTGCAGTAACACGTAATGAAATACACCTAAATGAGCAGATATTCTGAGCAGAATAAAACGTGATTATGACACCGTGACATGCCTCCAGTAGCGAATTGATCGTGACAGGTTATCACATTCAGGAGGCAACTTATTACCACATATGTATCGATACGTGTACACGCGTCCTGCTAGCCACATCCTTGACTCCGGATCATTTTGACAGAAATATTATTACAGTCAGTCACCAGTGGTCTGTCTATCACAGACCGCTGATTCTCTGGAGGGTTGTCCTCTGGAGAAATCGGAGGCAATTCCGAAGATCGACGCAGCACTAACCGTGCGAAACCTTCATTTTTTTCCTTTAGCAGTTTCGAGATAACGAGGTGAAACGATCATTGCGGACATCGGCTACCCCATTAAAATTCTTCATCTTTTAACAATATTTATCGTGTTCCGAAACAGTCTTCAAGTTCATTCGAACTTTGTTGAATTTCATTCGATAAACATTGAATTAAATGCATTTTTAACCCCTAGGTTTATAACATCCAGTAAAACAACGTAATCGGCTACCCCATTAAAATTCTTCATCTGTTAACAATATTTATTGTGTTCCGAAACAGTCTTAAAGTTCATTCGAACTTTGTTGAATTTTATTCGATAAACATTGAATTAAATGCATTTTAACCCCTAGGTTTATAACATCCAGTAAAACAACGTAATCGGCTACCCCATTAAAATTCTTCATCTGTTAATAATATTTATCGTGTTCCAAAACAGTCTTCAAGTTCATTCGAACTTTGTTGAATTTTATTCGATAAACATTGAATTAAATGCATTTTTAACCCCTAGGTTTATAACATCCAGTAAAACAACGTAATCAGCTACCCCATTAAAATTCTTCATCTGTTAATAATATTTATCGTGTTCCAAAACAGTCTTCAAGTTCATTCGAACTTTGTTGAATTTCATTCGATAAACGTTGAATTAAATGCATTTTTAACCCCTAGGTTTATAACATCCAGTAAAACCACGTAATCGGCTACCCCATTAAAATTCTTCATCTGTTAACAATATTTATCGTGTTCCAAAACAGTCTTCAAGTTCATTCGAACTTTGTTGAATTTTATTCGATAAACATTGAATTAAATGCATTTTAACCCCTAGGTTTATAACATCCAGTAAAACCACGTAATCGGCTACCCCATTAAAATTCTTCATCTGTTAACAATATTTATCACGTTCCGAAATAGTCTTCAAGTTCATTCGAACTTTGTTGAATTTCATTCGATAAACATTGAATTAAGTGCAAACATTTAATTATTTTTCTTTAACCCCTTATAACATCGAGGCTCGTGACGCACGTTGCAGTTCACATGTGACATTCCTAAATCATTCTTACATAAAGGTCGAGTGTTGAGTTCGATACCAATTGTAATTTGTATAATTGAAGATCGCTAAATCGAGAATACACCTAACATTTCGATATTCTTTACTTACTTTAACAGTGCAGTAATAATTAGCTGCCTCTGACTGACGCAACTGCGGAACTTGTAGGTTAAGGGGTTAATGGCAAGGTACATACACTGATATGTGATATGTGACAAGTTTTATTTGGAAAAAGATGATTATAGATGAACATTTTTTTCTGTAAGGGATCTTTGGTGAAACTTCGACAAAAATTGTAACTGATACCTCCGAAAGTAAAGCCGATATAATAAAATAAAAATATTTGTCTGTAACTCTAAAATCCACATTTTCAAGGAATTTTGTGGAAATATAAATGTTGCAGTCATGTGAATATGAAGACCAAAAATGATTCAAGGAGTGCAAAAGTTTAAATAAGTCAGCCATTTTTGGTTTTGAATATTTGCACACACGTATCTACGAATGTAATTCTGGAAAACTTCAAAATTTGAAAAATTGACGTTGCTTTGAACGGTTAAACGAACGCAATTCAGGCAGCATTCAACAGACAAAAAAGATTACACAGCTTTTCATCATTGCTGACATTGTTTGAAACCATTTAACCTTTAGAGAACGGCAGGCTTTTTCCTGAGTTTTCACGTGATGAAGTCACAACTTTGATATATGCGTTACCGTGTTATATTGCGAAATATGAAAGATCATGGAGCTTGAAAATAGGTTTCCGGGCCATTAGATTAATAAAGATGAAATGGTTAGACGGAATCTTCGTATGATTATAAATATCGGGAAATTTATTATTCGGTAAGTGAGAAAAATTGCGATATAGTAAATGATATGGAAAAACTTTTACAGGTATGCGATGAAAACAGAGTAAGGCTGAGTGGTGAAGATATGAAGGTTAAATGAAGATTATATAAGGTACAATGTGACATTTTCAATTATGAAAGACAACAGATTAACAATAGCTATGCATTTAGTATGCACAATGTTAACTGAGGTATGCATTAAGTTAATTGCTAAATAATTTTGATAACTGTGAGTTATGAAACCGTAACATGTTCAGTTCCAAAGTAGCAAGAACAGAGTTACACATCTCAAGTGTGTAATAATACATAGTTGGGTTTGAAGTATAAATTCCAGTATTAAATTTGAATTTGACAATTCGAAACGCACTTACATATATGATACTTTATACAATTTGAAGCTTGAGAATGGGTATCTCATCCTCTAAAAATTAAACAAAGAATTTTCCAAAATTAAAATATTCAACCCTATATTAACCCTTCAATTATTAAAAATTATTTAGAATTGAAAAATATTCTGAAAATGTGCAGGTTAATAAGAAGTTCAATTGTACATCTTTGAACAATTTTTTAAGAACTGAGACACTATAAAATATGGATACGTATAAATGTGTGACATGTGTGACAAACGACAAATATGACACCTGTGCAAATATTAACTGAAGGTAAATTATAATATAAATTTTAATTACCAATTGTACAATGCTCTCAAAATATACAAATCAATCAGAAATTCAATTGTGCAACCTTAAATAATTTTCTAAAAACTATAAAATATGAATACGTATAAATGTGTGACGAACGTCATATATGACACCTATGCAAATATTAACTGAAGGTAAATTATAATATAATTTTTAATTACCAATTGTACAATGCTCTCAAAATATACAAATCAACCAGAAGTTCAATTGTGCAACCTTAAATAATTTTCTAAAAGCTATAAAATATTAATATGTATAAATGTGTGATATGTGTGACAAACGTCATATATGACACCTGTGCAAATATTAACTGTAGGTAAATTATAATATAATTTTTAATGACTAATTGTACAATGCTCTCAAAATATACAAATCAATCAGAAGTGCAATTGTGCAACCTTAAATAATTTTCTAAAAACTATAAAATATGAATATGTATAAATGTGTGACATGTGTGACAAACGACATATACGACACCCATGTCAAAACTAATGCAAATATTAACTGAAGGTAAATTATAATATAATTTCTAACGAATTCAACGTTTAATTGAAAATTGAAAATGATAATAAAAGCTTTTTATAGCAAAACATTTTACAGTTACATGCAAACACAGTGTACAGTCGTGAAAAAAGAGCTGTTATGCACCAGTTATTCATTTTATCGTGAATTGATAATTACTTCTCGAAGTTATTGTACCACAAATGAAATGCCCGCAGGCTTGTAAACTGTGTCGCATTATTCTATTCGTGATTCGTAGCAATTTTAGGAGGTCCTTCGCGTTCAACGGTGCAGAAAGTGCTACTTCCATTGTGGAACAAAGTTATAGACTGACTTCTCGTGAATGTTTGCCTCTTTCTGTGTTCCACATACATTCTTACCTTGTTACAAAATTTTCCACTTTACTCTGCCTGAGATCGGAACCATGCTCTATTATGTTGTTAGTCAAATTCCAGTTGCTAAGAAATATTGCTTCTAAGTGTTTTCACGGATAAAAGCTTGTCGTAATATCATTGCTTAATATTGCACTATCGCGAAATACTGCTTTTACGGTGGCCATCGCTGACACGACAAATTAAAATTCAGGTGAATTTACAGGAAAACAAATTTTCAGATTCCTCATAAAATATTTATAACATTCTACTTTTAAAATTTCAATTTTTCAAACATTTACACATTAAATAGTATAATATATAATCTGATACAATAATTTGTAGAATTACAACTTCCAACAATTTTTCGATTTGGACCAAAATTTTTACGGAAATGATTTATTAATATAACATGGAATCTGTATAGAATAATATTAATACGCAATGTGACCTATATGCGACATTTTCGAAATATTCGTACAACAAAACGTGTAAAATATTACGTACATTTGTTATCCCCATTATTTTTACCAAATTGTAATATTATTGACTTTATCTTGCCCATTATAAGCGCACTATACTAAGTTTTCGATTTAACGCCACAAATCGCGGCAGGGATTTACGTAAAAAAAATGTTCATTGCTTATTTATAGGTACAGTTTGCTGTTTCCGTCATTTGTAAAATACATAGCTTCGGTGTACATTCATAAATATCGCGGCACAAACTTTTAACAGCGACATGATGAATATTCATACTGCTCATCAAGCATGATTGTCGGAAACGTCATACCACTCAAAAGATATTGCAGGCTTGTTAGCCAGTGATATTTTCAATCCAGTTATCGAATAAAACCAGACACTTGCACTTTAAGGCATTATCGTAAAGAACAGTACTGCGCGAAACTCGTTCGCAACGTTAAAAGTTAATCGAACTCGTTCATCTACGAAAATGGACGACTTTGGCTATGCACCAAAAAGGGATCTGAGAAACGTGAAGGAAAAATTGTCTCGATATTTTTACATGTGCAAACTGAATTGTTTATTTCAGCATTTCGTATTTCTAATAACTATTAATCTTTAAGGGTTGTTATAGAAATAATTAGGGTTAAATTTTACTCCGTTGGTGTTCAAGTTATGGTATCTTTTCAAAGACAAAAACAGTGTATATGTAAATATATTTACATATGCAAAATTATTTATTGATGCATTTCGTATTTCTAATAACTATTAATCTTTAAGGGTTGTTATCGAAATAATTAGGGTTAAATTTTACTCCGTTGGTGTTCAAGTTATGGTATCTTTTCAAAGACAAAAACAGTGTATATGTAAATATATTTACATATGCAAAATTATTTATTGATGCATTTCGTATTTCTAATAACTATTAATCTTTAAGAGTTGTTATCGAAATAATTGGGGTTAAATTTTACTCCGTTGGTGTTCAAGTTATGGTATCTTTTCAAAGACAAATAACAGTGTATATGTAAATATATTTACATATGCGAAATTATTTATTTCTGCATTTTGTGTCTGAAATAATTATTAATCTTTAAGGGTTGTTATCGAAATAATTTAGGTTAAATTTCACACCGTTGGTGTTCAAGTTATGGTATCTTTTCAAAGACAAATAACAGTGTATATGTAAATATATTTACATATGCAAAATTATTTATTTCTGCATTTTGTGTCTCAAATAATTGTTAAATTTTAAGGGTTGTTATCCAAATAATTAGAGTTAAATTGGACTCTGTTAAGGCTACGGTATTTAAAGTCAGATAGTTTTATTCGAAAAAATATATATTCTATTATAAAGAAATGTAACTCTTTAACAAATAAGTGAAAATGAAAATGATAGCATGTAATACTACTTAAATATTAAAAACTAGAAATGTGTAATAACATTTTTAAGACATAGTTGAGGATTGAGGTTATGGTACAAAGTGTACAAATATTATAACTATTCTATTGTTATGAAGCAATAGTAAATTATAAAGTTTAAAAGTATTGTACCTATTTTTCTAATTTATAAATATAACTCCTACTTTTCTAATGTAAAAATATTGTAACACTTTTATTTTCATAGTTCACAAATAACTACTCCATTTTTAAATGTTACGATATTCTCTTTTAAATGTATCTTAATCACTTAATTTTACGATTACTCAATTTCTCTGAAATTGACAACTTCAATTTTCCGATATTTCTACGTCACAATTTACTTTATTCGGATACCAAATATACCGTAATCAATTGCAGTTTTATATCATGAATTTAACATTAGATTTAAGGACGTCATTCGTGCGCTTTTAAATTAAAAATAAAATACAACGATAAATAGGTAAAGGTCGAAACACAAAGTAATTTATACAATTATTCTACATTTTAACAAAAGTTAACAGAGGTATGCTAATTTCAGTAATGTAAAATAAGGAGTCTAAAGTGCGCCATTTTATTTAATAATTTCTTGTAACAACAAATATAAGAATCGCAGTGTTCAAATATGTGAGTACCGATAAATAACCTCCAAATAAATAAAAATTATGTGTATAAGTACCATGCTAGTATCTATTTCATATGATCATCAAAAACATCCTAATTTTTGTAATTTAAAAATAAATCATTTTGACGTGTTTAACCCCTTGACCCATGACACACCAGGTGCGTCAGGAGCTAATAATTACCGCAATGTTAAAATAAATAAGAAAAATTAAAATGTTAAGCAAATTGTGGATTTAGGGATCTTTGATTACGAAAATTATAATTGGTATTAAATTCCAAACTCAATCCTACTGCGAATATAATTTTGATTTGTTGTATCCCAACTGTAATGTGCGTCGAGTGTATAAAAATCCAGTGTTTCAGAATATAACCGAAAGAGTTATACCTGATACTCTAATAATTTTCCAGAGCAACAAATATAAAAAGCAAGTATTCAAATATGTGAGAGGAGATACATAAGTGAATAAAAAGACTAAGATTTGTGTATAGCTCTCAAGTATCTATTTTAGATCAGAATATACGATCGGAATACATGAATATATGAATTATTCCGTTTGAGTAGTTCACGTATCAGTGCACGTTCTTCCAGGGACACGTGTTTGCCTAGCACCCTCATTATGTACCGAAAAATCTACGTGAAATTCGTACATTAATCATGCCACTCGACAATTCCCAAATCCGCGAAATCCATCGCATAAAACAATAATCCTTGTAATCCCTGCTTCCAATTATCCGAATCAATCAACGCTACCACCGAAGATGGTAGTAATGATTTACACAAAAAAAAATTAATCGAAAGTATTGTTCTAACGGGGAGCTTTTCGGAGCGCAACGGGCAACGCGGGATTTGCATAATCATAATAAATGGTGTGCAAGGAACACGTATACAACAAATATCCTTTATTCCTTAATCCGTTTATCCGTTACGTTCTTCCATTGTTTGCTGCTATTCCAGGTTAATTCATTCGGCAAAAACCATCGCAATTTTCTATCGCGAAAACTTCTATTTCGTGCCGTCAGAATTATGTAACTGACGTAGCGGCTATTTCCAACGTAGGATAACTAACGAAAATACCTGAACAATTCGCAATTTTGTTGCGCGATCACTCGAATAAAAGTGGTACGCGTACGACAGTTGAAAATCGTGGAAAATTATTGAAAAACTAGGGGTTGTGTAATTAATCGCTCACCCTCTGATCGATGAAGGGCTGCGGCGATGGTCAGCGTAGTCCACAGGATTATCAGGTGTTTTGTTATTGTCATGGTCGATGTTCCCGGTTTTGTCACTATCACGCACAGCCGGAAAACGCACGCGAGACCGAGTCCAGATGCAGACTGACTTGCCGTGAGAAGTCCTGCAGGAGCAACACGACACGCATGCGTCCTGGTCCCCACGTGCCTTGTCTCTTTCGTGTCTTTACTACTTGGGACGCTTGCGATGCCACGGACGCCTCGCCTCGTTCTACTAAGATTTTGGATATTTGTCGAACTACTTGCAAAAAAAAGGGGTGCAGCTGCTTTTAAGAGGGTAGCTACTTCTCGAAGCGTGTTCGGAAAGTTTATAACGCGTGGGAGGCTGCCTTTCAAATTTTAAGCGACGACACCAACTTTACGGACGCTGAAACGTCCATGGTGAACATTTTAAATCGGACGATGGTTGTTGTAAATTAGCATTAACTACGACGAAATATTACTTCTGGGTTTTATACACTTCGAGATTTTTGGGTTTATCGGTTTTTAGGGTTTGAGGGTTTGAGATTTATAGATTTCGAGATTTGTAGATTTATGGATTTCTAGAATTCGGGGTTTATGGGTTTCGAGGTTTGAAGATTTGGAAATTTGGAGATTTGGAGATTTGGAGATTTCGAGATTTGACAATTTGGAGATATGAGGACTTCTAGATTTGGAAATTTCGAGATTTAGAGATTTAGAGATTTAAAGATTTGACAATTTGGAGATATGAGGACTTCTAGATTTGGAAATTTGGAGATTTCGAGATTTAGAGATTTAGAGATTTGACAATTTGGAGATATGAGGATTTTCAGATTTCGGGACTTGTAGATTTCGAGATTTGTAAATTTCTAGATATATAGATTTTCAGATTTTGAAATTTGGAGAGTCGGGGATTTATAGATTTGCATACTTGCAGATTTGGAAAATTAGAGATTTGGAGATTTGAAGATTTAGAGATTTAGAGATTTAGAAACTTAGAGTTTTGGAGATTTGGAGAGTTGGAGATTTGGAGATTTAGAGATTTGAAAATTTGGAGGTTTGAAGATTTTGAGATTTGGAGATTTGGAAATTTGGAGATTTACAGATTTGCAGATTTGGAGATTTGGAGATTTTGAGATTGGGGGTTTAAAGATTTGAAGATTTAGCTATTTGGATATTTAGAGATTTGGCAAATTAGAAATTTTTAGGTCTGTAAATTTGGTGACAAGGAAATTTGGAGACTTGGAGATTTGTAGATTTGGAGTTTTGTAGATTTCGAGATTTGTAGATTTCTAGATTTCTGGGTTTGTAGAATTCGAAATTTATAGATTTTAAGATTTGTAGATTTCGAAATTTGTAGATGTAGAAAATGTGCAGATTTCGAGTTTTCTACATTTTGAGATTCAAAAATGTGGAATTTTCGAAGTCACACATTGAAAAATTTTCGAATATTCAAAACCAAAATTTTCAAATTCTGAAAACCTGTAATTTTCAAATGTTCAAATCTCCCAATGAATTTCCAAACCCACATAATTTGAAAATATCAAATTGACAATCTTCCAAATGTCCAAACATCCTAAAATTTCCAAAATTTTCATATTTTCCAATATTCTCTTTCAAATTTGTAAATTCTCAAAATCTAAAATTTCCAAAATTCCGAAATCCTCAAATATCCAAACCACATCAAACCCCTAAATTTACATACGCGATAAAAATTTGTACGTACCTCAAAATTATGTCAAACTAGTAATAAAATTCACCTTCGTACTTTTTCCCTCGAAATCGTTTATTAAAATTCGACAAACAGTTTTTGAATGAGGCCAACAATAAGCACCGCGGCAATCAATAATCTCTTGTCACATTTGCGGTGATTTTTCGATGGCCGTGCAATAAAATTCGAGCAGCTTTAAATCAAAACACGCGAAAAGATCGGGAATTTAGTTGTCAACTTAATATAATCATTTTATGTGGCGTGATTATAGATACAACAAGCGTAGTTCGAACGTTTTATTCGGTTGATTTAACTTTTAAATATGGAAGTTCTCTTCGGGTCTGTGTTAATTTGATACAGCGGTTCAATCGCGAGTATGAATGCATAAATTGAAAGTACGTAGACGATAAATTGCGTTGATGGTCGCGGAGAAGCAGCGAAGCTTTCATATTTATTAGTAAACTGCACATTTTTATGCATTTATAACAAAGTATGCAAAATATAATATGCTAGCCGCGTACTTTGTGTAAAGAAACAATCAGATTGTTTAGAATACGTTAAATGTACAATGTATGCAAAGAGATGGTTCGTGCATTAAGGAGAAAATGTATACGAATGTACGTACGTGTATTTACATAAGTACTTTATTTATTGCACACGTATGTTCATGTGCTGAATCTGAAGGGATTTAAATAATCTTTGAATCTTGCAAGATTCTGCGAGAAACGTTGTTGCATTTTTAATATTGTATGAATAATATGGTTTTTAATATTTTATAAGGTGTTTGTATTGAATGTTTAATGATTTGTTTAATGGTTTTAAACTTGAAAGTGAAATATTCTTGCTTCAAGCTCCTACATTTGTAATATTCTCAAGTTTTTAAATTCTTTATTTTTTCTGAATCTACAAATTTTACAAATTAGCGAATCATTGAATTCCAGAATTTTTTCAAAATTTAGTAATATTTTAAACTGAAAATTTTCTGAGTTTCTGTATTTCAAAATTACTATATCTCTAAATTTCTAAACTGAAGATTCTAAATTTTAGAGTTCCTAAATTTTTAAACTTTAGAGATTCTAAATTTTAGAGTTCCTAAATTTCTAAATTTTGAAATGTTAGAAATTCTAAATTTTAGAGTTCCTAAATTTCTAAATTTTGAAATGTTAGAGATTCTAAATTTTAGTTCCTAAATTTCTAAATTTTTAAACTTTAGGGATTCTATATTTTAGAGTTCCTAAATTTAAAAATTCCTGTATCTAATAACTTCTATATTTTTGTATTTAGAAATTGTGTCCTTAAATTCCTAAATTTCTGTCGTAGAAAATTTCAAGGTCCACAAATTTCTGAATTTCTGTCTTCCCAAATGTCTAAAGTTCAAGGTTTCTAAATTTCAAAATTTTTTAATTTCTACATTTTCAAATTTCTTTATATAAAAATTTGAACATTTCTGTATTTCTATATTTCTATAATTCTAACCTTCTAAATTCTTATGTCCCCAAATTTTCCAACTATAAAAATGACAAATTTCAAAATTTGTACTTGAAATTAAAAATATCTTCCAACTATGAACTGATATAAAATTTAAAAAAATGAATAGGTAACCGCACAATTATAATAATTAATAAAAATATGCTAAAATGAATAACATACTATATGTATATGAATGTTTGTGAATGTGGTCAGCAAAGAAAATGACGAGAAAATAAAAGAATGGCTGAGAGGGTTGAAAGCGAGCAGGAAGGAGAAAATAAAAGGAGCTGCAATAGGGCTATAAGAAGTAGATAGTGTGCAGTAAAATGATAAGTAGGTCAATAATAAAATGAAATAAGTTAGGGCAATAAGGCGAATATGAGTGGTATGAGACGAAAAATGAAAATGAACGGATTAGTTTTACGGAAACAGGATAAATATAATCCGAATCCGAATTTGTCGGTTATGAGATGAAAATAAAAAATACGCATAGCGTAATATGACTCGTTAAACAGAATACCCAACTTCGAAAGCTTTGCAGAAATAGAAAAATGCTTTTTCGTAAATGATGAACGTCAGAGTATGGGGAAATATAAAATATAAAAAATCAATATGTGGGAAATTTCGTAAATATTGGAATAAAAATGTGAAGGATACAAGAAATGAAATGTACAAAATATGAAAGAGGATCAATATGTGGTATTAACATCAACGATGAAATATGAAAAATATAATGTATACAATGTATAAAAAAGAATCATCATATTGTTTCATAAATGTCCGCATCAAAATGTGAACGGTACAAAATATGAAGTACGAAAAATATGTAAAAATCAATGCGTAGATGATTTTATGAATATCAACAGCAAATTATGACGAATATAAAACATGAGAGAATCAATACAGAGATTTCATTTTCTCAATGAAAATATAAAGTATTATACAAAAATACATGCACATCAATATCGACATGTGTAAAATATAAAATAGAAAGTATATTAATATTTTTATTTTATGAAATACATTAAATCACATTAAGCAATTTAAACAGCAATAAAATAATTATGTACAAACAATTTAAGCAGCAATAAAATAATTATGTACAAACAATTCAAACAGCAATAAAGTAAATATGAACAAATAATTTAAGCAGCAATAAAATAAATATGTACAAACAATTAAAGCAGCAACAGAATACATATGTACAAACAACTTAAGCAGCAATAAAATAAATATGAACAAACAATTTAAGCAGCAATAAAATAAAAATGAGAGAACAACTAAAGCAGCAATAAAATAGATAAGAACAACCAATTTGATCGAATACGATTATGCGTCTTCCTGTGAGCACACGTTCGCAACACGATTGGTAACGCGTACATCAATGCTGAGCGCAGTAATAATAATAGAGCAGCATTGAATATTCCACAAGTACTTTTACTCATTTATGTATTTCGTACAGCGAACTTTACGCCGTGGAAATTACATCAGAAGTCGTTTGCGAAAAGCATTGTATTTCTACTCAAAATTAGTTTGAACCATGCGCCGTTGTCACGAATAGGTGAAGTGTGGAACAAAGAAGGGGAGAAGTACGTGTTTCGGCAACGCAGCGGCAGCCATGACGGAACGCACTAAAATCGTGAAACGGAATGGAAATAATTCGTTAGGTTGTTGAGACAGTTACGATGATTCTAACACTGCAGTACACCGCGTTTCGAGCACATATTACGAAACAGCAGGGAGCTGAATGGCGATAAGGAAACGTGTGAAGGGAGTCTTTTAACGCCATTGTACTACGATCAAGAGGAAATCTAGCTTCCGTTGGAGAAAAGGGTTTCCTACTCGTTCATTTATTGGAACGGTTACGGGTTCATTTATAGGATCGGCCAATTTGAAGGTGAGGTAAAATTGTAGGGACATGGGGATTTGGTGAATTTGAAATTTGGAACGTGTGGGTGTACGAATGTGGGAATTTGATGATACAGATATTTGGAACGTAGGAATTAGTGGACGTAGGGATTTGGAAATGACTTGGTGATCTAGGGATTTGGGGACGTATGAATTCAAGGTCTAGGGATATGGTGATTTAGGAATTTAAAATGACTTGGTGACCTAGGGATTTGGGGACGTATGAATTATAAGGTTTAGGGATATGGTGATCTAGGGATTTTAGAACATAGATATTAGTGGATGCAGGGATATTATATGTGGAAATGTAGGGACTTGGTGATCTAGGGATTTGGGAACATATGAATTACAAGATCTAGGGATATGGTGATCTAGGAATTTGAGAACACGGAAATTAGTGGATACAGGAATTTGGAAATGACTTGGTGATCTAGGGATTTGGGAACGTATAAATTTCAAGGTCTAGGGATATGGTGATCTAGAAATTTGATAACACAAACTTAGTGGAAAGAGATTTGAAAATGTAGAAATTTAGTGATCTAAAAATTTGAAAGCATAGAAATTAGTGGACCTAAGAATAGGGGAATATAGGGACTTGGGAAAACTGAAGAATCAAGAAATTTGAAAATCGAGGAATTTGGAGATCTACCCATTTGAGGGTTTAGGGATTTGGAAATTTAAAAATTTCAGGATCTAGGGATTTGGGGGTCCAACAATTTGATGATATAGAAATATAGAGATCTAGTGATTTGGGAGTTTAGCAACTTGAGGACCTAGGGACTTGAAGCTCTAGCAATTTGAAGATCAAGCAATTTGAACATTAAGTCATTTGTATATCTAGTGATTTAAACATCTATTGATTAAAAAATCTAGGAATTAAAAAATCTAACAATATAAGAATCTAGGGATTTGAGCACCCAGCGATTTCAGAATCTAGGGATTTTAATATCTAGCGAAGAGTCCATTGATTTGAACATCTAGCGATCTAGGGAGTTAAAAGCTTAAAAATTTGAGAACCAGAATTTGACAGAATAAATATTGAACATTGGAATTTAGGAAATTTTAATAATTGTGAATTATTTATTTGTTTTGATTATTTTACAGGAATTATCCGTTCCATTATCGTTGTCATTTATAAAATAAATTTTGTAAACGTTGTATTGGTATTTTCCCTGTTTGTGGTTATACTCACACACATGAAACTTTCACGGAACGCGAGCTAGTCAGAGGATTAAATTGATATGCCACTTTGTAATACGTACCTCTGTACCATTAAATCGTATCAGGCTTTCTATGTTTCGAAATCTGTCAATGTTTGCTGTAACTGTACTCATTTGCTACTGATAGTGATTTGAAATCATTATCTAACTAACCGGTTTTGGGTACACAGTGTAATGCACAAGAGAATTTATTTCGTTCTAGTTTGATAAAACTTATTTTTACGACTCGAAAATGTTAGTAAAATAGTCTTGGAATTAAGAACTTATAATGAGAATTATAGTTATACTACGATTAACGTTTCTGTTCTAAAATTTACTATTTCTCAGTATTTTAGTGTATATGATATGAATACTTGATTGTAGTCTTTTAATTACAGACAAAAACGAGCTAAGCTTCAAATCGACATAAATGTCCTTTTAGGATATTTCCTTCATTAAATCACGTCAGACTTTCCACGATTTTGATCATTCAATCACGTCAGACTTTTCGCCATTTTGATCAATCAATCACGTCACACTTTCCATTATTTTCGCTGTTCAACCGTGTCAGACAATTCGCCATTTTTGTCATCGAATGTGTCAGACTTCTCAACATTATTCCCATACTTTCCACCAATTTTGTCACCGAGTCCCGTTGCAGTTCTCTCTAGTTTTGTCATTGAATCACGTCAAACTTTTCATCGTTCTGTCGTTGTATCATTTTTCTCTTTGAGTTATGTCACACTCATAGCCATTTTTATCGTCGAATCATGTCAAACTTTTCACCATTTTGCCATTAAATCACGTTAGAGTTCCTATCATTTTTCACATCGATTCATATCAGACTTTCTGTCAATTTCATCGTTGGAACGTGTCAAATCTTCCACCATTTTGTCCTTGAATCATGTTAGACTTTTTACCGTTTTTATCGTTCAATCGTGTTAAACTTTCTGCCACTTTGTCATTGAATCACGTTAGACCTTCTGCCATTTTTATTGTTGAGTCATGTCAAACTTTCTGCCAAACTTTTAGCAATTTTTGTCGTCGAATCACGTCAGAATTGCTATCATACTTCTCATTAAATTTTATCAGACTTCCTCTCACTTTGCTCATTAAATTTTATTTAATTATTTTTAGTCGTGGAATCGTATCCAAGTTTCCGGCGTATTTATCATTGACCATTTTGTACCATGTCAGAGTTTTGAATCAACGTTTCTGTCACTCTTCGAAGACTTTCAGCCATTTTGTACCCGAATCCCGTCAGACTTTCCGCCATTTGATACGCAGCGACCTAGCATCACCCGTTATTCGTTTTATCCGAGTATTGAATCTACCGTATCAGCTACTCTACGCTATAACAACCTACTCTAGCCGTCAAATGATGCGTTAAAGAAGTAAATAAAATTGAGAAAACCGAGCGAGAGGGAAAAATAGGAAAAAAATACGCGGATATAAGAGGAGATAAAAGGGAGAGCGTCGAGATAAAATGAGCGAAGAGAAGAGAAGGTATGACATAATAAGAGTGCAAACACATTCTACCAAACGAACGTCGAGAGATTCACCTTCCGACTATCTCGTTTGATATGAATTTTCCTTTGCTGGCCGGCATTAGCGTACATTTTTCATTTAGTGGATCGCGGTGGAAAATCTTGCGCTAAAAACCGGTGATCTTAAGTGAGCGCGAAGTCAAACGGGAAAACTGCGGATTAAACGCAATCAAGTACCGATAATTTTCTGGCGAATCGAATTTACCCTTTCTATCCGATGTTACAAAGCTTCTGAATCAAAGGCTATGTTCTTTGACACTGTCTATCCTGACGTCTGATAGCTCCGCGTGTAAATTTCATCGCATTATAAATCGTAAAATGGAGCAGGTATTGTGCCCCAAAAGTTCATTACGATTTCAACTATTGCTCTATTTATTTCCGGAAACGTACAAAATTCACGGCTGTCCAGAGTTCAAATTAACACATTGATTGATCTTGCAGTCACTCGCAGAGTCGTGATGCGGGTGAATATTTCAAGTTGGTTCGAATCTGCCGGATAGTCTTGAATAGTTTATGTGTACTTCGAAAAAGAGAAGCAGTGTTTGTAATTAGAATCTAGATGAGATAGATTCGAACCCTTTATAAGTACACCGCCGGCTTTCCCTGGAGAAAAAGAGGCAACCAGGTAGCGAAACTTTCTTGCACACACACAAACCTCCTGGGTCGAAATGTTCGAACATTTAATAGCATAAATTTTCTGCTTTCAAATTTGAAGCATTTCGTGCAGTTTCGAGATACGTTCGGAAATAGGGTAACGTACATTCACACTTTTCATACGTTTAATTTTAGAACGAGTAAAATTGATTAAGTGGATTCGATACTCGTTTGATAAAGTAGGGTGTACTTGTCTAGGCATAATGCGTAATATCCCTATAGTATCAAGATGAGTGGGACCTCCGTTCTCTATATTCTCCCTAGAGAGGGCTAGCTCATATCTCGAGAAATGTAAGAGGCTTCGAATCTTGATCAAATACAACTTTAATGAACAGATGGACGATCTTTGTTTATCTGTAACTGGTCTGTTTACAATTTGGAAGTGCTGTTTCAAGCTTCTTGAATGACTAATACGAATATTCTTTGCAGCAATTTTGTGTGATTTGATTACTTTGTAAATATAGGAGTCACATGGAGGCTCTTGAATATTTGCTATAATTACAACTTTCAGGCAATTTAAACATTCAGGGAACATTTTTGATGAGATCATTTATTTTTGGAATTTCAAGGTCATTAGTTCTTCATTATAATTTTTTGTACATTATAGTTAACTATAACTATGACTTTGAATATTAATAATATTCTCCTAATAATTACACTGACTGATAATTCTATTTGTGAATATATTTTAAATTATACGATTACTTTATTGTAATGAGATATTTTATCATAATCTAGTTATTCTTCCTAATTGATAGTTTCTCTGTTATATTTTATTCTATCTTCTTTTTCTTCATAAAAGCTCTGTCTTGTAGCATCAATTGCACTAAAAAAATGTTGCCAATTTCATAAACGTAGAATTTTTATAATTTTTTAAATACACGTTTGATGTTTTTTTACTACAACAATCACGTGTTGATTTGATGAATGAATATCAATTAATTTGGCAACAAAGTTACCAAATTAAAATCTGCAAGCATAATTTTGTCTGTTAATAAACTTTCAATCATACAATTATTTAATTAAAAATTATTCTAACATTGCAGTTATACTATATTCATTATAATGACACAATTATTCTATCTCATTTGTCTTCATAAAAGCCCTGTAATTTTAGGATTTAACCTATGCCACATAAAAAATTCTGCCAATTTTTTAATAATTTTCTGTATGCACTTTTTTTTTACAAAAAACGATATCTGATTTCATAGAAAATTGTTACCGAAATAAAATCTGCGAGTTTACATATTTTTCAGAGAACGTTACATGAACAACGATATTTGATACGTTCAGCTTTAAACGTAGCCATATTGTACCGCGATTATAAAAGCACTTGTTTTGCACATTACATTCATTCCGTTTAACTCCGCGTGAAATGGATTTATTATTCGAATGTCAAAGCGAACAAAGTTACATAATACAGTGTAAATGTTTTAATATGGCAGTACGGTAATCTGTGAAGATCCATTTTCACAGAACTGAAAATATACGTATATCTCGCAGAGACGGTGTGAAAACATTATTTACGATCCGTGCAGCTACCATCAGTCTTAATTATTGAGTCACGTGTGATATTTACGAGCGAACATTTTGGAAAACGACTACTGTTATTGTGGATTAATATCCTTTTCGATTTTGAAAACCGAAATATTATTGTAAGAAAATTTTGTTTTGACAAGCCGAGTATTCTAACACTAAAGTGTTAGGTTAGGTTAAAACTATTAAAATGGCCGCTCAACATGTGTGTGACGATTGGTGAACGTAGGTGGTTGATTTAATAATTATCACACAAAGGAAAATATTTTTGTAATTCTAACACCTTATATTTTCAAATTCCTGAGTCTCCAAATTTTGAAATTTTCAAATTCCTAAATTTCCAAATTTCCAACTCTCAAAATTCTGAAATCTCCAAATTCCTATATTTCCAAATTCCTAAACCCCTAAATTTTCAAATTCGAAATTTCTTTAATTCCCAAATTCTTATATTTCCAAATTCCTAAATCTCTAAATTCTCAAATCTCTAAATTCCTATATTTCCAAATCCCTGAACCCCTAAATTTTCAAATTCGAAATTTCCTATATTCCTAAATTCTTATATTTCCAAATTCCTAAATCTCTAAATTCTGAAATCTCCAAATACCTATATTTCCAAATCCCTGAACCCCTAAATTTTCAAATCCGAAATTTCCTATATTCCCAAATTCCTAAATCCCAAAATTCTCAAATCCCCAAGTTCCTACATTTCCAAATTCCCACATCCCTAAATTCTGAAATTCCTAAATCCCAAAATTCTCACCTCCCTAAATTCAAAATTTCTGAATTTCAAAATGCACGAATTTCCAAACTTGCAAATTTCCAAATAACCAAATATAACTAGAAAGCTTGATTTTTAGAAATACCTAAATTTTCAATTTCCAGGTTCCTAAAGATTTCCCCAGATTTCCTTCGCTCATATTTACCCTAAAAAATCCCACATTCCTACACTCAGTGCTGCCAATTGCAGTATTCCACAAAATTGCTCGAACATTTTTCAAATTTCGCTATCCACACCATAATCGACGCTGTCCACATAAACAGATGTTACAACGCCCACAAAGAATTACTTGATCGGCAGTTCTGGCCACAACGAAACCAGTGAACTAGGTAATAATGAGACTAATAATTCGCCTGTGGAAGCCTCTCACGTTCTACGTAATTCACTGGCTTGAGTACAAATGGCTCTCTCAGCTTCTGTACCGTTAATGTTAATATACAACGTGCAACCACACGTGGAGCATCAGATTTCTAATTCTAATAAATCCCGTATGGGGCGTGCCAGCCTGCATTGCGTCTGTAAAACGCTAGAAAATGGACCTGGTAATTCTTTAATGAACTACCACTACGTGGAAATTGTGACAAATGAAATACTGATTTAACTGCTGAGCACAACATCGCATGATTTTATTATACTATGTTACGTTATTCAGTTGAAAACGTACAAATTTTAACGGAGTCAGATTAAGTGTAAACTACTTATAGTATATGTCTTTTATTGTAGTATTTTGTATTATAAAATATTCAAGTATTACAGTGTCTTTTTTTTTAATTAAAATATTCAAGTACTATACTGCTATACTATGTTTTTTATTGTTTAAAATATTCAAGAATTATAGTGTACATTTTTTATTGTTTAAAATATACGATTGCACTTTCATGTTCATGAATAAAGTATATTCATGTTGGTTTATAATTTATACATGTTTATTATAATTATTCTGTACAATTTGAATAATTTAAAAAATAAGAGGTGGTCCGCCATTTTGACAGGCTCCGTCTAGTGTTAAAATAATTAACACGAAACCGGACAGTTGTGATAATGTACGTATGCAATTAATTTGCGAATAGAATCGACTAATACCAAAACGTGCGAACATCTCATGACTTTTGGCATAAAGCAAACTAACAGCGCGGAACGACGAAATAGTCCCATAAACGTCTGTCCTTCATTTATGCATACACACCTCGCATACAATTCGCCATAACCCACAACAAACTCCTCTTGATTGCGCGTACAAGTGTGCGGCACTTCAGAGTGTTGCTCGACCCTGTTCGTTAGAAGTTCCATCTTTCTTCAATTTACGACGAGTGATGTTTCCATCTATCCGTCCCTCGCCTAACATCTAACAGCTTCAGATGTAGTGCACTTGTGGTCATGTAGTACCTCTTCTTCTTTGGAACCATCAAGCCATTTAGTGTACTGTAGTTACGATATCGCTCCTGTTCGATTTTGTACAATTAACGAGCACGGGTATTAATGGCTATGTCATAGGTATTTGTTTACTGTGACAGTTCGGTATGGTACATTCGTGAGTTCGATTTAATATCGTCACTGTTACTTTGATGTATTGACTGTTACTTTGATCGTTACTCTGATGGTTACTTTGACTGATTGTACTGATTGTGCGATGATTGGTTTGTAGTTTCGTCTTTAAGAATTTGAGATCTTAGATATTTGTGGATTTTAGAATTGGGAAAGATAGAAATTTGGAATTTTGGACATTTGTGAATTTAGAAATTCGGGGATTGAGAATTTGCGAAATTGGGAAATTGTGAGATTGAAAAATTGTGAAATTTAGAATTTGAGAATGTGATAATTTAAGAATTTGAGAATTTGAGAAATTGAGAAATTGAGAATTTGTGAAATTGAGAAATTAACAAATTGACAAATTGACAAATTAACAAATTGACAAATTGACAAATTGACAAATTGAGAAATTGACAAATTAACAAATTGACAAATTGACAAATTGAAAAATTGAAAAATTGAAAAATTGAAAAATTGCAAAATTGAAAATTTAAGAATTTAAAAAATAGAGTTTCAAAATTTAAAACATTACAAATTTGTAAATAAAAAAATTCAGGAAAACAAAAACTCAGAAATTAAAAAAGCAAAAAATTTGAAAGTTAAAAAGTTAGACAATTGCACAATAAAATCTTCAAATTACCAAGTTTCTTTTGAAAATAAAAAAGTTCACGAGCCTGCAAACTTATAAATTTGAGAATATTGAAATGAACTAGTAAACGTACTTCTATAAAATAAACATATAAATAAATGATGACCACTAAAATAATAATTAAAAAAGTTACCTTAATTATTTTACCAAAGACAATTTTACAGATAATAGTTAACAGAAATAAACGAAGAATCTTCAGCAAAATAATTAGGTACTTAAAATGGCCGTAAAAAACTTATAACTGGAGCAATCAAAATTCAATAAAAATCAATTCTTCATAAAAGTTGGAAGCGTCCAATCATCTTTGGATTATGCTTCTCTTAATCGCATCATAAAATTATTTTCGCAAAGATTTAAAATGGAAATCGACGGGGAATATTAAACTGCTTCGTCGGCAGTACGAGTAATTGAATGGATAACAAGTGGCTAATAAATTATCGAAACTATAATTTACGTTAATTATTAATACGTCTTCGCCAGAATACTGCAAAAGATCTACGATAGATAAATTCGTGGTATTATCAAAATTACGCTATCATTCTATTAATTAATAATAAAAAAATGCAATATTAGAAATATGTAGTTTCTACAGTATCATAGCATAAAATGTATAAAATGTATAAAATATCATAGCATAAAATTATAATATACTGTACAATAATGTATAAATACAATAACACAATAATACACAATAATGTTAGGAGAGGCATATATGAAAGTACTTGTAAAATATATATTACAAATATTTCTTTATTAGATTTTTAACTGTTTTTGAGGTTATACGCGTTTGACATCAAATTGGCTTCGGAAAACGTTGATACAAGTGATTTCATGCATAAAGTATCCCATAAAATTTGCAACAAATTTTTCATAGATTAATCATTGAAATAACAGTATTTGGACTTACAGAACATGAAAATTAGTACTGGCAAGAAATTTCAAATCTCCATTCGATATAGATGTTCGGAGCACCGAAATGTGGTGTGTTAATCAATAAGGAAAATTGCAGTCCATAAGGTACACGTTTCGCAAGCTGAACGAACGACCAATTAAACAGCTTTCCGAACATTATGTTCGGGCTAACAATTATAATTTGTATACAAACTGGGTGGCTGACAAATAGGTGCTAATGTAACTAATAACGTTTCGCGATACAAAATATGCATGCATAACACCGACCATATTGGCGTTCTGAAATTATTATATTGTAATAATATAAACTGAAATGCACACATGAATTGCTGGCCATTTGTTTCGTGCATAGAAAATGGAATGTCGATTTTGTAAACACGTGAAATATCATTTTCGAAATTACGTGAAGTCGGTAATTCCTTAAACATATGAAGTAATTTTTGGAAGATTTCAAGCTAAATATTTAACTAATTGTAAGTTTATCTTTAACTGTTTAATTTGACATATGTGACCATAACCTCTAACCTAACCGTTATCTAATTAACTTTATTCTTCAAACGTATATTCTACTCTAAAAATAATACAAAAATATTTATCCTCTAAAAATAATTTCGAACTTAATAGTCGAACAGTTTGGATTCAGCTTTTAGATTTTAGGTTAGTTTGACTAGTTTTATTACCGAGATCCACCATTTTGTTACGTATTAATGTAATTTCGTTTTATTTTTATTTCCACAGTGGATCGCAGATACGTTTTATGATTATTTACAACAAACTTTTCGATCGTAATTTTATCAACCTAGTTTTCGATATAAATGTATTCTACTAAAATACTCTGAAATCTTTACTCATTCACCATTTCCTTTTTTACTCTTTTTCACTCTTCCACACTGTTGACAGTTCCTGGACACAGGGTCGTTTTAAATGACCAGACTGAATAATTAAATACTAACAAGCTCCACGATTATCTATAAGTTATAAGTTTAAAATAGAGTTATTTGATCAAACTCCGTAGACATGTAAGATATTCTCTGCATCATTCGTCAAATATTTAATCAATTAAACTGTTATAACTGAAGAGTGGATTAATGTGTCGCATAGTAAATTCACTCTTTGAGTAAAGTTCACTTGAAGATATTAAACTGCACTTTTAGTAGGAATTTTATTTTTGAAAGTAATAACTGTTCGATGATGTGGTTATGATGCTAACAATTTTACCGATAATTTTAACAGCAAAAATTTTAACAACAATCATAAGATTACACTTATAATAAAATTAAACGAGACTGAGAATTTTCAGAAGATGAAAGCTTTTTTTTTTAAATAAATGTCGACCATTTCTCAAAGGTTGTTATAATTGTAATAATAATAAAATATTAGTAATTTTGTAATGGTAGAAGAAAATAGTGCTAGAAGAACAATTAGTAGTAAAATAAAACAATTACTGCTAATATAAAAATAGTGTCTTATAATATAAAAACACTATTACACAACATATTCGCTAAAAAGTATCGTATATTTTTAGTACCAAAATATATAAAAGATTTAATAAATAAAAATTAATAATATTAATACACGTAATTACGAATACAATGAATCGTTAAAAATGATTTGTTTTTCCCTATTCCCAGGAATTTTTGCTCAATGTGTACTTTTGTATCCGGAGCGACAGGCAACTAGAGATTTATAATAATTTTCTCGGGCGATTCTGATGCTAGTTACATTTGTATACGGGGATTTCAATTGCGTGTGTGTAAACAGCGCGTGCTTCCTTGCGTTCGAGTGAAACTTGCACACGCGTTCAGTCAACATGCAGTAAATATAAATTTCACGAAACACAGGGTTTTGTCAACGGAACGTGAGCACGGGAAAAAAGCGATGTCACACGTTCTTTTACACACTTCTCGGAGTTTGATTCGATCTAACTCCATTGTAAACTGGAGCTAGTCATGTTAAACATTTACGTGTATACAAAACGTGAAAGCAGAAGATCATGTCCGCCATAGTGATATACAGACATTTTTGTTTCTTATGCTTTGCGAACTGTTTCAAGATAATTTAAGATTCTGAAAATTTTCGCCATTATATTTTATGATACAATTTCATTTAAAAATATTTTATGATGTTTGCATTTTAGGATATTTTAAGACATTCCATATTTATTTGAAAATATACTGAAAATTTATTTCAAAATATTTTAGGACATTGCAAAACTTCTAAGTAATTTAAGATATTGCAAAATTAGTAAAAATACTTTAATAGTGGAAAGTTATTTAAAAATATTTTAAGATATTGCAAACTTATTTCTTAATATTTGAAGACTGCAAATATTTTTATAATTTGGACATTTTATAATTTATTTTTATAATTAAACTTCAAATTCAGAGTATCTTACGTTTTAGACATCTACACCCACAATGTCACATGTTGTTTCACTTTCATAATAAACACAGATACTCCAATCTAATGTTTCAATCTGCAATTGCAAGTTGTTAACGTAATTTTAACACTGTCTATAACCTTCTTTTTATATCAGTCATGTATAAACACACCTGTCTTATTTCCACCCTTAATAATAATGACTCAGTCCGCAAAAAATAATCTAGTAAATAATACTCGTATTTTCCATAAAATATCAAAAATTTGATAACAAAATCCCGTGGAGAATATGTTATGTCTGATTCGTTGCAGAACGGAGAAGGAAGAGTATACGCACTGAACGAGAAAGTATGTTTCGTCGTATGAAAGTCGAATATTTTTCAATCTTCTGTTTGACAGCTGGTACAGCGGATTGACCGATAGCATTGCCGAAGGCAAAACATAATTTACGTTTGCGTATTCTGGAAATGCATCGACGCCTGCAATGAAATCCGGTTTTTCCTCTCTCACTTTCGCATCGAGTTTGCGTGATGCAGCTTGTTTTATTTTGATCTGACGCTGAATATACGTTTGAAACAGTGTTGAATTAAAACAATTGAATATACAGGGTGGTCCACGCAGCTGGAATTACCTCAGTAACTCCGTAAATATTGATTTCAGCAAAAATTCGATCAAACAAACATTCCGCGATTGAAAGAGTGCCAAATAAAGTTACTTTCACTGTTTACCGAACGAAATAAGGTTTTTTTTGTTCCGAAACAACTACTGCCGAAATTTATTGCAAATTCGATTATGATAAATTACTTTTTAGGTATATTCCTACTTAGAGTTGTTTATTTTACAGAATTTTTAAAGTCCTGAGTTTTATGAAGGTATACGTTTTTCTGTTATAATTTGTATAATTAAATTTGCAAAATTTTTAAAGGGTAAATAAAATATACTGTAGTAAAGTATTAATGTTGTAAAAGTAAATGAGTATAGATACAGTGAAAGTAATTCGTGGAACACTTTGGCTGTATAGGTTAAAAATTTATAGGGGTTCAAAAATACACTGTAGTCTACATCTACTTGGTTACATTTTCCAAGTATAATAGAAGCAAAATTACAAGGGTCTGATACTTGGCATTAAAACTTGCATACCCGCATGCATACCTGTCACAGGACACATGGTAATATTTTCCTAAAGAACCTTAATATCTGCTACGAAAATACACGTAATTTGCATAATATCAGTTACAAGTTTATTTAATATAGCTACTTACAATATACTGTAGCAAAGGTACACAGCAGAGTGAATATTTGATTACATTCAACCTGATCACATCTGATTTCAAGATTCTTCTTTGTCAGCGCAGTACATCAATTTTAAGTATCTCTCAGTAAATTGCCGGGGCAAAAATTCCGCGAGAGACAAATCGCGCTGGTGAAAATGTTCCGACGTTAACTAGGTCCGTCGTTGCGAAGACAGGTTGCATCTTACGGTATAATCCAAAAGTAACATAGCGATCTATCTTGCGAAAACTGGACAAGTTACCTCGGTGCACACACGCAGGAAAGGATTAGCGGGAAAGAAGGGCACAGAGAGGCTCCGTGTAAATCCAAGAAGCTACCGGAACAAACAACCCCCTCTTTTTTTCGCTCGTTTTTCTCTTCGAACCATCGTCCATTTACGCCGAGCAGAATCAGCCAGTGGATCCTCGACAGTATTTCAGTGAAGTATCTAAGAAGTGAAATGAAATGTAGAGGGCTGAAGGCGTGACTCGAACTCGTATGAGTCGCGCCAGATGTTACAATATTTACTGCGAGAGGAGTTTTCTTCTGTACACCCCTCGATCACCCTCTAACGTTTCCACCTGGATGCCAGTGACGTGTGTACACAAGCATCTGACGTGTACGTGCGAGTTACATAGGTTCACGCCATAATATTAACGTGTCCTAATGACACCGGAACGGGGGAGAACAGAAGGTGAAGAAAAAGGGTGCACCGATTCGTTTCACGATCAAAGGTGAATACGGATGAAGTGGCTACAGCTCGAAAATATCGAGACGACTTGCTTCCAAGAATTCCAATTACTTTGTTGCCGACTGACGTTAATCGCCTCTTCGATCGCGGCCACCAATTACAGGCAGATATGTCGTTTGAAGTTAGCTTCGATACTTTTCGAAGATTTCTTCGCTGTAAACGTAATTGCTCACGTGACTTGCCATCTGCAGCTTTCTTACCATTATTTTCGTTCCACACGTTTAACGAAATCTGTTCAAATTATATGAATTAATGGTTGGACTCTTTGCACCACCATTTTGTGCAGCATTCTTGGTACCTTACACACTTCATGCTTAATATTTCTGATAGAATTTGAGGTTATGTTACGTTTTGAAATGACAAAATTTCAATTCACAGATGAACCTCGAGATGAGGTGAAAATTATAGAAAGTTGAAATGGCAAACATGTGACAAAATTTTAAACTTGTCTCAATAGACATTAGACAATCCTCTATATTATGATTCTTTACGTAAAATGATAGTAAAATTGATGTAAGTTAAAAAATTGTGTGAAATGACAATTAAACTAAGTTATAAACTTACAAATAGAACCTGCTTACACCATTTAGCTCTGCTAAGAACTAAGTTCCCGTTGATATCGCCAGAAGTAATCTTCAAGTTCTAGAACTTCAACTTCTAAAATAAAGAGGATTTGGAATAATATTTGCAGTGTTCCAAAGCAATTTCTACTAAGATCAACATTTATGGACCTACAAACCGTACTTGATAATATTTGAATCCTTTCATTTGCAGTTTTCAGTTTGTCCGAGCGTTTTAACGACAGTTATATTAAATGAGATATATGGGATCCGTAACTTGTGAGGGAATTTTTCGGTTGTTCGTTAAGATATCGTCTTAAGGTTGAAATAATATGTGTAAAGAATTTTGATGTAGAGAATGTGTACGGTAAACTGCGGTCTGCTGCATTACAAGCAGCATTACAATCTCTTTGTGGCACAATTTCTTACGTTTAAGGATCAGGAATATAACCTGTAAAGAGATATGAACTGTCGCTGAAATAAAAACTTACTGTAAAAGTTTATAGTACTGCTTTCATTTACATAGATTGTACTTTATGGTGAGTTTAACGCAAAGAATCTAAATGCTTTTTTACAATGGTTCAAGAATGTTATTAGGCAATGGAACAATTTTCTGACAGATTTGTATGCATTTCATTATTATTTTTTAGTTGTAAGTCTCAAATCTCCACGTTTACATTTTCTTAAACTTTTAAATTTTCAGATCCTCAAATTCCTACATTGTCAAATCCTAAATTACTGAAATTGTAAAATTCTCAAACTCTCAAATTCACAATTTCTCAATTCTTCAGTTTTTCAGTTTTTCAGTTTTTCAATTTCTCAATTTTTCCATTTTTTTTTCAATTTTTCAATTTTTCAATTTTTCAATTTTTCAGTTCTTCAATTCTTCAATTCTTCAATTCTTCAGTGTTACAATTTTTCAATTTCTTAATTCTTCAGTTCTTCAATTCTTCAATTCTTCAGTGTTACAATTTTTCAATTTTTCAATTTTTCAATTCTTCAATTCTTCAGTGTGACAATTTTTCAATTTTTCAATTTTTCAATTCTTCAATTCTTCAGTGTTACAATTTTTCAATTTTTCAATTTCTCAATTTCTCAATTTCTCTGAAAATAGCTATTGTTTGTACAACAAGCATCAATTTATCAAATATTGTTAGATATTTTGTATGTATGAGAATTATTCAGAATGATACTCTTAACAGAATATTTCTTCTGAGATTAGCAAATGCTTATGAAGTATCAGTTTATCAAATATAATTGAATCTTTACATCTGTGAAAAAAATGACTGAGAATGATGTTCCAAGAAAATTATCTCAAGATCACTGAAATCAGTTCATAAACAATATTCTGAAACGAAACAAAAATTATGAAAAGTCATAATTAAAATGTTTAACTTAAAAGTTTACGAAACATAGTTGCCTTTTTTACTTATGAGTATGATTTAAAATGTCCCTGGCGAAGAGACGTCTCTATCAGACATCTTGCAAGTTCTTTAAAGTACCTCTTGAAAATCCATAATCACTCGTGACACGTACTAAAATTTATGATGCATCAATTTACATCCAATCGGACTTTTTAAGCATGTATAAGTTAATTGACTAATATATACCAGAGAAGGACGTACCCCCTCGGGATGTGTCTTTGGTTCACGCAGCCTCCTCTTCCATTTCGTACATCGTCTCCGGATAACGTGACATCGCATTAATGTGTAATTGGTGGTGAGCTGGCAAGGTGACACGATACCAGGATGCCAAGGGGAGGCCAGCCATGTGATGTAGTGGCGGCAAGTCTGCCGCTAGCATAGACATTTTACCCGTGGAAGACGCATGGTCCTTGCTAATATGACGTTTGAAATATGGCGCAACTCGCGCTCGAAGGTGCGAGAAGAGGTGCTCGGCGAAGAAAAGAGGTAAAATTGAGCGTGGAGGAGAATCGCTGAGGATGAAGTGTAGGGAAGCAAAACGGCCACGGAAAGAAAACGAACCCGGGCAAAAAATTAGACTTCAGTTATTCCGCCGGTTTTTAAACGTTCCGCCTGAATTCAGGAATAATAGTCACCAGTTTTCTTCGATCATCAAACAGTATACAGTATTACTAAATATAACCTTATTTTCTTGTACTGTTTGTTTACAGTCATTTGTTTACAGGGAGTTGGAAGCAGGGTCTTTTTGAGAATAAAAGAGGATACTATGATTTCAGTCTTCTGGGCACTAAAAGAAAATATGACAGGATCTTTTTGAAAGTGAATACTTGTTTATAAATATTATTTATAAGTATTAAAAGTTGAAATAAGTAATTTTTGAAGTGGTCATTGAAGATTTGAATGAGCTGACCATTTAAAGATTTCAAACTAAGAATTTCTTTCGGAACAAAAATAATTAACAGAAAGATTTTTGGCGATTCAAAAGATGAAATACTTTGTAACATCCTATTTCATATTTTCTTGTATGTGAAAGTCTAACTGAAGATGTACGATCATGTTTGTTCTAACTTATTTTCAAGCTCTCGCTATAATCTAACACTTTATGACAGCTCATAGTTTATAACAGTGTAATTATAATTGAATTATTTAGTAAAGGAAATACGATATTGTTAAGGAATAAAACTTGATCAATTACTTACTGAATTAAATAATATTTAACAATAAAGTTAAACATTGTGTAGCACTGTTAAATGATAAAATAATATGTTATAAAGTATTACAATAATATTAAACTAAATGCAGTAATATATATTTATATACAGTAAAACATTTGTCCATATTTCTTTGTACACGCCATTTTATGTCGTTATTGAACCCTAGCGGACAATTTCGGAACTTTTGTAGCAGCAACTTGGAAAAACATTTAACAGAAGCAAAATCACATCTTCAACTAATATAAGCGGTGAAGCAATGTGTTTTATAGTTTCCCATTGTTTCTTGCGCGTTTAATGCAACCTGAATTCACTAAGAACTAATGTGTTTCACAGATAAGGGAAAGAAACTTTGAAAGTAGTTGTGTCTAGGCGATGTTTCACGCTATCTAAGGTGAAATCTGCAAACACCTAAGCGACAAATATATTTATCTGTATCTTTCTCTTGAGATATATGATAATTAATTACGATCGTGTCATTTATTTAGTACTCTATGTAATTCTACGATGTAATTTCAACGCAATAATTGCGTTCGTTAACAAGTATTGCACTGTTCTTTATCGTTATTTTAACTTGCTTTTATCATAATTATATCTTTTAAATTCATACAAATTTTTATCTTTAGAATTCTCAAAAATTCTTCATGATTTTTTACAGTTTCCAAAGTTTTACATCGCTGAATTTTTAACTGCAAAATTTTTAATTTAATTGAAATATTACTT
This sequence comes from Megachile willughbiella, assembly GCA_945859595.2. NCBI lineage: Eukaryota > Metazoa > Arthropoda > Insecta > Hymenoptera > Megachilidae > Megachile > Megachile willughbiella. The sequence goes on from OX243807.1 coordinate 6,542,544, forward strand.
AAATAGTTGTAAATTATTCGCAGAATATTGGTAAGTTCAAATTTATCAAATCTCCAAATTCTCAAATTCCCAAATTTCAAAATCTTAAAAATATCTGAATCCTTATATTCTCAAAGTCCCTGGATTCCCTAGCATCATAAACTCTCAACTTCTCAAAATTGCCAAACTCCTAATTATATTCATCCATCCTCACAATCCATACCTACCATAATTGATAACAAGAAACCCAGAAATATACCTAATATCACATTTTTGTCAACGTCCAACCACATATGAAATGTATAACGACAAAACATAATATATAATAGCAGTTCATAATCCATCGCCTAAAGATCATCAGAACCCCATCACATAAAGAAGCTACTAAAAAATAAAGTGTTACATTTGAAACATAGAAAGCAACGAGATAGCAGTACGCCAGGTCGAGAACTCGGCCAAATACGAAATAATCGAAGCAGAGGAGCTTACGGAACAATTTGATTTACACCCACGAGATGTGCATTCTTGCGATTCTTCGGCGAAACGACAAACTCTATTCCGCAGTATTTTCCGGGACTTGAGAACCGGGCCCATCCGGATTACGGAACACGAATCCGACGTAGTTTCGAAAAGTCTCCGCTTTGACTCCGTTATAGCGGAACGGCGCGCACACTCTGCATGCCGGCGATTTATTCGAAAATCCGAAGAAAGTGGCACGTTTCGCCCGTTGTGAGGTGCCTAGCTCACTCTTCGTATCCCGGCATGCCCGTCTTCCTGTAGGTCGCACCTTCTTTCCCCCATCTCCGTTCGGCTTCCTTGGTCGCCTAACGCGTTTCTGGTCCCTTGTACCCAACCTCCATTTTCTCGTAGCCCGGTTTAGGTATTCCCGTAGTAAGCTTGCCGAAGCCTCAGAGCCAGTTTAGCGTCCTCTCTCGCGCCCCTATCTGATTTCAATGTGGTTCGGTTACGTGCTTCAAATCAAAAACACGAACGTTATTTCTGCACGTGGTCTCCACTTTTCTCGTTCTTTCCCTTGCCCGACCCCTTCGTCTTTCGTTACGTTTTCTCCAACGTGCGATCCATTCCTCGTCACACCACCGCCATGATTTTCGACTATATACCAGGGCTGCACCTATCCATTTTCACCCCGTGAACCAATGTTCCAAAAGAGAATATGGCGCAATGTCAGTTAGGAATCATTAGGAATTCCAAGTTTTAATATTTAGCGTGGAACTTGTGGACATCGAATTCTCTGTTGAAAAGGGAGAGTGGGACTAGTGGCGACTTGACGTCACTGATGTTTGCCACTTTTGAGGACATGTGGTTCTTGTTCAAAGAGGAATCTGTCTTAATATTTGTCTATAAAGCTTCCTGCTTCATCCAAGAAGAAAACAATATCGTTTCAATATTTAGTGTATGAAGCTTGTTACAGTCCTCCAGGTCATCTACGAATGAAAACTTATACGTTTTAATATTTAGTGTATGAAGCTTGTGGTTTTCGAGGACACATCGCGATGCTCATCCACGAAGGAAAACTTAAACAATATCGTTTTAATATTTAGCGTGTGAAGCTTGTTTTCGAGGACGTTTAGTTCTCACACAGAAAAGAAAACTTATACAACGATGTTTTAATATTTAACATGAAGCTTGCGGTCTTTGAGGATGTCTTCCAATATCTGAGGGAGAAAGCTGAAAAAATGTCGCAACATTTATCATATGAAGTTTGTTGCACTTTCTAAAGATATCTAATCTTCATTCACTTTGACGTTGACATCTTAACATTTAGTGTAAGAAACTTGTTTTAGAGGTTAATGGAGATGTAATATGATGTTGAAGAAGTGACATATGGTTGTTATGAATGAAGTTTGACAAATATATTTTGTTAAAAGGAACATGGTACAGATATACACAGTCAGTATGTCTTTATAATTATATGTGTACACAAAATGGAAGAAAAAGGTAGTATTTCAAGTGGAAGATGAAGCTGGGACGCCATGAGTCCAAGCATATGCGCGCGCAACTACATAATAACCGGGAATTTTGAATTACTTTATGAAAGTAATAGTATTATAAGCGATCCTGATAGTAAATATTATTATAACCAAATCCATAACTTTCTTAAAGTTCCATAGTTTATAGATTGTCGAAATTAAAAAGTTATCAAACATGAAAATTCTCGAATTCAAACTACTTCGAACTTCCGAGTTTCCGTACTTTTTCCACTTTGGAGTTAGTTACAGTGTAGTTCCTGTACAATTTCCAGAGCTCTGAATTTTCAAATTTTCATTCTAATAATTCCGTATAGCCTTAAGTCTCAAAATCCCTACATCACAAATCCCTAAATTCATGAGTCCTTAAATTTCTAAAACCTTTAGTTTTTAAATTAATGAATCCATAAATTTCTAAAACCTGTAGTTCTTAAATTAATGAATCTATAAATGTCTAAAACCTGTAGTTCTTAAATTAATGAATCCTTAAATTTCTAAAACCTGTAGTTCTTACATTAATGAATCCTTAAATTTCTAAAACCCGTAGTTCATAAATACGTAAATAAATAAATACCCAAATATCTAAATACCTAAATACCTAAATACCTAAATACCTAAATACCTAAATACCTAAATACCTAAATACCTAAATACCTAAATAGCCGAATACCTAGATACCTAAATATCTAAATACCTAAATACCTAAATACCTAAATACCTAAATAGCCGAATACCTAGATACCTAAATATCTAAATACCCAAATACCCAAATACCTAAATATCTAAATATCTAAATACCTAAATACCTAAATACCTAAATACCTAAATACCTAAATACCTAAATACCTAAATACCTAAATACCTAAATACCTAAATACCTAAATACCTAAATACCTAAATAGCCGAATACCTAGATACCTAAATATCTAAATACCCAAATACCCAAATACCTAAATATCTAAATACCTAAATACCTAAATACCTAAATACCTAAATTCCCAAATCCACCTACCTCCCAAGTATCTAAGCATTTAATTCTTCCAACCTCCAAATCCCAAAAATTCCAAAAACCCCAAATTCCCACATCTCAAAAATACTAATTTCCTTCCAAAAATGTAGGGCCTGAATATCACGTCCAAATGACATCAGGTACAACTTTTAAACACCACTGTCATACTCAAATGCAACTATCTGCAGAGATCACCCTCGCACTTCAACACATCCAACAAGCTATCGAAAGTAAATTATTCTCGAATCCCTGTTACCCGAATTCCGCAAAAATGCGTCAACCCCTCGATACACATGTTGCGCCATCAATAGAGCCGTCCCTGCGCCGACGTTCCCGCTTTCCGCGCCTTCAGTCAGCAAACGTTGTGCACCTATATCGGGGCTCGTTCCACCCACACAGACAACATCTTATAAACTTTTATTTTCGAGAACGGGGCACAAGAGGAAATCGAGAGAAAGAGGGAGAGAGAAGAGGTGAAAGTTGGGGTTAGGTGAAAAGAAGGAGGACGAGAAACGATTCGAGCGGGAAGGAGCGTATGTTCTGTCAAGCTGTCGCTGAGAGGGAGCTCGCCTGCCAACTTATGGGACACGTACAATGCGAGCCAAGAATATTGCAGCTCCTGTCGCCCTTTTTACCCCTTTTCCGCCCACTTTTCCTTCATCCAGCCGCGTCTCGTATCCGCGGCCGTATCTCTCGACGCAAAGTGTCGCGTTCGAAAGGACTGCTCCCTCGTCGGATATTGAAATGTATTTAGCAAAAAAGAAGCGCATAAGTGCTTGACACGGACAACCGTTTTGTAGTCGGCACGGCTCGTCCCCTTCCTACCAGCACGGACTAACTTCTCATGCGCCCAACTGTCTGCTTGTGCTTATAATGGAAGGAAACGTATGACGGCCGAACGTACGAATTGAAAGGAGATGAAAATCTACGGAAGGATTCCTCTTGCTTTTCAGTCGGAACTATTTTTCTTTGCGCGACATTCAACGTGTCGATTATTCCGCGTCGAATCTGACGTCCGATCGAGATGCCTGCTGATTTTTTTGAGTACCGTTTATTGATAAGTTTGAGGGATACTTGTGGACTCCGTAGCTTTGTCGTCTTTGTTGGTGAATGTTTATTCAGTTTATGTTGGATTTGCTTTCTTCGGTATAACGATACGAGTTCGATGTACTAAATGATGACTAATTTGAAGGTGATTATTGATAATTTTGAAGTACTATGATTTTGTAGTGATTCCTTTACTTTATAGATTTTCAAATTTCCGAATTTGCTGCGCTTTTAGATATCCAAATAGGACAATGATAAATATGTATGACTTCGAATTCTTAAGTTTCTAAGTTACCATAATTCCTGAAATTCCCAGAATTTCCTCAACTATCCTCAAATACTTAAATATTTTAAATATCTTAAATTTTCTAATTTTCGAGATGTCAATATTTTCCAAATTCCTAAATTTTCCAAGTTCCAAAATTCTCAAATTCTCAAATTCGTAAGGACCCAAATTCTAAAATCCCTAAATCACAAATTCCACATGTTTCTCAAATTTCACATATTCCGCAAATTTCCTCAAATGCCACATATTCCCCAAATTCCAGAATCCCCAAATTTCCTCGAATTACCGTATTCCCCAAATTTCCTCAAATTACCGCACCCCCAAATTTCCACATATTCCCCAAATTTCCTCAAATTCCACATATTCCCCAAATTCCAGAATCCCCAAATTTCCTCAAATTCCACATATTCCCCAAATTTCCTCAAATGCCACATATTCCCCAAATTCCAGAATCCCCAAATTTCCTCGAATTACCGTATTCCCCAAATTTCCTCAAATTACCGCACCCCCAAATTTCCACATATTCCCCAAATTTCCTCAAATTCCACATATTCCCCAAATCTTCTCAAATTACCGTATTCCTAAATTATTAAATTCCTAAATTCCCCAATTCCTCAATTCCCCTATTCCCCAATTCCCTAATTCCCCAATTCCCTAATTCCCCAATTCCCCAATTCCCCAATTCTCCAAATCATCCAAATCCTTCAAACTTAAAAATCCTAAAATTCTCCTAATGCTCAAATACCCAAATAGATAGCTCAAATATTCAAACATCTAAAATTCCCTAAACACCCCGAACAAAATAGCAAATGGTCGAAGTATGACGAACAACGTTATATTATATAAAGAATTGTGAAATCTTAAAGGAAAAGAAAGAAGAGTAAAGATGAGATAAATCTTTACCACTTGCGAGGATTTATATCGTGGAGAAAAGAAATCAAGCGTCCACAATGTGATCGTCTATCACGGAATCCTGTCGTCGAGCTGCTTTTTATGTCGGAACCGTCGACAACGGGAGGCTCAACTTGCGGGAACTTGAGCTAAGGACGGAAACTTAGACACCGATTCTTTGTGGAAAACTCTTGTAAGATATCTTCTGTTCAGGCGATATAGAGATATCGAAGATATTTCGATATAGAACGTTTAATTGCGAACACGAATCGTAAAATGCAGGTCCGTCTAATCGTCATTGCAACACGTGTTTCATGGCCAATAATTCAGAAGACGAAAACATCGATGGCGAAAGGTATTGTCATAACAATTAAATACTACATTGTTTAACCGGATCACCACTTACATGAAGTAACATGGAAACGGATGTGCATTTACCTCCACCAAGAAAACAAATTCCATCACGAAACACCGGTGTAGCAATGGAACGGATAAGCGGCTATAGAAATCGTTTCCCGTAGGAAGCAGGCGAGAAACATTTTCACCGTTTCTCCTTTTAATACGAAGATTTAAATCTCGGCAAGAAGAGTAGAATAGTGTGTTCCGAACAGAGTTCCGTTGTTAGGTCTTATCGAGTTTTAAGGATTCATAAGATTGAGTGATGCATAGTGATGCATGATTCAAGTTCACTGTGATACGAAAATCTGATAGAAAAATTCTTTACAAACCTTTCGTTTGTTCTTTTGAACGCAGGATTTTTTAGAAAACAGAACTTTCTTGAGTAATTCAAGAAAAAATTATAATTGTATATTATAGTGAACTGTTTAGGAACGAATAATTGTAGTAAGTAATTGCTATGTTAATACAGCAAATTACTCAGGAATAAATATTGTAGCAATTCAAGAAAATAATTATATAGTAGAGTGAACAATTTAGGAACAAATTATAATTGTAGCAAGTAATTGCTATGTTAATACAGCAAATTACTCAGGAATAAATATTGTAGCAATTCAAGAAAATAATTATATAATAGAGTAAACAATTTAGGAACAAATTATAATTGTAGCAAGTAATTGCTATGTTAATACAGAAAATTATTCAGGAACAAATATAGTAATTCAAGAAAATAATTATATAGTAGAGTGAACAATTTAGGAACAAATTATAATTGTAGCAAGTAATTGCTATGTTAATACAGAAAATTATTCAGGAACAAATATAGTAATTCAAGAATAATAATTGTGAAATACAAAACCTCCTTCTATCGCCATTTTGAAGGAGTACACGTTGATAAAGTTATTTATATGCTATGTAAAATAAGAAACTCTTTTAAACCTCTTATCCATCGCCATTTTGAAAGGGTTAGTATACGTTGGTATATTTATTTATATAATACGTAAAATACAAGAATCTTAAATCTTTCTATCGCCATTTTGAAAGAGTTAGTTGGTATAGTTATTTACATGCTATGTAAAGTACGAATCTCTATTAAACCTCCTATCCATCGCCATTTTGAAAGAGTATACGTTGGTATATTTATTTATATAATACGTAAAATACAAGAATCTTAAACCTTTCTATCGCCATTTTGAAAGAGTTAGTTGTACAGTTATTTACATGCTATGTAAAGTACGAAACTCTATTAAACCTCCTATCCATCGCCATTTTGAAAGAGTATACGTTGGTATATTTATTTATATAATACGTAAAATACAAGAATCTTAAACCTTTCTATTTTGAAACAGTTAGTTGGTATAGTTATATGCTATGTAAAGTACGAATCTCTATTAAACCTCCTATCCATCGCCATTTTGAAAGAGTATACGTTGGTATATTTATTTATATAATACGTAAAATACAAGAATCTTAAACCTTTCTATTTTGAAACAGTTAGTTGGTATAGTTATATGCTATGTAAAGTACGAATCTCTATTAAACCTCCCAATCTATCGCCATCTTGAGTCATTAATACACGTCAATAGTTTATTAGTTCACAACTGTGATTTCAAAAGTGTGCCAATGCTCGACCAATCGAATTAATAATGTAGCAATTAATTAAGAGAAAAATACAGCAGTAAGCAAGTTAATCATGTCGTAGTAGGAAGTACACTTTCATCGAGCCATATCGGGTCGAGAATATTGGCGTCTCTCGATACAGAAGTGTACCAGGGGATCGTGCAGAGTAAACTCGATTGTACCTTGTTTGTACGCGAGCCACACTCAAGATCGAAAACCCGATGAGGTTATCGAACATATTATCCGGTGGCAATCATTCTTAAAATAGAGTTAATCGTAGACATCTTATTATCCTGGGCACGTATTGGGTACACAAGCGGCAAGGAAACCATCCTGATACTTTCTTCATTAGATACTTAGCGAGAGTTATACTAACTTGTTATAATCCGTTTGGAAGTTGTCTATTGATTTTGTCAACAATACTTGCGGTTGAATTATGTTAGCTAACTTGTATCAAAGTTTGTAATTTCTTTCGAATAAAAAGAGGGCGAATTAAAATTTTTTGTCAAATTTCAGCTGTCTTTAGAACTCTTATTTTTGTTAGCTTGATACATATTTTTTCAACATCGTGTTTCAATTTTTGGTTCGGGATAACTCTCCAGTTTCTATCGCTCGATCAATAAAATATGATCATTTCGGAAAGATAAATATCGTGTGAAAAAATGAATGATTGTCGCGGTTTTCAAACCGTTCTGAAAATAATTCTTCTAAACTGTCGTGGATATCACGTTCCTCATATCGGTTTCAATTTTATTATCTACATTTTACTGATTCAGTACCGTGAAATATGGAAAATTATTAACTCTGATGGGTATCAAATCTGACCTAATATTTGATCTGATTTTATGCGGAGAGAAATTATTTATTAATCATTGCTCTGTGTGCACTGACCAGACGTGCAACTTTATATGCGAAAAACAAACACTAATAAGAAAATAACAGGACGACTGTACTAATAACAATTTAATACTAATTTAGAGATAACGATGAGGCATTAAGAAATAATTTCTTTAATTTATGCATTCTTTATTAATCAAAGTTAAATATCACAATAAAAATGTATTTACAACTTGCTTTATATACCTTAGCTAATACTTGTTTAAATACTCCGTCTGTATTTGTAGTATTGAATGTAATCACGAATAAAGTCTAGTTTTAAAAGTATCGAGAAATGCGCCTAAATTACGAGATCTGCACCTAATTTTACATTTTTTAAATATTTATTCTTAAGAGAATTTTTATAAATTAAGCTAATCTTCAGTACGTCTATATTTCTAGGAAACCATTTGTACAAATTAACTCGTCACTTAATTTTTGGAAAAGTCACGCCATTTTAATGGTGTTCTATTAAAATTCAAGTTCAACAACCTTCAATATTACAAAATTAATCGACAAAATTAGAACGACGTTAAAATTTTCATTTCGTCGCTCGAGACAGACTTCCTATTATGTAATAAATTAATAATCGCAAATTGGTTATTTGATCGACGAGTATTGCGAACAATTGCGGGTCTCTGCTGCCATCTCTGGCAAAATCGTACGCAATCGATAACAGAAGTGATCAGAAGAGAGCGTTATCTTTGCAGAAAGGTCGGAGAATTTTCTGATCGAAAACGAACACTCTACCGATATTGCAGGGACCTTGTTCACCCTCGCTGTAACATCGACGGTCTCCTGGCCACAGGAACGTGTTATCAGGACATTTCATAGAGAGTTTCACGTAGTCTGCCTGGTCGGGAAAGTAGACGAAGTCAGGATTCAGACTCTTGGTTAAGCCGATGGATGGATAACTACAAATGTGCAGAATGCACCAGCATAGAACTACGAGCAGTGTTACCGAACGCATTTTCGGTTCAAACTTCCGGTTATCCGCAGTTTCCTGAGTCCTGCAACAGAAGCATCGGTGGTTAAGTTCGAAATCGTTGCTTCAGTTTGCTTTCAAACTAAATTATTATTATTATGACTAAATTATAAGTAACTTATAATCATTACAATCATGGGTAAATTAGAACTGAATTATAATTTTGTAGTTGTGACTGAATTACAATAAAATTTAAATTTTATAATTATGGTTAAACTACAACTAAATTGTAATTATTACAATTACCACTAAATTACAACTAAATTATAAGTAACTTGCAATCATTATAATCATGGGTAAATTAGAACTGAATTATAATTATTGTAGTTGTGACTGAATTATAACAAAATTTAAATTTTATAATTATCACTAAATTACAACTAAATTATAAGTAACTTATAATTATTGTAGTAAATTATTGAAGTAAATTATAAATATTGTAGTTGTGACTAAATTTAAATTTTATAATTAAGACTAAACCACAACTAAATTGTAATTATAACAATTGTGACTAAATTATAATTAAATTATAATCATTATAATTATTAATTATTAGATTACAATTATTATCAGAGAGTATAATAAAATTATAATTGGATTATATCAACTGTCACAAAATGGACGTGGTCAGACATTTTATTGAATTGAATTTTATACTTGCATTTTTTAATCTTAGTATACATGGTTAACATAATTCAAACGAATTATTTTTATTTAAATAAAAAATCATTTATGCATAATTAACAAGAGAATTAAAACATGTTAACAGTTTGTATAGTTGAACAGTTTTAATAATTTAACAGTGACAGTTGGATATAAATAATTATACTCGATTGTAATTAAATTTCAGTAACAATTATTTCCAATATAATAGAATATTTCTCATCGAAGGAGAAACATATAAATTTGTCCACTGATAATCACAGAAACTTTCACGATGTCGAGCATTTTAATGGTGAATATTGCGGATCGTTTAAAATTTTTAATTGAAAAATTTTTACCTCTCGTACTCCGTCGGAAAGCACAGTTGCTAAAAACAACTCACTTTTTAACTATCTTTAACGATCATTTAATTTGACAAATATTAAAAACTGAAATGCATGTATCAATGTTTTAATTAATTGGTAAAAATTTGTTTAAAAATAATTTATTGTTCCAAAATATGAGAAGCTGTTCGATAAGGATGAATTAATTATTATAAATATTTCCTGTAGAAATTTGTTTGACAAAAGGTAATGAAGTTATAAATAATAGGGTTATAAGGAAAATATAAATAAAATAAGAAGAATGTAAATAAAATAATAAGAAAAATGTAAACAAAATAATAAGGAAAATTATAATAAAGCAATTATAAATTTATTGATATTGTACAGCACTAAAAGAGAAATTTCTGAATGTTTTTTCTAGCAGTCTGCAATATTGCCATCTCGATTTATAACCGCAGCCACCATTTCGTTATGAATTAAATTCTTTGTTGCTTTCTATTTCCAATCAATTTCAATAAATCGTTAAATTACAAAAACTCGTTTTATCAACCAACAGGGTCACTGAATAAATGATACATTTCTCTTGTAATCTGCTGACATCGTGTAAAATAAAGTATGCAAAATAGTAAGATGATTACTTAAGAAAAAATCAATAAATGAAAACGAAAGAACATTATTACTGAAAAGTACTTGAACTCGTTGAAAAATGAGTCGTTACAGAATTATTTATTTTCAAAATAACTAACAAGGTAATACAATAAAAATAAACTAAATAATAATTTTAAAAAATTAACTAAAAGTCAATGAAATGAAATTAAATGAAATAAAAAATTAAAAAAGTAAAGATGTGTACAAGGCGTTTATTGATAAAACAAGACTGCCATATGTAACAAGTACACAGATATCGCATAATTTCAAGATAAATGAAAAGTTTCGAAGTGCATCATTTATTTCTCGAACAGAAATACATTGAAAAATAATATGGAGCACTCTTGTTCTCAAACTGCTTCTGTATTACAAATAAAAGCAACAATTCTAAAAGAACTCTTTTGTATAAAAAAACAGGTATTAACGACGTTCCACGAGAAACATAATAAATGGAATTGTAAACTTATCGTGAATACAAGAAATCTTATATATTATTAGAATATCACGATTCAAAATAATTTCCATTCACTCTGTTTATAAATTATTGGAGATAATCTGTGATCTGGAAAGTCCCAGTTATGAACGATGACGATCATATTATACACGTCGATTACTATTACTTTTACTAATATTATTACCATTATTATTACTGTTATTGTTACCATTATTATTACTGTTATTGTTACCATTATTATTACTATTATCCCTTTGTACTCGAAGGTACTTTTGCTGTTGTAAGCAACCCTGAAATTTTTCATTGACAAACTTAATGAACACTTTTGAGGTTATGATTTCAACTTCATCATTATTATATGTGTAGTACATACATGTCTGTTTTCCTGTGTTTATACATAACACTTTAGATTTAATTAAAAAATAGCTACTACATATTGTTGAGTTAAACCAAATGGAGTGTGTCACCTTTGAGTGCAAAGGGGTATTATTATCATTATTACACCACAATGTTTACAGTGATAATTACACAATAAAACCGCAGTGTAATGCAATAATAATTAATAGAAAAGAAGCGCAAAATGATAAAATATAATAAAAATACAAAATGCTAAATTAGAAATATATTAAGTAAAGTAAGTAATATACTATACTGTAAATATGTAGAGAAATAATTAAAAAGAGAAGATAGACATAAAAATTAATACAGAAATAACAAAATATATAACAGTAATAACAAAAATAATACATATAACAATAAATAGCAGTAGTAATAATAATAGTAATAATGATTATAAAAATGATGTCCAATTCCGCGTCGAAACGTGGCCATGACACAAAATGAATATAGCACTGCCATGTATAAAGTGTCCTTAAGGTTGTAATTTGAAGAAATAACCTTCATTATCTTTTTCCTCGTGCAATTACTGTGGCAGTTGTTTGCAAGGGAACATTTTAACACTCATGGCTGTTGCTCAGTTAATATCATTTTCGAATTGAAAATTTTGCAAATTGTTATCTAAATTTTCAAACTAGACTATTTGTAAACGTTTGAATTTATTAATTCTTGATTAGTAAATAGCTGAATTGGTAGATTCCTGGAGCAGATTTTTAGATTCTTAGATTTTTAGATTTTTAAATTTTTAGATTTTTAGATTTTTAGATTTTTAGATTTTTAGATTTTTAGATTTTTAGATTTTTAGATTTTTAGATTTTTAGATTTTTAGATTTTTAGATTTTTAGATTTTTAGATTTTTACATTTCTAGATTTTTAGATTTCCACATTTCTACATTTCTAAAATTCTAAAATTCTAAATTTCTAAATTTCTAAATTTCTAAATTTCTAGATTTTTTAATTTTTTAGAATTCTATAATAGATTTCTAGATTCCTAGATTCCTAGATTTCCATGTTTCTAAATTTCCATGATCTTTTTCTAGATTTCGACATTCTTAAAATCCTAGATCCCCAATTTTCAAATTACTAAATTTCTAAATACCTAATTTATGAATTTTCCAAACTACATTCTCAAACTCTGCAATGTTCAAATCCCCAAATCACCATTCCAAATATCCATCTCCCATAACTCCCATTCCCAAAATATCTACCCCTTTCCAAATTTCCCGCCGCCATATATCAGTATCCGACCCAATCAACGTAATTAATCAAAATATTGTTCCATGGAACGAATGCAATACATTTACTTCACCGAACCTGATACCACAACCTTCAATTACCCAAAACAGCCATCAAAATAATGCAAATCGTCACCAAAATCGTTTCACAGTCTCTGTCAGCATCCAAGGTATCGGACCAGATTCACCCGAGTGTTTCGAAACGATACTAATGAACGTTTGCTAAAAACAATCGTGTTTCGCCGCTGTCATAATCAAGGGCACTTTGTAATTCCTCAAGGTATTTACGATTTAACCTTTCGTTGCGGTCTCCACATTTAACCCCTTGCGCTATGACCTATTTGTCAGGTGCGTCAGTCAGAACTAACTAAACGCAGCTACAATATTAAAACAGACAAAGAATGTTGAAATGTTATGGCAACATGGTATTATGCAATCGTTGACTATGCAAATTATAATTGAACTTGACCTCCAAATTGAAGCATATTTAAAATTCGAGTAAAATTGATCCCAACTGAAGTACCAGTGCGTCACGAGTCAGACTCGTCAAAATAGTGCAAGGGGTTAAATCCAGCCTCCGATCTACCTATGGCCCTAGTTCGCAGCACGAGACGGTCTAATTTACCAGAAACACTATGCTCGTTATCAAATGAACGCATTGCTTTCGAGTTTCAGGTTGCATATAAATATCAGGCAGAAAGCGCGGATAAAGGTAGACCACGACAGAAAGATTAAATCTTTGCCGCGTTAAAGGGAGCTACTACGTAGCCGTGCAACGCCAGCTTTTACGCTTTATGGCTGACCATAAAAATTTACGTTCGCCAGCGAGGGTACAGTTGACTCGTTCGACTTGAACTTTACAGCGGTTTTTCAAACTGTAACGAGCACCGGAAGCCGGGGGACAAAAGCGTATCGTTTTTATCGTGGATCCGCCCGGAAGAGAATATGTACCACGGTCCGACGTATCGACTCGGGGAATCTCATTTGTAAAGCAACGCGTGGCGTGCCCTTGTCCTGAATGGAAAATTAAATTCAAACTTTCCACGGCAGCACGGCGAAATTTTCGCGAATTGCGATAACGAAGAAACAAACACGTACGCGAACGCTACTCTTCGCCAACTCGATACAATCTCCTTACACCTTACTATCTGCCTCCCGGCGAATTTACTGCGCCAAAGAAGTTTATTCGTTTGTGGAAAGTACAAAGGACTGAGTTATGCTACTACGGGACACCTTGCAAGGGATGCACTGTATACAAATTTTATGACACTCGAGGTGAGAGAAATTGGGATGTCATATGCAGATGCGTTCTGGGATCTTGCTGGAGAAAATGGCGTATGGCAGACTTTTTTTGGAGGAAACGATATACGGAGAGGTTTCATTGTGAGCGATGGTTCATAGGTAATTTAGACATTTTTGGAATTGTATGCTTTTAAATTTGTAAATTTTCAAATTTTGCAGTTTCATGTGTCATAATTTTACAAATACATCATTTTTAATTTCACAGTCTCACAATCTCACAACCTCACAATCTCATAATCTCACAATCTCACAATTTTACAGTTACACGATCTAACAATTTAATATGTTCACAATATCCCAATTTTAGAAGTTTACAATTTCTAAATTTTCAAATATAAAAATTCTCAAATCCCTGAATCCAAAAATCCACAAATTACTAAATTTCCACATTACCACGTATCTAAATTATCAGCTGTCTAATTAGCAATGCATCTTTATAAATTACCAAATTTCCCCAATCTCATAAATTTTAAAATTTTTCAATTTCCAAATTTCTAAATACCCAAACTGACAAATATTAAAATTCTCAAAGAGTGAGACTAGTCAAAATGTGTCAAAGGAATAAAGAAGATTTAAATGTTGTGCAATTAGTATTCTCATAATTAGTGCACAATGTTTGTCCAGAAATTTAACCCTAAATTTACCAGAAATCACCAGAAATTTTATCACAAAAAGAAATTTCTCCTTAAATTAAAATTGATGACATTCAAGTGCGTCACGAGTCAGACTAATAAAAATGTAGCAAATGAATAAAGAAAACATCAAATGTTCAGCAATTGATCTTCTCATAATCAGCACACAATATTTGTCCAGAAATTTCACCTCACATGCAACAGAAGCTACCAGAAATTTGATTTCAAAGAAATTTGATCTCAAAAAGGAATTTTACCTCAAATTAAAATTGACACCATTCAAGTGCGTCACGAGTCAAGCTAGTCAAAATGTAGCAAATGAATAAAGGAAACCTCAAAAATTGAGTCACTGGTATTCTCATAATCAGTGCACAATATTTTTCCAGAAATTTCACCTGACATGCAACAGAAGCTACCAGAAATTTCATTTCAAAGGAATTTGATCTCAAAAAGGAATTTTACCTCAAATTAAAATTGACACCATTCAAGTGCGTCACGAGTCAAGCTATTCAAAATGTAGCAAATGAATAAAGGAAACCTCAAAAATTGAGTCACTGGTATCCTCATAATCAGTGCACAATATTTGTCCAGAAATTTCACCTCACATGCAACAGAAGCTACCAGAAATTTGATTTCAAAGAAATTTGATCTCAAAAAGGAATTTTACCTCAAATTAAAATTGACACCATTCGAGTGCGTCACGAGTCAAGCTATTCAAAATGTAGCAAATGAATAAAGGAAACCTCAAAAATTGAGTTACTGGTATCCTCATAATCAGTGCACAATATTTATCCAGAAATTTCACCTCACATGCAACAGAAGCTACCAGAAATTTGATTTCAAAGGAATTTGATCTCAAAAAGGAATTTTACCTCAAATTAAAATTGACACCATTCAAGTGCGTCACGAGTCAAGCTATTCAAAATGTAGCAAATGAATAAAGGAAACCTCAAAAATTGAGTCACTGGTATCCTCATAATCAGTGCACAATATTTGTCCAGAAATTTCACCTCACATGCAACAGAAGCTACCAGAAATTTGATTTCAAAGGAATTTGATCTCAAAAAGGAATTTTACCTCAAATTAAAATTGACACCATTCAAGTGCGTCACGAGTCAAGCTATTCAAAATGTAGCAAATGAATAAAGGAAACCTCAAAAATTGAGCTACTGGTATTCTCATAATCAGTGCACAATATTTGTCCAGAAATTTCACCTCACATGCAACAGAAGCTACCAGAAATTTTATTTCAAAGAAATTTGATCTCAAAAAGGAATTTTACCTCAAATTAAAATTGACACCATTCAAGTGCGTCACGAGTCAAGCTATTCAAAATGTAACAAATGAATAAAGGAAACCTCAAAAATTGAGTCACTGGTATCCTCATAATCAGTGCACAATATTTTTCCAGAAATTTAACCCCTAACCAGCAATTACCAGAAATGTCATCTTAAGATTGGCGATAGGTGGAAGAGACATGTTGAACGAGGTGGATTAGAGTTTAAGAAGAAAAGAAAGCATTTGAAATTCGTAAAAAGAGAGAAACGGTATGTATCTGGTTCCCTCAGGTGGGTATCTCGCAATAATTTTAAGAGTAAGTTTTCAAGTTTCCCGGACAATACAATGACCGACGCTTCAAGAAGATAGAGCACGCCGGGCTTTTACATTATCATTGTCGTCCTGCACGTTCCCTCGCAATTTATTGCGTGTAGATAGCAATTAATTTTGTAACTCCTGCAGGAGATGGGAATTTGCTAGAGGACAATTCTTCTTTTCCTTTTTTTGAATTCCTACTCCCGTTGAAAATCGTGCATTCGTTGTATAAACGCATAATGGCTCTTACAGTAATTTACAGCCCTTGCTCTGTTGAATAGCGATACACGACTATCGTAGCTTCTGAATGTATTCAACTTGAATTGTACGCTCAGAGGATATTAGGATAGCCTTCCTATTTTTAAATTGTTTGATTTAGTGTCTTATGAAGAATTATGCGTTTGTGGTATTTGGTTGCTGAAGAACTGCGTTTTAAAATTCATTGGGAAATGAGAATTTAAAATATATTCACTGGTGAATACAAATTGTAATTTACAAATGTTAATAAAAACTGTGATTTAATATGGATTCATTGATAAATAAAAACTGCAATTTATAATATAATTATTGATGAATGAAAATTGTAAGTTACAATATATTCATTTGTGAATAAGAACTATAATTTATAACATAATTATTGGTGCATAAAAATTGTAATTTATAATATATTCAATAAAAACTACAATTTAAAATACATTTACTGTAAAATGTAATATGAAAAACAATAAATGTAATATGTGATGAATATAATTTGAACAAATAAGTAAATATAATGTGTTCAATTAAAATAAACATTTAGTCATTAATTTAAAAAATTTGAATCAAAAATTGAACTTAAATTTTTGGCTAAAAAACTTAGTTAACAGACGTTAAAGGATTTTAGATCACTTAATTAAAGAAAATTTAATTACGAATTGAACATCAATTATTATGTAATTCGAGTTAAGAGCAACTCTGATAATTCGCAATCTCTATATTTTGCTTAATATTTCAATGATGCATAACATCATGAAACCCATTAAATACACCATACAACGTTGTTTGATATGAATTATCATTGTAGCCCAAGTTTTTTCCTGCTTTCACTTTCCAAGACGTAGTATAATTTATCAGTGCGTATTTATAAACGTTAAGCTCTTATATTAGCCACTTATGACATATTTGATTTGATCATTAGTCATGAATCAACGAGGACGTGTTTATGTCACGAAAGAATGTTTCACGTCGCTTCGAGAAACGGCGATATGATCGATGAAACGTTTTGACGACGATATGAACCGTTTCGCGTTACATTCGATGAAAAATACGGATCGGTGTGCTAACAAACATGATGAATTATTCGGAGCTTACTCGCATTTAGATCGAGTTACCTTATATCGCCTTTATTATTAGAGCTGCTCTAATTTGACAATTTATGGGTTGGGAAGATTGGAAAATTGTGCGTTTGGATATTTGAACAATTTTGGAAATTTGGGCATTTGGATATTGGAGATATTTGGAAATTTGTCGATTTGCATATGTGACATATGTGGGACTTCATGCATTTGGATACTTGAGAATTATTGAAATTTGTAGATTTGGATATGTGACGTATTTAGGACTTTATGGATTCGAATACTTGAGAATTATTGAAATTTGTGTATTTGGATATGTGACATATGTGGGACTTCATGCATTTGGATACTTGAGAATTATTGAAATTTGTAGATTTGGATATGTGACGTATTTAGGACTTTATGGATTCGAATACTTGAGAATTATTGAAATTTGTGTATTTGGATATGTGACATATGTGGGACTTTATAGATTTGGATATTAGAGAATTATTGAAATTTGTGGATTTGGATATGTGACATATGTGGGACTTCATGCATTTGGATACTTGAGAATTATTGAAATTTGTAGATTTGGATATGTGACGTATTTAGGACTTTATGGATTCGAATACTTGAGAATTATTGAAATTTGTGTATTTGGATATGTGACATATGTGGGACTTTATAGATTTGGATATTAGAGAATTATTGAAATTTGTGGATTTGGATATGTGACATATGTGGGACTTTATAGATTTGGATATTAGAGAATTATTGAAATTTGTGGATTTGGATATGTGAAATATTTGGGACTTTATGGATTTGCATGCTTGAGAATTATTGAAATTTGTGGATTTGGATGTGTGACATATGTGGGACTTTATAGATTTGGATATTGGAGAATTATTGAAATTTGTGGATTTGGATATGTGACATATGTGGGACTTTATAGATTTGGATATTAGAGAATTATTGAAATTAGTGGATTTGGATATGTGACATTTGGGGATTCGTGCATTTGGATATTTGAGAAATTTAAGAATTTATGAATTATTTAATCATTTTTGAAATTTGTAAATTTGTATACCTGAAATCTTTGAATTATGTGGACTTGCATTATTCAAGAATTTTTAGAATTGAAAATGAATATTTGACAACTTGAGGATTCATAGAAATCTGCATTTGTATGTCTAATAATAGAGATTAAAATTTCGAAATTAAAAAATACAAAAATTCCAAACAGTGCAAAATAAATTTATAAATATGAAAACGCATATAACCAGCAGATATGAAATACCAAACTAAAAAACAAAGGAAATCGCAACAATACTGAGCATAATCAAATAGCAACCCAACCTAACGCAACCAATTTCACGTGCGGCATTCAACGCAGTAAATAAGCCCGAAATTGTGAATAAAGTTGCGGTAACGTTTTAAGCGGGAAACAGATGCCCTAAAATGTCTGCTTACCAGCCAGGCAAACCGTTTTACATAATTTAGATTAAACTTACACTTTGCACGCTCTCACCGGCAACAAGATTAACGATTACTTTACACTCACGTTTGCTCGTTTATTTCCCCTTCTGTTCTTCAGTTACCACCCGATCCTTTGTTCTCCGTCGGTGCAGCTGGTTAGACCGTGAAGTTGCTACCTTCACAAGTAATTCACTGTCACTAATAGAAATTTGATAATCAAAAACACACAGGATGGTGTCCCGGCTCTCGCGTTTATGAATCGAGCTTCCAACAGAGACTGTTCTGCCGGCGTATCAAAAGTTAATCTACGCCAGGCTCCGGTAAGGATTGAAGCCAAGGAGGTGGAAGGAAGATGGAGGTACGTATCGCCTTCAAACGTGTCGTCCGTTTTAAGGAGAGGAAAGGGGAAAATCACCAGAGGAGGGATTAATCCGAGGCAGCCGGTGATCATCTCTTAAAGAACTAGTCTGATCGTGAGGAGACTACGTTTTCGAAGGCAACACCTTTCCTGTCTTCCGACACTTTCAACTCCCTGGGGAAATAAAAGAACCCATGGCTAAATAATACGTTCCTCGATAAATATAATAGAAATCTTGACGGTATTTGGAAATTTACGGGATTAATCCGTGGTTAGATGCTGCTAGGTGAATGTTCAATGGAACTCTAGGTTAGATCGCTACTTGCAGTGCTATTTGGATCGCACTCCGGATATCGCTTCTTGTGTAGTTATGTAAATCAAGTTTATTTCCTGTGTTGTCGGATTAAGTCTTTTTCTTGTGTTATCTGGATTTTTTGTGATGTTATGTAAGTCAACCTCTTGTGAAGACTTTTGGAACTGGTTTGCATCTTGTGTAACTGAGTTCGTTTACTGAATGTGGTTTTTATAGTTGTCTGGATCAAGTTTGACCTTTGCAGTTATCTGGGTCAAATTTATTTCTGGTGTACTTATTTAGATTAAGTTCCTTGTGTAGTTATTTGGAGCAAGTTTATTTCTTGTGTAGATTTTGTAGATGAATTTCACTCCTTGTGCAGTTATTCTAGATGAATTTTTTGTACAATTATATATATCACACTTATGTCTTATACAGGGGTCATTCCACGTCAAATCGATCATTTTTGGAAGTCACCATCTACGATTTTGCTCTAATCGAAATATGTTGTAGTCCATGTGAAATTAGGGAGGGTTTAAGTCATCAAATTTTCAAATTTTAACCCTTTACACCCCTCATTGAGAAAAACGCAAAAAAGAATTTGTTTAAATTTTCCGAAATTTTGTAACAAATTGACAAAGTTAAAAAGAATATTTTAAAATAGCCCAGTCCTTCATG
This sequence comes from Megachile willughbiella, assembly GCA_945859595.2. Lineage (NCBI taxonomy): Eukaryota > Metazoa > Arthropoda > Insecta > Hymenoptera > Megachilidae > Megachile > Megachile willughbiella. The sequence goes on from OX243807.1 coordinate 6,562,987, forward strand.
AATAAAACAAAAAAAATTTAGCTAAATCAGTTGAGTAGTTTCTGAGAAAAAAATTCGTAAGTGAAGCCTATTTTCACAAAAATGGGCAAAAATTGCAAACTTTGAGGGCTTGTTATTTCTTAACAAATTCGAAACCGGCAAAATGATGACTTAAACCCTCCCTAATTTCACATGGACTACAACATACTTCGATTAGAGTAAAATCACAGATAGTGACTTCCAAAAGTGATCGATTTGTCGTGGAATAACCCACAGTTATCTAAATCACTTATGACACTGTTATCTAAACCGAATTTATTTTTTATACAGTCAAGATCAAGGTTATGTCTTGTGGAATCTACATCAAATTTATTTCTTCTACAACTATCTAAATCTTCATTTCTCACAGAATTGTCTACATCAAAATCGTCACTGAAAAAAGTAGTCATCTAACAAATTTTTAAAACTAACTCCTCGTTTAACAAAAAAGATTATTATTCGATTGATTTTTATTTGAGAACCGAATGTTGAAAACAGTTTCTAAGGTTGCATTTAAACGTTGTCTTCGGTAAAGTGTTTTGCATGGAGACTGTGATGGTCAAGGTCAACACTCTCTGCGCATATTGTCAATATTAAAATAACACTTCATGAATCGTACGATACATAAGTTCTTACATGCTACTTTTTTCAAGAAAAATATTAACTGAAGTACGAAAATATGGGATATTTTTCTTTAAATGGAACCATTATTTTAAAATAATATCATATTGTTTTAAAAATCAGTTTAGTCATACTGTTTTAAAATCAGCGTACAATAATCCACATGAATTCTTCATGTTTTAATATATCGTTTAACTTTCATATTTCTCTGTTATCGATAAAAGAAATAATATTATACAGTACTGAACATAAATTGAAGAATCATATTATTTAAAAAAAAATTTGATAGATGCTAATTCAAAATGTCCTTTCTAATTGTTCTTAGAAAGAGAAAATATATTGGATCAACCATAATTACCACAAACTGAAAAATGAGAAAGAAAAAATAATAAATAATATTAAAAATTATAGAAGATCACAACTTAATTATTAGTTTTCTTTATCTTACTTCATATATTTTCAAAATAAAATTATAAATTAATGTCAGAAATGTTCCAAAGTTTAGTAACGTCACTTTATACATATTGAATAATTTGAATTAAACATATGAAATAAATATTGAATAATTTATATCAAATATATGTATTAAATACTGAATAATTTACATTAAATATTTGCATCAAATATTGACTAAATCACAGTTCTCATTGAACACATTCTCTGCTACATTTGTTTATCCATTTTTATCTTACAACGTATGCATACATATCACATGTAATAAATATTTATTATACAATTCACACATATATATACAACATATTTTTATTCTATATAGAAAGTACATCAAAACGTATTTTTACTACATAATCTATTTTTGTAGTATATCTACTGCACATTAATTATATAATCAATTTGTTTATTGTTTCATTTGTTATTAAAAAGTGCACTGTGATATTCGACAGTTACGAAATATATCCGGAAAATATGTACATCGATAGCAGATAATGAGTTATATGATCATCTTTGAATCAATGTTAATCGGGCCGGTTTCTATATTGCAATGCACTATTCTTTTAAGTTGTATGCACTGTGGCGATAACATGAGTTGCAGGTTCTGACGTCAGGAATGTTGGATTACATTAACCACTGGGAAATTCCGAAGCCTATAGTTAATCATTCTGTGAGAACATGTTTTACTATACGTACTCTCCTATTTTATTTTACTTTCAAGGGAAATGGTTGTTATGGTTGCAATCATAATATTGTGATAAAACTGATTGACTCACTTTGGTGGTATGCATACCGCAACTTGAGGTTAACTAGTTAAAGAAATTAAGAAGTATTTAAACTTCTAACATTGTCTTTCATAATTTATTTCCTAATGCAAAAGTTACCAAAGAATGTACATATTTTCTAATATAAAATCATCAAATTCTTAAATGTTGTAAATTTCAAATCTTTAAATTTGTGGATTAACTGCAAATTCCAAATTTCCAAAGCCACAAATTAATAGAGGTTTGAAAATTTCCAAATCTTTCCAGGTCAAAATTTTCAAATCTTCACATCTCTAAATCCCTAAATGTTTTATGGTTCAAATTACCAAAGGTTCAAATTTTACAGGTTCCTAAATTTCCAAATTCTCAAATTCCTAATTTCCAAATCCCACATTTTCCAAATTCTTAAATTTCCAAATCCCACAATTTCAAAATTGTTAAATTTTCAAATCCCTAAATTTTCATCTCTAAATTTGCAAATTCAAAAATTTTCAAAAGATCAAATCACCAAATCTCTAAATTGTCAATTGTCCAAATCTCCAAATCACCAAATTTCCAAATCCCTAAATTTTCAAGAACCCAAATTTTTTGATCTCCAAATCCCAAACTCTCAAATTTTCAAATTCCTAAGTTCCCAAATTTCCTCAATTTTAATTTATGAAGATACGAATTCCCTAAATTGTGAAACCAAATTCTTAACCTCTCAAATTACCAATTCTTGAATTTCCAAATACGACGTCACAACTGACCAACCGACGACGATGTGGATATTTCAGAAATAAACATACGTATTTTACTGATGAGTCATATGTAAATCAACAGTTTCGTTCGTTCATTCATATTTATACTTCCGATTAGAAATAAACAAACAGAATAACAATTATCAAGTTTCCAATTGTAACTACTGTAAATACTACCGTTCAAAACAACATAAATTGTCTAAACGAAAATATACAAAATATGTTAAATAGTTATATACATTCTACAAATTTTAAGTTGAATAAATTTTAATTTTATTATTACTAGTTATAAAAATATTATGTATTATTATTATACGTAGATTGTAATATTCTGTTATAGGTTATAATATGTCATATGTTATATGTATATATGTGTATATGTGTATATGTGTATATGTGTATATGTGTATATGTGTATATGTGCATATGTGTATATGTGTATATGTGTATATGTGTATATGTGAATATGTGTATATGTGTATATGTGTATATGTGTATATGTGTATATGTGTATATGTGTATATGTGTATATGTGTATATGTGCATATGTGTATATGTGTATATGTGTATATGTGTATATGTGAATATGTGTATATGTGTATATGTTACATATGTAATCTTACATATTATGTAGAACATCATGTTATACTAGACTTTTGAAATAAAAAAATGTTAAATTCATAACAGAACTAGTTATGTATACAATTTCCATAATTAATTATTCATCTGTTATTCTACTCAATTTCTCACAAGTAACGTGAGAATTTTCACACACGTATTTCTTTTGTACAAATCACATACTATTTTTCCACTATTTATACTCACCTGTAAATACACTAAACACATCAGTAAACAGATTCTGAATTCGATAAAACAATTTAGATGCAATTAATTTGATACGAAACGTACATTTGATAATTAAGTTCAAACAGAATGTAAGATACAAACAGATAAAGGAAATCTTCGTTTTTCTCATTAGACGGTAAATGCCAGTTCTTAGCCATTATTCAGTAGCGTGCGACGGCCATGAGTCACCATATTTTAATGCCACAAGTGACTCAGGTTCCCGGAGAACCACTAGTCGAACTGCATTTTTTCTTCTAGAGAGCACAGTCCGGTGGATGTCTGGAAACAGCGGACAAAAGAGCGAACCGCAAAAGAAGAACCGGGATTCGTTGATCGAAATGGAAAATTATATTGCCGCTTATAGGTTTTCGTGGTTAAGTGGCTGCAGAAGTTAAATAGAAACTCGAACGATTACGATCGCAATTCTGTGCTGAAAATTAAACGGCTTTGGGGGGAATCTTTTTATCTTGATTGACGTGCATCAGATTGATACGTACCATTATTCGAGAATATACAATTCAATTAACGGGACAATCAGATTCTTAATCGTTTGTGAAATGTCAGCGGAGAGCTGTGCCGTATTGACCGCACCTTTTTATGGAAAATTGCCCTGTCAAATATGATTGAAAATCGCTAATTTGTTATTCGAGCGAAAGGTTAGTGGGGAATTGTTTTTTTTCAAATATTTCATTTGACAGTATTCGTGAAAATGGTTGTACGTTTGGTTTATTTAACGCAGCTTGTGAAAATGGTACATTTATGCAAGGTGGTACATTTAATTATATGAGATTGTTTATGAAAATAATTATTCATCTACTTTATGCACTAATTATATAAAATGATGTACTGACCTTATATACTACTTGCATAAGATTATTTACAAAAATAATTATACATCTAATTTTAATTATATAAAATTATTTATGAATAAAATTATGTACTGACTTTATACACTATTTTATTATTTACAAAAATAATTATATGTTTATGTACTAATTATACAAGATTACTTATAAAAATAAATATGCATTTACCTCATACACTAATTACATAAAATTATTTGTGAAGATAATTATACACTTCATACATTATACTACACCATCTAATAAAGTTAATTACCAAAATCAACAATTCATAAAATATTTCAAATTTCTCGAATAAAATAAGTTATTTTTTATTTAAAATATCTAATGAGTTATTGATTTTGTTAATAAAAATTCTTTTGTATGCAGAATGTTCTAAATAATCGATCATGTATCACACATAAGAAGCAATATACAGTTGACACACTTGTAAATAGATTCAAATTGTCCAAATATATATTTTAATCATTTCAAAGGTAATTCTAATCAGTAAAAGTATAGTTCTAATCATTATTACCTTAATATCTTGATTACTATCATAAGATTAATATACAAAGAGTTAACAATGAAAGACCAGTAACCTTAAAGTAACATGTATAATAATTTTTGAATAAATTTCTGTATCACTAAATGATGATTTATACAAAATGTAATGAATCTAAATACATCTGAATGCATCTCTTCGTGTTTCAATAACAGTCCAAATAGTTTACCTATTTAATTGAAACGACCGATACAAATCATATCATAAATTACAACTAAGAATTAATTACCAGTGAAATTTGAAAAGCACATAAAAGTTCGGAGATCAACCAAAAATCAAGTAACAAGACTAAAAGATCCGAAATGTTATTAACAAATATAGTATGTAAAACTCCGTAGTAAGCTCCCGTTGATTGTAAATTGAGTTGTATTTGGCTTATGAACGTTTTAAGCCGATGTTCACTGTGTTGCAATCAACACTCGGCGCGGATCAACGGTTAATCACCGTGAGATACTGCTCGTAAGCATTTAATCGTTCCGAATTGTAGCATTGCAGAGTTTCCGCTGAGAACGCGCTTTTAATTGCGATTTGATTATGCAACGCATAAAAAGTTGCTGCAAATTGGATATCGCGGAACGTTATAATTTACCGAGAAAAAGAGGAGTATACGTCAGCCATTTGAACATATTGCTTTCTGAAAACTAACTAATAGTCGAATTAATACTTTAGATTGAATCAGCAAAAGTACCGTATTCTGATACTGTGACGTACTTTTCCTGGAGAAGTTATGATATCATTTTGTTTCTTAATCATAAATATTTTCAGGATTACTGCTTTTTTATTCGACAACAGTTTGGCTGTTAGTACCTAGAGGATTAGACCCTTCTATTGATATAATACAATAATAACGTCTTTAGTTTATCCGAATTATAGGTTGAATCTTATGCAACTATTCAACGTATAGTCCACTTATGATTAGAATGATATGAAGATCTTGTACGTTATGAAGATCTTTAAATTGTTTAATCGTTGTTACATGTTGCTGATGATATGCATTGATGATTTAAAGAATTGAAGAATTGAAAAATTAAAGAATTGAAGAATTGAAGAATTGAAAAATTGAAGAATTGGAGAATTGAAGAATTGAAGAATTGAAGAATTGAAGAATTGAAGAATTGAAGAATTGAAGAATTGAAGAATTGAAGAATTGAAGAATTGAAGAATTGAAGAATTGAAGAATTGAAGAATTGAAGAATTGAAGAATTGAAGAATTGAAGAATTGAAGAATTGAAGAATTGAAGAATTGAAGAATTGAAGAATTGAAGAATTGAAGAATTGAAGAATTGAAGAATTGAAGAATTGAAGAATTGAAGAATTGAAAAATTGAAAAATTGAAGAATTGAAGAATTGGAGACTCGGAGATTTGGGGAATTGGGGATTTGGAGATTTATAGCGATTTTGATATTTAGGTATTTCGGGATTTGAAAATTTAGAGATTTGGTAATTTAGGGATTTTCAGATTTGGAAATTTGGAGATTTGGGGATTTGCAGATTTGAAGATTTGACGATTTGACGAATTGAAGATATGAAGATTTGACGATTTGACGATTTGACGATTTGACGATTTGACGATTTGACGATTTGAAGATTTGACGAATTGAAGATATAAAGATTTGACGATTTGACGATTTGAAGAATAGAATAATTGAATAATTGATGAATTGAAGAGTTGAAGAACTGAAGAATTGGAGAATTGGAGAATTGGAGAATTGAAGAATTGAAGAATTGGAGAATTGAAGAATTGAAGAATTGAAGAATTGAAGACTTGGAGAATTGAAGAATTGAAAAATTGAAGAATTGAAGAATTGAAGAATTGAAGAATTGAAGAATTGAAGAATTGAAGAATTGAAGAATTGAAGAATTGAAGAATTGAAGAATTGAAGAATTGAAGAATTGAAGAATTGAAGAATTGAAGAATTGAAGAATTAAAGGATTGAAGGATTGAAGGATTGAAGAATTGAAGAATTGAAGAATTGAAACATTGAAGAATTGAAGAATTGAAAAATTGAAAAATTGAAGAATTGAAGAATTGAAAGATTTGAATATTGCAAAGTACTAATACCAAACTTCACAGCAAACTTCAGTAACAAGATGAGTACATTATCAGGTCATCCACGTTCCTTAACCTAACATTTCTCTACCAAAGCGGAGTTAGAGTAGAAAGTTCTGGACAGCAGTATGTAATTTCATTGCCTTCCTACAGAACGAATCACTCGTTACTTCCTTAAAGGAGACCAAAGTCACGTAATGTAACCGACGGACCGAACTATTATCAATTTCAGTTTAAAGGGAGCGAACAACGGTGGAGAATACTCGCACCTGCCAATGAAAGTGGTTGAATTAAATGGCGCTACTGAATGGCGCGAATTAAGATCGGTTACGGTGGAATATTTTTGGAGAGGGTCTCTTTTCTTCATAGATAAATTATTCATGACCTCAATGGCTGATTAATTGCGTCCTTAAGCTCAAGGATTATTAAGATAAATGATGTCTGTAAAAAACACTTCTGACATTGGCGAATTCACTTAAATACCTTCTTATCAGATTCGTTGCTATTATTCCACTTAAAATTATTTGAACGGATAGTTTTGTTTATATCAGTATTATTTTATACTGCTATGTGTAACATGATTTTAATAAAATGTGACATAATTATAATACTTTTATACAATGGTATTTTCAAGCTAGACTTTGGTTCCAGATTTTGTTAATCTTGTTGATTCAGGTTGAAGTTTATATAATTCAATTTTTCAAATAGTACAAAGTTATCTAATTTTTAAATTAAATTTAAAATTAAAATATAGGGGTTGAATACGGTGCAAATTTTTTCATTTAACAATTTTTATTTGCAAATTGAAGAATTGCTGACACATTAAATCCATATATTTCCAAATTTTTAAACGATCTTTCCAAATTACAAATCCTCTAAGTACTCAATTTTTCAGTCCTCATTTTTCAAATAAGAAATTTACCAAATCTCCAATTTCCAAATTTCGAAAGTGCACATCTCATTTGGACCTCGATAATTTGTAAATTGTGAAGAATCCACATATCCACCTAGGTACCTAACAAAGATGAATCCATCTAGAATAACATCTAGCGTGTTAAAAATTTGGTGAAGGAGCGAATGTGAAAATTACCGCCATACTGGTTTGACAGATAACGAAGGGTCTATTTAATCCATAAAACACTCGACTAGTCACATAAGACTAGTTTAGCGTGTGACGCGTAGAGAATACTTTAGCACGCTCTAACACCCACGATTTATTTTATTACTGGCTTCGAAGATCCGAACCCATAATACTTTGAACGAAAGCTGTATATTTACCCCTTTTCTCTTGAAAATAGGACCGCTCCTTTATACCGGCATTTTTCACGCAACTTATCCTTCAGAGAACCGAGATTTAAAGAGCACCTGACGGAAGATGCATGAGGTATACTTTAATATATCGAACAGTTGTCTTTTGTGCCGGTAAATGTGAAGCGTAAAATGGTTTTATCTGTAAACAGGATTGAAGGAGGAAGCAAGAATGATCTTCTACGATACTGGGACTGACGATGATATTGATATTGAAGATTTTGGTAGTTCAGGGGGTGAGTTTCATAGGTAGATGTTTAGAGATTCAAGTTTTAAGAGGTTTGAGTAATTTGGAATTAGAGAAATTTATTATGTTTGAGGTTTGGGTTGAGATGAAGATATTTGGTAATTTGGGAATTTTGGGAATTTGGGGAATTTTGGAATTGGAGAATTTGGGGATTTGAGAATATAGGGATTTGGAGATTTGGGGAATTGAGAATTTAGAGATTTGGAGATTTGGGAATTTGAGAATTTAGGGATTTGGAGATTTCGGGATTTCGGGAATTTTGGGAAATTCAGGAATTTTTGGAATTTTGTAAATTTTGGGAATTTCGGGAATTTGGGAATTTTGGAAATTTGGGAATTTGAGTATTTGGAGATTTGAGAATTTAGAGATTTGGAGATTTCGGGATTTGAGAATTTAAAGATTTGAAGATTTGGGAATTTGAGAATTTAGGGATTTGGAGATTTCGGGATTTCGGGAATTTTGGGAAATTCAGGAATTTTAGGAATTTTGTAAATTTTGGGAATTTCGGGAATTTGGGAATTTTGGGAATTTTGTAAATTTGGGAATTTGGGAATTTGGAAATTTGGGAATTTGAGAATTTGAAAAACTTTGGAATTTTAAAAGTGCAAATTTGAGAGTTGGGATTTGAGAATTTGAGAATTTGAGAATTTGGAAATTTGACAATTTGTGAATTTGTAAATTTGGCAATTTAGGAACCCGAATAATTAGAAATTTAGGTATTTCTAAAAATCAAGTTTCCTAATTCAAATATTTGGTTATTTGGGAATTTGGGAATTTAAAAATATGGGAAATTGGGTAACTCAGGGATTTTAGAATTTGGGGTTTTAGAAATTTAAGAGCTTGGAAATTTTCAACTTTTGAAATTCCTATTAGTACCTCCAGGACGCCATTTTTCAGTATTTCCACAATTGCGCAACAATAATACCTTGACACAAAATTTTATTAACAATATTTCATCACTATCATAAAATCCTAAAAATACACTTTCAAAATTGACCCTATTATATCCACTGCATAAATTACAAAAACCCCAAACGTCACTCAATCGATTCGATAATCATCAAACGATATCAATTGTTGGACACTATTACCCAAAAAAAATGATAAAATTTCCTATCGTCAATGTCGCTGTGTAATTCCGCACGGAGCCATTACTTCGAATGCAGTAAGATTCATTAACATAATTAAAATGGTGGCGAACGAAATGAAACGGAGGTGGAAATGCATGTGAATAGTTCACAGCTCTATTATTAATGTTGTTGCTATTAATTTATCTATGTCGCGTGCCAAGGGAATCGCGAAATACGTGAATTCTCCTCGAAATGAAAGTCATACTGCGGATCTTGGTCTGAAATTAATTTCTGCATTATTTTCGTTCGCTTTTAATGGCAGCTAACGTTTGTAGAATATAATTAATTCCAAAGTGATGGCGCATTCTAATTTACTCTTTCGTTTATGTGGGTTTCTTTTGATGTCTCGTTTAATTTACGTTTCTTGTTTCGTTATTTGTACTTTCAATTTAGGAGAGTATGTTTGATTAGGTTGAGAGTTAGGTTAAGGTTGGGTTAAGACTGTGTTTAGGTTAAGGTTGGGTTAAGATTGTGTTTAGGTTAAGGTTAGGTTAAGATTGGGTTGAGATTAGGTTCAGATTGGGTTAAGGTTAGGTTAAGATTGGGTTTAGGTTAAGAGCTAGGTCAAGGTTAGGTTAAGATTGGGTTGATATTAGGTTCAGATTGGGTTGAGATTAGGTTCAGATTGGGTTAAGGTTAGGTTAAGATTGGGTTGAGGTTAAGAATCAGGTAAGGTTAGGTTAAGGTTCAGTTTAGATTGGATTGAGATTAGGTTTAGATTGAGTTAAGGTTAGGTTAAGATTGGGTTAAGGTTAAGAATTAGGTTAAGGTTGGGTTGAGGTTAAGTTTAGATTGTGTTGATATTACGTTTAGATTGGGTTAAGGTTAGGGTAAGAATCAGGTAAGGTTAGGTTGAGGTTCAGTTTAGATTGGGTTGAGATTAGGTTTAGATTGAGTTAAGGTTAGGTTAAGATTGGGTTAAGGTTAAGAATTAGGTTAAGATTGTGGTGAGATTACGTTTAGATTGGGTTAAGGTTAGGTTAAGGTTATGTTAGTGCTATGTCAAGATTTTGTTAACCTCATATTATATTAATATTATAGGACTCTGTTAATAGTTTATATTGAGATTAGGTTAGAATTATATTGAGGTTATGCCAAGGTTACATTAAACTTATGTTAAGATTATGTCAGGGTTAACACCTTAGGTTCATACCTTAAAAAGTTCAAGTTTAGATTATGTTAAGGTGATATTAAGGTTATGAATTATATATTAAAATGAATTTATAATAAATCATTTTTCAAATACAGAAATCTAAAGGATACGAAAGAAAAGATTTTAAATTATTTCACAGCTTCATATGAATGAACAATTTTAAAATACTTCACATCCTGAAAAATCGTTTATTTAGTCATTAAATTGAACACGAAATATAATATTCCGCCATATTTGATATCCAAATATTGGAACTTAATTAACGAGTACCGTTGAAGTAGCAAAAATACATTTTTTTTTAATACGAGTGCTCGAACAATTTGGTGGCTGCGGATAAAAAGAGCCACATGTGTCCAGGGAAAATGAAAATGGTGGTTCCGTTTAATTTTCAAGCAACACCGGATAAATCTTGCGCGTAATAGCAGATAAGGCCGTTTATGCATTCGGCTATGAATTACAACTGGCGTCTATTGCGAAACGGCACATGTGTTATGCATAGATGTATATTCGTATGTGTACATCCTTATTAACGTCTAACACGAATGGTGTTACTTGCATTGATTATTACTTACGAGTCCCAGTACATTAGCTGCGAAGCATTATCGAAGGAACCTTCAAGGACTATTCTGATTACTTGATCATTACTTACATGCAATTTTTAATAATACTGCGCAACATTTGTAAAAAAATTATAATGAATCTGATCAATATTTTGGAAAATTGTTTCAGAGTAAATTGATGTTTTGTGGATATTTGCTGGTTGTTTGTTTTTGATTTTGTATTAATTTTATATTTCATTTTTTGTACATTATCATCTTACAGAATTATTTAAAATCGATGTCTTTAGTCTAATATTTTCTACATTCATTATATTTTATAATTAATCAAATGGGAAATGCTTACTAATACATAAAATTCAATAGCCTCTTACACACAATCATCATCATAGAAAATTATTTAAAAGTAAGTCGATATCTTTTGTTATTTTATTCTTGAACGTTTCTTATTAATTTTGTATAAATAATTTAGTCTATTTTCATCATTCATCATATTTTATAATTAATCGAATGGAAAATGCTTACTAATACATAAAATTCAATATCCTCTTACTTACACACAATAATTAAAAAATACTGAGTAAATCCAAAAATAAGAACTTCAAAAAAAGCTCTGCTCTAAAATTTGCATAAAAATGCTCTAAGCACTATTACTATCAATGTAAATCTGTAACATGAAACATTACCGACTTTCGTACAAATTTTTGACGTTTCCGTGAATCTTCCTGAGGTCAAAACCCAAACCCGATCTGAAACAACAGATTTGCTAGAATCGTAGAAAGTCTTCGACTTCGGCCAAAGTAAATCGTGAATCGACGATTCAAGAATCGTTGACCTTTCATGGCGTTTAATGACGTTCGTAACGATCGCGGTTGGAAGTCAAGCAGATTGTTCACGTACGACAAAGCCTTAGATGACGATAGTATGTCGAGCTCACCTGCCACCTTGGACTGCCCCGGGCACAGGAATGAATACCACTTCGCGTTCTTAATGGCGTACTTTACTCGGTCCTTCATTTGGTTAAACGAAAACACTCGCAAGGCTGGCAGCATCCCGTAGAAGGAGGAACGTTGGGATAAAGATGGCGGCTACGGCGACAGGAAAATTAGGACACCCGATATACGGATAGTACACTCCGCTGCAAAAATCTGCCATCTTAAGGACTTGTCTTTATTGACATCTTGTTCCACTGTTGTACAATTTTAAAACGTTCACATTATGTAAAATGTCACGTAACAATGAATGTGCAATGAGCAGCAATGGACATGTAATGAACAGCAATGAACATATGACGAAAATAATGAACACTTGAAGCAATAAATATATAATAATCATCAATGAACACTTGTAACAATATAATCAACAGTAATGAATATACAGTGAACAGCAATGAACATATGTCGAAAACAATGAGCACTTACAGAAATGAACATATCTGAATACTTTTAACGATGCACATTTAATGAACTTGTAGCAATGAACATACAATAATCAGTAATGAACACTTGTAACAATAGACACATAATCAACAGCAATGACCATATAACGAAAACAATGAACATTCATAGCAATGAATATATAATAATCAGCAATGAATACTCTTAGCAATGAACATTTAATGAACAGCAATGAATACTTGAAACAACATATAGTGAACAATAATGAACACTTGTAGTAATAAAATAAAACGTAAAAAGTTTTCATTTGAACACGTAGACAATTCAGTTTCAGTTGTAGAAAAATAACTTTAGAACTGTGTGCAATTTGACCCACGTGCTGCTTTTGTTAGCTCCAAGGACCATTGGTTTTCCATGTTCAAAAATGGGAATTTTAGGCGACTTTATCGAGAAATGGCACGGTTATTAACTAAAGAAGAGTAGCATCGTTAAAAGATCTGAAAAAGATCGTATCGAATGTAAGAATCAGAAGGGACGACTTCGAAGGGAAGAAAGAAAATTAATAGAGTTAAAAAAATCCTCATTGTAGTTAGCTTCAGATTATCATGAAAGACAGAAAATCAGGGCTGGATCGTAGAATAATGAGGATCAATGGGTATAATGAAATAACAAGAAGAATACATGATATAAAAAGACTGATTTTCGCCAGAGAAAATCTGATCGAAGCAGATAATTTTAAGTAGCTATCGTATTTTTGGATGTAAGAAAAAAGATATTGCAGTGAAGAAGCTTTAAGAAGAATCTAATACCTAATTAAAACTTGGAGGTTCTATGATTTCATGGGGGTGCAAAATAATGGGAATACAATACATTAAAATTTTATCAGGATTTTCTTCAAATAGTCGAATAGTACAATATTTGTTATAGAATTGTTAAAAAATTTTGTATCACCAGACATAAAGAATCCATCTGACAAATTAGATTAAATTACAACACCGAATAGAACACAGAATAAATTCAAAGGCTGAATTACAAATGAGACTGAAAGAGAAATGGCATACTGTTTCTCCAGTTTAAAAAAAAAATGATTTCTAATATGCCCAAATTCGAGGTTATTAAAAAGGGTTTGCAGCAAAATACTAAAATTTCTTCCTGAATTTTATACTATATAAATTATTTATTATTCGTAAAATGTCCGAATGCGTCATTAATGTCTGTTTAAAATATATTACACATCGAAATAGGTTGAATGAAAACATATCCACAATAAAACTAGTTCTGTAAAATAAACGATATACAAAATTAAATTAAATTAAGTGATCCCTATAAGAAGTGTCCGAATAGTAATGTAGCGGTAGGTAAAGGGACAGTAATATTATTACAGCACATAAGAAATAGTAATATTATTTATGGATATGCGATCGTTTTGTCGCGGAGTGTAGAGGCTCCGTTTGGGCGGCGAATCAAGGGAGGATCGGTTGAAAGGGGTGAGTGAATGAGAAAGATGGCGAATGGAGAGGACTCCGGTAGAGGTTGGAGGGTGTCGAGAGATCCGTACTGGGAGTGTGGATGGTAGCAGAGACTCCCGAGTGAGCTGTTTGCAGTTCCTTCCACAAGCCTCCAGTTTGCATTAGTTTGCATACGTGAGTGAAAGTTTAAAGTTTAGTAATTTAAACAGCCGCGCGCTGTCCCTTTTCCGAAGAGCTCGCGGATGTATGTCTGTATACGTGTGTGCACATATATTATGTGCATCTGCATGCGTGTGCATGGATACGTACAGGTATTCTGTTTGGGAATATTCAACGAATGCAGTTAAGTATTCCCGTCGATCCGACCTCTCCCTTTCCCTTTCTTTCTCCCCATTTTTCTTTTTTTATATCGGCCAGTTTCATGGGAAAACACGCAGTTGCTGCTGCGGGTTTCTTTACACTATCCTCTTTTCTCAACTTCTTTTTGAAACTGGTTTATTTCAGAATATTATTACTTCATTTTAATTATGGTCTCGATTTAATAATTCTAACCTTGTCTTTAATCAACCGTGGAGAACCTTGGAGGACCTTGATGACTATGTTGATAATGTCTGATTATTATGACCTCAGTAACCTCGGTAACCTCGATGACGTTAATGATAACATCTTGAGGATTACCTTGATAATGAGGCTGTAGACCTTGAGAAGTTGAGAGTGATGACTGTGATGACTATGATGACATTGAGGTTACTATAATTACCATGACCTTTAGACTATAATTACTTTGATGATAGAACGATACTGTCGACCTTTGGAATGATTATTATGACCATGACCGTGATTGTTATTATAACCTTCAAAACCTCAATAGTGACGAACATGACCATGACTATAACAACCCTAATGATGACCAAGCTGATGTTATCGTGATGGCTGTTAAACAGAAATTGTGTCCTAAGTCATTGAAAATGATTAACAAAAGATGAAATGTATAGCATAAAGGTACAAGTTATAAAGAATATCGGAATTAAAGCAATTCGATTTCTAAGGTTATTCATACACCTCGTGTCAAATAATTGCGGCTATTACCAGATTCAGTTAACGTTTTATCCCATAGGAATTTCCGACTTCAGCTACGATTACCTTCCAACAAGCTCCTATTAATAAGAATCCTTTCGATTGAACTAAATTCCCATTTCTATTCCTTCCGGCGGCATTCCCACTTGTCCTTTTGCTTGTGGCTTCCCAAAAGTACGAATTCCCTGCCACGTAGTTTCATTCCCCTTTCCTCGTTTTCCCAAATAGTCTCTCTCTCTTTGCACCAACGACATAGTTATTTTTCGGACGTGGAGGGAGAGCGAGGAGGGTGGGGATTCGACATCGATACGTTACATCTCTCTGAATACATTATCCGGCTTCCGTGCAGTACGCATGCGAATGCATTACATTGCTTTTGGGCACAGGGCTTTCGTGATTTACGATATCGCAAACTACTTTTCGAATGAGTATCCAGAAATGCGTACCGGTCGCATTAAATTTCTGCCCGCGGTTTCTTTCCCGTTGCCATCTTTCATTATTTATGTGCTCGATTCTCTCGATTAAAGTTTCATTAACCGACGCTTCATAGAGTCCCATGTCGTGTCCCGACACGCGTCCCCTTCTTCTTTAAGTGGATTTTTTCCTCGAACCAACTTGGTAATAATCGTAAATTTTCGGGTAACGTGTTTTCCCTTACCCCACGGACGTGCGAACATTTCGTTTGCATTCATATTTATGAACGCGCTAATGTTATTGTGTACCTTTCAGAATTTGTTAAATGTCGTCATAAATTATTTTGATGCCCGGGAGTCACTTGTGTGATAAACATGCTGAAAATTTCTATGCGCTACACTTAGGTGTTATTACTTGCTATGTATTATATCGCAGAGGTATTAGGTTATTACTTGTCACATGACACGTACTGTAATGTCGGATATGAAAAATGATTTGATGTAAGTGAACGTGAAACAATTTTTATGGAATGTTTGAGGATCGATGGAAATGAAGACATAAGTTGTTTATTATATACAATAGATTATTGTATTATAACATACAATATGTTATAATATTATTAAATAAAATTAAAAATATATAACAGTACTATGTATCATGATAGTATTATGTAAAATTAGAAATGTACAGTGTGTCACGATAATATAATACAAAATTAAAAATACACAATGTGTCACAATATTAGATTTTGAAATTAAAAATGTGCAATGTGTTAGGTTCAAAATTTTACTAAAAATTGAAAGAATACAATGGATTGCAATATTACTAAATAAAATGTAAATATTGCTACCATATTTTTATTATATGCATAATATTTGTAATGCAATCGCACAGATTTTTGTATAAAAATATAAATAAATTAATAATTTAATATCGTCTCTTACAAAATATCCTTAAGTAGTATATTTCGTATTCTACTGTCATATTATGATAAAAGCAAGATTATACGACTCAAAAACTGTAAATTCTTCGTAGGAAAATAAATTGAAAATTTCATGAGGGTCATTTTCTCCCAAATCGATCACGTTTTGACGTCAATATCAGGAATTTTATACCAAATGCAGCATGACGTACTGAACGTGAAATTATGAAGGATTGGAGGTTATGTCATCGCTTTTCCGATTTCGAATTTATTACAAAGCATGCTTAAAAATTTAATAAACCAGTGTACCCCATTTTAGAAGAGCTATCTGTCAAAAGGAAGCACGAGAAAATTATCAATAATCCATTTATTAGTTGTTTTATGGTCTGATTTTGAACGCGGTGGCCTGTCAACCATCTGCATGAAATATTCGAGAAATATACAGAAGGATAAACATGCACGGCACAGGTACGCGGAACAAATATTTTTTTAAAATTGTTTAATAATAAATTATTTCTGTTCACGTCACATTTTTCTGTCTCGATAAATTTGTGTAAACGTACACGTTGGAAATTTAAGAGTTAAAAAAATATTGACGAATCTTTTTGTGTGTACTTGTTTCTTTATTTAAAATGAAATTAAAGATTAATAAATTATTTGTTGGGTAAACCATTTCGGGATCTTGCGAGATGACACAAATTTTTTAGAAATCTCTAGTTTTCATAATATTGATATATAAAAATAACTGTTTTATCTTACAACTATGAGTTTTTTATGCTTTTATAGGGGAAAGAGGTGTTGAATATTTAAACTTGTGGTAAACTTGAATATACCTCCATGTGGTTCCATAGAGACTTAGAGCACACACCTGCGTTAGGTTAGGTTATATTACCATACAGCAAATAGCTGGTGAATTTTCTGTGGTGATAATCGTATTGTTATTAAGAGTAAAATCTTGAGACGTCCAAATTTTCTGTCAGCGAAATTCGAATGTTAATTATGAATGATATTTGAAGAATTCTAATAAAATGACGGAGTACCTCGATGAAGAGAAATTCCTCTTCAACAAAATAAACGAGAATAAGTGGAATTTACAGGAACATCAAGATAAATGCCACCGTTTTAGCTTATGATCAAGCATTCAAACATGAAATACCATGAAACAGATTTTACTATTTTATACTTGCATCACATAACCAGTGAACTAGAAAGGCAGTTGAAATCATTCAGCGCGAAACAAAATTCCATTGAATTGAATAAGTAACATTCCAATAACGTGAAACGTTCGGTACTGAATTTTCCGAGATATTTCAAACGCCTGTGACAAGATTTCTGCCTCAATATGATTTTGCGTACTTTAAGCTCTTTTTAACGCATTAAGATATGAATGGAGGAACATGACTGTTAAACGTGTTGAGCCACACGGCGTTTGATGGAAATAAGATTCTTACGTGAAAAGATAACGGAGATTTTATGGTACATTAATAGATATTATCTTAATATTATTTCTATGCTAATAAAGTGGACATATT
Organism: Megachile willughbiella; assembly: GCA_945859595.2. NCBI lineage: Eukaryota > Metazoa > Arthropoda > Insecta > Hymenoptera > Megachilidae > Megachile > Megachile willughbiella. The sequence continues at coordinate 6,581,089 of OX243807.1, forward strand.
TTCTGTAAATTAGAAGTTATGTTAAGATAATGTTCTCCATTTCTGTTTTCTAATATCTTTAACATTTTGTATCTTTTATGAAGTGTAAAGTCTTCATATACATATATGTATAGTTGTGGAACATTATGCAATATGTACGGTTGATTATTTAACACATTCGAAGTTATTAATGTACATAACCTAACAGGTTTCAAAATATAACTGAACATAACCTTAAAAAATTATGGAAACATTTTATAGAAAGAGTATAAGTATTTGCTATGATCACATTCTTAAGGTAACAAGAAATTTTCTGTTAAAAATGTCATTTAAGGGAAAATTTGTTACATCAGGTATACAAACTCGATATTTTTAATGTTATATTGTTACGTTACAGAAGCTATACACTGTTAAGTAATTTTTTGGTACAATTTATTTATACATCTGATGATACAGAATTGCAAAGTATTTTGTAGATTAAAAAAGAATCAATTCGTTAGGTCCTCTCAATTCTAAGATGGCCGCTCAACTAACCGATAATTACAAATGTATAAATTGTGATAGTACTTATAATTTATAATTAAATACAATTAGTAACAGTTTGCAATGTAAAATTACAGGGTATTTATACTAAAAACTTAATTCAACATATGTATCTTATTTTTCAGAAGAAAAACCTGTTCGCAATTTTGAGAAATATTTGAACTGTTAAAAAGTATCTAAAAGTGCCGAATAGTAGTACGAATATTTGAGTAACCTTGATTTGTAAACTATAATTGAATATTGTTGAGCCCCGTCAAACAGATTTAAATTCATTTCAAAACTATTGTTCCTTTATTCGCAGGTACAGATATAAATTTGCGATTACTTTGAAGCAGTTCGTATGATCCTTTCTTATCCTTGTTACTTTCTGTCCTTGCTCCGTTTCTGCCTCGTAATCAGCGACATCTCCTTTGCTCCATTTTCAGCTCGATTGCGCACGCGACTCTGCTCATCCTTATCCTGCTCTCCAAGGAACAGAAATACTGACTTCTGTAAGATGTATAATCATCGCAATAAAGCTATAGAAGATGGACCATTCACGGTGCCTAACTTCAGCGATAATCTGTTAGATAGAAATTACATTGTTCGTGATATTCTTCGACCATTTTACGTCTGCGCGTGAAGTGTGAATCGTTCATTTTGTGTTCATGCAGAAGTAATCCTGCGATCAAATTTCAAGTACCGATTGCAGGTACATGGTATCATTTACATAATTGTTGGCAGATTTGGACAGATAACGAAAACGTATTTACATAATCCATGTGTGAAGATGGAAGACAATCACTGTCATTTTGAAATTATTTAATGTTCTGAAATTTGTGCATTTGTTTAATTTTGAGTGATAATGTATTAGATATTTGATGTTGAAGGTCTACCATATGCAGATTAATTGTCTGATTTTTGTGTAACAAGGTGCTATATACTTGAATATTATACAACTGTAAATAATATAATTATTTATAACAGCAGGTATATTTAACAATACAATTGTGTGTGACAATAATTATGTTTAACAATGTATATAATAGCAATTATGTTTAACAATATAAGTATATGTAACAGCAATTATATTTAACAATTTATATTTAAAAATTGAAATTATATTTAACAATATATACTCAACGACAATCAAATTTAATTATAAAAGCCTTTAAAGGTTTCTCTCCAGTTCGGCAAATAAACCAATTAAATCGAATATAGTTTAATTATATTTCAGTTGCAAAATACATTCTCTTCCTTTTCTTGTATAAATAAAATATACTGAATATCCTTTATTTTCAGTATATCTGTCATAAAATGTACGTAACTGGAAATAAGGTTGTCACGTACCAATAGTGTACACGACATTTATGTTTATTACGATATAAATTAAATATAAACCGAGCTCAATGCTTATTAACGTAATAATTCTTGCGTTAATTACAAACGTACACGTCATAACGCCAAATATAACGCTGTCACTGTTCTCACAATTTTAATATTATTCCACGTTTTCGTGCCATTGAATGAAGCACAGCATTCAAAATATTCGTTAAAATTCAACAAAGACTATTCGTTATCACTTTTATTGCCACTTAAATTCATTAACTCATCAAAATTAATATCATGTATAACATTTTATAGTTTGTAAAATATTTACAAACAGATAATAGTAATTTTGAGGGACATTATCGAGATTATTAAATTTATTAAGATTTAATTTACCGCGATTATCAAATTTATTAATATATAATTTACTGGGATTGTCAAAATTAAAGTCAATGAGGTTATACAATTTTATGAAATTAAATTTATTGGGACTGTTATATTTATTCGAATTTAATTCATTGATGTTATCAAACTTAATGTGAAATTTATTGAGATTGTCACAAGATTTAATTATCAAATTTATTAATGTGAAATTTATTGAGATTTAATTTGTAGATGTCATCAAATTTATTAAGATTTAATTTATTGAGATTATCAAGTTTACTAAAAATAAATTTATTAAGGTCAAATTTACTGAGGTTATCAAATGTATAATATTTAGGTTAAATTTATTGTGGTTATTAAATTACTTCCAAATAATTTTACTGAGATTATGAAATTTATTAAGATAAAATTTATTGTCTATTCCTAAATTAATAATGAGGTAAATTCATGAACCCAGTAAAATCTTTGAAGATCATCTCATCTAAAACCCTAAGTTACTCTTCAAGATCTTATCTAAGAACAGGCTCTAACTCTTCAAGACCTGAAGACTTCAAGACTTGAGATTTCACATCTCAAGTTCTATTTCCGAACACCAATAATTGTTACCCCATTTTTTCATAGTCCGCGAGATCTCGACGTGGCGTTTCGCAACTGCGATCGCAGCTGATTTCAGATAGTTTCAGATTTCAAGGGAACCGGTGCCCATCAGCAGAGAGGCAACCGGTCTAAATTACTCTTAGCTCTCAAAGCTGCTTCTAATTTCATAGAGACTCATCAAAGTCCGACGAATTAACGGCCAGACTCTATTACTCGTGGTAACACAGTTATCCAAACGTCAGTCGAACTAACGAAGTTTGACAACGTTATCGGTGATCACGATGGACAAATATTGCTTTGCATTCGCTCGACGGATAACTGCGACCGTCTCATTAAGCTAAATCGTTGTTCTGAGACCGTGCTGCGTGTTGTTTCAGCTATTTGAAACAGCTACAGTCCTGTATTATTGTATTCACGAGCATGATACAAAACTGTTCAACTACTCGACGTGTTGTAATTGAAACTGTATTCACGTGGTCTTTGGATAAACGTTTAGTTGGGACTACACCTAAGTGCTAGTTTGATGAAACGGCACCTAATTAAAATAGAAGCCAGTAAATACATGACCTATTATTATGGAACGTAGACGTTAACAATATTCAACGTATGTTGTTTTCAAATTACGGATAAGTTATAATAAACTCACATATTTTTGCTAACATACTCCATATTAATATTCGTTTCTCTAGTACGCTATATCAGATTGGTGTTGCTCTCTTAAACATATAAAACACTACTTTGCGACATTTTATGTCAATTTTGAGGCTAAGCATACACTGTACCAATAGACTTAATATAAATTAATTTGTTTTAAGCCTGAAATGTTTCACGAACTCTTAATTTTCTTAACATTGTACTTTTTAAAGTATTGTTCTTTAAAATCTTTTAAAAGATTTAATTTCTTTAGTAAATATGTAAAGTATATCTAGGAAGTAAACTAGATCACTCGTCATAAATATAGCATCGATATTTCGTACATATTACTACAAAAAAGCGAATATAATTGAAGAATTACCGGAGGCGGTTAATACACGTAATGGCCGACCACGCACGAGTAGTTTCATAAGATGGAGTCTGAGTTCATATATCGGCCGCAGAAATCGGGTCAATTGAAGTTGTTCGTTGTTTCGGTATAATAATTTTTGTTTCAGATGGTAGTTAAACCGACTCAGCTGAGAGTGGAAGAAAGATTACTTTTGTTCTATTCTGGGGAAACTGCGGGAACTTAGGAAGCGGAGAATTTTGAACTCCGGAGTTGTATCGTAATACCACGTTCCAGCGTTAAATCCGTCGGATTGTAAATTCAAGTTAATCCTTAGATGAACTGCAAATTGATTGAATAAATATTTCACGTTTTAACGTGAGATAACATAATAATAAAGGTTGTGAAATGTTTTAACTATTTTTTTAATTTTTAACTATTGATGTACCTTTATTCGACGTTGGGACATGTGGTCCATACGTGCTACATACATAATATTTTTAAGTGTAACAAAATTCGTTATGTAACACACGTATTAAGGAAGGTTTAAGTTAGGTTAGGTATCATAAATATTATACAGCACTTAAATATTCTAATAATTTCTATAATTTTCTAATAATTTTCTAATTTTCTAAATAAGTTCTAATAATTTTCTGTAAGTTATCAAGATTTCTTGAATAATTTGGTGAATGACTTAACGTCAATGTTAAGTTATCGTATACAGTATTTCAATAGAATCTTGATCTAAGTTACAGTAAATTATCAAGACCTTAAATTATGAAGGCTTCAATAAGAGGTTAAGTTATTTATTATTTCAGTAAAATGTTCTCTGTCCTAACAAGATTCGGTAAGTCATATGAAAATTTTTCGAAATGAGAATATCTTCGTAGTGAAACAAAATGGCAACCACCAGTTATGGCACATCCTGTATAGCAGCTTGTGAACTAGATATCACATTTCTTGACCTAATATACCTTTAAAGCAAATTGCATCGAGCGGTTCTTTTATGACGTCCTCGAACGGTGTCCTTTTCTTTTCCCCTTCATTTCTTCCTTTCATACATACGTTCCTTTCCTTTCAAAGCACTCTGCCAATAACGTCAACCCCGATTTGATATCCACATAAATATCACAATTCACTGATAGGGTAGCCACTCCTCCGCGGTAATCCCGCGTTTATTTCAGAGATCTCAGTTTCCCGGATTGCGTTTATGCTAATGCTGAAAATATTTTTTCTAAACTGCCTTCCGGTATCAAAAACATTCCAGATCTCGAGTTTGGTCGAATCGTTCGACGCTGCCAAACCACCCACAGCATTTCTGCGGTCGACTAGGATAACGAGTTAAAGTTCAGCAAGCTGTTTCTGGCCGTGTGAAGTAAGAGCTGATTAGAATGCGGATGAGGTCGATCGGTTGGTGGTGGTGAACATGTATATTCAACGCGATTTCCACCAGAGACGTCGAGAAATCGATTTCGTACCTTCAAGCTTGTTCTTTGAAGAGCTGAAAAAAAGCGCGAACTGATTCCAGCGTATTATTGTACACTTTTATCTCGTTCGATTCTGAAAACTAATTTATTTCATCTAGCGGAAAAATTATGACGGAATTGAATCTTGAGACTGATAATGAGGTTCTATGCAATGGATCGTGTGAAGTCCCGCATACAATAGCTGCAATCTGAATCATTCTTCTGCTTACAGTCTTTTTAACACGATTTATATTTCCTGTTTTCAGGATAATTGATCTTTATTTTTGCTATTGACTACTGTGGACTGCTGAGAAAATGGCGGACAAAGGAGGAAGTCCTTTGTGTCCACATTTGGTCAACAGCTGATCACGTATTAAGTGATCATATGTGTCCATTTAAAATTAATCTACTGTGGTCAGTTAGTCAATTAGACTCTTCAGATGTGAATAATAGTTGAAATGGAATAAGCTGAAACAGTAGTTGTACAAGCTAAAGCATCCTCAGTCCAAATTACGTTCAGTAGTTGATCAAAATAGTGCTTGAAATTTAAACAGATTAAAATTGAATATGCTATACATGGAAAACGTTAACAAGTAGAAATTTCAGTTGAAGCTGAAATCGGTCAACGTAAGGGTATCTTTTGTCCCAGAATCTACGATTCTCATCTTCTGTAATAACGGTATGATTACGTTATAATTAGGCATTGTGAAGAGTGCTCGAAACTTTTGTCCAGATCTATTAAAGCATCCTCTGCAATTGCAAGTCAGTGATAATGGTATTGCAGCATAATCGTATTCGATATTAATGAAGCTTCGACAAAAGGACTAATTGGTAAATTCTCGTTAATGTTTCTCGATATTTTCCATAATTCATCGTGACGAATATTCTAATACATTATTCGATATTCGTGGAATAGATCGGTATGAAATGGGCGCGTTTGATAGGATTGAAATTTCAGTATCTACAATTAATTAATTTGAATCTGATCCGATTCGTTTCTGGTCGTTTTATTATCAAAATACGATGGAGTCGAATAATATTCATATCCAGTTTCAAATTTTAATTTGTGGACAAACAATTGTTGAATGGATGGCAAATGTTGGCTTGAAAAGCAGTGAATTGTAGTCAGTTACAAATTATTACAGTTATTGAGACAGTTACCAATTAATACAGCAAGTTCATTTATATTACTGTATTAATACCATTTTGTGGTTATGTAGCCATTGCACTTTCCAATATGAAGCAAGGAAGATGGCCGCAGACGTACGCGGGAAATTCAAATAATCATATAGTACATCTTGCAAATCGAGAACTTGCACTTATAGGTTTTCTTCTTTCATATTCACACTGATAGTTTCTAAAATATAATATCAGAAATACAAGAGGTTTGCCTATTTGTTAGAATTCTATGGCACCAGCTAATTTACAATTGTAATTCAATTTTATAACGATGTTCTACTACATTCTTTATTTTTTACTTTACTGGCTGTGACCCAAGTATTGAGTCATGACAGACTTCACTTATGACTACGTTTCAACAGAAACGTGAAGAAATAGGTGCATCACGAAACCCACATTAGTGCGGGGAAAAATTTACTTTAATTTGCCTCATTTAGTTTTTGAAATATGGTGAGGTCAAGATGGGGGAAATACCGGCCCGGGAGGAAATCCCGGTGAGCTATTAAACAGAATGCAGGTGCCAGAAAAAGAAATGCACGAAAAAATACAATGACTTGTGCGGTTATGCAGAGGCACAAAAAGAAAGAATGCTTCGAAGGATATATTCAATTTGTGAACACTTTTATTTTCAGATTTAAGATTTGTAAGTGTGGAAATTTTTAAATTTTGGAGTTTGAAACATTCAAATCTCTCTATATATAAATTTCTAAATTTCCCTTTGCTATGAATTGTAAATTTGTATATTTGATTGTAAATTTCCTTACTTTTCAAATCTGGAAATTTGCAACAGCGAACGTAAATTAGATTAAAATTTCTGATTATTTGACAAGTTAGAAACTTAAAAATTTCCGAGCTGAAAAGTATAAGTTAGTAAAACTAAATATTTCTATAACGGGGTGAACTTCCAAATAGAAAATTTAATAACTCAATTTTGAACTTGCAAACTAAACCAAAAAATTTAATAACTCCAAAACTTCTTCTGCAATCTAAAAAATTTCGTAAATTCAAAATTTCTTGCGAAATGCGCAAAGAGCTCTCCCTATAAAATAGAGACAACAAAAAGAACCAAGGAAATGCCACCGAGGAATTCGGAAGAGCACCTTACCTCAAGTTGATACAGTAAAGGTAACGACATTCAGCCGAGATGTACCTCGACAATGTGCCTCGATACAATCTATAACGTGTATACACGTTCGATAACAGCGATAAAAGTCGAGCAGCGATTCAAGAAAACGATGCATACAATCTCGTATACCAAAGTGTGCCGATAACGTCGAAATAAAATAATCGTACCTATTTAGCGACAGGGGCCACAAATTGTTCTACAACGGTCGTACTTCTGTGATTTGTAAGGATATGGAAAGAGAAACTTGTTTATCAAGGTTCCCATTTGACCAATGCAACCTTCCGAGGGCGATATTTCATTCATCGAAATATTTCACCTTAGAGATTTATGGATCCGGTAGACCTACACCGCAAGTTTTACTCTGGACTTTGAGGGGATTTTTACGACTCTGTTGTTTTTTCCCAGGGGCGTATCCTTCCTGAAGATGGTTTATGAATTTAGTGCTCCCTAATGCCAGCCCAAAAATTTTCCAACAATTGCTAAAATAGAAGCTTTCGTGTTATGAAATTAAACTGATCAATGATGCAGATCAAGTTTTATATGTGGATGTTATATTTTTATGATAACGATCGTTTTAATTATACACGTATATGTGACTAATATGAAGTTGCAATAGCAAATAATATATTTGATGTGGTAAGTAGGATATAAGAGCGATATAACAAGTCTGAGGTGTCTGACGTTTTTTAATTCCCCGCTTATCTTCTGAATTATGCTATTTCCTCCTAATAATTACTAAATTCGTCATCGACCTGGATTTTTCCTTCATTCTGGAAGAATTCTTGGAATTTAAAAAAGGAGGAAAGATATCAAGTATTCAGTTATGATTTTTCCCATTATGACCAAATACCAAACCTGAGATACCTGTTCTGTCCTCGTCAGTTTGATCTTCCCCGTATTTGATTTATATTAACAATCTCGATAACACCGATAATTATATGTTTCGACAGGAATGGTTTTCAATATCAATTTCAACAGAAGCTATCAATTTTCATTTCAACAGAATTTGAATTTCAGTAGAATTTAACAAATACTAGGAACAGAAGATTACATGGAAATATAGCAACTAAAATAAACGGCATACGCAGAATTTTTGAAAATTGTCGGAAGTCGATATTGCGTATCAGGTCATTACAATGGTAAAATAATCTTTTCGGAGGTCCCGAATTACCATTTTTGGCCCGCACTCAACTGCCGATCGTATCAACTGTACACTCAAAGCTCCTGCATTATTCTTCAGGTTTTTGCGCAATCACGCAAATCGTCGAATTATTCGTCGGTATCCAGCATATCGTTGCCTATTTCGACGTCTATTTCATCGATTCGTTCACGAGAGTCACTTGTCTTGACAACCTTAAATTACTCGTGAACTGTACGCCCTATCAATAAATATTTGCATGGGAAACGCTCCGTTGCAAAAATAAAACGCGCATACGTATGTAGGACACTGATCATGCATTTTTTTGTTCGATTTTTTGTTTTCATTTTCCACATTCGACGTGAAAATGGAAGCGTTATCGAACTCTGGATGAAACGTATCTGTATGATTCATTTTTTTTTTTCAAACTACATGTGTCCCATTTTTGGCTGTTGCTTGAAGAGTCTTCAAATCTACGTACAAATATTATTTAACAATTGTACAATAACTGGGGACAACGTAACGTTCAAATAACTGTTCACTTGAACTTTTTTAACTGTCGATGTAATTTTTTACTTTTATGCCCTTTTGGTAGGTATGCATTTTTTAAATATAATTTATTATATTTAAAATGTATAAATGTTATGTAGATTATTATGTATATGTAACATACATGGTGAAATAGGGTAAATACTATACACTGCAATTTCTGATAGCAATAGGGAAAGGCAGAGGTTGCGGCTCATGCGCGGGAAATTCAAATGATTGTTTTATGTACATCTCGCAGATCGGAGACTATTTGAACTTGTAGATAATTCTCTTCTTTTTACATTCGTAGAAATAGTGTTTAGAATATATCTTCAGAAATAAGGTAAAAAGACTTATTTCTTTCAATTGTATAAATGTTCTTTTTAAGATTTGTATATGCTAATTTATAACAATAATTCAGTTTATTTAGCAATGTTCTACATTCTCTAAATTACATCTCTATCATTTATTTACCTGCATTCTATGATCTGAAATAAGTATTACAGCCTTCAATAATTAGACTAGACTGCAGATGTTAATATATTTATCCCTATTCACAAAGTAGAAATAAATCATATAATTTATGAAATCGACAACCTATAGATAACATGATTGTTGGAATATACAAAAATCAATCACTCGTTATTTCTCCCATAGTTTATTTTAAAGGCAAGGTATAAACATCCTGTCTAATTAGGAATTCGACGAACTGCGTTATCTAAGACGGTCCTTCTAGTGTAAGCATGCTGAGATATACAAAAGTATCAATGAGGCATGGGACCTCTCGAGCACGAGGAAAAACGGTCCGAGGACTAGTCTAAAAAGTGCACGTCTCGAGTAAGCATCCAGTAAAGTATATATAGGGAAGAGTTCACTTATTCATTTTCATATTTAAATGTAACTACTGTGTTTTATTTAGAAATAACACCTTAGCTTCCATAATCCCAATAGGTTATGGGCCCAGGCATATAATTCAAGTGTTAGTTGTGAATAGTGAACAGTGACATTTAAAACAATATAAAACTTCATTAGAATAAGTGTGTGTGTGTGTCAGTTTATATATAGCATAAACATGAGTGACGAAGTAAAAGCAACTAAACGCAATATCAAGCCTTTCGACGGCGAGAAATACAGCATATGGAAGTACAGAATTCGTGCACTATTGGCGGAAGAAGACGCTCTAAGGGTTGTGGACGAATTGCCCCCAGCTGTCATGGACAATGAGTGGAAACGGCATGAGAGAATAGCAAAAGGTATAGTGATTGAATTCTTAACAGATTCGATGTTGTGCTTCGCGACAGAAACTGACACGGCGAGAGACATTTTTACAAAACTAGACTCTATTTACGAACGAAAAAGTTTGGCGACACAGTTGGCAATAGAGAAGAAACTCCTATGTTTTAAATTTAAGGAAGATACGCCACTTTTGAAACACCTAGTACTGTTTGATGAGATGATCGTTGAACTACAAGCCGCGGGTGCTACAATTAATGAAATGAGCAAGGTGGCAAGATTATTGCTAACATTGCCAAATTCGTATGATCCGCTGATTACCGCGATTCAAACGCAAGCGGATGAGAATTTAAGTCTTGCATTTGTTAAAATCAAGTTATTAGATTATGAGATAAAATTACGCAACGAAAAAACCGAGACGAGTGCCAAAGTGCTACAAGTAGAAGCGAGAGCAGATAACAGGAAATTTAAGAAGAACAAGGTTTTTAAATCAAATTTCAAGAGAAAAAATTATCAACCAAATTACAATTCGAAAAATAAAAGAATTGGTAAAAACTACGACAGAAGATGTGAACACTGTGGTAGGAAGAATCACGAGAAAAAAGACTGCTTTTACTATAGACAAAGTTCCACAAGTGCGGATTATTACCGTGGTGCTCAAAACGTTCAAGTACAAGAGCCGAGTGGTAGTGGATTTGCATTTATGCTTGGGGCGAAGACTTTTGTAAATTCAAATCCCAAACAATCATCACAAATAGATTTCATTATAGACTCTGGTGCTACAGATCATATAATCAACGACCTAAACATTTTTACAACGTACGAATCAATGGAGAAACCATTGAAAATTTCAATAGCGAAGAAAGGAGAGGCCATTGTTGCGGAAAAAATAGGAACCGTCAAGGTTACTACAAATTTAGGCGTGACCGGTACCCTGGAGAGAGTATTGTATGCACCGGAGGTACCATATAATTTATTGTCTGTGCGCCGAATCCAGGAAGCAGGGATGAGTGTAATCTTTGACAAAACTGGAGGCGTAACAATAAAAGGAGGTGGTAAGGCTGTGCTCACTGGTAAGTCAAAAGAAAATATAATATGCGTAACTTTTACAGTTGATAAAAATATGTATAGCAAAGCATATGTAAATAATACAACTGTATTAAATGCATATAAAACATGGCATGAACGTTTAGGTCATATTGGAAATTCTAAATTCTTAAAAATTAAACAAAATAATTTAGTAGAAGATACAGAATTAATAAATAGAATCAATCCAACACAAGACCTTTGTGAAGCTTGTATATACGGAAAACAAGCACGTTTGCCTTTCTCAAAAAATAGAGATAGAAGCCATGTCACACGACCTTTGTTCGTTGTACATTCTGACGTATGTGGGCCAATTAAACCTTCTACAATAGACAATAAAAATTATTTTGTTACTTTTATTGACGAGTTTACTCATTACACGGTCGTTTATCTCATTACACTAAAATCAGAAGTGTTTAAAGTCTTCCAAGACTTTGTAGCAAAAAGTGAAACACACTTTAATTTAAAAATAGCATATTTAAATTGTGATAATGGGAACGAATACTTATCTAATGAATTCAAAGCATTTTGTGTACAAAGAGGTATTCAATATCACTTAACAGTTCCATATACGCCACAGCAAAATTCCATAGCAGAGAGAATGAATAGAACTCTTTTGGAAAAAGCTCGGGCGATGATTCACGGTGCTGAAATAAACAAAGAATTTTGGGGAGAAGCTATATTAACAGCAGCTTACATAATTAATATAACCCCAAGTAAAGCCATCGCGGAAAATAAAACTCCTTTCGAACTTTGGCATAATAAAAAACCAAAATTAAATGGTTTAAGAATCTTTGGTAGCACTGTTTATATTCACGATAAAAATAGGCAAAGCAAGTTTGATAAAAAATCGTTTAAAGGAATTTTTATTGGATACGAGAAAAACGGTTATAAAATATTAAACGTGAATAATGGAAAATTTATTATAGCGCGTGATGTTGTTTTTGATGAAATTAATTTTAAAAATTCAAGACCTCCTATGTACACAAATAACTTTGAAGAAGAAAGTATTCAAATAAAACAGGTAGAAACTGATGAAAATAAAGAAATCAGTAAAAATCAAAAGAGCGGAATAAACGAGTCAGATAAAAGGCCCGATGTAAATGTAAACGCTCAAATTGATTCCAATGATAGTGACTTGCGACGTAGCGCAAGAATTAAAAATAAACCTCATGTAAATTATAATGAGGAACATGATTGTCGTGTATATGCACTATCAATAGCCTGTGAAGTTCCTAAATGCTATGGTGAGATAAAGGATCGTGATGATAGAGTTCAATGGGAACACGCGATAAAAGATGAGATTGACTCGTTAGTAAGTAATAAAACATGGGATATAGTTTCACGTCCAAATAACAAAAACATTGTTGATTGCAAATGGGTATTCAGTATTAAAATGGATGCAAAAGGAAATCCATATAAATATAAAGCAAGGTTAGTTGCAAAAGGATTTAGTCAGAAATACCTTGAAGATTACAATGAAACCTTTGCACCAGTTGCTCGAATTGCAACTTTTCGAATGCTGATTTCATTTGCAAATCAATATAATTTATTAACTCATCAAATGGATGTAAAGACAGCGTTCTTAAATGGTACATTAAAGGAGGAAATTTATATGCGCGTACCGGAAGGTATTCAAGCACAAGAAAATCAAGTGTGTAAATTAAATAAAGCATTATATGGCTTGAAACAATCAGCGAGATGCTGGTTTGAACTTTTTGATGTAACACTTAAAGCGCATGGTTTTCAAAGCTCCCCAGTAGATCGCTGTCTGTATATTCTTGATAGAAATCATGTAACCAAAAATATATATTTAATTCTTTATGTTGATGACCTTTTAATAATAACTTATAGTGAAGATACAATGAAAAGTTTCAAAAACTATTTAAAGGACAAATTTAAAATGTCAGACATGAATGAAATCAAATTGTTTTTAGGAATAAATATAGAAAGGAAAGGTGAAGTAACTACTCTTGATCAAAGTTTGTATTTAGAAAGAGTTTTGAATAGATTCAATATGACCGAATGTAATAGTGTAAGTACCCCATTGCCTACCAAGTTAGATTACACTGCCTTAGACTCTGATGAGTATTATGATGCTCCGTGCCGAAATGTTATTGGTTGTTTAATGTATGCTATGTTGTGTACACGACCTGATTTATGTTTTGCCGTAAACCTACTCAGTAGATTTCAAAATAAAAATAACAAAGAATTGTGGCAAAGTTTAAAAAGAGTTTTAAGATATATTAAAGGATCGTTAAATTATCGTTTAATCTACAAAAGAAACGATTATAAAAATATATTAACAGGCTATGTGGATTCTGACTGGGCAGGAAATGAACTTGATCGTAAAAGTACGACAGGATATATATTTAAAATGTTTGATATGAATGCGATCTGCTGGAATACAAAAAGACAAAGTTCAGTTGCAACTTCCTCAACCGAAGCCGAATATATGGCATTGTATGAAGGGATTAGAGAAGCCTGCTGGTTAAAGTCCTTATTATCTAGCATAAAAATAAATTTAAAGGATCCAATAATTATTTTTGAGGACAATAATGGTTGCATAGCGATTGCTAGTAATCCAACAGATCACAAGCGTTCAAAACACATTGATGTGAAGTATCATTTTTGTCGAGAAAAAATTGAACAAAAAATAATAATACTTCAATATATTTCTACAGGTAAACAGTTGGCGGACAGCCTGACTAAGTCCATACCTACACTTCAATTTAAGTGTTTTAAGAAGGAAATAGGTCTAGAAGAAATCTAATAATATTAAAATAACATATTAAAAATAAATATAAATGTTAATGTTAGTATAATGATCTGATTGGGTTTTTGTTGGGTTTTCCCCAATCCTTGCAACGAATGTTGGATCATTTATGTATTGCCCAATATATATATAAATAAAAGAAAAAGGAAAAGTGTACTCTTTCTGTTAATTATTGATAGATTAATTTTTGAGTGGGAGTGTTGGAATATACAAAAATCAATCACTCGTTATTTCTCCCATAGTTTATTTTAAAGGCAAGGTATAAACATCCTGTCTAATTAGGAATTCGACGAACTGCGTTATCTAAGACGGTCCTTCTAGTGTAAGCATGCTGAGATATACAAAAGTATCAATGAGGCATGGGACCTCTCGAGCACGAGGAAAAACGGTCCGAGGACTAGTCTAAAAAGTGCACGTCTCGAGTAAGCATCCAGTAAAGTATATATAGGGAAGAGTTCACTTATTCATTTTCATATTTAAATGTAACTACTGTGTTTTATTTAGAAATAACACCTTAGCTTCCATAATCCCAATAATGATAAATTATATTCGTAGGAAAATTTCTGTCGATGTCATCCACAATTAATTATTTAATAAAGCAACCAATTATGACCAGACTGCAGATGTCCACATATTCATCAGATCTACAAAGTACACATAAATCACATAACCTATAAAATTCATAATTCATAAATTATATGATAAATCATGAAAAGTCATATTGGTAGAACAACTTCTGTCGATGTCAGACTAAATTAATTATTTAACAAATTAGCAATCTGCGATGACCAGACTACATATGTTCACATATTCATCAGGTCTACAAAGCACACATAAATCACATAACCTATAAAATTCATAACTCATAAATTATATGATAAATCATAAAAACTCATATTGGTAGAACAACTTCTGTCGATGTCATACTAAATTAATTATTTAACAAATTAGCAATCTGTGATGACCAGACTACAAATGTTCACATATTCATCTGAGTTTACAAAGTATACATAACCTATAAAACTCATAACTCATAAATCACATGATAAATCATAAAAAGTCATATTGGTAGAACAACTTCTGTCGACATCATCCACAATTAATTATTTAATAAAGCAACCTATTATGACTAGACTACATATGTTCACATATTCATCTGGGTCTACAAAGTATACATAACCTATAAAACTCATAACTCATAAATCACTTGATAAATCATAAAAAGTCATATTAGTAGAACAAGTTCTGTCGACATCATCCACAATTAATTATTTAATAAAGCAACCTATTATGACTAGACTACATATGTTCACATATTCACCAGGTCTACAAAGTATACATAACCTATAAAATTCATAACGCATAAATCACTTGATAAATCATAAAAAGTCATATTGGTAGAACAACTTCTGTCGACATCATCCACAATTAATTATTTAATAAAGCAACCTATTATGACCAGACTACATATGTTCACATATTCATCCAGGTCTATAAAGTATACATAACCTATAAAATTCATAACGCATAAATCACACGATAAATCATAAAAAGTCATATTGGTAGAACAACTTCTGTCGACATCATCCTCAATTATTTAATAAATTAGCAATTTAACTGCAGATGTTCCTACATATCTCCAGGTCTACAAAGTACAAGCGAACATCCCAGAAACCGCTAATTAAATGATTAATTCTTGCTAATAGAAAGATACCAGTGTCTTTCATGATTTCAAAATGTAACATCGAAGGAATAATTTCAAGTAGGTGAATGATTTTGTGGAGTACACTCGGTAAAGTTCTTCAGTGGTCGGCGAGTTTTAAATCCTTGTTGAAGCATCGCTTTCAGTTTGTGGCTCTCATTTGCTGGCTTGCAAGCCAGCCACCAGTGCGCTTGCGATATTTTATCGGTGGCCGAACGAATAGCCTTGGCCGAATCGTAATATCCATACCATCCACGGTTCAAAGGGCTTTCTACGGCATAGGTTAGTTGGAATTTGCACCTCGCTGTGGCGTCAGTAAAAGAGCTTTTTCCTAGTCGATTTAGACGGATCAAGCTTGCTTCCTCTATTACCCTGGGAGCAGTTTCAAACCTCGAACGTCACTCTACACTCTGTTCGCGAGTTTGAATCTCTTCCTTTCTCCATGCACGTTAAATTGACGTAAAATGGTTCTCCCGGTCTAACCAGGAATTTTTCGGGGAACTTCGCGCCATAGCGCAATTTTATTCACATTGTATCGTGTCACAGTGTTTGTGTGTTTCGCGTAATAACTTTTGTTCGATGGCTACTGTTGTTACTTTTGAATATTCCGCGTACTGAAACTTTTATTATAAAAACTTGAATTTTTATTGGGGAAATTTATTAGGGAGAACTACTGAATTCGTGGTATGATTTCATTTCTACTTTTGTTGTGTCTTTGGATTCTCATGGGAAATTTTTATTTAGAAAAATTTATGACATTCGAAAATTTGAAAATTTGGCAATTTAGAAATTCGAGACATCAGAAATTAGAAATTTTCGAAACCTAAAAATTTGAGAATTTGAAGTTCAGAAATTCGAAAGTTCAGGAACCTAAAATTTGAGAATTTAGAAGTTTAGAAATTCGTAAATTTAGAACCCGAAAAATTTGACAGCTCAAAGATTCCGAAGCCTAAAATTTCAAAACTTCAAAAACCCAGAAATTAGAAATTTTCAATCCGAATTTCGATTCTCATCAATTTAAAGCACAACGATTAGTAGTGACATATTGTATCACAAAATACTGCATAAATGTCGTAAAATATATCGAGACTCCCTATAAAAACTAGTCCGAGATGTTTAATCGAAATTTAGTATCGTATCTATCACTCGTTTCTATAAAAACGTAACGACTGATCGTATTTTAAATAACGCCATAAATATCCTATCGTAAATATCGAACCTGTAATCGATTCAGTGCTATAAATATTTTTATGTACAGTTATAAAGTTGCCGATCAAATCAATATGATTTTACATTGAATATCTCTATGCGAACTGGTTTCTGAAAATGTTACTTTCTCATCAAAAATTAGCGAGGCACGTATCGATACATTGATTGAAAGGTGCTATGCGTTACGGTAAAAGCCCGTCTATATCAATCAAGGATAAACTCAGTTTATGTTTCAGCTCCATTCATATTCCACTGTACTGAAAATTTTCTTACTCATTTTTCCAAAACAAAATTTGCATTTTTATTCATTTTTATTATTCCCTCACTTTTTATTAGTCACAAGGAAAATGTCAAATATGTAACAAACAATTATAACTTCACTTAATACAGTGACTATTATTTTCAAGATTTTTAAGAATTTTATATTTAAACATTTGAATCGTATAATCAAAATAAATTGTCAGGTTGAGAAACACTGCTTTGCAGTATAGTTTTAGAAATGTGATCTCAGGTTAACAGTTGAAGATGCAAGAGTTAAAACGTTCTTATGAATACTTGAAAAAAATGTCCATTTTCTTACAAAATGGTAAACGTCCCCCAGCAATAAAGTTGAAAAACACTGCTCTGCAATATGGTTTCAGAAACGTGATCTCAGGTCGACAGTTGAAGATGCAAGGTTTAAATCGTTTTCATGTATAATTATTAAAAATGTCCATTTTCTCACAAAATGGTGAACCTCTCCCAGCTATAAAGTTAAGAAACCATGCTCTGCAATATGGTTTCAGAAACGTGATCTCAGGTCGACAGTTGAAGATGCAAGGTTTAAATCGTTTTCATGTATAATTATTAAAAATGTCCATTTTCTCACAAAATGGTGAACCTCTCCCAGCTATAAAGTTAAGAAACACTGCTCTGCAATATGGTTTCAGAAACGTGATCTCAGGTCGATAGTTGAAGATGCAAGGTTTAAATCGTTTTCATGTATAATTATTAAAAATGTCCATTTTCTTACAAAATGGTGAAACTCTCCCAGCTATAAAGTTGAAAAACCATGCTCTGCAATATGGTTTCAGAAACGTGATCTCATGTCTACAGTTGAAGATGCAAGGTTTAAATCGTTCTCATGTATAATTATTAAAAATGTCCATTTTCTTACAAAATGGTGAACGTTCCCCAGTTGAGAAACACTGCTTTGCAAGATGGTTTCAGAAACGCGAGCACAGGTTAACAGTAGATGCAAGTTAAAATGTTCTCGTGAATAATTCCAAAAGACGATTTTCTTACAAAATGGTGTACGGATGCTTGAAGGATATAAGGGCATTTTTGCGCGACAACCTTCAAACCCTACCTGACCTGCTGTTCATCCACGATGGTCGTACACGCTCGTTCTGTCTTCTTTTTGTGTTCGTTTCACCGATGCGACATAGTACTCGCCAATCTTGGGGATGGCCCTACTGTTGATACGGAATATCGTGTTCCAGCGTGGAAATGGGTCTGTACGGGGACAATGACGTACACACGTGGCCGTGTGTGTACGTATTGCACTCTCGATGTCTGCAACAAAAACTCGTAGCGACGCGAATGCAATCAAGTAAGAAGCTGTATCGAGTCTCAGTTTCTTTTATCCTGTAGAAACTTTCCTCTTGGTCAGCGGAAATATTTTTTACATCTTTTTTAACCTCATTACGCAACACATCTGTTGTATTCGATTTCCCTGCTACTGTCTCTTTCCATTCTCTCTATGTGATAAATCTTGCTAACTTATCAAATACATAAATACCTGTCAGCACAAACTAAATTATGTAACTAAAAACTATGTAAATGAAAAATACAATGATGACTGTTCAATGAAAATACAATCGAAAAGCTTTGCCAAAACGTATACTAAATTATGAAGATTGTACACAAATAAAAATAGATTCATAAACTGTTAGCACTGTGTTTTATATTTGAACGATTTTGTAACCTTGGAATCATAACCTAAAATTAGGTCCATAACCTAAAAATTGTTGCCTATAGTGTTTTAAAACGCAGGCGTTAAGAACGAGGGGCAATTTTTTGCAAAACTCTCATTTACACATTGTTTACTTCTCAAAAAGGTGCTCAAGCGTCAGCATAAACGAAAATGGCAATGGAAGGTTGAAGTCTGGCGAATACGATCAATAGCTTTGCATTTCAAATCCTGTTGTTGCATCGTCACTGTTATAATACATCTCTGTTACGCGGAAGAGTTATGATCCATACTAATCCCCTTTGTAGTAGAATTTTCTTCTATTCGTAGTTGTTTGCATTTGTCACTAGTTTTTAGGAGACTGTAATTGTTCGTCGTGTCTACAATATGGTAAGCATGATTCGAATACGATAGTGCCTTTGAATTTGAAAGGATCACAGTGTGAATCCCTTTCTAGACCCCTTGGACACGTAGAGTGACCACCCTGGGCACTTCGAGAACAATCGACCTCCGTCCTCGATCCAGGTCACGGGACAACAAATCATCGGGTGTGTAAACTCCAAGTGGTCACCAAAAATGGAGAAATAGCTTGGATGAAGTCTACATCTCAAGGTTCTGTAATACAAAATTAAATATAAAGAGAAATTAATAACTGTCAAATCCAAAATTTCAAACCCTTATTTGAAGGTTATGTTCGCTAGAGTCCTTTGAAACAATTGTGGTGACAAGGAAAATTCCGAGTGGGAAGCGAGGTCTGGAATATGTCTAAGACCTTTTGACCCGTCGAGTCAATAGAGTCATTAAGTTGTAAATAGTTTTGCGCTGGCTCGGCGGGTCTAGGAGGCCCTCGTCCCTTTCCACTCGGGATTTCCCAAAAAGAAAGTCTTTGTCACCCATAGGTTTAAAAATGTATGTTTCAAGAAGGTTCGGGATATAACAGTCTCGACCGTCGTCACAAAAACATCGCGCTTTGTAAAATAAAATCTGTCCAGCAAATACGGAGTATTTTCATTCACGTAGATCACCTCACAATAAATCATGAATTTCATCCTAGTTCAAAATTAGACATTTTTTTACTAAACTGAATTTATCTTACTTAAGTGTTAATTTATAATTTTTTCATTTCTAATTATAGAAGTCATTAGAAATTATAAAATAAATTGGAAGTTATCATTCAAAGGGAATTTGAAACGATTTCACATACGAAACAAAAATTATTAATGTTATAACATAATCTTTAATAAATCAAATACACCCCTGACAAATTCATAATTTCCCAGTTTGAGCAGCATCAAACGAAGTGTTAACTGTTATTGAATCCACCTTAAAACGATAATTTCATCTGTCGTTCTTAATTAACACATTCACCGAGCACGTAATTTTCTTTGTAAGTTTATTTCACTGCAATTTAATCCTTCGTTCATGAAAAAGCTTATAATCCTCGCACACTTTTTTTCAGTGGAAATATTAATCGTGACGTTCTTTGTGATTGGATGCGCTCGAATTATTAAAGTATTGATAACCGCAAGGCAAAGTTCCACAATTCAAACGGACAGCCAAGGTTTTCACTTAATTCTCTTTCACAACCTGGAGCGTTAATTAACCTGGTTGTCCAATAATTTCGAAAATTTTGTTGAAAACGGCCACCTCAGGAAACAGCACGGATCCCTATGCTTATTCGTTTCTACCTAAATTGCCCGAGCTTCCCGAGCCTAGGGCGTTTATTTGGGCGTGCTTCCTTCATGAATATGGACCCTTCTGTGTCAAGCTCATCCTCAACGTACAAAATAACAAAAGAGTCAACGAAGTTCTCGCATTCAGAAAACATATACCGCCATCTTTTACACGTTCACGGGACGGAACATGTGCGCGCTGGTCGAAGGTGTTTTTAAATTCCGCAAAATATTTTTCTTACTGTTCAATTACTGTTCATACTTCATGCGCATATTAGTGGATCAAATTTTTTGGCTTTACGTAGATATTCAAAATTATTTTAGATATTGAGAATTATTTGAAAATAAATTATGTTTTGAGTTTATCATTATGCTAAAATTTGACCCTGTTCAATTTAGTAATACTGGTGCATTTGCTGGAATACATTTTTGTTATGTTCAAACGTTCAAGAATTTTAGACAATTATAAACATTATACGATTGCAACTTTACTGTTCAAATATTAAAAAAAGTACGAGATTCCATTGATTCTGAAAAATCAGAATTAGTGTAATTCTAGAAGTCATATGGTACACCCTGTATATGACTATAGTAGTGTGGTGTATACATACTACACTACCGCTCAAAAGTATCCGAACACCTGCGAAATATGTATTCGCGCTGCATAAAAGTTATTTAAGTATCTACAACAGTGACTACAATCGATTGTTATTTGTTGCTTATGAAATATTTAACGTTTGGAATTAGAAATTATGTATGTGGAACTTACCAACATTACACTACAATTAAATACGAGATTCATCAATGTATCCACCGCGGTTAGATATTACCGCTTGCACTAATCTCAGCAATCTTTCTACAAATTTTCTGATTGTTTCTGTGTGGTTCTCTAAGATGTCTGTTACGTTTGCTTAGTGTTTCAATACATCGGTCTTCGGATTTAGTTGTCTTCACTGGTCGTCCTGTCCTTTTTTTATAAGCAACCACTGCTAGTTGCATACTTTTTAATAGTGTCATGCACTGTTGATTTCGGAATTTTTTCAATTTCCCTAACTGCATATCCTTCTTCTGCAAGAATCAGAATACTGGAACGTTTTTCTATTGATAATTCTCGTTTGGAACTCATGTCTCGATGGAAAAGAAGCTACAGACAAACTAAACCGAAGCTGTCGAGTGCATAGCGTTACCTCCACTCGTATCTCCATTGAGAGAACATAAACATCTCATCAACAGTTTACAGACACTTGATACATATCGAAGAACTCTCTGAATTTGTTCTGTACCATAGAAATGAAACAAAAAGAAATTAAGACTCTTTTAAGCATCGAAACCGTTCCATTAGATTCCGTATTTTTGGGCAGGAATTTGACTTACGCACACTCATTGTATAATTTGTACTTAAAAATTAATTCTATTATGTTATGCTACCTCAAGAAAGATAATAATAATAATTACAATTGATATAATAGCCCTAAATAACTTTCGTACAAAGTTAAACTATGTTTCATTGAACAAAAGCAAGTGTCCGGATACTTTTGAGCGGTAGTGTATATCCATGGTGTGCTCTCGTGCAATAGTAATAAGTATGATTAATGCCATCTAAGACGTTCAAACGACAATAATCCACATGGAAGTCTGACACGCGTTTCAAGTTTCTCCTCCCTCCGCAGTAGTCGAAAAAAGTTTTATGACTAATATGCGATAATGTGCTATCCAATACATATATACTTTCCTGAAGTCTGATAGAATTGGAGAGCCGTCAATAGCAGCCGCCGCAGATGCCGGTTACCTCCATCCACTTTAGGGTAGGGGGTTGCAACCCCCTCGCAACCAGCGTTCTTTCCACTTTCTGTAGAGCTACTAAACTTTTCTCCTTAGTTAAAGTATCAATATTTTTCAATGGCGCTACTTTCCCTTGTACCTGAAACGTTATTTCGTCAATGTTATTGATTTTCTTCCTTTGCATCCGCCCAGAGGATCCTCTAGCCTTTCCGGGAAATCAAAATGGCGAGAGATAAACAGGCATATCATAACGCATCTACTGGGAAGCCGAACTAACTTTCCAAGATATCGGTATAATCGAACCATTTTTCTTATGGAGATTCTGAAACGTCGCAACGCTTTCAATCGGCTTCTGTGTGGGGCGTAAAAAATGACTGTCATCGCTGTGCCAGCATTTGTTTTGTCGTTCCTTGAAAACCTACCAAGAAATTGATATTCACGGTTTGTGTACTTTGAATAGACGTTGCCAAATTTATCGCTTTCTTTTCGTACAAATTGTTTACTGTTATTATAGCATTGTTTGCTGCACTTTTATTATAGCAGTACACTGGTTCTTTAGAATGTAAGAGGTCTTTTAAGTTAAGTAAGTTTTTTTTATAAATATTATTATATTACATTGATGTAGTTTACATTTGACAGTACTGTCATATATGAAAGTACCAGCGAATGTGGCAATAATTTATCACTGAAAGTTTCATCGAAATCGATAATGACCCAAGTGTCTACCCTCTTTCAGTTCATCTTTAATATTAGCTACATTTTATTATCAATAATTCGTTCTTTCTATATCATTTCACGATTCTTTCCAGCATCTTTGTGCATCGCACTTTTTGCAGAACACCTCCGGAAACTTAGAAACAGAGAAAAGCTCGCAACAATGTTGGAAGCCAGCAGAATCCATTAAAGCAGATTGGAGGGTTAGTTCGCTGGGCTGCGGTATGCGCTGGAAGTAAACCAATTAATCGACGGGAAGTTCAGCAGAAAATCAGAAAGTTAACTTCCGTCGCTTCTTCGGTGCTTCTTCTGCCAAATTGTGAGACCTGTGTCCCTGTTCTCGCGGCCCCTTCAACTGCTATCAACCGGGAAACAAAAATACTTTCTGGTGACGGTGAGGGAACGGGGGACGATTGCCGTCGACATCCGGGCGTCGTCGGAAGGACGACGCAGAAGACGCCGGCGTCGACGATTCGAGTGCTGCAAACGAATTACGACTTCGCAGCCGAACAAAAACAGCAAATCCGGTAATCTTGTTTCAGAGTCACCACCGGTGAACTGTCGTAAGGAGAGCAAACGTTTCACTACTTCTAATTAATTTCTGTTTGCCTGGTGGTAGCCGGCCAGAGACGCTCGAACAGACATTTCAGACGCTAGTATCTGAACGAACGGAACTGACATGATCCCCGGTACGTTTTTATGGCTTCTCGTTAAGACTCGTCCGAATTATCTGGATAACTGGAGATTCCTAACACCGTCACTCTACATGGATTTCGTTATGTTCGAGGAAATCTTCCTTAGTTAAGACACATCTCATCTTGAAATTAAACATTCACGTTGGTAACACCTGAATTATACCTTGCATTATAAGGTACAGCACCTGAACGTATTTACATCTTTAGAATGGCTCGATGCGATTCTGTTTAGAGGTAAAACATCTTGGAAGCCATATTGCTACATGCAACGTGTAATATATATGTCAAGAATCTGCCATGCACCTGAAACTGATCGTTTAGTTAAGTGAGGGCAATAACCTTACGTTCAATCAAGAACGTTCTTAACCCATCAAACACAGTGTTCTAATGTATACACATTTAGTAGGTTGAATATTAATGCTATTACTGTATGATGCAGTAAGCAGCAATGTACTTTTTGGTCATCTATTAATCACTTAGGTATTAAAATTAATTTTTGAGGTTATGTGTGGATGTAGGTTATGTGTAGTTGGGTTTGTGATAGGGTTCTATGGAAAAGGATGATAATTAAGGAATTTAGGAAAATTAAGAAATTATGTTTTGAATTGTTGGAAATTTTGGAACTTGTGTATTTGAAAATTTATGAATTTGAAAATATTACACATTCAAACCCTGAAATTCTCAAATGGGAAAATCCCTAAATTGTCAAACTTCTAAATCTCAATATCCTTAAATCTCAAATCTCTTAATCCTAAAAATTTTCAAATAATCACGCGTGTAAATTTTCAAATTTCCTGATTACCCCTAACTTTGTCAAATTTCTTAATTACCCCTAAGTTTTTCAAATTTCAGTATCTTGTTCCACATTCCAAATACACAAATTCTTACATTTTCTAATCCCGAAATTTGCAAACTCCAAAATCCCTAACTCCTCAAATTTCCCAATCTCCAAATCTCCAAATTCACAAATCTATTTGGAAATCGCAGAATTTCAATACCCCAAAATCGTCAACTTCTCAAATCCCTACCAGCGGGGATATCAGGCCATTTTATCACAGTTATTTTCCCCAAAATATAATCAAAACGCAATCAGCCATTTTCAATTTGCCCATCACATCTCCGTCGATCCCAGCGAATCTAACAAGCATCTATGTGTTATAAAAAGCTGCAGTTTGAGTGTTTACAATACCGTAAAAACGTTTTCGTTTTTTTCACTATATTTCGAGTGTACGAGTGTTGTTCCATGCGTATCGTACGCCGGAAAACCATCCAATTTTCAACTTGTTTTCCAAGCTGTCAGTATTTATTGGTAGCAAAAGGAAACTAATTCCTGGAAAATATTCGTTTTTGTTGCGAGCATGTCAATCTGCCCAGTATCTAAAAATGCTTTCAAAATGAAAAAGGTATCTTGTACCATGCTTCAATACTTTCAACAGTTTCGATATTTATTACACATTTTGTATAGGTACCACTTTTATACACATTAAATAAGTGCACTTGACGTCACTTGTCAAATATCAAATTCAACTCGCGTTGAAAAAAATGTTCTTTCAGGATTTTTTCAAGGTTCTGAATAAATTTTCCTTTCACTTAATTTTGAATGGCTAAACTTTTTTTGGATCACCACTAATTTCAGCTGTTATAATGCATATTGCAGTGCGATGATTTGACAAGTTGCGCCATGAGTCAGTACAAGTTTCTACCAACACGATTGTTTAATTATTTTTCCTTCATTTGTAGTTTCAAACCTTTACCCATAGCAGCAATAACCCAAGGAGTCATTACATTCTAGCAATTTTTTTCAAATTGTCAAATCGTCCTCAAATGAAAGCAAGAGAGATTTCTATAGTAAATCAGTAAACAAGGTGATAGTCTCTCTGATTATATCCATATTTTGATAGCTTGTAAACTATAAGTAATAAAGCGTATGAAAACACGAATGGGAGATTTCGGTAGTTCTATGCTCTACTGCTATTAGTCTGAAATAGTCTATTGAATATCCATTTTCCATCGAACCGCATCGATGGCTTTCTGGTAAATAAGCGGTTTACACTGATTTATGAAGACATGTAGGGGATTCAATTTACAACCATGTCATATACTACCCAAAACTGAATTGAACCCTGATAAATTAATTTTAGAGCAAATTTTAACTGACAATTCTTCTAAAATCCTTTTATTTATAACAGTGAATACAAGTGAAAATACAACTCAAAAATTATTATTACTAGTGATTATTAATACATGTCAAAAATGATAAATTGATATTTATTATTGTAACGTAAAATTGAAATAATAAAAAATAAGCTGAGGTAATTCTAAACTTTTTCCTTTACAAAAATGTGTGAAGCTTCCACTATTAAAAACACCATTTTGTCAAAGGAATGTTCAGTATCCCCTCAGTTACCTCTTTCCAGGAGTTACACTAGTTGTGGACACCCTGTATATAAAATACAGGTGTATACAAACATAATACAAATATCGAACGTAATATATTAGATGTACATAAATATTTGCTAAATTTGAAATTCATTCTTCATTGACTCTAACGAAAACATAACCTTAATTTGATGAACAGTTTTATTTCCATCATACCCTCGAAAAGTGACACAATTATCACTTTCATATTTATTAATAATATTTGAGATATTAAAATTGAAGATAATATATTTTAGATTCTCTACAGCACGTTTCACAATTCACATAACCTAATTCCATACCTCTGTTGCTGCGGTCATTGTATTAAGAATAAGTTCCACGTTATTAGCATTATATTCACGTATGTTAATGGAACAATACATCCATCATTTGTAAATGTCCACGTTTCAAGACCACCAATGACCATTGAATTTTCAAAGGCAATTTACGTGCTCACTGAACAGCTGCTGAATGTGCGAGCAAATTTGCAGAAGATTATTACGCGTTATTCGATAAGAGAGTACAATTAGAAACGATGAAACAATGTTACCATTCCATTGCATTTTCACTGTATCGCCCGAAAATCGTACGCGGACAGTTTATGGAATTTTAAATGAACCGTACGCTAACCGAAACGTGTTTCAAACTATAACGAACCGACTGGTGTACAACTCTTTAAAAATATAACACGAAATGAGTGTGGGTAGTTAATTTTAAATGTTTGATCTGCTGCTGAGATTACGAACAGAGAAATGTGACAACACGTATTTAAAATTTGGTGCATCTGTCATGGAAGAGGAACATAACCGCACTCGTTCAACAATAATAAATTATAATACTGTGTATTACGATTTTTGTTTAGTTGTGACAATGAAATGCGAAAGAAAGAAGGTTACATGAAGTTCAAATTTAACCTAACCTCAACTCTACAAAATAATCTTCAGTTCCCTGTTATATAAAAATCATATAACTTTAATTTCAGATATAAAAATTTTAATAGTTCATAAAATATATCTGTATTTTACAAACTAATATTATAAAATCACTCCACTAAAAACATTTTACAAGCTAAACACGTCAAGTTTCATCATAACAAAAATTAGGGTGATGTTGAAGATGTTCGAAGAAGCTTGTTGATACTTTCTGTTCAAGAATAGTTGTTTGTTCAAGCTAAGTTCGTAACACGAACTAGTGTCGAAAAGTTGGACAAACATTGACTCACAGTTTGCAAGGTAATCGCTATTTGAGATAATATCCTATTTATAATCGTTTAGCAGAAGCAAATTAACGTGAACAGGTGATCACACCTTAGATGATCATTAATCGATATTCACAATGTGACAAAGCGTTGTCCTGTCAAACAATGCATGCACGATCACGTATGATGGGAAATTATGTTACGAGTACAACGTTCGATTAATCTCCTCTGATAAGAGGAATTTAATAAATTTGTGTTAAAATTTTACAGTTTCACTTTGTTCATCACTTCTCAAGTTTTTATGTATTCTACTTCAAGGTTACCTGAAGGTCAGAGTTTTATCTTGTCTGCATATAGTAAAAATATTTTTTGCAAAACGAAATTTGACGGGATAAAAGGAAAGGTAACAGAAGGGAAAGTACACGCGTTACTACCCTTTAATAGAGGAACAATTAATTCATACTCGATAAGCGTTAGCCATGCCCTAAGAGCAATATTAACTTCAGATACTCTTGATACATACACGTCGAGGCAGACATGATGAAAGACGTGCAATCTGCCGCCACATTAATGCTACTGTCAGATGGCCAGGTGCTGCTTGACCCGTGTAAATCGATCTCGGACTAAATTGCATCGTTAGCCACTCCATCGCCCAACTGCGTTTCGCAGAACGGATCATTTCGCTCGATTTATTCTTGTAATATTATAGTTTGAACGTAATCACGCTGTTAATATGGGTTCACGCAATAAACGGCTCGTAACCGTTTCTTTACAGAACAGACGTGTTAACGACTGCAATCACTACTGTTATATTTTAACCTTGCGTTCGCAGTGAAATATCTTATATTTTGTCAAATACCAAATTGTACTAACTGAATTAATTTTACAAAATAATTCCAGTATAAAAATAATTACTGGTATTAAAATTACAATTATTCCTTGTTTTTAACGATTACAATTTTTTATTTCACTTTCAGTCACTTTAGAATATTTTTACTAAGACCTGTAGGTAAATACAATATTATTTTGTCGCACTTCATTCATTGTACATAAAAGAGTTATTGTTTTAATTTTATGTTTGTTACAGATTTAATAACACATTAAATGTTTCATATTAAATAAAAGAAAAATTATTTTTGTCGTTTTATGTCGTGTATTCAAGTTTTGAATTTTGCCGCCATATGAGGTCACGTGTACCCCAAAATCAATATGACAGAACATGTTCCACTCTCTTAAGCACCTCCACTTTTAAATGCAAATCTGTACCAAATTACTTTATTTAATATTAAATTTGTTACAGAATTAGTAATATAACACATTAAATGTTTCATATTAAATAAAAGAAAAATTATTTTTGTCGTTTTATGTCGTGTATTCAAGTTTTGAATTTTGCCGCCATATGAGGTCACGTGTACCCCAAAATCAATATGGCGGAACATGTTCCACTCTCTTAAGCACCTCCACTTTTTATTGTGCAATATCTGCAAATCTACACTAAATTATTACTTTCTTAAATATTAAATTTGAAAGTATAAATGTGAACATAAATATTGCTCAATGTATTAAGTTAGTATACTGATGGTACTTATTTATTAGCACACAGCCATTCTTTAACGAAATTGTAGTAGAAATAAAGTAATCGGTAGGACGGATAACCATTAATTAGACAGTTTAATTCGTTGCTTTGCGTGGAGTCGGGAATACAGACGAATGAGAATCGACAAAAACTACTGGCAGAAAATAAGTAGCCATTCGAGCTGAGTTGGCACGTCATCCTTTTCAAGGCAATCGAAGCGAATTATCGCGTGAAGTTCCAATTGGAAATTTAAACCAGTAGTCAAGCCGGTTTTAACTTCCGTATTCTGTTCGCAGATTTCCCATCACGTAAACTTGACGTAATTGAAAGGTTAAACGTACCGGTTGAAAAACAGAAAAGAATCCCCGGCTTCTGTGAACTTCTGCCTTACTTATCGATTATAAAGTTATACAAATCGTCTTAAGACTCTCCTTGAATTCCGTCCAACTACTATTTAACGAAGACAAATCAATTACGCATCTTCCCCACTTACCCTTGATAGATCACCAAAAGTGAACAATAAAATAGCAGCTGAATCAGTTTCAGTTTTGGACGCTGATAAACTATATCTGTAAATCCACTTCGAATATGTAGGTCTTCAAATTATAGCCACTAGTAAATAGAACTATCTACCTTATAACACCATTCGCAAAATACCTTAATAGTCTATAAATGACTTACAACCTAACCAGTCATAGCATTAACATAACCTACAATTTTCTTATGTGTACTAACATGACTCGACTCATCATAGGGAGTACAATATGAAATCTTTATGATCATTCGACTCGCATATCCGGTCTTTTTTCGTAGCCATTTTCTCTTTTCACTAGCATTTTCCATCCCTTTCATACATCATTCCAGCCGGTTGTCCTGTATCCTCTTTTTCCATTGCATTCTACTCTCATCTTTACCACTGTTGTCGGTTCGCTACGCGTTCGTGCTGACCACAGTTTATCATCCTGCAATTATTTCGCCGACTTGCCCCTTTCCCCCCTGCTCTATTTGGCCGCGTTGCTGCTCCTCGTTCGTTCGTAGCTATCGTACAGGCTTCTGTAAAATATACGTTTGTAGGCGGGCCTCCGTCGGTACGGTGGCCGGTTATTTATTTTTCCAGTAACTGTAATTTTTCATCAGGTACTGGCCACCGGATAAATGTGCCAGGCTGTTTTTGACGCGTTGAAAAATACGATGTCGGATCCGACGGGTCTCAACCTGGCTAAGGAGAATGATAAAAATCGTAACGCCGAATTGATTTTCTTCGTGACTTCACAGAGTTTTGCTACTTTGCCGTTCTGTAACTGGAGAACAACGCAAGATATTTGCTCTGGTGAAGTCTGAGTTCGATGCAGGGTTCTGAGTTAGCTGAGGTTTGAGTTAGCCGATGTCTGAATTAGTTGAGGTCTCAGGTTGTTCTACCTTGGCTAACTGTAACTGTACGGTCAAATTCGTACATTCAGAAATTTATCAATTTCCCGAGCACCAATTCTTGGATTCTCAAGTTTTCAAATTTATCAGTTTCCTAATGTATCAAAGTTCTCCTCTAATTCCAAAATCCTCAAATTCTTAAATCACCAAAATTCGAAACTACAATCCACAAGAGTTCAAATCTTGAAATCAATATAATTTAAAATACCTAAA
Organism: Megachile willughbiella; assembly: GCA_945859595.2. Lineage (NCBI taxonomy): Eukaryota > Metazoa > Arthropoda > Insecta > Hymenoptera > Megachilidae > Megachile > Megachile willughbiella. Next base: position 6,611,973 of record OX243807.1, read on the forward strand.
TAAATCCCCTAAATTCCCAAGCTTCAAGTATTCCAAATCCAAGTCCTCAGAATTTTCAAATCCAAAATTTATTGTCTCCATCACTAAATCTTCAAATATCCCCTAATTTATACTCTTCGATTCTTAGCAAATATTTTTATTTTGTTAAAAACAAGTAAAATATTTAAGCTCTCCAGTTATGAAGAACACCGTGCTTAACAGAAATATCGTGGATTGTAGATACGAATTTCAATAAACGATATAAATTTTATCGTGCATTTGCGAAATACGTAAAACGGGTCGTTTTCAATAATTTCACCACAAATTTATCTTCCTGCGAACCTATTTTACATTTCTGTTACATCAATTATGAGTTTGTGGCATGAAGTTACGCAGAGAATGTTTGGTTACGGAGTTATGTTATCCTCTAAAGTGAAACATTCATCATACCATTGCAAACGTTGTATTAAATAACGGGTGGATTTTACTAGAAACAGGAACACGACTCTTATAGCTTTACAATATTTGTTTAATCGTTTCGCATAAAATCGTGAATTTGCTGATACAGAAATTTTATTTTTTATTTGGTCGGATATAGAGAGTTGTTACAAGTTAGCATAAATGAAATTGTTATATTTTCTCTGTAAACGGTTCGTATATATTGTATAGTGTGTAACATCAAAGTTTACGTAAATTATACTATAAAAATGTGTATTATAATATGGTATTTATGTTTATTATAATATCAAATTTATGAGTATTATAAAATAAAATTTCATCGTGTACAGTCATCATGTGGGTTTTCATATTATATAACATAATCGTTGTATTGCATACATACATTTTCATAGTACGTACAACTCTAGAGTAAATATTTGTAAGCAACGATTTTGTAGAAAATATACTTGTACAATTTGAAACATGTCTTTAATCAACATTTAGGACATGTGTTTTTTGCGTAGATGTTAAATTGCACATAAATATAAATACATATAATCGTATAAAAATGAACAAAAAAGGAATTACATAGATTACCAGGGATCGAACCCATCACTCCAGCGTGAAATTCCAGTGTCGATGTCAACCCACAAGTTGGCGCGTCAAGAGGTTGACGTGAAGAGCTACTCCAATTGGTCAGAATAGAAAATGGACGCCTCACGCGTATTTTCGGCGGTAGTATTGACTCGAGTGGTCACATCAATTATTATCCTTCCCAAGTTCCAACCTTCCAAAGTTCTAACGTTCTAAAATGCCAACTTTCCAAAGATCCAAACTTCCAAAGTGCCAACCTTGCAAATTTTTAATCTTCCAAAGTTTCGACCTTCCACAGTTCTAACATTCCAAAGTCTTAACCTTCCAAAGTTCCAACCCTCCAACGTTCCAATCTTCCAAAGTTCTAACCTTTTAAAGTTCCAACTTCTGATAGTCCCAACCTTCCAAGGATCCAACCTTCCAAAGTTCCAACCTTCCAAAGTCCCAACCATGCAATGTTTTAACCTTCCAAAGTACTCATCTTCTAAAGTTTGAATCATCCGAAGGTTCAATCTTTCAAAGTTCCAACCTTCCACTGTTCCAACTTTCCAAAGTCCCAACCTTCCCTATGTTCCAACCTTCAAAAGTCCCAACCTTGCAAAATTCTAACCTTCCAAAGTCCCCACTTTCCAAAGTTCGAATCACCCAAAGTTTCAACTTTCCAATGTCCCAACGTTCCTGAATTCCAATTTTTGAAAGTCCTAACCTTTGCACATTTCGATCATTCTAAATTCGATCAACCTTCTTAACTTTCAATCTTCCAAATTCCAAAGCTCCGAATATTCAAAATTTCTAAAACTAAAGCTCCAAATTTCAAAACGTACATTCCAAAGCTTCCAAACCTTCAAATGATAGGCAAACGTCTCGAGAATGAGTGAGATAGTGTCACATGTGTGATGACATGTGTACATTATCCCCACACATTCATTGCATCTCCTTATCCAATTAACAGTATTAAATATACAGGTATATTTAGGTTTTTTGTAATACCAAAACTAACGACAAATATTCCGAAGAATATTCAGTCATGTGTATTGGTAAATAGAAAGACGAATTCTATGAATATTCAAATCCTCGAAGCGAAGGTCGTGCACTCTTGTTGGCGAAGCTGTAACTCGAAACGAGATCGCAGTGCTAATGTCTCCCGATCGTCCGATCACGAAGGAAGGAGAAAAAGCCTGCGATGAAATACATCCCGAGATCAGACCTCGTTCCAAGGTTATTAAAGCAGAACCAGATGGACGGAGTACCGGGCGTACATTTTCTCCACGAGAGCGGAGATCGATAAGTCTGACAAGTAAGTACTACGCGCAATACGAACGGGAAAGTTCTAAATTGGTTCAAGTCGAGTTTTACGATTTTATAGGAAACGCATATGTCGAGAATTCGAGGGGAACGTTCCTCCATTCCTTTGCTCACCGTTCGAGGAATAGATTTCGATTAAATCGACGCAATTACCGAAACTGTTTAAAAGACACGTAATTCCACCTGCATCGAGTCTGCAGAGTCTGCGTGAAGAATGTTGATGAAGCGTTCATTTCCTCCAAATTCGTGAAATCTTGGAGGAAGAAAATGCAGATTAGGGTCCAAATGTGTGAACAATGTAATTGGCTAGAAATATAAAACGTTAGATGTAATCCTAGTAGACATAAGTATGGAACTATGATTTAGAAGAAATGATGCTGAAAGAAGGAAATAATCTCTTACACATGTTAATGTGTCATTTTGTAGAACGTGTAATTTTATTCATTTCAACGTCTGAAAAGATTGATGTGTTTGACATTAATGGGTCAATTCCGTCTCCTGAGGACTATAGAGTCCTCAGTTAGTCCTAACGTTCCAACACTGTCTTGTCCTAAATAATAAATTCCTTTCTATAGCAATGACTGATAATTAATAACTACTGTTTCAAACATCACTAAACAGTCTAAAGATTAAATGAGTGGGTAAGTAAATAATTTATTAAATAATTCATCAGATGTGTCCCAGAATATACTTATAAAAATGAAGCTAATCCACATTTATTTTGCATTGTGTATTATTTAATTTGATTTTGTTAAACAATGAAATGTTTCACCGAAATTCAGAAGCATACCTTTAAACCGACATCATAGGAAATTTACTTTCGTGCTATGTTTTGATCCACCGGCTCGATACGTTTCAATATATCTGCTTGTCGACCATGTCGTCGCAGATGTATTCCCCTAATCTCAAGATATATCGTTACATGTACGGGTACGTATCAGTACCCACCCACTCCTTACATATACAAGTCGAACGACTTCCTATATCCGTTATCGTATCCATTTTAATAATACCTTGAAGTGGAACCTCATGTAGAAACAGATTTTCCCACTTGCCTCAATATTGGGACAAGAATCCTGTCTCTTTCAAACTCAACCATTTTTATTCAACGATTTCGAGACGAGAAACATGATCTTTTGCTCAGCTTCTTAATTCCTGAGTCAATGCAAATTCTGTGAAATGTGTGAAGTAGAGCTTGGTACAGCTTGTGAAATTTGGTAAAATTTCATGGTTTGGCAGACTTTTTATTAGGACAGTTGTACACTTATGGGGTTTTTTGAATTTTCTAAGTTTTAAGTTTTTACAAAGTTTTAGGATAATGGAACTTGAAAATATTTGAGCTTCGAAATTTTTTAATTGTGGAATTTTAAGAGAGTGAATTTTGGATTATGGAATTTTTGAATATCTGAATTTTCATATTTGAAATTTTGAAATTTTCAATTTCTCAAGTTGTCAAGTTCTCAAATTCCCCAATTTCTGAATTTACAAATTTTCAAGTTTCCAAGGTGCTAAATCCCCAAATCCACATATGTCCACATCCCCATATCCCCACATTTCCAAATTCTCATATTCCTATGTTCCCAAGTCCTCAAATCCCCAAATTTCTGAATCTAGAAATTTCCAAATTTCAAGTTTCCAAGGTACTAAATCTTTAAATCTCCAAATCACCAAATCCTCATATCCCCACATCTCCACATATTCCCATATCCTCAAGTCCTCAAATCCCCACATTTCTGAATATACAAATTTTCAAATATCTAAATTACCAAATCTACAAATTTCCAAATTTCATGTTTTCAAGGTACTAAATCCCCAAATCTCCAAATCACCAAATCCTCATATCCCCACATCTCCACATATTCCCATATCCTCAAGTCCTCAAATCCCCACATTTCTGAATATATAAATTTTCAAATATCTAAATTACCAAATCTACAAATTTCCAAATTTCAAGTTACCAAACCCCAATCCCCAAATTACTAAATCCCTATATCCCCACATTCCTATATCCCCGAATCCCCAAATCTCAAATCCACATATCATCAAATCCTTAAATCTACAAATTTGTAAATTTATAAATCATCAAATGCCCAAATTAAAAAATTTCCAAATTCCTTCAAATTTACTCTGCAATTAATCTTTTGCAATCTTTCCAAAAATCCCCAAATTTCCAAATTCCACAATTTCTGACTAACTTTTCAAAGAAACACATTTCTGAAATTTCGTCTATCAAATTTTACCCGAAACGCTCTCATCATTTTCACTATTTCATTAAAAACAATTTCATATCGCCAGCTGCTAATAAGCACCACAATACTCATTGTACTAATTAATATTTCTTCGTCGTCTCTTCTTCACCCCGCTGCGCCGGATAAGATGTTATTTGTACCGGACGCCATTTTATCTCATAAAACATTTCAGTGTAAACACGTCGCAGCGATCCCGACTGTTCGTTGCAATCTTTTTATATCGTGCAACTTCTTTCATTAGTCAGGATTCAATTCCGTCTGTCTGTCTTAATCTTGTAAATATTTCACTTGTACTGTTTATCTAATAGAGTATATTTTATTGCAAGGAATTCCGAACTCTTTCCAACCGAAGTTCCGCTTTGCGTTCCTGAACTCGGTAACGCTTCAAACTCAATATTAAATTACCCATGATTAACAGCTATCTATCTTCTTAAGCAAATCTGTTTATTTCACTTTCGTTGTATAATTATTTTACTAAAGTAATAATATTATTTTATACTTGTTATATAGAACAATATTAATTTTAGCTTCAAAAATATTATATTATCTATTAATCTTTCGTTTCATTTATTTTTTTATTTAATCTTAATTTCGTTTATAAATTCATACATGTATTATTACATATAATAAATTCATTTATATTAATTCACTTTTTAGATAAGAAATGAAATAAATTATCGTTAACCAATATTTTTAGTTTAAGAATTATTTATGCACAATTTCTTATAGAACACTTCCACCATTAATATTCTTTATAATTAAATGATTTCTCTGTGAATTAATTATAATTTTTAATTATTCTTTCAATTGTAACTTGAAATTATTTAAATTTATCCAATTCTCAATTTACGTCATGAAAATTAATAAAAAAGAACTGAATATAACTTTATAAGAAATAATTATTATAATTTAATAAATAATTGATACTGTAATTTATTCTAAATAATATTTCACTTGAGTAATTATTTATTCTAAAGAGTAATATTTTTAATTCTCATTTTATTCATTTAAATTGAGTAACGTGAGCAATATTAATCGTCTGCGATCATATTTGCGAAAAAGTGAGGTTATGTAATGTCTCATATCCACTCAAGCTTAACGAACCTCGTAATTTACAATTATTTCTATATGTTAACAAAGATTCTGAACTCTTGTGATATCTATTAACTTTCGCAGCTATAAACTTTTGGAGTAATTAACTCCATACCCTGAAGGAAGTACGCCAGTCACCGTTCAAAATCTACGTTCCTTAAGTTTCCCTAGTTTCCAAAACAGAAGGAAAGTAGTCTTTCTAGCACTCTCAGCTAGCTCAGACAAACTAGGTACCTTTTAAAAATAAAAATCATTACCCCGAAACAACGACCAACTTCAATCGACCCCGTTTCTCCACACAGAACAGGGATCCAGACCACTTGAGGGGAAACTCGCTGGTAGTACATGGTCGAATATCGTAAAACATTGCTTAAATTCTGTCTTTAACAGGAGACTTTGTTCTGACAACGTAATTGTAATGTTCTAGGCAGCATTTTGTTCTTTTATTAAAATAGCTTGCTCTCTTTATTTTGCCGGGAAGGTATTAGGGCAAGACAGGTACAGAAAAGGGACACTTATTTCTGTTGAGAAGGAATATTGATCTTGTACATATTTTATTTGCCATTGTTATTGTTTTGAGTATTAGGAAATTAGGGGGTTGGAAATTTCGGAGTTTATGAATTTAGGAATTTGGGGATTTAGGATTTGGGGATTTAGAGATTTGGGAATTTAGGTATCGAGAAATTTGGGAATTTGGGAATTTTGGGACTTGGAAGTTTAGGAATTTGGGGATTAAGGATTTGGGACTTTTGGGGGTTGGGAATTTAGGGATTAAGAGATACAGGGATTTGGTAGTTAGAAATTTGAGGATTTACCGATTTGGGACTTTTGGGGGTTGAAAATTGAGGGATTTAGGGATGCATAGGATTTGGAAGTTAAGAATTTGGGGATTTTCCGATTTGGAACTTCTAGGGGTTGGAAATTTAGGGATTTTGGAATTTAGAGATTTGGGGTTGTAAGAATTTGTGAATTTAGAGATTTCAGAATTTAGGAATTTGGGAATATAAGGATTTGGGGTTTTAAGGATTTGGAAATTTAGGGATTTGAAAATGTAGGAATTTGAAAATGTAGGGATTTAGGTATTTAGAAATTTGAGAATTCAGGGATTTGGAAATTACGAAGTTTATGAATTTAGTGATTTGGAAATGTCGGAGTTTATGAATTTACAGATTTGGGAATTTAGCAATTTGGGAATGACGAAATTTGGGAATTTACGTATTCGTAAATCAAAGAATTTAAAAATATAAGAATTTAGGAGTTTAGATATTTGGAGACGTAGGTATCTGACAAGTTTCATATTTAGAAATTTGAGGATTTGCAAATTTCGAAATTTGAACATATGAGTATTTGCAAATTCAAAGATTTGGGACATCTCAGTAAAAGTAATTCGGAAAATTGTAGATTTGGAAATTGAGAAATTTAGAAACCAAAGTTTGGACATTTGAAGATTCCACTCCATTTGCAAACTTGAAGATTTCTGAATTTGAAAATATACCAATTTAGAAATTTGAGAATTTGCAATTTGATAAACTAATTCTAATTTGGCAAATAACCTTCTTTAATTTAATTTTGAAAACGTATTCAGCTTCAAAAGATATTGGAGAACTTTTTATTCAGATATATTTGGTATATGGGATGGGACATGAATCTTATCAGCCACTCCTGTCGATAGCACGTTCGCTGTTAGCATCTTGCACATTTATGTAATAACAAAAACGGAAATTTATCTTCAGTTCATGTCGATTCTGCAAAACAATAGCAAATAAAATATATAAATCGGGAGCATTGTAAAATTTTCCTTCCACTACAAAAAATAGGCAATATTAATGACATAATTCAGTTTGGTTAATACCCAATACTTCACAAAGAAAATGTACAATTTACAAGAATGTTGCCAGTAAAATTACTGTCAATATATGCAAAAATGGTATACAAGTAGAGAAAAGTACAAATAAACTATAAAAAGCGCATCAAGATTCACTCGTATCAAGCATATAACAAGAAAAATATAGAAATTACGTTCATTCGCATTAAAACAGATACTTCTTTAGCTAGAGGCGACAGCAAATGTTTTCCTAACCTTTGCATTTAAAGTTCTTCTCCGAAGTAAAATTTGCATTAAAAGGAGATCATGTATCACCTTTTAAAAGTACGTTTTGCTATCTCAAACTAAACAGTGAGATAAGTTGATTTTAAACTTTGTCTCCTTTGTGTTCGTTATCAGCTAACTTAGATCTCAGCTAACTTAGGTCTCAAATAGCTCAGCTCTAAATTAACTTAGGTCTCAAGTAAAAAGATGTAAATTGACTGCGATCTCAAGAATGCAGATCTTAGCTAATTTAGATGTTAGTCAACTCAGATTTTAGCTAATTCAAATCTTAGCTAACTCAGATTTTAGCTCATGTAGATCTTAGCTAACTCAGATTTCGACTAATTCTGATCTCAGTTAATTCAAATCTTAGCTAACTTAGATCTTAGCTAATTCAGATTTTAGCCAACTCAGGGTTTAGCTAATTTAGATCTCAGCTAACTCAGACTTTATCTTAGGTAACTCAGATCTTAACTATCTCAAACTTGAAGAACTCAGATTTCACTTTATGTATCACATATGTAGCACATATAATCTGTCTTTAACGGTATATTTATCCAGCCCTTGATTGTACGTATAATACATATTGCTGTAAAGTGTACATGTGATCTTCCCTAGAATGTACATATGTTCTTCCCTTAACCATACATATGTCTACCTTTGATTGTACACATATGCTCTGCCCTTAACTGCACATATATTCTACGTATGACTGTACATATATTCTTCCTTTGATTTAATATGCCCTTGATTCTGCCCTAGACTGTACACATTGCCCCAGAATATACGTATTGAGTGTACACACTGCCCTCGAATGCATATGTAATCAGCCCCAGACTGTTCATATATTCTACCCTTGACTATACATATGTTCTTCCCTTAACCACACATGTGTTCCACCCTGTACATATGTCCTTCCCTTAACCATACATGTATTCCACCCTTGACTATACATATATTCTTCCCTTAATCATGCATGTGTTCTATCCTTGACTATACACATATGGTCCGCCCTTAACTGCACATATACTCTACTTATGACTGTACACATATTCTTCCTTTGATTTAATATGCCCTTAATTCTGCCCTAGACTGTACATATTGCCCTAGAATGTACCTACTGCCCTTGAGCGTACATACTACCCTCGAATGCATATAAATCATCCCCAGACTACGTTCTACCCTTGACTATATAGTATGCCCTTAAGTGTGCATATAATCTGCCCTAGACTGTACATATAATCCGGGCCAGTAGAAAAGCGTTTCAGTCGAGGCGTATAATCATCCGAAGTTTGTCGGGTAGCATCGGACAATCTGAATTTAAGCTTCCCTGATCCCTGTAATAAACTTACGCTCGCATTCGTCGCCATACACGAATCTTACCGAAGGGTTACGGGTATTACCATAAAGGCGTCGCCGAGTATTTGTCTACGATGTGTAAACTCTGGATCGCGGTATGTGCTGGATGATCAACCACCCTTCTGAAAGTCTAATAGGTCGTCGTGCACCTACGAGGTTACCATTGACAACCGAACAGACAGAAACGAGCATTCCTTTTGCTTAACCGGAGACTCCACTAGCTACGGAGTATGTTAACATGTCTCTGGTTTACCACAAAATTTCCTTTCAGACTGACAATACCTCTTCTCATCCATTATTCATTGGTTAACTTTGAATCCATGGCTAGCTTTCTTCCATTTTATTTTCCCTGAAAACTGAACATTCGACGCTATTGATTATGCATTTCGGTTGCTTCGATTGTGGAGGTTGGCTTATGACATATCTGATTCTTATAAATTTAATATTGGGGTTATTTCACCCTCTTGCATGAATTCTTCATTTTGTTAAGCATAAGCTAATTGTTATGTGATCTCTTAAACAAATTTTCTGTTTTACTATTTGAAATTATAAAAATTTGGACATATATGATCCACACATGTCATAACCATAGTCTAACAATATTGTTAATACTTCTCAAATATCATAATTCCCATAATATTGTTAGAATATTCTGAGATATTGACAAGTTGCTGTGATTATCCGAGGTTTCGAAATGTACAATGTACACAATTTGTATTGCAGATGTTTCATTGCTTCTTTTTTCATGTGACGCGTAATTAACCTACTCAGCCACTGTATTCTCTGATAAACGACCGCCATTTCTGTTTGCAAAACTGGCATTATTCAAAATGTACACCGTCCCTGTCCAACAACGTGTAACGCTCATGTAATGTTCACCAAGCTTCGTTGTAAATCTACATTTTACACGCAGCTGATTACGGTTAAACTACAAATTTTGCGAAATTATACTTATTTACGACTTTACAATGAGCGGGTGAAGTGTTTATATGGATAGTAGAGTCTTGTTATATTGCCATTAATATTACTGATATTACTTCGATATTATTTGGGTATTAATGATGAATTACAATTTTAAATGAGATTGAAAAATTCGGAAATTTGGAGGGGTGGAAGTTTGAAAGGTTGAAAATTTTCGGAAATGTGGAAATTTAACGCTTAGAGAACTTAAAAAATTCAAAAACTTGAAAATTTAAAGAATATGAAGTATTTAGAAATTTAATAATTCACAAGTTTGGAAATTTAGAAGGTTGAGAAAAGTAAAGAATTTGAAAAATACAAAAATTTCATATTTTGAAAATTTGGAAATTTGAAAGTGTCAATCAAATTTAAAGAATTGACAAATTTAATAATTTACAAATCTGAAAAATTTGAGTTTGAAAAGAATTCAGAAAGCTAAAAAGTTAAAAACCTAAAAAATGAGTCTTCGAAAATTAAAAAATTTGGAAACTGGAAAGGTGCGTTATTTACAGCACGTATCGTTAATTGCATACTCCCTAATCGCCTCGCTTATAGACACACTTGTGTTATCTGTCAAATTCTATCTACCTTTCTTTATATTATAATGCATTATTTGGCCTGTGCGGTCGCTTTATATGTGCAGAACATAAAGAAGAGAAAGCTGAATAGGGAACAAATGCAGCGGCAGTAGTGGTTGCTTGAATGAGGACGATTCGTCGAATATCTACCCTCTTGGTGATGAAAAGAATAAGAACTTTCGTTATAACGTCAATGGCAATTATATTCTTTCCATTATTAACCGAACAAAGGAATGCGTTCCGAGACCAATAAAATCACTACGAAATTATTCTGCAGTTACGTACTGCGGTTAGAAAATACATATACATGCATATGCATTTTCGATGTAATATATACATACATTAAAATTTAAAAATGTAAAATTTCACGTATAAAGGATACACATACGTACATGTTCCGTGTATATGTTTCCTGCTTGTCAAGCAAAACAGATGCCTAACCTTCGAAAAAATGTTTCTATACTTGTGTATATTTGTACGTATAAAATGTTGTGTGCAATTCTCTCTGTAAAGATTTTCTGTTAAGAATTGAAGAATTGAAAAATTGTAACACTGAAGAATTGAAGAATTGAAAAATTGAAGAATTGAAGAATTGAAGAATTGAAGAATTGAAGAATTGAAGAATTGAAGAATTGAAGAATTGAAGAATTGAAGAATTGAAGAATTGAAGAATTGAAGAAAAGAATTGAAAAATTGAAAAATTGAAGAATTGAAAAATTGAAGAATTGAAAAATTGAAAAATTGAAAAACTGGAAAACTTGAAAATTAAAAATTTGAGAAATTTCAGAGCTGGAAGATTAGAAAATTAAAAAGCATAAAAGTTCAAAAACTGCAAAATCAGCAGCTTTAAATATCAGAAAAGTGAAAAATCAAAAAATTCAGAAATCTGCATATCGCAAAATATGAAACCTTGGAAATCTTTGAACCCCAAAACATTAGATATTTCGAAATGTAAAATTGTGTACATTACAATAATCAATAATCAGATACGAATCATCAGTGGTCCTCAGAAGTTCCAATGATAACAATTTATTCAGACATATATTTATTGAAAATATAGTGCTTTAATTCTAGTAATATTATTAATGTCTACGAAGCAAATGCATTTGACTTTATAGCGGTTCTTTTTCAGTACGAACAAAAGGAGCAAGAATCGCTGCCCGTCCACTACTCTCGAGTGATGCACCTATCTTTAGCAAGGTATATTGTTTCTTTTTATGACTGCTTTTAACGTCGTCTGGTGATGATTGTACCAGAAATGACGACAGCGTTTAGACTGCAATTAAACCGAAGCTGTATCCTGCAGTCGTGTGTACGTTCTTGCATTTCGAGAGTAATTTCAGAACTCAATTTTTCGTTGATTCTTAAAGCGAAAATCTTCCAGCGAAATCATTCTTTGTCGCTATTCAAAACATGCTGAGAAATCGTTGAACGTACTGACATCAGTGTGAAATCATAGTTTTGAAGGATGTGCACCGTTGTAAACACTGCGATCGTCGACATGGTGAATCCCGGGTTTTTAGGTTAATAGAGCAGAGTATTTGAGAAAAGTATACTGGGTGTTCTAGAGTTGACTATCGTATTTCCTTAGGTAGTTGATGAGAGGAACGGAGGATGGGGATTTGGGAATTTGGGTAATTAGGAGAGGTTGATTTGATAGGTTAGGAAGGTGGGAAGTGGAAGTGGGAAGAGTATTGGATTTTGGGGGTAGTGGGATTTGGGAATATTGGGATTTAGGATAGATGGGATTTGAGAAAGTTGAAATTTGGGAAGATTGGGATGTGGGAGTATTGGGATTTGGGAGTATTGGGATTTGAAAATATTTGGATTTGGGAATATTGGGATTTGGGAGTATTGGGATTTGGGAGTATTGGGATTTAGGATAGATGGGATTTGAGAAAGTTGGAATTTGGAAATATTGGGATGTGAGAGTATTGGGATTTGGGAGTATTGGGATTTGAAAATATTGGGATTTGGGAATATTGGGATTTGGGAGTATTGGGATTTAGGATAGATGGGATTTGAGAAAGTTGGAATTTGGAAATATTGGGATGTGAGAGTATTGGGATTTGGGAGTATTGGGATTTGAAAATATTGGGATTTGGGAGTATTGGGATTTAGGATAGATGGGATTTGAGAAAGTTGGAATTTGGGAATATTGGGATGTGAGAGTATTGGGATTTGGGAGTATTGGGATTTGAAAATATTGGAATTTGGGAGTATTGGGATTTGGGAATATTGGGATTTGGGAGTATTGGGATTTGGGAGTATTGGGATTTGGGAATATTGGGATTTGGGAGTATTGGGATTTGGGAATATTGGGATGTGAGAGTATTGGGATTTGGGAGTATTGGGATTTGAAAATATTGGAATTTGGGAGTATTGGGATTTGGGAATATTGAGATTTGGGAGTATTGGGATTTGGGAATATTGGGATTTGGGAGTATTGGGATTTGGCAGTATTGGGATTTGGGAATATTGGGATTTGGGAGTTTTGGGATTTAGGATAGATGGGATTTGAGAAAGTTGGAATTTGGGAATATTGGGATGTGAGAGTATTGGGATTTGGGAGTATTGGGATTTGAAAATATTGGAATTTGGGAGTATTGGGATTTGGGAATATTGGGATTTGGGAGTATTGGGATTTGGGAATATTGGGATTTGGGAGTATTGGGATTTGGGAGTATTGGGATTTGAAAATATTGAGATTTGGGAATATTGGGATTTGGAAGTATTGGGATTTGGGAGTATTGGGATTTGGGAGTATTGGGATTTGTGAATATTGGAATTTGGAATATTGGGTTTTGGGAATATTGGAATTTGTGAAAAGTTGGAATTTGAGAATTTTGTAATTTGGAAAAGTTGAAATTTGTCAAAATTGGAATTTGGGAATTTTGTAATTTGGAAAAGTTTGAATTTGGGAATTTTGTAATTTGGAAAAGTTAAAATTCGTCAAAGTTGGAATTTGGCAAAGTAGAGAATTGTAAATTTGAAAATTTGTGAACTTAAAAATCCTCAGATTAATAACTTACAAACCTCAAATTATAAAAATTCCCAAATCATAAAATTCCACATTACAAACCATTAAAAATCTCAAAACTACTCGACTATAAAAATGTGTTATATTAAAAACTAGTAAAAAGTATTTAATTCCGAAATATAAAAATTTAAAAATATCAGAAGTGACCCAAATTGCTTTTGTCTATAATATACGTTATTAAGGTATCAAATGTGCATTCATTATAACAGTTAGCGTGTTAGGCATAGAGTGCATGATTAACGTAGTTCGTGCTGCCCAACGCCTTCTACTCAAATAGTAGAGGTCGCTGTTGAAAAGACTGGGTATGAAATAACATAGACATCGATCACTGTCAAAATAAAGTAAGAAGACCTCTGCCGGAACGATAGAACAACGTTTAATATAACTCCGAGTTTCTTATCAAATTTTCCTCTCTAGTATGTATGCACGGGAATGGTGTAAATTTATTTTGAATTGCTGAACGCTTATTTTAATGTCGAACAGAATCTTTCGAGATAGATTATACCGGAAGGAAATTGACTTTCAAATGCGCGTTGTTTCAATTAAGATGCTTTAATTCAATAGAAACATGAATTTCGGTCCAAGGAAATTTACTCGACCTCTCCTTTTCTGTAGACACAAATTTTCTTCTTTGTATATTTTATCCGAGATTTTCTACGCACTTTGTTTACTTTTTTCTACGCAGGCAGTATGACAAAATTCGTATGTAGAATTATTAATATATATAATATGTGATATTTAAAGTATTTGCCTTTGTATTGGTACATAGGAAAATAATTTTACATAGTTTGTGTAAGAAAATATAATATGTGATGTAGGTGTATCTACATATGTGTACATTGCTAACAATTTACATATGTAAATGTAATAAGCGTTTGTTTGTTGTACCGTTTGTATAAAATATAATAGATGCACTGCACACGTCATTATTAACATAATATATCAAATAAATATCCCTGTGTGTGTATATTACAAATAAATTCTACATACATACACTTCAAAACATTTGTAACATATAATAAATATAATATAGCTAATATAGCTAATATAGCTAATATAGCTAATATTATAATATTTATAATGCAATATACTATATAAATGTCTGTCTGTAACTACATAAAAATGAATTTTAATTTTAATTGAACGTGGATGAATAAGCCAGCACATTTTATGCAGTTCACTTAATCGATTCGCGTAATTTCAAATAGTAAGCTACGCAGTCGAACACACACGCGTATATTGAATTCATACAACAAATATGTGTCATCTATTCGAAATTCCAGGAAATGCAAACAATAAAGCACGACAATCCATTTAATTGATTCCTCCCGTTTATTTTAATATTCTTTTTTTTTTTAGCGCATTATCTGCACGAGGTACATACTTTTGCAGGTTGTATTATTTTATTTTTATTATTACTAAATATATTTCGAATACCAATTGAAATTTTCCGTTACTATCGATTATAAACTGAAGCCTCAGATTCAGGTCGTAAATCTGGAACGGAAATTTTATAATTTTTTGAGGAATATAACATTCAGATATTATTTCTTTATTAAAAGATACATTCACTCTTTTGACGATTTTATAATATGTGCTGATACTGTGAATGTAATATTCAAGGTAAAATAATACGAGAAGAAATTGTAACTGTAATAAATATTATTTCAAAGAAATTCGAGATTATGATTAAAACAAATCTGATAATAAATATTACTTTTTAATACTCAGTTGAATTTCTTTTAGAATTTAACAAAAACTCGTAAAATGTTCTGTACTCCAAACACTGCGCTGTTGAGTAGGTTACAAAATGGCCGACTACGGAACATGTCTGTCACAACTGAGTACTACAAATTAGTACTTGTGACACATTGATTTAAAGCTTAAAGTTTGCTGAAAATGATCATGCTACTTTTCATAATCATTTTCAGTGCAAATTGAGAGTTTGTCAGAAAATCTCATTGAGTACTCTATGGAGTACAATTGCTAATTTCATGCAAAATACATAAACGAAGGGTTTGAATGGTTAGTTTCAACAAATGTCAAGCTTCCAATTGATGTAATAGATCCGATAGTTTTACGATAGCTTTAATAGTTTTATGTTATCAAATTTTCATTTATATTTCGATTCGAACATTGTTTCCCACAATTATCTATTTTAATTCTGCAATAATTAGTTATTTTATATTAGAAATATTAGAAAAGTGTCTATACAGTCTTTATTATATTTCAAGCTTGAAATCACCATAAGAGTCATAATTCTAATCCCTCAGATTTTGAAAATTCTAAAAATGCATATTTCACACGCTGTAACTTAAACTGTTCTTTTTCCATCGCTATCTGTGCCAGCAATAAAACTTTTCTGGAACTTTTAATAAACCTATTTGATTGACCAGTGTAAATAGCAAACCCGACGCGATTAGCAATTTCCAAAGAACGATCAATAAGGTCACCGGATATCCAATTTAATAACTGGCGTCTCCCTCTGAATTATTCGAAATCACTTTATAAAGTAATCATTCGGTTTTGCTGCAAAAGATATTGCTCCAATTACCGGTATCGATTCACTCCGAAGACAATTTCCACGCGATACATGGCTTTGTCTACGATAATTACAAGCGAGCTTCATTCGCGGTGAAATATGTTTAACTGGAACGGAGGCGAGTTACAAGCGAAATAATTTCTCTTTCTCTCTTCGTCTTCTTCGATGTGCGCGTGTATGAGTACGGGTTTGTACATTGTTCCATATATGCGATATTGGTCTGCGACTGACCCATATTCCCTTACAAATACGTGTACTGTTACGTTAATATTCGGGCACAGTTTTGCGTACGAGTTAATTTACATTACTTATTTTACAGAGATAAATCGTTCGTTACGGATTAAAAACCAACCCCTTTAATATTTTTAAATTTTCGCTTCATTTACATTCGGACACTGATTCACCTGCAATAATTAGAAGCGAGGTATAGGTTTACAAACGTTTGGAGCATAATTCCATTTCGGTATAACGTTGCATTTCGAAACAATTAAAATTGAACTGCAGAGAAAGGTAATTTTAACATTCCCAAACTTGAGGTCATTAAATAAGGTTTGCAACAAAATATTAAAACTTTTCCTACATTTCATATGTAAATTCCTC
This sequence comes from Megachile willughbiella, assembly GCA_945859595.2. Taxonomy (NCBI): domain Eukaryota; kingdom Metazoa; phylum Arthropoda; class Insecta; order Hymenoptera; family Megachilidae; genus Megachile; species Megachile willughbiella. The sequence continues at coordinate 6,628,798 of OX243807.1, forward strand.
ATTTTACAGAAAATGTACAAATATTCATTTCTGTGTAACATTAATTTCTGTTTAACACTAGAATTTGACGGAAACCTTCAAAATGACGGATCATAGATCTTTTATTTTAAATGACAAAACTTATTAACCCCTTGCACAGTTGGGATCAATTTTACTCGAATTTTAAATATGCTTCAATTTGGAGTTCAAGTCCAATTATAATTTGCATAGTCAACGATTGCATAATACCATGTTGTCATAACATTTCAACATTCTTTGTCTGTTTCAATATTATAGCTGTGTTTAGTTAGTTCTGACTGACGCACCTGACAAATAGGTCATAGTGCAAGGGGTTAAGAAATTTTTGTACAAATGTACGTCAACTTTCGTCAACCTAAGAATCAAGGCAGTAGTCTTAGATAGTTCACATATCATCCCCAATTTATTTTTCTACTTCAGTTCAACTTTAAAAGTGACCATCAAACCTAGTGTTAAAATATATTACCGAAACGTAACAGTAAAAAATGCACTTAAAAATATACACTTAAATTTATACTTTATTTACATACTTCCAATATATTTCAACAATAAGTTTATGTTTTCAGAATAATTATGCGTGTATAACAAAGTGCAGTGTCCGATTAACGTCAGTAACTGTACCTAACCCAAACTCACTGCGTTCGCAGGCTACGTGGCAAATCGTCGTCGTGATTGCCGGCGTCGATAGGATATCCTTGAGCACGGGAATGAAATTAATGGCGCGCGAATGATACGGACACGCGAAGCACCAGCGCAATTTCATGACAGTGTTATGCGACGAGAACCCTTCCGAGCACGTCCCTTAGCTTCCAGTATATTCCTGGCATCACATACCGACCGTTTCGTCGCACCTCCATGTCAGATACGCAGAGGATACATCTCTCTGTCTGGTTAAGCTGCGGAACCAGACCTATGGCATAACGCAGAATTATTCGAACGATATGGGGAATACAATGGCTCCATGGCGTGGACAGATTGCTGCGGATGTATGCTAGGACATCTTACTTTTCCCCTTTTAAACATGTAACGGGTGCGAACTGTTTTTCCATTAAGTCTACGCTAAGGTAAAATGGTGAGTAAAATTCAAATTGCACGTAGACGAACAAAAGTTTACCTTGAAACAAAAGTTTACCTTGAACATTTTTGGAAAATTGGAATTTTTGAATTTTCAGACTGTTAACTTCTAAATTTTCAAGTAATTTGTAAATTTTTAGGTCCCTAACTTCCTAAGTTGTTAAGGAAGGAGTCCAAATTTTCAGAGATCTAAGTTCTTGAATTTTCAGATCCATAACTTTGTCAATTTTGAGATAGCTAAGGTCCCAAATTTTCAGATCTCTAACTTGCTAAATTTTGAAAAACCTAAGGTTCCAAAATCTCAGATTCCTACCTTGCTTTTTCAGACATCTAAGTTCCTAAATTTTCATGTTTCTCAGGTCCTAAATTTTCAAATCCTTAACTCTCTAAATTTTGAGATACCTAAGGTCCGAAATTCTCAGATTCCGAAATTGCTAAATTTTCAGATCCCTAAGGTCCCAAATTCTCAGATCCCCAACTCCCTAAATTTTGAGGTTCCTCAAGTCCCAAATTCTCAGATCCCCAACTCCCTAAATTTTGAGTTCCCTCAAGTCCCAAATTCTCAGATCCCCAATTTCCTAAATTTTCAGTTCCCTAAGGTCCCAAATTCTCAGATCCCCAACTTCCTAAATTTTCAGATCCCTAAGGTCCCAAATTTTCAAATCCCCAACTTGCTGAATTTTGAGATCCCCACGGTCCCAAATTCTCAGATCCCCAAATTGCTAAATTTTCAGATCCCTTATATCCCAAATTCTCAGATGTACAACTTGTCAAATTTTGTGATCTCTAAGGTCCCAAATTCTCAGATCCCCAAATTGCTAAATTTTGAGGTCCCTCAAGTCCCAAATTTTCAAATCCCCAACTTGCTGAATTTTGAGATCCCTAAGGTCCCAAATTCTCAGATCCCCGACTCCCTAAATTTTGAGGTCCCTCAAGTCCCAAATTCTCAAATCCCCAATTTCCTAAATTTTCAGATCCCTAAAGTCCCAAATTCTCAGATCCCCAACTTCCTAAATTTTCAGATCCCTAAGTTCCCAAATTTTCAAATCCCCAACTTGTTAAATGAGATCTCTAAGGTTCCAAATTCTCAGATCCCCAATTCCCTAAATTTTGAGGTCCCTTAAATCCAAATGTTCAAACCCTCAACTCCCTAAATTTTGATACCCCTAAGTTCCCAAATTGTGAGCTCCCTAACTTCCTAAATTTTCAGCTCTTTCATTCCCATTGAACTGCATCCGCCGCAAAACCACCCGGAGACAAAGCTTAATCGGTAACGTTAAAGCTTAGTTTGTAGCATCAAAGCTATCGATATGTGATGTACCCGATAGCTAATTCCAGGCAACTTTGGAACTAGTGTAAAGTCCTAAAGCTGGTTCGACGTATTGCCGCGGATACACAATTCCCTCTTAGTTTACTGTTACCTGCACGAAGGTAACCTTATCGCATTAAACGTTTCGTGATAAGTGTTCCTTGAAAGACGATCAAGGTTTCGTGCGAAAAATTCCGTCACCAAAGGTGAACTTGAGTTGGCTGCATGCACCTTGTATGTCACTTTAGAGCGTTGAGTAGCTCCCATCACAAATTGCTGCGATGTTTCTAGTGTTGGGAGAATAAAAATTAAAAGTTGAGCTATGCGAGGTACGTGTTCACATGGGGACACTTCGGTTAGCGCGATTGCTATGCGACGGGTGGTTGCGAAATGAAGTATAGCGACTCCGTGTGCGATAACAAAGAGAAACAGTATTTATTTTCGGGTAATGGAAAATATGAAACTTTTAGGATTATTGTTAGGTTAGGTTGTTTTATTGTTTTTACAGATAATTACGAATCATAGCACAATATATGTAATAATAAATTAATTAGTTAGTAGATAATAGTACATTAATTTAGTTTATAATATACCATTACAAGTAAAAGTTGAAGAACTTTGTAAATTTTCATAAACAAATTATTTTATTTGTTAACAGTATAGTGGAATAATTTTGTTTATGTTTGATTTACAAAGTTCAAGTTTATGCAAAATATTTCTTAAATCATACTGTTCCCTCATTTCGTTATGAACAAATGGATACTTTGGATATTATTGTACAATTAATAATATTGTGTTTATTATGAAATTAATGGTTAAATGAAATAGTTGATAAGAGAACTGTTAAAAATTCTTACTAAACCTGCACTGATTTGTATAATGGAAAATTGAGATTAACAACTCAAATTGGAATTAAATAGATTAAAGTTGATATTCCTTACAACTTTTTCGAAAATAATTTTTCTTTCCCTTTTACTTATAAATTTGAGTGATGTTTTTATTGAAAGAAAGGTTTCCTTAATGAGGTCCGCCATTATGATTTAGTACGTTGACTGCAACGTCATCCATATGTGGGTGACGTTTGAATTTTCATAGCAATCCATCATCCAAATGGAACTCTTTTACTTATTTAATTAGAAATACTTGTATTAAGTACTTCGAATAAATATCAATTATACTCTTAAATTAAATGATGGATCCTTTTCATGATTCTTACAAATTCTACTGAATTAATCAACTTGTTATCAGTCGAATATAACCAAAAAGGAGTCACAAATATTAAACATTTGTATATTAAATGATATACATACACCTAATTTTATTAAAAATAAATATTGAATAATCTTTTTAGTAAAAATTTGTTCTGGATCAATATATCATCTTCACGATTCTCATAAAAATATAATACATTAATCAACAACTCATCAATCGTACATAACCAAAAAGAGCCACAAATATAAATGATCATGCTCACAATTCTCATAAAAATATAATACATTAATCAACAACTCACCAATCGTACATAACCAAAAACATCCACAAATATCAATTACACATTTTTGTATTAAATGATGGATAATATTTTCTACTTCACGTATCTCGCGAGTTATAACGAATTAATTAACAGTTCGTATACAAATAATGTGGAAAAAGGAGGTTCTAATTTTTTTGTCAGTGAAACAGCTAGCGTAATCAATTAGAATATGGTGGAACACCTGCTACCAGAGGGACATCTACAAAAACTTTTTGCAATTCCATGCTGAAATATCCATTTCTGCGTACAAGGTGGACGACTGACCACGTTAATTATCTTCATTAGTTGTACAAATATGGAAAGAAGTTTCGTATAAGTAATACAGCATTGAGGAAGTTATAATGAATCGGATAATGTGGAGAGATGGTGTGAGAAAAAGTTAATGTGATTTATATGTATAGAAAATATTGAACATTCTTCTCTTTTTATGCATAGTGGATCTTTTGATTACTGGTTTTAAATATATAAGCTTGATTATTTTTAGTAAACAAATGTGGAACATTTCAACGAGGTATAACGAAGTTATGTAACTGTCACAAATGTCATGTCTCCCATTTTTGAAAGACGCAATTTTGTCATAAATTTCTGAGTTATTTTATTGAAAATTATCTTAACTTGTGTGTTATAAATAATGTACAGTACATGTAGGCTTACCTAAAAAAACACCATAATATATTTGTGTTCAAAGTTATGTAACTGTAAGGATTAAAGATACAGAAATTCAGAGAACTTTTTAGAAAACTATTCTTCATTCACGATCATTTGGCATTCTACTTTCTTAAAAAAAAATTTAACCATGCCAGTCATAGTTTTCAGCGATTGCGAATTATAAATGTTTAAAAAAATAGACCTTTAGTAAACCTTCACGGTATACATAACGAAATTTGATTTGTGAACATTTCTGCCACCGGATCGATAACTCAGACTAATGAAGACCGATTACGTGGATCATATGTTGTATGATACTATATTATCCTAGTAGCTTGCCGTCAGGGTGCAGCGAAATGTAAAACAGTAATTTACGCCGATCAAATCGGAGTGATCAATTATGCGATGGAACATCGCGTCTCCTTTTGACGTGTAATTAACGAGAACAGGGCAAATTTTTATTAAGTGTGAACTTTAAGGAATTTTGAATTTTGGAATATTGGAAATTTGGGAATTTGGGAATTTGGAATTTTGGAATTTGGGAATTTGGGAATTTGGGAATTTGGGAATTTGGAAATTTGGAAATTTGGGAATTTGGGAATTTTTGAACTTAAGATCTGTGGAACTTGGGAATTTGGGAATTTAGGAATTTTGGAATTTGGGAATTTGGGAATTTTTTAACTTGGGATCTGTGGAACTTGGGAATTAGGGAATTTAGGAATTTAGGAATTTAGGAATTTGGGAATTTGGGAATTTGGGAATTTTTGAACTTGGGATCTGTGGAACTTGGGAATTTGGGAATTTGGAAATTTAGGAATGTAGGAATTTAGGAATTTGGGAATTTGGGAATTTGGGAATTTGAGAATTTTTGAACTTGGGATCTGTGGAACTTGGGAATTTGGGAATTTAGGAATTTAGGAATTTGGGAATTTGGGAATTTGGGAATTTGAGAATTTTTGAACTTGGGATCTGTGGAACTTGGGAATTTGGGAATTTAGGAATTTTGGAATTTGGGAATTTGGGAATTTTGGAACTAGGGAATTTTGGAATTTAGGAATTTGATAATGTAGAAATTTGGCACTTCAGGATTATGGGATTTCAAAATTTCAGAATCTGGAAACTTGGAAGTTTAGAGATTTTAATTTCAAGAATTCTTCAAATTCTCAAATTTGGAAATTTTATAATTTAGTTCAGTTAAATGTGATTTAAAAAATGATGGTAATTTTAAAAAATCCTAAATTGTCTAAATTCCTAAACTGCCAAGATTGTAAGTTATTATACTCTTAAATTATCAAATTTCTAAATTACCAAATTATTTACCTAATTTACATTATTTACCTAAAATTCCTTAATTATTAAATTCCTAAATTTCCATAATCCTTAATTTTTAAATTCCTGAATCCTCAAAATCCCAAATTTAAAAATTCATAAACAAAAATTTTTTAATCCTTCAAATACTAAAAAAATTCAGAAGCTCTTTTCACACAAGTGATCTTTATGATACCTCAATGTAGAATTCTTGTTCGTCAGATACTACCGCCATGTTTTGGGTGTGGTTAAATTTAATTAACCAAAATTAAATTGTATTAAGCTGTACACCAACATACGTATTTTACTTCAACAATTCAGCTCTCCGTTTTATTACTTGCTAGAACACGTTCAATGCTTTTAAAACAAAATGAAATTCGTTAACAGCAAAATGCATCTTCTGACTAATGAATTAATTAATTACCGTTACCATACAAAGACCATTCAGAAATTACTCGCGTTTGTAGAAAGAGTAATTAATAACTGTGAATTTGCAAAACATCGAGGCTGCAACAAAATAAATTGTTAAACCAACCATTAATTGTTTAAAACAATCGATGATCGCTAAACATAGTAAGTTTTTGTTACAATTTTAACATCGTAATAAGAAAGATTGTTGAGGAAAAGCAGCAGAAAAAAAAACGGAAGAACGAAAGGTTACGAAGAAAATAATGAAGGAAGTCCTGAAACTGTTTAAATTAAATTTACAAAGTTCGGAACACAATTATCAGTGTTTTAAGAAAGAATTTTACAAAGGGATTTTATTACAAATGAACGCTTTAAATGATTGTCGTGTCTGGTTCAATTTGTAAACGCTGTAATTTATTCTCTAACTTAGTCAAACTTTTTATACAAATTTTTGAGATTTCAGTTGCTATTAATAGGGAAAGAAATGCGTTGATTTCTATTTTGTTAATCTTTTTTGCTTCAGTTTCAATTTAAGTGCAATAGAATTTTAACTGTTAAATTATATTATCAGGATAGTGTAAAAAGGTATATTAATCCATTTTGAGTAGTAATACCTGAAATGAATAGAAATGCAGTAAAGTTTATTTAAGAATCATTAGATTTCAATGAAACAAGATTAATTACTATCAGAAAGAGTCACATGTCATTTACAGTTGAATTGTTTACAGTAGTGAAATAAATTTAAATTTCATGTCTTTTAACTTTAAATTAACCCTAACTTCATATCAAATTAAGTTTACCTTCATAACAAATAATTTTGCAATTTTTGAATTTATGTATTTGGTAATGTACAAATTTGGCACTTTAGGATTTTAGAATTTTAGAATTTTAGAATTCTGGAATTTGGGGATTTGGGAATTGAGGATTTAGGAATTGGTAACTTAGCTTTTGGGAATTTAGGAATTGGGGATTTGGGGATTTGGGAATTGGGGATTTGGGGATTTGGGAATTGGGGAATTGGGGAATTGGGGAATTGGGAATTGGGGATTTGGGAATTGGGGATTTGGGAATTGGGGATTTGGGAATTGGGGATTTGGGAACTGGGGATTTGGAAATTTGGGGATTGGGGATTTGAGAATTGGGAATTTAGGAATTGGGGACTCAAGAATTGGGAATTGGGGAATTGGGGAATTGTGGAATTGGGGAATTGGGGAATTGTGGAATTGGGGAATTGGGGAATTGTGGAATTGGGGAATTGGGGAATTGGGGAATTGGGGAATTGGGGAATTGGGGAATTGGGGAATTGGGGAATTGGGGAATTGGGGAATTGGGGAATTGGGGAATTGGGGAATTGGGGAATTGGGGAATTGGGAATTTAGGAATTGGGGACTCAAGAATTGGGGATTTGGGAATTGGGGATTTGGAAATTTGGGGATTTCGAAATTTGGGGATTTGGGGATTTGGGGATTTGGGGATTTGGGAACTTGGGATCTTTGGAATTTGGGAACTTGAGATCTTTGGAATTTGGAAATTTGGGAATTTGGGAATTTGGGGATTTGGGAATTTGGGAATTTGGGATCTTTGGAATTTGGGAATTTGGGAATTTGGGAATTTGAGAATTTGAGAACTTGAGATCTTTGGAATTTGGGAATTTTGAGACTTGGGAATTTGGGAATTTGGGAATTTGGGAATTTATGAATTTGGAAATTTGAGAATTTGAGAACTTGAGATCTTTGGAATTTGGGAATTTGGGAATTTGGAAATTTGAGAATTTGAGAACTTGAGATCTTTGGAATTTGGGAATTTGGGAATTTGGGAATTTGAGAATTTGAGAACTTGAGATCTTTGGAATTTGGGAATTTGGGAATTTGGGAATTTTGGGACTTGGGAACTTTGGAATTTGGTAAGGTATAAATTTGATACTTCAGAATTATGAGATTTTAGAATTTTAGAGTTTTGGAATTTAGATAAGTGAGGATTTGGAAATTTGAAAATTTCAGGATCTGGAAACTTATAAATGTAGAGATTTTAATTTCAAGAAAGTCAAACTTCAAATTCTCAAATTCGTAGATTTTATAATTTAGAAACGTCGAAATATTGGAACTTGCTAAATTCAGATAAGTTAACATTCTAATGTTAAATGTCACTTAAAAAATTGTATACAATTATCAGTCAATTACACACAAACTTAGCAACACACAGTTTGCAGATTCCGTTATCATAATGAACGAAAGTAATTTGACGAGAAGCATTCGGACGGTATACAACTGCAAAATATCAAATCATCCATTTACCACATCCAATTTCACCGCTTTCATTTCTCCGGCCACAAATTTTCGATTTTATAATTTGTCGCTGTTAATGTCGCATTTAATGACATTAAATGACGGCAAATGAACACCGACGAAATAAATTTTCTCGCTCTTTCCTCGGTTATCCCCGTGACGAGGTGAAATTCGAAATGTGGATGAGTTTCGATAAAGTTGCAGCTTCCTCGTCCAACGAGGATTGTATGTCCACGCAAGCTTGTGGTCATTTTAAATGAAACAAGCTCTTGTCCATTTCATTGCAATTCACACGAACACGCTCGTACGCAGCGACACATGTGCATCCATGTTACGCGGTTGGACCCTTTCCTTTCAGCTTTTAATCTAAAGATTCTTTTTCAGAACCCAGCTGTAAATGGCAATTTGCTTAATACGCGACGAAAAAAGAGATACAGAAAATGAGACTGGGACTGGTTGAATCAGCGGACAGGGATTTGAGATTGATCACTTTTTCAGGCAGTGCATGATGGATGCAGCCTTATGTTTTAGGTTAGACGAAATGGCGGACGAATTTTTTTCATAGAGGTGAAAGAAGTATTTTAAAATTGAAAATTCGGAATGGAGAACAAACCTCTTTTCATGGAAGTGAACAACATTATTGGAAAATTAGTATATATGAATAAATGTTTAGAATCGAATATCTTTTTAAAAACGTTACTTTTCAGATTTTCACTTTTTAAATAATATTTATAGGTATTAACAAAATTCATCGCAAGAACACTTCAAATTTTCAACTGAAAATAGTAATAATTATTTATTAATTAAAATATTAATGTACGAATTAAAATAGTACAATGAAGAAATAAAATAATAATACATAAAGTAGTTTATACAATTCCTTGTATCAGTAAAAGTTAACATACGAAAGCTTAATATGAACAATTTAGAATAAGAAATCCGAGATTCGTCATATCGGGTTTCATAAATCTATCGCCAAAGTAACATCGCTCCGAGTTATTTCTTTATTTCCCCAGTTTCATGGCATCGGAACTGTTCACCCAATCGAGAGATTCATAGCCGGATTGTCGACTGTGGCTTAGTAACACGGTCACTCATCTTTTTCGTATGAACTTATGCCGCACGTCTTGAATGAGAAAGCACCGGCCACCCTTTCTGACCGCGACTATCGAACTTCTTGGCAAGAATACATTCCAAGTGACGGATCATACCGCTATATTTTCATGATTTAGCCGGAATATCGCCAAGTGGATCACGAACCGGCTGAATTTATTTCCTAGAATGATACGAATGTTTTCCATTGATCCTTCGTTATTACCCTTAATGATGCTACTTTCTTTTTGTGAGACAAATATTATCGAAATATATATGGGTAATTTAAAATAATTTAACATTATCGATAGTTATTCACTACTTCAATATTAACCCATTTTGCCCTAGTGTACTCATTTCAGTACACTCCATTCATTGACTTTCATAAAACATGAAATATACACATGTGTTCCCAGTGTACTCATATGAGTACGGTACTAAAGTTTCATTCATTGACTTTCATAAAACATGAAATGTGCACATGTGTTCCCAGTGTACTCATATGAGTACGGTACTAAAGTTTCATTCATTGACTTTCACAAAACATGAAATGTACACATGTGTTCCCAGTGTACTCATATGAGTACGGTACTACAGTTTCATTCATTGACTTTCACAAAACATATAATGTACACATGTGTTCTCAATGTACTCATATGAGTACAGTACTAAAGTTTCATTCATTGATTTTCATAAAACATTAAATGTACACATGTGTTCCCAGTGTACTCATATGAGTGCGGTACTAAAGTTTCATTCATTGACTTTCATAAAACATATAATATACACATGTGTTCGCAATGTACTCATATGAGTACGGTACTAAAGTTTCATTCATTGACTTTCACAAAACATGTAATGTACACATGTGTTCCCAGTGTACTCATATGAGTACGGTACTAAAGTTTCATTCATTGACTTTCACAAAACATATAATATACACATGTGTTCGCAATGTACTCATATGAGTACGGTACTAAAGTTTCATTCATTGACTTTCATAAAACATGAAATGTACACATGTGTTCCCAGTGTACTCATATGAGTACGGTACTAAAGTTTCATTCATTGACTTTCACAAAACATGTAATGTACATATGTGTTCTCAATGTACTCATATGAGTACAGTACTAAAGTTTCATTCATTGATTTTCATAAAACATTAAATGTACACGTGTGTTCCCAGTGTACTCATATGAGTACGGTACTAAAGTTTGTAATGTGAAGAGATGTTTATTATTTTTATTATAACAAAGGTTTTATTTACTCAATAAAGTTGTATTGAATACCTGTACAATCACTGCCCCTTTTAAAAAAAAATGCTTGTGGGATCAAATAGGTTAACACAACGGAAGTCAATATTTTGCATACAGCTTGACTGTTTAAAGTGTATTCACTTATATTCACATAGAAGTACATTAAAAATTAAACTGAGATTTGTCTTCTGATAAATCTCATTCAGTTCACATTTTATTTAAGGCAAGTTTAGTTCAGATCAGTCTGTCAGACTTGTCAGAATATAAGAGATTCACTTAGAGATGCTCAAACTCCATAAAACAATGATAACAATTATCACATCTATGTACAACCCTAATCTAATGTATCAAGTCTTGATCACCCCTATATTTTTTAAATTTCCGTATTTTTGTATTTGGGTTTATCTTTCAAAAATTGTCACCACTTAATGTGTCTTAAAACACAGTTAGGAAGGTGTAAAGGCTACTATTGACTCTTTCAGTCTAGATCCTTTTTATTATTAATTTTTGAATCAAATGAACAATACGTCTAATTGTAACAAAGTTCTTATCATGCGAGCAGATTCAATTAAAATTCAATAAATGGCAAATGTCGGTCCTTGATTTGAAAAATTAAAATGTATAGTACTATAAGTATGACGATTATGACAAGTACATAACAGAAGCTATGAGTACATTAACTATAATTGTATTAACTATATCTTAAGTATAAGTGTATTAACTAGAAGTATATTAACAGGAAGTGTATTAACCTTTTTCTTGACATCACAGTGTGTCCTAAGCTAACATAAGTGCTAAATAGTTTCTGAACACCCTGTATTCTACCTTGTATATTACCCTGTATTTCAACACCTTCAAATGACTATCCAAACAATTTGAGTCAGTGAAACATTTTGTATAAGAAAGAAATCGAAAGTAGAAGTCATCGATGCGAATAAGCAGGTCATCGATCTCCGCAGGGTATACCTATAGGATTAACCCCTACGAGTCGAACTTTATTCCGCGTGTAATCAAGCCTAATTAACGATTACCGGCGATTAGTTCACATTAGTTGATTAACTCTTGTTCAGCACAGTGGGCCGAACGTGTACGAGAATGTATCAGATGTGTATAATTGTAAGCACCGCTGATTATCCGCGCGCGTTTACCGATTCACGGCTACATCTAAATCTTCGTGAGAATCGCTATGAAACTGCACCGATAAACGCTGAATTAATCGCTTTCATAAAACGCGTTTGCGTGAGTTTAATTTATAGTGGAATGGGAGATGTGAAGGAATGCTGATGAGAAGGTAAGTGACATCTTTTATGTGGATTAATCAAGTTACTAAAATAAAATAGAGAAATGGTCACTGAATTGTACAAACATGATCTGAAATATTCAAATTATATAATTAGGTGAAGATTGGATAAAACACGTACAGAAAAAGCTACTTCTATTTTAGGACTCTTGCGAAATACTAGACATATAAATAACTAAAATTTGATCAAACATGACTTCATAAACCATATTTAACTCCCTCATAAATCCAGAAACCGAGGTGAATAAGGAACCAATGTTCACTTAATAAAGAGTAACAATACACGAGACCTAGCTAAATACAAGTAACCTTAACCCCTTGCACTATGACCTATTTGTCAGGTGCGTCAGTCAGAACTAACTAAACATAGATACAATATTGAAACAGACAAAGAATGTTGAAATGTTATGACAACATGGTATTATGCAATCGTTGACTATGCAAATTGTAATTGGACTTGAACTCCAAATTGAAGCATATTCAAAATTCGAGTAAAATTGATCCCAACTGAAGTACCAGTGCGTCACGAGTCAGACTCGTCAAAATAGTGCAAGGGGTTAAAATGAAGCAACCTAATTTTGACCATGAATTTTGTTCAATATTCTCGGATCCAAATAGAATGACCCTTAAAGTGTAGCCTGGTACCTTTACGATCGAGGGCGATTGCGCCCTTAATAGACGTTCGTAGTGCATCGTCGCTTACGTCAAGCAGATTGAAACAGGTTCGTAGCCAGGTAAGAAGCCGTGGCCGTAATTTTGTCGACGCTCGTAAAAAGATGTTCGCGAAAACAGTTCGTGTTCCGCGTGCAAAAGATGTCGCGTAAACCGTTGACCGCTATTGAATTTTCTTCTCGGTAATGACTCATTGACTGGAAACTGTTAAGCTAATTTCGCGATACCGGAAGCGAAGCATGATGGCGTAGAAAGTAGGAGAGAGAAGATATTAGCGAGCCCGAGGCGTGAACTCGCAGGGGGCGCTCGGCGAGAAAGCTTACCAGCCAGCCAACAAAGTTAGAATCTGATACGAGCCGATCTAATTTCGCGATAGGATGGAAGTTCCGACAATCATTACCGTGTTATGCCGCGAATGTTGGATTGTGTACGGTTAAACGTGCTCTGTCCTCGAGTGTATGGGTGGAAATCAAAGGAGTGCTCCCCGTGACAACTCAGTTTGTACACGTACGACGAGAATAGTTCGTTGACTGGCTTTGGGACGTTGGCCGAACCTATTAATGGATAAATGGAAGGCGTATCGATTGAAAGTTACGGGGGATGCTGTTGTACCGAAAATTTCTATCACCGAGCTTAAGCTGTAACTCTACTTTTGATATAACGCTGAGATTACGTTCGGTTTTCTTGTATTTTTCATACTTGAAAGTTGAATTATCTGGTGTAGTTGTGAGGTGCTCATGATGGGTGTGAGGTGGTATGGCGATTTTGAATTGTAGTTGTGAGATGCTGGTGATGTGTACGAGGTCATATGACGATTTTGAATTATAGTTGTGAGGTGCTCATGATGAGTATGAGGTGATATGGCAATTTTGAATTGTAGTTGTGAGGTGCTGATGATGAGTATTAAGTGATATGACGATTTTGAATTGTAGTTGTCAGGTGCTGATGATGAGTATGAGGTGACATAACGATTTTGAATTGTAGTTGTGAGATGCTGGTGATGTGTACGAGGTCATATGACGATTTTGAATTATAGTTGTGAGGTGCTCATGATGAGTATGAGGTGATATGGCAATTTTGAATTGTAGTTGTGAGGTGCTGATGATGAGTATTAAGTGATATGACGATTTTGAATTGTAGTTGTCAGGTGTTGATGATGAGTATGAGGTGACATAACGATTTTGAATTGTAGTTGTGAGATGCTGGTGATGTGTACGAGGTCATATGACGATTTTGAATTATAGTTGTGAGGTGCTCATGATGAGTATGAGGTGATATGGCAATTTTGAATTGTAGTTGTGAGGTGCTGATGATGAGTATTAAGTGATATGACGATTTTGAATTGTAGTTGTCAGGTGCTGATGATGAGTATGAGGTGATATGACGATTTTGAATTGTAGCTGTGAGGTGCTGATGATGAGTATTAGGTGATATGACGATTTTGAATTGTAGTTATGAGATGCTGATGATGAGTACGAGGTCATATGACGACTTTGAATTCTAGTTGTGAGGTGCTGGTGATGTGTACGAGGTCATATGACGACTTTGAATTCTAGTTGTGAGGTGCTAGTGATGAGTATGAGGTGACATAACAATTTTTAATTGTAGTTGTGAGGTGCTGATGATGAGTATGAGGTGACATAACGATTTTGAATTGTAGTTGTGAGGTGCTGATGAAGAGTACGAGGTCATATGACGATTTTGAATTGTAGTTGTGCTAATGATGAGTATGAGGTGATATGGCGATTTTAAATTGCAATTGTGAGGTGTTAATTGTGGATATGAGGTGATATGACGATTTTGAATTGCAATTGTGAGGTGTTAATTGTGGATATGAGGTGATATGACGATTTTGAATTGCAATTGTGAGGTGCTAATTGTGAATATGACGTGACATGACGATTTTAAATTGCGATGGTGATGTGTTGATTGTGAATATGACGTGACATAATTTTGATTGTGATTGTGATGTCTGGATTGTGACTTTGTGAGAATGAGTTCTTTGTGTGGTTATGTTCAAAATTGTCGTTTTGACAGAAATATTTTTATATAGAATTTACTGTTGTTCTTTGGAGGTTTGATTTTTCCGAATTTCAGGTTAGGTTGAAGAGAAATGAAGAGATTAATGTATTACATTTGCAAATTCCAACTTAATACTGAAAAGAAAAGTTATTATACATAACATATCAGAATTTATCACTATTTAATATCCACGCTTTCTTGGTCAAGTAAGGCAAGCGGAAATTACGTCGACAGTATAGAAACTAATAACAACATAACTTTACAAGTTCACAATAAATTACTGCTTATGATATAATTATTGAATATTAATAATTTTCGTTATCCATGGTGTTCGAAGACTTCAGCAGTGCACTCAGCTTTGTGCTGTAACTTTGATGATCAGGTTAGTTGAATAACTAGCAAAGTGCATAATTTACATGAACTATGCAAAACTATCAAAATTACAAACGAATATTTAATAACTTATCATAACAATTTCATGTTGGCTTCATATTTTATTGCTATATACACACAAGTATTTACGTATTTCTTTGCTAGAATAAATAATGAGGTTATGTTTAACGAAAGTGAGGTTATGTCTGTAATATGAGATAATATTACATATGTGGTAATATTAAATATGATGTACTATTAAACATAGAGTATCATTAAATATGAGGTTATATTTATTTTACGAGGTCATGAACTACTTTTTCATTAGTCAATGAATTATTTTCATCAAAATTCATATCCAGTTTTAGCCTTCATAATATTGAAAAATAAGGGCAAATTGCACAATAACAAAACAGTGATGTTAAAGTTGGAAAGGGTACATTATCTTAAACTATCGTACATTTTATATAACTCTGATTGTAAAACATATGCGCAAACATTATGGGTACAAAATAATCATGCGCAGTAAAGTTATTAGACCTCATTCAAGTATAATTATCATACAAATTTCACTGCGCATGCTTATCACTTTTCTCTACCGACTGCGCATGTATTCCATCTTCAAGGTCGCCGTGAAGGTCACTTGTAAATTGAGTACATAGTAATTAAATATTAATATCTACACTATAACTAATCTATAAAATAATATACTTTGAATACATATGTATCTTGCAATATCCGGAGACTTAACAAAACTTAACAGTTTTGAAATTTCGTTTAATTTGCTCCACACACTTTTCCCCTAATTCCAGTCGATGCGACTCCAAAGCAATATACTATTTGTCCCAAACAAAAGTGCCAGCCAAACTTTGAAAAGTTTCGGGACGATGAATCCGATACCCGAATCCGGCGAATGTTATGCAGTTTTAAAGTGAGCCGGTGGGAAAGGTACGAGTGTCGACAACTCGCAAGTGCAATTAACGTTAAAATAAATTGAAACAAACCCAGTGTGCAGGATAATATAGGACAGTCGAAAGGAAACAAAGTTTGAAACGTGGCTCGATTGTTTAGGACAAGGGGCGAAGTGAACGGAACGGTAGAAAACAGTGGAATAGCGTTCAAGAGCAATAACAGCGACGGAGTTTCGTGGTCGATGGTATAGGAACAGGGCTCGTTTCCATATCGAGCGACATTCGAGAGGATAGCAGTGGGTGGCATCGTAACTCAATTTTCTCTGCTTCGCTTGTAACGACCGAGGGAAGGAAAGTTCTTCTGACGACGATAGGCCAAATGTCGTCGGGAGAACCGATCGATCTGTCGTTGATGACCGATAACACTTCGTACTTTTCTTTCATTTCTACCTTGACGACATCTCGGTATTCCCACTTGGAAATCCATTAGTCTGTTTGGTCCTCGTTGCGTGGAATTCGGTTTCATACGAAATGTCTGACGACATTTGTCGCTGCCAGACATTTATTCATCCACATTTTTCATTTCTGACATTACACGACTCAAAATTAATAAAGTTGGACATTCGTACTAATTTCAAGATCTCGTGGTTTGTTTGTAATTTAAATGTTATTTTTATAGAATTTGGAAATTTGAAAACTTGATGGTTTGCAAATTAGAAATTTGAAAGTCGTTCAAAATACTTTACAAAACTCCGATCCAACATACCATTGTTCTAAGTAAATTCATGCCACAACAAATGTTCCAAAAACAAATAAATTTATGTTTTCGAACCGCAACTTTCCCCAAGTTCATATCCAAATAATATTACCCAAGCTTCCTCTCGCAAATCTCAAACGGAACGTCTGTGTTTTCATTCTTCATCCTCTACCTCCATAAAGCAAACAATTAAATGTTCCACGCTCCATTTCGTGTTGTTCCACAAAGCGAGAACGTTTCTGCTATATCGAGACTGATCCTTGCTAAGATCGCCTACACCATTCTTCCTCGCATGGTCGGTCAAGGAAGAGGTCTTTTTTAATCGCCAAGTAAAATTGTTATGATCCTTCATTGTTGCCAAGTGGACGACGTCCAAACGTTTCGATGTCGCTATGGTTCATCCAATCAGGCGTGGACACGTGAAAATAGCTGTTTCAGCACGGTACAGGGATTGCCTGTACGTGATGTGCTTCTACACACACTTTCGCTTCTTAGGAAGTAAATGTACCACGTACCTGACTGTGTCCATCTTGTCCCTTCATCCCACTCCGAATCGTCCCGTAATTTCTCCTTTCTCCGAGATTCGTGCAAACCAGAAGTTGCCGGGGTGACCTTTTCCCTCAAAGTTCAACAATTTTCAATTTTCACGGATGTATTTATCCGCTTAACCATTACCGGCGACAAAGTTAGCGGAGAGGCTCGAATCAATGAAGCGAGGCCAGTGCCACCAAAACGCTTCCATCCACCTCCTCCTTCTTCTTCGGCTTCTTGCTAAAACTCCTCCATCTACCGGTCTTTCGTTAGATACGACTGTGCATTACGGTCCCATTCAATAGCGCCGGCAAGGAACGGGACTGCGAATCTACACGGTAATGGTTTCTGCAGCTATTAACGTCTGATTAACGAAGGAAAACTTGCGGCACTAGCCGGTTGCGTTGTAACGAGAACTTCGTGGAAGAGTTGCGGAGGTGTACTCGTACAGAGGGACCCGGCTGGAATAACTGAACTCCCCTTTTTCTAACGACCGGCATCTTTCACTCAACCAACTAAGAGCTGAATTAATTGAGGAGATTGAAAGGAGTGTTGCTACAGGGCCAAGGAAGGCCTTCACCCTTTCTTTCACCAGAAAACTTCCTGCGGCCAGTCTCTAATATTTTGTTGCTCTTTTCATGACAACATATCGTACAGGAAGCTCTGTATTAACATGCAGTATGTAATTATTAACGCTTAATAATTATTGATTACTAAGCGTTATTATTCTTCATCGGTCACGAGACCTTTGCTGTCAAAAGGTGACATTCACCTTCACATGATTCACGTTCGGTTTAATGGTTCAATTTGAGATAAGTAATTTTTAACTACATTTATGGTGTTGCACATGTGATGACATAATGAAATAGGCAACAGATAATTAATAGAGAAACAGCAATTTCGGAAGATTCATCCAATTTTTTAGCTGGACAGTTTCAGTCGGTAGCAGGAATACCTTCTGAAAGTCAAATTAAATATCTGAACCTGACTTTATTGAACTTATGATTCTGAATATAACCAAATGAAAACTTGATGGAAACCGTAAAAAAATAGGGCTAATTTAACCCTTTACACTTGAAAGATGACTTGATGACATAAAAATTTGAGATAAATGTTGATCCTCCTGTTTTATCCTAGTTTTGACAGTTGATCATTTTAAAATTGTAATCAATTTTCAACAAGTTATATCCAAGGTCCAAATTTCTCACCATGAACCTATATCAGATAGAAAATGTTTATATTAACAATAAGTATGAGAATATCAGTATTTAAGAAAGAACACAAATAATGCATCGATTAACTGGTGCATACTTTGTTTATATTTTGAATTGATAGGGTGTTTCAAAATTCATTATTTTTTACCCGTGTCCATTAACATAGTTAGATAATTACTCATTGATGAGGAATGTATAACAGTACACTTGTTTGTTAATTGATCGCTTGACAAGTTCATGTTGCGATTACGGAATTAATAGCTGTACAGAATTAACACATGATCAACCGATTACAGTTGATATGATTACGCGTATAATCAATGAACTGTAGAATGCGCAGTGCGTCCACGGATTGACACGCGGAAATAAATTTTCAAACGACCTGCATGGTGGACAAATGGTAACATATTTTCATATCGAAATTTTGAAGCTTGCAAATCCGTCAATTTTACCACTAAATTTCAAATTGGTAGAAATTTCTTCATTGTTAAACGTTTTTCAAAAACTCTCTGTATCTTCAAATTTGGACTTCTGCATTTTCTTTGTCTGTGAACTCTGTAAAGTTATCGCTAAAATTCATATAAGTCACCTTTTCAATACTTACACAGTTCACTTTTCTCGATATACGAACATATATTGTTCACTTGTAACAATTTAGAGATTTTTCTTTTGTCACTTTTAGAGCTTGTAAAATATTACATAAAAAAGAACGAGGTCCTGTTCCAACAACTATGGTATACAAAATGGCTGCGTGAACATCGATGACTACGCTACTTCGCGGCCATGTTTACATTGTGGCGCCAGAGGAGACATTTAGTGCAAAATTTATAACAAAACATAAACTAATGATTTCGAGTTTGATAAATGGATTACACAATACTTTTCCACTTTGAGAAGTACCAGTCAAAATGGCATTGGTACAAAATTATTTTGATTTCGAATAAGTGAAAAATAAAATTCATCATACACCTGTAATTTTGTATGTCTATGTGGAAAAATGTAGCAAAGAATTTTAAAATTGTAAGAGCCATGCGGTGGTTAATGGAACTATCCAAATAATCAGCCAGAATGTCTTAAGGGCATAAAACGGTTAAAATTCAAGCGGCAACATCTATCTTGCGGCAATATACTATTAGTACAGCGTTGCGGATATCGAGACCGCGACGGTACATCGTACATCACGAAGCTTCGTTTCCTTTCTATGTAGAACATTAAATTTTGATATTCGTTAGTAGATGTTCGACGTGCTTTCCGGTAGTTCCGCTGTTTCTCCGCGTTTCCGTCCAAGTTCGATTTTCGAACGGTTCGGCGAGAAACCGCGAGGGCGAAACAGGGAGAGAGAGAAACGGTATCACTTGAGCTATTATCTGCAGCCTCGAAAACTGTATACCATGAAAGTGTACGGCACTCGGGCCGATAAGCCATGAATCACCTTGATCGCGGCGTGTGGGACATTGGATTTCATTTATAAAGCAAATAAATCTTTAAGGCGAGAAACCACACGGATCAGCAGCGGGTAGCTGGAAAGAGACGAAAAGCTTAAAACAAAGAATGGAACGAGAGAACGAGATAGCGGGGAACAGAAAGATTTGCGAGGGTATGGTAGTAAATATTCCGAAAGAGAAGGCTAACGTCCACGACGACATATCAAATTGGCAAATTGTCTCGGAACATCGTATACGATGCACTTCTCCAACGGCCAGACACTTTTCCAACGAATGAATTACAGCGGCCATTCTTGAAACAGTATCTCGACGATTAAATGAAATTCACCGTAAAGATTTATGCGCTTCTTCTGAACGGTGTATTCGAGGAACGCGGTTCAATTGAGAGATAATACTGAAGTGGTGTATTTTAACAAGTTTGGTAAGGGCACGTTCCTTGTCAATAATTTAGGATTTTTTTAATGATATTCTACTGTGATAATGTAAGTGGATAACGTGAGTTCACCGTGAAGATTTATGTGGTTCAGAAATGTGACTCAATTGAGAGATAACACTGAAATGTATTTTGACAAGGTTGGAAATTTGTCAATAATTTAAGGTTTTTAATTTTTTAACACTGAAATCAAAGCGGTCGACTGTTTCATAAAATTTGTTAATGCGGTAAATTGTAAAATTGTATTAAATTGAATTTAAATTTAAAGAATTGTAAAATTTCCTTCTGTTGACTCTCATCAAAATAAAGAATGTGTATATTATTTTACGTTTTATCGTTTGTTAACTTATTTAACTTCATTTTTAGTTTCGAAAGTCTGCATTATTCACTGCAATATTTGGTTACATTATTACCACTAGTATTTCCATATTTAAACTATGTAAACTTTGAGGTGACATATATACTTTTGAGGTTATGTACATGACATGTATAACAAAATATTTTTGTGATAAAATATTCCAAACTGTATGAAACCGAATGTGAATTATTGTTCGAGTGCGAAGCGTTAAATTTAGTATTATAAAAAAGTGAAATTTCTTACTTTCTCTCGGTATGTTGACGCCATTGCTCCCACGTCGTTACAACGTACACCTTGCGCATTCAGTAAGCTGATCAGAGGTGTGAACAACATGACATTGGGATAAGCGATAGGCGTCAGTCAATGCTGTAACATCGACTAGTTAACGCCAAATGTCGATATCTGTCAATTGCTTATCGCTTGCGGACACGTATCCCTGTAAACCATTCTCCCTGACGTGTAATTTCTTCCGCCAGTCCAGGAACGTCTGAATTTTTTCAGAAACATCATATTCAGAATATATTTCAGAAACAATATTGTTCAACGATATGAACGATTTGTTTAAAACGCATAAATCTTTTTTATCGAATCATCACGTTCTTGTATCACTTTGCATTCATGGGATTGCTTGTGAAACAAAAGGTGAAGGAGAATATTTATTGTGTTTTGTATGAAGACTTTTGGAACTAGAAGAAAATTGCGGTGGTTATTTAGTTTATTTACATTATACCTAGATGTGTATACAGGTATTTATATTTAGTTGTAAATAACAAGTACATTATATTTAGTTATATGCAAGTTCCACATATCTGTAAACATTATTGCGAGTTGTAACAAGTATAGATAGATATATAGATAGCTAGACACATTCAGTCATATACAAGTTATGTACAGGTATCTATATTATATTTAGTTGTATACAGGTTATGTACAGATACCTATAAATATTGTATTCAGTTGTATGTTCTGTACAGGTACCTATGTATACCTCGTTATCCACTATCGTGTACTATCATAAACGTTGATATTAATTTGCAATTAATCAGGTGGAACATTTTTAAAACTTGTGAAATCAATTTGCAAATTATTGAAATTTAATATGTTCAATTTAGGGTTCATATTTGTAGGAACTACTCATAATATAGCTACTCATAACTCACTATATGAAATCTTGTCAAAGCTGCTGTCAAATTCTTGTCAAAACTCATAATCAAAGTATACAAAACAAATTCAGAAATGACTGAAAATGTTTAAAATCAGCAGAGAGAGAAAGCAAGTTTTCTATAACAATGATCAACAATCAATAACAATTCCCCCGTATAGCCCAAATGATGAACTATGAATCAGTTCTGAGACCAGTATCGAAATTAGGCTACCTAACCCAACATCACACTTCGTGTAAATAGCTCGGTGACCTTCTTTGACCTCACAGTAAGTGCTGTATTGTAATTTAGCCACCGTATACCGTATTGGTAGCAACTACTGGTCAACGGTTCTCCAGATTATTGACCCGCAACATGGTGGTCTTTTAGAGTAGAAGGTATTACCCGATTCTGATCGGCTGCTAGATAGATTCAATTTTCCCATAAAAGGACCGTGTTACTCGGAACAGGGTTTCATATTCATTACAGCATACCAGGAGATCACTTACACGGTGGTGACGCACAGTCGAAAGCAAATCTGGTTTACGGATAAAAAATATGGCAACCAAAAGAGGAAGAGGATTACTTGTTTGGTTTGAAAATTTGAAAACTTTGGGTAGGTTATGAATTAGGAGGAAATTTTTGTAATTTTCAGATTTGGGAACTTTGGAATTTGGGGATTTGTGGTGATACAAATGTGGGGATTTGGGAATATGAATCTAATCATATGTGTATGGACATATGGAATCTAAGGATTTGGGGATTATTGAAGAGTATAGGTATTTATAGATATTTGGTATTTGGGAACGTGTCTATTTAATAATCTAGGGATTTGAGGACGAGATAGAGGAATCTATTTGGGGACTTTCGCATTAGGGGATATATGGAAATCTGGGTATTTGAAAGTTTAGAAATGTGATGTCCTAGATATGTGAGAACCATAAGAATTTATGTCTAGGGACTTAGATTCAGGAATTGGGTACTCTAAAAATTTGAGGTAGATATTCGAGGAGGTCGGAATTTAAAAATCTAGGTATTTGGCAGTTTAAAAATTTAGTGGACTCCATATAGTATCTGATTTAGGTATTTTGGGACTGAGAAATTTTGTATTTTATAAAAATAGAAGTTGGAGATCAGGAATTTCACTGTCTGAAAATTTAAAGAGACAGAAATTTGCAAATATAGGTTTTTGACCATACTCTCGCTATATGGCCATATGGAAAATTGTTCCCATCGATCAAACAAATAAAATTCTTTTTACACAACACTTTCCTTTTAAAATGACTTACTTCGTTGCATTTACGTCGAAATGCAGAGGAATATAAAACTTGAGACATTCGCTAATAAATTTTAAATTAAACTGAAAGTCTAAATTACATAAATCAGCAAATTTTCGACTCCGCCATTTCGAGATTAAGCATGTGCTTGATAGGGTATCACGGTCTAGAGTCCTAGAGTACAGAGTTTAGAGAAATGGAGTAGTAGAGTACGCAGGCAGTTACTTACGCGGGTGTACTCCACTAACATAAACTGGGCTTAAGTTTGAAACAGAAATTCAAACAGTGGGAACATCTAAACAATCAGTAATCCATTGTACCTTGTTTTCATTATGGCACTTCAACCCTTTCTTGCAAGCATATACACACGAAGTTCCGCCATTTTGTTAAATTTAAATGAAGTGTTGTAATCAACAAACTTCTTCAAAATATTTCTTGTTTTTCTACTCAAGTGTCTCCTCAAGTTATCTCTGTTTAAATAAATTTTTTTAATTATACATATTTATTTATCTTGTTTATTTTACTTGCGAGAAATATTTTAATAATAATAAAAATTTGTTAGTGCTTTACAAATGATAATATTTTAATGTTGTAATAATTGTAATAATCTGATAATAATAATACTTATTCTGATGTTTTAACATTTCAATAATTTTCCAGTAATAGTAACTTTTTAACGTTTTAATGTTTCAATAATATTGATGTGTCCCAATAATGTTTTACTAACAATACCTTTGTTATGTTTCAATGTTTTTAATAATGTTTTCATAATAATAATAGTTTTAACAATAATGGTTCTTGAAATTTTAATAATATTAATACTTTCTAATAACAGTAATTTTAAATATTTGATCGTTTCAATAATAATTTCCCAATATCCGAAAGTTTTAATATATTACAACAATTTTCCAATAATAATTTTTTAATGTCTCAATAACGTTCTAATAATAATAACAATTTGATAATCATTTAACGACGTTTTAACAATACGTACTTCGCTTATCAGTGTTGGCAAAGCATGGCGCAGTGTGGTCAGAAAACTTTGACGCACTCTACATATATGTGTTTAGCATATCAGCTAAATGCCAGAGTTTTGTAATTGTTCGTGTGAGTAACAAATCCGTGGAATTATTAGCAACGTTTCAACCTATAGTTACCTCTGGTCGACTCTCTTTCAAATTGCCGTTTAAATGGCTGCAGCTTTAAAAACATTACCGACCCACACTCCTATCGGTTGTAATTTATCGTCCGTTCGACGGTACACCATCGCTGTGATACAAGCTACCAAACACGTGCAAAGCAAATCATTTCAAAATTACCGCATAAATTTTCTACAGAGGTGTATTTTAAGTTGGCTACAAAAAATTGTTGAACGCACTGCAAAATACTAATCGATACTATTACGATTTTTAACCGTAACAAAGCAACTTGTCTTTCAAAATTTGTTTTACGAGAAACATAATTTATAATTAACACGTTTCACAAATTTGATATTTGCAAATTTGCAAACATTAAGTTTGTGTACTTTTAGTTTTCTGAGTTTAAAAATTTTCAAATTTCTTCTCTGCTTTTTGTTTTTGCAATTTGCAAAATACCAAAATAAAATTTATAAATTTCTTAATTTGGTAATTAATAAATTTAAGAATTTGAGTATTTAGAACTTGGAAAATTGGAAAATTTGAAAATTCGAAAATTTGAACACTTGAATATACATATAATAATTTCAAAGTATGACAATTCAAACACTAGAGTACTTGAAAGTTTGAAAATGTGAACATTCAAAATTTTGAAAATTTGCAAACATGCACATTTGAACATATAAAACTTTGTAACATTGAAACTTCGAAAAATAAAAAATTTGAAAATTTGATATTCCTAAACACCTAAGTATCCTAACCTAAAATTAGTAGATTAGCACCTAATCCACTCATCATTAACATTACAATTTGTAAACAATCTATTTGACATAAAATTTAAATACAATGTCATATCATTCATTTCGCGAAGCATATCGTGACTTCTTCACACGAAAATTTTTACGAGCAAAATCGACGAAAGTCTCATGTGGTATATAGCATAATTTGTAGGAAGCGTATGTTGCAACGACCCGGAAAGACTGCAGAGGTGAGAAGAGGCGGCTCAGAGTGAACGACTGGAAGAAACGAATGCAAGGGAGAAACATCGTGAAAGGATGGTTTAGAGTTTCTGCACGGAAATTACAGATGCGACGTGTTTTACGCTCGAACGAAGCTGACTAGTGAGCAATACTTCGAATGGGTAATGTAGAAACAGCAGGTCTGTCGGTTTGGTTGGATATCAAACTGATAGTCAGCATCCTAATGGAAGCAAGGACATGTAATATATGGACACATTATTTTTAATAATTACAATTATTAATTAATAGTGCTAGATTATATAATTACAGTAAAGTTGTTGTGTTTCGAAATTCCTATATCTCTACATTTCTAAATCACTAAATTACTGAACACCTAAGTCCCTTAAATACTAAATCCCTGAAAATCAAAACCCTAAATATCTCTGATACAAAGGTCAAATTTGGAAATTTTCTAATGTGCAATATTAAATTATCAAAAATCAGCTTCTGAATCTTTGAATCTTCAAATATTTAAAACTCCAATTTCCTATTCTTTAAATTCCGAAATTCTCAAATTCCCAAATTCCTGAATCTCTAAATTCTTAATTATTAAGTCCAGAAATCATTAAATTCCCAAATTCCTAAATACCAAATCTCCAGACCCCAAAATCTCAAATCTTCAAATCTCCAAATCCTCAAGTCCCAGAATCTTAAAATCTTTAATCCTTAAATTCCCAAATCCCTAAATCCCCAAATCTCCAAACCTCCAAATCTTCAATCCATAAATCTCCAAATCTCCAGATCCCTTAGTCCCAAAATTCCCAAAATACAAAAATTCTCAAATCTCCAAATCCTCAATCCCTAAATCTCCAAATCTACTGACCCCTAAGTCCCAAAATTTCCAAAATTCTCAAAACCCCAAATCTCCAAATACTTAATCCTTAAATCTCCAAATCCCCAAATCCCCAAATCCCTAAATCTTCAAATCCCCAAATCTCCAAATCTACTGACCCCTAAGTCCCAAAATTTCCAAAATTCTCAAAACCCTAGATCTCCAAATAAAAATCTTTAAATCTCCAAATCCCCAAATCCCCAAACCCCAAATCTCCAAATCCCCAAATCTCCAAATCTCCTGATCCCTAAGTCCCAAAATTTCCAAAATTCTCAAAACCCCAAATCTCCAAATACTTAATCCTTAAATCCCTAAATCTCCAAATTCCCAAATCCCCAAATCTCCAAATCTACTGACCCCTAAGTCCCAAAATTTCCAAAATTCTCAAAACCCCAAATCTCCAAATAAAAATCTTTAAATCTCCAAATCCCCAAATCCCCAAACCCCAAATCTCCAAATCTCCTGATCCCTAAGTCCCAAAATTTCCAAAATTCTCAAAACCCCAAATCTCCAAATACTTAATCCTTAAATCTCCAAATCCCCAAATCCCCAAATCCCTAAATCTTCAAATCCCCAAATCTCCAAATCTACTGACCCCTAAGTCCCAAAATTTCCAAAATTCTCAAAACCCTAGATCTCCAAATAAAAATCTTTAAATCTCCAAATCCCCAAATCCCCAAACCCCAAATCTCCAAATCCCCAAATCTCCAAATCTCCTGATCCCTAAGTCCCAAAATTTCCAAAATTCTCAAAACCCCAAATCTCCAAATACTTAATCCTTAAATCCCTAAATCTCCAAATTCCCAAATCCCCAAATCTCCAAATCTACTGACCCCTAAGTCCCAAAATTTCCAAAATTCTCAAAACCCCAAATCTCCAAATAAAAATCTTTAAATCTCCAAATCCCCAAATCCCCAAACCCCAAATCTCCAAATCTCCTGGTCCCTAAGTCCCAAAATTTCCAAAATTCTCAAAACCCCAAATCTCCAAATACTTAATCCTTAAATCCCTAAATCTCCAAATCCCCAAATCCCCAAATCCCTAAATCTTCAAATCCCCAAATCTCCAAATCTACTGACCCCTAAGTCCCAAAATTTCCAAAATTCTCAAAACCCCAGATCTCCAAATAAAAATCTTTAAATCTCCAAATCCGCAAATCCCCAAATCCCCAAATCTCCAAATCCCCAAATCTCCAAATCTCCTGATCCCTAAGTCCCAAAATTTCCAAAATTCTCAAAACCCCAAATCTCCAAATACTTAATCCTTAAATCCCTAAATCCCCAAATCCCCAAATCCCCAAATCTCCAAATTCTCAATCCCTAAATCTCCAAATCTCCTGATCCCTAAGTCCCCAAATTCCTAAATCTGAAAATCCCCAATGTCCAAATTTTCAAATCTCGAAATCCTCAACCCCAGATCATCCGTATTCCCCAACATCCGAACCTCTAAGTCCCGAAATCCCCGAAATTAATCCAGCTTCCTGAAACCAAGAGATCGTGTTCAAGAGATAACATTGCTAATTACCCATATCTACTTTTGCTACTCAGCCACGAATTATTGAACACAATCCTCTGAGGAAATCACCGCGAAAATACACACAAAGGTAATTACTGTTACAGAATCATTCATGTAAATTATCCAAAGGTGAGGTCGGTCGAAGAATCGACAGCTAATGCTTTCGGGACTACAATTACAAAGCTGTCTAGTCTCCTGCGAGTGGAAGTTAGGTCAACGTGAGGCAACACTGCGGTCATAGGTTGTCTACTGGTTCTCTCGACAGACTAATTAACACGACTAATTGACAAAGTCCTTTTAGATCTATCGTCTTCACGACCATCTGGCCATAATTGGAACCCTGCAACTCTCAGTCAATATCATATGGTCAAAATTTACTTTTAAATTCTACCTTGTAATAATAGGTTACACATAAACGTCCCTTGGCGATACAAATATATTACAAACTTTTACGTTATTATCGTTACGATCAGGAACTCTGATTAGTAACTTTATTGTCAATATTGGGATTATCTGGACAATACGTTCATTGACATAATGTTATAATTTCATTAACGTTTTTAAACAAAGTCTTCAATGTTTTATTTTTAGCATTATATTCACTTTTGAAGGAAATTGTACTTATTTTCGAACAAATCATACTGAATTTTTACATTTTTTTTATGATGTAGGAATACTCATTAGAAAATATACTCTCAAGTTAATTAGAACTCACTAAATCAAGTCATTTAGTGCTTGCTATGGTAATCGTAAAATTCATGTTTCAGTCCAAGATAAATATTGGATAAAATAGTTAAACTACAGCTATGTGGTAACCATTCAATACGGACAAATCCGACAAATAATTGAACTACAGATATTTGTGTACTCATAACACATCGAAGTCTACAGAATAAATATAATTCATTAACGCTTCAACACAGACAAATCCGACAAATAACTAATCTGCTGATGTTTATTTACTTATGATACATGCAAATTTGCAAAGTAAACATCACTCATGTAACCATGCACTGCGGATTTCATAGATTATGTGATTTGCTGATCTCGACAAGTACATAAACCTGAATTTATTAACTAGTTGACTGCTTAATCACTCACCGCATTATTAAAATCATAAATTTAAACTTTGAATATAAACAAAAATTCAGAAACGTAAAGAAATTGACAAAATGTCGGTTTTCATGGAAAAATTCAAAACCTAACCTAACCCTTCATCAGAATAACATACCTGGCACACTGGGACGTTAAAGACCCCAGTCACTAAAAGTCTTGCAAAGAAGCTACTTATTTTTACTGAAAGAAAATTATAAATAAATAAAAGTGGTTTTAACATATTTCGATTTCAGTAAAATTGAACGTTGAATGTGACAAAAATTCAGAAACGTGAAAAAATTGAAGAAATATTTTCACAGAAAAACCTTTTTCCTATTTTAAAGAGTACAAATTTTAGCTGAACTGATATATAAATTTTATAAATATAATATAAAAATTTCAGAAAAAAAATAGTGAAAGTAACAGGGTTTTAAGGAAGATATTTCAGAATGTCAGGACACGTAGCCAAAATTGGAACTTTCATATTAAAGGTTAATATTAACACTAAACCTACCGTCGTATAATATACACTTAACATCAAATGGAAAATGAAGTTAAAAAATAAATAGACAAATGACAAAACATAAATTAGTACACATTAATTCTTCACGTCGATGAAAACCAATGCAGCTTTCAAGAAAAGTACTTTAAGAAATTGTGCAACTTGTAAAAGAAAACTTGTGGAGCGGTCATGGTAGTTTTAGTGTTAAAGTGCACACCCGGTATACGCCCGTACGGTAACAGTAGACGAAAGACGAGGAAAATAATGAGAATCGTCACACGCCGAGAGATTTTAGGGTCATTTGGATTCGCGCCACGCCAGTCTGAAAGAATAAAGCTGTTTGCTTCTGATACGTACACGAAAATCCATTGTAGATGTGAGCGCTATTGACAAAATGAATGATGGTTATACGGCGCCAAACATCCCGTCGCCCCTTACTAACGCTATAAATCGTCTCTCGCTGAACTACCGATTATTTTCAACCCTGTACCGCACGAATATGCTCCACGTTATTCCCTTTCTTCCCTTTACGCGTTATCTTCCGATCTTCCATTCCCCTTCAGATACTGATCCCACTGATTTTGCGGTTTTCGAATCGGCGCTAAACCAGACAAAGCAAATTGCTTGTAAGCGAACGGATCGCTCTCGGTAATACCCTATAAATCTACCTTTCACACACTTAATTTCTTCATTAACTTACCGTCTTTTCTTCTAAGGAATTACTAACATTTGTATACCCCTCTAATTTTGTTAAAGAAATTACTGAGATCCTTCTATATTTCGCTAATTTTGTTAACCCCTTGCACTATAACCTATTTGTCAGGTGCGTCAGTCAGAGCTAACTAAACACAGCCAGAAACAGACAAAGAATGTTGAAATGTTATGATGGTATTATGCAATCGTTGACTATGCAAATTATAATTGGACTTGAACTCCAAATTGAAGCATATTCAAAATTCGAGTAAAATTGATCCCAACTGAAGTGCGTCACGAGTCAGACTCGTCAAAATAGTGCAAGGGGTTAAGGAAATTATTGAGATTTGATCCTTGATTTCGCCAATTTCCTTGTGAAAGAATACAGAAGTAATGACACAATATGGTATAAAAAGTCATCCGTTCCTTCAACAACCGAATATCTCCAAATTTTCAGCAAACCTATGACACTAAAAATTCTTCAAATGAGTTTGACAAAAGTCTGCCGTCAAAATTTTCTATCCTGTTGAAGTCCTGACCCATGATTCTGGAACTATAATTTCATAGAACCATCGAAACAAGTGAAAGGTTAAAAAGAAATGATTAGCTCGAATCCCCTCGCGAATATTTGATCAAAGTTCCCACAAAACACTAGATGCTCGGCATACCTAACCATCTCGGAGTGTTTAATAACGCAAAGCACGGTGTGCGAAATATGCGTTCATCGGCCACGGAAATTACCGTAATTGAATCTAAACAAACCTCTGGTTACCGCGTGGTCGTCCAACTGTGGTCGGAAACGTTCGTCAGAAAACATAACGCAAACCGTGGTCAAAACTTGGCCATTTCGAGATTGGAAACACCGGCGTACATACATCGAAACGCGTTTGCCTGGCAGGGGAATCTTCGACAGAGCGAACACTTTATCAAAACACTCGAGAACGTACCTTACTGCAAATAAAACAACGGAGATGGCTTTTCGATCGTTCAATTTACTGTATGCGAGAAAAACGTTGTTGGAGTTATTAACGAGTTATGGTGACGACAGAGGTAGTTTACGTGCGTTCACACGTGGACAAAGATGATATCAATATACTCAGACAAGGCAAATAGTAATCCCTAAGGAACTCGGGTGCCTGTTGCTGATGTTTGCCTCGAGGTAATTCGATGTACATATGTGACGAAAAATGTACATGTGCATAACATATGTGACGAAAAATGTACATGTGCATAAATTTTGGAAATAAAGGTCAAGATTGCCTTCCTCGCTACAAAGATGGCGGTCATAATGGCCAAACGCCATCTTTCTGACTACGCCGCGTAGATTTACGGTCTTTATTCCATTACGTTTCAATGGTTGTTTGAATTTTTAATAGACTGCTTTTATTCCTGTTGAGTTCTTTTCTCGTTACTGTTATTTGTACGCTTGTTGAATCCGCGGAGTTGCTTTTTAGCTTCAACGGTGAAAATGGCGAGGAAAGATGTATTTAAATTTAATTGCTTATTTTGTTGGTAACAATTAATTTTAGTTGGTAGCACCAACCGTTGTAGAAAACTATATAAACACGCGCTGTTTAAATCTATATTAACCTGTAATTTAATATAACCCTAAATCTATCCCTATTAGTATATTAACCTTTAAACTGTTATTAATATAAATCTATATTAGTTTATAATTAATATAATTAAATATAACACACTATTATTTCATCTGCAACCTTTTAACGTTTATAAGCTTTGTCCACTATCTGTTTTAACACTTCAATGGCCGCAGTCGAATGTCAGGGGCCAGCAATATTTTTGAAGAATTTAAAAATCTTTATATAAATTCACAAAGTAATTCAACGTGTGTGAACATACACATGAAACAACAATTTAATATTTTCCTTGATGTGATAGTTATTTAAGCAACCTACGTTCATCAATCGACATATGTGTGAGCGGCCATTGTGTTCCTGCGTTATCATTGACATCTTTTGAGGTTATGTCTTCTGAAGATAGTCTAGTTCCATCGTGTGTCTGACAGAGATTTTACATGAGAAAGACGAGTGCAAATGGAGAACGATACACACATGGGTTATGAGTTAATACGCTTTCGAACTGTGTAAATTCTGCGGGTGTGAAGCGTGTATAGTGATGCGTGTGAATCAACAATGACAGTATATTTGCTTTTGAGAATAGTCGAGAACGGAAAATAACGATCGATATTTTTAAAGTGTACGTAACAATGTAGGTGTTATAACATTGCAGTTGTTTTTGACTATTTTTGGGTATTGATAACGATGTTTTAGGAAAATGTATCAGCTAGTTACAACTTGCGGATGTTCATGTGTGGTGCAATGAGTGACGTGTAATGATTAGAGCAATAATTTTGTATTTTATATTTTTATAGTTACTTTTTATAAGGTTCTTTTCACTATTTTTATAGTTATTATTAATAAAATGGAGGAAGTTTAATTTTTAATAAATTCTAAGGAATTTATTACATATAACAAATAAATTTGCATTTATGTGAATGTACAAATGGGTAAATAATTGATAATATGGAGAATTGACGATTTAGGAATTTGAAATTGAAGAATTTGGGAATTTTGCAAAGTGGAAGATTGCAGATTTGGTCACTAGAGAACTGGGGGATTTTGGGAGTTTCAAGATTTCGAAACTCGAATATTTGGATATTCGGAGATTTAGAAATTTGGAGATTTAGAAATTAGAAAAATTGGAAATTTGAAAATTTAGGAATTTCAAAGCGTGGAAACTTAGAAAGCTGGAAACTAGAAAAGTAGAAAATTAAAAAACTAGAGCAAGGAAAACTAGAGCAGAAAACTAGAAAAGTAGGAAATTAAAAAACTAGAAAACTGAAGAACTAGAAAACTAGAATATTCCATATAAAATAACTACTTTACATTCGTAACTAATTATAATCACATTGAGTACAGTAATCTTCATTTTACGACAACCGTCCTAAATAACTAGAATCACCTCTGTTCAAAATTCTCAGATTTTCAACATTTACGATCATTCAAATGCAAACTGATTCATTTACTTCAGTTATGATGAAAATGTGGTTTATGCAAAAGCATTATAAAATACAGTGGATCCTCGATTTATCGTCTTTGAATGAACCTACTGAAGTGAACAATAAATGTGGAAAAACCATAAATATGGAAACATACGACTCCGGACTGAATAATACGAACGATACACACGTGAAGCCGATTATTCGAGGAAAAATCGATACTGGTTTCATTATATCAAAAAACAATAAGGTTCGTACGCGTGGTTGGTGATGTGCTTTCAATTGTGATGCATGTTGGGTAATTTCGGCTATTATAAAAATAAATTTTGTAATTCTGTATTGGAATATTATTGCTGCGACGAAAGATTAAACGGGATATACCGAACAATCAACTGAACTGAATTTCATATTGTATACAAGTTACATTAATCTCTGTAAATTAATTTGTATCGGTAAATATCTTGTTTATTAATGCATTAAAACCAACTTGTATCGAATTATATAACTCGTTATTTTATTCGTTAAAATCAATTTCTATCGAAATTAATTTATCCAATGTAAATTGATAATAAATGTTATTAAAGATAAATTCGATTTATTACAAATTGATTTGTAAAAATTAATTTTTATCTGGTCGATTATTAAAGATTCATCTGGAAAAAGTAATTTGCATTGTATTAATTAATGGTTAAAGATTGATTTGAGAAAATTAACTTATATCGAATCAATTAATAATTAAATATAAATTTGTAAATAATGGCTTGTATTAAATTAATGAATGATTATATACTTTTTGTAAAACTTATCTTGTAAATCAATTAATTCGTAACAATTAATTTGTATCAAAATAAATGTTCAAGACATAATTTAAAAAATAATAAATTCAGGAATAAAGTGCTACTATACATTAATTTAAATAAGGATTTACAAAATTGTCATATAATTGTAGTTTATGTAAAATATACACATTACTTCCAGATACACAGAAGTTAACGCTCCCGTTAACGCATTAATTGGTTACTCATCAGCAACATTTTCCGCTTTTAACAAGAATGTAAGCAATAAAAATTTGTAATCAGTTAATTGGTACAACGTCTAAAATATTCACTCCCTGCAATATTTACCGAAGCATTTTTAAAAGAACAGCGGAATATAAAATGCAAGATAAAAGCTTTCACGTCCTCGTAAGAATAATGCGCATTTTATGACAAATAAAACTACATTGTTAATCGATAAATTCACAGTTACATGAAACTTGAAGATATGCAAAAACTATTTTTAATAGTAACGCGTTTTAACATCGTAAATAATTTGAAATATACATTCATGTAAATATTCGACTACAGAACAAAAATAAATAAAATGTGCTTGCGGGTGATGTATAAAAACTGCTGTCGACGGAGAAGCGAATTGCAGAAGCTTTGCTGAATTTGCGCTGGCGTATCTTTAAAGTATTACGATATATCAATATCAGACATGCCAAAAACTTCGAATACTACCCTGAAGACGTACAACACAAGTCTTCTTTGCTTTCCATCAGCTATCCGAAAGAATTATTTCCGCCATTTTTCTTCAGCAGCGACAATGACGGTAGCTAACTCAATTACACCATTCTTTTGCAAATACTAAAAGTGTACGAAGGGGTACAATTTCAAATTTAATAAAGGTCTTATAAGTCATTTATAGGTTATGTTTTTCATTCAAAATGGACTATTGACGTTTTTCATTCAACTGGACTTAATTTCAATACACTTGTATTTTTTACTGTTTAGTACACATATTATGGATACTAAAATATGGACTCTACAATAAACACAAAGATAGAAATTTACTTATTGGTTAGTTATAGGTTATGTCTTTCATTCAATTTTCTGGACATAATTTCAATACACGAGTATCTTTTTACTGTTTAGTACACATGTTGTAGATGTTATGTACTCTTCGACAAACACAAAGATAGAAATTTTAACAAATATGATAAAATATATTTCCTGTTTTAAGGTTACATAATCCTTAGTGTCTCTAAAAGTACAATCCTAAGTCACACAAAACCTTCCAATTGTCTCAAAAAATCTTGCAATTACAAAATGCACATAACATAACATCCCAAAATTCCACATTCAGAAACACGATCAGCAGAAAATTAAAAAAATTGTACGCTTTCACCATTGATTACGTTCGAAATTTTACCGCTCTGTACGTCTCTCCGTTTCACGTTTCATTGTGCCGAAAGCTTATCCGGCTCTTTGTTCGTCGCACGCGTCACGCCAAAAGTTGGGACACGAAATGAACGTAGATAAGCC
This sequence comes from Megachile willughbiella, assembly GCA_945859595.2. Taxonomy (NCBI): domain Eukaryota; kingdom Metazoa; phylum Arthropoda; class Insecta; order Hymenoptera; family Megachilidae; genus Megachile; species Megachile willughbiella. The sequence goes on from OX243807.1 coordinate 6,664,278, forward strand.
TTCAGCATCCGAGTAGACAAACAGTGAAAACTAAAACAATGCGGCGCAGGAAAAAAAAGGAGTGGAGGAAATATCTATGTACACGTTATCTTTCTCATCAAAACGTTTCGTGCCGGTCGAATAGAAATTCTACGCGAAGGACTTCTATGATCAAAGGACGGCTGTGTTTCTTCTTTAAAAGAAAACCGAGCGTTTATATTTACCGCTGCAAGAAGTTTCTCGAGACAGGACGAGTGGCGAGTTCTTTCACGCGTGTTCAAAAGACCGACGATCTTTAAGGGGTCGCTGGCGTGCCGCAAAGGGATAACTCCACAACTTTTCCGAGGGTTTTTCAATCGTAAATCCTGTTCGTCCTTCATGTTCAGCCTCTCGAGACAATGATCCCGATGCTTTTTCTCGCCTGTGTCAGGCCTGTTCGCAAGTTTCTTCCTCAAAGCCGGTTAAAGTACGCGGTATTAATCGTGGCTTTGGCTTCCATGCTCATTAAATTACATAGACGTCAACGGTACGAAGCTGCAAAGCCAAGGACATCACCGGTACATCCGTGGAACAACCGTCTCTCTGTTATGCCAACGTAGACAATCTAGAAACCAGATTTCCTAGCAAGTTACTCTGTATCTACGGCGAAGTTTATGTAGACAACTGGTTTGGTCGAAGATGTGTCATCGGTACCGGGCAGAATAACAGCATTACAGAGTTTGATAAAGTACTACCAATTTTTGAATTTGCATATTTTGAAATTTAGGAAGATGGAAGTTGATGAGGACATTGAGACTATTATAAATGTCAAGATATATGAGAATTGCTAGATTTATACTTGAGTACTTTGAATACTTCAGACTTGAAGATATTCGTGATTCGATTTGAAGATTTTAAAATTTGAACGATCTGTCCATCTGCAATATGGATTAGCATGTGCCTGCTGTCGCTACAATTCCCACAAGTGGAATCCCCTCTTCCAAGGACATTAAACATCAGTCATGAAACGTAGAAATATGTCGAAAATAAAAGGAACATGATAGCTTACAACAATCTCGTATACTGATAATCCTTTTTGAAAACGAGATATCATCGCGGAACGGTCGCACGAGGTATCTGGACGTTTCAACGGTCGAGTTAAAGCTTATGCGAGATAGTTTCCAGCAATGATCCCAGTAAATGGACCAGCTTCCATAAACATGAATAGAACGGTGTGCCTGTCCCCGTTTGAGCACACCGCTTGCTTTCCGTTGACATCGGAACGGATGTACGGCCTGGCGACGTTGAATTCCATCGATGAACCCGCCAATACCAACTACCACCCTCGCAGAGCTTGACCGGGGTCATGGATACAAATGGTCCGTTCGTGTTGGTGAATCCACCACCTCCAGTACTTCGTTTCAATCTATGAATAGAATATTAAGGTTTTCTTCCGTGTCTGATCCGTGGACTATGCGCCAACGTTTCATACGTGTCCTCGACCCGTGTTTTTGTGCTTGAACGGATCCCTAGGGAAGGTCTGGCCGGCGTCGCCAACGAAACCGTTGGCTCGTTTGTCCTCCTAACGATGATATCGACGATTTACCGTTTCATCGGGGCAATTTAAGGACTGCCATCCTGTTCCCTGTTCGGATGCACGGTAATCGAGCCAACTGCTCATGAGACCTTCCAGGCACGTACCGCTGTTACACGCGCTATTCCAAACTTTATGATTTCTGTACTGCCGGACTTGCCATCCATTTTGTTTAGCAACTCCAAAACATTTTTCTTGCGGGAGAAATCGTGGGAGAGAGTCGTGAAATTTAGTTTAATAGATTTTTTTTTGGAATTCCTTCTTAATTCTCACTTTTGATCATTGTCTCTTTTACTATATTTTGACATTTTTGTATGACATTAAAAATTAGAAGACTTCAGATTGGTTCGATCGTGTGCAAAGAGGACCATATTTGCATGTCTTACATCTGAGTTAATTATTTTTCGTGGAACATTTTTAGAGGTTAATTATGTGAAATATTTGTAGGTCTAGTAAGAGCACACCTATAAAAAATGATTAGAAACAGAAAAATAAGAATGTATGATATACCATTAGCGATATGGAAGCGTTACGACGCCATCTATGTATCTTTACGAGCCTAAGGCCCACATTTCCAGATGGCGTTCAGATTGAGGCGTGAATTACGAACTCACTTCTGAACAATATGCATGAAACATAATATTAATAAATATAAGAATATATACAAAATATAGGAATGTTCATAAAGTACGATATTATTAAATATGAGAATATACATAAAATATGATATTATCAAATATGAGAATATACATAAAATATGTCATTAAAAAAATAATGTACAAAAAGTTTAATATTACTGAATGTAAGAATATACATAAAATATATCATTAAATAGAATAATGTACATAAAGTATAGTACTACTGAATGTAAGAATGTACATAAAATATAATGTCATTAAATAAAATAATGTACATAAAGCTTAATATTACTGAAAGTAAGAATATACATAAAATATGTCATTAAATAAAATAATGTACATAAAGTATAGTACTACTGAATGTAAGAAGGTACATAAAATATAATGTCATTAAATAAAATAATGTACATAAAACTTAGTATTACTGAAAGTAAGAATATACATAAAATATGTCATTAAATAAAATAATGTACATAAAGTTTAGTATTACTGAAAGTAAGAATATACATAAAATTATTAAATATGACAGTATACAACTACAAAGAATTATTAAAATAAATATGGATAAATATAACCGAGTCAGTGCAGTTTTACAAGAGAAACCGTTTAAAGCAATTCTTCCAGCCGATTTTTAATTACTGTTGCAAAGCAGAGAAAATGGGAGTATTATGATTTAAATATTACAGAGAAGTCCGTAAATAAACGCAGAAAATAAAAAGTTGAATATCGTTTGAAGAACATTTTACGACACGCGTGGTATTTTCTTTGTACATCGTTAACCGTGTAGTATGACCAGATTCGTTAGCCCGTAACGAAAATACCGAAAGCACGCATAATAAACTGCAAAAGAGCAGGGGAAACGTTTCCATTGCAAACTATAATTGCGACAAGACCCGTATTAAATTTTGACTAAACATTGAACCTTTTATTTTCGGAAATAGAAGGGACTATTTTAATTGTTTCTCCAGCGGGTTAATGAAATCCTTTTTTTCGCCAGCCGCTATCGTGTCGCCTTTATTTTGCAATCCCTTTTTTTCTGGTGCAATCCATTGTTTCGCAGTTTTACTCGTGCTGAATGGCGCTCTTTTTCATCGACGTAATCTGCTACATCGCAGACCCTTTGGGGATTACTCTGTGCCAGCACAGAAAAGAATAATTCTATACGTTCCTGTGGCAGCTGAAGACAAGCCGCTTGTTTTTTGTACTTCGTATTTAATAGAAGTCACCGGCACAAAATTAATAAGAAATGCTTCGGTCTGAAAGTTAGCGATTTGTTAGCGTCTTAACCTATCATTTTTTCGATAGGTGCGTCAGAGCTACCTATTTATTACTGCACTGTTAAGACAAATAAAGAACGTTGAAATGTATATTCGGACTTCGGTGATCTTCAATTGTGCAAATTATAATTGGTACCGAACTCGATCTTTATGCACATACGATTTAGGTACGTCATATCTGTACTGCAACGTGCGTCACGAATCTGACTTGATGTCATAACCTAAAAGATTAACTTCGACTGTTTCAGTATTTTTACACATTTGAATACACTTTGGTTTGACATAGAGCTTTGTCAATAAGTCAAAGTAAAATTGTTACTATAATTATAAATATTTAGTTTGCAAAAATTAAATAACTAAAAGAGTTTCAAATACTTTATTTATTTAAATATACGTTCTCAAGTTTTTTAATCTGACCTAACCAATAAAGAAATAAGTTAGAAATTACAGTGGCAAGGAAAATATGTTTTGCACATAGAAATGTACGAAATATAATTTCGTAAACGAAATTATAGGCATAATTATGTTATCGTCAGATATGTTAATTTCAAGCTGTAGTAGAGTAATTATTTAGAAAGGTACAAATTAGTTTGCTCAACGGGTACGACTAAAAAATAATATTATTATTAGTAACCGAAATCAATATTATATTAAATTAATATAATATTTGTGTTTCCTCGAGGGGAACTATTTTCTGTGTATCTGGTTTCGGTTTATTGAAATTGAACCGTGTAAATTTAGTACCGTTTTATATAATTTCGTAATTTCGAACGTGAATTTAATCCCAATTTACTTAACTTCACATGTCAATTCAATTTGAATTTACTCAATTTCAAATGTGAATTTGGTTATACCTCGAGTTCTATACATTTACTTTGTTAACATTGAAAATAAAGTGTACAATGAAATTGTTGTGATATAGATTTTAAATTTCCAAATTCTCAAATGTAGAATCTCTAAAGCTCTTAAAATGTACATACCTAAATACCCAAATTCCTATATTTCTACATTACTAAATTCCAACATTCTTGAATTTCTACACTCCCAAATTTCTACATTCACAAAATTCTACATACCCACATCCCTAAATTCCCACATCTCTAAATACCCAAATCCTTAAATATCCAAATCCCTAAATTCCCCAATCCCTAATTTCCCAAATCCCTAAATTCCCAAATTTCTAAATTGCAACACCTCTAAATATCCAAATCCCTAAATTCCCAAATTTCTAAATTGCAACACCTCCAAATATCCAAATCCCTAAATTCCCAAATCCCTAATTTCCCAAATCCCTAAATTCCCAAATTTCTAAATTGCAACACCTCCAAATATCCAAATCCCTAAATTCCCAAATCTGTAATTTCCCAAATCTCTAAATTTCCCAATCTCTAATTTCCCAAATCCCTAAATTTCCAAATCTCTAAATTCCCAAATCTCTAAATCCCCAAATCCCTAAATCCCCAAATTTCTAAATTGCAACACCTGCAAATATCCAAATCCCTTAAATTCCCAAATCTGTAATTTCCCAATCTCTAATTTTCCAAATCCCTAAATTTCCAAATCTCTAAATTCCCAAATCTCTAAATCCCCAAATCCCTAAATTCCCAAATTTCTAAATTGCAACACCTCTAAATTCCCAAATCCCTAAATTTCCAAATTTCTAAATTCCCAAATCTCTAAATCCCCAAATTCCTAAATTCCAGCACCACCAAATTTCCAAATCCCTAAATTCCCAAATCCCCAAATTTCCAAATCCCTAAATTCCCAAAACCTCCTCATCAATCATATATCTACCCATACCTAAAAATAGATAACCAACAATCAATAATTATTGTCCAACAATCTCGAACAATTAATGATCCTCAACGAACATAATCGCACTTCGAAATAACGTTCAATATATTTTGAAGGATGATAATGAGCATAGAAGTTTTGCAAGCCCCATATTAGGCAAATTGGGTACATGTATGATGAAAACCAAGTCGTTTGAAAATACCCAGGTAACTAGCAGAGTTGTGTAACGCCGGTACAATTAATTAGTCATGCACCCGGTTGGAATAAGTTTCAACCAGCTAATTACTAGCATCTCTTTGCCAGTCACCACGCCACGATGTGGTTTGACACTGATATGACGCGATAGCTGCTGGAATCTCATCAAGCTAGCTTGTGATGACGTGACTATACCTCGAAAAGCCTATCGATCATGTGACCACAACGAATTTGAAGACATTGAGCTTCGTGCTGAATAATCCTGCGTTAATTAAGCTCTTCTGATCTTACAATACACCGAATCGGATAATACCGTTAAATAAATCAACGTAACGTTGATGAAGATCCATCCTCCGGCTGTTATCCGATACCCATCTCTGTAATAAATTTTAATATAATACCTGCTTTTATGCTTCTTTATAATTATGTCCGCGTATATTTTAACCACACAGATTTGAACCGTGCTCGTTTTATAACAAAAATTGCCGCAATTTTCTTCTTAATCCGCGTATCTCGTTAATGTACTCGAGTAACAGTACGCGTTGCCATAACTCGTTTGTTATGTGAAAGTGGAGCACGATTCTTTGAAAATTTGATCAGATTGTCATTTAGATCTACTAAATTTTAGATACGCTACATGACCTTATTATCGAGATTATTTTTTTCTTATATTTAAATATAAAACAAAAAATCTTCACATCAATAATTTGTTTCTTTGTTGAATAATATGTGTAGGTAAAGTAGTTGAAAAAGACGTGTTCTTTATTTTTTCAAAACTTTCACGAAATTTGCATTTTAGAACTGATCAAATTTCAACCCTCATTTCACGTAATTTTCTTATAATTTTCGTTCGAAAATTAAGAATGTTAAGTCAAAATTATTAATGTTTACATGTGCACCTCACATGCATGTCCACACATGGCGCCGTCAAATTATTCATCACGATAATTATTTATTTAAGAATTAATTAATCATTTTAAATTAACTTGTTGCATATTGCAAATTAATTTGTTTCATCCAAATTGTCAATGTCCACAAGTGCACCTCACATGTATGTCCACATACGGCGCCCTTTAGTTGCCCATCACTATATCTATCTACATATGTAAAACTTCGTTATTAATTTTAAATTAACTCGTTTCAAAATGAAAATTAATATATTTTGTCAAAATTATCAATGTTCACAAGTGCACCTCACATGCATGTCCACACATGGCGCCCTCTAGTTGCTCTTCACAATATCTATCTACATATGTAAAACTTCGTTATTAATTTTAAATTAACTCGTTTCAAAATGAAAATTAATATATTTTATCAAAATGATCAATGTTCACAAGTGCACCTCACATATGCACATGTCCACACACCGCACCCTGGAGTTACCCATCACTATATCTGTCTACACATGTAAAGCTTAATTATTAATTTTAAATTAACTCGTTTTAAGTGGAAAATTAATTTATTTTATCGAAATTATCAATGTCCACAAGTGCACCTCACGTATGTACATGTCCACACGCCGCACCCTCGAGTAACCAATCACGATAGCTATCTACAGATGTAAAAATTGCAATAAAAGGCGACAGCTACCCCTACATTAAGGTTTGCCTATCCGCACACGGTGGGTGTGGGCTTTCAACGATCCGGAGGCTTTTACAATATTAAACGAGACATTTTATCAGTGCGGTAGTGGCTGACAAGTAAAATAATTGAGTACACGAGCAGGTCGCCATACTGTAAACCTGTCTGAAACGTTGAAACATTATTCGGTGGTCGAGTAGCGTTAGGCGACCGCATTAACCCCGGAATTAAGAAAATTACCGAGTGGCTGGAACAAGCTGGTCGGTGTAAATTCCTCGCCGGCCTGACTGGCTATTTTTTTGCCGGGCACACGAGAACGAGACAATAATACGTCCGCGGAAAATACGTCGGAATAAAAATTACGACTGGCGGCGCTGTTAATATCTTACGATGGAGTGGGCACTGTAGAAGATCCGTAATTGCAGCCGCTCGCTGAACTTCTGGTCGATTTATGGCGCTGCGATATTCATGATGCCCGCCAAGTAAATGGAATCTAGCCCTACCGTGAAATGAAAAATTTTACTTTCAAACGATTCGTTTGTGTCCCGCGTCGTACAAACACGTACCGTGCGCAATTGCGTTCCCATTTCACCTATTAAATTAACATGTATGACTGGCTTCTCAGATGCCACCGGCTGCCGGTTACCGTAAATGCTTTTTGAGAAAGTACAATGATGAAGAGGGACGTGGTGGTGAGCCAAGAATACGTGTATCCCTCTCGTGCCTGCTAACGAACTAGCAGCGCTGAAATTTTCACGAGAAACTGTAAATAAAGTGCACAAACTGAAAACATAATGAAGCTTTCGCTTTGTGTGATGTGAGATCTTGGTAATATTACGGGTCCCTGTTCTATGCTTATCTTTTTATGAAAGCGTAATTATTTGACTCGAGGAATATTAAGCAATGTTCTACATCAAAGCTGTACTTGGATTAAAAGGAATTCATATTAATACTTTTACCTCATATTTGTGGGAATCTCACTTGATCCGTTCAGAATTTCTACACATAGAGCAATATTGAAAAATTGTATAAAATAGTCTCATCGAGATTTGAACTATTTCCCTCTGAGCCAAATCGAGATACAGAAAATTCCACATAATAACCAAAATATTTGAAAGTTCTCAAAATGAGTTATTGCTAAGACAAATCTTGCGATGTGATCTTTTATCACAAAAAGTAAGAAACAGAACAGGTCCATATCCGGTCTCCAGTGAACAATTGGAATATCTTGAAACGCTATTCAATGTTATTCCCATGTTATCAAGTAGAACAGAAAAATACGTGCAGATCGTTTCGTGAACTGGAGATAAAGTCCGATCGATGCTGCCTTTACGAGCTAAGAAAACTTTGTAGCCTTGAAGCGCGAGGAAATGAAGAACCAGTCCCGACAAACAATTGTAAATCTCTTGCCAACTAACTATCGCCGTATAAACTGAGCCGGATAACCCACTCTTAAGGCTTTTATTGCTTAGCTTTATCGTCCATCGGAGAAGCTATTCTGCTTCACGGTTTTTACACGGAATCAGTATCATTACAAACTTAAAATAACTTCGTTAACAGCTCTGGATAGTTTTGTCACCAAATAACGCCTTGAAAACACGAATACCTGTTACGCTTGATTCAATGCTGACTGCAAATATTAGCTGAATTCGTTTACATATGCAACGCTCTTATTTGATATACCACAGCACGTAGCCGTTTAGGACTTGCACGAAGTACGTGCATTTATAATGCTGTTATGGTACTTGTCTGGCGTGAATTTATGCCACGAGCGAAGATAAATTAATGCTTGGTACAAGGTCAAAGGATCAGACTCTTTGTATCTCTCTGTATTTTTTATTTAGTAAATTGACATGTGAACGGGTTTTGATAGATTAGGTCCTAACTTGACAACTGTAAGAGGACCTATAAATACAAAGGATAATAAATTATAATGACTTTTGTATTCAAGACTTTCTGCTGAATGTTTACTGATTTAACGAAAAGGCTAATTGATCTAAATGAGATACAACCCCTAACTAACCCAAGATAACTTCAAGATTTGGAATGGGTTTAGAGGTCAGGGAGAACCTATCCAACTGTTAATCTAATCAGCTTCTAGCCCTTCGACTAATTTGTTTAACTTAACTAGTTTCACTTGACCTGTTAAATCACTTACTTTACCTACATATAAGGTAATCGAACTTTGGTAATTGATCTTTTCTAGGGAGATAAAGACAATATACATGTGAAATTATGTGTACACAGATTTGGTCTATGTTCAATATTGTGACAGATATGATTACTTAAAAATATTGTATGAAATTGTTAATAGACTTAATGATCTCTAATTATATAAAAAAGTTTCAGTTTCCTGATTTTACAAAGACTTTTGGGTATCAATGATATAGGTACAAATAAATTAGAAGTAGACGAGTTAACATCGTGTTTAATCAAATGAGTATGCGCATTCGCAAAGCGAGTAGAACTGCGCAGGTTGGTTCGTGCGCATGCGCAGATCGGACAGCGCATGCATAGATATTAAAACTATGATTCTGTTGAGAAGTAAACAAATCTGAAATATACGAAAGTTATGACATAGACTACCATTGTTCCCTGTCATAAATTAAGTAAATTTATGTTGGGACACAAATACCGAGTGAAAATTATAACAGTAAGTTCTTTTAGTCTAATGTTAATTAATGTTAAGTCACCTTTGTGTCAGGATTTGTATAATCTATGATACTATTTAATATTGTAAACATTACGATATTACACTGCATAGATTTATCAGAATAAATCTGCGCGAAGTGCAAATGAAATCTGAAATGGAAGAGTGAGGTTATCAATTTCCAAATCCGTGTCTTCAATAATATCGGTTTTCGCCGCGGGCCTAACAACCTCGTCGGGTGTGCTTCAATTTATTAAAAATCTGATCTTATTTTGAAACCAATTGAACGTTGCATTTCACGATCCAGTAAACACACGTTTAAATATCTGTAATATGTTTTATACCGATGCTTAATGAAAGATCAACTGCGCGGCGAACACGGATCGTCGACTAATAAAACCGCTGAAGTGACACAAACACATTTCGTTTCGGTTCATTAAACGTTGCCCGGTTATCAGTTCGGTCGTTTTTAATAAAACGAGACCCGGTGGTTAGCAAAGCATGCCGCTATCGACCTGTGCTCAACGCGGCCGTTCTTGTCGCAACGAATTTCTTCGGCGTGCAAACAGTTGACGTGGGATTTTGGATCGCGAAACACAGATAAACGTTCAATCTGTTCGCAGATCGAAGATAACCCTCGACGATGGATAAAGCCATTCGGGCCAAGCTGAATTTTTCCTTTTTTTTTTTCACTATCCTGCCGCTGCACTGTCCACCAGCTATAGAAAGTCTGTCGATCTTCCTCGCGGATAGTTCGTATCGGCAGCTAGACTAGAATGAAATATCGATTTTCAATCGGGCATAGTTTAACACTCGGACGATTTCGAATAAAATTGCTAGGCCGTGGTCAACTCTATCCGACCCGTTCCTTTAGCTATCGATGATTCTACGATACACGATCAAACCGACCGCTGATGGGAATCGAAGCGTCTACCGGCTATACAGGGAGAGGCGAGGGGGTGCCTGATGTCATTCCAGCTGAGATTTTATGGCTGCAGCCAAGAAAAATAGTTTTCCCGTTTCGATTTCTCTGACTCGTATATCCTCGTTTTTCTCCCGATTTTCAATCGACCCTGTATCCACTTTGAAATAGCGTTAATGAGACCGAGCACATGGACGTTGTACCCTGCTGATCGTCCTGCCGGATAGTGAGTACTTTAATTGGAAAACTTTCCAGCTGTCCCTGTGTTTTGTATCTTTTTTTTCTTTCTTTGCCTGTTATTCTTTGCTCGCCAAATCAGGGATTTATATTCACGGATATTTCGGACGTTCAAACGTCTGCCCAAATCAAGTGTCCACATTGACTATTAAATTGAAATCTTTTAATTCCTTTAATAATTTCAAGCGAATTGCGGAACCTTATATTTTATGGCAGATATTGAAATATGTGCATCACATTTTCAGGTAATATTTTATTTGGTAATCTGATTTCAATAATATTACAAAAATTTATTTTTATTTTAACTTAAGCTGCTGATAATTGAGTATAAAAAGGAAGTATACGAGGTATGCGATAAAAGTATATAGTCACAAGATTAAAATAGAAAAATTTTGTTTACTTATATCATTATAGTGCTATATGTGCATGTTTGATTTGGAAGATTTGCATGTGGGAAATCGTTCAATACTGTGTGAGTAAATTCTAAATAAATATGACAATTTTTGAAGTTGTTTAAATTATAAAATGTAATATACTTGAAAGGACAAACATATTAAATGTAATTTAATATTAAAATATTAAAAAAACTTCTTATGTTCGTTAAGAATCTGAGAATTTTCAAACTTGAAAATTTAAAAAATGAGAAACAAGAAAATTTAGCAAATTCGTTTCAGACCAGTAAGAATTCGAAAATTCGTAGCATTTGAGAGTATATCCGAAAATTTGACACCAAACAATTTTCTAAAATATAGTTCCCTTACTTTTGCAATAGACCACGTATTTTAAATGTTGTAGAGGACCAATGATTCTATCCATTACCGTATAACATGTTTACGCAGGTTAACACGAGGTAAGGTCCAAAACGCGATGGCAAATAGTTAAACCTTGTTTGTTCAGCAAACAAAGGACAGCTGTTAATATTAGCACTGTTTGTACATAATAGATGTTTCTACATATACAAAGCTCGTTATTAATCAAACAATGTACGACAGTAAACATTAAAGCTTCCTTGAATCAAAAGATTATCTTGCATTTTTAAGAATTAATTTCATTTTACACTCTTTGCATCTTGTTTATTTACACGGAATAGTGTTCGATTATCGAACAGTGCCGAACGTCCTTTTCAGCGCATGCAGCTTCTTTTTCGCGCTAATCCATTAATCATTCATCTTTGTTTGCTTATCCCGAACACGCTCAATTAATTGCCCAATGGTGTATGTACACATTCGAGCCGATTTGTACTCTTTGTTCACACGTGGAACGATAACAAAAGGTTTCAAACAAAGATTCTTGTTAATTCTTTCAACAATTTTTGTTGAACGATAATTACAATATTTTGTTCACGATTTATATTATAAGCTATTATTAATAATTGTTTTGATCTTATATATCTATTGTATTCAATACTAAAACTATTAGTTAAACTTACTGGTTTAACATTAATTTTATAGAACATAATTTTATAGTACAATATAAATTGATTTGCAGAATTATGTCAACAAAAGTTAACACACAATATCTAATTTTAATTTAAAATAAGATGCGCCATTTTGTTAATGCACTTTCACCCAACTGCCTATTATATTTTATTAAGATAAATAATGGTTGTATACGTTATTTTGGTATTTATTTTCAATATAAAAGTTTGTATTTAGCGCCGATAATTCCAGTGTTACTGCTCTTATGTTTAACTTCTTCTCTCATATATTATATTATAATCTCGTCAAGGCCACATGTGTGTATCACATGCATCCTCCTTTTTAATTCAATAACTTCGCGTGACACTTTTTTCCGCTATCCTCAGCGCCCTCGCGTGCTCCACATATAAAACGTCCCCATTTCGCACAGCGTCCAAATAAGTGTCACCCGAACCAATTCACTTACAAGTTTGCAAATAATAATACAAATCAATTCGAATTTCGAACGTCGTTCGTAAAGCGTTACTTGAAAACATGGTAAATCAGCGCGCGGCTCCAAGTGCGGAAATGGTAGATGTAAATTGGTAATACAGCAGATTGATATCGATTTTTCGGTGAGTACGGTAAATTTCTTTCGCTGTGAAATCAGTGATTTATATTCGACAAGATAGAACATCCAGTAGTGTTCCGCGCGGTGTAGTCGCATCTATTAAAATGGCGCGTCCACGGGCGCGCGGTATACGCGTTTATCACGAAACACGGCAAATATCCGGGCATAGGCGTAAAATTTGCATCTCAAAAAGGCAGGCCGAACAAGCTCTCGCGTCGCTGCACATTCGATAGACGCCCTGATGACAGGGCGGACCGCTTTGTATCACCGCGCGTACATATATTCAGCGCGAAAAGAGCGCCGGCTGTAATTAAAATTACAATCCTTTGTGGCCATTTCATGCGGTTTTCGTTGGTATCGTTAGCCTGACGAGTTGCTGTTATTTTCAGAATATAATTCAGTCTGCGTCGTGTACACCAGACCGTTCCTGAATTATGTATTAGTTTGTATTTGCGGCACGGAACTTACGAGCCGGCCGAGTCGCTCGCGTTTGAACCTGTAAGTGTTGCGCTGAATTAACAAGGCGTTCGGTGTCACCATGGAAAACGTTTCGACGGTGAAATTGTTCGACGTAATCTGTTTCCTCGTTTACAAAGATGTGGGTTAGCGTATTCTTTGCTACGTTAGATTATTCTTTGCTAGGTTTGGTTATTCTTTAAGAGATTTCGTTATTCTTCGATAGCTTCGGTTATGGCTTAGGTATTCTTTGGTGAGTTAGCTTACTCTTTGCTAGGCTCAGTTATTCTTTGCTGACTTAGGTTACTCGTTGCTAGGTTTGGTTATTCTTTGCTACGTTAGATTATTCTTTGCTGGGTTAAGTTATTCTTTAATAGATTACGTTATTCTTCGATAGCTTCGGTTATGGCTTAGGTATTCTTTGGTGAGTTAGCTTACTCTTTGCTAGGTTCAGTTATTCTTTACTGACTTAGATCATTCGTTGCTAGGTTTGGTTATTCTTTGCTAGGTTAAGTTATTCTTTAATAGATTAGGTTATTCTTCGATAGCTTCAGATATGGCTTAGGTATTCTTTGGTGAGTTAGCTTACTCTTTGCTAGGTTCAGTTATTCTTTGCTGACTTAGGTCATTCGTTGCTAGGTTTGGATATTTTTTGCTAGGTTTGGTTATTTTTTGCTAGGTTTGGTTATTCTTTGCTAGGTTTAGTTATTCTTTAATAGATTTCGTTATTCTTCGATAGCTTCGGTTATGGCTTAGGTATTCTTTGGTGAGTTAGCTTGCTCTTTGCTAGGTTCAGTTATTCTTTGCTGACTTAGGTCATTCGTTGCTAGGTTAGATTATTCTTTGCTAGGTTAAGTTATTCTTAAATAGATTACGTTATTCTTCGATAGCTTCGGTTATGGCTTAGGTATTCTTTGGTGAGTTAGCTTATTCTTTGCTAGGTTCAGTTATTCTTTGCTGACTTAGGTCATTCGTTGCTAGGTTTGGTTATTTTTTGATAGGTTTGGTTATTCTTTGCTAGGTTTAGTTATTCTTTAATAGATTAGGTTATTCTTCGATAGCTTCGGTTATGGCTTAGGTATTCTTTGGTGAGTTAGCTTACTCTTTGCTAGGTTCAGTTATTCTTTGCTGACTTAGATCATTCGTTGCTAGGTTTGGTTATTTTTTGCTAGGTTTGGTTATTCTTTGCTAGGTTAAGTTATTCTTTAATAGATTACGTTATTCTTCGATAGGTTCGGTTATGGCTTAGGTATTATTTGGTGAGTTAGATTATTCTTTGCTAGGTTCAGTTATTCTTTGCTGACTTAGGTCACTCGTTGCTAGGTTTTGTTATTCTTTGCTACGTTAGATTATTCTTTGTTAGGTTAAGTTATTCTTTAATAGATTAGGTTATTCTTCGATAGGTTCGGTTATGGCTTAGCTATTCTCTGGTGAGTTAGCTTATTCTTTGCTAGGTTCAGTTATTCTTTGCTGACTTAGGTCACTCGTTGCTAGGTTTTGTTATTCTTTGCTACGTTAGATTATTCTTTGTTAGGTTAAGTTATTCTTTAATAGATTAGGTTATTCTTCGATAGGTTCGGTTATGGCTTAGCTATTCTCTGGTGAGTTAGCTTATTCTTTGCTAGGTTCAGTTATTCTTTGCTGACTTAGTTCATTCGTTGCTAGGTTTGGTTATTTTTTGCTAGGTTTGGTTATTCTTTGCTGACTTAGGTTATTCGTTGCTAGGTTAGGTTATTCTTGGTGGAGATGCTGCATCATCAGTACACCATACAAAGCAACAGTATACTTACATGAGTATATTATATGAATATATCGGGTCTGTTAAATTTTGGAGCATGGTGATTTTGTAATTTAAGAATTCTCAACGCAGATCTTCAGAGAGCTAAACAACAACAGCATCCATTACGGTTCCATCACATCATATGTTTAAAGATTTCAAATTAAAGACTACAACTTAAATACCTCCTTTGTTAGGAATTTGAAAATTTTAGAGCATGATGATTCTGGAATTTAAGAATTCTCAACGCAGATCTTCAAAGAGCTAAACGACATCATCCATTACGGTTCCATCAAACCATCATATCTTTAAAGATTTCAAATTAAAGACTACAACTTAAATACTTCATTTGAAAATTTTAAGGCATGAATTTCAGAATGTTCCAGCTCACCAAACAGCTCATTTCACCGAACCGTCATTCCAAGAAGAACCCATCTCACGTTATCCCCGGAATGCGAGGGTCAAACATACGCTCCCCATAACAAGCACGTGTTAATACCACTTCTTGTCCTTCGTTTCTATACAAATTAGCCGGGTTTGCTCAACAGTTTATCGTACGTGGCATAACAACAGCAATTAGAGAAACGAAGCACGTTTCGGGTGAATCTCGTGTAGCTGAAGGGTGAATGCAAGGTCCAGCCACACCGGTCGTTATCCTTGGCTATTGTAAACAAGGGAAGGATGATGTATTCGGCCACTTATCGATACTTAAGCGTAATAACCGTGCGTGTACGGGTGCGTGCGTGTAAATGAGAGAAGGAAACTATATCGGTTGCGCGCGCAACGCGGACCAGTGTATCGATTTGATATTTGTCGTGTTTCCCGCTCAAGGGTTGCGAACCTTTTTTTTTCAAATTGCTCCTGCCGCATGCACCCTGCCACTCGGGCTGACGTGCGGCCCTTGATAAACAGCCACAGGTGTGCATTTCACCATAAGGGTGGAAGAAGGCGCGAATCTTCCTGTTAGGCGAGATCATCGCTGATAATGTCCGCACTATTTCAACGAGAGTGACGTAACTTTGTAAAGTTGGGAAAATGTGTTTTTCAAGTCAAATTGTTTCCGAACGGATTAGGTTAGATATGACATGGGTCACATTTTTGAAAGACGTTAATTTTGTATTGCAAATTTTGTTTGTACATGGAAATTTAGAAATTTTTGTTGTTGGAAATTTGGAAGTGGGATTTTTAGTGGAAGTTAGGGGATTTTATGATTTGAGAACTTGAAGTTTTAGAAAATTTGTTAGGGTCATTTCGGAAATTTCGTTATGTGAAGGTAGTGGAAATTTGGGGGGTTTAGGGATGTAGGAGTTACGAAATTTTTACATTTGGAAATTTACAAATTTACAAATTTAGAAATTTACAAATTTAGAAATTTACAAATATACAAATTTAGAAATTTAGAAATTTACAAATATACAAATTTAGAAATTTGAAAATTATCAAACAAAAAATTTGTCAACCCATGCACACAATAGTGAATTATCAAGTAGACAATTTTACCATTCATCAGAAATAAATTCCTCGAATTCTTGAAAGGATCTCCTCTCTCCTTTATACGCATTAAAGATATAAAAGTACTGTAGTCCACAGTATACCTTACAAGCGCTCTTCCGTGCGTTTGAAATCACTTTATACGTAAATTTATGCTCGAAATAATGTTCTTCGTTATAAATTACCTACCCTCCTTTATTATTCGCGAATATTAACCTTTTACACGCAGACGATTTAAAACTTTCTGAAAGTGTTTTCTTCCGTCATTGTGGCATAACTTTGCTCGTTTCCTACAACGCAATGTAACTGGTTTTAAAATACTTGTCTGTTTCCATAAACTTTTTTATGGGTCCATATATACTATTACAGCTACGATTTCGCTGCTGTATTCAACTGTTTTTGCATGTACGTAAAAAAAACACCGTTTTTGTAATGTTCAGATTTTTGAATTTACAAATTTTTTACTTTTCAAGCTTGCGAAATTGCAAATTTTTTAATTTAATTACATAGAAATTTTAAGTCTTTTCGGACTTCTAAATTTTCAAATTTTTGATGAAGATATTAAAATTTAAGCACTGCATAAAATGTTCCGTTTATATGGCCCTCTCAATCATTTTATCCAACATTTGCATTTAGGCCATATAACGAGACTGTACCATATTTCACTCCAATCAACCGAATACGTCATAAATACCTGCTAGAACATTTATGGAACGATTATTATAGAATGCTGCTTTGTAGCGTTATGTGATTTTCTCCAAATACGATTATTTGTCAGAACAGGATTATCTATCGATGAAAATCGATACCAGAACTCACGACACTCGGTACACGTTGGGTAAACGATCGTACGTGTGCAGCATATTTCAAAGTCTTCGGCTATTTTCCCAACAATGAAACGCAACTTGTTTTTTCATGTGGTTCCCGCTGCTACTACTGGTGACTTGTTTACAAAATATTGTATGCACGCGGTGCAAATACTGCAGGGGGTCTAATAACCGAATACAAACACCACTATTACCCGTTCAGCACATTTCGTTAAACCTTTAGTCTCCGTATTCGAATCATATGTAGACCGATCGAACAAACAAAGCGCAGTGTTCCACAAAAAGTGTACGTCGGTTCTGTATTTTGTTTCGGCACCAAAAACAATTTGCTTCGGTTCAAAATTTCAATGGTAGAGAGGCGGTGGAATGTAGTATAGAATGGAGAAAATATTAATTTAAATTTTCACGGAGCAAACAATGTATGTTTTTAACTTAATATTGCGTTATATGGCCGTGTTTGATGGTGAAATTAAAAGTGAAACGTTGGGTATTATTCAAAATGGCGGTGGATGTTGGAGTAAGAAAATTTTTGTTTGAGTTGGGACTGTTTTTGATTACTACTTATTTCATGGTTACATGTTATTTCAATGTGCATTTGATTATTATATGTTAGATTATTACACGTTAAATTACTGCGCATTAGATTATCACGTATTAGATTATTACACGCTAGATTACTACGCGTTGGATTATCACGCATTAGATTATTACACGCTAGATTATTACGCGTTGTAATTATTAGACGTTGGATAAACAAGCGTTACATTACTACGAGCTAGATAACCACGGGTTGGATTACTGAGCGTTCGATATCCACATGTTAAATTACTACGCATTCGATAATAACGTGTTAGATTTGATTGGAGTACAACGAGCTAGATAACCACGCGTTAGATTGCTATGTGTTCGATATCCACGTGTTAGACTACTACACGCTCAATAATCACGCGTTAGATTACTACACGTTAGATTATCACGCGTTAGATTACTACACGTTAGATTATCACGCGTTAGATTACTACGAGTTTGACTACTACGCATTAGATTACTACACGTTAGATTATCACGCGTTAGATTACTACGAGTTTGACTACCACACATTAGCTTTCTACACGTCAGATTACTACGCCGTGTAAATGTTACGTGATAAATAACCACGCGTTATTTCAGCACACGTTGTACGACTACGTGTTAGATCGCTACGTTACATTGCCATACGTTAGACCGCCACACGTTATATTACTACACGTTGTAGATATATGTACACGTCAGGTTACAATATGCAGTGTATCTATGCATTAAATCGTCACATACTGCATATTGTACCACTACGTGTTATATTTCCACGCATTGTACGACCACACGTTAGATTATATGTTATATTGTTACACAGAGTGTCCCTATACAAAATATACACATTATTATCGTACAATTCAATAAATAAAATGAAGGAATGTTTGACATGTTGACTATTCTAAAACTAGTAATATTAAAAATAACTACAATGATATATAATATTTGTGACGTTATGTTAATTTATTATTTTTTCGTTTGATATTCAATCTAGCATTTATGTCGACTATATTAATATTTAAGATATTTTATATCGAATATCCTGTATTTTTACACGTTATATGGTCATATTCGCCATTATTCCTACTTATCGTTAGTTACGCCAATGGCGTTGGAAGATCATTTTATTCCATGAAAACGAGGGAACAAAGCATAATATCGAACAGCAGGTGGTGTAAATAAATTTATTCCGTACGCTGCCGCGTTTTCTTCCCTCTATATCCATTCTCTTATTCTTTTCTATCAGAATATATAAACACGCGGTTCGCGACACAAAGGGCGGCGAGTAGGGTTCGTCAATTCAGATATTGAACGGCCAGATATCGAACTTGGAAAATATTTACAATGAAAACTCCCCGAGAAAAGCGGTATTCAGTTTGTTTGTATTTCCGTGCCACTCAAGCGCCATGCCATTTTCACGAATATCGGTCGAACTTTAGAAACGATCGTCCTGAAAACTTTTACACGTCGCTGTATCCTTACCGAGTGAAAAGTAACTTAGTCGTGTATAACTCTTTGACGAATCAGTCGAGACATCTCACAAATTTGTCTATTTGCCCGTGAAAGGGAATACGGGATGCGCCATCTTGAAATAGCTATTGCAAAATGGAGAAGTCGGAGGAATTTTTTGAGGAAACAGTTGTCAAAGTTAATATTTTGCCATTTTTACATTTTACTGTTTTACTGTTTTATTACTTTACTACTTTACTACTTTACTATTTTACTATTTTACTATTTTACTATTTTACTATTTTACTATTTTACTATTTTACTACTTTACTATTTTACTATTTTACTATTTTACTACTTTACTACTTTACTACTTTACTACTTTACTACTTTACTATTTTACTATTTTACTATTTTACTATTTTACTATTTTACTATTTTACTATTTTACTATTTTACTACTTTACTACTTTACTATTTTACTATTTTACTATTTTACTATTTTACTATTTTACTATTTTACTATTTTACTATTTTACTATTTTACTATTTTACTATTTTACTATTTTACTATTTTACTATTTTACTATTTTACTATTTTACTATTTTACTATTTTACTATTTTACTATTTTACTATTTTACTATTTTACTATTTTACTATTTTACTATTTTACTATTTTACTATTTTACTATTTTACTATTTTACTATTTTACTATTTTACTGTTTTAGTATATTAGGACTTTACTGTTTCACTATTTCAGGGTTTCACTATTTTAAAATTTCACTACTTCACTACTTCACTACATCACTACTTCACTACTTCACATCTTCACTACTTCGCATCTTCACTACTTCTCATCTTCACTACTTCACATCTTCACTACTTCACATTTTCACTACTTCACATCTTCATTACTTCACATTTTCACTACTTCACAACTTCACTATTTCACTAATTCACTAACACACTATTCTACTATTCTACTCTGTTATTATGTCACTATTATTATTGTACTGTTTCACCATTTCAGAGTTTCACTTTTCCATTATTTCACTACTTCTCAACTTAACAACTTCACTATTTCACTACTTCTTTATTTGACTATTTTACTATTTCACTATTTCACTACTTCTCTAACGTACTACTTCACCATTTTACTATTTTATCATTTCAAAACGGTGATTCTTCGATTCCTTGCAATATGTAGGTACAATTTTGAGGTTATGTACATTTCAAAATGTATAAATGTAATACATGTGAGACATGATACATGGTACCTCATAACTTATACCTTTCCGAAACATACAGTAATTTACTCAAGATTCTTGAATTCACAGATTCTCCATAGCAAAATGCATTGAAAATCTCAAATATCAGCTCATAGTCAGAACTTGAATAATTCATGAACAACCACCTACCTTTTAATTTACCAGTGCTCTATCACTTCAAAATGAATACCTTGAGGTCCAAAAATGAGTCTACCTGAGAAATACTGTTTAAGTGTTTGAATGGACACCATGAATTGGCTGTCATTGAAAAGGTCTGAGCAACAAACACTGTACCAGATATTCTCCACGCATTTGAACATATTTCTTCACTTTCAGTTAAACATTCAAACGACATTCTTGCCAGCTCTCAAAATAAAATATATTAATATTTCCCATAATTGTTTAATAAAGTTGCATGGATTTGTTCATCCCTACGATTCCCTTTCACATAAGTACTGTGGAGCAACCACGCCCTTAGGAGCACCCCGTTCAAGATTTTAAAATATCCTCCTCAATGCTCGATATGGAAAGTTAGCGCGGAGCAACCAGTAAAAGGATCAAAACTTAAATGAAGTTAGCGCTCGGATAGAGAATTCTTGGCGAACGGAAAGGAAATCGCGGGGGCGAGGGGGCAAGGGGGGCAAAGAGGCAAGGATTCTGCGGGCAATCGGGCGGTATACTTGCCACCTGCAATTCCTTCTTCTCCTCCTCTTCATCAGCGCGCCATTTTACCTCGTCCGCTTCCGAGTCGTTGCTGCACTTTAAATAATATTTTGCAGAACAGCCGATCCACAGAGGCACTGTTTTCCTGCTCGAAGAAACGTTTCACTTAAACCACCGTCCTTCCAGCAAATTCATTTCCCCTCTAAGAGTCCATTAAGACTGTTACATCTTTCCGTACAATTTGTTTTGCTTTCCGAATGCCGGTCCAGTCTATGGGGACGATATAAATGCGCTCGTACAATGTAATCATGCAACTTCCTCAACCATTCGTCGAAATGGGGTTAAAGAAGATTAAAACGGTATCGGTTCTTATTTCGTATATCGTATTTTGTTTTTGGAGGCGCGTGTGATTTTATGTGGAGCTACAGTGGCGCCAGCTATGGTACTCAATTGTATTTAATACTTGGATATAATATTTTGCAATAAAATTATTGTAGACAATACTGTTGACGTTTGCAGAAATTATTTTTTGAAACTAATACGTGATGGAGGTTCTACAATATAATTTTTAACTAATTTGTCGAGGGCAGTGTTAATTGACTTATGAAAGACTAAAATTCGCCTTGCAATTATCTCTCGAGTATTATTAACTTTTAGGGCTTATACAATGTGAAAAAGGTTGTATTTAATGAGAAAGGTAAATGCAATCTTTTGCCACTAGTGGCGCCACCAGCATGTCTAACCTAACCTATAAGGATTTTCGTGGTGACATCTGTTATTAGTGTTTTAATTCTTGTTTAATTAGTTTACAATATGTTTATAATTTGTCAGAAATGATTTCGATAGTCTGTACTTTCTGAAAATCTTATTTGTTAAACGATATTGGGGCTAAATTAATAATACAAATATGCAATGTGTACAATTTTATAGAAGAAACAAAGTGTGTGAAACTTAGCTTGATGGTTTACGCAGTAAAAGTGAAATAAAAAGTATATAACAAAATTTTCATTATCTTGACATATTAGTATGGTACACTAATGGTCATCAAGAATAAATTTTATCCATTTGTATATATTTTTGTATCAATATACCAATGTTCAAAATAAGATGTCGCTAAAAAACATGTAATGAAAATGTAACAAATTTTCATCTTCATGTGCATATACAGGGTGTTCCACAATAAATGTTTAATATAACTGCTCAACAATAAATAACAGAACAACAATGTTCTCGACTTGTATTTTCTTATTCCAAACCTTTATTTTCGACATCTCAACAATAAAATCTTTTCTATATTTTTTTAAAATGAATTTTCCACCTCTTCTGACTGACAAATTATATATCGGTTGATTTCCCACAACTAATTGTCCGTATTAATTATAATGGTCCACAATGAAGTCGAATATTCAAAGCAAAGCAGTAAGACACAAATAAAAGAGACAGGAAGAAACAAAGGATGAAGGACAAAGCAGGATGGAAAGGATGGAGAATTGGATGCAAGAAAAAGAAGAGACGAAGCTATTTCCTTACAGAGTGACGCTTTGCCTGTAGATCTGAGACAGAAGTGGAAAGACTCTAATTCGCCAAGCAGAGGCTGCGACCAGAAAGTCGAGTTCTCTGTTCGCTTTTCGCCTTGATATCTAGATTCGTGACATGTCTCCTTCCCCCGTTCATTTACCCTTTGACGCGTAGGATCCTTGCATCCATTAATGGTGGATTAGCCGCAACTGAAATTCGAAGAGAGACTCCCGAAAATAACCGAATGTTTATTTTATTTTGTGCGGTGAGCGATTCCATCTAAAAATTTCAAATTCTCTTTACCTTTACATTTTTTTCATTTCTCTTACAAATGTTCAAATCTTCGAGTTCATAGATTTTTAAATGTACAAATTGGAAACATTTTTTAATTCCTAAATCCCTAGATTTCTATATGTCATGATCTAGAAAGCTCAAAGTCTTCAAGTCCCTAAGTTGCTATATGATTAGATCTTGAAATTTATACGTCTTTAAATTTTTAAATTTGCAAATTCCCATATTCATAAATCCCTAGATTCTCAAATTCTTATTTTCCCAAATTCCTGTTTCCCCAAATCCCTAGGTCTCCTAATTTCTATATCCCAAAATTCCTGGATTTTCAATATCTTTTTTCTTCAAATTCCTAGATCCCAAATTTCTGGATCACCATATTCTTGTGTCCCCTAATTCCTATATCCTCAAATGCCTAAATCCCCAAATTTCTATATCCCCAAATTTTTGGATCCCCAATTCCTATGTCCCCAAATCCCAAAATCCCCAAATTTCTATATGCCTAAATCCCTTTCTCCCCAAATTCTGGTGTCCCCCAATTCCTATATCCCCAAATCCCTAAATCCCCAAATTCTATGTCCCCAAATTTCTGGATCCCCAATTCCTATGTCCCCAAATCCCTAAATTAAAAAATTTCTGTATTCTTAAATCCCTAAATCCCCAAATTCTTGTGTCCCCCAAATCCTATATCCCCAAATCCCTAAATCCCAAAATTTCTATATCCCTAGATCCCTTTACCCCAAATTCTTGTGTCCCCAAATTCCTCATATCCCCAAATCCCTAATCACCAAATCCCTACGTTCCCAAATTTCTAAGACACCAAAGTCCCACCAAGTCCCTAAACTTCCATATCCCTAGATTCCCAAGTCCACAAATTTTTAACTAATCTCCAAATTTTCAAATTCATAAATATCCCTAAAAATCAACGTGTATGGGCTTCTCTCCTCCTTATCCCAATTCCCCTAGGAAAGTCAGATTTATTCTGTAATGTACATAGCCATTGTTTTGCAAATAATATTGTTGACAGGCAGCAGATAGCCATGTATCGTACGGTGAATTATGATGTTCGTTATTAAGGATACAAGCACTAGTGACATTAGATAATATCTGCAGTTATTACTAGCACGTTGGTCGCCACTGAAGTAACAAATGCAGTATAAACTTTCCCGTTCATGTTTACCACTGTGATTTTAGAACGCATTTGCAAACATTGCAGTAATGTTCTACTAATTAATCATGCTAAAGGACGATAAGCATATTGTGTCGCAAACACGTGTTCGTTTGCTGCGACAATAATATCAAATATTTCCGTATACAGAATTGAGAACGTTGACATTGTCGATCAGTATGCGCTGAAGTGTTGTTCATTGGTTTATTATAGAAAATAATACTTGCAGTAGAAAATGCACTAACTATAAATTTAAATAATGTATACGCAAGAAACGTGGAGGTGATGAAACAATGTGATAGCGGCTTAAAGCGGTACGTCGCGTAGGATCGTCACACTGGTTTGTTTAGGTTGCAACATATTACGTCACTTCAAGAGATTACCCTGATGTCCATCGGTGTGTTTAAGCATCTCAAACAACACGCCATCTTTGTTTGCTCAGGTCATGATATATCATATCGCTTTAAGTGATCTGCCTGCGTTACAGTCTCCATTCGATGTAAGACCCGAGATGTTCAACACTTCCTATACTACCGAAATGTACAACTAAAGTATACAATTAAAATGTACCAATAAATTGTACAATTCAAATGTGCAACCGAAATGTACAAACTGTACAAGCCAAATGTGCAACCAAAATGTATATATGAATTTTATGAGCAGAATGTACAACTGAAATAATGAAGTGCAATATATGTATTAAAAAATTTAAGGTTATTTCTATTTTTTATATCTGTAGACATATGAATAATATCTAAACATGTGATCAAACAGGTTCCATTATTATGCGGGTCCTATATATGTTTTATCTCAAAGGAATTGATGTCCTATTACTATATTCAACATACTTCACTTGCTCGTTTTATGCACACCCGTTTAGTGCACTCTCGTTTAATGTCCGTTCGTTTAATGTACGACAGGAACGCACATCTCTTACATGTAGTACTCACATATGTCTCCTACCTTACTATTATTATATATAACATACTTCACTCGCTCGTTTTATGCATTCTCGTTTAATGTACGTTCGTTTAATGCACACTCGTTTAATGTACGATAGAAACGCACATCTCTTACACATACTATTCACATATGTCCCCTACCTTACTATTATTATATATAACATACTTCACTCGCTCGTTTTATGCACACCCGTTTAATGCACTCTCGTTTAATGTACGATAGAAACGCACATCTCTTACACGCAGTATTCACATATGTCTCCTACCTTACTTTATTGCTCATTACACATCTACCCAATGAGTGGACAACTCATGGGCGAGGCGTGTACATGATTTATTTTCGTTTAATGTCCCTGAGAGTTCGCACGAACAGAGCACCGCAGCGTGCATTAATCGAGCGCCTACTGTACTTCTTCCACGGAATCAGCATCAATCGTGCACAAGAATGTGAAGAAATAAATTGCTTCCAAACAAATTCCCATAATCCAGTGCGCCCTCCACGAAAGTACATTACCGGTAACAAAATGTCCATCGAATTCCACTTAAAATCGACGGAGCTTAGTCGTTTTTTTTTCTCGGCAGCTTATACGGTTTCGGATCGACCGCTCCTTTTTCTTCCATTCTTTTTGCATAAATCCCTCTGGGAAGGAGGTAAATTACGGCGCGTGCACAGTAATTACCACAGTATTCGGTAGCTTGTGTTCATGTTGCTACAGTGCCGGTATAGAGCTAATAACCGGTTCCTCCTTTTTCCCTGCATTTCCCTCGAAATTCCAGCTCGTGAATCGTCTCCGTTTCTCAACGCCTGTTGTTGCCTCGCTTCTTCGCACGTGC
The DNA here is from genome assembly GCA_945859595.2 of Megachile willughbiella. Lineage (NCBI taxonomy): Eukaryota > Metazoa > Arthropoda > Insecta > Hymenoptera > Megachilidae > Megachile > Megachile willughbiella. The sequence goes on from OX243807.1 coordinate 6,690,429, forward strand.
TCCGTTCTCCTCTCGTGCTCGGACGTGGCCAGGATCATGATGGCCCGTGGTTTCCTAGCTAACCGATAGCAATAATTCTAGGAAAATGCCGCGATAGATTCTCTCCGGTCCTCACTCGTGTCGTCATTATTTCTACGCCCGGTGGTCAATACGCTCGCACAGCCCAGAGAACTTTGGCCCCGGACCCGTACCTTCGAATAATCCCCGTTACTTTTATCGGATTCCTGTCGTGCAGTCATACACTCAGACACCAGAAAGTGTTTCCCTGTAAAATGGCGTACTCCGGCAGCTCTGTATCGTCGAACAGAGACGGTCTATCGTTGTTACGATCCCTGTGGTTGCTATGAAAGTCACGAGTGCTTTACGGAAATCTTTTGGCGGTTATCTTTTTATTAACTTCTGAGATTCCCTGCATCTGGCTTCGCTCGAACTTTGCCCGGAACGTAAATTGAAATTCGATCGCCTCATTCTCGTTGGAAACTTCGCAAGATGGAGACACTCCGTCGACTTAATTCGCTCCGGATATTCTAGACAGCTTCGTCATCTCGGAATATTAGGAATCATTGAAATCGTACGGGTGTTCGTCACGTTCGATATCACGTACAGGTAGTTCCCCGATTTAGGGGCTCCAGAAGTAATCTCTTGCCGAAGATGAGTTATCTAGCAGCTAATACTATATGCATTCTTTTCTATACCTACTGGCTTTCTCTTTGCAGTTCCATTAATATTTGTGCAATTTATGTATTTATTGTTGCATGCATTTATATATTATACTGTATATTTTAACACTAAACATTTATTCCAGATTTAAAACATATGTAAATAGACATTTATCGAGCGGTTATCTGTTAGTATGTTGCTTAAAAATCATATTGTATATTTTAACATGTACCATTTATTCCAGGTTTAGAACATATGTAAATAGACATTTATCGAGCGGTTATCTGTTAGTATATTGCTTACAAATTACATTGTATATTTTAAGATGTACCACTTATTCCAGATTTAAAACATATGTAAATGGACATTTATCGAGCGGTTATCTGTTAGTATGTTGTTTAAAAATCATATTGTATATTTTAACATGTACCATTTATTCCAGGTTAAGAACATATGTAAATAGACATTTATCGAGCGGTTATCTGTTAGTATGTTGCTTACAAATTACATTGTATATTTTAACATGTACCACTTATTCCAGATTTAAAACAGAAGTAAATGGATATTTATCGAGCGGTTATCTGTTAATATGTTGCTTAAAAATCATATTGTATATTTTAACACTAACCATTTATTCCAGATTAAAACATATGTAAATAGACATTTATCGAGCGGTTATCTCTTAGTATGTTGCTTAAAAATCATATTGTATATTTTAACATGTACCATTTATTCCAGATTTAAAACAGAAGTAAATGGATATTTATCGAGCGGTTATCTGTTAGTATGTTGCTTAAAAATCATATTGTATATTTTAACACTAACCATTTATTCCAGATTAAAACATATGTAAATAGACATTTATCGAGCGGTTATCTCTTAGTATGTTGCTTAAAAATCATATTGTATATTTTAACATGTACCATTTATTCCAGATTTAAAACATCTGTAAATGGACATTTATCGAGCGGTTACCTATGAGTCTGTTATTTATATATTATAGTGTATACATTAACAATTTATTTCAGATTGAAAACATATGTGAATGGACATTTATCGAGCGGTTACCTATGAGTCTGTTATTTATATATTATAGTGTATACATTAATAATTTATTTCAGATTGAAAACATATGTGAATGAACATTTATCGAGCGGTTACCTATGAGTCTGTTATTTATATATTATACTGTATATTTTAACATTAACCATTTATTATAAAACATATGTAAATAGATATTTATCAAGCGGTTATTTGTTAGTATGTCATTTATCAAACAGTTACCTATGAAGCGGTTATTCATCAAGCGTCTATTTATCAAGCGGTTAATCACATTTAACACCGCAGTCCTTTTTGTCGCAATTATGACGATTCAACGCTTCGTCGTACGTGATTATGAGCGGAACGAACCAGGTAGAAGGCGAATGCGTAAAGTGTGCGTCGTTGAAGTCACTTCCGACAACATTCTCCCGGCGCCTGCATAGATTACAACCAAGGAAAGCGAAGGACCGCGTAAAATGAATCGGTCGAGCGTGAAACGGTAATGTACGAGCGTAACCGTAACAAGACATCCAGCTTCGCGCTCGAATACAAAACCTAACGCGACGAAGCATACGCTCGCGGATCGCGCTGACTGTTAACCGTGATAATTGTAGTTTATAACGATTGTTCGCTGTTGCTATAATGTCGCGACAGAAATTGTCGCGATTTTATGGAAGGCCGGCCGACAATCGAGCGATTTAACTCGGCACACCCAGAAAACCGGTGTTCGCGAAATTTATCGGCGCGTCCGGCTGTCGTTGTTACTTTCAATCGCTGAAAATTCGTTTCGTCGCGTGCTCCGTCGCTTGAACTCGTCATGATTCGAATCGACGAAAATTTATCGCCGTTTTTCGTAATAAAGTACGAAATTCGGGGCAAACGACGTTCAATGATGCTGATGGTGATATTTATGTAATTAATTAATTACAAGTCCTTTATCAGTATTCTGATTTTGGTTGCTTGGTAAGCGAAGAATTTATTGAATAGAAGTCAGATAATCTAAATTTTACAGATTGATATACAAAATTCTGTTCGGTACTGCTGCTGAACATTCCTATCTTGTATTATTTATTTATTAGGATTTATTATTGTTATTTAGGCTTTAAATTATCATGTATTAGATTACTACGCGTTGGATTACTACGCATTGAGTTACTGTGCGTTCGATTTCTACACGTTGGATTGCTACGCGTTGGGTTACTACGCGTTGGATTACTACGCGATGAATTAGGACGCGTTGGATTACTACGCGTTTCATTATTACGTGCTAGATTACTACGCGTTGGATTACTACGCGTTGGACTGCTACGCGTTGGATTACTACACGTTCGATTACTACGCGTTGAATTACTATGTGTTCGATTTCTACGCGTTGGATTGCTACGCGTTGGATTACTACGCGTTGGATTACTACACGTTCGATTACTACGTGTTGAATTACTATGTGTTCGATTTCTACGCGTTGGATTGCTACGCGTTGGATTACTACGCGTTGGATTACTACGCGTTGCATTATTACGTGCTAGATTACTACGCGTTGGATTACTACGCGTTGGATTAATACGCGTTGGATTACTACACGTTGGATTACTACGCGTTGGATTACTACGCGTTCGATTACTACGCGTTAAGTTACTATGTGTTCGATATCTACGCGTTGGATTGCTACGCGTTGGATTACTACGCGTTGCAATATTACGTGCTAGATTACTAGGCGCTAGATTACTACACGTTCAATTATTACGCGTTGGATTACTACGCACTGTAATTATTAGACATTGCATAGACACCCGGTTAATTACTACGAGCTAGATAACCAGATTTGAAACAATAAATATATGATATAGTATTATAGTTATGTCACAGTAATACGCTATATAAAGACTAACTAACAAAGAACCCTACGTTGTAGTGACAATTTGATACCAAAATATTTGAATATATTAGAATATATTATATTACCATACATTCTTTAAAAGAGAGCAAAGCTAATATAACATTATAATAGAATACAGTGCAGACTATAGTAATAGAATTGTTCATATTCAGGTTAATTTAGGTTATGTTACGACTTCCATCATGGTTGATTTTCCTTTTAATTTTTCGGTCAATATACAAATTATATCAACCTAAACAAATTGTTCTGCATTTGCAAGTGTACCGTAGTTTTTCTTTTCCCTTTTTAGCAGAAATTAGAGAGAAAATTCTGTTGGAACGGTAAAATGGAAACTAAGCTTCATATCAAATATGTAGGTATGTGGCTCGCTGCAGGCGTTATTTTATAAACGGCAAATTCAATGTTGATTATTTCAATAACCTGTTCTATCGAAAGCTCAATATCACTAATCTCATTGAAATACAATGTATGCGATCGATAGTAAATTGATTTCATACATAAAAACATAACCGAAAAATGCAATATGCATGAATTTATGAGGGATGTCCGATAAGTTCGAGCAGAAATAAAGCAAACACCGTTTTTCAGAGGAATTCATTTTTGCCTATCACCCCAGTCACTTTTTACTATCCAAGTTTTTTAACACCTTGTATAATACTACAATTTACTCAACTTGTAAAATTGTTTCATTGCAATTTATTTAGGTTGAAGTGTTACAATAGTTAAATCATAAGTTAATCATTTATTTTAATATTTAAAAATTTTCAGTTTCCAATTCAAAATTTGACGAGTTTAATTTCGTATGTACATTAACTGCTATGAAACTATATTACATTATTAATTACTTTTCTGCTATAAAACTTCTTTCTGCTTAATGTTAATTGACAGTGTTTAATTAGTCTTGTTATATTTTAAATACAAATTGTATTTATATACAAATTATACACAATATTTATACAATATATGTTTCAATGTGTACGTGCTTTATTTATATAAGATAGAATTTTATGTCATGTGAGACAGAGTTAAACATTGAATGCAATAGAATACGCCAACTTACCAGACACGTAATAGAAAAGAAGAGTGATAAAAGTACTGAATATTCCTAGATGAATAATATAGCATCAAAGACGACTAAAGCCTTGACAATAAAACGAACATCGAAAGTAACACCTCACTTTAAAAGAAAGCAATGTAAAATCATATTTCAAAGCATCAAAAACCGTGATCGATAAAGGTGTCACAAAATGTACAATGTCAACAGGTTGTTGCTCCCAGCAGAAGTAGCTATACCGCGGCGAATAAAAGTGACAAGGAAGAACCATCCGTAAGTGGTTTGCAAAAATTTGGCGAAGTAAATCGTTGTTTCCCTACCAAAAACATGGACAAAGGGAGAGAAAAAAAAATCGGAACCAGAGAGAAGAAACTGTCGCAGTTTTATTTCTGTTTCGCGGTGGTTGTAGGGAAACGGTGCGGCTGCGTTACATAAAGAAATCCACGCGGTGCAAAAAAATTACGACGTTCCGGTCGTAAACGCCCACGCATTCCTTCACATCGTGAAACGCGTCGTAACGTGAAACGGGATTTACGATTGTACGATTCCAGGATTGATCGACACAATGGAGGCTTATTATTGTTTCCCTCGTCGAAACGATTGCCTTGCCAATTCAATGAAGCACTCCTGCGTTTACTGTATTCTTGACAAATGGCAGGAATTAATCGCAATTCATCGTACTACGAAAATTTTCAATTATCGAGCGTTTCATAATTCCGAACGACAAATACAGGCGCCATCTTGCATGACTTGTACTTTATTTCATTACACGGTATTTCTAAAAACTTTCGCTATACATCTCAGATATAGTTATATATTTCTCACACTAAAAAGAAGTAGCTGCAATAGAATGACCTAACCTAAAAATAGGACTCCTTGGGTCTTACTGCTATTACAGGTAATTGATGTGAAACTACCAATGTGAAGGGACGAAAAGTATGGCTAGAAACTTGTGAATCCTCTCCTTAAATATGTATTGTAAAAAAGGTGTTATAAAAAGAAATCGAGTGCTTATTGCAGCGACCTCAATCGGAGATACACTGTTATTCAGATCGACACAATTGTAGCCTTTACACATGAACACGTTCGAACCAACTGGTAAAGTTCCGTCGTAAGCAGGGCCATTCTTCAAGTTTACCCGAGGAAAAGGGGAGGTGTTCGCAAACTGTGGCATTTTGGAGTTGCGATCGTGTAGACGCAGCAGCGGATACGGGGCAGAACGATAGGTAACATCCCTGGGCGAAGAAGACTCATCGAGGCGTGAACGTTGAAATCGATGCGAAGTGAATACTACAAGGGGCTGAAGAAAATTTAAAGAACGCTCTCGACGAAAAGAGCGGTTTAGAGGGTGGTGCCGGTTTCGTTGAAAAGACGGCCATGAGGAAGACAGACGGCCCCGAAACATGTTGCCCGGGAAAAAGTGGTAGGAGAGACAAAGTAAATCTTAAGAACTAAAGAATTCGTATACGTCGACGGGGATCCAATATTTTCTCCGTAGCGGGCCAAGTTGTAGGGAAGATATCGAACGTAACGAACCGAATAGACACGGTATCGAATGTTTTGTATAACTGTGATGGGCAACTGTGCCCGCGAGGGCGCTACGTGTATGTGCAGGTGACATGCACTCACCACTGACGGCTCGTCAATCATTCGGCACGAAAAAATGATAACTTTTGAAGTTACGTTTTATCTGTTTTTAAGTTTCGAGATTTCTGGGTTTCTTGATTTCTGGATTTTTAGATTTCTAGGTTTCTTGATTTCTACATTTCTTGAACTTTAGATTTATGGGCTTTTAGATTTTTAGATTTCTACATTTTTACGATTCACGTTTTTACGATTCAGTAGTTCTAGGCTTTTAAATTTATGGGCTTTTAGATTTTTAGTTTTATACACTCCTAGACTTCTATATTTCTGTGTTTGTACACTTCTACATTTGTACATTTTTAGATTTCTACAGTACTACTTCTTTACATTTCCACATTTCTATACTTCTAGATTTCTAGATTTCTACATTTCTACATTTTCACAGTTCCACATTTCGACATGTCCACATTTCTACATGTCTACATTTCTACATCTCTGCATGTCCACGTGTCCATGTGTTCACATGTTCACATGTCCACATGTCCATATGTCCACATGTCCATATGTCCACATGTCCATATGTCCACATGTCTACATGTCCACATTTCTACATGTCATTGAATGTAATTAGAACCAGATACCACCTATTCTCCATCTAAATCCCTCTTCCCGGATATATGGCCATACCCAATCTCGAGTGCCGGTCACATATCATCATCATCACATATCATATCACATGTCATATCACATATCATATCACATATCATATCACATATCATATCACATATCATATCACATATCATATCACATATCATATCACATATCATATCACATATCATATCACATATCATACCACATATCATATCACATATCGTATTTCACATATCATATTTCACATATCATATTTCACATACCATATTTCACATACCATATTTCACATATCATATTTCACATATCATATTTCACGTATCATATTTCACATATCATATTCCACATATGATATCACATATTATATCATATATCATATCACATATTATATCACATATCATATCACATATTATATCACATATCATATCACATATCATATTTCTATATGTCGCACATTTCCGAACGACTAAATTTCCAAATGATCAAATCCCGATTTTGAAGAGGGCCTACATACCAAAATGGTAGCTTTATGCGTCATTTCAGATGAATCAGCATAGCGCGCCATCCTCATTCGTTACCTTCGATCGCGATTAGTTTTCAGCTTGCCGCGAATATCGCTGTTGATCCACGCTGCAGTCTGTGTATGGCGTACGTGTTGGCTTGGGAGAAGAGGCAGGGAAACGAGGATGCACCTGCTAAAGCCAATGAATTATGACCACTGCTGATGCATCGTCTGCAGCTTCAAGTACAGCCAGCGTGACGGGCGTTGGTCATCAAAATGAGTTCTGTCACTATCTCGTCGATACTCCATTAAACGCGATACCGTCCAAATGCTGTAAGATATTTTGCAGCAGTATATAACAAAAATAAACTGATGTTGCGTCACGCTTGCCTTCGTTATTTCATGCAGATCGACAGGATTGTCCTGCAGTCTGCGATTTGATTGCACAATGGGTCAAATGGCGTACTAAATTTTTTTGAATTTCTTTGGTTATTAACACTGTGTGTTATTTTACTTGTTATACTCTTGTTCTAAACTTTTTTTTAGATAGAGTTGGCGTGTAGGAGGATTATGAAACTATGGAAGGGTTACCCCAACTGGTCGGAATGAAAATAGGTTTTATTTTCCCTTTGGGACTTGACAAATTTGAAAATTTGTATGTACAAAACTCACAGTTGCATTGAAATTTTAAACCTGTAAACTTGGGAGTTTGTAAATTTTTTAAATTTGAGTTTGAATGATGTTAGATTTCTGAATATCAACATTGCAAGATTTTTTAATTTGAATGATTGTTATTTGAAGAGAAAGGTAAAATGTGATTTTTTGAAGAAACTTTTCAAACATACGTGATTTTTAGGTAAAAATTATGAAAGGTCACATTTCCAGACATGATAACTCACATTTCTAAATGGATTGAAGTTATGGATTTATTATTAGCAGGAAAATGTCATTAATGAATGAGACATTAAGGAATAGTTTGGAAGGTTACTGAATGTGCGTTCGTTAAAACAGAAAAATGTTCTGGGCATTCTGCAGAGTTCGTTAACGAGCTTTGTGACAGTGAAGCCGATGAATATCAAACCACAAAGAATTCAATCCATTATACAGAGGTGTGTATAACCGTATCTGAAATTTCGTCATAAAATTTACACATAATTTTATTAATATCGTTTAATTAACGGAATAATTATATTCAAAGTACTTCATTACCTTCAACGTAAAAAAATATATATTTCTATCCCTACGATTTAAAATAAATGCAATAAATTAATAATTGTTATTATTATTGCAATCATTGAGGAAACAAGTGGACAATTATTATTATATTACTATGTTATTTCGTTATTACATTATTAGATTATTATATTATGTTATTATTATATTACTATACCACTACAGTAGTATATTACAAGATTATTTCGTTATTACGTTATTAGATTATTCTATTCTCACTTAATTTCATTAGTATATTATTATCCTAATATTTTATCACATAATTGCTGTACACGTAAATTTCGAAATTGTTTATATTGTGACTAAATATCTCATAATGATTAAAAGAAAAGACAATTTTTATTTTCATATGAATTCAAAATGTAGTTGTTTAGTTATGCAGTTATACTAATAATTATTAATGTTTTAATAGAAATTGATAGCTATTAATACAATACCATAAAAATAATATGTATAACATATTTCATTGAAACATTCTTATAAAATTTATTACAAATGTCTAACGGAAATTTTTACAAAATATAATTAACGTCTAAATTTAGTCAAATTAACCCATTAACCGGCGATGCTCCATTTCCGTAGCGCAGCTTCATGCAGGAATAAAATTAATTATATCGTTAAAAAGCGTATCATTCTTGCATAAAATTAATCCCAAAAATGGGACGTTGCCTAATTATGGATTACTGCTAATTATTTTTATAATAGGGTCAATGCAACATTTCAGTTACTCTTTACTATATTAATCAAAAAATTTAAAGAAAGTTTCATGTTACAGTTTTCATGAACAAATTTATGTCTGTCAATGTATAAATTTGTAAATCTTTACATCTTTATATCTATAAATTTATAAATTTACAAATTTACAAGCCTACAAACGCACTTATTAAGAAATTGATCAATCTATCAATCTACCAATCTACCAATTTACCAATTTACCAATCCACCAATCTACCAATTTACCAATCTACCAAACTGTCAATCTACGCATTTACCCATCTACCAATCCATCAATTCACCAAACCACAAACCTACCAATCCACCAATCCACTAACCTACCAATCTACCAATCTACTGATATAAAATCTACCAAACTGCCAACGTACAAATGTATTAATTTACAAATCAAGCAATCTACCTCTCTAACCATCTACCAATCCCCCAATCCACCAATGTACTAACGTACCAATACATCAATACACCAATCCACTAATCCACTAATCCCCCAATCTACCAATGCATCAACCTACCAATCTACCAATTTACCAATTTGCCAATCTACCAATCTACTAATATACTACCAAACTGCCAATGTACAAGTCTACCAATTTACCAATCTACCAATCTACCAATCCCCCAATCCACCAATCCACCAATCCACCAATCCACCAATCCACCAATCCACCAATCCACCAATCCACCAATCCACCAATCCACCAATCCACCAATCCACCAATCCACCAATCCACCAATCCACCAATCCACCAATCCACCAATCCACCAATCCACCAATCCACCAATCCACCAATCCACCAATCCACCAATCCACCAATCCACCAATCCACCAATCCACCAATCCACCAATCCACCAATCCACCAATCCACCAATCCACCAATCCACCAATCCACCAATCCACCAATCCACCAATCCACCAATCCACCAATCCACCAATCCACCAATCCACCAATCCACCAATCCACCAATCCACCAATCCACCAATCCACCAATCCACCAATCCACCAATCCACCAATCCACCAATCCACCAATCCACCAATCCACCAATCCACCAATCCACCAATCCACCAATCCACCAATCCACCAATCCACCAATCCACCAATCCACCAATCCACCAATCCACCAATCCACCAATCCACCAATCCACCAATCCACCAATCCACCAATCCACCAATCCACCAATCCACCAATCCACCAATCCACCAATCCACCAATCCACCAATCCACCAATCCACCAATCCACCAATCCACCAATCCACCAATCCACCAATCCACCAATCTACCAATCTACGAATCTACGAATCTACTAATGTACCTCTCTACCATCTAAAAACCTATCAAACTAATAACCTACTAATCCACCACGCTTCCATTCTATCATTCTAAAAATTGTACATACCACTGCACATGTCAATACGAAATCAACATAAAAATAAATTTCGAACAAGATAGACAGCATTACAAATACTCAGAGCTATCATAAACAACCAGGTCCAACATACATTTCGATTAAAAATACCAGTTCGATAAACGGAAAGTTGTTTTCCCAGTTCCGACGCTCACAGCGTTATTTATTTACATCGTTCAATCGATGCGATAAGTTTTATCCATTCGAAGCTATGCAACTTCTGAGTATAGCAATTTTTCACCGGGCACATAATTTGAAAGTTGCGTTAGGTATACATGTTACCGGGCGCAGCCCGTATATTGTATAATACATAAATAGTTGGCGAATCTTCGCGGTCTAGAAAGTTTGGTCGCAACACGTGTGTAGTATTGGGCGCGTCCGGAACCTTCCGAACCGAGTTCTAGGTGGTCTAAATTTCTGGATTTCTCTGCTGGAGGAACAATTAAGCTAGTTTGAAACGTGAACGAAATATATTATCGACACCTCAACGTTTTATCGCCGAACACGTCGCGGTAAGACGCAGGTGTGTGAATAATTGTGCACATTGCGTGTACTCTATACTCGAAAGAGCAATTCCAATAATGGCGTTAGTTGTCGGTGATTATTGATGATCCAAATCTTTGCACGCGGGGAAATTAACTGAGTCAGTCTTATATACTCACTATTTATTGATAATGTAAAGGTTTATTAATCAATTTTAACACTTAACGATTACACTACATCAGAATAACACACCTGGTACACTGGGACGTTTAAGTCACTCAAACTGTTTCTTACTGAGAAGCTACTCATTTTTACTCGAAGAAAATAATCAAATTTTGAAAGTTGTTTTAACATATCACTGGTGATTTCAGTAAATTAAAACTTTGAATATAACCAAAAATTCAGAAACGTTAAAAAATTGAATAAGTGTCGGTTTTCATGTAAAAATTCAAAGCCTAACCTAACCCTTAAAGGTCACACTTCAAAGTAACATACCCGGCACATTGGGACGTTTAAGACCCCAGTCACTAAAAGCTTCAGAAACGTGAAAAAATTAAAAAAATGTCGGTTTTCATGGAAAAATTGTAAACCTTTCTCGATTTTAATCGTTTCACAGTAATCTAATTGAATAGATTAATTGCAATTTAATTCGGTCAGAATTTGTTAAGAATGTTTATAGATCTATGTGATTTCGGTTTTGGAATGCAGTATAATTCAGGAAGATGTCCAATTTCATTGACCAAACAGGAGAACGAGAAATGACTTATTTATGGGTCAATTCTGGGACAGATATAAAATCTATTGTGAATTCAGTAGTGCAAGTCAATGAATGGTGAATTGCACGCTTTACGATTTCTCCAATAGACATGTTTCATAGATCTCCACATTGCACTTCGATTGCTTGAAAGTTTACTGAGTGTATTTGAATAATTTTTACGTTTCAACTTTTTTATTTTATTAACAATAGCGTCTTTGTACTATAACATATTCATAAATATTAATGACTGATTGGTACGTTGATTATAATAATAACTGTTTGATTAACATATTGATTATAATAAGCTATGTTGATTGACTGATATAGTGATTGTAATAAATTGTAATAATTGTTTGACTTATTGATACTAGTAATAGCAGTAATAGTTTGATACATTGATAATAGATTAATATGTTATGATTAATATGTTACAATAAATCATAATAACCATTTGTTTATAATTAGTTATTTTATTCATATTTGAATAAATCTTTATTTAAACAATTTCTTATATAATAATAACATATACAAATATTGTCCTCAAAATACAAATAGTAAATTCATAAAGTTCAAAATTCAGTAAAATTAATTATTATTTTAAACAAAACAAAATTACTTAAAAATGATTTATATTAATTTCAAACAAAATTGAGTCACTCTTTTATCATTACTCAAATTAAAATAATTTTCGTGAATCTTATATCTGTTTTCTATTTCATTTTAAATAAAGTGTCAACAAATGAAATATTGTATAATTTTCATAAAAGCAAAATGTGTTGTAAAAAAAAGACATTTGAAATATGTTTGAAACATATTTGACATATTTGAAGTATTATTTAAATAGCGAATCGTTTTAGAATTAATAGTGAAAACATTGAAACGAAAGATCCTGCGTATCCGTTACACGTTTCCAGTATAATTGTAATTTATAACGGTGTCATGAAGGATTTGGAAGGAACGAAATGTAATTAGGCGAAATAAATACTCCGGCACGAAAATGACGTGTCAGAAGAGAGAAAAGTCAGCTAGCATAATGCAGCAAGCCCCGAAGGAATTATAACTGAGAAAATGGAAACAAGTCGGTAGATAAAGGACGCGAGGAACTATTCAAAAGTTGCAAGAACTTTGCCTTTTCTGGATACAAGCAAAAGTGACAGCGCTGAAGCGTATTCTGTAAGGTTCACGGAAAATTTCTTATTAAATCATTTAGAAAGATCCTTACAACAACACGACCCTAAATAAACCCAATAATCATCTGCACAATAAATACCGCTGTAAAACAGAGGTTACATAACACACCGTAATCGCAGTAGCTACAAAGTGAAAGAGTTAAAGAAGCAAGTAGAAGAGTGTTGTTCCCCGACCTTTTATGACTTGTTCGGTTGTATTTCCGAATCCGTCGTATTCAGCAAACTAACAGGCAGAAAGCACAACAGAAGCTGTCATTGGGTGTAGCGGTGTTTCGCATCCGTCGCAAACGAGTATCTCGCGGGCAGAAGTTTCGCGGGCAAGAAATGCACGTCGACTTCCTGTGCTGCCGTGAATCGGAAGCTCCCGCAACCAACTGCATTTCGTAGTTCTTTTTCCTAACGTAGACGCGAACTTTCAACCGGGAGTGAATCGCTTGGATATGTTTTGCGCCGCTTTGCGTTTTCGAACTACTTTAGATTTGGCAGACCCGACTGTGGCAAGTAACTTCCAAGACAACCTAACTTAGGAACAAAAGATATAGCGAATTTTTCGGCCGCACGGTACGAACAATGACTATACTTTTCTTTATGCGATACGTTCTACATGGATCTTTTGTATGATTCATAACATCGTCCTCGTTTTAACACTAGATACACGGAACCTGTGAAAATGCCGGATCTCTTATTTTAAATGAAAAAACTTATTAAGAAATTTATGTAAAAAGGATTTTGGATTTTTAGATTGGTAGATTGGTAGATTAGTGGATTGGGGGATTGGGGGATTGGTAGATTGGTAGATTGGTAGATTGGTAGATTGGTAGATATGTAGATATGTAGATATGTAGATATGTAGATATGTAGATATGTAGATATGTAGATTGGTAGATTGGTAGATTGGTAGATTGGTAGATTGGTAGATTGGTAGATTGGTAGATTGGTAGATTGGTAGATTGGTAGATTGGTAGATTGGTAGATTGGTGCATTGGGGGATTGGTGGTTTGAGAGATTAGTAGATTGGGGGATTGGCAAATGGTTAGATTGATAGATTGTTTGATTGATAAATTGATAGATTTGTACATTGACAGCTTGGTAGATTGTAGATTAATAGAGTGGTAGATTGGTAGGTCGGTGGATTTGTGGATTGATGGCTTGGCGGATTGGTGGATTGGTAGATGTGTAGATTAAGAGATTGATAGATTGATAGATTGATAGATTGATAGATTGGTAGATTGATAGATTTACAGATTTATAGATTTCCAAATATCTAAATTTTTAAATCTCAAAATTGCTGAATTTTCAGATTTTCCAGATTAGTTACATTTCTAAATTTTTAGATTTATGAATTTCAAATTTTTTTATTTCTAAATTTATACGATTTCCGGTTTCCAAATCGTCAATGTTATTATTCTAAAAAAACTTATCTTAAAAAAGCAAACTACAACTACACTAGGTTTGTTGCAGTATTATTACAGCAGCACAAACTACTAGTAGGTACAAAAACACATCAATCCGCAGTGGACACAGACATAAATTTACATACATGTATATTTAGTAGATGTCACTCATTTACATATTGACTACCATTTTGGTGGTCATCGATGACCGATATTGCAAATTCGGTTAAATTATGTACAACAAAAGGAGATTTTAATAGATCTTAATCTTGAAACAATAATATACATGAACAGATTAAAAGATGATCATTGAAAGATTAACACATTGAACACTGTGGTCATATGTGAACGATTCAGTTACAAACGCTAAGTAATTATTTACAGCAAAAGGAACTAAAAAAGTCTCTTAATCTTGATACAATGATATACAGTATCAATTAAAAGATTAAGTGCAATAATTAAGTATTCTTGTTAAGAATCTGTATTATATGTCTGACCATATATAGAATTTTTCACTGCGGTTCAACGTCTTAACCTAGATGATCACTACCTAATTAATAATAGATTTATTATCATTCTCACAACCATAGTAGGGTCACCAACTGTTTAAGAAACAAGTCAGATTCAAATTTTTTTTGAGGTCACAAATTATATTTTTATAAGTCTACTACCTGAAAGTCTTCTACTTTATGTCCACTACCTGAACATGTACTTCGTAAGTCCACTACCTCTAAATCTTGTACTTCGTAAGTCGACTACCTAAAAATCTTGCACCAAATAGCAACAAAGCAATATAAAAATCGTTCTGATCTATTTAACAATAAATCACTAAATTTCGAAAATTATTTCTTATACACAAAAACCAAATAAAAATCTGTGGAGGTCCATGTTTGTTGACTACATAACCTTGTTATTTCAACAATCCAAGAATATCATCGTTCACGAGTTATGTTGGAGTTCGCGATATCATCATTAACGATTGGCATCGATTTGGTGGGAATAAATTTAACCAATCGTTACAGACAATGAAATTAACTGTGCCACACACAGCGGAGAAAATTAGGCTAATAACGTTCAGCTAGCATTCGATAGTCGACCGGTCATACGTAATTTAAAGCGTTACAAGTAACTTCGGGTACAGGTTATGGACTTGTCGTCTTGTATTGCGGTCTTTCGGGTCGTAACACGTCGTCTGTAATATGGCACACACATAAATTCGAGCATACTTGAACCCTTCGGCTGCAAGTGTTACGAGTCGCTGCGGTACTTGTCCATGAACGCGCGCCCTAAGTTCCCCCACAGTCTTAAGTGGACCAAGTCGGCCCATTATCTCAGTTTACGTCCGGGTCTTTTACGACTCAATATAGAAACTCCCTGTAGGGTATAACCGTAGCCACAGTGAACTCGCTAATTGTCTGCGTGGAACTCAATGATTCGGACTGTCGATTACCGACGCGTTTCACCGGCTCGTGGAATTTACGGCCACCATTTCGGTTGATGCAGCTTCAAGATCAACGAAAATGCGATCCACCGAGGGATTTAGGAGATACTGGATGTTTCGATAGAGTTAACACTAAACTAATCGCTGTGAAGTGCACACTTACCTGGAAATTGAAAGTGATGAAACGAGGGTGGGACGAAAATTAAACCCTTGTCCTACGATAACGTGACGCACTCGTGACGCACACTACAGTTCGAACGCGATAAACTAGATTTGTATTTTCACTGCGATTAGGAACAAATTTTTAATAATACACATATTAGATCAGTATAGAACCATAAGTGTCACCCATAGGTGTCAATGTGTTAATGCACATGTTAATTTTTTTCTATAGTGCTGAGATGCGTTTGAAAAAGAAATGTTAACTTTTTTCACGTGAATTTTAAGAAAGCCATGTTAAAAAATAAAATTGATGGATAAAATTAATTCTCTTCATGTGGATTTGAAGAAAATAAATTTGAAATGTATGTATCAATGTTTTGAAAAATGTACTAAAAATCAAAATATTAGAAAAATTATGAATATCACAAATATGTTTAATACTTTTATAAAAATAAAAAGAAATGAGTAAGTGAAGGTAACAGTATGAATGAATATGTACATAACTGATTGATTACTCACGTATTTTATTAGAAAAAATAAATCATTTTAATGGACTTATACATCAACCCAGAATATGTTATGTCCCAAACATGCAGGCTTTTGAACTTTGAGAATGAACGCGGGTAGTGTCATAAACCACTATTCTAGGATGATATATTATCTCCATTCCTCAAAAGAATGGACTAAATTTGCAGCAATTAATTATAGATAATAAAATCATTGAAAAATGAAAAAAAAATTAAAATTCTTCAAAATGAGATAATGTCAAAATTTGAAGGTTCAATGATTTTTGAAATTACGGATTTGGGAAGTTTGAGAATTTTGAAATTTGGGAAGTTTGAAAATTATTGAAATTTGGGAAGTTAGGAATTTTGGAATTTGTAAATATAGAAGTTCTGGAATTTTGGGATTTGGAAAATTTGGAAGCTGAGAAATTGAAAAGTTCAGCAATTGTAAACTTTAGGAATTTTGAACTTTGGGGAATATTTGCAAATTTGGGAAACGGTACATTTGGAAAGTTGGGGAATTTGTAAATTTAAGGAATTTAAGAAATTTAATTAATTAAGAAATGTGGGAATTGGAAAATTTTGTGATTTGCTTTGGAAATTTCGAAAATTTCGAAAATTCATAAAATTGAGCGAATCTAGGAAATTTAGGAAATTTCAGAAAGTTAAAACATTTAGAATTTGTGGATACAAAAATTTAGAAACGTGAGAATTTGGAAAGTTTGACATTTAGAAACAGTGGAATTTGAAAACTTGTAATGTTCGAAAATTCAAAAATTTGTAAATTTACAAACCTGAAAATTGAGAAATCTGGTATTTTGGATATCGGGAAGTCTGGGAATTTGAAAAATTTAGAAATTCAATTTGAACCACTCAGTTATACAAAAATGTTATTTGTAAATACACAGACGTATAATTACATGTTAATACAAAATCACAAGATTACATCGACGATTACATAATAAGATCTCGAAAATTTGTACACCATTTAATCAACTGTAGTAACTTAAAATGTTTTCGTCAACTTTCTCTTTGTACCTTTTAAGTACCTGTACGGAAGGGCCTGAAGGACAAAGACAAACTTTAATTTGTCGTCTCGTTAAGCAAGTTATCAAGGAACACGGAGCTCCCACTATTTCACTCAACTTGATGAAATAATTGTTCCAGGTTAATGTCGAACGACCTTTCAGGCATCGTCGTTGTTTCCAGCAGAAATACAGGGTGCTTCCAATTTAGTGCAACCAAGACATTAATCCATATATAAAAGTTAACCAAAAATGTGCAATACAATTTTTCCGTAAACAGCTTTATTTTCAAGCAAACTGAATTTGAATCATTTTCATGTGTTCATATAAAAGATGTTAAAAAAAGTTGCGTGAGCAATTGATTTTTTCTTTCACTACTTGTGTCAAATTATTGTTTATGTCTAATAAAATATAAACAATAAAACTCATGAAACTTGATATGTTAAACGATATGTGAAACTTGATATGTGAAACGATATGTGAAACTTGATATGTAAAACTTGATATGTGAAACTTGATATGTGAACTTGATATGTGAAACTCGATATTCGAAACTTGATATGTGAAACTCGATATGTGAAACTTGATATGTGAACTTGATATGTGAAACTTGATATGTGGAATTTGATATGTGAAACTCGATATGTGAAACTTGATATGTGAAAGTTGATATGTGAAACTTGATATGTGAAACTTGATATGTGAAACTTGATATGTGAAACTTGATAATGCAGTAAAATTTACTGTATGATAAAAACACATATCAACATATATCACGAATAACAAAGATAAATAAATCATATCAACAAATACATTCACTAATACTTTCTAAACAAAATAAAATTTGTCAATGTAATAATTTTCTGTCTCGTAGAATTCTTTCAAAAATACTTGAATGCAAATTCACATAAGAAAGAATGTACGTTTTTGCGTAAATTCATTCTATCTTCACCAAATCGGAAACACCCTGTACATCCCCGACTTGGTTCGGTTATTTTCGCGGTGTCGTCTCTGTTTTGTTCGCTGGTCGAAACGGCAAATTATTCATCTGTTTCTCTTGACGATGGTAAAAAGAGAATAATCATAAATCGTTCTAAATACAAGGCGACACCGTTGCTCATTTTCAGCGAGGCAATTATTTCTCTCGTCGCGTTGCCCGGCAATTACTTTGCCCGATAATTTTTCAAAGGCGGACGTGGCGACATTTCAGGAGAACGATATTTAGAAGTGCATTGGCTACGAATTCAACGTGGCTTCCGTTATATGGATAATTAGCAAACTCAACGTACCGAAGCAGCCCCCGCCATTGAAAATTCTGCTAACGTAATTATTCTGTTTAATGTTTAACGTACTTCCCAGAAGAACCAGCGACGTCACCATTATACCGGTATGCATCAAACCGAGAGACGGTAACTAGTTTTATTTATTAATCATTTTGTTGTTATTCGCTTTGTTCTGCCGACGATATTCAGTCACGCGATATCGCGTGATTCATTAACGCTTCATATTCCATTGTCATTCGGTAAGATATTCATATTCTCATTTAATTTGGATTGAAATTTGTGGTGGATTATGATATACTGGATTGAGATATATCCAATTCAGTTGAATAGTCAGATACTATTATTATACTATATGTAGTAGTTAATTACTATTTCATCAGATTGCTGTTTCATTCTTATACTATACTGCACTGTTGCTTTGCTACTACACGACCTTACTATTTCACTATTTTACAGTACCACTATTCTGTACTACTATACTATAGTATTATTATACTACTATACTACTATACTACTATACTACTATACTACTATACTACTATACTACTATACTACTATACTACTATACTACTATACTACTATACTACTATACTACTATACTACTATACTACTATACTACTATACTACTATACTACTATACTACTATACTGCTATACTACTATACTACTATACTATTATATCACTATACTACTATTTTACTATTGTACTACTTCACTATTCAACTAAATTACTATACTACAATACTACTATTTTGCTATTGTATTACTCTACTACTTTACAATTTTTCTATTTTACCAATTTACTAATTTATTAGTTTTCTAGTTTACTATTTTACTATTGTGCTACTTCACTATTCAACTACAGTACTATACTACTATTCTACTGTTCTATATATACATAAAATTATTTATTCTTTCACTACATATTATACTATTCTACAGTTTACGTAAAGAACAGTACACAATTTTTTTGTGGCAAAAGAAAAATTTTAGAAATTTGAGAGTTTATTTGAAAATTTAAGGACATAAAAATTTGAGAATTTGGAAATGTAGATTCAGAAACTGAACTGTCTAAAACATTATAAAACTCGACAATATATAAAATCAATAAATTTAAGAAATTGAAAATTTCAAAGCTTGAGATCCAAAAATGAAAACAAATTTTGAAGACTCACAAATTGAGATAATTTGAAAATATTTAAAAATAAAATTTGAGGATCAGAAAATGTTCCTCATACACATCTTCATCAAACACAGTTGTCGTAATAAGAATTCGTAGTAAAAATTTCTGCAACGAGTACAATCTTTTCAACAAATTATAAAAGCTGCATCAAGTCCGGCCAATAACGTGGCTCTGATGTTCCAACTACCATGAAAGGGTACCATTCGGTGAAACATGGACATTTTACTTTTTACCATATGCATATAACTACCATGTCAAACAGAGCAAACGTGGATCTAGAAAAACTGACGAGGAGGGCTCGGATTCAGCGTTCCAGCATCATTATTTCCGAAATTAAAACCGGATATATTCAACGCAGTTAAACGAATTCGTGAAGTAATCTGAGTTCTCGGTGAATGCAAGGACATAAATTTTATTCGTAAAGCCAGAACACAATTTCATTAAGAGCAACGGAAAGTACAAATTTCAAGCAAATATTTGTTAATTAGTCATACGTAATGTGCAGTAATTTTTTATTCAGAATATAGGTTAAACGACATGTTTACCTGTGTATTGATCTTTCAGCGTACGGTTTTTAAAATATTTAGCCACATATTTTTCACTACCCTTTGCTCGACCGATTCGAAAAGTTTCATTTTTTAGCTTGGAAACGCAACAGAGCACGCGTTTCCTCTTTATTCAGAATGCACTTCCGGCTACTCGTATGCTGTCAATTGTTTGTGTTTCAAAATATTTCAAACATTTTGCAGATTTCTGCTTACAATGCCTCTATAAAACGTTCTTTACTAATTATTTTAAATTGTATTCGTAAACCTGTATTATATAATTTATTTATTCTATTTGACTGAAAATATTTTAGTGATAAAATTTTATTATATTTTATACAGGGTTTCATTTTTGTCTTGCCAAGTAGTAGGAATCGTGTAAATGCAATATAATATTAAAATTACAAAGTTATTATAAAGTTATCAAAATTGTAAATAACTGGTTTCTTGTATATTTAGAGAAAAATTATCATGGTCATAAATTTGTATGAAAACAGAAAACAATTTTATAATTTTAATAATTTATAGAACACAAAAAATATGGAAAATCAATTATACACTCATAGAAATCAAGTGAACAAAAAAGTAATAAAAATGAAATTTTGTTTTACAAATAAGACCAAAAAGCACCATGAGATCAAGGAAGACCAAAAAGCACCAGACTTAAAAGTGATTTTTTAACTTTTTAAAATTCTGTCCTGTATATCAATTATTCATACACGTTTGAAATTTAATAAAGTAGTATAAAAACAGTTCTCACATAAATCGATTGAACAAAGAGAAATGATAAAAGTGAGCTCAGGTTAGTCCGACTCTCGGTTACAGAAATAAAGGAGCGGATCAAAAAGGAGCCGGAAGACAGGTTAACAATTGAAAGGAACGGTCTATTGTGTTGTTGAAAGGGTGGAAAATGTTGTTGGACGATAGCAGCGAAATAGGACACCCTGTATACTATGATGCACCATCGACTTGAACGAGGACACGCGCTGCGACAGAAGTTCCCTGTCTCTTTCCCCTGAACCGAGGCCGAGGTCGAGACTGTGTCCGCTGAAATTTCTGTGTTACGCGAGCGACGTCCATTAATGAAAATCGATTACCCATCAGAGCCGCTGCTTACACCGATGCGCGTCAAAAGCTCATGCACATATGTATATCTGTAGCCCTCATCAGACGATGCTACCACGTTCACGACGACTATACCTGTCCCAGCTTATGTACGCTAATTCCCGGGATTCCATGAGTCGCATTAGCTTAACGAAAACTGCCTGCAAGTCGAGCAGACCGACGTTTTTCACTCGTTTAATCCTTTGCTGTTCCACGGGAAGCGAATCCGTCGAAGAACCAGAAATGCGAAACATTTTTCAACAATTGAGTGTTTTAGGGAATTTGTTTTTATTGCGGATTTTCGGCTGGAAATTAATCTCAAGGGGTTTTATTGAAGATTTTTATGAAGTTGATGAGGGACTATTTTTTTAGAAAAAGATGGTACTTCAATTTATTTGCGATTTTTGACGATAAATTTTTATTAGTATTTCTGAATTTTCGAATTCTCTGGTTAACTAGTTTTTTAGTTTTTTAGTTTTTTAGTAAGCTTCTAGGTTCTCAAGTTTTTAGGTCCTCAAATTTTCTAGTTTTTTAGTTTTTTAGTTTTCTAATATTCAAGTTTTCAAATCCTCAACTTCTCAAATTTTTTAATTTTCAATGTTCGAGTTTTTGATTTATCTGCCTCAACAACATTTCAGATTTTAATTATTTTAGCTAATGATATTTCTGGACTGATATTATCTGGACACCGTTTCCATACTAATTATTAGTTTCAAGCAGCTTTACTGATAAACACTACGAGTTTGTCAAATCGATTTTAATTTTAGTGCTCTTTAGCATTTCGGGGAAGCAGTTGAAAGAGAAACTTGATAATCCTTCTGCGGTATTAGTTTGAAGTTTAAATCCGACTCATTAAGTATCCTACTTTCATGTTAACTTGCTAGCAGAAATATCAAAACATTTCATATATAGTTGCACGAGCAATTAATTTTTTTCTTTAACAACTTGTGTCAAATTATTTGAGAATCGTTTTGTTTGTGTTTAATAAAATATAAACTATAAGACTCATATGTGAAACGTTATGTGAAACTTGGTATGTAAAACTTGATACGTGGAATTTGATATGTGAAATTTGATATGTAAAACTTGATATGTGAAACTTGATATGTAAAACTTGATATTTGAAACTTGATATATGAAATTTGATATGTGAAACTTGATATGTAAAATTTGATATGTGAAACTTGATACGTGGAATTTGATATGTGAAATGTGATATGTAAAACTTGATATGTGAAACATGATATGTGAAACTGATATGTGAAACTTGATATGTAAAACTTGATATTTGAAACTTGATATATGAAATTTGATATGTGAAACTTGATATGTAAAACTTGATATGTGAAACTTGATACGTGGAATTTGATATGTGAAACTTGATACGTGGAATTTGATATGTGAAACTTGATACGTAAAACTTGATACATGAAACTTGATATGTAAAACTTGCTATTCGAAACTTGATATGTGAAATGAAATGAAATACTTCATTCCGAAGATCCAGTGAAGGTCTAGGGATTTCATAGTCTCGTCCAATAAGAGTCTAGGGATTTGTAAATTTGTAAATGTAGAAACGTGAAGATTTGAAAACCCGAAAATTCACACCTGAAAAGAATTCCAAAACAAAAATAAGAAACCCAATATCCATAATTAAAAAAAGATCATTTATTTCTACCTAAATATGAAATTACATTCAAGAGAAAAATTGACGTGAGAAATGTTGTCCCAAAAACTGTCGAAATTTGCCATTTCAATAGAAGTGATTCAAGATAGGTATCTTTCTATCTGAACGGACATCCACAGTCACCCAGACACTCGCTAGCTGTTTTGTTTTCGGGACTGCGTTTCCGGTGGCAGCAAGTATTGGTTCGTGTTGACCGGGCGCGTCATTTCGACTCGCAACTTTTAGTCACTCTGTTTCATTGTTCTGAAAAGCTTTTTTTTTCATTTTTAAACGTGGTGAATCGTCGCTGTATCATTCGTACGTAACGACCAGTCAAAGAGCACTACGGTATATGTATACCTACAAACATTCGCAACCAATTTGTTTGATTCGCGTTTGTTCGTTTCTGAACTCTCGTACTGCTGTCGAAAAATAATGTCAAAAACATATTCAGATTCGTAACGGTATTGCTCTTTTATATTAAAAACATATCTGTCAAAATTATGTCATTAAGGACACTTGTGGTTTGAAATATTTTATAATCAATTATCATTATTTCTACTATTTTTACTGTGTTTATTACTTATTTTTGTTAATGATTCTTATCCATATTTTAATAAATATTATGTATGATTGTTTAGAGAATTACATACTATATTGGAAGCATTTTCAGGTTTTCAAATTCTCAATTTACAGATTTCTAAGTTCTACGTTTTATGTTACAGAAATTTCAAAATTATTAAACGATTCGTTTTTTGAATATACAAATTCCTGAACATATCAATTTTTAATCGTTCAAATTTCTAAATATACAAATTTTTGGACGTACAAATTTCCTAACCTCAAATTTCTAAATATACTAATAATCAAGTGTGCAAATTTCCTAACCTCTTTGCAAGCATTCAAATGTCCCAATCCCAAATTTCTAAATAAATTCCCAAAGTCCCAAGTTAAAAGGCTAAACTGTCCTTGTCCTGACCAGAACAACACAAGAACAAAATTTGTCCAGCCAGAGGTCCCAAAAGTCCTAAGTTTATTTGTCAGGAGACTTAAAGAAATGAATCGAAATGTTTGATGTAATGATTCGTTACTGTAATTTGTCGATATTTTATCGGGAACAAGTGTCTGCAGACGGTTGGTTGAATTTCTTTGGCAACGAGGAAGCTGGTTCAAGAAGATAACAGAGCACTTCTGGAAGGCGTGCCGACCGAAAAACTTCACGCCAGGCTATAAAATTCTGAATGGCGCGAGAGTCGAGGACAGAAAAATCAATTAGACTGCCTCCGACAGCCACGTCGCCATGATTCAGGAAACCGATAAATCTGAGCTCACCGACATCAGCACCTCGGCTGAAATCTTGAGTATCTAGCATCGCTTGTACGGCCTCGTTCTCTTCTTCGACCTTTTCACTTCTAGCTCCTTTTTTACCTCGCAGGGTAAATGGCGTGATGAACGCCTAACCACGATGGGATCACCATTTTATTGAGAAATCAGTGTCTCCGATGTGAATACCGATGTAAATTCAACTGAAATTTGTTGTTCTGCTTTGTATAGTAAGGTTCATTATTTATTCTGATTATTGGTGATTATCGAATATTGGTGTTTCGATGAATATTCTTATTTCTATAATTTGGCTAAGATCTGAGAGCAATAATAAGGGTGTGTTTTTGGTCAATAGAATATTTTTGTTTCGAACTGAAACTATTAAAATTTTTGCAATCTGTATAAGTTGGTGTTACATTTTTAAGTTTGTAGATTTGTGGACGAGTCTGTGTAACTATGCAGAGAACTCCACAATTTTTAAATCAGTTTTTTTATTTTTTAATTTCTATATTATAGAATTACTAAATTACCAAGTTACGAAATTTCTAAGTTCAAAGGTTTGAAATATTCGATTTGTTCACTTCAGGAAAGAAGATTTTTTATATTTTCTAAATTTCTAAATGGTAGAATTGAATGTTCATGAATTTTTATGTTTATGACTTGATCAATTTTTTAAGTTTTCTCATTTTTCTCCTATTTCTCATCTTTCTCAATTTTCTCAATTTTCTTCATTTTCTTATTTTTCTTAATTTTCTCAATTTTCTTCATTTTCTTCATTTTCTTCATTTTCTTCATTTTCTTCATTTTCTCAATTTTCTCATTTTTTTTCATTTTTCTTAATTTTCTCAATTTTCTCATTCTTCTTAATTTTCTCAATTATCTTAAATTTCTTAACCTTCTGAATTTTCTGAATCTTCAAACAACCAAATTCACAATACAATATTTACACTGAATTGTACACTTATAATGAAATATCGCAAAAGGCCCTTATGAAAATAGACATAGAATGATATTACCAAAGAATAACAAGTATCGCAACATAAAATAGCTAACTGGAAATACCATCAAAAAAATAATGACCTAACCCAACCTAATTACATAATTATAATCTGCCACATTTCCCGATTCGGCAAAAAAATTTTCTGCAGGAATTTTCATCTAGACATCAATTTATTACACAGCTGAATAAACATAAAATGGGATATTAAAATGTTGCGAAGCCTGAAATATAAAAAAAAACTAAAAGGTTTACACTAAAAAAGTACGTTGACTTCGTTATTCGATACATATATCGTGAGTGTAGTTATATGTTCTCATCGTTATTACATTTTTTTTAACAAGAAAAATATTTACACTGTAAAAAGTTGTAAACAGTACAATATCGTGTCATGAAACGAAATAACACGTCACAGGCTTCGGAAAATATTCCGCCATCGTTGTTTGAAACACCACTTTATTCAATTTTGATCGCATATTAAGTTAACGGCGGATGGGTTTGGTAGAAGTTAAAAATGAATCGAGGCCTTTGAAAGTGGAATCAAAGCAATTCGAAGCTTTACGAATTTACGTCTCAATGCGTTTCGTTTCACTTTGTCCGGGTATTATCGGAAAGGAAATGTTCGTTTAAAATGTACTTCACACTTTTAATAGAAGTTCATTGTTGCGGAAGTATACTTTCAAATGAAATATGCTACGATCCAGATTATTTGAATACCAACTTATGCCATTATTTAACCATGCTCTTAATATACAAAGTAAAATCTGTCATAATACAAATATCAAAACATCCTTATATAAATAGCATGTATAAGTACTGATTCAAAATTACATATACATAACATTTATAATTACAAATATAATAACATATATAAAACATAAGCTTGTACTGACAAAAATAATTCTGAAATCATATAGTGATTTTGAAGGCAGTGGAAATTAGATGTGGAGCTTCATATGTGAACATATGACATATGTAATATGTGACACATGTGATATATATCATATATCACATTGTATAATGTTATACTGTTATTATACTATTATTATACTATATACTAATATACTATAGCATATTATACTATGATATTATACATATATGTCATATGTGACACATATAATATACAGTATAACAGTAGTATATCATACATGACTATAACAGTACATCATTTTGTACTATTACTGTACTATATACGATATTGTACAAACACATTATACAATGATATTTTACATATGTGTCATACACAACATATGCATGTAATACATTACGTGTCACATAGTACATTATACTATGATATCCATATGCAGTTATATTGTATAATCATATATATGATATGTATGTATATTATAGTACATGATATGATAGTATATGACATGTATAAGTATAACGTCATATGTGACATATACGTATAAATATAACATATTCAGCAACGAGCGAGCCAAGTAGCATCACGTATCATCCGCGTCGGACTGAATCGTGCAGTATACGCATAAATGTGCGATAGCAAACGGCTATAGCATAGCAGGTGGTCACAGCATCTTCGAAGGGTGAGAGATCACTGTTCAGTCTCGCAGCGGAGCATTGTAAGGGCAACGAACCGGCCAACCGAGGGCAAAGACGCCAGGCGCCTACTTGCTGCCACGATCTCACCAATCATTTGCGCATTCAAGCAGCTTCACGGGGATCCACTGATTCTCCGGCCTTTCGCATGGTCGACCTAATTCACCCGCTGCTGGATCCGGCGATATTATTATTTCGGGGCCGTCACCGGAACATCGGATCGACGCTTCGAGAAATCCATTCATACCGCTGGTTTCCTTTCGCCCTGCAACGTTACCTCCGCTGAATGCGAATGTTACAAATTTATGCTCTTGTGTGCAGTTTGTAATGTGTAATTGATTAATAATATTAAGTATATGGTTCATGACTTGAATATATGGTCCGTGGTTTATGGCTCGTGTCGAATTATTTATTGATTATATTTTGGTGCAAGTGCATTTGTTTGGATTAGGATACATACGACTTTGAATTCATTGATGGATATTTTTAAGTTTTCGAGTAGACAAGTTTTTAATTCTCCAAGTTCTTGAATTTTCGGATTTTCAAATTTTCAAGTTTAAGAGTTTTCAAGTTTTTAAGGTTTCAATTTTGTAGGTTTTCAAGCTTTGAAATTTCCGAATTCATAAATTTTCAATTATCCAAGTTCTAAAGTTTTCAAATTTTCATGTCTTCAATTCTCCAGTTGTCAAATTCTCAAGTTACTGTTAAAAAATGTATATTGTAATATGAGAACATGAAATGTAAATTTGAGAACTAGGTTTTTTTGAGTACTATAGTAGCCAGCTTTGCTACCCACTGTGCCATCATAGCCCGCTATCCATATATATCCCACGATTCCTTTTATTGGATCTGAAGGTTCTGATCCCATAGTAATATCATTCAAAATTCAAATAATCATACATTTCTGCGAGGAGGACCAGAGAATCATTCGTTCGAAGCCTACAAAGGGTACAGTGAAATTTATGGACTCCATTTTCGTCATTTGTTTAATATGATTCAACTGTGAATTATGATCTAAATAATCTATCAGCGGTATTTCATTTATCACACATTTATTTACATTTATTTACATTTATTTACGTTTATTTACTTACTTATCTATGCTCTTGATGCACAAGGTCAAATGAAGGTCATAAGTCCTTATGTTACTTGATCTCACTGTTAGCTATTACAACTGAGGATATGCTATATTTGATCAGGGAATGCTGACAAAAATATATAGAATTGATAAGAATATTAAATTAATGAAATTATGTGGGACATCTCGCACAAGATTTTCAAAAATTTGTTCCAGATTTTAATTCCTGTCAAACTTACAAACCTTTCATACTCACTCCTGTATTTTCTAACCTGTTTCATTTTTTCATTTAAAAAAATTAATTATTTCATTCTCATTTTTTTTTCTTAGTGGAAATGATTGAAAATATCATCGGAAAATGACAAACGCGTGGTTTTGCCAATAGGACAAAGATAAACGAGCGCACTTAACGACAGAAAAATATCAGCAGCCTACTTTCACAGAACTTCGATGCATTTGTACGATTGGGAACACTTGCTATTTACCTTTGAACCGAGTCCGGTTCATTAAAAGATACAGATCTGAGTTAATTAGTTTCGTACAACGTCCTCGATGGGAAAAGGTAGACGCAGGATAAGTAGTTTCTGACGTCATTGAGATTCAAAAAATGTATAACAATCACCCTGCGTCGAGGAATAACACCAAATAATAGAAATATAAGTATCAAATAAAAGTGGTAACAAAAAGCTACAGAAATATTCTCGCACTCGTTCAAAACTTGTTTTGGTGCTTTTACGCGAACTGTAACCTGTTTTGTGCAAATGCAAATTTGCTTTGTACCTCGTACGTGTTGTTTGCAATATAGGAATTATTTACAATGTAGAAAAAGTATTTTTCTCCCGAAGTGGCGCACGTCTGGTTATTTGTTCGCGAACCGTCATACACGCGTCATCGCGCGCTGTACGCCTCGCTGCATGATGCAGAGGGAACCACCTAAATATGGATAGATGGCCTCGGAGTCGCATAATTTTCTCGTAATTTTATAGTTACGGTTGATGGAATCACGTGACGTTAATTGAACTACTTTTGAACGAAATTAGATCTCATTGCAAAATTAGATCTTTTATTGACGATAAATATGAAGTTGTCTACTTAATTGGGGCAACTGCTAATGGAAATGT
Organism: Megachile willughbiella; assembly: GCA_945859595.2. NCBI lineage: Eukaryota > Metazoa > Arthropoda > Insecta > Hymenoptera > Megachilidae > Megachile > Megachile willughbiella. The sequence goes on from OX243807.1 coordinate 6,720,008, forward strand.
TTAATCATTAGTCTTAGCGAAACTGTGGTGCAATTATTTAGGTATCTTGGTAAGCTTGATATTTTTCTTTTGAATCTAGCTTTTGCGAAATAATCTGTAAATTTGTATTTAATTACAGTGTTTACTTTTGTTTAATTTTTTCAGTTTTGTGTTCGAGCTGCAAATAAAAATGAAAGTAGACAGAAAAATAAAAAATGTAAATTTTCACAAGTCCCGAATCTTCCGTAACCTAACCTCTTTTCCTTGTGGAGATCCTTGAATGCACAAAATTCTGAAAATACAAATAACATGTATGTAAATTAAACCAAGACTACAAACACAAAGTCCTTTATTTGAAAAGTTCGATGCTTTGTGCCCTAAACGTAGAAGTTGAAATTCCCTAGTCGGAAGTGCAGCATTACCGAACTTTTCAATCGATCAGCTGTTTAAACAATGCAGCAACTACGATCAACACGATGATGCAATATATTACTCCATAAAGTCGCAGTCACCGAGGGAGAGCCAACGACTCGTATTGATTAATGTTCCGCATCATTGATTACGATCGGCTACGCGTATCGCGAGGATTTCTAATATTTACTTTCCAGCGTGTTCCCGCGTCAATATCCACACAATCGGTTGACCTATCGTTATTTCAAAAGAGCGACACCGCCGTCGAGGCAAGCCACGGTATTATCCTTGTTCAGACGCGTGTACATGCATGTAACGAACACTATATCGGAACAATGTTTTTGCCGGTAGTCATAAATTGAGTACTAATTGACACATGCGATCGGGTTTGTTGTATTTCATCCGTTCAACTTTCGTTGCGCGACCACTGTGTTTAAACGGCGACACATATGTACCGAAGATATAAATTTGCGGATAAATACGTACGACAGCCGGTTAATGCAAGCCGAGTCCCCACCCTAATCCGCTTCTACACCCAGCTCCACCTTCACCATCAGAATCAATATCTACTTGTTTACTGGACCGTTGCCAGCGGGATTTCATCGAACCGGCGATCATCCCATCCTAATTAATTCCATCTTTTGTTATGGCTGTTTCGAAACTGCGGCGGTTACTCGCGATACAGGGGAACCTGTAGGTCACCGGGCTCGACTTTTCCTCTGGCACAGACATCGACTAATTATCAGAGTACCGCTATCCTCCTCGGATATCGCCGGCCACACGTGCACCCGTCCTCTTTCTGCCCTGCAATCGTTCCACCGTTTGTTACACTTTAACCGAAGTGGAGGGAAACGATAATCGAGAAGAATTTGCGAGGATCTGTTGGCAAGTAGCTGCGGTAAGCTTGTACAGTCGCGGGCAAATGCTTTCCTGCAGGAAATGTGTGGGAGATTCGGTTTCCTTTTACGGATTTCAAAAGTACAAAATGTACAAATGTACGAATTTTGGGATACTGAAATTTTAAGATTTAGGAATTTGCAAGTCTGGGAATTTAAGGAGAAATTTTGGGATACTTTGGTGAGTTGAGGGTTCACAAGTGTGGAGACATTCAGATTTCTGGACTTTGAGATACGGAATTTAGGGATTTAGTTCTAGAAATTTTGGGATGCAGGAACTTGGAGACCTGAATTTGGAAATTTATTTTGGAATGTGGGAATTTTAGGACCTAGGGATTTAACGAGAGAGGTATTTGGTGATCTAGGGATTTGAGAGTTTGGAAGTTTGGAAATATTGGAATTTGTGGAGAGTTGGGATGTGGAGATCTGGGGGATTTAGAAATTTTGGGATATAGGAACTTGGAGACCTCAATTTGGAAATTTATTTTGGAATGTGGGAATTTTAGGATCTAGGGATTTAACGAGATAGGTATTTGGTGATCTAGGGATTTGAGAGTTTGGGAATTTTTAAACATTGGAATTTGTGGAGAATTGGGATGTGGAGATCTGGGGGATCTAGAAATTTTGGGATATAGGAACTTGGAGACCTGAAGTTGGAAATTTACGAATTTTGGAGCGCGGGAATTTTAGGATCTAGGGATTTAACGATATAGGTATTTGGTGATCTAGGGATTTGAGAGTTTGGAAGTTTGGAAATATTGGAATTTGTGGAGAGTTGGGATGTGGAGATCTGGGGATTCTAGAAATTTTGGGATATAGGAACTTGGAGACTTGAATTTGGAAATTTATAAATTTTGGAGTATGGAAATTTTATGATCTAGGGATTTAGCGAGATAGATATTTGGTGATCTAGGGATTTGAGAGTTTGGAAGTTTGGAAATATTGGAATTTGTGGAGAGTTGGGATGTGGAGATCTGGGGGTTCTAGAAATTTTGGGGCCTAGGAATTTGAGAGTTTGGAAATGTGGAAATATTGGAATTTGCGGACATTGAGATATCTAGGGATTCTAGAAATTTTGGGATATAGGATCTTGGAAACCTAGGAATTTGGAAATTTATGAATTTTGGAGTATGGGAACTTTAGGATCTAGAGATTTATTAAGGTAGGAATTTGTAGATTTCACGAGTTAGGGTTTTAGAAACTTGGGACTATCAGAATTTGAGGACATTAAGTTATGCAAATCTAGGAATTTGACGATATAGGAAATTCAGTATATAGAATTTTGAAATCTAGGGATTTATAAGCTTTGGAATTTGGAGACAGGCAGAGTTTAGAAATTTAATCTAGATATTCAAGAACTTGAAATTTACTAAAATTAGGATTTGGGAATGTAACCCATATGCCTAGAACTTTGTGGATCTAGGGATACAGGAGTCTAGAACTTTGTGAATCCAGGGATGTGTAAACATGTGAATTTGGAATATTTCAGAATTTTGTTATTTAAGAATCTAGAAATTTTGTGATTTAAAAATGTGAAAATTAAGAAGTCCAAAATTGTCAAGTTATCAAGTCCAAAATTGTCATATATACTTAATGTACGTATGTATATGTTTTCATCTAGTATATTTAAATGTTAATGGATAATTCACGTACATCGAATTTGTCGTAATGTATCCGCAATGGATTAACTCTAATAAGCCAGTGCCTTGTGAATGCAAAATATTTAATAATGTACAGGAGAGTCTATCAGCGAGAGTTATTCAATGGACCAGTTTTCACCCGAGCGCGATTCAAAATTTTAATTGAATGCTAAATTAATGAGATTCCGCCCGTTTGTTCCATTCAATTAATTCGCAAAAATTGCCTTTCAGAGGTGCAGTAATTAAATATTATAATATGACTACTCGTTGCTAAATCGTATTGTTATAAACCTTTAGCAATTTATCGTTTTTTGTGAATGCAATATATAAAATATTACTCGAATACTTCTAAAAGCTTCAGGGACCATTAAGTTTCATAATTAATTTAATACGATAAGTAAATGAATTCAAGATTTAATTTGGTCGACTGCTGAGGACATTTCGCAGTAATTATACGTTAATTTAATCTACTTTCATTTATAGTTTAATATACTCAGTTTCTTATTTTTTAAATAAAGAAAGATGGGAAGTACAAAACTGAAATGGAAGAATGTTTAGAAATTTGAGGATTTTGCTTTTATTTTGGGAATAAAAATTTGAAAACTTGAAGATTCAAAAACTTAAAAGTTCGAGACTTGAAAGTTTGAAGATTTCGAACTAAAAAATTTAGATGTTTAGAACTTGAAAATTCGGAACAGTAAAAGTTTGACAATTCGAAAATTTGGCGATTTGAGAGTATCAAGAATGTAAAGAATTTTAAAAATTTTAAGAACTTGCAAGTTTGAAAATTAACGGAGTATATATTTGAGAATGTATCAAGTATTAATTTCAGCTATTTAATAACGTCAAATGTCCACAAATCAAACGTTAGAATTACGAGCGTTCAATCTGCCACTAACCTAACGGTTATTTATCAAACGGGTACACGCCGTCTTTCATCGAAAGTGAAAGCTCGAAGTGGATCGATTAGTCCCGGAGCTCTGAGAAAACGGCGCTTTATTTTTCACGATGTCGTACGGTACTTTTGTTCGTTCACTTCCAAAGACGCGTTTTTGTTCGTGACACGTGTCATTTCGTTCGAACGTGATAAACGACGGAAACGTGGCGCTGGTCGGAAACGAGGAAGCCGTTTCAGCCTCCGCTTGATGATTTTCAGGACGACACGCGGACAGCGGCTTGCAATTTCAGCGACGGGAGCAACAACCGAAAAAAAAAAAAAAAATTGGAAGGAAAAAATGAAAACGATTTAATTAACCGACGCGGTAAACGTGCGATCGCATGCGAAAGATAGATAAAGTTGTATATAAAATGGAAAAAAGCGCGTGCGATCCCGCGACGCGGAAGAGACATGACAAACTCGTTAGTGGTAGGTACACTCGTCATGCCGCTTTTGCGGTTCGATTATCCTCTCGCTGGTTAACGAAAAGTGATACGTGCCAACGATTGCTGAATCCTATAATCCCGCTGAATTTCAAACGGCCCACAACTATCGTGATTTATTTCATAGCCACGCTTCCCGCCGCTCGATTCGTTTGAAGTTTCTTTCAATGGGCCGAGTATTACGGACAGATACACAAACGTAACGGCGGGTTCCGGCCGAAACCGAATGATTGGAAATCGATAACTTAGAATGCTAAATGATAAACTGCATTTACGTGATTGACGGCTGCTACGCCCCACCGTGAATCACAATATCGGGGCCAGAACTTAATGATGTGGAATTTCACCGTTTCTCACTTACCTACTTTTCTTGTATACTAATCTTCCACGTTATAAAGATATTCCAATTCTGTGCATTCGGACAAAAATATCTTATATTGATACATTTGTCGTATTTTAATTTTTATTACGGTGGAACTTTGTGGGATACTTTTTAGACAGGGGTGTGTTCTCGCAGGTCTTCAAGATACAGACATCTCATTTTAAAAAAATTTCTAATTATGCTTGGGTCTCCCTTACACTTATATGAACTAGTTTTTAATTTTATCTAAATTCACCCTTGAATTTTTCCAAAATACAGAAAACATATTCTAATATATTATGACTAACTATGTCTCTACCACACCTACATGCACAAATAATATTTTTTATTACAACTGTGTTCATCCTTGAAGTTTTCAAAAATTCAAAGACATTCTCATTTAAAAAAATGTCTAATTATACCCCAGTCTCCCTTACATTTATATGAACTACTTTTTGATTTTATCTAAATTCACCCTTGAATTTTTCCAAAATACAGAAAACATATTCTAATATATGATGACTAACTATGTCTCCACCACACCTACATATGCACAAACAATTTTTTTTATTATAACTGAGTTCACCCTTGAAGTTTTCCAAAATACAAAGACATTCTCATTAAAAAAGAATGTCTAATTATACCCCAGTCTCCCTTACATTTATATGAACTATTTTTTGATTTTATCTAGATCCACCCTTGAATTTTTCCAAAATACAGAAAACATATTCTAATATATTATGATCAACTATGTCTCTACCACACCTGCATATGCACAAACAATATTTTTTATTATAACTGAGTGTACCCTTGAAGTTTTCAAAAATTCAAAGACATTCTCATTTTAAAAAATGTCGAATTATACTTCAGTCTCCCTTGCATTTGTATGAACTATTTTTTAATTTTATTTAAATCCACCCCTAAGTAATTTTTGCAAAATACAAAGACATACCATTATCAAGTCATTACTAATTATGTTTCGACCTCCCTTTTTGTGCAGGCAATATTTTTCATTTTAACCGAGTTCTTGAAGTTTTCAAAAATACAAAGAGACATCCCATTTTCCAAAACTATCCTACACCCTTACATGTCTCACCCTATTCTACATAAATATATTTTAACATAAACTATTTCCTAATTTGAGTTTCATGCTCCTATATTTTGAAACTATAATTCAATCGATAAATCGCGGAGTTGCAGAAGTGAGCAGCGTAAACGGGCAAACAGTTACATCTGGGTTTCCCTCTTTTCCTTGTCGGAGAATTACATTTGGTACGCGGTATCGCAACTGGCGAAAGAACAACGAAGTTGCGGCCAGCGAGGAGGAAAGGGCGCGCGCGGGAAGAAGACAAATGATAATAAAAGGATGGAAACGGAACAGAGGGGTAAACGAAAAGAAGTCGTGAGAGCACGGAAGACTGGATGGGAAAATAGTAGTCCGTAATTTTCGAAGACGGAAGAGCGCTCAAAGGGTTCTCTAGCCTGTGTTCTTCCGCAGATACGAAAAGCTCGGTGATAGGGTCGTGAATCGAGCGAGTCGGACTTGATGACACACGATTCGCTACGACAGCCTCCCCTATCCCTCTGCTAGCTGAATCGAGAGCAGAATTCAAAGATCGTCTGGCTTTTGTCTCTTTTCGTCTGCTGGCTTCCTTTTGCCGGTTCCGTTCGCTGTCCTTCTCGCGATATTTTTGTTTCTAATAATGACACTACGATGGTTGCTTTTTCGACTTGCGAAAATGTGTACGATATGGTGAAATATACTGTTTCATATTTTAGATTTTGTATATCGTGTGATTCTGGACACTTGTTAAATATAAAATTTCCAATATTCCTGTTTTATGGAATTTTTATATTTTCCGACACAAAAATTTTTATCGAATTTTTCGATATTCAAGCTTTGGGATTTTCAAGTTCTCGAATTTATGAATATTTAAATTTTTTATATCCCTAGATAACAATATCCCTAGATACCCACATCCGAAGACACCTATTTCCCTAGATAGTCATGCCCCTTGATACCAATATCCCTAGATATCCATATGGTCAGAAAGCAATATCCCTAGATATCTGTATTGGATATATTCCATATTCTTAGATATTATATCCCTAGATACTAATATCCCTAAATTCCTACATTCGAGGACACCTATTTCCCTAGATAGTCATATGCCTTGACACTAATATCCCTAGACAGCCATATGATTTTGAAAACAATATCCCTAGATATCTATATTCGATATATTCCATATCCTTAGATACTATATCCCTAGATTCCCACATTCGAAGACACGTATTTTCCTAGGTAGTCATATGCCTTGATACCAATATCCCTAGATATCCATATGATTAGGCAGGAATATCCCTAGATATCTATGTTCGATATATTCCATATCTTCAGATACTATATCTGTAGATACTAATATCCCTAGATTCCACGTCCGAAGGCACCTATTTCTCTAGATAGTCAAGCCCCTTGATACCAATATACCTAGATATCCATATGATTAGGCAGAAATATCCCTAGATATCTATGTTCGATATATTCCATATCTTCAGATACTATATCTCTAGATACTAATATCCCTAGATTCCACGTCCGAAGGCACCTATTTCCCTAGATAGTCATACGCCTTGATACTAATATCCCTAGATATCCATATGATTATGGATAGTCATATGCCTTGATACCTATATCCTTAGGTATCCATATGATTAAAATGCAATATCCCTAGATATCTATATTCGATATATTCCATATCCTCAGATACTATGTCCCCAGATACTAATATCCCTAGATTCACACTTCCTAATTTCCACAAATATATTTCCAAATTCCTAAATCGTAAAATCCCCAAATTCCTATATCGGTAAATCCCCAAATTCTTACGTTTCAAAATTATTAAACCATCTCGAAATTATATCTCCTAAATCCCCAAACAGTAAGTGAAAGTCCTTTTCCTCTAAATTTGTCGTATTTTCCCTAGGGAAGTGCCGTCTGTACGTAAATATGTAGGTAACACGAAACGTTGTATTGTTTACATATCGATAAATATTGCAAGCAACATTGCAACGTGTTAATATGACGGATGCGAAGGCGTATCAATGTTCAAATGGTATCGAAATCGTGTACGAACACCTGAAATATTTACCTTTCATTAATACGTATCGCCGTACATTATCAGCGGCTAAAACGAATTAACGCGCTGCTGAATTTTTCTACTTCTCCATAAAGTATTTAATTACACCCGAACGATACTGTTTGCACGAACGGTAATTGGATAATCGATTCCCGTTTAAACGATAATGGGATAATGAAATGTTTAACGAAACGGAGCTTGAAAAATTGCCGATTCCTCCAATCATATTTTCGCGTCTCCTATTAGCGTCATCGAAAATTTCAATTAACTCGACAAAATGCCACGCACCGAGACCAATACACTAATTATTTCCTGTACAGTATTCGGAGTTTATAGAAAATACGTTATGCACCCGCGTTAAACGAGAGCCACGTTATTACCGAACGTCCCCTTTGTCCCTTTGAAATTCGAGGCCTTTTTTCCCGAGATTGAAACATAATTTAATTGAATTTTTTTCCAATTCAGATCCTCTGTCGCGTACGTAAAACAACAGCTATCGATATTACTGTACCGCGGACAGACCGTTTCACGGTTCGTAATTCCTGTGGTTCTTTTCAGTCGGCTTTGTGCACTTGGACTTTTGCGTTACACCGTATTGTCAATTAACTTTTGTTAGCAATTGTTCCGGACAGAAGGACAAGTCGAAACACAAAGCCGATGTCATCGCGAAAAACGGAATACGCAAAGCCAGCGCCGCCAATATTCCTCTTTGATGTTTAGGAAGAAGCAGCCACGTCCGCGGACATCTCGAGACAAGAATTTATTACCTGGTATCCTGTAGTCGTGCACCGATTCAAAGTTCGCCGGACCAATTGATTAATTTAATTGCTTCGAAGTGGTCACTTGTAACGGTTCAATCGAACGGATATTATCGATATTTAAATCAGACGCGAGGCTCCATCTGCACCGACTTTATTGTTAATACGTATCGATCCGATACACTTATAATTCGAGAACGCGCCACTCGAGTATAGGCTATCAACTTTGAATCTACCTTGTAAATTACTTTTTGATCGCATGATTGGCTCGTTTACATTCCTGGGGATTACAGATATCGGTGCAAACTGATCAATTTTACGTTCGACTCTGCAGTTTGATCAGTTTTCTTAAAATACGGAATTAATGAAGGGGAGAACATGGGCGAACGTTTTTTCACGATTTCTGTATTTGCAAGCTTTTTATGTTTTTTTAAGTTTCAAAGATTTTTGTTCTTTAAGTTTCTTAAGGTTTCTCACTTTTCAAATTTCTATGTATAGTAGTTATAATACGTATACTTCGTTAAATAATTTAATCAGATTTTAAAGAGTAGGTTAAATAAATTATATGTATAGTTAGATGGTTACTATCGAAGTATATGTTAAAAGTTAAGCATTATACCGATGTATCATGGTTTCTTCAGGTAGTTGGACAACTGCAAGAAAAAGTTCATATTACATGCGGTACTTCCGTTCCAGTTTCTCGGAAAGAACAAAAAGTTGCAAGTTTTTACTGCAGATTCATAATATGCGTACATGAAGGTAGACTGTCATTATATTCTCAAAAATTTTATCCCCTGTAAAACGAAAGTTTGAATTATTTCAAGGGAAATTTGTAATCTTTTAAAGTTTGCATGAACTTAAAGGGACAACTTTTATTCGATGTTTCAATCAATATTCTTGTTCAAATAATTTTTCATTTGTAACTGTTTATGTAAGAAAGTATCTATTCTTGAAGTTGTTAATGTTCTTTTAATTCTTTGATCATAAAATTCATTTTTGAATTGATAATGCGTAATCACATTATTAAATAATTATCAAAGTTTAATAATCGAAATAATTATCAAATGACTATGAAAGTCATGTGACTCTCATATAATTAGAATAATGTAATTACCAAATTGTTATTGCAATAATGTAATCAACAAATAATTATCAAAATTATTATCACAGAAATATCAAAACAATGTGATTATCAAATAATTAGAATAACATAATTATCCAACAACCATCAAATAATCTATCATCACACCTGGCTGCAGCCATTAATCTAACCTAATCTGACCCAGCCCTTATCAGTACATTGAATTCGTGATTGAATATATCGTAGATTCGTGTGCTGAAAATGTTCAAATATCGTCTAAACGCGAAACAATTAAATGACCTCGAATACACAAATTTTCCTCGATCGAAGAAGTGGAGATTCAGATAATTACTTTTCGTGATTAATGAACACTGCAATCAACTGTTTTTCTCATTTCTCTAATTGCTTCTTGGGATGCATCTGAATCATATATTTTCTGTACATTTGATATCCTAAAAGTCTACCTAGAAAACTTGTATAGATAAATCTTCAGAAAGCACCAAATCCAATCTTCATGGAGTTCAAAATTTCAGTAATTAACTCAAATTAATTGAAATTAAAAAAACTCAAAAACAAATAAACTTGTTATACTTAAAACTACAACAAAAAGATTACAAACTCACGTGCAACCATGAGCCAAAAAGCACCAAATCCAAATCTTCATGGGGTCCAAAATTTCAATCATCGATACAAATTATTTGAAATTAAAAAAGTTGAAAAACAAATATAAATGTTATGCTTAAAACTACAACAAAAAGATTACAAACTCACGTGCAACCATGAACCAAAAAGCACCAAATCCAATCTTCATGGAGTTCAAAATTTCAATAATTAACTCAAATTAATTGAAATTAAAAAAATTGAAAACCAAATAAAATTGTCATACTTAAAATTACAACAAAAAGATGATAAACTCACGTGCAACCATGAACCAAAAAGCACCAAATCCAAATCTTCATGGAGTCCAAAATTTCAATAATTAACTCAAATTAATTGAAATTAAAAAAACTGAAAAACAAATAAAATTGTCATACTTAAAATTACAACAAAAAGATTACAAACTCACGTGCAACGATGAACCAAAAAGCACCAAATCCAAATCTTCATGGAGTCCAAAATTTCAATCATCGATACAAATTATTTGAAATTAAAAAAATTGAAAAACAAATAAAATTGTCATACTTAAAATTACAACAAAAAGATTACAAACTCACGTGCAACCATGAACCAAAAAGCACCAAATCCAATCTTCATGGAGTCCAAAATTTCAATAATTAACTCAAATTAATTAAAATTTAAAAAACTGAAAAACAAATAAAATTGTCATACTTAAAATTACAACAAAAAGATTACAAACTCACGTGCAACTATGAGCCAAAAAGCACCAAATCCAAATCTTCATGGAGACCAAAATTTCAATCATCGATACAAATTATTTGAAATTAAAAAAATTGAAAAACAAATATAATTGTTATACATAAAGCTACAATAAAAAGATTACAAACTCAAGCATGAACCAAGTACAATATACGGATATGTAACATAAAAGACAGTATGGAAAGCGACCTCCGTTTTCAACGGCACCGAGCGACTTGACGAAAACCAAAGAACCGTCGCGGAAAGAATTGCGCACAATACAAAATGGAGGGAAGTGCATCAGTGACGTTCGAGTCGAAAGCACATCGATAATTCCAGAAGCCGCATCAATCGCATGCACGATGATTTAGGCATTATCCTCGAACCGGAAGTAGACATATTGGTATCGAAGAGATCCCGGAAATCAGCGGGACTTCGCAATGGAAGGTGTACATTTCTGAGCAAACGGTTCAACAAGTAGCTCGCGAACGACTCCATAACGGACTGCTCTATGCTTCTATTTATCGAGGACCATAGTTCTAATCATCGCGAGAGGATTTCAGCGAGAGAATCGACCCTAGTCGATCGAGCATATTTTCGTCTGAGTTCTCTCGGTTTCCCTCTTTTGCTCGTTCCTTTCAACGTGCTCCGCTCGAACCGTCTCGATTCCCCGGTTTTCCAGCTGCAGCTATTAAACATCCCTGTTCATGAAACCGTAGCCAATTCTGGGATCGGGATGAATTCGGAACGTGCGAAATCGCCGGCTAATAGTTTAATGCTTTCTTGATTTCTCTTCCGGTCGCGGCCATTTGCTCGAAAGATAGGTAACCTCCCTGCGCAGGTAAATGTAATGGAAAACGTTTTCGTTGCAATCGACCGACCAAGCCAATATCATAATTCTGGAACGGTCCAGCGAACTGACATTACTAGTTAAACGATTGAAACCAGTTTGCTAGAAGAATGACCAGTAATAACCCTACTATGTGTGAGCACTTCGATGGAAGTAACGTTTCCTATCGATGGGCTCATATTCGATTTACAATTTTAGTGTTGTCTTCTGCTAGGAAAATTAAGGATAGTTTGCGATAGAAAATTTGGTCGACACTGGAAACTATTCATCCTTTTTAGGTTATGACAGTGATGTAGTAGACTTAAATTGTAATAGAAGCTCTAGGTAGTACAATATTATTCTAGCTCTAATTAGTACAAGAGTTTTCTACTCACAGTGCTTTGATAGACCTATGGTTCTGAGACCATAGTATTCTCCAATGACGCCATTTTCATTTTGCTGCAATGTTGCTATTACATAACCTAATGTACAATAAATTTACAATCTCATGTGATTAAAAGTCGGACTCTAAATTCGCTAAATTATTGATGTATTACATATCTAACCTAATCTAACCTATAGTAACATAACCTAGCTTTTAACAACATAGATAAATTGTGAAGAATGTCCATTGCAGGACATTCAAACATTTAGTCAAAAGAAAGAATCACAAATTTATGTAACATTTCGAAATATTCACCCCTTGTAATTTCAAGATTATACAGATTTCCACAAACAAAGGATTAAGGATTTTCTTTTTCTCGAGAGACCACGAAACATTTACCAAACACAAATTTGGTTAAAATTAACACTTGTCGACTTGTTAAACTAACTTCAATTATATCACGCCGAGTATCACGCAACTCTCGTTAACAATTTTCCGTACTCGCCCAACACTGTACGAATAATTTACATTTAAACCACGGGGTGAACTTTATCCCAAGTCTAAGCCAAGTTTAACAAAGAGCAAACCTGCCTGCTTTTGACCAGGTCAGCTTTCTGTTAGTATTCCCGTTCAAGAGGGAACACTTCAAAAGTTATGACGTCTACCGTGATTAAATACAAACTGGCCCTGCGTACAGGTCCTATCACAATATGTGGACACAACTTTACCGAAGTTAAATTAGTTAATTAAGGTTTACATTAATTAGGTCGATGGAAATTTACGGGAAATTAAATTCATCAAATGGGAGTCTGACTCTTCGATCATAAATTTATTGTATTCTGTTGCAAATATGCAAAATTATATATTCTGAAATTGTATTACTAAACATTCATAACAAATTACATTATCAATTATTTAATATTTTTATCAGTCGTAATTGTGTTTCCAACTGGGTTGATTAAAATTCATGGATAATTAAATTAATTAATTTTATATTGAGCAATTAACCTTTCAATCATGTATTTGCTACGTTTCAAATATACGATGGAAACTAATATTTTGATATTACTGTTAAATATAAGCGTAGAGAAAATTGCATAATCAACGAAATTAAAACATTTATCTTTCCGAATTTCACTTTTTTGTCACACTTCCCCTATAGGAAATATTTATATATTATTATTTTTGCATCAATAGTATTCGTGAGAGTTCAGTATTTTGTTTCAAAATTATTGAATTATTGAAATTATTTTTTTTATCAATTAATAATTAGTCCTACAGATCATATCAGCAGAACCACCCTTACACAAAACTGAATAATTGAAACAATGCAGTGTTCTAATATTATTCCACGTGTGCTACGTTGCATGTATATTTTCAGCTAACCATTTACCATTAAATTACACTCGAGCCAGCAGAATCTGTCAACAGCGAAATCGTCGTCGCTGGGGTATGTAATGGCTGGTACATCGTTCTCAAGTGTTTTGGTCGCGAAAGGCAGCCTTCCTCGGATCGTTGCAAGGAGATTGATAGTTCGAGGGAGACAGAGATGCAACGGAATGGTGAAAGACGATCGTCGAAACGAAGAAACGAGACAGAAAGTGAGGGTTTTGAAGGGGATGAGAAGCTCGATCGCGTCGCCGATGAAGCGGCGAACTGACGTCGCGTTGTTCCCATTGATCAAATCTACGCGACCGTGGCACACACCATTTCATTTTTCTCTTTTGCTTCTGTACCTCGGGCTATTTGGCACTCTGACGATTTGGCATTGAACGTAACGACCGCCTTTTTCTTGCAACATCGACGTATAACTGGCTACTTACTATGTATTTTTTAAGAGGTGCATTTAACACCAGAAAAAAGTAGGATATTTGTATGAGAACTCGTGTTTAAACTTTTGTTAAATATTATTGCATATCGCAAGATTTTATGAGGTATCAGTTTTTTAGGTTAGGTTCAGAACTGGGGTTTTCTTGCCTTTTTAAGGTTATTCTATCTTTATTGTTTGTAGTTATATCTTTATTACAGTTTTGAGGTTAGGTTAAGTACTGTATCTTGATTAATACCTTCAGGTTAGGTTAAGTACTGTATCTTCATTAATACCTTGAGGTTAGGTTAAGTACTATATCTTCACTAATACTTTGAGGTTATGTTAAATACTTTCACTACTTTTTTATACAAAAATATTCAGACATATTTTCACATACCAACTATGAAACTATATCAATGTAAAAATCATACACAACCTAAATAAAGACTAACTGTTCAACTAAACACGACAGTTCATCAATAATTTTAATAAAATCTAAAAAGATGCACTTCCCAACAATTTTGTAAACCTTGTATTAATTATTTCATATCAGCTTTCACATGAAAATATTCGTACGTACATGTTACAGGGTATAAATAAATTGTATGAGTATAAAAATCATGCAAGTTCAATTTCAAAACACACTTCCTCAATAATTTTAATAAAACCCTACAACTGACGTTAATTGTTACATTTAACAGTTAAACACGAAATTTTCTTAAATATTTGAGAAGAATATATTTTGAGGTTATAGTACATATCTGTTTGAGATTTCCTTGTACAAAACTACACGTGTTCACATTTAGCTGTAAAACTGTTTTAACATTCCACATTTAATTAAAAACCACATTTGCCCAATAATTTCAGCAAAATCCTGCAAACTCGTTAATCAGCGATTAAACTTTCCGCAGCAGGAACAGGATCAAACAGCACATACAGCAATAAAATTATGTAAACACGAATCGTAACGATTTAATCGCGTAATAACAGTTCGATCCGCGCAGCACCATTTCGTCGGCCGGCCATCTTTGCGTCTCCATACGGTCGTCAGTTTGTTCCTTTTTTCGCGTGTCCGAGCTTCCGAATGAATTCAGAACGACCGAATTCCTGGAGGAACGAGGTGAAGCCGGCTTGTAACACCGGGGATGGAAATCGCTTCGCATTGTCTGCAAGTTGGTTCCCTTCTATCGTTATCCGCCCGTGGCACCGAAAACGTTACTGCCCTCTAACCTCGAAAAGACCGAACGACCCCGTTTTCCATCGGTGGCAACCGACGCTCTAATTGCAACGATCCTCTCGGCGGGCAGACAGACCACCGAGGAAAATCTACCCGTGCCCGGGCAAACGGTGAACCTCGATCCAACCCCCAATGCCGCAGAACTAATTTCGTATTGTGGACGAGGAAATTTGTTTTGGCCCGCTTTAACTTCTTTCGCTGGACCCTAGCTGGATTACAAACACCTTTTTTCCTGGTTATTTCGCTCCTGCTTTCCTCTGCTGATTCTTTGCGAGCAGGATGTGATTACGCGTGGAAATTGCCCGGTGAAGGAAGCTCTGTGACTGCTCACTGAGAGTCAGATAAATATTTATGATTCGTTGACAGGATTTTACTTTGTTTATATCAAGTACATTTTGTGGGACGCCAAATCTCCAAAAGATGAAGACTATTTTAGTTATATTAAAATTTCATTAGTCCCAGAAATATTCTGAAAACCAAGAAAATATGAGGCTTGAGTCTTTTACGATCCAGGTTCAATTAACACTGAGACTTACAGATATAAATTGTATAAAATTATAACGTATTATAAAGTTATAAGATATTGCAACGAAACATTCTTTGTTTCAAAAATTCAAGGTTCTTCGATAAAAACGAATAACCCTTATCAAATCACAGGAACTGAAAAGTTAATCACGAGAAAGCAGCATCAATGTGAAATGGCCCTCAGTTCACATATGAGCATGTAGATATTTTTGTCCACGAATATTATGAAACATATATTTTGTACAGATATAAATTGTATAAAATTATAACGTATTATAAAGTTATAAGATATTGCAACGAAACATTCTTAGTTTCAAAAATTCAAGGTTCTTCGATAAAAATGAATAACCCTTATCAAATCACAGGAACTGAAAGGTTAATCGCGAGAAAACAGCATCAATGTGAAATGGCCCTCAGCTCACATATGAGCATGTAGATATTTTTGTCCACGAATATTATGAATCATATATTTTGTACAGAGCTATGCTAAACGTTTTCAAACAAAAGTTAGCAGACAGTTATCATATCGTTCTTAAACATTTGTGAAGTTTGCGGGCAAAAATATGTTCTTATGTATTGTAAAAGATCCTTGAAGTGACTTGAACAAGAAATGGCGAGAATGAGACAGCCTACTTTTAGACAACTTCTCTACTGACAGTCTACATCGAACTACAATATCGTGTAAAACGTTTTCGTCAAGAAACCGATGGGAAATAGTCTTTTGGGACACCTGGTAGCCGTGCAAAAGGGGCTTCACAGTTTCTCTTCCTCCGTAGGGACCTTTTTCTAAATTGTCACACTCCGACTGACGCGCTCATCCTTCTTCCTTTTTGTTCCTTTCCCTTTTCACTCGTACATGTACTTGTTCTCTGTTTTGGTATTTTATGCTCGTTTCTGGGGACACTGCGTTTTATGTCTTAATTGCTGCAACTGTTCTTCTTCTATGTTTAACAGGTTCTTTGTACTGGTATTATTTTATTCTTAGAAGTGTTAATGTGTGGGGTATAGTTTTGGAATTTGATGTTATTATTTGTTTTTGGAAGATTTAGTTCAGATTATTTTCGTATTAATAGTTTTCACATTATTCACATAATTCACATAATTCACATAATTCACATAATTCACATAATTCATATAATTCACATAATTCACATAATTCACATAATTCACACAATTCACATAATTCACACAATTCATACTCGTAATTTTCGTTCATTTAATTGTGAATATAATTTAATAGATGATTTCTTTCAATTTATATTAAAAATAAAGTTCGTTAAATCGAAAAATTACAGAATCCAAAAATCTGAAAGTACAGAAATTTTATATTTCACTTCGAAAAATAATTTTTCTGAACCCACCCTTACATATCTCAGCTTTCCCAAATTTCACAGTCCTCTAAAATTGTCTCAGAATCAGAACTCCTTTACGACTTCAGAAAAATGAATAATCACTATTACATACAACTTTCAAAGAAATAATTCTGAAGTATTCAACTTATATACCTAAATTCCACATGCACACCTGCAGCACAGAGTACTTCATAAAAGTAGGAACTGCTTGCAGAATTCAGGTGAATTGTAGAATTAAAAAAACTCAACCAAGCGTTCGGTTCTTTTCAATATCTGTTGACCCAGTAGCAAAACTGTCTCCGGTGCTAAAGATAAAACCCTCGTTTGCACTAAAAGTACCCGTCCTTTAAACACGCACTACAATCAGTTGTAACTATTCATATCTTTCCATCACAGTTATATTTCCATTCCTGTTTCACGGAACAACGTAGCAGTGGCAGAACTGCAACGTCAAGACCAACATTTCGTTCTTGATTTTACGCAACTTTGTAGAAAGTAGAATTTATTCGCGTGTATAATTTCTGTAATTGCTCAGTATTATCGTGTACATCCACGCAAGCCCAAAAGTACAGTGTACTCCGTAAATCGTGCTATAATCCAGAAACTGATTGTACCAGAACAAATTAGGCTAAAATGTGCATTGAAATTTTTTTATTCAAAGCAAAGTTTTCTGGACAATGGATTCTGAGTATTCGTTGACACGTGCGCAGCCACGAGCTTTGTTATCCGATTTAGCTTGTAACTACACGCAATATGGGACCGTTAATCTCGCGATGGCTGGCGTGGGTCATTTCTACTAAAGAATTAGCAGCATCGAAGCTGTTAAAGTGTCAAGACAGCAATCGTGAATACACCGATACGGTTCGTGCACTAGGAGCTTGCGAGGGCAATGCTTTCGCAGCGGCAGAATATTACAAAGGTACCCTGGTCGCCATCTTGACGGACGAGTAACGCAAAGCACAGAACAGACGCTTATCGAGTGTGGAGCTTTCGTATCTCGTCATAATAATCGTGGGTCGATATCGTTATAACGGAGTCGAAGAAAAATTCTTCGTTCAAACTTGTTGCATTCGATCATACCAAATCAAACCAGTGGACTCGAGTGGATAAGCAGCGGATAATCGAGTGCACGAGTGCTTAACAAATATTCAAACGCGATTTTTTGGAAAACTTGGGATACAAAAATTTGTACATTTTAGACTCGTTTTATGTAGAATCGCCCTTGTAGATTTATGGAACACCCTGTGAATTGTCCAAGTTCCTCCGATTGTTCCGAAAGTTTATTCAGCCAATGCAACGAAGCAAAACGCATGTTCGATATACACGCTGGTTCAACGCTTCTTATAATTTTTGTCACGAAACCGAGTCGCGAAACTAGGTCGGCACACGGATCATTGAAAAAGTTGGGAAGGACGTTGATGTCGCGTCAGAAAGGCTGGAAATTCTCGTTTATATGAAAACTGATTCGCAGCTGTAGAGGTGAGTCAACATCAGACTGTATGGAAAGCAGCGACCCGAAATATTCTGCAACTATCGAACGGTTTACGTAATTTCATGAACAGCTCCTGTTCAAATTTTCATTTTGCCCGCGCTCACGGGGAAGAACAGGGTGAAAATACTTTAAAACCCGCCGAACGGTATCGCGCAAAATTTATGAGAAATTTAGCACAAAAGGTTACCGCGGAAAATCGTCCGGTAAAGAGAGGAAACACGTTTCAAGACCGGATTGTTTGCATCAATTATTTACGTTAACGGTAATACTTGAAATTTCATGGGTAGCTTTTTAAATATAGTATAAGGAAAACGGGGCAAGTGAATTCGATGAATTTTGTAAAGTTTGTTCCGTAGAGATGTGCTGAAAATTAGATATTTAATGGAGAATAGTGGTGAATCACAAATTTTTTACAATTACAGTTTGCAAGCTTGCAAATTGTTAAATTACTCGATTTCCAAAACTTCCAAATTTTATATGATCAAAACTTGACATTTTCAAACGTACTTTAAATTTCCAAGTTACGAAATTTCATAATTACCAAATCTGTAAATTTCAAAACTTAAATGAGTGTAAGTCAAATTTCAAATTCTCAAGTTGCAAAATTATCAAACTTCAAGATTACCAGATGACCAAATTCACTAAGTTATTAAATTATAAAATTTCCAAATATCAAATTACCACATCGTCGAGTTATCAAATCACCAACTTGCAAATTACCAAGTTACTAAGTTAACATGTACTATACTATAAAATATACTATATTTGCAATATACTGTACAATACGCAGTAACTGCAATATACTACACTTATAATACAGTGCACAATACACTATACTACACAATATACATACTTACAATATACCATACTTGCAATATATACATAAAATATACTGTACCCCACATAACTAATCATAACAGGCCAGCATTCTAACCGTGGCCATCAAACACAGGAAAAGTTTAATTCGTCGCGATAAAATATTAGCATAATTAGCGTTCGATTATGTCCCCGTGCTAAGTCGATAAAGGACCGTCCGTCTGCGTGTTAGCTCTGAAAATGGGGGCAAGACGATCGCGGGATCAGCGAATTCGAAGAGAAACGAGGAAAACGGATTGATAAGCTTCTACATTAATACGACTCCCCTTTTCGAAATATCCCGCGAGACAGTCTATGGACTCGCCATATTTAACCTGGTCTTATCGTGTCGCAAAGTGAAACTGACTACACCGACGAGATATCGTCTCGTTGCTCGAGATTATACGGATAATTGGGGTCTCTATCGTGCCATTCTTTTTTGGGGTTCTACCCCTTCGCGCCGGTAACTGTGGACCTTTCCCTTTGCGGTGAACTCGATAGAGTGCCGGCGAACTCGATAGAGCGCCGGCGAACTCGTCGCGGTCCCTTTGAGCCGCGGTTACTTGGAAAGGTAATTCATCTGTCTCTCTGTGCACCTAACGTGGAAATACTCCGGGTATAAAAAGGAACGATCAAGTGACGTCAGCTTTTCAGCGAAAGGTCGAGTGCCTTGAAAGTTTTTGGAAGAAAAGATATCAAGTGACCTCCGGGCTTTCGGTGTTACTTAAATTACGATACCTATATATTTGATGATAATCGATCTGTCTGAGTCGTGAAATTTTTAAGGGATGGACTTTTCACTGCGGAGGACTCTTGTTTTATAACTATTTTTGAATGCCGTTTGATTCCAAAATATCATCGCTATTATACCGTCATGTACTTTGTATTCAAACTTCCGCTCATTTTTCCCAATGCTACTTTTCCAAATTAATGAAACAACACATGTAATTCACTTTACAAATGAACCTACATTAGTTGATACAGTAGAGTTCCATGAAACGCATAACATTACAATATTTGTTCATCGAGGTGAATAAATCTCTCCACCATGACAACCTTTTGACCTTCGCAAAACAATGAAAGTACATTTCTCGATCTTACCAGAGACAATCGAGCCTGTCGCGTGAAGACAATACTTGTTCAATCCCTTGAGTAATAAGTACGTCCGAAGTTCATCATATTCAAAGGCAGTCAGACTCCTGTGACTACTGTAACAGCAAGACTTCTTTCCCTATTGATTCGTCAAGGATTAAGGAAAGTTGATTGTGCCAAGCAGAGGGAGAATCCTCGCAGTGTCTCGAACAGGGGAGCGAAAGAGTCGGAAGTGAATTCGTCGATGGATGGCTTCGAAATGGTTATGTAGCTAATAACAGTGGAGGCAGTCTTTGCGAGAACGGAAGTCGAGGAGACTGCTTCGAAAATGCCTGGTCGATGAAGTACATTCGGGTGCAATGTAGGCTTCTTTTGGATAAAGGTGTGTGTATTTGATAGAAAATTTCAGATTTTTCCTTTCTTGTGTTCGAAATGTTTGGAAATCTCGAGATTTCGGATTTTGTGAATTATTGAGTTCTTGTGATTTTTTAGTTTTTAGGGTTCGAATTTTTAAGTTTTCAAATTTTCGAGTTTTCGAACTTTTGAGTTATCAAGGTTTCGAGTTTTCGAGTTTTCGAATTTTCGAGTTATCAAGGTCTTGAGTTTTCGACTTTTCGAATTTTCGAGTTATCAAGGTTCTGAGTTTTCGACTTTTCGAATTTTTGTGTTACCAAGGTTTCGAGTTATCGAATTTCTGAACCTTCGAGTATTCAAATTTTCGACCTTTCAAATCCATAAATAACCAAATTTTCAGATTTTCTGAACTCTCACATTTTCAGACATTGAAATATGTACTCTCAAGTTTCCAAATATTCCACTTTTCAAATTTTTAAATATTTTTAATTCTCAAATTTCTTCATTTTCAAATTTTATCAATTACCAGATTTCAAACTTTTCAAATTGCTAAATTTCTAGATTGTCATATTTTCGAATTTCCTAGTTCCTAAATATCCAAACTCTCAAATTTCCTTATTCCAAAATTTCCAAGATCTCAA
Organism: Megachile willughbiella; assembly: GCA_945859595.2. Lineage (NCBI taxonomy): Eukaryota > Metazoa > Arthropoda > Insecta > Hymenoptera > Megachilidae > Megachile > Megachile willughbiella. The sequence goes on from OX243807.1 coordinate 6,741,582, forward strand.
AATTATTAGATTCTAAAGTTTCTACATTTATATATCCCTAGATTCAAATGTTTCTGGTCATCCATGTCCATTCCAAAAACTTCATAAGACTCTAGATATCAATATCCCTAGACTCCTAAACTTCTAAATATCAATATCCCTAGATTCCTAAGCTTTTAGGTATCAATATCCCTAGATTCCTCAACTCCTAGATATCAATATCCCTAGATTCTTAAATTTGTCGACATTCATATCCCTAGATCCTTAAAATTCTCAAATCACTGAACCTTCAGAATGTCCCCAAATTCCTAGATTCCCAAACTTCTAGATTTCCAAATACCCAGATAAACATTTCCTTAGTTTCTGAAATCCTCGGATCCTACAATTATAAAAATACCTACATTTCGAAATTCCTAGATTCTCAAATTCCTGTACCACTAAGTCACTAGATACCTGAATCCATCCATCCTCAGATCAGTCTTCAAATATTTACGTCCCCAAATTTCTAAGTTTTCAATCTTCCCGATTTCTAAACATCCATCACGTTTCTTAACATTCCTATATACCAACTTTCTCATAGCACATAATCCCTAGATTCCCGTATCCATATGTTTTTATATCTCAACCGTGCCAAATCCTTGAATCCATTCCCAAAGTCTTCAAATTCTTCGCTTCATTCCCAAGTACCAACGTCTTCAAATTCTTCACTTCATTCCCAAATATCAAGGTCTTCAAATTCTTCACTTCATCCTCAAGTACCAAGGTCTTCAAATTCATGACTTCGTTAAAAACGTGCTAAATCCTTGAATCCATTCGCAAGGTCTTCAAATTCTTCGCTTCATTCCCAAGTACCAAGGTCTTCAAATTCTTCACTTCATTCCCAAGTACCAAGGTCTTCAAATTCTTTACTTCATTCCCAAGTACCAAGGTCTTCAAATTCTTCACTTCATCCTCAAGTACCAAGGTCTTCAAATTCATGACTTCGTTAAAAACGTGCTAAATCCTTGAATTCATTCCCAAGGTCTTCAAATTCTTTACTTCATTCCCAAGTACCAAGGTCTTCAACTTCTTGACATCATATCCAAGTACCAAGGTCTTTAAATTGTTCACTCCACTAAATATTTCCAAATTCTTACAAACCCGAAAATGAACGATGAGGTGTCCGTTTCACCCTCGGTTCTCATATTCCCCCTACGTAAACCAGATTTGGTTCAGACTGTACAACGACCACGCCTGAAGGGCGAGGGTGAAGTATTATAGGATGTTACGCAAACGGCGCCTCTGCCCATCCGATTTTACGAGCGATCATAAATACCGACCGTTCGAAAAGCCCGGTTTGATGGAAAATTCCATCGGGATAGGTAGAGCCTCATCGCGGCGCTAATGTTACTCAATTGTGGTACTCTCCCGGCTGATTCAGGAACACGTATCCTTACCGGGGAACTCTAGCAGCCAACTTCTGACGAACTATTGTCGACTTGGAGGGGAAATCGGAAGCTACGGTGATCGAATTCCTACTCGGACGAAATCTAATTTTTACGTCTACAGGAAACTGCTGGTCCGAGATGCTCCGAGTCCCAAACATCGGGATACCGTGAGAATCCTGGATCGCAGACCTAAGATTACCCAGACTTATCCCGGTGAAAGGGCGGAAAGTGAGGATTGCTCGCGCGAACACGGAGTTATCGAATATCAAAGTTTCGAAATCCCGCGTTGCCAGCAAAGTTCACTCGAAAACATAACTTATAAGTTAGTTCGGTAGGGTCCGTCGAGGGGGGGAGGGTACCGGTCGAATGAGGGTGAAAAAGCAAAAGGGCGGAAGCACCGGAACCGGCGGGAAACGGTGATGGAAAGGGGAAGAGGTCCGAGGATCATTCGTCTCCGCGAGACGGAAGTTAGGCCGATTCGAGGACAAAGTTTGGTCAGAGTCCAAGTTGCTAAAAGGAAGAAAATTTCGGAAAATATGGAGGAGTGTATACCGCCGTCGGGGGATGGCCATTGGTGGAATTTAACAGGAACAGGCCAAGAACGGCCAACACTCCGGGAACACTTTTAAACGAACTAACCGACTAGGTCGTCTCCAGACTTCCTGTCCGCGGCATCTTCACCGAGACAGATACCGGGATAAGGTACAATCCTGTTCTGCAAGATGAACTCCCGCCAGTGACGCAGTGGCCGGCGCCATACTGGAACGGTTTTTCAACCACTGGCAAACGTCTCGCGAAAATGTCCTCGCGGTCGTCCATTTTGAACGCATTATCTCACGTGTTGGCCACAACAAAATGGATACACGCTGTATTTTACTTTTGGACTACTTGCGACTTTACCACTTCGTTGCATTGTACAGCAAAATAATATAGGATACTTTCGTAACTCTCATTATTTCAAATTATATTTTCCTATTTTTATGTAGTGATGGGAATAGTACTGTTTTCATTTGAATAAATACTTTTATTTTTTTTTTTAACTTCTATCTATAGAAGTTTTGTAACACAAGGGTAATGGAAATTATTTTGAAGACTATATAGGGTGATTCAAAAGTAAATTGAATCTCATAGACTCCGATTGAAGATACTTAAAACTATAATACATTTTTGCTTAATTAAACTTTACAATATATTCTAGTAGTCATTACTGTAACAGATTACAATTAACTTTAAATTTGATTAGAAAGATATTGGAATTTCGGGATTTAACAATGTAGGAATTTGAGAAACTAAGAATTTTTGCATTTAAGGATTTGGGAATTTTGGGATTTTTAGGGTATTTTGGGGATAGAGATATCTGAGAAAATTGGGATTTGGGGAATTAGGGATGTGGAAATGTAGGGATTTGGTTCAATAGTATTTTTGGGACAAAGGTGTTTGGGAAATTTGACATATGGGAATTTAGGAATCTAGGGACTTGAGAATCTAGGGATTTGGGAATGTGGGAATGTGGGAATGTGGGAATTTGGGAATCTAGGAACTTGGAAGTCTAGGAATTAGGGAATCAACAAATTTGGGAGTCTATGAATTTGGAAATCTAGGGACTTAAGATTCTATGAATTTGAAAATCTAGGGATTTATGAATCTAGGGATTTGGGAATGTAGGAATTTGGTAATCTAGGAATTGGGAAACCTAGAAATATGGGAATCTAGAAAATTGAGAATGTAGGAATTCGAGGTATCTAGGGATTTAGGAATCTAGGGATTCGGGAATGTGGGAATTTGGGGATCTAGGAATTTGGAAGTCTGGGAATTGGGGAATCTAGAAATTTGGGAGTCTAGGAACTTGGAAATCTAGGGACTTGAGAATCTAGAAATTTGGTATCTAGGGATTCGGGAATGTAGGAATGTGGAAATTTGGGAATCTAGGGACTCGAGAATTTAGGAATTCGGGAATGCGGGAATGTGGGAATTTGGGAATCTAGGAGTTGGAGAATTTAGAAATTTGGGAGTGTAGGAATTTGGAAATCTAGGGACTTGGGAATTTAGGAATTTGGGAATCTAGGGATTTTTGAATCTAGGGTTTCGGGAATGTGGGAATTTGGGAATCTAGGAGTTGGAGAATTTAGAAATTTGGGAGTGTAGGAATTTGGAAATCTAGGGACTTGGGAATTTAGGAATTTGGCAATCTAGGGATTTTTGAATCTAGGGTTTCGGGAATGTGGGAATTTGGGAATCTAGGAGTTGGGGAATTGAGAAATTTGGGTGTCTAGGAATTTGGTAATCTAGTGATTTGGGAATTTAGGAATTTGGGAATCTAGGGATTTTAGAATCTAGGGTTTCGAGAATGTGGGAATTTGGAAATCTAGGAATTTGGTAACCTAGGAGTTAGAGAATCTAAAAATTTGGGAGTCTAGGAATTTGGTAATCTAGGGACTCGAGGATCTAGGAATTTGGGAAGATATGGGAATGGGCAGTTTCAGAATGGTTCGTAGTTAAACGATTACATTTAAAAAAGTTTGCGAGCCTTTTAAAGAATACCGTTGAAAGTAAATCATGGATCGTAAGTTCGCAATCATTTTGATCAAATTCATTGTACGCTCGTAACTTTAAATCGCGGCGGGTCATGTTCGGCCGTTCCGCAGTATACGAAATTCGCGCGGACTTTAAGTTTTTACGATAACGGGACAGAAAAGTGCTTTCTTAACGAACTACTCTATCGGATTTCACCCTTACTTGCGCCTTTACAGGTACTACGAGACAAAACTTTGAAATTGCAGAATTATCCCCATGTACGGGGATACATCTTTAGGAAATCGACTTTAGAATTCAAAGTCGAAGCCCTTGTTTCAGAACTTGCGGGAATGCTCAGCCGTCGGCTAAATAATCCCGCGGTTCGTGATGAAATTTTCTTGAGAATTCTTTGCGACGGCGAACATACCACGACTATGATATTACTTAATACTTTGCGTAGTAATTTTCATGTTGGAATTATTTCACTCGTTCGCAAACTATCTTTCTTAAATTATTAAGATACTTTCTTTTTTTTTTTAATCTCTGTTCATTATTAAGGGGATGAAGGTGTATTACTTTTGTACTGGGGTATTCATTTATTTCTTTATTTCATCTTATTTATTTTTTTTATAAATTTTGGATTATTTTTTTTTGTATTTTTAATTTAATTTTATTTCATTTCATTTTATTTTATTTTTACTGCTCCTAAGTTGCAATTTGAATTTTTAAATTTAAGAGCTGTATAAAGTTATGGGAGTATAGTAATTCAACGTCAATTTAGTGTTTTATATTCGCATAATATTATCATAGTAATTCAGTTATTGTATGCCCTTGTGGGTGGTGTAATAGGCTCGTGCATATTTCATCAGGTTATTGTTAAGCAATAATTAATTTGTTCACACTAATGGAACTAATTACTAGCTTTATTCATTCATCATAGGCTTATGAATATACAATGAGTTCTACTTGCCTGTCCTGATATGCACTAATAAAACTTGTAGTCATTAATCTAGAGATAAGCTTGAAAGATATAATCGTGACAAAAGAAATTTGGAAATTTGAAAATTTGGAGATCTGAAATTTGAAAATTGGAAGATTTGAAATATGGGAATTAGATATATTATTTTGTTATACATATAATCCACTTTTTCCTAACTTTAATGCAATTCTCCACAAACGAAAGCACAAAATTTTTACAATTTCCGTCGAGATTATTTTTTCATCAAGTTGGTGGGTGTAACACGCAAAAAAGGTGCGAAGTCCTTGGAAAAACAGCTCCAAACAAGAAGTCTTGCGTATTTAACGATCCTCTGGGGAAATCTATTGATGATGGTAAACCAAGCGAGGAATGAGAATTTGGACCCAGAAAGAATCTCCTTTTATATAATTTTCGATAAACGTTGCTAACAGTCTACTGTAAATTATATAACCTGAAATACTATTAATAAAAGATTACTTGTTATTGAAACGATGTAACGAAAAATTACATACTTTTCTTTGCGTAAATGGTAATAAATAAATAATTAAATATTTTGAATAAATAGCACAATGGATCAGTAGAATAGTAGTATAGTTGTTTAGTTGAACAGTGAAATAGCCAAGCAGTAAAATAATCGAATAGTGGTGTGTTAAAATAGTAAAATAGTAAAATGACAAAATAGAAAAATATTAAAATAGTAAAGTAGTAAAGAAGTAAAATAGTCAAGTAGTCAAGTAGTCAAGTAGTAAACTGATAAATTATTAATCTAGTAAAATTGTAGAGTAATAAAATAGCAAAATAGTAGAATAGTTAAATAGTAAAATAATAACGTAGTAAAATAGTAAAATTACAAAATAGAAAAATATTAAAATAGTAGAGTAGTAAAGTATAAAAATAGAAAAGTATTAAAATAGTAGAGTAGTAAAGTAGAAGAATAGAAAAATATTAAAATAGTAGAGTAGTAAAGTAGAAAAATAGAAAAATATTGAAATAGTAGAGTAGTAAAGTAGAAAAATAGAAAAATATTAAAATAGTAGAGTAGTAAAGTGGTCAGGTAGTAAAGTAGTAAAGTAGTAAACTAGTAAATTATTAAAGTAGTAAAATTGTAGAGTAGTAGAATAGTAAAATAGTAGAATTGAAAAGCAGTAGAATAGCAAAACAATAAAAGAATAAGGTAGTAAAATTGTAAAATCACAAAATAGAAAAATATTAAAATATGAAAATACTAGAGTAGTAAAGTAGTAAAGTAGTGAATTAGTGAAGTAGTAAACTAGTAAAATACTAAAATACTAAAATACTAAAATACTAAAATAATAAAATACTAAAATACCAAAATACCAAAATACCAAAATACCAAAATACCAAAATACTAAAATACTAAAATACTAAACTAGTAAACTAGTAAACTAGTAAACTAGTAAAATAGTAACTTCACCAAAAAGTTCACCGCTTCACAATACTTCAATTTCCCCAAGAATTCGTCCATATCTCTATTCCCATCAAAACTCTTATCGCTAACACCCCAATATACCTCCATCACACTCTCCCATCAGAATATCAAACACCGCATACTAAACGCACTAATTACACCGTAAAAACGTACAAGGGCAAACACAGCAAGAAATTCATTCGTATTAACGCAGAGAAACTGATACAGCTCGGCTTACTTCCCATCTCATGTGCACCCACATGCGGAAACGTGGTCGCAGCCGTGAAGCTTATGTATATAACCTGTAACGTATCTACCGCGTTATGTAGACATCTACAGTAGCGAATTAACTAACGCATTCACGGTCACTTCATACAGGCGAATCGACAGCAAGGGTAAGATTCCTGTTCACCCTCGCACGTGTAATCACAGCACGAGAACGAACATCTGTGTTAGAGGTATAGTAAACTCAAGAACCGCCTCGCTAAAACCGATAATTCGGTCTAGGGGACTTAATCATAGAGGAGCACATGCCTCTCCATAACTGAAACACAGTCTCGTAAGTGTATGTTCATGTGTAGATCCGTTACATGGATATTGAACCCTAGATGTACCTGTTCGAAAGATTCTTCAAATTTCTTGGAAAATTTATTATCATTTTCAAGTACCACGAGGAGGTTTCAAGTTTGTGAAGGATAGAGTAAATGTCAAATTTTAATTGGCTAGCACCATAAGGGTGGTGATACACTAAGTATTCTTTTTTATTGAGATAATCAAATTTTTGAGATTCTTGAAGTGTGTTGTTATTTCTTTAGTGTTTTATTTCTAGTTTCATGTTATCTGTGCAGTCTGTGCTGGTAGGTTAAAGGTTGGAGTTCAAGGTGATGGGAAAAATATTTATTGAGAAATTTTTTAAATAAATATAGTGTAGGAATCTAGGGATTTGAAAGAGCATTTTGGGGTAGAGGAGTGAGGGGAATAGGGAATTCGGGGATTAAGGATTTGGGAATTTAGGGATTACGATGGAGAGTGTTTTGGGGATAGAGATATCTGAGAAAATTAGAATTTGGGGAATTAGGGATGTGGAGATCTGTGGATTCGGTTCGATAGTATTTTTGGGAAATTTGGGATATGGGAATTTAGGAATTTGGGAATCTAGAAATTTGGAAGTCTAGAAATTTGGGAATCCAAAGACATGGGAATTTAGGAATTTGGGAATCTAGGAATTTGACATTCTAGGGATTCAGGAATTTGGGAATTTGAGAATTTGAGAATCCAGAATGTTTGGAATCTAGGAATTTGGGAATCTAGGGACTTGGGAATCTAGAGATTTGGAAATCTAGGGACTTGGGAATCTAGAAAATTGGGAATCTAGGGACTTGGGAATTTAGAAATTTAGCAATCTCGGAAGTTGGGAATCTAGGGACTTCAGAATCTGGGGATTTTCAGTTGTCTATTTTAAATCGTGTATTATTTTTTATTCTTTTTTATCTTAAATTTCAAATGACATATTCTACAATTAATTTACTTAAATATGCAAATATTCGTGTGTTATTATAAAAAAATATTTCAAATCTAACATATTTGATACTATGAAAAGGATTAAGAATAAAAATTGTACAGGATAATTTAGAGGAGGTTATATAATAAATCATTAGTATATAAATAAAATATTTCGCAAATAAGAATCTGTTCAAACACATCTGACATCAGGTAAACTCATAACAACTTACCAAGTAATCTTACAACACCAAGTAAAATTCAAGTATTTCTTCGGTACAAATCCTGAATTTCGATTAATCCAGCACGAGAAATTACAGGGCCCGTTCTTTGGTTATTCGCAATAACAGTAAACCGTAATAAGAACACATTTGAAACGGCACGGTGAACGTTACGTTATTACCGCAGTAACATTTTGCAAGAATAATTTCGCGCAGGATCTGGTAAGTATAAAGCAGAAATCCGAGTTCTCGGAAAATTACATTCCTGCATCGTGCATCACAAAGCTCGGATAACGGTTTTTCAAGAATCGTGGCACGAACCATGTTAAGCGTCGCAGAAAAACTTGAAGAGCTGTAAAAATATAAAACGTTAAGTATTCGAAGAGAAAAGGGCAGAGCATTCGGCGGGTACAATGATCCCGCCATTTCTCGGGTTCGTTCGTGCTTGAAACGCGAAAAAAAAGGTTGCAGGGAACCGTAACGATCTGTCACGGTCTTAAGTAACATACCCTCCATCGAGGTGTCGCATTTAAATTCACGTCACAATAAATTTCTTAATCCCTTTACCGGAAACGAAGCGTGAAGTTCAGACTCTCATTTTCTTCCTCCTCGCTTTCGTTCTTTGTGGCCGAAACGGAATGCACGTAAGCGGAGCGAATTCGTGTCGCTGTTCCCATTGTGCGTAATGAACGACTAAATAAAAGTAGGCCAACACCAGAAACGAGATAAAATAACGAATTGTAATGTTTACGAACGCGTGGAATTGTCTGGGTTAATATTCGAGGAACGCGGATTTTACGCTGGACGGAGACAAAATGACGGAGACTGTTGATAGACTTATTTCTATTTTCATTCCATTATTATCTTATTTGTATTTATTCTTATTTACATTATTTTCTTATTTTTAAATTATTTTCTTATTATTAAACTATTCTTATTTCCATTATTTTCATATTCTTATTTATTCAGATTTCCATTATTTTAAGGAATTAGCTTGTGGTAAAATGGTCGGGTTAGATTGGAGTAACGTGGATTTTACGCTGGACGGAGACAAAATGGCGGAGACTGTTGATAGACTTCTTATTTTTATTTTTATTCCATTATTTTCTTATTTTTAAATTATTCTTATTTCCATTATTTTCTTATTTTTAAATTGTTCTTATTTTCATTATTTTCTTATTATTAAACTATTCTTATTTCCATTATTTTCATATTTTTATTTATTCAGATTTCCATTACTTTAAGAAATTAGGTTATGGTAAAATGTAAGTTAACCTTTGTGGAGATGAAAAGTCAGTAAGCTAGTTTATTATTTTTTCTTTGCTGGTTTGTATAGTTTTGTTTCAATTTAGATAAGTTAATCGTCTGTAAATAGAGGGTAATTTGATATATAATTTTTAATCTCGATATGCTTATATTTGGTAATTTTGGGAGTTTAGACTTGGGAGTTTATTGACTTATTACAGAATGTTGGGATTCGGAAATTTGGAAGTATGAAAATTTGGCAATTTGGGAATTTTTAAACTTGAGAGTTTGGGAATTTCGGAATTTGGGAATTAGGGAGTTATATTTGGAAACCTATGGACTTGAGAACCTAAAAATTTGGGATCTAGGGACTTGAGAATCTAGGGATCTAGGAATCTAGGGATTCGGGAATGTGGGAACTTAGGAATTTAGAAATTTGGTAATCTAGAAATTTGGCAATTTAGGAATTTGGAAACCTATGGACTTGAGAACCTAGGAATTTGGGATCTAGGGACTTGAGAATCTAGGGATTCGGGAATGTGGGAACTTAGGAATCTAGGAATTTGGCAATTTAGGAGTTGAGAATCTGGGAATTTGGGAATCTAGGGAATTGGGAATGTAGGGATTTAGGAATCTAGGGATTCGGGAATGTTGGAACTTGGGAATCTAGGAATTTAGTAATTTAGTAATTTAGTAATTTAGTAATTTAGTAATTTAGTAATTTAGTAATTTAGCAAGTTAGTAATTTAGTAATTTAGTAATTTAGTAATTTAGCAAGTTAGTAATTTAGTAATATAGGAATTTGAAAATTTGGGAATTTTTAAGCTTGAAAATTTGAAAATTTAAGAATCTGGGAACTTGACAACTTGGAAATTTCAAAATTTGACATTACAATTTGAATATTTGACCACTCGAAAATTTGAGAGTTAAAAATTCTGTTAATTTGAGAATTTGGAAATTTCAAAACATAGAAACTTGAAAATTTTTGAATTCATTGACATAATTTAGGAACCTAGTAATTTCAACAAAGAACAAAACTAACAGTACTTAATTGAAAACTGCCAACACAATCTAAAAACATCATCATTTACAGTCAACCTAATATTTGATGCTTCATAACCCTATAATCTGCAATTTTCAGAAACTACAAGTTTCTAATAACTCAATTACACAATAATATTTTAAACAGTCAAAAATAATACATCAAAGAAATAAATTTCAGGCATCCTCTGAAATATGACCGACTAATCGATAAATTGATCCGTAAAAATCTAATGCTATAAACGTATCTTGTACTCAATCCGCGATTCAAATCTAATTTCACTTTTGTTCATCGCGTTGTAGATAACCGTTTGTTTCATTAATTTATCGTTGATTGTTTCTTCCATTCGTTCCATTTTACCAGTTAGCCGACATACATGGAAAGGGAATAACTGGATTGACCGATTCAATTTGTACGAAATGATCTCTCCAAGCGAAATGTCGGACAGCCGATCAATAAATTTTTATATCTCGTTGAAAATAACGCGGTAAACAGTCAGTTTGCCGGAAGAACTGTGTGTAATTTTGTACGAACGAGCTGTGGATATAATTCGTTTAACCCGGGATCGATGTATCTGACTGAAAATTGCGATTGTCCAGTTAGACCCGTTCGTGCCTGAACGCTGAAATATCCACTTTATTTCAGAAAAATCTGATGAAGTTACAGGCGTGTTTATTTTGAAGAGTTATTATAAAAACAGCTGCGAACGACCGCAATTACGATGAATATTTCAGGGAAAACGAGATCGTTCGTATCAGCATAATTCGTCGAAATATTGCAGCTTTTCTGCTTGATAGCATGTTTCTTTTATCGAATATCGATTTATCGAAAATTACGCCGAGCATAAAGAAACTTTGAATTGACACTGAACCGATGGATTGACATCTGCAATTATTCAATTAAACATGTGTTAAGTATATACAGGGTAAACTTGACCTGAAATATCTTGCTTAACATTAGAGGAAGACATTATTTTGTTCAAACAAATGTTATGGTGGTTAAGAAATCTCAAGGTCATTTTTCCAAGATTTCAAGGTCACTAATTCTTTTTAACTGGGACAATACATTTTTATAATCATAACCATGGTCGTGGGAATCTGTCGAGAAACCATTAACACTGTACCCACATATGATACACACACATATGATACATAAAAATAAGCGATAGAATATTCTTCACAAAAAGCCAACATCTCAAAAACATCTGAATTTTTGTAATTTATACCAGAAAAATGGGTCAACGTACAATCACACATACGTGCACACATGAATTAATTGATTACATTTTATCGCACGACGAGAAGAATATCAGAAATATGCCTCCGCTGTAAATCGATCGTGAAACCGTCGGTGCTAAACACGAGTACTTCTCGCTTATTCGCACGACACGTGATAATCCATTCAGTGTAAGACCGTCTGATGAATTTGTGAAATAAGTTCGCGAAGACGAGGTTGGTTGAATGCCGGAGTCATTGCACGGTCGAAGTCGGTCGAGCGAAGTTTTAATGTTTGAACTCCCGTAATGAAGCTCGACCTTTCGAGTATCGTTTCACGGGAGCTGCTCGCGAAAATTTATTGCTATTCACCGTCAACGCTTTCACGCTAACATTTGCCCGCGTTCGGCGCACGAATCAATCGAGAAACGATAGATCGCGCCGTCGTCAATCTTCTATTTCATTTTCAATGTCGCGATGAAGAGATCTTCCGAGCCGAAGGAACTTGGATAGCCGGAGGCGGATAGTTCGTTCAATTATTAAAATAAAGTCCCTCCTACGATTCCCCGGCGACAGCGAAGATGAGGTCTGAAATTTCCGACGATTTCATTCGTGTGGAATCGAGAGGTACCTCGGACGTGTTAAAAAGCTTCAATATCAGACTTCGTTATAGACAACGTCCTCGTAAAACCGGAGAGAATAGACCAATATACGGTGGTTATGTGTTTCTTATAATTGATGTACGAAATGTGATCTTTCGAAGAATTAGGACAGATTACGCGTAGAGGGCGCACCAAAAATCATGTCAGAAGTTAGGTTAGGTCATCTTTCTGACAAAGATGTCCTTCAAAATTATTTACGGTTCAATAGCCTTTTATAATACATATGCTGAATCGATAAAAACTCCAAAGGGGACTGTTCAGTCTGATACAATAATTTGAAATAAATCTGTAGTATACATGAGTATAAACATAGTGAAGAGAACAATAATGGCGATTAATAATAAAAATTATTAATCTTAAAAGAATATATCAAACTTTTTAACTAGAGTATTAACCCATTTTGCATTGACTTTCATAAAATATCAAATGTACACATGTGTTCCCAGCGTACTCATATGAGTACAGTAAAGTTTGTAATATGAAGGGATGTATTATTTTTATTATAACAAAAGGTTTTATTTGCTCAGTAAAGTTGTATTGAGTATCTGTACAAGCATCATTGCCCCTATTTCCAAAAAAAGTTAGGTTTGGTAGCATTTTGGGGTAGACTGTGGGAAATTTTGGATTTAGGGATCTAACAATGTAGGAATTTGGAAAACTAGGAATTTCTGAATTTAAGGATTTGGGAATTTAGGGATTTTTAGGGTATTTTGGGGATAGAGATATCTGAGAAAATTGGGATTTGGGGAATTAGGGATGTGGAAATCTATGGATTTGGTTGAATAGTATTTTTGGGACAAAGGTGTTTGGGAAATTTGGGATATGGGAATTTAGGAATTTGGAAATTTGGAATCTAGAAATTTGGGAAACTAGGAACTTGGAAATCTAGGGACTTGAGAATCTAGAAATTTGGGAATCTAGGGATTTATGAATCTAGGGATTCGGGAATGTGGGAATTAGGGAATCTAGGAATTTGGGAATCTAGGAATATGGAAGTCTAGGAATTGGAGAATCTAGAAATTTGGGAGTCTAGGAAGTTGGAAATCTAGGGACCTGAGAATCTAGGAATTTGGGAATCTAGAGACTTCAGAATCTAGGGATTTAGGAATGTAGGGATTCGGGAATGTGGGAATTTGGGAATTTAGGAATTTGGTAATCTAAGAGTTGGGGAATCTAGAAATTTGGGCGTCTAGGAATTCGGGAATCTAGGGACTTGGGAATCCAGGAATTTGGGAATCTAGGGAATTGAGAACCTAGGGATTTAGGAATGTAGGGATTCGGGAATGTGGGAATTTGGGAATCTAGGAATTTGGAAGTCTAGGAATTGGAGAATCTAGAAATTTGGGAGTCTAGGAACTTGGACATCTAGGGATCTGAGAATCTAGGAATTTGGGAATCTAGGGACTTCATCACTTAGGGATTTAGGAATGTAGGGATTTGGGAATGTGGGAATTCGGGAATTTAGTAATCTAGAAGTTGGGGAATCTAGAAATTTGTGAGTCTAAGAATTCGGGAATCTAGGGACTTGGGAATCCAGGAATTTGGGAATCTACGAAATTCTAGACCTAAAAAATTCATAAATTAAAATATAAGAAAATTTGTAAAGAAATGTAGCAGCTGAAAGTGAATCTAAAAATGATAAAATACGAAAATTTGAGAACACGAGTATAATTCACGCGATTGTCTTTATCCAAAGTCCGCGTTTCAGCGGAGTGTACCTTATCCGGAAACGTAATTAGGGTTGCATCCAACACGTGCACGTATTCACACAAACGCATTGAGCCATGCGAAGGGTAGAGGGGTGACATGGAAACGTGTAAATAATCGCACACTGGCCTGCGGGCAGATACGCTTGTGACTAACAGTAAATACCAGCTTCCGAATCAGCTATGGCCGAAATTTCCGGGACTTTTAAAACCCTTTCGACGTACTGGTTAGCCACAATGTTTACAATGCAACTATCCGCGGATAGGTAGCTGCTAGGCACAGGTTGCGCAGCTGGTTTTGGGAAAAACTAGCCGATGCTTCACACGAACGAACGAGTGTATCGGCACCGTTCAATGATCATCGGCTGTGTTTTCAACGACGAGAATAACGATTCGTGGTATAACGTATAATTAACATTCGGTAACGTCATTAAGCCAACGTGTGTGTTAAACACCGGTGCAGCGCTAACGCCACGCAACCGCTTAATACCTCGTTGCCCTGCTACTCTGCTCTGCCATGAATTGCCTAAGCTGGAAATTTATGCCCTTGGGCTTTTATTTCCCGCGGCTGCTAGTCATCGCTACGAGCTTCTCTTTCTATTTTTTATGTCAGCTCAGTCAGCTTTGTTCGTTTGGAGTCGCGCAGCTTTCCGCCTCTTTTCAAATTTCTTATTTATTATATCTTTTTGATGTGGGTAAGACTCTTTGAGAAACACAAGCGATTTCATACATAAGGAATTTGTAAGTTGTGTAAATTGGTAAAAGATAGACAGATAGAATTGCATAATATACCTGATGCTATACTTGCTATGTTATGTATTTACAGAAAATATCTGAAACGTTTAGATGTTACATGGAGTTTAATTGATATTTGTTTAAACAATGTATGTATGAATTTTGTAGGCACATTTCATTTAAGTGGTGAAAATGAAGAGCATAATTTTAATACTTCAGTATTTGTCCAATGAATAATTTATTTTATTGATTAACATCAATTTTCTATAATTAAATATAAACCATTAATTTATAAATTATTTTCGTGTTTGTGAATATATATTTGTTATGTAGTAAATAATGTATTATTGAATATAGTACGTTATTTCTGTTTTTGTTCATAATTTATGATTTTAATTTGTCTTGCAAATATAAATCCTTAAATATGCAACTGACATATTCACTATCTATTTTCATTAAATTGTCCACTTCAAATTGATCGAATAAGAATTTTTAATTGCAATGAGGGCCATTCGATTTAATAATTTCGATTTCATGTTTATGGTAATTCTTGCGTCCCTCTGCGGTGTGATTCGAGCGATTTTGAAGTAAAATATGCGGGAAACCCGGGAATTCAGTTATCAAATTAATATTTCGTTAATTTTTAGTGGGTTGAAACAGTTTATGACTGTGTACATATTCAAAGCAGAAAATGACAGGAGTGCATTTCATGAATATATTTTCTCGATGTAATTCTCTCCAATTGTTTATCGGATTAAGGAGAATTTATGAAACTGCACCTTACTTTCACGGAAACATCAAAAATAAATAAAACGATTCAGAAGTAAATTTTCTGAATCACAGTAGTTTCTTGTTATATTGCCAAGGGGCTTCTATAATTGATGTATTTTATTTTATTATTTATACGTATTGTAATTTTCATTAGACAATTTTCTTTGCACATTTAAGTATTTTAATATTTTGAGATTTACTAATTTAAACATTCTTTAATTAACAATTTGTTGGTTCTATCATTTTCTGAATTACAAACTGTTTTCGAATACTTGAAAAATTTTCAATTTTCTCGAGAATATAATTTTATCTAAATTATAATAAAAGTACTGTATAACTATTATTCATAATAGCTAAAGCAAATATTAAAATTACATTTAACAATATAATGTAAAAAATGTTTCTCGTTCCCAATAAAAAGTCTTATTAAAATGATCAAAAAGACCGCATTGAAAACATTGAATATATAACCACAATTTAATTCCATATGTGCATCTCATCACGTAGTACCGCAGTTCACCGCACGGCGCGCTAATCTACTCATCTCGAGTATGCGAACATGTGACACGATTATTCCGTCAACCCTAAACGACACCCAACGAAGGGTGAAGTCTGGTGACAAATTCTGCTGGAAAATTGATACGTTCTTGGTCTATTCTTTTGGCGGATCTTACGTTTTGATTAAGAGAGACAAGGTTTTAAAAAATATGCAATGTTGAAACCAAAAAGCAATATTTTGTCCCACTTTTTTGCAGAAATATTCTTTAAACTATTCGTATAGAATCGACAAAATATTGCTTTTTAGCTTGAAACCAAAATTACGAACTTGCATTTTGTACACTTTTGGGAACGGAATATCCCTGTCTCTCTTGACCAACATAAGAAAAACAAGTAGCGTATTAACTTGTAAAAAGTCGGTATAACGAGTGAATTTCACTCGGACGCCTTCTTCATATGAAATCAAACCAGTTTGATCACGTTACGAATGGGTTAAACAAATTTTCCCTAGCAACAGTGATTATGAAGCGCGAGTAAAAAATGGCCGGTGATTACAGGGCAAGAAAGGAATCGCACACGCAGCATTATTGGTTAACGGTAACAAAACGCAGGGTCGGTGTGTCGGGTAGTAAATCTGTCGGTCGATTTCAAAATTGAAAGCTTATCGATTTTGCGTGCTCTCCGACCAATTATACCGTTGAAATCGTATAGTCCGTAATGTGGGCGAATGTGTGTTGCGAGGTGCTGTTATCGCGCCACATAAAACGGCTGCACAACTACTCGTCGCTCGAATCATCGGTTGACAAATGGGCCGCGAGTCGCATGGAATGACAAATCGAAGCTCCAGATTCTAGCACGTGAGGCGAAATTACGGTGTGATCCGCCACCACCAATCGGATCCATGCCGTAATACTTCTCTGTCGGCCATTTCAAGTGAGCCGTGAGCTCCCACCCGAGGACCTAGAACCTGTTGGTGAGCTCGCTTTATCAATCTATCTGCAGCTTCCGGTAATCTTCCAAGACGAGGCTGGACGCCCGATAAATTTCGGCGTGATTCATTGTCAGATCGATCTGGAAAAGGAACGCAGTCGCAGTATTTGGTTTTAGAATGATACCCTGATGTGTGGATTGTTACTGGATGAGTTTGATACTGTTGATTTGTATCGGTGATAGACACCCGCGGCAATAACCACCGGTGTATGGAACTGATGGATATTTGGTTTCCATGTTTGAAAATTTGATATTTCTAAATTTCGGATTGAAGTTACGACTAGATGGAATTCGAAATCTAGGGCTTCTGGGTTTGTCTTTTGGTGGATTAAGGGGGATGGAAGGAGGATGTTTATAAATTCTTTTGATAAATTTGAGAACTTTTTTAGATTTCCAGATTTGTTGATTTCTACATTTCAAGATTTTCAGGTTTATAAATTTTCAGAGCTTCGAATTCCTGAAAAATTGAATTTTCCAGTTTCCAAATTTCTGAAATTCCGAATTTCTGAATTTCTAAATTTTCGATTTCTTATATTTTTGAATGTCTAAATTTCCCAGTTTCTCAACTCCCCATTCTCAAAATTTCTACATTTTCTAATTTCCAAATGATTTTCTGAATTTCTGAATTCCTAAATTCCCAAATTCCTAAATTCCTAAATTTCCAAATTATCAACTTACCAAATTGCCAAATCACCAAATTACCAAATTACCAATCGCCCAAATTACCAATCTCTCTAATTACCAAATGACCAAATTACCAATTTCCCAATTTCCCAATATCCCAATTTTCCAAATTACCAATTTCCCAAATTACCAATTTGCCAATTTCTCAATTTCCCAATTTTCCAAATTACCAAATTACCAAATTAATAATTTCCCAATTTCTCAATTTCCCAATTTCCCAATTTACCAAATGACCAAATTACCAATTTCCCAAATTGCCAAATTATCAAATTACCAATTTCCCAATTTTCCAAATTACCAATTTCCCAAATTACCACATTACCAAATTACCAATTTTCCAAATTACCAATCTCTCAATTTACCAATTTCCCAATTTCCCAATTTTCCAAATTACCAAATTACCAATTTCCCAAATTACCAATTGCCCTAATTTCCCAAATTACAAATCTCCCACATACCAATCATCAAACACTCGAAAAATAACTTGAGTTATCACATATTTGCCATAGGTAAAGCACATCGAAATCAATAACTCACAATACATAAACGTACTAATTAATTACAGAATGCTTCAAATCACTATAAACAAATGAAACACAAAATTGCAGATATATCAACGTAAACCAACTATTAAATCCATATATTCAATAAAACCCTATTTCCACATCTTCTTTCTTCTTTATTTAACAATATTTTTTACTGTCACCCATAAATCCATAGAGGAAAGTTACAGCGCTGTAACTTGTAATTACGAAACTACGAAATCTTCTTATAACTATTAATGGTACCTATGGTGCTTACATTGTATTACACACGAATCAACCGTACAAACAGTAATATTACAATGGGCCAATAACATTATCATTGTAATCCATGTTCATTGTTCACAATACACATTTACTGTGATAACTGTAATCCCCTGAAGCTTGGTAATAACTTCAGTTTGGAAATTTATACATGCTACATTATACAGTACTGACAGAAATTGTTTATATTAAATATTTTATCGTGTTAATACGTAAACTACAACAATTAAATTCGTTGTTAAATATGTGACAATAGGTTCAGTAACGATATATAGGATTGGTACTTTATAGGGTGTGTCAGAACATACACAAATAAAAAAAAATCTGAAACATTCAAGTGAATAACTTGACAACCCATCAGCCCTCTTATCCGTACATCTACCCCAAACGGTCCCACCCTCCCACAAATCTCGTTCAAAAATACCCTCAATCCAGTTATTCAAACGCAACATCACTCGAAGGCCCTATAGTTCCTATAAATAGTTTTCACATCATTTCCCAACTTCCATCCCAAAATTTCCAATTTCCCCATCCAGCTAACCCAACAACCCGATAAAAATAACCCGGCATCCTCAAGCCGGTGCGCGTAACCCGGGTCGAAAATACGTCAGCATGAATTACGGTTCCCCTAATTCGTCCTGTTGGCCGTGAATCTGGTCGTCGGGTTAAAGAGTGTGATCCCATGAAATCAGGCTGCACGTCATTGCGGTGAACCACGCCACTTGAAAAGCTAGACAAGAGGGCGAATCGGCGGGGTGGTAGAAAGGAGATAAAGGTGACGGATCTTGGAAGGAGAAACAGCTTGGAAATGTGTCCCTCTCGACTTCCGCTCGGATAGAGTCCCGGAACTCGGCAAGTAAGGCAGGTAGCCGGGGAGTAACTTATCGCCTAATAAATTCCAGCCATTAGACTGTGGGAAGTAATGGATGTACCATTTGCACTCTCCACTACGCTCGGCGGGTAGGTAAGCTCGTAACGGAGAGAAAAGGGCCGTTGTGCCGGCTTCCTCTCGCCTCTAGACGAATTCCAGATATCGATTTAAAGTTTGGCGTTACTCGGTTACCGCATACATTTAGGCAAAGACTCGATTAGAGGTAGCAGCAGTTATCCCGGCACGTTGCTGCCGCGTTTATCGCCTCGGTCAGAGGAGACGGTTGCGCTGGAAACGCGGTTACCTGTTATCGCTTTCGTGGTAACACGATTTTCGAATTGAATCGAGAATCGATACGGCCAGTAAATCAGAAAAGGAATCCACGGCCAATTTTCACGACTATTTTATGCCGCATAAAACGTCCCGAACGATAACGGGATGACGGATAACCGAACCGATGCTACCGACTGAATAACGAGACGCCATCGCGTCTTCGAGTATATACGCCGTTTTAGCTTTCTACGAACTTTAGAACGATACTAATTACTATTATAGTGTGGAACTGCAGCTTTCGATCGATAGCTAATGTGAAGGTTGTAACTGGATTATTGTTGCTTTATCAGATTTTTCAATTTTTTATCCATTGCTTGATTTCATTAAGTACAGGTTTTTTTTTTAATTTGTTTAGAATTATCAATTTTATTTAGTTTTTTTTGTAGTACTATTAATTAGTACTTTGTTCGGTATTATTAATATTAATTAGTATTTTGTTTAGCACTATTAATTTTAATTAGTACTTTGATTAATACTATTAATTTTAATTAATATTTTGCTCAGTGTTATAAATTTTAATTAGTATTTTGTTTAGCAGTATTAATTATAATTAGTATTTCATTGAGCATTATTAATTTTAATTAGTACTTTATTTAGTATTATTAGTTTTAATTAGTATTTTGTTAATCATTATTAATTTCAATTAGTACTTTATTCAGTGTTATTAATTTTAATTAATATTTTGTTCAGTACAATTAATTTTAATTAGTATTTTGTTCATCACTATTAATTCTAGTTAGTTCTTTGTTTAGTATTATTAGTTTCAATTAGTATGTTGTTAATCATTATTAATTTCAATTAGTACTTTGTTCAGTATTATTAATTTTAACTAAGATTTTGTTTAGCAATATTAATTTTAATTAGTATTTTGTTGAACACTACTAATTTTAGTTAGTTTAGTAATTTTAGTAATTTTACTTAGTACTTTAGTTTATTATTTTTAGTTAGTACTTTAGTTTAGTATTTTTAGTTAGTACTTTAGTTTAGTATTTTTAGTTAGTACTTTAGTTTAGTATTTTTAGTTAGTACTTTAGTTTAGTATTTTTAGTTAGTACTTTAGTTTAGTAATTTTAGTTAGTACTTTAGTTTAGTAATTTTAGTTGGTACTTTATTTAGTATTAGTTTCAATTAGTATTTTATTTAGTATTTTAGATCAAAATAATTTCATAGTGACAAATGATAAAAATAATGACTGCCCACAGTAAAATCATTACAGTTTCATAAATAAATTTTAATAGTCCCATAACCTGAAATTAAGAGGTTAAATGATCATCCTACAAAATTAATAGTGATTAATTTCCGGCCGCATTACTTGTCAGTCACATTTCGATTACATCGACCGCATTGTATTATGCGACTGGTTAAATGTATAGATTAGTGTCTTAATTGTTGTCCAATTACATCGAGTCGCTAATAGAACGTTAATAGAGGCACGCATAACGCAATGATACTTGATAATGTGTAGCAGTAATCCATGCTTGTGCGTGCATTGATCTTCCGGATGAACCGAATCGTGTTGGCAAATACAGATTCGGATATTCTCAATTATACGTAATTACGATTTAATTAACGATGTCCGTAAATTTTACGTTATCTTCTGGATTTATAACCGGTGTAAGCCTTTGTTTCCGACGGCGAAATCTGGTGTCATTGAATTTCATTGATATTATACCCCAATTTCAAAATACACCATTTCAAACTCGTATTTATTAATAATCCTATTAATTTTAAATAGTTATACTTATATTCGGATTATCTGTTAGTTAGCAAAGCTCCTTTGGATGCACGATAATTTGATTTATCTCAGCAGATAGGAAGTAAAACAGAAATAATTATTTTAACAATGACCTTAAGTATTCGTAACATTTTTATGACTGTGTTAGTGTGTTTTCTTCAAGATAGCGCCATTAGCATGCGTGATAGCTCGTCAAAATGGCGGCGGTGTGAGCTACGTCAAAATGGCTACTACGACACTGAAAGAGAAAGCACATTTCATGTGAAAACAATGTACCTTTCTTTTTTAACTGTGTAGGTATAAATAAATATTGAAAATGCATATAAGAGTTAATGAGATATCGTCAACACAGAACTTAATATTTATGTACCCAACATCGCTCACATTATCTCTCTTCCAATTAATCTCAAACTATTCCCATTTTCTAAAGTTACTAATTTAGTGACTGTACTAATTAACTAACAAGCAATTTGACCCCACCTAATTATGACCAAAATACAAATCCACAAGTGGATTTCGAAAGTCGTCATAGTTCTAACAAGTAGAACCATCTTAATCGCAGATCAAGTTGAATTTAATTTGCTAAATGAGCACAAACGGCCATATAGCTTATTTATACGATGCTCCGATCGTAAAGGGGGTCTCCTCGACCTTACGTCGCTAAGTTTCGAGAGGATACTCGAGAGTGTCTTTGCAGTTACATATAACGATCGTTCGCCTTCCTCTCTTGGCCACCGTTACTCTATAAGGGTCTTCACGGAAAACTTACGCAACGGGGAAGATCATCTTAAAGAGTGATAAAGATGAAAAGTTTTTTGGCTAATGATGCCACCCCTTTGAAGCTCGGGACGAGGATTCGGTCGAATGGAAAGACGACGAACATGTTCTGAGAACTCGATGAACTGTTGGCGAAACTTTTTCGAATAACGACGACTACTTACCGTCATGGTACTCGTCGAAGTATTGCGTTATTGCATATCAAGTGACGGATTTGGAATGGGAAATCTCAGGTGGTTGGATAATATAAATGTAAATTAACGCTTGTTGAACTTGTATGTGTATGCTTATGTTACATAACTTAGCCAATTAAATCTTAAATCACTTAATGTACCATCTAATACCCTAACAGAATGTAATATAACCTACAAATAGCAAAAACCCCATATCATAATACATTGTTATTAAACAATTCTCTCCTTCGCGACGTTTCACCATAAACAACGTTCGAGTCCAAAAATCGCAGTAACTTAAAAGGTTTTCAGTATTATACTCGAGAAAAAAATGGCACGGACGACCAATCGAGAAATACGATAAAATGGCTTACCGACGGACGGTCCTTTCATGATCACGAGCACCCTTCCTTCCGCTCGGCTCGTCGTTCTTTCTAAGGTGCATATAACGAAAAGGTCGAGCAATGGACCGTTGGAACAATGGTAAGACTAAAAGAGCAGGGAATTTCAAACGATAAGCGTTTCCACGCACAGCGAACCGTTTTACGTTCGTTTCTATGGACTCCCGTTTTACGGTCGCTCTTTGGGAATGATCGCGCGGCGAAATTTCTTTTGATATTTAGCGTGCACGGAACCGTGACGGCCCGGTACGTATGTTTAATAAAACGAATACTACGGAGGCTTTATCGGCAAACGAATTTTTTCAATCCACCATAAAGAATCCGTCCCAGACTATCGTCTCGCCCTCTCTGAACGAGAACGAATGCCTATGGGTCCCGATTTCGCGTACGGCCGAGATAAGTGTGCATCCACGGTAACGCACACAACGGTTGTTTATACACATCGATGGATTGCGATACAACGGGTCGGATAGTTGCCGGTGCTCTAAAAGCCATCCGCTACACGTGTACAGGCGTTTAGGTTAGGCTGTCCGCGCCATTTTCGCTGTATCTTCTCATCGTACGTGCCAATAGGATAACTCTCTCTCTCTTCGCTACGCTATCCTCCTTCGAATATATACATATATACGATCCTAGGGTATACCACTCGGCTGGATTTTACGGTCCGGGTTTTATGGTTATATTTATTACGTCGGGCATCTACGGTCCCGGCGAACGTTTTCCCTGGGAGCGATTGCGACGTAAGTAGTCGATAAACCAATTCTCAATGAGCGAAGGGAACTCTTGTACACCACGGTTATGTTTGTACCTCCAGCATCCTCCTTTCGAACTCTCCGCGAGTACTGTCTGCAGCTGGAAAGACGTGTGCTTTCTCACATTTATCATCTTTAATGTTATTTTAGGAAAACATTTCATATACTCGTTATTTTATTAGATGTTTTGGGTACATAGTGTCAGATATATTCAATATCACATGCAGTTTGGACACTTATATCACACATGTGTGCTAAGGATTGCACTGGATGACTCTTAGCATCATGTGTCTAGATTCTATCACAGTTCCACATATGTATAACAGTAGCTTTTGGATAACTATGGACAGCACTAGATAGCGCTATCACACACGATACTAACACATACTAGATTCTGAATAGCAGTATCACATATGTAACGCTAGATTTTGGATAACTACCATAGTGTCACACATATGTAGCGCTATGTTCTGGGACGGCACTAGATAGCGCCATCACCATGTGTGATACTAACACATACTAGATTCTGAATAGCAGTATCACATATGTAACGCTAGATTTTGGATAACTTCCATAGTGTCACACATATGTAGCGCTATGTTCTGGGACAGCACTAGATAGCGCCATTACCATGTGTGATACTAACACATACTAGATTCTGAATAGCAGTATCACATATGTAACGCTACATTTTGGATAACTACCATAGTGTCACACATATGTAGCGCTATGTGCTGGGACAGCACTAGATAGCGCCATCACCATGTGTGATACTAACACATACTAGATTCTGAATAGCAGTATCACATATGTAACGCTACATTTTGGATAACTACCATAGTGTCACACATATGTAGCGCTATGTGCTGGGACAGCACTAGATAGCGCCATCACCATGTGTGATACTAACACATGCTAGATTTTGAATAGCAGTATCACATATGTAACGCTACATTTTGGATAACTACCATAGTGTCACACATATGTAACGCTATGTTCTGGGCAGTTTTCATGGCATCACAGTACAACCCTAAGCTCTGTATCGCTGTGGATAGTTCCTCTAACATGTCACATATGTAGCATGAAGCTGTGGTAATCACATATGTAACGAGTTCGGAAATGAAGAAACTTGACAAGTTTGAAATTTGTATCTGTGAGAACTTAAAAATTCTAAAGTATAGTCGCGTTAACTGATCGTTAAGTTTGAGACGCGATCAGTTACGGTGAATGTACAGCAATTGTGATCGATGTAGCCTTACAATTAGCTCAGAACTTCGCATCTGTGTTTCATTATAGTATAAATCATTATTCTGTAAGCAAGTATATTGTAATACACAAATGTAGCAGTAATTATATTAATCGACATTGCGATGCTTCTTCTCGCTAAAACTACGCTTGCGCTCATTTACGGAGGGATGTTAACAATCAGTTAACGCGACCTCGCCGTATAGGACTATAGATGAACTCCTTAATATCGATCGGTCGATACAGTATTCCAGTGATGGATAGGAACGCAAATCCTGCGTGTGGCGATCGATTCTCGTCAACCTATACCCTAACGGTCATTTGTGCTTTCACGAGAACCGCGGCCGAGTTTACACGACCCCTGGGAGTCTTTCAAACTGGGACTGCGCATTCGAACCGCGACAGGGATCTTTCAGAGTCGCGTATATCCGGGTCATTTGTATGCATGCGTCACCATTTGCTTCGTTATACGGAACGTAGGATATACACTGCCGTCTACCGAATACCACGCTCGCCTAACGTTTAACGTTTCTGCAGATACCCTTACGAGCTCCTCCTCTGTTTGCTTTCTAATCAGCATAAAACTTCCCTATTCATCCTGCCGAGATTAAAATGCGATCATGTTTCGCCATAAATCTTATATGGCTAACAAACTGTGAGAATTATATTTTCGTTTTTGAAGCCTTTTCAGTGGTTCTCAACCGGTGAATAACCTTCAAGAGTACTAAAAGAAACTTATGAGATTTATAGGTTTCAGAATTTGAAAGCTCCTTTAAAATTGCAAAATTACAAAATTTCAAGGTAATGAAGTCCAAAAAGAACTCTAAGTCTTCGACCTTGAAGGCCTTAAGACTCAAGACCTTTTAAAACCTGAAACACAGAATTGCAAATTAAAAAATTCCAAAATTGCTACATGCTAGAATATAAAATTCCAAAAAATCGAGAAACTCCAAAATTGTGAGTATCTTAAAATTTCAAAACTCCATATTTTCAAAATCTTAAAACCTCAAAAAGAATAAAATTCTGAAGTCCTGGTATCTTCGATAAGTATAAAAATCTGATTAAATCTAACAAGAGTTCTTTGTATACGACGTATTAAGAAAGTTGGAACATTATAAAGTTCCAGCAAGTTGAAACGTTCAATTGCTACCAATATTAATGCTAATATACCCTCTCAGCTTGATTGCAAATTCTAAAGATTGAATAAATTTCTGCTATCATCAGATTCAAATCTTCAACAGTCCCTGATGTTCTTATCCGAAAATCTGGATCTCGTTTTCATGGAAGTTCAAGCATTCTGAAAGTTCCGACTCTAATGTTACTTTTATATTATGACGGAGAATGTAATTTTTCCATTCATGAACGGCGGTACCGAACAGCCGTGGAAACATTTCATACAACTGTTCGATTTCAAGGGAAACTTAAGTGATTTCACTCGTGTCCACGTTCTCGAAGATACAATTGAAGAGTTTCCAATAGAAACTTAGTCGAATTTGTCCAATCGTTCCTGTGTTCTTGAAATATCAATATTACTCGAACTCGGTGTAACAATGTTCGAACGAAAACAATTTTTATCGGTATTACACCTATTTCGCAGGATTTAGGCTGTCTTTTTCTAACTTTCGTGTTGTGATATAATGATAAATTGTTATGTTGTATTTATAAGGGTGGCACAGGAAATTTGTTCAAATTGAATAATTAATTACATAATGATTATTGAAATTGAACTATGATAATTACAGCACTGTTTACTGAGTTCTATAAAAATATTACTTGATTTGGTATAAGGAGGATAGTAGGAGGATAATGTGATGATTTGACGTAAGCATTAATGTCATGATAATATGACACGAGGGTAATATACATATGCTGATATATATGTATAAAATTATGTATGTATAATAACTATAAATGTATAAAAGTGATCTGAGCCAAAATTCTAAAAGAATTAAACCTTCCACTAATTGTATCGTCATCAACATAAATGTGACCTAAATTTTGTTCAACCACATAATGATTAATTGCATTATGAATAAGGTTGGTTATCTTTATATCTCTTGAAATATACTATGTAATTTAAGTACATGTTACATGTCATAGGTACAAGAAATACAATATAATGTGATGTATTCCTTGCAGCTACAGTAGGACAAGTAACAAGAGAATCTACATATCTACTAATGGACTAATAGTACATACTACCTATCCGATTAATTTAGCTAAGTGCTTATCTCACACCGGGTCTGACCACTTGCCAAACTTACTTGTCTAGTGAAGATATACCTTCATAGGGCAATTGAAAGGTGTCTAACTTATTTTTCATTCTTTAAAGTCTATTGGGAACAAAAACACCTTGGTTTAGCAAACTTCCGTAAATTAAAATGGAACACCAGTATTTTAATATGTCAAATCATATATCAAGCTTATAATAATTTAAAATTAATGAGCTTTCAAATGTTAGGAAGGTTAAATGATCATTTACTCGAATTTGCAAATTTTTTAATCTCTAAAGTACCAAATTTGCAAATTTTCAGGTCCCCACATAGTCAAATCTGCAAATTCCCAAACATTCACATCCTCAAATTCCCAAACTAGCAAATTTACGAATCTTCAACTCCCTGCAACCCCATGTCCCCAAATTCCCAAATATCCAAATCTTGAAATCCCAAGATTCTCAAACTTATAACTTCTCAAATTCCCAAATTCTCAAACTTATAAACCCTCATATCCCCAAATTCCTCGACACTGAAATTTGCAAACCCCAAATTCCTAAACATTCAAATCTTCAATTCTGAAAATTACCAAGCATCCAAACCTTCAAATCCCCAAATTCCCAAATATCCACATCTTCAAATTCCCAAATTCTCAAATTTTCAAATCTTCAAATTCCCAAACTAGCAAGCTTACAAATTTTCAAATCCCTATAACCTTATGTTCCCAAATTCCCAAATATCCAAATCTTCAAATCCCAAGATTTTCAAATTTATAACCTCTAAAATTCCCAATTTTCCCAAGCTTATAAACCCTCATATTCCCAAATTCCTCGACACTGAAATTTGCAAACCCCAAATTCCTAAACATTCAAATCTTCAATTCTGAAAATTACCAAGCATCCAAACCTTCAAATCCCCAAATTCTAAAACACCCAAATCCTCAAGTCCCCAAATTCTCAAATATCCACATCTTCAAATTCCCAAATTCTCAAACTTTCAAATCTTCAAATTCTCAAACTAGTAAGCTTACAAATTTTCAAATCCCTACAACCTCATGTTCCCAAATTCCCAAATATCAAAATCTTCAAATCCCAAGATTCCCAAATTTATAACATCTCAAATTCCCAAATTCTCAAACTTATAAACCCTCATATCCCCAAATTCCTCGACACTGAAATTTGCAAACCCCAAATTCCTAAACATTCAAATCTTCAATTCCGAAAATTACCAAGTATCCAAACCTTCAAATGTCCAAATTCCTAAACACTGAAATTTGCAAACCCCAAATACCTAAACATTCAAATCTTCAATTCCAAAAATTACCAAGCATCCAAACCTTCAAATCCCCAAATTCTAAAACATCCAAATCTTCAAATCCTCAAATCTTCAAACACCCACATCCTCAAATTCCCAAATTCTCAAACTCCCAAATCTCCAAATCCCCATATTTCCTCCCCACATCTTAATTATACAATTGAAAGATCTCTAACTGACCTCTCATCCTCTATAGTCAACCAGGATAAATCACCTCGAGTAGGTCAGCAAACACGAATTGAAACATCTCCCCAACAATATGTCCACAAAATAAAAAATTCTGTGGCCGATTCATTTCAATCTGCGAAATCCTCTTGCAGAACTACCCCAAAGACCTTCCAGCTAATTGCACTGGTGATTTGTTGATGTTGGTCATACAAGTACCATTCAGTGGACGCGGATTGAAAGCATATCACCACGGGAGATCAGCGCAGGGAGCAACCACGCGGACCACGCGTATAAAAGGGAACGCAAAGTGGTAGCATGCTTTACCGAGCATTCCAGTGGAATAGTTTCGCTGATACGGCAGTAATTTTGTAATTCGTACGCCTGTCGCGGCTCCGGGCACGTGTTCTCGTTGAAAATCAGGAGAAACCACCAGAGATTACCTGTGTGTCCCAGTTTCTATTCTCTCGATGCGGTAAGCTCTCTCGAGCTTCGCCGTTGAGAGTTCCTGAAAGCGGAGCCAGCCACCTCGAAGACTCGTCCCTTCGAGCTGGATAAGTGGGTATTAGGAGAGTCGAGGGGTGAACAATAACGCGGATCGGTTAACTTAATAATGGACATTAGAGCGTTATACTGGCTGGGAAGAGAGGTAGCTACGGTTCACTCTAAAACTTACTTCTCGTGATGTGGCTGATTTGCTTCCAAGATTTTCACCAACCACTTCGAGAACTCGACTTTGCTAGACCAACGGAAATGTGATCTCTCTGTCCTTCTCTTTTCTACTAATGCGCAGAACTCTTCGGATAATGGCACATTTTTGGTTGGATTAATTCGAGAGGTCAGTTATGTGGCTGTCACATATGTTGTAATAATGCACTTATTTCTACTAATCTATGTGTTCATCTCACAAATTTCTTAATGTTGAGAACAGTTGGGATAAAGAGACATGTTTATTTGGACAGTATTGTAGAAAATATAAAGAACGGTTCTATGTCTAACTTGTAGTAATCGGGAGGTCAGTTATGTGGCTGTCACATATGTTGTAATAATGTACTTATTTCTACTAATCTATGTGTTCATCTCACAAATTTCTTAATGTTGAGAACAGTTGGGATAAAGAGACATGTTTATTTGGACAGTATTGTAGAAAATATAAAGAACGGTTCTATGTCTAACTTGTAGTAATCGAGAGGTCAGTTATCTGGCTGTCACATATGTAGTAATAATGTACTTATTTCTACTAATCTATTTGTTCTTCTCACAAGTTTCTTAATGTTGAGAATAGTTGGGATAAAGAGACATGTTTATTTGGACAGTATTGTAGAAAATATAAAGAACGGTTCTAAATCTAACTTGTAGTAATCGAGAGGTCAGTTATCTGGCTGTCACATATGTAGTAATAATGTACTTATTTCTACTAATCTATTTGTTCATCTCACAAGTTTCTTAATGTTGAGAATAGTTGGGATAAAGAGACACGTTTATTTGGACAGTATTGTAGAAAATATAAAGAACGGTTCTAAATCTAACTTGTAGTAATCGAGAGGTCAGTTATCTGGCTATCAGATATGTTGTAATAATGTACTTATTTCTACTAATCTATTTGTTCATCTCACAAATTTCTTGATGTTGAGAACAGTTGGGATAAAGAGACATGTTTACTTGACTAATATAATAGAAAATGTAAAGAACGGTTCTAAATCTAACTTGTTGTAATCGAGAGGTCAGTTATCTAGCTGTGAGATATGTGATTGTAGTGTACTTATTTTTACATTTTTTACTTTGTGAAGAAGTGAATTTTGTCTATTTCTTAAATTATTTAACTAGGTTAGTTTAATAGGAAAAAGTAATAACATTTAATAAAGATAATAATTGTAATGATTATTTAGTATATGCAAAATTGAAGTATTGCAGGAGTTTTCGATACTTGAGGGATTTTTGAAATTTTAGAAATGTTTGGAATGTTAGAAACTTGAGACACTTTTTGCATTTTAGGAATTTGTTGATTTAAGAATTTATATATTTTATATAATTGATGCTTAATACGATAAATGATTTTAATTATCGTGCGTCGTACCACTGCTGCAGCAGTGTGTTAATGAATTCAAATAGAACGCGTTTAGCACAGGTAGCTTGAGTCTAACTGAAACTCCAACTGAATAATGAAATGATTGAAAACAGATGCTGGGAAAGCCACAAACGCAAATGAAATACGCCAATAAATTCCGTGAAATTTCCAACTCCTTTTCGTCAACTATCAAACTAAGTTAAATTTAAACAGAATCGAAATGCTTCATGGTACCAGAAGAGTGAGATGAAGAAGATATTATATGGAAACTAATGAATGTTTTATTGTAAAGTTAATTTGTATTCAAAACTTTTTAATTGTTACCAACTTATCTTTAACACATTTAAACTGACAATACAAACCTAAGTGTGAATTTTACTTTCATCTACTTTGAAAAGAATTTGAAAGATTGAAAGTTAAGAAGGTTGATCGAATTTAGAATGATCGAAATGTGCAAAGGTTAGGACTTTCAAAAATTGGAATTCAGGAACGTTGGGACGTTGGAAAGTTGAAACTTTGGGTGATTCAAACTTTGGAAAGTGGGGACTTTGGAAGGTTAGAATTTTGCAAGGTTGGGACTTTTGAAGGTTGGAACATAGGGAAGGTTGGGACTTTGGAAAGTTGGAACAGTGGAAGGTTGGAACTTTGAAAGATTGAACCTTCGAATGATTCAAACTTTAGAAGATGAGTACTTTGGAAGGTTAAAACATTGCATGGTTGGAACTTTGGAAGGTTGGAACTTTGGAAGGTTGGATCCTTGGAAGGTTGGGACTATCAGAAGTTGGAACATTAGAAGGTTAGAACTTTGGAAGATTGGAACTTTGGAAGGTAAGACTTTGGAGGGTTAGAACTTTGGAAGGTCAGAACTTTGGAAGGTTAAAACTTTGGAACGTTAGAACTTTGGAAGGTTAAGACTTTGGAAGGTTGGAACTTAAGAAAGATGAAATTTGAGAAGGTTGAAATTTTGGAAGGTTAAAACATTGCATGATTGGAACTTTGGAAGGTTAAAACATTGCATGGTTGGGACTTTGGAAGGTTGAAACTTTGGAAGGTTGGATCCTTGGAAGATTGGGACTATCAGAAGTTGGAACATTAGAAGGTTAGAACTTTGGAAGATTGGAACTTTGGAAGGTAAGACTTTGGAGGGTTAGAACTTTGGAAGGTCAGAACTTTGGAAGGTTAAAACTTTGGAACGTTAGAACTTTGGAAGGTTAAGACTTTGGAAGGTTGGAACTTAAGAAAGATGAAATTTGAGAAGGTTGAAATTTTGGAAGGTTAAAACATTGCATGATTGGAACTTTGGAAGGTTAAAACATTGCATGGTTGGGACTTTGGAAGGTTGAAACTTTGGAAGGTTGGATCCTTGGAAGATTGGGACTATCAGAAGTTGGAACATTAGAAGGTTAGAACTTTGGAAGATTGGAACTTTGGAAGGTAAGACTTTGGAGGGTTAGAACTTTGGAAGGTCAGAACTTTGGAAGGTTAAAACTTTGGAACGTTAGAACTTTGGAAGGTTAAGACTTTGGAAGGTTGGAACTTAAGAAAGATGAAATTTGAGAAGGTTGAAATTTTGGAAGGTTAAAACATTGCATGATTGGAACTTTGGAAGGTTAAAACATTGCATGGTTGGGACTTTGGAAGGTTGAAACTTTGGAAGGTTGGATCCTTGGAAGATTGGGACTATCAGAAGTTGGAACTGAAAAAGGTTAGAACTTTGGAAGATTGGAACTTTGGAGGGTTGGAACTTTGGAAGGTTAAGACTTTGGAAGGTTGGAACTTGAGAAAGATGAAATTTGAGAAGGTTGAAATTTTGGAAGGTTAAAACATTGCATGATTGGAACTTTGGAAGTTTAAAACTTTGCAAGGTTGGAACATTGGAAGGTTTGAACTTCGGAAGGTTGGAACTTTGGAAGGTTGGAACTTTGGAAGGTTGGAACTTTGGAATGTTGGAACTTTGGAAGGTTAAAACTTTGCAAGGTTGGAACTTTGGAACGTTGGAACTTTGGAAGGTTAAAACTTTGGAACGTCAGAACTTTGGAAGGTTGGAAGTTGAAAAGGATATTTAGTATGCGACCGCTCGAGCCAATTGTTCTACCGCCGAAAATTCGTGTGAGGCTTCCATTTTTCTGTTCTGACTAATTGGAGTCGTAGCTCTGCTACCTGGGTCAGCCTCTTCACGCACCAACTCGTGGATCGACATCGATGTGTTAACATTGAAAAATTTGTAATTTAAGGGGTTAATTTTGTTTCACATCTCTTCCCACAAAAGTAATCACGTATCAAATATGCCCTGCAGTTACCGCATCAAAACTGCATGAAAGCGGAGGTGTGTCAATTAGGCGATGTCCCTGGCCATTATCTAAATTCTCCCGTCATAAAATAAGCTGTTCTATTCTGCAGGGATAATGAAGCACGATAGTACGCTGCAAAATAGAGCGTTTTGTTCGACAAAGGTAAAGTAATTGGGTATACGCAGGATCGGTGATGGTACCGCGATAAAAGTAAAGTAATTAACAGGATGGAACGTCGGTGTGATAACGAAATCAATATGGTCGAGGGGGAAATACGGCACGACAAAAGACGCAGGAACGCAATTAGCTTAATTCAACGTTAATTAATGTAATGCGTGCAGGGCGGAATCGGGTGTCTTAATGAGGTAAGTACACCTTAAAGTCGTGCGACACGCAACAACCAGCTCGTTGCACATTTTGTCGCGTGACGAACGAACGTCGCCTGATAAACCGGAAGCCAGGCTACAGACACCAGACTGCTTTGCATGCCTCTGATAACACTTTTTGTCCATTAACGTGATTAAACGTCAAGCGAAATTACCGTACGACCTCCTCCAAATGCGGTGTGAGTATGCGTGTAACGTCACTGTTTCCTACGGTTTTTGTCTGTCGCGGATACTGAAGTTACGATAAAGGATTTGGCTTAATGGCGATTTCAGTTGCTACCTTGAATTTTAACCGTGAACGGAAACGTGGCGATAGCGATCGGACGGTGAATTTAATGTTTGCTCGAAGAGGAGTGCTGGATGTTTGAGAGAAAAAATTGCAAAGTTGCAAATTAATAGACTGGGTAAATTTACTGTAATTGAAATCTTATGCTGTGACTGTATTTTAAATTTGTATTTTATAAAATATTTTTATGTTTTATGTTTATATATTATTTATTTAATATTTATAAATTTATACTCTTAATGTATTTACGTATTCTTGTATTATGTATTTATACACTTTATCTATTTTTTAGTAAAAAGAGTTGGAAAGTAATTATAATAGAATATAATAAAACAGTCAATCTTAAAAGTATCAATTATGCAAAATATTCCAAAAATAATAAAAATAGCAAAACTAAAATTGTTGACGTAATTAATATCTCCAGCAACGAGTATCAAGATCTTAATTTTTTGAGTTTCATGTTTTTCAAACTATCTAATTTATAAATTCCCAAATTGTCAATTTTCCAAATTTTTGTCCGAATTTGTAAATTTACAAATTTTCTGTATTGTAATACCTTCCCTAATTTCCTGTTTCTGTAACGTTTGAGAACGGTGTTGCTATAATTGGACATACCCACCGCATTTTTAAATTTAACGAAACGTAATGGAACACATTATAACTAGTGTTTAATTACGCGACATTCCATTTATCTAATTGTAGGTGCTCGATTGTACGTACATCGATTTCCTGGCGTACTCGGCTCTAAAAGCGAATTTCCAATAGCGCACGCGCGTTCAACACGAATTTACTTAAATTTAACAACCCTCTGTTAACGTTTTCAATTATCTATCTTTAATGTCATTCTACATCATAATTTTAAAATTCGCTAATCTGATAATTTGGAGATGTCAAAATTTGCGAACCTTATTTTGAAGTTGAAGAGATTAGAATTTTGGACCTACTGAATTTGTACAGAATCAGTATTTAATGACCCTACTAATACATAAAAAGTTTGATGACATATATCGATCGTCCAAAGTTTCCATTAAGCGATTCAAGAGAGTATTATCAATATTTACATAAGCGAATACCTTCATCGATTTTGATATCCCTTCGGTGCTCGTCCTTGCGATACAAGATAGTTCTCAAAGCTGGTTATCTCAGCCTTATAACGGAATTCCGTTATCGTGCTAGTTAATGTAACCCTATTATTAATCCAACGAACAAAGGTGATAAGGTGGTGTATCACACTTATTGAAATTGTCGTGAAAATCCCTACATTATATACACTTTATGGACTCAAGGGTATTGTCCCATCCACATTTATTACGCAATCTCTTTGAAATGTATTTAGGACACGAAAAGACTTTCAACGAACCTTTGCCAAATAATACATTCATCACTTCATACTAAAACGACGAAATTTTCCGTATTCATTTTTAACATTTATCATTTAAGTATCTAGTCAATGACTTAGAAAATTATAAATGAGTTCCTTAAAAACACTGTATTAAATAATTATGTAAGAGAGACATTTGACAAGATTTTTAAGTAAAGAAATAAACGAACATTTGTGGTATAAAATTGTTACGAAGAATAATAGACAAGATAAAGTTAAGAGAATAAAGTATGTCTTTGAAATTAAGATAAAACAGTTATGTACAGAAAAAGCACTATCGTATATTTCAGGGTCAATGAAATTAGAATGATGTGTCTATTTATAAACAAAGTTCATTTGTTATCGTGCTTTATTCATTTCAAGTCACGTTAGATCTATTTGTACGTTTATTTGTGTATGTGCTGACTAATCTACGCATGCGCCTACTATCCTGCGCATGCGCTCTCTGGTCTGCGCAGATATAAGGTTGTAGGACTCGCTAGTACGCAGACCCATTACAGCGAACTTAAAATCGACTATTCTGAATATCATTTATTTGTATATTGTAATTGAATACCCAAATCTATTTACTCAGTGAAGCATTAACTACTTTATACAAGATTTTCCAACAATTTTCAATGTTATATTTCATATAACAGTAACATTAGTCATACACTCTCTTTCCCTACAAAATTAGTGTCGACAGTGAAACTATTATACGTTTATTTTTAAATTGAAAATAAAGTAGAGAATTGGCCATTTACCAAACAAAATTTAAAGCAATATAAGCAATAATTCTAAAGTCCACATTTCAAGAAAATCATCTGAGTAAATTCTGTAATTGAGAAATATAAGTACCATGAAAACCTCATTGAACCACTTTTAGTATTAATTCCGTAAATGTCATTTTACGAGTGTGATAGCTATCGAATTAACATAGCAGTAACGTGAACCAGTGTTTAAACGATTCATAGCATATTTTTATTCGCATCGAGTATCTGCTGAGCGTGAAACGACGAAATTGGAACGGTTTAGTTGTCCGTGAACGATGGAAGAAAGTGGACAAGATAAATATGAAAAGGACAGAAATCGGGTTTATCGCATCGATAAGCAGTATGCGCGAGCCGTTTGATCGGCGGGGGGGTCTTAGCAAGACGGGCCAGAAATTTCATTTCCTGGATAGATCTCTGGAGACAAATCGATTGTTCCGGAACCCGCTGGCCAGGTCACGACGACGAGAGATTCACTTTGACACGTCGAGCGATTCCAGGATGATCCTCCACTCTTTTTCTCCGACTCGTGATCTTTTCTCCCTCACGTGTTGTTTCGCTCCCGGGCAAAAAGTCCCGGGCGGTGACGTCAACTCTCGTGTAGCTGCAATTCTATCGGAACGAAATTCGCGTAAGTCGTCCAACAGTTTCATCCTGCTTCCCTAATTCCGGCTGAACCTCCCATGAGTATCCTTTCCGCCAGGATGCCGTCCCTTCCCGCACGCTAGATGTTTGTGGTTTGTTAGAAGGACGTAACAAATAAGGTAATCTTCCACACATATAGCCGGCTTGTTGAGGCCGGGTGCCGTGCTGACTCTAAAGCAGCGCCGTCGGAGGAAGCCCTTTTTCTTTGTCTCTTTTTACTCCTCTTCCTACTTTCGCGCTGCTTCCTTGACTTTCTTCCTGCCGGTCCAGGGCGAACGACCGAGAAAACGTCGACGAACCGACACGGAACTGTTGGAGGAGGAAGAGACTCTCGAGGCGGTGTTTACGGTTGTATAGGTGCACCAACATGTCGGAGGCGTCGTGTAGGTGTCACGAAAGAAGACAGAAAGCCTCGCGGAAAACAGGGCCAGGATCGAAGGCAGACGGGAAAAGGACGAAGAGAGAATCGTCAGGTTCACGCATGCAAGAGAGCCTCAGGCTCTACGTGGTCAGAAAGCTGGAAACACTGGGTCTTATATCCTCTGCATTTCTTCATTACGGGATCATACGCGGTGCAGTGTGAACGTGACGGCTACGTGTGCGTCGTTAGACAGCTCGAAGAATTTTCAACCGCTAGACGGCGGTTCACCGGTCAAAGCTTAACGCCGTTTTCATCCTTGCCTGTTTTCAAGTCTGCGTCATACCGGCAGACTTTTTCACAAGCTACAAGCGCGTGTTAAACGTGTTAGGATCGCGTCGCTGTAGAACTGTAATCCCTCATAGAACACAGTTTCGATGTAATATGGTTCAAAAATTGCGAACCTACATTGTAATAAATTTTATTATCTGTATTTTATTATTCAGAGTAGAACTCTGGGAGCTAGGCTTTCGTATGATACAATTGTGACAATTCTTGTATAACGATACATGTTTAAAGGGTAGGACTTGATAACCCTGGTACCTTATCACTTCGATATAATAAAAATTGTGACAATTTTATTATAATGCAGTGTTCTTGAAGCTCGGTTTTGATATAACGATGTTGGGACAATATACGGTACACATATGATTTACATATTGCTGGACACGATTAACCCTTCTTTGATACGGTACTTTAGGAACATCGTTTCGATAGACGAAATTATGGCAATTCTCTTATAATATGGTTATAATATACTGTGCGAAATTTAGGGACTTCAGAATATCTTGAGTATATAAGAATTTTGAAATTTTGGAATTTAAGGATTTGGGAATTGGAAGACTAGGATTTAGAAATTGGGTAATTCAAGATTTGTAGATTTGTAAATTTGTAAATTTCCAAATCTTTAAATTTCCAAATTTCTTAATTTCCAAATCTCTAAAATTTCAAATCTCTAAATTTCCAAATTTCTTAATTTCCAAATCTCTAAATTTCGAAATCTCCAAATTCCCAAATCTCTAAATTTCCAATTTTCTAAATTTCCAAATCTCTACATTTCAAAATCACTAAATTTCCGAATCTCCAAATTTCGAAATTTCTATGTTTCCAAATTTCCATGTCTCCAAATTTCGAAAGTCCCAAATTTCTAACATCCCAAATTTCCAAAATTCCAAAATTCTAAAATTCCAAATTTCTTAATTTCCAAATCTCTAAACTTCCCAAATTTCTAAATTCCCAAATCTCTAAATTTCCAAATCTCTAAATTCTCAAATCTCTAAATTCCCAAATCTCTAAATTTCCAAATCTCTAAATTCCCAAATCTCTAAATTTCGAAATTTCTATGTTTCCAAATTTCCATGTCTCCAAATTTCGAAAGTCCCAAATTTCTAACATCCCAAATTTCCAAAATTCCAAAATTCTAAAATTCCAAATTTCTTAATTTCCATATCTCTAAAATTCCAAATCTCTAAATTTCCAAATTTCATAATTTCTAAATTTCTAAATTTCGAACTCTCTAAATTTCCAAATCTCTAAATTCCCAAATCTCGAAATTTCAAAATCACTAAATTTCTAAATCTCGAAATTTCGAAATTTCTAAGTTTCCAAATTTCTAAAGTCCCAAATTTCCAAAATTCCAAAATTCTAAAATTTTAAAATTCCAAAATTCTAAATTTCCAAATTCCCAAATCTCCAAATTTACAAATATTAAAACACAGAGTTTTAGAAATCCGGAAACTTGCAAATAAAAGTTTATATATTACTCTCTCCAAAAAAATTTGTCTTCCTACAAAAGTAAAAATAAAAAAATCCTTGTATCTCGAGTATCTAACTTCAAAAATCTCCAAATTTCTAGCGTAACATAAGATCCCGAAGAATCCAGTGCCATTAAAGTGTCAAGACTGTATATGCGCTCATGGGAAAAGTGCTATATCGGCTTGGACCTGCAGAAAATATTCTCTTTCATACCTAAGAAAATTCCTTGGTGGAAAAGAAATTTACTGCTGTTATTTTCAAGGAACACCTCAGACCATTTTATTAACAACAAGTAATAAAACAATTTTTTCCCAGAAATTGCATTTTAAAATTACTATGAAGCGCATAAAACAACGAGCGACTATAAACAATATTTAAAACAAAGGAATTAATTACGAAATATTGGACATTTTTTTACTTTTGAGAATAGCACGAACTTTTCGGACGACATGCTAAATGAAAGAAATTTAGTTGTGTGTATATTTCAGAAGGGACGTACGACTTTCAGGAGGAATATTAACTAGTAGCACAGTGCTGTCCTTTGAAACTGAATTGGGTCAGGACAAATTGCGATGCATAACCGTATGCTTGTTGTAGTTGTAAATGAATTAAGAAACTGCACGGGTTTCCAATAGTACCTTCAAATTTAGATTTCGTTTTGCGAAACAGAAATTTCTGTATGTGCAAATTTCTGTATTTTCTGAACAATTGCATGAGGGGTGTTTATTCGAGAACTAATTTCGTTTAGTGTGAACATTTGTTAATTATTTTATTATTAGTTTTGTTAGTTGTCAGAGGTATTTATAGTTCAGGAGCAGCAAGTTATTATTGATCGTTTTCATAAATGTAAATATGTTTTGTTTTGTACTTGTATTTATTTGTACTCTTCAGATGCAGTTTCAGTTTTAATACATTTGCTAAGTTTGATAACATTTACTTTTGACAGTTGTATAATCCATATTTAGTTAAAAAATGTGAACTTAAATATTGGGGTTAGGAATGGGTATGAAGACATCTTGTAAATTAGCGCCATCTGATGTACATTTAGAGAAATTATCATTTAATGTGATTAAAACTCGATTATTCAACAAAATGATGATTTTGTTGATCAATTTGTTGAATTTTGTTGAAACATTTTAGATCAGTGATTCTTAATTTTTCTAGAAATTCGTATTACCAAAACTAAAATATATCCGAATATGATTTGTATAAATTTCATGAACAAATTTACAATTTGTATGTAAGAACACAGAAATTTATTATGAATTACAAACAGCTACGTTACATTGCCATAAAATATTATTTTCCTTAAAATGTAGTAATTGTCTTGAAAACAATTACGATTTATAAACAATATTATTATTAACAAAATTATTTAATCTAATTTAATGTCATATTTGTGTTTGATTGAAGTCAGGTTCTGTACATTGGCTCCATTTTGTTTATTCTCAAATATAAAGTTGTTTTTTATACCTGCTTCTTTAAACATAGAATTAAAGACGAATTATAGAAATAAAAATAAAGTGATACAATTATATTATGTTTCTTACGTTATATTAAAACCAACTTGTGATTTCAAGAAAATTTGAAATTTTAAAGACGAAAGTTTTCTGCTAAAATTCAAAGAGAGTAATGTATTCGTTTCACGTATCATCAACTCTAATGTTGGTTTTAACACCATGAAAGACGCAGTTTATGTACTTCCAATACCACGATCTCTCCAGAATCTCCATTAAAGGATCAGCTAGGCTATGAACGCTATCATGTCGGACTCTGAATCATGCACATCAAGCTTGAATAGTTGCACTCTCTGACAGTGAAACATATCCATACAAAGAACAAAGTGCAGACCATATTTGTATTCAAATAACCTCACTTTATTACCATGTTATTTTTAATTCGCAATTAAGTGAGGATATGTTACACATATCACAATATGAACAAAGTACAAGTGAGAGCTCAAAGTGTGAGAGCTAGTTCTTTTTAGGTTAGAGTTGATGGTAGAAAAGAATCAACAGTTTTATATGTGACATATGTTTCTGGGTATTTTAATTTAAGGTTAGGTATACAAATCTTATATAAAGTTTTGAATAGTACAATATATTTGATATATTATTACGTTGTTATTGTTACTGATGGTCAATCTTGATTTGCGATTGATTTATAAAATTTTCAAGAATGTTGTAGTGATTGTTGTATATTTTACAAATATACTACGTTCTTTAACTTGAATAATTCTTTCATCACCTACAAAGTTTTCGAATAAATTCATTTTTAGTTCAACCTCTTTCATCTACCAGATCAACAGCTCAAATCATTTCTCAAATATTCACATATGTTCACATATGTTATACATATGTATAAGTACATATATACTCAAATGTTCAATATGTATAAAATGTCGAAGTAATTGCACTCTAAATCACCAAAGATACTAAATATTTCTGATAACTTTGCACTCGTGAATCAAACCTTTCAGTTTTTTCATATAAAGGCAAATTTCATGTAGCAAATATATTTTTTCGCAATTCAAAAAAAGTACTGGGCGGGAAAAACAACTTTTTTTCGATCGCGGTAAACATTTTGACAACACAGCATGAGGTGGCTTTTAGCGAAAGGCAGCTTTTATGAAAGCAAAGCTTTATCCTTTGTATTGCAAAACGCTCTCCTCTCGCAAACAACATTTTATTGTCATAACATCGACGTCTATTTCTTTTTCTTTTGACAAATAAACTTGGTGCTTCTGCAAAAACGAAGTATAATATTTGTTGTAAACATAAATGATCGTTGTAGTCTTTTTCGGTATGGGTTATTTTTCCAAAAATTCTGTCGTGTTATTAACGATGTAATAATTAGTTTTACGAATTGTTGTCAATTGTTTTTGATTCATTTTATTCTTGAAATAATGATACTTAAGATATGAAGTTAATATTCTTCGTCCAAATTAAATTAAGTAAAAATTTTTTGTTTTTGATTATTTTTAATTGAAAACTTCGAATAAATCGATTTTTCAATTCATTCATTGCTGCACACAGTTTTGTTTGAAATTTCTCAACAGGCAATGATATTTTTTCCAGTCACAATTATTGTTTCTCAAAAATCAATATATCACTACATCCACATATGCTTCTATAATAAATATCACAGATTATGGAAAACTTCTGTTTTTGTCCAAAGGTGTCGATTCGTTAAAAACATCTTTTGGTACATACAATTTTGTTAGAAATTTTTCGACAGAAAATAATTTTTTCCAAGGATCATTCTTTCTAAAAATCACTATTTCAACATATCCATATATACTTCTTTAATAAATATCATATAATGAAGAATTTCTGTATCTTATAATAAAACACTTCTGTATTTTAAAATACATTTCTGCAAAAATTCATCTGTGTGATTTATGTTTCTACCAGTGTATTCATCAAATACAGCAAGCACAAAATGTGCAAATGCACTAACTGTGATCCACCATCCCCATTTTATTTGCACACAATCGAACAGCAATTATACACACCTCAGAACACGTACAAACAACGTAATCAGTAAAGTG
Organism: Megachile willughbiella; assembly: GCA_945859595.2. NCBI lineage: Eukaryota > Metazoa > Arthropoda > Insecta > Hymenoptera > Megachilidae > Megachile > Megachile willughbiella. The sequence continues at coordinate 6,783,492 of OX243807.1, forward strand.
AATAGCTTAAGTGAATTTAAGGTCGTAAAGGGTATAGTTCATGTAAGCTTGAAAAGATCCGAAAGTTATGGCAGCATTTTAGGCCTCGACGGTGTCCTAACCTAAGTAGCCGTCCGCCATAATACTCGTCGTCGGTTTCACACCTGGGCCGTGAACAATCTAGAAATAGCCCTGGGGATAATCGTGGATTGTCCCGAACAACGATAATCGTAACACGGTCTCCCTGTTCTCGCAAACGATCGTGGCTCGTTAGAAATCCGCAGTTGGTTTCGTCCCTACGTGCGAATTTGCCTGATAAAGTGCGAATGTACTTTATAGCGAGGACATCTCGAGGTCGTTGCTCGTCCTCCGTCGTTCTAACGTGATTGTACGTGAACCGAGTGTTAAACGGGACCCGGTTATCATTCTTCGGTAAGGAGAAACGACTGAACGGCTAGAACGTCACGGATTTACAAGGCGGCTTCAGTCTCCTGTGGCAGTTTCATCAAATATTGCGTCCCTCGAGAAGAGCGTGCAAGAAAGATCGTGAGGGGAACGTGCCAGGCAGGGACAACCCCGAAGAAAAAGCATGGCGAAGGTTGGAACTGGCGGGAAACTTGGCGGTAACTAGCGAACCGGAGCTCTCGAATTTACGGCTTGTCGGAGGGGGAAAAAAAGAACGGTCGATGATCGATTTCCTCGTATGCACACGTCGAACCCAATTCCGTGTTGAGCTCGGGATAACTTGTGTACTTAGACAGGCAAAAAGGACATCGCTCGAAGAACGGGAATTTCTTGGCGGAAAAACTTAACGGGAACGGGTTTTGTTGCCGTTCCGCAACCGGCGAAACCGCAACCGGGGTTGCTTACTTACTGCGGGGTCATTTATTAAGTGGTACATTCGGCTGCAGACGGAGGCATATATGTGGAATTACGGATTTTATAGCTTGTGTTCTCGTATTTATAAACCTAGTAATTCTCAAGCTTTCGAGGTTCCTAATTTTCTGGTGTACAAATTTACGAATTTTCAGGTTTGCAAGTTTTCGAATAATTTGGTCCCTAAAATTTGGAATTTTTAAACTTTGTAGTTTTTTAGTTTCCTAGCTTCCTAGTTTTCTAGTTTTTGAATTTTCTGAGTATCCAATGTCTAAGTTTTCAAGTTGTCAAGTCGTCAAGTCGTCAAGTCGTCAAGTCGTCAGGTTGTCAAGTTGTCAAGTTGTCAAGTTTTCAAGTTGTCAAGTTGTCAAGTTGTCAAATTGTCAAGTTCTCAAGTTTTCAAGTTGTCAAGTTTCCAAGTTTCCAAGTTGTCAAGTTTTCAAGCTATCAAGTCGTCAAGTTGTCAATTTTTCATGCTATCAAGTCGTCAAGTTGTTAAGTTGTCAAGTCGTCAAATTGTCAAGTTTTCAAGTTTTCAAGTTTTCAAGTTGTCAAGTTGTCAAATTGTCAAGTTTTCAAGTTTTCAAGTTTTCAAGTTTTCAAGTTTTCAAGTTGTCAAGTTGTCAAATTGTCAAGTTACCAAGTTTTCAAGTTTTCAAGTTTTCAAGTTGTCAAATTGTCAAGTTACCAAGTTATCATGTTTTCAAGTTGTCAAATTGTCAAGTTCTCAAGTTTTCAAGTTGTCAAGTTGTCAAGTTGTCAAATTGTCAAATTGTCAAGTTACCAAGTTTTCAAGTTTTCAAGGTGTCAAGGTGTCAAGTTGTCAAGTTATCAAGTCGTCAAGTTGTCAAATTGTCAAGTTATCAAGTTTTTAAGTTACAATTTTTCAAGTTTCCAGGTTGTCAAGTTGTCAAGTTGTCAAGTTTCCAAGTTATCAAGTTTTCAAGCTATCAAGTCGTCAAGTTGTCAAATTGTCAAGTTATCAAGTTTTTAAGTTACAATTTTTCAATTTTCCAGGTTGTCAAGTTGTCAAGTTGTCAAATTGTCAAGCTGTCAAGTTTTCAAGATTCCTATGTAGGTTCCTATGTACTTAAATCCCTAAATTCTTAAATTTCAATATTCTCTAGTTGTAGAACCGTAAAATCCCTAGATTCTCATATTCCTATATTCCCGAATTGCAAATTTCACAAATCGTAACGTCACAATATTCCAACATCCCTAAATTCCTAGATTTCGTAATTCTTATGTTCCAAAATCCCTAGACTTTAGTGTCCTCACATTCCAGAATCTCAAAATCCCTAGATTTTATTGTCCTCAAATTCCAGAATTCAAAAATCCCTAAATTTTAATGTCCTCAAATTCCAGAATCTAAAAATCCCTAGATTTTAATGTCCTAAAATTCCTAAATTCAAAAATCCCTAGATTTTAACGTCCTAAAATTCCTAAATTCCAAAATCCCTAGACTTTAATGTCCTCACATTCCAGAATCTCAAAATCCCTAGATTTTATTGTCCTCAATTTCCAGAATTCAAAAATCCCTAAATTTTAATGTCCTCAAATTCCAGAATCTAAAAATCCCTAGATTTTAATGTCCTAAAATTCCTAAATTCAAAAATCCCTAGATTTTAACATCCTAAAATTCCTAAATTCCAAAATCCTAAAATTCCTAAATTCCAAAATCCTAAAATTCCTAAATTCCAAAATCCCTAGACTTTAATGTCCTCAAATTCCAAAATCTGAAAATCCCTAGATTGTCATATTTCTAGTTCATCAAACAATACAGCGCCTAGCGAAAATTTTCATAATACAATTCAAGCTTCAGCATATGAAACAATAATACAATTATGAAACAAAGAGAAACACAAATCTAATTGAATAATGATAACGATAATCTAAACGGTAAGAAAAAATAAAAGTAAATTGTTCGTTTCATTTACAACGATCGCGATACGCAAGGTGGCGGCATAATTACAATTTGAATAAACAAAAATCCTAAATGAGAAATTCCCGAGAGCTCGTCTCCTTTCATATCTTTAATCAACGTTATACGTAACTGAAAAGTTTTAATAATCTTACCCGGCAAATCTTGGTATCGCCTTTTAATAGTCGCTAATGATATGAAACGGGAAAAAGTTACAGCCCGAAGAGAGCACGATCGTAAATCTTCTTAGAGCGAAGAAGGTCCAAAGAAGGATTTCCGTGAAATGTCGAAATAAACGAGGAAACGCGAGAACTAGAAAAAAGGAAGTAGATCGATATACGAATGCCTGGCAAATACATCAATGGATATCAAAAATAGTTTTCCAAGAGTCAAGTACTTAGCAACTTTCAACTAGATCGGCGATATCTCGAAGATCGATCGTACTTCTTAGCCGCTGTTGAAACTCTATCGAAGAGCCACTTCGATCGCTATAACTTCTAACTGCCTCCAATCAAATTACCCAGATATTGTTTCTGATGTTGAATAACTCGGAATTAGCAATACTATCGGAGGAACGTGTGCCAACAAAATATTCTTACTGCAATTTCTATGATGATAAAATTCAGCCGTTTGTCTTGAATGTGGGGCAAGTGCATTCTTTTTATTGCGGGATATTTATGGGGTTTCGGTTATTTTAGGAACATTAAATATTGATTTTATCTGAGATATTGAGGGTGAGTAGAGTATTTGGAATTGTTTGTATTTAGTTATTTAGAAATTTGAAAGTTGAGGGATGAAGGGTGAAATTACAGAATTTGCAAATTTAGAAATTTTCATATTTAGATATTTTTAAATTTAGAAATGTACACTTTTAGATATTTTTAAATTTAGAAATTTGGTCATTTCATCATTTGACAATTGTACAATTTAGAAATTTAGAAACATAGAAATTTAGGAACCTGGAAATTTAGAAACTTAGAAATTTAGAAATCTGGAAATCTAGAAATTTAGAAATTTTAAAATCTGGAAACCTAGAAATTTAGGAACCTGGAAATTTAAAAACTTAGAAATTTAGAAACCTAGAAATTTAAAAACCTAGAAATTTAGAAATCTGGAAATCTAGAAATTTAGAAATTTAAACATCTGGAAACCAAGAAATTTAGGAACCTGGAAATTTAGAAACTTGAGAATTTAGAAACCTAGAAATTTAGAAATCTGGAAACCTAGAAATTTAGAAATCTGTAATTTTAGAAATTTAAAAATCTAGAAATCTAGAAATTTAGGAACTAAAAAATTCAGAAATACAATTATTACAATCCATACAATTATAGAAAGAATGCAATTTAGAACGAGTAATTAATAATAGAATTCAGAATATAATTTACATAAATAATCCAATATGTTCATAAATACTTAATTATATTTAATTATGGCTTATACATAACTTATTACGATTTAAACATACTTATTATCTTTACCTAAGATTTATTACAATTAATAAAAATATTCAACAAATACGTCACTATAATTATAATTATAATTAGTAGAACATGCTGCATAAGGAGATTTGCAGTTATACACTGCACAAACATGTAAAAGCTCATTAAAATTTAAGTCCGTCAATTAGTAGTCGTTAAGGGTACAAGGGTTAGGAAAGTTCTGTTATTATGTTCGATAATGATCACCTAACATTCTCAATAAAAGTGAAGTTTACTGATAAAGCAGCAAAAGAGCCCATTATCTCTTCCCTGGAGAAAATCAACGATAATGTATCAGAACTGTGGATGGGCTGATGGGTAAAAAATTGTAATTTGATACTTTGGGGATGTACGATAGTGGAAATTTAAAAATTTGGAAATAGTGAAAATTAGGAATTTGGAGATTTGGGAATTTGGGAATTTGGGAGTCTATAAATTTGGCAATCTAGGAATTTGGTAATCTAGAAATTTGGTAATTTAAGAATTTGGTAATGTAGGAGTTGAGAATCTAGGAATTTGGGAATCTAGGGACTTGAGAATCTAGGGATCTACGAATGCAGGGATTCGAGAATATGGGAACTTGGGAATCTAGGAATTTGGAAATTTCGGAAATTGGCAATTTAGGAGTTGAAAATCTAGGTATTTGGGAATCTAGGGACTTGGGAATCTGGGAATTTGGGAATCTAGGGATTCGGAAATGTAGGAACTTGGGAATCTAGGAATTTGGTAATTTAGGAATTTGGTAATTTAGGAATTTGGTAATTTAGGAAATTGGCAATTTAGGAGTTGAGAATCTAGGTATTTGGGAATCTAGGGACTTGGGAATCTGGGAATTTGGGAATCTAGGGATTCGGAAATGTGGAAACTTGGGAATCTAGGAATTTGGTAATCTAGGAATTTGGAAATTTCGGAAATTGGCAATTTAGGAGTTGAAAATCTAGGTATTTGGGAATCTAGGGACTTGGGAATCTGGGAATTTGGGAATCTAGGGATTCGGAAATGTGGAAACTTGGGAATGTAGGAACTTGGGAATCTAGGAATTTGGTAATTTAGGAATTTGGTAATTTAGGAATTTGGTAATTTAGGAAATTGGCAATTTAGGAGTTGAGAATCTAGGTATTTGGGAATCTAGGGACTTGGGAATCTGGGAATTTGGGAATCTAGGGATTCGGAAATGTGGAAACTTGGGAATCTAGGAATTTGGTAATCTAGGAATTTGGTAAATTAGGAAATTGGCAATTTAGAAGTTGAGAATCTAGGTATTTGGGAATCTAGGAACTTGGGAATCTGGGAATTTGGGAATCTAGGGATTCGGAAATGTGGAAACTTGGGAATCTAGGAATTTGGTAATTTAGGAATTTGGCAAATTAGGAATTTGGCAATCTAGAAGTTGGGAATCTAGAGATTTAGTAATCTAGGGATTCGAAAACGTGGGAACTTGGGAATCTAGGAATTTGGTAATCGAGGAGTTGGACAATATAGAAATTTGAAAATTTGGGAATTTGGGGATATAGGCATTTTAGAATTTGTAAATTTGAAGATACAGAAATCTGAGAAAATGGAATTTTGGGAAATTAGAGAATTTTTAAATTAAAATCTTTGAAGATTTGAAAATTTGGGAAATTCAGAAATTTGGAAAAATAGGATCTCGTAAAATTAAAAAACTGGCAAATGCTGGAATTTGGAAATTTAGATATTTGAAAAAATCGTAATTTAAGTAACTTCAACTTTATTAAAATTGTAAAAAGTCATTGAAATAAAATACATTCAAGAATATTTCGCATAAATTACTCGCACCAGATATTGAATACATATTTTGCAAGTGTTATATAATTTATTCCATCAGCCTCTTTAGATCAGTTTATTTACTCTCCTTTACAAGCTGGGTAGTTCTATAAAAGGTTCCATTAAGCTAGATTTACTTGTAATGCGTTTATTTACCGGCTGTACTACTCCCACACACAAAGTGGGACGTTTTAAGCGTCTCTGAAATAGACTTCATTCAGAATTCGTTAAAAGTACCATCCCTTGCTAGCCAGCGGAAAAGTAGGGGAAAATTATTTACTCAAGCGTTGGCTACTCCGCGACACCCTTCATAATGCTATCACCACTTTTCGTGAAAGCGATCAAACTTAATAGGATTCAGAATCAACACCTTCCTCTGTGGTAAACTTCCAGTTTAGAAAGTTGAAGGTCCTCAAACTCGCCAACTTTTACATTTACAAACAAACCTGATGATTTTCAAATCTAGGGATTTGAAGTTTGCAAATTTCAAAACCTAAATATTTTATAATTATTTGCACAACCTACATGTTACATTTAACAATTTTAATTCACAACTGTATACTATAGCAAATTGTTTCAATTTTATTTTTAGATCTGAGCTCTAAACTTCATTGTTTCAAGTTTTAAAATAAAGAAGTTTAAAATTTCTTCGAAAGCGTTCTATTTTAAAAACATAATTCTCTGATTTTAATACAATGAGGGGATAATATCATGGAATTAAAATTTAACCATGGCTGCCATTAATCGATACCGAGGGAAAGAAAGCCCCGCTATATTCCCCGTAAAAAAGCGAAGAAAAAACGTTCTCCATCCAGATTATTCCTGAAAGTAATTAGCGTGGCTGATCACTATGTCCACTTAACGAATGAGAAACAAGTAAATCTATAAAAATACTATTACCCGGGTACCACAAGTGCGACGGTTCGCACATAGCAACCGTCAGGGAGGGTGGCTAACGAGATAAGAGATGTAGGGTGAAACAGTATATACAGTGTTCCATAAATCTACAAGGGCGATTCTACATAAAACGAGTCTAAAATGTACAAATTTTTGTATCCCAAGTTTTCCAAAAAATCGTGTTTGAATATTTGTCAAGCACTCGTACACTCGATTATCCGCTGCTTATCCACTCGAGTCCACTGGTTTGATTTAGTATGATCGAATGCAGCAAGTTTGAACGAAGAATTTTTCTTCGACTCAGTTATAACGATATCGACCCACGATTATTATGACGAGATACGAAAGCTCCACACTCGATAAGCGTCTGTTCTGTTCTTTGCGTTACTCGTCCGTCAAGATAGCGACCAGGGTACCTTTGTAATATTCTGCCGCTGCGAAAGCATTGCCCTCGCAAGCTCCTAGTGCGCGAACCGTATCGGTGTATTCACGATTGCTGTCTTGACACTTTAACAGCTTCGATGCTGCTAATTCTTTAGTAGAAATGACCCACGCCAGCCATCGCGAGATTAACGGTCCCATATTGCGTGTAGTTACAAGCTAAATCGGATAACAAAGCTCGTGGCTGCGCACGTGTCAACGAATACTCAAAATCCATTCTCCAGAAAACTTTGCTTTGAATAAAAAAATTTCAATGCACATTTTAGACTAATTTGTTCTGGTACAATCAGTTTCTGGATTATTGCACGATTTACGGAGTACACTGTACTTTTGAGCTTGCGTGGATGTACACGATAATACTGAGCAATTTTTTGTTTGATTTGATTTTTCGTGTACAATTATTGACTCAGTTGTAACAAGATTTATGGGACACCCTGTGTACAAGTAGAGGAGCGAACGAGAGGAAGAGAGAAAAACGTGGAGACTGTAAAGCAAGGAGTAGATTCCGTTAATGAATTTCGAAGCTGGAAGCGTTCCGTTCCTTATATCCTGGAGACTCTCATTACGTGAGAAGCTTTAAGAATCCTTAGTACTCGTGATTCACGGCAATTCTGTGAGACACGAGGTTGCTAAAACTGAAACATACTTACAATGACGTTGGAACATTTATTCTTCGCTGAATATCTTACCGAATCCGAACAATGTGGTACTACATTAATCATTCGGATGGAACAACCCGAATTTCTACTATCGACGCATCCTTTCGCATGAGATATATGAGATAATGCATTATTATGCATACAAGAATGTTTTTGTTTGTTAACAATCGTTCTTTAGTGATGAAGCTTTTTCTTAATATCTTCATCCAATGTTTCCATATGTTTCTTATTTAATATTCGTTATTTAATAAATTATTAGTAAAATATTTGGTGTCATTTTGTCAAACATTTTGTTGTACAAATGAAAATTCATCGTTTCTTATTTTATTGCTCTTTTCTGGTGATTTAAACAAGTTGTCACTTACACTTGTTTAAAAATTAACGTCTTCTGAAAATTTGTGTTTGATAAATAATTGGTAACATTTGACGTTACTAAAAATCTGTAATAAATTTTAGTAGATTGATGTAAATTATACTGTAATTTTTTACAAACACTTTATTACAAGAAATAAAATAAAATATTCTTAGTTTCAATATTAACAATTTTTCACTAGTAAATACTATCTATAATTTTCAATAAACTAAAATAATTGCAAGTTATTCTTCACAACCCCCTAGATAAACTTGCAGTATCTAACGTTAAAAATACCCATACACCATTTTTGCGTTCTACATTTCCTCCGTAGTCCCAGAGGTAGTTTTCTTTATGAGTGCAAAATATTCTTATTCATACTCCAAGAGCGTACACAGTATCTTTCCTACAAAATTGAAAGAATCATACAACAAAAGGTTAGAATAAATAGATTCTGCTTGTTCAGATACACACACTCGTACAAGATACATTTTGTTCTCCCTAAAGGGCAAGGGAAGTTCGAATTAGAAACGTGGAGACGAGCTATCGCCAGAAGGGAACAAGCAAGTAATTACTACAGTATTTCATTGTATTCGATTCATCATTGGGTAAGATCGTTCAATTACACGTGGTTCGTTATCATGCTTCTCTTGTTCCTTGCAAAACTTTGTCACTGTAACAGGACGTTGGACAATTAATACGTTCATTTTGCCTCTTCGTATTATCCTGAGGGACGATATAAACATTCCGTAAATGAACCATTAAATTTTATTACGTCGTTCATCTATCATTTAATTAACGACAGATTATTTACTAATATCACATGTATGTGTGCCTTAATATCACAAATTTTCTTTTCATTAAGTCATTCATAATTGTCAGAATTTTCTATAATTATATTTAAAATAAAGTATTTGCATTTTCTATTTTTGTTACATTGTTCACTTGTCATTTAATTAGCAACAGATTATTTACAACTAATACGACACATGTGTGCAATAATAAATAATATACAAATTTTCCTTTCATTAAGTCATTCATAATTGTTAGAATTTTCTATAATTATATTTAAAATAAAGTATTTGCATTTTCTATTTTTGTTACATTGTTCATTTGTCATTTAATTAGCAACAGATTATTTACAACTAATATGACACATGTGTGCAATAATAAATAATATACAAATTTTCTTTTCATTAAATCATTCATAATTGTTAGAATTTTCTATAATTATATTTAAAATAAAGTATTTGCATTTTCTATTTTTGTTACATTGTTCACTTGTCATTTAATTAGCAACTGATTATTTACAACTAATACGACACATGTGTGCAATAATAAATATAATATAAATTTTCTGTTCATTAAATCATTCATAATTATTATTTGAAGTTGTTAGAATTTGCTATAATTATATTTAAAATAAAGTATTTGCATTTTCTATTTTTGTTACATTGTTCATTTGTCATTTAATTAGCAACAGATTATTTACAACTAATACGACACATGTGTGCAATGATACATATTATATAAATTTTCTTTTCATTAAATCATTCATAATTATTATTTAAAATTGTTAAAACAATTTTTGATAGAAACGTATTTGAAAAAGTGTAATATTATTTATACCTAATATCACACATATGTGTACACGTATGCAATAATAGGTAAAATACACATTTCCCTTTCTGAAACCGAAATAATTTTTAATATAATCTGAAATAGACTAATAAAAGAATTTCGGATAAATTTTATAGCACTTATAAAGCTTCACAAATTGACCGCCAGGCCATTGCTACAAAAAAGCGTGTGCGAGCGTATGCGTGTGTAAAACTGAATACGGTAAATAACAAGTAAATAAGCAGTTTCATAAGTTTTTATGAATGTATAAAGCAGTCGAAACGTCGTAAATCTCAAGAATTGCTATTTAATTAATCTGCGAGCGTCGCTTTCGTCACGGACAATTACCGAGCAGTAAAGAGAAATTGATAGGGTCACTACGTTTATATCTCGCAACGGTACACAATATATGACATCTAATAAAGAGGCACGTATATAGGATTCCTCGCACAATATCCGCCAGCAAATTACAACGAGTTCAAACATTTCCAGCCGCTGAACGAGTAAACAAACGGTTTTCATTATTTAAGGGGCAAACATGTTTCGAAAAGGAACCGGTTACGTCACAGAAGAAGACACACGGCACCGAATCTCTTTCTCCGCTTTTTCCCCCGTGAATCTCATTTATGCATTGAAAGCAATACGCAGAACATTTTCGCAGACTCCATTTATTTATTAACGAAGACTTCTTTTCTCTAAAGTGGAGCTATAATAAAAAGTTTCTTTGCCCTCTACTTTTCGGTGCGGAGCCATCCTTTTTCTCTAGCCGTTTGTCGTTTCCTCGGAGAGTCCTTGCGAGTGATCTTTCAACGCTGCATTTATCACAGAACAAAGACCGAATGGAGAAAAGAAAATCTGACTATTTCAAGCAAACAAAGAACGATCGTAATTTGGTTAAAAGCAAAATTTTATATGCTACGTGCCTCTAACGATGTAGGTTAAGTTCACTATTGTAAACTGTGATATAGGTTAAGTTCGGGACATTTAACGCTAATTTCACTTTCGAGCTTTGTCAGTCTTCATTTCGTAATTGCTGTGTTGACATTCTTTTCTTAATTTGTCGCATATTTCTTTGGAATTCAACCAAGATTTTATTGAGTCTGTAATTATTTTCTATACAATTTTCGAGATTTAATATTGGAAGGATTTGAACGTCTTCAAATTTTTATGTGTATTTTTAAATTTATTAGTTATTTGTAGAATAGAATTTAGCTTAATATTTTTTTAACGAAATCATTGAATTATCTGTATGATTTTATTAATTTATATTAAAGTATGAACTACATATTAATCACATGTCAATGTCAAATTGTACATATCATAATTCTTTCTTGTATTATCATTTTGTGTTTACATATCAACCATATTCAATTTTATTAATCATATCTACAATTAATTGAAATATAATTTTGATCATATTTACATTCAATTAAATCTTAATACTCGTATATTTATATTTCAACATGACAATTCTAGTCTCTTAAAATCTTTTATTTTGAGTATGTATTTAAGTATCAGTTTGTTGAAAATACAAGGCCAAAAGCAAAAAAGCAGTTCAGATAATTGAATTCGTGTTCAACGAAAATAACAGCAGAATATAATTCGATATTATTTCGTTTTAATACAGATCCCAAATAAGTGAAATTAAAATCACTTCAGACGCGCCCCGTTAATTAAATGTCATTAGTAAAAGCATGTGTCCATAAATTAAACGATAGCGTTTTAATGGTTAAAAAAATCATATCGCATGTAAATTATCGTGGATCATTTATTCTCTCCTGTTTCAACTTTTCGTGTTCTCGACATTGTGTGCTTTTTAATTAATCTCTCGGCGATGATTATAAAATCATATTGCTCGTCAAACAGAAATTTAATAATTCTTGATAAAGTGATTGCTTTTCGATAATAATAAGTATAATCCTCGGTGGGCTGTTTAAATTCATTTAATCCAAAGGTTTCTCGTTAAAACGTTTCCTGCTGTACTTAAACTTAATTCTCATTATTAACATTTTCAATATTAATTATATTTCTCTTTGAAGATTTTTCGACATTGAAAAAATCCATTTCTTTAATTTAAGATAGAATTATAGAAAAATTATATATTACTACAAATTAATAACGTTTTAAGAAAATATAACAACAAATAGTTTTTGGGGGGACTAGAAATATTTGTAACAAGGTTAGGTTAATAATTCTATTAAACTGAGAATAATTAAACTATTAGGGACAAAGTGAAACCAGAAAATGGCACAAAACATTATAAAAGAATTATAAAAATTACATACAACATTTTAGTAAAAAGAAATGTAAATAAATTGACAGGACTTTAAAAACGAATAAATAAATATAAATATTCAAGCTCGTGGGAAAGCATGAAAATTAATTATAAAGCGTTTTCATAGCAATCAACGAGGTGCAATATCTTCGGTGCACTTCTTTCTGCGGAAGGAACTATTGACATTAAATTATATTCACTTTGAGAGCTTGTAACTTTAAGTTGAAACATTTTTCAGCAGAGCCGCCACTAGAGTTTGAGGAGCCTGGGGCAAAAGTCGATATTATTGAAGACATGTAGTTGGGAACAGATAACCCAACTTCTCTGCCTTATGCATCCAAACAAGATAAAGATAAATTTATATTTAACAGTTTCAAAATATTTAATGTGAATATAGTTTATCAAACCTGATTTATGTGATAAAAATTGTATTTTACCGATTACTTGACTAATTTAAATTTAATTGATAAATTGTATTATAGGTATTTTATTTAAAGTAAGTTTTATTTCATGTAAAAATTCTGACAATTTTTAATTTAATATTAAATGACATATTACAAGTAACTATACTACTTAATATAATTATAATATTATAACTATTACAAGTAATATTACTTTATTATAAGTAATACAGTGTACTGTATTTTATAAATACACTGTATTAATTAAAAAGTGTTATCATAATTTTCCTTAAAAATTAAAATATGCAACGAGAATTTAAGAAACAATCACCAGTAGTTGCAAAGATATTCGCTTCAGTTGTGTAAAATGGCGTAACTTACATAATATTGTTATTATTAAAATACGTATTTATCTAACAACAATAAAAACCCATATATTTGTTGCTGCTGTTTATTTCTGCAAAAGCTTCCATGTGTTCTTCGATTCTCATTGCTGCCACGAACGAAAACAAAATGTCGGCATAAATCAGCAGACTCCATTGAGATGCGGTGAATGTCAAAGGTGATAAATCAGAACGATGTGCTGTTTCGAAACGTGTTGTTACAAAACATGTAACGGAGATGTAAATGTAAGACAAATAAACAGTTTAATATAGACACAACGAACCGAATATAAATTGATGTTTCAAATTTATTTGAGCCATTCCCAACTAAAAAATTTTACAAGTTCTCTTTTGAATTACTATTGTATGAAATAATTGTCCTAACATAGATAAAATTACGCGTAAACAGCACTACAATGTGACAGTGCTGTTCTCCACACGAGTGCATTGGAATGAAGTTTCTGATGATTAAATTATTTTTCCCAAAGATATACTTTAACTTTGATAATTTACTTTTTTAGAAAATTCACGAAATAATTTCCAAATGTTTCCAATATCGTGTATTAGTGCAGAGGTGCTCCCATGATGCCTAAACTTGGCGTACCTTTTATTTACATGTAATGTACTTTTGTGGGATTTGTTAATACTTTTATGAAACGTGAAGGCAAAAAAGTGCGAATCAAAACATATGAAAACGATCATTCGATTGAAACGGTGAGGGAGTGAGCCAGGAGAGTGAGCCACTATAGTGGCGCTATGTCTACTATGACATTCGCGAAAGCCACTATAGTGGACCGTCGTACCTAAGAGGTTAAGGAAACATAAACCGCTATATCTTCTCTATGCCTCCACTTACAAGAATACCATTTACACCACATTACACAGTTTCTTAAACCCTACAATTTCTGTAAATAACATTTTCTCGTATTTTCGAAAACGACCAATATATTTAAGCAAACAGAGACACGTATCTCCATGTTGAACGGTAAATCTCCCAAAATGTATGCTTTTCTTTCCTCTGAAAACACGAACTGCCATAGCAAGAAATTTATCTTTCTCAACTTCTACATATTTAAAACAACTTTCTTCATCGACACCGTAGACACGATAAATCGTAAATACGAAGCTCCATAGCTCAAACGCGAGTAACGTTCTTTAAAGTGAATGATAGATCAGACCGAAGACTGCTTCTGCTAATAGTCGTTTGTTTCGAGTATGAATTGGCAACAAAGAGTTCCACGAACGTTGTTTTGATGTATACTCGCCTTTAGAAATTCTGTAGCATTGTTCCGTATGAAAAATGGACGACGACGATGACGCATTACAGTTTAAAACGCAACACCTCACGCAGGATTTTAAAAGAAGAGAGGTCTGTTTCGTACTATTCAGTTTTACTGTAGCCAGCATAGCAATTTAACGGGCATACTCGCATAAAATTTCAAAATTAACACGTTGACTGCTGCACTGCTGCCATGGGACCCGCGCGAATTTTCGTTAAACCACCATACTGATCCCACAGGAGCGGCCGGAATATATGTACGCAATTTCCAAGACGGCTTTATTCGTCGTTTCCTCGCAATTCTGCAAGAAATCGATGATAATAATGGTTGAAATTATTCGGTCACGTGTGCTTTGGAATTTATCAGTTTTGTTTTTGGAAAATTTTATGTAAGTTTCGGAGTTTAGGACTTTGAGGTTTTACAACTTAAGAACGTGGTTTGGAATTTTATGATACTCCGAGTTGAATTGATATTGTCTTACATAAAATATATCATGCAAGAATTTATAAATAATCTAAATTCTCCACATTCGAACAAATTACTAACCCACTACCTTAATAATTAAAATTGTCAAAAATTAAGCCTAACAATTTTATTTGCAATAATTAAACCAACACTTTTACACATCAAACGTATTTCAACAAATTCTCCTTCGAATCGATATCTATACAGAACTTAATTGCAAATTCCTGTGAATAAAATCCTTACAAATAACAGCATCTTTCTTTTATAACGTAAACCCTCAAAAGACGCTTCTTCTTCAAGGGTCACTTTCGATTCATTAAATATTCATCGATGTTCACTAATTTAAGGGAATAAAAACGCAAGAAAATTTACGATCGCCGTATTAGCATTCAGCTAATTCAGTTTTATTAGTTTACAGTAAATCATGTCAGAACTGTGTTTCGCAATCAAATGAAGTACCAGTTCAAATCTCATGGTATTCAACCCCACCGCTGACTCGTTTGCAGAGATCGTTGTACTTCCAATCGGTTGTGAATGTTCACGGTAGTAAATTTACCATTTAGCAAGTTCTCGGTTGATGAATATTGTATAATGAAATATAGTCGGTATATACATACCCCATCCTCCCTTATTACAGCACCCGTTCAGCTCCTATCGCGGCTCTTGCTACCACCAATACCTATTCCATTACAATCCTACAGGGTGTTCCATAGCAAGTTCAAACTGAATGTACTATAGTTTACGATTCTGTAAAGTGGACCGCAATGGTTTCTACAGTTTCGTTAGGTTGAGGCAGGATTTGGGGATGTTACAATTTTTACTGATGAGTTGGGAAATTTGCAAAAGTGGAGATATGTAAAGGAGTGGAAATGGATTCGTATATTTGCAAATCTATAAATGTATAAATCTTTAACATCCAAGACATTTGACCCCTAAAATCGTTAATATGCTGCGCAAAGTATTTGATCAAAAATAAACATATAACAAACTTTGTAATCAAACACCAAATATAATAATTTTTATTTTACCTCCGTAAAGGGTTCGAAAATATATTGCTTCCAAAAATCAAAAATCCACGCATCAAAGGGTTAATAAACGACGGTTTAAAAATTCTGCCAAAAAGCAGAAACATAACCCTTCACAGTCAAATCATTTGGTTGAGTACACAAAGCCGATGATTGAAAATAACAAAACTGCACTCATCCGCAAATAATGGGTCCATGGATCTCTTGTAATTCAACGTAACGACCGATTCTTATTATTTACACAACGGAACGGCTCGAAAACTGCAATTTCAATCTCAATTTCCGTTGCAGCGGGTATCCAAGCGTATTTGCGATCGCGGCCCACGGGTCGTTCGATAGATACAACTCGGAAAACAACAAATTGCCTCGTCTAACATAACAAACAGGTTGCGGAGCCAACGTGTCGCCCTCGTAATGCTCCAGGGTGTTGCGCTGCTGGCAGCAGAAAAAATTATCACTTCAAGTGGCCACCTCTCGAACGTATCGTGCATCATACCTTCCTGCACAGTACAAATATCTCTAACACGATACGAAACATATAGCACCTACATGGTCACCATCTTGCTACTCGCTCTACGTCATGAACCGCCATTTCTCCTCTCGCGAAAATCGAACAGTCGTGAAGTCTGATGACAAATATCACGTGTACCGGTTAATAATTTTTAATTTCTTGCACTAGACGCAAGACCTTTCAAAACGTCGATGTTCAGACGATTTCGAGTTAGCATATTTTTGTGGTAGTCTAGTTTCAAATAACAGTTGCGTTTTCGTATTCAATCACACATAAATGTATAGCTAGTGATGGTACTTTGAATAAAGCATTTTTCCTTGTTCAAAATATGATTCGTTAAATCTTGATTTACAATATACATCGTGAAGAACAAACACTAAAAACAAAAAAATTACAAACTTCAATAAAAAATTCAAACTCAACCAGTAGCAATAATTATGAAAACAACAAATTATGAATGCAACAACTCAACAATTATGAAGAATTGATGAATCAATTGCCGAAAATTCAGCTGCAATGGCCATATACTGAGAGATCTCTGAAATTCATCTTTCGATGAATATCCAGGCACGAAATCTTGAATAAATGCAAATGTAATTGAATGAAATGCACATAAAAATGTAAAAAGTAGAAATGTGGCAAGCACTCGAAATTCAAGAGATCTAATTCAAAAGAAGCCGTCAGTTTTAGTTCTGATTCCTCTCAACATCGAGTCAACAGCAGATAAAACCAGGATCGATCGTCCCGTAATGGTCGATCGGAATCCAATGCCACGTATCCTTGCATTAACTTTTTGTTTCTAACGAACGGTGACCGCCCCTGCTTTTCCAGAGGATAGTCGACATTCTCCTTTACTTTTTTCTACATCTGCCAGAACGCGAAAAAAAGTAACAGCGTTGGATGGGATTAAATTTTTCAGCGGGAAGGAATGAATAAAATCTGAAGAGCGTTCTGTCACGTGCTTTCGGAATCTTTGCTCTATCGTGAAACTCGTTTGCTTCCGACAAACGACAGAAACGGAAGAACAAAATAATCGACGTTGCATTTCTGCTCGAGAAATTGAAATTATTTTCATCTTACAGGATATAATTCTTATTCCGATATCAGACATTTGGATTTTTTTTAATCCAAATTTCTTTTCTTAGTCAGACACTTTTATATCATTTCAGGTTAAAATAAAATTTAAGGAAAATTTTTTATCATGTGTGACAATGCAAAAGGAATATTTTTATGACATGTGTGATCCATAAAGAATTTATGACATATGTGTACATATGTATGCACATCATATTGTATACTATTTTAATATATAAATGTACGGATATGTATAATTCAAGAACAATTTTTGCATCAAATATGATAATGCAAGAGAAATTTTGTTCAAGACACGAGTGATGCAAGAGGAATATTTTTATGACATGTGTAATGCATGAAGCACTTTTTATGACACATTTAACGTAAGAAAAATTTGTGTAAATATATGCAGACCATATTGTGTACATATATGAATACCATTTCAGTACACATATCACATGTGTAACTGAAGGACAATTTTTGTATCATATGTGATAACGCATGAAAATTTATTTTATGACACATGCAACTGCATGAAGAATTTTTCATCTCACTTTTAATATCAACAAAATTTTTTGTATACTTATACTATTTTATTAAACAAGTGGTATGTGTCATTACACGTATGATATTCTGGAATTCCAGACAATGTTTGCATCATATGTGAAAATGCACAAAGAATATTTTCATGACAATACAACAAAAACTTTTTGTAGCACATATTTATTTCCAGAAGAATTTTTTGTATGATACATATACAATTTATACAATATTACATACAATGTATCATATGTGTAACTCCAAAATAATTTCTATGTCATATGTGACAATGTAAAAGAAATATTTTCATGACACATGCAATGCAAAAAACACTTTTTGTATATGTATACAAATTACATTGTGTACATATTTATTTTAGAAGGACATGTGTAATAATTGAATGAATGCATGACATGTGTAATAGCTGAAAAATGTTTGTATAATACACGGTAATGTTAGAGTCGTATCATAAAACGTGATCTGATAATTCAACAGTTCAGTTGTTTTTATCCAAAGTAAAAATACACATTTAGTCGATTTTGCTAGCCTCGATAACCTCCGTCAACCCCAGTCAATTCCTGTTCGTCAATAGCTAGATAAATTCTATCACACCATTCCGAATTGATACAAGTCGAGTTGCGCAGTAAATATTTGCGTACTCTAACGCAAGGTTCGCTGCTACGATCTGACCTTTCGAATGCAAAAATAGAAAGCAAAGTAAAATATACCCTTCGAATTCTTTTCACACATTTTATACTTGAATTAGATGAACAAGATAAGTTAAATATTTACACAATCGATAAACTCTTGGAATATAAGTAATTGGGCGTTTTAAATTTTTATAGGTTCACTAACATTTTTTGGAAATAGTAGTTCATTGAAATTTGTTCATTCATGATGCATTTTATATAAAAAGAGTTTTAAAATTTTTAAATATAGAAATTAAACAATTTTTTAATTTTAATGTTTGAATAGAGCTTTAATATTTGAATATTTCAAGAGTTTAAAAATTACAGAATTTTAAAGTTTCAAGCCTTTTAATTTCCTAAGAGGTACTTCTGAATTGAAGAAATTTTGAAGCTCGAAAATTCAGAAGTAAAATTTCAGAACCCTGAAAGTTCACAATACCGAAGTTCTGAGGTTTTATACTTATAAAATATCCAACGCAATAAAAATTTCAAAATTTCAATGTCCAAAAATTCAAATGTCTTAAATATCCAAATTCAAAAATTTCAAAGATAAAAAGTTTCGAAGTCGTAATAAAGTCCCAAAGCTCAAAAAATTGAAAAATTGAGATTTTCAAAAATTCTAAAGACCCAAAGTTAAATTTTTACTAAGTCGAAATTTCCAAAATCCCAAAATCCTCAAAATTCCCAAATCCCGAAATCCCAAAATCTCAAAATTCCAGAATTTCGAAGTCCCAATTTCCCAAAATCCTAAAGTCCCAATTTTCCAAACTTCCAAAGTCTCAAAGTTCCAAATTTACTAATTAAACGTAACTATTAAGCAGATAATTTCCAATGAAACGAAGCTTCATAATTGATTCAATTAATATAATTAATCTCTTCAAGTATCTTTCTGTTTCATCGTATTAACTTGCAGTTATACAAGCATCGGTTTACCGTTTAAAAACACACCTTTCATTACCTTGTTATTGCATGCACCAGTTATCCAATGCAATACTATAAATATATATTTGAAATTGTGAACGTTAAACGTTTCGAATTATATTCGGTTCAATTGGTCCGAATATTAATGACCCGAATATTAACATGACAGAACAGCATTTCGCTTTTATGGGTATGTTTAATTACTGACCGATACGTATTTTGTTTTGTAATATTTACTAATAACTATTCATTTTTGCTAATACCTTTTAATAGATCTTTTATTGAGAACATGAAGAATATTGTTACTCTCACTCTGAAATTATAAAATAGTAATTATGTATTTATTGAAACATTTTAATTTTGTATTTTATTAGAATTATAATATTGTAGTTATATATTTTATTGTAATTATCACATTGAGTCAATCAAATCAAAAGTATAAATATTTCACAAGAATAATACGAACGGTTATTTAATTTTTCTTACAAAAATATTATTCAACTTTCAAATAAATAGAAGTAGGTAAAAAATTGAAACCAATGTTGCGAAATAACATAACCTCATCTTTGATGCATATAAATTAATTAAGAGTAAAAATCGCACAGATTCACATTATAAAAGAGAAGTCATAAATTATCTTCATGAGACAAAGAGAGTAGAAGAAAACGGTTGCTTCCTATCGAAACAAAATGAAATATATGTAAGAATCAGTAGTTACAAAACAGAAATATTGAAGTTAGTCGAACCGTATAACTATCGGTATTATTTCAATCACATTGTCCATTTCCTAGCAGTATAAACGAGCCAGTTTAATTTAAAAGGATTACAGAAGTGCTCTCGATTTGTAACTCGAGTAAATCGCATCATCGACGAAACGAACGTCGATGGAACAGCGTGGCGCCCCGTACCTCTTCAGCATCGAGAAACGAGGGCGAAGAAACTAAGACCCTTCGGCAGAACTTATGAATAATGAGACAGTCTCTCGTTTCAATAAACGCTTACTTAGTCGCCGTTAGTTCCTTTTTTTTTTTCAGTCTTCTAAAAAGTCTGGATACTTTCTTCCGTAAACGTGATAAACCTTGGAAACCCTTCGTCAACTGTGTTCACCGTCCACGACATTAAAAGAACATTATACTCTTTTTCAGTTTCGATTGTGTTTCACTCAGCACGTGACAGAAGTGTAATTCTGTTCCTCTCGTTACATCATGAGTTTGATCTCGTATTCAGCGTGTCAATATACTTTATTGTGTCTCTTTGTCTCCGTTCGAACGTGTAAATACATAGGGTTGTTCACAAATGGTGGGCGTCGACTTACTGTATTATTGCAAGGTATATAAGAATATAATTAAGTTCAAGTTAAACAGTTATTTCATATGTTCATTATTAACACAAGGTTGCAAGGTTTCAACCTTCTAAAGTTACAGCCTTCCGAAGATCTAACGTTCCAAAGTCTTAACCTTCCAAAGTTCCAACCATGCAAAGTTTCAACCTTCCAAAGTTCTAACGTTTCAAAGTATTAACATTCCAAAGTTCCAACCTTGGAAGGTTATAACCTTGCAAAGTTCCAACCTTCTAAAAATCCAACTTTTGATAGTCCCAACCTCTCAAGGATTCAATCTTCCAAAGTTCTAACCTTCCAAAGTTCCAACCTTCCAAAGTTATAACATTTTAAAGTTCGAATCTTTGATAGCCCCAACGTCCCAAGGATCCAACCTTTTAAAGTTTCAACCTTCCAAAGTTTTAACCTTCCAAAGTTTCAACCTTCCAAAGTTCTAACCTTTCAAAGTTCCAACCTTCCAAAGTTACAACATTTTAAAGTTCGAATCTTTGATAGTCCCAACGTCCCAAGGATCCAACCTTTTAAAGTTTCAACCTTCCAAAGTTGTAACATTCCAAAGTTTCAACTTTCCAAAGTTCTAACCTTCCAAAGTTTCAACCTTCCAAAGTTCTAACCATCCAAAGTTCCAACCTTAGAAAGTTCCAACCTTGCAATGTTCCAACCTTCCAAAGTTTCGACCTTCCAAAGTCATAACCTTCCAAAGTTCTAACATTCCAAAGTCTTAACCTTCCAAAGTTCCAACCTTGCAAAGTTTTAGTCTTCCAAAGTTGTAATCTTCCAAAGTCCTAACACTGCAATATTTTAACCTTCCAAAGTTCCAACCTTGCGAAGGTTTAAGTCATTCAAACATTTATCCTTCCAATGTTATTAACTTCTAATGTTATAATCTTCCAAACTTTCGACCTTCCAAAATTTCATCTTTCTCAAGTTCCAACCTTCCAAAGTCTTAACCTTCCAAAGTTTCAACCTTCCAAAATCCTAACGTCCAAAAGTCTTAACCTTCCAAAGTTCCAACCCTCCAAAGTTCCAACCTTCCAAAGTTTCAACCTTCCAACGTTCCAACCCTCCAAAGTTCCAACCTTCCAAAGTTCTAACCTTCTAAAGTTCCAACTTCTGATAGTCCCAACCTTCCAAGGATCCAACTTTCCAAAGTTCCAACCTTCCAAAGTCCCAACCATGCAATGTTTTAACCTTCCAAAGTACTCATCTTCTAAGTTTGAATCATTCGAAGGTTCAATCTTGCAAAGTTCCAACTTTCCACTGTTCCAACATTCCAAAGTCCCAACCTTCCCTATGTTCCAACCTTCAAAAGTCCCAACCTTGCAAAATTCTAACCTTCCAAAGTCACCACTCTCCAAAGTTTGAATCACCCAAAGTTTCAACTTTCCAATGTCCCAACTGCATTCCAATTTTTGAAAGTGCTAACCTTTGCACATTTCGATCATTCTAAATTCGATCAACCTTCTTAACTTTCAATCTTCCAAATTCCAACGCTCCGAATATTCAAAATTCCTAGAACTACAGCTCCAAATTTCAAAACGTACATCTCAAAACTTCGAATCATCTTATTGCAAAGCTTCCAAACCTAGACTAGCAAGATTTATCAACAAATTGAAGGTGTCATTCCATACGTTCGATCTTATTGACTATCCGTGGTCCACAGATGCCTAATCTTCGAAGGAAGCTGCAATTCAAACGATGATAAAATATATGGAGTTTCGCAAAGGGAGAGTTTTCGTTCCATTCGCATCCGAATTCATCTGGAAGCGCATCCTCGAGAATGATGGGTCCCCATCGAGGTTCTCTTTGAACTATGACGGAAAGTTTTCGACGGCGGCCATATACGGTAAAGAACGTTAAAATATTACTTGCATCGCGAAAAAAAGGATCGCGTCGCTTCTCCCGGGAATTTGATACCCGCGCCAACGATTTGCCTACCGCGAAACTTATCCCGTTACGGTTGCTTCGTGCAGCCATTTTTTTTCCCCTCTCCTCCCGTCATTCCAGCCTTCGTTCGCGTTTGTGATTGGAGTCGAGACTGTTTCGAATGTCCTTCCGGTAGTCGGCTGTTATTTCAAACAGCTCTTTCTGCACGGAAGTTTTCGCTGTGTAAACGCGATACGCGTATCTGACTGAAAGGAAACTGCTTCGCAGGAAGTACCTACATATCCGTGGTGTGTATAAAACAAAGAGGGGAGTGTCGTTTCCGCGGTATGTCCTATGATCGTTTGCCAGGATCTTGAAATGGGAGAGTATCCCCTAACTTCGACGGAATTTTTAAAAACGTTATACGATAATGGTGGCATTCGCGAGCGGATATTCCTTTGTTCGTGTACTAACATTTTCGAGGGAAATGAATTTAGGATTCATTCATCGTAAGTAGGATGAAGTTTTGTCGAAGTAACAGCAGATACTTCTATAAAAAATCTAGTAACAGAGTTTCTTACTTTTATCTTGGGGAGTTTTGAAGATTGGAGAAACTGGTGATGGGTTGTACTTTTGGGAAGGTAGCAATTTGGGGGATTGGAATTTTTTGGGGATATATGCATATATGTAGGTATTTGATGATGTAGGAAGTTGGAGATCTAGGGATTTATAGAATTTTGCTGACATAGGAACTGAGGGCTGTATGGGAGCCTCCATATTTCGGGATCTAGAGAATTAGGGGTTTAGAAAGTTGGAGATGTGGGAATATGGGGAATTGGGATTTTGGGGATGAAGAAATTAGGGGAATTTTATATTTAATTGTCTAGGAATTTGAGAAATTGTGTAATTGCAAATTTGAGGATTTTGGAAGTTGGAGATTTGGAAACTTGGAATATAGAGTTTTCGGGTATTTGGGAAGTTGAGAGGTTGGAAATTGGGAAATTGGGAAATTGGAAAATTGGAAAATTGGAAAATTAGAAAATTGAGAAATTGGGAAATTTGGGGATTTGGAGATTGGATAATTGGGAAATTTGGAGATTGGAAAATTGGGAAATTGGGAAATAGGGAAATAGGGAAATTGGAAAGTTAAAAAATTGAGAAATTGGGAAATTTGGAGATTGGGAGGTAGGGAAATTGAAAAATTGGGAAATTTGGAGATTTGGAAATAGGGTAATTGAGAAATTGGGAAATAGGGAAATTGGGAAATTGGGAATTTGAAAAATTGAGAAATTGAGAAATTGAGAAATTGAGAAATTGAGAAATTGAGAAATTGAGAAATTGAGAAATTGAGATATTGGGAAATTGGGAAATACGGAAAATGGGAAATTGGGAAATTGGGAATTTGAAAAATTGAGAAATTGAGAAATTGGGAAATTGGGAAATTTGGAGATTGGGAAGTAGGGTAATTGAGAAATTGGGAAATAGGGAAATTGGGAAGTTGGAAAATTAGAGAATCGTGAAATTGGAAAATTGGGAAATCGGGAAACTGGGAAGTTGAAAAATTGGAAAATTGGGAAATTAGAAAATTAGAAAATTGGAAAATTGAGAATTTGAGAAATTGGGAAATTGGGCACTTAGGAAATTGAAAAATTGCAAAATTAGAAAATTGAAATATTAGAAAATGAGAAAATCAGAAGATTGAAAAATTGAGAATTTATTGAGTTGAAAACTTACTCCACAATCCGTAAAACTGTTCAGTTTGCACCCTCACACTTCCTCATTCAATCTCCTCTCCACAATCATCCCCACAAAATCATCGCACAATTGAAGACAGACAAGTACAATTACAAAGGGCAAGTTTCT
The DNA here is from genome assembly GCA_945859595.2 of Megachile willughbiella. NCBI lineage: Eukaryota > Metazoa > Arthropoda > Insecta > Hymenoptera > Megachilidae > Megachile > Megachile willughbiella. The sequence continues at coordinate 6,808,132 of OX243807.1, forward strand.
GCTTTTCAAATTGCGCCTTGAACATTGTTACAAAAGATCGTCCTACAGAGCAGTGAAGCCTGATAAACAACACAATGCTCTCGACAATTTTTTACCATCTTCGATAAAAACAGAGTTACGGTCCGCTGCCGCCATTTGACAAACTCCATATTTTTGTTTAGCGGTGAAAATATGAATGAAACTCGAAAAGGTGCATTCGTCGGCGAAGTGTCTGGTGTGAAACGATAAAGGATAGCTCGACAAAGGGTTGAAGCCTTTATGTTCAGCTGGATTCGATCCGTAGCGGAACTTTTTAACCGAAATTGTTCCGCGGAGGAGCAATCCGCGCGAATTCGAACGGAACGGTATCGTCGTGGCAGGAATTTACATCGCTTATTCGCAAATTTTCTCGTTCGCGGTTGCTAACAAATCGTCATGCCGATTCTACGTTTCGCCCTGGCTTCGTATACTTGGAAACTTTGCACGCGGTTAAATATTTCAACGAGCACACCCGAAAAAAGGAGAAGCCGAGAAAGTTCAAGTAACGACGGCAGACGGTAGCAGAGCCGAAGAGGAAAACAAATGGAAAAAGTTTCACCCTGGTCTGATTAACGAGAAATATGTCACGGTCGGAACTCGTCGCGTATCGAACAAAATCGATCAATCGACGTCACTGACGTTTCTACGAGAGTTCTTCTTATTTACCAAAGTGTTCACTAGTGCATTTAAATGTTATTGTTAGTTTTTTATCACTGGGTCGAGGTTGCGGGATGATGCTCGATGTTCTGGGTCAAAGCTAGGCTCGAGTGTAGTTTGCACATTTTCATATTTTTTAATTCGTAGTTTCGAAGAATATAAAAATAATGATTCATCGTATTATTTTCGTGAGAAATTCGAATATGGAATCATTCCTGTTTTAATTTACTTTATCTAAGTTTTATTGCATCTCGTTGGAAATTGACAGACATCTGTTAAAGATGATCTTTTCTCAAAAGAATTCTAGTTTCCACTTCAAACTCAAGACAGCACTTGAAAGTGTTCGCGAATTAAACAATATTATATTGGATAGAGGTTTTACAAGATACAGTGATAAAAACTAAGACCATAGTCATTAACTTTTTATAGAAACACGATATCGCGGTAGAAAAGAACAGACCAGTGAACTTGTACGTGTCTGAGAGACGAGGTAGTTAAGGTACGTTTTCACGTGACATTAAAAGTCATGACTTCTGACTTCCTTCCTTACCGTGACATTTTTCTCAAGTGACCCATTCTTTGTGATCTACATTAAACACAATTTTACAATGTTCTCCAAGTAAGGAAGCGTAGTTTAAAGATGAAAGATGACGGAACGTGGACACACCTTCGCTTTAAATATTTTCTGCGCCTTTAACCGGAAGTAAAATTTGTGAACTAAATGTTTTCGACATTTTGGTACTGTAAGATTTCATGGACATAAACACAGAAACATTGGATGGAACAAAAATATTTTGCTGTTAAAGTAATTTACTGTTGAAACGTGATTCTGTTATTAAAAAAGTAGCATTTAAATATTGTTACATCTTTGATTTTAAATAAAAAATAACGTGATTCTTCGTGTAAATAAATTGTAGTAATTTTATAAATTTTATTTCACTGGATACAATTATTCTGTGAGCAAAAATCGAATGTTATTATAAGTCAAAGATGTTTAATTAAAGAAGTAATTAAATTATTATAAAATTAATTGTACATAAAAGTCAGAGTTAATAATATTTAAATAATTGGTAATTCATTTTTCCACGGACGATTATAAATTGAAATAATTATTTAAATATTATTAACTGTGATTTTTATGTACAATTAATTTTTATCGCGAACTATCTGAAGGTATCCGAACTTTACAGAAGTTCGATATTTTTGAAAAGCAATCGAACGTAGGGAACTCCTTTGCAGATCCTTTGAACAGTGAATTCTGCGAAGCATGTCACGAGTAATCCTTCCTTTTACAATTTTACTACGTGCTCCGATTGTGTTGAGCGATACATATGTACGTATGTACATAAAACAGTCTTTGAAACAAATAATAGGGCGGAGTAAATGTGGAACGAGGAAATAAGAGAGTCAACGAGCCAGCACCTAAACATTATAGAACATACTACTATTGATTTTGGATAGAGCTTAGCAGTTAGTATATAAAGTATGTACAAAAGGTTAGGTATAATCATGATAAAAAGATAGAAATAAAAAAATGTATAATATTTGTATTATTATTTAATTTAATAAACACAAGTGTTTTTTGAACGAAAACATTCGATATAAAAAATAAAAATAAATTTCGAATATGTATTTTCTGAAATATGAAAATAAAAATGTGGAATTAAATAAAACTTATATATAGATAATTAACAACTAGAAATAAAAATCGAAGTAGGACAATTAATTCGAATTAATAATCAATTTCAATAATCTGTCATTTTTCAGTAATGATCAATAATTTTCTAATAATTATTCGTAATTTCAATGATCAATAACTTTTCAATGATTCAATAATCAATAATTGTGTAATAATTTTCAATAATTTCAATAATCAGTAATTTTATAATAATTGTAAATAATTTCAGCAATCAATAATTTTTTAATAATTATATAATCAATAATTTCAGTGATCAGTAATTTTATAATAATGGTTAATATTTTCAATGATCAATTTCTTAATAATTGTCAATAATTTCAATAATCGTCCATAACTGCAGTAAGCAATAATTTTTTAATAATCTCCAATTTTTTAATTATCAATAATTTCAATCTATTAAAAAATCTGCCATATTTCAATTCCCAAAAGTAACTTAAATTAAATGAATCATTCTCAAATATCATACTAATTAAAATTCATACTTGAATATATTTTAAACAATATCAATCAGTATAAACACCCTACAATATATTGCACAAACAGAAAGTCTAACGAATCGAATTAATCATAAGAAAACTTATCTTGAAATAAAAATAATATTTATTTGCATAAAAAGTAGTATTTGACGAGCGATAATTAGAAACGATATCACAGCTATGTAAACCAAATGATATTCTTCCATTTCCCGCGTATCTACAATATGAAAACGATAGGGATAGTTAGCTTTAATTACACAAAGGAACAAGATTTACTTGCCTGCTCAAGAGTTAATGGGAACCTTGATTGATAAAACGACTGCATAAGCGTTTCCAAGCCTAATTGGCATCAGGTTGTACAATTAGAGCAGTTGGATCGTTTGGCTCTCACTGTAGGTCGTGTGTCATTGCAAATCTACACTTCAATGGCTGACTAATGGCACATTTGATTTACTATTATAGACGTAAATTTTGCTACATTCGCCGTAGTTTATTGGTTCGATTAAATTTCGCTAACATGTGTTGCTCGCATATGAATTACGGGCTTGATTTGTCATACCAATTGATTAATAATATTGATAATTGTCGTAATTCTGTTAGTACCGACTGTAGTAATTGGGTCATAATTATGCACTAAGAATTTAGTACTATTTTTAGTGCTTTTATGACAGAGTTCTTCTTTTATTAGTAGGTAATTGTTTATGGGTAATTTTTTTAAATAACCACGAAGGGGAAGATGGTTCTGTAACCATCAGATTTTTTATATTTCTACATTTCTGTGCTTCAAGGTTTTTAAATTTCTATGTTACTAAATTTTTATGTTACTACATTTCTAAATATCTAGTTTTCTATATTTGTGTATTTCTGGATTGTGGAATTGTAGATTTGTGGATCTAGGGATTTATGGAATTGGGGATTTGTGGATTTCGGGATTTATGGAATTAGGGTTTTGTGGATTTAGGGATTTATGGAATTGACCGTTTGTGGATTTAGGGATTTATGGAATTGGGGATTTGTGGATTTAGGGATTTATGGAATTGGGGATTTAGGGATTTATGGAATTGGGCATTTGTGGATTTAGGGATTTATGGAGTTGGGGATTTGTGGATTTAGGGATTTATGGAATTAGGGATTTGTAGATTTAGGGATTTATGGAATTGGGCATTTGTGGATTTAGGGATTTATGGAATTAGGGATTTGTAGATTTAGGGATTTATGGAATTGGGGATTTGTGGATTTAGGGATTTATGGAATTGGGCATTTGTGGATTTAGGGATTTATGGAATTAGGGATTTGTAGATTTAGGGATTTATGGAATTGGGCATTTGTGGATTTAGGGATTTATGGAATTGGGCATTTGTGGATTTAGGGATTTATGGAATTGGGAATTTGTGGATTTAGTAGTTTATGGAACTGGGAATTTGTGGATTTAGGGATTTATGGAATTGGGGATTTGTGGATTTATGTATTTGCAGATCTGTAGATTCATAGATTGGTACATCAGTTGATTTTTGGATTTGTAATTTTGCAAATATGCAAATTTGTAAATTTGTAGATTTGAAAATTTGTAAATTTGCAGATATGATTCTAAACTTAAAAATTTCCAAACTTTCAAAATCCCAAGTTACTAATTTACAAAATTACTGAATTTCTATTGTAGATTCCCAAATTATCAAATTACAAAATTACTAAATTTCTAAGCTCCTAAATTATCAACTTCCTAAATCTCTAAGCTCTTAAATTTTTAATCTCGTCATCTGAAATCGTCAGAATAAAAATGTATCACAGTGCCCATAAACCGATCTGCGGGCACTTTGATCTGCCGGTCCCGAGTCTAAATACTCCCTTCTCTTCAATACTTATTAAAATAACGCTGAAAATTACATTTAGTATAAACAATTTTGCCAATGAATCCTATACTTTCATCTTACAACACTTTTCCCAATACTATTATACTATCAAAATGTTTTTCCAAAATTCCAAATATAAATTCTACCTATAACCTTCCTACAACTCTTCCATTTTCATATCTACAATAAACTTCATGAACCATTTTCCTCCAAAATTTAATTAATCAAACTTGAAAGCGTTTAAAATGTATATTACAAAATTATTCTTTTAGTAAAGAACTACATGAATTACTATGCAACCGTTACATCAATGTTATTCTAACTCTCGCATGCACAGCTATTGAAATGCCCGTACGAAAACGGAAGTTCATGGTTCAACAATTAAACATTGCATAAATACAGTTTGTGGAAGGAGAAAATCGGCGTTAGTTGCGGTTAGGTTGTTATTAGTACTCGCCTTACTAAATCGTTTACGAGCACACTGTTTACGCCTGTTAGTTACTTGAGCTTAACTAAAGTACACTTCTTGCGGAGTAATTATGCTGCAAACTATATGTGGGTATCGAGAATTGATTACTCGTGTATATTCTGCATATCGTAGAATATTAGCTCTTGTTTCACAATGCTCGATGTTTGCAGAATGTGATCGATGAAATCATGTGACTCATTGTTAAATGTTTAGATTATTCACTAATATACAATTTTATATGTATATACAATTTTCATCGATTTCAAAACTGATTCAATGAATAAAATTTTCCTTCTACGACGTCAAAAACGTCCATTTATTTAGGTTTTCTATATTTATGATATTTTTATTATTCTTTCTTACATTTATGTAGTCTCATTTTTTAATGATGCAGTGATCTTTCATTATACTTACGTTTTACGATTTTTAATCACATTAAACTTTTACCATTTTTCATTTTACGTTCTTTGACTTTTGTCAACTTTTTACATTTTCACTTTCTTAAATTATTTTCCTAAAACGCATAACACTCTGAAAAAGTTTCTTCTGTCAATAACTGTTTTTTTGAGCATCAGGTCCATAAGACGGCAGCCATTTTGAACAGGAAGGCGCGACTTTTCAAACGAAGAACTTTCGTACGCAATTTTTCAATTCCACGGCGCTTTAAACGCTTTTTACTCGAATTCTTGTTGAACAATATGAAAGTATTATGTTTTCTATTGCAAATTTCATTTATTTTCTACTTAATGCAATTTGTAACACTTTTTTGAAATCTCAGTGCAGGCAAGGTATCGATTGATTTGTTATATTGCATTGAAAAATTCATATATCCTAATTTTATGAAAGTTCTAACAAGTTTGAATTTATGTCACTTCTAATGAAACACAATGTGATCATTGAAGCTTGTGTCACTTATACGAAGATGAAATTTTGAAGCCTGCAAAGGCGTAACCTCTTAAGTACAATGCCAACACTCAACTTTTTCTACGCTATCACCATGTTTCTGATATAATTCCTAAATGGTGCAATCTGGTAAATCCTGTATAAAATAAACGATAACGTACGTATGCAAAATGTATTTGATAACAGTTACTCATTTGTTATTAATTTTCCCAGCATTTTCAGACCATTTTGAGAATGTTAACAATTCACGCGAGCTCATACGGTGATATATAGAATAACGTGGCCGCTTAGAATAAAGAATTACGCGGAGAACCGTTTGAAAGCAGAGCTCTTTCAACTTCGTGCGTAGTTTCATAATTAAGGGCGGTTGCAGGGTGAGGGGTCCGTATTGTCCGGCATCGCGATGGAAGTTCAGTTACCAAGGGAAATATTACTTTCCCATTGAAATACTGTTAAACATTCAACGTGACACACCCACATTTTTTGCCCTTTAGCCAGAAGCACGCCGAGCACGCTTGATTTAATTCTTTTCTGAACACCGGGCTTAATAGCGCCATTGAATTCCTGTCCTTTCCACCAAGAAATCGCACAAATGCCTGCAACGTAACGGAAACTTTATTCTTCTCGTGTCGGAACTGTGCATAACTATGAATTTAACAAAAGCATTGTTTAGCCAGAGGCAATTATAATACCTGCGTTGTGTCTACGTACGTGTGATACGGTTTCGAACAAATGTGGACACTGTTACCTTAATATTACTCATTATTACTTTAAAATTATTTACTGGTATTTTAATATTACTTACTGTTACTTTAACATTATTTACTGTTACTAATATTATTTGCTGTTATTTTAGCTTTATGTAATACATGTGCTTAGTACCCATGTGTGATACTCTCTTGAAACAAGTGTGGACACTTATTTTAATGTTACTCATTATTACTTTGAAATTATTTACTGGTATTTTAATATTACTTACTGTTACTTTCATATTATTTACTGTTACTAATATTATTGGCTGTTATTTTAGTATTATGTATACTACGTGTGCTTATATGTACACATGTGTGATACTCTCCTGAATCAAATGTGAACAGTTATTTTAATGTTACTCATTATTACTTTAAAATTATCTACTGTTATTTTAATATTACTTACTATAACTTCAACATTATTTACTGTTACTAATATTATTTGCTGTTATTTTAGTATCATGTAATACTACATGTGCTTATATGTACCCATGTGTGATATTCTCTTCAAACAAATGTGGACACTGTTATTTTAACGTTACTCATTATTAATTTAAAATTATTTACTGTTACTTTAATATTACTTACTGTTACTTTAACATTATTTAGTGTTACTAATATTATTTGCTGTTATTTTAGTATTATGTATACTACGTGTGTTTATATGTACACATGTGTGATATTCTCTTCAAACAAATGTGGACACTGTTATTTTAACGTTACTCATTATTAATTTAAAATTATTTACTGTTACTTTAATATTACTTACTGTTACTTTAACATTATTTAGTGTTACTAATATTATTTGCTGTTATTTTAGTATTATGTATACTACGTGTGTTTATATGTACACATGTGTGATACTCTCCTGAAACAAATGTGGACACTGTTGCCTTAAACATAATGTTTAATAACATGATATTTTAATGTTATTTAATGTCATCCAACAAATTTAATTATTTAATCAACAATTTAACTTACTAAGCTTCTTACAATTTAACATAAATGAACATTAAATTGAAATAAGATTAAATTTACCACCTTCCCCGAAATACACAGCTGAATTCACCTTTCCAACAAAAGCCTAAAAAATGCAGAGTTCATTCAATTAAACCGTAAAGGAGTTTCATAGCAAAACACGTCAGCGATACAACTACGGTTTAAATTTCCGGCAGAAATATCTAAATAATATTTAATATATTCATTTTGAAGAATGTTCCCGTTTCACGCGCAGCACACGTCGAAGAACATGTCTGCGTTCGCCGCATTTATCCCGAAGTCAGTTTCACGGTAAATGTTTAATTAAATCGTTTCATAAGCAAAAATCTTCCCGACAACGAGATGCACGGTGTTTAAATGACACTCACGGTATGCGTGTTCTGCGGATACCGCAATAAAACAATGCAGTTATCTCTTCGTTCGCAGAGGCGCTGTTATTATTTGCAACGGGCTTAAACGCGACACGCCGTGAAAATAGCATTATTTGAAGCAGGACACGTAAATCCGACTTCATTCAAAATTTACAGCACCGTGTTATATTGTCCGGCGAAAGTAATCGTCGTCGCAGTGCGACCTTGTTCCGATAAAAATTAGGTATGACCGAAAGAAAGCACGAGGCGCTCGGTTTTTCCGACATGTTGAATATTTTGCGAATCGACGAGAAATCGCTGGTATCAGCATACGAAGCTGTCTATAGCGTTCGTTATCAATTATGCTGACATTTTGATCGCTTCATTTTTAATCAATTGACCGAATTTGAAGTCAATTTCGTTGTATCGTCTCTTGTAATAGCATTCATTTTCCTGACAAATTTTGCAAAGCTTCGAATTTATATTTAGTATTTTGGGAGTTTGAAAGAATATTTAGAAACTTGACTGTTTTGTAGAATTTGGAAATTTAGTGAGAAAAGTTATTTAGAAATTTGGTTTTTGAAGGTGAACATAGTGATAATTTTTTTTTGGAATTAAATGGGTTCCCAAGTTTTAAATGTACATCCGCAAAATATCGTTAAGCTTTGAACAAAGGACAGGGAATATCGACCGAAAAATTGTAAACGTGAAAATCAGTTTGCTACGCTATTATCAGCATGAGAAATAGAATTTTGTGTTACTGGGCTGCTGAGAAACACGAGACCACACGAGAACGCATAGAGGCGGTAAGCATTTGAAATTTGACCATCTAACACGGCTTTTGCTAAAGCGACCCCCTTGAAAGAAAGGACAGCGTCGAATGTCATTCGTGACTGGTCATGGTTAAAATGGCGTTGACCACGAACTACGATGTAGGTCCTCCGTGTAAACTTTGTACGAGAGACGATTTTCGTTTATTGACGTCCACCCTCGATTAGTATGAAATCGTGCGTGGCAAACGTTCGTGCGTGAAAGTAATGTTGTATATGGACACGTATGCTGTTCGTTGGAAAGTGATTTTGTGGACTGTGGAATTGAAGACTAGATTTTTTTAAGATTTGTGGAATCTGATAAAATTGGAAATTTAATAATTTTTTGGAGTATTTTAGGGTTTTTGAAAAGTGTCAAATTACTGATGTACTGACATTCAGAATTTTGAAATTATAATATTGCTGAGTTTTTATATTTTTGAAATTTTAGAGATCCAAAATTTCAAATGTTAAGTTCTAAATGAATAATTTTAAAAATTATTAAGTTTTCAAATATTGACTTCATTTTCAAATTTCGTGAAATCAAGTCTCAGACTTTTCGAACCCTTGCATTCCCAAAATAAATATCGAATTCTCAAATTTTCTATATTCCTAAGTTGTTCAATTTTTTGTATTTTCTTCCAAGTTTATAGATTTCAAACTTGCCAAATTCTCAAATTTTTAAATTCTTTAATTCCCTTTCCCAATTTCTAAAATTCCAAATTTTTACTTTCATAAATTACCAACTTCAAAAATTTCCGAACTTTCAAATCCCCAAATTCCTGAAGTTCTCAGTTTTTATGATTTAAAACTTTCAAATTTTCAAATCCCAAAATTTTTGAATTTTCCAATCCCAACTTTCCATTATCCAAATTCCTGAGGTTTTCAAATTTAAAGATTCCCAAATTCCAATTCCTCAAATTCAAGGATTACTTAATTCTAAATCCCCAAATTCAAAAATTCCTAAATTCTAATTTTCCAAATTCAAAAATTCCTAAATTCCATTCCCCAAAATTCAATAATTTCTAAATTCCATTCCCCCAAATTCTAAAATTCTTTAATACCAATTCCCAAATTAAAGAATTCCTAAATTCCACTACCCCAAATTTAAATTTCCTAAATTCTACTACCCCAAATTCAAATATTCCTTACTACCAATTCCCCAAATTCAAATATTCCTTACTACCAATTCCCCAAATTCAAAAATCCCTAAATTCCACCACCCCAAATTTAAAAATTCCTAAATTCCACCACCCCAAATTAAAAATTCCCTAAATTCCACCACCCCAAATTTAAAAATTCCTAAATTCCACCACCCCAAATTAAAAAATCCCTAAATTCCACCACCCCCAATTAAAAAATTCCTAAACTCCTCTACCCCAAATTAAAGAATTCCTAAATTCCACCACCCCCAACTTTAAAAATTCCTAAATGCCAATACCCCAAATTAAAAAATCCCTAAATTACACCACCCTCAATTAAAAAATCCCTAAATTCCACCACCCCAAATTTAAAAATCCCTAAATTCCACCACCCCAAATTAAAAAATCCCTAAATTGCACCACCCTCAATTAAAAAATTCCTAAATTCCACACCCCAAATTAAAAAATCCCTAAATTCCACACCCCAAATTAAAAAATTCCTAAATTCCACCACCTCCGATTAAAAAATTCCTAAATTCCACTCCCCCAAATTAAAAAATTCCTTAATTTCACTAACCAAAAATCAATACACGTACAACATGGTATAACCATTTATCGAACCAGCCCAGTAATACTGCCGCATCTGTTTATAGTTATTTTCGAAGCTCACGAAAATAAACCACCCTTTTCAACCACGTCGCCTTTTTTATTTACGCGTGTACAACCCGTAAACCACAAAGGGTATCGAGAAAGCACTTGCATAAATTTGATACGCGTTTATGAACGTTTCCAAAGGTCTAGATATTTGTGGGAAATATATTCTCTGCGCCCGATATATTATCCTTCCACCCTCTGTTTTTCGAATTTTCTTCTGATGGATAAAGCCTTCTTTTTTGTTCAAAATCCAACGTTGCAAAACAGGATAACGAAATTTATCGGCGTTATGTATGCGGAGAGTTTGCAATATTTCGTCGCGCGCCGTACAAGAACGTGTGTTTATGCTTCATGCATATTTTTTTTAGAAGAGTTATAAGTATGAGGAACATTATTTAATATTACACGGAAAATAATTAATGCAATGTTTGTCGAAGAACCAACTGTGTTTCAATTCTATTACTCATTTTATTTGTTATTTTAGATTTAGATTCTTCTTACTTTTGTAAAAATTAATTTTGTTTTATTATTTTAGGCAAATTTCATAAAATGCAAAGTTTGCTATGTTTATAATGTTTGCAATGTCTATAATGTTATAATATTTATTATGCTTGCAAAGTTTATAATATTTATAATGTCTATGATGTTACAATATTTATTATGTTTGCAAAGTTTATAATATTTATAATGATTATGTCTATACTGTGTATAATGCTTATGATGTTTGTCACACACATGCACAATTTTAAATATAAAAACAAACTACAAAATGTATTCAAAAATACTATTTATTTCACTTTGGTGACATAGTAAATTATAAACAATTAAATAATTATTATACTGAAGAATTAATTACAATTATCAATACTTCTGATTGTGCTAGTCATAATTGAAAATAGTTTCAGTACTCAATATTTCAATATCTATTGAGTAAATCTTATTTTTAGTGGCTTAGTAATTTATTATTAACCAGTTATTTAGTTATTTATTGCTTATTAGTTGTTTACTCATGTATTGTTTGTCAGTTACTTATTTATTGAATATTATTTATTTTGTTTACTGATTTATTTATGTGTTTCATCCGATTGTGCCCAATGTCACAGAACATAACCTCAACAAATTGGAATCAGAGCCACAAAAAAATAATTGAATTTCTTTCACGGGGTTTGGTTCCAGATAAACAGTAACTGAAATTAGAACTATCGTATTATATACGATGTATTGTCAGTGGAAGAAGTATGAGAACAGTCGTAAAATCAGCCAACTGTGAAGCACAAACATGTTTCGGGCATCTGGACAAGTTGTTTGAAAGAAATATGGAAGGATAGAGACTGAAAGCTTACTCAAGAAGGCATGTAACCTTTCAGTTTTCATTTATTTTTTCTTCGTACCATTACAAAATACAAGAATATTATACAAAAACTATTTAGAAATATAAAATACGACGTTAACGAACTATATTGTTAAATGACACTGTATTATGTATTTATTTGTATGTCTGTGATTAAATGACAAAATTTGCATTTTATTAAGCATTACAAATTTTGAAACTTGAGAGATGTAAATAATTAATTTTCATTTTTTAATGATCATCTAATCTAAATCATATAATCTAAAATATGATTCTAAAATATATAAATATGTATATATATATGATTATTCAACTCCCCCCAGAATTCAAATATTCCAAAATCTAAATATTCAAATACCAAATACCCCAGAATCCAAATATCCTAAAATTCAAGTATCCCAACATTCAAATATCCCAAAACTCAAATATCTGAATATCCAAACACTCCAAAATCTCAAAACCTCAGAAGATAAATACCCTAATTCCAAATATCCCTAAATCTACATGTCCAAAAATCTCAACACCCCAGAATCCAAATACCTCAAAATCTTAACATCCCAGAATCCAAATATTCCACAATCTCAAAACTCCAGAATCCAAATACCCCAAAATCCAAATATCCCAAAATCCCACAACCTCAGAAACCAAATACCCTAATTCCAAATATCCCAGAATCCACATGTCCCAAAATCTGAATACCCCAGAATCCGAATATCCCAAAATCTCAAAACATTAGAAATCAAATATCCAAAAATCTCAATACCCCAGAATCCAAATACCCCAAAATCCAAATATCCCAAAATCTAAAAATCCCAGAATCCAAATACCCCAAAATCTCAAAGCCCCAGAATCCAAATATCCCAAAATCTCAACACCCCACAATCCAAATATCCAAAAATCTCAAATCCCATTAAACTCCCAACCTCCCCACTCTAAAGTCACATAAAAAATTATTCCCATTACACATCTTTAATTACAACAGAAATAAAAATACAAATTGAACAATAGTTCAATATCATTGTATTATACATCATTTGAATGATACATGATTTATCGAAGAGGCAAGTGTGATTCCTCGAAGGGTACCACCCTCATCGTCGATACCGATTTTCATTGATCTTCCAACACGATACTAAGTTAAATTTATTGTCAACCTGCCACGTTCCATTCAGGAACTTCACTAAAGGACCGAACAACAATTTATTATACGTCTGAGCATTTCGTGATCGTCACTTATCAATTACTCTCAATTGAAACACAATTGACACCGGTATAAACGCTTTGCCACGCAGAAACGATAACATAAATCACTCGTTACGTCGGGAAATTGGCGTGTGGAAATTCGCCGACAGGATGCTCGATTTTTGCCCGCGTTTCGATTTTAACGGGAAAATTATTTGATGCATATTATAAACGTGCCGGTTATTATTTACTTTCATTGTACCGTAATTTATATTCAATTTCATGCGAACGCGTATGTTTCCATTTTATATTAATTTGCATGGTGTACTGAGTACGATATTTTGGAAAAAGTATTTATAAACAATATATTATAATTATAAACACTATCTGAATACTACATACAATAAATCACTCAATTTCTGTATCTTCCTAAATCTAACTCTTTCTAAATATAAAAACATGATCCATATTTCCACAAACCCATATGTGGACCTAACCTATATCTAGACTATGTTCTCTACATATGTACATATATCTTCACCATTTACAAAGTTATGAAATTTTGCTATCTTCCTAACTCTGACTCTTTCCAAACCTAGCATGATCCATATTTCAACAAATCCATATGTGGACCCTACACATATACCACATTCTCTACATATGTATGTATATCTCCAGTAGTTACAAAGTCATGCGATTTCTGTATCTTCCTAAATCTAACTCTTTGTAAACCTAACATGATCCATATTTCCTCAAATCCATATGTGGACCTAACCTATATCTAGACTATGTTCTCTACATATGTACATATATCTTCACCATTTACAAAGTTATGAAATTTTGCTATCTTCCTAACTCTGACTCTTTCTAAACCTAGCATGATCCACATTTCAACAAATCCATATGTGGACCCTACACATATACCACATTCTCTACATATGTATGTATATCTCCAGTAGTTACAAAATCATGCGATTTCGGTATCTTCCTAAATCTAACTCTTTGTAAACCTAACACGATCCATATTTCCTCAAATCCATATGTGGACGTAACATATATCTGGACCACATTTTCTACATATGTATATATCTAGTGTAAACACTATAAATACTATATAAATACTATAGTGTGAATATTATATAACATTTATAGAGATTATTTTAAGTAGTCATTTTTCTATAAAATATAATTGTAGTTGAAATATGAAATGAAACTTTAACAAATGAAATATTTTTATTCTTCTCAAAACCAAAAATACAATATAACAGTAGTTTAACTTCTGAAGTATATAAATCCCTAAATTCCTAGATTTCCACAGACATCCAAATCCAAGAATCCCTAAATCTAAAAATCCCAAATTTCCAAAATTATGTTACTAACTTCGAATATCCTCGCAACCACAAAATTTGAACCTAAGTAATAGAACCTTCAGATTTGAACCTCAGAAATGTGAGAACCTGGAGGCAGGAAATTTAAATGGTTAAACCCGTTCAAGTACTACAGACGGTACAGTGTATCATCGTGTTAAACTCGTACGTATAACTTCGATGGAGATAAGCGTGAAGAGGTAATTGCATTCGTGCTCGCGAAGTTGTACTTTAAAACGTTTCGCTTTAAAGTAAATCTGACGGTCGGCCTGGATCTCCGGTCCCATTAGGCGAGCGTTTTTCTGCACAATGGAAAATCGGCGAGACTCACAAGCAAGTTGGGAAGCCCCTGAGCCTCGAAGTCGCCGACTGTTCCGCAAACTTCATTTCTCGTCGCGTGGGAAAAAAGTATGTGAGATCGTAGAATGCGAGTCACGATATTCCCAACGGATTCAACGACAGTTTCGTTTGGCGTGTCCACGAGATGCGACCTCCCCCGATCAGCGAAACGAGGACGGGCTCCTCGTTTTTTTTACTTTATTGTCTTTCAGCCATTTCGCGACAACTTGCGAGACGTTAACTGAAACTGCTTCGAGGATACCTGTAACATTTATCATTTATCGGTCGATGCTCCTACGTATAACGCTAGACCCTGGCATAAAAAGTTTTATCATTTGCAGATGTTGGCACTTTTAAATTAGTAATTAGGTAATTTAGGAGACATATTTTTAAATTTGTAATATTGGACATTGGGAATTTGGAGATTTCGGAATTTTTTAATTTTTTATGTCAAAGTTTGGAAATTCCCACAGTTCCAAATTCCCAAATTTCTAATTTTCAAATTTAGCAGTTCTCAAATTTTCAATTTCCCCAATTTCTAATATCCAAATTTCATAAGTTCCAGGGTCCGAACTTTCTAAATTCCTAAGGTCCAATTTGGGTAATATCCAGATACTAAGTTCAAATATGGCAATTCCTAGATTTTCAAATTTCCAAATTCCTAACGTTCATATTTAATAATTTCCAAAAGCTCAAATGTCTCATACATTTTCATAAATCTAATTCTTTCTACACCTAACATGATCCATGTTTCAACTAACCCACATGTAGACCCTACCTTATATCCAGACCACGTTCTCTACGTATATCTCCATCAGTTACAAAATCGTACCATTCTTGTAACTTCCTAAATCTAACTCTTTCTACACCTAACATAAGTCATATTTCAACTAACCCTAACCTATATTTAGATCACGTTCTCTACATATATCTCCACCACTCACAAACTTCTGAAATTTTGCTATCTTTCTAAATCTTTCTTGTTCTAAACCTAGCATGATCCATATTTCAACAAATCCATATGTGGACGTAACCTATATGTAGACCACGTTCTCTACAGATATCTCCACCATTTACTAAGTTATAAAATTTTTCTGCCTTCCTAAATATAACGCTTTCTAAACCTAACATGATGCATATTTCAACAACTCCATATGTGGACCCTATATCTAAACCACATTCTCCACATATGTGTATCTCCAGCAATTGCAAAATCATACAATTTCTGTATTTTCCTAAATATAACTCCGTCTAAACCTTATATGATCCATATTTCAACAAATCCATATGAGGACCTAACCTATATCTAGGCCACGTTATCTACATATATGTATACATATATCTCCACCATTTACAAAGTTATGAAATTTTTCTATCTTCCTAAATCTAACTCTTTTTAAAGGTAACATGATCCATATGTAGAAACATGACCCTATATCTAGACCACACTCCCTACATATGTATATCTCCCATATGTATATCTCTCATATGTATATCTCTCATATGTATATCTCCCATGTGTATATCTCCCATATGTATATCTCTCAGATGTATATTTCCCATATGTATATCTCCCATATGTATATCTCCCACTCCCTACATATGTATGTATATGTATATCTCGAGTTGCAAAGTTATAAATGACATGAAATTTTTGTATCCTTAATCTGCTCTCCAAAGTTCCAAAAGTGTAAAACACTTTACCCTAACTTCAGAATCCACATATGTACGTACTTATTTAGCCCGCAGCTCGCGTGATCGTCTGTTCGTGTTTACTTAGACACCGCGTAATTTCTGCCAACATATACAGCCAACTTTTTTGTATCTGTATCGAGCAGTGTACACATTTTCGCGTGCAGCCTGAACGTTTCTCCTGCAAACGGAAAATCTAGGTACTCGCACTAGCGGGAGAACCAGTAAGAGTCTCGAAGTCTGAGAAACCGTTCCGCAAACTTCGTTTCGCCTCATGGGAGAGCAGAATGCTGCGAAAAGTGTGCAAGATCGGCGAATCTGAGGCACGATATTCGCCAGGGAATCGTGGTTGCTCTAAGTTCGTTGTGTTCGTATCACCGGGACAGGAGATAAAGATCTGCTTGATTTTTCTTGCATTTTAATCTTGGGTCTTAATTACGTAGTGATGTCACGAGGTGGCGCGCGAAGAGGCTGAAAACCATAAAATTTGAAAAATTCCCAATATCGAATGTGGAATATCTCTACAAATTTCACAATATAAGAATTCCATAAAAAATATTCCAAATGCGAAAATTTCAAATATTAAGATTTTTCCTATGAAAACTTAGAATCTTAAGAACTTCCTCCAATGAAAGATTAAAATTTCAGGACCTTGTTTGAGTGAAAATTTGAAATTTTATAAACTTGATATGAAAGCTTGAATTTGAAACACTTGTTCCTATGAATACTTGAAATTTTCGAAACAAGTTTCAATGAAAAATTGAAAATTACCAAAAAAAGTGAAGTTATAAAAAACAAGGCGAATATGAAGGTATACGAAAATTTGAAGCAGAGTGCAAAATGAATGAGACCAAAAGAACAAGTAGAGATAATAAACGATACAGTTGGTAACCGCTGTAGAATTCAGCTTTATAACGCGAAATTAAATGGAACGTTCCATAGTTGTCGTTTCAGTGTATTCGCGTGTAAAAGAGCTCAGTTCCCGTGCAATGCACGCGTACCGACGTTAATTGTTTATGTTAGGCGTACAGGCAAAAGTGGTGACAATGCTCCATGGCAGAAATGTTTCAAAAGGAATGTTCCGTACATTTATTACTCGACGGAAAAAATTCCGCGGGAGGTAATTAAAACGCAACGGCGTCCTACAACGATCTCTTATTTTTATACAGATCATGAAACAGCTAAAAGGAATGAAAAGGAATCTCTTTGGTATGTCAACTATGAAAGTATTATTTTGTTAAGCCGTCCGCTGTCAAAGGCAGCCATAATCGTACTTTGCTGAGCATTTTGAAACCTCGAGCGTACAATCAACATCTAAAATTTGCAGTTTTACATAAATATACAATTTATTGTATAACTCTACAATTAAAATACAAATAAATACATATATACAATTAAATGTAAATATACAAATATTTAACATACATGTGCAGAGGTATAAGTGAATATAAATGAAACATAAGTATATACAGGGACAAATAAAAATAAATATACATTATATGAATGTACAATTAAATAAGTGACAATTATAAATATTAATATTTTTTAATTTAACTTTACCTTTTGATAAACTTCAGTATTTAATAGTGATGTAATAGTGACTATTTGAATAAAAATTATTATACTTTTACCTAAATAATTTCTGTTGAGAAAATATATAAGAATGCATTTTTAATTTTTTAAATAAATATATAAGAATATATTTTTGGTTAAGTTATGAACGAAATTGTGTAGACTTTTTTAATTAAAATTTTTAAGTTGTTAATACCAAATAAACTTGTAAAAATCTCGGTGCGGAATTAAAGCCGATAAACATCGAACGGTAATTGAGCGTTCGAAACGATTTTACACCAACACTGAAAGCTCGCGATCGAACGTTTCCTTTATCATTTTCAATTTATCAGAAGGACAAATCTATCTTCGAGAACACCTCGAAAGGTAGGTATCCCAAAAGCTAGTTTAATCCCGATAGCCCTGTCAGAGATCTTCGATCGTTATCCGACGTTTACGCGCAGACGTTCCAGAAAGTGACGTCAATACGACCCCATAGAAATCACCCGTTTTCCTTGCTCATTTTTGAACCGAAACTTTTATGGATGTGGAGCCGCGAGGAAGTGTTATGGTTGCTCGTCTGGTCCGACGGTCACGAGAAGTGCAAGCTCCCAATTTTCTAAATTTCTAAATTTAAATTTCGACATTTTTATACTTCCACGGTTTCTGGTTTTTACATGTACGAATTTACATGTTGACAAATTTATGGGATCGTGTATTTATATATTTACAAATTTAATTTTTGGTTCAAGAATTTTCAAGTTTACGAATTTTTAAGTTTGGATTTTCTGGTTCACAAGTTCTCAATTTTATGAATTTTCAAGTTTACAACATTTCAAATTTACAAATTTTCAAGGTCATAAGTTTTTAAGTTCACAATTTTTCAATTTCAGAAATTTTCAAGTTTACAAATTTTCAAGGATATAAATTTTTAAGTTCACAATTTTACAATTTTATAAATTTTCAAGTTTACAAATTTTCAGCTTTCAAAACTTCCTCTCAAGTACATAACCTCTACACTTCCCAAATCACCAAATTTTCAATTCAAAATTTTCCAACATTTAATACCCTAAATTTACAAATTCTCAAATTTCAAAACTTCACATCAAAACATCACTGAAACCCCACATCCCCAAATTCCCAAAAGTAGAAGTTCCAAAATTTCCCACTCATTAGCAAATTAAAGCAAAGTCAGTAAATAATTTCCTTCCCTTTTCCACAAAACATAATGAGCTCTTCCAGCATTCATAGAGAAAATAATAAAATGGCAGACATTTCAATCAAAATACCTCTCCGTGTTTTACAAACTACTAGAACAAACGAGCTTATACAAAATGCAGAGGTTCAATTTCGCTTTTGAAAACAGGACACTCCGGATGATCAAATAAACCGCCGAAGAATTGAATTCGTATCGTACCCTTAGGAGCAACAGGAAAAAAGGGGTAGCAAGTGGGTCGCGTATCTGGCGGCGGTCACGAAAGGGTTAAAATCGTTTGGAAGGAGAACTATACTGTCACCGGCAGGAAATCGGGTGATAACGGGCCGCAACATTTGCATAGTTGACAGTGCGATATGGAGAACTCGTATAGCCAACGTGTTTCGTTCGTATTCTCGAATAAAACCGCTAATTGAAAGTCAATTCCTCCGTTAACGAGCAGATTGTGCGCAGAGGTTTTTCATGCCGTTGGCCTCCCTGTGTGCGCCGAGCTGTTTTCACCGTCGAAAAGAGCACACCGTTTTTTCACCGTGCCTCCTCTTTATCTTCATCGTCGAGTAACCGTTTTTGTAAAAGCCCCGGCGGAGCATCGCGATAACTGGAGAAATTATCCGGGCCCGTGCGAGCAAAGCATTCCGAACGGCGTGTTTCAGATTCAACGTTGGATAGTGTCCATTCATTCTCGCGAAACCAGCTTCCGGAAAATACACACGGAGACGAGTGGAGAGGGAAAAAAGAGAGAGAACACATTCGCGATCGTCGAATAGAGATCCCTGCCTTCTTATCGTGGTGCGTTTCCTTTCGATATCTCGCGGACAAGATCTGGAATCTGGCTATTTCACGCGAACGGTGCCAACGGAACAACGCGAGCCTGACAAGAAGTCCTGCCGCGCTTCCTGATTTCTATCGCTGCCCTCAATTTACGAGACGCGGGGAAAAAGATCGTGTGCATGATCATCGCGTACGTTAAAAACGAAACATCTGTATCTGTTGTGCACAGGAAGAAGGCGTAACGAGTCACGATCGTTGAGTCATTGATTTTGATGAAACTTTTTCTGGGGAATCTTCTACAAAAATATTATGTTCCGTATTTAGTCGTTTTTCGCAACTTGAAAAATTCTCTCATCTGAATTACATTCTGTATCTATGATTTTGGACCTAGTGCATTTAATATGCACTATAGACTTTATAAATTTACAAATTATTTTTATGTTCAATTGTGTATTTGTATATTTATGTTCAATTTTATAGTTGTATATTCATGTTCACTTGTATAATTATCTTTAACTGTATATTTATAATGGTGTAATTTTATATTTGATTATTTATGTGTAATTACGTATTTTTGTATTTGTATATTTGTATCTCATTGTATACTTAAATATTTATATTTGAGTATTTTCATATTTATATGTTCATGTTTAATTGTAACTTCGTATGCTTATGTTTACCTGCATATTTGTATTTTTACGTTTAATTGTATGTTTGTGTATTTGTGTATAACTAACGAATAAAATTGTGAATGTATCATCTATCTCAGTATAACAATTTTCTACATTTTCTACATTAAACTTCAAATAAATAAGTAACTTGTTATTGAACAACCAATACTTGAACGTCTGATAAATAACCGCCAATCGTTACTGAAACAAGGAATACCAAAATGGAATGCTTATACCCTATCCTAATATACTAATTATAAATATAACATAATAGCAATAATTATAACACTGAAACTTCAATTAAATAAATAACTATTTATTGAACAACGAATACTTGAACGTCTGATAAATAACCGTCAATCGTTATTGAAACATGGTATACCAAAATGGAATACTTATACTCTATCTTAATATACTAATTATAATTATAACATACTAACAAAAATTATAACACGTTTTAAACTTGAAATAAATAAATAACTATTTATTGAACAACCAATACTTGAACGTCTGATAAATAACCGCCAATCCTTACTGAAACCAAAATGGAATACTTATACCCTATCTTAATAAACTAATTATAATTATACCATACTAACAATAATTATAACACTAAAACTTCAAATAAATAAATAACTATTTATTGAACAACGAATACTTGTACGCCAGATAAATAGCCGTCTTTACTGAAACAATAAAATGAATGAAATAATAATAAATGTACAAATTTACACCGTATCTTAATATATTAATTATAATTACATTTTCAACATAAAATAAGTAACTATTGAAGAACGAGTAGTTGAACGTTCGATAAATAACCGTAAGTCCTTACTGAAATGGAAATAGAATGTTAACGAAGAGTACCCACAAGCTTTCCAGCATTACACGAGCAATTGAAGTAAGTACGTACTCGATATAAATCGTCTATACCTTTTTCTTCGTTTATTTTCTCGTTTAGCCGCACACTGCATAAGCTCTCTCTTTGAAATATAATCGTCGAACACATAACCGTTCTGCGATTAGAGGAAAGATATTTCTCAGTGGAGCCTTTATGCGGCGTTAAAGAACACGCAATTGAACGTGCGCTTAATGAGCATGTAAATTCAAGTGACCGCCATAAAGAGTTGTATCATCACTTTCATTTCGTTACTTTTCATTCCTTGTTGATGATGAATGCTGTGCATTTAGATATTAACTGCTGAAATTTCGAACAAGATAAGATTGTTGCGCAATAGATTGCGTTGCTCATTAAATGCCGGATTTGCAGATGTAGATCTTTACAAATTTTTCAATTTCGTTTCAAATTAAAATTTTTAAAGATTTAATTTTTAATTGATGACTGTTCGTAATTTTTAGCTAACAATGAAAAGAATGATGAGCTTTTAATTAATTTTTGTTACTTTCGGTACCTTTCAGATCTATAAGTATTTTGATCTTGAACTATTTGTATGATATAAACATAAAATGAATTGTACTTTCGAATAAAAAAAAATATAAATTCGTACAACTGTATGCATTATAGATGGTATTATGATTTCCTGATTTGTGTAGAAATAAGGACATGAAAAGTATTGAAAGGTTGTTACAACTCTTGATGCAGAAATAAGTATCGCACAGGAAGCTTGCGTAACTTCTAATAAGAACATGTAACATATATACGTCTGTATACAGGGCGAATAAGCATTCGAAGTTTCGAAACTTCCCGTAAACCTTCAAGTACGTAGAAGTTACTATGTATTTACTAAAAGTGTAATCTTCCCAAATTTAGGGTGTTTAAGGTTTTAATTGGGACTTCAGGATTTATGAACTTTGAAGATCGAAGGTTGAGAAGTTCTCCGGAAACTTCAGAATTTGATTTAGTTACAAATATACGAGTTTGGGTGATGATTTACGAATATTCGAATTTGAAAATTTAGTGATTTAGAAATTTGAAGATGTGGAAACTTGAGGTTTTGAGAATGTTATCCACATGTTCACATGTTACATATTTTGTATTTACTGTTCCTGAACCAGTAACATTAAAAATTTATTTGTGAGGTCCTCAAGAAAAAGTTTTTCAAGAGGGGTCCCAATAAATTTAATCCCTTAGATTAATTGGTACACCCGGTAGATAGACACATACGTACAGAGAAGTTAATGCCGTATAGAATGTGCATCTTTGAACGACTTTATCAGTTCGGCGCCACAGTAACTGACGCCATACTGCCGCCGCGGAATGTCTAGAAAGAGCGAGATAGGTAACCCCTTGATGCTACCTCGAAACACTCGTTAATCTCGCTGATCCAGAAGCGGGGACGAGAAGAACGTAAAGGAGAGCCGTAAGCTCTCGCAAGAAATCCTCTGTGAGACTCTATTGACCCTCGTCCCTTTATATAGAAAAGCAAATAGGTACACTCGTACGGACCGAACGGACATGATCCGATCGTTTCCCTCCATCTAACGATGTCTTTGAGAACTCGCATTGCATATGTATGTACAGTCAAGAGTAAATCTAAATTTCCTAGGAAAAATACGATCGCTAGGGGAAAGGACTCCTATTCGTTCGCTTGTAGGAGTGGAGACTTTGAAGTTATTGTAATGGGCAAATTTGGAATTGTGGGTTTTGGGAGCTGGAAAGTGAAATTTGGGAAATTAGGAATTTTTGAAATTTGGGAGATTTGGGAAATTTGGGTGATTGGGGAAATTTGGAAAATTTTAGAGATTAGGGAAATTTGGGAGATTAAGGAAATTTGGGAAATTTAGAAAATTGGGAAATTTGAGGAACTTATGAAATTTGGGAGGTTTGGGAAATTTGGGAAATTGGGAGATTTGGGAAATTTGGAAAATTGGGAGATTTGGAGAACTTAGGAAATTTGGGAAATTTGGGAGATTAGGGATATTTGGGAAATTTGGAATTTTGGAAATTTGGGAGGTTTGGGAAATTTGGGAAATTGGGAGATTAAGGAAATTTGGGAAATTTAGAAAATTGGGAAATTTGAGGAACTTATGAAATTTGGGAGGTTTGGGAAATTTGGGAAATTGGGAGATTTGGGAAATTTGGAAAATTGGGAGATTTGGAGAACTTAGGAAATTTGGGAAATTTGGGAGATTAGGGATATTTGGGAAATTTGGAATTTTGGAAATTTGGGAGGTTTGGGAAATTTGGGAAATTGGGAGATTTGGGAAATTTGGAAAATTGGGAGATTTGGGAAATTTAGGAAATTTGGAAAATTATGGTAAATTGGGAGATTTAGAAAATTTGAGAAATTGGGAAATTGGGAAATTGGGAAATGTAGAAATTTGGAAATTTGGGATTTGAACAGTTGGAAATTGGAAAAGTTAAAAATTTAGAAATCTGGGGATTTGGACATGTGACTATTTGAGAATATGGAGATGTGAACAATTTGAGGATTTGAGAATTTAGAAGTTTGGAAATTCAAGGCCGAAATTTAAGAATTTTTGAAATCTGGAGATTTGTAAATTTGGGAGTTCTAATATTTGAAAATTTTGGTATGAAACGAATTAGAAATTAGGGAATCCAGAAGTTTGCATACTTGTAGATATTAGAGAATTTAGGAACTCAAGAGCTTCTGAGAATTACAGACTTAGTGATTTCGAAACTCCACAATGTTAACAAGTTTGCAAATACAAAAATTAAATAAAATTGTAAAACTACCAAAATTAAATCAAATTTACGAACTACGAAATTTACATATGTATACATATGCCCCTCAACTTTACCATAGCGTCACAAAATGGCCTCCCAAAGCTTCTGCGACACAGAAGTCAAAGAATAACACTTGTTTCGCTCTACCTGCCACAACTACACCCAATTAGCTCTCTCGAAAAATCCATACAAGGCAAGAAAGCATACTTTTCGCTCGAATCAATCGTATCCGCGCGTTCCCGGTATCGCGGCAAGTCATCTTGTGGCGAGCGAACAGTATAGAATCACGAAGAAGCTATTTACCAGGCTGGAACCACCAAACCGTGGCAGTATTTACAGTCTAAGAAGATTGTGTCCCCTATGTCTACCTCTTCAAAGGAAACGCGAAAGTTTGCACAGTTCGTTCAAGCGAAAGGGGTGAGGATGAACGTGGGTGCTTGGCCGCCTACAATAGGCGCCTAACAATGAGTTTACCGGCGGCAGCCGAGAGACAATTTCGAGTAAACTTACAGAACGATGGGATTCGTTATCCCAGTTATGAGCTGCCGTTGCTGCTGCTTCTTCTTCTACTTGCGTATATACATCGATCTACAGGCCATAAGAGACGGCAATAGCGTAATGGCTTGATGATTTAAGGACGCAATTAGGCAAAGTGGAAGGTTTCGTGGAAGTTGAACGTACCCGACTAAGTATTCCCGGGTGTTTTCGTGAAGGTACTAATTATCATCTCCCGGGCCGGTTTTTCTTTTTGTCCCTCGACAACCGCTCGATTTTTGTAACCGGCTTTTTCCGTGTGCAACCAAGTCCGCTCGCCGCAAACTCTGGCAAAAAAATATTGCGATCAAGAATTCCAAGTTTTGAGGGTGAATTTTTTCTGATTCATAGATTGACAGATATGAACAGCAGTACCGGTACAATTCTTAATTCTTTTTTAAGATAACATCTACTGTCATTATTTCCCTGATCAAATCAAGATAAATGACCGCCGAAGCGTATCAATTTTTCACCAGAGGTCCCAAAAATCAGTCCTGAGTTTACCAGATGCACTGGTGAATAATTCTTAATTTTTTTTTAAGATAATTTAAATTTGGGAAAAGGAACAATGCTTCATTCAAAGTACCATCGCTAGCTATATATTAACCTGCCCTTCAAATTGCCCTCCCCAATTGTTCACATTTTGAGAGAAACCATCGAGTCATTTTTCGACAACGTAACTGTGGAAGTATTCCTGCAAAAGTAGCCATTGATGAAAACAAGTGTAGTCCGAAAGAGTCAAGTCTGAGTATGGCGGGAGGAGCAAGAGTACCAACCAAGAGCAGAAATTGCGCCTTTAACCGTTTTCGCTGTATATGATGCAGCGTTGTGTTGCAAAATCACTTTTCCGTGTCTTCTAGCCCAATAGTTCAAACTGATTATTGAGCAAGGCATATTACAAACTTAGCAGAATATACATTAACGTTACTTTACGTCCACAAATAGTATTTCATATTTAATTTTACCTTTCATGCTATCACTTTTTCTTACAATACACGAAAATAAAACTGCACAATTTTATAAATAACCGAGTGATAAAAGTAAAAAGAAACTGTAAAATTGCCTTGGCCCTATAACTCAAGTATATGTAAAATACTGGAAGAATCCTACGTGTCATCGCCTTCACTTCTTTCGCCGAGTTCGTGTTTCTCAGTAGACCGGTAAACATTCGCGCTTTATCCAGCTAGTCCAGTACGAAAATGCGACTGGAACCACACTCGCTCGGCAATAAAGCATCTCCTGTCCAAAGTGTCAGTGGTATACGAATCGAAATATATACAATCCGGCCGTTTCCTCTTTCGTGCGCTCTCTTTCTGCTCGTCGCTCGTTTCTTTTCGTGCGGGGAGCAGGGTTAGGTATATGGCAGTGATTAATCGTGTAAGGGTCGGTATTCTCAGCACACAACGAGCGACGTGTTGCTCTGTACCTACGTACACCCGGAAAAAACCGCTTCAAACGACCCCTCTCTTTCTTTTTCCCTCTTTCTATTCGGCCGTATTTCAACTTCTTTCCCCTCTCGTTCCTCCGACACCCCCTCTCTCATTATTTCCCCTTCGGATATTTTTTTCCTCCTTTTCTCTGCTCAGCTCCAGTACGCCATCCTATCCATTTCGCTCCCGCCGATGTTGCCTCTGCAAACAAACACTAAACAAAAAGTGGAAGGAACTGAAATAATAACGATTTCAAAACAGCATCAAGAATTGTATCGGGCTACTATTGAGTGTGTACCCTGGGATTATTTTCTCTCTGCATTTAGAACTATGACTGCATCCTATTGTATAATTTTTGTTCATATATTTATTGTTATCAATCTTCGCACGATATCCTTTTAAACAATTTTATTAGTTCTGGTTTTATTGAATATTTGAGAATAACATTTAGAAATAGAATTTAGACATTTAACATTTAGAATTTGCTAAAGAAATGTTGGATCAAGTGAGCTGAAGTTTTCGGAGATTATAGCAAACAATAATTTTTACAATGTATCACTGTTTCATTTTCGTTCCGGGAACTTTTCGGATTGTCCTCGAGGAGAGAAACTAAGTTTCATAGAAAATCTCGCTGGTACAGTTTGCACCTATGGCACACGTTGGGATGAGGCGCGTGACTGGAAGAAACAGTAGGAAAGTGTGATAAGGAAATTCAAAAAATTTGTTCCGTATTGCAATTTTGCACTTTTGTCCCAACAGGTGGCGTTGAGAGTCGACGCTATTTTCTTATAGCAATTTTGATCGCATGCGGAATATAGAAGTTGTATTAGAACTATATTAAAATTAGTGTTAAAGTTCAAACTCTTATTCATTTACATTATTATTGCTTTACGTGTTCGATTTAAACTTTGGAAGGTTAAAACATTGCAACGTCGGGACTCTGGAAGATGAGTACTTTGGAAGGTTAAAACATCGCATGGTTGGAACTTTGGAATGTTGGATCCTTGGAAGGTTAGAACTTTGGATGGTTGGATCCTTGGAAGGTTAGAACTTTGGAAGGTTGGGCCCTTAGAAGGTTACAACTTTGGATAGTTGGAACTTTGGAAGGTTGGAACTATCAGAAGTTGGAACTTGAGAAGGTTAGAACTTTGAAAGGTTGAAACTTTGGAAGGTTGGATCCTTGGAAGGTTAGAACTTTGGAAGGTTGGGCCCTTAGACGGTTAGGACTTTGAAAGGTTGAATCCTTGGAAGGTTGGAACTTTGGAAGGTTGAATCCTTTGGAATGTTGGATCCTTGGAAGGTTAGAACTTTGGAAGGTTGGAACTTTGGAAGGTTGGAACTATCAAAAGTTGGAACTTGAGAAGGTTTCAACTTTGAAAGGTTGAAACTTTGGAAGATTGGATCCTTGGAAAGTTAGAACTTTGGAAGGTTGGGCCCTTAGAAGGTTAGGACTTTGAAAGGTTGAATCCTTGGAAGGTTGGGACTTTGGAAGGTTGGAACTTTGGAAGGTTGAATCCTTTGGAATGTTGGATCCTTGGAAGGTTAGAACTTTGGAAGGTTGGAACTTTGCAAGGTTGGAACTATCAAAAGGTGGAACTTGAGAAGGTGAGAACTTTGAAAGGTTGAAACTTTGGAAGATTGGATCCTTGGAAGGTTAGAACTTTGGAAGGTTGGCCCCTTAGGAGGTAAGGACTTTGGAAGGTTGAATCCTCTGGAATGTTGGATCCTAGGAAGGTTAGAACGTTGGAAGGTTGGAACTTTGGAAGGTTGGAACTATTAGAAGTTGGAACTTGAGAAGGTTAGAACTTTGAAAGCTTGAATCTTTGAAAGATTGGATCCTTGGAAGGTTAGAACTTTGGAAGGTTGGCCTCTTAGAAGGTAAGGACTTTGGAAGGTTGGAACTTTGGAAGGTTGAATCCTCTGGAATGTTGGATCCTTGGAAGGTTAGAACTTTGGAAGGTTGGAACTTCGCAAGGTTGGAACTTTGCAAGGTTGGAACTATCAGAAATTGGAACTTGAGAAGGTTAGAACTTTGAAAGGTTGAAACTTTGGAAGGTTAGAACTTTGAAAGGGTAAAACTTTGCAAGGTTGGAACTTTGGAAGATTAGAACTTTGGAAGGTTGGATCCTTGGAAGGTTAGAACTTTGCAAGGTTGGAACTATCAGAAATTGGAACTTGAGAAGGTTAGAACTTTGAAAGGTTGAAACTTTGGAAGGTTAGAACTTTGAAAGGGTAAAACTTTGCAAGGTTGGAACTTTGGAAGATTAGAACTTTGGAAGGTTGGATCCTTGGAAGGTTAGAACTTTGGAAGGTTGGAACTTTGGCAGATGGGATCCTTGGAAAGTTGGAACTCTGAACGTTAGAACTTGAGAAGGACAATAATTGGTGTGCCACCTCTGGAGCCAGTTGTTCTACCGCCGGAAATACATGTGAGGCGACCAATTTTCTATTCTGACCAATCGTAACTCTTCTAAACACGCCTTCTAATAGGCTCCTCTTCCCGCACCAACTCGTGGGTCGACATCGGTAGTTTTCCGTATCATTTCCAAGATACCTGCGCCATTTTTATCCGAGCAGCGTCCTCGTCATTGAGAAAAGGAAATGAAGTCTCCTCTTTGACGTAGCGTAACGACGAAGAAGAGGACAGGTTTTAAAAGCTTGCCGAAACAATTTTCGGGCGACGATAAATCGCGAGCGTGGTGCGAAGAAAGAACACCGTGGAAAGAAAACAGTCTCCGAAGCATTTGTTATTCCAGCAACGTGCACACGGTGTATCTATAAAGCTGCGTACATCGCCGGTGGATGCCACTTTTAAAACTGTTGTCGCATCTTCCATGGATTTTCCGCGTTAGAAAGTAATTCGCGTGCGTTGACTGGCGGGTTCGATACTTTTCAGCAACGTTGACGGATATATTTTCATATTACACACACGCTGTGATGGTCCAACGACGTTAATAAAATAGTTCACCTTTCGTGACATACGCCATATACTCTTTTTCGTTGTTGTTTTTTTTTTTTTCTTTTAACGTTCATTGTTTCTCCGTTGGTATTTGACTGCACAGATTGTTATTGGCACCGGGTCTTTTTATGAAATACAACTTTATTACAACGGGCATTTTTCATAACGTCCACCCATTTTGATACCGTCTCCGCATACAACAAATTCATTTTCAGCCATACGGTTTTTAATAAAGTCTTTTGAAATTCTAGTTTTAAGTGAGAATGATTTGTTCTTGCAATTCTGCGAATTGGGATAATTGAAGAGGTTAATATAATTATAAAACAGTATATAAAAATTTGAAATGCAACTCTGTTATTAAGTATTTATGACACAAACAGAATTACAAGATTTTTATACGCTATAGTAGTTTCTTTCACGGATCGCTCGATTAAAAGTTTAATTACTTGAGCAACGTTTAAAGTAGCGAGCTTGTTTTCTTAGGGATTCCTCGAGATTTCTCCGTACTTTCTAGGGAAATAGCTTTTCAATCAGGCTATCAGTTCTATTTCATTTAAAGTGAAGCTTTCGGTAGTTTCCGTGTAAATTTTATTGCACTGGTTATAAGATGATACAGAAACGTAAATAACGTTGTAATGTTACATGATTTTTAATTTAATCTAATGGGAAGCTTTGTCTGATGCTTTTAACATTTTTATATGGAATAATTATGTGTCACATTTTTTATGATGTAGAAGTTGAGAGGGTAATGGTACTGTAATGTTTTTATGACATTAATTAATGTCACAAAATGGACTTAAAATACATTTATATTTGTTCGAAATAATTCTTTAATTTTATGTTTTCGAATTATTATATGTCTACATATGTTAATAAACTAATGACAAAATATTTGAAGGGAACTTGCACATTTTTAATTACTATATTTGTATATTTTGCAATTTACAAATTTTTAGACTGATACTTTGTAAAATAATATAAATTCTTAAGATTCATGATTTATCAAATTGCAAATTTTCCAAATCACCAAATTATAAAATCTATAACTTTGTAAATCAATAAATTTTCATCTATCCAAGTTTCCAAAAATCCCCAAATCTGCCTGGACGATTTCTCCACAATTATAAAATATATTCAAAAAATATAAAGAAACAGTATTACGAAAGAATATCAACTGGCTTGAAATAAAAATGTAATTTTTCCAACGCGATTTCACAGAACTACAAATACTACATTTAGATGCAAATTTTAATTACGAATTTCCAGTTACAAATTCAGCCGTAATCTTACGTTCTTCCATAATGAATTAAAATAAAGAACGTTTTCCTTATGGATTTCTACGGTTACGTTAACAATTAATCCCATCTTGATCCCTATCTTTTCAAATATCCGGCTTTCCTCGGTATACTTTGCCAAGCAGCAACGGCTGCGAGTGTTTATCTTTCCCGTTGAAATGCTTTGCTTGTATTGATAGCTGAAACAGCGAGCACAAATTGTCGTGAAATTCTCCCTCGATAAACACAGAGAGAGGTGCTATAATCTGTACGGCCATTGTAACCATCGCTGGAATATCGTGGAAGGAAAAAGATAGGTCGCAAAATCTAGTCAGTTAAAATTCGGAATCACCAAAGTGCTGCATTTTTATGGTCCCATGAAAAATCTTGCGGAAAAATGTACACCTAACAATATGTAGATAAACCTGCGTTATGATATTTCCAATATTATCGAGCAAACCAATCTATGTTGCAGCTTCATTTTACTTCTTTTAAACAACTTTCAATATTAATATAATGTCGTTATTATGTACACATTTTTACTATATTTATTACTATATTTTTTACTATATTTTTTACTATATTTTTTGCTATATTTTTCACTGTATTTTCTACTATATTTTTTACTACATTTTTTACTATATTTTTTAGTACATTTTCTACTATATTTTTTACTATATTTTTTACTACATTCTTTACTATATTTTTTACTATATTTTCTACTATATTTTTTACTACATTTTCTACTACATTCTTTAATATATTTTTTACTATATTTTCTACTATATTTTCTACTATATTTTTTACTATATTTTTCACTGCATTTTCTACTATAATTTTTACTGTATTTTCTACTATATTTTTTACTACATTTTTTACTATATTTTTTAGTACATTTTCTACTATATTTTTTACTATATTTTTTACTACATTCTTCACTATATTTTTTACTATATTTTCTACTATATTTTTTACTATATTTTCTACTACATTCTTTACTATATTTTTTACTATATTTTTTACTATATTTTTTACTATATTTTCTACTATATTTTTTACTATATTTTTCACTGCATTTTCTACTATAATTTTTACTATATTTTCTAGTATATTTTTCACTGTATTTCCTACTATATTGTTTACTATATTTTCTACTGTATTTATTACTACATGTTTTACTACATTTTTTACTATATTTTTTAAGCACTGTATTATTATGTACATCTAGTACTATTAATGTACTGTGCACAGTGTAATTTTCTAATTATTAGAAATTAAATTAGAAATCGAAAATTAAATATTGTAATAAAATATTGAATATTGCCATAAAAAAATGAGATGTAATAATAAATATTTTACTTCCTTGCATGTCATAAGGTATAATTGTACACAAACAATGATGGCTATTACAAACTATTACAGTGCAATATTTGTTTCTTTCTTGGACAATCACTTTGACGTTATTTTTTAAACTTCGTACAAATCCATTAACTAGGTTATATTAATATACAATTCTATGTGTAGTATATACTTTAAAATATAAACCTAACAAGATTTACATCATTTAATTAAGAGACATTTTTATGCTTTGATATTGTAGAAATTGTATTACTCAAAAACTGCGTCCACTTTAGAACGCATTTTCAGAGGAATTTTATCCTCCACCGAAATCAATATATTACGCTCGGTAAGTTCATTTGTTTCATTTACTTATAATCAACGACGCAATCATCGCAACGACACGAAATATACCAATGAACTGGAAGGATATTAAAAAGTACGTCGCATTAATTAGTTACTAATTATCCCTGAATTTTACACGGCACGCAATAAAAGATTGAAACAGAAAACGCCCCTTTATTTCAGTAATATAGTCGCTCGATTCATAACCATGAAAAACATTTTACTAATTATAACGAGGACTGCACCCTTAGTTTCCTGACGTAGCCTCCCCCCGCCGGTTTCGTACAAGGCAATCAATTATAATTTACATCAAAGCATATAAAGGACACAGTCATGCCTGCCGTCGTAGGCCAAAAATGAAGGCGAAAAACGCGGAAAGAGAAGCGGACGATAGAAAAAGAGAAATTGGACAGCTGCTGAAGTACATACGTAACGTTGCGTCGTTCAATATTTCTGGCGAGACGATCTTCCACGGCTTTTTACATATCACCATCCCACTTTTTGCTCCAGACCATTCTCCACTCTCGATATCTCTCGATGGGCCGTAGGCGGCATATGACTTACGTTTTTCGATGTGTATGTAACATGTCAGACATTGGCGTAACTGGGATTTTTCTATGGGGTACGTGTAAATCGCCACGCGTTATATTGCCACTTTCTTGTGGATTATGTGGATTATTTAGATCGCTAGGTGGTCGATTATTATTTAACTGTCGCGCGGTAGATCGTCATATTGCCACGCGTTATATCACCACACGCTGAATTATTATATGTTGAATTTCTATGGGTTGTAATACAACGCTTTAGATCACCAGCTGACTGTTTCGCGTTATATTACCACACTTGAAATTACCACGTGTGAAATTAACAGGCGTGAAACTAACACGCATGAAATTATCACGCGTCGAATCGGTGCATGTCAAATTTCCATACGTTTTATTACCACACATCAGATTATCACGCATCAAATTACCACGCGTGAAATTACTACACGTTAGATTACTAAGCGTTAGATTACTACTCGTTAGATTACTACGCGTTGGATTACTGCAGGTTAGATTACTATACGTCCGATTACCACGCATCGAATCGTCACATGTCCGATTTCCACGCATCAGACTACCACATATCAAATTATCACGCGAGAAATTACTACACGTTAGATTACTACTCGTTAGATTACTACTCGTTAGATTACCATGCGTTAGATTACTATACGTCCGATTACCACATATTAGATTACCACGCATCGAATCGACACATGTCAAATTTCCACGCGTTCTGTTACCAAGTGTAAGACTATTACACATTAGATTATTACGTGTCAGAATGTTACGCATTAGACTACCACGAAATCATCATGTGATGGATCACGTATCTTATTGCTACATCTTAAATTACCAAGTTTCGAATTGTCATATATCAAATTACCATGCGTTATATAACCACACACGAGACTAATCATCACAATGTGTATCAATTTCATACAAAATAACTTGACATGTGGTCAAATCACAATGTGTATCAATTTCATACAAAATAACTTGACGCGTGGTGAAAATATTTGATATGAAATTGATACTCATTGTGATTTGACCACGCAAGTCAATTTGTATGAAGTTGATACAAATTGTGATTTGACCACGCAAGTCATTTTGTACGAAACTGATACACATTGTCCAATGAGACGGATGTCGATACGTTACAACGGCACGTGTCAAGTCACCACATGTTAGATCACCACGCGTCAGATTGTTTTGTATCAAATCACCGTGCGTTAGGTCTCCGCGTGTCAAATCGTCACGCGTCAGATGCATACATTAAATCCCCACATGTTAAATCACGAGTTAGATCACGCGTCATATCTTCTCGTTACAACTCATCACATATTGTACAATCAAGCCTTGAATAACTATGCACTGAATCATTTATCAATCCTCGTGCTTCAAATGTCCTCTGATTAATTCAGCGATCGTCAAATTATCGCATACTAAATTGTCATTCGTTAAATAGTCAATGATCAAATTGTCCCTCACTCAATAGTCAATAATCAAATTGCCATTTATTAAATAGTCAATGATCAAATTGTCATTCATTAAATAGTCAATGATCAAATTGTCATTCATCAAATTTCCACTCACTAAATCACCAATGATCAAATCGTTGCAAACCAAATAACCATTCATTAAATCTCCACATATCAACCCACGTGTCGACTGCTCACACGTAACACAACCAAGCAGTGAATAACTATGCGTGAAATCACCATTTATCAATCCTCACGCATCAAATTTGCACTCATCAAATTACCAAGCGTCAAATCCTCACGCATCAAATCACCATACGTTACATCCCCGCGTTCAAACACAGGTGCCCAGCCACACCTTGGTCCCCGCCCAGTTACCGATGGTGGCAGGTAACCCATACATTTTTATCCAAATCCGAGCAAGGTCCTAACACGGGTACTCTACGTCCTGCAAACACCCTCGGTGTAAAGGACGACACGTGAAAAGGAGAAATAAGTAGCCTACGATAATTCAGACGTCCTTGCTTCCTGTTCCCGGTAACGTTGGGTTCACGAGCAGAGAAAGGAATCCTGTTTTCGTTCCGTGTGTTCGGCTACCCCATTAAAGTGCGATCTTGCGAGTCCCAGCTACGTTTGGACACCGATCTAACTCGAATAGCGATGAACCAGGACGAAAGGCAGTTTTATAGGTTCAAGGCGGGACGACGATACGGATAAACGACGCAGCGGTAACGAATGATGTCTTCGTAATATTTCAGTTGGGTCTAGCTGCCTTTTGCTCTCTGCCCGTCCCCCTTTTCCTCCTGGGCACTTCCGGGGTCAAGATTCACGAGACACGAAAAAGGAAAAGGCGGAAAGGGGGAAGAAAGGAAGGCGACAAAGGCCGAGCGAAAGAACGGGCCAGGAAAAGATAAATTGGGATCACGGATGTGCTCTCGTAAAGGTACTGCTTGTGCTGACCTTCTTCACGATATTCGTCACGAATGCTGTGCGTACTTAAGCGACAAATTGTTTGATCAAAAATCTTGAAATATCAGGACCTCTGAGACCTCAGCTTTTATCAGCTGCAAGGTCATGCTGTTGATGTGTGCATCCGTGACCTTGATATTAAGGAACCTGTGATATCGTGTGATTGTGTGCTTTTGATATGGGTTAAATTGGAAATACTTCGATAAGGATGTATCATTATTGCGTATGTAGTTGCAGCTGTACATCAAATGATAAAGATTTGACCTTGAAGCTTGATATGCACATTTTTAACCGACTTCAAAAAAAGGAGGTTCTGTATTTGATTAATATGTATGTATGTATGTTTGTCCGCGATTTTCTCTCAAACTAATTATCTATAAGTTTAAGGTCACATTTCATTTGACGTAACTGCTAAACACTGAATTATCATACTGATATATGTAAAATATTAATTAACTGATATGCCATTAAATACTATTTATCACAAAAATATTTAATACCGTTGAATGTATACGCGAACTACATTTAAACGATGTCGGCAAAAAATATAAAAAATGGCTAAAATATTGTACTGGTTTGGTTCCACGCACACCTCCATTTATTAATTTGAGCATACGTAATGAAAGTACTGTCACCTCCGCAACGCGTTCCAAGAATATATTACCAGCAAACCAAAGTGATAAATATTTCTCAAACAGTTCATTTGCAAGGGTATTCAAGAATCCATTGGCTATAACCGGCTTTACTGGTCCATAAAGTTTACGTAGAAAGTCGGCATTAGAATAATGATTTTTCTCGAAATCTGTACATATTGCAAAGAGCATTCAAATGGAACAGTTAAATCAATATGTTTCGAAATATTTTTATAACATTTTGACCAAAGTCCGGCAGATTAAATTTCTGTGCACGTGTACGTAAGTTGACAGCTGGAAAAATACCAGACTTTATTGGTTCACATGCCAACTTACTAGACGTGCACGGCAGGTATAAATCGTAACTTATTTTCGAATCAAAGCAACAAACTTATAAGAAAATCAAAAATTTTTAAATAAAATACGGTATTTATACATTTTTAATTCAAAGTGGAAATCACTGTAATATTTACAGTCAAATATTGTTGTACTTGCAAATTTTCAATAAACTTTGTTATTTATAAATTTTAAATTTATAGTGATGTACACAGTGAAATTTACATCCTTTTTATTCACAATAAAATTACATTCTCGTAATAAAATAAAAAATTAGACAATACAATTCCCAACGAAATACATTAAGTTCTTAAATTTACAAAGAATTACGTTCTAGTATTTACAAATTTTAAATTGTACGCATACTTGAAATAAAAGGAAAAATTTCGCAGCAAGTCATTTCTACAAATAAAATTATAACCTAACCAAACTTTAAGTTCGCAATAAAATTACTATGCAAGTGATTCACAAGAAAACAAATGTTGATATACAACGAAAGTACTATAATAAATCATTGTAAAAAGTATTCCCTGCATGTCAGCATCGAAAATGCAAGGAACGGTGTTCGAACGGGGCGTCATTTCGTAGAAATGGCGGACGGTCAGTTTGCTCAGTCATAAATTTTACGCGTCGTAAATCGCCCGTAAATGTAATCGTTGAACGTATGAGATACAGGGCCATGAGCCCGTTGCTCATCGAGCACTTAGATTCTGTAACTGTCGTTTCCGATGTCCAACCGTCCTCGAACTTGCTCGCGACTCCGGAATTGTGTTGTCGATGTGCCTCCGAGCGAGAGATCAGCATATGTTGTTACGCAGTTATAGCATGGCGCCTGCGGACAGCTCAGGCAACGCGAGACGAACAAGAGCGTCCAGTGTGCCGGAGATATATCGTGGAGTACGTATGCCTGCGGTCTACCGCGTACCATTCAACGGGTTGTCCGTTTGCTAGGATGGTGCAGATGTTGAAAACGTAAGGTGAAGTAAGTGACCTATGCTCCACAATTCTCTTAATGTGCCCGAATGATGATGATACGCAACGAATCTTATTGAAACGAATCTTCGTATGGGTGCGATTTGGAGAGTGATGGGAGAGTCGAAAAGTGAGAGCAAAACGAATGAGAAAATATTAACCCCTTAACTTATGAGTTATTCAACAAATGCGTCAGACACAACGATTGTTGCCATATTAACCCCTTGCACTATTTTGACGAGTCTGACTCGTGACGCACTGGTGCTTCAGTTGGGATCAATTTTACTCGAATTTTGAATATGCTTCAATTTAGAGTTCAAGTCCAATTATAATTTGCATAGTCAACGGTTGCATAATACCATGTTATCATAACATTTCAACATTCTTTGTCTGTTTTAATATTGTAGCTGTGTTTAGTTAGTTCTGACTGACGCACCTGACAAATAGGTCATAGTGCAAGGGGTTAAGTCAACCATATTAAGTTGCCATATTCAAATGTTATGGATATTTTAAATATGGCGATCATTGGCAGATGTGTTGGAATTAAAATGAAACTTAACATTCAAGCAAGGTCAAAATAAGAGCCTGATCTGTCACTTCAACTACTACATGCGTCACGTGTCGCACATGATATTATAAGACTAAGGGTTAAACTTGAGAATGTGTCTCATATGTCACAAATTAGAAATTTGAGAAATTATACTAAATATTACTACGACTGATAAATAGACGAATTCTCAATTATCGAAAGCCTAAAGCTGCAAATTTTCCAATTTGCGAATCAAGTTACCAGATGCTAAATTCTTAAATCCTCATAATTATTCGAATTCGTAGATTCTAAAATCCTCACAACTCCAAATCTTCAAATATGTAAATCTTTGAATTACTAAATCCATAAATTCATACATTTCAAAATCCTTAAATTTTCTGCTTTCATAGTTACTCAATTCTCCAAATTTACAATTCCTTAAGTGGTAATATCCACAAAGCCTTAAATCCAATTCCCTAGATTCCCGACTCTGTAAATTCTCAAATTCTTAGATTCTTAAATACTACTCCAAGTCCCTAGATTTCTATATCCTTAAATTCTCAAGTTCCCAAATCTTTTCTCAAATCTTTGAAGCAGCTAATTTTTGTATGCCCAGAGCACTACATTTACAAATTTTTAGATCTCCAAATTCTTGGATTCCTAAATTTATAAATTTCCAAAAATTGAACCCCAAATCCCTAAATTGAATCCCCCATTCTCTAAATTCTGAAATTCTTCCAGTTTCAAATTCTTAAATTCTAAGTTCCTTACATTTCCAAGTCCCTAAATTCCCAAATCTCTAAATTCCCAAATTCTCAAATTTCCAAATACCTAAATTCCTGAATCCTAAAATTTCCAAATCTCTGAATTCCTAAATTCCTAAATCTCTTAATGACCAAATTCCAAATTTTCCAACTACCTAAATTCTCAAATCCCTAAATTATTCGATAACTAATTTCTCAAATCCCTAGATTCCCAAATCCCTAGATTTCCAAATCCCTAAGTTCCTCAATCCTCAAATTCCCAAATATTTGAATTTCCAAATCCTTAAATTTCCAAATTTCAAAATTGCCAAGTACCTAAATTCCCAAGTGCCTAAATCCCTAAATTCCCAGATCCCCAATCCTCAAGTTCCCAAAATTTCCAAGTACCTAAACTCCCAAATCCCTAAATCCCCAAATTCCAAAACTCCAACTTTTCAGAATAACAAATTTCCCTAATTCTAAAATTCCAAAACTCTAACACCCCCAAATCCTCAACCCCCAAAATTCCCAATTTCCCATATCTGCAAATCCTCCATGAAATCCAAAAACCTCTATCCCCAACATATCTGTTCCATCCGTCGTTGGTAGCAGCCGTGCAAGCAATTTTTCCCGAAAAACTTTCGGTCACCGAATTGAAAATCCAAAGGGGGGTTGCGCTCCGCTTCCCTCCAGCTCCGTCTCGGGCCGAAAGTAGGTGTGGAATAAGATCACGGCGCGACCCGTTGATCGTGTGCGTGGAACGGGGGCGAGTGTTCGGGCAACGAGCACGACAGAGAAGATTCGAGGAGCAAAAGAGTAGCAGGATCTTTCGGATGGTCGGGTTGAATATCGGTGGTGGGGCCTGTAAGGGCGGTCTGCGCACGCGCGGCTCGCGGCGGAACAGCTTCGCGCGGCGACGCTCAGTCTCGTCTGTCGCAATCCAGTGCAGATATACGTGCAATTACCCTGTCAACAGTGCTTAAAATCTCTCGTGGTGCTCGTGTTATTGCTCCTCGTATGGTGATCGATAACGTTCGCCGACCGATAACCCATCGATCCTGTTCGCGAGTTAAAGGACGCTGGATCGAGTCGCGTGCCGCGGCCACGTGAAGGAAAAATTAAACGTCCCTCCAATTCGCGGCGATTCGAATCGCCGCCTGTCGCCACCGCCGTCCTCCAAACGGAGCCGCGATCAGTCGGTATCGCACGCTGCGCCCGGTGAGTTTGACGTTTCAGGCAACGCGTGCTCCCCAAGTTCAGTTCCCCAAACGGGTGGTGTGCTCGTGTCCGCGTGTAACGATGACCGTCTCGTGAAACAAGTGAAACCTCCGATGCCTTGTCAACAGTTCGCACGATAGGTACAACCTAGTGTGCTGTGTTACTGTGTAAACGGACCAGTGAAGGACTAAGTTCTCAAGGATTCGAGATGACTCGCCACCTGTGGCTAAGTGTACCGTTCGCTTTCCTCGTGATGTCAGGTAAGCAATGTGACAATGTAACGTGACAAATGAAGTTGGATGCGTGTGCTGACATGTGGAGCGCGAGTAATGCGACATAACGACAGGATCACCAGGTCGGATGAAACATCGCCGGGTACATAGCCCGATGTCGTTACCTAGCTTTTTCTAGCCGACTTGCCCGGCACGTCGCCAACAAGTAAACGGCGCTCTCTTTCTTACGTACATACTCGGTCAGCTGGGCGGGCCGAAAAACCACCGTGGTGACGAGTAACGCGAGAATAAAGTTGAGGAAAAACTATGTTCCCTGCTGCCAGCATTTTGCTTGTGATGTCTCGCGCGTGAATCTCCTTTCTTCATCGTTACGCCTCAAGCGTGAAGTAGAGACAAAAGAATGTACGGGCCGCTGAAGCTCCGCTAAGCAAAGAAATGTATATTCTCTTTCTCAAACCGAGCGTGTAAAGGAGTTATAAGGAAAGCACTGCCTTTGTTTCTTCCTTGTTCCCAGTGAATCACTGCTACCGTCGGTTGTGCATGTGCTAATCTCGATTAGTGGAACAATACCATCATACCTTCACTCGCGATACTCGATAGAAATCAGTTCTCATGATTCTTCAACACTAGTACAGATATCTTAGTCTCCATATCTGTGAT
Source organism: Megachile willughbiella (assembly GCA_945859595.2). Lineage (NCBI taxonomy): Eukaryota > Metazoa > Arthropoda > Insecta > Hymenoptera > Megachilidae > Megachile > Megachile willughbiella. The sequence goes on from OX243807.1 coordinate 6,848,897, forward strand.
TATGGACTCAAATCAGGAACGTCTCGATATTCTGGTCATATTTAACACTAGTTACACTGATCTCTGTAATTGTGATTATGGACTCAAATCAGGAACGTCTCGATATTCGAGTCATATTTAACGCTAGTGATACACTGATCTCTAACTGTGATTATGGACTCACAAATCAGGAACACCTCAATATTCCGATCAGATCTAACACTAGTACGGGTACACTAATCTCCACCGCTGTGATTATGGACTCGGTACAAATCACGAATGGCTCAATATTCTGGTCACATCTAACATGCTAGTGATACACTGATCTTCGTTACTGTGATTATGGACTCGGTATAAATTACCAACACCTCGATATTCTGATCTGATAGTATTGATACACTAATCTTTATGACTGTGAGTTTGGACTTGAATCGCGATGTTTCAATCAGAACTGATGTTTCAATCAGATGTGGTATCGTTACATTTTCGTACCTGTGATTATGGTTTCAATATAAATTACAAACATTCTGGTCAGATCAGTACAGTGTACATAACTATGATTACGAGCATGATACAAATCACGAACTCCTCAATATTCTGATCGAATAGTATTGATACACTAATCTTCATGACTGTGAGTTTGGACTTGATTCGCTATGTTTCTATCAGAAGTGATGTTTCAATGAGATCTAGTATCGTTACATCTTCGTACCTGTGATTATGGTTTCAATATAAATTACAAACATTCTGGTCAGATCAGTACAGTCTACATAACTATGATTACGAACATGATACAAATCACGAACTCCTCAATATTCTGATCAAGTAGTATTGATACACTAATCTTTATGACTGTGATTTTGGACTTAACATGAATCACGACGTTTCAATCAAAACTTGATGTTTCAATCAGAACTTAATGTTTCAATCAGATCTAACGCTAGTATCGTTACATCTCCATATCTGTGATTATGGTTTCAATATAAATTACAAACATTCTGGTCAGATGAGTACAGTCCCCTATAACTATTATCAACATACAAATCACGAACACCTCAATAATCTAATCAGATCTAGTACTAAATTGTGATTATGGACTTCATATAAATCACAAGAGCTTCAATATTCCGATCAGCTCTGCACTAATCTCCATGGGTGTGATTATGGACTCACAAATCACAAAGACCTGAATATTTGAATCAAATACTAGTTGCACTCCATAACTGCGATTATACTTGTAGGAACATAATCATCTGATCCCTGAAGGGTCCAAAGTTTGTTCATAACATCACAGTAATGTATTCCACATACCCACGCTAAGTGGTACTTGATAGTAATCAAGTGTAGCCTGTTGTTCGTTAACCGAATACTATCGGATATAAAAATGAGATGTGATATAACAGAAACAGGGAATTCCGTCGATATAATGCGTCCATTTTATACCTACCCCATTGCAGCACGCACGAATTAATTATCGTTTGGCTCGTATGGTTCGATGATTGCACACAATTCAGGCCCTGTAATAACTATGAAATTGACAAAGGAAATTCTGGCAAGTCAAGGCCTATAATCAGAGTTCTTCGTAAATGCAAATCGATTTCATTTCTCTGTGAAGCGATCGAGAATGCGCCCTTTGTGCATCGATCTCTGGTCCCTCACAAACGCGAAATATCTTGCCGATCAGAGAAACGCTAACGAGTTTCTGGTAATTAAGAAGCCATTGCATCGAACTTATCCCTCTTTATTGGCAAGTCCGTAGGCCAAACGGTGGCGCGTTTATCTTTGAGCGGAAATTCAAATCGCTGCGAAGAAGGTTCGTCCCTTATCGCGTGGATTTCCTTTTCCCACGCCTCGATCCCGGCTTGATTACACTCACGAAACTCCCGTTGTTGTTCCTGTGCAAACTCATTTGATTCTAAGCTGCTTTTTCGACGATTCCCGTTGCACGCCTTCTGTCGGGACGTACAGCCGAAGCTTTCCACGGTTACGGATGCTACTTGAGGATTTCACGCTCAGTCGGTACATTGTTAAGACCGGATACTTGACTAAGCTACCGGAGAGTCACTTTTGACTGGCTCGGTCGAGTATAATCTCCGTGGTTGACTTGTGCACGGAGCGAGAGAAACGATTTACGACACATTAACGAGCCTTGGCTTTCCTCTCTCGCAAACTTTACCCACTGACTTAACTGAGGCGAGCGTGTACTGTACAGTGGCAACTCGCTTTATTGCTGATGATGCTCCTCCAAACTCCTTGATGCGTGGATCGGAGGGCTGCTACCGAAATCAGTAATATACCTTTGTGGTGCATATTTCTAGCAAATAGTAGAAATTTTATTGTTTCATCAGACCTCGATGACGTTTGTTAAGCAAGGAAGGGACATTTTTTATCGGCTAAGACTAACCAAGGGCTGAAAGCACCCTTCAAAGTTTCAACCCACAAGTACTCTCGAAAATACCTGAAAACCTTTAATCAGAAAGTTTTATGATTTTTTATGTACAGTAATGAGGTGTGAATTTTACTCTTCAACTTATTCGAAATGACAAAAAGTGAGGAGCATTTCATTCTAAATTCTTTAATATATATTTACATGTATTTCTACATATTTGTTGATACGTATTTAAGATCTCACAACTTTACTCACATGAGAATTTCTGGATTTAATGGTCTAGGAATTTGGTTGTCTAGGGAGGCATAGTTTATCTGGCGATTTGGGAGCCTGGAGATCTTGTATTAATTTAATATTTGTAATAAACTATTTTTAGAATTTTAAATGTCCTAACAGAGTATTATTGTGAACGAATAATCTGTACCGAGGACAGAGTTCTTTATTTACTATTATTTATTGCTATTTGCACTTGTGTTTGCAATAGAGCTGCAGCTCTCTATTTATACTCTGAAAAGAGTAGAGACGACAGTGGAAATCCATGACAGGTACCGTTTTTGCACTCATTAAACTGAAGGGACTGTCTCGTACACGGGTATAAGGTACTTCTTTTGTTCTGGTTTTGCTGCCAACATATAGTTCTACGCATTTTACATTTGGCTTTGCGACTGTTTCGCAATGACTAATTTTGAACTTGTACTGCTCATTGGTTCCATTATATAACATAATTTATTTCAGTCATTTTATTACTTTACATCCTATTTTAATAACCTTCCATAATTGTTACTTTCTACACTTCATAATGTAAATTACTGAAATTATTTAATTTTGTTAGCGTTGAAATTGAAAATGTTCATACAACTTTATTGTTAATGTACAAAATGAAAATGTTGATATAATTGTGTACGATATTACTGTTAATGTACGAGATAAAAATGTTGATTTTAATACAACTTTAATCTCAATATAAAAATGTTAATACAATTTTAGTACAACTTTTACTGTTAATGTACAAAAGGAAAAGTTTTATTTCAAACGCGCTTTAAAGTTCGAACAATGAAAATATACTTGTACTGTCACAAACTATATTTAACCCCTTTTGACATGACAAGCTTTCACCACCCCAAGTTATAACTTTTAATTGAAAATAGTTTTTGATACAATGAGTAATAATAAATTATATTTTAGACTTATATGAAAATACATATTCATATGGGTGATATGATACTGAAAGTGTTAGATGCTCGATTTAAGGACACCCAGTATGTACATGCATTATTTGCATATTTTATGTACACACGCATACTCTTATAAGATTAATCATCGGTAAACCTTGAGATCATCTGATAATCTAATCGTGTTGTGTATGAGTTCATTTCTTCTGAAACTAAATATTATATCGTGGCAATCAGGTTAAAAAATTCGAACATTAAGAAACGTGGCAGGCAAAGATATTGAAATCAGTGAAAATTAGTGCAAGTATAAAAAATTTAAATTACAAAATAAGTTACTAATATCGATGCAAAGTGGGTGAAACATCCTAATAATATAAAATACTTTAATAGAAAAAGTTCCATAATAAATATTTAAGTCTTGAAACAATATACAATAGAAGCTCTTTATTTTCGTAACAGTGAAAGTGAAATTACTCTCAATTCCAATTACTAATTGTTGCAAATGCGTAAACATCTAATAGATTTTAAACTTCCCGCGCATCGATCTCCGACTCCATATTGTTTATCATTCGCGTCTACAATTGCGTAACCATGTACCTTTATTACGTCTTCAAATTATATTAATTAAAGTACACTACACTTATTTTATTTAAAGCCACGCAACCGTAAGGGTAATTAATTGCAATCGTCCATGCGAGGAATAAAGGAAATCAAACAGTACACGTGTTAAAATCGAGACTCGTCTGATTAAATCAGAGTCGACTTTATTGTCAGCGTAGATCAAAGGGTGATCCACTGCAACTTTCATTATAATTAAAGCGAGCCGTGTCTTTGCTAATTATGCTGTCCAGTCTCGCACGTATTTATGCGCAAACGAACGTATAAATTCGTATCCCCGGAACATGCATCCGACGGCGTACACACGCGTGCAACTCCGTTTTTTGCAATTAACGTGCCGTCAATTACATTCGATTGTGCCTTTGCACGATCTCATACCGCGGAAAGACTTTTTTTACAACGTGAATAAATGTAAATGACGTCGAGTAATAGCCGACCTTTTTTCATGCCGGCTAGTATAAAGCCACATAAAGGAGCAATAAGTCCGAGCTCTTTGCGTCATTAATAATCTGCCCATTTTTCTACCAGTTAGAAACTTTTAAAACGCCATTAATTTTTTTCCTCAAACGTGTAGTCAGATAAACCAGTACAGAACGTATGTACCTACTCGTGTGCACGCAGGTACCCGTTTGCAGTAAAACCACTAGGAACATTTCGTCACGAAGGTTCAGATTAGCTAAGCATAAGTCTCTCTGCATTTTTGTTCTATTAATTCCTCATTTGTCCACATTTCACCTGTATGCACGCATTATGGGCAGAGATTATATCTTAAGATTGCAGTCTTTCTAACATTCTGCAAATTCTGATAGGGCTCACTTAAACGCGATTTAACCTCTTAATCTATGACTTCTCTGGTTAGGTCTAAGGCAGAGAAAGAGAAATGTATATTCGTAGGAAAAATCGTGCAGCTACGAGGTTATTCAGCTAATTTAGGTTAGTCATATTTGAATTGCAATACGCGAGGTAACAAATAAAGATAAAGCTATTCGTCCACGCACTCTTAGGTAAAATATGTTTAAAGGCATATAAAGTCCTATTTGTAGTAACCTGTTAGTAAATATCAGTATGTCACTTGACTTGAAAATCAGTCATGCACATGAATTCGTCTTGATACCCGGTTAGCTTATGTGTTTCATGCATGTGGTTAGTGGTCATGCGCATGAATTCGTCTTGAATGGTTTCACAATTAATAAATACGTAAAGCCCGACGATTTCATGAAAACAGTTTCCGAAATTCCTTCCACCCTCTTGCAAACTTTTTGTCAGATGTCAAGTGTGTGAAAAATTGTCGCGTTGTATGAAGGTTGTCATGTGTGTATCTTATGGGATGGCCTGTATGTCTGGTATGTTATGGGAATAGCGAGGAAAATTGACGGGCACCCGAGGTCTGGTATAGTTTATTTCAGCGGTATTGTGGTCATCGCAGTCGCTATGCAGAAACCGGGAGACGCGCATTTACGCCGCAATGGAAATCCGAGAAAGCCGCGAGTTCATTCAAAGCCCGCCAGCTTTTTTCCCCCGTTCCTTGGCCTGAAGAAGTCCGCGAGCCGTGAGATGTATTCAGCGCATCCCGTGGGGACTTTCCCTAGCTAATGCGAGATGAAATTACAGCCCCCCGGGGTTCCGGTCGACAGTCACGCCGTCTACTCGAAAGACACTGGCTGAACCTCCGCCTCCGTCAGCTTCTCTTTCACCTCTGCCTTTGCTTTCTTCGTCCTCTATACCTTCGAATGCTTGTACACACGAGGAGACATTCGTTTCAACTCGTTTGGTCGCTACTTAAAGCGAACGTTTACCCTTAAAATGCTGCCCTTAATATTCAACGTGGGACAGCCCTTCGGAACCACTCTAGTCATCGGTGAAGAATATTCTTGCCGAATTTAACGAGATAATTTTTACGTGGAGATTGATTGCACCAAATACTTGAGACTGTTCTTATTTACTTATTCACGGTTGTGAATACTTTGGTGGCAAGATGGAGTATGGTAAGATGGAGTATAGTCTACGGTATGAGTTCTTTAGGGAAAATATGGCAGTCGAGGGCGAAGGGGTTACTTGATCTTTTAGGGATTCTTGGGAATTTCGAAGTTTGGAGATGGGTTTTAGGAATATAGGAGATTTTGAAGTTTGAAGATTTGGGAACTTGAAATTTAGTGATCTACAGATGTGAGAATCAAAGAATTTGGGGATCTAGGAATTTGAACCTAGAGATTTGGTGATATAGGAATTTGTGGAACTAGGTTATTGGGGGTCTAGGAATTTGTTAATCTAGTTGGGAGTTCATGAAATTGGAAATGTGGGCACTTGGAATTCTTGGAATCTAGGGATTTTGAGATTCAGTGATTTACGAACTTGGAAATCTAGAGATTTCACCTTCTAGGAATTTCGGAATTTGCAAATTTGGTGATATAGGAAGTCGTGAATTTAGGTAGTTGAGGGTATAGGAATTTAGAGATGTGGGGAACTGGATTTCGTGGAATTTGGGGATTTTGAGAGTCAGTGATTTACGAATTTGGAAATCTAGGGATTTTACCTTCTAGGAATTTCGGAATTTGGAAATTTGGTGATATGGGAAGTCGTGAATTTAGGTTGTTGGGGGTATAGTAATTTGGAGATCTGGGGAACTGGATTTCGTGGTATTTGGGGATTTTGAGAGTCAGTGATTTACAAACTTGGAAATCTAGGGATTTGACCTTCTGGGAATTTCAGAATTTGGAAATTTGGTGATATAGGAATTCGTGAATCTAGGTTGTTGGGGGTATAGTAATTTGGAGATGTGGGGAATTGGATTTCGTGGAATTTGGGGATTTTGAGAATCAGTGATTTACGAATTTGGAAATCTAGGGATTTTACCTTCTAGGAATTTCGGAATTTGGAAATTTGGTGATATAGGAAGTCGTGAATCTAGGTTATTGGGGGTATAGTAATTTGGAGATGTAGGGAACTAGATTTCGTGGAATTTGGGGATTTTTAGAGCCAGTGATTTACAAATTTGGAAATCTAGGGATTTCACGATCTTGAAACATCGGAATTTGTTAATTTGGAGATATAGGAATTCATGAAACTAGTTAAACCTATAGGAATTTGCGAGTGTAGAGTTGGAATCTTTGGAATACGAATTTTTAGATTTAGGAATGTAAAGATCTGGAAATCTTTCAATTCGGCAATCTAGAAAGATGACAGAAATGTTTGAATCTAGAGATTCCAGGGACTAAGAGTATGTAGATCCAGGGATTTATGAAAGGTAAAGCCTATTTAGAAATGTAAAAATTTGCAAACTTTGAAATTTGGGAATTTGAAAACTTCACAACCTAATTTTAAAATCTGGCAAATTGAGAATTTCGACAAAATACACCTTGAAAATGTCCGAAATTCCGACAACTTGAAAATGTCTAAATCAATGTTTGACTTTAGCATAAGTAACAATTATCCTGCGACAATTTTCCAAATTTCTTCAGATAGAGAATTATATACTTAAGAGCATGACCTATCGACGAAAGAAAATCGATTTTTTCGAAAGTTTAGTGTGCCTTTATCTCTTAACTAAAGAATAAGAACAGAAAAGGAACGTAAAATAGGTAGTGAGACACAATGAGAGTTGGAGACTTGTGCCAGCTAAACGTTTTGGACTTGTCGAAGCTCTTGCGAAGAGACATTTCGAGGTCTCGATCGAATCTTTATACGTGTAAGGGGTGATTCAGAGCTGTTACTGAAGCAATTAGATGGGCGAGCTATTCTGGCTGTGAATTACGGTGTACTACTTCGAACATGTTCTACGTTCCAGACGTAATGGTTCGATTATCGTTCAAGTAAATGAAAAACTTCTGTGAACTTTCTTATCGAGTCATGTTTCTTTCGCAATTTGTGACATCGAAGTTTAAATGTGGTCTTATTGTTATTATTGTAATCTCAATGTTTGCTTTAAACTTGGTTAAGGTTAGATTACTGTAAGGTTGCTTCGAGGTTAAAGACGATTTGATAACCTCTATGAGTTGATGTCCAAGTTCGTTTTAAGGTTAGATACTTCTGTTTGATTCCTTTTAGTCGAATTGATTAGGTTTTTGGCTTCATTGATTTTGGGTTAGACCAACTGATTTGTTAGACTAACGTTTGATTAGGTTAAGCTAGGTTAAATTAAGATTAAACTTCTATAAGTGGATGCTTGAATCTGTTTGAAGATTGTGTCATTGTGTTTGACAATGTTTTAATTAATTAATAATGTTTATGGCTTTATTGAAGTTAAATTGAACTTAGTTACTATAAGTTGAAAAGTGTAATTTCTGAAAAATGTACGTATTGAGTCAGTGAAACGCACGCGGGCAAAAGTTCTGTTTACGATAACTGCTTCCAAAATGGCGTGTCGAGGAGTTAGGTGGCCGTTCGTGGCCCGAAAGAAATCACACGTGCGAACATGCGGCAAACGGTCGCAAGTGGACGAAGAGGGCCGTAAAGAGAAGACTATGAAAACGAAGTAAAAAGGGACGTGTAATTTTAGAAACGTCTGCGAACTTAAAGAGACGCCGTATACCGAGGGTGAAGATGGTTTAATAATATACACCGATGTCCAAATGGCGCGAATGCGATAATAAACGATTTGACGTGTACGAGCGAGCGTCCTGATACGATACGACATACCTAACCAACAGTGAGAGATTATTATCGTTGGAATCTCTAACAGGAAGCTGCGCGAAGGGTTTAACTAGAAACGTTGAGAAGACCAATCTTGCAGTCGTTCCGTCTCCAAATTTCTTGTGTGCGGAATGAGTCACGCAATTAGAACAGTTTGCGCTTCTCCCTTTGAATGAAAACAGGAAAAGATGATGTGACACGAAGATTGATAATACAAACACTTTGTGAGTCTGTCGAGAGGAGCATCGAGGAAACGTTAAAAATATTATGATTGATCTTCTGATGTATATTTATCAGTTTTTAGCATCGCTCCGCAGATCGGTGATTGATAGCTTCCACGTTCATAAATTGTCGAAATAGTGAATCAATTTTTCCATGATCACTTCGAAGATTGTATGTATGTCTGAAGGGAAATTTATTTGTAGTTTCAGTGTATTTTTATTATTTGATAACCCTTCTTGTTTATTGTGGTATATGTCAATAATAAGACGTCCCTCAGCTAGGCTTATTACTAGGCTTATTACTGTATTAATTAGTACTTATTACTAGGTAGTAATATCTAGTAGTATAATACTCGTAGTAATGTCTTTCTTTGTGTATTGTGGCATATAGCAGTAATAGGACGTCACAATATTCTTAGCTAGACTTGTTACTAGCTTATTACTAGGCTTATTACCTTATTAATTAACACTTATTACTAGGTAGTAATATCTAGTAGTATAATACTCCTATAAGTCTAGTACCATTTTTTGAACGTGTCACAATTTTAGAATTACCATTAGCTACACCATATGAGACTACTTTGAAGTGCTTATAATTCGAATCAAAAGCAAATCTGATTTTCCGATGATAAATTTGGTAATTAAGGTTATAGAAATTTACTACCGTTTCTAGGGATTTTTCAGTATATTGTAATTATGGAATAAGGGATGAATTTGGAAATTTAGAAATTTGGGATGTGAAGATTTTTGATTCTAGGGACTTTTTAGGATTTGATAATTGTGGGATGAGGAATTGTAGGTATTTAGAGATCTAGGGACTTTGGGATCTTGGATTTTGAAGTATGAACATTTGCAATTTTACGCATTTTTGAAGATTTAATAATTGTGGAATGTAGGAATCAAGGAATTTCTGATTTTGGGATTTGTGACGTGAGGATGGTGGATTCTAGTGACTTTTTTGGGTTTGGCTAATGTGGAATATGGAAATCTAGGAATTTGGAGACCTAGGAATTTTGGGATGCAGAAATGTTGAATTCTAGTGACTTTTTAGGACTTGACAATTGGGGAATATGGAAATATAGGAATATGGAGACCTAGGAAACCTGAGAAATTGAGAATTTGAAGAATTAAAGAATTGAAGAATTGAAAAACGGAAGAATTGAAAAATTGAAAAATTGAAAAATTGAATAATTGAATAATTGAAAAATTGAAAAATCGAAGAATTGAATAATTGAAAAATTGAAAAATTGAAAAATTGAAAAATTGAAAAATTGAAAAATTGAAAAATTGAAAAGTTGAAAAATTGAAAAATTGAAAAACTGAGAATTTAAGAATTTGAGAAGTAGAAAATTTGTAAATTTGTGAATTTAGGAATTTAAAAATTTAAGACCGAGGATTTGAAAATTTAAGAATGACCAAATTCCAAAATTTACATATTTCCAAATATAAAAATTCGAGAATTCGAAATCTTTCAAATTCGCATCCATCCCCCATCTAAAGAAACCCTATATCGCGCTCGAGTAATCCACAAATAAAAAGTCAACGCTAATTCACTGCAAGTCGGTCGAAAAATAGAAAAGAACCCTCGAAACTACAATATTCCTTATATCATTTCCGCGCTATTCTTTTATGCGCCATTAAAAAAAGCGGCATAATCATTCCTGGGTTGTACATCCATTCACGTGAGCGCGTGTTTATTCTTTTTACCGAAGACGGTGTTCTTTGTTTGCGGTATATCGGTGTTTGGAACCGCGGAGAATATATTCAGCCAGTGTCAGGAGCAGAGGTCCGCGTTTGATCGCGGTCGAATATTACCTGGTGTGTTCTCGCGGCAATTCGCCGCGTTACGGGTTTCACCTACACGCGTGATCCGTGTCCCGCTTGTAAAAATGTTTCCGCAGGAAAGTTTTTAAGTCCTCGGTTTATTGTCGGTTGTCCCTCGCTTCTAAGAGCCTCCGTGAACGTCAAAATAGTTCGGAACTCGACGTCGCGGTTGCTGCAAAAGTATAACGCGATATTTTCGCGATATAGCCGACCACGTGGCTCGGCTTTTTATTGGGATACTTTGGCGAATTCCGTGTGGAGCACGTTCCGTGAGCTCCTCGTGGCGCACGTGCGTTCCTCGTTAGAGACAGCTACGTTGACTGATGTTCCCTCCGCTAAATTTCTGAGCGAAACGATTCCGAGGGAACTGTTCTTCGCTAGAGCAGGGGTTCTCCAACTTTTGGCAAACTGACGGAACTGGCGAAACTAGCCTCGGGTAACGAGGTCGGTTCGAAAAAGTGATTGTAAAGGTTAGGTGCCATAATTCGCGGGTTCTCGACCCTAGTTGAAATTCAACGGATCTCGGTGTATTTGTTGTGGGGTTAAGAGTAAATCTGGTTTCTGTATGAAAAATATGGTGGGTAAGAACAGATAGGCCTTCTTGTGAAACTTAGGGATTTAGGGATTTAGAGATTTATAGATATGGGAATTTAAGAACTTAGAGATTTATAGATATGAGAGTTTAGGAAGATAAGAATTTATAAATATGGGAATTTAGGAATTTAAGAATTTATAAATGTGGGAATTTAGGGATTTAGGGATTTCTAGACATGGGAATTTAGAATTTTGGGGATATAGGGATTCATAGACATGGAAATTTAGGGATTTATAGATATGGGAATTAAGGAATTTAGAGATTTAGGGATTTAGGGGTTTAGGGAGTTACAAATATGAGAAGTTAGAGATTTAGGGGTTTATATGTAAATATGGAAATTTAGAGATCTAGTGATTTTTAGATATGGGAATTCAGGAATTTAGGGATTTAGGGATTTCTAGACATGGGAATTTAGGAATTTGGAGATACAGGGATTTATTGACATAGAAATTTAGGGATTTATAGATATGGGAATTAAGGAATTTAGAGATTTAGGGATTTATAGATACGGGAATAAAGAAATTTTGGGGATAAAGGGATTCATAGACATAGAAATATAGGGATTTATAGATATGGGAATTAAGGAATTTAGAGGTTTAGGGATTTAGGGGTTTAGTGAGTTACAAATAAGGGAAGTTAGGAAGTTAGGAGTTTATATGTAAATATGTAAATTTGGAGACCTAGGGATTTCTAGACACGGAAATTTCGGAACTTGGGGATATAGGGATTTATTGATATACAAATTTAGGGATTTATAGATATGGGAATTAAGGAATTTAGAGATTTAGGGATTTAGGGGTTTAGGGAGTTACAAATATAGGAGGTTAGGGATATAGGGGTTTATATGACCATATGGAAATTTAGAGAGCTAGGGACTTATAGATATAGAAAGTTAGGAATTCGAGGATTTATATGTACATATGTGAATTTAGAGACTTAGGGATTTATATAGGAAGGTATGGATTCAGAGATTTATATGTATGTACATATGTGAACTTAGAGACTTACGGATTTAAGGATATTATAGACATTTGTAATTTAGAGAATTAGCAATTTATAAACATATAAATTTGGGACAACAATTAAATAAATTTTGAACAACAATTTGATGCATCTTTCAATTTGAAGATCTGCGAATTTGGGGAATTAGAGACATAGATATGAAGATATTTGTAGACCTAACGATTCGAGAACGTAATGTTTTCGAAATCTGGGTATTGTAGAATCTAGTTATTTGAGATGCAGTAAATTCTCCTTAAATACATGTACCTTCATCGCAAAGCAAACAAACAACCCGTAACGATACATAATTCAATAAGAAATTATTGAACGGAGGAAACGTTAAAACCTGGAAGCGGTTCTCACGAATGAATGATTTATGCACAGTTTCAAACCATTCTGAGACACTTCGCTTAAACAGTATAAACTCTTTTTCTTCCTAGCGACTGTAGCAATAAGCAGTGACGAATTCATGCTTCTGAAATATTTCTATATTTCTCTACTTCTATATTTCTATATTTCCATATTTCTATATTTCTATATTTCCATATTTCTATATTTCTATATTTCTATATTTCCATATTTCTATATTTCTATATGTAGTTCCACGTTTAAAGGAAATCGTGATCAAAATTTTACTTAACTATTCCGGAAAATTTCACTTAATATTATAATAAAACAGCACTGAGCATGGGATGTCTTATAAAGTGGAGCTCAGGCTCCCTCCTCGATCCAACCTGTTTGACAAAATAAAAATATTTGCTGTTGTGCAAAATAACAGTTGGTCCCGGTGAACCAAAACACATCAAAATTTCACTGAATATTATAATAAAAAAGTACTGCGTATGGGATGTCTTATAAAGTGGAGTTCAGTTTCCCTCCTTGATCCCTCCTGTTTGACAAAAAAAATATTTGCTGTTGCGCAAAATAATAGTTGATCCCGGTGAACCAAAATACATCAAAGTTTCACTGAATATTATAATAAAAAAGTATCGAGTATGGGATGTCTTATGAAGTGGAGCTCAAGCTCCCTCCCCGATTCCTTTCTTACAAAGAAAAAAATATGTACTGTATCAAATAATAGTTCTTGACGAACCAAAATGCATAAAAATTTCACTTGCTTTTCTCTTTCGATGGAGACGTTCCCTCTTCCGGTAAATCGAACATAATAGAAATCGTGTTTAAACAGCATCTTGAAGGAGACAGGAACAGGACGAGAAACTCTATGCATAATTTGGCAGGGAATCCCATGGAGCAGAAAATACCGTTCGAACGACTGGAGGTTTTCTTACCGTCTACGCGCGTTAATTAATCCCTTTTCAATTAGAGGCCACGCCCTTCTTGTCCCGACAAAATCCCGAAGCGCGAAAGCTAGTGTCTACAGGAGCACTTACCACCATGGGAATGAGTGTGAATTGGAAACGGGGCCATCTTCCTAGATGGGGTGAACGTTTACTTATTGTTAGCTCTTCTCTGTGATCATAATGAACGAGATTAGAGGATTTGACGGAGTGCGAGGAAAACGACTCTTAGGGCTTTGAGAGATGGCTTTTTTATGGAAATGTGAGAATTAAAAGTGGAGGAAGTTTTTCTTGGTAGAGTATCGATTAGATAGTATTTATGATTTAGTGGTCAAGTTTTAGTGCTTGATTTAATCGTTCAAGTTGTGATTATTTTGAAAAATTTGATATAATTGCGATTGGTGTAATTTTCAAGTTGAAAATCTAGGAATTTTGGAATTTTGGGAATTTTAGAAATTTGGGAATTTGGAAATTTAGAAATTTGGGAAATGGACCATTTGACAATTTGAGAGTTTGGGAATTTGGAAATTTGGGAATATGGGAATTTGGGAATTTGGTAATTTGGGAATTTGAAAATTTGAAAATGTGAAAATCTAGGAATTTGGGAATTTTGGGAATTGGGGAAGTTGGGAATTTGGTAACTTAGGAATTTGGGAATTTGACTATTTGACAATTTGACACTTTTAGAATTTGAGAGTTTGAGAATTTGGGAATTTGGGAATTTCAAGAATTGGGGAAATTGGGAATTGGGGAAGTTGGGAATTGGAGAATTTTAGGAATTGGGGAAATTGGGAATTTGAGAATTTTGGAAAATTGGGAACTTGGGAATTTTATAATTTAGAAATTTGTAAATTTGAGAACTTGAAAATTTGAAAATTTGATAGTTGAAGAATTTGAGAATTTTGAAAAATTGGGAACTTGGGAATTTGGAAATTTGGGAATTTGGGAATTTGAAAATCTAGGAATTTGGCAATTTTGGGAATTGGGGAAGTTGGGAATTTGGTAACTTAGGAATTTGACTATTTGACAATTTGACACTTTGAGAATTTGGGAATTTGGGAATTTCAGGAATTGGGGAAGTTGGGAATTTCAGAATTTTAGGAATTGAGGAAGTTGGGAATTTGGTAGTTTAAGAATTTGAGAATTTTGGAAAATTGGGAACTTGGGAATTTGGAAATTTAGAAATTTGGGAATTTAGGAATTTGATAATTTGAAAATTTGACACTTTAAGAATTTGAGAATTTAACAATTCGAAAATTTCGAAAGTTGCAACCTCCGTATTTGAAAAATGTGAAAATTTGAAAAATTAAAGACGTTACAGTTTGAAAATTGACAATTTTCAAAATTCGAAAATTTGATACTTGAAAATTGTTCTAAGGGGAGGTTTGAAAATCTACAAAAAGGAGTAGAAATGAAATACATAGTACTAAGAAAGAAGTGAATTAGGGTTTCAGCGTGAAACTACGATTTGTTATATCGTCTATACTATAAAATTGACGTGTAAGCTGTTAAGCTGGATTATTATAGCAATGATAACAATTTTTCACGGTACATAAATCTCTTTTATCCGCGCGAACAGAACAATAGCACGCGCGATTCGCTACCAAAAATTATAACTTAAAATTCTGCGGTAGAATTAATAAAAGACTTTTATATACCTATTAGATTTTCATTTCTATAAGTTACATTTGACAATAAAATATATATCGTACATGTTTACGGACATTTCAATGGGAATTCGTGTTATAAATTTATATTTCGATCTCTTTCCATTTTTGTAACATTTATTGATTTTTATTGCAACAACAACTATTAATCGCAATATCATCGTTGTCATGTACGATGTTAATGTTTTAGTTATACTTGTAATTTATATAGGCTTTCGAAAATATTTTAATAAAAGTTGATGTTAAAAACTCGTTAGACCAAAAATAATAAATAGTTCGTTTACTATAGAAATTATTTTTGTTTTTTAATAAAATCTTTAATTAATCTCTTATTTATTTGTAATCAAAGTTAGAAAGATATCATTTATTCAGTGTTTATTTTGTTCAAATCTTCAAAATTTCAAAATTTCAAAACTATAAAGTTCAAAAATTCTCACGAACAGATTAAATTTGTGTAATAGTATTTTTCAGTGACTTTTTCAGAAAGTTTGATAATTGCAAATATATCTTTCAGTAAGAAAAATTGTGAACGTATTTTTCATCAGGTTTCTGAAAAATTTTGTTAAACAAATATATTCATCAGAGAAGAGAATAACAATAAAAATATTTTTCATAAAGATCAATAATTAGCAATAATACTAAACTACCTAAATACCGTATAATATCGTTGTCGGTAAAATCGAAATGAGTTTATCAACGTTTTAACCGGTTAATAATCGGATACAACGAACTCGGTTCGAATTCTTAATGTAATTGCTGTTATTTCGAGGTAACGAGAATCCTATTACAGGAACATTTCTTGTTATTTCGTTCAGGTGGTCTGTTACGGCGTATACGGGCACACTGTTAACGTTATCGGTAATTGCAAACACTATATAACAGGTTAACCAAGCACTAAACGTGTTTACGGCGTGAGGCCAGTTATTGTCACGTGTGGATGTTCGGCTAGCTACTTAAATTAGCGTTAATTCTTCGTTGCATTGTACTCCAAATACGAATTCTTGGTACTAGGGAATTCGACAAATATTTATTACTATTTGGTATAAACAGTTTGGGGAATTTTGGATGTTGATTTGAGAATTTGGGAATTTAGGGAATTGGAAACTTAGGAATTTAGAATTTAAGAATTTGGGAATTGGAAACTTGGGGACTTGGAAATTTAGGGAATTGGAAAAGGAACGTAGGAATTTAGAATTTAAGAATTTGGGAATTTAGGGAATTTGGGAATTGGAAACTTGGGGACTTGGAAATTTAGGGAATTGGAAAAGGAACCTAGGAATTTAGAATTTAAGAATTTGGGAATTTAGGGAATTTGGGAATTGGAAACTTGGGCACTTGGAAATTTAGGGAATTGGAAAATTAGGAACTTGGAAATTTTGGGAATTGGAAAAGGAACCTAGGAATTTAAAATTTGGGGAATTTGGGAATTGGAAACTTGGGGACTTGGAAATTTAGGGAATTGGAAAATTAGGAACTTGGAAATGTAGGGAATTGGAAAAGGAACCTAGGAATTTAGAATTTAGGGAATTTGGGAATTGGAAACTTGGGGACTTGGAAATTCAGGGAATTGGAAAAGGAACCAAGGAATTTAGAATTTAAGAATTTGGGAATTTAGGGAATTTGGGAATTGGAAACTTGGGGACTTGGAAATTTAGTGAATTGGAAAATTAGGAACTTGGAAATTTAGGGAATTGCAAACATAGGAACCTAGGGAATTTAGGGAATTGGAAACTTAAGAACCTAGGGAATTCAGAGAATTGGAAACATAGGAACCTAGGAATTCGCAATTTAAAAATTTGAAAATTTGAGAATTTGGGAATTTAGGGAATTTGAAACTTGGGAACCTAGGGAATTTAGGGAATTAAAAATGTAGGAACTTAAGAATTTAGGGAATTGAAAACTTAAGAACTCAGGAATTTAGAAATTGGGGGATTCAGTGATTTCACGATCTGAGAGATTGGAAATTTGATAGTTTTAAAGTTGCTAAACTTGACAAATTATGAATTTGAAAATTGGAAATTTGATCATTTGGGTATTTTGGGATTTTGAAATTTAGAAATTTAGAAATTTGGGAATTTGATAATTAAGGAGTTGAGAAATTCTAAAATTTGGTGATTCAGTGAGATTGAAAATTTTAATGATTTGGAAATTTGTAAGTTTAGAAATTTGAAACTTTATGAATTTGGGTGTTTAAGGAATTTAGAATTTAGTGATTTGGAAATTTGTGAGTTTAGAAATTTGATAATCGAATTTGAAAATTTGATAATTTGTGAATTTAGAAACTTGATAAATTATGAATTTGAAAAATCGGACTTGTCAAATCTAAAAAAGTAATAGCATAGAAATTTGAAAATATTGGGAATTCTAAATTGAAGAATATAAAAAATAATTATTCAAAATGTCCGAATTCTGAAGTATCCAACTTCCAAGTGTAAAGTATGAATTTAAATTTCGCATTTCTTACACTCGTTCACTTACCTAGCGTCCATTTATCAGGTGTTTGTAGGAGGAACCTTGCGGCGAATGTATTTTCTTCAACCCCGGAGCTGAGTTTATGTCGCTCAGTTAGGTTAGTGGGTGGTAGCCAATGTTTGTCTTCTTAACGCACAGCATGTTCTGCACTTTTATCGTTCGCTTACAAATGGGAACCAAACTTGTACAGCTGTCGTGAAAAAGCAGACGTTGAATACTAGAGAAACCTCGAGGGTTCTTCCGACAATTAACTCGATGAAAGATTTATAGGTGTTGGAGCAGTAAAAGGGTGAAGTAAGATGTTTATGGTTCAATCTTTTCCCTCTTTTTGTAATACAAGCACACGTATTAATTTTATGTCGATTGAAATTATATTTCATATAACACTGTTGTATTATGCATTGTAATTCAACTAATTATATTATTAACTTAAAATTTAGAAGACTTTCTAAATTTTTCTTGAAATTTACAAATCTATTTAGAAGACTTTCGACTAGAAAAATAAAATTAAAAAAGTTTTATTTTATTTTAACTATTAACTCATTTAACACTTAATCGCTTAATTTTTGAATTATTATTAAATATACTATCGCACATAAATTTTCAAATAATTATTTAAACCAGAAATGGATTACGTTATTTATATATAGCATACTTTATGAAATTGGAATAACAAATGAAAAATAAAGATTTATTTACTTTAAATGTTCGAAGAGTTTATTTTCGATCTTGTTTTACCTCGGCTTTTATTTTTCATTTCGAATGGTAGATATGGAAAAACCAAATTTAAATGTAGATATAGTAAAAATATAACAGAGTTGATATTTTTATCGATTCGGAACACTGGTTTTTTGCACGTGTTTATTAAAAGTTAAAAATTCCACTTTTTTACAAAATATTTTCCTACCGGTGTATAGACGTCCGTGTTCGTATATTTATACATACACGCAATTATGTAAACTTTATTAATACAGTGGCTCGTATCTAGTTCAAACATTGAAATGCTGTCCGTGGTCGAGATTGAAATGCCAATTGCATGCTTCGACAACAGTTTTGATTTCGTAAATTGCTGTTTAAAAACAAGGTATTCCTGCTTATTGACAAAATGATGATACTAGCTATCATTGAAAAACATCATTGAATTATTAATAAATCATCACATTTATAACTTAATATTAATCAAGTTTTAAACAATTTAAGTTCTATAAATACATGGGCAAAAAATTTCAAGAGAAATGATATAAATTATTCATGTGATGTATTATAATTTTAACATATGAACGAAATTGAGAAAAAAATGGACACTTTCAGTTCAGGAAAATAAATCTTTTCAATATTTTTATTAATTATGAAATTTTGTTGAAAATGTAGGAATTTTCCATTGTATTTTATGTTACATATTTGAATTGAAATTATGAAGGATTCAGATTAATGTATGTTAATATGTGTGGTAAAATTGAGATGTATGTTAAGTATGTTACATGACGTAACATATGTTCCATCTATGTTGCTTGTTACATATGTTAATATGTATGTTAATATGTGTGGTAAAATTGAGATGAATGTTAAGTATGTTACATGACGTAACATATGTTCCATATGTGTTTGTTACATATGTTCAAATATTCACTATAATTTACTACACGTTTTAAGTACATGTTAACTATAATTTACTACACGTTTCAAGTTGATATTTACTACAATTTATCACACTTTTTATATAATATATGAACTATAATACATTCATGTTTTAAGTACATATAGCTATAATTTGTTACTGCTATAATTTATTGCATATTCTAAGCACACATTAACAATTTATTAAACATAATTCCGTAAGTGGAAAATCGTGTTCATCTCAACAGCAACCCTTATTTATTCTAAGCCAAATTGCTATAGACGTTGAATAAAATGAAGTACGTGATATGTTTATAAATCCATAAATCGTACGAGGTTCACTGTACCTTGAAATTCTGCGAATTTGTGGGGCATGATATATAACCTAGTCACATAATCTCTTTTAAGTGCATCAGTGTATAAAACAGGTTAATCGCTTTCGTACCAAAGGCAGTCGCAAAAATGCGTGCAAAAAATGTCAGGCAAAGCTTCCTTTTTATACATGGAGAATATTATATTGAAATATGTCAAGATTTCCGTTTCTTTCTTGCTCCGTTATTCGATTCGATGATATTTACATGTATCTCGTTCAGACAGAAGCACGATTTATTCATGTACCTTTGTATTATGTGCAAGTTAATATTTACAGGACGATAATTTTAGAAATTTTTACAGAAATAAGATACACGGTTTTTTAAATCAATAAGAAATTCTCAAAATTTTGTTTAATTTTCAAATTCTCAAATTTCTGTGTTTTTAGATTTATCAATTTCTTATTTGTGAATTTGTAAACTTTCAGGATTACATATTTAGTATTCAAGAAATATTTAAGATTACATATTTCAAAATTTCACTAAGAACATCAATTTATCGACAACCTTTAATTTACTAACAACCTAAATTATTGAAAATATTATGAAAAGTAATAAAATCCTAACCACTGCCTCACCCCGCACGCGAACCTTAACATGCGGCAGTAACATTTTAATATTAGAATTTTAAGCAGCAGTCTATGGGCCACCCTATATAAATATCGCACATTATACTCATGTTTCGTATACATTAGTCACCCATAGTAGCAAGAAGATTAAACGTTAAATATTCATGAGCCTCATTTACAAGGTATTAAGAAACGGGTTTAAACAGTGTTCGCGAAAGTGAGCGTAAAGTGCCGTAGAAGGATAACTACTGTAATCAGTATTGTTTCAGAACATTATTACTTTCAGTGTTACGAGCGATTTAGTTGGTCAGGTTCATCAAACAGAAATTTATTAATCGCGTGCGATCCCCTCGTTAAACGAAAGCTATTCTTCAGCGGCACTATTGAACGGGATTTTCTTTCGATTTCCTTGTTATTTACAAATATTATTGCTATTGTTTACAGATTTTATTATTACTATTCTTTACAGACATTAGTCTGTTCTTTACAGACATTAGTGCAGCTTTGGCAATATTTAGCGACAATTAAAGGAACTAAGGAACTTCGAATATTCATAAGTGCACGTTGGATAATTGTATGACCGATAAGTGCTCTCTACTTATTTTTAATGATGTCAAACAACATGTCTATGTATCCGATGTTCCGAAGTGAACGTATCTATGTATCCGATGTTCCGAAATGAACGTGTCTATGTATCCGATGTTCCGACGTGAACCTCATGTCTATTCGTGTCTATTTCGACTGCGTCCAAAATGAAGATACAGCGTGTCTCTGTTCGCTTAAATATCTTGGTCGGTTCCAAAAATACGAGAAAATATTATTTACAGAAATTGTAGGGTTTAAGAAACTGTGTAATCTGGTGTAAATGGTATTTTTGTAAGTGGAGGCATAGAGAAGATATAGCGGTTTATGTTTCCTTAACCTCTTAGGCACGACGGTCCACTATAGTGGCTTTCGCGAATGTCATAGTAGACATAGCGCCACTATATTGGCTCACTGTCCTGGCTCACTCGCTCACCGTTTCAATCGAATGATCGTTTTCATATGTTTTGATTCGCACTTTTTTGCCTTCATGTTTCATAAAAGTATTAACAAATCCCACAAAAGTACATTACGTGTAAATAAAAGGTACGCCAAGTTTAGGCATCATGGGAGCACCTCTGCACTAATACACGATATTGGAAACATTTGGAAATTATTTCGTGAATTTTCTAAAAAAGTAAATTATCAAAGTTAAAGTATATCTTTGGGAAAAATAATTTAATCATCAGAAACTTCATTCCAATGCACTCGCGTGGAGAACAGCATTGTCACATTGTAGTGCTGTTTACGCGTAATTTTATCTGTGTTAGGACAATTATTTCATACAATAGTAATTCAAAAGAGAACTTGTAAGATTTTTTAGTTGGGAATGGCTCAAATAAATTTGAAACATCAATTTATATTCGGTTCGTTGTGTCTATATTAAACTGTTTGTTTGTCTTACATTTACATCTCCGTTACATGTTTTGTAACACGTTTCGAAACAGCATATCGTTCAGATTTATGACCTTTGACATTCACCGCATCTCAATGGAGTCTGCTGATTTATGCCGACATTTTGTTTTCGTTCGTGGCAGCAATGAGAATGGAAGAACACATGGAAGCTTTTGCAGAAATAAACAGCAGCAACAAATATATGGGTTTTTATTGTCGTTAGATAAATACGTATTTTAATGATAACAATATTATGTAAGTTACGCCATTTTGAAGCGTATAATTCGAACTCTGCCGTATAAAAAAGCAGCCTAAAGTTCAACCGTGCCTAAGAGGTTAAACATTCTGGCAAGCAGATGTGAATAATAACGAACTAAAAATACTCGATAGTATGTGACTCCTGTTATTACCTATAACAAGAGGTTACTGCTGCTACCTATTGAACAAAGTATCCGGAGAAACTAAAAACGGTATATTATTCTATTGATAGAAACTTGGATCGAAGTCTAATCCTCTCGCCATGGTATTGTACTCCATGACTTAACAATTATGTTGGCTTTTTGAAAGTTCATCGCAAGAAAGAGTATAAAATATTCGAGTCGGAAGTCTATTGTTTTCGCACAATTAACGTTTGAATGGGAGCGAGTAAGCCACTCAAACTACTGGAACAGAAAATTGCGCGTTGCTCAGGCTTCGTTTTCAGTTCCCTGTTTATTCGGAACTTTCGAATGATTTATACAGAGGTTTATACGTATTCCTGATATAAACGGCAGGATATTCGCGGAATTAAAAATTCCTTTATTTGCGCTCGTTTCTGCGAGGCGCAGCTGCTTTTTATCGACGAGTGCGCGTCATTAAGTAAAGAATTTTTATTCCGACCGAAACGCGACGGAAGTGATTTTGTACGAATTTCGGGAATCTGAGAAATTTTGCATTTGGAGATTTTTGGGTTTGGGGAATTGCAGCTTGCGAATTGGGAAATTTGGTAATTTATGGACTTGCGAGAATTCGGGATTTTGGGGACTTGTGAGTTTGGAAGTTTGGGATTTGGGAACTTCTGTATGTAGGTAATTGGGATTTGGGGACTTCTGTACTTAGGTAAGTGGGTTTTGGGGAATTTCGTATTTAAGTAATTAGGGTCTGGGGACTTCTGTATTTAGGTAAGTGGACTTTGGGGAATTTCGTATTTAAGAAATTGAAGATTTGGGGACTTCTGTATTTTGGTAATTCGGCTCTGGGGAATTTCGTATCTAAATAATTAGGGATTTGGAGATTTCTGTATTTAGGTAATTGGAGATTTGGGGATCTGAGAACTTCAAAGTTTGACGATCTGGTGATATGGTAAAAGTTGATAATTTTGAAATTTGGAAATTTCAGATTTAAGAATTTGGAAGTTTAGAAGTATCGCAATGTGAATTTGGAAATTAAGGAATTTGTGAATACAAGTAAATATGAGTAAATATTCGTAAACTCCTAAATTATAAAAAAAGTATAAAAATGATCAAAGTCAATATAAAAATTAAAACAAAATGAAAGTAAGCGTTCAATATTCTCCTCCAACTCGTACCACAATTTAAAAAAATACAAACTCGTTAAAAGAATTTTTCAAATTTACCCAGTGAATTCTGATAGTGTACTAAAGTGTACAAATATAAGTGAGCTGCAGCAGAAGGAGGGGAGGAAAAACGAGTAGGGGGAGGAAAAGGGGTGAGATTACAAGTATGACAAGGGTTGCCGGCGAGAGTGGTGAAAGTGGAGGAATGGCAAGTGGTGTAAATCCAATTTGCGCAACATCGGGGGTTACAGTATTTCATTCATTAGTCCTTATTAGGCTGCATTATGCACAAATGAGTCAACCTGTGCTGCCAACCGGAAATTAGGCATCTATCTTCTTTTCCCCTCTCGAGCGCAGTCTCTCTTCTCGTCACATGCAGTCTCATAATCGAGCCAGCGATGCTCTGTTATCGTTCTACGAACTACTTTATGGTGATTACTGGAATTTGTCTATTATTAACGCCTTGGCATATGTTTCATTGCACCGTCACTTCTAACCTTATAAAGCCCCAACCATTTAAAGTTCCAATCTTCCAAAGTTCTAACCTTCTAAAGTTCCAACTATTAGTCCCAACCTTCCAAGGATGCAACCTTCCAAAGTTCTAACCTTCCAAAGTTCCAACCTTCCAAAGTTCTAACGTTCCAAAGTCTGAACCTTCCAAAGTTCCAACCCTCCAAAGTTCCAATCTTCCAAAGTTCTAACCTTCTAAAGTTCCAACTTCTGATAGTCCCAACCTTCCAAGGATCCAACCTTCCAAAGTTCCAACCTTCCAAAGTCCCAACCATGCAATGTTTCAACCTTCCAAAGTACTCATCTTCTAAAGTTTGAATCATCCGAAGGTTCAATCTTTCAAAGTTCCAACCTTCCACTGTTCCAACTTTCCAAAGTCCCAACCTTCCCTATGTTCCAACCTTCAAAAGTCCCAACCTTGCAAAATTCTAACCTTCCAAAGTCCCCACTTTCCAAAGTTTGAATCACCCAAAGTTTCAACTTTCCAGTGTCCCAACTGCATTCCAATTTTTGAAAGTCCTAACCTTCGCACATTTCGATCATTCTAAATTCGATCAACCTTCTTAACTTTCAATCTTCCTAACTCCAAAGCTTCGAATATTCAAAATTTCTAAAACTGAAGCTCCAAATTTTAAAACTTCGAATCACCTTATTCCAAAGCTTGCAAAGGCTTCTGTGTTATCGTTCTACGAACTACTTTATAATTGCTAGAATTTGTCTATTATTAACGCTTTGGCATATGTTTCATTGCACCGTCACTTATGACACGTGACAGAAGACAAAGTGTACCAAGAGTAAATATCTGTAATACATATAAATATACATAATTCGTAGATAACACTGATAGAATACTATTATTGATATAAAGTATTAATATACAAAATAATAATATTGAAAGGCGAGTATAGAATATGTAGAAGTATGTAACTAATATGACAGACTAAATGGTGCATAATGCAAACAGCTCGAGCGGAAGCGGAAAATATAAATCTTTCCAGAATTTCACGCTTATTCCCAGCTACTGAGACGGTGAATCTTGCAAGCAAAATAAACAGCACTTTTTTGTTTGGTTTTCATAAATTGAAAAAGTTGCGGTTATGATGCTGCGAGATAGAAGAAAGTTTATGTTGTGTGGTTATTTTTTAACTCTGAAAGATAGACATGTACTATAAATTTGAAATTTAAAGCATACAATTCTTGAAAGATTTATTGTTTACGATTGTGAGCTTTTGTTATTAACGAAAGTTTTAGTGATATTAATACGATTCAATTTTCTTTTCATTATGTTTGCAAGAAAAATCACTGTAAAAAATTCAATGTAATGAAATCTTTAATCTTCATATTTTCCTACAGCTTTTGAAATTTAGATACTAAAAATTTTCAAATTAAATAATTAATTTTAATATCATTGTCACGTATGGTTTCTTATTGTTAATCTATAACAATTTCTCATAATTAATAGTTGAAAGAAAAATTTTGGTAATAAAAGTTTAATAATGCATTAAATAGTAAAAATAAACAAAAATTATTTTATTGTGAAAATTGTCCTGAGAAGAATCTATAACTTGTCGGTCAATAGCAGCACAGTATCAGCAATTATTTTATACTGACATTTTCCAGGATACCTTTCTGGAGCAGTTAAGCAGGTTCTAATGAAAATGTCACAATTAATACGGGTAGGAAGTAGAGCTTTAATAAAAGGTGTCAAGCTCGAGAACGTCTCCAACGCCTTCTTGCTGTAGAGTCATCGTGCGTTTATGTTGAAGAATTTATGATTCTGTATTTTCTTTCTTTCATTCAGAACTGAAAGACTTTATTTGACAAATTTATTTTTTATATTTAACATTTTTTTAAATTTCTGAATTTTTAAATTCGGAAATTTTGTGACTTGCAAGTTTAGTTATTTGCTGATTACAAATACTAGAACGTAGAAATTTAGGAATTTAGGAATTTGGAAATTTAGGAATTTGGAAATTTAGAAATTTGGGGATTTAGAAGTTTGGAGATTTAGAAATTTGGTAATTTAGAAATTTGGAAATTTAGGAATTTGGAAATTTAGGAATTTGAAAATTTAGGAATTTGGAAATTTAGAAATTTGGAAATTTAGGAATTTGGAAATTTAGAAATTTAGGGATTCAGGAGTTTGGAAATTTAGGAAGTTGGAGATTTAAAATTTGGAAATTTAGAAATTTAGAAGTATTGAATCCTGTATTTTAATACCTCTGCGTCATTATAATTATTATATCCACAATACATTGTAATGTAACTGTAAATAAATAAAATGTATTATGAAGTAAAATTTCTAAACGTAAGCGATTGTTGAATGCCGAGAGCACACTTTCGTTTGTCAGGAAATACGAGGTTCGAAATCAAGTATTTAATATAGCAATGGCCACTTCATAACAGCGACGAGTAATGTTATCGGTACTACTGTTGGTTCATTTCTCGTTTCCGTTGGACTTAATTAACAGCTTTTTCTTTCGTTTCACATTTTCCGGACCTTCGACCTCTACTTTTAAATGCATGCTTTTTGCAGCGAGCTTGTTACTCGGCAGCCAATGAACCGAAAGAAGCAATTAACGCGAAGCTGCGATGGAATTTGACCAGTAAACGGTATTCCCTTTCCCGATGAAATCGATGCTTGCTCCTCGAAACTCCTTCATGATTGAAATCTCGTTCAGATTCTGAATTGTTATTTCGCAAAAGAATCGCTCGGATAAAACCGATAGATACTACGCTGACGTTTCGCCTGCTTTTTCCTTTCCTGATCTTGATACGAAACCAAACATGGGAATTTAATATATCACAGTATAACCTTTTCGTGGATACGAATTTGATTCTCTTCAAATTATTGCCTACGAATCGATATCTCTCTTATATTTATTGCTTACTTTATTCGTTAGACTCGTTTGTGCTTAACTATTTGATTTGTACTGATGTCAACACACGAGTTGGCGCGTGGAGAGGCTGACGTGTTTAGAAGAGGCACAATTCAATAGAAAATGGACGCATCAGACGTATTTTCGGCGGTAGTATTGGCACGAGCGGTCGGACACTAATTATTATTTTTCTCAAATTTCAACTTTCCAAAGATCCAACCTTCCAAAGTTCCAACCTTCCAGAGTTCCAACCTTCCAGAGTTCCAACCTTCCAAAGTTCCAACATTCCAGAGTTCCAACCTTCCAAAGTTCCAACCTTCCAGAGTTCCAACCTTCCAGAGTTCCAACCTTCCAGAGTTCCAACCTTCCAAAGTTCCAACCTTCCAGAGTTCCAACCTTCCAGAGTTACAACCTTCCAAAGTTACAACCTTCCAGAGTTCCAACCTTCCAGAGTTACAACCTTCTAGAGTTCCCACCTTCCAAAGATCCAACCTTCTAAAGTTCCAACCTTCCAAAGTTCCAACCTTCCAGAGTTCCAACCTTCCAAAGTTCCAACCTTCCAGAGTTACAACCTTCCAAAGTTTCAACCTTCCAGAGTTCCAACCTTCCAAAGTTTCAACCTTCCAAAGATCCAACCTTCCAAAGTTTCAACCTTCCAAAATTCCAACCCTCCAAAGTTCCAACCCTCCAAAGTTCTAACCTTCTAAAGTTCCAACTTCTGATAGTCCCAACCTTCCAAGGATCCAACCTTCCAAAGTTCCAACCTTCCAAAGTACTCATCTTCTAAAGTTTGAATCATCCGAAGGTTCAATCTTTCAAAGTTCCAACCTTCCACTGTTCCAACTTTCCAAAGTCCCAACCTTCCCTATGTTCCAACCTTCAAAAGTCCCAACCTTGCAAAATTCTAACCTTCCAAAGTCCCCACTTTCCAAAGTTTGAATCACCCAAAGTTTCAACTTTCCAATGTCCCAACGTTCCTGAATTCCAATTTTTGAAAGTCCTAACCTTTGCACATTTCGATCATTCTAAATTCGATCAACTTTCTTAACTTTCAATCTTGCTAATTCCAAAGCTCCGAATATTCAAAATTTCTAAAACTGGAGCTCCAAATTTCAAAACATCTTCTCAAAACTTCGAATCACCTTATTCCGAAGATTCCAAACCTCCAAATGATAGGCAAACGTCTCACTCTCTGTGGAATTGTAGAATTTGTATAAATACTAACTTCGAAAGTTCCATCTCTGTCCATAAACCAACATGGTTCCATCCCGCGACACAAAGTCTATTTATAAAAAAAATTTCGGCACTAGAAAAATGACTTCTGGTTCGTTACACGAGAATTTCGGACGGCAAGAAAGCACGTGACGATTTTTAACATTTCCAGATGTGGCAGTCCGTTTCTTCCGACACGCCCTAACTACTTATACTTTATACTCTTCCGGGCAAACAGTAATGGCGTCAAGTCCAATTGGGAATGATTTAACGTCTACTGCATAAAAACAGACGGTTTACATAAGTACGTCGTTGTCATTCGCACCAGAATCTTTTTTGGGCTCTTTCAGTTGCCTCGTATACGAGTAGTCTCTCATTAAGGTTTCTTGTTAACACTGAACAAAACAGTGTCTTCTGTCTCCTTAATAATAAATTAATCTTCTTTTTATGGTTCTTCCAGCATTTCATTTATGAACGAACTTTTATTGATATATACATTAATTCATTCTATTTGTGTTACATTTGCATAATGTGACACGAAAGTATTGTTAGACGCAGTTTATAGCTTGACGTTTAGACAAAATGGCGGGACACACTTTTATATCTCGTTCTGTATATTAGAGTGTAGTAATTTTTATTGGTATTATTATTATACTCATTCTGAATGGTAGCAGTTCTTATGGAAATATAAAATGGTTGTATTACTTTCTATTGTGAATTTAGTTGCAGTAATTTTTATGTCAATGTGAAAGAGTTATGGTAATTACAGAGACATAATGTGATTTCAGTTTTTTATGCATGTATAAAAAGACTGCAGTAATTTTTATACAAACTTAAAAGGGTTACAGCGATTTTTATATAAAATATAAAATTGCAGTTATTTTTATACAGAATATAAAGTGGTTGGATTTTGTATGTCCATATAAAATAGTTCCAATAATACTTATACAAGTATAATACTTATAATACTTGTAATAATACTTATACCAGTAATGTTCATATAAATAAAAAATAATTGCAATGGTTCTTGACTAATGAAACATTGTTATACAATTAGAACAAATATCTAGCCTTATAAATATAAAAAATAAATTGCAAAACAAGAATGCAAATCCGTATTTTCGTACCATCCTCAACAGGTTTGTCCACATCCACAGGCACAAACACAGATGAATTTCAAGACAAACCCAGCTAAGAAGAAAAACATATGTGCGTTTCACTCGAAGTGCCACACAAGAGCAACACAATTTCAAGCACATGAAATTCATTCTCGAAAAAACCCGTAATAATAGTTATCGAACCGTTAAAGATACGAAGAACCCAGCTCGAAGTGCTTTTCTGCACATGCCATCCCCTTTGTTCCCGAGTCAGTGACATATGTTCGGAACCCTAGAGGCTCTTTTTGAATCATGGCTGTAGTGCTAACAGTGGTTGAAATAAAGGCTCAAGGCACTAGGTCATAGTAGATGTACCATTGAAACGTTGAATCCCGGCTACGGTTTGCCTTACTGTTAGCCAGCCTGAATATTTTATCGGTTTTTCGAGCGACAGAAGGATTTGCGGTGAGATTGCTCGTACAAACACTCGAGCACCGGACTCCCTCCGCCGCGATTTTCATAATTTACCGGCTATATTTAACGAGATAAATTCTTTTACACGGCACGTGGAACCGGAGTTACTTATCGCCTAGTTTGTTCTGGAAGATCATTCGTCAGGTTCTTCACGAAATCGTTACTCATGCGGACGATCAGTCGGAGAGAAACCGGAGTTTGTTCTCGCTCGAAAGGTAACTATAAATCAGTTGGCGGCATCGTCAATGGCTTCTAAAAATATCATGCCACCCTTGGATCAGGGTGTAGTACTCGTGTCTACGAGCAGTCGACGTCGTTACGGTCTTTACGTGTTCCCATAAATACGCCATCACGATTTGTCAAACGCTAAATCGATTTTTAAGGAAACTTGTGGAGCTGGGTAGATTGAATTAGTTAAATTCCGGTCAATTTTAACCCTTGTCGGATGTGGGTCGTAATGCAAGTACATTCCTTGGTATTACGAGATATTTGGTTTGCAATGAATTTAAAAATAAGCATGTGTTAGGTAATAGTTTATCCAATTAAAATGCTAACTGCACCCAAACTTGCACTTTCAAAATAAATTCCTTCACTCCTTATCCTTGAAGAGTCTCATGACGCACAGTTTAAATGTGACAAATCTTACTCTGGAACTTTTAACACGTTTCAATTTAAAGTGCAAGTAGTCAAGGGTACATAAAATAGTCACAACTGAACATAAAATAGTCACAACATTTAAACTTTATTTGTTAGTATCAATATTGTAATTGTGAATGTTGTGCCTGACACACATGATGACAAGGGGTTGTTAAATATCAGATTTGAATTATTTTCACTATAGATTGACAAAGATGTATTAAGTTTCATATTTAATCTCCATTTCTTTCAGAAAGCCTTTCAAAATAAACGGCTCATGTATAAATAGAGGTTAAAAGCGGAAGGAACAAAAATGAAGAAACGCGGCGAATGCAGCTCTAATTACATTTGCATTAAGCTGCATCCGGCGTCCGTTAAAGCAAGTGCAATAATTGCGGACTTATCGTGGCACAGCATGGCGAGCGCAAGATCGATCAGCGCAAATACCGAGAGTGTCGAATAGGGAGAGGAATTCCCGATGGATTAGCGAGGGTCTTGTAAGGCGTTGATATGCCTCCAGGCGTAGACAAGGCTCGTTCAAAATTTCGATCGTTCATTAACGAGCCGTTTGCACCAGTTGCCGGCTGTCCGCTGCTGCTAATTACTCTTTCATATTGTGCCGGATACGTTGTAACTTCTGCTAACGCGAGCATCTGAACGTCAGATGTTTCAAAACGTTACTGTTCTTCGAAGACGACGTACTTGAAGTCGATACTGGAGATTGGGTATTAATTGAAATTCTTCAAGTACTTTGAATTTATTGGGTATTTAGAGAGTGGGGGTTTCGGGACTTTCGAATTTGGGCAGGTGGAGATTTTGGTACTACGGAATGGAGGAATCATTGGAAATTTGGAGATATGAGAGTTTGTTAAATTGGTGTTCTGGGAATTTGGGACCTGGGGAGTTGGATAGTTGGGGAATTTGAAAATTTGAACATTTGGAAATTTGGAGATATGAGAGTTTGTTAGATTTGTGTTCTGGGAATTTAGGAACTGGGGAGTTGGGAAATTGGAGAATTTGATAATTTGGAAATTTGGAAATTTGGAGATGTGAGAGTTTGTTAAATTGGTGTTCTGGGAATTTAGGAACTGGGGAGTTGGGAAATTGGAGAATTTGAGAATTTGGATATTTGGAAATTTGGAAATTTAGAAATTTGGAAATTTGTAAATTTGAAGATATGAGAGTTTGTTAGATTGGTGTTCTGGGAAATTAGGAACTGGGGAGTTGGGAAATTGGAGAATTGGAGAATTTGATAATTTGGAAATTTGGAAATTTAGAAATTTGGAGATATGAGTTTGCTAAATTTGTGTTCTGGGAATTTAGGAATTGGGGAGTTGCGAAATTGGAGAATTTGAACATTTGGAAATTTGAGAATTTGGAAATTCGGAAATTTGGAGATATGAAAGTTTGTTAAATTGGTTTTCTGGAAATTTGGGAATTTAGGAACTGGGGAGTTGGGAAATTGGAGAATTTGGAAATTTGGAAACTAGAAAATTTGGAAATGAAATTTGATAATATGAGAATTTCTGGATTTTTGTATTCGGAAATTTGGGGGTTCAGTTTAGAAATTTGGCAATTTAAGAATATGGGAATGTTAACTAAGGAAATTGAAAATTGCGAAAACTAAAATATTAAAAAACAGAAATTAAAATACTAGAAAACTGGAGAGCTATAGAACTAGAAAACTAGAAAATTAGAAAACTAGAAATCCTAGAAACTATATAATTTGAGAACTTGAGACATATTTATAAATATTACAACATAAAATTTGCAAAACTGAAAAAAGAAACAGAAAACAGAATTTTATAAACCTTGAGAATTTGAAAAATTTAGAAAAATTATCTAGAATGATAATTTTGTTAAAATTTGAAATGTTAGAGGAGCTATAAATTTCGCTAATTTTTTATCATCTTTTTCTTCTTCTCGGCGTGCTTGTCAGCCAACAAGAAGAGACGTGCGAAAGTAATTGCTTAGCAGCATACTTTCTCGCGCGGTTCGTTTGCACATCAATTTTTGTCTTCGCTCGTGCAATTGATACGCGAGCAGGTGCACTCGAGGCTGTCGTAAATTTTTTAGATTGCACGGAAGATGGAATTCATGAAGAACCTCTATTCTAGCTTATTACATTAACATCGTATTGAGAGCTACGTCTTTGCAACATTTCTATATCTGCAGAGAACGAACCTATTGAAAATCTTCTAAATTATTAATAAAATTATTATAACTGAATCCTAGTAATATTTTCTATAATAGTAGTTGCTTTTTCTTACCGAATCATTTATTTATTTGACAAACAAATTTTGCATTTTTAAAGATTTAATATTTATAGAAAGCTTGAGTACTGAATAATTAAAAATTGTTAAGTAAATCTTTGATTAATTCGATTATAAAACTCTAAATCTTTCATGAGCAATTCTGTATAGCACCATAATTAAATGAAAAATAAATTAGGTAACAATATTACCCTCATGATGATTTGGAAATTTTGGAACTCAAATTTTGATGATTTAAAAAGTAAGGATTTTCGAAATTTGGAAACTAAGACTTGACTTAAAAATTCAACAACTTCATAATTTATGATTCTCAAAATTAGATGATTGTAGAAAGTGAAGATTTAAAATTGCTATTTGAGGATTTGTTAAATCAATGTTCATACCTAAATCACCCGATGGAGCGATAACAGATTCTCCGATAACGAGCATTCACCGCCCACTTCTGTCAATTAATTATTCCTTCGGCTGTTTATTACCTGTCATAGCTGCCTTATCCTAAGCTAGTTTAGCCCGTCACGAGAATGCGTTTGGCCTATGAATGCAGATGATGAACTCGACGAGTATCACGCAAACTATGTTGAATAATGCGAGAGCAATGGTAAAAGGGCTTGCGTACATAACCCATTCTAGGTGCCGGTTACAAGCTATCCGCGTGACGGCAATCAAATAGCCACATTCTCATTCGCACATTAACCTGTTTCACGAGAACCTTTGCGATGAATAAACGAACATCCTTGCCATGTGTTTGTGTCCTTCTGCGTTCACTGTTGTGTCCTCTCCACTGGGATGAATTTATTCTCATGGGGGCTTTTATGTCGAGGTACTTGATGAAGTGATCTACACCTTCTCTTAATACTGAACCC
The DNA here is from genome assembly GCA_945859595.2 of Megachile willughbiella. Classification (NCBI taxonomy): domain Eukaryota; kingdom Metazoa; phylum Arthropoda; class Insecta; order Hymenoptera; family Megachilidae; genus Megachile; species Megachile willughbiella. Next base: position 6,882,295 of record OX243807.1, read on the forward strand.
AATGGCTTATGTACACTTACTTCAAAATGAAATTGAGCAGTGCATAAACGTGTGATGGGACTAACATTAATAGCCAAATTAATGTACAGATGTCAAATAAGAATAATAATGACAACAACTGCTGAACGCATGTAGCATCTCACTCACATCTCGAGACGTTTGCCGATCATTTGGAGGTTTGGAAGCCTTGGAATAAGGTGATTCAAAGTTTTGAGAAGACGTTTTGAAATTTGGAGCTTTAGTTTTAGAAATCTTGAATATTCGAAGCGTTGGAATTAGGAAGATTGAAAGTTAAGAAGGTTGATCGAATTTAGAATGATCGAAATTTGCAAAGGTTAGGACTTTCAAAAATTGGAATTCAGGAACGTTGGGACATTGGAAAGTTGAAACTTTGGGTGATTCAAACTTTGGAAAGTGGGGACTTTGGAAGGTTAGAATTTTGCAAGGTGGGGACTTTTGAAGGTTGGAACATAGGGAAGGTTGGGACTTTGGAAAGTTGGAACAGTGGAAGGTTGGAACTTTGAAAGATCGAACCTTCGGATGATTCAAACTTTAGAAGATGAGTACTTTGGAAGGTTAAAACATTGCATGGTTGGGACTTTGGAAGGTTGGAACTATGGAAGGTTGGATCCTTGAAAGGTTGGGACTATCAGAAGTTGGAACTTTAGAAGGTTAGAACTTTGGAGGGTTGGAACTTTGGAGGGTTGGAACTTTGGAAGGTTGGATCTTTGGAAGGTGGGAACTCTGGAAGGTTGGAACTTTGTAAGATTGGAACTATGGAAGGTTGGAACTTTGGAAGGTTGAAACTTTGGAAGGTTGGATCTTTGGAAGGTGGGAACTCCGGAAGGGTGGAACTTTGGAAGATTGGAACTCTGGAAGATTGGAACTCTGGAAGGTTGGAACTTTGGAAGGTTGAAACTTTGGAAGGTTGGATCTTTGGAAAGTGGGAACTGTGGAAGGTTGGAACTTTGGAAGGTTAGAACTTTGGAAGATTGGAACTTTGGAGGGTTGTAACTTTGGAAGGTTGGAACTTTGGAAGGTTGGAACTCTGGAAGGTTGGAACTTTGGAGGGTTGGAACTTTGGAACGTTAGAACTTTGGAAGGTTGAAACTTGAGAAAAATAATAATTGGTGTGCGATCGTTCGCGCCAATTGTTCAACTACCGAAAATGCGTGTGAGACGTCCATTTTCTATTCTAACCAATCGTAGTAGTTCTTCTAAATATCTGGGTCAGCTTCTTCACGCGACAACTCGTGGATTGACATACGTCACATGTGAACCCTGTGCGTCATGAGTGCGTCATATTGCAGAGCAAATGGTTAATACAAAAATTTGAAATAAATATTTTTGAACGAAATTTTTAGTGTTATTCGTATGATATATGAATATCAAAATAGACAGTGGCAATTAATAAAATAAATATTTTTGCAAGGTCATAATATGCAGGAATTACAAAGTGGGTACGTTTGCAATTAGACATAAGTCTATTAAAAAATAAATACTTTTGCAGTTTGTTAAATATAATATGTATTTTGTTTCAACAAAATTCGATAAAGAAATAATGAAATAAGTAACAATTTGATTAAAAAATGATCATCCTTATTGAAGAGCACGATGTATCAAATGAAACTTGAACGATTGAAATATTGTAGGCAGTCTGGCATCCAATATTTTAAAATCCGATATTTGGAATGCGACAATAAATTTTAATTCGCGTTAGTTAAATCAGATATGAATAATATTTCGACACGAATTCAAAGAAATATTTATTCTCTGACCGACTTCAACTGATACTTCTATTTGTGGAATGACAAGAGAATCGATTCATGTAAGAAAAGCCGAGCTTATAGTATCATTTATCTTTTTCTTTCGCCGTTTCTTTCTCTCTTTAATGAAACAAGAGTTATGACCCATCTCGATTGTATGAAGCAGCTCGTAAAATACTAGCGATATCAGCTATTTATGTGGATCGTTAAATCTTTGAGTTGAACGCCGATATTTCTGAAAATTTATTGAAAAATTCTTTAATATTATTTTGCTGTAAACAATGATAAATATCTCAAGAATTATTTGCGTTGCGAATGGAGCTGAATTGAGAATGGTGGAATTTGAGGTTATGTCTAGTTTGGGCGGGAAATTTGAAAATTGGGTCATTGGAAAGTTGGGTATTTGGAAATTGGGAAATTTGGGAGATTGTAAATTCGGGAATTTATAAATTTGGCAACGTGGGGATTTGGAAACTTAGATTTCGAAATTTAGGAGTTCACAAATATAGGGATTTGAGATATAGGAATTCGGAAATTTAGAGATTTAGGGATTTAGAGATTTGGGAATTTAGGGATTTGGAAACTTAGAGATTTGGGAATTTAGGAATTTGGGAATTTAGAGATTTGGGAATTTGGGAATTTGGGAATTTAGGGATTTGGAAATTAACAGATTTGGTAATTTAGGGATTTGGAAATATAGAAATTTGGGGATTTAGGGATTTGGAAACTTAGAGATTTGGGAATTTAGGGATTTGGAAATTAACAGATTTGGTAATTTAGGGATTTGGAAATGTAGAAATTTGGGGATTTAGAGATTTGAAAGTTTAGAAATTTGTGAATTTAGGAATTGGGTAATTTAGGGATTTGGAAATTAACAGATTTGGGAATTTAAAGACTTGGAAATTAACAGCCTTGGGAATTTAGAGAGTCGGGAATTCAGAGATTTCAGAGTTCAAAAATATGAAAATTTGAAAATTAAAAAATCTGAGAATTTGAAACTTCGAAAATCTATAAACGAATGTCAAAAGTTCGAAAATTGTATGGAATATAATATTCTGGCCCCATACTTGTTACCCTCCAGCTTCCAACATTTTTCGCCTTAAATCGAGGCGAAATTAAAAATACAACAAAGTAGTGGCCTGTTTGAATGAAACAGCAAAATCCAGGTGTATTTTTAAAACTGCATCCCCTTACACATTTCCACTTTTCCCAGGAACATATAAAGAAAACTCCTATAATAGAATGTATTCTTTGCCCTTGTTTGGTTCATTTCTTTGTTCTCGTGGTATTTGAACCATAAAAGCTTTAATTTTGCTGTGCTCAAAGGCTGCGTTACGCTGCGAATGCACGTTAGACAGAAGAGGGTTGACAACAAACCTTTAATCGTGGCCACAAAAAACAATACGCCTGACGATAATTAAGGAAAGACAAGCGTACGAAGTGTTGAAAGCAATGAGAATTTAAACGACTGCGCCTGTTTGTCGTCACGTTAACTGTTCTATGCTTTAAATTAATGAGACCGAGACGCGACGTTTCGAGTTTTGTTTTCGAACGAGTGTAGTTCCAGTTGTTTTAAATGATATTAATAATTAAACGACGGAGCATGTTTAATTAATAATCGATTATGATGGTTATAGGAACTCGAATGGTAATTCTGTAAGGGTAGTTTAATAATCTTTTGAGTTTTGAGGTTAAGATTGGTTTTAAAATATTTCATAATTTTTGTATGCACATCTAAAGTAATTACATATCGATTGAACAAAATTATATGAATTTTCTAATTTCCGCACATGTGCGCATTTTGTGTGTTTATTCTGCATATGCTTTGCATGCGTTTTGCATACACTTTGCATATTTCTACTATACTATAGTCGCATAAATTTCAGGAGTCATGATATCCTCCACGTTTTTCAAACCTATTAAATTCAATTTTCATTTTTTGTTTTAAGAAAGTTAACGATATTTATTTTGTTTGCACCTGTGAATTATGGTAAATGAAACCGATAGACATTTAATCAATAAATTAGCATCAAATTAGCTATTGATAAATAGCAATAGCAATCAGTTTATACAAACGTTGTGAACAGTTAATTTGTTTCTAAAAATTATTGTAAAATAGATGTTACAAATATTATGCAATGATAATATTATATTTTACAAATATTGTGCAATGAAAATATTATATTTTACAAACATGCACTAAAAATATCATACTTTTATTAAAAGAAGACTTCATATCAAATATTAATTAATTTGTATTTGAACCAACGTGAAATAATTTCAGTATTAAATGTCTGTATGCTAAATATAATTTTTCTTTTGTCGTTTTCTGAATATTCCTTCATAAATCGCACAGCAGTTCATGTTACACGTAAACATAAGTTTTTCGTCGAATTTATTCCTGTTTACTTTGCTACTGCCTGGGAATTGAAGTAAACCAGCGCAGAACCCAATATCCAGCCAATCACTGGATCATCCCTCACTTATATATCTCTTATCGATTTCTTCTTACGTTTATTGAATAACTTCTTGTCTTCTCCAAATACAGCCGAAGTTTGAAAGCATTACGATCAATTATTATTCAATAAAAATACATATTTTTATTTACATGTGTTTATTATTTTAGTTCGATAGATATTGTTTGTAAAACATGTATTACATTCATTATACTGATTATAGATACTCTACTTTCTTTAAAAAAAAGTACGATTTTCATATTTAATAAACTATTTAAAAAAAGTAAATCTAATTTCTGTACGATAATTGTTTTCATAATTTTCATAACTGTCTATATAATTAGATACAAGTCAATTTTATTTATCAAATAGAATGTACTTTAATAGCATAAAAAATATTGTATAATGAACTTTAATATTATGAAAAAATATGAACTCTAATATTATAGAAAGGTATACAATAAACTTTAATACTAATATTATTATCAATTATAAAAATTATACCAATTATTTCAAAAACATAGTATCAACTGAGATTAATGATACCAATTATCATTTTCACCTTCTCTAAATTTAATACGAACCGTATAATATCAATTTAACCTCTATTTAATTATGTAACAGTATTAATAATATTAATAATAAATTCTACAATAATGCTTATACCTACAAAGCTTCAGATTATCGATGTCATTTCAATAACAAATACAATTACTTTCACAATTTTCGATAAAATTAAACTTAATCACAAGGCTGTTCCAAAATATAATACAATATAATTGTTACCAAACTGTTATAAAATATAATATAATATAAATGTTCGAAAATATAATATAAAATAATTATAACAAAATTATACAGCACTTGAAGATAATCGATAGCTGAAATAACAGACATAGTATTTTTATCTCGCAAAAAAGTGGACAGACCTGAAGAACCTAAAATAATAGAACATATATATATTTGGCCGATAGTATTAAAACTGCTGCTTCGTTTTCCCAGCCATTGTTTTTGCAGCGTTCATTAGCGACGGTCAAATTGTTTACGTGATTTTAATGCGTTCGATTTCCATTCCGCAACACTTGACAATGCATTTATGTCCAGTCATGACGTTCGAAATATTGGAAACGCAGACGCAGTATTTACATACCTAGTGTACAGGTGGAATGAGGATTTCCTGTTAATATTCACGTAGGTGGCGGAACAGCTTATGTTATTGACCGGCGTCCATTAATAAAACCGCATTATCAATGATAATACGTGGAATTATCTTTTGCGAGAAGGACGATATTCGGTGGACAATAACGTTATGTGAAACGTCGCGTATCCGAATAATCTTTCAACATTTTTGAAAATCGAATAGATGAATGTATGAATATAAAGTGACTGTTGTACATTAAATTTCGAATGAAGCTTTCGCTGTATTTCGGTGGAGTAGATTGGGAATAATTGATTAACAGTGGTAACGTAATAATTAAAGCAGAGATAAGGCTTTGAAATTTTGTTAAAATAGATGTAAAATTTTTTAACAGTAGAATTCTTGATACGTGTTTAATATTGTTCTTTATTCTACCGTGTATTGTACTTGAGTGCATGTGGTCGTGTTACCACTTATCTATTTTATCTATGTTCTCATGTGTCAGTTATAGGCAATTCTTATAGTTAGTGTTTCACAATTTTATTGTTCTACTCTTCTACTATTTTATCATTTTATTCGTCCACTATTTTATCATTTTGTACTACCGTTTTGTAATTTTAGCGTTTTTATCCTTTCTGTATTTTATTATTTTGCCATACTACACGTCTACTGCTGTACTATTCTACTGAACTATTGTTCTACTACTCCACCACCCATTTTACTATTTTACATTTTACTATTTTCTAGTATTGTACTACTGTACTATTATTCTGCTATTGTACTATTATACTATTGCACTATTCTCTACTATTCTAGGGTTCTACTATTCTACCATTTCAGTATTCTACTATTCCAGTATTCCACTATTCTACTACTATTCCTATTATTCTACTGTTCTACTATTCCACTGGTCACACTATTCTACTATTCCTACTTCTATTCTACTTAGTCTACTATTTCACTATTCCCATTAATTCTACAACAATTTTACTACTCTCACCATTCTACTATTCTATCGTAGTACTATTTTACAACTTTACTACTATTCTACTCTTTCGCTAATCCACCACCTCACCACTATTTTAGCCTTCCACTGTTCTACCCCTTTACCTGTTCTACCATTTCACTATTCTACTTTGGCTTGACTGGTAGATGTAAAGGCTAGGAAAAATGAATGAGAGTGGGATAGCGTTTCGTTGGCGACCTGCTAGTGCGGATGTATGGAGGGGATGGACAGAAACTATATATAGGAATCAGAAGGCTGGTTGAGTACTAGCGAGAAAGTCAGTCTCTTATGCGCCGTCTAGTGGCAACGTAGAAGTGTAATCGCCACACTACCATTCCACTATTTTACTATTCTGATACATTATTGCTACCTTGCTATTCTACTGTTTTATTATTTTACTACCTTCACTGACTTACTCTCCTACTATTCCACCCAGATATTAATTCCCTAGTTTTTTCTCAAGCTATTATTGAAGCCTACTACTCACAGTCTACTTTTGAAGTCTACGATTGTAGACCGTTAGTTATATCAGCTGTGAATTTTCGTGTTTGGAATTTATAGAAACATGAATTTGAGGATGAAGGAAGAATTCGCAAAATAAAGTGCTTTAGAATGTGGATATTTAAAAATTTTTAAATACACGAATTTTGAGATAGGGGAATTCAGGAATTTTTGTTGAGATTTCTCAACGCATGGCAGTATGTATGTGACTGATACGCGAAATCTTTTGCCTTCTCCTCTTCTTCGCTGTTTTTTCCAACGTTCTACAGTGGCTTTTACTATAACATAATAATATGAATAAATAGATTATTGAAGTACAAAAGTGAATATCCATTACTGTAAATCTGCCTATAATTCTAACAATTTTAAAACTAGATGAACTATACTTTAAGAGATTCCAATTCGTAAAATCGCAAATGAACCGTAGCGAATACCAACCAATCAGACGTGAAATTGAATAATTCTCCCGCTCCCTCGCTTTCCAATTCTTATTTTCTGCTCGATAGCAACCGCTTCACTAGGCAAGGTACACACGAAAAAAACTAGGGAATTCGTTAATGACTACACGAGCGAAAAAGTAACGGGCCAAACAAGAGGGAGAAGAATCAGTCTCCTCGCTTGATTAATTAAAACCGCCAAGCGTATTCCCGAGGAATCGAATGTTGGACGAACGTTGAGGGATCAGTGGGCCAAAGCTTCGTCTCTGGTTTTCTCGCATGGTGCAATTTGTCGAACGAGAGAAGGGTTTCCCGAATTTCCTCGAGCGGTTTTCACAAAGCGAGGAAAACCCAGAGCGTATCCAGCTGATCGAAGAATCTCCGCTCGGGAGATCCACGGCTTTTACTCCGCCCCGTGTTTGTGTGCGCGCACACGTACAAATTCCGCAGTGTACGTGTGTATTTTTCTACGCGTGTCTGAATGTTTGTGCGCGCGTTTGTGTGCGCGAGAAAGCTCGCAGAAGAACCACGTTCCTCGAGGGACGGTCTTTTCGCTAAGCACGTTGAAAAAAGCTTTCCATCGGACTCCGTATATTTGCGGATCGAGCCTGATCATCGCTTTCGTGTCCATAGGAAAATATTATTTTCTAGTTAACTGGCTATGAATATCTGATCGCACCATCCATTCTCCTTTTATACGACCGCACACTTTCCATCTGAACTAATTTTCGGTGTACCCACGCGTACTGGCTGCCTTTATTCGACCCCGCTGGATGTTGGTCCAATAAAAATTGCCTTGGATAGAAATTTCGTAATTCGGTGTCAAGATTCATGGCTCATGAATCTTGTTTGCTCTTTTTTTTCCCTAACTTTTTCGTACAGAAATTGACTTGACTATGAGGGGACTTTATACTATGAGGGGTGACTTTTCAAACGTTTCCAGAGGTTTTGTATCGCGACTTGATCATTTTATAAGTTACATCAATTTTATAGGTTTTATTTAATTTTGTATCAAAATATTTAGGCTTCTATTTAAAAGAAGGGTGCAAATTTAATTCTTTTGAAAAAAGCGAAGGGGTGAGTGATATTTAAATTCAATTTTGAGAGATCAAATTTAAAAATTTTTTAATTTATTGATTTTCTGATAAATCAGGGATTTAAGAATTTCTGAGGATCTAAGATGGATTGAGCATTAGAAAATTTGATAATTCTTACATCTGAAGATTTATTAATTTTTGTATTAATATCTGAATTCTTCAATTTTCAAGTTGTTTGATGTCCATTTCCAAATTACTAAATTTCATAAATTCTTAATATCCAAATTCGAGAATTTGAAAATTTTTAATTTGAGAAATTGAAAATTCTGCAATTTGTAACTTTGTGCACTTTAAGAGTTCGCCAATTTGACAATTTCTTGATTGTAAAGTGGCAATATTTTTAATAATATATTTGGCCTATAGACATATAGAACTATGTGTTCACATATGGCGTCATGTGTTAATCAAAGTCAAAGTACAGTGAAAGTCAAAGTGTCAGTTTTTCCTTACATTCAAAGAATAACAATTTTATAACCTTGATGTCAACACAGGATCAGAAAATTACTTTCTTATTTGTTCCGACGATTCATAGTCCGAAGAGTATAAGCGAATGTTCTGTTCTTGAAGATGACTCAGCTCCTATTTTGTTTGCTGCAAAAGGAAAAAGAAGCTCGTGATTATTTTTATTAGGGACATGAGGGCTATAAAGCTTCCATTCAAGATGAAATACTCATTCTTCGTGTTCTCTGTTCACGAACATAATTTACTTCTTGTTCGCTTCTTATATGATAGATGGCACTGGGGAAATTTCTTTTGTACCAATTTTCATATAAATCGTTATTAATCCTTTTATGAGCTGCAAAAAATTAGGATGTCTTGATCACGAATAAAAACCAACTATATTCTACTAATGCAATATTCCGTAATTTTGAAACGCGAGTTCTATTTTTTCATTTTTTTTCCAAATTTTCAATTCATCCTGAAACGCTTGAATGTGCATCAGCACCAGTTCTCTATTTTGTAATTTTTGAAAAGTCCGAATAGCATGCATAGTATTCGAAACTTTCGTGAAATTTAAAAACTGGATGTTTTTGATGCATGCTTTTTTTCCACTGCTTTCAATTGGGATTTGTTTTCATACTCGTTGCATGCACGCATATAAAGTGTAATACCTGTACGTGCGTGACTCGAATGTAACGAAGCTGATTTGCTGATTTTCGTTGAAGCTTGTTCGAATACGTTCAAACAATTTTGCAAACACTGATTTGCGTTGCGTACAACTTTTTGAACGGAAGTAATAACAGCAGTTTTATCGAACTAAATCAGAAACCAGTTTATTTCATTTTTTTGTCTGTGAACACACATTTGCGTGTGTTAAATACCGTTAATAATTATTATTATTAGTTACAATATTATAACTCATGTTAGGTTAGGTTAATATAGTAGTAGTATATAACCTAACATATATATTTTTATATTGCAAATTTAATAGTACAATTTGGAAGTATAATAAAATAATACGAGTACTTTTAATTCGATAAATGAAACAATTGTTAATATAATACGTACCATGTACAAAATAAATTTGTATACTAATATTAGTTAATAAGAAAATATGATAAATAGATATCCCACCAAAATTTCTCATGGAAATTGCCTACTTTTCTATTGAAACGAACAGAAAGTTAATCAGTCTACTTTCAAATCTGATTGCAGCTTTAAAATGGTGGCTCACCGCCATTTTGGAACACGCTATTGATACTACTGCATGATGGAAATTGAAATTCTCAAATTATTTCAAGTTTATATTATAAATATCATTTTTTATTAAAGGATCCTTTCTGATACAAATTATATGTTTATTGTTACTTGTTCACATATCACTGCACAGTAATGTGCAAATGTAAACACATTAGTCGATTGCATATTAAATCGCGAAATCCGAAAATCAGCAAAATACGATACATAAATGTCCCACCAATATTATTAGTTCTCCGATGAAACGAACAGCGAAATTTATTTTCAAATTTATCTTTAAATCCGGTTACTTTTAAATTAAATTGCGGGAGATGGTTCGTCGCCATTTTGGTTCGTCACCACACTTGTGAATAATTACTAAACAGAATTACCAATTAAAATTTTCAAGATGTTTCAAGTTTATACTATACACATTTCTCTGTAAATAAATTTTGAATCAAGTTTTAATAAATATTAAAATTAATATTTATGTTTCTTAATATTTCCAGTGATAACGCTTCTCAAAATTAGAAATAAAAAAAATTAAGATACAGAAGAAGTGTAATTCGAATGAAAGGTTAATTCAGTACCGGATTTCCGATCAATATAGTCATTAATAATATCGTAAATTGCCATTAAATCTAGCTTAAACGTCTTTTCACATTTTTCCGCTTAAAGACACTTAATTGCTTTCTTGGCCCAATTCCTCTTAAATAGATTCCCGTTAATTACCTCCAGATGGAATTGTTTTTATTTTCTTCGTCTGCGCAAAAGAAAAGCAGGGGCAAAAAGTAATGGCTTCCATCATCAAATGCTTAAACTTTATTTCTGAATAATTACGCAGCCATCGCGAGATCCATTACAACAAAACATTAATTTTGTTTTTGCAATATTATTTCAAAATGCGCCGAAAAACATTGAAACGTATTTTCTCGTAGATGCTTTTTTCTGATGGAATTTTGTTTTTCCGCGAAATACTCTGCGTGCAAAAAAGACTAGGATATGAAAAAAATGTACCAGTTTGTAGGATTTCTCAAATTGTAGTATGAAATATCTCACTTTGGAGGATGAAATATTTCATGAAACTTTTTTTGTGTTGTAAGCTAATACTTTTTTTTATAGTAAATTATGGGGAAAGTTAATCTGCAAAAATAGCAGTGAGATAATCTAGGAGAGGATTTTCTGCTTTTCTAAATTGCAGGAATTTCTTGTGAATTATATTATTAAAAATAATCGTTGCTTTTGTGGTAATAATTAGTGTAATAATAACTCCTTTTCAGTTACTGTATTAACAATAATTATTACAATAATATGATATATTAATAATAAAAATTAAAGTACAACTTTATATTACAATTTGAAAATATAATAAATGCATAACGAATTTCTATGTATATTTAAGTGTCATGAAAAATTAAAACAAGATGTTAAAAAAATTATAGCAAAACGTAAAATAAAATGGTGAATAAATTAAACTACAGTCTAGAATGTTAAAGAAACATGAATTATGGAGAGAATCTTTGTACAGTTTTATTTTTAGAAAACAAATTATGAACAGACATGCAGAGACCAGTATAAAATGTAAATTTATGTTACTTTAAATTCCGCAACAATTGGAATGCGCATTTCGTGGTTTTCATACATTTTTTATTAATGCAATTCTCTTAACATAGTTGTACAAACTAATTATCATGTACCTTCGGTATAATTTAAACGCAATTAGTGTCGTCACACTATGCGCTTTAAAATAATCAATACCGAGCGTGAGAGAATTTAAGCTTGATTGCTTCTGCATTTTCGGGATTTTGCGATTAGATGTATAATATTATTATTAAAACTGATATGGTAAATTAAGATGTTGATAGTATTATTTTTATTTGATGTTCTAAGTTTTTAGAATGTAAAGTTTGTATCTTTTTTTTCAGCCTTTGAAGATTTTATTATTTTGTATAAATGAATTTCAAATTTATAGGTTGTGAATTCGTACATTTTTTTACTTAGGAATTTGTATACATTTGAATTTCTGAATTTAGATATTTTTCATTTATTTCAAGTTAGAGAATTTGCAAATTTGCTTCAATTTGCAATAAGCTTCTAAATTTGTACATTTAACAATTCAGAATTAGACATTTTTAAATATTAAATTTAAATGATATAAATTTCTCTATTTATAAGTTTTTCATTTCGAAAATTTGGAAGTTGAATTTGCACATTTGAAAATTTGATATTTTAGAGTTTTTAAGTTTCTAAATTTTTACATTCAAAAATTTGTAAAATCGTGACTTTGTGACTTCGTAAATTTGTGAATTCGTAATTTCGTAAATTCGTGAATTCGTGAATTCGTGACTTCGCCAATTCGTGAATCTGTAAATTTATTAATTCGTGAATTCGCGAATCTGTAAATTCGTGAATTCGAGGATCTGTACATTTGTGAATTCGTGAATTTGTGATCTCGGAAATTCGTAAATTTTTTAATTTGATATCCCAAAATTTCAAAGTGCCCAAATTTTCCCTTCACAAAATTAGAAAATAGACCTTAAAAATTTGCATATTTCCATATTTGTGTATTTGCGATATAACACAATATCAAAAATGACTAAAATAATATTTCAACAATCCGAGTCCTTAAATCGTCTTATTTCACGCACGTTCCTTTCAAATAACCATTCATACTGATCGTCCGATGTCTCCCATAAAAATATCGAAACAGACTTCTATTCTGTACCTTTCAAGGGTCTCCATTTGCGTACAAATAACCGATATCTCGAAAAATATTTTCGAAGAACGACCACTTTATCAGCACGTTTATCGTTATTTTAATTCCTCTGCTACCTTTCTCAGATTTATGTCCGGGGGAATATAATCATTCGATTCGTTTTTTCTTTATCTCATCTGTACCTACTTTTCGAAGGGGAAAAAGTTTAAGTCCTGGCTGGATTTTCCTTCTTATTTATCCTTCCGGAAGGAGATTGAAAATTATTCGACTGAATGAGATAAGAATTGATCGGACAGTTAAATGCTGGGCTTTTAGATCAAGAACGTTTATTTCAAACATTTGAATATTTTGTCTTTTAACTATTTTTTAATATCTCTGTATATCAGTTGTTTACAGTTTTTCATTGCTTTTATTTTAAAATTATCTATACTTGTTCGTACATAAAAATGAAAATATGTGGTTATGAGGTTAGAGTATTAGTACATTTTATAAGTTTGAAAAACTTGACTGTAAAATCCTTCATTTTTATTTTATTTTTATCCATTTTGCTCCATATTATTACACACAACGTGCTGTATAAAATAATACTGGTCCACTTTGTTGTGCACAACACACTTTACAAAATGGCGGTGCACTGTTCATTTTCAGATCAAATTTGCGTACACAAATAAACGCTACAAACCAACCGATCTCAACAAAATCCTTCTAAATCTCCCAAACAAAATGAAAAAATTCACTTATAATTAATGTAATAATTTCATCAAAACTTTTCCAGATTTAAGAATCCTTAATATTTTAGTTTCCCTCTTAAAATTTACAGGCAAAAATTAAAACCTGAAATAAGATACAAAAGCAGAGCGAATTAATATTCTCATAAAGAACGCAGTATAATACTAATTCTCGAAAGCATTGATAAGCGAAAGAAGGAAAATGATGCAGACGGAACGATATTTCCCGACCTAGCTGGATATCTTTAGCACGAATGTTAATTAACGGAAACGGTAACTCTCAGAAATCTTGATTATCTATAGCGCTTGATAGTGTGTTATAGAAGTTAGGAACATCGTTATGCACTTGCACCACGTTTCAGCGCAACTCTTTTCCAGGCGTAATCTGCTAGAGGATCCTTGGTTTGCGTGTGCAGGATAATCGGCTTATACTGAGTCGATTATCGTCGTTATAGCTTCGTAAAGTATACTATGCTTGGTTACCCTGCGATTGGTCAATTAAGACAAGTTTTAATTTCGTTCGTTAAAACTGGGAGGATAGTTTTAAGGGGACGCGTGGCTTCAGCGAATGTGAACAGCCCAATGTTCCGTATGTGGAATATATGACATTTTGTATTTAAGCAATTTATTTTCAAAATATATTTGGTGAATTATCATCGTGTTAGTGATTGTTTATTTAATTTTATTGAAATACATTGCGTAATCTGTTGAAAAGAATATTGGGACTTTGAGGTTAGAAATATTTTTACTAGGATTTTGATCATTGTTATATTACTATCTCTATGAATATAATATACGTTTTACTATATCTTATTAAATATATATTTCTGAAGTTATCTTCGTGAAGATTTGAATATTCGCAAATTTTATAAACTACATATTTCTATATTTTTAAAAGTGCAGACTTGGAGGACGAAAGACTTATGAATTTGAAAATTTGAACATATGATCATTTGTATATCTTTAAATTCATAAACTCGTAAATTAAAAAATTTAATAAATCACATATCTCAAAATGTCCATCTTGCTAAATTTTCACAAATCAAGTACGCAAACTAAAAAAATTGTGAAATACAAAAATTTATAATCTTGCAGATTTAAAAATTTGTAGATTTGTAAATTGGAAAATTTGACAATAGAGTAAAAATGTGGAAGTTTCTTAAGTTGGAAAATTAAGTTGAAAAATAAATAAAATTGAGACAAACTGAATGTGGTGAACATTATATCTTCGAATTTCCATTCCGTATGTTGGAAGACCGATTTATGTTAGCTATTTCGTTGTACCGATCCACGAGCATGCAATTTTTAATAGAACTTTTCAATTTCCTACCGGACATGTTCCCTTTCCTTCGGACATAGTCATCCTTCATGGTTTCGGTGTTATGGTTCCCCTGTGCAGATTTTCAACGTCTCGACGATCTAAGAACGGACACTCGACTCGTGATATATTCATAAAACTCGTGGCGTACCTTCTTTTTCATTCGCTATGATCTTTTCAACACTTTCGTCCCTCGATACCAACTTTGCTCTTTGCTGCGTGAGAACTGCTACGATTCTTGTTCTAGAATTTGTTTATGTTAAACCATTTATCTGGTGAATTATCATGAAATATGGATGTGAATTATAAGTACTGCAAATTGAGAGTAGAAGACGAAAATTTGAGTGCAGAATTGGAAAATTAAGTTTATCGATTTTTTACAATTCATGTGGATTGATGTGAAGATTTTGATATTTGGGTGCTGTGGGAGTTTTAACTGTTAAACTTAGAAATTTGTTTAATTAGGTATCTTTTTGTGACCCACCTAGATTGAATTTCCTTAATTTCAAAATCTCTGAATTCTTGAAGTTGTACTTTATAAATTTATAAATTGACTAGTTTCTAGTTTTCAAGTTTACAAATTAGCAAATTTTGAAATTTTCAATTTGTTAAATCTCTAAATCTTTAATCTCACATATTTCAAAAATTTTCAAATCTCCAATTTGCAATATTTCTAAATTACCAAATTTTAGAATTTCTAAATTCTCAAAATTTCGAATTTTTAAGGATCCAATTTCTCAAATTTTCAAATTTTCCAAGACCCCAAATTATAAAATTTAAACACCTCCAAATTTTCAAATTTATAAATTCCCACATCTTCAAATCCCCTAACTCCCAATTTCCCAAATTTCTAAATCCACAAATTCACAAATCCCCAAATCCACAAGTCCTCAACTTCTCAAATACCAAAATTACTAAATTCCTAAATTCCTAAATCCTTAACACTCTAAATCCCTAAATCCCTAAACCCCTAAATCTCCAAATTTCCGCCTCCCTAAATCCCCAAATTCCCATATCCCCAAATTCTAAAATGCAAACTTCCAAAGATTCAATCATTGAAATTCCAAATTTTCCAAGTTTTAATTTTTCATCCACTGAAATCTAAAAATTCCCAAATCCACAAGTCCTCAACTTCTCAAATGCCAAAATTACTAAATTCCTTAATCCCTAATTCCCTATATCCCTATATCCCCAAGTCCCTAAATCCCTAAACCCTTAAATCTCCAAATTTCCAAAACCCTAAATCCGCAATTTCCCATATCCCCAAATTCCGAAATGCAAATTTTCAAAGCTCCAAACATTAAAATTCCAAATTTTCCAAGTTCCAACTTTTCAACCACTGAAATCCCCCAACCCAGTGCGAAATTTGTTAATTATTTTTCTGCAGAGAATCATAATTTTCTGTATAAAATTGATCACATCGTACACAACAATTGAAATAATATATCGAAATATGAGAATCATTCTCTGTAAGTAATTAAACACGTAATACCACGACAAATGCAACATTAAAATTCATGTTTTATTATACAATCAGAAGGAGAATTTGTAATTGCACATTTGTTTCGCTAATTATAACGAATTAAAGCAATAAGGAAATTTATGTTTCCATATTAAAGAGTAATTTTCGTACGAGAATAATCGATGCGTGTGCAAAAACGTTTAATAAATTTCTGTAAAATATTAATTGAAATCGTGTGTTTGCATTATTTCAGTCACCCATAAATTTTTCAGCTTCTCATAACTTTGCATAATTATCAATTTTTCATTATTTGTATGAAAATTATATTATAAAAAAGTCGTTCTATCATATTTCACAGTTTTTTCTTTTAAATTTATACCAATTGATTGATTGAAAATTCCGAACAGATTTGTTAATGAAGTTCTGTGTAACAATTAATTAAATACATTGATTAAATTCTTTCATCCTCCAATTACATCCACAAAATGACAAATTCATTCATTTATTTATTAAAATATTATTCGTATGGAATCGAAAGATAAAACGTCAAAAGACTTTTTTATAGAACGTACATTGTTTTGTGAATTTTGTCTTCTTTTCTAATATCTTTTTTGTATCTTTCGTCTCTCCCATATTATTTGCACACAAAACAATCTCTATTCACCAATTTACGATTATTGCCAACGTAAATCATCCGTAAGTATACAGATACATATTGTTCTGCAGAAGACAGCAAATTTATCATTTAATCAAAATTATATTGAACGTGTTCACGTCAAATTTCATAATAACCTGACAGAAGATTGATTATTTTCGTTTCGTGATTTATTGTACAATCATACTACGAAATTATTGATTGTTATTATTTTCTGTGCAAAAATAATGTTTCTTAGTGTACATACATTATTGTTGTTCAAACGATATCTGACTTACATTCTTATTATGCACAAACTATACTGCCTTTATTCATATATTGTTAATTTAAATTATATTCACATATGCTATTCTTATATAATTATATTGGTTTCTGCATACATTATACAAATACTATTGTCTTATATGTATATTGTCTCTATATAATTTATACATATACATTTACTTATACATACATTGTTCTTGCACAGGTTATGTTGTCCTTAGACATATGATATGATATATCCACATATGATATACATCATATTAAACATATATGATGTATATCATGTATGAACTATAATTGTGATTCATGCATTGTTTTTATATAAATTATGTAGCTATTACATATACGTAGATTTTATATGCATATGAAACTTGTTATACATGTTACACTTTCATGTACATACATTGTCCTTACACATACGTCAAAATTTGTATTAATTACATTGTCCATGTACATACATTGTCCTTACACATACGTCAAAATTTGTATTAATTACATTGTCCATGTACATACATTGTTCTTACACATACGTCGAAATTTGTATTAATTACATTGTCCATATACATACATTGTCCTTACACATACATCAAAATTTGTATTAATTACATTGTCCATATACATACATTGTCCTTACACATACGTCGAAATTTATATTAATTACATTGTCCATATACATACATTGTCCTTACACATACGTCGAAATTTGTATTAATTACATTGTCCATGTACATACATTGTTCTTACACATATGTACGTCGAAACTTATATAAATTACATTGTCCATATACATACATTGTCTTTACACATACGTCGAAACTTACATAAATTACATTATCCATATACATACATGTAATTGTCAATATAAGAATATCAGTTGTTGCACAAATATCAAGTATTAATTATGGGAATATGAAAATCGCAGATATTTGAATTCGTTCAAACCGAGGATTAATGAAAACATCCGAAAGCTTGTTATAGTTTAGGTCGCGGTGTAGATCGGCGATATAGGAGAGGTATTCTTGGTCGTTTCTTTGTGCTGCCTAAATCATGGGAAATGATAGCGTGTATCGTCGAGTCACGAAAAAGATGAGAAGAATCGTAGAAAAGAGATCGTATTTCTCGGCTGATCTGGGATTATGGTGCGAGGAGAAGAGATATACATTTCGCGATTCTTCTCGTCCAAAATCTTCCAGAGAGTCGCGAGAAATACGAAAAAGCCAACTGTTCAGCCCTTCGACGATGCCACGAAAATTCTCACGAAGAATCCTACCTATTTTCACGGCTGACGTTCGAAATAGGGTGAAGTGTCCTTTGTGTGTACGCGTGTTTCCACGTGTGAGTCTTTCGTGCGTGTGTGTAGCGATAGGCGTCGGATTTAGTCCATTTGCCACAAAACTGTAGTGAAGTGACGGATCGGTGATTTATATACGTCCGTGTAAACTTTCTCGATGAAGTTCATAGTCGAACGTGTCCCTATCAATCAGGAATGTTGATGAACTGTCTTTCTTCTGACTGCTATGGAGCTGTTGAAAATTTCATTAGTTTTCGGATTTTCAATTTTATCAGACATTTTGTACTTATTTGTCATTTTTTGGTATTTGAAATTAGAAGAGAAAATTGTTAATGACACAGATTTTATGTAAACTCTATGACGTTCATATTGAACGTGTAGGGACACGTCCTCATATCATGTATGTTGATGAACTGTCCTTCTTCTGACTGTTATGGAGCTGTTGAAAATTTCATTAGTTTTCGGATTTTCAATTTTATCAGACATTTTGTACTTATTTGTCATTTTTTGGTATTTGAAATTAGAAGAGAAAATTGTTAATGACACAGATTTTATGTAAACTCTATGAAGTTCATATTGAACGTGTAGGGACACGTCCTCATATCAATCATGTATGTTGATGAACTGTCTTCCTTCGATGACTGCTGTGCTGAAGCTATTCAAAATTTAATTAGATGGTTTTCCGATTTTTAACAAATTTTATCAGATATTTTCATAATATCTTGTTGTACGTGTTATTTATAATTTCGAGTATGTGAAAGTGAAAAAATTGTTGATGATGTATGTATAATATTCGGTATTTATGAAACAATATTCTTATTCTCACAATTATGTGGTTCTTAGTATTTATAAAACAATTGATATTTTTATCCTAACAATACAATTTAGTACTCATGCAACAATTGATATTTTTATCTTTACAATAACTATAGTAATTGCGGTATTATTTTTTATTATAATGTTTATGACATATTATTCGTTTTATTCGAGAAGGTTTGTAGAATAATTTTTATCGTAAGACCCAACGGAATAATTATTGCGATTTGAACACAAAATATCTTGAAAGTTGCAAACTTTCTTTACCTTAGATCAAGTTCTTTACAAACTTCTACGTTTCTTATTACACAAGGATAATTAGTACTAGTATTCAGTTTGTAATTAAAGAGAAATTGGTGTGGTGCATGAATACAAGCTTTTTAGAAGATTGAAATTTTCTTGGCGTTGTTTGTAGTCAACTGTGTCAGTCAAATTGAAGTTTGTTAATAAATGATGAATGTAAAAATATTTTGTTACAGTAACAGTTTTTAACAGTATAGTATTGTAATGTTTCAAAAAAAGGTTCAAACAAAATTTGCAAGGCACGAATTATAGAATGTACATCAGAAAAATAAAAAATAGAGTGTTTTCTTCACGGAATGGTAAATTTCTACCAGTAGTTTTACAAATAGATATTAATATTAATTATAACTTGTACAATTAAACAAGGACTCGCATAACAACCTCCCTTATTTCTTTAAACAATTGCAGAAATAATTATCTTTGTTTGTATCTCATCAAACTCGTGCGTCACGTCAGTGCGTCACGTGACAACACAATGAAATTAAATTTCTGTTTGCAAAAAAATATTATCGAAGCGCAAAATGCTTAACTGTCCAGGGTACCGGATAAATTGCAATTACCTTCAATATTATTCTTAAATTTACTTTTCCTTGCGAAGCAAAACGCTATGTACAGCAAGACGAGACGATTTTCTAGTAAAAGGTAAATCGAAAGTATACGGTTAAGTGTTTTCCTATAAAGTTTCGTGTCCAGGAAAGTCGAGTTTGAAAATAAGCGGGCTAAGTGTTCAAGGAAACTTTAATTAAAACACCATCAAACTTTTACGTAACATCAATTGAGAAGTAGTGTGTTAGCATATCCAATAACCTCGAACAAGGAAATATATTCCTGGGCGGATGTAAATTTCAAAATTGGAAACCGGATGAGGAAACTGTATCAACGTTTCATTCTTTACGTTTACGAATACGTTGTTCATCGTCGATCGCCATTTCCTTTTCTGCGGATCAGATACCGAGAAGGATGTGCATAATTTGATTACAGATGCACGGGGAATACAAATAAGTTCAACTGAAACGAAAGAAGAATGCATGCTGAATATTATTCATAAGTTATGTTGGTGAAAAGAATATTTCAGAAAACTTGGATATTTGTTTTCGATATTTTCCTGAACTTTCGAAATTTAGTGATATTCAAGGAACCGATGGGGTTGATCTAAAACTCTGTTCCTTTAAAATAACACGTAGAGATATGGGAAATTGTAATCTGGTTTGGTGTAGCTGATTTTTTTAATAGTGCTAAATTTTTGGTGCAGTTTTTTAGTAACTAGGTAATTCTGAAATATTCGAGATTCTTAAATTACTAAATTTTCAATTTCCAAATTTTCAAACTTTCAAGCTTTTTTAATAGTGCAACATTTTTGGTGCAGTCTTTTAGTAACTAGGTAATTCTGAAATATTCGAGATTATTAAATTACTAAATTTCCAAATTTTCAAAATTTCAAACTTTCAAACTTTTTTAATAGTGCAACATTTTTCGTGCAGTTTTTTAGTAACTAGGTAATTCTGAAATATTCAAGATTCTTAAATTACTAAATTTTCAATTTCCAAATTTTCAAACTTTCAAACTTCCAAAATTGTTAAATTCTCAAATTTTCAAATTGTCGAATTTTCTAATTTCCTAGTTTTAAATTCCCTAAATCACCAATTTCCAAATTTTCAAATTCCAGTTCCCCAAATCATCAAACTCTCAAATTTCACAAATTTTACAAATTTCACGAATTTCACGAATTTCACGAATTTTACAAATTTCACAAATTTTCTAAATTTCCAAATTTTCCAATTTCTCAATCACCAATTCCCCAATTCCCCAAATCACTAATCTCATAATTTCTAATTCCCTAAAAGTCCACATTTCCCAAGTTTCCCAAATTTCCCAATTTTCCAAATTTCCAAATTTCCCCATTTTCCAAATTTTCCAAATTTCCAAATTCCCGAATTTTCCAATTCTCAATCTCCAATTCCCCAATTCCCCAAATTACCAATCTCATAATTTTTAATTCCCCAAATCACCAATTTTCAAATCCTCAAACTCTCAAATTTCCACATTTCCCAAATTTCCGAAATTTTCCAAATTTTCCAATTTCACAATCTCCAATTCCCCAATTCCCCAAATTACCAATCTCATAATTTCTAATTCCCTAAATTTCCACATTTCCCAAATTTCCCAATTTTCCCAATTTTCCAAATTTTCCAAATTTCCCAATTTTCCAAATTTCCAAATTCCCGAATTTTCCAATTTCTCAATCTCCAATTCCCCAATTCCCCAAATTACCAATCTCATAATTTTTAATCCCCCAAATCACCAATTTTCAAATCCTCAAACTCTCAAATTTCCACATTTCCCAAATTTCCCAAATTTTCCAATTTCACAATCTCCAATTCCCCAATTCCCCAAATCACCAATCTCATAATTTCTAATTCCCCAAATCACCAATTTTCAAATCCTCAAACTCTGAAATTCCCAAATTTTCAAAATTCTACATTTCGCAAATTTCCCAAAATTCCAAAATACCAAATTCCCGAATTTTCCAACTTAATCTCCAATACCCCAATTCCCCAAATGACCAATTTCCAAATATTCAATTCCCAAAATCACCAATCTCTAAATCCTCAAATTCCAATTCCCCAAAATCTCAACAACTCAAACGTACCAAAAACCCCGAAAGCACAAAGTTCAACGAGTACACCAGTATAAATATACTCGATATTTTTTCGGAAGAAAATAAACAAGCACGATGTATCTCCTAAATCGTCTACGTCGTCAGACCATTCATCAGATCGTTTCGCATTACGTGCACCCCTCCCCGAATGGGAAGAAGATAGCAAATGCAAAAATCTCTATCGTGGTGAACGAATGGAAAAAGAAATGACGACTAGTTGGAGGGGGTAGACGAATGGTTGTTTATCGCCATTGAAAATATTCCTGTATCCGACTTCGGGGCTGTGGATAAATGCGAGTGGAGGACGGTTCGACCCCTTTCCGTCCAACTGTACCGGATTTCCGATGCGCTAAGGGCGAAGTTTAATGCCCGGTGGCTCTCCATGCGGACAACGATATAATTCAACGGCGATCGAGACGGATATACTAGCTCTGTCTCAAAAGCAGATTGATTTGCAAAATATTCTTTTATTGCCAACTTCTGTGCGACGTTACATATTTTCGAACATATTTCGTTTATCAGGATAATATACGGCTTGAGTTGTGAATCCTGTGGAGATTTTGAGTTTTAGGTGGTTTGTCGTTTGTAAATTTGTATGAGACTTTGTGGATGAAGGATTTTGCAGAAGGAGGTTAGAAATTTAGTATGAAGAGTTGGAATTTTAGAAATTGTGATATTTGTAAGATTGAGTTTGTGGTTTCAGGAAATTTGAATTTTGTAAATTTTGGGAGGTTAGAAAAGAAATATGCAGGTTTGGATATCCAGATAGTTGCAAATTTGGGTGTGAGAACTTGGACTTTTAGAAATTTGGAAACTTGCAAAGGGAAATGAACAATTTGATAACATAGGAATTTAAGCATGCAGATATGGAAATTTTGGGGGGTTAGAAATTAGAAATATACAGATTTGGATTTCTAGATATTAGAAAATTTGAAAATTTGGGTGTGTGGAGATTTAGAAATTTGGAAAATTGCAAATTTGGGAAATGAACAATTTCAACAGTTTCAAAAATGTTCACACTGTAACTACCAGTTACACATGATATTGATCACGTGTTTATTAACATATGTGCAGGTCTGATACGATAAATTGGCAAAAGTAATAAATTATCGAGTAGATTTTTGTACAGGTTGTTTATACATTCATATGTGTTCCCAGATATTTAAATTGATGAAGAGTGAGTACATCTTTTTTGGAATACCCTGTATTATAGTATAATTTACATAATATGTAATGTATAGTCTATATTGTGGATGTAATATTATATACATATTATGTAACATACTATACACGTATTCTAATGTACTGTATGATGTAATATATTAATTTCGTAATTAATGAACTTGAAAATATTTCATACCTTTTTAAATTGTAATTTCTTTCTTATGTTCTTTCAAGATTTTCCAAATTTACAATGTTATATAATTTTTTGTTTAATGGAAAGTTTATCATTATTTTCGAATTAATAGAACTAATGAAATTTCAGATCATCTTTTCAAAACATTGAATAAATCAATTAACGAAAGGTATATATGCAGACTTTGTCAAACACAATTTATTCGGTCATTATTTACAGATTATATAAATGAATTTCAACATGTAAAATATTTAAAATGATTTGAATGACGATTTCATAAAAATAATAACATTGAAAAATATAAAAAAAATATTGAAAAAGTTTGAGATACGATTTCAAATTAAATGTTCAAACACTTTGGAAAATGAAATGAAACATTGTCAATGACAACACTCGTTTTGCAGCATCTGATGTTTAATTTAAGTTGGAATATTTGACGTTATAATATTTGTCGTTGATTTACTGTATACAGAACGAAAATACCGTCGACTCGTACATCATTCATGCATTCGTATTTACGGTAACCAAATTAAGGGAATACATTTCGAAATTGAAATACTGCTTCTAGCAGTGCAAACAGTGCAGTTAAATTGCAAATCGATAAATGAAAATGTTACATGTACCTTTTTACTTCTTGTATTGTTCAAGACATTTTCTGCTGTATACAAATATTTAAGTAACTCTAAATTATTGATAGAATTTAGAAGGTACTAATGTTCAAAATTTCCATGTTTCTGAAATTGAAAATTTGAAGTTCAGGTAGGTACAATTGTACGAATCTTTAAAATTAAAAATTTGCTGTTCTCATAATTTTTAAATTTATTGGTTTCTAAGAAAAGAAATATGACATTTCGAAATATTTGAATTTGTGAATTTTTAGATTTTTAGAATTTATAACTCTAAGTTTCGAAATTTGTGAATTTGTACATTTCGAAATTTGACAACTGGACAGATTGTATATTTAACAATTTGATAACTTGACAATTTGAAAGGTTAATAATTTTACAATTTGACAACTTGACAATTTGTTAATTTTATAATTTGGCAGTTTGACAATTTGACAATTTCACAATTTGATACTTTGACAATTTCATATTTTCACAATTTGATAATTTGACAATTTGTTGGTTCGACAATTTGAGTGTTTGACAATTTGACAATTTGACAATTTGACAATTTCATAATCTATCAGTTTGACAATTTAATAGTTTGGCAGTTTAACATTTTGACATTTTGACATTTTGACATTTTGACATTTTGACAGTTTAACAATTCGACAAGTTCACGATTTGATAATTTGACAATCTGACAGTTTAACAATTCCACAATTTGACAACTTTACAACTTGACAATCTAACATTTTCACAACTTGTCACTTCGACAGCTAAACAATCCTCACATCAAATATTTTTAACACTATTCCTACCGACACTTCATATATACCTATTCCTACCGCGACCGGTCAAATGTCCGGTCTTTGGCAGAACTTATATTTTTTAATATAGAATGAATATAATAGCCAATTAGACAGTATAAAAATATAGTTTCTCTTATTCAGAATCCTATATTATTTATTTCACAGTCATAGTAGGTAAGACGGTGTAAGAAAACTCGAGGTCCTGGACTGCTTCGGGTACCAATCAGGCAAATAAATACCGCGAGCCCAATAAGCGCGCTTAAATTGTAGACACTTGGAAGTGCTATAAAGCAGTCCCTGGAAGGCATTTTTTGGATAACATCATACTATAACTGCATTATCTTTCGTTTGTAACATTTTTATACGTTTGGAATTGAGTCTCGGAGAGAATACTATTACAAAAAGGTGTAAATCGTTCTATCGGTCAAATGACCGGTCGTGGTAGGTAAGACAAACTACAAATTTTTCTCAGAAAATAAACAATAAAAAAAGAAGTCAATATTGAAAAAGGTATTATATGTATATTTCAGGAAAAGTCATGAAGTTTAAAGGCATTTCAATTACGTTGTATACAAGAAATTCTAATCGAAATTTTAAAAACGGTCATTTGACCGGTCGTGGTAGGAATAGTGTTAAATCATTTCAATATTTCCAAACTCCCAAATCTCCACACTTCTCTTTTTCACAACTTGTCAATTTAATCAACTATACGTATCTATACCTACAGCACCAATAATTACTACATACCACGCAAGACTACATAAAAACTGTGACAAAATATTCCGCCCTCAAAAAGATAACCATAATCCACGTGATCAAACCTTTTAACAGCCCGCTTAAACTCACCCCGAGCGTTACACAAGAATCGTTAACGATCAAAGGCGAATAACGATCGATTTTTAATAACCTATATCGAATTCCACTAACGCTTTCCAGAAAGTGTTAATACGCCCATATCGATAATGCAAACATTATCAGTTTATTTATTCCTTCGTCCCGAAAAATATCTCGAAACCCTCCAGAAACCCTCGATTCGCGAAGGAGATAAAAGGGAGACTCAATTTCCCCGTAGATTTACTTTACAATAAACTGTGGCCGATTATCGAGAAACGATGTTGACGTTTGGGCAACAAATTTCTCAAAACGAAGGGAGCTCCTTGGTTTGATAGCAGGCCCTCGTATATTAGCCGAATTCGATTTAACGGATCGCCTCCCCTTCCGTTTCCGGTTGCGGACAAAATCCCTGAAAATCCCTGGTGGAAAGCAGTGCTCGAACGACGCGGAGGAAGAGAGAAAGCACGAAAGAAGGGGGTTGGAAAAATCGGCGAGATAAAAAAAAAACGCCGCGTTACACGACCCTCGGTAAACACGCTGGTATTCTTTTTTCTTCCCTTTTTTTTTTTTTTGCCCTTCTTTCTACGATCTCTTTCTTCGCACACGTATCGCACACACACGGAGACTTCTCTTCACTCGATGTTCTCTATTCCGAGAGTACTTTTTTCCCAATATAGAAATAGATCCCGTATAGGGGCGTGGCGGAGCGCGATACGTCGCAAGAAGAGAAATAGTCCTTTCGTAACTACCACCCCCTCGAACACGAACCTGCGTTTCAACCCTCCTAGAATTCTTTTCGACCGGCAGAAATTTTCTTGTTCGCTCCGTGAAATAAACTATCGGGGCACGTATTTTTCGAGAACGCCGATCGCGAGTTTTGAGAAACGCGGCTGAAATATGGGGGGAACTTCTGTTGGGGTGGAGTTTAAATTTCTTTGTGGATGGGATTCGTGATAGGAGGGTTGACTGAGATTTGGGGTAGAAATTTCGAATTTTGTATTGGGGACTTTGAAAATGGTGGTTTATAATTTTTAAGTGTTTTCATTTGGTATCTTTGGAAATTTAGGGGGTGAGAAATTTGGATGTTGGGAATTTAGGTATTTGAAAGAGTAGAAATTTGAAAATTTGGAAATTACAAGATTAGGGAATTGAGAAATGTGAACAGGAAATTTAGGAATTTAGGGATTTAGGTATAAAAACAATTTTAGAAATTAGGAATTTACAAAGTTGAAAATATAGGGTTTTACGAATTTAAGAAATTGAAAATTTAAAAAATGTAAAAATCTAGAAATTTAAAATCTAGCAATCTCGTAATCTAGTGATCTATTAATCTAGTAATCTGGTAACCTAGTAATTTAGTATTCTATGAATCTACGAATTAGGTATCTAGTAATTTAGTATTCTGTGAATCTACGAATTAGGTATCTAGTAATTTAGTAATCTAGTAATTCAGTAATAAAGTAATCTAGTATTCTAGGAATCTAGGGATCTAGTAATCTACGAATCTACTAATGTAGTGATCTACTAATCTAGTAATCTAGTGATCTAGTGATCTAGTAATCTAGTAATCCAGTAATCTAGTAACCCAGTAATTTAGTATTTTATGAATCTAAGAACTAGGACTCTAGTAATTTAGTAATCTAGTAATTCAGTACTATAGTAATCTAGTATTCTAGGAATCTAGGGATCTAGTAATCTAGTAATCTAATAATTTAGTAATCTAGTAATCTAGTAATCTAATAATGTAGTGATCTAGGGATCTAGTAATCTAGTAATCTAGTAACCTAGAAATCCAGAAATCCAGAAATATTGAAATCCCTAAAGCTACAAACCTAAAAATATCAAATTCATAATCCCCAAATTTTTAACTTCCCAGTTTTTTCAATTTGAAAACCTTCAAATTTCCAAATTCTAAAACTTCCAAATTTTGTATATCTTGAAATGTACGACTTCTTGAATTTTCATGAATTTTATGACAGTCCTTTATAGAATAAGATCTTACTACTTCAGATTGCTAATACTATTACTTAGTATTTCACACTAACATTTTCCTCTAAAACTATTAAATGATTAAAATTGAATTTTTTATTCGTGTTATAAACATAATTTAAATTTTTAGTGCCATAATCCCATCGATTATCAGGAAAATGACATTATACAAAGTTACCGGCAGTCGCTTTGTGTACAGAAGCGCCATCAGTTTGATTTACGTGAAAATTTCATGGTTCACGTCCAAAGAACAATTTATAGGGTTTTTAGTGAATTGTCGGTTGGTGAGAAATTTCACAGGCATTATTCGCAAAGACGGGAAATTCCACGGTATCACGGGCTATACAGAAAAACGGAGGTTCAGAGAATATACTTGAGGCTTATGCGGCTTACTCGTCGTTTAAAAAAAATGCTGACTCTTCTCCAGACTTCGTACAGAAGCCACGGTCGTATAAAAAATGGACGAGTTTAAAAGCTGGATACCCATGGGAACCAGACCGATGCAAGGTTAACCAGAAAATCCTGGGAACAGTCAAACACCTAAAACGCTTCCATTTTCGTGTCGCTTTCTTCTTCGAATGCCCTCAACAATCACATTTGAATTTATTTACCTAACCCTCTCGCATCCCCCTGTTTTCCATAATTACAGGAAAACGTATTTAATATCACTGCATTTCGGATTGGATTTATTACAGTATTTCAGTTACAATTACTTAAGTAATTCGCAGAAATATTTTTTTTAATTCAAGACGAAATAAATATGATACATTAACAATAGTTAGGTTAAATCATTACTTAAATCTGGATATACATTGATTCACGTAAATATTTTTTTTAATTCAAGACAAAATAAATATGATACATTAACAACAGTTACGTTAAATCATTACTTAAATCTGAATATACATTGATTCACGTAAATATGTTTTTAAATTCAGGACGAAATAAATATGATACATTAACAATAGTTAGGTTAAATCATTACTTAAATCTGGGTATACATTGATTCACATAAATATTTCTTTAAATTCAGGACGAAATAAATATGATACATTAGCAATAGTTAGTTAAATCATTAACTTCAGTTAAATCAAGTTTAGGTTGTCTTAAATTATGTCTGCCGTTTAATTTTCCTACATATAATAAAACTAAGAAGATTTATTAACAGACCACATAGTACTGAAAAACCCTTACTAAAATACCTATATAAAAATAATTTAAAATGAATTAATTGAATTTTATTAACATATCCAAGAAATATCAAGCTGCATTTAACAAATTTTTGTTATAAATACAATGTGACGGTTTCGCAGAAGTAGATATGTTTATCTTTTGATTTTAATGAACAGCAATCCGGAAATACGCATTACGCTTAATTGTCCGTAGCCAACCTAGCCAATTTATTCCATCCGTAGCTAACTCAAGGTATTTATATTATCTGTCTGCTAAATACTCGACCGAATGAACATAATACTACCTAATGAACTAAATCCACAGGGGGATGCAACTAAAGAAGATAAATGCTGCGGCCATTTTCTTTTCTCTCTTGAAAGTGTGACCAAGCAGGGGATTGTGACCAGACACCATTTTCTTTAACTACAATACCTGGGTAGAATTTTTAAGCTCATTTCAGTTCTGAAATGTTTATTCATTTATTTTATTGTTTATACATGTACATATTATGTAGAATATTCAATATTATTACATAGAATATTAAATATTACTATTAGTACTATTAAAATCTGGAATAAAATATTAAATTTCTGAATTTTTAAATTGAGAGTCAGTTTGGAAACTTCGCATATTTAAATATCTGAGAATCTAATTTCCAACGTGGAGATTAAAAAATTTGTGAACAAGAAATTAAAATATGTAATATAAAATTGTAAATGTAACAAAAAATTAAAAAGTGTAACTACACAGTTGCAAATTTTGAAATTTAAGATTTTAAGAATTTGATAGGAGTTTACGAATATTTTAAAATTTCGAAAGTTAAAATTAATAATAACTGTGACGTTCACCACCCAAAATTTAAAATGTGTATGTAAATATTAGGTATCTCTCATAACACAATTTAAAGAGCCTCCT
The DNA here is from genome assembly GCA_945859595.2 of Megachile willughbiella. Classification (NCBI taxonomy): domain Eukaryota; kingdom Metazoa; phylum Arthropoda; class Insecta; order Hymenoptera; family Megachilidae; genus Megachile; species Megachile willughbiella. Next base: position 6,912,270 of record OX243807.1, read on the forward strand.
TCACCAGTACAATTATACCAAATATAATTATACTAAATACAATTATACCAAGCGAGCATAAATACCAAAGAACAACGAATTACTCACACCACGAAAAATCCTGAACCACATAAGTTCAGTGTTCTACCAGCAGCTGTTTGGAAAGAATAGCGAAGAAACTCGATCTTGTCCACCATTTTCCCTCTCCCGCGGTCACAATGGACTTCTAACGCGAGGGGCCGTTTTGACTGCTAGATAAAGAGCAAAACGTGGCGCCTGTGTCAGAATTTAAACGGCTGTCATCCCTCGGAGGAGAAAAAAAAAGCAGTTGAGGGGATCGCGACAACATTGTGCCCGGAGTTCATAGGTCTAGGGTCCTCCGGGCGAAAGTATTTGTTTGACGTCTCCGAGGTTTGTATCTTCAAAGGGTCAAGCACTCGTCCTGCCTCCCTCTCCCTTTATCACCGTTTCCCTTTCGGTATGGACCCATATGGCACTGAATGTATAAATAACACGGTTCGTTCTATTGTGGGATAAGTAAACCTTGAGACACGTGGTGGGAGAGACAAAGAGAACGCGAGGCAAAGGTGGCGATAAAAAAAAGGGGTCGAAGAGTTTGCTGGAAGGAAAGCACACTTGGCGTCGGTATGCTTGACGCGCGGGCAGAAATGAGAATGAAAACGTAATGCCGCGAGCGAAGAAAATTGGTGCGAGATACACCGAGCGTGGAAAGTGTTCGATACAAAAAGGAGATACGGTAGAATGGATGATGTATCGAAGCGATGAAAAGAACCAGGAACGGCCCTGTGGGGTTTGTCACCCGTTGCATTTGGATGTCTATGCGAATTACTGGTCTACGAATCTACTGAGATTCTCAAATTTCCAATTTCCCAATTTTCTAATTTCATAATTTCCTAATTTTTCAATTTTCCCATTTCTCAATTTCCCAACTTCTTAATTTTCTAATTTCCTAATTTCCCAAATTCCCAATATTCTGATATTCAAATTTTCCAATTTGTCAAGTGTACAATTTGCCAAGTTTTCAATTTCCTAATTTCTCAAGTTCCCGACTTCCCAATTTCTTAATTTTCTAATACCACAATTTCCCAAATACCAAATTACTAAATTTCAAATTTCCTAATTTCCTAATTTCCCAATTTCCCCATTTCCCAGTTCCCAACTTCCCAATTTCCCAATTTCTCAATATTCTAATTTCCAAATTTTCCAATTTCTCAAGTATTCAATTCCCCAATTTCTCAAGTTCCTAATTTCCCAAATACTTAATTTTCTAATACCACAATTTCCCAAATCCCAAATTCCTAAATTTCCAGTTCCCTAATTTCCCAATTTCCCAATTTCCCAGTTCCCAATTTCCCAATTTCTCAATATTCTAATTTCCAAATTTTCCAATTTCTCAAGTATTCAATTCCCCAATTTCTCAAGTTCCTAATTTCCCAAATTCTTAATTTTCTAATACCACAATTTCCCAAATCCCAAATTCCTAAATTTCCAGTTCCCTAATTTCCCAATTTCCCAATTTCCCAATTTCCCAATTTTCTAATTTCCTAATTTCCCAATAGTCTAATTTTCTAATACCTCAATTTCCTAATTTCCCAGTTTTCCAACTTCTTAATTTTCCAATTTCTCAATTTCCCAATTTCCCAATTCCCAACTTCCCAATTTCCAAATTTTCCAATTTGTCAAGTGTCCAATGTCTCAATTTCTCGAGTTCCTAATTTCCCAATTTCTTAATTTTCTAGTACCACAATTTCCCAAATCCCAAATTCCTAAATTTTCAATTTCCTAATTTCTCCATTTTCAGAATTTCCCAATCTTCCAACTCCTTAACTTTCCAATTTCCTAATTTCCCAATTTCCTAACTTCTTAATTTCCTAATTTCCCATCTCCATAAATTTAGACGATTTGAAAATTTGAAATTTTAGAAACAGAAAAATTGTGTTTCAGAGACTTTGTAAGTTAGATGAGGTTATTATATTAGGTTAGCTTCTATATTATATTTAGTTAGATTTCTTTACTAGACTGGTTTAAATTACTTTATTAGGTTTTGATACATTACATCAGTGGCTTAAGTTATTATATTCTGTTAAGTTACACTAAATTTGGTTATTACGTTCGATTATATTATTTTAATAGGTTGTCTTACATTCGTTTGAGTTAAAGATTATTAGATCAGATGAAGTAATTTTTTACCTTATCTGAAGTCAACTTAGGTTAGGTTATCAACTAAGCTATTCTACTAGGTTAGTTTACCATACATGTTAGGTTATAATATCAGATGAGGTTAGATTTGTCTATGACGATTATATTATTTTATTAACACATTCTAGATAAAATAAATAATATTATTCTAGATCAGATTAGGTTAATTTCGTCCATTACTTTCAACTTGATCGTTTGCATAAAGTACTAGTTATTCAAATAACGTATCCTCATAAAAATGAATTCCACTAAATAATTTACTCCTGATTCACAAAAACTTTCATTATAATTTGAAATTTAGATCACAGTTATTTGAAATAACATCCACATACTGCAACCGATCGAGAACCGGCCCTGAAACGCTGCGAGAATGATCGGTGCAAATGCTTTTTAATCGATGGGGCGGATGAAAGTTTCGTCAAACTCTGTCGAAAAAACAGAGAAGAAAGAAAAAGTCAATGGAAAATCACGGATAAAACGATGGAGGCCCTGTTCAATCGTTGAATGTCTTTTCCGATAGTTTTGCACAGCGCATGTTTCCTTGCTTTGAGATTAGAAACGTCTGCCACTCGACCGGAATGTGTTCCTCTAACGGAGCATTTTTCAAAGTAAATTGTGGTTTCATTCTACCATTTTTTTTTCCTCTATCCTTTGTTTCTCCGCTCCTCTTTCTGCATAATGCATTAGCATTCGCATCGGTTGTCTTCGATATTCCGTAACAGACGATTGCGACTTGAACGACGAATATCGATGATGATCAGTCGTTCCTTTCATTTTTTTTTCCTTCTTCTTTTTGTTCTCGTTGGAGATTCGCATTGTCCGCGTTCCTCGATATTTGCATTTGTACGGAGCTGCTCGATTCAAAGGAAACTTATGTTATATGAATATGCTGGCCACTCTGGAAACCATGGATCACTGGTATAATCGAGCTGAAAGGGCCTCTTGCTTTATTGCAGACAATGAAGACCAGAGTATTTTTCCTACGTTTGCCATTATGGATGTCTTATTCTGAGCTTATCGATTTTTAGTGGAAAGTTGGTGATAGACTCTTTAATTTAAATTTTTACTTTCTTAATTTTTTAATTTTTTAATGTTTTAATTATTTAATTCTTAATTTTTTTTCAATTTTTAATTTTCAATTTGTATGTTTGCAAAGCTGGGAATTCGGGAATGTGAAGCTTGAGGGACTTGGGACATTCAGAAATTTAGATATTGATGAATTAAGAAATTAGGAAATTAGGAAGTTGTGAAATTGGAAAATTGAAAAATTAAGAAGTTGGGAAATTGGGAAAGCAGAAAATTGGAGCATTAGAAAATGAGGAAATTGGAAAATTGAGAAAATGGGAAAATGAGAAATTGTAAACTTGAGGAATTGGGAAAATGGGAAATTGGGAAATTGGGAAATTGTAAACTTGAGAAATTGGGAAATTGAGAAAGTGGGAAAATGGGAAATTGTAAACTTGAGAAATTGGGAAATTGAGAAAATGGGAAATTGTAAACTTAAGAAATTGGGAAATCGAGAAAATGGGAAAATGGGAAATTGTAAACTTGAGGAATTAGGAAATTGGGAAATTGTAAACTTGAGAAATTGGAAAGTTGAGAAAATGGGAAAATGGGAAATTGTAAACTTGAGAAATTGGGAAATTGAGAAAATGGGAAATTGGGAAAATGTAAACTTGAGAAATTGGGAAATTGGGAAATTAGGAAATGAAGAAATTCAGGAATTAAGAAATAAAGAAATCAAGAAACCAGAAAGTTAAGAAATCCCAATACTTATAAATTAATGAATATAAAAATAAAGAAGTGCCATTGTATTGGTCTGAATACCTTGCCACCATTATCGACCTCAATTAATCGATAACGGAATCGATAGTGACATTTCTGATCTACCCTATCTAGAGGGAATTACCGTTGACAGTCTCTTCCCCCGACCCAGCACGATTATCTCTGGCAGTTCCTTCAGAATATCTGGATTACGAATTAATTATCAAGGAGGAATGGGATCCGCTTGGCAAGCGAAACGGTTTCTCGATGACAAATAGCGAATAATCGTGGTAGTTAGTGAAAGGACGCGAACGTCTCCCTAGATAAATTGATCGTTTCAACGTTCAGGTAAAAAGGAGAGGTTCATTAAAAATCTCTGACAGTGCCGCGTTCATTAAACAGCAACTTCGGGTCTCTACTGTTTCATATTTAATGGGAGAGACGAGTCGTTGATTTGTTTCTGTGTTTTCTGCTGAAAGTTGTTTAGAATATTTCAATTTTAACGAAGGTGAATCTTTGGACATTCATATTTAAACAGCTATGTCTGATTGATCCATATAATCAATTCGAAATAATTGTATTATTTAGTGTTTCATTATATGAACATTATAGTGCCGTTTATAATTACTCTGGTGTAGTAATTTTCCAGTTGCATGGAGATTATTAATCATTCCGAATGATCTCATCTGAAAGAGCCTGTATACCTGCCTCAAATGGTATACCTCTGTAACAACATCAAAGCTGCTGATATTATTGAACTTCCATGAGTGAACATCTTCATAAAATGTATTCAGGATGATCATATAAAATGGTTATTCAGGATGATCTCATCTGAAAGAGCCTGTATACGTGCCTCAAACAGTATACCTCTGTAACAACATCAAAGCTGCTGATATTATTGAACTTCCATGAGTGAACATCTTCATAAAATGTATTTAGGATGATCATATAAAATGGTCATTCAGGATGATCTCATCTGAAAGAGCCTGTCTACCTGCCTCAAACGTATACACCTGTAACAACATCAAAACTACTCATATTATTCAACTTCCATGTGTGAAAGTCTTCATAAGATGTAAGGTGTATTAATTATTCCGAATGATGCCATATGAAAGAGACTGTATACTTGCATTAAATCCTACGTCCACAGCAAACTTGCAGGATAAAAGTTTAGATAAAATATAGGATACATTTGTTATTCAGGATGATCTCATCTGAAAGAGTCTGTATACTGCCTCAAACGGTACACATGTGTAACAACATCAAAGCTGCTGTTATTCAACTTCCATGTGTGAAAGTCTTCATAAGATGTAAGGTGTATTAATTATTCCGAATGATGCCGTCTGAAAGAGTCTGTATACTTGCATTAAATCCTACGTCCACAGCAAAGTTGGATAAAATATACGATATATTTGTTATTCGGGATGATCTGATCTGAAAGAGCCTGTATACCTGCATCAACCTCTGTACATAGCAATTTATCAAATATTTAGAGACTCCGTATTTGTATACGATTCAAAGGAGGCAGAATTTCCTCGAGCACGGAAGATCCTTTGAAAAAGCTTCGGTCTGATCCCCGAAATTATAGTCGCGGAGGAGCATCGCCGGTAATACGATCAGCTGTGCCGTATGACAGTGCCATTTTTCTTGTTGGCCAATTGCAGGTCACGTAGATGCTGCAACGCGAGCCTCTCACATCCACGGTTACGTATGTACGTATCGCACGTACATTTTTGGCACGACCGAGAACACGGTCCCGCTTACAAGAAGACACGTACGCGTCCTACACGTGGGCTACATCTTCTCCGCAATTCAACCTCGCTTCCTCGAAGGGGAAAAAAAACGGAGAGGAAGAAAATGAAAGAAAGGAAAGACGCTACGTCCTAGTGAACAAATTTCAACGTGATTCACGGTGATACAGCGGACAAGAGACATTTTTCATTTCGGGTCATCTGCCCCTTCACTTGCTACATACGTGTAACCAGTGCTTCTTGTTTGGAACTTCCTACAAAGTGCTTCTATTTCTCATACGGTTCTTCTTGTGGCACGCCAAGTTATTGCATTGTTATCAGACGTAGTCTCCAGCAGATTTAGTATTGGTACCGTGCTAGAATACTCGTGTGGACCGATATTGTAATAATCATAACCACATTACTTCACCAAATCATCTAGGTTTAATTATAATTATTAGGAAATGCATTCATACATATTAATTGCAATGTTGCAATAAAATCCACGTTCGAACAATAAATATCGATGTCCACAGATATTACAATGTCCGTATGTGGATTGTTATAGCTCAAATGACCGTTCACTGTGTAATCGATTATCGAGTGTCGAATATATCAGAAAATCACTTAGGTTTCATTATAGTTAACAATAAAAAATTCCTTTATAATCCATGTTAGTTACTGCAGACAATGATATATCCACATGTGAACGATAAGTATGTATGTCCACAAATATCACAATGACCATATATTAATGTGGATGATCGTTATAGCTCAAATGACCGTTCACTGTGTAATCGATTATCGAGTGTCGAATATATCAGAAAATCACTTAGGTTTCATTATAGTTAACAATAAAAAATTCCTTTATGATGCATATTAGTTATTGCAGACAATGATATATCCACATGTGAACAATAAGTATGTATGTCCACAAATATCACAATGTCCATATATTAATGTGGATGAACGTTGTAGCTCCAGTGACCGTTCACTGCCTAATCGATTATCAAGTATCGTATCTATCAGAAAATCACTTAGGTTTCATTATAGTTAACAATCAAAAATTCCATTATGATGCATATTAGTTATTGCAGACAATGATATATCCACATGTGAACAATAAGTATGGATGTCAACTATCACAATGTCCGTATATTAATGTGGATGATCGTTATAGCTGGAGTGACCGTTCACTGCCTAACCGATTATCAAGTATCGTATCTATCAGAAAATCACTTAGGTTTCATTATAGTTAACAATAAAAAATTCCTTTATAATCCATGTTAGTTATTGCAGACAATGATATATCCACATGTGAACAATAAGTATGGATGTCAACTATCGCAATGTCCGTATATTAATGTGGATGATCGTTATAGCTGGAGTGACCGTTCCGTAATCGATTGTCGAGTGTCGAATCTATCAGGAAATCGCACTTGGCTCCAGTTCGATTTTTCGAGCTCTCGTGAAAGACAGTGAGGGGTTAAATGAATCGACGCGCGCAAATAGCCGACCTCTCGACGCAGAACGTAACACAATCGATTCACGCAATGCAAATGAAAATCTTATGCAGCCTTGGTGTGTGGATGGGTGAAATGTGTGTATGCGCCAAGTTCGCTGTCGAGGGCAACGGCTGCGTTAAACGTAACCAAATGGGACCTGTATCCGATGAAAACGTAGCGGATGCTTGTGTCCTGACACACTCCTGTTGACATTGCATTAGCCTCAGAATAATTACTCGCGTATCGATCATCGTGTTCGGTGTAATTGGTTTCGACGTGACTGGCCAACCTATCGGCTACTTAAATTGCAGCGAATTGCATGCACGACACCGTGTGAAGGATGCATTGTCACTTTCTCTCTGTTCTGCGCATATTCCAAATATTCGAGCGTCTAAAGCGTCGTAACGTTATTTAATTTGTGACAGGCACTTTATTCGGATATCTCTTTCACTTGGTTGGACATTTTAATTTAGATACAGTACACACCAAATTTTTATATGGGCTTTTATGCTCACAACTCTTCATGATCCTCGACTTTTATTTTTCGAGGTCCATGTTTTCGGAGAACCATATCTCCAAATTGTTATATTTTCAAACTTTTCTCAAGTTATTCCTCGATGAATATATTTCGAGGTCTTTAAACTCTCTAATTTGTATATTCTTAAATTTATATTTTCCAACTTCTGTAATTCCAGAATTTCTAACTTTGTTAATCCTCAAATCTCTATATCTACAATTTTGTATAAATCTTAAGTTTTCAATTCATCTACTCTAGTTTTTCAATTCATTTACCTAATAACAGCAACCTTCTTTCCTACAATTTGATGAATTATCAAACATCGTCCATTGGAAATAAATATTGCGTGACACACCATATGCGTCATCGATTTTAAACATGTTAATGAAAGGGTGTACCTATAAATTATCTATAAGAGTACCTATGTTCTACAATTTGATAAGTTACCAAACGCAACATCAGTGATCATTGGATATAAATATTGCATGACTCAACATGTGCGTCATTGGTTTTAAACATGTCAATGAAAGGGTGTAACTATAAATTACCTATAAGAGTACTTGTATCCTACAATTTGATAAGTTACCAAACGCAACATCAGTGATCATTCGATATAAATATTGCATGACTCAACATGTGCGTCATTGGTTTTAAACATGTCAATGAAAGGGTATACCTATAAATTACCTATAAGAGTACCTATATCCTACAATTTGATAAGTTATCAAACTCAACATCAGTGATCATTGGATATAAATATTGCATGACGCACCATGTGCGTCATCGAGTTTAAACATATCAATGAAAGGGTGTACCTTTATGAAATATTATAATAACAGGTATCAAATAAAGCGAATTTCAATAATGCATATTTGTGGAAATTTCATTTTTCAATATGCAGCCCGTAATACTTTATTACATGTACAATTCACGATTTGCTTTGAAATTTAAAACACACGAAAGCTGTAGTTCTCTTTTGAAGTACGATTTTGCCGATAGCAGGTCCGCTTTGAAAATTCTTTTTATTATTAATTTTCAAAGGAATAAAAGGCGGTTATATTTTGTACAAAAGAATTTTTTTATTGGATAAAAATCAACGTGTCGGAATGGTGGACGCGCAGATACGTTTTACAAGGATTATTTTCCTCGATGAAATATTGATATTTTTAAGTGCAGTTTTAAAGTTTCGGCGAGCTGTGGATCGTGTCTTTACATTTTCAGTGTAAAAAGGTACAATTTTTAAGATGGACGAAAGTCACTATAGGTTAATTATTTATATATATATAGCATACAAGTTGGTGATATTTTTAGATTTCTAAATTTTCACGTTTCCGAAATTTTTAAATTTCCACGTTCCTGAAATTTCTAAAATTTCTAAATTTTCACGTTTCTGAAATTTCTAAAATTTCTAAATTTACAGGTTTCTACAATTTCTAAATTTCCAGGTTTTCAAAATTTCTACAATTTCTACATTTTCATAATTCTATAATTTCTAAATTTTCACGGTTCTAAAATTTCTAAATTTACAGGTTATTTTCAGGTTTTCGAAGTCTCTGAAACTAAAATTTCCTAGAAAATTTGTTCTCGACTGTACGAACGAAACTGCAAACTTGTAAATCCAGATATTCGATTCGTACGTTCTACTATCACGTTCGTTTAACTCGATAAATTATTAAGATTATAGGAGAAAAAAAACCCTCGAATAACGTAACGGCTGTTCTCGTTGAGAATGGCTGTTTACACAGACCTGATACCACTATGTACGTACAAAGTAATATATTATGAGAGTAAAAGTATTTCGATAGGGATTTACTTAATACGTTAACAAACGCTCAATAAATTGTTCACAAACGATAAAGCTTAACGCACGAGAACGAGCAATTAATCAATTTCGAATACACCGACGCATTATTGAAAGCTTTTTAGTTCGGATTTAATACTAACAAATGGGTTGTTTGGGATTAGTTGCGATTCTGGGAACATTGCGTAAAGCGTTTATTTAAATTTTTGATAGTACAGTGAAATTTTGATCAATCGGTTAATGGAACTTTAGTTTTTAAGTCGCTGACAATAAATGAAAATATATTTGTTATATACAAGCAAAGTTTTTAATTTATAAATTCTTTTATTTAAATTCGTGAATTATTCAAGTTTGTTAAAATTTCAAATTTTTGGTTCTTTAAATTTTGTAGGTCTTACATTTTCAAATTTTTGTTCTCAACTTTCAAGTTTAGGAGTTTGGACATTTTGTAATTTAGAAATTTGGAAATTCTAAATTTACATTCCATTTTACAGATTTACGAGTTCACAGGTACACATATTCACAGATTTATAAATCCACGAATTTACAAAATAAGTATGCAAAATGTGTATTTTACAAATTCATAAATATATGAATATAACATAGCTTTATAAATTTATCGATTTGCAAATTTACCCATTCGTAAATTGACAAATTCATAAATACATGAATATGTGGATTTATAAATTTACAAATTCCCATTTCAGAAATATTCACAAATTTATTAATTTAACTTACAAATTTTTAAATTTGTAAATGCACAATTATACAAATGACCAAGTGTACAAATGTCCACATGTGCAATTATACAAATGATCAAATATGCAAATGTGCACATAAAGCACCATTATAATACACCAATGTACAAGTTTACATATGTACAAATACATAAATGTATAAATCTACAAATACACAAATTTACAATCAAAAAATTAATAAAATTAAAAACTGAAGATATTAACTACAGTACACACACGATCAACTTGAACCAGATAAATATAACAAAATAAATTACAGCATGAATTAAAACATCAGGGACTATACTTCCGAATTCGATTTAAATGATTCATAAAGCTTTCTCTTCTTCTACTTGACGTTCCGCATTAACATGTATACGTAGATTTATGGACGCTACAAATCTCACAAAATGGCCGATACTCTTGCGTAATCCGATAGGAAGACACGTGTTCAGTCTTTCTTATTGCAGCAAGAACAAAGCAATCAATTTTTCTCATTTGTTCTCGATCGATGAGAAAAAGCAATTTACACAAGCTTCCAAGTAAACGAACTTGTATTGTTTTTATAAGTTTCATTGAATCTGAAACTTGTTCCATTTAAAGTAACACGAAACGTATCTCAGAAATTTCACGTCAGGGTAAACTTGCTGTATCGAGTTCAAATATATTGGAATTTTATTGTATTGGAAAGTTTGTGCATTTCTGAATTCATGTCAGTGAAGTTAGATTTCTGTGGAAATATTTAATTAATTTTGTCATGTTTGTTAATTAGAAATATTACTCTTTTTGTAATGTTCTATTAGTTCTTCAATTTTTTTGTGGTAGAATATGGATGAATTTTAATGCTGAAAAATTTTGACATTTTTAGAATTTTCAAAGATTCAAGTTTTTAAATTTTGGAAACTTTTGTGGATACAAAATTGTAATAATTTTTAAAAAATATGGTGAGGTATTGGAATTTAATAATTGTGAAATGTGGTAATATTGAAGTGTTCACAATTTAAATATGTAAGTAGAAAATTTATGAATTGAAAAATATGCAAGTGAGAATTTGCAAATTTAAAAACCAAATTTTCTAATTATTCCAAATTTCTGAATTTCTAAACTTTCAAATTCAAATGTAGGAACGTAGGAATATAAATTTTAAAAATTTACAAACGTAAAAATATAAAATCCACAGATCTGAGAATACACTATACAGAAAGTACAATAAAAAATTTTCTAGTTATCAGATTTTCACATTTCTGAATACTTAATCTTTCAAATTCAAATGTAGAATTGTGAGAATGTCAAATACAACAATTTACAAAATGTAAAAACAAAATCTGCAAATCTGGTAATTCGACCAATTCATAGTCTCAAATTTTCCAAAATAAATATTCCAAATTGCTAAGTTTTGTGTAATTTTCTAGAAGTCGAGATTTCTATAATTTAGCATAAATGAAAAATATAAGCTTATCCACAAATATGAATTATTATCCGATCAGTTCACTTGTGTCCTCCATAAAACAAGAAACCAAGAATGTTTCTCAACATCAAAGGAGTTCACTTACAAGCATGTAGTCACTAAAATCATTAATTAAAGAGAACAAAGGAAATTGTTGCTCGCAATAGTAAAATATTTAGTCCCGCACGGTTCCACAGTTAATTGAATCTCTATTGCATTGTGCAATGCAGTTTCTTAAGGAACAAAGGGACAGAAAATATCCTAAGGCTACACATCAAAGGATACGGAATTCAGCGGTGGTTCTTGGATGTGTTGCACGTAATAATATTGTGCAATGAAATATTTAGCCACGCTTCGAGTGATTCATTAACACGATATCATTAAGCCCGGTTAATTGTGTAGCGTGCATATACGTTGCTGGAACGAGAATCGAAGTAAATTCGAATGAATATTAAACAGAACGACAGATTATTGATTACGATACAAATTGATAACGATATCGAAACGCTGATGTGCATTATTTATTATTAATTAATTTATTTATGGCGCACTTTAATTATCCAAAAAATTCATTTATGGTCTATTTTAATTATTAAAAATTGATATACTTTAAATACAATTATAAAATTCAATTTTATAGTAATTAATATTATTTTTATCCTTTATCCTAGTTAATATTATAAAATTTATTTATGGTAAATATTACTTTCTTATATTATTACTAATATTACTAGTAATCTACTTATATTATTTTATGATAAATATTATCATAAATATATACATAATTCTGTTCTTATTCATTGTAATTCATAATTTTAATTTTTCATAAATTTTACCTTTTTATTACTTATTACAATTATGATAAATAACATGAATTTTATAATAAAAATGATGAATAATATTATGAATAAAATTATAAATAATTTATTACGAATTGTAATAAAATTTTTATGAACTTTTCGCAGACATTTAATAAAATCCTGATTAAAACGAATATTAAAATAAATGCGTCATAATTTTACAAAAATTGTAAACGTAAGATATTGTTCGATTAAATATGAGTGACTTATTTCGAAACTTCACATGAACAACAAGTAGTTTAGCATTAATTTAAGGTTGTCAAGTCAGCCGTATCGTGTTCTGTATTGCATTATCTTCCTGTTCATTAATTGCTGCATTTTGCTCGGAAAATCGAATTACCGTGAAACTGATGTGGCCGACTTGCGTGTAACGCGTACGTGTATGAACTTTATGGAAATTACTTTAACGGCCAAAATGATTTAAGACCATAAGAGAAAACGACTTTATGAATTTTTACACGTTGCTTCAGAATTTTCTACTTGGAGAAGTCTCATGCAAATTTTTAATAAGCTATATGGTTTGAAAGTGAAATTTCTCCGGATAAATCACTTTTAATTTAGAATATCTAATGTTTAACATAAAAAAATGAATTAACTTACATGGTTTTCTATACGTATTATGAAGTTACACTTTTGCTGATTCTTTGCTGAAATGGAATGCAGAATAAAATTCATTTGACTCCACAAATTTTACAAAAGTTTTTAATTTTCAAAACTTGATTTTTGCATTTGCAAGTTTCCATATTTGTAAGTTTTTACATTTTTCAAATTCTCAAATTTTCTATTCCTTAAATCACTAAATTTACAAACTTTCAAAGGTAGAAATTTTGAAATCTCTTCCAAACTCTTCAAGTTTCCAAATTTTCAAACTTCTATACCTAAATCGCAAAGTATGTAATATCACCCAATTTCTTAATTTCCGTATTCCTCCATTTTCTAATTCTGAACTTCCTAAATCACCAAATTCGCAAATTCTTCAAGTTTAGTCTTCGAAATCTTGAAGTTTCCAAATTTTCAAACTTTTACATCTAAATCTCAAAGTATCTAATATCACCAAATTTCTTAATCTCCACATTCCTCCATTTTCTAATTCTCATCTTCCTAAATCACCAAATTCCTCAATTTCTACATTAGTAACTCCAATGAGTATTCCAAAAACACATCACTCTAAACCTACCAACTCTTCAATTCAACCCTTACTTTCAACCCTCCAGTTAATTGCCAAGCTAATTTTTTCCAAGCCTTCCCCCTTTTAAATCAAGTCAACCCACATCTATCTCCATAAATCCTCGATAAAATTTCCCGATCGCAGCCTCAAAGCAAAAAAGACATGAATTCGAAAAAAGAATCGTAAAATCGTCTTCCGCATAGAGTACTGCAATTTAACCCGTATATGCGTGTCCGTGTTACGAGCCATCTGGATTTATCCGCGAGGAGGATGAGTCTTGCCGATTCGAAGCGGAGGAGCCGGGCAAGGGTGAATTGCGCGACTGAAGCGTTATTTTGTTTACCCTCTTCCAACGTTTTAATTCAGCGCGCGCAGGGCTTTTAAAGTTTCGAAACCGCGGAAATTGTACTGTCGCACTCTCCGGGCCAGGAAATGCCGTGTAACAGGGAAATTCGAAGACCCATTCAGTGCAGCCAACAGAAGGCAGCCATCTAGCCGCGGTGGAGTGTGTGCGCGTCAGTTTTTCCAACTGCGTCCTCGAGCAGATAGAGTGTACCGGTAATGGGAAGTTAATTCTCGTTTCTGCAGAACGGTGACTACTTGGGACAGGTTTGCGGACGCAATAGAAGTCGTCGAGTATAACCATAGAACTCGACAGATGCTCTTCCCCGTGTCTCTCCGCTCGGCTTCAATTTGCTTTCTTCTCGTACCGCTGAATGCTACGCTTTTATCGAGTTTCGCGATGCTACCCGCTACAGGTATCCTCCTTTTTTCTTCCTTCGGCCTCTCGTTTTCGAACGGTTTAAAAATGTGGGTCGGATCCTGCTAGACGGCCATTGATTGAAGACATTCCGACGGCGCGGTTACTCGCATTCTTTACGAAATACTTCTGTATAATTAAGAAGTATACGAACTATTTCTCGGCGGTGTCTACTTTCCGGACCAGGTAATTCCGAGCCTGATTAGGTTCCACATCTATCTACAACTATTCTGTGGTCCATGTGTGCGAAATAAAATATTACTATATTTTATCAATTTTTACTCTTGACAGATTTTGACTCTTTGCACTCGAAAGCTGACATTATTCAGCTGAATAATTTGAAATAAACCCTCTGCACTGGAGGGCTCCGACATTTAAAATTTGTCTTCAAGGGTTATGGAGACAATGCAAATAATTTTCAGTTCATATAAGGACAAATGGCTCTAAAGACTTTTAATGCGCATAAACTTATATGTGAATATGATTTTTCTATTGAAAATGCTTCGAGTTGCTGGTAATGAATTAATAAACACTGCGAGTACAAAGGAATAGGTTAGGTTAGGTAACAAAGGGTTAAATTACCTTTTTCGAGAGGTGACTCACAATTTTAGATAAATATATGTATGTATTCAAATTAAAGACATATGTAGTATTATACATGTGACTCGCTTTCGCTAGAGGGGTTTCCACCCCTTATAGCCACCTGTCTGTTAACCATTTTTTAATACTTTTGACAATTTTCCTGGGGGTTTTGACCCATTTTAAGAAAGTTTGATCCTCTGACGAAAAGTCGTATCTGACACGGTTTGGCTTGTACATTTGTATACAGTGGTCAGAATGGGGTTTTATAGCATTCTGATGCATAAGTATAGTGAAACAGAAAATAATGACAATAATAGAGAAATAGTTAAAATTATTAAAATGGTTAAAATAATTAAAATAATTCAGCAAACTATTTGACTAAAAAGATTTAAGGTCTCTTGCAACAGCAATACCTTTGAATGTAAGGGATTAATAATTTGTAAAATAAGAAATTTCGTATGTACATTTCAAGCATCAATTTAGTGTACTGTGAATATTGAGTATTTCTCGAAACATCTCACTTCTGGAATCACACGGAATTCAACTGAATTTTATGATTTTTAAACTTTTAATAACAACACCCTTTTGAACAATGTTTTCGTGTAGAATAAAAATCCCTCGTTTTGCTTTGGTTAGGAAAAAGTTGGGTTACAATTGTATAATGAACATGGATGCCTTGTTTATAAAAATTTACTTGCCTTCCAATTAAACGATAAATCTCGTTTCTTTTAATCACCTGTCTCGAACGATTTCAGGAATTTTGAAATATTTCAACATTTACTTTTAACACGTCGAGTGTCATGTCATCGATGGAATTTAGTTAAATTAATTATTTACAGAAAGTGTGAACGAAAGGGATTTTAAAGGATTTGTAATGTTGAGACAATGATATACACTGACAGATTGAAACATGAAATAACACCCTTGTTTTTGATATTTTATGTTTTATGTCTGACGTGCGTTTTGACAGCATTTAACGCGTTAAAATTACAAATTGTTAAAAAATGCAAATTATAATAAATAACAATTGTCGAACGTTTCTGAATATTTTAAAAGTGCATTATTTAACAAAAATGAATTTTCTTGTAAAATCATACAAATGAAATCATCATCAAATCATCGTACGTATAATAAATTATATCAATAATTTACACATACTAGGTCGATCGAAATAATAGGTTGTTCAAAATAATTTGTAAAATTAAATTGTGTAGTTATGTGTAATATAAGTTAATTTATAATATGACCGAAATATATAAAAATATGAAGTATTAAAATGTAGAAGTCGAATGCAATACTTTAATTGTTTCCAGTGAAAGTTATTCAGGTTAATTGGAACTTTATAAGTGTGTGTAAATTTACAACTCCATTTAATGATTTTATGGTGCCAAGATTTCTGTCTGGCGCCACAGACTTCCACGACTTTGCTATTAACGAAATGGTTTAATTTCGCTATCGTTTTTTAACGAGTCTTGTTCTCTTAACAACATTTGTTTTATTTCATCAATATTCCATTTTTTCAGAATTTTACAGTGTATATATTTATTAATTTAAATGATTGCAAATTTCAGATTATGAGTTCAAACTTGCAACTATTAAAATGTAATGTAGTTTTAAAATTGAAGAATAAAGAAATAGCAAATTTTCAAGTTTACAACCTATAAAATTTCCAAATATACAAATTGTTAAATTTGCAATTTTACAAATTTTTGTGGTCTGAGTTTCATCAGTATCCACTTTCAAACAGTTCTATTTACACACATCACATTATACCGTAACACATGTGGTAACATCACATTACATATTGTGTTTTTTCAATTTATTATTCAAAAAGTACGTTTGACAGTAACCTTCGCTAAAAATTCTATCGTTTCAGTAACGATAAATAAAAATAAAAATTTCTTTATTTCGGCAAGTTTCGGTTGCATAATACCGAGGTTCATCAAAAGTACAAAGTCGTCCAGCAGCAAATTGTTCCGTTCGCACGTGTAATTTCGTGGTCGCTTCCTCGTTGAAAGCTGCGCGATTTTCCGATACAATTGCGAGCGGATCGAGAAAATAGAACGAAAGCAAAGAGTTCCAACGGCGAGGAAAATTCGATCTCGCGATTCCCTTATAATGCGGCACAGGGGCGTAATATAGAAGCGCAACCGTCGCTACCCCCGAGTCAACGATTACAACTCCGGAAGTGGAATAAAAGGAGGGAACGTCACCCGTCCACGAGTTCGTTCAACCAGTTTCTGCTTTTAAACTACGCGAAACTATTGTATTTTCTTATGACCAACGAACTAGAAGCAGTCGCTTTGCCGCTTTGTTCCCTTTTCTTCTTCTACATCCAAGAACGTCTTCCGCTTTTCTACACCGTCGCCCCCGAACCACTTGAATAGTTCGGTAAATGTTGAACTTAGCAAAAATTCGTTTCGATAAGATTTGTGCGATCGCGTCTCGAACAGCGACGCTCGAATTGTTTGCAAGAATTTCTCATAAGATGAAATCAAAATAGTAGATCCGACTGAACGATTGAGAGAGAATTTTACGAGTATGGGGAATATTTGATAACAGGAGTAGAAGGCTTGTCACTCCGTGCTATAAGGGTTCTCAAACTTTTCATAAAAACTGCAAAAGACACCTCAAACTAAAATATTTCAATAATGGATCTCGTAATCATAAAATAAGTTGGATGACAATAATCAAAAATAATAATACGCGATAAAGACAGTAATTTAGAACGGCGTTCACATTTATGTAAAGTAATAACAGTGAATTGTCTCTTGTTAATCGATTAATGTATCGAGTTTACTTACGATAATTTATTATATTCTCAACATTTTCCAAATTATTTCAAGTATTTCTGAAGACAATTTTATATTACTGTATGACCGTTGCATTACCTGTAGTCGTGTGTGGGGTCTCGCTCTTAAAAGCCACTTGAAACATGATAAATTCGATCAACGTGCATTATACGGTACCCCTTTGAATTATGCATCGTTCACGCAAACCGAGGTCTGCTAAAATCAATGTTTACAGAATAGTGCGAGCATGTGGTCCTAGCTGCGAATGTGTCACACGAGCGAGAACGATCTCTATAGGAAATAGACATTGGAACGCTCAGGGACGGATTACGACCATTAGAGACCCCGAATAGGCTTAAAAGATTTCACTGTCACCGCGTGTATGTAACTAGTTAGTTCCCAGAAGTGGAATTTTAGATTTTAGAATTCTGGAAATTTTCGAGGTGGGAATATTAGAAGTTTGGTATCTTGGAATTTCGGAATTTTGGAATTGGGGAATTTTGGAATTGGGGAATTGGGGAATTTTTGAATTGGGGAATTTGGGAATTGTGGAATTGGGAAATAGGGGTATAGGGGAATTTTGGAATTGGGGAATTGGGGAATTGGGGAATAGGGGAATTTTGGAATTGGGGAATTTTAGAATATAGGAGTTTTGGTATTTTGGAATTTTGGAATTGGGAATTTGGGATTTTGGGATTTTGGGAATTGTGGAATTGGGGAATTTTGAAATTGGAGAATCTTGGAATTGGGGAATTTTAGAATTTTGGTATTTTGGAATTTTGGAATTTTGGAATTTTGGAATTGCGGAATTGGGGAATTTGGGAATTGTGGAATTGGGGAATAGGGGAATTTTGGAATTTTGGAATTTTGGAATTTTGGAATTTTGGAATTGTGGAATTGGGGAATTTTAAAATTTTGGAATTGTGGAATTGGGGAATTTTAGAATTTTGGAATTGTGGAATTGGGGTGTTACGAGCCGGAGGGGTACAGCCGCGTGGCTGGGGGCTGTATTTAGGTTATGGTGTTGTTACTAGGCTAACCCAGGTTTGTTAATTAACCTGAGCGCCAAAGGAAAGTAGACGCGGGGATGAGCCGACGTATGGCTAACGCCGGGTGCCCCAGGAGTTTGGCTATGGTGAACTAGCCGACGTATGGCTAACGCCGGGTGTCACAGGAAAGGTCAAGACGTGGGGATGAGCCGACGTATGGCTAACGCCGGGTGCCCCAGGAAGTGATATGTGAACTAGCCGACGTATGGCTAACGCCGGGTGTCACAGGAAATGTTAGTATTAGAACTCGTAACGTAGATTTTGCCAGTATACCTCGAGCGGCTAAGATATACCGACTGGTGGGTTGGTTGGACTTGAGTTATAATTAATTGAGACGAATAGTTAAATATAAAATATGAATGTTCAATATATTCTCCCTTAACCGGTTTTACAAATGTTGTAGTGTAACGTGTCGGTTGAAGGTGACTCTAATATGCAAGAGTTTAAAAGATACTTTAATTCGAATTCACTTAGTTTGAATAGTTTCGACTCCGACAAAGCGAGAATCTAGTCCTGCCTAGTTTTAACGAAAAACAAGCGAAACGGGGACCCGTGAGATTAAGTCAAAATATAAAGATACCTAACAGCAATTATACGTACTGTATGGTTACGTTGCTTCTCGAAAGGGACTTTAACCCGATCTCGATTGAAAGACTCTACTCTAAACTTGACGTAATAAGCGTACTAGAACTCGGACAGAGCTTCCGCGTTAGACTACGTTCAAGAATTGACTGGGCCCAACACGTCTTCTCCACAACCCTTTTTATACCCGAAAAATGGGTAGAAAACGAGTAGTGGTGGAAACGGTGGGAACGAATCAACGCGACGTTTTTCGTCTAACGAATTTTCATCGCGTTGGTCCGAAGACGTTAGAAATTCTTGGGCGCATCCTAATAAGGAAACCCTGGTAGCTGGGAAAGCTAGGCAAGACTAGACTCTATCTTCGCGGTGGTCTTTACCTATGCTCGAACACCCAACTCCAAAATAGAAAAATCATTGGCGTACGTAACAGGGGAATTTTAGAATTTTGGAGTTGTGGAATTTTGGAATTTTGGAATTTTGGAATAGGGGAATTTGGGAATTGGGGAATTGGGGAATTGGGGAATTGGGGAATTTTGGAATTTTGAAATTGTGGAATTCTGGATTTCTGGAATTTTGCAATTCTAAAAATTTAGAATTTTGAAATTGCGGAATTGTGGAATTTTGGTATTTTGGAATTTGAGAGTTGGGGAAATTTGGAATTTTGAACTTGTGGAATTGTGAAATTCTGGAATTTCAGAATTCTGAAAATTTAGAATTTTGGAACTTTGGAATTGCAAAATTCTGGAATTCAGAAATTTTGAATTTTTAGGATCTTAAAGTTTCTAAATTTTGGAATTCAGTTAAAACCTCTTAGTTATGTTCATTCACAACCATGAAAAATAAAAAATTGATGACTTCAAATTTTCAAGAATTAGTGACCTTCGTTACCTTCAACTACAAAATCTTGTAACTTCGAAATTTTGAAAATGTACGATAATACTTGAAAACATTAGACATTGTAATTAACCTTGAGGTATAAAAATGTTAGTGTGATCCATTTAATCCTAAAAATTCGTATTCTTCCCGTTATAAACTTCATAACTTCAGAATATTAAATTTGTCCTAGTTAGTAATTTTTGAACGTCGATTCTCTATAAGTTCAGAAATCCCAATCCCCCGTAAATCCGTAAATTGGAAATTTCTGTCGCGCCCCATCCCTCGCTGCGTTAAGCACCCACTTATTCTACTTAATGGTTAATTCAGCCCTGGTATCGTTTGTGTGTTGCAGTAATCTCAGTGACTGTAACTCGACAGAATGTTCGGAAAAAGAAATGGAGTATACGTCGAAAGGAAAGAGCAGTTGGCAACGTTAGGTAGAAGCTTCCTTCGACGCGAGTCCCACATTTTTCTGTCGTTTCCGACCTTTCCTGTTTGTCCTCTTAATTAAGTTTTTTTCTCAAAGAGCTCTATATCAAGACGACTAGGCTACAAGCGCCGGAAACTGCAAAGTAACGAGAGAGTGGGACGAAGAAACTGCTAGTAAATTATCGTCCTTCTAATCTCGAGTATATTTCGTTCCGAAGGTGGCAGCCTTTGCCGAAATGTTTACTGGAACCATACTGTTCGTTGCGAATTGTTCTTTTTTCTTTTTATCGATTAATCTGGCAAACTGGAGAGTTCCAGGTCGATTAAACGTTTACTATCTCCTTTGAGTTCTCATTAGATTGCAAATGGAAGTTTTATATTCTGATTTAATTGATTGATAATTTGTCCTTGGTAATTTGTATGACGATAAGGGTTGAAGGGAAAGACTTGGGTTTTCATGGGGTGCTGTGCTATAAGGGTTTTCATAGACACTGCAAAAGTCACCTCGAATTAAAATAATTCAACAATGGATGTCTATTATAGAATTTGAGAGACATATACAGGAAGCTTCAACATAAAAGATCGCACCCTGCGAATGTTAATATTGTACATGAAAGTGATGACAATTTGATTATATAGTCAAATATGTTACTGCAATATGCAGGAAATTTCACAATAAAAATTTGATGCTGTGAAAAAGTGATAAAAAGTCAAAGATTACACAAGTTAACGTTACAGTCATATGCAGCTCGGCTCAAGATAAAAATGTTCACACTACGAATGTTAATATTAAACAGAAATCAATTATAATACGGTTAACTGCATTAATGCTATATACAGGAGGTTTCAAAATACAGCTTTCATTCTACAAATGTTTCTATTATATATGAAAGTGATGACGAATCAATTATAATATTAGCTTATGGTTACATACAAGAGGTTTCAAAATGAGTTTTCACCCTGTAAATATATTATTGCTGTATACAGGAACTTTCAAAATAGAAGTTTTCACACAACGAATATTAATATCAAACATAAAAATTAACTGCGTTAGAATTATATACAGGAGGTTTCAAAATAAAAGTTGTTAGTCTGAAAATAATATCAAGCATAAAAATGATGATTTATCATCTTATTATTGTAAAAATGTTTAGTAGTTCTTGCGAATATAATTATGTTTGTTAGTAATGCTAGAAGCGCACCCTCGCGAGCCATTTTTGTTAGTTCACACGCTAACCGCTAGTGTCGCACGTTAAATTTACATTCCCAATAGGAACTGCGTCATTAATAAAATACTCTATAACAACGTAGATACAAACGCACCGTCCATTTTCATTATCCATTTATTCCAATAAGCAACTTCAGTGAACTAATGGTTATTGCTTTGTTAATTATAACACTTAAATAGAGCTGAATTAATATCGATTCGTTATTTTATTATGAGGGTGACAGAAATGCATTTCTATCGCTTTGTGTGCATAGAATCTTCATTAAATTTATAATTCACATTATTATTTTTTATTAATTATTTGTTATTAAAAAATTGATGGTGAAATTATTGTAGTATTTGATATTAATAATTTTTTGGGATAATTGTGCAGGTAATTTTTAATATTGTACAGATAAACAAAAAGTTATAATAATAATGTTAATTCAATGTTAATGTCAAAAAATAAAATTATTTTTTATAAAAAATATACGTCTTTTAAAAATCTTTGATCATATGTAATTAATATTATCATTGAATCAAGTATGTTAATTACATATGATTACAGATTTTCAAAACAATTTTTAAAAGATTGTATGTCTTTTGTAAAAAAAATTTTAATATTAAATTAACAGAAAGCATGGTAATACGATAAATGTTTACTACATTAAAAAACACTTCTTTTTAAAAAAAATTTCTGACTACAAAATATTCTTCTCTTGCAGAAAGTATTGGTCGACAAACTTGTGTCATTCGTTGCATTAATTTCAGCAAAAATTCCATCGATATCGTATTTCGTGCACCCAACAAATGCAGGAACTGAAGTATGCAAAAATATGAATGAAGCACAGAAATGATGAGTATGAAGTGTTCATTAATTCAATGAATAAGTGGACTCGAATGCTTATGAATAAACAAAAATATGGAAATGTTGTTAATCACGAAGAAAGAATACTCGGAATCCAAATGATGAAATTCTCATTATAAGAATTATTTATTTTATTCTTAAATTTTTATTATTACTAACATTTTGTTCTATAATTTTTTCTTGGATCATAATAAAAATATATTAACAAACAGATATTTTCAATAAAGTTTAAAAAGGTTCATAATGAAGAGCTATATAATAAAAAAATTGAAGAATTGAGAAATTTAAATAGGAAGGAATTTAAACGTTTAAGAATGAAAAAATATAGTGTACAAATTTGGTAATTTTTAAATTTGCAAGTTGAAAATTTATGTAATCAAAAAATTGAGAAAATTAAGGATGTAAAAATGAATGAATTTAAATAATGGACGAATTCAAAAATCTAGAAATTTTTAGAATTAACAAATTTTTTAATCTGATAATTTGTTGATTTATAAACTAAAAAGTT
This sequence comes from Megachile willughbiella, assembly GCA_945859595.2. Lineage (NCBI taxonomy): Eukaryota > Metazoa > Arthropoda > Insecta > Hymenoptera > Megachilidae > Megachile > Megachile willughbiella. The sequence continues at coordinate 6,935,651 of OX243807.1, forward strand.
ATACATATAATGAAAAAAAAATTGAGGAATGCAAAAATTAAAAAATGGGAGAATTTAAAAATATGAAAATTTGCAGAATTTAGAAATCCAGTAACCTGATAATTTGTTGATTTATAAATTGAAAAATTATACATATATTGAAAACAAAATTGAGGAATGCAAAATTTAAAAAATAGAAAAATTGAGAAACTGAAAAATTTGACAATGTGTGAATTTGATAGTTCAAATTAGCAGAAATGAAAGAATTTGAGAATCTAAAAATTGAACTGATAAGGTGATTTATGTAGGAGCAGACATCCGCAGGTCCTCACTCGCATTGTCGATCATTTGTCAGGCGGTGCTCCAACACCTGTAACTCGATCGATCTTAACATTGCTAATTAACGAACAACAATGTTCCCTGTCTTTGTTCCATATTTATTCATGTTCCATTTCCATGCATCACCATAAATTTGCTTTTCCTCGCGCATTTGAGCGTATTGCGTGCCTGCACACATCTTGCTTTACACATTGTGTCGAGTGTTCTCAACGTGTGTGCGTTGTACTCTACTCGGACACCGAGTGATAGCATTGCACGTAACGTTCGTTCTCCTTTCATTCAATTGTTATAATCACCCTTGAAGAGCATGCGAGCTCGTTAATTGCTACATTTCCTCCGCGAAATTACGTTACTGCGACAGCTGTCGTGTAACGCTCTCGTGTTTCCGTACCTGTAGCTTCCGATTCCTGTGATATGTCACGACATGTCATACTCTAAAACTTCGTTCCAGATAACGGCAGATTTATCATAGTCGTTCACGTAATGTACCTACTCGCGGAATAATCAATATATTATCGGTCACGAAAGAACTTATCGCTGCACGCAGTGCGAATAACCTGCATAAAATTGTGTGAGCATTACACTGAACACGTTATTACACTTAAACAAACTCACATATTTCACTGAAGGAATTCAATTTATTCTTATTTAACAATACAATATTTTTACAATATTTTTGTACATTCCATATATTCTATAAATAATATATTGTGACACTGCAATAAATATATTTGTTCAATATTATGTTCATCATAAATATATTACAATTTATTATGTCAAATATATTACAGAATATACTATCGAATACAGAACATTATTTTTAGAACTCTTATAGGTTATGTTGGAAAACTTGTCAGCTAAAAATAATCTTTTAAATACTAATTAAATCCACACAAAATTTTTCAGCGAATAGAAGGTGAAAATTTTGACCCTGAGGACCTAACACAAATATCTCCATCGCGAAATGAATTTAATACACTTTGGACTTTTGTTAGGTTATGTTCGCGGAAACTTGCGTGCTAAAAGGAACTGAATACGTGTTGTCTTTTTTCAGCGAGTAACCAGGTGAAGGGAATAGACGATGTCCTGGAACTAGTGCACTGACTTCTTTGTTGCAGTCGAGAACAAAGAGATGTCGTCGGTGATATATATACCGTGTGCTTGTAAATTTAATTCATTTAATTAACAGCGCTTCATAATCGCGGAACACTTTCTTGTCGCTTTCAGTAGTCTGAAACAGAAAAAATCTTTGTCACAGACGGCTTTTATAATAAGTATTCCAGGTACGTGATTTATATCGTTCCGGGCGTTTCAGAATCTCCAAATGAATTCTTTCGGAGATCGTCGCGATATTAAAATAGTTACCGAGCTTCGAGACTCGTCGCTTTTGTGTAACTTTCGGTTGCAACGGAGTTACGGAAGTTGAAATTTAAAACATTTCACGGCGAATGTGTACCCTTTTGTTTTTTCGCCGTTTGTGGCTCGTTATGAATGTAGATGGAGACATTAAATGTGAAGTCTTGGACCGTGTTGCACGCTGGACTTCCTTAGGGAAAATGGCGACGTTGGAGGTGACAGCTCTTTACAGTTCACACATTTTATAATCTAGACAATTTTTAACTTTGACACGATATTTGGTCATTCAAGTGAATTGAATTTATAAATTCACAAATTGGTGAATTGAAAAATTCAGACATTTTTGCAACGTTCAATGCAAGCATAATTTAAAACTAAAAATACTGTGCTTGAACTACGTTAAACAATTTTTAAATTAATAATAAAGTGAATGAAGTCAACTGATATAGTACAGCTATTTTTCATATGAACAAAATGTGACAGACATTTTACTAACAGTAACAAATTATAAAACCTGAAGTCAGCCATTTTGATTACTTACATAGAATGTAGGTATTTCTTCACACGGAGTATAGGTACTTATTATTTACTTATACAGGAAGTAGGTATTTATTTACTGACACAGAATATATTTGTTTGTTTACAAAGAATAGAAGTATAATCCTCTACTCTTAATGACTCAGAAAACTTTGATATACAAAACTTGACTCGTGAGGAGAAATTTTTTGTAAGACACAAATTGAGGGTGAAAGCCTATACGTAAGAATTGCTGGGCAATTTTTCTGACATAAATCGCTCTTCAAACTTTTGGATATCTTCGGAGGAAGTAAAATTACTAACTCCATGGCGAAGCGATATAACGACAGTAACGAAGTCTGTACCTGATAAATTCAGCAGGACGGAAGGGGATCTCTTTTCGTTCTGTTCCGGTTCTCATTGGTAGTTAGCAAGGGAGCTCGAAAGTTTGAACGGAGATGCTTCAGAATCGCCTGTGAAATCGACCCCTGTTCCGGCGAATCGAAGCCAGAACCTTCTCCCCTAATTACGTCATTTCGACGTTGTTCTTTCGGCTAGGCAGAAATTCAGTCTGTAACTCAATGCTCATTATCTTTCCTACCCCGCCATCCCCTTCTGCCAAACCACCCCCTTTCGTCTCTTTGTAATGCTTACGGTTGCTTTTATGAGCCAACGAATTCTATCGGTTCATCCCTTGGTTTCGCTTGTTTATGGAGCTTCGATTCCTTTACTTGGAATAACACAAAAGTACCTTCTCTCTTCTTGGGGAAATGTGAAAGGAAAGTATCGCTGTTTAAGCTTTTACTCTTGCTACCGAAAACATTCCGGGAATTGGATTTGGTTCTTAATGGAAATTATTATCGTGTTACGGAATTGCTAGGGGTGAATTTCTAGCGTTTGGGGGTTGGAGAATTTTTATTGTAGCTTAGTTATTAGTTTATAATAGAGAGTTGATATTCCATTTTTTATTTTTCACTTTTTAGGATGTTTTATATGGGACTTTAACTATTAATTTGTGGTATTTGGTGATTGGAGAATTTGTAGTAGCTTTGTTATTAATTTATAATATGTAGTTAAGGAGTTGAAATAATTTTTAATTGTCAATACAGCATTTGGAATTTGGAACCTTGTGGTTAAGTTTGATGATTGATTCATAGCATTTAGGATGTTTTATGTGGGATTTAACTATTAATGTGTAGCACTTTGTCCTCAACTATTAATTTTTTCGAGCATTGAGATGGTTTTTTAATTATTAATTTATAGTATCTATATCCTTGACACTGTTTTTCAATTATTAATTGATAGCATTGAAAGCCTTCAATATGATCCCTTAATTACTAATTTATTGCATTATTTTTGCATTTATTATTGCATTATTAATTTTTAAAATCCAGAAACTTGAGGTGGTTTATGTAAGTACATATATATTTGTATTTTGGTAAATAAAATGACTAGTAAATAAGGTGATGAGAATGAGCGAGCATTTGGTTAGAAATATAGGGATATTCGGAACAACTGAACAATCTAAACAGAGAGTCATCAATCTTACTTCCCCTACCGAGGAAGTTTTAAACTTGTTATTCTTCGAGCATTTCAATATCCAATGCTGTTAAAACTTTTTCGCTAGTAGATGAAATTAATCTCTAAATGAGTCTTATAATTAAATTATAATGAATATAAATTGCAATAACAACAAGGGGGATTAATTTGTTGAATGCTTTTAGTAATTGAGGGAGATTTTGTACATTTGGAGATATGAGAATATAATGACTTGGAAATTTGAAAATTTAGTAATTTGGGGATTTGGGGATTTGGAGATTTGAGAATTTGGGGATTTGAGGATTTGGGGATTTGGAAGGTTGAGAACTTGGGGATTTGGAAGATTGAGAATTTAGGGATTTGGGGATTTGGAAGGTTGAGAATTTGGGGATTTGGAGATTTAAGTATTTGGAAATTTAGAAATTTGGTAATTTAGAGATTTGGAAATTTAGAAATTTGAAAATTTAGGGAATTGGAAATTTAGATATTTGGAAATTTAGGAATTTGGAAATTTAGGTATTTGGAAATTTAAGTATTTGGAAATTTAGAGATTTGGAAACTTAGAAATTTGAAAATTTAGGGAATTGGAAATTTAAGTATTTGGAAATTTAGGAAGTTGAAAATTTGGAAATTTGCTAATTTAGATATTTCGAAATTTAGGAATTTGGAAATTTAGGTCTTTGGAAATTTAGGAAGTTGAAAATTTAGAAATTTGGAAATTTAGTGATTTGGAAATATAGGTATTTGAAAATTTAGGGATTTGGAAATTTAAGTATTTGGAAATTAAGAGATTTGGAAACTTAGAAATTTGAAAATTTGGGGAATTGGAAATTTAAGTATTTGGAAATTTAGGAAGTTGAAAATTTGGAAATTTGCTAATTTAGATATTTCGAAATTTAGGAATTTGGAAATTTAGGTATTTGGAAATTTAGGATGTTGAAAATTTAGAAATTTGGAAATATAGGTATTTGGAAATGTAGGAACCTGAAAACTTCCAAATTTGGAAATTTTTGGAAATTCCACCACATTCCAAAATAAAATAAACTAAATAAATCAAATATTTCGCAATAATTTTCACTCGAACATACCTTGCATCCATCAACTCACCATCAACCTCATTCTCCTCTTCCAATTCTCCAAAATTCATTAAAAATCCAGATTCCTCCAGTTACTAAAAAAACCCCATCACTAAACATTTTATTTCATCAAAAATTTTCACAGATCCCATTCGCATACCTGCAGATAGCAAGCATAAGCCATATCCGTGAACGAGAATGAAATCGTTAAATACTTTTTGTTCGTTCATCGGCGCATTTCACGATGGGATTTTTCGTATTGGTTTTTGCCGAAACGAGTCAACACGATGAGCAGCGAGAAAAGTGAGCGAAAAGTCGGACTGTTGACCTCATCGGTAAACGGTCCAGTCCACAAGACGCGTAGCAAATAAACTGCATTTCCAGAGCGCATTTGCCAGTTTTTTTTGCACCCTACACCGAGTACCGCAGGCTCCAGTTTATTGGTTAATTATCTCGTCTATCGAAATGTTCTCAACGCCCCGGCGCCGAATACCTGGCTGGATTTAACGAGAACACTGCGGATTTTCGAGAATTCCTCGTTGAAATTGCGAGAAACGTTTCGAACTGTCTTAAACACATGATGGAGGTTAAATTTTCTTCACGACAGACATAATCACGAGCTGCTTTCAGCGTTCTAATGTTCTACTTCGAGTTTAATTGAACGATATTCGAGCCAACGGACGTACTACTACGTTACACCGCGTTAATTTACCTTTGCATCGTTCCCTCTTTTATATATGCAATTAATTTTTATATCGCTTGGTTGAGAGCATGCGGAGTGAACGGTTAATAGGTTTTTGGCGGAGGAATGTTTGTTCGTGAGTTACGAATGGAAGTAGGAAAAATTTGATACCTTGAGAAACTGAGAAATTGGGAAATTTTTACACTTTGATAACTTGAAGGTTTGGAGAATTTATTAAATTTGTTGGCTTAGATTTAGAGAATTTTAGAACCTTCAAAAGTTGGCAATTTGTAGAATTTTATAGCTTCGAAAATTTAGAGAATTTTGGAACTTTGAGTGACTGAAAATTTTATTAATTCCAGGAATTTGAGAAGCTAAAAATTTGTAGAATTTTGAAATTTTAGAAGTCTAGAAATTGAAAAAATTTTAGAATTTTGAAAGTCTGACAATTTGTAGAATTTTGGAATTTTAGGAGGCTGATTTTTGAAAAATTTTAGAGCTTTGAGAACCTGAGAATTTATAGAATTTTGAAATTTTGAGAACTTGAAAATTTGTAGAATTTTGAAATTTTGAGAATCTGAAAATTTATAGAATTTTGAAATTTTGAGAACTTGAAAATTTGTAGAATTTTGAAATTTTAAGAATCTGAAAATTTATAGAATTTTAGAACTTGGTAAACCTAAAAATATAGAGAATTTGAAACTTTGAAAGGCTGAAAATGTAGAGAATTTTCAAATCTTGAGGACCTGAAAATTTCAAGAATTTTAGAACCTTGAGAGTCTGAAACTTTCTAAAATATTTAGAGCCTTGAAAATAAAAAAAATATTGGAACTTTGAGAGATGAAAAATTTGAGGAATTTTGAAACTTTGAGTGCCTGAAAATTAAGAAAACACTGAAATTCCAATTCTTGAACCTTAAAAAAACCTTGAAACTCTAGCTCCAGAAAATCAGGAAAATTCTGAAACTTCAGAACCTACAAATTTGAGGAATTTCGAAACTTTGAGTGTCTGAAAATTTAGAGAACTTCATACTATAGCACCTTCGTAAATAAATAGAAACTTACGTAACTCAAACGCGTTGTTAACGGCAAGGCAATACAGTAACTTTTTCCCCAGACATAAAACTTCAAACTTCTTTCTTAATCGGCTAGATTTAACGAGCATATCGAGATGTTTTAATACCGCAACGAGTTTTCTTCTCAGATCTCATCTACTATTTCACGCACAAAGTTTTTCCTTGTTATGCGAGGCACTTGTCGACCACAAACTTTCGTAGGAAGAAAGATTTCTGGTTCAACTTATGACAGCAGATGTGGACGCTTATTTCGACAAAGGATCTTATGATCTGATAATCCATGAACGATCAAAATAAATTTTAAAAAATCTTTTCCTTGTTAAACAAATACTTCAGTTAAATATTAACACTAGTACTACCAAATGGCTTCAAGTTTCATATTTTATATTACAAAATTTTGTTGTGTTTTTGTCATATGTTGAGACAAAGTGTACATCTTCACAAGTCACAGCTTCTACAACCTTAAAATTCCAGTCTCAACAGGAGGCAACAAACAGCAATAACTCGAATCTAAATCGGTCATACCAAACTGTCACTCTCATATTCTTAACACTAAACCTACCAAACCGGTCAAATGATCGCTCCACAAGTTTCTTATTATAGGGTACACATTTTGTTAAAGTGCATTCCTTGAAATTAGCATTGATTTTCATCAAGATAAACAGTCAATGTATGCACTAATTTATATATCGTCGTTTGTTTATTCATTTTTCAACTTCATTTTTAATTTCAAATCAAGTACACATTATACATGGTCTGTCCAGAAAGTAATGCAATTAGGTACGTAAAAAAAAATGTATTTATGTTATTGATATAAATCTTTAAAATTCTTCAAAGTACTTCCCTTGGGCTTCAACACACTTTTGCCAGCGACTTTTCCATGCACGGTACGTATCCTGGAAGGCGTTAATAGGGACCTCGTTTAATGCCTTCGTCACGGCGGTTTGAATCGCTTCTATGGTTCCAAAATGGAATCCTTTGAGGGCAGACTTGATCTTCGGGAACAGGAAAAAATCTGCTGGAGCCATGTCAGGACTGTAAGGGAACTGTGGTAACGTTGTGCCAAGCTGTGCTTGGCTAGAAATTCTTGAACGCGCAGAGCGGTATTGCTGGGAGCGTTGTCGTAGTGCAGCTGCCACGTAGTGGCGATCTCTTTTGGAGTACAATGTTGTGCACAGTTGTTTTCGATATGTTGAGAGTCTCTGCGATCATTCGAACACTCAGTCGTCGATCACTCGTAAGAAGTTCATGGACACGGGAAACATTTTCGTCAATAGCGGTGCTTGTCGGCCGTCCAGAGCAGAAGTCATCCTCCACGTTTTCCCGACCGTTTTTGAACAAATTTAACCGTCTGGAAACTTGAGAATAGGAAAGAGTCCCCGTAAGCCGCCTTAATCATTTGGTTGGTTTCGGCGAGGCTTTTATTCAGCTTAGCGCAGAATTTAATCGCATAACGTTCGATATTTTTCTCCATTACGCGTCGTGACACGGGCACAAATAATAGGTTTACGTTTACTACGATTCTGACGATTTCGGAGCGCGGATCAGGTTGAGGTTGCAAAGATATGAAGATAAGAGTCCCCTCCACATATTCCAACAAGTCCGAACATGTTCGGACCAGGAAAAATGGCGGAAATGAACAAATTGCATTACTTTCCGGACAGACCATGTATGCCGGTAGGTTTAGTGTTAACAACAGTCCTCCCACTCTATGTAACGAATAAGTATCAACCATATTATCCTAGAATGCAGGAAATGCGAAGAACGAAGAAAATATCAAGGACGAACTAACAGATACAATCACCTCAACATCGTACCGGGACACTGATTGCATTCTGCAAGACGATCGGAATCCTCAATAGGATATAAAACCCTATAGAACCCGCAGTTTTCTCATCAATCAATTAGTGAACAACAATAAGTATTTAAACTTGTAGACAGTCGCTAACCTGATGTTGATGCGATAAACTCTAAACAAAAAAAGGGTAGTTGGTTGAGTACTTATTCATTTTTTCTCTTCATTTTCAATTTAGATGTGTGCATTTACCCCTTGCCCTATTTACCTCTCAGGTGCGTCAGTCAGAAGTAACTAATCACAGCTACAATATTAAATAGACAAAGAAAATGTTATGACTATCTGGTATTATGCAGTTGACTATGCAAATTATAATTGAACTTGAACTCCAAATTAACCCCTTGCACTATTTTGACGAGTCTGACTCGTGACGCACTGGTACTTCAGTTGGGATCAATTTTACTCGAATTTTGAATATGCTTCAATTTGGAGTTCAAGTCCAATTATAATTTGCATAGTCAACGATTGCATAATACCATGTTGTCATAACATTTCAACATTCTTTGTCTGTTTTAATATTGTAGCTGTGTTTAGTTAGTTCCGACTGACGCACCTGACAAATAGGTCATGGTGCAAGGGGTTAATTCGAGTAAAATTCACAGCTGAAGTACGAGTGCGTCAGACTCGTCAAAATAGTGCAAGTTGACAATGGTTCTAGTGAAAATTCCTTTGCTCCGTTTACACTTTTTCGTGTATTACGGTGTGAAGGTAGTTATTTTTGTGTATCCTCGACATTTTCGCTTTAATCCGGAAAGGAAGTTAATCTAGCAGGATAATGCTTGAATTTCTACCCCTACGTGTTTTGATTTTTAATGAAACATGAGCTTTCAAATGTGAATTTAACATGAGAATACGTTGTTTCGCGGTAAATACGTGAAGTATATGGTAATCGTAGACGTTTTGCGAGCTGAATTGGATATTTGATGCTTACTAGTGTTTCGAATGTTTACTAGGATTTCGAAGATCGTTTGCTCAGGTTCATTAGCGAGTGTAAAATTCTAAGGAAACATGTTTCTCAGTACACACGTATTTCTAAAGATTTCGAAAGTGATGAATTTTATAGGACAAGATAAATCTTAGATTAAGATGAGATAAATTCTATAATAGTTTTATTCGATAATTTATTGAAATTATGAAGAAATATACAGTTAAAAGTAATAAGAAAACATTAATTATAATTTATATTTATAATCACGATTGATTAAATCTTAAAGCTTTAATGTATTAAACCGTGATTGTAAATAAACAAATATTAAAATAATTTTTGCTAGTAATCTTGTAAATATTCAATGCTCAGAATTTGATTGTACGAAAATATTTAGCAAAATATTGCTTTTGCTTTTATTTAAATTTGAAGCTATATAAATGACAATATGACTAAATGAACAACGATGCTGTGAATGAAAGACGTAATTCTGATTATCTTTTTATTTTAGACGAGTAAATGAAAAAGCTGAAAATGTCTTAATTTGTTGTGACACCAGGTGTTTGGAACGAATTGCCGCATTTTCTGTACAACATTTTAAGATATCTCTGGATTATGTAATTCTTGTAGTAAATGGTTGTGCATTTATCTCTCGTGAATACTGCGGTAAAAACACCTTGAAAATGAGAACCATTTCTTTAGAAATGATACTTTTAAATTTGAGGAAAACATTTTTTAGAAATGCAACCTTTTATGTATAGAAATGTTTTATTGACGTGAATTATTGCTCGGTGTATATTTATGGTGAATTTAAGAAACATTTGTTAAATTATTAAATTGTTAAATTATCAAATTATCAAATGATGAAATTATCAAATCATCAAATCATCGAGTTATCAAATTATTAAATTATTAAATTAATTGCATCATAAATTTGTTAACCTTATTATATCTTCCATCACATATATTTTGTGACATCATTGTCAAAATAAATTTAAAAATAATTCGATGAATCATAAAATCATGTAAAAATCAGCGTCAAAAAATTTGACAAGTATTCAAAAGAGAAAAAAAATTTCTACCAAAGATTTAAAACCAGATCTCATATCTAAAAACAGTATCTAACTGGTACAATGTAGTCGAAAAATAAGTAACATTTTTATTTCCTAAGGCTTTATTTCTAAATCTAAGACTTTCTTGAACAGAATTTCAAGCAATAACAATTTAAATATTATATTATACTTATGACGAATGTAATAGAATTTTTTAAATAAAATTTCTTTAAAATGCCACAATTATAAGTTACATCTGGCAACACTGAAGGCGTAATCTTCGACAGGAAATTGAATTGCAATTCAAAACCGTGGATACAGGATCTGATTATTCTGCAGATTAGATTGAAAATTCACAGAAAGAATCTAGCGTGCTTCATGACGTTGATATAATAATCCGAGATTGGAGTTTCACGGAAGAGCTTTCTGATGTGTCAACCTGACGTCCTGTCGAAAGACACCCCATTTTCTGTCGCTCATCTGACTGCGTCATTATCTTCATTTCGATGAGCTTTAAAAGCTATCTCCTTCCAGGAAATCACGTCGCAATTTTCAGTCACGAATTTTCATCTTCGACAATTTCACAGAAAAACTATGAATATGATTCGAACTTTTTAGCTGGAGAATTTACTTATACGAAAATTTGATATTTTTTAAACAATTTTCTATCATCATTTTATGTTTACAAGATTCGAAAGTTTTCAGTTTAATTTGAAAATGTTTAAAACAAAATTATGTTTGACAATATAATTGTTTACCTTACGTAAAATAACCTGATGTGTACATTATACAACAAGATGTAGATTAGCACCTAAAGCTAATCTCTAGATCCGCAGTATGCAAACTGACAGATGTTGTAGTGACAGAACATCTGATAGTGATGAGCATGTCACTGTCACGTCAACTCCATAACATAATTAATTTCTTCATTTGCATTGTTATATGCATGTAAAACCACCTCCTCAACTGTGCAGATAATATTACCATAACCATATTACAATATTGTTATACTACTATATTATAAACTAGTCATATCATTATAATCTCATATGTTATAATATTTTTATATCCTGTTACTATAACCTAAATGAGTTATAACCTAATCTATAAGTAAATTTTAACCTGACCTACATAAATAAATTGTAACCTTACCTATATAATTAATTTTAAACTGACATTTATAAATAAATTATAACCTTACCTTCATATATAAATTATAACTTAATGTATATAACTAAATTATGACATACATATATAATACATATATAAATTATAACCTTACCTTCATATATAAATTATGACCTAACCTACATAAATGAATTATAACCTAACCTTCATATGTAAATTATAACCTAACCTACATAAATAAATTATAACCTTACCTTCATATATAAATTATGACCTAACCTGCATAAATGAATTATAACCTAATCTTCATATGTAAATTATAACCTAACCTACATAAATAAATTATAACCTTACCTTCATATATAAATTATGACCTAACCTGCATAAATGAATTATAACCTTACCTTCATATATAAATTATGACCTAACCTGCATAAATGAATTATAACCTAATCTTCATATGTAAATTATAACCTAACCTACATAAATAAATTATAACCTTACCTTCACATATAAATTATGACCTAACCTACATAAATGAATTATAACCTAACCTTCATATGTAAATTATTACCTAACCTACATAAATAAATTATAACCTTACCTTCATATATAAATTATGACCTAACCTACATAAATGAATTATAACCTAACCTTCATATGTAAATTATAACCTAACCTACATAAATAAATTATAACAGAACTTACATATACCAATTATAACCTAACCTTCATAAATAAATTCTAACCTAACCTACATAAATAAATTATAACCTAAAACTATGATAACAATCGTTATTTTAGTTCGCTACTCAGTTAACTACAGAATATTAATTAAACTGTTTGTTCTCGATAACTATGACGTATAATCGCTGTAAGGAGATTATGACAGAAATGGATTAACGTAACCATGAGATTTAATACGTTATGTGTATAAACACAGAAATTAGCGTGCTGAGGAGAATGATCGTATTAATCGTCAAGCTGTATTGTTAGAACAATTCCTTGAGACAGATGCTTTTATCCAGTTCAATACATAACCTTAATCTGATTATTTGATTGAAAAAATTCAATCAGTAACTATTAGTTATAGACAGTACATCTAATGCCTTTTATATTATTTTTATTATCAAAATTAGATATTTGTACTAGAATTGACAGGAACTTATTTTGTTTAAAAAATTAAATTATTTTCACGAGAAATGTAATATTTCAGTTCTAGTTTAATTACACATTTTGAAACGGCACGAAGTTTTTTAATAAAATGGCTGATAATTTGTTAAATTCCAGGACTTTGAGAAGCTAGAAATTTTTTAATAAAATGAATTCAGGAACGCTTATTGTAGAGAAATTCAAATTAAATTTTAATTAAAGCTGACAAATTAATTCTAAATTGAGTTTAAATTAAAACTGCAAAATCAATTCTAAATGGAATTTAAATTAAAACTGAAAAAATAATTTTACATTTCTTTATTTACATACTGCAGTATGATAATAATTGCTGTTATGTTTTTTGTGTCAGCAAAGTAGATTATTATTCGGAATTTGTATGTAATATAACAATTGTATGACAATTGTATGACAAGAAACAAATGTAATAAAAAATAAAATTTGAATTGATTTAAACAAACCAGAATAAAGATTGTTAAACATTGACCATATAGTAACAGTTATATAACGTATAAATTATAGAATCTTATATAAAGTACGATAAGAAACATATATAATAAAAATTTGATAGATGAAATTGATTCGACAGTAACACCAAGAGAAATTGTTTCACGATTCAGTAAAAATCACTCAATCGTACCTTTCGGAATTGGACAGTGAAATCAGGTTGGAACGTGAAAGCACGAAATGTAACTAGAAAATTGCCGATATTACCAGTTATCGGAATTGTGTCGATGCATTTTAAACGATTTTCTGCCGTGAAGCTTTTGCTACTGAAAAGCTCGATGAAATTTTTACGTATTGAAAAAGAAGGAGTTTTCTGTTGCTTTAGTGGGACCTTTGAGAGACGTTCTTGAATCAAATGAACGTTTCATCGATTTTCAATAACAATAGTCGCAATCCGTTTGACAGAATTACGAAATTTTTATTGAATGCAAAGACAACACGAATTAAAATGAATGAAAGCGCAAAAGAATTTTCAATTTGTTGGAAACGAAGGACGCACGTTCGGAGTATTTTCTTTGTAAATAGCTGTCGGATTACAGTTTCAAATGTGTAACTCGAAAATTATCATTTTTTAATCTACAGGGTGTTTCAGAAATTTCATAGACAGAAATGAGAAAAAAATATTGTTAGATAAATATTATTATTTACGTGTAGTATTAAACATTTTATTATGAAGTTGTATTAAAAGTACAAAATGACTGCTTTATTTTTCCACATACAGTATACAGGTTTTAACTCATATAGTTGTTAACATGGATATTAATTTCAAGACTCATGAACAATTATGTAAATTCAAAAAAATTAGAAAATTTATTAAATATTATTTATGTTTTCAATATTAAGCATTTACATAGTCAAAAGAAAAACTATATAACAATTTTTTAGTTAATTTATATTAATGTAAGTTAATACATGTGTACACAGTATAAAGTTTACACATGTGTGTACATGTGTACAAAGTATAAGGTTTACACATGTGCGTACATGTGTACAAAGTATAAGGTTTACAGATGTGTGTACATGTGTACAAAGTATAAGGTTTACACATGTGTGTACATGTGTACAAAGTATAAGGTTTACACATGTGTGTACATAACTTAAACTTGTATAGTAAATTTACTCAATATTACGTAACTTAAACTTACATAGATGTGTAAATAATTAATTCAAGTATCAACAAATATTTGTACTAGTATTATTTTCTTTGTCCCCGTTTTCTATCAATTTCTTCGAAAACAGAAATCAGAACTCATTGTTAGAAATACTTGAGACGACTTCTATTTTAGATGTGCTTTGAACTGCAGCTACTGAACTCGCCGCTGAAGTGCTGCACTTTTGAACTTTAGAATTGTAGAAACTTCGTGATCGAGAAGTTCGACATTCTCAAATTTACAGTTCCTTGCATTTCAGATCTTCGGAGTATCTTCCTAGCATCACTTTGTACAAAACTTTTATTATCGAGTGAACAGTACGTAATGGTACTTGATTATTTACAAATATTTGAATTATATGGTACGTTATGTTAATTGTTTAGTTATTTGGTATCCAAATATTTCGTTTCAAATTTCCATTTTCCTAAATTATGAGTTTCTAAATTTTTAAACTTGTATTTTTCAAAATTCTCAAATTCCTTCATTTTCAAATCCCACGTTTCTATTTATTTCATTCTCAATTCTTGACTTTCAAATTCTTCAATTTTCACTTCCCCTAAATTCTCAAGTTTTTTCATTCTCAAATCCCTCTATTTTCATTCCTCCACATTCACAGATTCTTCCATTTTCAAATCTCTCGATTTCCATTTTTCCTAAATTGTCAAATTCCTTCATTTCCAAATTCTACAATTTCTATTTCTCTAAATTCTCAAGACTCAAATTCTTCAATTTTTTCACTTTCAAATCCTTGAACATCCACTTTCCCAAATGTTCAAATCCTCCATTTGCACCTCCCAAAATTCCGAAACTACCCTTGTAATTCCAAAATTTTTCAACCCAATATTCCAAACTCTCAAATCTCCAAATTCTAAAATTTCCAAACACTCTATCCCTCACACCAGTGTGTGACATTGTTCCTCAAAAGGACCAACTACCTCAGCTCTCAGATTCTGAGACTCATCTCGTGTGCAATAGACCTTCCCCTCAACTTTCCAAAGTCCATTAAACCCAAAAGTACATTTTCCGCGTTAGGAAGAAAATCGTATCGTTCTCGTGTTCATCGAATCAGCTGCGACTTGTATCCGCAGCAGCGAAAATTGCTATACAATCGAGCGACGACGGAGCCGCAAATCTCACAGAAATTTGAAGACAAGAGACTCCGTCGAGCTGAAAGTTCGTTACTGTTCGATTTTAAATGGATTATCGTTGAAATCGATTCAATGGCTGCGAGCAGATTAAACCCTACAATTCATTCCAGCAAGTGAAAGACGACTGAACGTTTTCAGCTATTGATGGAACACACCGGTGATTCTCAATGGCGTTTGTTTCTTCGTCGTCGCGTTTCTTTTAAATTATTGTCGCTCATAATCGCTGTTCATTTACGCTCTGTAGGTTAGATCGCTCACAGACGCAATTATGGTGTTTTTATTGAACACGTGGTGCGGAGGACAATAACCATGCTGTAGGGTTGATATATGTAGTCTACCTGTATTGATAGTTGACAACGTGCCTCAGCAAATTTCATTTTATTTCATTTTTTCAACTCAAACTTTCAGAGGATTTCTTTTATACTATATACTCAATTTTTTTAGGGTTAGGAGTGAATACAAATTTTTTGAGCCACCATTATGTACAGTGTAATGATGGTAGGACTTTTCTGGGGAAAATGGCGACGTAGAAAAAGAAATTCTATTCTTTGATTTTGGAAAGCAATTTTATAACAACCCATATTCAACAATTCTGTAAAATTATAGTTTTAATAATATGAAATAAAATTTTGTATGAAATGAAAATTCATTTGTTAATCATAAATGAATATACAATAAGCTAAGAAGGTTATTAAAATCATACTCTAGTTGTAGAATAATTATGTTACTCTTTTATATAATTCATGCAATTTTATTTCTAATAATATGAAATAAAAATTGAATTTGTTATTAATCATAAATGAATATATAATTAAACTAATAAAATGTTTAAAATCATACTCTATTTGTAAAATAATTATGCCACTATTTTATATAATTCATACAATTTTATTTCTAATAATATGAAATAAAAATTGAATTTGTTATTAACCATAAATAAATATATAAATAAACTAATAAAATGTTTAAAATCATACTGTAGTTGTAGAATAATTGTTACTCTTTTATATAATTCATACAATTTTGTTTAAATTAAACAAAGTTTTAATAAAACAAAATCTATGCACTGCTTTCATAATGTATATGGATACATTGTATTATTATTATAATGTATGATATACATTGTATCGATTGCATCAGAGAACTTTGGAAATTTAAAAATCTGACAATGTTGAAATTCGGAGATTCAAAGAGAATGTAGGAAAGTTGTGATTTTTGAAAATTTCTAAATTTGGAAAATTGGGAATTTGAGAAATTTAGATGCATAAAACTTTGAGAACGTACAGTTCGAGAATGTGTAAATACGAAATATGAAAAATGAAGGAGAATATGAAAATTAAGAAATACAGAAAATATAGTATTATGAAAACTTGGAAAATGTGTATAGAAATGAACAAGAAAAGTGTGAAAAATGTAGAAACAAGAGAAATGTAAAAAATGTAGAAAAGAACAAGAAAAATGTGAAGAATGTAGAAGTATAGAAAAGTGACAAATGTGCATTAAAAAAATGCACCAATCTGAAAATTCAAAGATCCAGAAAAATAAAAACTTGAGATCAAATGCTTTTACGTGGAGCTATAGATTTCCGTGGGAACAGTTGTGTTGATCATTAATTAACCCCCTTGTCTAGTGACACAATGAACATCGAGTTCTCCTCGAACACGTTGATTAAAAAACGTGGTCGAATGGAAATGTTTTCCCTGCAGCAGCGACCTGTGAAAAAAAGTTTCGAAATTAGTGCTGGAGTCGAAGCAGAAACTTTGTCCCCGACATTCTTGGATTTTTCCGAAGAATCGAGAGAGTCGCGTCCATATGCAAATGGCGAACGTGCGACGAAGGGAAATGGGAAGAAAAGGGTGGATGAAAATTACCCTCTGGGATAACTCGATGCATAAATAATCTAGCGAGTAACCCTAAACTTAAGCCGTTGGTTATCGCTGTAGACGGTCATATATACCGAGTATCTCCAAATTCCTAAGAAAAATTCCAAATTCCTAAAAATATTTCAAATGAACGTGATTATTGTACACGAGAAAAAGGTTGAAATCACAGGCAATTATCGGGAAGATTAAAGACGAAGGCAATTATCAGAAAGATTAAAATCGGGGACAATTATTAGAAAGATTAAAATGAGAAGTAACCGAAGATTAAAATATAAAGCAATTATCGAGAAGATTAAATTCTGAAGCAATTGTCGAAAAGATTGAAGTCAAAAGTAATTGTTGAAAAGATTAAAATTTGTTTACAATTAGAAATGTTAAAAGTTGCGAAGCGAAAATTTTTTTGATGTTAAACGTGAGAGGAGCATTGTGTGATACAATTATAATTTTTGTGGATGAAACAGTAGAGAAGAATTTAAGGTCATTATTTCTTCAAATGAAGTATTTTATGAACATCTTTGTGAAACGTTTTATATAAAAATATACTGGGAAATTAAAAAATTAGACATCACTGAAATATTTTATTATATAGTATAAAATGATATGCTTTACACAGAAATTGTTTATTTTTTTAAAGTTTTTGTAACTTTTACATTTAGTGTAAAATTGACTCGATTCTGGTTATTTCTTTCGAGGTTATGTTCTTTTGGTACTTTTGAGGTTATGTTCAAAATACCTAGATACGGTATGAGAATAAGGTTAGGTATGGTAAGGTACAATATTAGTGTATCGTCGCCTCAGTTCGAGATAATCGTTTGCTGATAACATGACGTGTGTGATGTAGGTTTGCGCAGGAACATGAAGCAGAATCTCAGAGTACCATTTCTGAATAAACACGGACCAGATCATGTATACGTAATCTTCGTAAATTTACGAAAATGATGCATCTGATTATGCTTTCCTATAAAAGCAACTTAAATATGGAAGCTAAAGTTAAACAGAAAATGGTGCATATTAACATTCTATCAACTGGTAACGAGTATAAGTGTCATGAAAATTTCATCTTGATTTTCTTTTATTTTATTGCAACTACAATGTTATTATCTTTGGTATAGAAAATATTTAGTACATACATATGGATTATTTCTTTCTAATATTTTTTCAGGTAAAAATGAAACACTCTATATTTATTCTTACATGAATTACTCCGTTCTAATGTCTTGAGATAAAAATGCAACACCCAATATTTATTTCCATATGAATTATTTCGTTCTAATAATTGTTCAGATAAAAATGAAACACCCTGTATTTATTCTTACATGAATTATTTCGTTGTAATATTTATTGAGATAAAAATGAAACACCCTGTACTTATTCTTACATTAAATACTTCATTCGAAAATTGCGATAAAAATGAATACATTCTAACGTTGAGTTAAAAATGAAAGATCCTATATTTAGTCCAATAGAAATGACTTCTCTCTAACATTGAAATAAAAATGAAAGGACCCAGTATTAAGCATCCTGTATATATTTTTAATACGAACTCCGTTCTCTCCCATTGTAAAAGAGTTCGCAGTTTGACCCTGTTACAGATTAATATAAAAAACGAAGGATACCGAAAAGCAAATTAATCCGACATCAATATTAAGTTCGTTCCATTTATCACGTGACCCAAAAACGTTTCCAGTTTAGGAAGTCCGCCATATGTTGTGGAGTTTTTCTCCAGACGATGTCGTCTATTTCGTCGAATGAAATCGTTGTTATGAAAGCGTCCCTAAGCTCGGTCCCCTTGTTTGCCGGCGTAAAAACGTGTGCCTGTGAAAAATCGTGATGACATTTTGGCGTGGCCGTTGCTGGCCGGTTCCTATCGAACCGCCAAACTTCCTGTAATAACTCAAAGAATTCGTTAACTTGTCTCGGGCGCCAGTGTTCACGACACGTACAAAAAGTGTGCTTTTTCAACGTGTGCCCGAGTAGCATATACGATACAGTCGCGATGCTAAATCTGTGTTTGTTACTTCTGTTTGATTTACTGCTACTCGGCCTTAAAGTCGAAAGTTCAGTACCGCGGAACGACAATAAGCCCCTTCGTTCGGTATTGAATTCCTCCGGGAACGATCGAGTCTCTCGTACATGCGTGTGGTTTACGGTCATATGGCGAGAGGTTTGAAGAAAATTTTATGGATTTTGTGGTTATAGATTTGTATGGATATTGTTTTTTTAATGTTTAGGTATGTTGGTTGATGGAGTGGAGCAAGGTGGTCATGAAGTGAGGAATTTGGGAATTGGGGAATTGGGGATTTGGGGAATTTTGGAATTGGGGAATTGGAGAATTGGAGAATTGAGGAACTTAGGAATTTGGGAAATTGGGGGATTTGGAAATTTGGAAATTGGGGAATTAGGGAATTAGGGAATTAGGAAATTGGAAAATTGGAAAATTGGGAAATTTAGGAATTGGAGAATTGGGGAATTTGGGGAATTGGGGAATTGAGGAATTTAGGAATTTGTGAAATTGGGGAATTGGGGATTTCGGGAATTCAGGAATTGGGGAATTGGGAAATTGGGAAATTGGGAAATTGGGAAATTGGGGAATTGGGGAATTTCGAAATTGTGAATTTGATAATTGGGGAATTGGGGAATTTAGGAATTTAGGAATTTGGGAAATTGGGGAACTGGGGAATTCGGGAATTCAGGAATTGGGGAATTGGGGAATTGGGAAATTTGGGAATTGGGGAATTGGGGAATTGGAGAATTGTGGAATTGGGGAATAGGGGACTTGGGGAATTTTGGAATAGGAGAATTGAGAATTTGGGAATTGTGGAACTGGGGAATTGGAGAATCAGGGAATTAGGGAATTTGGGAATCGGGAAATTCGAGAATTTGGAAGTTTGGGAATTGGGGAACTAGGGAATTGGGAAATTGGGGAATTGGGGAATTTCGAAATTGTGAATTTGATAATTAGGGAATTGTGGAATTGGGGAATTGGGGAATTGAGGAATATGGGAATGTGGGAATTTGGGAATTTAGAAATTTAGAAATTAAAAAATTTAAGAGTATACAAATTTTTAAACTTAGAAATTTCAGAATTTAATCATTTAGAAATCTGAATATAAGAAATTTGAGGAATTTCACAGTTGCGGTATTTGATAATTAGGATAATTTAGAATTTATGGATTTGGAAATTTGGAATTCTTAGAATTTTTGTAACATTTAGAATTGTAGTAATGTTGGGAATTTTTCGGGTCTTCGGAAATTTTTTTAATTTACGGTTTCTGGAATTTAAGAATTTACGGATCTAGAAATTTATTAATTTTACAAATTTGAAAATTTAATTTGCTAATTTCGACATTTGAGATGTTCAACTTCAGCAAATTTGAAAATTTGGAAATTGTCAAGTTTGTGCATTTGACAATTTTGCTACCTAAAAATTTTAAGTCTGGATATCTAAGAAATTGAAGATTTGAATAATTAAAAAATTGAGGAGTATCAAAAACTTACAATTTTGAGTGTTCGAACATTAGAACATTTTTTATTCGGGAAATTCGAATATTTAAAAATCTGTAACCAAGGCAAATTGAATATCTAAAAATTTGCGTATTTCATAACCTCGAAATTCGCAAGTTTAATTATGTCAAAGTGCGTTAATCAACAAATTTAAAAGTTCAAAAGTTTGATGTGCTCGAAGCACAAAATTTTCTCGTTGCACGTATTAATTTAATAAAATGATGTCTTTTCATCGTACATCCGTTTATTCGCACCTGTTTATTTACAACATCAGGTGCATCCAGACACGTAAAATATATCCCGGAGGAAGAGAATGGGCAATATTACTCTTTGCCAGTTACCGCAAAGGGAATTTTGCAATTCTGATGTTGGCTCGTGGGTTCGCGTACCGTTTAATTTCCGTAAACTTCGTTCGCAGCTGCACTGTTATTGTAAACTGACGTACGCTTATGCAGTATTAAAAAAAAAAGCGAACGAAACGAAAATTATAATTGCTCGATTTATATCGTGGTAACCATTTGAGATAGACAGAAACACGGTGAAATTAACGCTACCTCTCGAGTGGCGTACAATTTATCGCGCTTGAAATATCAGCTGATTGTTCGTTCGTTGGAAATTCGGGAATGGTAGATCTGATAATTGCAACTGACCGACTTTAATTATCGCAACTAAAACTAAACTTTGACAAGCTTATCGTGACGAAGAGAAAATTTCAAAATACAGAACTGTTGCATATTAAATGAACAATTTTCAAATAGAACGTGTGACAGAAGTCGATTTATTCTCTCTGCCACTTGTGCCATATTTGGAAATTTTGGAACGTTTAAATTTTGCTGTTAATAATTTTAAATCGATTGAAAATTATTGTTGTAAAGATAACTTTATCTGTATTAAATATTATTAAATTCAAATTAAGTTTCAAAATCACAAATTATTAAATTCAATATATTTAATGTTATTATTTAATAGTAATATTTAATTTAATATTTAGTGAATTCTGACACAACGAATATTACCAGAAAGTCTAAATCACGTAACTGACATTCCACTAACAAGTTTCATTTTACAAGAAAAAAAGCACCCCCGAGCATACAATTGAAAGGTAAGTCGCGCAATTTCGAAAAATTCAAGTGAAAGAAGAGCTGGAGATAAAAGTCGGTAAAAAGTAACCGAAGCATAAAATTTCGACGTGGCTTTAGATTCCGAGGGAGGAAAAACCGCGTCGCATGTTTTCCACCGGCAAAACAGTGGACGTATGATATATCTTACCGAAGCAACAAAAAAAAATGGAGAAAGGAATAAACCGCGTAAAATTCATCAAATTCGTACAATCCCCGATAAAATTTCTGTTTGCACGTTTTCCGTCGGTCAGCGTGGGCTGCAGTGATTATTCATATAAAATTGTCTGTTCTGCATACGTTTACCTTGGCGAACGTTTTATTTCATCCAGCTGACTCGTATTAACCGAGCGGGCCGAGTTGTTTGCAATCAGGTAGAATAGAAAAAACGTAACGCAGGAAAAGAGCCGACAGGACTTTGCAATTCTGATCGCAGCCTTTTGCGGTCACCGACGGAGCTTAATTTTCCTCGAGCACGTTCACAGGTGCGCTGTTTGCTAGGAATACCGGAATGAAAATGGCGGACAGACGTCTTCGTCCGACGAAGAAACAATGGAATTCCGGTGAAAAAAGCGAGCTTTTAATGCCTGCGTTCAATGAATGTAAAGCAGCTTATCAATTTACTGAATTATTCGAGGCAAAATTATGCTGAGAGGGAGGAAATAAAATGTTCATTGTTCACAGATTATTCGGTATTTTATTGCATTATTGCGCTTCATGCAGTCTTGCAACCCACGAGTTATTCTGACAAGGTGGCGATACCTGGGTCATTCACGCGCCAACTCGTGGGTTGACATCGGTTGACTTGGAGAGATTCAATTCTTTTCTCTTAGCACTAAAAATTCGAAATCAGCGATTTACAGTCATGAAATTTATTTATGATTGTATGTGGAGTTCCAGAGTCAGTAAGGAACATATAGAATTAATCTTTCATTTTTTGGGGATGAATTTTATTGTACACTTGCGAGGTTGTCATATGTGAGGAATTTGGTAATTTGGAATCTTGGGAATTTTAGTAATTTAGGAGTTCAGGAATTTAGGAATTTGGGAATTTGGAAGCTTGGAAATTTTGGAATGAAAGAATTTAGAAATTTAGGAATTTAGGAATTTAGGAATTTTGGGAATTTAAGAATTTAAGAATTTAGGAATTCAGGATTTAAGGAACATAGGGTCTTAGGAATTTAGGTACTTAGCAACTTAGCAATATGGAAATTTAGGAATTTAGGAATTGAAGAATTCGGGAATTTAAGAATTCGGGAATTTAGGAATTCAGGAATTCAAGAATTCAAGAATTTAGGAATTCAGGAATGTAGGAATTTAGAAATTTTGGGAATTTAGGAATTTAGGAATTCAGGATTTAAGGAACATAGAGTCTTAGGAATTTAGGCACTTAGCAACATAGGAACATGGGAATTTAGGAACTTAGGAATTCAGGAATTCAGGAATTTAGGAATTTAGGAACTTAGGAATTTAAGAACTTAGGCATTTCGGAACGTAAGAATTTAGGAACTTGGGAATGAAAGAATTTAGGAATTTAGGAATTCAGTAATTCAGTAATTCAGTAATTCAGGAATTCAGGAATTCAGGAATTCAGGAACTTAAACACTTAGTAATTTACGGATGTAGAAATTATGAATTTAGGAATGAGAGAACTTATGAATTTAGGAATTTAGGAATTTAAGAATGAAAGAATTTAGAAATTTAAGAATTCAGTAATTCAGGAATTCAGGAATTCAAAAACTTAGGGCCTTAGGAACTTAGACACAAAGTAACTTACGAATGTCGAAATTTAGGTATTTAAGAATGAAAGAATTTACAAATTTAAGAATTCAGGAATTCAGGAACCTAGACACTAAGTATCTTCCGAATGTAGAAATTCAGGAATTCAGGAATAAAAGAGCACAGAAATTTAGGAATTTAAGAATTCAGGAATTCAGCCTCTATAGAGGGTTAATCTAGTAACCTAACATCACTATAATTGCTAAATCTACTGACAAATATTGTATTTCCCAGATTTTTTGAAACAGTTTATTTTCCATAATTACAGACGAAAGATGAGGAAGAAGTAATTAAAATAAAGTCCCTTTCAGCGACACGATAGGGGAGGCTTTACGAATTCGTGAGGGGTGAATTTAAAACACGAAGGGCGTATATGTTCACAACGTGTATAGGAAGCAATTGTATTATCAAGTATCAAATATCAAGGGAGTACCCGGAAGAAACCTAATTACATTTAAATTCGCCAAACAAGAACGAAAGTTGTCTCGGTTTGTAGAAGGAAATACACTAATGGAAGTATCGTTTACTCTGAAGTTAGTTTCTCAGTTCTCTAGGTTATCTATCGATTTTTTCTTCTACGCGAAACTTGTTCTTAAACATTCCAAGAATTAGAGCGTTAGTTATGTTCTCAGACATATCCTTCCGGGAAACTTTCGTATCAAATATCTTGTAATTGCGTGCATCTAAATACTCGTATCACTGAACTTGTTTGCAACTTTTGTACAACTGTGTTACTAAGGAATGTGTATAGAAGGATGGGAACATAATTGCATGCTCGGAGTTAAAATAGTATGCAAACGCTGCTGCAGTTGGAGTAAGTAATGTAAATCTTGATATTTGTAGATTCAAAAGGTTGAAAATTTGAAATTTGCAGATTTGGGACTCGTATAGTTGAGAATTTTTCACCACTGAAAATTGCAAGATTATAAATTTTTTAATTTCTAAGCTTGGACATATTTGAATTGTCAAAATTAAATATTTGATGGTTAGGAAATTTGGAATTTAGGAATTATGAAATTTTGGGAACTGAGGATGTGGTCATTTAGAAGTTTAGGAAAGTGGGAAATTACATTTGGTAACGTAGAAATTTGCAAATTTGAAAATTTGAAGAGTTAGAAATTTTAAAATATACAAATTTGAGAATTCAAGAATTTAAGAATGTGATACTATAAGAATTTAGAAATTTAAATGATGCAAAATTTGAGAATTTGGAAATTTAGCAATTTCGTAATTTACAAATTCACAGAGTTAGAAATTCACAAATTAAAGCTAGAAAATTCTAAAAGGGAACAATCTGTCAATTTGGAAGTTTGAGAATTTATAAATAATTCTTGAAAGGTAGTAAATAAAATTCTTCCAACCGAATATTGCGATGAATATGCTATTAAATTATATCGCATCTTGTAAATAGCTTAAATCCGCATATCAAGTAATACGACGAGATCGTGATAGCGAACCAAAATTGAGAACATTGCAATCCTCGGAAGCTGTCTTCAGAAACTTTCAGCACACGGCATTCGCTTGCCTACATTTTCCAGAATTCCATTCAATTCAAAATGAAAAGGGAACAAGCTCTTCTAACTTCGAAGCTTTTTGCCTTTGTAAGCGAAGGATTTTCATTTATCCCTTTTATTTCTCCTTTACACGCTAAGTGTTCCAATATTTGCAGACGACATATTAACGTTGCGAAAAGTTCCTTAATTTGGACCCGAAATTAAACCATTGCCTTTATTTACATATATTCAAGCTACATGATGTTATGTAATTGACTATATAGTAAATAATGAATATAG
Source organism: Megachile willughbiella (assembly GCA_945859595.2). Lineage (NCBI taxonomy): Eukaryota > Metazoa > Arthropoda > Insecta > Hymenoptera > Megachilidae > Megachile > Megachile willughbiella. The sequence goes on from OX243807.1 coordinate 6,961,226, forward strand.
TGATAATTTTGAGGATAGCTCATTTGAGGTTAGTTCAACATGTGGAATTACATATGAGTTATAACTTTCGATTAAGATATGAAATGTGAATTATTATGGGTCAATTAGATGTTCACATCAACACTTCATATTAAAAACATCATAATTTCAATTCAAACATAAATTAGTTACAATGTCCTATCAAGTGTTCATACCAATGTTTCACATTTTTAATGTTACAATATTTACCTAAAACTGGCATTAGTTAAATTAATTTTAATGGTCCATTCAACCTAAGGAATTTAAACTAACTCAACCATCAGATGGTTCTTCAGTCGAATCACATAAGTTGTTAAAATACATATTTCAAATAAAAGTTCATTAAAATAGTGGAAGACAAACCTAATTTAATTTGAGATACCTATGATTCGAATTAGGATATCAATTTAAATTTGATCATCAACTGAAGTGGAAAATCATCTTGGTTCTTAAAATATTTTTACAATGACATAGCACCTCATTCTATTTAACTAGATTTATATATCAAATATAACAATCGAAGTTGCTTTCAAATCTTCAAATAGCTGTCACAGTTTTAATGTATCTTTCGTCAGATTCAGAGGTAGATACCCTAACTTCAACTTATGCAGCTGGACAGTCGATTCAGTTTAGTTAACCAGTCACATAGCACCTCATTCTATATAACTAGATTTATACATCAACTATAATAATCAAAATTGTTTTAAAATCTTCAAACAACTGTCACCGACTGCCAGATTCAGAGGTAGATAGCCTAACTTCAGCTTATGAAGATGGACAGTCGATTCAGTTCAGTTTAACGAGTCACATAGCACCTCATTCTATATAACTAGATTTATACATCAACTATAATAATCAAAATTGTTTTAAAATCTTCAAACAACTGTCACCGACTGCCAGATTCAGAGGTAGATAGCCTAACTTCAGCTTATGAAGATGGACAGTCGATTCAGTTCAGTTTAACGAGTCACATAGCACCTCATTCTATATAACTAGATTTATACATCAACTATAATAATCAAAATTGTTTTAAAATCTTCAAACAACTGTCACTGACTGTCAGATTCAGAGGTAGATAGCCTAACTTCAACTTATGAAGCTGGAGGTCGATTCAGTTCAGTTTAACGAGTCACATAGCACCTCATTCTATATAACTAGATTTATACATCAACTATAATAATGAAAATTGTTTTAAAATCTTCAAACAACTGTTACTGACTGTCAGATTCAGAGGTAGATAGCCTAACTTCAACTTATGCAGCTGGAGGTCGATTCAGTTCAGTTTAACACGTCACATTGCTATGTATAAACATGTGCTCATATACAACTAGATTCATACATCAAATACAATAAAAAATTTTGAAATTATCCTGGCCGATATTTTTGATGCATCCTCATCCTCAGAGGTGAATGCATCAGCCATCATACCCTGTAAAATTCACAAACCACAGTTCTTCCCGATACAAACTCCATCCTCATGTTTCCGCGTTTCTCGAGGAGCGAAATCAGCCCGCGGAGTTTCTATTCGTGGCTGAGCGGCATCTACTTCCGCGTAGCCGGAAGCGAGCACGTAATAAGAGGTCTCATCCTGCAGCGACATCAGGAAGCAGCAAAGGCAGGGCTCTGTTTTAATATGAATGACGTACACGGTTCAATTCCTCGGGGCATTAATAGGTCGAATCGTCGATAATCCGAGTGAACGAAACGTCAGCAAAAAGGAGCAGAAAGGAGGGTGTACGAGGAGGAAGAAGCGGAGCGGATCAGAGGGATAGGTTGATCGGGGCTAGGTCAAAAAGGGGCAGACAAATAGCGAGGGAAGGGTGAAGAAAAAAGCGCTGTATGTTTGTGTGTGCCGACGTGTGTGTACAGGATGTATGAAAAGGGTGAAGAGAGTTGGTCGGAGGAAGCGAGGGGAATTGTCATTCGGGTGGAATTGCAATTTCTCGCTGACGCGTGCCGTGCAACCTCCGGCGTGAAGAGTAAAAGCGGACTAATGATGCACACTAGACTTAATGCTCCGTTCCTGTTCTCATTTCCCATAAAGGTGCGAGCTGCCTGCGGGATGTCAGCCTAGAAATAGTTCCGGAGGTGGTGCAACGTGGTCAGAAGGCGATTCTGCGCTGCCATTACGATCTCGAGAAGGCTCCTCTCTACTCCCTCAAGTGGTACCGTGGCAAGCACGAGTTCTACCGTTTCGCACCCAGCGATGAACCAGCCACCAAGTATTTCAACATACCCGGAATTTACGTTGACGTAAGTTTTCATATCCGTTTCCTTTCTTTCCGACCCTCAAATGAGTTAAACTACATTATACGATCCCACTTGTGGATGTGGGGATCAGGAACATTTGAGGTAGTGGTACTTCGGATAAGTCCGTCTTTCTTCGGTACCGCTCGTAATACAATATGTCCGACGGTTGAAGTCGTAGATTTATTCGTAAAAATATATCCTATTTTTTTACATAAATTAAATGCAATATGCATTCTAAAAGAACATATGAGAATGAATTAGAAGCTAACGTCTGAAATAGATTAAACATTAGCATCTTAAATAAATTAAAGATTAAGAATAAAGAACACCTTAGATGAAAGGTTAACATTTTAAACAATTGAATCAAAATATAAGTAAAAGTCTTGAAAAATTCCTATTTTCTCAGAGAAGGGTCAAATTTGGAAATTAAAAATAATTAAGTCTTAATTCTTGATAGAGTATGAAATTTTCCTGTGCAAATATGTCTGAAAAATGTGTTTCAAGAGAAACACGTTGAAGTTCGTTAATTGAAACTTTTCCAGGTTGCTCTTGGGCACGTTTTTAATAAGTCCTCATTGGAGTAGTTTAATTTGCTTGAACTATTTTAATTTGTTTAACAGAAAAACAGGTCTAAATTATTGATTGCTTTTCATAGATGTAACTCTAACTTTGCCAGTTTCGGAATTTTTTTATAAAACGCTCTTCATACTATCGTAACAGGCAGATGAAAAATATTGATTCTTCAAACTTTACGAAGGCATTTAATTGGTTCGTCGATACAAATTAAATTATCCGAAACAGCAAAAACTGATAAAATTGTAAAAAAGCATTTTGCAAATTAAAGGATGCTATTTCATTCAAGTGTTTGTAGTTCTGTTTCTTTACACTTTCAATCATTTTATTTGAAATTATTTTTTGAACGTACAGAAATGTCACTAACTTTGAAGTTGCATAAAATTATGTAATTTTCTTTGAATAAAATTCAACATCAATTTTGATGCATATTATTTAATGTATGAATAAATTTAGTAAAATTTTTCATAAATTGTTCTATAGAAATATTTAATATATTCCATTAATTAATTAACTCCATACACCTAGATCAAAAATTGACGTTCAATCAATCATTATAAAATATTCCTGAAACGCTCCTCAAACGAAAACCTGTATTGTAGTAAAAACGAGGTTATGTAATGAATTTAATATAAACGCAGTAAAGTTAACCATATCGTGCATTAATGAATGACTTGAATCCCATGCCACGAATATCTCGAATTCCAATCGTTTATCGCAGTGGCTCTCAATCATTGGTATGCGTATCACTTTACATGGTAGAAAAACATTCGAGTGGTATGTCAATGCTTTGTGCAATATGCAGTACAACAATCTGGTCGTTCAAAACTTCATTTTCTGTGTTAAAATGCAAATTCAGGGAAACGGACTTGAATGGGTACGAAATTTTACCGAATTGGTTTAATAAAATCGAAATTTGCAAGCACTGCTTCTGTTTACAAATATCAGACGATTCTATTAATAATTGTATTTTTCACTTAATAAATTTTTTCATTCGTTTCATAAATCTGTGAACACCAAAAATTATGACATTTGTGTAATTAATTATTTGTGAAATTGTAAATTGCTGCTTAAGTACATGTATTGGTACTAGAATTAAGTAGAACTATAGAATTGATGATTGGTACAGAGTTTCATGGATTGACAAGATTGAGAACCACTGGCAATTAAAAATGAAATTCTTCGCGATTCGCAACACGTTTGTGGAACTTCAACGTACAATTATATCCATCAATTGAAAATGTATAATCAAGCTTATTAGCGCGAGAATTTATACATAAAATGTGATAATTTCTGGTGATTAACGAAATACGAATTTATCTCGTTCCCAATTGCAATTTACGACCATCGTTGAACGTATTTATTTATCAATTAATTCTTTGCGATCAGATGACATCAAACAGTCGCTATTTAGTTTGATCACTTTGATCAATCTTCCAAGTGAAAAATATCAAGTGGTCCCGGGGCTAATTAACGAAATACCATTGGGTCAGATCGCTGAATTCGGTGTAAATTCAATTATTGGTCAAGTGGCGATTTATCGGCAATCTCTGTGTTCTTGAATGTCAGCAACAAATTTTCACCCGGAAATCGCCATATAATTGAAAAAAGAGTGTAATCACGTTTGCTGAACACTCGATTTTCACGAGTTTGGGTCACTGTCGATAAAGTTTTAGTTACACAAAACGAGTTTCGTTATTTGAACGTATTTTAGTTTCGTCGAAAATGAAACTAAAATCGAATCCTGTTCAATCATCTATCTTTCAACGAAATTGTTTGCGTTTTCATATACACCGCAATATGGAGTTGATTTCTTGCACAGCTCTGTATTTTCGAAATGTAATTATTGACTCTTGTTAGAATCGTTTGTTTAGGATGAAATAGTAATAGGATATATGAACTAGTTCACCAATTATAATACAAAGTATACGATTTTAGGTAAAAGAGGTTAGATTGCCACAAATTGACGCAGTGCTGACATCTGCATCACAAATGCGCGGGAAAATTCAAATTGCAGTCATTTCTTTATTATATGTGATGAAATTGTACGATATTATAGATTGTTTTGACTATAAAAATATTGAACTACATCGTATCATTAAAATATTGCAAATCAATATTTTTATAATAAAAGTATTTAAACAAAGTATTTATCTTTGGTTTTTCTCTAGACAAAATAACATTTTTAATCATCCCGAACTAATTTAGGAAACTAAATTAGCAGTAATATTTAATGAACATTTTATTACCGCTAAATGAAGCAATGTTCGTGATGACTTGGCTAAAATTTCCATATATTTAATTTTAAGTGTAAATTTGCTTTTACATCAAATCTGTAGAGTTTTCAATATCCAAGAACAAATGATAAACTATTAATAATTAATAAAAACTATTTGTATTAATAATCGTAATGTGCAACGAGTGTTTCCCCAACTTTTCCCTTCAAAGCATACGTTGACTACAGGACATCTGTATCTCCAATACAACGTTTGCTTGTTATCTTTACAGTTGAAGGCACAAAGCTTTATGTAAACAACAACATGTTCCGAAACACAGAATCGTCCGCTGTTTCCTTTGACCCCGTAGTTTCTCAATGGAAACAACTTATATCAACATTTTGTTTCTGCTCCTGGCGACAATGAGAGGCATTAAGGAACACATTGGAACTTCTAGAATAGAGACGGGCCTCGGGGTAATCTCTCGGAGTAACGTGATACGCCTGTTGTAACTCAAACATACTAAAGCAACGATGTGACGTACCACTTTAAGCCACCGTTACAATTTATACTTCTGCAAATGTTTAAATTCAACGGCAATTCTGCTGGAGGTAGAGTTACGTCTGGGTAATGTCCTGCGATATGATTTACTTTATTGAAACTGTCTGAACTACCTTTGGTACGTTGTAGGTAGAGGTGTTTTAGGTTGTTTATGGGTGTTTTAGGTTGGAAATTTGAGCACGTGGAGATGTAGAAATGTGGAGAATTGGAGATTTGGAAATGTGGAGATGTGGAGATGTGGAGATTTCAAGATGTGGATATGTGGAGATGTAGACATATGGAGATGTGGAGATATGGACATGTGGAGATATGGACATGTGGAGATATGGACATGTGGAGATGTAGAGATGTGGACATGTGGAGATATGGACATGTGGAGATGTAGACATATGGAGATGTGCAGATGTGGACATGTGGAGATGTGGAGATGTGGAGATTCAGAATTTGAAAGTTTTGCATTTTGAAATTTGGAAATCTAAAAGTTTCAAATTCCGGAATACTAAAATTTCCAAATCGTTGCACTCTAAAATTCCTACACTCTCAAGTTACTTCACTTCCAAAGCTCCACACTCTCAAACCCCTTCTTTCCCAAATCCCTACATTCTCAAAGCCCTACTTTCTCAAATTTCCACATTCTCAAATCCCCATATTCCCAAATCCCCACATTCTCAAACCCCTACTTTCCCAAATCCCTACATTCTCAAACCCCTACTTTCTCAAATTTCCACATTCCCAAATCCCCACATTCTCAAATCCCCATATACCCAAATCCCCACATTCTCGAACCCCTACTTTCCCTAATTTCCACATTCCCAAATCCCCATATTTCCAAATTCCTATATTCTCAAACAACTACTTTTCCACATCCCCAAATCTTCACATCCCTATATTCCCAAATCCCCACATTCCCCAATTCCTACATTCTCAAACCCCTACTGTCCCTAATTCCCACATTCCCAAATCCCCACATTCTCAAATCCCCCCATTCCCAAATTTCTACATTTTTAAACCCCTATTTTCCTAAATTCCTACATTCCCAAATCCCCACATTTCCAAACCCCTACATTCCCAAATCTCTGCATTGTCAACCCCCACATTTCCAAATTCCCTCCAAATGTCCACCACAACCACCTAAATTCCCACTCGCTACACCCCCAAATTTCCAAACTCCCTAATCTCAAAATCTCCGAAATTTCTGAAGTTTGCCCAGACTAAGCCATATTTGCCCCGAATGCACAACTCTCCCATGTTCTCTGCGCGGATTAGTATCAACGATCAGCGCAATCGATCGCATGCAACATCGGGCAATGTCACACGGTATTTCCTGCCCAATCCGTTAGAAACGGTCCAAATATGCGGTTGTTATCACATCGTGCTGGCCTACGCTCGTTAACAGCATCCTTGACCGCTGTAATCGGCGTAAAACAGTCCGCTTTTATCATCGTTCGAACATTTCCGTAGGTAGTTGCACAACACGGTTGCACACAGTCCCGCAGACCGGCGGTTTTCTCCAAACCGCCGAGCTGCACACCGCGTTTACGCATCTGAAAACAAGATTGTCTCTGGACTCGTTGTTGTTGTTTCGGGGTCGAACGAACGATCTGTGAACAGCGAACGCCATTTACGTTTATCGTTGTACCGCATATGCGACTGCCCTCTGTCGTTCGGTAACTGAGAATTATGTGCAATGGCCGCGACACGTGGCGTGAAAACTCGAAATTTCGAAAAACGTTGTTGGGAAGAATTACGTGCATAGTAGGTCGTTCCATGCACGTTTCTGTCGCGCAATGTTCGTTTGGACGACTTCAATCTTTTTGTAATGGCTGCCGGACTCGTGTATACTTTTATATTGAATTACACGAGCTTCTGTATTGGATCTACTTTCTATGGATGCAAGTGGATTACTGTCCACGCGATTCTGTGTTTGCAATACGTTGCTGTGTTTTTGATTTGTTGGGATTTTGTTGGTCTTATTTAGAAGATATGGAGATGTACAGAGTTAAATACGAATTTCAGATTAAATTATATAATAGAAATTTTAAATAAAGGAGGATTATTCCTCTTGCATAAGTAGATCTGAAGCTACTCGTGTGAGTAATGTGAAATTTTTTTAGATGTCTTGTATTTATGACTATAATCAAGTAACACTAAAATGTACTATCTAAAAATGAATTATTGTCAAAATTTCTTTACTATCAATATTAATAAATATTGTGGATATTTCAAGTTTTGCCACATTTAAGTTTCAACAAAATTTGAACTTCTCTCCCAAAATGGTTGAAGCAGAAATCATGATTAATTAGGTTGAAAATATTAATTATCTATGATTAGAAAATTATAAGCTACCCCCAACAGTGAAAGATAACCTCAAAATTTGTACCTAAGAGTCCATATTACAATCTGTAAAATATATTTAGTGCATAGATTAGAACAAAATTAGAATATATTTTCGTTTTAGTATTCTGGGATTTTTTCAAAGCGTTTTCGTTTCATGCTGAGCGAGTTCACTTTTAGACATTGAAGAGCGCGAAGTTTTTGTATGGAGCGTCAGGTAAAAGAGAGCGACGCACAGATTATTGATTTTGTTTTTTGGCTTTTGTTTCTCACTTTTTCGTACGGATACGTGCAGTGCCGAATGCGTATGATTTGTAGAATTTATTCGGAAACATTTTCGGGCATTCCGCGAATTCTATTTACAGGCAAAATCGTTTGTGTAAATACGTGCATAGTTTTTTAGCGTTCATTGCATCGCTGCGTTAACGGCCGCGATAATGTTCCAGTTTGATTTTGTGCGTTGTTTTTATCGGTAGGATGCTCTTATCTGTTTTATTAAATCCTCTTCCTATGAAAGCATAAATATTATGCTGTGGTAAAAATATGAAACATGTTTTCTTATTTTCCAAATCAGTAACTTGTAATAATATTTACATGTTTCAGATTAAATTATTCGCACTGCGCATAATAGAAAAGTCGAGATTATTTTACAAAATTTATATATAATTGTGGAGAGAGATTATAAATTCGCTTCAAGTTTCAAGTCAATTAAACTAAAATTGTAGTAGGAATTAACAAAGCTTATAAGTAGGTGCTCTCAGGGTAATAGCTACAAAATTTTGTACCTTTATTATATTTCACTTATCATTAATTCTCTTTGTTATTTTATAATTATGTTTATTTATAATTTCATAGTTTTACATATTAATTTTGCAGTTATAAATATAAATATTACTGCAAATATTTATATTTGTCAATATAAGTTTTACTTCATTAATTTTCATAATTCATTCACACTGAAAATACAGAATAATTAAAAAAATTATTGTCCTGAGAAATGATAATAATTTTATAATTATAAATAGTATTTTCCTTCCTGACATTTCATAATTCATATATCAAAATGAAAAGTAATTACAGAGTAACTACTGTTCCTAAAAATTTTGTAATTGTAATACAGTTTTGCTTCTTGAATTTCTACGAATTACTAATTACGATAAAAAATTATTACAGAATATCTAATTACTGTTCAGAGGAACGGTAATCATAAATAATTTCATAATTATAAATTATGTTGTGACTTTTGCGTTGTGAGTTTCCACAAGTTATAGATTACAACAGAAAGTTATTAAAGAACTAATATTTCGAAAATTTTCATCACAAATAAACTTGTTCAAATCAATCTCCTTACTTAATTGTACTAATATTGTAACTAACCTATGATAATTATAACTAACCTAGTCTGACCTGTAGTATACAATCTATAGGTTAATATAGGTTATGTTACGTTATTATTATAGGTTATGTTAACCTATGTTATGTTATATTATGTTAGGTTATGTTAACCTATAATAACATACGTGTTATTATAATAACCTATAAATTAATACTAATATATTAATAAATTAATACCAGCCTATAGAGTAATATTAATATATTAATAAATTAAAATTCACCTAATTTAACCTACAGATTAATATTATAATATACAGCCTAATAGTATAATAATAACATATATTCCATCAAAACTTGATTTCATCTGCGCTAAATAAAGTTAGCAAACGATACCAGCGTATTATGCAGTCATAAAATAAACTTTCGTTGAACGAGAAATAATGTGCTGAACAACGTCGAGAAGGCCAAAATTCTGTAATGAACAGTTTTTCCATGCTCGCCTCTAAGTTTACACCCACTTAACATCTATCGCGTGCATTCCGACACACATAAATCAAGGGGTAAAAAAGCACCTCGCTCAGCTTCCGCGTTTCTTTCGTCCTCGTTAAAGGTTACCTCCCATCTTTGTTATTGTCTCTTCCACTCTTGCTACGCTATATTTTCTTGCTTCGTTATTTAAATCCCGCTAATTATGCATATTTTGCTTTGCCGGTGCCGATGAAACAGCCCTCTCTTTCTTCTCCCTGGGGATGCTTCAACTCCACCTTCAACGGTGGATATCTTGCTGTGCTGACTTTTGCGCTTGCTTCATCGAGCCAATTTGCTCGAGTGCAGGGTAATTCCTGATAAGATGACAATTTTCTCGAGTGTCGCTCTCGACGCTACCCGACCGGAAGAAACGTTTAGTAAAAAAAGCACCCTTTATCTGGGCCACCCCTGCGTCGACATTAACCCTTGATTGGCTGTACGTACAGTGTACCAGGGAAACAAATTTTGCGGGAAATGGTCGCTTTTCATTTTTTGCCACAGGGAGATGGAAGAATTTGCTGATTTTATTAAATAAAGTACACCGAGGGAATATTTAACTCTGCTGAATTTCTTTGCGCCGAGTCGTTGTAAATAACTGCTGAAGTTGTACTGACTTACGGTTATGTAAATCAGGGGAGATGGATGTTTGGAAAGTGGTGAATGAAATTAGTTAACTGGTAAAGTAATGAGTTAGCAAATTTGGAAATGTTTAAATCTGTAAATTTGTGAATTCGGGAATTTTTAGATCTGTAAACTTGCAAAGAGAATTTTTAAATCTCTCAATTTATGAATTTGTAAAACTGTGAATCTGCGAATCTGTATATCTGTAAACCAGTGAATCAGTCAATCAGTAAAGCAGTCAATCAATCAGTCAATCAGTCAATCAGTCAATCAATCAGTCAGTCACTCAGTTAATCAGTCAATCAATCAGTCAGTCACTCAGTCACTCAGTCACTCAGTCACTCAGTCACTCAGTCAATCAGTCAATCAGTCAATCAGTCAATCAGTTAATCAGTCAATCAGTCAATCAGCCAATCAGTCAATGAATGAATGAATCAATCAATGAATCAGTCAATCAATCAATCAATCAATCAATCAATCAATCAATCAATCAATCAATCAATGAGTCAATCAGGTAATCAGTCAATGAATGAATCAATCAATCAGTGAATCAGTCAATCAGTCAGTCAGTCAATCATGCAATCAGTCAATCTTGCAATCAGTCAATCAGTCAATTATGCAATTAGTCAATCAGTCAATCAGTCAATCAATGAATCAGTCAATTAATCAATCAGTCAATCAATAAATCAGTCAATCAATGAATCAGTCAATTAATCAATCAGTCAATCAGTGAACTAATATTTTTATAAATTTGTGAATTTGTAAATTTGTGAATTTGTGAATTTGTGAATTTGTGAATACGTGAATTTATGAATTTATGAATTTGAAGAGTTGTAAATTAAAAAATTTCTAAATACATAAATTGAAAAACTTACTTTCTCAACATCCTTCAAATAAAAATCTGAATATTGCAATCCAAATTATTTTTATACCTATAAATCACGAAATGTGTACCTAAATTTCCTTACACAAACAATTACTTCTATCAAATATATTTAAAAACTATACAAAAATTGTCTAAATGCATCTGATAATTCTGTATTTTCTCCTTCATAATTTCTAATCTAATATTATAAATTCTTCATTAGTCAAAGATGACATTCTCCATCTTCATATCCACAACGAATATAATTACCAAAATAAAATTTTAAGTACTTGATTCATTTAATGCGCCAATACCTGTTTCAAATATTTCAAACGTGCTTTCCATCGATGAAACAATAAATATGAATGGTGTTAATTTAATCATATCACTTCTTTGTCCGAAGCCACGCCGAATCTGCGCATCGATAAACATGCATTCGGTAATACGTAAATTATTACTAACGATTGCGTTTCGAAATGCTGGGAATATGGATTGATCAGAATACTCGAACAAAAGCTTATTATTTCAAGCGAATCCCAAGCTAAACGGGAGTTCAATTCACACGTTGCAATTTGCACCTCGAATTGTCTGTTCAATCACTTGCTAACTGCTTCTGCATCATTGTCCTAACGCGTTCGCCATCTTTGATGCAATGTTTAATTTCCGAATTTGTACTGAATTAAAACCTGCTTTATCGAATTTAAATGTTTCGTTTCCGAAGTTGTATTGAATTAAAATCACTGTTTTATGGGATTGAAATGTTTCATTTCTCAATTTGTATTAAATTTGCATATTCATTTGGGAAATAAAAATTTTAGAAAATAAAAGTTGGGAAATAAAAATTTTAGTCTTTAATATATAAACAGAGTCTTATACTCACTGTGTACAATTCTGAAAGTTTCAATAAAATATATTGATTTCAAAACTATTGTAGTTTTACACATATGTTAAATTATCTTTAGAGCACTAAAATATCCTGATTTATATGAAAAATTTGTAAAAAGCAGCTAAATGTGAATATATTAAAGCAATTATTGTATTGATATAAAATCGTATTTCAATTGTTTAAACTATATTTTTTAAATAACTTGTGAAAACTCACTCAAGAACATTAAATAATTAAATAATTATAAAAATATACTAAATATTAATTTGACAAGGTCTTATATTGGTATGTTATTTTTCTGTATTTTTAATTTATTACTATTTTACAAATTTTTATCCATAGTTCCTATTATCTTGTATAACATATTTAAACTAAATAAATATTTAATTCTCAAAGTCTCTTTGGGAGAGCAGATAATTCAAGCTTTGATATTTCTACTTTGTAAATATGACACGACGTGATACGTTCGTATGTGATATAAAACATTTCTTGAACTGATATGTGCATACATCTGGAAAGTTGGATTTCAAATGTACTGCAATAAAGTATACCGCAGAAATCTAAAGCCGAGGGTTTCTGTACATTTAACTTATGTTACATCAATTTCAAGTTGTTCGAACTCTACAGTTTACAGAGGGATGTCTGCTAAATAATTTGTATTTCAATTTGGTTTCAAAACAGAAATATGTCAAATGTTAATAAATGGTTGTTATACTATATGAAACAAAATATGTTGTATGTTACATTATTTTTATGCTGTATCATATATGTATATTTATTTTTATTTTATTTATATTAAATGGTATGTATAAAATTAAAGAGCTGCTTATTCTGCAATATTCCTCTCACATATTTTGTTGTTGAATGAAAATTGCGCATTATGGAAAATGAATTACAAACATCCTTTTTCACTGAGAATTTATATAACAATTCAATGAATTTCTGGAATATAAAATGATACTAATGTACAATAAACGTAAATGTTTGAAATAAAGTTGTGTAATCCTTGTTGCGAAACAATTTTCACAGAGAATGTAAAATAAATTTCAACAGTATTTTATGCAAAAAGAAACAATTCTGAAATAAAATACCAGTATAATAATAATGAGGTACACAGCTTTAATTGTTAATAATATTTTTCATGTTAATTTTTTCTTGATTTTTCAATTTGGAAAATTGCTATAGTGTACATGTATTCTACATTTACATTGGTTTTGTACTTCATTGCAATATTAATTTCATTATTTAACTTTTATTAAAAATTCATAGCAATGATTCATTACAATTTTAAGACGTTTTAAAAACCTTCTACTTTTATTCGTACAGAATATTATTATTAAAGAGCAAACAATTATTGTTAATTCAATTAATTCAATATGTAGAAATGTCAGAAAACTATAATAATAAAATAAATAACGACATGGAAAAAATAAAACACTACAGATAGAAAAATATAACAATAAAAATTAGGATAAAAAGTAATAAAATACCAGAAATAGTACAATTTTTATATTATTATTTAAATATAAAACATACATATATGTAAATAATTTCTTATGAAATACAGTGCACACTTATTCATCAGCATTTCATAATTATTAAGAAACATATGTCATACAAGGCACTCAAAGCTCTCTCAAGATTTAAAATGTTAATACCACTTTAAAAATGTCTGCAGTTTAAAACTTTGAAAGCTTTCAAACTCTTTACGAACAGGGTCTCTTCAAAGCAGCTTTGCATTTCAAGATTTAAAAGGTTTGGAAGGATTTACGAAATTATCGCTTATTACGCAGATGTAATGCATCAAGTTTTCTAATGTAAAATATAATGTCTTCGAATATTAATATTTGGATGTTGAGTAACGTTGTCATACACATAGCGACGTTTGAGAGCCTGAATGAGCCGATTAATTCAGATGGAATTAGTGTTAAGTTGTTACATATGAAATTGTTTAGTAGGAAACGTCTATTTGTTGACTTTGATTTTTGGAAATTATGTATGTTCATTCGGGATTTTCAAATTCCTGCATTCTTTAATTTTCACGTTCAACAATTATCATATTTCGAATTCACTTGTTTCTAAAATTTTATGTTTACAAATTTCGTAATTTTCAAGTTTTCAAGGTGTCAAGTTTCCAAGTTGTCAAGTTTCCAAGTTGTCAAGTTTCCAAGTTGTCAAGTTTTCGTCTTCTCAAATTTCCATCTCATCAAGTTTCCATCTTCTCAAGTTTCCATCTTCTCAAATTTCCATCTCATCAAGTTTCCATCTCATCAAGTTTCCATCTTCTCAAGTTTCCATCTTCTCAAATTTCCATCTTCTCAAGTTTCCATTTCATCAAGTTTCCATCTTCTCAAATTTCCATCTCATCAAGTTTCCATCTTCTCAAATTTCCATCCCATCAAGTTTCCATCTCATCAAGTTTCCATTTCATCAAGTTTCCATCTTCTCAAGTTTCCATCTCATCAAGTTTCCATCTTCTCAAATTTCCATCTTCTCAAGTTTCCATCTTATCAAGTTTCCATTTCATCAAGTTTCCATCTTCTCAAGTTTCCATCTTCTCAAATTTCCATCTCATCAAGTTTCCATCTTCTCAAGTTTCCATCTCATCAAGTTTCCATCTTCTCAAATTTCCATCTTCTCAAGTTTCCATCTTCTCAAGTTTTCAAGTTCTCAAGTTCTCAAATTTCCAAATTTAATTTACCAAAATTAAATTTCCTCCAAAATAAATCTTGTTCTTCAAAAGTATAATAACTCAAAAATTGTCGATCTTAAGGATATAATAACTTGAAAACTGATGGTCTCAAATACATTCTAACTGGAAAATATACCAAAGTAAAAATTGATGTCCTCAAAAATCTAAAAACTTGAAAACTGTCGATCTTAAAGATACAATAACTTTAAAACTGATGTCAAATACATAACTGGAAAATGACCTCGAAAACAAACCGAGGTGAAAATTGATGCCTTCAAACCCCAAAAACTTGACTAAAAATCAATGAAATATTGTAACCGTACAGCTTCATAACCTCAGTAAAAACAAATAAAATATCCGAACTTGCCCTAAGTCACAATTATCCCTGAAAAGAGAAGTGTACTTCGTAGCAACGTATAAAACCCTGAACAGTTACAAGTAAATAACCCTAGAATCTTTCTGTAGCCGTTAACGTTTACAGTCACATAACGTATCCTCTGTTTCAGGTTGACAACTCGAATAAGAGCCAGGTTACGCTTCGCGATATCGACTTTGTCCTCTCGGGTACATTCAGTTGCGAAGTTACGGCAGACGCTCCGACCTTCTCCACAGCCTACGTCTCGAAGAATCTTACGGTAGTGTGTAAGTACATGCTTCATGACATTACAGAGTACCGCAGGGAACTCGACGTATTCAGTGTGCTTGTGCTTAACACTGTCGTCGCACGTTGCTCACTACATGTCCTCTCCTTTCCTTCTCTTTCCTCTGCACGCAACAGGAGCGTGTATCGCATTCGTAAGTCACCGAACTACAGCTTCCTCCATGATTTCTGGTCGAAATACCACGAAATTTGACCTTTGATCTTTATTTAAATTATTCTTTACTTGAAATGTGTGTTGTTCATGTGAAATTGTATAATTTGCAGATTGTATGATGGAAATTAAAGTATTTGACTTAAGTACTTTTGAGCTACCTTTCATAATTTCTGGTCAAAGTATGAAATTTCCATATATGAAGTTTGTGATGTTTATGGCTTGTGTTTATGCGAAATTGTACAATCTGAAAATTGTGCAGTGGAAATATTTAACAATTCGGATAAAGTACGTTCCAACTACAGGTTGTTTCATATTTACCTTCTAAAATATGAGAGTATCAAAATATGCACTTGTATATCTGATATTAATATTTGAGTCCAAGATTTGAATATTTCGAGATACATGGAAAACTTGAATAACCTACAGAAATTTATAGGTAGCTACTATTGAAGAGGTAACTTCAAATGCTGCATCTAATTATAATTAAAGCGCATAAATTAAAAAATCAATAAAAATCACTAACGAAACCGTTTACCGAGAATTTGTGAAACGCGTTAATACAGTGAAGGGTGTGCGAGGTATACTGATTAACCCCAGAAGCAACCCCTTTGATCTTCGCACGGTATACTCGAGGAAATTAGAAACACTCGAGGAATTTACGCGAGAGCCAGTTTCACGACTTACGTACGTATATACAATTATGTACTTATGGATGTATATGGTTGGTGAGCGGCAATGTGTGCGTGTGGAATCGTTCGCGACAACGAGGCCGATTCACGGATTTGAGGGTGCAACTGGCTCGAATCAAACGCGAAGCGGTTAATGACGCCATCAAGGAGAAACTTTGCCCGCCAACTGCACGTCGCGCCGTGGAAATTTACGCAAACTAGGGATGGGCGTGAAATGTACGCTCGGAAAAGGAATGACAGGGGAAAATATATTGGGTGTTTCGTAATCTTCGATCACGTTGCGACGGTATCTTAACTGTCCATAGGATGATCAAGCAAGGTTAACACTAAATATTTCACAGATCTTCAAATCCCCTAAAGTATTTATCACTAAATTCCTACGTCTCTATATCCCCAAGTCTCTATATCTATGAATCTCTAAATTTCTAAATCTTTAAATCTCTAAATCTCTAAGCCTCCAAACCTTTAAATCTCAAAGTTCTTAAATCTTCAAATATGCATGTGTCCAAATGTTCAAATCTCCAAATGTCCAAATCTTCAAATCTCCCATTTCCCTATTTCCAAATGACCGAACGTTAAAATCTTTAAATTTCCAAGTATCTAAATCTCTAAATCTCTAAATCTCCAAATCTTCAAATCTGTAAATATCTGAATTTTTAAATTTCCCAATTCCCCAATCTCCGAATGATCAAACCTTCAAATCTTTAAATTTCCAAATTTCTAAATCTCCAAATTTCCAAATCTCCAAATTTTCAAATCTGTAAATCTCTGAATTTTTAAATTTTCCAATTCCCCAATCTCCAAGTGACCAAACCTTCAAATCTTTAAATCTCAAAGTTCCTAAATCTCCAAATCTTCAAATCTCCCAATCTCCAAACCTTCAAACCTCCAAATTTCTATATCTCCAAATGCCCAAAACACAAAATTCTCGAATCTCCAAATGTTTAAATCTCTAAATGTTCAAATCTCCAAATGTCGAAATCTCCACATGCCAAAATCTCCAAATTCCCAAATCTTCACATGCCTAAATCTTCAAATTATTAAATCTCCAAATGCCAAAATCTCCAAATACCCAAATCTCCAAATTCTCAGATCTCCAAATGCCTAAATCTCCAAATTCTTAAATCTCCAAATGCCAAAATCTCCAAATGCCAAAATCTCCAAATGCCAAAATCTCCAAATGCCCAAATCTCTAAATTCTCAGATCTCCAAATTCCCAAATCTCCAAATTCCCAAATCTCCAAATTCTCAGATCTCCAAATCCCCAAATCCCCAAATCCCCAAAGTTCCTAGACTCAGTAACAAGTCTATCCATGAAAAAAGAGAACAAATACTGAAAAAATGACTTGGTACGAATAAAATAGAAATCTTCTAAGGAAACCAAAACTTTTGAACGCTCGTAATATATTTTTCTAGCAAGTTCATTTTGCCGAGCACGAAAACGACCGAGTGAATCAACCGAGTGAAACGTTCGTTATTTCAGCTTAATTCTTCTCCCTTCTGTTTTTTTCCACCGCGAAAGTTGTTTGTTAATCGTGTAAAAGTTTGAAAAATATTAGTTACCGCGGCCTGCTTCGTTATTTCGTAAAAGCGCGATACCCGTGTGCCAATTTATTCATCGCTGAAATTCAGTTGAAACTTCAAATCTGAGAAGTTGATAGAGGTGAAACTTTCCTGAGAATGCTGCGTAGGTAAATATTGGAACAAAGTTCCGTGCAAACGAATACCTGCAGGTGAATAAAGGTGGAAGTTTTAAAGACAGCAAACACCAGTTAACCGTACGAAAGGAACACTGTTTTTGACCTTCGAGATTACTTCATTATACTTGATAATTCATTGAATAAATTCCTGAAAGTGACAAGTTTCCTTTAGCATAATTACTTATCACGATTCATATAAATCTCATTTATAGTTACATTAATATTGGCACAATACTATTGGTACTTCTGTATTTGTTATTATATGTAGAAGGGGATGATTTATACATTGTTTTCTTTGCAGGAACAATCATTTATTGTAGATTGAAAATATTTCTTTTCGAATGTAGCATGATAAATTTCAAACAGATACTTACATTAATAAGATAATGTTCGGACATTTATGAGACATTTTATAAAGAATAAGGAATTCATAAAATGTAGGAAAAATTACAGTTTTAATATTTTGTTACAAATGTTTTTGGTTGATAACCTCATGTAATGTTGGCATGTTAGGAATTTATTTTTTAGTTTTCTCATAAGAACCTGAAAATTTAATGCAAGTTGCAATAACGAGAAATATGGAAACTTAATACTTTGTTAGAAATTTACCAATCAGTATTAGATTAAATTTCGTCGAGTAAAATATATTTGTCAAGTTTTTGTTTATTTATTATACAGATATTTAGTGTACAATATGGAATAAAGTGTGACAGTACCGCCATTTTGAGACGCTCCCGATCCGCCATTTTGAGACGCTCCCAGACCGCCATTCTGTGACGGTGCTAACCTTGCAATTATGACTCGAACCGTCTCTAACAATAGGTATATTGTTAACCGAATACTTTTAATTTTATGGTAATCAATTGACAATATTATATTAACAATATATCAAATACCGAGAGTATTGAATTCAATAACAACAATTGTAAATAGAATATTTTTAATACTGTATTAATCAACTCACAATATTATATTAACTATGATATCAAATACCGAGAGTATTGAATAGTATTGAATTAAATAATAACAATACAGAAAACTTGTTAACAAAAGACGCATATGTATTTATTTAAAATTGCTCGTAGTAAAAGATTCTGTGATAAATATTGTTCATTTTAATAACTCTCCTTCACCAACTGTTAAACGAATTCCATTTATAGATGTTTGCACAAGATGTTTTACAAAGTGTGAATATTAACTTTATGGATGAATTCATTCCATAAAACTGATGAAAAAAGTTCAGGCAAATATTTACACCTTTTGACGGTGTTTCATAGTTACATCGTCCTTTTTTTACAAACAATTCTCTAGCTTTGATAGAGAGTGTTGCGATAAAAGCTTACCGTGTGTATTGCATTTATCAAGGGAATCCTTTCAAATATTTATCTGTATGTGAACTATTAAATTTCAGCTTGACAAATATGTAGGGCAATAATTCTTTTGGGAATAATGTTAGCTTTTGAATTTGGGTAATTTGGGAGATTTAAGGATTTGGGGATTTGAGAATTTAGAGGTTTCACGATTTGGGAATAGGGGAATTTGGGGATTTGGGAATTTGAGGATTTGGTGATTTGTGAATTTGGGGACTTAAGGATTTGGGGATTTGGGGATTTGGGGATTGAATTTGGGAATTTGGGGACTTAGGGATTTGGGGATTTGGGGATTTAGGGATTTAGGGATTTGGGGATATAGGGATTTTAGGATTTAGAAATTTAGGGATTTGGGAATTTAGAGATTTGGGGATTTGGGGATTTGGGGATTGGATTTAGGGATGTGGCGATTTGGGGATTTGGGGATTTAGGGATTTAGGGATTTGGGGATATAGAGATTTTAGGATTTAGAAATTTAGGGATTTGGGAATTTAGAGATTTGGGGATTTGGGGATTTGGGGATTGGATTTAGGGATGTGGCGATTTAGGGATTTGGGAATTTAGGGATTTGGGAATTTAGAGATTTGGGGATTTGTGGACTTGGGGATTTGGGAATTGGATTTGAAGATTTGAGGATTTAGGTCTTTAGGGATTTAGGGATTTAGGGATTTGGAGATTTGGGATTTGGAGACTTGGAGATTTGGGGATTTTGGGACTTGGGATTTGGGGATTTGAGAATTCGATTTGAAATGTACAGAATTTGGGAACTTGAGAATTAAAGAATTTAGGAATTCGAGAGTTTGGAAATTTGGAAATATGGGGATTTGGGGACTTGTGAATTTAAGGATTTGAAAAGTGGAGAGTGGGAATTTGAGGATTTTAATATTAGAGAATTTGAGAGTTTGACGATTTCAGAATTTGGGAATTTGTGAATTGGAGGATTTGAAGAATTTGGAAGTTTAGAAACTTAGAAACTTAGAAATTTAGAAACTTAATTTTTAAACTTAGTCATTTAAGAATGTAGAAATTTGAAAATCCAGTACTTTCGCTATTTACAAACTTATCAATTTACTTTAACCAATATAATTTCAAAAATTTCTAAATTTCTCTATCAAAATACAAATGAAATCTACTGATATCCACAAACGCAGTCTTGAAACCACAGACTTCCTCCGCTTACCACATACCATTTCCCTATAACAACCACCAAAAAGCTAAAACTCACAATACCAAAACTCCGAACACGAACCGCAGATATCCAAAAATCTAAACGCCTCCATTTATCAGCACTCCATAACACGTGACCGCAACAATGAAGATTTCGGTATCAGCGCTAAAGGATAGAAATAAAATCAGGAGCTATTCGGCAGCTTTTGTCCTGGTGCAGCGAGGAGTGATCGAGTTTTTCGTCAATACTTCGCAAACTCGTTCGATGTTCTTTCTTATCGCGTCTCTTCTCGGAGAAAGTAGAAGCTTGCTACTTTCGGTAAAGGATCCGTAGGAATCTGCAATTTATGCTGAGCAGCGTGGATATTGTGATCGAATTTTTCCACGGGTTTCCTCCCGAAAAATACTTCATACACGGCCAATTGTCCCAAGCAAGACTTCCTTTTTTTATAGCGTCCCTTTATTTCGCGCTATCAGGCAGTTTGCAAGCAGCGTGTCTGAGGAGTTGCACGTTCGTCGAAGTTGAATGGCGTCGGCGCCTATTTGCAGAAAACGGGATCAAGATAGGGAAGGGAATATAACTTGAAATCGAGCGGAACGTTATTCGATCAGAATTCGTACGAAGGGCTGTGAACTCGTCTTATAAAGTGGCACATGTCTATCGCGTTTTCCATCACCGGCTCTTGTATTCCGCAACGAAAGGGCATTTACGACGCTCGCAATTTTGATACGATGTCGAAGTTTCGCGAGTGTTTTCGATCAACGAACGATAACGAACTTTGTTTCCAACTGGACACGGCTCGTTTCAACAAATATCCATTGTTTCGACGGTACGAGATTGACGTGCGAAGAATTATTTTATCGACGATACTCGACGTTCATTTTAAATATCGACGGGTTGGTTTTAATGTATCTGATTAAATACTGAATCGTAGACAACCGGGTTTACGATTGGACAGTGGATTTCATATTACATTCGAGTGACCTCTTTGAGAGTGATCGATTATCTGTACTGGATGTTTAAATATCTTTGGAATTATTCGTGAGTTATTTGGGATTGAAAGATACTTGCGATTTTGATGGTTTGGTGTTTTGAGTTGATATACTCATATATTTTGAGATATTTCAAATTTTTAATTAATATACTGATATATTTCAAGATACTTTAAATTCATATACTGAAACATGTTAAGATATTTCAATTTGCAGAATGGTATCTTGTACAATTTACCACATATGTGAAATTATTTTTACAGTCAAAAATGTACAGTAATTTAAAGTGTTTTATATTGCTATTTTTAGTATAATATATTAACAGTATATTGTATTTATTTACTGTAATATATTAAAAATGACAGTATGTTATTATAACTCATATCATATTTTTGTTAGAATATATTTCTCATGTATCATATTTAGTTATTTATTACAACATAGTAAAAATGACGGTATGTTTTTTTAACTATCATTACGAGTTCATTGTATTTATATATTTATTACACTATATTAATGACTGTTCTTTGACAACAATATATTTGTTATATTTATATATGTGTTATAACATATTTGACTACACATGTTCCTACAACTACAGAATTACAATTTATGTATTATAACATTGTTAGAAATGATTATATTTTTGACTGTAACTACAGATTGATTCACGTGTTTATTATAATATATTACAAATGAACATATATTATTTACCAAAAATGTTTTCGAAATAATTTTGATAAATTTCATAAACCTCCATCTTGAAAATTAAAAGCAGTGTTTTGTTGGTTCATACAATAAGTTATGCATGTATGAATTTCCGAGTGTTCCTTCATTTTCATTATAATTTACAGTGTTTAAACAAATTTTTAGAACAACCAATTTCAATGTTTCAAGTAATTTTGGATTTCAATCTCCCGTGCATAAGCGAGAGACTCCACAACAATAACCTGTTTCAAATTTTGCATTTCCGTAGAAACCAATTTACTGAAAAATAATCAATTTTCAATCTCGTGCGCGTCTAAACCAGAAATCAACATTGAGTCGATTGAATTGTTATACCTTTTTCAAACTGAAATAACTTTGGTCGAATAAATGTTATAGATTCATTTTATGGGTCGTCTTCTTTTCATGGTAGTAACGTTTAGTTCTAAAATATACCTTGTATAATATTTACAACCAAAAAGTTTCATAAAATGAACAGAAAAATCGATGACGAAGTTTTGGCAAACATAACCTTAAAAAGAACAATCATTTCCAAATGATTTTCGGTTTTAATCATAAATGAACTTTAAAATACTAGATACTTTTTTAATAATCTGCATTGAAAATATTTCTGCTCTTCATGCATCGTTAAACTACAAAATGGCGCACACCGCAACAATCGCTTATGTACTGTTTTAGTCATTTATTGAATTTCTAATTGTTTATGAATATTACAATAATATTTTCGTTCTTTCATTAAAATTTCTTTTAAGGTTTTTTATTAATTCTTACAGAACAGCTTTTGAAATCTAAAATTGGTTTAAGTTCTGAAATAATTATTAGGAATATCGCAATTTACTAAGCTAGAAATGTTGAAGATGTCATGCGAATAATTTTACAACTAAAATATTAGTAATAATTGTGAGCATCGCAGCTGCGCTGCTTATTTCCCGAAACAAGAAATGCAAGGTACAATAAGAGAATGTGTTGTGGTTTGCAGCGGTTGCCCTAGAATTTCTGTAATCTAGCAATTTGCTGGGTCCCCGCACACTGATTTTATAATACATAGAATTGAACCTCAAAGGGAGGAAGACAACCTTGCGAAATCGTGAAATGAAGTAGAGTGATAACAATTTCGAGCATGACATTTACTTGTAAGATCGTAACAAGTTGATAATCCAGCAGTTGCTACAGAATGTGCACTTTCAGCTTCGAACTAAATTGGTGGAATAAACGGAATAAGAAACTCTCAAATTCCAAATCTTTTGACTTCCAAATTGGTAGATTCGAAAAATCCACTTCTCAAAATTTCCAACTTCTATTTTAAATTATCAACTCTCTAAATTAGTGAATTTCCTATTTGTTAATTGCAAGTCACGAAATACCAAATTTTCAAATTTTTCACCACCGAAAATTTTAAGTCTATATGATAAAATTTCACATTTTTAAATGACCTAATTTTACGCTTTTCATAAAGTAATAATTGTGTTTTATCATCATAACCAACTTTCGCCATAAAAAAATTTCTATGAAACTTCAGGTAGAATATTAAGCAGTTTATAAAAAATTGCTGTGAAATTTCAGCAAGACTAAATAGTAACATTTGTACTTTTCATTTAATATTTAATACCATTTAATTGTGTTTTACCATCACTGGTCTGTAAAATATAAAAGAAACTGTAGCGAAATTTTACTCACGATATTAACGTCAGCTCGTCTAATAATAGCCTGTACGTAAGACCCTCAATGAAAAACGTGATTATACTAAATTTTTAATTTTAATATACGAATGACAATACCACTGATAGCTGCTAAATGAAAATCTTAAAAAACGTAATCTTTCCCTTTGTCTTGAGCATAATCCTTTAAAAACTCTTCAAATAAAGAAGAAATTTGCTTCTTTGATCCAAGTACTTTGCCGGGGAACAAAGAATCTACATAATAAACATCAAAGAAGACGAAGCGATTAATTTAAATGGAGCTTAAAGTGAGGAGGAATCGTGATATCGAACTTTCTTCATATTATTTCCTTATTTTACCCTCGCAATAGATCTACCTTTAACATGAAAATATATTAACAGTTGTCAAACAAGTTTTCAACTAAAATTGTATAAAACCTATACAAAACTGTCAATTTATAAATAATTCCTATTTTATTCATTCTATACAGTTGAACAATTACCAGTAAAATTATTTTACAATTCGACATAATTTATTGCTATGATAGTCAAATACGTATAACTCATAAAGTATACACACAATGTGGCATGTGTGACATATGTTTAACGTAACGTGTTCGACATAGTATATAATTTGTATAATATAATAAGATATATGACATACAGTCATACAGTGTATGACATAATAAGGTGTATATGTTCGACATAGTATATAATATGTATAACATAATATGTTTGACATAATACACATGACAAAAAGTATACGTCACTGTATGTAACATAGAGTATAACATGTTTGACATACTATACCATAATACAATACATATCACAGTATGCATAACATAACATACATAACATGAACATATATGTAATATGAACATATATGTATATGTAATCTGACATAATACAACATACGACTAACTTAAAACTAAAATGAGCTAATACGAGTCTCCACGTACCGAAAATATTCACAATGGGTCATATAACCAACGCATCGCATAAAGAGAAATTTTATTTTTCGAACTAGATCTATAAACCTGATATGTATAAGAAGTTTTGGACGCGTTTATTTGACCGAATGCTACCATCCATCCGCAAGAATAGTTTAAAGAAATAAGAACCGTGGAATTTATGATAATTCTGATGCTTCTTCTTGGTCGCTTCTTCGAATGGCCTATGAATTTCAAGCGTACGCGGTAAGAATACGAATGTTACTATGGAAAATATTCGACTATGTATGCTCGAGTGTTCGCGCAGCGTTTTCATCGTTCAGCACGTGGAATGGCATTTTTATCATAGATTTTGGCCAGCATGCAAACAATTACGCAAAATTGATTTTATCAAATTTCACCTCGTACGAGCCGTATATCGAACGCGTTCGATTCAATTGCGTGGGACCTTTGCATCCTGAAAAAATTCTATTACTCTGAGCGGAAACGGGAATTCGGCTGAAACTGATAAATGAAAATGTTTAGAGATTTTAATGAAAGATTGCTGACCTTTGTGTTTGTGGACGAGGTGGAATACAGACAGATGCAGATATTCTTATTTGCAAATTTTTTAATATTGGTTTAGGAGGGTTTGGGTGTTTGGAAATATGGGGATTTGGGGATATTGAAAATCTTCTTGTGTGGGAATATTTTATTATTGGTTTGTGGAGAGTTGGGTATTTGGGGATCTGAGGATTTGGGGATATGAGGATTTAGGGATCTGAGGATGTGGAAATATGGGGTTTTGGGGATCTGATGATTTAGGGATCTGAAGATTTGGGGATTTAAGAATTTCGGGATGTGAGGATTTGGAGATCTGAGGATTTGAGGATGTGAGGATTTGGGGATTTAAGAATTTGGGGATCTGAGAATTTGGGGATGTGAGGATTTGGGGATCTGAGGGTTTGGGGATTTAAGAATTTGGGGATGTGAAGATTTGGGGATCTGAGAATTTGGGGATGTGAGGATTTGGGGATGTGAGGAATTGGGGATTTGAGGATTTGGGGATCTGAGGATTTAGGGATCTGAGGATGTGGAAATATGGGAATTTGGGGATCTGAGGATTTGGGGATTTAAGAATTTGGGGATCTGAGAATTTGGGGATGTGAGGATTCGGGGATGTGAGGATGTAGGGATGTAAGAATTTGGAGATCTGAGAATTTGGGGATGTGAGGATTTGGGGATCTGAGAATTTGGGGATGTGAGAATTTAGGGATCTGAGGATGTGGAAATATGGGGATTTGGGGATCTGAGAATTTGGGGATTTAAGAATTTGGAGATCTGAGAATTTGGGGATGTGAGGATTCTGGGATCTGAGGGTTTGGAGATTTAAGTCTTTGGAGATCTGAGAATTTGGGGATGTGAGGATTTGGGGATGTGAGGATTTGGGGACGTGAGGAATTGGGGATCTGAGGATTTGGGGATCTGAGGATTTAGGGATCTGAGGATGTGGAAATATGGGGATTTGGGGATCTGAGAATTTGGGGATTTAAGAATTTGGAGATCTGAGAATTTGGGGATGTGAGGATTCTGGGATCTGAGGGTTTGGAGATTTAAGTCTTTGGAGATCTGAGAATTTGGGGATGTGAGGATTTGGGGATGTGAGGATTTGGGGACGTGAGGAATTGGGGATCTGAGGATTTAGGGATCTGAGGATGTGGAAATATGGGGATTTGGGGATCTGAGAATTTGGGGATTTAAGAATTTGGGGATCTGAGAATTTGGGGATGTGAGGATTCTGGGATCTGAGGGTTTGGGGATTTAAGAATTTGGAGATCTGAGAATTTGGGGATGTGAGGATTTGGGGATCTGAGAATTTGGGGATGTGAGGATGTGGGGATGTAAGGAATTGGGAATCTGAGAATTTGGGAATTTAAGGATTTGGAAATCTAATAATTAGGAGATTTGGAAATTTGTAAGTTTGGAATCTTGAGGATTTGGCAGTTTCAAGATTTGGGGATGTAGGGATTCGAGAGATTTGAGGATTAGGAAATTTGCAAGTTTTGGAATTTTGGGGATTTGAGGAAGCTTGAGAATTAGATATTTTGGAAATCTGGCAATTTGAGAATTTGGTGTTTGAGAACTAGGAATTTTGAGAATTTGGGGTATGGGAATTTTGGAAGTTAGAAATTTGAAAATTTGCAAGTTTGGTTATTTGGGAATTCAATTTCCAAATTTCGAACTTAAAATACTTCACAAATCGTATAATCTTTGAACATTTTATTCTTAAGATTTTATCCTCAAAAATCCTTCTCGACCTAATCTTTAAATAATTTTAGTTGTATAAAATAATTATGATTGATTGCTCTTTAATAGCAAACAATATGAACTTGTATTAACTAGTCAATCAATTTCTGGAGTAAGAATGTTAGACAAGAGGTAGTACACCGAGAAAATATCCCTTGCGTGCTAGCTGAACTTTAATCAATTCTCATAGTTGAAGTTCTGAAGTTCTCGTTCATCTTCGAATGAATTTTAGTAGCACGAAGAAACTAATTAACTGTCTCCAAAGAGTGTACTTAATTGTTCCTTGTTACAAGATAATGTTCGCTTTTCATACAAGTTACTGTTCTTGTTTGTTCACTTTGTATTTTCTTGTGTTAATACATTAATTATACAACGTGACACGTAGAGGGTCTCCAGCGTTCATTTCATACGTGACAAGTTTAGGAGGATAATTAAGTAGGGCAATATCTTATTCTTTTGTATGCTGCTCATTATGGTAATATTGTTTATACAGTTCTATTATAATTACTCTTTGTCACATTATCAAAAACTTTTATCCTCGTTATGCACAGTTTTATTATTTTTTTTATACAGTTCATAATAGTAATATCGTTTAGGTGATATCATTGATAATTCTTTTAAATTGATAGCTGTAAATGTAATTTACGCTTAAAAAATATTTATTTATTTTTTTTTGGAAATATAGAAATATTTATTTTGTAATATAAGAATTTTGAAGAAATTATACTGTTGATACATAGTCAAATTGATAGTAAGATCTAGGGAGATTAAGTTTCTAATATTAGTAATTTAGAAATAATAGGTTTATTAATTTGATAATTTGCATAGTTAGAAATTAAAACTTTTCAAATTTAATTGTAAGAATTACGGACCTTTCGGCGGCTATTTTGCGCTCGCACGGAACGGTGGCCATTTTGTTACAAGAGTATGGTAGAACCTGTGCAAAGATCCAGAACTTCATTACGTAAATTAAATATATTAAATAATGTAATATTATTCATGATATTATGTTATTTCAACACTAGTTTATTTGTCAAGAAAAAAATTAGAACCTCATATTTCACCCCACGATTTATTTAGATATAACAAACGAAACATAATGAAGATTTCAAACTCCGATAAAATTTTATCGAATCAAATAAAAATGGATAAAATGTTCAACGATCGAAAAATTTCATATAAAAAACGCATAGCACGGAAATTAAATTATACCATCATCTCGTATTAATCTATAAAATTGGAATATAAATTGAATTGAACTAAATAGAATCGTACCGATTTCAATATTAAAATTTTCAGAAAATGACTGATTTTATGTGGAATATAATTGTGGAACTGCACATCGGCAATTAACAATTGACGAAGAAACGTACTTCGATTACGATAGCCATTTAACTGCATCGTAATTTTGCCGATGCCGGTAAAATGTGAAAAGTAAAAAAGAAGAAACGAAATGTTTCTGTGTCAGTGATAAAATAACACTTTGCCACCAATTACGTGGATGCAGTTAATTGATTACGAAACTGTTGACTGAACTTGTTTTCGTTCAGTCAGAGTGCGAAGCTGCAATTGCATGCTGTTCGTTGTGACGACTTGGAATTGCATTAACTCTCCCTTTTTTCGCCAATTGGAGGCAGGTATAATGCATTTATCAACCGGTTAAACGACGTACGTGGAACATTTCAAACTGAAACGAAATCGTTGGAAAATCGTTTAAAAATTCTTTTTAACCCGATCGAACTTCATTATCGATCGAATAACCGTGCGACCCGATCCGTTAATGGCGGGTCAAAGAGACAGACGCTTCATTTGAACAGCTATTTTTTACCATTAAATTTCTCATTCGCTGCTCATTACACACTGTTTTTTTTTCTTCACCGACGCACGTTCGAATTTAATACCGTTCTTTTATTCTCGCAAATAAATGAACTCCCGGATTTTTAATGAATAGCTCGAATTTATGAAATAATTTATGCAATGAACCAGCACGTCTCGTGGTAACGTATCGGTGATATTCCGGAAAAAATTTATAGTACAACGTGATACGAAATATTTCAAGAACAACATATTTCTACTAAAACAGCGATATGTGTAATATATTGCAAATTAAATTTGAGAAATGTTAAACTGCAATAACACGGTACTTTTGATTGAAGATAACGTGTAATTGAATTTTTGCTACATGTTTCATGTAGTCAGAGGCCGTCTCGTGGTGTGCACGGTACGTTCATTTTCACCAACAGTATCAAACTTATTATCAAATTCATTATCTTTGCATTTATTATACCAGGCTGAACGGTTTCAGTTGAATTTTACATTGTATTATTATTAATTTTTGTATTGCAAACAAAATGGAAAAAGTATGATAAAAATATGATTGGACACAAGATAACTTTCAGTTAAATAAAGTAGAAGTGATAGTCAAAGTAATTGAAAGATTTTCCTCCATGTTGCATGCAGCAGCCATTTTGTTGTGCGTACGGTACAGTAATTCTCACTACAACACGTACTATTAAACGTATTATTATATTCCTCATGCTTATCCAGTCTATAAACTTTAATTGAATTTTACACAGATTACTAGAACAAAATTATTAATTTTTCTATATTAAACAAAATGTAAAAAGTATGATAAAAATGTTGTAGGTGAGGAGATCCGTGGTCGAAAAGTGACGTAATAAGTTATAAAAACGAACAAAATATTTATTTAATAAAAAATACAAAATGAACAATTTAATAACGTGAGGAAAAAGGCAAAGAACAAAATTCAATCGAAACATGCGAACACGAGAAGAAACTTTCAATGGCGATATAACAAATAATAAACTCCGTTAGATGGAGACAAATGTTAATTCGTGTATCGCTTCGTTTTATCACCAATAAAAAAATCATTTTTAGTTAAATATAGAGACGGCAAGTAATTGAAAGATTATTTTGGTCCTCGTTGCAGACGCCATTTCGTCGTGCGTACAGTACAGTAATTCTCACTGCAACAGTATCAAACGTATTATTCTTCATACATCCTATTTGTCCAGTACATAAATTTTAATTGAATTTTACACAGATTACTAGAACAACATTATTAATTTTACAATAATAAACAAAATGTAAAAAGTACGGTAAAACTGTAATATGATGAAAATTTTTTAGTTAAATAAAATGACAGCAAGTAATTGAAAGACTATTTTGGTCTACGTTGCAGACGCCATTTTGTGGTGCGTACAGTACAGTAATTCTCACTGCAACAGTATCAAACGTATTATTCTTCATACATCCTATTTGTCCAGTACATAAATTTTAATTGAATTTTACACAGATTACTAGAACAACATTATGAATTTTACAATAATAAACAAAATGTAAAAAGTACGATAAAACTGTAATATGATGAAAATTTTTTAGTTAAATAAAGTGACAGCAAGTAATTGAAAGATTATTTTGGTCCACGTTGCAGACGCCATTTCGTGGCGCGTACAGTACAGTAATTTTCATCGCGACACTACGAAACGTATTATCAGATTCATCATCCTGTGTATTTATTGTAGCAGTCTAAAAGGTCTGAATTGAATTTCAGATGCATTGCACCTGGGACGATATTTCACAACAAAGTTTCACTTGTCTGGTAACGCGAAAGTATGCAATTTTTCGATTACCGTTCATGGTTTATGACTTTTGCCGTAGCACACGATTGAGATCAAACAGCTGCCGTCCGGTATACCTATATCGTTAGAGCAATTTTGAAATCGACCACCGATAAGCGAACAGAAAGATTGATGATCGAATGGTACACGCGATGGCTGTCGAAACCCCTGGCAAGCATGTTTCCATTCAAATCCGCGGGATTCATGGGTCGTTTGTATCGCGCAATATTCCATGGGCCATGGACGAATTCATCCGTATAAAACACTTTCAGTGACACAAATTAGCTGCATCCTCTTGCGTCCCGCCGTGCCGGTAAACGCGATAATGTCGCGCGCGAAATTCGCCAGCGATCCTGTATAAATTCGCGCGACACGCACGTGCGGCACGAGAGGAACGAAAATCGCTGGATCATTCGAGTATCGTGCAGGGAAAAAATTTATAGCCGTTTCGACTCGTCGAGATTTATTCGCGCGGGAAAATCGATAGTTTAACACTTTCAAGACCGTAGGCCACATGCGGCTCGGCATCAAATTCGTACGCAAACAGTGAAATGTTCTTTTTAGCTGCATAAGCCGAAGTGATAATCGTGCGATACATATAGCACTATATTTTTATTCGATATACACTGTCGACACCATAGACCACATGTCCGACACATCGTTCATTTACCATGGAAGATTAAAATATTGGACGAGGAACTTTGAATATTTAGAAATATAGAGGTGTGGAGGTTTTAACATTCGGAGCTATGGGGATTTGGGGATTTGGAGGTTCAGGTATTTCGATGGTCCGCGATCCGGAGATTTCGGGCTTCGACATTCGGAAATTAAGAGATTTGGGGATTTGGGGATTTCAGCATTTGCGGACTCGGAGATTGAACAATATATAAATTTGTGGATTTAAAAGTTCGAAGGTTTCAAATTCTCTAGCTTTTAAATTCCCTGGTTGAGGAATTCTCAAATTTTCCAAATTTCCGAAATACCCAAATCTTGAAAACTCAGTACTCCACATTTCTCAGATTCCGTAAATTTCCGATATTTTCGAATATTCGGATCTCCAACTTTCTCAAATTCCAAAGACCTCAATTCTCCAATTCCCCAAATTTCCAATTCCTCGATATCTAAGTCTCCAAATTTTCAAATACCTTCTTTCATGATCGCTACATTTAATTATGCAATATATCGTCCAAGATCCAGAGCTAAAGACCTTGTCCGAAGAAAGGGCCAAATGAGATGTGGCGCTATACATCCCTCACGGAGCTAATATACCGTTGGTTAAAATTTATAACTTCGGGTAACCAACTTCTCTTACGTTAGTTACTCCTACTCCCCTTGAGAATTTTAATTAGCTGTCACTTCTAAGAAATATCTTACTTGTCACGCTTTTCCACTCTTCCTCTATTTAACTTAAGTCTTATGAGCAGCTGCAAGCATCCTGGCAGATATTATTAGATTCTGTCGACAACTAATTATCTCCAAAGAGCTTTCCTATAAATTCATTTTATTACTTTCCCATATTTCATAAGTGAAATGGGAAACTGAAAATACATGAGATCTGGGAATCTTGGTATGTAGGAATCTAGAAATCTAGAAGTCTACGAATGTGAGGAATGCGAAATTTACGACTAAGAAAATTTAGGGATCTAGGGGTCTAGGTATCAAGAAATCTAGAAATATAGAGATTTAGAGATCTATATAGGAATCTAGGGACCTAGATGTCTAGAGATCAAGACATCTAGCACTAAAACAACCAAACCGGTCAAATGACCGCTTCACAAGTTACTTATTATAAGATACACATTTTGTTAAAGTGCATTCTTTGAAATCAGCATTGATTTTCAGCAAGATGAAGAATAAGTGCGTGTACTAATTTATGTTTCATCGTTTGTTTATTTATTTATCAACTTCATTTTCAATTTCAAATTAAGTACATTATATGTTGGTAGATTTAGTGCTAGAAATATAGGGATTTAGTGATCTAGAAATTTAGGGATCTAAGGACCTAGGGATCTAGAGATCAGGAAGTCTAGAAATATAGGGATTTAGAAATCTAGAAATTTAGGGATCTAGAGACTTAGTGATCTAGGAATCAGGAAGTCTAGGAATATAGGGATTTAGAGATCTAGAAATTTAGGGATCTAGGGACCTAGGGATATAGGAATCAGGAAGTCTAGGAATATAGGGATTTAGAGATTTAGAAATTTAGGGATCTAGGGATCTAGGGACCTAGGGATCTAGGGATCTAGGTATTTAGGGATCGAGAAATCTAGAAATATAGGGATTTAGAGATCTAGAAATCTAGGGATCTAGGGGTCTAGGGACCTAGGAATCAAGAAATCTAGGAATATAGGGATTTAGAGATCTAGAAATCTAGGGATCTGGGGATCTAGGTACCCTGAAATCTAGAAATATAGGGACTTGTGGATCTAGGGGTTTAGGGACCTAGGTATCAAGAAAGCTAGAAATATAGGGATTTGTAGATCTAGAAATCTAGGGATATTGACATCTAAGAATCTAGGAATCTAGAAATGTAGGAATCTACTAGTCTAGGAATCTAGGAATTTATGAATCTCGGAACATAGGAATCTAGAAATCTAGGAATCTAGGAATCTAGGAATCTTGGAATCTAGGAATCTAGTAATCTAGTAATCTATGAACCTAGTAATCTATAAACCTAGTAATTTACGAATCTAGGAATCTGGAAATCTGGGAATCTAGGAATTTATGAAACCTAGGAATTTAGGAATATGAAATTTTAAGGAATTATGAACATAGATATCTATATTACAATTATTAAAAAAAAATAACCGAACGCACCTATAATAAAATTTCATCTTCAGTACGTAAAATTTCTCTATCTAGAGTTCACTTAAAAAAGCAGAATTAATTTCCACCCGGTAATAAGTACCCACTCATTAACGCGGTACGTTGAGTTTCTTTTAAAAACACTCGAAGAGAAGCAGAATAAATTTCTGATAGTTACTTCGAATAATAATTTTGATCCCGCGGCCGAGGAAGTATGTACTCGATTGAAACGAGGCATAAAATTATAACGAACTTTCGACGACGGACATAGGATGGTACAGCTGCGACGAAAGTCATTACGATTGGCATTGGAATAATATTCATGGAACACGTTCTTTATTAGCCGCACTTGAAAGCAGAGGTAGAATTTTTCTTCGATGCACGACGACGACGACGACGACGACGAAGACTATCCTTTGCGCTGGCACGGATATGAATTTCATATTTTACGATAATACCGCAGGATGTTCTTAAAGTAAACGAATCTTGGCCTGCCGCAGTTTTCACGTAGTCGAAGAAAAATCGTACTTACTCGCGAATTCCGTCGGTCGACCTTTTATATCGATTCCTCGACGTTCATCCCGGCGTAAATATTGAAACTTCAAAAAGTTTTTTGCAGCTTCTTAAAACGTAATGTCCTATTTATTCCGAGTGTATGCGCGAATTGACTTTCGATTTTAATATTTGACTTTCAATGAGGATTGGATTCTAATGAGTGCTTTAAATAGATTTAAATTTATACATTTATTTGTATTTGTAACATACATATATTAATATAGATATTTTGATAATAATTTGTGGATAAATAACAGTATTAATATTTAGGTAATGAACGTGGATAACTATTTATCTAAATATTGATCATTTCTAAAATTATCTAGATATAAATCACTCTTAAAATCATACAAGTATAGATAATTTCAAGAACAGAATTAATTTATGTAGTACGACAATTTTATTTAATTATTCAGAGAACTAGAAAATAAAAGTTAGCCTTAACGCTAAGCGAGAAACAATATGGCGCGACGC
Source organism: Megachile willughbiella (assembly GCA_945859595.2). Classification (NCBI taxonomy): domain Eukaryota; kingdom Metazoa; phylum Arthropoda; class Insecta; order Hymenoptera; family Megachilidae; genus Megachile; species Megachile willughbiella. The sequence continues at coordinate 6,995,934 of OX243807.1, forward strand.
GGGAGATTCAAAACGTGCTACAAGTAATTCATACATTTGAATAGTAATTAAGGACTGTTCCATAGAAAAATTTTGAAATAAATGTACAGAGTATATTAGCACACCTTATATACACACATATTTTCTCAACGTGTGTAATCATAAAAGGAAAAATAGTTGAAGAACTGTTTGCGTTACTATCATTTCCGATACACAATTTGTTCCGTGTAAAATTCATTTCCTGTGTTTCGTTGGAAGCACAATCGTTATTCGTCCGATACGATTTTCTTTCACGCCCGTCCAAAAATTCGTTTCCCGGGAAAAGGTAGAACCATGTTTGCAGTTTATGTAGAAAAACGGGAATAGCTCGGCAATAACGGGAGCGCAGTCGAGCCGGAACACCATTCATACACGGAAGACGATAACATAACTGAAATTCGATTAGTCGTTCTATCGTTTCGCGAATCACCGGTTTATCACCGACAAGGTGAGAGGGTAAACGGTTATTTCCCTCACTTCACTTCGTGGTAATCGGTTCTAGTTTCCGTTCCCGCTCGGTTGTAGATAAGTGAGAAGCAGTGATCTTCGGTCGGCTCACTCGATTGTAAAATTAAACTCGACAGTGACCGTTCTAATTTCACTTCCCGTTAAATTGACTCGTTACACCGGCACTTTTATCACGAAATGCTAATTAGTCACTGATAAATGAAGCTCTGCTAATTTTTGCTGTTCCGCGGCTTCGAATCGCGAAGTTGACTAATTTCGCGGGAGATGCACCAGATTTCATGAGAAAATTGCAGTCATTTGCACTTTAATTTAAAACTCTATTTTTCATGATCTTAATACAGTTTGCAAATTTTTTAATTACTTTTACGTCGTATGTAGCTCACGTTATTATTTGTACATGAGAACCATTGGTGTCTAGGGAATTTTTTTTTATGAAGTAATTTGTTCTTGTTGTTACTTGAATTCATTTATTCTTGTTATTATATGAATTAATTCATTTTTGTTATTGCATGAATTAATTTATTCTTGTCATTATATGAATTAATTCATTTTTGTAATTACATGAATTAATTTACTCTTGTTATTATATGAATTAATTCATTTTTGTTATTGCATGAATTAATTTATTCTTGTTATTATATGAATTAATTCATTTTTGTAATTACATGAATTAATTTATTCTTGTCATTATATGAATTAATTCATTTTTGTTATTGCATGAATTAATTTATTCTTGTCATTATATGAATTAATTCATTTTTGTAATTACATGAATTAATTTATTCTTGTCATTATATGAATTAATTCATTTTTGTTATTGCATGAATTAATTTATTCTTGTTATTATATGAATTAATTCATTTTTGTAATTACACGAATTAATTTATTCTTGTCATTATATGAATTAATTCATTTTTGTTATTGCATGAATTAATTTATTCTTGTTATTATATGAATTAATTCATTTTTGTAATTACATGAATTAATTTATTCTTGTTATTATATGAATTAGTTCGTTTTTGTAATTACTTGAATTAATTTATTCTTGTTATTATATGAATTAATTCGTTTTTATAATTACATGAATTAATTTGTTCTTGTTATTATATGAATTAATTTGTTATTACTACACAATATTTTAAGGGTAGTTTTATAGTGTACATTTGCTATGATAATCTTATAATATAATCTAGAACAATATGTTACACATATTTTGTAAAATATCGTGCATTTTTGAAATCGTTATGTACAATACTTGTTCTTCCTGAAATACTTGATTTTGGGACACCTCCTTCAAACTTACCCCATTAAAAATTTCGATGAGGTCGAAGTAAAAATATTCTTAACATCGAAAATTAATTACGTGTTGAAGTAAAAACCTAACCTCCAAAAATATTTAAACGAGTTTATTAAAGTAAAAGTGTTCCTAACATCGAAAAATATTTAAACAGGGTTGAAATATTCTTCACATCGAAAAATATTTTAACTTTGTCAAGTTTATTTATTTGAACTAATTAAAACTTGACAAATGGCCAAGTGAAAGTACTTGCATAATCAAAAGTTAGGTTTCGACAAAATTGTTGAGCCTGAATTTTTACGAAATTGTTGACACAAAAGTATCGAAAAAATGTCATATGCATCATATATGTTGAAATATACGAATATGTAGTGTTCTGATAACTAAATAATAAATATAACTTGTAACTCCATGCAATCCTAACCTCAAAACTTGAACCTAACACGTTTATTGGTATAATTTTGAAGAGAAAATAGACAGAGATTTAAGAAGACTCGTTTATAACAAAAGTGATATATGATAAGCTTACACGAAGAAAAATTACAGAATTTTGCCATTTATCACAGGTCCACGCATTCTAAACCCGTTTAAATTCAACGAACCAAATGTAATTGAAAATCGCGATTGGAAGAGCAACGAGTTGATCGCGAATGCTCAGTTTGGTACATCCGTTGCTGCAATATAACCGATATATACATATATCATTCCGATTTTCTCGAGCCATTTACTTCCGATACGCGTACGACTTATATCGTTAATATTTTGCAACAATACTCTGACCCAGTTCGAACCATTATTCCGATTGGCCTGAAAGATTTGTCGACAGCGGTCGAAAATCCAATATACTTAATGGAAAGTCGAATGCATGCGGTTGAACTTGGAACGGTCTCGTTTATTTCAAATCAATGGCTTTGAAATTCTTTTTGTTTTCACCCCTTCCTACTGCGCCGAGTTCCGCGGCGACGCCGTTGAAATATGAAAATGCAATTTAACTCGCTGAAGAATTCATTGTCACAATTGTCGGTGTCGAGATGTATGTAAATTATTAGGTTAGAGAGTAGGAAATGGTGGATTATGAAACATGGAAAGTGTCACACGGTTTGGTGACATTAAAAGTACCGAGAATTGAGGATCCGGAGACTTGAGGGTTTGGCAATTGCGAAATTGATCTGGAGTTTCGGAATTTGGGGACTTTAATTGCGGATTTGGGGATTTGGATGTTTGTGGGTTTGCGGATTTGGGGATTTGGGGATTTGGGGATTTGGGGATTTGAGGATTTGGAGATTTGGGGATTTTGGGATTTGGGAATTTGGGGATTTGAGAATTAAGGAATTTCGGGACTCGGAGATTTGAGGATTTAGGAATTTGCGGGTTTGGAGATTTGTGGATTTCGAGGTTTGTGGTTTTGGAGATTTGGAGATTTCGGGGATTTGAGAATTCGGGAATTTCGGGACTTGGGGATTTGAGGATTTAAGAACTTGGGAATTTAGGAATTTTTGGATTTGTGGATTTGGGGATTTGGAGATTTGGAGATTTAAAGATTTGGTAATTTGGGGATTTGACAATTTAGGGATTTAGGAATTTCGAAATTAAAGAATTTACATATTTAGCATTTATGATTAGGGGATTTGGAATTTAGGGATTTGTGGATTTGGAGGTTCGTAGATATAGGGATTTGGAGATTTAAAGATTAGGGATTGTGCGAATTTGGCAATTTTTAGATTTAGTACTTTCGAGATTGAAGGATTTGCAGATTTGGCATTTGGGATTAGGTGTTTTGGAATTTAGGGATTTGTGGATTTGGAGGTTTGTAGATATAGGGAATTGGGGATTTGGAGATTTAAAGATTTGGGAATTAGGGGATTTGGGGATTTTGTATTTGACATTAGAGAGTTTGGAATATGTGATTTAGGGATTTAGAGATTCAATATTAGGGATTTGGAAATTTTGAATTTCAGGATTTGATTTCTGAATTGTGTGGATTGAGAAATTTGGAGACTTGAAATTGTGGTGCTTGAAGAATTTTAAAATTTGTGAATTTAGAACTCTTGGAATTTGGGGAATTGAACATTTTTATTGTAAGTATATCGAACTTTTGAATTTGGAAATTTGAAATGATGATATTTGAAAATTTAGAAATCTGGTAATTTAGAAATTTGAGAATTTGTGAATATGAGAAGATACGGGTTAGGTTAGAAAAGTTTTAAACGTAGGAATTTCATACTTGAATAGTTGCACATTCAGAAATTTGGACATTTAGGAAATATAGAAAATTTCAAACATGAAATATCAAAATGAGGTATGAAAATTTGAAATATGGGAAATTTGGCATACAGAAAATTTGGGATATCTAAAATTGAAATTACGAATACCTTTCAACGATTTGAAGATTTGAAAACTTGAAAAGCTTGAAACACAGAAATTTCACAAATCAAAAAATTTCAATCTTCGTGATTTAAAAATTTGTCAAGTATTCGAAAATGCCGAAAATTTAATCCACGACTTCCATCTCTGCTATACCATTTCTTCTTATTTAATAACAACATCTCTGTTATAAATGATGTTGTTAAATCCGCAGAACAACGAAATTCCCCAAAACTACCCCAAGTTCCTATTGTGTGGCCAAATTTTATTTCACCGAACAAGGTGCTGCAGGCAGTAACAAAAATGGTTCAGCTTACAGTACGGGAAAGCAGCTGGTGAACAAGAAAAAGGCTTTTTCTTTTATTGAGGTTGCTACAAAATGGCTGCTCTTATGGCGCGGAGGAATAGGATATGGCAACATTATCATAATTAAAAGTGCAAATGTATCGATATAAAATCAATGCAAACGCAGCGTTGTTTGCTAGCAAAGTGCTGCATTACCTCGTACATGTTTCTTTTGTCTGTTTTAAAGTCAGATTACGAACAGTTGCTTTTAAAACGACTCAACTTAATTGAATTAATTAACTGGAGAGGACGAAGCGCTGTGTACAAAATGTAGAAAGCGTAGAATCTGGGAAGTTGGTAATTCAGGAACGCAAAAATTTGAAGAGTTGTAAATCTAAAAGTACAAAAATCTGAGAAGTCGGAAATGCCAAAATATAGAAATCTGAAAATTTCGAAGTTAAAAAATATATCCGAAAAACTAGAAATTTAAAAAAGTCTATATAATAAAAAAATAAAAAATCCTTGGAAATTTAAGAATATATCGATCTAAAAAATTCGAAGACCTGGAAATTTAAAAGGTCAAGGATAAAATACTCTATAAATTCAAAAATTTACAGACCCGAAAACGTAATGATTTAAAAAGCCTGTAATGTTTGAATACTCTTTAAATTTGCACGAACTGCATTGTCCATAACCTATACCGTTTCGAGGACGCGAAACAAGTACCTCGTTGATAATGCATATAAAGAGGGATTCATGGAATTATTATGTTTCAGCTCTACCAGAAGGCACACCCATTATCGTATCGGAACGTGAACGTTACGACCCGGGAGAGACTTTGAGGGCAAATTGTAGCTTACCACCCTCGAAGCCACCGGCGCATCTCTCATTCACCCTGAACAATGTGATGGTAAGTGATACCTATAATCCATGTGTCATTATCGAATCCACAGTTACGAGAAACCCTGAAAATTAATGGTTTAAATAACGTTTCTATGCGAGACAAAGTGTTCAGCGTTATTGATCGCGTTTGCATGGTTTTATAAAAATTACAAAGATATAAATGTGATTCAAAACACTATTTCTTGTGATAATTATAAAGAAACGAAGTTTAAAGGATCGAACTTGTAAATTATCCTCAGGATAATTATTATGAGGTTGAACATATAAAGTGAACATTACAGTAAAATAAATAAAAATATGGATTATATTATACAGGGAGAGAGATGATGATAATAATTTTGACGAAACTGATTAGATAAAACTGAAGTACTGATATATTGAAGGACTAAATTATAACCTATACAAATTCGACCTAACTTTATTGTTATCTAATTTTGTCCCTAACCTAAAAATATTACGTATGAATATGGTACCCAAACTTAAACCTATTGAACCCAATATGAAATTATTATATGTATGAATTTTTGGATCGCGATACCATTACAAATATATTAGGTCACATAACTTCAGTTACACAAACAACAATAAAAATAACAATTATGAAAAATTGATCAAATTAAACTGAAGAAATAGGAATACATTGAAGAAGTGATAACCTGTGAATATAGTATCTAATCTTAGTGTGATGTACATGTGGTTAAGATTAAGGCTAAATTTTTAGCTAAATTGTGGCTAAAATTGTTAGGTATAAATGTGATCTCTAACCTAAAACTGTTAGCTATAAATATAGAACCTAACCTTAAACTGTTACCTATAAATGTGATCCCTAACCTTAAACTGTTATCTACAAACGTGATCCCTAACCTTAAACTGTTACCTATAAATATAGAATCTAACTTTAAACTGTTACCTGCAACTATGGAATTTACCCTTAAACTCTTATCTACAAATATGGAACCTAACCTTAATTTCTTACTATATATCAGAAGAATTTGCTTCACGTTACAAATCTATTGTATCACATAATAAAAAAATTAAATATCGATCCTAACCTTAAACTGTTACCTGCAACTATGGAACCTAACCTTAAACTCTTATCTACAAATACGGAGCCTAACCTTCAACTGAGCATTATAATTACAAAAATTACAGTTATAATTACAAATAAATCTATCACGTAAACATGTGAAGAAATTTGAAAGAATGTCATAACCTAAAATTTCAGAAATATAACCACAGTAATTGCATGAACGGAGCAAATACTTGGTCCCCCGTTATCGAAAACAGTTTTTGACGTAAAAGTTAGACAACCCTCCATGCATATACGGAAATAATTGCATGATATACGAGGGAAATGTAGAAGTTATCGTAGTATGAAAGTTTGAGGAGCTGCTCTATAAAAGTTAAGGAGGTTAAGCAAAGAAGAGAACTTCTCCTCTTGAAAGATCTTTTTGAGCGTACATTCTGCAGGTCTGTGTACATTAGCCCATGTCTTCTTTCACGAAGGATTTGTTTCTCGTAATTTTTACTTTCCATTCCATCCGAATTATTATCTACTGTGGGTGGATTTTCATTTAACGTACGATGTGTACCGCGTTCTTTTTCACTCGCAAATGGCTCGCCGAGAGCTTTCGATCGTTTATTTCAGACGTACGAATTAAACTGAAGAGCAGAGATTGTCGATCACATTACTCTTCAAGACAAGTTGAAACGTTGAATTTACAGAAACAAATTTGAAATTTGAAATTTAAGAAAGTATTTTGAAAAATTTGCTGGGATCTTAATTATTGGGGCCATTTTGGAGCGGTATGGATAATCGCACTGAATGAGGAGATATAACAAGAGGTGATTTAATACGAGGTTATGCAACTCTCAGTTTTTCTATATAACGCATAATGTTAAATAAGTATACAATGCTTAGGAATTTAACGAGCAGAGATTTAACACGTGGAGTTACAACGCGTAGGATTTTAACGCGTAGGAATTTAACATATAGGGATATAACACATAGGTATATAACACGTAGGAATTTGAGTCGTAGAACCTTGACACATACAAGTTTGATACATAGAAGTTTGACGCGTAGAAATTTGACACGTAGAAGTTTGACGTGTGGGAATTGACACATGGAAATTTAACACGTAGGAATTTAACGCGTTGCGAATAACGTCAGGGATCTATCGCATAGGAATCTAACACATCGTTTTATAACACGTGGGAATTCAACGCGTGAGAGTTTAACACATAGGAATTTAACACGTAGGAATTCAACGCGTAGAGGCACAATATGTAGGAATTTATCGCGCAGGAATATAACGCGTAGGGATTTAACGCATCGAACTCTATCGCGTAGAAATTTAACACGTTCAAATGTAATGCACAAAATTCTAACATGTCCAAATCTATCACGTAGTGATCTAACGCGTTCAGATCTAATACGTATCGACTTTAACTCGTGCGACTTTAACGCGCGAGAATTTAACGAGTGGCTATAGAACACGTAAATAACGCATAAAGAATTATAGTAAGTTTTGGATGCAGTATATAAAAATGGAGACTGTGTATTAAAGTCAAGAATATCAGTGATTTATTCAGTAGCTGTCAGAAAAGTGAGATTAAATCAGATCTACATAGAGACAAAGAATTGTTTGTTCCTAAATACATAATTCATTTAGCTCGATTCTTCACACTCGTAGGGGTTCCTTAATGCATTTTTCCCAAAGTACTCTTAAAAATGAGTGTCCTCTTCAATTATTCAAATAAGTCTTACCTACTTGCTTGCAAATATAATTTTCCTTCTATTCTATTTCTCTTTTGATTATTTTATTTACATTGTTTGAAATACGATTAGAAAAATAGCTGGTTTTGTATAATACAATATTTTCATATTTTGCATGCGGTATATTTATTTTAACACGTTATAAATATATTTTAGATTCATTTAAAATTCAGTTTAAATTTGTTTTAAATTTATTTAAAATTCACTTTAAACATATTCATTTTATACGCAGGGTGTCACTTAAATCGAACACATAAATTTCACAATAAAAGAATAAACTTTTACACTGACCTTGAAACGAATTTCTTTCACAAATATAATGTACGAAACATCGTTGGGAGCTGAGGAGATGGCAGATGCCTCTGATTGGCTCCAACAGAGTTGATCAACATTCTTCGACACTTAAGAACTCTATCTATCTTCTTCCAACAATATATCCTGTAACATACCATCTCAAGTATTTTTCTTTTCAAGTCACATTGTATGTTATATAAATTATGCGAGTAATATCATTCAAATGTTATTATAACCTTAAATCCTAACTCGCTTTCAATGTTAACTCATTTCCAATGCTAGCTTTCAAGTTTGATCACAATTATTAAAATGTTCGTCTTGACTAAAACAGCCTGTATTTCCTAATATTTCACCCTTTTGAATTTTTAAAATATCTATGTCCACCAGTGTAATAAAATCAAATAAATTACCTCCTACTTGCGTTTGTACATATATTAAGAGTAATTACATCTCTATAAGTATAGAATCGCGACAGTGGAGACTTGATTACAGCGTGTATGACGGGCTGTCACAAAACGTTAACTGGTTAAGTTTGTCAACTTCAGTTCTTATTCAATTAAGTGTATACACCTCAGCCCATGCACTTACACGTTACAACGTCGCATTCGTGTCGAAGTTTCAACGAGACAAGCATGACACACTACGGGTAACGTAATTAGATATGACAGGGAGTACATTATGTCGTACAGAACACGCTGAAGGCTAAAACGGTATGCGTTCAGCTTCTACTTACTTTATACCAGTCTTGTGAAGTATGTTGTATGATCATAAATCCACTGTCAGATTAAACTTGATCTGTTGTGAGTATCAATTCAATGTGATTTTGGTACGAACTATTTTTATGATGTTAGTTTGAAAATTTAGGGATTTAAGGATTATGGAATTTGGGCAGAAGTTGGGAAATTTGTATGTTTGATGATTTGAAGAATTTGAAGATTTGGGTATTTAGGGAATTGGGGTTGTAGAAATTATGGGATTTGAGGTGGTTTGGGTATATCGAGATTTAGGGATTTGTGATGTGGAGATTTGAGAATTAGGGATTTGGGATGTGGTAGTTTGGGTATGTTGAGATTTAGGGATTTGTCATGTGGAGATTTGTCAATTTTGGGATTTGGGATGTGGTAGTTTGGGTATGTTGAGGTTTAGGGATTTGTGATGTGCAGGTTTGAGAATTTTGGGATTTGGGATGTGGCCATTTGAGAATTTATGGATTTGGGATGTGGTGGTTTGGGTATATACAGATTTAGGGATTTGTCATGTGGAGATTTGTCAGTTTTGGGATTTGGGATGTGGTGGTTTGGGTATATCGAGATTCAGGGATTTGTGATGTGGCAATAAGAATTTAGGGGCTTGGGATGTGGTGGTTTGGGTATATCGAGATTCAGGGATTTATGATGTGGAGATAAGAATTTAGGGATTAGGGATGTGGTGGTCTGGCGACTTCAGAATTTGAGGGTCTGAGGATTTGAAGATTCAGAGATTTGAGATGTGATGATTTTAGGATTTGGCACATTGGAAATTTAGGGACTTGTGACGAGGTAATTTGAGTATTTAAGGAATTTAAGAATTTATGGATTTTAAATGCGTTGATTTGGGAATTTGGGGGATTTGAAGGTTTAGGAGGTGATCATTTAACAATTTGGTGGATATGAAAATGTTGTAGAGATTTAGTATATGGTGACATAAGAATTTGAGGGATTTAGGGATTTGGAATGTAGTAATTTGGAAATTTGTCAGTTTTGCAATCTGGTGATTTAAGAACCTGAGTATATTAAAAAATTGGAAGCTCCAAGATTTTCGGATTTGAAAACTTAAAGATTCATGAACTTAGCAATTGAATAATCTGGAAAAATTTCACAAATTTCCTAAATTTCCCCCATTTCACAACTTTCTCAAATTTCCCTTCTACAACTTTAACACAAATAGAATAAATTGTACCCGAACCCCTGTACGTAACATTCCTACCCCCAACAAAAGTACACATTCCCACGAACACCCGAAGTGAAGTAGTGTAATAAAACTAGAAAAGACGAATACCTGCACAAAAAGAAATAGCTACTAATGTTGAAATGAAATCAAAGATTGAATAGAGTATTCGCAATTTCTGGCGTTGATCTGCCTCTTTGATACAGCCGTATTTCGAATATGAGGTTTAAGGAGAAAGAATCGGTCGACGGCCTGGATTGTTCAATTGATAGAGCACTCAGCCGGCAAATGAAAGATCTGGGTTCGAGTCTCCGGCCAGCAATCCGATCGGCCTATTTTTTCTTTCTACAATAGGAACTGCTGAATAGCACCGGAGAACATAGATGACGTTAATTGTAGGTCGTAGATTTTAGATCGTAAACTCATTCGTCGTCTGTTTCTACCTTCTCATTCACCGAACATCCACTCCCTTTTTAATTAATGTTTTTATCGGAGATTTCTGACGGGTTCATGATTTTATCATTCGTTTTGTAATTGGTATTTTGATAATTAACTGGGATATTTGCAAATGTTCATTTATTGGTGTTGTTGATTATAGATCGTTTGTAATCATAGTTGTATATTCACATGCAAGTGGCTCCAATTACCAGTGTTGTGGATACGGACAAATAATAATATAAGAGGAACAGTCCATTGGGACTTTCAATTTTTCAATATTTCAATTCTTCAATTCTTCAATTTTTCCATTTTTCAATTTTTCAATTTTTCAATTCTTCAATTCTTCAATTTTTCAATTTTTCAATTTTTCAATTTTTCAATTCTTCAATTCTTCAATTCTTCAATTCTTCAATTCTCCGATTTGGCAATTTTTCCGTTTTTCAATTTTGCAATACTTCAATTCTGTAAGTTTTCAATTTTTCAATTTCCCAATTTTCCCATTTCTTCCTTTTCCATTTTCCACATTTCAATTCTTTAATTTCGCAATTTTTTAATATCTGAATGTCCATATTTTTACATCGGAAAACGAAACAACTTCGAACGTTCCAGTTTGGAAATCACACTAATCCAACATAAAATTTTTGTAACAAATAATTGTTCGAATATGTACCCAAAAATATTGATATCCACTCGATCATCAAATTTCTGTAACGCAGGCAATATACCAATATGTTACCGCATTTAGTTTAAGCGCACAACGTTATCGAGTGCTTGTACTTTTAAGAAAAATTATCATTAGCCGCGGAAAAGCAACTTTTAATGACGGAACTTCACTGCGTGCAACAAATTATTACTTTTAATCGTACTTCTTGTTTCCAGGATTTTGTAGTTAGTAACGAGGTTCGCTACGTGCAAATTATTAGCAGTTTATTCTGAATCAATAACAACAAAATGTTCATTTTCATCAACCACATTTCTCAAACATATAAATTACCAATTATGTGCAACATTTTTTATTTTGTATACACATATAACAATTTTAGTGTCAACTATCATTTTTAATAATTTAACTATTTTTTAATTTAAAAATTATTTTTATGAAGTATAGAGTAAAATATTTTTACAATGAGTAAATAATATGTATGATATAATGATTACGTGAAAATAGCGATTGTGTAATAAATTTTACAAATACAAAAATTGTCAAGTTTCTAAATTTGAAAATTGTGAAGTTTCTAAACTCCAGAATTAAAAATCGCATAAACGAAGGGAAGTAATTTTCTTTACCCACCCAATCCACGAAGCATAAAATAAGCCAAAGATAACAATGTAGAATTTTCAGTAAAAATGAACGTTAGGTTTTGTGTGGCGTTCGCTCGTGATATTTATAAGGTAGTAAAATGTGGTATGTGAGCGATTGAGAGGATCCAGGTTTAATAACAGCCATCAGGAGTCTTCTTATCATCGAGCTCTCGCGAAAAGTGACAAAATAACGCGTCCCTGCTGCGACGATAAACGGACGTTTTTAGAGAATCATAAAGCAACATGAACCCTGAAGGAGATCTGCAAAATCGCGTCGGGTCAAGGGGAAGCAACGAACCGCCATAACGTTCTCTCATATCGACGTGTTACGAGAGGCCATTCGTGTATGTTTATCAGGAATGAGAGAAGCCATAACGCAAATACTGCTTCTAGTTTCACGTTCAGCGACGACAACAGCCTCTACGATTTTTATTTCACCTTCTTTTTCGTGCCTCGATACATATTTACTTTCATGCTTTATGCTGGGATACGACTTTTAAGAGACGTTTCCATGTTTCTAGACAAAATGTACATTTTCTCTTTTCTGACATAATATTTAACTATTATCCTTGGTAAAAGGTATACTAATGGAGGGAACAAATGTTTTTTACCTGTACATTTTATATATTAGAAATTGCTATTGTGAAAATTGTAAAATATGATAGTTGTAATGAGAATAAAAATTGTGTATCAGATGAAAACATATATATATGTACACATACATGTACACATATGTATACCAGATGAATAGTACATGCTTAATAATTATTAAAAATGTGCCATAATTACAAATTGTAAGAATTGTACAAAAATAATTATGAATTATAAAAATTGTATAAGATTTACAAATTGTAAAATTTATACAACATCAAGTTATAAAAATTATATGAAAGTTGTAATAATTATAAAAATTGCATAGCAATTAAAAGGCCTGTGGCTAATAACTATGAACTATAAAAATGATGTACCTAATAATTATATTACTTATCTAATAATTATAATTATGCTTGAATAAAATTTCAAATTATAAAAGTTATATAAAAATTACATTAATTATAAAAATGATGAAACTTAAAAATTAAACAAATTACAAAGAAAATTGTAATTTGGTTTCGTACACATATTTCAAATTTAATATATAATTATATACAATAAAATTACAATAATTTTATAAAATAATAATTATTAAAAAAAAAATATATCAAAATTGTAATACGTGTTATTCATTCGCCTTTGATTTAAAATATTCGAAATTTGTACGTCACCTATTTTTGTATTCTTCGCAGTTTTTTATTGGTGCTAATATGCGTACACAATATGTTTAAATAAATTGTAGAAACAATTTGTTGAGACGTAATTAAAAAATTCATGTACACCTTGTTCCAAGAGTACTTCATATTTTAATAAATTTCTTTCGTTACCAGCAAGCAATTAATTTTGAACGTTTAATTAATTGCGGGTTTTGGTAATTAGTGGTGCTTTTAGGTTCTCCACCGAAATTGCTGAACATTTAACAACGTAGGTTATAATTGCTTTAAAACGAATCATTTTTGCTTCGTTCGTCAAAGAATGTTGATTATTATTACCATAACTTTGACGCTTATATGAATTTTAATTTGAAACTCTCTAGAGTGATCATTTTTGCCAAAAATTCGGGAAATTGTCTACTGATTGAGTAATTAAGTATTTCATAATCGATGTTTGTTTAATTATAAACTATCGTAATTTGTAATTCTTTTTTATGCAATTTTGTGAACACAATACAAGGCAATGTTTGGAACATTATTGTTACAAAGGAACATAAACCACATTACCGAATATTATGTATTATTTTGCGTGCGGCGATTCGAGGTATTAACTAAACAATCGATATTAAATTACCAATTAAGCTAGATTTAAAATTAAACCCCCAAAGGAGACTACGCAAAGTGATGACAAATGTTTCGACAGCCGAATTGTATAATATGAAAATTGCTGTATACAATAATTATTAAAAATATACAACTTTAATTTGGTTACAAAATAATAAATTGTTATAACGAAATTATTAGATAAATTGTTAGACAAAATTTGCAAAATAGTTTAAGAATGCATCCCCTTCTTTTTACAGTTTTCGGAATTTTATCTCTCAACAATAAAAATTTCGAAAGTTCAATTTAATTAACCTTTTAGAAAAGCCAGAAATTGCATAATGCTTATTTTGTCGAACAATATTTTTAAATTTGCTTCACAATTTAATTTAATGACTGTAAATGCGTGAACTGCGTAAAACTCGTTTTAAATCTCCCGCGCAACTATGAACGCGCAGCTGTGATTCTTCGTGAGATAAATCTCACGAGACAAAATCTACATTTTCTGACAATCACATAATCTAAAATGATCGATATAATCCCGTGTTCAGATCAAGTGCCCATCCGGTCACCATAAAAACAATAAAATCCTGGAGACACAGAAAATTTTCATCACTCGCACATAACTTAAAATGGCTGGAACAATGGTTCCCAAATGGCGCAAAAATCTGAGGTGCACTATAAGAGCAATAAAATCCTCGAGACATAAAAAATCTACATTTTTATACAGTGAGAGGCACGTAACCTAAAAATCTATATTTTCTGACAATCACATAACCTAAAATTGTTCATATGATTCCCTGGTGTTCAAATGAAGTACACATAAAAAATCTCGTGTACATCATAAGAACAATAAAATCCTTGAGACATGAAAAATGTATATTTTTATACAATGATAGACACATAATCTAAAAATCTATATTTTCTGACAGTCACATAACCTAAAATATTTGATACGAATGGTGTCGAAACGAAGTGCTCGTCGGACACCATAAGAATAAAATCCTGAAGGCACAGAATCTCTATTTTTATACGATCGCTCCTATATCACACTCGTTAACACATTTCTGGACCGTGAAAAAGATTCCTTTTGTGTTTAATGATGAATACGATGTCCCGGTTAAATAATTTCTCTTCAGCAGCAGCAGCCGATCACAAAGCCCCGTCTCTTTATCCGAGAATCATGAAATTTCGATTCATCGAGCCAGGTGATACTTCTGTTCCGCTTAGCGTTCCAATTTCCCTTCTTTTACCTCTTCCTTTATCACCATCGACGGTCTTTCAGCGAACATTTTTACCGTTGTCTGCGATCCTCGTTTCACGCTGATGCGTATATTTCTCAATAAACCGGATAGGATATTTTCATTCGAGCGAGATTTATTTCTGCTTTTAGATTCGTATGTGACGTTGTCGAACATCCGCGTGATAAATTGCCGAGGCTGTAACGTTTTGCTGGCTTTCTCGTTAAGTAGATTACGTCTGACGCGTTGTTGGACGCAACATGGACAACCATTCGTGAATATTTTCTGCAACTTAGCGAAGTCGACTGCGAAAGCGTGCTTCGTTGCTCAGATTTATTGCTCCTGTCCGATGGATATCGTCGGCTTTTTATTTCGGACGCTTGTTTCGACGAACTTTTAAGCGTTTATGATGGTATTTATTGTAGAAACCTTATTTATTTTGTTGTGAAGAGGGTGGAGTTCAAGAGTATGCGATTTAAAATTATAAGTTAATCATTGTTGTCGGTAATGGTTGGGTAGAAATAGGTGGGCGATGTTTTGTGTACGACTGAGGATTTTTCTAGGGAAAATGGCGACGGGGGGCAGGCTTTATTCGGGGGGTTTTCATATTTGTTGAGTTTAATTTGGGAAGGTGGAGATTTAGAAATTTGGAATATGGGAAATTTAGAAATTTAGGAATTTGAGAACTTGGGGACTTGGAAATTTGGGGATTTGGTATTTGGAGATTTGAAAGTTTGGAGATATAAGAATTTAAAGACATAGGAATTTAAAGACTTTGTAATTTGGGGGTTGGAGAATTTAGGAATTTGAGAATTTGGTGAATTGAAAATTTGGGAATTTGAGAATTTGGGGGTTTGAAAATTTGGTGAATTGAATATTTGGGGATTTGAGAAGTTAGGAATTTAAAAATTTGGGGATTTGAGAATTTGGTGAATTGAAAATTTGGGGATTTGAGAATTTGTGGGTTAAAAATTTGGTGAATTGAAAATTTGAGGATTTGATAATTTGGGAATTTGGGAATTTGGGAATTTGGGAATTTGGGAATTTGGTGATTTGAAAATTTGAGGGTTGAAGAATTTAAGAATTAGAAAATTTGGGGATTTGAGAATTTGGTGAATTGGAAATTTGGAAATTTAGGAATTTGGTATTTAGAAGATTTGGGAATGTAAATATTTCAAAACTGTTAAATTTGTTGATTTCTATCCAATCATATGACAAATTGTATAATTTTAATATCTTCTAATTTACTTTAGAGAGAAACTAATGATGAATTTATTTTTATTATAATAATATAGCCATCATTCTAATAATTAACATGTCACATATTAATCATAATAATGTCATCCTTCTCGTTATTTTATGTATCAAAAATAAAATAGCATTATGGAGTTATACTAACATATTAATAAATTAATCAGTCTTACCTTATCTGTTTAAAATATTCAAAATTTTATATAATTTCTCGCTGCCTTTACATCAAAAACACAAGTTTAAAGTGTACATATTTATTAAAGACTCATAAATATAAAAAAGAATCGAAAAAAAACAATGAAAAAATGTAATTATTTATGCATACATTCAATTTTCCCCAGAAGTGTTTATTAATTACCAGAATAAAACAATTAATCGATACTTTTTCCTCGGTCATTAAATTTGCGGCGCCATCCGTCTAGGGTCCCCATGGCATTGAACGTGTTAACAGGATAATCACACGAATAAAACGAATTATACGGAGAGAGTATAAACACGGTCGTTAATTTTCCCAAACAGTTACAATAACGGTACGTGTCGTTGCTACAAAACAATTGCAGTTTGTATTTGATTGACCTACGTGGGAGTTCCGTTATGGTTTCGTACACATATTTCAAATTGGGCGTTAACACGTTCGTTTTGTTCAAACAAAGAGCAAATAAACAGAACTCTCGCGTTACGGTACTTATTGCTGCTACTTGCAGGGACGTAGGCATAAAGGGTGCTCTGAGGGGCACCTGCACCCTCTATAACAAAAAGTGCAACTTTTACTATTTTAAATCAACCAATTCAATATTATTTAAACTTTTACATAACCAACTTATCTATTTTAAAAAATAAAATTCGTACTGAAACGTTAAATAAGAATTTTTAACGATTAGGGTAAATACTCAGTATCCATTTTGTAACATCATCATTTATAATAGCTGTTCAACTTTATTAAAAATGACAAAGGGTTGGATAATTAAAATGTAGAAGCTAAAAGTATAAATTGTTGACTGTACTTAATTTTTTTTTTTTATTTGTTGTAACTAAATGTTGAAGCTAAAAGTATTTACTATATCAATGACTCTTAAGGTGTTAATAGAAGTTTGAATATTATAAATTATTAACAATTTCAATGTAAGAAAACTGTAAATGTCTTTAATGACAATTTGACGTAAGACAAATTGCGCCGTGATAAATAAAGTACGACTGTTCGTGAAACGAAAGCTTTGTAACGAACAATACGTTACAAGAAGTTGGTCCTGATCGGGCCGTACGATTTAATTGGCTTAAAAAGTACGGTAACTTTTACCAATCAAATGCACACCCTGCCGGAAGAAAGATCGGGGTCGCAGCCGGTTTGTAGGGTGAGGAAAGACGGAAACTTTATTGGATCGTAAGTTGCCACCTGAAGGTAGTAGCGACCGATGTCCGTGCACTCACTGCTTCCTAGGGAGCTCAGGCTCCAGTATTTTCTTTCTCTTATTCACGGCTGGACTCGCGGACCTTTTGTTGTTCTTGCTGTCTCGTGAAGTACAGGCAGACGTTATAAAGCACAAAAGCGACGGTCCTGGGAATTCCTGGAGAAATAACCGCACCAGTTTTTTTCTGATACCCAACGGAAGAAACGTAATTCGAGAAATTATTTAACTTTAGAAGCCATCTTTCTTTTTATTTTTATTGTACTTATACGAGAATTATGATTTTTCTTATCGTACGATCATTCATTATTTTAATTATAATCACTATATTATTCATAATAATTGTAATTGCATTTGTAATGGTTCTAATTATAATTGCTATGTGATAATTAATTGTATTCATAATTTCTATATCATACTTGATGATAGTTATTATTGTAACTGCAATTACAGTCACTATGTGATAATTCATGACAGTCATAATTACTATATCATACTAAACGATTTTATTTATGACTGTTATAATTAATAATTATAAATATTGTGCAATAATTGATAATACGAAAATTGGTATAAAATTAAATATTTCTGAAAAATTATTGCAAAATAATACAAAGATGTAAAGATAAATATTTCTGAAAATTATTACAAACGATACATCAGGTATTTAAAAGACGCTATAAAATAAAAATGTCTACATAAAAATCTGAAAAATTTCTGCAAGTAATTACCGAATATAATGAAATTGCTATAAAATCAGATAATGTTAAAATATCTGGTAATTTGATATTGCTAAAAAATTGTTAAAAGACATTCCAAGTGAAGTAAAAATTGTTTGAAAGTCAAGTATTGCTAGAAACGAGAGCATAGAATATCCGCATCCCAATCTACATACTTATCCGAACTTTTACATTTCTGCAGATCGAAGAAACTTCAGGAAAATTCATTTTCCTTTTGCATCGTCGAATCAGTGGTCCACAAACAGCACTCGTATTTGAACGAATCGTTCGTATTGTTCTTACGAACTGGTGAAATGGGCCAGTTACTTGATAATCGAAACGGCAATATCCCCGAGAACTCGTAATAAAAACTCATATTAGTAGTTTGTACTTAGATTTTCCAACTTTTTATTGGTTATCGGTCGAAGTAACAAGTTCCGTTGCTTTTTGTGCCGCGTCGAGAATAGCGTAGATGGCTGGATGATCGGTTGGAACTCGTCGAGTGGAAAAGTTATGGGATTCTGAAGTATAAGATAGCTTTAAATTAGCCGACATGTTGATATTGTTAGGGGTTGTTACGAACAGAAAATTAATAATTGCTGTTACGTTGTGCGCTTTTGTATGATGTACCATCGAATACGAGTAGGGACAATTGAAGTATGATTTTTAAATAAACTTCCTCTTATTACTGAGGATTTATCTGAGCATAAATTTTTGGAGTTCCTTTGATTTCTGAATTTGTCTCTTTATATATATTTATAGAAAATATATAAGATAGACAGATGAAACTCGATAGTCTATCGCGTTCATGTGGACATCAAAAACAGTTTTAATAAAATGTACACAGTTTGTGGATGACATCTTTTATCACAATATACATTTTGTTGTATTTGAATATCTCAGGTGGTTCTAGAGGTGTAACATTATACCTGACCCTTTTAGGTTAGACCTATTTCGTTTCAGTTGGTAACATAATGGTTATAATCTGATAATTATTGAATATAATCAGCCTGATTCAACATAATAATCTTCTCTGCTACATCTAGTTAAATCTGTATTAATAACGTAATAAGAATGGGTGTCTAACTACAATTTTAATCCTTAAAATATTTCAGAGCCATTAATGGACATTGACTACTTTGAGGTTACTTTTGAAAATATACTGATGCATTTTGCTTAATCATTTGAATTGCTATTTTTCACTAACAATCAGAACTAATATTAAGTCTGATAACATAAACATTTGGGCATGAAAGAAATTTTAGGTATTAAGATATTTAGAAATTATGAACATAGACGCCATTTTGATGTTACTTTCAAAAACATTGGAATAATGATGAATTTGTTTAAAATTATTATTTGAATTGCTTGTTTTTTCACTCACAATCAAAGCTTATACCGAGTCCAACAATAAAAACAGTTGGTTATCAAATAAAATTTAGTTATTAAGATATTTAGAAATTATGAACATAGACGCCATTTTGATGTTACTTTCAAAAACATTGGAATAATGATGAATTTGTTTAAAATTATTATTTGAATTGCTTGTTTTTCACTCACAATCAAAGCTTATACTGAGTCCAATAATAAAAACATTTGGTTATCAAATAAATTTTAGTTATTAACATATTTAGAAATTATGAGCATAGCCATCATTTTGAGGTTACTTTCAAGAACATTGGAATAATGATCCATTTTTATGATTATCATTCGAATTACTGTCTTTTACGATTGGAACTAATATTGCATCCAAAGACAAAAACAATAGATAATTAAACAAATTTTTCAAAATTGTTCAGTAAGTTGTAGAGGTTCCAAAAACGTAGTATTGCAAAGGTGAGCATGATCGAGATCAGGGGAATAATGTGGAAAATGAACATCTGAGGAAAATGCAGGCGATCGCACGTGTACCGATAATGATCTGATTCGAACTCGTCAAATTGAATGAGCCCGCAAGCACGTGTTTATCACCTGCAGGCATAACAGCGGTCCATACTATTGCATACTCGCCAATCGATTACTGCATCACCGCTGTGCTTCTTGTATTGACCGAATTCTGTTTCAATTAATCGTACAGAGCTATGATATGTGGACCATCATTATTTCCTCTTTACCTCGGATACTATTATCATCTTCAAGAATCAGAATTTTACGTTGGAGATTGTGAACGTGGTCTAAATCAAACTTTTGAAAGAATTAAATTTCTCATTGACTATATGAATTATTTTTAATATATTATGGATAAATCTTCCAAAAGTATTTATTCTATCATTATATTCCTTCTGCATGAGACACTATTATCTTGAAGAATAATAATTTTGTGTCAGTGATTGTGAACGTGGTCCAAATTAAACTTCTGACAGAATTAAACTTTTCATTGACTATATGAATTATTTTTAATATATTATGGATAAATCTTCCAAAAGTATTTATTCTATCATTAATATTCTTTCTGCATGAGACATTATTATCTTGAAGAATAATAATTTTGTGTCAGTGATTGTGAACGTGGTCTAAATCAAACTTTTGCAAGAGCTAACTTTGAATAATTCCTCACATCGATCAATTTTACAGCACCATCTGAAAATCCTTCTAACACTGATTCATACAGAGCTAATTATGTGGTTAAGTGGTTAGGCAAGGTACATTTATGTTAAAAAATATAACTATATGGGAGGTTCAATTTTGTTTAGACTTGCAGACCATTTCATTCACTAACACATTGTTCACTAACACTAATACAACAATGTTTTAAAATAGTTTTACTATTAATGTCTCTATTTTAAATTTTGTTAAATCTTTTCATATTCACATAATATATATAAAATATATTTTAATACAAGTATGAGGAAGTCATTTCTCCTCGTCTTCATTTCTCGCAAAATTCAATCTCCCTCCATTTTCTCTCAAACGAAATCCCTTCATTAAATTTCAGGTCAGAGGAGAAAGAGAATTTGTTCATTTAGTGTAAACACACCTTTCGACCACCTATTCTAGAATCTAAATTCTTGTCTAGACATACGGACAATGGTCTACGAACAATCTGTAGACACAGATGGTCTACATATTCACATTATCAGCGTAGAATATGTAGACAGCGAGAGTCATAAACCTGAAGACCGTTTGTAAATCTTGATCTGTCTTTTGTCTTTGGGCTCGTCCATACTTACAGACAATTGTCAGTAAATGTGTATGTGGGTGAGTAGAATATAGACTCTCTCTATACAGAATGTAGAACGTTTGAAGACAATGTTGAATTATTAATTAAAGATAAATATAAATTTAATCAAAAATGCCTCACTGTATAGAGAACCTCTGTTTGTAACAAAGGGAAGAGAAAGCTGCCAAATGTAGCTGGGTTTTCTCAACTCAAGAGGTTCTTCGGCTAGAGGTAGTGTCATAAACACAGTAAAAGAAAAACGGACCCTGATTTCCTTTTTGGGGGTCCTTAGTCATTCCGTAACCGTTCGTTGTCAGATGAAGACATACTTTCCGGGCCGTTAAATAAAGTTTATATTACAAACTATATTTGAATATATTTCTTTTAAATATACCCTAACCCAATAGGTTATGGGCCCAGATCGCGTGTTATAAACTATATTTAATTATTATTAAAACTGTGAAAAACTGTGAAAAACTAAAACTGTGAAAAACTGTGAAAACTGTAAAACTGAGTGTTATTGCACCATAGCAATAAAAAAACTATTATTAAAATAGCAGTGTAATCTTTAGTTTTTTTTATTTAATCGTGTGTGTTTAACTTAGTTGTAGTAAATAGTTTTTTTAGTGTTTAATATAATTAGAAAACAAAATACATATAATAAACATGGATAACGCTAGATCTAAAAGAAACATAAAACCGTTTGACGGTGAACGTTATAGTATTTGGAAACTGAGAATACGTGAATTAATGAATGAGCTAGAGGTGTTAAATGTAATTGATAATGAAGCTCCTGAAATATTAACTTTAGATTGGATTAGAGCAGAAAAGGTTGCAAGGAATTTAATAGTTGAATATCTGTCAGATTCGTTTTTAGGATTTGTGCAAACGGGTAGTACCGCGAAAGAGATTTTTAAGAATCTAGATTCAATTTATGAACGGAAGAGTCTTGCGACACAATTGGCGTTAAGAAAAAAATTGTTTAATTTAAAATTGGAAAGTGATATGCCATTAATCAAACATTTTACAATTTTTGACGAGCTAATAACTGAGTTATCAGCAGCGGGAGCAAAATTAGAAGAGACAGACAAAGTGGCACACTTGTTGTCAACTTTACCTGCGACGTATGACGGAATAATAACGGCAATTGAAACATTGTCCGAAGACAATCTAACTGTTGCCTTTGTGAAAACGCGATTGCTCGATCATGAAATTAAATTAAAAACAGAAAATGCATCTACAAGTACAAAGGTATTGAATGTACAAACAAAAAAATTATAAACAACATAATGTAGTGAAGAGACCATTTAAAAAGGCAGTTGTTTTTAAAAACTATCATAATAATAACAAAAAAGGATTCGCGATGAAGTGTCATCAGTGCGGAAGAAAAGGACACAAGATTAAAGAGTGTTATTATTACAAAAGGAATCTACAATTTAACGAGGAAAAGAAAAAGAATGCTCAGACGATGCAAGTATCTGAACCAAGTACATCCAGAGAAAACAATAGTTCCGGGTTTGCATTCATGGCGGGTGACTTTTATCCTCAAAATATGGACAAATTAACTTTTCTATTGGATTCGGGAGCCTCCGACCATATAGTCAATACAGACAATTTGTTTGTCAGTTATACGGAACTGGTACCACCACTGAAGATTTCGGTAGCGAAGAAAGGAAGCTTTATAATAGCCACGAAGAAAGGAAATATAAAAGTGATCAGTAATATGGGAGTTGAAGGTGTCCTCGAGGAGGTACTTTATTGTCCTGAGGTCCCATACAATTTATTATCAGTGCGGAGAATGCAGCAGGCAGGGCTGTCCGTGATCTTCGACAAGGAAGGTGTTGTAATTAGTAAGAACGGTAAAAGAATAATGATGGGTAAGCCTTTGGAAAATTTAATATCTATTAATTTTAATATAGATAATAAAAGGGCTAAAAAGGTAAATTATGAAATATATAATGCCCAAAATAATAATTTTGAATTGTGGCATAAACGCTTAGGTCACATTGGAAAAGCAAAATTTTTAGAGTTGAAAAATAAACAAATGGTTGATGACATAGAATGCATTAATAAAGTTATAACTTCAGATAATTTATGTGAAGCTTGTATAAATGGTAAACAAGCAAGATTACCGTTTGAAAAGGCCAAGGATAAAAGTTATATAAAAAGACCATTGTTTATTATTCATACTGATGTTTGCGGTCCTATTACTCCAACTACTATTGATAATAAAAATTATTTTGTATTATTCGTAGATGAGTTCACTCACTATTGTGTCACATATTTGATTACTTATAAATCAGATGTATTTTCTGTTTTTCAAGATTTTGTGGCGAAAAGTGAGGCTCATTTTAATTTAAAAATCGTAAATTTGTATTGTGATAATGGCAGGGAATACTTATCAAATGAGATGAAGGATTATTGTGTACAAAGAGGTATTAGTTTTCATTTAACTGTTCCACGAACCCCCCAATTGAATGGCGTTTCAGAACGAATGGTTAGAACTATAACAGAGAAAGCACGCACAATGATAAGTGGTGCTAGTTTAGATAAAGTTTTTTGGGGAGAGGCAGTGCTGACTGCTACATTTTTAATTAACTGAACCCCGACTAGATCTTTAAAGATAAATAAAACACCATTCGAATTATGGCACAGTAAGAAGCCAAAATTAAAGTACTTAAAGATTTTCGGTTCAACTGTTTATGTTCACAATAAAATCAGAAAGACTAAATTTGATGAAAAGTCTTGGAAGGGAATTTTAATGGGTTATGAACCGAATGGCTATAAAGTGTGGGATGTGGTAAATGAAAAATTTCTTACAGTACGAGATGTAATTGTAGATGAAATAAATTACTTGAAAACTCGACCGGTAATGAGATTTGAAAGTGTTGATAAAAACACCTATAATAAAACTGATGCATCTGACATATGGTCAAAATCAGTAGAAATAGGTGAAACGTCTAAGAAATCTGATAATGATAAATCAGATGTACCAGAGTCGAGTAGAAAAGTAAGTTCAGAAATAAAATTAGGTGTGGAATCTAACAAATCTGTGATAGAAACAGATATGCATAATACGTCTTCGTCTCAAATTGATAATGATAAGATACCTGATGAATCTATGCTTAGAAGGAGTGATAGGATCAAGCAGCGTCCCCCTATCTCATATAATGAAAGTGACACACAGTTTGATCTTCTAATGTGTGCACAATCATTGGTTAATAAAATTCCCAGTTCATTTGATGAAATTAAAGATAGAGAAGATAAAGTCGAATGGGAAAAAGCAATTAATGATTAGATAAACTCACTTTTAGAAAATAAAACTTGGACCTTGGTAGAAATGCCTAAAAATATAAATATTGTCGACTGTAAGTGGATATTTACGGTAAAACATGATGAGTATGGAAATCCTTCAAAATATAAGGCACGTCTTGTTGCTCGTGGTTTTAGCCAAGAATATATGATTGATTATAATGAGACATTTGCACCAGTTGCAAGGATGGCAAGTTTTAGATTTATAATTGCTTTTGCAAATCAATTCAATTTATTAACACACCATATGGATGTGAAGACAGCATTTTTAAATGGTGAATTAAAAGAGGAGATTTATATGAAAGTTCCTCAAGGTGTAAAAAGCAAAAATAATCAAATTTGTAAATTGAATAAAGCAATATATGGTCTAAAGCAGGCAGCAAGATGTTG
Organism: Megachile willughbiella; assembly: GCA_945859595.2. Taxonomy (NCBI): domain Eukaryota; kingdom Metazoa; phylum Arthropoda; class Insecta; order Hymenoptera; family Megachilidae; genus Megachile; species Megachile willughbiella. Next base: position 7,021,337 of record OX243807.1, read on the forward strand.
GTTTGAAGTATTTGATAGAAGTCTTAAAGAAAAAGGTTTCCAAAATTCATCAGTCGATCGGTGTATTTATATTTTAGATAGAGGAAATATATTTAAAAATATATATGTAGTTCTATATGTGGATGATCTTGTGATTGCTACTGCGGATATAGAAACTATGACTAGTTTTAAAAGTTATTTAATGAATAAATTTAAAATGACAGATTTAAATAATATCAGATTCTTCTTAGGAATAAAAGTTGAAAGTAATAATGGAACGACAACCCTAGATCAGACTGCATATATTAATAAAGTTTTGGAAAAATTTAACATGCTTGAGTGTAATCCGGTTAGTACACCTTTGCCAAGTAAATTAGATTATTTAGCTTTAAATTCAGATGAAAAGTATGAAGCGCCGTGTAGAAACGTAATTGGTTGTTTAATGTACATAATGGTATGTACAAGACCTGATTTAAGTACGGCTGTGAACATACTAAGTAGATATACTAATAAAAATAATAAAGAACTTTGGCAATATTTAAAACGTGTATTAAGATATCTCAAAGGTTCGAATACTATTAAATTGAATTATGTAAGAGGGAATTATCAAGAAATTATAAGTGGATATGTAGATTCTGATTGGGGTGGTCATGACAAAAATGATAGAAGGAGTACGACAGGATACTTATTTAAATTTTTCGAACGATGTACAATATGTTGGGCAACTAAAAGACAAGCATCGGTAGCTGCTTCGTCAACAGAAGCTGAATATATGGCACTATTCGAAGCCGTTAGAGAAGCTTTATGGCTAAAATCATTAGCAAAAAGTATGAATATAGATGTTTTAAAGCCGATTATAATTTATGAGGATAATAACGGCTGTATAAGCATAGCAAACAATCCGAGCAATCACAAGAAAACAAAACATATCGATATCAAATATCATTTTTCTAGAGAGCAGATAGAAAAAGGTGTTATTAAACTTGAATTTATTTCTACAGAAAGTCAGGTAGCTGATGTGCTGACAAAACCACTACCGGCACCTAAGTTTGTGGAATTCAGGGCAAGAATGGGCCTGGAATAATCAAGATAAATGTCAATATACATAGATAGAATATTTGAGTATTTTAGTATAATAGTTTTTGATATGGTCTGATTAGGTTTTCCTGGGTTTCCCTAATCCTTTGCAACAAATGTTGGACCATGTGTAATCTCCCAGGAAACGGCAAGGAAAGAAATGTTTTTATTAAAGTTTTAAGAAAAAAAACTGACATTAATTACGGTATTATAAAATTAAATTAATATAGATAATTTTTCATTAGTTAGATTCAGAACAGTTGATTCATTTTTGAGGGGGCGTGTTGAATTATTAATTAAAGATAAATATAAATTTAATCAAAAATGCCTCACTGTATAGAGAACCTCTGTTTGTAACAAAGGGAAGAGAAAGCTGCCAAATGTAGCTGGGTTTTCTCAACTCAAGAGGTTCTTCGGCTAGAGGTAGTGTCATAAACACAGTAAAAGAAAAACGGACCCTGATTTCCTTTTTGGGGGTCCTTAGTCATTCCGTAACCGTTCGTTGTCAGATGAAGACATACTTTCCGGGCCGTTAAATAAAGTTTATATTACAAACTATATTTGAATATATTTCTTTTAAATATACCCTAACCCAATAGACAATGTACACAAATGGTTCGAACATAATGTCTGCCCGAATAAGCATGAAGAACCATGGTGAAGAATTATTAAGAGTTGAATTTCAGATGATTCTTTCGTAGATCAAGTTTTAATATTCTTGAAGATGTACACGATTAAGTTCTATTATTTGGTTCAAATTTTGATGTAGAATAATCCAATTTTCTAATTTTCAAATATAAACGTTTTCCAATTTCCAAGTTTTCCAATTTCTAAATTTTCCAATTTCCAAATTTTCCCATTTCCAAATTTTCCAATTTCCAAATTTTCCACTTTCCACGTTTCCCAATTTCCTAATTTTCCAATTTTCTAATTTTCAAACATACAAATTTTCCTATTTCCAAATTTTCTACTTTCCACATTTTCCAATTTCCTGATTTTCCAATTTTCTAATTTTCCAATTTTCCAATTTTCCAATTTTCCAATTTTCTAATTTTCCAGTTGCCAAATTTTCAAATATGCAAATTCTCCAATTTTCTAATTTTTAAATATACACTTTTTCCGATTTCCAAGTTTTCCCATATCTAAATTTCCCAATTTTCCAATTTTCAAATATACAAATTTTCCGATTTCCAAGTTTTCCAATTTCTAAATTTTCTAATTTACACATTTTCCAGTTTCCAAATTTTCAAATATGCAAATCTCCAAATCTCTAAATCTCCAAATCTCCAAATCTCCAAATCCCCAAATCCCCAAATATTCAAATCCGTAAATTACCAAATTTCTAAATTCCCAAATTCCCAAATCCCTAAATCCCTGAATCTCCAAATCCCCAAATTTCCAAGTCTCCAAATCTCAAAATCTCCAAGTCCCCAAATCTCAAAATCCCCAAACTCACAAATTGAATAAATAAAAAAATATCAACACCCTATCAAAGCTAATCACAAAGAATGAATTTTTCCATCGTATTCATTAATTTTTCTATTTTTCGCCCCGCTTTCTGCAAGGATGACGAAAAATACAGAGGAAATAGCAAAATTCTGAAACGGACAGCGAAAACATTATTCAAGATTAAATATGTAACTCCGACAAGTTTCGACAGAGAATGCGAAATAGATTATTGCGTTTGTCGTTGTAAATGTAACTTTCCGAGTGCGTTCAGATGAAAACAAATTATTGATCCACCACGAGATGAATTACTGTCGGAGGAAAGCAACAATGAAATCATGGAACCATTTGTCAAAGGGCCGAGCGGATTAAACTGCAGCTATAGATAAAATGTAATTGTACAACGAGCGAGAAATTAAATTGCTGTACTGACTTGAAAAATGAATTTAGTTCTGCAACTCGAAAATATAATATATGTGATTCTGATAAATAGTTGCTGTGACCAAATGTCTCGGTGTACAATAGAGCACTAAACGTTGAAAGCAAAATTCGTTTATTATAAATGAATGTAAAATGTGGAAAGTAGTTACATATGAATTGACTAAAATAAGTTATTTTGTTATGGGGTGCTTTTTTGGGAGGAGGATTATAGGAAATTTTCTAGTATTCAGTTTCAATTTCTCAATTTTCCAATTTCCAATTTTTCCACTTTCCCAATTTCCTAATTTTCCAATTTTTTAATTTTCAAATAGACAAATTTTTCGATTTCCACATTTTCCAATTTCTAAATTTTCCAATTTCCAAATTTTCCACTTTCCACGTTTCCCAATTTCCTAATTTTCAAACATACAAATTTTCCGATTTCCACATTTTGCAATTTCTAAATTTTCCAATTTCCAAATTTTCCACTTTCCACGTTTCCCAATTTCCTAATTTTCCAATTTTCTAATTTTCAAACATACAAATTTTCCGATTTCCGCATTTTCCGATTTCCACATTTTCCAATTTCTAAATTTTCCAATTTCCAAATTTTCCACTTTCCACGTTTCCCAATTTCCTAATTTTCCAATTTTCTAATTTTCAAATATGCAAATTCTCCGACTTCCAAGTTTTCCAATTTCTAAATTTTCCAATTTCCAAATTTTCCAGTTTTCAAATTTTCTAATTTTCTAATTTTCTAATTTCTAAATATACACGTTTTCCAATTTCCTAGTTTTCCAATTTCTAAATTTGCCAATTTCCTAATTTTCCAATTTTCTAATTTTTAAATATTCAAATTTTCCGATTTCCAAGTTTTCCAATTTACAAATGTTTCAACTTCCAAATTTTGCAATTCACAGATTTTCCAATTTACAAATTCTCCCATTTTTAATCTCTGTATTTACAAATTATCTCATTTCCCAATATCAAATTTCGAAGTCAGGATCTAAAAATTTCAAGTTTTGAAGATTCTGTAATTTTGTAATCTCAGGAATCTAAAAATGCGAAATTTTGAAGCTTCACAAAGTAAGCCTATCAAATTAGAACATTAAAGAATTGAAGTACATAGAAATGTGGAGATTTAAAAATTGTTGAAGCTATGGAATTACAGAACATCCTGATTCTCGATCGCCACGTAAAAAAAAATTAAAAGTTAAATCAGTTAGCTCGCCGTGTAAACTTGACTGGCACGCGATAATGAAATAGTTACGCCAGCAGCCTGTTTAAATGCGAAAAACACGCTTGACCGTGATCGGTACACAATTCATTCCAGAGGGGGAGAATTGTTCGAGGTACACACAATGTAAATTCGTAAAAGGCTGTGCATCCGAAAAGAACGTAATTTTTCGGTTAAATTTAAATGGAAATTGTTAATTAACGTTGGTTTTCACGTGAATGTAACCGGGTATAAATTAATTTTACAAGTTACTTTACTTTTTTACTGTATTTTTATCGTAAAATTTTAAAGTTAATTCCGTTCGAAGAGAACTGCAATTGGAGTTAGCTCGTTTTTATGGTGTTATACAGAATTCGTTTGGTATCATTTAAAATTGTATTCGCATTTTAATAAACTGGAAACTTACGACACGATGAAATGTTCTTCACATAGTTTGTTATGAAATTATTTTTGACTGTATGATTTATATTATATTGTTAAATGAATGTCGAATGGAAAGCAAGGTTCATGTAAGAACGTCAATTTCATACGTGCCTAAAATATCAAAGAAAACATCAATTAAATATCTTGTAGAATATTAATGAAAATATGAATTAAACATCATGTTAATTATCAAAGAAAATATCAAATAAATGTCTTCTAAAATATCAAATAAAATATCAAGTATCAAGTAATACAACAAAGAAAATGTCAATTTAATATTATTTCAAACATCAATTTAAATATCGACTTCTTGCACTATAAAATCAAGCTGCTCACGATGTACGTCTTATCGTTTGTTTATTTATTTTTCAACTTCATGTTTAATTTTGGTGATAAAAAGTGATAGTGTGTTTTATAATCAACGTAACGATAAGGTAACCTTCATTTCTCAAAAATAGTGTAAATTTATATACATCGTTACATTGATTATAAAAAACACCAGCACATTTTCCTCTTTCATTTTTTTCTCATACGTCATTTACGAGAAAAACGGCGACTAGTAAATATCTGAACACCATATATGACGGTAGGTTTAATATTAAGAATACTCTCCACATTCAATATAACCGAATTTAAATTCAGTTACAATATACAGAATCCCAAAAATATAACATTCATCAGCAATCCTATCAGTAAATAATTCGTAATATCCGACTTGATGATTGCGAGTAGAAAAAGTCCCCAGCATAATATATTCGATCAGGGGTGTTTTTCTCATTTAAACATGCTGCTGGCGTGACTATTTCATTATCGTGTGCCAGTCAAGTTTACACGGCAAGCTAACGGCTGATTTGCCTTTCAATTTTTTGCTTGTCGATCGAGGGCGAATCAGGAAGTTCCTGCGCTTTTTATCGCCGGGAAGAATGATGATGTGACCCGGTGATCGTCGAAATGAATTCCTGTGATTTACGACCCGGCCGTGTGCAGACGAATGGAAAAGATTATGGTATTCCGACACTACTTTCAATCCTTCATAGGGTAAAATGATAACGCGAAGAGAATTTCTGACCAGTCATCAGAAACGTACACAAACAACGCAGTTGGTTTCGACGTAATAAAATGCATCATCCTTTGAGGGTATAATCCAATGCAGATTAAAACCTCGACCATCCCGGTGTTTCACCGCCTTCGCGATACAAATTGCGAAGCAACGGATGCTGAAGAGAAAAGGGTGTCGAGGCTAATCCGCCGCGGAGCTCGTCACGACTTTATGGCCGAGATCACTCGCTCGAGAGCTAAGGCATCCTTAGCAGGAAAAATCGAGGTCGACGATGAAACAGTTTCTTCGTTTTCTCTTCGCATTTTGCATCGCTTCTTTTTATGCTCAGAATGCGAGCTGTTATGTATGACTCTCTGCGTGTCGTGTGTCGTATTTGCAAGAAATTTGCAGATACATCAACCCTTGCTCTTCAAGTAAATCTAGACATTTCGAAAATTCATTTGTTTACATGAATTTTAATCAATTCATTTGTTTAAACGAATTTTCGAATGAACATTATTTTATAACGAAATTTCAAATTTTATTCGTTTTTTTAGAATTTAATTATTTTCACTTTTCACGTTTTGTGTCGATTCTTCTTATGCTCGGAATATGTGACTTTCTGCGTGCTGTTCTATTTGTAAAAATTTTACAGATCACTTTTAGTTTTTAAGTAATTTAAAAAATTTTCAAATTTCCTAATTTTATGGTTTTCTGATTTTTATGATGAAATAATTTCTTTGTACTCTTTTTAATTTGTATGACTTATTCAGCTTAGACTGCAGGTTTTATATGATTTATTATGTGTCATGTATCATCTGAATTGATATGTGATATGCGACATCAAATTTGTAAGAAATTTGTAAATCTGTTCAAGTTTTGATGGATAGCCTTCAAGTCTTCAAATCAATCTATGAATTCTCACATTTACACATTATCAAAATTCCAAATTTTCAAATCTCTAGATTCCTATATTTGCAACTTCCAACATTCCAATATTTTTAAATTTCCAAATCCCAAGTTCTCAAATCACCAAACGTCTAAATTTCCCAATGTCAGAATCTTTAAATTCTCAAGGTCCCTAATTAAAATACCTAAATTATCAAATTTATGGATTTCTAAACTTCCAAATTCCCAAGTTCCAAGTTTGCAAATCTCCACATTCACCAATCTCTAGATTCCCAAATCTCTATATTCTCAAATTTCCAGATTTCCAAATTCCCAGGTCTCCAAATTCTTAAATCTCCCAATACCCAAATCTCCAAATGCCTAAATCTCTAAATGTTTAAGCCTCCAAATGTTCAAATCTTCAACTTTCCAGAACTCTAAACCTCCAAATCTTCAAATGCCAAAATCTCCAAATTTCCAAATCTCCAAATACCCAAATTTGCAAATTCCCAAATCTTCAAACTCCCAAATCTGCAAATTCTCAAATCTCTAAATGCCTAAACCTGCAAATTCTTAAATCTCCAAATTTCCAAATTTCCAAATCTCCAAATTCCCCAATTTTCAAATACCAAAATTTCCAAATGCCTAAATCTCCAAACTCTTAAATCTCCAAATACCCAAATCTCCAAATCCCCCAATCCCCACATTCCCAAATCTCTAAATTTTCATCCCACCAAATTCCCAAAAACTCCAAAATCTCATCTCACCAAATCCCCAAATTCTCAAATCCCCAAATCCCCAAATCACCAAATCACCAAATCTTCAAATTTCCAAATCTCCAAATACCCAAATCTCTAAATTCCCAAATCTTCAAATGCTAAAATTTCCAAATCTCCAAATCCCTCAATCCCCAAATCCCCGAATCCCCAAATCCCCAAACCCCTAAATCTCTAAATTTTAATCCCACCAAATTCCCAACAACTCCAAATTCTCGTTTCACCAAGTTCCCAAAATCCCCAAATCCTCAACTCCCCAAAATCCCAACTCCTTCGCACCTCCACAAACCTATCTCCCCCACATCCAATCGTCGAAACCGCTCACCACCCTCCTCTATCAGTATCAAAAATCTTCATCTCTCTGGTCATCTCTTACCATTTCTTTTGCTTCCTAAGAATGCAGCCAGTTACGTACGCCTCTTTGCGGTGTCATCGAATGCACGGGAAAGTTTGTAGAACGAGAGGAAGAGAAATCGAGTAACGACCTTAGCCACCAACCCAACTAACCCATCGACTTTACTCTCTCTCTCTCTCCTCTCTCTTCGTCTTTCCTTACTCCAAGGGTCTCATTCATTAAGTCTCAAGAACGGTCTCGCAATCTCTATAGGGTCGTCGGTAGACGTGTACACGACGTGCCGTTTGTTCTGCTCTGAAACTCGAGATGTCCTCCTCGGATAACACGCTGGCACCGTTCACACAAATGCGCCCGGGCTATAACGTTGCCCCGCGCTGCTTCTGAACATCGTCCGTGCGGATGACGTAATAAAGTCTTCGTCTCGAGATAATGAAAGCTTACACCCGTGACCTACGACCACGAAGGAGGATCACGGCCCTTGACCCGTCCATTGAACATCAACGGGTCGGTTTTGTCGCGAGGCACGAACGGATATCGATCCTCCGGGACAAACGGGGACCGGTGTACGTTACCCTCTCTCTCTCTCTATATATATGTATATGTGTGTAGCCTCTCTCTGTATGTGGCTCTCTGTATCCGTCACGCGTGTACGCGTACACACGTCGAACATCGAATTTCAACGTGGCTGGGCACCGACAATGTAATCACATTGTTTGCTACCCCGTTCCTGTCATTTGGACACGGAAGGTGGGCGGATTCGCGGCTACAATCAAGACTCGAACTCCTTTGACGATGTTCTTCCAACCGCTAGCGAACATTTTCTTCGGGTTTTCATGGTTTACGTGCTTTTGGCCAACCGCGTGATGTACCGCTGCTGGCTGCGGTGCTGTGTTTGCAGCTCTCTGTTGCTTAACCTTGATGAGTCTGTTTGAAGAGTGGGTGTTCTTTGAATTTCGTGAAAGTTCTGAGTTTGTTGAGTTCTAGTTTTCTTACCTGTATTTTATTACGTATTTTTTACATATTGTTGGTTTATTTAGATTGTCAGTTTGATGGGACTTGAGTGGAGCTCTTTTTAATTTTTAACCTTGACATTTTTATGGTTTTTGTTCATACCTTTAGTCTTCAGGTTATGGTACTCGTATAATTATTATATACTGCACAATATAACGCATTTGTGTGACAACACAAATATAGGAGATACGTTATAATCCACATTATAGGAGACACCTATATAATTAAATTTGGAAGCTTCTAAAAGTAACTGAATGTGACAGAATGCATTCTATCCAGTAAACCAAGCAACTTCACGTTGAAATATGATGCCAAAGGCGTGAAAAACATAATGGCAACTAATCTAATGTTTCACAAAAACACTTAGATAAATTTCACTGCCACGAAGTTTAGTAACTGATGCTTTAGACAAATATCCTTAAAGGCACAAGCTCTTGTATACACTATGCTTATGAGAAGAGTTCTCCAAGTGTACCTCGAAGTTTCCAAGCAGGGCTTGTATACTGACTGAGCTCTTTGCACTAATTAGAGTAAAATATTCCTAAGTCCTTGACGTGGATTATTAATATTGTTAACAAACTTAAAAACATAAATCAGATTCAGATATGCACTTGACGTTATGTGGATTTACTGTCTAGTATCTTGGTTATAGTACCAATTAGTCTTGTAGAGAAGTCTAATTAGTGTGATTTGTATAACTGTTTTGTTGTATCATTTTTTATCATTGTGTAATTAGTATTGTCTAATAAGTTTAGTCTAAAAATGTGCTTGAGATGACTGAAAATGTAAAAGAATTATTATAGTGCTGTATTGCACCTAATTTTTAGTGTAGTGCACACATATGTAGATTCAAGAATGATAAATTATTAACAAATTATAATAATTATTATTTAATAAAGAATGGTTGAAAATATGTATACTGACGTAGTTTGAAGTAATTGAACCTGGAATATTTTTTTGAAGTGATCTACTTAAATGCAATTTATAATTTTCGACAAAATGTATCTACATTTAGCATATTAGCTCATAGTATTATTAAATATTGATTAATAACACTGCACTCACGTCCACAAAAATGCACTAAACCACAATGAAAATGAGATGGTATTTTCCATAAATCCTCGATAAAGAAAGTAACTCCTAATCAATCTTCTAAAAGTACACCTCCGAAAAAGGGAGTTGATCATAACAAAAAGTGTACTTGAACGAAAGTACATAGAACGGCCATTAGAGCATCAGACCATTATCTTTGTTGAATGAAATGCAGAGTCACAAACATCCTATACAACGTCAACTTTGTTGCAAACAATTTCTATATCATTTTAATTCATACGTGCTAATGAAAGCTTGATTAAAATATAAATTGCAAAATTAATATGAATAATTTGGACACCATGTACAATTTCACATATGTGTAACATATGGAAATGCCATGTATAATTAATAGTTTTATATGTGACATATCATACATACGATATAAATCTTGCATATGTAATACATATGTATACATATATAAACTTTTCACATATGACATACATGTAATTTTACACACATGTAATTTTACACAATACAGGTATTTCATCGAAATTTAAATACATTTTCTGATCAAATAGAAGGTCCAATTATATATAATAAATACAATCAATCAAATTCATAACAATCACATAATCAATCAAAATTTTTTCGTAAAAAATCCGATACGAAACTTCACAAATGAAACGAATTACGAAGATCGTATCAACCATCGTACGAAATGGAGCAATTATTAATCAATAATCATCGCATTTTCGTATTAGGTAAATTTACCGTGCAGTCGAAGTTTATCCTGGGAATCTCGACGCATTCAAACCAAAAACGTTTCAGTGTAACATGTAAAGTCGTCGAATGTGGGCAGGCATTTGTGTATACATCGGGGATATGTGTACACATAGTGGATAGGTGTAAACATCAGGGTGTGTATACACATCGTGGGTATTCTAACACCATATGCGAGTATCCACCGCGCCGGTTTGATCCTTTTTCCATTGATTTCCGATTATTTCGGCCAACAGTATCAGATGCTGACAACCCATATTTCGATCGCTGCCGTTCGAACACCGTGTTACGCCCAGTAGTTTAATTGGCGTATAAATCTGCATCCGTGCCGCAACAAATGTATACAATATTTCAGTGTTTAATAATGTATGGCCATAATTAACATCGAATATTTACGTACATCTCCCACACGGATATCTACGGTGTACACGCACGGCTATGTAACTGTTGTTTCGCAAATCTCTGGGAACATTCGGGGTGGATATCTAGCGAAAATTATTACTACATGTGGACGTTGAGCGGAAATTAGATAGCCGATGTGTACGTATGTTCAGTTACGTTCCGCGGGGTACTTAATGTAAATATTGCGCGCGGGGAAATTCGTTGAAAAATGGGAATTAAAGTGACGTTTACGGTTTTCGAGATTTGAACACGTGGGAGATTGGAGACTTTTTATATTGGAAAATTTAGGAATTTGGGGTTTTGAGGTTTTGGAAATTTGGGAATTTGGAGATTTGGGGTTTTGAGGTTTTGGAAATTTGGAGATCTGGGATTTTGGAGATTTGGAGATTTGGAGATTTGGAGAATTGGAAATTTGGAGATTTGGGAATTTGGAGATTTGGAGAATTGGAAATTTGGAGATTTGGAAAATTTGGAAATTTGGGAATTTGGAGATTTAGAGATTTAGGGATTTGGAAATTTGAGAATTTGGGAATTTGGAGATTTGGAAATTTGCAAATTTTGGCATTTAGAGATTTGGAAATCTGGAGATTTGGAGATTTGGGAATTTGGAGATTTGGGAATTTGGAGATTTGGAAATTTGGAAATTTTGGCATTTGGAGATTTGGAAATTTGGAAATTTTGGCATTGGGAGATTTGGAGATTTGGGGATTTAGGGATTTGGGAATTTGGAAATGTGGGAATTTGGAGATTTTGTAATTTGGGGACTTGAAGATTTGGGGGTTTGGACATTTGGAGATTTGGAGAATTGGAAATTTGGAGATTTGGGAATTTAGAGATTTGGGAATTTGGTGATTTGGGAATTTAGAGATTTGGGAATTTGGAGATTTGGAAATTTTTGCATTGGGAGATTTGGAGATTTGGAAATTTTGGCGTTTGGAAATTTGGGGATTTAGAAATTTGGGAATTTGGGAATTTGACGGTTTGGGCATTCGGCAACTTGGGGATTTTGGGAAATTCCCTAGTTTCAGAATTTCTAAGTCCCAAAATAGCCAAATTCCAAAGTTCCAAAATTCTCAAACTGCAAATTTCAACTTCTCGAAATTCCAAAATTCTCGAAATTCCCAAAAGTACCAAAAATTCCCAAATTTCCACATTTCCAAATACCGAGATTCCCAAATCTGCAAATTCTCAAATTTTCTCTCCTCTTGCAAAAATACTATAAAAATCAATCGAATTGTCGAATTTCTCAAGTGTTTTATTCGTCGATACGTTTCTTCCGGATTAATTACGTGACCGACGCATGGCTGCGTTTAGTCTTCTAACAAAGAGTCATAAATTTGGTGTCGCAGCGAATCGAGCCAGCCCTGTCTAATACGATGCACTATTATTCCCTAAACGTAACACGTTAGCTCTCGGCCCGATCAATCACTCCAACAGAGGAAAAACTACATCCGCAGGAAACAAATGATGTCCAATAAATATCAGCTGAGCGTGTCTTTGTAAACGAATATTTAACATTCGCCGGTTTAAACGATGCTTCCATTAACCCTTCCTCGAATTCTAAATGGTTTCCGATATTTTATAACCATTATTTTATCGGGTTACAAATTTTCTTCCCAACAATTAACTATTTTATTAAATACAGACATTTATAAGCAACTATATATTTGTTCAAGTAATTAATTATTAAGTATTTCAATAATTATTTCATATAGTTATATTTAAATAATTATGTTCAAATAGTTATTTCATTTTATACAGTAATGCAAGGTTACTCAATTTTCAAAAGTTATGAATTATTTTAAATAAATTTTTCAAATAACTAATTTATATAGCAATATTCGAATTTTAAACGATTACACAAGTTTTTTAAATTAATTGTTATTTTAAATAATTTTATTTAGATAATTATTTCAAATAGTTATTCAATGTTTCTATGTAATTACTCATTTTAAATAATTATACTGAAATAAATATTTCAAGCAATAAGACAATTTTGTCCAATAATCAATTTTTTTATAGAATTATATTCAAGTGTTTATTTATTATAATTAAACGTATCAAAGTAATATTTCCAATATCTTTTAATCCGTAAACTTCGAAATGTGGGAACGTATAAAATGATAAATTTTGGTATTAAAAAATTAATAAACATGGACCATAACTCTTGAATAAACACAACGCGAGTTAAATATGTATAACCAACGCTGCACCCAACGTGTTAATATAGTAATAACAGCAATTTGATGTTAATAATTGATAGGAGCATTAACATTAACTAAGAGATACAACTTTGCGCTTATTTTGTCAAATATATTCAGTTAAGTAATATTTGATTACTTAGCTTTTAATATCTACATAAATCTACATATACATATATACATATATCTCTTTCTACCACTCATTGCTAGTAGAATGTTCGTAAAGTCGTTGGAAAGTGCTGAAAACCTCCTGGGAAATCACATTTAAATGCTTCATCACAACTCGTTGAATTCTCTGCATATCTTCGTACCGAATCCCTTTCAGTGCCAATTTTATCTTCGGTGAAGAAAAAATTGACAAATTACGAATCTGATGTGTACGACAAATGCAGGTGGTGAAATACCCAAGTTTTCAGATTTTCAAATTATTCCATTATTTATCCACAAATCCTCCAATTCTCAAATCTCCAAATCCCCAGATTTACATATCTTCAAATGTCGAAATCTCCACATGCCAAAATCTCCAAATTCCCAAAACACAAAATTCTCAAATCTCCAATTGTCCAAATCTCCAATTGTCCAAATCTCCAAATGTCCAAATATCCAAATTCTCAGATCTCCAAATGCCTAAATCTCCAAATGCCAAAATCTCCAAATAGCCAAATCTCCAAATGCCCAAATCCCCAAATTCTCAAACCTCCAAATGTTTAAATCTCTAAATGTTCAAATCTCCAAATCCCCAGATTTCCAAATCTCCAAATGTCGAAATCTCCACATGCCAAAATCTCCAAATTCCCAAATCTCCACATCCCTAAATCTCCAAATTCTTAAATCTCCAATTGTCCAAATCTCCAAATGTCCAAATCTCCAAATTCCCAAATCTCCAAATTCTCAAATCTCCAAATGCCCAAATCTCCAAATTCTCAGATCTCCAAATTCTCAGATCTCTGAATTCTTAAATCTCCAAATGCCCAAATCTCCAAATTCCCAAATCCCCAAATCCCCAAATCCACAAATCTCCAAATCCACAAATCTCCAAATTCTCAAATCTCCAAATTCTGAGATCTCCAAATGCTTAAATCTCCAAATGCCAAAATCTCCAATTACCCAAATCTCCAAATGCCCAAATCTCCAAATTCCAAATCTCCAAATTCCCAAATCTCCAAATTCCCAAATCTCCAAATTCCCAAATCTCAATATCCCCAAATCCCCAAATTCTCCAAATTCTTTTCTCATCAAAATTAAGCCACCCTAATCTAACCCGAATGTCCTCCAAATCTCTTAAAACAATGTCCAAATGACCTCGAAGCCTTGAAGTTATAATCCCAAAAGACTCTGAACTTTCGAAAATAATATTTTCCTCTGTAAAACAAATCTATCACCAAAATCACCCTACCGTTCTACCCTTTGCACAATCCCATGGAATCAGCACCCTTCGCAAGCTCTGATCAAAAAGCTGGCGATCGTTGATCGTTTCGACAGAGAACAAACGAAACGCTCGCCAAAGACAATGTCCGGCAATTAAACGGAGAAAGAACGGGTCCGAAATTCCTGTCTCGTTGAAAACTATTTACCGTTTGCGTAACTTGTCTGATGGAACCCTTTAGGTTACCATACGGCAGCTTCACGGCTCGGCTTCCCCCGCTGATTAAGCTCCGGTGAGTATCTGGATCGATGGTATCGCAATCACCTGATCTGGTATTCAACGTTCGTGATCCGACACACGGTCTCGTGCATCAGCCACGACCTGTGCATAGTCTGTGCACCTATCTCGTACAGTCACCAGCAAATCTGGATCTTCTAGTGGAATTATGACGGACTATCGTATAGGGAATTTTAGAGACTCGAATGTTTTGGTGGCGGTTCAGAATTTTGGATCATGGCAATTTTCGAAATATGAGGTTTACGAAGATTTGAGATGTAAAGGCATTCGGAGATCTGGGGTTGTAGGATATAGGGACTTTTGGCAATCTGAGTAGTTTTGTATCTGGGAATTTTGGAAAATTGGGAATTTACGTTGATGGGTCTTAAGAAATATTCAGTTTTCAATTCAGGAGTTTTTTAACTTGAGAACTCTGAGATGTTGGAACCTTTGGATCTAGGGATTTTTTGGACGAACTATCCCATAGGGAATTATAGAGACTCGAATGTTTTGGTGGCGGTTCAGAATTTTGGATCATGGCAATTTTCGAACTATGAGGTTTACGAAGATTTGAGATGTAAAGGCATTTGGAGATCTGGGGTTGTAGGATATAGGGAATTTTGGCAATCTAAGTAGTTTTGTATCTGGGAATTTTGGAAAATTGGGAATTTGCGTTGATTGGTCTTAAGAAATATTCACTTTTGAATTCAGGAGTTTTTTAAATTCAGAACTCTGAGATATTGGAACCTTTGGACCTAGGGACTTTTTGGACGAACTATCGCATAGGGAATTTTAGAGACTCGAGTGTTTCAGACTGGGTTCAGAATTTTGGGATCATAGTAATTTTCAAACTCTGAAATTTACAGAGATTTGAGATGTACGGGCATTCGAAGACCTGGGATTGTAGGATATAGGGACTTTTGGCGATCTGAGTAGTTTTGGATCCCAAAATTTTGGGAAGCAGGGAATTTGAGTTAATGGGTTTTAAATATTCACTTCTGAATTCAGGAATTTTTTAACTAGGGAACTCTGAGATGTTGGAACTTTTGGCCTAGGGATTTCAGTATCCGGAGATTATTGGATGGAATTTTTAGACATTCTTTTTCTTTGATGATTTAGGAACTTTTTAGTCGAGGGATTGTAGAATGTTAACAACAAAGTTATTTCTGAATCTGAGGATTCTGGATTTCTAAATTTGCGAGTACAGCGATCTACTAACCCACAGATACAAAGTTTGGATAACCAAAATTCTGAAGATTTGAGAATTTATGCATTTATCAATTAAAACAATTTGAAAGTAGCAAAATTCGTAAATATAAAGATGTAGAAACTAGGGAATTTAAAGATTGTTAAGTTTGCATATTTATTTTTATCGAAAGTTGCGCCCGAGTGTACTCGCGCTCAGAACGGCCTGAGAGCGTGTTGGTTACCGGCGTTGGGTAGCTATTACAATTTACACGCGGTTATATGTAGCTAAACGAAGCAGCCTGCCTGCTAATTGTGGTTAAGTTTAATTTGCGCCAACGTGCGGGCTCGGTTTTATCCCGTGCGCAAGAGAGACAGAGAGAATTGCGGAAAGGAAAGAGCGTTTCATTTGACGTGAGCTTCCATCCCTGCCGTTGCTCTTATCGTTGTCGCCCGCGCACCATTTTATGTACTAGACATGCCACTATCGATTATCCATACCCCATCGATACATACCTTATCGATATTTAATGCTACTTCGATGATATCGTTTAGATACTGTCGTTAATGAGAGTTACAGGGATAGACGTTGAGGGGGATTCAAGTTCAATGCTATCAGTGTTAAATTATTGAAAATTATTAAAGTTATATATTTATTCATTTTTACATTTTCGGATTTCGACATTTTTGAATTTTTGGGACCTCAGAAGAATGATAGAATTTTCTGGCTTTGTACTTTTGAAATTTTCAAGGTTTTTTGTTTTCAAGCTTGAAAATTTTCAAATATTCAAATTGTTACATTGTCAAATTGTCACATTATCAAATTGTCAAATTGCCAAATTATCAAATTGTCAAATTGTCAAATTCTCACATTGTCACATTGTCAAATTCTCACATTGTCAAATTTTCATATTGTCAAATTCTCACATTGTCAAATTCTCACATTGTCAAATTCTCACATTGTCAAATTCTCACATTGTCAAATTCTCACATTGTCAAATTCTCACATTGTCAAATTCTCACATTGTCACATTGTCCAATTCTCACATTGTCAAATTCTCACATTGTCAAATTCTCACATTGTCAAATTTTCACATTGTCAAATTCTCACATTGTCAAATTCTCACATTGTCAAATTTTCACATTGTCAAATTCTCACATTGTCAAATTCTCACATTGTCAAATTCTCACATTGTCCAATTCTCACATTGTCAAATTCTCACATTGTCAAATTGTCACATTATAAAATTGTCAAATTGTCACATGATCAAATTGCCACATTGTCAAATTGTCACATTGTCACATTGTCAAATTCTCACATTGTCCAATTCTCAGATTGTCAAATTTTCACATTGTCAAATTCTCACATTGTCAAATTCTCACATTGTCAAATTCTCACATTGTCAAATTGTCACATTATAAAATTGTCAAATTGTCACATGATCAAATTGCCACATTGTCAAATTGTCACACTATCAAATTGTCACATTGTCCAATTCTAAACTGCAAAAATTCTCAGGTTTCCAGACACTCACAAGCTCCCAAAGTCACAAAACGGCATGTTTTCAAATCCCAAAGTTACCACATGTCGAAATCTCTATAAAGAAAAATTTCCACACAACAATATCGTATCTCAGTTCAGGAATAATCAGAGGGCCTTTTCTTTGTCGCCGGACGATTCTATTGGATGTTAAACCCGAAGCAACGAACGTGATACAAGTTCTTGGCTTTTAACCCCTTGTAAATCTAGTATTTCAGTCGGGATAGAGAATACCTAGCACCAGCTAAGCCAGCCGATAAACTCATCAACCGTTTGAATTGAATGTACGGTATCGGGATCAATTTACCGTCGGTTTCGATTCACGGTTCCTTTCAATGTAAGTGGGTGTGTACCCCAACACCTTTCTCACGTTACCAGGTTTACGTGAACAGGAAATCTTTGAATGGAATACCGTTACACGGTATCCACGTTTCGCGTGGAAATCTCATACTTTTAACCCGTGCACTTGCCCAGAAGTCACTGCAAAAATTCCAAATATTATCGAACCGTTTTTAAGATTTCAGACATACATACTAAGCATAGCGAAACAGTAGCAATTCATAACAGAACAATAATTTTTTCTTATAACAACTCAATTTACTTGTCATCACTCCACTATAATGAATACAGTCGATATAACCCATATAATTTGCTTACAAGCAAATGTGCTCAAACGGTTCTTAACAAGAGCACCAGTGTGCTACTCCCACTATCACAAAAGAACAATAAATTCAATAGAATGCACCAAACTTCTCAACTACAAATTCCAGAGTTATTCAACAAGAAATGCTGTTGAGTGGAAAGTATTAAAGAGTTGGGGTCCGTGAAGAGCTTAATCCGGCGCTGGTCGTAAGTCGTGTAGAAGTTTCGGCCACGTATATTCGGCTCTGTATCGATACCGCGGGGTTATCGGCCAATAATGTGGAGGAAAATCGGCGTGCACCTGCAATCAACGGTCTACCTCTCGTTCCGGTTGCCGGGCTTTACAGTGGCGGTCGACGACTGCCATTATAGGCGGATCTATCGGCGAAAATGCGAACGAAACACGCGAATCACGTCGAAAGAAAGAGATGGAACGTTAGGGAAATCGAGGGATGGCCACCACTTACTAAATTGGCGATAGACAAGCGCGTTCACTCAGCGTCAAATTACCACGGACTCGCGGCACATGATGGAATGGACGTCCATGGATGCAGATGGATCCTATTGTTTCTCCGGCAAGGTCCTCCAGGCGAGAGAGGAACACGTATCCGGACTTTTTCCTCATCTCGTGCATTATCTGCTTCTCTTTCGAGACCGTTGGAGATCTCTCTTTCCCTGATTTCCTAGTTCCGTCTTTGTTTTCTTCTTTCGTCACGCTCGAGCTTTATGTTTCTTCTTCCTTGCCGGTCGTTGCTACGATTTTTCTCGACGTTCCGTGCTTTGCTCCGTGTTGCGTTTTAATCGCGACAGTGATTCTCAATTTCTGGATCGAAATAATCATTCTGGAGGTTATGAACCCCTGGGGTTATTGCAATCAACTGGTGTGAGAAAGTTGATTTGTACATAGTCTGTATTGCTTTTTAATCGTAACAATACTCAACTTGTGGACCATCATGCAAAATGGTACTGAATGATTCTCAGGGTCATGAAATATCCTCTAATGTTATTACGGTCATAATATTGAGTTAATATAATAGATTTGTATGTGGTTCCAATTGTTCCTTATTCGCAACAGTAGTTCTCAACTTGTGGACAATGATGTAAAATGGTACTTGAGACCATGAAGAGTTCTTTAGGATTATCATGAGTATAACATTGACATAAGATAGATTTGTACATGATCCATATTGCTTTTGTGGACTTAGTGAGAAAAATTCTTGACTCTCATAGTTTTTCACAACTTTTTTAATTACGAATTACATTTCGGCAAATAAGAATAATAACTCACTCACTCGAGACATTTGTCGACTATCATTTGCAGGTTTGGAAGCTTAGGAATAAGGTGATTGTTTGGGAAGATGTACGTTTTGAAATTTGGAGCTTTAGTTTTAGAAATTTTGAATATTCGGAGCTTTGGAATTTGGAAGATTGAAAGTTAAGAAGGTTGATCGAATTTAGAATGATCGAAATGTGCAAAGGTTAGGACTTTCAAAAATTGGAATGCAGTTGGGACATTGGAAAGTTGAAACTTTGGGCGATTCAAACTTTGGAAAGTGGGGACTTTGGAAGGTTAGAATTTTGCAAGGTTGGGACTTTTGAAGGTTGGAACATAGAGAAGGTTGGGACTTTGGAAAGTTGGAACAGTGGAAGGTTGGAACTTTGAAAGATTGAACCTTCGGATGATTCAAACTTTAGAAGATGAGTACTTTGGAAGGTTGAGACATTGCATGGTTGGGACTATGGAAGGTTGAAACTTTGGAAGGTTGGAACTCTGGAAGGTTGGAACTGTGGAAGGTTGAAACTTTGGAAGGTTGGATCTTTGGAAGGTGGGAACTCTGGAAGGTTGGAACTTTGGAAGGTTGGAACTATGGAAGGTTGAAACTTTGGAAGGTTGGATCTTTGGAAGGTTGGAACTCTGGAAGGTTGGAACTGTGGAAGGTTGAAACTTTGGAAGGTTGGATCTTTGGAAGGTGGGAACTCTGGAAGGTTGAAACTTTGGAAGGTTGGAACTCTGGAAGGTTGGAACTTTGGAAGGTTGGAACTCTGGAGGGTTGGAACTCTGGAAGGTTGGAACTCTAGAAGGTTGGAACTGTAGAAGGTTGAAACTTTGGAAGGTTGGATCTTTGGAAGGTTGGAACTCTGGAAGGTTGAAACTTTGGAAGGTTGGAAATTTGGAAGGTTGGAACTCTGGAAGGTTGGAACTCTAGAAGGTTGGAACTGTAGAAGGTTGAAACTTTGGAAGGTTGGATCTTTGGAAGGTTGGATCTTTGGAAGGTTGGAACTCTGGAAGGTTGAAACTTTGGAAGGTTGGAAATTTGGAAGGTTGGAACTCTGGAAGGTTGGAACTCTAGAAGGTTGGAACTGTAGAAGGTTGAAACTTTGGAAGGTTGGATCTTTGGAAGGTTGGAACTCTGGAAGGTTGAAACTTTGGAAGGTTGGAAATTTGGAAGGTTGGAACTCTGGAAGGTTGGAACTTTGGAAGGTTGAAATAGTGGAAGATTGGAACTTTGGAAGCTTGGAACTCTGGAAGGTTGGAACTGTGGAAGGTTGAAACTTTGGAAGGTTGGAAATTTTGGAAGGTTGCAACTCTGGAAGGTTGAAACTTTGGAAGGTTGGAAATTTTGGAAGCTTGGAACTTTGGAAAGTTGGAAATTTGGAAAGTTGGAAATTTGGAAGGTTGAAATATTGCAATGTTAGAACTTTGGAAGATTAAAACTTTGCAAGGTTGGAACCTTGGAAGGTTGGAACTTTGGAAGGTTGGAACTTTGGAAGGTTGGAACTTGAGAAGGATAATAACAGCTGTGTGACCTCTCAAGTCAATACTACCGTCGAAAATACGTGTGAGGCGTCCATTTTTCTATTCTAACCAGTTGGAGTTCGTCTGCACATCTACGTCAGACTCTTCACGTAGTCTGACACCGATAATTAATTTCATACATTTCCTAAACATTTTGAACGTCAACACTTCTTTCTCAAGAAGCAAAAATTCGTATACCTTATAATTGCACGTAGCCATATCTTTTAAAAAGAAGAAATCTATGTTTTAAAATTGAAACGAGAAAAATACTTTAGAATCTCTAGTAGATACGTTTGCCCAGAGCGTTATATAAATCATATAATTTCGTTTCGTATCAATAAAAAAATTTTTCAAATAAACTGCACCACTAGAACATCATCGTTGCCGTCTAAAAATGAAATTCCCAAATGATCGTGTATGCTTTTTCGGTTCGTTAGCAAATTAATATACCTGTGAGCGGAAAATGAAAGCAATGAATTTAACAGGGTCCTCACTCTTTTTTTATGGTCAAATTCAAGCGTTTATTTCGTTCCCATGATTCTATGAAAGAAATATGCATAAATGCTTTCGGCGGTATTCGGTTTAATAAATAAACTGAAATTTATCACTATAAAATATTCAATATCCTGACAATATTATTTGATGCAATTTCCTGCCAGTATTTGAGATAGATTTATTTGATGAATTTTTCATTTGATATACGCGAACATTCTGCTGACTCCATTTTTTTTCATTATTTTATGTTTGTTTAATACATTTGCGTCGACACGATTTTTAATAACTATCTACGGGGATTATTGGTGAAATTGAGACTTTTCCAGGGTAAACCAGATCTGGTTTTATTATTAAAATTTTGTGGAAATTTGAAGAATGGAATATCTGAAAATTTAAGAATGTAGAAAAAGTAATATAAACGACACAAGCTTCACTGTCGAAACCAACCAACACAAATGAAAGATATTTGAAAAGACATGCAGTCATTGTCAGCTTTTAAAAGATGCTAAAGTCAAATCGAATAATGGTAATTTTATTACTGTGCCAGTCGAGGGTATTCAAACGTCCCGAAGATAAATTTAAAGTAGACTCGCACATTTTTCCATGAGTAATCGTAAAATCGCGATTCCTCAAGTTTTCCCTAACTCAGCAGAAACGCGGTTGAATTTATTGCGAGTTACGGATGGCAGGCTAATGCCAGTCTATCGTCTTGGACGAAACGTAATCCACTCGGTGTATTCTGTCACCAAGAAACTGCACAGCTGGCGTCTCATGTTCGCAAAATTTGTCGTGGCTCGATCTTCATTAATTTCCTACCCTAACTTGCATAATCTATTAAAGCTGCAGTCTTGTGACTCCCTGTGTCACTATGCTGATGCAAAATTTGGGTCCAAATTATTTCGACGTTTCTTGTCTTTAGTATAATAAGGATAGCTGGCAATTTTAGAGTGTTTTTATTATCTTAGGGTGTTTTTATTATCCAAATTATCGAAAAATGGTAAACTTCAATAATTAGATATTTTCAAACTCCCTCAATTAAAAATTCCAAATTTTCAATCTTTCAGAATTGAGAATATTCAAATTTTCAAACTTCCACTATTAAAAACTTTCAAATTTGCTAATTTCTACTAGAATTTTTCAAATTTTTCAGACACTGACAATTAGAAATTTTTTAGCTTGCAAACTCTCAGAATTAAAAATTTCAAATTTGCCATTTTTTACTAATTTTCAATTTTGCTATCTTTCACAAATTTTCAAGTGTGCAAACTCTCACAATTAAAAATTTCAGATTTGCCATTTCTTACGAATTTTCAAATTTGTCACTTCTGACAAATTTTCAGATTTGCCATTTTTGACAAATTTTCAAATTTATCATCTTTCTCAAATTTTCAAATTTACACTCTCACAATTAAAAACTTCAGATTTGCCATTTTTTAGAATTCTCAAATTTACAAATTTTCACAATTAAAAATTTCAGATTGGCCATTTTTTACAAATTTTCAAATTTGCTATCTTTCAAAAATTTGCAAATTTGCAAATTAAAAAATTTCCAAATTCGCAATCTCCCGCAATAAAAATATCTAAATTCCCAAAAACGATGAAAAATTGTCAAATTCCAAATTTTCAAATCCAAAACTTCCAATAAAAATTCAGTTAATTTTTCAGTAAAAAAATAGAACTAGATTTTGTCCAAAGAGGATTTTAAAAAAATACATGGACCAAGTACCATTTAATCGTAACAATAATTTTAGATAAGCAAGTCATTTAGCCTAATGCGGTGGAAAGCGTGTTGCTGAAGCCAATTAATTAGAAAGCTCCAAAGGGACTTTTTCCTTAAACGGCTTAAGCTTCCGCCACTTTAAAGTAGAACGTGACTAGATAGTATCTAATTAGCTTAACCTGTATAATTGTTCTTAATAGTTTATGCTTTGTAGTGGAACCGTTTTTAAATCAGCAAATTACATTTCCTGTTTTTTAATTGCTATTTTCCATTAACTGTCAAATTAGTGCAGAACGTATAACAATTTTATTCTTCGAATACGTTGAATCTATACAATTTTTATTTTAAATGATGAAATATTTGTGTTTATTAAAAAAGTGAAATTATACATTTTTCTAAAAAGCACTCACTTGGAGAAATAATTCATTGTTTTCTGGTTTGTTATATTTTAATTCAAATTAAAAAGGTTGTATTCAGAAAACGTAGGTCTTATGATTTATAGCTTTTAATTTTTTAATGATATAAAAATTGTTTTTTATATTTAGGGATTTTGTTAAATATATAATGTACTTAATATATTTCTTGAATTTTATGTTTGATATATTAACTTATGATTTCTCTTTAGCTGGTTTCAAATATTAATAGAAAAAATATTAGTAGAAGAAATATTAATCGAAGGTAAGACCATTTTCAATAAACCTTAAATTTTAAAATAAATTATTTAAAAATTGGTCATTGAGTATGCAACAGCTTAACCTCTTCCTTTCCTCTCCATTTTCCTCACATTGAACATATTTTTTCAAATAAATTCCTACTAAATAATAAATTCTCACAAAAGGAGAAGAAAAAGGAACAGAGCAGTTAGGAGTGTTTCTAACGGTCGTAACTATTAGTTGAAGCACCAAAGTTTCGAAGCACCGTGTGTAAGGAAATTGTAACAAAAGTAATGATTATGTCGAAACTCTACGATTATGCCACCATGAACATCGCCATCCCATTTGTATGTAGTGAGGGAAGCGCTGTAATGTGTAGCATGTACTAACGACAGTTGCATCCAGAATTTTGATAGAATATAATTATGTACATCATCCAGTAACAGGAACCTTAATTAACTTCTGCTAAATTACGTACACCTTCGTTTAAAAAAGAGACACAATTTAGTACTGTTAGCATTTATAAATCACATGTGTAAATTATTTGAATATGTAAATTTGACAATAAGCAAACTAAATTAAATGTCCTTGATACAAAGTAATTATATTTATTAAATTATAAACATCAAATTGATACAAGTGAAATTTGGTAAAATGTATGATCAAATTGTTTCAGCATATCACCTAACTTAATAGCAGTGATATTTACTGCACAACCGTATCGTTTCAGTTATAACTGTACAACAGTGTTTCACAAGGTTAGATTAAACGTACATTTTGATGTATATTGTTTGCTTAATCGAACATCTCTAGTTAACTTATCTAACGCAGAACTTTTAATAGCAATCTGCGCGTTGGTTCGTGTTTTGGATGTCGTTGAAACGCTGCCACGCAGGTAATCAGACGTCAAATGGGCGACTATAATTCATGCAGAAGCGCATTAATTGCTTCCATAAATCTTGACGTTAATGCACGGCAGCGCGATTAATTGCGCGAAAGACCGTGCAGTGTTTCAGATCATGTTGCAGAACTGTTCTAATCGAGCCACCTTAAGGAATCTAATGCTCGTCTCGCGATTAGGTTGTTGTATATCAAATGGTAGCTCTCTTGAAACGTAACACTTTTTACGTCCATTTATATCATGAACATACACACAATGTATTGTAAGAAATTTCTTTAAAAATGACCATACAAAATTTGATAAAATGGGAGCATACAATTTGGTAGAATTTAACAAAATGTCATAATTTGAAATTTATTAAAATTTTTAAAAATTTGATAAAATGTCATCATTTAAAATTTACTAAAATTCTGTAAAATTTGATAAAATGTCATCATTTGGAATTTATCAAAATTTTGTCAAATTCGATGAAATGTCATCAATTGAAATTTATTAAAATCCTGTAAAATTTGATAAAATGTCATAATTTGAAGATTATTAAAATTTTGTAAAATTTGATCAAATGTGATTGTATAAAATTTGATCGAATTTGATAAAATGTGATCAGACAAAATTTTACCAAATTTGATAAAATGTGATTAAATAAAATTTGATAAAAGATAGTAATTTGAAATCTGATAAAATGTAGCCATTTAAAATTTGATAAAATGTGACCATTTGAAATCTGTTAAAACGTGATAAAGTTTGATAAAATATGATTCGATAAAATTTTATAAAATGTGACGATGTAAAATTTGATAAAATTCGATGAAACTTGGTCATTTAGAACCTGATAACGTGATCACTTGAGGTTTGTTAAAATTTGTTAAAATATGATAAAACTTAAAATTCGATGAAATCGGATGAAATGCAAATATTGGCCAAATTTGACAAAGCCTTGTAAAGTTCATAAAAATGTCATGGGATTTGATTATTAAAACTTTGACAGAGATTAATTATTTTCAGTTCAATAAAATTTGAAAAAATTCAGTGGAGTTTAATCAAATTTCATAGAAGTTGATAAAACTCCTGAAATGCCATAACATTTAATGAAATTTCAAAAAATTGAATGAAATTTAATAAACTTGGTAAAACTTCCACAACTTCAGACGGAATTCAATAAAATGTGACAAAAGCTGATGAAATTCAATAGAATCTATACAAATTTAATAAAACTTGATAAAGAACAATAAAATGTTAAAAAATTTGAGCATCTAAAATTTAATAAAACATTTACGCTTTCATAAAATTTCACTTACAGTTTATTCAAATTTCATCATTTATAATTTGACAAAATTCGATGATTTAAATTTAATCAATTCGACAAAATTTAACAAACATTGATCATTGGCTACAATATGTTAATTTAAAGCTTGATCATTTAAAATCTGATAAGATTCGATAAAAACGATTACTGGGATCTCATTAAAATGTTTCGTATCACCTGAAATTTCAAATTTACGGCAAATATGAACAGGACGCAAAATTGTAATGCTTAATTATACCGAATCGCAATTAAACCGTATTCATTAAACTTTTGTTTGGCCCCATTTTATTTTGTCTGATTTAATTTTGATATTCAACAAAAGAATACCATTTCTGGTTTAATTAAACTGCAAATGAGAATCACAGTATAGAACGTAATTCCCAAACACATTTATTTTAAATTTATTTATTTAAAATCGTTGATAACATGTAACAAGGATAACAATCTTTCGATTTGCATGAGATTTTATAAGCGTATGAAACAGACGGGAATAAAAAACACCTTTTTATCGCTGGAAACTTAGGTTTAAAGGACGAAATTACCCTCTGAAGATTGATACCCCTGAGGCTATCTCAGAAACTATTACGGTAAAAGTATACTTCAAATAGAAAAGTTGTATGATTTTCTATACTTACACAACAAAGGGACGAGGATAACTACCTGGCAATATGGAAAATTTGAAAAAGAAATGAGCGTAGTTACTTTCATAATAAAAATCATGTATCATGATAAGAAATATACTAACATGTACTGACAATGAGTGTGATACAAAATTGAACATCCACTGCTATTAAAAATGGACTGAGGCATTTAATGGTTTATGTGGTTTAGAATGTATATTTAGTCACCACAAAAAAATTCTGATATTTGTTTCTGTCATTTTTCTTCACTGTAAACACTATCATTATTGGTCTTGTTAAATATGTAACATATGCGAAATATATAACACATCTGAATATTTAACATATGTGAAGTGTGTAACATATATGAATATTTAACATATGTGAAATATGTAACACATATGAATATTTAACATATGTGAAATATGCAACACATATAAATATTTAACATATGTAAAATATGTAACATCTATGAATATTTAACACGTGTGAAATATGTAACACGTATTAATATTTGGCATATATTGAACAAGTAACACTTATAAATAATTAACATATGTAACACATGTCCAATACATATACAAATATTGAAAACATACGACACATATGAAATATTTAAATATTTTTGACAAATACGCATATTTATATTAAGTCAAGTACTTTTTCGAAACATATCATATTTCCTATTTTTTTATTTGTTCGATATTAACTGAAATAAACATACTATGGTGTGACATAAGTCTAATTGAACAAAATGAAGGTAACCATTTAACTTCATGTTAGTAAATTTGCTTCTCTATATAACAATTTACCATACTAAGTACAATAGGAGAAATTAATTACTCGGAGCAAAGCTTTGGGTAGAAGTACGTTTGTTAATTAATAAAGATTACATGCCTCTCGGAAGAGCGTTCGCTTATTCTCCTTACGTGGAATATTAATGTTCTGTGACTATTTTAACGGTGTACGACAAACAGTAAATATCACTATAATTGTACATCAAAGAGACATGTGTCTCGTGACATGTGTACTATGTATACTGATATCTATATGTATCATCAACTTTAGTGACATCCATATCGATAATACAGCTGCCGTGACGTCTATAACCTACAATGGCACTCGTATATTAATAGAATTCTTGTTATTTAAAAATAATCGTGTGTCGCATTAATTTATTAACAAAACTATTGTTATTAACACTTAATTATTTCGCTGTTATATGTATCTCAAATGATTAATAATGATCTTAAGCAGCTAATGTATTCCATTAATCTACTCACTATAAATTATTCAGAACATTTGCTGACAACAGTGGTTATTACATAACAAAATTTATGTGTACATTTGAGAAGATTATGTGAATATGAATTATGCTTTCTGTTTGAAGGACAATGTGAACTTTTATACGTTAGGTTTCTATTTGATGCATTCTAGTATTTCATATTTTGTTACCTAATTAGATTTTAAGTAGTCTTAAATGGATTCACATTTACATAAACGATAAGTTAAATATTCGTTCATTAATTAATACCAGAATGTGAACATTTATGGCAGAAGTGAAGCAATTACAAAAGTCATCCAATCGCTAGTTTCTCTGGCTGGTCTTTTTTTTACTTCCCAGCTGAATAAGTCACATAAAAACATTTCAAAAGTAGAATGTTCAAATTTAATTGCACCATACGTCGTTTCAAAGAAAAATCCAGGAACCTCGAATGATTTCTCCGTATTCACCCCTGACGTTTTCCTTCTGCTTAATTTCTTTCGCGATCAACAAAACGATCAGAAAGAAGGTCGAAGGAAGGAACAATGAAGAAGGCAAAGAACCTTTATCTGGAGGTATCTACTGCAAACAGACGATGTCTTATTACGATCTTTGAAGTTGGCGGATATAAGAGAAGTACGAATGCGACGAGAGAGAAGGCAGTCGCAGGAAACTCGAAGGAGACGAAAGGCATGGTCTGCGAAGTTTGTTCGTCTGGTAGCATAAAGCGTTACAATGAAACACAGCAGAGCAAGGGAGAGATAGAATGTCGCTTAAGCGTTGTGATGGCCAATGGCCCGGAATGCCTTTTCCGGTATCGGGGCCAAACGGCGCGTTACGCCGATGTCGAGTTACACGTATTCGTAATTTTTCGTCCAGGGTGAAATCACGCTGTTGCCTGGATAACGTATTTCTTCCTTCCCCTCGATTGAATAACCGAGCCGCCATTATCGCGAGCTTCCCTCTCGTGAGTCCCCTCAGGATCAACCGATGACGATGTCGCCGTCCCAACCGGGATGCCTTCTTGCGTCGTTACGCGATAATTTAAGGACGCTTCAAATTTTCGGGGAAAATTCAAAAAGTCTAGGGTTCTGCGAGCTGTTCTATGAATTTGGGACGCTGGATGTGAAGTCATGACGCGCATTAAGTGCTTTGGATATTTGGTGCTTTTTATTTTTGTGCAAGGTCAATGGTTCTTAATAACATCAGTCAAAGAAAAGAAATTTCAGACTTTGTAACAGACGTATATTAAAAGAAAAATTGTAATGAAAATTTTATAATAAAAAATGTATGGATTCTACTGATTCACATACTTGTCAGATGTACATAGTATTTAAAACTATTGAAATTGGTTTGTAATTACCACTGAAAGATAGAGTTACATATTTAATAGGTCACATAGGTGAATTAGTTCATATGTTAATAGGTTATGTAGGTGAGTAGGTTAACTGCATTCATATAATATTGTCACAACTTAGTTTGTTAATGATTAGTTGATATATGACATATGACATATGATATACGACATATGACATATGACATATGATATTTGACATGTGATATATGACATATGACATATATGACATGTGATATATGACGTATGACATATGACATATGACATATCATATATGACATGTGATATATGACATATGATATATAACATGCGATGTATGACATATGATAAAATACGATAAATACATATGATAAAAACGATAAAAAAGAAACAAATATGTATAAATTCCTTGATAAACTAATAATATTAATTTATAATAAAAAATGTCCTTTATTGTCAACATCAATACACAATGAGAACATATGAAATAAAAATATAACTAACATAGAAATTCAACACGGAAATCAATATTAAAAATGAATGAAACTTAACGTAAAAAAGAAATTTTTGCTGTTACTATTTATGTACCAGTGAGCAATCTGGTTTTTCGGTTACGCTGGCAATAAGTCACACGATGTGTGATCATAGCGAAATAATGATGACAATGACAGAAGCTATATGTCACTCTGAAGTGACATCTAAATCGATGAATACACATGATGGGATATTGGATAATTTCGTGGATTGTCGATTCTAGATGGGTGGCAGACATTTGCTCTGCGCACATTGCACACATACAGGCGTATACGGTAATTGTATTTCAACCATGATGCCATTTGGACCATAAACTAGTGGAACATCGTCACGTTTGATTAATTTGTTGAACATTGTTTTGTTGCAAATTTTATAGTTACCGAATATTTTCAATTTTAATTATTTTTTATATTTGTTGGAATATTAAATGTTTATCGCCCTCATCATCAATTAATGAAACAGCTGGATTTTTTCAACATTTCCACATGTCCCAACGATTTACTCGGAACGCTGTTTAGTAATTTACTCCACATTCTCTCATTTCACCATCAATTTATAGCCCCTTGCATCGGTATCTTTTTGTTTCGAACTTCTGCTAGTTCCTTGCCGTGTAAACTCCTCTCGCGATAATGGCCCATAGATTGTCGACCAAAATTCGGGTCAGGACTTCTTGTTGGCCACTCCACAGCTCGAATTCCATAGTCGATAAACCGTTTCTTTCGTCCATGTCTGAAACACCCATCGACCATGTTGAATTGACCTGCTGAAATTATTTCTTTGGCCACTCAATAAACGACATGTTTATTAGAGCAGTTGTCCTCAACAGAACCTATGAACTAAGGTACAGCATTTTAAAGCTTTCCTCGAAGAAATACCACAAAACGTTAGAAGAAATTGAGATGGTCAGTCATATGCCATAACTAGTCATATTTAACATTTTGAACACCTGTTATAAGTTTGAAATCCTGAAGAATTTTTGATAGTTTTATTTCCAACAAACAAGATTGACAGTGACAAGACCATTCTGACAGTTTATTTATTTTCACTATATGTATATTCTAGTATTACAATTATTTGTAATTGCATAAGTTAGCTAATTCATGAAATGGACATGTGGATATGTTACCCATATGTTACCCATGTCCATCATGTTAAATCTGCTGAAACACTATTTCAACATTTTTTCCACAGGTGTGTCTCTTTATATTCAATGTATCTATTCGTTATGAAAGATATCACATGTGATAATATCAAATCAGATGTCATATGTATATGTCAAATCAGGTGTGACATATTTATAACGAGATCAAGTCAGCTGATACATGTTCTTGATGATGTCAAATCAGATGTCACATGCTTTTGATAATGTCAAATCCATGTATGTGTATTCATATATACATATACGTGACGATATTAAATGAGATGTCACATGTTCTTGATGATATCAAATCAAATGATGTCATGTTTGTGACTGTGTCAAATCAGATGATGTTATGTGTAGTTGTCAAGTGAGATGATGTCATGTTTGTGACTATGTCAAATCAGCTGTTACATATTTGTGACTACGTCAAATCAGTTATCATATGCACGTAACTATGTCAAATCAGACAGTACATGTTTATGACTACGTCAAATCAGACATCACATGTTCCTAACTATGTCAAATAAGACATCACATGTTTATGACTACGTCAAATCAGACATCACATGCTTATGACTATGTCAAATCAGACATCACATGTTTCTAAGTATGTCAAATAAGACATCACATGTTCCTAACTATGTCGAACAAGACGTCACATGTTCACGACTTTGTCAAATCAGGCACCATATGTTTGTGACCATGTCAAATCAGATATCACATGTTGCTAACTATGTCAAACAAGACGTCACACGTTTCTGACTACGTCAGACATCACATGTTCGTGACGACATAAAAGTCACACGTTGAAAACCTTGAACACGTTTAGCAATAAGTGGCGAGACAAAACAGTTAGGCTGTATTTAGGGTACTTCCTGTAAGCTGTGTCGGAAAGTTTGGTTGGCCGAGGAAGAACAGTTTCCTAGCTCATTGGCTGTTTCACGCCCCGTAGATGGTATTTCCCCTCAACGTTGTAATATCGCTTGTAATATCGACTGTGTCGTTCAGGTGTCTAACTTTAGCTAAGAAGGAGAGATTGTTGAGGGCCGCGGGCAGAACTGCTCAAAATGAGGGATGAAAATTTCTCATAGACGCCCGAGGAGGCAGCGCCGATACGAAAATTAATCGGGCACCTGAGAATTGAAAGTAAACGCATCCCGGTGGGAATGGATCGTGGATATAGCGGACAGGATACATTTAATACAGGGACGACGACGGGAACGGTTCTGGGACGCAATGGCTGCTGGGTTTACGACGAAGCGACGATAATGGATGCGATCGTTTGTTCCGCGACGTGACGTGTCCGCGTTTTTTGTTGTAATTTTATACGTTTAATGGCCGTTCGCGCGAGACCGTCCGGACGGTCGGAAAAAATACTCGACAATTGTTTTCTGGACGGTGATTTATTCATTTTTCGGGAGAATAATCGAATCGTTTGGACCACGCTTGAAGGAAAAGACGCGTGACGCGTAAAATGTTTGTTACTCTTTTCCATTCTTTTTTAACGGGCTCGTTATTTCTACATTAATAATAATTATAATATTAAACAAATGGGCGATGAGAAGTATTTTTCGTATGGAGAGTTATACGTTTCTACAAAAGAATCTTGTAATTTTACATGTTTGGAGAAGTCGATATTTAGAAATGAATATTTTTGATAATTAAAGAGTTAGAGATAATTAAATCAATAAAAAAATGTAGAAGCTGTCAATCTACCAATTAAAGGATTCAGGAATTTATCAAATTAAAAAAAAATACTTGAATTTGGTAATTTTGCAACTTGCAATTTTAAAAAATTGAATACATTTACAAAATTTAATTTTCTTTTCCAAACTTCAAGCACTAGGTATAAGTTAAATTATTCTGTAAACGATTTGAATAGAAATTGCACAAAACTCTAAATTATTTTGTATGCTAAATTATTTAACAATTTTTCTAAAACAGTATCAAGATCTAGCACTCAACAGTAAATTACAATTATCTAACAGTAGATTATAATCATTCTAATAACAATTTTAGAAGTTAATTTAACATACCAGAATTGATTGATTATCAATACTATGTACACTAATCCATTGCAAATAGCACATTGAAGCTGCAGGACCATGACAAAGTGCTTGCATATGCATAACCTTCAATAGACGACATTATAATGACAGTTATCAATATTTGTAGACAGCTCGTTGACGCCACAATATCTTGATAGATAGATTGATACACCTCTGTCAATATCTCCTGCAGATAACTTGTTACTGCAATACAATATGTGACAATGCTTTCTGATAAATGGGTTGATTATATCTCTCATAGCGTTGAAAAATTCAGGACTTTAAACTCTTCGTACCAAGGTTCAGAGATAATAGATGAGCAATGAGGTTATGTTCAAGAAATTTAGGTTAAGAAGTAAATACCGCAGGGACTACCCATCTACAGATCCTCCTATAGATATTTATGAAATTCTCGATAAAATATACAATGTGTACTTAAACTAGTAGATAACATTATTTGTACATTATTTAACAGTTAGCTACATATAGACTAGCTACAGGCAATTTTATTCTTAATAATGCGATGTAAAATGTACACACGTCACATCACATGTGTAGCTATAGATTTAGCTAGAAAATATATAGCTGTATAGTCACTCAGTAATACCAAAATCAAATACATAGGTTAGGTCAATGACACAAATGGACAGCCAAGCAATTTTCTTCTAAATAATGCAAAGTAAGTAAAATGTACACATGTCACATCACATGTGTAGATATAGATTTAGCTAGAAAATATATAGCTATGTAGTTACTCAGTAATACCAAAATCAAATACATAGGTTAGGTCAATGACACAAATGGACAGCCAAGCAATTTTCTTCTGAATAATGCAAAGTAAGTAAAATGTACACATGTCACATCACATGTGTAGATATAGATTTAGCTAGAAAATATATAGCTATGTAGTTACTCAGTAATACCAAAATCAAATACATAGATTAGGTCAATGACACAAATGGACAGCCAAGCAATTTTCTTCTGAATAATGCAAAATATATAAAATGTACACATGTCACATCACATGTGTAGCTATAGGTTAGAAAACATAGCTATGTAGATTTAGTTAGCTATAGATTTATTTATATATTTCAAATTGTTGTATTAAACGCAAAGAGTACAGGTCTCAGAAAATGTATAAAATAACGTAAAAAAAATAAAGGATTGTCAACAGTCAAAATATGTGGACATTTCAAAAGTCGATGCAGAGAAGGTCATTTTTACTTGCCAACTAGAGACCTCAACGAGATTCCTTAGACCGTGTATTATTTATTATAAATGCTTGGTGCCATAACTGTCCTGCCTGCGTTATAAACGATGCTATATGTTTAACGTGAAAGCTCTGTGACGTATCGGGAAACATATTTACCAAGGTAGATCCCATTCAGACTATTTACTCGACAACTCCCGGTAGAAGACCGTGCTGCGTGTACATAAAGTCAGCCTTACAAATGTTTAAACGCGATGCACGTGGGAGGGTCTGTTACCGTGAAATATTATATTTCTATTACGACGGTAGTTTCGTTCGATGCCTTCGATATATTTGCGGTGTCACGATAAAATGTGAACCATACGATTTCTAACCTTTGCGTTCGGTGAATACAATTCTGGAAACGTTATCCTCAAAGATATCGTACGACACCTTATTTCTGCGCAGTTGTGGGGTGGTCCCACATAAAACACGAGTTCTGCGTGTACTTGTATGAGAAAACTTTCCTAGGGGGAATAATAAAAATCTGGGGGAGTCAATTATTGATTTTTAAGATTTCTGGAATTGTGAATTTGGAATTTCAAAAATTTTGAAATTTGTGAGTTGAGAATTTGGGGATTTGGAGAATCGATGATTTGATCATTTGAGAATTTGTGAATTTGAGAAATTTAAAAATTATAAAGTTTAGTTATTTAGGGAATGTAGGAATAATTTGGGAATATAGGAATTTGTAATCTAGAAATTTGGAAAATGTGAAATTTACAAGTTGAAAGTTTGGAGAATGTGAAAGTCACAAGTTTGGAAGCTTGGAAAAATTTAAGACTTAAAAATGAAAAATTTAATTTGTGTGTCTACAGTAAACCTATAATGCACTCTTAACATACAAGTAACACTTAATACACTCATAAATTCTCAAAAATTTTTTCATTATATATATAAACAAACATTTTTTGCGAAAACAGTTAAATAGTGAGTGCGATTCTTTTACATATAAACTTTTAAATAGTAGTGTCTCCTTAAACGATAGTATCTCATTAAACGCCTTGAAGTATCGCCTTAACTGAGCGACAATATCGCCTTAACTGAGCAGTAACGCTTCGTAATCGGATCACGAAAATAACCTATTGTTAAATGATCACAACTCATCACATTGTCTTCGTGTTTACTTCAAATAATCGTATTTCACTCGTGTGTTTAAAAATTGATTCATTTAAACATCATTTTAAAGTTTCTAACGAGGCTGCACAAAATGGCACCATTTTGATCGAAATCCCCTATCTGCTCGCCAGATCCAACTCGTGACTTCTCTTATTTTTCTTGAAGTCAAGTCTGCTCCAGAGGGAACTCATTTCAAGTCAGCTGCAGAGGATAAAGAAAAGAACAATACACCTTCAGGGACAATTGACAGAAGACAAGTTACAGTACCGGTCTGATCCGAAGACAAATATGACCTTACTAACTGCAACTGGAAATGTAATTAAAAATGAAGTTTCTTGTCAAAATCAAATTATGGTATTAATAACAGTTTGTATAAGAAAATTGTCGTAGAGGTTATGTCCAGTCACACCAGAAATAATGAAACCAATAATGAAATAAAAAAATGAGTGCTAAAAGATTCCAGATAATCGAAAAATCAATTTAGAACGATTACTATCGCTGGTTCGAAGTATCTGAAAGAAGAAACCTGACGTCCGCAATGAATACTCCTAGGCGATAAAATCTAACCCGTTGATATATAACCGAATTATCGGAAGGAGAAACGTAACGATTGTGACTTCGTTTTGAAACTTCAGCAGAAGGATTCTTTTCTGTCTGTCGAAATTCAGGCATGGTTTTTCTTCGCCGCTGAAATATATCTTCCAACGGGTAAGCTTCGCAATCACGCGGGAGCTAGTATCTTGATTCGAATAAATCTCCTGTAACTCGAGGATTCTGCGAACGCGGGAGAAGAGGTCTTTTCGTGACAAGTACACACGTAATGGGAAAAGCTTTACAGCGGGTCTAGATACGTAGTATATCCCAACGTCGCCCATGAATTCAAAACAAGCCCGGATCTCAGGTACGGATAACGTAATTACGCGCCCACCTACATCCGGCCGTTCGCTTTATAACTTTGCGATCTAAAGCGGGCCCCGCTGCTCGAAATTCGCCGGAAACGATGTTTTATCGCAGTCGGATCAAGCTGGAATATGTGCTTACAAGCTTGAAACGATGTAGTAGCACTTTCGTCGGAACATGGCGAAGAAGAAATATGAGAAAGAAGCGATATTATAGGCAAAGCAATGATACCTTCATGTGGTCAGTGACTGTTAGTCCTGTAACCCAAGGGTTCAGTCGGTTAAGGTTAGATTAGAATAAGTTCACGTTACCATAGAATAAGTAAGGTTGGACTAGCTCAGATCAAAGCAGGTTGCATTAATTTAAGATAGGTTAGGTTAGAAAGAAACGGTGCACTTTAGGTAGCTTGATCAAAAGTTAGGGTGAGTAGTAGATATATTTATGTGGTCAATGAATTAGGCATGCAAATTAAGTTACTGAATCAGCAAATTCCTAAGTTCCCAAATTCCCAAATTCTCAATTTCCCAAATTTCCAAATCCCCAAATCCCCAAATCCCCAAATTCTCAATTTCCCCAATTCCTACACTCCCCAATTCCTACATTCCCCAATTCCTACATTCTCCAATTCCTAATTCCCCATTTCCTACATTCCCCAATTCCTACATTCCCCAATTCCTACATTCCACCATTTCTACATTCCCCAATTCCTACATTCCCCCATTTCTACATTCCCCCATTTCTACATTCCGCAATTCCTACATTCCCCCATTCGTACATTCCCCAATTTCTACATGCCCCAATTTCTACAATCCCCAATTCCTACATTCCCCAATTCCCACATTCCCCAATTCCCACATTCCCCAATTCCTATACTCCCCAATTCCTACATTTCCCAATTCCCACATTCCCCAATTCCCACATTCCCCAATTCCCACATTCCCCAATTCCCACATTCCCCAATTCCCACATTCCCCAATTCCCACATTCCCCAATTCCCACATTCCCCAATTCCCACATTCCCCAATTCCCACATTCCCCAATTCCTATACTCCCCAATTCCTACATTTCCCAATTCCCACATTCCCCAATTCCCACATTCCCCAATTCCTACATTCCCCAATTCCCACATTCCCCAATTCCCACATTCCCCAATTCCTATACTCCCCAATTCTTACATTCCCGAATTCCTAAATTCCCCAATTCTCACATTCCCCAATTCCCACATTCCCCAATTCCCACATTCCCCAATTCCCACATTCCCCAATTCCCACATTCCCCAATTCCCACATTCCCCAATTCCCACATTCCCCAATTCCCACATTCCCCAATTCCTATACTCCCCAATTCCTAAATTCCCCAATTCCTACATTCCCCAATTTCTACATGCCCCAATTTCTATTTTCCCCAATTCCTACATTCTCAAATTTCCAAATTTGCAAACTCCAAAATTTCCAAAATTCTCAAATTTCCAAAATCTCGAATTGTCAAATTCCCAAAATTCCCAAAAATTCTCAAATTTCCAAAATCTCAAATTCTCAAATTCCCAAAATTCTCAAAATTCCCCAATTCCATAATTCCCAAAATTCTACATTTTTAAGTTTTACAAGTTCCTATTAGTGATCCTCCACATTAGCAAGTTCCCTAACCTAAAAATCTTCAAACACCCAAATTTCCCAATATCTAACATTCCAAATTTCCACATTTATTTTTACACCTAATCAGTCATATTCAAATGCAATCAACCCGCACAATCATGGCCGTACATTTCAGTTCCCAAAAGATGATTTTCCTCGATCATGAATCACATTCAACGTTTTCCTCTTTTATGATCACGTCACGTGTCCTGGCTCCTGTCGCGTATGCAGCATAACCATGAAGCTTCCTCCTATTGCTATTCTTCTCATTCGTCTCTCCTTTTATTCCTGGACTTTCATCCTATTAGAGTGTTATTTTCTGTTCTTTTACCATTTCTACTTTTATACGGGTCGCGATGGGAAGGTTTTGTATTTTAAATGACATGGTACATATTGTGACGAGGGAATTGATTTCGGGAATTGACCTTTAGAATTAAATGGAAATATGAAACTCGTTTTTATTTTAAACAGTTTCGACTGTATTTTGAATGGTTAAGGAATTAATATAATCACGTTGTCATAAGTTAAATTAGATTTTCTTGTAGCACTGCGACTTCTAAGTTTCTTCGCTTTCCATACAAACTAGGTAAAGTCCTCGAGGGAAATATGTCAAGTCTAATATTTAGATCAGGTGTTCGTTTTGATTACATTTATGAATAAAATTACTCGATTTTGAAATTAAAAAGTTTGTGTATTTCTACGTTTCCAAATTTTTCATTTCCAATATAAGTTATCAAATTCCTAAATTAATCTTTAAACGACTCTATTTTTATATCACCAAGTTTCAAAATTTCCATTTTTGAAAATGTATAATTTCTACATCAAGGAAATGGATTTATTAACAGCTGTCCAGTGTAAAATAAAACAATCAAATGAAGGGTTGAGCTGTTTAGTTAACATTTGCGTGAAATTACTGTTCACGATGATAATATAGAATATAGTCTAAACATCGTAGACGTGGAATGGTGTCCGTCTAGTTGCGATAAATCCTTCGTAAGCGTATTTCCTTGGTCGGTTAACAGACTTGGTCGAAACGAGTATGCAGGAATTAGACGTAACTTCACTGAAGCGATTGACTGCATCTGCTCAAATCGCATATACGTGTAGGGATTGCTTGTAACCGCAAGTTAAATCTTCACGAACGGTACCAGGACTCTATACTTCGAGTCTTTGAACTTCCTAACTGAGGACATTCGGTATTGGTTTCAACGTCGATAACTTTGCCATCGAATAAGTAATCAACGTGACCCATATAATACCCTTCTATTGTATACGGAGATTCGACGTAAGTTTGGTTGCAAATTAACTGCCTTTGAGAAGGATCCAATATGTTAAATTATTATAAAATAGAGTAGCATTAAAATATTACAGCAAAAGTATTTTTAATACAGTACATTAAAATGAGTTCTGTATACGAAAAAATCATAAGAAGGTATTTTAGAGATCATAACAATATGGCGGCGACTGTTCACCTCGAATATTAAACATATGCGCAGTTGTTAATTTTACATTAAAATTATGCGCAGTAAAGTTTTTAATTGTTTATTCTAGTGAATTTATTGTATGCACTTCACTGCGCATGTTTATCGTTTCCTCTTATCAACTGCGCATGCGTTTACTGTGCCACGTTGCAGTTGAGATTATTAACAAACTTTATGTGTTCGTAGCAATGACTGAAAATTACTTTATAATGAAATTGACAGTGACTTCATAAGCTAAAGTATATGAAACCTGCTTGTTACGAATAATAACAAACTGTGATATTTTATATTGTAATACGAAGTTTGAAGTAGTGTATCTGTATTTGGTCTCTTAAATTGCCGATTTTCTCTGCATACATCACTTTTCTATTACTTCGTACAATATACTTTATCTTTCCGAGAGTGCACTCGACTCAGTCTGGCTCTTAGAAACATAATTCTTCCTCGTACAGAGAATCCTCACATTTCCGTCGCATACATCTCTTTTACGTGACCCTGTGCAATACATCTTGCATTTTTCCAAAGGTGAACGTTTAGACTCTCACGTACAGAATTGCTTCTAAGACAGAATCGATTTTGCATCCCTTTCGTATCACTCTATCATAAACCTTGTACGATTTGTGAAGTGAAATTGTCAAATTGTTGCATACCCCTGTTTTGTGACGTCCTATACGATTTGTATCCTTCCGGTATCGGCAGTGCCACGCAAAAAGGATGCAACAGAGAGGAAGGATTAATAAAGAGTTTAAAATTTCGTGTCCGTATCGTTGATACGTAGTTTCTATACGGTGCACGTCGGTCCAACGATACTCTGCATCGAACTTTGCCGTTCGTCGTCGCAGTCTGTTTGTTCCGTGCTCCATTTCCAATGCAAATGTCTGGGCGGTGCGGCGGCAGCGTCGGTGGTGGCGAAAGAAAGTTGGCGTACGGGGCGTTATAAACTACCCCTGATGCGATGTATCCGTCCAAACGATACTTATTTAAATCCCTTAATCTTCCGCGTGGCTCCCGTTCTTACGGCGCGTTCGCGCAAAGAACAAAAAGGGGAAAAAACGATCGTGCCCGCGATTCGAGAGCCCGGAGAGCGTTCTTCCATGTCTCTGCTTTTTCAGCCACCTTCGCGCTAGGAACTTCGAGACGCTCTTCCTACGGATTCACGCATTATTCCAGTTTTTGTTATCCCTTCGATTTTCGTTACAGCTGGAAAAACCTGTGGACCGATCGTGATTCAGCAACGTGTCACGTTCTTTGCCCGCGAATAACGCGCTCGATACCCCCGTGAATGATGCCTTGATTGGTGCGCGTTCGTTCCGCAAAATGCGAGAATTAATTTCATCGGTTGCCGGCGTTCATCGATTTCGAGATATCCCGCCGTGGAATGGTAGGAGAAAGAATATCGGATTTTCTTTTTTTTTTTTTGCATTTTTGCAGTGACGCATTGCGCAACCCACGGATATAAAACCTCTTATGCGGTTTTGTCTGCTTTGGCCGGCGCTCGTTAGGGGTGCGCTGATCAACATATCAGAGGGTAACGTGACGTTTCTTTGTTGATAGCTTTCGCTTCGAGGTACTTTCGATGTGGAAGAAGTGGATGATTAGTTGTTGCGAACTTTTTTGTGAAGTTTAAGGGTTATGTAAAATTCAGAAATTTTAGTCGAATATTTCACTGTGATCAATTCCTTTAATTATTAAATTTCCCAATTACTACATTCCCCAATTCTTACATTACCTAATTTCTATATTTCTCAATTCCTACATTCCCCAATTCCTGCATTTCCCAATTCCTGGATTCCCCAATTCCTGGATTCACTAATTCCTATATTCCCCAATTCCTACATTGCCCAATTCCTACATTCTCCAATTTCTATATTCCCCAATTCCTGCATTTCCCAATTCCTACATTCCCCAATTCCTACATTCCTCAATTTCTATATTCCCCAATTTCTGCATTCCCCAATTCCTGAATTCCCCAATTCCTGCATTTCCCAATTCCCACATTCCCCAATTCCTACATTCACCAATTCCAATATTCCCCAATTCCAACATTCCCCAATTCCAACATTCCCCAATTCCTACATTCCCCAATTCCTACATTTCCCAATTCCCGCATTCCACAATTCCTACATTCCCCAATTCCAACATTCCCCAATTCCTACATTCCCCAGTTCCTACATTCCCCAATTCCTACATTTCCCACTTCCCACATTCCCCAATTCCAACATTCCCCAATTCCTATATTTCCCAATTCCCACATTCCCCAATTCCAACATTCCCCAGTTCCTACATTCCCCAATTCTTACATTCCCCAATTCCTACATTCCCCAATTCCTACATTCCCCAATTCCCACATTCCCCAATTCCTACATTCCCCAATTCTTACATTCCCCAATTCCTACATTCCCCAATTCCTACATTCCCCAATTCCCACATTCCCCAATTCCTACATTCCCCAATTCCCACATTTCCCAATTCTCACATTCCCCAATTCCTACATTCCACCGTGCTGTGAATATTTCACTGTGTTCTTTGGGTATCTTAATGTAGTGAGATACAGTTGATAAATTATGAGAGTTGGGTGAGTTTGGAAATTTGATGATTTGCTGCTGTGCTTCTGAATTTTTAGATTAGTAAATTATCGCAGTTGAAAATATCAAGATTCAATTTCTAAATTTTCTCCACTTTCCTACATTTTCAAGTTCATTCTTTTCCAAATCATTGAGGTAGGAAATTAACAAACCACTGATTCACGAAGTTACCAAAGTGCTAAGCTACAAATTTACCAATTTCATAACGTTGAAAATATATGTACGAATATAAAATATCCTCCATGTGTCTACTTTGAAACCTACCATGTATGCTAAAACTTATATTCACTAATTTCATATGAAACATTTTCATGCGAATATTACGTAGCAATTTCCATAAAACCTTGAACTTAAAATGGACGTGACATAAATATTACCTTGCGGTACTCTTTTAGCAACAAATCAGTTCAGACCTTCCACCAATAATTCTCCCCAGTAATTTTCCAGAGGGACTACCAAGAAATATATCTTCGATAAATCAGTTTCCATCGATATTATTCAGTTTATTAATCTCCGTGTATAATAGAGACTGTATCAGGCGGACGTTACATATTACATCATTAAACGAATGAAGGTTGAACGTAATAAATCCTAATTTCTCTATCCAATCGAGCAGTGATCCCAACTTATAATCCAACTATCGACGCCCTTGTGGATTTATGATACGTTAATCGTTATTGAGAAGCAAGAAGAAGCTT
The DNA here is from genome assembly GCA_945859595.2 of Megachile willughbiella. Taxonomy (NCBI): domain Eukaryota; kingdom Metazoa; phylum Arthropoda; class Insecta; order Hymenoptera; family Megachilidae; genus Megachile; species Megachile willughbiella. The sequence goes on from OX243807.1 coordinate 7,063,893, forward strand.
CAAGTTCGGAAAGTTTTAATTAGAATTCGAAATTCCCCTGCCCATCCGTAATCAGGTTGTAAACTTCCAAGATAAAGGAGAGAGCTGATTTTTAATCTGGGGAACGATGGGGAGTTAAATTCGTAAACGTAATTCTTCGGATAGCGAACTTTTATTTGAAGCCTTAACTTTCATGGAGAAAGACTTTGTTTAATATTTATTTTTGAATTTGGTCAAATTTTGTGAATTTTTATTCGAATATGTATGCTTGATGAATATTTTTATGTTCTTTCGCTGTTCCAATTATGAAAAAGATAATTCGATTGTAAGGCTACAATGAACAATTCTATCGACATCAGTATATCAGTTTTTATATAAACCCTTAAGTATAGTAGAATATTTTTATTATAGTATATGATAGTATGTGATAGTGTATTCTTACTCAAACATTTATTATTCTTTAACATAGTCATCCTGAACATGTAAAAATAAGGGTAATAAAACAGTTTTACCTGTACATGAAATCCCAAAATAAAATACATCACGTATATTTCTGATACTTCGTTATAGAGTTAAATTCGAATCGTGATTATGATAAGTATCAGAATTATCACGAGCGCGTATTTTAATTCGAAATTGCAGAACGATAAGGATTAATCGATATCGATCGTTGTTCGAAGATGTTTGTACCTGATAGAATTGAAATACAAAGCAAACGCAATTATTAAAACGTCTGGGCTCCAGCATGGAATTTATTTGGTGATCACGCTCCGTACGCGTTATGCGTTTATTGACGTTCCATTATACGCTTTATTTCGTTCGCACGGTAAATTTGAACAGTGCGGTTTATTTTACTCGAGCGGAGCATTTATTTAAAATTTTAATCATCCAAAGTCGGCCTTCACCCCGCGTATTTATATCGTATGATATATTTCAACATTTGATAAGCTTGGAAATTGCTGGATTAAAATTGAGATTGACTTTATATCGCCTGCGATTTTCCGATAACGCTCGAAATTGGGATATTCAAATAAAAACTGGATGAAATTTACATTCCTTTTTTTTCGGCCGTGGCTGTTGCAAAAACGAGGGAGTTGAGAGTCGTTGATTGCGCGTTAACGTAAGCAATTTCGTTTTTATGTTTAACTTATAGCTGCAATTTAGTTTGTATGTTCAATAAATGCACCGGTCACTTTATGACCGCGACGCGGTAAGCTGAAAAATCGTCACATTACATTTTATTTCTGTAATTTGCTTCGAGGACTAATGTATTTTTCAAATTTTAATTTCTAGGCAATCTAATGATATGTATGTTTCAATGTTTATATGCTTTAATAACTCAATTAAACTCATACCCACTGTTTAGTATGTTTACGTACCTTTATGTTTCACACATTTACATTTCATTGCATAGTTTTTCAATTCTGAGAAAAGTGTACGTTTACTCGTGCAAGTAATACTAATAAGAAAACGAAAGTGTTTTCTGTTAATCTTCATTACTTATAGCACAGATTGTAATTCAAAAATATTGTATTAAAATATGTAGTAAATGTACTAAAATATTTTTAATACCACATTGAGATGAGTTTTGTGCAAGAAAAAGTCACAGTTAGAGTCATAACAATATGGCGGATGAGACCTTTTTACTAAATGCTCACCTCGAATGTTAAACAAATGCGCAGTTATCAACTGTACATTACAATTATGCGCAGTAAAGTTTTTAACTGTTTATTCCGGTGAACTTATTGTATGAACTTCACTGCGCATGTTTATCGCTTCCTCTTATCAACTGCGCATGCGTTTAATGTGTCAAGTTGCAGTCACGATTATGAACAAACTTTATACATTCACAGCAATGACTAAAAATTACTTTATAATGAAATTGGCAGTGACTTTATAAACTAAACTGTCTGTTCATAACAACCAGCTTATTACGAATAATCTTTGAACGAATTGTGGTATTTAATATTGTATTCTTTCGAAAAAGGACTCGACTTTCCAAACTATGGTTCTTAGGTTTTACTAAACTCATTATACTATACGTTACGAAAAGTGACAAATAACAAATTCTATATTACTGACTTATTTAATAACATTGATCCGTAAATTACGAAAAAGTCGTTTCGTTTATTGTTCTTTTTACTGACCAACTCAGAGTCGGCTTTTTGTTCTCTATTTTTGCGTATAGATTCGTTTGTACCACCGTATCGGAAACAGCCTGTATATTGCACTTCTCCGAATGAAAGATTCAGTTTTATTTACGCTGGTCTAATAGCCAGATCGTTAGCTCCGGAATATTCCGCATTCTCATACGTCAGGAAAACCGATCGACAACAATGGGCCGAAGTTTAATCTTCCGCGCGGCTTCTGCTCATCCGTTCGAGCAGAATGAAGCAGAGTCGAGGGGAATAGCAAGTGGAGTGGTACTAGTTTTATGAGAGGCGTTCTTAATTTTCCAAGTGTCACAGGTCAGCGTACTCACAGCGTAAAGCAACAGAGGCTGTCGCTGCGGGATCATCGATCAGAATCACACACAAGAGGGACGCATCCGAGGGAAACTGCAAACGTTTGCCATGGACGTTCGATCTGTTTCGAATGGCGACCCACGCATTTCAACCTCATATTCCTCGTGATTTATTGCATTCGCGTACGCGATCAGATGTACTCGTGTCAGACAGCTCTGCTACCGGAACGGGTCTTATTGTTAGCTTGTATTACATTGTTATGTATCAAATGACGGATTTCGGAACATACAAATTGATCTGATTTATTTGTTTATTGCTTGTCAGGAAAATCCGATTGGGTATACTAGTTTAAATATAAAGGTACACACATGTGTGTAATTTATGTAAATATACAATATTATTTCTATAGACAAAATTGATATGGAATATTATAATTTTGATAATTGAAACCAAATACAATATAAATATAATTTTCTATAGAACTTAATAATTAATAAATAATTAATTATTTATTTTATATTAGATACATATATTTTTATTTAATTTAATTGTCAACTACTGCAATTCTAGAATTCCAAATTTCTGAATTCCCAAAATTACCAAATCCTTGTCTCCAAATTCCTAAATTCCCAAAATCTCAAATGTCACATTCCTCAATTTTTTAATTCTAATGTTTCCAAATCCCTAAATTCTAAAATTCTAATATTTCCAAATCCCTGTGTCCCAAAATTCTAATTTCCCAAATTCCCTAAATTCTAAAATCCAATATTTCAAAATCCCTATGTCCCAAAATTCTAATTTCCCAAATTCCCTAAATTCCAAAATTCTATTTCCAAATCCCTATGTCCCAAAATTCTAATTTCCCAAATTCCCTAAATTCCAAAATTCTATTTCCAAATCCCTATGTCCCAAAATTCTAATTTCCCAAATTCCCTAAATTCCAAAATTCTATTTCCAAATCCCTATGTCCCAAAATTCTAATTTCCCAAATTCCCTAAATTCCAAAATTCTATTTCCAAATCCCTATGTCCCAAAATTCTAATTTCCCAAATTCCCTAAATTCCAAAATTCTATTTCCAAATCCCTATGTCCCAAAATTCTAATTTCCCAAATTCCCTAAATTCCAAAATTCTATTTCCAAATCCCTATGTCCCAAAATTCTAATTTCCCAAATTCCCTAAATTCCCTAAATTCCCCAAATTCCCTAAATTCCCCAAATTCCCTAAATTCCCCAAATTCCCTAAATTCTAAAATTCTAATATTTACAAATCCCTAGATTCCAACCTCCTCAAATCTTTAAATCCCCAAAAAACAATCTTCAAAATCCCGAATTAAATTTTTTCGACTTCTCTATTCTAAAATTATCATCTCTCCCGTCTTTTCCATTCGTAATAAATGAAAATAAATTATTAACTAATGTGCACACGATCGTCAATAAGTCGCCTGACTCCAAATAGCAATCGATCTTTTCAATATTAACAAAATGTGATTAGCATATCTATATTTTTAATCGTTCGGGTATCTAATGGTTCCTTCAGGTATCCTTTCATCGATGGCATAGGCACGAGAATGTCGAATCGATTGAACGGTTAGGTACCTTTGATTTCTGGCAAGAGATCCGTGCAGTCTCTTTGAACAGTTTTTCAACGTCTGAGAAAATATTTTCTCTCTCCGTCAATATCAAAGGTATCTCCAGAGTAAACTCGTATGTCGGCGGAATTTATGTCAGCTCTTTCAAAAATTCATACTGCTAGTTGAGAGGTTAAGCGAAGGCCAGTAATGGAGAAAATGATGTTAAACGCGTACGAGTGACCCATGGGACTGTAAACGCTTTAACGACATCGTACAGTTTTGATTTTACCGAAGAATTCAATTATTTTATTGTAAACTCCTAGATTAAAGCTACAGGGTGATCTGTCTCTTTTTAAAACCAGTACTGAATTTTTAAAATTATTTTCACAATTTTTTCTCAAAGAGAATAAGATATTTTCTTAATACTTGATTTAGAGGGAAAAGTAATTTGGTGTTGGTGGTTGAAGATATTTAAATAAATTTCATTATACGTGTGTAGGTTCCTGGATATGACATATGTACATATGTAGGATTGTACGTATACATATGTGTACGTATGTAGATTTATATATGTATATGCTAACACATACGTATGCGGAGTTATTGGTATATATCTGTATGTAGGTAGATAACTATGCACATACATATGTACGTGTGTAAATTTATACATACAATTACACATACGTACTATAGATTTGTAGGTCCACACCTATACGTGTATATGTGCACATGTAGATTTATAGGTATGTAATTATAAACGTACGTATGTAAAATAGGTTTACATATAATATAGTGTAATAGGTTTACAAATATGCATATATATATTTATAGGTATTTACATATGTAGTATTATACATACCTGCATATGTACATATGTGAACACAATTAGATGTATTTAATACATGGAATAATTTGGGAATTTAGCTACATAAACAGGATAATCCAAGAAATTGTTGCAAATAATTTTTTTTTAAATGAAACATTCTATCACAAAAAGCATTGGTTCACTTTTTAAATGGTTCAATGTTCCATCACATGCAGTAAAATTTTCCTAGAATCAAGTAAAAACATACACCACTTAACATCAATCAATCTATGTATTATCATACATATTGCGTGAGATAACAGCCCGGCAGAGAAATTAATGGAACATAAACGAAAGATAAATAATTTTCCATTTAAATTTCTTCCTCGCAATTTTAAACGTGGAATAATATAACGCGAAAAAAAAAATGTTAAACGTCTCATCTCGCAAATTGATTTTACGTGCATACGATGCTATCAAAGCACTTGCCATCGAGTGAACCAGCATGCGTATCAGAATTTAAAAATTACAGATTTAAACGAACGTTTCAAACGTCCGCTCTCTACTCCAACGATTTGACTGCTGTCACGTTCAGATACTGAATAATAAATAATCGAAATGCTATTTACAGTTGGCTCAAATCATGTACAACTGACCTGCCCCAAAGAGATACGTTGGACAGCGAAAAAAAAAAATGCTGAACCGTTCCACATTTCGAATGTGTAGTTTTAAGGTTAAGTAGGCGAATTTAGGCTGTGCGAATGAAAAGTTGCTCGCGTATCTCGGGTGAAATTTAATGTTTGATTACTCGACGTGTTTTGGTTTAATTTGGTTAAATTGGTTTGTATTAATTATTTCAAGGTTTTAGTATAAAATTTAAGAGAGAATAATTGCTTGCTATTTAATAATTTTTGTAGGTTAGGTTAAATTAAAATTAGGTAAAATGTTATTTAGTTATTTTTACAATTAGTTTATTTATATTATTATTTAGATGTGATGTTAATATGTCAAGTAACTAAATTATAATCATAATTTTATTTTTCAAGTATGAAGGATTTAGATGTCTATCTACGAATTAAAATCTGTTAGATGTGATGTTAATTTGTCAAGTAATTTACTAAATTATAATCATAATTTTATTTTTGTACGAAGGATTTAAATGTCTACCTCCAGTAGCAAAGAAGATTAAAAACAAAATTGAGTTGTTCACAGATCCCCTCGAAGTCCTACAGAAAATTAATTTAGCCAAATTATCAGCAAAATTAATTTACGAAATAGCTAGCTAAAAATTTTCCAAGTACTCCATTTCTAAATAGGAAAGAAGCTTATCAAGGAAAGTAGAAAAGAAAGTCGGAAGGAAAATTGAGTTGTTCAGCACCTTATCCAGCGTTAGCCGTACACGTAGCCTGGCTTTTGGCTCTTAGGACGGTTTAATTGAGATTTCGTTGCCGAAATCGTCCGACAAATTGCAATGGCCGCGAATTTCGATGCTGGCGAACAAAGTGAAGTCCGGACACGTCGGTCGATTCCCCGCTGCAAGCAGCTGGCTAACCCTGTAAAACGTAGAATGGAGGAATCTTATAGGATCGATTTGGTGTTCGAGCATCGACGTTCAGTTTCTTTCTTCTCGTACAGCTCGTTTCCCTCCCCGTACCACCTAGACAATCTCGCCCAACTTTCCAGTTCTCAATCCCTTTCCACCCTTTGGCTCACTCGATACCACCCTATACCCTGGCTTCTTTCAACGGGCGTAAGCGCTTAAATACCTGCTGAATCTCGACGAGGCCAGGAAATCACGGACGAGAGGAGTCACTGAAAAAAGGAACAACCGAAAAGTAACTGCGCGAGATACCGCAGCTCTTTTTGCTACCTGTACACGTGTACATCGATGAAAAAGTATATCAGGGATTGTTCTTTAATCAGATAACTCTCCAGGTGTATTCAAAATTTAAGAATACTATAGGTAGAACAAAAATGAGATGTACAGATTTTAAAGTAGTCAAATCACGACTGATGTCAATGACGACCATTGTCAATGATGAGTAGAGCTTTCAACGTTCCAGTCGATTATAAAAATTACCGAGATACCAAAACACGGTTTTTATCGACGTTGAATGATAGGTTCCTGTCATCAGATTGCCGCAAGAATTCATACAGCATTTAGGGTGTCTCAAGAGCCCACCCTCAAAATTTCAAGTCGAAAGACCCAAAATTGTAGCTTGTACCTCTCAAGCCCCGAAAGCAGGGAATTATCAAGCGATTACATATCACATTCGTAATATCTTCCTAATCTTCAAAATTAAGGATACATTTCTGGAAATGTATGACTGATTTTGATCAACAAATGTTCTTGAATATTTATTAACCTTTATGCATAAATACTTGCTCTTTAAAATAAATTTCACTATCTTAAATATTTGAAGAAATAACTGGAATTACGTATCCATCCAGATTTATAACTGTATTTAAATCCATAAAGTTTCACTCGTGTGTTCTTCACAGATACCCATGTAAACATATCGACAGTTCGCACATTCTTTTTCGAATATCACCATTCACCGCACGCGATATTACGAACTATTTTAACCGGAAAATAATGTTTAACAATAGCAAATGCTTTTGAACGTTGATACAGGTAACGCAAGCCAGAGCACACACATACACACCTGCATACATACAACTCAATTGCGGTCAGAATTTGCATGCGCGTTGCGCGCGATCTCCTTCCGGGAAATTTGGACGATCTACGTGTGTACGTAGCTCCCTTTCGTCGGGTATATCAGCCTCATTGTTCGAAAAATTAGATTGCCGGCAATCAACGAATCCCCGTGGATCTCTGCTGCGAATACGCGTCCTGTTATGACAAGAATACGCTACGCTTCGTTCCGGGCTGTATACTGATCTTTTTAGTGGTTTATACGGTTTGTAATAAGGTATGCTTTCGAATAAGTGAGTTTTTGTTAGCACGAAAATGGTGTACGGTTATTTACTTTCGTTTGAAACGTAATGAGGAATATTGTGGGCTACATTATCGGAATGAGAAAAGTGATAAATTGGCTATTCATGATGTGTGAGACATACGTATGTGCTGGAGGTATATTTGGTATATGTGAAAGATAGGTTCAAGATATATTCAAGATATATTCAAGATGTATTCAAGATCTATTCAAGATAAATTCAAAATATATTCAAGATGTATTCAAGATCTATTCAAGATAAATTCAAGATGAATTCAAGATGAATTCAAGATACATTCAAGATACATTCAAGATAAATTCGAGATAAATTCAAGATATTGTCAGATATTGTACAGATGTATTCAGAATACATTAAAGATGTAATGAAGATGCATATATAACACATATAGTAAAAATACATGCAAGATACATTCGTCAAATTCCAGATAAATTCCAGATAAATTCAAGATAAATTCAAGATAAATTCAAGATAAATTCAAGATAAATTCAAGATAAATTCAAGATATTGGTAGATATTGTACAGATGTATCCAGAGTACATTAAATATGTAATGAAGATGCATATACACATGTAGTGAAAATACATGCAAGATACATTCATCATTTGAGAATCTGCCTACATGAAAATTTAGTAATTTAACAATTTGAAAATATTAGTTGACAACTTGACAGTTTGACAAACTAACGATTTGACAATTTAATACTTTGATAATTTGACAATTTATAAATTTGATATTCTATTTGTCTACCTATTTTATTCTATCTATGCATTTTAATATTCTATTGTATAGTACATTGTATGGTATTTTAGTATATTACATAATCACTTACTGTCAAACATCCACCGGAAATAAGGGATGTTTCACTGATCAAAAGATGACTACAAGATTTAGCCACCTACGAATTTAAAGTTTGCAGCGAAACTGTACAAAACGACAATCTTAACGTCCTACTTACTCATCAGAGCCAGTTCCGTGTAACTTCTTTCTTTCGTCCAAAGTCGAATCTACTTTCAAGAGAACTCGTTTCGCGTCAGTTACTAAGACAAAGAAGAGAACAATAGTGCTTCTAAAGCAATTGACAGAGGACAATTTGCAGCACCGTTCTCATCAGTACGAAACCAGAATGCAGTGGTGTGCAGATGTAGGAGGAACGAATGAGAAGACCACTGCCACGTGGGCAAACTCTTGAATAGCACTATTCTATGAAACTTCCCTATATTGGTCCACTTAATTAACAAAATATCTGCACAAATTTTGCATAAAAATATTTTAATATTTTTGCTTATACAATTCAGGTAAACAAACACTTCTTATTTCACCCATAAGTAGTTAGTTTAGATAAATTCGATAATGACTGGTGAAAAATAGCTTAAATAATTTAGAGATGAAATCCCATCAGAATGGAACATTTATCGAATGTTACTATTTAAATGCAAGGTTTAGCAAATTGGCCTACAATGACCTTGACCTTGAAATTGACTTGTTGTCAAGGTTAGTTCATCTCCTCATCTCATTACTAAACTTCGTTAGGTTCCATATCACATATGTTATTGTATATACTATGTATATGCATGTGTATGTATATAATAATATAGATGTAGGTACATATGCGTACACACATACATGTGCACATAATATATGTATTTATATATGTATGCATAATATGCATATGTTATTCGTATGGGTATTACATAATCAACTTTGTACACATACGAAGGCACTTTAAAACCCAATCCAAATTGGCCCTTTCGCTACCAAATCATCTAGTTCTCCCACAAAATTGAATTCGAAAACCAAAACCAGTTCACATATGATTATCTCCAAACTTACACATACGATGTTCAAGAATATACACACATGTTCACATGTACGTGGTAGTACATGTTCATATATCGAAGAAAAGGTTTGAAAGGTGCCTTTAAAATAAAATGACGGTACAAGTCTGGATATTTACCAGCTACACCTCGCATAAGCTTGCGACTCGAAGGAGTTTGCAAAAGGAATCATAGATGAGGTACTCGCTCAGTATAAGTATGCTAGCTGAGACTTACTTTATTTTTACTATTTTTTATCCTGCGATAAGAGGACAGGTCGTTTCACTTTGGAAACTAGGAAAGGGATTGTTAAACGTACATAGGGGTATATGGTGTACATAGAGAATTTTAAGTGTGTACCTATGAGGGTGAACACGGGGCCTATCCCTTGGAGTAACATGATCCATTGTAACCCAAATAAACCAGGGACATGACATGCTGCTTTAAGGCACCGTCACACTATAGTCACGCTGTTCGATCACCTTCATTATAGGTTAGGGTTCTTTACTAGGGAGGCTACTTTATGAAGCCTACACCCTATGGGTAGATTTTAATTCTACGAGGTACAATGATTTTCTGTTGAAAATGTTAGGATGACTCTTTTGAGTGCAGTGTTTACTGATGCAGTAATATTTTGAGAATCAATTTCAAAGTAAGACTGCAGTGACCAATTGTCCACTATACATTTCACATATGCATAGTTGCATAGTCCATCAAAGGGTTTAAAATAAAAGGACTGTTCTAAAATATATGAAGCTTTATTACAAAAGAAAATTCCTCGTAAAGGTCTTGTTGAAAAATGCTATATATCATTTATGCAACTTCATGCTCAGCAGCAAGAGATATTCAACGACCCTTAATAATGCAAGCTTTGGATGAGCACGGATGCGAAAGACTTTCTGAATGAGGGCACTGTAAAATTAATAAAACACCTACTGATATCGGATCGATATCTGAACACTGCAATATTCTGTTCTCCAATCGGCGTCTCCTTTTTCAGATATCTACATATAGCATACTTCATGATACTAAATACTTCAGTATTTATCAATCAGTACATAACAGGAAGAAAAGTATATAACGTGTAAAGCAGATAAGTATTTACTGCAATACATAGGTATTTGTACCTGTTAATTTTATAAACGTGAAAAATGCTGAAAAATAGTAGTAATTCGATGGCAAACTTGTATCTTACAACACTAGTACTGTGGTATACTGCTATATAGTTGCACTAATACCCTAAAATATTATCACACTATAGTACTATAATACTGCTGAAGCATATTGTACGTAGAACGATAAAATTCCGTTATCGAATGCCAATACAAATGTCCGCAAGAAGAAAATAAAATCTTGGATATTTCTGTCGGTGAGACACCTTAAACAGCGAAAAATGGCCGCCGTCTAGTCTATAGCAGTTACCGCAATCGTCGAGTAATAACGTGTCAAATAACGTTAAAACAATATCACGAGAGTGTCGTGCACTGTGCAACGGCGAGCTGCCGTGTTTCATAGCCGTGGTTAACCCGGAAACCACCGAGAGACACTTCAAAGGTGTCAAAAAGGCTTGACGTTCGCGGAACAACGGTCAAAAGTATCCCGTTTTCGGTGCCAGCAACCGTGTGCATAAATTCGTGGAACAAACTGCCATTGCAGGGGTTTCGCATGGCTACGCCCTTAGGTGCAATGCATAACCGCGACTGCGGTACATTTCGAGGTATAAACGCGTTCGGGGTCGACGGAGAAAATTTTTCTGCAATATGGAGTTCAGGAATTTGAGAATTTACCAATTTAATGGTTGGGAAATTTGAAGTGTGTGGAAATTTGGGGTGGGACGTTGAAAATTTTGGGAATTCTGTTGGAGATGGAATATTAATTTGGAATCCAAAAATTTGAGGATTTAGAAATTTGGAGGCTTGTATAATTAGGACACTGAAAATTTTGAACGGAAAAATTTAGGGATTCGAATCGAAAATTTCGAATTAAAATTTTAGCAATTTAGAAATTTAAAATATTGAGTTTCGAATCCAGAAATTTGAGAATTTGGAGTATTGGAGCACTGAAAATTTTGAACTGAAAAATTTAGGGGTTCGAATCGAAAATTTCGAATAAAAATTTTGGGAATTTAGAAATTTAAAATATTGAGTTTCGAATCCAGAAATTTGAGAATTTGGAGTATTGGAGCACTGAAAATTTTGATTATTGAAAAATTGAAAATTTCGAATTAATATTTTGAGAATTAGAGATTTAGATTCAAAGTTATAAATCCAGAAATTTGAAAAAATTCTTAAAAAAATGTAATTAAACTTTCTTTAAGAACACCCGAATAAGGATTATTCGAACAGTAACAGCAAAATATTTACAAAAAATCCGATATGTTATATAATAATTTAGCTGGACGTTATTTTTGGTTCAACAATTTGTAGCAGCGTTTCCATAGACCTTTTTCCACCGCGTCATAAAGTACACGGCGAGATAAATTTCACCAACAAAATTGCGGAACACCCTGTATAACTGATGTGTCGGGTATAAGTCTACCTGGCGGACCAGCTAGTGCACTTCATACACGCGTACACATACCAGTAGTAGATATACAGGTGTATGAGACCATATATAGCGGGCACAGCTGTACGTACACTCGGGGGCAAATCTCCTTCATATAACGACACACGTGTAAACCTGACAATTTTGAACTTTTTAATTTCTACAAGTTCAAATCTTTATTTTGAAATTGTTAAATTACATGATTTTATTAATTTCTGAAATTCATCTCTACATTTTTGAATATCTAGTTTTTATATTTCTATATTCCTAAGTTTTCAAAATTACAAATTTACACAGTTACATTTCTTCTGGTTGTCAAATTTGTATAGATGTAAATTCTTTAGTTTCCAATTTAATAAATTTCCAAGTCTCTAGATCTCTAAATTCGTATTGCAAATTTCTAGATTCTTATATCCTCAAATCCCAAATCTTCAAAATCGCTAAATTTTCAAATTTCTGGAACCCCAAATCCCTAAATTCTTAAAATTCACAAATACATATGTTGTCAAATCTCTATGTCGCAAAGTGTCTAAAATCCCAAATCCCTAGGTTCTCGTTAAGTCTCCAAATCTCTAAATTTTATTATTCCCAAGCCCCAAAACCCAAAATCCTCAAGTAGCTATATTTCCAATTCGCCATGTCCCATTTCTAGACCCTCCAAATCTCTAGATTTCTATACTTTGAAATCCCCAATTTGTATTCAGAGATGTCAAGGTCCACAAATTCTTAGATACCAAGTTCCTAGATTATCATACCTAGAAATTCTAAATTCTATCTCTAAATTCCTAGGTTCCCAATTTCTATCTTCACAAATTTGTAAGTCCTCAAATTCTTAGATACCAAATCCCTAAATTGATGTATCTATAAATCCCCAAATTCCAATGTCTCTAATTGTCCACATCCTCAAATTTCTGCATCCACAAATTTCTGGGTCCTCGAACTCCATCATGTCGAATCCCTAGACTACCATATTTACAAATCCCCAAATTCCAATTTTCCCAACTTTCTAATCCCCAAAATTTCAATCTCCCCAGCTTCCTCAACGTCCTGAAATCTCTGCATTCACAAATTTCTAGGTCCTCAAACTTCATCAAATCGAATCCCTAGACTACCATATTTACAAATCCCCAAATTCCAATTTTCCCAACTTTCTAATCCCCAAATTTTCAATATCCCCAGCTTCCTCAACGTCCTGAAATCTCTGCATCCACAAATTTCTGGGTCCACAAACTCCATCATGTCGGATCCCTAGACTACCATATTTACAAATCCCCAAATTCCAATTTTCCCAACTTTCAAATTCCCAAAATCTCAATCTCCCCAACTTCCTCAACGTCCTGAAATCCCTGCATCCACAAATTTCTAGGTCCACAAACTCCATCATGTCGAATCCCTAGACTACCATATTTACAAATCCCCAAATTCCAATTTTCCCAATTTTCTAATCCCCAAAATCTCTAGGTTCTCAAACTCCATCGTGCCGAATCCCTAGACTGCCATATTTACAAATCCCCAAATTCCAATTTTCCCAACTTTCTAATCTCCAAATTTTCAATCTCCCCAACTTCCTCAAATCTCTGCATCCACAAATTTCTAGATCCTCGAACTCCATCATATCGAATCCCTAGACTACCATATTTACAAATCCCCAAATTCCAATTTTCCCAATTTTCTAATCCCCAAACTTTCAATCTCCCCATCTTTCTAATCCCCAGAATTTCAATCTCCCCAACTTCCCAATTTCCAAATTTGCGAATCCCTAAAATCCCGAAAAGTCACCTCTGCTGGGTCCATCCCCTCGATTGTCATACTTACCCTAAGGTAGCTAGATTTGCTCTCGACTGTACATACACGTGTGTTTACATATACACTGTCGTAGTTTATCGTATGCGGTGCTGCATCGTAAACTGCATCGTTCGCCGACAATCGTCGTCCACGGTGGAGAAACGTGGCGCTCTGGTGTCGTCCTTGTCGCAACCTGGTAATCTCGCTGTTGGTTTTCAACGACCCTCCTCACACAACCCCTTCGCCTCCTCCCCCGTCCCCGCGGTTCCTCCATTCTTGTTTTCAAGTTCCGTCGTTCTTCGACGAATACAGAAAGCGGCGTCGCATGTACACCGACCAAAACGTCGTTTTCTTGGCTTTCTCTAATTGAACGAAGCGCCTAGCACGCCCGCCAGTGAATTTAACCTGCGCGGCTTCACTTATTTGCCCTCGAGCCTATGACCTCTGCCGCGTTCAACTTTGTGCCGTCGAGGAAATTGCTCGTAACCCCAACCTTGCGCAAATTAACAATACGAGTTAATGAACACCCCGACCGTCGAAAATCATTTTATCGCGGGCACAAAGGCTGTGTACGCGGGAAACAAGTTTTCGGGACATATCGTGGCAGCGGTAGCACCCGCGAATTTTCTTCAACTCTGTTATAGTTTACGGTGTGGAAGAATTAATAATCGAGGTGGTTATTGTGTGTATAGAATTTAGGGAAATTAGATGCGTTTTGGGGAATTTGTTTTCAAATCTTTTAATATTTAGGATTTAGGTTAGGGGTTCTTCTTTTGAACACTTTGGAGGTTTGGTGGTGTAATTTGGGGAATTATAAAGTAGGATGGAATGTGGGTGATTCACTGATAGATCGAGGGAAGCTGTTATTGAAGTAAAAGTTTGAGATTTGGGGAACTTGCAATTTTGGGACGTTAGGATTATGGAACTTTTGGATAGTAATAATTTTTGAAGCTTGTAAATTTCGAAAAAATCGTAACAGAACCGAAACACGATACAACGTTTTAATTCGTGTTTGATCCTAATCGCATCCACCCTCTTTCTGGATTAAATTTCGAGAATGACTTCTTAAGGAGCGGCATTATATCTGATGGACACGATCTCCCCTACGTGCAAAGGGATGAGCCTTCCGCAAGTCATTAATCATTGAAATTGCTAGTTTTTTCGATAGAAACCACCAAGGGTGCGAATTGTACAATTTTTCAAGCCTGCAACGTATTCACGCGTGCACATCCATTCCGATTGACGCGAATTTGACAAATCGTTAAATGAAAAGGGTAACAAGAAAGCTCTGTAGCCGCGGTGGAAATAAATGTTCGTAGCTCAAGGTTCCTACGATATCTTATCGATCAAATTCTCAACGTATCGCGATGGAAACCTAAAGAAAGTTCCAGCTAAGTTTCCAATACAATGGAATTCGACACGAATCGTATTGACAAAGTCGAGGATGACATTTCTCTTCGACCAGCCACGAACGTTCTTTTCAAGGGTTTCAGGAAAATGGCTTCTTTCGATTGTCTATGATCAAAACTCCCGCAGATGTAATTTCACGACGGCTAACCTGATTCCTCGCTCGTGGAACAACATCGATGACAAAACTTTGTCGAGTAATTACTTTAGGCTTCGTTACACTTGTAGGTACTCATGCTCTTGTGCCTCGATGTCTCCATTTGTAAAGTAACTGCATTTGGATTGCAAGTTTCTTTTCGAGATGTCTCGTCAAAAATCGGATATTGATATATTAAATTATTTGATCATAACTATGGACAAAATTTTAAACAATTATTTTTAGTGGGGTTTTCTTTGTCCTTAGTATTTGTCATAAGATGTACTATTTATTGTAGAATTTTTTATTCCTTATTATTATTTATCATGACATTTATTCTTTCTTATTATTTATAACAAGATTTGTTATTTATTATCATTATTTGTCATAAGATTTATTATTTGTGAAGAGATTTGTTTTTTCTTAGTATTATGTATTGGGTAATTTATTTGTTATTCCTGTAAATTTTTGTTAAATTTTATAATATTACTAGAGGTATACATAAAACGTTATAAATAATTTGTTACAATTTTAATTAGATTACAATTTGAATTATTATTGGTAATAATTGGTAATTAGCAATAATTGGTAATTGGTAATGATTGGTAATAATTGGTAATGGTATAATTTGGTAATGTGATAATTTGATAATTTGAAATTGAAGTATTTACAAATATGGAAATATTAATATTTTTAAACTACTTTGAGAACACAATTTTTAATTTACATATTTTGAAATGGACAAATTTCGATATTTTGCAAGTTCTAAATTTCAAAATTCAGGAACACCAGCTTCGCAAATTTTCTAATTTGTACGTTTTAAATTAAAAAATATTTAATATTGGTATTTGGTAATTTAAGCAATTTAGAAATATCGAAAAATACTACTAGAAAACTATAAATGCACAGAACTACAGAACAATGCAAATTTCCAAATATTAAAATATCAAATTTCCAAATTTCCAAATATCAAAATATCAAATTGAAAATTTTCCAAATATCAAAATATCAAAATATCAAAACATCAAAACATCAAAATATCAAAACGTCAAAATGTCATATCAAAATATCGAAATATCAAAATATCAAAATATCAAATAGAAACATTTCCAAATATAAAAATAAAAAATTTGCAAATACAAAAGTACAAAAACTCACAAATTCCCGAACTTCCCACCATTAAAATTTCCAACTTTAGTCCTCAAACTCTCGCGAATTTGAAAAGTGCGTCATCGGAGAAAACGGAATTTTCCCCCATTTTTTATTTACAGCTTTAATCCAAGCTACCCCGCATTCCGATGAAATTCCGCCGCAATTTCTGAACCTAATACACCGCTCATACCGTCCGGCAATAGTGAGTAAATAAGACTAACCCTACGAACGTTTGTTTTATAGCATTCGTGCACTTTCATGTTTTCACGCAATCCAAGTTCCCATTCCCACTCGAATTTATGAAGCAAGTTCTTCGAAATAATAATAAATCCTGTGAGACGTGAACGTTTGTTATATTTAAAAACCCGTTACTCATCGGTCGCCGCCATGACAGAAACATCCGTGTATTTGTTTTTATATTCGCCACGCTCGCAACATCATACATTACTCGATGTTGTTGCGCAACATTGATTTATATCTCGAATCGGTTTTTAAACGTTCTTTGGTAAAAGAATGTGTCTGCGATTCCGATCGATTTGCGTCAAATCGTATTCGTCAAGATAATGCTTCTAATCGGGATGTAATAACGTTGTTTCCCGTATACGCGTTACGATAATTCACAAAATCTGCTTATCATCGCCGGAACCGGCACACGCTTCCAAAGTTAAGTCACATAATTTAGGTATATCGGATCAGAGCTTGCAACTTTCTACAAATATAATCTGATTATGAAAAGCTGACTTGTGCAACTTGTACGCAAAGTTCTACAAACAGGAATATCCTTCATTTATTACTCAACAAATATTTTGTTCAGGAGTATTATTATAGATACTTATCCATTTTTAACAACTATCGCACTGATTATCGCCTTTATCATCTTTCGTAGAAATGGGGAATTCTAGGGATATAGAGGTCTAGGGACGCAGAGATATAGATAGGGACGTAGGTATGTAGGATATAGGCATATAGGGATTCAGAAATGTAGGAATATGGGTATATAGGGATCTAGGGACATAAGGTTACAGGTATCTAGGGATTTAGGGACGTAGGAATATAAGCATATAGGGATATAGGGACGTAGGGATATGGGCATATAGGGATCTAGGGACACAAGAATATAGGTATATAGGGATCTAGGGACGTAGGGATATAGGCATATAGGGATTTAAGGACACAAGAATATAGGTATATAGGGATCTGGGAATCTAGGAACATAGGCATATAGGAATCTAGGGACATAGGAATATAGATATATAGGGATCTAGGGACATAAGAATATAGGTATATAGGAATCTAGGGACGTAGGGATATAGGCATATAGGGATTTAAGGACACAAGAATATAGGTATATAGGGATCTAGGAATCTAGGAACATAGGCATATAGGAATCTAGGGACATAGGAATATAGATATATAGGGATCTAGGGACATAAGAATATAGGCATATAGGAATCTAGGGACATAGGAATATAGATATATAGAGATCTAGGGACGTAAGAATATAGGATATAGGGATCTAGGTACACAAGAATATAGGTATATAGGGATCTAGGGTCACAAGAATATAGGCATATAGGAATCTAGGGACGTAGGGACATAAACATATAGGAATCTAGGGATACAAGAATATAGGCATATAAATGATTTAGGAACGTAGCGACACAACCGTATAGGGATCTAGGGACGTAGGGACATAGACATATAAAGATCTAGGGACGTAGGGTAATAGTTATATAAAGGCACAAGAATAGAACAATATAGGAACTAAATTTGGGCATTTAAGAATATAGGGTTTAAGGAATATGGACATGTAAGGACCCAGAGATCTAGAGACATGTGAATACAGAAATACACATGTGTATATTGATCTAGAGATTTGGAAATTTCAGAATATAGGAATATAAGGATACAGGTACCTAAGAATATAGGGAATTTCTTGCACTAATTACAACATATACAATTAAATATTCTTAACTAAAATGACTATAATATAGTTCAGTCGCAGTATACTATCTAATAACCTTACTAACTAGTTATAATACATATTTCACAATTAAGCTCAGATCACACCCCTACAAATAGTCCATATTCAATATAAAGTACTTAAAGTGGTGAAAGACATCAGTTTACTTTACCCTGATACTTTGGATAGAGTACATTGACACCCTATATCAGCCATTAGTTTCCACAGGACCAACAAAATCCCTATTTCCCACAAATTTCCGACCCGGATCATTGATCTATTCAAATATATGGTCATACCCCTCTTGCCGAGTGTCCTTGTACCCAAAGAAGGGATGGGCTGCATAACTTTGCTGATGAATCCATTTCCCGGCACTATTCTCATAATACCCTCCACCCCAGTTCCGCTTATCAACCACTTCCCTCATTGCTTTCTAACTCACATAAAGCTGATTGCTTCGAAATGGCTCCGGAAACTGATTCACAGGCTCCTCTGTAAGAACAAATATGTTCGAACCTCCAGTAAACACCGATTACGAATATAAATATTATTTATCCATAACCTTGTTTCAGAAAAATTCTGAGGAAATATGGAAATATAGAGCAGATCGATTACTGTCGACGTGTTAATATTTGAGATTAATGAGATTAACTCAATGGAGTTGCTGAAACCCTTCCCGTGCTTTGATGAGACTTACACCTCAAATGTGACAAACATTTTGAATACTCAACTTGAAATTTAGGTCCATTTGCATAATCAACCCGAATATAAAATACATTTTCTTTGTTCGATTTAATGTTATAGCCTTGAATTAATTTTGACGCATCTGATAAATAAATGGGCAAGGGGTGACTTAAAAAGAACTTGGTGTTACTGCGGTAACTTAAAATTAAGACTGCAATGTGACTTCTTATTTAAATAAGTGTATTTCCGACATTATCGATAAATTTATATGAACATTAATAATCGCACTCCTAAAGCAGGTCATAAAACCGTCAGAGCCCTCTCAATCGCAGCTCCATAAATCGCGAACTGTATCTAAAAAATGCGGAAGTTACGACGCGCACGCGCGAAGGTCTATATTTTTCGTCGTTCGAAACTTTTAAGTAAATCTCGGATCCGCTTGCGATTCAGCTCGGCGTAGGCCGCTCAAGCGTATAACTTACTGCCGACGCCATCACCAGTTCTTAGGACGATAATGATCCATTAAGAAACTCGGAACTCGGCCGTTTCTGTGAATACTCTGGGTTAGCTGTCGGGACGCTTTCTCACGGGTTGGGAGGGGAGCAAGAGAAAAATGGAGAAACGTTAATCGGGGAGAGGGAAAGATGGCGGGAGAAACGGCAAAGTCTTTCGACTTTTCATCGAACTGGAAGGAGTCGTCTTTGTGTTTAACGGAGGGTACCAGCATGCGGTATGGGGAGAAGGGTTCGCCTCCCCGTTCCAGATGAACGGATTTCGTTAAAAGCAGATTTACATTTCCTCGGCCACTCTCTTCCCTGTAGTTTCGCGACTGAATCCGCGTTTCTTCTAGTTTCGGAAATTGCACGATGAATTTACGCTTGATTTCTCGCAGGTGGATTCGTACACAAAACACCAGCCGCAGCAGTTCCCGCAACAGAAGGGGGAACGTAACGACGCTGTATCGCCCCATGCCGATCAGATGGAGAATCTACAGTGGATCGAGATACGAGTGAACCTTCAACCGTTCCATTACTCGAATGGCCAGCTGAATTTACGATGCAGTGCCCAGATTCCTGGCATATATTCGGCGATAAGCGAGGTGCAGCTCGGCGGTGGATTGCGCGAACCTGTGCCGGAGAGAGGTAACACGAATTTTCTGCTAACTTATAAATCACCACGGTTGAATATGATAATGGTCTACCTTCGACCTGGAAAAAATATGTCGGGAATCCTAGGTAATCCTTTAGAAGCTTCCTCTCTTCATCCGTTTCTACGTTCTTCAAATATTCAAGGTCATTCTGCATCTCTGTGCATGTAATCATTATTTAGTTTAGATCAATTATTTTTTGTGAAGGTAATCATTCTGAACAGTTCTCTCCTCTTCGGGTAATCGTTTAACCTTAATTTTAGAAACATACGTAAAAATATCGTTAATGTGACATTTATGGACTGCATCGATAGCCTTCAAATAGTTTGTCATCTGAACAATTTTTTCCTGTACTCGTCGTTTAATCCTAGTTTTAATAGATGCAAGAATATGTTAAGGTAATGATTTCGAACAACTTTTTCTTCCACGTCTGGTCTTAGGAGGTATCTGTACAAACATCTTTGATGTAATATTTACAGAGTATTTCATCAAGGTTGATGATCTTCAAACACGTTCTCAAGATTAATATTCTACGTAACTTTGCAGTCAAGAGTAAATTAGGGCAAGTGCAACAACCAAGGGCGAAGATACCACTTGTTGATTTTTAGGGATTTTTGAAGATGTGAAGGGATTTGCGAATCCACGAATATAGGAATCTAGAGATTAGTTTAGAAATTTGAAGATTTCGGAAATTGGAAACGTAGCAATTTGGAGATCTATGGATTTGGGGTTTTTGGAACTGGTAATCAGGAATTTGTGGACTTGGATTACACAGAAATCTAGGGATTGGATCATTTTATTTGGTGATTTAGAAATTTGTGATTATAGAGATCTAGGAAATTGTCACCTTATAGGGAATTCAGAAAACTAAGGACACAGTATTTAAGGACTTTGAAATCTAGGAATATGATGATGGAATTTTGGAAACTTAAGAAATTAGGAATTTTTCAATTGATGGTTTTAGAAATGTAATTACTGCAAAATTTGAATCGGGTATTAATCTAATTTGAGCCATTAATAAGTGGGCAGTTAGAGGACGGTTAGTTAGTGAACGGTTAGTTATCGAACGGTTAGCTAGCGAGCGGTCAGTTAGCGAACGGTTAGTTAATGGTCTAGTAGCGTATGGAGCGATACTGAGCGAACCGACAATCATAAAATATCGAAATCTTTTGAAATTAACTTTGAGAATCACTGAATCACCATAGTTAGTCTAACAACCTTAAATGCAAACAGAATAAAAACAAAAACTTTGTTAAATATACAAAAATCTTTGTGTTGATATAAAATGTACCTTCAAAAAATTATTAATATAGAAATTTTTATTTAGAATTTCAACGAATCTCCTACTGAAACTATTAAATGACAATTTAGCATCCGGAGCCACAGATATCGAATTTTTGACACCCGGCAATCGGTTTTGAAGGACGTATGTATACATCGCTCGCAGAAGAAAGATTAATGGTTAGCGATGAAATTTTCCAGAAAGCCCAAAAAGGCACGTCTTTTTTTTCGGTTCCGCTTCGACACGGTGGCCGACACACCTGTCTCTCGACAAACCCGCTTGCGGCCAGTTGACGTACGCTGCGGGGTAATAGTTGCACGCTCGAGCTCCCTGGCTGGGGGATTAACCGGTCGATCGCATAGGATAATAAATTTCGAGAGTTAGGGTCCACCCATTCGAAATCGGAAAGGAAGCCTCCGGTGCACGCTGCGCTCGCTTCCTGCACGCGACGTCGACGAGATTTAATTGACCAGCCACGGATAGAAACCTCAACCCCTATTACCATCCCCTTACCCGCCCCTTTGTCCTCTCATTCATTCTGTTCCCCCTGTAAATTATTCGGTACTATCGTTCAAAAGTCCATCCTTGAATGCACAGAAGTGCACGTATTGAAAACTATTCTACGAGTGTTATGAGGTATGTTTCTATTTTTATTTCAAGATATAGTGTGCAAAATACAGCTGTAGTATAGTGATAACATAGAGGAACTGTATTATAGTGTATTTCACGAGGTATACGATACTGATTGTATGCCTAGTACTCCACGTTAGGATTAGGTTAGGATTAGGCTACGGTTTGGTTAAAGTCTGGTTGAGGTTGGGTTAAGCTTTCATTACGGTTTGATTAAGATTTAATTGACTAGTGTAACAATTTGGGTTTGGTTTAGCTACTGTAGCCTTGCTATACACTAGCGAATTACAGGAAATGCATATATGTAACTTAAAATCAGAGTATCATTTAAAAAAATTGTCTATTCCTCTGCTACTATTACAGGTTTGTATTTATCAAAAGATATGGACAACAAAAATGAAAGTAACCTAATCAACCGCATAATCTAAACGCACACATGGCCTAAACATTCTAACCACAAATCACAGAAACGCATACGGTGAAAACTTACAACTCGTTAAATACTTTCGAACAATATCTTACAGCAATTTCTGTCGCAACTTTGACATGACGATACATGGCTGTTTCCCGTGTAACAATGCCATAGCGTGCCGGCACACGTTTTCGTCCGCAAGGTTGCGTGTCCCATAATTAATAATACGCGTGAGAATCAGTATCTTCGTCGGAGAAGTTGCTCGACATCGCAGAGAATTCCAGGATCGAGAAATATGCATGGCACCGGGAACGACTGCGTATTTGAATTACTTGAATGGGACCAGTATTAGATGAAGCCATTTTCCTTCCACGGATAACCCGTGATATCCGCATTGCGCGAACTGCGACTTGATAATTAATGCAGGAAGGACTCGTCAGCTTTATATGTACAGTGGTAAAATTATTCGCACCCACTCAATCCGATCGTGAATGACGCTGGTTGCAATAGGTGTCGACGATTTAATATGTTATAAATGATATTGTGGACAAAATGCTGTGGCAGGAAATTTTGTGCTGTAGACATATTTACAGTGTGCTACATTGCATACATCGTTTATGTGTCAAGGTTATGTGAATCATATTATTAAATAGGATTGTTAGGATTGCAATATTATGGTTACAATACTTTAAATATGTTGCTGAGGATGTGTAGAATATGCAAAATGCAATAAGATTATTTGGAGACAGAAATTCCTTAGAAATACAAAATTTACATAAAAGACCATTTTGTTCATATATTTTATTTACACCTGAATCTTGCGAGTTCATCTGATGAATATTGTGAGATCAAATTTGAATCATTTTGTCATCAAACTTCAGAAATTTATATTGGAAAATTGGGACCTTCAGAATTTTTTAAATTAACAAATTTAACTTTTACAGTTCTGAAAAATTTACTAAGTGGATAATCATCTGTTACAAACGTAAGAAATATTTTTAATATTGTAACTCTGTCATAGTTTGATCTGATCATGATAATCATTTGATTTTTTAATCATGATAGTCTGATGGTCTGATCATGATAATGTTCTGAAAATAATTATCTGATAATCATTTGATCATGATAATTTGATCGTCTGATCACGATAATTATTTGATGAAGATCACATGATGATGATAACCATTTGACCACGATAATTATTTGATCATCTAGTCAAGATAATCATTTGATCAAGATAACGTGATCGTCCGATCGATAATAATTTGACCATAACAGTACATCCTATATGTAAATTCAGAATACTTCGTAAAATTCCACATACTAATGCACAACTATTAATTCAACAATAAATGTTATCAATTTAACGAAGATTCTTGCAAGAACTAATAAAATCATTTTCTCATTAAACCGTACGATGGCCCGTTGTATCGCTAATTTGAATTGAATTCACTTTCATCTTGTTACACGAGAATTCTCTTTAGCACGACATTACGTGGCTCTTTCAAACCTGGACGAGAAGTGCGAATCAATCTAGCACCATGGAAACAAGAAACGATGTTACTCTCTTAGCGAAAGATAATGAGATACATTTAATCGTAGAATATTTACAACGTAGTACACACCCAACAGAATTAGATGAATTTCATTCTGTTTCTACCAAATGCAATCTTCACGTTGTTCTGGCCAATTAAATTTTAATGGAATACGTATGTGGATAACAACTTTCGCCACTCTGAACTAATTCCAAAAACTTCTCAAGAATCATTTAATCCATTTCGTTGCTGTTTTTAGAGTGCATTGATTTTATTGTTTATTAACAATTTGTTGATTTGATTGTTTATTTAAATCCACTTATTTGATTGTTTATTCAAAATCTACTGATTTGATTGTCAAAATCCATTGATTTCATCATTTGATTGTTCATCAAAAATACATTGAATTTATTTATTAAAAATCTATTGATTTGATCGTTTATTTAAAAACTGATTCGATTGTACACATCGATTTCATTTGATTGTTCATCAAAAATACACTAAATTTATTTATTAAAAATCTGTTGATTTGATTGCTTGTTTACAATCCATGGATTTGATTGTTTACATAAAATCCACTATGTTTATTTACTCAAAATTGATTTAATTGTTTATCAGAAATATATTATGAATTGTTCAAAAAAATTGATGTAATTGTATGCTAGCAAATGTGACCTCGAAATTGGTTTCCACGTATGTGTGCACAGTGCACAATATACAACCTAACCTGCAGTATCTGCATGATTCAGATTTCCGCAGTAGTCTAATTCGAACGTGGACGATATTTAATTTTTTATCATACTAATCCCAGTGTTTGCACTCCTGCAAAATTGAACAATTTTAAATAAAAATGATTTCATTTAAAGACTATCTTCATTAACGACAAAAATTTGAAGTTAAATTTGATGATTAAGGAATTAAATAAGGCAAATTTGGATCGAGTGTAATTCACTTATAGAGGCTACTGTTAAAAATATGTGAAATATATTAAAAAGTCGAGAATAATTTATTTTGTATTCTATCTGAATTATAAAATTTACATTCTACAAATGGAACAACCGATTCTTCAAATTTGGATTATGATAAATGTTGATCAAGCTGCTATCTTTATATGGGAGATACGAAGTATCATGTACGTGCAGCTTTAATCCATCGACTAGCGCACAATCATGTTGTTTCGGGATAGACATTCAGCTATGCAGCGGTAAACCAGAGTTATTTGGGATAGGCAATCAACTATGCAGTGGTAAACCGAGATATCTCACGTGATACGAAGGGAAAGTACGTATGTGGGTCACCGTAGATGGTTACCACGTTATTGTGATTGTATATTCTTGGAAACCGTAACTGCTTTTACACCTAAAATTTAAGACAAATTATACACACTAGTTTCTTCCTATAAATATATAAATTTCTACAAATTTCTTTCTATAGAATTACCATACCTCATATTACAAGCTAGTTAAACATGTAGATGTCTTCTTCTTAAAGAAACGTTGAAATGTGTCGAAACTGAATATGTATGTTAATTATGTATGCAGAAAGTTAAGTATCGTGAAATTATGGTAAAAAATAATATATGAAAGAATGCAGAAAATGGTATCTGAAGTGACATATTCGATATCATAAAATAGCTAATAAATAAATTACTAACATTTTGATTATTTACTGTTTGGGTATCTATTTTACTGTAAAATATTACAGAACATGTGTGGCCTCCAACTTTTGTAAATTTATAACATTACAAATTTCAAAATTCGATAACCCTTAAATTATCAAACTCCTTGAAAACGTCCAAATTTCTCAATTCCATAAATCGAGACGAATCTAAAGGTTTACAAGCAAAACTTGAAAATTTATTTCACCGACACAACGTACACTCCCAAACAGCGCCATTGTCCCAACTTCCAAACCTGCTCATAACTCTTCAAGATCACAACAGACCCGAGTACAAGTTTCTTAACAAGATCATCGCCTTACAAGCAACTAAATCAGTTATTCGTTACAAGCACGATAGAAACCCTACTTTCGTATGTCAACTCGTCCTGCTCCGGCAAAAGTCTGAATAGCACGGCAACTAAAACTTTCGCGATGAAGTAGAGTGAATCGAAATTAGATCACCTAGGAAGGAAATAATGAAGTCATTCGTCGAAGAAGATCTCAACGAGCCAGCATATTACAGAATCTTCCGTGTTCAGTTTACCTCTCGTGCAAAAATCCGACTTGCACGCAGAAGTTCGGCGACAAGCAACAGTAGAAGTCTCTTTAGATCCTCCATCCTCTTTTCCAATGGAATCGTGGTATGGCTGAGGGGGACGGGGACACATAAGATTCGGTCTCGTCGAGAAACTTGCACCGAAGATGCCGACTGCTGGGGTTCTCGTCGCCGTTTCGAAAGTTCGTCTAGCCCTTTTCTCTCTTGACCCCTTTAAAGACACTGTTCCTCCTCTTTCGCTCGTTTACTATCCTTCTCGGCAACCCTAACCCTCCAACGAGCCTTCATTCCAGTGGCTTCGCGAATCTCTTCCGGAATCCCCGGACGCTGATCTCACGTAGGACGATCTCATATTGGACGAGCAACTAAAAGGGAAGGAAAGAGTTTAAACGTCTTTCAATCTCCTTTTACGAGTCTTCAGAGTCGTACGATAAATCGCTAATGGTTTCTGGATCGACTGTTACTTGCGTAACTATGTGCTTATTTCGTGTGTAACTGCAGGCATTGTAAAATCTTTCACTTGCGGTTGATACAGTACGTCTTCAGACACCATTTTCTTACTGGAGTAGGATTCTCTTTGGTGAAGTCAAACAAAGATTCTTTTTGGTGTGAAAGGAAGATTTTATTTACACACTTTAAGTTAACCCTTTCCTATTTATTTATCAGATGCGTCAGTCAAGACTATTTAGGGATATATTAAAACGAACAAAGAAAATTAAAATGTGAGTATTTTATATTCAGGGATCCCTGATAATGCAACTTATAGTTGGACCTAAATTTCAAGTTGAAGAGTATTCAAAATTTGAGTAAGGTTTGTCACATTTGAGCTATAAGTGCGACTCACCAAAGCACAGGAAGGGGTTAATCGTATCACAGGAAGTATAATAATAATTTTAGATTGAAGAGGTTATGTGCCAAAATTTATCGTTACCTTCTCATAATATTAATGGATTAATAAATTAATATTATGAGAGTATAATATAAATTACTTTGTCATAACCTTGTGATACATACGAATTTGATGTGTTTCAGAATGATAAATTGTAACATATAGGTCGCGTTAACTGATGAAAATCCCTCCGTAAGTGAACGCTCACCAGTTGGTGAAATTGTACATCTTTAAAACTCAAGCCCTAAACTCCTAGCCTTTTAATGTGTGATTGGAATATCAAAGAACTTTATTAACGTCTTCAAATCTTGTACAGTAGTACTTTTGAACAAGAACACAATTTAAGTACGATTTTTCATTAATATATCATTAACGTATGATTTTCTAGTTGCATCATTCATAACTACTACAATCTTAAGACAAATAACGTAGGTTAATACACACTTGTCGTCACAGCCTGATTTGCCAAATCAAAGTCTGCTTTGTCATGATCGAACAGTGCGTCACGGGTGTGATATATTATAGGGCAAGAAATAGGAACGACTAATAGTAAAAGTAATAAGAAATAGTAAAACGGAAGAATTTTATCTAAATATAACGTCTTCCAACGGCTTGCGACTTTCAACGTACTTTTTCGACGTTTTCCGACTTTAACGAAGTCGCGCTGACTGATCGTTAAAATCCCTCCGTAAATGAACGCAGACTACCCCCACCGATTCGTGAAATTAATTTCGTGTAGCGGACCGTCAACAACCGTTAAAACATCGCAGTTATAATTATTTTATCTGCTATTTTAAAGATTATTCTCTCACCAAGTTAACACGTATAATTATAGATCTCCATAAGGTACGTTGCTGAATACATATTTCCAAAGCTGTCCATTTCATAAAGAAAATGTATGAACATAATTTGTTAAAATTAACAAAGAACGTGAAATTGACAGTATGAACACACAATATACATATAATAATTAATTTTCGTTCATATAATTATGAAATATCGTACGAAGTGAAACCAAATTTTTATCATTTTTTTCGAATACTGCAACTTCCCATAGAAACGTAGGAACATTGAAAATTTTGCATATAAGTTAAGAATGGCTGCTTTTATCGCCGGTGTTGAACGTACACTTTCAAATTGAAAATAAAGCGAAAAAGATATGTAAATAAGTTCGGTAATAACAAATGGTAGAACTTCATGTTGACAAGATTTGAAAGACCATAACCTAAGAACCTAAGTTATCCGGACCAAAACACGTCCATAAAATTTTGTAATGTAAAATTAAAGTAAAATGAAAGTTGAAGGCGGTCATTTTATCTGGTTGACAGTTCCAGTATTAAACGATGATATTTCAATAAAAGGATCATTTGCCTCGCGAACAAGGACATCAATAGAAATGCAACCTTCCCCCGTTTCGTGGATTGGCCAGCAGGTGTCGCGTCGCTTTATGTCAGATCCGAATACAGCCATTCAGATGCAATCACGTGAAGCCAGACAGGAAAATATCCTGGTTTACGGCTTGTAGGAATGCGTGTCGGTGTTCTAGCAGCTTCAGCTGCACGCCCAAGAACGTTATCGCGTGATTGATCGACGATGCTTAGTGTCGTGATTATCAGAAGTGTCTTCACGTCGATTATTTTGACCGATGAGTCCGCGGATATCGAAGGAATCACTTTTACGAGCTGCTCGACCGTGAAGGAATCCCCGACGCGGTCAACTTGAAGGAAAATCTATATAAGAATTTTCTCGTTCGATCGTATCGAGACGTATCTTTTCTTCGACCAATTCAATCTTTCATTATCGCGATGAATTCGTGATTGATCGACTTTTTTCATCACTTTCGCGCAAATGAAGGGCTAATCATTGGACATGTTAGATTCATTTATTAGGATTAATAAACGAAGACAAATTTTTGGACGAATAATATTCACAAATTATTTTGAATAATTACTGATTATTCTGTATATTGTTAAATATAGATTAATTAACAACAATTTGAATTAACACATTTCTTAATAGTTAGCAATTTGTAATAATTTTTGTGTAATAATTTGCTATTTAAAGTAAACTATTTTTGCTTGAATTATTAACAATTTTAATTGATCATTTTTTAATACGTACAGGTTTTTCTGTTAAATTTCGGCATTTAACAAAAATTGCACTAGGAAATGGACGATTAGTTGCAAATATTATAGTCGTTCTTATTAGCCATTATCTCGAAGCTCCCTTGTGTCGAATATTCGAAGCTTTAAACTCGAACCTTAAAAGCTGAGTTTTTAAGGCTAACATCATATGAAATTCAAGCTTTCAAAGCTTTAAGACTTAAACTTTAGAAGCTTAACGGTCGAAGCTCTTAAGATTAAAGTAAAGAAGTTAACAATAACTTTGTGATATCATAACATCATTTTTTATTTATTAGAAGATTTTGCTAAGAATTTTACCACGTAAAAGATTGCAGAGTTATTTCTCCTCGTCTACTGATTTTCTATTTGTTATTAAGTTATCCGTTTTTGTGGACAGTTTAAAATTGGAAATTACGTGTTAGGAAAATTGAAATTAATTTTCTTAAATAATAGTGACTTTGGGTATTTTAGAATAATGCAATTTTGGAATTTGAGAGATTTGAATTTATGGTGTTTGCAATTAAAGTTGTGATTTTGAGGTTTCAATATTTTGTGAGATTTTGGGGAAGTTGGGGAAATTTGGGAATTCTGGAATTTGGAAGATTTTGGGGAATTCTGGAATTTGGGGAAATTTTGGGGATTCTGGAATTTGGGAGATTGGAAAATTTGGGGAATTTTGGGAATTCTAGAATTTGGAAAATTTGAGGAATTCTGGAATTTGTGAGATTTAGATTTGGAGTGCTTGAAATTTTGGAAGTGTAAAATTTTCAAATTTTGAAGTCCTGAACTTTGAGATTTACAAATTTTGCAATTTTAGTATTTTATAATTTCGAAGATTTTGAAATTCTGTAATTTTGGTACTTTGAACATTTAAAACTATGAAGTTTCAAAGCTTCGAAAGACTCAAATTTTGAAGTTCTTGAAATTTGAAGCTTCGTCGGAATTTTGAAATTTTAATATAGGTATTAAAATTTCGAAATTTTTAAATTTTAAAGGTTCAAGATCGATATTACAATAATGCTCACACTTTGTTCAAAAAAATTCTCTATTTCAAAAATTGTTCCTAACCTAAACCTGTTTTCAAAGCACTAAACCACAAAATTAATAATAAAAGTATGAATAAACATAACCTAAAATAATAAAAGCAAGTATGTTAAAAATAAAGCAAATGTTATACTTGTATATCTATAAATTATGAAACTAACAATGAAACTTTTGAATCAACACCTAAATTTCAAAGCTCTGAAACAGCGTTTGAGAACCACTGACCTAACCTCGCAAACATAATCGAAATGCAGACGCAGCTCGGTCGTTATAGACCCGAATCGCAACGAAAAGCAACATCAAAAAGTGAAAACAAAAAAAAAAGCAGAGAAAACAGAAAAAAAGACAATGGCCGTTTCGCGTTGCATTATGCTGCGACAGAAATTGTAAGCCGGTTTCATTTCGTGAATCTCGTTTCAGGCTTAATCCCGTGTAATTTGCAAAGTTTTACGTCCAACAGCGTCGACTAACGTCGTCTTTTGTTCGTGCTTTTTTTCCCGTAATTTTCATGTCCCGCAAAATTTCGAGGGCCCCGAAGGGCAACACGCGCAATGACAACAGCGTCTTTTACCCTATATTCTATGTAAATCGTTTCTGTGAAACTTTCGAGTACTCGTGTCACGAACTTTAGAATGCCGGCTCATGAAGTTCACTGGAGAGTTTTTATATCAAGAACTCTCCGGATTTCCCTGCAGCTTAAGCCTCGTACACTTCTCAGAAAGCATGGTCACTTGAATTCCACTAGAAACCCTCTTACCGGAAACCCATACACCAATGTTACAAGCCGCCTTTGCATGTATATCGTATTTTTATACGTTGCGGCAACAATTCACTCGACCGGTCTTGGAAATTTTATTCAGTGTCGCCTGAAAATTTCCGCTTTGTCATATTTTCCCGCAACTTTCCGAGAAGAATGTGCGAATTTCTTTCTCTTTTTTTCTCCGCTCGGCTGAAAAACGCGTCTCCCGGGAAAATTGAGTTCGAATGGATTCCACGGAAAAATTTATGAGCCTTTGCCGTTGAATTTTATACCAGAATTTGAGAATGATTTAATTTCGAAATCTCGGCCGAAATGCACGTCTAATTGCAAATATACTTTGCACGCTTTCCGATCGAAAATTGACTGCGAAGTTGCGGCGAACTTGTCGATGAATTTTAAATGTTCGACGTTTTAGCTCTTTCGATGCTGCAACATTAATTTAACGTTTATTCCCTGAAATTTTTATATTTCAGCTACGAGAAACTCGGCTGAAATTCTTTCCCCTGAAATTATATTTATGATTTAGGTATATCTGGAATATCTAAATTTGTGAAATATTTGACAAAAATATGAATTTGTATTCCACAAAATTATACTTTAGTACATGTTTCTATTAGGTTTTAATCGAGGTTTTCTAATTTGAGGAATTCTAGATAATTATTTAGTATTTAAAATTTAATTAATGCAGTCCTAGTTTAAATTGCATTTTTGCAGAATATTTTATTGCATCTTCTTACATATTTTTGTAAATTACTGTTCTGAAATTATAGTCAGTGAAAAGGTTTTAATCAAAATTTTTAGTGGACCTCAAATCATTACGCAAATATTTAAAATTTAAGATAAAGTAAATATTTTATAATTATTTTCAGGATCTCTCGTTTTCAATCCATTTATGTCAATTATTATCTTAAAATTATATTCACTAAAAAAGTTTTCAAGGAATTTTAGGAATTATTGAATCGTATGCAATATGTTTAAGTTATTCGCGACACATTTTATTGTGTGTTTAATAATATAAATTATTATTTTCACTGAAACATTCCTAAAATAATTATGTTGTGTGTAATGGACCTACACAAGTTAATTATTTGCCAATGTGTGAAAATTACCACAGAAATTTACCACAATGTTCATGTAATTCACGTGCTTCTGCATCGGTCACACCAAGCAATTTCAATATTAATTATTCTTAATAACAATAATTGCATTGGTCGTATGTAATATTATTTCAAATTTGTTCTAGTTCACGCTGTTCACGTGCTTTATTCGTGAATATCATGCAAAAGCTAATTTGAAACAAACTTCATTATAAATTTGACAAGGAAAGAGTAATTGTAATACAATAATGTTTGAATTTTGCCTGATTAATCATTATTTATAATTTGAATAAAAATTTGAAAGTGCAAACGAAATTACAATATTCCAAAACTAAAATACAATAATTCTATCGATCTCCTTTAAACGTCAGACATCTACAATCAATTATAAACTAATAAAAATTAAATTTCCGTTCTACGCGTAAAACCCTACAATTCCACAAAATATAAAATGGCTGAACACCTCAACTAAATTACTGTAATACAATGTGCTATACAATGTGTATACTTAATATAAAATGTATAAGATAGTATGTTAAATCGAGTTAAAACGTAGGACAGACATTCATCGTACGTTTTCAATCATCCCCTTCAGGCAACTTTGCCATATTTTAGAGTTGTACTAACGATCGTAACAAATTGTTCAATTTCACCCATTTCTACAAATCGTCGCTCTTTACGTCGTCCATTTCGATAATGAGATCGGCCTCCGTCCAAATATTGAAATGTAATAAAATTCCTTACTGGAGCGGAAAGTTTCGCAAGGGACAGCATTAAATGGGACGCCAATAGATTTTACTCCTTTGTGCCGTGCTCCTTCGGCCGAGGGAAAAGTCAATTTCGTAAAAACAATTCTGTCGACCACGGGCCAGGGAGTAATATGTACGAATCAACGGACCTCGTAGCAGCCTGCAAAAGACCTGGCGTGAACGAAATGAAATTACCACGGGTGCAGAAACGAACGAATTCCTGTAACGTCGATACCCGGCTTTTGATGGAAAAAGGAACAAAAATCAACCAGCTCGACGGTTTTCAAATTAGACAAGATCCCGACATATCAATTTTTCAAATGATCCCATAACTGCACACTTAAGAACGTAACCGTTCAAAGGCACTTCTTACTTGAATATGCAGAATTTTCAATGTTCCTACGTTTCTATAGGAAGTTGCGGTATTCACACTAATTCATAAAAATTCGATCTCACTTCATACGACATTTCATAATTATATGAACGAAAATTAATTATTATATGTGTCTTGTGTGTTCATACTGTCAATTTCACGTTTCTTGTTAATTTTAACAAATTATGTTCATACATTTTCTTTATGAAATTGATAGCTTTAGAAATATATATTCAGTAACGTACCTTATGAAGATCTGTAATTATACGTGTTAACTTGGTGAGAGAATAATCTTTAAAATAGCAGATAAAATAATTATAACTGCGATGTTTTAACGGTTGTTGACGGTCCGCTACGCGAAATTAATTTCACGAATCGGTGGGGGTAGTCTGCGTTCATTTACGGAGGGATTTTAACGATCAGTCAGCGCGACTTCGTTAAAGTCGGAAAACGTCGAAAAAGTACGTTGAAAGTCGCAAGCCGTTGGAAGACGTTATATTTAGATAAAATTCTTCCGTTTTACTATTTCTTATTACTTTTACTATTAGTCGTTCCTATTTCTTGCTCTATAATATATCACACCCGTGACGCACTGTTCGATCATGATAAAGCAGACTTTGATTTGGCACATCAGGCTGTGACGAAAAGTGTGTATTAACCTACGTTATTTGTCTTAAGATTGTAGTAGTTATGAATGACGCAACTAGAAAATCATACGTTATTGGTATATTAATGAAAAATCGTACTTAAATTGTGTTCTTGTTCAAAAGTACTACTGTACAAGATTTGAAGACGTTAATAAAGTTCTTTGATATCGCAATCACACATTGAAAGACTGGGAATTTAGGGTTTGAGTTTTAGAGATGTACAATTTCACCAACTGGTGAGCGTTCACTTACGGAGGGATTTTCATCAGTTAACGCGACCTATATATTAAAATTTATCATTGTGAAACACATCAAATTCGTATGTATCACAAAGTTATGACAAAGTAATTTATATTATACTCTCATAATATTAATTTATTAATCCATTAATATTATGAGAAGGTAACGATAAATTTTGGCACATAACCTCTTCAATCTAAAATTATTATTATACTTCCTGTGATACGATTAACTTAACGTATGACTATAGTAAATAAAATCTTTGACTTCACCAAAGAGAATCGCCCTGTAACTACAGTAAAAACAACAGTGTCTGTAGATAGTTCAATCACGATAAATCAGACTTTGATTAGAATTTTGGGTTTAGTTCTAATTATAATTTGCAGAAGAGTGCGTGCAACGTTTTAACCTACGTTACTTATTTTGAGATTGTAGCAAAAGTTAACTGTTAACTAATTAACAATTAGTACAGTTAATGATGCAACTAGAAAATGATACGTTAATTGTACATCAATGAAAAATCGTACATACGTTGTATTCTCGTTCAAAAGTATCATTATAAAAGGTTGTTTAACTAAAGACATTAATAAAGTTCAGTGAAATTGCAATCACATTTTCCGTTAGCCATCAGGAATTTAGGGCTAGAGATATGGGGATGTATCAGTGAACCGGATCTGGGAACCATTTGTATTATCGGGAAAGGATTAGATACGGTAACTTTGAAACGTCATCCCACCGTGTATCTTGACATAACGATACTTTAAGCCTCTATTCTCTGTATTCATTGCAACATCTGTTGTTACCACTAGAATGCTGGATACGTATTTAGTTTCTGTATGCATCGAATTTGCAGTCAATAACACAGCTGTGCTGTCCAAATGAAAATCCACCAATTACCACTGATACGTGTATCGACGAACGTGATATCTATTCATTAAATTTCACCCGAATTTCGCAACAGACGCGCATTATTCTCGTACTATCAGTTCCAGCGTTTGCTAAATCGGATACAGAATTCTGCCTAACGAATCCTCTTATACGTGTAAATCGTATGATTACATGTAGTCAGACAGAGACATAGCTGGATGATAATTATTAGTGCTCAACATTATTGTGTCCTTACTAATGTTAGCGAAGATACGTTATTGCTGAATGTGTATTGTATATGGACTTTTAGGCTCAACTTGGGTAATTGAAATTTTGAACCTTTGAATTCTTGGAATTTGGAGATTTAGGGATCTGAGTGTTTTGAAGTATTTGAATTTGGGACTTTGTGTGTTTGGAAATTTTGAGTTTTGAGGATTTGAGGATTTGGGAGTTTAAGGGTTGGAGGAGTTGAGCATTTTGGAATTTAGGAATTTGGGGGTTAGAGAATTTGAGGATTTGTGAGTTTGAGGATTTGGGGATTTGAAGATTTGGGGATTCAAGGGTTGGAGGATTTGAGCATTTTGGAATTTAGGAATTTGAGGGTCAGAGAATTTGAGGACGTGTGGGTTTGAGGATTTGAGGTTTTGGGTATTTGAGAATTTGGGGATTTAAGGGTTGACGAATTTGAGCATTTTGGAATTTAGGAATTTGGGAATTTCAGATTTTGTGGATTTGAGAAATTAGAGATTTTAGGACTTGGTGATTAGGAGATTTGAGAGTGTAAGGGTTTGAGTGATTGAAAATTTTGGGAATTCGTGGATTTGAAAGTTTAGAAATTAGTGGATTTGGATGTTTGATGATTTGAGGATTTGAAAATTTAAAACTATATCTATAGATCCCCAAATATTCCCAAACTCCTTGGTATCCAAACTCCTACATCTCCAAATCCCTAGATCCCAAGTTCCTCTATCCACAAATTTCCAAACTCTAAATTTAAATCCCTAGACCCCCAAAATCCACATATCCCAAATTCCTAAATATCGTTAAATTCTTAAATTTCCAGATCAGATACCTAAATCACAACTTCCAACTGTTTAGAACCTCTAACACCCAGACCCCCAGCTAGGTCCACAAATTCCTAGATTACCATACTCTCCCATTCTCAACCTATCCACAAATGACCAAATTTCCAAAATTTCCTGGACCACCAAGTTCTCCCTATATCCTTCAATCCTGAAATTAACACATCCACAAGTATTCAAATCCCAAAAATCCTTGTAAACCATGTCAGAAGATTACCTGCGACACATGGATGTTACCTAGTCATATTTTTCCTAGAAGAGACGCCCTTGTACTAGTATATCTCAAAAACTAAGATCATGTGATTACATGAATATGAAGTTCACAATATCTATATATATAATACGTTATGTCTGTCCGTTGCTACTTTCAATCTCGATAAGGGTAAAAGGTAGAAACCTGATATTTTGCACACATATAGAACTGGCCGAGATAGAGTCATAGCCTTTCAAATTTTTCTGATTGGTAACCTATGACCTGAACAACAAGGTGTCATAGGTAACGCAGTAAGTGATTGAAAAGGGTTACTAGTTCTCTATAATGTATATGTTACAGCGAAACTCCGAAATCTGGAGAATGTCGACTTTCACCGGTGAATGTCAACATTCACATAATCGCTTGGTGTATGTCCGAAATATTTGCAAAGTACCCTTATTTCTGACTTACACCGGTAAATGTTGACATTCACCATGCACTAATTGTCGACACACACCGGAGAGGGTCCGAATGTACAACAATGTAATGAAATATTCGATCTTTCACCGACGTATTTGGTATCTGTTGACATTCACCGATGAAAGTCGACATTCTCCAATTTCGATCATTCACGGTAACATATATAATTCATTGTCTGCTTTATAAATTGCTGTCCAAAAGAGTGTGGTCCCGTGTGAATATCAAAACGTGGCAAGCAAAGAGCGTAATAACGTTGTGTGCAATGTGTGTTACAGTGACCTCGGATAAAGGAAGCGAAGCACCGACGGCCGCCTGTTTGATGATTCTGACGCTGTGTACGCTCCAGCTGCTTCTGAGATAGTCGCGACACGCTTGAGGCAACGGAAAGGGAGCTCATGGGCGTCGCACGATAAACAACGCACTAGTCAAACGAAGGGGCAGGATGAAGTGGATGAAGGGCAGTTTAAGGGACGTTCGTGCCGCCAGGGCAGAAACGAGTCGCGATTATTGTTGAATCGACACGACGTGGATAATTACGTGTTTTTCAGCGTGGTTCGGTTTTGTTCGGTGGAACGATCGCGTATGCCGTCGCTTCAATGTTATCCTCGTCGTACGTCCCCGATTGCCGATCGTTCGCCGAGATCGAGACGCAACAACACATGGTTCACCGATACGCTTGTCTGGACTATCGGATAAATGTACGCCGTGGCTAAGGAACATGACGCGAGATACGCTTTCCGACTCGACACATGCGTGTATCTCTCGGCCCAAATGCGTTTAGCCGCGTTCTCGATCAACGTGTCAGAATGCTCAAACGATGTCGCGTCTGGTAAGTAGCGAACAAACGGCTGATCGTTCGAGGACATGTCGAAGCTTCATTCAGAAGTTAACGTGTGTACCGTGCTTAATCATTGTCGGGAAAATTTACGTACACCTTGATCAGAGTTGTGTGGTCTGTCTTACAAGAGCGTACTCAGGATGTATAGCCAAACCTTGATTTCAATGTTAAATGTCATATGTGGAATATGTGTGAAGCATTAAGATAGGACTCAAGGAGTTAAAGAGATGTTTACTAAAATTTACTTTTAGTTTTCAAATCTGGGGAAACATGTAGTGAATGTTGGACCTAGAGACCTGTATCAGAATATAGGGACGTTTACTCTAAATATAAGTCTTTTCTTACGTCTTTTTTCTAGGTGAAGATTCTGCTTAGATCTAAGTTTTCAGGAGGTCTAATTTACTCTAGGTCTAGGTTTACTTTAGATCTAGGTTTTGACTAGGTCTAGTTTACCCTAAGTCTAGGTTTTGACTAGGTTTTGGTTTTGATTAGGTCTAGCTTACCTTAGGTATACGTTCTAACTAGCTCTGGTTTACCCTAGGTCTAGGTTTTGATTAGCTCTACTTTACTCTAGGTCCAAGTGTTGACTAGGTCTAGTTTACCCTAGGTCCAGGTGTTGACTAGGTCTAGTTTACCCTAGGTCCAGACGTTGACCAGATCTAATTTACCCTAGGTCCAGGTGTTGACTAGCTCTAGTGTACCCTAGGTCCAGGTGTTCACTAGCTCTACTTTACCCTAGGTCCAGGTGTTGACTAGGTCTACTTTATGCTAGATCTAGTTTACCCTATATCTAGATTTCCCTTACATCTAGCTCTTACGTCTAAATCTAAGAGTCTTAGAATTAGATCTTCTTAGCATCAAATTTCTTCAGGTCCAAATTTCTCTAGGCCTAAGTACTCAAATCTATGTTTCCCTCGACTTCAGTTCTCCCTAGGCCTAATTTATTCTAGGTCCAACTTTTCCAAGATGTGTTACCCTAGGTTTAAATTCTTGTCAATACTATCTAGGTGTTCATCCTAAGTCTATGTTGTGTCTAGTCCTTATCTCCAGGTTCAATTTTAATTTGGAAAAACATGTTTCTGAAATCATTTGCTTCATTATACACATATTCTACTCGTGTTTGAAAAATTCTCCATTCAGACATTATTTTCTTGAAGTATACAGTTACCTGTGAGTGTGATTAAATTGTTCGTAAATACACATAGAGAGATTACTTGTTTCACACAATTAAATGTCGTGGGTACACTCATGTGATGCAGACTGTAATTTGTACACAGAAGAGTAAAGAATAAATACAGGGTTATTCAACAGAAATATCGGCATTTTGATCTTTGTGGAGGTAATGGTATCTCGGTATCCATTCCCTTAACAATTTTTTATATTAAATCACAAAACCGTTTTCGTTAGATAATTTTGAGTCAACGTCCTCAAAATGAAACTGAAATCAGTTTTAAATGTGAAAGTGGGTGCCTGGGAACCGTTAGACCTCCATGTTGCCCCAGAAAGATTGAATGCGCATAACCTCACTCTAAGAACTTGCAAATGTGTAAATTAAACCGCAGAATAAGTAGCTAGACTAAATCTAATCATCTATAGCAGTTAATTCGAGGTTTGCTGCCAAAATACTCGAAGGTTCATACTTTCGAAAAACGCTTTTGAAATTATTTTAACGGCCTTGAATCGATGACCATGACAACGTGTTAACCTCTTTTACACCATCTAGCTTTAGATGTTCACTATTTCCTTGAATTCCAAATTCTTCAACTTCTTGGATCAGAAATTATAAATTTTCCTCGTT
The DNA here is from genome assembly GCA_945859595.2 of Megachile willughbiella. NCBI lineage: Eukaryota > Metazoa > Arthropoda > Insecta > Hymenoptera > Megachilidae > Megachile > Megachile willughbiella. Next base: position 7,103,579 of record OX243807.1, read on the forward strand.
CTGTATCGATTTAAATTGTCTGTGATCGCTCCATCAATAGATGTGATACTTCTAAGTAAAATAACGTAACGTTACTTAATATTTCTATGTTGAAATCATACAACGCTACATTGTTACGTTGTTGCGTATCAAATCGCAAATTTCGAAATGTGGACAGTCGTTAAGTGACATCGAAAGTACAACACTGACGCCATTTTAGTTCGAAGCTCGAAGGCAACAAAATGGCTGACCTCGAGCAAAGAAATCATCCGATTTTTAAACGGTAGTCAAAATTCTGAGAAATTATATTTCTCAAAGAAATATGCTTCTTTTAATACATATTATTGTGTAATATATTATATAATGTATTTAATACTTAAAAATACGTTGTGAGACACCCCTTATAATATACTATAATATGTTACACAATTCTTATAAACGTATGTAATATATTATAATATATTATATAATACTTGTATGTATTGTATACAATAACAAGATATATCGATTAATTTGTATTAATGAAAAGTTCATTCAGTTATTTTTATTAAAAGAGCTTCGATACATGTATGACGTAGGTAAATGATGGTACTTTTATGTGATTAAATGGTGTTAGACTGTTTATTTGAAAATTTGATATTTGGTATGCAATGACATAATTGCTTCAATAGTGTACGATCTTTTCCGACGGACTATGTTACACACACGTTTATGCCTCGAAGGATCAGCGTTTCCTGTCACACATTCTCTTCCGGACACATTGACGAACGTTGGTTAGTACATAATTGGTGTCACAGGGAGTCGATCCAGAAACGTTAAGTTCCAGACAACGATGAACGTTCAGTATGCGCATTGGCGTAACTAGGGTTTTATTTCTGGGGTAGAATCCTCCAGATTTTGTGACAGTGTTAAGGTTTGTAGTTAGGGAGGACCGAGAGGTACATTTGGAAACTTGAGAATATTGAAACTTTTTATTTGGGAGTTTGAATATTTGATAATTTGGAGGTTTGAAAGGTGGGGAATGGGGATAAAAAATTTTGGGGATTTGGGGATTTGGGGATTTAGGGATTTGGGGATTGGAGATTTTGGGATTTTCGAATTTGGGGATTTGGGGATTTGGGGATTTGGAGATTTGGGGAGTTGAGGATTTGGGGATTTGGAGATATGGGGATTTAGGAATTTGGGGATTTGGGGATTTGGGGATTTAGGAATTTGGGGATTTGGGGATTTGGGGATTTGGAGATTTGGGGATTTGGAGATTTGGGGAGTTGAGGATTTGGGGATTTGGAGATTTGGGGATTTGGGCATTAGTGATTTTGGGAATTGGAATTTCAGAATTTGGGAATTTGGGAATTTGAGAATTTGAGATTTTGAGAATTGCAATTTGAGAGTTTGGGAATTAAGGAATTGGGGAATTCGGGAATTTACGAATTTTGGGAATTTGAGAATTTGCAAATTTGAGAAATTGTAAATTTAAGAATTTGAAAATTTGATAAGTTGGAAATTTAAGGGTTTGTAAATTTGAGAATTCCTAAATCTGAGAATTTGTAAATTTGAGAATTCCAAGTTTTGAGAACCCCTTAATTTGAGAATTCCAAAATTTGAGAACCCCTGAATTTGAGAATTCCAAAATTTGAGAATTTATAAACTTGACAGTTTGAAGATTTGAGAACTCAAGAATTTGTAAATTATGAGAGCTGAAATTTAAAATTTAGAAAAATACAGTTTGCAAACTTCGAAATATGGAAAAATTTCCATATTATCAAAAATTGAAACTTGTAATCTTTATGAATTTAGAAATTTCGAATTTCTCAAACTCAATTCGTGTCAATTAAAAATTTGATACTTTATATTTTCAAAAGTTTCCAAATTTTGACTATGTATGTCCAAATTTTGACATATGAGATCATTTCCCTATATATTTAATTTCAATCTACATTTTAAACCAGACACCCCAGAGCCCAGTTACGCCAATGAGAGCACTTGCGTATTTCCTACAACGGAAATACGTGATCAAATATCCGCGCCATTCGATCAGCAAAGGCTGAAGATACCTGTCATACCATGCTACACGCTATATAACATGGACTATGTCATTCCACCATGTATCTTGTTCAGCCATTATTCGCGGATCATCTGAACAACTGCAGATCGATCCTGCAATTTTTATACGAAGAAATTCCGTTCTCTCGACTCTTAACTTTTCTTCTTCTTCTCTTCGTGTTTTACGTGGCAGCGAAAATGCAGTTTCCTCGTAAGGATATTTCCGTGCGGACCGGTGCTGAATTAATCATAAAAAACACCACCTAAATTTAAATTTTTCAAATTCTTCATTTTATTATTTTCAATAATACAAGTTTTGAAACATTCTGTTGTTAGAATGTCGTTAGAACGTTCTGTTAGATGGAATTTGAAGAGATGGTGAATATTATAAAGGGGTGGGGCCCTCGAACGAATTAATACGGCACTGCGATCCGCACGAAACGTTTGTCGCCGACGAAGAGAATTTGCTTGAGAAACGCGTAATGATCGATACGAGCTTGACGAACAAGGTTTAGCTGTAACTCGATTTATTTCTACGGGAGTAAAGCGTAATCTTTATTGTTTAACAGAATGATTAAAAAATGCGTGTAGTTAGAGAACGAAACAAATCTTTCGAATGTTGTGGACTTATTTTACGATTTTTAATTGCTCTATTATTGTCTGATTTAGTTTGATATCGACGAGTCTTGTACTTACCTTGAAAAGAGCAATGGATTGTCGTGAATTAACAGGAAATTACCTGGTACGTAAGGTTATTTCTGAGTATGATCTCTAATTGCCAAAAATTAGTTTTAACTCAAATTTACTGTATTTGTTTTTAATTATGTTTTTGTTGTTTGATTTAAAGGGGTGTGTAAACAGTTTAAACATGGACGAAGCGCTTGTAGTGCGCTAAGATGGCCTCCCTAGGGGTTTGCTCGAAAATTTACAATTGTAGAGAAACTTGAAGAATTCTTAGGTTAGCAGGAAATTAGCTTTACTAATCGTGATTCGAGTCTCTACATTTCTTTACCACCAAATTTCTACAATTGTTTTCAGTTCTTCGTATTTTACAAATTTTTCATTTTTACGTTCACGATTTTTGGAAGTATAAATTTCCGAGTCTACATTTTCAAATTTTTTAATTTTCTCATAATTATTTCAAGTTCCAAGATACTTAATTTCATAATCTCCAAATGTTCAAGTTTCGAAATTTCTTCTCGAAGGTTATTCAAATTTTCCAATTTTTACACTGTACAATTTTTCAATTATACAGTTCTTAAATTTTTCAATTTCTAAACTCCTAAATAACTCAATTTTCAAATTTCTAAAATTTGTCAATTTTTCAATGTAATGAAATTTTGTAATTTACCAGTTTGTAAGCTTTAAAACTTTTTAACTTACTAGATTTTACACTTTCAAATTTTGTAACTAGTTTATAAACTTTCAAATATTACAACTTATCACTTTGTAAACCTTTCAATTTTGAATTTACCAATTTGTAAAATATCAAATTTTGTAATTTACGATTCGTGCTCTTTTAAATTTTCAGATTTGCAAATTTTAAAAGTGCTGAATTTCCAAGTTTCCATTTGTCCTTTTCAAAACTATAAATCTTCAAAATTCCAATTTTTGAATTCCCTACTTTCTACTCTTTTCAATTCATCAAATTTCTAAATATTTAGCTCCTTAAAATATCCATTTAACCAAATAATTTTTAAAACGTCAAATTTTCCAATTTCTCAATCTTTTAATTCTCCAATTTCTATATTCCAAAATTTCCAAGTCTCTTTTACACATTTTTTAATCTTAAAAATAGCACATTTCATGATTTTCAAAATTTCTAAGTTTTCGAACCTTCAAATTTTCAATTTCCCTATCCTACTAGTAGTATTTTAATTATGTGTTATAAATCCACAAACATTTATTTTAACATACTTAAACTACTACATCATACCAATACTACCTTACACAATTTTTCCTTCGTTCCAAAAAATTGCACCCCATAATTTCTCAAAACATTCGAGTCTCTCTACAATTGTACAAAATTTCGAACTAATGTTTCAACCCTCGTACCCCATTTCATTCACTCTTCGCTTAAAAGCATACATGTTTACAACGCCTAATGTTCAATTTTAATTTGTGCCAAGATTATAAGGTATCTACCGAGTGTATATAAAGTTTAAAGTCATAGTGATGACTTTATGAAACGCGTACATGGATTCCCGTCCTCGAAGAGTTGACGAGATCCATCATACGAGGGTTGTCTCTACTTTCCACGTCTCTATAAGATGAATTACTAAAACATAGCCCCTTGCACTATGCCTTGGGTGCGTCAATCACAACTACAATACTAAAACAGACAAAGTTGAAATGTGATGACAACATGGCATGCAATTGACTATGCAAATTGAACCAAATTGAAGCATTTTGAAAATTCGAGTAAAATTGATCCCAACTGTGCGTCAAACTCGTCAAGATAGTGCAAGTGGTTGGCATCAAAGAGAGAGGTGAAAACGTTGAAACTACCCTCGTAAAAACTGTAAAGATCATAGTGTGTATTTATTAAGTTTCCTCTACGAGAGTTCGAGAACGCATTTTTTAATCAGTCTGCATCCATTGCGAATAAAAACAAAGTATTTTTAATGAACGTCGTGCAATCTCGCAGGTTTCGTTTGGAAATGAGAAGAAGCGAGTATGATGATATACCGAACGATGACGTAAACGTAAAACACCCTGTATAACCTTAGACATAGGTATAGCGAGAACGAATCAAAGTAATAAGTGTAATTTTAAGTTACGTTGAAGTTTGTATTAAATATCGCGTACGGACGATACAGATGGATGAATTATTGCATAAGACCCAACAAGCCTTGAAATGTGTCTTTCAGAAACGAGCTGCTTCTTTTTGCGTGTATATTCCTCGTCCCATCTCCTCCCGTTCCCACGAATATTTCCCTGCTCGCCGGCGGATAAATTGTGTCAACAATCGGGCTTCTCTTTCGCTGAAAACGTTTTACAGAATACGAATGTTTGCGGTGAACGTCGCAGAATCCGAGATCGATGCATCGATGGAGCAGGAAAATCGAGGCTGAAATGCACGCTCAGACGCCACGTTTTTCCGCCATGTTCCCGTTTTTATTAAAGCGACTCTCGAGCTCCTGAAGGATTTCCTGTGTCTATAAACCGGCCACGTGCCCCGCGTTCTCCGCCGAATTGCCGCTGCAAAAATCCTTGCCAGTGTTCCGTCATGCTGCAGGGACTTATTTTCACCGGAGAACTCACGAGCGTTTACGCCATTTTGAGCTGATGGCCGACATGTGAACGGGTCTTTACTACGAGAGGCCTGTAATAGCAACAGCTGAGATGGATCAAACGACGCGTGTCTACTGTCAGAAGAGATTTACTGGTTTAACCTTTCACTGGGAATACTTAGAACGCTATTTTGATTTTGTTTTTTTTTAGTTCTTACAAGCATATTTTTGGGTGTAGGATTTACTGTACATATTAACTTCTGCTATTTTTTTTTTTTCGGTAAGGTTAACTGATTTTAACCTGCAAGCGGGAATATTTAGGACGCCATTTTGATATTGTCTTTCTAGTTCTTACAAGTATATTTGTGGGTGTAGAATTTATTGTACATAGTAGCCTTTGCTATTTTTTTTCGGTAAGATAACTGATTTTAACTTTTATTTTCTTCAAGTACATAAATTTTTTAATTGCAAACTTTTCAAATTTCTCCACTCACATATTATTCAGCTTGAATTTTAAATGTCTAAAACTCTTTCGTAATTTTTCTAAATTTCCTAAATTCCTTAATTCCTGAAGTTTCCTAATTCCCAAATTTTCAGATTTCTAAATTTCTTAAATTACCTAAATTCCCCAAATTTTCAGATTTCTACATTTCTTAAATTACCTAAATTCCCCAAATTTTCAGATTTCTAAATTTCTTAAATTACCTAAATTCCCCAAATTCCCTAGATTCCGTAGTTCAGAAGTTTTCAAATTCCCAAAATTCCAAAATTCTCTAAATTTCTTAAATTCCTAAAATTCTCCATTTCCAATATTCCCAAATTAATTACAATCTCTAATGACCAATTCCCTAGATTTTCTAACCTCTCTAAATTCTCTGAATTACCCCAATTCCCTAGATTCCCTAGATTTCGTAATCCAGAAATTTCTAAATTCCCAAATTCCTCAAATTCTCTAAATTTATTAAATTCCTAAAATTCTCCATTTCCAATATTCCCAAATTAATTATAATCTCTAATGACCGATTCCCTAGATTCCCTAACCTCTCTAAATTCTCTGAATTACCTCAATTCCCTAGATTCCCCAGATTTCGTAATCCAGAAATTTCTAAATTCCCAAATTCTCAAATACCTCAAATTCCTCAAATTCTCTAAATTTTTTATATTCCTAAAATTCTCCATTTTCAATATTCCCAAATTAATTACAATCTCTAATGACCAATTCCCTAGATTTTCTAACCTCTCTAAATTCTTCGAATTCCCCCAATTCCCTAGATTCCCTAGATTTCGTAATCCAGAAATTTCTAAATTCCCAAATTCTCAAATTCCTCAAATTCCTCAAATTCTCTAAATTTTTTATATTCCTAAAATTCTCCATTTCCAATATTCCCAAAATAATTACATTCCCTAATTACCGATTCCCTAGATTTCCTAACCTCTATAAATTCTCCGAATTACCCCAATTCCCTAGATTCCGTAATCCAGAAATTCCCAAATTCCTCAAATTCTCTAAATTTCTTAAAATCCTAAAATTCTCCAATATTCCGAAATTCATTACATTCCCCAATTACCAATTCCCCAGATTAACTTCTCTAAATTCTCCGAATACCCCCAATTCCCTAAATTCCTTGAATTCCCAAAATTCTCCAAATTCTCTAAATTCCCTGAAACTCCATTAAAAAATGATCAGATCCCCAAATTAATTTTGTTACATATTTTCCTATTTCTAAAATATATGTAAATAGCGTGAAATGAATTTTGTCACCACCAATTTATTCAATACTTTCCTCTTTAACAAATCCGATTTTATTTTTTAATCCGGCAATATTTATTCCGCGCAATTCGAATAATCCGCAAATAATAGTTAGTCAGTAAATTTATCTATTATTCCGCATACTTTGAACGCGCAATAAATTTTCCACTTGACATTTCATTTTCCTTCCTCTCCGTTAGTCAGATACCTTTGCACATCTTGAAGCGACACCGGTATTTTGTCATTCGTTCCCGGACTGTTTTTGTTTCGCCAGCAAATTATGAGAAACCATTTATTTCGTTAAAGAGAGGAGTAGTTTTAGCTGAAATAGCTTGAGCATGAGATGCATAAGATAATTGCTCTTTTTGTTATATTAACCAGCAGAGCGGAGCTGTGTTAGCACCACACGCCATTTCGTAAATTCTGCTCTCGTTTGTACAATTGTATCTTTCATCTACCACCACGTCCCTGTTTCCGCGGGGATTAAAGTTACACACAACTCCGTAATGTTTTCGGTAGATCCCAGTGCTAACTTGTTAATAAATGTTTCCACAGCCAAAGAAACGGAGTAAGAAAAATGTCCAGTATAAACTTCTATGAGCACAATTTTCATGTGCGAATGCTTTAAATATGAAAATACTGTGACTTTTATTACACTGTCTATATGCACAGCATTTTCAACGAAAGAACTATGTTTTCGATACGAAATTTTTATATATTTTCATCACGTTTTTTATCGTCGTACTCCATATTGAAATTTAGATAATTTATGGGTTAGGTTAACTTCTCGAACCGCTTATTGATACACAAATTAAAATTCTTGCTATTAATTACTGACTGTAAATTGGAGGTCTCATCACTTCGAACAGAAGTTTTGAAAGATTCTGAAATTTTAGAAAGAATTTTTATACGCCATCTTGAATATTACGTATGTACACTGAAATATAATATGAAATATTAATTCATATGTTTTTATGAAATATTTTATTAGTAGCATTTATTGTGATTTAAAGACTAAGAGAACTCAGTGTTCTTAAAAAATTGTGCATTTAATTACAAGGAATTGAATATTCCTGACAAACATATATGTTGATCGACAAGTTCCTGTCGTCCGATCGCTACGAAAATTAATACAGCAAATCTAGAATGTCTCGCGAGTCTACCCTCAAAATTTCAAGTCAAAAGACTCAAAATTACGACCTACAGAGTGAAGACAAACGAACAGACAAATGTTTTAATTTTGGGAGTAAATTTAATTTTGAGCCTGATGAAAAAGTTTCAATATACAGCTTAAAAGTTGGATAACTACAGTGTCTCGAAGAGTAATCATATTTGCAACAGCTTCTAAATTCGACCGAATCCTTTTTCACTTGTCTGATCAAGCGGTATCAACGCGATACGAGTTATAGGAGTTATACGGTTCACGGAACACCCGGTATAAAGTTGATACCCTGAAAGCCTTCGTACAGGCAAAGGCCACAATTAACTCTAGTCAAGATCCCTGTACTCTCTAGACATGTCGAAGCTGCCAAAGTCGCGGAAGGAAACTCGACGCCTGCAAGCCCAAACTTTGCTCGAATACTCTGCTGGTACACTCGGGTGCAGTACAAACTTTCTTTGGATAAGGATATACACGTTAGATGGATCACTTTGAAATTGGCAAATTTGTCTGTTTCTCAATTCTTCTAGATATTAGGGTTTTTGTACTTTGAAACCTTGGAATTGTCAAAATTTTTGTTTTTTGACACTTCTGAATTTTATAGTTTTGGAACTTTCGAATTTTGGAATTGTCAAAATTTTTGTGTTTTTCAACACTTCTGAATTTTATAGTATTGGATCTTTCGAATTTTGAAATTATAAAAATTTTTGTTTTACGACACTTTTGAATGTTACGGTTTTGCAACTTTCGAATTTTGGAATTGTCAAACTTGATTTTGGGGATTTTGGAATTATCAAGTTTTCGGTCTTTGGAAATTTTCGTGTTATTCAATTTTCTGTTGTATGGAATTCCGGAATTATAAAACTTTTTTGAAATTTTCGAATTATCAAATTTTTCGTTTTTGAAATTTTTGAATTATCAAGTTTAGTTTTTGAAATTTTTGAATTACCGATTTTTAAGTTTTTGAAATTTTCGAATTATCGAATTTTTAGTTTTTGGAATTTTCGTACATTAATAGAACCCTAGTGTTTCAAAACCCTAAATCCAGAAATTCTTATGTCCACACCTAAACTGCTGAATCCCTAGAGTTTCTTATCCTTGGCTCCCCAAATCCTAAGGTCTCCACATACCTAGCTACCCAAATACTTGTATTCTCAAATTCTGGGGTCCCTAGATGACCTCAAATTCCTATGTACTAAAATCTCTGAATCTGTCAATTTCTCTGACTCCAAACTCCTACACCACCAAGTCCCTAGATTTCTATATTTATAAGTCCCCAATTTTCAAACTCCTCAAACTGTTACTGAAACCTCACGGTTCCCAAATCCTTACTCCTTCAAATCCCTAAATCCATAAACTCTATCCACAATCTCCTAATCCACCAAGTCCCTAAATTTTCATATCCATAGGTCCCCAATTTCCAAAGTCCCCAAATTTATAGGTAACCTAATCTCAAATGTACCCAAAGTCCTAGATATCCAAAGTAAGGATACCAAATCCTTAAATTTCTATATCCACGTGTCGCCAATTTCCAAACTTCCCAAATTGTTATATACTCAAATCTCAAGGTTCCTGAATCCCTACTCCCCCAAATCCCTAAATCCATAAACTCTATCCACAATCTCCTAAATCAAATCCCTAAATTTCCATATCTGTAGATCCTCAATTCCCAAAGTCCCCAAATTGTAATATACTCAAACCTCAAGGTACCTGAACACCCAAATCCGTACTCCCTCAAATCCCTAACTCCATAAACTCCATAGGTCCCCAAAACCCCCAAATTCTGCCCAAAATCGTACGATTTCAAATTCTCAACCGGTCCCCAAAAATCCCTGAAAGACTATCCTCCTCGGCCATTTCCTCGAATGAATCCAGATTTGCTCCCGACTGTACATCACCTTCGGAATATTGTGTACCGTCTGAGTTGCCTGGGATGATTGTGTATCCGCAGTCGCACGTATACTACCATTAGTCGTCACCGTGTACGTTCGTGTGTATCTAACCGTTAGAATGGCTGCCTGCTCACACAGACGCGATAAAGGAAACGACCTTTCAGTTACCTGAAATGTCGTCGCCGTAACAATTACCAGTGGTGCCTCTCTGTGTGTCCTCTCGTCTCTTCCGCCATTTCCACCCTTCATCCTCTTTACCGCCACGGTTGTCCCTTTCTGTTTATCCATCTGTCTTCCCGGCTTCCGTTTCTCTGATTCCCTGTTCCTTTTTGTTACTTTATCCGTCGTGTCTTTCTGTTTGTCTCCTCCGCAGCTGCGGAAAGCAACACAGGTGGCACCACTGTGGAGCCACTATGCCAGTTGACGGCGTGAAGAGACTTTGCCTGCCGGGGTGACTGGTGCAAAATAAACTTTGTTTCGGGCTCCGCTTAATATCCCTCCAGCCATCAAACACGGTTACGTGCCCGACGTATATACACGTTCCCACGGATTCTCTTCTTTGTCCGACACTTCGCGGGGAGGTAAACCGCGACGTCTAGTAACTTCATCCACGTTTTGGTCTCGTTATGAACATCTTCAATGACATCGGTTGATACGTTTAGTTTGCGCGCTCTGAATTTGGATACTCTCCGCATGTTTGCATCACTGGCTCGGAAACTTCCCGCTGGGAACAACCGCTGGTTTCAGACTCTTTCGCGCTTCGAGAGCGCTACATTTTTGTTCTCCGTTTCGAGATGGATTCGACTCGATTCGGAACCGCGTGTCGTGTAAATTCGGCTGAAGCTCTCTTTTGTGTGCAATTACGAAGCGGAAAAGCGGGAGAGATGTGGGGACCTTTTAGGATTACCTTTTGTGATCTGATCTGTTGGAATAAGGGAAATTGTATGCAGCGAATACTGATAATTCATGCTTGTGTGAGCAAACCTTTTAATTTTTCAGCTTGGAAATTTCTGATTAGTGTTCTTAACTTTAGTAGTCTTTAGAAATTTCAAAGAATAGATGAATTTGAAAATTTCTTTACGTTTTCAAATTTCGAAATTGGTGTATCGTTAGATAAATAATACAACAATATTCAAACTTTTAGTAGAATGGTACAATTCCCAAATGTCAAAATCTCTGAATCCTCAAATCCCAAGATAAAAAAATTTCAAAATTTCCCAGTTATTAATTTATGGAATTCAAAAATTACTAAAGCACCAAATTCTCAAGATCACAACTTTAAAATTACCAAATTTTCAAACTTGTAAATTTCCAAATCCTTGAATCCCTGAATTCTTAAATCTGTAAATTCCCAAATCTCCAAAACTCCAACCTTCCAGATCTCGAAATTCCTAAATGATCAAATCTCCAAATGTTCAAATCCCCAAATACTTAAATATCCAAATTGCTATAAATCCTCAAATCTCAAAATCTTCAAGTCTCTATATCTCCAAATCTCCAATTCTCCAAATCTTCAAATCTCCAAATCTCCAATTCTCCAATTCTCCAAATCATTCAAATCTCCAAATCCCTAAATTACCAAACCTCTAAATCCTCAAATCTCCAAATTCCCAAATTCCCAAATCTCCAAATTTCCAATTCCCCAAATCTCCAAATCTCCAAAACCCTAAATTACCAAATCTTCAAATCCCCAATTACCTAAATATCCAAATCGCTATAAATCTCCAAATCCCCAAATCTCAAAATTTTCAAATCTCCAAATCTCCAAATCTCCAAATCCCCAAATCCCCAAATATTCAAATCTGTAAATTACCAAATTCCAAATCTCCAAATCCCAAAATGCCTAAGTCTCCAAATCCCCAAATTCGTAAATTCCCGAATTCCTAAATTTCCAAATTCCCAAATTCCCAAATCCCTAAATTCCTGAATCTCCAAATTCCCCAAATCCCCAAATCCCCCAATTCCCAAATCCCCGAATCCCTAAATCTCCAAATTCCCAAATTCCCAAATCCCTTAATTCCTGAATCTCCAAATCCCCAAATTTCCAAGCCTACAAATCCCAAAATTCCCAAATAAATCCCCAAATTCCCTATTAACATTTCCTTCTCAAAACTCAAAGCTGCAATGCCCTATAAATCCCTATCAACACCCCTAAAAATGAACACCTCATGAAAATAATCTTCCTCCTGCCTTAATCATGCAATTTTTCCCTTGCAAATTTTCTCCATCTCCATTCCAGCGCCCAGGACCGACCTGTATAATTGAAATAAGAAATCGTTGCTGTGAACGGGGCAACAGCAAACGATTCTCGAAGTTACAGCGATGCAACGAGTTTCGATTAAAACAAAACTTTCCGGGCAGTTTAAAAACTCGAGCGCCGAGAATGTATCCGAGACTGCATCTTCCTCGGCGAAAGCATCTGAAACCCATCGGGAAGAAAGTTTTATACGGCGTTCGGAATTGTTTTCGGTGTTCAAGGCCGCGTTGTCGTGGACATTATTTTCAGCAAAGCACCGCATTAGCCCGGAAGAAAGACGATCGGAATTAGGTCGTGCACGATCTTTGTCCCGTGAATGCCGATTTAGTTAGACAGAGTAATGGACTCCGGCTACTTTATGCCCCATTTTGAAACGGGCGATCCACACGAAAATGGCTTCAAGGACTTCCACTTCCGTCCCGAACGCAACGGCTAAATCGCCACGAATTGATGCCATCAGATACCGAAAACTTTAACTGCTTCCGTGAGAGACGTGCTTTGAGAAGAGATTTGGTTATATTGCACGATTAGTTGATGGACAATTTGTTGTAACGTTTGCATCAGTTTTCTTTTAGGTATTCAAGCATATTTGTGTCGACGAACATTTTCGCGCGGAAAACAGAGCAATGTAGGGGGGAGATTTAGGTCATTGATTTTTGGGGAGTTTTAAAGGTTAGAGCTGCAAATGAGGTTAGAATTTCAGATGTGAGTTAGAGAATTTGTGATTTGGAAATCTAGGGACTTGGGGATTTATGGAAGTAATTCTAGGGATTTTACAATCTAGGTATTTTTAGGAAGTTTTGAGAATTTAAAAAGTTCGAGATGATGTTAGAAATTTTGAGATGCTGTGAATTAGGGGGTTTGAGATTTGGAAATCTAGGGATTTGGGGATTTATGGATGTAATTCTAGGTATACGATATGACTATCTAAATTACTATTGTGCTTTATTTTTCAATTGACATGTATGTGGAGATCTAGGGATTTGACGGTCTAGGTATTTTTAAGGAGTTTTGAGAATTTGAAGAGTTGCAGATGAAGTTAGGAATTTGGAGATGTTGAGAGTTGAGAGTTTGGGATTTGGAAATCTAGGGATTTGGGGATTTATGGATGTAATTCGAGGGATTTGACGATCTAGGTATTTTTAGGAAGTTTTAAGGATTTGGAAAGTTGGAGATAAAGTTAGGAATTTTTAGATGTTGTGAGTTAGAGAGTTTGTGATTTGGAAATCTAGGGACTTGGGGATTTATGGATGTAATTCTAGGTATACGATATGGGTATCTAAATTAGTATTGTCCTTTATTTTTAAATTGACATGTATGTGGAGATCTAGGGATTTGACGGTCTAGGTATTTTTAAGGAGTTTTAAGAATTTGAAGAGTTGCAGATGAAGTTAGGAATTTGGAGATGTTGAGAGTTGGGGAGTTTGGGATTTGGAAATCTAGGGATTTGGGGACTTATGGAAGTAATTCTAGGGATTTTACAATCTAGGTATTTTTAGGAAGTTTTGAGAATTTAAAAAGTTCGAGATAAAGTTAGGAATTTTGAGATGTTGTGAATTAGGGGGTTTGAAATTTGGAAATCTAGGGATTTGGGGATTTATGGATGTAATTCTAGGGTTTTGACGATGTGGGTATCTACATTAGTATTGTGCTTTATTTTTAAATTGACATGTATGTGGAGATCTAGGGATTTGACAGTCTAGGTATTTTTAACGAGTTTTGAGAATTTCAAGAGTTGTAGATGAATTTAAGAATTTGGGGATGTTGAGAGTTGGGAGTTTGGGATTTTAGAATCTTGGGATTTAGGGATTTATAGAAGTAATTCTAGGGATTTATGGTAGTAAATTTGTGATCTAGGAATATTCGATTGAGCATCTAGAAATCGTATTCAAAAAGAAAAATGTTGGGAAAATTGTTATAGGTACATAAAATACTGATATAATAAAATCCTTGTAAAATTGTTTAAAATTCTTCAAACAACTCTTTTAAAATTTCGAAGGAATTCCAAAGCTCCTAATAAAATCCAAACTGCATTGTAATAAACTTTGTACATTGATTTAAGTTCAAATGCTAATAAATTTTATTCACTCTATTAAGTGTTTATATGAATTATTATTACCTTCTATCGCATGTAAAATATACTGTTATTCCTTTCGTTACTATGAACTATGGTCGTTCAAAGTGTTTACATTTTATAAATTACCTAAGCTTGAGTCATACAAGATCCCCATACAAGTCACACAAGTCGCCATTATAAATCCCGATTTTTTGCACATTTCAGAATGAAGTAATACGAGTTCCAAGAGAATGCCGTTCGTGCTATTATGATGTTCAAATAAATAAGCTCGCTAATCCTTTTCCGAAACGCACAAAGCACATATAATTACAAAATGAACAATATCGATTCGTGAAAATGCCATCAATCACGGTTGCATTATCTTCTTTGAAAGATCATACAATTTAAAAGCGAAGGAATAATAAGCATCGGTAAGAAGCTTAGTCGTTAATCTTTTCGCGTAAATTTCAAGCAAAAATCGCAGCGATATGATGAAGCACTGTATATACATAGAGCTAATTCTTTGAATATTATTTATAGCATAGCTTTAAATTTAATGCACGAGATGAATATTCTCATTAAGCATTTATAAGTATGGTGAGAACAGCGCCGTTTAATTAAATGCAAGCAGAAACTTTTATGGTAAATTCATTAATTAATTCGAGGATTTCGAACAACCTTTCGGAGCAATTTTAGTTTACTTCAGTTTCGTGATGGAAAATACAAGACTTGACAAATAAGGATTTCAAAATTTTTTTAATGTAGAAAACATGAAGACGTTTTTAAGTTTGCACAATTTTCTGTGAAGGGATGAATTTTTAATTTTTGTCAATTTTCAGGGATAAATACCTAAATTTCTAAATTTCTAAGAGATCGAATTCTGAAATTTTCAAATTTGGAAGTTTAAAAAATTCCAAATTTTCAAATTTCTCTAGAGAAAGCTAGTATTGCATTAGATCTTGAAATTAGAAGCTTAATGTTGAAAGCCGGTAGCTTCAGTGTTAAAAGATATTATTCACATCCACTTAATTGAGAAAGTATGAATACTTACGCGGCTTCCTCTATTTCATTACAGTTGAACAGTCAGAGTGAAACCGCCGTAATCATTTTCTGGACGCATTAAACCGTTAAAAGGTTAAGTGGCTGCCTATGGAAATTTAACGCCACACTTTCCCGACGTGTTACATTTGTAATTCATCGAGCCGCCGCGTGTTACAGACAGCCGTGTAATAGAATGAATTTATCCCGGTTACGTATAACACTCCACCGCCATTTTCTCTTCGCTTCTCTAAATCTTTCTATCGCCCTTAATTCGCGTGTGATCCAGGAGTTCAATTTCGGAAACTTTCGAACGATTTAATCGCACAAAGGTGTTCCAATCACTTCGAATATCGTTTGTCTACTGACAAATGCTTCTTTTCGTTTGGAAACTCCACAAGATTGAAATTTTGAAAATATGGGGTACGCTTATTGATGTCAGCTCAGATGTTTGTTGTCTATTTTTTAGCCACTGTCTATTTTTATATTCATACATCATACGAATAACACTATAAATTTCGCTAAAAAATATTTATTTCAAATTTTTGTATTAAACCTTTGCTCTGCAGTATGACGCACTCATGACGCACACAGTTCACATGTGATGTATCGATGTCAACCTACGAGTTGGCGCGTGAGGAGGCTCACGTGTTTAAAAGAGCTACTCTAATTGGTCAGAATAGAAAAATGGACGCCTCACACGTATTTTTGGCGGTATTATTGACTCAAGCGGTCACACACCAATTATTATCCTTCTCAAGTTCCAATCTTCCAAAGTTCTAACCTTGCAAAGTTATAATCTTCCAAACTTTCGACCTTCCAAAATTTCAACCTTCTCAAATTTCACCTTTCTCAAGTACCAACCTTCCAAAGTCTTAACCTTCCAAAGTTTCGACCTCCCAAAGTTCTAACGTTCCAAAGTCGTAACCTTCCAAAGTACCAACCCTCCAAAGTTCCAATCTTCCAAAGTTCTAACCTTCTAAAGTTCCAACTTCTGATAGTCCCAACCTTCCAAGGATCCACCCTTCCAAAGTTCCAACCCTCCAAAGTCCCAACCATGCAATGTTTCAACCTTCCAATGTACTCATCTTCTAAAGTTTGAATCATCCGAAGGTTCGATCTTTCAAAGTTCCAACCTTCCACTGTTCCAACTTTCCAAAGTCCCAACCTTCCCTATGTTCCAACCTTCAAAAGTCCCAACCTTGCAAAATTCTAACCTTCCAAAGTCCCCACTTTCCAAAGTTTGAATCACCCAAAGTTTCAACTTTCCAATGTCCCAACTGCATTCCAATTTTTGAAAGTGCTAACCTTTGCACATTTCGATCATTCTAAATTCGATCAACCTTCTTTACTTTCAATCTTCCAAATTCCAAAGCTTCGAATATTCAAGATTTCTAAAACTAAAGCTCCAAATTTCAAAACGTCTTCTGAAAACTTCGAATCACCTGCTAATGACCAGCAGTTGTCATTATTATTCTCATTTGTCGAAATTTAACTGGAAGTTCACAGTGTGGAGCTTCTTTTACTTTGGGTCAGGCGCCATCTTGTGTGTTGACATCTGTACAAATTATATAGTTTCTGTTCCTAAAAAGAAGGTTGACTAAAAATGAGTCAAAAACCTTGACACCTCGTGACTACATTCATATACCTTTCTTAAGTTATTAAAATATTATATTCGTATTTCTATTCATATCAAAAAAGAAGGGTGATTAAAAATGAGTCAAAAACCTTCATAACGTATTACTACCACGTTTATGTTCCCTCTTTTATTTTAACGCTATTAAAATGTTATATGTACTGGGAGAATGGAAGGTGATTTAAAAATGAGTCGAAAAAATTTTAATGGTGGTAATAGGAAGGGTGGTAACAGATATGATTGATGGATGTGATGAATATATGAATTCAGTATAATGAAGCTCAGATGAGATTTCCACATATTTTTACGTGAGATGAACATTTATTTGCGTTAAAAAATTATACCTTATTCGTTCATGATGTAGACCATTAATAATTAATGACACGTAGAAAAATGTGGTGTGAATATTTATATTCACTGGGCGATATATCATCGGGTTTTTTAATATTTTTAAATATCTGGGATACAGATAAAAATTTTTTCAGTATTTTGCTTGTAATGGGTAGCATTTATCATTTGTTGCAATGTAAATTTCAATTTTCTAAGAAGTAAGATAATTTTATAAAATGTATTTTATTTGTAAAATATTTGGATCTATCTGATTTGAAATATTGCTATTCAGAAAGTATCTAAGAACCATGATCGTGAGGTTCGAAAATAACCTTCTGTTTGTACAGGCTACAATCACCCAAAGCTTAGTACGAGCTTTTTTAAGCAGCCTGTATACAGGTGGCACTACACGAATGTCCATGCCAGGCGGAAAGGAACGTAATAGGTCTTCCTGTGGCTCCTCTGTGTAAATTTGCACATGCTCGCGGTTACCCAGCGACGGTCTACACATCTGTCTACAGTGTCTTTCACACTTCACGTCATTTCCAAGAAACTTTCAAACGATTCTCCGACTAAACTGGCTACAATTTCATCACTGGAAATCGTACATTACATTACCAGAGTCCCATAGCGACGACGGTGGAGATAGAGATTATTTCATGCCGGACTGTCATTTCGAGTGACATCAAGCGTGAAACACGCTGTACTTGTAAGAACCCGGTTCTGTGCACCCACCTTTTCTAGAATTTTGCGATGGACATTTTCGTCGTTGCGATTTCGACTCGAGATCTCTTTTACGGACACATTTCACGGATGATCTTCGTTGAACAGAATTTTTCAATTTTTAACAAAATTGACAGTACTAAACTGGTTAAACAAATAATTTGTAAATGTTTTATTTTGTACAGTGTTAAAATGGTTGAATTCAATTCTATGTTAATTTTTATTGAAATGAAGGACTCGTATATTAATTTTTATTTTGTTATTTATTTATAATTTCACTTTATCTTCGAGGTAAGTATATAACTGTAAAATAGTCATTATTTATTTATTAAGTTTGTATATTACAGTAAATTTCAGTCGAGATGTCTCGCGATATTTTCAATTTTTTGCACGAAAAGTTTGCAATGTTTTGAGGTTATGCATCTTCTGAAACAACCTGTATATGAAAAAAAAGTATAAAATATTGTACAGAATTAATTTTTGTCATGTATTGATTACTTCGAAAAAAAGAAAAAGATTTCTCTATAGAAAGGCTATAAATTCACTATGGCAAAATAAATCGATGAATTCCTTTATTTTGAAATATAAACGCCAGAAAATTGGGTATACGTTAAAAAACAATACGCTGCAAATTGATTGATTTATTGTTTGCTCCAACAGACCAGCTGTTTTGCCAACTTTTCGAAACTTTTACGTTAACCTTAAGCTTCAGTTTCATATCGATATTCCATAAATACTATCTTGCAATATTTTTTTATTGTTATGTGAAATGAATGGTAGTGAATTTAATTTATAGTATTTTGTAACAATTTATGATCATTATTTGATTCATAATAATTTACAATTATATTTCAGTTGATAATTTATTACAATTTTATAATTTTCTGATTGGTAACAATTTGATAATTTAAAATTATTATGTAATTGGTATTCAATTTGTAATAATTTATAATAATTTTCTGGCTGATAGTAATTATAATAATTGTAATATTTTATAACAGTAATTTAGAATAATTGTCTGATTGGTAACAATTTAGAGTAATTATTTAATTGGTAATAATTTATAATAATTTTCTGACTGATAATAATTATAATAATTGTAATATTTTATAACAGTAATTTAGAATAATTGTCTGATTGCTAACAATTTAAAATAATTGTTCAATTAGTAATAATTTATAATAATTTTCTGACTGATAATAATTTATAATAATTTTCTAACCGATAATAATTTATAATAATTTTATAATTGATAATAATTTATAATAGTTCAATTATTCCGTGAAGCTAGAATACAGAATGCATAATACAATATTGATATTGCATTAATCTGGGTGTTAAGAGTGTAAAAAGAATTTGGAACGAATAATCCTGATTTATCCTTTTTTTTCATACCATTTATTTATTTCCGTCGGATATAAGCGTATAATACATTTAAAATACAATATTTCATACATACGAATTCGTTCATTTGATCCTATAAATCTTTTTAACAAAAACGTATTATTTTGATAGATTTATTTTTTAATTCGCAACCATGAATTGTTTACGAGTAACATGAGAACTGTATTTGCGTATGCTATAGATTAAATGGCAAATGAAATAAATGTAATTCGTTGAAATTTCAATATCATTTTCCTGGAAAATTTTGAAAGGTTTCGATTTCAATGGGTAGTGTGTTTAACAGATTTTCGATGAACTCTTTTCCCGTAAATTTACATTCTCTTTGAAAAATGCGAAATAATATGATATTTATTATTTAAATCAATTATTATGTTCCACGTACTCTGATTTTATATTTCATATTTTAAGTACTGTCGAAATATTTCATTACTGCAGATTTTCGATCTTAACAAATGTTTTATATTTTATACGTTTGAAAATTTGGCAAATTAAAAAGCGTTGTTAATGTTATAATTAACGTTTTATTTATAATTAAATTTAATTTAATCATGAATTAAATTGCAATTGCTAACTGTATGGTGATCTAATTATAGAATTATTTAATATTTTAGCAATTTAATAATTTATTTAAACTTGTATAAAGATCAAAAGCTTCTTTTAATTATTTCTACTAAGAAAGTATGTGCGACACTTAAATCTCCATACAGATCTAACATCAATATTATTCAATTTTCTAACCGAAAATATTCGCATTAGTTACTCGGAGCTGTAGAAAATAAATATATAAATCTCCAAATCTCTCAAATCTCCAAATCTCCTAGTCGCCAAATTTCCAAATTCCTAAATTACCCAGTCTCCAAATTTCCAAATCCTCAAATCCCAAAATGCTTAAGTCCCCAAATCTCTAAATGCCCAAATCCCCAAATTCCCAAGGCCCCAAATCCTCGAATTCCCAAATCTCCAAGTCTCCAAAATTACAAATTTAAAAATCACCAAATCCCCAAATCCCCAAATCCTCAAACTCTCAAATTCTCAAAATCCCAAATTACCAAATTCCAAAGTCACTGTGTCCCTAAATCCCTAATTCCCCAAATCTCCAAATCCCCAAATCTCCAAGTCTCCAAATTTCTAAATTCCTAAATTACAAAATTTCCAAATTTCCAAATCCTCAAATCCCAAAATGCTTAAGTCCCCAAATCCCCAAATTCCCAAAGCCCCAAATCCTCAAATTCCCAAATCTCCAAGTCTCCAAATTTACAAATCACCAAATCCCCAAATCTCCAAATACCCAAATCACCAAATCCCCAAATCCCCAAATCCCCAAATCCCCAAATCCCCAAGTCCCCAAATCTCCAAATTCCCAAAGTCCCCAAGTCCTCAAATCCTCAAACTCTCAAATTCTCAAAATCCCAAATTCCCAAATTCCAAAGTCACTTTGTCCCTAAATCCCTAATTCCCCAAATCTCCAAATCCCCAAATCTCCAAGTCTCCAAATTTCCAAATCCTAAAATAACAAATTCCCCAAATCCCGACATCCCCAAATCCTGAAATCCCCAAATTCTCAAATACCCAAATCCGTAAATCCCTGTGTCCCCAAATCCCCAAATCCCTAAATTCCCAAATATATTTCGTAAAATGTATAAAAAATAAAAATAATAAACTACCACAAATTTGTAACTACTTCAACGTCACAGTGAACGTGTTAATCAAATTTACACCCGCTTCAATATGTCAATCGCGTTAAAAATTGAACTCCGATCTTTACTTCATAAGCCCCTCATGTTCTACATTTTCTTTATAATCCATTTCCTATAATTCGTCTCGTGGGATATTTCTCCGGAGCTTCTGTACATCCGAAGGAAATCGAGAGCTTTATGGCACGTTCGAAACCGATTCGATGCGACTGAAGGTCGTCGCCGTTCACGAGTCAGCCTTTAACTTCCGGTTAACCGTGCAGGACGTAAATTATGGCGGTCGAGTCAGCGCGTGTCTTCGTGCGGTCAAATCGATTTTATTTTCTCCACGCTGGTATCTTTCGATAGCAATCGCATCAACCATAATCAGTTTCACGAAATCACGTAACACGACGAGGAAAGTATCTTTTCATCCAGGTACCTCGATAATCTTGACGCCTGCACACGTTCTCACGGGCTGTTCTTGCATGAAATATACCTAACCCAATCACATATTGTATCGAAAAAGTCTTACGATAAGCGTACACTCTCGGCTGAATCGTTTTCGAATTATGGACGATTTTAAATTACTACAACTCACTGCTATTTTCTCCGGATTGTGCCGGGGAATTCTAGTGTTCCCTGGTGCAAGATCAACGAAGCTATGCGAAGAAAATGGGTAAGGAGGTAGAGCGAGATTCTCGAGCGGTGTGCGCTTTTTTGTATCGCGTCTTTTTCACTGATACGAAACCTTGATTTTTATAGCGACATCAATCAAGAAGACTAAATTATAGAACTGAATTTTATAATTTATCATTTATTTTATAATTTGTATACGAGAATTTGCAGAATTTATAATCCATATATTTTAAATTACAGATTTTATAATTTATGTTTCACAAAATGTTAAGTGCAAGCCTTACTAAATGTTATTGTTAATTACTGTGTTTAGGTTGATTATGAATATGCTGTTTTTTAAATTTGTCAATTTCCAAATTTCCAAATTCTCAAATTCTCAAATTTCCAAATTTCCAAGTTTCCTAATTTCTCAATTTCTCAATTTTCCAATTTCGAAGTTTCGAAGTTTCTAGGTTAACAAATTCTCAAATTTCCAAACTTCCCAATTTCCCAATTTCCCAATTTCCAAATTTCCCAATTTCCCAATTTCCCAATTTCCCAATTTCCCAATTTCCTAATTTCCAAAATTCCCAATTTTCCATTTTTCCAATTTCCCAAGTTCCCAAATTCTCAAATTTCCAAATTTCCCAATTTCCTAATTTCCAAATTTCGGAAATTCCCAATTTTCCCAATTTCCCAATTTCCTAATTTCCAAATTTCGGAAATTCCCAATTTTCCATTTTTCCAATTTCCCAATTTTCCAAGTTCCCAAATTCTCAAATTTCCGAATTTCCCAATTTCCTAATTTCCTAATTTCCAAATTTCCAAAATTCACAATTTTCCAATTTCCCTACATCCTAAAATCCCTAAATCTCTAAATCCTAAAATCCCTAAATCCTAAAATCCCTAAATCCTAAAATCCCTAAATCCTAAAATCCCTAAATCCTAAAATCCCAAAATCCTAAAATCCCTAGATCCTAAAATCTGAAAGTGACAAATTTCCCAATATCCTACACTCCCAAATTCCTCACCCTACAAATTGTCAAGTCCCCAAAAAGTCCCTAGATGCGAACATGCGAACCTCATTCCCCTCGGTTGCTACATGTAGACCGTAGAAGCGAAATTTGGCGTCGACTGTACATCGGAAGGTCTAAATTCTAGGAAGTCCGTTTTCAGTCTTGATTTTGGATCTCAGCGCCAGTATTTCGACGATTTCTGTTGCGAGGAAGAAATAGAAAAGGCATCGAACGGGCTAGGATATATAGCCGCTACAACGAACTTCAATCACCAAGGAAGCTTTCCTGAATGGCCCCCGACCGACGTCACGCTTTCCCGTCAAGCCATCGTATAAATCGTCACGTTCCCAGCTCACGATACACCTCTGCACGGTGATCCTAACCCCTTAAAATTTCTCACACTAATCGAACGGATGTTGTACACTGGGTACACGAGAAAACCCGAGGTAAATGTGAGAGTTACGAATTTCACCCTGCTCTCTCGACCCGTTACCATTTTATACCTCCAAAAACTTTCACTATTTTTCTAATGAAATTTATTATACTCGTTTTTCTTTACTTGCTGTTATATCAGTTTACTAGTTCTGGAACTCGAGGTTTCATAATTTATCTTTTATGTGCTTTATGTCTTTTACCGAGGTTAATTTTTGTCACTGTTCTATGCTGTTAAGCTTCAATAAGGTCAATGGCCATTTTTCGAAAACTTTCCAAATTTTTATTATTGTCTGGGATAGCTATAAAATACCTTCAAGGTACCAGTAGCTCACCAGTTTTTAGAGTACATAAAAGTTATGGTAAGTTATGTCTTTTTGATGAAAGTGAACCTCAGATGCCACATGTGACAATCACATGTGAAGTATGCTTAATAACGAACATGTAATAAGCTAACTCGTGGGACATCTGTATAATGTCTGCAAAGATCAGTTTTAAATATGAATTGAAAATTGAGTCCACAGTATATCAATGATGTTTTGTCCTGCACTGTAACTTTGAGGTTATGTACTTTTAAAGTTTCGTTTTATTCTTTATATCAGTACGATTATTTTGGAAGGATCCAACCTTCCAAAGTTTTAACCTTGCAACGTTTTAATCTTCCAAAGTCCCAACATTGCAATGTTTTAACCTTCTAAAGATTAAATCATCCCAAGATTCAACCTTCCAAAGTTATTAATTTCTAATGTTATAATCTTCCAAAATTTCAACCTTCTCAAATTTCATCGTTCTCAAGTTCCAACCTTCCAAAGTCTTAACCTTCAAACATTTCGACATTCCAAAGTTCTAACATTCCAAAGTCTTAACCTTCCAAAGTTCCAACCCTCCAAAGTCCCAACCTTGCAATGTTCCAAACTTCCAAAGTTTCAACCTTCCACAGTTCCAACCTTCCAGAGTTTCAACCTTCCAAAGTTCCAACTTTCCAGAGTTCCAACCTTCCAAAGTTCCAACCTCCCAAAGTTTCGACCTTCCAAAGTTCTAACGTTCCAGAGTTTTAACCTTCCAAAATTTCAACCTTCCCAAATTGCATCTTTCTCAAGTTCCAACCTTCCAATGTCTTAACCTTCCAAAGTCCTAACGTCCCAAAGTCTGAACCTTCCAAAGTTCCAACCCTCCAAAGTTCCAATCTTTCAAAGTCCTAACCTTCTAAAGTTCCAACTTCTGATAGTCCCAACCTTCCAAGGATCCAACCTTCCAAAGTTCCAACCGTCCAAAGTCCCAACCATGCAATGTTTCAACCTTCCAAAGTACTCATCTTCTAAAGTTTGAATCATCCGAAGGTTCGATCTTTCAAAGTTCCAACCTTCCACTGTTCCAACTTTCCAAAGTCCCAACCTTCCCTATGTTCCAACCTTCAAAAGTCCCAACCTTGCAAAATTCTAACCTTCCAAAGTCCCCACTTTCCAAAGTTTGAATCACCCAAAGTGTCAACTTTCCAATGTCCCAACTGCATTCCAATTTTTGAAAGTGCTAACCTTTGCACATTTCGATCATTCTAAATTCGATCAACCTTCTTAACTTTCAATCTTCCAAATTCCAAAGCTACGAATATTATAAATTTTGACTGCAACGTGTACTTTTCTCAGTGATTTATTTAGTTTTATCGAAATGCCGGTTCCAGTTCTCATGTTTGCAACATCCACGACAAACATTTCGGTTAGCGTAATCTATTTTCCCGCCACTTATCGGAATTCATCGATGAACGAATCGGTGATTCGAGAAATCGTCTGACCACGTACATTGGCCTAGAATTTTCAAACGGCAAGCTTCCCTCTGGATCCATGCCACAGCTTTTGATTCTTTTTCTCAAAGTACGCCCATTATAGGTCAGCATCGTTGGCTTCCATTAAGCATACCTTTGATCCGTGTCTAATTAAAGCTTGAGAAGTGCTCGCACGCAGCAACCTCTCTCCTTCCTTCTCTCTCTCTCTTTCTCTCTTATCTTATTTCCTTCTTCGTCGCTCTCGTTCCTCTTCATTTCTATTTGTGCCTTAATCCAACCATAGAAAGATGTTACATTGATCTATTACGGGATATTTAATTGGGGATTGGAAATATATTCCTGGATGCGGTAATCAAATTTGAACCCAGTATGTGGGTTACGATGTAATTAGTTTAGTGAATTACGTTTTTCTTTCGAAATCTTTTTATGTACTTAGATTCAATATTTCATTTCCGAATAACAGTTGAATTTTCTAATGGAAGTACTTTCTTATTGAGTCTTTTTATAAACTACTTCATTTTCGAATTGTTAAAAGTTCCTATATTTCTACATTTTTATGTTCTATAGTTTTTAATTTCCTTTCTTAGGTTCAAAAATTCTCAAACTTTCAAGTTTGTCAATTCTTTAATTTCCAAATTACTAAATTCCCAAATCCTCAAATCTTTAAGTTTCTGATCTTCCAAATTTCAAAATTCCTCAACTCCCAAATTCAAGAGTTTCCAAATTTTCCAATTACCAAAGTAACAAATTTCAACATCTCCCACCTCCCAAATTCCTCAACTCCAAAATCCCCTAGCTCTCTAATCCCCCAACTTCCAAATCTTCAACTTCCAAAATTCCCCAACTCAAAAATCCCCTAGCTCTCTAATCCCCCCATTACAAAATCCCCTAGTTTCCAAGTCTTCAACTCAGAAATTCCCAACTCCAAAATCACCTAGCTCCCAAATTCCCCAATTACAAAATCCCCCAATTCCCAAATCTCCAACTCCCAAATTCTCTAACTCCAAAATCTCTCAGCTCCCAAATCCCCCAATTACAAAATCCCCCAGCTTCCAAATTCCCAACTCCCAAATTCCCCAACTCCAAAGTCCCCTAGTTCCCAAATCCCCTAATTACAAAATCCCCCAGCTTCCAACTCTTCAACTAAAAAATTCCCCAACTCCAAAATCCCCTAGCTCCTAAATCCCCTAATTACAAAATTCCCCAATTCCCAAATCTCCAACTCCCAAATTCTCTAACTCCAAAATCTCTCAGCTCCCAAATCCCCCAATTACAAAATCCCCCAGCTTCCAAATTCCCAACTCCCATATTCCCCAACTCCAAAGTCCCCTAGCTCCCAAATCCCCCAATTCCCAAATTCCCCAATTTCCAAATTCCCCAATTCCCAAATTCACCAGCTTCCAAATCTCCAACTCCCAAATTCTCCAACTCCAAAATCCCCCAGATTCCAAGTCTTCAAAATTCCCCAACTCCAATAAATAAAATACATCTAAAATTGTTCAAAGAAATCATCTCCCTCCACAAAGACTCACCCATACTAACTCATCACATATTGCATTTTGTGTCTCAACAACCGCTTAAAAATGAAATAAAAACGAAAGTAGCCAAACCTCTCTAAATTCCTGGACCACATCTCGCGACGCGCGCAGAGTTCATAAACCGCGCTTAACCTAAAAAGATCCAACGAGCGAGGTTGAATTATTCCGCAGACAAGTTGTGTAAATCGACAAGCAAGCAGTCAATGTCGCGGTTAACGCGGTAATACATCAGAGGATGTTTCCATTTCGGGTAGAAACCGTGTAGCTACTTCCGAAATCGCCGGTCGTTCAATTCGAGACGAATTGTTTTTCACTGGTCGTAAAAACGAATCGTGAAAAGGGTGGCGGAGGGGTGGAGGAAGGAGGGCGGAGGGACATAACAGGAGTTCGTAAGAAGCCGTTTCAACGGGTTGGTCCTTTTCAGGGATCAGACTGGCCGGCTCCTTGGATGGGAAGGGAGGATATTCGTTACTCGCGGCGCTTCTTTCACGACTTCAGGTTCGAACTTTACCACTGAATCAGCCCTCGCCCCGGAAGACGCTCAATGTTCGGGCATAGAATCGTTGATACCCGGCGAAATTTCGCAGTAGTGTGTTCCACCGTTCGGATAAAGTACAGTCACCAGCAAATATGCACTCCCTAGGATAAATATGACGTCGGCTAGGATGAGGACCTTTTTCTTAGGCACTGAGACTCTTAGGTACTTTTGGGTAGTGGAAGATTTAGGAATGTGGAGTATTCGGGAGTGGGGATTTGGGACTTTCGAATTTGGGAATTTTGGAATTTTGAAATTTTGAAATTTTGAAATTTGGAAGTTTTGAAGTTTTGGAACAAGGGGAATTTGGGAATTTGGGATTATTTGAGCTTGGGAGTCTGATAACTTGGGAACTTTGGAATTTGGAAATTTAGGGATTTAAAGATTATTGAATTTGAGAATTCAGAAAATTTGAGATTTGTAGAATTTGGGAATTTGAGAGTTAGGGGATTTGAGAGCTGGGGGATTTTGGAGTTGGGTAATTTAGGAGTTAGATATTTGAAAGTAGGGGGATTTTGGAGTTAGGGAATTTGAGAATTGGGGTCTTGGAAGCTGGGGATTTTGTAATTGGGAGATTTGGGACCTTGGAGATTTTGGAGTTGGGGAATTTGGAAGGTGGGGAATTTGGGAATGGAGGGATTTTGCAATTCGGGAATATGGGAGTTGAGGAATTTGGGAGTTGAAGAATTGGAAGGTGGGGGTTTTGGGAATTGGAGGATTTTGTAATTGGGGAATTTCGGAGTTGGGTAATTTAGAAATTAGAAATTTGAAAACTGGGGAATTTTATAATTGAGGGGTTTTGGAGTTGGGGAATTTGGGAGTTGAAGAATTGGAAGGTGGGGGTTTTGGGAATTGGAGGATTTTGTAATTGGGGAATTTCGGAGTTGGGTAATTTAGAAATTAGAAATTTGAAAACTGGGGAATTTTATAATTGAGGGGTTTTGGAGTTGGGGAATTTGGGAGTTGAAGAATTGGAAGGTGGGGGTTTTGGGAATTGGAGGATTTTGTAATTGGGGAATTTCGGAGTTGGGTAATTTAGAAATTAGAAATTTGAAAACTGGGGAATTTTATAATTGAGGGGTTTTGGAGTTAGGGAATTTGGGAGTTGAAGAATTGGAAGGTGGGTGTTTTGGGAATTGGAGGATTTTGTAATTGGGGAATTATGGAGTTGGATAATTTAGAAGTTAGAGATTTGAAAGCTGGGGGATTTTGTAATTGAAGGATTTTGGAGTTAAGGAATTTGGGAATTGGGGATTTGGAAGCTGTGATATTTTTTCATTGGGAGATTTGGGAGCATGGAGATTTTGGAGTTGGGGAATTTGGAAGGTGGAGATTTTGAAAGCTGGGAGATTTTGTAATTGAGGGATTTTGGAATTAGGGAATTTGGAAATTGGGGATTTGGAAGCTGTGAGATTTTGTAATTGGAAGATTTGGGAGCTTGGAGATTTTGGAGTTGGGGAATTTGAAAGCTGGAGATTTTGAAAGCTGGGAGATTTTGTAATTGAAGGATTTTGGAATTCAGGAATTTGGAAATTAGGGATTTGGAAACTGTGAGATTTTTTCATTGGGAAATTTGGGAGCTTGGAGATTTTGGAGTTGGGGAATTTGGAAGGTGGAAATTTGAAAGCTGCGGGATTTTGAAATTAAGGAATTTGGAAATTGGGGATTTGGAAGCTGGGGGATTTTTTCATTTGGAAATTTGGGAGCTTGGAGATTTTGGAGTTGGGTAATTTGGAAGGTGGATATTTGAAAGCTGGGGGATTTTGTAATTGGGGGATTTTGGAATTAAGGAATTTAGAAATTGGGGATTTGGAAGCTGGGGGATTTTTTCATTGGGAGATTTGGGAGCTTAGAGATTGTGTACATTAAATTCCGTATCTCGATGGTTGAACGAAAAAAAAGCATCGATTTCGAGAGCACCGCGAATTGTGAGGATATTTACGCTGCCGCTTTATATCACCGTTCGAACACGCTTCTTGTATCCACTACGCTACAATCGATTGTGTTAGTACCAACATACAGCGATACAACAATCGCAACGTGTTCCCACAAACGAATGTTGCTGGAAACAATGGTGAGTCTTATTTCTTCTCTCGGAAAACATTGGAACATTCAAATGTTAAACTAGTTAATAAAAATTATTCTTTACATAAAATTTTCATTCTTCAATATTCTCCAATATCATTAATTTCGTATTCTTTAATATCATTAAAATTTTGAATTTACATACTAATAAAATTTCATTAAAATTTTAATGAATAGTAATAAAATGCAAACTGATCAGAAAGATTAAGTGGAAATAAAATAAAATATTACATAAAATTTATAAACCCTCGAATTTACACTCGTTAAGTTATAAATAAAAATTGTTACAGTTCAAATAAATTTGATTTTGAAATAGCTGAAATTTATTTTGTAAAGTACATAAATTTGAATCTCATTTAGGCTCGTTAATGAAAATTAACTGTGCAAATAAATTTGATTCTGAAAGGGTGATAAAACAATGACTGTAAATAATTCTGTATAATTTTATATTATTTAGAAGTAATGAGATTTAAGTGATTGAAGTCTATTACTGTTTGAATGCAGGTTAAAATTCTGTTCGAAATTTTCGAGGTTATATCGAAAGGATTAAATTGTAAAATCGATATTGATGTACGCATTATGCTAATAGCGATTTGGCTGTTAGATGTCCATAATTTTAACTGAATTTTCTATTTAAACATTTTATTATATTTTTAATTTTTGAATTTCACGTAAACTTTTGTGTATATTTTTTAGTTTATAAAAAATATTACGTGTAGCTGTTTTATTCTAGTATTATTGTGTTACATTCTTTCTTACTATGCGTTACAATAAATTTTGCAATAAAAATGTTCTATCGTTACACATTTATGGTGCCTGTATATATCAAAATATACGGTTTTTCTCTTGCAATAAATAAAAGGATCTATTTTTATACCTAAATACATTTATACGTCTATAAATACACACCTTTACAATAAAACCTTCTTTAAAATAAAACAAATTTGATCTTCTTTCATTCACTACAAAATAGTAGAAAATTTCATGACTGATGTAATTTGAAAAGAAACAGAACAAATTTTCTTTCTACTTACAAAATTGAATAACTAAAATATTCAATATGTGGTTATTTATTAAGGTTCTCATTCAATAAATTATTCTCCAAATCTTCTTTCCTACAAAAAAATCTAATGTTTTTTTAAAAATTTAGAAAGAACCTTGCTATTTTTTCAGGTAAAAGTTGCATAAAATATTGTATCAAGCAAATATGTACACCTACCAATTTAAGAGTAATTGTATTACGAAATGCTTTTAACAAAAATAATTAAGCAAAGCGATTTCCAACACTAATTTCATTCGAAGTGGAACGCCTGCGCTCATTGCTGAAAACGAAACATTTGTTGTTTTGAAACTCAGCGTTGCACAATTTACGAGTATAGAGTATGAATTTCGAGAGCTCTTGGAGTAACAAGATCCAAAATTTTCATCTTTATTATTACTCTCCAAATTGTAATTAACTAATGGCTTACTGTTTAATATTTTTTATTTTTGTATGCTTCTCCTTCTGTGAACACGATTATTGCATTAAATAATTTGTCATTTCACTTGTGACATTTTCAAAAATTGTAAGAAAGTTTACTTCCAATTAGTTACACAAATCATTTTATTTACAAATTATCTCAGTAACAATTTTATGAACAAACTTGATTTTTCTACACAATTTTTTACTTAGAAATATTACATAATTTATCATTAACTTATTTTACTAAGAATGCTGATCTGTATGTGAAAATACAATAATTTGTGAATGTATAAATTAAACGTGCAATGTACACTTACATTTCAGACCACAATTTCTACAATATGGAAACTAAAATATTCGAAATAAAGTTGCAAATATAGCGACACAGATTTAAGAATACAGAGAACACGAAAATTTAGAAGACGCAGAGAACCGGCAAAATAATAAGAATAATCCAACAACGACATCTAGAATGATTCCAAACAATAAGAAACAGAGCGAAGGAAAAAGTATCTCCCTCATTGCTCAGTGTTCCCGCCATTCCCTTTTTCCCCAAGATTTCTCCGCGTAAATAGTTTCCATTTCGCCGGTGATTCGTCACCGAAAGCTAGTATTAAAAAAGTTTTGCTTCCAATAATTCCATAGCCCTGTGTGCCAGGGGCGTATATAGGTTCCCTTGCGTTTCCCTTCGTCTAGCAACGATCAACCGGCAGCCATTATAGCAACCGAGTCAGCTGGCTTGTGCGGTCGCATAAAACGCCACCTATCGTCGGCAGATTGGAAATAATCGGAATAAAGTGATTCCCCGGGAATAATAGCTGAATCTCTGCCTCTTTTCGCCCTGGTTCTCGAATATGAACCAGCGGGAAGGAGGACTGGCGAAGAAGGAGACGAAGAAAAAGAAGGGGGATCGTGGTACGTCGCTGCAGAATCACATTGTAGCATCCAGGTCAACAATATATACCCTTCCGCCATCGGGGAGGATAATGGAACGCCGAATAAGCGGGTGTACGGCCGGGATGATAGGGATACGAAAATACCAGCGAGATTTTATTTTGCAGCGTCATTCGTCATAGATTATACAAGCGACTTTTGGTTACCCTCGGTGACGCATTTCAACGGAATCGTCCACCAAATTAATATCTCCGATTCTCAGACGAATTATCTCGCGGTAAAATATTTAAGACGTTAGTCATTCCTCTGGTCGACACTCGCAATATAATCTTCTCCTTGAAAACATCAAAGTTTTTAACTTCTATGTATTTTCAATTCTCGTATTTCTCTAATCTGTGGTTGCAGATTTTCCAATTCTCTAACCTCTACAGTTGGTAACTTTAATATTTGGACACTGCGAGATTTGTACTTTGTTACATCATAACTTCGTTTCTAAGAAAACAAATATAATGAAGTATTATATTAACGTACGTCTAGTAAACAATAGTATAAATTTTATTTACATAACTATGTCTTCATGTTTGCTAAATTTGTAAATTTTTTTTAGTCCGCAAATTATATTTTTTATATCCAAACTAACAAATTTTTTAAACACTCCATTTGAACCATCAAGTTGATAAATTTCTAAATAACTAAACTCATTTGCAAATTTTCTAATTTCCAAACTTTTTAATTTCTGAATTTCTAAATGACTATAGCAGCTTCCCCGTGTCATTTGTCTGCCCCACTTGCCCATCACTCGCTGGCTCGGTTATTACCAATGTGGCAAATTACTCAGCGTATTCCATTAGGTGAGTGAAAGATAAATATTTTCTATAGGAAACTACGGTGTTTAAAAGGTCGTTGCTATTGATACGTTCAGCGGAAAGAATATTTCATTCGTTCGGTGTCGTGACAGCTGCGCTGTAATTTTCGTTATTTGAAACGCAAACACGGGGTGCAACTGATATATAGTAATTAGTTGAACGTATCTGTATTTGCTGCAGTTTGCCTGGAATCAATTAACCAGTTAAAACCATCGTGGAATAAATCTTAAAATACGGTTTCGGTTATATTGTCGTTGTGCATCGTTTTACTTAATCGTATACACTAACGGTTTCAATTTTAGATACACTTGTAATACTTGCACATTTTTGCAACGTTTTACCATTGTGATATACTGCCTCGCTGTTCAAATAAAATTTACAGAATTTTCTACTTTGTTATGATACCTGCAGGTGGAGAGGATAAAATTCTCTTTAAATATTACTTAGAATAGATAACAGTATGTTGAAAGCCTTTATTATCCGGAAGCACGAATTAATTTAGGATTAGAAGAATTTAGAATTATAATAATTTTCAACTTAACAAGTTCATGGTTAAAAGAATTCTAAGTAAAGTCACAAAAGTTGATCGGTCAGTTCAGATACGTGTGCGCATCCACAAATGGTTGCACTGCGCAGGTTGGGGAGCGCATGCGCAGAACTGAAGCTGCGCAGTCTGCCGGTAAAGTAGAAAACTACACTCCAATAATAAAAATGTGGAATCATTAAAAATCATTCTCACAAACATTATTTCTACGCAAAATCTATTTATGAAATTTCAACTGAATCACGTGTGAGGTTTTTGGAAATTTAACATGTTTACACATACCATAAAAGCAACGTTTATCTTCAAGTTGAATAACCATAGAAGTAATTTTGTAATATTCTTGTCACTGAAAATGGTCAGTCTACATATTGAAATTCGATATTTTACATGTAAACAATTAATATTATACAAATGTATAGCTGATATATGTAATATTGTATAGCCGATAATTCGTACAATATAATATTATATAGCTGATATTATGTGGAATGTGGTATTATATAATTGTAATTATGTGCAATGGAATATTATATAGTTGATATTACGTACAATATAATATATTACATGTAATGTTAATATTGTTTGTAGAGTGATTCACGAAAGGTCCTCTACGATTGAATAATTGAGAGGTGACACTTAAAATGTCTTGATCGGGCGCGCGTGTCACCAAAAGAAATTAGCAACGACAAGTATACTCGTGTTGCTCCTCTTCTGAATTAAGTGCTGCGTCTACGAGAGAGATCCTGCTCCCGGTTATTATTAATGCGGCAAATTACTCAGCGAGTTCCGTCGCTCATCCCAAACGTCTCCAGCTCTCTTCTTTTCACGCTGTTCACTGTTTCCACGCTTATCTTTCTGCCGGGGTTGAAGTTTGAATTTATAGCGGCGCAAACACCCGGCCAGACGAAGACGATCGCAGACTGGAGAGAGTTAAGAGATGCCTCGCTTCGTTTCGCATAATATCTCTCGGATGTGAACGCGTAAACCGAGAGAGTGGCATTCCTCATCGCTCAAACGATGACAAGCGATGCTGACTGATGTTCGCCGCCACAGCGTTCCCGAATCGTCTCTTCCTTCCTTCGGGCATCCGATGCCCTCGCTCGTTGCGAAAGGAACAGCTCCTAATGGAGCGTGCTGGAAAAAGGCGATGGAACCTATTCCAAAGCGTTGACATGCCGTCATTTTAACACCGTGCACGCGTTTCTGCTTCCAAAGGGGTTGTAAGTTCGCCGTAGAAATTTTTGGGACGATGAATTACACGGGTGAATAACTGCTATGTAAATCAATGATTTATATGAATTGCTGTTTAATGCATATATTTGCAGGTAACGGTAGTTATGAATTTAGGATTGAGGAAATCAAGTATTCTTCATTTAACTGATTTGTTTTGGATACTGTTGGGCATTATTTTGTATGATTGTTAGGGACTTTTGTATTGATTGGTTAGGACAATCATGAGTGCAGGTTCCTGAAGAATGTCCCTGTTTTTTTTTCCAAATTCCCAAATCACTAAATCATTTTAAGTCCCTATTTCCAAGTCTTTGTGACGCAGTCCCAAAGTTCGAAGATGGAATGCGTCCGGCACCGAGAGATCTCTTGTCAATCCCGTAGTTTTAGTTAATAAAACCAGTCATACACTTCTCCCTCGATACAAACAGACACTTCTCCGACAACAGTCATCTCCGTCCCAAAATCACAATCCATTCGCACATCTCCCCACCAAAACCCAGCATATATGAATAATTTTCTCAATAAAGTTAGTTGCCTTTAAACTGAAATTGTCGCAGTGTCTTTAAGACTTAGAAATCCCCAAATCCTTGAATGTCCAAATCCAAAAGTCCTCAAGTCCGAAAATATCTAACTCTGTTAATCCCCAAATCCTCAAACATCCAAACCACAAGTTTCCAAATCCTCAAATATCCAAATCCACAAGTTCCCACTGAAATGTCCAAATCCACAAGTTCCCAAATCCTCAAATATCCAAATCCACAAGCCCCAATTCCTCAAACATCCAAACCCACATGTTCCCATATCGTGAACTATCCTAATCCACAAGTCCCCATTGAGATGTCCAAATCCACAAGTCCTCAAATCCTCAAATATCCAAATCCACAAGCCCCCAAATTCTCAAGTATCCAAATCCACAAGTCCCAAAATCCTCAAACATCCAAACCCACAAGTTTCCAAATCCTCAAATATTAAAATCCACAAATCCCCACTGAAATGTCCAAATCCACAAGTCCCCAAGTTGTCAAATACCCAAATCCACAAATCTGCAAATACTAAAATATCCAACTCCATAAGTCCCCAAATCCCCAAGTATCCAAATCCACAAGTTCCCAAAACCTCAAACATCCAAACCCACAAGTTTCCAAATCCTCAAATATTAAAATCCACAAATCCCCACTGAACTGTCCAAATCCACAAGTCCCCAAGTTGTCAAGTACCCAAATCCACAAATCTGCAAATACTAAAATATCCAACTCCATAAGTCCCCAAATCCCCAAGTATCCAAATCCACAAGTTCCCAAAACCTCAAACATCCAAACCCACAAGTTTCCAAATCCTCAAATATTAAAATCCACAAGTCACCACTGAAATGTCCAAATCCACAAGTCCCCAAATCCTAAAATATCCAACTCAATATGTCCCCAAATCCTCAAGTATCCAAATCCACAAGTCCCTAAATCCTCAAACATCCAAATCCACAAGTCCCTAAATCCTCAAACATCCAAACCCACAAGTTTCCAAATCCTCAAATATTAAAATCCACAAATCCCCACTGAAATGTCCAAATCCACAAGTCCCCAAATTGTCAAGTACCCAAATCCACAAATCTGCAAATACTAAAATATCGAACTCCATAAGTCCCCAAATCCCCTAGTCTCCAAATCCACAAGTCCCAAAACCTCAAACATCCAAACCCACATGTTCCCAAATCGTCAAATATCCAAATCCACAAATCCCCAAATCCTAAAATATACAACTCCATAAGTCCCCCAAATCCTCAAGTATCCAAATCCACAAGTCCCAAAACCTCAAACATCCAAACCCACATGTTCCCAAATCGTCAAATATCCAAATCCACAAGTCCCCACTGAAATGTCCAAATCCACAAGTCCCCAAATCCTAAAATATCCAACTCCATAAGTCCCCCAAATCCTCAAATATACAAATCCACAAGTCGAAATTTTTAAATTTCCAAAATAAGTTTCCCAAATGTAAACTCTAATTGTGATCCAATATTATTTCTGTAATAATTCTTTCCAGTTATTTCTTCGCTACTTTCCAAAGTAGAACATTTTTTCAGACAATCAATAACTAGAGAAACTCCATCCTGCATAAGCTGCTATAATTTTTTGACGGCGTCTTTTAGTTCTTGAGATACCAGGAACACCTACATCGAACATTCTAATCTAGTCATAATATGGAAAGCAGGTAATTCAACACTGTGTACCCAGCTTAACCCTGTCATCCAGAGGTGCCTCCGCCAAAGATAATATTCTAATCTACTTAATTAAAATTTAACGTTCTAATTTTCGTGCTCTACATCCAATAACTTAGCTTACATAACTTATCCAATTTTGCTTCCTTACAATCTATTCAACTTTCCTAACATGTCACGCGAGATCTAGCACTGTGATAGACCTTCAATAATCGAACTCTAATTCAATTTATTTGCTACCTAGCTTTAATTGTCGAGTTGGAATAGACTGTTACATCTTTTTATAAAATTCAGTTTTGTTTATAAAAATGTATATTTATGCGAAAGTCCAAAGTTAGCAGGTGTGGATGCAAATGTTATTGTCAGGTAGATGTTATGTTTATATTAATTATTCATTTATAGTGTCTGTTTATAAATAGCTTTACACTTTGTTAATAAACATTTTGACAAATAATTGTTTTCGTAATTTTGACAAGTATTTTTACATTAATTTTTCAATTCTAAAAAGATACAATTGTAAGCAGATACTTTTACACTTTCTATGTTTTTAAATTCCCTTAAAATACAGTAAATAACTTTTGTAATTTCAATTCTTATTTCATTAATTGACCTATGTTAAAATTTACTGGTTGTTACATTGAAATGCTTTCAAATCGAAAAACTTTTGCAAGAATTTGCAATAAAAAATAGGATTTAAAATAATAGTCGAAGAAAGTAAATAATTTCTATTGACAGTAAATCATCTTGAAACTAGTAAATCATTTTTGATTCATTGCGTTATAACAGAGTACCAAAAAAGGAAGTAGATTCCCTTTCAACGATGCAAAAATTGACACGATAACATGATTTCGTAGCCAGTAGCGTTCAAAGCATTGTAAAAGTGGATTGTATCTACCCAGCAGGTTTGCCGAATAAAAGAGTTAGCTGCAGCTTTCAACCAGTTTTCGCTGATAAAAAAGCAGGCGTAACGAATATGTGGAAAAAGCCAGGACATCGTGTTACAGGCACAAATGAAAAGCTGACCTAGTCCTGACAAAGATACAAATGACACGACACTGGAATAATCTTGTATTTTTTACAGTTCTCGTATTTCTATGGAAATTTAGGGACTTTCGAAAAACTATTTGCATCGCTTCTGAAAATCACAAAATTAATTTCGAAAGATTTCTGGGATTAGAAAGAAGTTCAAATATTTCGAAATTTCGAAGCCCCAAATTTTATATTTCAAAAGTCACTGTGTAAAGTCTACTAAAGTTCGAATATTGAATGAATACTAAAGTTAAAAATTGAGTTCCAAATTTCATAAATTTTCATTTTTCCATCTCTCAAAATTCAAATTCTCTTTGAAGCCAAAATTCAAATTTCTTAACGTTTAAATATTCAAGTTTCTACATGTCAGATGTTCCAAACATGAAGTTCATTAAGAAATCCAGAAATCCCAAAAAAGTTTCAAATTCCCATCAAAGCCCAAAACCCTCAAAATTTCGAAAATTCCATAATTCCGAGGCTCAAAGTTCCAAATTCCCTAAACCCAAATATAAAGTAAAATCCAAAAATTTAAAAAGTTTCAAATCCAAAGTCCCAAACTTGCAAAGCTACAAAATCTCGAAATTCGATTGTCCCAAAATCCTAACATCTCAAATCCTAATAATTATGAAGCTATTCAAATTCCTTTTCCCAGAAAAATACCCAAGTGAAAAATTTCCAGAAAAGCTCCCAAGTCTCCTAAAAAATTTTCAATCGAGTATCACCTGAAAAGTTATGAACCTTAACGCGTCAAAATGATTAAATTATAAAACAATCACTGAATGTACCAACATTCACAGTCGTCATCGTTAAAGACCACAGCACAACAGTCAGCCACATACAGCAAAAGTCGCAATGAAACAATCAACTAAACTAAATTTAGAAGTGTTACAGTCGCCAGATGTTGCCCTGTGGAACTACTATCTCTTTCGGTCACTTTGTGGCGATTCCTCTCTCGCCACCAGAGGGATATCCGCAACAACTTTCTCGCAAGTTCTCACTTAACCGTCCGCTATATGTATGCCCTCTAACCTCGCTCTAATTATCTGCTTCCTTTGTTCTCGGCTTTTTCAAAATTTTCGTGTGTAACTTTCCGGCACTCACTTACCCCTAATGAACGGTGTCCGTTTCGGAGAATAAGAAAGTAAAAACTTTCACGTGACATCTTTTTTATTTTAGTTCATCATGGGAGTTTATCTAGAAAAGACTGCCTAAGGCATCTGCTAATTAACTTTATCACGTTCAAACATGGACACTTTTGGGTGAGGATTTTAAATGAGTTGGATAAGTTCTGAAACCCTGTCGGAGAATTAAATATTGAGAAAATATGTCCCATTTTTTATTATGATACTTGTTTGATTTTATTCAAGCATGATTATATACAAATATGAAAATATATGAATAACGGAGTAATGAGAAATAATTATTAGTTCCGTTAATCATCGACAAATATCAGAATGAATGACTGCATATGTATATTAAAAAATGGAAAACAGTTTCGAGTATTGAATGTACAGAACGTGGTATAGTATTTGATGATCGAAACAGGTGCTCTGTTAATCGATATTTCGAGTGGATCGTTTCGATGTTGGTCTGCTGACTTTAAAGCTTAAATACAGCGTATAAAAGCGACGGTAGCAGGTTGCATTTTAAGCATAAACAATCCAGCGGATGAATAACGATTCTGTCGTCGTTAGAATATTCGATCGCACCGCTGTTTGTACGTGCGGATAACGTAAAGGGTAGTGGCAGGATTAAGCTTATCGAGAACAGTATCGAAACCTGATGGGATATGCTTGAATACTTTGAAAAGCAATGATAACACCAGATTGATGGATATGAAATGAAATTTCTGCCTGGATTTTTATTCAATGAAAATAAACGACTCTCGGCTCTATACATTTCTGCTGACTACTTTGCAGATAAATTCACTCCTTTCCTCGCTTATTAACTTTTCAAAATCAACTTCTTCAACCGTTCATTTCTGCCGATTTTAATATGGAGATCTCTGATTTCGTTAATCAGGATATCTGAGTGATTTTAGTTGAGAAACGTTTATTGAAAAATTATAATTATATAGATGCAAATTTTTGAGAAAATATGCATTTAATAAAATGTACATAACCTGTAGCTATTGATGTGGAGTTTTTGTGCCATAACCTCAAACATCTCCATAATCAAGTATAGGTTATTAGAAAATAAAGTGATCACTTTAAAAAATTAGCTATACTTTTATTTGCTATTTAAATACTTTGCAAGTAACCTCAACAATGTTATCCAATATAAATTCGATAGAAAAATTAACAAAAAAATATTTAACGCACATACCTTACATAACCTCAACGACAACGTTGCCCAATAAAAATTCAGTAAAAAAATTTTTTAAATTAATATTGTCAACAGGAGCCTCTACAAATAACCTCAACAATGTTATTCAATGTGAATTCAATAGAAAAATTGACAAATAATATTTCTAATGAAGATATTTAATATACTTTACAAATAACCTCAACAGCAATGTTACCCAATATAAATCCAATAGAAAAATTAATAAAAAAATATTTAACGTACCTCACAGATAACCTCAACAACCCAATAAAAATTCGGTAAAATTAAAAAAATTAATGTTGTCAAGCCTTTACAGATAATCTCGACATCATGCAACTTAAAAAAGAGTGAACAAAAATTATCAGTAAAGATATATGAAAATACGTACGAGTAAATCGGATTTTGCAACATTGTATCCGTAAACTCGTTCAGTGAAAGTGTATGCAACTGCAATTACGTTGCAGCCCACCGAGAGCATTTTACTTGCAATGTAGTCGTTCACCGGTACACAACATCCATTTTGTTGAGGACAAGAGAGAAATGGCCGTAACAACGAAAACGTTGCATTTACATGTGGCAAAAGTTTTTCCTCGCAGTAGTTGCTTACCGGTCCCTTAAGTGTGATGTTTTGTCAACAAAATGGATACGTGATACGCCGAAAAGCATTCGTAAACGTTTTAGAGAGCTGGTCTATGAAATGCGCGTTCTCCAGACATGGCGACGTCCTATGGCCAATGGCCAGTTGTATCGTTCAATCTTCTTGCATGCGAGTTTTTTCTTTGGAGATATATTTGAAAAGCAAATTCTTCAATGCGACACCATGAATCTGACGGGAAGTTCATTTAAATTGTATGGAAATGTGAATAAAGGAAGAAGTACAATGGAATTGTTGAAAATGTTTTGTTACGGGCTGTGAATATATTAATATAAATGCCTGCGAACGAATCTCTGAATGAATATAATAATAAAGTACTTATGATAATTTATCGACTTCGTGTAACAGGAATAGGTTATGTATAATTGCATAATATAAATTGATAAAAAGATCAAATTTTATAGAAATTGCTTCTCTCATATCAGCTTAATAGCTTCTTAATAATTTAAGCTTTAGCTCCACTGAAAAATAATACTGCTCTCGTTATATTGCCACTTTTATCAAGATCATACACATTTCGTTATGTATTGTAAAACATGTATGTATTGAAATTCATAGAAATCAGTGTAAAATGAGAAGACTTAAACTAATTTAATATATTTCAAAAATTTTCCAGGTCTATGGCAATATAACAAGAGTTCACTGTATATTTATAACCTCAAGCTTATTTTGAAACAACTGGCATAAATAATTTAAATGAACCCAATGTTATATTAATACAATTATTCGTCCCTTTGCTGAAACAACTTATTTAAAGTAATGGTGTACTTCGATTATAATTTGACGCAATGCGATGATAAAACGTAAATAAAGGACACTGTTGGCACAAAATTGAAATTACGCCAGTAAATTACGTGATGTTGCACGAATATTAATTTCATCTAGTTTGCCATCTACTAAGTTTAAATTATTTACATATCTACATCTTTGGAGCTAATAACATGCGATATCCAATATCACTTCATTACGGGTCAATTAATTTACCTTCCTAAATATGTGTACGTTGAACTTATAATTCTGTACGCCATTTCTGACTGGTAATAGTAACGTTACTCATACATAATAAATATAAATATAAATTATAAAATATGAATAACAAATATGAATAACAAGTATAAATAGTAAATGTGAATGATAAATATGAATGATGAACCCAAATGATAAATATAAATAACAAGAGTGAATAACAAATATAAATCATATAAAATAATACACAATTGGAACACTTTGTTCATAAACTATTTAAATTAGAAAAACTGCAATAATATTAGAAGTGTTGAGACAGCAATCAAAGACAAAATGAAAGACATATTTCATAATCGAATACGAACATAAAAGAATCTACACAAACTTAATTTATTTAGTATTCACACTTTATTTATACATAATGAATTTAAACTACACTTTGTGCATTGTCATAACTTTTAATAGTTTTTGTTAGCATAACAAATTCTATAGCAATCACATACAATACCTACGTATAATTTATTAAGAAATTCACAAAAATTCATGATTCACCATTGTTGCAGTATAGTTACATTGTTATGAATACTAAGAACTAATATATTACAGGACATCTCACAACTAACACTCCCGGAAAGAGGTTATGGTTGAGGTTCCAAACGTTTTTCTTATTGAAAATGGTGTTAATAATTCAAAAGCTTCAAGCCCTACTTTTGCAAAGAAAAAAATTGTACAGAATAATCTTAGTTGTAACCCATTCCAAGAGTGACACTACTTGTGAATCACCCTATTAATCCTTAACTCCTACAAGTGTGGTTCTACATTTCTTTTGGACCTTATAAATAATTTGAACAAAGAGATGAATATATATATTTATATGACAAAGGAGAAATAATTTTAACTACTTATAAATATTTGTCATATACTGTTGCATTATATTTAAGAACTTGGTCTATTTTGTAACAGACTTATTTGTAAGATTATAAAAGAAATGAAAGAGTGGAACAATGTTAACATTAAGGACGTTAATATTTTGCATGAAAAGTAGCGGAACACCCCGTATATCTTCCGAGAACCTTAAATATCCGAACGAGGAGTCTCCCTATTTCAACCGCTTTAATAGCTACTAAACTGGTAGACATAACTCAACTGTTCCATTGTACGGGGATAACGTTGGATTGTGTGAATATATTGTAAGCCCATATCCGACGCGTGTCTAAAGCTTTGTGAAGACGACAAGATCTCGATACATTCGGCGAAAAAATTCCCGAATAAAGCCACGTTTGTCGTGCCGCAGAAATTCCTGTGCATCGTCGCGAAACCCGATGGTACGTTCGGTTTGCCGTTGAATCCCACGCGATTTTCTCCTACTATATAGCCCACTCCCCGGCGCAATATTGGAATTCAGTTCTGTTTGCCAGCGTCATGTACTCGCTGCGCGTAATTCGTTTCACGTACCATTCGTCCATGAAGCTTCGCGTGTTCCCGAGCCACATGAATTAAATTTCCGAATCGCGATACCTTAAGAACGATCGATCTTTCTTCGACACGGCTCGGTTAACACAAAATGGTTTTTTCACGCTTAACAAACGTTACTTACTCTCGGCACCTTCATTTCCTCTTTCTTACGCCGAATATTTTTTTTTTTTAATGTTATTGTTCGCTCGTCACTGATTGTTGTAGCAACTTTTAACACTGCCGAAGTGGAATTACGGTTTTATAGATCTTTTAAGTTATAAAAGTTGTTGAGGTGGTTTTTTCAGTTGTTGATTTTTGTCAAGGATGTGTTAATTTTCATAAAAAATTAATGTGTATGTTAATTCAGATTTTACCGTTTGTTCATTTATTTTTAAACGCAGTTTTTAATTTTCAAGTACTGGAATTTAGGTACTTAATACGAATTAAAGAATTGAAGAATTGAAGAATTGAAGAATTGAAGAATTGAAGAATTGAAGAATTGAAGAATTGAAGAATTGAAGAATTGAAGAATTGAGGAATTGAAAATTGAAAAAACGAAAAATTGAAAAATTGAAAAATTGAAAAATTGAAAAATTGAAAAATTGAAGAATTGAAAAATTGAAGAATTGCAGAATTAAAGAATTGAAGAATTGAAAAAGTGGAAAAAGGGAAAATTAAAACATGGAGAAATGAAAAATTGCTATATTGAAAAATTAATAACTTGAAAACTTGAAAACTGAAAAACTGAAAAACTTGAAAACTTGAACATTAGAAAAATTGTCAGCATGTTTAAAAAGTAGAAAACTTAGAAACTCAAGAACTCGAGAACACGAAAACTTAAAAACTGAAAGTGTAAAAACTGCAAAACTGCAAATCTCCAAAATTGTAAATGGGAGTAATTCGAAGAACGAAATGCAAAAAATCTAAAATTCTTTTTAAAGAAAGCATGTTAAAGTCTTTTTGCAATAACGTTCAACGACGTCGTAAGGAATACAAAATATCGAAGGTTGAAAACGATTCCAAGATTCCAAGTTCGTCGTCTCACGTTTTTCTACCTTCTCTTTTTCTTTCTCATTCAACAGGTAACTTTTAACAATGTTTCAAGTTTGGTCCTATCTTCTTTCATCAAAGTCCTTTTTTCCAGTTTATTTTACTTATCGAGACAAAGGGAAGACTAAGAAAATGAAGCTTAAAATGTATGAGTCTATA
Organism: Megachile willughbiella; assembly: GCA_945859595.2. Classification (NCBI taxonomy): domain Eukaryota; kingdom Metazoa; phylum Arthropoda; class Insecta; order Hymenoptera; family Megachilidae; genus Megachile; species Megachile willughbiella. The sequence goes on from OX243807.1 coordinate 7,147,609, forward strand.
AAAGAACGCAATTCCTGAAGTATTAGTTTTGATTAAACAGGTCTCTGTTAGAAAAGGAACTCTAAAATGTTTAACTTGTCCGATCATTTTTATCCTTCTTTTTTCGATGCTTTGTTTCAAACTAACGACAGTACTTACTTTTATACTCTTTACATTTTAAATTTCACTTTATTTGCTTATACTTTCCACAATTTATTTATTTATTTGCAAGTTATAGTGCTAACAAAGATTATAGAATTTTGTATCTTAACTAAGGACTTAATTTTCAATTTGTATTCAAAACTGATCTTTTTCACGAGTTGGCGCGTTTAATTAAAATTTTTTATTCTAAAATGTCAAACATCAAAAATTGCAAAATTTCACTCTTACTCATAGTTTGAGAACCACTGGCCTAATATTTCATAACACATTAGCTGACTATAATGCAACAAAAGCTGTTTCAAATCGCAGATATTACTTTTCAAGGTGAAATGCCTATACTACGGATATTAATCTTTCAAGACCAGCGTTATTGATTAAAATAAATCTAATTGTCTATATTGCAGTCATAAGGAAACGTAAGTCAGAACTCTACAGGGAATTTAATTGAAAGGGATCAGGAATTGTTTGTTTACAGGACTACGAACGATTGCAGATTAGTCCTTACACTTGCAGATTATTGAAATACTCAACTAGTTTTTTTGCGTTTCCAGTGAATTGCTCAATATTTGGCCGGAAGAAGAAGCAGTACAAGGATAAGTATCTCGCGAAACACAACGCAGTCTTTGACCAGCTGGATCTGATCACCTACGAAGAGGTCGTTAAGCTTCCTTGTAAGTAAAACATTTGTTAAACTAACTAAATATTACAGATGTCAACCCACGAGTTGGCGCGTGACCCAAAGTAAAAGAAGCTCCCCACCGTGAACACTTCCAGTTACATTTCGGCAAATAAGAATAATGACAATAACAATTGCTGAACGCATGTAGCACTATCGCTCTCGAGACGTTTGCCTGTCATTTGGCCTAATTGGTGTGTGATCGCTCGAGTCAATACTACCGAAAATACGTATGAAGCATTTTCCTATTCTAACCAAGTGGAGCTCTCCTAAACACTTCAGCCTCTTCAGGCGCTAACTCATGGGTCGACATCGGTACATCACTAACAGTTCTTTTCATTTTGATTCTCATCCATTCCCGTCGTCATTCATCTCCGTTGCTCGACCATCCGTCTTAAAGGCTTTCTTTTTGGTTTCTGCAAAGTTAGCTGCTAAATCCTCGTAACTGATGCATCAGAATACTTGACTGGTAACGTTTTTGCTGCAGGGCCATTATCAACGTGGAATAATTACGGCCGGAAATAAGTCAAGTTCGAGAGCCGGAAAAAAAGAGGAAGAACCGGTCAACCGGTGTCGCGGTTGTGGTTTAATAAAACCAAGATCGTTTTATATCGTGTATAAACCCTAGGCAGGCCGCGTCGATCGTTAAACGGATTATTTAACGTATATACAGCTATGAATTTGCTCGCTTATGCGGCTGCGGTTACTGTTTGCATGATAGCCGCAACGAACGCGACCCGCCAATTACCGTAATCGATGCTTAACGTTTACTGCCGCGACGAACCTCACTATCGTTTGCCTCTTGAAGACTACATATAAAATGCTGGATGTCCCCAGATTTCATCTGTACTCGTCAATAGAACTATAAGACTATAAGTCTGAATTAAAAATTCGTTATTTCAAAAGACGAGATCTCAAATATTTATTTTATGCATTTTTGTCTTGAGATTACTTCAGAGAATGAACTTAGCTATTATTTTCTTCTTTCTTCATTTTGAATGAAGTCTTCATTCTAATCGAAGTTTTGAATTTAAACTAGATTCAAGTGCAAATTTGATGAATTTTTAATAAAGCAGCTTTAGGAACCTAAAATAAATCAACGAAGTATTTGTACAATGACATTTATCTTTAAGCTTTAAATCTATGTGGTGTAACAGATATTACCTGTTTCAAAATACTTTTCCGTTATCGCATATAATTTCATATTTAACAACGTTCCATTTAGTAACCGCCTAATATGGAGATAGTAACCGTAAAGAATATTTGTAATACCATTATTATCGAAGGAATAGTTTTTATCAGATAACCTCGGAGATAAAAGAATGTATATCGTTACTACATAAAACGGTATCTGTGTTTTTATACTGCAATAATGGACCGTATCGTAAAGTGTGGTTAAAATCAAAGTGGGACAATCCTGAACTCTTTCTTTTCAGTTATCCATTAATATTCATTTAATATTACCAGGGCTGGAGCTAGTGTTTGTAGAGCCCACGGCAAAAATCGATAGTATTGAAAACATTTACAGTAGACTCTCGTTATATTGCCACACGTTATATCCATTCATTGAATTATCAGCTGTTTATCAAACGTTATTACATGCTGTAAGTTTGATATGCATCTAGTTAGTTTACTACCTAACATGAAATATTTAACAAATTAACTATATCTGAAAAATAAAATTATCCTATAAATCTGTATTTTTCATTTCCGATACTGTTTCGAAACTCATTGTGTCTAACGTATCGTAAACCTAATTCTTTATTTTCCAGCGATATACCCGTGTCCCATTGTCAGAAGGTAGTTTCGTGGAATCGTGGATCCCCCAATCGTCATCGAAACGAAATAAATTTTAAAAGAATGTGGTGAAACGCTAGAGTCGAAGCAAAAAGGAGGCGGTAAACGGATCGATCGAAGTTACAGCGTACTTTGCGACAGGACCCATTTCGATTTTACTGTCGACAGAACGTCCGAAACGATTGACTTCGATTCTATTTGCGATATTAGAACGATTTAAAGACCAATTTCATTTGATTTCTGTTCGACGAGATACTGTTGCAACGTCTGTTAGAAGTTTTTAAACTGCATAAAATGCACTATTGCCAGAATCAGTTTTTGGAATTTTAATACTTTTCTATTAAGATGTATCTTTCATTTATACTACTCATTTTTATTTATATATTTTTGACTTAGTACTTGGCTTAACAGTACACGACTTAACAGTATGTGACTTAACAGTATGTGACTTAACAGTGTGTGACTTAACAGTATGTGGCTTAACAGTATGTGATTTATATATGTAACAGTATCAAATATTTGATATAACTATTCCATAAACTGCCAGTAACCCTGATACACATTTTAGAATTTAACAAAAATTGCAAACAATAAGATGTTACAAATAAACCAATATGTTCCTAAGATAACACAAGCTCCCTAAACACCTGCGTCCCCAAATTCTTAGCTGCATAACTCTCAGATCCTTAAATATATATGTCCCAAAATTTCCAAAAGCCCAAACTTTCAAATCCCTAAAAATGAACAAGTCTGTGCTTTCCCAAATGATATTCTGTATCTCTACATTCTGCTATATCCTATATCCCATACTCTATATCCTACATTATTCTGCATTCTACCCCCTACTCACCTTTTCTACATTCTATTCTACATATATTCTATATTCTATATATTCTATATTCTATATTATACATATATTCTATATTCTACCCTATATCCTATATCCTATATTCTATATTCTATACTATTCTGCATTTTACCCCCTACTCACCTTTTCTACATTCTATATTCTATCCTATATCCTATATCCTGTATCCTATATTCTATATTCTCCCCAATATCCTATATCCTATATTCTACATTATTCTGCATTCTACCCTCAACTCATCTTATCTACATCCCTACCTTGACCAAAAATCCCATCCAGCATCGAAATACTTAATTCGATACCCATACAACGCCACTAAATATGACGAAATAATCGAGAAGAAATCCTTAAGGGTTTTCACGGCTGGGTATGGCTGACGCAGAACGAAACGATATACTGCAAATGCTCCGGGTGGATGCATCTGAAGAGATACGGATGCTGTCTGAGAACAGAACAGAAGACACGGGGTCGGTGCAAGAGCCAAAAGGCAGAGGAGAGGGAATCGGAAGAGGGCGAAACGGAGAATCGAGACTCGATGCACTGCGGAGACAGCATAGCCATCGGTCTTACCGCGGTTTTCCAAGACCCTCGAGTTTATCTCTGGGAGTTTATCTTCGCGAACGGCAGGAAAGTGATCTAAGTTTCATCCGGTTGGCGGCCCGTCAGACTCCAGGCTATTCGACTACTGGTTATCTTTCAATGGTGTCAAGAACCCTGCCCAACACTGCTCTCGATAATACCCTTTACGCGTAGTTACAAGGCGATCCATCATACCACTAAAAACGTATTTTGTACCGTGCATAATGCGATACAAGCTTGGAAGTGGGAAGACATTTCATGAATTAACTTATTACTTTCCTTTCTCAATTGTAATGTTATTCATATTCAATCATGTGATTTACTGATGGCGGTGCTGATCTTAGAATAACACCTTTGAAGAAAAATACTATCAGACAGAAATTTCTTATAATCTTTGTTCAAGTTAAAGATTAGAGCACTTGGGTCTCCTTCTTGAATTGTAATGTTATTAATATTCAATCATGTGATTTACTGATGACTGTGGTGGTCTTAGAATAACAGCTTTGAAGAAAAATACACTATCAGACAGAAATTTCTTAGAGACCAACTTTTTCTTCAAGTTAGAGCAGCTGGGTTTCCTTTCTCAATTACAATGTTATTAATATTCAATCATGTGATTTACTGATGACTGGTGCTGGTCTTAAAATAACAGCTTTGAAGAAAAATACTATCAGACAGAAATTTCTTATAATCTTTGTTCAAGTTAAAGATTAGAGCACTTGGGTTTTCTTCTTGAATTGTAATGTTATTAATATTCAATCATGTGATTTACTGATGACTGGTGCTGGTCTTAGAATAACAGCTTTGAAGAAAAATACTATCAAACAGAAATTTCTTAGAGACCAACTTTTTCTTCAAGTTAGAGCAGCTGGGTTTCCTTTTTCAATTGCAATGTTATTAATATTCAGTCATGTGATTTACTGATGACTGTGGTGGTCTTAGAATAACAGCTTTGAAGAAAAATACACTATCAGACAGAAATTTCTTAGAGACCAACTTTTTCTTCAAGTTAGAGCAGCTGGGTTTCCTTTTTCAATTGCAATGTTATTAATATTCAGTCATGTGATTTACTGATGACGGTGCTGATCTTAGAATAACAGCTTTGAAGAAAAATACTATCAGACAGAAATTTCTTAGAGACCAACTTTTTCTTCAAGTTAGAGCAGTTGGGTTTCCTTTTTCAATTGCAATGTTATTAATATTCAGTCATGTGATTTACTGATGACTGTGGTGGTCTTAGAATAACAGCTTTGAAGAAAAATACACACTATCAGACAGAAATTTCTTGTAAACTTTGTTCAAGTTAAAGATTAGTTATTTACATGTGATTTACTGGTGCTGATGTTCTTGCATTTAAAATGACAGAAAGAACAAGGACTTTGGTAATTTGAGAAACAGCCTTAAACCTTCAAATAATCCTTGGGATCCATTTAGGGTGCAAAGCCATAGCCTTGAATAATTCCTATAACTTACATAATTCATCAATGTTGAAATGATAATTACATGAATGTATAATTCAAGAAAGAAGACCAATCATAATGATCAAACACCTGAACTTAACTAAACACAAGGTGAAACGGTTAAACTGAACAATTAGCTTCTGTTGCCATTAACATCCCGTTAGGCCGGAGTTATCAGCTAGTTTCCACGGCATTGTCAATATTCTCCTGGTCCAAGTTATTGATCGTCCGTTCGGAAGATTCCTGGCACCGGGGGTCACTTCTGGTAGACTACTCGTCCCGTAGAAAGCAGAGTGGTAGTTATCCCCGAAAAGAAGATCGGCCAACGAACTTATCGATTGTATTTTCGAACTCGTCCTCTACGGACAGTGTCTGCTGACTGATGCACACTGACGCGGATCAAAAGTGCTTCAACCTCCTGATCCTCGTCAAATTTCGCCGCGCCGTTCTCCGGGCTCCTCGTTTCAACCCTTATTCGTTTCAATTTGTTTGTCCGCCATATCCCACGTGAAAATGCCGGATATTGTATGGATCCTAATCGTGATGGAACTTCAATCGTGGGAAAATCAACCCGACAAATTGTTGAACACAGTAGCGAACAATTAAAAGTTCAACTAAATTATAACAGAAAGCTTTTAGTCTGCAATAAATCCTTCTGTAAAATAAGTATCGAAATTAACTCCTGTGCAAAAGGTGTCTGAATATTGATGTAACTGTGTTTAATTAAAATTAATGAACATCAGGTAGCATTTTTATTTTAACCTATCTAAACTGGTAACAATAAATTTTCAAAGAAAATGTAACAATGAACAAAGTATGAACAAAAGGAAGAATAAAGTATAAACACTTGTTCAAAAGGGGAAATAAAGTAACAAGAGATAAACAAATTTTAATCTATTTGATGAATCGTATGTTTTTTACGAACATCTTTGTTATACAAACATCTTTGTCCTTTTATCAAAGTGATTGTTTTTGATAGACCACACTCTATTGGACACACAAAACGCATTTGTGCTATAAACTCGATGCGAAACCGTTTCTATGTTGCCCTTCTCGCAGATATACGGACAAATCAATGATTCAATAGACGGAACGAATAACTTCAGAAACTTGGAAATGTTAACGTGTAGCAAAAGTTCGGCAAGCTGATCAGAGTAGATCGACCCGCATGTCGTTCTTCTTGAAAAGACTTGCCGGTTATTCGCGTTCGATTCGCTAACAGACGACTAAGAATGATGTCAGCGGAGCGGAAGAGAACGTGAAACTGTTTGTACTGTGTAGATATGCATACGCAAACTACATTTGGCGTGTATTATACGAGGTTCATGCTATAATGACATAATGAGAAGAAAAGATCTGCCATACTTATATTCTGGAATGGCTTTTGGATATACAGGATACCTCACAATTTGTAAATTTTCATATTTTAAGATTTACAGTCCCAATATTCCTAATCAAATATATAGAATTTCTAGATTTCTTGGTTTTCTTAACTTTTAGATTTCCAATACTTTAAATTAGTGAATTCCTAAATTTCTAAATTTCCAACTCTTCAAATCCCATATTATCAAATATCTAAATTTTTTATTTTCTAACTGGACAAATCTCCAAATATAAATTTACAACTCTCCAAATTCCGAATTTCTAAATTTCCAAATCTCCAACTTACTAAATTCTCAAATTTCTCAATTTCTAAATTTCCAGTTCTCCAAATTTTCAACTCTCCAAATTCCCAATTTTCGAATTTCTAAATTTCTACTTTTCCAACTCGCCAAATCTCCAAATTTCTAAATTTTCAACTCTCCAAATTCCGAATTTCTAAATTTCGAAATCTCCAACTTACCAAATTCTCAAATTTCTTAATTTCTAAATTTCCAGTTCTCCAAATTTTCAACTCTCCAAATTCCCAATAGCAAATTTCTAAATTTCCCAATTCCTAATTCTTCATATTCTGAAATCCTCAAATTGCTCATTGTTTCTTCATTTTATAAAATACAGTATCACACATTTTACATTGGTCACTACAAAATGGAAGCATTCGTTCTGCTCTGATTTCCTCAACAAATAAAAAGAGATTACGTATCCCCATCGCTCAATAAAAAGTTTTATATACCCCATTCAATAACAAACTTGATCCGAACTCTATATTCATATAAATCAATCAGCATTGTTTCTCGAATTTCCGACTTCCACTGTTCCATAAGAAAAGTAGGAAGAGGAAGGTTTTATTATTACTTCACTTTGTTTGCAAGTAAGGTTAATAAACGCTGTCTCACCCTTCTAGGATGGAACGTTTCAGTTGGCTCGATATGAATCGCATTGCACCGTGAAACGAGATATTTAATCGCAGAAATATTCGAAGCAGCTTTGAATTCGAATACCATGCATCGACATAGACTCGGGAAGTGTACAACGTACCTTGTATATTGTATACCTCGCTGCGTACATACGGAGGATTATAACACGTAAACTGCAAAAAGAGATGGCATCGATGATAACTTGTTGAAAATTTACGACGAATATTCCGCATCGATGGATACATTGTTCTAGAACGTGAACGAAATTGATGTCGTTATCATGGGTATAAGACACAGTCTGGAATATGTTTCTATGCTTCAACAGTTTTTACTGCCTCACCTTTTCATGCTTTTATTTTATTATTTTTATTTGTACATCCTGAAGTACTTATTCGATACTTAGGAATTTAGCAAAACCTGAATCACAACGAAGAAGAATAAATATACTTTTACTTACCTCTTTGAAATGTTGCCTCTAATTAACATTTTTTAATACATCAATAATATATTTGTTCTGTTATGTGAAACAAAATGTCCTCAAATCAAAGGACCTTCAAAGTTCATGGTGGTGCCATCTGCTGACATTCTCCATGCATTTCTTTTTTCCGTTAGGTATGGTAGCGATCAGCCCTTTAAAGTATATACGTTTGTTTGTTTGGTTAGTTCACAAGTTTTTTAAATTCTGTTTATTATAATGTAATTTATAAGTGAAAAAGAGAACATGAGAAACTGCTGTTCAAGAGTATTCATAAACTGTTTATATCTTTAAGGCTTATATTCAGTTTAGTAATTTTAAATGATAAAAACAGTGAGTAAAATTTTGTTTACATGACTCACTTTTTGAAGGGGCTGTGTAAATATGGTGTAAATATTTTGGTGTATATTTGGTGAATGCAGTAATCGGATTTAACTTGCTTTGATGAAGGGAAACATAAATGGATAATGAGCGATTCTGATGATACAGATGTTTTGCTCCTAATTCCGCCTGACCTCTTCCTCGTACCATCATCTTCAGAGTCTGACGTTAGCTCTGACCAAGTGAACACAGACTATAGTAGTAAAAGATCTGGAGTGATATCAGAACTTGTGGAGCATATGCAGTCATTGGAAAACAGAATCTCTGCTATTGAATCCAAAGATAATAGTTTAGATGCTACTTTGCTAAACAATTCATTGGATTCGAAAATTCAAAACACTTTGGGTGCCAAGTTCAGGCAGACATTACCTAAAACTAGGTTCTCTGTCAGCCAGAGTTCTAGTTTACAAAATACACCTGTAAAACCCTGTCAATCCTTATCTGTTCCAACAACTCCTAATTCATTATCAAATCATATTAATTTCCATCAGAATGATGTGAAGTCAGAGGGTCATTTTCCTATGGCTATTGGTACTAACGCGACTAACACTAACGAGCACAGTAAGAATAAGCATGAGCCTGTAATGTCCCAATCCTCTGTGGTGGTATCTTCTGCTGCTTGCGATGTGGGTCTCCCGCATGTTACTTTTTCCAGAAGGGAACCGTATTCTTATTCAGACAATTGTACAAGTACAAATAATATGTACGTTAAACCTTCTAATCAGTTGCATTCAATGCCATCTACCTCAACTTTGTTCAGCGCAACGGAACAACCACATTCGTCATATTCTAAAAGTAGCATACAAGAAATGGAACTCTTCGAAGTTGATGAACTGCTTCAAGAAATGGAAGCTACTGAATTAGAGTTATTGAAAAGAATCAATAGGGTATCAATGCATAAAGGTCTTAAGGAACAAAACGGTGTATTATCGTCTAATCAAAATGATGATAATTCTAGATGCAGTAACTTTAATAGCATTAGTAGATATCCTATTAGTAGGAAGTTGGAATTTGAGTCAAGAGATTCAAGTCAGTATCATGACTTTCTGTCAAGTTTACCTCAGAAAAAATATTCCGAAGCTTTTCCTGATATATCCTTACCATGTGATAATTCATTCCACTCGAATGAGACTGATAAAATGATCTCAGCATTCAAACCATGGGGACAGAATACCCAGAAATCGCTTTCAAAGACTGGAGATATAGAAAATACAAGCGACTTAAAGAACATAAGTAGTGTTAGTAAGTCAGTTACAAAAGTAACTGCTGGGAAAAAGCAAGAAACAGTCACTGAACAGGCTACAACATCAGATGCCTCATTATATAATGAATTACCAAAATGTAGCACTGCAACATCAACAACAAATACAGAATTTAATTTACCACATTTACCACAAACATATCAAAATTCTGAACAGAATGGAAATGTGAAACATGTGAAAGAAGCAAGTGATGGTCCATTTGTTAAAAGTATTTGCCATGCCTCAACAAATACAGAATTTTTCCCAAGGTATTTCCATCAAATTGTCAAGTGTTTAAAATTAGCCGTATAGTTTCAAAGATACCAATTTCATTTTGTTTTTGTGGTAGGAAATCTCAACGACTTTTATCATTATCTGATTTCTGGGACAATAATGGTACTAAGTCACAAGAAGAACTACGTAGAATTAAATTAGAAGAAGAAAAGTTTCGTCGGGAGGTATGTATAAGTTTAGGCGAACGCGTTAGTTTCTATGTTAGTTTTGTTAATAAAATGATACAGTCAACAGTATGAATACTTATGATACTTTATAGCATTGTGAACACCTAATTCAAGAACTTCAGAAACGATTGTTAGAACAGCAGGAAAAGGTTGCTGTAGCACTTAGAGTAGATAATGAAAAGAATGAATTGATAGCACAATTTCACAATGCCTGGTCTAAATTAAAACAGCGCGTTTATGTGTTAGAAAGTGAATACAATGCTTTGCAAACAAATCTTAAACATGTAACAGAGAAACATCAGTTAGAAATTTCGGAATTTCAATCACAAATTAAACGCTCTGAAGGTGAATTGTCAAAGGCTCTAGATTTAGCTGCAGGTTACAAAGAAAAGAATGACACAGCAATGAAAGAAAGGATAGATTTATTAAAAAGTCATGCTGATGAATTAGAGACATACAAGTCATTTGTGCAAGAAGCAGAAAACAGATATGAACAGCTAAAAGTAGAATATAATAAATTATCAGATAGAAGTCAACAGACTGATGAAATGTTAAAGAATCTTCAGCAAGAGTTAGGTAAAGAGAGACTAAAGGGTGGAGAAGTTAGAAATGAAATGGATGTTATCCATAAAGCATTGGATACTTGTGAAGCTGAACTAATGGTTCTAAGACAAGAAAAAGAGAATTTACAGTTGAAGTTAAAAGAAGAAAATAATCGAAATGCCATTCTAGAACAAAAAAATATTTCACTGCTTTCATTGCTTGATGATGCTAAGAAGGCAGAGGTAATATATTGATTAGCATTGTCTTTAAATTTCGAACATTGATTTGTTAGCGGTTGATATTCTTAATTTCAGAAATTAGCTAAGGATGAAACGAAAACGCTTGAGGTAGAACAAGAAAAACTTAGGTCAGAATTACAAGAAATCTATCAGAAGCAAGTTGATGAAGTTGTAAAAGTAAAGCTACAGGAATTCCAAGCCCAACTTGATACAGCTGAATCGGAATTTCTTGAGGAATTAAAAACTAGACAGCAAGTTATTGCTGAATGTGCAGCTAGGAAAATTAAAGATATCATAGATAAGTATGTTGAGGTTCTTTTAAACATATATTATTTTATCAACTTGAGGCAAATATGTATATGAGAAATAAAAATGTATTCAGGCATCAATTAGAAATCAATTTATTAGAGGAGAAACACAAAGAAGAGAAACGATTATGTGAGCTTCAATTAGCTGAAGCTTTACAGAAATCAAGTATGTTAGAAACACAATTGAATTGTCAACGTGCTACTAAGTCTCAACTTGCAGAACAGCTTCATTCTGTGATGCAAAAGCAATGGCAAAAGGCTTTACAAATTATATCGGGTAAAATGACTACTTGATGTATACCTAAAATTGCTCTTTGTGATATACCTAACCTTTAATAATTTGTAGGCGGTAATATGGAAAATTTGACACCGCTACAAAAAATTCACGCTGAACGATTGTTCGAGTATAAAGGTCCAAAAAAGTCTGAATCAATGCCAAATTGTTGTACAAAACTCTCTCAAGAACCAATAAGATTGACGACGCAAATGTCAGATGTAAAAAATTTTCATGATTATAACGGAAGTATGAGTAGCATGACGCCAATCGATGATACTCCCTTAACTAGTAGAAAAGAATCGAAAGATGATCTCAGAAAATATATAAAAATGGTAATTTAATACAATGGTAACTTGACGGTTATATTTCTTGGTTATGCAAAAATTTCTTTAAATAAATATTTTGTAGATTGCCGAGTTACAGCAATCAAAGGAAGAATTTTCAAAAATCAGGGAAAATATTTCAAGTCCGCCTATAGTTTGTAGAGAAGTTCCGCGAAAACATTATTTAAAACAGGAGTCAAGTATAAAGGATGAAGACAGTATTACATGGCAGCCTGTATCAGATGTAAATTTGTCATCAAACTTATATTTTAATCTTAATTAAGTATTGTGATATCATTTGAATTCTGTTTGATTTCAGGCTACTCATGACACTAGTGAATATATACCAATCCCTCAAAAACTGTTTAACAAAGGGGATCAACAAAAAGTTAAACCGCCATGGAAATGACGGGTTATCAGTAATTTTATGAACGATATTGGTATCGATGAAGTTGATTGCGTCCAACCAATGTGTTTAGCTAGCCATAATTAAGATATATGCAACAAATATTTTCTACTTTTAATAAAATAAATTTTTACAATACAATTAAGATTATTATTCTTTCGTTCTATTTTGTGTGAATAAAAAATTATGCGCGATAACTTTTTCTCCTTTCTCTAACTTCATTATCGTTATTTTTCTCCGGCTGTTATCGCATAGAGGAAAAGGATGTTTGATAAAGAAGCAGAGTAATAGATAATGTGCGTATCTGTTTCTTCAGATTAGTGTTAATTTATGTACATTTGCTTGGAATTGGTTCGAACGACGCTATTATTTTCAGTTCTGTGCGATAAGCATACTCTTCTAAAAAATTCGATTTCCTATAAGAACATTATAACACGATAGTAAAATAACTTAAAAAAATTTAATTCGTCCATTTTATTGACCTAATAAAACTTGGGGACTTTGGAATTTTACAATTTTGGGACTATAAGGTTAGAAATTTGGAAACTTTGGAACGTTGGAATATTTATTTCAAACAAATATGGCTACATAAGTTAGTTTTAGTAATCTCAAAGATAGTCATCGAATCTGAATTCAAAACCATTAGTCATCACGTCAGGAGCGTGCGAAAGCTTGAAGGATTATCTAGAAATGAGTAAGACGTTTATTGTTACATTGTGTATTATGTCTCATTACTTTCCCTAGTTGGAAACAAATCATGTTTCAAGCACAGACATGGTTCTGGAAGTTTTCGCTGTAAACGTGGTACGGGTTGTGTGTGAGGGGACATTTATAGTAGGTACTGTATCATGTACCGTGAATCACGAAGATGACCAAATCACTCATTTCGGACACGTTTCCGGTTGAACGAGAGGGTATGTCGAAGATATTCACAGAACTGTTACTGAATTGTTTATCGACGTTTCTTGAATAGTAATTGCGGGGGGAGCGGAACATGACGTACTGGAGTTTAAACGTGCATATTAATTGTCAATGTGTATGTTAATTACAGCACGTATATCAAGATAAAAATTAAAAGTGTTACCATTATTTATACGTTCAGTGCATACAAACATTCTGATATCTTCTTGTGATATTTAACATATATTTTGAAAATAATTAACAAAATATTTAAATTCGATAGTCAATATTCAAATCAATTGTATTTGATATTTAATATGTAAGGTATTATGAACTTATTTGTATATTAAATAAAAACGTAGTATGTTTGCTTATAATATTAGGGATAATTAAAATATTATAATGATTATTTGGTTCAAGTTATTTGCAAAATCTGTATTTTGTATATAATTGAAACAAATGAAATTGTAGTAATTTATTCAAAATTGATGCTTTGGTTTTGGTTATTTTAGTAAAATAATTCCATCAGTAAATTACTTATAACCCAAATATTCTATCAAATCAATATTGGATCGTTCCAATTAAAGCTTGAGATATTTAATTACAAATTTTTTAATAAATATCTTATAGCGTTAAATCTATTATAGATTATAGTATTATAGTCGGTATTCTTAGTAGAATTATATTTCGAAACTTAAACAATTATATTTATAATAATAAGTTCTTGTTAAATCACAAAGAAACTATAATTAATTAATAACTTACTCGAATTTTAATTTTCTAAATATTAGTTAGCTTGTAAATTAGAAGAATATGTAACATTTATCGCACGTATACTCAATCTTTTGTTCTACTACCGATCTTTCAAATTTAAACGAAATTCAACACATGTTGAAACAGCTGACGTTCTATAAAAACGGAGATTAAAGTACAACTCGCAAATGGTTTTACTAAAATAAACAGAATCTGTTTCCGAATCTCTCCCACAGTTTCTACAATTTCGCAAAGGATCAGCTTCAATCTAGTTCAGTTCCAGACCATCCATTAACTAACCCATAACAGAAATACAAGTGTATTCTTCGTTAGATATATTCTGTAACAGATACGTATTATAACATGATAAATCATTTATTCTCGCTGATAAACTTGCTAGTTTCATTAAATGAAGTAGATAAGTAGATATTTGTCTAGCAATTTTGTGTTTTATATTGTTTATCTGTTACTTCGAATTTTATGGCAGCCATTGATTTTGAAATTTATTTTGTCACTGCTATTTTTCGAATTCTACATGTATTCTATGTAATATTATCACATATGTGATATGTTCTATGAGATACAGCACGTGATATATTCTAAGTGATGCTGTCACATATGTAATATTTATTATTTGATATTTCGTATGTGACACTATTACATATGTGAAGTTTTCTATATGACACTATCACATATGTGATATTTAACATGTGGTACTATCACGTATGTAATATTTATTATGTGACATTTCATATGTGACATTATAACATATGCGATATTTTGTACGTGACACTAACACATGTGTGATATTTCCTACGTGATACTATTAAAAATGTGATGCCGTTACACATGTGATATTTACTATGTTACATTATTACATATGCAACATTTAATTTGAGATATTACTACATACGTGGCATTTACTAAATGATTCTATCACATATGTGATACGTACAATGTAATAATTGTGGACTATATGACATTGTTTCTGGATAAATTTTCGTCTAATTCATTATTCTCAATTGTTCAAAATACAAAATTACATTTCTAATCGTACAAAAATCATCCCTAAAAAGATAAATCTCGATGCAGTTGAAAAACCCACGTCAGTCCACATCCCTAGGTTTCATCTCTCGCGTTTCTGGATCACCGTAAGGAAGAGAACAAGCCAGTTCGCGTTCGTTCATATTTACCTTGAAGGAGAGGCGCGTACACCGCGATGGTACATACACGGGACTATAAAAATCCGCGAAGATGCGAGTGGAACGTGCAAGAGCAGGATAGGAGCGGTTTATAACAGTCGATGCCCTTCTTTAGCTGCGGCGACGATCACGCCTACGATCCTGGGCAAAGCTGGCGCCTGCCACGAGGATCCGTATGTGCGTCCCGCGGAACAAGTTGCCGATTGAAAACGAAAGAGCAGCAAGAATGCAAAGGGAGGAACGTGATAGTGACCACCCCCTCTTCGTTTGTGTAGATAGTAGTAGTCACGAGCGCGTCCTCTGTTCATTCTGTCCGGTCTCGGTGGCCTTTAGTCGGCCAGGCCTAAGCGAAGAAGTAAGAAGTTCCGCGTGTGCCAAGTGGCTAGAAGCTTGAATGCGACCGAGAGAATGCAGCCCGGAACGAGCTGTTCGAGATTCTGTTCGCTGATAGTGCCGCTACTGCTGCTGGCCTGTTTGATTGATGATACTGCCGGTACTTGGAAGAGGCGGGAGGACAAGACCAAGTGTCCCAAAGTAAAGGGCATACGGAATTTTGACATATCCGAGGTACGTGGCTGTATACGACGATTCGATTATTGTTCGCTGCATGAACGCAAAAGTACTCGAACATTTAGGGCATGCTTTCTGCGCGAACGACACTTTGGATACACTTTTTGGAACTGGGACTTTACGTCCTGGAAAGTTCCACGAAGTTCGTAAAATATACAAGTACAGAGTACTTTACATATAGAATTAATATTTAGCTTTTTTAATATGAGGTCCAGAGGTTGCTTTACTTATACGTACATTGATGTGAGATCTAGTTATTTTCTACTCTAGTTTCCACTCCGCAGATTGTTATGGACAACATTATTTATCTATGGATCATACTATGATCTACATATTTGACTATGAATTATACTGTGCATTATGTACCTATGTATAACACGATGCATTATATTCACCCATGTATAACACGAACTGCTATACTTATGGATCACGTTGTACACTTACCTATGTGTATCACATTGTACATTTACCCATGTATAACAGTATACAGTATATTTTTACCTATAACAGTATGCACTACTTATTTACCTATGAATGATACACTTCGTGTTCAGCATACGAAGTTAACTTCACCGTTAAGTGTAAACTATCGGTCCACGAAGATGCTGAAGAAAGAGATGTACTCAGTTCGCGAACAAATATAGGAAGCTTCAGCGATTTATTTTGAGATATATCTTGACAAAATAATATTAAATAGCTTCAAAAATTGTTGTTATTTAGTGATGTCTTGTACCTTATTTATACAGTATGTATAAAAGTTATATTCAGCATCATTGAATTTTTGCAATTTGATCGAAGTTTTTACCACGTATTTTACACATATGTTTCGTCAAAATTTTTAATTGATTTCAAACTCAACGCGTGGATGAAACACGCATTACGAAATAAA
The DNA here is from genome assembly GCA_945859595.2 of Megachile willughbiella. Classification (NCBI taxonomy): domain Eukaryota; kingdom Metazoa; phylum Arthropoda; class Insecta; order Hymenoptera; family Megachilidae; genus Megachile; species Megachile willughbiella. The sequence goes on from OX243807.1 coordinate 7,164,395, forward strand.
TCAACTGAGATAAAACCTTGAGATTTAAAAGTTGGAGATAAGATCTCACGTTAGAAGAGATTTAACTATAAGTTTTCATTAGGAATTCAAATATGACGTGGATATAAAATATCCGATAGACAGGGCGATAATTATATTATCAGAAAGAGATGGAGGTACGAGTGTTTGAAGGGTGTAAATTTTGAGATATGTAAATGTAGAGAACGTTCGAGTATGGCTTAATAGACTTAAGATGGCAGGTGAAGTTCATTGACAGTGTTATAATTATACTGACATAATGGAAGATTTGAGATACAGAATCAAGTGTTTCAAGGTGAAGGGAATACGAAATTTTGATATATTGGGGATACGTGTGTGGGACGTTCGATTATTGTTTAGTAATGGGAAGTATGCCCGATGAAGAGCTCAAGGGCACCTGCGTGCACGGTGCGTGCAGCGAATGACATGTGGGACAAAGAATCCTTCTAGTTCTTGAGATTATTCCAGCTAACATATTTGGTAACTTGTCAATTTAGAAATATAGAAATAAATATTAAAATTTATGAGGAGTTGAAAATTTGAGAAATTTAGAAATTAAATTCTCTAACTCCCAACGCTCCCAATTCCCAAATTTCCTACTAATTTTGTTTCTTCCTAAAATAAAAAACCAGTAAAAATTTACTACATTATATTACGTTCCAAGTAAAATGCACCCAAAATTAACATGAAATATCCTTAAATAATATTGAAGTAAACACATATATTAACAAATAATTGACAAAGCCACAAAAGTCTGAACTGAACACGATTTAAATAATAGTTTATAACAATATTAAACGTTCTGTGTTAGGTCGCATGTTTGCAATCAGTACCTGAATCTGCCTTAATTGTCGGGTCAAAATCGTTCGACATCTAGTTACGTATCTCTCGTTGATATTCCGATTTCACAAATAGACGATCACGATGGATTTCCGATCAATATGCACGCTGAATATATAATAATAATTCGGTGTAGCGCAATCGGAGCGCGTTTGTTGAACACGCCTAGGTTGTGTACTAACACGATAACAGAAATTACAATTTCCGCGCTTTGCGACACAATTTTCGTTATAACATCGTGAAAGATGCATTGTGTGTACATAACGTGTCCATATGACAGTTTCACAGGTGCAATTATGAAATACAGTGCCGTATTAGGACCCATAAGAACCCTACACACATCCATTTTAATCTCAACCCAAAGTTTCTAACGAAAGTCAATTTTCACTCAAGTATAAATTATTTAAATACACAAGTTGGTACAGTAATTTAAAATTACTGGAAATATTTTATTTTTCCAAGAAAAACAAGAACCTTAAAGCATTTCTTTATAGTAATTGATGTTAACTCAAGTACAAGTACATTTTGATAAATATTGCAAAATAAAATTTTTGAAAGACTCTAATTTGAAACATCTCTTTTCCCTAATTTTCTGAACGTGTGTTTATTTACTAATTGGAAATGATATTTATTATTAGAGATTTCGTAAATGAACATCGATGAAGTATTTCAGCAATGATGAAGTTTTGCAGATAATTTCACAGTAATTTAAAAGATGTACTCAATGTAGTTTGAGGTTATGGTTCCTGCGTGTGGGACAACGGGTCGCATAAAATATCGCGAGTCTTCTTTCAAAGAAGGCCTGCAGGCGATTTATTTTTAGGTCTTTATGCGTGTTTAAGGGAAAGCTATTTCGGACTTGTACCTTGCATGCATATAAAACTAGTTGCTTCTATCGAATATGTTCTCCGCTCTTCATTCGCGTGTTGCATTTTGATATTGTTATCCTATTGACCTTCGTGATTTATTGTCTTCCGATAATGATGTCACTAATTCATTCATCACATTGAATCATTCATCTGCTTCCTATAGTTATGTGCCTACTGTTATATTCAGTATGTTGACTGTCAGTATAACTGCCTAATACATTGGGCCAATGATCAATCGAGGACCTAACGAAAAATTAATCAATCGATCAATAATGTTGCTATATTTGGTGAATTAATTCACCAAATAGGTTGATACTCAATAAAAGTGAAATTCAAAGTAAAGTAACATCAATTATTATTAAAAAGTTAACAATTTGTGTAACTGTAAAATGTATCGATTTAATTTCAATTTACAAGCTTTAGACATTTACACTTTTTTAGACTGATATATACTTTCATGTATATTGATGTATTTTTATAAATTAATAAAAATGATTTTATGTATATAAATTTGTTTCTAAAATTATAATTGACGACGTTTATGACCATTAGTTTTCGATAGGAAAATAAAATGGAACCGATAACCTACGGCTGCTTATGTAACACCTATTTTTAGTGTGATTTCGGATACAGACATGTAAAACGTGAACGATGGTACTCAAACCCCTTTGATCTTATAATTCATCAATTCATACGATCGTCAGAACCATACGAAGATTTCTAAAGATTTGTTAAATTTTTTGTTAATATTCACTAAATTTCAATACCATGTTCTATTATACTTAAAAAATAATCGCTTCATGAAAGTTATGGCAAATACAATATTTGTACTTTATTAAAAACAACCTCCTTTGAAATTGAATTGAACAGTTAAAATTGTATTATATGTTCTGATAATTTATATTGTTATGTTGTATTTTATTTTGTACAGATGTAATTTGTAAACATTCTATTAATTTATGATTTATGAACAATATATTTAAATTCTGTATTTATTCTTTTGTTACTGTGGTGTATTGTTCAACTTACAAACGTACGCTTATGAAGGTTTAATTTGATTGCTAGATTTAATTTCTTTCAGTTAAATTAGATTCGTAGAATATGTACGTACAATTTGTAACATTTTGTATGCTCGTAAAGATTTCACTGCTCCATTCAATGTCCCCCAATTTAATTGCATTCGTAGAACTGTAATTTGTGAATATTCTTATTAAAGTTTCATTCGATTACATTATTAAATTATATTCTGAGAATACAGGTATTTAAAATTTGTGTATGTTTTATGTGATTATGATCATGTTTGATTAAGTAACTTTTTCTGATTAAATTTATTTATTACATAACTTAATTTTTTTTAGTTAAGTTCAATTATTACATAACCTAATTTCTTCTAATTAAGTTAAATTACTATACAATTTTATATTCTCTAATTAAATTGCATTACTATATTTTATGACTGTACGAACATCATGTCGAATTACTTCACCTAATATTTTCTAGTTAAATTAAATTATTGGAGTTAATATCTGTAACTTACAAACATCCTCGACGCTTATCATTGCTTCCTCCGATTACTCTACTCAATTTCTCCCAATTAAATCATACTCTCAGAACTGATATTTATAATTCATAAACATCCTACATGCATACGGTCGTTTTATTCGATTACTTCATTTATTTCCTGCCAATTAATTTGTGTTCTCAGAATTTATGTAACAGGACATAATTCAATTTTTCAATTAATTAAGAGCAAAAATATAGTCTAACACCGAATGTCTGCTGAAATGTAAGCTTGTTAATCTGAGGATCGTAAAGCACATATAGAACGGACACTTCGATTAACGTTTCAACGCGAACAACAAGAATACCAATCGCGAACAGTTACACGGATTAGCAATGAAGGTACGCTCTGTGCCAGGGTAATAAATTGCTTGTATTTCTTGCAGTTCCTTGGATCGTGGTATATAGTGCAGTATTATGCAAGTTCAGAAGAAGCCCTCGCTTACAGATGCATGCGTGCTGAATTATCACTTTCGTCCGACAGCACGGAAGTTACCATGAATTTCACTTACAGTTTCACCGACGATCCGATCAACGAACAGCTAGTTGGTAATATTACTTGGAAGATACCATCAACAGAATTACCTGCTCATTGGGTACACGCTGAGTATTCTTGTGAGTATCGCAAACATTTCACTTTTCTTAAGGGTCAAGATCAAGCATTAATTACCGATGTTAACCCACGAGTTGGCGCGTGAAGAGGCTAACCCATATGTTTATTGTCTATTTTTATATTTATACATCATACGAATAACACCATAGATTTCGTTAAAAAATATTTACTTCAAATTGTTGTATTAAACCTTTGCTTTGCAATATGACGCACTCATGACGCATGCAATTCATATGTTACCTACCGATGTCAACCCATCAAATATTTACTTCAAATTGTTGTATTAAGCCTTTGCTCTGCAATATGACGCACTCATGACGCACACAGTACACATATGATGTATCGATGTCAACCCACGAGTTGGCGCGTGAGGAGGCTCACGTGTTTAAAAGAGCTACTCTAATTGGTCAGAATAGACAAATGGACGCCTCACACGTATTTTTGGCGGTATTATTGACTTGAGCGGTCACACACCAATTATTATCCTTCTCAAGTTCCAATCTTCCAGAGTTCCAACCTTGCAAAGTTATAATCTTCCAAACTTTCGATCTTCCAAAATTTCATCTTCCTCAAGTTCCAACCTTCCAAAGTTTCGACCTTCCAAAGTTCCAACCTTCCAAAGTCCCAACCTTGCAAAGTCCCAACCTTGCAAAGTTTTAATCTTCCAAAGTTCCAACATTGCAATATTTCAACCTTCCAAAGTTCCAACCTTCCAAATTTCCAACTTTCCAAAGTTCCAACCTTCCACTGTTTCAACCTTCCACAGTTCCAACCTTCCAGAGTTCCAACCTTCCAGAGTTCCAACCTTCCAAAGTTCCAATCTTCCACTGTTTCAACCTTCCACAGTTCCAACCTTCCAGAGTTCCAACCTTCCAAAGTTCCAACCTTCCAGAGTTCCAACCTTCCACTGTTTCAACCTTCCAAAGTTCCAACCTTCCAGAGTTCCAACCTTCCAGAGTTCCAACCTTCCAAAGTTCCAACCTTCCAGAGTTCCAACCTTCCAAAGTTCCAACCTTCCAAAATTTCCAACCTTCCAAAGTTCCAACCTTCCACAGTTCCAACCTTCCAAAGTTCCAACCTTCCAGAGTTCCCACCTTCCAAAGTTTCGACCTTCCAAAGTTCTAACGTTCCAGAGTTTTAACCTTCCAAAATTTCAACCTTCCCAAATTTCATCTTTCTCAAGTTCCAACCTTCCAAAGTCTTAACCTTCCAAAGATTCGACCTCCTAAAGTTCTAACGTTCCAAAGTCTTAACCTTCCAAAGTTCCAACCCTCCAAAGTTCCAATCTTCCAAAGTTCTAACCTTCTAAAGTTCCAACTTCTGATAGTCCCAACCTTCGAAGGATCCAACCTTGCAAAGTTCCAACCTTCCAAAGTCCCAACCATGCAATGTTTCAACCTTCCAAAGTACTCATCTTCTAAAGTTTGAATCATCCGAAGGTTCGATCTTTCAAAGTTCCAACCTTCCACTGTTCCAACTTTCCAAAGTCCCAACCTTCCCTATGTTCCAACCTTCAAAAGTCCCAACCTTGCAAAATTCTAACCTTCCAAAGTCCCCACTTTCCAAAGTTTGAATCACCCAAAGTTTCAACTTTCCAATGTCCCAACTGCATTCCAATTTTTGAAAATCCTAACCTTTGCACATTTCGATCATTCTAATCAATCTTCTTAACTTTCAATCTTCCAAATTCCAAAGCTCCGAATATTCAAAATTTCTAAAACTAAAGCTCCAAATTTCAAAACTTTGGGTCACGCGCCAATTCGTGGGTTGACATCTGAGAGTATAATTTTTAGGACCTCTGAAAATTGATACCCTCCGACTTCTTATGGTGTTTTAGAAAACGTTTCTCAGACGTTAACATAAAAGAATAAAAGTCTAAAATACTTAAATGACCAAAGAAGATTTACAAAGAACGAGTTAATCGAATATAGTATTTTTACAGACGAGGGTGTATACAACACATACGTCCTAGACTCGGATTATAAATCATGGGCATTACTGATGCACTGTGCTGAGCAGAGCAAAAGTCCCAGATATTTGTCTAGTTTTATTATGAGTCGAGAGCCAAGTCTCGGAGTTAACGTTATTTCGTATCTTCGCGAGAAATTACCCAGGTGAGTAACAACCGTAATCCCATTTCGTTTTCTGTATAGAACATCTGCTGCACCTACGTGAGAATTTAATTAACGAGAATGTATTTAACGTTATTTCATTGGTTCGAAGGTACGATATCGACCTGGAGTACATGTTCCCCATGGACCAGAACCAATGCAATCAAACGGATACTTCAGAAATGGATATGCTGATACCACCATCGGTGTTGGCTCGCAAAAATAATTCTGTGCGGAAACATCCTTTAAAGAGGAAGCATCGACATGTTTAATTCATCAGATATTCAATATTCGAATAATCTATTAAATATTTTTTCAGAATAACGCAAAGTTTGGTTACAAAATTCTTGAAAAATTATAAGTTTCAATTTTCAATTCTTATGATTCTATAAAAAATTATTTATCGTTTGAAGTATCGTTATTAATTATAAGTTCCGACGATTTGTATATTCTGTACATTTTCTTGTGAACTCAATGAAGTTTCTTATTTCTTATAATTTTATAACCCTCTGTTTGCAAGTGAAAAATTGACAACTTCTGGCACAGATACAAAAGATAATTATACATGTTCTTTCGATATATCACCGTTTGGCACTGAAATAAATACAATAACAATTAAATAAAAGTGTAAGTGTACTTTGTGATCTATAAATTTGTATTAATTTTTGCATTTCACAATTTTATGACATGAGGTTTATGTAGAAAATTTAACACACAGTGCAATAATGGTACCTTATTTATCTAGAGTACTGTCTGATAAGTTGTGAGTCGATAGTATCTGCATTGTTTCTGACTGCCAACTTACTAGACATGTATAGTATATATTTATATTTTCAGATATTGTACATATAATATTCTTCATGTATGTATGTTTATTTAGTCCAAATAATTGTTCTTTGATTTATATGTAGCATTTCTTTCGACGAATTAATGAATTGCAAGTTCTAACATTTTTAACTGTGATCGTTTTGTTTACTATTTAAGATAGAACTTACCATGTGTTGTCAGCAAACAGTCTTAATTTGTGGAGGATTGAAATGCCTGTTGTAAAATGTGTTTTCTAATTATTTTATAATTTTATAGTTTTTTCTGTAATTAAGTTTAATATATTTAAATGAGCTTATGAATTTTTGTACTTGTACACTAGGGAGTATGATTTCCTAGGAAAAATGGTGATTATCAAATTTTGAATTATGAAATTAAATTAGCAGATTGTCAAGTTATCAAATTAGTATAATGATTCAGTTGACATAATTATATACTAGTCTATTAAAACACTAAATATTCTATTATTATTTAAAACTTATTATGAATGAATGCAAGATTAAATAAATATGTTTGTGATCGAATTGTGTGAAGTACACTGAAGTTTATGATTAAGATATGATTCATAATGTACTTAGTGATCAAATTATAGGAGTAACAATTGTACATATTATTTTGTATTATAATGTTAATCAATGATTTAACATTTTTGTAATCATGAATTAAATATGATAAAAGTCACCTGTTTATTGTTCCTCTGTCAACCTTTATTATAAATTAAAATATATCTTTAATATAAATTTTTAAATTTTCCAGTTTTTCAGTTTTTATGTTTTCAAACTTTAAAATTTTCAGATTTTCAAGTTTTCAATCTTTCAAATTGTCAAGTTCCCAAGTTTCCAAGTTTTCAAATTTTCAAATTTGCACGTTTTCAAATTTTTAGCTATGCAAATGAAAAAATGAAAGAATTTACTAATTTTCAAATTCTTAAATTTTCAGAACAATAAGTTTCCACGTGATCAAATTCCCAAATTCCTCAAAAACAAATGTAAATTTGTAATAATTTATTAGAGCACTTGTTTTTGATATTGATGTAAATATTTGTGAGTGCCATTAGAAATAAATTGTTGACGTCAGAGTCCATTATAATAGCATGATTATAAAATGAACGGGTATAAATGAAATCACGTTCGACACTTTGGGCTAGTTTTATTAATTCAATTAACAACGTGTTATAATATTCTTCGTCTCTTTCTCTTATTTATAATTACATAATTGTAATGAACTGTTATTGTTTTCTTTAGACCCGTCGTCTTTCAACATCTTAGCGTAACTCATCCAAAGTCGCGGACACACACTTGCAGGAGCATGTAGGATCAATCATTGATCATCATTATTATTAATCATCACCATTAGAATTCTAACAGTCGTCGTCAGATAATCACTCAGTGCACCTAGTTACTTAACATTACTGGATATGGCAGCTACAACTTATAAGAAATATTACAAAATCACTGAAGTTTTCGTTCTTCTTACATCTCAATTGTTTTCTCATTCATACTAAACGATCATACCGACACGAGCTTTCCTTCGATTTTGATGCGACGATCCTTGTCACCTAACAAATTTTATATACTTGTTTCCGTGCGAGAAAGTGGTACCTGTTCGTAAATTACGTACACAACAGATTTCTATCCTCCATTTTCGTAACCATCAAAATATACCGTTTAATTTAACAGGGCAATTACCCGATCGATCACTATTATAAACATCGTCTGTTCTGTTCTGTTGTGTCGAGTAGGAAGAACATAGTTGAATCTGCGTGTACGCGTGTGTACGTGTACGTGTGTGTGTGTGAAAACTGTGCCTTGTATGTATATGTTTCTCGAGATCTTAATATATAAGTAATTGAGCTGTAATTAAACATTTTTTTTATTTTTCTGAACAAAGCCACGTGAAGGTCACAACGTTGATCGCGAAATACAACAGACTCACACCAATAACCGTACGTACACCCATTCACTCCTTCGCTTCTACGGGCTGCATATGCAAATGTCCTAGTCACCTAATAATTTAGTGTTAATTAGTTACACAATTAATTCATTTAATCGTTTGTAATTAATTACCTAGACGTTAAATCTGTTTCTCTTGAATCCACGTTACTTGTCGTGTCTCTGTTTTCTGCTTTATGTGTACTGGTAATCCTCCTATAACACTTATTATTTTTTTTTTACTGAATATTCACATAATACACTATTTTCAAAAAAATCAAAACATTTTTGTTATCGCAGAAAAACAATTGTTTTTTAATTTCTATATTATTTTGAAGTGACATAAATGCGTACAACAAAATTTTGATTTATATCAGGTTGTCACAAGGTTCTTAAATTATTAAAAATTTATAAAATGGCTCCTTTTGTATTATTTGCATGTACGTATTGCTTTTGTGTTAATCTTGTAACATTTCTATGTAGGTATTTATATTATTTGAATGTTCATATTATTTTCATGTTACTTTTGTCATTTTGCTCCTATTAGTTTTATGTCATTTTTCTATTATTTCAATTTACATATTACTTTTATATTACTTTTGCAACATTTCAATGTTCCTATTACTTTTACATTATTTTTGTATTATTTGAATTTACATATTACTTGTATGTTACTTTAGAATTATTTAAATATAAATATTACTTTTATATGACTTTTGTATTATTCGGATGTTCATATCATCTTTATGCTACTTTTATATCATTTCAATGTTCATAATATTACTTTTATAATTCTTTCATATGATTTTCATGTATGTATTTAATATTTCCTGTATATCTCCCGAATACAATACTATATAATACAGTACATACTATTTTGCAGTATTCATTTTGTTCTGTTTCGCGTTGTTATAAGAGGATTACACACGTGTATTGTGTAAATGGTGTATTGTGTCACGCGTACGATCGTGTAAGCGTTTCTACAAGGTGTAATTAATGTGCGCGTGTCAGCGTGTACATGTTCTAGACTGCTTCTGTTCTTTAATGCAAGACGGTGTTTAGTATTATTTCATATAGTTGGTAGACTATCTATTTACTTGAGTTTACGTGTTATAAATATTCGTGTAGTAAACCGCGCGTTCTGTTACTTCGTCATTCGATAATGCGCTTTTGTACGAGGATGCAATGCGAACCGAGTGATATTTACGGTGACGTACCATGTATGTCGTATATGTGAAACGTAAAACCCGTAGGAGAACGGTTCGATGAAAGCGCCATCTCCAAGACGTTCGCGTTAAGCTCTCAAGATTGAGAATCAAGATTATACGAGAGATTCGAGGATGAAACCCGAGCGAGACGTCCCAGTTCCGGCGGGAGGTCGGAATAGGATAGCTCCGGAAGTATGTGGTGATACGCTCGAACCGGAAAAAGAAACATGGCGCTGCTAAGGAGGAAGAATAGCGCTCGCGCAATATACACGTACGAAGGTTTCATCTCGAACGTTCGTCAGATGTTCGAAATTACTAGACGAAATCGGCGAAGTTTCTCTACTGCTTAAAGTTACTGGTAAACGACTAGCTGCCCACGTTAGCCCGAATCTCCCTAGATCGGAACGAAGAGATCGAACGGTTACGGCGAGGGCAGCGAGGTCCTAGCATTTTTTCTTCGCTCTGTATACAATAGTTATAAGAGAGTACGATAGGAGGCAATTATAGGTTACGGATAGAGTCGATTGACAGATTTCGCAATAACGGTACAAGCGTGTCCACTCGGTCAACATTCACGAACAGTTCGAACGACCGTTCCCTCCTTTTAATCCGCTTCGGTTTGATTCTCACCCCTAATCGTTCACCAACTGTGCTTATTTCATCTATTTATTTCGTTACCACTCCGTGGCTACGTACAGACCGCACAGACTGACGAGATCAGCGTTAGATTCGTGTACGCGCGTGGCACGAGGAATGTCTCGAGAAATGCAAAGAAGACAGCGGAAAATATAGAGACAGACAGATAGATGGAAAGTAAGAAGAGCAGATGCGAAGAGGGAAAGAGAGAAAACTGCATGGAAAACTATAGCTCCTTAACGTTCAACCGAGTAAGAGATTCGAATGGAGCGAGCTTGCTTCTAAATTCACCGAAGAAACAATAAGTACCGAGGCTTGTATCCTATGCGGCTTTCTTTTTGATTGTCGTGTTCTTCGTCGTATGAGAACCGGATCAGTTTTCGTCTCTTTAACTCTTCCCAACGCGATTGACAATAACGGGTACCGATAAGTGTAATTAACCAGTAGTAGTAACAATTCAGTAGTGATAAAAAAACTGTGCATGAACACACGGCCAAAGTCACGCATTCGAGTCGATATTATGCTGTATACATCGATCGAAGGATTCCCGACGAATTCGTTCGTTCGATTGGTCCGACGCGTTTATACGTGCCTGTCTGTCCCGAATCGGCTACGACTGCGACCCCCATGTGCCTAACTTAGGTACGTTGTAACAGTCTATCGTGGTCGCAGTTAAGCGATCGTAAATGGACCGGTCGTTCGGTGGATCGCGATTCGATGATCACTGTTTCACATTCGACGAGCCGTTGCAGTGGGTGATTTGACGAATTGGAGAGGTTCGCTGTCAGTAGACCCACGACACTGGCACCCACTGAGGTGTCGTGTGAACCCGCTCGATGGCCGCCTCCAGCTGCGCGATCGTTTCCTCGATGTCGTTGTTTACGATGGTTAAGTCGAAAAAGTGGCCGTACGCTTGCTTCAACGAGTCTGACTCCTTCGCTAGTCTTTCCAGGCTTCCATCACACTGAAAAATTACCTCATTTTAGCAACGATTTTGACGAAGGAATTGAATTTATCCCATTTCTAATCTTTGGGACTGTGCAGTGGATTATTTCTTCTTAAAAAAGTAAGTTACATATTTTGACAGAGAATGAGCTGCAAATGTGTACTAATTAAAATAAATTCTACACCTAATTGTCTTCAGTAATTTCGACAAAAACTTTAGACAGTCTAGAAACGATGTCACCTACGTGATGTTGCTGCTACCTGAGATTGAACTCTCCAAGCGATTTCAATTACGTAACTTATTTATAACAGCAAATTTAGTTAAACGAAAGTGTCAGAGTTCCGTAATTTCATCAATGACCGATTAGTCGGCTAATCAGTTAACTGAACCATAGTTAGCTCCACCTTCCTTCAGTAGGTTAACGATCTGTGCTCATGGAGGATGATATCACGAATACAAAAGATACTTTATAGTATTTCACTAAAATCTCCACAAAAAATACTATAGTTCACAGTGGTATAATCTTGGAACTTTTAAACCTCAAAACTTATATCATTCAAATTTGTCAAAGTATGACAGCATATGGTCACTATTATTTCAAAAATTATTTTGCAATTGTTATTGATTATCTCAGCCTACTATTTGTTATTTCATCCTAGTGACTTGACAGCTATAATGCTTTAATTAGGTGTGCATAGACTTACAAAAGGGTTGTCTTGAAATTCATCTTGCTTAGAGAAAATCTTTAAATTTCAATGCAACTTTCTTTCTCTTTGAAATATTTATGAACGTGACGTGTTTGAAACGTTCGATGCTTACATCGGTAATATTCTGGAACACCGGAGCGGCGATGAAAACAACATAAGGTGCAAATTCTGCTGTGCGTAACACCTTCAAAGCTTGTGGCTCCACGTCCAATATCGCCACCCTGCCTTCTTCGTGTATTTTGCGAATCGTTTCGAGTTTCGTTCCGTACATGGCATCTTCGTGTGTACCTACATACAAAAAGAAACAGGTTTTTACCAAACTAAAATTGGGGATTCCATAAAATGATACTGAATGAGATGAGGAAAAAAGAAACATCTTCGGTTATAAAATTCCGAGTAAACGTATAAAAGGAAGAAGTAGATTATCGTAAAATCTACAGTGACTTTGTTATAAAAGTTAACGTGAGTATGGAAAATTTGAAATTCTTTGGTTTTATATGATAACTTTTATGATCTGCGGACGGTTACATGTGTAGGTCTCTGCACCGCCATTTTGAAACGTTTCTTATGTTCCAGTACTCGAAGTTGTGGGAAGTTTGATATTATTTGACGTTTTATGATTATCAAGAAAATTATTATAGAAAGTTACTTATTCTGAGACCTAGTTCTTAATATAGTTTTTAACCTAGTTCTATTTGAAATTATTAAATTATTTTATAAAATTAATATCGTTATTCGATATGTGTGTACAATATATGTTACATTCTGTGAATTTTTACAATGGAATTTAATTTTAATCTATGATTACATATTGTGATAAATATTTTACCATATGTGTATGTAATATATTTTTTTTTAAATTTGCAATAATTATAATATTTGCCTTGATAATACTTTAAAATTTATATTTGCACGATATTTTGCATAAATTTAACGAAAAAATGTTTCTGGCATTGAATTATTTGTTACTTACCATATTCGAGGTATTCATTAGCAGCTATATCAGCCATCATTTCGTCATGCGATACGAAATAATAATTGCGTCCGTTTTCTTCGTCGTTCCGCGGAGGCCTCGTTGTATCTGAAAGATTAATTTCAACATTTTTAACTCGAAAGTAGTACACAACAAAATTCGCTAAATAAATATAGTTAAATTATTAAATTATCTTATAGTATTTTTAAGAATCTATTAATGTATTAAATTTTGAGTGATATTGTTTCAGTGTTTCAAATAAAATAATAGATACGTTCTACACGTGTATAAATATTTCAAGAATTTTAGTTGTAGTTATCATGTTTGATGTATTGTTGCATGCATTGTTGTGCTCCAATTCAATGCACGTGGAGAAGTGTATCTAAAAATATTAAATTTATGGGTTTCAAGATAGAAGCACAAAGGATCCTTTGCTTTACAAACGATGAAGATCCATCTAGCTGACATCATAAAGCGTACCGAAGAAAAGGAGACGAAGTATGTTTTATGAACCAGATATTTGATTTAGAAGCGTCTTATACCAAAAAGCAAAATTATGCTTCTTCAGATAATAGATATGACACGTCCAGAAATATTTGAACGATGAATTCTTTTGGAACTATCTATACTTAAAATTTAGTATTTATAATTGCAATAATTTCTGGTTTGACTAGTAGATTGAAATATTTATCACTTTTGCAAGAACGTTCTTGTATCGAATAAGGATTAAAAAATTAATATAAAAAATAATATTACTTGAATAATATTTCTATGTATATCGATTTTTATTGGTAAATAATTTCGTAATTTATAATGCATTATATTAATTTAAAGTATTCAAGTATAATTTTGTAACTTTATAGAATTCTCTATTTGTAAAATATGTTTTCAAGTATATAAAAACTACAATAATAATTGCAAAGTATGATTGCAGTATTTTAAAAATATACGAATTTTGATCAATATGGAATCTTGCGAAAATTATTGCATTTATATTTAAATTCTAATAATAATATCGCGAGAATGAATATGTGTCTTGTAAAGGAAAAATTAAAGAACACACAAGTATTTACACTTACGTGGAATAGGATAGGCATATTTGTCAGGATGCTTCGCAATAATTGTATTCTTTATGTGACGACGACCAACACCATGTGCTCCAAGTAACACTAATGTTTTCCGCTGAAATGCGGGATCTGTAACAAGAATAGCATAATAACAGCATCTTCAAATGTTCAGTTAAAATAATGTATCAAGAAATATCTCCTTAATTCTTTAAAAACTATTTGCTTTTGCATTCACTATTACGTGTACTTGAACTCCATTTTATTTAACCTAACCTCTATAATATTTCTTATATAAATTGACAATTTTTAAGGTAATTATATATATAATATTTTAAACTTATAGGAGGTGTAATTATACAGGTACTTTGTAAAAGATATAACTCTATAATTATGAATGTATTTGTACAAGTATGAAAGCTGTGATTTCTTAATTACACAGATGTAAGTTTATAAAAAATTTTCAAAGAAATAATGGAACAGATTTAACAGAATAAAGAATTTCACAAATTTCACAACAGCTAGACGTTTCACTTGTTCCAGTAACGTCGTAAATGAATAACACGAATTTTATAGGCAACCATTTTTCAAAGTCTCATTCGTTTATCTTCAATCTTTTGAGCGTCAAAAAGTGATATATAGCTGTTGGGTAATATCTCTTCTTAAAATACCGTGACATCTAAATATGAACGGCGATATACTAAAAGAACGTCAAGCATTAACAGTAATGTATTAATATTTGAACAGAATTTTAATTATAATATTTTAAACGCTGTAATATATCGAATAATTAAACGCTGTAATATCTCGGACAAAAGTAACAAATAAAAGGTACCGATGTCAACCCACGAGTTGGCGCTTGAAGAGGCTGAAGTGTTTAGAAGAGCTCCAATTGGTCAGAATAGAAAAATGCCTCACACGTATTTTCGGTAATATTGACTCGAGCGTTCACACACGAATTAGGCCAAATGACAGGCAAACGTCTCGAGAGTGATAGTGCTACATGCGTTCAGCAATAGTTATTGTCATTATTCTTATTTGCCGAAATGTAACTGGAAGTGTTCACGGTGGGGAGCTTCTTTTACTTTGGGTCACGCGCCAACTCGTGGGTTGACATCTGTAATATTTAGTTTGTTTAACAAATGTTTTACTTACAAGGAAGCTTAACGACCTCTTCGTAGGTGACCAGATCCAGCTGGTCAAAGACTGCGTTGTGTTTCGCGAGATACTTATCCTTGTACTGCTTCTTCTTCCGGCCAAATATTGAGCAATTCACTGGAAACGCAAAAAAACTAGTTGAGTATTTCAATAATCTGCAAGTGTAAGGACTAATCTGCAATCGTTCGTAGTCCTGTAAACAAACAATTCCTGATCCCTTTCAATTAAATTCCCTGTAGAGTTCTGACTTACGTTTCCTTATGACTGCAATATAGACAATTAGATTTATTTTAATCAATAACGCTGGTCTTGAAAGATTAATATCCGTAGTATAGGCATTTCACCTTGAAAAATAATATCTGCGATTTGAAACAGCTTTTGTTGCATTATTGTCAGCTAATGTGTTATGAAATACTGGGCCAGTGGTTCTCAAACTATGAGTAAGAGTGAAATTTTGCAATTTTTCATATTTGACGTTTTAGAATGGTAAGAATTTGGGACTTTTAGAATTTTGAATTTTTGAGTTATTCTATTTTCGAATTTTCGAATCTTCGAAATTTGGAATTTTTTTATTTTGGAATGTCAGAATCTTGGAACTTCAGGATTTCAAGTCTTTGAGGCTTAGGGAATTTACAATTTTTTGACTTGGAAAATTTAGAAGTTTTAAACACTAAAATTTTAGAATTTAGAAATCTGTGAACTCTGAAGCGTTTTAACGTTTCAAGGCTTTATAACTTTGTGACTTATTCCCACTAAAAATACAGTAAATCTACAAAGTTCGAGAACCACTGTATTCCAATAAACCTAACAAAATTTTACTATACAGCAAATTTACAAAGGATTGTACTTTACGTACAATGTTAACGAGTTACTTAACCTATCATATCAGAACGCTTGCAATATTAATTTACATACCTAGGCATTGTTTAATACTGAAACTCAATCATCAGACAGTTTATACGCATTTTATTTAACTCTAGAGAGAACTGTATATGCAGGTTGTTTTATAATATCGAAATTGGTATTCTAATACAGAAAATCTGTAAAACGTATCCTTTAAATTATAACTTTCTCGTAGCTCAAATTATCTACATACATTCATATCAGTTAATTTTTAACTAATTTTAAAAAAGTAACAATTGTAATTTTAATTTTTTTTTATAAATTATTGTACTTTTGACAATTGTACCATTAGTTACGAAGTATCAGGAAAATAGGCGGCCATTTTGGTAGTGCAGCGAAAAAGTTCATGTAAACGTCCAGAAACGCATCCTTTCTGAGATAAACACTTTTTATACTTTTCCGTACAGTTTGCACGATGAAATATTGTAATGTTTAAAATTGACTTTTAAAAATCGCTGAAACTTTTTCTGCAATATTATTGGACTTCTACCATGGAAAAACGATAACGGAGTTCCTGTTACAGATTCTACTCATATATTTATATCGTGAAATATTTAAATAAAAATGTTTTGGTACATTTTGCGAAGGAATTTGTACCTATGTACGTTTATCTATTTTTCTAAATAAGTGTGGAACGTTTAAATTTCATATTTGACGTCATTTTATATCCGGTCACTTTTACCAAAGTTACCTATTTTCCTACCACCTCGTTTGCAGCAGGATTTATTTTGTTTCCGTTTGAAATTTTTTTATTTCAAGTAAAATGGCGAGGATTACCAGACATCTACATTAACTGAACCTGTCCAGAAGTTAATCCTTTAACCAGCTTGCCTGTAATCCAAATACCGTTTCTAATACGATTATGGGGAACTCGAAGTCACGTTCTTGAAACAAACTATAAGTACACATATTGTCCGATCGACACATTCTATGTACTATAATACTCTCTATATTTACAAAATAACTTGGACGCTATAATATGTACATTTTTATTTTAACACTTTTGTACATTCAACATAATAGGTAATTATGATGAAAAAGGTGTAATAATATATTTGCAATAAGCTTAATTGATATCCTGGAGAATTGAAATGTCAAATTGTACTAGCGAAATAGTAAACTTAATTTTTAAATATTATATATTTTATATTTTATATGATACTTCTTCATACTATATAATGTGATATACATATAATTCACACAATATTTTATGTCATACTATAATAATGTAGTTGTAATACAATACCATGAATTTACAAATTATTATCACATAAACAATGTAGTTTACTAATTATTAATTAACTACTATATTTTACTGTAGAATTAACAATACTAGATCAGTATCAATACAGTTTACTATTTCAGATTATTTACTAGTAAGATTTCTAGTACAGGGTGTTCAAAAATTGTCTCACGCGTGATTTGATTATATTGATTATATTGATCATATTGATTATATTGATTATATTGATCATATTGATTATATTGATTATATACTTCTATTACTGTATACATTCTTTTTTGAGTAATACATCAAAATGAATGTACCTTTCATCATTTATTAAAAAACAGCCTGCATATAATCGAAAGTCTCAAGAGACTATTATTGACAATAAATATTCTGTTACATATTAAATGGCGGATTTTGGAACATGCGGAGTCTGACACAATTTGATGACATACGTATCGCAAAATGGCAGACAGGTCAATTTAAATATTCAAGTCTTAGAAAAACAATGATATAAACGTTTAAATTTTTAGAAGACATTTAAAATTATTATTTCAAAATCGCTTGCTATTTGAGAATTTCTAGATTTTCTAATTTGCAATTTGCATTTTCTAATTTCTAATGTCTCTGAATTTTTATATCTGGAGATCTTTAAATTGAGAGATGGCAAATTTTTTCATTTTTAAGTCTGCAAATTTGAAAATTTCAGTAGCTGTAATTGAAAGGAATTTAAATGCAATAAACTTGAAAATTTTCAGATTCAGAAATTAGCCAATTTGCAAATTTGCAAACATGAAAATCAAATCTGAAAATTTCTGTATTTCCAAATCTAAAAACCTCGAAATCCCAAATGAGAGGGATCAATTTGAAAATTTCTAGACTTTAGAAACTTAGACTTCAAGGCTTGTAAATTTAAAAACTTGACAATTTACAAATTAACAAATTTCGAAAGTTGGTCAAGTTTTCATCAAAATATTTATACTATTCTTTTATGAATTTATAAATCTATAAATTCATTTACTTCAACAAGGAACCAATATCCAAAACTATCAACAAACATCTGTGCACCCAAATTTCCCTCAAACCTGAATTTTCAAATTGCCATAAGCGCCACTTAGCGTTACATTCGCACCACAAAATGGCGTTCCACGCGTCCCAAAATGGCCGACCATTGTACACGCAACAGTTCGAAATCATCGAAACGTTTTCAAACATGAATTAATAAAATTAATTGATATCAACTGCTACGTCATTCAATAACGCACGTTCCTTCGATTCGCTCAAAGTGTAATCGTGTGATAGGCAGCAACCGAAATACAGCTGTCTATATGCAAACCAGCATCCTCTTTGGACGTTCGAACAATCAGCGTTTGAACGCGCAATAGAAGTGAAGAACTACTTCGTATATAAATGTCGATCACTGTGTAAGCGTATTTTTTTCTAAATGGTGAAGAAATTTCATTCATTCAGCCAGTTTACATAGAAGCCATAACCATAAGGAGAGCGTGGGAGTCCCACTTGTGAGATGGGTGTTCCAGCAGGTCACAAGATGAAAATTGGGGTCGTTGGGTGATTTTCGTGTGTGGAGTC
Organism: Megachile willughbiella; assembly: GCA_945859595.2. Taxonomy (NCBI): domain Eukaryota; kingdom Metazoa; phylum Arthropoda; class Insecta; order Hymenoptera; family Megachilidae; genus Megachile; species Megachile willughbiella. The sequence goes on from OX243807.1 coordinate 7,183,575, forward strand.
ATCTTTTTGTGTTGGAAGCATGATTATGGCGAGTTTGAACGATTGCAATGGTCATTTTTAACGAATTATTTGCAAACTCTATTTATCGATATTTATACATAATTAATATCATTTACATACAATTCATAATTTTTATATGAACATAAATGTATGAGCCTTGAATTGCATGCAGAATTATATATTTGTGGTTTGTAAGATGTAACAAAGAATTATGAAATGTTTATTAATTACCTTTGTTCTTTTTTTGCTTTACTTTGAAATATCGTTTGAGAAATATAGACATGAATTATCGAATATGGAAATTTAGGATTTTGGATATTTGGAAACTTGAAAATTAAGAAATTTTAAAGTTAGAAATTTGAATATGTGAATTAAAAAAATGTGAACATATGGAAATTTGAATAAAAAAATTCAGAAATATGAAAATTTAGAAATTTGTCAAGTGGGAATATCACAATTTAAAAATTTAGGAATTTAGGGATATGTAAATTTGAAATTTGAAATTTTTTAAATTTGTAAACTTGAGTATAAAAATTTGGAAATATGGAAATTTAGAAAATTAGAAATTTAGGAATCTGTAAATTGGGAATATCACATTTTAAAAATTTAGGAATTTAGGGATATGTAAATTTGAAATTTGAAATTTTTAAAACTTGTAAATCTGAATATGAAAATTTGGAAATTTGAATACAACAATTTACTACATTGAGAAAGTAGAAATTTGGACTTTTGCAAAAAAATTCTAGCTTTAAAGAAAAAGATCTAGGAATAACTAAAAACGTACAATATACAAATAAAACTAAATATCAATAAAAATTGCTATTGACTAAATATTAAAATTTGTCATGAAAAATCATAAGAAATCAAACTTTTAGATAAATGAATTCTGATGAACTGTTTTCTCTTGAAATACAAGAACATCCGCAACCTTCTGCAAATGAAATTAGTAAATGACTATAAAATTTCTCGTTCAAGATCTCAACATAATGATGCCTAAAACGGTGTGCTTGCGTGTGGAATCGTGCGAAACAAGCGTGAGTGCGTGAAACGTTTAGCGAAAGCATGCATCGAAGCACGCCGCGTGAAAGCATGTTCTATATATCATGTAGAGTAACTGTTCATGATACAATGCTAAAACAATGAAGATCTACCGTGTCATCAAACTTCGCGTAAAGAAGTGTTCTAATTACCCTACTTAATGATTTCATCCGTATAGAAACATGAATAGATGTCATTTTACTATAACAGACTTAACCTTCAAAATATCTGATTCATGTGTTACTTTCATATTAATTCATATGTTACTTTCAATATTCTTCGATTTGATATAAATGGTTCTGTACAAAAAGTACTTGCAGATTATGCGTGTACATATGTATTTAATATGCTGTAAGAATTTTAGTTGAATATGTTGTACAAAATGTTTGAGTTAATGATGCTGAATGTGACATGTGACTAAATGATATTTGAATTAATAATGCTGAATGTTAGTAATAGGTTATGCTAAATGATGATTGAATGCTACATGAAATTTTACTTGAATAGGCTATATACAATTTTGTTTGAATTATAATATAATGTATAAAATGTTATTTGAGTTGTAATATGATGCACAAAATATCTGAACTATCATATGATGCACAAAATATTAACTCAACTTGTTGCAGAAAATGTTACTTGAATTATATGTTGCAGAAAACATTGTCTAAATTGCAATATCATATAAATTGTTATTAAAATTATAATATAGAATATGTTATTTGAACGAATATGTTATATACAACGTTATTATAATAATATGTAATAAAATGTTATCCACATGTGGAGTATTAAAAACACTTTATATTTACACAATTTCTTTGTAACACCATATAGAGTGTTAAACAACTATTCCTAGTTATTTTCTTACTTATCGAAATATTGTAAAGAAGATTTGGCCTAAATAATAATGAAACTCTAGGAAAATAAAAATTTTAAGAGAGTGATTTCCTTAAATTTACTTAGAAATTTTATAGAAGCCATAACCATTATAATTGTAATTTTTTAACATTACCCAGAAAATTGATAAAAATATTTAAAAAATACCCACGTGATTTTAAATTGAAAAATTAGATGTTTGAATTAAAAATTTGAAATATTTCATAAAATTCTGACAAATGCAACAATGTTATCGACCGGTGTGCTTCTTTAATTAGAATGTTCATAAAAATCAATTTATAAAGTGAAAAAGTTCCATATTGAAACAGAATACATTTGTAACTCTTTTTTAACGGAGCTCCATATATTTTTGACGTGCACGTAAAATATGTATGGATAATTCTTCGGTCATCCGGCGTAAAAAAAATTGCAGAGGCAATATCAAAAAATCAACAGTTCGTGGAATATTTTATATTGAAAAATGAGATGTCTTCAACAGAAATTCAGGGTACATTGTAACAAATAATATTCTATTTTCATACAAAATGTAAAATAATATTTAAGTATCTAAATTGCATATTTCCGTATTTTTCAATACAATTAAAAAATATTTAACAATTGTATAAACTTGATGTAATTTTGCAAATTTTCAATATTACCACTTTGGCAAAAATTAAATTTCTTGTTATTTTTTTAACTATTTCAGAGAGTCGAAAAATGTACTGTTTTACAAAATTAAAAAATCATGCAAAGAAGAGTTTAAAACCAAGTTCTCTTGCCCCAAAAGATCTTGCATTAATATCCCTTAGTAACTTCTTGCAAAAGTTCAAATAAAATTGAATATTAAATTTTGTTCTTAAAATTGAGCTCCTCTACAAAGTTCATTTCAAAATGAATCCTTTACTAGCCATAGGTACTGCATTTTGTATAATCACTGAAACTAAACTTTAAACGAAACTCTTTCAAAATTTTCGTTGTGAAGAATTTAACACAAAATCACGTTGTTAAAGCGTCATAAAATTGTAGATTGCACGTTAAAAACAAGATTGTACTTAAAATGTAGAATACCATAAAACTGTACTTAAAATGTCAAATACAGCAAAACTGTACTTCAAATATTAAGTACTTTCAAAATTGTACTTCAAACATTAAATTTAGAACTGTACATAAATTATTAAGTACTTTCAAAATTGTATTTCAAACATTAAATTTAAAACTGTACATAAAATATTAAATACAACAAAACTATTAAAGTATTAAGTACTTCAATATTATACTTCAAACATTAATTACTATACTTCGAAATATGAAATACAATAATTCAGTAAAACATTAAATAACCTTGTACTCAATCAGAAACTAATAAAAATATGTGAAACCAATAAAAATGTACTTAAAATATGAGAAACCAATAAAACTGAAAACAATAAATCCAATAAGACTGAAAACGAATGGTACTATATGATTGTATTTTATTTATGAAAGATGAAATGTCCCTAATATTTCCCATCCCGAGCTACGCCAGTGGAAGTCCTCGAATGTTGTAACTTCAAACTGTTTTCTGAGTGGATCTCCACGAGTGTCGATATTTTCGGTCCCGTAAAACTGATGCGTGTATTTGAAGCACTGAACGAGTACATATCTTGTATTTCATGCGGACTACACGGTTCTACGTGACTCTACGCGTTTTCTACCTGAAGGCAGAGTCATACCTGTCGAACCGTCGCAGCCTTCGGTGTGAGAAGAACATCCTCCTTCTCCTTCAGCATCTAGCCCCGCACAACACACAACAACAGCTGTATGACTGAAGCTAACAATTTATTCTTCAAACTACCGTCCTCTGTCTTGCTAATCGCCAATTTTCTCTTCTACGTCATTTTTTATTTTCTTTAACCCACGAATGGCGGATTGCTGGTACTCTTTTGATCCTCTTCTTCAGGTTCAAGTTTCATTTGGTGCAAGTTTCATTAGGTTCAAGTTTAAGGCAAGTTTAATTTTAATCAAGGTTTAATTTTATTTTCAGGTTTCTGAGTCCACGTTTTGAGAGAGTATCGAGCGTTTTTAGGTTAGGTTCCAACGTCCGCCATTGGAGGGTTAAGTTTAACCTTTGGAACGTTTTGGTTCAAAGTTAACAAACGTAGAAATACCAGAATCTAGCAAAATTTGTTATACGTGCAACTATTAAAAATAGTTCAGTATTTAAATAGTTTTTCATATTTGCATAAGTAGGTTGCAAAAAGGAATGAGAGATTCAATATTTGATTTAATAAAAGTAATACACATTCCACTAAGTTGATACAAGCTAAATTGCAAATTTACTAAATTGTAAATTATTAGTGGGTCGTGTATTAATATAATTCGAACTAGTCTAATTACTCACCAATTAAATAAAAATTAAAAAATTATGAAATGTGTTGAATTGTTGTAGATAAATACAGGCTACCATTTTGTAAAATTATTTACGTTCCTCGTAATTATCAAATTTGAACCAAACTGATGCAAAGGTAAATACTATCTTTGTTAATACTTTTATCTACATTACAGTTGACATTGTTCATTTAATACAATTTATCTAAATTCTTAATTGCGTACGATGTGGGAAATTGCGATTAATGTATTAATGAATAATTATTTGTATCTACAGGGGCAACTAAAAATTGCATTGGTTTAATAAGTTCATTTTTAATTGATAGATGCTGAGCACATTTAACATATCTGGTATCATTTATTAACTAAATGTGACGATTTTTATCATTTTTTTTTTGTACAAATATTTTAGGGATATTCAGTTGAGTAATGGAAGAAGTAGAAATTTTTGGATACAGATTAATTACTCATAAAAAAACGGCTTTAGGGAGTTTTTAATTTTTGAAATTTGGGACTTCGTAATTTTGGACCTTAAAATTTGGAAATTTGCAATTCTGGAATTTTTAATTTTAGAGCTTTGAAACTTTGGAAATTTATGAATCTTAAATTCCAGTGCCTTCAAACTACAACTTTAAGATTTTTGAATGTCTGAACTTTGGAGTTTTAGGATTTTTTAATTTCTCTGGAATTTTAGCGACGAAAATTACAAAATAATTTCCGACCCTATAATTATCCTAATTACAATAATTTTCAAGAACATAAATACGTCACTCGATATTAATCCATTTGCCCCAATGTACATTTGAGTACACAGCATTCATTGACTTTCATCAAACATGAAATGTACACATGTGTTCCCAGTGTACATTTGAGTACATTGAGTACATACGAGTACAATACTAAAGTTCATAATATGAAGAGATGCATGTTTATTATAACAAAAGTTTTTATTTCCTCAATAAAGTTGTACTGAATCATCAGTACAAGTTGCCCTTTTTTTCCCAAAAAAAATGCTCGTGGGAACAAATGGGTTAAACATCCCTTCAAAATCAAAATTATCCCAATGAGAACACGTAAAAATCTCTACATACAATTCGTACACGCTGAAAACTTCTATAACTAAAAGTAGAAACAAAAACGTACAGTACATTAATCATTTTTAATCGCGATTGATTGAATCGAGAATGGCAATGTCGTTATCCGTAACTGTACGATCGATCATCGGACCATAATCCCCCGCTCATTCATTTCTTTTTGAAAAAAGAAAAGGTACGTTGTGGACCTGCATCACCTGGTAAAAATGATTCACATCAAACGATACATGCTCCATTGAAAACCTGTTCACATCTAACACAACGCACACATCACATCACGTTCACCAGCACATTCGTTTGATGGCAGCAGCGAGAGTAGTGGAAATTAATCGGAGTATCAAACGTGACAGGGTTGATAATGGATCGGTAAGGCGATGGCAAAACGCGACGGAAATTTCATCTTCCGATCTGAATATCAGACAGAATGCGATCTGCTGGAACCTATAATTACCCTGAATTCGTCGATGTTATGCCATAGGCAGTGCCGGCGCTAACTCATTCTGCACCCCCGGTTAAAACGCTAATACGCACCCTCTTTCATCGACGAGTCACATTTTGAGAAATTACTTATCTTTTCTAACTAGTTTATACTAATCTTCTCAAATTATTTTTTACAGTTACTAATTGTGTGAGGTTTTTTGCAGTGGAGGTTAATTTTTGCAGTTATTAATTCTTTCAAATTAATTTTTATAGTTACTAGTTTTTCGAAATTAGTTTTTATAATTACTAATTCTTACAAATTAATTTTTATAGTTACTAATTTTTCGAAATTAGTTTTTGCAGTTACTAATTCTTTCAAATTAATTTTTATGGTTACTAATTCTTCGAAATTAGTTTTTATAATTACTAATTCTTACAAATTAATTTTTATGGTTACTAATTTTTCGAAATTAGTTTTTGTAATTACTAATTCTTTCAAATTAATTTTTATAGTTACTAATTTTTCGAAATCAGTTTTTATAATTACTAATTTGTCAAAATTAGTTTTCAGACGTACTAATTTTTTGAAAATAGTTTTTACATATACTAATTGCTTGAAATTAGTTTTCAGAGGTACTAATTTTTGAAAATAGTTTTTTACAGTTACTAATCTTCTCAAATTGCTCTTTACAGTTACTAATTGTTTAAGGTTAGGTTAAGAGATTAAGAGATGTTTGAGATTAGGTTTGACGTTAATTTCGGGTACCTAATAATTATATTAATAATTGTGTTAACAATTTGTTATACTTCTGAATTCCTAAATTTCTACATTTATAAATTTTTCGAAATTTCTGAATTTTTAAGACTAAACTTGAAAGTTAAAAGATTTAGAAACTTGAAAATTTACATATTTGATATTTGAAACTTTTCAAGGTTTTACAAAATTTCTAAATTTCTGAATTATAAATTACTTTTAAATTATTAAACTGTCAGATTATCAAGTTATCAAATTATGAAGTTATCAAGTTCTCAAATTATCAAATTATCAAATTATCAAATTATCAAGTTTCCAAACTTCCAAATTCCCAAGCAATAAAATTAAAAATCCAAAGAATACAAAATTGAATTCAGTGTCATATCCTCTACCCCACCACTGCACTCTGATGCCCCTAACCTCATCAGTGGGCAAACCACCTGCCCATCACCACTTCAATCGAATTAAATCAATATTATAAATAAATTTGATGTGACGGTGAACGTATTGAACTCTCTTTTCTACCACTTCAAAATATAGCATACAAAACAAAACTAACATAAGTGTCTTCATTACCTAGATAATAAACTTTACCTTGTTCTTTTCACATAAGAAACCAAAGACAAAAGTGAATTATTTAGGTGCTTCCACGAAAGTAACATATTAAGATATTTTCACCAACTGAATTTCATCTACTTCTTTTCACATAAAAAGAGCAAGAAATACTGAAAGACAGAACATAGTTTCACCACCTTAATTTTTACCTTGATTAGGTAAATAATCAGCGAATGTTTCGCTAAAAACTACACAATCCTTTTCATAAGTACTCAAAGACAAAGTATTTACCTACTGAATTTTATCTACTTTGTTCTCTCCGTAAGAACAGAAAATGTCCAAGGGAAAAGACATACGTAGGTACGTTAACCACGCAGTAAATTTTACCTTGTTTTTTGTTCCCTTCACACAAAAGCAAAGACAAAGAAATTCGTAACTAATTTTACCTTGTTCCTGCTTGTTCTTTTCCATAGCCATGTACGCGATCCGACGTTCCTGAAGTTCAGGCGAAGGGATTAATCCCGCGGAACCGGCCGCGTTGTCCTTCTGCGCCTGCCACCAATAATGATCGTCCTTGCTGATGATTTGCAGGATATCGCCGGTTTTGAACGCGATCCCAGCTTGCGCGCACGGTATCAACTCGTCCTCTAACGGATCGTAGTCGAATTGAGCTCGAACGAAAATCTGTCAGTGCAAAAATATCAATTTATTAGCAACGTGCCATAAATCGAGACTACGTGATCCTAACATGAAATCGGTGAAATGAAACCGAACCGTTAACGTCGTGCACGCGTCCGGAGAGTCGGCGTATCGCGAGAACCAATCGCGGCCGGCCGCCAACTTGTCGGACGCGCACAAAAAATATCGGGGCGAAGGGCAATGGGGAGTAAGATTAATAATGGTGCTCGTCACAATTACGCTCACAATTTCTCGAAATAGTTTCGCACAATTTCGCACTCAGATCACCGAAACCATTTAGGTTAATGAATCACACGGATAGTGATTACACGCTGGCCTAAAACGCTCGTCGGATGAAACATTCGTTCTACGATAATATCGATCGCTGTTGATGCTACTTAACGTTGGCTGAAGCCAGGCTGCTCTGTTGCTACTGAATCGAATCGCTGCGAAATAAGCGGAAAATGCGACATACGCGAAGCGATGGCGATTAATCTTGCAGAGAACTTGTCTCGCGAAAAAGAGGGAAAGGCTGAAATCTCTGATAACGGTGGATTTATTCCCTTTTTGTTTCTGGGCTTTTCGCTTTTGTATGTATTTATGAACAGTGTGATGTCTCGATATAAATTTTACATATTTTGTGGTTTTATATATTAGCTATTTGTATGTTATAGCTTTATACTTGTTATATTACATGTCATGTAATTTATTAGGGCCCATTTTTATCCACATAAATTGAACGTGGCAAAAGATATTGGACATATGACAGTTTCTAGACTTAGTCTCGCTATATGGCCGTTTGATCCTTGAACAGGACTTTCAAATTGACATGCACGTAGTATATGCATGTACTTAGTAGTACATCGTTTTGTTTCTAAATTTTAAAAATTTCTAAATCATCCAATTTATCAGTTTCAAATTTATAAAAATTCTAACATAGTCACTTTCAAATCCTTTTTAAAAATTTTCCGTATAGCTGAATAAAGGGCAGTCGAAAACTTATATTACAATTTCGCTGATAAAACCCTGTCATGGCCATATATCGAGACTCTCATCCTATACCACATCGCTAATGTTCCTCTAAAATATAGAAATTACTGTAGTAAAAGTACAAAACTTGTATTACAAAAATAAAACTAATGTGAACGAAATAGACATTGCAAACGTATTTATTGCATTACATGTAGTAATATATATCACGATAATTGGCATTCAAACTACCTGTTTTATGTGTAGTTAATGTATAAAAAAGTCCTAAGTTCGAGAACTGCGACATTGCAAAAAATATTTCGAGCGTTTTATCTCTATACAGCCAACGTAGCAGCTTTTCCGATTTTATATCATCGAGAATGTGACGCGTGCCATGTTAAGTGTCCGTCAGGATATTATCGAAAATATCGTGTCTGCCATACTGCACGTTTGCCATGCTCAATGTTTGCAGATATGAATGGACCTTTATTTAACCAGCGATCGACGTAACAAGAATTCATCACACAGTGTGGGTATCAAAACCCATTTTATAATATCTATAAAGTGAAAAATGGAGAAGGGGTTATTTTTGCAAACAAGGTAACAGTTGTCCAAAACACATTTTAGCTATTACATTCTGTTAAGTATGGCTGAATATTCAAAGTACTTTAGTGTATGTTTTTAAAAATACATAGAATTATTTATAATGTTCATAGTTGATTATATAATTTATAATTAACGATGTTTCATGATTCGTAAAGTCTTAAGTTTCTATGATCACAAACAAGAGTTGCACACAGATACATTTTGACGTCACTAAAACGAAAATTATGCGAGCTCGTTGTCATCATAAAGTGCAATTTAATGATGCATGGGTATGCAAAAGTTTTATCACTTAATTTCATATACATGCTATATAATTTAATAAGTCAAGTTCATTAATTATTTTGATAAATAAAGTCTATTAAATTCGTTCATATTGAAATTAATTCTATTTTGCTATATTTTTATGTTATCAAATTGTGTGTAATTTTAAATCTCTTAAAATTCATTAATTCTCACTGCCAATTTATGAAAACTTATATTAACTTATGTCAGCTTATATCGATGCAATACACTCATTTTTATCAAAAATTAAATTCTAAATTGATAGACACTAAATTCTATTTTAGAATACATTTATGTCATAAAATTAAAAATTATCAGAAAATTTTAGTTATGACCAGAAATTATGATAAATTATATTATCAAAATTTTCATGTCATAAAATCAAAAATCGTCATCAGAAAGATGTCATAAAGCCAGAAATTATTACAAATTACATTATCAAAAATCATAAATTAAATTCCGAATGCATCATAAAATGATAAAATCAAAAATCATCACATTACCAAAAATTGTATGTCAAACAAATTATCACAAATTTTCAATCATAAGACAGACTTCCATTTATTTCAAACAACAAATATACTTTTCGCATAATTCAGCAACGTTAATTAAAAAAGTCCAATATGAATTCGTTATTTCAAAGACGTCTAAAATAAAAAAGGCTGAAAAATAATAGAGTTTACAGCGATTCCGAGGATTAAAAAAGGAGGCTAAAACTTGTGCATACACCTAATACATACACACGAGCAACTTCCTGTTTTTTCCCCCGTAATTATCATTATTCCGACAACAAGCTGAAGCACTATAGATGCTGCACAGTATATACGTATACACAGCGCACTGCCACACGTTCGCAACATACGCACACGTATATACGTTGAAAAAAATGCGCGATATGCAGAGTATGCATTCGGGCTCTACGTAAATGTGCGAAGAAGAAAATACGGCATACGAAGGAATAGAATAATAAATGCAGAGTGACAATACATAATGCCGTCTGATTTGCGCGCGTAACATTCGCAATCGAAACGAGTCGAACAATGATTCTCGTAATGAATTCAGGGACACGTGGTGTGGTAAATGAAGTTCGTGTTCTAAGAGAGTCGGCCTTGCACGAATATTCCTTTTTAAATTCATGTTCTCCTTTCCAGAATTTTTATTCTTTAAATGACATCTTTTACTCTGCGATGTGAATAGCAGTTAAGACTTGAAACGAAAAAGTTTCCTCCATTTTAAATTTTGGTTAGGTTAGGTTTTAATGTTGTAATCATTGTAATAATTGGAAATAATAATTTATTATGTAAAATCCATTTTTATTCAGAATGAACGTAGCTGTCTTGAAGAGGTTATGTTTTTAAAATCATTTTTCATTTTTTGTTCGAATTTTCTATAATAATAAATTTTGAAGATATTAAATCTTCTCTATTTCTTTAAAACTTGTTTGAAAGATGTAAACGAAAATTTGATACAGGAGTTAGAAAATCTTTTCAGTTTTTATCGACAATTTTAAGTGTGACTGAATTAATTATTGATAATGACACATGTATGTAAATATTTGTACATAAAAGTATGTAAATGTTTGTATTTAAACGTGTACATTTGAAGGTTCATAAAATCCTTCAAATGTATTGCATGAATTTTATATTGCATAGAAATTGTAGTTACAAGAAATTACAAGAAGTTACAAGAATATTTTTAATCAGAATTTATTATATATTTTTGAGAGGTAATTACATTTAGTATTAAATATTTTATTACTATTGAATAATTTAATACAAGTCCTTTATTACTATATGTATTATAATTATTAAATATTCTAATAAAATAATTGATAAATTATTAAATATAGTAACAATGTTAAATAATTTACTTTGGTAATCAAACGAACTATAAATTCAAAATGAATAAAAAAAGATACATAACCTCAAAGTCCCACAAATGAGAATAAATTTGAAATGAGATCAAAATTTGAAAAATTTTCGTCTGTACATCTCCATATTACAAAGCAAATGTTAAAAATAATTATGTTGGATTTCATATGAAATGACAAATGGTAAAAGCAGTTAATGCCAAGTTACACCGTTTCAATGAAGCATTACATGCTGAAAGGCCAAGCTTATTCAATCGTAAAATATTTATTTGCCATGAAGACAATGTCATACCTTGTACAGTAATGAATACACAATCTATCTGAAAGCAATTTATCTGAATACAAAAAGTAAGTTCCCTCGTGATAAATACAATATCAATTATACTTCAGGTTTATGTTTATTCACGTCTAATAATATAACAATATAATAAAAATCTCGTTATAACAATTGAAATATCATAAATTAGTGGAACAAAAATGGTCCTTCAGTTTATGTTAATCTCAATTTCTTCGAAAAGACTTCTGTCATACATTCAACAAGAATTTAAACAATTTGGCAATTGACAATTTTAGTTCTATAAAATAAATTGTAAGAACATATAAAATCGAGGTTAGGTTGCACATCAAATGGCGGATTACGGAACATAGAATTGATCGGATGACATAAAAGTACAAAATGGCACTCGTGGCATGTCAACTTAGAAACAATGATTACATAAATATTTCACTAATATTCTTATGATCCTGAAATAAATAATAAGCAAGATAATTAACATGCTAGGTACGTATCTGTACATTTATGTCATTAACTTCATCCGCCAACGATGTGCACCAAAATTAGGAATGAAGTCAGAAGATTAGTATATTCGTACAGGCCTAATCTCTATATTAAAATCTAACGTGACAATTCAATGGTCGCGCAATCATCTACGTCTTCCAGTGACTACTTGTTGCATCAGCAGTAAAGTAAGGATTTTCGTGATGTTGGCATTCTATGCGAGAGAGAAATAGAAATGTAAGAGGGCACGAAAGAAAGAGGGCATAATCTTTCGCGTATATAATGGCGCGTGTTGTCATGTTTCTCGCTCGAGTGATGTCCGGTAATCTGAAACGGTGTCGAGCTTACATGACGAGGAACTGAAAAAACGCAGAAAATGGAAGAATGATCGAGCGAAGGCCTACATTCTTTGCAAATGGTGATGTGTGCCATGGTGGTCGATCGTGCAGCTTGGGTCTGGGTAAATCTCAGACTTTCCGCCCGGATATTTACGTACAATCGTTAAACACTCTAATCAATCCACAATTCTCAACTTAATGTGTTAGCGGTTGCAAATTTACCACCAAAAACACGAGCGATTAGTTCAAAAAGACGCTGGAAACTGGTTACGGATTAACAAGAGGCTTCAAAAGTTCGGTACCGAACACCGGTTAATATTAAACACCTATTTACTCAGACTCACACCGCACACACGGTATACAATATGCGTGTGTTGAATGGATATGTATGTATGATAAACGCATAGCCTTCTAACTACAGCAGTCCAATCACACCAGATCAAGTGGCGGTACTTACTAACACTGGCAGAGGCTTAATCCTGAACAACTAGAGCGTTGAAGAAACAGAAAAAAGGAAGATCGATTAATTAACATGTTCATCAATACTTGATCTCAGACGAATGTTCGAATTCTCTCACTCTCGCACGCTCACCCCTTTCACTCGTCTTTCTTCTCTTTCATTCCGACATATTTAACCAAAAAAAAAATAAAAGAAACACCTACATTGGGATGTCGCGCGCGTCAACGCTTCCGAGATTCACGGTGCGCATTGCTGTGACACATGCAGCCTCCTTTCTAGCTCTCCTCTCGAAACACTGTCGAACAAGCGACAGTTCGTACCCTCGACTCTGGTCGATTGTACAGGGCGTAAAAAAAATCACAACTTTCAGACGTTAATTTAGATCTGGGGAAAAACTTGAATTCTCAAGGTCTAGTTTTAGATTGCGTAGCACTCAGGATGAAATATTCATGAAACTGCGTGTTAAAAATCTACCGATCTCCCATAAACCACGATCAATTTAAAGTCATGCAATCTCATGAGGACCTCATGGGGAAGTTCATGGCATGGAACGGTTAATTTTTACCATATAGTTTCAGACTTTTCATCCCTGCGAGAGGAAAAATATTTGACCTTGAAAAATGTGTCAAAAACCTTGTGGCGGACTTTTTCAACAGATCTACCTCTGAAAACTATGATTACCTTTTTCGCACCCTGGAAGCGACCGAGCTCGTATCATCGCGACGACAAAATCGTCGCCAAGATGCGAGATACTTCACGCCGTTTCGAGGAAAATCGATTGCCGCTCAACTCGCGGACGAAACATAATGCTCGAAACGTCTAAGTATAACGCAACCGATTTTCCGATCGAGCGATATCCGTGTTCACAAGCGTCGAGCAACGATTTACTCACGTTCGAAGCCACGGACGTCTGGCGATAAACGACGCTTTTCGGCTCATTGTTCGCAACGACTTTACGGTTACAATGCGGCCTGTGGTACTGCGATCACTCGCAGACACGCGATTCCAATTGTACATATAGACATCTTAAGAACACAATCTCTACTGTCCACATATATTCTAAAAGGGTGAGGAAACACTGAGTGGCTGGTCTGTGTATGTACATGACCCCGTCGCACATTTAACGGCACCCAAGTGGCACGAGATCGACCTCCCGACTATGTAATTGTACACAATACGAATGCGTCGATGTTTATCCGATGCCGTTCAGGTGTCATTAAGTGGACGCAAGCGTAGAGGCGAAACATTGAGGCAAACTCGAGGACCAGTTTCATACGTGGATCCATTGGACGTGTGGATATTTATGAAACTGGTCCACATGGACAGCCATTGAAGGCAAAGGGCTCCCACCGGATTTCAAGCCGCACTGTTCCAGAAAAGTCATCGTGAGTGGCATCGCTCGGTCTTTTAACAACATCTTGAAGGACAGTGCACGGAGGACGATGGCTTCGGGCGTGCATTGGAAGCTACGTTCTACTTTTGAAAGAGAGCTAAAAAAAAGTGGAGGAGAAAGGGACGGCCCGACAATGGTGAGTAAATAATGGGAGTCGAGGATGAGGAAAGAGATGCGACAATTTCTACACAGTGACATAGCAGGTACTGCACTATCGACAACTCGTCTGGTGGACTGACTGCTGCTGACGCTGCTGAATTCTCCGCTCGATTTCCATTGGATCTGCACTCTACGACGCCCAGCGTCGAACAGACGGTTCCCGGTGAAGGTAACACCGTTCTGGCGACGCATCTCAAACGGGACGCGTACCGTAAAGCAAACATTCGAATTGTGCTAAGAAATCGCGAAACATTCCCGAATTCAACCAGTAACTATCGGGTTGGCCAAAAAGTTACGTTCTTTTACACGAATACTCCCAGTATTTATGAAATCCAGTGTCAAATAGAGTATTTGTCGAATGGCTCGCCACAAGATCTACCTTCCTAGTTTTTTCGAGGTTGTTTGCTACTGCAAGCAAGAAATATTCTGCATCGCAGCCGCAATTTTTTAGTGACGAGGTCAGCATAGTTAGCATTTGAAGTATTTAAAAAAACGATGTGTACCGTGTTTTGTTTGTTGATAAAAATGAAAGATGCAAAGATTCTGGCGATGTACATTTTCAGAAAAAAGACATGGTATACAGTTGCACTAAATGATAGCAAGCATCAAGTTTTGACCCATGCTTTAAGAGAGATGATTAAATGAAGATGCATTTTCTGTGAATATATTGAATTCCAGTTAAGATTTGCAATTAGAATTTGGAATACGACGAAACTTTTTGGACCAGCTTGTATTTTGATTTCGGGAAAGTGACAATTTCTTCTTTTCGAGGTTACATCGAAATTCTATGTTTAAGGTCGATGACCTCGTTGCGTGAATTAACCCTCCCGCTACGAAGGTGGATGTACAGGTCGGTTCAAAAGAGATGTACACGAATTTTTATGGAAAAAGTAACAGAACAGTATTTAATATTGTAATTTAGAGGGGTGGAAACTTTGGAGTTTGGGAACTTAGGGGTTTTTGGCAATTTTTGGGAGATTTGGCAATATAGAAATTTGGGAGTTTAGGGATTTGGAGATCCAGAAAGGAAATTTAGAGATTTCAAATATATAGAAGATTAGAAACTTGAGAATTTGGAAATTATAGAATTGGAAAGAGAGAAATTTTGATACTTGAAAATTTGGAAAATGACAGAATTGGAAATACAGAAATTTGGGAAACTTGAGAATTAAGAAATTTAGAGATTTGGAAGTATAGAAATTTGAAAATTTAATATTTGAAAATTCATAAACTTGAACAATTGGAACTTTAACAATCTGTAAATTCGAAATTTTAGAAGTTGAAGATTTATTTAGAAACTTGATTCCTAAATTAAAAGAATTGCAAATTGAAGAATTAGTAAATTTATGAGTAACAAAATTTGAACCTTTAGAAACTTGAAATTTTCTAACAGTAACTTCAGAAACTTGACAACCTAAAAAAAGAACTTGAAGATCTGTCTTACAAAAATCAATTCTCACAATGTACATCTCTTTTGAACCGCCCTGTACACCATCAAAAATCATTGCAATTTTACCAATATTGTGACAGCTATTATAATATAACTCAAATTGCAGAATGAATTAATTTACCCATTTCAAGTTAAGATAAAAAAAGCTTTTACAGTTTCGTTTACTTTTATGCGGTACGTCCCATCGAAGTCAATTATCATACAAGGATTAAAGCTGCATACATACGATGACCAGATGCCGATGTCGACGTTTATGATCGAGGAGAACGGGTCAAAGACACAGAGACGTAAAAGTTACCTAATTGGTCCACGCATACTGAAATGGTACATGTGTGTTCGTATATGTGGGATTGGTGTGTCGGGTACAACAAGTAATGTATAAACAGTTTACGGCAGGTGAATCATAAATATCAAAACTTACGTTGGAAAATGTAATAATATTAATAAATCGTATTGAAAACGGTAAAAACAAGATAAGCTGTGATTTGTTTTGTATTGGTTGTTTCATAGGTTGTGACCCTTTCGCTACATGTCTTGATATAAATTAGAATTATTATTCAAAAATATTATTGCCTATGTGAAATATGTGGGTATAAGAATTATGAAATTTATGTAAATTATGAAAATTATGTAAATTTTGTTGAATTGTAAAAGGGTTATATTTTCAGTTCTATGGATTAAGGTTCTCAAGTATTAGCAACTACACTAATTAAAAATTTTAGTACAATAATTAAAAATTACATTTTTGTTACATAATTGTTAGACGTCTGACAAAATTATGTGACCAACTTCGTTGTAGCGAAAGGGTTAATAATTTAATTTACTTATTTCAGTTTTCTTTTAAAACAAGACAAGGTTGTCTTCGCTAATTGCAAGTTTCGCTTAATTATAAAATTAGTTCACGTTGATAGAGTAAGCACAATTAAACTACACAATCTACTTACACCTATAAAAAATTGTTAAGTTCTCAGGTTTATGAATTTTCAAATTTTCATCTTCAAAATTATTCAGTTTTTTAAATTGCAAATTATCTTAATTTACACGTATGTCAATTAAAAATTTGTAAGTATAAAACTTCTCGAATTTCTAAATGGTTAAATTCTTCAATTTGAGAATTGTGGAATTTGTAAAGTTCTAAATTTGAAAATTATTAAATTTTCAGACTTTCAATCTTACAAACTGCAAATTCCCAAATTTTTAAATCCTAAATTTTCAATTTTAAGAATTTGAAATACGCAAACTTTTTATTTCATAGAATTTTCAATATTAAGTACTTTCGCCAATTCACAAATTCTCAAATTTCTCAAATCTCAAATTCTCCAAATCCCCAATTCCCCAAATCCCAAATTTCTCAAATCTCAAATTCCCAAATCCCAAATTCCCTAAATCTCAAATTCCCCAAATCCCAAATTTCTCAAATTCCAAATTCCCCAAATCCCAAATTTTTCAAATACCACATTCCCCAAATCCCAAATTTACCAAAACCAGAATTTCTCAAATCCCAAATTCCCCAAATCCTAAATTTCAAATTCCAAATCTCTCAAGTTTCAAATTTCTCAAATTCCAAATTTCTCAAATCCCAAATTTCTCAAATCCCAAATTCCCCAAATCCCAAATTTACCAAATCTAAAATTTCTCAAATCCCAAATTCCTCAAATCCTAAATTTCTCAAGTTCAAAATTTCTCAAATTCCAAATTTCTCAAATCCCACATTCCCCAAATCCCAAATTTTTCAAATACCACATTCCCCAAATCCCAAATTCCCCAAATCTAAAATTTCTCAAATCCCAAATTCCTCAAATCCTAAATTTCTCAAGTTCCAAATTTCTCAAATCCCAAATTTCCTAAATCCCAAATCCCAAATTCTCAAACTCCCACATCCCTTACCTCAAATAACACGAAAATCTAAAACTATACTAACAATTGCAAGAGAGTACAGTGTCCTTACAAACCATTACTCCAGTTTCCCAATGCGGCAATATACACGACAATAATTCCAAAATAATCCCTATTAACACGTCAAACACAAAACTTACATTCCCCACAATTCCAAAACACAGAATCCCAAACCACCATAAACGCAAAATTGTATCCCCCATTTTTCTCCCCCCAAAGATATCTTCCGTTATTTACGCGAAGCAGCCCGCGTGCCCAGGCAAATTACCCTTGGTAATGTACTACTTACTCCACCCACGTGAACGAACTTCAGCAGCTGCCGTAAACTATTAAAATCACATCAATCAGTGCAGAGGAACAGCAACACGAGTAATCGTACGTAAAGTACAAAATGGCGTGCACGTAAGTGCGTCGAAATCGAAGTCCGTACAACGATCGACAACGTTTGCATCCCGTTTTTACGACGGGCAGAAGAGAGAATCACGTTGGGGGTGACGTGCGACGAATCATGATGTTCCAGCAGTTCGTGCTTTATTGCATTTTCGTACAATGGACCGCCGCAATAATAACGCCGCACGTTTAGTCGCCGTCCATGAGGTGTCCGCGTGCAACAATCAACGTAACAGAGACAGATCGCATCCCAGATACAACATGGTACAATTCGCTTCTTATCGTTACACGTGCGACATGTCCACATGGATTCGAACATCCAGGGACGCGCCATAACATCCAAGGATTCCACCGGTGTCCGTTTGACAACACGACTTTGCCGCGTTTCGAACGAATGTGCATGGAATTCATAAAAATATATAGAGTAAACGTTCTTGACCCCGGACGCAGTATTTCATCGGACGTCTCACGTAATTTTTACTTTAGCGAAGTTTGACTTTAACCTTCATAACGCCATCGGTAGATACCAAATATGGCGGAGTAACGCTCTCTTTGGGGAGATTGCTGGTAATTGTTAAATGTGGTTATAAAGTGGATGAAAGAATAGATATGTACTACACGAGTAGATTAATAGACATATTAATAAGATAAAATAGATGTGTACTATGTCATTAGATAAAATTGATATACATATGTTACATTACTAAATGAAAGAATTGACGTATATGACATTACTGGATAAAAGAATAGATATTTTAGATAAAGTATAGATATACATTATTAGATGTGTAATACATCATTAGATAAAATAATAGATCTATATATTACATTGTTAAAGAAAATACGAGGTACATAGGTGATTAAGTAGAATAATAGATATTGTATATACATATGCAAAGAATAAATATTATATCACTTGAAATCAGTATATGACATCATTAGATAAAATAATAGATTAATGTATTACTCCAGATAAAACATTGAACATTTTATTGAAAATAAATGAAAAGTTATAATAAAAATATTTGGACATCGTATGGTATTATGAAGGTTAAAGATTAAGTTATAAGAGTTATTCGATAATATTGTATTTGAAGATTATTTGTAATAAGTATGCAGTTTTGTTGGTTAAGTAGCAACGTATAGGGTCAAAAGTACGGTCTGGTAAAGTATGAGCAGTATAGCATTGCACAAAACAGGAAGCTTATTTTGTTGATTATTGTAATAGTATGAGTATTATGTCTTGTTTTGGAATCGATCAGATGTAAAGGAGACTTTTTGTATGGTTATAGGTTATGTGAGTGCTGTTTGTATAGAACAATGATGGAGTGTAGTTCAAAAATTAATGAGTAGTTAATTTTTTTAAATTGTTCAGTTTTTAAGTTACAAGTGTGAATTATAAATTTTCAAATTGGAATATTATTAAATTTGGAAATTTTATATTTCTAAATTTCTAGTTGCTCAAATTTGCAGATTACGAAATTAATAGATTTGACAATTTGATATGTCTAAATTTCTGATTGTTTTCAACTTATGAAATTATTAAATTTGAAGATTTGATATTTCTAAATTCCTAATTGCTTAATTTTCAAATTACTAAATTATTAAATTTGGAAATTTGATATTTGCAAATTTCTAATTGCTTAACTTTCAAATTACTAGATTGTTAGATTTGAAAATTTGATATTTCTAAATTTGTAACTGGTCAAATTTTCAAATTGCTACGTAAATGACCTTGAAAATTCAATATTTCTAAATTTCTAATTGTTAAATTTTTAAACTACTAAATGCTAATATTTGAAAATTTGATGTTTCTATATTTCTAAATATCTACATTTTTAAATTTCTAAATTTCTAAATTCTCAAGCTCCTAAATTTTGAAATTTCCACTCCTCTTCAAAAACCGTCTCAAATTATAGAAAATGCTATTTTACACAATATAAATTTAATAGTGCTAACGTTAAAATGTATATGCTATATTTTTATTAAATTACATCACTTTATTGCTGGTACTATTTATATTCCATATATTGCATTTCGAATACATTATGGCGTTATTTAAATAATCAACATTTAAACTTAAGTTAAAATTAAGAAACTATTAAAGAAGCTTTATACATATATTAAAGTTATAACAAAGAACAAAACAAATTTTTGTCAAGATATTCCAACTAACAATTTTAACGTAAAGAATATCATAACAGATTCAATTTTATCATTCCATATAAAATTGATGAGATTTACTTCATACAACTAGATTTGAATTTTACCGCCACTCGAAGTAAAATGTCTACCTCATCTGCATCCATAATCCCTCCATTTTTCTCTCGATTATAATAATTACAAAAGTTCTGCTATCCTACAGGAATTAATTAATCAATGAATTCTGTTCACTCAAATAACGAACTTGTTACAACAATTTATCATGCGATTAAATTAGAATAATCCACATGATCCAATTAGAATATTCCACAGATTAATCTAGAGAAGGTCAATTCGAGTAATTTCAAAAAAGATTTGTAAGACAATTTGAAAGAAATATTCATTAACGAATGGAAGTTAAAAATTATATTTTTGTAAAAATACCTGATAACAAATAAAAGTTCTTAAAAGGCAAACTTCAGATTCAATATTTTTGCAGTCTCGTTTAAATTTGATCGACCCTTATACTATTACGATTCAATTTCACCTAATGTTCTATGAAGCTTAGATCATAAGTCCTTCGCTCGACGTATACCTGTTTTGTGCTGTTACCTTAATATCGGCTTAACGGTATAATTGTGAGTGGTGTAGGGTTCAATCGCATATAACAGAATCCATTATGTATATTACAGCAATTCTACTTACATATGTATATAATAATCGATAAACTCTGGAACATCGGGCAACATTCATATATGTATATATACATATATATATGTACACGTATATGTATACACATGTCAATCCACGAGTTGGCGCGTGACCCAAAGTAAAAGCTCTATCTATCGTAAACATTGTCATATTTAAATAAGAATAATAATGACAACTGCTGAAGGCAATTCTATTTCACTCTCGAGACGTTTGCCTGTCATTTGGCATAATTGGTGTGTGACTCGAGACAATACTACCGAAAATACGCCATTTTTCTATTCTGACCAATTCTCTTCTAAACACGTCAGCCTCACACGCCAACTCGTAGGTTGACATCGGTATATTTCTGGTACATTTTACAACGCTTTACAAAATCTACGTCAACCAAGCCGTCTGCACACACGTGGGTATCACGCACCTTATATGGCCGCGATTGCGCAATGAAACAGGACGGCTGAATGAAACATCGAAATTATATAGGCTATCCATGTACAGATTATGTACTTATGTACAGACTGAGATATAAATAAATTCAAATTGTACGAAGGAACTTTGGTAAATTAAAATGTAATGAGCTGAATTTTGGTGCTAGCTTGTTGAGCTGCTTTTTGCAAACATCGGGCAATTATTATTTTCATTATTATTAAACTATAATTGGGAAAGTTAAGATACAAGTTTTCTTTTAGAGTTTTGTGTAAATTTGTAGAAGGTTTTAAGTCAATTTTTAGCTGCTGATTCTTTGTATTTTTCGGAAACATGTATTATTTGTATTGAAGGTTATACTGAAATTGGAAATGTTTACAAAATTAAAGTCTGTTAGAATTTTAGTGTTAATTGAAATAGAATTATTTAAACATTTTCTGTGGCAGTGACGGGCAACTGTCAGGGCAAGGGACTCATGGGCAACAGGTGTACTTAATTTGGAAATTTGTCTATTTCAGATATTTCAAATTTTGAAATTGTGACGGCTATCAAGTTTAAAATTTTTTAATTTCTAAACTTTCAAGTGAATTTTTAAATTAACAAGTTTCTAAATTTTTGAACTTGCAAATTTGGTAATTGCTGAATTTCTAAATTATCAAATTTGCGAGCTCTTAAATTTCTCAGTTTTCAAATTTTTAAACTTGCAAGCTCTTACATTTCTCAATTTTCGAATTTTCAAACTTGCAATCTCTTAAATTTCTCAATTTTCAAATTTTCAAACTTGCAAGCTCTTACATTTCTCAATTTTCGAATTTTAAAACTTGCAAGCTCTTAAATTTCCAAATTTCCGAATTTTCAAACTTGCAAGCTCTTAAATTTCCAAATTTCGAAATTTTCGAACTTGCAAGCTCTTAATTTTCTCAATTTACAAATTGTCAAACTTGCAAGCTCTTAAATGTCTCAATTTTTAAATCTCCAAACTTGAAAGCTCTTAAATTTCTCAGTTTCCAAATTTTCAAATTTTCAAACTTTCAAATTGTTCAAAATTTGATTAATCTCTTTTGAATCTTTTAATATCTTTGAATTTGTAAATTTGTAAACATGTTTGTAAATTTATAAATTCATAAATTTGTAAAATTTATAAACCTGTAAATTTACAAATGTGCCATTTCCAAACATCCAACTCCCTGAACCTAAATCTAAAAATTTAAAAATTTGAAATTTTTACACAGTTTCTCACCATAAACTTTTTGCCCATGAGTATTGTACGACCTTCCAACCTTCACTGCGTCAAAAAAAAATCAATAAGTCTTCAATTACTCATGTACAGTTAAAAATTATAACAGCCACAAATTGAACAATATTTAAAATCATTCAAGTGAACATCCCCTTAATTAAAATATTCAGATTTTAAATCAGCTTCTCATACGTACCTTCTGACCTTTTAAAACACGCGCCACTTTATCCGTGTCTACATATTTCACACGATCCCTTTGATACCTTTTATATCGGTATAAATTGTTCCTCAACAATTCGTCCTATACGGCGCATACCCAAAGAGAAAAATCAAAAATAAAAATTGCCCGATATTCGCGTCGAATTCCTTCCTGAAAATCGATAAAACTTGAAAAACGTTAGGAATTTAGATTACTGAAATTCTTTCGCAGCGTCATAATCTCCCGCGTTACAACCATTTTTGTCTCGAAAATCGAAGGATCGAACAGAAGAGAAAAGACAAATTCTGGTCGCAAAAGCCGACGGTTTTCAAGAATTCACATTTCTTCAGGTACGAGGGACGTGCTTTTTCAAAATCATCGAACTTTTCGATTAATCAGTGCGAACAAAGAATAGAAGATTCGTTATGTTACCCTCAGCTGCATGTTTAGAAATGTTTGCAGATCGACGTTTGTCGAATTTATGGAGATTCCGCAAATCGCGTGAAGGATGACAACCATGACCACACGCATGGTTTTGGATTAAATGGATACAACTCCTAATCGTTTTCAGCGACAGAAAATTAAATTGCGCTACTTAGGCTCACGGTATCGAATCGGTGATTAATATTACTTCCTTTTAATAGCTTTGCTAAAAATTGCCGGAAGAATATTGCAGGTTAGGATTGGTGAACAGTTATGCACCGGTTATTGCGTATTAGATGGCCGATTTCTTAATCTTGATTTGATAAGATAAAGATACTTGAAGTGTCTTGAAGTATAATTGCATTTAAACACAATTTTAGAAAATATAGTCTGATAAATGTGACTGTGTAAATGGTTCATTAAGACTGTTATTACAAAATGGCTGACGCAAATTGTATAGAACATAAAATGGTTGACACAAACAGTAGGTGCAACGAAATTCTTGGTAAAACCAGTAGAGAGAATAAAATGGTTGACACGAGAAAACAAAATGGTTGAAGTATCCACTGAAGTTAGCACCCTTATTCTGATATTCCTATATTATTTTGCAATATAAGAGATTTCAAACTTGCTATTTAACTTGTTCATGAATTAATTTATATCCACGAAAACGCAGTCATTTGTAGGTTATGTTACAAACCTATTCACCTACATTAATTTATGAATGTATTTACATAATTATGTAAAAATTCTGTGATTATATGATTGCATAATTATGTAAATATTGTACAATTAATAACACCATTATATAAAAATATCACTACATAAAAATATAGTTATATGAATCGCTACATATGATGATGTAGTTATACGAAAATTGTATCATTACATTATAAGAAAAAATTAAAATTGAATATTAATAAAACTGTCCTCGTGATGAAACCTTTTTCGAACTGACATTTTATACTTGTATATGTTATCAAACAGTGGCCATTTAATACATCATAACCTAACAGATACACAAATAATTACAGTAGATGTTTGTAAACAGATATTGATATTAAACATGAGAATGTATTTGAAGCAAAACGATGAACTGAGGTTCTCTGCATTCGTATGTAAGGAAGCGTTATGTATCGAATGATAAATGGTATAGTTAAATCGGAATATGCTTGAACATGAATATACGTGAATTTCGAAAAGAAAATCACCGATTCGGGTATACATCGCATCGTGCAGGAGATGAGTATAACCAGAAAGTCGAAAACGAACCGTGATCGATCGATCGAGCGATAGATCGACCAAGATCGAGAAAAATCGCGCAATATGCACTGACCAAAACCACGATGCAAAAAAACTAGTATGTGTATGTACTGGTCAGAAAAGGAAAGCTTCAACGTTTGCAAAGATATCCTTCATGCAGGTGAGGGTATAATGAGGGGTGTAACAAAAGCTTCTCTTACGACAAAAAAAAAACAACAAACAACATTCCAACACATGTTGTAACGAAAGGTGCATTCCTTACGCAAGTTGTTCGTAGTATTATTGTCTACCAGTACGACGTGACCAACCCGACGTTATGAAATAATAAAAATAAACGATAAGAGCGAGAGAAACAGAGAGAGAGAGAGACGGAGAAGAGGATAAGAAATAATCGAAGAAAATATGGAATGAAAAGGATGTACGACAGGTTTTGTCCCACTTAGCTTGACTTATTTGCATATTCGGTAGATAAGGAGAAAATGTAGAATATTTTATGTACCACATTTTGTAGATGAGGTGTACGAAGTTGCAAATATTTTTCTTGGAAAATTCAGAGTTGATTTATATTTTGGGGAATTTATTGGATAATTTTTGTATCATTCAAAAATTATGGAACATTGAATTAGTAATTATGTTCTTAATTAATCGAAATATATCTAAATAATCTTAATTGCCATAAATCTAGGTGGACAAGTTTTTAATGTCACTTTAAAAATTCTAAAGGTCAGCTGCAGTTAATAGTTCGTTCTCTATAAACCTTGTAAATATTATTTATAAAATGTAACCCTTTTTCATCGAACAAATTTTAATCGCTTTTCTAAAGTTATGAAGGATCAGTTAGTAAACATATTTTCAATAAATTCAGTAAACACATATTTATAATATTGAATCCTCTTTTATTATACCTTCATGTCAAAACTTGTAAACTAGTCTCCTAGAACCATAAATCAAATATGGCTGCCATGGCACTCCAAGGAAACTATTTAAAACAATATGGTTCAATTGCAACAACTATTTAAGTATAAATACGTCTATTTTCTAAAAACTTCTACGTTTATTTTCAAAACAAAAATAATAAATAGCTTGAAATATTTCTTACTTTATTGCAAATAAAATATATTTAACTTTGATCACTGATACTATATTTTACCTGCAATTTCGAATCAGAGAAAATTATTCAAATAATATTCTGTGCCTCCTAAAATAATATCCTATGATATAGAATCTATGAGTTCGTTTCATCGTGAAACCTTTTGCAAAAAACGTAGAACCTCTCATTTTTCCTGTTACAAATCGCAACATTCCTCGTCGACATGTCCGTTCGCGGAACGCGTTCAAATAGAAATAATAAATGGCTTCAACTATTTCTCATTTCACTGCAAAAAAAAAGTTGACCTTTGATCACGATATATTCCCAGTGCATCCCTTTTACCTGTAATTATTTTCGAATATCCGATGTTTTTAGCGCCTGAGTTCGTTTCAGCACACGCGAAACCTTTTGCAACAACCTAATACCTCTCGCTTTTGCTTCCCCCGTACAACTTGCAACATTCTGCGCCGGCATGAATACCCGTTCGTTGAACGCATTCTCAACATTGATAGCAACGAAGGTATTTACAATGGTCAAGCGAAATGGGACACTGTGTATACGTAGGGAGATTGAAACAGAGAGACCGAGAGAAATATAGACAGCGGAAGAAATAGAGACACATGCAAACGCGCCGTGGACTCGAAAGCGCCGACCAAAGCGTTTTGTTACACCGCTCGACTACTCAACTACAGATGTCAAACCACGAGTTGGCGCGTGACCCAAAGTAAAAGCTCCACACCGTGAACTTCCAGTTACATCAACTACGCATGTAGCATCTCACTCTCGAGACGTTTGCCGACTATTTGGAGGTTAGGAAGCTTTGGAATAAGATGATTCAAAGTTTTGAGAAGACGTTTTGAAATTTGGAGCTTTAGTTTTAGAAATTTTGAATATTCGGAGCATTGGAATTTGGAAGATTGAAAGTTAAGAAGGTTGATCGAATTTAGAATGATCGAAATGTGCAAAGGACTTTCAAAAATTGGAATGCAGTTGGGACATTGGAAAGTTGAAACTTTGGGTGATTCAAACTTTGGAAAGTGGGGACTTTGGAAGGTTAGAATTTTGCAAGGTTGGGACTTTTGAAGGTTGGAACATAGGGAAGGTTGGGACTTTGGAAAGTTGGAACAGTGGAAGGTTGGAACTTTGAAAGATCGAACCTTCGGATGATTCAAACTTTAGAAGATGAGTACTTTGGAAGGTTGAAACATTGCATGGTTGGGACTTTGGAAGGTTGGAACTTTGCAAGGTTGGATCCTTGGAAGGTTGGGACTATCAGAAGATGGAACTTAAGAAGGTTAGAACTTTGGAAGGTTGGAACTTTGGAGGGTTGGAACTTTGGAAGGTTAAGTCTTTGCAAAGTTAGAACTTTAGAAGGTCGAATCTTTGGAAGATTGGAAGTTGAGGAGGATAATAATTGGTGTTCGTTCAAGTCACTACCGCCGAAAATACATGTGAGGCCATTTTTCTGTTTTGACCAATTGAAGTAGCTCTCCTAAACACGCCAACTGGTGGATTAACGTCGGTATGCGTTTTATTCTCCATCTTTTTTCTTTCGTCGAATCTCACGGAAATCGCACTTAATTATCCTGTGGCAACCAACCCGTCCCCGTTCATTTCCACAACGAAACGGGACGCAAGACGATATTTATTGGCCCATGGTTTCAGAACTCGCGTCTATTCGAAATGTCGATATCGACTGTCTCGATCTGTGATTTCTGCTAAATGCCCGATCACGCTCGATTAATAGCCGAGCGAGGCGAGTCTGTCCACATCACCGTTCGTTCTGCTTCCTCGTACTTTCGTTCTATTTTTCTATTGGTACCGTAATTTGTGCCACAATGCGAGTGGTGGTTCTCGAAAGTAAGTTGAAAATTACATTTTCAGTTGCGAGTAATCTGTTTTGGAAGAGGGGATTTTTGAAGGGTGGACCTTCGGAGCTGGAAAGAAGTCGCGGCTGGAATGTGAATCCTCTTATCCTTATCTTTAATATTTCTGTCTCGTGTAAGAAGAGTGTTTCTTTGCAAAGTTTGTGTGCTTTTGTTGGTGTAGCAATTGCAACCAATCAGATTCATCTGCATTCTTTGCAGCTCTATTGCTGCACATATTATAGCTGTATAGTATCTATCTGATTGAAGAATGAGGACACTGTAATTTCTGATTGTTGAAATTTTCAAGTGAATTTGATAATATAACGGTGTAACTTTTTATGTAATTGACAGCAGTGTAATTTTGAAGTGAATTAGCGACTTTTATGGTAATTTGAAAGAGAAACGTTAAAAATAAGAATATTTTGTCGGAATCGAAGGTACTGGGACAGTGAAAAATTCTATGATTCATGTTATAAAATAATACATTTTATAAAATGTGATATTAAAAGTTAAAGATATATGCAGTTGACTTTTGTTACTGTATATTGTTTCGGACGGTTGAAGAATATTTGAAAATTTGTAAATTTGTACCTTTGAATACTAAAATATTGTAGCTTGAACATTTACGAATTAAAAAATTTGAAATTTCTATGTCAAGAAATTTTATACTTTACTTAAAGAGGATTCGACAAATTTTAATTTCCATATTTAAAAATTCGAAAATGCATATCTAGTTTAGATAATTAGAATATCTAGTTTAAATAAAATTTTATTTAATATCTGATTGAATTTACAGTTACAAAAATTTGCAATTAACTTTGTATATTAACGCTTTATTTGTACTATTAAATCGCCTTTCCCAAAACGAAAATGTCACAGAAGAAAAATATTCAATTTTCAACTTATTTTCAACGAAAGAACCACCTCTTTCACAATTGTACACTCAATTACTAGTACCTTTAATAGAATTATTCCACGTTGAAGCATTTAATAGATTTATAATAGCTTTTTCTTGTTATCGAATTGCAATATTCATTATCGCAAATCATTTTAACAATATTACTCTTTAAGCTAGAATCTTCCAATTCTTTTAAATCCATAAACATAGACAATTGAAACAGTACTGAAATTATTAATGTCAAAATTATAATAATTTTTTTCTTTTAAAGAAACATTTCACAGTGAAAAATTACATTGCAATTTTCTTATAACAAATTAATTCCATTTAATAAAATTGTGGAAGATATTTTTGAAATTGTCAATTCGATTCGAAAGAAAAAACTATATTATGTACATGATTCCACGTGGTATAGGTAATTAATATGGCCAATTAACAAGTGTCTTATGCGATGCCGGGTATAAGTTGCCATAATACTGCACCCATCAATATAAATACTCCCACAATTATAAAACTCCATGAAATATTGAATTATTTCTCAAGACGATCATTTCAGTAAACAAATATTTGAAATCCTACATTGATCGGCAAAAAATAATTCAAGCACTTAGATATGAAGAAACTACAAATTTGAAAACATTTTTATACCATTAGTTTTTAATAACAAATTAAAATTTCATATGAATATTATTACAAAATAATTTATTTCGTTAAAGTCTCTTAACGAAGATATTACCAGTGAATATAATAAATAAATATTTCATTCGAAAATATATTATTTATATT
This sequence comes from Megachile willughbiella, assembly GCA_945859595.2. NCBI lineage: Eukaryota > Metazoa > Arthropoda > Insecta > Hymenoptera > Megachilidae > Megachile > Megachile willughbiella. The sequence continues at coordinate 7,212,991 of OX243807.1, forward strand.
AACACTGTAACTTTTGATTACCAACCGAACACGATTTCAAATTTGTAGCACTTTTACCTCCAAATGCTACGATTTGAATTTTGCCGAGCAATGTATTCAGCAAATATCACAATTCTGCACAATTTTCAATACATTTACATACTGCATCGCGTAATGTTGTTGAACAAGTACGACGCGTCTGTTTGGAGCAATTTCCGACGCGTCAAATAATTCACCAAGACACAATTCCGAACGTTAATATTAAATTTCACACGGCACAAAACGTGTTAAATAACTTTGAAAATATGTAACGTCTCGTTTCAATGCTTATCTAGAAATAATTTACCCAGAATCGCGACAAACTTCTCGGAAGAAGATGAAAGATCGTCTTTTCTGTACACACGTTGGCATCGCAAGCTCATCTTTTTCTCGTACTATTACGAATGAACACATTAACGCTAGATTTACGGACGCCTTCAAAATGGCGGATCTTTCATTTCTTTTCATTCACGAAATATTTGTTAAAATTACATTTGAGATGTTGAATTGTCTAACCTAGTTTATTACTAGAAGTTTACAAGTCAATTATTGGTAATAAAAATTGATAAATAATAATTGATTGACATAATGTATAACTTGGTTTATTAATAATTTCTCAAATTCCAAATTTCCCAAATTCTAAGATTGACAAATTCGAAATTTCCCAAATTCTAAATTTTCCAAATTCCAAAGTTGACAAATTACAAATTTCCCAAATTCGAAATTTTCCAAATAGCAAATTTCCCAAATTCTTAATTTCCCAGATTTGCAATTTTCCAAATTACTAATTTCCCAAATTCTAAGATTCCCAAATTCTAAATTTCCCAATTTCTAAATTTTCCAAATTGCAAATTTCCCAAATTCTAAATTTCCCAAATTCCAAATTTCCCAAATTCTCAATTTCCCAGATTCCAAATTTCCCAAATTCTCAATATCCCAGATTCCAAATGTCCCAAATTCTTAATTATCCAGATTTGCAATTTGCCAAATACCAACTTTCCCAAATTCCAAATTTCCCAATTTCTAAATTTCCCAAATTGCAAATTTCCCAAATTCTAAATTTCCCAAATTCCAAATTTCCCAAATTCTCAATTTCCCAGATTCCAAATTTCCCAAATTCCAAATTTCCCAAATTCTCAATTTCCCAGATTCCAAATTTCCCAAATTCTCAATATCCCAGATTCCAAATGTCCCAAATTCCTAATTATCCAGATTTGCAATTTGTCAAATACCAAATTTCCCAAATTCCAAATTTCCCAAATTCTAAATTTCCCAAATTCCAAATTTCCCAAATTCCAAATTTCCCAAATTCCAAATTTCCTAAATTAGTTTCCCATATTCCAAATATATAACTTGGTGACTATTAGTAGTTCACTAGTAAACTACTAGTGAACTGATGCAATGTATAGCTAGTAAATTGATACAATGTATAACACAGTTTACTAGTAATTACTAGTAATTACCTAATTTACTAGTAACTTTACTAGTACTTTACTAATAGTTTACTAGTAAGTTACTAGTAAACTACTAAACTACTAGTAAACTAGGTTGCACCTTATATCAATCAATTATTATTTATAATTATTTATCAATTATTTGTTCACTGTTTTAGTTTCAATTCAAATTATATTTAAATTAGACTAATATGAATTAGATTGAAATTAGACTAATTTGAATTATATTTAAATTAGACTAATTCAAATTAAATTGAAATTTGATTAATTTGAATAAAATGTAGGTTAGACTAATTTAAATTAGTGACTAAACGTCCGTAAATCCAGGGTTAAACGAAGTATACTCTACGTATACTTGGGTATACATACGTGAGTATATGTGTGTACACGTGAAGCGGATACAGGGAGGGAGATATATTGTGTTACTGCTTAAATGTGTCTATGTGTGAAGTACGTGTGTGTTTCAACTTCTACAAAATGTATACTATCCATCAAATTATATAATACATATGTACGTCTACGTCGTGTCGAAAAACACGAGTTTGCGAACAAGGTATGCCATTAAAACATTGCGAAACCGATGTCGAACATTTTCGTGTACGAATATTCGTTCGGAACATTTTTCCAAACCATATGGCGTGTATAGAAATTGTATGTCAGATAACAATAATAAAATAAATTTTTTTTAATAGTTTATTAGCTTGTTGCGTATCATATTGATGATTTAGGAACAGTGGAGGTCTGACCATCATTTTGAGAACGTCAGAGTAGCACAAAATGGCGGTCTTCGGGTGTCAGTTTGAAGCTTAAGGTTTTTGCAAGTGTTTATGCAGAGTTTGAGTATGAATTGATTCTTTGTTCGTTTTGGAATAAAACATCTATTAATTTTATAATTCAGTAATTTAAAAAATCCTAAATTCTAAATTTTGTAAACTTGAAAATTTCCAAATACGGTAATTCAGTAATTTAAAAGATTCTAAATTCCCAATTTCCTAAATTTGGAAATATCCAAATTCGAAAAATCAGTAATACAAAAAGTTCTAAATTTCTAATATTTTAAATTTGAAAATTTCCAAATACGATGATTCAGAAATTAAAAAAATCCTAAATTTGAAAATTACCAAATTCAGAAATTGAGCAATTTAAAAAATCCTGAATTTCCAATCTCCTACATTTGAAAATATCCAAACTCGAAAATTCATTAATTTAAAAAATCCTAAATTCCCAATCTCGCAAATTCCATGATTCAAATTTGACAAAACAAACAAATTTGAAAACTTACAAGCAAATAAAATAGTAAATTTTAAGCTTCTAACTGGTACGTGACATATTACTGTAGATTTAACAGTAACGTAAATTTGAATAAACTATGTCGGACATTCCACGTTTGAAAATCAGTTACACGATGCGCAACAAGCCAACATTTCGCGAAGGAATAAACGGCTCAACTCGGAACAAAACCAGCACGGCACGCGTATGCATATTGCAAAATTTTTTGCACCGTAATTCTAAACTGGGTCAACGAAAATAAAATCTTCAGCGTAACCGTGAAAATAAATCTCTGTTTACGAAAGTTCTTCGTATAATGCAAATATATTACTCTGAAATAACATCTACGTGTATTAGGCTGAAAAATGAATATAATCTGAGTATCGCATGTGTTACTGTTTTCGTATATGGAGAAAGTCATGGGACGAAGAGATCAATACACTGATATATGACACATATGTCATATATGATCCGAAAGAGATCGTACGATCCTTTTTGAATATTCCTCTCTCCAATATATGACACAGTAAATCACAGTCCACAAGTTTGTTTCAGAAAAATCGGTTCGATTCGAGTGTCTCTTATTGTAAACACGTGTATATGTTGGTGTACATGTGTGTGTAGGCCAGGAAATAAATGAAAACCTCCGTTTATCAGCTCTGTCGATCGTACGATGCGATTTAGAACAGCGATGGGCTACTGCGATACAGTGCATGGGATTGATGGCTAGACAATGTCGCAATTTCTCAATTTTTCAAATCGTCGTTTGGAAATTTCAAGATTTGGGGTTTTGGAGATTTGGAGATTTGTAGATTTATAAATTTGAAGATTTGAGGACTTGGGGATATGGGGATTTGGGGATTTGGACATTTGGAGATTTGGAAATTTAGAGATTTAGAGATTTAGAGATTTAGAGATTTAAAGATTTGGACATTTAGAGATTTGGGGATTTGGAGATTTGGAGATTTGAGGAGTTGGGGATTTGTAAATCGCAAACGTCCAGATTTCCAAATACCCAAATTCCCACCTTATCAAATTCCAAAGTTCCCAATTCTAAATTTCCCAAATTCAATATTTCTCAAATTCCAAATTTCCCAAATTCTAAGTTTCCCTAATTCCAAATTTCCCAAATTCTAAGTTTCTCTAATTCCAAATTTCCCAAATTCTAAGTTTTCCAAATTCCAAATTTCCTAAATTCCAAAGTTCCCAATCCTAAATTTCCCAAATTCAATATTTCCCAAATTCCAAATTTCCCAAATTCTAAGTTTCCCTAATTCTAAGTTTCCCTAATTCCAAATTTCCCAAATTCCAAGTTTCCCTAATTCCAAATTTCCCAAATTCTAAGTTTCTCTAATTCCAAATTTCCCAAATTCTAAGTTTTCCAAATTCCAAATTTCCCAAATTCCAAAGTTCCCAATCCTAAATTTCCCAAATTCAATATTTCCCAAATTCCAAATTTCCCAAATTCTAAGTTTCCCTAATTCCAAATTTTCCAAATTCCAAGTTTCCCTAATTCCAAATTTCCCTAATTCCAAGTTTCCCAAATTCTAAGTTTCCCTAATTCCAAATTTCCCAAATTCTAAGTTTTTCAAATTCCAAATTTCCCAAATTCCAAATTTCCCAAATTCCAAATTTCCCAAATTCTAAGTTTCCCTAATTCATAAATACTCAAATACTGAAATTCCCCAAATTCCCAAATTCCCCAAATTCCCCAAATTTCTCAAATTCTTCAAATTCCCCAATTTCCCTAAAATCCCCAAATTCCCTAAAACCCCCAAAAATCCCAAAATTCCCCAATTTCCCTAAAATCCTCAAATTCCCCAAATTTCCTATAATCCCTAAATTCTCTAAATTTCCCAAATTTTCAAATGTTCAAACTTCCAAATCTTCAAATTTCCAAATTTCTAAATACTTCACCCAAAGAATCTGAAATCTCATCACATCACAATTCGTGCACTGCCCACAAACTCGACCGGATACTCAATTTGCCCATCACTAATTCACAAACCTAAAACGCACGTCAAACAAATTTCCAACTTCGTTGTATTCTACTAAACGTATTATTTAACACGGATACATATCGTGTGCAATCAACTAGAATCTCTGCTAGAATCTGTTAGCGAAATTCTGTTTAGTTTAACTTGAAAAATATACATCGTACTCCCCACGCTTGGATGTACACAGTATGTCGTTTAACGAATTTATAACGTTACCTCATGTTCCACTTCAGAATTTAATTCGCTGCACTCGTTACATGAATTGTTGATTTTCCCCGCGCTTCCTTAATTTGCCGTTCGTTTTTATATTTTTCCCTGCTTTCTACGACCACTTGCATTTTTAATTCGTTTATGAAGCAATTTTTTTTTCGAATACACGTTTAAAGATACAGGTAAATGAGTATATAATTGATTTGAGGGAAAAAGCAATTTGGTATAGTATAATACAGAGACATTATTTTGTCATGGTGCTTTTTCTATTTTTTTACATTGCAATTTTAAAGTATGTGGATGTAACGTATTGCGTAACATATGCAACATTCCATATGTGAGTCAATAAATTAGTTATAATGTTAGAAAATAATGAACAATTGACTTTGTTTTATAAAATCAATTTAATTTTACCTGAATTTAAATATAATTTCAATTTGATATAATTAGAACACAATTTAAATTCGATATAAGTGAAACAGAATTTGTATTCAACATAATTAGGACAGAATTTATATTCAACATAACTGGAGCACAGATTATATTTTGAATAATTAATACTCAATTTAAATTCGACACAATTAGAATACAATTTTAATTCGATATAAGTGAAACACAATTTATATTCAACATAATTAGAACAGAATTTATATTCAGCATAAGTGGAGCACAGATTATATTTTGAATAATTAATACACAATTTAAATTCGACATAATTAGAGAAAAATTGTAATTCGATATAAGTGAAGCACAATTTAAATATAATTTAAATTCGACGTAAATAGAATACAATTTAAATTCAACATAAGTGAAACACAATTTAATTTAACATAATATAAATTCATCTATAAGGTTCAAAAAGTTGATTAAAAAATCCAAGAAATATTTGCAAACATTATTTTACTAAAACTTGCACAATTGAATAACTAATAAATGTTAGTACCGTTACCATCAATTCACAGTTAGTTTACAATTATTTAGAAAAATGAAACTTCATATTAATTATTTAGTACCACTAATCAAAAATGAGAACACCTGTAATTTAATAGATATATTATTATTTATTTAATTATGTTAAACTAAAAAATTGTATTAAAAGTGTAATTTATGAACGTAAATATAATTCACAATAAATTTATTAAAAATCTAAGTAAGTTTGCAAGGATGATTAAAATCGAAGAATTATTAAAACATCAAAACTGAGCAGCGATATTTTGCATAAATCCTCCGCACCTGACCCAATTTTCTTTCTTTCGACAATTCAATTTCGAACATATTGAAATTCGATGAAATTTCTTCACTCGTAATAGCAAGCAGTTCATGAAATTCACATTTATTCAATCTATCCCTCAGCATTCGATTCGAGTCTGAATTGCAAGCGATTTTCGATTGTACCTCCTTTTGTGTTAATCGTTGCGTACTATCGAACATAATAAAACACTCCGTTTCGAGTTGTAAAGGTGTAATGGTTGTAAACGTTTATATAAATATTAGCTAGTGAGAAAAAATATGCAAAATATATCCCAATCATTTTTGGACATTGAATTTTATTTTCAAGTATCAACTACCGTGAGCACCTAGGGGTTTTCTAGGGAGATTGACGAGTTTGGAAGTTTAGAATATGGACATTTCATAATTTGACATTTTTTAATTTTTGCAGGTGTAAAATTTTGTAGTTCTCTAACTGTACAAAATTAATTTCTAAATTATAAGTTATAAATTTATAGTAGGGATAAAGGATGTACAAATTATAAGAAATTTGGAAATTTAGAAAATTACAAATTTTGGGCAGGAATTTCAAATTTTGTAAGGATCAAGTATTCAAGTTTAGAAATTTGGGGAGTTGAGAATTAAATAAATTTGGGGTTTTGAAGAATATTTGGAAAATTTGGGTATTTGAGAAATTGAAAATTTGAGGATTTGGGGGATATACAAATTTTGGGAATATAGGAAGTTGAGAAATTTGGGAATTTGGATCTTTGAGAATTTGGAAACTTGAAAATTTGAATGTGTGGGAATTTAGATATTTGAGAATTTGGGACCTTAGGAATTTGGAAATTTTGGAATTTGGATGTGTGGGAATTTAGGTATTTGAGAATTTGGGACCTTAGGAATTTGGAAATTTTGGAATTTGAATGTGTGGGAATTTAGGTATTTGAGAATTTGAGACTTTAGGAATGTGGATGTGTGGGAATTTAGGTATTTGAGAATTTGGAAATTTTGGAATTTGAATATTTGAGAATTAGAAAATTAGAAAATTAGAAAATTAGAAAATTAGAAAATTAGAAAACTAGAAAATTAGAGAACTAAAAAATTTGCAAACTTGAAAATGTAAAAATGTCCACATTGAAAAGTTTACAAATCAAAAAACTTGTAACCAAGAAAATTTCTGTTTTCTAATCTTGCACGAATGGTCACCTCTCCATATATTGCCATTTTCCTCACCCACATTTACCCTGTTTAATTTCTGCCCTGACATCGCTATTTTCTCTATGAAATCCCATGGTGCTCATAACCACATCTAAAATTCCAGCTAGAAATTGAAAAAAATGTAATAGTACAAAAGAATGAAAATGGAAGAAAATATAAGAAATATATTTGGAAGAAATTTGCAATCCATAAAGAACTGTCACGATACAACATTAAAATTAATGGATATCCTACATTTATCACAACTATTAATCACAATGCAATCTTGTTAATAAAAAATATGTATATACCATAACTTTAATTAATAATACTAGCAAGGTTAAATATTATTTTTTTTTTTAATTAATTCACTATTTTTTTCACGCAAACAGAAAGTATATATTTGACTAGATCATTAATACGATTATTTGAAGAAGAAAAAACAAAAATGTTTGTTAATTTTTACTAAAATTTTCATACAAATATAAATAGACGAGACATTCAAGTTCAGTTATCAAAAATTACTGCTGCAACTTAGGTCTTAGATTTGAAGCATGAAACTGGTTTATTACCAAGTTTCAATGTATTAGGGTAACTAATTGTTTAAACATTATAACATCATATAAATTCAGTACGTAAAGTATGTAGCAAACTACTTTCCATATTAAATCATAGTTTGAACTGTGTATATTGCTTAAAAAAATGTAAGTTTGTATAATAGTTGCTTAAAAAAGAAAATCACAAGATTAGTCTTTTTATGTATATTTAAATCAGAATTTGCAGGTGTACTAGCGAAACTATAATCAATTCCATTAATGAACAAAAAAGAAATAAAATTAAAGCTACAAGTGACTAGGTTAACGAGTATTAATTTCCCGCCACAAAATGGCGGTTCCACGCTACAGTCACATGGATAAATAAAAAGAGAGTTATATAAATAACATATAAAATTCAATGGAAGAACGTTTGTTAAAATATGTAACTTATAATAAAACAAATATGACGTCAAAGATATAGAACACACTAATATACTTCCATTAAGATTTATCTGTCATAATTTTTAATTCGAAACTTGTCAATTTCACCAATATTCTAAACCATAATAATTACTGAAAACAATAATTATAATTAATAGATAAATTCTAGAATCACAGTAACGTGAGATGCAATACAAGTATTAACAAAATTCATCAAGTATGTCGAAATAACTATAAATTAATTAAAATTTAAAAGAGATTCTACATTCTTTGAGATTCTTTAACAAGCTCAAAGTTTCTTTGTTATACAACAGTTTTCCTGCTTGAAATTATTTAAAGTCATAATAATTAATTGGCACCGTGTCACCTATGCAATAGGTTTCAGTGATTAAAAATAATTACATGCAAACTAAAACTAAATAATTTCTTGCTAAGAAATTTTTCGAATCTCTATTTTCATTCGAGACATTCGAATAATATTCTCAGATCTAAATCTACACATTAAATGTAATTTATCAACTTAACTAACAGACCACATTTAAAGCGTTTATATCCTTAACGCATAATATAGAAACAATTCCTGAATGCAAAACAAAAACCTACCAAGCTGCAACTAAAATCACTAAAAGAGTATTAAAACAGCGTTACAAGGTCACAACAATAGCTATTTACCTAACGCGTACTGCAAATATTGGAGCTATTCAAAGGGGGTCAGTGAGACCCGTTCAGAACCTTTATTTCGACTAATCGGAAAATTCAGAGCCACTTGCAATTAACGACCCTAAAATATGTCACTGATCACTTTAGCATGCTGAGAATCTTTCAAGGTCATGACACTTTCAAGGTCACTTTCTTAACTCTTTCAGTAATCGATATAAAATGAAGTCGTAAACCATCTTTTTGGAAACATCAAAAACTGAAAGAGTCGTTAAAAATTACTCAGACAATAGTAACTCTGACGATATCTCAAGGTCATCCGGTTTTGTATAATTGCAAGGTTTTAACGATCTGCCAAATTTACGATTTTCGTGATCTGAGAGCTGATAACGGATTGAGCCGTCGTCTAGGTGTGCTCTCGGTCGACGAGGAGCCACTTTTGTTTTTAGAAGGCTTAGACTTGCTCTTCTCTTTGCTCGTGGTGGCCGAGGAGGTTTTCACCGATTTCCCGGATTTGCTTGTGGCAGTGGACGAGCTTGTGCTCGTGGACACTGCCGTGGCTGTGGGTTTGTGTTGTGTAACAGGGTTCTGGGATTGGGTTTGGGTTTTAGGGCTTACTTGTACCTCACAGGGGGGCGGTGCGCTCCTGTAAGACGGCACGATTTTGAAGGTCACCGAACCTCGTGCTTCTCGCTGTAACAGAAAGCAAAGTTGTTAACAACTCTTCTGAACGATCGAAGTTTGTGTTGACAATGCTCGGTCCAATGCTAGGTGATTTAATCTGATGAACTCTGCTTCTCGTTATATCGCGAGGTGATGTATCATGATGGACACAAGTTTAGCTATCATTCTGATACGGGATGAGGCACTTGTGACAGGTCCGTTACATTTGTCACTGGTCATAAGAAACTTGCTTGATATCGTAGAAGTACAGAAACTTGCTGTATGTAGGATTATTAAGTGGGGAATGTACGTGTATATGCACATATGTGTAAAGAACATTGTGTCAGTATGTGTCTCATGTGGGTATCCATATATGCTCTTTATACATACAATACATCTATATGATGCATATATCAGATATATTGATGAATACAAATTATTAGCATTGTGTCAGTATCTGTCTCATGTGGGTATCAATATATGCTCATTATACACATATGCATACGTGTCATACATCTATACGATGCGTATATGAGAGACACATATTGACACACACTAATGAATAAAAACTGTTAACATTGTCAGTATTTGTCTCATGTGTGTATCAATATATGCATCATACATACAACACATCTACATGATGCATATCAGAGACATATTGACATGATGTTAATAGCATTTACTTAAGGGAACCTATACAGGATACATGAAGATTAATTGCACTTTCTTTAATTATGTGTACTTTTGCAAGGAAGTGTTCTAGGAAATGGTCAAGTAAGGCATTCTATGATCATGTATAAATAAACTATTTACGTAAAATTATCGTTTGATATCAAGCAAGTTTAGTAATATATATATTAGGCCTGTTTAAAGTGCTTCACCCTGTATACAAAGTTCTTCTGTCACGATAATTTCTATATTTTTAAATCTGTTTTCTATATTCTTAAAAATTACAATGACAAAGTACTATACTTAATATGTAATGTTGAACCTTAATTTCATATCGACATTCTTTTTGAAATGAAACAAATTTTCAAAGTAAAATGGTGTACTAGTTTAATTGTTTCTAACCTATAATTTACTGTATTTTAGTTATAAAATGAAAATGAAGGAAGTTTATTAATCATGAAAAGCTCCAAATATTGATTATACGTAAAATGGAAATATCTTATAAATAATGTGTAATAATGAAAATCCTACAACATTGATCACATGTACACTGAAAGTATTTGATTAATTATGTATATTAATGAAAATTCTAAAATAGCTATTTGTATATTATTAATTATCCGAAGTTTTCCTAAGAACGTGGTGAGTTAACATTGGCGTAACTAGGTAAATTCTAGGTAAATTGTAAACACTAGATGCTCAGTCTGTTCCTCTCCAAATGTCGGCTCTTCCCATATCGAACATTATTTAAATATATAAACAAATATTCGTTACCTCCTAAAATTTTATCTTCATAAAAATAAATATTTATATTCAAATGAAATTTACAATACATTGTTTATGGAACGTACAATAATTATCTGAAAATTAACTAACAAGCACTTGACACAAATCTAGAGACTACCTCAGAATCCTAGTTACCTCAATGGTTATCTGAGCGTAGCAAAATTTATCTAACAACAAAAATACAAGAAACAACTGAGAAAATAATTCGATTATGAAATTTGACTAATGAACGATTTAATTATTGATCACGTATACTATAGACTTTTGATCACCATAACGAATGGAATATAATGGTAGTTGATTACTTAATTAAATCATGACGTAATTATGTTTATTATCTATGATTTAATTTGATAGGTCGTACTCACGAGTATCTTTTGCAAGGCATTGACAGATTGATTGGCCACCGGTATTCCGTTAATTTCTCTGATTTCATCGCCGACATGAAGTGTCGCTTGTCTGTGTATCATTCCACCGTGCATAATTCTTGCCACCACGCATTTCCCATCCTCGTTCATTTTTAAAGTGATTCCCTGCAAGTAAACAAATAATTTCGTGACGTTATATAACACGAATATAAATAACATATTTCAGTTTTCAGTTTAAATAACATATTTTTGACAGTTTTCAAAATAATTTCTTTTTATAAAAGTCCTAATTATATTATTAAACCATTGTTAGACTGAATGCAGAATTTTAATACGTACAAAATCTGACATACCTATGTAAAAGTATCGAAATATATTTTTCCCTAGAAAATCTATCTTCAGTTGAAGCATTTTGAAATATTTAATTTAACTTGAAAATCCATATTTTCGATTTGGAATCAATACTTGATTTCACCTCTCAGTTTGAAATTTAACATTCACCATTTATTAGCATTCAAAATTTATCACGTTACAAAGTTAACTATTTCTACACATTAAGGTTTGATAGTTTGATAAATTATTAAGGTATTCATAATTTAATTACTAACACAATGCAGTTGATATAGCAAGACATAACTGTAATGGTGGTTAACTAAAATCGATAAGTTTCTTCTAGTATTAAATATTGCTGATCATTGTTGGATATTGTTGAATATTGTTGATGGTGATTATTTATTATTTATAGAATTGTTTCTCACCATTGGCTCATCAGTATTCTTCTGGAACTGGACCAGCCTGACGCGTGTTACATTCTCGAGATCCAAGTCGCCATTTTGGCCCTCGAGATCATCGCCTCCGTTTAGGTATGGAAGTAGAGGCGGTGGAGTTACTCTGGTTGCTTCTTCACCGTAAACTTCGTGTCCAGCTACGTCATGTGCTTGCAAAAGCGCCTGTAACAAGATAACGGTATTGCAAATTAGAAAATTTAATAACTTGCCCGCAATTAACTTACTCTAGTAATTAACTAATTGAGTAAATATTACTTCAAACAGGTTACTAAATTTAAAGCACTCATTTCCTTATTTATTACTTTCTTTTAATTAAACTGTTTTGCTCCTTGTAATAATCATAACAATATTCTTTTACGTACGTAACTTTACAAAATATAATTTGAGAAAACAGAACAAAAATTTGCAATTACAAAGAAATACTTTTAATAATTTTCTCAAACACTTTAATGGCCGCCTACGCAGTCAAGTGTCGCCAGGGGAAAATATTTTTGAAGAATTAATTTTAAAAAACTTTATGTAAATTCACGAAACAATTGCGACACATTTAATACAACTAATATTTGTGTGATAATTATTAAAGAATCCACATACGTTCATCAATCACATGTGTGGACGGCCATTAAAGTGTAAAACAACGTCATTATTTATGTTGGATAAAAGAACTTGCACGAATGTTCGAAATAAAATTCAACGAAAAATGAAAAAGGTCTTAAACAATGAAAACCCTTGGAAAAATTGTTAATCGAGTCATATGCGACAATAAATGTGTCCATTGGACCGTTCCATCGCAATAACAGAATAACTATCGAGTCATGGTCGTCGATATCTCGAAAGTTTCTACTCGCACGAGTAGAAACTTATCCTTTTTAGCGCAAATAGTTAACATCGCGGCGATTGAAATAAGAGAAAAAAAAATTTGATCGTCCTCTACTGTTTCGGATGCAATATCGCGTGTCGCTTGAAATGCGTCTGTCCTCATCGTAAACACACACGAGTGGTTTGTGTGTTTCATCGGCAGAGGTTCGGGATATTGCGTCCTCCGCTTCTATTTTCTTTTTTCGTTTGTTCACAGGGAATAAGCGTGAGAGCGTGTTTGATCGATTATTTATTGCAAATGGAAAGTGTTGCGTGGAAAACCGGTATCGAAACAATATTTACAAGCATCGAGACACAATAAACTATTTTCAGAGAGCGAAAAAGTGTTAACTAAAAGTATTTTTTTGAAATAGTTCCAATTTTTTTGATACCGTTGTACGGGTAATAGTTGCTTGCTCTTCTTTCATAGTATTCTCGCTACTTTATTTTAATATTCTCGTATTTTATTTATTTAATATAAGGGATGGTGAACAAGTATGGTGATAGTAGTAGACAATACGGTGTTTGATTTTTAGAAATTTTGTGAAAAATAAATTCTTCTGAACTGAAAAGTTGGTAGAAGTGTTTTTGGAAAAATCCTGCAGTCGATAAAATTTGACAAAGATATTTATTTATGGGGTTATATTCACCCCCTCAATATAATACAATAATGCTACATCTATTGATATAATAATTAAAGTATAAACTTTGTACTTTTGAAAATGGAAAAAGTGAAATTGTAATTTGTTACAATTATTGTTAATACCTGATAAAACATCAATTTCTAGTAACTTAAAATTTACGATACGTGAATATTTTGGTTTGTTATATATTTTAAATTAGCAGTTAGAATGAGTGCATATAAACAGTACAGACATAAGTGTGCACAGCAACTTGTTAGTTTAAGGGGATGGTAAACACTAATTTCGGAGGACGTCATATTTAAATTAATGCATAAACATGCGAATATCCCGTAAACTGTAAACTATTGGAGCTACGTATTGATTCAGCAGTCATAGCTTCGGAAAATGTTCGTTTAGTAAGGGCAAATAGAACTGCATTTTATAAAAATAAATATATGCGTACAAAATTTGTGGGAGTATGGGATGTATCGAACTGAAAAAATTTTCTTCTGCTTTGAAATTGTGGGGGTTGAAAATTTAGAATTATGGAATTTTTGAATTTTAGAAATGTTGGGGCGTTTTAGTTTTGGAATTTTACGAATTTTCAACTTTCAGAACTTTAGAATCTTGGGGTTTTGCAATTTTAGAATTTTTAAATTTTGGGGATTTGGAATTTTTATATTGTTAAAGTTCGGAACGTTAAGATGATGGGATTTTGGGATTTTAGGACAGTGGAATTTTGAAAATTTAGAATTTTAGGATTTTTGAATTTTGGGAGTTCGGGTTCTTGGGGTTTTAGAATTTTGGAATCATGAAACTTTTGAATTTTTAACCTTCCAGAGCATGTTACACTTTGAGATACTGGAATTTTAGGATTTGGAATTGAAATATTTTGGAATATGAAATTATAGAATTTTACAACATTTAATCATTGAAGTATTCAAATTTTGTGACTTTGATATTTTGAAATTTTAGACTTTTGAAATTATGATTCTTTTTATCCCTTCTCTTATAAAATCAGTTTTATTAATCGTCCTCACCACTATTTAATTTGTTTTCTATATTTTCAACATTTTATAATTTCTCTCCCTTTTGCAACTTTTACTATCACACATGTATTACAAAGATATAATCCATCAAAATAAATATTTTATCCTTCCTCACCTTTAATTACTTCTCTGCATCACACAAGAAACATAACCTCTACAATTCAATTTCGTATGAACTCTTCCAAGTCTATTAACCTAAATACTCATTTCTAAAAATGAAGATACATTTGAACCTGCCAATGCGAATTCTCCATAAACAAGAAAACTTACGTCGTCTAACTAGTAATTATTTCCAGTAAGAGAAGCATGAAACATGCTTCCTGAAATATCAAAGAGCTCAGAAATCAAACATCGACGGTGACATAGTCTCTATAAACTGCACAGCTGATCGCGACACATAGGTAGCTACCAATTACTTGTAACAAGTTATCTGCATCGAATGCTTGAATTTGTGGTTCAATCATGGCTCTGCAATTCCAAGTTTCTACTCTTACCCGAGCACGTTTCAAACTGCCGTGATCCATTGGAAATTCTATGACGTTAATTTGTTCCAAAGTTAATTTCCTTAACGTCACTAAAAGTATATCGTTTGTAAACGCTGGCTACCATTTTGTGGATGTAGAATATAATCTTGGATTTCAATTTATATTTCCACAAATTCTGACGTATTTTTTTTTGTTTTATTGAAGATGAACGTGAAATAAACTTGTGGTTTAACAATTTTTTCTTTTCATTTATAATTTCTTTATTACCCTGTCATTTTTTTATAATTTTAGTGGTAGATTAGAACGTACAATTATTCGATTTACAATTTCAGTGGTAGATAATTATTTTAAAATTTTAGGTTAGGTTATTCTTTAGAATATTAACACTACGTTACAATTTTAGTAGTAAATAATTTTTGTGGTAGATTAGAATATACAATTATTCGATTTACAATTTCAGTGGAAGATAATTATTTTATAATTTTATAATATAGATAATTACTTTAGTTTCAGGTTAGGTTATTCTTCAGAATATTAACTCTAGGTTATAATTCTACTAGATCATAATTTGTTTATAATTTTAGTGTTATACATTAATATCCACCTGATTTTACATATTACATACTTAATATATTTGGTACATATTTGTACACTTTAAACTACCTTTCAAAATAATATAAGAATTATCAAGTTTTTCCAAAATTTTACAGGAGAATATAACACAGTATAGTATTTCAACGTAGCTAATTAATTACACTAATCATGTAGCACAGGGGACACCTAAACTTGTCTAATAAGTTGCATTATACGGATTAGTTTAATACCAACATTTTAATCGGCTGTCCAATATCCACATAGTTGCATTCAATGTATCACACGCGTGAAGTTCGTCGGGAAAACGGTAAATTACCAGAGGGCCAGTAGTTGGAAATATCCAAAGCCGTTGCTGGAAGTTGACTAATTGGCGAACTAACTAGTTAAAATTTGGAATTCTCCGGAAACGATTACTATTCAATGTTTGAACTATCGTTGACGGTGAAATAACAGACTGAAGATTTCATCAATTCCACAATTTCAGCTGACTTTAATTACCTTGAACGTTCATTTATCTGTCTAAACTCTGGTTGTATAAAAATTTAACCCATTTAAAGAAAGTTAACCTTGATCCTTCACTTACGGAGACTAACATCAGAATATGTCTAAATGTATAATTTAACCTATTTAAAAAAAGTTGACCCTGATTCTTCACTTACGAAGACTAACGTCAAAATATGTCCAACTGCATATTATTTAAATCTCCATGAAAAATTTTTTCTAAAAGAGAGAAAATGAAGATGTCGGCCAACTCATGAGTTGACAAATTCTATTTTTACATTATGTCTCTTTTCTTACATATCTCTTTACATATCTCTTTTTTAATAATATGGAAACATCAAATATGTCTATGAATATAAAATACGTGAAAAGTTAATAATTTTGGGAAAGGTAGTCTTCGAGTGACTACATCAAATCAGAAAGCATAGAGAAGACATCTGGTAATCGATTTCCATTTCTAAGGCATCGACACGTACAGTGGATTTCCAGACCCTTTTCACGATCCGTAACGAGAGAAGAGTCACGTCGGTCGGCTCGAAAGTGGTGGAAAAAAGAAGAAATAGGGGAAAAGTGGAGACAGCTTGTTCTGCGACGTACGATACGGCATGTCGTGGGAAATGTTACGTTTCAAAGTGTCAGAATAATTCCCTGGAACGATGCCAGTGTCTGAAGAGCGGCGCTCATGTAAAAGCCATCGTTTGAATTCCACTTCCGACTGCCGGTCAAGCTGGCGAAATCTTCGTGAATGAATAAAATACCACGCTACTATGTGTTGGGGTAAGGCTTATGAAAGAAAATTATGTGTACACTTTTTGTGGGAGTTACAGGTTATTTGTGATATGGAGTTCTTTTTGGATTTGAATGTTGGGAGTATTTTGAAAATTTTTAATAGGGAAATTTGTGAATTCTTAAATGTTCCTGGAAATCTGAATTCCTGAATTTTAGAATTTTTGGTTGCAAATTTAGAGATTTTTGTAAATCATATTTTTATATTTGCAAATTCTTTCATTTCTAAAGTTTTTTATCTTGAGATCTCTAAATTTGAAAAATTTCTAAATCTCCAAATTTCCAAATTTTCAATTTTCCAATTTGGGATTTGGGAAATTTAGAATTTGGCAAATTTAGGATTTGGGAAATTTGGAATTTGGGAAATTTGGAATTTGGGAAATTTGGAATTTGGGATATTTGGAATTTGGGAAATTTGGAATTTGGGAAATTTGGGATTTGGGAAATTTGGAATTTGGGAAATTTGGAATTTGGGATATTTGGAATTTGGCAAATTTGGGATTTGGGAAATTTGGAATTTGGGAAATTTGGAATTTGGGATATTTGGAATTTGGCAAATTTGGAATTTGGGAAATTGGAAATCTGGGAAATTTGGAATCTGGGAAATTTGGAATTTGGCAATTTGGGATTTTGGAAATTTGGAATTTGGGAAATTTGGAATTTTGGAAATTTGGAATTTTGGAAATTTGGAATTTTGGAAATTTGGAATTTTGGAAATTTGGAATTTTGGAAATTTGGAATTTGGGAAATTTGGAATTTGGGAAATTGGAAATCTGGGAAATTTGGAATCTGGGAAATTTGGAATTTGGCAAATTTGGGATTTTGGAAATTTGGAATTTGGGAAATTTGGAATTTGGGAAATTTGGAATTTGGGAAATTTGGAATTTGGGAAATTTGGGATATGGGAAATTTGGAATTTGGGAAATTTGGAATTTGGCAAATTTGGGATTTGGGAAATTTGGAATTTGGGAAATTGGAAATCTGGGAAATTTGGAATTTGGCAAATTTGGGATTTAGGAAATTTGGAATTTGGGAAATTTATGATATGGGAAATTTGGAATTTGGGAAATTTGGAATTTGGGAAATTTGGAATTGGGATCTTTGAAATTTGATAAGTTCTGAATTTGGTTATTTGGAAATTTGGACGTTTGAAATCTACAAATCTCCAAATCCTCAAATCCTCAAATCCATGTGTCCATCTTGTATTTATACTCCTCCCTTAAAAGATTTGCACAATCAACCATATTTGTTAGGTTAATACTATCAACTATTCTGTCTTAAAAATGTCTCCCAAAAATTGTACACCATTTTGTATTAACACACATTCTTCAAAATATATGTACAAATGTTATGTAGACAATAATTAAAAATATCCCAAAAAATGAGCCCAATACCATTCCGTAGAAGTATAAATAAAAACGAGTGAACGAATCTTTTCGTATCTCACAATAAATTATCTTTGTTAGCTCTGAATATCGTTTAAAGGTGTTACGAACAGCCAAACCGCAAACGATCGCAACCGCGCGTTTGCACGTCAATGAACCAGTTAACGGTTTCGGGGGAGTAAAATAATATTGTTCCATGCAAATTTCGGTATAGTATATCTATGGCGTTGGTATCGGGTCGCAACCGGAAGTCAATTCATTGGCTGAACGTTCCATGCAGGATAACCTCTAACTCTAACACGAAGTTAAAGCTTTCGTGTACGATAACTTTGTTCCTAACCTCGCTGCAATATGCATTTTACATCCTGCAAAAGAAGTCGTTCGTTTCTTTTAAACTGACCAAGGACAAAGACAATTCGAATAAAAATGGCGGACAATGGCGCTCGTGCCGTTGATTTTTCACATTAATTGAAATTATCAAAGCGTACCTTTCGTTATTGTCTCACCTTTTCCTTCTATTTTTATGCAATTGAAAAGATAGTCTGGAGACTTTTATTTATTGTTTTAACCGTTCTT
Organism: Megachile willughbiella; assembly: GCA_945859595.2. Taxonomy (NCBI): domain Eukaryota; kingdom Metazoa; phylum Arthropoda; class Insecta; order Hymenoptera; family Megachilidae; genus Megachile; species Megachile willughbiella. The sequence continues at coordinate 7,232,113 of OX243807.1, forward strand.
GGGACTTTCATTGAAAACAGTCGAGCGTTAAATTGCTTCACACCACGTGTTCTATTATTTCGTGCAAACGGTTTTAAGCGAACCTCGATGTAAGCTGCAATTATATCGCTAATGAGAATCGAATCTCGCGAATTACATCGATTTTCGCTCCGAATGTTTCAGTGCTTTAATACTGCAATATACTCGGTGAAATGTGTTTAAATACTGTGCATTAAAATTTTATTGCTACATTACCATTTAATTACGTGTTAATATTTCATTTACGAATATTCGGTATATATTATTATAATTTAACTTAAAGAAATTTATGAACTACAAATTTTCTTGTATGAAAGAGAAGAATAAACACACATCTTTTCTCTAAAATTTCATACATACAAATCTCGTGAGCGACGCTAACGAAGAGGGCGCAAGTGTTAATAAACAATGAGATTGAGGGAAATGTTTGGAATTGACGAAAACAGGAACATGCCATGGGTGATGAACGAAGCGGTAGATGCCGAAGAATATTGCTTCGAGAACCGTGACGGAAACACCGAGACGGCAACAAAGTGAGGAGACTTCGATATATACGGAAAAATGGTGGTCATGGTCTGCGTGACAAATGGATGTGATTCGCCTTACCCATGGGTCATTAGTTTCCTTGATTTATTCGGGTCGAACCACTGCTAACGAAATTACAGCTTCACTGCCTTCAGCATTCACAGCTTTCGCGATATTTCATATTTACAACTTAACTGGGCGGCTACAGGGCGCTTCAAAAGTCTGTCAAATTTTAGAACCGTGATTGTTGGATGAAATTTTATAAGAATCGAGCTACTGATACCCAAATTCACTGTCTTGAGAATTCACAGCTTTTGCGATATTTCATATTTACAACTTAACTGGGCAGCTACAGGGCGGTTCAAAAGTCAGTCAAATTTTAGAACCGTGATTGTTAAATGAAATTTTATAAGAATCGAGCCAGTGATAACCAAATTCACTGTCTCTAGAATTCACAGCTTTTGCGATATTTCATATTTACAACTTAACTGGGCGGCTACAGGGCGGTTCAAAAGTCAGTTAAATTTTAGAACCGTGATCTGGTGACTTGTAGAATGAAATTTTATAAGAATCGAACCACTGATAATGAAATTACAGCTTCACTGCTTTTAATATACACAGCTATTACGATATTTCATATTTACTTAACTGTGTAGCTACAGGGCGGTTCAAAAGTCAAACAAATTTTAGCACCGTGATGTGGTGACTTGTAGAATGAAATTTTATAAGAATCGAGCCACTGATAATGAAATTACAGCTTCACTGCTTTTAATATTCACAGCTATTACGATATTTCATATTTACTTAACTGTGTAGCTACAGGGCGGTTCAAAAGTCAGTCAAATTTTAGAACCGTGATCTGGTGACTTGTAGAATGAAATTTTATAAGAATCGAGCCACTAATAATGAAATTACAGCTTCACTGCTTTTAATATTCACAGCTATTACGATATTTCACATTTACTTAACTGGGCAGCTACAGGGCGGTTCAAAAGTCAAACAAATTTTAGAACCGTGATGTGGTGACTTGTAGAATGAAATTTTATTAGAATCGAGCCACTGATAATGAAATTACAGCTTCATTGCCTTCAGCATTCACAGCTTTAGCGATATTTACAACATAACTGTGCAGCTACAGGGTGGTTCAAAAGTCAAACAAATTTTTATAATAGTGATCTCTTCATTTTTAGAACAAATTGAGAATTTCTTTAAATATTTCTCACAGTAAATATGCAAGAGATATTTTATAATTGTAGTCTACTAATTTTTAGGATATAGTGCAACAAGAATTTTTTCAGATATTTAATTAAATATGCAAGCAATATTATATAATCATAATCCACTAATTTTCAGGACAAAGTGCACTACAAATTTCGTTAAATATTTATTACAAAAGGTATGCAACGGATATTTGTCAAAGCAATTATGCAAAATATATTCGTTACATATGCATGTTCATACAAATGCATAGTTTTAAAGAAGAATCATATTTAAAAAAGACCTGAATAGAATGTTCTATTTTACTGAGAGCTTTACATATGTAATTTTAATTTTGCATATTTTGCATCAGTCATATGTTACTACTGTGCGTATCTGATATGTACATATCAGATTTGTTATGCAAGTTTCTTTAAAGTAATAAAATCAATGTTATGCACAGTTTTAATTATATTGCAAGATAGTGAAGTTAGAAGTCTGGAAAATGAGTGATAATTACACAAAATTGTAGGGGTAATTTTATGGGGTGAAGTTCAACAGATGACAAAAGTTGTAGGAAGTTACGGTAGTTAATTTAAGTATAATGATCAAAGTTTCAAATATACATTATTTAGTTAAATTTTTTTGATGTAATAACAAGTTTTACAAATTGTACAAATTTAATGCTATATTAAAATGTATGCAATACAAAAAAATATTAAATAACACATTTGATAAACAAAGGTGGATGAAATTGGAGAAAAATAAGAAATAAAATTTTTGCACAGTGAGAAGCTGTTACCATAAACGTAAACAGAACTTATGGTGCCCTGTTGGGTACAGCATGATTATTACTTGGAATTTGCCTGCAACCGTTTTCTGGATGGAACGCCTTAATTAAGCGCTTTCGAGATTACTTTAATAACTTAGAAAACGTAACTGCTTTATGAAGTTTAACTAAAAAAAAACTGGTTAATTAATCTTCAAGATTGCGAAGTTTTGTTTGAACGGAATATCTTGAACATTTTATATTGAATTTGAGGAAGTAGCAAAATTTCAAGAGACATTGTTAACTTCTTAAAGAAATGAAATGAACTTTTTAAATTTTAATAAAAATTATTTGAAAATTTATACAAATAGGAATGTTTTTAGACAACTTATAAACAATTGCTCCATTTTTGTTATGTATTGAATACAGAATATTGATTGATGTATTGATGAAATTATATTGATTGGATTATTTTTTGAGTAATAAAATTGACATTTAATATGCTCTTATAAAATAAAGTAATTAATTAAATTATTCCCAAATAAAAATTTCTGCATCGCACATCTATAACCATATCAATTTTGACTGAATTATCATTTCTAAATTTTTAAGGATGAAATTAAGGAACTATCCATTAATTCCAAAATTAATTTTTTCAATTCAGCTCGATAATTAAATAATTATTCTTTAATTAACTGTCATTACATGGTTTCCCAAATAAAAATAAGTAATCGCAATCTCAATTAAAATTTGCTCCGGTACCGAAACTTTACAGAAAACCGCGAAGAAAAGACTGAAAGATGAAACGGTGGTCGATGACTTCCGGTTTTCTCTAACTTCGTCGCACAGTTTATTGAAGTGGAACCAAACGCGGAACTTATACTAACTCTTATCCTCCATATCGATGCATCCTCCACAGTACATAACAATCATCCATCATAATACGATGGAAGACACACTCTAACCCCGGAAAATTAAAATTGTTCAACTACTTTAGACGGAAAGAAGCACCGGGAAGTTCTGGGAGCAACAAGAAATTCTTTGAAGCAAGAACCATTTGCTTGAAACAATTTGAAGGGCTGAAAACAAAGGGAGACTTTTCTTTCTTCTTCGAGTTCGCTATTATCGGTTCCTTTCATCTGTTGTTACTTTTACAGACGTTAATTTTATTCTTGTTGATAAGAGCTAATACTCTTCTAACGTTTTCCAAAGTTTTCTTCCTTCTAACTCACAATTAATGTTTAGAGCGCTTTATATACAATAATAATTTATTAAAGTCAATCGAATAATATGTAAAACGATTCTTTAACAAAAATTTGTAATTGTACTAACATGATTTTTATTGTACTATAAAGTGTCCAATACAACATTCAAAAAGTAATTAGTAGTTGCATAAAAGTAAAAACTTTTCGAAAGAATCTTTCTTTAATAAAAGAAACGTACAATTTATTCAGTTTTGTCGAAATAATTGCATAAAAGCGATAATCCGTGTTCTCGTTAATTTCATTTACGTATTATCACAAACAATGGATAACGTATTGCATTTTCGAGAATTCATTATCTCTTGTTATCGTCGTATCAAAGCTGACGATGATTTTCTCATTAATTGTACATTTGCCGAATGCGTTCAATGTGATTCGTTAAAAATTAATTTATACAGTCAGATATGCAATTGTATTTATACAGGGTGATTCACAAATGGTATTACAACCGTACTTTTCAATATCATTACAAATATTCAGTCTAATTTTTTGTCAATTAAATAGAATTACCCAGCTTATTCGATATGCAATTTACTGCATACGTGTAAAATTTTTTATCGTATTTAAAACTGAAAAATACGGAAGACATTTGACTTTTAAGTACATATGTAAAGATAAATTATAAAACAAAATGGCGATTGGAAATAGATTTTTATTTCTATATTATAAAATTAAGCAATTTCACTGTTTAAATTTTACTATGAAATTTTATTATTTTTTGTCAGTCAAGTTCCATTATGAAATTAAACATGTTAAAAGCTTATAAAAAATAAGAGCAAAAGCCTTGATAGGTGAACAAAATAAAACAATTAATTAGTTATTTCTTATAAAAGTATAGTGCTAATTATACACATTTGAGTATGTTATTAAATCTCATTAACATATACTTGGTATCTAATTTCGTATTAGTTATATTTTTCAATACCAGTCAAATATTAAAAATTCCTAACATCAACAGTGACCTTGATAATAATTCACCCTAATATCAAAATTTGTTACAAATTTTGTAAGATTAAAAAATTCCATACTTGGCATAATTATTCCATAAAATTACATTAAAACTGACCGGTTCACCCGTACTAACATCGCAAGCAAAACAAGCTTAATAAAATATTACACCTTCACTTCAGACACGAAGGATCGTTCGCTGCAGCCATCGGAATTAATGCGTCACCCAATTAGCATGAAATCCTTATACGACCCAGTTCACTCTACATAATCACATATTTTGCGTCGAGTTGTGTCAACAAATTTCATCCGGAGTGGTGGCGCTTGCTTCTAACTACTGAATCAATTATAAAGAAAGTTGCCGCATCCACAAAGGTTGCAAAACTTTTCTATTCACCCCGCGGCAGGAGTTGAACGGCTTTTCAAGCGCTCTTTGCCCTCGCAAGCTGCTCGAAACAATTGTTCGCAGTCAGCGTTCGGGATTGCTCATTGGTGAGCTTTAAAGTCGTGGACGTAATTGCATTTTCTTCGTGCTAATTTTTCTTTTCAAACGGAACACTCGAACACGATTCACGAGCAAACGAAACTTGCTCCAACGTATATGGAATTCTTATTTGCTGTTGCGTTAGAATGTGATCCTCACTCGTTGCTGAGCATTTGAAAGTGTTACTTGTTTCGTCCATTTTGAAGTCTGCTCAGGAATGACTTTTTGAGGTTAGAATAGAAATGATTTAATTTTTTAGTGTACCTTGCTAGTTTTATATCTGACAGTTTTGTAAATAGACTCTGAAATAATTTTTTGAGGAATGAAAACAATGGTTTTACATATGTGATCTTTGGAGTGTTGAGAAAGATGTGTGGACGTAAACACATATGTGGACATCTTTGAGGTTAGGTCAATTTTATGAACTTAATAGTGAAGTTGTTATTGGTAGGCCCACACAAAATATAATTGTGAAGAATTTATGAAAAAATATATGAAAAATAAATTTCAGATTAAAATTTGATGAAAACAAATTTCAAGAACAAATAGTTTTAACCCATATTTTTACCAGTGCTTTTACATAATTTTCATTTTTATTCCATCATGAAGGAATAAATTATCTTCTCTGTAGAAAATAAAAGTACCTCATTTTAAATAATAAGAGAAGTTAATAATGAAATCGAGTTTTAATAAAAGTGTTCATAATCGAGAGTTATGATTTTCTGAAGAACGGTGTATTAGTCGCAGGGAAAACAAGCATGATTTAAAAGAAAAGTGAAATTATGGGCAAGGAAGTTCGGGTAAAACGTCGTTATATTAACCGATCTGAACGGCAAAGGCGTATCGGTCGAGCAATAGCAATTTTTTCACTTTAACTCGAAACGGAATGATTAATGTAACGTAAAGTGAAGCCGGGAATAAGGTATCAAAGGGATCTTTCTAACCGTGTAATTGTGTTTCGTTTGCACAGAGTGCTTTTTCTACAGATATTTTTTGAGCGGAGGTACTACCGAGCTGATTTTTAAAAATTAACGAATCTGATGGTCGGAAAACTGAACGAAATAATTTAGTCAGGTTTTAAAAATTAGTACTTGGTTCCAAAGAATGACTTTTTAGATAATCTCATTTTTACTCTTTATTTAAAATATTTAAATAACTGTAAAATATTGTATTTTTAACGAGTTACTTTCTGTCAGTTAAACGAAAAAATATTTTATTTTAATTATGTTATTTGTAAACTGTATTATGTATGTTATTATAACATATTATATATGTTATCATTTATTATGTTATTATATGAGTTGGTATGATTTAGGTGAACTCATACTGTTTGTTAAAAATTAATAGAAGTCGAGTGTTATCAGTAAATAAAATAAATCATTCATGTTTGAAAAATTAATATTTAGCTAACCCAAATTATTTTTGTAATTATGTCTTATTTTTGGTATTATTATTTCTTGAATATCTGCTGTCGGATTTTATAAGTTTGGAATTTAGGAACGAATGGCTATTTGAAAATTACAGAAGCTTGCAATTTATAAATCTTCAGAACTAGACAAGCTTGCAATCCACAAATCTTCAAAATTAGACAAGTTTACAATCCACGAATGACTAAAATTAGACAAGCCTGCAATTTATAAATCTTCAGAACTAGACAAGCTTGCAATTCACAAATCTTCAAAATTAGACAAGTTTACAATCCACAAATGCTTCAAATTAGACAAGTTTGCAATCCACAAATGATTAAAATTAGGCAAGTTTCCAATTCACAAATATTCAAGGCTAGACAAACTCACAATTTGTCAAACCCAAATTCCCCAAATCCCAAATTCCCCGAATCTTAATTCCCCAAATCCCAAATCCCCCAAATTCCAAATTTCCCGAATCCCAAATTCCCCAAATTCCAAATTTCCCAAATGCCAAATTCCCCAATTCCAAATTTTCCAAATCCCATATTTCCCAAATTCCAAATTTTCCAAATCCCATATTTCCCAAATTCCAAATTCCCCAAATCCCAATTCCCCAAATACCAATTCCCCAAATCCCAATTCCCCAAATCCTAAATTCCCCAAATCCCAATTTCCCCAAATCCCAAATTCCCCAAATGACAAATTTCCCAAATCCCAATTTCCCCAAATTCCAAATTCCCCAAATCCCAAATTCCCCAAATCCCAATTTCCCCAAATCCCAAATTCCCCAAATGACAAATTTCCCAAATCCCAATTTCCCCAAATCCCAAATTCCCCAAATCCCAAATTTCCAAATTCCCAAATCCCAAATCCCAAATTCCCCAAATCCCAATTCCCCAAATCCTAAATTCCCCAAATCCCAATTTCCCCAAATCCGAAATTCCCCAAATCCCAATTCCCCAAATCCCAAATTCCCCAAATCCCAATTTCCCCAAATCCCAAATTCCCCAAATCCCAAATTTCCAAATTCCCAAATTCCCAAATTCCAAATTCCCCAAATCCCAAATTTCCAAATTCCTCAAATCCCAAATTCCAATTTATAAATCTTCAAAACTAAACAAACTCACAATTTCCAAATTTAAACAACAAATGAAATATAAAAATCCTTTTCGAAAATAATTAATCATTCAAGATCTCGCGAGAAAGTTATCAGAATGGATCTGAACCGGTTCTTTATAAATATTGAATCAATTTTCCGTATCACCGATCCCGCGCGATATTCAACCCTTTAGTTTTCGACGAGAGAACTTTGCAACCCTTCCTCCGCAACTTCCGATGTACGAGAGGGTAAAAGCAGTCGCAAAATTATGCAGATGATAACCAAGGAAAAGCGGAAGACGAGATAGGGTTGGAGAAGAGTGTACCAGAACGGACGAAGTTACGAGAGGTGATCCTCGTCGCTTGCAAGCGAGCTTGCCAACTGGTAACTATGAGCTTACTTAATGGCGAACAATTATAAATGGAGTTCCAGAGAAAGAATGGACGGAGCAGGAAGCAGCGGGAAACAAAGGGGAAGAAAGATGGATCGCGGTTGAATACGCATTGTCTTCGTACGACAGCACGCGAGAAAACTGGCTTGATGACAATTAAAAAAGGCTTTCGTTAAGATTTCGCTAATGCACGGTTCAAATTTCGGAGTTGTTTTTCTCGTGAGTTTTGGCCGTGTGTTTGATCACTTTCATCTGATACTGCAATTGGATTCGCTTTTGTGGCGCGAAGTGGGGTGTGTTGGGAAAGGGGTATGTAGTGAAAAATGGCTGATCGATGGTCCGACGTTTTGAATCTGGAAGATTAAAAAGTAACTTGGAGCTTTATTGTTTTTTGTAGTTTTATAATTTAGAAATATTTCAGTCTACGAATTTGTTAATTTCTCCATTTCTTAGTTTCATCATTTCATGATTTGACGGTTTGTAAATTTGTCAATTTCTAAAATTCTCAATTTCCCAATTTCTCAATATTTCTATTTCTTGATTTCTGAATTACCCTATTATCCAATTTTCCAATTTCCCAATTTCCTAATTTTCCAGTCTCCCAATTTCCCAATTTCTCCCTTTCCCCATTTCTCCATTCCCCCATTTCCCAATTTTCCAATTTCTCCTATTCCCTATTTCCCCATTTCCCAATTTTCCAATATCTTAATTTCGCAATTTCTCCTATTCTCCATTTCCCTATTTCCCAATTTTCCAATTTCTTAATTTCCCAATTTCTCCCATTCCCCATTTCCCTATTTCCCAATTTTCCAATTTCTTAATTTCCCTATTTCCCAATTTTCCAATTTCTTAATTTCCCAATTTCTCCCATTCCCCATTTCCCTATTTCCCAATTTTCCAATTTCTTAATTTCCCAATTTCTCCATTTCCCCATTTCCCAATTTCCCAATTTCCCAATTTCCCAAATTTTCAATTTCGTAATTTCCCAATTTCTCCATTTCCCCATTTCCCAATTTCCCAAATTTTCAATTTCTTAATTTCCCAATTTCTCCATTTCCCTATTTCCCAATTTTCCAATTTCTTAATTTCCCAATTTCTCCATTTCCCAATTTCCCAAATTTCCAATTTCCTAATTTCCCAATTTCTCCATTTCCCCATTTCCCCATTTCCCCATTTCCCAATTTCTTAATTTCCCCATTTCCCCATTTCCCCATTTTCCAATTTCCCAATTTTCCAATTTCTTAGTTTCCCAATTTCTCAATCTCCCAATTTCCCAATTTCCTAACTTTTCACTTTCTTACTTTATAAAATTTTTCAATTTCCATACATCTCAAATGTTCAATTTCTCAATTATATGATTTCTTAATTCCTCCACCCTTAAAATTTTCCAAATACAGATTTCTTAATTTCTTAATTCCCACTTTTCCATTTTTCCAATTTCTCAATTTTCCCATTTCTAATTTGTGGCTATTCCAATCTTGCCATTAACCTGTTTCCAAATTCAAAAAGTTCAAATTTTTAATTTGTCTTTCTAATAAATGAGTATCGCTACATCATGTAATGCTTCCCGCCCGTTATTTGTAGATATGAATAATTTAAAGAGAAATCAGCAAATTTGCATCGTGTAATAATGTTTACCCACATTTTGCTGTGGTAACAGCGTAACGGCGCAATAAGGAAACCGATACACTGCGGTTGATAACATATTTCTTCCCGTTCGTTTCAGCATTCTCATATTGTATAAAAAAAAATGTTTGTTCTTTCATTCCTCGTTTGTGGTAAACCATGTTTTTAGTGGTTGTTCAGCAGCTTTCTTTTCAAACGTCAGGAAATAATGAAGAAATATATACGTCTATAGACAACTCCTTTTTTTTCATATTCTTCTATTTTTCTTGTTTCACTTCTTTTATTTTCTTCGTTTTTAGAGTTACTCATGCACAAATTTGAACTTCTGTTAAGACACAAATTTTTGGAATTTGTAAAGTGAATATTTTTAGGTTCATCAATTTTGTAGACTACAAATTTTCTTGGCTATAAATTTTCATATGTATAAATTTTCAAATTCTAAGTCTCAAATTCATAAATTATCTAATTTCTCAAATTTCCAAATGACCAACGCCAATTTCTCAAATTCCTAAACCACCAAACCCCAATTTCTCAAATTCCCAAATTACCAAATTCTAATTTCTCAAATTCCCAAATTACCAATTTCTAATTTTTGAGATTTCCAAATTACCAAATCCCAATTTCTCAAAATCCTAAATCACCAAACCCCAATTTTTCGAATTCCCAAATGACCAAACCCCAATTTCTCAAATTCCTAAATCTTCAAACCCCAATTTCTCAAATTCCTAAACGACAAAACCCGAATTTCTCAAATTCCTAAATCACCAAACACCAATTTCTCAAATTCTCAAATGATCAAACCCCAATTTCTGAAATCCCTAAATCACCAAACCCCACTTTCTTAAATTCCCAAATTACCAAACCCCTATTTCTCTAATCCCTAAATCACCAAACCCTAATTTCTCAAATTCCCAAATGACCAACCCCCAACTCCTCTAATTCCCAATCACAATAAATTGTGTGAGTGATTAAGGGCCGTTTACGTTAGGCCGAGTATCGATAGCGCTAGAGGTGAAATTTGAATGCCATAGAAAATGTCTGCCTACACAAAAGACTAGTTTACAACTCTCCAACCACGTTATCCGAGTTGAAAAAAATTACAGATATTTGGGAAAATAATGAAGATATAAAGCATATGATCAATACGGAGCATGTCGCTGTGACTAAAGCAAAGGAAATACCAAATATTAACATGTGTTAATGTTATGTACAGTAGTAGTATGTTAGTAGCTAATTATATCATTTGAACCTCTTAATTTTAAAAACGTGAAAAATGCTGAAAATTAATAGTGGTAATCCTATGACCAGGGATTGTATATCATGTTTCCGTTTTTGATATGTGAATGCATTACCAGCTTTGCAAACGGCATCACATACGCTTCCTGTGGTTTCGCATCATGAAATCGCACTTATGGGCCACGAGAATTGTTAACATTCGATGATCAATCGTCGAGCAACGGGGAAAAGGTAAATTTCAATTAATTCCACTAAAATGGTGCCGCTACGCGAGCTCTCTGCTCCAGTTTCATAGCTTTTGTGCCGTTTTACGTTTTATCGATGTTTCTAGCATTCTCAGTCTGCGATGTTTGCCTTTATGCTACTGTTTAGCTCTTCAAAGTAAAACGGCTCAGTGCGTGAAGCTCGATCCATTCTTGATCCTATTATTCTTGGTTCCTTGACACGAATAAATCCCTGTCTTCTAAATCAATCAGGGTTGTATACTGCGGGCCCTGCGCTGGGTAAGCTAATCCTAATCTTTCACGTATCTATTTTAGGTGTACGAAGATAACTTGCATTATTTTTTATTATTTTTTGGAGATATCAGTGTTGTTTTTTTTTTATTCAGATTTTTGTGTAAAATAGGGAGGGTTTATATTTTTAAATTTTTTAGATTTCAAGCTTTTTGTTTCATGTAGGTGCATATTTTTATATTATCAAGTTTTAAATTTTCAAGTTTAAAACTCTCAAATTCTCAAATTCCCGAATCCCCAAATTCCTAAATTACTAATTTCTCAAATTCTAAATTTCCCAAATTCCAAATTTCCCAAATTCTAAATTTCCCAGATTCCAAATTTCCCAAATACCAAATCTCCCAAATCGCAAATTTTTCAAATACCAAATTTCCGCGTCCCAACATTCCCAAATCCCAAATTCCCCAAGTCCCATATTTTTCAAATACCAAATTTCCTAGATCCTAAATTCCCAAAATCCCAAATTCCCCAAATCCAAAATTCCCCAAATCCCAACTGCCTCAAATCTCAAATTCCCCAAATCCCAATTCCCCAAATCCCAAATTCCCCAAATCCCAACTTCCTCAAATCTCAAATTCCCCAAATCCAAAATTCCAAATCCCAACTTGCCAAACCCCAAATTCCCCAAATCCTAAATTCCCAAATCCCAATTCCCCAAATCCCAAATTCCCCAAATCCCAATTCCCCAAATCCCAACTTCCCAAATCCGCAAATTTCCTCATACATAAACCCCCCACTTCCTACATCCAAAATTCTAAATTTCCTAATCCCAAGATATTAACCCTCCCAAACCTCGAAATCTCAAGAGCTGCAATCGCTGAAAATTCCCCACTGCCCACCTGCAACCCCATTCACCAAAACCCCATAAAAACCATACAGGCTCTCCGTTAAATCAACATCCCTACCTAAACGTTTTTCACCACCCGTTACCGAGTGGTCCAAAAAGAAAATAATGGCTACATTCACGAAGACATGAATAGCGCGACACTTTAAAAAAAAGAGAACATTGAATAACGTTCACAGAGTTGATTCGCCATGAAAGAACAGGAAGTTCCGGCACGGTTGAAAATTCAGCGATTACAAAGAAAACTCGGAAAGATTTTAATGATCCTCCACGTTACACTTTGCATGTCGGCGTTCTTCTTTCGCGAGCACGCCAAGAGCCTCTAGACTTGTTATTAACAGCTGAAAGAGATTCAGCGAGTACGTGAAGGGGCCAGTTTGATGCTGTGTTGCCGTTAAAGCAGCTACGAGTCTTTCATTTTTCCATTTCACCAGCCACGTGAATCGTATCTCGTGTATCGCGCACCGAGCCTGCCATTTTCGACAAAGCGAAATGGCTATTTATCGAAGCGAAATACAACTTTCGACGCCGTTGTTGCTCGCCGGCCTTCCACGTCCAGTTGACCTGTTCGATCGTTTATCTGCATCTAATCGGCACCGTTCGATCGCGCCCACATTAAAATCAATTTCAAATTTTAGTGTTTATCTTTCACCGGCGAATGTAAATTCAGCGACAACGATCGGCCGCTACATGATAATCCGTTGCGACGCGATCAATCATCACCGACGATACGTGGCAACGTTCTGATTAAACGATCGACCATTGCTGTGTTGACAGAGTAATAGTGATTTTAGAAGATGAAATAGATATTTTGGTGTGGGAAGTGTTGATTTTGGATGTTTGTTGAAGGAGTTGCGAGTGGGAGATTTTGGGGAATTTTTGAAGGATTCGGGGATTTGAAGGTTTAGGAATTTTCGGATTTGGAGGATTCAGGATTGAGAGTTTTAAGAGGTTAGGAATTTTGGGATATGGGGATTTAGAGATTTTCGGATTTGGGGAATTTGTAATTTGCGATTTGGGAATTTGGGGATTTTGGCGTTTTGACATTTTGGGATTTTAGAATTTTGGAATTTAGGGAATTTGGGATTTGAGAAATTTGGGACTTTGGGAATTTGGGACTTGAGGAATTTGGTATTTGAGAAATTTGGGACTTTGGGGAATTTGGGATTTGGGGAATTTAGGATCTGAGAAATTTGAAATTTGGGGAATTTGGGATTTGGGAGTGATGGGATTTGGGAAATTTGGTATTTGAAAAATTTGAAACTTGGGAAATGTGGAATTTGTGTATTTGAGAATTTGAGAATTTGGAAATTTCTAAATTTAGGAATTATAGGTACCTGAATATTAAGTACTTAATTATTTGGGAATGTTCAAAGAGTGATTAAAATTTGAAAATTAAACAATTTAAAAGAATAGGAGAATCAGATATTCAAATTTATAAATACAAAAATGTAAATGTAAACTTTAAAAACTCAAATATATTTTTGCGATTTCCAAAAGTTGAAAGTTTCTTCATTTAAAGATAAAAGAATTTCTGCAGTAATACTACCCTATCATTGATACTACCCTAATATCATTATTGGTTGTAGATATCTCGATACTTCATTCATGCGATCAGATCTGTGCTCACTAGGTTATGTGAGTTAGCTTCAATCATCTAAGTTAGATTAGATATGTTATAACTTTAGAAGGTTCGGTCTAGGTTAGATAAGTTAACTTCGGTTACGTAGCATCCTGAAGTTTACACTAAAACTACAAACCTGTCAAATTTTCAATATCCGATGCTCCAAAATTTCAAAGATTAGAATTTAAGAATTTATGGGGTCATTCCAAAGTTGCTAAGTTTCAAAATGACAAACTTCCCAGATTATAACTTTCTAATTTCTCAAAATTCCAAACTTCCCAGATTATAACTTCCTAATTTCTCACAAATCAAAAATTCAAAAAATAAAAAGTTTCAATGCATCAAAACCACCAAATCTAAAAATGTTCAAGAACCCAACTTTTCAGGGTCAAAATACTTCAAAATTCAAACTTGCCAGCTTCTAAAAATTCTAAAATTCCAAATTTTTAAATGCTCAAAATTGCAAACTTCTCAGATTATTACTTCGTAATTTCTCACAAATCAAAAATTCAAAAAATAAAAAGTTTCAATGCATCAAAACCACCAAATCTAAAAATTTTCAAGAACCCAACTTTTCAGGGTCAAAATACTTAAAAATTCAAACTTGCCAACTTCTCAAAACTCTAAAATTCCTATTTTCCAAATGTTTAAAATTGCAAACTTCCCAGATTATATAATAATTTTTTAATTTCTCAAATTCGAAAAGTTCCAAAATTTCGACGTCTCCTCCCACCTCCAGAAACAGCACAATCTCAACCCACCAATAGGTCTCCTCTTACTATTTTCAGCCTCTTACTATTACTCTTACGCCTCTTATTATTTCACTAATATTTGATATAATATAATACAATATTTAATAAAACATAATATTTAATATAAAATAATTGCTTAACAAAGCCTAACCGTCCAACATCCGCACACAATATCCTCCACCCGAAAAGATCCCGTGACCTCGGGGAACCGGAAACGCTCCCCAAAGTTAAATCAATAATACAATTTCCCAATCGACAAAATTGGGTACACCGTAAACAAATACCCTGTCAAAGAACCGCCGTTAATTGTTAAACAACGCGTAAAATTACAAGTTCCATGGAGCAAAGCGTCGAAATGAGGAACGTTACGTTCAAAATGGCTTCCGGATGTTATGACGTCGATATAGTTCTCTACAAAGTTATCTCAAGCGAACAGGAGCTCCGTAAATTCGATGACGAAAACCGCGCGCGATCGTCTTAACAACTTTATTCGAATTGGATCTGGTGGCTTCATTTCCATTTAACCGTTGTTACATGCGGCTGAAAAGCCACGATTATTCGGCATCTGTATCCGGAGCAGATATTCCGATAAGTGTGCGCTAAACCGTTCCCGGTATACGGGCTACATGACGGACTCTTATCTTTTAAATTAGGTTTTCCCTCTTCTGGAACGAGCGGCTTCCCTGCCAGTTGCAAGTTCAATGGTGCACGACGTTACATCGAGTTACTTGCCGAAATCGATTCGATAACCTTGAACCGATAGGACCTCGAGTTTTCAGCTTGGCCGAATACCGAACACTCAAAAATCAGGTCACGAGTTCCACGTGTTATATTCTTCAGGAATAGGTTAATGATTTCTGCTAACATAGGTTAACATGTTGTCGTAAACCAGAAGGGTGGCAATTTCCCGAATTAACAAAGTCTTTTTTTAAAACACTTATTGATCTTTAAAGCGAAGTTAACTGGTTGAAATGCAAACTGATTCTGATGGTCGCTGAGGGTGCAAGGTCAAAGGAAAAATTAAACAGGAAGAAAACTGTGTAGAGAGAGGGGGTGCTAGTGAGGGTGGTGGAAGTGCAAAAAAAAGGGAGAAAGTTTGGGACTTAGGAAGGAGGTAATTTATGGTACGGAGGACCCTGAGACCCAAAGGTTGTCTGGTTTGTGTTATGATAAAAGAAAGCTTGGAAAAGGACTGGGTGATATATAGATGCTTGTATTTTTAAGGACGAAGTGTGCTGGAATGTGTCAAAGTTTTGTAGAAGTATCACAATGTACTCACATTATCCTGATTATAGTGAGGACGTGGGTGTGGATGAAGAAAGTCAGTTACTTAACAGTCAACAACAAATATATTTTTAACAAACAAAGATCAGATAATAAGATGACGAGAGTTTCGGTGATTCGGATGTAAACGTGACGGTGCCAAAATAACGAATGTCTCGAGCGATGACCAGAGTTTTTATGTGCTTTTTGAGTAGAGATGCAAATAGGAAAAGAAGAGGAAAAGTACAGAGTGGAAAGTTGAAGGGGTGATAGAGAAACTTAGGCCCGCACAAGTCTGGCTGCCAAATGTGCAATCTGACATTGACCAGACTTGCACGAGACTCTGGGAAGATTGAAGATTGCAGAATAGGCAGGAAGTGCTTAGAAAGAGGCAAAGGAGAAAGCTAGAAAAGTTTAGAAGAAAAGATAAATTAGAAAGAACGTAGTGGCGGGTACCGCCACAATAGTAATATCCTGATTATAGGATGTTAGGGTCAGGAATGCATTTTTCTTTTATGTGTATAATCGGAGATATGTTGTGTATGCGGATGCTAAATATGAGGTATTGTGCATCATGCAATTTATTATACAGGGTGTGTTACAAGTAGTGTAAATCCTGCAAAGGGGTTGTAGGGGGCGTAATTTTGAACAACCCCTTGCAGAAATGGGGTTTGCAGCTTCGTTTTTGAATTGTTAAGCAAAAACTGTGAGACAACCATATGTACTATACATCTACATATGTGTCGTATGTATACATATAGTACACACAGTACGTAATTAATAAATAGAATATGGTAAATATACTACACATACTGCACTACATGCATTACACAATACACAGTATGCTGTGATATTATAGTACACATCTACATACGTAAGTGTCGTATGGTGCATGTAGTGTATAGTAACCACAGTACATTACACATACTACACTACATGCACTACACAATATACGTATTATACAATATAGTGAATAGAATATACAATATATACAGGTTGATTTTGTATGTATACATATGTATCCAGAACTAATTTTGTAGACGTTTGAAAATTCATAAATTTGAGAATTTCACAATTTGAAAACATGAAAACTTAGAAATATGTGGTTTTTGGATATTTGAGAATTTAAAGATTCGGAGACTTGAAAATTTGGGAGATTGAAAGATTCGAAAATGTGCATGATTGGGAAATTGGAAATTTGGAAAATTGGGAAATTGGGAAATTGGGAAATTGGGAAATTGGGAAATTGGGAAATTGGGAAATTGGAAAATTAGGAACTTGGAAAATTGGGAAATTAGGAAATTAGGAAATTGGGAAATTGAAAAATTGGGAAACTGTAAAATTGGGAAATCGGAGAATGGGGAAATTGAGAAATTTGAAAATTGGGAAATTGGGAAATTGGGAAATTGGAAAATTAGGAAATTAGGAAATTAGGAAATTAGGAAATTGGGAAATTGGGAAACTGTAAAATTGAGAAATTGGGAAATTGGGAAATTTGGAAATTAGGAATTGGGAAATTGGAAAATTGCACAATTGGGAAAATAGTAAATTAAAGAATTAGACAGATATGATAGAAAATTAGATAATTCCGAAATTTCCAAATTTTCCATCTCTCAAATCCCCAACATCCCAAACTTAACCTCCAAACTCCCCAACTTCTGATCTCCCAAATGCTCAAATTTCCCATTTCAAAGCCATTCAAATTGAAAAATATAAAATTTTCCAAATGAAAAATTTTGCCAACGAAAAACCAACAAATCAAGCTCTTTCTTCCACATCATATCCAACGAACCGATA
Source organism: Megachile willughbiella (assembly GCA_945859595.2). Classification (NCBI taxonomy): domain Eukaryota; kingdom Metazoa; phylum Arthropoda; class Insecta; order Hymenoptera; family Megachilidae; genus Megachile; species Megachile willughbiella. Next base: position 7,249,872 of record OX243807.1, read on the forward strand.
ACTTCGATCATTGAATCCAGTTACGGAGGTTCTACAGTATCCAAACAGTTAAAATCTAACCCCACGATAATTTATACGAACAATATACGTTAAATCAGAGAGTTTACATTTGAAATTCGAATAAGTGAAAAATAATGGTCTCATACAGATTCGCTTTATGGAAGTTTGTTAAGTACTGAATAATGTTTAAATAAGATTCTGTAACCAGGTCGAACAAGGGAGTTCGTTTCGTTGAAGCCGAAAGTTTCATTCGAGAAGGTACATGAAAAGTTTAATGTACCAGTGTGTAGTTAATAATTTAACGGATTCGGAGTACATGAAGAAACCTTCAACAAAATTGGGAGATTTCGAATCGACTCTCAGAACATTTCGCGTTACGATGAAATGGAAAATAAACAGAAGCTTTTTTTCGCTTTAGATATTTAAATTGAGTCACCTCTTTTAACATCAGTGGTAGAACATTTTATGAATTAATGACTGCTTCACTGTACGATTGTTAAAAAATTTGATGTGAAGGTTCATTAACAGTCTGACAGTAATTAAATATGTAAATAAAATTAAGCTTGATTAAAACATTTTCAGTAAATATCTTGTGGAATTATTTATTTTCTGTCGAAGGATGAATCAAGATTTTATTAAATTTTATTATTCATCAAATAAATTATATTTCTTTAAAATTTAATAAATTGGAATAGTAGTAAATGAATTAAAATTGATATTAACAAGGGGGTGAATAAATGAAAATTTTTAGTGAAAATGTATTATATGAAATTAAACTCGAAGTTAATTTAATAAAGGGAATTTTTAGTAATAGTGTGTTAAATGTGTTTAAAGTATGTTATATACATATGTTCAAATGTCCTTTATTAAATTATTACTTCGAATGTATGTTATGTATGTTATATATGTTATGTATGTTATGTATGTTATGTATGTAATGTATGTTATGTATGTTATGTATGTTATGTATGTTATGTATGTCATGCATGTTATGTATGTAATGTATGTTATGTAAGTTATGTATGTTATGTATGTTATGTATGTTATGTATGTTATGTATGTCATGCATGTTATATATGTCAAACGTGTGTTTAAACTTTACAGTAATAATGTATTAAATAAATTAAGATTTGGCAATGTGTGAAATAAATTAAAACTCGTATTTATAATATAATATTAAAATTCATATTAGTAATACATTAAATGAATTCGTATTAGTAATACGAATAAATGAATAGAAATTCATAAAAATGAAGTATTAAATAAATTAAAGTTCATCGTAATGTATGAAATTAATTAAAGATCATTGTAATACTGTATTAAACGACTTAAAATTTAATAATACATTAATCGTATTAAAATTCACAGAAACAATGTATTAAATTAATTAAAGTTCGCAGTAATAATGTATGAAATGAATTGAAATACGCAGTCATAATGAATGAATTAATTACTTCCATCATGAAATGTCTTCGCTATCTGCATAAATTATATAGTTACAGAAATAGACACGTGTGTTATTATTAACAACAATAGAATATATTTTTTACCTTAAAACAATGTAAATATAAATTGTTATTTCTGCATTTATAAAAAGTTGCAAAAAGAGATGTTCATATAAAAATTTAATTAAAGTACTCTGATAACATTGAGAGCCAAAATTTAGATGACAACTAGAAAATGGAATAACTTGTACAAAAAGTGTCACTTGAAACCAAAATAGCATGAAAATATCGCAAAAAGGATCTGAAATTCGTTCACCGTTTTTCGTGCTCATCCTCGACGTGAATGCGCATCCGAATAATTTCCATTCCATTTGTTAAACGATTATTTGGGAAAAAATTACAGTGTTTTATTCATTGGCGTAACTGTGTGGCGACCGGGATAAGCCCTTCGTCTATAAATATGGATTTTTCGAATCCATGTAATGTGAAGAACGTAGGATATCACATTTCATACTAGAAATTTCGAGATCTAAGTTCCCCATTTTCGAGTTTCGAAATTCATTAAATTTTATGTAGGTAATTCCCTAGTTTTCTGAAGTTTAAATTAGGTAATATTCAAATTTACGGAAGTCCGGGTATCTGGATTCAGTAAATTTCCACTTTTCAAACTTCTAATCATCATTTTAAAATTCAAGCTTGCAAATTTCTAAATTTTCAAGGTTTCAAGTGAAAAATTTTCCATCTCACAAATTCCCAAATTTTCCAAGTTTCAATTCTCGAATTTTCAATCTCACAAATTCCCAAATTTTGAAGCTTGCAAATTTCTACAATTTCAAGGTTTCAATTGTCAAATTTTCAATTTCATAAATTCTTAAATTTCAAAGCTTACAAATTCCCAAATTTCCAAGCTTGCGAATTTCTAAATTTTCAAGTGAAAAATTTTCCATCTCAGAAATTTCCAAATTCTCCAAGATTCAATTCTCAAATTTTCAATCTCACAAATTCCCAAATTTCAAAGCTTACAAATTCTCAAATTTTCAATTTGCAAATATTTTCAAATATACTGTGAAACATATATTTCGTCGAACACTAGCAAATTACACAATTAACAGAATTATTTGCCTTTCATAATTACAATTTTTCCTTATACCCTCTCAAAGTATAGAAAATTTGCTCTTCAATTTCCTCGAATAAAAAACCAAATATATTATTATTTATTTTCTATTACCTTGTGAAGGTTTTTTCTTTCAAAACTGAAAACATGCAACGATTCGTAACACAAAATTTACAACAAAAATTTTTTTTTTATTTTAAACAGAGTTTTAAAACAGAGAATTAAAAATTTTTTCGTAAATTTTACTCCCTATTACTTTGTGAAGGTTTGCACATCTTTCAAAACTGAAAACATGCAAGATTAATTCGTAACGCAAAATTTACAACTTGCAAAGAGTGATAATTTCTAAAAATCGATAATCAGCAAAGTAGCAACGATTCACCTACCAAACTTACTAAATCAATTTTTCAATACTGTGCATCTGCCGGACTAAAAGCGTAGTAACAACGCATTAGAATACTCTGACGGTATTTACATTTTCAAATTCGATTAAAACTTCGCATTATACTCTCTTTTGCTGTAGAGAGTATTTAACGTGCGTCAACATACGAGTGTTCTGCGCTCCGCAAAAACATGCCGGCACACGAAGTTCGTTTTAATTCAGTTCTGAAAAAATTTGGCGCACTATTATACTCGCAAACGAATGTTTATAAAGCACAAAGGCAGCTTGAAGTTCGGACAAAGAGTAACTTGCCACTTGAACTTTCGCGAGATTACTGTATTAATTAAAACGAAAGAAAAATTCTGCTACTCGAAACGGTTTGAGGTAACCAACGTTTCAATCCATGGAGAGCTTGAATACTGTTTTGTTTATTTCTGTTGGGAAAACAATTACTGTTTTTAATTTATAAAAATTTGTTTGTAAAGTGCTGTGTGAATATTAGTCAATGCATATTTTAGTATCTGAAGTATGAGAATATGCAAAATAAAATTTTACACACACACATGTGTGTGTAATAATATGTATAATGTATTGTAATTATATATTGTAATAATATATGCATATAATTATAAATATAATATATGTACAAAAATATGGAAATATTAAAATCAATATGTGAATTAATATATGAATTAGTATATATATGAAGAAATATTTATGTCAATATTTAATTTACAACAATTAGTATATAGATTACTGGTACGAACATTAGCAGGTATCTGTATGAGTATCAAGCTTATAAAAATTAGTATATGAAGTAATATATGAATATTAGTAAGCATCTATGTCAGTACGTAATTTGTTAAAATTAGTATATGAAGTAGTATATGAATATTAGTAAGCATCTATGTCAATACCTAATTTACTAAAATTAATATATGAAATAGTATAAGAACATTAGTAAGTATTTATGTCAGTACCTAATTTAGTAAAATTAGTATATGAAGTAGTATATGAATATTAGTAAATGTATGACTATCTAATTTTTTAAAGATCGATATATGAATGAACCTAACCTAACCTATAAACCTATGATCCAAAAAATTAGTACCTAATTTATTCAAATTAGTATATGAATGTCGACTGCATTAGTACATAGCTTAACATCTAATTTGTAAAAATGTATGTGTTCCATTTTATAAGTTTGTCAATTTCAAAATGGCGGACATGCGCTACTACATGCACGTTCACAAGGTTCTCCAATTAACTTAAACATCTGCACGTTGGCAAATATTGCTGGAAATAAGATACACTTTGTAAATACACTGTAATATTTCTCTAAAGAAGAGCATATTTACCTTCATAAAATGTGCAAGCTAATAGGAACACTGGTTGGATTTCTATAATTACTTGTAGTTATGTACATTCACTGTGTTTATACAACTAAATTGTTAATAGAGAACTTCATAAGAATGTACATTTTAATATGTACTATTTACTATATTTGTTATCATTTTTTAGAACACGTGTTCTAGCACGGTTCTCCCTTCAATTCTTCTAAATAATTTGTCAATTTTCAGGTGTTGTCAGACATTTGTTACGTTCGTATAATTTATTCAAACTATAGTCTGCAATCATTTATATAAAAATGAAACAAAATGATAGTATATAAAATTAAAATAAATATTTTGGTAAATGTTCATTAATAAAAATCAATATAATGTACAATGTAATAAAGTTTTAATATTTATTAAAAATGTTACGACTGTGTCGTGAAGAGACTGAAAAATATTTATTAGTCTCAGACTTTTACTTTAATTTTCATATTCTTCGTTACAACTTTTTAAAAAGATCATATGCACCAATTACTATTTTGAAAACTAATTTGTATTTCGTACGTCCCACAAGTTGACATGTAATCTAATAGGATTAGCACATTAGGATTCGACATCTCACGAGACCTGCATATTAATGGAAACGAAATGGTGGATCACCTACATCGATAGACACGAAATAAAATTCTTTAAACAATAAATTATTTGAAAATAAACTTTTCTTTTCAATCTAATATAGCTCCTTTGCAAGAGAAATAAATGTTGTATAGTTTAAAAAATATTTTTGTAAATGGGAGAGGTAATTTAATATAGTCAAGTCTTGATATTAATTCAATTAAATCTTCGATGGCACATTTTTTAATTATATTTAAAATTTGTAATTGCAAGTGTAAATATTTCAGTTTTGAAATTCTGGGTATAAAGTGAATTTCAGGTGTAAATGAAGTGCTGAAATTTCACATATGAAATTTCACATATGAAATAAAAGGGGTATGTAATTGCCTTATGTTAATAAAAAGGAGTATGTTATTTTTATGCATTAACAAGAAAAAGTATATAATAATATTATAGTAACAAAATGTAATACATTTTGACACATATGATTACATATGAGTATGTAGTCATCTTGTACTACCAAAAAAAGTGTACAATCGTATTATACTAATAAAACAGGTACACAGAAGCAAGATACTATCGTTGAAATTATCGGTTGTAAATTATCAACATTGGAAAATACAATTTCGAATAATATGGTTCCTATAGTGAACACATATCATAATAACACCTAAACATGTACTTTCTCGATTAGACAACGGATCGCAGGACTGGAACGCGTTCCATAATACTCGTGTTGCGTTATTCGAAACTATTCAACTGAAATTGCTATGAATCATCGCTTAGAAATGAGATCTACAAGAAAAAGCGTATTTTAACGAAATTTCTACATTCTTTCGAACTTTCAAAATGTAAATTCAATTCCATCGACAGCAATTAAATATTGAAGTGTACATCGAACAATTGGTGACGCCAAAGGGAAAGAACGTAAAACTGTAATAAACAAAAGGGACAATGCAAAAAGCAATGGAAAGCTTGAACGAGGAATTTAAATTATTACTTAAAGCTGAAAATGGCGAAAAATAAAATTTCATTTTGATATATGAGAAAAAGTGACAATGTATGAAAAAACAAATTTTCCTTTTTTCGTGTGTTGCTTGATATTTCTCCCTTTTTTTGCGAATTCTTCGAACGTGAGATTCAATTTCAAATACTTTTCATTTATGTATGCAATTTTTTGTAACAGTAATGCAAAAGTGAGACATTTTGTGTTCGAATGGTTATGAAATATTAAATGTTTCTTTGAAATTTTGGAAATTACGAATTTTAATATAAAATTTCACTTATCTAAGGCTGATAAGAAATATGTTAAAATTCCAATGATAGCAAAAATTGATAAAAATATGAAAGATTATTTTATTATAAATTATTTGTGAAAAGTATGTATATGAATGTAAGTATTGATAGAAGTGTTAGTACAATACTTTATTTTATATAAATGTTAATCATTAGTTACCTTTTAATAAACGAAGAGATAGTTCCCCAAAAAGTTCTGTCTTCTACTCCCACTTTTTAATTACCTATTGTCGATACTTAAGACGACTCGATTCGGGTCAATTTTTGACGAGAAAAACCATTTAGAGTGTATTAAACTTGAAATTTTAGGCGAGAACAAGCACAAAACTTAATTCGATTACTTTGACATAATTTTTAAATTACAAAACTAGAGCAGTTTAGAATTTTACCTTCGCAAAATCAAATTTTCATGGAGCATTAAGAATCAAATTTTCATCGAGCACTAAAAATCAAATTTTACAACTGTAAAAAAATTTGATACAACTATATAAAATGTCGTACTTGATAAAAACTTCACTCAATATCAGGTTCAAATGCATACGAACACATATGTACCTATATCACAATCACCTCAAATGTATCAAACCAAAATACCAAACTAAAACATATATCCGGTAAATAGTTTAATTACTAAAATATACGAGTGTTTCAGGAGTAGATTTAAGAAATAGCAGTACAGACTACTTCAAGTAAAATTTCATACTTGATAAAAACTTCACTCAATATAAGGTTCAAATGCACACGAACACACATGTACCTATATGCACACAATCACCTTAAATATCAACTTAATATATGAAACCAAGAATTAAAAAATGTATCCGGCAAATAGTTTAATATAAGAGTGTTTCCGGAATAGATTTAAGAGGTATAGACTTCAAGTACAAAATAAAAAAAAGTTCAGTTATTAACATATGTGGATACGGCCATATAACTAGTCACCAAAGAACTAAACTCTCCAGGTCCGTAAAATAGCGAAAGCGAAAGCAAAAATAAATGAAAAACTAAAAATAGAAGAGCCGAAATTGTTTCCCGAAACACAGCCTTGCCTCCATAAAAGAACGCAAAGAACACGTTGCAAAGAGTTAAAGAGATCATGATCCGCAACCAATAGAAATTCTTGTATACTTGCATTTTTGCATACTTGTATACTCTTCGATATAATCATTCATTAATTATTCGGTACAATTTTGAGGCCTATGGGAAACGTTCGGACAGCACACATGACGCACACATGTTCACATAAAAATATGAACTCGAAGTCTAGACTCGAACTCCCACACATCCTCATATTTGCTAATCTTGTCAAAGGCTATATAACGAAAGTACCCTAACATAAACCCCTATACGTTACACCCCCATATTGCCCCATGTAACACCGAGGAGTAAAGTGGACTCACGTAGCACAGCATCGTGGACAGCGAACAAAACACCACTTATCACCGTTCGATTCGGAAGGCGGTTTTCCGCGGAAAACGGGGAACGTGAATGCAAAAGAAGGAGAGTGTCGATGCCGACAGCAGCAGTGTACGTGAAGACGGCTGGCCGAACACTGACTCTGCGCGCTCTGCTGTCGACGCTTTGGAGTTCGACTTCCCGCCAATCCCCCGGTTACTGCTTCGACCTTTCCTCGGGATCAAACGCGTTCCTTCGCGACTCCACGGGAAGCAACCTTGATACGATGGGATTATGCTGACCACGATTAGCTAGTTACATCGGGTACTGATCGGGTAAATGGGACGGAGGGTTTGTATTAGATCATTTCGTAATGATGCTGCAGGGAATTTTTCTTCGAGGATTAGACGCCTTGGAATTTTATAGGTGGAGAATTTGAGACTTGGAATTTGCAGCTAAGGTATTTGGGAATTTGGGCTTTTTGGAAGTTAGGTATTTGAGAATTTGGGGAGGATTGCGTTTGGGAGAGGATTTAGGTATTTGGGAATTTGGGGATTTTTGTTTCATTTGGAAGATTTAGGTATTTGGGAATTTGGGGGATTTTTAGTTTCGTTTGGTAGATTTAGGTATTTGGGAACTTGGGGGATTTTTCGTTTCATTTGGAAGATTTAGGTATTTGAGAATTTGGGGGATTTTTAGTTTGGTTTCGAAGATTTAGGTATTTGAGAATTTGGGGGATTTTTAGTTTGGTTTGGAAGAGGATTTGGAAAGTTTGGGGATTTGAGTGTTTGGAAATTTGGGAAAGGAAATTTTTGAATAGGGGGATTTGAAGATTTGAATATTTGGGAATTTGGGAAATTAGGAAATTAGGAAATTAGGAAATTAGGAAATTAGGAAATTAGGAAATTAGGAAATCAGGAAATCAGGAAATTAGGAAATTAGGAAATTAGGAAATTAAGAAACTAGGAAATTAGGAAACTAAAAAATTTAAAAATGAGGAAATCAGGGAACTAAAAAATTAAAAATGAGAAAATCATGAAATAAAATTGAAAGAGTAGAATATTTAAAAACTCATAAAATTAAAAATCTGAATACTTACAAACTTAAAATATTTCATAAATTCGAGACCATAAAAATTTCTATGTAGAAAAACAAAAAAATATTCAACTTTTCGAATATATGATAAATGATTGAAAAGTAGGAATACTTAAGGAACTGACAACGCATCACCGCTGTAGATCACGTTTAGTATGATGCATAAAGAAGTCCTTAAAAGTGCTTTTAAAGGACGATGGCGAAAAATTCTATCAAATTTTACTGCAAAGTTGGTACATTTTTTTTACTAAGAAGCTTAAAAATTGTTTGAAAGGCAAAAGTATGGCTCAAGAAGTATTAACATAACCTTTAATCCAAAGAAGTAGGACCATAAATATTTTTGTCTTTTAGTTCAGTTAAAATGGTATTTCTATAAAAGTTTTCGTAACTAAATTTAATTGTTCTTAGAATTACATTCTTAGATATGAAAGTTCATGAACTTCCTAATATAATATCTTGATAATTTACAAATTTTCAAATTTAAGATTTCAGAAATATATGTTAAGGTTTGAAATAAGTGAAAAATACAAACATGTAAGTAATAATTAAACAAAGAAATATATATTCACGTATTTCGAACCATAACATATTTTCATGCTTCTAAAATTCTAAATTTATATACATATATATATTATAAAGTAAAGTTACATAATGAATAAATGTCTGAATCGCAAGCACGGCGTATCACGTTCGTACAGGCGACGCAACGAGAAGAAGAAGCGGAAGTGACAAAAGAAAACGTGACGTCGCGGAAACCTAATGAAATAAAAAATTTCTGTACCTTCCGCAAATGCTGCCAATCCACTGGCTCACACGTGCTGCACGACTCTTTAAAATGTTATACTTATTTTCACAAATTTATTAATCAATTCAATTTTCAATATTTTTATACACATTTATAGTTTAATAAAATCTCATATTTATAGAGAATTTTGGAAAATTGGGAAAGCTTGAAATATTAGGAAATTTGGAATTGTGGAAAGTTAGAAATTTAGTGATCTAAAAATTCAGAAATTTAGAAATTTAGAGATTCGAAAATGTAGAAATTTAGAAATTTAGAAATTCAGAAATTTAGGAATATAGAAATTTAGAAATTTGGGTATTGGGAAATGAAAAAATTTAGAAATTTGAAAACCTTCCAATTTTCCACATTTTTAATCTGCAAGATTCCTAATTTTCTAGTTTTTTAATTGTTTAATATTTCTATAATTTTCCTACTTTCCAATTCCCACATTTTCCAATTCCCCTATTTTCCAATTTCCCTATTTTCTAATTTCCCTATTTTCCAATTTCCCTATTCTCCAATTTCCCTACTTTCCAATTCCCACATTTTCCAATTCCCCTATATTCCAATTTCCACATTTTCCAAATCCCCTATTTTCCAATTTTCCTATTTACCAATTTCCCTATATTCCAATCCCCCTATTTTCCAATTCCCCTATTTTCCAATTTCCCTATTCTCCAATTTCACTACTTTCCAATTCCCCTATATTCCAATTATCCTATTTTCCGATTTCCACATTTTCCAATACCCCTACTTTCCAATTTCCCTATTTACCAATTTCCCTATATTCCAATCCCCCTATTTTCCAATTCCCCTACTTTCTAATTTCCCTATTTTCCAATTTCCCCACTTTCAAATTTTCCAATTTCCCAATTTTCCTATTTTCCAATTTCCTATTTTCCGATTTTCCAATTTTCCAATATCTCCATTTCCCTGTTTTCCCATTTTCCCAATTTCTAATTTCCCCACTTCGCAATTTTTCGATTTTTCAATTTCTTAATTTTCCCATTTTCCATTTTCCTTATTTTCTAAGTTTCCCATTTCCCATTTTCTTATTTTCCTATGTTGCAATTTCCCAATTTTCGAATGTTATTAATGTTTACGAATTTTCCCAATTTCTCTCAATATGCCCAATTTTTTCAGTGTTTAGGAGTTTTCCACTCTTCCGATATCCTAATCTTCAATTTTCCGAATTTCCAATTATTCACTTATCCAATTTTCAACTTTACCCAACTTGCAATTCCCAAATAAGAATACGAGGCGATATCAAAAAGTAAAGGGATTTAATTGGTTTGCTGATGGCAACGAAACACTTTTTTTCCGACGTAATCAAAAAACTTGTGAAACGTTGGGAAAAGTGCATTGAAGGGTCATGTAGAAAAATAAAGTATGTGTCACATTTCTATCATGAGAATAAATGCCCCTTTTCTCAAATGTCCCTTTATTTTTTAACTACCCCTCGTACATACAAATTTCCAAATCAGTAAATGAATTTCTAAAATTTTCAACCTGCAAAATTCCCCGTCCACTAAATAAACACTGAGCATTAGTTACTTTTCCTCGAAGTACTTATTTATGAAACAAATCGTGCAACAGAAGCTGTTTCCCGGTAACACTGATGCCTATTAAAATTTCAAAATCACCTTAATCCTATTTTACTCTCAGAATTTGTAAGAACCTCGCCTCCAATATTATATCGCATTCCATTTAATGAAAAGTTTAGCAAGACTATTTAAGTATTGTATTACGCAATTTCCACGAAGAACCTAATTTATGGTAATTGTCAGAATTCTTAAGACGCTCCTATACAGACTTAACTTTTTAAGCCCCTTCGCAACAGAATCAATTTGCAATAACACCTAAGAGCAAGGTACTCGAAAATATTTGATACACAATATTTCTCCCGCGTCCCTAGAAATTGCATAAAAAAATTTAATAATCGAACCGATATAAAACACGTACTTCCTTTCATCTTCACCTAAAACGTGCCATAGACAAAGCGTCAAAGCACCGATCGATAATTAATAATTAAAAATTAGATTTCGCTCGATATTACACGGACGTTTGAAATGAATAATAAATTCCAATCAAGCTATCCGAAATATTCGATAAGTCTGATTGTCAGACAGATCTGAATGAATCAATGAGCAATCCTGATATCGCAAAAATGCAAATTCGTTCAATACCGTTGTTCAATTCGTCGAATGGTGATTACGTGATTTGTCATTGACGGAGAGAGAAAAGGACGATATAGTCCGTGGTCAAAATTGGGATTATTTATAATTTTCTTCATTTGCGTTTTTAGTGAAAATTAAAGACGGAAGTTTAATTACGTCTTTGTCGTATGATGTTTTGAGGACGAGTGCATTTTATAATTGTTGCGGAAGATATTACTAAGAGAAGAATAATAAATATAAGAAATAAACAATAATATATGTATAGTATTATATTTAGTGTATGTAGTATTTACTACAGTATTATGAAGACATGGAAAAATTGCAATTAGGAGAGATATGTAGTTTTGAATATCGTTGTATAAAATTTGCTGTTTGTGTATGTTTTATGGAAGGTAAGGATTTTATATCTCCAGCGCAATGTAGCAATGGTGAAATAATGAGGATAAAAGTAGCAGAATGTAAGAGAAAAGTGGAACAGTAAAATGATAACAAAAATTGGAGAAATGGCATGAATGATAAAAGTATAATGATGAAATTGTAAAGTAGTAAAATAGTAAAATAGTAAAAATGTAGAATAGTAAAACAATAAAATAGTGAAATAGTAAAATAATAAAATAATAAAATAATAAAATAGTAAAGTAGTAAAATAGTAAAAATGTAGAATAATAAAATAGAAAAATAGCAAAATAGTAAAGCAGTAAAATAGTAAAATAGTGAAACACTAAAACAGTAAAACAGTAAAATACTAAAAAAGAATAATAATAAAATAGTAAAATAGCAAAATGGTAAAATAGTAAAATAGTAAAACACTAAAACAGTAAAACAATAAAATACTAAAAAAGAAGAATAATAAAATAGTAAAATAGCAAAATAGTAAAGTAGTAAAATAGTAAAACAGTAAAATACTAAAAAAGTAAAATAATAAACTAGTAAAATAGTAAAATATTAAAACACAAAAGCAGTAAAATACTAAAAAAGTAAAAAATAATAATATAGTAACACCGTAAAACAAAAAAACAGTAAACTATTAAAATACTAAACCAACAGTCCCATAAAATAACACAATTTCAATACTTAGATCAAAGATGTTTCTATTCCATTAATAACACGTAAAACCATATTTTCTAATAGCCCGTCCAAATCGTTCATAGAAATTGAGTTCATTCGTCTCATTGAAGTTTACAGTGCGAATAACGTAGTGTGACAATATAAGCAAGCAGCAATCACCATTTAACAATCACATGCGAACGACGAACACGTGACTCGTGCAATCACCGCAGCGGTAAACCAGTCGCCATTATGCCTTCATAAAACATGATTAACACACCGTCGCTGAATCGTGACCCAAGTCTTGAGTTTGTTTTGTGTCATAGTTAAAGGACCATAAATCACTTAAACCCCTCTAACTACCCTGTTTTATCTTTCACTAATAAAATAACTGAGATACATTAAAGGAAATGCATAAAACAACAATCGGACACGTTTAGCAAGTACTCAGAATTTTATAACGAAACACTGTGATGTAATACAGTAGTAATTTGATAATTCCTTACCATGTAATTCCCCCTACTTTTCTATTTTATCTCTCAGTAATAAAGTAATTGAGATACGTTAAAGAAAATCAGTAGAGTAATAATTGGACACGTTTGGCAAATACTTAGAATTTTGTGACGAAACACTGTGGTGTAATATAGTAGTAATTTGATAATTCCTTGCTATGTAATTCCCCTTACTCTTCTGTTTTATCTCTCAGTAATAAAATAATTGAGATACATTAAAGAAAACCAGTATACTAGAAATTGAATACATTTAGCAAATACTCAGAATTTTATAACAATACACTGTGGTATAATACAATAGTAATTCGATAATTCCTTGCTATGTAATTCCCCGCACTCTTCTGTTTTATCTCTCAGTAATAAAATAATTGAGATATATTAACAAAAACGAGTATACTAGAAATTGAATACATTTAACAAATACTCAGAATTTTATAACGAAACACTGTGATATAATACAGTAGTAATTTGATAATTCCTTGCCATGTAATTCCCCTTAATCTTCTATTTTACTTCTCAGTAATAAAATAATTAAAATACAATAAAGAAAATGAGTATAGCAACAATCGAAAATATTCATCAAATCCTCAACATTCTTTTCAAAAAACTCTGTGATATAATACAATACTAATTCGATAATTCCTTGCCATATAATTCCCCTTACTCTCCCGTTTATCTTCCCGTAATAAAATTATTCACGTACATTAAAGAAAATCAATACAGGAACAATAGGACACATTTAGTAAATACTCAAAATCTTCTCAGGAAACACTGTGGTATAATACCGCAGTAATTCGATAATTCCTTGCCATATAATTTCGTATTATGAACGCCTCTGAAACGTTATTCATACATACACGAGCATACACGCTACTTTTATTTAGACAATGAACGTATGACTGTGTTGTGTTTAATCTTTTGAATACAAAGGGTTGTATATAGGGAGATTCACATAACTGTGCCACATAAATTTGCGAACTGCTTGTTGTATGAAAGTGTTCCAAAGAAACAATTGTATCAAGAGAGAGACACGATTTATTAATCACTTTGTTGCTAGTTTGTTTTGTTTATTAATTATATTAAGAACAAGATTATTTTTAATTCTTTAATTCTAATCTGTACAAGATTTTTACAGACTTTTATAAATTTTTTATTTTACTATTGGAAAGACGAAATACTGAGTAAAATAATTGCAAAAGTATTTTTTAAACGGCTTTAAATGGAAGTGACACACAAAATGTTTTTCAAGCAATTATTTTAAATAACATTTTTACATTTTCAACAATGGATCAGTTATACTAAATTTGTTATTCTTTTATATACGTATATTAAAAACAATGTAACAGCAATTACGATCGATATTCAACAATGTTCAGTTTCCAGTTATTATAAATTATTACTTATTCCCCAAATAATTCATTAATAAATAAGAACAGTTTTATTTTTATATAAAAATTTAACGCAAATTGATTTCGAAAATGAAATTGATTAAAAGTTTATTCATAATTATTATCAGAATTAATTTCATATTTCATGAATTGCGAATAATTCTCACTTCTACACGAAACACTTGTAGAAGTATGGATGCAGATATTGCAGACGAATAGAATTTAATGAATGAAATGAAAAGCTCCCAAAGGACTGGAATAATTCAATTACAATTTTAATTAGTATTCCTTAGAAGTCGTAAAAAATTCGCGGAAAACAATCAATACTTTTCATTTCTGTTTGTTAAAATTAGATTAAGAAATCAATAATTTGGGGATTTGTCGATTGAAATTTTGAAAATAGAAAACGAGGTGTTTAGAAATTTGAGAATTTGGGGATTTGATAATTTGGGGATTTGATAATATGGGGATTTGATAATTTGGGGATTTGATAATCTGGGGATTTCATAATTTAGGGATTTCATAATTTGGGGATTTGAGAATTTGGGGATTTTAGAATTTGGGGATTTGAGAATTTGGGGATTTCATAATTAGAGGATTTGACAATTTGGGTATTTGATAAATTAGGGATTTGAGAATTTGGTGATTTGAGAATTTGGGGATTTGAGAATTTGGGGATTTCATAATTTGGGGATTTGACAATGTGGGGATTTGATAAATTAGGGATTTGATAATTTGGGAATTTGATAATTTGGGGATTTGACAATTTGGGGACTTGAGAATTTGGGGATTTGGAAAATTAGAAAATTTGGAATTTGGAAATTTGGAAAATGGGAAAATTTGGAATTTGAAATTTGGAAAATTGGAAAATGGGAAAACTGGAAATTGGGAAATTGGGAAAATCGGAAAATTGGAAATGGGAAATTTGAAGAATTGGAAAATTGTGAAATTTGAA
The DNA here is from genome assembly GCA_945859595.2 of Megachile willughbiella. Lineage (NCBI taxonomy): Eukaryota > Metazoa > Arthropoda > Insecta > Hymenoptera > Megachilidae > Megachile > Megachile willughbiella. The sequence goes on from OX243807.1 coordinate 7,265,411, forward strand.
GAATTGGGAAAATTGAGAAATTGCAAAATTGCAAAATTGGAAATTGAACATTTGGAAATTTGAAAATTTAGAAATATCTGAATTCACAAAATAAGAAAATGAAAAATTGTACACTAAAATTTGTGAATGTCCAAACTTAACGTCTACAAATTAGTAAACATCAAAATTTCGCAACTACTTCATTAAAAAATGTTGAAAATTCAAATCCACATATGAAGTTCTCGAGGAAGTTGTGAGGAAACTACACCTCAACTAGTTCCTGTCCAAAGAAACCCTACATTACTTCGTAGTGTACATACATTAAGCTTTGTAACATGATTGTGTGCTCAACTCAAAGATGAGATTCATTGAGTTCATATGTACTCTCATCTAAAATTCCATTCCTGAAGAATGATTATTTACACTAAACCTCGTCAAGGTAAATTATTGAAACACGAAGAGTAATATGAGTTAATTCAAACACTTTCAATAAAAAAGAAAGACATACCTTTAATCACAAAATTTATATTTCAAAGATTCGATAACATCCCTCCATAAAAGTTATCTGACGTTGTTTTAATGATACGAAAATTTCCAATGTTTTATTTTCTAGGAAAAATGCAGACTTCTATTTTTTGAAGCTGCTGTATTATATTTTTCATTCATTTACAGCCGCTCTGTTTAATTAAATCTCCCGTTTGCAAAAATGCTTTGAAATATCAGTTTTCCACGAAAATACTTTTCTGGGGTTTCAAAAACTGTCGAAAACCTCTGCACGAGTTCGTAATCCTTTTCCTAGAATTTTTCAGATTAAAATTTATCAGATATGTATTAATCAAACAGACGTTCGCGAAGAACAATGCATAGGTTTGTTAAAGTTTGACAATTGCAAAAAAAGTATGAAACGTTTTTAGTTCGTATGTTAGTTAAAGGTAAAAACATATATAAAACCTGTGAAAAATAAAAGTTTTCGAGAACAAAAACTGATTCACATCAATTTCTGTAAATTGGAAAAAAAGAAAATTTTGGATAGCGGTTTTATTCAGCTTTGCGTTCTGTGATATGGAAATCCAAGTTTCAAACGATTTACTGCATAAACTTTGCTTTGTATAATAAAACGTTTTAATTGTAATCAAATAAATTTACAAAATTGTAATACTTGTTTTATTGTAATTTTAAAAAATTTATTTTATGATTGAAAATTTGAGGAATCTTTTTGTTCCAGTTTTAACAAGTTTATTTTATGACTAAAAATTTGAATACTCATTTTATTATAATTTTAGCAGGTTTATTTAAAAATAAAAAATTTGAACACTCATTTTATTATAATATTAACAAGTTTAAGATTAAAAATTTAAACGCTCATTTCAGTATAAAATGTTAAATTTCATTAGCTAACTTTTAATTTTAATTTCTAAGGAAATTAATTTTGACATGAATAAACGTGTAGCATACAAGTCATTGTATATTCCAGAACAAAAGTCTGCGAAGAATAACAATTTGTATAAAAACACCGCTTTAATATTGAAAAGAATAAAATATTCATAAACGAACAATAAAACATTTTTTGAACGATACTGCTTTAATATTGAAAGAGGAGGAAATATTGAGAAATATTTATTTTAAACGAAATTAATACTCTTGTCTCAAGTTCTCCTAAATAAACACTTTCTTAATGAATATCATCGTCGTTGTGAAAAAAAGAATTGAAATAAATTACAGTAAATAAAAGATAAGTACAGTTTATTACTTAAGAGCACGTGTACGTGAGCGTATTACGAAGTACGACTAAAATTATGTACTCTCTTAATTAAGGTTATGTTGAAAATTAAGACTTAAGAACATAACATCTTCTAAAAATACGAGTATAAAATAAAATTCAGGATTTTGAAAATGTTTAAATGCTACTAATTATATTCAGAGTGTATATACTCATTTTTAATTATGTTCTTTTCTTAATTTTCCTGCGCGTTTCTTGAAAAGAATTTCAGTGAGGTATTTAGAAACTTTTACTAAATATTCATGAGGTGATCATTAAATTGTACCAGACGCTACAGCATACTAAATAAAATATTTATTTTAAAATATAATTCTTGATATTTGGTAGAAAAGTATAATATTTATTTTTAAATATAATTATTAATATTATGTGGTAGAGAAGTATAATATTTATTTTTAAATATAATTGTTGATATTATATTTTGCAGTATAAAGTAGCATATTTGTATTTTGTAAAAATATTATATAAATATTACTTCAAATATTACTTTATGAGAGTGTAAAATATTATGTACTATATTTCATACTTTATGAAAGCATAAAACTTGATAAATTATTCATAATACATAAAAGTATAATTATCGCACTTTATCGTATAATACAAGTTATCGTATTGTCACAAAATTCTAGTTGCCTCAGTATTACATAATAAGAATTGCTTCATTATCATAATATTATATAATACCTCCTTTATTGTCATATCATACAATAAAAATTGCATTGATGAGAAGTTATACGTTCTACAAAATGGCTACCGCAAGTGTCCAAAGACAACTTTCAATAATCCGATTTGCGGCAATTAATAACAAATACAATTAAGAGTATTGTTGAAAATTCTTTAAGACTGAACTGAAACACGACTTTGTACGTAATTTACAGGGATGTAGTCCCTTTAAGCGTTTTAGTAGTCCGCTAACTAAGTGAGGAGTAACGAATTTCCATTGAGTCGACGAAGCACTTTTTAAGTCCAATACTCAACCATCTCCTCGTAGCGCATCATGAGCATGTCTTTCACGATATTTACTAGAATCTGGACGATGTTGAAGATAAACATGCTATAATTTCGCCCTGAGCTATTCTGATTATCGACAAGGATTTTTCATTTCAAAAAAGAAGTATTTTATATATAAAATACAGCAAATGGCACGTCAGATTTTAAAAACATGCTTTTTTATATATTATATGCAATCGTACATATTGGATTGACTGAAAATTGTTAAAAAATTATTAAAAATATTTCAGAAAAATACAAATATAGAAAATGTTATTCGTAGAAGTGATGGTTGATAAATGAGAAGATGTCGGTTTGTCAAGAAAACAGTGAAAACTTCATTTTTATTATTAACAATGAATATTTATTTAGATGAAAGAGACAGGTAAACACATGTCTCCCACTTCTCTTCATTTTGTATGTCATTATTCGACTGCGTTTCGGACGCATTTCTCTGCATGTTGAGTACACTGTCATATGGGAAAGAATTGGATCCATTTTTCTTCATTATTATCACTATGATGTACTAGGAATGGTATGAATATAATTTATAATACAATGTAACATTAACAAGTAACATATGCCTATGGAACATATCACGTATTCCATATTGTACACATATGTCATTTCGACAGGAAGATTTAATTGTAAATTCTCTTTGAACAATTTACAATTTTTCTTTCTAAAACAGTTGTTTTAAAACTGTGTTCCTGTTCCATGATTTTTTGAAAATTTTCAATATTGAAAATATGTCCAATAAATATTTTCTGTTCAAAGAATTTAATTGCTGCAATAAATTTTACCTACTATATTTCTGAATAATTTATAAACAAAAATAGAAACATTTTAAAGGACATAATATGAAAGCTCTGCAATTTAAAAATAATTGCAAATAAATTATATTCAAAGTTCTGTTGTAAATCAAATTATAAATGATACATTATAGATTAAAATTAAAGTTATGAATTAAAAATTATAAATTACAAATTTTGTAATGACTAATTTATGATAGTATAATGAACTGCTTTAACAAAAAGACTTTAGTTAAAAGGAGAAAGAAATAATGCAAAAATGTTTACAATAAAATCCTCCAACATACGCACAATCAAACTCATAGGTCACATACATACATCACACACGAATTCACATATTCATATATCACACACGAATACGTCCCAACCAATTACTCTGAACCAATGTCTCTTTCAATAAATTCGCACGGTGATTTACAAGAGAGTATTCCTAAAATTATAATTGCAGCTGTTGAAGAAAGCATAATTTTCGCACGATTTGCTGAGAGAAGTTGAGAATAAATCGAGGAAATATCGCAGCAATTACAAAGTGGAAAATCGATTTGGCCTATCCTGAGTTCTACCCAGCGCAATTTCTCAAACCCCTCAGCCAGCTTTATCAACGAGTAATTCCACTAGGAATTATGTATGTTATGCAATTCTTACCTTATTGCCCCTCGTTTCATTTCCCTAAGCAGCCAAACGGAAACTTGGATCGAATGTACTTCGGCCACAGGAACGACTTTTTCAACTTCGACACCGTACCCTTTTGATACTCTATTACGAAACTTTTTAATAAATTCCCTCCTTTCTACACGGTTTTTCTATAGGAAAACTCGCGGGGAACATTGCGTGGTATTAAATATCGCTTTCTAAATAATTCGAGACCGTGGTAAGAAAAGTGTCTTAAATATCGCGAATATTAAGTTACTAATTTGAAGCAAGAAATTGAAATACAATACTTAAAAAATTCTGCTTCTCGCGTATCAGGCGGGAGAAGATATTTTATCGCGGAAGCTCGTGCGCTTCGAGAGATTAAATCGATATTAAGATTGTAAAAATACACGAAAGTGAGTTACACCCTGTATATGACTGTACAAATTTTTATAACATATTTTATTTTTTTTTTGTAATTTTTGTAAATTTCAAAATGTTTTCCACATTTTTGCTGATACTTCGGTACCGAACACGTTTACTTTCAGTTTGAGAAGATATATGTAGAATATGGTAATGATATGGTAATAATTGCAGCATCAATTTGAGGAAATAATTTCAATGTGAGGAAGTAAAATTTTCTGTAGACTAAATTATGTTAATAACATGGTTATAATTCAGTTTTTTTAAATCTTACTTATCGTTAGAGATTCTTCATTTCTTTTAGTGAAAGAAAGAAATTTAATTGTAATAACACAGTGTAATTATAATAATTTGTTGCCACGATTTAAGAATTTATTCGTTCAGTTGGTAATACAAACAAAAATCCATTGCGAGTTTTCTGACGTTTATAGAAGATATCTTGTTTAACTAATTAGGGGACAATTATTGTGTTCATAACTGGGGCATGCAATTTTAATTACCATATCAAGTGTCTCAGTGATTATATTGTTCCACCATTTTTCGTCGATTTTATAATATATATGTTTTATAATTAAGCATTTTTAATTATAAACTGTCTCTATTGTATTACCTTCATCAAATAGTAATCATATTTCTTTATTATGAAATACAAATTCAATTTGTATTTTGAAATTTGTGAAATGAAATTTTAGCTTAAATTTTAAAATTAAACTTCTATTAAACTACTAAATTTCCAAGTTTTTAGATTCCTCAATTTCCATAGCTCTACATATTTAAATTCGACATTTTAGAAATTTCCAAAAATGAACACATACTTTTACTACCGCACATTATTTCTGCACACCCCATACAAACCATGAACTCTTCATTGTGCCCCACATCTGTCCATCCATACCCGACGCAATTTTACAAAAGTAAATCATATTTACCACAAAGATCAAAGAAATATCAAGCTCCCGCATAAATAGGACGATTAAATTCCATTACAAAGAGGAATATCAAATTTCCCCACGAAGATTAAGGTTTTATTTCTGCGACCGATGGCTGAAACACCCTGTCCCTTTCGTTCTCCCTGCTCGTTGGAATGAAATAATAATAATAATTTACCTTTCGTGCTACCATGAAATTTGTTATATTATTCTCTGGTTTACGTATGCTCATGTACACCTACGTCCACAAGTACCGATGTCAACCCATGAGTTGGCGCGAGAAGAGGCTAACCCAAATGTTTATTGTCTATTTTTATATTCATACATCATACGAATAACACCATAGATTTCGTTAGAAAATATTTATTTCAAATTGTTGTACTAAACCTTTGCTCTGCAATATGACGCACTCATGACGCACACAGTTCACATGTGACGTATCGATGTCAACCCATGAGTTGGCGCGTGAGGAGGTTCACGTGTCTAAAAGAGCTACAATTGGTCAAAATAGAAATGGACGCCTTACACGTATTTTCGGCGGTAGTATTGACTCGAGCGGTCACACACCAATTATCCTTCTCAAGTTCCAACCTTCCAATGTTTCAACCTTCCAAAGTTTCAACCTTCCAAAGTTCCAAACTTGTAAAGTTTTAATCTTCCAAAGTCCCAACATTGCAATTTTCCAACCTTCAAAAATTTGAACCTTCTCAAGTTTCATCATTCTCAAGGTCCAACCTTCCAAAGTTCTAATCTTCCAAAGTTCTAACCTTCCAAAGTCCTAACGTTGCAAAGTTTTAACCTTCCAAAGTTTAAATCGTCCAAAGATTTAACCTTCTAACGTTATTAACTTCTAATATTATAATCTTTCAAATTTTCGACCTTCCGAAATTTCAACCTTCTCAAATTTCATCTTTCTCAAGTTCCAACCTTCCAAAGTCTTAACCTTCCAAAGTTCCAACCCTCCAAAGTTCCAATCTTCCAAAGTTCTAACCTTCTAAAGTTCCAACTTCTGATAGTCCCAACCTTCCAAGGATCCAACCTTCCAAAGTTCCAACCTTCCAAAGTCCCAACCATGCAATGTTTCAACCTTCCAAAGTACTCATCTTCTAAAGTTTGAATCATCCGAAGGTTCAATCTTTCAAAGTTCCAACCTTCCACTATTCCAACTTTCCAAAGTCCCAACCATCCCTATGTTCCAACCTTCAAAAGTCCCAACCTTGCAAAATTCTAACCTTCCAAAGTCCCCACTTTCCAAAGTTTGAATCACCCAAAGTTTCAACTTTCCAATGTCCCAACTGCATTCCAATTTTTGAAAGTCCTTTGCACATTTCGATCATTCTAAATTCGATCAACCTTCTTAACTTTCAATCTTCCTAATTCCAAAGCTTCGAATATTCAAAACTTCTAAAACTAAAGCTCCAAATTTCAAAACGTTCATCTTCTCAAAACTTCGAATCACCTTATTCCAAAGCTTCCAAACCTCCAAATGATAGTCGGCAAACGTCTCTAGAGTGAGTAAGATGCTACATGCGTTCAGCAGTTGATGTAACTGGAAGTTGATGGTGCGGAGTTTTACTTTGGTTCACGCGCCAACTCGTGGGTTGACATCGGTAAGTGTCTTAATACTTATGGTCGGGAGTGTACACTCATATATTACTAGCTCCTTCCCTTTTATACGGTCTCCATACACATACGAATGTACACATATTCATTTAAACAGCGACGAACAGAAAATAAAACAGTGAACTATTCGTGCAGGCATTTGCGTGTATTCGAGCGGCTTGAGATTAAATATTTCTCGTAGGAAAGGTGGATTGCACGAAACAACGACTTTATACTTGTCTTCCCGCTTTAGCGTAATCTAGCATTGCGTGTTATTAATCTTTGTTAGAATATTTTGTCCCAGGCAGACGATGTCGGTGAATATTACGGCTCGTGACCTGATAAGAAAGGTTAGGGCTGTAAATATTGCTCGGTTTGAGTTATTTGTTTGACGATTCGCTCGTGTGTGCGTAATTTAACACCTGTTGGTGTGCGTTGCAATTTGAAACTTAATAGTAGAGTGCTTTGGCTTGAAAATATTATTTGATATCGGTTTATTAATATTTTGAAAATTTGTCATTAATTTGACAATTTGTTATCAATGGTAAGCGAAATATTTGTTGATAAAAATTGATTAGTTTGTTGATACAATGGGTTTCTAATAAGAAAACTTGTCTAAGTAATTTCAAATTTGTGGAAATTCGAAAATTTGCATAGTCTGGTGCGTAGTTGTTCGTTACTCTCTTATATCATATTAATATATTACTTATTATACTGTGCATAAGTTATATCCATATTATAGTTTACTTATTTCTGCTGCATATTAGCATATTTCGTACGCAATGCTATCATAATATATTCCTCGTATATTTATCATGCGTAAACACTCGCATGGCTAACAATCACACAACAGAATATCACTAAAATTTTGACCACAATTCAAGCAATTTAAAATATTAAATTAAAAAGCAAGATATTATGATTATGAATTACTACAGAAATTATAAAAGATATTTGTTGAAGATATTAACCAAAGATATTAATACAAAATATTAATTATAGATATTAATTATAGAAATTATCTGGACATAGAAATGATCAAAAAGAATATTAATTAACGGTATTAATTAAAGATATTAAATACAGACATTAATTAAAAATATTATCTGACAATGCTAACAAAGAATATTAATTAAAAGTATACATTAAAGATACTAAATAAATAATTAATTAAAAACATTATTTAAGTTATCTATTTGACTATGATAACAAATTAATTACTCATTAAAAAAGTTGCATAACAACTCACATGTAATTCATACAATAATTTATATACGGACGATAAATGCACAAAGTTAAATCCCAACAAAAACAGTTCGAAATTCGTAAATGCTTAAAAATCCTCTCGTTTCAAGCAGTCCCCATTACGAATTCGAAGCAATCCAAAACTTTTCAAGCCACACGCTCGTTTGTAACAGGAACGCATTTTTCATTATCGCGTACTCAATAATTTGCAAATGGTTGCCATGCAAACGACCCCATCAGAACGCAATGGAAAAAGAAACAGGAAACGTATAAAACAGAACAATTTTTCTGTTCTGAGGAAAGGAATATATTCATTGTATCGTAGGTGGGGAAACTCGTTAACGGACAGCGGCGCGTTTCAACAATCGTGTTTTTTCAACATAAGAACGTAATTGGCCCCTTCAATTTTTCACCGTTGTGCCAGTTGTCCCCTTTTTTCGTCCGGGATTTCTCGTTCGTCGCGGTAAATTCACCACGCTATTTTGCAGCCCGACAGCACGCAACACACGCGCTGCTTTTGTGCGCAATCGGATGCGACGCGGGCTCATTTCGCACGAGGAAATATGCATACGCGTTTGATTACTTATATTCTACTTATTCGCTGCTTTACGTGAAGATCCCAAGCTTTTTCGTACTTTCAAATTTATGAATACTCGAATTTGGACTTTTGCAATTTTGAACATTTAATTTTTTTAGCACATTTGAATAATTGAATAATTGAAGAATTGAATAATTCAATAATTCAATAATTGAAGAATTGAAGAATTGAAGAATTGAAGAATTGTATAGTTGAATGGTTGAATAATTGAATAATTGAAGTTTTGAATTTTTGAACTTGGTATTGTGGACTTGCAGAATTTTTTTATTTTTGAACGTTTGAATAATTGAATAATTGAAGAATTGAAGAATTGAAGAATTGAAGAATTGAAGAATTGAAGAATTGAAGAATTGAAGAATTGAAGAATTGAAGAATTGTATAGTTGAATGGTTGAATAATTGAATAATTGAAGTTTTGAATTTTTGAACTTGGTATTGTGGACTTGCAGAATTTTTTTATTTTTGAACGTTTGAATAATTGAATAATTGAAGAATTGAAGAATTGAAGAATTGAAGAATTGAAGAATTGAAGAATTGAAGAATTGAAGAATTGAAGAATTGAAGAATTGAAGAATTGAAGAATTGAAGAATTGAAGAATTGAAGAATTGAAGAATTGAAGAATTGAAGAATTGAATAATTGAATAATTGAATGATTGAGCCATTAAATAATTGAAAGATTGAGCAATTGAAAGGTTGAGTAATTGTACGATTGAACAATTGAACAATTAAGAAATTAAATGATTAAATCATTGTGCAATTGAGTAATTAACCAATTGAACAATTGACAAATTCAACAATTGGCAAATTCAACAATTGACAAATTGAACAACTGACAAATTGAGCAATTGACAAATTGAACAACTGACAAATTGAACAATTGAATAATTGAATACTGAAATTTTTGAATTTTTGGACTTCTGAAACTTTAGAATTTTCTAATAATTGAATACTTGAATTTTGGAATATTGGAATTATTAAATTCTAACTCTCTTACTAAATTCGAATTTTCTAATTTCTGAATCCTTAAATCTTTGAATTCATGAGTTCTCGAATTTCCAAATACTCGAATTTTCCATTATCTGCCTCTTTAAATCGTCGAATCCTTGAATTTCCAAATTTTCGAATGTTCTATAAACGTCAAAGTGCAATTAAAAATACTAATTTTTACGATTTGCTAAAATTTACGTCACGCAAGTTGCACCCTAAATAAATTCGACCTTGTGTCTGTTCTATTGGAGTACCCTTAATTCGTGACTGTGGAAGTTAATCGGTCATGAATCAAATATGTTTTACCGAAAAGAGCCTCTCGCCGCGAGTTGTCTTTTTTACGCATCGTTACTACTTGACCGTCCAGCGACGGCTGACTATAACGAGTTTTTCCACTTATGCTACCGTCTAACCGCCTGCGACCGGCGCTGAAGATCGCCTCGTATTCTGCGAAAGGTAAAACTTGTGCTCGTAAAACAACCGGATATACGAGGACACAGGAGACCAGAATGGACTTTTACGTTGCTTAGATTTTACGGATGAAATGTCTCTTTATAAAACTTCGCATTAAAACCAGACCCGCGACTAAAGTTTGCGGAAAAAGGTAAGCGAAGTATTTACATTATTTTGGATGTTATCGTGCGACGTGTTTGGTTAGCGATTTAGACTCTCACTATATTGCACGAAGAGGGACTGTAAATGGTAGATAGAGGTATTTTCATTTTTGAAAATTTGCAGAATTGGTACATTGGTAGATTATTTATCAATCTTTTTAGAGGAAGATTTGGTAATTTGAGAATTTGAAGTAAAGATGACTTGATAATTGAATGTGCAACTTTAAATATCCCCAAATTTGCTAATTTAAAAACTTAGATTAATTTTGAAAATCCCTAAACGTGATAACCAACAAATTTGAAAATGTGCAATTATAAAAATCTCTAAATTTGCAAAGTTAAATTTTGACACTTTTTAAAATTTGTAAATCTGTCAATTAAGAAATTTGAAATTTTGTAAATTCTCAAATTTGTATATCTGATAATTTCAGTATATCTAAATTACATTTCGAAGAAATTTCTCCTTCTGGATTTATAAATCTGTAATTTTACGATTTACAAAAATTGCGAATAACATTTTCAGAAATATTACACGAACACGATATTAATTATCGTTAAAGTTGATAATTTACATAAATTATTTGCGAACATGCTTTTAACAAAATTTTCATAAAAACACGGCTTACAATTTTTGTCCTTAATTTCTTTCGGTAAAATATTAAAAATGTCTCCGGTAACTGTAGCATGTCTTATAAGGTCAAGTGCTCGTTAGAATTTCCTTGAAAAAACCATTCCCAGCGTCTAACTCTGTAACTCCAAAAAATATTTTCTCGACAAACCGTGAATTCTAATAATACGAAATAAAATGGGAGCTAAATGAACGCAGAAAAAAAACCTTGAAAGAAACTAATTTTTGACTGAATTATACTCTACACACGTGCGACCTTTAAAATGTTTATTAGCACGAGAACTAATTAAGTTGTACAAGCTACTGCGTATAATTGTTGTAATTTAATTTTGTGCAAATTTTTTGTAAGATGAACCTATAATGATGTTCATACATACATGTCACATTAGATATGAGATTTTGTAATACACTAATTATATAACATATGAAATTTAGTATTTTAGTATACCAATTATATTATATATTAAATTTAGTATTTTAGTATACTAATTATATTAAATATTATATTTAGTATCTTAATACACTAATCACACTAAATATTAAATATGGTGTCGAAACATACTAATTATATAAAATACTAAATTTATTATTATTACATACTGATACAATAATTTTTGTGATATAATTAATATTGTAATTTATAGATGAATTATTTGTAATTCTTACTGTACTATAAATGACACTTACAAATTGAAAGACTAATTGATTTAGTAATTTAAAGAAACTGTAATTTTATTTCTGTATTTAGTTATCATGCAAAGTGTCTCAGTCAAAATATAATAGCAGCAGCGCTATTTTATTGCACTGTCAGATATTTGCATTTAAAACTGATGGTTGCTATTTTCCTATGCAACTCAAAGCCGGAAATATGAGAATCAATTCGATTTATAATCAAATTCCGATATAGAATGATGTTTATATTTGAATACGCATGTACGTATGCATAGGTACAGTGATGAGTATTGTAGGCGTCGAAATGAAAACTGGCAATGTATTCTTAATTTAGGAATTTAGAAATTTTGTAATGTACATTCTGAAAATGTGGGACTTGAAAAAAAATGATTCAGAGGCTTGAAAATGTACTCTATTACATTTATGATATATTATTGAATTAGTGGCAAAAATATATTAAATAATTAAATATTTTTAATAATATTAAAAATAGAAATAAATAGAAAATATTAAATTAGTAGTAAAATTAAACATTTAAATATAATTCGAAGCAACAAGATTTCGTTAAGGGTTGTTTCACTGCAATTCGACTTGTTTTATTTTTCACGGTATCTAAAGGAACATCGTTCAAGTTTCTATGTGAATTACATTTAAGTTTCAGGTTCAATATTTAATGAAACGTCACTTGCACACGTTTATAAGTTGCTTCCGCAATGAGAAATCAAGTGGACTCCCCTCGAAAATTAACCAATTTCTCTTATTAATTTAATATTCAATTTTAAATATGTATAAAGCTCTTCAATTGGAATATCGAACAGAATATGTCATTAACCTAATAAAATGAGGGATAAATTAATTGCACTTTTTTAATTTAATTCAAATTAGTTAAAATTGAAATTCAAATTGGATAATTAAAACCTCCGTACTAATTTCACTTTAATAATCACTAACAATAGATTAATTTCTATTCAAGAAAAATATAAGTTAATTTTATAAATATGCAACAGTTTTATCTGAAAAATGTTCATTAATATTTGAAAATTTGTGTACTCTAAAATCTGACAAAATCAATATCAATGGTCATTTTATTCCAGCTACATCATTAAATTTGATTTATTATTTCATTTTATATAATTTCACTTAATATACCGCCTTATGATATACAAGCATTTAATTTAAATTAAATCAAATATTAAAGCAATCAATATTAAATTGTCAAACAAGTATCGATCAGAAAAGGGTTATAGAATTCAAGCTAAATATTTTGAACAAAATTAAACTTTGAAATTTTTGAATGTTTATAAGTCGATGCAATTGTCTGGTCGGTAAATCTACAACCCTGTACCAAAAGGGTAACTGCAAGCTGCGGATTCTTCCAAAGAGAAGTATTCCTCTTCGTAGCAGAGCTTTGAAAGCTTTCGCTGCTCGCCGTCCGATGGCGCACGGATCTTCTGAAATTCCCTAGAACTTCTTTACCATCAGATCACACCAAAAACTACCACCTTCGCAACTATATATTGACTGAAATTCGAAACTTTTAATTGTAAGTTTTAGTAATTCGAGCATGCTTGAGTCACTTTCAGTTCAAATCTTGTTAAACTGCAAGCTTAGCAAGCCTTGAAAATATTCCATAATATTTTTCTATTTGTATATTGTATTTTTATATTGTCAAGACTTGACAATATCAAAATTTCTTGAAACTACATAGAGATTTTTATCAATTATTTTCTTTTTCTAGCAAAGTAATAATGTTCTTAAAGAAATAAATTATTTTTAATAACAGCAAATTATTTAGAAGAAAACAAATTATTTTTTAAGCTAGTTTCACTACACATTTATTTAAATTTGACAGTAGTTGTAAGGAAAAGATTTTCACTTACATAAAATAAAATATAACAATTTTAAAAAAATTAATTCTTTCAATATTTACAAATATACATTGTTTAAAAAGTCAGTGTGAGTGGAAATATTTTTCTTCCTTTCCTATTAAGAAATTAATTTTTAACAAATTATTATTGATGCTCATTTCTTAACATTATTTCATATGTCAAAAATTGTATCATTTTTACAAGATAGATCTTGTTTTATAATTTTTTCAAGATAAATCTTGTTTTATAATTTTTTCAAGATGAATCTTGTATTATAGTTTTTGCAAAATTGTTCCATCCTGCTTTGTAACTTGAATTATTTTATCCCACAATTGTTTTATTCTTATAACTTGAATTATTGTATCCCACAATTGACCCATAATTATTTTACTTTTCCACAATTTATGCAACTTATTAATTAAACACAATTTCGAAGCGAGCCACGGTTTTCATTAGCGCACAGGAAGGAATTTAATTTTTTCCAAGATTTCTTTCACACGAAAGTCAAGTTTAAAAGTGCATAAGCGTTTCGTGAAATTTTCATTTTAATAATCATTTTCAGAAGCCTCTCACGCATCCATGCATACGAAAACATTTAAATATCAAACGTAATTTAGCTTTCGTGTTGTCATGTTTTTAATTATCAGATTATTAAAAAAACGCTACGAGAAATGGAACGCGCTGCACGTATTAAAAATTTGTTGACGTTCAAATTTTTCGGTATTTCATTCCTGTCCTCGTGATAAGGTTTAAATATTATCAGACATACTGTTATTGATGCGGGCTGAACGCAAACGCAGCGAACAGCTATATCGAATTCCATTTAATCGTCTTTTAATCAGAACCGAGCGATTTCCGCGTAGGTAATTTTCAGAATTTCACGCAAACAATTTCATTAAACATTTTTACGTAGTTTCTCGTGTACGATTTTTTCCTTTCCGATAATAGAAATTTCGAGAACATTTTACTCTCGGTGTCAAACTTTAAATTGGATTTGTAACTTTGAGTTGAATAAAAAATTGAATCTTAAATTTTTCAAATTTAAATGGAGATTGAATTTCTGTAATGTTAGTTGCTTATCTTAATTTTAGCTGTTTATCAAAAATTGTTTAAAATGAAAAAGTGATATTTTTGGATAAAAATTTTAAGCTTCTCAGACACGTCGTTATAGTACTTTTATAATTTCTATTTTTTATAAAAGTCACATTTACACATTTCATAATAAAACGATTTAAAGTATTTTAGTAATTAAATAATGTTCAAAATAAATATCAAATTTTCATTGTTAAAACTTAATTAAAGTTTATTATTTATGAAAACATTTTTAATGAGACCTGATTGTATAATATTGCATATCATTTTATTTCAGAATACAATTGTTTTACTTCATTTCAAAAGACAATTATGCCTTTGTATATAAAATAATGAAATGAAGTACTTTATTAAACTGACGCATTTCGTGTGTTGATTATTTTCCTGAATTTCATCAAATAATTATGAAAATGTTGGAATATGCACTTTGCTGAAAAACAATACTAATTTAGATTTTGCATTTCACTAAGACATATTCGGTTGATATTATTAATTTTAATCTATACAATAATTGAGAAATAGAAGCTATCTTGAATTTGTAAATAAAATAGTGTAAATATAATTTGTTCAAGATAAAGCATTGACTTATCTAATAACAAAAGAAATATTTCCCTAAAAAAAGAAAGCAGATTTCAATACTTCACACCATAAAGTCAACTACATTTTGCAATCATATGATTTCCAGACAAAAATCTATTCCCAATCAAAATTTTGCAGATTACTTAAAACAAATTACATAAATTTTCAAAAATTTTTTGAAACCTTTCCATCCTGATCTTTCATATTATTATTTTTTTCAAAATAAGTTCCTTAAAATTACTTGAAATTCAAGTTCTCCGAATAACGATATTAAAAATAGGGTAAGAAAATATAATTTCAAACAACAAATTTTTATGTTGATTCGAAATAAAATTTGGTCAAGCTCGTTTTTAATACACTCGTAATTCAACCGGTCCGCCTTTGAATTATGCCACCTTTGTCTAAACCGTACTCTGTTTGAACCAACACGTCAGGGGCAGCTACTAACAAGCAGTTGGCATTTTAATTCGTTCTCGCGATTTCGTGTAAGGAATAAAGTCAGCTGAATGCTGCGCTGACAAAGGTAAACATCGTCTGAGAAATTGTGCATCGTCAACCTCGTTTCGTTCCTGGCGCAGAATGATAATAAGCGTCGCCTTATAAAACCCAAAGAATTGCGTTTTCATCTCTCTCGGGCGTACTTTTTATTTCGCTTCAAATCTCCTCCTCTGGTTCTCACTGGTCCACGTAATCGCCCTTGTATTATCTTGAATCGAGGATTCCTAACCTAACATTTTATGTAACGATTATGATTTTTATGCTTAAATGCAGATAGTTCATGAATTAATATATTAAATACTATTTATAAATCAATATAATAACATGAACGTAGTAAGTGTAGTTCATAAATCAATATAATAAATGCAGTTCACAAATCAATATATTAAATGCAGTTCATAAATTAATATTAGTAAGTGCAGTTCACTGATGAATATACTAAGTGTAGTTCATAAATCAATATAATAGGTGCAGTTCACAAATTGATATAATAGGTGCAGTTCACAAATTGATATAAAAGGTGCAGTTCACAAATTTATATAATAGGTGCAATTCACAAATTGATATAATAGGTGCAGTTCACAAATTGATATAATAAATGCAATTCATAAATCAATATAATAAGTGCAGTTCACTGATGAATGTAGTAAGTGCAGTTCACAAATTAATATAGTAACTGCAGTTCACAAATTGATATAATAGGTGCAATTTACAAATTGATATAATAGGTGCAGTTCACAAATTGATATAATAAATGCAAATCATAAATCAATATAATAAGTGCAGTTCACTGATGAATGTAGTAAGTGCAGTTCACAAAGTAATATAGTAACTGCAGTTCACAAATTAATATATTAAGTGCAATTCACAAATTGATATAATAAGTGCAATTTACAAATTGATATAATAGGTGCAGTTCACAAACTGATATAATAAATGCAGTTCATAAATCAATATAATAACTGCAGTTCACAAGTTGATATAATAGGTACAGTTCACAAATTGATATAATAGGTGCAGTTCACAAATTGATATAATAAATGCAGTTCATAAACCAATATAACAACTGCAGTTCACAAACTGATATAATAAATGCAGTTCATAAATCAATATAATAACTGCAGTTCACAAATTGATATAATAGGTACAGTTCACAAACTGATATAATAAATGCAGTTCATAAATCAATATAACAACTGCAGTTCACAAATTGATATAATAGGTGCAGTTCACAAATTAACATAATAACTGCAGTTCAAAAATTGATATATTAGCTGTGATTCATAAATTGATATAATAAACGCAGTTCCTAAATTAATATAAAAAGTGTAGCTCACAAATTGATATAGTAGACGGAGTTCAAAAATTGATATAATATATGGACTTCACAAATTAATAAGCACAGTTCAAAAATTAATATAATACGTACAATTTACAAATTGATATAATAATTACTGTTCATCAGTATAATAAGTACAAGCAAATTTGTTATCCTTGTCATAAATAACCTTAAATATCCTTATAAACGTCCAACCTTACCAGGTCATTTGTATCAATAAAGTGATGTCCCCTTTTAAGTTCTGCATTGAACCCTAATATTATTTTATAATTAAATACGGATAATAGGTCTTCTTTAAACTTCAACTTAAATATATAAAATTCCTATCGATGCTAATATCTATTCACAATACCAACTATTTTAAAAAATATTCTTTTGAACTACATGAAATAACCATAATCCAAAATAAGCATCTGAATTTAAAATAACAAAAACCGAAACCATTTTCGCAGTAACCTAAGACAATGTAGATACTTTACATGTTAAACTTTTTTAAGGGAAAATCGATATTGAATATTGTGTGGGCAGGGATGTACTTAAAAGGGACAAACGGTTTTTGATGAAAGTGAGCTCAGGTTACGAGGGACGATACCTATGAATAAACCCTACGGCGTTGATGGTACTTGAACACTTTTTTATAGAAAACGCCTTGAAGGTTAAAATTCTTCAAGCATTTCTTTCAAGTAAAGATTTCTTACAATTCATTTTCCTAAAAATTTCTTACATTTCATTTTGGTAGATTTCTTTTGTCTTTTATTCTATTGGAAACATTTCAGACAAGAGTGAAAGCTTTCTATTTATTAAAATTTTATGAATTTGGATTTAATTGTATCTACATAATGAAAGAATTTTGATAATGACCAATTTTACCTGGAAAGTTAAAAATCTTAACGCAAAGTTAGTTTCATATTAGACGTCATTTTGTATACAAAATTCATATTTGCATTATTTGTCTTTATTCCAACTTAATTTATTTACTTGATTTAATCACAGCTTTTACTAATTTAGTGACAATGAAATAATCGATTGTTTCATATTAAGAGCCATTTTGTGTAAAATATTTCTGTTATTTATCTTCATTTCAACCTACTTTAATTTCATTTGATCACAGATTTTATTTAATGGCAATGAAGTATTCGAATGTTTCCTATTAGGAGCCATTTTGTGTAAAATATTTCTGTTATTTATCTTCATTTCAACTAACTTTAATTTCATTTGATCACAGATTTTATTTAGTGGCAATGAAGTATTCGAATGTTTCCTATTAGGAGCCATTTTGTGTAAAATATTTCTGTTATTTATCTTCATTTCAACCTACTATAATTTCGTTTGATCACAGATTTTATTTAGTGACAATGAAGTATTCGCATGTTTCATACCAGCCACCATTTTAAAATGATACTTCCAGTATTTATCTTTATTTCATCTGACTACGTGACTTTACTAATTCCGCGAGGACGCCCGAGCGTTTCATATTAGGCGCCATTTTGTATCAGATACAGTTAGCCCACGTTCTCGACAACATTTTCCGATTGCCAAAAGTAACCGTAACACAGATAACATCGCCGAACAAACTTCTCTATCTATGTTACCAGACTTCGACTGTAATAAGCAAAGTTTCAGCGATGGATGCTGCACGCCAGCAGCAATCCGAGTTCCTCTTCATATTTGGCAATATGAAACTCCTTAAGATCACACGTCGAATATTCGTGCCTATGCGGTTCAAACTCGTTCGTAGCAAGCTGCGTAATGAAATCCGACTCGATTCAACCCGGAATCTTGTTTTCAACGGAAGAAAATTATTTTGCTTCATGGGAAGCTGTGATTAACGACTGACTGTTCGTTCAATGGCGATGATATTCAGCGTTGCGGTGCAGCATCCTTTGAAACCCGCCGGCAGAAAAATGTGACTATTAATCATGCGGTCTTACGAAAAGCTGCAATGACAGATTAAAAAAAAATGTGTACTGTAATGAAATTTGCAGTGAGATGCGGTTACAAAATACCGCGGGACAATTTTAATGGACGTTATATACTTCTTCGTGTTTTATTGTGTAACGCCTCATGAACCACGTTGTCGTTAACAACCGTATCTTATTGCTGTGTACATTCAGTGTTTGAATGTTTCTTGGAACCTGTGTAAAGTTTTATATTTTTTTTTTATTTGTTGTCATATGACTTTGTCGGATGCGTCATTAATATAGGAACAAATAAAAAAGTTATTTATATTTTTTATTCAGCGATTATTGGTTATGATTATAATAGGACTTAAGTTTCAAATTGCGTACTAAAAGTTTGAGTTGGATTTGTGATATTTGAACTGTGAGTGAGTGACGAGGTAGATTCATTAAAGTACGGAGAGAAGTGAATAGACATTTGTTACATTATATTAAATATTAAACCCTAAATCTGTATTTAATTTAACAAATTTCATTTTCATATTAAAATTTTTCAGAATAAACATTTCTTGTTAAATATGAAATCTGTAATTTTATTAAATTAATTCTAAAATCTTGACGAAGTCAATTTGAAGCTGTCAATTTATTTATTGAAAGAGGGAAAATTAAAATGTCAGGGCTCTGAAATTTCAACGTACCGAAATATCAAAGCTCTAGCAGTAAAAAGTTCATGGAATCTCATAATTTTAATGTTGTAAAGTCTCACTGGACTCAAAATTAAAAAATTTCAATGATTGAGAATCTCAAAATTAAAAAATTCTAAAACTCTAAAGTTCTAATGCTAAAAAATTACAAAATTCCCAAAGATCTGCAGTCACAAAATTCTAAAACTCCAAAGATTTAATGTCTCAAAATTCGAAAATTTCCAAGTTCTAAAATACCGAAATCGTAAAGTCCTAAAATCTTGATAGTTCCAACATTATAAAATCTCAAAATTCTAAAATCTTGACGTTCTGAAGATCCAAATTCCCAAAATCCCAAATTTTCCAAATCTGAAATGTCCCAAATCCCAAATTTCCCACGTTCCAACATTCCCAAATCCCAAATTTCTCAAACACCAAATATCACAAATCCCAAATTTCCCAAACCCCAAATTTCCCAAATCCCAAATTTCTCAAATCCCAAATTCCTCAAATACCAAATTCCACAAATTCCAAAATTCTCAAATCCCAAATTCCCCAAATCCCACATTTCTCAAGTACCAAATTCCCCAAATCCCAAATTTCTCAAATCCCAAATTCCCCAAATCCCAAATTTCCCATATTCCAAATTCCCTAAATCCCAAATTCCCCAAATCCCAAATTTCCCAATCCCACATTTCTCAAGTACCAAATTCCCCAAATCCCAAATTTCTCAAATCCCAAATTCCTCAAATACCAAATTCCACAAATTCCAAAATTCTCAAATCCCAAATTCCCCAAATCCCACATTTCTCAAGTACCAAATTCCCCAAATCCCAAATTTCTCAAATCCCAAATTCCTCAAATACCAAATTCCACAAATTCCAAAATTCTCAAATCCCAAATTCCCCAATCCCACATTTCTCAAGTACCAAATTCCCCAAATCCCAAATTTCTCAAATCCCAAATTTCCCAAATCCCAAATTTCTCAAACCCCAAATTCCCCAAATTCCAAATGTCTCAAATCGCAAATTCCCCAAATCCCAAATTTCTCAAATCCCAGATTCCCCAAATCCCCAATTTCTCAAATCCCAAATTACCCAAATCCCAAATCCCAAATCCCAAATCCCAAAATTCCAAAATCCCAAAATCCCAAAAGTCCCAAAATCTTAAACAAAAAGCACCGCACCCACAAATTACAGACTCATTCACACAATTACGATTAAACAGACGCTCGAATTAATTTCAATATTTTATTCGCCTGCATATAATCGTTTCGTTTGCGGAAAATTAATCGACGAATGATTCCCGTATCTACGTATCAAATTTATACTTGTAATTCCGACTAAAAATTATCGAGGAAATTACAAAAGCTTCAATTAATGGCAGTTTCGTATTGCCGTGCGAACTGATTTTAATCAACATATTTCACTGAATATATAAAATGCATCCGATAACGTTCGAAGTACATGCTGCTTCGTGTACAGTTTCTCAACATTTCATCTCGAATTAAAATCGCTTCTCCTCGGGTAATTTTGCCTCCGGTATATCTTTAACCATTCGCTCCTTTATTTTGATATTACTTTAATGGAAATTCATCGAAACAGACAAGTAATTTATTAAATAATTTCTATGTGCTCGAACAATATTTCTGATTATGGCACATACTGTAATTTTAACATATGTAATTTTAATAACGTATGTTAACAAAGAACAACTCTTCGTTCAGAATCTGAGATTTGAAATAAAATCATTAATAGAATATATTTTTAGACCTTTTGTTCTCTCCAAATTTATTTCGAATTTAATTTAAATTTTATTGTGCAATACAAGGAATATATTAATAATTTGATATGTTCCATAATGAAGTATCCTTTGTTTGCTAAATATTGATATACGGATATCGATTAATTATTCCGAGCAGTATGTATTTATTATTCATTTTAATTAAATTGTTTTATTAATCGTAAATTTCGGTTTTAAAGATTTCTATCGTACTGTAATTATGATATCGTTCGAATATAAAATAACGTGTTACGATATAATATATATCAGTACACAAAATTGAAAATTTATCTTCAAGTATTACACATTTCCAAATAATTATTTTTTATCGGTACCAAGAGTTATTAAATTTTATTCACAACCACCCTAAACAAATAAATGCTCTCACAGGTTATACCAAAAAATTTATATTCATTTATATTATTCCAGTAAAAAGACTGAAATTCGCGGGTTCCAAAAAATGTGAACGCGTCCCTGTTTCAAGGCCCTAATAATTCCGTAATCTCGAACAGCGCGCAGTTTAACAGTTTTCTAAATATACGAAATTACAGAGGAGACAGAGCGAGATTCTGTGACACAATGTGACCCAATTCGGCTTTCCTAGTGTGTCACCATCGCTCGAGCCAGACCTCGTTGTAAGTGAAACCTTGACACGATCTCGAATGCGGAAGATATCCACTCAAATTTAAACGTATACGTACTATGTACGCGTGTATAGTGGGCTACCCTCGGTTAAAGGGAACAGTCGAGGAACAATTCTCCCTCCATCTAACTATATTCGTGTTTCGATGTGGAGAGTTCAGAGAGGGTGGCAGGAAACTAACACGTTGCTTCCGTATCGTAGAAATACTGGGCAGAGATGAGAAGTTGGCTAGCGGAAGGAATGCGGCTCTGATTAATTATAACGTAATAAGCTCATCACAACTATAAATATAGGAAACATTACTTTTCTTAAGATAGAAAGGGGAGAAAAGTATTCGAGATGTGGTAGAGGGCAATTTGGGCTAGATAAAATATATAGCAGAAAATTTAGGTTAGGTAGAAAATATAGCAGAGGGTATTGAGGTTAGGTAAAAATATAGAGGGAAAGAGCTAGATAAAAAATATAGCAGAGGGTATTTAGGTTAGGTAGAAAATATAGCAGAGGGTATTGAGGTTAGATAATAATATAGAGGGAAATTTGAGTTAGATAAAAAATATAGCAGAGGGTATTTAGGTTATGTAGAAAATATAGCAGAGGGTATTTAGGTTAGGTAGAAAATATAGCAGAGGGTATTTAGGTTAGATAAAAATATAGAGGGAAATTTGAGCTAGATAAAAAATATAGCAGCAGGTATTTAGGTTAGGTAGAAAATATAGCAGAGGGTGTTGAGGTTAGATAAAAATATAGAGGAAAATTTGAGCTAGATAAAAAATATAGCAGAGGGTATTTAGGTTAGGTAGAAAATATAGCAGAGGGTATTGAGGTTAGGTAAAAATATAGAGGGAAATTTGAGCTAGATAAACAACATAGCAGAGGATATTTAGGTTAGATAAAAATATAGAGGGAAATTTGAGTTAGATAAAAAATATAGCAGAGGGTATTTAGGTTAGATAAAAATATAGAAGAAAGAATATTATATTACACTTGTATTTATCAAGTAAATATATCAACCTAACCTAACATATAAATATTAACCTAATATTAACCTAACCTAATTACTTCTGATGACATAATACAAATATTGATGTATATGAATTATTTTAAAGACAAGAAACACATGATATGTCAACAATATTTTGCGTTCACAAAATGGCGGAGCGATGGGAGACACGAAAGCCTTGAGTGACGTATATCTACGTTGTAATTAAAAAAGTTAGAAGAGAAAAAAGGTCGACCACATTTTTCTAGGTGCACGTGATCGTGCACGTAATTCCGAGTTCTTCATTTCTCTAAAATCTCGTATCTTCAGAGCAGGTATCTCTTCGAATAAAATTATGTGCCTGCGAAGATAAGTGCCATGTCGGCGACTCGTGACATTCCTTACCACGCTCGGAACTTGTTAGCCCACACTGCACGACGAAAATTAATTACACCGAGCATTGTTATTAAACGCGGCCACACAAACGGATATTCTGTTTATTCGTTAATTTTCATTCGTGTCGGATGGCGAAACGATGATAAATCATGGGGGTCGCGTTGGAAAACTTATGTTCGTACCAATATTTCGTATTAGGTATCATGCGATATAATTCGTTGGAAATTGTAGAATTATTATGGGAATAATTACGGGCGATAAAGTTTCATTGCTTCAATTATCATCCGCGATGTTTAATTAGTCTCGTTAATTAATTCTGAAGAATTTACAGGACTGTTTAATGAGAAGGTTACAAGTTTACAGCTGAAACATTCGGTGTAATTATACGGAGATGCTTTGAATAATTATACGTATGTAATTACGTAAATTGTAATGTGCATTTTGGAATATAATTTTGCACACATTTTTAACATTGTTTAAATAAATTATCTATCCTAAAATTAATAGATACAAATTTTTCTTATGATTATTAATGTTATTTAAATAAATTGTCACTTTTATTATTTTTAAATACACATATTTACACACAATATTCATATTATTTAAGTTTGTATGCAGAGTCGACTGTAAAAGTTTGTATCTTTTTTTGGAACGACCTGTAGAATATTTAAAATATTACTATGTTTACTATGTTTTTTAAACATTTACTTTTTATAAAAATTTGCTTTAAAGTAAATGTTGAATTTCAATCAAATAATATTACTTAATAAAGTAATTTATAGTTTGTAACAATATAAGAAGGCATGTGAAAATTTCTAACAAATCAATATTTTTAAATTGTTCAATAACAGTGAATGTGCATAAAAATGAAAGAATTACTTAATAATAATTAAATAGTAAATTTGGTGACTACCTGGAAATATGCTTTTCAACGGATAGTTCTCATGGGAGCAGTCATTTATTTGCCATTTAGATCCACGTCCGCGTGGATTAATTAAATTAACCTTTTCACCTTTGTGTACACATTACTTTAATATTTAACTTGAAGCAGTTCTGATTGCGACGTTCCTGAGTCTGCTTTGAAGGAAACGTGTTCAAGAAACTTCCTGGCAAAATTACCCGCATTGACGTAGTTTCTACTTTTGAAGAACCTCACCAAAGGGTTAGATAAGACGTTTCGAAATAGACAAATTCTTAAATAAGAGAAGTTACATATCTGAATGTCCGTATTATTCGTCGCTTTTTAATCCTTTATGCACTTACATTTTGCAAGTGCACCTCAACTTTGAGGTTAGGTAACTCTTATCTCGAATTTAACTTTCTCATATTTCCAACTCTACACCATTCTGTCATAAGAAATGTAATTTAAAAATGTAAATGTTTACAATTATTCATAAATAATTCACGAATTGTATATAATAAATTGTGTTTGAATACAATTTACACATTTATAATTCTATTCATTTTTATTTCATTCAATTCTTAAATATGGACATTCAACATTTTAACAATAAATGTACATGTGATTTTATACTAAATTTTGTACAGTTCAAAATCAGTCATCTGATATGCAACCTGCAATGTTGACATTTTTATAAGTCACTTATAATAGCCTTAATTAATTTCTATTTTAATCAGATCAATTTTCAAATATGAACATTTCTCAACATTTTGTGAATAAATATATTGTGAATTTGATAGACTTTGTGTGAAACTGTACAATTTAAAATTGACCATCTGATATGCAACTCATAATTCTGAAATTTTTATGAAACATCTATTGTATCCTCAATTGATTTTTATTTTAATCAATTCAATTTTCAAACCAGGACATTTGTCAACATTTTGACAATAAACATATTTTAAATTTGATAGATTGTATGTCAGACCTGATCACGTCAAAATTGATCACCTGCTATGTAACTTATAATTCTGAAATTTGTATAAAACACCTATCTCAATTAATTTTCATTTGAATTTTCAAATATGGTCAATAATTAATATTTTGACAACGAGTACGTTTCGAATTTGATAGATTTGTTTCAGCGAAGAAGGAAATGACACGCATTGGTCCGACGGTGATCCAGAATTCCAGATAACGGATTAGCTGATCGCACGACACGGGTGCGATTAATTATCGAATTTTCATTAGGGATTTTAGCGGCGTTGTGATGTAATTGCGCAGAAACGACAAACAGGCGTATTTGAGTTGGCACAAGTGTGCGGAACTGTCAGACATAGCGAGGAATGTCTATCGTTTCATTAACCACGGTTTGGCCAAAAGTCAGCAACCTAATAGATACGATACGCACTATAGCAAATTTCTAGCTTAATCGTAGTTTGCATATGGAGGGTAATCTATCACGTGCAGGTTGTTTGTTGACTGCTCTGACAAGCAATCATTTTAAAACGCCTATTAATTCTTTTCGCTAATTACACTTTCTACATGCGTTCGAAGAATGTGATCTTCAAATTTGTGCTAAACACGTGGCTTTATATACAGATTGTTATTTTATACAGAGACTGTATTTATATACAGAGTGATTTCGAGCATGTTAATTCTGAAGAATGTCAAATAATAATATAACACAATATGAGTAATTTAAAATATTTGTAGGTTAAGTATCTGATGAAAACTGAAATATTATCTTCATGACAGGGTGTCTAAACGAATTGTAACAACATATATTACATATATTACATGCTGCATTATTTAAATGTATTATATATTATATCAATATTATTTAACTGAACATAACACAACGATTTTAATTAACCTACATTGAATTCTTTTCCAACATTTTTTTCATAAAACTTTAATGAAGATAAGTGATCTGTTTTCCTTTTTATTTGCCGTACTTTCTTGAAACTCGAAGGAAAGTTTCGCAAAAGAAAGCAGAGTAACCTGAACATTTGAAGTCGAATAAATCAATGCGTTAGGGGGTGGAAAGTAGTCGAACAGCAACACCATAATAATATATGTTGCAGACATAATGAAGAAATAATTGCACCCTTGGTTATACGCTACATTACACACGCTAATTACCACGTAACAGTGAACCAGTTTCACGATATACCAATTTCCTTCGTGTAAACGTCGAGGACTGCGTTAAAATTATGTTCAAAATACAATTATGGCGCCTTCGTCCTCATGCTTTCACCATAATCATTTTAGTGCTATGAGAGATTGCAAAAATGCCTCGTCAACGTGTAAAACATAATAATTTTACACCTTGTTTTACATGTACGATGATCATACACGTTTTTGTTTGTTGCTTAACATTTTGTTGATATTTCAAATTACTGGATTTTTCATTTTACTTAAATTAATTCATGTAACATCTTACTTAATTTCAATTAACTTATTTAACTTGTTACTTGATTTAAATTAACTTATTTAACTTGTTACTTGATTCAAATTAACTTATTTAACTTGTCAATCAGTTTAAATTAACTCATTCAATTTGTCACTTAATTTCAATTAATTTATTCAACTTGTCACTTAATTTCAATTAAGTCGTTTAACTTGCAGTAACTCTTGCTTACACAAAATTGTAACAAAAAATTAAAAATTACACAATATTATTCTTCCCTTTCCAATTTTTTTCAAATATTTTAGAGCAACATTCAACATTACAATAAAATTAGCAAACATGTCTTAACAAATTTCTATTAAACATAACAAAATATATTTAAATTTGAAAGACGTAAATTTAACAGAACATATGGATTAATTTGATCAACATCGAATTAATGAATTGTTCCATCTTGCTACCGAGTTGTTCCATTTTGTGAATGAATTACTCCATCTTGTTAATTAATCGTTACCACCGTATCTCGTAATAAATAAAATATGTACAAAAAAGAAAACAGTGGAAACGTTTCATACAAATTTGAACAAACTGTATCTGTCAATAATAACTGGATAAAATCAACAATAAGAGAAAGTGGGACAAAAGCAGGTAAACGAGTAAAACCCGGTACTTCTGTTGTTCAGTGATAAATCTTGCTATTGTTTAACAAACTCTTAGTATCCATTTTAGAGTGCTATTAAGTCAGTTTGTGCTTAACAATGCACGTAAACCAACAACAATTTGCTTTTAAGGGAGTTAAGAAAGTTTTCATGCTGAAATTGATTTTATATTGAAATGTAAGGTTTATACATCAATTAAACTTGATAAGTATGAAATTTTTTACTTGAACAACTTAATTTTTTTTTGTACGAAATTAACTTCGTGTCAGATATATTCAGAGTAATATCATAAATAATTACTTATCAATTTATTGTAATTATTTTCTTATTAACTTGTAAATAATTACTGTTAATTATAAGTAACGACATATGACTTTATAATTAGCTATAATTACTATTACTATTACTTAACATAATTACTACAATTATTTATTAACTATAGGTAATTATACAAGTATCTATATTTTACATTACATACTAATTATATTACTATAAAAAATTATAATTACTCCTAATTATAATTACCAGTAATATATAAGTAACAAATAATTACTGAAAAAAAATGATCAACTAACACAGTTACAATTAATTAAATAATTAAATATTTCTAGCACAGAAAAGTAAGTTACATCCCTACAAAAATTTTGAATTAAAATTTAAATTAGGATATTACATTTTCGTGGAACACTCCCCGAAAGCGTTTACACTCGGTTAATTGAAAGATTAGTGGTCCAGAAAGTGAGAAATTTATGTAGCGAAGGATAATTAGTAGGTAAATAGCCTTCTAAGGTACACTTCTACCCTCACTGTTAACGTAAATTGTAATTTCCCATTCGGTTTATATTGCTCTAGTAGTTGTCCCGAAAGTTACTAGTATTTGCAAGTAACTAATCCATTTACTACACCAATAAAGTCGGCTTAACTCTACCACTAACCCTTTCCCGCCATTGTGTATTGTACTAATGTACCATTTACTTTGTCAATATAGTTAGACTTTCGAAACGTGACTCTAATTTTGAGACCAGCATAATACCGCTGTAAAATACCTTGAAGAATGTGTGTCTCAATTATTTTCAACTTTATGGGTCGAGAAAATTTTTATTTAAATAACATACAGTGAATAATTGCAACGAATGAAGCTTTGTTCCTCTAGGATGAAGTATTTAATCGAACAATTTATTTTAAATATATTTAAAATATGTTACGTACATCAATTTCATAATAACCTACATATCATTTTAATTACCTACAGATATAAATTTATTAAAATATTTAGTTACATATTTAAAATCTGTAAAATAATGAATGTTTATTATAATAAATTTTGTCGAATAAGAATAGTGTATTTAGGTAATAGTTTTAAATAAATATTTATCTTGAACAAGTGAAATAGTGTGGAACCGTAGTATGACCTGATTTAGCGGAACAATGGTGGGTGAAAGAAAAATGAAACTTTTCGTGGTTCTTGTGCTTTTCTATCCCAGTTGTCACAGCTCATCGAACGAACTTGTGCACTCGGGCATCTTGACAACCTAATCCTTGATATTTATGGCTCACTAAAGAAGGAAGTAACGATCTTGTTTGTTGAAAGATAAAATATTTGGCATCTTGACTGTTGAGGTCACCGATGACCGCAGTCGCGAATCTAATACAATTAAATACTCGAAAGAACGAAATATTGATATTCTTCTTATTGTGTAGATATCATTTATTGGATATGTAATAAAGATTTAAATTATTTTTTAAATTGTTATGTAGTAATGAATATTTAAAGAATTTATCAAATTATATCAAATTTATTAAATATATCAAATTATAAATGTACAATAATAAATATTTGAATTTTAATCATATAATAAACATTTAAAGAATTTACGAAATTATAAATATAGAATAATAAATATTTAGGTAATTTTTTCAAATTTGAAACACATAAGCACCAAAATTTATCAAACTGTAAATATATAATAATGAATATTTATCAAATAATTTATCAAACTTTAAGATAAATAATAAATGCACTGTAATAAATAAAGTGGTAAAATTATCAAAAGCAAGGAAAAACTTAAATTAGAAAAAGGAAACGTTCACTTGTTTAGCAAAGAAAATTAAGTGTGTCTTATTACACAATTTTTACTAACTCATTTTTTTATATAAGTTGCCGAAAACCGGTTCTTATTTCTCGTTTAAAAATTGTAAATGCACGACACGAGACCAAATGAACTAGTTCACGTATTTATGGGTCAAGGTTCAGAAGACTGTTTCTGGTTCGAGTATTATGCAATTGAACAGTTGAATATATTTAAGAAAAAGGCTGCCTTGAATTCTTTTACACTATGTAACTTTTTTACATTTTTTACAAATTCTCAATTTTGAGTGATTAATTTGAAATTCAGAGAAACTTGATTTTTCTTCAAAATTTTTATGATTTAATGACATTTTTACTACCAGCAATACTAGCTTTTAGTGCATTTTTATTATTTATTATTTTTTTTGTGTAGTATAAATTAGTAAATTTTTACAATTAACTTCAAGTATTTAATCAGTCACTATTTCAGTAATTAAAAATGTCTTTTATGGACGATGTTACATCATGTGGTTTCGTGAACATAATTCATGAATGATGTATTATGTGGTTTTATCAACATAATTGATGCATGATTCACCATCGTGTCATTTTATCAAATTCATCATAATTTGATACTAACTCTAAAACAATATTAACAATTTAACTATCACGAAATATTTACAATTTATTATTCGCAAGTCTTAATTTTATAAACAATATTTTTTCTGCTAACATAAATCTACTTATATGGATTACAATTATTTTTACACATTCCATCTTGATCACCTTACAATTACTTCAACCTTACAATTACCCTTTCAAAAATGTATTATAATAAAATTCCAACAATTTTGGAAACCCACTGAAAATAGCCACCCTTCAAAACACTTATGGTAACATACAGAATTTGTGTCAAATAATTTGCTCCTAGAAATCGAACCCTAAAATAATTATTTTGTCCCATGAATTATTTCACAAAACTAACTTCTGTGAATAAACATATTTCTAAATGTATCAACAGATGCGAAATATATAAATACAATCAAAATGACCAGACAGATTGCTTTCCTTCCGCCAAATTAAATTCCACAATCGTTCCCGAACGTGTTCAAGCAATAAACTAGCAGGTATTGTTAAAAATAGTAAAGCAGTAAAGTTTCAGCACAGTAAATTTAACATCCTCCGTTCAGATCCCACAGTTAAACACACGCTGACAATAAACCTTGAGACGGTTGTCAAAAACAGCGTTTCACGACAGTGTCATAAACCTATTTATCGAGCGGGCACTAACGAGACGCTCGGTGAAAATAGAAAACATATTTACGAGGGGAAAAAAAGAGAAGACAGAATTGGTTAACGAGAATGCGTTCGTAAACGTTTACACAAGAGCTGCCACTGCAGAATGACAGAAATCACGTTGACCACTATAGAAGTTTGCCTTTGTTAGCCAGGCAGGACCTGTACCGGCTGACCTATTTCATTGTATTGCAATATCAAAGAGGCTATGAGTTCAGCTGGTAGCCCGTTTCGGTTCTGCAACCTCGAAAGGACCAATTAAATATTTCGTGTCCGTTAATGTCGTGTTACCGACACGAATGCTCCAGAATCCCATCGTTTCCGTTTTCTTCGTTGCCTAGATGTACCAACCTTTATACCAACTAAACTATATAACTCCGTATAACTCTGCACAAACTAAACCGTATAACTTCATAAAACTCTACATAAATCACACTGCACAACTCCATATTACTATGCATACCGAACTTTATAACTCTGCAGGAACTACACTGTATAACTCTGTATAATACTACACAAGTTGAACCATATGACTCTATATAACTCTGTGTAATTTACAGTGTATAACTCTATATGATTCAGCATACATAACTGTATAACTCCATATAACTCTGCACAAACTAAACCGTATTATAACTCTACATAAATCACAGTGTGGAACTCTATATTACTGTATGCATACCGAACTTTATAACTCTGTATAACTCTACAGGAACTACACTGTATGACTCTGTGTAATACTACACAAGTTAGACCTATGACTCTATATAACTCCGTGTAATTTACAGTGTATAACTCTATATAACTCTGTATAATTTTGTATAAACAACAGTAGACATATAACCCCATATAACTCTGCCTGAGTTGTATGACTCCATATAACTCTACACAAACTAAACTATATGACTCCATATAGCTCTGAATAAATTAAACTAAATAAGTCTGTATAACTCTGTGTAATTTACAGTGTATAACTCTATACAACTCTGTATAATTTTGTATAAATAAGAGTAGACATATAACCCTATATAACTCTGTCTAAATTGTATGACTCCATATAACTCTACACAAACTATATGACTCCATGCAGCTCTGAATAAACTAAACTAAATAAGTCTATATAACTCTGTGTAATTTACAGTGTATAACTCTATATAACTCTGTATAATTTTGTATAAACAACAATAGACATATAACCCTATATAACTCTGCCTGAGTTGTATGACTCCATATAACTCTACACAAACTATATGACTCCATGTAGCTCTGAATAAACTAAACTAAATAAGTCTATGTAACTCTGTGTAATTAACAGTGTATAACTCTTTATAACTCTGTATAATTTTGTATAAACAACAGTAGACATAACTCTATATAACTCTGCCTGAGTTGTATGACTCCATATAACTCTACACAAACTATATGACTCCATGTAGCTCTGAATAAATTAAACTAAATAAGTCTGTATAACTCTGTGTAATTTACAGTGTATAACTCTTTATAACTCTGTATAATTTTGTATAAACAACAGTAGACATATAACCCTATATAACTCTGTCTAAATTGTATGACTCCATATAACTCTACACAAACTACATGACTCCATGTAGCTCTGAATAAACTAAACTAAATAAGTCTATATAACTGTGTGTAATTTACAGTGTATAACTCTGTATAACTCTGTATAATTTTGTATGAACAACAGTAGACATATAATCCTATATAACTCTGCCTGAATTGTATGACTCCATATAACTCTACACAAACTAAACCATATGACTCCATGTAGCTCTGAATAAACTAAACTAAATAAGTCTATGTAACTCTGTGTAATTTACAGTGTATAACTCTATATAACTCTGTATAATTTTGTATAAACAACAGTAGACATATAACTCTATATAACTCTGTCTAAATTGTATGACTCCATATAACTCTACACAAACTATATGACTCCATGTAGCTCTGAATAAATTAAACTAAATAAGTCTATATAACTCTGTGTAAATTACAGTATATAACTCTGTATGACTCTGTATAAATTAAATTATGTAACAATGTATAACTCTAACTCTATACATACCTCACATCCCAATGTTCACAAACATCCAAATCCTAAAATGTCCAAATTTCCAATTATACAAATTCACAAAACTCCAAATACAAACCAAACAATAATAACTTCCTATGTCTCCAAATTTTCCTAAAAAATCTACTCTTAACAGAACGATTCTACTTTTCTAATAAACCTCCTCCATTATCTCTAATGAACCATTACCACTTTTAACCCGTCTGTTACCGCCATTCCCAAATTCGAATATTTATCACTTGCAATAGAATGACATCTAATAAAACTTGTATTCGTTAAATACACCCTAGTTTCAAAAATTATTTTTTCCTTCAATGCTGCCTGGCTGATAAAAATATTTCACATATACATGTGATTATTTTCACATATGAATGTGATACACCTCATGGAGTAAACTTGAAATAAAAATTTGATAATAATAACTATTTTCAACAAACTTGTAAGTTTCGAAGAAAATGTACGATGAGTCACCTTATTCTCCCGTACCATCAATTACAGGCACTCCGTGTTTCGGTTGGGGCGAATTTCTCGTGCGCCCATGGCGGCTTTTAGCAGTGAAAGGGTTAAAAGCTTCTCAGCCGCTTCTCGGACATCGTTCTTCTCAAGATCGCGTCGTAACTACATTTGCAATTCACTTAAGCAGCGCGCTGACAGATTGATAATTGATGACAGCGTGGAAAGTGGGACACGCGGCACAATCGAAGGAAACCGAAAAACTTTCGGTCCAAGAACCGACACGGAATTCAGTCGTAAAATTAATCTGTTAAAAGCGGCGTGAACGCGACCTGATCTCCGGCAAGTTCGGCTTTGTGCCAGAAAATGTTCAGGGAAGCGTTAGTTGCTGGCGAAAACTTGAATGCGGGTTTTCACCCCTTTCCCCGACGGCTGTTCCCTCTTTGACCTCTAGCCTCGATCCTGCTTCAACGTCAAATCGGCTCTCAACTTTTCGTATATTTCACCATCCAAGGAGCTCGTGGTTTTCCATACTAAACGCCACTTAGGAAAATGTGCCCGAATCTGTTCGAACCTAAGAGGATTTTAGCACATCGCTCTTTGCAGCGTGAACGATATGCTCTCGTGAATTACGGAGAAATTCGAAGATGTACGGCGGAGAACGTAAGGTTGCTTGCGGTGAGCGGCGATATAGGATACGATTGGTATTTGGATATATTGGTAGGTAGAGATTAATACGGGGAAATTTAGGAGCCGAGGGATATGGAGCTTTCTTGCGGCGAGTGGCGGTATAGGGAAAAGTATTTGATGGTACTTGGTTAGAGATAGACTAGACAGGGACACGGAGACAGAGACAAAGTTGGTAGGGTTTATTAGGGTAGTACTAAAAGGGACGTATTTGGTGGTATAACTTGTAGGATTTATTAAGTGGCATTTATTAACTGGATATAAGGAAAGAGAATATTTGTTGGAAAATTAGGGTATTTTGAGGTTTATAGATTTTTGGGGAGGGAAGTATTTGAATTTATTAATTTGGTCAGTTTCACAATTTTGACCAATTTTCAAGAAAGTTGAGAAATTTATTAGGGTAGTGATATAAGAAAAAGGGATGTATTTGGTGGTATAACTTGTAGGATTTATTAAGTGGCATTTATTAACTGGATATAAGGTAAGGAAATATTTGTTGGGAAATTAGGGTATTTTGAGGTTTATAGATTTTTGGGGAGGGAAGTATTTGAATTTATTAATGTGGTCAGTTTCACAATTTTGACCAATTTTCAAGAAAGTTGAGAAATTTGTTAGGGTAGTACTATAAGAAAAAGGGACGTATTTGGTGGTATAACTTGTAGGATTCATTAAGTGGCATTTATTAAATGGATATAAGGAAAGGGAATATTTGTTGTGAAGTTAGGGTATTTTGAGATTTATAGATTTTTGGGGATGGAAGTATTTGAATTTATTAATTTGGTCAGTTTCACAATTTTGACCAATTTTCAAGAAAGTTGAGAAATTTATTAGGGTAGTATTATAAGAAAAAGGGGCGTATTTGGTGGTATAACTTGTAGGATTTATTAAGTGGCATTTATTAACTGGATATAAGGTAAGGAAATATTTGTTGGGAAGTTAGGGTATTTTGAGGTTTATAGATTTTTGGGGATGGAAGTATTTGAATTTATTAATGTGGTCAGTTTTCACAATTTTGACAAATTTTCAAGGTGAGAAAGTTGAGAAGTTAGAAGTTTGAATGTGGAGTTGAATATTTGTGGATTGTAGAGAAGCTTGGGAATTTTGTTGTACAATTTGAAAATGGGGGATTTGGTAATTTGTGGATTGTTATGCTTAAAAATTTGATGATTTGGGGATCTGGAAGTTGAGGAAGATTGAAGACTAAAAAATATGGTGATTTGAAGATTTAGAATTTGAAGAATATAGAAATCTGAGAATTTGGGTATTTTGAGTGTTTGGTAACTTGAGAATTTGTGAATTTCAAATTTTGAGAAAATTAAGAAAATTTATGAATTTAGGATATTATTGAAAAATTTGGAACTTGATAATGTAAAAATTTTTAAAGGAGTCATTTTAAATTTGCGAAGTGTAAAGTTTGAAAATGTAGGAACTTGAGAGTTTGAGAAGCTATGAAAATTTAAAAAATTTGAAAATCAGGGAACACAAAACAAATTATTTTTAAATGCACATTCGGTATTACTTTCTAAATACGTTTTCACGATATGACCGTCTACATAAACATTTGTACCAAATTTATAACGAGTGACAGTTTATTTTACTTTGGAAAGCTAACCTCTAAAAAGGTCAAACTGCTTTGAAAAAGTTGCAGATTTAACACCCATCAAATTATATCGCCCATTAAAAGCTGGAACTTACCCGTTCAATTTTAATATTCTTATGATTATATACCTAGATTTACATAAAAGAAACTTGGAACAGGAGGTTAAAATCACGGTAGATAAACTGTAAATATTAAAAAAAATGACATAGATTTTATTAATATTGACATTCTTCGAGTGCATATTTGACCTGTTTGCAGCGAAATCCAATATTACATTATTTCGATAAAACTGTTCCTTGAACTAATTAACTTAGCGAAAAATTTCATTAAAATATATGAGAGACAAGCTAACATGTTTCATAATTTTTCCTGTAATTGATTAATAAAATATATTTTTAACTTTCCTCCATATACAATTAGTAAAATAAATAATTTTAAACAGATAAAG
This sequence comes from Megachile willughbiella, assembly GCA_945859595.2. Taxonomy (NCBI): domain Eukaryota; kingdom Metazoa; phylum Arthropoda; class Insecta; order Hymenoptera; family Megachilidae; genus Megachile; species Megachile willughbiella. The sequence continues at coordinate 7,301,674 of OX243807.1, forward strand.
AAATGCTTAAATATTTTCAAATTCGGAATCACTTTATTTTCAATTTTTGTTTAAATTGCTTTGAGTGATCTCTTAAATTGAAATTTTTTAATTTGAACTTTGAGAGGATTTGTTTACGGTATATAATTTTTTATTTTGGGTGACAGTGAAAAAAATACAATTTCATTGAGCCACTCATATATAGAGTCATAGAGCACATATACAGGGAGTTGCACAATCACTGTAACTTACGGAAATGGGTTTTGTAGTGCTTCTGAACAAATTTTGATTTGCAAAAGTGGTGTCTTTTGTTAATAAATATACCTTCGCTATAGTTCTTTTCTAAAAGTTATACTAATTATGAAACACCCTGTATTTTTCTGATATTCATAAAACATTTCATTGTACTAATACACTAATTAAAATTAAGGTCCATAGAATTCTATCTGGAAATTTGGGGATTTGAGAATCTGAAAATATAGAATTGTAATTTAGAAATTTGGAGATTCAGAAAATCATGTTTCAAAATTTGGAAAATTTAGAATTTTAAGAATTCAAAAATTGGGGCATTTGAGAATCTGAAAATATAGAATTGTAATCTACAAATTTGGGGATTCAGAAAATCATGTTTCAAAATTTGGAAAATTTAGAATTTTAAGTATGCAAAAATTGGGGCATTTGAGAATCTAAAAATATAGAATTGTGATCTAGAAATTTGGGGATTTGTAAAATCACATGTTTCAGAATTTGGAAAATTTAGGATTTTAAGAATTCAAAAATTGGGGCATTTGAGAATATAAAAATATAGAATTCTAATAAGGAAATTTAGGAATTTGAGAATCTGAAAATATAGAATTGTAATCTAGAAATTTGGGGATTTGTAAAATCACATGTTTCAGAATTTGGAAAATTTAGGAATTTTAAGAATTCAAAAATTTGGGGATTTGAGAATATAAAAATATAGAATTCTAATCAGGAAATTTGGGGATTTGAGAATCTGAAAATATAGAATTGTAATCTAGAAATTTAGAGATTTGTAAAATCAGATGTTTCCAACTTCGAAAATTGAATTCCAAAATTTGTAAATGTTCAAATTCGAAAATCTGTCAATTGTCGAATCCAGAATTCGACAAACTTGAAAACTAGCAGATTCCTATAATCAATTTTCAAAATTCTAATTTCAGTTTAATTTTTGGAATTTCAGAATTTCGTAAAGCATTAATATCATCTAATATCTTCGCAGGGTTATCCTTCCTATCACGTGACACTCGTTAACGCGATAATTGTTCACGCTTAATGAACATAATCGCCATTGTCGAGGATGGCTGTCCTTGAAGTGTCGCCTCCATCTTCTGCAACGATTCATTGTTCAACGTTCTCGTCTGCTCGTAACCTTCGATTTTTGCAACAGCCGAAGAAATTACGTTCGGCCAAAGAAACTGGGAATCAATTTTCCAGATAGCGAAGCAATAACTGTTCATTCTCTCAACCGTTTAATAAATTCGTGTCTGACTGCTTCTCGATTTTCGCCTAAGTACTTTTCCAGCAGTTTCACTTGGCCCGATCCGTTCGACTGGATGATTTATTAAATTCGTTTAATACTTCGAAATAATCGGGCACGATCGAAATACCTACTGTGATGTTGAGGAATTTTAAACTTTCTGATTATTTGTCCATCATTTATTTATTCTATTTCATTAACACAATTCATGGACGTACAAATGATTTTTGAAGTAACATTTATGAATTTGAACATGCAAAAATTTTAAATAACGTAATTGTTTAACAATTTTAAAGTTCTTCAAAATTTAAAGAAAATATGCAATTTTTTTATAAAATAACTATCGGTTAATGTTGTCCTAAGTTTTAAATGCTATTTTATTTAACAAGAAATTGTTAGGTTAGGATTTAAAAAACAATCGTTCAAAATTTAAAGAAAAATGCAATTTTTTTATAAAATAACGATCAATGAATGCTGTTCTAAGTTTTAAAAAATTGTTTAACAAAAAATTGTTAGGTGAGGTTTTTAGGTTAGAATTTTAAATCAAAGAAGTTCGAGTATTTATTAAAATGAAGAGTTCGAATATTTATTAAAAGAGTGAATATTTATTAAAACAAGAAACTCTGATTAAAACGATGCATCTGAACGTCGATTAAAACCATGAATCCGAATATTTATTAAAACAAAGAGTTCGAACGTTAATTATAACGAGTTCGAATATTTACTACACGAGTTCGAATATTTATTAGAACGACTCGAGTGTTTATTAGAACAAAGAATTCACGCGTTGATTAAAACGGTAAATTCGACCGTTTATTAGACCGTCGACACTTTTTCAAGATTGAATGACTGAAATTTGACATTATAGGCGACCAGTAAATAAAGCAGAGAAAAGAAGAAGGTCTCCGGATACTAGGAACGGAAAACGGAGATTTGTGTAACTAGCTTCATCCCCTGGCAGATAAAGAGCTGGTGATATGAGACAAGTTTCAAGGGTCAAATTACCGGCGAAGAGTTCTTACTCGGCATTATTAGCTGAACCATGAGTAACTACAATTTCTTCACCTTGATAGGACGGTGAAGGAAAAAATGTTCAGCATGTGATTTCATAGAATTGTCAACTATAATTTGTACTACTTTGTTGGAATTTTATTTGTAATATGTGCATGGGGAAAGAGTTAACGTTGTTCAGTTTAATGGCGATTTTATCATATACAGTTTAACGTTTCAGAAATTGGTAATTTGACAAATTTATAATTTGGAAATCTAATATGTTGATTTTTTGGAAAGTTTTTTATTTAGAAACTTGTAAATGTGTAAATCCAGGAATTTGGGAAATTAAAAATTTAGAAACATAGGAGTGTAAAAATATAGAAATGCAAAAATTTAGAAATCTAGAAGTCTAGAAATCCAGAAATCCAAAAACCTAAATATCCATAAATTTAGAAATCTAGAAATCTAAAAATCTAAAAATCTAAAAATCTAAAAATCTAAAAATCTAAAAATCTAAAAATCTAAAAATCTAAAAATCTAAAAATCTAAAAATCTAAAAATCTAACAATCTAAAAATCTAAAAATCTACAAATCTACAAATCTAAAAATCTAAAAATCTAAAAATCTAAAAATCTAAAAATCTAAAAATCTACAAATCTAAAAGTCTAAAAGTCTAAAAATCTAAAAATCTACAAATCTAAAAGTCTAAAAATCTAAAAGTCTAAAAATCTAAAAATCAAACTACTAAAAATTTAAAACTCAGACAACCCATAAATCCAAAATCCTAAAACCCTAAAAATCAGAAAACCTATAAATCTCTAAATCCGAAATCTGACAAACATCAAATATTTACAAGCCAAGAAATGAAAAACTGTATAAACTTCCTGTACCCACATTTCCACAATAAAACACAGACTATACCTCAATTGCCATAAGCTTACTCCACTTGCACTTCCGTGCATCCCTTTACATTACTTATAGACTGACCTGATTCAATTTCACATCCATTCTTAATCGACCGCTGTCAGGTAATTTTAACTGCAACGTTATTTAACTTGACTTAAACTGACTTAAGAACTAGGTCTCGTTTTACCAGCCTGTTTACTTTTAATATATCCGACTACCAATTAACTCTTTTGATTTTTCCACGCTAAACAACTTTATTTTCAAACCGGAAATTGTAAACAACTCCCTAGTCGGTAATAAAAATTTGTTATCCAAAATTTACTGCTTTCTTTTCATAAACGGAATATCGGTTAATAATAAGTGGAGGAATATAAATATTCGAATAAATGTTTCGTAAATATCAGTATGAAAGTACATAAATATTAGCAAAAATAAATATAAACAAATACGTGTATAAATACTGGTAAAAAAGAATATTATCTGTAAAAATATTTATATGTAAATAATAGTATGTATGTAAATATCAGTAAGAAAGCATATAAATACTAATAAGATTGTATGTAAAAATCAGCAAAAAAATATTTTTAAAATATTGAAGTAATAAAAATATTGAAATAATACTAAAAATGTATGTAAAAATCAGTAAAAAAATATTTTAATAATATTGAAGTAATAAAAATATTGAAATAATAGTAAAAATGTATGTCATAATCAGTAAAAAAATATTTTAAAAATATCTAAGTAATAGTAAAAATATATGTAAGTATCTGTAAGAGAGTAAACATAAAAATGACTAAAAATGTATCTAAATATCATTAAAAATGCATATAAAAATCAGTAAAAAAGTACATAAGAATGACTAAGAATACAAACACCAGTAAAGCAATAAAAGAACATAAACATAAATATATAAACATCAGTAAAAGTACAACACAGTTCAATATTTCAAAAACTACATTATACTTGAAAGTACATAATTACAATATACAATAACATTTGAAAGTACATTAAATTTGAAACCGTGTGTACCAACAAAAAAATACAGCATATACCAAAAACACTAGCAGGAGTTGTGTGTAGCTCATAACGTATGTAAATTCGAAGAAAATTTATGCGAACAAATGGACGGCCAACAAACAACCATAAAACCGAGGAAACATGTAGGACAACACCTGTAACGAACGGCACCTTTCGTAACAACTGCTTTACAACGTTCTCTCGTATTAAATTACATGTTCGAGAAATGGCGGTTTGAAAGTTTTCGCTCGGGGTGTTTTTTCAGCGCAGCCATCGTTCGTTTGCTCAGGGCTTAATTTTGCCGTGATCATGCTGCTTCAATCTCAAGTCACCCCGGATATCATTATGCTTTACGTGTGGTCTTTCTAACAATATATGGAAATGGAAACTGGGTAGAAACTGGAAACTACAGTACATTCTAACTCGATGTGGTTTTGTTTTAATTAGGTCAACGTCGCGTCGCTTGTTACAGTTTATTTGAACGTGCTTCTATCATTGTCTTCTGAAACATGAGTGATCATGAGAGCTCATTAATTATTCATATTACATCGTTCAGGTTGTTGGGAAACTTGGTCGTTGATTATGAATTGAGTTTGTGATCAGCACATTGTTAGGGATTAGTTCATGGCGTTATTGATAAATGTCGATCGTATCGGAATAATATTGATAATTTGGTACCTTGGTGATGTTGAGGTAGCATTATAGTGATTTAAAGTAGCTGACATAATTATAAATATCGTGTCATGAGTATAAATATTTCCAATTTTTTAAATTTCTAAATTTGTATGTTTCTAAATGGTCAAATTTCTAAACCTTCAAATATGCAAATGTTGAAATTTTCAAATTTCCAAATTCTCAAGTTTCTAAATCTCTGAATGACCAAATCTCCAAATTTCCAAATTTCTCAGTGCCAAATTTTCAAGATTGCAATAGCACAAGTTTACAAATCTCTAAATGTCAAAATCCTCAAATTTTTTAATTCTAAAATTTCCAAATCTCAATATCGAAATTTCTGAAAATCGAAATCCTCAAACTTTCAAATTTTGCAAATAAACTTTTGAATTTCTAAATTTCTAAATTCTCAAGTTTCTAAATCTCTGAATATCCAAATCGCCAAATTTCCAAATCTTAAAGTGCTCATATTTTCGAGATTGCAATAGCACAAGTTTCCAAATCTCTAAATGTCAAAATTCTCAAATTTTTTAATTCTAAAATTTTCAAATCTCAATATCGAAATTTCTAAAAACCCAAATCCTCAAACTTTCGAATTTTGCGAATAAACTGCATCTCTAAATTTCCAAATTCACAAATTTTGTAATTCTCTAATTTTAAATTATTTGTATCAATGAATAATATAATAAATTAACAAAATCTTCATGGAATTGTTAGAAATAGTCAAATATGCTCGTAAAGAAAATGGCGGAGATCCAGGATTAAGAATTTCACAGTCCACTGCAAATATAAAACTGTTAACGAATCTAAAGAAACTGTAATTTTAAATTTTACTGTTCTATAAAGCTCTTTGTTCAGCAACGGCGGAATTGTATTTACACGGCAAATGAAGAGCTTGAAACAGATGGAAAAATTAAACGTTAAGAAAAACGAATTACGCCACCTGTCATCCTCAGATTACGTAAAATGATGGTATTGGTAGAATTTTTCAGTAAAATAAAGAAAGATTCTGATATAATCCCTACTCAACTTGAATAATGTTTTCATCTTTCCTTGGATATTTCGTTTAATTTGAGAAAAAATACATATATTTAATAATTAGCATTATAGTATCAAATATTTGTAAATTTTCAAAAGGTACGATGAAAAAAATCAGTAGTGAAACGTTTCGAGTAATTTTAGGAATTTCATAGTACACAAAATTTCATTTTATTAATTTTGAAATATTGTCATTATAAATAAATGAACTGCTATTATCATTAATTACAGTTTACTGCTAATTACCATTAATAACCATTAAGTATAATTATAATTAATTGTCATTAACTGTTATTAGCAATAATTATCATTAATTATTATTAACATTAATGACCACTGACTAATTTCAACGTTAATTACCATTAATTTTTAGCTATGAAGGTAAATATTTGATTATTTCATAGTATAACAATTTCCTATAAAATGCAGTGCAAAGTTAATTAATAATTTTAGTAATTTTAGTAATCTTAATAACTTGAAACTTTAGAAATTTGATACCTTAGCAATTTTGTAATTTCAAAAATTATTAATCCTATAACTTTGAAATTAAATACATAAAAATTTGAAAACTGCAATCTAAAAATTTGGGAAGTTCGACACCACAAAAATTTGAAAACTTGCGAATTAAGTAATTTAGAAATCTAAGTTTAGAAATTTGCGAAATTAAAAAGCAACAATAACCATTCAAAGCTCCTTACGCGAAATTATGAAAACTTACAATCAAATAAAATTAAGCACTAAAAACTGCAAAATAAAACTATTGAAAAACCCCCGTATAAAACAGAACATTCTTTAAACAAATGTAAGAATGTTTTCAGAAGAGTTAAAGAATTTGAACAAACCCAAGTAAAAATTTGATGCGGTATTGTCAATACACGTTCCGCGGACACGAAACGAATCAATTTCCTTCGTATCGTCGAAACCAGTTATTATCGTTGAGTTTTTATCAACCAGAACCACTGGTCGAGATGCTTCCAATACAGAACATGTTACGAAGGACTGATTGTACAGATGTACAACACTCGACGAAAATTCGATTGATAACAGAAACACTCGTCGAAAGGAAAATATTTTCTTCTTGAACGAATCAATAGAACTAGTGTTATCGTACGGAGCTCTCTTCGGTTTTTACTTTCTTTTTTCAATTTCTCGTTTGTTCAGGATGTCCGTTTAATATTCTGTCACTCGTGAAAATCGAACAGCATTGTTGCGAGGAGAATGGTAAAAATAGATTCGTAAATCAAATAAATCAAACTGTGTATTAGGTTATGGTTCCTCGGTTAGGTTTATTAGGTTATGGTACACGAGAAATACAGAAAATATATATTTAGCTATTTATTAGTACAAAGAAAGGTACTTTTATATCATCTTAACGAAAGGAGATTCAGAAAACCTGATTTATAGTTTATTATACTTTTATACTTCCTTAATATGTGTCGCTCTCTAGACGCTCCTTTAGTGCGGGAAATTCAAATTGAATCATGCATTCTGAACATTATACAATGCATACAGAGTGTATTAACAGTGTAAAATTTATAAAATTGTTAGAAACCTCTAAATATACAGATTAGTAATATGTAAGCATACAGATTAGAAGTAATATGTACATAGTCATTAATGATGACATAAGTAACAACATAACTGATCTCAGATACTATCTCTTGTTTCAACTCATAAAATAACTTGTCCAAATATCGAGTTACAAATGAAACCTATAAAATAACTTGTTTATTAAATTAGAATTGTTATGAAAATAGACAGAAGCTACAATTACATGTAAAGAATATATGAACGTCATTATTAAATTTTGATATAATTAGCAGTATAAGTAGTTGATTGTAGGTTTTCAAAGCTCGTGAAAACTGCAAAATCTACCGACCTAGATTATTGTACAAATATTTTGCAGAAGAAATGACAAAATCGAAAGAAGTCGTAGTAACAAAAAATCGAAAGAAGTCACATTTTTGTACATTTTTGGAAATCGAATGTCTTCTGACCATACAACAATAAATATCACCGGAGCTTATGAAATTTTCAGTGGCCCCAAAAATCATGCTAAGACTCTTGATCCTCAAGATCTATGGTGTGAGCGATGCTAAACTGTTATTGTGTCTCTGCTAAACTCTGTCGAAGAATTTGTGTGGAGAAATAGATACGTGTGTCTGTCTTCGTTTGAGCCAACGTGCTAAGTAGAGTGAAATCTCGTTTATCTGGTTGGCAACAACCTGATAAACGAGATAATGGCGGGTGGTTGGATTCGGAGATCGGGTGGGTCACTCTCGTAGCCACCTCCACGTGGTGACCTGGTAATCGATAGCGTTCTCTAAACATTTTTTGATAGATGAACTTTGGAAAACGGTATCGAGTGCTTCACACTGAAATTATTTATTGTACAATATTTCGTTCTATTTTAAGCAGTCCTTGGTTTTGGAAAATTGAAATAGGTTGTTAGAAATGAAACTATGGGTTGTACAATATTTGAAAATATTGTATTGTGAAATATTGGAAAGTATCGCAAAATATTGCGAAATGTTGGGAATAAATTGAAGATATTGAGAAATATTGTGAAACTTTGAAATATTGGAAAATATTGTGAAATATTGACAACATATACTGTATTCCAAAATATTGTAAAATAGTGTGGAATATTATAAGATATTGTAAAATAGTGTGAAATATAATATATTATAAAATACTGTAAAATATTGGAAATGTAATAGAATATTATAAAAATATTATGAATATGTTACTTTGTAGATGTACAAGTTATATGTATAATAGAATTCTGATAGCACAAGTATAATCAGTAAATATTTGACATTTTTGCATTAAAAAAACATGCAATTCTTTTAAATTGAGTGCAACCATATTTTGAAATCTCACAGAAAAATTATTGCAAATAAAAAATATTTTGCATTATATTATTATATATTTTGTATTCCATAGTTTATGTCTTAATTTTTAAAATTGCAGTAACATCATTTTTATTATATTTTGTAAATTATATTAAGACTACTGTACTATATTTTGTGTGCATTAAAAAATACTAATCACAATGCATTTATAAATCTCGCTACTAGCCTAAATATTTTCAAGGTTTTAAAACTTCTACCTATGATTAATAATTTATGTAGCTATTAATTCAATCTGTTACTATCTTTTATCCACAAATACACGACACGTAGATCGCAAAAAATGCGTGCAGGATGAACGAGCAGAAGAAGGATTTACCCTCTAGAGCATTTTGTAGCGAGCACATGGTGAGTAAGTTAATTTTAGTTCTCCATGCTTCATTCATGTGTTCGGTCATATATTTTTAATACACTCCTTGCTGGTAAAAGTGCTTCATTCATATTTGACGTCAATGTTGTGTCGTTCGAGCATGTAATACGTGGAGGTGTGCAAATAATGTTAACAGTGAACAACGTTAACACGAGGTATCTCGTCTTTTATGGAAGACCACGAATTTTACAATTTTAGAACTGAAATAATTATATAAATTATATATTACTTGCACAGAATTGTGCTTAGCAAATTGTAATATTCACAAGTAGTTAAAATGTCAAAAGAATTTTTAAAAAAATTACTCTTTTGAAAAATGTATTTCTATTTCAAGAGTAAGGTTAAATATGGATGGAGGTGTTATTACAATTACTCATCATTTTTCATATAAATACAAGTTTCTTTAGAATTTTTAATTTAATCACAACAGCTAATATATTTTCTTAAAAGCTTCCTTTTTAAATTTTAATATTTACGATTGAAGTCATATTTATTTCCATACATGAACATTAATATAAATCTTGAAATAGTTACGAAAATTTGAAATTGTAAAACAATGCAAAAATTAGTATTAATGTTTAACATTAATAATATTAATAGTAAACCCTGTGATGACCACTAAAATTAATTTATGAAATTCTCTAAAAATGTATAACATCCAACATTAACTATTCATTTTTCTCTTAACATACCAAAATTGAATAAAAATTGAAATAATTTTGTGCTGTTCAAAACGGTTAGTCAAATGAATGATTTTTAATAAAACCAAACGCGATTATAACGTCGACGAATTCGTAAGAATAGGTAGGAAAAGTACCTGGGCAAGAAACTTGGAATTTCTGACATTCATCGAGAACTACTTTGCAACGTTCTACGAGAAACTTTGAAATCGGTTTTCTTACAGCACGTCTTAATCCGAGCCAAATTCTCAGCTTACGAAACTCGAGAAGGAGATTTTAAAACGAAATTCAAAGAAGTTGCGAGCGAAGGATTCTTCTTTTCGCGTTTAATTGCAACATTTTCCGCACATTACGAATGGAGAATATGCGCTTTAATTCAGGATTATAATTAGCTCCACCACAATCGGAAATATGAATTCTGTAAAAAGTAGAACAGTCAGAAAGGTAGCTTTCAATTAACAATGTAGAAAACAAGAATTGAAAATTTCATAAAAATTGTTTGAACACTGTGCTACAAAATTTTATATCTTTAACGTTTTACAATAATGATTATATGTAGTTAATATTTATTAACTTTATATTTATGTATTAATATTTAAAAGATAACTGGATTTTTAATACACGAATAACTGGGACATGTTGCATCTTGAAGTTGATAGAAAATAAAAAATACAGTACAGGACAAAAATGAATGGTACTTTATGTCTACATATTTTCCAAGAGATTTTCTGTGTAAGTGCAACGATGCATCAGAAAAATACAAATGCACTTTTCTTATAAATGGGCAGCATATTTTTTGCACTCCCAGCAATTCGTCAGAATATTTTGCATAAAAGAGTGTCAGTGTGCGATATACAGAAACACTAATATTTAGAGAGATATCTTTTTCGAACATGTTTAATAATTTTAGTGCACGAATTTTTAAATATCATAAGATTATTTTAAAATGCATCAAGATTAACTTTACGATTGAGTAATTTTAAAATGCATTAAGTTGATTAATTTTAATAATGAATAATTTTTCATTAAGATAATTAATTTTGAAATTGATTAACTTTAAAGTACATTGAATTAATTTTAAGGTTGATTAATTTTGAAGTACATTACGATAATTAATTTTAAAATTGATTAACTTTAAAGTACATGAAATTAAGTACACTGAATTAATTTTAAGGTTGGTTAATTCTGAAGTACATCAACATGATTAACATTAAGGTTAATTAATTTTTAAATACAATAAGATGATTTCAAAATACATTAAATATTAATTTAGAATAATATCTCTGTTTTCAGAAGAATCTAAATGTTCAAGAAAATACCGAGTACTACTAAAATCAGATTATGTCTACATATGAAACTTCTTGGCTACAGATTCACATATTTCAAGTCAAGTACCACCAATAGTTCAGAGGACATATATTAAATATATGATACAGGTTCATATCTGAAACTGCTTTTCCAAGGAAGCTTCTGGCCATTTACGTGTTACTACCAACCATCTTAATACGAAAGAGTTGTCAAACTTTATGACTACTCTTGACTACATCTGTAGAAAAGTGGAAAAGAAAATTGGATTTTACAGAACGACAAAAGCATGTCATCCAGTAAACTCTTTTTTCTTCTTCACAACAGACTCAAGTTACCTACCTCAATTTTAATATTAAAATACCGTGGTAGTGCCAAGTTCGAATTTGTCAATACAGTATTTAACACAAAAAAATATTTAAAATTAATATTTTTATTATGTACAAAACATACAAAAATATCAACCGTAAATTAATCACAAAGCACTACATATTAAGAGAATATTTTTATAAAAACAAAAACTGATATAAAAAAAATTAAATTTTAACGATTTATACATTTAAAAACTTTAAAATTAACATTCTAAGCAAAAACTCGTCAAAGCTTGTTAAAAATTCTACTGAACAGTAATTTTCTTCTTAAAAGTTCTAATCGATTATTCTACTCAGTTACTTCTACAATTACATCACCTATACCATATAAGAAAATTATTAATCACCGACTGTCACATTTTTCGCAGAAACCATTCATAAACCTTTCTCACATAGTGCATAACCTCACAAAAGGAAACAAAAACAACCCACTTTCGCTCGCTAGGGTGCTTCCTTCCCCTAGACCCCTCGTTAGCCATCTTGTACACCTTTAATCATTTTTCCAACGGGTTTCAACCAATTTCAAGAAAGTTTGATCCTCTACAAAATGAGCTCGATTATCTGACGTGTGTCACCAAAGGGGCACATGAATATTTATGGAGGGTGTCTTGATGAGTCTGTCTTTTCATATATCTTTCATGTGTGTACCTTTACAAAACGAATGAATTTATGCTAACCCATTAACAGTGTATGCCGTGACAGTCACGTGCAGGTAAGGCGTTCAAACTGTTTAGTCTACCAAAGATGTCTATGGCTAAATTCTTTGCTTCTGATTTTTAAGATTATTCTAACTGCTGAATGAACCTAGATATATCTTTATCTAAGAGCTTTACCTAAATTATCAAAGAATTAGATAATTTTTGGGTCAGGATTTTATCTCACTGTGAAAGGGTTAACAATCACCCTCGTTTTCTTCCACTTGTTTTCAGTTTTGCTGAAAAACGTTCCACGTTCGCCAGAATCTCCGACGTAAAATTAAAGCGATAAACGAATCGATAAACGCGTTGGCCAAACGTCCGCTCGTCACGTGCTGACGATAAGCCCCGAAATCGGGACGAAAGAGGAGTAAAAAAAAAAATAGGGGATGACGTTGAATCGTGACCGTTGACTCTTCGTCGGCCATCGTGACTCTGTGACTGGTCGCAGAATTCACGGCGAGTTAGGCTCAGGGCTGAGCCACTGAATTGAATTACCCTTTATCGAAAACGAGCGTCGGTTCGCTACGCGATGGCCCGAATATTTCTCACAGCACGAATCCAACCGATGTCGATGTTTCCGCAACGTTAGGAATCCACTTCCGCCCTATTGACGCGTCTCTGTGCTCGATGATCCCCTGCAATTTGCCCGATTGTTATCCTGACTTTCCAGCACATCGTGAGCACCCGGTGTGAGCACCGTGCAGCTGGATCGAATAATACTGATTTTTCAGAAAGGTGCAGACTAGAATTTGAGATCGGTGAATATTTAGTAGGGTTCGACAGAAAATATCAAATATCGGCTGCTCTTTTGGGAGTGCCATTTTGTTCTGTTCGGTACGCAAGTTCGAATGGGGATCTATGTTTAACACTGGATTTACGGAACACAAAATGGATCTCTTATTTATAATGACAAAATTTGTTAAAATTTTTGTACAAATTTTAATGTGTTAAGATTAACTTATCAAGGTGAAAGTTTAATTGGTTTGTTAAGAAGAGTGTAATTTGGGAACTTAGAAATTGGACTGTTTGGAAATTTGGTCATTTAAATTAGTCATTCTTGGGGAAATTGGTCATTTGGTAATTCTGTAATAATTTGATAATTCAGTAATTTCGTTTCGAGGTCATTGGGTGATATAGTAATTTAATAAATTCGTAAATCAGTACATAACCTAAAATTGAGTAAAGTAATTTAGTGATGCAGAAATTTGGGAAATTAGAAATTATATAATTTAGAAATTTAGAAATCTCCTAATTTGGTAACTTGGTAACTTGATAAGTGAATAATTTTATAATTTAGAAATTTGAAAATTCACAAACTCTATAAGTTAACAATTTCAGAATTGAAAAATTTAGAAACCTAAAAATTAAAAAATCTAAAAATTTCCACCTTCAGCAGACTCGAAAATGAAAAGATATGAAAATTAAATTTGGAATAAATCATTTCCAAATTCAAATATTGAATATTTGAAAAAAGGGGTTAATAATGTGAGAATTCGATAACTTGTTAACGCGGGAATAACGAAATGATAAAAATATAAGAATTTAATGGAGCTTGTAACAGCAGTATACGTAATTTATGCGTACTTTAATCGAAACACTTTTGATACTTTTCTAACAAATATTTCCCCTGGGACTCATTTTACCAATATATCAACAGGATGATGGAGCACGCGTTCATCATTCTTCCTGAAAGTAATGCTAAGTCAATCTACCTATATAAACTAATACGTCGTGTTGTTTGAGAACAAAATGGATCGTTCTCGATTGAAATTCTTCTCGCCGCCATCATATATCTCCTGCACTGCATCAATCTATAGATTTCACTGCATCCAGCCATTTCGATAAATTCTGTTTTTATTTCAATTCAATGATTCATTAAGATAAAATCATTTACTGAAATATTACACTCGTTTTTTGATTTTTGTATTTTTCATTATCATTTATGTATTTGTATTATTTAATTTCTTATTAAATTTATTGATATACATTTACAGTCATAGAGTCTGCAATAAATTTGCAAATAATAAAAATTTATTTAACAAACATTGATTAATTTAATAATAATTGACTGTTTAAGAAACGAAAAGAAATTTCTATGCATTGATATATGAATCTAACAATTTCAGTAATTAAATTGTATAGATATTTGTGTATTATGTATTAACCTATAAAATAACTGTACATGTAATAAATGTAATGTGACAAATGTAATTAACCTACATTAACTGGTTAATGTACATATTAATAATTACGTATCATTTTGTGTATAAGTTTGCATTTATAATTACGTGTCCACAATAAATAATTTACCTACAAACTATTGCATATACCATTAAATTATAAACACTCTGTACTTTCAACAATTATTATAGTACACAATTCAGTTAAAAATTTTATTCTAAAATTTCAATTATATCAAACATAAAAAACTTCGAAGTGTCAGCCATTTTGAAAACCATACCACGTTCTAAACTGCGGATAATTTTGTGAGAGACTCGTACTAAAGTACGATAAAAGTTTATTGAAAATTAATTTCCTAAACGTTTACTTAATTTATTAGGAATAAATTTAAGAACCTAACCTCACTTTCTATGAATTTAGCACTTACAATTGCAATGACTCTTCAAAAATGTATAAAATATATGTTTATGAAAGAAAAAAAATGTCAGTATATTTTAAAAGTACCATCAGGTCTGTTTTAAAACACCGCCAATTTACCAATGATCGATCGGAAAAGAATTTTACTCCACTGACTCGATATGTATTTGTTCGTTCCAGTGAATTGAAAAACATAGAGTAATCTGCGCGAACGCCTCAATTTATTTGATTGCGTATAAAAATAAAATATCGAAAATTAAATGGATCGAGAAAATGGAATGAAATCATTTTTTGTTTGCTGTTACAAATTTCATGCTGAGAGTTGTTCAGAAACTTCAATCAAGGTGAAAATATCGGATGTAACAGAATTTTTAGGGCAGTGTATTTTGATACTTCAGAAAATATACTGTGTTTGTACAATTTTCTGTATCGTCTCGAAACCTTTGGCAATAATCTCGCTTTCTTTTCGTCGTAACTCATGCACAGCTGCAGATGTTTAAATTAGAATGAATGGCCTCTTAAAAAACTCCACATGGTACATAAAACATTTGTCATACGGACGCTACAAATTTTACTTCTTTTTCTTCAAGATGGAGCTGATACATAACATATGGTGCTTGTAGGAAATTATTATAAATATATTTGTTTGTTTAAATTGCAAATATTTTTGTTTTTGTATTATTCAAACTTTTCTATATCTTTTTTAATGAATAAGTGAACTGTCTACTTTTTAGAGTAATATATTTTCAAGGTTTGACATTTTTTTGCAAATATTAACATTTTTGGATTTTCAAGTTTACAGTTTGGGAAATTTTTAACTTTAGATATTGAAAATTAGTGAGTTTCAGATTTACTAATTTTTATATTGTCAAGTTTAGATGTTGGGAAATTTTCAAATTTAAATATTAAAAATTTGGAGACTCATTTATAAATTTTCAAATTTTCAAGTTTAGAGATTCAGAAATATTCGAGTTTAAAAATGAAAAATTCTGGCGTCATACAAATTTGTAAATTTCTAAGATTTCCAGTTGAAAAGTTGAGAAATATTAAAATTTAGAAATTAGAAATTAAGAAACTTTCCAAATTACATTTGGGAAACATTACATTTTCAAACGTAGAAAATTTGAAATTTATACATTTTTAAATCAACAGAAATTTCCAAATTCAGACATTCAGAATTTTGAATATCCTGAAATTGAATAATTCAGAGAAAAATTGTAAATCTAAAAAATTGTCAAGTTCAGTCATTTAGTACTTATATTTCAAAATAAATTAAAAATTGCAAATTACATTGAACAACCACGAACTTTTTATATAATAAAAAAATAATATTAAAATAAAAAATTTTAAATAAATATTGCAATCGGTCACATTTAGAAATACAATTTAATATTCATCGTCACAACAAAATATTTAATTAATCGAATCCTGTTACAAGAAATATTTGATTGATGTTTACTTGCAGGGTTTTCGATCAATTACAATTTGTATCCGAAAAAAAAGTTTGCAGCTGAACGAGTGTACGTGAAGGAAGCAATTAATTACGTTCTTCGAAATGCAATTAACTTCCTGCTACAAATCCGCTTTAATTTATTTCGTGAACAATTCTAGTCCAATATCCTGTGTTTGATCTTTTAATCTAATTTGAACGTTGCGCTATAAAAACTTCATTTTAAACATCGTGAATTAAAGTCATAATAAACATGGATAATATATTACGACGTGTTATATTTGTTAGAGTTATAGACTGTATTCGTTGTTCAAACAGTAATGTAAAATAATTACGTTCGTCACAGTGCAAAAGGGAAAAATGTACAGCGACATTCTTTTTAGTAGGAGTTAGACTCACCGCATGGCCAGATGTCGCTGTTAGGTTAAGTTAGGTTAGAATTATTACAGATGTCTCTATTGCAGAGGCTCGAATTACAAATGCACGTTCCTACAATATTTTTATCGGTATTTTATATTAACATATAATTATACAAACCTCACAATCTGAAAGTTACAAATTTCCCATATTTTCTAATATTCAACTCCTTATTCAAAATTTCTAATTCAAATTTCCAAACTACTTTGTCTAAAATTTCTAAATTCTCAAATGTCCAACCATAATAAAATTACTAAAAGATATTTTTCAACAAAACCTAACCAAATTAAGCAACGCTGAATGTCCTATGCTTCCTATTTCATATATAAAAATTTCTGATGACAAAGAATTAAAAACTGAAAAAATTGAAAATTAAATTAAAACTAAGGAATTAGGACAAAAAGGAGAAGAGAAGTCATTGACTGGCGGTAAATAAAACGTTCGAGTCCGGGATTGAATTCACTTGATTCACAGAACGAATGTGCAGAGCTTAGACGATCGTGTTTGTAATAGCCAACATTAAGCTGATTTATTTCCGTGGAAAGGGAAAAAAGAAACGGAGTCGCGCTGATTTTAATCGAATTAATGGCTGACCTGGATCCATTTCGGTAGGAAGTATGGTCGGGTTCAGTCGTTTCTGCGTTATAATTACGCAACGGTTGATTCGTTCCAACGGCATGAACGATCGACCATTCACCATTCGTATTCATGGCATAAACATTCACTTGATTTGTGTCGAAAACAATGTCTCTGGTTGTACGCATCGTTGCACGCGGATAAAACGTCGTTGCAACGTTCGTAGAAATCGAGCGTGGGTCTGACGTGTTCGCGAAGGAACCATAAATGTAAAAATTGCTATATCGCTTGAATCGAGAGTAGCAGAACGCGCTGGGATTTATGGCTGCTACAGGAAATAAGATGTTAGAGGATCGTGCTAGAAATGTTCAGACAAAATATTGTACTTCTGAGTTCTTATGTTATGTAAGTTTTGTCATTTCGGGATTTGAAATGGAAATTTAAAAATTTGGTAATTAGGTATTGTATATTTGCAGTATAGTGACATGGTAATATAGCAATTTGAATTTTTGGGAATTAAAAAATTTGTTAATTTGTAATTTTGCAAATTAGTAAATTTAGAAATTTAGAAATTGGAAATTTAGAATTTGGAAATTTAGAAATTGGACATTTAGAAATTGGAAATTTAGAAATTTAGAAATTTAGAATTTGGAAATTTAGAAATTGGAAATTTAGAAATTGGAAATTTAGAAATTTAGAAATTTAGAAATTTAGAAATTTAGAAATTTAGAAATTTAGAATTTGGAAATTTAGAAATTGGAAATTTAGAAATTGGAAATTTAGAAATTGGAAATTTAGAAATTTAGAAATTTAGAAATTTAGAAACTTAGAAATTTAGAAACTTAGAAATTTAGAAACTTAGAAATTTAGAATTTGGAAATTTAGAAATTGGAAATTTAGAAATTGGAAATTTAGAAATTGGAAATTTGGAAATTGGAAATTTAGAAATTTAGAAATTTAGAAATTGGAAATTTAGAAATTGGAAATTTAGAAATTTAGAAATTTAGAAACTTAGAAATTTAGAAACTTAGAAATTTAGAAACTTAGAAATTTAGAAACTTAGAAATTTAGAAACTTAGAAATTTAGAAACTTAGAAATTTAGAAACTTAGAAATTTAGAAACTTAGAAATTTAGAAACTTAGAAATTTAGAAATTTAGAAATTTAGAAATTTAGAAATTTAGAAATTTAGAAATTTTGAAATTGGAAATTTAGAAATTGCAAATTTAGAAATTGGAAATTTAGAAATTTAGATCTTTGAAATTTTGGACTTGAAAAATTTAGAAATTTAGAAACACGATAATTACGTAATTTGAACATTTATAAATTATGAAACTAGATAATCTGGTAATTTACTAATGTAATTCGATAATTTGGTAATTTGATAATTAGGTAATTTAATAACATGTTCTTTCGGCCATGTCCTTTCTCGATAACTTAGTAATTATAAACTAAATAATTTAATCAATTCCGTAATTTGATTAATTTAACATTCTCATTAATTCCATAATTTAATATTTCACTAATGAAAGAGTAAATAAGTTCTCAACAATTCACATTGTTGACAAACTAGCAAGATATAATAAAATACAAATTGCAAAAGTTTCCAGTCACTGTTTGGCTAAAATTTTTCTTCTACGCACGTACTTCGTGTGCCATTTTAAAAGCGGAGGATTAAATCCTGAAGGCAAGGACTTGGGTTCGTTCTTTGGTAGTTTTATTGGAAAACGCGTACTTTGCAAAACTTCGACAGTCTTTTTTTTTTGACGGAAGTATAATATTAACGTCCTCCTCCACGAAACTCCACTCATTTCTAAACTCTTCTGAAATTGGTAACAAGCACTGGAGCCCTCTTTTAGTTTTCTTTCGTTGCCATAGTCAAATAACTTGATTGCCTTAGTTATCGTCTTTATTTTTAGTTGTACGACAAAGTTTATTCTCGAAAGTTAAGCAGTATTGAGAGGCTTGCAGATTAAAAGCAATAATTGTTATTGTCTCTTCGTCGTAGAGTATTGCGAAAAATTCTTGTACACAATATTCCTAGATTAATTTTGCAATTTTGTTAAATTGATTAATTTTGAAATACTCATAAATATACGCGTTTTGTAATTTTTCTAAATTCGTTCATTTTGTCATTTTTAAGATCATTAATTGACAGATTGTCAAATTATCAAGTTATTGAATTACCAAATTACTAAAATAAAGATTAAGAAATTATGAAATTATGAAATTATGAAGTTATCAATTTATCAATCTATCAATCTATCAATCTATCAATCTATCAATCTATCAATCTATCAATCTATCAATCTATCAATCTATCAATCTATCAATCTATCAATCTATCAATCTATCAATCTATCAATCTATCAATCTATCAATCTATCAATCTATCAATCTATCAATCTATCAATCTATCAATCTATCAATCTATCAACCTATCAATCTATCAATCTATCAATCTATCAACCTATCAATCTATCAAAATACTAAATTAACAAATTATTTAATAACCAAATTATAAAAATTCAATACTTTGCAACCAACTGATGAATTTTCCACTTTATATCTTACTTTATAATACCACCAGCAACAAAACGCAGAAAGAAGCTAAATTTATGCAAATTAGGGTAACTTAGTTGCTTGAATTCAGGTAACTTAACTACCGCGGTAATTAAGGTAATTAATTCCTACAACTTCGTTTTGGCGAGCTCTCATATAATTACGTTCGAAAATGCGATACACACAGTTTCGACCGAAAACTTGGAATCTCCTGTTACACGGTACCATTATTCTACGCTAAAATGTTATTTTCAATAAACTAAAATAATACAATTAATTAATAACTTTGAAATATTCTAATTTTCTGAAATCAACAATATTTATCGTTTCATCTTCATTTTAATAATATTCTGAATATAGTTACAATGAACACATATAATTTTACAATTTCAACAGTATTTAAACTACAATAAGAAAGTATATTCTTAACACCTGATTTGATGGACTGAAAATATAGGAGAGTATTGTTAATTATCTAAATTTCAATAAACAAGTACGACACTAAAAATATGTTTAAATAGAAGGAAATTTTTAACAGTAGTTATTACTTTTCAACTGAATCAATGATCCAGATTCAGTTATCTCCGTACGATAGTATCTACCCTAATCCCTCATAGTGATTCAAAAGTAGAGACAGCTCTATGGTAACTTATCATTTGTTTTCGCTCACATAGACATCTCGGATTATAGAGGGTTATAGGTAGCGGAATCAAAAGAGGATAAAACATTTCAGTTCACCCCCATATATCACCGGCCTGTGTACGTCTCTAGAAAAATCGATTAACGTGTGGTGTGATATGTACACTTGCGTGTAGACTTCTTTTGGAAAAGGACATATATGCAACTTTTATAGTTTACATACTTCCCTACATACGTGCAGTTTATATACAAACACATATGTAAGTGTAAAAATGTGTAGATGTTCAAGTTATCTAATTTCTTCACTTTCAAATTTATAAATCCCGAAATTTTTTAAATTTGTACATTTCAATTTACAGATTCCCAATTCACATTTGTACATTTGGAAATTTTCAAGTTCCCCAAATTTGCAAATTTATATATTTCTAATTTCAAATTCCAAGTCCCCAAATCTCATTGTCTTCTAATTCAAATTTCTTGAAATTTCGAAGTCCCCAAATCTCTATATCCCCAAATACCAATTTTTCCAAATTTCAACGTTCCCAAATCTAATTTCCCCAAATCCCAAAGCTGTCGAATTCCAAGTCCCCAAATCTCATCGTCTTCAAATTCAAATTTCCCCCAATTCCAAAGTCCCCAAATCTCTATATCCCCAAATACCAATTTTCCCAAATTTCAACGTTCCCAAATCTAATTTCCCCAGATCCCAAAGCTATCGAATTCCAAGTCCCCAAATCTCATCGTCTCCTAATTCAAATTTCCCCAAATTCCAAAGTCCCCAAATCTCATCGTCTTCTAATTCAAATTTCCCCAAATTCCAAAGTCCCCAAATCTCAATATCCCTAAATCCCAATTTTCCCAAATTCCAACGTTTCCAAATCTAATTTTCTTAAATCCCAAAGCTATCGAATTCCAAGTCCCCAAATCTCATCGTCTCCTAATTCAAATTTCCCCAAATTCCAAAGTCCCCAAATCTCATCGTCTTCTAATTCAATTTTCCCCAAATTCCAAAGTCCCCAAATCTCTATATCCCCAAATACCAATTTTCCCAAATTTCAACGTTCCCAAATCTAATTTCCCCAGATCCCAAAGCTATCGAATTCCAAGTCCCCAAATCTCATCGTCTCCTAATTCAAATTTCCCCAAATTCCAAAGTCCCCAAATCTCATAGTCTTCTAATTCAAATTTCCCCAAATTCCAAAGTCCCCAAATCTCAATATCCCTAAATCCCAATTTTCCCAAATTCCAACGTTTCCAAATCTTAATTTCCTTAAATCCCAAAGCTATCGATTCCAAGTCCCCAAATTTCATTTTCTCCTATGTCAAATTTTTCCAAATTTCAAAGTCCCCAAATCTCATAACCTCCCAATTCTATTTTTCCCAAATCTCCACAAATCAAAATTCCACGGTTCGTCCATTAATCCCTAGATCTCAAAATAATCCCTAGAAATAATCCCTATTTCCCACAACCCAAAGTCCCAAAATCCCTAGTACACGCAATTCCTATATCTCCAAATCCCTAGACCTGATCACAAGTGTCCACATCCTGAAATCCCTATATCCCATAAACCTATTCCCAAATTCCTATGTTCCCAATACATCCCTAAATTCCTACGTCCCTAAATAATTTTCATGTCCCTAGTTCACACCTGCATCTCTTAAAATCCACATTTCCATAAACGCCGAAATTTCAAAGTCCCAATATTCCACGCTGCCCAAGTTCCTAAATTAAGAAATTTCTCTGTCCCCAAATTACTCCCTATCAATTCTAAACATTAATTCCCTAAATATCAATATCTCTAAGTTCCCCGAATACTTTCTCAAATTTTTCACCCCCAAATTTCAATCTCCTAAAATTCCTAAAAGTCAGCCAGCAGAATAGCAGTTTTCCTCGGTTGCCATATTTTTGTAAGGGAAGGCAGATTTGCTCTTTACCGTACGACGGGCAATTTGCTTCGGGTTTTTGTCTTCTTTCTTCTCCGAGCCACGACTATTTCCCTAGTACACCTTTATGGACAATCATCGAACGTTCTCTACTATCAGCTCCGACCCTCTTCCGCACAATGGGTCTAGCGTTTCTTTCTTCATATATGAAATAGCTTCAGGCGATATCTCGTTTCGGGGATATCTGGGCGAAAAGAGACGAAAGGGAAACGCACTTGCCGAGATTTAGTGGCACGTTTCCATAGGGAGTTTCGAAAATGGCTGTCCCATGTACCGCCTTCATTTTCTACTTTCTTGCGATCCACCTATGCCTCTCGCTTCGTACATAGCCTGAAAGAACTATGTACTCCTTTTTTTTCGAGATTACGTGCCAGATTTTTCTACTAATGCCCTGTGATTTTACTCTGTCGCTTTCTTTACTTTTCGGACTATCTTTTTGCTGCTGATGAACAAGCGGATTAAGTCGATTTGAATTTTACTATTTGGATGATCGGGTGAATTATCTTGCGAATTTTTGCAATGTTATTTTAGTTGCTAATTTATGTTTTGGGACTTTTACGAGGTCTTTAGATTTTAAATTGAAAGCAATCTTTTTGACTTCATTAATTTATGTTAAGCTTGAAATGTTGGTGCTTTGTGGTGCTAAAAATGATGAATTATTTATTGTATAAATTTTTAGAAATTAATGAAAATTATGGTATACGAAAGATATATTCATGTTTTTATGTTAACACAGCTAAACACGTTCAGATATGTTAATGTATATAATTGTAATATGAGTATTAATTGTTATGAATTTGAGGTTAGGTTATGTTTGTGAATATGTGTTAGAAATTAATGATAGGTGATCATTTTTATAACTTAAAAAATTTTTTAATTTGGAGATGTATTTTTTATATCTACATAAATTTCCAAATTAAAAAATTTTAATATTTATAAATTTGTAAGTTGAAAAATTGAAAGGTCTGTACATTTGTTGGTTGAAAAATGAAGAGATCTGAAAATTTGTATATCGCAAAATTAAAAAATGTGATAATTTGTAAGTAGAAGAATTGAAGAGGTTGAAAAAATTTGAGAATTTTGAAACCAGAAATGTTTCTAATTTCATAAATTCCGAATTACCAAACTTCCAGATTTCTAAACTCGAAAATTTGCAAACGAAAAAGAAAATGAAAATCTAAAAATTTAGTAATCTGAAATATTGAAAATTTCTCAAGTTTCAAATAAAAAATTTTCGTCAATTTTATATTTAACAGGTTCCTCACAATCTTTTCTATTCAACTATAAATTTAAAATAATTAGAACAGACTTGCAAACATTTACGAAACAGCACCGAATCCTGCATAATTTATTCGACATTCGAACGAGTAGCCCTATATTTCAAATAATTTATTAGAATTGTACCACGTAAATTGAAAACCTCGTTCCTGTTTCAACTAAATTCAAATTTTCAATTCGCTTACACGCGGATGTAATTGGTAAACTTTAAATTACGTAAAATTCACCGGAATCGCAGTTTATTTCCAGGACATACAAAATGGTTTTCCAAGTTCATCAACGCGTTTTAAATGTCCGGGTAAATAAAATTATCCTGAAATTTCTACGGACTCGTTGTTCGTTACTTTGTCTATTTGCACGATTTCGATGAAATGATATAAATCGTGTCGATCAAAGCTTGTACTTTATAAATCCGCGGTTACGTTATTACCGATGTATCAATTCCGAATGGGGTAGAAATTGTGTGCCAAATGGTGTTTTATGGTTGGCCGTGAATTATACGTCTGGAAGTTAACACCGTAACGCGTCAAATAAATAAATCGTGCTTTCCTATGTCGTTTCTGGGAGCTGTATAAATGTTTTATGGGGTTTGATAGAATTTAATAGACGGTGTCTTCGGCATTTACGGGTTTACGCGTTGTCATCGCGTTGATGGTATGGCTTACTGTCACTTATCTTTACACCCCTTGTATTGCAGGATACGGTCATAAAATTAGATCAGTTTTTGTGTTAAGGTATTGTGTGTTCGTATATACTCTTTTATGAGAGGAATTAACTAAATATTTTTCGAAATTTAATTATTTTTCTTCAATTTTCTTTAAGTGAAATTAAATTGTTGGATTTGTTAAATTTAATTTGTTAAATTAAAAACTTGATTTCTTAAATTTGGTAAATTTGTTAAATTAAACATTTGATTTGGTAAATTTGGTAAATTTAGATATTTGGAAATCTAGGAATCTAGGGAACTAGATATTAAGAAATCTAGGAATCTAGGGACCTGTATATTTAGAAATGTAGGAATCTAGGGATTTCGATATTTAGAAATCTAAATTTATTAAATTAAAAATTTGATTTGTTAAATTTGTTAAATTTAGATATTTGGAAATCTAGGAATCTAGGGAACTAGATATTAAGAAATCTAGGAATCTAGGGATCTGTATATTTAGAAATCTAGGAATCTAGGGATTTCGATATTTAGAAATCTAAATTTGTTAAATTTAAAATTTGATTTGTTAAATTTAGATATTTGGAAATCTTGGAATCTAGGGATCTAGATATTAAGAAATCTAGGAATCTAGGGAACTAGATATTAAGAAACCTAGGAATCTAGGGACCTGTATATTTAGAAATCTTAGAATCTAGGGATTTCGATATTTAGAAATCTAAATTTGTTAAATAAATATTTGATTTGTGAAATTTGGTAAATTTAGATATTTGGAAATCTAGGAATCTAGGGAACTAGATATTAAGAAATCTAGGAATCTAAGGATCTGTATATTTAGAAATCTAGGAATCTAGGGATTTCGATATTTAGAAATCTAAATTCGTTAAATTAAAAATTTGATTTGTTAAATTTGTTAAGTTTGTTAAATTTAGATATTTGAAAATCTAGGAATCTAGGGATCTAGATATTAAGAAATCTAGGAATCTAGGGATCTGTATATTTAGAAATCTAGGAATCTAGGGATTTCGATATTTAGAAATCTAAATTTGTTAAATTTAAAATTTGTTTTGTTAAATTTAGATATTTGGAAATCTAGGAATCTAGGTATCTAGATATTAAGAAATCTAGCAATCTACGGATCTGAATATTTAGAAATCTAGGAATCTAGGGATTTCGATATTTAGAAATGTAGAAATCTACGGATCTGAATATTTAGAAATCTAGGAATCTAGGAATCTAGGAATTTCGAGACCTAGGAATCTTCCGACCCATATTTAAAAATCTAGTAAACTAGGAATCTAGGTATTCAGTGATCTTCAAATCTGGAAATGTATTTGAAAATTTAGTTACCTATTTGGAGCTTTAATATTGTAAGGACCTAAACGTTTCAAAACCTAGTAGTCTTTGATGCAATATATACCTAGGATTCTAGGGATTTATCTAGAAATCTAGAGATCAGATCTAGGTACCCAGGAACACAGAGATCAATCTAGAACTTTAAGTTTGTAATATATTTAACATAAGTCACACTTTGTTTTCATAAAATTGATATACAACGTAAAAGAATTTAGCAATAAATCCCAAATTGCTGTAAATCCCTATGTTTGTACGTTTTGACGTGCACGTTATGTTCATGTCAAACAGAATGGTCGGGATATCCGGGTACCTCAGTTATACAACTGCGAACATTGTGGTTATTGACACAAGGATTAACCTTCCATATATCCCAGCAACTTTCAAACAAACATAACATTTCTGTCATAAATTCAAAACTTCGCTTCTTATCTTTTCCATTTTGCGCCACTGCGATTACTGCTAAGACGAGAGTTTTTAAAAGCTTGTCAAAAATAGTTGAAATATGACGTTAATAGGTATTTGTATAATCATGAAAAATTCTGTACAACGTGTCATATATGAAATAAATAGCGATATAGCTAGGATCACACGATCAATTGAGCATGAAGAGGAAAGTGAAAGGTCATCAGAAAAGGATACACTCAATTATATGCTGATTAAGTAGGAAAAGGTCATGTGAGATTGTTCAATCGTTCATTAACATCTTCTCGAACCTAACCCCTTGCTGCTCGACTTAAACTTGCGAATACTCAAACCTGCACAACACTGCACATTCTTTATCTGACGATGAACCTACTTTGTCTTTCACACTTGATGCAACATTTTAGTATTCATTCTTTTTAAAATACCGAAAATATTTATTTTTATACATCTCCGTTATTTGCATTGGTGGATTATTTACATCACACGATTCACAACTATGTAACTGTACATTATTTATTTATATTTTGGAAATGACTCACGCAAAAAACAAACATGCGTATTTTGAAAACGATCCCTTGGGCTACAAGAATATGTAATAAAAAGTGGGGGTTCTATTTAAGAAACTGAAGATGACCTTCGATCCAAGGTCAAATTGTTACCACCCTTTGATTTCCTACAACTTTTGTCTGAAACATTTTTATGTTTAAAGTGAGCGAACTTTAGAGATGTCCTGTATGTACATATAAGTCAATTGAGTAGAAAAGTAGCTGGTTACAGGAAAAACATGGAGTAGAATTATTATTAACCAATTATTCGTGATATTTAAAGCTTCTATTGTTAATGTGATAATTATTGTAGGGGAGACTGTGATCCAAAATAGCCTAACCTAAAACCTAACCTAACCTAACCAATTATTCGTGATATTTAAGGGATGTCCTACTGTTAATGTGATAATTATGATACCATGATCCAAACTACCCTAACCTAAAACCTAACCTAACCAGATATTTGTGATACTTAAGGGATGTCCTACTATCAATGTGATAATTATGGTACCATGATCCAAACTACCCTAACCTAAAACCTAACCTAACCAGATATTCGTGATATTTAAGGGATGTCCTACTGTTAATGTGATAATTATGAGACTTTGAAAAAAGTCATTATTCATAAAATAAAAAAAAAATACTGTCGTCCATATATTGATGTATGTATACATTTAATTAGAATAACCTTGTGAAGATTTTTTGGGAGTAACATCGAATGTGAAACGCGTTATAGCCAGAAATGAGTTAAAGACGTTGCTGAGGTCAGCTGCTCGAGTCACCGCGAGATTGCTTTCTATGACTTCGAGAGAGCCACGATTGATATACTTCGTGTAAAATGCATGAGATTACATCTTGTGCCATGCTCCTTCGACTTTTCCACCCACGTACAGTCGAGAGCAAACCAGGCTGTTCGAGAGAAAATATTGTAACCAAGGACAAGAGGTCTCTAGAGATTTTTGGGATTTGAAGGTTTGAGTGGGGGAGAAGGATACGAGAATCGTAAGATTTGGGATCTTTGACATTTTGGGAATTAGGGTTTCGAGGTTATGAGATTTGGGAAAATAGGAGTTGGAGGTTATGAAATTTGGGAAAATTCGGAATTTGGGAAATTTGAATTAGAAGGCGATGAGATTTGGGGATTTTGGAATTTGGGAAAATTGGGATTTGGGGAAATTAAGATTTGAGAACGTTGAAATTTGGGAAAATTGGGATTTGGGGGCTTTGGAATTTGGGGAAATTTGAGTTAGAAGGCGATGAGATTTGGGGATTTTGGAATTTGGGAAAATTATGATTTGGGGACTTTGGAATTTGGGGAAATTTGAATTAGAAGGCGATGAGATTTGGGAACTTTGGAATTTGGGGAAATTGGGATTTGGGGACTTTGGAATTTGGGGAAATTTGAGTTAGAAGGCGATGAGATTTGGGGATTTTGGAATTTGGGAAAATTATGATTTGGGGACATTGAGATTTGGGGACTTTGGAATTTGGGGAAATTTGAATTAGAAGGCGATGAGATTTGGGGACTTTGGAATTTGGAGAAATTGGGATTTGGGGAAATTTGAATTAGAAGGCGATGAGATTTGGGGATTTTCGAATTTGGGAAAATTGGGATTTGGGGACATTGAGATTTGGGGACTTTGGAATTTGGGGAAATTTGAATTAGAAGGCGATGAGATTTGGGGATTTTCGAATTTGGGAAAATTGGGATTTAGGGACATTGAGATTTAGGGACTACGGAATTTGGGAAGATTTGAATTAGAAGGCGATAAGATTTGGGGACTTTGGAAATTGGAGAAACTTGAATTAGAAGACAATAAAATTTTGGGACTAGGAATTCTATAACTTTGGAATTTAGAGAAATCCCAAATAATCATTAATCAGATTATCAATCTTCTTGCAATGTTCACGAAATACCTAACCGAATGTTCCTAACATCAAACCCGTGATACAAAAAGTAAATTCTAAAGCAACATAAATTCATAGCAAACTACTTTTGCTATGTCCTTAAAGAATTCATTCTTTCAATACTGAACATTTCACCAACTTCACTTTTGTCACTTCAGTTCCTTTATGAATTAATATTATATGTTTTTGTTACATAAACGGGTGAGACTAAGGCCAATAAGGGCGAACGATAACTCTTCATCAAAAATGCAATTTCCCGCGAAGAATGGGAAGATAATAAGATTTCGACGAGCTAGAAAGCAAAGGAGATAAAATTCAAAAATTGAGGAGAAATGAGTGTTGCTTCGTGATAGCACGCAAGGTAATGGAGCAACACGAACTCTAGCGCTGTTCACATTTTTCTTGATAGCACTTGAAAAATGGTGGTTCAGTTAACGTGGATTATTGGTCCGTTCTAGATGAGGTAAAAATAGAGAAAATTTTAAAATGGGCAATTGAAACAAGATAATTGGAACAAGCAATTAAATCTCGTCACGTAACCAAGTTCCCCATAATAGTCCCCCAAAAAGAAAGTACATCTAAAATGAGATTCTACACAAATCCCAAGTGCACCCAGTTTTCAGTGAAAAATACGTGTCATTGTAAACCTAAAATCCAACGCGGCACCTAAAACTTTATTTCCTGTTCCGATTCCTTCGAAAATACGAGTCTGGCGATATCAAAATACATTGGTCCACTTAAATACCGACCTTCTGATAATGGACAGCTATTGTAGTGTCCTATCGACATTCGATACGACACGGGGTCAGGGTACACCGTGAAAGAGTAGAAAGGATTGCTAAGAACGAGACCCAGTTCGGTGTAATGGTCTGCAACCAAGCACCGCTCGTGTTTGTCGTCACCTTTGCCACCATAGTCATTTGTATCGACATAGCTGGCCTATGGCCACACGTTCTCTGCAACCCGATCGATCGTTTCGATTTATACGAAAGTAATTAATCCACAGAACGAAGGAGTTATGTAGGGTCGTGGGTGGTTCGGGAAGGGATAGAAATTCGATGCTTGTGGGCTTGCGGACCAACATTCCAGAGAAGCTCAAACATACTGCAACGCCTGCTAGAGCCAATTGGTCGGAGTTGCTTGGATCGTGGCCAACTACGCTATCCTGTCCACGGACGCATATCTCGAAGTCCCGAGGAACAACGATACCACGTATAGATGAACGAAGAAGGATGAAGAAAGTACGGAACCAGAAAGATATCTGCTATATCACCGGAAATGGAAGTAGGCAGAGGCCAGCAACTTTACTCGTTACTTTACTCCGACGGAAAAAACCGGGATACGTGCATCTCGACCTAATGAATCGCCATGAACTGTCCGCAAGATCTATTTCTAGGTGCAACTTTTACACTTTCCTTTAATATCACAGTTTTTAATAAGTATAACTCTTACTACGTATGGAACACATTAGGATCACATTAGGTGATACTGATGTGACTCGAGAGTGGATATTGATGTGCCATCAGGAGTTGACACTGATGTGACATCAAGAGTGGACATTGATGTGACATCAAGAGTAGATACTGATGTGACATCATGAGTTGACACTGATGTGACTCAAAAGTGGATATTGATGTGACATCATGAGTTGACACTGATGTGACATCATGAGTTGACACTGATGTGACTCAAGAGTTAACACTGATGTGACATCATGAGTTGACACTGATGTGACATCATGAATTGACACTGATGTGACATCATAAGTTGACACTGATGTGACTCAAGAGTTAACACTGATGTTACTCAAGAGTAGATACTGATGTGACATCATGAGTTGACACTGATGTGACATCATGAATTGACACTGATGTGACTCATGAGTTGACATTGATGTGACTCAAGAATTGATACTGATTTGATTCAAGAATTGACACTGATGTGACTCAAGAATTGACACTGATGTGACATCATGAGTTGACACTGATGTGACTCAAGAGTTAACACTGATGTTACTCAAGAGTAGATACTGATGTGACATCATGAGTTGACACTGATGTGACTCAAGAGTTGACACTGATGTTACTCAAGAGTAGATACTGATGTGACATCATGAGTTGACACTGATGTGACATCATGAATTGACACTGATGTGACTCAAGAATTGACACTGATGTTACTCAAGAGTTAACACTGATCTGACTCAAAAGTTGACACTAATCTGACACTTACTTTTCTCTTTTTGAATTGTACTCCTTACTCCTGATTATTACTATCCAATCAACTCCATATAGGTAGTTGGTATAATGTGTAGGTTAGTTTGATTAACTGTCAAACAGATGAAAATGGTGTTAAATCTTTCTATCTTGGATTGCAAATTAGGTGACACTAATCTGAACATCACTGCCTTCCTTCTTTTCTGAAATTGCCCTTATTTTTGTACTTATGAGATAAATAATGAGCTTGATAAAACCACATGCAGGTAATTGGAACAATATGTTACTGATGTTTGGTACCAATAAACTACTAGCTTCTCCCATATACAAAATATGTGCATGTCGAACCTCAATAAAGTTTGATTACATCAAACTTCACATTTGTATACACACATGAAATATCAATAAATGATCATTAACAGTTAACTTCATTTTAAGGGTTCCCTCTAGCTCCTCCATAAGTTGTGATCACATAAGATGGAATTGATTTTTCTGTCGAACTTTCCAATAAAACTGTTTGTCCACTCCATCATAAATCCTTAGCGAAAGGTTAAAAGCAATGGCATGTCCCGTTGCAAAAGTGCTTCCCAAAGAGGATCCCATTAATTATACTCATAAAATTGTAACACCTAAAACCGGGTTTCCACGTTGTTACAAGCGTATCGCTTTTGTTACTATTGAATGGTATCCTTTGTTGTGTCAGACGCCAACCCTCGATCACGATTACCGAAGAAAATTTCACGACATAAAGCGCCGGAGGAGAAATATCCCTTAAGTGAACCATTTGTTACCGAGACAGGGTCACAATTCATTGAGAAGAGAAATGACGGGTAAAGGGGATGAAGAGGCCGAGAGAGAAAAAAAAGACGGTAATGTAACGAGGGTTGTGATCCTAAGAACACTTAGACATTTCAGCAAAGCTATAAAATATCTCCTTAGGGTATTGGCAGAGTAAAATTGCGGGCTATGGCGAAAGTCAGGGAACACTTCATTCTATTTCCACACGGTTTATCTTGGTTCCATCAAATTCTTAACCACGTGAAATTTGGAATTTTAGAGGGAAGTTTGAATTAGAATTTTGACATGTAGCACCTTTTGCAATGAGATCAAATTTTTAATTATATTCTGTTAAATATAGCAATGGTATACTAGAGGTTTCTGATGATGGGACATGTGATCCCTTTCTGCCACGAATTTTTAAATAATTCTATGACCTCTTGCAAAGAGATGATTTGAATTTTTAATTATAGTATATCTCGAATGCTGTATCAGATCAAAAATTTCGGAGTATTTGTGTTAGAGCTTTGTGATAATGGGACGTGTGTCCCCTGGAGACAGGATGATACATGTATCCCCCTAAAGCAGATAAATTATTATCTTGTTGATCCTGCTACTGGGATTCAACCACGTGTGTCTGTGTCATTTGAGAATTTAGGATTGCTATTATATGATAGAGATTCGATCAGAAACTGTTGCGGTGATTTTATTTCCTTCACTAAGTTGTAACAAATTTTAATTTGCTGTAATTTCATTCAATTACTGCGTTACTAGAATATTTTCTTGTATTGTGTTTTTAATGAACTAAATGGGATTTTTGTGTGAAATTTGGGTTTTGGGGATTTTTGGGCAATTGCCAGAGAAAGTCAACGAAGTCTTTTTGTCACTAGACCCTTAAATGGATGCCAAAGTCCATAGAACAGTTTCTATAAACTTAATTTGAATTCAAAGTATCTGACACTTTTTGAGCGAATGTGGCACGTGTCACTGTACAATACACACATCGGGTACTGAACGACCCCTTAATGGCTCGCTAGAAGTCTCGCCAATGTCGGGGAAAGAAGCTCGAGAACTAATTACGAACTTTAATGGATCGCGAGAAGAACAGGCTCGATCCGGTAAATGACTATCTTTAAAGTTCTAACTCTAACAATTATGGACGGTTAGCTGCCTCAGCAGACATACACGGTGTCGTTTGCAATTTCAGTTACGGTAAGAATACGTCGGAGAAAATTTTATCACATAAAAGTGTCGTAAAATCGGACTTATGATGCATCAATTCAAAGCTTAAAGTTTGCTGAATACTATTAAGTAAAGTTTTCTTAGATGTCTTTATCGTGAAGTGGTGATTTGTGTAAATTAGTAAACGCAGGACGTTTTGAGGGTTATTAGATACAAAGTGTAGTGAGGTTATTTAATGATCTGTGCAATGTTAGGAATATTTAAACTTTCTACATTTTTTATATTTTCCAAATTATTCAAATTTACATATTTTGTAAACTTTCTAAATTTTCTACATTTTCCAAAGTTTCCAAACTTCCCAAATTTCCAAATTTCAAATTTCCCAACCCTCCCAAAGTCCAAATTTAAATTACAAAATTTCCGAATCTCTAATTTCCCAAATACCTAAATTTTCAAATCTCTAATTTCCCAAA
The DNA here is from genome assembly GCA_945859595.2 of Megachile willughbiella. Lineage (NCBI taxonomy): Eukaryota > Metazoa > Arthropoda > Insecta > Hymenoptera > Megachilidae > Megachile > Megachile willughbiella. The sequence goes on from OX243807.1 coordinate 7,335,123, forward strand.
TCCCTAAATTTCCAAATCTCTAAATTTTCAAATCCTTAATTTTCCGAATTTCTAATTTCTCAAATCCCTAAATTTCCAAATTTCTAATTTCTCAAACCCCTAATTTCCCAAATCTCTAAAATTTCAAATCCCTAATTTCCCAAATCCTTAATTTTCCAAATTTCTAATTTCCCAAATCCCTAAATTTCCAAATCTCTAATTTCTCAAACCCCTAATTCCCCAACTCCCCTAATTCCCCAACCCCTTTATTCCCCAACCCCCTAATTCCCCAGCCCCCTAATTTCCCAAATCCCTAAATTTCCAAATCTCTAATTTTCCAAATTCCTAAATTTCCAAATCCTAAATTTCCAAATTTTCTAAAGTTTCCAAATCTCCCAAATTTCCAAATTTCAAATATTCCAACCCTCCCAAAGTCCAAATTTAAATTACTAAATTTCCAAATCTCTAATTTCCCAAATACCTAAATTTTCAAATCTCTAATTTCCCAAATCCCTAAATTTCCAAATCTCTAAATTTTCAAATCCTTAATTTTCCAAATTTCTAATTTCTCAAATTCCTAAATTTCCAAATTTCTAATTTCTCAAACCCCTAATTCCCCAACCCCTAATTTCCCAAATCTCTAAATTTTCAAATCCCTAATTTCCCAAATCCTTAATTTTCCAAATTTCTAATTTCCCAAATCCCTAAATTTCCAAATCTCTAATTTCTCAAACCCCTAATTCCCCAACTCCCCTAATTCCCCAACCCCTTTATTCCCCAACCCCCTAATTCCCCAGCCCCCTAATTTCCCAAATCCCTAAATTTCCAAATCTCTAATTTTCCAAATTCCTAAATTTCCAAATCCTAAATTTCCAAATTTTCTAAAGTTTCCAAATCTCCCAAATTTCCAAATTTCAAATATTCCAACCCTCCCAAAGTCCAAATTTAAATTACTAAATTTCCAAATCTCTAATTTCCCAAATACCTAAATTTTCAAATCTCTAATTTCCCAAATCCCTAAATTTCCAAATCTCTAAATTTTCAAATCCTTAATTTTCCAAATTTCTAATTTCTCAAATTCCTAAATTTCCAAATTTCTAATTTCTCAAACCCCTAATTCCCCAACCCCTAATTTCCCAAATCTCTAAATTTTCAAATCCCTAATTTCCCAAATCCTTAATTTTCCAAATTTCTAATTTCCCAAATCCCTAAATTTCCAAATCTCTAATTTCTCAAACCCCTAATTCCCCAACTCCCCTAATTCCCCAACCCCTTTATTCCCCAACCCCCTAATTCTCCAGCCCCCTAATTTCCCAAATCCCTAAATTTCCAAATCTCTAATTTTCCAAATCCCTAAATTTCAAAATCCTAAATTTCCAAATTTTCTAAAGTTTCCAAATCTCCCAAATTTCCAAATTTCAAATATTCCAACCCTCCCAAATTCCAAATTTAAATTTCGAATTTTCCCAACTGTCCAAACTTCCCAACTAAAATTCCCCAAATTTCCAAAACTCCAAACATCTATTATCTCTAAATTTTCAACCTGTACCTGACTTTCTAGTAACAAAATCGGCTCGATACACCCCAGCCGGCTAAATCCAATACAAACGCGCGAATCGAAGAATTTCAACCACCGTGAACGCAATGTGTAAATTAAAAACGATTATCGGCGTTTCCATCGTAAAGTTCAATTTCTTATAGACTTTCGATAGTCTGCCGCTGCATTTACCCTACTTTTACAATACCTACACTGCAGCAGTCGGGAGTTTTTCCTTATCGCCGGGCAATCACAATATCTCCTGGGGCAATACGAGAACCTTGCTTTAAGTACCTTCCATTCGATGCCTCTCTTATTTCTATTTGCACACTTCCGGGGATACGCGAGTGGGAATCGATAATGCAACACGAGTATTTAACGGATATATACGGAACTCGTAAGACATCATGTGAGGCACAGTGCTTGGCACAATAAGGAAACGTTCAGATCTGTTGCACAGGAGAGACGGTGTAAGGTTACGTTAGATTCCTGTAAGATGGCGATTGTTCTTCAGTATTTATTATCTATTTTACCTATTATTTTTTATTTGTTTATTTTCATTTGTTATTCATTACCCATTGTACACTATCCATAATTACTATTTATTTATTATTCATTGTTTATTGTTTATTACTTCTTCATTCTCTGTTATTCATTATTCATTATGCATTGTTTACTGTTCATTGTTCGTTGTCCATAATTTATCATATACCATGTAGTATAAGCCATTCATCCATTTATCATTTACTATAATTTATCGATGTGACAATTTTTCATTGGAGATGTGTTTTGCTACAAAGTATAAGTTTTTATTTTAATTGCTAATTTAATGTAACTTAATCTAACATAACCTGATTTAACCCAACCTTCCCTAATATAACCTAAACAGCGTTGCTACTCCATGTCAAATTATTTTAGTAAAATGTCTACTTTGTCTAATGTAACCTAACCTATCTAACCCAACGTTCCCTAATATAACCTAAACAGTGTTGCTACTCCACGTCAAATTATTTTAGTAAAATGTCTACTTTGTCTAATGTAACCTAACCTATAATCTAACCCAACCTAGTATAACCTAAACAGTGTTGCTACTCCATGTCAAATTATTTTAGTAAAATGTCTACTTTGTCTAATGTAACCTAACCTATAATCTAACCCAACCTAATATAACCTAAACAGTGTTGCTACTCCATGTCAAATTATTTTAGTAAAATGTCTCCTTTGTCTAACGTAACCTAACCTGTCTAACCCAACCTTCTCTAATATAACCTAAACAGTGTTGCTACTCCATGTAAAATTATTATAATAAAATGTCTCTCTTGTGTAAGGATTAACAAAGTTATGGTTATTTTGGTTTAAGGTGTCCACTTAATATAATTTTCTGCATTTTATCCCTTTGAGAACCTTCGAAGCTTACTTGTGGATTGTGAAGCTACATTTTTAACCTTTTTAACGTTCCCTTTGAGTCTCAAGCGGTTATAAGTCTTTGCCCACTGTTCTGAATTCGTAAGATTGCGGTTACTTAAGGAATGTCCGAAAGCTTCCAAGGAACGACTTTGAGGGGTTCTTTATGTTTACGAATGTTGTGGAGTTGTACTAAATATTGTAACAATTTATGTTATTTTTAACAGAGAAAAACTGTGGGTCAAAAATATAGAGGATAAAGTAGTTGTTCAATCAACTTATATTCCTGATTGATTATGTATTTTTATAGTTAATATTTGTTTTTTTGCGTATAAGATTATCAAATTTAAAAATCACGAATTTTAATAAATAGACTATTTGAGTATTTAAATTTTATATTATCTTAATCTATAAATTAACAAATTTCTAACCCAAATTAATTAATATAAATTAAAAAAAGTTTGTAACCAGAAATTTAGAAACCTTGAAAATTTCTGAATTTCCCTAAATCAACAAATTACTAACTTGCAGCCCCAAAAATCTGAAAACATCTAACTATCCGAAATTGCATTTAGAAATGTACATTTCTCAAAAATGCATTTTGCACTACTCACTAATAAAATAGTTACGAGGTGTGACATACATTCGTTAAAAAATTGTAAATTAAGAAGAAATGTGAAGGATCATTATCAAGATTCGGGATGAGGTAGCTAAATTGTCATTGTGTCAAAAAAGGGGCTCGAATCGTTAAGGATCGCTCGAGAATGATATCCTCATGACTCTTCGTTAGATCGTTCGTTGTAATGAAGTGTCTGATGAAAAGATCACTCAAGATACCGTGTCCTCTTCATAGAATAGCTCACTAATGAACTTACCGAAGTGACATGTTCTCTTCTAAGCAACCTACTCGTCACGCAATAAACAACTATGTTCTATACAATATGGTGCTTAGACCCAGATACCAAAAATAGCTACTTTCACAATTTCTTTCAAATAACTTCTTTCATTGCAAATTAATTTTTAACACGTTGTCATAGTAACAAATTGATGCTCGTGACAATGGCTGCCACAAATGAATTTTTTTGTGAAACTGTTGTTGTGTTATATTTTATTAATTTATGAAAATTAATTTTTAAAGCTATTGTTATTGTTGGAGAATGTTTTATAAATTCATGAAAATTAATTTATAAAGCTGTTGTTATTATTGTATGATGTTTTATAAATTCATGAAAATTAATTTATAAAGCTGTTGTTATTATTGTATGATGTTTTATAAATTCATGAAAATTATTTTATAAAACTGTGCATCAAATTATTAAAATAACGAAAAAAAATTTAATTATTCATGACGAAAATTGTTTAAATAAAAATATGAAAATTACTGTTAAATTATTAGATTATTAAATTACAAAATAGCTCTTACTATTCAAATACTAAAATTAAAAAATCAAAAATAAAACATTCGATAATTTTATAAACCAGTTCATAACAGTTTACACAATAAACTATAAACTCCAAAATTAATAGTGAAAAATGTTCACCAGTAAACCCTAGTATTAAACTAGGTAATATTACGTGTTAATGTAATATTCATATCGAATTTTAAAAGTGATATCAGTCTGTGATTTGATATATATGTGATTTGTGTGCAGAAAATATCCACTCATATGTGGAGACCGAAATATCTGTTGCAAGAATGTTTAAACACGAACTGTCTGCAACTTTTAGAAGCAGTAAATATTTCAACAGAGCAGGATATGAAAGCATCACAGAACTTATACTTAGCAATAAATATCTGTATCTAAACGGTAACGTATTTTTAAGTGGGGTCGAAACCAAGATAGCGAGAACGTTGTCTGACTTCGATAGATTTATGACTGGGATTTATACTGATCTCAGTGCTAAAAAGAACGTGTGACAGTATCCAGAAACCAGTTCAGACTCAACCATAGCTGGTGTCCAGACGGACACGTAATTATTGAGTTTTATAAGATTGATCGCTTTTAGAGGTATTGAGGTTAGGAACAGCAAGTAACCTAATTGCACTCTGTCTAGCGAGAGCGTGCACGGTATTTTTATGTGGACAGCATTAATACTAAATTTGAAAATTTTCAAGCTTTTAAGTTGTATACATTTTCTGGAAGTTGTAAATTAAAGATTAATTTGTAAACTTTAGAATTTCTAGGTGTTATTTATATTCACAAATTCCAAAGTATTTTTCATGTAACTAAATTCACAAATTCCAAAATTCCAAAGTATCTAAATTCATAAATCCCTAAATTTCCAAATACTTACATATCTAAACCCCAAATTTCCAAATCCCCAATTTCCCAAATTCCTAAATTCCCAAATCCCTAATTTCCCCAATTCCTAAATTTCCAAATTCCTAATTTCCCAAATCCAGAATTTTCCAAATTCCTAATTTCCCAAATCCAGAATTTCCCAAATTTCTAATTTCCCAAACCCCTAATTCCCCAAATCCCTAAATACTCAAATTCCTAACTTCCCAAACCCCTAATTCCCCAACCCCCTAATTTCCCAAATCCCTAATTTCTCAAATTCCTAATTTTCCAACCCCCTAATTCCCCAACCCCTAATTTCTCAAACCCCTAATTCACCAACCCCCTAATTTCTCAAATCCCTAATTTCCGAAACCCCTAATTCCCCAACCCCCTAATTTCCCAAATCCCAAAATTCTCAAATTCCTAATTTTCCAACCCCCTAATTCCCCAACCCCCTAATTTCTCAAACCCCTAATTCACCAACCCCCTAATTTCTCAAATCCTTAATTTCCCAAACCCCTAATTTCCCAAACCCCTAATTCCCCAACTCCCTAATTCCCCAAATTCCAAAATTCCCAAATCTCCATTTTGCAAATTAAACTTCCAAACCCTTAAAATTTTCCAATATTCAAATCTTCCACCTTGCAATTTCCTAACTTGGACAATTTAAACCTGCACCCAAAAACAAAAATAAAAAATAATAAAAAGTCATAGGTGCAGAAATTGCATTCAAAAATGCAATCAACTTCGACAGCTCAAAGATTCAAGCAGCACTCGCGCTACAGAAAGTAAATTTATCGAACTTGGACATTTACGGTATTACAAATTCGACAGTTCTGAAATTATAAAGTTCGAATGTTCTATACTTCAGGAAGTTCAACAGCTTCAGGAATTCGAAGCAAACACTGATTTAAAAGCGATTCGAAGTTCTGCTTTTCTTGCTCGATGAAATATTCTTCTGAGATGTACATAGGTACGTGGAGAACCGGCAAACGTCAATGCAGGGTTTTTCAGTGGTTCGCTCAAGTTTACATACGATCTCTGCAAACGTGGCAGTGTTTCAACTTTGAAATAGTGTCTTGTGCATGATTCATGTTGAGAGTCGAATGTAATTTCTAACTTCTCTATTCTGTTTTTGGAGATTTGTACTTTAGCTGCTTTGTAGTTGGAAATAACTTCCGGTTTGTTACGTGAAATTTTATGATATGTGTTCATATTGTATGTTCATATATGACATATTTTATGATATATGTAGGAAGTACATGTACTTTAGCTGCTTTGTAATTGGAAATAACTTGTAATTTGTTACGTGAAATTTTATGACATATGTTCATATGTACATGTACATATACATATGTATAATACATGTACACATATTAATATACATATATTGTACATTATAGTATGTATTTTTGTAGACATTTATATTGTGTATTTGTGTACATAATATGTATAATTAATTTGTATGTTTGTATAGATTCATATGAGTTCTATATATATGTGTACATATGTGTACCTATATGATAGTATAATTGTGTTACAATACAATATAGTAATAAATGTACATGTATATTATAATGCAATTAGATGGCCAAAGTACATATTGTATTGTAATACAATACAGATATAATAAAACATATACATATGTATCATGTCACATATGATAATTACATATATGATGTAAAATCAGATTAAAAATGTAGAATACCATATCGAACGTCTATATATTTTTCATTCGAAAACGTTTGTGGCATTCCGGAATGACGCTGAATAATTTACTAATGACAGAAGTCGCATTTAACAACCACACATAATAAATGCGCCTCCCATAAACACACTAAATGCAAATGTCGCTGATTTACTCCTACTTTGAATTATAGTGACCACACTCCCGTTACTGTTTCACTCGTATCCTGTACTTTTATAATAATTTTTAACACCTTCATTAACAATTGTGTTTCAAAACAAATTTTACACAGGAGAGACTGTTAGTATGATCTATTTTTTTTTAAATTTTTTATTGCCGTTTCTAAAACATATTTTACACAAAGGATAATCTTTGAGAGATTGCTACGTATTCTCCATTTTCCTTGCACTTTTTAACTCCCTCAATTTCTATTGTTTTAAAACGCATTTCACAAAGAGGGTGATTTTTTAGAGATAATAAAATTCATAAAATATAAGGAATTGAAAATCTATAAAAATTAATAAAAATTCTGTTAATTAATATTATACAAAACTCTTTCACATTTAAACTGACGATAAATAATTTTATTTCCTACAGAAAATGTCTTCCACTCCTGAAAACATGTGAAGAGTCATTTTAACACGGAGTTAATTAAAATTTGAAGTTTCCTCATTTAAAGGCAGCATAATTGAAGAAACAGCGGTGAAGAATTTAAGTTACATGACGCGAACTCACTTCACATCGTAAATCTTAATAATGAATGACAACTGAAGCGAGAACGTTTCGCAATGATCTCAAGTTTAAATTAAATTTTGAATAAAGTATGTTACAACGACTGACAGATAATTAATATGAAAATTACCTGCGATAGTTGTTTGAATGGTTAATGGAGTATGCTTGAAGGAAATTGATTAACGTTATATCCAATTCCGTTGCAATTAAAATTTCCAATTAAACATTAGTTATTTTCAATCGAATGCGGTGAACAAAGATGTCAAATTTTTTTTTTCAAAATTAAAATTATTGATTTTTGTGATCTAATTTAAAAGCACAAAATAGAACAAAGTATTTGTAGTTGCATTATTTGTTATTTTGAATAAAAACAATTCTAAAATTGTTGAAGAGTAATAATTTTTATTTATTCAGGAATCTGTGTCAATCTTCTTAATGTGATAATACTTCCTCAGATATTTTTAAACACAAAAAATATGTGCAATAATGTGTAATAAAGTTGTGAAATATTTGAGAATAAAAATGATCAATTTTCTATGAAATATCCCCAATAAATTTGATCTTAGAATACACTATAAAAATATTGGTAATTTTTATTTCAGATAAAATTAATTTATAATTTTAGTACAAAATGAATTGACCAAAATAAACATGATTTTATACAAAATGAATTTTGGACAAAATTTACTACATATTCTATCACGTGAAAAGTGAGGTTATGAAACTTTAGACGAAATGAACATATAATTTCAGAGAAAATGTACCACATTTTCTATCATGTGAAAAGGTTATGAAACTTTAGACGAAATGAACAAATAATTTCAGAGAAAATTTGCTACATTTTCTATCACGTGAAAAGGTTATGAAATTTTAGACGAACTGAACATATAATTTCAGAGAAAATTTACTACATTTTCTATCGCATAAAGAGTAAAGTTATGAAACAGATAACCAGAATTTCCGACAAAATTTTATATCGCATAAAAGGTAGGGTTACGAAACCTTTTAAGCACTGATTGTCTCGGAGAAATCTGTGAAACGTATTTAATCCCGAAGAAGACAGAATAAAATTAACGAATATAAGTTTTATAACAAAAAGAGCATCTGTGCATGTTTTAACCGGTACTTATCCACAGCTCGTTACACCATTGTTGATTACAAAGGACGAACTTTAATCGAAATGAGAGGAACAGTATTAGGATAGGAAATTTCCAAGTAAATCCATGAACGACAGCAAGTCGGATTAAAACAGAAGGGGTTTTAATGAATCCTTGATGAAGCATCAAAGGTGGCAAGTAACAAGGACACTGAGGCTTCGATACAGGTTGCTAAAGTATCCATCAACGAGGCAATCGACTGAGTGCATTGTGCAAATGAAAAGCGAACGGAGAGCAACAATTACCTAGATGCCTTCCATCAAATTTTTCATGAAAATCCATAAACCATTACTTCTTCCATCCCTGTTACACGCATAACGTATGTTATCATTGTAAACAGTGATTTTTGTAATAATATTATTTGAAAGCTTTTCTATTTCATGTTTTCGTAACACGTTCACCTCATGTGGTGTTTTTGGTTTGTTTTTTTAGGTAGATAAATTCACATATGTTATCTTTCGTTATTGTCCTCGTTTTTGAGAGTTGCACACGTTTGTTTTATTTGTTATTGGTGTTCAATTGCATGTAGCTTATATTCAATTATATATGTTTTTTACACATATGACGTATGACGCATATGACACATATGACACATATGATACATATGATACATATGACACATATGACACATATGATACATATGATACATATGATACATATGACACATATGACACATATGACACATATGATACATATGACACATATGACGCATATGACACATATGACATACATGACACATATGACACATATGACGCATATGACACATATGACACATATGGCATATATGTCACATATAATACATATGATGAATTAGAAACTTCTAAATTTTTAAACTTCCAAATTCCTTATTTCCCAAATTAATAAATTCACAAATTTCTAAATTCCCAAGTCTCCAAATCCCCAAATTCCCAAACTCCCAAATTCCCAAATCCCCAAATCCCCAAATCGCAAAATCCCCAAATTCCCAAATCCCCGAATTCCCAAATTCCAAAATTCCCAATCTCCCGAATTCCTAACTTCCAAATTCCCTATTTCCCAAATTAACAAGTTCCAAAACTGCAAAGTTCCCAAATTTACAAATTCCCAACTTCCCAACTTCCCAAATCTTTAAGAATATCCAGACTAATTCCAAATACCCCCAATTTCCCAAATCGCCCATATTCCCCTATTCCCCTATTCCCTTTGTTGAACCTCATATCACAGCGCCATTGAAAGGCATCCTCTAACAAGCTAAATGACGAAAGATCTTCCCCATCGATTAGTCCAACCTAACCCAGCGAAATTCGTAAAGTGTTCCAGAATGTTGAATACGGCTAGCAGTGCATAACGCCGAATGGCCAGCTATATTCGATGACACGTTACGTTGGATCTGTCGACTGGTTAAATACGTTGGGTGATTCGACGTGTCGGATCTCCCCTGGTCTCGCGTGTATCATTCCTCCAGTTATATAGCCAACTACGCGCATGGTTTCCCGTGCGAAATATGTTACGCGATTAAGAGGGTTCCTATCCTTAATTTAGGGTGGCTTGAACGGTTTAAATCGGATTAATGTAAATTGAATCGCGTTTCAATGCGTTCCGTAAAACACCATTTAAACAAAACTATATCAATGGCGATATAAACCGTTAAATATGCTTTTCACCGGCCATTATATTGCGACACTTCCTTTCGCACCGTATAATTTGTTTCGTGCTGAAGTACTCGAAATTTATGCTGTAATAAATGTCTCTGACTTCTTGAGACTCGAGAACGACACTTTACGACGTTCACGTTTTTCACGATCTCTTTTTTTTTTATTTATTTTGCACCTCTCTTTGGCGAATAAGGGACGTCGTTGAAAAAATGAAATGGAGAATGAATCGAAGGACATTGTGTAATTATTAATTAAATTAACTGATAATCAAAATTATTACTCTGCAATAGTCAAGCAAATCAACATAATTCACTCTGCAATTATTAATCAAATATTAATCAAGAGTAAATTATATTGATTCATCCATCAAAATAATTAATTCCGTAATAATTAACCAAGATTACAAGATTTTGTAATGAGTGCACTTCCACTTATTATTGTCATTTTTAACCAAATTTTGTAATATAAAATATAAAAAGTGGAAAATGAGTCATTTAGGGAGATCCAGTGTAAAAGTGATAACGTCTTTAATGACGTGGTTCTCATACCGTGAAGTAAACTCATCTGAGGCGTTAAATGGTCAACTCTGCATATATTGCATTCTAGGTTAAGTAATTCTGCTTACGTTAGGCACGTAGACATTGGGGCAATTTCGTTTGATGTGGTAATTTAGCACGTTGCATTCGAGTTTACACACAATGAGTGATTGGGTCGCTGGGGATTTATATATGCAACACGCAGGTATTAAGGTGTATTTAATAACCGTCTAATTACATTTCGTATCATGTTATCCAGGTACAATTTCCTGTTTGATTGAATGTGATTCGTTGAAATCTCAAAATTTCACACAACAACGAAAGCTTTTACTTTGCAGAAAAATATCTGATTATAAATAGAGAAACAAAGCAGAAGTATCAGAAAATTATAATTATGAATACTATTTTTTGAGAAAAAATATAATAGAATTACACCATGGAAATACTGTGAATAAGTATCGATAATCCAGTTTGTGTGTTCAAACATGGCTTTATATCCATAAAAAAATGATTAAAAATTTTCATTTTAATATTTCAAGAAATTTCATATTATTTGAAACGTGTACAACAGTATTTATTTACGGAACATAAATAATATCCATTTAATATGTAACGCAGTACGTAATGAACCGTCGTAAATATTTGAATATTTCTGTAGTTTGTTTATTCAACAGGATAAAGTCCTTTTAAAATATATCTACCTGTAAATGTTCATTTCTACACGAATAAATATTATTTCAAAAGAGAAATCTTTCGCTTTAATTTACCATTAAATACAATTTTATTTAAAAATATAATTATGGAATATTGACATGTGACCCGTGTTTGGAAGCAAATCAATTTCAATTCAATGTACAGCTTATTTAAAAATATATTCATATAATTAACAGGTGTTAATAATACTCTTTTTATTTCAGGTACAAAAAAATTGTACCAAAGTTTGAAACAGTTATTATGAAATTATAAACGAAATGTCAGAATTCATATGCATTGCATATGAAGTGACAGAAATTTGACATGGTCAATATTTTATATATTGTTACCTGATTTTTGGAGACGGTAAAATGGACACACTCAATTGTAAACTTACCTGCAACAGAAAGAGAAAAAATAATTAGTTTCGTATTACATTCACATTAAAAAATTATGATATTTACTCGTTTTGACAATTTTTCCATAATTTCAATACTTTAATACAACCTCACTATTTACTTTTGTGATAAAAAATTTGTCTACGAAATTTTTATGTCACGGTCTACAAACAAGTAATAATTATTCTTGGTTTACAACTATTTCAATTTTATTGGAAAAATGCGTTTCAGAATTCATAAATAAATTTTGCATCAGAAACAAAAATTATTCACGACTATCTGTATTTTATCGAAAATTTGTGTTTCAAGATCTGTAAACAAATTTTCACTCGAAAAAAAAAATTACTACTATTCATCCAAAAATAGAGATATAAGATCTCTAAATAAATTCCAATTCAACCTAAAAATTCTCCATTCATAAATACCAGTTTCATTCGAAACACAAGGATATTTAAAATAATTCCCAACTCCCCCAATCATCAAGATTTCCCGCCATAATTTAAAACGACGCCATACTGGTAACTCGATAGCGTTGCAACTGCAATCACGCAACGAAGTCTCCTAAATAGTATCGTCCAGTTACAAATCTCGTATCGTTCAAACTAAAAACCATTGCAAAGGGCTTTTCACCCGGTTGTCGACGCGGCGTGCAACTCAGCGGCAGAAAAGTGCTTTCTATTAGCCACGTGTTAATTCGGTTCAATTGGCAAGTCGACCGAACATTTCGACAGAAAAGATTTAACACGATACGAAGGACACCGAGTGAATTTTCGCGTAACTTCTCCTGGTACTTTCGCGCGTGCACGTTCGAACCAGAAATTCCGCATTGCGGACTATCGGGGTTGAATTCGCAGACCGGCCACATATACCGGGTGCTCCCCAGCCTCCCTGCTCCACCGTTTGTACAGTCAACAGCAAATTTAACTTCCTTAGAAAAAATATTGTCACCAAAGGTGGACAAGTCAATCTAAAATGAACTGATAGCACTTTAGGGATATTTACATTCTTAGGAATATTTCAAGATTTGACTATTTACCTCTAGGAAAGTCTGCAAATTCGAGGACTTAAAAGTTGGAGGATTTAGAGATTGGGGATGTTGCAATTTAACTTCTAATTTGAGGATTTTGGAATGTGGGGATCTGGGGATTTCTGGGTCCAAGAATTTAGGTTGTACAGATTTCTGGATAGAGCAATGTTCGTTAGGGATATTTATATTCTTAGGAATATTTCAAGATTTGACTATTTACCTCTAGGAAAGTCTGCAAACTCGAGGACCTAAAAATTTGAGGATTTAGGGATTGGGATGTTGCAATTTAACTTCTAATTTGGGGATTTTGGAATGTGGGGATCTGGGGATTTCTGGGTCCAAGAATTTAGGTTGTACAGATTTCTGGATAGAGCAATGTTCGTTAGGGATATTTACATTCTTAGGAATATTTCAAGATTTCATTATTTTGGTCTAGGAAAGTCTGCAAACTCGAGGACTTAAAAGTTGGAGGATTTAGAGATTGGGGATGTTGCAATTTAACTTCTAATTTGGGGATTTTGGAATGTGGGGATCTGGGGATTTCTGGGTCCAAGAATTTAGGTTGTACAGGTTTCTGGATAGAGCAATGTTCGTTAGGGATATTTACATTCTGAGGAATATTTCATTATTTTGGTCTAGGAAAGTCTGGAAACTCGAGGACCTAAAAATTTGAGGATTTGGGGATTGGAGGATCTTGCAATTTGACTTCTAATCTGGGGATTTTGGAATGTAGAGATCTGAGGATTTCTGGGTCTAAGAATTTAGGTTGTCGAGGTTTGTAGATCAAGAAATGTGGAGATACAAAGATTTGGGGATAAAGGGATTTGGAGATATAAAGATTTGGAGGATATATGGCTTTGGAGATATAGAGATCTAAGGATACAGTGACTTGGGAACATAGGACTTGAGGATATACGAGTTTGGAGATATAGAGATTTAGAAAAATAGAAGTTAAAAATATGGGAATTTGGAAATCTAGGTATTTGAGCATCTAGAAATTTGGGGATCTAGGAATATGGTAACCTAGGAGTTTGAGAACCTAGGAATCTGAGAATCTGGGAATTTTGAAATTTGAGAATCTATAAATCTAGAAATGTGTGGACCTAGAAATATGGGGATCTAGGAATTAGAGAATCTAAAAATTTCCACATAGTAAAATTTTGCAAGTCTGAATATTTAGAAACAAGATAATTTGCATATCTATAAAATTAACAAATTTGTAACACTAAAATATCAAAATTTCGAACTGTAGAAATACAAAAATTTGCAGATTCAAGTTTTGATATCACACATATCCCCGTATATGAAGTCCACGTTTCACTCGAGTGAACTTTGATTAATTTTTCAGCCGGTACCAGCTGTTCTGTTTCTTTTATCGCCCTATTACATTTATCACTTCGCCGCGTTGTCACGGGATCGTTGATGAAATAACCGGGGCTTCCCAGAATCGTTAACTCTTTTCAGAAAGCCATTCTTAGCTCCATTGAGAGTTCCTAATTGTGCAAGATTTCTATGGATGGGTGAAAGTGGATAGGACACGTGGATAAAGTGGATGCATGAGCGTCTGGCTTAAATTTGATTAATCACGGCAGATTAACTCTTTCAGACTTGCTTTTCTTTTCTATAATTTAAGGAACTTCTTCATGAATTTCTATGCTTTGAGATTATATGAAATGTTTTTTAATTATATCACGTAGAAATTTTATAGAAATGTGATGTGTATACACGTATACTTATTCCATATATACACATACATTATACACATGTACACATGCACGTATATTATACACATACGTCATACACATGTACACATGCACATACATTATACACATACATTATACACATACATTATACACATACGTTATACACATGTACACATGCACATACATTATACACATACGTTATACACATGTACACATGCACATACAATATACACATACATTATACACATACGTTATACACATGTACACATGCACATACATTATACACATACATTATACACATACGTTATACACATGTACACATATACTATATTATGCACATACGTTATACACATGTAGACATGCACATACATTATACACATGGTGTCATACAAATACATTATACACATGTACACATACACATATATTATACACATTCTATATTTTGAATTTAGAAATCAATGATTATATTGTAATTGGTATTAAACTCCAGACTCGATCGTGCACCGAATATAATTTTGATTAGTTGTATCTTAATGTGCGTCACGAGTGTGACGATATTATAAGTCAAAGGGTTAAAATTTTTCTCATGAACCGAAAATGAAACCATAATCTGGATTCACATGCTGGTGCATCGAAAATCTAAGAGTTAACGATCCTTGCTGCATCGCTGATCCGAATGCAAAGCGAAATGCACAGTAATCTCGACGAGATGCAACGAAGCTGAAGATAGAAACGTTCATCTCGCGTAAACAAGCATTCAGGGTAGAACGTAAAATTACACGATCCCGCGTTTACATCAATGGTTCTGTTACCATTCGAGGATCGAACGCCATAGTAATCCGCGCAATACTAAAGCCTGATGCATCGGAAATCGTAAAACAAACCAGTTGCAGCATCAAACGGAGATTATGATATGAACGAAATATTTTTCCCCTTTATGGCTTGCAGTATGTTCGTACTCGTAACTCGTTTTAAAGACGACATAACGGTTTCACAGCAACGCGAATAGGGATGGCGTTGCATGGTCGTGTGTAATGTGACATACTGTAACGGCAATTAGTCGGATTTATGGGCGTTTGCTTCTTCTTATGTGATATTTATGGGCTTACTGCGGACGTGATGAAAATTCAGATTCGCAAATTGGAAATTCTGATTCTTAAATGTTTCAAATTTTTAAGCAGTCAGGTTATTAGATTGAATATTTCTAACTTAGATTTGCAAAATTTTAAACAAGCAGATTATTAATATTTTTAACTTTTATATAAGGAGATTTTGAAAATTTCAAACTTTCAAATAAGCCGATTTATATTCCAAACTTTCATAAGCAGATTTTATTTTAAGGTTTGAAAAATAAGCAGATTTCATTTTGAGGTTTTTCAAATATGCAGATTCTCATGTGTTTAAATGTTGAGAATTTAATGTTTAAAATTCTCACCTTTCTGGATTTTTACATTTTCAAATTCCAATTTCTAGGTTCTAGTCTTTCAAGCTTTAAATTCTTGCATTCATGAATTTCTGAATTTTTAAGTTTACGAATTATTCAATTTTTAAGACTTGGAATTTTTAAATGACAATTCTCGAATACTGAAATTATTAAACTTCTAAAATTCCCAAATCCTTAATTTAGTTATTTGATTTGTGACAACATGACGCACTCATGACGCACATTACAATTCTGAATTTTTAAACTTTTGAAGTTCCCAAACCTTGACATTTTTAAACTCTCAAAATTCCCAAATTTCGAAACGTTTAAACTTCTAAAATTCCCAAATTCTGAAACTTGAATTTCTAAAATTCCCAAACCTTTAATTTAGCCATTTGACTTGTAACAACATGACACACTCGTGACGCACTTTACAATTTTGGAATTTTTAAACTTTTAAAGTTCCCAAATTTCGAAACATTTATACCTCTCAAATTCCCAAATTCTGAAACTTTTGAATTTCTAAAATTCTCAACCCTCGAATTTAGCCATTTCACTTGTAACAACATGACACACTCGTGACGCACTTTACAATTCTAGAATTTTGAAACTCCTAAAATTCCCAAATTTCGAAACATTTAAACCCCCAAAAATTCCCAAATTCTGAAACTTTTGAATTTCTAAAATTTCCAACCCCGAATTTAGCCATTTCACTTGTGACAACACGACGCACTCATGACGCACTTTACAGTTCTGGAATTTTTAAACTTTTAAAGTTCCCAAACCTTGACATTTTTAAACTTCTAAAATTCCCAAATTCTGAAACTTTTGAATTTCTAAAATTTCCAACCCCGAATTTAGCCATTTGACTTAAATTGTATTTAAGTTGCTTAAATCGTGTTTTCACCGTGATTGAGTTTGTAATTTAATATTAACTATTTGCAGAATCCCTAAATCCAAAATATACTTAATATTTCAACTTTCAGTATTTGTCTCAACACTGCAGTAATTAGTTACCTCCGACGGACGCAGCTACCGAAAAAATCGTAGCTTAAGGGTTTAATAACTCTCGTCCCGAGGGAAAATGGTTTCAACGTTTTACATAATTGCAGTTAGCTTCATCAAAGGTCGTACGTTCACGAAGAATACATGTACCACACACTCTATACTCTTCATAAACCACTCGTGTTCATGTTCCGGATCATTGATCAGCTGATCAATTAAAAAACAAGAAGGGAATGCTCCAGATAGGGTTGGACGATTAACCCATATTTTTGTTGATCATATTTCGACCATTTATTATTTGCATAATATTTGCAAGGTAATTTTGCGAAAATTTTGCATTTTTTACAAAATATAACGAAGCATCTTAAATATAATAAAATTCAAATTTTACTGTTAAATAATTCAATGTTTGTTGCTGAGTGCAATTTTGCTATCTCTTGAGTCGTATATGGTATTCTTTTAGTAGCTGCTATTTTTTACATAAATATTATGCAAAAGTATGTTTTACATCAAATATAATGAATGCTGAGAGTGGATCCTCAAGAGAAAGCTTGAACAGCAAAATCAGGAAGAACTCTTCTACCTAGCAATCTTCCAACAAATCTAATAAACAATTTTATCATGTATCTGTCAAAAGTTATTAACTGCTTTAAACTAAATTTTAACACAATTCGAAAATAGGTATTTTCCAACTAAATGTATTTACACGTACACAGTAGTAACAATTAATAACAGAGTAAAAAATTCCAAAAAATAGAACCTTCCAGTTTTATCGAAATATTTTCGAATACAAATTGAATTTGTACCAGTTTTCGCCAATATTTCAAGTAATATTCCAGTTTCACAAGTGTTGATACAAACGTGTTCGATGCAGCTATTAATAATTCCATCGTTGACCATCCACGAGAAAGGATTACGGTTTTATCGAAGCCTAAAAGGAAAGAGAAACGGGACAGAGAAATGTACGGCACAAAAGATAATCGTAAATGATGCCCTGCTGCTACGAACACTCCGGGGACATAAAGGAATCACGTTGGCCTATGTGCTCGACGCTGAGAGAGCTACTTTTCACCCTGGTTCGAAACTTTATCCGCGATATTCGCTACATCCTTTACACAGCCGTCGATGAAGAACGAGACAATGGCGCTGTTCGAAGATCCAATCTGTGAAACGAGAAGTATTATATTTTTCGAGACCGAACTGCCGCCACCAAATGTCGCCACGTTTACGAATTAGGGTGAATCTCCTACGTTTTTGTTCCGAGCTCTGGTTTCTATGGTCTCGGAGCTTTTTACTGGCTGCCGAAGTGTGCCACATCGGTAGCTGAGATTCATGATCGTAAATTGAGATCGTTTCAGACGTGTACGATTTTCGATAGACGTCTGAATTTCATTTGGGGTAGATACGGTGAAGATGGCGATAAAGATGCGTTATGATGGTTGTCACTTTATTTAATTTTATGTGGTAGTTATTACTCATTCTCTGGGATGATTATTACTTGTGTTTTGTCATAGATTGTTTTATATGATTGTCACTTGACTATTATAATGGTGAGACCTTTTTGCTGATACTTTATAGTATCTAGTATTTAAATTAATTTGTTGAGAACAAAGAAGAAATAATTAATTGTAAAAGAGTGTTCGAAATGAAGGTAGAAAGGCTCCTCTCCGTTCATCGCAGGTTACATCGCCAAGTTCGCGAGTTCCGTTGTCCGACTTTAATTCAATTTATCGACGAACATGCCAGCGACAAAGTTATGGTCCAAATTCTCGCGCTTCCGAACTAGATTCACGCCCACTTCCTAAAGAACAGCCGCAAGAACCATCGGAAAATAAACCAAAAGATTCTGGGAATCCACATTGCTAACAGATTAGTTGAGACCTCCGATAAAATAGATCTGATTTAGTACACAGGATCCTTCATACTTCTTCAAAACAGAGGATCATACTTCAACAGAGGGACTTCACCCTGGCTGAGAAAAAAGTTTCATGCTAAAACCGCAGGTGTACTTTTATGGAGTCTAAAGTCACCATAGCATAAGTTAAAGTAGTTAAAAATGTTGAGGAGTCTGAAGTGTTTCAAACTTCGAAAGTGACTCGCTTCAGGAGTGAACACATGATATCAAATTATTGAAACACTTTAGGTATATCACTTAGGGAGTGAACATAGTATATCAAATCATTGAGATATTTCAGGTATCAAAAGTGAGGAGTGAACAGAGGACACCAGACAATTGTGGCACTTCTGGTATCAAAATTGAGGAGTGAACACATGATGTCAAATTATTGAGGTACTTTAGGTATCTCACTTAGGGAGTGAACATAGTATATCAAATCATTGAGACATTTCAGGTATCAAAATTGAGGAGTGAACACATGATATCAAATTATTGAGGTACTTTAGGTATCTCACTTAGAGAGTGAACATAGTATATCAAATCATTGAGACATTTCAAGTATCAAAATTGAGCAGTGAACAGAGGACACCAGACAATTGTGGCACTTCTGGTATCAAAATTGAGGAGTGAACAGATAATGTCAAATTATTGAGGTACTTTAGGTATCTCACTTAGAGAGTGAACATAGTATATCAAATCATTGAGACACTTCAGGTATTTCGCTTCAAAAATGAACACAGGATATCAAATTATTGAGGTACTTTAGGTATCTCACTTAGAGAGTGAACATAGTATATCAAATCATTGAGACATTTCAGGTATCAAAATTGAGGAGTGAACAGAGGACACCAGACAATTGTGGCACTTCTGGTATCAAAATTGAGGAGTGAACAGATAATGTCAAATTATTGAGGTACTTTAGGTATCTCACTTAGAGAGTGAACATAGAGTATCAAATCATTGATACACTTCAGGTATTTCACTTCAAAAATGAACACAGGATATCAAATTATTGAGACACTTCATATATCTCACTTTAAAATAGAACACAGAATATCAAATCATTGAAACACATTAGGTGTCTCCTGTCAGAAATGAACATATAGACTTCAAGATTAACAAGATAGACTTCAGAAGTAGACTAAACCTGGTGGAAACTAAACTAGTCTAGTCTATGAAGTAGAAATAAAAGCTAGTGGAATAAACATGTGTGTGATTAGACTTGAAGCATCAGGTCGATAAGATCACATGTCATGAAACACCCTGTATATCAGTGCTTATAAATTAAACAGATTGAACGAATCAGATCCAGCATAATCGAGCATCTACACATCACAGTATACAACTACATGCTTCCAACTACCGAATAATCTGGCGTCTCTACACCATCACTCTGCTCGTACACCCATAAATCAGCTTGCAAGTCCGCTACTCCATATGTACCGTGTGTACCATGTGCTGGGTGTGTAGGTAGTGTGTAGGTTCAACTGACTTGTTAATTAGATTGACTGTCGTTATATTAGCACCATTTATATTGCTCAGTAACCACTTTCTGATGTTATTAAGTTTAGACATTTTTGAGGAAATTTTATTTAACAAGTTTAGAAATTTTTTAGGAAATTTCATTTAGCAAGTTTAAAAATGTAGGAATTTGACTTGGACATTTGAAAGAATGAAGAATTGAAGATTTGAAAAGTTGGGAATGTAGGGATTGAGAATATTGGGGAAATTTGGAGAATTTTGTAGTTCTGGAAATTTGGAGGTATAGAAATTTAGGGATTTTGGTGCCAGAGGACGTATTTGGGCATGTGGAGATTTAGGGATGTAGGGATTTGGACTTGTGGAGATTTAGAGATGCAAGGATTTGGAGATGTGAAGACGGTGATCTAGGGATTTGGAGATGTGAGAATTTAGGAACGTTCTTAACTTTTATGTCCAAATTATATCACCAGGTCTCTATATTCCTAACTCCTATGTCCAAATCACAATGATTCCAGATCTCCATATTTCCAACTTCCATCATATCCAAATCCTAAAGTGTCTAATTCCAAAAGTTCTCAAATCTGAAAATTCCCTAATCACAAAATCCTCAAAACCCAACGTTCCTAACTTCTATGTACAAATCACAATATCTACAGGTCTCCATATTCCTAACTCCTATGTCCAAATCACAAAATCCCCAAAACCCAACGTTCCTAACTCCCATGTCCACATCACAATATCTCCAGGTCTCCATATTCCTCCAGGTCTTATTCCCAGCTCCCATCATATGCAAATCCCAAAGTTCCTGACACCAAAAGTCCTCAAATCTGAAAATGCCCTAATCACAAAATCCCCAAAACCCAACGTTCCTAACTCCCATGTCCAAATCACATCTCCAGGTCTCCATATTCCTCCAGGTCTTATTCCCAGCTCCCATCATATGCAAATCCCAAAGTTCCTGACACCAAAAGTCCTCAAATCTGAAAATGCCCTAATCACAAAATACCCAAAACCCAATATTCCTAACTCCCATGTCCACATCCCAATACGTCCAGATCTTATTCCCAGCTCCCATCATATGCAAATATCAAAGTTCAGACTCCAAAAGTCCACAAATCTGAAAATTCCCAATTCACTTTGAAAGATAGTGAAATGGAGGTAAAAGAAATGTGTTAAAAAAAGAAAAACGGAAAGAGAACGCCGAAAGAATTCTGGAAGTAACTGATGAGATGCAGGAAACTAAGTGGAGATAGAGCACGAATATTTGCTTTTTTATAGCGCATCCCTACGCGACTACGCGACGAGTTATTTTCTTTGCAAGAAGATAACTTCGCCTTCCGTTTTCCTCTGCTTCGGCTACAAAATTCATTTTCCTATCGCAACCTCTGCAACCATTACCAGATACCTCGTTGTATCTGAGTTAAGGACTCGTGTTTCGATCTTCTTGATGATCATGTGCTTGTAGATTATGTTTCAGATATTCAGGATGTCCCATTTAATTCGATCTATATGAATGTGCATACATAAATTTTGAAAGAACAATTTTAAACTGAACTTGTTTAAAGGTGTTTCAAGTTAAAAAAATTTGAATTACTGAATATAATAAGAAAAAATTGTTAACTACACTTGAAAATTTAAAGGTATTTTTGAGAATGACTAAAGTCTTGAATTCCTGCATTGAGAAATCCAGAAAATTTTCAACTAAACTTGCAAATTTAAAGGTGTCTCAATTTTCAAATTCCTGAAAATGATCCAGAAAATTTTTAATTAAACTTGAGAATTTAAGTGTTTCAATTTAAAAATTACCAAAAACTTGTATTCCTAAAAATTATCCAAAAATTTCATACTAAACTCGAGAATTTAAAAATGTTGTTATTTTAAAATTCCCAAAAGCTTGAATCTCAAAATTGAAAGACAAAGGAAATTTTGAGCTAAACTCGAAAAACAGGTGTTTGTAAAAATTTCATTTATAATTTTAATTCGTAAACTTTCAACATTGCTCTAACACTAACAAGAGCTCTTAAATTTGAATTTCTGAACTCAAACCTTCATATATTTTCTTTTACACCACATATTAATTTTTCAGACGATGAGAGCGAAAAAAGAAAAATTTTTGAGCTACTCTAATTTATACCATATACACTCGGTACTCAATATCGCTGTACACACTAATATTCACTATCTCCGAGTTTCATTAAAATCAGAAAAGGGACTGCAGGTTAATATCGCGAGTTAAACATTTGCAACCGATGCAGAGACTGAAGACCAAAGTG
This sequence comes from Megachile willughbiella, assembly GCA_945859595.2. Taxonomy (NCBI): domain Eukaryota; kingdom Metazoa; phylum Arthropoda; class Insecta; order Hymenoptera; family Megachilidae; genus Megachile; species Megachile willughbiella. Next base: position 7,357,972 of record OX243807.1, read on the forward strand.
AGAATTGGCTTTCAGAAGAGCAAGTGCGTCAGCGTTTCACGGGATCATCCCTCAGAGTATCTTACGCTGAAGGTTCGTAACACGAAGGAAGAACATTGCTTGCTTTTCTTGCTGTTTATCATCCCAACCGGGTACAGCTTCTCCTTTAAAATGTAACACTGATCTAGGAGTCAGATAAACAGCCACTCGTGCTCTTGCTGCGTATTAATTACGGTCTCAGCAGGAAACACTCGGTGATTCGACTACGAGGCCATGCTTGTCTTCGCAGCCAGCGTATATGGGTACAGTCAGCAGCAAATGTGACTTTCCTAAGTAGAATATCACCACGAAGATGGAAAAGGATTCTCGTTCCTTCATTTTTAATTATTACTTTAACGTTTAATTGATACATTCACAAAATTGATGAATTTGGAAGTTTGAGGATCTGAAAAATTGAGGGGTTTGGGATTTAGGAGTAGCTGGATTTAGAAAATTAGGGGATTGAAAGGTTTAGAGATGTGTGGGATGGATTCAACCATGTTTTCTACGTTGGAAATGTAGAAAATTGAGGATCTGGAGTTTTAGGAATTAGAGAATTTGGAAGATTTATGGAATTCATGATTCCAGTAATTTTTTATTCTGAGGATTATCATTTAGAGACTATCATATGGAAATTTGAGAAATTGAATATTAAGAATTTGAAAAATTAAGAAATTTCATAATATAAGATGGTTTGAGAATTTGAAGAATTGAAGAATCGAAGAATTGAAGAATTGAAGAATTGAAGAATTGAAGAACTGAAGAATTGAAGAATTGAAGAATTGAAGAATTGAAAAATTGAAAAATTGAAGAATTGAAAAATTGAAAAATCGAAAACTTGAAAAATTGAAGAATTGAAGAATTGAAGAATTGAAGAATTGAAGAATTGAAAAATTGAAAACTTGTAAAATTGAAAAATTGAAAACCCTAAAAACTTGAAAACTTGAAAACTCGAAAATTCAATAAACTTGAAACCATAAAAATTGTAAACTAAAAGTTCAAAAACGTGAAAAGTGCAAACCCCTGTAAACTTTAGCATAATAAAACACAGATAATATAAAAACTTGATAATTTATATATAAAAAAAAAATAATGAATGCACATTTGTCCTTATCCAAAGTGAATCTACATTGCATCAGAATGTACATCTCTCAACTGGGAGTTTTAATTGCAGAAACGTAGCAGATTTGCGGGGGCGAGCATAAAAAGAACGCGACGCATACCTCTTCATGCGACCACGAGTTCTTACGAATGCTCTAAATTCGTCCTTTGACATCCACCCTAGAAGACGCTTCTGTTTTCCTCACGTACCACTTTCGGTGCAACGCCAATTATGATAAGACGGCTTCTTTTTAACAGAAGCAACGCAATTTATGCTAATGAGAAGCCGGTGAAAAAGTGGAGAAACCTTGACGAGATTTGATTAACCCTTAACCACTTCGGTGGTATAATTATACGTTTTTAACAGCGAAGTAACACAAAATTATACCTGAATTCTTACCCTTGAAATTTAACCGTGTTAAATGTATACAAAGTGTACACAAAGTCTCGCTCATTTTTAGGTTATGTCAACAATATACAATTTGCAATTCTTGAGAGTATTGTCAGTATTCCTAAAATTTACCAACACTAAATACTGTAATAGCTTTTTTATTTTTATTTTTATTTTTACGTTTAGCCCTAAGGACTTGCACCACATTCAAAATAAACATCTTAATGCAATCACCCATTGCTCAAATATTAGGGAATTCAATTATTTTTACTGGAAGACACTTAAAATATAATTAAGAGAGAAAAATATCATATCAAGTTTCATCTATAGTCACTACCTTTATTTTCCAGAAAACTTCCTCCATTTTCAAAACGTACTCATGTGCACATCAGGATGTCCCTTAGCTATAAAGGTGATTTCTACTTTTTCATGGTTGCCCTAAATTGTTGACACTTGGTCAAAATGATAATTGTTTCAGTATGAATGGATAACAGGTAATCGAGTTATTTTTCAAATTTGTATAATAATATTGTAAAATAAAAACATAACTTTTTACACGTATACTAGCATTTGCATTCGGCTTTCAATGTACACAATAGTAAAAATACCGGGATTTCAAAATTATTCAGATTTCCAGGACCAAAATTGAAGCTGGGTCATTTCATACCCCAGTGCGGCCATTTTCAAAAAACCTAATATTAAATAAAATACCTAACTTTAATAACATATGTAATTGAATAGTATTTACAAAAGAACCGTAGATTCAAAACAGTAGGCAGTTAGTTACAAACAATGGTTTACACAGAAAAGGCATTTTAATTTTCCAATTTACTTTCGTAGGAAAAAAGGATTTTTCCTAATCGAATGGGAATACCAGAACCGTACAGTAAAAGTTCATTTCGCAATTTTAACCCAGTTTTGCGAAGCAATTCCGTAAGGGATTATTCTGTCGATACAGCAGATTCTAATGGAATTCGTGCACTACAAAGTTAATTAAACACGTGCGAACTCGATGAACTTCGACATAAATTTTATTGAAATACGCGAACGTACATCTTGTATGATAGGGAATATAATTGGGAACTCATTTGACCGTTTAAAGTCTGATGAAAGCTTGTTATTTAGTCTTTACCTCGTGGTTCCAAATAGTTTTCTACTTGATTCTGGTGATTACTTCAATGATTTTATGCTGGGAAACGGGGGTGGGAAGATTAAGTGCCCATTGAAGGGTGTAGGGGCACTAGGGTGCATAATTGAACACGGAGAATTATTGATGTTACAAATTTTCGGATGTTCATGTTCGTTAATATAGCAAATTAGTAATTTGGTAACTTGCGAAATTTGAAAATTGGAAAATTGGTGACTTGGTAGCTTGGTAATGTGATTTGGTAATTTGGTAATTTAATAAATTATTGAGTTGGTACTTTGGTATATGGGAAATTCAGTAATTAGGTAATTTATTAAGTATGTAATTAGTTAATTGGATAATTGAGTAATTTAATAACTAGAAAATTGGGTAAATTGGTAATTTGGTAAATTAGTAATGTGGTAATTTAGTATTTTGGTGACTTGGAAAATTGGAAAGTTGAAAAATGGGAAAATTAGAAAATTGGAAAATGAAAAATTGGAAAATTGGAAAATGGAAACGTTGGAAAGTTGGAAAATGAGAAAATGGGAAAACAGGAAATAGGAAAATTGGTAACTTGATAACTTGATAACTTGGTAATGTGGGTATGTGGTCATTTATTATTTTGGTATCTTGGAAAATTGGAAAATTGGAAAATTGGTAACTTGGTAATATGGGATGTGGAAATTTAGTATTTTGGTAACGTGGAAAATTGGAAAATTGATAACTTGGTAATATGGGAATATGAAAATTTAGTATTTTGGTAACTTGGAAAATTGTAAAATTGTAAAATTATAAAATTGTAAAATTGGTAACTTGGTAACATGGGAATGTGTAAATTTAATATTGTAGTACCTTGGAAAATTGAAAATTTGAAAATTGGGAATATTAGGCACATCTCATCATCGATTAACTTACAATAAAAACAAAATAATAATTGTCAAAGCCACAATGATACAGCTCACAAACTTCCAACAAAGTTTCCATATAAAACAAAAAAAATTTTATAATAAATATTTCATGTTTCCGTTGGATGCACATATTTACCAGGAAACATAATATTTTACGTGGTTCTTCTTTCATACATGATCCAATATACAACACACGTACTCGAGCCGACATTTGAAAAGCCACAAAAAAGCGGCGAAGCCGCGATAAATATTTAAAATCCATTCAAATGATGAAAGCTGCTGCAAGCAGGGCCAAAAAAGGAAATGGAAATGTAACGAATGGAACTGCTCGGTACACGTGTGGAAATTATATCAGCTGATAGTACAGGGCGTTTCAAAAGTATCACAAACAAAATGCAGGTCACTTGTTTATCGTTTTGTATTATTGTATTATTGTATCATTGCAATAGCTTATTCTTGTATTATTGTAAGCATTTATTATTGTATTATTGCAACCGTTTATATTATATAAAAATCGTCATTAATTATTACACTATTGTAATTATTTATTATTGCATTATTATAATAGTTTTCCTTCAGATTTGATTAAATTAACAGAAGAAACTAAATTGAAACTAACTGCACTTTTATTTAATACATGTACTCGAGAATATCAAATTTATCGAAATATTGAAACCTAATTCCATATACTTGAAAATACTGAATTTATTAAAATATAGAAAACTAATTGCATTTTTAAATGAAATATATGTACCTGAAAATTGACTAATGGGTTAACTGAGTAATTGTCTAATTGAATTATTCGATTGCATGTACTTGGAACTGATTAGTTTCAGTTTGTTATGGAGCAGCCTGTACAAGGTTGTTGCGAAGATTTCCATTTACATGATCGTGTTCGTGTTGCTTGTCGTATTACCGCGTTCCTCGTCGGGATTTATTTTAATCGGCCACGATTAAATCCGATTGTCGGAACACTCGGTACATCGCCAGTTAAATTTTACACGGGAGAGTTCTCAAGCTATTCGAAGGTGTCGAGGTTCATTTAGGCGTACGATTGGCAGAGAAGAATCTTTTGTCGCGAAAAAAATTTCGTTCGATGGGAACAAAAGAGAATAAATGATTAAACGTTACGGGCTTTCAAAAGGATTTAATTACTCGTGATTGACAGTCGTGAGAAGAAAAGAAAGAGGTAGAACGGTGACAGGTGTGCAGCGATGAGCCTTAAATTAATTATCGACTCTATAACTGCTGGGTGATTATGATCAAACGAAAACGCTGAAATTTCAGACGCTTCGAGACACTGGTATGTGTTTCGAGATACTGGTATAGTGAACTGAGGTTTGGTCATTTGGAAATTTGAACAATACGGGTTTCGTAATTGGGAATTGGAGGAGTTGGGGGTTGGTCATTTAGGAATTTGGGAAATTGGGGTTTGGTCATTTGGGGATTTCAGAAATTGGGGTTTGGTGATTTAGGAATTTGAGAAATTAGGGTTTGGTAATTTGGGGATTTCAGAAATTGGGGTTTGATGATTTAGGAATTTGAGAAATTAGGGTTTGGTAATTTGGGGATTTCAGAAATTGGGGTTTGGTGATTTAGGAATTTGAGAAATTAGGGTTTGGTAATTTGGGGATTTCAGAAATTGGGGTTTGGTGATTTAGGAATTTGAGAAATTGGGGTTTGGTGATTTAGGAATTTGGGAAATTGGGGTTTGGTCATTTGGGGATTTCAGAAATTGGGGTTTGGTGATTTGGAAATTTGAGAAATTAGGGTTTGGTCATTTGGGGATTTCAGAAATTGGGGTTTGGTGATTTAGGAATTTTGGAAATTGGGGTTTGGTCATTTGGGGATTTCAGAAATTGGGGTTTGGTGATTTAGGAATTTGAGAAATTGGGGTTTGGTCATTTGGAAATTTGAGAAATCGGAATTTGGTCATTTGGAAATTTGAGAAATTGGGGTTTGGTGATTTAGGAATTTAAGAAATTAGGGTTTGGTCATTTGAGGATTTCAGAAATTGGGGTTTGGTCATTTGGGGATTTCAGAAATTGGGGTTTGGTGATTTAGGAATTTGGGAAATTGGGGTTTGGTCATTTGGGGATTTCAGAAATTGGGGTTTGGTGATTTAGGAATTTGAGAAATTGGGGTTTGGTGATTTAGGAATTTGGGAAATTGGGGTTTGGTCATTTGGGGATTTCAGAAATTGGGGTTTGGTGATTTGGAAATTTGAGAAATTAGGGTTTGGTCATTTGGGGATTTCAGAAATTGGGGTTTGGTGATTTAGGAATTTTGGAAATTGGGGTTTGGTCATTTGGGGATTTCAGAAATTGGGGTTTGGTGATTTAGGAATTTGAGAAATTGGGGTTTGGTCATTTGGAAATTTGAGAAATCGGAATTTGGTCATTTGGAAATTTGAGAAATTGGGGTTTGGTGATTTAGGAATTTAAGAAATTAGGGTTTGGTCATTTGAGGATTTCAGAAATTGGGGTTTGGTCATTTGGGGATTTCAGAAATTGGGGTTTGGTGATTTAGGAATTTGGGAAATTGGGGTTTGGTCATTTGGGGATTTCAGAAATTGGGGTTTGGTGATTTAGGAATTTGAGAAATTAGGGTTTGGTAATTTGGGGATTTCAGAAATTGGGGTTTGGTCATTTGGGGATTTCAGAAATTGGGTTTTGGTGATTGAGGAATTTGAGAAATTAGGGTTTGGTCATTTGGAAATTTGAGAAATTGGGGTTTGGTGATTTAGGAATTTGAGAAATTAGGGTTTGGTAATTTGGGGATTTCAGAAATTCGGGTTTGGTGATTTAGGAATTTGAGAAATTGGGGTTTGGTGATTTAGGAATTTGAGAAATTGGGGTTTGGTCATTTGGGAATTTGAGAAATTTGGGTTTGAAGATTTGGATATTTGAGAAATTGGGGTTTGATGATTTAGGAATTTGAGAAATTGGGGTTTGGTGATTTAGGAATTCGGGAAATTGGGATTTGGTAATTTGGAAATCTTAGAAATTAGAATTTGGTAATTCAGGAATTTGAGAAACTAGAATTTGGTAATTTGGAAATCTCAGAAATTAGAATTTGGTAATTCAGGAATTTGAGAAACTAGAATTTGGTAATTTGGAAATCTCAGAAATTAGAATTTGGTAATTTGGGAATTTGAGAAACTAGAATTTGGTAATTTGGGAATTTGAGAAATTGGGATTTGGTAATTTGGAAATCTCAGAAATTGAGACTTGGTAATTTAGAAATTTCAGAAATTAAAATTTGGTAATTTGGGAATTTCAGAAATTAGAATTTGGTAATTTGTGAATTTCAGAAATTAGGATTTGAACAAGGCTGAGAAAAACAGTTCCTAATTTCTAATAGGTACACAAATTAGGGTGGAAATGGAAAACCTAGTAACGTATGAGGTGAGTTTCCCCAAAAACCTAAGTAATAAAACTAAGCAATGCCTCGAATGGGAAACTGGAAATGAACGTCTCTATTAGGAGTTATGGCAAACAGGTGTGTTACTGTTGCTACCTATTGAACCTTAAGTATCCAGAGAAAGATTATATTATTCTATTGATACCTGGTTCGAGGTAATCCTCTCTAGGACCTAACATTAAAAATAAATTTGCAAAAGACTAGAAAAATATTTCATACCGAAAACAGTGTTTTAGAAATTTTTACTGAAGAAACATAATTGTTCGAAGAGAGTATAGTGAATTGTTTTGTGTAAACAGTATGGTGAAAGTCTCGATAGGCCTAATCTTGGAATGAAGCCTAACCGTGGCATCGGTTGAGTGGCCATCGGCAGTGCGACCCTTTCGATCAGGTTTGCGGTCACTGTAACATTGTTTGCAGATGGTCCGACTATCGACTAGACCACCAAACCCGTTGTGGCTATGCAGGAAGGTTCACCTGTTATGTACGTGCGTCACGGCCACAAAATGATTTAATTCATTATACTAGCGAGCAGTGTAACACTCGCTGATTTGGAACATCAAACATCGTTGGGATGTAAATTGGTGTTGCGGAACTTTTTGCTCGTGTTCGACCGGATCTTGGTTGCATAATCAAATATATACGGAATTAACTCTCATTTTGTCGACGTGTATTCTGTGGGTATTAGTATTTCAACAATATTTATATCTGAATATACATCTTATGACTGTGAAAATGTTTATATCTGAACATAGAAATTATGACTGTAGGGACAGAAATGATAACATTTTTTAATATGACATAATTTGTATTCAAATGTGGAATTTTACGATTTGGTAGTGGATATATATTAGTGTTTCAAAATGTTTATATCTGAACATAGAAATGATGACTGTAGGGACAGAAATGATGAAATTTTTTAATATTGTAAAATTTGTATTCAGATATGGAATTTTACGATTTGGAAGTGGATATATATTAATATTTCAAAATATTTATATCTGAACATAGAAATTTTGACGATATAAACAAAAATGATAAAATTTTTTAATACTGCAAAATTTATATTCAGATATGGAATTTTATGATTGGAAATACAAATTTGTTGAGACTTCCAAACTGAAGAATTTTGAGGTTATGATACTTCCAAATCGATTTATTTCAAGATACGAAATTTCTACTTCTCGATGTTTCTAAATTTCTGTTTTCTAGTTTGTAAAATACTGCACATACTGCAAACATAATCTTACTATTATTATTTTATAAACAGTTGTGCTTGTTTGCAATTCCAAACGTTAATTGCTTTATTTAAAATTCTAAAAAGTTCTAATACAATTTATCACTTTGACAAATTTACAATTTGCCACTAATTTATTTCTCATACTAAAAATATATTTGAACAAAATTAGTCTAAATTTGAATTATTTAATTATTAGTTTCTACTATTTACCTATTCGTATCCACACTAAAAATAAACCTACATTAAGTTCATATTTAGAATGCTTTATTGCTTGTGTCGTTTAGTATAATGAAAGACAGTACAGTTGAAAACAAAATACAAATGCCTGCCATATATCCTTACCGAATTGATCGCTAGCGATTCGAACAATTCAATTATTCATGGAATACCATCGCAGAATGTGCTGACTAAATACCTAGCTGGTCGTCAGGGTTGCAAGATTGAGTCAATTGTGGTTACGATGTGATATTACTTCCTATACACCGATAATTACTATAGCAATTATTGTTCAATAATTGTTTATTGATAACAATGAATTACGATTACATATAAACACGTGCAAATTGTAGGAACTTTAAAGTAAATTGTATTGATACACATAGTCTTCATAGGATTTCAATTATTGTGTACTGTTAAATACTATGGAAATAGTGTTATATAGTTCTTTATTAATAATAAATTAGTGTGTAAATTTCAAATTGAAATTAGAATTGATTAATCTGATAAACTTCAAACTTTTTATTTTGCGTATTTTGAAATTTTTTAAATCTGTGATTTTCAGTTTTTTAAATTTTAGATTTCTATATTTCCTAGATTAATAAGTACACAAATTAGAAAATTCCCAAATATCTAAATTACCAAATTTGAAAATTCCCAAATTCCTCAAATCCCAAATTTCTCAAATCTCAAATTTTCCAAATACCAAATTTCCCACGTCCCAAACATTCCCAAATCCCAAATTTCTCAAATATCAAATTCCCCAAATTCCAAATTTCTCAAATCCCAAACTTCCAAATCCCAAATTTCTTAAATCCCCAATTTCCCAAATCCTAAATTTCTCAAATCCCAAATTTTCCACGTTTCAACATTCCCAAATCTCAAATTTCTCAAATCCCAAATTCCCCAAATACCAAATTCCCCAAATCCCAAATTCCCCAAATCCCAAATTCCCCAAATCCCAAATTCCCCAAATCCCAAATCTCCCAAATTCAAAATCTCTCAAATCCCAAATCTCCCAAATTCCAACTATTCCAAATTCCAAATCTTTCAAATCCCAAATCTTCCAAATCTCAAATCTCCTAAATCTCAAATCTTCCAAAGCCCAAATCTCCCAAATTCCAAATCTCTAAAATCTCAAATCTCCCAAATCGCAAATCTTCCAAATCCCAAATTTTCCACGTTTCAACATTCCCAAATCTGAAATTTCCCAATTTCCATATTTCTCAAATCCCAAATTCCTTAAACTCCAAATTTCCCAAATCTCCATATCTCAAAAATCTGTAATCCAAGAATTTCCTATTTAATCTAGCAAATAACTATACACAAGTTCAATTAATATTCTTAATAGAAACAGACTGATGCTACGTTGTAATGAACAGCAAATCGACCAATTTGACGTTTATTGTTAATATTGTCATTCGCTGAATATCCAATTCCCAATTGTTATACCTCAAAATGAAATTGGATATTTGCTAATGGACAATGTCAACTGATTAAATGCTCCACTTTCCAGCGGTTATGTTTAGTACATACTACAATCGCAATGATTCCGATTACAATCACTTCCAACAATATCTCTTCCAGCAAACATCGCAATCAACTAACAAAAATCTCGCAAAACACAATATAACAAATAGAAGCTCACTTAACAGAACATTCCCATATTGTCATAGCACTTTCATAGGTTCTACAGACATAGCTACGTGCACACAGCACGACTCGATAAACCTATGCAACCTCCACATATCATACTTGGATAGGCCAAGCATTTAGCACGCACCGAATTAACCATATTACAACGGGCCTAACCGTAATAACCCATTTCCCCCTGGAGTTTGACTGTTGACTGAACCATTCGAAACACCTCGCAGAATAATCGTCGAACACTTTCCCAGTTTCAGTGTTCGTAACTTACCATTGTAGGGTTCCAAGTCGGCCAGCCTTCCATTTCGTAATGACACGAGCAAGTTCATCAAACTAGCGAATTGCTTCTTGGCCATCAAACCGATCGATATTCCACATCTCGAGTCGCTATTTAGTCGCAGATGTCAATAGGGGCGCAATGGTTCAGAAGTTAGCGTCCCCCTTGTTCCATGCAGCCCTTTATCGATCACCGTTTCCCTTTCTTTCCCGCTAACAAGTCGAGAGATTATGAAGACACACACGTTGGGCCGTGGCCAGGACCTAAAGCCCCTGCAATACAGCGAGCACATTTATCCCTCTTGGTCCTAGGCCATTTCTTCTCTTGTCGTTTGCCTTCGGTGTTATCGCCGCAATTCATCCACCCTCAGCAGATGCTAGCACATTCCGCCGCCCTTAATGGCTGAATAATACCGCGACTACGGTATCCCTTAACGGAATTAATTGTATCGGCCAATTGGCCGGATAATTGAAGAGGTTCATGGCGTTTTTGAACCTCGTTACCCTGGATATTCGGGAACCATTTTGGGAAACGTTCCCTAACTGGGTAGTCGGCAGAAATTCCGGAGGATTAATTGTGGATGATTAATTCTGGAACTACCGAACAAAATCTTCCAGATTTATAGCTGTGTTCCTGTATGTGAACGGTCACGTTTTGGAGTGACACACATGATAATAGAAATGACATGTTAGTTAAAATACACTGGCCGGACACTCGATAAACAAAAGAATGTATATAGCAATATTAGCAACTTATTGCAGCCTAGAAATTCCAATACCAATATGGAGAAATCCAGGAGTCATGCTTAATCTCTCCAGAATCCAATCCTGGTGGATTCCGAGAAGATAAGCTTAGAACAGAGGATAACAGAACAAAAGTCCAACTGATTTAACATCCTGTGTACTTTAAAATTCTCTTACTAGGGTCACTCTTGCAGCTCTCAAGTTTTAACAATCTGGACTGAAAGTACAACCTCGCTTATATCCGCCATCCATCTGCCAGAGCACACGCCGCTTATTGTTAGTTCCACGGATTTCTAAGTCGCTTAAAAATCCGATTAACCGTAGTTACAGCAACCGGTAGTAAGTTACCAACTTTGTGCGCTCTAACTGTCCCATAACACGCTTGCTGAAACCACTGGTCCGTTAAACTTGTCGGTCACCTACACAGGAATTAACATCCAAAAGGGGATGCTCCGGGCAAAAAGAGTTGCCCAAGGTTTTGCCCACGTTGAAATGTAATTTTGAGTGTATTTCGCGGTTCTGCGAGTTGTGATTTAAGTCCTGATTACATTTGGTGTGGTTTCTGGCGGGTCTAGAAGAGATTTTGCTTGCTTCAAAGTTCTTTGGATCCTTTAGGATGTACGCTGTCTGTATGTGAACCCATCTGGGTATAATAGGTACCTGTCCTAGAGTTAGTGGAGGTTTTGACGACTTGAGCACTGTAACTGATGTGACCGATTTTTCCCTCACTTGTAAAATGGTGACTTTAGTTAGGTGTAGCTAGCAGAAGTACAGTTGTGCTTCGGAGTCATCAGCTGACAATCATGCAATGACAATCCTGTTATGTTGAGTGACGTACTTATGCTGTTGAAAGCTTCATGTGATGTTTTGATCTGTAGATCTGTTGGTTCTATACCTTCCAAATCCTACACATCAGTGTTCACACATCAGTAGAACAATTAGCATGTGTTCATTTCAGTTGACTGATCAAACATCACTTGGTAAACACATTTCAGAACTTCATCATGGATAGGATTTTCCTTATGTATAAAATTGATACCAAGGAAATAAATAAGTAATAATATAATCTTGCTGAGATTTTTGAAGGTGACAGTGGTCCCTCAGGTTTTGATCCAGTATGTCTCTAACTTGAACTTGCAGTTATCTACTACTAACTCAGGTACTATATATAGTTAGATATAGTTAGGTATACTATAGGTAATAGAGCTGTGTAATTTCAGCTAGGTATAATCAAGTGTTGAGTTAGGTAAGAATTCTCAGTAATATATGCTCCCCAGTAATTCATCCACATATGTGACGTGTCTAAATAAAATTAGCTGTCCACAGTCAACCATACGTGACGCTTAAGTATCCTGCAACCTATCACATCTGACGTTTCATAAATTTAATCTCGCAAAAACTGACATGGTATAGCAACATGTAAACCATCACGTGAATTTATTGTGCAACATGACGTATAGATAACGACGATGGTTACGCAACTTGTGAGGTGTTCAAAGCAACATGCTATTTAGCATAGTCCGTCAAGGCTTCATTAACGGTCCTATTAATATGATAGACAACCGCAATACGTTACGATGCATGCGATTTTCGCGAACAAGACCTCACTCTTGCACCTAGAAACCTCCCCGTACCTTACCGTGCTCCGTTCATGAATACATTTGCTAGCGAGCCGCATAATTAGGCTTGTCGGCTGCATAAATAACAAAAGCGAACGTAGAACACGTTACATCTAGATTAATACGGATTACCTGTTCATTTCAAGACGAATGTTGGGTGGGAATGCCGATGATATTGGTGCGTGAATAGATTGAATTTAGCTGGTAGACGGTAAACATCAAGATTGGGTTCTAATTGGGGACCTGTGACGCGAATTAGGGATGTTTGCGTTAGGAGTGTGTGGAGTGTGGGCCAACGTGCTTGCGGATTTTATCTAGATTAATAGCATCAAATTATAGGGTTTGGTTTGTGGGTTGGCTTGTTTGTGGGTGGAGATTTTTTTGTGTTGCTGTAACTGGTGATGAGAGTTAGGTAGGGTCAGTGTTTATGAGCTTATGTGAATTTGATATGTACTTCGTATTTTGGAGTTTGGCAGAAGTGGAACTTTAGGATTTGAGAATTTGGGGATTTGAGAACTTGGGGATATGAGGATTTGGGGATTTGAGAACTTGGGGATTTGAGGATTTGGGGATTTGAGAATTCAGAGATGTGACGACTTGGGGATTTAAGGATTTGCGGACTTGAGAACTTGGAGATTTAAGGTTTTGGGGATTTGAGAATTCAGAAATGTGACAACTTGAGGATTTGAGGATTCAGGAATGTGACGACTGGGGGATTTGAGGATTTGGAGACTAGGGGACTTCAATTTAGACATTTGGAAATTTGTTGAGCTGTGAACTTGTGGTTTTGAATATACAAATTTGGCAGTATGTGAATATTTTAATTTAGGACTTGTAAAATGTACAAATTTCAAAATTTGAAGAGATGAAGTCTGGGCAATTTAGGAATTTAGAAATTTGTGAATTTGGAAACTAAAAGAAATTTCAAATATCTGAAACTGGAAATCGAATGGTTTACAAATCTGGAAGTTAAAAAATTTCGTCTCCTGAAAATTTCATCCCTTCAAAACTCGAATAGAAATTAAAAATACTCCTCCACCTTAAATATTTACATTTTCTACTCTTTGAAACCCCCATTAAAAAACATCGAATTGCCACTTCCAAATTTATCGGTCCAAAGCGCAAGAAATACAAGTTCCATGAAATCGTCCAAGATCCCCAACACCAAAAAGGTCAAAGACACCTGACAAGATGGACATTGCAAAGTTTTCTTTTCTCTACTTTCCCGTGACAAGAACAGATCGAAACTAAACTCAATAGAGGATCCTATCGACTATAGATTTCTAAAAACATAATGAAATGTCTTGATGGCAAAAAAGGGAACGCCCCAATCTGTACGTTTCGTTCCCGACGACTGAACTCTAGAATTAAAGTCTCCATTTACTGTAATCAATTAGGCTTTCCTATACAGTTGGAGCTAACAAAAGGAGGATATACGAATGCTATCTGTTTCATTGTTTGCCATTTATTTTTAAACTTTTGCTTCTCTCGATGCTGGTCACAAAAAATGCTTGGATGCAGTTTACTCATTGGGGTAAATATTCAGGTGTTTTTTGTAAATAAACCATTAGTAGATTGCAGTCATTTGGACATGGGAAAATTGTTCCATTGTTCAATGTTCCATTTTTTAATTTTTTAATTTTTCAACTTTTCATTTTTTCAATTTTTCAAGTTTTTAATTTTTCAAGTTTTCAATTATTCCATTTTTCCAGTTTTCAAGTTTTCAATTTTTCAATTATTCAATTATTAAATTTTTCAATTTTTCAATTTTTCAATTTTTCAATTTTTCAATTTTTCAATTTTTCAATTTTTCAATTTTTCAATTTTTCAATTTTTCAATTTTTCAATTTTTCAATTTTTCAATTTTTCAATTTTTCAATTTTTCAATTTTTCAATTTTTCAATTTTTCAATTTTTCAATTTTCCCATTTATCAATTTTTCAATTTTCCCATTTATCAATTTTTCAATTCTTCAATATTTCAATTCTCCTATTTTCCAATTTGAACAAATATTTTTAAACAAAAATTGAGTATTAGGTAATGTTTATCACATTATATTTTAATAAACGTGCAAAGTGTAAGTAGTCAACAAACTACGTTTTCATTTTTTTCTTTCATATTTGTTACATAAAAATTGTATAGCGAACAATATTTTTCACCTAGACATATTTTATTCATAAATCTTCGACAGTGTCTCTCAAGAGTCCACATCAAGGACCGTTTACACAGGTACAGTATTAAGTGAATTATCGGTTGGCAAAGTAATAGTTAGAAAGCTTTTAAAACTTTTATTGAAGGACGTGAAACTTGTGTTCGAAGGCGGTGAATATAGAAAAAAAGAAGTGAAATGTTCGGGAACTAAAACGTTCATGAAAACGCTGCATAGACATCGTTGTTACAGCTGCCATTAAACGTACTCCCTGAAGGATCTACTGAAAAACAGGAAAGATGTTTTCCGGCTGCGATAAGATGTAGATATTTTTGAAGCAATGTACTACATAAAGTCGGAAGCGATATCGACATTGTAGATATATGTGTTCTATTGAATTTATTCTAAAGGATAGTGCAAGATGTTCTTTTTTTGAAAACAGTGAGTGTAGGTTTGGAATTTGTAGAATTTGAGAATTTAGAAATTTTTGTACTTGGAAATTTTTGAAGTGGAAGGATTGGAAATTTGGGAATTTGAGAATTTGGGGATTTGAGAATTTGGAAATTTGAGAATTTGGGGATTTGAGAAGTTGGAAATTTGAGAATTTGGGGATTTGAGAATTTGGTGATTTGAGAAATTGGAAATTTGAGAATTTGGGGATTTGAGAATTTGGGGACTTGAGAATTTGGGGATTTGAGAATTTGGGGATTTGAGAAGTTGGAAATTTGAGAATTTGGAGATTTGAGAATTTGGTGATTTGAGAAATTGGAAATTTGAGAATTTGGGGATTTGAGAATTTTGGGACTTGAGAATTTGTAAATTTGAGAATTTGGGGATTTGAAAATTTTGGAATTTGAGAATCTGGGGATTTGAGAAGTTGGAAATTTGAGAATTTGGGGATTTGAGAATTTGGTGATTTGAGAAATTGGAAATTTGAGAATTTGGGGATTTGAGAATTTGGAAATTTGAGAATTTGGGAAATTCAAAATTTCGGGGTTTGAGAATTTCGGAATTTGAGAACTTGGGAATTTGAGAATTTGGGGATTTGAGAAGTTGGAAATTTGAGAATTTAGGAGTTTGATAATTTGGAAATTTGAGAGTTTGAGAGTTTCAGAATTTAGAAATTTGAAAATTCGAAAATTCGAAAATTTGAAAATTCGAAAATTTGAAAATTCGAAAATTTGAGAATTTGTCCAAGAGTCATCACTAAAGACCATAAAATATGCCAACCATGTACAACACATCATCCTACACAAAATTCCCCAATATGCCAACTAATATAATAGTAAAATAATATCTAATCCTCTCAAACAAAATTTCACACAGTTGCACATTTCTGCACATCGAAACCCAAACGGCGTAGGCACACTCCATTACACACGCCATCAATCACGAAGTACAGTTAGTATCAAAACACACCAGAAACAAGAAACACAAGAGAAACACATCGAGTAAATGCAAAGTATCGAAACCATTATCGGACTTTATTAATTCCTTGGTAGACCGATCTCATCGAAAGCAACTCTTTGCAACCAAGTTGGCTGCTGTTAATGATTTCCTGTCGATAAAGGTCACGGATTCGACGGTCTACCGACACGAAAAGGCTTGGAGGGAATGTGCACTCAACGGAGTGAACGTAAGTGCGCAACGTCATTACTTTGAGAAGTAACTAATTGTACTCTAATTAAAGCAACAACAAGAAGCCTCGCTAATTACTTAGCATCTCCGCTCGCAGGATTTGACTGACCGAATTACACGCGACGGTACACAGCCATTTCACGATCGGAAGCGTGATTACAGATGTTAAGTTTAGGAGTTAAACTGGTAATGGGCAATTATGCCCGGGAGGGCATTTTCATTTTTAACGTGGACGGGTTATGTTTTCTTTTATGGAAATTTCATTGTCCGTTTTTATTTTTATACAATTATTGTAATTATTTTATATTGTTACATTTTTACAAGCATCTTTTATTTTTTGGCGTTTTCTGATTAGAAATTTTTCAATTGTTCAATTGTTCAATTTTTCAAGTTTTCAAGTTTTTCATTTTTCAATTTTGCAAGTTTTCAATTTTTCAAGTTTTCAAGTTTTCAATTTTACAATTTTGCAAGTTTTCAATTTTTCGAGTTTTCAAGTTTTCAATTTTTCAATTTTGCAAGTACTCAATTTTTCGAGTTTTCAAGTTTTCAAGTTGTCAAGTTGTCAAGTTTTCAATTTTTCAATTCTTCAATTTTACAATTCTTCAATTTTCAATTCTTCAATTTTACAATCTTCAATTCTTCAATTTTACAATTCTTCAATTCTTCAATTCTTCAATTCTTCAATTCTTCAATTCTTCAATTCTTCAATTCTTCAATTCTTCAATTCTTCAATTCTTCAATTCTTCAATTCTTCAATTCTTCAATTCTTCAATTCTTCAATTCTTCAATTCTTCAATTCTTCAATTCTTCAATTCTTCAATTCTTCAATTCTTCAATTCTTCAATTCTTCAATTCTTCAATTCTTCAATTCTTCAATTCTTCAATTCTTCAATTCTTCAATTCTTCAATTTTTTAATTCTCAAACTTTTAAATTTTCAGTAACTCAAATTCACTCAGGTTCCCTATATTTATGTTTTCAAAATTATTACAGTACCATTTCGCTCGCCAACTTATCAAACTCACATACATACATAGAAAGATTATAACCTGTATAATAATAGTAATATACTCAGCATAACATGAATATTTTGAAGAAATTATAAATGCTAGCGTAAATTGTCCGAGGAATTCTATTTATCCGACATATTCCAGAGAGATGCAATATACGGTAGACGCGATAAAAAGAACTAGCATTCATTTCGTTTTTACCCGAAAATACGAATTGCCTGGCTCAGAGGTGTTTCACGTTCGGTCTTCTTCTTTGCTTTTCTCCCCTTTAACTTTTTTCCTGTCGTCGTAGGCTTTTTGTCGTTTAAAGTAGCTCTCGTTTCGTACACTGAAAAACCATCCAGCTTCGTGGAGATTCGTCGGCTTAAATATTAGGTCACTTCATAATTAATGTCCTTCTTGTTATACTTTTGACTGAGTGGTGACATTGCGGGTATCTTATGTTTTAGGGCATGCTTGTCTGCTATATTATTTCTTTATTTCCCGAGTGGAAAATCAAGACACCGTTTAAACGGATACTGGATCTTAGGTACTGACTCTGCAACTACAAAATGGAGAACTTCACGCGTTCACAAGGTATCTTAAGATGTTTTCTTTTTAATCTGTGTCCATTTTTTGTTGAGACAATTCATGCATGTTTTGTCGTTTATGTACTTCTCTATTTTAGTTTTATTTATTTAGGGCTTTCAGAATTTGGAAATTTCAGAATTCGAGGCTTTGAGAATTTTGGGCTTTGAGAATTTGGAAATTTGAGAATTTGGGGCTTTGAGAATTTGGAAATTTGAGAATTCGAGGCTTTGAGAATTTGGAAATTTGAGAATTCGAGGCTTTGAGAATTTGGGGCTTTGAGAGTTTGGAAATATGAGAATTCGAGGCTTTGAGATTTTGGGGCTTTGAGAATTTGGAAATTTGAGAATTCGAGGCTTTGAGAATTTGGAAATTTGAGAATTTGGAAATTTGAGAATTCGAGGCTTTGAGAATTTGGAAATTTGAGAATTCGAGGCTTTGAGAATTTGGAAATTTGAGAATTCGAGGCTTTGAGAATTGGGGCTTTGAGAATTCGAGCCTTTGAGAATTTGGAACTTTGAGAATTCGAGGCTTTGAGAATTGGGGGCTTTGAAAATTTGATGCTTTGAGAATTTGAGACTTTGAGAATTTGGGAATTTTCGAATTCTCAAATTTGAGAATTTAGAAATTTGAAAATTTGGAAATTTGAGACTTTGGCCAAGAGTCATCATTAAAGACCATAAAATATTCTACCTGCGTACAACACACCATATACAAAATTCGTCACTCACTCATAAATACTTCAAGCCTCTTAAACCTCGTTCGCAGTTTCGCTCGCATATTTACAATTGTAAATGTGAATGTGAAACTGAGCCGAAAAAGAAAAATTTCAGATCTACCAGGCAAACGAACCGCTCTGTGTACTTAATGTAAGATAAACCGTTTGTAAAGTCAGAGGCTGCAATATATTCAGATGGTCATGGTGGGTCAACAGGACTTCGCACAGGAACATTGTAGTTTCTGGCTGCATAATCCATATTCGATATCGAGTGATGTTCGACGAACCGTTCGTACGGCTGCTGTCTTGCAAGCCCTCGATATCGATTTGCGATTTGGCAGTGGCTCGAGGTTAAAAGATCGCGTCCAGTCGCTGCAAAAAACGTTCAATGGCCACGAAATAACGAACAATCTGTTCGTACAGTCGAATGGATCGGAAAAGAAATCTAAAGCATGCCATAAACAAGGAGCCCACGTCAAGTCGAGTCTCGTATCAATTGAGCGAAAACAATCGATTCAACGACAAGTCTTCAGCCGATCAGATTAATAGCCTGTACACGAAACTATGAATTTAAGTACAACATTTTCTCTTCTTCCACATTTTTGATACTTTGATACTTTTTTTTATACAAGATTTTATATTCAGAAAATTTGGTAAAATGAAATTATCAATCATAATAGATTTTGTAACTTAAAATTAATTCTGAACAGATCAACGTGTTTTTACTATAATTTTAATAATACCTAAAATTATTATTTTTGTGTTCTGCTATTTAACAAAATTCAATTGTATTTCGTAGATGAGTAATAAGAATATGAAAATGAGTAGTCAACAGAAAACAGAATTTATAAGTGACAGTCAGTTAAAACTAAACAATTAGGCTGTTCGTTAATAAGTCCCATAGGTAATCAAACTTTGAACGTTAGGTTGATTCAATTAACCTATCATTAAATAAACCCAGTAGGGAATTAGGTTAACTCTGAAACTCGTTTAATAATTAAAGCTATCACAGTAGTCGAGTATCGTTACTTGAATTCGTTACGAAAATTTAGGTATGTTTCCACAGGATGATTGATTACTATCACTCACCCATATATATGTAACTCACAGACTGTAATTAGGGTTGTATTCAGCAAATTACAATTTGTGTGCTCTTACTCTGATCTGTATCCCGGATTAATTATTATTAAGTACCCTCTTGTGGACAAAAAGTAGATTTACAACAGATGTGGATATTATAGAGAATTTAAATATAGTGAATACATTGAACGTATTGAACAAATTTAACATACTGAACATACTGAACATATTCAACACATTGAACGTATTGAACATATTGTACATATTGAACATGCTAAACATATGGAGCATATGTAACATATGAAACATATGAAACATATTCAACATATTGAACATACTGAACATATGGAGCATATGTAACATATGGAACGTATTCAACATATTGAACGTATTGAACGTATTCAACATATTCAACATACTCAACATACTCAACGTACTCAACATATTGAACATACTGAACATATTGAATATACTGAACATATGGAGCATATGTAACATATGGAACGTATTCAACATATTGAACGTATTGAACGTATTCAACATATTTAACATACTCAACATACTCAACGTACTCAACATATTGAACATACTGAACATATGGAGCATATGTAACATATGGAACGTATTCAACATATTGAACGTATTGAACGTATTCATCATATTCAACATACTCAATAAATTCAACTTGTGTAACATATGGAAATTCCTAAACATACTGAAACTTGAATATATTGCACATACATGCTAAACATATCAAAGCTTGAGTGTGTTGAAACATATCAAACATATGAAATCTCAGCATATACTGAATATACGAAAATTTGAAAATATTAAACATACTGAAATTTGAACACATCAGACATATAGAAATCTGAGCACACCAAATATATTGAATACACTGTTTGAATATACATTTAACATATTAACACATGTCGAACATACTAAAATTGAATTGTAATATGAAACTTCGTTTGAAGATTTTTATCAACAACCAGCGAAATCTGGTTTTAAACCGAAGTCTGGTTAGGGTATTCATGTGAGTTACGAGTGGCAAAATCTCACTTGCTAAATTCACCAGACTTTAAACTCCGGCGCTTTTCAACAATGACCCTGAACTCTTACCCTGAAGAGACTCTCTTTCCATTCTCCCCCACATTATATCCATGCATCTCCAATCGCTCCTTCTTTTCACCCTAAAACTCTCAGCCATTTCTAAAAGTCACTCGATCAAGCTCGCCCCATAATAACCTGTTCTCAATCACCTCGGTCCCTATCGTTCGATCCAAACACATTCTTCAATCCTCATTTACACCGCAACTTCTCCAATTTCGTCGCATTCCTTGCCGACGTTTTCTAAATGTAGACCTATTGCTTTGGGGTACTGCATCATGTTCGCCAAACTATGTGCCAGTACCTTGTAGAACGTTTCATTTGATTATGTGAATTGATGTCTCATATCTTTATATTTGAATGGTACGATAAATCGTTGGAGAAATAGAGTGGAAATTTTAAGGTGAAATGCAGACACTTTATAAGTTGTGTTAGACATTTAGAAATTCTCAAGATTATGTTAATTTCTGAATTTTGTAAATTTCAAGCTTTTACTATTTTGAGAAGACCCAATTTCGAACCTTACAATTGAAAACTTCTATATTTCAAAATTTTTAGAAATTCTCAAAATTTTCATTCTTAATTTTGAAATTCTTAAATTCCACAATTTCTCGGTTTTCAAATCTCTACATTCCCCAACTTCTCAATTTCTAAATTCCTTAACTTTCAAATTACAGAATTCAATAATTCTTAAATTCCCAAATTCCTGGAGTCCCAAATTTCTAATGTCCCAAATTCTTAAATTTCCAAATTCCTAAACTTCCGAGTTCCTAAAGTTCCAAATTCCTAAAATTCCAAATTCCAAATTCCTAAATTCCTAAATTCCCAAATTCCTAAATTCCCAAATTCCTAAATTCCCAAATTCCTAGAGTCCCAAATTTCTAAACTTCCAAATTCCAAAAGTTCCAAATTCCTAAATTCCCAAGTTCCTAAAATCCCATATTCCTAGTGTCCCAAACTCTTATATGCCCAAATTACCAAATTCCCAAGTACTCCACCCACCAATTCCCACATTCTCACATTTTGAAAAATCCTCAAACCCAAACTTGCAAATTCCCAACACCCCAAATATGATAATTGTACTCTTAAACTCCAAAATTACCAAACACCCAAATTCCCAGCTTCCCAAATCACCAACTCCCTAAATTGCACCCAAATTTCCACCCCGCAAATAAAAGAATTGAACCACATACTCCACCCAAATCTCTCAAATTACGTTTCCCATCACATCTCCCTGTGTATCTCTAAATTTCCGTCATTCGAAATAACTGGTGAAAGTCGCACAACCGTGCATTATTTAAAACGGTCGGTTTGTTGCGTTGGCTCAGGTCAGCCTCAATAGAATACATCAGCGTTATGCAAAGCGAAAGAAAATTTTGCGGAAGCGTTGCTAGACTATGGCGGTCGCCTGTAACCTATCTTGGTCTTTCTTGCTCGTTTCCTTTCCGCGTTCTCATCCTCCTCTTTTCTTCTAACCCAAATGTGTATGATCATCCACCGCTACCAAGAAGTAACCCGTGACCAGACCAAGGAAGCGTTTCCTTCCTTTTCATCGCTACGGTCCATGGCTATTCCACTATCTCGGGCATGATAAGTGGGAGGCTCGTTACTTTTTGATCAATATTTAACGGCTACGCGCCGGCTGAAATTGCGTCGCTCGGTTTCTTGACCTCTTCAACGATCTACCTGGTCACAGGAAAATTTCAATCGTTCACGACGAATTTTCGAGATATCCGTTCGACTTGCGCTACAATGCACTTTCGCTTGTGGGCATTTGGCCACGTAGGGTTTTCTGAGAAACAGTTCAGTTTTGGTCCTATTAAGAGAATACCTATGTTAAGTATACCTGCTTGATAGTGTGCATCGCGAAATATGAATGACGAGTTTTAATATACACATATATCGGTGTCAGTTGGGTCAGAAAACGCTTAGACTCATCCCTAATTACCTAATCCCAATCACCCTCCATTACATTACCTCGTCCATCAAGCTGTTGCCAACTTGGGATATGAATTTTGTCGCTGCTTACTTGTTATGCCCTAGACCTTGCGTAACGAGTCCTGTAATCATGTAAATTTATCAAAAACATCATTATAGCTTCTACTTTGGATCAACCTCAGGCGCCAACTCTTGGGTTGACATCTGTATGTGTAAAGAAACGTACTTCTTAACTTGGCTTACATCGACTTAGACTCGTTACGCACGTCACGGTTCAAATGTGACAAACCCAAGTCGTATTTGCATAAAGGTCGAGTTTTGAGATCGATTTGTAATTTGTACAACTGAAGATCGCTAAATCCAAAATATACCTATTCAACGTTATTTATTTGTCTGAACACTGCACTGATAATTATGAAACTCTGAACTGCTGAAAAACTTGTAGGTTAAGGGATTAAATCAGATTTTGAACTGACCCTCACTTACGGTGCAGGACGTCACTACTTGTAGAGGAAGGTGAAAACAGAGAAGGGCACATGGGAGGATCGAGAGGAACTCGCAAATTAATTAAGACAGTTTAGGTAACAGTGGTAGTTTGATAATTGTAAAGGAGAGAGAATAACAGACATTTTATATCTTTTCTCCTTTGACAGGTGAGATTTTGTAAATAAATGTACATAAAACTAATGAACACTTTTACAGAGAAACTCAATAGTGTCTTTTTGTTGGTCCCAAAAATCTATAAAGAAATAACTTTATACTATTATAATTTTGTTTATCTGACCCACCAACTTTACGGTGGGTTTCTTTTACTTGGGTCGACCAACTCTTGGGTTGACAACTGTATACCTTTGTTTTAAATATCAAGTATATTCCGATTCCATAAAAATCCATACGTTTAATCCCACCACACTGAGTAGGAAACTTGAATGGTATTTTTACTTTCTTTTAAAATTGTGGCAGTCGAGAATTTGTTACGTTTGACACATCTGTCGAATAAATCGGTCTAAGAGATAAAAACCGACCATTTTCCATTTAATTGCGATGTCTTCGTTGTTTTTGAGAACAGAGAAAAATCTTATAGGAAAATGTATTACAATATTTTAATTATTTGAACTCATCATTTGAAGTATTAAATCATCGCAAGTATTCCATATGTCAAATCCGATTTTCTCTCGACGGAGCATGAAAGCACCCGTGGCAGAGACACACTTAAGGATACGAATATCGATTATGGAAATGCAAGCTTCTCCTCGATAATTCAATTCGCGTACGATCTAAACGGACGCATTAACTGAAACATGGGCTCTTGTAATTTTCAAAAAGTATAATGGCGATCGCAGTAATTCTATAGCAATCGATCGAACACCGCTCGGAGATGAAACGGTACTTCACGTCGGTCATAAATTATCTCGACGAGCATCTTTGGAATCATTACGCGCGAATAATGGAGTTCTGCATACCATTTTATCGACCATGCGTACCAACCTCTTCTACGTTTTCGAATCTAATTGTAATTTCACGGTACGCTCTCAAAAAACACTTTCATTTTCTTCTAGAAATACAATTCGTTGTGAAATTTATCGATGTTACACAAATTATTTTGAATCATTTGCAAATGTGACGCTGAAAAATTTTGTTTAAATCATTTTGTAAATCTATTATTATTTTGGAAATGTTTCATTATACATACATGCATATGTATATCAATACATTATACATATATTAGACACGTAATTAAAGAACACAGTGAAAAATTTAGCAAGTAAAATATTTAAGAATGTTAAAAATTAAATTCACGCTGAAATTGTCCAAATTTGCAAGAAGCTTCAGAAAATATACGACCTCTTCTTAATTAAGCAACATTCAGAAACAGAGAACAATAGTCGAATGTACGAAGCCACAAAATTATTTCTGACGAATGGCAGGCGAACAAATGTGCGTTTTCCTCATTCGAGAATAATCGAGGATCTCATTGAGGGTGGGC
Organism: Megachile willughbiella; assembly: GCA_945859595.2. NCBI lineage: Eukaryota > Metazoa > Arthropoda > Insecta > Hymenoptera > Megachilidae > Megachile > Megachile willughbiella. The sequence goes on from OX243807.1 coordinate 7,382,878, forward strand.
CGTGTTTGCAAACTTGCAACATATCGACAATCGAGGAATTATTGCGGAACTCGACGGGTCCTCAAGCGTTGTGTATTGAAACAGTTAATCTGTTTGGACAATAATTAGTTTCCCAGGGAAAACGTCGAACGACGGGAAGTGCTTAATTGCTGACCTCGCTAGACAGACTCGGAAACTGGGATTCCTGGTTGCGCGATAACGAGAAAATGAAAATCGGTGGAGGATCAGCTATTGAAATCCCGGTTTCGAACTTCATAAGTTTAGTCGCGTGAACCGGTCCATTCAATTTCCGCGTTCAATAAACGGGATTTAAATTTTCTGCAGAGAATTTCGGTACGGAAAGAAACAAATGGACGAAGCACGTATTGATTGTTGCAGATCCTGATAGGTGGAAGGCTGACATTTTGTGGTGCAAAAGAAATCGTGGCTATAGTTAAAATATTGTAGTAAAAAGATATCTTTCGTGGGTTTGAACTTGTGAGATTATTTGGCTGACATATGACAATTAGGTGACATATGACAATTAGGTCACATATGGCAAATTAGGTGACATATGACAATTACATCACATATGGCAAATTAAGTGATACGAGGAAGCACATAAAATTAACTAAAATGTTGACTGTTCTAAATTTTTAAATATTTCATGTCAAAAGTCAAATTGTTCGGTATAATATAAGCAAGTTAAAAAAATGGGACGATATGAAGAGTAACAAAGAATATAATTATTTCACTTTCTTATCAATATATGGTCACCTTGAGTAATTGCAATGGGTGAAATATTATGGCGCAGTTAGAAAGAGAATTATGAGTAAAAAGTTATTAGAGTGTATGGGTTCAAAGATTAATAGTTGCTGAGATATAGGTTACTAACGTCTTCAGTCCCGACTGAGTTATAAAACGTATTCTTCAGGGAAATGGATAATTAAGAGAGTTATACAAACTTCTATATTCTCAGTTCTCTACAGTACTCCATTTCCATATTTTTCAAATTATGTTTTGAAGAACACCATCTTTTTCTCCAGTTCCTATATATTGATATATTCTTCAATTTTCATAATCAACTTTCTGTATTTTACTATTCGTAAGTATATTTGCATGTTCAATCCAGATGTCTAAATTTTTTTATCCAAGTCTTTGCATTCACGAGATTCTATATTGTCGTGTCTACATGCTGACCTTTCTAGGTTAGGTACATTTTAATTTTGAGAACAATTTTTTTAAAAATCCCAAATAGAAATCTTCATAACACTGCAACGTTGATAGCACATGACTGATAGTTCATCTTAATAATATATGATATATAACATCTGACCCTGATAACATATGATTAACATATGATTCACATGTGTGTGATAACATTTCATCTTGATAACATGTGATGTATAACATTTAACCTTGATGACATATCATATTGATTAACATATGATTAACATGTGAGTGATAACATTTCATCTTGATAACATATGATGTATAACATTTAACCTTGATGACATATTACATTGATTAACATATGATTAACATGTGTGTGATAACATATGATGTATAACATTTAACCTTGATGACATATCATATTGATTAACATATGATTAACATGTGTGTGATAACATTTCATCTTGATAACATGTGATGTACAACATTTAACCTTGATGACATATTACATTAATTAACATGATTAACATGTGTGTGATAACATATGATGTATAACATTTAACCTTGATGACATATCATAATGATTAACATATGATTAACATGTGTTATCATCAGTCGACCTTGACAATATATTACTTAGACATGTTACATAACATTTGACCTCAATAGCATATGATTAACAACATTTGACTTTAATTGACAACATTCAATCTTGTCAATAAATGATTTACCACATATGATGATGGTATCATATGGCTGATCTCCTAGGTATCGTATTCTCTTATGATCCTACCAGCTATCGTCTTATCTTGCTATAGTCCTACCAGCTATCGTCCTATTCTGCTACAACCTCCTAGCTATTATTCCATTTTTGCTATAGACCTACTAGCTATCGTCCTACCTGCTATAGTCCTATCAGCTACCATCCTATGGATGAGACCTGTTACAATCCTATTAACTATCGCCCTAGCTTACGACCTAACCTATTCTGCCCTATCTTGATAGTCCACCACCTTTCACACAGCTGCCCAAAACAAAATCGTCAACGAAAGATTTCCAATAACAAAGTCCACATCCAATAATTAAGCGGTATCACGAAGAGCCAAGCAGTTTTCGGCCACGTCGGGAAGAAAAAATCAAGACGAACGTCCACATTGGCCTGATTTCGTCGTCCGAGATTGCATTTTCAAAAATGGGTTAGAAAATTGATCAGAAAGAAAAAGAGGCACCGGGGAATCGTCGATGCCTCGTCTGGCCGGGGTTACTTTAACCCCGAGGGACAGAGATTAAACAGCCAGTAAGCCCAAATGATCGTTTCAAGGGGACACATTGAAGATCAGTCTCGCTACTATCGGGGTCAATGCGGCACAAGTAATTTCTGGATTATATGGCGGCCGTAATCCTCCTACTAGCGTAATAACATCGTTTCGTACGCCATTATCCTACCGACGGACTGTAACCTTGTTATTTGTATAACCTCGCGGATTTCGCGTTCTAATAACGAATTCGATTTTGTCGCTCGAGCGTAATGAGAAATTTCCGGAAATTCTTTGTTTCGACGCTTTGGGGTTAAAAACTGTCCACCTTCCGCTTAGCCGTTTATGGTGGGATATATGACCCATCTCGAAAAGCTGACGTTTTTATGAGAAATAATTGGAATGAACGATTCTTCATTTATTTATATTATCCAAAATTCTGTGAGTTAAACTTTTTAAAATCGTGTTTCAAAGGTTACAGTGTAATTGAAACTGTATCGAGTCAATTTTTGGTGTATTTTTAAATGTCTTAATTTGTTCAAGGTGTAACATGACGCTTTTTAAATATTTTTTAAATAAATATTAGGGGTGGTACCAATTCTTCCACTATTTTCATATAGATATAAAAATACGGAAATATATTTTAGAATTACATTAAAGAAATTAAAATTATATAAGTACGTCCATATTAATTAAAAACTGTATAAATTAATATTACATGCAATTCATTACTGTTCTTTATATCATAATTTAGACGAATTTTATTAATTTAAAAACTGTACGAAAATTTATACAACAGATCAAACATAACCTTTCTTTGACCAATCTCTGAATTGCTCGATAACGCAATAAAAAATTACGAGGGGAAAACGTTCCAAACAAATGTTTAACAATAAATTTTCGACAGTTACAAAAGCAACGTTATTGATTTTATTAAAAGAATACATATCAATATGATAATTGAATTGCAGAAAAAAGCGATTTTAAATACTGATTTATCAAAGGTGGTTGATATATACAGTTCCAACAGTTACCCAAATAAATAAACGCGACAGTATTTCCAAGCTTTTGTACTCTTTATCCAAAACAATCTCGTCGAAATCCAATATGCGATTTATAGAGGCCATAAAATTTTTCAAAGCACTTTTGCTGGGATATACCAACTCAAAAATTCTGAATCAAAGAACAAATCATAAAAATGACCCCATAACATCAATTTCAATATAGACATCTTCAATTTGAGAAATACAGAAAGATTTTGACTGAATCGAAACTACAAATGGTTTCATGTAGAATTTTGATCGACTCACGTGGTGAATTCCGATGTATAAACACGGTGAAGCAATATGGCGGATAGTAATAGAAAAATAACAACTTCAATTCGTCGAATTTTTCCAACTAGTTTTACAGCCAGTAAAAGTATTTTCGAGTGCAAAGGGTCAAAAATTTAGATAACTTTTTGTTTGTTCGAGTAAAGTTTTTCGATATTATTGACAGGATCACTACAGGTATCTGACACTTTTATTACACGGTATCAATTTATCAATTTGTCACTCGACGTCATAAAAAACAACGGTGATACAACTTGTATACGTTGTACAGATAGGGTGCTCAGCAGGTGGTGAACAAAGGGATGTTTCGAATTGTTCAATAAAAATCTTGAAAATAAAGGGGTGAGAAATTTGATACCTGTGCGATTTTGGACTTGGGAGATTTGGGTCATGGTAGATTTGGGACTTAGGAGTTTGAGAATTTGGGAAATTTGACACCCGTGTGATTTGGGACTTGAGAAATTTGATACCTGTGCGATTTTAGACTTAGACGATTTGGTCTCGATAGATTTGGGACTTAGGAATATGGGAACGTGGGAAATTTGACAGCCATGTGAGTTAGAACTTGAGAGATTTGGGTCTTGATAGATTTGGGACCTAGGAGTATGGGAACGTGGGAAATTTGATATTCGTTTGAGTTGGGACTTGAGAGATTTGGGATCTGTGTGATGTGGAACTTGGGAGATTTGGGTCTTTATAGATTTGGGACCTAGGAGTATGAGAACTTGGGAAATTTGACACTCGTGTGATTTGGGATTTGAGAAATTTGGGATCTGTGTGATGTGGAATGTGGGAGATTTGGGTCTCGATAGATTTGGGACCTAGGAGTTTGAGAACTTGGGAAATTTGACACTCGTGTGATTTGGGACTTGAGAGATTTGGGATCCGTGTGATGTGGAACTTGGGAGATTTGGGTCTTGATAGATTTGGGACCTAGGAATATGAGAACGTGGGAAATTTGATACCCGTGTGAGTTGGGACTTGTGAAATTTGATACCTTTGCAATTTTATACTCGGGAAATTCGATATCCGATTGAGTTGGGTCTTGAGAGATTTGGGATCTGTGTGATGTGGAACTTGGGAGATTTGGGTCTCGATAGATTTGGGACCTAGGAATATGAGAACGTGGGAAATTTGATACCCGTGTGAGTTGGGACTTGTGAAATTTGATACCTTTGCAATTTTATACTCGGGAAATTCGATATCCGATTGAGTTGGGTCTTGAGAGATTTGGGATCTGTGTGATGTGGAACTTGGGAGATTTGGGTCTCGATAGATTTGGGATTTAGGAATATGAGAACGTAGGAAATTTGATACCCATCTGAGTTGGGGCTTGTGACATTTGATACCTGTACGATTTTATACTCGGGAAATTCGATATCTGTTTGAGTTGGGACTTGAGAGATTTGGGATCTGTGTGATGTGGATCTTGGGAGATTTGGGTCTTGATAGATTTGGGACCTAGGAATATGGGAACGTGGGAAATTTGATATCCGTATGAGTTGGGACTTGTGACATTTGATACCTGTGCGATTTTGTACTTGGGAAATTCGATATCCGATTGAGTTGGGTCTTGAGAGATTTGGGATCCGTGTGATGTGGAACTTGGGAGATTTGGGTCTTGATAGAGTTGGGACCTAGGAGTATGGGAACGTGGGTAATTTGATACCCGTGTGAGTTGGGACTTGTGAAATTTGATACCCGTGTGAGTTGGGACTTGTGAAATTTGATACCCGTGTGAGTTGGGACTTATGAAATTTGATACCTTTGCAATTTTATACTTGGGAAATTCGATATCCGATTGAGTTGGGTCTTGAGAGATTTGGGATCCGTGTGATGTGGAACTTGGGAGATTTGGGTCTTGATAGATTTTGAACCTAGGAATATGAGAACGTGGGAAATTTGATATCCGTGCGAGTTGGGACTCGTGAAATTTGATACCTGTGCGATTTTGTACTTGGGAAATTCGATATCCGTTTGAATTGAGATTTGAGAGATTTGGGATCTGTGTGATGTGGAACTTGAGAGATTTGGGTCTTGAAAGATTTGAAACTTAGGAGACTTGAGAGTTGTGAGGAGATATGACACGGAGCTAATTCGAAACTTCGGAAACATGAAAATTTGCAAATTTACAATTTTGTATCCCCAAATTTCCCAACTCAAATTCCAAAAATTTTCGAAGTTAACCTAACTTCGAATTTTAAGTTCATTTATTTGACGTTGATCTAAAAATCCTTAACACCCTAAAATATGCAGTTATTGAAAAACTTAATGAAAGCATCTCACGCAATAATAAGAAAAGGGAATGAAATGATTCATATAAAGTTTGTTCACACTGATCGATTTCATGCAGAATAGCTGTTTCATTGAATGAAGTATTGGCACACTTTAAGGATTATCAGTTAAATCGTTTGACAGATGCGATTTCTTAAACGTTCGAGCAATTCATTCAGCAAGGTGTCTCGTTCCATTGAATTCCAAATCAAATTAAGCTGTGTATTTCGTTCTAACTGGTGCGGAGTTGCTAAATTATGAAGGGATCTCGATAGTGGCTCTACTGTTTCATTATATTCAGGCCAATTGATCGGTAATAATTCACTGAAATAATAACCGTGTTCCATTGGTAAATGATCAGTAATGTATCCAGTTAATGTACATGAACAGAAATAATGCAGTTTGCTACAATACAGTACATGTTACCGCAGTTATAATGCCACAGAATATGTTATTATAATTTGCTTTAAATAATTCTTCTGCTTACTCGCATAAAGTACTGTGAATATTGTGCTCATTTTATATTTAACATCTTTTATGACTTCATTTAACTTGCTATTAAACTTTATGTAAGGGTGTAAATACATATTTTATGCAGTCTCTGCATTTTATGAACATATGTTACACATGTGTGTATGTATGTTACTTTCAGGTATATTTATATTTATAATATTCTTTATAATGTGCTTGATCACATTGCTATATATGTATTTATAAAATACATATGTTGTATATGTACTGTATATTCTATAATGTATATGTGTTTTATGTACACATATGATTCATGTGTATGTTACCTTCAAAATGTACATTTATATTTATAACATACTTTATAATATACTTAATTACATTGTTAGATGTGTATTGTATTATATAATTTATATGATGTATATGTACTGTATATCCTATAATGTATGATATGTGTTTTATGTACACATATGATTCATATGTATGTTACCCTCACAATATACATTCATACTTATAATATACTTTATAATATACTTGATTACATTGTTAGATATGTATTGTATTATATAATTTATATGTTATATATGTACTGTATATTCTATAATGTATGATATGTGTTTTATGTACACATATGATTCATATGTATGTTACCCTCACAATATACATTCTTACTTATAATATACTTTATATTGTGCTTGAACACATTGTTATATATGTATTGTATATAATGTATATTAATACATTAAACAATTACCATATTGAAATACTGAAATGAGAATATAATAAATATATTAGATATTTTTTTTTTAAAAAGAGCTTATAACTTAATTCTGTTTCTGATCACAATGCCCACTGTTTCCATCGATCCACTTTGTATTTTGCGAAACAAATTCGATCAACTGGAAGGTTTTATTTATTATTTTTTTTATCTTTTGTTTTTGTTATTTTATTCCATAGCTCCACAACTTTTCTCAAAGCTTTGACTGGCATGCTGAATGTGATGGAAGTCTAACAAATAAAATATTTCCTATATATTTATTATCAATGCGGTAGGAAAACTGGAACAGAAGAGTTTCCTTGTTAGCAAGTAAATCAATACTGTTGTATACATTTTTCGGTACTCATCGTTTTTCGCGAATTCAAAATTAAATACTTGTAGTTACAATATGTGTAGTCATACAAATATTTATTTTTAAATTAGAAACTTAGAACTGTTCAAAAATTTGACAAACATGAGAGCCTGTAAATTCAAGAATTAGTCTTAAAATTCTCACAAATTTTTTACATTGTAAAAAACTATTTTTGTCCGGAAAAATGGAAGATTTCACAATGTGTGAAGATTATCAAACAATAAATTTGAAAATTAAGGAACTTCGGTAACACAAGGGGATCGATTCCGACGAGTCACGATTCCCACTTGTACACGTCGGACGAATTTGCATGCCGGAGTGGTTCATAAATGGCAGCTACACGTGAGAATCGGTGAAACTCCCAGAGAAATCACTGCTTTACCTTTCCGTATTTCAGGCACGTAAGATAAGACGATGAGATCGTAAACGCGCGATGCTGACGTTTTCCGACGTTCTTTTCTGGATCGATGTAGGAAATACCAACACCATGAAAAGGACAATTTGGATGTAACCCATTGAGGAGCTTTACGGATAAAATACCTGCGTCCTCAAACGAGATACAAAGAAGTTGCGATAGAACAGGTTGAATTTTTCCCTAGGAAGTGAAAAATGTGAGAGCAACTTTCGGATGATGCTTCATAGGAAACTATATTGAAAATATTATGATTTTAACATTTTGGATTTGGCGAGGATGGAATGAAAGGTATGATCGTATCATTGTTTTTTAATGGTAAGTCCCATAATTTCAAGTTTACAAATCTCAAGAATTTAAAAAATCCTATGTTCAAAAATTCTTAAATTACAAAATTTCGAAAATACAAGTATTCTTAATCTCAAATCTCTCAAGCTTCAAATCTTCCAAATTCTAGGTTTTCACAATTTCAAATTTCTTAAGTCTCAAATTTCTTAAATACAAAATCTTCCAAAATTTCCCAAATCCCAAATTTCTCAAATATTAAATTTACTAAATCGCAAATCTCCCAAATTCCAACTCTTCCAAACTCCAAATTTCCCAAATCCCAAATCTCCCAAATCTCAAATCTCCCAAATTCCAAATCTCTCAAATCCCAAATCTTCCAAATCTCAAATCTCCCAAATTTCAAATCTTCCAAATCCCAAATCTCCCACATTCCAAATCTCCCAAATTCCAAATCTCTCAAATCCCAAATCTTCCAAATTCCAAATCTCCCAAATTCCAACTCTTCCAAACTCCAAATTTTCCAAATCCCAAATCATCTAAATTCCAAATCTCTCAAATCCCAAATCTCCCAAATCCCAAATCTCCCAAATCCCAAATCTCCCAAATCTCAAATCTCCCAAATCCCAAATCTCCCAAATCCCAAATCTCCCAAATCCCAAATCTCCCAAATCCCAAATCTCCCAAATCCCAAATCTTCCAAATCTCAAATCTCCCAAATTCCAACTCTTCCAAATTCCAAATCTCTCAAATCCCAAATCTTCCAAATCTCAAATGTCCCAAATTTCAAATCTTCCAAATCCCAAATCTCCCACATTCGAAATCTCCCAAATTCCAAATCTCTCAAATCCCAAATCTCCCAAATCCCAAATCTCCCAAATCCCAAATCTCCCAAATCCCAAATCTCCCAAATCCCAAATCTCCCAAATCCCAAATCTCCCAAATCCCAAATCTCCCAAATCCCAAATCTCCCAAATCCCAAATCTCCCAAATCCCAAATCTCCCAAATCCCAAATCTCCCAAATCCCAAATCTCCCAAATCCCAAATCTCCCAAATCCCAAATCTCCCAAATCCCAAATCTCCCAAATCTCTACATCTCCAAATCTCGAAACCTCCAAATCTCCAACCCTCCAAATCTCCAACCCTCCAACCCTCCAAATCTCTAAATCTCAACATCCCCAAATTCAAAAATTAATGTATCCTATATTCAAATATCCCCAAACATAAAAATTGCAAAACTCGAATATTAGAACCCCTCCGAATATTTCATGACGCAACGTTGACACATCGACAAAAATGAAAACCTTGATCCGAAGTAGAGGGATAGATCCCACGACGGTCATAAAAGAGCAGCCCTTTATAAGATCATCCAAGTCGTCTAATGCATAGCGAAATTGATTTTACATGTACTGGATTTAACGAAAAGGCACTGAAACAATGGACCGTACTCTTTATAATACCTACAAAGTGTATTTGAAAGCGTTTACGTGTATGAAAGTCGGCCATCGATTGAACGTGTACCTGGAAAAGGCTGGTCAAAGGATTGCAAACAAGCGAAATTAGTCTGCACTGACTTCGATTATATTTATATTAAATAATATACGAATCGGACCTGTTCGTATGAAAAAGTCATCGAATCAAACATCAAATTAATGTGGGGACAATTGACCTCAGTTTTACTCTCTTGTTGTAACAACGTCATATTTTATATTTTTTAACATTTATATCACACAGGTATTAAGTTTCTTATTATTTGTTAATTGAGAGTTGTTTTTAATTAATGATTTAATTTAATTACTTTGTCTTTATGATACATACATTTACTGTTGATGTGCAGAATATATCGACATTATTCCAGTTTTATTATTTAAATTTTATAGAATGTATAAACATAACATTTATAAAATGTGAATGTTACAAATTCATAAAATGTTATATTTTTACATTTTTTAAATTTATTTATAAAATATTATATCTAATATTTATGTAGTAAAATAAATAATAGAAATAAAACTAAATTTTTGTATAATGGAAATAATTATGTAAAAAATTTTGTGTAAATTAATCATTGATGGATGAAATTAATTATAAGTATTAATTCTATATAATATTTTACTGAAAATGTTTGTGAATATCCTAAAGTTAATTCTAGGGAAAATGGTGGTGAGATAAATTGTTTGCTATAGTAAATAATTATAACGTAATATATTTAGTTTTCATGAGAGAGGGATTTTTCCCTATAATTTATGTATTTGCAAATTTTGGAAATTTCAGAAATTAAAAAAAGTAGGGGAATTTGTGGAATTATCGAATATGGGGACTCAATTTTATATATTATTCCATAAAATTGATATTCTCAATCGTCAAAATTATAACAACAAATAAAATGTATGAAATTTCAAATAAAATTAATTAATTTCGCAAATAACTTCCTGAATAAATATTTGTAAGCATCCTCTGAAAGCACGCAAAAGTTTCGAAGTTTGTACATTGTACACAGCATGTATTTCACAGTAATTGCTTTAAAAAATGTATCAGGTGTGATAAAATCAATAATTTGCAACGCATAGCCAGCATGTTTTACAAAATGCTGGAAAAACAAGTGATGCAAAGTACGAGAGGCCACAGCACGACCATAAATCAGACAACAGCCTGTGGGTAGATAATCCTCAAGAAATGCCTTCGTTTTTTGTAATATTTATCTACTACGAAAGAAATTACGTCGGAAGATTAAACTATTAAGACAATATTAACCCTTTAAGGTTCAAATAAGTGGATCACTTCTTATTAATTATATCTTGTGTTAGTTTGCATTAGCCTGCACTAGTTTTAGTTAATGAGTTTGTATTCCAGTGAATGCAGTTTAGGGATTTTGAGAGTTTGAAAATTAGGAAACTAAAAATTTTCCAGACTTGGACATTTACAATTTCGAAAACTATTTTGAAAAAACATCCACTAGTTTGCAGAAATGCCCCTTCCTTATATCGCCATTTCCATCACCAACCCTGAACCTTAGAATATAAAAAGCCATCCAATCAGAAAAATTACAATTCTCACAAAATTCTCCAGTGTCAAAGGTATTAAAATTTTAATAAAATGCAAACAGATTAATAATTTATTTTAAAAAGAATTTCAGCTTATAACATCGATTTTCCTTCATTGTAAAATGTTCTACAGAAATAAAATTGAAATTTCTTCCATTCGTTTGACCACTGTCGAGATAAGTTCTAAAAACAGCTAGTGATTAATACGCAACAAAACTGATTTAATCTTGGAATAAAAGTCTTTGAAAATTTACATTGCACTCTGAACAAAACTAACAGGTTCTCTTTAAACGAGAAAAGCGTGCTCTGCTCGCGTACTAATACAATAGTCTCCTTTATTAAGATTAATTCCGCCATCTACGTTCTTCGTTACGACTTCACCTAACAAGTAGAAGTTACAACCAAGATAGGCGTTCCTCGAACTAACGAACATGTGAATGGCGATATATAGCGAGACGCAGAAGTACGCGTATTTTCCCGATTAACCCTTTCAGTCGCAAATTATTAGGTAAATAAAAAAGTTTTACTTTTTCTCTTTCATTAAAAACTTATAGGAGTCATATAAGTGAAATATAATTATTCTTTAATATTTGAAAGGCTGTTAGTGAGTCATTTGTCATAGAAGTGTGGGATAGAAATTTCTAATAAATTTTTATTACTTTTTTAAAATTAATATTAATATGCCTAAAAATTAATTATTCATTTTTAAATTTACATTTAAATTTATTAAAAAATTCCTACGTACCTGAATCCCTATATTCCTAAATCCTTAGATTCCCAAATCCCTACATTCCCACATCCTTACGTCCCCAAATCCCCACATACCCAAATTCCTACGTTCCAAATTCCTACATCCCGGATCCCTACATCCCAAATCCCTACGTCCCCAAATTCCTACGTCCCCAAATCCCTACATCCCTAAATTCCTACGTCCCCAAATTCCTACGTCCACAATTTCCTACATCCCCAAATCTCTACATATCCGAATCACTACATACCAAATCGCTACGTCCCCAAATTTCCTACGTCCCCAAATTCCTACGTCCCCAAATTCCTACGTCCCAAATCCCTATATTCCAAATCCCTACATCCCGGATCCCTACATCCCAAATCCCTACGTCCCCAAATTCCTACGTCCCCAAATTCCTACGTCCCTAAATTCCTGCGTCCCGAAATTTCTACGTCCCCAAATTCCTACATCCCCAAATCTCTACATATCCGAATCACTACATTCCAAATCTCTACGTCCCCAAATTCCTACGTCCCCAAATTCCTACGTCCCAAATCCCTATATTCCAAATTCCTACGTCCCAAATCCCTACATCCCGGATCTCTACATCCCAAATCCCTACGTCCCCAAATTCCTACGTCCCCAAATTCCTACGTCCCTAAATTCCTACGTCTCGAAATTTCTACGTCCCCAAATTCCTACGTCCCCAAATTCCTACGTCCCAAATCCCTATATCCCAAATCCCTACATCCCAAATCCCTACGTCCCCAAATTCCTACGTCCCAAAATCCCTACGTCCCCAAATACCTACGTTCCGAACCCCTACATCCCAAATCCCTACACCCCAAATCCCTACATCCCAAATCCCTACACCCCAAATCCCTACATCCCAAATCCCTACATTCCAAATCCCTATATCACATATCTCTACATCCCCAATGCCAACATCTCAAATCTCGAATCCCATATTCCTAAATCTCATAACCCAAAATCCTATATTTAAAATCTCATATCCCCTAATCCCATATCTCTCAAATCCATATGCCTAAACCCCATATGCCTACATCCCTCATCCCTAAATCGCATATGCCTAAATCCTACATCCCCAAATCCTTATATCCTAAACCCTACCTCCACATCTCCACATCCACATAACCCTACATAGCCATTCGTAAATATTATCTATAAAATAAATAAGTTTTAATCGCTTATTGCGATGAAAACTGCAAAGACCAGAGGTAGATGCCGCGATATCGTTATAAGCCTTGTTAGAACACTCGGATAGTAGTGAAATAAGAACAAACCGGTCCTATTCTTTTGCCGTTTCTAAAATGAGCTTAAACGACTTCCCAAGAAAACAGCTTTCCACCTCAGCATGCTGGAACAGGGAACAATTAAACGTTTTTGCATTATACGTATAATCTAGAAGCAATTAAGTGCTTGCACGAGTACTTCACGGTAAATGTGTTCAAAATTCTGTCCTCAGTTTCGTGAACATTTCAAAACTCGGGTGTACTGTTAGCGTAAATAATAACGATGTTAAAGTACTGCATTTTAACTTGTGAATGTTCATTTTTACATGGAAATTCCGGTTTAAGGTAATTATGTCACTTCTGAAAGCTCATTTGTCAATTTTGTATGTGGAGTGTAATAGCGTTGCATATGTGATATAATATAATACTTATGCAGTGGAAATCCCTAGCTCTGTATGCACTACTGGATTTCTAGTATCTACAATCTCTACATTCCTAGATTTCTACATATTTAGATTTCTAGATTTCCAGATTTCCAGATTTCTAGATTTCCAAATTTCTAGATTTCCAAATTTCTAGATTTCTAGATTTCCAGATTTCCAGATTTCTAGATTTCCAAATTTCTAGATTTCCAAATTTTCAAATTTTCAAATTTCTAAATTTCCAAATTTCCAAATTTCTAAATTTCCAAATTTTCAAATTTTCCCATTTCCTAATTTTTCCAATTCCTAATATCCCAAGTCCCCAATTTTCAATATCCCCAAATTCTTGTGTCTAAGTTCCTACATCTCCAAATGCCTGTATATCTAAATCTCCATGTTCCCAAATCCCTATATCCTCAAATCGACACATCTGCAAATCCCTACATCCCAAAATCCCTGTATTCCCAAATCACCACATCCGTAAATACCTATATCTCCAAATCCCTTCATTCCCAAATCCCGGTGTTCTGAAATTCTCAAATCTCATCATATTCCCAAATTCCTACAACCCTATATTCAACCTTAAAATTAGCTTAATTTCATCCTCATCGTTTCTGCAATTAATTTATTCCTTCGAGCATTTTTTTTTATAGAGGCAATGATGTACAGATATTAAACAAATAAAACCTTTTGTTATAATAAAAATAATAATACATTTCTCACATTACAAATTTGAGTACTCTACTCGTATGAGTACACCGGGAACACATATGTACATTTCATATTTTATGAAAGTCAATGAATACAGTGTACTCAAACGTACAGTATGGCAAAATGGGTTAATTTAAATATACCCGCAAATGTTTAACAAATGAATTAAAATAATTTTTCAGCAAAATCAAAATTGAATGAATATCGGTAAAATTTCTTTGAATTATTAACTCCTTGCCCTATGATTTATTTGTCACGTCAGAACTAACTAATCACAGCTACAATATTAAGACAGGAAAAGAAACTTGGTATTGTGCGATCGTTACTATGCAAATTATAATTAGACTTGAATTCCAGATTGAAGCCTATTCAAAATTCGAGAAAAATTGATCACAGGTAAAGTACGTCAGGAGTCAAACTCGTGGAAATAGTGCAAGGGGTTAAATTACTTCTCTACGAGATACGCACACAAGCCTGCTATATAAGAGACTTTCAGAAATATGTGAGTACATAAAGTTCATTTTAGTAAATTTCTTCAGGTGCAGTTTAAACGGCGCTCAAAGGTGAAATTACACTGCGCCGGTTAACAAATTAACGATGACGTAAATTAATCAAAAAATTGCAGAAACCCACTTCTGAATTTCCCTCAAGGCTCCAGCGTCGCGTACGCGGACATTTGAATTTAAGTAATTTAGAAAGAAGAAATTCGACGATGACCTGGATACCTTAATTGGTTAAAGTGCCCGCGCTGCGGGCAAGAAAACTCGAATTCAGCGATTTGATCGAACGGTTCTAGAAAACTGCCAGAAATTACATCTTCCTCGGCATGTTTCTGCCGTATTTCAGATCGTATGACTCCGCAAATTTTGAAATTTCACGTTCCTGCAGTATATCGGGCTTCTTCCGCGTTTGGGGAATCAGGATTGCCTCATAACGCTGACGGCGATGTCGTTTAGGTCACGAAAAACCAAAACAAAGAAATTCCTCGATAAGCTTAAGAGCTTAAGTAAAAGATCCGAGTTCCAATCCCGATTCGGCAATCTGATCGGCCATTTCCGTTCCCTACCGCCATTTTGCGAACTTTGTGATTTATGTACAGCTGAGAATGGCCGTCAGCTTAACTCCACTCGTGCGTATCAGACGTTTAGGTTTTCTGAAAACTTTTGCTGACGTTGTTCATCGTTTAACTCATCCGCTATTTTTTCAGATTTTATAATAGCTGTTGTATATAATAATGTTAATGTTTATAAGTACTATTAGAATAGGAGATTTTATAACAATACTTTGTTACTTTAATAAGTTGCGAGAGAATTTGTGTACTGGAAAGTTGGTAATGATGTACAGGATGGTTGACATATGCCACTTCAATTATTGATAAATTTGGTTTAATATACTAGGAACTAGATTCTTCTTGAACTACACTACCTCTAATTCAAATTACCCCAAATCTTTATATCAACACATTCTAATAGCTTCAAATCCTTATGTGCCAAATTTGTCCCTAAATTATTATGTCTCCAAATTTCTATGTCGTCCAATTACTTCGTCCTCAAATTCATATATCCCCAAATGTCCGCACAAAATTTGTTATATGAAAATATACTAGGAACTAGATTCCTCCTGAACTACATTACCTCTAATTCAAATTACCCCAAATATTTATATCTCCACATTCTAATAGCTTCAAATCCTTATGTGCCAAATTTGTCCCTAAATTACTATGTCTCCAAATTTCTATGTCCTCAAATTATTAAGCCCTCAAATACATATATCCCCAAATGTCCACAAATACTTATACTCCAAAATCCCCACGTCCCTAAATCTTTAAATTTCCAAATTCTTGAAGACCAACATCACAATATCCCCAAATTGTTACATCTTTTACCTATACCTCTAGAAATCTAGTTTGCCTAATGCAAATAGCCCCAATCTTCACATCCTCAAATCCCTGTGTCTCCAAATTCCTGTATCCCTAAATTCCTATGTTTCCAAATCTCTACATCCACAGATTCCTATGTCCCCAAATCCGAATAGCTCACAACCCCCTTTGTCTGCAAATTGAAACAGTCCAGAAATCTCCATGTCCCCAAATCCCTATATCCCTAAATCCAAATAGCCCAGAAACCCCTTTGTCCTCACACTGAAAGAGTTCAGAAACTTCCATGTCCCAAAATTCTTATATCTCCAAATCCAAATAGCTGAGAAACCCCTTTGTCTGCAGACTCAAACAGTGCAGAGACCTCCATGTCCCCAAATCCCAATATCCCCAAATCCAAATAGCTCAGGGACCTCTTTATCCTGAAACTCAAACAGTGCAGAAACCTCCATGTCCCCAAATCCCTATATCCCCAAATCCAAATAGTCCAGAAACCCCTTTGTCTGCAAACTCAAACAGTGCAGAGACCTCCATGTCCCCAAATCCTTATATCCCCAAATCCAAGTAGCCCAGGGACCTCTTCATCCTGTAACTCAAACAGTGCAGAAACCTCCATGTCCCCAAATCCCTATATCCCCAAATCCAAATAGTCCAGAAACCCCTTTGTCTGCAAACTCAAACAATGCAGAAACTCCATGTCCCCAAAATCCCTATATTCCCCAAATCCCTATGTCCCCAATCCAAATAGCTGAGAAACCCTTTTGTCTGCAAACTCAAACAGTGCAGAGACCTCCATGTCCCCAAAATCCCTATATTCCCCAAATCACTATATCCCCAAATCCAAATAGCTGAGAAACCCCTTCGTCTGAAAACTGAAACAGTGCAGAAACTCCATGTCCCCAAAATCCCTATATTCCCCAAATCACTATATCCCCAAATCCAAATAGCTGAGAAACCCCTTTGTCTACAAACTGAAACAGTGCAGAAACCTCCATGTTCCCAAAATCCCTATATTCCCCAAATCACTATATCCCCAAATCTAAATAGCTGAGAAACCCCTTTGTCTACAAACTCAAACAGTGCAGAAACCTCCATGTCCCCAAAATTCCTATATTCCCCAAATCCAAATAGCTGAGAAACCCCTTCGTCTGAAAACTCAAACAGTGCAGAAACCCCATGTCCCCAAAATCCCTATATTCCCAAATTTCTACATCTCCAAATCCCTAAATCACATAAATCTGTCGACTCCAAAATCAATACATATAACTCTGTGTACGTCACTGTTCGCAATCACAGTTGTTTCTAATTCTCCGATCATTATTCCGCTAACAGAACGTACTTAAATGCTTGAATACTGTTTGTCACGGGTAAATATAATATGGAGTAATACCAATACGTGTCAGTTCATGAGCTTCCCGTTATGGTGTCAACTTTCAGTATTGATAAGCGCTGTTCATTCATGTTTCGCGTAATACCGACGCAATTATTACGTAATTATGAAGCTATCAAACAAAACGAATACTACCCATTCAGGTATTTAAACTTTAATTACTCAAAGGTAGCTATGGAAACGCAATTGCGAGTGGAGAGATATGGCTGGTCCAAAACTCATTTGCTGATGTTCTTCGATTGTGAATTTTTAAAAGTTCAATAGATATACATTTATTTTTAGAAATTTATTTATCAGCTAATGTATTGTTCTTGTTACTACCTGACCGATATAATTATATTATATTAAATATTATATTAGAATTTATAGCTAGATATACCGTTTTTCTTATGGGTATTTCTCTACTATATTACAAATTAATAAAAAATCATAAATATTAGTTAAATATATAGTATCATTTAATTTCTAATTTGTTGCAAGGTACACTATTAATATTGTTAAAGCACTTGAAAATAAATTTTAGTTTAACAATATTCATAGTGTACTTTGCAACAAATTAGAAATTATACAAATGATACTTTACATTTAATTAATATTTATGATTTATTATGATTTTATTTATTTATAATATACTAGAAAAATATCCATAAGGCTGTCATCTCATGATAAGAATGTTATTTAATTTTTGCATTCTGTTACAATTTAGCAAAAGAAGAAAGCAGTGATATTGTTAAACACTCCTTACAACGTATTTACTAAAGCACAGGTTAAATCACGTTCAAGTACAAAGTGCATTAAATTAAATGCAAAATTATGGACCTCAGATGTAAGTATACCAAAAGTGAAACCAGAGACATGTCTCAGTCTCGTGACTAGTGAATAAAGTATTAAGGATAAGATTAAGGTCAATATCTATTCACAAATCAGACTCAATTTCGGTACAAAAGTTTCATTCAATGGGATTCGAATGCTACTCACAAGTGATATTTTATTCTATGCATTTGCAAAGCACTCGTGCATTATAGGGGATGGTTTCTGACGACAAGACGGATACTCATGAGATTTGGAAATTTGGGAATTTGGGAATTTGGAAATATGAAAGTTTGAAGATTTGGGATCTGCAAGTTTCAGAATTTGGGGATTTGGGTATGGAAATGTTGAAAATTTGGAAATTTGAGGATTTGGGAATTTCAGTTTGGAAATTTGAGAAGTTAGGAATTTGTAGATTTGGAAATTTTCAGAATTTGGGGATTTGGAAATATAAAAGTCTGAAGATTTGGGATCTGCAAGTTTCAGAATTTGGGGATTTGGGTATGGAAATGTTGAAAATTGAGGACTTGAGAATTTGGAAATTTGAGGATTTGGGAATTTCAGTTTGGAAATTTGAGAAGTTACGAATTTGGAAATTTGGAAATTTTCAGAATTTGGGGATTTGGAAGGTTGGAAAATTGAAAATTGGGATCTGCAAGTTTCAGAATTGGGGGGTTTGGGTATGGAAATGTTGAGAATTTGGAAATTTCAGAATTTGGGAATTTTAGAATTTGTATACTTGGAGATATGGAAATTTGAGAAAGATGGAGATGTGGAAGTTTGAAACCTTGAAAATTTATAAATTGGAGTTTGGAAATTTCAGAATTTAGGAATTTGTGGATTTGTAAATTTTCAGAATTTGGGGATTCGGACGAAATCGTTCAATTCTGTAAAATTGCAAACAATTATGTTTCATCAAGGATAACTAGAAATGTTAGGTCAAGTCAAAATAATTTCGATCAAAATAAAGTTCCGTAAAGGAGAAAATTTCGAAAAATAATGAGAAAATGAAAATATAATCGTTTTAATAAGCTACTACGGAAAAAATGTTTCATTGCAGACATATCAAAAATTTCTTTCGTATCAAATTTACGAAGGCGGAGTTAATCAGTTTCCTGTTGCGCCGTGCATGCAAATTAACGGAATTAATTTTAGAGTGAATTTTAGTTCATTAGAGAATCCTTAATTACACCACACAAAGTATCAATTTCATGTTTGAACCAGAATTTCCACAAACATTGTTAACTAGTAACAATCGAAAAGGTCACATTCCACGTTCTCGATTTATTCTCATTGCTACAAAAATAATTCAGCTACAAATAAAATTGTAGCAATATTTGTTTTATTCGATTTTAGGTATAAAAAAGACAGAATCGACAATTACCCAAAATTTACAGCAATAGAACTTTGTTATCCCATTAAAATCTCGCGAGTACATTAATAGCACAGCCAGTTAAATAATTGTGTAAACGATATGCAAAATTTTGATGAACTGTAATCCGTAATACGATCTGAAAACTGCACACGTATGATAAACCGTATTTCCGGTACATGGCACAGCGTAGTACATGCAGAATGTTAATATCATGTAAAACGCAGAGATCATTTAACAGAACAATATTTCTTGTCGAATTTACGGGCATTTGCAATTCAATGACAGAAAAGATCAACTCGGACAGGATTTACATGCTTTCAATTTCATCCCTTACGTAACATTGTTCCACGTCATCCGAAACCTTCTCACTTTTATCAAGAAAAGTTTCGGGGAATAACAAGAAAAAAGTGCGTGGAAAACTTATATTTACTTAGAGTTATATAGGTTAACCTAAATCAATCAATCTCTGTTGTTTCGCCCTGAATTCATACCGTATATTATTATAAGGTCTCTGATAATTTGACGTGAAGCCAAATCCACCTTTATGGCTACCAAACTGCTGCTACCAACTCACCGAATGCTTATTTACACAAAATAAGTGCAAGAAATTAAAGAAGCTGCAATTAATCCTTTCTGGAGAGTCCTTTATTACACGTTACAAACAAGGGGAGAAGTTAAACAAAGGAATAAGTCCCAAAAGCCTCAGAAGTGACACGTTTAGCCTGAAAGGTTTGGAACGAAACACTGCAGCGGCGAATAGTACTCAAAACTAGGAATCAACCCTTTGCAAGGACAACCATGTCCAAAATCTAGACTAGAATGTACTTTGATACACATCAGGTGTAACGTGCAGTTACAATCTAGTTACAGTATTCTGAACTTGGTGTTCAAATAATAGATTCATGTGGTTTTCTTAGCGGAATTCAGTATGTATACATTGTTCAGTATGTTCAGAATGGACATAGAACTTGGAGGGTTAATAGTCACAAGGTTTGTAAAGGACACATTGGACCTAGAATAAAATTGTGGATTCGACTGCACATAGGTTCATATGAAACTATCCACAAGATCCAGAACTGAACATGGTAGATGGTTAACAATTACAAGATTTTCAGAGGGAGACCTAGGATGAAATTGTGGTCCCGCTGCATACAGTTTGATAAAGAGCATTTGGAAAAGGATCACTTACTGAGATAAAATGAGATGAGTTCAATATGATTGAACAGTTCAATCATAGAAACTTGAACACCGAACACAATTTACAAAGATGAAGAGTACATTGGAGGTAGGATAACCACCCAATCCCACTGTACAATAGCAAAGATCCAGAAGATACAAGGATCATTTAGAATAAAATGCAGTATACAATAGTGAAGTCGTACTAAGGTGGTTCTTACCTGATGCGAATGATAATCGGTGCCAGCGCCATTAGGGAATCGGTACCGAAAAGGGCTATGCACAGGGCAGTTAACGCGAAAGGGGCTCTCGCTGGGTAACCTTGGCGGAGGATGAGAATGCGGGCCATATATGACACAGTCCATCGGTATGGGTCTTCCGGGAGCATGATCGAGAGGCCGGCAAGAATAGTTGACGGGCGGAGGTCGGACCGGAGGATGTTCGATTGGCCGACAAGGTGTCTGCTCAAGTGACTGTCTGCCAGGATGTTGTTCGTGAAGACGATGTTCCAGCATCCGTGATACGTGTTCGACGGACCTACATCCATGATCGTGCATCCGGCCGAAGTGATGATCGTGCATGTAGCTGGCGTGATCTTTCAATCGACACGGATGCTCTATAGCGCGCATCGAGTGATGTTCCACCCCGGTCCTCATCGGTGTGGACATCGAAGAAGACGTGGCCGGATGATCGACCGCGGACCTCAGCTGTTCGGTGCGTATCTGATCGATGGATCTACCCATTGCATCGATGGACCTGCTCGACTGATGGTGTTCCATGGAGGTCCGCATAGGGTCCGCGGACGGCTGACGGATCACCGAATCGATCGATCTCATCGACTCCATCGATCTCATCGATTCGGTAGAGCGCATGCTGTGCTCGATCGGCCGCATCGGTGACGGATCGGTCGATCTGCAAGGTCTGCTCCAACATCGCGGTATGGTGTTCGCACCGTCGCTCACGTTGCCGCTGTTCCCAGTGGCGGCGACACCTCCGGTAACACCGCCGACACCATGACCTTGAGACGGCCAACCGACGGCATACGGATCCATCTCCATGCCACGTAGGAGCTCGTTAATCCGCTCCTCCAGGTTACCCTCTCGGCCACCGCATGGCTCCGACCGGTACTCTCGCGTTCATTGCTAACCGATTCACGTCACTCGCGGGCTGATCACACTGGACGCACTCGCGCAAGACATGCGGTCGAAACGCGTGCGGAAATACACCGAGACGCGGAAGGAGACTAGGCAACTGGGAGCATGCAGGGTAGGGATATGACACACGATGTCACTCGAGACACACGCGGATAACGAAACTGTCACGAGAAATGCCGTGAGCAAGTGCGGCCAGAAGACGACGCATCGCGATGCCGCGCTCCCCAGCACTGAGCCTCGCGGCCTCGACTGCCGCGCAGTTCCTCCACGCAAACCAACCAACCGACCCACTACCCCGACTATCCACCCACCCTAACTATTCGTCCCCTACCTTCTGGCACCCCGTTCTATCCCTTCCCTCGTATTACGCCAGTATCGCTACCCCTCGCCGCCTCTCCAACATCCCTTTGGACCGCAATGTTCGCCCACCGTCTCCGGTAACATCCCCCTTCGTACGCGTCACTCTCCCACCCTCCTTCTTCCTGCTTCACGGACAATCTCCGGCCTCATCGCGGAGTCGCACACTTTCCACTTTCGACTTTTCACTACCGTTCTGTTTAGCTTTATCGCCAGCTACCTTGTACCTCTGTGTCGGCTCGGAACTTTCCCCCGATAATCATTCGCGGATACGTTGACTCTGCGTGCCATAACTTCGGACAAACGATCGAAGCGGAGAGCCGCCAGGGTTTCCTGTTTATTCCGGAAATAGCTATGCCCGAGGGGATGAAACTAAACTGACCGGGTATGTGTGTGTGTATAACGCACGCTGAAATCGCGTGAATGAAAAACACAATCGATTGCTGGACGCTAGGTGGCACTCGTGACGCTGCGTTCGTCGACGCTGTCACATAGTAACCCCGATTCCCCGACTACATTCACGATTGACCCGATATCACTGTAACGCGAACTGATTACGTTCAAGTGTTTGAATTCGATTATGCAGTATTGCAGCTGCAGGAAGAACAATGCGTCGCATAAAGGACAAATAGGTAACGTTATAAGCGTACCAGCTAATGGCTGCGGGACTGTTTTCGCAGTTTGCGCTGTGCGTTAAAGTGTCAGGCACACGGAAACCAAGGATCATAATCAATTTCACGGAACGTACAATGTGTTGTGCCCGTTGGTAAATCTGGTATAGTGGGTAGCGTTGGTTTAACCGAGCCGAAAGATGCGAGCGGTGTTTCAATAACTGCCGCAAACTGGATTTTGATGGTAACAATGGCACCGTTGTGAGTGAGCTTTATCAGCTCCCAGAGTAATTGTATTGTAAACGGAAATTGCATTGCGGATGCAATAATTGTACACCAGAGAATTATTTACTGGTAGTTGTTTATTAAATGTTGGATGAAGATTGTGTAGATTGAATGTGAAGCCATATTTTGGTACACGCTTTCGAAGATGTTTGAACGTGTGCCACAGTTTATGCGAGGTCTATCGACTAGCAATAAAGATAATCTTATTCCCGCATACTTCGTCTTTTATAACCACCTGACTCGGTGTTTACCCGGTTTCTATTGATACGACTTTCAAGCAACACGATTTCCTCGCACTTGTTGCCCCCGACCATCAATCTATTCTCAATCGTTTTTCATTCTTGCCGACAACTATAAAGCACGGTCAATTCCGTAGAAGTTATCGACCTTGTTAATCCACATGAGGGTGTTTTCTAACGTAGAGGTACACGTAGAGGTACGTGTGTGGAATAAACTTCAAACTTTATCGTCAAACGTGAGGACCTCGATCACGATTGAAACCAGAAATTTCTAGTTGAATACAAGCAATATTTTGCACCCCAAATGATCAATACGAAGTACATGAGTATTAATACTGTAAATATTTTATAACTGTCGTTTTTAAAGTCACTTTAAAAACGTATGAATGTGACATACAAGTACTGCTGTTCTGATTGCAAAGTTACCGATATAAAATTGTAAAATCAAAACGGAAATGTTGCAGAATGGCCATATGCAAAAGTGAGACACAATTTGATGCCACAAAAGAATTATAGTTAACTTCAAATTATAAAAATTTTAAGCTACATCAACTTGAGATACTGTAGCCTACAAGGTGTTACTTATGGGAACAGGAAGCACCAGACTGTGGTAAATCGTGTAGACTGATTTTCTAGGATTGTTGTTTATAGTTAACTGAGAAGTGCGAACGAATACGTCTGTCACCCAAAAATGTTCACGAATGTTGACCTACATTAGTCTCACCATTTTCAGGACCCTGTTCGCGATCACGTAACCGAACGACTCTGCCAGGATTGTGTACGTCCCTGATCCCGATGCCACGTATTAGAAAACTCTCGATGGATTTACCTTGGACCAGTTCCTAGTGCATGTTTTCTACACGAAGAAAAAGTTGGCATCGTCTTCGCTAGAGTAGCATCAGGTACACCCTAAGAGGATGTGAATGGTCTGGGGAATTTGAGTGTTCTTTCGGGAGGATCGAGGAACATAATCCTGCCGGAAGGAACACTGCATATGTTATGAAATGAAGTGCTACTGCTGCCTTATTTATTTACTTTCCTTCCTCTAGTGTTAAGTTTTGGAACCTTACTCCGTGTGAATTTTAACGGACCTGTCTTTTTGTCAGTTTTCAATTAAACATGTAGTTTTACAAAATGAAAACTATTTTTTATAAAATGAGGTGTTTCCTACTTCAATATAACCTTGTACTTAAGAGTGTGATTTGAAATGAACCTACTTAACATATATCGTTCTTGCTCGTCAGTTACGAAATTACTAAAAAATATAACCTGAAAAGGAAAACTACATCGACAGACAAAACATCCCATAAAAATGAAAAACTAACTAAAAATTGGAGGAATAAAATCTGTTTTATGAAACGTTTTACATGTCTCACCCCTTCAGTACTAAGATTTTACGTAACATAATAATCTATAACATGCACATTTAAACAAGTATTTTTTTTTAAATATATTAGTAAAAGGAAAAATATATTAGACATCTAGCAAGGTGTACAGTGAAATTTGATAGTGAAAATTGTATCGAAAGGAGCATTGAAATAAAGTACAGCTTCAAAAGAGATATAAAGTAGGGGAAATAACATTTTCCGGACTGACCATTGCGCTTCTAAACAGGAACATGAAGTTTTATAGCAAAATTGTTCCACGTTCTTTTCTGAATGTACCATTTTGGGTATTCATGGTCGGGCTATAAAGAATAAAGTGTACAAAAGCTTCGACTACAATGGGTAATATAAAAGTATCATCTGCAGGTGGCGAAATATCAGTCGATATTTATATAATGATAATCGTTATTTGTATAGAAATTCTAAAATTTGAAATTTGAAGAACTCTGAAATTTTCTATAAATAAAATTAGTGTTGAAGTAATATTTTTCTGGTGTTAAGTTTATTCTGCAACGAACATAACCTCACTTTTGTACTTTCAGATTATTTAGATAAATGTATACTACAAACTTACTAAGTATTTTCTACTTAAGTATTTAGTATTGCTATTTAAAAAAATTAAATGGTAAAATTAAAATTAAGGTCTCATTTTTAAATATCTAATTTTTAATTGATTTTACTGCATTTTTCTTTAGAAGTAATAATACTGATACAGGTTAGGATAACATTAGCTCATGAAGACCCATTTTGTATATCAAATTTTATTTATATTATTATATTATGTTTTATATTATTGTATTATATTATTATATCATATATTGTATTTTATATTATTGTAATATATTAGTATATTATATATTGTATTATATTATTATAGTATAAATTGTATTATTATATTAATTAGAGAAAGTCAATTCCAACTACTCTTTTCAATAGCAGTTATATAAATTTTCTATAAATAATTTAACACTAGAATTGCTACTATCACTAACCAGTAAAAATATTTTATCATATAACCTTGTCCACTTTCAATTTTCCTACTCCAATCACATAATCTTGTTAAATATGATTTTGTGAAACAGTAAGAATTTTGATCAATAAAACAATATATGTACACACACAATTTTCTATCTCATGAACTCTTTGATTAGTTCTCTATTTCTAGAGCAACTTGGTAACCTACAACACACGGGGTTTCTATGATGCTACCGCCTTAGATATTCTGCTTATAAATTGTCTGATTTGCAGTGGAAGAAAATCCCCAGAATACAAAGTATCTATAGTGATTTTGTTCGTGCTTGAAATCCCATATGTTAGACGTGGCCACTTGAAGCAGGTAATTTACATATGAAAAATTTGCACTCACAACGGTGAGCCTAAAAAACTTATACTTCCAATTCCGAATGCTACAAATTCGGTCGATTTGTAAACATAAGAAACAATCGTTGCAACACGGAAAACACATATGTATCACGGAAATTTTTGTAGATATTACAGAAATTTAAATACTGAATTGTCGAGTGAGGGAAAGAAGAAATAAATAACTATAATGATTTAAAATAAATAGTTGCAATACGTGAAACATATATTACAGAAAATTAGGTATTACAGTAATTTACATATTGAATTACTAAGTGTCCCTAATTTTGAATTAGATCAAATCATCATAAGTAAAAATAAAAATCTAACCACCCTTACATGATAAAATAAAATGAAAAATTATTAGTAATAATATATTTACTCTTCTGTAAGATTATGTACACCTCTGTATTTTTACAAAAATAATTTTGTCTTAATTGTGAGATACCATTGCGAACACCCCGTAAGACGGGGTTGTTTTAACGTTACGTCGTAAACGCTATAAAGCTTAACTATTTATGACACAGACAGTAAACAAACTTTCACCATCGTTAAGGTCGTGAGAGAACAACCTTAAACAGTTTCATCCGATACTTTACACTTTAATTGTCGCTATAAATATAGCGAAAGACGTTACGAAAGGTCATGACACGTTAAGTGCACATCAAAATAAAGTGCTGATCAAACGATTTATATGACTTGCTTTTTATTAAGGTGTGTAATATGGCTAAGATTAACGCTGTAATATTGTTAATTTGAACAGATAAGGTGATAAAGTTGGAGTATCCACAACGTTTAAGGGTGAAGTATATTGATTACCGAGGTCGTCAGGAACATATGGAGTTAGGTTCTATAAGTTAGGTTCAATTAGGGTTGTCGATTGTTCCGTACAAAATAGAATTACTTGCTAAACAATCCTAGTGTTTATTTATAAATTTATTTTATTTTAATCGTGTATAAATAATTTGGAGTAATTCATTTTATTTACATGCGATTAAATTTAATTAATTTTTACTTGATATTTAATCACATGTGATTTAATTGAATTAATTTTGGTTCTACATTCATTTTAATCACATAATTTTTTTTTTATTTACATACAATTAAATTTTATTAATTTCGATTCAATATCAATTTTAATCACGTGTGATTTAATTGAATTAATTTTGGTTCTACATTAAATTAAACTAATTTTGATTTGATACTATTAAAATCTTAGCAGGACCTACAATACTCTCTTCATCGTAACATTACAAGCTAAATTTAATTTTCACATCTTATATTTAATTTTTCAAGTACGGGTTATCAATCCCACGCCCACGAACCTGAAGATCAAGGGTGTAGGCCTGTAACATTCCACAACCCTTCCCCTTTCAGTTACCTTTTAAACAAGGGATACTGTGACTGAACTTCAATCTCCATAGGGATAATTAATGACTGGTTCTATAAAAGAAGGCAGTTACAAAACGGTGTACTAGCTCACACCGGAAGGGAAATGACCATGATAAACCTCGTTTCGAAGCCGACAGATTGACAGGTACGAATCGTATTATGGCTGACTGGCCTAAATCACTGGATTTGAAGCCATTCGATTTGTTTCAACTCTTATACGAAATCAAGAATTCATGGAGACGAATACGAGAGAAATATTATTGCTAATCTGATATTAAAAATAAAAGATTAACACTGAGACTACCACATCGGTTAAATGACCGTTCCACAAGTTCCTTATGAGTATCAGATATTACAGCAAGTTCAACAATGCGAAAATTATTTAAATTATGTAAACTTGATACCAGAAAAAGTATGAAAATTCCTTTAACATTGTCCACCACAGCAGTAACAAATTTAGAATACGAAATGTACTTTTCATGTTCTAGCGAGGCACGTTTCCCGCGTAAAACACTTGGTACTCATAAATTCTGATTTTTGTACGAACAGAACTGCGAACTGGCAAACGATACTTTTCAATTGTCGTTAAGGATGTAACTACCTGAATTCGAGCACTCTCTCGCGGAGACATAGTTTATGAAGGTGTTAAATTACTAATGAGTTTAAAACTTTAGGGTTTAAATTCGTGGAAGAATTATCGACGAAGCATTAAGTAGCTTGGTGTTCGGGAAAACGATGACACTTGAAATATTCCGTTTTTCCAAGTTCTTCATTTCTCAATTTTCCCATTTTCCCATTTCCCCATTCGCCACTTCCCAATTATTCCATCTCCTAATTTCACAAGTTCTCCATTTTCCAATTTCCCCATTTCCCAATTTCCCAATTTCCCCATTTCCCAATTTCCCCACTTCCCAAGTTCCCCACTCCCCAATTTTTCCATCTCCCAATTTTTCCATCACCCAATTTCCCCATTTCCCAAGTTCCCCACTCCCCAATTTCCCCATTTCCCAATTTCCCAATTTCCCAATTACCCCCCTTCCCAATTTCCCCATTTCCCAATTTCCCCACTTCCCAAGTTCCCCACTCCCCAATTTTTCCATCACCCAACTTCCCCATTTCCCAATTTCCCCATTTCCCAAGTTCCCCACTCCCCAATTTCCCCATTTCCCAATTTCCCAATTTCCCAATTTCCGAATTACTCCCATTCCCAATTTCCCCATTTACCAATTTCCCCATTTCCCAAGTTCCCCATTTCCCAATTTCCCCATTTCCCAATTTCCCCATTTCCCAATTTCCCCATTTCCCAATTTCCCAATTTCCCAATTTCCGAATTACTCCCATTCCCAATTTCCCCATTTACCAATTTCCCCATTTCCCAAGTTCCCCATTTCCCAATTTCCCCATTTCCCAATTTCCCCATTTCCCAATTTCCCCATTTCCCAATTTCCCAATTTCCCAATTTCCGAATTACTCCCATTCCCAATTTCCCCATTTACCAATTTCCCCATTTCCCAAGTTCCCCATTTCCCAATTTCCCCATTTCCCAATTTCCCCATTTCCCAATTTCCCTATTTCCCAATTTCCCCATTTCCTAATTTCCCCATTTACCAATTTCCCCATTTCCCAAGTTCCCCATTTCCCAATTTCCCCATTTCCCAATTTCCCCATTTCCCAATTTCCCTATTTCCCAATTTCCCCATTTCCTAATTTCCCCATTTCCCAATTTCCCAATTTCCCAATTTCCCAATTTCCCAATTTCCCAATTTCCGAATTACTCCCATTCCCAATTTCCCCATTTACCAATTTCCCAAGTTCCCCATTTCCCAATTTCCCCATTTCCCAATTTCCCCATTTCCCAATTTCCCTATTTCCCAATTTCCCCATTTCCCAATTTCCCCATTTCCCAATTTCCCTATTTCCCAATTTCCCCATTTCCTAATTTCCCCATTTCCCAATTTCCGCACTTCCCAAGTTCCCCACTCCCCAATTACTCCCCTTCCCAATTTTCCCATTTCCCAATTTCCCCATTTCCCAATTTCCCAATTTCCCAATTTCCCAATTACCCAATTTCCCATTTTCCCAATTTCCCAATTACCCAATTACCCCATTTCCCAATTTTTCCATCTCCCCATTTCCCAATTTCCCCACTTCCCAATTTTCCCATTTCCCAAGTTATTTACCAGGGTCGACCACAACACCCTGCATACAAGATAAAACACTTTTTCTGTAGCATTAACGTTGCACAAAGTGTGAATCGATAATATGCCAAGTCATCAGATGAGGTTCTTGAGAAGTTGGGTCAAAATGGATCTGTAGCTGGTGGTTAAAAGGAGAACCTTAGATAGCTATTCCTAGGAAAAATAACGTTCCGACCCGTCATCGATCTCGGATTCGAGTTTACTTAAAGAAGAACGATAATGAAAGACGGACGCTGAGTCGCTATTTATTCGTAAACATTTGCGGAACCGGATGAGGCAACGAGAAAAAAAGTGGCTTAAATCCCTTTTCCTGAGCGAACCGGAGGAATGATCGAAGCGATTTAATTTTAATTAAATGGAGATAATCGTTCGCGTTCCATTTCAGCGATGAGCAACTATGCCTCCGGGGGGTACACAAGTAACATGCGTTCGGTATTGATTGAACATTTCAAAATTTCAAATATTTTCATTTCTATGTTGCTCGATTCTTAAATCGCAATTTTCAAATTTACAAATTTTTAAGTGTGCATAATACGTGCATTTAAAAATTGGAAAAAGTGGAAAATTGCGAGGGGTATGTTAGACAAATTTAATACTAAACAATTTAATATTTTTCGTGCTATTTGTATTTAACTTGTAAATAAATTCAATGCTGTTTAAGGAATTGCATAATTATATGTATATCTATGAGATTGAATAATATACAATATGTATGTGTGTGTATGTATGTGTCATAGGTATAGGTTAATTTACTGTAATAAGTATATGTTAATTTTTAAAATACGTATGCACCTCACTATTTAAAAATAAAATTTACTCTCTCTAATTTGATAGTATTTTTCACCCTGAATGGTGCAACTTAATGTTTATTCAGTATGTTTAATACAAAATGCAATTAATTTTTTAATATAATTTAATATTAGTCTGAGACAATTGAAATATTGCAAATATTGCTAACTGTAACATAAAAAATAATGAAAATAGAAGATGTTTATACGTATTTATGTTTTAAATTCAAAACAAAATTTCTTCATATAACGTAATTTAGTATTACTTTTATCTACGATGTTATAAATAATTAAAAAAGTACAACATTTAACAAAAACTTGTATTTTATATAGAAAGTTTCATTCGCATCTAATAAAACGAATTTTATGTATGAACATTCGGGTAACATAACCTAATTTCATTTTCTGTTCTGGTTTACCGACGATTGAAAAAGTAACGAGTTCACGAAAGTGTTAAATTAGAGTTTCGCGGAACTTCCGTTTGCACGGGCTCCTTTTTTTCATTGCATAGCATGGTGAAAATTATCTCACCACCGAAGGAAACCATCCGTTCTTGCCGACAGCAAAAATCTCCATTCGCGAAAAAACTTCTTCCCTTTCTTTCTGACGGTGTTAACTTACTTCCTGGGGGTTGGTTCTTGTCTACTTCGGAAATACCCTTGCGGTCAAACGATTTTACAAATAGCGTAGTAAATCGTTCGAATCACGGAATGTGTATGCGATAGTATTCTTTTAATCATGAAAAATAATCCACGAAATTGAAACATGCTTTTTTTAATCTTTCTTCGCAGAAATTAAGGTGTAATTATGGGTGTTGCTGATTATAGCAAAACATAGTAAATGACTACTTTTTAACTGTTTATATATTGTTACATTTTTATTACATTCATTTTTCATTGCATACATTCCTTTCGTAATTATGGTTGTTGCTAATTATAGTTTACTGTAATTATTATTATTATTATTATTATTGTGTTTAGAGGTGAAAATATATTGACCACTTTTTAACTAATTTATATAGTTGAATTTATTTTTTATTGCATATGTTACTTTCATAAATTTGAAATATGTATTTACGTTTGTTACTAATTACAGTACAATGTGGTGCAACAATGTTGATGTCTTTTTAACTGTTCTTTTATGTATCCTTTTCATAACATTATTTTTTATTATATTTATTTCCATTATTTATTACATTTATTTTTCCATGAAATTAGAGCTGTTGGTAAAGATGAAAATATATTTTTCATAATATCGAACAAAAAATGTCTTCTAAATTGCAGAATGTTAAATAAAATGAAGTTATTCCTAAATGCAAAAAATTACAAAAGTTTGCCACGTTTTCAGAATTTACGTGACACAATGTATGATTTAAACAAAATGATATAAATAATACATGCATGCGACTAATATAAATAATATATATTTATTTGACATATTTCAGTGAGTTACACTTCTGCCGAAAACGATGGAAAACTATGAAACGTGAATTTATTCGTATCCCAGTAAAGAATAAAATGTTCCAACATATTTATTTTATTAGAATAATTTGTAAAAATTTGTCGTTCTTGAAAAACATGTATGTTTTGATTTGGAAAGAAATACCGAGGAATAACAGTAATTTATTTAAATTATTTGATGTTACAAATTATTAAAAATCTTGTTAAATATAAAAGTACAATTCTAATTTTTAAACGTTATATTCGATCGTTTTCATTTAACTGCAAAATTAATGAAATATTTAAACATTTTTCTGAATTATTAGTATTTAGTTCAATTATTGAATGTTGCAACAATATTATTATAAATGTTGTTACAAACGTATTGCTGATTTTTAAATGTTTAATCTGTTTCGTTTGAGTGAAAAATTAATCGACCATTTAATTTAAATTTTATATTTCGATTATTAATATGAACTTTTTGATATTTTGTTACTGCCATTGTTTGCTACACGCAACCACATCCAATCTCCCGCATTTACGTGCAATATTAATTAATTATTCGTACTGAATTTTACGTTTTTGAAATTATTATGTAATTAAATTGTACGTTGCAGATGTTTATTCAATTATTTTATGTCACTGGTGTTTATTAAATTATTTGATGTTGCAGATGTTTATTAATTTATTTGATGTTATAGATGTTTACACAAATCATTTATATGCAAAATTGATCAAATATTTAATTTCGATTATGATTCGAATTTCAATTAAAATTCATTTGAATTCAATTCTCGGTTATACAATTACCTACTTAATTTTCAAAATGATGTGCAAAATTGATTATAATTTTCACTCGAATTCTACCATTTTTGTAGCAATTATTTGCTCAAATCTGAATTCGTGAAAAATTTCAATTGAATTCAAAATTAATTTGAATTCAATTTAAAATTAAACATTACGATTCACAGAATAAAGTTCAACGTTCATCAACATTATTATTCGAATTCTATAATTTTCCACGAATTAAAATTTCAATTTTCCTATATCAAACCGTTGATTAAAATATGTCCGGAACAAAAGGATACATTTTCCGTGGTTTTTTCTGAGCTACCATTTGAATACATAAGAAAACAGTGTGACAGTCGATAATTGTGAAAACTGAACGGGACAATACCGGAAACCTGGAACGGGTAATCGCGATACGTGCTGTGTTTACGAAATTGATAAACTCATTTGTCATTCGGGTGAAAACGTCGACGTTTCAACGGATAGCCGCATTAAAAGATTTACCGGCCATGCATATTGTTGCTAAAAATCAATGTCGACCAACGTTCCTGTTAATCGTGTCATTATGATAGCCTGTTGAAACGTGCAGATACAGTGTGCACGTTTCATTGTTGTTTCGTTACGCTCAACGCAAGAATTTCGCGTGGACACAAAACGTAATTCGATTCTGCATATTTTATGTTGCGTGTCTCAAAATTTGAAATTTCAATTTTTCTTCGAACATTTCGGGATTTTGGAATTTAGGGAGTTAGGGATTTTGGAATTTTAGGAAATAGGGATTTCGGGATTTCAAGATTTTGGAATTTAGAAGTCTAGGGGATTTGGGGATTTTTTAATTTTTGGACTTAGGGATTTAGGGATTTCGAGATTAGAAGTTTAGGGGATATGGGGATTTTTGAATTTTTGGAGTTAGGGATTTCGAGATTTCAAGATTAGAAATTTAGAGGTCATGGGAATTTGGGGATTTTGAAATTTTAGGATTTAGGGACTTATGGATTTCAAGATTTAGGAATTAGGTGTCTAGGGGATTTAGGGATTTTGGAATTTTAGAATTTAGGGATTTCGGCATTTCAAGATTTAGAAATTTAGATGTCTAGGGATTTGGGGATTTTGGAATTTGAGAATTTCGGGATTTCAGAATTTTAAGATTTAGCTATTAGGGGACTAGGGAATTTGGGCATTTTGAAATTTTTAGATTTAGGGAATTCGGGATTTCAAGATTAGGAGTTTAGAGATCTAGGGGATTTGGGGATTCTAAAATTTGGAAATTTAAAAAAATGAAAATTTGACAATTTTTAAAAGTGGAAATTTTGGAAATTCGAAACCTTGAGAGTTTGGGACGTGTTTAAAACTTTGGAAATTTGGGGTTTTAGAAATTTTATGACTTGGGGTTCCAAGGTTGATATTTGAAAATTTGAGAAGTTTGCAAATTTAGAAAATGAACATTTGAAAATATGACAATTTAAAAATGCAGATACTCAGAAATTTATAAATATTGAAATTAAGAAATTCAGAAATTCAGAAATGTAAAAACTCAAAAGGTCATAAATTCACAAATTAAAAAATTTAGTTAAAAACTCAAAAATTCAGAAATTTAGAGAAAATTGAAAGTTTGTAAATTGAACGATTTAAGAATGTAACAATTCAAAAATGTAAGAATTTTATATTATGATAAAACCAGAAAATATGTAAATTTCAAATATGTACATTTCTTCATAAAGTTGAAGAGGGACAATGTAATTATAATGAGATAATAAAAAGTCCGAGTTCGCAACCTGTTGTGAATAATCAAATAAAGGTACACGATAACGAAAAGAATCATTTAATGTTATATTTTATGCAGCATGCCATAGAACGCGGGACTGGATGAAATCGAAGTGGTCAACATTAATTTCCCTCGAGTGTACTAAAGTTACCTTTTTACAATGAAGTTATACTAGAGACCCAACCGATATGAAAAAAATATAAATTTTATCACCCCTGCCGATACCGCGTAATCAGATTGTAACGTTCCTATGTAAAAACACTGATATTGCAGCAAGATCATTTTGAAATATTTATAAATGCATTTTAATGTAATAATAACATGCTGTTAATGTTTTTGACAAATTTTAGTGTCATGAGTCTACTCTCAATGTTTAAATATTCAGAGTATATTATTTTGTGACGTATGAATATAAATTGAATTTATTAATTTCATAAAAATAACTACGTAAATATTATATTAATATTTTTAGTAATAGTGTAAATGTTAAACATTGGTGAATTTTTGGTGAATTTTTTCTTGCAGAATAATTATTTAATATAATCATAAATATCGCAAGCATTTATAATGTATTGACCTAATTTTTTTACGTAAAAGTATAATTTTTGCTCGGGAAATAATTTTTTACAGTCATAAATATTTATGATGTACTGACCTAATTTTTTCACATAATTTTTGCTTGCAGAATAATTTAATATATAAATGAACAGAATTATTTTCGAACACGAAGTTTTCTGAATTATTATAAATATTAAGAAAGAAATATTTTGAAAATTCTATAAGAAAATAATTTTAAATTGTCAATCTATTCTGGTTTATTACTTGATAATTTAACATTTCTAACGCTGAGCGTTGGTTAAATTCACATTGATGAACGTGTTCGTATCACACGTAGTTTTATTGCACAACTATGTATGTTTTAATGAAGCAATCAAGTACCCGTTAACTCGAAAGCGTTTTAGTCAAGTTTCCAGTTTAATAATTGAGAGAATCAAAGTTTTACTGCAAATCTGCTGTTTAGTCTGTGCATTAATTTGCAGAAGTTTATCGACAAGATCAAAAATAGTTAAATGTTTATATTTTATTGTAGTTAACTTTTATCTATTTCATATATTCGGGAGAATATTTCGAATAAATTCTTTGGGTAATTTTCAATTATTTCAATCGAGATATATTGTTTTGTTTTCGCGGATTATGAACAAGAACATAACTTACCGAAATGTATGGTAAAAATTAATGAGTTGTATTGCTGAGTCAGGAATCACTTACCTGAAACATAAAAGACACAAAAATAATTAAAACGATTGTAAAAATGAAATTCACATATACAATAAAATTAAAATTCACATTTTAAAATTGTTTAATTTTCCACGTTCAAAAATTCGAATTCTGAAATTCACAAATGTAAAAGTAGAAGAACATCTGATTTTCAGTGTTACAAATGTAAGGACGTTACCTACGGATTGTACCTAAATATTCGATGCTAGGGGTGTTTCTCAAAGGTCCACGTAATGGAGTACTGTTTGATTCCCTCAGAAATTTGTAGTCATGCACAGATCGTTGCAGCTCGCATGAATGCAGTATGTCAAGGATAGCTTACGTAGCAGTCGTCGAAACGATATAACTGTGGATCCGGGGTAGGTTCGCGTAACGAATATCAAAACGCGATACAGGACTGTCCTTGAATATCAAATAGACCTTAAGTCCCTTTGGTCGGGTGTGTCGTATCGTTATCCGGCTTTCTACTCCGTAAAATTAGCTTTGTTCGAGACGACGAATCCTTTTGCGGGACTTCGATAGTTCCAATCCAACTGAGAAACATTAAAAGGAATACGAGATCCCAAGAAGGACGAGCGTGTATCCGTGTCGATGTTTTATTCAATGCGAGATTTATCTGACGGGACTGAATAAAATAGTAATGCAGTTTTCACTGACTTCAACGAAACGTGTGTTTTGACGGACAGCTTTGGGATACGTGGACTATCGCTTATCAGTCATGTGCAGTGGAAGTTACCGATTCCCAGCTAATTTTATTCGGGACGTTATCTGTTGGATTTTTGTTGTGCAGGAATTGAAGAATAATGAAATTCCTTGGGTAATATTTGTAAGATTTAGAAGTAGTTTTTATATTATTACATTTGCAAGATTGAAAATTATATACATGGTGTCTCGCAACTAGAGGTCCCTGAATGAGGGGCAAGTGATTCTGAACAAGATTTCCCTTTGCGAAAATAGGGTCTGAAGCTTCGTTTTTGAATTATTAAGGAAAAACACGGACCAATCAGAGCGCGAGGTTTACGCGCGCCCAGGCGCGAAAGCGACAGCCTCGAGCCTAGTTGAGCGCGAACGTGATCAAGCGACTTTGCCTCGGAACAGTCTAAACGTCTAATGAGAAGTCTTTAAAACTCAGTTAAATAACGAACAGAATAATTAAAAATAGTGTTCATTTATTCATTTATTAATTCAAAAGCGAAGCTTCAAAGCCCATTTTTGCAAAGGGAAATCTTGTTCAGAATAACGTCTACCACCCCTTTCCAGGAGTTACACTGGTTACGAGACACATGTAAATTCTTGTATTTTTATATTTGCAGGAATATTAGATCTTCTTGTATTTTTCATTTGAAACATTGACAATTGGACCTTCTTGTCTTTTTATAAGACGAATAATTAGACATTCTTGTATCCTTACATTTGTAACATTGACTGTATCATGAGGACGACTTAATGATTACATATTTAACCAATATCGTATTTAACTATTTAACAAAGTCTCCCGTGTCCACAATAATGAAACCCAGATTAATTCGAACAATCATTTCACTTAACGGTATATTCGAATATCGATCAATAGCTGAAAACATTTTGTGCACACCACGATCATTATAGTCAATTTACATTTCACAGAAAGGGTACGTCAATATTCCCTGAAATCAATGTCTGTAATCTAATCCAACTCGAATTGTATTTTATATTTGCATCGTGTACACGATGCTGGTACTCTGAACATTTTCATGATACTTTTAATTAATTTTTACCCGCACGTCGACGATCACATGTGCGCCAAACCCTTCATATATAAAAGAACGTTACTGTTATTATTATGTTTTTTGCCGTTATTATGGAAGTTGGATTATTGTTATTATTATTACGACTACCATCGTTACTATTATTATAATGATCTTATTACTATTATTACCGCCATTACGGAGATCATTATACTGGTTATACAGAAAATAATATACCTATCTTCTTCGATTGCTACATCCTCAGAAATTCGTATTATAACTCAAATATTCTCTTGTTGAAAGTACTCAACATTGTTGAAGTATGAAGATTAAACGTTCTTGTAGCAATAAAAATGTTTTGTATAGTATTTAGAACAGTTATGTAGTGTTATTGCAGAAGAATTTTAATGTTACGAATTTTTTAATGAAAGAGAAAAGTAACTGAGAAATAGAATGAAGAATAATTGAAATTTTAATGAAATATATGCTGAGGAAACTTATTAGACAGGGTGCGAAATTGTGTTATAAGAATAAATATGCAAAGAGTAACTGTAAGATTTATTTATAACAAAATTTTTCACCTTGTAATTCTAGTGCAATTTATAAAATGAATTTGACATCGATTGGTAAATTTAATATGTGAAAATTCTAGGTTACTGAAAACATAAACTATGTAGTCGAAAATAAAAATGAAAAAATTTCCAAATTGTAAGGAAGTTTTATGCTAATTTTTTAATATAACATATATGTAACAGCTTGATATATTGCAATTTAACAGCCCCATCGTGAAAAACCACCCCGATTAATATAAAATTCATGTGAACAATAAATCACAAATATTAAAGCAAACCCTTGTTTACCTTTCTAATTCTTTGTTTTAAAAATATCTGTCACAACAGATTTCGCAAGAAATAATAATTTTTACTATGTACGAAAGTGTAATTAAATTAGCCCCCGTGGAGCGTCAGCACCATAATTAAACACCCCACACGGGTTCTTCACAATAAACAGCATGATCACCAAAGTAACTAAACCCGCGTTTTTACGAGCATCAGCTCGAGAGCAACATAAACATTGCCAGCGATAAAACAGCTTCGATAATTCGACTATGTCTACTAATCGATTCTGGGAAATTGTATTTCACCCACTTTAACGGTTCCCTCGTTATCGCGGTATAAACGCGATAGCGCGCTCCAAAGTAAGCATAATGCAAATAATAATACAATATAGCGGAAGCTCCTCAGCGATGTCTTTTTTTTCATTTTTCTACATGGCACCGTGAATCGGATTTTCAACTGACCCAGTTTCACCCGCTCGTCCGAGGCTGCAGGCGAGAGAAAACTGCGAAAAATTTGAAACATTGCGCGTTTACGTTTGCTGTATGCATTTTGCATTTAACCTCATCGAAACTTTTGATCAAGAAACGCCATGGAAACGTTTTCTTAATTAAAAACGCGTTCTGACATGTCCGTTGATACGGATTTATTTTTATAACCACTCTTAACAACATCGTAGTTAATATAAGAAAGAAAGGTTAAGCTTAAAAATTAAATTGTGAAAAAATGTTACTTGAAAGCAATACCAGATATTTGACATGACAAATTTTTTTTTATTTATAGAACTCTAGTTGGAGAATCTTGAAGCATTTTCACGAGTGACAACCTTCTAAACTACTAAAATTATTTAAAAAATTATTTAAATAAAAATTGTTATTTGTATATTCAAGTAAATTAACTTTACACTTAAATCAATGTACAACTTACAAAAAATTATACATCATGGAATTAATTTTACTAAATTTGAAATGGTTTAATACCAATTTTTGATATCAACTTCCAATATCAATTTCTATCATCAATCTTTAATATCAAACTCTGACATGATTTTTTAACATCAATTTCAAACGTGCATCTTTAATATCAATTTCAAGTACCCATTAAAAACATCAATTCCTAATAACAATTTAAAAAATCAATTTCTGATAATTAATTCTAAAATCAATTTTTGCTATCAATTTCTAAAATCAA
Organism: Megachile willughbiella; assembly: GCA_945859595.2. Classification (NCBI taxonomy): domain Eukaryota; kingdom Metazoa; phylum Arthropoda; class Insecta; order Hymenoptera; family Megachilidae; genus Megachile; species Megachile willughbiella. The sequence continues at coordinate 7,422,767 of OX243807.1, forward strand.
TTTCTGATAACAATTGTTACCATCAATTTTTGAGATTAACTAAAAAAGTAAGTTTAACAAGTTGAGAGTACTTAAAAGAAAATAAAAGTATAAAACTTCTTTACTCGACAGTGAATAATAAAGTTTCCAAACGAGCATATGAAATTTCTCGAATAAACAGACGTTTTGTGAACAACTACGAGATATAAAACGTTTCAGCAGAATGCTAATGGCTGCAAAAATAGAAAGTGAATACATTTACTAAAATAAGGTAAGAAAAAAGCAGAGGTGATCATAAATGGGAAGAGAAACAGTTTAGACCGCCATCTGTCGTCGACCATGGGCAATCAATCGCAGTTGCAGCTGCAGTTGCAACTGAAGCTCTCATCTTTAAAGATACGATGCAAATTATGTTTTTGTTGTTGCGCTGCACAGAATTAATTGATCGAATTGGAGCATACATGTTTGTCGATATTCATTTATTGGAAAGTAATTATTGATGTACGATGACAGTGAAATCCATGCGTTAGAAATGTAGAAATTATTAACGAAGGTTTTAGGTGAAAATTGATGTTAGAAAATTTTGATATTCTGGATTTGAGAATTTGGGGGTGTTGGAGTTTTGGAAATTTTGAGGTTGGGAGTTATAGAAGTTTGCAACCGTAGAGTTTTACAATTTTTAAATCTTAGAATTTTAGAATTTTTAAATTATACAACTTTGAAATGTTAGAACTTCGAAATTTTTGAGTTCTCAGGTTTTGAAACATTGGAAGCTTGGAACTTTGAAATTTTTTAACTCTGGAACTGTGAATCCTTAGAATCTTAAAATTTGGAAATTATGGAAGTTTAGAGATTTGGAATTTTCGAATTTGAGAACTTAGGAACTTTGAAACTTAATTTTGGAGCTTGATGTCTTTGGAATTTTGACATTTCAGAATTTTTAAACTTTTCTGAGACCTCAGGGCAATAAAACTTGAATAGTGAGACTTTGAGACATTATTTCTATTTAAATTTAATATTTCTTATTGAAATTTCCTTTTTAACCAACGAGAACATATACAAGCTTTTACGATATCGAACGAAAGGGGATACTTTGCAACCTAGATAATGCTGCGATAAAAAAGAGACCGGTCAATCGTAAACTACATTGTTCAGTGGTGCAAGTCAACGATTGGTGAGACGCGTGTTTTATGATTCCTCTGGTTCCCATCATGTCGTAGGACGAATGGTCCAGAACGACACGGGGACTGTTTCTCTTTTTTGTTAGGTTAAAGCGAGCATAGTGATCACGGCTCCTATTGTACAACGAAACAATAGAGTTGGTGTATACTGTTTTCCTGTATTTTATTTGTTAGCGCGGAATGGAAGCTTCTTCTACTGATTCAATATTCTCTGATTTTTATGGAATCGGAATATACTTGATATTTAAAACAAAGGCTGTATGTAGTATTAAATAGAGCATGTTACAATGAAATTAGTACTAAATTCAAACTAGAGGGGGCGCTCCAGACGCCATTTGCATTAATGGAAACGTCCTTCAACAGTTAGATCCAATCCTATAAGATTTTTCTCTGTTCTCTCAAAAACAACGGAGACATCGCACCGAAATTAAATGGAAAATAGTCGGTTTATCTCTTAGACCGATTTATTCGACAGGTGTGTCAAACGTAACAAATTCTCGACTGCCACAATTTAAAAGGAAGTAAAAATACCATTCAGGTTTCCTACTCAGTGTGGTGGGATTAAACGTATGGGTTTTATGGAATCGAAATATACTTGATATTTAAAACAAAGGTATACAGTTGTCAACCCAAGAGTTGGTCGACCCAAGTAAAACAAACCCACCGTAAAGTTGGTGGGTCAGATAAACAAAATTATAATAGTATAAAGTTATTTCTTTATAGATTTTTGGGACCAACAAAAAGACACTATTGAGTTTCTCTGTAAAAGTGTTCATTAGTTTTATGTACATTTATTTACAAAATCTCACCTGTCAAAGGAGAAAAGATATTAAATGTCTGTTATTCTCTCTCCCTTACAATTATCAAACTACCACTGTTACCTAAACTGTCTTAATTAATTTGCGAGTTCCTCTAGATCCTCCCATGTGCTCTTCTCTGTTTTCACCTTCCTCTACAAGTAGTGACGTCCTGCACCGTAAGTGAGGGTCAGTTCAAAGTCTGATTTAATCCCTTAACCTACAAGTTTTTCAGCAGTTCAGAGTTTCGTAATTATCACTGCAGTGTTCAGACAAATAAATAACGTTGAATAGGTATATTTTGGATTTAGCGATCTTCAGTTGTACAAATTACAAATCGATCTCAAAACTCGACCTTTATGCAAATACGACTTGGGTTTGTCACATTTGAACCGTGACGTGCGTAACGAGTCTATGTCGACGTAAGCCAAGTTAAGAAGTACGTTTCTTTACACATACAGATGTCAACCGTTGGCGCGTGAAGTTGACCCATAGTAGAAGAAGCTATATGTCATCGATAAATTTACATGATTACAGGACTCGTTACTCAAGGTCTAGGGGATAACAAGTAAGCAGAGACAAAATTCGTATCTCAAGTTGGCAACAGCTTGACGGACGAGGTAATGTAATGGAGGGTGGTTGGGATTAGGTGATTAGAGATGGGTCGCTCTTGTACCCAACTTGTGGCGTTGCGTCCCAGTAATCGATATCATTTTCCAAATATTTCCGGCTAAATACCGCAATTCAAATTCTTGCCTCCTGATTTATTTGCCAGGTGCGTAGCTATAATATTAAAACAGATATACATTAAAGTATAGTATGACTATTTTTAAAAAAACTCGAAATTGATACAAGATCTTGATAATGTACTGATGAAATTGACATAATAAGATTTTTGGAATTGTTATAATTAGCAACTCGCCATTCTTCATCCAAAACATTTATATAAAATGTATGCAGTAATTTATATTAAACTTGATACAAAAACACCATTTATATCAAACAAAATACGAATGGTTTTATTAACAGTTATTTTGCAAATAGATGACTGTTTGAAGAACAATAACATATTGCGAGATTGGTAAATGTTTTAAATAACTTTTTCAAAATGTACAGACATATATGTCGAACGAACTTTATTTTGATAACGAAATTCGAAGTTTACATTTTTCTGCCACTATTCTTTATTCTTTTGTTTCTGTGAAAAACTAAAAAGCTTTCCGTATTTTTTAAAAACAACGTTCTATTGTGGACGTATGTATTTTACGCAAACAACCAGATTGAAATTCTATATGATAAAAAATTGACTATTTATATAAGTTAACCTAGTGACCTTATAACATATATCTCTATATTCCTTGAATCCCCACACTCAAAATCCATACATTATCCAAATCCTTATATTCCCAAATCCCTATATTCCGAAAGTTTTATATATTTAAATCCCAAACGCTCAAATTTCTATGCGACCAAATCCCTATACCCACAAATATCTACATTCCCCAAATTCCTACGTCCCCAAATCGCTACATTCCCAAATCTCTATATTTCCAAATTCCTATATTCCGGAATCACTACATCCTGAAATCCCTACGTCTTCAAATTCCTACGTCCCCGAATCCCTACATCCCCAAATCCCTACATCCCCAAATCCCTACATCCCCAAATCCCTACATCCCCAAATCCCTACATCCCAAATCCCTACATCCCCAAATCTGCACGTCCCCGAATTCCTACATCCCCAAATCCCTATATCCCCAAATCCCTACGTCTTCAAATTCCTACGTCCCCGAATCCCTACATCCCCAAATCCCTACATCCCCAAATCCCTACATCCCCAAATCCCTACATCCCTATTTACCCAAATTACAACAAAGCACCACCGCAACTGAAATTATAACATAATGAAATCTTCCACTACAAAAATGTCACGGTACAATTAAAACAAACTCTCCCTTCGCATTTAATAAAGTAAAGCTTAATGAAGTAAACGCTCATATAATTCAAAGCGCACAGTCCATATTTTGTGTATCAACGTTACAGGAATAATATTCACTGTCACGTAATACAAACCCTGTGCAAGCTACGTGAATTGTTCTGTTTGTTATACATTAATTTTTACAGTGTCTCCTAGTGCGCAGAAATTTTGTTCCAAAGCCGTTCTACTCACCATGTATCACCGTTGCCTTCCAAAAGGTTCACGAAGTTTTATTTTCATTAATGATTCATAGGTGTCTGCTTGCGCGGTTTACACCACGGTCCTTCGACCCTCCACAATAAGCCATTGTGAAATATGTTTATTAAATGCAACCATATATAATGGCCACACCGTGGCGCGGTTACCGCACATTTTTAATTGTGAGTAATGAAGGCATGTAAATGTTAGTCATTAATTCTAGCTCGGTTAAGATATATTAAGACTAACATCTTCTGTAAACATCCTTCGACGTAATTATAGCAACATATTTATGAACTCAGGTAGAAATTCTTCAATTATTTTGTGATCTTATCTGTTGTGAACAAATTTATTTCAATCATACTATTTCATTTTTTTTAAGAACATGTATTCCTGTGTCTACAATTATTTATTCATTTTACTTTTCTTGGTAATTGTGTAGTATTCTAATTGTGGGGTTTTTGTGTGCCCTGACAACACGTTTTATTAAAACTCACAGTGCAGATAAAAGCAGAGAAATAAAAACCTCAAGGTTTTATCTATTTCTTCTGAACAGACATAAAGATTGTAGAGAAGAAAATTAAATAGTTCATATTTCTGTTACACAAATATTTTTATAAGTTGAATTTCAACCCCCATTTTCAAAACATCAGACTCCTTACCAGTAACCTAAATTAAAGTCAAGAACTCCCTAAAATTTCCCCAACAACAACAATTTAAAACATCGAATCCAACTGGAATCAATTAAAACTTGCCCGTTCGTAACTCCACGAAACTTAACCGCAGGATCCAATACCGCGGCTGGGTAAAAGACAATTCTCATCTAAATTACCTTGACATTCTGGCGTCGGTATTCCTTGGTATGAGCGAGGTAGTACTTGTAGACGTGCGACGGTAGCGACCTCTTCGTCTCCTCACCGATCCATCTGTGCGGTGTTTCGAGCCCCGGTGGTTTCGGCACGCGGGTGCCCGGAGACCGCTGTCCGAGCGAACCACCGGGCGAACCTAACCTAGCCGCGCTAACCGACTTGCTAAGATGATGCCCGGACGACGAACTGGGCGGCGGATGCGTGTGGTAATATGGATTTGTGGGTGGCCGCCTGTCGATAATGTCGACGTGTCTTCGTGGCGACGGTGTCTCGGCTGAACGCTGATATCTTGCCCGCGATTCATCCCGTTGCTCCTTTTGCTCGGGGAAGGTTGGCCGCACGAAGGGCGCAGGGTGCCGCACGGTGCACTGCTGCAGCGTTAATACCGGCCTCTGACACACCCTGCACGGTGGATACACCTGCGGGTTCCACGAGTGGTAGCAGCATCCCGGCGACCTGGAGCCAAGCGGATCCCTGGTCGCAGGGTGGTTCATGACGAACTTCACATCGCATCAACCGGGCCTGTCCTCTTCAAGCGATCACCCGCGTGTCTTCCGATCGCGTCGTTCACTACATCCTCATGCCATCGGGGACTCACACTTGATGTCACTCGCGCAATTCTAAACTGGACACTATTATGAGTCGCGTACCCTATTGTAAATCGTGTCAGACAATCTTATTGGATTTTATGAATGCGATGGCGACGGGTTGTGGAATCGCCCCACTGTGACATCAAGTGTGGAAGACACTTGTGGTTACTTCGATGACTGGCACACTTATTTTCATTTAGGGATAGAACCTCGAAGACTACGTGGGTTGGGCTCGGGATTTTGTTGGGACCGTAGATCCGGGGATGAATAGAGGTTTTGTCCGGGTAATTCGCTGAAAGGTAAATTCTGGATGAAAGGGGAAAAGTTTCGGAGAACTGTGAAGTATCTGCTGGAGGTTTGGATTGTTCTACGGTCCGTCTTGATTTAGGACGTCGTAAGCTTTGGTTTAGCGTTAATAAAGTAACAACTTTTAATTCTCTTCGGGGACGAACGTATTTCACGAAGAATATTGGTGTAGTGTGGATATAGAGAAGACACGAATAGCCTGTTCTGATACCTGACATTTTGTGCGAGAAAATAAGAATAACATTGTTTAAATAGTGATTAAAAGATTAATTATATATGCGTAGATTGTGCACTATGAAGTTTGTAATTATTTCATTGTTTCTTTGCTCTTCTGTATTTTTTAGTGGTTTTATGTACCTACATAATTTTATCATGTGTGTAATATGTGACTTTGATTTTCAAATCCTATATTTTTATTTTTATTTAAATAGTTAATATATGTTACACATATGTTGAACATATGTATTGACATATATATTGCACTTATATCAAGCACATATATTGACAAATCTGTTGTGTATATATTAAACATATATGGTCATATGTGTTATAGATATATTAAACATACATGCACATATATGTTGTACATCTATTAAACATATATGGACATATATGTCCATATATTACTTTTGTAAAATTCATGTAATAATCAATAATCAGTCATTCAATATTAAGTTCCACTAAAAAGTATATTTTAATTAAATTTTTCATTGATTTCACTTAATTTGAACAATTAACATTAATCTCCTAAATGTCTATGTTACTTGGTTACATAAATCAAATAAGTAATAAAAAATAATATAGTAAATAAAAGTAAGGAAAATTGTGAATAAAATTAGGACAAGAATTCGTGAAAAAGTCCTCTGAATAATTCTGCGAATTATTTTAATTTAATTAAGCAACCCCACACCTTTCATCCACCGTTAACATCGAGATTTGCATAGCGAAAAGTGTGTTACATTATAAAAAATGGATTAGGGAAGTCAAATACAATTTTGAGAGGGTAAAAACGTGCAAGACCATCGTCTTTGCAATTGAAGTTCTTACCGAAGGAAAGAGGGATCGACGTAAAGAGGGGTAGCTGTGCGTGGCAATGAATATAAAATAGCATACTGCAGCAGAAGATGTCTTCCCCGGTGATGTTCATAGAACGTACTACGTACGAGTGCTCGTCTAGAAATTTAAAAATTTCAAAGGAGCACAGCTCTTCACGACCTTATGTTCTTTTTGGAAGCAAATCAGGTGCGCCACTCGCTCAGAGGGGCTCCATCCAGAAAGACTGGAACCGTTTTTGAAAGATGAAACGATTCGCAGACGTCCCATTTGCTATCGACAAAGTTTTCAGAGAAAAATAAAACGCGAGAGAGAGAAACGAAATCAATCTTGCGTGCACTTTATAGATTTTCAAACCAATTTATTGCCTTTAAATATATGATATTAGTTTTGCCAGTTAATTAATTCACAAACAAATAACTTCCAGTTAAGTGACTGACATTTATGTGACAATTAAGTGAATTACAGTTATGTATCTCACAGTTAAATGACAGTTAATTATTTCACAAATGACTCTCAGTTAAATGAGGGACAGTTACGTGACAATTAAGTGAAATACAGTTATATAACTCACAGTTAAGTGGCAGTTAATTAATTCACAAACAAATGACTCCCAGTTAAATGAGTCACAGTTATATGACAATTAACTGAATTACAGTTATGTAACTTCCACTTAAGTGGCAGTTAATTGATTCACAGTGACTGCCAGTTAAGTGACTCCCAGTTAAATGAACGACAGTTATATGACAATTAACTGAATTACAGTTATGCAACTCACAGTTAAGTGGCAGTTAATTGATTCACAGTGACTGCCAGTTAAGCGACTCCCAGTTAAATGAGCGACAGTTATATGGCAATTAAGTGAATTACAGTTATGTAACTCACCGTTAAGTGACAGTTAATTGATTCACAGTGAAATGACTGCCAGTTAAGTGACTCCCAGTTAAATGAATAACAGTTATGTGACAGTTAAGTGAATTACAGTTATGCAACTCCCAGTTAAGTGGCAGTTGATTCAGCAATTGATTCACAGTGAAATGACCGCCAGTTAAGTGACTCCCAGTTAAATGAGCGACAGTTATATGGCAATTAAGTGAATTACAGTTATGTAACTCACCGTTAAGTGACAGTTAATTGATTCACAGTGAAATGACTGCCAGTTAAGTGACTCCCAGTTAAATGAATAACAGTTATGTGACAGTTAAGTGAATTACAGTTATGCAACTCCCAGTTAAGTGGCAGTTGATTCAGCAATTGATTCGCAGTGAAATGACCGCCAGCTAAGTGACTCCCAGTTAAATGAGTGACAGTTATATGACAGTTAAGTGAATTACAGTTATGCAACTCCCAGTTAAGTGGCAGTTAATTGATTCACAGTGAAATGACCGCCAGTTAAGTGACTCCCAGTTAAATGAGCGACAGTTATGTGACAATTAAGTGAATTACAGTTATGTAACTCACAGTTAAGTGGCAGTTAATTGATTCATAGTGAAATGACTGCCTGTTAAGTAACTCATGGTTAAATAACCCCCAGTAAATTGGCTGACAGTTACGTAACTCGCAGTTAAGCGACAGCACGCTGTCAAAATTTATTCCAGACCATTTGCTAAAAACTGTATCCCATTCCAGGAACGATGTAAACGACCCAGAAGACAATTGCACGGAGATATACATCGAAGACGCGCAGTTTGCGAAGTGGAACGAAAAAAAAAGCGTGGTAAACGTAAATCAAAAGACGCCAAGCGGTCTGGCACCGTGGTTACCGATGTATCTTATATATATTCCGAAACGTTTTCTGATCTCCGACAGCCGAAGTATTTTTCTGTTTGCGTAAGCTTTCCAGTTGGCCGATGTCGACGTTGGGTTTCGGGCAGAACGCCATCAAACCGCCAACATCCACTAAGCGTTTCTCGTCTGGGAGCCATCGTCTTTAACCCAGGCACCGAACTTCCCATCGTCGTACATTTTCTTAACCCTCTACCTATGCATTCGCATATACTTCTGCATTTCCATTTCCTTAAACTCTTATTCTACAACCCCCAAACCACCCTCTCGCGAGGAGTCAGCCGGGGGTGTAACTTCGATCCGCATGTTCCTGAGAGGATTGGCACTATTTCAAAAGCATTCGCTTTTCCTTTTCATCTTCGTCTTTGCGAGCAGACGGACGCCTGACTGCGCCAAGATAACCATGGAAATGCGAAATAATTATAGAAATACTGGGGATCTACAGGCACCGCCAAATATGGATTCCCTAGGAACGCTACAGTAATCTGAACATCCTAAATTTTCAAGTTTTCAAATTGTCAGAGCTGCAAATTTGATGTGCAAATTGTCTAATATTCAATTGCCTAAGTTTTTCAATTTCCGCGTACCCAAACATTCGAATAATCGAGAATTTGGAAATTTTTATACCAACACGTTACAATATATTGTATAAGAACAATGTAATATTGAATGATAATATAATATATTATTTTGTGTTATAATATATATTATATAAATGAAAAATATTTTTTATTAATATTATGTAGAACAGTACCTCTTAAATGAATTTCCAATTTATGTTAAACACTGAATCTCAAATGAACGTTCGATGACATAATAAATCATATTAATTTTAATATGATTATAAAATTCCAAGTTCGTATGAAACGTTGAATGTGTGCTCGATAAACGTTATAAATAATCTTCGTATTAGCATAATTATTAAGAATTAATATGATTATGAAAACAGGATATTCAATTAAAATAAAACGATATATATCTGAATTGTCTAAAAAACGAATATTAAAGTGGAGAAATGTTGAATTTATATGAAATACCGAATATCTTGAATGAACGCCCGATATCCGGCATGATAAATCGCTCCACGGTAGAAAAATATCTGGCACTGATTCAAAAATAATTTTAATCCAAACTTGACCCAGACGGGGTCGCTAACTGATCCTATTATTGACAGGCGAATGGAAAAGCGTATCGTACCTTTAAATTATATTATTCGAATAAAACTGCTTGTATGAAAATCCAAAACATTGAAAATCCATTAAAATAAAATAAATTATTTGATATTATTTATCAGGGAGAAATTTTATCATTTTTATTAACACAAATAATCTCAGTGAATATTTTATAAACCTTGAAAATCATTTGTTAAATTATCGATATTGAAATATGACTTGGTTCGGTGACAAAATTTTAATGTGCAGAATAGTACAAATTAATGATAATTAATTACCAATTTAGTAATTTTCATTCGTGTCTTTCAGTGTACACTAATCTAAAATATTACTGAATAATAAGTGAAACTTATTTAATAAATTTATAAGTAAACACATCAACACGTTGAGTGCCACTGAAGCAGTTAAAAATTTTATTACGTATTTTTATTTTTAACAAACCTTACCAAATATTTTCACGTATAATATATTTATATTGTATACTTCTAAGTAGTTAATATTTCCGATGAGTTAAGTAAATAAATTTTTAACAATATAAATTCGTATGAAAATTTATGGTCATCCACATATGGATGACATAGTCAAAGTGTTAAGCATCCTCGAAGAGGTTAACTTTAAAACCTACTAGTTAAAAAGTTAAATAAATTCTTTCGCGGTTATTTTTGCACTAATAATTTCCACTATTGTTCCCCTATGTTTATACATCACACATGACCAAGAAAAAGAAATGCTTATTTCAAATGATTGTGTTAAACAAAATGGCGACTGAGCAGCGCAAAGGTTAGTTAATTCGCAGCGAGTGTAAAATGACACCGACAAAAGAGTTATTGATGTTCGATCGAATTATTCTAGGAATATTGGTAATGACACGGTTCAATAGGAAGAACAGAGTCTTGCTCCGAAGACAATACAAAACCGATGAAAGGAAAAATCCTCATTCGGTATTGTCAGCGGTGCGAGGAATGACGACAAGGGAAGAACGTGCATGTATACCGGCTGCAAGTGTGCTAAATCAAAAACAGTATCACGCTGGGAAAGTTAGGGGAGCGAGATGAACACGGAATGAGCGCGTTTTCATGCTTGAACGCAAACAAAGAGGCTCGATGACAAAACGTGCATAGTATGAATGCTTGCCCGTAGGAAACACAAGAACTACTAATATCACCGAATTCCCCGAGGGCGCTGATCACGTGATCCGAAGGAATCTTAAATTCCCCAACGGGTCCGTGATCGGCTGAAGAAACACCAATCTATGTTCTATGCAAATCAATCGACAGGGAGACACTCGGCTGCAACGTGGGACTCGTTTCGATTAAAACAGATGTTCTGAACAGTTCACAGTTTTTTACATTTTAAATGCTTCTATTTGTCGATCTAGTAACGTGAGAAGGCAGATTTCTACGTTTCTGAATTCTTAGACAATGAAATTTATTTTTCAGACTATCGAGTACAAATACTTTCACATTTTTTAGTTTATAGATTTTCAATTTTCAAATATTCGAATACATCGAATAATTCGAATGTTCGAATAGTTTGAATAATTCGAATGTTCGAAAACATTGAATAATTCGAATGTTCGAATACATTCAATAATTCGAATGTTTGAAAACATTGAATAACACGAATACTCGAATACTTTGAATAATTCGAATGTTTGAAAACCTTGAATAATTCAAATGTTCGAATACTTTGACTAATTCGAATGTTCAAATACTTTGAATAATTGGTATGTCCGAATACATTGAATACATCGAATGTTCGAAAACATTGAATAATTCGAATTTTCGAAAACATTGAATACTTCGAATGTTCGAAAACATTGAATACTTCGAATGTTCGAAAACATTGAATAATTCGAATGTTCGAATACATTCAATAATTCGAATGTTTGAAAACATTGAATAACACGAATACTCGAATACTTTGAATAATTCGAATGTTTGAAAACCTTGAATAATTCAAATGTTCGAATACTTTGACTAATTCGAATGTTCAAATACTTTGAATAATTCGTATGTCCGAATACATTGAATACTTCGAATGTTCGAAAACATTGAATAATTCGAATTTTCGAAAACATTGAATACTTCGAATGTTCGAAAACATTGAATACTTCGAATGTTCAAGTACATTGAATACTTCGAATCTTCGAAAACATTGAATAATTCGAATTTTCGAAAACATTGAATACTTCGAATGTTCGATTACATTGAATAATACGAATATTCGAATACATTGAATAATTCGAATGTTCAAATACATTGAATACTTCGAATGTTCGAAAACATTGAATAATACGAATATTCGAATACATTGAATAATTCGAATGTTCGAATACATTGAATAATTCGAATGTTCGAATAGTTTGAATACTTCGAATGTTCGTATACATTGAATACTTCGAATGTTCGAAAACATTGAATAATTCGAATGTTCGAATAATTTGAATAATTCGTATGCCCGAATACATTGAGTAATTCGAATGCTCGAATACTTTGGAAATTTCGAACACAGAATTCTCAAATACCTTGAATACTCAAATATTATGAGGAACTCGAATACTGAAATATTCAAATAGTTTGAAAAATTGGAGTATCTCAAATTTCATAAAATTCAACACTTAAAATGCTCAAATACTTCAAATATTCGATTATTTTAATAAATTCGAATGTCTCATAAAATTCGAATACTATAAATATTTGAATGGTGGACTTTTGACAGCTGAGCCATAAACCTACCACGAACGAGTAACAACGGAGTCAGGTGACGGAATAATAGACTCAGAGCATAAATTTCTTTGGCGATAAACTTTTTAGCCAGGTTGTACCTCTGTAGGACGAAATTGTAAATGCATCCAGCGATTTCAGGAGCCAGGGAAAAACGTCGGTGTATCGAGTCCTCTTAAAAATTCGGTCGAACAGCAGCTTAAGCGCAGAGAAATGCCAGCCCCCATTATGCATTCAGAACCGCAATTTCCAGGCTAAGCAGTCTCATTCTTCTTGTTTACTGCCAGACCCGACTGCTAATTGATTTTTGCAGGCCACTGTGGCCGAGAAAATGTAAGGAAACGCGCGAACATGCGTTGAAATATGCGCGTTTCTGCGAACAAGGATATTTTATTTGATCCTTTCGGTTTCTGCTCGCGTATATTAATTGTACGTCATTTTCTGACTGACAGCTGTTCGAGATTGTGCGAAACGAGCAATTTCTGTTTTACAACAATTTATTGAAGAAAATAACCTAACCCGTTTTACAAGATTGAAAATAAATATCACAAGATTCACTAAGAATTCATGAAATTCGCGAGTTCCACCCTTTGCTTTGGTCACACCTTGTATCCGGTATGCATGTATTTAAAAATTTGGAAATTCGAATGTTTGCGAAATTGATAATATGAAATGTGAGATTTGGGAGAATTGGAAATTTGAAAATTGAAAAATTGAAAACTTGAGAACTTGAAAACTTGAAAAATTGAAAAATTGAAAAATTGAAAAATTGAAAACTTGAAAAATTGAAAACTTGAAAAATTGCAAACTTGAAAACTTGAAAACTTGAAAACTTGAAAAATTGCAAACTTGCAAACTTGAAAGCTTGAAAGCTTGAAAACTTGAAAACTTGAAAACTTGAAAACTTGAAAACTTGAAAACTTGAAAACTTGAAAACTTGAAAACTTGAAAACTTGAAAACTTGAAAACTTGAAATCTTGAAAAATTGAAAAATTGAAAAATTGAAGAATTGAAAACTTGAAAAATTGAAAGTTTAATTTTTTCCCTCACTTTCTTATTAGCACCGTACATCTAAATGTTAAAAAATGTATTTTCTCTTTAAAATTGAAGAAAATTATGCACCGGCGAATTAACTCTGCGAATTATTTGACAAATATTCAGTTACTGAATGGCAGCGTTTATAGCGAGAAGAGATAATGGCCTCAGATTCAGTCAAGACAATTTTCCAAGTCTCAACGACGACGATTTGGTCGCCACGAAAACCACTTCTAAGTATCTTATGTACTCTGTAATATTTCGCGAAATGATAAACCCCTATCTAACGGCGTCGTTTCTTATTTCTTTCCGCGCTGATAGTAATTTCGAGGTAGACAGTAAGTAATAAAAAAAACCTCGGCCACTTTTTTTTAAATACGTTTTACTTTCTGGTAGTCTTCGCTTTACTTACATTTTAAGGAAAAAATGTTTATTACAATTTTATTTTCAGAAGTAAATGTGACTGTGAATATGTACACATATTCGTACGATATGTTTTATTTATGTGAATATATTATATTCATTTCGAAATTCTTTTTGTCAAAAATAAATAAACACAATAGCAAGCCTGTCTCTATATACTTATCAGGCCATAGAAATAGAAATGAGATAATGAACAAATGGTAGAATATGAATAATAATGATTTTGGTAAAAAATGTGTACATTTGATTAAAAAACACAACACCAATGTCGTTGTATGTACATAAAATAATTGATCATACAACAGCAATGTATATATTACATAAATATAGTTTATACATGCTTCGAACATACTGTACAATATATTTTGTATTCTGTGTCTGCAGTATACATATGTATACATATATGCATATGTATAAATATACTGTATATTATAGTAACAGCATGGCATATTATAACAATATAAAAATTTGTATAATTTATAGTATGCAAATACATTGTACAAGTACATACATGTATGTGTATAGCTTCATAGATATTGTTACTATACGTACAGAGTATGGTGTAATATGTAGCATGCTATATAACATACTATCCAGCATTATATTTACTGTATTTCATTGTATTTATTGTATTTGTTGTATTTATTATATTTATTGTATTTATTGTATTTATTGTATTTGTTGTATTTATTATATTTATTGTATTTATTGTATTTATTGTATTTATTGTATTTAATGTATTTACTCATTTAGTATATCTGTTGTATTTGTTGTATTTGTTGTATTTGTTGTATTTCATATATTTGTTGTATTTATTGTATTTGTTGTATTTATTGTATCTGTGTATTTATGGAAATTATTTATTTTTTATTTGTCGTATTGATTGTATTATTTATATTCATTGAATTCATTCTATTCAGTAAATTCATCATATTCACTGTATTTACTGCATTTATTTTATATATTCTATTTAATCCGTTTATCCCATTTATTCAATTAAACGCGCAACAGTATTACACAATACTGTCTGTCCTATTTTTATACGTATCTCCAGCAGGTGCAAACGTAGAAAGCAATTGAATATATATGTACCGCAACAGAGCAAAACATATCAAGCCATGGACCAAAAAAGCAACATTAAGGCCGACAAGAAGGAGAGGAAGAAGAAGATGAAGTAGCAACAGCAACTGAAGAAGAGACAGGAAACAGAGAAGAATGTAATCCATAAACCGAGAATAGCTGCAGGTAGGATCTGCTAAGTATCCTACCACAGAAAATTCAACCGTAAAACTTTAAAACCGTTTCGCTTGAAATGACTTTTTTATCCGGCAGGTTGTGAGCGGCCTATCTCGTAAATCATGATAGACTCAATTTTTCACGAAGCTCATACCTGAAGTTGTAGATTTTAAATTTCACGAAGATCAGTAAAATTTGATTAATATAGAGAGAAGTTGTGAAACACTCATTACAAAAAAAAATTTTTAAGTAATCCTGTGAAAAAGGAAACATTTTTTTATATTTTACATACTTGCAAATTTAATAACTTTATGCTTTTAGTTTTAAAATTTTGAAATTTCTCAAATTCTAAGATTTCAAGTTATTAAGTTGTGTCAAAATTCAAATTACAGACTTACTAAATTTTTCAAGTTTTAAATTATCTAAGTTTCCTAATTAATGAATTTCCAAATTAATTTCCCAAGTTCAAAAATTTCAAATTATCGAACTATTTTTTTCATCAGCTAAATTACCAAATTATTGAATATTTCATGTTTATCATTTCAAATTACTAAATTTCTCAATTACCAAATTTCTCAGCTTCCGAATTTTCCAATCACGAAATTAATAAATCTGCGAATTCGTCAATTAAAAACTCTCCGTTAATCTCCCCGAAATCCATCACTGCACACATCATACACGCCACTGCCCCTAATCTCATCTCCGAGCGCTCGATCTGCCCACCACCGTTCTAAAAGTTGCATTTCATACAGGTTCATAAGCAAAGTTTCAAAAATTGCTCGAAATATCCCAATCTTCCTCCATTTATCGAATGACCTTCGCAGCTTCTTTTGTTTCATAAAGTCAAGCACAGAATCGAGCTTGCTCCGTATCGAGGATGATGACTTTCCTAAATGTCAAAGTTCACGGGTCGCATCACGAAGTTTCACTCATCGAGCCAAACTTCTTTGTCTCTGTTGGCAGCATTAAGACACCAACCGTGGATGAAACAAAACGACGAAAAAGATATAAGGGAATTGTGAGAAATATGGAAGCCAAACTGATGGTCTCTCAACACTTTTTCATCCATCATCTATTAACTTTCTTATTTATATACAATAAAAATTAAAACAAGTTGAAGTGAAAATTCATTTATGAAATTTATGTTGTTATGTATCTTATATGAATATTTATTTTAATCCTTCATATTTTGTTTGTTTAATATTATTTATTACAGACTTTCAAGTTTTAGAATGAAATAAATATTAGAAGAAATTGACGGATGTCTAGCATGGTTTAAATATTGTTTGCAAGTATTTAAAGTTTGTCGTAGAAATATACTTTATGTTATTGATTAAATTCTATAGAATCATCATTTCATCTGTAAATTATGAGTATATAGATTAACAGTATATCAAACATGACTCTTAATTTATTAAGTTACAAAGAATTATAAAATGGTGGTCACTAAAGAGACGCAGAACCTGATGTAATTTTCATTGATAATTTCTATGTAAATCTTCAATGTTATACTTGAAGACTCATTTAGAATAATTAAAAAAAGCAATATTTGAATAATTAGAATGCTTGAACGATTAATATGCAAAAATATATGTTGGTAAAAAATTACTTTTGAACCACCATATATTCAATAACAAAATAATTTAAAAAATTCAGAAATGAAATTTTAAAAGTACAGAGAACGAAGTAAAATTGAAATTGGCTAAAAATACCCTCCCGAACCAAAAAATTTCCACCTTTGGAGGAACATGGACGCAAACATCGAAAGGGTTGAAAGAAATAAAGGAAGAGTTTCAGAAAGACGCACAGTTGGCCTCCCACTACGACAATTTTGCCGAACCGACAACCCGACGACCCGTCGCTCCAAATCCCGCTCGATCCCCCACCCTCAAAAATCTACCCACCTCCCGCTACCCCATCTCTGTCTTTCCACCCCCTCTGTCCCTCGGGCTGCCTGTACAAAATTCAATCAATGCGCTAACGCGCAGGTCTCCTACGACTGTACAGACTTGGCTGCCATACAATATCCTCCTTTCTTTTTTCTTTTCTACAAAATCAACATGCTCTCGTCTCGACCAAGCAGATCTTCGTAGGTGGACACGGAGGTTTGTCGAGAATAAATCTAGCTTCACCAGGCAGAACGTACCGAGGGTGAAGTTGTACAGTCGTTGATTTTCGTGGGTTTTTGGAGATTTGAAAAGTTTCGGATGGATTAAGAACTTGAGGAGAAGTTTCAAGACTAATGGATTTGAAGGGCGCTGAAGTTGGGAATTAGAGGATATGGTGATCCAGAGATTTGATCGTGTGGAAGGTTGGGAATGTAGGAATTAATAGGTCTGTGAACTTTGGGAGATATTTGGGAATTTTTGGATTTGGGGAGGAGAGGGTTTGGGGGTCGACGAATTTGGTAATATAGGGATTCGATGATGTAGAAATTTGGGGTTGTAGGAATTTGAGGACGTAGGGATTTGGGGATATAGGAATTTGAGGACGTAGGAATTTGGGGACGTAGGAATTTGGGGATGTAGGAATTTGGGGACGTAGGAATTTGGGGACGTAGGGATTTGGGGATGTAGGAATTTGGGGACGTAGGAATTTGGGGACGTAGGAATTTGGGGACGTAGATATTTGGGGACGTAGGAATTTGGGGATGTACGAATTTCGGGATTTAGAAATTTGAGGAGTAGTGGATTTGGGGGTCGACGAATTTGGTAATATAGGGATTTGATGATGTAGAAATTTGGGGTCGTAGGAATTTGGGGACGTAGGGATTTGGGGATATAGGAATTTGAGGACGTAGGAATTTGGACGCGTAGAGATTTTGGGATGTTGGAATTTGGGGACGTAGGAATTTGGGGACGTAGGGATTTGGGGATGTAGGAATTTGGGGACGTAGGAATTTGGGGACGTAGGAATTTGGGGACGTAGATATTTGGGGACGTAGGAATTTGGGGATGTACGAATTTCGGGATTTAGAAATTTGAGGAGTAGTGGATTTGGGGGTCGACGAATTTGGTAATATAGGGATTTGATGATGTAGAAATTTGGGGTCGTAGGAATTTGGGGACGTAGGAATTTGGGGACGTAGGAATTTGGGGACGTAGATATTTGGGGACGTAGGAATTTGGGGATGTACGAATTTCGGGATTTAGAAATTTGGGGAGTAGTGGATTTGGGGGTCGACGAATTTGGTAATATAGGGATTTGATGATGTAGAAATTTGGGGTCGTAGGAATTTGGGGACGTAGGAATTTGGGGACATAGGTATTTGGGGATGTAGGAATTAGGGGAGTCGTGGATTTGGGGGTCGACGAATTTGGTAATATAGGGATTTGATGATGTAGAAATTTGGGGTTGTAGGGATTTGGGGACGTAGGAATTTGGGGACGTAGGTATTTGGGAATTTTTGCATTTGGGGAGTAGTGGATTTGGGGGTCGTCGAATTTGGTAATATGGAGATTTGACCATGTAGAAATTTGGGAATGTAAGAGTTACTAAATCTGTCAACTTTGGGACATATATATTTGGGTGTAAAGGAATCTGTGGATCCAGGAATTTGGGGAAATTGGAACTTGGAGACGTAGGAAATTGAGGACATTGGTATCTATGGATCTAGGAGATTAATACGTAGGAATTTGGAGACGTAGGTATATCTGAATCTAGAAATGTGAGAAATTGGAATTTGGAGACGTAGAAATATGTAGATGTAGAAATGTGGGGAATTGCAATTTGAAGATGTAGAAATATGTGGATCTAGAAATGTAGGAAATTGGAATTTGGAGACGTAAGAATATATGGATCTATTGATGTAACAAAATTAGAATTTGAGAATGTGGAAATTTAGGGACATAGGAATCTGTGTTAGAAGTTTTGAGACATAGGAATTGTGGGATTTAGAGATTTGAGGACATAGGAATCAGATCTAGGAATATTTGAAAAATTTTATTTAAAATCAAATACATAAATTATGTCAAGAATAAAATTGTAAAATTTTGAATAAAAGCTTGAGTGTTTTGACCAGGCGATTAAAAGTGAAATAGTAATTTTATTACACTTTTGAAGGAATACTTTCCGATATCTCCATTTCCATACCAACAATTCCAAAGTTCCCAATCCTCGAACAGTTACGAAATCCTGAATTAAAGGCTCTCAATTAGAGGAATCTACTTCAATTAGAAAATCAGAGAGAATAGTGTATTCAACTAGACAAATTGAATGTAAGGAACATCAATGAACGTTTTTTTTTTCCCCCAGCTAAATCCCTAGACCATTGAACTGTTACGCGAAATGAGTTTGAAAGGAACAGTTCTTTATAAAGCCATAGAAAAAGTACAAAAACTTCGTTCCCATTGAATTACGAGCGGACGCCGGAGTAACCAGCACTAAACCTACATTGTAGCGTGCCAAATCGCCATCGACTATACATTAATTTTGCAACAAGTAAAAAATCAGCTACTCCCCGGATATGCGATTGCAGTATTGCAAAATTTATTGAATCAACCGCGGAATACTGGTGCGCGCGAATTTACGCGGGTGTGTTTTGCCAAAATTGTAATTGAGGGTAACTCGATAACTCAGACTTTGTGGAGCACCGAACTTCCGCGTAACTGCTGCCAAATTAATAAAGGATCGATTCGTGACATCGCCTTAATAAAGTATTACGCATACTTCAAAGCGTTCGGAACTTTAGCGAAATGTTGTCGAGCGTGTCTTCGCGCACACACGCACTCGAGTGCTGCGTGTTTGGAATACTGTTGGTAATTTCAGACACCGAAGTATCCGGAAACCTACTAACGTTATCCAGTTTACGTCACAGGAAATAATATGGAGAGTTTGCGGTGTTAAATAATTCGGGATTAATTGATAATTCTCTGCGAAGTTTTATAGTTTTGGGGGAGGGGGTGAAATTTGCTGATGTTAGGGCGTTTGCTTTAGAATTTGAGAAAGTGAGATTGTGGTTAGGATGTGGTAGAGTCAATTATTTAATTTACTTGTTTCAAATTCTATGCTTTTGTTACTTCGTTGTTTTCGGTACTTTCGCTAGTTTTGCTAGTTTTATTTATCTTCATTACGTTCGTTACTTTTGTTACTTTAGTTATAATACTTTTGTTACTTTTGTTACTTTGGTTACGTTAGTTACTTTTGTTTATTTTGTTACTTTGGTTACTTTTGTTACTTTTGTTACTTTTGTTACTTTGGTTACTTTTGTTAATTTTGCTACTTTCGTTCTTTTGGTTACTTTGGTTAGTTTAGTTACTTTGGTTACTTTCGTTAATTTTGTTAATTTTGTTACTTTGGTTACTTTGGTTACTTTCGTTACTTTTGTTATTTTGGCTACTTTTGTTACTTTGGCTACTTTTGGTTACTTTGGTTACTTTGGTTACTTTGGTTACTTTGGTTACTTTGGTAACTTTCAATATTTTTATCACTTCCATTACTTTCATTATTTTCATCACTTTCATTAGTTTCATTACTTTTATTACTTTCATTACTTCCATAACTTCATTTTATTTTTCAGTTATAACAATTTTTCAGACGCCTCTAATATATCAATATTACCGAATATTTGAAATATAAAAATTTAATACTTTCGCTATTATATTGTGTCATTTGTTGCTTCCCTCTGCAATTTTGTATTTTTATTAAACAAAATATTGCAAAATACTGTGTTTCAAGTATGCAGTATTTGTTAAAATGAGTCACCCAATGAAAACCATTCACAAATATATAGTGAATATATGTAACATTAATTAAATATATTGTATAGCGTACATACATTCAGTATACATGTAATGTATACAACATACATTACACTACACATATAATACACGTTTAATAAATATTTTATACATATAGTTTTCTGTAATATATAAAATGAACAATTTTATTTTCGTATACATATAACAAATATATCCATCCATCTAATCTTGACTTTATACAAAAAATAAATGAAAATATAGAATAAAATTTTGTGTGAGAGCATATGATTTCTTGAACAATTCAATTTGAAAATTGTGGAACATATTTAATGAGGTAAGGTAATATTTTGTAATAAGACACATGACAGCTTCATCAGTTTCGTACATAATTCAGTGATTGTTGAATGTAGCAAGTCAATGAATGTAATTATTAATATCTGCTAATGAGAAGCGTTATTAGTCAGCGCCCTTTATGGGATTGTTACTGATCGGTATTACACGTGTAAGAGACTTATCGATCGCTATTCATGAGAGCTTTCCAAACTTCAATGGACAGAGACCCAATTTTGAACACGATAATGGTAGAGATTCTGTAATCTCGCTTACTTGTATCGTATTACATTTCTGAGACGTGGAGTACCAGAGTTCCAAAATTCTCAAATCTTAAAATACTACAATTTGTAAGTTGAAGAATTTCGAAGCTTTTAGACTCAAAAATATTGATGTAACTGTAAAAGTTCTTAAACTTCTAAGTTTTCAAATATCACAGCTTCAAAAAGTCCCACAATTCAGAGATTCAAAAATCTCACAGTTCTAGAACTTCAAAATTTTTAAATATCGAAATTCAAAAATCTAAACATCTAAAAATTCTAT
This sequence comes from Megachile willughbiella, assembly GCA_945859595.2. Lineage (NCBI taxonomy): Eukaryota > Metazoa > Arthropoda > Insecta > Hymenoptera > Megachilidae > Megachile > Megachile willughbiella. Next base: position 7,444,667 of record OX243807.1, read on the forward strand.
AGTCAGAAAAATTGAACAGTCTCAAAGTCTCAAAGTTTCGAAATTTCTTAATTTTTAAATCTTAAAGGTCCAAAGTGACAAATTCACAAAACTGCAATGTGTCACATTCTGATGTGCCAAATATTACAAAATCCCAAATTTCAAGAACTGACAAATTTTAAACCTCAGAACCCCAAAGACCCAAAATTCTAGTCCCAAATTTCCTAAATCCCAAAATCTCAAAATCCACAAATAAAAATTTCTGCAACCTCAAAATTATAAAATCCCAAATTTCAAGAACTGAAAAATTTTGAAATCTCAAATCCCCAAAAACCTAAAATTCTAAAGTCCCAAATTTCAATCCCAAAATCGAGCAAAACTCGTCAAAAAAATATTATTTCACAATAAATAATATAATAATCAAACTTGAAAGGACTATAATTCTGACTACAATTCACTATAATTCAAAACAAACTTAAAAATTAACCCGCTTCGAATTTCAGTCAACTAAAATCATCCAACCAATTTTAACAGCAAACGTCGCTCAAAAATCAGATAACCTAATACAAATTAAATCTCCAAAACAAGATTTCATACATTCCATAAATTTTAAAATATGTATGCTAAACTGCAAAAAAAAAATTGAATAAAAAATCGTACAAAGTTAAAAATACGAAATTATTCAAAAGCTTTTTTGCGAGTAAAGTGATATATGCTGCGATTTAAAAAGAATAATTCATCACGGATTTTGATTTTATTATGGATGAAAGTAAAGTAGAATAATCTTCTAAAAATTAATCGCTTTAAATCATTGTTCGGAATTGTAAAAAATGTCTTTTTTCTGCAGCGCAGCACGATCGATATCGTCAATTTTACTGGTTCTCAAACAAACCCTCTATACGCAGGCACTTTATTTTACATTTTACAACGTCAACGTGATGTCACTGCCAAATAGGATACGTTTACTATAAAATATCCGTATATACAGTCGGCTAAACTATGTACTGATTCTTTATAAACGTCTTTAAGTAAATATTCCGGGAATTTTGAAGAAACGAGGAGAAATTTTTGTTCAACTTCCGCATAGCAAATGAGAAAAGCTTCAGTCACTTCGTAATCTAATACCACGCGAACGTGTTTTTCGCTTGCTCTTGGTGTTACATTTCTACACTGCAAAATATAATTAAAATTTTGCGTATTATGAGCTAAAAATGATAATTAAAATCCCGAGAAATTTTATTGGAATTTCACATTGAAATTTCAAAAAATTTGCAATTGTAATTTAAAATGAGAATTATAAGTGACATTGTAAAATTGTACAAATTATAATTGAAATTGTGAATCAAAATTATAATTACAAAAATTAAAAATTGACGCTGTAATTTCAGATTATAAAAATTATTCTAAAAATGTACGTTTCAACTTTTACAAATAACAATAATAACAGTATGAACAAATACACATTTAATAATTATTTCACAACAAAAATATGTAATTTAAAAAGCAAATATTTCTACAGCTTCATTTGCAAATTCAAAGAACAATTATATGTAATTAAATACAGAAACATATATTAATTATTATTTCAACCCTTACGAAGGTATTTTTCCTGTTGTCAGATGCAAAAATCTTTCAGTTAAAACTTGTTATTCAAAAAGTTTGCTGTATTCATTCGTTAATTGCCATTATTATAGATTTCACTATGTTCATTAGTGATATACATAATACTACACAGTTAAAATATATTTTAAATTGTATTAAACCAAATGGTGAGTCATCTTTCGAAAACCCGCCATTTTCTTAATATTACAAAATGGTTGCCAGCTTGTAAAAATTTTCCCGTAGCCGGTATAAAAAACTTATCAAAAGCATCTTCGCAGAATACCTGATCGAATTATCAGGAGCAGCAAAGAGAAAAGCGTGGGAGTTTAAATGGAAGCGATTGAAGGAGAAACACAGAAATCCCTGGAGGATTCTCGCTGTCCACCGAATCCTCGAAAGGATTATTGATTGCCGCGATATCCGAGCCGATGAAAGCTAAGACATTGGTAGAGGCATTTCGAGATACAAGAGACGATTGTGTGAAACGTTCGATAATATATCTGACGTTTCTGGCTTCCGTATCCGGCTTTCACGAGGCCAACTTCTTAACAGCTGAGTCAGATAACCTGTCTACGATAGTAGGTTTACGTCGTTGACGGGCTTGACGAGCCTAACCTCGGAGCAAAGATCAGATGATAGAAAAGAGCCACTTCTGGCTGGTAAGATGAACCGATTATGACGAAGATAGCCTCCGACATGAAATATGGTGGCAATCGGACGGATCTGGCGAGCCGATATCTGAACGTGGTTAAGTTCCTCGAGGATACCGCAAAATTATCGATTTTCAGTCTATCAAGATTAAATTTATTAGCGTTCATGGAGAGCTAACGGAATATCGATAGAATCCGTTCGTACGAGAAAAACCAATATCGTTCGATCTGTCTACGCTTTTCCACTTTTCTTAATGAAATACCGCGTTCCGTCACGGAGAGATTTAATGCTGTTTAGCCGAAACAAAATAGAAATGGATGCTATAGTGACATTCGTGTTGTCTATATTGTGGAACATCGCAGGATCTTTTTAAGTACAAAATAGAAATGGATGGTACAGGGACTTATAGTGCTGTCTACATTGGGGAACATAGCAAAATTTTTTTGGGATCAAAATAGAAATGGATGATTAGATACAGTGACATTCGTGTTATGTAGACTGGGGGACATGGCAACATTTTTTTGGAAACAAAATAGAAGTGGATGGTACAGTGACTGATTCGTGTTGCCTACATTGGGGGATATAGCAAAATTATTTTGGGATCAAAATAGAAATGGATGATTAGATACAGTGACATTCGTGTTATGTAGACTGGGGGACATGGCAAAATTTTTTTGGAAACAAAATAGAAGTGGTTGGTACAGTGACTTAATCGTGTTGTCTACATTGGGGAACATAGCAAAATTATTTTGGGATCAAAATAGAAATGGATGATTAGATACAGTGACATTCGTGTTATGTAGACTGGGGGACATGGCAAAATTTTTTTGGAAACAAAATAGAAGTGGTTGGTACAGTGACTTAATCGTGTTGTCTACATTGGGGAACATAGCAAAATTATTTTGGGATCAAAATAGAAATGGATGATTAGATACAGTGACATTCGTGTTATGTAGACTGGGGGACATGGCAAAATTTTTTTGGAAACAAAATAGAAGTGGTTGGTACAGTGACTTAATCGTGTTGTCTACATTGGGGAACATAGCAAAATTATTTTGGGATCAAAATAGAAATGGATGATTAGATACAGTGACATTCGTGTTATGTAGACTGGGGGACATGGCAACATTTTTTTGGAAACAAAATAGAAATGGATGGTACAGGGACTTATAGTGCTGTCTACATTGGGGAACATAGCAAAATTTTTTTGGGATCAAAATAGAAATGGATGATTAGATACAGTGACATTCGTGTTATGTAGACTGGGGGACATGGCAACATTTTTTTGGAAACAAAATAGAAGTGGATGGTACAGTGACTGATTCGTGTTGTCTACATTGGGGGATATAGCAAAATTTTTTTGGGTAAAGAATAGAAATGGGTGGTTAGGTACAGAGACTTATTCGTGTTATGTAGATTGGGGGACATAGCAGAATTTTTTGGGGAACAAAATAGAAGTGGGTGGTTAGGTACAGTGACTTATTCATGTTATGTAGATTGGGGTTGTAAAATTTTTTTTAGGGAAAATGATGTGATTGTTAGTTGAATTTTAGTTTAAGAAGAGGAACATAGGAGGATTTTTTTTTAGGGAAAATGGAGTAATTGTTGGTTGGATTTTAGTTCAAGAAGAGGAACATACGAGAATTTTTTTTAGAAAAAATGGTGTGATTGTTGGTTAGATTTTAGTAAAGGTAGAGGAACATAGGAGGATTTTGTTTATGGAAAACATTTATTAGATTATATTATATAGCATAGTATTATACCAGCATACTTTCATTGTATAATTATCAAAAATTTAAAGCACCTTTAAACTCAGGGTCTATCAAATTTTAAAATATACCTTAGACCCACATTTATCTCAAAGTCCAATATAATCCTATACATAGACATCGATCGAAACACCAAAAATTTTGTCAAAGACCTTAAAATAAATAATTAATTACACCAAAATGTAATCATACTCAGTCACTTGACAATAATCTCACCAACTAGTGACAGTAAAATTGATAAAAAACAGAACAAATCATCTGCAACTTATAACCTAACCTAACCTACTCTCCCCAAATAGTGACAGTAACAGAACAAATCCTCTATAACTAATAATAAACAGACCAAATCCTCTGTAACTTATAACCTAACCTAACCTCACCAAATAGTGACAGTAAAATTGACAATAAAAAACAGAACAAATTCTCCGTAACTTATAACCTAGCCTAATCTCTCCAAATAGCGACAGTAACAGAACAAATCCTCCATAACTTATAATAAACAGAACAAATGTAACATATAATGAAAGAAATTAAAATTCCACAATTGGTGATGAAAACGAACAAAAGATATACGTAACGGAATAAAAATGAATGCAAATGACAATGTAATAGTAAAAAAGAAATTAACCAGAGACTGATAATTCAAGGTCTTTCGAGACCACGTTCATGTTCCTAAAATACTACCCTGTCCATTAATGTGTCCCCTGTCTAATCAGCCGTTTCTGTTTTCATCCGGACCAGCCAATATTTGCGTCACCGTGCACTGTAAACGGCACTCGAGGATATTGCGAAGCAACATTACTCTCTTATGCTTCTTTGTGACCATCGGGTTAAGTTTACACAAGAACCGTATAGCTATTCATGACGAAGACATTCGACGCTTTTTTGCACGCGGTGACCGGCCGAGATCAACGCCCTTGAATACCGCACAAGATTCTGCCACACGCGCACAACGCCACCACCTACTTTTATTCCCGATTCAAAAAAAAACCGATTCACGCATTCAATTCCCTTTTTCGATTCAATGGACTCTTCAGGGTTACATTTGCAAATAGTCGGAAATGGAAATTGTATTTTGAAATGGAAGAGTTTTCTGTGAATCGTGGTAGCATCGGTTATTTACTAGAACTCGTCTTTAGTAATTGATAAAAGCTGGTTTGTATATTCAATTCCATTTTTTGGTTCAAGGGAAGTCGACTCTTCGGGGTTACATTTGCAAATGGAATAATAAAACAAAACCTAAAATAAAACAATACTATTGTTCTGATCAAAATGTTCATTTATATGGTGGTCTCCTATAGATAAGATTATGAAAAATCAAAATGATAGAAATAAAAATCCTGAAATAAAACATTTTTCTGACATCTTCAGAATATATATATAGTGATCTATTTCGAACGTGACTTGATTATTAAAAAGTGACAGAAATAAAATTGAGCTCTAAAATAAAACAGTTTTTCTAACACCCGCAGAATATTAGTCCACTTCACTGTCAATGAATAAAATTATTAAAAATCCAAGTGACAGAAATGGAAATTAACCCCTGAAACAGAACAATGGCATTGTTCTAACAGCTTCACAACATCAATGTGTACACTGGACTCCCCCTTTCAATTCACTGGAAGTTGTTGACTTGTCAAGTTAAAATTTTCAAAAACCAAAGAGACAGAAATAAAAATTAAACCCTGAAGTAGAACAATGGCATTGTTGTAGCATCTTCAAAGCGTCAATGTATACATTTCCAAATTACTGAAAGTAACATTTCAATAAGGTCAGAAATATAAACCGAGTAAAGTAGAACAACGGTTCCTCTGCAGTATTCAATTATTTACGAAAACGTTTCTGTGTGAGGTTGCCGGAACACAGGTGTCAAAAACTGAACCCTGATTGAGGAGATAAACATTCCTGGCGCGTATCAACGAGAAGATAAATACAAATCGGTTACTCGAACGAGTATGTTAAAACAGAAACAGGGTGAATCGCGTGTGAACATCTACCGCCATCAATCATAATCTAACCGTCTATGGAGCACGTTCGAACCGGTGTCGGAAAACTGGTGAATGGAGGGGTGGATGGGTGACGGGTGCTTTTCAGATAGGGTCACTGGGGTATCCTTCCAAGATCCATGTCCCGCGAGTTGAACGCACGAGCATACCGAACCACGGAACAACACAAACGTCACAACATCGTTTCCCGTTAACGAACACACGGTGAGCCACGAAGAGGTGACACAGTGTGCAGCTAGCCAGAAGTGTGCCACCCTCGCGAGAGGTCGTGCCGAGCTGGACTACCGGCTGTTTACAGACGGCGCGATATAACGTAGCCAGAAATCAGCGGGTTTTTCATCGCACAGCCTCCCGTATCCCATTTCACGGGTTCGAACTGATGCTAGCACCGTTTCTTCACGAAACTATCACCAGATAATCACCTCCACGTGTTCCAGCTACGCGATCCCAGGGGACGCGGAACTGTCAACGAAAATGTGGATTAAGGGCAGCGGAACGCGTCGCTCGCGATCTACGTTCTGCGACACACTAGCTTTCGTACCCAAACGCCCAACATCACCCCTGGCCGGCTACGACTACTCCCCCTTAGCGACTACTACCCCCACTTCTACCCCTAGCTGCTGCTATACATCCCCCTTTGCCGCCCCACGACCAAAGCGCGCCACGACCAACTACCCCCGACGTTTTCGCAGTACCGCCAACGCCAGCAGCTGTCGATTGCTACAGAGCAGCCCACGGGCAGCCCTCGAGGGCGCGGTGCATGGATTAGTCTTATCCATTTCTGGACAATTATGCATAATTTTATTATTTATTCGATTACAGACTCTCGTTAGTGGGCACAACCCAACTGTTTTAAATAACATATGTTTTGTCATGTGTTATATGTTATATGATGTATGTCATATGATGTATGTTATGTGTTTGTATGATATGTTATGTCATACGTCATGTCACATGTCATGTGTTATATGTTACATGCTATAAGATATACATGTAGTATAATATTCTATGTTATGTAACGTATGTCACATGTCATGTATTACATGTCATTGTCATGTGTTATGTTATATGATGTATGTATATGTTGTATGTTATGTGTTTGTATGATATGTTATGTCATACGTCATATGTCACATGTCATGTGTTAAATGTTACATGTTATATGATATACATATGCTATATGTTATGTAACGTATGTTATGTATATTACTGACATATGTTTTACGTTATTTCACTAGTTTTAATGTGACAAAATTGCAAATTTCCAATTTTTCAAGTTTTCAAATTCCTAAATTTCTAAATTCCCTAATTACAAAATTAAAAATTTCCAAAGTGCAAAATGGCTACACACCCAAATTGCAAATATTTCCGAAATCCCCAAATTACCAACATTTCAAATTCCCAAATCCACAAATTAACACTCCAAATTCAACACCCACATAATACCAAATTTGAACCCCCCATAATACCAAATTCCCAAAAATCTGACTTTCCAAATTTCTAAATTAATAAAATAATTTAAAAATCACACCTCTAGCGCTGAACTGCACATATCATGCAAACCGCCCTCTAGCTCTGCAGCCACCGCATGAATTACGCGCCACAGTTGCAATAACAATATTCAGGTATATAAGCGAAACGATCGTGACAGAAATTCAAGAATGCATGTATAGTCACATACAGTACATAGTCGCAATCTATGAAATTGGAAATTAGATTTGCAGCAATCGTGCAATTTTTGAGAGTACTGTCTGTTTGGAAACCATACCATGGTTCGTAGGGGTTGTCGCTATTTGCCGTTTCGCCCTAAACGACTGACGCGACTTGGGAACGCGTAAATGCCTTTAGTTTTAGGTCAGAGTTAAACTGTTTATTCTGCGGAATACGTTTCTGGTGCATTTATTCGGCAAGATGTTTGTATTTTGAAAGAAAACGTGGTTCAGTCATGAACATTTTACCGGAGGAATTTTGTTTCGGTAGTGTACATACGCGTTCGTAATTAAAATCAAACAATGGCGGGTATACTCGTCAAACGCAGAGTAAACGCATCTACCGTAAATTAAAATTAAATTATAACAAAATAGATGATTTATTTAAATTGTCGATGGCTTTATGGATTGAAAATTTATTTAGATATAACGGATGTCATAAATTCTAATTATTGCACTGATGTTTATGCAGTTTTTTGTTTAATGTTAATCTCTTAAATCGCGATATTTATTATTATATAATATTAGTGAAAATGAACTTTCACTGTTTCCTTATAATAAAATTAATAATTTATAAGCTTTTCTATTCAATCACCCATTGCACTATGTTCTAAAATACACATATGGAATTAATAATCGTTAAATCAAAATCTAATATACACAGACTAATGTATACATAATATTAAAGATTAATATGCACGGAATAGGGGTATTATCCTCAACAGCAAGGTATAAATTAATCATCAGTCTATGAGATCCAAAATTTGCTATACCATTTATTATACTATTATTATAAAGTATATTGTACTATTATAGCAAAGTACGTTCGCGTAGTAACAATTTTAAAAAATATCCACGTCACATTCATAAAAATCCATTTCATATATAATATCATTAAACAAAGTCGATTTCTCGATGTCAGAATATTTTTATAAAAATTACCGACTAAACAATAAACATTATTTCCCTTTTTTGTTATTGTATATAATTTGTTAATAATTCGACTAATACATGATATTGCCATTCAAAAGCACCCTTTCAAATATAATGAAATATACTGAAATTTTTATTCAAGCAAGTTTTTAGCACAGACTGCAAAATGACGTGCTCCAGCAATATTTTATATAACAGTTGAATTTCAAGCTGTATCTCAGTGATTGTAGAGTGTGACACAGTTCAAGAAACTGAGGTGTGAACGAAGACTGTTTTGTACCGATGTGATTGAGGGCAATGATCGTAGAGCGAACGTGACCAAGTGACTTATAGAGGTGATTGCATGTTTCAGAATAGGAATAAAAAAGAGAGACTCGATGTATTGTATAATATAAGAAATGAAAAAAATATTGGGGTAAATGTGTTCGGTAACGACCATGTTTTCATTTGTGAACATTCTCTAGTTTTATTGAGAATAATAATTAAGGAGATGTAATAGTCAAAAATCTAAAATATTTCTACGTCCTCAAATCCCTACATCCCCAAATAGATGCATTCCCAAATCTCCATATTTGCAAATCTCTACATTTCTGAATTACTACATTCACAAATACCTATATCCACAAATCCCTACATCACCAAATTTCTACGACCCCAAATTCCTACATCCCCAAATTCCTACATCCCCAAATTCCTACATCCCCAAATTCCTACGTCCCCAAATTTCTACGTCCCCAAATTTCTACGTCCCCAAATTCCTATATTCCCAAATTCGTCAACCCCCAAATCCACGACTCCCCAAATTCCTACATCCCCAAATACCTACGTCTCCAAATTCCTACGTCCCCAAATTCGTACGTCCCCAAATTCCTACGTCCCCAAATTCCTACATCCCCAAATCCCTACGTCCCCAAATTCCTACGTCCCCAAATTCCTACGTCCCCAAATTCCTATATTTCCAAATCCCTGCGCCCCCAAATTCCTACGTCCCCAAATTCCCACGTCCCCAAATTTCTACGTCCCCAAATTCCTACGTCCCCAAATTCCTATATTTCCAAATCCCTGCGCCCCCAAATTCCCACGTCCCCAAATTCCTACGTCCTCAAATTCCTATATCCCCAAATTCCTACGTCCCCAAATTCCTATATCCCCAAATTCCTACGTCCCCAAATTCCTACATCCCCAAATTCCTATATTCCCGAATCCCTGTGTCCCCAAATTCCTACGTCCCCAAATTCCTATATCCCCAAATCCCTACGTCCCCAAATCCCTACATCCCAAATCTCCATATTTCCAAATCTCTACATTCCCGAATCACTACATCCCCAAATCTCAACATCCCCAAATCACTACATCCCCAAATCCCTACGTCCCCAAATACCTTCATTCCCAAATTCCTAAATCCTGAAATCCCAAATTTCCAAATCCTCACATCCACATCCTCAAATCCTCAATCCCAACCTAACTCCAAATTTTGAAATTCTAAAAAGTTCCTAAAAGAAAGTAGTCCCTTTCCTTCCTTTCCTTCCCCAACGACAGACCCGACACAGACACTGTAGACACTTCCTAAAGAAGCAGCTAACTTCGGTCCTTAGCAAATTCGCAGCAAGTGATGTCTGTCTGCCACAGCGGTGAATGCGAGTGATCGATTGTAAACACTATTGAACATTCAGAACACGTCTGACGCAACAGTTCTCGAACTGTTGACAAACATTTTCTTTGAAGTATCGCTTCCAGAAACAAGAAGCCAGCAAGCTGTTGCCAGGCTGCCGGTGAACCATTCAATGATGCGATATTAAGCAACCGTGTTGTTCGCGTACCGTGATCCCTGAACGCGTACACGCGCTTTAACGATAATTAAGCGCGTGTTAAATGCAACAACCGGAACCGTAATTAAATGTGGTTCACGAGAGTTTCTGCTGAATTACGCAATCAACTTTGATATTTAATGGACGCTGCGTTTTAGTTCCTGTTTAACGTATTGATGTTCTTGAGATGTTGATTGGAATTTAAGATGTTTCACTGTTAACCTTTGTGATTTGCAAACGTAATGAACAAGTAGACATATACTCATACACTCATGTACTCACATACTCATATACTCATACACTTATGTACTCATAAATCTCACATACTTACATACTCACATAGTCTCATACTCACATACTCACATACTCATGTACTCAGACACTTATATACTGATAATACTCACATACTCATATACTCACATAGTCCTATACTCACATACTCACATACTCACATACTCACATTTTCACATATTCACATATTCACATATTCACATACTCATATACTCATATACTCACATAGTCATATACTCACATACTCACATAGTCACATATTCACATACTCACATACTCACATATTCACATACTCATATACTCATGTACTCATTACGTTTGAAAATCATGAAGTATTAATGTACTCCACGTGTCCACCTTTTCGAATAGTGAACTTCATTATACGAACTTAATTTTTTCCTCTTCATAAATCTTTCACAAATCGATCTCATGATCAGTATGCGACATGAACTAAGCAGCTTTACAAATTGTAAAGTCTTCGAACCGGCTCATATTGCCATACTATCACTATTATGGGTCATAAAATTCGTTTTAGAGTATGCTATTTCGAAGACGTTGTAAAAAAAATGAAGTGACAGGAAATTAAACAAGTTTTCTCGATATTTCTCGATATTTCATCCTGTCCCTATAAATAAGAATTAGACTAGTGGCCTGATTTGAGTGCCAGACTTTGCATGCATAAAATCGATAAAAGAATCAGATCTTTTTCTAAAAATAAAGGAATCTTTAAGTTTCTATATTTTCGTTCTTATTTAGACAAGAGTTTTGTTGAAATAGTAATTCATTACTCTAATTAATAACACAGTAATTACTAATCAAATATTCGATAATTACTAATTATTAAGACATAATCATTTTAAAAATATGCATTATTGTTTATATTTTTTCTTAACGTAAAGGATATTGAAATAATAACTCATTATACTAATTGTTAACACAGAATTGTTTTAAAAATCTGCATTATTTATACGTTTTGAAACTTGATAATTATTTGCTATTTTTGGAAATTTTCATTAAACTTCAAATTTTTAGTTGATACAATAGTTATTTTATAGTACTTTTAGATGCAACAATGTAACAAATTTTAGTACAAATAAAAGTACAATAATTTTAATACAATAATTAATAAATTTTAATAAATTCAGAAATAGTTTAAAAACCTATTAATTTGAATAAAATTAATTTTTAAAATAAAAATGCAGTCGTACTAATGTAGACATTCGTAGAATTAAAAAGTATATTAGTAGACAGCCGTAGAATAAAAAAGTACATCAGCATTAAAGAGATGTAAATGGTAGCAGGACATGTGAGAGAAATTTTTAGCCTGGTAAATTGTTTTTCGACCGTCGCCAGTTTATGAACCTACATTCGCTTTTTCAGCCACAAAACCGTGCTGGAACTCGTATCGTGACCCTTGAACGCTTGAACGATAGTTGCACTTGGTTGCTGCAACTGCAGTTGCAGTCTGTACGCTTTCAAACTCTAACGAGGAACACTAATACGGCCCTGGCAAGGATCCATCGTGCTTTCTAACATGAATTTCCTATCTAAGAAGGATGGGGTGGCTTCTTCGAGCAAAACAACAACTAAAACAAATACTGTTGAAACGTTTCGAATCTGATTTCTGGTCCTTTTCAAACTTTGTTAATGTCAAATTTCTTGGGACAATATTATTACGAGTTTACGGTCAAGTGTACCATATTTTCATAAATTACTTTCACATATATAATAAATATCTGGAAGATACAGAAATAAATAACCATTTTTCAGACAAAAACTATATTTTTCATTATACTATGTTTTGATAATTTAATATCTTTAAAAAATTTGAACTTTCTTTAAAGCAGGAATCAGTATGCGAAATAATTTTTACTCAAATCACTACGGTAAATAATTTTTCTTTCATATTTGTTAATATGTGTAACAAAATGTAGAAAAAGAAGAAAGATGCAAAGTTTAAAAATTAAAAGTTTCATTCAATTAATTTTGAAATATCGTTGTAGAAACTTATAATGTTTGGAAAGAAGCATCAATTAACATTGAAATGCAGCAATTATGCTAACAATGCTTTTTTCCCTCAGTTCGACGAAGAAACCTTTTTCTTATTCTTCTTGCGACTTCCTACAAGAAAGTTGAGGAACATTCTTGATTACATGAATTCCTCACGGTGATCGATCTACATAGACGCTAAATTTTCAGGAAATTAAACATTCTACCAGCAACCTGCTCGCAGACGACATCAGAATTTGAAGAGCCACTTAGATCCACAATTTGATAACAGTGATAATGTACCGGAAGTGTATAGGAAAATTCATTTTCAACGTGGATGTTCGTGATCTCGTTAATCATGAGAATGAATATGTTGCAGAAAATACCTGGGACATTTGATTGTGTCCACAAAATTAAAATAACTTCATAATGGAGTTTTACTTTGAACAAAAATTATGAACATAATTTTAGTGGGCGAATTTCTAACGTGGATTTAAGGAAAATCCGCCATTTTGAAATTTAGCTTCAGACATAATCTAACACAATTTTATATAGATATGATTTAAGGGAGAAGTTAAGTTAAATCTGGTTGTACTTCATCAGATTAGGTTAGGTAAATTAAAGTTGCTAAATTGGATTAAGTTATTAAATTAAAAGTTGTTAGATTAAATTAAGTCTTGTTAGATGTTCAATTTAACTTACTATAACTTTGTTATATATCAAATTTAAGATATTATTTTATAATGTTACACAAATCTTCCATTTACCCCATTCAATATCATTTACATATTACACATGTCACACATGATCTATATGTCATATGTTATTGTAGCATCTCATATAAATCCTACATACAATATATTTTTATTATACATAAAATACAATACTCAAAATAGCCTTACACAAATCTTACCTATTAACATAATTCATGCTTGATTTTCACAAAAAGCAAAATGGCTGACCTCAGAACCCAGGAACACAACTAAAAAGTTCGGTTTTCAGAATAATATGTTATCCTAGCAATAATTAAAGTGGGCCATCGTATCGATTTCCCGAATCCGGAACGGAATACCAAATTTCTCGTAAAGCCGTAGGCTGATTACACGTTTAATCAACGTTAAACCGCTTCAGAATCGGACAACGTAATTTCAACACGGGACATAAGAATAATGAACGTCCTGGAATTACGAACGAAGGGGGATAATTAACAAGTCGGTTACCGAAATGCATAGACTCGTTCGGTTATCAGAAGTCATTCTAACGTCGTTCCGTCCTTCCTCCAGTTTATCTTCACCTCCTCTTTTCCACCGCTTTCTTCTTTCTCCGTTATTTGTCCCGCTCTTTCGAACCAACTTTTCCCCCCTTTATGTGTTCCTCTCGCTACAGCTACGGGATTTTTAAATGAGAATTTTAACGATCGACCTACATTTCTGCGCCCTATTTACAGTATATCGCAAGCAATGTCAAACACCCGCGGTAAATATACGACCAACGACGAATGCCACGGAAGAAAGGAGAGATGCGATTTCGATCATGCACGCCTGATAGATCGTCACCCCGGAAACTTGCAGCAAGTTTCCGAAACATTCGAGTGTTTTTGATTAACTAATGGCTCGTTTGATGTTTCATGGTTTGATGGTTATGTAGCGACAGAGTTTGGGCTCCCGAGGGAAAATTGATATTATTTTCGACGCTGTTGCACGTTCTGTGATGGACGTAGAGATACACGCTCGTTATATAGCTCCGGGAAATTGGTAACGAATGTTCTTTGCGACGTTTGAAAAATTGCTACTTTTTATTTGAAAAGACATTTGATATATTCGAATATTTGGACATTTGAAAATTGACGAATTTGGAATTTCGTAACTTGAAAGTTGTCCAATTAAAAAATTGAGAATCAAATGTCACTTGAAATTTGAAAATTGAGGAATTGGGTAGCTGAGAAATTTGACGATTTCAAAATCTGGAAATTTGAAGATTTGATGATTTGAGAATATGCAGATTTAAATATTTTAATGAATTTTATGAAGAGAATTTGTTCAAAAGTTTTATTCAATGACTATTTTATAAAAAAAAATGTTACAAGTTATTAAGTATAACATTACTTGTTTAGCAAAGTAATTCAAAGTATTTTAAGTATAATTAATAGCTCATGCTATTTGTGTAATAAATGTAATTCATAATATTCATTTAAATTTCTAATTATCCTTCCTCCATTTTGTGTCCCATGTCATATCAGTATAACATACGAATTCTTACGTATACATACCTGTGTATGTAATGTTTAAGAAACCATTTTAGGTTAAAACCCATAAACAACTTTGTTACATAAAAATTTCTTGAGTAGCATATTACAAAAATTGTTTCCTAGAATTATACCAAAAATCACTAACTGTTAACCAGCCGTTTTATAATGACACAAGTACTAATTACGTGATCTGTTTAAAACAGAACTCATATGTATACACACACAACCTTGTGTAATGTAACAATTCTTTGCAAAAAGTTCATAGTCAAATTGCTGAAATAATTCATTCCGCAGCGCTTGAATTTCGCGCCAAAATCAGGCGCCTCCGTCGATCAATAATATTCAAGTAAATCATTTGCACTCACCCTCATATGCGGCTGGACCAGAAGTTCGTGAAGCTCCCGAAGATCCGATCTGTCGATGGTTCGTATTGCAGAATGTTCAATTTCCCGAAGAAGTTCTTCAACTTCCCGCGCTCTTTGAACCGCGTCCGTTTGTGGCGCCCGACATGGCGTTGGAACGCGAGTCGAAATTCTGTCGTAAAGCTAAAAAAATAATATTATCACTTTAGCAATCTGTAGATATTCAAGTCTGACAGAATATTTATAACCTGACATTTACTTCATAAAAACATTCATTCTGTTACATTTTGAAATTCGATTATCAAAACACCTCTAATATTTACATTCAAATATAAAGTAACCTCAGACGTTTCACGGTTATTCTGTACAATTCTGTCACCTATCACATTTTGAAATTCCCAAAATAATACATTGATCAGTCTTTCAAAGATATATATTAATAATTCAATGACGAAGATAATTCTCCAAACACTATATTACTACAGTTCTATATTACCCTAAAAATTATTTACCTTAAAAGTAACGAAAGCACAGTTGCCTTAGTTTGATTTTTCATCACAGAATTAACACACGTTCAATTACTAGGCCCACAAATATATATACTAATCGTATTCCCGGCGAAACACGTTAGTTCATCGCGAAACCTTTAGATGTCCCATCACGTCATAGTACAACGGACATATGCGTGGCAGAACGAAGCCATTGTTTACGTTACCGACGTAAGAAAGGGACAAAACCAACGGTTGATTAACTAGCTTTCGTTTACATGTGCAGGCAATATCACTCACCAGGAGACCTGCTATTTCGAGAAGATCACAGGCCAGCTCGGCCTCGCCGAGGAACATTAATTGACAAAGGCGCATCTTCGTTCAGAATACTGTCATATACGAAACACGTGGCTCGTTCCAGCCCACGTGACACACGCAAAGCAGATACTCGCACACATTTACCCGTTCAAAGGGACGGTCTGACAATTCACGATCATGTATAGCATTTTGTTTACCAGAACAGCTTGTCAGCCATATTGACAATCAGGGGTCGAGCGCTTGCGCCCTTTTCCCGGGTAAAATGAGGGCGCGTACCTCTTCCCTCGGGATACAAGTACGATAAGAAACTGTGTGCGAGAACACGGAAACACCTTGAGGACGGAAACCCACTGTGGCGCCATTAGGTCTCTACCGTTTCGAACGTCGGTAATGCAGAACTTGCAAAAATTTGTCGATAATAATCAACGATAGATAAAATAGTTCATACATCAATGTAAACGATGATAATTATTTTAGACTGTCTGTCTCTGTTACAATATTTAAAAATTATCAACATGTACTGTTGGCAAGATTCAAGTGGCTTATAATTTAATTAGGAGCTTATGATAATTTGCCAAAAGTTGTAACTATAAATGTGAGGATTATTTTTTGCGAAAATTTCTGTTCTATTTAAACTTGTTATAAGTTTGAATAGAAGGATCTAAAGCTTCATTGTAGGTGCATGAAGATTGAAATTATGTATTAAATTGGGAATTGTATAATAAAAAGTATGTCGAAGTTATATTTCAATTGCTTCTTGGGATTTTACCTCTAAGACTGCTCGAAGACGATAATCATCCACCGCATTCAATATTTCTACACGCGTCAGTCTTCCACTCTCCTGAAGTACCTCAATATCATCCAGAGAGTCTAAAATTTCGGCTACTGCACCTACAAGTAAATTTCAGCATTAGAATTACTAAATATCTGGTACGTTTACCATGAAAAATATATTACATCGAGCACTTAATAAGCATCAAAAAATTAAAAATAATGAACATTGTAAACTTTAATATAATGATTGTAATAACAAATAAGTAATGATAATCGAGTGCCTTGTATAGATAAAATTATTTAAAATTTCTTTTATAACGTTCAATTTTTATAAATTTTCACAAGATTTCACATAATTTTTTTTCAGTGATCTTTATGATATTTTTATTAAGATTTAATTGTGACTTGTTTTCAATTAAACGAATAATTTGCATGTATATACCCGTGGTTGTGACTTCATCGTCTCCAATCTCGAAAAAGCTGTCGCCATTAACTTCCGAATACGGTGCGTGCCATTTTGACGACGAAACAGCCGCCTTCACAGCTTCTTTCAGTTTTCGTCTCGCATTGAATTTCTTAAGTTCTTCTATAGTTTCGGCTAAATGTATCCGGGCCACGCCCTTATCTCGATCCTACAAACACAACAGAGTATGTTACAATCATCTCCATTCTACATTTACTACAAAATAAACTTTGACCAATTATAAAAAACTACACACAAAATTATATGAGAATAATCAATTTTCTATAACGTTACTGATTATTATATCATTTTTATGTATGTTATTTACAGTTCACATCTATTTCCAATTTTCAATTATAATTTGCATTAAAATTTCAATTGTTCCTAAACATATTCCTTCGTAATTTGCATTTAATCTTAATGTGTTCTATAATTTGCATTCAATGCCTATTTTGTAATTTACATGTATTGTTAATATTTCTTAACCATTTAATTTTGAACGTGGATCTTGTTTTAAACCAGGTTTTATTTGGTCTTTAATATTAAAAATAAAGTTTTGAACGGTGAGATATACTACGTGTTGTATGAATCATCCACGTATTAAACTGACATTTCCTATATTTATACTTTATCAATGAAAATATAATTTCGAACAAAACTTGTCTCATCATATATTGCATAAATCAATGTCTCGCATACTAAAGACTGAGAACCACTGCTCTAAACTACATAAGCAAGAAAACTAATCAAACAAAGACCAAAATATAAGAAATGGTCCATTGCTAATTTTTCAAATAAAGTTTCAAAGTACAACCCCCACAGCGATGTTCAAGATATTCACCCACCCTTAACAAAGAGTTAAAAAGAAAGGCTTTTTATAAAAATGATCGGACATAAAAATCATTTATCATAAAAGGAGTCAAAAATGAAAAGCTTCGAGTGCAACAGGGACCATTATGCGCGTTTCTGCAAAGTTGTACGGGGTGGAACGAATGAGCGGTTACATTCAAAAACCCGTAACTAGCACAAAGAATAATATACATCGTCACAGTTATTTTCATTAACCGGTGGAACTTTGCCCCTGCTATAACGATCGATAGCCCAGTTGCACGTGTATTGCATCGATATATGGGGTGATTCCAAGCTCCGCTACCTTAGGTCACTGGCTAACTGTCCTACCATATAGGTGTATTCTCACTTTATTACACCATATGCCGTGCACATGCGCACGCACATTCATCCGATATAATAACAGAAAACGAGGCCGTTTATCGAAAACCTGATACGATATAAAAAGAAGCAGATACGCCCGTAGCATCCGCTGAAGAGAAGTTGCTAACGTGGACGCTCGAACATGTGCTGCTGCGAACGTACCGCTTCGTTTTACAACGAAATGTTCTCCAAGAACTTTCGTTTCCCTATATTCTTACTTCTCTACTGTATAGAACGTACGGATCATTTTTACCATACGTCTCTTTCTTCGCGGAACCTCGGTTTCAAATTTGAATAGGAATTGCAAGATGTACATGTTCCTATTTATATTGTATTTGCCTGAGTTTAACCTGAATTTAGAGACTGAGCACAGGAAATGAACTATCTAACTCTAAACTACGTTCAACGACGCAGAACTTACTCTAAGCCATTTATGGTTAAGGACTTCCTGAATAGTAATCCTGTGATTCACGTCCGTAGTGAGCATCCTTTGTATGAGATCCTTTGCCGGTTCACTGATACAGTCCCAAGGTGGTGTTTCCATCTGCAAATGTGACACAACCATTTTTATATTCCTTGTGCAACATCATTAACGAGCTAAGTGCATCCTAATCTTTTGATGCGTCTCATTAGGACCGTATATTCCGTCAGTTGATTCAGATTTCGTGGAAATTAGTGTACCTCATTAGTGAGTGTTTGGATTCAATTCGTTTGAAAGAGAGTGGAAAGGGGAGTCTTGGGTTAATTAATGTGTTAGTAAAACTAACAAGTTGCTTTTGGAAGTGCGAGGAGTTTGAGATAGGTGCGAAGTCGGGACGCAAGGGAAAACTTCGGGCAGAGTCGGAACCGGACAACTTCGGATACGGACAACTTCGGATACCGTTGCATCGGACTCGGGCGAGATCGGGATGGATCGGAAATTCGGTATTTCAGGCCGTGAAAACCTTGAAATTTTAATAAAAAATCAAGTGAATATTTATCAAGTAGGTATTTATCAAGTGTACATGTATCCTGCATGTATTTATCAAGTGGATAGTTATGAAGTGCACAATGCATCAAGTATGTTTTCATCAAACGTATATTTATCAAGTGTGTATGTATCAAGCATGTATTTATCAAGTAGATATTTATGAAGTGTACAATATATCAAGTATGTTTTCATCAAACGTATATTTATCAAGTGTGTATGTATCAAGCATGTATTTATCAAGTGGATATTTATGAAGTGTACAATGCATCAAGTATGTTTTCATCAAACGTATATTTATCAAGTGTGTATGTATCAAGCATGTATTTATCAAGTGGATATTTATGAAGTGTACAATGCATCAAGTATGTTTTCATCAAACGTATATTTATCAAGTGTGTATGTTTCAAGCATGTATTTATCAAGTGGATATTTATGAAGTGCACAATGTATGAAGTATGTTTTCATCAAACGTATATTTATCAAGTGTGTATGTATCAAGTATGTATTTATCAAGTGAATATTTATCAAGTGTACATGTATGAAGTATGATTTGATCAAGCGTATATTTATCAAGTGTACATGTATCAAGTATGTGTTTATGAAGCGTACATTTATCAAGTGCATGTATCAAGCATGTATTTATCAAGTGGATATTTATCAAGTGTACATGTATCAAGTATGTTTTCATCAAGCGTATATTTATCAAGTGTACATGTATCAAGTATGTGTTTATGAAGCGTACATTTATCAAGTGCATGTATCAAGCATGTATTTATGAAGTGGACATTTATCTAACGGTCAACCGATTAAATTGTAGAGATTATATAAAATGAAATTTTATGGAAGATATATAAAATGAAATAAAAAGTGATGAGTATCTACCTGCACTCGTCCTCTGCAAATTGCTTCTCGCAGTCTATCTCGAGAGCCCACGAACGGAAGTGTGCCAGTTAGTAGGACATGGAGTAGCACTCCCGCTGACCAGACGTCACCAGGTTTCCCATACTGTCTGCGCTGGATCACTTCCGGCGCCATGAAGTGCGGACACCCAACACGACCTGTACGACCAACAACGCCATCAGATATACACCAAACAGACGACGTATTCTGCAAACTACAAGCAAGCCGGTCGGTGATTGCTTCGGAAGTTCACAGTCGATCGTTACATTCCATGAAACTTTCGGGACGATCTGAAGTTTCCCGTCAAGTTGATACGCTTAATATTCGCAACGAACTTTTTAACCTCTGCCGGCTTCGTGTTCCAGCGAATTTCACGCTTTCGTCCATGAATTTCGGCTCTTCTAACGCGTTCGATGCATCGTAAATGAACGTCGAATGTTTGGGGAAAATTAAGGTTTGATCGCATATCTAGAGTGTGTCGAGTGGAACGAGGTATCTCGAATTTGACGAGAGAAAAAATTGAACAATTTCTATTTTCTTCGAATACAGTGTGTTCAAGAAAATGCGAATGTATGTTTTAATGGAATTTCTTCGTACAATATTCTGCAGAAAGGTACAATGTTAAACAACGTATTTCGTGTGATATCCTATATTTCTGATAAGAGTTGGTTAAAAATTTTCAAGCCTTATAATAAGCACTTTAGATAACGTTTCTCCGTGTTTTTCATAACGAAACTAATGTGCTTTATGTTTGAACAATGTAGTTTAATTCGTTCCCTGCACGCGAACTTTATCTTTAGGTACTAACTCCATAACAGATCAAAAGAATCGATATCGGTAGAGTATTATAGCAACGGTCCGTCAAAATATTTTCACAGATAATATTTCACAAAAAGTGTAAGATATCACACGAAATATTTTTAAACACTTAATCCTCTCCAAAGAATTAGAAGCACTAAAAAATATGCAACTCCATTAAAAAGTGCATTTGCATTTTTCAAGTGCACCGTTCACGAAGAAAATGAAGTCGTACAAAAATAGATATTTTTGTACCGTGTAACTTTTTCTTCGACAGTTTTTTCCTATCTTTTACCAGATTCAAGATACAACTCGTCCGATTTGCATGAACTCTCTATACAGGGCGTTTCATTTAAAGCGGCTTTATCTCCGAAGTCATTCACGTTACTAGAAAATGTTCAAATAATTTCATTTGAATTTAGCTTGTACTTTTCAGGTCCCGCGAATAATTTCGAGGATATTTCAGGGGATTGTTTTAAATTGGACACCATGTATAGTGGGTTACAGGCAAAATCGTATATTGTAATTTATTTCTTTTAATTTTTACGGAAAATCGAATTGTATGACTTTGTATAGTACATTATATCCGTGTGAATTCTTGCGTTTGTAATATGTGTAACATATGTGTAACACTGTAACATGTGTGTGTAACACTATGTATAATATAGGAATATTGTGTTTATGTGACAAGTCAAGTCCATTTCCTTAAAATTAAAAGAGATAAATACAATTTTGACTATGACACTGTAGGTAAATAAAATAAATACTTGCTAAAATTTGTTACTGTCGTATTTATTCATTTTTTTACAAAAGGGTTACGTATTGCATCGAAAGTGTTAATTACCAGAGCTCAGTGAATAGACAGTCAAAAATATGTTGTTTGTTAATGTTGGATCGATTAGATCGACTGGACCGGCTGAGCACGTGTAATGCGAACAAACGAGTGTGTGTTACATTCAAATGATACATTCAAGTGAAGAAAGAACGCATTGACGCACAGAATATGTATGGTTCGCAAATGATCGCGTGCTAACTGAATGTACAAGGTGTTTCTAAAATCACGGCACAGCTGGTAAAGACCTTTCAAAAAATTGACAATATTCATATAATAAAATTTTATTATATGATCTTAGGAAAATTCAGGTTGGAAATTCTTTTAAATCTTGAAGAATTTGGTTTCGGAGATTTATTCATTTTTATATTTTATTTTTAAAAGTTGCACAGTTTTATGAATTTGTAATTTTAAAGATTATTATTTTGAAAGTTTTCGGGGTTCTACACTGTATGGATTTTGAAATTTCTACATTTTATAAATTTAAAAGAATGAGAAAATTTGCACTTCTATTCCAAAATTCGAAAACTTCCAAACTCTTAATTTGAGGATATGAAAATGCAAATGTTCTACTCATCAATTTCAAAATTAATACAATAACTATTAAATTCTTCCTTGTCAAAAATTCTTACAAGATTCCAGATTAAATCTTACAAGATTTACAGTATTTCAGAATTTTCAACCAGAATTGATGATGCACACAAAAAGTGACTGAATCACTGAAGAATAATTAGTTCTGTATCAATTGTGTCGCCATTTTAGAAGCACTCTGTATAAACAAGTAAACAATAATATAGGGCTAGTAAGTTGCATAAATGGTGAAGCTGCAGAACAGATGATAACGAACGCACATGGGGAATACATGAACAAAAGATGATGCGATTGTCAAGGCCCAGAAAGCAGAAACTGCAAAAATGCATAAAATATCTTCAATATGAATATTATAATACCAGCATCGTTTCATCTACGTTCGTGTCGAAACAGAATGTCTAATTATCTCCAGCTCTTGCCGAAAATTCAAAGCTAAGGAGTCTCATAAAGGAAATGAGATACGCAGTAAATCTACCTGAATAGTCGAAAGTTGCAATATATATTCAAATGAAGTTATTTCTGTAGCTACCGCAAATATGATTCGAAAATTAAAAATGGAAGACAATTTTGGTAACTGAAAAATGAAACTTTATTGTGGTCTTTATTATTTACAATTTTTGTACATTTATAAAGTAACTTTATGAATAAATAACTAAATATCATAGTAATTTTATGAATGTAAAGGTCTGGATATTATTGTGATTTTATAAAATAAGACTAGATAGTAATTTTATAAAAATAGAGGCTAGACATATTGATCTAATGAAAATAAAAGACTAGATACCATTAACAATTTTATAAAGATAAAATCTAGATGTCATAGTGACTTTACAGAAATAAAAAACTAGATATCATAGTGATCTTATAAAAATGAAGAAATAAATTTCATAGTAATTTTATAAAAATAAAAGGCAGAATATCATAACAATTTTCTAAAAATAAAAAACTAGATGTTATAGTGATTTCACAAATAAAAAACTAGATACCATAGTGATTTTCTGAAAATAAAAAACTAGATATCATAATAATCTTATAAAAATAAAAAACTAAATCTGATAGTAATTTTCTAAAAATAAAAGACTAGATGTCATCAAAATTTTCTAAAAATAAAAAACTAGATGTCATAGTAATCTTATAAAAATAAAAATACAAAATGATATAACAAATATCATATACGAACAATTAATTACAATTAGGTAACAAAAAATAATGTGAATAATTAAAAATTTGTTACGAATGAAAGGAAATATGTTGAAGTAAAAATTGATTGCGATGGAACAATTTTGTTTCTATTTTTGATGTCAAATTCTTCGAAGTTCACCGAAAAAGGAGGTAATTAGATATCTGTTTTAGGAACACACACAATAATGGAACAACAAATGGGAGCGTCAGTTGCATTATAGGTTAGGTTTGCACATAACAAAGTGTTCAAGTTATGTGATACACAAAAGAGCTAATATGATGATTAAAATACAAATTTAATTTAGCAACCGATTTTAGCGTTGCTTACAAATTCTTGAATGAAATATATTTAAGAGCGAAAGCAACGGTGTTTTCATTGCGCAAGAGAGACCGAATTCCTGGTGTTCAGAGCTTATAAACCCCAAAATGCATGAATTTAGGTCGAAATTATCATATACATGTACTATGAGATACGTATTGCATAAAATATGAGAAACGTGTAAGAAAAATAGATCGTGCGACGTATGAATTTTCCGCTAGCAAGTGGCGAAAAGAAAATGATGTACGACAAAATGGAAAGGAAAATAGAGAGCTTGATTTCTCACGAAAAATGGGCTCCGTTGTATCAAATTCACACATATAACAGTAAACATCGTACAATAATGTGCGATGCACATGCACAGTGTCGATAAGAAAATAGTGCTTTGTTATAAACTGTATGGTAAATAAATAATTAAATTTTCTTTCTATACGATCAATTTGCATCGTGAAACAATCTCTGAGTACCAAATATTTATAGTGCAATTTTATGTCGTTAGTGACTAAAATAGTTCAAATGTAATTTTATGTAAGAGGGAACGCTTTAGAACCTTGTTATGTAAATTAAAAATTATGAAAATTTCTGAACTTGTTTGGGATAGCATTATAGTTCATTTTTTATTATTTTACTATGTTGGAAATTTTGCTTTTAGTGCTAAATTTTTGTTATAGGCATGATCAAGTATCTCTATATAATTTTTGTTATATTAAGGTTTGCATTGTTAGGTTATGTAGATATAAATCATGGAAGCCATTTTGTGAATATGAACATTGACAGAGGTGGAAAATTTGGAATTTAGGGATGATATTTCGGGATTTTGAATTATAAGTATTTGGGAACTTTGAAATTTTTAGATTTAAGAATTTGGGGGTTTAGAAATTTTCAGATTTAAGAATTTGGGGGTTTAGAAATTTTTAGATTTGAGAATTTGGGGGTTTAGAAATTTTCAGATTTGAGAATTTGGGGGTTTAGAAATTTTTAGATTTAAGAATTTGGGGGTTTAGAAATTTTTAGGTTTAAAAATTTGGGGATTTAGAAATTTTTAGATGTGAGAATTTGGGGGTTTAGAAATTTTCAGATTTGAGAATTTGGGGGTTTAGAAATTTTCAGATTTGAAAATTTGGGGGTTTAGAAACTTGACAATTTGGAGATTGGTAAATTTGGGAATATGGAAATTTGAATACATGGGAAATACGAAATATTAAAATTAAAGAATTTGAAAACTGAAATTTTTAGATTTGAGAATTTGGGGGTTTAGAAATTTGACAATTTGAATATTGGTAAAGGGAATATAAAATTAAATGATTTGAAAAATTTAATGATTTGGAACATTGACAATCTGTAAATTTGAAAATTCCCTGTGACACAAAAAATGAGTCACCCTATAGAACAGAAAGATCTTGCAATTAAACCAGAAAAAATCTTGATCATGCCTCTTTATCAAAAACACAAATTAACAAAATTACTCCACATCTAAAATCTGCACCAATTCTTGTTCACACACCTTCGAAAATAATTTATTCCCATTAGGACAGAACAAATTTCTGCTATTACAAAGCACCGATCTGTCGTTTCCTGGCGTTGCACGACAATAATAAACAATTTAAAATGATTAAACATCGCGTTACTAAATCGAAAATTTTGCTAAAGGCAATTCGCGTAGTGGGCACAGGAGGTTAATTTACAGGAGAGTTGAACAAAGGGGTTGAAATACCGTATATAAAATAAGCATACACTAACAATGTTTTGTACCTGCGTGTAAAATTATGCGTTTACGTTTCGCACGTACGATAAGATATTTTTGAAACATTTATCGGGGTTATTGTGATGTAAGGTACGACAATCCGTCACAGATAAGAAATGATAAGACAAACACAAAGGCATACAGATAGGCAGACACATAGAGACAGGCTAGTCTACCGCTACGAACAATGACGACACAAACAAGCCCAACAATCGGGCAACTTTCGAACGCAATCAGACCAAACAAGGAAAACATTGAAGGGTTTGTTACGCACAGAGGGTGACAATTGTTTCATACAAATGTTTCATGGTAATTACATTCGCATTGGGTTTTTGTTCTTCAAAGTGATATCGATCATATGGCGATATTTGAGTGTTTTAG
This sequence comes from Megachile willughbiella, assembly GCA_945859595.2. Lineage (NCBI taxonomy): Eukaryota > Metazoa > Arthropoda > Insecta > Hymenoptera > Megachilidae > Megachile > Megachile willughbiella. Next base: position 7,470,986 of record OX243807.1, read on the forward strand.
GTAACAAACTGATCAAATTTAAATCTTTTTCAGATTTTTTTTTGGAGTTATCGTTTAAGCTATTTATAATTTTAATAAATATTTAATTTAGGGATTTATGGATTTTGGGGTCTAGGGATCTAGGGATTTAGGGATTTAGGAATGTAAGGATTTAGGGATTTAGGGATTTTGGGATTTTGGGGTTTGGGGAATCGGCAATGTTAGGATTTAGGGATTTAGGGATTTAGGGATTTAAGGATTTAAGGATTTAGGGATTTTGGAATTTTGGAATTTTGGGATTTAGAGATTTGGGGATTTAGAGATTTGGGGATTCGGCAATGTTAGGATTTAGGGATTTAATGATTTAAGGATTTGGGGATATAGGAATTTGGGAGATATAGGAATTTGGAGATATAGGAATTCGGGAATATAGGAATTGGGGTTTGTGGAAATTTGGGGATATAGGAATTTGGGGATGTAGGAATTTGGGAGTGCAAAAATTTGGGGATATAGGAATTTGGAGACATAGGAATTTGAGAATTAGGAATTTGAGAATGTAGGAATTTGAGAATTTAGGAATTTGAGAAATTAGGAATTTGAGAATTTAGAAATTTGAGAATTTAGAAATTTGAGAATTTAGAAATTTGAGAATGTAGGAATTTGAGAATTTAGAAATTTGAGAATTTAGAAATTTGAGAATTTAGAAATTTGAGAATTTAGGAATTTGAGATTTTAGAAATTTGAGAATTTAGAAATTTGAGTATTTGGGAATTTAAGAATTTAGAAATTTGAGAAATTAGGAATTTGAGAATTTAGGAACTTGAAATAATTTTGAAATAACATCAAAATTTAAAAAATCTATAAATTTAAGTGTCTAAACAATTGACAATTCGCAACCACAAAAACGTAAGAATTCAAAAACACGAAATCTTAGAAATTTACAAATTTCAAATACTCAGATTAAAAAATGTTCAGATTAAAATAAAAACGATTTTTCTAAAGCTTCTTATCCATAACATCCACGAATGAAACACAAAGATAAAAATTAAATTTTCCAATTACAATATTTAAATAAATATTTCACGGTGACGAATTATAATAATAACAAAAAGCATCGAGTGGAACAGAACAATTTATTTTAAAGGTAGTTATCTCGGCCAAACATTTTTCGGTACATTTTTTTTACAGCCATTTTATGTTATTATTTCTGGTAAAATAGCAGACGTTACCTCTGCGGCAAAATGTGTCCCTTGCAGCGACAGCGTACTAGTGACAAGCTTTAGCGAAAATGTTTAAATATAAATCTTTCCGTACTAAAAGTATTACTTTGTAATTATTTACAGTACTATGCAAAATTAATATAAATATTAATAACAGATATTTCGTGGACTGTAACAAAATTGACCTTCACGTCTGTTATCGAAATGTATATTTTATCATCTGTCGGTAACGAATTACGAAATAATTTCGTAATTACGAATTCATTTTCATAAAGTGAATTTACGAAATAAGATTTACAAAATCATTGTATTTTATTAATTTGATCAGTTTGTTTCTTAAAATCATTTACAATTACAGGAGTAGAAGACAACCAGCTTCTTCATTAGACTTTAATTTTACCTTGTTCACTCATGGCATGAAACATTAATAAAATTATTATATATTACACACATCGAACCAAATTTACACCTCCTCGCTTTCGATCATCTGGGATAATTTATTTAAACAAAAATGTGATCCAAAGTAACCTCTACTTCTGATGAATTGAGTACATGATTCATCATAATTACTCACTATATGAGTATAGTCATTTCCTGTAGGGATATTTCTACTTATACTTGTATGAATAGGTGTATTGATTCACCATGTGAGTATACATTCACTATAGAAATAAGTATGTTAATTTATAATGTGAATATATTCACTCATCACAAGAATAGGTAGGTGCCTTCATTTATCAGATGAGCAAATAGACATATCATTTCTTACATGAATTGTATATTCATTCACCACATATGTAGGTAGACATATTCACTCATTACGTGAATAAGTATATTCGTTCAGTAAATAAGCAGGTAGACATATTCATTATGTGAACAAGTACATTCAATCTCTATATGAATAAGTATGTTTATATATGTCATGAATGAGTAAATTCATTCATTTTATGAATAAGTGCATGAATATATTTATTCGCCTCCAGAATGAAGTATACCTATGAATGTACTTATTCATGTGGTGAATGAAGTCTATTCACCACATGACAAGTACATTTATACACTTCACTACACGAATATGTTCACTCATATGAATAAATTCCCAAACATACTTCACGACATAGTATATCATATAAAATAAGAATATTACAAAATAAATGTTGAAGAATGCACAGAATTCGTAGAAATAATTCATCCACGAAAATGATGAAACCTGTGATCGAAATATCGGAAGTGTAAATTGGGCTACGTCAGAAAGTTCAACCGTGATAAGAAACCCTTCATCGAGACCCTAAAACGAAGAAGCAACACTCGAGACATTCGCTACAAAAACGTCGACGAATGGGGCGCAATACCAAAGGACACCAAACGAAAGTAAAAGAAGGAAAAATTGGAACGAAAAGGGTGTCTCTGTTTTGTTCTCGAGATATTAGGCAACTCGACACAACGTGTATCTGTCACTAGGCGATGCCGCATAACGAAGTTACAGGAACAAACTACCGCACGTAGGTCAAGTGTCTACGCAGACACTACGTGTTGTTTCTGAAGCTGACACAGTTGAACGACACGGGGGTAGAACGACATCGGTAGTATCATTTGCACGTTTCGATCGATCCGATCGGCAGGATAGTTAGAAGGCAAACGAAAATACGTGTCGATGGAACTGTCAATAAAACGTGTGGTAAAACCTTTAGCTATCGGTGTGACGTATAGAGGTACAGTAAATGCCACTGGTTCGCTATCCGGCTAGAAAGACGGCTAACGATTTTCGGAGGGAAAAAAAAAGGGTTTTTCTCGTGTCTACCCCCGATTCTCGTTGATATGCGGATGTGGCAGACATACGGGTACCGATATTGTCCTCCGTATCGCTCACTAGCGAATCCTCGGCGTCGGTCAGGTCCTCAAAAGGGAAATTGCAGCTCGGAGACGTCAGCCCTATCGAAAGAACACAGACAAATAGGACAGGGATCGTTATATCGACGGGGCAATGTGTGCAGCATCTGTAATCGACGATAAGATGAGAACCTTATCGTCGTCGCCGTTATTCGTAGAGGAAGACAGACCTGTGTTTGTGTCATTGTATCGAAAAGAATCGAGTTAGCACGGGTCAAGGCACCGAATCGCTAAATCGCTGGACATAGATTTTATACGAACGTTCCTTTGCCACACAGTGGCCCGCTAACGGACAATCGAGTCAGTTAACCTCGTCGACGTGTTTGGTCAATGAAATTTTCAACCTGACGTTGCCGAAGATAAAAGAGACGGTGCTAGCGTGGGTTTGGCTGCTTTTCGGTTGTGTACGGACAATTTAGTTTGTAATCGTTATCGACTATGGGTTTCGGGCTTTGTGAGATGTGGCTGATGTATTGTACGGGGGCGCAGGACTTCCTTTAAGAAATTGCGAGCTTGATAAACATTTGCTCGTTTTTGGATACTTTCGATGGGCTTTCAAGTTTGGACATGGATTTGGAAGCTTTCGAATTTTGAAAATAGTTGGAGGAATTATTGAAAATTTATATTTTGGAAAATGAGGATTTGTACGTTGTTGGGTACAGAAATTTGTGAAATTGAGAAACTGAGAAGGTGTAGGTTCAGTCATTTGAGAATTTAAGAATTTGAAAGTTTTGCTCCTAGAAATTTGGAAACTTGTAAAATTGAAAAATTGAAAAATTGAAAAATTGAAAAATTGAAAAATTGAATAATTGAAAAATTGAAAAATTGAAAAATTGAAAAATTGAAAAATTGCGAAATTGAAAACTTGAAAACTTGAAAACTTGAAAACTTAAAAAATTGAAAATTCGAGTACTTGAAAATTTGAAAACTTGAAAATTCGAGTACTTGAAAACTTGAAAATTCAAGAACTTGAAAACTTGAAAAATTAAAAACTTGAAAGATTGAAAACTCGAAAACTTGAAAATTCTAGTACTTGAAAACTTGAAAACTTGAAAAATTAAAAACTTGAAAAATTGAAAATTCGAGTACTTGAAAACTTGAAAACTCGAAAACTTGAAATTCGAAAATTACCTAAATTTCCCACTTTCGAATGTACAAATTTACAAATTTACAAATTTACAAATATAAAAATTTTCAAATTCTGAAAAAAAAAAGTTATATCCAAAAACGAAATCAAATGAAAGATTTGTTCTCTATAATAACCATTTTCCAAAGGAAATCCTACTCGTGTACGTGAAAATGAAATTATAACTGAATCGTTGAATAATGTATAGACTTCTTCGTTCCGGTGGAACCATATTTTCTTTTTCCTTTGGTTACGAGCTAATTAACACTGAAATATGTAGCTACTTCGTCAAAGATGTAAGGGTGGTACAGCAATATGAATGGAATCGATAACACTGACAAATGGTGTGCATGGTAACATATAAATTGACCATTGAATACAAGTATCTCGTAAGAAATAAATGGAGAAGATGGAAGACGTTTGGTACAAAGCTTCGATCTCAAGGAGATTTGGAATTCGTCCAATTCTTGTACATTTTACTCAATGTATTTTATAAATTCATCTATACAATGTAACACATTTAAATAATTATTTTCCTAAACGAAAGAACCATTACATACAGAGTGTCGCTTATATCGCTTAAATTATTTTCACTTGAACTAATAAATAAATTACAAGGATTTACACAATTTTAGAATGTTAGAACGTTCTTAAATTATATTGCAGTTATTTATATCTATTTTCAATAACAGTGAAAATAATTTAGGTACACGATATAAGAGACACCAGTATGTAACGAGAAATAAAGAAATTTCGTATACAAGATGAAATTTATAAAAATTTATTTAGAACTACACTAGATATTCTGTTTTCTATAAAATATAGTACTGCAGACTATACTATGGATGTCAACCCACGAGTGTGACACAAAGTAAAATATTGATAACAACAATTGAATTTGACAATTGAGATATTGACAATTAAGAATAATATTGACAATAACAAATTTGCACTATCTCACTCTCGAGATGTTTGTCTGTTATTGTTTTTGGCCTAATTGGTGTGTGACCACTCAATATACGAAAATACGTCTGAGGCGTCCATTTTCGTATTCTGACCAATTGTAGCTCTTTTAAACACGCCAAGTGGGTTGACATCGGTACGCTTTATGCTCCTAATACAAATACTATAAATAATTAATTAATATTTTCTGCAACGTTAAGCAAACTTTATACTAGTTTTTCTGAAAGACGAAGCTTCGCACAGAAAATTTCTGATACATATTTCTTTGTTTGTTGTTCTGTACAAGGTGTTTCAAAAGATCGAGAACTTTAAGGGTAGATGATACCAGCAAAATGGAGGGAAAATATAAAGTGGTAAACAATTGTTCTGCAAAAAGAAAAGGAAGAATTACGCGAACCTCGAAATTGATAGAACACTTTTTAAGTGTCCTTGTCCTATTTTCATTCACATACTAAAAAATCGATAAATATGAAGTACGTATCATACGGCGAGTATGGTAGCTTTCCCAGGGAAAACATTCCTGCATTTTTGAGAGGTTAATTAGATCAAACTTAGTTCTGAAATATTAAAATATTCAAATTTTTAAATTTTTAAATCAGATAAATTAAACTTTCTAATTTACGAATTGTGAGATTTTTAAATTCACCAAATTTCAAATTTAAAAAGTTTAATTATTAGATACTGGAATTCACAAAATTTCAAATTAACAAATAGTTAAACTGTCAAATTCCTAAACAGAAAAACTTGTTAATTTTCAAATGATCAAATTTCTGATAAAAATTTAGAAATTTATAAATCTAAGTTGGAAATTTAGAAACCTTGTAAAATAATAATTTAGAAATAGAAATTCAGTAAAATTATAATTTCGAAATTTAGACATATTTTGCAAATTAAGGAATATAAAATTTAAAAAATTCAGAATTAAAAAATTTCTAAATTTTCAATTTTTATTTAATATCTCACAATCGAAGGTAACTGAGTACTTTTCTCCCTACGCAAATTTTCACCTAAATCCCACGTCACGCTTAAAACACAGCACACAAAATAAATGCGTCAAACTTCTCGAACACTGCATAAGATTCCCTCGATTTTCCTCTGGAAGTCTTCCTGCAGCGTAATTAAGGTAATACAATTTTATAGCGTCCAAACTCCATATCCGACAATTGACAAAGTATGCCAAGTGAGCGTGCGTATAAACAATAAAATAATTATCCCAGCCGTATTTACAAAGAATTTGACCTCCATTTCGGTACCACTTACCCTCAAAGTTATGAACTTTTATTTGAACGAACGATAACAGTGGGCGAACGATAAGAAAAGGGGAGCTGTTCGAGTCGAATCTCGCCAGTGGGTCATTTCTTTAAGTTTGAACTCGACAAAACATCAAAGTGCTCTCACAATCAGTGAAAATCTTTCGGTGTACGCGTTCAACGAGTTTCCAGCTGCTGGCCGAAATGTTGGACGCGTAAAAAGCAAGCAAGCAAGCAGTGGCAGCTTCTAGAGTACAGTAACGTGAACGGGGCACTCGGATCGGGTTAAGATGTAGCACAGTATAGAATGACATGAAAGTGTATCGGTGTACGTGTGTGTGCGTGTGTGTATGTGACACATATGGCATGATGAAACAAGGCTCCTGCGGAAGTGATGATTAAAGGCTAGGTCAGGCTTACCCTCGCTGTCGGCCTTCAAGTAGAGCTGCCCCTTTGGGCTCAGACACTGCCGATACTCGGTCGTGTAACATTCTGTATTCATTCAAACCAAATTTCAAGTTATGAAAATTTGTCGTGTACCCATGCTCTTTCCACGCGTCGACATTATATATTATTGGGGGTTACACGCGGGAGATACTGTCAGCTAGAACGCGAGGGGATGTTTACTTTAATTCATTATGACAGTTATCTTTAATTATACCATTTCATTAGCCGGCTATTTTCTTTAATTAGGACGCGGGAATTATTCAGGGAAATTGCGAAATTGTTCACCCTGCCAGATAGTCTATTTAGACTGTTTGTCATGGACTGCTGTGTTGTATTTAGAATTATGATGTTGTGAGATATTATAATATTATAGAATATTTTAATGTTGTTATAGGATATTGTAATATTATAGAATATTATAATGTTGTCATAGGATATTATAATATTATAGAATATTATAATGTTACTGTAGGATATTATAATGTTATAGAATATTATAATGTTGTTATAGGATATTATAATATTATAGAATATTATAATGTTACTGTAGGATATTATAATATTATAGAATATTATAATGTTACTGTAGGATATTATAATATTATAGAATATTATAATGTTGTTATAGGATATTATAATATTATAGAATATTATAATGTTACTGTAGGATATTATAATATTACAGAATATTATAATGTTACTGTAGGATATTATAATGTTATAAAATATTATAATGTTGTTATAGGATATTATAATATTATAGAATATTATAATGTTACTGTAGGATATTATAATATTACAGAATATTATAATGTTACTGTAGGATATTATAATATTACAGAATATTAAAATGTTGTTATAGGATATTGTAATATCATAGAATATTATAATGTTGTTATAGGATATTATAATATTATAGAATATTATAATGTTGTTACAAGATATTATAATATCACAGAATATTATAATATTGTTACAGAAGGCTGTAATGTTATAGAATAATATAATGATGTACTGTAATTTTACTGTATCTAATTATTATGTAGCTACTGTTTATGTTCAGGTGTTTTTTAAAAAGAATTTTTTTGTCGAGTAAATGCGATAGTTTTTTCTGTTTTCATTAATAGAAGTTAATGATTATGACCCATGAAATTTTGCTATCAATTTTTCTTTTCTATATTTTTTCGATTTTGATGCTTCAAATCTCTTTAACATCGAAAATTCTATGTGACGAAGCCGAAAATAAATTTTCATTTCCGTTACGTATTTCTATGGTTCGATACCGTCACGTTCCAATTAACTGAGAGATTAATCACCTGCTACAGTGTATGTAATAAATACGTAGGATGGTTATAAAAACGAATTTCAATAAACGAAACATGTTATCCAATAATTCCCAGTTTTACAACTCGACATTTTAAAAATAAACGGGTTTCAAACGGAAGGTACATTTTTAAATTGTAATAAACTCAGAGAGATGAGCCAATTACGTTCATCAAAATTTTGTGCATGAACGAGGAAGAAATTCAAAGGATCAGTTTCAAATTTTCTCTTTTAATTATTTCGTTATTTAATTGACATTATCCATAATATATTATGATTCAATGATTAGTATTAACATGATCACTGCCACAGTAACTCCTTAGGGGCTCGACCTAACCTATAAATTTTTAACAATTGTCAAAAATGTAACAACTTACATTCTTAATGCAAGCTTTCATACTTTTTTTGTACTGTTAATATCATCTTTTTTTGGTACAAATTTTTAATACACAGCTTTGATATATTTTTAAAAATTGCTACTAATATAATTCTTATATTCGAATTTCCATTTTTAATGTACAACTTCAAATTCTTTTTAAATTGCCAGTATAATTTCTTCTTTCCAACATAAACTTTTAATACGAAGCTTGTTTAAATATATTATAATTCTTACAATTTCTTGCATTTAGTATAAATGTATACCATAAATATTCAATGTTCATGAAATTGCGATATGTATTTAAAAAATAATTTGATAAATGAATACCTTTATAAACGAATAAATATACGCTTCTGTAAAGTACTAAATAAAAAAAATGTATATAAATGTAAATAAATAAAAATATTTGTAATGTAAACTTTATAAAAGTATTTTCGCTTTGAAAGAACTTTTTTCAGGTTTTTTTACTTTCGAAAAAATACTACGTGTTTATTAATTTTTGAGATCAACGTTTTTTGCAACAACGAATATTTTTTCCCTCGAGACTTTCGGAACAAAATTCATAGATCAATAACAGAGCATATGGTACGCAGCAGTCAACACGTTAATACAGAAATACGAGAAGGTTTCTCGCAAAATTGCGAGGGAAGTAACTTCGTGCTTCTTGAAAATCCGGTAAGCAGACCGAGAAGTTCGCGGATTCAAGAAGATACAACTTTTCCAAGATACAAACTTCGTCGTTCTATTTTCAGAGATACTTTTCTCCCCGACAATTGCGCTGTTCTTATTGATCGATCGGCCAAATTAGTTTCGAGCTTGGAAAGCTAAATGACGATGCACGGTTTCGGTAGTTTCAAAACATCCATTCCCGAGGACTCGAAGCTAAAAAGTATTAGCAACCGGAATTCTAGGAAGGATTCGTTTCCTGTTTTTCCATTAAATTAGCTACTATTTTTCAAACGTGAGTGCAACCAAGATTTGTGTAATTTGTACGTGGTTATTTAACGCTCTGTCGATTTCCTACGTTTCAAAATAAAACATTGTAATATCGAAAATAAGTAAACATAATTTCAGTGAATTATCAAAATTTCATTTCGGTACATGCGAAATTTCTGCACATAAGAAACTTAATTTTTATTCACGAGGTGTTTTCATTAATAAAATAAACTATTTACGATTTATTTTTAATTTTTATCTAGAAGTTTGGAAAATAAATTCGAATACTGCATTTTATAGCGAGCATATATCATATATCGTATATCACATATCATACATCACACATGAGATGAGGTATGTCATATATCATGTATCATATATCACATATCATGTATCATGTATAATGTATCACATATCATATATTAGGTATCATTTTTTATATATCACATATCATACATCACACATGAGATGACGTATGTCATATATCATATATCACATATCATGTATCATGTATCATGTATCACATATCATATATTAGGTATCATTTTTTATATATCACATATCATACATCACACATGAGATGACGTATGTCATATATCATATATCATATATCATATATCATATATCATATATCATATATCATATATCACATATCATATATCATATATCACATATCACATATCACATATCATATATCATGTATCACATATTATATATTATATATCATATATCATATATCAAATATCATATATCATACATCATACATCAGATAAAATTTGCTCGATATAAAATGCAGTATTCTCCGAATATTTTTTACACAACAATATAGAAGCCAATTGTATTTTTATAACAATTGAATGTTATTCAATGAACAATTACAACAGGATGCACAAAATTGGCAATATAAAGTAGAAATTTAAATCCTTCAATTTTTATACAGATAAAATTGCACAACATAAAAATTACATACGAAAATAAATATAGGGTGAATAAATATTGTTTCATCATGTGTGTTAGTACTGAACAAGTTTTTTAAATAATATTCAAGGTATCTGGTGTATATAAAAAATAAATAAAAAATGTAATTTTTCTAGTGAAATTTTTTTACGTTTTACCAAATTTTCAACTATAATTTTCTCGAAAACCAAGCTAATATAAAGTCGACAAACCAAGCTATTTCATATAAAATCATCCCTTATTTTACGATTAATTCCACTATACCCAGTACATATCCAGTTTGGAATAAGGAAAATTCTGACGGGGTTAAATCTGACCCGTGCCTCAGAATTAATTACGAATATTTTCAGTGGCGGTCGTAGATGACCCACGTCAATATTTAACGCGGCAGAGATCATAATTATTGTTTCGAGCACAACCGAGGTGTCGATAACTACTGGTCCACCCTGTACACAGCAGTACGTGTTCTCGCATTTCAAGCAGTTTTCAACGCGGATTACTGGCTGCATTAAAATAGATTTACCCGTGTCTAGTGGGATCGAGTGCAAAATCGAATGATTTATCGATTCTATGGGAATTGCGGAGCTCGCATGGAGATACGGCCACTTACGTACGAGCACCGAATGAAACGAATCGATTGATCGAACAAAGTGCATTTTATCAACGGCTCTTAACGGCGGCACGATCGAGTGCCGAATAAAATTCTGTACCATAATTGTAGAAAAACAAACGAGCAAGTGAAAATATAATCGTAGAAAAACATGTCGTTATTTTATCATTAAAGTGTACCATACATACGGACTGGCAAGATTATTGCGAAGAAGTGTTGTTCTATTCTTCAACCCCGATTATTCGAACTTTTGAGTACATCTTTGAATTTGGTTGTGGACACATATTTTGCATATAATTATAGCAGTGATTTATATTCGGGAACACTATGTGAAAAATTAAATATAATCGGAAAAAGACTACAGTAGAAATTTTATGGGAAGAGTAAATAAATTTTTTATAGACAAAAAAATGATAAGCAGAGTCAGTAGAGGTTTTATGGAAAGAGTAAATAAATTTTTATGGGTTAGGTTTGTCAAAATAGTTGCATACATGTGTCAGTTAATAATAACAGTAATTATTAATTATATTTATTTGTTAGTGATATTTTAATTGTGGTCAAAATTCATTTTGACAGCATTGAACACTGACTCTTATATTATTATGATTGAAGTAAGTGGCAATATAGAGAGAGGTCGTTCCATGCAGTACTTAAAAGTCTACTAGTTTAACTATATAGCTAAAATTCAGACGATTTATACATTTTTACATATATTTATTTTATAACATTTATAAATTTATAAATTTTAAAATATGTGATTTTGAAGATTTGTAAACTTGATGCTTTGTAAATTTAGAAATTGTAAAGTTGTAAAATTGTAAATTTGTAAAGTTGTAAAGTTGTAAAGCTGTAAAGCTGTAAAGCTGTAAAGCTGTAGAGTTGTAAAGTTGTAAAGTTGTAAAGTTGTAAAGTTGTAAAGTTGTAAAGTTGTGAAGTTGTAAAGTTGTAAAGTTGTAAACTTGTAAACTTGTAAAATTTTAAACTTGTAAACTTATAAACTTGTAAAATTATAAAATAGTAAAATTGTAAAATTGTAAATTTATAAATTTATAAATTTATGAATATATAATTCTGTAAATCTACAAATTAAAAAATTACTATTCACATCAATTATCTTCAGAGTATCACCCTGCCTCCATCAACTAAGAAACCCAAAATTTTGCATACTACAAATGCAATAAATTATGCATTCCATCCAAAACTTTCAATCTGAACGAAATTTACATAACAATATATTTACAAAGATAACAAAGCACATTTCGACAACTCAAGAATTTATCCATTCCATTATTTAATAATTGTTGAATATATTTTAATGAATACGCGCAAAATTGAATTCAAAGGTGACAATATACGCTGTATGGCTGGATAAAGGCTTTATTCGTTGGAACAATGAAAGTTTTTGCTCGAAGCACTTAAACTCGAAGTTAATACAGCGACTAGCAAGGCTTTCACAGTCGGAATTAATACGGTCTGTGGTTTTCAGCTGTAAACCGCGACGTCTTTGAAGATCGTTCTAAAGTGTAAAGTGATATCGGTGCAATACTGGTAAAGCAGAAGAAAATCCTCAAGAACAGAGGTTTACATCTTAAATTTACATGAGACGTTTGCATACTACTGAAAACTTCAGATAATTTTATCAACATGAATATTTCTGATTTAACTAGTTCGAATAAATTATTTAACACTCTTACGAATTTCCAATTAATCTGAATTACGCACTGTTACTATAAATATTATCTTATTCTTATTTATTTTGTTCTTACTCATTTTTTTTGGTAATTCCATTTTTTGTTCCTTTTATAATTTATTTTGTTAATTTCAATATTTTTTGTTTTATATTATTTTTTAATATTTTCTTGATATTTCATTTATTATATGTTACTTTCTCTTTAGAAAGTACAATTTTACAACTTTACAACTTTACAGCTTTACAGCTTTACTACTTTACAACCTTACAACTTTACAACTTTACAACTTTACAACCTTACAACTTTACAACCTTACAACTTTACAACCTTACAACTTTACAACCTTACAACTTTACAACTTCACAATCTTACTTTCTCTTTATATTTTATCTTCAACCTTTTTATTTTTATTTTATGCACTTTTGTTTTTGTTCTCCATTTTGTATTTCATTCATTTCGTTCTTGTCATCTATATTTTGAATATTTCTCTCCATCTACCTTGTTTATCAATTTTTATTCCACTTGTTATTTCATACTTTTTATACTCTGTTATATTGCGTACCTTTTTGTTTTCATTTCGTTACTTTGTTCTCGTTTATATTTTTTATTCCACTTTTTATCCTTTCGTACTTTATTATTTTGAATATTTCATCTTTTTATCCCATCTACTTTGTTGTTTATCTTTTATCCATTTGCTACTTCTATTTTGTTATTTTGAATATATTTTATTTTCATTTCAGCTACTTCTTGTTCATTTTTTCATATTATATTATTAATGACGTTCCTCTTTTTAATTTATGTCTAATCAAATTTGCAGTAAACACACTCCTTCAGAAAAATCAATATAAAAATGCAAATGTAACAGTTACAATAATAGATATACAGCTAAGCTACAGACGTTCGTGAAAATTCATTTCTGCAGTTTTGCAGTGAATGCAACACATAAACAAGATAACACTCTATCTTTACTGAATTAAATTATTCTTTGCGTTATTGCTTATCTCAGCACAGAAATGAATTTTCCAGAAGTCAGAGAAGATGAACCTTAATCAGTCTTTTCCTGACAGTACAGTTTTCCAGAAAGGAAGCTAAACCTCACTAGAAAAAGTATCACTGTAAAACTGCACAGAATTCAGGCCAAGGAAATACGGATCTACCAATTGTTACTTTATACATTTTATCCGAAATAATCGTAAAACTGATATGTTTCGTATCTGTGCGTGGAATACGATCTTTCCGGATGAATATTTGACGTCAAATACATTTTTGATTGGGTAGCGTCGAAACATCACTAAAATGCTTCTCTTGTGTTTCTTAAATGGGTTTTACTTATTTTTACAATTTTGTCACTGTTTTAGTGGCATCTCTGTTATTCTATTCAATGATGTTCGATGTTTAAAAGGTTTCATTTAAAATTTCTAGTGATGCATTTTTTCTTTAAATAGTTTAAGTAGCTTAATTTTTACTTTTATCAGGACTTTCTATTTGATCTTTGACTTGGAGAAAAAATAAAATTTTCTGTGAATATTAGGAGGAAATTAATATTTATCAAATTGAAACGGTTAAACATGTAAAAGAATCACAAGAAATACAAATCATCAACATCATCAATAACACAACAAAATCAATACATTGCATGTATTACCCACTGTTGATAAAGTTCAAAATTCCATAAAAAAATGAGTTCGAATAATCGAGATCTGATCGTGCTGAGAACGTATCGAGACTAGATCTTGATCAGGCGTGAACTCTACTTACCATGACGTCATGCGATTACGAAGCAACAGAAGATGAAAAGAGAACACCAACGAAGGGGATTTACGAAAAGTATATAATTGAGGGAAGAGAAGACTCCTTGAAAGAACCGATAAAAGCCGTTGCATTCTGCACACCGAACATCGAGATTTTTTTCGAATACGACTGCCAATCATTGACCAAGCCAGCCAATAGGGAAGAATAGGGCATTCAGCAGAGATAAGAAAAACACCAAGTGTCTTTGAAACTACTCGCGACTTCGGTGTGAAAAGAAAAAATTTCGAGAAAAGAAAAATGTAGTCTTCGAAGAGGCAGCATTCATTCGTATAAGTTAAGGTGGTTGTAATTAATTAACGAGTCCATGTAACGTCGATACAACCGCCTTAATCGAACCACTGGGGTTTTTCGTGTCCTTCCGCGTCACCAAAGAATTGCCTCTTCACGAAACTAAGTGGCGCTTTTCATTTGCTGAGACGTTAATCAGCTTTGTCTACAAATATGTCGCCTCTGCCGGCGGCAATAATGTCCTAACCCGCAGGGTAAGCTCATCTCCTTGCCGTTGAATCTTTTAAGGCTGCTCCTACAACGCTGTCTACGAAAAGGAGGTCGCGCACCTCAACGACATTCGTTAGGGTCGTTCTCGTAAATAATGGATCCACCTATACATACACACAAACATACACAGACACATACTTGCGCTTAACCCTGCTTCCTTTTACCGTTCGACAAAAATTAGTTGGCTTCGTGGATATTGCACCTGAGCGTTGCTTAAAATGCTGCAATTCGGTCGTGACCCAAAAATACGGGTTGGATGAAATACATGGATATTTAGGTTAATTTTCAATAGTGTAATTATCAGAATTTACGTTATCGAATTTTTGATAGGTTTGGTACTGATACTGGATTCATTTTTCTTTATAATAGTTATATTAGACATGGAGGATCAACACGAGGTCATGACCTTTCAGTCACTAATCTTGTATGATATAATTGGAGAATTTATTAGTGTTAATTAGTTGCAATAATTTTGTAAAATTATAAGGTAAAATGTAAGATATCTGACTGCAAGTGTTGACAATTTGAAACGTGGAAAAAAATATTAATTTACGTAATCGAATTTTTGATAGGTTAGGTTCTAATACTGCTCTTGGATTCATTTTTCTTGGTAATAGTTATATTAGACATGGAGGATCAACACGAGGTCATGACCTTTCAATCACCGATCTTTAATGATATAATTAGAGAATTTGTTAGGGTTAATTAGTTGCAATAATTTTGTAAAATTATAGGGTAAAATGTAAAAAATCTGACTGCAAGTTTTGACAATTTGAAACGTGGAAAAAAATATTAATTTACGTAATCGAATTTTTGATAGGTTAGGTTCTGATACTGCTCTTAGATTTTTTTCTCTTTATAATAGTTATATTAAAGATGGAGGATCAACACGAGGTCATGACCTTTCAATCACTGATCTTTAATGATATAATTAGAGAATTTGTTAGGGTTAATTAGTTGCAATAATTTTGTAAAATTATAAGGTAAAATGTAAGATATCTGACTGCAAGTGTTGACAATTTGAAATGTGGAAAAAAATATTAATTTACCTAATCGAATTTTTGATAGGTTAGGTTCTGATACTGCTCTTGGATTCATTTTTCTTGGTAATAGTTATATTAGACATGGAGGATCAACACGAGGTCATGACCTTTCAATCACTAATCTTATATGATATAATTGGAGAATTTATTAGGGTTAATTACTTGCAATAATTTTATAAAATTATAAGGTAAAATGTAAGATATCTGACTGCAAGATTTGACAATTTGAAACGTGGAAAAAAATATTAATTTACGTAATCGAATTTTTGATAGGTTAGGTTCTGATACTGCTCTTGGATTCATTTTTCTTGGAAATAGTTATATTAAAGATGGAGGATCAACACGAGGTCATGACCTTTCAGTCACTAATCTTATATGATATAATTGGAGAATTTATTAGTGTTAATTACTTGCAATAATTTTATAAAATTATAAGGTAAAATGTAAGATATCTGACTGCAAGATTTGAAAATTTGAAATGTGGAAAAAATCATACAGTTATGTAATTAATTTTTAATTATACTACAAGTTCCTTCATCCAAGAAATACTAATTCAAGTATTACTATACGAAAATTGCAAATTGCAGAAATTATTTTCTCAATATTTAATTTACCGTGCAATTTAATAAATTTGTAATGAACTTATTAATAAATTTAACTAATGAGATTTTCGTTATACCCAAAATTCCTATATGCAAGAAAGATATTGATAAAAATTTTCTCCGCATTTCAACAATTTAAATTTAAATTTTTTGTTTGAATTGAAAGAAATTAATTTAAGCTTGCATTCAACGGGATAAATTATTACTTCGATAAACCATTACTTTTAAATAAAGCTTGTTTGCAACAGCTGAAATGTTAAAAATCAATACTTCCCGTTAACGAATCTTGATGTGATGAATATTTAATTGGAATATATTCCCCTTACGATATTTCTCAACTATTAATTATCAAAGAGAATGTAATTTTAATGATCGTACATCCTTCAATATGCAAAAATACGTTTCATCATTATAAAATTCATCGAAATCCTTTATCATAAATTTTTATAGACATTTGACCAAATTCCTTTTAGAATTATTATTTAAGAAAATTTTTAACTGTTGTACAATTTCTTATAACCCGCAGAAATATTACCTTTTATTAAAACTTTTTATCATAAATCCCCTAATTTTATTTATTAAACTTGTAAATGTATTTTTCATAATTCCTAATGTAATCGAGTAAATGAATAATATAAGTAAATGAAATTTTACATGTAATATTTATACAAAGAAAATTACAAAACAATTGTACAATATTGAAATTAATTATGTCCATTCACAAATGCACACTGTTATGTTTATTAAAATTCCACATAATTTCTGAATGAGAATTTAATTAACTTGTCAGTTGATATAAATGAATTAATATACGAAACATTATATAAATTGTCTTCCTCGAAATTCGACCTAAAATTACGTCGACCCCAGTAATTTAACAAAACAAATTGAAATGAACGTTGAATGCTGCCTCTCCAATTTCTCAAGAAAATCGAAGCGTAAATATGTTTCCTGACACAACTGTTGTAAAACGAAGAATATTAAAATATAGCGATTACGTAATCGCGTTTAAACGGCACGACGTTAGCTCTCTTCCGAAAACGATAAACGTTGGTTAATCGTTAAAGACAATAAAAGAAGCGACGAACAAGTTAATAATTACTCTTAATCGCGTTTGTTTCGCTCGGCGAATGAATCCAGCCGGTTCTTTCACGGTAATTTATCGCCATTCGTATTTCACGAACGGGAAACATTTCAATTATTGTGCTAACTATTTACACACGTAACCGATCCGATAATTAGTTCGCCTGCGATAATCCTCAACAAAGGGAACCGCATCCTTCGTTTAAAATTGATCCGATGTGGGGCAAACTGATAATCAATTTCGGCACTGTGTAATCAAACGAGCTGCAAGTGTTTCAATCTTAATTGTTTCACACGTCCCACGGCGATTTCTATCATGAATGTATCAAGACGAATCAAAACACGATTTGCAGTAACCCAGATACGTCAAACAGTAACTCGAGTTAATTCCTTCTTACTTTGAAAATGTGTTACGTGATTATAACGAGATATTTTGTCAAACATAACCTAACTTTACCTTCTTTTACGTTTACAGTATTTGAAAGTTTGCAATGTGAAAGAATCTTTGGGACAATTTTTAAATGGATATTTATTTATTTGCTGTTTTCTTATTTTTGTGAGTGATTAGACGAATAGTTTCTTTGAACTGAAAAAGTCCAATAAAAGTTAGGTTAGGTCTCTGTTGCTAAGTTACTTGACAAGTATTTCATGAAAGTCTATTTCCTAATACAAATCCATTTGTTCAAAATATAGTGTACCAATAAAATAAACTCTGAATATCAAGCATAAAAATGAAATATTAGTTGACGTAGATAATGATGTAAATCATTGTAAATAAATAATTAATTAATAAACAAAAATTCCCACGTTTCGTATATCTAGAATTTTAAGTTAAACCTATTTATATCCTAGTTGCACCCTATATTTTAAATCCTAGTTGTACCCCAAATTTCAAATCCTAGCTATACCTTAAATTTCAAGTCCAAGTTATATTAAATTATATCCCAAAGATCGTAATTATACAAAAATTTCAAAGTTAACTAAAATTTAACTAAAAGTTAACTAAAATATGAAAACCGAATGTTGCTTAAAAATTCACAAAAGCAGAGTTCGACGCTCAAAATTCATAAAAGTAGAAACCGACGTATCCACTAAAGGAATTCAAGCGTAATCCGAGGAACGTCCTCAGTGTGACATAATCGCAAGACGAATGATACCTATCTCGAAGATCCTTTTTCAGGTTCAAACGTCCGTCGCAGTTGCCTCGATTCACGCACGCATGCACCCGTTCGAACGGGGAAGCATGGATGATTACAAGTGCAAAGGGTATATCGAAGAGAGCTAACATCGTACGGTTCCCTAGGGAATACGCGTGGTAGAGTACTGTGCGTGTCACACGAGATTACTTGCGGGACGACGCAGGGACTCGGTGTTTTTATAGAGACTCTTTAGTTCCTGGTCATATTAGTGATGTCGATATTTTCTGTGAACGTCGTTGTTTAACTTGAATGTTAACTTTAAAATTCTTTTCGAGGTTAGGTTAACTTTAAGGTCATATTCACTTTAAGGTTATATTAACTTATAGGTTAACCTCAAAATTATATTAACTTCAAAGTTAAGTTAACTTCAAAGTTACATTGACTCCAAGGTTACATTAACCTCAAGATAACATTGACTTCAAGGTTACATTTACCTCAAGATAACATTAACTTCAAGGTTAAATTAACCTCAAGTTTGTATTAACTTCAACGTTACATTGACTTCAAGGTTATATTAACCTCAAGATAACGTTAACTTGAAGGTAACATTAACTTCAAGGTTAAATTAACCTCAAGTTTGTATTAACTTCATAGTTACATTGACTTCAAGATTACATTAACCTCAAGATAACGTTAACTTCGTGGTAACATTAACTTCAAGGTTAAATTAACCTCAAGTTTGTATTAACTTCACAGTTAAATTAACTTCACAGTCACATTAACTTCAAGGTAACATTAACCTCAAGATAGCATTAACTTCAAGGTAACATAAATTTCATGGTTAAATTAACCTCACGGTTGTATTAACTTCAAAGTTAAGTTAACTTCAAAGATACATTGACTTCAAGATTATATTAACCTCAAGATAACATTAACTTCAAGGTTAAATTAACCTCAAGTTTGTATTAACTTCAATGTTAAATTAACTTCACAGTTACATTAACTGCAAGGTTATATTAACCTCAAGATAACGTTAACTTGAAGGTAACATTAACTTCAAGGTTAAATTAACCTCAAGTTTGTAATAACTTCATAGTTACATTGACTTCAAGATTACATTAACCTCAAGATAACATTAACTTCACGGTAACATTAACTTCAAGGTTAAATTAACCTGAAGTTTGTATTAACTTCACAGTTAAATTAACTTCACAGTCACATTAACTTCAAGGTAACATTAACCTCAAGATAGCATTAACTTCAAGGTAACATAAATTTCATGGTTAAATTAACCTCACGGTTGTATTAACTTCAAAGTTAAGTTAACTTCAAAGATACATTGACTTCAAGATTATATTAACCTCAAGATAACATTAACTTCAAGGTTAAATTAACCTCAAGTTTGTATTAACTTCAATGTTAAATTAACTTCACAGTTACATTAACTGCAAGGTTATATTAACCTCAAGATAACGTTAACTTGAAGGTAACATTAACTTCAAGGTTAAATTAACCTCAAGTTTGTAATAACTTCATAGTTACATTGACTTCAAGATTACATTAACCTCAAGATAACATTAACTTCACGGTAACATTAACTTCAAGGTTAAATTAACCTGAAATTTGTATTAACTTCAATGTTAAATTAACTTCACAGTTACATTAACTTGAAGGTAACATTAACCTCAAGATAACGTTAACATGAAGGTAACATTAACTTCAAGGTTAAATTAACCTCAAGTTTGTATTAACTTCAAAGTTACATTGACTTCAACGTAACAATAACTTCAACGTAATGTTAACTTCAAAGTTACACTAACTTCAACATAACAATAACATCAACGTAACATTAATTTCAACATAACAATAACGTGAACGTAACATTAACATCAACATAACAATAACGTCAACGTAACAATAACATGAACGTAACAGTAACGCCAACATAACAATAACTTGCACGTAGCATTAACTTAAACGTAACAATAACGTAAACGTGAACGAGTTTCAACATTGTTGATATCGGATATCGATATGACATTCCCCAATCGATGGAAATGCAAATGTAAGTCAAACTTTTACAATTTAAACGAACTTCGTGAAACAAAGTTGAAATCTGATCGATTATGCAACGAATAGATGTCACGTTCCTCTTGCGAGCTTGTGTGAAAAGCTACTACACGTATCTCACAAGAAGACTCGCGAAAGGAATGTGGATGTTGATGTGGAAAATGTTGATAGTATATTATTGTTCGGTATCGAAAGGATTATAGTCGTTCTATTATAGATGGTGCTCATATTATTTCAGAATGAGATATGTAGCTGCAGTATGTAAAATATACTGAATTATAAAATAATGAAATTATGAAGTTTAATTATATATTTGAGTATACAAATTATACTGAATTATGAAATCATAGAGCTTATGAAATTAATGAAATAGTACATAATAGATTTGAGTATGTGAAGTACAGAATTATGAAATTACGAAACAAAGACGAATGGTGTCTTTCATGTCCCTGCGCCGTCCGGCGGGACTTCTCGTGTGAGAGGCGCACAGTACCGTAGGACGTTTGTACACGCAGAAAGAAGACAGAGGGACGAGTAGCAAAGAAAAAGATGCTGAACATACCGATGCCGTTCGCCTGGGACGACTGTAGTTGCACGGCGACGCTGAAGCCGCGTAACTTCACCGGGGCAGAATTCTCCTTGCCCGCGAGCAGGGCGCATTGCGGCTTTAGATCACGATGAATTATGTCGTTCTCGTGGCAGTAGCGCAGCGCCTCCAGGATCTGTCGCATATAATGGCTGGAAAACGAAAGGTGCTGTATTAAGCTACGATGCTCCCTGAGGACACGAGACCCGCGGAAACAAACGACCGTTGTCCTATAAACACCGCGATGAAAAGTTCAAGTTTTATGGTGAACAGACTCTTAGATGAGAATAGGGATTTCTTGATGATCATGCTTTGTAATGGGATATGTAGGACAATGTACCGATGTCAACCCATGAGTTGTGTTAGGCTGACGTGTTTAGAACAGCTACTCCAATTGGTCAGAATAAAAAAATGGACGTCACACACGAATTTTTGGTGGTGTATTGGCTCGAGTGGTCGCACGCTAATTATTATCCTCAGGTTCCAACCTTCCAAAGTTTTAACGCTCCAAAGTTCCAACATTCCAAGGATCCTACCTTATAAAGTTCTAACCTTCCAAAGTTGTAACTTTCCAAGGATCCAACCTTCCAAAGTTCTAACCTTCCAAAGTTCCAACCTTGCAAAGTTTTAATCTTCCAAAGTTCTAACCTTACAATATTTTAACCTTCCAAAGTTCCAACCTTCCAAAGTTAACTTCTAATGACATAATCTTCCAAACTCTCGACCTTCCAAAATTTCAACCTTCTCAAATTTCATCATTCCCAAGTTCCAACCTTCCGAATTTCTAACGTTCCAAAGTCTTAACCTTCCAAAGTTCTAACGTTCCAAAGTCCCAACTTTCCAAGGATCCAAACTTCCAAAGTTCCAACCTTGCAAAGTATTAACCTTCCAAAGTTCTAACTTTCCAAAGTCCCAACATTACAATATTTTAACCTTCCAAAGTTCTAACGTTTCAAAGTCCCAACTTTCCAAGGATCCAACATTCCAAAGTTCCAACCTTGCAAAGTTTTAACCTTCCAAAGTTCTAACCTTCCAAAGTCCCAACATTGCAATATTTTAACATTCCAAAGTTCCAACCTTCCAAAGTTTAAATCATCCAAAGATTTAACCTTCCAATGTTATTAACTTCTAATATTATAATCTTCCAAACTTTCAACCTTCCAAAATTTAAACCTTCTCAAATTTCATCTTTCTCAAGTTCCAACCTTCCAAAGTCTTAACCTTCCAATGTTTCAACCTTCCAAAGTTTCGACCTTCCAAAGTTCTAACATTCCAAAGTCTTAACCTTCCAAAGTTCCAACCCTCCAAATTTCCAATCTTCCAAAGTTCTAACCTTCTAAAGTTCCAACTTCTGATAGTCTCAACCTTCCAAGGATCCAACCTTGCAAAGTTCCAACCTTCCAAAGTCTCAACCGTGCAATGTTTCAAGCTTCCAAAGTACTCATCTTCTAAAGTTTGAATCATTCGAAGGTTCAATCTTTCAAAGTTCCAATCTTCCACTGTTCCAACTTTCCAAAGTTCTAACATTCCAAAGTTCTAACATTCCATAGTCTTAACCTTTCAAAGTTCTAACATTCCAAAGTCTTAACCTTCCAAAGTTCTAACGTTCCAAAGTCTTAACCTTACAAAGTTCTAACGTTCCAAAGTCTTAACCTTCCAAAGCTCCAACCCTCCAAATTTCCAATCTTCCAAAGTTCTAACCTCCTAAAGTTCCAACTTCTGATAGTTCCAACCTTCCAAGGATCCAACCTTGCAAAGTTCCAACCTTCCAAAGTCCCAACCATGCAATGTTTCAACCTTCCAAAGTACTCATCTTCTAAAGTTTGAATCAGCCGAAGGTTCAATCTTTCAAAGTTCCAACCTTCCACTGTTCCAACTTTCCAAAGTCCCAACCTTCCCTATGTTCCAACCTTCAAAAGTCCCAACCTTGCAAAATTCTAACCTTCCAAAGTCCCCACTTTCCAAAGTTTGAATCACCCAAAGTTTCAACTTTCCAATGTCCCAACGTTCCTGAATTCCAATTTTTGAAGGTCCTAACCTTTGCACATTTCGATCATTCTAAATTCGATCAACCTTCTTAACTTTCAATCTTCCAAATTCCAAAGGTCCAATATTAAAAATTTCTAAAACTAAAGCTCCAAATTTCAAAACGTATATCTCAAAACTTCGAATCACCTTATTCCAAAGCTTCCAAACCTCCAAATAGATGGCAAACGTCTCGAGAGTGACATGCTACAGGCGTTCAGCAGTTGTTATTGTCATTATTATTCTTATTTGCCAAAATGTAACTGGAAGTGTTCACCAGGGGGCTTCTTTTTCTTTGGGTCACGCGCCAACTCGTGGGTTGACATCTATATATTTACTGTTGGAAGTGTAGCGACAGAAAGGCTAAAGTCATTTTTAAAACGTGCAATGAAGAGTTCAAGTTCTATAGTGTTCTTGAGGATTGCTGTTTAATAAGGAATAAGAATGATACCATGCTTTATAATATGAGGTTAAGGTTAGAAGGAGAGGGTTACTGATGTAGGACAACAGAAAATTCATCAAAAATACAAATTCATTTTCCCTTGCCTAAAATATCAAACATCTCCAAAAAGAGCAAACAATAGCAATTTACATATTACAAATGAAATGAACTAATTTTAGCAAGTAAATCAAGTTTATTGATACTCTCTTGAAATAACTTTTACTGAATGGTCAACGCCTTACATCGCATACCATCTTTCAAACTATTTTCTACACATTTACAAACTTTCCAAATAGTTTGCCTCTGTTCTATAAGAACAACGTAAAACAAAACTTCGTAATAGCAGTTTCTAACAATGGAGGCAAATGATCGGTAACAACATACCAAACAAGACCAGATAGGGCAAATGTTTGTTACAAACTTTTCATACTTTTTCACGGAAAAGTTATGTCCGTGTATCACGGAACAACTGTGTGTAACGTTGTAATAGCTTGAGTTTCTGTAGTACGATAACCGGGGCAGAATGAACGAAACAGTTTAATTTCCGGAGGTAATCGTCGTCCAGCTCTGACACGAACGACGAAAACGACATTAAATTAAAACTGAAACCAATACGCCGTTTATTAATCAACGAATGGCGGAACGGCTTTCGAAACTGGTATCTGCACATATGTGGACTACGTGTGTTCACATGTTTGTTTATGTAAAATAGGAACACTGTTCTACGTTTTTCTGTTGTATGTGATCTACTGATCATGTATTGAAAATATTTTGTATATTTCTGTTATGCAGAAAGCTTTCTATAAAAATCTATGTAACTTAATAAAATTTTGAAACTTGTACATTTTAAAATTTTTAGTTCAAAAACCTATTTAAAACAAGCTTAATGGGCAATGTAGTGACAATATAACAAGAGTTATATATTATATAACATTATACATTATCGTATTTACTTACTCGAATAACATAATTATTTATTCAACAGAGTCTTAATTTAATATCAATTCTGAAAATAAAATTACACTTTTATTAATTTGTTAGACTTTTTATCAAATATCTCCGTTTTCCATTTCCCGTTTCCTACTAATATTTCTTAGTTATATAATAAAAAACATTGATTGGTAATAAGGATGAAGATTGTACATTAAAAGCGTTGAAAGTAAAATTAACTCAGGGCTGAATGGCATAAAAATGCCTGTATGCTTCTTAACGGTATAGGTCACGCGATTAAGGAAAATGTTAAAGGAATGAGTGATAGGCAGTTATGAAGGTTAACAGGGATATAAAAAACGATCGTCAAAGAGCTCGACGATGATATACTGAGAGCATTATTTGTTACACTGTCTGGATAACATCGGTTCAATCGACTTTGTGTTAAGGGCGAATCTCACGGGTAGGTTTCATAATATACCGCCATTTATCTTTTCACTTACTGGACTTTGCCGAGGAATAATAGAATTTCTATATTCTCCGCTTGTTTTTGTAATATTCTACATTTTTTAATTGTTACGTTTGCTGTATCTCTATATTGGTCATTCTGAATTGCTAAATTTTTATATTGTCAGCTGCTACATTTTTACATTTGTAGATTTATAGATTTTTAGATATGTAGATTTCCAGATTTGTAGATTTTTTTATTTTTAAAAAAGTTAACCTATCACCATTCTAAAATTCACAAAAATTTGTCATTACTCAACTAGTAACATAAGTAAACAATATTTTGATGCTTTAACAATACAGTACAGAAATGATGGATGTGGTCAGGATGTGATCACATGTGACCTCGGACTACATAAGACCCCAAAGATGAAGTTCCTAAATGTACCTGTCTTTTTTTTGTAAGAATTTAAAAGCATGCCATGTAGAAGACTATATTCAAAGAGATAGAAAGACCTTCGATGCTTTGAAACACTTTTGTCCACATACGTAATGCATAAGATTCTCTTACCTGGCAACTGCTTCGCTGTACACGAATCCAGCAGTTGCTCTGCGAACGACCTCGAAACATAAATCAGAGCCATCCATACTGAAACAGAAGCATGACATTAACGTTCAATTTACACGGTCTAACAATTTACATGTACCTCGGAAAAACAAGGTCACATTTGCCTATACTTAAACGACGATATTGAACTTTCTTGTGATTAATTACAACAAAATATTTGATTAATTTCCTTATTGGAATTCTGTATAGTTTCTTTACTATATTATAATACATGTGTTTATACATGTAGTTAATCTATAGTCGAAATTTCGAAATATCAAATATTAAAATTTTCAAATTTGCTCATTATTTAAAAATTTTTATTCACAAATTTCACAATTTTAGAAA
Organism: Megachile willughbiella; assembly: GCA_945859595.2. NCBI lineage: Eukaryota > Metazoa > Arthropoda > Insecta > Hymenoptera > Megachilidae > Megachile > Megachile willughbiella. The sequence goes on from OX243807.1 coordinate 7,497,389, forward strand.
TTTCACAATTTAGAAATTTTCAATTTTAGAAATTTCAATAATTTGAATTTGAGTGTTCCAAATTTACAAATTCCTATATTTAGAAAATTAAATTCACAAATTTAGAAATGTCAAATTTACATATTTGCAAATATTCAAAATTATCAATTTCAAACTTAGAAACAGGCAAATTTGAGAATTTAGAAAATCATACAATTCGATACTAAAAAATTAAAAAATTTGACAGTGTAAAAATGCAAAATAATTTTAAAGCGATTTCGAAATTCAGATATTTCAAAATCTGAAGAGTTGGTAACTCACTAAAATAAATTGAAAAATTGTAAAAGTCAAAAACTCAGAAAAATAATTTAAAAATTATAAAAAAATTTCAAATTAAAACATTCAGAAATTTGAAATAAAAAAATCTTCAGGTTTAAATAATTAAAAATTCCAAAATCAATGATTGTCAAATCTTAAATTTTTCTTCAAATTAAATAAAGAAATTTTCAAATTTGCCAGTGTCAAATATGCATAAAAATAGTTCCCCATATATGGCCTTAATCTCTACTATAGCCCCATACAGAGCCATATACCGAATACAAGTAATAATAAATCTTAATTACGACATTCAATTTGCATCTAAAAGGATTATCTATAACATCATCATTTGTACTCCGAATCGACAAAATACACGTCGGATTATATAAGAAATGAACACGATGTTAATTAACGAGCTGCATTCGATCGATAACTGACATGTTCAATGTACAGACGATTAGATTAACAATTACAATCAGATTCTCTGTCGCAGCATGTGTATTCAATAGATTATTTATGACCGAGTCAACGCTAATTAGGTCGATTCACGGACACGTGAAATTTCTGCATGATAAACAACTTCATTTTTGAGATTATCTTCTGCAATTGAATCGCATTCGTTCTGGGAACTCGTTTACAAGGATTTACGCAATTAGCGGAGCAATTAAGCAAAAACTGACTATGTATTATACATTTGAACGTGGATGAAAAATGTAGAATGCTCGCGTCTGGTAAGTTGGCAACTGGAGCGGTAGCACTTGCATTGCTCCGACTGCCAACTTGTTAGACGCATATAAAACTTTTTCAATCTTTTCATTACTTGAAATTTTTAACTTATATTATAATATTAAAAAATGTATGAATAATTGAAAACAATTTGTTTTGTTAATAAATTGCATTCATTTTTAAAACTGATTAAAGTAAAGGTAAATTAAATTAAAACGAGTGACTAAAATTAATGACATTTTTAATAAACGCAGAACGACCGCAAATTGAACAACAAAATATAACGGCAGCTTAAAGTTCCATCAATTTTTTTTTTATCAAACTCAAATGAGATGTTTTTTTTTTTTCATTCCGTTGCATGTTTAAATCTACCGAGAGACCTGCTTTTAGCCTAGAAAGTTATCTATCTCGGAAGTTGCGAAAGAAATAAGAAGGTAAGTTGAAAGAAACGTGGCCGATGTGTGTATACGTGTGCATAGAGCGAGAGCCCCTTTAAAAAAACTTGCGAAGAAATTCATCTAAATGTAAAGCCAAGACATTAGTAAACTCTTGGTTCGCTCGGGTCCTCGCGAGCAAAACCCTTCAGACGACTTAAACGTCGTGAGTATACATGAAATTCTGAGAAAAAACGCGGGGGAATGTGAACCTTAACGAAAACGAATGCTCGCTCGTTCACGTTATAATGAATTGCTGGAACAATGCGGGCCTGGTCGGAAAGAAACGGAGTTCGTTTAACATTTTTCGCGAGCTTTAACTCCATTGTGAGGCGAAACAAACGAATTTCACGTCGTTATACTTACTATTCGAATACCATGTACAGCATACCCTCCGAACTGTAGGTTTCCAGTAATTCTACGATGTGGGGATGTTTCAACATGTGACATATTGTGGCCTCCCGTTTCAAATCTGGAACAATCACGTGTTTGTTCTGTTTGTTAGTATTGTAATTGCTTTTTTGCCAAATACGAACGGCTAATATTATGCATTACTGATATCATTCTTTAGGATATTATGAGGATTCGACATTTCGCCATATAATGCAAAGGTGATATAGCAAATCGACGACACGTGTAGCAGTACAACGCATCGCGATACAACGCATGGTGATGTAACGCGAGGCGATACAATGAGTGGCGATAAAACGCGAGGTGATACAACTCGCAGTAATACAGTGCGTGATAATATAATGCGTGGTGATACAACGCTTGGCAATATAACGCGAGGCGATACAACGCGTGGCAATATAACGCGAGGCGATATAACGCGTTGTGATACAACACATGGCGATACAACGCGTAATAATACAACACGTGGCAAGACAATGCGTGGCAATACAACGCGTGGCGATATAACCCGTGGCGATATAACGCGTTGTAATACAACACATGGCGATACAACGCGTAATAATACAACACGTGGCAAGACAATGCGTGGTAATACAACGCGTGGCGATATAACCCGTGGCGATATAATGCGTTGTAATACAACACATGGCGATACAACGCGTAATAATACAACACGTGGCAAGACAACGCGTGGTAATACAACGCGTGGCGATATAACCCGTGGCGATATAACGCGTTGTAATACAACGCATAGCTATACAACGCGTAATAATACAACACGTGGCAATATAACGCGTGGCGATATAACGCGAGGCGATATAACGCGTTGTAATACAACACGTGGCAGTACAACGCGTGGCGATATAGCACGAGGCGATACAACGCGTAATAATACAACACATGGTAATATAACACGTGGCAATACAACGCGTGGCAATACAACGCGTGGCGATATAAAGCGAGTCAATACAACGTGTAGTAATACAACGCGTGGCGATATAACGCGTATGAATATGACAGGTGGTGATACAACGTAATGACAAAAAAAATAGTGCCAGCAAAAATTATAAAATTATGATAATATCGTTCGGCGATATAATAATTAAGAATACAATACTTGAATGAAATAACGTGAAAGTGATAGAATACGATTTCAATTTCATTACAATTAATTTATCTGTTTAATCAACTACCAAAATGTGGTAACATCAAAAACAAGTATTTATGCAAGTATTTAATTTAATATTCAGTAGAAATTTCTTAATTAATTCCCCGCAACATCATAAGAAGACAAAAACGAATTTAATTAACGCGCTGCATATGAAAGAATTAAAAAATAAATTTGAATAATGAACTCTGAAGCAAGAAAATTTAACGAAGATTATTAAAATTGTATATACATATGATAGAAGTAATCAGTTTAGAAAATGGAATTAAATTTTGACAATAACATAAAAGGTGCGAATGCATAAAATAAATGTTTTCATTGTTGTTAGTAAGGAACATCTGTGACGTATATACAAGCATCTCATGAAACAATGTTCTAACTATGACGCATTTTCATAATATTATTAACCCTTACAGCGATGCAGCTCTTTTTCATCTATTATTAGAGCATGCACCTCTTAGACGTGTAAGTATGTAAAACAGACAATTTTTATTATTAGATAAGCAAAAAATACACACCACAAGTAATAGATAGCTGTCTACCAAGTATTCTGACAATATTTCTTTTTATAAGCAAATGCCAAGTCACGATTAAAAAGGGAATGTCTAAAGGAAATATTTATGTACCTTGTCTACGATATTATATATCTTATTTATTATCAGGATCGACAATTCATTACAGAGACTAAATAACTTCAATTACTTCTAAATTTAAAAGCACAATTTTAAAAATGTAAAAATTCAACACTTCAAAAATTAAAATTGTCTAAATTACTTGATATCCAAATTTACAAATTCTCAAATTTTCTCTAAGATACCAAAATCTCCCTATATCTCCGTCAGCCTTTCAGCTTTAAAATGTAATGCAAAATTTACTAATTTAATCCACTTTTTATTTTTAACGTTGCATTATACACCGACAGGTTTAGTGTTAAATTCCAAAATTACTCTTCGCCGAACTAGACTACAAGTGATACTCAATAATGTAAAAGTAGAGACGGTATTCTACCAGATGTGAAATTGCACTTTGGTAATATCCACGGTTCTCCAATTAACATAACGAAAACGAGACTGTGCGATATCGATTTCAGTATCCGCAGTTCGTTTCTCCAGTATCTCGTACGTGTTCCACATTAAGGTCCATCGGATACGTTCGGGCACAACGAAAGCAATTCCAATCGAATTGGACAATAGGCCGCAAGAATTCATGGCTGTTGAGCACGTGTACACACGTGTCCCCGGTAAAAGAGAATACGTAAACACAAGAGACGAGCAAGGAAAATAGTCCCGTTCGATTTGAACAGGCAGCGGAAATTAATGGCGGAACACATCGAGATCCCGTGTATTCCAGCTATCTGACGAACTCACCGTTCGTGCTTAGACCCGGACTGGAGGTGAACTTCGCAACGTCCACGATTTTTACAGCGAACGTCTGCCCTGTTTGTCGGTGAATGCATTTCCTAACGACGCTGAAAGGTCCCCTGAAACAATCAGAAAAAAAAAAACGGGCTGAATGACAATCGACTGCGTGCGGTTTTCGTTCGCGATCGTTCCTCATCCATTGTACGGCCATGAACGTAATGACTGGCTCAACTGGAACGTCAGCGACTAAGCAAGGTATACTAAGCCCGATAATGGGCTCCGGATAATTCGCCGAATGTTGACCACGAACGCATTCGTCGAATACGCGAAAACCATAACAGCCTGAATGATCTCTATTGCCAGTCACGAATTAACTGCCAACCGATCAGTCGCGTGGATAATTTGGCTTTACGTTTAAGCATAACACGTGAGAACAAAGATACTTTTAGAGAGGGACGGGGTACAATTTAAATCGGGATTTCGACGCGATATTCCGAAAAATGAATGTAGCAAATATGGAATTTGGGGGTGTGGAACTTTGGGGATGTAGGGTTTTGGAGAGATAGGAAGTTGGGGGTGTGAAAATTTGGGGGTGTAGGGATTTGGGAATATAGGAATTGGGGGGTGTAGAAATTTGGGGATATAGGAATTTGGGTGTGTGGAAATTTGGGGATGTAGGGATTTGGGAATATAGGAATTTGGGGGTGTGGAAATTTGGAGATGTAGGGATTTCGAGACATAGGAATTTGGAGGTGTGGAAATTTGGGGATATAGGAATTTGGGTGTGTGGAAATTTGGGGATGTAGGGATTTGGGAATATAGGAATTTGGGGGTGTGGAAATTTGGGGGTGTAGGGATTTCGAGACATAGGAATTTGGGGGTGTGGAAATTTGGGGATATAGGAATTTGGGTGTGTGGAAATTTGGGGATGTAGGGATTTGGGAATATAGGAATTGGGGGGTGTAGAAATTTGGGGATATAGGAATTTGGGTGTGTGGAAATTTGGGGATGTAGGGATTTGGGAATATAGGAATTTGGGGGTGTGGAAATTTGGGGATGTAGGGATTTCGAGACATAGGAATTTGGGGGTGTGGAAATTTGGGGATATAGGAATTTGGGTGTGTGGAAATTTGGGGATGTAGGGATTTGGGAATATAGGAATTTGGGGGTGTGGAAATTTGAGGGTGTAGGGATTTGGAAATATAGGAATGGGGGGGTGTAGAAATTTGGGGATATAGGAATTTGGGTGTGTGGAAATTTGGGGATGTAGGGGTTTGGGAATATAGAAATTTGGGGGTGTGGAAATTTGGGGATGTGGAAATATGGGGATATAGGAATTTGGGTGTGTGGAAATTTAGGGATGTAGGGATTTGGGGACATAGGAATTTGGGGATATAGGAATTTGGGGATGTAGGAATTTGGGCACGTAGGGATTTGGGGATGTAGGGATTTGGGGACGTAAGGATTTGGGGACGTAGGGATTTGGCAATATAGGGATTTGGGGACGTAGGAATTTGGCAATATAGGGATTTGGGAATGTAGGAATTTGGGTGTGTGGAAATTTAGTGATGTAGGGATTTCGAGACATAGGAATTTAGGGTTATGGAAATTTGGGGATGTAGGGAATTGGGAATATAGGAATTTTTTAGAGTAATCATTTTAGTACATGTCTTTCTTTTTCCACTTTTCAGCAAATTTCAGTAAAATTTAAATAAATAGCAAATATTAGTAATACACAGAAAATTTGTGATAAAGCGATTTCTAATTATTAGTTGACATGAAATTAAAGTCGTTTGATTTAACAGCTCTATACAACCAATTTAAAGGGACGGGCTTTACCGTACATCAAAGGTTCCGCCTGGAGTGTTGTCTTTTGTTGTACCTACTCGTGAGTTCAAGTATGGTTGTCCGACCTTAACACTAGATTTACGGAACCTAAACTAACGGATTTTAGATTTATTTTCTATTACGAACGTTATTAAGAAGCCCTTGTCAAAATATATTAACCTTCATTATTAATAAATATTGAAATGTTCAAAGTTTCTTAATTCACAAATTCCCAAATTTCTAAACTCCTAAATCTTTAAATCTCTAAATACTCAAATGTTAAAATTTCTCAATTCTCAAATTCCCAAACTCCAAAGTCCTCAAGTCCCTTCTAAATATTCCACTACTAAAATTTCTGAAATCTCCAAATGTCAAATCCTTAAATTCCTAATCAAAATATTGAAATTTCCGGGTTGCCAAGTTCCCAAATTCTGAAATTTCTAAAATTGCTAAATATTTTCTAGTCTCCTTTCTGAAACTGAACCAACGCATGATTCAAACATAACCGATGATATTACATAAAGAAGAATTATTACTATAATATCTAATATCTACATCTGAGCAATGTAACTCGTAAAAATTCCATGAACCAGTACATCCCATTTCCGATCGAAGTCATCTGGTGCTCCAACTCTTCTCTAATAAAGACAAAATCAAATAAGCCTCGATAACGGACGTTAAGAAGTCTCAACAAGGTGATGAAAGGAAGAAAATTGAACGCGCTTATATCCAGAAGAAGAAGACGTTGGAACAGAAGATCAAAATCAATCCCATTAAAGTGGCGTATAACGCGTTCTCCCGAGCAACAAGTATATTCCAGGTAACGTTTAGCCGTGAAAAAAAGAACTCATACCAAGGTGCTCAAAGATTCGTGTCAAGAACTAAGGAGACGATAACTAAGCGGAACTCGGCTTCAACATATCTCACGATATTATCGACAAGGACAACTTTCTTCTTCTAGTGCCTTTTAGAGAGCAACGAAAGCACCAGATAGCAAGATACAATTGCTCGCGTTCCTTTTCCTTTTCGTACGCGAACAACTGAACGCTCCCCTAAACTTCGTTTTTCGGGGAAAAATTGTACCATTTGCGATGACAGAGAAGGAAATTTGAATTTACTGTATAGGAAATAGCAAATGTGGTGTTTGTCTTTCTTTTTATTATGTACATTTATAGTCATAACTTGCTGATAGCATGGATTTATAACAATTTACTAATTAAAACCGGAAAAAAATAAATTTATCCTTACCATCACTATAACTGAGTAAACCTAACCTCAATTGAATAAACATAATTAAAACTTTGACTGAATAAACCTAACCTAACCTCAGCTAAATGAACCTAACCTAACTAAAACCTAACCTAAACTATAAGTATAGTTAACCTAACTATAATCTAACCAAACTTAAACTATACAAATCTAACCTAACCTCAGCTAAATAAACCTAACCTAACTAAAACCTAACCTAAACTATAAGTATAGTTAACCTAACTATAACCTAACCAAACTTAAACTATATAAACCTAACCTAACTTCAGCAAAATAAACCTAACCTAACTAAAACCTAACCTAAACAATAAGTATAGTTAACCTAACTATAACCTAACCTACCTTAAACTATACAAATCTAACCTAACCTCAGCTAAATAAACCTAACCTAACTAAAACCTAACCTAAACTATAATTATAGTTAACCTAACTATAACCTAACCAAACTTAAACTATATAAACCTAACCTAACCTCAGCTAAATAAACCTTACCTAACTATAACCTAAGCCGAATAAACCTAACCCAACTACAACCTAAACTGAAAAAACTTTAAATACTAATAACAAAAGTAATAAAAAGAAGAATAAAATAAAATTAATAATGTTATACCTATGAGAAACTATACACTTATACAAAAGTATACTATAATAAAAATAAATACGTCTTAATTTTTTATTTCTAAATAATAAAATTAATAAGCACTCGAATTTAAATGGCTATAGCTGCCTCTAGCAGCGAAACGTTTAAAGGAACGAAACAAGTATAAAGTAAGTGGCTAAAAGTAATTAACAGGTTTTGAAAGAAATACGTCAATAGTGAAACACATAAACGTACAGTAAAGAGATCACAAGTATAAGACAGGTACAGTTCAAAGCTTCCCTTTGCACGCATTTTATGCTTTTTGACGGTAAAGGGATTTTAGATCACAGCGACGTCTACATCCTTTCATCGATGAAAGCTCTGCCTCGAAACGATCTTCTCCCCCAAAAAGTGTCAATAAAACAAGCTTCCTGTGGCCCACTTTTTATAAGAATTATCGACACCTCGCTGTTTCTTGACAACGGTCGATTAATGGAACTTTGGAAACCAATTTCCGAATACCTAGGCTTTTCGATGATTCAATACCCCCGCGGCTCGAATTCAAATATTCGTTTCAGCAAAAAAGTCTATTGGCTCATTCCGAGTCAGATCGATCACTTTTAGATCTCGATATCGGGAATTTTGCTTCGGATGAAATATGATGTGGAACATAAGGGATTTGTCAGTGGTAACTGCTGAAATTGTTATACAAACGCTGATTCTAAATTGCGTATGGTATGAGATTATACTAACTTGAAATTGTGAATGTTGCATAATTTGGAATTTAAATGTTGAATAGAAAATACTATTTTTTATAGTTGAGTATTGTGAAAGTATGTTATATGATGTAGTTTTCTACAGTTTTGTATTTCTACATGTCAAGGTTCAAATAAATACCTAGATATTGCTATACGTTGCTATATTACAAACTCTATTCCCAAACTCTTATGAAGTCCCTATGTTTCCAATTTCTATATTTGCAAATTCCAGTAATTCAATATTTCGATGTTCCCAAATTACTACATCCCCAAATTCCTATATCCCCGAATCTCTACATTCCCAAATTTCCACACACCCGAATTCCTATATTCTCAAATCCCTATATCCCCAAATTTCCAAACCCCCAAATTCCTATGTCTTGAAATCCTTACATCCCCAAATTTCCACACCCCCAAATTTCTATATCCCCAAATTTCCACACCCCCAAATTCCTATGTCTCCAAATCCCTACGTCCCCAAATCCCTATATTCCCAAATTCCTACGTCCCCAAATCCCTATATTCCCAAATTCCTACATCCCCAAATCCCTACGTCCCCAAATCCTTACGTCCCCAAATTCCTACATCCCCAAATCCCTACGTCCCCAAATCCCTACGTCCCCAAATTCCTATATCCCCAAATCCCTACGTCCCCAAATCCGTACATCCCCAAATTCCTATATCCCCAAATCCCTACGTCCCCAAATCCCTATATTCCCAAATTCCTACATCCCCAAATCCCTACGTCCCCAAATCCCTATATTCCCAAATTCCTACATCCCCAAATCCCTACGTCCCCAAATCCCTATATTCCCAAATTCCTACATCCCCAAATCCCTACATCCCCAAATCCCTACGTCCCCAAATCCCTATATTCCCAAATTCCTACATCCCCAAATCCCTACGTCCCCAAATTCCTACGTCCCCAAATTCCTACGTCCCCAAATTCCTACGTCCCCAAATTCCTATATCCCCAAATCCCTATATTCCCAAATCCCTACGTCCCCAAATCCCTATATTCCCAAATTCCTACATCCCCAAATCCCTACGTCCCCAAATCTCTATATTCCCAAATTCCTACATCCCCAAATCCCTACATCCCCAAATCCCTACGTCCCCAAATTCCTATATCCCCAAATCCCTACGTCCCCAAATCCCTACGTCCCCAAATCCCTACGTCCCCAAATTCCTATATCCTCAAATCCCTACGTCCCCAAATTCCTACGTCCCCTTCTCCCTACATCCCCAAAACCGCGTCTCACATTCACAATAACATATATACACAATTACACAACATTTTCATACACACTCATATACACATGTATACACTGTTTGTGCTAAAACATATTAATTAATATACTACATGTCCGCAAAGTATTAATACACTAACAACTTATTGTATTAGGGGAAAGTAGGTTAAAACCGGATACCAGATACATTTTTTCATGCAGAAAAAAAACAGTGGGTAGTAGAAGCTAAAAATATAATTGACAGTCTTAAGTGAACCCGTTAGAACAAGGAAACTATGTATGTTTTATTGAGTGCGATATTTGACTGCAACGAAATATCAGTTTTTCTCGGATATGAACCAATATCCGGTTTGACTCCATAAAAAACCTGATAGGTTAAAACCGGTTGTGCATTCTGAAGCATATAAAATTGAGTGCAGTTATAAAATTCGGATTTTATTGAGTAAGAAACGTGTAGATACCGTATATTTAATACACCTAGGGCACGTTATTTCAGGTGGAGGCATACATTTTTCATTTTTCTGAACGTTATGTCGGTAAGGAACTGTGCTTCGGGGAAATGGGGTAAAATATATGAAAATTAGGTAAATTTTTCAAAGGGTACGCGCGTAATTGAGAACATATGCGGTTAATATATTAATTATACTAAATGTTAGTAAATATATAAAACATGTAAGATATACAGAAAAATGTACAAATTTACTAAATATACTAAATATAGAAAATATACTAAATATTCTAAATATCCTAAATGTACTTAATATACTAAACCTCCAAAATATATAAAATGTACCAAATATTCTAAATATCCTAAATATCCTAAATGTACTAAATATCCAAAATATACAAAATGTACCAAATATCCTAAATAGCCTAAATAGCCTAAATATCGTAAATATCCTAAATATCCTAAATATTCTAAATATACTTGTCACGCTAAATATATTAAACATATTAATTTTTCTAAAGCTGTTTTTAACTTGCCAAATGAACATTTATAAACATAAGGTGCATATATTATTTACGCAATCACTATCACAGGATATTAAAAATGTCAACCGGTCAGGTGACATTTTGAGGTTAAATATTTAAAATGACCTATCTCAGTGACCCGTTGACCCATGACCTAAATTTGAACTGTTGTAAACTCAGCTTAATTAGTACTCCATTTTTTCTTTAAGTCTTCGTCACTCGAAGTAGATATTTTCTAAGCTGACGTTTAACCTTGTCTTTCGTTGAAGTTTTTACAGCTTTTCTTACACGTCTTTGGTATATTTTATCGAGGGTGTTATCGACGTTTATAACGTTAGTATTATTCTAGATATTTGTCAAAATTGGACGACTAGCAGATATTTATTGAATTACTTTAATTATTTATTGAATTACTTATATTTATTTATTAAATTACTTATATTTATTGAATGACTTTAGCTATTTATTGAATTACTTATATTTATTGAATTACTTTAATACATGTCAGATTTTAGTACGTATGTAACTGGTTTTGTTGTAGTATGGTAAACTTTATTTAATTTAACCTTCCCACGCAGTTGCATAATAAGATTTGACAGAAAAACACAGCTATGACGTTATAACCTACTTTCCACTGTCACATAGTCATTTTTTGGAACTAAATTGTATTTAATACGTATATGTGTAATAATCCACATTATTGTACACATATGCAATACTCCATTTTGGTCACATGAAATTAATATTTGTATTATAGAATATATGGTACATTGTTAATATTAACATTATATTGTTATTATTAAGATATTGAAGAACAAATACATCAACAATAAGTAAACAATTTAAGATTACATATATAAACATAGTATATCCAGATTTCATAGTTGAAGAATAAAATATGTGAAAATATGCCATGTGAATACGTGTGTGAGACTTCGTACTTTTTCAATAAATAATTTAACACCACTGAATAAACCGTATCACGCTATAAATAGAGTACAATTACAGAAATTGCGTCAATTAACCCTGGTGTGACTTGTAAATTAAACCTCAGACTGTGGCAGTTGATGCTCACACGTTCATTGATACAATACTGCTACAATATTTTTATTAAATATTTCGTTACTAAAATAGCGAATCTTTAAATTGATAAGGAACCGTAATAAATTCTTACTCCGTAGAAGAATATACAAAACAGTACTCCTCTGAAGTATTATTGAATATTTTAGCACACTGAACGCAATATTAAATGTGCCAAAGAATTAAGTCATGATATTGCTTCCAGTAATTCTTGTTTATTCCTTCTGACATAATTGTTCTTACCTCTGGTATGAGAAATGGTAATATAAATTACATTTACCGAATTATTTTAAAAATGAGTTACAAATAATTTGTCAAAATGAATTATAAGTAATTAAATACTAAAAATAATTTAATAACTTGATAATAATTTAATAACTTCATAAAAATAATTTAATAACTTGATAAATTAGTTTCTGTAAATACTAAAATAATTTTGTCTTACAATCATTGTGCATTTTATGTGCCTTCATGAAAACCATGTGTACTTAATGTATTATTTACGTATTACATCATTTTACTTGTTACACATTATATCACTTTACTGCAAAAATTCATAAGGGTTACTACCCAGTAACTTAATTTTAATTTTCAAAGGTAACCTAAGACATTCTTGAATTTCTGTGAAAATATGGACTCAATTTTAATAGGGACACCACTGTGCTTAAGGATTACTGACACCACATGTAATAGTAATTTTCAAAGACCAAAAGACATGCTTGAATAACTGTGAAAATGTGGACCTAAGCATAACAGCAAGGTTACAATTGAACCTATTAAATTTAAGGGTTGTTATCACATGGGAATAATTTTTAAAGACGAAGACGTAAGACATCCTCAAATATCCGACAACATAACAACGTAAATTCCATACTTCAACAGATTCGAATCTAACAATACCATTCTGCTTCAGAGTTGAGTCAGTTACTGCACATGGAATACTAATTTCTAAAGACCAAAAAACATGCTTGAATAACTGTGAAAATGTGGACCTAAGCACAACGGCAAGGTTACAGTTGAACCTATTAAATTTAAGGGTTGTTATCACGTGGGAATAATTTTTAAAGACCAAAACCTAAGACATCCTCAAATATCTGACAATATAACAACGTAAAGTCCATACTACATATTCAACATATACACACAACAGATTCAAATCTAACAATACCATTCTGCTTAAGAGTTGAGTCAGTTACTGCACATGGAATACTAATTTCCAAAGACCAAAAGACATCCTCGAACTGTGAAAATATGGACCTAAGCACAACGGAGAACCTATTAAAAAGCGTTGTCACTGACACCACATGGGACTAATTTTCAAAGACGAAAACCTAAGACATCCTCGGTATCTGAAAATATGGCCCTAACTTTAACAGGGTCAGATCTAACTATACCACTGTGAGTTGTTACTGCCATCGCCAGGGAATAGTAATTTTTAAAGACGAACACGTAAGACATCCTCGAATATCTCTGAAAATGTGGACTTAAAACAGGGTCAAATCTAACCGTACCATTGTGCTCGAGTTGTTACTGATTTCACGTGGGAATAGTAATTTTTCGAGATAAGAAACGTTCTTGAATTTTGTCAGCAAATCTAAGACTGCTTGAGATAAGAAAAATGATCTTTCAACCACAAGCTTCGGCTACATTTATAAGGTCCTTTGGGAAATTCTGTCGTTTCCCTACTGTTACCATCCGAGGAATGTCAACAAGGATGTTATGAAGTTCAAGGCATGAATTCTCTGTGCAGTCGGGCGTTGTCACGTTGAAAGGCAATCCCTCTTCTGTGATAATAAAGACAGGTCAACCCTCGGGGTGGTACTTAATTTTACCGGTTGTGGACATTTCTATTCGGAACTGATGGTTACAACTTTGACTGATTTCTTTTTATATCGTTTATGTGAGGTTCGGAAGATTGCACAATGTGTCGAAAAATAATTTTTTAGGGTAACTTTTGGGGTAAATATTTGTAGGATGGACGAATATTTTGTGGTATGGAAATTTTTAGATTTGCATGTTCGAGGATTCTGCTGTTTAGAGATGCAGAAAATAGGGAATTTGTAATTTAGAGGAAGTAATTTTCAGATGTTGAGATTTGGGAACGTAAAATTTTCAGATCTACAAATTCTAGTTTTTACATTTGGAGATCTAGGAAGTTAGGGACCTAGAAAAAGTTCAGAGGACTCGGAAAATTTGAATTTTCAAACTTAAAGTTGGAACATTCAAATTTTCAAGTTTGGATTCCTAAAACGTTAAAATTTGAAAAATGAAATTTCAATTTTTGCATTTAGCAATCAAGGAAATTGAAATGTTCACATGTAGAAATCTAGAAAATTCAAACTATCAAGTTAGATACCTAGACATATGAATTTTTCACATGTGGAATCTTAGAAAACTCAAATTTTCACATATAGAATCTTAGAAAATTCAAATTTCCATCGAGAAGTGTTAAATTTTAGGTAGTCCATAAAATTGTAAATATATCAGCAAATTTCCAAATTTCCAAATTAGAAAATGAAAAATCTGCAGAATTATAAACAAAGAAATCTGAAATTTTTAAATGAAAAAAATCGAATACCCAATAATGCCATTTTAAACAACCCAGTTGCTACCCCTTTGTAACTAAATATCCCTATAAACTTTTCCGTATTCCAATAACCTTTCGTTGCCTGCGGTTATTGGTTAAAAACTAATTAATCAGCCATTGATCGCTAACGATGCATCAAAAGCTCAATTAAACTAAATATTGCACAATATACTGGTCCACTTGAGAAGACCTTGATGATATGGATTATTCTCTCGAATTTTCAACGTGCTGCTAATTGATACAAGATATTAAAAGAAACCCTTCAATATTTATAGTACAGTTCGTAATACAAATAATCATATTTGTGTGTATTGAATATAGAACACATTGTAATATTTTTATAACACTGTAATATTTAATTATTATGTAATATTTAATTAGTAAACAGTAAGATTAATGAGATTTGAATCTCTAGTCACGAGTCTCGAAGTAAGGAGTTGTTAACACGTTGACAACCATGTCACCACATATGGGTGCCATTTAAGTTTCTACATTGACATGTGTATTACAAAGTATATTACAAATATGTGTATTATAAAAATTTGTTCACTAATCGAAAATTCTCGCATTAATGACATTGATCCATGGAAAATAAATGTAACAAGGTACTGTGAAAATATTTGACAAAATTTATTAAAAATTAAAACACTACTTGATGCAATTTTCAATTGCTTCACTGTAGCAAAACTATTATACATTTATGGAACCCGTCAAAATGGCGGATCTCTCATTTTAAATGACAAAATTAAGAAATTGTAAAAATGTATGTCAACTTTGGTCAAGTTATAGAATCTTAGGCAGTTATCCCCTATTTATTTTTCTACTTCAGTTCAAAATTAAATATAAGTGACAATCGTAAAGTTGGTGTTAAAACTACCCTTAGGATATAGAATGTCTTATGAATATTAAACGGGTTGACACATGAGTGTAATAATAATAAAATGTATAAATATATGTCAACTTTGGTCAAGTTAAATAATCTTAGGCAGTTATCCCCAACTTATTTTTCTACTTCAGTTCAAATTTAAATAAGCGACCGAACAGTCATTTAAGTGACCAAACGTCCGTAAACCTAGTGTTTAGTCTTTTGGATATGTCCAAAGTATTTTGGAATGTCCTATAAATATTAAAGGGGTTGTATAGTGACAGTGATTATCTACGAGCATGATGTGTTAAGATTGAAGCGAATAAGCAGTCGCATAACTGTGATTCAAGAGAGGGTCAATCTCGGCTTAATGATATGACACGCCTCTATTTGCGGAGGTTCATTATAGCACTCGATATTAGAGCACATCGTTGAAGTTGTACTGCATCCACAACGATCTTCCATCCCCATAGGTCTGCCGTTTCCGAGTTATTAAACGCACGTAAACGTGATGTACTGACTGGACGCGATCAGGAAATGTAGCAGACAGTAAACTGCTTTTGATAAATGAAACTGGTCGAGAAATACGGAAGTGCCACGTCTTAACACGTTGACTGCCAAACTGAAGCAATTGAACATTGTTTTAGGTATTTTCATTTTTAACAAGTCTTACATAGTATTTTCACGATATTATTTTCGATAGTTCCAAAATTAATACGAGTATTAGGTAAGTGAACAAATGGCAAAGTACTAATACATAATTAATAATACAATATAATAGGCAAAGTGCTAATACAACCTGCAAATACACTGTGTTTATGAGTACTTTTATTATTTCTATCTTTGCGTGAGACATGTTAGAGTTATTGACAAATTCTGTATTTTACTAAAAGTGACGAATAAAAGGATTTCTTATTCAGAATATTAAAATAACAGGTAGTACTTCCTTAAGATTTCATAGATTAACCCCTTGCCCATTTTTAGTCAGCGAAAACTATGCAGGGCTATAACATTAAAACGAACGAAGAAAATTAAAATGTGAGTATTTTATATTGTGGGATCCTTGATAATGCAACTTATAGTTGGATCTAAATTTCAAGTTGAGTATTCAAAATTTGAGTATGGTTTTTCACATTCGAGCTGTAAGTCACGAGCGAGACTTGTCAAGGGGCTTAATTAAGTTAGTTAACATTTCAATATTTTTTGATATATTTTTTTAAATAAGAGTACGTATATATACAGAAAAATGATTTTGCTATCTTTAGTTTGAAATTAGAATTCGCGAGTAAGTCAGCCATCTTACCTGACTATTGGGTACAATGGTTCACATACTAGGGTAAGATGGTGCTATTGATTTAATGAATACAATCCTGGCACGCGAATGAGCCAACCCTTCGATATTTAGTGCAAGATACCGCCATTTTAAGCATTTGAGACCCTGTATCTAGTCATACAATGGATTTACATACATTCTGAACGATTTTGGCATCAGCTTCTTTGTCCTTTGTTATAAAATACTCTACTTTGTAATTTGGTGACGATATAAAAATACATTAAATGATATCTGCAAAATTTCATAAATTATGAAATAGCACTATCAAAAATAAAAGTAAGAAATGTAGTATTGGTAAATGATAATAAAATGAACCATTTTGTACAATATTTTGTGGTACGCTTATAGGTTATGTTGTATTATATTTATAGGTTATGTTGCATAAAAATATCAAAATACATAAATATAAAAATATGAAAATATTAAAATATCAAAGTACAATACATAGTACAACTTATAACATAAATTTCAAAATAAAATTGAGACAATAAATACTTTTCTCTACAAATACAACGAATATTGACTTTCCAATAAGTAAAACTTTCTCAACTGAATAAATAGTTCAAACTCCTTCATTATTCCCTTAACTCTTCGAGGCACACAATTATAACACTAAAACTACCAAAAAGGTCAAATGACCCTTCTACAAGTTTTTCATTTTAACTTACAAAATTTGTTAAAACAATTTCTTTAGAATCTTTGCTAATCTCCATGAAGATAAAGAATAAATTTGTATATTAATTTATTTATTTTTCAACTTCATTTCAGAGTAAGTGCACACCTTTAGTGTTAAAGCGCAAGTTGCACAAAATTTTTCTTTTAATATAAACAAATGAAAAAATGTTTATTTCAATTATTTCAACGTCAAATCTTCAAGGTGGGTTCATGTAATGCTATGAAAAAAGTGAGCTTTTTACCTCAGCTCAAAGATTAAAAAGGATCTTAATTTGTGAAATGATCTTAGAATTCTGAGCGGAAGTACCTGTGAATAGAAATAAATTGCGAAGGTATCTGACACTTCCGATCTTTCGAAAGCTGAAGAAGCGTTGTAATGAAAACACGTGTACAGGGAAAGCTGGAAACTGTAAGTGGAAATCATAGCTGAAATTACAGCCGTGATTTATGGTGACGTTATCATCGTTGGAGGAAACGATGTTGTTTCAGACGAAACGTGAGTCGAATGAAATGAAACATTCACGTGTAAGAGCTCCACGAAGGTTTCGAATAATCCTTATTCTTTAGAAAGTAATTCGTATGTCTTTGTAAATCGCTTTGTAATTAGGTAATAAATCGTTCAAACTCGAGTTTGTTTCTGGATGCACGATCCGCATGGTACTGATTTGATCGAAGTTTTATACGATCTGGAAGGCAACGAAAATAATGATTGTAGAGTATACTTCAAGATCACAGAAAAATTTGCAAATTTTTTATTCGTGATGTACCAATTTTGATAATCGAAAATGGTAAAATTATAAATATTTGTGTTTTCAGATTTTGTTACACAATTGTATGTGTGTATTCACATATTTTAGATACTTTTCATTTTTAAATATTTAGATTTCCATATTCATCAATTCTTATATTTCAAATTCTGACATCTTTAAATCTTTCCCTATTCCCAA
The DNA here is from genome assembly GCA_945859595.2 of Megachile willughbiella. NCBI lineage: Eukaryota > Metazoa > Arthropoda > Insecta > Hymenoptera > Megachilidae > Megachile > Megachile willughbiella. The sequence continues at coordinate 7,515,929 of OX243807.1, forward strand.
ATTTGCAAATTCTAATATTTACACATTTTCCAATTTTAGTTTCCAAAAGTAACGAATAATAATTAATCACCTTGTATTCAACTTCGAAATTTAATGATTTTCAAACTATACCCGAATTTGGAAGTTTAAAAATTGTAAACGTTAAAATGTTAAAATTGAACTTTATAAATTTTCAGTTTGAGAGATTGAAAGTTGGAAGATTTGAAAATATGACGAGTAAAAGATTAAGAAACTAAGAAAGTGCGAAACTGCCAAACTTAAAAATTGAATAATTTAATAATTGAATCTTGAATAATTGAATACTTGCATATTTGAATAATTGAATAATTGAAGAATTGAAGAATTAAAGAATTGAAAAATTGTATAATTGAAAAATTGAATAATTGAATAATTGAATAATTGAAAAATTGAATAATTGAATAATTGAATACTTGAATAAAGAATTTAGAAATTATAATATTCAACTCAGAAGAACTGTCATCACAATATTAACATTTCAACACATTGAAGTTTATAATTCGACGAAAATGATTACACGAACGTTCTACTAACATTGTTTACCCAAAGTGGTTGTTTCCCAGCTACAGCAAACAGTAGATTTGTTATGAAATTCGTGTATTGTTCCAATTAATCAGAACATTCTGAAACGACGGCTACTGATAGTTTACAACGTTACATATTTAGAACTTGCAGGAGATGCAGGTTATGGATGCACAATACTGAATTAATTTCAGAAATTTCTGTCAGAAGATATCAATCTCTAAGCGCATGTAATGGTTGCTCGCGTTTGGAAATTGTGTTAGAACTTGTCGGGTTAGGAGGTTAGAAATTTAGTAATTTGCAGATTTAGAAATTTGAAAATACAGGAAAATACATTTTTTAATTTGGACATATCGGGAATTGGAAATTTAGAAATTTGGGAATTTGGGAATTTGGGAATTTGGGAATTTGGGAATTTGGGAAATTGGGAAATTGGGAAATTGGGAAATTGGGAAATTGGGAAATTGGGAAATTGAGAAATGGGAAAATTGGGAAATGGGAAAATTGGGGAGTGGGGAAATTAGGGAGTAGGGAAATTGAGAAATGGGGAAATTGGGAAATGGGGAGATTGGAAAATGGGGAAATTGGGAAATGGGGAAATTGGGAAATGGGGAACTTGGGAAATGGGGAGATTGAAAAATGGGGAAATTGGGAAATGGGAAAATTGGAAAATGGGGAACTTGGGAAATGGGGAAATTGGAAAATAGGAAAATTGGAAAATGGGGAACTTGGAAAATAGGAAAATTGGAAAATGGGGAACTTGGGAAATGGGGAAATTAGAAAATGGGGAACTTGGGAAATGGGGAAATTGGAAAATGGGGAACCTGTGAAATGGGAAAATTGGAAAATGGGGGGCTTGGGAAATGAGAAAATTGGAAAATGGAAAAATTGGGAAATGGGAAAATTTGAAAATTGAGAAATTTGGAAATATGGAAATATACATAGACATGTCGAAATATAGAAACATGTATAAAAATGTAAAAATATAGAAATAATAAAATATAGGAATGTTAAAACGTATTAAAGATATATTAATCAGGAAACTCTGTACGAACTTCATGCACAGATTCCACATTTCCAAATTTCATTCCAAATTAAAAAGCTGCGAGCCCGCAAACGTCCGCGAGCACGTGCAGCGTGTAAAAAAAATTCATATTACATTCGTCCAACCATTAAGAATAACAGACAAATTGCTTTCAAAGAAAGAAAAATGCCGGCGTAATTACACCATTAGGATGCAAATAGAGATGCATAGAAATGCACAAACCGTTTCGAAGGGATCTATCCTGGAATATAAATAACATCTGCTTGAAGGAAACAAATTGCTCGCTGAAGTTTGTTTTCGTTTCTATGAATGTACATCCAAAATTAGGTACACATTTACCTACAAAATGAGATACTATTTCCTTGCTTCGCATGAACCTGCATCTTGGTTCAAAATTTCAAAGCTCCTTCGCCAAATCTGCGAGCCTGAGGCGACGTAATATCAGTCCTTTACTACAGAGATCATTTTCCTTGATGTTAAGAAGTATAACTTCGTTTAACTGACACTCACTATGAATTAGTTCCCTTGTCACTCTTGACTTTCAGTGGATCAAACTTTCTTATACTATCCTCGATTGCACATTTGCATCGACCTAAATACTTCCTTCGTGTTCCGATTCAAAATAAAAAGTGCCATTGTTATATTTTAAACGAGATTTGTTGTCATTTATATCATTTTTGATAATCTTCTACCTTGAACGTAAGGTGATTTGTGAAGATATAAAAAATGTTTATCAAGAGTTATGTGGAAACGAAGGAGACATAAGAGCATTTTTAGGTTAGAATTTTATAGGATTTCAAGGGTTTTTTCAATTGAAATGCATATTTATTTCTTATATTTTTTTAAACATTTTGTGGACAAATTTAGTAGGGTATTACAGATAATAATTTTTTTAGGTTAGAGTTTCATGGAATTTTAAGGTTAATTTAAACAGAAATACATTTCTGTTTCTTATACAATTTTTTGATACATTCTTTCTTTTAATTTAGTAAGGTATAATATAGGAGTAAGGGAGTCATCTAATGGTAGCAACTTTTTAGGTTAGAATTTTATGGAATTTCAAGGCTAATTCCTTAAATTAAAATACATATTCGTTTCTCATACATGAAACATTTGGTAAGGTATAATATACAAGTCAGAGATTTGTGAGATGTTTTAAATATTTCCGTAAAATATCGCACATTTTATGAACTTAATAATTTGTTTCATATGTGAATAAGATCATGATATTAATACTTCCCTAAATGTCATTTTACGTAATACAATTATTTAATATTTTACAAAATTTTTATTTGTTACATCATGTATTATCCACAACGTTTGTTATTTATTATTAATTTGCAAACTAGAATTTTTAAATTATTTTTCCACATCAATTTATGTTTTTATAAAAATGTCCTGTATTCACCTTAATATTTTTTATTTATTATTAATTTTCAAGCTGGAATTTTTAAATTATTTTTCCACATCAATTTATGTTTCTATAAAAATATTCTGTATTCACCTTAATATTTTTTATTTATTATTAATTTTCAAGCTGGAATTTTTAAATTATTTTTCCACATCAATTTATGTTTTTATAAAAATATTCTGTATTCACCTGAATACTTTTTATTTATTAATTTTCAAGCTGGAATTTTTAAATTATTTTTCCACGTCAATTTATGTTTTTATAAAAATGTCCTGTATTCACCTTAATATTTTTCATTTATTATTAATTTTCAAGCTGGAATTTTTAAATTATTTTCCCACGTATATTTTGAACGCAACAAAAAATAAAAGAAATAGGGAAATATTGTGTGATTATCTCTCCAATAAATTTACACTGAACAGATGTTGGAATCAAAATTTTGTTTTATGATAAAACAAACCACTTTGTTAGTACATATACTGCTACTCCCGATAAAATGACGATACGAGCAAGCAAAACAAGTGAGGAATTAAGATAATTAGTGATAAAGATATCATCTGTGTAGTCCCTGGTATTCTTCCTACATACAAAACACAAAGTATGCTAGTAAAATATATATATACACAAATTTTCAAATTAAACATAAAAATAATACAAATATTATATTATAATTATTATTATAAATGTTGACTTTCTTTATTTTCAATTTCATTTAAAAATTCCTAACTTTAAAACAGCAAATATAATATCAACATAACTTCTCGCTTTATCTACATTTTTTTATTAAAATTACATCAACGATTTCATATATAGATTTTTACTTGTCACGTGCTTCAAAAAATAAAAAAAATATTGATCCATGTTAAATCGAGTAAATTCAAAAGCACTTTTTAATTAACAAAAAATGCGAAAAATGTTAACTGACCCACAGAGTGGATTAAAATCATTTATATCTATCGAAGAAAAAACGAAAAATACTTTCTCAGTTATTTGATATAATAAAGTGTGTATTTTAATTATGCGCCCAGCGGTACAATATCTAATTGGTAATAAATTTTGTAAATCCCATAAATCTTCTGTGACATACATCATAAATATATATAATTTTATGCAATGTGATACCATGCTTTTGGCCAGTAATATATCGTGTAATGTGGTTATTACTGTGTTTGCATCTAAATGAGTTCGCTAAGTAACTTCGCTGATTAATCCACTAAATTCTATAAAACACACGGATAGCCCTTCATGTATCACCCATATCCTTTCATTTTACTCGTATTATAAGTCACTTAAAAATATTTTATTGAGGCCATTTTGAATATTGAGATATTATTCTAGTGCATATATTTTCAGTATTAAATTATTAATTTACTGCACATATTTTCAGTACTATTTTATTGCGGACATTTTGAGTATTGAGATAATATTCTAGTGCATACATTTTTAGTATTAAAATACTGCACATATTTTCAGTATTAAAAGACTACTTTATTGCACAGATTTTCAGTATTAAAATACTTTTCTACTGTACATATTTAAGTATTAAAATACTACTTCATACATATACATACTACTATATATTACTATAATATTTTGCGTATTTTAATATTATTTTGCACGCATATTGAGTATCAATTTACTATTTCAATGCATACATTTTCAGTAAAAAAATACTACTTTATTGCAAATTTTTTATTATTAAAATACAATTTGACTGCACACAGTTTTAGTATTAAAATACAATTTTATTGCGCACATTTTCAGTATAAAAGTACTACTTTATTACACACAGTGTTTCCCACTGTATATGTCCATAGTTCAATACTTTATTATGCCTCTAACCATAGCCGTCCATTTAGGTACATTTTAAAATGCATACCAGTTGCGCGATGGAAACTTCAATATGGCTACTAAATATAGAAACACTTGTGGTAAAGTATATGTTTCAGTACGATTTTCTAGCTAATCCTTCGATCGTGGAGGGAACATTATCGTTCATAATGTCTGATTATGAAAATATTAACATTTCAATTTGATTGTTAAACCGATTATCTTGCTGAACATTTCAAAATCATCACATACTACTTTATTGAACATGTCGAAGTTGGGATAACATATTTGAATATTATTTTAGTTATTCATATTCCTATATTCCCAATCCCTATATCTTCAATCAACACATCCTAAAATTTCTGCATCCCCAATCGGTATACTCCCAATCTGTATATCCCCAGTCCCCATATACTCAATCCCTATATCCCCAAATCTACACATCCCAAAATTACTGTATCTCAAATCCCTATATCCCTAAATCCACACATCCCAAAATTTCTGTATCCCCAATCCCTATATCCCCATATTCACACATCCTAAAATTTCTGTATCCCAAAATCCGTATATCCACAATTCATATATCCCCAATCCCTATACTCCCAATCCCTATATACCCAATCCCTATAGCTCCAATCCCTATATCCCCAATCTCTATATTCCCAAATCCACACATCCCAAAAGTTCTGTATCCCCAATCTCTATATCTCCAATCCCTACATCCCCAAATCCACACATCCCAAAATTTCTGTATCCCCAATCCGTATATCCCCAAATCCACACATCCCAAAATTTCTGCATCCCCAATCCCTATATCCCCTATCTCTATATTCCCAAATCCACACATCCCAAAATTTCTGCATCCCCAATCCCTATATCCCCTATCTCTATATTCCCAAATCCACACATCCTAAAATTTCTGTATCCCAAATTCCTATATCCCCCATCCCTATATCCCCAAATCCACACATCCCAAAATTTCTGCATCCCCAATCCCTATATCCCCTATCTCTATATTCCCAAATCCACACATCCCAAAATTTCTGCATCCCCAATCCCTATATCCCCTATCTCTATATTCCCAAATCCACACATCCTAAAATTTCTGTATCCCAAATTCCTATATCCCCCATCCCTATATCCCCAAATCCACACATCCCAAAATTTCTGTATCCCCAATCCCTATATCCCCAAATCCACACATCCCAAAATTTCTGCATCCCCAATCCCTAAATCCGCAATCCCTATATCCCCAAATCCACACATCCTAAAATTTCTGTATCCCAAAATCCTATATCCCCAAATCCACACATCCCAAAATTTCTGTATCCCCAATCCCTATATCCCCAAATCCACACATCCCAAAATTTCTGTATCCCCAATCCCTATATCCCCAAATCCACACATCCCAAAATTTCTGCATCCCCAATCCCTATATCCCCTATCTCTATATTCCCAAATCCACACATCCTAAAATTTCTGTATCCCAAATTCATATATCCCTCATCCCTATATCCCCAAATCCACACATCCCAAAATTTCTGTATCCCCAATCTCTATATCCCCAAATCCACACATCCCAAAATTTCTGCATCCCCAATCCCTAAATCCGCAATCCCTATATCCCCAAATCCACACATCCTAAAATTTCTGTATCCCAAAATCCTATATCCCCAAATCCACACATCCCAAAATTTCTGTATCCCCAATCCCTATATCCCCAAATCCACACATCCCAAAATTTCTGTATCCCCAATCCCTATATCCCCAAATCCACACATCCCAAAATTTCTGCATCCCCAATCCCTATATCCCCTATCTCTATATTCCCAAATCCACACATCCTAAAATTTCTGTATCCCAAATTCCTATATCCCTCATCCCTATATCCCCAAATCCACACATCCCAAAATTTCTGTATCCCCAATCTCTATATCCCCAAATCCACACATCCCAAAATTTCTGCATCCCCAATCCCTAAATCCGCAATCCCTATATCCCCAAATCCACACATGCCAAATCTCTAGATCCTAAATTCCCAAAATCCTTTCCTTACAACCCCATATGTATTCCTACATTCCTATATCCTTAAATCCCCATATCCCTTTACCCTTACCCATATTGCAATATTCCTAGATTCTTATACCACTGTACTCCTACGTACCTATATTCCTATATTTCTATATCCCTATACCTCTAAATCAGTTCATCCTTAAATTATCACATCTCCAATGAATTCTAACCAAATGTGAAATATAACATTGTTTTTATAGAATTTTAAAATTGTTCCCCGTATCCTTATCATATGTACATATTTCCTCCACGCACGACACAGAGCAGAAAGAGCTTCGGTAGCTTCGGACACTTTAAACGACTTCGTTCTAAATACACGAAACGCTAGCAACTTTCAATTAATAAACTGTCCTGCAGATAGAAACGCCACAATTGCGACGCTTAATTAATCCTCATGTGCTCGCAGCAAAGAGAATCGCGAGCGGAGTGCCTCTTTCCCAAAATGAATCTAGAACGGGTCTTGCAAGTACACGGCTACCGACCTTCAAAAATATACAATGCTGCGAGCGAAAATAAATTTTATCGACAAATAAAAATGCGGATTCGGACGTCTGGAAAATCGACGTAGTTTTATCGGAATTCCTTGCGGAACCGAGCGATCTGTTTAGAAAGTAATAAGATCGACATTCCAAATATTTTCACTGTAAACTTCGCTACCGAGTACGGTAATTTCTTTCAGAATGGGATATAATAAGTTTTCTGAAGAAACACACATTTCGATATACTGAAGGAGTACGAATTTTCAGAACCTTTTTATTCGGATGGAGATTTTGAAGAAATGAAAATTTTGAAAATCGTCATTTAAGATTACAGGAAGGGTCAAGTGATTAACATTAAACCTAGCATATAATTTATACTTACTTTCAAATTAAAAATGAGACTCATAAATAAACGACAACACATTAATTTTTTAGGCGAAAGTCGATGCGGATTTTAGGAAAACTGCCTTAATTTGTGTGACTTAAAATAAGACTTGTCATTTGATCGAATTGGTCGTTTAGTGGTAAGTTACACACTTTAAATTGTAATATTTGTTAAGGTACATTTTGAAGAAGTTGAGTATGTGGATTATGTTCATTATGTTGATCATGTAGATTATATTGATCATGTTAATTATACTGATCATATTGATTATATTGATTATATTGATTATATTGATTATATTGATCATATTGATTATATTGATTATATTGATTATATTGATTATATTGATTATATTGATTATATTGATTATATTGATTATATTGATTATATTGATTATATTGATTTAATTGATTATATTGATTATGTTAATTATGTTGATCACATTGATCATGTTGCTCATGTTGATTATGTTGATCATATTGATCATATTGATCATATTGATCATATTGATCACATTGATCACATTGATCACATTGATCACATTGATCACATTGATCACATTGATTATATTGATCATGTTGATTATGTTGATTATGTTGGTCATGTTGATTATGTTGATCATGTTGATTATGTAGATTATGTTAATTATGTTGGTCATGTTGATCATGTTAATCATATTGATCATATTGACCATATTGATCATATTGATTATATTGATTATATTGATCATATTGATCATGTTACTTATGTTGATCATGTTGATTATATTAATCATGTTGATTATGTTGACGTTCATTTTTCTCGATAACGAATTAATGTTTACAGCAATAGAAGCTCGATTATTTATTTATTTTTGCACTCGATCTTTAATTTAAAAGCAAGTATGCAGTACACGCAGTCAGTTTCAGTGTTAATTTAATTTTCCATGGAAGCAGAGTGTTTGATAATGTACAATAATCTTCTGGCATGTGCTCCAGGTTCGCAGTAAACGCAACAGTAAGCACTTTACGATTATTAACCCGTAACCGCTATGGTGGGGATCCGGAGTATATTCAAGTAACAGATGACATCAAGTGTCTCAATAGTCTTTAATTAAGCTGAATCTTATAATTTGCCAACTGCGTGCGTTAATGACGCTTTTCGTTTGAAAATTAGGGAAGTAAATATCAGGATGCACCATAAGACTAATGAGCCTCTTTTAATTATTTATATGAAAACATATGTGGATATAAGAGAATGTATACTTTTGAATTTCAAGATGTTCCTAAATTACATACAAGATTTTTACGTTTCAATGTTTGTTTCTAAATCTATTTTTATATTTCTTAGATTCCTAGATCGCAGAAGAAAGTATTTGCTCATCTAGGTCATCTAGGTAACCTAGAACCCTATTAAGTTAGACTGCTACATCCCAAATCTACATCCAAGGTCTACTCGTAGATTCTTTGATCTTTGATCTATGTCACTCAATTTTTAGGTACTCTATCTCTAGATCTGATTGTGCTTCGATACCTCCATTTCTAGATCCCTCTATCGTTAGATACCTCTATCCCTAGATCCCACTATTCCAGACTCCTCTTTCCTAGATCTCTATTCCTAAATCGCTCCATTCCTAGATACCTCGATCTCCAGATCCTATTATTACATAGATCCCTTTTTCCTACAGATCTCTATCTCTAGAATTCACTATTCCATAGGTTTCTCTTTCCATAGATTCCTCCTCCCTACATACCTCTACCCCTAGATTCCTTCTTCCTACACACCTCTATCCCTAAATCCCACTATTCCCAAATACCTCTATCCCCAGATCTCTATTCCTAAATCACTCTTTATTCCTAAATACCTCTACCCCTAGATCTCTCTATCCCTATATTCTGCTATTCCTAAATACCTCTACCCCTATATCCCTCTATCCCTATATTTTGCTATTCCTAAATACCCCTACCCCTAGATCCCTCTATCCCTATATTCTGCTATTCCTAAATACTCCTACCCCTAGATCTCTCTATCCCTATATTTTACTATTCCTAAACACCTCTACCCCTAGATCCCTCTATCCCTATATTTTGCTATTCCTAAATACCTCTACCCCTAGATCTCTCTATCCCTATATTCTGCTATTCCTAAATACTCCTACCCCTAGATCCCTCTATCCTGAGATCCCACTATCCCTATATTCTGCTATACCTAGATGCATCTACCCCCAGATACCTACATGAGTACCTAGCCCCTATTAGTAGGTGATTCCTGTATCCATATCCCTCCATCAATATATCCTCTATTCCTAAATTTCTACACCCTTACCTAAAATACTATAAGAATTTAACTACAACAGTCAAGTTCATAAATGCAGTACATAAACTGCATCTATTACTCTTAGTAATGGAATTAATATATGTGATGCATATGTGTCGAGGGTGTCCATTTAGAAGTTCAGAACAAAGAGCAGATGTACGAGATATGGAACGCAGTAAATTGTGGAACATAGAAATAAAATTGTAGATCACCAACAGGTCGACCAGTGGACGACTGCTCACAATTAAGTTCAAGGACAAATTCCATCAGCAAGAAGTTACTTCAGCCTCTGAGAAAACGTGTGCACACGGTCGCTGTATACACGACCCTCCGGTGGCTGAGTTACGAGGGGGATGAAAAGTAGGACGAGCATCGTAAAAGAAGTGCAGGCCAAGTTGCATTCCACCTGGTATGTGGCAGCATTAAAATTTACTTTCAGAGTTTCCTGTATTTATTGAAGCTGTTCGGCTATTGGTGGATACTGTTAGGGAAGACCGTAATAACGTTGCAGCGATATACGGTTCGGCTCAAAGTTGGAGACTATCTGATTTCTGTTACGTTGTACGACACTGACCAAGTTCTTTTGTTCTTCATGTTCTTCACGGAGGTATTTACCTTTTTCGTTATTTGATGTTTTATCTTCAAATCGAGTTTAATTCTTAAAATTTTAGTTTTAGATTTTTTCATTTTAGTTTCATAGTAAGAGTTGAAATTTTTGCAAAGTACGAGATTTATAAATTGATACATTTACAAGTTTACAAGTTTAATGTATAATTAATGATAGTAAAAGTTAATATAAATTATAAGAGAAAAATATTCAAATTTATCCAAACTGATAAAAAATTTCTGTTAACCCTCACGTACCAATTTTATCGAAAATAACTATTAATTTTGTTCACTGACATTTCTCTAAGTTAAATTACAAGAGTAGACTATCATTAAATTTAATAATTATTTTCCATTTCTGGCAAATAAAATTTCAAATACCTAGAAAATATGACGTGGTATCACAAAATGAAAAATGTAAGCGAAGGCAAGAGCAGTATTAAATAACGTTATTAAAAGAGAACAGAGCGTCCCAATATTTTTCTGATAACACCATAATTCTTCTCGACGACGTGTCTCCCAGCGATTTTTAACGTTTTCTACACCCCATTGCGAAAAAGAGGAGAGAACAACTGCAACTCGACGCGTTCACCCACAATTACGCCTGGATGCTCTTTAACGAGAGCTTCGAAACACGATGCTCGTTGCAGAATTTTCTAACAAGCAGGATCTCGTCGTTCCATCGAACGGGGATAAAATAATCGTCGAAAGAACGAGATTCTTCTGCGACAACGTCAACTGTGTTACCAGGAACGTCGCATTTAAATCGCGAACAAATGGCTCCAGAGAGGTGTGCAGCTTAATTCGTATTTTATTACGAGCTCGATTCATGACTGCTGATTTTTATTATTCAACGAAACGTCACGGTTACACGGGTTCGAACATTTAAATATACAGTTACAATATTGTGTTTGAATTCAGTGACGCATGGAACAAACATTCATAGAATATAAACAGAGTCGTTATTGTGATTCAAGAGTCGTTTCTGGTTTTCGGTTGAAGAAATTCACTGTAATACAACGGATAATTTATATTTAATTTTATACCGAACATTCTCTACATTTTTTTACCCTATATTACTGGCAAAATTATGAACGTTGCTAATTTTAGCCAGAAATGCGGAATAAGATTTTCTCATTATAGGAATAATTTGTTTCCTTACAAAAGGGGATGAAATATTTTTGGTGGAGTAAAATAAGATTTTCTCATTATGGAAATAATTGTTTGTTTCCTTACAAAAGGGGTGAATTATTTTAAAGGTGGAGTAAAATTTTCTCATTGTAGAAATAATTTTTTGTTTTCTTGCTAAAGGGATGAAATATTTAAAAGACGGAGAAAAATAATACTTTCTCATTATAGAAATAATTGTTTCCTTACAAAAGGGATGAATTATTTTAAAGGTGGAGTAAAATTTTCTCATTATAGAAATAATTTGTTTTCTTACAAAAGAGAATGAAATATTTGAAGGGTGAAGTTAAATACAAGAGAAGAGTTCTAATATACAAAAATAATATGCAAAGTTATGAACAAATTACTGTGTAAGTTATAGGACACATAGAAATGTCAGTAAAAATAATGTGGTAAATACAATAGTAAGATATAAGGTTAAATATGAATCACCAGAACCAAAGTAGAACAAAATTTACACAGTTATTTATAGCTTCCAATATACACACTTTAATCCCCCGCCAGTTATGGTAGATAGAGGAAAGAATTGGTCGAAAGATGCCTCGTTTTCAGTTCTTCTGTCAAACAGTAATGAAGTGTCGAGAAATGCGAAAAACGAAATGTATTGAGTGCATGCGAAAATGTGCGCATATGACCTATTTTTAGACTTGTATCTACAACCAAAATGATTTAAACTTGAAATGAAATATTCGGAGTATTTATACAATTAAAACTTGGAAAGGGGTAAAAAGGGGTACATATTAAATCAAGTTCTTTCTTCTTTCACAAGGGTGAAAAGGGGTCTTTTTGCAGGGGTACATATTAACTCGTTTCAAGTTTTTTCTTCTATTTGATGACTAATCTCCAATGTTTTTCTCTTTCAACAGCCTGTAATTATCAGTCCTTAAATGTTCATTTGATTCCAAATTAAAATAAAATCACATTTCATCTTTTTTCTAGTTTATTTCATTTCATAGCAGTTCACTGAATTTATAAACGCCGATCAATAATCCCAAAACAAAGTTTTCTGAAAAATGAACCGAACTCTGCACAAGTGCCACATAAAAAAATTCCTTCATAATTAACAGGTCCATGAACTGATTGCTACTGAACAAAACAAAACACGTTTATTCAAGAACAAAAATACAAGAATTGAACAAATAGAAATGAATGGCGATGAAAGTACATAGATAACATACAGCGCATTTAAAAAGCTAAAACACAAAAGCACGAAAATAATAATTGGATTACATACAAAAACAAACATTCCAGGAAATAGATAAATCATTATGGTTCTTCCTTCGATGTCCTAAGCACGTGCTTATTCCTAATGGTTAATTCAGCCGTGTTTACAGTTGTCAATTCGAATGGGGTGAAATTTCAGCCCTTAATAGTCTTTAAGGGTTATTACCATTCCGTGAACAACTTATCGTCGAAGAACGAGCTTTATATCATGATCATAGCGAGAGTTTATTAGTAAACTTCCAGTGTTTATTATCAAAACTTCCAGTTAGAATATCTTCCAGTGTTTGTGCTATTATGTCTTCCAGTGTTTACGGTAAACTGTCTTCTATTAAAACGTCCGTCAGTGTTTATGCCAGTATTTATAAAAAAAGATCGTAATTGATGAATGAATGAAAAGTATAAACCGCACGTGAAACAGTTCCCTTGTCCTGATCGAACCATCGCATTTTTACTTACCCGTTTACTCGTTCTGAGTCAACATTTTCTACATACGTCATCGTACACGCGGTGCATGCTTACGCGTGCGCGCGCGCGTGACCATCCCTAAAGGAACATAAAACCCACACACGCATAGAAAAACCGTACACGCATACAGCCAGTCACGCACGTATCGTTCGTCTATCAAAGCTTTCTACGAACGGTGTGTGTCATATATCTCTTTCCCTTTCTACCATTTCGACAGAACTGCCCCCCTCATCACACCGTTGCAACGAGCACAGCTGTCTCGTTCTTTCTCACGTTTTCGTTACTCACTTGCCGATAATCTCGCAGAGCTCGTAAACCTCGTCGAAGAGAACCTCGTCGTCCGCCATAGTGGCGACGAGGAGGAGGCCGAGTGAGTCGACCGAACGAGGGGTGTAAACGCGCCAAAAGGCGCGTCAACGCTATGCGAATTCGTAATAATTCGTGAAGGTGTGCAATCTCTTTCCTCTCGCGTCTCGTGTGGCTTGGTCCGAGCACGTCGTTGCTGTCGTGTGTTTCGTTTCGTGTCGTGCCGTGCGGAATACGCGGCGGCGTGAACGTAGCCACGAATCGTGGATTCACGGCCGTTCGCTTCTCCCACCCTCTCTTCTCGCGCTGTCTCTTTCCGTCACGGAGCAGCGGCGGATACGTTCTCCTCTACGCACACGTTACGCACAAACACACATCTATAGGCGGCACACAATCGCGGATAATACAGCCGTGTATCACGGCCGACCGTGGTCGCACTGGCACTCGATCAGTAGACACCAGTCCGTAACCGTAGAACGGAGTTATGTTGGTAAACCGTGCGTGCGGGATCGCACGATGGCAACGGAGCCGAATACACAATCGACACCGCCTTTAAACTTTCGCTTGCTCACGCCGGCTAAAGTCAGCGTATACAACTGACGGTAATACGTAGCAGGGACGTTAACACGCTGGTGTGCCGTCCACCTCGGCACAAAGAAAACCGGATCCGCTCGAATCGGTTACCACAACGAGACGGTCAGTCTTACGATCGAGAAAGACCGACCTACGAAAAACGGCCAGACAGACACTGCACACACACTTTCCTCGTCTGTCAAAGGCTGGACGAGTAGACTCACTCGCTCCGAAGCAAGACTGGTTGCATAAAACGCGGCGAGCGACTGCGCCGACTTACATCTGCCCCTCTGCCCCGACGGAATATCAGCGCAGCGATGGTGGGGCGGGCGTGGCGCCGCTTCGCGTGCAACCTTTGGCGCTTTAACGCGATGCGCCTCTTTGCTTCTTTTTCTTTGGCCGTGTTATTCCCTTACAATCTGTACATTCGTACTCTGTCGAAAATAGGATTGTCTTCATCAGCCGTCGATCGTTGCGATCAGATTTTTATGTGACAGGCTCTTGTGGTAACTTCACTCACTTATGGTAAAGTCGCTTATGGTGACTTATCGGTTAGGGGATTGTCAAGAGACTTGCAACGAATTCTGAATTTTAAAACAGCGTTAATAATTCGTGTACAAACGTGGAGCGGTTGAAGGAGATAAATTGTTTTTATTACGAATAAGCTATTATGCAATATATGTAAATTTCGTGAGATGTAATAAAACGAGTTACCATTTTCGAGTCGCATACGACGTTATCGGTTCATGGAATGAGACAGCAGCGCTGAGGTAGAAATGCACCTGGTACTAAAGTGGTGGAAATTGGAATTGAATGTAACGATTGTCAATCAATTCTTTTCGACACATTGTATGTATAGAGATATGTAGTTTATTTATATCACCTTTATAACTGTAATGCGAAATGCTTTGTCTGGATAGAACAAATAAGATATAGAATAAACCTATCGTTTTATAATACGTCTTATGTCCCTCATATTTAATATCTCGTGGCTCAGGGCACAGATGGATACACAATAGGCCTATGTCGCAAAAATAATATTTTCAAAAACTTATTTTGAACGTTTATTTAAATACGTGTGCTTGATTAAAGGACTGCATACAAAATAAACAGTGAATGGTTTTGTTGTTTTATAAAATTGAAATTGTTTAAACAATAGGATTGAATTTAATTAGTCTTTTAACATTAATCATTTGTTCACAAATAAAACCGGAAGTCTTCTTGATCGACGGCGAAGGAGAATTGAAGAGTTCTTCATTAGCGACGGCTTTTATGATCACCACAGTAAGGATTAGGCTAATTAGGATTAGGCTAAGAGTGGTTAAAAATTGATAATAGTTTGGTCAGGTAAGATGAGGTGTTCAAGTTATGAAAGATGTAATCGTTCTGCAGAACCAAAAGCAGTTTTCCTCCGGAAGTTGCAATTGCAATTCCAGGATTAGCGGTGATGGACTATGGACTAAAAAATTGTCGTCCATCTAGCGGTGAAGGGTGGAACTACAAGAATTTTAAATTGCAATTTTTGACAAAATAAGCGAATTTTAAGTACTTCTGAGGCTTGTATACCGTTACATGATCAAATTAGAAGTGAAATAATATCATAAAAGATTGCTCAGAGCTCTGGAAAAGAAAATAAAAAAAAGGTCATTTTATGGACAAAAAATTGCAGCGCCATCTAGCGGCGAAACAGATGAACTAATCGAAAAAATCGTATGTCCGAATACGCATATTGGAAAAATATAAAAAGTCATATTTCGTAACTTTCACCGCATATTATGCTTCCTGAGACATTTCTAAGCAAATTTTTATTAACATTTGATGCGTTTTATTGCCGATTAAGCCCAAAAAATCGATATTTATTGAATTAGGTTCAAAACGGTACACGTTGCGCCATCTAGCGGTGAGCGGTGGAACTAAAAATCACAAAATTGCGATTTTCTGCAAAATTAGCGCATTTTATGCAATTCTGAGGTTAAAATATTGCTCTGGGATCTCTTCTGGACTGAAATAATGTTAGGAGTACTTCCTTAGAGTGCTAGAAACGAAAATAAAAAAATAGTGCAGTCCATGGACTAAAAAATTGCCGTCCATCTAGCGGTGAAAGGTAGGAACTAATGGAGCGAAATTTGAAATTATACCCCTTCGGAAATATTGGTTTTCTGGGCTTAATCAGCAATAATATGCATCAAGTATTAAGAATAATTTACTCTAAAATGTCTCAGGAAGCATATTAATGTGGTGAAAGTTACGAGATATGGCTTTTCATAATTTTCTTATATGCGTATTCCGACATACGATTTTTTCGATTAGTTCATGTGTCTCGCCGCTAGATGGCGCTGCACTTTTTATCCATAAAATGACCTTCTTTTTATTTTATTTTCCAGAGCTTTCAGTAAGCTTTTGTAACATTATTTCGCTTCTAATTTGATCATATAACAGTGTACAAGCCTCCAGAATACTTAAAGTTCACTAATTTTGCCGAAAATCGCATTTTTTTATTTTTGTAGTTCCAACTTTCACCGCTAGATGGACGGCAATTTTTTAGCCCATGGACTGCACTATTTTTTTATTTTCGTTTCTACCGCTCTGATGAAGTTCTTATGGCATTATTTCAGTTCTAACGACAACACAGAGTGATGTGTGACCCTCAAATATGCGGAAAATGCGTTAATTTTGCAGAAAATCGCAATTTTGTGATTTTGTAGTTCCACCGCCCACCGCTAGATGGCGTCACCAGTACCGTTTTGAACCTAATTCAATAAATATCGATTTTTTGGGCTTAATCGGCATTTATATGCATGAAATGTTAATAATAATTTGCTTTAGAATGTGTCAGGAAACATAATATGCCCAGAAAGTCCATGCAAAATGACTTTTCATATTTTTCCAATATGTGCATTCAGACATGCATTCTTTTCCATTAGTTCACCTGCTTCGCCGTTAGATGGCACTGCACTTTTTGTCCTGTGGTCTGTAAATAAATAAACAATTTTATTTTTACGATTTAATCTTCTCTCAATTATTTACAATTGTTTAATTTTCTTCTGAGCACAAACTTTAAACTTTAAATTCTAATTTCAAATTATGTAATTTATGGAAAAGTTTGATTACAAGTATTTTCAAATCTTGCCGCTACATGGCACCACATGTACCGTTCTCAAAGCCCGCACTGATATAAATTAAAAAAAAAGAAATTGAGGCAAAAATGGGCCATCCACCATATTAATTTATCAAATAAGTTTATCACCTTTCTTTTAGTGATCTTACATATCGTTCCACTGTTACGCTGATTAATTAATCGTGAAATAATCTTACCGGTTCTTCAGCGGTGAAGAATGCACATACAATCACGTGCAACTTAGACTTTCCTTAATTAAAAGGAAGTACATATAAAGAAAGAAGTATTCCACTATCCGTCTTGTGTGTCCATGTTCTGTAATGTGCAAACATAGGAGGTTCCGGGTTAACCTCTCCCTAGATTTTTTCCTGGTTCCCCTCAAGACTGAATGCAAGATGTGGGAATCCCCTCCTCCATACATTTATCATTAATCAAGAAAAGCTTGCGTTGCATCCTAGTATACCTTATTTGTGATGTATGATCACAAGGCAGCATGTACTATTCAGCAAAAACATATACATGGTACATATGTACTTTCCTATCTCTAACGTCGTTAAAGTCAGCAGAATCTTGCAGTATATTTTCATGCGTACGAACTTTGTTCTCGTTCTGATGAAAGAAATGTCAGATTATTTTAAATTTTGAAGCAGTGTATTGTCAGAGTGCAAATAATGAGCAATAGAATTGAGAACACTTTTATGTTCACTTAGAGTAAATCGTTACTAAACAATACGGTTAAAACAAGTGTCGGAATGTTCTATATAAACAATTGAATCGCGTCGAAGTAAACGTTGTCGAACTGAATCTGGAACAATCGTCAAGCAGCGGAAGAATACTCGTTCATTTTTTCGTTTTGCCAATGTTGGAAGATGTGCATTCGCTTGGCCAGTCGAAATGCACCCTAAAGTGTTCCAAAGCAGACGATCCTCGTACACTCGTGTAAATTCATTGTGCGTGAGCGCGTAACACGCGTGCACAATTTACCGTGCTTTATACGTGATTCTGCGCGCAGTAAGGGGGATTTGGTGCTGGGTGGGGTCTAAACGATGAATCCCTTCTCTTCACGTATCTGATTCGATCTGATTCGAGTCAGTTTCGCGTAGTGCAACAGTATCCTTTGTGCCCGACGCGTAATACGCGTGCAACGATATCCATGTAATGGCAGCGTTAAATACACGCGAACCAAGGATCGTTTGCAGACCGTAAATGTCCCGAGACATGTTCGGCTGGTTCGGAATATATTTGATGCCCGTTCGAAACCAACGGAATGAATTCTGATTCACGAAAGTGAAGTTTACACACGCTTTTGTATTTCATCTGTCAAGATAACGAACGACACAGGCGTACAATATTGCGAAAGCGTAGAGGAGGTGTGGAGATCTTATCAAACGTTATCGCCGCTACAGTGAAGATACTGACCTGAGTTATTGCTTCGCGATTTTTAGTTTCTCCAGCAATGTCGAACGGATTGTGACTGACGTTCTTCTGAGTCACCTAGAATTTTTGGCAAATGTACAAAGAATTCGCCCTTCGCCTAATACTTATCTGAATCATTCAGCCGAACATCTTCATGGAGGTTAGCAAATAGTATTATTTCTATTTATATATACGTACACAGAGTGCTGTATAATTGTTTATAATGGAAATTCTACTTTGAGGTGTTCATAGTGTAAACATATCGGTATATGGAATTGAAGACTAGTTACTTAAACAAAATATAATCCATTTAATGGTATTGTTACAAAGTGTCTGAATACGCATATTTTTAAACATCATCTGCATTTATATAGATATATATATTTGTAAGTAAAGTTACATTTATAAATTGTTTTTCCTTTCTCAATTTTAGTTTAAAATTTTACTTTAGTTTTAACTTTACAATACTTCATGAATTTTAGTAATTAATTTATTTTTTCTTTCTTTCAGGTATTATATAAAATTATTTATTCATAATGGAAAAGAGAAGTATTAGTGGAAAGGATATCCTCAGAATGGATGGTCTTTTACCACCAACCCGGCGAGTGCCTGTCTGCAATGCAGTCACTTCCACGGATAAAAGGAAGGAGAAAAAATGGTCACTCGGAGGAATCCTTAGACGAATATCCTCTATGAGGGATTATGATAGTTCTTCGAATGACGAAGAAATAGTATATTGTACAAGAGCACCAAGGCCTCGCAATGTATTTAACAGAAAATCTCACAGTAACGTTATTCTCCATCCTGTCGATAAAAATTCAGAGCAGTCTCGCAGTAATAATCCAGACCATGACAGTATTGCTAAATCGTTGGATACATCATCTTTACAAAGGGATTCTGTGCATCGTAGTAGTGACGGATCACTAGATGGACTAAGTAAGAAAGCACGGAAGAATAAGTTAAAGGCTCGAATAGAAGCAAAAAGGGACCGTATCTGTGCAGGCAGTAGTTCAGATGAAGAGTCACATAAATCTTGCAATTCTTTAACCAGATTTCAAAACGAAAATGGTGTACAGAATACACAGAAGAATGGTTCCTGCAACAGAAAGAGTCGTGCTGCGCGTACAGAGCGTTACATAAAACGTATATCCAGAGATGAAGGACACAGGTTACCCGAAAACTTAAACAACATTGGGAACAAACGCAACAGTCTCGAACTTATGAATGAACGATCATCCGTAGCTGTAGATACATATGAATTATTTCAACCCCAACAGCAATCTTTTATCAATTATTCAAACAGTAATACGTTTCCTGTACAAAGATCTGTTGAGAACTTAAGACAATCAGGGGTGGCTGTATCCAGTTTCCAAGCAAGATCATCTACCGATCTCACAAAGCCTCATATGAGCAAATATATAACAGACTTAAATCAAAATAATACGTATGCAAAACCGAATGTTCTGCAGAAGAGTAAGAACCACGATGAAAGTTTATTCGATTCATCTACGGTTAGTACAAATTATCCGGAGACTTATACTTGTACGAAAAGTCGTCAATTCATAAATCAAAGTTCCTCGCCACCCGAACCACCACCAAGAGACCCGCGCTTTCGGGCGTTCGGTTATGGCTGCAATTCATTTCCGTTTAATGGAAAATATTCTACAAGGCACGATGATACCTTGCGTATGAAAATGAACGACATCCACGAGGTCACCAAAGACCACTTGAAAGGCCTAAGATCGTACGATTCCAGCAATGAAATCAGTTGGTGTGGCTCGAACAAGCAATGTCCGCGACGTCCATTGTCTCTAACTGTAAGCTCCACGCAGTCCTGCAATTTATCCGAGTGTACGAACAACAAACATAATTCAACCGGTAGACATGTGGACGACCCTCTAATTTACGAAACAGAAGCAATGAAGTGTCAAAGAAGAAATAATCGCAACGATCAACTGAACTCCAGATTTCACAACTACGATTCTTATACACAAAACACCCGCAGGAGCGCTGTGTCACCTTCCTCTAACAAGATTTCAGATTCCTCGCGTATAAGATCACCAACCAAGCGCGTTCCGAGGGAAGATGAAGTACCTGCGGTGAATTTGAGAACGAAACAGAAGGAACAGCAACGAGCAACCGAGCAGGAAATGTTGGAAAGAAGAAGAAGTTCAAAGAACCTGGAGGAAGCACTTTCTGAGTTGGAGGCGATATACAACAGTCTTCGTTTAGGAGATGAAGATCTTCTCGATCGGGCCGAGCGACGCAGTATGGAAGAATTCAGTTTGCGCCAGGCAAAAACCAGTAATAATATCCCATATATTTCAGAGGATCCAGACCGAACGAAAGACGACATGGCTTACAGAAGGATGCATCCAAAGGAGAGGCCTGCATCTTTGTCGGAAGCGGTCGGTCAATCCGCGCTATCTAATATCAGTTATCTAATAGCCTCTCCAGTGTTAACACGCAAAGACTCTGTCGACGATTTCGACTACACCGGAAACTATCCAGCGCGCAGAGACGAGCCGGACGTGACACGCGACGATGTCGTTTATCGAAGCATTCATCGTGCCAACAACACGTTGAAGGTGATGGACCCACAACCGCCGTTTGGTATACCTTTAGGGCCCGTGACAACTGCCCCTGAAAGCGACTACTTGCACACAACGCCAACAAAGCCGGACCATCCTCGTTCCTTGTACATACCACAATGCGAGCCAGACATTGTTACAGACGATTTGGCCTACCGAACACTTAGGAAAGATGCCAGCACGAAGAATACCGTTGAAAGTAAAAACGGCACTGCGGACCAGGAGACCGCTTTTGGTACCAAAAAGAAGCGGGCAGTTAGATCTCTCTCCGCCAATCTGTATGGGTTGATCAATCACGACGGGATCCATCTGCGAAGGGAACCCAGTCTTCAAGAGATCACGGACCAGATCAGCGACACAGTGATCGACATTGGATCGTTACCTGCTAGGTCTGGTTGCTTCAGACGCGTTGTAAGCGACGGCGAACTGTCTGATTATGATACTCGATGGAGCCCCTTGAAGGTCAACAAGACCGACATCAACGGAAATCACTCTGTCTCGAATTTACAAAGGAAGAAGCTGCGTGTCTACGTTGCACCATCTACTAGGATACAAGATCATGATCAGAAGAGCGAAGAAGACGTTCGGTCACAGTCTTCTAGTGCCATACTGTCCAAGGCATTGAACAATGAATTCTGGCAAGACCCTGTACAGACCAAATGCAACGATACAGTTGATAAAGACACAGATTCAGACTTCACCGCGTATAGCCGGCTGTGCCAAGATCTAGTGAACCTGATAGAAGGGTCAAACGACACGGAAGTGAAAGAAACCGATCAGACGGATACATTAAAGGAGAAGACAATGAGCGAATCTCCAGTGCTGCGTATCCAGTCTCTGGGCAGCCAATACGCGAAGGATGATGAGGAAAATGTTGAAGAAAGTAAAGACAAGGATGTTGAAAAGCTGACGGAGTCCCTGGGTAATCTTGAAGACTCCGAGAAGACTGACGATAGCGCGTTCGACTTCTATCTTCGTGTAGCTGACGAAAATGTTAAACTAATTGCGGAGGCGTTTAGCAGCGTGGCGGATCACTTACGTGATAGTCGTTTAAGCCAGAAGAATTCGCTGACGTCGCAACGTTCTGAAATAGAAACCGATAGTACTGCGCCTAACACGAGTACTCGCAGTTCCGTTACGTATAGTCCAGATGATGCGAACGATGACTTTTTTGGTGCGTCAAAGACCACCGATGCGTTGAGCATAGTTCCTAAAGAAGATGCAGCGATGACCTTGAAACAGGACCACGAGGAAGTGGAACAGGAAGAGGGGACGAATGTCGACCCGGAACTCGATTTGTCCAAGGCCGTTCACGATTTACAGTTAGCAGCGGCGAGTTTGTGCGAGCACGAGAAGGAGATCGAGGAATTAGAGGCGTTGCTGAGGAAAGATTCGAGCGGCAGTATCTCTGGCAACGTTGAGATCAAACAGGATGAATGTCAGTTAGTCGTAGAGGAAGGTGGCACGTCGTCGAACGAAGAAAAAGAGGAAGATACGGAAAAAACTGTACTACCGACCGATGTTAAATTACAAACCGACGAGCGCGACCCAAATTGCGAAGGTGAGAGTACTGATTGCAAGAATGTTTGCGAATACGTCGATATCGCTCGTTCAACTGAGAAGCGTATTTCGTATGTTACTAACCTCATAACCGTAATGATTACTACGTATTCCATGGTTTTGCTGGCTTGTTTTCTTGCACTGCTTGTAGCGACGGTAGCAGTATCATGACCGGCCCATTAACCGACAGTGTCTTAAAATGCATTTTTTTTGTGAAGGTTTGATGCGAATACGTTATCATTTATTTAGAGGCTATTATTATTTGAATTATGTTACTAATGTCGTAGGTCTCCTGGCACATGATCATTCATGATGTGAACCGTTCGATAAAGAGTGAATAAACTAACCGATACACAACGTCGTTGAGCGACATGCGGCAGGACAATTGAATTTTGTGTAAGGTCGAGTTTCTGTGGACTGTTTCAGAAGGAATGATTCGTTCTTGTTGTTCTTGTTAATGTTGTTGATTTAATAAAGTTTAAATGTTAACGACGCCGTTCATTTCATTCTACACATAGGCATATAATTGTACGATTGTTTTTTTATAACTGGTACAATACTTTTCGTAAAAATGGAAGATTACATTTGTAATGTAATAATGAAATCATTTTTTTTTTTATGTTCTGTTTGTGATAAGAAATAGTACACAATTATATTTGTTCGATGGATTTGAAATTCCCGCGCAGAGGGCGCTGTCAGGGGGTTAAATATAGATACTTCAGGACTCCGGAATTTTATGACTTTACAACTTCACAATGTAAGGTTTTTAAACTTTAGGGCTACACAATTCTTGGATTTTTGAGATTTTGAGACTTAAGGTCCGAACAGAATTTCAAATTAGCAACCCTTATTTTATCAAAGTGACAAAATAAAGTTTAAAAAATGTTTCCATACAATTCATTCATGCATAATTTCATAAATCTCTTTCTGTTTGAATTGTAAATTTGTCCTTCAGTTATTTTTTGCTTTTAACAGATTATTAACTAGTAGAAATTAGTCTCGTATTTTACCCTTCAATGAGAAATTTTAAATTTAGTTTAGTCATTTTCTCATATCCAAAAATAAATCGACACATTTCATCAAAATCCTTATGCCTATTTTAAAAATAGCATTTCCGAAAACATTATTTAATAGCATTTAATTGATACTAGGCTCCATAGGATTGCATAAAGATGCTCATAAATTTCCAGGTAATTAAAATAAATATTAATGAATCACAATTATTGTTTATTTAAAAACTTCAAGTTTATGAAAATAAGAACTACCAAAATCTGCAGGACCCCCTTTTCAATTATAAGTTAAATAAGTATGCATTCAATTTAAATATTGTATATACATTCAGGTATAAAAATTTTTAAAACGCAATTTGTATTCTATTCGATACATTAAATTTATCATCATTTATTTTTGGCACAAGCTGCTATAGAACTTAGTATGGTCGGTAAAATCATTTTCTTGTTCTACTGGTAACAAGTTCTTTTTTTAAATCAGCAAACATCAAACTATCCCATTTTTTTTGGTAACATATGACTGAATAGGTATATTAATATTGTTATTGAGTAAATGGATTTATTTCGTGGAGACAAGTTAAATGCGATCGTACCGCAAGAGAGATGTGGCGCATTGAAACAGAACATTGATCGTGTGTAGTAGTTCTACAGTAACGGGTTAGAAGGGGTTTAGTCGAGAGTAGTTATCGATTGCAGACTCGCGTGACGTCATCACGGATCACGCCACATCCCCGCCCATGAAAACTCGGCTTCTGATTGGTTCACGTGCAGGCCGGCTATCTATATCGAAAAGCATGACCGTCGCGGTTTAGCAGGTCAAATCTTCGAGTCCTTACATGCGCATATAAATTGATTTACATCGTATTTTTCCATTTTATCTACGTCCATTCGGTCACTTTTCCACGGTTTTTACTTTACTGCACCATATCAATTAAAATTGTACGATTCCTATGCGTAAAATGTTGAACTACACGCATTCAATTATATCGAAAAATTGGCGGGAGATTTCAAATCAAAATTGGGATCACCTTCTAGCAACGTTTACGTCGTAAACAAATTTGACTATTGATCAAAGTTATAGTCTGCAACGACCTCGAAATTCACCGAGATCGTATTTCGACAGATTTTGTCGTATTTCTCTCATTGATTTCTTCAGTTTTAAGCTTGCAAATTGCAAGATGGCCGCAACTGGATCGAGCATGTATAGAGTAGTCGGTGTTCTGCGCTGGCGTTAGTGCGTACGGAGAGTAGGGTACGTTCAGTTTCGCCGAAATATACGCAGTATCCCCGAAACCTTAATGTGCGATAGGTTAAAAGTTTGACATGTGTTCGAGAAGAAGTGCCTTACAGAAAGAAGAAACGGCAATGTTCGAGTATTATTCGCGGGAATATTGAGCCTGTCGCTCGAGTGCGCGTTACGTGTTAACTGTCGTGAGTACAGAATCGGGCCGACGAGGTGGATCGTATCAAGTTCATAGTACAAAAGCACGTGGTGTTAATCTTTTTTTTGGTTTATCTTATCAAGTGGCGATAGACAAGTCATCGGAATAGTTATTGTAGGGAGAAGATTCAAGGAAGCGTTCGATCATAGCGATCGATCGTGTCGCAAGCAATTGTAAGAAATAATACGATCATTTTGGACGATGCATGCTTGAAACGAGTCACAGGTTCATTAATTCGTTGACGATTATCGTGAAAGAATCTATCTCGTTCTCGACGTGACACGATCACTGATAATGCCGTGCAGACGATCCGTCGAACAGCTGTCCCACCGTCACACGTTCAACGCGTTTACCCCCAACGAGCGTTGGCTAATATCAAGTCTGAGAATTCGGTTTGGTGTCGTAAAACGGAGACCAAAGATCAAAGATCGCCAGAAAATTATAACTCACAGAACATCCCGTGCTAATCACGATACGGATTCAGTCGTTCGTCGACCGCTACGGAGTATATCACGCTGTTGGATCGGCTGCTCCTCGTGTCCTTTCCTCGTTCCTCTTCCTTTACATATATGTACATGCGTGCGTATGTACGTTACCAAACACGCGACCATACACTCACACCATTCTTGACCCTTGGATCGCATATAGTGATAATTTCCTCTTCTGATCACGGTGGGAAAAACGACTCGTTAGTCGACAGGAATCGTCGAACTCGTTAACAGGAAGCCACGAGCCCCAAAAAAAATAACGGTAGTCACGCTAGTGTGTGTACGCGAGGTAAGCATCATTTTGATTTGCAATCGTTTACAATTTTTTAAATTTAAAATCAGACCTGCCGATAGTGTTGGTAGGTTCAGGGGAAGAATTATTACAATCACCCATGTACACCGGACTCTCATTATATTGCCGTGTGTATTCTTTTTCGTTTTGCGTTAGATCGCTATATACTGTGCAGTATCACTATAAATTATATTGCATTGTATCACTTCAAGTTGTATCGCCACGTACTGTATCGTCTCCAGTTGTATCGCCACGCATTATATCGTCATACGTCGCACATTGTAACGAGTTATATCGTCACGTGTTATATTGCCTCGTGTTGTGTCGCCACATATTGTATCGCTACAAGTTATATAATCATGAATTGTATCACCACGCATTATATCGCCACATATTGTATCGCTATACATTATATAACCACGCATTATATCACCACGTGTTACATCACCACACGTTAGATCATGACGTTCAAATATGCAATTTTTATAGATACTTATTGAAATCAAGTTTCTATTTGATAAGTGCAGAGTTGAAATCAATACGTACACTACTTAGTTTAATTTAAAAAAAATTAAACAATTGTTAAGACCAGGGACCTGGAACACCTAGGTACTCCATTGGTACAACACTAACGGTGGTACTGTCCGAAATGATTAAGTTTTTTTCTTTGACAGTTTAATCATATTCATATGTATGCAAATCTAGTAACAATTATCATAGTGTATAAATGATCTGTCGAGGTTCAATTAAAATGATTCTGAATCATTCTCGATTCAAACTTGATGGATTGCACTACTTGTACCGCAGTATGATTCGAGGTTATTCGGTAATATTCTTCTTCACTTATTCCGACATACGAGTATTAACATGATTGCGGTTTTCCGCAGAGAACATCGTCGATAGTTCACACGTCGAATTCACGGTCAAATTTGTACGTCACTGATCAAGTAATCGATCAATGGATAGATTCTGCAAGCGATTTTAATTCTATGTACGTCGTGTTCTGAGTCATTTAAAATATTTTAAATAACCAGATGAGATTTGTTTGTATTCCTTTTATTGCCGGTGACACGTGACACGCGCGACGCCAGTCGTGACGACGCACACGTTAAGACATTTATATTACTAAACCCCTGTAATCTTATTCATAATAATTTTATGTGCTGTTATACCATATTAATGCAGAACCGGTTTCACCGCCATACATTCAGGCACTTTCGCATTTTATGAGAATCATCCTTGTAGTCGACTTTGACCTAGTGTCGAATAAGTTTTGTGTCAGACGTGTCCTAGATTTGAACATCAAAACTTTTATATATTTATGAAGAGCCGCATCTTCAGAATTTCTATGATTTACGTTGTTCCTGTTTCAAGGAACTACCGCGCCGCGGTTGAAAGTATTCAGTGTCATTCGATACTTCATTAGCAAAGACAATAGTAGTGTAATATGACGATGTTAGAGTAGATGAAACTATTTGTGCAACGATACACGTTGGTTCCATGCTGGCTGATAGTAAATTACTAACGAGAATGTAGCACGGAATCTGCAGTCTGTTGGATCGATGCTTTCGCAGTGATCGCGCTCTTCCGTTTATAACCTCCTGTCTACGAGTTTACATATCTATACATATCAAATCTTTCTTCCTGGTTCGAAATATCATTCTTTAATTAGTGATGAAGCAATTAAATATGATTTTCATTCATTTATATTTACATACCTCGATTCATGTCCGTTAAAGATGGAAGTACACATGGTTGATTCCAAAGATGATTTTAGGTTAGTTTTTTTTTATTTTATTTTATGGACGATTTTCAGACTTTTATGAATGGAAGTAATTAGTGATTATGCAGGATAAGGTACACCTCACCGATTTCAATGATCTTGACACAAGTTGGGGTGCGTTTAAATTTAGAACGAAGAGGAATGTTGAGCACGAGCACTCGTTCGTGCTCTCTTAATGTAAATGACCATTGAACAAACAGCGTGGACACATCGCAAGTAGACGCGCGCGAATTTTCGTGAAATTTAAATCGAGCGTTCGAATGTTCAGTACGGTGAATTGAACCGTGTCAAATTGAAGCGGTCGATGCAAATTGTGCCAACTCGAATGATGTATCGACGTTGGGTCAAGTTCAATCGCAAATAATTTAATAATTTCGACTTGTAATTGAGTCGTGCTGAGTCGAATCATATCGCGTGTACTTTTCCAATTAAAAGCGTTGAACTACACAGCTCAAAACGATTACCATATTGAACTATCGCAGAAATGGTGCACAGATTACTTAAAATATTCATAACATGTTAATGTTATGCACAATGCGCAATACATTATCTGCGCAATTACATGCACTTATACAACACGCTTTATCGGTATAAATCGAAAATTAATCTGAATCGCCAGGATTTGTTCCAGCCATTTTGTATCTACGACGATAATCGTCGCATATAATTCGTACAGGAAATACATTACTTTTGCTTTTACGTGCCAATTTAATAGCAATCGGACACGAGCTACAGTGAAGTAATACACATACATGGCGATTAGTTTTGATAGCTACCGTAAACACACAACATAAACCCATGATGTACATACGAGACAAATTGTATGTGTAGACTACGTTCACCTTGGCACAACTTAAGCGTGTAACACGAGTTATACAGGGTCCGATGTTCAATGTCGTAAAACTCGTTATCTGTAAGCTGCGTAAAGTAGTTCACGCGCTTTTCTCGCTTTTTACACAGGGTGATCTTTTTTAATCAATGTCTGCTTTGCATGTGGTAATCATATGCAGAAGAGAAATAAGCCTTAAACATATTACATTTATCAACGGTCAATTCAGACTATTTTTATTTATATCAATCAATATTTTAAACATTCTGTATAGACAAGGTTTAAAGTAAAAATTTTTTATTTGGGACAGGACTTTTAAAAAATTTTGTAATATTAGTTGCGCAAGTACAATCTCTGCTGTGATAGACAAGGTCGTATAATTTTTTCAATAGTCATGGTACAAGGAACAGTAGTTTAGGTTAGGTAAGAACGTGATTGAGAGTTTAAATTCGAAAATTAACTATTCGTATCCTAAATGGTATAATTGTAGTTTGAACGTGTCTGATTACACACGTCCATTTTGCCGGTACCAGTGGACGCGTTAATGGCATACTCGAGAAGCCTACATTTCATAATTAATTCGACGTTACAGCTCGTAATTGGGTCAATGTCGCGTATCTATCCCTTTCTAGTGCTTTTCATTAAAAAAAAAAAAAAAAAATACCCCGTTATATATTGCACAGTTTCTGAATGAAAAGTGAAAGTTGTAATGAATGGATAGAGTTAATAAACTTTTAAATGCCAACTCAGCGATTTTGATATCTGCTTTTTTTAACCAGCAAACACGACACTATTACGCTTCGATTACGATTGCGACATCGTTATACATTTTCAACGCGATTTTTTGTATGAAAAAAATATGTAAATAACTCTCGAGAGCATACATTTTTGCGGAATTTGAATATTTAAATGAATTCGTATTAAGACATCGACTATTATCAGTTTGACATACATTCATCGCAAATTATATTTATAAAATACTGCAATTGTTTTGAACACAGAAATCAGAGTATGTACAATACTTAAAATGTTAAATTCAATGAATTGTTTAATTCGTTATGTTCTTGATATAGGAGACTCTCGTTATATTGCTACATGAGCTAGTCTACAGGCTATATGACCTTAATTTTTATATACCTAGGTTCTTATATCACCAGTTCCCTAAATCTCTAGATCCTCAAATATTTAAATATAATTTTAATACTGCAAAATTCGAGATTAAACAATCTTTAGATTATCAAATTTCTAGACTCCCAAACTTGTAGAACGCAAGTGTCCCTAGATCGTAAAATTTAAATCCCTAAACCTCCAAATTGTACATTCTAAAATTTCCAAATCCCCAAATCCCTAAATCACAATATCCCCAGATCAAAAATTGTTAGTTCCAAAAATCCTGAGACCCAAAACCCCAGATCAAAAATCCCTAGTTCCAAAAATTTCGAGACCCAAAACCCCAGATCAAAAATCCCTAGTTCCAAAAATTTCGAGACCCAACACCGCAGATCAAAAATCCCTAGATCCCCAAATCCCAAAACAACAAAATCTCCAGATCAAAAATCCCGGAACTCAAAATTCCCAGATCAAAAATCCCTAGTTCCAAAAATCGCGAGACCCAAAATCCCCAGATAAAAATTCCTAGATCGCCAAATCCCTAAATCCATGTCCTTAAATCTTAAAATCCCTAAATTCCTAAAATTTGTGAATTCGCTAAATCTCTAGATGCAACGAATCCTCCGATAAAAATCCCTAGCTTAGCAATACGTCGATAATTTTTACCCGTCACTGATTATAACGTGATTCATACAGTGAACATGTTAAAAATGAAGGTTTATAATCATACAACTTTGTCACAGAAAAAAGTTGTTTATCTATCATTTCTTTTCATTTCCTTTCTCTTATCACATAATCTTCACCAGTAGATTATAAACACACCGTCAAGTTATCCGTCTTCTTTTAAATGGGTCTGCAACGCGATATGATGGTACTTTAATGGTGAAGTGGTAGCCTTGGCATAAACGGTTCAGAAGCCAGCCAATATCGAATCAAACTGGAAAGCGGGGACTTAAAGTATTCTGCTACGACGGCAGGTTTATTAGAGAAAGAATATGTATGATTTACAGCATATTTGTCGTGGTTAATTTTCCTATTAACTTCCATTCAAATCAATTCATTTATGCGCCGCCCGTTCCTGCATTCACTCACATACAGACACTATTGTTACTCTTATCACTGATATCAGAACGTACGTACATGTACATATGTGCTTCAATTTTGCAATTTTATTGTGACAACAACGTATTCGACGTTGGACGATGATTGCCCTGTATGCAGCAGAAAGTACATACCCAATGATAATAACTGCAGTTCGTTTGATATTCAATGTTTATAAAATAACTATGAATGTGATATGGAAATTTTATTTTCAATATCAATAACTTTTTTATGATATTCTTTGACACAGTACAATTAAAAAAAATATTTTCCGGTTAGCGGGAATCGATCTCCGGATATTTGAATTACTAGTCAAACAGTTATACCACTTCACCAATAAAATTATGACCAGGTGTGTACTTAGAATACATATTCATGGTAGGTGTTAAAAGTATGTACTTTTTATGTTTTTAAAACTATCGAGTGTTTGCAGTTGATATTTCACATATTGTTTGCAAATGCAATTACTTTTATGAGCTCATATGTGCTATGAAAGTGAAGCATGTGAGTGTTATTTCAAGATGTGTTTTTAAGTTTTTAGATTTCTAGTATTTTATATTTCTATATTTCTAGTATTCTGTGACCCTAGAATTTGTACTTCTAGTGTCAAATATCCCTAGGTTCCATTAATCATAAATCCCTATATTTCTGTGTATCTATACTCCTAATATCATACATCCCTAGATCTCTATACCCCTAATATGCTATATCCCTAGATTCCAATACTCCTAATATCCTATATCCCTAGATTCCTATACTCCTAATATTATACATCCCTAGATCTCTATACTCCTAATATTCTATATCCCTAGATTCCTATACTCCTAGTATCAGACATCCCTAGATCTTTACACTCCTAGATACTTTCTGTATTCTATACTCATAACACACCATATCCCTAGACTCCTATATCTCCAGTATCAGCTAAAATATAAAATTGATTTGATCCCAAATGCACAAATATTCGTTATCAAATTATTTTGTTCCTAATCAGTCCATAATTATATTCATAGCTTTTTTCTTCATAATCAGTTCATAATTATACTTATAATTTTTTGTCCACAATCGGTCGACAATTATTTTGACAATTTTTTGTTCGCATTCTCGATCCTAATCGGAATTTATTCGTTGACCTCTGTTATCAGCGAAACAAGTGGCTCTAGAAGTACCGTGAATAAGCCATTTTTTTACAAGATACGCATACTACCGCGTACGATATAATGGTATAATATACGAGTAGGTATTCGACGAATCGTTGAATTCGTCAGATAAGATAATGTCAATTCGAATCGAACAGAAATACGTTTCCTGGTTCGTTTACATAATTTTATCTGGTATCAGAGGATACCAGTCGTTAGGAGTTTGAACGATGGACCGAGACTCCGTGGCACACAGCAATAAAGGAACATCCGAACGCTCGCCAGCTATTATAGTGGTACCCCTGGCAGGAAGTTCATCAGTAGGGACTTTCCACTTAGGATCCGACGCGTGGACACTTTACTATAGACATCCACACGGTTAATCGGTTCTGTTATACGAAATCAGGTTTTTCCTGTAACCACGTTTTCTACTCAATTCACACATCATTATACTCGACGAGGAGACTTTTTTAGAGACACAGGACAATTTAAATGCCCAAACCGAATCAGGGGTGGGTATTCCGAAGTGCGCATGCGCGCAGTGTGCAAGTATGGCGGCCGGCAAAGAATGGTTTAAAATTTACACATTTAACAGTAAAATTATATTCTGTCATTTCTCTGTAACACATCTGTATTTTCTTGCGATAATTTGTCTTGTCTTAAAAACCTAAACCCCTAGAAAAATTGTCGAACTGTCTAGAATTGTCGAAAGGTGGATGAAGGGTTTGAACCCCTCGAGTTACGCAAAGAACTAAAAAATTTAGGCCAAAATAAACGGCTCATCGTTCTTTAAACGCCGATATCAATAAATTATATCGAACATTGCCTACTCAGTGATTTTACAGTAATATTTGCAACGTCGTGTAATTCGAATCCCATTACGAGGGTTGTCGCAATTCTTAACTGTGTTATGTTATTCATTATATTTGTTCACATTTGTGTTATGAAGGATGAAACAGTATCTTTTTTTAGCCTTTTATTTATTACGAATTTTCAGTATAGATGGTTACCAAATTGAATAATTATTTTAACGTGTTATTCATCAAAAAGTTCGATGTGACAGATATTTTATCGGAATATATTTTTTAACTTCTTTCTGTGTTTACAAGCGTACTTCGCAAAAATAATTCAGATAGAATCTCTTATCATATTCGTGTGTGTACATAAACTTGATTAATTAAATGCGATTAAAATTTAATAATGAAATAATTGTTTATATCGAACGATGATGATGCATTAAACTTTTATTACATTTTTTAATTTCGTTCAGTAGTGTTATGCAACGTTAATTAATTTATACATATTCAACGTAATAAATGAATTATTGAGTTTTTTTTATTGTACCTGATTGAGTTACAAAGTCATGAGAAATAATGCGAGTGAATTATCATTAAGTAAATATTCATAATTGTTCTGTAATACTCTTTATCTACCACGACTGAGGACTTTACGCCTTGATATTAAATCATTGTTTACTCATAAATTATAATCCGTGGACTTGAACATGTCTCAATCGCTTATAATTAAACGCTCCTAGCGATAAACCTAGATTTTTTCTTGCACAGGTCACTTACTATTCAGTCAAAATACAATCTTGATTCATTAATATCCATTTACGTTTTTTGGATCATTTAGAATTACTTATTTGCATATATATTCCATTTTGAGAATAATTTTCCACTTCGTGTAACGTAATAACATTAAATCTGTAATTTTTAATTGATATTAAAATTGTAATTAATTACAATAAAAAATACTATCTTGGAAATAATTACCTTTAGCTTTTAAGTAACGAGAAAAACAATATACCTGTTTCAACAGAAAATAACTTAACAAAGAATTGTTAAAAATAATTTCACCCAATTAATGAATTATTTATTAAAATTTTGCGTGGCGAAAATATTAATTCTAATTAAAAATATTTGTCCTCGTTACTAAATATACCAAGATATTTTGGCAAAAAAACATAAATATTTTAATAACGTTCACTTGTGTAATTTGCTTATCAGAACTGATTGAGCGTTATCATGTTTTTTACTACATGGAATTGATAAGTATCGATACCAACAGTTCATACGTTTCGAGTCGTTTTAAAGTTGCTCTGTTCATCGAACCTGGGCTCATTTAGCAATGTTCTGCTAACTGATGTGTCAGCGTTTGCGATATTCACTGTTTTAACATGACGTATCCGTTTCGTCATAAGTCTGCTCTTCGCATACTTTTATACTTGAATCGGATACACTTGGTACACAGTCAAGTGCGAGCGACGTAAACGTCATCATTGGACACAGACACGGTAAATAACTTAAACAGGATTTACTTTTCCTTTCAATTTTATTTAACACTTGAGTGGTGCCAATCGTCATTATAAATTAAAATTAGGCATTCAGGTTTTTATATGTAAGTTATTTCGAAAGGGACAGTACATTAAAATTGAGGTGAAGAGGAAGTGGAAATTAAGTTTAAATGGTCTCTGTGGTTACTCGTTGAGTGTTGTGATAATTATTTATGTTAGATACACGAAGGCTACTTTTTATTATATTTGATTGATGTGTGTAATACATTTTTCTATTTTAGTCAATAAAGCGCAATAAATCGAAACAGTTCTATGAATTCATCATTTTGGAGTCCTAAAAATTTCTGAAGCAAATTTGAAAATTATTAAGTTCAAAAATTTCAAAATACTAAAATTCTGAATTTTGAATTCCAGAATTCCGAATTCCAAAATTCGGAATTCCAAAATTCCCAATTCCAAAATTCCGAATTCCAAAATTCCGAATTCCAAAATTCCAAATTCCAAAATCCCGAATTCCAAAATTCCGAATTTCAAAATTTCCAATTCCAAAATTCCGAATTCCAAAATTTCCAAATTCTATAATTCCGAATTCCAAAATCCCGAATTCCAAAATTCCGAATTCCAAAATCCCGAATTCCAAAATTCCGAATTCCAAAATTCCAAATTCCAAAATCCCGAATTCCAAAATTCCAAATTCCAAAATCCCGAATTCCAAAATTCCGAATTCCAAAATTTCCAAATTCCAAATTCCAAAATTTCCAAATTCCAAAATTCCGAATTCCAAAATTTCCAAATTCCCAAATTCCGAATTCCAAAATTCCGAATTCCAAAATTTGCAAATTCCTAATTTCCGAATTCCAAAATCCCAAATTTCAAAATTCCAAAATTCCAAATTCTAAAATTCCAAAATCTCAAAATTCCAAATCTGAAACTTCCAAATTTCAGCGTCCAAGTTTAAAAATACCAAAATTCTGCTACTTAAATTATCAGCTCACTCACAATTTCAACAGAACGTGCAAATAATCGATTTCACATTAGCACACACTTATCTGATAGCGTTTAGTGTCAAGTGTACAATTTCCTTCGAGTGACACTCATTGTTCGTAGATGTTTGACATTCGAATGCTTTGTTTAGAAATCGATATCACGGATCGTTCAACGATCCAAGGTCACTGAAAACTATATCGTTACAACGAAAATTTACTACTATTCACGTCGAGAACGTCATCGATTTTATTCTAGGATGTGTTATAACAAAAACTGGACCAAGCATGCATCTCGATAAAATTTTCGTTTTAACCTTTATCGATTTTGCCAATAGTTTTTCTTGCAGTGTCATTAATCTGCATCAAAGAGACTACTGTTAAAGTAGCAGTGGTACAGTATCTTTTGGAAATAAACGGTGACCGGATATAGCCACCATGATCGTGGAGGATAAACAGTGAGTCCTAGTAACATTTCTAGTTGACAAATTTAACTCGCTAATCTGCCTTCTTTTTCGCTCTTTGCTGATATTTTTAACGTAAGCATGTGTGCACACTGCCTGCTCGTGCAACTTTGTATAATTCTCATATCTCTCTTTTCTTTTTGCTAGCATGTCTTATTTATGCAAACACAGTTATTAAGGTAAAGGTCAAACACTTATTTTATTATTTTGTAACATTATCTTCGATGTATAATCTTATGTATTATTCTCTAATTTATCATACAGTGAAGTATTCTGTAAGGTATATGCTAACTTCTGTAATTAGCCATATGGTAACATATTCTATAATTGGCCATATGGTGACGTATTCTATAATCTGCCATATGGTAACGTATTGTTATATAGTCCTTATGGTAACATGTTATTCTATAATTAGCCATATAACAATAAATGTATTTTATTATTTACCATGTACTAGTATATTATCCTATAATTTGTTATACAGTAATATATTCTATAATTGGCCATATAGTGAACATTATTTTATTTTATAATTTAAGTAGGAAAATTCTGTAATTGTCCACATAATGATTATTCTGTACATCAACATATTCTATAATTGGCCATATAGTGAACATTATTTTATTTTATAATTTAAGTAGGAAAATTCTGTAATTGTCCACATAATGATTATTCTGTACATCAACATATTCTATAATTGGCCATATAGTGAACCTTATTTTATTTTATAATTGAAATACAGAAATTCTGTAATTGGCTACATAAATATTCTATAATTCCCTGTATAAAAATATAATTCGTGACATGACATAAGCCTATAATTGGCAACGATAAATATGTTGCATAACGTGACATATGATTGGTAATCATCGTTAAGTGAATAAAGTTTCACTTTCCGAAATCAAAGTTCATTGAAGATACGTTTTTTATCGGAAACGGTGTTGTATTTTTAGTACAAGAAAGATAAACACGTTTTTAAAATTATTTTGGCGGGAAAAGTCAATTGTACATAATTTCTTATCGAATGTCAAATGTCTGACAGGGTTATCTACGTTAGCGAACCGTGTAACTAGTCGAGCTTATCACGTGTCTAGGCGTCGCGACGCGATAAGACATGTGATTGTACGCTTTCCTTAGCCGTACAAGGGACTTCTCGTTCGAAATTGTTGATAATGCAAAGATCGTAACGCATTTATTCAAGGGAATTACGTCTGTCACGAACAAACCACGTTCAAAGTCCGTGGAGATATTCGAATCTTGTCCTCTCCGGACCGCAGTCACGCCACGCGTTTCGCTGTCTTTGTGCATATATGAGACGCGGCTATATATAGGGTGTCGCGTGGCACGAGAACACATTGTCTGTCTCGAGGTCAACGAAATGATAATACGTCTACGTTTTGTTGGTAATTTACCTGGTAGGGTATATTTATGCTACTAGGAAAAGTACCTTCAGTATACTTGCTTAGAAACGCAAGTAGAGTATTAAACTCTTTATTCTTGCGAGAGTTGGTGGAGTATACTAGCACTAATCTTCAAACTTTCAGATCTGCAAATTATTAGCATCAGTAGAATCTTTGATCTTTCAAATTTGCAAGTTATTATTAAAAATTTGCAGATCTTGGAATTGGGAAATTTTTAGTATCACATATTTAGGGACCTAGAAATTTAGAAATTTTTAGATTCACTGATTGAGACATTTTTACATTTTTAGTATCACAAATTTTGTGATTTGGGGATTGAGAAATTTACAGATTTTTAATACCACAAATTTCTAGATTTGTTAATTGAGAAATTTTTACATTTTTAGTATCACAAATTTTGCAATTTAGGGGTTGTGAAATTTACAGATTTTTAATATCATGTACTCTCAGATTTATTGATTGAGAAATTCTCAAATTTTTAGTATCACAAGTTGAGAAATTTACAGATTCTCAGATTTACTAACAAATGTACAGATTTTGAATATTATAAATTGCAAAATTTAAAAGTTACGAAATTTCAAAATTAATATTGTCTGCATAAAACCTCTCACTATATTGCCGATTTCAAGAACTTCCCAAAAGCTCTCCCCGTCCACGGCAATATAGTGAGAGTACACTACCTGCATATCCGTGCTCTAAAATAAAATAATTTTATCACCCAGTATACTCCGCCAGTAAAATATACTAAAAATATTCAGTACTTTACATGTATATCTCTTTTTATCTGTCTTTATGCATTCCTTTCGCACGTACTGGATCAGCGTTCGCATGTGCTTCATTCAGTATCGAGACAATGCGCACTGAAGAAGATAATCCCGCCAAAAATTCTGTCAGTGACCGTCGAATTTTCTCAACTAGCGAATTGCGATCATTATTTTTGCACGCTGCATGCCTCGTGCGAAATCTACTTAATTCTTGCAAGTAACAAATAAAGTATGCGAGGAGACGTAGAGTGAATTTTGGAAAAGGACAAAAATTTATACGCTTTCATTAATTTATGATTACGTAATAATGTTAATAGATCTGATCGAGTTGCAGGAAGCATCACCGGTGCCTTGATCAATAGGCTGACGATGCTTGTTAATCCTCAACTGTGTGGAAAATTTGTTATGTAATGTAATTGATGGGATGAAATTGCTTGCGGCGGTTTGAATTAAACGGAAACATGATTTTCTGTTTTCTTGGGATATTTTGAAAGCGTATAATCAATAGAAGGACAGTGTACATTATTTATACCGTTTCGTTGAATTTTATCAGTTGAGGATTACCGTATGTTTATTCGAGATAGCTTTTACCCTTTCCTTCTTGATTAAACCAGTTTTCTTCTGACTGGGGGAATCCCGAACCAGAAGATTCAAAATATGATAAAATTTTGTAATCATTGATATTTGTATCTTTTTTTTTAATTGCACACATTTGCTTTTATTTATGATCTTATATCGACAAAGTGTGAACATTCGCAAGGCTTCACACTTTATTGTAGTTTAGATCTCTTTTATTGTGTAAATTATTATTAGTATTAATAATATTTTTTTAGTATATTTGTATTATACTACTTTCAGAATTAGTATATTATACTAATATTTCTAGCATGTAAGTATTTCTTATAACAACCAATACCAGTATTAATATTTACTCTATATTATTATCTAATAACAATAAGCATACTACCAGCATAATACTAATACTATTACTTCAAATATAATAAAAAGGTATTTACTCTTATAATAATCAATGTAACTAATATTGTACACTGTACCTAAGAGTATCAGCTACTAATAGCATTACCAAAAATGATACTTATAAAAATGATGAGTATTATAATACCGCCTCCACGCATCACTAATTGCTATATTTTCTTGCAATGCTGATGAAACCTTTTTCGACCGGAAGTCCACGGCTTACGGCCGGAAGCCTTTGCACCCAGCCTCAAGGATCCTAACAATCTCAGCCGAGAAATAAGATTCGTTGGTAAACCTCACTCCTCCTTTGCAGGGAAATGGAAGGCTTCTGGATTAGCGGCGCGATCCACGCGATCAAGGCGCTTTCCTATGTGTACGATCTGCTGACGTTCCCGGTCTATCTCATTCTGCAACGGCCCTGGGAAAAGAAGAAGGCCTCCAGAAGAATCAAGGCACGACCAATTGCGAGGGACGAGCAAAGGATCACTTACAGGAGCGTTGACCCGCCAGGACCGATGCATGTTATGCTCGAGCGCGAAAAGGTCGACACGCTCGAGAAAATGATGACTTGGGTCGTGAACATGCACAGGGAGAAAAAATGCCTTGGTACCAGGCAGATACTCGCGGAGGAGGATGAACTTCAGCCTAACGGTAGAATATTTAAGAAGGTACTTGAACGCTTTATGAGCGTTTACCTTGCTCTGTACATAAACACCAATTCAGATTAACAAGTTTAAACAAAATTATAGCTGTGAATTACAACAAAGTCTCTTGAAAACGCTCTTTACATCTTAATAAACTCTTTTGTATTGACATATCATGTTATCATGAACCTGCGAAGCACTGATGTTTGAGTCTTCGTTGAAATTTAGATAGTGGTTATAAAGTACAATGTTTGAGTCTTCGCAGCTTTGAAATTGAGACTTAACTAAGCTCTTAAGAATAACATCAATCATATTAATCTGACATTAATCTACCTACAACAATGCACAGGTTCAAACTGTGAACTGTTAAGGAACGTAAAGAATTTTGATGTATTTATACTTTTGCAAAGTATATTTGGCTCAAAACAAAATATTACAGTCAACTTTTAACATAGGTTATTACCTATATTATAATATATTTTTTGTTGTCTAATGATATACATTACATGTTTAGCATACCAGTACATTATCTATGCGGATGATTAGTCCACCTTTGACATAAGAACATCCATTCATTATGAATGAGTTTACATAATAAATTATCATGACAAGTAAAAATCTTGAACATGTTAATTCTTTCAATAGTAAGTGTAGGAGAGCTTATTATGATATAAGATTTCTTAATATTGACTTCTACATTGATAACTTAGTTCAGAGTTGTTTTCTTTAATTTGTGATCACTCATGTCCTATTTCACTCACATTCTAAACCTAAGAGAAAAGTACTAATTACTTCCTGGAACGAGTGAACTAATATTTATCTCTGACAAAAACAAGATTACATAGGAAAAACTTTTATGTTTTTCTGTACAACTCATTGTAAAAAAAAAATTACAACTTCTATGCACATTGTATTTAGTGTGTAGCTAAACTTGTAACTTTCTAAGGTTCCAAAACTCTGTAATTCCAGAGTTCCAAAGTTCCCAAACCCTGAAGTCCAAGAGTTGCTAAATTCCAAGGCTGAGACCTACACTGTGATAATATCTGTAATAAAGGAATAACATGTATTATCATTTTATTTCCAGTACAAAATGGGAGATTACAAATGGAAGTCTTACACGGAAGTTAATGGGCTGATGACTTCCTTTAGTCGTGGCTTGAAGGAACTGGGTCTCACGGCTCGCAAGAACATCGTAATCTTTGCTGAGACCAGAGCAGAATGGATGATAGCAGCTTACGGTTGTTTCAAGCAAAATTTGACCGTGGTAACCATTTATGCGACGTTAGGCGATGATGCTATCGCTCATGGTATCAATGAGACCGAAGTAGATACAGTGATTACTAGTCACGACTTGTTGCCAAAGTTCAAACGACTCCTCGACAAGGTGCCAGAAATTAAAACGATCATTTACATGGAAGATCAGTTGAAACCGACCAATACTACCGGTTTCAAGGTCAGTATTTCGACATTAACATATACAAAAAAGTCTCAATAAATATGTAACGAATAGATACCCCATCTATTTGCACAATTTTAATCGTCGACAATAAAGAATAAGGATTCATTGGAATTTGTAAGTCAGAGTAGTACGTAAATGCAAAATAACGATGTTTAATTCCAATTGTTCATTGATGTACTACTTATGCCCTATTAGACTCAATTCTTTATTCATAGCATTAGAATTGGAATATGGACTTTGCATAACGAATCGGATTAACATATTACTGCCACAATGAGACTACTGAAAGTTTCACTAATTAGTTTTTAGTTTTATCCACATGTGGGTAATGCAGTAGTTAGTGTTAAAATTGACTATCACAGTATATATTTTAATTTATAAATATTGCTGATTAATTTTAGGACGGTGTGAGGCTCATATCATATTCTGAAGTAATCAAGAAGGGTAATGAATCAAATGCACCAATGTCCCCACCACAGGCCAATGACACTGCAATTATAATGTATACATCTGGTTCAACTGGAGTGCCAAAGGGTGTAGTTTTGTCCCATACAAACATCATAGCAACAATGAAGGCATTCTGTGATGCTGTAGAAATTAGAGCAGATGATGTTTTCCTTGGATTTTTACCTCTGGCCCACGTGTTTGAACTTCTTGCTGAGAGTGTGTGTTTACTGACTGGTGTACCTATTGGGTACAGTTCACCTCTTACAATGATTGATTCTAGTAGCAAAATTCAGAGAGGGTCCAAGGGTGATGCCTCAGTGTTGCATCCAACTTGTTTAACCGCAGTACCAGTAAGTTTCATAATTAACATTTACAGTGTATTGTACTATAAATGAAATCTATAATGGCTTATGCATATTTTAGCTTATTCTTGACCGCATCTCCAAAGGCATAAACGAGAAGGTGAAGAAGTCAGGTGCTTTCCGGCAAGCGATCTTCCATTTTGCTTATCAGTACAAATTGAAATGGTCCAAACGAGGTTATGAAACACCTTTCTTTGACAAATACATCTTTGGAGCTGCAAGACAAGTCCTTGGTGGAAAAGTTAGGCTTATACTTTGTGGTGGTGCGCCTCTAACCCCAGATACGCACACCCAGGTTAAGATCTG
The DNA here is from genome assembly GCA_945859595.2 of Megachile willughbiella. NCBI lineage: Eukaryota > Metazoa > Arthropoda > Insecta > Hymenoptera > Megachilidae > Megachile > Megachile willughbiella. Next base: position 7,558,352 of record OX243807.1, read on the forward strand.
CCTTTGTGTCACCGTTACACAAGGATATGGTCTCACGGAAACAACTTCTTGCGCAACTGTCATGGATGGTATGTATACTTACATAAAAACGTATGTTGCTAAATGAATTTAATTCTATGGTCCATTTTATCTTCTAGTCCACGACAGAAGTACAGGAAGAGTAGGAGCACCGACTACGGTTTGCGACATCCGTTTAGAAAATTGGGAGGAAGCTGGTTACAGAGTCACAGATAAGCCACATCCCAGAGGAGAGATCGTTATCGGTGGTGCAAATGTTTCGGCTGGTTATTACAAGCTACCAGAAAAAACGAAAGAGGACTTCTTCCAAGAAGATGGAAAGCACTGGTTCAGAACCGGTGATATTGGAGAATTCCATTATGACGGTTCCATAAAGATTATTGGTACGGTTCAATATTGAAATTTTATTTATTAAGACATTAAAATACTCAGTTGGAGTTCAAACAGAGAACCACTTTATATATCTGATTCATTATTTTCTTCTAATGAATTGAAATGTACTTTACAGACCGAAAGAAGGATTTAGTAAAATTACAACTTGGAGAGTATGTATCCTTGGGCAAAGTTGAAGCAGAGTTGAAGACCTGTCCCGTTGTAGAAAACATTTGTGTTTATGGAGACTCACACAAGACTCACACAGTGGCATTAGTGGTACCTAATCCTTATTACCTGGAAGAGATCGCCACTAATCTTGGATTGAAGGGAAAAACCATCGAGGAACTTTGTTCCAATCCGGAAGTCGAGAAGATGGTATTACAGGAACTGATTGAGCAAGCCAAAAAATGTAAGTATCCTAGGATTTTCTGTGGAATATCATTGTGGATTGTGAGGTTTAAGTTTGTAATTTGTTATCTAGGCAAGCTGGAAAGATTCGAGATACCTGGTGCAGTGAAACTGTGTGCGGAACAATGGTCACCGGACATGGGATTAGTGACGGCCGCCTTCAAGTTGAAGAGAAAAGCCGTACAAGAACGTTACCAACATGAAATAAACAGAATGTACGCTTCGTGATGTTGCCCGAAATCTTGCAAGAAGTGTAAAGTATGAAGTGACGTTGCAATTCGAACTTTTTTCATCTTACAAAATAGTACTTCGACGAATCCCCACGTATGAGTTTTGTGGGACAAAGTCGTGTACGACCATTACGGAACTTCAAACTTGAAAACACAAATTTTCTCTGTTCTCTTTACCGGAAAAAGAGTGTCGTGGACTTCGGTACCAGAAAGTCCGCTCACCGAACGTATATTTAAATATTAACGTATAGTGATTTCGTGTCTGTTCGAGGAACAATATCACCGCTCGATTCGATTCGAGATCGACGAGCAGTTTCGATTTATTCAGCCACGAATTATTCAGATTCCATAATTAAACTAAGAGGATGTGTGCGTAACAAAAGGAGCGTCCTGTAATATAATTGTCGTGATACACATAATGCGAAGCGTGAGTGGAAACAAACAAAATGGTGCAGACGATCAAATCCATTGGGGATTGTCACTGTTTATCTCTTTACGATTTAGTATGTTCTCATTCCTCGTAGCAATTATGGAACATCATGGGAAAAAAAGATCGGTCGTTAACTGGTTCGAAGTCGTGGTAATTTTGTAAGTTCACAAATCATTTGGTGTACTTACTTTTAAGTATTATTCGAAATCGTCCGAGTTTCATTTTCGTAAACAACAAAAGGTGTGACTCTTGGAAGGGTCGTTCTATTCTATTGTATACATAATTAAGGTGTACATGTATATATAGAAGAAGGATCGGTTAGCGTTTACTTATTATTAATGTTAAACACGGCATGGTGTTTTAGATTTACATGAATACGAGTAATCGTTCTCACGTATAAATTGAATTTCTAACACCATAGGGTGATTCCTTGTTCAATACCGTCTCTGTATAACGTCATTGATTACGTGCTTGCCTACGATTTTAAATTATTCTCGCGTCGAAACATCACAGAAACTTTCTTTAAACGTAGCAGAATGTATTTGTATGTAAGTGCGTGTGCGCCTGTGCGTGTTGTCCCATTATCGTGTATGCTTTAACACGCATATATGTACGTAAGCGAGGAAATTAGGAAACGTATGTGAATTTATAAAGAAACGACACCCGTAACGAGGAAATTATTTAGTTCATTATTAGTCTTCCTATTCGCATCTCCATCGTACGTGTTTACTATTCTTGGTGTCCTGTGTGATTCATCTTTTTCTATGTTTCAAGTTCGTAGCCATTACTTAGAATCGATCAACGAGCTTTTTCATCGATTAACGTCAGTACGGGTCGGATTGGTTCAGATCAATTACAATATATGAGCAATTGCGTAGTCTTCCCGCTAACGTTCACCGTTATATGTTTTTGTTGTGGTGTACAGCTCTGCACGTGAAATTAGTTTGCAATAGTGTTTAAAGAATGTACAGTTGGTTGCAATGTAGGCTTTCTTTTAAATAGGGGTTAAGTTAGAGGGAGTAACACTCCACCATCTATCTTTAATTTTGGGGGATCAAATATGTAAACTGCATAATTTTCACATTATTAAATCTCCAAATTTTCGAGTTTCAAATTCACAAACTTTTGAGATCTAAAATTTGAAAATTTATCAACCAAAAATAGTGGGACCTCTTTCCCCTATGGCGTTGTGTTTTCTGGGGAAGTCTACCATGCTCGCCAGTGTACTTTAAAACGCTTCTGATAAGGATATAGTTGATATGCGTATATCTCGTCAAATGATTATTGAGTTGATTTGTAAATTTCATTGATGGTTTACATTGACAAAATAGAGCTCATTGGACAAGAGTTTTGTATTATATGATATTCTGATGATGCTTAGTATCTAAGTATTGATATTCGATGCGCAGGTAAATATAACATTGTTTAATATTTCGCTTCTATTTTGCGGCTTGTTGAACCATGACTGTACAAGGAGAGAATGAAGAACAATCGTGATACAAAACGATTAGGCAGCTCGTTCTCCTTTTCCAGTCAAGTTGAGAGTTCCTGCGGTGTAATTGAACACGCAAGTTGTTATAGGCCCGTTGATGATTTCTAATAAATTATTAAGGAACTGTAAAATATTAGATAGGAGATTACCAATTGTCATTTGGATATAATCATATCATCGATACCTGTTATTATGGTTTGTCATCAATTATTATTATGATTACCATTTTGAAAATTATGATGAACGGAAATAAATGTACAGATCTATAGTACACACAGTTAGCATTGTTATTATGATTACTTTTTCGCAATCTGTTTTTCGATCAAGCGTAGATTTTTTTGTAACGTGTGTCGATTTTATAACGTCGACAATAATTTAGCTCTCGCGATAATTGGAAAAATTAAATTAATAAACGAGTATGATCATACCCAATATTTATATACCTTCCTATTTCCTTCCCTTTTCTAGTCTATAAAATGTGATTTTATGTTTGTATTTAGTTATATATTTGAAATTATATTGTTAGAAATATTAAAGAAAAAATTATCTTAAATTATTTGATTTTACGTTAATTACTTCTAAATTTAAATTGCCATGCAGATAAGGTTGGGATCTGTTATAACAACGATCGGCAAATTAAATGTTCGCTAAAGAAAACTATGGATATTCTATTAAAATTATAAATATCTAAAGGATTTTAAAGGAGGCAACTCTGAACGCGCCAACTTTGTTTACGTCTTATTGGCTCGCAGAATGTCGAACGTAATTGGACGCTGCTGTTTATATATAACGCGTGCGCATAGTTAAACGGTTTGGCAGATTCGAATCTGAAGTCGTAGGAGAACCATTCAAGTGTCGTTTTTCATTAGCAGTTAATTTAGTGTCAAAGTGTTATAATGTGTGTTTACAACCGGAAAGCGATCACCTACCTGTACAGTTCCGGAGGTCCTGCTTCAAAGAAGACATCAATCGGTAAGTCAGTCCAGTGCGATGTGTTCGATAATAAAATGACAGAATGCTCGTTTCAAGATATCTTTTTAATCATTTATCCGTTACAAATGCACCAGAAGAAATAATACATCGTAATACATAGAGCAATCTATCAAGTTGGTCATTGCAATATATCGAATCACGTATTCGAAAATTGATAAATCTCTCTCTGTTCTTTGACACAAAACAGCAGCTACTTTCAATAGAAATACGAATATTACCTGCTAAGCGACTCCTTTCACGAGCAAATCACGTAACATCCATAAAATCTGTAAAATCCGCCGCGTTCCGACGAGATCCCTCGTAAAAAACGCTTAAATCTTATGGCGCGCGAACGCGTGACTAGTGCGCATGCGCGAGGAACATTAACATTCCGCCATATTGTGCAAGCCTCTTGTCCAATCGTTTTCAAACGCGCGAGTTTTAAAATACAAATTTCTTAAACATCGTTAAAATATTGTTTTTACAATTTCTCAAACAATATTCATACTTATTCGACGATATATTGTTAGAAACAAGTATGTTTTACTAATGATAAGCTTATATCTAAGATAACACTACGGGATTTAATTTTATTTGTTTTAAACGAACGTTTCACTAATTATGATACGGAAAGTACTTAAACGGTAGTTAGTACACGATTGATACTATGTACAGGTTCTCGTTACCTATTTAGGAAATATGTTGTTAAAATATATTACATTTCACAGTTCGCATTGGTTAACTTTTATAAAATATTTTCAAACAACGAAATAAGTAGTATTGTACTTTCAACATATACAGGTTGTATTCTAAATAATAGAAACTTATTTTTTTAAACAAAAATTAAGATATAATATTTTAATCGACTTCACATCATGGTTTTTAAGCGATTGAGATTGAAATAAAATTATTTTTAGAACTGTACCACCAGCTCGAGAACACTTTATGTATTAATGTTTCAATAAATTATTAACACGTTTGCCGCTATATCGGTCATCGAGGCGATTAAATAATTAGTAAACGAGAAATGTGGGACATTCAGAGCAAAAGAATGACGAAAGAAATTGTTCGATATTATCAGTTAATACATTTCTGTGGCGATCAACGTGTTAATATTTTTAATTGAAATGATTGGAAGAGTCAAGAGGCTTGTACATAAAAATCATCATATCTCTCACATTCTCACTATTTACCTACGTAACAGATTTATCATTCGATTCTTCTCAACAATGTATAATTCTCTAACAACAAATACTCGTTAGACTATGCACGTTCTCTACAGGCCGTTAGAATCAGACCGAGACCCTGGTGTATAATACTCAGTACAGAAGTACATATATTCTAAAGTTTGGTCAGAATCCTTACGTTGTACGCATTAATTGGTATATTGAGACCCTTTGTACAATCAGTGGAACGATCAACGTTGATAAAGTCTCGTTTCTAGGAAAATGTACAGAGTTTCAGGCGAACAATTTCCAAAATGCTTACTTGCGTGAACTTTTTTTATTCTTTAAATAAATAAATACTAAAAATATTGTCCATATTGTACCTACATTCTAAAAAATGACTACGTAGTAATATGTGTATATGTACTTTCGTTCATTTTGATTCGATGGACAATATAACATGGATTTCGTAAATATTTGTATGCACTCTTTATTTCAAATTATTTAAGTTAAAAGAACTATTATTGAAAGTATTTTTGTTTTCAAAGTATAACATTTTGGAAATCACTGTCTGAAAAAGAGGAATCATAAGATCACAAAGATCTATTTACAGGAAGCGAACACATTGATCGAAATATTTTATAAGAGGTGCGTTAATTTCCTTTCACGCGTTTCAATGTGTTAAATAAACAGTAATTAATGCTTTTGAGGCACAGTAAAAAAAATAGTGTACTCGAATTGAACAGAGGGGTAGCCATTTTGGTGGAATAAATGGGAATGTTAACTGCAATATTAATTATACAATTGCAATTTTTTTACTTTTTGAAGTAGCAAAAAATGAAAAACCTTGGAAAAATAATGGAACTGGGGAAACTAGTCAAATTAAGCAAATTAGTAAAACTAGTAAGATTAGTAAAATGACTAAAACTAGTAAAATAAACTAAATAAGATCGTCAGAAAAGTATCCAAACAACGCAACATCGAGTATCAATTAACATTCGCATTTATTTCTGCCGATATTGACCACGCACGTGTTTAATTTCTATCGTAAAACAACACCCGTTATTTCCACGTTGATGTGTTTGTTCTGTTTGCATCTTCTCCCTCAGAATTTTGTTTACACCGAAAAGGAAAAATACGAGAAATTCCGTGACCTGTGAGCTGAAGTGTTAATCATAGCGCATGTCGAGATGCCGCTTCAACCGTGTGCATCCTACACTCGAACATGTTTATTTACACATTCTACACGCACTTGTGTACACGTAAACACACCTGTGCGATCATAATTTAACACTTGAACGTATATCTGAGCCACATGTTCATGTGGACGTAATTATTCATATCTTCGTACATTCAATGCGAAACGGCCATTTTAATTAAAAGTGGCTGATGTACTCTGTCTTTATTTGTCAAATTGGGGTCAAATTAAGTCCTATGATATACGAGTGTACATTTACAAATATGCATATGCATATGTACGATACGAGTGTACATGTACATATGTTTGATAGAAGTATACATGTATGTGTGATGCAAGTGTACATGCACATGTGTCTGATACAAGTATGCATATGCATATGTATGGTACAAGTGCGTATGTACATATGTCTGATATAAGTACACATGTACATATGTCTGATACAAGTATGCATATGCATATGTGTGATACAAATGCACATGAACATATGTCTGATACAGTTATACATGTGCACATATGTGACCCAAGTATACATGCACATGTGTCTGATACAGGTATGCATATACATATGTATGGTACAAGTGCACATGTACATATGTCTGATACAGTTATACATGTGCACATATGTGACACAAGTATACATGTACATACGTATGTAACAAACGAATATTTTATGAAAAAGAAGTTACTATTTTAATCGAAATGGCCTTAGAAATGTACGAAGACTTTCGCGAATGGTTTCACCCGTATAATTCAAACTGGCTGACTTAATAACGATAAATCATATGTATTAAACACGTTGACTGCAATGGCGGACTCATTGACTCGTTGATCGACGGTCCACCCTAGGACCACCCTAACCTCTTCCTATAATAGTTACATTGACACAACCTTGTACAAACCTCATTCAATTTTATCGATCTTTCGTCCAATTTTGTGCTCACAAAAGAATACATCCTTCGTTCGCGAAAATGGGTTAGGTTGAAATTTTATATGAATACGCGATGACTCTCACATTCAGGAATTATTGTGTTCGGAAAAGAGGTTAAAGCGTTACGAAGTTCATGCATATAATATTAAATCGTACACACAAGATCGTGTTATAATAAAACAGGTGATCCACACGGTCAGCGTGTTTAATATGAAAATTTGATATCAGTCGGTGATATTCCATCTTACGATAACAGAGACAGATAGAAGGAAAGCTCTTTAAGCTCCTGAGCTTAGCTTTAATGTAGACAGAATTGTCCTAGCTTATCACTGTTTGGTCATCTGTGGCCACCGCTCAGCACTGGTCGAAAATGTCCTCTCCTCAATTGAATACCACACTCAAAGTTGAATAAACGACGACTCAAACGTTAATCAAATTCGCTGCATCCCAGCGAATTTCCGGTACAATTTATCGCCTTTGTTCGACGCAAACACCGACGTTAAGTGCTTCATTCAATCTGAATATTTTTGCAACATTTCCGAAGCGACTAATAATCTCGTTAATCAAATTGATCTCGGTTGTAGAACAAATTTTAGTTTATTAACGATTTGTTGAGTCAAGTTGACAAAATTTATTCTTTTCACTGAACCAAGTTATTTAAGTAGGAAACATATTTTTAATCTGTATTATAACAGGAACAATCATTTGTTCAATAATTAAGAGATTGAACATTTTTACAATTGAGGTGAAGTTTTTTTCTAATAGCACATTTAATATTTACGTAATTTGTGAAATTATATAAATAACGAAAAATGTATTGAATAAATAATGACAAAATTTATATTTGACGTTATTAAAATTTGTGATATGAATGTTTTACCAAGGCTCGTCGTAAATAAATTGTCTCTAGTGAAGATGATCAATCAATTATTATAATTAATACTAGAGCGAATAGAGAAATAAAATGTGGAATGAAATTTGCATTTTTAGAGTAAAATTCTGAGAAATCACGAGTCTTTGAAACATTCGTTGAATGTTAAAAATCATTCGAGCGTGTACCGGAAGTTGCTGTATCGCCATTTGGCAGCGTAATTCCACGATAAATTCGACTGTCGCGATGTTTGCCAACAGATTTCGTTTAAAAATTGACAGGGGCGACATGCGTTCTGCATATCTAGAATTTCGAATTTGTCTCTACTGTTCTTGAGACTCTGAAACCTTGAACCTTGAGTTGTGGCTCCAACAAACTTTATTATTTCATAAAATCTTCGACGTAGTGTGCATTGCGGTGAATAAGAAGCAGTGTTTCAATCCTCCTCTTATGAAAGCATATTCTCGTACGGAAAGTTTTATTTCTCTCACTTTGTTTCAAAGTTTAGCAATTTTGGTAAAGGAACTTAACTATTTAATATCTTTCGCAACACAAAGGTTATATATTGTTCCTTCCATTAAATTGTAACCTCCATCTTTGTTGCGATTTTGAATTAGTATTTCAAACTAATTTAAAATTTAGGATTTTTTATTGTGATTTTCGGTGTTCAATAATTATTTACAAATAATTTAGCAATATTTAGAAGAATTTTTGTTGCTACTTTCGAAGTTCAACAATTATTTCAAATTAATTTATTAATCTTTAGAATTCAGAGTTTTCATATTTTCGAGGTTCAATTTCTGCAAATTAATTTAATATAATTAAATGGACAATTACAAGTTTCATTTCTGTTATCGTTTTCGAACTTCAATAATTATTTCACAATAATTTATTAACATTTACAATGTATTTTTGTTGTCATTTCTGAAGTTCAATAATTCCTGCAAATTAACTGAACAAAGTTAAAAATCCTTAATATTAAATAGCATAGTTAATTATTTTTTTCCGAATCAAATAATAGTAAATTTAACTCGTGCTCTCATATTCAGACTAAAATATTTTTTTCAAGATTCAGAATTCAAAATTTTTCTTCATCTTTTCAAAGCTCAATTTCCGCAGACAAATTCAAAAAACATTTAATATCCTCCATACTTAAATGTTCAATTGCTGTTTTTCTTTTGATGAAAATTATTAATTAAACACATAATAACAAATGCAATATTTCGAAGTCGAATAATTACTTCAAACTAATTAATTAATATTTAAAATGCATAATTTTGTTTGTTTCCGAAGTTCCTACAAATTAATCGAATAAAAATCTTCGAACCGAACAGCTAGATTCGAAAAGTAATCTAACTTTCCTTCTGATGTTCGAAACGAAACTCGGCCGAAAATCTGCGCTCCCCAAAGAGTCCTCCGATAAACTATAAAATTGATGTCTACTATAAAATTGATAAAACGACGTTCTTCACTTACGTAAGATTAATCGATCCGATTATAGTGTACCTAAAACATCTACAGAGAGCGGAACATTCACGAGCGTGCAGACGCTTTGAGTTTTAACGAGAACAAAGTGCCCTTCCACTTTGCTATAATTACAGTCGACATTGTTAATCTAGTTAAAAATATTCCATAGAAGTTACGAGTGCGCGGAGACTTCTGATAAATTACGATCGCGTTAAAACTTGAAGCGTTCAAATGACCCTCGTCGAAAGTTTCTCGTTGGGTTTTTGAGCTTTAATGACGGATCAATTTAGAAACGTCTCGTTACAAATATATCTGTCGTTGTTCAACAGTCGAAACTTGTTGGCCCTTTTGTTCCTTTGTAATCGTACAGTCGCAATTATCTCCGCGTTTCTTTCTTTGTCTTTTAATTCGTTCCGGAGGCTACTTTCCAGGGAACTACGCTTTTGTCACCGCGAGCTGTACGATTCAAATTTAACGTTAATCTTGTTAGTGCGGAGAGAATTCGATTAATTTGGAGCTACTCGATTTTTTTTTGGGCTCAGTGCGAGAGGAATGGACGGGGCGAAAGAAATTTTATGTTTAAATTTTTTTATGTGAGTTTGAGAATGTAGAAAATTCAAATTTGGGTTTGTGTGGGTTGATTTTAGAAGGTGGGGAATTAGAGGTTGGGAGGTTAGGAGGTGGGTAATTAGGAAACTGGGAAATTAGGAAATTAGGAAGTTGGGAGATGGAGAAATTAGGAAGGTGGAAGATTGGGAAACTAGGAACTTGGGAAATTAGGAAATTAGGAAATTAGGAAATTAGGACATTGGGAAATTAGGAAGTTGAGAAATTAGGAAATTTAAAAAGTGGAGACTTGCAAGTTAGAAAGTTGTAAAATTGAGACATTACACAATTAAGAAATTGGAAAATTAGGAAATTGGGAAATTGGGAAATTAGGAAACTGGGAAATTAGGAAATTGAGAAATTGGAAATTTGAAACTTTAGAAATTAGGAAATTGGAAAATTGGGAAATTAGGATATTGGGAAATTAGAAACTTGGAAAATTAAGAAATTGGGAAATTAGGAAATTAGGAAATTGAGAAATTGAGAAATTGAGAAATTGAGTAATTGAGAAATTGGAAAATTGGAGAATTGCAAGTTAAAAAGTTGGAAAATTGGGACATTACACAATTAAGAAATTGGGAAACTAGGAAACTTGGAAATTAGGAAACTGGGAAATTGGGAAATTGGAAAATTGAAAATTTAGAAAATAGAAAATTGGAAAATTAAGAAATTGGGAAATTAGGAAATTAGGAAGTTGAGAAATTAGGAAATTTGAAAAGTGAAGACTTGCAAGTTAGAAAGTTGGATAATTGGAGACTTGCAAGTTAGAAAGTTGGAAAATTGGGACAGTACACAATTAAGAAATTGGGAAATTGGGAAATTAGGAAACTGGGAAATTAGGAAATTGAGAAATTGGAAATTTGAAAATTTAGAAATTAGGAAATTGGCAAATTGGGAAATTAAGATATTGGAAAATTAGAAACTTGGAAAATTAAGAAATTGGGAAATTAGGAAATTGGGAAATTGAGAAATTGAGAAATTGAGTAATTGAGAAATTGGATAATTGGAGAATTGCAAGTTAAAAAGTTGGAAAATTGGGACATTAAACAATTAAGAAATTGGGAAACTAGGAAACTTGGAAATTAGGAAACTGGAAAATTGGGAAATTAGGAACTTGGAAAATTAAGAAATTGGGAAATTAGGAAATTAGGAAATTAGGAAATCGTAAACTTTGAAATTTGGAAAGTTGGAAAATTGAGAGATTGCAAGATTAGAATAATCGTTAAATTGAAAAATGAAAAATTAGAAGCTTACCATTAGGAAAATTAGAATCCAACCAAAAATACCTCACTATCTATAACCAGCATTGTTTGCCCCTAACACACCCATCTCTTCCAACATTCATTCAATCGATAAACACCTCCATCGCCCTCGTCCATGTATCTTTGTACAAAGCGTAAGCTCGTAATCGCCCAAAGTTTCATCGATACGTTCCGACTAATCGATCCCTCTCGGCACACCGTCTCATCCAATAATTTGCATCTCTCTTTCCACCTTAATCGCCATCCTCCTCACGACTCTTGTCTCCGCTTCCTCTCGCACAGATCAGGCCGTTCGAAGTACGCGTGAAGAGGAAACGTAGAGGGAGAGGTTAGGTTAGGTAGGAGAAGATTGGTCGATTTTTGCGGTCGCCATGAAACGTCAGGTCGCTCTAGCTGAAGTGGGATCATTAGTCACCGGATTTCGGCGTTAGACGGTGATGTAGTACGCCCTCGGTTTGCCCCTCGACGTGGTCGGGCTGAAAAAGACGCCCGGCGTCGACGGTGAAAAGGACCAGGAGGCCCAAGAGGGCGGCGGTAATGTGCGTCAGGAAGCATAATATCCCTCGTGCCGTTTGCGACACTTTTCCCTAGCGATGTAGCACAGGGCTATTGTGATCAATACGGCGATGGTGATGCCCATACCGATGCTGATCCACATGATCTCCTCGTTTATACCACTGTAGCCTTTCCCTGAAAGCATGCTGGATTTATCTTGGCATCGCAAACTTGCACTACGAATATTCCATCGGGGGCCATTTGCGCTTAAACCCACTTGAGGACAAAATTAACCCACTGCGCTGACAAGGTATAACCCATTTGCTATCTCTCCATTTTATAGGAGGTTAATTCTTTTTTAAGAAAATTTAAATTTGGGAAAAATTGCTTTATTCAAAGTACCATCGCTGTTTATCTGCCCTTCGAATTGTGTCAAAATTATTTCTTGTTCCAATACTTAGTATTTAATATCTCTGTGGTAGACATTTGGTAGCCAATGAGTTAACCGTTTGATCATACATGCACATGCACTAAAAGTGAGCTGAATTATTGCTAAGTGTATGTGTAGTTGTGTGTGCATTTTGAATTATAATTTTTATAACTCAAAAATAGTCTAACAGGGGTTAATGCTCTTGAACATTTGTTTGCGGATAATTTTTACTAATTATTTAGTTATGTTAATAGCTAAGTAAGAAATACAAAGTCTTGACCAATTCTGGACCATTCTAACCCCTTGCACTATTTGTCAGGTCAGAACTAACTGATCTATGATATTAAAACAGATGAAGAAATTTGAAATGTTATGTCAATTTGATATTATGCAATTGTCTATGCAAATTTGGACTTGAATTCCAAATTGAAGTAAAATTGATCTGAGTGAGTGCGTCACGAGTCGGACGAGTGCGTCACGAGTCGGTCAAAATAGTGCAAGGGGTTGAAAACTTATGTCTTAACCCCTTAGCCTACAAAATTTTCAGCGGGTGCGTCAGTCAGAGCTGCCTAATTATTACTGCAGCGTTAAAGTAAATAAAGAATGTTGAAATGTTAAATTGAATGTTGCTTAATTATACAAACTGCAATTGGTATCATACTCGAAACTCGATTTTTCTGCAAATACGATTTAGTTTTGTTACATTTGAACTGTCACGTGCGTCACGAGTCAGACAAGGTATAACCCTTGGGCTAAGGGGTTAACATTACAAAAGAGTGCACCTACTATCGTAATACCTATTAAATTTGTATCTAGTAAATATAATACCTATTAGATATTTACCTAGTAAATATTGTTACGGTTGTCGCTTTAGAAAATGGCGGCATGTTTTCACATGCCGCTGTATACTTAACCGCGGTTACCATTTATCGACGGAAATACTCGTTTGCACGGAGCACGCAAATATCGATGATTATCGAGGTCAATAAGCGAAGGAATGCACACGTAGCAGAAATTCTATTCTCTATTAGCACACGTAATAATTTAATATCCCTGTTTACATTACCATTATAGTGAGAGCTGTAAATCCCGACTTTACCAGCCACCCGACCACCCACAGGCATCTCTGCGGTGTTTCCCTTATGTCCTGTGAACCTGAAACAATTCAACCCTTTTGTTCCGTCCATCATAATCGCCGGCAAAAAATCGTGATAGATTGAACCCTTTGTTTCTACCGTTGCTCGATAAAAAGTAGATAAATGATTTCGTGCGATAGGCATGAAAGAAATCGGTGTTTTACACCGGAGGTGCTCGAGGTGATAAAAATGGTTGGTTAAAATACTTCGTGTTTTTAAACAGACTACAAATCTAATATACTAAAATCTTATACAATGTCTGTTAAAAAAATTGTTAAAATTCGAAACATGACAAATCGACTAAAAATATTATACAGAATATTTTAAAAATTTCTTATTTGATACAAAAGTTCGATAGATCTAAGGTTCTCAAAAATCAAATAAAAATGCACCTTGAAAAATATGAAATTTCAAACAGTTATTATTTATCACATTCAGCACTCCATAATATATTCTGCAAAGATTCGGCAGCTAATTTGCACACACCCTCAAATAAACAATTGACCCTTATAATTTCTAATGTCTGATAACAATGGCGTCCCTCGATGCAAATTAGGCGATTAAAATTCTTTTCAGACTCACACTTTGCATACAATTGCGCCTAACGGGTTGTAGTTTTAATTGCACGTTCCACGTAATTTCTTTGTTTGGTTCATTTCCAAAATGCGCTTTAGAGCTAGATTTCCACGGGAATTTATTCTTTGTCCAAGCCGTTTAATTCGCGAAGCTAATGCGAACCAATTTCCTGGACAAAGCTGAGGAACGTATGCCGAGCACGAACCGATTCAACGAAACACTCCCTTTTCTAAGGGTTTATTCCTTCCCTGAAACGTGTTTCAACCAGACCAATGTATTCCGTACAAACGTTTTCTCTTGTACAAACGTTGGCTGCTGCTGCTTCGAATCACACGTAAACCGTTTGCTGTACGTAAAGGTTGTTTCAATAGAAACCGCGTGATATTCAGGCGAATCTACAGGCTGATGCAATAATGAAGCTTTCAGAGGGAAGGTATCATTGCGTAGAACGTAATTTGTTTAGCTTGAATTATGTGTACGTTGTTCATTAGCGAGAAGATTGTTTCGTTGAAAGCACTGGGATGTCGGGAAATTGTACAGGGCGCTTCAAAAGAAAGTATTTTAGTGCTGACACTGCGTTCGTGATTTATGGTTCACTTTATTCGCGTGATACTTGAATTTTTTGATTAATAGAACATTTGTGAGGTTGCGATTTAAGTATTATTGAGGTAAATTATACAGGGCGCTTCTAAAGAAAGTACTTTAACAGCAATATTGCAATTATGATTTATTCTTGTATTTGTTTTTACTCTATTCACATCATACTTGAATTTTTTGATTAATAGAACATTTGTGAGGTTGCGATTTAAATATTATTGAGGAAAATTGTACAGGGCGCTTCAAAAGAAAGTACTTTAACAGCAACATTGCAATTATGATTTATTCTTGAATTTGTATTTACCTTATTCACATCATACTTGAATTTTTTGGTAAATAGAACATTTGTGAGGTTGTGATTTGAGTATTATTGAGGAAAATTGTACAGGGCGCTTCAAAAGAAGGTACTTCAATAGTCACACTACAATTATGATTTATTCTTGTATTTGTTTTTATTTTGTTCGTGTTATACTTGAATTTTTTGGTAAATAGAATATTTGTGAGGTTGTGATTTGAGTATTATCGAGGAAAATTGTACAGGACGCTTCAAAAGAAAGTATTTTAATAGCCACATTACAATTATGATTCATTTATGCATTTCTATTTTCTTTATTCACTTGATACTTGAACTTTTTAATAAATAAAACATTTGTAAGGTTGCGATTTGAGTATTATTGAAGAAAATTGTACAGGGCGCTTCAAAAGAAAGTACTTTAATAGCCACATTACAATTATGATTCATTTATGCATTTCTATTTTCTTTATTCACTTGATACTTGAACTTTTTAATAAATAAAACATTTGTAAAGTTGCGATTTGAGTATTGTTGAGGAAAATTGTACAGGGCGCTTCAAAAGACAGTATTTTAATGGCGACACTGCGTTTATGATTCATTTATGCATTTCTATTTACTTTATTCATTTGATACTTGAACTTTTTAATAAATAAAACATTTGTAAGGTTGCGATTTGAGTATTGTTGAGGAAAATTGTACAGGGCGCTTCAAAAGAAAGTATTTTAATGGCGACACTGCATTTATGATTCATTTATGCATTTCTATTTACTTTATTCACTTGATTATTGAAGTTTTTAATAAATAAAATATTTGTGAGGTTGTGATTGAACTAATATTGAGAATGTACAGGTTGTTTC
Organism: Megachile willughbiella; assembly: GCA_945859595.2. Lineage (NCBI taxonomy): Eukaryota > Metazoa > Arthropoda > Insecta > Hymenoptera > Megachilidae > Megachile > Megachile willughbiella. Next base: position 7,574,164 of record OX243807.1, read on the forward strand.
AAAAACAGACGAATAAAAAGATCATATTTTGTACCTATAACATTTAATTCAAATCAGACATACATTTCTTGTTGAACAGAAGATCATTTCAATGAAATCTGAACTATTGAAAAGGGTGTTTCAAAAACAGGTGGTTGAATCATAAAATCGTTTCCTAATCAATGTAACTATACTTGTGCTCTAATATTCTAACAAATACAGTCACATACTAGAAATTGAACATCATATTGAACTAAAGTTTCGAAACTAAATTCTTCTTTTTGTTCTCAAACTGAATAAAATCATTTCTTATTTTGCATATTTCTGAGGCATGCTGTACATTATGATCGTTGTGTCTGGAGATTTAATTGTTTGTACAAAAAGTTTCTTGCCAAGCTTGGACACTCTCCAATTAGGTCTACGCAAAACTTTTGGCTCGTGACTATGCAACTGCTTAAAATTGATGTTTCGGTGGCTCTGGAAGATGCTGGTTTAGCCAAATGGACCGACAAACTTGCGAAACAATTTCTCAACAGGAAAAGTTTCATATGCAAAATAACTTAACAAATATTTACTTGAAATCTAGGCTAATTCATTACTCATTTCATTCTTCACATTTATAATTAACTAGAAGGAATAATATTTCTGGATTTATATTACGATTCTCTAGACTCTCTTCTGAATTTCCCTAGATTATGATCTTTTTAGAATTTTCTAGGTTCCTCTAGGTTTTTTTTAGATTTTCTAGGTTTTTTCTAAATTCCCTAGATTTCAGTCAAATTCTTTCTAGATTTCATAGGTTCGCTCTAGATTATCCCTAGATTCTTCCTAAGTTTTTTTTAGATTTTCCAGGTTCTTTCTAAATTTCCTAGATTCTTATCAAATTCTTTCTAGATTTCATAGGTTCGCTCTAGATTATCCCTAGATTCTCCTTAAGTTTTCTTTAGATTTTCTAGGTTCTTTCTAAATTTCCTAGATTCTTATCAAATTCTTTCTTGACTTCCTAAGTTCGCTCTAGATTATCCCTAGATTCTCCCTAAGTTTTCTTTAGATTTCCCAGGTTCTCCCTAGGTTTCACTAGATTTCCTAGGTTCGCTCTACATTATCCCTAGATTCTCCCTAAGTTTTCTTTAGATTTCCCAGGTTCTCCCTAGGTTTCACTAGATTTCCTAGGTTCGCTCTACATTATCCCTAGACTCTCCCTAGGTTCGCTTTAAATTTTCTAGGTTCTCCCTAGGTTTCTCTAGATTTCCTAACTTCGCTCTAGATTCTCTCTAGATTCTCGCTGGATTTCCCTAGAATTCCCCAGACTTTTCCTAGGATCTTCCTAAGTATCCTTTATGTGTTCACAAATGACCAAATCTCAGTTCCCAAAATTTTCAAACGTTCAAGTTTCCAAACTCCAAATTTCCAGATTTCCAAATTTGGAAATTTTTGAAATAAAAAAAATGAAAATGAGAAACGTCCAAATCCTGTAGCGAGTTGTCCGACAATTTAAGAACTAATTACGATTCCCGAAAATCGTCGACTTCGCTCTCGTTCCGCGATAGAGCTTAAAATCCATAATCCATTTTCATCGTCGTCCCAATTTCGCGAGACGTCCCCGAATCATTGAGTTCCCGGAGGGTAGCATCGTCGCCGCCTTATTTCCCGTCGAATCGAGCCGTTCTATTAAACGCCTTCTCATTATCGATTTCCATTCGTCCGAGCAGGGCGACAGCCTGGCCGCTAACGAGCCGCTGCTAAAGTGACGTGTTCGTCGCGTTGAAAGACAACAATATCGGGGTCCTTTTCAACCCGACAATATAACCGGGCCGCGATACAATGCCCGTCCGCTGGTAAGCGACACATCAGCCAACTTCTCGCGTAATTGCGAACAACAAAAGAACGGCTAAACAAGCGAGACAATCCTCGGACACAGATAGGAACGAGACACAATGATAACTTGTTGCATACGTTCGTGACATCCAAGACATCTAGCCGATGACAACGGTGTTGTTTGCACGTCCATTGAAATCGTGTCGTGACACCGCGTCCTTCGATTAAACTACCATTGCCCATCGAGAGCTACGGAATCGATCGAGGGTTGATTAGATTGGAAATCGAAACGATTCGTCGCTGAAAGGTGGACGAAGAGGACACGTACGGACAATCGAAGAATTACGGACCAGGGATGTTTGCTCATTGTTCGTACAATCGATGGTAAAGTCTGTACTGAAATCACATTTGGTGTTTCTTTTTGGAACTTCAAGGTGTATATGTGTAGACAGGGGGAAGAAAAACACACCGTAATTGGATTTGACCTTAACCCGATGTTCAAAGTCAAACTAGATTTTTTTACTGACATATAGTACTTGCTAAGGGGATATCCAAAGGAACTTGTAGTGGAAATTTTACCATTTCTTGGAAAAACAGTTTACAAGTTTCAGTGTAGTTAATATTTTATGAAGGATACAAGAAATTTTCAAATTTTTAAGCTCTTAACTCTCGAATCACCAATCCTTCTAATTAAAAAATTTCGAATTAAGAAATATTCACATTTTCAAACTTACTACCTTCAAATTTACAAATGTTCAGATTTACAAACCATAAATTTACAAATGCCATTTTCAACCTAAATTAATTAACGTTCCACGTTCTTAAAATCTGTGAACTTTGAGCTCCAGTAATTTCAAAGCAACAGTTTGAACAACGAATTTCAACTAACTGGAACAATGTACAATTAGATTGACTGTCAACCAACTTTGTAATTCACTGTCCAATAATTTCATGTTAGTTGCATCGTGACTCGAAGTTCTGTTACACTCATGTTCGACTCTCCTTTACAACATCGTCACGTAGCATAAATTTAGTTCCATAACAGAACGTGTTAAGTTTGTCCACATACTTGCTACTTGATTCGTAAGAGTTAAAATTGTTTTATGTTTTAAATTTGTCGATTATCAACGTTAATTTATAAAAATAAATTGCTTGAACAGCTGAAGTTCGATCACTGATTTTGGCAGACCTAATCCGAGGCCATGAGGGTGTAAAATGTCAGGATCAGAGGTGGGGAACAGTGGTTCTTTCTCGAACTCGTGCGAAAACTAAGAACTTCGGGGAAATCATCTGAAAAATATTGAAACCCTAATAAAACTGTCGTACAGATAGAATTAGGAGCTACAAATTAAGTTAAATTAGCCGTGAACGGGAAAAGTGTTTTCGACTCTGCGTTTTCTTGAATGCCGCGACTTTTGGAACTTTGAAGCATGAAAATATTTGAAGTTCCGAAACTTTTCTCATTCCGGGACGTTGTAAATTTCCATTATAATCGTCTTTCACGCTTAAGCCACTTCGCGAACGCGGGTGTATTAAGTAATTGTGTGGTAAACTCCAAAGTCATCGGACAATTCTGATTCTTAATTATACGAGGTGTTTAATAGAATTCTGAAGGAATGATTTTACGCGAAAAAGATAGGCAAAAATATATAATAATGTTTTCGTGTATGTAGTTTTGTTTCAGAGGAAATTGAACTTGAAAATTTTTTCAAATGTTTGTAAGAGGTTTTTATTAAACAATTTTTTGTATATATTTTTATGAGGAACAGAAATTGTTATTTTATAATACTATTTTGTGTTAAGCTTGTATTGGAAGATTATTCGAATGACGTGCAATTTTGATTATTAGTTGGTATTCTTTATAATACTGTTACTTTTGAATGTATTTATCACATAGCTTTGACTGTTGTTCGATGAATAACTAATAATAAATTATGTGGATGATAATGAATTATTATTAACGAGTAGTAACGAGTCGTAACGAAGAGTGACGAGGAGTAACGAGTAGTAACGAAAAATATCATATAGCAACGAATAGTAACGAAATGTAAGGGGTAGTAACCATTAGTAATGAGTAGTAACGAAAAATACCGAGTAGCGACGAATAGTAACGAAATGTAACGACTAGTAGCGAATAACGACGAAGAGTAACGTGGAGTAACGAGTAGTAACGAAAAATACCGAGTAGTAACGAAGAGTAACGAAGAGTAACGACTAGTGACGACTAGTGACGAGTAGTAACGAGTAGCATCGAATAGTACCGAGTTGTAACGAAAAGTAACGACACGTAACGAGTAGTCATAAGTAATAACGAAGAGCAACGAAGAGTAACGAAGAGTAACGAAGAGTAACGAAGAGTAACGAAGAGTAACGAAGAGTAACGAAGAGTAACGAGTAGTGACGAGTAGTGACGAGTAATAACGAGTAATAACGAGTAATAACGAGTAGTAACGAGTAGCACCGAATAGTACCGAGTAGTAACGAACAGTAACGAATAGTAACGATTAGCAACGAACACCAATACTAACGATTAAGGAATAATACCGTGCACCGATTAACAAGTACCAAATAGCGAATAATCTGCAAAGAAGACCGTAATATCATTAAACTTTAAATATAACGAGCAAAACTTATTATTCGTTAGCGAATAACGTTCAATACCGGTAGCAACCTCTATAATGAAAAGATTAACGTAAAACCTCATCTCAGAAATTCTGTGAAAAGCTACAAAGATTAACAAGGAGTTGGAGTACTTCTTAGCATAAGCTCATCAGCGGTTCCATTAAAGAATCTTTAATCAGATCATCCTTTTCTCCTTTAGTCACCCATAAAGGCGCTGGAAATTTAAAATTCCTTCCTTTCGTGGGAGATACGAAAAGAGAATGCCTTGAAAACTTTTTCGCAACAGAGTTAATAAAACCACTACCGCCATTTTCTTTCTCCCTTTGAAAAATCTCTCCGAAACGCGTAACTTTAGAAAAAATTTACGATCGCATTTGCAGATTGAACTTTATATACGTGTTTATCAAATCTTCCGAGAATGCACTTCGTGTACCTTTGCCTTTTGCTTTCTGCGAACATAAAAGCGCCTTATCGTTATCCTATTTTGTGATATCAAACGTAAGATCCATCTTAAGGTTTCGCCATGGCAACCAGCTGTCGATAAACTTCACAAACACAGGGTGAGAATTTCTTCTTCTTAAAATAAATTAACAAATTCATCCCTAAAATATTTTCCTAACAAATTTACTCTTTATTAACATTTGTAGTATTTTAATTTAATATGACTTTTAACATTTTTTAATTAAAAATATTTGATGTTAAAAATTTTAACAATTTATCTGTTTTGAAGTTTAATTAATAAATGAACCGAATTCGAAAACAATTTTCGACGTTGTAGCAGGAATACGATTTCCATACACGCGAATGATTACTATAAAGCAATCATGCCAATTAAATGATTGATCCAGATCGACCAGAATTCGCAACGCGAACAACGATTTTCAATCGAACGTGGATTAATTAACCGACTCAGTCAGTCAATCAGCGTTCGATGAACGAAACACGAAATCATTAGTGGTCAAGCGAGGTGTGATTAATTAATTACAAAGAGATTGTTTGCATAGCTAACTGCGTGATAAAGGAAACGGTATTGAACGATGAGTGTTTTTTTATCGCTCGTTTTATTTAATTGGTTGCCACTCGATGCTTTTGTTCTCAGGAAAAGTTGTTTACTTCGAACAGAAGATGCTTTTACCGATGGCATTTGTTTCCGACATGTTTGATTATCTTTTTTATAGCTTCATAAGTCCTCTGTTATTACAAATCATCTTTGAAATATTTTCATATTATTTTTTTATATTCGAAGCTTAATTGCTTTAGTATACATTGATTTGTGTCAATATTTGGTGCCTTTTTCAAATTGTGGATTAAATATTGGAGTTTTACCTATCTTCCATATTTTATGTATTTTAGACTGAAAATATTTACATACCCAGGATTTAATACCAAACTAAATTAAATTTTAAATTAAAGCTTAATTTAAAGTATAAATTAAATTTTAAATTAAAGTGTAACTTAAAATTGCAACCAAATTTTAAAATAAATTTTAAGTCACTAGTAAATTTAAATTTAAATTTTATATAACTAGTAAATTTGAGTTCTCATTATTTTTGCGGTTTATTTATAAATTTCTTTGCTAAAATTCAAATTTGAATTTTTTCATCGGTGAATACATTGATTTAATGTAAATACTTGCCGCCATTCATGTTTATGCATTGTTCATAAATATTGCCGATTTTGTTCTGCATATTTCACGCACGGCATTTGCATACTTGTATTGCAAATATTTATAGACAATTTAAATTAAAGTGCAAACTTTAACCGTTTATCATCGCAATGTGAATCAATAAATTAAACGAATACTCATGTAAATAGATGTTAAATTTTTTTATTTAGATTCTATAATCAGTCTTGTCAGCGCACAATGTAATGTCTGAATTGTTAATATAAATAGGTAATATTGTATATGTAAACAGGTATTATCGATTCCATTTTGCATATTTTGCGTCTTATATTTCAATACCTGATACGTAGCTCATGATTTGCATACATATTGCATATTTAGTTAGCTGCGTCAGAAGTGCAAGTAGAGTGAACATAATTGGTTCGACATATTGCTAGGGAATAATACCTCCAAGAGTGAATACGGTTCTTATTATATAATTTAAATGTGAAATAAATTTTACGATGATATTACCAATATTGTAAATTAATAATAATACTACAAATATTACCAATAAATAATAATACTACAAATATTACAAATAAATAATAATACTACAAATATTACAAATAAATAATATTGTGACAATAATATTCAGAATATCCCACCATTTTCTGATCTCATTATCGCGTTACAATCTTTCGCCAATTAAATTTAATCTTCACTTATCTCGTGGCCCTTCATTTTGTCTCAATTTATTATTAATTGGAATTTACTGCTGTACAGCTCAAAGATTTGCAATAATAACTAAAGATACAAATAATTCAATTTCTCTAATTGATGTGCTCGAGCCAATATACCGCCGGAAATGTGAGGCGTCCATTTTGTTATTCTGACCAATCGGAGCTCTTCTAAACACCTGGGTTTCTCTTCACGCGCCAACTCGCGGGTTGACATCTTTACTTGTCGCTAATATTTGTTTCGTAAACATAATTTGGGACTTTTTCTAACGATTGATTGGTTCTGAAGAAACTAGAATGAAATCTTACTCCGCGTGGACATTGAAAACCAGGTAGGTTTTCAACGTAGCTATAAAACAATTCGGATTTCCCAAACGTGCCGTTCGAGAATTTCTAAAGTCCTTACGGATAATGGGTAATAAATCTGTCGGTTTTCAACTATTACTAACAGAATATTTTCCGACAAAACGCCTACGTTTCTTGAATTTTTTCTGGGGACACCTCTCAAGTGTGCTATTGGAACGAACAACCCTAATAGCAAATGACTTAGCTTATTATTTGTCCGTGTTTTCTACTCTCCACGATTCACCAACAAAACCGTGATTTTCCTTTAAATTCCACTTGCTTCCTTTGTTACGTAACACTTTCCGATCTCCATAATCTCTAAATATTACCAGTGCAACGTGGAACAATGCTAAACAAGGTTTGCTTTATCCATAAACGGGTCGACGAGTGAAAATTCATGAGTTAGAACACGGAGCTGGTGAGAAGTTGACGGAGGAGACAAACGGGTGGAGACTTTTGTTCTTTTCAACGGGGCTTCACCCCGAGGAAACTTCTTTTCCGGTTGTTTTCATGTGTCGACGGAATCGCTACTGCGTCTGGCGTTCCAATTGCCACGGACCCGTAGTATTTATACAACGATCCACGACGGTTGCCAGGAATTCTTCCGATATCACTGATAACGCTCGAATCCCTGCCGCCGTTCCCGTTATTTCGTGTGCACGCCAATTAAAAGTTTTTCCGATATCTCTCCATTCTATACCGGGTGACTTCTAAATAGTTGTACAACAACTTTAAACCGGCAATTTAATCGCTTCCCGGTGCGTTATAAACAGGCTAATGCATATCTCCAGGGGATTGAATTGTGAAATTGCGCGCAGAAATTTTTATCAGATATTTCTTGGAGCGATACTAAGGATATCTTTGCATTAGGGTATTTTGAATAAAGGAATACATGCATTCAAGAAATATCGTGGATTTATGAATATTTCCAATGCACAGATAATTTAAGTATGAGGATATTTTGAGTATAGGGACATTTCAGATGGAAGGTTATTTAGTACCTAGGGACATTTATAAGTTAGGATATTATGAGTTATGGGTTATATGGAATCATGCACGGTCGTAGATTTATGGATATTTTGACTACAGTGATATTTGGGAAACAAGGTTATTTATGATCTAGGGATATTTGTGAATCAAGGTATTTTGAATTAAGGAATGTATGGAGTCAGGGAATATCGTGGATTTATGAATATTTCCAATGCACAGATATTTGAAATATGAGGATATTTTAAGTATGGAGATATTTCAGATTGAAGGTTATTTAGTATCTAGGGACATTTGTAAGTTAGGATATTATGAGTTACGGTTTACATGCAATCGAGCAAAGTCGTAGATTTATGGATATTTTGACTACAGTGATATTTGGGAAACAAGGTTATTTATGATCTAGGGATATTTGTGAATCAAGGTATTTTGAATTAAGGAATGTATGGAGTCAGGGAATATCGTGGATTTATGAATATTTCCAATGCACAGATATTTGAAATATGAGGATATTTTAAGTATGGAGATATTTCAGATTGAAGGTTATTTAGTATCTAGGGACATTTGTAAGTTAGGATATTATGAGTTACGGTTTACATGCAATCGAGCAAAGTCGTAGATTTATGGATATTTTGACTACAGTGATATTTGGGAAACAAGGTTATTTATGATCTAGGGATATTTGTGAATCAAGGTATTTTGAATTAAGGAATGTATGGAGTCAGGGAATATCGTGGATTTATGGATATTTCGGGTGTGCAGATGTTTCAAGTATGAGGATATTTTGAGTATAGGGATATTCCTGATTCGAGGGTATTTGCTATCTAGGGACATTTGTAAATTATCATATTATGGGCTGTGGGATACATGGAATCAAGCAAGGTGGCAGATTTATGGATATTTTGAATATAGGGATATTTGAGATTCAAGGTTATTTACGATCTAGGGATATTTGTGAATCTAGGTATTTTTGATTGAGGAACGTACAAAATCAAGGGATATCGTGCATTTATGAATACTTTCAGAACAGAGATGTTTGGGATTCAAGATTCTTTCGGATCTAGGGATATTTTGTACCTAGAGATATTAAAGATTTATGGGTATTTGGGATTTAAGGATGCTTGAAGTGTACAGATGTTGGGAAATATCAAATATTTAGAATCTAGGGATATTTGGGATCCACAAATATTTGGAATTTAGGGAGATTTGGAACATATAATATTTTGTATCAAGAGGTATCTGGGATCTAAAGAAACTTGAGATATAGTAATATTTTGTGACTAGAGATATTTTGGTCCTAGGAATATTTGGTATTTAGGTAAATGTGGATTAGGGACGTTTTGGATACAGAGGTATCCGAGATTTAAGAATATTTAGAATTTTTAATATTAGGGATCTAGGGATATTTTTGATCAGAGGTTGTTTGAAATCAAAGGATATTTAAGATCTAGGGATATTCAAGATCTAGAATCTAGAAACATTCGGAGTATAATCTACGAATAGTAGAATATGACTAATCTACTGAACATTAGTAACTGTGCTTTACAACCATAAATTGCGTTGTGATTTAATTGAACGAACATCTTGAATGATAAATTACAGTGTTATCAGATACTGTATAAATCAGAATATTTTACGTAATTCTATCATAATTCACGATTTACCAATTTGCATTTTACACAATTACTCAATGCTGCTTTCTATTATCAGTAACATTATAACACTACAATAATATACAATACAATGGAAAAAATCTATACGAATTCTATGCAATATACTTAGAGACTCAACAGTCCTCCGCACAATGCTCCAGAATATTTTCCTCGCGAAAAACACGTTAGAAATCGAACATTGTTCCTGCTTTCCCGCATCACCCAATAGATCACAAGTCGCGAGAAAGCCGGGTCAAACCATAATTCACCCCATACACGGTTCAATGCACTCGAATTTATCGTTTCGCCATTAGTCGACGAATCAATCGAACTAACCACTAGATATAATACAACGGTCCGACGAAGGATTAACCGAGTTGTCTTCGAAAAACCATTGTATCCTTTCAGATAGCCACGCCCTTTATCATTTCCCGCGTTTTCTTCGATAACGGAGTTTTCATTCCATTTTAATCGCAGCCGAAAAGGGATTGAACTAGATTTCGGAAGCTCGCGTCACGAGAGCATTTTGAGAGCAATTAAGACCCTCGAAACGTATAGAACCGTTTTACGATCAATGGAAATTCGCAGGCGGTGTCTCTGCTCCCAGTAGAGGAAGCCGCGAATGGTCAGACATTACATTTTTAATATCGCTTCTTTGTTATGAATATGGGACGACTTTTGGGATGATTACATTTTTTGGGGATTATTTAGTCTGCTTATTGGGCGAAAAGTTATTTTGAGTTGGGGAGTTTTGAGATTTTGGAATTTTGGGAAATTTGAGATTTGGATTTTGGTACTTTGAGGGTGGAATTTTGGAATTTGGGATATTTGAGAAATTGGGGTTTTAGAATTTTGGGACTTTAAGAGTGAAATTTTGGGAGTTGGAATTTTAGAATTTTGGGACTTTAAGAGTGAGATTTTGGGATTTGGGATATTTGGGAAAATGGGGTTTTAGAATTTTGGGACTTTAAGAGTGAAATTTTGGGATTAGAGATATTTAGGGAGTTGGAATTTTAGAATTTTGAAATTTTGAGAGTGGAATTTTGAAATTTGGGATATTTAGAAAATTGGGGTTTTAGAATTTTGGAACCTTGAGAGTGAAATTTTGGGATTTGAGATATTTAGGGAGTTGGAATTTTAGACTTTTGAAATGTTGAGAGTGTAATTTTGGAATTTGGGATATTTGGGGAGTTGGAATTTGAGAATTTTGAAATGTTGAGAGTGGAATTTTGGAATTTGGGATATTTGGGAAATTGGGGTTTTAGAATTTTATGACTTTAAGAGTGAAATTTTGGGATTTGAGATATTTGGGGAGTTGGAATTTTAGAATTTTGGAACTTTGAGAGTGGGATTTTGGGATTTGAGATATTTGGGAAGTTGGAATTTTAGAATTTTGAAATTTTGAGAGTGGAATTTTGGAATTTGGGATATTTGGGAAATTGGGGTTTTAGAATTTTGGGACTTTAAGAGTGAAATTTTGGGATTTGAGATATTTGGAGAGTTGGAATTTTAGAATTTTGGAACTTTAAGAGTGGGATTTTGGGATTTGAGATATTTGGGGAGTTGGAATTTTTGAATTGTCGAAATTTGAGAGTAGAATTTTGGAATTTGAGATATTTGGGAAATTGGAGTTTTAGAATTTTTGAACTTCGAGAGTGAGATTTTGGATTTTGAGAAATTTGGTAAATTGGAACTCAGAATTTTGACACCTCGAGAGTGAAATTTTGTAATTTAAAAAATTTGGTGAAATGGAATTCGAAAATTTTGGTGTTCTGAGACCTTGAGATTTTGCAATTCTAGACATTTTATGAATTGAAATTTTAGAATTTTGGTACTTTGACACTGAGATTTTGGAATTTTAAACATTTGGAAAATTGAAATTTTTAAATTTTGATACTTTCAGATTTCATAACTTTGAAACATTAAAATCACGAAAATTTTTAGAAATTTGCAGCTTTCCTAGATTTGGGAAATTGGAGCTTTGAGACTTTCAAAATCTCAATTAAAAAATTTCAGAATTATAAGTACCTGAAATCATAGGATTTTGGAATTCTTCTACTTTGGAACTTCGGAATAGAATGGTTTAGTCTGTACGTGGTTTCAATTGTTCTTCGTTGTTTCTTGCTGCACAAACAGTGATTGCTTGTACGAAATTCGAGTCGTATCACTTCCCAGCGAGGACGGGTCGCTCATCGGGATGGAAATCCGCCGGAAATGCGATTAGCCCCGATTAATCATTCGCTGCGCCGCTTCGCCACCGAGTTCGTGACCGACAGTTCGCTAAAATGCGCCACTGTTCCTTCAATTTTACCTACGTTAAAAAAACTATTGTCTATCCCTCTAATTCTTCATCTCCGCAATTGTTCATCATTCCGCTTTAATTTATCTTTCACCTTTCATTCAATTTCACCATCCATCATCTTCATCGTTTGGAATTTATATTTCCCGCCATTTTTTCGATTTTCTCAATTTATCATAGTTTTGAACAGTAGGAGTTATAATCGAAATTTATGCTCCAAACTTTGAATTTCTATTAAATATCGGGTGTATTATTTTTAATAGTCTTTTTTAATATATACGAGAAATATGATAATATATTGATGCTTTATATGACTTATTTTGTTTTATTGACAATTATTGTAAACTTGTACAAAGTACAACTTTGATATTATAATTTATAAGGAGTCGATTGCTAATTAAGTCTAATATTAGTTTGTAAACTTTGAAATGCAATTATACTTTAAATCACATTTTTTAAAGAAACCTTCATGAGACAATATATAACACATATGCGCAGTAGTTAATCACAAACTATATTCCTGCGCAGTAAAGTTAGTATACTTTATTTCAGTATAATTCATTATATCATATTCATTGCGCAAATTTACTGCATTTTATTCTTTACTGCGCATGCATTCAATGTTCAATGTCATAGTCAAGGTCTTTTGGTTTATAAAAATGAGCTCCAGTGACTTCAAAATTAAAATTAACAATTAAAGATCAAATTAATAACTAATAAATATGAACTTGTATACACATTTTTACATTCAAATTTAAAGTTTAAACTCGACCACAAATTGTTAATTTCAATTATTCATCCCCTGCGTAAATATACGCAGTTGCACTACAACTTTAAAACAAGAAAGTCATTAGTTTAACGAGTCCAGTTCTAGCTCTCATAATTAAAATTGAAACTTTGTTGCGTAACAAAAAGCCCGTGTTTGCTAAATCGCACGCTAAATAAGAGATACAAGGGTTAGAAGTTAAGTTAATTAACGTTGAGTTTTTGAGAAATTTCACGAGACGCTCTCCTCTCGTTTGTTATATGTAATTAAAATCGTTAACGCGTCCCGGTATTTATGTTTGGAAACATGCCGCACGAATTTAAATTTAACTATTGTTTATTCTAGAGTACAACGCGTGAACACGCGCTATTAATTAAACGCGATCTCAAAGCGACTGTATTTCATTTTCAAAGTAAACCGGAGATATCGCTTTTTGACGTGTTTTCGACTCGCGGATGCATTTCAATCGGAAGTATCGGATAATATTTTTTTTTTTAACTGGTAAACTCAATATCCCTCCATTCCGGGCTATTCTCTGCAATTTTCAAATACGATATTTAATTTTTAACGGAGATTGTCGGGAAAACTGGCTATTGTTGGACAAATTTCTAGCTTCGTATTTTACTCTCGTTTTTTTTTTGGTTTAATTACACCGGAACAGTGTATCGATTTCAATTTTATTTTTCTCTCGTGTAAAACAGTTTTCATATTCCGTATTATGTTGCGTGGTCAAGGTATTTCGAGATCGCAATTTTTTATTAAACTATGGAACGTTATTTGTTATTTTAATAAATATTTGATATTTTGGGTAAATATTCTGAGATGAATGTAATTTTTAAAAATCGTGTATATAATAATTGTGTATATACAAGAATTTAATATACATTTATATGTATTTTATTGAAAATTGTTTATTGCATTATTCACCCTCCTCTACGTAATATTCAACCTCAATATTTATCTTCGATTTAGTGTATTTTATTGTACATAACGAGGTGAGTAATTAAATGAACAAATGAGCAGTGTTAAATAAATAGTTGGGAAAATAATTGAGTACATAAGTAAATACTTAAACAACTAAATAATCAAGCGACTGAATAAATAAATGATCATGTTAATTCATTCTACAAATTAAAATATTTACAAATGATTTATATACAGAAATAATTTTTAAAATCTTAATTTTTATGCAAAGTGGAACAAAAAATTGGACACTCATGAATGTGTTAATGAAAATGAATGAATAAGTTTCTCTAAAGTTTGCAATTATTGAAAAATCCGAACCAAGTTCGCGGGACGAATGCACAAATAATACCGGGAGAATACGAAACTCGCCGTAAGAATATTTGAAAGGATCTCAAAGAGAAAAATATTCCACGGAAATATATCATATTCCGTCGAAGCCGATTCGTGGGAAGCCTGAAAGAACGACGTTCCGCGGAATTCGATTCGGAAAACTTTGGGAAAGCTATCATATTTCCTATGTTTCTGAATCTATGTGCCAAACAATGGGGCTAAGTAGAAACGGTGTGTTTGGTCTGACAAGTAACGAACTGGTCGATGTACAGTCCACGGCAAACCAGCTGTCCCTAGGGAAAATGTGACAACTAAAGGCGAGATAGCCTATTACTCGATTTTTAAGGATATTGGGAAATCTAAAGATGGGTTAAGAATTTTGGGACTTTGGGATTTGGGGATTTATGGATACAGAAATCTAGGGATTTTTTGGTCTAAGAATTTTTAGATCTGGGAATATGGGGGTTGCAAAGTTTGGAGATTTACGTATTTGGGGATTTAGGGATTTGGGGATTTAGGGATTTTTGGGGCTAAGAATATGGAAGTTTAGAAATTTGGAAATTTAGAAATTTTGGGATTTAGGGAATTTTGAAGCTAACAATATGGAAGTTTAGAATTTTAGAAATACTAGAAATTTGGGGATTTTTTAAGCTAACAATATGGAAGTTTAGAAATTTAGAAATCTGGAAATTTGGGGATTTAGGGATTTCTGAATTTTGTAATATGGAAGTTTAGAAATTTAGAAATCTAGGAAATTGGGGATTTAGGGATTTTCGAATCTAACAATATGGAAGTTTAGAAATTTAGAAATCTGGAAATTTGGGGATTTAGGGATTTTTTAATGTGGAATATGGAGATTTAGGAATTTTAGAAACATAGGGATTTGGGGATCTAACAATTTGCAAATTTAGAAACATGGAAAATTTTGGATTCATGAATTTACAAATATGCAAATTTTGTGATTTTGGCGTCTAGGAATATGGAGATCTAGAAATTTGGAAATTTAGAGATCTGTGAAAAATGGGTTTTAAGAATTTGATGCTATAGGAATTTGGAGATTTTGGGATTTAGCGGTCTGGGAATTTGGAAATCTAGAAATTGCGAATCTGGGGAATTTAGGGACGATGCATATGAGAATCTAGGGATTTAGCAATGTAGACAGTTGGGAATCTAGGAATTTGGAAATGGGAGTATTTGAAAACTTATAACAGAAAATTCTAATTTCAGAAGCTACAAAATTTGGACATATAATCTAGAAATTCGAAAATGTAGATATTCAATGATCTAAAAACTTGAAAATATAGAGATTTAGTAATTTAGGGTTTTGAAGACATCAAAATTTAGTAATCCAGAGATTCGGAGATTTCAAAATTGACCAAACAATCATAATTCTCACATGTCCATTACTACTACAATAATTAGTAGCACGTTATATGTTGACATTCCTTATAACTTTCTATTGTCCTACAATTGCAAAATTATAATCTTGAAAATTCACAATAAATACTAATTTTCCACTAATTTGTGTTCACACGTTGACTGTTATGGTGGTCACTGTCACCGGCGCCATAAACTCAATTAAACACTATTTATGGTAAACGCGTAAGAAACAAACTTTATAACACGTTCATCACTGCAATAATATACACTAACAAATTAAAGAAATAAATTGACAAATTAACTATTTGTACTCACAATAGTGAATATAGTGAATCTAACCACACACATCAGATTCCACCGTGACGCATTAAAAATACCATACATGCAACAATTTTACATTGCATAGTTTCTCAAACATTCGATCAAAATCCCCTAACCCTGCACAAACACATTCCAACCAAACCCTACCTCCATTCACAACTACCCACACGAGCCCTTCACAAACACGCCACCCTCATCATCCACAACAACAACGAAACCCGTAAACCCAACGAAAGTCCAAAAGAACCATACTTACCGTTCTCCGTACAAATCACCAGCGAGCAAGCACGTTGCACAAAGCTACACACCTCAGTGTCTTCAGGGTATTCCTCTTCTCTCGGCGACACAATATGCCCGGTCCAAGTCACCGACCCTACAGCTTTCCGAGGAACATTCGAGCCTTTTGTAACCGCCAGAAACTCTCAACAGCCTCCATGAGCCAGCCACTGTCCCAGGGTGTTCATATTCCTCGCGGAACCTCGAGAGCTGGCGCGAGAATGTGGACTCCCCGTGCCGCCCACGGTGGTCAGGCTGGGAAAATGTGTCGGAAACGGGTCTAATAGACCTGGTGGATCGTTTCGATGGGTCAGGGTGAAAATTGGCGGTGACAAGCGAGGTGAACGCGGGTGGTACGCGGTGCCGACTGAACGTCCCCGGCGTCCGCCAGAATGTTGCCGCTCGCGTAATGACGCTGCGCGGACCGGTTGCCACGGTTCAGGACAGAGAAACCGCGGGAAAGACAGGGAGAAAGCGAGGGTAATGCACGCAGGATCGAGCGAGAACCCTGGAGAGGGGTTGTCGGGAGCGACAGAGGCTGGAGGATGCGAGAAGGAGCAGGAGGGTTGGGTCGTAACGCCCAGCGGTGCCCGAACGAACGAAGCGATATGTAACGGAGCAAGATGGAAAAACGGGCAAGGAATTGGGGAGGTTTCGGGGTGGAATTGGTCAGTGAGAAAATGAACAGCGTGCGAGGAACAAGGAGGGTGAACAGCATTTTTTTTTCTACGCCGACGGAGACGCCTCGAAGGAGGGATGAGATTGGGTGATGAAGGGGAGGAGAACGGTCTACCCTGAAATAAGGTGCGAAGCGGGGGTGAATAACTCGCGCGAGAGGACGAGACGAAGGTGAAAGCTGAAAGTAAAGGTTCATTTATACCGGCACGTCACTCACGACGGGGTGGATTCGACGCTGATGGGTTACTGCGGTTGTGAGAGCGCCGTATGTGGCACGAACGCTGCCGGCCATCTGCGGCCACCGATAGCGAGGCAACTTCTTTACCCTTGACTCTCGGAATATAGAAACTTTCTGTGGCTAGGAATTTCTACGATTTCAACGTTTATTTTCGAATTTTAAATGACCAGATTTTAACTCCTGAAGCGTCAGGTATTTTTTCGGATTTGGGAATTTTTGATTCCTTGACTGACTACGTTTCGAAAGTTGGTTTCGAGTTTCAAATTTGGAAATTTCAAGCTTTGAGAGGTTTAAGTTTCTAAACTTTCGGATTTGGAAATTTTGGAATTTTTGAATACTGGGAAAGTTGGTCATTTTCAAATTTAAGGGTAGAAATTCCATGCTTTGTGATTTAAGTTTTGAGCTCTCAAGGGTGGAAATTTTGGAACTTTATACATTGATAGTAGAGAATTTTTGTACATCGATTTTTTGGAACTTTTAGTTACTAGGATCTTGGTATTCTGGAATTTTGAAAAATTGACAGAGGATTAAACGTTTTGAAATATTGACATTCTGGAGTTTTGAAATATTGACATTCTCAAATGAAGAAATGTTCAAATATTGACGTTTTCAAATAAAAAAATTTTGAAATATCGACATTCTGAAATTAAAAGATTTTGAAATATTGACATTCAAAAATTAAATTATGTTGAAACATCAATACTTTGGAATTAAAAAATGTTAAAACATCAACATTGTGAAATTTTAAATTTGGCAACATCTCAACAGTGAGATTGAAAGAATTTTTCATATGTTCACCCTTGAAATTTTAAAAAGTTCGAATTTGTAAAATTTCAGAATTTCCGAGGTTTGCATTTTCTGAAATAACACAGAAGTAGGATTTTTGTTATTTCTGTTTATATATCCATGTATTGCAGTCTGCATTCCCAATGCAGCAATTTTTCACATTTCGCCTCCATCAGTTTGTTTTCCCTCGCTGTACGTGTCCTCGCGATATAACCCTTTTTATACGTTTCTATTTGCAGCTGCACGTTCGCCTGGCTTTTGCTGCCACCCTATTTGAATATGTACAGGGACCTTCTTACATGTCCTCGGGAAATTTCGTAACAAATTTGGGAATATGCGAATTTGAGGATTTAGAGAATGAGAAAATTGAGGACTTGAAAATTTTAGCATTTGGTTTGTGATTTGAGAAGTTGGGGAATTGAATATTTAGCGATTTAGGAATTTGGGAAATTGGATGTTTGAACGTTTAGGGATTTCGGGATTTTCGGATTGGGGAATTTTGGAATTTGAGAACTTTGAAACTGAGGATTTTGGGAATATTTTCAGGAATTAGAAATTTTGATATTTGGGAATTTGATAAGTCTTGAATTTTGAGAATTTGGGGCTTTGAGAATTTGGGGCTTTGAGAATTTGGGGATTTGAGAATTTGGAGATTTGAGAATTTGGGGATTTGAGAATTAGAAAATTTGAGTATTTGGAATTTTGAGAGTTTGGAAATTTGGGAATTTGGGGATTTAAAAATTTGGAAATTTGAGAATTAGGAAATTTGAGTATTTGGAATTTTGAAAGTTTGGAAATTTGGGAATTTGGGGATTTGAGAATTTGGAAATTTAAGAATTGGGAAACTTGAGAATTTCAAAATTTGAGAATTTGGGGATTTGAAAATTTGGGGCTTTGAGAATTTGGGGATTTGAGAATTTGGGGATTTGAGAATTTGGAAATTTGAGAATTTGGAGATTTGAGAATTTGGGGATTTGAAAATTTGGAAACTTGAGAATTTGGGGATTTGAAAATTTGGAAACTTGAGAATTAGGAAATTTGAGTATTTGGAATTTTGAAAGTTTGGAAATTTGGGAATTTGGGGATTTGAGAATTTGGAAATTTAAGTATTGGGAAACTTGAGAATTTCAAAATTTGAGAATTTGGGGATTTGAAAATTTGGAAATTCGAGAATTTGGAAATTTGAGAATTCGGAATATTGGGAATTGGAAAATTTGAGAATTTCGAAATTTGAGAATTTGAAAATTTGAGTATTTGGAAATCTAGGAATTCCGAAACTTAAGAACTAGAAAATTAAAAAATCTAAATATTGCGAAATTAAATTTACCAAATTCTAAATTGTTCAACCCTAAATTCCCAAATTCCTCCAACTCTACCCCAACATTTCCAAATACAATATTTTTCCATCCGATAAAAACAAAAACCCTCGGTATATGAAATTTCTTTTCATACTTGCACTATGAAGAACAAAAAATAGAAAACTTCAGCCCGATTCCTTTTTGTTTTCCACCCCCATAATTTCGTCTCGTTTTCTTATCCCCGTTGACTCACCGCCCTCGGTTCTTTGCACAGCAACCGTTCGAGATGAACCAAGATCCCTCCCTTTTCCCTCAACCCCCGAATGCTCCAATTTATGCTACCTTTTCCCCGCTCTTCCAGCTCGTTTCATCCCTTTCCCTTGATTATACTTCCGTTTGTTTGCTCCTTTTGCAGTCGGCTTCGAACATCCCTCGATATCAATCACGCTTCAAACTGATTTCTATCGTCTCTTATCGAGGGATTGGAAATTATGGGGCTGAAAGCTTGTATCGCGTAGCATGTTCAAAAGGATTTTCGATAAATTTATTACGGGATTGTGCGCATCGGGGATGTTATATTTATTACGTAGACCGCTTGTATTTTTGGCGGAGAGAAGAATTGGAAGTTACGAAGCGGTTGCGGGTCTTCGAGGTTTTATTGAAGCAGTACATTTTTTTAATTTGCGATTTATCGGGTGGCGTGTTTTTATGGGTTTTGTTGAAGAGCTGGGGAAATTTGGAATTTGGGATTTTAAGAATTAGGGGATTTTGGGGATGTGGGGTTTTGGGGTATGTGAGAATTTGGGAATTGGAGAATTTGGGAACTTTGAATTTTGGGGAATTGGGGAATTTGGGAATTGGGGAATTGGGAAACTTTGAATTTAGGGGATTTGAGGATTTGGGGATTTGGGGATATGGGGATATGGGGATTTGGGGATTTGGGAATTTGGGAATTTGGGAAATTTGAATTTTGGGGAATTGGGGAATTGGGAAACTTTGAATTTAGGGGATTTGAGAATTTGGGAATTTGAGAATTGGGAATTGGGGAATTTATAATTTTGGAGATTTGGGAATTTGGAAATTTGGAAATTGGGGAATTTGGAGATTTCAAAATTTAAAGATTTGTGGCATTGAGGAATTTGGAAATTTCAGAATCTGGAGATTTATGCATTTAGGAATTTGGGATTCAGGTATTTAGACATTTATAAATTTAGGGATTTGGTACCTAAGAAGTTAGGTTCTATGGATTTGGCAATTTAGAGATTTGGAGATCTATGGAATTTGCAAAATTCAAAAATTGTGCATTTTGAAATTGATGAATTTATGAATTTATAAACTTGTCAACAGAAAAATTCTAAAATGTCTCCACCAGAAAATTTCATAATTCAGAAATCCCAAAATTGCAACCTACAAAAATCCCAAAATTCTCAATATTCCAAAACTTCCACTGCCTGTTTTCGTGTAACATCATTTTCGTAAAAATGAAAAAGAACACACAAATGTAAATGTGTATGGTATCTGAAACGTTCAAAAAGAACGCTCGAGTAAGAGGACGATTAGAAGAAGAGGAAAAAAAAGCGGGAGAAAAGCAGCTCCGTCGGTGCAAATGGGGACAGAGACGAAGAAGAAACAAAATGGCGAGACTGAGAGAGATCGATCGTCGGTAAGGTGATACCAAACGAAAGGAGAGAGAGAGAAAGGAAGATAGAGAAGAATGATAGGAGTCGTGGGTTTGGCGTAAATACAGAACGACGGAGATAGACGGAGTACGTTCAGAAGATAGTTTGACGAGGAAAAAAATATCGAAGCAAAGGAATAACAGCAGGCTCGTGCAAAAAAGTACCGATACGAAGGTGCCAAAATGAAGCTAAGCTGTATAGAAACGTATCGAAACTTCATTTTATACAATTTGTGAGCTTAGTTGTGTGAGTTAAAAATTTGCTTTGTGAGAGGATTGATAATTTGTATTGAAATTTTGAGATTTATTTGTGGTTATTCAAAATTGTACATTTATGATGTTTCGATGTCTGAAAATGTTTTTTTTTTTCATATTTCTTGATCTTCAGGTTCTTAAATTGATAATTTCTATATTCTCAAACTATAAGTACGAGAATTTCTAAATTTTCGAGTCACAAATTTTTAAATTTGAAAATTTCTAAATTCTCAAACCTCAAGTTTCTAAATTTCTAAATTCTTAAATCTCAAGTTATTAATCCAGTATTCTAAATTTCCAAATTCTCAAACTAAATTTCTAAATTTACAAGTTCTCAAATTTCCAAGTTTTCAAGTTTCCAAATCCTCAAATTCTCAAATCCCCAAATTCTCAAGTTTCGAAATTCTCAAATTTCCAAATTCTCAAAATTCCAAATACTCAAATTTCCTAATTCTCAGGTTTCCAAATTTTCAAATCCCCAAATTCCCATATTTCCAAATTCTAAAAATTCCAAATTCTCAAGCACATAAATTTACAAATTCATATCTAAAAAAACCCCTAAATTCGCCATTTACCACAACACGTCCAAACATCCCAAAAATCCTGAATTCCTTCATCAAAATTTTCTCCAACGATTTGCATAACGTAACAGAAATACACCCTCTGTACACGTGCCTCGTCCAGTATATCATCAATCTTTTTCAGTCGAACTCGTAAAATTATCCCGAATTTCCTGCAATTTTTTCTCTCCTTCAACCCTCGTAAAGTTTTATAACTCAATGAACTTCCCCCCCGAGTTCCCTCCACCCCTTTTTTCTATTTCGAGTCTCTTCCTTTTTTCCTGTTCCAACTACGGGCATTTCAAAAGCTTCTCGACAAGGTTTTTTCTGTACGTTTCCATGAAAACGAGATGCATTGGGAATATTCTGTTCGTAGGTACTCATTATTGGAAATTATCGGAAAATCTCGGTCGAGCGAAATATTTTACATATTTATTCTAGTTCCTACTGATTTATGATCAGTCTGCTTGATGCTAATAAAAAAACGGGGGAATTGTACAGAGTTTGTCAAAATTTATGGTTATTTTTTGTGGAGAAACTCCATATGTTACACATATATGTAGCATGAGAGTGTGTCAAAATTTGTGTTAGATTTTATGTAGAAACTTAGATGTATATGTCATATATTATTATTATTATGTGATATATTCGTGTTACATATATGCATATGTTATGCATTCATTTATGTGATATGTATATGGTGTATGTCCATTTATATTACATATGTGTGTTGTACACAAACTTATGTTACACATATGCGTCATACATTCACTATGTTATATACAATAAGTTTAGGTTACATATGTGTACATATGTCTCATATATTATGTTATGTATTGTTATGTTACATATAAATTTGTGTTATATATGATATTATTGTATAAACATATACAAACATATGCAATGACATATAAACAATATATGAATTAACAAATTATTTTATTGATGTCCTACAGAAAATATCAAATAATAAATTGAAATAATAATAATAGGAGAGACTGTTTCACTTCAAATTGAACACCCTATATAGTTATAAACTATAACTACAATTTCTTATCATAATAAATTATTATCTTAAAATTTTAGGAAACGGATGTGTACTGAACCGAGATTAAAGAAAATTATTTGCAAGTCCTGTATGATTACAGATTTCACTGTATTTGTGTCGTAAGCAAGTTATTATATCCAGTAGCGCCATCTTTTGAAACTTTTAGCTGTAATTAAGATGGCGCTGTAAATGGCGGCACGAGTATCCCGCAATATAATTTTCTAAACTCAAGAATTCAGATTTTAACGAAACATTATAGTATCAGGTTATCAAGTTTTACTGAATATTGTAAAATGATATCCTATGCAATTTTTGTATTTTGCTAAAAATTAACCTGTATAAAACTTCATAACCAACGAAATTATTAAAAAGAAACATTTCACATTTCTCATAATTTTCTTTCCTATACCTTTTTATACCGTTACAAATTTTCTGTGTTACTTAAAATGTTATTCATCAAGTTATTCAATCTTATTCATAAAACGTTATTTTTTAATACTAATAAGTTGTTTATTTCGTCAAAAAATTTTATTAATAAAAATGCTAATACAACAAATGAAATTTTTCTACCATAAAACTTTCGTTCCCATTTGAAATAATTTTAAACAATTACGAATGCCTCAAGGAAGATACCCAACCATAAAACTTTGCTGTGTGTGATAAAAATTATCTCTAGTTCAATCAAACGTACATCACTTTTAATACTACGGTGTTATCGATGAATCATACGGTTGAGAGGGCCATTTTCTTTTTTCGTACTACTCAGGAGCCATCAAATTAAAATTCATTTATACTCTTCCTTGTACAGTATTCGCTCGATCGCCAGTTCCTTCGTACTTTATTGCGGACTTGTTCAGCAGTTTTACGAGGACCGGCTGTAAAGTTTGATTTCTTCGTATTGTTGCTTTACGAGTGGGCCATTTCCTTAGGGCATTATTAAACGACATAACAAAATTTTGATTACTTACAGCATATGGTGCGGGAATTTATGGAGACTCGTTTTTAAAATTGAAATAATTTCTTTTTTAATTTGTGTGAATGTTTGTATTGTGTATGATGTCTTTAATGAATTATTGTAATGAATTATTATAATGTGTCTTGCATATGTGTACTTCATATGTTGTTATATTATGTACTTAATGTATGTATATTAATATTGAGCTGCAATAATATTGTAATCAATGTACAATTTAAATTAATATTTATATTATAACATTTTTGGAAAATTTTACAATAAAAAGAAATATGTACTTGTATGTACTCGAGATATATTATTATATTATATACTTAATATATAATAATATTGAACTGCAATAATATTTTAATTAGTTTATAATTCAAATCAATAATTTTATTATAACATTTATTTTATTTTCAATAAAATAAGTAATAAACTTGTACTTAGATATTTAGAATATGTTAAATATTAATATATTATAAAATTTTATAAAGTAATTAATTTATAGTTTGAGTGAGTGCTTACATACTTAGAATATATTTGCCTTGTATATTTTATAATATTTTATAAAATAATTTGTAATTTAAATGACTCGTATAACAACATTATAAAATTGCAATATAACAAATGATAAACATAAGACATACCAAACTGCAATATATCATAAAATAATTAATTTATAATTTAAATAACTATTAACAGTATAACACAGCACTAAAAAATAGCAATAAAATAAATAGTAAATAAAAATTATACTAAACTGCAATATTTCACAAAACAATAAATATATAAATTAAATGAATATGTACAACGTGACAGATTTGTACAAATTTTGTGGAGCCATTTTACAAGTCTCACAGCAGATAAAGTGCTACAAATTTTCCTTGTTACACCAATGAAACAAAATTTACAGTTTTTATCAAGTTGTAATCGTTACTTTAGATAATATCGTGTTGGTAATTTCACTACCGGTCCTTGTTCCTGTCAGTACACTCGTTTCACAAACTGCTCGTTCTCTCGACCCTCCGTATCTAAATAATTAATCCTTGGGATCGTTTTATCGTGTTTGCCGATCCAGTTGAGGTTCGTTAGTCCAAAGTTATAAATTGTATTAGATTACACCTCTATATTCCCACGTTTGTACTTCTGAAATCCCGTTTCGCGAATATCCCGCAGGATAAACACCAGAAATAATTGTACGACTTGATAATTGCTGACAAGTTGAAATTAGAGTATGGAGAAAATTGAGACATTAGAATATTATTCAGTGCTTATAATACTTATATCAAATAAATTGTCCTTACACCAAATCAATAATTTTATCAAATAAACAAGTACACTCACGTGAAATCAATAATTATACAGATGTCAAATAAACAATTTCACTTACATCAAATCAATAATTATACATACATCAAATAAACAATTTAACTTACATCAAATCAATAATTATACAGATATCAAATAAATAATTTCAATTACATCAAATCAATAGTTACACGTATATTAAATAAAAATTTCACTTACATCAAATAACCAATTATCTTCACATGAAAAAGCAATATTTTACTCAAATCAATTGCTATTCAGAAGAATAACAGCAGAGATTACTGTCACAATTACCGTATTAAAGACCGAATGAGTTATATAAGCGTACAAACAGAGTCTGACAAATCTAGAGAAAAGAGGAAACGGTATCGTCGGAAGGAACGATCTTAAATATGATATCGAATGCATTATTCAGATCGTACATCGATTCACGAGTGTATTCCGAGCCGGGAGCGAATATAGCAGCAGAATCTGACAAGTGCAGCTTTCCCGGCAGAAGTTTCACGATTACGGCGTACCCCCCTGAGTGAAAACCAGGTCGTGAATGTAACCTTTGCCTTTCCTCCTGCGATATTCGTCCCATCTAATTTCATACGGATCAATTAGGGATTAAGTAAGTTCACGATCCCTCAGCATCATCCTAATTCGATAATACCCTTGCAATTTAATTGAAAGTTCGATGAACTATTCATGTTAGGGACAATATATTGTTACAGATAGGTAAAAGTCGATTGATATGTGTAGTTTCGAAGTTATCAGATGATTTCGGGTTTTGGTAATAGCAGGCTGAATAGGAAATTTAGTATTGATAGGGTTCTGGATGAAATTGAGGAGTTTTGGAATTTTGGAATTTTGGGATTTTGGAATTTTGGAATTATGGAATTTTGGGATTTTGGGATTTTGGGATTTTGGAATTTTGGGATTTTGGAATTTTGGAATTTTGCAATTTTGGAATTGTGGAATTTTGCAACTTTCGAATCTCTCAATTTCCCAACTTTCCAATATCCCAATATCCCAATATTCCAATCTCCCAATCTCCCATTTTCCCAATTTTCCAATTTTCCAATTTTCCAATTTTCCAATTTTCCAATTTCCAATCTCTCAATTTCCCAATTTCCCAATTTCCCAATCTCCCAATTCCCCAATTTCCCAATCTCCCAATTTCCCAAAGTCCCAATCTCCCAATTTCCCTATTTCCCAATTTCCCATTTTCCCAATTTCCCAATTTCCCAATCTCCCAAAGTCCCAATTTCCCATTTTCCCAATTTCCCAATTTCCCAATTTCCCAATTTCCCAATTTCCCAATTTCCCAATCTCCCAAAGTCCCAATCGCCCAAAGTCCCAATCTCCCAAAGTCCCAATCTTCCAATTTCCTAATTTCCCAATTTCCCAATTTCCCAATTTCCCAATTTCCCAATTTCCCAATTTCCCAAAGTCCCAATCTCCCAAAGCCCCAATCTCCCAATTTCCCAATTTTCCAATTTCCTAATTTCCCAATTTCCCAATATCCCAATTTCCCAATATCCCAATTTCCCAATTTCCCAATTTCCCAATTTCCCAGTTTCCCAACTTCCCAATCTTCCAATTTCCCAATTTCCCAAATTTCCAAATTGAAAACTCCAAAAAAATAAAATACCCAAATTTCATGACTCGAAAACTAGAAAATTACTAGAACCCCACTCATCCACAAAACATCTCTCCACAATATTAAATTGACCCCCTTAAAAACGTAGTAAAATGAATAATATCAATTAGACCTAATAAAGCCTAAAACCATATTTAAAATTTCACGAAATAAAACTGCATGAGGAGAAGAAATTCATGCCTATTAATATATCACTTTCATATCTGGAAGAGCCAGTACTCTTAGTTCTTTAATTAAAATTCTTGAAAAGAGAAGGCTCATTAAAAATTCCTTTTCAATCTCAATAAAAGCAACTTGCTTCTCGTAATTGTGTAATGCTTGCACACATTCTGATGAATCCGGTAAAGTGCATAAATGAGAATACATCCTGTATGACACGAAGTCCTATATTTACGTAGACGTACGAGCCGGCACACGCGTGTCCTTTCGTTCGTGTAATCTAATTTTCAGGGTTAATTAGCGAGTTAAATGCATATTAAGGTCTTCTCGTTCTGGGACAGTTGATGATAATTGGATGAAATCTGTCACTCTATTAAGGCCGTCGTTACTTTGCGCTGTATTGCGAATGTACATATTCATTTGGTGGCGTTAATGGAACTTTGTTAATTCATCTTTCGATATATTACCGTGTCAGTTATCGGTAAATTGTATGGGTGAAATTTTCAGGTATTGGAAATATTTATGATTCGGTTAAATGTGGATGTAATATCAAGTGGAGGGCAGGATATTTAATAATAAAATGTTTGATATCTTTCTGTTAGGAGAATGGCGATATAGGGAGAGGGGAGTATAATAGTGAACGGTTTTTTGGTGGTAAGTTTTTAGATTTAGACAGTTTGGATGTGGGAGTTTTTGAATGGAGGGTTTGAAAATTTGCAACTTGGGAATTTGAAAATGGGGGATTTGGAGATTTGTGGAATTTGGAGATTTGGGGTTTTGGGATTTGGAGAGTTAGAGAATTTGGAAATCTGGAGATTTGGGAAATTAGGGAATTTAGAGATTTGGAGAGTTGGAGATTTAGAGATTTAGAGATTTGGAGATTTGGAGATTTGGAGATTTAGAGATTTAGAGATTTGGAGATTTGGAAATTTGAAGACTTGGAGATTTGGGAATTTAGAAACTTGAGAATTTCAAAAATTAGGGAAATTGGAAATTTGGAGATTTGAAGACTTGGAGATTTGGGAATTTAGAAACTTGAGAATTTCAAAAATTAGGAAAATTGAAAATTTGGAGATTTAGAGACTTAGGACATTAGAGAATTAAAAAATTTGGAGACTTGAAAATTTGAGAAATAAGAAACTTCAAAAATGTACAAAATTTGGAGATTCTGGAAATTAAGGAATGTAAAAATAGTTCAAATTATAAATATGACAATTTCAGATAGTTGAAAGTCTTCATAATCCAAAACTTTCAAGCTCCAAAAATTTCGAACCCCTAAATATTAAAATTTTCAAACTCCACCAATTCCAACTAGCAAATTAAAGTTTCTCCATCACAAATATTATAAAAATGGAATAAAACTAGAAAAATCCAATATATCAGTCCAATAAAAACCTCCAGTACACATACCCCACCTACATCACCTCCATATATCACCCTTTATTTCCATTGTCCCGCGATACACAGAAGAATCCTGCTCATACACCTCATGTTCTCGATGTCTCGCATAATTTAATTCTTCTCCGTCGATCGATGTCGGAGAATTCCGCGAAAGTAATAGAAAGGATAAGTTGGTCTGAAGAAAGTTTTCGCGGTTGGATTTATTGCTCGTTCGATCGCGGCCAAGTTCGCGAAAGTTAAGGGTTATGGTGTTGGGCAGGGGATGGGGAACGAGATTTTCTTTGCGGTGCGCGAGAAACTTGGGCTTCTCGATGCATGGTAGTTGAGAATTTTTATTGGGGACGCATCGTCGGAGCGATTTCGTCCCTGAGAGTCGTGTTACCAGCGAGAAATCGACTGTCGTAATTTCATGGTTGGTACAGTCACCGGCAAATCTGCCCTTTCTTGGGGAATGGGCTGCAATAACAAAATATGTTAGGTTAGGTTCACATATTGCGTTGACGGTAATTTAAAAGATTTATTAAATACTGTTTATACATTTATGAAATCTAATATTATCCAATATGTTTATAATACTTTTTACAATTAAGGAACTAAGGAATCTAAGATTTTGGAATTTTGGGTGCAGGAATTTTGAATCTAGGGAGTTTTGGAGCTACGAATTTGGACCTAGGAATTTTTTGCATAGGAATTTGGAATGTAGAGAATTTTGTTCTAGAGATTTTTACCTAGCAATATTGCATCTACGGATTTGGGGTCTAGGGATTTGAGGAGTAGGGGTTTGGAAACTAGAGATTTGGGGAGTAGGGATTTGGGGTGTAGGGATTAGGGATCTAGGGATTTGGGGAGTAGGGCTTTGGGGTGTAGGGATTTGGGATCTAGGGATTTGGGAATCTTGAGATTTGGAAATCTAGGAAATTGGGATGTAGGGTATTGGGATCTAGGGATTTTGGATCTAAGGATTTGGGAATCTAGGGATTTGGAGTCTTGAGATTTGGAAATCTAGGAAATTGGGATGTAGGGTATTGGGATCTAGGGATTTTGGATCTAAGGATTTGGGAATCTAGGGATTTGGAGTCTTGAGATTTGGAAATCTGGGAAATTGGGATGTAGGGTATTGGGATCTAGGGATTTTGGATCTAAGGATTTGGGAATCTAGGGATTTGGAGTCTTCAGATTTGGGGATCTAGGGATTTGGGAATCTAGGAAATTGGGATCTAGGGTTTTTGCCATATAGGAATTTGAAATCTTGAGATTTGGGATCTAGGGATTGGGAATCTAGGGATTTGGGGAGTAGGACTTTGGGGTGTAGGGATTTGGGAATCTAGGGATTTGGAATCTTGAGATTTGGAAATCTAGGAAATTGGAATGTAAGGTATTGCGATCTAGGGATTTTAGATCTAAGGATTTGGGAATCTAAAGATTTGGAATCTTGAGATTTGGGAATCTAGGGATTTAGGAAACTAGGAAATTGAGAATCTAGGGATTTGGGAATCTAGGAAATTGGGATCTAGGGTTTTTGCCATATAGGAATTTTAAATCTTGAGATTTGGGATCTAGGGATTGAGAACCTAGGGATTTTGGATTTAGAGATTTGGGATCTAGTAATGTGTAATCTAGAGATTTAGTTTTTATGAATTCGAGGGTCCAGGGAATCACAATTTAGGGATTTTGTAATATAGCAATTGGAGATATAGTGATTTGGGGATATACAGATTTGGGGTATATGAATCTGGAGATATAGGGATTTGAGATTTCTGGTTTTGGTATCTAGAGATACTCTATCAGTGGAATCGAGTGTCCAGGAATTTCGAAATCTATAAACTTGATAATCTAGTAACATGATCATTCATATATTCGTAAATCTAGGAACTTTAGAACGTGAAAATTCAGAAATGTGAATAAATAATTTGATCATTTAATTGAAGTATGCAGAAATGAAAAAATTTGGCAGCACGAAATTATGAGAATGAAATAATTCATGGAGCGAGAAACTTGCATATATGCAAATGAAGTTTAAGCTGCACCGGAGTGTACATAGTTGCATCTTCTGCTCGTTGACGGTGTCGTTACAAATTTTTACGTGTGATTTTAGTAGGCTTTTATTCCCTGCGAAACTGGGACGCGTGCTGGTGATAAAGCTTTTTATCAACTTTTATGGAGCTTGTCTATTTTTGTGCCAATCGGTGTTCGATGTTTGGATGCGTTTTTGCTTTTCAGCTTCGATTTGTTTTTAGGATAAAACAAACTGAAGGGATTGCAGTGATCTGCTCGCGGAAATTTATGAGAAAGGATTCGAATCATTTTGGAAGATTGACAGTTTCGAAAATGTTGACACGCGATGAAAGCTCTGATAAAGCTCGATTGGATTAAATTGTGAAATTTATGGATTTTCGGTGGTACGGGTAAAATATTGACGGGATTGATCGGGAATTTATTAGAGTACCTACTGAACCACTATTTCTAATGAAATATTTTAGAGTATGTTAAAAATTACAATAAAGCTGTGATTATTATTAATTGGTTGTAATAATTTTATAAATAATCTGTTTCTTTACTTCATTCAAATATTATAATCTTTTCGTTTAAACAAAATTTACGTTGTACTAATTTATTATTAAGAATTTTTAAGAGATCAAGTTTGCATTAATTGCCTAATAAAATTTTAAATGTTCTTAATTATAATTAACATCACAATTTAGTAATTAAGTATTAATCTGAAAACATCATTTCTTCTATAATTTTATTTTATTTCAATCGTCGTTCTATTACTTCAAAATAATTTAAATTTAATTATTTATTATTCACTTTTCAAAATAATTAAGTTTTATTATGTGATAGATGATAATTTTGAGAGTTTTTTATAATTTGAACATTTGTGATTTATAGAATTAATGAAGAATTATTATTCTTTTGAATATGGTTAGTTTAATTGTATAATAAAATTGATTGGAATGGGTAAATATGATTTGAAGGAAGGGTTGAGAAGGTAACGAGTGGTCAGAGACAAAAGGAATGAAGACTCTTAGACATAGATGGCGCCATCGTTCTTTCTACTGATCTTTCAGTAAATATATTTAAGGTGCATCGATCTTATCACTACAAAATTGTGTTACAAATGTTTAAAAAACCTGAAAATTAATATTACTTAATGTCAGTTGTAAATGAATATAATATGAAGATGAAAAAAATATTTATTTTAAAATGTACACTCGTGCAACTTCTAATTCGTTTCTCATAAAAAATTATTCTGACTAGCAAATTAGATGAATACCAAAATTAATAATTAACAAGTACAAGAAATAGAAAAATCAATAATTAACAAATAAAATTTCTAAAATTAATACAACTAAAAATTCTAATTAATAACTTTACTATCCAAATTATTCAGCATTCTGAAATTTGTAGAAGCCATCTTTTCAAAATTAACATTAGAAATTGCAGTTAAAAATTTTATCTTCCCAAAGGGTTCTAAATAAAAAATTGGAATTAATTATTTTATAATATCTGTCAGTTTCAAGAACTTAGTTTTGAAAATTTTTCTTACTAAAGATTAACTTTCTTACCAAATAAATACTAGTAGTAATAAATTTTCTCATAAAATTATTATTTCTAAAAATGAACTTCCTTATAAAATTATTGCTACTAAAAATTAACATCCTAATAAAATTATTCCTACAATTACTTATTTCATACCCTCAGTCCGCCATATTATGATAAATCATTTTCTCTCCAATTCAGTATTATATTTAGCCCACTCAGTGTACTAAAAACACTCCTCACATTCGAGATACCTGTACAGAAACTTTGCTCTCTGCAAATACCCGTTCGAATCAAGAACTGGGTCCAGCGAGAAGTGTTTAAATTCAAAATACTGACATTCTATGAGGGTAGTTATCAATACAACTTACCAAAGCAGTGAAACGACCATTTTACAACTCTCTTATTTTATAAAAAGTTAGGATCAATCTCGAGTGTTGAGGAGGTTAGGAAATTGGGGTGTAGGGATTTGGAGATATGGGGGTTTGGAAGCAGAAAGATTTGCAAATTTAGGAAATTAAAAATTTAGGGGTTTGGAAATTTAGGGATATGGGGGTTTGGAGGCATAACGATTTGCAAATTTAGGAAATTCAAAATTTAGGGGTTGGGAAATATAGGGATATGGGGGTTTGGAGGCAGAAGGATTTGCAAATTTAGGAAATTAAAAATTTAGGGGTTTGGAAATTTAGGGATATGGGGGTTTGGAGGCATAACGATTTGCAAATTTGGGAAATTCAAAATTTAGGGGTTGGGAAATATAGGAATATGGGGGTTTGGAGGCACAAGATTTTGTAAATTTAGGAAATTCGATATTTGAGATTTCGAAACTTTAGGGATTTGGAAATGAAGGGATTTGGGGATGTAGGAATTTGGGGACATAGGGAATTGAGGATATAGTGATTCGGGAATGTAGGAATTTGGAAATATGGAGATTTGGGGATGTAGGAATTTGGGGACGTAGGAATTTGTGGATATAGGGATTTGGGGACGTAGAAATTTGAGGATGTAGCGATCCGGGAATGTAGTAATTTAGAAATGTAGGGATATGGGGATCTAGAAATTCGAGAATCTAGGGATTTGTGGATGTACCAATTCGGAAATGTAGGGATTTGGGGATGTAACAATTCGGAAACGTAGGTATTCGATAACTTAAAAAATGGGAAATTTTGCAATTTGCAAATTAATAAATTTGGTACTTTACTGACAATAAAAAGTCTAAAACTTAAAACAATAATTTGAAAGAAGTAGCTTTTAACTAAACATATAATTC
Organism: Megachile willughbiella; assembly: GCA_945859595.2. Classification (NCBI taxonomy): domain Eukaryota; kingdom Metazoa; phylum Arthropoda; class Insecta; order Hymenoptera; family Megachilidae; genus Megachile; species Megachile willughbiella. The sequence continues at coordinate 7,607,091 of OX243807.1, forward strand.
TACATGTGATGTACAATTCCACATGTGATGTATTCTACACGTGATGTAGAAGCAGACAATATGGCGACCAATAACAGAGAAATAAAAGCTTGACAAGAATTTTTATAAAGCTGCTATCTGTCAGTAAAAACACCTTCGAAAAGTGTTAAATTAATGAAAGAAACAAGGCAGGCAAATGGATGAACGTAATTTTATGCATAGAAAGCGGTTACTGGAAATTCCAAGGATATAGTTATCCTCCGAGGATCTCCGAGAGTATCGAGCTCTAATTGTTACACTAGGGGACTAGTAATCTATTCACTAATTACATTAGAGATTGCAACCCTGACAGTTATGAGAACCATTCCGACAGTACCTCGGAACCCTTTGTGGTTGCGTCTGAATATGCACTGCTTCGTTAATTAATTATCTTAATGGCTCTCAGGAATTTTTCGAAATTTATTGGGGGATGCCTTTCTGGAAATCTGATTTATCACTTGGGTTATGAATTTAGGGTTCTTTTGTGTTCTTGGATTATTTGTACGTTTTTAAACTTGAAGAGGTAAATTTCACAATTTTTCGTTTTTGCAGTTTGTAATTTTCTTCGTCTGAATTTTTGTAGGTTTAGATGTAGACTCATTTGAATAATTGTATTTTAAAATTCTTTAATTTTCTCTTATACTACAAATTTCTTAATTTGTAAATTTTCATATTATACATTTTTACATTTCTGAATTTTTAAACCCAAAATTTCTAAATATCTAAATTGTTAAGCCCCAAATTTCCAACTAGTAAAATTCCCTAAATTTTCAGAGATAGTCTTGAAAATAGTTAATATCCCAAATACTTATAACCCAAATCCCTAAATCCCCAAATCCCCAAATTTCTAAATCTCTAAATCTCTAAATCTTCAAATCTCCAAGTTTCCAATTTCCCTAATTTATGAAATCCTCAAGTTTCCAAATTTCAAACTTCCCAAATCTCCAAATGACCAAATTCCCAAATCTCCAAATCTCCAAATCTCCAAATCACCAAATCTCCAAATCTCTAAGTTTCCAATTTCTCTAATTTCTGAAATCCTCAAGTTTCCAGATGTCAAACTTCCCAAATCTCCAAATGACCAAATTCCCAAATCTCCAAATCTCCAAATCTCCAAATTACCAAATCTCTAAGTTTCCAATTTCTCTAATTTCTGAAATCCTCAAGTTTCCAGATTTCAAACTTCTCAAATATCCAAATGACCAAATTCCCAAATCTCCAAATCTCCAAATCTCCAAATCTCCAAATCTCCAAATCTCCAAATCTCCAAATCTCCAAATCTCCAAATCTCCAAATCACCAAACCTCCAAATCTCTAAGTTTCCAATTTCTCTAATTTCTGAAATCCTCAAGTTTCCAGATTTCAAACTTCCCAAATCTCCAAATGACCAAATTCCCAAATCTCCAAATCTCCAAATCTCCAAATCATCAAACCTCCAAATCTCTAAGTTTCCAATTTCTCTAATTTCTGAAATCCACAAGTTTCCAAATTTCTAACTTCCCAAATCTCCAAATGACCAAATCTCCAAATCTCCAAATCACCAAATCTCCAAATCTCTAAGTTTCCAATTTCTCTAATTTCTGAAATCCTCAAGTTTCCAAATTTCAAACTTCCCAAATCTGCAAATGTCCAAATTCCCAAAGCTCCAATTCCCAAATCTCCAAATCTCCAAATCACCAAATCCTCAAATCCTCAAATCTACAAATCTACAAATCCTCAAATCTCCATATCTTCAAATTGTCAAATCCTCCAACTCTTCGTCACCACCCAGATTCTCCCAGAAATCCTATATTTCCATTAACCCAAACAAACCACGCAAACAAAATCGGACCCTCCACGAACAAAAAGGTTATCATCCACCAAGTGAACCGTGTCACCCCGAAAACAAATTTCAAAGCGTCGAAACAAATGCTGCAAAATAAAAGCAGCAGACGTGCCGGTAGCTGTATCAAAACGTAACAAGAAGGGGATGAAGCTGCAACTCCTGTTCGAGGGTGAAATATCGATTCCCGAACGTAGAAATCGATAACACTTGTTCTCGCAGCGATATCGTTAATGTAATTACGCGATGGCCAATCAATCGATTAACCGTGACCTAAGGGATTTTTTTTTTCTGCCGAGGGTGACTGCTACGAATATCGATTCGATGGCAAATTGCCTCTGTCTCGATTCGACGACTTCTCGAGGGTTGATCGAATAACTGTGTTTAATATTCGCTCGCAGAAGTTCGAGTTCTCTGTTTCACTTTGCGTATCGTAGTTTCACCGGCAAATTGAAAGGAAAGATTAGGGAAACCGTGCAAACTTCTCTCGGCGTACAACGATATCAATTTTTCTCGCTCTTCTCTTTTTATCCTTCGAGTTAAATAAAGGATAACGCGGATGGAGATTGAACGCAGAGACAAAGTGAACGGTCAAATTAATTTTTCATCTTTATAACTCGCGTACGATGAAACGTATCGTGTGTTTTGCTTTTTTTTCAGAGCGGTGGTTCTGTCAAATTGAAATTAAAAATTCGACGGGGGGTCTGTATATGACTGACGTCGAAATTAACTTTCTGCTATTTTTTTTAACCTTTTATCTTCGGGCGCGTGTTTTTGGATGAGGAACAACGTGATGATTAATCTTCTATTCTTGTTAACTTAGTTTTGTGGAAATGAACAGTTGTTATTTTGTTCGTGGGGTTTTTTGGGTGCTGTATTTTCTATTTTTAGATGCATTTCAATTCATTTTGGTTCGGTTTCAATTCATTTTCAAGTTATTTTCAATTCTTTTTCAATTCTTTTTCAATTCTTTTTCAATTCTTTTTCAATTTTTTTGCAATTCATCTTCAATTCATTTTCAGTTCATTGAAGTTCATTTTCAATTCATTGAAATTCATTTTCAATTCTTTTTCAATTTTTTTTCAATTCTTTTTCAATTCCTTTTCAATTCTTTCTCAATTCCTTTTCAATTCTTTTTCATTTCTTTTTCAATTCATCTTCAATTCATTTTCAATTCATTTTCAATTCATTTTCAATTCATTTTCAATTCATTTTCAATTCATCTTCAATTCATCTTCAATTCATTTTCAATTCGTCTTAGTTAATTTTAGTTTAATTCAATTAATTACAGTGCACTTCAATTTATTTCAATTCACAATTTCAATTCCTCATTTGATCTCTTTCAATTCATTTCACTTGTCCATTTCAATTCTCCATTTCAATTCATTTCAATTTATTTCAATTATCTATTTTGATTCTTCATTTCAATTCTCAATTTCAATTTTTCACTTCAATTCTCTATTTCAATTCTCAATTTCAATTCTTAATTTCTGTCCTTAATTTCAATTTCCTATTTCAGGAATTTTTTTTAACAAAGAATAAAAAATTCGATTTAGTTGTAGAAAAGGAATAAAAGTGTTTGTAAATCTTTCTTAGCGAATACGTGAATGTTAATGGTGTAACGGGATAAGTTAATAATTTATTCCAGCACATTATTAAGTCCACCATGATTCCTCGCTTTACGAGATCCGAATTATCTGCTTCATGCATTATTTGGTTTGCATTACCGCGCCCTGTGTTCGATCGTTTCTTCAAACGCATTAGCACGAGCAAATATTATGGGATCAAAGTTGAATACGGAAGACGATCAGTCGGTATTTCAATGTTTGTGATTCGCTTTAATGTTGCTAATCGAACGTTTCATTTTATAAGGAATGTTTGATAATTTAACAGTTCATTTCCGTAATTTTTATCTACGTGCTTTGCGAAATACGTGATATGATAATAAATCAATTTTAAGTACTAACTTACCAATTTAAATACATTATGGTTTTTATACAATAACTATGTAATAAACAAACATATTCATTGCGAAGTATAATAATTTTCGAAAACAGTTAACTAGTCATTAAAAAAAGAAAATAGAGATTCAACTATAATTCTAGCAAAAAATTTAAAAGTATTTTTCCTCGCAAAATATTATAACAAACTAACTGTTAATAAATAAAAGGAAAAACATTTCTTCCATTATTTTCTTACGAAAATTAATCTCCATGCAAATGTATTCGAATTTTCCCGCCACGCAAAGTCCCATCCGCTCAAGATCAACATGGCGGAACTATCGCCGCAAGAACAATAATTTCGTGAAGCTTTGTAGCCGCAACGATTGTCACGGGCTCCGTTTGAACTTCTCGTTCGTGTATCGAGAAGGTAGGAAAAGTTTCGCAACTATTTTGCAACCGAGCAAACAGTGAATAAGTCGAAAGGTCGGGAAGAAGCAATCCGATAACTTCTTCGAGGTTTTATTAATCCGCAGAAAAGTTTCCATTCAAACGATTCCTCGAACAGTTTGCGGCTCGAAATAAAGTACGGTAAAACATGTCAACGATGTTTTGATTCGACTGCTTGAATTCTTGCGGAAATGTGATTTATATTGGTTAGGTTATTGCAGTATGGTTTGCTGGACAGAAACGATTCATGCTATAAATATTTAAAAATATTCTACTTTATATTGAAATTTACGTTTGGAGGTAAAACTGCGAGATCAAATAACGGAAACCCCATAAATTCACTTGTTAGGGTATCATGTCATGAGTAGCATAAATTTATTCGTTCGGTATTTTTATATGTAGTTTACTTATTTCATTTGTTACATTGTAATAAGTACATTGATGTACGAATTTTGAAATATAGGGATTTTTGAATATAGACATTATGGGACATAGGAAGTTTGTAACATAGAAATTTTGAAATATTGGTATTTCGGAATGTAGTGGTTTTGGGATTAAAAATTTGAAGATTTATGGATTCCGGGATCTAGGAATTAGGGGTCTAGAACTTTGGGGATCTAGGAATTTGGGATCTAGGAATTAGGGGTGTAGAAATTTGGGATCTAGGAATTTGGGGATCTAGGAATTTGGGGTCTAGGAATTGGGAATCTAGGAATTTGGGATCTAGGAATTAGGGGTGTAGAAATTTGGGGATCTAGGAATTTGGGATGTAGGAATTCGGGATCTAGGAATTCGGGGTCTAGGAATTTGGGGTCTAGGAATTTGGGATCTAGGAATTTGGGATCTAGGAATATGGGATCTAGGAATTAGGGTATCTAGAAATTTGGGATCTAGGAATATGGGATCTAGGAATTTGGGGATTTAGGAATTTGGGATGTAGGAATTAGGGATCTAGGAATTCGGGGTCTAGGAATTTGGGGTCTAGGAATTTGGGATCTAGGAATTTGGGATCTAGGAATATGGGATCTAGGAATTAGGGGATCTAGGAATTTGGGATCTAGGAATATGGGATCTAGGAATTAGGGGATCTAGGAATTTGGGATCTAGGAATTCGGGGTCTAGGAATTTGGGATCTAGGAATATGGGATCTAGGAATTAGGGGATCTAGGAATTTGGGATCTAGGAATTCGGGGTCTAGGAATTTGGGATCTAGGAATTAGGGGTGTAGAAATTTGGGGATTTAGGAATTAGGGGTCTAGAAATTTGGGGATCTAGGAATTTGGGGATCTAGGAATATGGGATCTAGGAATTAGGGGATCTAGGAATTTGGGATCTAGGAATATGGGATCTAGGAATTAGGGGATCTAGGAATTTGGGATCTAGGAATTCGGGGTCTAGGAATTTGGGATCTAGGAATTAGGGGTGTAGAAATTTGGGGATTTAGGAATTAGGGGTCTAGAAATTTGGGGATCTAGGAATTTGGGGATCTAGGAATTTGGGGGTCTAGGAATTTGGGGATCTAGGAATTTGGGGATCTAGGAATTTGGGACCTAGGAATTAGGGGTCTAGGAATTTGGGGATCTAGGAACTTGGGATCTAGGAATTCGGGATCTAGGAATTTGGGATCTAGGAATTAGGGACGTAGGAATTTGGGGGTCTAGGAATTTGGGGATTTAGGAATTTGGGATCTAGGAATTAGGGGTGTAGAAATTTGGAGATCTAGGAATTAGAGGATCTAGGAATTAGGGGTGTAGAAATTTAGTTTCAATTCAAATATAAATCCATAAAAGTAAGGCTAATCGAAAAGAGCCAAGGAGCCATCTTGTTAACCTTTGGATTTACTTAAACTTTAAACTTCCATCTAAAATAACTGACTAGAATTATTTATTTAAAATTACAATTTTGATTATAACAGTATTATCTCCAGTACAAGGGTTAATTTTGAAGTATATATATATATTTTTATTTTTTATGGAGAGAAGTACAGTACGCGAATAAAGTATCTACGGGTACCTTTTGTTACGCGGCACACGTCCCGTACCTAATCTCCTTTGACATCTCTGCTGTTTGCATTTTTCATTACACGAGGTCCGATTGATTCCAGCTGGCTCTTCGTCCACGCTCCTCGTTTTCTATGATAATTCGAGAATCGCAAAAGGACAAGCCGCCTCGGCTGTTTTTAATGCGTCTCGAAATTAGAAATTCCAAGTGACGCGTCCATCTTGGGGCGCACCCTCATTTCTAGACACCCCTACATTCTTTTGTTTCGTCCGCGATATTTTTGCTCCGGCATTACTTATTATTTATTACATATTTATTCCGTAATATTTATTAAATATATCATTACTTTGATAATTATGATCAGTCTTGGGATATTTGATGAAATTTTAGAATCAATACATTTAGTTATACTAGACAGAACCTTTTGACTATTTATTATTTCTATATTATTATAATGAATATTATAAAACAGCAAAATTTGCAAATTGTATAATAAAATATACGCAACAGTGCAATTGCATAATCCACAAATTACCCAATTCATGAATTATTTAAAAAGTTCATAGATTCACAAAAATAAAAATTCATGAACTTAAGAACTCAGCTAACACGTTCCAACGTCGTATAAGTCCACGAATTAAAAAATGCACAACTGTAAATAGAAGTTGTAATATAATGCGAAACAATGTAGCAAAAGTAGCCAGAGAGGTTAACATAATTTGAAGCGGAGGTTGATCAAAGCAACCGTTCCCGTAGCATTGTTAATCGCGTATCCATTTTCGAGCAAGCAAACAGGCAAATGAAATTCCAGCTGCTCGTGAGAGGTGGAGAACGGAATATCGAGTATCGAGACCCGTCTATCAGGATTTTAGGGCTCAAAATGAGGCTGAGAGGTTGGATTATATCCGAGTGGCACTGTTGACCCGCGAGCACCGTAATTATTATTCAGAAGCATCGGATTGCAGCATGCGAAGCGTTTTCCTGCGAATTGAACGTTCCGGAAAGGGAACTTCTCTCGGTGTCGTTAACGTCGATATTTCAGCCGTTTATTTTGCAAGTGGGACAAGTCCATTCTCTCTTGTCCTCAAGGGTTCGCGTTTCAATCAATTTTCGAACATTAACGTTAGGTCTTAGCATGTTACAGCGAGAGGATTTCGGTACAAGTTTCTAGCGATAGTTTAATTAGTATAGTAACTAATATAGGTTAACTAGTATAGTTTCTAGTATTAGTTGTTCCTTCACATTCCTCAACCATAGCAGCAATAACCCAAGTACTCATTACATTCTAGCGATTTTATTGTTAGTCATCTTGTGAACCCTTAACCCTAGCAGTAGTCTTTTGTTCACAGTTTTCTACGAGGTGTCTCACTAGTGTAGGTTTCTGAATGAGGGGGAAGTGATTCTGAACAAGATTTCCCTTTGCAGAAATGCGGTCTGAAGCTTCGTTTTTGAATTATTAAGGAAAAACACGGACCAATCAGAGCGCGAGGATTGCAGGCGAGACGCGAGAGGACACGTGGAGGCTTGGTATTAGTACTCGCTTATTTATTTATTTATTTTTGTTAGACTTGTTTCATTTTCAGGCGGTAATAAAGTAAACAGCTTATTTGTACGTGGCTGCATATGATTGTCCATAAATCGGGTCAATCGAATTCAATCAATTTTTTGCTTGCCCTATTGATGTACGCAGAACATCGATCATTTTATTTTACCTTCGCTGCTTTCGAATTTTTTCAAAATAACATAAATAACGTCTGCATTTTATTGATCGTGTTACAAGAACCGAGGTAAAAAACAAGCATTTTTTATATACACTGCATTGATATTTGGTTATTTTTCTCCCTGTTGTTTTTTCGTTCAGTTTATTTTCGATATTACGTTTCGCGAAGTGCAAACATTGGTGAAATACGTTTTGGGTTAGTATTTATTTATTTTGCTCAATTCGATTTATTTGTGGAAACTCGAAAGTTGTTAAAATTCCTTTTGCGAAAATTTTGAATATTGGATTTTATGTTTTTGATGGTTTGAAGAAATATTTTCGAAACTTATATGTCGATATTTTATATTTATTTTTTAAGAATGTTTAGTAGACTGAGAATATTGATGAATTTATAATATTTTTCTCCTATGTTTTCAACAATTTTTAGTAATTGTTTAAAAAATAACAGGAATACTAACAATTCACATATAGAAAATTAATCCTAGTAATTTATTGAACTCAGAATTCAATTCATGTCGTAAAATTTTGAGAAAGTTATCGTGTTTAAAATAGTGAACTAATCCAGATAATACACACGAGTCAGTGTAAATTGAATTGATGAAGGGTAGTTATTTCAGTATGACAGCAAAGCATCGTCAGTCCTCTGGAACGTGGCTAACTAAGAAGGGGTACTTTATGATCCATTATATTGTAATTTAAAAAATTGCCTTTTATGAGAACGTAACTAGTTTTAATGCATTTCACGATGAAAGGAAAGAATGAACTTAATCTTGGAGTTAAATTATCTCCGTATAATGCTTTGTACTAAAAATCCTTGTCCCTTTTGTGACCCACATTTCAAATTGAGATTTTTCAGACAATTATGGTGAGTGAAGATGCTTATTTTCTGTACAATACGTTCTATTGCATTTTATTTTATATTATTATCAAATTTAGTTATTATATATTATGTTGCGTAGGCAAGTTAAATTACACTTTATTTTATTTTATTAGAAAATACAGTTATTATATATTATAAAAACGTTAATTATTTATTTCATTTTCTCATAAGATACACTTTCATTTCATTGTAAAATACATTTCATTTTATACTTTCATATTATAATAAAATATAGTCATTACACATGGTACATATAATACATTAAGTATATTATATTTCAGCATTATAATAAAATTATTATTCGTTATGTATTATACAGTTAAATTATTATCCGTAAAATATATCATTATACCAATAAGGAGCAATTTCTGGTCAGACAAGTAGAATCAGACAAATAGTCAGTACGTAGTCAGACAAGTAGTATAAGATCAATATTTGATCAGACATTATTTCACATTATTATTTGTATATTGAGAATCATTTGTAAAATACGTTACAATACCGATAAATTTAATGTGATCGACTTATTGATCAGACAAGTAGAATATGGCCAGCACCTAGTCAGACAAGTAGTATGAGGTCAATATGTGATCAGACATTATTTCACATTATTATTTGTATACTGAGAATTGTTAATAAAATACGTTACAATACTGATAAATTCAATATGATTGACTTATTGATCAGACAAGTAGAATATGGCCAGTACCCAGTCAGACAAGTAGTATAGGACCAATATTTGATCAGACAATTATTTTACATCGTACTACGCGTGTTCAAATCACTACTTGTATACTGTGAATTGTTTACAAAATACGTTATAACACAGGCAAATTCAATATAAATGATTTATTGGTCAGACAAGTAGAATGTGACCAGTAGCTAGTCAGACAAGTAGTATAAGATCAATATGTGATCAGACAATTATTTTACATTGTACTACATGTGTTCAAATTATTATTCTTAATATAAAAATATTTTTAATGTACATAAAATTATTGCATACAATTATATATATTATAAACAAATTGTTATAATTACTGTATTGCAAAATATGAATGTATTACACTTCCCATAAATTGTATCACAAAATCACACAATACAAAAATATATCACTCGAATTAGAATTGCAATAATAAATACATACGAGAATAAGAACGTACAATTAAAAAAGAGGCACATTTGTCGACAGCATAAATAATTGCATATTTTCTCTGATAATTACGCAAATATTTGCACTCCAGTTGTACCCCGGCTGCCATTGAATCCGTCAATGTGAATACAGCAAAAATCTTTCATAACCTCGTTCACGGTTTACCGAAGTCGCTTTCCGTTTCTGTCTGCTGGTCGCATGCAGTAATTTTTAATGAAAGCACGGGGCTCGTCGTGAATATTCGCTCTCGTTTCACCTGGCTAGAAAAGAAAGAGAGAAAAGAACACGCAGGATATTGTAGAGTTCCGTATTCTCTATTTTCACGTGGTTCACCGGAGCAGATACGATCTGAGAAGATCGGCGAGAACGCAACTCGCAGGAAATACGAGAGCGGTGCCGAGCGTATTTACGCTAATCCCGAGCGTATTCGTTTGAAACGGCAAAGCGAAATAAATGCTGCCGAGTCCGTGCATCGGTGAGCACTTCCGGTTATCTCTATCGCTCCCCTGCAGCCCGTTTCCGGTTTGCTACCGTTGAAAAACGAACGAATCCACTTGAAAAAAATATCGAATTATAACTGTTATAATATTTATGTTAAATAGCAATATTAGTAGCAAAGTTGAATTTTTAAAATTAAAATTTTGGTTGTGACATTGAATTTTTTTAGTTAAAATTTTAATAGTAATGTTTGAACGTTCAAAGTTTGTCAAAAATTTTTAATTAATTGTAATTCCATTCTCAATGAACATGGACCATTGCTGTAAAAATATTTAGTTATTTTTTCTAGGTATATCTTACTAATAATATTTATCATTATTTTATTCATTGACTCATTTTAATAAAATTAATTTTTATAAATCTAGTAAAAAAATAAAACAACACATGTTTAAACAATCACGTCAATACTAATTATTTCTGGAGATAATGTTCAATTTCTTTTTTCAACAAATACTAATAGAAGTACTAAAAATAATAATAATCACAATCGTGATAGCGGAAATGGTAGAGTGGCAGGTTCTTGAACTACATCGTCGCGAGTTCAAATCCACTCGTGATCAATATTCTTTTTCCTATCGTTGGAGATACTCCACACCTATTTTTTACCTTTAATACTCTAATTATAAATATCATAACATCCAAATAATAAGTATATTAGCATTGAAACTAATTGCAACCAAATAAATTACAAAATATCGGCTTGTAAATTAATTTATAATAAAAGAAGTTTATTCAATACTGACAAATATAGTACAGATGTCAACCTAGGAGTTGGCACGTAGTTTCAGTCATCGAGATGTAGTTTATGTAGTATGTGTGTAGTTATCGGTATTCTCAAATGTGAAGAAAATAGAAGAAGTAAAGTGTATAAACACAGGATGTACGAAAATGCTGAGGTTACGCTGATAATGCACTTTTTACTGGGCTTGTTATAATTGTTGTGACAGCATATTAACTACTCGCACATTTTATTCGTATGAACATGGACAGTCCAATTATTATTATCTGATCAAATACTGCTTCTATTTTACTTGGCCGATGGTAAAATTAACGTGTTGTGTAACATACTGGGAAACCCAACGTCATCATTTACATTATTTTATTATCGATTAACTGGTTGGACAAATTCCAGGTTTTCAATGTGGTGCTGTGTAGTGATTTGGAAAATTGGGTTATTGGGAATTTGGGATTTTGAGAATTTGGGAAATTATGAATTTGGGGTCTTGGAAATTTGGGAATTTGAGAATTTGGAAAATTAGGAATTTGGGGTTTTGGAAATTTGGGAATTTGAGATTTTGGAAATTTAGGTATTTGGAAATGTAGAATTTTGGAAATTTTGGTATTTGAAAAAGTAGAAGTTCGGAAATGTAGGTATTTGGAAAAATAAATGTTCGGAAGTGCAGGTACTTAGAAATGTAGAAATTCGGAAATTTAGGTATTTGGAAATGTAGAAATTTAGAAATTTAGGTATTTGAAGAAGTAGAAATTGAAAGAATTTGAAGAAGTACAGATTTGCAAATTTAAATTATTACAAAGTATCACCCAATTTTTCCACGCGCAAATAAAAAATTTAGGTATTCAATATTTTGTGATTTCAAAATTAACCTTCAATGCACAACAAATCGAATGGTAGCAATCTTTTCCTTCAAACATCAAAAATAATATCTCCAGCCAAAGAATAAATAAAGATTCAAGAACAACAGAAATATAAAGATTCAAGAACAACACAAATATAATGTCATTAGTTATCGAAACAAAGAGCAACAATCCCGAAGTGTAATATGATTTCCAAACAAAGGGTGCCTTTCAATTTCTGTTATATGCTTCCAACAAAGAGAGAGGCAGCTTCAGAGGGTAACTTAATAAATATGAAATAAATAAAAAGAAGTTCGCAGGCAATTGTATCGTATTAGAACGGGAAGAAAAGTAGCTGCGCAACTCGCAAGTAGAATAAGCCGGCGACTGGTCGGACGCAACATTATTCACTGCAGTAACGACACAACTTTCCATTTGTATAAAACAAACATCGAATAAAAACTCCGGGAAACTACCGAATAAATATGTAACGAACATAGCTACTTTATCAACCCACATTTTCTTCAAATAATAAGGAACTTCCCATTTTACAATTTTTCATTTTATTTCATATACAAATCAACGCTTTTAAAATTTAAAATAGGACTTAAGTAATAAGATCATTATATTAATTTATAATACCGTAGTATTGGATAAAAGTTATTTAAATAATTTATTTTAAATTTATCGATTGATCAGCGTTCTCTTAAACTCACATTTTTTAGCTCCAATTTTCGTGAGGATATTTTTTATTTCACATTTTAACTGTGTAATTAGGATTGGGTGGTCAGACAAGTAGTAGAGGACAGTAGGTGGTCAGACAAGCAGTTTGAGATTGGGTGGTCAGACAAGTAGTTGTAGACAGTATGTGGTCAGACAAGGAGTAGTGGGCAGTAAGTGGTCAGACAAGTAGTAGCGGTCAGTAAGTGGTCAGACAAGTAGTAGAGGACAGTAGGTGGTCAGCCAAGTAGTAGTGGACAGTAAGTGGCCAGACAAGTAGTAGATGACAATAGGTGACCAGACAAGTAGTATATGGTAGTAGGTAGGCTGACAAGTAGTATAGGATTGCAGGTGGTCAGACAAGTAGTATACGATTGCAGATGGTCAGACAAGTAGTATGTGCTATTGTGACACGTTGTAAAAATAATATTTTCAATTGTACATGGTCAGATAAATAGTATACGAGGTTTTGAGTGATCAGAAAACATAACAGCAAGAAAAAATAAAAAATAAATATTATTCTTGAAGAAGGTATATTTTATTTAATCTCATTACTTTAAACTACCCTATTACCAAATGAAAATTATTTAAATAATTTACAAGTCCATCGACCAATAATTATCATTGCTCTTGTATGTCATAAATTTTGTTAGTATTTATTATAATTGTCACGAATCTCGAACGAGTAAAATATAACACTAAAAACTGAAAAGAAGAAAATTATACTTGAAAAGGTAAAATTTTATCTAATTTCGTGGAACTCTCCCCAGTGTTTTTCATATATTTTCTTTGAAAACTCTCAAGGCTTTTGTTAGCGCGTTCCACGTTTGTAAAGACGTTTATAAAGGATCCTACGCAAACTTGGCTGAAATGAGACTTTAAAGTTCTCATTTACCTTAGAAAGTAATTATGCTAATTGAACGGTTGTTCCCTGAGTGTGCACATTTTATCTGTTATACAAATATCGCGGCACATTAAAGCTTTTTTAAATATTGCGATCCTCGAGAGGAGACGAGACACGGCGGTCCGAGTGGAGAATTTCATAATAATTGTTCGGAGCAATAAACAAAGCTCAAAGAGACAATGGCCTCAAACAGGTCAACTGAAATATTTCGCGATTCGTTCGGAAGAGTACTAAATATTTAACGACAAAAAATATAACCCGCCTCGCCAAAGGAACTTCAATACCCTTTATTTTCATTTCCGTGATTCAATTCTCTATTTGCGCTTTCAGAAAATTCATTCGAAATGCACCCTTTTAACGAAAACATCGTTTTCCTTTAATTATTCGCGTTGATTAATTGCGCGTTCGATTTATTCGTGGTAACGGTAATGGGAGGATAAATTCCATGACGCATGTGTGTTCTTTTTATATTTTCATATGTTCAATTATAGCAGAGGGATGTTTTTGAAATATGTTTTCTCGTGGAACTGAGAGAAAACAGTCATGTTGCTTCAGGAAAGATATCTGACAACAGACGTGCAATTTTCTCTTGTTTTCATTCGCTTTATGTCCTTTGCTGAATCATAGATTTAATATCATCTACTGCAACTATTCGTGCTTTGAATTGTTTACATCGATTTTTTTAATTATTTGAAGCGTGAGATGTGGTTATTTTAATATTTTATTTATTATGTTAAAACCTTGGTATCTGATAAGAATTGTTCATAACAGTTAATAATTGGTAGAGGTAACATATTTATAATAGTTAATAATTTTTATAGTTAACGTTTATTTCTAACACAACTGTCTAGAACAATTGTTCATAACTTCGATACAACAATATTAACAAAAATTAAATAACCAAAAATAAAAAATAATCAAATGAAATAAAAGCAGTTATTAACATTACGTTGTTGTTTCTGAAAGATCAATGGTGACCCACATTTCAAGTATAATACCGTTGAAATATTAAATTAAATTCAATGAATTTATTCGAATCTAATTAAATTCCTTCAAAGGAAAGAAATATTAATGACCCTTTGTTAATAAATCTATTCAAAACTTCACGTACATTGATAAAAGTCTTCAGTCGCTGACAATCAAAATTTCGCAAACGTCAGCTAATTGAACGCCGGCTAACTGACTGTCAAATATTCCTCGGTGAAGAAACTCTGATGGTATCAGCAGTTCGAATGTACCGAAATCTTTTTTCGGGCTATTCTTTATTGGATTTACGGAAATCCTACCTCAGATCCTAGACTATTTGTTCAACTCCCGGTTCTGTGTGAAACTTCTCTTTTACCACTCTCCGGATTTTTCGAACAGCTACCCTTTATTCCACTGGTTAACTTGTTCGTCTTTGTTGTACTGTATGGCTGACAAATTCCTGTACGCATTTGTTCGCTGAATTTATTTTATTTATTGTGGGGTGATGCTTAGGGAATTTTGGGATTTGGGGATTTAGGAATTTGGGGATTTAGGGATTTGGGGATTTGGGGATATAGGAATTTAGAGATTTAGGGATTTAGGGATTTAGGAATTTAGATATTTAGGGATTTGGGGATTTGCGGATTTACAGATTTAGTCATTTTGAGATTTAGGGATTTAGGAACTTACATATCTAGGGAGTTGGGGATTTAGGCATTTAGAGATTTAGTCATTTTGGAATTTAGGGATTTAGGTACTTAGATATTTAGGAATTTAGGCATCTAGAGATTTAGTCATTTTGAAATTTAGGGATTTAGGGATTTGGATATTTAGTGATTTAGGGATTTGGGGATTTTGAGTAGATTGGGTATTTGGCAACTTTGAATTTAAGGATTTGGAAATTTAAAGATCTGGAAAGTTAGGGAGTTGAGAATTTAGGAAATCAGGATCTTGGAAATTTAGAGATTTAGGAATTTGAGAACTTAGGTATTTGGAAATTTAAGAATTTGATATTATCTGTCATCGGTAATACCTTCGAGTGCAGAGGGGTAAATCCCCGCGACGGTTCTCAAATTTCACAACCGTAGTTTTTGCCACGCAGTTTTTCCCTCCCGGATTTTATTTCTATTTTTCTTCGTCTTCTGTTCCCTTCGCTATCACGAACGACCGCAAAACTTCCTAATCTACTTGGCCGACCACGTTCGCGAGCTTCCACCAAGTTTATGAACATTTATTTCCCCGTGGCGGAAACTGCCGGTCTCGAATTATCCTGACGTTAAGCGTTCACCTTTAACCTCTGCCCACTCATGGCCGCGTTTATGGCCAGATGAAGCATAAAAAGGGCACGCGCCGTTATTATCGCAGAAATGACACCGTGTTAGGTTTTTCGCTCGCGGTACACTGGACACGGAACCGTGACCGCTGACGGAAAGTTTTCTATGGGATGTGGGCGTACCATGACCGCCAGTTCCTCTGATATTTATACACTCTGCAAGGAGAAAAAAAAAGGAACGGAGATAAAAAGATTGCCGACAAACGACGCGAACGGGTTGCTCGTTATATCGCAGCGAGCCTTTCCACTATTGGAAAAATGATTTATCGAGGGATCGTTAACGGGCAAAAAAAGGGAAAGTGACTAAGGAGGATGATTTCATGTTTTTTGCTGTGTCGGAAGATTGTTTCAAAGTGTAATGCTTTGTTTTTTTTTTTAACGTATTTTCACTACTTTTTGGGTTACCATGCTTGTGCAAGTGTGGAGCGGGAGTTATACGGAAATATATTCGTGAATATATTTACTCTATATGTATCTATCTGTTCGTATCGATCTATTTGAAATTTAGGTTGTGTTAATAAATTCGTTTGATTTCATACGGAAACCTGTCATGTTGAAATTATCATGAAAACAAATAGAGAAGTTTAAATGCAGGCGATACTAATTAAAGGAGGTAGGAAATGAGAAGCTTGTAAAGAAATATTGTGTATTAAGCAATTTTAATATTAACGAGAGCGCAGGAACGTGAAAAAAATATGCAGTGGAGTTAAAAGGGATTTCAAATAACGTTAAATGTATATTAATTAAAAAGCGTAGTTAAATGGAAGCTTAAACTGTAAGCAAGGAATGCTGTTTCAAGTAATTGTAATTTTAACGTGAAAGCAGGAAAAAGAAGAAAATATTTCGTGAGATTAAAGCGTCTCAAATAACGTGAACATGATGTTAACGAAACATGGTAGCAAAAGGGAATTTAAAATGTAAAGGAAGAATATTGTATCCCGTGTAATTAGGATTGGCTGGTCAGACAAGTGGTAGAGGCTCGTAGGTGGTCAGACAAGTAGTTTAGGATCGTAGGTGGTCAGACAAGTAGTAGAGGATAGTAGGTGGTCAGACAAGTAGTAGGAGATAGTATGTAGTCAGACAAGTAGAAGAGGATAGTAGGTGGCCAGACAAGTAGTAGTGGTTAGTAGGTGGTCAGACAAGTAGAATATGATAGTGGGTGGTCAGACAAGTAATATAGGAACATGGGCAGTTAGACACGTACTGTGTACTCACTGTAGATGGTCAGACAAGTAGAATAGGATAGTGGGTGGCTAGACAAATATTGTAGGATCGTGAGCTGTTAGACAAGTACTATGTGAGCACAGTAGATGGCCAGACAAGTAGTATGTAAGCACAGTAGGTGGTCAGACAAGTAATATGTAAGCACAGTGGGTGGTCAGATAAGTAGAATAGGATAGTGGGTGGCTAGACAAACAGTATACGATCGTGAACAGTTAGACAAGTACTACGTAAGCACAGTAGATGGTCAGACAAGTAATATGTAAGCATAGTAGGTGGTCAGACAAGTAGTATAGGATAGTGGATGCTGGTCAAACAAGTAATGGAGGATAGTAGGTGGTCAGACAAGTGGTAGTGGACAATACGTGATCAGACAAGCAGTAGTGGGCAATGGATCGTCAGGCAAGTAGTAGAGCATAGCAGGTGGTCAGACAAGTAGTATAGGGTAGTAGGTAATCAGACAAGTAGAATAGGAGCCTAGGTGATCAGTCAAGTAGAATAAAAGCGGTGTTGGTCAGACAAGTAGTATAGCATAAGTGGCCAGACAAGTAGGTTAGGATCGTCACTATTTATATCATGCATTGCATACGTAATTTCCATGAATATGCAAAACAAATACGAACAGGCAAAAAAGGTGACGTTCCTTAATGCGACTGCACAAATGAGAGAAGACTGAACGAATGTTAAAGAAATGGAAATTTATGGGGAGACGTAAAATGATTAAAAGAAGAAAGAGCAGGCGGGTCGCTTTCATGAAAGAAGTTCGATCAATCGACTTAATTAAGCCGCAATTTAAATTATTCAAATGAGGTGCGACATTTTCGAGTAAAGTGATTTTCTTGAATTTACATAAATTTAAACACGGAGCTGAGGATAAATTCTTACGGTGAATGAATTAAACATGTTCTTAATCATAAAATATTGAACCAGAAACCAATATTTAATCAACTCACTTCAATACTGTTGGGATATTATGAAAAATTGTTTATGGTTTTTAACAAATCAAAATACTTTTCTATAATTATCAACAAAAAACAAAGCGTAATCCCTGAAATCGTCGATGAGATATAATAATTGAAACGATATTTTTGAAATGTTTATTTGAAACATTTATTGAAATATTCCAATAAATAAATGGAACACAAATTCAATAAATGTCATTCGAGTTTTGTTTATTGTTGTTTACTCGAATGGATTATGGTATTTCTATAAATCCGTATTTGGATAGTATTAACCCTCTCCGCGTAGCGTGTAACATAAAATCTGTAGTATACCAGCAACAAAATCGATCTCCCTTCAATCTAATCATTCTCCACTCTCGAACGCTATCTAATCATCAACCTGCTCCCTCCGTGCACCTGTTCTCTCGAACCAACAGTTCAGTTCAAATCAAATCAACAACCCCAACAAATCAGCCAAACATAATCCAATAAATTTAATCTGATACAGGAAAATTCCAAACAACATAATCGAACAGCACGGAACACGCAATCTTTGAGCACGGCATATAAACTGCTATCAAACTTTTCAATTTAATAATCTCAATTTGTTAACAAAACAGGGATAAATTAGGGTTGCAATCAAAATATATAGTATTTCAATAAGTATAACAAATAATAGTTTTAGATATAATAAATTTTAAATTGAGAAAGAATTTCAGTGTCACGTGTTCCTCGCGAGTTGGTAGTCGAAAGCAATGAAGGTGCGGTTGGCAACTTACCAAGTGTACTTATTATCATAGAATGCGTTATAAATTATAAACATTTTTATTGGAGCAACGTTTACTTATGATATATTTAGGAGAAGATGTGGGGAAGGTAGATACTAGAAGACTGAATACTTGCAGAGGTGGATACTAGAAAGGTAGATACCTAGAAAGGTGGATACTTGCAAAGGTGGTAACTTGTGAAGGTAGATACTAGAAGGGTGAATATCTGCAGAAGTGGATACTAGAAAGGTAGATGCCTAGAAAGGTGGATATGGAACAGGTGGATACTTGCAAAGGTGGTAACTTGTGAAGGTAGATACTTAGGAAGGTAGATGTGGCGAAGGTAGATACTTGTAAAGGTGGAAATTTGTGAAGATGGAAACTTGTGAAGGTTGATACTTACAAAGGTGGATGTAGGGAAGGTTGATACTTGCAAAGGTGGAAACTTGTGAATGTAGATACTAGAAGGGTGAATATCTGCAGAAGTGGATACTAGAAAGGTAGATGCCTAGAAAGGTGGATATGGAACAGGTGGATACTTGCAAAGGTGGTAACTTGTGAAGGTAGATACTTAGGAAGGTAGATGTGGCGAAGGTAGATACTTGTAAAGGTGGAAATTTGTGAAGATGGAAACTTGTGAAGGTTGATACTTACAAAGGTGGATGTAGGGAAGGTTGATACTTGCAAAGGTGGAAACTTGTAAAGGTAGATACTAGAAGAGTGAATATCTGCAGAGGTGGATACTAGAAAGGTAGATGCCTAGAAAGGTGGATATGGAACAGGTGGATACTTGCAAAGGTGGTAACTTGTGAAGGTAGATACTTAGGAAGGTGGATGTGGCGAAACTAGATACTTGTAAAGGTGGAAATTTGTGAAGATGGAAACTTGTGAAGGTTGATACTTACAAAGGTGGATGTAGGGAAGGTTGATACTTGCAAAGGTGGAAATTTGTGAATGTAGATACTAGAAGAGTGAATATCTGCAAATGTGGATACTGGTAAAGTAGTACATATGTGAAGTACATACTTGCAAAGGTGCTAATTAGAATACTAGATACTTGCAAAGATAGATACCACAAAAATGCATACCTGCGAAGGTAGATACCATAAATAGCTGATACTAACATAACATATAAGATAAGAGGGTGAAACCCCCTGACAGAAAATAGAAGAAAGAACACGATAATAGAAATGTAGTGCAGGTGTATTAAAAACGTCGATACTAAAACAATAAACCGCAGACCTAGAAACTCCCATCATCAAGCTACTACCAAGAACATCCACCCACAAGTAAACAGCAACCTAAAATCACAGACATCCCACACAAATCCCTAAATTTCCATGTCCCAATAAGGTAACTCAAAAACCACGAGCCGAGTTCACCTACACATTCCTTCCACAAAACCTTAATCCTCATATCGCAGACCCCCAACCCCAAGAAATTCGTCTGTTCAAATTTTCCATTGCCCCGAAATTCGTTGTTAACCGAAACCGGCGCAACATCAGCAAGTCCGAAAGTCCAAAACAATAGAACATCTGGTAACGCACAGCAGGGTGGCAGGGGTAGGCCTCGCAGGGCAGGGCAAGAGCTGAACCTTCTAAGAGAAAGCGACGCAGGGCGGCAGAGACAGCGCACAGGGCGAAACATGAGAGTCCCGAGGGAGAACGAGACGGGGATATAGTGCGTCGAGTGTGGTAGCGACGGAGAGGTACGACGGGGAGGTGGGGGCTGTGGGAGGTGCGAGGAGGACAGATTCCCGGCGCCTGCGTGTTGATTCTTGAGAGCTGGCTCTCATCCGAAATCCAGGATTCCAGTCGCGAACGCGCCACCGGTAGAAAGTATTCGGAGGAGCGAGGATACGGTCGGTGACCTGGCTGTTAGCCGGCGAGCAGTTCACCCTCTTTCATCCCTCTCTCTCTCTGTCCCCTCTCTCCGCTTTCTCTCTCCTCCTCTCCGACGGAGCCACAAGTTAGGATCCACGAGGAACCGGCCGGCCGGTTCGCGTCGAAACCTGCACCCGGACGAAGTGCGGACCCTGGTCTCTTCAACCGTTGCGACCCCGAAATTCTCTACCTGATGGTGTACGTCGTCCGAACCAATTATAACTCACCCCGGTGATATGGTGTATCTTGTGGTCTAAACGGGTCAACGAACTGTGACGACACTTAACTGACCTGTGTGTCATCTGAAATAAGACCCTAGTGTATCCGAAGGAACCATGACTGACCAGATCTCCGGATAAACCTGAGGATGTGTCTCGAAGAATCTGAAGAGAACCCTAATCAGGTGTACTGCTTTCGAGTCTGAAAGACTCCGAGCCCTGTCAGTGTATCTTAGAGACTAAAAACGAGCCGGAAGTGCACGAACCTAGTGACTAACGAGATAGTGGTTAAAGCCCTGGTCAAATGGTGTAGTCTAATCAGGCTGAGATTTAATTGACCCCGGTCAGATACCTAGTCGAACTACGAGACTCGATTGACCCTAGTTGCGTAAATTACGGCTTTGAAGAAATTCTCGAAACGGATTGAGAGACTTAATTAACGTCAGTTTATCTGGAGACTGACCCTAAATTACTCGGACTTAGATCTGTTGGGTATGATCTAGGTTTGTTTTGAGGAGTGAACCGTTTTTTAGACCAGTCTGGTGGATTACGAGTCTAACTGGAAGGGTGAGGATTATTGTGGAGTACGTTAGATTAGTGATTATGTGGACGAAGTGGATGGGTGAGTGTGGTTGATACGGAGGATTCGTGTGTTCACAGAACTTTCGTGGACTTTGGGCTCCTGATTTATCAGGATCAACGACGTCGCAAGCACCTGGGACACGCATGGTGTAGAACGAGTGTCGCAGCTAAAAGCGATCAGCATCGCTGGCACGTGTACATGCTGCGAGTACGCTTGAACAGCTTGCATGCACAGGTAAGGGTGAGCTTGCAGTTCGATTAAGAGCGATCGAACGATTAATTTCGATCAGACTTGACGCAGGGATTAGGCACTCTGAGATTGTTTCTTTAATGTGGATTTATCTGACGGGGAAGTACTAGGCAGGTAGATAATGGGAAGATTTATTGGACGCATTTATTCGTATTACAAAATTGAATATGAATTTTGAGTTCTAAAATTCAGCTATGGTTGATGTAATTTCATTTGTAAGTGAATGTTAATTGTTAATTACAGCAAGTTTTAATCTTTATTAGCCGTAATTACGCTATTCGAATTAATCATTGATTAAATGTTCGGTGTTAATAATTATCGTAACATTAATTGAAGGTTAATTGTTAATCTGATGAATGATTAATTGTTGGTCTAATGAATCATTGATTGAACGTTGATTCTCCATTTGAATTAATGATTGATTGAATATTGACAGTTTATACCTCAATTAATCATTGATCAAATGATTATCATACTTCATAATATTAATCGTAATTTGTTAACTATTAATTATCTGTTAATCATTGATTGAACGATAACTGTGAATGCTCAATCATCGATCAAGCATTAACTAATTACTAATTAATCGTAGGTCAGAAATGAACCTCCTAATTAATCATTACTTCCTAATTAATCGTTGCTTCCTAATTTACCATTAATTGTTACTTCCTAATTAATCATTAATAAAACCAACGATTAATCATCAACAGGATTTATTATTAATTAATGTACAATCAATTTGAAATATAAATCTTATTCCAAAAATGAATTCATATGCTATAAATGGTACTATTAATCTTGATTTACGTTTAATTACCCAGCATTTCCTTATTATTATCAAGCGTTAAATAGGGTTGTTTGTTTACCATATCAGACACGATGGAATCCAAAGTCATTGATTAACAACGATTGCCCGGAACACAATCGCCGACAACGTATCGCTCTTCAACGATTTGTTTACGCTCGGAAACTGGCAAAGTCGATGAATCCACAGCAAATACGTGTTCACCGAGATTCGAATTTATTTATTTGCCCCCGTTGCCTTTTCAATGGCCGTATTATGCATGAAACAATAGCTCTACTACCTCGTACTACGCATAATATCGCAACGACGCAAGATTATACGCTCGAACGTGCAGAATATGCTTCTCCTAACGTGTGTTTACCAATATTCGCTATGAAAACCAGGGAAAAATGTTACACGTCCACAATTAAGTATTCTGCATTTACACTGGAGGTTATCTTATTAGACATTTTGTAAGAGCGAGCAAGTTTATGGCCGACGTGACGGTGATTGTATGTACCGATGTCAACCCACGAGTTGGCGCGTGAAGAGACTGGTTAGAAGAACTACGGCACAATTGGTTAGAATAGAAAATGAACCACACGTATTTTCGGCGATAGAATTGGCTCGAGCGGTCACGCAATTATTGTCATTTTCAAGTTCCAACCTTCCAAAGTTCTAATGTTTCAAAGTCACAACTTTCCAAGGATCCAACCTTGCAAAGTTTTAACCTTCCAAAGTCACAAAATTGCAATGTTTTAACCTTACAAAGTTCCAACCTTCCAAAGTTTAAATCAACCGAAAATTAAACCTTCCAAAGTTATTAACTTCTAATGTTATAATCTTCCAAACTATCGACCTTCTAAAATTACAACCTTCTCAAATTTCACCTTTCTCAAGTTCCAACTTTGCAAAGATCTAACGTTCTAAAGTTTTAACCTTCCAAAGTTCCAACATTCCAAAGTTTCAACCTTCCAAAGTTCCAACCTTGCAAAGTTTTAACCTTCCACAATTCTAATCTTCCAAACTCCCATCATTCTAATGTTTTAACCTTCCAAAGTTCGAACCTTCCAAAGTTGAAATCAATCAAAAATTAAACCTTCCAAAGTTATTAACTTCTAATGTTATAATCTTCCAAACTATCGACCTTCTCAAATTTCAACCTTCTCAAATTTCACCTTCCTCAAGTACCAACTTTCCAAAGTTCTAACGTTCTAAAGTCTTAACCTTCCAAAGTTTCAACCTTCCAAAGTTCCAACCTTGCAAAGTTTTAACCTTCTACAATTCTAATCTTCCAAACTCCCATCATTCTAATGTTTTAACCTTACAAAGTTCCAACCTTCCAAAGTTGAAATCAATCAAAAATTAAACCTTCCAAAGTTATTAACTTCTAATGTTATAATCTTCCAAATTATCGACCATCTCAAATTTCATCTTTCTCAAATTTCACCTTTCTCAAGTTCCAACTTTGCAAAGATCTAACGTTCTAAAGTCTTAACCTTCCAAAGTTCCAACATTCCAAAGTCTTAACCTTCCCAAGTTCTAACATTCCAAAGTTCCTACATTCCAAAGTTCTAACATTCCAAAGTCTTAACCTTCCAAAGTCTTAACCTTCCAAAGTCTTAACATTCCAAAGTCTTAACCTTCCAAAGTTCTAACATTCCCAAGTTCCTACATTCCAAAGTTCCTACATTCCAAAGTTCTAACATTCTAAAGTTCTAACATTTCAAAGTCTTAACCTTCCAAAGTTCTAACATTCCAAAGTTCTAACATTCCAAAGTCTTAACCTTCCAAAGTTCTAACGATCCAAAGTCTTAACCTTCCAAAGTTCCAACCCTCCAAAGTTCCAATCTTTCAAAGTTCTAACCTTCTAAAGTTCCAACTTCTGATAGTCTCAACCTTCCAAGGATCCAACCTTGCAAAGTTCCAACCTTCCAAAGTCCCAACCGTGCAATGTTTCAACCTTCCAAAGTACTCATCTTCTAAAGTTTGAATCATCCGAAGGTTCGATCTTTCAAAGTTCCAACCTTCCACTGTTCCAACTTTCCAAAGTCCCAACCTTCCCTATGTTCCAACCTTCAAAAGTCCCAACCTTGCAAAATTCTAACCATCCAAAGTCCCCACTTTCCAAAGTTTGAATCACCCAAAGTTTCAACTTTCCAGTGTCCCAACTACATTCCAATTTTTGAAAATCCTATCCTTTGCACATTTCGATCATTCTAAATTCGATCAACCTTCTTAACTTTCAATCTTCCAAATTCCAAATCTCCGAGTATTCAAAATTTCTAAAACTATAGCTCCAAATTTCAAAACGTACATCTCAAAACTTCGAATCACCTTATTCCATAGCTTGCAAACCTTCAAATGATAGTCGGCAACCGTCTCGAGAATGCTGTCTAGTTATCTTTACAATTTGATCGTCCCCAAAGACTAAAATTCTTCACAAATTGATTCAATTTGACGTACTTTAATGGATTTTTATTTTACGCTTATTCGGATACAAGATTTTTCAATTGAAACTTTGTAGGATCGGCTACAACCCTTGGCTGACTAATTAACGGTAATAAAATGTGAAGAAAACGTGAAACAAAATGGTGAAACCATGTCAAACCACTCGTAACTTGTTAGAGTGTTATACCAGCCGGAAGGAAGTTGTTAGAACTTCGTGAACTTTTATAAATCAGTTGAAATTCGTGTTTCAAACGTTTATATAACATTTCACTGATTTATGTTTGCTGATTTGCGATTATATTTCTTCGATATTAATATTTGCAGGCTGTCATATAAATCAAGGAATTAAATTTTGAAAAATTGAGCAATATTTGAGGACTTAGTAACATAAAAATTTCGTAAATTTGAAACTTCGTAAAATTTGCAAAATTTGGAAACTTGGAAATTTGATAAATTCGAAGACCAATATCTGGGAACTTTATAGTCAAAACCATGCACTCTTGAATATCTGCCAAATAAAACTACCGGTGTCTCACGATCGCAATGTGACCCCCAGCTCATACGTTTCCCTCTATTTCGAAAAAAGTAGTTTTCTGTCTCATTTAATGATTAACTCCAATTACCATAGAATGTATATTTTCGCACAGTACATATGGTTCATATTGAACGTATGTCGTTAATCGATTGTGGCCCTTGCTCTTTGCCATTATTCGTCCCATTGACTCGTTCTGCCTGAAGCTAATAGCAAATGGAATTTTTCATTCCATTTTCGACGATGTCGGAAACTCTGATGTTGACTTTGGGCGATTCCATTCGAACAGTTCGATTTTCTACCAACTCAGTGTGAAATTTTCATCATTAAATTTCATTAACATTGAAATGTTCGCTCGCATGTCGAGCACTGTGGATTGGTTATTGATTATTAATACAGTGCAGGTATTTATTTTAACGTTCTTTAAATGTTTAAAGAAAAATTGTATTGCAAAATGAGTTTTTAGATTGTGTTAGAGAAGAATGAAATTATTGTTTAATGATTGGATAGAAGTATAGTGATTAATCTTTGAGTATTTGGTTTTAGCTTATTATACTGATTTTATATTGGTTTTATTTCTGATAAAACTGTCTATCAAGTTAAATTAAATTTGTATGTTTTTGTAGTTAGAATTGGATTTTTTATTAATACTGTGTTTGAGTATTATTTGAAATTAATTAATTTATTTGATAATATAAAATAAATTATAGATTATTTGTTGAAATAGTACAAGTTTGTTATTTGCTGAAATTTATGTTATTTGTTAAAATTTGTAATGTTAATTTGTTTGTACATTTACAATTGTACTGATCAAAGGTTGTTATCATAATTAATTTTCCTTTAAATACAACAATCATTATACAGAAGTAATATAACGTATTATTAGTAAATTAGCACACGGTATAATATAATTATTTGTACATTAGGTCGAATAAATGCAAAATATAAGATAGAGGGTGAAATCCGAATTTGGCGCAATACATTTAATTACTTTAATACGTCGAGAGCTCCAGCGATGATCGACGATGTGTCTTTCAAATTTAATTCGGATAAATGATGAAAAAGGGAAAAAGAACATAATTGTGAAATATCGGTACACTTATAAATGAAAAGATTAAATTAACTGTTATTATTTTATAACTTGGAAAATGTATTTTCTGCTGTTGAACGTAATCAATGACGCACGGTGTGCGTCTTATAAGTTACACTAGACTGAAATTAAAACGAATTTAAGATTAAAAGAGTAAGGAAATACTTCGCCCATTACAGTGTCCAGAAATGGAAAATATTTAAAAAACTACGTCCTCCTATAACATACAAGTGATGACGCACCACGTGCGTCTTATGAAGTAGCACTTATGTACTGAAATTAAAACGAATTTAAGATTAAAAGAGTAAAGGAATACTTCGCCCATTACAGTGTCCAGAAATGGAAAATATTTAAAAAACTACGTCCTCTTCTAACATACAAGTGATGACGCACCACATGCGTCTTGTGAAGTAGCACTTATGTACTGAAATTAAAACGAATTTAAGATTAAAAGAGTAAAAAAGTACTTCGCCCATTACAGTGTGCAAAAATGGAAAATATTTAAAAAAACTACGTCCTCATAACATATAAGTGATGACGCACCACGTGCGTCTTGTGAAGTAGCACTTATGTACTGAAATTAAAACGAATTTAAGATTAAAAGAGTAAAAAAGTACTTCGCCCATTATAGTGTCCACAAACGGAAAATATTTAAAAAAACTACGTCCTCTTATAACATACAAGTGATGACGCACCACGTGCGTCTTATGAAGTAGCACTTATGTACTGAAATTAAAACGAATTTAAGATTAAAAGAGTAAAAAAGTACTTCGCCCATTACAGTGTGCAAAAATGGAAAATATTTAAAAAAACTACGTCCTCATAACATATAAGTGATGACGCACGTGGTGCGTCTTACAAATAATCGCAATATTAAAATTGGTACCGATTTTAAATCAGATGAAAATGAAAATAAAATGAAATAAAATGTGAAGTTCGAATGTACACATTCGTCGAAGGAAAGTACAGTGTCGACACGTAAATTGAATAAACGTCTACCGACAAGAAAAACATCACGTTTCCGCGAAAGGTTAATTTATTATTTTTCTCGACATCGTGAAGCATAACGATGGTTATGTCGACGGAGAACTTCTGTAGGAGTTAGTTCATCGTATTTGGTCCCGGCGACGTTCCCTTTACGTTTCATTACATAAAAGGCTGGTTCTTTTTTTTGTGCGTCGAGGAAGGAATTTTGTCGGCGCTCCTTTCAGGAGACAGTAAACGTTAACGTAACACCGAGAATTCTAAATGGAATTCTTTTCTGAAGTTTCCTCGAACGGCTCTCGTTCGCTATACTTTTCAAAATAACGTATGCATTTTAGAAAACATGGCAAATGGAATGAGAGATATAGCGTAAGGGGATACGGATCGTTTGTTGCCAGACGTATTTCGAAAACGGTTGTATACGACTGTATTTTTCTTGTATTGTTTCGTACGACTATTGTTCTCCCAGGAATTACTTGCGTTTGTAAGGATTTAGTATCTTTATTCCGGAAGAGAATATCTTAAATTTTTTGTTGATTGTGTGCATCATTTTTTTGGGAAAACTTTTGTTATGAATTATTTTAGTATTTTGAAGAAGTTATTGTGATTAGGGTTGTTGACGTGTTTGTATCCTTAGAAAATTATTTTTAATTATTTATATTGATATTTATAACATTAGTTACTATATTAATTTTTATTCATATATTATAGATGTATTATATTGGTTATTATAACATTTAGTTGGTATACATAACACACTGTTACATTATTATATTACACTATTTTAATATGTTGCATATAAATATTTTTGTATAATACACATTATGGATATATTATGTTGGTATGTGTTATTATATTTTTTGTTAGTATGTAACACACTGTTACATTATTATATTACACTATTTTAATATGTTGCATACACACATTTTTGTATAATAAATAACTGAGCCCAATTCAAATTTGAAAACGGACAGTTGTGTCTTGAAATTTTTGGAATTATGCTAACATATGTATACTAATTTTTATTTAACAAATTTTTGAAGAATAATTGCTCAGAGGTTTCCAACAAGATTCCACGACAATTGCACCTTTCGTTCACTGCAATCGATTCTCCTAAATCTTAAACAACCACTTAAAACACTCGAAGACCCACTTTTCCTACCCTCTCGAGACACCCTTAAGTAACCCTTCGTAAAGTGGTGAAAATAATTCTGAAGATAGGTATCTAATAAAATTGTCGTGTTTTAACTTTAAAACATGGTATTTTATATAAATAATATTAATTTTGTACATTTGAACAAAAACTTGTTTGTCTTCCATTTTTCCTATCATTTTAAACATCATTGTATTTCTTAAGATAAATTTTCTATAATGCTAAATAGATTAAATATTATATCTATTAAATAATATATAGTGTTACAATTACTTTGCAAGTTTAAACAAGATTTTATCATCATATTTTTGCTATTATTTTGAATTTCTTCATTATAAGTGTTTTTTAATGAAATACAAGAAATATATAGTATAATGTTCACTTAGCAAGTTTAAATAGAAACGCTTCTCCATTTTATTTTCGCAACCTTAAGCTTCACCATCGCTGTACTTTTGAGGTAAATACTACGTAATACTACCGCGTGAGAAAATTTCAGTGTCATCTCGAGACGTTACAATTTCGTTCTGTAATAGCTGTCGTGCGAGGAACGGGAGGATTGGGAATAAAAATTTTTATTAGAAGGCCGGGGTTCTGCCAGATAAGCCGGTATATCAGCTTTACGAGGCGTGTATCCGCGCAAAGCGTCGGACGACACTATTCCTCGCCAGCAATTGTGTGCTTTCGATCGTCTTAACACGTTTACTATTCATCGTACATCCAGGACAAACACAATTTCGTAACTAGAGGATCTACAGACCGAGTGCCTCCCGCGAATTCGAATGTGTATTTCAAATTTCGAGGACATATAGAGAGACTTTAAAGTCCCAAACGATCAAACGTGTCTGAAACTATCGAAAACGATGCCGAACACGATTATCGTTGATTTCACGACCGACGTCAATGACGACCAAGTCGTCAACGATGAGTTATAGAGCTTCAACGTGCTTCCGGTCGATTCTACGTGTCAAAAATTATCGAAAACGATACCAAACACGGTTTTCTATCGATTCGACGATCGACGTCGACGACAGGTTCCTGTCGTTCGCCGCCAAAATCTATACAGCAAATTTAGGGTGTCTCGCGAGACTACCCTCAAAATTTCAAGTGAAAAGACGCGAAATTGCGGCCTGTAGCGTGGAGACAAACAGACGAACAAATGATCGAGTCCCAGGAGCCTCACGTTCGTTATGGGAAGAGAAAAATGGAAATTTGAAATATTCAGAACTTAGGTAGTCGAAGGTTAGGAAATTGGAGAATCTAGAAATTTAGAAATTGGAAATAGATTTTATGTGATATTTAAACATTTTGTGTATTTCATGTAAGAAAACTTTCTTTTCTTAGTAAAAGATTAAATCAAACTTCTACGTTTGTTTGTTCAGGACACTTCCTAGTTATTTTCGCGCCGGATGGGGGTGGCGTAGGATTGACAGGATGTTCGTGAAACAGGAAGTGACTACAACGGAATTGGTGATACTAAATTTGTACTGTTGACCGGGATAGGGAAATAGATGCATCGGGTGATGTGTAGGATACATATTGATGGATGCGGTACCAAAATACTAGCGAAAGATGCTCCCACGTAGTTCTATAATGGAAGAGTAACAGAGAGTAGCTCTAAATTGAACTTCTTATTTCTACATTTGTGGAACTTGTTTTCACAATGGAAAAATCATGACAATTATATTATTGTGGTAGTTTACTGCACTTGACAGTTATTTGTTAAACTCTCACTCTTAAATTCTTAAATTTTTTAATTTTCAAAATTCTCAAACTTTCAATTATCAAATTTAAAATTGTCAAATTCCAAAATTCTCATATTCCAAATTTCGCAAGTTCCAAATCTCACAAGTTCCAAAACTCTCAAATTCCAAACCTCTCAAATTTCAAAACTCTCAAATTCCAAATCTGACAAATTCCAAAACTCACAAATTCCAAAATTATCATATTTCAAATCTTACAAATTCCAAATTTCACAAGTTCCAAAACTCTCAAATTCCAAATCTTACAAATTCCAAATTTCACAAATTCCAAATCTCACAAATTCCAAAATTATCATATTCCAAATCTCACAAATTCCAAATTTCACAAGTTCCAAAACTCTCAAATTCCAAATCTCACACATTCCAAATTTCACAAGTTCCAAATCTCACAAATTCCAAAACTCTCAAATTCCAAATCTTACAAATCCCAAATCTCACAAATTCCAAATCTCCCAAATTCCAAATCTCCCAAATTCCAAATCTCCCAAATCCCAAATTTCCCAAATTCCAAATCTCACAAATTCCAAATCTCACAGATCCCAAATCTCACAAATTCCAAATTTCCCAAATTCCAAATCTCACAAATCCCAAATCCCACAAATTCTAAATCTCACAAATCCCAAATCTCCCAAATCCCAAATCTCCCAAATCCCAAATCTCCCAAATCCCAAATCTCCCAAATCCCAAATCTCCCAAATCCCAAATCTCCCAAATCTCAAATCTCCCAAATCCCAAATCTCACAAATTCCAAATCTCACAAATCCCAAATCTCCCAAATTCCAAAACCCTCAAATTCCAAATCTCCCAAATCCCAAATCTCCCAAATTCCCAAACTCCTAAACCCACAACTCAAAACCTCCCGTACACTCCCCAAAATTCCAAAATGACCAACTTTTCCACCAAGCAAAATTCTTAAATTTTCTAATTATCCAAGTGATCAATCTTTGTCGCCCGGTCGCAGAAATAAGAAATAGTCGCTCCGAGTGAGCATCTAAGAAGAGTAACGATAATGGGCATAAACGGAGAGAGATACGTCGCGAGAAAGCGCGAAGCTAGAAGAAAGCTCGATCCATAGCTTCAACTGTCCCCGTGTCGTTTTTGTTCTGGCCGTTCGAGGTGGCGGCAAAGAAAACGACCAAAGTATCCTACGTTTAACGTAGAGTCAACTCGACACCGTTGTGTGGCTTCTTAACGAGAAAACGCCTGGAGAGAAGGCAGGCTATTCATCGAGCAGTTCCACTCGCAGCCCGCGATATTAAAGGCCACAGTTGGCCCAGGTCATCCCCTATCGGCATTTAACCGCCCCTGTCTCTCGACAATGATCGCCTACGATTTCACCCTGCAGTCGTGCATGGGACTTCTATGGTTTACTATTTTGATGGCTGGGTTTCACAAATATGAACACTTCCAGTTACATTTCGGCAAATCAGAATAATAATAACAACTGCTGAATATATCCTGCAAAAATTTAGTTTAGCTTAAATTATCTTATTGTAATAAATTATAATATGATTTATATAATATTGATAATTTATTGCTGATAATATATTACTAATAATTATTATAATATTAATAATGAGAATGACATAATACTGTTGATATATTCTTATTAATTATATAATATTGATACTAACAATAAATTATACGATAACATTGATACATATGTTACTAAACATAATAAATTTTAGCATACGTCTCAAAAGAAGTTCTAAATCGCTACAAAATAATTACAAAATTTAAGGTATGATTTAATACAGAAAGGTGTTGCCCATATTTTATGAAACACCGTGTAAACGCATGCGAAAAAGTATTGGAAAATATTGGCCACAGATGTATCCATGACTTTTTTTGCGACAAGATTGATATGGCACGAATATTCGAGGAAACGGAGGGATTTTATCAAGTTTTTAGGCTCGCGAACCCAACTGCCAACGAGTGATAGCGTATTTTTATTTCCACCATTTCGGACTTATCATTTTTGTTACAGTCGAGTACGTTAGAATCTGTCGATCGAATATCGAGCGAAAAACGAAGCTAAAGATTTCGGATGAAAACGTGAACGGTGGGAAATGCATCTAATACGAGACAGTTCGTTCTCAACTTTTATTCGAAACAATTTGTTTATTTCAAAGTTAAAAGTTAAAAGTTTATTAGGTAAATTGAGACTTTGGAGATATGGAATTTGAGGGGTTTGGAAATTAGGGATTTTGAGAGTTTAGAATTATTGAACTTTGGTAGGTAGATATTTTGAAATTTTAGAAATTAAAAGATTTGAGGTTATGAAAATTTTTGTGCTTTCGAAGTGTAGGAATTCGTAGCTATTTTAATACTAAAAATTCTCTACTATTTAAAACTTGAACTATTCCCACAATTGATCCTAAAAATTAAACCTAACCAAACTAGAAATTACCCCAAAATTTCTTAAACGTCTAACCTTGAACATATTATTGCCCATGCACAAGACTATAAAATCCCAAACTTCCGGTAGAAAATTACAACAAAGGAATGAACAGCCCCATAAATCAATCGCATTTCAAGCAAATAAAACAAGAATCGAAACAAAGGAAGTAAGATCGAGTGTTCTACATCGATAATAGGCATAACTCGAAGAAAACAATGCAAAAGTTTCTCGGTCTCTCCATTAAGGTAGAAGTTTCGGTCACCATTGACCGGAAGTTGAAGTGGAAATACCTTAAGTTGTTCAATGATATCGACTTTCGGCCGACAGAACGATTTATAACTACGCTGGGACTCGCCAAAAGCATTTTCATGTATAACGAAACACAGCCTAGATTAAATATCAACTTTCTTTTTCGATGTGACAGTCGAATAAATACCTGGCTTTCCCGTTTTAATTCTGCGTAAATCTCTCGGGAATCCTCCCCGGGGAGAAACATTTCGACGTATCAACGAGTCGTTTAACATTTTTTTTTACCGTCATTTCGAGACATTTCAATTTTCGGATATTTTAAAATGCTTTCAGAGTTTGTTTTGCGGATGAATGATACTGTTCGAGGGCTTTGTGCATGGTTCAGACGCGTATGAATTTTTGGTACGGGAAAACAAGATGGCGGTACTGTAATCGTGCGTTTGACGATGATGATTCTTTTTCCACGATTTGCGGTAGAATTATTTTATTTCTCTTTCGTGGGACGTAAAGCAGAAATTTTGTCTACGTTGTTTTATTTTTCATTATATACCTTTTTAAAATTGTTTATTATTTGTATTTGGTATGGAATTATAGATACGTCAAAATGTCGATTTTTGTAAAACAATGATCGCGTTTAGAAAATATTTTTAATACAAAAGCAGAGAACATGTTTCTTTACGAATCGGGAAATCTGTTCGAACTTTTATGGATAATTTTGAAAATACTATGAAAGTTGCAATAGGACAAAAATTGTTTAGGTTATACTGCCAGCTAATTGAAGGAATATGAATACTTTCAATTTGATTTTATCTTGCTTTACAAAGTAAATAAGAGTGAACAAGATAAATGAATATTATCTTATTTAAGAATATAAATTAAAAAATTTTAAACTCCCAAATATCAAAAGTCTCAAACTCTGAAATTCCATATCTCGAAAGTTTCAATTTATCTACCTCCCAAAATTCAATAATTCTAAACTCTCAAAATCCCTAAATCTCAAGGTCCAAAATTACAAAAGTCCCAAACACCCCAAAATCCCAAATTCCCAAACTCTCAAATTTCATAACTCCAGAGTCGCAATTTATCTTCCAAAGTTCAATAATTTAAAACTCTCTATCCCAAAATCTGAAACTCTCAAACTTACAAATTTCAAAAGTCCCAAATTTCCAAACACTCAAATTCCATATCTCGAAAGTCTCAATTTATCTACCTCTCAAAATTCAATAATTCTAAACTCTCAAAATTCCTAAATCTGAAGATCCAAAATTCCAAAAGTCCCAAACCCCCCAAAATCCCACATTTCCAAACTCTCAAATTTCATATCTCCAGAGTCGCCATTCATCTACCTCCCAAAATTCAATATTTCTAAACTCTCAAAATTCCTAAATCTGAAGATCCAAAATTCCAAAAGTCCCAAACCCCCCAAAATCCCACATTTCCAAACTCTCAAATTTCATATCTCCAGAGTCGCCATTCATCTACCTTCCAAAATTCAATAATTTTAAACTCTCAAAATCTCTAAATCTCAAGATCCAAAATTCCAAAAGTCCCAAACCTCCCAAATTCCCAAAGTCTCCAATTCGATATCTCCAAAGTTCCAATTTATCTATCTTCCAAAGTTCAATAATTTAAAACTCTCAAAATTCCTAAATCTCAAGATCGAAAATTCCAAAAGTCCCAAACCCCCCAAAATCCCAAATTCCCAAACTCTCAAATTCGATATCTCCAAAATTCCAATTTATCTATCTTCCAAAATTCAATAATTCTAAACTCTCAAAATTCCTAAATCCCAAGGTCCAAAATTCCAAACGTCCCAAACCCCCCAAAATCCCAAATTCCCAAACTCTCCAATTCGATATCTCCAACATTCCAATTTATCTATCTTCCAAAGTTCAATAATTTTAAACTCTCAAACTCCCAATCTCTCAATCTCTCAAATTCCAAATGCTTAAAGTCCCAATTTATCAACCTGCCAAAGTTCAATAATTCTGAACCCTCAAACTCCCAACTTCCAAAAATCCCAAAAACCCCCTTCGAACTCTAACAAAATCCCCATTAACTACCTGAAACCCACCCCTGTAAATTCACCCCTCCAAAAAAATACAGAAACCCAATTTCCATCCACCATTTTCCCTCGACGGCCATAGATCCGCGCGTGCATTGATGGCGCGAAAGACAAAACTACCGGAGATGTTCGTTGAAGTTCCAATTTCGATGATTAAATGGGAAGGTCGCGCGAACGGGGTCCACTCCCGATGGAGTCTTTCAGAGACAGAGTTAGGGCACCGAT
The DNA here is from genome assembly GCA_945859595.2 of Megachile willughbiella. Classification (NCBI taxonomy): domain Eukaryota; kingdom Metazoa; phylum Arthropoda; class Insecta; order Hymenoptera; family Megachilidae; genus Megachile; species Megachile willughbiella. Next base: position 7,642,627 of record OX243807.1, read on the forward strand.
GGAAGATAAAAAGAAAGGAAAGAGAAAATAAAGAAGGAACGAGAAGAGGAAAAAAAAAGAGAGATCGCGAACGTACGCGTCCATTGTCTCGTTGCGCCGTGCTGATTACGCGACCGGATATCTGTCGATGACAGCGGAACAATACGAGGACGACGAACGAAAGGGTAAATAAACGGTCTGTTACGACGAGAGAGGGGGGCAAAGAGTTTTTTAAGCGGGCTTTTCAACGGGCAAGGCGATAACGCGACGATCCCGATACCAAGGGGATACAAATGTGTTTTCTATGTCCGATTGTCAATGGGATGAAACTCGATCGGGTTAATTGGTACTCCATTGTTACCGAACCGATTCGACTTTTTTTTTACATGGCTGCTCTCCATTGTCTCTGCGAATTTGTAAATTGATTAGTCCGCTTTGAAATGTTTCCACCTCGAGGCTTCGACGATCATCATCCAGCTTTAACATGGATTTTTTGTTATTTCGATTTTTATAACTTTGTCTCGGGTTTGGACGGGTTTTAGTTATTTGGAGCTTTGGGGGTTGACGAGTTTTAATTATTTCGAGCTTTGGAAATTTCTTGGTGGTTTAGACGAGTTTTAAGTATTTGGAGCTTTGGAACTTTTTCTGTTCTTTAGACGAGTTTTAGTTATTCGGAGTTTTGGAACTTTTTCTGTTCTTTAGACGATTTTTAATTATTTGGGGTTTTGAAAATTTCTTGGTGGTTTAGACGAGTTTTAATTATTTGGAGTTTCGGAAATTTCTTGGTGGTTTAGACGAGTTTTAGTTATTTAGTTTTGGAAATTTCTTGGTGGTTTAGAAGAGTTTTAAGTATTTGGAGCTTTGGAACTTTTTCTGTTCTTTAGACGAGTTTTAGTTATTCGGAGTTTTGGAAATTTCTTGGTGGTTTAGACGAGTTTTAATTATTTAGTTTTGGAAATTTCTTGGTGGTTTAGAAGAGTTTTAGGTATTTGGAGCTTTGAAACCTTTTCTGTTTTTTAGACGATTTTCAATTATTTGGGGTTTTGGAAATTTCTTGGTGGTTTAGAAGAGTTTTAATTATTTGGAGTTTTGGAAATTTCTTGGTGGTTTGGAGGAGTTTTAATTATTTGGAGCTTTGGATATTTCTTTGAGGTTTAGACGATTTTTAATTATTTAGATCTTCCGAACTTGTTCTGTGACTTAGAGAATTTATTGGTTAATAATTGTCAGTTATAGGATTTCAGATTTTTGCAATTTTTTGTAGCTATATAATTTGGTCATTAAATTGTCAGTTAACAAACGGATTTATATTTTTCAAATTACTTTTTTGGTATTTTTGATATTAATATTTCTTTCAATATCAATATCAATATCTCTAATCGACAGCATGTGAACATCACATTAAAATTGAATAACATTTTCACTCTTGTTAAACGTCTTAATAAAGTTCATAAAAAACACCCATAATCATTTACTACGTATCTAGAACCAGACGATATATTCTCCTGAACATATGTCTCCTGAAATAATCACATATCAAATGACGGTAATACACATAATCATTTTTATCGCCGTTCTAACACGTGAGTAATAGACCCATTGCTGACTATCGTTTACGATAAGTTCGATAAGGGACATGTAGCCAGACCACATTTTCGACAAGCGCGATCGAACTTCCGGAACACTGTCTCGTTCGCAGGTTATCGCTTCTGAAGCCGTATTTACGGCGCGAATTTCAACGGTCTGAGGGTAACTTGTCTGACAAATCTTTAGCCGGAAACGAGCCGCGAGAATAAATTGTCTCGCCGTTGCGCTTCACGTTTCGTGACGGATCAACCACGTTTCCTGGCGACGTTTGCGCGCCAATTACGAATACCCCAATTAAGAAGCTTTCCGCGGAGATCTGTGGCAGATCTATGCCGGTGATTTTTCATTGTCGAACTTGCAAGTTTTCGGATCTTCTCGGTTCTTTGTTCTCGAGCTCCAGAACTTTTAAACTTAGAAATTTCATCATTTTCTGTATTACGAATTTTCATATTCAATTAGCTTTAGTGGCAAAAATTTGGACATTTTGTAGGATACAAACTTTTCAATTTTCGAACTTATGTACAATTATTCAAGTATTCAATTTTTCAATTTTTCAATTCTTCAATTATTCAATTTTTCGAGTTTTCAATTGTTCAATTTTTCAATTCTTCAATTATTCAATTATTCAATTTTTCGAGTTTTCAATTGTTCAATTTTTCAATTTTTCAATTCTTCAATTCTTCAATTTTTCAATTTTTCCATTGTGCAATTCTTCAATTCTTCAATTTTTCAATTTTTCAATTCTTCAATTATTCAATTTTTCGAGTTTTCAATTGTTCAATTTTTCAATTTTTCAATTCTTCAATTTTTCCATTCTTCAATTTTTCAATTTTTCCATTGTACAATTCTTCAATTCTTCAATTTTTCAATTCTTCCATTCTTCAATTTTTCAATTTTTCCATTGTACAATTCTTCAATTCTTCAATTTTTCAATTCTTCAATTCTTCAATTCTTCGACCATTTAATCATTCAGTTATTATACGGTTGAATGCTTGTTCGATTGTTCGATTACTCGATTGTTCGATCATTTAACTGGCCAACATTTCAACTCTTCAATTCTTCAAATTCTCAACTTCTCAATTATTCAAAACTTTCCAACACATCCCTCAATTTATCGTTTATACTAAAACAAAATAAATTGTAAATTAAATAATTGGTCACCAGTGAGTTCACGGTCGTTGGCACATGCATTTAACTCATAACGTCAACGAAATTATTTAGAACACAGTTCGAATGTCGCAATCCCTTCATGTTTTTTACGGTTGCTCGTAGACGTTCAACGATCATAATGTCAGCGGAAGCTTCAGTCGTATAAAAAGTAGCGGCACACGGTTGGTGTTTATTAAAAATTTTACGAGAACATTTCCGACATTGTGTCCGTCTCGATGGAACGCTGGCAAGCCTTTGTGTTCATATTTATAAATTATCAGCCGAGCGGAGCGGAGCGGATCCGCTTCAGCTGCCACGGCCCACGGAAATATTTAATCGCGCCTCCCTCCAGCGGCTTTAATACGCGCGCGAAATACCTCTCGAAACCCCCACAGGCTTTGCGTGTAATTTCCAAATGGAAATATTAAATCGATCGTTGCAAGCTAACCGTTATTGTTGCATCGTGTCGGTAAAAAGTGTTCTCGTCTATGCGCCAAACAGCGAATTTATAGGAAATTACGGAAGTAATGCGAAATTACGGAAGTATCTCGGTGTTCTAGATGTTTGTTACGTCGACTTGTATTCTCTCTTTGTATTATATTAAGTTTATTATATTAATTACTTATAGCAAATAGTATGTCGGAAAACCCTCTAAAAAAAGAGGTGCAAGGATCCTCTGAAAGTTTGCGAGGTTCAAAGGAATTTCAAAATTTACAGAATAAAGTTTTTAAACCATGAACAAACTTTTTTATAAATACTTGAAGAAAATTCAATTTTCTTGGTAATGAAGCTATACATGAATTTATTGCATATTTACTTATTTCTTGGTTCACCCATTTTTCAGTTGCACGAACACCCTGTGTAATATGTTTTCCTACATCGTATATTTCCTCAGAAAAATTTCATACCACCTTTGTCAGTGTACATTGGGAACCTCTCACACCCCAAAATCCCAAACTCATAATCTCTCAAGTTTCATATCTCCAAAGTCCCAATTTATCTACCTTTCAAAGTTCAATAATTTTAAACCCTCAAATTCCCAATATTTCAAATACCAAAATTCTCAAATTCCAAATCTCACCAATTCCAAAATTCTCAAATCCTAAATCTCACAAATTCAAAAACTCTCAAATTCCAAATCTCACAAATTCCAAAACTCTCAGGTTCCAAAACTCTCAAATTCCAAAATTCTCAAATTCAAAATCTCACAAATTCCAAATCTCACAAGTTCCAAAATTCACAAATTCAAAATCTCACAAATTCCGAATCTCACAAGTTCCAAATCTCACAAATCCCAAATCTCACAAATTCCAAATCTCACAAATTCCAAAACTCTCAAGTTCCAAAATTCACAAATTTCAAATCTCACAAATTCCAAATCTCACCAATACCAAATCTCACAAATTTCAAATCTCACAAATTCCAAATCTCACAAATATCATATCTCACAAATTCCGAATCTCACAAATTCCAAAACTCTCAAATTCCAAAATTCTCAAATTCAAAATCTCACAAATTCCAAATCTCACAAGTTCCAAAATTCACAAATTCCAAATCTCACAAATTCCGAATCTCACAAGTTCCAAATCTCACAAATCCCAAATCTCACAAATTCCAAAATTCTCAAATTCCAAATCTCACAAATTCCAAAACTCTCAAGTTCCAAAATTCACAAATTTCAAATCTCACAAATTCCAAATCTCACCAATACCAAATCTCACAAATTTCAAATCTCACAAATTCCAAATCTCACAAATATCATATCTCACAAATTCCGAATCTCACAAATTCCAAAACTCTCAAATTCCAAAATTCTCAAATTCAAAATCTCACAAATCCCAAATCTCACAAATTCAAAATCCAATTTTCTTGGTACTGAAGCTATACACGAATTTATTGCATATTTACTTAATTTTATTCGTTCACCCTTTTTTCGACTGCACCATCTCCCAGTGTAATATGTTTTCCTACATCGTATATTTCCTCAGAAAAATTTCGCACCACCTTTGTCAGTGTACATCGAAAAATAATCCATAAAAGCACGTCATCGAATGACAGGCCCATTTCATCCCTCGGCCCATTGAACCTTAGCCTCTTATCAATTACACTCGCTCTTTTCAATGCGACAGTGGCTATACATCACGGTTTACATTCGATTTTTATAACATCGTGTCATAAATCGTGTTTTGCGGTATTCTGTCGTCGGAAAGTTCCCCCTTTCACCGGTAAAACTATCCGAGCGTGAATTGAATCGCGGCGATCTTGAAGCGATTCGAATCCGCGTACACCGAGGCCTAATGAGTCGCCACAGGCATTGGTTTTCGGCGATCCTTGTGAAAGGATTATCCCCTTGAAGCTGGCTTCTCTTTTCAAACACGAACGAGACGTTTAATAAAGGCTCGTAACGAGCGACGTCGACGACGAGATGGAGGATCGAGTCTGCCGGGAGCGATAATTCTAAAGACGCGCAACAGAGACGCACTTATGCGGTTCCCACGTTTTTGGGGATTTCATTCGTCGAACCAGAGACTTTAATTATGAGCCGTATAACGCTTGGACGACTTTCGGCTGGTGTGCTAATACGAAATTGATTTAGTGTCTGATAAGCTCCCGTTATATTACCGCGATGCGGTGCTTTCACCGGTCACGCGAGAGAGCGATAAGAAACGCTTTTGTGCGATGAGCTCTGGTTAGGGAACTTACAAATATTTGGATAATTAGATTTATGAATTATTTTCATACGGAGGTATTTTGTAAACGAATCTGTAAATTTAAAAAATTCCAACTTTCCATATTCGTAAATTATCAAATCTTCAAGTTCTCAATTTTCTAAATTCGAAAAATTAATTTTTGCATTGTATCATCGCGTATTGTGAGGTCTCGCGTTGTATTGCAATATACACAGTTTTTCATTATATCGCCATATATACTCTCGCGTTATATCATCGTGCTTATTACATAATTTCGTGTTACATTACCACATATTTTACAATCTCTCGTTATATCACCATGTATAACTTCTCATTGTATATGACATACCCTCACATTATATCGCGATGTATGATATATTTTCGAGTTAGGTTCTCATGTGTTACATATTTTCCTGTTATATCATCATATTGTGTCTCTCGTTATATCACCGTATGTAACATAACCTCACGTTATATCGCCATATATTACAAACCCTCCTGTTAGATCCTCGTGTATTACATACTCTCGTGCTATATTACCGTATATTGTATTAACATACTGTCATCTTACAGCATCGCGTGTTACATACTCTCGTGTTATATCACCATGTATTGTATATCCTTGTGTTATATCACCACATACTGTACAATCTCTCATTACATCACCATACATTACATACCCACATGTTACATCGCCATGTATCAATATACTGTCGTGTTATATCATCGCGTATTATACAATCTCGCGTTATATCGCCGTATATGGCACACCCATGGGTTGTACCATAATTCACCCAGTTCAACGGTATTTCACAAATGTATTTGCTATCTAAAATAACTTCCAGTTTCATCCGGTTCCATTTTGCGGGAGGTTCGAACTCGCGCACCTCGAGTTTTATCGGTTCGACACTTCGGGTCACGCTCGAGAACGCAAGTTGAAAGAGACGGATTCACTCTCGTCGGAATAATTTTTCCCGATCGAATCTTGACACGGCACTGTATCGCGGCGACAGGGTGCAGACACCGAATGCAAATACGACAACGACCGTGCCGCTCACAAGAAGGCACCCCGACAGGAAACGGAATCGTTGACGACGACAAGCTGGATCCGCATCGTCGTTTGAGCGACGAGCGTGAAATTCCGGCCTTGAATGCGGTTAGAGAAGGCTGACGGCCCTGTGTCTGTTTCTGCTCTGCCAGTTAAATTATAAACAGCATTTCTGAGCCGCGATTTACTGCCAGAATGCTGCGAAATGGTTGAAACAGGCGGAAAGAAGATGACGGATTTCTCTTAGTGTTCCATGATACACGCTTTATTTCGGTGAAATGGATCTGTAACAGAAATAATGTTGCTGCAGCTCAGTTTTCTGAATAATTGCAACGCTCAAAATTGAATGTACAGTTATAAATCGAATCTAAACATTTTTAGGGATTCACGTTTGAAATTTTCAAGTTGGGAAACTTTTTATTCAACTTAGCTGTTTGGAAATTTTAAATTTAAAAATTTAGAGATTTAGCAATACATAATGCATAGGATAAGACACACACGGTGCGTCATTACTTCCAGTACATGAGATAGGACGCATATGGTGTGTCATTTCTTGTAACACATACGATGGAACGCACATGGTGCGTCATTACTTTTAACACATAGTGTAAGACGCACATAGTGCGTCATTACTTCTAATACATAGGATAGGACGCATATGGTGTGTCATTGCTTCCAATATATAGGACAGGACACATATGGTGTGTCATTACTTGTAACACATACGATGGAACGCACATGGTGCGTCATTACTATTAACACATAGTGTAAGACTCACATAGTGCGTCATTACTTCTAATACTTAGGATACGACGCATGCAGTGCGTCATTACTTCCAATATATGGAATAGGACGCAAATGGTGTGTCATTACTTGTAACGCATACTATAGGACGCACATGTTGCGTCATACTATAGGACGCATATGGTGCGTCATTTCTTCTAACGCAACAAGAAATAAATAAAGATTTCCGATTAAATAAATTATTCACAGTTTATGCTTGCTTCAACACAAACATAATAGCGAGATTTAAATTTAAAATTTCGAGCTCGTAATTTATAAAGTGCAGGGGCATTTATCGTCATTTTATACATTCCATGCGCGATTACAGAATATAATCCATCGTCAAATTTGAATAACGGTGCTCAGAAGATTTTCCGGCTGACTACGAATATTTTCGAGCGAGTTCGCCGTAAATATACGACGACATTAGGTGGTCGCGTTTTTAGACAAGAGAGGGTGTGCACGAAAAAACTGCGCTAAAGACCGTCCTCTTCTTAGACCACTTTTTTAAAATCCCTCATTAGCACGGGTTCCTGAGAACTTGATATACGAGCGCGAAATTAATTATCCGTAAAATATACAGGTAGTCTACAACAATTGCGCGTTGAGTAAAAATTTTGTACATCTTAATCTTGCGAATTTTTGTGCATTATAACCTTATCAATTTTTGTACATTTTAACCTTGCAAATTTTTGTATGTTATAACTTTGTACATTTTTTACATTATAACCTTGCAAATTTTTGTACATTATGACTTTGCAAATTTTTTTGCATTATAACTTTGTAAATTTGTTACAATATAACCTTGCAAATTTGTTACATTATAACCTTGCAAATTTTTTACATTATAACTTTGTAAATTTTTTACATTATAACCTTGCAAATTTTTGTACATTATGACTTTGCAAATTTTTTTACATTATAACTTTGTAAATTTGTTACAATATAACCTTGCAAATTTGTTACATTATAACCTTGCACATTTTTTACATTATAACTTTGTAAATTTTTTACATTATAACCTTGCAAATTTTTGTACATTATGACTTTGCACATTTTTTTACATTATAACTTTGTAAATTTGTTACAATATAACCTTGCAAATTTTTGTACATTATAACTTTGCAAATTTTTTTACATTATAACCTTGCAAATTTTGTACATAAAAAGCTTGTGAAAAAAATATTACCTTTCAAGGAGATATTGGATTAGCAAATTCTGTATATGCAACTATAATTTTATTGTACATGTTAACTGTTTTTTCAATCTATCAGAAGGATTATTATTAATCAGTATCTTTATTATATCTTCACTGACCATAACCATGTTCGTTCTCCTAAAACATGCATAATTATTCATAGGTATTTTGATGTAAAGTATTGTAAATTGAAACTGATATGTACAATCATTTAGTAGAACCTCATAATACATTATACATGTCTTTTTCGAATTTTAAAAACGTGTTTACCTTTCCAAAAATGATATAATATAATATTAATGTGATGGGATATGACATAACCTAACCAAAAGCAGCGTGTCCGCCATTTCGAATCGTTTAATACAACATAACCTTAGCGAGCATTTCGACAAAAACGATGTAAAATTAATTTCTGTAATTTCTACCTTTCGTATCAATTTTTGACGAGTAATTTGAAACGATAAAGTAAACACAGTATTGGTTGATCCGTGTCTCCCCGGCGATATTCGTTTTCACAGGTTGTCCGCTTGAAGCCGGCCACGAAAGCTTAAATCCTACTTGCAGAGATTACTCCGAAAGACAAAGGTCGCGCGAACAAAAACCGCGAGACGAATTCTAAGCCCGGAATTATGGTTGTTGCTTGAGCCTGCCATATTGGAGACATCCGAGCGGATTTTATCAAAACCGAGCGCCGTTTGCGTGTGTCTAGAAAAACAGCCACCATTTCGTGATTACTAAAAAGAGTACAAGATGGATGTCAGGCTTTCTCTCAGGCATGTGCTTTTCTTCTTAACTTGTATCTACTTGTAGCTTTCCCGTCGGAATTTCTTTGTTAACACCTCGATCGATGTGACGGAAATAAGTATACTTATTGTACACTTATGATGTGCATTACGAATATTAGTATCGCTATTTTAACACGTTGGGTTAGGTTAAACCTTGAAAATTGGGTCATTTTGTTTCCAATAGAACTTACCGAATATTTTTTATATTTATTAGCAGTATCAAATATTTTATACGAGTATTTTCAAATTGGCTTTTTCATAATACGTGATTCGTATGAAAATTTAATTACATATATGAATGATGTGTCGTTGCTTGGATTTTATTACGAAGAGTTATTATTATCTTATTATCGGTTTTAGAGTTGAAGTGTATTGTTAGGGTTAAACTGCAGTTTATCGTTGGAGTCTATGAAAGTGAAATTTTTCTTATTTTAGTATCTATCAGTTTTAATTTTAGAACTGAAGTTTATTATGAAAGTGAAATTTTTATTATTTCAGTATCTATCAGTTTTAATTTTAGCGCTGGAGTTTATTATGAAAGTGAAATTTTTATCATTTTATTGTCTTTCAGTTTTAATTTTAGAGCTGAAGTTTATTGTTACGATTTGTTATGAAGATTTTGCATTATTTTATTATAATCCTTCATTGTTGAAATTTAAGTTTACTAGTAGAGTTTATTACAAAGAAGAAATTTTTATTTCATTATTAAAATACAGGATAATAGAATTCATAAAATAACCGGTAAAAATAAAAAATAGAAAAACTCATCGCAAATTCGAAATTGAATATTAAATTCTATTTAATTTTTAAACGAGGTGTTCGTGGAGTTTCGATAATGTCAGCGCGTGCAATATTTTTGAAACGTCCTGTAGATTATACAATGAGAAAAGAAAGGAATCTCCTGTAATAAATAAGCTGTTTTCGCGTGATAAATTATTAAAGTTTTTTCTTGCTGCGTGTATCTGAAGTATTGATTTCAATTTCTATAGAAGTCGATTTCTTGCCGAAGTTGAACTAGCACCGAACGTTCAACTTCCGGCACCATAAATATCATTCTGGAACCGATACTTTCTTCTCGGCTACGATCTTCTACATACATTCGCAAGCCCGACTTACATCTCAAGTAAACTTTATAAATACTTATCGACTTATCTATTTTGAACGTGTTACGTCAAACTACTATGACGTTCTAGATAAAAGTAACTAGATAAAAGTTGTGCCGTCAAGGTAGGACACTTCAAACTTTTTTCATTTCTTCTCTATTTATGATAATTTCTTTGACCTGCTGGCTTTCTATGTATCGTTTCTTGAGGAACACATATTGTATGCGAAAGAAGACATGTTCTATACAAAACAGAACTTACGTGTTCTATATGAGAGAAGACATACATGTTTCATGTAAAAGAACACATACATGTTCTACATATATCAAACAAGCATACATGTTTTATGTAGAACAAGACACACATGTTCTATAAACACACACATGTTCTGCATACATGTTTTATGTAAGACATACATGTTCCATGCAAAACAACACATACATGTTTTACATGTGCCAAACAAGACACACATGTTCTACATAAAACAATACACACATGTTCTACGTAAAACAACACATACATGTTCTTCATATATCAAACAAGACATACATGTTCTACATATATCACACAAGACACACATGTTCTGTATAAAACAACCCACACATGTATTATGTAAAACAACACATACATGTTCTACATATACCAAACAAGACATACATGTTCTACACATATCACACAAGATACACATATTCTGTACAACACACACATGTTCTACATACATGTTCTATGTACAACAACACATACATATTCCATTTAAAATATAAACATACATGTTCCATGTAAAATTGATAGGGAATCTTTTATCACATGTGTAGAAATAACATAAATGTAACTATAATGTGTGAGAAATTAATATCTTCAGCAAAGTTATTTGAATGCAGTTATTAATAATTAAATTTTAATTTGTAGATGTGTAGAAAATTCTAAATAATTTTTATAAAACACTTATAAAAATTTAATTTATAGAGAAATTATAGACGGCTTGTAAAAAATTAGCGTAGTTAATTTAATAGTTTAATTAATTTTGAAGAGCTACAAAAAATCTGTGTAAAATTAATTAAAACACGACCACGTGTAATCAGAATTTCAAACACGGACAAGGTTTCATAAAAACTGATTTTAATTAACCAAACGAAAGTAATGAAAGACCGGAATGAAAGTAATCGTAGTTCACAACGGAATTGGCTAGCCACCAGTGTTCTTATGCCAAATAATAAGCAAGCGATAAAAAAGGAGGAGGTTAAATCCCAGTAAAAGAAGCGTTTTGGCACAACGAGTCGCACAGAATTCGTCAAAGTTGATCCGAAATACGACGGCCAGAAATCTGTCCGCGGAAAAAAAGGTCGAATCGCAGGAATAAATTTTACCCGCCGCGTTGAGTGCAACGAACGCCATCGTAAAGCCGGACAATTTTCCTCTTGGCTCTTTTTCTCTGATCCATAAAGGGAGAACGAAAATACTCGCGTGCAATTGGCCGTTGCCTCGCGAAAATGCAATTCCATTTTCGCGGACGCCGCTTCGAAAGTGAAACACGCTTTTCTGCGAAACACGAACTTTAATACACCCTCGATTGTGTCGCCTTCTCGCGAAAATGCTGTTCACACCGAATTGCGGGAGATCGATCTTTAGATTGCTACGGGGCGACTTTTATTCGAGTCGAAACTAGTAAGATTAATGGTCGAACGTGAAACTATTTTAATTATTTAAATTAGTTTTTAAAGTAGTGAAAGATTATAGAGTTTGGAAGATTTAAAATCAATTTAAAATTAGGGAATTATTTTTGAATAAGTATTAGTAGGTGGAGCATTGTGGTCTCTCGTTATATTGCCACTTTTGTGGAGACTTTCACCAAACTTAATGTAACTCTTAAACTGGATATTCTAAAATTTAGAAATTTAAAAATCTTCATTGTTCAGTAGTTTGAAAATTAGGAAATTTGGCAATTTGACCATTTACAAATTTGACAATTTAGAAATTTGAAAGTTTTGTAATTTCACCATTTAAAAATTGTTGAATTTGGCAATTAGACAATTTGACTATTTAGAAATTTGAGAATTTGGCAATTTGATAACCTGTCCATTTACAAATTTCACAATTTGGTAATTTGACAATGTAGAAAATACAAAATTTGTCAATTTTACAATTTACAGATTTGAAAATTTAAAGATCTACAAGCTTGAAAGTTAAAAAGAATAAAAATGCAGAAAATGAAGAATTTAAATACTAGTAAAATTTATATTCTTCGTGCATACATTCTTAGACATTCTAGGGTATCTTACAAGAATTTCCATTTCTTAGAAATATCGCATCTCATGAAATCTCTTTATCAGAATGCCTCACGTTAACCGGCCTCGATCATGACGTCGATAGTGTTATTGAAGGCTGCAACGTGACTCTGCTAGTCTCCACGTGTGTCTCAGGATTTACGTGATTCGATTTTTAGATGGTTTCGATATCGTTTTTGCGATTTCAGTTCAATGGAACCGAAAACGTGCTCGTCTCGGGTTGTACACAGACATTTCATACTTCCACCTCAAAATATTTTTAACATTTTTTACATTTTCAATATTTCTAACATTTTTAACAATTTCACGTAACTTCTAATACAATATATCTAAAATAATAACATAAAATTAAAGAAAATTAAATAAGGACATAAATAACCTTCACAACAAGTACAAAATTAAAAATGAGAGAAATATGACGAGGTCAGATGGGGTGTAAACAGTTCGATAAGAAAGTTTGGCGAAATATGATATACATGTAGATATTGCATAAGTGGATAGTAAGTGGACATCAATTATACATACGTAGATAGTACATAAATGGACATCAATGATGTACAAGTAGAAAGCACGTAAGTGGACAGTACATACGTGGATATGACATATGTACAAATTGATAGCACATAAGTAGACAGTAGATACGTGGATATCACATATATGTAAGTAGATAGTACATACATATATACGGTGTATAAACAGAATAGGTTGAAGTTCTTGTACGTAAGATACATAAATGGGAATAAGATTAAGGGATCTTGGGAAATAAGGTTTAATCCGAATTATAAGCAGCTTTTGGTACTTGACAGTTTGATTTCTACTGTTTCGCATAACCACGAGGGAAAAAGAACGGAAAAGGGAGCAACCAACTTTAGACTGCTGCACTCGACGAACGGATAGCCACAGGCTAGCGGTTTATGTACTTTTCTACAGAATTTCCTAACTTGTTCGTGGCTTGCGACCATCTTATTGCTGCACCGGGATCAAATACATTCTTCCGTATTTATATCAATTTCTACGCGACAAGCTGCTGCTCTTTTCCTTCTCCCCAAATAACCATTTTCTTGTTTCATATTTTACCTTGTTCAAAATTGTTGTTCTTTCGAGTTATAGCTCTCAAGTTTAGGAACTTAAGAAATTCGAATTTTTATATTCAGGAATTTTTGAAATATGGTATATCATTTCCGGCGATATATGTAGAGTCTGCCATAAATATGTCAAAACATTTTTGGCGATATACATAGAGTACCCAAACTAAATATTCAGAAAATATTTTCAACGACACCTACAAACTATCCAGCGAAAATATGATGCACCATTTTCGGCGATATATGTAGAGTATCCACTCTACAATAAATACGTCAAAACATCTTTGGCGATATACATAGAGTACCCAAACTAAATATTCAGAAAATATTTTCAACGACATCTACAAACTATCCAGTGAAAATATGATGCACCATTTTCGGCGATATATGTAGAGTATCCACTCTACCATAAATACGTCAAAACATTTTTGGCGATACACATAGAGTACCCAAACTAAATATTCAGAAAATATTTTCAACGACACCTACAAACTATCCAGTGAAAATACGACGCACCATTTTCGGCGATATATGTAGAGTATCCACTCTACCATAAATACGTCAAAACATTTTTGGCGATATACATAGAATACCCAAATTAAATATTCAGGAAATATTTTCAACGACACCTACAAACTATCCAGTGAAAATATGACGCACCATTTTCGGCGATATATGTAGAGTATCCACTCTACAATAAATACATCAAAACATTTTTGGCGATGTACATAGAGTACCCAAACTAAATATTCAGAAAATATTTTCAACGACATCTACAAACTATCCAGTGAAAATACGACGCACCATTTCCGGCGATATATGTAGAGTATCCACTCTACCATAAGTACGTCAAAACATTTTTGGCAATATACATAGAGTACCCAAACTAAATATTCAGAAAATATTTTCTGCTACATATGTCCAATATTCAGTTCACATATATCACAAAATATTTTCGGCAATATAGAGTACCCACTTACATTCTGTCACTAAGAATCAATCCCAATATTGATTAATCAAATTCTATACTATTCTACATCTATCCACACAATATACCTATCTTTCAACGAAAGCTCTTCATCGAGCTTTTATCTTGATTTAAAATCGTAGGATGTTCACGAGCCTCCTTATCCAATCGATAACTTCTTATCCGAAGGCTGAAATTCTCGTTAACGTCGATCTCTCTATCGAGGAGGCTACGATCTTTGAACGATGCTTGACGGATCGAAAAATCTACCTATCGAATTATCGTTTGGACGTATCCGTTTCCGGTCGAGATGGAATCATAGCAGCGGAACGTGATCCCCAATGGGAAAACTACTCGTCTGTGCAACGATCCTTCTCTACGGTTGCAGCAATTTGCAAAGTCGCATGTGCGACTGCCATTTGTCCACTGTTCCGTACAGAAGGCTTGAGTTATCGACGCCGATCACCAGGAAAACTTCAACCGTTTTCGAGTTGCTGAAACTTTCATGCAATTCCGTAGACGTAGAACTGTAAGGACACTGATCTGTCGATCTATCGTTCAGATGGATTTTCTGCCATTTTGCTCGTGTAATTGTGTCTCGACGTCGCTCGAACAGTAAAACGGTTAATGGTGGCTAGGAAATAAAAATGACTACTTTCCAACGGGACACGAAGTTCCAAGTTAATGGCTAGAATTCTTTAACATATCCGAGGAGCAAATTTTTCACTTTTTTGTTTTGTACGTTTAGTAGTTTTCTATTTTGTACATTTACAGCCTCTCCAATTTACAAGTTCGGAAATTTCTAGAACTTCGATAACTTTACATCGAGGTTTTTGTATTTTTGAATTTTATGCATTTACAACTTTTCAAGTCTCAATTTGTTAATTTTTAAGTGCAATGTAACTTTGAAAGTTCATTTCTGAATTTTGTGTATATTATTTTGTAAAATAAATTTCAACAAACTAAAGTTTCTAAGTAACATCGCAAATCACAATTTTAACGCAGTTCTGAAAGTCTTAAAAAAGCACATCGAAACGGTCCGAAGTAAAAAATCCCATTACACTGTCCAAGGAATTGTACACATAAAATATAGCAACAATTTGAAGAAAGCTGTTCTTAAAACCACAAGAAAGTAGAATCCCGCGAAACCGCTGTAGGAGATTAGAAAAGGAAAAAATTGGCCGCGTTAATAATACGCGTGGCAGCCATCTTGAGAGCAGGAACCATTTCAGAGGAGCGTAATTTATTCTCTCGTAAAATGGTAGACGGTAAAGTGTGCCGCTTCATTTCGCATTAAGATGGCCGGTCACTATTCTTTTACTGTTCCCACCTCGTTTCTTCCCAGTTAATTGTTCATACACACTGCAATCTCGTGGTGCCGGGACGTTTTTTCTTCTTTTCATCCGTTAAACGATTCCCAGCCCGAAAGAACCGCCATGATTAACGAAGAGTCAATAACGACGCGTTTCTTTGAGACTTGGACGAACAAAAAGAAGACGGAAAAAACGTAGAAGCATCGGAGATTGTTCCTCTCCTCTCTCTTCTCTTCTTCCTTGTTTCAGAGAACTTCGATACAATGGAATATCGGGAAAATCCGTTCGAAATGTATAATTTCAATTTGTGTCGCTGAAAGACTATCGGTTCGACAATGGCCGTATAATCGAGCCTTAATGACGTTCGAGATGGTTCGCAAGCATTTTTTTCATGAACCAATGAGCCTTTAACGATCCTCGATTACCCGACTTTTAATTCGCGAGCCTTCAACTGGTTAAAATTTTCGTCGGAAATCAAAACGCTTTCACGTGAAATTGTTGCGCAATACTTTTCCATAGAAAATTGGGTCCGATTAGTAGCTGAAGTTGGAGGATTCGGATCTAGGGATTTTTTAGATTGCTGGATATTATGACTGCGTGTTATTTCAAATCTAGGGACATTATAAGAAGGATTTAGGGATATTAGAATTTTAAAAATATTTGGGATTTAGAGATCTAACGATATCTGAGATCTAGTGATATTTTTGTAATGTGGAGATTTCTGGGATATAAGCCTTGTATATTAAAAGGGAAGGATTATTAAAATTTTAGTGATCATTAATTTCAAATTAAAATTTAGAATGAAATAATACATTAAAGTTATTATGAAAGTAGTGTGTGAATTTCGTTGAATTAAAATTCTGTGAGGTTATGTTAATATAAATAAAATTCTAAATATACATATATTGGATTCCATAAGTAGAGTATGAGTCCATTACTAGTTTATTTATATACATTATAATTAGTAATAAATTAATTTTTACAGAACCTAAAACCTTCATAAGGATAAAATTTTAAATGAAATAATAAATTGAGGTTATAATAAAAGCAGTATGTGAATTTCGTTGAATTAAAATTTTGTGAGGTTATGTCAATATAAATAAAATTCTAAATATACATATTGGATTCCATAAGTAGAGTATGAGTCCATTACTAGTTTATTTATATACATTATAATTAGTAATAAATTAATTTTTACAGAACCTAAAAACTTCATAAGGATAAAATTTTAAATGAAATAATAAATTGAGGTTATAATAAAAGCAGTATGTGAATTTCGTTTAATTAAAATTTTGTCAGGTTATGTTAATATAAATAAAATTGTATCATAATAGAATTGAATGAACAGAAATTCTCAAGCAATTTCAAACGTGATCGCAGTCGACAGCGGCTGTAACCACCGCTGTTTGCGAATTGTAACAATACTGTTCGAAAGGTAAATGAACTGTTGATGCGTGGCTATGTGAATGAACCTGCTGGTACTCCAGCTACGGATGAGAAGTGTTTGTAACAGGACAGAAGAGATCGATCGAGAGCTGTTTGGAATCTGTTGCATGTCTGAGTAGTTTCTGGGAACACGCTTTACATTCGAAACGTAAAGACTCGTATGGCATTTTCCACAGTACAATGGAAAGCGGCTTGTTACATCTTTGGTATTGTAGTAACTGGAACATCTCAGTTTTTATGGATTTCAATTGGGTAAATTAGATTTTAGTCTCGTGATAATAATTTGTGGAAGAAATTATTACTGAATAACGTTACTAAATTTTATTAAGTAATGACAACATCACTAAATAATATTAAATATTTATATTACTTAGCAAAAGCAAGAGTTGATCTCAAAACTGGATTATCCGTCGCCATGTAACCGGCAATAAAGCGAGCGTGAAAATCGTCAGGCGAGAACAATAGTCGAACGCGAAAGTAGGGGTCATTCGACGTTAAAAAGATGGGAGAAATATGGCGAGGGTGGTCAGATGGGGTGTAAACAGTTCGACGAGGAAGTTTGGCGAAAGCTGAAAGGAACGGATTTCAAAGGAACGATCCCTTTTTATGGCCGGCGAAAAGTTATGAAAATACGGGACGAGATGTGACCGCTATTCATCGCCGGTAATCTCGTTAAAGTTATTAAAATCCGAGCGAATGGTGGATTTAATTTTTGCGAAAATTATTTCTTTCGTCTCCTTTTACCGCCACTACGTAATTTGTATGGCGCGCGAGCCTCTTCTAGTTTCATTTAATCGTGGATAATGGAAAGAAGACGCTTTTACTAATTACTGGACGAATAAATTTTAAATGAAAGATGTACCAATGATATCTGCGATTTTACCGTCCGTTCGAAAATATTGTGAAATGCTGCTTTTTTATTATTTAGGGTCGTTGAAGTGTGAGGAAGTGGAGAGTGGTTAATTAACTCATTTGCTACTTCGATCCATTTTTTTTAATACTTGCAGTGAGATTATATTACTTGAAATTTGAAATCTTGGAAAATTGAGAATTTGGAAATCTAGGAGTTTTAGGGGTATAAAATCTCAGGAATTTGTACATGACATATGACACACATGGTGACTTGAAAATTTGGCATCTTCAAAAATCTTCCCAAACCTAAAACTCTGAAAATTCTGTCACTTTCAAATCTTCAACCTAACCTAACCTAATCCAGAAACCCTAAAAATTTGAATATTATAACTTGCAAATTTTATGCAATAACGTACTCCTATGAAAAACAACCTAACGAAATCCGCACTAAAATCTCACAAATCATCGCTATCCGTATTTTACGAATTAATTAAACCTAACCTTAACCTCCTTTCTTTAACCCTAGATTGTATTAGCTCTGGCTAAACACCCGAATTGTTAGAGGACCCTTAATTAAGGAGATCACAAGGATCTTAACCGAATTTCTATGTCAAAGACATGGACTCTGAAAGGCAAGCTTCTTGAACCGTTTACTAAATGTTAACATCATTTCGCTTTTGTTGACCGTGTAGCATGAACTATGAACTCGATCAAACTACCCTTGTAGTTCTGTCTCTGGTGTAGTTTAATTATATTTTAGAATATTATAATGCATTATATAATTTAACTTGCTGTACAATTTACTTGTGGGATGCGTCACTACGTCACTGCTACAATATTGAAATAAAGAAAAGTGTTCAGTCAATTTTAAATTCACCGATACTTGACTATACAAATTATACTTGAACTGATACTCGAAATTAATCAGTTACGCAAAGTTGAAGCATCCAATCAGTAGACAGTAAGTGACTGATAGCGAACGCGTTGAACATTGAAAGTGAGTTCAATCAGGAACCCGATTCAAACTCTTCAAATGTAACTAGTGGCCAGGTGTATTTCAAATTTCGAGTACCTACAGGTAGAACATGAACGAGAGATTTTGAAGTCCCAAACGATCAAACGTGTCTGAAACTATCGAAAACGATACCGAACACGATTATCGTTGATTTCACGACCGACGTCAATGACGACCAAGCCGTCAACGATGAGTTATAGAGCTTCAACGTGCTTCCGGTCGATTCTACGTGTCAAAAATTATCGAAAACGATACCAAACACGGTTTTCTATCGATTCGACGATCGACGTCGTCGACAGGTTCCTGTCGTTCGCCGCCAAAATCTATACAGCAAATTTAGGGTGTCTCGCGAGACTACCCTCAAAATTTCAAGTGAAAAGACGCAAAATTGCGGCCAGTAGCGTGGATACAAACAGACGAACAAATGATCGAGTCCCAGGAGCCTCGCGTTCGTTATGGGAAGAGAAATTTGGAAATTTGAAATATTCAGAACTTAGGTATTTGGAGGTTAGGAAATTGAAGGACCTAAGGGTGGACCTTCCCTCAAAATTTCAAGTGAAAATATGCAAAATTGCGGTGTGTAGCGTCGAGACAAATAGACGAGCAAACGTATATCGTGTCCTAGGAGTCTCAGTGCGGTAACCGTTCATTTAACCGTTTTAATAGTTCCAGTGTCGGATCGCTCTCCACGTTTTTTTCCGGTGACTATTCAAAGAGTCTTTCTCGGTTATCATCGATGTCCCGTTTCGTGCGATTCGCCCTTTTTTCCCTTCCTTTGTCCCTTTATCGTCCATCTAGCTAGCCGGCTCGTTCTGGCCGTCGGCAATTAACAATAGCAAGTGCCTTCTTCCGCCTGCTAATTTGCTCTGGATTTAACTGCAGCGCGTTCTAGCTGACGAAAAAATGAAAAAAAAAGAAAAGTCTGCACTTTCTTCCTCTTTCGCCCCTTTTGCTACGAGGCCTGGCACACGTTCTAAAGATAGGCAACCCCTCTAATCTCGTGTTTTGTCCCGTTTGCCAGCTTGCCTCGACTCGTTATCGCTACGTGGAAACCCGTAGCTCGTTGTCGATTGCTTGCCTTCGTATTTGACCGCTCGTGAAACTGCTTGCGAGGGTGAAGAACGAGAAATGGATGGAACGGTTCGAATTCGATGCTCTAACAGGATGGTTCGATTATGGGGAGGTACACAGGCTGTTGTGATACACTCGTGATGAACATTGTCAGAAATTATGAAATTTGGTAATTGTACAGTTCTAAGTTTAGAAAATAAGAAATGTGAGAATTGGATTTTTGAGGTTACAGATGGTCAAGGTGGAGAGTTAGAATTTTCAAGTTCAGAAGTTTGGAAACTGTGTTCTCAAGTTTGAAAGTTGTAAGATTTAAGAGTTGTGAAATTTGGGAATTATGTAATTTCAAGCTTAGAAAATAGATTTGAGAACTTTTAAATTTTCAAGGTCAGAGATGATCGATTTTGAGAATTTTAGAATTTTCAAGTTCAGTAGTTTGAGAATTTTTTACTTTCAAATCATAAAATTAGAGATTACAGTATCAAGAGGAAATAGTACTCTAGTGAGATCTAACCTAACCTAAAATCTATTCTAGTATAGAACATGGACAAATACCGCGAGGAGTAGGATATTCCTCAGTGTCACTATTGGTATTAACATTAGTATTAGTAACAGTAACTTGTTTACAATCATAACTATAAATAATTTCTGAACATACTTAGTGTCGCCATAACTGATTATAAATAACGTCTGAACTGTACCATAAATGATTCGAAATCTAAAGTTACTTATAAATAACGAAGCTTCTATAATAAATGTCTAAACTATAAATGTGAATAGTTGCATTGTTCTTTGAAAATAAAAATTTCGCTATTATCGCACGAACAATAGTTGGAATTCAGTGTTGCGTGGATCAAGAAGCTTTTCAACACGTTTCCGACAGGATGTAACAACGTGGTAGCGCGTGTCGGTGGTTAACAGGATCGATTTTCAACGTCGCGTACCAGCCACCACCACTTGTTTTATTACCACGTTTCAATTAATTTAAAGCAACGACACCGACCCGCATATTCGGTGGAAAAATCGCACGGCGAAATTGGAAATGGAAATTGGAACGGAAACCGGCCACCACGCGTATCGTTATTCCTGCTCTTTCATCCGCGCGTACACGCTCGCGCAAATATAATATCTCCCTAGCACATACTACTAGCCACGTTATTATGTTGTCCTTCTCAAACCATATTGTTACCACGCTCGTCTATTTTCAAACAAAGGACATTTCATTCGATCGGGGACTGCTGAGTTTCTCTTAAATTATGTATCGTGTTGCACATTAATTTATTATTGTAAACAGTTTTATGTATCGGCGTTAATTACACCACGTTCGAATATTGATTATTATTATATTTGAATGCAAATCTGTTGACATACGTACACAAGCTTTATGTATGTATTTTCACGTGATTGTGTGATTGTTATAAATCATTTTATAGGAGAGGATAAAATATTTTATATATGTGCATTTGTTTTGCACATGAATATAAATGTTTACATATGTGTATGAATTATTTCATATATGCATTTTTAATTACCATAAAATACTTTGCATATGAACATAAATCATTTCTCATATGAGTATAAATTATTTTATACGTGATTATGAATTATTTCATACATGAATATCTATCAGTTTACATGTGAACATACATTCTTTCACATATGTGTATGTGTGTACTTTACATATGAATATAAATGTTTACATATGAGGATGGATTATTTTACATACGCAGTATCAATTATTATAAATTATTTTACATATGAGTCTACCTTCTTTCACATATGTGTATGATTTATTTTACATGTGAATGTAAATGTTCACATATGAGTACATACATTATTAATTATTATAAATCATTTTATATATGAATATACAATCTTCCACAAATGTGTATGATTTATTTTACATATGAACATAAATTACATATATGTATGAATTATTTCACATATGAACACAAATCACTTCACATATAAATGTCTATTTACTTGAGAATTATTAACTGCATGCAAAATATAAAATCTATCAATTTTTAAATTGTGCTGTTTGATGAAATTTTCATTTAAATTCCCTTTAAATTTGAAACTTTGTAAAACATGAACCTTAGTATTCAAAAAAGAACAATTTCATTTTATAAAGCACGAAGCTACAAAGTCCATTTCATGGGTTCATTTTACGGAATTGATAGGTTATTTTGAAACATTCTGTACACCCTTTAAACGTTTTCTGCATGCAAACGACAGATTATTCTTTTTTGCTTCGTTTCTTTTCCTTCTGTACTTGCTACAAACACACTGTGCCATTTCTTCTCTGAAACCCTGCGTCTCGTACGTGTTTCCACGAATAAAATACGAAATAATTGAACGTACGAAAGTAGAAAAATGTTTTTCGTGCAAATCTGACGGTATCAAAGAAAAGCTTCTCAAATGAAAAATTATATTTTCGTTGCAGTAGCAGAAAGGCTTATAACAGCGTACAAAATAAGAGAAAAATAATAATACATGCGCGTTCCCTTTTTCCATTTACGTTTCGACATAATAGCACACGATAACCTGACAAATTTAAAGCCATTTAAAATACGCCAGAATTATTAAATACGGAGAGATTGAAACTCCCTGACACGATTCAAATAAAATTACTTTTTAATTTTATTTTATACTAGTAGTCATTCTATTAGTATTAATATTATACTAGTACTAATTCTACTACAAATATTAATACTAACTCCACCTATATTACAAATACTAATACTATTAGTACCATCACTACATTACAAAACTTTATTACTCTCATCCCCAAAATTTACAAATCTCAATATCCCAGTACCCCAAAAATATTTCAC
Organism: Megachile willughbiella; assembly: GCA_945859595.2. Lineage (NCBI taxonomy): Eukaryota > Metazoa > Arthropoda > Insecta > Hymenoptera > Megachilidae > Megachile > Megachile willughbiella. The sequence goes on from OX243807.1 coordinate 7,665,817, forward strand.
ACGAAATATTTCTTTGTCGAGTTTAATTTATCAGCAGTATTATCCGTACATCATCGAGTCGATTATCGTGACGGGGAAATTTTATTGGATTAGCGGAACACGTCCAATTAATCCTGGCAGACGGTCTCTCGTATAATTTCGTCCGTGGATCAATGAGATGAAACGATAATCAGGATCAACGAAATATTGACGGACACCTGGACGATTATTGGCTACGAGATAAACGGGTTAAAGATATCCACCCTGTCGGCCACTCGACACGCTGAAAATACTCTCGCGTGTGCATGCTGATGCGAGCGGAAGCAATTAACGGACCGAGTGCGAAATCGTGTAAGCGATTCTTGAATAAATAACGGACGGAGCTTTCGAGGCTTTTGTTGTCTCGCCCGTAGAACGTTTACGTGTCTTGGAAAAAGTTCCGACGACGGGAAGACAATGGTCACTTGTCTTGCTTACCTCGTTCTTTGGTGTACTTTCAACTTTGTTGTTCGGGAGATAGCGAGGAGCATGATACACAAATTAGAAAGTTAAATTATACGGTACATTTCGTGGAAAGTTTCGGGGAATAGATTTTTTGGGCAGAATAATTTGGTTGTTTGCTAAGCTTACTTTGAGGTTTGGCGGGAAATTTGAAACTGGTTGAGATTTATGGGCAGTTGTGAAGTAGAGATGTTAAAACTATAGTGCTATTGTTGTGATACTATAGTAATACTGTATTAGTACTGTTTTGATAATACACTGATGCTATACAAATATTGTACTAATATTCTGCTGATATGCAAATATTGTATTAATACTATATTAACACTGTACTAATACAATACTATAACTAAAATAATATTATACTGATACTATACTAATGCTACACTGATACTACTCTAGTAGTATACTAATACTATACCAATGCCATACTGAACTAATATGAATCATTAATATTATTATAGTACTAATACTAGTATTACTGGTGTTCGTACCAATATCACAATTAGTTTTAGTATTAATTGTGTTGCAGTTCTTATAGTACTACTATTAGTTCTAGTACTAACATCCAATAATAATAACACTAATACTAATATTATATTATACTATTAATACTTAGTAAGTTTAATTAGTATATACTTTTGGTATTAAAGTTATTATTAATACTAACATTAATAGTACACAATTACCATATCAATACATACTACTATTAATATACTACTACTAATATTAATACTATACTACAACAGTATTAGCATTAATAGCATACTATTATAATATTGATACATACTACTATTAATATTAATAGCACACTAATACAATACTGTACAAATACTAATACTATTAATAAGGTGATACCAATACTAATACAAAACAATATCAATATCAATACTAATATAAAACAATACCAATATTAATACTAACACAAAAACTCACAATAAATAACAAAAATAATATTCAGGAACAAAAATTTGAATTACACATCTATATCCACATTAATATTATCTACAAATATCAACAAAATCATTATTACAAAAATTCCACTTATTTTATAATAACCATCACATCCTCTCAAACTAAAGAATATAATTCATAAAATACAATAACTCATTCATAAATGAAACAAGAAGACATAAACTTCTCATCCCACTTAAAATGCTTAACAACAGAATTTATCTGATAAAACGAGAAAGTGCGACGTACATAACGAGAAAAGAATTGTTGTTAAATTAGTAAGAAAGAATATAACGAAGGGGGTTGTTCGAGCCCCCCGGTGAATAGAAGTACGCACGAAGAAACTGTCGATAGAATTTCCGATACGAGAAGGAATCCATAAGTTGGCGTTTTAAGAGACGGAACTGTTGACACGTTCGCGAATGTATCAAGATTGTACTTTGTAGAATATAAATGGACGTGATTCGTGTACACTGGCTCGTGTACGCAAGAGCAAGTACAATAGAGACGTTCGATACTATGCACAATTGCGAACCATTCGCAAACATAGATACAACGATGTTGGCCGAGGATAATGGAATAGGTGAACTTTGGTTTTGCATATTCGACAACTTCCAACAATTTTTATGCAAACGATGCATGGAGCCATTATTTGATATACGACCTGTATTTTACAGAGATTTCTGGGGATTTTTATCTTCACAAAAGTTGGAGTTTGGTTTTTTAGGTTCACAGGGTAGAAATTTATTATATGGTATAATGTATATTTATTATAAATATTATAAATTTGATATAAAACTCGACGAACATAGAGCACCACATAAACATGAATTCACATTTAATAAAATTTACTTAAATTTTAAATACTATGAAAAATACAGAGAGACATTATTGTTAAAGTACATATAATTATTTAATAATTGCGCATAAATATATTATTGAACGAACGAAATATATTTTTGCAGAAACATCAATCTTGCATAAATCACTTTATTTCACTTTAGCTTATATTTTTTGGACGTGACGGATTTTCTCAAGGGAGACCGCTGTCACGTACGTGACAGCCATAAGATTTCATTTAACGTCACTTAAATGCAAAAACTGTTCTGCTTGTCGCGTAAAATAAAAAACGTACGAAGAGCTTATAAGAGGTGATTGTGAAAATGAAGATAAATGAAAGACGGAGTTTGTTTTGTGAGAATTTACAAATTTTTGAATGAATTTAAAAAACTTGTAAATTATCAAATACAAAATGTTATAATTATAAACTGAAAATTCACGCGTACGAAAAATATGAGAAAAATTTATTTGCAAGTGCGTCGTAGCATCACTGTAGCGCAGGGGGTTAATAATCACATAGTTTGACAAAGATAGGAGGGCGGAAAGATTTGGACGGGAATGTAAAAGGTGTAGGGTAAGGTACACGTGTAAGGCAGTTTAAGCACAGCAGAGTGATTATTTCTCGTCACTTGGTGGCAATTGGAACGGGATTCATAACCACCGGTGTGCCGTGGTGTGCGAGCCGGGAATGTTGGCTACAGGTGGTCCCGGGCAAATCAATATCGTTCGCGTGTCTCTCGGTGAATACGTGAGTAGTGCTCTGAATGCACCTTCCTAACACGCAGCCTCTGTGATCCCACCCATAATGATCATCACGATGATATTACACCGCACTAACGGGCATGCGTTACCAAAATTTACAATTTAGATAGCTTGACATTTGCAATTTTAAGGAATTAGAACTTTCAACACCTTCTGAGTATCAAATTTTGGGAATTTGGGGTTTTGGATTAAGAAATATGGGAATTTGTAAAATTGAGACAGGGGATAAGAAGATAGATAGATGTAGAAAAGTGATATATTATTATATACATAGAGCGCAATGCAACTTTGTCACATTGTAAAAGCAATTCCCATAATTTAACAAAACAGTGTTAGTTGAAAATTAATTCTTACACTTAAAGCTTATTAGTTTACTTTCTATCGTGTTAGCTGTTAGATGATCACATTGGAATATTTTTATAACAATGATAGATGCTTTGGATCACAGTATGTTATTTGAGATGGCACAGAACGTATACTATTATATTAATGATTACCTCTAACGTTTAATTTGAGTAACAATATACAGTAAAAAAATGAATATCACAATATCAATGATAATTATTAAGGAAACAATTCTTCAACAAATTTACCACTCCTTCAATAACCCGTTAACCCGGATATCACAACCAAATACTGTTCTTGATTTTGATTATTTCAGCACTTTTATAGCTGTAAAAATAAACACGAGTCACAAACTTCTCTCACAAAATAATATTACAAATTGAAATTGAAGTCCAGCTTCGCAACGAAGAACTCTCCAGCATCCAATCAAAAACTCCAACAAACAAAAAATGCATTCCGCCTTTGCATCCACTAACAACTGTACACATTTATCAGCGACACGAAACACGGTTACATTTCAATGTACACTTTTGCCGGTACACGGTCCACGGTTCGTTTTCGCTCGTAAAACAAACAGTTAATCTTTCCGCAGAAACAAAAATTCCCTTTGTTAACGACATTCGAGATTAAAAAAGCTATGTACACATTTGCCGAATGAAATTTTATAGGAGTCCCGCGGCCGGGATTGGTAACTTGAATAAATAACAAAATGGCGAATGTTTAATTGTCATGTGGACATGTTGCACGCACTGTCGGAATCGGCGTCGAGTTCTTCTTCGACGAGGAATTCCGGATATCCCAGTGCCAGAACATCCTGTCTCGATAGTTCTTGGAGGTAAGGGTAGAACGATATCAACCGGTATTGGCTGATACACTCCACCACCCAGTCGTGGACGATCGGCACTGCTCGGGCTTTTTGGTACCATTCTACTGGAAGAAAGAAATTCGAGTTATTCGACTTACTGCATTTTTCTGTTGGGAAATCATTGGTAAAATTTTGGAGATTTGAGGATTTGGAAAGTTAAAGAATTTTGGAGATTTGGGGAACTTAGTATCCACCTTTGGGGATTTTTAGAATTTGGAAAATTTGGGATTATGCAATTTTGAGATGTTGAGGATTCTATAGTTTACTCCACGTATTCAGCAGTTTTCCAGAAACGGAATAATACTCACCGATAATCTCATAATCGTGAACGTCCGACTGTATCACGATAATCTTCAGCTTCGATTTTTCGCTGGTCAAAGCATCCAGAGAGTCGACTACCTTAGCACCGGTGGCTCGTAGAAGATCCTGAAGGAGAATGTATTTCTAAAGCTGTACAACTTGGCGGTGATTCAAGTTTAAATAGCGCGGCAAGATTGGATCGAAAACGTAAATAAAATGCATTGCTTGAATGCTGAGACTTCTTTAAGAACTATTCAACCCTATCAGGATCACTGCTGATCCTAAATCTTATCATTGCTACACTTTTCATGTGTGGATTGTGGATGTTTTGTACTTTCGGTATATAACAGAATATGTGGACAAGTGTGTGAACATATACATATGTTATATATATTACATATGTAAGAAACATTATATTAATCTCTGTTAGATTAGGTTTATACATATACAATGGAATGTGTAAAAATATTATAACATATGAAATATAGAGGTTGGGTTGATATTTGAAACTTCTGACGTGATTTGAAAAAATTGAGCAATTAAAAATTAATAGTCTCACGACTTAACTATCAAATCATTATCAAACTCCAGTACTCGAATTCCAGTTTCAAATGGAAGAATTTTTAATCTACCACGAAGAGACAATAACATAAACACCTACAGAAACAACGAAATGTACAGTGAAACTAAAGATAAAGTCAAACAAAGCATCGTACGTATCCATCACCCCACCTCTTCAAATACTCTCGTATGCTAACAAGAACACGGGAAAAATTAAAATACAACTCAGCTTGTATTCCCAGCAAACAACGTGCAACATTTTGCATGTAAAATACAAACGCATTTAAAATTCAGATCAGCCGCTATCCACATAAAAACGTGTCCAAGAAACTTTACCCTGTACTGATCGACGGAAACGTCGACGTAAGGTCCTATACACAAGAAAACGAATCCCTCGAACAAATCCCTCTTCCTCAGCCTCGAATTCCGAGGTCCTGCCTCCAAGGTGCTGCAATCTACCGCCTCGTAACGTTCCTCGTCCACCAATTTCTTCTCCTTCAACGACTCGAGCACCCATTGGAAGCCTACGATCCACTTCCGGTGCGCGATCCCTTGCAAATACTTCAACGTTTTATTCGCCCCGTTGTTCTCGTCGTCTACTCTCACGATCACGTGAGTCACCTGCTCGTCGAACTGAGACAAATATCTGGCGTTCACCAGTTGTGCCAACTTTTTCACCTGATTAACCTGAACGACGACCAAACCACTGCACACGAAACACAGTCTCGGTTTATCGCAGTTATTTGTTTGATCCCTCAGGCGTCGGAGCGATTCGTTCTTCGTTGTTGATTTTATGGCGCTGGCTTTCTTTGATGGTTGTTGAGATTTTGGAGTGCTTTGGTAGAGAGGGTGAAGACTCCTCTTGCTGCATGGGGTACTGGCTATGATGCTCCTTCCGGTTACCGAGGATGGTGTTTTTAAATGTCTATCGTTTATGGTTGATGAAGCTGCCGAGTTTTCTCGATAGGTGTTAATGCTGTAAATGTTTAAAAATGATAAATGAGTTTTCAAAATGTTATTAAACTGATATATTCTATAGGTTTAATAGTAGATTGTTGGTACAGGCTATCGTTATATTGCCAGACATATCGCTTGAACAACCCCTAATTTCCATACTTAGATCTGAAAGCTCACAATGTAAATATCAAACTAGTTTTCAGAATTCGTGAGACGTACTGCTAATAGCAGGGTTTCAATAGAGTCCCGCCTGCGGCAATATAACGAGAGTCTTCTGTACTATCAATTGACGAAATAAAAAATGACGTGAGCTAGAAAATGGTTTGTGAAAGAATGGAAGCACCGAAAGGGTCGTTTTACTTACTTCTTTGTCTTTGTGTCAGGAGTGTTCTCGACAATGTCGTCTTCTTCGGCTGAGTGTTCGTTGTCCTGGATATTTCAAAGCAAAGCGAGTCTTTGAGAATGCTTATCCAGCAAGATAAGGATGCTCGTTTTTGTTTATCTCATAAGCAGTCGAACAGGGATGATAATGCAGACTATCATAAATGCGGATAAATATCAAGTATAATTGTTGAAATGCAACGGGTGCAATTATAGACTTAAATGTCAATCGGCTAATCAAATTTTCATGAGTTTTACGAGTTATTCGATTGTGGTCTATTATGGACGAGTTTAAGGCAATTATACGGAATCGAGGAAACGAAGTAAATGGGCGATAAACGGATTGAGAAAGTTATTAGAATTTCATGGAGGAAATTACCGTGGGCGGAGACGTTATTGTCATGTAAAAGAGATAAATCTTTAAGCAGATTCCATAACTACCGTCCTAAAAACTTTTCGTTCATAGCAAAGGTTTGGACGAATTTCTTATTCCATTATTAAATTATTGTAAATAATAAATTTGTTTCGTTTCAAAAAATAATTTATGTCCCGCTCAGAGCCCCCGGCGCAGGAAAATATCGAGGTTTTAAATCCTTAAAATTTGCAACAAGCGCGACAAAATATTATGCAAATGATAAATGAAATGTACGAAAAATGAAATATTCAACATAACGAACAAAAAAAGACAGAAAAATCTAAAAATGCAATAAAAGAAACAGACCTTATTCTTGTCCCCAGACTTTTGGGGGGTCTGCTCCTGTCCCTTGAACTCGTACGAGTTACTCGAGTAAAGAGGTCTCCCAAACAAGTCGTTCTCAAACTGCTTGATCAGCAAGTCATGTTGCGTGATGTCCATAAGCGAGTCCTGTTCATAATCCGCATCCTTCATCAACACGTCATCATCCGCGCGACGCTGCAATCCATCAGCGTGTTTCTCATTATTGGAAGTCATAGCATTACGTGTAGATGATTTATCGACTTCACTGTTCCTCTTAGATTTATCACCAGGCTCAGATGGTTTCACTCCTTCGATCCTCTTAGTGACCTGATCGAAATCGTCGATAAAGGTGACCTCGTTATCACTGTCGATTTGGGACAGCCTTCCACCTTTATACTTATTCTTATCCGAACCGTTCGATCGATGCGCAAGCATGACGTCTTTGTTCAACGGACGGAAGCTGGAACTTCCGGTGGGTTCGTTATCTTCTCTAGATTCCACCTGCTTGGTCGCTGGTTTAATCCCCTGCGCTTCCAGATACTCATCAAACGCGTTAGTGTCAAAGTCCATCATCACGTCGTTCAAATTGTCTATCATCATCACCTCCTCAGGGTCCACTTTCTGCACAATCTCCTCGTTCCGAGTTGTCGCGGTGTTGTTTCGAATGTTCTGAATCCTGTCGATGGTGGCTGCAAAATCTGGCGAGTCCTGGTCCACTTGGACCACTCTGTTTCGCTCCTGGGATACCAAGTTGGAAGCAACATACTGTCTCGGTTGACTCTTGTTACCTGCGCTGAAATTGAAGGAACAAGACTCCCTGTATCCTTCCAGACGTTTGGGTTGTACAGAAGAAGGTTGATTCAACTTGTTTGTGTTCCTGTCCATGTTCGAATCATCGCACCAATTCTTTACGATGGCCTTTAGGTCCACCCCTGGCGATGGAGGAGATTCAATTCGTTTCCGCTTGGACGGAGGCGACTGAAGCTCCTTATTTACGCAAACAAAGTTAGGGGAGTCCGTGTCTGAGCTGATTACAGGCATTATTTTTCTGTACTTCTTCTGTTTCTCCACGTTGCTCCTTCCGACGTCCACGTCTGAATCTGAGCTGACTGACATGGTGTCCACGCAGCGGGTGCTGGTCTTCGAGAGCGGTACTTTTTCATCCTTACTGCTACCTGTTCCTTTGTCAGAGTTCCTGATACAAGTTGTCCTTGAAGAGAAGCTGTGATCCGACTCGTAGTCGTTGGCCTCGTTGACTAGAGACATCTTCCTCATCCTCTGTATGTTTTTATCGATCCATCCTGTGTCTTTTGGTCTCTTCCTCTTCGAGGCCGAATCGCAAGTTGAATCCGTGTCAGAACTCGCAGATGCCTGCTGGGATCTGCGGATGAGGGCTCTGGAGTGCGCTCCCTTCACCTCGAAGTCCTTCTGATTAGACATTACAACTGATTCGGCGTGGCTGTACTTCGAGGTCTTCGTAGCACAATTGCTTGGTGATTCGAAGGGCAGATACTTCATCTGTGAAACGTTTGAAGGGGACTTTAAATGAACCGGGCTTTGAGGCACCGTGTTCTCGGGAGCCTTCGTAGCTTCTTCGTGTTCCTTTCCGTCCTCATCAAGGGACACGAATACCACATCCACTGATGCAGCCATTTCTTTATCCTCTTTTTTTTCTACACCCAAACACACGACATCTTCTGACGCGTCCTTAGTCTGCGCAAGAGATTGCACTTTCTGTACAGCTACGTCTTCATGTTTATCCAACGGCGCCGAATCGTTCACAGTGATTAATAAATTATTGCCAAAAGCGTTTTCGAGACTGTCCGAGACAGCAAAGCACTGGGTATCCAAATAGTCCACAAGGTTACATGGTTTAAGTTCAGGATAATTGCTACCTACATACATTCTGGGTCTAGTTGACCCCAGGTATAGAAATCTAACGCGTTTCTTCCGGTGTTTGAAGACCTTGCCCAGCTTTTTGAACTTCACCATAGATACATCTCCCTTGTCTTTCATCTTACTCGAAGAAGGTCTAACCGCTCGTCTAACGTTGTCCATAGTCTCATATTTGTCTCCAGAACTATTTCCAGCTGGAGCATTGTTGTGTACATCGAGGGTCGCATCAATCTGTCGGTTCAAATCGCGTTTGGCCGCCTGCAGTCGCGAGGAGTAGTCCGAACCTGAAGAATAGTTCGGTTTGGGCTCCGTGCTGTGTCTGGTCAAAGATAATCGACCTCGACTCTTCGCAGACTGACATTTAGACGCCGATTCGTTCGTGGTATCGCACAGCGATTGATCATGCTTATCAGCAGGCAATTTCGTCGGGGTCGTTTGGCCGGGCAGCGCCGATCGATCGCCAGGCGGAGTGCTGGACAGATTGCGCCGTTTCTTCAGAGGCAGCGAGTTATCCGTTTGATTTCTATTGTCAGTCGCGTCGTTGTCGATCGACGGATCCCCAACGTTCTCCGTGACACCGATGATATCGTTCATCTGACGGTTGTTCAATTTCTTTATACGCACTTGCTCACCCCTTTCTAACTCGATGAAAGAGCTTTCTCCTACAATCTGAACCTCGTCAGAGTTCTCCGCAGGTTTCACGCGACTGTTTTCAGCGTGTGATGAACTCTCTTCAAGATTGCAACGGTTGGACGCATCGGTGGCGATGTTTACGGGTGTGTTAGATCTCCTCTCGTTTCTTTTCATACTCTGTTCGACGCTTTTTCTCCTTTCTTGCACATTTGCCAGACTTTTCTCAAGGTTACGCAGATCATCGATACTCCTGGCGATGTTTGTGGATGCTTCAGGGTCTTTACGACTCTCGCATCTCCGTGAATCCTTTTCCTTCGACATCAGTCGATCCCTGGCGAGTTTAGAGACGCCCAAGGACACGTTGGATTCCTTTTCTCTTCTTCCGTTCTTTGTCCCCTTTACCTTGCTCGTGCCTTCTTCTCCAGTCTCCTCGTACGACCGCGATTTGCTGACGTTCAAAGACTTCAGTTTCTTCTTCTTTGTTCTCATCTCTTTGCCAAACCGCGCGACCGATGACCAATTCTTCTTCATGGCGGGTAACATGTCGCTGGGTGACGTTCTCTGAACGTCGTTCGACCTTTCCTTGTATTCTTCCTTGTGCCTCGTTATCCCTGACGTACTGGGTCTCGGATTATCTGGATCCTCCAGTATTACCGTCTTCGAACCGTCACTCCCCGTTTCATTACCCTCCGTGTTGTTTGGCAACGGCACCCTCAAAGGACTTTGACGCACGCCCTCGACCTCGTAATCAGACATTTTGTTGTCCTTGCAATTCTGCGACACGGAGACGGTCAATGTATCGTCCAGATTGCACTCGGGAACCTCTTCGGGAACGATCTTGTCAGGATCGACCAAAGCCTCGCTATTTGGCAGCGTGTTTAACCAACTGTGCACCTTGGAATTCTTATCGTCCATATCCTCGTCCTGATTCCTCACAGTGTCGCTGGACAAAGGCTCGACCCCGGACATGCTGTACTTCGTCAAGTACTCCCTGATGTCGCTGTTCCCAGAATCCCTCTTCTTACTCTCCCTTTTCTTTTGTGGTGTGCTCGGTGTATCGTCGCGGTCTTTCATTTTGATAGCATTGGAACAACTGGCGTTGAAGCTTTCTTCAGGGCCGTGGTCGAAGTGAGAGGATACTGTAAAAGTTTGGTTTCTTGAATACTTTTTTTACAATACATATTTGTTCGAAAAATTCTTGTTTCTTTTATTCCTTTCGTTCTTCGAAATGAAATTTGAAAAGGGCGGGAAAATTGAACGAATAAAATATTGTTTCCGATTAAATCGACGGACGAGATCGGTTTTCAATTTTTCGCTCGATCGACCCAACTTCGCTGGAGTCTCAAGTATTTGCGCGGGAGAATATTTTATTTGAAACTCTTACATAGAGAGCTATAGTGGATCCCTTTTTCGCTCGTCAAGTGTCCATCCGCGGTTAGTTTCAAGAAGTTTTATTTGGTTTCATGGAAATGCTCGCGCGTGCTTCAGACTGCGGCCACGAGAATGCATTTGGGGAAAAAGTCGGAGTCGAGAGTTAGCCATAGAGAAGAACATCAGGAAATTGACCTATACATTGCACTTCTGTGTATTATGAAAGAAGAGACCTTCAAGTTGCATTTGTTCGATTATTTTCTTCGACATTTTCGTTTTTTATTCATATGCGCGACCTGCATCTGAACGTGATCGAAATTCCTGCTTACTGATTTTGCATACATTAACAAAACTTATCGGATACGCTTATAATCGAACAAATATGTAATTTGTGGATGAAAATTAATTCTTATTTTTACTCAAGTTTTGCAATTACTTTTTGAATTCAAATTCTCTCAAAATAAAAAACAATTCAAGAGAGAGAAAATTTGTAATAAAAAATACATTTTTACATCTTTTCAATTAGAAAAGGGAAGAGAAAATTTATAACTGAAAATTGAAGTAATATAATTTTGATTTAATAAAGACTTCTAATGTAAATATTTTACTATAAATAGTTTATTTCGTTTTTCAGCTAAAAATTTCTGTTTTAATGAAAAAGGAATGAAACTATGAAGCTTTTTATTGAATATGAGTCACTTTTAAAAGTATCTCTGACAGCAACGTATCGGAAACGGAAACGCTTGATATTTCCAACAAGCGATATTGAAAAACATAAAAGAACACGCTCAATAAATAACATTTAATAAAGGTAGCATAACAAGAATAAATTAAATAAAATAGTAGCTGCAGTTTATAACAATTGGTTAAATGGAATCTCAAATGCAGATTTTTTTAATTTAAAAAGTTTCAAATTTAGAAATTTCAGTTATAAAATAAAAAATTTAGAAATTTCAAGGATCACAAATTCCAAAATTTAGAAATTTCAAAAATCACAAATTTCAGGGATCACAAATTCCAAAATTTAGAAATTTCAAAAATCACAAATTCCAAAATACAAAAATTTCCAGGTCTTCAAATTTCCAAGCAAATTCTCAAATAACAAAATTCTGTAATTTATCTGGAGGCCAAAAGTAAAAATTACACAGCAGCTCTTTATATCTCTTACTCCAAAATACTGCACACAAAAAACCGCAGTGCACTGATTGCACAATAACATATTTCAAAGAGAAAAACAAAAAATGGTAAAAACTGTGCGGTAAAGGAGCCGTTAAACGTTCTGCGAAGATTCGAATCGTGGTGGAAAACGATACACATGTTACGAGTTGATAAAAAATTGACGATTCGAATGCCTTCGAAGAAACACCGGAGCCTCGAAGAACAGTGAAACTTAAATTTTTGAAACAGCAGCTTCTTCACTCGGGGGAACGAATAGCTGACCCCGAACATGATGTTGTGGCAGATGCACCGCTGCTCTACCTTTAAAGCTTCATGTTTTTCTTATCGAACGGAGAAAAAGTTTATAGGGGGGGAAATGTTAGTTCCCTTCAAATCTATTGCTCCGGTGCAAGCCGGAAATTTATTGCTCTCCAGATACCAACATTCGTTTTCTATTTAGAATTCCTTCGGTGTTCTACCGCCATTTTGTGGAAGATTTAATTGAAAATACTATAAACGAAGTTAAACAAATTTTGTGAATTTATTTAAGCTTACAAATTATTTAAGAGTTGTCTCATTTTTGTATCAGTTTGGTATCTCTCGCTATATTGCCACTTTCGCGCCGACTTTGTACACCCTATCACTACAGTTCAGGACACTCGAATATTCTGATTCACTCGAAAATATTACAGGGAATTTTATAATTTAAAAAGGACCTCTCGCTATATTGCCACTTTCGTGCAGACTTTGTACACCTCCTCACTATAGTTCAGTATAGAGCACTCTTTTTTCTGATTCGCTCAAAAATATTATAGGGAATTTTATAACTTGAAAAGTATCTCTCTCGCTATATTGCCACTTTCGTGCAGACTTTGTACATCTCCTCACTATAGTTCAGTATAGAGCATTCTATTTTCTGATTCGCTCAAAAATATTATAGGGAATTTTATAATTTGAAAAGTATCTCTCACTATATTGCCACTTTCGCGCGGACCTTATACACTGGCGTCCCATCATTATAGTTCAGTATGGAACAATCGAATATTCTGATTCACTCAGAAATATTATAGGGAATTTTATAATTTGAAATGCTCTCGCTATATTGCCTTACTACACTTCACTATGCAACACTCGAATTATTTCATTTTCAAATTTCTAAGTTTGGGAATTAGCTTGAAAATTTCTAAATACAGAAGTTTGTGAATTAGATAATTTATTAACCTAAAGTTTTTTTCCCAGAAAAAACTAGCACGTCTCGTCGGTCATCATCGATGACGTTACGTCATATGAATGGTTAGTGTTTACTAAAATACACGATCAGCATTGATCATATTACACTGCTATCTGCATGGAAGTATAGAAGGTCAAGTATCGAGCGTAATCGACGGATCAAAATCGTTACAGCTGCGGCTATCGTAGGCGTGATAAGAAGTTATGATTACTCACTATTGATGCCGGAATCCTTCTGAACCGCTTCGATCAATTTTTGCAGCCGATCTATGTACACTTTCATGTCCTCGTCCGCGGTAATACTACGTCGTTGAATGGGAGTATTGCAGAGTGGACACAAAGCACTTTTATTCTGCAATACCGTTTGGATGCATGTGCGACAAAATCGATGCCCACAAGGGGTTTTCACGGGCTGAGATATAGTATGCAGACTGAAAGATAAAAGCAACTAATCCCTTATACACCTGTGCTACGGCTATTGCAAACGGAATAAATTATGGGTACGTTAGGGAACGGAACAATGAGCTTTAGTACATGGATTACAATCTAAGGATAGTAAAATTGCTTGCTCTTATTGCATCTAAAATTAAAATCTTTGGATCACTTCAGTTTCTTTCAGCGATGCTTCCATTGAACTGGAACAAGCAGCTATCGCTGACTGTGTAGAGATTTAGTTGGATGGTAAAGAAATTAGTTCGCTGTACGCAAGTACAAGCAGTGATATGATTGGAAAATGTTTGAAGATTTTTATACATAAAATGTTCCTGTATATTAATGTTTGGGAGAGAAGTAAAGAATTGAAGTTCATTTAAAAAATATTTGGATGTACAATATCAGCAATGTTAATGCTAATTCTTTTGGTAATTGTAATTATGTAGCACTTTGATAACAGCTTACTAACATACATCCAGTTTAATACAATTACGAAAGTTGAATCGTATCGAACAATGAATTAAATACAATTTATGTATTTATCAGATAATAAGTTAATATTCCTATAGAAGTTTTAATCTACATAATGAATAATAAATTAATAAAGTATATAATACTCTTATGATTTTTAATTGATAATTACTTATCCTGTTTATTATTAAAGTTTCAGTTATGTTTTGCTGATGATTTAAATAAGCTTTAACATTAAAAACAAGGAAACAGTACTCTACATAACAAATATATTTTATGAACGATAACTAAATTAGTAAGTATACTTACATTTTCAGTTGATTCTTTAATATAGATAATTATTAGATCATTATATCATAAAACCAAAGCAATGAGTACATACAATTTACATTCACAAAATAATAACTTAAAATTCTTTTAAATTAGATAATGGACTGCACAAATGAAATTATAAGATCATAATATTTTAAAAACAATGAATTCAATATACTTATTTTATAATACATACAATGTAGTTTTAAAAAATGCAGAAACATAAAACAAACATAACCTCTACAATTAAATGAAAGTATAAGATAAAAACATTATTACATAATGAACACTTCAAACTATTATATATTCTCCATCAAATTTTATACATTAATTAAAAACTTACCAAATCGTGCATTGCAAACTTGTTTGCATATTTTTAATCGCGTCCGCTAATTTATGAGTTGTAGCAAAGAGTTGTTCCATCTTTTCTTTTTAATTATTAACGTCACATCACGAACCTTTGCACAGAATTATTAAATTTATATCGCTTTTAGCCAGCGCAACACAACTATGACAATCACGGCACAGCATTCTGATTAACGCTCACATGGTTGACAACTATTGTCAACAGGTTTACCCGCCTTGTTTTGGGATTTAGCCATGCGACTCTGATGGCGTTGCGATCGATAGGTCGATATTCGATACTATCCCATTAATTCAATCTTTCAAATTTATAATATAATTCCACTCAACCATCACAAACTATTCGTCAAATTAAACTTAACTTTATCAATTTTATCCACGAAACGAAATTTTTAATGTAGCTTTGATTTAAAATACTCGCAAGATTATCGATAAATCGTTCATGGAACATCAAGTTTACAAATCTTGACGATAGAGAGCGCTGTTACATTTCCCGCCAAGTTAGGCAGAAAACACTGTAGGTGGTTACATAAACAATGGAAATTACGAAAATTGAGTAGTGACGTGTGCAATTTTGATTTAAAATAACTTGTGAAGATCAAAGTTTTGTAAAGTTATAGTGCACAGTATTGGGATCAGAAGTTTATGGTGAGTTCTTTAATTCAGTACCATTTACTGAATGTACACATTTCAGTACCACGTAAAGTTTTACTGAGTGAAGCATTTATGAATTTTGCAATCATAAAACTTGAAGACTTAAAAACATGAAAATGTGGAAGTCGCGAAATAAAATTAAATAGTTTTAAATACAAAAATTTGAAAGTTTGCGAATTTCAATATGAACATTATATCGCTGTTACAATTTTCCATAATTCCATTGGCACCAAAATGGCGTCCGTGGCGCGCTCTCTTATCTCGCAACTATTTTTTAAACATGTAAATGTTATTTTCTTTTACAGAAGCTGTTGTTCCAATGATTAAATTGGCATTATCGAGTTTCACAAGCGAAAAGGAAAGACGATAGTGCAGCATAACATGAGATTCGTAGAAACGTGCTGTTGATGACGTTATGGGGTTGATTTTCTTTGCCAGTACTTTGTTCCTCTGCTTATGCGGTAAGTCTTAATCAGCTTTCACATAATTCGTAAGATGTGCAATTAAAATTATTTATCAAGACGTAATTAAGTCGAAAAATTGAGGAAAATTTATATCGGTATAAATGGTCAAGTTCTCGTGTTCATCTTTACATATGATATCTTATAAAATTTTGTTGAACGTCGAAAGGCAAATTAGTTTTAAAGTCTGTTCCTGTGGGACCAATTAAACGACACTGGACTCGAGTGTGTCCACGCGATAAGAAAGTTTGCGAAACGAATTATCGTTCACGAGTTCATCGGAAGTAAAAATTGTACGGTACTCTCGTCAAAGTTCGTATTTTACAATTCTAAAATTCGTATTAAATTTCTCAAATAAACACAGTTCAATTTTATCGAAGCACTCGACAAAACAACGAACTTTTCGAAAGTCCTCTGTTAATCGAAACGATGAAATATCTTTTATAGAGACGATAAAATTTCGATGTTTTTTTTTTTTAAACGATATCCCGCTTGATTTATCAAATATTTTCGCAGAATACGTTCTTTTTTTTTGTGGTAGAGAGATAACGATCGATCTATTTTTCTGCTTTTTCGATCGTTTTGATATGGTAAAAAGGAAATTAATGTTTTTGTGTGACCATCAACAGGTATGCATTTATAGGTGCCGTGAAAATTTCGATGAAGTGTGCGATGTTTCGGGTGAAATTAATTTCATTTCTATAACACTGCAGAATAGATTTTTCTTTCATATATATATATACATATGTATAAATATATTTAGCGGTTCTGCATGCAAATCAACTGGCACTGAGAGATTCAAAGGGCCGGTAAATTTATTCGTGAATTATACCAGCCACCGTCGAAGTAAATGAAGCATAATGATCCCTTTGCATGGTGATTTAAATTCTATTCGCAAGAAAGTTTCAGGGGAACGATCGAGTAAATTTGCCGGCAACGAATCGACTGCTCTTGCAGTGATTAAAGGAGCACCATTCCTCGACCACGAATTGCTCTTATACCCTAATTATCCACTGTTGTGTGTACACCTAACGGGTTTTTACTTCTCGATAAAATACTATTAATTCAATTCCGATCGATTAAGATAATTTGTTCAATTTTGGTATTCACATATATAATAATGTCTTTTCTTCTCCGTTTTGACAATTATTTAAATTATTGAATAATATCAAGGATTGCAATTTGATAAATTTTTATATCTACAAGATTTCATGTTTTAATTAGGTCCTAAATTTGAGGGAGCATGAGTGGCAATTTTTTTGAATTTTCAGCTGATATTAAATTTTTAGTGCTAAATTAATTGTATTTAAGAATTAGGAAGATTGGAAAATTTAGAAATTTAATGAGTTTTGGAGGAATTATGGTCTTAGGGATTTTTAGATATATTTGGGGTTCTGGGACTTATGGATTTGATAATTGGGGAATTCATGGTTTTAGTGTTCTCTGTGACCTCTAGTTTTATACTCTATCAATACCCCAACTACAAATCTAGCTGTAGAC
Source organism: Megachile willughbiella (assembly GCA_945859595.2). Taxonomy (NCBI): domain Eukaryota; kingdom Metazoa; phylum Arthropoda; class Insecta; order Hymenoptera; family Megachilidae; genus Megachile; species Megachile willughbiella. The sequence goes on from OX243807.1 coordinate 7,683,461, forward strand.
GTATTTCCAAATCTTCACATCCCTAGGTCTCCAAATCCTAGGTCCCAAAATTCACCTAAACTTCTCAAACTTCCTATTTCCAAATTTTCAATCTTCCAAATACACAAATCTTCAAATCTTAAGAAGTCCAATTCAGATGCCTGAATCATCAAACTCTAATTCTCCAAATTCTCCTAGTCCCCAAATTCGTTCTTTCCAAATTTCCAAGCACACGCCCAAATCTTCAAATCCAAATGCCCACATTCTCAACAAATTCTCAAACTGCTTCTTGCTAAGTTCCCAAACTTGATGCCTTCAAACCCTAGACTCCCACACTACCAAAAAATACCCCACATCTCATATACTTTTTCCCTACCGGTATACAACCCGAACTAATACCACGAAAGCAAAGACATTCATCATATATCCGTCGACATAATATTTGGTGCTTGAAAACCGTGAGGTGTGCAGACGATCAGTCACCGACTCCAGATCTCGAGTACCCTTGTCGATATCCTTGCTCCCAAGTGCTCGGCAACGAATTTGACGATGGTCTGTTACTTTTTCACGCTGCTTTGGATAAAAAAGCGGCTGGATTGCCGTTGCCACAGGGCGGTGGTGGGGCGGGGGTCCATGGACAGCCGCAGGCTGGCTCGCCGAGCACCCCGGGCCCCGGCGGTGGCACAGCTGGCAGCGGCGCGAGCAGTACTATCGGCGCTGCTGGCGGCGGTGCTTCTGGCTCTGGCACCGGCGCCGCCGGTGGAAGTGGCGGGGTTGGTTTCGGGGTACACGGGGAAAATACCGGCGGTGGAGCCGGTGGCGGTGCCGCCGGTGGTGATGCGAGTTGGTCCGAGGGACCGGTTCGTCGGGGCCGAGGGTGGCGCGACTGGCGCCGCGGCGACCCCACGCTGATCAAGGGACTATGGAAATCGAAGGGACCTCTAGGTAAACCCTTTCTTCTTTATCCGTTGCATGCGCCAAAGCTTCGTCCTTTTACTGCCAGCAACGCAAACGATCATGTCTGCTTGACGAACCCTCGTTATACTGGGAGCATTTCTAGCTGAGATTCTCTACCACTGATCTGAACACCTAGTATCTACCTTAAATATCTCTCGAGACAGACGTATAACCATTTGAGAGTAGTCTGTATACTCATTCTTAACTGTTTGTCTGGGTACTCGTTCAGCTATGTGGGTATCGTTCAAACAGCTCTTGGGATGCATATGTATCTATTTGATAGTCCACTCTTCATTCTTCTTTTCTGATTATTTGTATAGTTACTTGTCTAGGTGCCTGTCTAGCTTTAACAGCACTTGGGCACGTGTCCATTTGAGAGTAGTCTGTATACTCATTCTTAACTGTTTGTCTGGGTACTCGTTCAGCTATGTGGGTATCGCTCAAACAGCTCTTGGGATGCATATGTATCTATTTGATAGTCCACTCTTCATTCTCCTTTTCTGATTATTTGTATAGCTACTTGTCTAGGTGCCTGTCTAGCTCAAACAGCACTTGGGCACGTGTCCATTTGAGAGTAGTCTGTATACTCATTCTTAACTGTTTGTCTGGGTACTCGTTCAGCTATGTGGGTATCGCTCAAACAGCTCTTGGGATGCATATGTATCTATTTGATAGTCCACTCTTCATTCTCCTTTTCTGATTATTTGTATAGCTACTTGTCTAGGTGCCTGTCTAGCTCAAACAGCACTTGGGCACGTGCCCATTTGAGAGTAGTCTGTACACTCATTCTCAACTGTTTGTCTGGGTACTCGTTCAGCTATGTGGGTATCGCTCAAACAGCTCTTGGGATGCATATGTATCTATTTGATAGTCCACTCTTCATTCTCCTTTTCTGATTATTTGTATAGCTACTTGTCTAGGTGCCTGTCTACCTCAAACAGCACTTGGGCACGTGTCCATTTGAGAGTAGTCTGTATACTCATTCTTAACTGTTTGTCTGGGTACTCGTCTAGCTATTTATGTGGGTATCGCTCAAACAGCTCTTGGGATGCATATGTATCTATTTGATAGTCCACTCTTCATTCTCCTTTTCTGATTATTTGTATAGCTACTTGTCTAGGTGCCTGTCTACCTCAAACAGCACTTGGGCACGTGCCCATTTGAGAGTAGACTGTACCCGCATTCTTAACTGTTAGTCTGGGTACTCGTCTAGCTACTTATGTACTTTAAATAGCTCTTGGGATATGTATCTATTTGATAATAATCCACGTCTTCTCCTGACTATTTTTCTGGCTATTTGTATAGCTACTTGTCCAGGTGTCTCTCTAGCTTAAACAGCACTTGGTCATATGCCCATTTGAGAGTAGTCTCACATGTCTGGGTAGTAGTCCAGCTACTTGTCTGGCTCCTTGTGTGCCTATTTGTCTGGGTGCTTGTTTAAACAGCACTTAGGATGGACATGTGTCCATTTGAGTATAGTTCTGCATTCTTAACTACTTGTTTGGGTACTTGTTTGGGTACTTGTTTAGTCTGAACAGCCCTTAGGATGGACATGTATCTACTTAGACATGTATCTACATACTAGTCTTCTTCTTTATTCTTAGTTATCTGGATACGTATATAACTACCTATCTGGCTATTTGTATAGCTAGTCCGACTAGTTGTATAGGTCTAGGTGCTTCTCTAACTTGAATAGCTCTTAGAATTATCTATTTGATGTTGTCTGACCACATGTGTGACTACTTGTCTGGTATCTTGCTTATCCATATCAGTGCTCAGGAGAAAGGTCTACCACCTCTATCTATATAACTATCTGACAGTTGGCTCCGTCTAAATGATCCCTAAGTATGGTGCCATATTACAAAAAATACACTTGTTAATTTATACGGGATACTCAAGTGGACATGTATTTCAAGGTGCGTTTAGGTAAGGTCCAGTAAGTAACTAGGAGTGAAAAATAAATATTGTAGCACCTTCATTTCCAGCTACTTATCTGGTAATTATCTAAACGCACTTAAGCTTTTGCTATCTCTTACGATTTCCCAACATTGCTAAACTACCCCTTTTTAAAATATCCTTTGCTCAGCTTCTGTTTAACCTTGCACACACTTTCAAATGTAATTCTGCATGCAGAATACGTAAAGCGATGCATGATAATGATCACATGATCGAATGTATATCATTAGTTTAAGCAGTCCTCTCATCAAATTTTATTTTAAATACAGTGTGTAACAAAATAAGTTTTTAGAGTACAAGCTTTATTTGATAACCTTTTACGAAAAAACTGAGGATGCAGCAATCTTTTCAGATGAAACTGAATTTCAAGCTTCCCATGTTTCTCATAGTTTTCGAAGATCTAAAGTATTCGCTGGTAGAATCTGGGATGCGTCGATCTACATGACGCCGAAATTTGAAAGTGAAATTTGAGTCACGAGAGAAAAGACGTGTACCGTTCATTCGTTTCATGAATTTTTCACGCCTCTTAGAATATTATAATTGACGCTCGACATACTTGACAGATATTTCACCGGAGATGTGAAATCGAAATAAAATAAACTCTCTTCTCGCACACCATCGTGCAAAAGCGTTTTACCTGTTTATTGTCTAATTTGATGGTTCCACGCAATATCGGATTATCGGTTTATGTAACGAAAATGTATTTTCGTCGGGACGAAACCATCTGCGGAGACGGTTTATAGGATACTACTGCAATATAAGATTCGCTGACAGCTGTTACCAAAAGAGTCATAAAGTTGGAAACTTTTCTTCGCAACGGGATGAGAAGCTTGCGCTGATAAGCCGAAAACCTAACATCGATATGAAACTTTTCCACCATACTTTGCTAGTTTCATTAAAATGTACACGGATAATGCGAGAGTTTCATAAAACGTGTTTTACCGATGTTGATAACTCGTTTAGGTAATTTAATATGTAAATTGTACATTGTGAAAATGGACTCGCTACGATTATTAACTTTTCGAAAGGTGAACCTTGTAAAGCGGTAAATTACGGAAAAGCATGTGAAAAATTTGGGAAACTTATGGATGATAAATGTAAATGGAAAATTTGAGGAAGTAACGTGTCATACACGTGGAAAATTTAGATTTGGACAATTTCGAATATTCAACTTGAAAAACTGGGAGAATGAGGAAAACTCTAAATATCCAGATATAGAATAACTTCTGTTACACTACTGTTATTCAAAACTTTCTCATTTCCGCCATTTCCTTCCGCCATACGAAGTCAAATCCAAACGCTTCGCTCGCATCCGCTTGTCAGCATCTTGCCCCTAGCACATAGCACAGCTCGGATCACATTCTCTCACAAATGAAAGCTGCAAATCGGCTGTCACCCGAACAGATTCCTTAGGGAACGCGGAGGCGTACATCTTCTTAGCGTTGCTGATCGGCTTCGTGACTGTGGTGGTCGGTTGTTGGCTGTCCGACAACTGCTGGTCCCCGGAACCGGAAGGGGTGATCACGGTGGCATAGCCTAGTGCTGACTTCCGTTCGTCCAGGCGATAACAACTAGTACGCGGGCTCTCCTGCAGGAGCATCCAGCACCACCTTGGCCAACCGAATCGACGTCCATTGCTGGACATCAACGACAACCACACGCTGTTGGCCGTGTGACGGCGGCCATTTAACGACGGCCATTTAACGGCGCCTGTTTAACGGCCGCAAAATGGAGGTGATCGAACATTAGCTCTCCCAGTCATCGCGAGGCGTTCGACCGGGAAACGTTCATCGGCGACTTTCTATACAGCCGTTACGGCTAAAACGGACGATCGATCGTGCGCGTTTCTTTTCCTTTATTTCGGCCGCATCGCGGTTTAATGCGTCGACGTAATTAGCGAAATTGGAAACCAAACCGCGCGGAATGCGCTTCGATCCGACGCGGTGGCGACACACGTCCGTGGATTATGCTTCCATTGTTAACGCGATCCACGTTTGATCTTTGACGCTGGTTAACCGATGTGTGCGTACAGCCGCTTCCACACTTGATGTCACTCGGAAGCTTGTCGCTACCAATCTTGTAACATCGGCTAACGTCAGCTGAATATCAGTAAAATGGAAGTGACACGTCAGCTGACTGTCACGCTCGCTTAATGCACGGACGATCCTGCAGAACCGTGCATTAAAGCCAATTACGCTCGCCTATGAGTCTGTTTATATGATGCGAGTAACTGCGCATGCGTGCGAGCGGTGGGCGTTCCTACCGTGCATTAAACGCGCGTGCAATTAGGAGATTTGTGCGGAGTTGTTAGGTAAATATTTATGTAGGATTGGTTTACGATGTTAGATAACTGGAAAGGGATGTGACATCGCGTGTGAAAGGCATGGTACGTATGTACGCGATGGTGTTCGATAACGTGAAAGGGTTACGAGTTGACCGTCTGCTCGTGGATTAACGAGATCATCGAATTAGCTGCGAAATGGATTTGCGAGATGTGCAGGTTGGGTAGCCTGCGGTTGAAGGTGGATCGAAGGTAGAGTTGTACTTTGGCGATACGGTAGAACCTTGATTAGCAGAATATTGGTTAATGGTACGGTCGATTGGTGAAAATGGTAGAGGGAGTTTTATTGGGTGTACCAATTAATTCGGTGCCTTTGATGGTATGTTTCTGTAAGGTTTAGCGTATGGTTGGTTATGGACTTTGGAGGTAGGTAATTTTCGTGTTATTTGGTGGATGGAGAAAATGATAGTTTCGCTGCGTTTGAGAATTTGGAGAGTTGCGATTTGGGGAATTAGGGATTTAAGGATGTGGGAATTTTTAAAGTTAGGGGTTTGGAGATTTAGGGAATAGGGGTTAGAAGTTTTTTAAGATTCGAGGATTTTGGGATTTGAAAATTTAGAAATTTGGGGGTTTAAGGATTTGGAAATTAAGGGAAATAGGAGATTTTTGGGAATTTTGAGATTTGAATTTTGAGAAATTAGGTATTTAGCGATTTGACAATTTAAGAATTTTAGGCTCTAGAGATTTGACAATTTAGAAATTTAAAAATCCTATGATTTGAGAATTTGAGAATTTAAGGGCAATCTCAAAAATAATCAACAATTAATTGAAATGATTTTTGTACTTTTGCTATAACTGAAGTAATAGAAGTACTACGTTTTTAATTTCGAATGAGGCGTCGAATTAATTTTTGCATCTAGTATTTACATATAACCTATACAGAGATTAAAACAAATTTGAAATTCTAATTTGGACACTCAGATAATTTATTACATTTATATTTTGTATATACATACAAGTGTTCGAGAAAATTAACATAACTTTTCAATCCAGTTAATTGATCAGATGAACAGAGAACAATAAATTAGGTTACAACAATAGGGAAATTTTATGTTAATTCAGTTAATTGAGGTTCTACTGTATTATAACAGAAGTATATGTATAGGTAAAGTTTGATGTGCCATTGGGGAATTAAGGTTTTGTTGGGAGACGTTTAATGCTAGTTGTACATTTAATACCGCCATTTATGGTGTATACCTGGTGTTCAAAGAAAATGAATGAGAAATTTATAAGCTTACAGTAATCGGTGGACTAAGATAAATAGGTATACTTGACACTTTCCTTTTTTGATTTAATAACGTAAGTTACTATAACTGCTTATTTAGATGTGATCATTATATGTAGATAGGATAAATAATTTTTTCCTTGAACGCGTAATTCCGAAAATTATTTTATGATTAAAATAATCATTTAAAATTTGAATTATTTTTTTGATACAATTTTTATTATAACCGCCATTTGCGGTTCACATCTCTAAGGTGCTATCTAAATCGTCACGATTTTTAAATCAGTTTTGATAGTTCAGCAAGAAGAGCGTTTTCGACAAAAATTCGTTCAATGTTAATCAGAAGAAACCTTCGATGTTATACTTTTTTATTTGAAAATAAAGTCAATTTGTATTTTTGAACTTGTCTTCTTCTGTTACCAAATTGCTTTCAACGCTTTAAAAGATGTAAAAAAATTGAAGATGCAAGAAAATATAAAGTTGAACGTATAAAAACCATAAAGCTGAACATATAAAAAAACATAAAATTGAAGATGTAAAAAAAAGAAACATGTGGACATACGAGAATAAAGATCAGGTCCTAGATACAAGTTTGTAATAAGACATGAAACTTGTAATTGTATCGAGATCCGAAACGAAGAGGCTTAGAATCTTTGATGTCCGCGTTAAATTTGCCGAGGAACGTGTGGATATTAAACATTTCGATCTTCTTTATTTCAGATCACAATTGCTTTTTTTTACGGTCTGCGTCGTAAAAGCTTGCGTACGATGGGTAGCTCTGCCGTTCGAACCCTGGTATCGCCATTTTATTTCTTTTTTTATATCTGCAAGCCCGAAATTACGGATAAAAGTTGCGTTAACAAATGTCGAGAAACATTTATTTCGCGGTTTTTGTGCTGATCACGGGTAATTGCTGGTCTATGGTTTTTAAATTATTGAATCTGGAAATTTGGTTATTTGGGAACTTAGTTGGCAGTTTTGAAATTTGGTAATTTGGAGATTTGTGGATTTAGGGATTTGGAGATTTGGGGATATGGTAATTGGAGATTTTGACATGCATCAATTCACTAATTTACCAATTCACGAATTCAATTTACCAATTCAGCATTCGTCAATTTACCAATTCATCGATTCAACTATTCATCAATTTACCAATTTATCAATTCAACGACTTGCTAATTCACCAATATGCTAATCCACCAATCTACTCATTTATCAATCTATCAATCTATCAATCTACCAATCTATGAAACGACGAACGTACCTATCTATCAATTTACCAATGTACCAATCTACCAATCTATGAATCTATACACCCACAAATCTACCAATCTACCAGTCTATCAATCTACCAATCTATCAATCTATCAATCTACCGATCTATGAATCTATAAACCCACAAATCTACCAATCTACCAGTCTATCAATCTACCAATCTACCAATCTACCAATCTTAAATAAATTAAATTTGTGAATTAGGAACTTGATGAACTGATAATTTTGTGACTTAGAAATTTACAAATTTTAGCAATGGAAATTTCTTCATTATGCAGTCATGAATATTTCAAATTATGCAAAGTTTTCAAATTAACCTACTGATTACTTAACACTCCCCGACATTCTATTAAAAACCCATCTGAAACATCTTTTTCCGCCAACAGAATTTTCGCATAATCGCAACAGATTTTCGTCCGAAACATTTCCCCGTTAAACTATCAAGACTAATTGAATAAAAAAAAAATCGTGTAGACCCGCATTCTGCACGAATCCATCGACCTCTGACCAAAATAAACGAACCAAACGATTCGTAGCTGATACGTTTAATTTAAGGTAACTGAAACGCAACAACATTCCGGAATAGTGCGTTTCAATTTACCCGGGAAAGGAGAATGTTTTTCGCGAATTCGCGTGTTCCGTTTAGCGTTTCTAAATGGCGCGTAAAAGGCAATAGACGGTTTAGAGGCGCTTTCGAAGCCCGCCGTTAACGGAAGTCCAAAATGGATCAATAATTTCATTTCGAGGCCCGGTTGATGGGCTTCGATATCGACGTTAAACCAGCGAGCGGAAAGCAGCGGGGATTTACTCCTTGTCTTAATTACCATTCGGAGATTTATAGACTCTAATGGTGCACGATGAAACACGCGATACGAGACTTAACACCCGTCTTAATTTCGTTTTGCCCTAACGCAGACTGTGCCAGCCCTAACGAGAAAACGGCTTAGAAAATAACCCCTCCTTGAAATTTGTTTTTCTGGTGAATAGTTTTAATACAGGATATGTCTATTTTACTGCCAAACTTTATTAACATAGCGCGGAAATAAAGAATGTTATGTCAACATAAAATTCCGAATACTTTAAGTTGTGAGAAGAATATGAAACAACGGATGTTTGATAGCGTACATATTCTATGAATAAAAATAAGAAAAAATGTTTGTACACAGGCTCCCGAATGCGTTATTGAAAATTATTAAAAAAATATGGAAGTCGAGAATTCGTATCCGAGGAGTATCATCATTTCGTGTATTCGTAATCTTTCGATAAAATATTTAACTGCCTATGTTTATACAACATTTTTATCGTTTTTGTTTATGGAACGTGCTGCGGAAGTTTTACGCGCGAAACTGGGACACACTGTATGTGGCATCGAAAAAGCAGTCCGAAGTCGTTTTGCACTTTTGTTATAACTTTTGATAAAGTGTTTAAAACCCTGTGTTACGACATCTTATTTCTGCGAGTGGAATATTTTGGTGAAGTTTGGTAAAAACTGGGACACCCTGTACATTCGTTCTTTTTGCGAATATGTTTGTTTTTATTGAAAATTTTGATCGATGAAAGTATTCTTGTTGCTGGGATAAATTTTTAGAAATTTTTTGGAAGTCAGCATAGATGATCTAATTTTTAAGGGTGCCGAGGAAATATTCAATTTGTTAGGTTTGAATTATTTTCGAAATGCAATAACCGAGACGTGGTTGATTAGTTTGTGATTTGTTTATTTATATGGAATGAGTAATGTTTACTTCATTATTTACGAAGAACAATATTTACAAGGAACGAGTAATTTTTAATTATTTGTTTGAGAGAAATTGCTAATATTTATTTAATTGTTTATTCATACGAAAAGAGTAATATTTATTTAGTTGTTTATTCATAAGAAAAGGGTAATATTTCATTGTTTATTTATGAGAAATGTGTAAAGTCCACTTAATTTATTTACAAGAAATGAGTAATGTATGATTAATTGTTTATTCACGAAAGACGAGTAATATTTATTCGGCAATTATTGCAGTGTCCATAAATAAGCATAGTGAATTGAATATTTAGTTAGAATATAAAAATACGTGAATTTTTGGGGAATAGAAATTTTTATACTTTTTTTGTGAATGCAGTCCGATCAATAATCCTATCGATGCAGTTTTAATTTGAAATTAAATCCCTCAAAACATGTCATTCTTAATTGAACGCAGCTTTTGTTTTAATGGAATTTTCATGCTGAATCTCTTTTTATTCTGATTCCTAGTATTGGTTGTTAAATGTTAACGAAATTTCGATTGGAATTCGTAGAAAGGGATGCACTACTGCATATATATTTTAGTGTACAAATTTAGACTTTTCGAAAATGTGGAAATTTGGGAATTTGATGATTTGGAATTTGAGAATTTGTAGATTAAGAAATGTAGGAGTTTGTAAATTAAAAACTGAAAAAAATCTGGAAATTTGATGATTTGGAAATTTAAGCATTAGAAAATGAAAAAAAGTAGAAATTTGGTAAGCGAAGAGTTAAAATATTTGAAAACTCATGAACTCGTTTAGAAATTTGGAATTGTGAGAATTTATAACTTGAAAAATAAGAGATTACAAAATTTGTTAATTTAAAAATTTGCAAACTTGGACATTTGAGAGCTTGCGAATTTGATGATATGGAAATTTGAGAATTTAAAAATTAAGAAACGTAGGGAGAACTAAGAAATCAAGCTTGCAAATTTAAAAATTTGTAAATTTGCAAACTAGAGAGCTTTATGGCTCAAAAATTGAAAAATTCGAAACTTTCAACATCTAAAAACGTAAAAATCTGCAAATCTAATTTTTACATATAAAAAAGTCTACATAATTCCTAAAATGAAGTAACACCAGAAAAATTATAAATCAATTATAAATTGACTTCCATTACAGTTTCACAAAATAATCAAGTGTAACGTTTCAACCAAAAGTTTCCATGTGTACGTTTACTTTAAGCAAACTGTATCAATGTATATCGTTAGTTCTCGTTTGAAACGCGATATACGGTCGATATCGCTTCCTCTTCGATTATGCACGCGAATTAATCGTGATACGTTGGTGCACCTGTGTCACCATGTACCTGGTAAATGTACATATGTGCTATGGAACATCGATCGATCAGATTTACGGTGTTCCTTTATTTGAAACCAGCTTGCTAAGGTGTTCCATGGTGCGAGCATTAAATAATAACGCCGGCCGATATTGTTCGCCGCGTCCGCCATCTTGGCGAACGTTATTCAATACACTTTCAATGCTCCTCAATCGTTTTCTTGTCTGACTATCATTATTCAATCTTTATTATTTTTTATTCCATTATTTATACACACGTTTCTACAACCACATTATTTATACAAGTACAATTTCAACATTTGGACATTTTTTTTCAATGAGTTGATTTTTAAGATTTATACAACAGTTTTTTAATATTTTACAAAATTCTAAATGTTACAGTATGTGTTCTTTTAATAATTATACTTAAATTAATAGTGCAATTTGGTAACATTTATGTATAAGTAATATGTTTTTTAATATTTGTATTCAAATAAGCAGTATGGTTTTTAATATGTTCAAGTCAACATGTCCTTTGACATTCATGTTTAACTTAATAGTATATTTTTTAACATTTATTTTCAAATTAATAGTATGATTTGTAACAATTATGTTCAAATAAATAGTACATTTGTTAATATTCATGTGCAGATAAATAGTACATATTTTTAAAATTTATTTTCAAATAAACAGTACATTTTTTAACATTCATGTCTGAATAAATAATACATGTTCTTACCATATGTTCAAATAAATTATATTATTATACCGATCACATATGTAAAATATTTGTCGAGGTAAAAATAGGGAGGTAACAGAAAGATGACATTCGTCCTAATTTTTAAAAAAGGGAAGTCAGAATTGAAAATTTACGGATTAGCACGTAGAATCGTAAAAACGAATCACGAAAAGGAAGAAGAAGAAGAAGAAGAAGTAGCAAGTTTTTTGCCACGGTCTCCAACGTCACCGTGTAATCGAGTTTTTCGTTTAGCTCGATTAAATCGTGCTGCTTGCCGTGGAAAAACTCGTGCATCCGATAAAAGTAATTTATCTCGTTCGTCTGGTAAAGGAGGAAAATTTTTGTGCACGCGCTTCCGGGATTCTCGAAACGAGAGACGATAAAATTTCAATATGAAACGTCCTACATTGGTAAATCTCTCGTATCTCACGAGCAAATTTGCCACAAAGGGAATTAATCTAAAGGATTCCGAAGTAATATACGCGGGATAGATTTCTTGCTGTCGAAAGAGGAAATTCTTGAAAATTATTACGGTGCCGTTCAGATATGGTTTTGGTAGATATTTTGGGGAAATAAAATTGTACTTGTGTATTATTTTCATTTTTACTTGCATTTTAATATTTTATAATTTTATGATTTATTAGTTCGATCATTTTTTAAGTTAGTTTAGGGATTTGTTAATTTAGGCTTGTAATTCAATAATTTATTAATTCAGAATATACTAGTTTAATTATTTTATTATTTACTATTTTAAGAATTTATTTATTTAGTAATTTCATAACTTAACAACCTAATTTACTACTTTAATAATTTTATAATTTGGTACTTCAATAATTTCATTAATTAATATTTTAATAATTCACTAATACAGTAACTTGATAATTTAATAGTCTAATAATTTTTTAGTTGTATAATTTGATAATTTAATATTTTATAATTTATTTATTTCATGAGATCATAATGTTATACCTAGCTGATTCAACCATTTTCTAACCTAACCTAACTTAATCTAACCTAACCTCTTATCAACCTAACCTCAAATTACCAAACAGGTTTGATCATTCAAAAACTTCCAAATTAAAAGATCAAACAATTCTTATAGAAAATGCAAAAAGCAAATAATTTCTAATTTAAAAAATTCCAAAACCAAAGTGCAAAAATTTCAAAAATCACAAAACCATCAAGTCAAAACTTTCAAAACTCCTATGACATGTAATTAAAATTTCCACATTCCAATATCTACATTACCACACGAACTTACCTCAATTAATCAAATTTTAATTAAACCATGTCTTCCTATAAATCATATTTGAGCGACTAACATTTCACGCACTATATTCCCGATACAGTTCCACGCAAGACAGTCCATTATTCCGCCAACAATTACGGCGTTCATTTCCAAAATTCATCAAAATGATTGCATCTGTTTGTACGCGAAGGCTCCTTCCTGCAGGAACTTTCATAATTAGCGTAATCGCGCGAGACTCCACTGACATTTCCGTGTTTTCGCGACGATGTTTCTAATAACTCGCTTGCCGAATGTTAGCCGGAGAAATTCATCGTCGAAAACGAACTTGGAAAAGTTGTCAGTCGAGGTGGAAAAAGTTTTTCGCTCGAAAGATAGTAAACGCCGTAAATCAGTTCAACGAACGCTTTAGCTGTTCCTGCGTTCGAGTTTCCACGGAATTGGCTGGTTTTTGCCTGGGAAAATAAGTTTTCCTGGGTTAAATCCCCGAGCAGAATGTGTGTGCATCCCTTTCCACGAGGAAAAAAGAAAGTTTAATTGGAAATCGGACAAATTTGGCATCGTCTTCCGAGTATTAACTGTTCAACTCAATTTACGGCTTTAAGAGTTTATTTTAATCTTTTCGTTACGAAATTGGTATATGACGCTTTAAATCGATGAACTGATTATTTCTTAATGGAGTGAAATTGGCTTATTTTTGTGAGATTTAATTGTTCACGATTTTGTCGTGTTATATCATTTGATGTATTTCACTGTTCTATGTTGTCATATTTATTTAATAGGTTCAAATATTTTATTTTATATATTCTTTCAATGTAACAACATGCTGAATTTGATACCCAATTAATTTTACTTTTGATGTCAAATTAATTTGACTTCAAAAAACGACCATTACAAAAATTCCATTTATTCCACCATTCCAAAGTTTCCAATTTCCTCAACTTCTGATTTTACAAAGTCATTACACAAATCGATTTCCCTTTAAAAACCTAAGTAATTACAAAATAATTGTTTGTAGCTCTTACTTCACAAGCATGATTAGTTTGCTTTAGGAAGTAAACTTTCCTTCGTCTCTTTAATTCTACCATAAGGAAGCTTCATTTGAACTTTTCTGCAGTTTTTAATATACAAACTTGCTCAGCTTATTTCTACAGGTGACTTAATTCAACAGAGATTCTGAACTTCGTGATTCTTTCATTTCTTGTTCCTGGAAATTGATCAGTTCGATATACGTAACTTAACCTTATTTCAGAATTAAACTAAACGACTAAACCAACATCGTAATTTTTTAACCTTCCAAAGTTTAAATCATCCAAAAATGTAACCTTCCAAAGTTATTAACTTTTAATGTTATAATCTTCCAAACTTTCGACCTTCCAAAATTTCAATTTTCTCAAATTTTACCTTTCTCAAGTTCCAACTTTCCAAAGTTCTAACGTTCTAAAGTCTTAACCTTCCAAAGTTCCAACATTCCCAAGTTTCAACCTTCCAAAGTTCCAACCTTGCAAAGTTTTAACCTTCCAAACTCCCATCATTCTAATGTTTTAACCTTCCAAACTCTCATCATTCTAACGTTTTAAAGTCTTAACCTTCCAAAGTTCCAACATTCCAAAGTTTCAACCTTCCAAAGTTCCAACCTTGCAAAGTTTTAACCTTCCAAACTCCCATCATTCTAATGTTTTAACCTTCCAAACTCTCATCATTCTAACGTTTTAAAGTCTTAACCTTCCAAAGTTCCAATATTCCAAAGTTTCAACCTTCCAAAGTTCCAACCTTGCAAAGTTTTAACCTTCCAAACTCCCATCATTCTAATGTTTTAACCTTCCAAACTCTCATCATTCTAACGTTTTAAAGTCTTAACCTTCCAAAGTTCCAATATTCCAAAGTTTTAACCTTCCAAAGTTCCAACCTTGCAAAGTTTTAACCTTCCATACTTCCATCATTCTAATGTTTTTAACCTTCCAAAGTTCCAACCTTCCAAAGTTATTAAGTTCTAATGTTATAATCTTCCAAACTACCGACCTTCCAAAATTTCAACCTTCTCAAATTTCATCTTTCTCAAGTTCCAACCTTCCAGTCTTAACTTTCCAAAGTTTCAACCTTCCAAAGTTCTAACGTTCCAAAGTCTTAACCTTCCAAACCTCCAACCCTCCAAAGTTCCAATCTTCCAAAGTTCTAACCTTCTAAAGTTCCAACTTCTAATAGTCCCAACCTTCCAAGGATCCAACCTTGCAAAGTTCCAACCTTCCAAAGTCCCAACCGTGCAATGTTTCAACCTTCCAAAGTACTCATCTTCTAAAGTTTGAATCATCCGAAGGTTCAATCTTTCAAAGTTCCAACCTTCCACTGTTCCAACTTTCCAAAGTCCCAACCTTCCCTATGTTCCAACCTTCAAAAGTCCCAACCTTGCAAAATTCTAACCTTCCAAAGTCCCCACTTTCCAAAGTTTGAATCACCCAAAGTTTCAACTTTCCAATGTCCCAACTGCATTCCAATTTTTGAAAGTCCTCTGCACATTTCGATCATTCTAAATTCGATCAACCTTCTTAACTTTCAATCTTCCAAATTCCAAATCTCCGAATATTCAAAATTTCTAAAACTAAAGCTCCAAATTTCAAAACGTACATTTTCTCAAAACTTCATCACCTTATTCCGAAGCTTCGAAACCTTCAAATAGTCAGCAGATTTCCATTACGCTTAACCCAACCATTACGAAATAATTTCGTTTAATTACAAAGTTACTCTGCCGTTATGAACTGTGATTACAGAATAATTATGTCGTATCGAAAAAGTCGATCGCTTCGCTCGGCAAGGATATTCGGTTACAAAATTCTGTTCATGAACGACAGACATTGTTCTACTCTCAATGAGGTTCAATTTTCTCGTGCTCAATCTCTCAATTGACGCGCAAATCGAAATGGGTCATTCTGCGAGACTGAAGCTGAGATATTTTGCAAAAAAGGTAAACGATTTTTCGTGTTTCAACGACTTCTCGTTGTTTTCGCTGGGCGGTGCTTTCATTGCTCGCGTACGGGCGCGATGAAAGGAACAATATTTGTAATGTTGTCGGCTCCATAGAAAGTTTAATTGCAAACTCTCCAGCCGCAAATGCGTTGAATATGCAAATGCTCGTTGTTCCAGAATTCTCGTTCCAATAATGCTCGCAAAAAAATTTTCACTGCTGCTTTCCTTCGATCGATTTCTCGTATCGCGATGTCCTTGAGATTTTTCTCAAACCTCTGCCACATGTTCACAATGTTTTATGCTTAAATTTGTTTTAATTATATTCGATTTAATTAAATTCATTTGTTCTAAGGACACTTTATTTTATTTCGTTTTATTTTAATTATAGTTTTTTTTTATTAAGGTTACTGGAATTGTATTTTATTTAATTAAGCTGATTTTTGTTCTATTTTATTAAATTCATAGTTAAATTTATTTCAATTGTGTTTAATTAAATTAATTTTATTTTAATCATATTTTATTTAATTAAGTTCATTTTAATTATACTTCATTTAATTCAATGCACTGTGATCATATTTTATTTAATCAACTTTGTACATAATTTAATTAAGCTTACTTTACATGTCATTTAATCAAATTCGTTTTAATTATATCAAATTTAATTAAATTCATTTGAAATATCAGGTACCAGTGACTAATTTAATTATGAAATATTTCGTTCTTCTTCATCTTTGTAAATATTTAATTAAATTTCCTTTATTCTCTATTTCGACAATTTTTGTTCAAATATTCGATTAGGTATGTAAATCAATTTAAAGCCTTTTATTTATACTTTATTTATTGCCATAAGATGTTCAAAAATCCATAAACAATATCCACAGGGTGTCCCGATTGAATTGACACATATTTTAATAAAATTTAAATAATTCAGGATGCTGGTGACTTTAAGTATTAATTTAGATTAACTAATTTATTTAAATCCGTCTCATTTAAAATACTTAAGTAATTTGAACGAACAAAATAATTTTTTTTAAATATTATTTACAGTAATTAAAAGAATGCAAAAACTGTCCTTGTTCAAAGACGACAAATTACTTAAATTCGTCACATTCGATACATTAAAATTCTTCCATTTGTTTCATTTAGCATCGTGCCTAAAAAAGTTCATTCAACATCTGACCCAAAATGAAATTGTTAAACCAGCACTCGCTTTTCGAGTTCTCATATGACTTCGCAGTACTTAACTATTGAATTTGTCGTTAAATAACACGCGAATTCGTGAAAGGGAAGCTGTACGTTCCACCACTCAAAAGGTTGAAAAATGACATTCATATGTGTTGAATGCGTGTGTCTGGCTTTTGAAGATTGAACGCGTGTTTCGTGTACAAAGTTCGTAACAAAAGTCTTAGGTGGGACACCCTGTATACGTAATGTCCTCGCAACTCTTGCACAAGATCCGCAAATCCAGAGAGAGATGCAGTAAATTGAAGCCAAAGAACTCGACTTGACGGTGCTTTCAGCGAGAAACCGCAACACGTGACTTCTCGTTGGCAATAGGGAACCTTTTTGACCGCGTATTAGAAGCTTTAACCTTTTGCCCTGCTGCCAAAGGCTCCTACACTTCGTTTGTCTCTACATTTTGGGTCTTTTCGCTTGAAATTTTGAGGGAAGGACCACTCTCATTTCCAGGTCCTTCAATTTCCTAACCTTCAAATACCTAAGTTCTGAATATTTCAAATTTCCAAATTTCTCTTCCCATAACGAACGCGAGGCTCCTGGGACTCGATCATTTGTTCGTCTGTTTGTCTCCACGCTACAGGCCGCAATTTTGCGTCTTTTCACTTGAAATTTTTAGGGTAGTCTCGCGAGACACCCTAAATTTGCTGTATAGATTTTGGCGGCGAACGACAGGAACCTGTCGACGACGTCGATCGTCGAATCGATAGAAAACCGTGTTTGGTATCGTTTTCGATAATTTTTGACACGTAGAATCGACTGGGAGCACGTTGAAGCTCTATAACTCATCGTTGACGACTTGGTCGTCATTGACGTCGGTCGTGAAATCAACGATAATCGTGTTCGGTATCGTTTTCGATAGTTTCAGACACGTTTGATCGTTTGGGACTTTAAAATCTCTCGTTCTTGTTCTACCTGTAGGTACTCGAAATTTGAAATACACCTGGCCACTAGTTACATTCGAAGAGTTTGAATCGGGTTTCTGATAGAACTCACTTTCGATGTTCAACGCGTTCGCTATCAGTCACTTGCTTTCTACTGATTGGATGCTTCAACTTTGCGTAACTGATTAATTAGCGAAGAAGGAGAGAGCAAGCTTCGCGTCGTTAATATTTTCCTTAGTGATGAGAGTTTTTAATTGGAAAACTTTGTAATTTCGAAAATTTTTAGTGGATACAATTTTCTCTGCTTGGACATTTGCTTATTGATTTATTTTATTTAAGGTCATTTGGTTAATTAGCATTTTGAGATCGAAAGGTTGATGTTCTGGGGAATTTTCGGATATTTGTACTTGCAATTTAGGGTATTTTGATGTTTAAAGAATTCGGTCAATTTGGACAATTTTGGGATTAATGAAGAATTGATCGATTTGGAAAATTTTGAGATTCGAAGATTGATACTTTGGGAGATTTTCAGATTCAAAGATTGATACCTTGGGAAATTTTCAGATTTATGCATTGGCAATTTCGAAAATTTGGAAATTATCGAGGGTTTGGTTAATTTGACAAATTTGGAAATTAGAGGAATTTGGTTAATTTGTAAAATTTGGAAATTAAAGGAATTTTGTAAATATAGGACAATTTAAAATTGAATGAATTTGGAAAATTTTGAGATTAATGAAGATTTGATCAAATTGTAAAATTTTGAGACTGAAAGGTACTCTGAGAAATTTGGAGATTGATAGATTGATACTTTAGAAAATTGTTATATTGATATACTTGGAATTTAAAAAATTGCAAAGTCGAATAATTTTTTCTTTGAGAAATTAAAATATTAAAGTGTTCCAAGTTAAAAAGCATCTAAGATCTCCAATTTTTTTAATTATTCTCAATTACTGTTAATTATTGTAATCGTAGCCATCAAGTACTACGATAATTAATAAGCTAAAATTCCTTGCCTAATTCTGAAATCTGCTGTTTTATTTGTTTAAAATATTATATTATGATTTATTTGAAACAATTTCTAATCATTTCGAGATAGGACTTCTATCAGACTATAATATAATGGTTTCGTGATTCCTCAAGCATATTTGCTTTTGAAGTAGAATAAGGGAAATGAATTTCCGAGTCTTCAATGAAACAGAGAGGAGAATGTATGTTGTGTAGGTCGGTGCAAAAGTGTTGTCGTATTTGTAGGTAGAAGCGTTTGAAATAAGACTGCTGATGTTAACTTGTTTATAAATCACAAGTAACATTGATAGCGAGCTTAATATTCTTTTAATTTATAGCATATCCTTAACTTAATAATTATTTGTTTGGTGTTAAAAGATTTAAGAATCGAATGGTTCTCAACTTAAAAAGTTTTGAAATCGAAGGATTATCAGTGTGGAAAATTATGAATAGGCCTTCTAGTTATGAATGACACCTTAATTTTAAGATTGAAGGGATTTTCATTTAAGGAATTCCAAAATTGAGAAGATAATTTGAAAAGTCATGAAATTGAAGAGAAATTAATTTGAAAATTTTTGAAACTGAAAGATAGGCTTATTTGGAAAGTTGTAAAAATGAGTGACTTTAACAAGTTTTGAAACTGAGAGGTTCTTAATTTGTAAAATTCTGAAATCGAAGAGTGTCGTATGTGGAAAATTGTGAAATAAATAATTCCCAATTTGGAAAATGTAAAAATGTAGTCTAGGATAAGAAATTTGCAAATTTATTGGATGGAGTGCTCCCCAATTTGGGCAATTTTGAGATCAGACGGTTCCTAGGTTGAAAAATTCTGAAATCGAATGATTTCTAATTCGGAAAATTCTGAAATCAGAAGAATACTAATTTCGAATTTTCTGAAATTACAAGAGTCCTAATTTCGCATTTTCTGAAATTACAAGAATTCTAATTTCGAATTTTCTGAAATCAGAAGAGTCCTAATTTCAAATTTTCTAACATCACAAAAATCCTAATTTAAAAACATCAAAAATTACAAGAATCCCAATTTCGAAACTTCAGAAAGAACGACGACCAATTTAGGAAATTTTGAAATTGAACGGCTCCTAATCCAAAAAATCAAGGGGTTCCCAGCTTGTAAAATTCTAAACTCGAATAATTCCTAGTTAAAACATAAACAAAATTCGCCCGGTCATTTGTAAATGGTCCGCCATAAATCCCCCAAACCTAACCTCTATTTATATGATTGTTGAATTTCCATACGAATCTATTACCCATTTTGCGAGAGATCTTTTTACCTACCCAACTACAAGTATAATCTAAGTACTCTAATGCATAGGTTAATAAAAGTAACTAAATATCATTACAATAAGCTCAATGTGTTGAACAGAAAAATCACTGCTTTGTAGACATTGTCTTTTGACAAATGTAGCGTAGCGAAGTATATAAACGAAAAGGAATTGATAAAACTTATCTATAAATCAATCGCATCAAAGTGACTACTTTTCATCGATAAACATTCGATATTAAATTCACGACCTTTTATTTAT
The DNA here is from genome assembly GCA_945859595.2 of Megachile willughbiella. Lineage (NCBI taxonomy): Eukaryota > Metazoa > Arthropoda > Insecta > Hymenoptera > Megachilidae > Megachile > Megachile willughbiella. The sequence continues at coordinate 7,703,863 of OX243807.1, forward strand.
CAAACTTTTTTATCTTTCTTCGACAAAGCGTATGTTCACGAAATGTTCAATACTCTATTTATTACTGTACTAGTACTGTACTATATTATTTAATAATTCATTGTATTCAATTTTTTAATAATTTTTTCAATTAATAATTTCGTAACCTCTTCAAGGATACACATGATTTGCTAACCTCTTCTACACATATGTGGAATTTTCATATGTGAACGTAACATATGTGGACATATATTATTAGGGCCAATGCTAACGAAATCCATAACAATATATTATATATTATTGACATTATTATACATTTATGCATTAATATTTATTTCTTTTGGAATTTTTGTTGTTGTCAATGATTTAAAATTGATCAATCACAAACATAAACATTCTTGTCATATAACCTTAACAAAGTCGTCCTTGGAGAAGTTAATACATGGACTTCATTTAACAAATTTACATAAAAACACATTTCTCGTATTCTTTTTATCTTCTGTTTTTTTTATGAATAATTATATATTTATGTATTAATTCTTTTGAAAATTTCTTATTTTGTTGTTGATTTAAAATTGTCAATTGCAAATGCACAATTCTGTGACTTTTTAAAACTTGAAATCGTTTTTGAAGAGGTAAAATTCATTTAAAAAATTTACATAATAAAACTCTTCGATTTTTTATCGACGATGTAAAATGGCTGAACAAGCTTCTCGTCGCAGTTAAACATGTCGATAAATATTGGACACGCGAGACATGCAATTTGTCACTAGATATTAGCACTATCGACAATATCGTATTGATTATCCAAGATTCCCTTTAAAGTCGTGAATTTAATTGAGAACATCACACAACATCCTCGATTGAAACGAAAAAGAGAAATATACGACGATCCTTTCGCACCAGCCCAATGTTTCGAACATTTCCGACATGAACAACGATCATCCCGGGAAAATCGAGGCTAACGAGTGAAATCAACGAAATTAGCCGTCGAATCGTCAGTAATTTTCGACGTTGACGTTTATTGTACGTGCCTCGCGATTTCGATGTCAAGATCTTCGATTTTAAGCTTCGATCTCTCGACCGTGCATCCGGTACGATCGACGTGGATCGACGTGTCATTAAAAGAAACACTAACACACACATACACACACACGCGCGAACGATTGCAAGGCAAACAATAGAGAAATAATGAATAATAAGAAATTAAGAGAAAATAAAAAAAAAAAAAATAATGGAAACAAAAAGTGATAATAACGTACTAAAGCGGACCAACGCCGAAGCCACACATGGAAATTCTAAAAAGGGTCGTAGAATAGAAATGACCCGCTTGAAAGTGTTAGAAGTACATCGCGTGTTAATCTTTCGGCTTATCGATCTTTTACGATACACGCGTGTCGCGTAATTAGCACGTGAAATCATTGTTTGCATAAACGCGTGTAATTATCGATACTATACTGCGGATGTTTATGCAAATACCTGTGTTGGTTTTTTTGTGCTTTCTCTTTTACTAATTGAAATCATTTCGATTTCTAGGTTTTAACCTTTATGCTACGCTGCTTTTCTGAACATACGTGATTAAAAATATTTTATACGTACATATCTGAGGAAGATATTTCTATTAGAATTGAAAGCGATACATTTTCGAATATTCTTTTACTTGAGATTTTATTCTAATGTCGTGCAGACTTAATTTAGAAATATATTACGTTTTGAGATGTTTGCAAATTTTATTTTATTTGAAATTTTGTTATAATTATATCATTAGATTATACAGACCTAATTAAGCTCAAAATATATCACATTTTGAGAAATTTGTTTATAACAATAATATCCTAGTTTTATTTCAAATTTTATTATAATAATTATTATATTATTAGGTCGTACAGAATTGATGTACCATATCTTGAAACAATAATATAAATTTTTGTATTGGTATATAGAATGTTATTTTTTTTATTTAAAAATATAATTGCATAAATATTCGCTGTCACATTATACTTGGAGCGAATTTTATTTTGTTCGAAAGTTTGATTTTCTTATTTTTCTCATAAAATTGATTTGATAATATTTTCTGATTTTGCAATATTTGTTTGTTTATTCTCTTTACTTACAAATTTAAGTTTAATAATACAGGTTGAAGATTATTGTTATTATTTTATTTAATTAAGAAAGGATAAGAAAACTCGTATCAACAACGATGTCCAGAACAATTCTAAATAAAAAATTGAAAAGGATCGAGCCGAAAGATTGAACCATAGTTAAGCATAGTATTTACTATGAGTACTTTAAAACCATCAGCTTTAGTTACGTCGTGTTGTTTGAACGAATAAAAATATGCGATTTATAGCGAACAGGTATAATATTTGTTCGAGAAATTCTGTGCATAAACATTGCAAACGAAACGAAAATGAAAAAAAAAGAAAACGATTTATATATACAGACACATGCAAAAACACGTATGTACTTATATGTCGTATCGCAACTTCCTTTTTCTAGCATGTTTTTAACCACTTCTGATTGTTAACAGCGCTACATCTTTTGTATTATTGTTGTACATACAGGTGCGTGTATGCGTAACCGGAAATTGAGGAAAATCTCGTGTACAGGGTGTTTCATAATATGTGGAAACTTATTGCAAAAGTTAGGAACGGAGAAATGTTAACTCGATTATTTAATAATTAAATTAGCAATTGTAATTATTAAAATTATTTAGTAAGTCATTTGTAATATTTGATTAAGAATGTTATATATATTTTATTACACATTTTACACATTTCTTTGTTGGACACATTCTTTATATATTTTATAAATTTACACATTCGAATCGTGTGAAAAGAAAGATATTTGTAATTCATTTTAATGTTGAATATATGCATTTATTTTAGCAATTAATATTTCTTAACTTTTGTATAAAGTTATAGTATTTTAAGCTTGTAAACTATTATAAAAAGAATAAATAAAATTTGTTCTCGTAATATTTAAAAAATGTTACTAAATTTAGAAAAAGTTGAAAATGTATAAAATACTGTATAAAATGTTATAATTACAATAACTCAATTTGAAATTAATTAAATATGACACATATTTGCACACAATTTCTTGTATTTGTGTGAATTGTATATTTGTAATTAATTCATCATACTATGTCCACAAATTATGAAACACCCTGTACATTACATACGTATATTTTCGTATGATTTCGATTTTAGCTTCTCGAGTAATTTTAAGAATACTAAAATAAAGTAGAATTCCATTGATCTAAACGTGATGGACTGACTGTAAATATTTATGCGAAAAAATTGAACCTAGACAAAAATTTAATCTATGGTCAAATAAAATTAATACCAAAATTGATTTTATTAACGAATCAGATAAATATTATTTTTACGTAAGAGTCCTTTTTATACATTCATCAGATCATGTACTAAATTTTAATAAACATATTAAATTTTATTATTTATCTGAACTTATTATGTGTTATTTAATTAAACTTTATATTAAACAAGTTTAATTTAATCAAACTTCCTATCAAACAAGTTTAATTTAATTAAACACATTAAATCTGAATAATATTGAACCCTTGAATTTACAGGTTATGTTCAGGAGGGTGAATAGACATTTTCGGTCCCCGTAAAAATCTCTCGAATATAATAAAAAATAATTGTTTATTTCATATAAATTGCATAAATATTTGCAGTCCACGAAAAAAGAAAATAGAAAGAAAGGAGCTTATTCGAAGGGAACCTCTGTGTTATTTAATTTCCAAACTACCCCCGCGTAGTTTCCTGTAAGGACCAAACATTCGTTCGTAGACGAAAACTGTGAATTCGCTTGTCTCAGGCGAATCGATGTGTCTCAGGTTTCGTTTGAATTTTTCCTAGTGACATTTATCCGTTTCGTGCGAATTTCTATCACTATAATAGGAAGGCTCGTACTATAGATAATTGCGTTTCCGTGTGCGTACAGAAACACATTCTGTAGCTCTGTGCAACGTCCACTTCGTGCTCCGCCACTTCGTGGCCGGCATTGTAAATATACTTTTGGTATGCGTGTGCCTATTCTCGTCTGGATAGTTTAATATTGTTATGTATATATGCGTATATATTATATACATATATATTATATATACAACGGTACCTCGAATGACTGAACAAAAAAATAAATGAAAAAAAAGATGAGAAATAAACGAAACAAAAAAAGGAAAGCGCGTTAAACTAATTGTCAATTACGAAACGAGGGAGGAGTTTTACACGACGTACATGTTTCATGATGATTAATTTATTAACCCTCTATAACCTCAATTTTATATATTTACTCTATCAAGTTTAATAATTTTAAATTAATATTAATTTCTGCTATATTAATATCAAATTTAATAATTTATAATTAGTATTAATATTTGTTATGTCAAGTTTGATAACTCTCGTTATATTGCCATTCTTTATATTGCCGATTGAGAGTAGTTTCTTTTTTAATGAGTTCTGTAAACAATAGAAGTGTGCTCTTTCATCGTAGCACACGAAGATCTACGGAAATCCACGAAGATGCCCGAAGGAGGTTAGCTCTCACTATATTGCAATTTTTATATATTTTCTTTTATTATTCTTTTCAACTTATTTTAATATAAATTTTAAGTTCTTTAACGATTTAGAAAATTTTGAATTTGACGAATATTTCAAATTTAGAAACCGAGAAGTTCCCAATTTGGAAAATTTAAAAATCGAAGGGTATCAATTCGAAAAATTAATAAATTGAAGAATGATCAATTCGAAAAATTAAAAAAATTGAACCACAACCACTTTGTAATGTCCTGAATTTGCAAAATTTAAAAATGAACGAATACCGAATTGAAAATTAAGAAATACCCAACTAAAAAACAATATAAAAATCTCACGAATTTATAACAAAATAATTTTCTGTACTTAATTTGTTGCTACAAAGGTTCATAGAGGGTTATGAATGTACGGCCTGTGCGTAATTCTAAATTAGGTACAATCGAAATAATCTCTGTAGGCCTATACACCTATATGTGTATATACACATTGTATATGTAACCGTGAAACGAAACAACTCATTGTCGATTTCTAGAGGAGACTCAAGTAGCCGGGTAAAATACTATTTTGTCTTCTATAATCATCTACAGTTAACTCTTTTGCTACTAAAATTACTATAATTCACTATCGATACAGAAACACTTCAAAAATATTAAAAAACATCTTTTATCTATGTTGCTTTAAGAAAGCGATATAGCATGTTCGTAAAATTTCACGTTAAAATACTGGAAGGTCTTGATAATTTCGTGCGTTGGGGGCTTTCAGGACTTTATCGGTACTGCAAGCTCTAATTACCGAAATTTTGGAGATTCTAGGAATTCCAGAAATTCTGGAAATTTCAGAAACTATAGGAATTCGAAAAATAAACTCTAATTTGAAATTTTAACTCAGAATTTCTCAAGGAATTTATCTAACATGGAAATATCGAGTTTCTATTGTAAAAATTCAGAATTCTAAAGTTGAAGGAACTGTTTGGAACACATGTGTATGAGAAATGAAAAATAGAATGCATGGTAAATAGTCATCAGAGATATAGCGTGGTCGTAAATTGCACCACGACTAAAAGTTTCGTTTTAAATCAGTGGGTCTTATTCAGAGCTCTGAATTGTGGGTCTTAAATGACCCAGTTTGAATCGAGTGTGAAATAATATTATTAAAATTGTAGCAAAGGAGTTAACGAAAATTACTAAAAGGAAGTATACTTTCCAAAATAGTATTTTACTCGTACACCGCCTACTACACATGTAACCATTCATCGTGACGTAATTAAATGGATTGTGAATTAAATTGAAACGATTGACACCGTGTTTTTATACTTAACCTATAACCTTATCATAACCTACCTGATTTGGAGAGATGGTGTAAATAACGACAAGTTTTGTATTTTCTATTCATTGTATATATATATTATGTATATATATATTTACAGTGTACATGGTTTTGCTTAATCAATATAAATAACACGATGCACCGAGCATAATCGATATTTTACTACTTACACGTACGGATACACGAACATAAATATATTCTCGATAATCCCTCATTCAATGAAATGAATTTTTGATATCGTTTTCGAGGAAAATGGCGCTGAAAATCGTGGAGGATGCCTGATATCGACAGGAAAGATTTAATGGCCCTCGTGGATTATTGCATTTTAGTCAAACGAGGACATAATTCAACCATTAAATAGATTTTTTAAATAATTCTCCATAACGTTAATATTATTCATAACATTTTATAAAAATATAAAAATTTTTTTTTATTTAAAATATTTACTTTGTAACATTTAATAGACTATGTTATAGGAATAACTTGTTAAAATTTTGAATACAAATTTTATAAAAATTGACATAATTTCGCATTAGAAAGGTGTCTGAAATTTTTTGTTATATTTTCCGTGGTGTATCCATCACGATAATTAAATAAGACTTAAAATCGAGAGAATTTATCTACTCGAACGGTTAAGATAAATACTCTCGAATACTTATATTTACAAAAAAGACATCCATTATTTTTTTACCTCTAGCACCAATCAATCGGAAAATAATAGATGCTTTTCGATCGAACGATTCAGTGTACGCGCGTTTCAAATAAATTAAATTCGATACATCTAAGATAGCATGAAGATAATTTTAATCGTTAATTGCATGCATTTGGTATCTTAATTCCCTGTTCAAAATGCTGGTAAAACAATCGCAGGAAAATATCAATATTTTCATAATTATTGCACGTATCATTTTTTTTATCATTTAAATTGTTGTTCTTATACAACGATTCTTTTAAGATTTTTTGGTACGTTCTTCTCATCCTTTTAACTATCAGGTCATTTCAAAAGTCTGCGAATTTCGCTGAATTTTTATTTCAATTTTAATTCAGTTTGTTCAACTAATGTTTGAATAATGAATATTGATGATATAAAATATAATTTATGTTTCATGATATATTATATTGATTATATAGAATATACAAAAGGATAATTGATAGTGAAAATATTTAGAAGTACGATTGTTTATGATGCTGAATATATTTAAAAGTATCATTGTTTATGATGTTGAAAATATTTAAAAGTCTGATTGTTCATGATGCTGAAAATATTTAAAAGTATAATTTAACATTGTGAAAATATTTGAAAGCTGATTGCTAAGATATCAAAAGTTGTCCAAGTTACTAAAACTAGAGAGCAAAAATAAAAAAACTGTCACTTTTGTACAATTTCCAAAGCTTAATCACATCACCAAAAACCACTACTCTTCCCTCTTTTAAACAAAATTAAAAATATCCCCAAAGAAGAATCCAGCTCCAAAAAGTCAGATCCCCACAAATAAATAAAAAATGAGAAGCCTATCAAGACTGAAGAAATGACCTGAGATGACTATATACACCATAAAAATCGAGAAATCGAAAGAACAAAAAGAAGATACAAAAATCGGACTGCTTCACCCTCTCAAAGGCATATTTCTACGGAAGGTTCCTGAAGAAGCGCCGCAGTCCCCGCAGGTAAGCCCGAAGCGAAATCAAATTAACTTCATCAGCCCGTTCTTAGCTTTTCTTCGACAACTCCTGGAAGAAGGCTTCGATCGGCAGAGTGGGTTCGTCGGTGGGTATCTTGAAGTGGTTGACTGCCACTCTGCTCTCGGGGGAGACAGCTTTGAACATTCCCGGCTTGTCGTACAAAGCCGATGCGGAGCTGGTTAGATCCGCCACACTCTGGGACGCTTTGGCGAACAGCTCTTCCTCGTCGGACGGGATCTCGAACGTGCTCGTCTCTTTATTCTCGTTCGGCAGGGTGGTCTGCTCGGTCGACGAATATTGCTCGGTGACGACCTCTTTCTCGTCCACCGTTTTGGTCGTGCTTGTGACAACCGGTTCCGGATGCTCATTTTCCGCGTGGAAACTGGTCTCGCTTTCGTTCACATTCCTCTCGGGGACCTCGGTGGCGACAGGTTCCTCCTTTTCGATCGGAATCTCGTTAACGGCCACTCGGGTGGTGCCCGTTGTGGTGACGGACGAGTAGAAACTGGTCTCTTCGGCGGCCATTTCCGTGGCTTCCGCTTCCTTCCGCGAGTGGTACGCCACCGTCGAGCTCTCCCTCTGCGTCGCCAACCTGCTCCTCATGGTGGGTCGTCTCCTGACCGACGAGGAGAACACGTTCTCCGGTCTGGCGGTGCTGGGTTTCGTCTGAACATCGCTGTCATACTTGGGACTGCTCGACGTGCCGGATATCCTGCTCCTGTAGACGTTGGCACTTATGGGTCTCCTCTTCGGCACGAAACGACTCTTCTCCGTAGTGGAGGAAACAACGTCTTCCACAGCTTCCTGCTCCCTAGTTACGGGACTGGGCGTGGTAGACCTGTAGCTAGCTCGGGACATGTACTTGTACCTGGCCGGAGTCTCCCTGTCGCCATTTTGTTGCTGGTATTTGACACTGCTGCCTCTCTGCTTGGTGTGCGGCGCCGTTGTGGAGGAGGCCTCCGTGCTGGACAACCTGCTCTTGTAATCCAGCCTGCTCTTGTAGTCCTTGATGCTGAATCTGGGCCTCGTGGTGTTTCCATACCGCATAGGTCTGATCTTCACGGTCCGGGTCGTCGAGGTGCTAATCTGAGGAGCCTCGGTCGTCGACGGCTCCGTAGTCGTCGTCGTCGAGGCAGTCGTGGTTTCGAAACTCGACACGCTTGTAGACACCGTGGCTCTGTCAAAGTAATTGCCGTCTGTCTTCAAGAACAAATCCTCTAAAGGTATATTAGTCACCAGACCTGCGTTCTGGTTGTAGCTCTCGCTGTTACCAGCATCCTCCACGTTCGTCCTCGTTGATTCCGTGTAGTACTCCACGGGTATGGGCTGGGTGGTGTCCTCAGGTTGGTCGTCCACCTGCAGGAACTTCTGCGAGGTGTAATCGAACTGCTGGTTGGGCTGGTTAGTCACATACTGATTGTAGTCGTAATTTTGTTGGACCGACTGTGTTGGACTACTGTAAGTGTTCAATGGAGTATGCACGACCTCTGTCACGATTTCAGCCTCGAAGGGTTCACCAGGGTTCACCCTGTTCCGGTGACCAGGTCGTTTTCTGATGTTAGCCTTCTTCTCGGTCACTGATTCCTCGTAGGTTGCCTGGGTGGGTTTTGGACGTCTTCTTCGGATTGTGTCCAGCTGTTGTCTGGTGTCTGATTGCTGTCTAGTGTCTAACTGTTGCCTGGTGTCCGACTGTTGTCTGATATCTGCTTGCTGTCTGGTGTCCACTTGCTGTCGGATGTCCACTTGATGTCTAGTGTCTTCAGGTCTGTCATACTTGAGGAAGTCCTCAGCCGCAGTGGCAGGCTCCGGAGTGGTGGTAGTCGGACGTCTTCGACGCAAAGGTGCACCTGGTCTTCGGGTTCTCGGTTTTTGCGTGACGATCGCAGGCGGTGTGGTCGTTTCGAATGTGGCGGTCGTCTGAATAGGCACCTCTTCAACGTGTAAGGTTACAGGAACAGAGGTTTCCGTAAGTTGGATAGGAGCTTCCGTCGGCGTAGGCTCGTATGCAACGGTACTCGGCTTTCTCCGCCTATATTGATCGCGTAACGGCTTGTGCGGCCTCTGGGGTCGTAAATCTGTTGGAGGCTCTCGATAATTGACCTGTTCCGGTTGATTTCTTAATTGATCCTGATAATGCTGAGTCGGCGACGGGGGACTCGACGGGATCGTGTAATCGGGCTGAGTTACCTGGAGAAGAATTTGCAAACTTTGATGCGAACCTGGTATGACCTTGTCAACATTGAAGGTTTTGTTCCTGGTTGATAATATATCAACCATTGGCTTTGGTCAAAAATAGGCGAAGAGGACGTAGTTATTTTGAAATAAGAAAGCACAGTTCTTGTGAAATTAGAAAATCTGAAATAGGAAAGAAGACCAAGAAGAGGATACCCTTGGTATTTAGGGATTTCTAAAATGGAAATTGAGGGGTGGAATAAGAAGTTGATCTTTGGGGCTCTGATATGGAAATAGGGATTTTAGACAAGATCAAAAAATTAGGACGTTTAGATATTTGAAAGCATGAAAATTGCGAGCTTGTATGATAGGGTATTGTAAGCTAGGAATCCTGCAAAATCGAAATTTGCTAATTAGAAGTTTTGATATCTGCAAACATAATGTGCAATCCTGCCCCGCCCACGTACCAATCCATACCAAGGCTCGAGTTAAATATGCCCCAAACCCTCTCCATTCCCCCTCTCTAACTTATCCCTCCCTCTCAAAACTGTCCCTGAAATACAGCCAGCCCGTCCGAAAGCTACCCCCATTTATTACCGAACTTTCACGGTGGTCAAACACTTGGCAAAGCCTCCCTGTAAGTACGTACCTGAGACTGTTGAATCTTTGGCAGCTCTCCAAGTCGGGTCTGTTCGGTAATCACCGCGGTCGGATCCGTGGTTACCTTCGGGATTTCGTATTCTGTCAGCTGGATCGAATAAGGAGTCTGTTCCTCCGTGACTTTAGTCAGTTGCTGGGATTGATTCTTCACGGATTCGACAGCCAATCTGGCCTCCTCCTCCTCCTTCTGCTGTTCCAGCAGCTGTCTCAGCTCTTCCTGCCTCTTCTTCAGCTCCTCCTGTTGCTGTTTCTCGATCTCCAACTGTTGTTGCCTCTCCTGTTCCGCCAGCCTCTGTCTGTCCCTTTGCAACAGTTGTTGCTGAATCAAATACTGTTGCTCGTTAAAATGCTTCAGCGATATGCTTTCCGGAGTCTCGTATTCCGGCTCGCTATTCTCCGGCCTGATATCAATCGGCAGCACCGAGCCAGAGAACTGAGGAGCCTGGGCCTGGGGCTTGATGTACACCACCTTGGGAACCTGAGGAATCTGATTGGAAACCGACTCCTGATTGAACTTGGACGGAGGATTAACCCTAGGCAGCACTTCGTTAATGTCTGAAGTGTATTTATTCTTCGGGGTTGGCCAGGAGGGTGGCGGGGGTGTCAGGTCCTGTTGTTCCGACACGTAATAAGTGTTACCGATCCCGGCCGTAGGCAGCAACTCGCTATGACCCACGTTATCGACCTGTTTAACCGTGCTACCTTGTCCAGGTCGTTTGTAATCCTGTCCCGGAGCCAGGTCCGCTGATTGCTCGTATTTGTTGCGTTCCCGAGGTGTGGTGGGTGACGGAGTCGAGGAGCTGTACACGTCCGGTGGCAGCAGAGTCTCGTAGGGCAAAGAGGGTCTAAAATTGAAGCCGTTATAAACAGACGGTGGTGTGATGTAGCTGATCTCGTGGCTCTCGTGTACTAGGAACGCAGGGTCCCTCTCGAAGGACGTCTTGTAAGGATGGGGTGGATGGTTCACTTGGCTGAAGAAGTTGCCCGTTCCCGCCGGGTTGATCAGGTGGTCGTTCGGAGGCTGGAATTTGTCGAAGGTCGGTCGGTCGAAGTCGCTAAGCCGTTTATCCTTGCCGAAGTCGCCAGGCAGGCCGGTGCCAGGTGGCTGGAAATAGGGCTTGGCGTTGTTGGACACCTTCAGGGACTCGAACGGCTTCACCTGGTACCTGGGGGGCTGAAGCAGCTGGGGCACATACGGCTCCGCGTAGTGTCTGTTCTTCGTGGACGACGTAGGTGGCGCTGGAGTGTTCGTCGTTGACGTGTAGCTCTTGATGAAATAGGTGGCCGCTTTTATAGGATCGGGCGGCTGATGGCCGCTCGGGAGACCGAATTGTGGCTGACGCAGGTATGCCGAGTTGTCCCGTAAAATCGGCTTCCTATGGTGGTCCAGGTCGAAACGGTACGCGTCCTTAGGTGGAGGGATCAGGAACGTGTACTCGCGGGTCTCCGAAGCGACGTGTTTATTCGCGTGATTGTGGCTCGGTATTTCGCCGCGCGCCTTCGCCGCCGAATGTCCCAGCACCGTGAAGCTGCCTAGTATACTTGGCGGATTGTAATCGTGATGGGGGGACGGTTTGCCCTTCCGTTGCGGTTTCAGTTTCTCTGATGAGGCCATGTGCTCCTGTAGTTTGCCCATAACGGGGTGTAGCGGCCCGTTTCGCTCCAGATTGCTCGAAGGAGACACGTTTGTGCCGATTGTCTCTTCGTAGCCGTTGGTCAGTGGCCGCCAGCCGTTTGCGATCATTGATGACCGCGTTGGTGACTGAAAAGAAGGCTCGTGAGTTTGTGTGGTCAGTTTCAAGGTTCAGCTACCTCTGAGCTCAGTCATAAAATATTTTTGGCTACAATAAAAGAAGGTCCTTGTAATAACTCTCAATTATTCATATAATACTTTACTCTTCCGATATATTGCATAAACTGCTCTTTGATGTCTTTGTGTGTTCTACTCTATTTGATCTTCTCATCTTCTGACTGTAACTTATCTCTCGTTCATATAAGGCTAATATTGAGTCAAGACAATACGTCATAAGACTACATACAAGACATTTGTAATCTACATACAAAGCATGTCTTACAGCACAGTGTCATCAGCTTCGACAGGTGTTGCATAACAACCTTCTGTCGGGTGTCATCAAAGTTTTCACGCGAACGTTCGTGTTAAACATCTCCGGTGCGTTAGTGTCCACACGAGTAAATGTACATCGAAGAAAGATAGTGGGATCGGGAAGGTCGTAAAATCGCTCGAGCATGAAAGAATAGGGGCAGACATTGATCGATATTGCAGCTCTAAATAACAAGAAGTATCACCGAACGTCGTGACACCAATTGATGGTTGCTTTTTAATGGTTTAATTTACAACTTCGCTTTATCTTAACCGAACTATACCTCTTCTCTGGACACGAAGGTGTTAACTTCGGATATCTTCGATACTATTGATCGTATCCGAAACAGTTTGGGACAAAAGTTGAAGGGAAATAAGCTGTAAACTGGTGTAATTATTTTTCACTTAGAATGAAAGGTCATGTGAAGGTCAAACTTAATTTTTTTAGTGGAATCATTTTTCTGAATGTAGTTATAGATGTTTGTGTAAATGACATTTAAAGAAATATTTGATGTTATTATCAAATTAAAATATTTATTATTTAACAATCGCAGTTATTTTTCTGTTGTTTCATAAGTAGTCTTGACGATGTAAACAGGTAAAAATCTATTTATCTGTTTATTATTTAATAGTTGTACTTATATGTGTATTGTACTCCAGGTCCATTTGTTTATTTGACACTTAGATATCTGTTTACCGTTCAATAGTAATTGTTCATCGCATTCAAACGCAACGCGAAGAAAAAACAACTCCATGGGAGAAAACGTAGGATAGCACAAAGAGCAGGAAACACGAAAATAGGACAAAAAAAGTGAGACCTTTGGAAAACAGATGCTGTTTTATCATTCGATGTTTTTCTACCGTCATCAAATGTCTGCGAACAAAACGGAAGTTACAATCGATTCTAGTTGCGTGACTCACTCGTTATACTCTTCGGGATGTTTATGCGAGTTCTGTGAATCGTGGTGATTCGACTTTCTCGAAGGGATACCGAAACGAGGCCTCGTTTTATGAATTCTTGCACTCGAAGAGTAGATTTAGGTTGTCTGATATTGCGTTAACGAGAAAGTGATGTTGCTTTTCAGGGAATTAAAATCTATCGGTAACGAATCTCTTCACTTTTTAACGTCGAGCATAATTGCGGTTTGCCTTTGATTATCGTTTGTACTCGAAATTTTATAAAATTTATAAAGTAAATTTGAAAAATTGTAAGTAGGAGATTTGGAAATTGGGAAATTGGGAAATTGGGAAATTGGGAAATGGGAAATTGGGAAATTGGGAAATTGGGACGTGAGGAAATTGGGAAATTGGGACGTGAGGAAATTGGGAAATGGGTTAATTGGGAAATTGGGAATTGGGAAAATTGGGAAATGGGGAAATTGAGAAATTGGGAAATGAGGGAATTGAGAAATTTGGAAATGGGGAAATTGGGAATAGAGAAAATTGGGAAATGGGGAAATTAAGAAATTGGGAAATTGGGAAATGGAGAAATTGGGAATAGGGAAAATGGGGAAATTAGGAAATGGGGAATTGGGAAGTGGGGAAATTGGAAAATTGGGAAATGGGGAAATTGGGACGTGAGGAAATTGGGAAATGGGTTAATTGGGAAATTGGAACGTGAGGAAATTGGGAAATGGGTTAATTGGGAAATTGGGAAATGGGGAAATTGAGAAATTGGGAAATTGGGAAATTGGGAAATTGGGAAATGAGGAAATGGTAAAATGGGAAAATTTGAGAATTGGAAAATTGGAAAGTTGAAGAATTAGAAAGGTAGAAAATTAGAAAATCTAAAATTGAAAAACTGGAAGAATAAAAAAATTAGAAAGTAAATTGTACATAAAATAAGCTTTCCTAACAACTTCCGACTAATTTCACATTACACGAATAACGTATATTCTGTAACACAATAATTTAGTGGTATGAAAAAATATCTTACAAACTTTTATCAGATCAATAACATAGTGTACTATAACTGCGGAAAGTTTAAACTAAATCTCTGACCTACATTCAGAAATCTGATCCTTTGCCATGAAACATGATCTTGTTCAAGCTTTCAGTAACTTCAGTTAAACAAGTAAAACGTACAAATAAAAATCGAAGAATTTCAAAGGAAAATATTATTGTTAATGATACTTTTGAAACTAGATTAACGGTGCAAGATAAAATGTAGTTAACGAGCAGTTTAACGAGGTAATGGTTAGTTTGATTATAAAAGAAAAAGCTCGATCGTGGTAACCGTTATTGATCGACGATGGTGAACAAATATTGGGGAAAAATTTACGTCGTTTAGGAAACCTGGAGAGGGACACATGTTTGTCGTGTACATCGATCAACTGTTGTGTATCATGTGCATTAGCTTAAAATAGTTTCAAAGATGCTCGAAAGCTTTGACTAAGAAACAATGCTCTTTTTGTCTTGATTTTCTGTCAAAAGGAGAGCTTTTTTAGGGTTGCATTAAGAAACGAGAAATCGTTTACTTTCATTTTGGGAAATAGTAAGTTGTCAATGTATTAATTGGTGAGTGGTGGTTTTGTAAAATGATAATTAGTGTAATTAAGAAGTGGTGACTTTGTAAAATTAATTAATTCATAATAATTATTACATAATATATTAATTCATAAGGTGGGTTTTGAAGAATGGTAATTGTTAATATAAATTAATTAATTAGTGGTGGTAAAATGGTAATTAATTATAAATATTACAAATAATGAACGGTGGTTTTTTTAAATGGTAAATAATTATTAATGTAATAATTAATGGATGATTCTCTAAAATTGTAATTTATAATGATATTTGACAACTTGTTGATTTGATAAATTAACATTTTTTTGTGTTTTGCTTACCGGTTTATTATCAGATCGGTCAATCGATACGGTGATCGCATCGATACAGGTGAACAGCCCCATCGCTACGACACCTTCAGTGTAATAGAAAACGTTAATCGTTTTCGTTGATCGATCAAAAATTCCGTGAGCGTCGTTAGAAAGTATACTTACAATTCATGATTAGTGCCGACCGCATCGTGACAGACCATGGGATCATTTACGTTCACGTTCTATAACAAAGTAACATTCCATCATTATTAATAAATTTTATTAAATTTCATTATATAAACAAGTTACATGTAACCAAATAATTAATAATATTTACTAATTTTTGTACTTGTTATACAATCAACATTTCTGATAATTTTGTGAATTAAATTAATATTGTTGTTCAGATTGATAATTTAATTTAATTATTATGTTTCAATTATTAAAATGTTTCAAATATTTTTTATGTAGTTACTAAAAATTATTAGAACATTTTTGGTCATTTTCAAAAGTGCAATTAAATGAATGTATACAAAAATTAAATTATGTCAATTTAAACCAAATTAAATAAGATTACACTAAGAAAATTTTAGTCTATAAAATGAAATTAAATTGGATCAATGAAATAAAAGAAATTAAGTCAGTTGAAATAAAATTAAGTCATCATTTTTTTTTTTTATTTAAAACTGATTTAATTAATTATGAATAGATCACATGTTCAAATAATTATACTGTAATATATGGTGAATCAAAGATCTCAGATCTTAATAACTTATACAAATCAATCAATATTAAATTATCAAACTCATGGTTAATCGAACAATATCAATTATTATATAATAAACAATAAAAGTTCATCGTATTCAAGAATAATAATAACTGTTAAAAAATAGAAAGAATGACAACAATTTTTTAATAAAATCATTCGTTTCAATTTCACAGTAATATACGAACTCCAACGAGAATTGAGATAAATGCTTTAGCAATGCCCGCATTTTTGTCAAAATAACAATTTTCAAAGGTACAATATAGATTTCCAATTGTATTGGAAAATACTTTAATACAGATTATTGAATTCCTATCATTTCTGCATATTCCTTCACATTAATTTCACATCATACACTTCAGATTACGCAAAATAAAATTGAGAAGACGAGATATTAATGGTACTCGTTCATTTTTTTAAATCCTCAAAGATGTAAATTACTGCAAGATATTCAATCTAAATTTAACTATACAATATTAAAAAATTCTCAAAGATAAAATATATCGAAATATTTCATGTTCCAGTTTTACGGATAAATGCACAGATAATATATTTAAAAGAGGAAGAGGTTGTTCTCCATTTTATGCACCGATTTCTCTACTTTGTATTTCCTGTGTTAGCCAATACGCTGAACGAATATTTACGTCACAGATCGTGTCCATACAGAAATCTTTCCGGATTTGAACAATTTCAAAGGTCGAAGATATCGAGTTGGAAATTTGCGAAAATTACCGGCGCTCGTAAAAAAGAGAAATTCTTCCGTCTTTCTTCTAATTCTAGTTTCACTGCGTGCTGCTGTGATTCGGAGAAATGACAAAATAGCACCGGAAACGAGGTGAACAGCGATAGTCATGACGCTTTCTATGTTTCCTTTCTCTGTTATAGTTTTACAACTGATTGCCTCAAATATGCTAATCTTGATCTAATCTCTAAATCGTTGCAATAAAATAATTTGCAAAGGTCTTTTGTGAAGAACGTTATCTGAGATGTACTTCTTTTCTTTTTTGAGGTTAGGTTCAGATTTCAGAAGCTTTCTTCGGAACATTTTATTAGATTAAGATATTAGATTTAGAGCATTTTTGAATTTTTCTGAATTCTTTTGAATTTTAACTTTGTCTAAATCTGAAAATTCCTAAATACAAAAATCTCTAATTCCAAAAATTTAAAAACTTGCAAATTACCCAACCTCGAAATTCATATCTTAAAAAGTGACAAAAAGAATCTAAAATAACTGCAAGAAGATAACGTAAAATACTAAAGTAATCCAATACAGTGCTACAATAATTCAGCATTTTAAACAAGATCCCAATAGAAAATAAACATTGAACAAAATGCTCCACTATGTGCATCAACCTGTCTCCAATTTTCGTTTCAAGCGACGATACATCGACCCGTAATTTACCTGCGATCACAGAGTAAAACGATCCTAATTAACCCGATAGCATCTCTATGAACGGCTCATTAATTCTCCTGTAGCGTAACCAAGGGCGCGAGTACGTCGAATAAATTATCGCGATCGAAAAAGAATCTACTTTCTCTCATTAATTTTCTATCCTCGAATTGTCACGTAAGTACCGATGTCAACCCACGACTTGGCGCGTGAAGAGGCTCACGTGTATTGTGGAAGAGCTGCGACACAATTCAGAATAGCAAAATGGACGCCACATTTTCGGCGGTAGAATTGGCTCGTGCGGTCACGCACCAATTATTATACTTTTCAAGTTCTAACCTTCTGTTCTAACGTTTCGAAGTCCTAACTTTTCAAGGATCCAACCTTCCAAAGTTCTAACCTTGCAAAGTTTTAACCTTCCAAAGTTCTAACCTTTCAAAGTCCCAACATTGTAATGTTTAACCTTCCAAAGTTTTAACCTTGCAAAGTTTTAACCTTCCAAAGTTCTAACCTTCCAGAGTCACAACATTGTAATGTTTAACCTTCCAAAGTTCTAACCTTCCAGAGTCACAACATTGTAATGTTTAACCTTCCAAAGTTCTAACCTTCCAGAGTCACAACATTGTAATGTTTAACCTTCCAAAGTTTTAACCTTTCAAAGTTCTAACCTTCCAAAAGTCCCAACATTGTAATGTTTAACCTTCCAAAGTTCTAACCTTCCAGAGTCACAACATTGTAATGTTTAACCTTCCCAAGTTCTAACCTTCCAAAGTCCCAACATTGTAATGTTTAACCTTCCAAAGTTTTAACCTTCCAAAGTTCTAACCTTTCAAAGTCCCAATATTGTAATGTTTAACCTTCCAAAGTTTCAATCTTGCAAAGTTTTAACCTTTCAAAGTTCCAACCTTCCAAAGTTCTAAGTTACCAAAGTCCCAACATTCCAAGGATCCAACCTTCCAAAGTTCTAACCTTTCAAAGTTCCAACCTTCCAAAGTCCCAACACCGTAATGTTTTAACCTTCCAAAGTTTAAATCATCCAAAAATTTAACCTTCCAAAGTTATTAACTTCTAATGTTATAATCTTCCAAACTTTCGACCTTCCAAAATTTCAACCTTCTCAAATTTCATCTTTCTCAAGATCCAACCTTCCAAAGTCTTAACCTTCCAAAGTTTCGACCTTCCAAAGTTCTAACGTTCCAAAGTCTTTACCTTCCAAAGTTCCAATCTTCCAAAGTTCTAACCTTCTAAAGTTCCAACTTCTGATAGTCCCAACCTTCCAAGGATCCAACCTTCCAAAGTTCCAACCTTCCAAAGTTTCAATCTTGCAAAGTTTTAACTTTTCAAAGTTCCAACCTTCCAAAGTTCTAAGTTACCAAAGTCCCAACATTCCAAGGATCTAACCTTCCAAAGTTCTAACCTTTCAAAGTTCCAACCTTCCAAAGTCCCAACACCGTAATGTTTTAACCTTCCAAAATTTAAATCATCCAAAAATTTAACCTTCCAAAGTTATTAACTTCCAATGTTATAATCTTCCAAACTTTCGACCTTCCAAAATTTCAACCTTCTCAAATTTCATCTTTCTCAAGATCCAACCTTCCAAAGTCTTAACCTTCCAAAGTCCTAACGTTCCAAAGTCTTAACCTTCCAAAGTTCCAACCCTCCAAAGTTCCAATCTTCCAAAGTTCTAACCTTCTAAAGTTCCAACTTCTGATAGTCCCAACCTTCCAAGGATCCAACCTTGCAAAGTTCCAACCTTCCAAAGTCCCAACCGTGCAATGTTTCAACCTTCCAAAGTACTCATCTTCTAAAGTTTGAATCATTCGAAGGTTCAATCTTTCAAAGTTCCAACCTTCCACTGTTCCAACTTTCCAAAGTCCCAACCTTCCCTATGTTCCAACCTTCAAAAGTCCCAACCTTGCAAAATTCTAACCTTCCAAAGTCCGCACTCTCCAAAGTTTGAATCACCCAAAGTTTCAACTTTCCAATGTCCTAACGTTCCTGAATTCCAATTTTTGAAAGTCCTAACCTTTGCACATTTCGATCATTCTAAATTCGATCAACCTTCTTAACTTTCAATCTTCCAAATTCCAAAGCTCCGAATATTCAAAATTTCTGAAACTAAAGCTCCAAATTTCAAAACGTACACCTTCTCAAATCTTCGAATCACCTTATTCCAAAGCCTCCAAATAGCGTTCATCAAGCTTCTTTTACTTTGGGCGCCAACTCGTGGGTTGACATCTGTACGTAAGATACGTGCATGCTTCGCATCTGGGGACAGGTGAGAAATGTAGAGCTGGCTTCGAATCGGCATAGTATTTTTAGAGAGTACACCAGGGTACGCGTTTATATTTAGACATTCCATTAAACTTGCCGGCTGTACGATTTTTCATTCCGTAACGTTCAATCGATAAGAACATCGAGAAATGGCCGGTGATCAGCTTGTTGCATAAAATGAATTGGGCTTGGCCGATGCGGTAATTAGAAGTTTTACGAACCTATTCAGTTTCTTTAACGACCCTTGTGTAATCATCAACTCTTGCTAATGGTTTGTGAAATTTTTATTTGATCGATTATGGGAACGGGCTGCTAATAACCGTCCGTATACTGTCATGTAACTTTGCGGTATTCGAGTTTCTGCAACGTTGCGGTGAATAAAAATTTGTTACAGATGAGGGTATTAAAACGCTTCATTGATTTTATGAACGACATTCTTATATTTTATAGATACTTTATACTGTTAACCATTTATATCTACTGTTTATGCTTCGTATTCACACTCTTTGTGGAAATTGAAATAAGTAGATATTGGAAAAATTTGTATAGTCATGAAATAATTATTTATAATTTATACCTACAATTTATATTGTGTTCACACTCTTTGTAGAAACTTAGAAGTGTTAAACATGTTTGAATGAAATAAATATTATTTTATATCAATAAGATTTGAATATTAATGTATGATATATTTGTTCGACCATCGTTTATTTCGATGTATAGTCATCACGCGTAGCATCTCTCTAGAAATGGCACTACTTTCAAACTTTCCGATGACAGCACGGTTACTTCTGCTCCACATTTCGTCAATGTCCCCTATTCCTTTGATCCACTTCATATCGAACAGTCTGGTTACATTCCACGGACGTTTCCTTCCGAATGCTATCCCATTTCGAAAGAACCATTTTAAACGTCCACCATAACTCAAGATTACAAATGCTACCTTGTGTGTGTGAATTTTTTATGTAACGAGAAACATTTTGATAAATTTCTCCTCTCGTCGTTCTTTTTGTTGCAATTAAATTTGCAGACACAATTTTGGATGATTTTTTAAGTCCAAAATTGCAATTTAAAATAATTCATTTACAATAGAAAATTATTTAAAGTAATTTAAAATTGCAATTTAAAAATTCCTTTAAAAATATAATTATTAACAATTTTGCTCTTCGTCTTCAAATATTATAAAACATTTCTGAGCTCTTAAAGTTAGAACATCACGTTAAAAATTAAGGAAAGGAGCATTGAAATAGTTATCAATATCCTTCTGTCGATATAATGAAACAGTGAAGGAGTTTGAGAACAGTTTACCGAATGTGTATGTACTATCTATGCCTTCCGTATATAATCTCGGATGAATGAGAGCGTATATATACGTCTCTTGCAGCCGAATGATTAAACAGATGGAGTAATGGCTACGAGCCAAGTTCCACGAAATTAATGACTCAATTGGTTATAACAAGCTCTTATATCATTACAACTTCAGTATTCTAAATTAATGTGCGTCTGTAACCTCTTTTCATACATGCGACAATAAATTACTATATTACGCACCCTTTGCGTCATTCGAAATCATTAAATAATTAAAAAGAACACACTAATTTTCAAATTTTAACTCTGATGTATAATTTAATTTAACTAGTAAATATAATGTAACTATTTAAATGCATAAACCATTTATTTAAAATAAAGCAAGTAAACATTTCTCAAAACGTATATTAAAAATTTTTATAATTCACAATTGTACATTACATTTTATATTAAAAGCATACGTAACGCAATATTTATTAAAGTAATATTAAAAATTAAAAGTTTCCATTTAGAAATATTAATCGAACGTATATTTTATGCGTTGATGGTCCATTAATAGCACAGTAAAAAAAGTAAACGGAGTTAAAAGAAGTAAATATTTGTAAAATAAGTTCGTGCAAGGAGTCGTGCGCATGCGCGGAGTCGAGCCGCGCGCAGTGCTGCCACCTGAGCGGTCAAAATTGCCGGTGAATCGAAAAATCAATAGTGCAGGTGCATTTAAATTTCACGCAGATTCCAGTTGAATTAATTACAAGCATTAGCCTATCCCTGGAGGGACTACGCAGTCTCTGGCTAAATTTTCGAACGGTTTCCGGTGCGGTCGTACCATGGCGCGCGCAATTTGAATTGCGAAAGATCGAACGGACACCGCTCGCATTTGTTTCGGCAACTACTTTAAACTTCTGTGCGTTTTCGCTCGGGGAATTCGATAAATATTAGCACTTGATTATGGTTGGACTTATTTGGTATTGTGTAACATTTCGTGGGTTCTTTCTTTTTAATTACGAGTTCAATTATGAAGATACTTAAAAATTGAATTATGAAAAACATACTCATGAAATGAATTATAAATTAGATACTTATATGTTCACTTATAAATTGGATGTATATAAACTGAATTATAAATTGAATATCGATAAATCATTTTACAGCTACACTTTTCGATAAAAATTTTTCAAACAATATTATATTTTGAATAAAATTGAGGTTTCCTTATTAAACAACTATTAAATACAAAATTGTTTAATTATGAATAGGTCAATTATAATTAAACATTGTATTTTTCAATTTAAACACTCAATTTATTGCCTTAATAAATAAGTAAATATAATATTGATGCTGAAATGAAATTTCATTAGTAAAATTATTCAATTTCCATGAAAATATGAGTAATTAAAAATAAAAACAGTTTATGTATAAAGCGATGCAAGGTTAAATTTTTACTGGCTCGGTAATAAACCACAGTAATTAATGTGTTAAGAAATCCGTAAATGGAACAATTGAGAGGATCAAATTGAATTTTCCAACCACATTGCACACATTCGCTGCAACATCTGGCAATCGACAGAAAGCTGAAGAAACTTTGTCTTCATGACATAACAGTACAAAATCAATAACCGAGATCTAATATATCGCTCGCAGATTAAGGAATGAGCAAAATCGTGGTAGTAAGTAACGAGAGAAAATTAAGTAGTAGTAAAACATGTCGGAAATGCAAAAGAGAAAGAAATTGTAACTGTAACCAGACGTGAACGTGTAACGAGTTCACTATACGTTTAACCGTAACGAAGGACGACGGCTTTTGAAAAAATCTCGAGCACCTCTCACTGAAACTTTTACCACAATAATGGTGAACTCGTTTGTTACTTCTAACTTTATTGCTGGATTACGTTTATATCGGTGTATTGTCCTTCAGTGGTTAGGAATATTGTGAAGTTAGGTTAACAAGTCTGGTACTGTTAGTGTTAATTTTCTTTCACTATGATATATTTGTTTTTATGTAGGGACATTTTGGAAAATTTGGGAATTTAGGTGTTTTAGGGTTTTGGGAGTTTGGTAGTTTAAGGGTTTGGAGATGTAGATATTTGGGAATTTAATTTGGGGATTTTTTTAGTTGGGGACCAGGAAATTTGGGGATTTGGAAATTTGGGAATTTAGGTAGTTGGAAATTTCAAGATTGGGGATTTGAGGGTATAGGAGCTTGGAAATTAGAAATTTGGAAATTCGGTAATTTGAGAATTCGGAAATTTGAGAATTCGGAAATTTGAGAATTCGGTAATTTGAGAATTCGGAAATTTGAGAATTCGGAAATTTGGGAATTCGGTAATTTGAGAATTCGGAAATTTGAGAATTCAGAAATTTGAGAATTCGGGAATTTGGGAATTCGGAAATTTGAGAATTCGATAATTTGAGAATTCGGAAATTTGGAAATTCGGAAATTTGAGAATTCGGTAATTTGAGAATTCGGAAATTTGGGAATTCGGTAATTTGAGAATTCAATAATTTGGAAATTCGATAATTTGAGAATTCGGAAATTTGGGAATTCGGAAATTTGAGAATTCGGAAATTTGGGAATTCGGAAATTTGAGAATTCGGAAATTTGGAAATTCGGAAATTTGAGAATTCGGAAATTTGGGAATTCGGTAATTTGAGAATTCGGTAATTTGGGAATTCGATAATTTTAGAATTCGGAAATTTGAGATTTCGGTAATTTGAGAATTCGGAAATTTGGAAATTCGATAATTTGAGATTTCGGAAAATTGAGAATTCGGAAATTTGGAGAATTGGAATTTTGGTAATTTCGAAAATTGAAAATTTAATAATTTGAAAATGTATCCAACCTTTCAATTAAAAAAAGGTAGAACAAAAATCGTTATTAGACTTGCAGGAATAGTCTGTTGAAACGTAAATATTGTATCTATGTAAATACAACTGTTCATTTGTTACTTGTCTATAGAACAATATCTGATTGGATGATTACACGTGGTTAAAGTTGGTGTATCATTAAACGGTGATAATTAGTTCAGGTACACGATTTCAGGGTGCAATACGCGACCACTGCAGTGCCATAAAATCGAATTAGGGGTAGGAACGTGGGCATACAACAAGAAATCGAATAAATGGCGCGATTGCGTGTCTAGACTAGAATATCTCTATTAATCTGAAACTTTTTTAGCAAACGATATAAACTTAGCGATATACAGAACATTTCTAATTACTCTTCTCTTCGTTTTACACATTGTGATGCAGATTTAATTGATCTCTTCCATATTTTAGTGCTGGTACAATAAATGAAAGATTTCAAAACATAAAAATATTGTTATATGCCACTTTTTTAATATCAATTTAAAGCTTCAGGTTTAAAGAAAAAGCCTGCATAAAAATTTCATTATTGTTCTCAATTTAAAATTATCGATTGTAAATTATAACGATTATTGGTTAATTTTGGTAGTCAAAAAGTCTGATGAATTTTCATGACAGAAAAGTTTCACAAAATGGCACTTATGCTACATCAATTTAAAGCTTAATGTTCCCAGAAAATTGCTGTATAGTCGTTTCGTTGATATTCTGTACACAAAATGGCTGCTTGCCAATTACATCAATGAGTGATTTCTTTTGGACGTTCAATAAGTCTGATGAATTTTCATGACAGAAAAGTTTCACAAAATGGCGCTTATGCTACATCAATTTAAAGCTTAATGTTCCCAGAAAATTGCTGCATAGTCGTTTCGTTGATATTCTCCACACAAAATGGCTGCTTGCCAATTACATCAATGAGTGATTTCTTTTGGACGTTCAAAAAGTCTGATGAATTTTCATGACAGAAAAGTTTCACAAAAT
This sequence comes from Megachile willughbiella, assembly GCA_945859595.2. Lineage (NCBI taxonomy): Eukaryota > Metazoa > Arthropoda > Insecta > Hymenoptera > Megachilidae > Megachile > Megachile willughbiella. The sequence goes on from OX243807.1 coordinate 7,728,734, forward strand.
GGCACTTATGCTACATCAATTTAAAGCTTAATGTTCCCAGAAAATTGTTGTATAGTCGTTTCGTTGATATTCTCCACACAAAATGACTGCTTGCCAATTACATCAATGAGTGATTTCTTTTGGACGTTCAAAATGTCTGATGAATTTTCATGACAGAAAAGTTTCACAAAATGGCACTTATGCTACATCAATTTAAAGCTTAATGTTCCCAGAAAATTGCTGTATAGTCGTTTCGTTGATATTCTCCACAAAAATGGGTGCTTGCCAATTACAGCAATCAACAATTTAATTACGAAGTTCAATAAGTCTGATGAATTTTCATGACAGAAAAGTATCACAAAATGGCGCTTATGCTACATGAACTCAACGTTAAAAATTGACTCAAAGTGGCTACATAAAAGTTTCATTAATATTCCTGATAGAAAATGACTGGTCAATAACTGCAGTATGAAATACCAGAAGCTCGTGTATTGTTAACATTCGTGCATTTCAACAAGGACATTTTCCAATTAAATGTAATTTAATATAACATTGAGAGAAAATTCAAGTAATAAACGCACAATACAATTAACTGAATAAATTTCAATCGGTAAATACGAAGTTCAAAACGAAATCACATCGTTGACTGACCGTTCATATAAATTCGCTAATTAATTAAAATAAACGTATAGTATTGAACCGTTAATTACTTTAACAAATTAAAATTCTTTGAAGCATGTTTTAATCGCATTATTTCTGATAGGATTATAAGCATTCGATTATTTTACTGATGCAATAATTATTTGACTGATAAAATAATATATTATTACATTTTATTTATTTACAAACATAAAATTTATTATAAAAGGTTATAGTTAAATATTTAAATAATCATCGTAGCTTTTATATATCATTTGTTAATTTTATAAATTGTTATATTTTACCTAATTGACAAAACTTGTTTTAAATACTGCTTCATCACAAAATTAGATACTATAACATTTGTTGTCAATTTACAAATATAAAATTTGTTATACAACATGATAGTTAAGTGTTTAAACGAATCATTCAGATTTTTATATCATTTTATTAACTAATTGTATAAATTGTCATATTTTACCTAACTGATAAAACTTGTTTAAATGGCAGCTTCATCACAAAAGTTCAGAAGATGGATCGAATTGTTTACCTTTCGTGTAGCTTTAAGAAATGAATCCGTGGTATTTAAAGAGCAGAAACTCGGTGGTTAAACTCTCGCAATTTTTCCAGTTCACGACATTCTCCTTGTCGGAAGGTTGAATGAGCGTGAAATCGAAGTTTCTTAACTGGCCAACGCAAAACGAGCAGACGAATCGATTTGTTAAGGATAATCGTGTGAATTGCATTTGTAATGCAGATTCTGGCTATTTTCCTCACTGCTTTATATTCTGCTACGGTCTGACATTTTCGATTTATTCCCGTCATTCGCCCATGACGGAGGACTAGAATCTTGTACCTACTTCTTCATCTGTCCTGTAACAATGTATTATCATGTGACAAAGAACCTACGTGCCTTTTGAAAAGGAACGTTTAAATATTTTTATGTATTATGATTTACTCATTTATTTCCGTCTATTTTAGATTATAGTTCAATTCAGAAATTTTATTCTTTTTTATGTTATAATGAAATCGATGTATATAGTTTTAGTTTAAAATTGACAAAATATGGAGATAAAATATACATTGACATACATGATAGAGAAAAACAAACTTTGCAATTTAATATTTATTAAATATGTGGTTAATATTGATATAACTTAATTTTATATTAGACTTGCAATTTTATATGACAACTGTCATATTTTATATGTCAAATTAAACTACAAGATTACATAAATTTGGAATAAATATCATTAAAATAGTTTTATGACACGTACGTTTCACTTTAATTGTACACGCAGATAAATGTTGAATGGATGCAAAATTTACATCTTTCAGCAACACGTAATTCCCATAGCTTACGCTTTCACTTTTCTATAACGGTACTACCCTGGTTTATATTATTTTACTGTGGGATTTTATATTTACTGTCACAGTGAAAGTATATAATTTCCCTGGAAAATTCCTTGAACTATCATTGCAACTGTGTCATAAATTAAATTAGACTATTTTATAATTAAATTAATAGTACTATTAACTTTTTGTACTTGAGAGATTACTCACACTCATTATTTTGTTATAATAATTTTAAGCACGTATTTTTTTTATTTAAATTTTTAGTGTTTTCATGTGATGGGTGAACGTAGTGAAACAGAGAATGTTAAAAGAATAATAGAAGAATAATTAAAAAATAACAGGAAAATAATAGAAAAATAATAGAAGAATAATTGAAGAATAATTAAAAAATAACAGGAAAGTAATTGAAAAATAATAGAAGAATATTAAAAGAATAGTAGGACAATAATAACTTCAAAAAATTCAAACTCTTCACCTAAAAATTCTCAGAGTAACAATTTACCAACACTAAAAATATCGACTGCGCACAGTTAATTCTTTGAGGTTAAGTGGATTACTGTTCCACCTTCTAGTTTCGTTAAAGTTTTAATCCATCAAAAATTGAAGTCATTTCTACGTCAACTAATTGAATGTTCTTTTTATCCCAAAGAGAATTCAGTACAAATTTTATTTTCTTCAAAATCGTGTGCCTCAGAGAGTGAAAAATAAGTGTCAACTAACAATCTGAGGTATTTAATTCATAATTTTCCAACAAGAAACGTTAAAAAATTTTTGGGCGAAAATTCGTGACGCAAGCACAGCTATATTTTCATTCTCAAAGTCAACAGCCACCCTGATTAGCATCGTTGCCCTGATTCCGTTGAGTTAATTATTGTTTCCTCGAGGAGGGTAAGGAATTTCGCTGTTAATCATGGAAACGACTGTATCTCGCTCGAAGCATCGACGATCCTCGTGATTGTTGCAAAATAACGCCTAGAACCAGTCGGCTAATCCGCGTGTAAGGTCTTGAGAAAACGACGCTTTTCAGCGTGGTTGCATCAGGAGACTCTATTAGTTAGCCGGCTTCGTGTTCCGTTTTGAAAAGACGCCGGTGCAGTGAAACACGAGGCGACCTTTCCCAAGGAAGTTAGAAATGTGCGAGATACGAAGTACGGAGACAGATATTTGCATTGGAATTTCTGCTCAACGATTTTGAAGTGACTCTAATTAAAATGGATGGCGGGATCTCCAAATAAATGCGACGTAACTTGCTTAATTACCCCACAAATTTATCTAAACTCTGATGAAATTCGACCGTTCGACATGTGATCGTATATTTGTATGCATTAGCAATTAAATTTGACATAGTAATCGAAATGAATGGTAGGATGTTCAAATAGAAGCAGTGTAGTTTGATAAATTACTTCATAAAATCCAAAGTGCATTATAGATGAAGTTTGATCGTTTGACACATGCACAAACAGCATATACATTCGTCAAATTAAATTCAACGTGCAGTGACCGTAATCAAAATGGCTGACAGGTTGTTCATATAGAAACGTTGTACTGTGCTAAATTATTTGATGAATTTATCTGAAGTGCATTATAGATGAAATTTCATCGTTTGATATATGTCCAAACAGCATATACATTCGTCAAATTAAATTCAACGTACAGTGACCGTAATCAAAATGGCTGACAGGTTGTTCATATAGAAACGTTGTACTGTGCTAAATTATTTGATGAATTTATCTGAAGTGCATTATAGATGAAATTTGATACGTGGCCAAACAACACATGCATTTGTTAAATTAAATTTGGCATAGCAACTTGACATGAACTGTAGATGAGGCAACGTGGGCGTATTTGGACTAACTTCTATTTGAACTAGTTAAATCGAACATTGATATAACGTAATTTGACTGATGAAATGATAAGGTAGTTTAAGTTAATTGATTTTAACTAAGTTGATGTATTGCAGGTAAGTTTAGTAGAACGTAGTTATAGCTTCATCTAATCAAATCTAATCTAACATGTCTCAAATTGTAATTTACAAAATTGTGTATGCCTGGAGTTATCAAAATTTACTACATTTCACACATGTGAAATTATAATAATTTGCATAATTTTACAGGTCTTAATTTATCATAGTCTGCAGAATTTTTCACGTCTCAAATTGTCATGTATTTACAAAATTCCACCTGTCTCAAATTATCATAATTTCCCAAATTTCACACATATGAAGTTAGCACACATATGAACTTGCAAAGTTCCATATGTCTCAAATTATCATAATTCCCAAATTTCACACATATGAAGTTAGCACACAATGAACTTGCAAAATTCCATGTGTCTCAGATGACTAAAATTTTGCAAAATTCCACATGTCTCAAATTATCATAATTCCCAAATTTCGCACATATGAAGTTAGCACACACATGAACTTGCAAAATTCCATATGTCTCAAATGACAAAAATTTGCAAAATTCCACCTGTCTCAAATTATCATAATTTCCTAAATTTCACACATATGAAGTTAGCACACATATGAACTTGCAAAATTCCATGTGTCTCAGATGACTAAAATTTGCAAAATTCCACCTGTCTCAAATTATCATAATTTCTCAAATTTTACACATATGAAGTTAGCACACATATGAACTTGCAAAATTCTGTATGTCTCAAATGACAAAAATTTGCAAAATTCCACCTGTCTCAAATTATCATAATGTCTCAAACTCCACCTAAGAAGTTATAAAAATTTGCAAAATTCCACATGTGTGAAATGACAAAAATTTGCAAAATTCCACCCGTTTCAACATACCACAATCAATAAAACGTCACCGCCCTCAAATGATCATAGCAACCGATGCATCTCGTCACAATCTGCAGAACATTATTCGTTATTATCCGTCCCTCTCGCTCCTTCCAGCGAGATACCAAGCATACATTCAAGAGAGAATTTGTCTGCGGCTGAAAGTATGTATAAAGTGTCCGTGAGGATTTCTACCGCGCCAAATGTGCGGTGGATGCAGTAATTTCCAGAAGAGAGGAAAATATTTCCGGGTTCGAAAGGCGCGTTATCCGCAAGCGGGTTTTTAAAAGAACCAGTATATCACGGGCCAATGCACGATAACATTCAGGGCCCGGTTTTCAACGAATCGCGTTCACGATCTCACGATACAGCACGCTATACGGTTATGCTCTGTTTCCCTCGGCCTTTCGCTTTCCACTTGCAACCACCACATACGTCTACGCATTAATTGTCAATTACCAACTACAGAACTTTACGGGATAGTTACTTAACAGGGCAACCGTTGCCTCGTGAAACGGCTTGTCAAATTCTAGCCGCGTTGCATAAACTGGGATTCGCGACTTTTGCTAAAATATGCGAACACGTGACCGGTAAACGTGATGGCTTTTTAGATGAACAAAAATTGACCTATTCATTGCAACATTTTAAATATCTTTTTCTACTGTCGTTGAACCAAGGATATTTATGATCATATTTATTATACATTCTTTAAGATAAATAACTAAATAAATATGCAACAAGTAGATTGTTTATTTAATTGTTTTAAGATGAACATGTTTCTTCATTTGTTTAGGATGAACATGTTCATTAAATTGTTTAAGATAAATATATTCATTAAATCATTTAAAATAACCACATTTATTAATTTGTTTACATTAAGCATTAATTTGTTAAAAATGAGTCCCATTTATTTATGACTAGTAAGTTCATTAATTTCTTTAAAATAAATTAGTGCCATTACCACATTTATAATGTCATGATAAAAATTAATCAACATATAATGACATAACACTTTTTCAACATATAAAATCATTCAAACTGCAGGTTTAATTAAAACAAATAAATGATACAGAATAAATATGTGAATTAATTTAATTACGATGAATAAATTCATTAATTTGTATAAAATAAGTGAATCCTATTAACACGTTCATTAATATGTTTAAGTGACTCTTAATTAAACTCTTAGTGAAACAATAAATTATAGTGATATGTATCTTTCGTTGTTTCATTAAAACCTAACCTAACTAGTGAAAATGGTCAGAGTTATGTCATCCATTATAAATTATAAAATTTCGTTGGAATTTCTTGGAACATCTAGGGATGATGGTTCAGTTGGAAATCATCGTTATAACATGTGGATCTAATTAATAGCTGGTTATTAGTCTTGCTCGATGTTCAGTGGAACGGGAAACGTTGAAATTAACACGCCGTAGAACATACTCTGTATGGTCCGATAAGCATTGTTGCGATCAAGCGAGAGAAGTGTTATGGGAACCAGTAAATTGATCATTAACACGATTATATCGACCAAGAAATATTTACATTATTAGATTGTTGGATGATAATCAAGGTTAAATAATAGGTGTTATTATAATGCTATTTTTTGGTGAAGTTCATAAGCAATCTTGCAAATGCAATCTTTCAATTACACAACTTTTCAAATTTTTTATTTTCACACTTTTAATTCGTCATGTTATCTTTTTAATAGTTACATTTGGGAAGGTTTTTAATTGTTTATATTGTCAAATTTTTTAATAGTTAAATTTTCAAGGTTTTCAATTCTTCATATTGTTAAGTTTGTTAAAAGTTACATTTGCATGGTTTTCGAATCCTGATGTTCCAAATTTCTCTAATTCGCAAATTTCTAAGTATCCAATCCCTAAATCTCAAAATTCACATTGACAAATCTCTAAATCTTCAAATTCCTAAATTCTCCAATTTTTACATTATCAAATCCCTAAATCCCCAAATCTCTAAATCATTAAATTCCCAAATTTCCAACTTCAGGCATTACCAAATCCCTTAATCACCAAATCCCTAAACCTCAATTTCCCAAATTCTCAAATTGTCACATTTCCAAATCCCTAAATTATCAAATTCCCAAATTTCCAAGACCTCACATTCCCAAATTCCCAAATCTCCAAATCCCTAAAGCCTCAAATTCTCAAATTCTCAAATTTTCACATAACCAAATCCCATATTCCCCAAATCCCTATATCTCCAAATTTCTAAAGTGCCAAATTTTCACCTAATCAAATCCCTAAATCCCCCAACCCTAAATCTCCAAATTCCAAAATTCTCAAATGTCTACATCACCAAATCCCTAAATCCCCAAATCGCTATATCTCCAAATTTCTAAAGTGCCAAATTTTCACCTAATCAAATCCCTAAATCCCCTAACCCTAAATCTCCAAATTCCAAAAATCTCAAATGTCTACATCACCAAATCCCTAAATCCCCAAATTTCAAAAGTCTCAAATCTCCACATAATCAAATCCCTAAATCCCCAAATCTCTAAAACTCCCAATTTCTAAATTTCAAAATTGTCATCTAACCAATTCCCTAAATTCCCAAATCTCTAAATCCCCAAATCCTAAATCTGCAACTTCCCAACTTCCTAAATTCCCACATTTTCAAGTTAAAAAATCACTCGATATTCCCGAAGCTCCCCACGAAAATCCACAGCTAAAGAAACCACCAATAAATTGAAAAACAGCAATTCGAACGAAACAAAACAAATTATTCAACTCGAACGCAATCAAGGCGACGCTACAATAACTCTACAATAAAAGCCATCCAAAGGCAAACAAACCTGCCTCGTACAAAAGCATCATACAGAAACTCGACGCGAAATGACATCTCGCTTGCTATAACGATACAATAGATGAAACTTTCGAACAGACGTATCTTGTTCTATTCTCCTATCAAACAATAAGACAAATCGTTAACTGTTCCATTCAAGGCAAATGAAATCGTTCGAAAAAACGTACGCACACGTACGTGCCATGAAACTTGCGCACGGAAAGACTAATCAGTTCGTAACAACTTCTACAGGGTGTCCCACTTTCTTAACAAACTTTATTAATCTCATCAAACTATGGAATCAAATTTCGAATACTTTAAGTTGTGAGAAGAATATGAAACAACGGGTGTTTGATAGCATACATATTCTATGAATAAAAATAAGAAAAAATGTTTGTACACAGGCTCCCGAATGCGTTATTAAAAATTATTTAAAAAATATGGAAGTCGAGAATTCGTATCCGAGGAGAATCATCATTTCGTGTATTCGTAATCTTTCGATAAAATATTTAACTGCCTATGTTTATACAATATTTTTATCGTTTTTGTTTATGGAACGTGCTGCGGAAGTTTTACGCGCGAAACTGGGACACACTGTATGTGGCATCGAAAAAGCAGTCCGAAGTCGTTTTGCACTTTTGTTATAACTTTTGATAAAGCGTTTAAAACCCTGTGTTACGACATCTTATTTCTGCGAGTGGAATATTTTGGTGAAGTTTGGTAAAAACTGGGACACCCTGTGCATTCGTTCTTTTTGCGAATATGTTTGTTTTTATTGAAAATTTTGATCGATGAAAGTATTCTTGTTGCTGGGATTAATTTTTAGAAATTTTTTGGAAGTCAGCATAGATGATCTAATTTTTAAGGGTGCGGAGGAAATATTCAATTTGTTAGGTTAGAATTATTTTCGAAATGCAATAACCGAGACGTGGTTGATTAGTTTGTGATTTGTTTATTTATATGGACTGAGTAATATTTACTTCATTATGTTCGAGGAACAATATTTACAAGGAACGAGTAATTTTTAATTATTTGTTTGAGAGAAATTGCTAATATTTATTTAATTGTTTATTCATAAGAAAAGAGTAATATTTATTTAGTTGTTTATTCATAAGAAAAGGGTAATATCTCATTGTTTATTTATGAGAAATGTTTAAAGTTATTTTTGCGTGTATATTTTGGTAAAAAACTGGGACACCCTGTACATAGTTATATTCAAAAGCGTCATAACTTTCCCTTCGTTTTCAACGCATATTGTTTTTCATTCGATACACGAACCGAAGGCGATAGACCAAGATGTCTGACACATTAAGCTATGCATATTAAGATCCATGAACGATACCAGGCGATAAAATAGATCGTTTTTCAGCCGATGACGTGCTAGGAAAATGTTATGGTGGAACAAAAACTTCTGCCATTAGCACACCTTACTTTCTTGCTGTTGCTTTGTTTTCAGGAAACAGATGTCGGATTGTGTAACGTTTATTATGCAGCGTTCGTTTCAGCAGACAGTGTATACATTTGTTCAATTATAGAATATACTCGATAAGAGAGATTTAATATCGACACGAGATTTGCAATTTTCATCTAAATTTAAGGTGGTTAAAATCCCCAAAAGATAATAATTTTGCAAAATTATTGAACGCTACTCTCTAAATTGAAGGAGAAAGTGGTGGATATTTTTTAACATCGTTACACAAGAATTTACTCGGTTTTCATATTTAATTGGTTTAGTTTTCAAATATTTAAGTGCTTTAATTGGTTTAGTTTGCAAATATTTAAGTGCTTTAATTGGTTTAGTTTGCACATTTTTACTTTTTCACATTTTGAAGTGGTCAAAATGTGGCAATAACATGAATATACCCAATGCACAAATATAACATATAATAAAACACGTCAATTCATTTCGTGTGTTTATGATTCCAAAATGGTGGACATAACCTAACCTCTGTTTTACATAATAAAATTAATAATAGCAAAGGTATCTTATTGTGTCAATAAACTATCACGTTAATGACATTCATTTCGTGTGTTTATGATTTCAAAATGGTGGACATAACCTAACCTCTGTTTCGTATAATAAAATTAATAATAGCAAAGGTATCTTATTGTGTCAATAAACTATCACGTTAATGACATTCATTTCGTGTGTTTATAATTCCAAAATGGCGGACACAACCTAACCTCTGTTTTGTATAATAAAATTAATAATAGTACAAGTATTTTGTTGGTGTATTTTATTACACCCTGTATTTTCGTCTACAAAATTTTTCCACAGAATCCACAAATCTTGACAAGAGTGAAAAATGATTCTCGTGAAAAACGTGATCAAGCCATAAGTCGCTGGTATCCACAAATTTCCTCTTCCTATACAAAACCGGTGGTCCCATTTCATCTGTTATAATAACGAGCGTGTCATCGTCAGGATTCAGAAAATAGCGAATTCGGTAAAAAACCCACGAGAGTTCCATTCATTCCGCTCAGACACGCGACGAAAAAATCCTATTCTCGCGTCCCGTGTTCTCGAAACAATCAAAAACTCGTGAAACCGTTCCGCGGTTGTACAGGATGTTTCATTTCGGGCGAACTGCTTCGAAACTGTTCGTGACACTAGAAAATATTTTTAGTACAAGTCAAATTTAGGAGTGAAAATTTAGATCAAATTCACACATTTTTATACTTATAAATCTTGAAATTTTCCAAATTCTTGAAGGAACTTCCAAATTCCTAAACGTCCAAATTGCTAAACCTGTAGATCCCTAAATTGCCAAGTTCTACATTTCCAAATACCTAGGTTGCCAAGTTCTAAATCCCCAAATCTCTAAATGTACAAATCTACAAATTGCAAATCCTTAAATTTCTAAATACCTAAACTTCCAAACCCAAAATATCCAAATCCCTATTTTCCTCAATCCCCCAATCCCCAACTCACTAATTCCCCAAATTCCTATACCCCACAATTTCTAAGTCTCCAAATAACTAAACCTGTAAATCCCCAAATTCCTTCATTTCCATATCCTTAAGTTTCCAAATTCTAAATCTCCAAATACATAAATTCTCAAATCTCCAAATTCCCAAATTCCTAAACCCTCAACTCCCTAATTTCCCAAATTCCTAAACTCCCAACTCCCTAATTTCCCAAAGCTCTAAGTTCCCAAATTCTTAAACCCCTAACTCCCTAATTTCCGAAATTCCCAAGTCCCCAAATAATTGAACCTGTAAATACCTAAATCTCCAAATTCCTTCATTTCCAAATCCTGAAATTTTCAAATCCCTAAGTTTTCAACTTCTAAATCTCCAAACCTGTAATCCTCCATATCTCTAAATCCCCAAATTCCTAAATTCCCAAATTTTTAAATTCCCAACTCTCTAATTACCCAAATTCCTAAACCCGAAAATACCTACGTCCCCAAATAACTAAACCTGTAAATCTCTAAATCCCCAAATTCCTTCATTTCCATATCCTGAAATGTTCAAATCCTTAAGTCTTCAACTTCTAAATCTCTAAATTCCCAAATTTCTAAATCCCCAAATTCCTAAATTCCCAAATTCTTAAGTAAAATTCCAGTAAAAATTCTCTATTATCAAATATCTATATCATCTTCAAAATTAGGGTTCCAATATTAGTTAAAGCAACTATGAAACACTTGAAATGGAACATCCTGTATACGTGAAAGAAGACGTCGAAACTCGCCGCGTGCTCGTTAACGCGCTTACACGTGTGCACGCGTTTTTTTCTCTCTCCTTCTCTCTCTCTCTCTCTCTCTCTCTCTCTCTCTCTCTCTCTCTCTCTCTTTCTCTCTCTCGTAGCCTCGTGAAAATTCAGAGCCGCGAGCCGACACACCGTGCCGTGCTTAGAAACTGCAACCGCGAAAGCAGAGGTGGGGCCGAGAAATTGCTTCTGATCCTTAAAGCGGGGAAAGTTTTTTTTCTTTCTTCCTCTTTTACTGCCGAACCACCTTCTCACCTCGTCTACGTATCTCGGGATGTGATCAACGGGCCAAAAACGAGCAGTCTCGGAGCACTTCCGGTGTCATAAGTTTGTTTATTAATTAAACGAGTACCACATGCTTTCGCGCTTTCAACGCGACGTGTGAGTGGCCCACTATATGACTCGTGTGCAATTTTATTTATTTTCTTTCTTTTTTTTGGGGGGTTATTTTTTATCGGTTCGAGTGGTTGATCTTTATTTCTTGTTTCTGGAGACTCCTTGTCGCTGATGGATCTTTTTCTGGTTTTATTGGATGTACTTTGTTTTCTTCGCGTTTTGTCGGCCATGGTTTTTTGCTATTTGTTAGTGGAATTTTGTTCTTTCTTTGTTTCTTGTCAGGTATTTTATTTTATTTATTGTTGGAAGTATTTTGCATTTGTATTTTGTCAGTCACTGTATTTTCTGTTTTATTTGGAAATATTTGGAATTTTGTTGGTTATCGTATTTTGTTTATTGTTGGAAGTATCTTGGTTTTTGTAGTGTGGCAGACATTTTGTTCCTTACTATATGTTATTGGAAGTATTTTGTTTTTTATATTTTGTTACTCAAAATATATTTTTATCTCATTTTTCAATTTTCTTGATTTTCATTTCTCATTACTCAAAATATTTTGTTTTTTATTTATGAGTACTCCATTTTCTCCTGCATTTTTCATCATGCAAATAATTTTGTTTTTCATATTTTGTTACTCAAAATATATTTTTACCTCATTTTTCAATTTTTGCAATATTTTTTATTATTTTCCCTCCATTTTTAATTGCTCTGCATCAATTACTCTGCCCTTCTCCTAATTTTTCATCATCTTCATCATTGTAATAAGATTATATTATAAAGTCATCATATTATTCATCATATTATATCATTATATTATTCATCATATTAAATCATTATTTTATCCATCATATTAAATCATTATATTATTCATCATATTAAATCCTTATTTTATCCATCATATTAAATCATTATATTATTCATCATATTATACCATTATATTATCCACCATATTAAATCATTATATTATTCGTCATATTATATCACCACACTATTCATCATATTAAATCATTATATTATTCACCATTTTAACAAAATTATATAAACCACCCCCTCTTCGCTACATCAAATAAAATTTTATAAGAAACACTAAAAATGCAAAGAATAATTTCAAAAATAGAACAAGTTCCATTTACAACTTGTGAAGTGTAAATATTTAATGTCTGAATTAATGGTGATTTATTACCGCAGAGGCATTCTAACAGTTTTCCTAAAAATTAACAGCGATACGTAATGATTAATCGAAATGTACGGTGATGAGGTACATATTTATATTACATCCGGTGGGCAATGAACGATTTACCAAGAAAAAAATATGGTTTCCTGTGCATGAAGGATCATATCCTGCTGATTGGTTTATTCGTTTTGTATAATTGAACCATTTACGTGAAATGTTCCGGGTGGTTTTGTTGTAAGAGGTTATGATAGACGTTGATTGATTTCCATCACTTTTTGTGTTTCTACAGGAAACGTCTGCTATTTGCAAGCACTTTATGTAATCATTTTTTTAACGAAATGTGATATATGATATGGTATTATAAAGGATTATAGTGATTTTGTTAAATATTATAATATTGATGGTATTTCAAGAAAATGATACTAGTCATTTATTTTTATCGATGGATGTTTATTACTGGTGTATTAAAAAGATGAAGGTTGTAAATCGGGACGTAAATTAGTATTAAATTATCTAATTTGAAAATTTGACAATTGTACAATTTGGTGAGTAATAACTTGGTTAATTGGTGGTGTGAAAATTCAGTAATTTAATAATTTGGTAAATTGCAATTAAATTCTTGGAAAATTTCTAAATCTGAAAATTTACAAATTTAGTGATTTAACAATTTATTAATTCGATATTGTGAGAATTCAGTAATTTAATAATTTGGCAATTTAGAAATTGTAAAAGTAGAAATTTAGAAATTTGAAAATAAAAAATTTAAAAATATAGTAAATTACTTCGCAATTAAAAGAAACCTCTCCCAAATGAACGTAAATAAAGAAAATAACGAAATAGGTTATATTTTCTTATAGAAAAAAGCTTCCATATACCGGAAGCTGATATTCAAAGAGTTAAAGAGAAGCAGCAATTACTTTGGTGAAAAATCGACCGATCTTCTGCATTAAGTGACTCGACACCGATTCCTGTCGATTTTAATTGCTTAATTAGTGTAGAACGTCACGGGTGTCGGTCGAGTAGGTATTCGTCGTATAAAATCTAGGTATAATTGAATTTCATCTAGTACTCGTCAGCAATTAGGTCAAAGCATCTCAAAAAGGAGAATTTTCACGAAATTTTCGTCTTTCCAATTCTCGATAAAAAACTCAACAATTTTTAATTGATCTCAATAATTTTCTAATCAATTTCAATTTAATCGATTCGTGTCTATAAAATAAAATCCAAATTCGAATAATATATTTTTGAAACAAAACCTAACCTCAAACTTTAATATCTATTATGAACAGCAGTATAATTAAATTATGATAAAACTACAATTTTTATTAATGAAATTTTACATTCAAGTTTGTCTTGATTTGATTCTTGCAATATCCATAAACTTTGTCAAAAGAAATTAATTATTATTGTTCATGTAAAATCATTAAAAAATTGAGTCGACGAAAATAGTAATAAATAAAAATTGAGGGTCTTCAAATTTTTCTTTAAATAACAAATTTATAATTATAATCCTTCTAATATCTCCAAATAACCTAATACCTAATATACTGCAACTAGTAACAGTAATGAAAATAAAATTAACTAAACTAGTAACAGTAATGAAAATAAAATTAACTAAACTAGTAACAGTAATGAAAACAAAATTAACTAAACTAGTATTAGTAATAAAAATAAAATTAACTAAACTAGTGACAGTAATAAAAATAAAATTATCTAAACTAGTAACAGCAATAACAATAAAATTAACCAAACTAGTAACAGTAACAAAAATAAAATTACCTAAACTAGTAATAGTAATAAAAATAAAATTAACCAAACTAGTAACAGTAACAAAAATAACTAAACTAGTAATAAAAATAAAATTAACTAAACTAGTAACAGTAATAAAAATAAAATTAACTAAACTAGTAACAGTAATAAAAATAAATAAACTAGTAATAAAAATAAAATTTACTATAAGCAATAAAATGTTGTATCGAAATACAACAAAATAATGAAGCAACCAATAAAATTTTGCATTTAAGTTTCATTTTCACATGTACCTATAAACCACGATTGCCATCGCGAATTTCTATGGTGGAATCGTCGCGGTGAATTTTCATTGCCATAACTCGCCAGCTATTATCCGCGTTATACTAAAGCAATAGCATAAACAACCGGAAACGAGTTCAGCAAAGCGCAAACTCATCGCAAGGATGAAAGCATCGATTTCAAGCATTCGCGTGTTCCAAACAGTCTTCATCGATACGTTAATAATAACACGTGCTTTCGATCTATGCGAAGTGAAAAAAAACGGCAGACTTATATCTCACCGATGGATTCCGTACTTTAATCCTCTTGTGAATACCTGACCATTTTCCTCTGTACCGCTTTCAATTTTTTATATTCACCGCAAAAACCTCTGGGAACCGCGCTGAATACACGCTATTTCATTAATTCGATATCGACTTACGTTTTAATTTAGCAATTTATTGGAAGCTCGTCGGAAATTACATTCTTATATTGGGAAGTTTATTTCGTGGGATATTGCTAGGTTATGTTCCGAATTTTTAGGTTAAATTTGTATATTTAGGGACTTTTAGGTTCGGGAGAGGTTGTAGAAATTCTTAGAAAATGAGCAAATTTTGAAAGTGATGTTTTTTAATTTTCTAATTTCGAATTTGTGAATTTGGAACTCGAGATTTTGTAATTTATAGTTTTTCAAATTAGGAATTTACAAAAATTCTGAATTTATAATTTCTCAAGTTCCTAAATTTCCAAATTTTTCAACCCCTAAAATTGCGTATTTCCCAAATTTCTAGGTTTCCAAAT
This sequence comes from Megachile willughbiella, assembly GCA_945859595.2. Lineage (NCBI taxonomy): Eukaryota > Metazoa > Arthropoda > Insecta > Hymenoptera > Megachilidae > Megachile > Megachile willughbiella. The sequence continues at coordinate 7,744,337 of OX243807.1, forward strand.
CGTCAAATGCCAAAATCACTAAGCTTACAAATTTGTATATCTCCAAAATTCCATATTTTCCAAATTTCTAAGTTCTCAAATCGTCAAACCCCAAAATCCTAAATTTCTAAATTTCTGTATCTCTAAAATTCCATATTTTCCAAACTTCTAAGTTCTCAAATCGTCAAACCCCAAAATCCTAAATTTCTAAATTTCTATATCCCCAAAATTCCACATTTTCCATATTTTTAAGCTCTGAAATCGTCAAACCTCAAAATCCCTACGTTCTTAAACTTCTAAAACCCCAAAATTCCATATTTTCCAAATTTCTAAGTTCCTAAATCGTCAAATCCCAAAATCCCTACGTTTTTAAATTTCTAAATCCCCAAAACTCCATATTTTCCAAATTCCTAAGTTCCTAAATTCCTAAATTCCTAAATCTCTAAATCTCTGAATTCCTAAATTCCTAAATCCCTAAATCCCTAAATCCCTAAATTCCTACATCTCCAAAACCCATATTTCGAAATTCCTATATTCTTAACACATCAAATCCTAAAATCCCCAAATGAACAAATTTAAAAATTTACAAAATCCCCCAAATCACAAATGTGCAAACCTATAAAATCCCTAAATTTCCAACTCTAAAAATCTGCAAAATCCTACATTTCCAAATTGCTCAAATTTACAAATCTCTCAAATTTCAAATTTCTTCCCCCCTGTAAATTCATCAACTTAAAAACGTACTTTCTAGTAATTTTTAATGAGCAACGCTACTAAATTACTATTAGGTCACCGATAGAAGCGATAAAGCGTGACACTTCGCATACAAAAATGCCTGCCATTTTTCCACAAGTGAAAGTTAAATTACACTAATTAATTACGTTTACAATGTCTTTCTCACGGTTAATTCCATTCATTTCTGCTATCGTTTCTCACAATCGTCGTTTTCTGCCTCGTTCACAATCACGTGGACGTAATTACGAGAGGTTCGTCAAGAATATACAAAAAACTACGTATAATAAACAAAACGATTAGTTAATCACAGTAATAATCGCGAGAGATTGTCTCTATTCCTGTAATCTTGATTTTCGACTTAAACAGAAGCTTCCAGAAATGACTCTCACTTTTCAATCTTAATAGGAGTCCATTTATTTAGAAAATATTCAAACAAACACCAAAAATTATCTATACACAAAATTTCTACTTCTTTGTAAATGAAGTTTGATGTCTTCATTTTGCTCGTCAATTGAATAATATTTAATTTATCGAGTTTATCAAAACTTTTTCATTTCAACATTTCATTGTTTAGATTTTTAAAAATGATTGTTATTTATTGAAATTATTTATACTTATTTATTATCATTTTTATTATGCATATATTTAGTATGTGATCAATTTTTCTGATTTTTAAAAAATGATTATTATTTATTAAAATTAATTACACTTATAAATTATCATTTTTATTAAGCGCATACTTAATGAATGGCTTTGTTGATTTTTTAAAAATAATTGTCATTGTTATTTTATAAGTTGCATAATAACATAAACAGAGTAACATATACAGAGTGTAATACCAACAAAAAATGATAGTTTTAATTATAGACATCTAAACACTTTCACAATTTTCAAAAATGTCCCCATACTGTTCCAGTAAAATTATCTCATTAAATGTTCATGTTCAATTATGTTGAAACACGTACATCACATAATTTATAAAAATACAAATTAAAAATAAATTAACTCAACATAAAAATCTTTAGAAAAATAATTTCTAAAATGTCATATCTTATCTAGTTTAATTGAGATAATAGCTACGAAGGTAGTATAAATCGGAGAATGGAGGTGATAAATCTCCATTAACTATCGTTTAATGGCGAGTTTAATATCGCGAAAATAAATGGAGATATTTGAGCATGGTAAACATTTCCGTGGAGCATAGTAAGAGGCGACAGAACAGAGAGAAATGTGTAACGTCGACACGGCACAACCTAGATGACCATACGAAGCCAGAGAGAACAGAGCTTCCGGTAGCCTCCTGTTATTTATCGATATAAAGTGTAATATTATCGAGCAAGAGCCTAGGGCCATCAATTCGTTCGCCAAACTTCCCGTGTTGTTTCATCTTCGCCATTTTTCTTCCTGCTTCTAACTCGCTGCGGCCATTTCATATAAATGGACACGATTTATTGTTTTTTCACGTTTAAACGCTTTACTGTAAAGCGACTCTCTGGTGTACGGGTGCCTCACGCGAAATCGAGTGTGTATTTCAAATTTCGAGTAATATGTGGAACAAGAGTGAGATTTAGGGATTTTTCAGTTTCGATTAAACGAGTGCGAAGTTGTAGAAGATATCGAATTATTCTTGTTTTCTAGATTTCCATTTGTAAGTGTGAAACTTTCAAATTCCCGAAATTCCTTAATTTCCATATCTGCAGGAGAACAAATCATCAAATCTCCAAATTTCCATATTACCCAAATTCTTCATTTGATCAATTTTCATATCGTCAAGTTTCTACACTTCCAAATTGCTAAATCCCTAAATTCCCTAGATCTCGAATATGAAAATTCCCATATTACCAAAATCCCCAAATTCTGAAATTTCTAATTTTTCAATTCCAAAATTGAAAATTTCCAAATTCCCAAATCCCTTGCTTCCTAAATCTCTAATTCCCCAAATCCCTAAATTCACTAATCCCATAATTTCCAAATCCCTAAATTCCCAAGTTTCTTATTCCCCAAATCCCTAAATTTCCAAATGCAATAATTTCCAAATCCCTAAATTTCCAAATGCAATAATTTCCAAATCCCTAAATTTCCAAATCCAATAATTTGCAAATCCCTAAATTCCCAAGTTTCTAATTCCCCAAATCCTTAAATCCCCAAATCCAATAATTTCCAAATCCAGTAATTCCCAAATCCCTAAATTCCCAAGTCTCTAATTCCCCAAATCCTTAAATCCCCAAATCCATTAATTTCCAAATCCAATAATTTCCAAATCCCTAAATTCCCAAGTCTCTAATTCCCCAAATTCTTAAATCCCCAAATAAAATAATTCCCAAATACCTAAATTCCCAAATCTCTAATTCCCCAAATCCTTAAATCCCCAAATCCAATAATTTCCAAATCCAATAATTCCCAATTCCAATAATTCCCAAATCCCTAAATTCCCAAGTCTCTAATTCCCCAAATCCTTAAATCCCCAAATCCCTAAATTCCCAAATCCAATAATTCTCAAATCCCTAAATCCCCATATCCCTTATTTCCCAAATCCCTAAATTCCCAAATCTCTAAATTCCCAAATTCCTAAGTTCCCAAAACCTTAAATTCTCAAATCTTGAAATTCCCCACATATTAGATCTCTCTAAAATCCTCCAAATCCCTAAAATTCCCCAAGTCCAAAAATTCACAGATATAAAAATCCCCAAATCCCCAAACTCCCAAATTTCTAAATTTCCAAATCTCCAAAATCCCATATTTCCAAACTGTTAAATCCCTAAATTCCCAAATCCCTAAATTCTCAAATTCCTCACATGCTAAATCTCCCTAAAATCCCCCAAATCCCCCAAATTCCTCGAATCCCCTAAATTCCCTACATCAGCAGAGTCAAACATAAAATCCCCAAATTCCCCAATTTCCCAATTCTTAAATTTCGAAACAACCCCAAAGAACCTAACCTCGTGAAAAAGTTCCCTAAATGCACCGACGACTCGAGGCATCTTCCGGAACGAAAATTCTACTTCGTCTCACTTACATCGATTGTTTCATAAACCATAGCTACTTGCTCCGAATTATGTTCGTATATATATGATCATGAATCTTTCGTAGATACAGTTATATTACACTTCTGAGCCACTCATGACCGAAGATACAAAGCCTTTAACGGCCATTTCGAGGACGTTTATGGGAAAGAGTTTGCAGTTTGCGAACGTTTTCGATGCCCTCGAGGCAATTTTTGACCATTATATTCCGGAGTTGCCATTTTTGTGCCGCCGAGATCGTTTCTACTGTGTTTATATACGTGTACGTATATCCTGATATTGTATTCTAACCTCACTTTCGTGTAACAGCATATTTTATTTCGTCGGCCTTCTTCTTATATATTTTTATACCATATTCTTAGACATATGTATAGTCTTGTATTCTGGGACATTTTATATTCTTCTACAGTCTTTACGTATTTATGTATAACATTCATTTTACTGTATTTGTTGTTTTATTGATTTTTTTTTATTCTAACCTCACTTTCGTGTAAGAGGATATTTTATTTCGTTGTTCTTCTTGTACATTTTTATACGACATATATTCTTGTATTCTGAGACAATTTATATTCTTGTACAGTCTTTATGTATTTATGTATAACATTCAGTGCATTATATTTGTTGTTTTATTGAACTTTTTTTATTCTAACCTCACTTCCGTGTAAGAGGATATTTTATTAACTGCTTCTTTTTAATTTTTAATCTCTTCTGTTCAAAATTGTGGCTCTTTTGTATAACATACGCAACGTATGCGTGAATAGTTTGATTCACATGCATGTGTACGCGGAGAAATATGGACAATTATAGTGATTGACGTTTCAGTAACAAACTGTTTGAAAGGAATAAAATATTTCCGGTGCGAATTGCAGCAGTGTTTGGAAAAAATTTAATGGAGTATCCATAGACAGTATTTAGCTTAATTGGCTGTTGATAAATGGAGTAATTACTGTTTTGAAAGCTTTCGTTCTAAACGAGCTGTTCTATAAACTACGAATACCGATTTGTTCTATGTATATTTAAACAACATTAAAAGTGTTGCAATTTAATATTTAAAAATATTAAAAAATAGTGAAAATAATGTTCATTTAAAAACAGTAAAAGTAGAGAATACAATAAGTATTTGAAAATAGTAAAAATTGAGATAAGAGCAAAAATTTGCAAAATAGTTAAAAATATTAAAAATTGAGAAAATCGTAAATATTTCATAATAGTAAAAATATTTAATATAATAAAGTATTAATAATTATTGTTTAAAATTTGAAAAACATCTCGAAATTGTTTGGACTCCGAAATTCCCACGATTTATTATAAAAACATACCAACTCTGCATATTGAATTACGTTTTGAATTAATGAATAATTAACACGTTTCCCACAACACCGGTCCACACCAATGGAATTCATTCTCATTCATCGTTCTAATGAAAATTCTCCGCGTTTAATTCAATGTCTTCGTTGATAAAATGTTCTCCATGTTTCAAGACAGCTTCTACTGTTTACAGAAACCATAGAATATTTAGCAGGAGGTATGATGTCGTTTCAATTTAATTCATTCAGTATTTAACTCACGCGCTATAGCTAACTCTCCTGCTTTATTAACTTTTCTACACCTTTGTGAATTCGGAATCTCAACCATAATTTTATGAGATTTGCCTCGTAAGCTACGCAGAGGCAGATATAAAATTTTCAATCTCTATTTTTGTTAATAAACTAAATAATAGGTTAGGTCAGGTTTTTCTTCTGCAGAAAATAAATTTCCACATTTTTAATTTCTGAATAAATTTCTTCAAAAAATAAGAAGCTCAGACATTTTTAATTTTTGAACAAAATTCTTGAGAAAATAATAGGCATTGACATTTTTAATTTCTGAATAAATTTCTTCAAAAAATAAGAAGCTCAAACATTTTTAATTTCTGAAAAAAATTCTTGAGAAAATAAGGAACTCAGACATATTTAATTTTCAAAAAATTAAAGTCTAAAAAATAATCAAAATTTGTCAAAGGTAAAAAGTACCAATTTTTTAAAAAGAAAAAGTATTGCATTTTCAGAACCATTCGTCCACTATTTTATAGAGTGCAAAATCTCCATAAAATTTCAGCTTTCTCTCTAAATAAATTCAACTAAGAACAAATTTCACCCACCCAATTTCTATCTAAAATTTCTATCGATTCAATTTTATCAAGTATAAATATTTCCAACAAAATTGTCTACACATATACTTCTAAATAAGTTTTATCACATAATTTCATCCAACCTCAAAATCTTCCCTGTCTCATATTCCACAAAATAAAAAATATCTCACAAAATACACGTGAAAATTTCTAAAATGCAAAAAGTACGCATTTCCTACAAATCACGAACATCCTAAAAATATTCAAGACATCAAGCATTGGTAGCAACAAGCTCATATTTCATATTCCACCAAATAAAAAATATCTCACAAAATACACGTGAAAATTTCTAAAATGCAAAAAGTACGCATTTCCTACAAATCACGAACATCCTAAAAATATTCAAGACATCAAGCATTGGTAGCAACAAGCTCATATTCTCCAAATCCATTGCAAGTTCCGGAGAATTCCAATACTCGCTTTCGAAAATCTCCGAGGTCCTTTTACCGAAAGTTTCGCACGAGTTCCGTCGCCATTGCCGAATTTCATACACGATATCGATACTTACTCGGTTCGAAGCGCGGATGTCCAAGGGTTCACGGTTCACCAAGCACCAAACTCGCCGGCTCGTTCTCGTATCGACCGGTTCACCGAGCAGCGTTCGATTATCGACGAAAACCCGTGGAAAATTTCAGCGGCCGGAGAAACTCTCGCTGGATCTCGCAGAACGGAAGTAACTATATCTCGGACGATAAACCGCGGCGCGTTTACGACGATCGAGTTGTACGATTCTGAATCGAGGATCGATCTTGGCAGGATTCGTTGACCGGGTAGGTGAGACTGGCACACACTGGCTGACCAACGAGGAGACGGGGCCAGCCTCTCTGTTTGAAGGTCTACGCGGTTTCCCCTCTACGAAACCATCCGCAGGAAGAAAGTAGGCTTCGACTGACCCTTCTTATTCCGTGAATCGACTTCACTATTACTTGCTACGAAAACAGAACCGCCGTTCGAATCGGTGCGTGCTTTCCAGCTGGCGTGGAAAGTTGTAACGCGTTGCGTTGCCGTGACGGAATCGCGTTCACATGTGACCGACGTGTGTGTGCGGCCGCACGGGGATCGTAATCGTTCGATCGGACGTGATTCTCGTTGATACCATTCTCTAATGAAGAAACAAATGGGTAACCTTCTTGTTGCGAAAACCGCGAGGTTGTTGTTTCAAAAAAAGGGTGCTCTACTGCATCGTACAATAGATGACGCAACACGTGCGTCTCATAGAGCACCAGTCACAAGAGTGCAATTTATATCGATTTGCAATTGGAGAAACGAATTACCTTCTTGTTTTATACCTTTGAAAAAAACAATATTGATGTTTCAATAAATTCATTCCATGTTATCGGACACAACTCAGTGACACACCATATGCGTCCTGTAAAATAACACAAATAGGACTGAAATTTGTAACAATTTAAAATGGAAGAAATGGGTAACTTTCTTGTTGCGAAAAGTGCGAGGTTATTGTTTCAAAAAAAGGGTGCTCTACTGCATCATACAATAGATGACGCAACACGTGCGTCTTATAGAGCACCAGTCACAAGAGGACAATTTACATCGATTTGCAATTGGAGAAACGAATTACCTTCTTGTTTTATACCTTTGAAAAAAACAATATTGATGTTTCAATAAATTCATTCCATGTTATCGGACACAACTCAGTGACACACCATATGCGTCTTGTAAAGTAATGCAAATAGGACTGAAATTTGTAACAATTTAAAATGGAAGAAATGGGTAACCTTCTTGTTGCAAAAACCGCGAGGTTATTGTTTCAAAAAAAGGGTGCTCTACTGCATCATACAATAGATGACGCAACACGTACGTCTTATAGAGCACCAGTCACAAGAGTACAATTTATATCGATTTGCAATTAGAGAAATGAATTACCTTCTTGTTACATATCTTCGAAAAGAACTATAATAATGTTTCAATAAATGCATTCTCTATTATCTGACATAACTCAGTGACGCACCACGTGCGTCTTGGAAAGTATTACTAATGGGACTGAAATTTGCATTAATTTAAAATTCAAGAAATAAGTATTCTCATTGCAATATCTTGGAAAGTATAGCAATTTAAATTTTGAAGAATGCATTCTTCACTATTTGACATATCTCTGACACACCAGGTGCGTCTTATGAAGTAATATTCATGGAATTGAAATTTATATGAATTTAAAATTGTAGAAAGAGACAAGCAACTTTATTATTGTAGTATCTCACAAAAATCGATATTACTATGTTAAAAAATGTATTCTATATTATTCGATGCAACTCAGCGACGCACCAGATGCGTCTTATACGGTAATATTCATGGAACTGGAATTTATATCAATTTAAAATCGAAGAAATACAAGAATACACTTCTTACTGCAGTATCTCGAGGAAGGTGATATTACTGTTTTGAAAAATGCAGTCTACTATCTAATACAATACGTGACGCACCATGTGCGCCTTATATGGTAATAGTCATGAAAGTAAAATTTATATGAATTTAAGATTAGAAGAATAAGTAAGTTTACATACTGAGGAATACGAGAATTTGAGGATCTAGGTAGTAGACTTGTAAATTTGAAAATTTTGGGATTTGGGAGATTTTGAATTTGGAAATTTAGAAATAGAGATATAGGAAAATGGGGAGATAGAAAATTTGATACTTGGCAAATTCGGAAATTTAGAAATTTGACAATTTGGGAATCTGAAACTTGTGGATTTTTAAATTTGGAAACTTGCGAAATTGAAAATTGGGAAATTTACAAATTTTGGAAATCTAAGAATTTTGAAATCGTGAAAATTTTAAAACTTGAAACTTCTAAAAATCTAAGAGTTTGAAATTTTGAAAGTTGAAAAATTGAAAAATTAAAAAATTGAAAACTTGAAAAATTGAAAAATTTCACAAATGGTAAAAATATTTTATTACACTTCATTCTTTATATTTATACTCTGTATCTCTTTAAATGAACTCCAAGCTAAAAAGCACGTACAAGTACTTATATTTGTACGTTCAACAATTGTTCCCTAATACATTATGCATTGTATACTTGTTTTTGTTGCATTCTGTAATTGAATGCTCGTCAGCGCTGAATGTTACTTTTTCTAACTCCAGTTTCTTCAGCCAACATTTTTTCGCTAACAATAGCATTACGACGATTTTGCTCGTTGTTTAAGCTACTGCAGTTAAGGGCGTGCTCGTTGTCCGTGAATCATACATGTCCTCATCCAGACCGTCTCTACTGGAGAACTTCCTGTCAGAGACGCTGTTTTCGTCGCCCTACATTTACCATTACTCTGCTGGAGAACACCTTCTTCATAATCTTATTGTCGCTTCGTGTTACAAACTTTAATCATCGTGCTTATTTGTTGCATTTACTTATCTTGTACACGTTTCAACAACTGTCAGGTTTCGGATAATTCAAGTGTTTGGACACGTTGTAGTGTCTTTCTTGTACATTTTATTACAAATTTAGGAATTTGGGTATTTAGTTTTAAATATTTCAATTCTTCAATTTATTTAAGTTTTGTTTTGTACATTTTTTAATTTTCAAATTTATTGGTTCTTAAATTTTCGTGTTTTTGGGTCTTCAAGTTTGTAAGATTTCGAAGGTTGTATTTTTCGTAGAATCAAGTATTCATGTTTTCAAGTATTTAAGTTTCAAGTTCTCAAGTTTCAAGTTTTCAAGTTTCAAGTTTTTAAGTTTTCAAATGTTCAAGTATTCAAGTTTTAGGGTTTTCAAGTAAGTTTTCAAGTTTTCAAGTATTCAAGTTTTAGGGTTTTCAAGTAAGTTTTCAAGTATTCAAGTTTTCAAGTATTCAAGTATTTAAATTTTCGAGTTTTCAAGTAAGTTTTCAAGTATTCAAGTATTCAAGTTTTCAAGTTTTCAATTCTCAAATTAAAATCTCTTTAAACCTCTGTTATGAAATATCACATTCTCCCAAGCCTATTCTCCTTGATTCGAATTTCTCAACATTCGCTCCCAATAAACGTGTTCCCTCAACAAAATCGGATATGTATAATTTTTCAAAACGGTATTCAAACCTGTTCACAAAATAGCGATAAACTCGTTCCGATCGAACTGGTTTCCATATTTTTTCCACGATTCTTACTTTCTTCCTGCTTCACCGGCTGCTCAAACCAGTCGTACCTCGTCCTCTGACATAATTACTTGGCTGACAGGAAAACCATTACCAACAACGATTACGAAAATATTCTCATAAATTAAGATTAATCGTACAGAACGGTGTTGAATTATCTTCCGTCCACATTGCATTATAAATGAAATGTTACCCCTGATAAATGAAAACTGGATCGCCTCACGCGAATTCGAGCGTGTATTTCAAATTTTGAGTACGCACAGGTAGAACAAGAACGAGAGATTTTAAAGTCCCAAACGATCAAACGTGTCTGAAACTATCGAAAACGATACCGAACACGATTATCGTTGATTTCACGACCGACGTCAATGACGACCAAGTCGTCAACGATGAGTTATAGAGCTTCAACGTGCTTCCAGTCGATTCTACGTGTCAAAAATTATCGAAAACGATACCAAACACGGTTTTCTATCGATTCGACGATCGACGTCGACGACAGGTTCCTGTCGTTCGCCGCCAAAATCTATACAGCAAATTTAGGGTGTCTCGCGAGACTACCCTCAAAATTTCAAGTGAAAAGACGCAAAATTGCGGCCTGTAGCGTGGAGACAAACAGACGAACAAATGATCGAGTCCCAGGAGCCTCGCGTTCGTTATGGGAAGAGAAATTTAGAAATTTGAAATATTCAGAACTTAGGTATTTGAAGGTTAAGAAATTGAAGCACCTGGAAATGAGAGTGGTCCTTCCCTCAAAATTTCAAGTGAAAGGACGCAAAATTGCGGCCGGTAGCGCGGAGACAAACAAGTGCTGATCAAGTTCCATCATCAATAAAATATGGACTCGAACATCACTCGTTCCTCTTGGTCAATCTTGATCCCTCATCGGTCGAGTACACAATTGACCCACTTAAACGTAAATAAACTATCGGCAATCCATGCGTTTCGAAATCGTATCGCTTGATTTGTTGCGGCTAATTAATGCAGACGCTAACTCCGGCATATTGCACTCTAAACTGCAATATCGTTGCGCTAATGCGTGCGGATGCCGACCTATATGCGGAGAGATTCGCTATTTATGGTCTGCTATTTTATTTTATTCTATTTACGCTCGTTTTTTTTGCTAAATTGTTTGAAATATGTCCAGAATATACGCAAAAGTTATTTATTTCTATGGTGTCCTATATTCTTTTTAATATATTGCCATAATTTTGTACTTCTCAGAATTTGATTACTGTCATAATTCTTCCTAAAATTTTTTTAGTGCAATAATTTAATACTTGTCAAAATTTTGTGTTTACTAAGATTGTATTACTACTACAATTTTATACTTGTCAAAATTTTACCTTGCCATAATTGTGTTCTTATAAAAATTTTGTCTTTGCCATAATTTTGTACTTCATTTTGTTTTATTTTTTAAATATAGTTTCAAATAAGTATGACGTTTTCTTTCATCCATTAAGAATTATTTCGTGGAACAGTTTGAAACGTTAAATTAGTTTGCTATTTCTCACCCTCTCGCTATATCGCAAATTAATAAATGGATGGAAAGACGTTCGCGAAGGTATAAGACGAGTGGAAATTTGCAATATTGAGAGAAAGAGGAATTCAGCATATGGAAGATGTGAAAAGGGGAGCACAGGTTATGACATAATTGCTTAAGAAAGTTCAGATCGCGAATGTACGATAGAAGTAGTTCACTCGCATTTCGCAAAGATCGTGTTAGAAGTTGACTGCTTCCGCTTATTCGATTCTTTCTTTACTTTTCTTTGAAAAGGATCAAAAGCTATTAACTTAGATACTATTTTCCATGATACTTTTAACTAATGTATAAAAATTATTGCTTTTTAACACTTGTATGAATGAGAATGCAGAATAAATCTATTTGTATAAATAATATTAATAGTAGTATTATACAATACATAATTACAATAAAATAAAATACGATTTTGTGTTCGAATACTTTGATAAATAACTTACTTCAACTCAACATAGAAACTTGGTAAAATAATAATACAGTACATTTGTAAATTAGTGAAGCTGTGAAATAGTAGAATAGTAAAATAGTAAAATAGTAAAATAGTGAAATAGTAAAATAGTAAAATAGTAAAATAGTAAAATAGTAAAATAGTAAAATAGTAAAATAGTAAAATAGTAAAATAGTAAAATAGTCAAACAGTAAAACAGTAAAACAGTAAAATAGTAAAATAGTAAAACAGTAAAACAGTAAAATAGTAAAACAGTAAAACAGTAAAATAGTAAAATAGTAAAATACTAAAGCACTAAAATACTAAAATTCTAAAATACTAGCTCTAAAATACTAAAATACTAAAATACTAAAATTCTAAAATACTAAAATACCAAAATACCAAAATACTAAAATACTAAAATACTAAATTAACAAAATAATAAAACAGTAAAACAACAGTATCAAAACACTAAAATGGCTAGCACTGAACCAGCAATATAACAGTACAGTAAACCAGTAAAATAGCAATATAAGTCCACTAAAGCGCTAAAATCCCAAAAAGCAATTAATGTACATTAAAGTCGTTCGCGACTGTCCAAAACCGCACACACTCTGTCCAATCTCTAATGTCGAGTACCAACCTACTAAAACGAAATAGCTACAATTACTCGCTATCGTTATTCCTTGGCAACGAACATTTAAGAAACATCTGTGCCCAGTTAACATCCAGTGAAATCGGCTCGCACGTGTGACCGGCTAATGGAACACGTCTGGCTCGAATTTTCTACTAAATAATCGTTGATCATCGACCGCGAATTGCGTCGGCTTTCCTCCTTTCCCTCTTTCTCGCCTGTGAAACTGTCCGCGTGTCAAGTTCACCTCGTCAGATCCGTGAATCAGCCAACAGTGTCGTGACTATTTCTCGCCAAGGAGAGAAAAACCAACGAAAAAGAAATGCTGGACGACCATCGTGAAACGGCCAAGCGATCCGTGTCCGTTTTCGTTTCGACACAGAAGCGTGCTCTTTCGACACGCGATTCGATTCTGCGACTCCGCAGCCACCGGAAACGGAAGATGCATACGATAAAGGTACGATAACGATGATCCCAGGCCAGATTAATTAACGTTTTAGCAACAGATTGATTTCGTTGAAGAGTTTCGAAAATAAAAATTATGGGCCGAGGCTGTTGCGACATCGCGACGATTCGATTGCGACGCTGTTTAATCCGCGTTAATTGCCGCTGCGAAAATGGACGTTAGACACGTTTTACCAATTATCGACGATATCGTTAATTTTTATTAGTCAAAGCATTCTCTGTTCTGTGAGGTAGAGTTTTTTGGACCCGCTTCTTTTTATCGATGTCGGCTGATGTGGAGGTTGATGAGACAGTTTAATTAAATATTGATTGACGTAGGGTCAAGTTTAATTGAATTGTGGTGAATTGGTTTGTGTATGGTTAAAGTATAACAGTTTGAGTTCTGATGAAATGATTTATGTAAAATTGATAAATTGTTAAGTTGCATCAATTTGAGTTATGATGAATTCATTTATATAAAATTGCTAAATTGTTAAATTGCATCAGTGCGAATTGTGGTGAATTGATTTATGAAACGTTAAATTGTATCAATTTGAATTGTATTGAATTGGTTGTCGAGTGAAGTCGAGTCAAGTCGAATTATGTCAAATGGAATAGTTAGAATTGAATTGGGTTATGTTGAATTGTATCAAGCAAGATTAAAAATAGTAAAATGTAATTTATACTAAATTAAATTTAGTCAAATTAAGTTATATTGAATTCAATTGAGTCAAGTTGAATTATATCGAATTTAGTTGGTACTGAATTAAATTGAGTCAAATTGAATAATGTCGAATTTAGTTTCTATTGAATCGAATTAAGTTAAATTGAATTATGTCGAATTTAATTTGTACTGAATTGAATTTCATCAAATCGAATTACTTCTAATATAATTTATACTGAATTCAATAGCATCAAATTGAATCGCGTCGAATTCAATTGCATCAAATTACGTGGATTTAACTTCTGTTAAATTGCATGGCATTGGATTTAATTACGTCTAATTAAATTCTGTCGAACTGATTTGCATCAAGTAATTATAACTTTGAAATTTAAATTGAACGTATAATTACTGTAATAAATCTCGTTACATTTGTTAGCAAGCAGTTTAAAGAAAATTTAAATGGGTTAAGAAAACTTATGATAACAGGTAAGATTTATCTGATGAGAGAATTGTCTAAAGAATACTAGACAACTCTCAATAAAAGACAGTATCTAAAATATATTATACAACACTAAATAAGAGAATTATCTAAAAAATAATACACAACTCTCCATAAAAAAATTATCTACAAAATGATCCAATAATAAACAAACCAAATTTCTATAAATCCTTTAAATTCCACAATTTTCATTTCTTTAAATTCTACATTTCCAATTCTTCAAAACATATATCATACTAAACAAAACTCCTCCACAAAACAAAAAAAAAGAACGTAAAAGTATTATAAGATAAACAGTATGACGTAAGATCGTTTACGTGTTCGATTTTTATGGAAAGATAACTTCAACGTGAATAGAGTGTTGCCAAAGAAAACCTTGGATGCGTTTCATACGGAAACCGCGGAAATTTCTCGAAATAATTTTGAAATCGATCTTAACATGCACAAAGCTTATCATCAAAATACATCGCGCTTTGTATGCATACCGAACTATAAATGCGTTCGTTTTTTTATGGTTAATTAATCATGCACTTTGCGAAGCCCCGTACTAGTAACCTACTTTTCATACCAATAAACGATTTCTTTGGTCCACTTAGAACAGAAGATGGCCAAGTCCGTTCTTCCCCTTCTTCTTGCCATTCCCCACGTGTAGTTTCTCATTTGGTAGCCCTCCATCTTGGTATCGGTCGGTAAGTACGATTTCTTATATACCATTTCAGAAATATTGCCAAACGTAAAAGATCTACATTTGTTTGTCTAAACCATAGGATGCAATTTTGCGTCTTTTCGCTTGAAATTTTGAGGGTAGGTCCACCCTCATTTCCAGGTCCTTCAATTTCCTAACCTTCAAATACCTAAGTTCTGAATATTTCAAATTCCCAAATTTCTCTTCCCATAACGAACGCGAGGCTCCTGGGACTCGATCATTTGTTCGTCTGTTTGTCTCCACGCTACAGGCCGCAATTTCGCGTCTTTTCACTTGAAATTTTGAGGGTAGTCTCGCGAGACACCCTAAATTTGCTGTATAGATTTTGGCTGCGAACGACAGGAACCTGTCGACGACGTCGATCGTCGAATCGATAGAAAACCGTGTTTGGTATCGTTTTCGATAATTTTTGACACGTAGAATCGACTGGAAGCACGTTGAAGCTCTATAACTCATCGTTGACGACTTGGTCGTCATTGACGTCGGTCGTGAAATCAACGATAATCGTGTTCGGCATCGTTTTCGATAGTTTCAGACACGTTTGATCGTTTGGGACTTTAAAATCTCTCGTTCTTGTTCTACCTGTAGGTACTCAAAATTTGAAATACACACTCGAATTCGCGTGAGGCGGTCTGTAGACCCACTAATAAGAATATTTTAAACTGTTCGATCATAATTAATATTTTCAAAATTGTTTCAATTTTAATCCTAGAAAGATCAATGTAGTGTGATTAGATATTAATGAATGCGTGATATATTTTAGAGAATTTTAAGAGAAATTCGAATAGAGTTTAATTAATACTTGTTAATTAACGGATGATGAGATGCAAATTAATATTTGGTTGAATGCAAATTACCTTATGCTATGGCTTCCATTTGACAGGAATTAATTAATATTTAACTTCACGTAGATAATTATTAATTAATGTATTCTAACTTACCTCTCATGTCTGCAATGAAAGAAGAAAAATCCAGAAATAAAACATTTGTTATTGGAACTTTGCAATAAATGCTTTTAATAGATTTCGATCTGTTTTGTCCGCGCTCTATAATATTATATAATATATATATATATATATTTATATAATCGATTTTCACTTCGTAACCTTCGATAGTGCCGCGCTAGAATGACAGTGTCTGCGATAACAAGTATTACAATAATCATAATCATAATAATCATAATAATTAATAATAATGATGACGATACTAATAATAACGACATTGATGCCGATAATAATAATAGTAATTCGAGTCGTTGACTGTAAAAGTGGCTCGATTGTATTGCTCCCCGAATTTCGAAGGCATTTGGAGTACCGGAAGTACTCCGGCTAATTAGTCTGCAAATATTAGCTCTAAGCTTCTTTTTTTTTCTAATTTCTTTATTTCTTTCTCTCTCTCTTTGTTTCACGCTCTCATACTCATTCATTCGTTCTTACATTCGTGAACAGAAAATTCATTCTCTGAAACGTTTACGCCATTTTACAATCAATCTTCCGGTTTTCTGCAACGTGAATTAAACGAACGATCACGAATTCTGCCGCGATCATTATCGCGGATCACCTTTGTTCTCGAAGATTATTTGCAGATGAGCGATGGGGTTGTTTGAGAATTTTTACTCGATCGATTATAAATTTTGTGAATTTTTACCGTGAAGTTGGATAATTTTGTATTAAATTTTGACTGAATAAATTATTTTGATTGATTTTAAAAAAATTATGTTTTTACTAATAACGTGTATGTAAATTTCATAAGTTCATAAGACATTATAGTAAGTTTTTAAATCTGTTAAATAATATAAGCAGCTATATAAATTGATTAAATACATTTCAAACTGCTACACAAATTAATTCCATAAATTTAATATCAAAGATAAACATTCTAAGAACTAATAATTTCAAGAAGCTAGTAATTTTAAAAATCAATAAATTAAAAATTTCGTTAAAAATAATGAGTTAATACTGAGCAGATTTGTACATATAATTAAATATATATATAATAATACATGTAATTAATTAACATAATAAATACATTAATTCGTAAACGAAACATTGTATTATTTTTGACTATCCAACATTTTAAAAATGATAAAGAAACAGTAATTTTTGCCCATCGCTGATAAATGCAAATCTTCGAGCAAGCATGCATTTATTCGTATAAATAGGTGATGATGAGCGATCATTTGAATTTTCGCGCGTTCGTTTGCTCGCTATTTCGTTGGTTACCTTGAACCTGGCCTCGATATCTCAATTCGATGTTGTGTATCGAAATCAAAAGCAACGAACAACGGATAGCTAGCTTTTACGGTGCACGTGCCCACGAAACCATGTACAGGGTGGTCAATTTCAAATTTATCTCAATAAAAATTTCATATTCTATGATCGAACAGCAACAATTACTTTTTTATTTTAGATACTCGAAATGTTTTACTTTATTTTAGTTTTAGAATTTTGGGATTTTTCGATTTTAGAATTTTAGAATTTTAGAATTTTGGGATCTGATGATTTTAGAATTTTTAAATTGTAGAATTTCAACATTTACGAAATTTCTCAAACAATTTAACGTTCTAGATCTCTAGAAATATAACATCTCTCAATTCATAATACTTGAAAACTTTAGAATTTAAGAATTGTAGAATTTTTACTCTTTGAATATCTAGAATTTATAAATTTTAAATTCCAGAAATTTTACAATTTTAATTTCCCTTTTTTATTACAGAAATTAATCTTTCTTTCGATCCTAGAATAATCAATCTTAATTTCTTACAAATTCAATTATAATTTCTTTAAAATGGATCACCCTGCATATCCATCGTTTATATGTATAATACTAAAGTTTCGCGTGCTTTGTGTCGAGTGTTCCCTTCGCTAACACGAGCACAGATAATTAACTCCTCATTATGCATAATTAAAATTATAATTTGATGAACTTGATAAAACCTGAATTTAAAATAAATTTCATAAATAATTCACTCTCCAGCTTCATCTACACTTACACATGAATTATTTTAATATATTATGTAAATACATTAAAGTACAATAATAAAGTTTGTTAAATCTCCAAATACGAAATATTTCACTTTTAAATTTAAAATATCAACCATTCGTTCACTCTTTAATATTGTACTCTAATATACTCTCTTTTTACATAAAATCTCACAAGGAATTTACATAAAAATCCACAGTAAAAGTACACGATTCAGAGCCATAAATGACCTTGAAATCTTATTAAAGTAACAGAAGATTTCTATTATTCAAAAGAATATCTAATTTTGAAATTTAAATTGTCAACATTGTAATACTATTTACTTAAAATCTCACAAGTGATTTAAATAAAAAGAATTATGTAATTTGAAAGAACATAACCTTGAAATCTGATTTAAAGAAAATTTTACATAAAAATCTGATACAAGAAAAATTTATTTCCAATATGTATCTAAAACTGTGTAACTTTGTTCTGAGGGCTTTTCTTATACAACAATAAATAAAGAAGATATTTACACGTAAGTATACTCGGTTGCGACAACAAAATGGCGGACTCGTGCACGCGTCAGGACGCCATTGACCTCGGCTACAATGAAATTCAAGCGAAAACACTCGTACGAACACTAATTGCGTGATGAATCTCCTTTATTAATTAAATAAACTCTGCTCTCCGCTAACTTCCTCCATTTTGAAAATCTACGCTAAGGACTAGGATAATAGGATAAATTGAACTACACGCAATCAACAAGCCCCCATTCGTCAAGTAATCTCGTAAACAAGACTCGATCGCGTTTACTTCTAGAGGGTTGCAATCTTCTTCTTCTTTCACCGTTTGTCCCTAAGAATTCTAAAGTCGTCTAGCTTAAACGTAAGTGATACGAAATCGTACAAGCAAGTTTCTGTTTTTGTATGAAGAGATGGTGACACGATGTTCGCGAGAGAAAGAGGCTCTTCGTTTTTTTTTTCTTTTTTTGGGTTTTCAAATACTCGAGCTTCTTTTTCTTCGAGATCGTTCATAACACGTGGTTATTACAATGTGTTGGGTGTTTCGACGTAAATGGTACGAGAAAATTTTATGTGAATATGTGAACGTTTGTCTATAAAATATATGCATGTATAAAGTGTATTTTGTATAAACATATATTTATTAAATATATTATATGAATATATATTTATTAAATATATTAGACAAACATATGTTCATGAAATATACTACATAAACATGTATTCATAAGATATATTGTGTGATTAATGAAACATTTTATAATACTGTTCTTTTTAATCTTCATTTTATAAAATGACACCTTGAACCCCAATTGTGTAATAATACACACTGCAGCAAGGTGATGAACTGTTACGTTGGGTTCGAACGTGTTAATACACTGAAATAATGAAATAAAAATAGAAATGAACAACAATTTTGACTAGTCTTAATCATTAATTACATTAATACCATTATTTTGATAAAAGGTGACAAATTGAAACAATATTAAATTACAGATTTTTTAAACAATTTATAAAGAAAGTTACTGACAAATTTGAATTAAATTAAAATATACACGGAATCTCTCTTGTTAAACAAAATACAAATATTTATTAATAAATGCAAATTACTTAAAAAGTCAAATTCTTTAAAAAGTAAATTTTGTACACAAGGAACTTCATTTTATATTTTTAGTAACGTAAAATTACATATATACAAGGTGTTAAAAATAATTGCAAATGTATGCAAATCTGCAAACTAAATATAAAAATGCAAAAATAGATGTGGAAAATGTAATTTTAATTTTCTCGTTTATTTTCTTCACATAAATTCGGTATAGTTTTCTGGTACCATTTACGCCCGAAACGCCTAGTATATAACTAACTGCATAAATACTCTGTGTATCATTAATTCTACATAAAATGTACGCGTGTCTTACATGAATGTTGCATCGACTACTCGCCGGATGTTGATCGTGACAGACGGAATCTTTTTGCGATCGACGATATTTCTTTCTTTTCTATATTTTTTTTGTTTGCGTGTCGTCGACGAAATAATCGTCGTCCGTGTTTCGCTATAGAAAACGGCGCTGAAAAATCCCTAGATTTAGAGTGCCAGGATGTCACGTGGCTTTGAAAAAACTCGCTAAGAAATACGGCTTGGATTGCATTGGCGAGATCGATCGATCATGCGTCGATCGGATCACGATACTTAATAGCAAATAGTGTTTATGTAATTATTTATAGTTACTTTGGTATAGTCATATCACACTAGAGACCGTGGTGTCTGACGGGTATCGTCCTTTTGACATCCGCTTTCAGAGCTCCGCCTGCAGAACCCTAGAAAATAAAAAGTACCATTCAAACGTATAGAGATTTCAAAATTATTCAAGTTTTTATTATTTTATGATATAAATAGCTGATTGCTGAATAATCACATGATGCAGTGATGTAGAGAACAACTGATTATTAAATAATATGACATTGTGATATATGCAACAATTAATGATCGAATGAAATGATATAGTGATATAGGGAACCATTAATAAATTAAATAATTGAAAAATTGAGTGATGGAACAATTAAGTAATTTAAGAATTGAATCCTCAATAGATGTAGGAATTGTAAAATTGAGAAGTTACAAAATTGAAAAATTGAAGAATTGAAAAATTGAAGAATTGAAGAATTGAAAAATTGAAGAATTGAAGAATTGAAGAATTGAAAAATTGAAGAATTGAAGAATTGAAAAATTGACAACCTGAAAATTTGAAGAATTAATAAAATTAACAAATTGAAGAACTGAAAACTGAGAATTTAGGACTTGAATATTTGGGAAATTAAATATTGGGGACATGAATAATAAAAATGTTATAAATTCAAAATTAAAAAAATTGAAAAAATGACATACCTGTCATTGTTTAGCGGACTTGAACCTAGCAAGTTTCAATTGCACCGGGTTTGAAACTTTCACATGGACCGCAATATCTTCTACTGGAGCTTCGCGAACATCTTGTCCACCAACTGCCACCACTCGATCTCCTTTGCAAATTTTTCCACATTCCAATGCACTGCCTCCGGGTATCTATTCAAACGTATTAAAAATACAATGAAATACCTCGAATATTATATTAATTAGGAATAATTTGAAACAGATTTTATTGTTAAAACTGATGTTAGATTACCAAGTCTGACACGTATGCTCCTTTTCCACTCTTATATCCTGTCAGACAGAGACCAGCTCCTTTGCCAGATTTCTTTTGTAATTCCACCTCGATTTCTTCCTCTGGTTTCTCTTGTCGATGGACTACCATCACAATCTAAAAGTTCAAACAAAACTTGGTCACATTAAAACTACCACATGCTTGAGTACACCATATTTAACATTAGAGCTACTAGGGTTAAATATACACTTTTGCATTGAAAATAGAGTGCAAATATAAATAAGTAATTATTGAAACATCAATTGCAATAATTACATTTGTAATTATTCTTTATCTCAACAAAATATAATAGACATGTCGATTAATGAACAACAATAAAATTTCATAATATAAAATGTGAAACCTGAAACCAGCCATTTTGACTGGTAGATAGTTCTACTACCAATTTTAAATAAAACATATTAATTTAAATAAGACAACATATTAGTTTAAATATAAGATCGCTTTAAATTCAAATACAAAATAGTTTATCAGTCTAGTTTTTTAAACAAAATACAGTATCACATTAGTTAAATTGTAAGAAATCTTGAAAATAATATGTACCGTTCCCAAAGCTTTCAAAACAGCTGCATGAGCTTTTTCGTGCTCGATCTCTTTGAAACTCTTATTACACATGTCCAGTATTTCATCTCCAGACTGCAATCGTCCATCTTTTCCTGCTGCTCCATCGGGAAATACCTCGAGTATGAACACCTTTTTCTGAAATCAAAGAATACAAATTTTTGTGCAAGTGTTATATATTACACGCATTTTAGTAATTTTTAGAATAAAGAATATTACCAATGGGGTGTCTGAACCACCTGCTATGGTGAAACCAATGCCTTTGTCCTTTTCTTTTTGGAATTCTATCGTCGTGTCTTTTCCGGTTACAATTTTGCAGTCCTTTGGATCTTGTGGGGGTTCTGGTTCCTTTGGTTTCTCTGGCTCCTTTGGTGGAGGTGCTGAAACATATTTTATAAAAAAAAAAGTTAATAAATTTTCTGTTATATAAACACTGAAAGAGAAGTAAAATTATGTAAGACTACAATGCAATATAAAATGGAATTAAATAAAATTGAAACACAATATGAAATAGAATTAAGTAAAATTGAAACATAGTATAAAATAAAATTGAAATAAACACAACAAAAATACAATGTAGAATAAAATATTAAAAAATTGACAAATAAACTAAATTATAATTGAAAAAAATTAAATTAGAATGTAACACAAAGTTAAATAAAATGGAAACACAGTATTGTAATAATTAAAACACGAATAAAATCTTATTTACGTTTTTCTTCAGGGACGATGCCCTTTGCTCTATCTTCCTCTTCCTTTGCAACTTTGCTTTGATTAGGATTACATACTGTGAGAGTCACCACACCTTCTGCTTTCTTTAACAAGCTCGTTGCCTATGGATAAACAAAAAATAATATCAGTTTTAAATTATTAAAAACAATATCTAATTTAATCAAGTACAATTTGCATTAAAAATAATTATTAGGGTTGTGTTCCATTTAACTTACTTAGTATTAAATTATTTAGATATATTAATAACTGTTTTTCATTTTTGCTTTTTGTTAAATAGTAAGTATTATTTAGTATTATTCAACATTAATTGTACTAATTGCATTTCTTCTCAGTATTAAATACTGTATTTTCAATACCAAACTTGTAAATTTCAATGTAAATTATAATTCAATGTAAAACACTATGTTCCAAATATTTATATTTCTATGATATCAAGTTCCATTTCTGACACATTCTTTTAAATATGAAATATAATTCTGACCTTCATTTTAATGTTAAATCTCCAAATATTCTTGAAATAAGTATTACATTTCTCGCACAAGTATTCTCTTTATCAACTACTACTATTTCACATACTGAATTTTCAAAAAGAGTTTAAATTACCTCATCGTAAGTCGAGCCAAGCAAACAGTCCATATTAACAGCAAGTATCATATCACCAACTTGCAGACCAGCCTGTAAAACGCAAAGAAGAACGAGAATGACCCAGTTTCATGTACAATGAGACGAGAAATAAGTTTTCTACTTGTCGAACAATTAGTATTCGCTACACGTTTGATGCACTGTTTTCCAATTAAAAAATAGAATCACCTGTTCAGCGGCGCTGCCTTCTTGTATGTCAGAGATGAATATACCTTGGCCAACCTCCGCGTGTTTTCCTTCAATGATCATTATGCCCAATCCATACTGACCCTACACATAGAAAACCTACGTGTAGTAATCGTAAGGCTCCATCACTATCCTCTCTGTTTTTTGGTAAAACTTGCCTTTTTCACTGGGATATTCCGCACGCCTTTGTACTGGCTGAATGTGTTCTATAACAGTAAATAATATTCATATTTGTATGACAAATATTCATAGAAGAGAATTTATATCATTTTTATAGTTTTGGTGCATAAGATCTTTCAATTTGGTAGGTGAATTCTTAAAATGTAGATCTTATTATTCCTAAATTTGTACATTATCAAATCTCTATATTCCCAAATTCCTGTATATGTGAATTCTTATATATTAAAATCTATATATCCCTAAATTTGTATATTCCTAAATCACTGTATACCAAAATTCTTGAATATCCCAACCTATACACTTCCAAATATCTACATTCCCAAATCCCTACATAGACAAATACCTATATCCCCAAATCCCTACATTTCTAAATTTCTACAATCCCAAATCCTTACATCACCAAACCTCTACCTCCTCAAATACCTACACTCCCAAATCTCTACATTCCCAAACCTTTACCCAAATTCCTATATCCCCAGATACCTACATTCCCAAATCTCTACAACCCCAAATTCCTACATCCTCAAATCCTTACAACCCCAATCTCTACATCCCCAATTTCCCACATCTCTAAATTCTCAAATATCCAAATCCCTAAATTACTAAATCTCTACATTTCCAAACCTCTACATCCCCAGAGACCTATATTCCTAAATCTCTACAACCCCAAATTCCTACATCCCCAAATCCCTACAACCCCAAATTCCCACATCCCTAAATTCCTGCATTTCCAAATTCTCAAATATCCAAATCCCTAAATTACCAAATCCTCACATTCCCAAATTCCTATATGCCCAAATTCCTATATCTCCAAATCCTTATGTCTTCAAATCCCTATTATCTCCAAATCCTAAACCCCCAATCCCTATATCCCCAAATCTCCAAACTTGTAACTAAATAAAATTCTTCCTAAACAAATCAGTGACACTACTAGTACATCCTTAGTCATTCAAATTCTCTGAATTCTAAAAATGTCCTAGTAATCCTAAATTCTCTGAATTCTAAAAATGTACCAGTAATTCTAACTGTCCTGAATTCTAAAAATGTCCCAGTAATCCTAAATGATATTACTTGCAAATAAGAAGTGGAATATAAAAGTGATATTTGATGAGAGAATTTTAGTTAAAATTCTTGAAGTTGTGTCGTGGCAAATATTTGATATTATCGAGTGCCTACCTCTTCGAGCGACGGAGGGAATTGAACAATTGGTTTCACGGCGAGATCATCAAGGGCCTTGCTCCTCCTGCGATCAGAGAGTTGTATTTCAATTAGTTGCATTAAAGGTGTCGAAATACACGAGAAGAAAGAGTATGGTGTTACCTAAGAACGACAATTTTGAAGTTGGTGCCTGCCATGCCTTTTATCATGGCGGATGCGTTCAGGTGACATCGTCCTTGTAATACGCGGCCATTTACCTGAATATTTAAATGTTATTACGAATATTATTATATCGAATTATTGATAAAATTGTAAATACAATACGTAAAACAATTGTTGATAAAATTTTTAACATAATTTTATTAATGTCACTGTTGACATATGTAATAAAAATTATTGATGTAATTGTAGATGTAATACATAACAAAAGTTATTGATAGAATGATAGAAACAATAAGTAAAAAAACATTATTGATAAAATTGCAGATGTAATTATGTAAAATAATGCACAAAATTGTTAAAAGAATACATAATAAAAATGATTAATAAAATTATTCATGCAATACGTAATCAAAATTACTGATACGATTATTAAAATGATATGCAACAATTATTACATGAATTATATTAATGAGATGTATATTAACATGAAAATTTATGCTGCATTCTAAGATTATTAATTTTCAAATTGTAATTCGTATACATCATATACAAATGCAGAACTATTTATAATAATATTTTAACAATGTTCGAAGTAGTAAAAAAAGGATTTGTAGATTAATCTCGAAGTTTGTCAGAAAGAAACTGCATTAAGCGTAAAAAGGAAAATTGAAAATTGTAAAAGAGATTATAAAATGCGTACCTCGAGTATCTCATCACCGACCACAAGCTCACCCCCTTTGTGAGCTGAACCCTTTGGATTAAGGCCACAAATGAACACCGCCATTCGATTTCGATCCTTGTGTCCTGCTAACGAAATACCTAATCCACGTCTGTCTTTTTCCACTTTTACCATCAGCACTTTGTGTCCCAACCCGTGGTATTTCTTTTGAACTTTCACTGTAACAAGAACACGACCCTTGTAATTAGAACGGATAGACAGGAAATTTAAATTGAACGAATTCAATTTTTAGATAGAACAGATATAATTTATTCTAGTACTATGTATTCTATTTTAAATTCTTAAGGATTATTTAATAATTGTTCATTTAATTTTTGAATAATTTTGTTAATTCTGAAAAATTAATAAATGAAGATACTAGTAAAGAATCGTTAAAATTTTTATAAATAGTGGATATGTGCATTTGATGTAAAGGAAAAAGTATATTTATTTAATGGTGTACGTACTGTTTGTATAGCCGTATTCATCTTCTTGCTCAGGATCCGCATCAATTTCCGCTTTGCTACGTTTCACATTTCCGGCACTCTTTCTCGAAATCTAGAAGAAATTATTTAAACTGTTTCCTTTGAAATTTATTATTACAATAAATATTATAGTATTTATCGTCCTGAAAATATTAATAAGTTATAGTGATGCAAATGTGGAGTATAAGTACCTCCATTCCAGCTTTGGTATAAACGTTTCCTTCAAGTTCACGCGTGTCTTCTTCAGAACTCTCGTCTGAAGAATACTTCCGTCTCGGGGGTTCTTCTGGTTTCGAAGCATGATCTTCCTTCTCTTCACTCACTTCTCGTAAAATACCTGGATTGGAAGGCGGTGATGGCGCCTTCTTTCGAATCGACTTTTTCATGGAGGATCTGCAATTTATAATAATATTTAAATATAATCAGATTTAAAATCGTATATTATATTTCTGCTGATTAGAGCACGAAAATAACACTTGTAACACATCACTTTATAGTTAAAAGTCTAATAATAATTACTGCACACATTTTTTGCTGATATTTCCAATACAAAATGGCTGACTGCCAGTTACAACAAACAATAAATTATTTTGGAACGTAAAAAGTCCCATGCAATTTGATGACAGAAAAGTGTCACAAAATGTCACTTATATTATATCAAATTAAAGCTTAAAATCTAACAAAAATATCTATATGCTCCATTGATATTCTTCGTACAAAATGGCTGATTAGTAATTATAACAAGCAATGAACAATTTTGGGACACAAAATCTGACATAATTCGAGGACAGACAATTATCACGAAATAACACTTATGGCATATCAATGTAAGTTTATAGTTTAACAAATACGTCCACTAAAACATTTAATCGATGTTCATAATTCAAAACGACTACCTCTTCATTAAAGCAAACAGTGAATAAAGGAGTCCATCAGTTTACAACTGCTGACATTGCCCATTAATAAATATTTAATAATCACTAATTGTTTCAACTTGTTTATGTAATCATTTTCATGAAGTTTATAACTTCAAATTAATATGCCATGCACAGCAGCTTGCAACGCTTTTATGTCATCAAATCGTATTAGACTTTACACGTTCCTTAATTATTCATTGTTTGTTGCAATTGGCGGTCAGCCATTTTGTATTAAGAAAATCAATAAAATGTTTATGTAAGCATTTTTATGATGCTTTGAGCTTTAAATTGATGTATTATAAGTGGTATTTGAGAATACTTTTATGTCATGAAATTATTTTCAAACTTTCTGTGTTTCGAAATTGTTTGCTTTTTGTTAGAATTGGTAATCGGCCATTTTGTGTTCGGAATATTCATGTGGAAATTATCTAGTTATTTTCAGTACATTTTAAACTTTAAATTGATATACTATATGTGGTATTTGAGAATACTTTTATGTCATGAAATTATTTTCAAACTTTCTGTGTTTCGAAATTGTTTGCTTTTTGTTAGAATTGGTAATCGGCCATTTTGTGTTCGGGATATTCATGTGCAAATTATCTAGGTATTTTCAGTACATTTTAAGCTTAAGATTAATATATTATAAGTGATATTTTAGAATACTTTTATGTCATGAAATTATTTTCAAACATTCTATGTTTTTATTCTACATTTAAAATGTTATAAATGTTATAAATTAATTTACCTTCGCGAACTGGATCCCGCGCCATCTGAAGCTCTTGTACTCTGCCTTCTGAAATCTGATCTTGAGCTACTCTGCCTTTCTCCGTATTCAGAACCCTGGAACACAAGAACAATTTCATTTTTATTAATAAGAATTCGAAACTAACATAGAAATTACCTCAAATTTTATTTCACAAAATTCTCAAACGAATATTAATTATTTCCACTTTGAAATAAACTATATATTTCAAAGTATAAATTTGTATAAAATAAAAATTGAAAAATAAATTGTATAATTCAAACAATAAAGAATAATTTAATTCCTAAACAGATATTTCTGTACTAAAATTTTTTTACACTTTGACAAACTGTGACAGAAGTACAAACATTAAACAAAACATTCCCACAATAATTAACTAACTTTCACATCAGTGATCATCGTGTAAGCTATCCCTTCAAAACTTAATTAACACTCCATTTTAATTTCTTATTTTTATTACAAGAAATGTTACAAATGTTCAAATATAATTATTCTCTGTGTAGTAAGAAAAATAAAAGATCCCAAAAAGAACGAATGCATCTAGAAACAAAATGTCACGCGTCGACACCGAGAAAATCACTTTCAATAAACGAAAACCACAGGAAACGTTCAAGTTCAATTCAAAAACATGTGTCGACCGAAATCGACACCTGTAACCTAACCTTCGCAACATCAAAATGTTGCAACCTTCGACACGCTTGGAACACGAGAAAACACGCGTTGATCGTTCGAGAATACATTTGTAGCCGGAACAAACTTAGAAATCCGCCATCGGTCGATCAATTACCAGCAGCTTCGTTCTATATCGAATTCCCGCGCAAGAATACGTAATGTACGTATATTAATTCCAAGAAACGATCAAACGCGAGATAGATTTTCTAAAATTGGTTGCGATGCTTACGTCTGTACAAGAACAACGTGTTCCAAGTGGTCGATTCGGAGTTATTATGTAAAACGTAGGGGAGGACTCTTTGGACTACCTGTCTCCGTAACTGAGCGTACACTTATGACTATACTTAAGTAACATTTTCAATTTTTGTCTGAAAAATATTAACTTTTTGAAATTTTTAGTTTCATACATTTTCTAAGTCAGATATTTCAAAGATTTATATTTTTGTTTGGTTACTGTGTAAATAAATATTATGCAAAATTATACATAATTTGTATTTTATTTTTGTTTGGATATTGTGTAAATAAATATTGTGCAGAATTATGCATAATTTGTATGTATTTTATTTTTGTTTGGACATTGTGTAAATAATTATTGTGCAGAATTATGCATAATTTGTATGTATTTTATTTTTGTTTGGACATTGTGTAAATAAATATTGTGCAAAGTTATGCATAATTTGTATGTATTTTATCTTTGTTTGGATATTGTGTAAATAAATATTGTGCAAAATTATGCATAACTTGTAAGTATTTTATACTTGTTTATGTACTGTGTAAATAAAGTTTGTACTCTGTGAACATATTTATATTATACTTATTGTTTTTTAATATAAGTAGAATATAAATATTTGTAGTATAGTATAAATTGATAATATAAATACTGTAATATAAGTTTACACAAATATTGCAATATAATATAAATGGTATGACATAAATTTGCAATAATGCTTTGAAATAATATAAAATATTAAATTTATTATTTAACATATCAATTAAAAATTTAATAAACTAAAGTAGCAGATATCATTCCACAAATATGTTTTGAAAAGTGACCGTGATATTTTAAGGAACGAAAAGTTAGATTCGCAGGTTTTCAGAGGGAATTTTAGTCCATCGCTAACGAGATCATTCCGTTTCCACGCGTTTTCCCGTTGACCCCAAGTCATAACAATCGATTCCGTTGACCGAATTAATTTACATCGAACACAATCGAACACGGCCAATTCCCGCGCTTTTTCTCGCAGCTCGATACCGA
Organism: Megachile willughbiella; assembly: GCA_945859595.2. NCBI lineage: Eukaryota > Metazoa > Arthropoda > Insecta > Hymenoptera > Megachilidae > Megachile > Megachile willughbiella. The sequence continues at coordinate 7,773,858 of OX243807.1, forward strand.
ACAAGGTCTTCTCTTTCTTCCGTCTATTTTCTCTCGCGGCCATTAGCTAATTGTACGGTTCGATTCGATTATACTGCTCGATTGTTGCCATTCAACTGAAATTTAACATTCTGAAGGGATAGTTGATTTACTGCGCGTTTTATCCGAGCTTCTTCGCTATTTTATTGCCAGCTTTTGTGTTTATGTTCAAGGTGCTTTTATGCAACGTGCTTTTGAGATTATACAATGAACACTTTCTGTGTTTATGTATTAACTTTTATTATTCTACTGAAATTTTAAGGAAAATTTATTGAGTTACATTCTGTGTTTATATATTAAACATCTAATATGTCACTCAAGCTATATGGAAAAATAAATATGAGTTTATGTTTTCTTTGTTCTCATTGAAATGTCGCTCTGAAGCCTCATTTTTTCACTTCAGGTCAAAAGAAAAATTACTTTCCTTCCTAGAATACCTCATGTATCATGTTCATAAATTCCTAAGCTCTCAAACGTAATCGATAACAGGCACAATAGAGAGGACACACCGGGTGCGTCATATATTCGTACGAAATTGATGACAGAAAAGTTATAAAATTGAAATTGATGTAGGATTATAAATGATACAATACCTGAATGATTAATTTATGTACTACAATATTTAGCCAAACATTATGTTGTTCTGGAAAATGTGTCCTCTATTATTTAATACAGTAGACGCACCAGGTGCGTCTTAAAAGACATTATAAAATTGAATTTGACGTTGAATTATAATTGAAATGTATGACTAGTGTATATAATACAATGAGCAAAATACTATTATTTTTAAAAATGTATCCTGTATTTAATATAATAGAAGACGCACCAGGTGCGTCTTAAAAGAAATTATAAAATTGAAATTGACGTTGAATTATAATTCAAATATATGACTGGTATATATACTATAATTAGCACAATACTATTATTTTTAAAAATGTATCCTGTCTTATTTAATATAATAGAAGACGCACCAGGTGCGTCTTATGAATAAATTGATATTAGGATTGACATTAGTTTTAACCAAAAGAATAACTAATTGTAAGTTATTAATAGTCTGTAATAGAAAAATACGGTACAAACATTAATCTTCCTTCATATACAAAATAACCAATGACTCACCATGTGCGTCTTACAAGGGACGACCATAAAATTAAAATTGCAGTTGATATAATTAATAAACGAAAACAATAACTAATCGTAAGTTATTAATATGCAACAGAAGAACACGAAATAAACATTCTACCTTAATATCCAGAATAACCAATGACTCACCATGTGCGTCTTACAATGTACAACCATAGAATGAAAATTTCAGTGGATATAACAAATATTTATAGTCTCCACGGAACAGTAAGTAAAAGAACACGATGTCATTATAAAAAAGAAAGTATAGTGAAGTGACAGAAACGAATTAGGTGCAAAAGAAAGGACTCACTTGTGTCGCCTCCGGCGTGGTGGATCTGACAGGAGACGTCCTCTGTCCAAAGGATCCCGTGGGTGCTCCCGAACGGTTCCTGCCGCTGTGTTTCCTCGTCAATCTTCCTCCCTCGTCCGTTTGGCCATCCGTGTCGTTCTCGTTGTTCTGCAAATACGAACGACACCATCAGTTCGTTTGAATATCCTTCGGACAGCCGAAAAGCGGCGAGAGCGGACTACTCGACTCTCGGTGGACGAGAAAAATTTATTCCAACTGCTATATTTGATGGTACCCGTGCAACCGAATTTCGAGTGTAGCGATGGACATTTCATTCAATTGTTTATGCAAATTTATGGATTTATCTGTTTTTGCATTTTTGAGCTTTCAGGTTTTTTCATTTTTACGCTTTCGATCGCACTGTTAGATTTGCAGATTTTTATTTTTTCAGGTTTTCAAATGTTTAGTATCTCAAATTTTCTAATTTTTTAATTTTCTAGTTTTCGAATTTTCAAGCTTTCAAGCTTTCATGTTCTCAGGTTTCCTAACTTTCAAGTTTCCAAATATTTAATCTCTCAAATTTTCAAATTTTTTAATTTTCTAGTTTTCGAATTTTCAAGCTTTCAAGCTCTCAAGTTTTCAGGTTTCCTAATTTTCAAGTTTTCAAATATTTAGTATCTCAAATTTTCTAATTTTTTAATTTTCTAGTTTTCGAATTTTCAAGCTTTTAAGCTCTCAAGTTTGCAGGTTTCCAAATTTTCAAATTTCCAAATATTTAATCTCTCAAATTTTCAAATTTACAAATTTCCATAATTTCATATTTTCAAGTTTTCAAGCATTTAATCTGTCAAACGTTCAAATTTTCAAGTTTTCATTTTTTTAAGCTTCCACGTTCTTACATTCTCAAGCTTTCAAATTTTTACGAACTCAAATTTTCAAATTTTCAGAAATTCAAACTATTATAAAATAAAATCATGGTTAATAACCTACATCAAGTACTTGCACCCCTTATCAAACTGTTGACACATGAACCAATATGACTCACATGGCTTTCAGCTGCCATCTTGTGTGACGCGAATTCTTACTATTTTACAAATAATTATCTCCAAAACGTTCAAAACCTACTAATATTTAATTTCGAATGGTTCACTAAATAATTCCATCACTACTCTCGTACTGAATTATTGACAAAAAAGTTACAGCTCGACGAATTGAGTGATCCGCTCTCTGAAATGTGATTGATAAGTGTACACACGAGACTTGCACTGAATCTGTTTCAATTGATCAATGAAAAACAGATCATTTTCACAACACCACTTCATAACCATAAATCTTCATCTATTACCCATTTTGGTAAATTACGAGTTGTACATATCAAATAATCAAATACTACCTTTATTTTTAGCGACACGAAATTATATTCCAGACACTATTTAAATTTAAACTCAAACTTAAATTTAAATTTAAACCATTTTTCTCAATACTTGAGAAATTAATTCGAAATTAATAAATTTTTGTCAAGCTTAAAAAATTCTTCAATGAAACAAAAAATTTTGTTCAAACTTAAGAAATATTTTTCTAACTTGAGAAATTATTTGAGAAGTTACGACCTTCAAGCTGTCCTTGAATATCAAGATGTTCATTGATTAATTGAAACAGATTTTATTTCACTGACTGGGCTCAAGGATCTGTGAATCACCTGTATTAAATGTTAATTAGAGAATTAATTAAGGTGTACCTGTGAATAGGGATTCTACTTGTGTATGTGTGATGTGTAGTGATGAATAGACTGTGGACATTCATGCAAATGTGTTATGCATATTTTTCTATATTTTCTCTTTCGATTTTCTATATTTTTACATTTTCTCTCTCATTTTTCTATATTTTTACATTTTCTCTCTCATTTTTCTATATTTTCTACATTTACATTTTCTCTTTTAGTTTTCTATATTTTATTAGATTAATAACTCAGACGTTTATTAATAAACCACTGACCCAATTAATTCATTCGATTTGTCTATAGATTTATCTATACAGAGTTTATCTGCATTTTGCATAAAAAGTTCTTTACAACACGTGCACAAATGTTCACAGTCTAATCAATACTGAATTGGATTTTATTTCTTTTACATGATTGATAGGACAATGGCCTCTAAATTGCATACATGAACAATTTAATAAATAAAAGTGTTCTTCACAATTTTCTTTCTTTGAACTTGAAGAATTTGTGTTAAGATTTTTGTTAAAGTACAAGGTATTCTAATTACATATGCAGTCATAATTATTTTGTTTACTAATTTTATGAGTGTCAAATTTTCTATGCAACAAGTTTACAAGTTTACACATTTTTTAAGCAACAAGTTTACAGATTTACAAATTTCCTAGGCAACAAGTTAAATGTACAAATTTTCTAGGCAACAAATTTACAGGTTTACAATTTTTTTTAAGCAACAAGTTTACAAGTTTGCAATTTTTTTTAAGCAATAAGTTTACAAGTTTACAAATTTTCTAAGCAACAAGTTAAATGTACAAATTTTCTAAGTAATTTACCAGTTTACTCTCTGAGTAACAGACTTTCAAACTTCCACTTTATTAAAAGGTGGAAAGTGAGGTTACGTTTATGAAGGTCATCTCAAAGTCACATCTTTCATAACTCAAATCCCTGTCTTTTTAAGAATCTTATAAAGAACGACACAGAAGTATCATTTACAATATACAAAAAGTTCATCACAGTCCTACAACGATAATAAAAATAAATCACGAAGACTGAAATAAATCACAGCTCCGAATGTTTCTCGTCCGTCGTTGTACAACAACCAAAATTCTAACAAAGTACAGTGAACGTACAATAAATCACGGAGAATTCATTATTCTTCACGAAGCCGTTAATATCTCGGCAAAAATATGGCGACAGTAAGTCACGGTTTGATCGTTTAAAACATCGTAGACCGAAATTACGGTTATCACAAACAAATGGTCCGGATTAGAGAACATAGATCGTGTGTTCTGTGATGTCTGTAATAAAACTAGTCTGTTTGAAGAGGACAGAGCTTACAACCTGTAACAATAAATCTTGCGGAAAGTAGAGCAACCAGAAATAAGAGACACGTATACTATCTCCTCTTTTTTTTTATTGAGTTACTCGTGTTTAAACTGTTCACTTTTCTGTTCCATATATTTTACATTCGTTCTGGACAAATTATTTACTGCGTTGATATTATTTACTATATCAATATTTTTATATTACAGAAACGTTCAATGAAGTAATTAATTTAATAATTATGTTGAGTATTTTACTCTTTTCATATTCAAACATTTTCTCTTTTAATATTCAACAATTTTTCAGAATCTGAGAATTTTTAAAAAATTTGGTTATGCAAACAATAATTTAACTTGTTAGAAATTGAAAAGAGACAGAATGAAAAGATGATACATTTAAGATACGTTAAAATATTTTTAAAAATATTTAAGATGCACACAAAAAATACATGCAAATGTACATATAAAATATTATTTGAGATACACACTTAAGAGACACAAATTTAAAAAATTCTTTAAACAGTAAAATAGTAATAAGCTTCTCCTCTACATTTTATTTAATTATACTCATTTATTAGCTACTTCATATATTCACTTTTTTTAAATGAAATATTTTACTGCAAGGATAAAATGATGTTTAAAAATCATAAAAAGCAAGTATTTAACCAACTCATTCTGCACCCTTCTTTATTAAATAACAAATATAGAAAAAATGTTTCTTAATAATACAAGTTTTTATATTATCGAGAATTGCAAAAAATATTAATTACAATATTTGTATATTCATCCCCTATGTCAAGTATTAATCAAATCAGCAGTTCCTAAATTCAAATATTCGAGTGACTCGAATACTCACAGGTATATTTTCTAAATTCCAATATTTGAAAATATTCGAACACTCCCCAGCTCCCTTAAAATATTCAAATTCATCTTCCGCTGCACCCTCAAAAATCCTCACAAAGCCCGAAAGCTGAAACCCGAACGAAAGCGAAGAAAAAGTAAAAAAGCACGTGTCTCTTACTTTAATCGGTCGTTCTCCAAAATCGCTGCGGCACACTCGAAAGAAACAAGGATCCCGTTCTCCGTCGAACGCAAACGAACATAGAAAACACTCATCCAGCAAACGAAACAAAGAAAAGAACAGACATAAACGTGTCATGCTAATCGACGAAACGTTCGTTCGTTCTCGGATTGCGAGTGCAAGGTACGGTGTTTAGGGTTGTACTGGGTGAACGTACTACGAATGAGACGAATTTGCGTCCAAAGAGACGATGCATCGCGACGCTATCGAGTCAGTGCAACGTCTACCAGCCGGTTTCGTGTATGAAACTGCGCCCGTCGATATAACACGAGCGAGAGAGAAGGTGGACGCCGTTGATCAGAGGGGGTTGCTGCAGGTGGAAGGGGTGTCGATGGCCCATGGTGTCGGTGATGGACGTTGCAACGACGTAATCCACACTTTCCGACAAACCGCAGCATCCCGACTCGTTGCCGATCGCGAACATCCACCCTCGACACTCTGCTTCCATCTCGCCCCTACTCTTATTCTATTGGCTTCAGGAGGGTTTTCGAGGAGACCACGAATTTTACGCGTAACGCAAATTCTGATATCTCACCCCTTTATTTTAGTAGCGCCGTGCTTTGGCAGGGTTTTCGAGGAGTCATTCGACCACGTATTTTACGTGTAACGCAAATTCTGATATCTCACCCCTTTATTTTATTGGCGTCGTGCTTTGGGAGATTTTGTGAGGAGACATTCGACCACGAATTTTACGTGTCACGCAAATTCTGATATTTCTGCTTTTTGTTCTATTGGCTTTGTGCTTTACAGAGATTTTTGACCAACTTTGATTATAGTACAATACATAAATAACTAGTATATAGAGTACAATATTTAGCAGAACACTGTTTTGTTATTTTTAATAGATGACGCACCAGGTGCGTCTTATAAAGAAGTAATTCTTGAACTCAAAATTGGTATCGACTTAGAATAAATGTAACGAATAAACAACCTTCACGATAGAGAATCCAGGAGAAAATAATATAATTACTTTATGAAATGCATTCGGTGTTGTCCAATACCGACGCACCAGGTGCGTCTTATAAAGAAGTAATCCTTGAACTCAAAATTGATATCGATTTAAAATGAACACAACGAATAAACGACCTTCATGATACGAAATCCAAGAGAGTACAATATAATTACTTTATGAAATGCATTCGGAATTATCTAATGTAACCGAAGACGCACCAGGTGCGTCTTATGAAGAAGTAATCCTTGAACTCAATATTAATATCGATTTAGAATGAACACGACGAATAAACGACCATGATACAGAATCCAGGAGAATAGGATATAATTACTTTATAAAATGCATTTGGTACTATTCAATGTAACTGATGACGCACCACGTGCGTCTTATGAAGAAATATTACAATTGACATTAATTTAAAACTGAAACAATAAATGACATTGTACACGTATTAAAATATTTATAAGATGACACTACTATTTCAGAAAGAACATTCTCTACTATCCGATACAACCTGGTGACACACCATGTGCGTCTAATAAAGTGATACGCATGGAACTACAATTTATATTAATTTAAAATTGAAGGAAGAAATGATTAATCTTCTCTTTTCAGTATCTCGAAAAACACAGTATTGCTATCCTAAGAAATTTATTCTGTATTATCTATTACAATCCAATGACGCACCACATGCGTCCTATAATGTAATACTCGTGGAACTGCAATTTCTATTAATTTAAAATTGAAGGAAGAGTAATGTTCTTGTTGAAATATCTCGAAAAACACAGTATTGCTGCTTTAAAAAAAACATTCAGTATTATCCACCACAACCCCCGTGACGCACCACGTGCGTCTTATAAGAAAAACATGAAATTTAAATTTATATGAATGCAAAATTAAAGGAATATATAACTTCTTCACATATTGTAGTATCTATTTATCAATAATTTGTAATGATTCACCTAACTTTGTAATGAAATAATTTAAAAAATTTATTTCTAAAATTGAGAAAAGAAGGTTACTCAGTGGTTTAACTCAAAATACATTCCTAAGTGTGAACTCTGTAACAAGAATAATTTGTCATAAATCTGTAATGACAAACCCTTCCTGTATCAAAGAGAATTTCATCAAAGATTCACTATTTTGAAACTAGAGGTAAAGAGAGGGCTGAATCTTGGAAACGATGAATAGTTTATCTTGGAATGATGTTTATTCATTAGGGTGAGTTCTGTTAAAGGAATACAGTAATCAACTTCTCGTTGCAGAGCTACTTTTTTAATTAAAAGTTTATTATAACACCAAGAACAAGGGAGGTTTGATTCCATTTGACTCTATTTTTCACTACATGTTAAGGGTGTGTTTCGTAACAAGATTTACTCAAAATTTCGAGCAATCCCTTTTTGTAGCAGACTAATTTTTCAAATTGAAAATTTGTTGCTTCAATTGCGAATACAGAAGGGATTTCTGAAATATTAAATGGTGTCCGATTATAAGGGTATTATTCATATCGATTTAATAGAAGTATTATTTAATAAAAGTACAAAAATAATTAGACAGAGATTCAAAATACTCTTCCATACCAAAATAATTTCAATTTCTAAAGATTTATCGTTCTAGAAATGAAAGAGCACCCCCTAAAAACCTTCCAAATATTTTCCCATAATACTACCCCAAAATTCTTTCCACCCCATCTGCACGAACCCCAAATAGCATTGAGTCAAGCATAAAACACCTATCTATCAAATAAACAAAAAGAACACGCAAGGTGCTACATCAACCCCTAGCGAGTCTACAATCAACACGCAACCACCTTTCAACCCTAAACCGACGAAAACAAAAGCGTTTCCTTCGATTCCTGTTCCTGGTACACCCTTTCTTCGCTCTGATTTGCATGATTCTCGTTCTGTGCCGCCTTTCACGCCGTTTCAACCCCCTTCACACCCCCACAACCCCGGGTTTATTGGAAAGTTCGACCTCGATGCACCGTACACGTACAGTGGATGTTCCGATAATGGCTATACCCACGTGTCTCTTTCTCTCTCGTTCTTTTTTCATTTTCTTTTTTTTTTTCGTTGGTCCCGTTATGTCTGTCACCAGCTTTCTCACCCTCGTGCACCCTTCTCGCTCTTCTCTTTAATTTCATACGGATTCGATAGAGTTCCCGTCGAGTATGCCCGATCGAAATTGTTCGATGACATTTTTGGCGGGAGAAATATTGATGGGGGATGATTTATTTTGTGGGGAATATTAGGGTGATTTTGTGTTTTTGAGTATTTTGGAGGTGCAAATTTGCGGGTTTATTTATTGCTATTGTGGATTTTTGAATTTCTTAGGTTTTAGATTTATGGATTTTTCATTTTTTAGGTTTTAGAATTTTTGATTCTCAAATTTACTAGGTTTCTAATTTACAGATTTACAAATTTACTAGGTTTCAAATTTTCTGGGTTTCTATTGTAAATTCATAATTTTTTAAATTTTCAAATTCACAATTTTCTCAAATGTGAAAACTTTTCAATTTTCTCAAAAATTCCAACTTATCCAAATATTTCAATTTTATTAAAATTTTCAAATTATCGAAATAAAAATTCCAAACTATCAAATGTCCCAAATTTCTATCTTCTCCCATAGCTTTCCCCTATTTTCCTATATTCTCCCCTAAATTCACCCCTCCCTTTATTTCACCAGCACAATATAACAAAAATAAAAAATCCTTGCAAATTTAAGTAAAATAAATAATCAAATTTTTCACAAGTCTTACTCCGCCTCTTCGCAGTACATAATTGTGCTAAATTTGGCCCAACTTCTGTTCTTAAAATCGTGCACGTATTTCCGTTGGTATTTTTTCTCTTCAAATATTTACAGTCGATTCTCGAAAGTTTAAACACAAAATACAAAGAATTCGCGAACCATCGAGCATTCGTTTCGCTTCCGAGAGCAAAAGATTTTATTTGTGATTGACGTTTCCGAGGGTTGCTTGTTTGTCCGATGAGATTCTGTCGTCGCTGTAGAATCCGTGTTATTGGGGATGAAACAGGGACGAGATTCAAGGATGAAGGGTTCAAGGATTCGAGCTTATCTGACGTTTGGAAATCCGGCTTTCTGGGGATGTTTCGCTATGGAAATACTGTGCAGATATTTCTGACAAACATTTTGGTAGCTGTGTAGGCTAACTTTGCTTACCTTTGCTAGTTAAAATAAAAACGACCCACAAACAGGTCGATAACAAAATTCTGAATCGATTACTGTTCTTAGATATACAATTTCAAGTTTATATAAATTTGTATGTATATAATTTAAAAAAAAAATATCGTCAATTTTATTTGTCTCTAAAAGACATCCCTTATTTTTCATCCTGTTTAGTTCTTCATTTGTTTCTTTAACCCTCTGTTGCTTAAATTTATTGATTTTGACAAAACAGTATGATTGAACTCTTATGAATAATAAATGTAAAATATTTTGTATTTAAAAAATTTGTTTTGAAATTGTTTAGCAAAGTCGAATAAGAAATGATAATTGTAAACAATATATATTTTATATTCATTGATTGTATAAATTTGTATAATATTTTATTTTTCATATGTATTACATATATGTAATACAAATGCACTTATACATTTTATATTTCATATCTAGTACATATGAACATATTTATATGTTTCAAATTTTATATTTATCATAATATAAATAATTTATCTGCATCTTTTTATTCCTGATGAAATCATCGACTTATGTTTGATAAAATACAAAAATTTCATACCACATTTTATGTATATTATATTGCGCACAATTGCATGCAGCAACAAAGGGTTAAACGCGATATAAATCTCATTTGCGAACAAAATTGAAACGAAAATATTGAGGGGGAAAATCGTTTTAGAGCGTTGTACGATCTAAAATAGAGTTCGTTATTTTTATTAAAAAAAAAAAAACTCTTTGTTCCGTAAAAAAAACAGAGTGGAATTAACGCCAGTCGTCAATTTTACACGCGTCAGTCTACATATACATATCGCAGCTGTTCCGTACCAGATTACAACTAGAAACATGACACAAAACTGGTTGCAATCCGCTACACCGGCGATCTCGTTGCAGTGGAAAACACTTGCAATTTTGCAGCGCAAAACTTCGTTTGTGTTCGCGATTAACCCTGACGAAACAAAAAACAGCCTTTACCAATTCCGATTGTCTGTTTCCGATCGGATTTCAAAATATTTACTGTGGGAAATTTTAGAAGTTGTAACCAAAATCTGTTTTGTAAATTAAATTAATACGGTTCATGAATTTTCGATCGACTTATGCATCCGAATGTCGATTGTAATTAGGTACCTATCAAGTTATAGAGTTATAAATGTTCAGGTGCCAATTTAGGTACTTTTGAAACGATAGTTCTGGGCGTTAGGTGCACCTAAGATTGTATTTTCGTATTCAGGTACTTGTGATGGCATTCGAATTCAGGTACTTGTAGAGTCAGGTATTTCAATTTACTTGTGAGATTAAAGTTTCAAACTCAGGTACTTCCAAAACCTAAATTTTCATATGGAGGTACTGAAGCTTCACTTTTAAAATTCAGGTACTTGTCAAATTGAACTTGTTGAAATCAGGTACTCCAAGGATGTATTTTCAAACTTAGGTACTTGTAAAGTTATTCATGTTTAGGTACTTGTAAGAGTAGATATTTAATTTCAGGTACTTGCGAAGTTTATCATTCAAACTCTGATACTTGTGCAGTGAAGTATATAAATTCAGGTACACGTGAAATAAGGTATTCAAATTCAGGTACTCCTGTTGTAGAGTGTTTAAGTTTAGGTACTAGCGAAGTTAAATTTTTAAAGTCAGGCACTCCAGAAAATTAATTTCCCAAAATTAGGTACTTCTTAAATTGAAACTTTCATACGCAGGTACTTCTGAAATTCTGCCATGCAAATTTAGGTACTTGCAAAATAAAAATTGTGGAAATCAGGTACCACTAAAGTTATATTTCCAAACTTAGGTACTTGTGAAAGGAAATGTTTTAGTTCAGGTCCTTCTGACATGAAGTATTCAAGTTTAGGTGCTTGTAGAATTAACATTCTCAACATCAGGTACCACCAACTTTGTATTTACCATCTCAGGACTTTCATTACTTTAGGTTCTTGCGAGATGTATGCAAGATTAGGTACTTGTGAAATTTAATATTGAAATTCAGGTACTTGTGAAATTTAATACTGAAATTTAGGTACTTGCAAAGTTAAATTATAATCAGGTACTTCACAGATTTAAATTTTCAGAATTAGGTATTTCAAAGGTTCGATTTCTCATACGAAGGTACTACTGAGATTACATTTAAAAATTCAGGTACGTGTGAAACGAAATTCTTCAATTTAGATACCTGCGAAATTAAAGTTTCATATTTCGAACTGAAATTTTTAAGTACTTGTGTAATGACATAATCAAATACTTAAACTCAAGTACTTCTACAATCAACTCTTCAAACAGTCCCTCTGCAATTAAATCCTCAAATTTAGGTACTCCGCAATAATTAAAGAGTGCAAGAAGCAGAAATCTCTTTGCAAATAAAACGTGCGGTAACGTGAAGTAAAGTGAAGCAATTTAGCAGCGTTAACAAGAATGTTCAAGTATACAACGTTATACAGGCTGTTCCAGAAATGGTGCGACCAAAAAATTAAGTGAACATAGAAAAATTTAGAATACAGTTTTTACGTGTCACTTTATTTTCCAAAAAATTGAGTTTGAACAGTTTCGAAATATTTATAAAAACAAATTATTCATAGCACATTAAATGATAAATGAAACAACTTTTCGTTACTTCGATAATTAGTAAATGTTATTAAACAAATAAATTTAATAATTAATACTAGTCAAGTTTAACTTTTTTACAAGTATTTAAAAAATGTTAAAATTCGATTATCTTGTAAATAATATACGAACAAATTTTATTGCATATTTCTTACTTATTTTTCCATGTGGATTCACCCAATTTTCGGTTGTACCACCATTTTTGAAGCACCCTGTATATGATGCGGTGAAATTTGTACGAATATCGTTGAACTTCAATCGACTACCTTTTCGTGTTCGAACTACAGACGTGAAAACAACAAAATCACGTAGGGACAATTAAACAACGAACGAGATGAAAGCGTTTAGAGGTGCAGGCTAACAAAATTAGAGCTTAATTGATAGAATGTGCTCTGCGAAGCTTTTGTTTCGTTAAATGAGCGGAAAGAACAAAGACTGCAACGGGGAGTAGAAATATATATTAGATTGCTGTAATTCTGTTCGTTTTTTGGAATCATAAAAAAATAACTACTTCATCTTTGTAAACTTGCAAAATTATTTATAATTGTTAACTAATTTATAACTTTTCTACACTTTTGTAGATACAAAAATTTTGCATAAATTTTATAAAATAATACAAATATTTTGCAAAATACATATTACTGTAAATGTATTAAAAAGTAATTATTATAAATACATTAAAATTTGTTAATGCAAAGAATAATATTCTTAAAATATTACAAAGAATATATAGTAATTCTCAAACAAAAACATATCAACGATTACAAAATTACAAAATATAATTACAAAAATATGTATATAAAAAAATATATATCTTTTACAAAGTACAATAATTTTCAAATATTCAATTAATTTACTAAAAATCGTTTTACCATTTTAAATGATATATTCACATATATACATGTTACATTGATCTATAAATTAAATAAAAGTTTGTTAAACTTTGTTAAATAAATTATTACACAATATTTAGAACAAATTATAATTTATATAAACAGTGATATAAACGAAATTAGATAAACTTTAAAGAAGTATAATTTTTTAGTACCTTTCACATCAAGATAAATTAAGTTAATTTTAATAATTTCAAATATTTCCAGAGAAAAACAAAATTTTTTATATTAAATCATAATTATAAATTTTAATCAATTTTATCGATATCCAGTTGTCTTTAAAAAAGAAAATATAGAATATATAATAATAAGAACACAATTTTGCTGTCGAATTATTTGACAAAAGGTGTGCAGCAATCTAATACAATTCGTGGTTGCGACAAAGCAAAAATGCAAGATTATGATTAATTAGGAGCTTGAAGTAGGATGAGTGAAGAAATTGGGGAAAGTGAAAGTGTAGACATTGATATTCCTGGTCGTGGCGAAGTCTCACCAGGTGCACCAAAGACTGGACAAGAAGACGAACAGGATTTCCGGCTGCTTGTATGACCTCGACTGCACGTTCATGCGTGCTGTGTCGCAGATCCACGCCATCGACCTCGATTATTCGATCTCCAATCTATAAGTAAGCAGAAACGAACAGCGCGTTAACCTGTTCCATCTAATACAACGTTTTAATCCAAATATTTACCATTACTCGCGATATCGCGTATTCGTAAACGAACTCTCGGTATATTGCCGCTTTGGGAATGTTTAGAAATTGAGAGATTTTAAAAGTATTAAGTTTCAAAGATGTGAAAGATTTCAAATTTACAAATTTCCAAATTATCAAATTCTCAAATTTACAAATTTCGGGATTTCTAAATTTCCAAATTATCAAACTTTCAAATCCTTAAATTCACAATTTTGCAAATTTTCAAATTTCCAAATTTCTAACATTCCAAAATTCTAAAATCCCAAATTTCTAAAATTCCAAATTTCTAAGCTCCCAAATTTCAAAAATCCCAAATTTCCAAATTTCCAAATTTCTAAGCTCCCAAATTTCCAAAATTCCAAATTTCTAAAATCCCAAATTTCGAAAATTACAAATTTCTAACCTCCCAAATTTCAAAAATTCTAAATTTCTAAAGTCCCAAATTTCTAACCTCCCAAATTTCAAAAATTCTAAATTTCTAAAGTCCCAAATTTCTAACCTCCCAAATTTCAAAAATTCGAAATTTCTAAAATCCCAAATTTCCGAATTCCCAAATATAAAAATTCCGAATCTTCGAAATTGACCCACTTTCCATTAACCGACATTGACATCAAATGTCTGATGTCTTGATATCGCGTGCTTGATATCGCCAATATTGAATAGATACCCACTAACGCGATATCGCGTGAAATATCAATAATCCATTTATTGCTATTGCCTATTGTCCACTGTTGAATGTAAACGTCTACTAGTGGTACGGCTGATTCAACAATGGTCTTATCAAAACGACTACCATGACAATAGGAACTGATAATTGAACTTATGGATTTATTGAACAGTATAAGTACAATCGTTTGATTTCCTTCAAACTACAAAAAATTGCCACCATTTAGGTTCTACTAAAATTTGATCGAAGAACTTAGGTACGCTTAAAACACGAATCTAGAAAATTAGGTACTTCTGCTATTTAAATTTTAGAATTGAGGTACTTCTACAGCTTAACTTCTACAATTTAGGTACTTGTGAAAAATTACTTTCCAGATTGAGGTACTTTTTAAATTACAATTCTCAGGTATCTCAAAATATTCTCAAACTTGGAGATCAAATTCAGGTACATCCTAAATTTAAATGTTCAGAATTAGGTACCTCAAAAGTTCGAGTTCGAATACTTAGGTACTGCTGAAACTAGATAGTCGAAATCAGGTACTTGAGAAATTCAATTTTTAAACTCAGGTACCTGTGATCATTAAAAATTCTTATTTAAATATTCCAGAATTAAAATTCACAAAATTGGGTACTTTAATAGGTTGAATACTCATACTTAGGTACCTCTGAAATTCGATATTACAATTCAGGTACCTGTAAAATTATATTTTTAAACTTAGGTGCCTGTGATTATTAAAACTTCTTATTTAGGTACTCCCAATGTTTAAATTCTGAACATTAGGTACTTCAATAGTTTGAATTCTCATATTTAGGTACCACTAAAACTGGATATTAAAATTCAGGTACCTATGAATATAAATTCTGAAACTCAGGTACCTATCATTACTAAATTTTCAAATTCAGGTACACCCAATATTTAAATTCTGAACATTAGGTACTTCAATGGTTTGAATTCTCATATTCAGGTACCATCGAGACTGGATATTCAAATTCAGGTACCTGTGAAATTTCATTGTTAACATCAGGTATCAACAATCATTAAATTTTCATTCCCAAATATTTTAGAACCTCAATTTCAGATATTTAGGTACTTCTCAAATATTTTTCACTTCAATCTTTTCTAAATATCACGAAACTCGATTCGTGGACTTATACTGTTTTCCAATCGATCAATCGAATCGCAAGTTACCTTCAATTCCCCGGTTCTCCCAGCCGGACTGTTCGGCAATACGTTCTTTATGAATATCCCGGATATGTTTTGTGACTTACTAGAGCTGCCATTGTGCAGGTCGACCTGAAACACATTTCGGCACAGTTTCAACAATCAGCCTCGAACAAAGTTGAACAATCAGAATTACGTTCTACTTAATGAATACAATGGAAACACCACGGTTCTACACGATATCATTCTCCCTCGTAATATGACCGTGAACGTCACGATCTTTGACCTTTGTTGTAGTCTGCGCTTTGTCGTGCGCTACGAACAAACGTACGCCATCTCTGACGCTATACTCCGCCAGAAAAATAACGAATTCTTTTCCTACACTCGTTTAGCTTCTGAAATTAACCAGAAGGCGTAATTGATATTACGTGATATCCGTTCTCCGCTGGATTCGAGCTACAAAAATTTACTTCTACTTATCTTTTTATAGAGGAGTCTTTGAAATGTGTTGTACTATGTTAGGTAGGTTTATGGATATTTTATGGGGATGCTTTTATCTTAGTTTTAAATTTGGAAATTTTTGTGGTTGTGAATTTATGACATTTTTAAATTAATTAAGATACTAAATTCTCAAATTTCTAAATTATCAAATTTTCAAATTATTAAATTACATTTTCAAATTCTCAGATTTCCAAATTTTCAACTTCCCAAATTTCCAAAATTAAGGATCCCCAAATTACAAAATTTCCAAATTACCCTAGTCCCAAATTCCAAATCCCAAGTTCCCAAATTTCCCTAGGCCTAAATACCAAAATCCCAAATTCCCAAATTACCCTATTTCCAAATTCCCAAATTTCCCTAGTCCCAAATTCCCAAATTTCCCTACTTCGAAATTCCCAAATTTCCCTAGTCCAAAATCACAAATTCCCAAATTCCTAAGTTCCCAAATTTCCCTAGTTCCAAATTCCTAAATTCCCAAATCCCAAATTCCCAAATTTCCCTAGGCCTAAATACCCAAATCCCTAATTCACAAATTATCCTATTTCCAAATTCCCAAATTTCCCTAGTCCAAAATTCCTAAATTCCCAAATTCCAAATTTCCCTACTTCCAAATTCCCAAATTTCCCTAGTCCCAAATCCCAAATTTCCCTACTCCCAAATTTCTCTATTCCAAAATCCCCAAATTTCCCTAGTCCCAAATCCCAAATTCCTAAATTCCCAAATTTCTCTACTCCAAAATCCCCAAACTCCCAATTTTCCAAATCTCCAAACGATCAAATTTTCAAATTAAAAAATTTCCAAATTTTAATATCTCAAAATTTCCAAATTTCCAAATTGCCAAATACCCAAATTATCAAATTCTCAAATGAACTATCTAGCAACAAGACCATAAATTAGTACACGCTCTTTATTTTTTCCTCGATGGTTTTAACGATGCACTCAATTGACTGCTGGTACGAGATCAAACAGTCCTTCTGCTTTCATTAATTGCTCGGTTAACGATGTCGTGTACCGAGCTACTAATGGCACCACGTCGATGGCATTGCTTGTTAATTTCAACTAAGTACTATACGTTGCACTAACGTGGTGCAAGTGCATTAACGCAGCGGATGACTTCAAGACGTCGATCTAAGTGTGTAACATAACCAACTTCAATCATTCTCCTTGCAATTTATTATATAGCACAAAAAATACATAGTTCATTGTGTGTAAATATACTATTTTTTAATCTATTTGAAAATGCAATCGAAAACTGTTAATTGTAAAATTTGAGATTTAATTGTTGGCTCAATTATGCAGTTGGAAAATTGAAATATTATAATTTTCTGAATTTCGTAATTGAAGACTCGAAAATTTCAATGTCCAGAGTCGAAAATTTCAGAATTAGGAAATTTAAATATTTTAAAATTGAAAATTTGTATATTTCACATTTGCAGAACTGAAAATTTCAAACTCTCAGAATTTTAGAATGAACTCTAAATTTCAGGACTTCAGAAATGAAAAAATCCTATATTCCAATGTCTAACAACTCACCTACCAAAAACTTGAAGCTTCAAAAAATGAAAAGTACAAAAATGTTCGAATCACTCTTCATCTCTCCTCTTATTTAAACTTTATTTAAATCTTGCTATATTTATAAAAACCGTCTCCATAATTTCCCAAAATTCTGAACCAGCTTACAAAGTTCCCTAAAACCTGTCGTGTACCCCAATTACCAGTCTCGCCAATCGAATCACCCTCAAAAAACCCACCCCGCATAAACTCCCTCCTCCGCGCACCAAAAAATCCCATCGAGCTTACTTAACCCAGAAACTTTCCCTAAGCGATCCTAAGACGCGTCCGCCCACGCTCTCTTATTTTTAACCACGTACCTTTCCGCCGACGATGCTGAGTCCAAGGCTGGTTTTCGGCTCCCTGAAGATCTCCACGAGCCTCTCAGGACCCCAATGTTTCGACCAGCTGACGTTGCCCTCGTGATCCCGCTGCGTGACCGTCATGTCGACCGGTTCCTCCACGAACACCACAGCGTTCAACTTACAGGGTGATCCACAACTGGAGGAAGCCGAGCTGTCGGTCTTCAGGAACCTCCTAGGTATCTCTTCGACCTGTTCGGCGTCTAGAAGCTCGTCATCGCTGCACTGTACAGCTTTCGACTCCTGGTAGGTCTGAACCTCGACCTCCCTCCTCGGACTCCGAGCAGTATCTTCCTCGGAGAAGTCCTTCGGTATGCACTGTATGCTCTTCGACTCCTTCTCCGACTTGGACGGGCTGTCGAAGGAGTCGTCGAGGTCCGGAGTCCTGGAGAGTCCACCTAACTCGTCGAGACAGCACTGCACGCTCTTGCTCTCGCCCTGGGTCTGGGTGTGCACCTCCCTTCGAGGGCTCTGATAGAAGCCTCGTACCCTGAGGGGGCTGCCCTTCGGGAGATCAGGGCTGCCGATGCTCTGCTCCGGGCTGCACTGGGTGCTCTTGGTCTCCTGTTGCGTCTGGGTTTCCGCGTCGAGCTTCTCCTTCGGGGAGTACTGCGTCTCCTTGAAACTGCGCTCTTCCTCGAGAGGACCCGGCCACCTGTCAGGAACGCCCCGCTCCTCCGAAGAGCCCGACAGCTGCACGGGCTGCAGCAGAAGCTCGGACTGGCTCTCTAGTGTCTGGCTCTGGTACTCCAACGAGTGCTCCTTGCTGATCAGGCTGTCCTCCTCGGGTTTTAACTCTTCGAGAGGATGTTTCGGGTCGGGGATCCTGTCATAATCTGCCTTCCGGTCTTCTTGCGGCTGCTGCGGAAGCTCGACTTCCTCCGCTAACCTCCGGCTACTCGCCTCCTCCTCCTCCTGTGGCCTTCAAGGAAACAAACGAGTCAGAAGAGGAAAAAAGATTGAATGCCGACGACTAATGAAGCGGACTCGGCGAGAACGTAATGAGCTGAGGGCTTCGCCACAGAGTCAGGAATCCGCTAAAGCGGCGAATGCAAGGGTCTTCCTCGTGGTGACCCATTAATTCCGACGATGAGTTCACTCGCTTCTTTTTTAGGATTAACGAGCGACGCTGTGTTGAGGTTGTTCGGTTGATTAATGGGTTCAAGATGGGCTTACGATGGCTGGATGAGGAAGGATTTGCTGGTCTTCGATCGGGGGAAGTGATTTGGGGTGCAGGATGATGGAGGGTACGTGATGGAGGATGAAGGTGTGGATGTTAGGATGACGTTTTTGTAGGATGATTTGGGAAATTCAAGTTTGGGCATTTGAATGGTGTATTACTTCTTTGGTGTGTTATGTACTTGTACTTTTGTAAAGTTTGAAATTTTAAGGTTTATAATCAAATTATTGAAATTTGGAATTAATTAATTTGGGAATACAGAAGTTTAGGAAATTAAATATTTGGAGTGTGGAAACTAAATCCCTTAATTTCATTCCTGAATTCATAGATCACTAAATCCTTAGATCCCTAAATTCCCAAATTACTAAATGTCTAGATCTCTAGATGCCTAAATCCCTAGATCCCTAAATTCCTAAATTCAAAAATTTCTAAATTTGAAAATTCCTAGATCCCTAAGTTCCCAAACTCCGAAGTTCCAAAAGCCCTAAATCCCTAAATTCCTAAATCAATAAAAATTCCCAAATTCAAAAATTTCTAAATTTGAAAATTCCTAAATTCTCAAACTCCGAATTTCCAAAATCCCCGAATCCCTAAATCTCCAAGTCCCTAAATCCCTAAATGCCCAAATCCCTAAATCCCTAACCTATAAAACGTGTAATAAAATGCAGCCGTTACTGAAAGTGTTACTAGCCCCTGAAGAGAGTAACACACTGCACACAGTCGACCCCTAACTTTTGATATTTAAAGTTCATGGAGTCAGAGAGAGAATTGACGACAAAAGAAGCCACAATTCGGCTCTAATTTTCCATTACGACGTCTTACTAAGACTTCGAACGAGCCGATTCACACGAACAACGATACTTAATGTCCACCGCGAATGTGCACCCGTTACGTTCCCTCCGCATGTAATTCTTATATAATGCACTTTTAGTGCGCTCTAACAATCACATTATTCCTGGTTTACCGTCGCAATTTTTACCCGTGCACTTCCTCCAAGATCAACTCGAATATTTCACGACATTTTCTTAACCACAGATCTGCATATATTAATCGTTCGATAACACACTCATGTGTTACCGTCGTGACGCACTCATGACGCACAGTAAAGTTCACATGCGATAATCTAGTCTCGTATTTTCATCGAAATTGAATTTTTAGTTCACTTCTAATTATAATCTTCAAGAATTGTGGACAACAAAATATGTCTAACTTTTTGTGACGCACTCGTGACGCACTTTGCAGTTCATATGTGATAAATCAGATTCGTGTTTTCATAGCAACTGAAGGTTGGGTTCACTTTTAATTATGATCTTCACAATCAAGAAATGTGGACAACAAAGTGTGTCTAACTTTTTGTGACGCACTCATGACGCACTCTATAGTTCCATATGTGATAAACCAGATTCGTATTTTCATAGCAATTGAGTTTGGAGTCACTTCTAATTATGATCTTCACAATCAAGTATTGTGGACAACAAAAAATGTTTAACTGATTGTGACGCACTCGTGACGCACATTAGAGTTCATATGTGATGAACCACATTCATAGAATATTAATCAGAATATCAATTTGCTAATATAATTACTTTCTATTAGAATATTAATTTTGAAGAAAACTGACAAATTCGTAAAATTAAAAAGAAAAAAAAGAAAAAAATTGCAAATTCTGTGTGTATTTAAAAAAATAAGTAATTATCAACTTAGTCTTTGTAAATGTAATAAAAAGCAACAATTTATAACAAATATTTTGCAAAAAAGGAATTTGAATTTAAAAATAGATTGCGATTATTTTATGGCAGTTTGAAAAAAAAAATTGAAAATTTACAAATCGGTAATTTTTTGTGGCACGTTTTTTATCGAGAACATTAAACATGAAATTCTGCGGAGTTTTTTATACGACGTACGTATGTAAGTCAATCAAGTATTCGTGTTCGAATCCACGTGGAATTAGCTTTTCTAAGAGAACGTATATTTTATGCTTGAAATTTATGATATGAGTGCTTTATTTATAGTAATGGTATCACGAGGCTACTCTTGGATAAATTTTAAACATTTTACGACATATCCCTTGACGTTTCTCGTGTTTTTTTTTTTTACGAGAACAATTTCGAAAAGTGAGATTATTTTGTAGAAATAATTTTGGACATTTTCTCATTAGTCAAGCATTTAATGGCTAATTTTATTTGTCCAAGGTTGCAATAAAAGAAGAGGAAAAAAAATCTTGTAAATAAAATAACGTTAATAAAATTTTATATATTTGTAATTATAAAAATATATTATTGTTAATGAAGCATGATTATTAAATTATTAAATTAGAGAAGAAAATTAGTTTTTGCATTTATTATAGAATTAAATAATTATTATATGATCAATGTACTGAAACTAATAATTGATTACACATTTGTTATTAATTTTAATGAATAAAGTCATAAATTAGGTTTCGTTTTTCTACATCAAAATTATTTTCTGAAAATTTTGTTTTTTTAACGAAAACTAGAAAAATTATATCTTTTCACTAATTTCATTAATAACGTTCTGAAAAATTACCACAAATATCGCACAACAGCATAAATTATACAGATTTTAAATTCGATTATGTCACACGAATGAATAAAAACTATTATGTATTAAATTTGAATGAATTACTTTGCAAAAGAGGAAGAAAAAATTTACTCACACAATCGCGAACATAATACAATAAAAAGTAAAAAGAGAAGATAAATCTTGTGATGAATGTTATTCGTTTTCGTTTAAAACATGTCTGAATGTGATTTCTATGAAATAATATTAATGATGAATGCTGTGTTTGATCGCTGGTCAAGGTGTTTGTTTATCGACGAATAAAAAGCATGTCCCGAGTCGAGATTCTCCGATGATCGATTTATCGATGACGATTAGTCATGGTCAAAAAATACCTTGATCGATATCTGTATGAAATCTCTTATATCACATGTTCAATCAAATTGTTTTCGATTTTCATTTCAATTTAGTCGAATTCGAAGAGGAACAATGAAACGTAATTTTAATGATATACAGAGTGTTTCAGTAATGGTGGTACAACTGGTAAAAACAATAATAATCAGAAAATCACATTATTTTAGGAAAAAATGAATTTAAAAATCCTTTAAAATAATTGTAAAGAAATTTGTACACAATATTGTCGACAAGTTTTTCATTGTTTATATAATTATAATAAATAATTAATATCATTATACTAAATGAATGTAATTATTGATTTTACTGAAGTTTATTATCAATTAAGAATCGTCATAATCTTAAACTTGTAATAATATTTAACAATGTAACAACATTATAACATTCATACACTAAGAAGTGCTATGATGAATGTAGTTAAAAGTTCCTGAAGAGTACTCTCGTTATATGGCCATTTTCACACAAAAAACGTTTTGAATGGCATAATATGTTTCCAGATTTTATATAAAATAATAAAGAAATGATATATGAAAAGACAAAGAGACGTAGAACACGTGAAACGAGTCAATATTAAATTATCAAGCCTGTTAAATAAAACCACAAATCGCATCAACATTCGAAACAAATCACGTGTTTCAATTACTCTAAGCCAATCACACTGTATAACTACTGTACAACCTTTAAGCTTCTCTGTCTATCATGTTCAATGCGATTTTTAAATTGACTGTGAAGATATTTTTAAATGATTCATCAGAATAATTTATCAATTCATTAATTAATCAATTCATCAATTTATCAGTTTATCGATTCATCAATTCGTCAATTCATCAAAGCATCAATTCATCAATTTATTAATTCATCAATGCATCGATTCATCGATTCACCAATGCATCAATTCGTCAATTTATCAATTTATGAATTTATCAATTTATCAATTTATCAATTTATCAACTCATCAATTCGTCAATTTATCAATTCATCAATTTATCAATTCATCAATTTATCAATTCATCAATTTATTAATTTGTTAATTTATCAATTTATTAATTCAAGAATTCATCGATTCACTAATACATTAATTTCCTATATTCTTATCATTTTTTTTTTAAATCTGTTTCCTAAATTTTGTAATTCTCAAATGTGCAATGTCTTAAATTTCCAAATTCTCAAATCTGCAATTTCCTGTATTTCCAATTGCTCCAAATACTAGTATCCTAAATTTTCAATTCCTTCAAATTCTAAACTCTGAAATTTGCAATTCTTTAAATTTTTCTGAAAAATTCTCAACTGTTCAAATTCCCAAATTTCCAAATTCCCAAACAAATTTCCCAAGATTTCTGGCTTTTCTAATTTAAAATTCATGACGCTCGAATCACCTATAATAAAATACCCTTCCAACACCTTCGCGAACCAAAATTTTACCCAACTTCGAGTATCACTCAATCCAAACAAATTCCATAAATCTAGATCCAACTCACGGTACAAAAAAAAAAACGCGATACAAGGCAAGAGAGAACAAAGAAAACTAAAGACGATAACGAAATAGAGATACCTCAGTCACGTTCCACAACGAAGCCAAGGTGTTCACTGTCGTGTCTCTGGCCGAGCGTGCGTCACTGCAAACTGGCTTACTCTGATCTAATAAACAACACAGTTCGCTCCGCGTGTACACGAAACGTGGCGCGTGCACACACACACACACACACTCACGCGTACGTACACAGCGATTGCAGCGTGTTAGCACGATGTATCGCGATAAAGAACATCAGCCTAGGCGCTCCGAATCACGACTAATCGCGAGCAACCACCTCGAGGAGTGCTCCCCTGCGAGTGCATACACACAAACACACGCACACGCACACACGCAGATTTGGCGTTGGTGTGCGCGCGAATCCACGCGAGTTCGAGTTAGGAAAGCTTTGCAAAACTGCGTGGGAGGAAGTACGAGCGAGGTACGCTGCGGCAAAGCTTTTTCTCCTTCTCTCTTTTCCTTATTGCTGGGCTGAGACTGTTACGCAGGGACGGACCCTCCATTCTGACCACTGTTTTCCAATTTTTTTATACGGAGATTTCTTTTGTGGTTATCGTGAAGTTTGAGGATTTTTATGGGTGGGATATTTGCAGTGTGGACGTTTTTATGCGAGCGATATTTCAGGTTTGGAGATTTCTGTAGGTGTGATGGAAGTTTGGAGATTTTTGTGGGCGTGACGGTTGAAGCTGGAAAATTTTGGTGATTTGTGATGTTTGAAGGTTGAACATTTTAGTGGATGTAATATTTGAGGTTTGAACATTTTCATGGGTGTGATATTTGAAGTTTGAAGATTTTTATGGTTGTGATATTCGAGATGTAAAAAATTTCATGTTTTGTGACGTTTCAAATTACTGAATTACGAATTTGGCACAATTAATAATTTACAAATACTAAATATACTAAATCACAAATTGTCAACTTCCCAAATTTCCCTATATCCCCTAAATTCTGAAAATTCCCCTATTTCCAAATTTCGAAAACTTCCAATTCCCTATATTTCCTAAATTTCACAAATTTACATATTTCCAAATCTCAAATCCTAGAATTCAAATTTCCCTAGTCCCAAATTCCCAAGTCCCTAGCCCCAAATTCCCAAATTTCCCTAGTCCCAAATTCCCAAATTTCTCTAGTCCAAAATTTCCAAATTCCCAAATTTCCCTACTTAGAATTCCCAAATTCCCAAATTTCCAAATCCCAAATTTCCATAGTCAAAAATTCCCAAGTCCCTAGCCCCAAATTCCCAAATTTCTCTAGTCCAAGATTTCCAAATTCCCAAATTTCCCTACTTAGAATTCCCAAATTCCCCTAGTTCCAAATTCCCTAATCCCAAATTCCCAAATTTCCAAATCCCAAATTCCCAAATTTCCCTAGCCCCAAATTCTCTAATTCCCAAATTTCCATAGTCAAAAATTCCCAAGACCCTAGCCCCAAATTCCCAAATTTCCCTAGTCCCAAATTCCCCAATTTCTCTACTCCCAAATTTCTCTAGTCCAAAATTTCCAAATTCCCAAATTTCCCTACTTAGAATTCCCAAATTCCCCTAGTTCCAAATTCCCAAATTTCCCTAACCCCAAATTCCCAAATTTCCAAATCCCAAATTCCCAAATTTCCCTAGTCCCAAATTCCCAAATTTCTCTAGTCCAAAATTCCCAAATTTTCCTAGTTCCAAATTCCCAAATCCCAAATTTCCCTACTTTAAAATTTCCCTAGTACCAAATTCCCAAATCCCCTAATTAGCCAAACTTCTAATATTTCCAAATCCCAATATCCAAATTCCCAAATTTCCCTACTTCCAAATTCCAAAATTTCCCTACCCCCAAATCCCAAAATTCCCTACAATCCCCATAGTCCCTAAATTCCCAAATTCCGAAATTTCCCTACCCCCAAATCCCAAAATTCCCTACAATCCCCATAATCCCTAAATTCCCCAAATTCCCCACATTTCCAAATTCCAACTTCCAAGATTCAAAAGTCCATAAAACTGCGCAAATTCCAAAATTCGTAAAATTGCGCCCCCGAAAAAAAGTATTCCGCGCCGACCCTGCAATCTCGTCCTTGTTCCTC
The DNA here is from genome assembly GCA_945859595.2 of Megachile willughbiella. Lineage (NCBI taxonomy): Eukaryota > Metazoa > Arthropoda > Insecta > Hymenoptera > Megachilidae > Megachile > Megachile willughbiella. Next base: position 7,799,693 of record OX243807.1, read on the forward strand.
TACCGGTTTCTGTAAACGCGTCTCTGTTTCGGCGACTGCTCGAAGTTGAACGAAGACAACGTTTCGACGGCATTCATCGTCTCGCTCTCTTTCCCTCCTCTTTTCGCCATCGTTCCGCGGTTCGTAGCACTCGTCCTTATCTCTTTTATCGTCTCGTCTATGCTCGATGGCTGCACTTTTCTATATTTATATCCCGTTGCCGGTTTCCGGTACGCTGCAACCACGCTGTCTATTTCCTTTAACCCACTTTCCGGGATTCTACCCGACTCGCGATTCGACTTCTTTTCACCTGCTTCACAGATTACTGCTTTGTTTTCCTCTCCTTCTTATCTTTTTTTTTTAGTTTCAATCTTTCATTCGAATCTTTAGATGCGAAATCGAGGTTGCGTTCGAGGGCAGTCGTTAAAATTTCTGTTGGAACGGATTTTGTTTTAATGAGGTGGGTTTGAGGTAGAGATGCTACTGATATATAGTATTTTCTGGTTTTTTACGTTTTTAAGTGGAGAAGTGGCGAATTGTGGGACTGTCAATTTGCGAAATTGTCAAACTGTCAAATTGACAAATTATCAAGTTGTGAAATTGTCAAACTGTTTAGTTATAAAACTGTCAAGTTGTGAAATTATTAAATTGACACATTATGAAACTGTCAAATTGTCAAATTGTCAAATTGACACATTATCAATTTGTGAAATTGTCAAACTGACAAACTGACAATTGTCAAATGCTTGAACTGTCAAACTGTCAAATTATAAAATTATGAAAATGTCAAACTGCCAACTTATCAGATTATGAAAGTATGAAATTGTCAAATTGTCATATGATCAAGATGTTAAATTGTCAAATTGTCAAATTGTCAAACTGTCAAATTGACACATTATCAATTTGTGAAATTGTCAAACTGACAAACTGACAATTGTCAAATGCTTGAACTGTCAAGCTGTCAAATTATAAAATTATGAAAATGTCAAACTGTCAACTTATCAGATTATGAAATTATGAAATTGTCAAATTGTCATATGATCAAGATGTTAAATTGTCAAATTGTCAAATTGTCAAATTGTCCAGTTATCAAAACATCAAAGTGTTATATTGTTAAGTTGCCAAACTGTCAAATTGTCAAATTATCAAACTGTAAAATTATTAAGCTGACAAATTGACAAATTGTCAACCTGCCAAACTGTCAAATTGTCAAATGTTCTAATTGACAAGTTGTCAAACTGCCAAACTGTCAAATTATTAAATTGTCAAAGTAACAAATTGTCAAGCTGCCAAACTGTCAAATGGTAAAATTTCCAAATTGACAAATTGTCAATCTGCCAAAACGTCATCTGTCAACTCACAAAGCCCCCAAATTACCCAAACCAAACCTCGCACCTAAAATTACAAGCAAAATAGAAACTAGAAGTTACAATAGTCATTCAAAACACGAGTCCATCAACGACAAAACAGGACTACTTCCATGATCCATAAAATGCCCAACGTCGTAAAATAAACAACGCGTAAAGAACACGTCAGGAATAAAGGTGGAAATCGTAAAATTTATTGTTCGATATGATTGCCTCCGACATTTGAATAGCGGAACATTTCTAAAGAGCACGGTTAAAGAACGAATCGAGAGGAGGTTCGAGACATTCGATGTCAAGAAGAAAAACGATTGATTAGCGGGACTATTTTAGTTCCCCCTGGTGATCGAACGGTAAAAAAGACGAAAGGGGGTGGTGGTTATCGAATTTTCGGGTCGCGAAACACTGTATGGTATTCCAGTCGACCTACATTTCCAACCAATTGTGCGCATTTCTCGGGGTTTCGACGAACGATCGTGTAATCCGGCCGGTAAGCTGCATGGGAAATAACATTCTCCATTAATCGACATATGAAGCCTTTTTTTTTATACATAATTCCACCGTTTCGCGTTATCGAATTGTTACATTTTTATATTTACAAATTCCTACATTATCGAATATGTACATCACATTCCCAAATTTACAAATAATCTTCAAAATTCTCAAATTTATAAATTTATAAATTTATACATTTTTGAATGTGTAACTCTTCAGGTCCCTAAATTACCAAGTAACCAAGTTATCAAGCTACCAAATTATCAAGTTATCAAGCTACCAATAATCAGTTCACCAATTCATCAATTCACCAATTCATCAATTTATCAAAGCATCAATTCATCAATGCATTCATTCATCGATTTATCAATGCATCAATTCATCAATTCCTTAGTTCATCGATACATCAATTTATAAATTTATGAATTTAACAGTTCATCAATTCCTCAGTTCATCGATACATCAATTTATAAATTTATGAATTTAACAGATCGTTAATTCGTCAGTTCATCAATTTATCAATTCATCAATTCATCAATTCACCAATTCGCCAATACATTGATGCACAGTTCGTTCATTCATTAGTTCCTTACAGTATCAGTCCATTAAAGCATCAATTAATCAATTTATGACTTCATCTCCTGATCAGTTCATCAATTCATCAATTTATCAATTCATCAATTCATCGATTCATCAATACACCAATACACCAGTTCATCAATCCATCAATCCATCAATGCATAAATTCATCAATCCATCAATTCATTAGTTCATCACTTCATCAACACATCAATTCGACAATTCGTCAATATATCAGTTCATCAGTTCATCAATCCATCAGTTTACCAAACCTATACCACGGCAATATAACGAGAGTCTATCCCATTACATATTCATTATGAGCGTCTAAATCATACTTGAATAGAATATTTAAAAAAAAAACAAGGGGAAGTGAAATATGCACTTTATGAAGGTATGTTAATCCTAAAATGCAATATAGCACGATCTCCTTAAAAATAACAACAATCCAAAAAAAGTTATATAGAAATGTTCCCAAAAACAAATGGAATTAGCAACTGTTGCCAAAATTGTTTGAGCGTTAAATTGTATAAATTAAATAAGAATTTTGTAACTTGACCCAAAATTACACTAACGTCACCTACCTTTCAGTATCCTGTGCCACAGCCAGGCTCTCATCCCCAAGGATCTTCCTCCTCTCGATGGCCGCATTTTCCAGTAAAATCGTCAATTCCGGTTCATCCGGTTGCGCCAGGCTGCTAATCATGAACCCATCGCGCTCCTTCGTCTTCGTCTGCGCCCTCAACGCAGCCCTCTTCGACCCCTCGCTTCCTGTCCTGCTCAACTTCCGGTCCTTCCTCTCCCCGTCAACGGAGTCCTCCATTTCGTCGCCAGCATCCGTGACTTTCGACAGATCCAACAAGATCTCAGCCTTGATGTTCCTCACGGAGATCTTGTAGTCTTCGTTCTTGTCCTCCGTCTCCGCCAATGTGTTCTCGGATGTGGACTTAGCCAGACTCACCAGCTGCAACTGGGACATGTTCACCGTTTCCGGTGAAGGTACCCGGCCACTCTTGACCCTGACAGAGTCTGGAACCGTTGCCACTTCCGGTGGCGAGTGTATTTCGATCCTAGTCTGAGGCTCCTCCACTCTGTTCGCCACCGCTTCCTCGGCAGTGATGATCCTAGCCTTCACCAGCTGCACTTCCGGCAGCACTGCGGTCACCTGTTCACTGACGTCCTCAAAGAAGATCTCCTCGACGTTCTCCTGTATTCTGACCTCCTTTTTAGCGTCGTCCAGCAGGGACTCCCTCGAGGACTCCCTCGAGAACGTGGCCGGCTTCTTGCGCATGGAGCTTTTTCGCTTAACCGGCGCCATTTCCGTCTCCGGGCTGGTCACCGACGTCTTCGGCTCTTCGGGAGGTCTCCCCGGACCCGTCACACCGGCTACATCCACCACAGTTGCCGAAGAACCCGCGGGTTTCTCAGAGTCGATAGAGGAAGGTGTCTTCAGAGGCTCCTCCGGAGTCTTCTCGTCCCTCAGCCTCTGGCCGCCATCTTCGCTCTTGCCGAGTGATTCTTCCGCGTGTCCGGGTGACTCTTCGGGTTCCTTCAAGGTTGTCGGTCGCTCCGAGGTCGCTGGAGGTCCCTGGAGGCTTATTTCTGCCTCCGCGACCGGGGTCCCCTCGGAATAGCACATCACGCTGTGCTTCGTCAGGAATTCCGTCACCCTCTCGATACACTCTTGCTCCCTGAGGCTCTTCCGCTCCTCCCTGCTCCTCGTCACCACCTCTTCCGGTTCCCTGCGCCTCCTCGAGTCCTCGGCGTCCACAAACGTCTCGATAGACTCGTCCGTCTTCCTCCTGGACGGCCTCCGATCATCCTTCTTCTTGAAGATCTTCTTCCGGGCACCCTTGTCGGTCAGATCGGACTTGTTCAACGTCTCCCTCGACGAGGACATCCTCTCCTCGGAGTCCATCCGTCTTAGACTTCTCCTCCTTTCGGAAGCGGAACGTTCGGGTGGTTTCGATGGTGGCGCTGTTTCAGGCACTGTCGGCTCTGCCTTTAACTTTACTTTCGGTGCCACGTCCTGGCTGTACTTCATAGCCAACTTCCTGCTAGGCGGAGACGCTCCGCTCTCCAGGATGATCACGTCCTTTTCGTGCAACGGACTTGTCGGCTGAAATTCGTGTATGTCCACTTCGACGGTCTTTGTGGATCTGGGAGCTGTGGGCAATTTTGTGAGACGCTTTGTGGGACTGCAAGTAGGCGTGTGCGGGGACGCGTCCTTCCAGTGCTCGTCCTCTTCGTCGGTTTCCGGTTTGTCCATGGAGAGCTCTGTTACACCTGACAAGAGCGACATGATGGCTTTGCTGAGTGGTTTGTGTCGAACTAAAGATTTATTATTGAATCTGTTTAGATATACTTGTTATTTTTTGTGATACAGGGTGATTCATGTTGGTAAGCCACCTGAATCCGTGAGTTATTTATTTATGGAATCCTTCTTCCATATCTTTTAGTTTCATATGTTTTTTATGGAGTCTTAGAATCTCAAACACACACGTTTTTGGGGAATATGTTTTAAAACACAGTCGGGAAAGCGTTAAACATCTCGGTAATTACTCATTTTTGAACCTATGTACCCTAGTAGTTTTTTATTCGTACTTCAACACTCTTTTCAATGGCGTCATAAAATTGAATACAATACGATTAAAAAATTCGAGGTGACCATATCTTGACAGAAAAATGAAATAACAAAAATGTGATTATTGCATTGTGTGTATATTTTACTACTTTCAGTATTCTACCACTTCTCAATTATTTTTTTATAAACAATCAGCAGGTTTAGGTTGGATCACTTAGATGAATCACCCTGTATGGTTATTGTATGAAATGTTGCCTATATTATAATATATAGTGTGTGTATGTTTATAAATATGTATAAATATTGCAAATGTCATGAAATTGTACCTGATCTTGAAGAGAGGAAATCTTCGAGTTCGGCTGCGTGATCCGTTGTCTCGCTTTCGTTGGGGAAGCTTTTGCTGCGTCTTACGGGACAAATCGGTGGCACCCTCTGCCGTTGGATCGGCCATCGGGACATAAAAGAACCGAGAAAAGTGGAATAATTAATAATCATTATCGATTCTAATGATCCTGTGGTCCACGATCGCGGTACAGGGAGAGATCGCGAGAAGTCGGGGTACAAAGCGCTACTTTCGAGAAAATACAGTTAGGCTCGAGATTTGTAGTACTATTATCAGATGAGACGACAGAATCGGGAGATAAGATGCTGCCAATGAGAAGTCACTAATTAATTAGGAACTGATCAATCAACTATTCGAAATTGGTCGATTATAAATAAATCGATTAAATTACTGATCATTGATTATTGGCAGCATCTTTAAGAAGCACAAAATACGCACTCAACGAGCAGTAAATCTGGAAATTATGGTACAAAAATATAATAGTTTCAGGTATTTACGCAGAGAGTTAGAATAAAGCAATTTGATAACATTTATGAAATTTTCCTAACTACTATTTACATCACTATTTTCACTACCTTCTCGACTGATCATTTTTTTATAATATTAAATTAAGATCGATCGATTTTATACTGATTATAAATTGATATTGTTAATATTGTAATTGTCACTGATTAATTTCAATACTTCACTCGAAAAATAAATTTGAATAAAAGAAAAATATTTATTTTATTAAAACTATAATGTAATTAATATTCAAACTGTAATTGAATAGTATCCTTCAATTTCTAATGAAAAATATATAAAACTAAAAAATTATACTTTTCAAATAATTTTCTCAATGTCTGTCTTCATTTAGATATCATTAATATGTAATTAACATATACACATTTTTAATACATGTATATGTATAATTAATATTTTTGTTCGTATGGAAAGTTGTCAGATTTTTCTAATGAATCTCGCATTATTTAACAGTGTACTGTAAAAGCATTCATTAACTCTCATTATATAGCAATTAAGGTGCTGAGGTGAATAAACACACTAATGATTCGAATGATACTCGTTTCTCAAATTTAAAAAATTCATACACTCATATTTACTTTAATTTTAATCACTGAAATTCACATTATTAAATTATGATCAGAAACACAATTTTTACATAATTATATACATTTTATCACAAAAATATTAAAATAAAACAAATTTATCTTTATAAATAATTTGAACCTTTGAATTGTTACATAATTTATTTTGAGTCACACCGAGAACAGGTTGCATTATTAAAAATAATTAAAAGTTGTTAATTAATCTTGCTCTGATAATTACAAAATCTGACTTGCAATTGTCAAACAGTATAATTCAATAATAAATTTAAAATTTAATCGACCAATTATCAAGCATCATTCAAATCATCATTATTTTATAATAATTATTATATTAAACACGCTGCAATTGGTGCACCTGTAATCTCAATTAAATTAAGCTACTACTTCATGTACCTATGTTTAATTCAATTATTTATAAATATTCACGTCACTCAAAAACACTTCTTCACAAAAGGGAGATACAAGATGAAAGCAGTTCTATTTACACGTACAAATTGTACAGATTCTTTGTTTTCAACCCTTCGATATCCAAAAACAATTTTAAATTTTATTAACTCTTTTAAATATTATTTCGATCAAAAAGTTATGTCGTTTTTGTTAGTAGAAGACATTTATTTAATTTACGTTTCAACACTGCACTTGTCTTCAACAAATGCAATTTGAAATCAACATCAATTATTTCTACATAAGACGCACGTGGTGCGTCACTTATATTTGATAGAAGTGGATGCAATTTTTAAAATGAGAATATTGTCTTCTTCTAGATACCACAATATGTGAAGTAATTATTTATTCCTTTAATCTTAAATTCACATAAATTTAAATTCCATGTTCACTTTATAAGACGCACATGGTGCGTCACTTATACTTGATATAAGTGGATGCAATTTTTAAAATGACAATATTGTCTCCTTCTAGATATCACAATATGTGAGGTGATTATTTATTCTTTCAATCTTAAATTCACATAAATTTAAATTCCATATTCACTTTATAAGACGCACCTGTTGCGTCACTGAGCTGTGTCAGAGAATGCATTTTTAAAAATAGCACTGTTACGATTCTCTAAATATTACATTACAAATGTACCTATAAATAATCCACGTTCCAGAAGAATAAATAATCATGGGTGATCAGTAACAATTAAATAAAAATCTTAATTAATAATAGTTTTTTTTTATACATTGCACAATAAGATTTTAATGATGTATTTTGAAATCGTAATCGAATAACTTGTTAAAAAACGACAAAACTTTTTGAACGACTCAAAAATATTTGCAGAACCACTGCACTCGAGGGAAAATTCGTCGTCAAATGAGGTGAACAAAGGGTTGAACAAAGTATTAGCGAGAAGAGAGCAGGTTCAAAGGAAAATTGCCTACTTAAACGATCTTATCTCTCGACAATGCTTCGATCTTGGTCTCTTTGTCCCCGTGGAAGCCGACATCCTCTCGAATAAAAGTAAAAAGAACAGCGTTCTCATTAAATGAAAAGCGTATCACGAGTCGAATGGGATTCCAGCATTTGTTCTCACCTTTTCCTTAATTAATAACCATTTGGACAAATTAATTCGTCGCAGACATATCGATTTCACTGTCACGATAAATCAACGTAGTATACTTCCGTATAATTCTCGTTTCATGATTTCAGTTTTCAGAGAGAAAAATTTAAATATGAATTTACGGTATGTGTTTCTCCCGTGAATATGTTGACAATGCAAACAATTCATTTCTTAATGAACTTCTCATGTTTATATTTCATTTTATTAAGGACGACTACATATGCGTTTGGGAGAATAGTTAAAAATTTTCTGTAAATAGAAAATCAAGTTTTGGATGTTAGAATTTTGAAATTTTGATCATTTGAATTGTGAGAATATTAGAATTTACGAATTCTGAAATTTTGCGATTATCGTATGATGGAATTTTGGATTTAAGATAATTTTTGAGGTTGGAATGATAGAATGTTTCAATATGTTATAATTGTCAATTTGGAATAATATAGTTTTGGGATTTTGGAATGTTGAAATGTTGATGATTTGGAATAATGAAATGTCACAATGTCGGAATGTTGGAATGTAGAAATGTTAGAATGTTGGAATGTTAGAATGTTGGAATGTTGGTATATTCTTTGGAATGTTGGAATGTTAGAATGTAGAAATATTGGAATGTAGAAATGTAGAAATGTAGAAGTGTAGAAATATAGAAATGTAGAAATGTAGAAATGTTGGAATATAGAAATGTTGGAATGTAGAAATGTTGGAATGTAGAAATGTTGGAATGTAGAAATGTTGAAATGTAGAAATGTAGAAATGTTGAAATGTAGAAATGTTGAAATGTAGAAATGTAGAAATGTTGAAATATTGGAATGTAGAAATGTTGGAATGCTGAAATGTGAAAATGTTGAAATACTAACATTTTTGAATGTTATACTTCTGGAATGTCAGTGTACTGAAATTTCGAATGCAGCGATAAAATTTTCGAATGTTCAAATATAAAACCTTTGAAATGTTAGAATGTGAGAATGAAAAAATTACGAAATCAGCTTTTGATGTCTACCTAATTATTTAAAATACCTAAATCTTAAATAATACAATATACCATAGGAAAATTTACCAAAAAATATCCTTGCCAACTTACCTATAGATTACAATCGACGAGAAACTCAACAACTGAATTCGAATCAGGTTTCGAATGCAATATCTCAATATACTGTTCATAAGTTTAATTCGAAAACTATAAACAATTATAAAACATCATAACAAACGTGAAAATGTAATTCACAGTTTGTTTTCGAAACGACTGTACTATAGATACTTATCGAATAGTATAATAAAATATTATTATAAATAAATCATAGTATATATATATTTTATTCAATCATTTGTAAATCATCGTTGAAGAAATATACAGGGTGTTCCAAAGTCCACATATGATTATACCACAACATTTATTTCAAAATTTTTTTTTTCGGATTCCATTAAAAACACTTACACCATAGATGTTTCAACCATCGCTACAATTATCAAATATTATTTAAAAGAACCACAAATTCCCAATAACCATTAATTCCCATTTAACCATGAAATTTCATAAAACCACAGTAGTTGCATATAACCATGAATACCCCATATGACCATAATAATCCCATATGAATTTAAAAACACCATATGAGCTTAAAAATCCCGTATACCATGCAACTTTCAAGTAATCACCAAAATCCCATATATATACAAGAATTAGATGTAACCATAAGACCCCATAAAACTATAAAAACCCCATAGGATCATATGAACCCCATTTAACCAAAAATCTCGATATAACCATAAAAGTCCCATATTCCACGAAAGTCTCATGTAACCATAAAACCCCATAAAACCATAAAACCCCATAGCGTCATATGAACCCCATATAGTTCAAAACCCCGATATAACCATAAAAGTCCCATATTACCATGAAAATTTCATGTAACCATAAAAGTCAAATATAACCATAAAAACCCCATATAACCATAAAAGCCCCATATTACCCATGAAAATCTCATGTAACCATAATAGTCGCATATAACCTTAGAAAACACCATATAACCATGAAACCCCATAGAACCATAAAAAACCCCATACAACCATAAGAAACCCTATATAACCATAAGAACCCCATATAGTCATAGAGACTCCATATAATCATAGAAACCCCAAATGACTATAAATTTCATATAACCACAAAAATCCCATATAACCATGAAAACCTCCTATCACCAGAATTCCCGTATAACCATAAAAGCCCCATGTAATTATAGAAACAGCCTAGAGAACGATACTATTCGCACACGGTATCGAAAACTTTCGACACACCCGATATATCTCTCAAAATCAGCGCCATATTTGAAGTTTTATGGGGAAAGAAATTGAAGGGTTCATACGAAGAACACGTGTTTTTTAGGCAAAGGAAAAAACACCCATGTATAATGTTACATCATGATTGGTCATTTGCTCTCGGATATGAATAATCATTGTTATTATTAAAACGGTCATAAACGAGCACATTGTATATAGATAATATATGTATATATTTATACGTGTGACTGTGTGTATATAGATATAGGTAATCTCTTAAATTAATTAACTGTTCGTTCGTTCTTTGGTCGGTTAACTGCGGCAAATTGTGATCGAACTTGCTTCGCGAACTTGCTTCCGGTCTGGACGTTTAAGCATTGCCCTGAAAATGAAAAATGAAATAGCCGAATTAGTAGCGGGAACGCGCGACAACAATTTTTTTTTTTTTTTTAAACAATTGACACAATTCAAGCAAGAGGAGAAAATTCAATGAAACAGAACGCGATCGCGAGCATTCCCTCTAACGAGCGTGAACAACACGTTTTATAGAACTCGAATAATTTTGACAGAGAAATATTAGACTGTTTGGACGATAATGGAGGATGAAAATGAGCCCGTGTGTTCGTAATTGATCAGTGAAAATCGCGTGCCTTCGAGACTCCGCTTTTTAAAACGATTCGCAGACGCGAGTATAGTCGGTGGAAACAATGTAGTGTGCTCGTACAGCCACCGTGGTATAGCGAGGTCGTAAATTCAGTTCTTAAGAGATACTGTGAGGTTTCGGAGACTTCTTTCCATGAATGGCATAGAGAGGGTTAAATACTGATTTTTTGCAGAATTAAATTTTCATATGGATTTCATATTTTTAAATTTAGGAAATTTTTGGAAATTAAACTTTCAAGTTTCAAATTTATTAGATTGCCAATACTTTCAAATTTCCTTATTTGATAATTTGGAAATTTGGATATGTAGAAATAACTCATTTTTAAATTTATAAATTTCTTAAATTATAGTGTTAACAATTTCGAAATGTTTTACATCGAATTTTTAAATAATGGATGTCGAAATTTTCGAGTTGACAAATATGGAAATTTTGGAATATAGAAATTGAAAATTGTCAGATTTACAAATTCTCAAACTCACATTTAGTACATACATCCGCTTGGATTTCATATACCTTTTAGAACAGTTTTACGACGTCGCTATATCGAGGTACAGACTACATGAGCGATCGAACAGAGATCGATGAAACTGAATCCGTAGAATATTTCAGACATTAATAAATCTATAGATTGTCTAAAAAATATATATACCATGTATACAAAAATAAATATTTTTTACTATTTCATATTAATTTACTTCGTTTTTATAGATAAGATTCTCATTTCGATCTAACTCGTTTATCAAACATTAAACTCAAATCACTTTATTTCCAGGAGGTTTTTTATTATTTTGGGAGAGTTTTATTTTGATAGTGATCCCTTCGAGATTTTATAATATCTGTACAAGATTTATAACAAATTTTTGTTATAAAAATCAATTTTTTTAAATATTTTACATTATAATACATTTTATGTAGATCAATTTTTGCAAATAATATTAAAGGAATGAATAATTTGTGAGATGTAAACATTCATTATATTGCCATCGATGGAGTACAATTCGAAAATAATGCAATATAAGAAGAGTTAAGTTCTCAAACTAGAATTTTCGAATTTATCCTTGTAAAAAATATTAATTTCTATTTATAATATCGAAAGGATCAATAATTCGTAAAATATAGTGGACTCTCGTTATATTGCCGACAGATCTGTAATACGTTTGGTCTCATTTACGTGGACCTATATAACGTTTTAAGCGTAAATGGTCAATAATATTAAGAATATTTAACGTCATATCATTATTTCTTCTACTCTAACAGCTAATTTAAAAAAAAGAATCTAGAGAAGTTGTTTAAGCGCTAATATTACTATTGAAAAGTTTTATTTTTATATGCAAGTTCAAACCACCGTAGAATAATCCTTCAAACTTCTCTTTTTATTAGAAAATTAATGAATGCATTATGCATATGTTTTCTGGTCTCTGTTATGATATAGCGAGGCTGTAAAACGCTGTGGAAACCCAAATGGAGGAAATGAAGACCTGAAATTTTTATTGGGTCTTTAACAAAGAAAAATTATTCAATTTTTGAAATTGACAAATTTTTCAATTTATTAATTCCTTAATTTCTTAGTTTCTAAATTTCTCAATTTCTCAACTTCTCAATTTTTTAATTTCTTAATTTCTTAATCTCTTAGTTTCTTAATTTCTTAATTGCTGAATGTCTTAATTTCCTAATTTGAAACTTTGAAATTTTTGTATGTACTTAATTTCTCAATTTGGAAATTAAAAATCTCTATATTCCTAATTCAACCCCTTCAGGGCTTAATTTACGACCTCGCTATATCACGACAGGTTCTACAGAACGTACCATAATTTCACAGTTCACATTTGTTTAAACAACACACGAAACACTAATAACCCCATGGCAGTCAACATATGCAATAAACAAAAAATTCAGAAACGTGAAAAAACTAAAAAGGTGTTCACAAGAAAATGAAAAATTTCCTTCGATTTTAAACAACTAAAATTTTCAAAGAAGGTACTTATTTTCACGATATAAAATGTTTAAAATTGAAGCTAAATCAGCTGGGGTTGTTTCATACCCCAGTGTGAACGTTAAGGGTTAAACACGATTCGTAACATAACTTCGAATCCAAGAACGAGTCAATTTGGACACGTTGTCAACCTGATTAAAATTCGAGTTTCTCGTATGTTTTCCCGTGGCAAATACGAAAGCACTGTTAAAAGACATACGATGATCGAAAGTACACTACATCGTTTCCACCGACTATACGCACTCGCTCGAGAAGAAAGAAAAGTTCTGCAGGAGAATCGACTGTAACGTTACGTAATAAAATGGGCAGATATCCAGCTAGGAATCGAGTAAAGGCTTTTTCTACGTTCGCTCGTTGGACGTCTCTAGTCGAGAAGAGTTAACACGACGGTTTATTTCGTATACTACGGTGTCCTCGTGTTTGGTAGTTACGGTGGTGATAAACGTATCGATCCTGAGACGCGAGTACAGCCGTTCTGATAATAGTGAAGAAAGGTGCCAGTGAGTACTTGATTGTAGCGATGGGATTTCGACAATTATTTCAGAAAAATTTCACGAAAATTCAATAGTTACATATTCGTTACAAGTTCATTAAAAAATTCGTTAATTAGAAATTATACACTAATTCATTGAATTGTTGATCAATTAGGTCAAGATTAAATAATCAACAACTTCAAGTGTTAATCGATTAATCAATTACATCAAGTGTTAATTGAATAATTAATTAGATCAAGTGTTAATCAACTAATCAATTGTAAATTAGTACATTTTTAATCGATTAATTGAATACATTGTAAATTAGTCAATTATAAATCAATCAATTCCATCAATTATTAATCATCTAATCAATTATAAGTGACTTCATTAAATCAATCGTTAATCATCTCATCAATTATAAATTAATCGATTAATCAATCATGAACTGATCAATTAGATCAAGCAGTAATCGATCAATTATAAATTAAATTAATTTCTAATCAATCAATCAATTGTAAATCAATTAGATCAAGCATTAGTCCCCTAATCAATTATAAATTCAGCTATTCAGTAATAAGGGTTGTTACCTGTAATAAGTGTATTTACTTGATAAATTATTCATCAAGTTTTAACGATTGATCTACAATTTTTACGTCACATTTAACGTCCTATAACAAGGGTTGTAAGCACCCTAATAAGGTTAGCTCACCCCAAAAGAGCAGCAAACAAATTATTTATCAAATGTTAACGATTGATTTACAATTTCTACGTCACATTAAACGCTGCACGTGGCTTGCTCACCCTAATAGGGGTTGCTTACCCCAAAATCATAGTAGAATCATTTATCAAATTTTAACGATTGATTTATAATTTTTGAAACACTTTAAACTTCACACGAGGGTTCTTTACCCCAATAGGGGTAAATATTTACCCCTGACAAATAAATTTAAATAATTGACAAGAAAAAGCTAATTCGATGGAAAATTTCTAACTTTACAATTTTTAAATTAAGTATTAAATATTTCACAAGGGTAGTTTATCTTCTTAAGGGTTGTTAAATCCCAATAAATAGTAACTAAAATTATTTATCATACGATTGTGAACTAATACAAATGTAACGTGAAAGTATCACAGTGAAATAAATATTTTGTTATTTCTCTTTAATTTACCCGATATTCGATGAGAATTTTGTTACGTGATTGTTCGATTAATCCCATCGCTATTAGACAATAGTGGAATTCTAATAAAATAGCTCTACGTAAGGTGAAAAGGTTCGCATAGCAGTTGTGATCGATCTATCTCGTTACACGATCGGACAGAGACAAAGAAGGGTTGATATTCTAGACAGAGAATGGTACAATAGGGTTCTTCGAATATAAGTATGGATCATCAGGAGAGACGAAGAGAGACAGAAAGAGATATCGTGGAAGAGTCAATTCAATGCTTGTTTCTACTTGCCGCCTACGAGACACTGTCTTTTTCTTTTTGCCTTTTAATTCGATTATCATCGATTGCTCTCTTTTTTACTCTCAGAGACATCGAAGGGCTTCTTGTGACGTGCACGTGGCACTGTCTCCTTTTTTCTTGCCCTCTCTTATTTCTTTGATGCTTTTAAGGTGATAGATTTTCATTTTAATTAAAATTTTAATTGCTTCATTATAAGTCATGTATTTTGTTTATTGTGCTATAATTGAAATTTACATTGCAATTGTGTTTTGAATAAAAAGCGTTGTTATAATTATGATTTTGAACAAATTTAATTTTGATTATAATTAATTTTAGTTTTAATTGCAATTTTAATTATGAAGCAACGTGATTTCAGTTACAATTGAGACTTTAATTACAATCAGAATTAATTTAATTTTTAATTAAGACTTTAATTACAATCAAAATTAATTTCAGTAATAATTAAAATTAATATCAATTATATTTGGAATTAATTGTTAATAAAAATTATTATTTGTTGTTTGGTATTTTTCTTTATATTATTGTCAAGTATCATAAATAAATTTTGATGCATACATAGTACTGTCTGTTGAATATTCAAATATTTGTTATATATTTATATCAGACAAGTGAAAAAATAAACTGAAAATTAAATTTAGACAGTGAATAATTGTAAACACTACAAATTAAATTAAATTGACAATTGATATATTTGTTGATATAATTAAAATTTATTTTTAATAAAAAACATTCCATAGAAATTTTAATTACAATAAACTTGTATATCTTTAAAATTTATTTCTCCCATTATCTCCCTTTCTCTCTCTTCACCATCACCATCACCTCTAACCTACTCATCAAACAATAAGACAATACAATATAATATATACAAAAAAGGAAAACAAGAAATAGAAACAAAGAACTAAGAGTCTCTAAGACAAAGAATGCTATATAGTATTACTAAATAGAATGTAAAAAAGAGGAACAGCAGTTAGCAAATATCTTCCTTATTGAAGTTTTTATAAAATACAGTATTTAGACCGCATTATAAAGATCTTTGCAAATACTTAAATTATACACAGATTTTTATAGGTGCTTAATTTCTTTGCAAGTATTTTAATAACATTACAATAGTAGCATATTAAAATTAATTATACTACAATTGGACAGACTTTAACTGGTACATAAATTACATTATAAAAGTCTTTGCAAGAATATTAACTGGATCATAATAATTGCACTACAAATGCCTTTGCAAGAAATTAAATCACAAGTTACAAAAATACTTTTGTGCAAGAATTTCATAATAAAATCCTATCAATTCCACAAATTCTATATAAGTACTATAAATCTTTGAAAGTACTGCAAAGATCTATGCAAGCATTTAAAATTGAATTATCAAAGCATTTGCAAGTACTTAAGTTACAAAGATCTATGCAAATACTTCAGTGACATTATAAATATCTGTGCAAGTACTTAAGTCACATTATAAAAATCTGTGCAGATACCTAAGTCCTCGATACAAAGATTATAAGCATTAACTCAAATAATGATCTTTTTAAATACTCCAGTACTTTATAAAGATCTCTACAAGCATTTATGTCATATTGCACATCGCTTTGCAACTTAACTCCTCGCAAGGATCTCTAAAAATACTTCTCTTGTGATTCAGATATTCAAATGTTTGCAGTTACTTGAATCAGCAAAGGTGTTATCTCAAGTTGTATTACAAAGATCTTTGCAAGAATTTAAAATCATTGCTTTGCCTTAAGTTTACAAGGATCTCTGAAACTATGCTTGTGATTCAGATATTCAAATGTTTGCAATTGCTTGAATCAGCAAAAGTGTTAAGTACTGAAGCAGTATTACAAAGATCTTTGCAAGAATCTAAATCATCACTTTGCAACTTAAGCTCAGGATCTCTGAAAGTACTTGTGATACAAATATTTGAATGTTTACATGAATCACTCAGAAGAGAGGTTAAGTACAGAAATAGTATTATAAAGATCTTTGCAAGCACTTATGCATTACTTTGCAGGTAATTAAGCCCTCATTATCGAGTCACCGACATTAAATAACTAGTGTCGTTGGTTAAATATATATATGATAAAATCCTACGATTAAGCGTTAGAGAGATAGAAAAGTTGCCACCTAAAGAGGCATAACTATATTACGATCCCGACTACAAGTGTACACTGTGGCTGTGTGTTGTGTTATGCGCAGAATGAACGAGGTTAATTTGCACAGGACAATAGAGGTGGAATTAATCCAATGCAAATGTAATACCGTTCGTTCATTCTGTTCAGCTACTCTACCAGGCAACTTTCATTCACTATTACAATCGTGTTTGATTCGGTACTTACTTATCGCTCCGATGGTTGCTCGTTTTTAACTCATCCGCGATTATTCACACGTCTATTTCACATTAGGGCTGTTACGGAAATCCGAATTCCAATTTTTAATTATTCGAGTACCAGAAACGTTTCAATTTCGAATTGTATTGCTGTTATAAATCTTCGAATTGCATGAATTATTCGGCTGCAAATATTACAAAATATTAGTCAGAGATATATTAATTAGCTATTGTTAGTATTGCACTTCAGATGAACAAATCAATTTTCTTTTATAATTTTTATTTATTTGTAAATGTAGCAATTTTGTATTTCTCATAAATTCTGCAAATTCTATAAATCCTATGAATCATTGTAGATGCTATACATACTATAAATTCTATGTATTTTATAAAACTTAAAAACTTGTATTATATTCCTAAACATTGCTCAAATAATTGCAATTCAAAACCAATCATAAATTAATAAGTGATATTTTATTATTTGTTTTAACTTATATAAAAATATCTAAATTTTGCATTTTAAAAATTATATGTATATTCAAATTTAAAAAATGTACAATGCAATTTGAAATTCGAACGTTTCTGATATTCGAATTTACTCGAAATTATGCGAATAGTTCAAACAATTCATTTGTTCGATATTTTGCAGTCCTACTTCACTCGTACATCTGTTTTACTATTTTTTTAACAGCACAAAAATTCACTTTGTATCACCCACCCTTCTCTATCTCTGTATTTTATCAATGAAGAAATTAACACTTTGACAACCACACAATTTCGTGAAACTTGCCATTTTTATTTTATTTTGAATATATTAAAATTAATTATCTTTCATTACTACAATTAAATTAAGTGAACTGTAATGAAATTATAATTACCGAATTAATTATTGTTACATCTAATTATTAAATCCTCCTATTAAAATATGAAAAAGTTTCTACCATTTTCATTTATAAATTTAATATATTTATTTAACAAATAATCTTGTTGCCAAGAAAAAAAATAATGATGGGAATTTAGAAATTTTATACAGAGTCTTTAAAACATATCACTAATATTAAGTTACCAATATTAAACTTGCAATTTACGTGTGAAAATGGAAGTAAAAATTGGGTAAAGTCAAAGGCCGTCAAAGTGTTAGGTTTGTAACTTGGTTATCCGAGCTGTGGCACAGAATAAGGGTCTTCCCTTCAACGATCGATAACTCGGACCTTCAAATGAACTTGCGACACGAGGCACTTTTGTTCCCCTCAAATTCTTGCTTCAAGTCAAAGGTTAATGCTCGCTGATTGAGTAAATGGTCCACGCGAGCAATCATGCATCTCTTATGCGATTAATCCACTTATTCTCATAACTGCGTTAACGCAATATCGTCGACAAAAGATTCGTTCATGTGCAAAATTAATTTTTCACGAATACACAAAACATTTACATGTACAATATACAAAAGTATATTATATAATATATTACAAATATTTATAAATCTGCAATGTTACGTTAACGCAATATTAAAAATTTTATATGACAAATGTTCTATTTTTTTTAACCTTTTACGAAGTTACAAAATTAACTAAAATTCTATTTCAATTTCCTGTTTACAATAATGCACAAAAAAAGCAACACAAACAAAAACTGAAAAGTACATACGGGTGAACGTAATCAGAATAAAATATATAAAATGAAAAGAAAATGGGAAAGGAAGACGGGGTGGATGACAAACAAAAAGAAAAAACAACCTGTACGGCACCCTATTTATTATCTATAATTCATACACGCTGTAAAAGTTTCAATCAGCTTATCAATTATTTTCACACGCAGAAGAATAGCCTTCTTTCATAAAGAATATTGCCGCAGTAAATGTTGTATAAAGATCAACCGTCTACAACACGCTAGAATAAACCGTTTGTAAATATATACCTATCGAAGACAATAAAATCACGTAATTATTTGTGTGCTGGTCAGCAACAAGCAGTCTTGTATCGTCCTTTAAAAAGAGAATAATAAATCAGTTTTTACGGTCTTAATCGGAATGCTACTTGTTTCGTACAAAGGTGAAAGACTATACCATAACACAATGCAATTAACTTAATGAGACAAAAATATTGCACAAGTTTTGTGTTTTGCAATTTCAAATTAAACCGCGCTTCGTTTGAAAAGCGCGCCATGGCGCTGGCAGAAAGGGCGCGTAAATACGAAATTACAAAAACACTGTTATACAATATTTTCAGCGACTTAAATTAATTGATACACAAAGAGATATAGTCCTTTGCCGTTGTACAAATTTGGAACTTGTAGCATCGATTAAGATCTTGTGCCGTAATTTATCAACCTTTGTAAACGCCGCAAGCTAAACGATAGCCTGTAAACTGAAGTCTAACAATAGACTTTAATGAATAATTGACTTATCTCAATAATATATATCAAAAGATAAACTGCCAAATTCAATTCCTCTGGTTCCTTCAAAGTAACGGAACTGTTTTCTAATAAATCTATATTTGAGCGTTTTCTATCACTAAGAATAAATTGTTAAGTACTTGTTCAAGTATCTTATCGATCGTTATTATATATCTTCTAAGTTAAATTAAGTACTCTTTGAAATTGATGTTAACACGTTCAACGCCTTGTGCGATGCTTCTACTAAATCCTAAAACAAGATGACCGAAGTTCTGCTTGAAATACTGTATCAACAATTAATACTAATAATTCAAATACTGAAAAGCCCTAGACTCCATTATATTTTCAGCTCTTCCTCAAAAGAATAAGAGTCTTTGTATATATCCATGTGAAAATTATACTATTTTTTAACTTGTATGTTGTTCTCAGGTGAATTTTAAGTACAAGACTCATGTTTTTTATTTGCACACTCACTGAAAGCACAAGGTGTCCCAATAAAAATCTATACAGACTTCATTATTGTACGTATTTATAAATAAGTACAATGAAAAGAGGTTAAGTTTATATTACATCAACATTAACGCCACCTATCACTTCCATTATCATTTTAGCTTGATATGAAGGACCAAAGTGTCCATACTTTGTTATTGAGACACTATATTTCTGCTGTTAATGCATAAACAAAGAGGTAATAATTGAAACATTTTGTCAGTATAGGTTATTGTGCAATCAGACTGTTTCTTCCGCCAACACAATAATCACAAAAGACTTTTAAAATGAACTTTGTAAATGACACATTTATATGCACAAATTGTTTGTCAACATAAATGCACGGCACAGAACGTGTTAAGATTCAACGAACGCAAACTCCCTCGTCCTAAAAGTTCATTGACCCTCCAGGAACCTCCGAACTTCTCCTTTTCCAAGACAAACGCAAAAGAAAAATAAGAAGACGAAAGGAAACCGAGAGAAGCTAAGACAAAAATCCAATCGATCGATCGTGCGAACGTCTAGCCGCGATTACAGATCGTCTCGAAGACACGCGAATCGCGAACAAGCGAATCCATTCAAACAGAGGCTGAATAATCCCTGTAATCGTTATACTTGAACACTCAGAAACTCTCGGATTTGACAAGATTATACTGATGCTTTAATCCCTCGATCAAGTCCATGTGATGGGGAGGCTCGATCACGTTCACTTTACGCTCCCTGAAATATTCTCGCCTCTGTTTATGGCTATCCATAATCGAACACGCGGCCGTCTCGCTATCCCTATCGACGCTCGGTTCGATCTGATCCTCCTGATCGCTCACCTGGACAATACTGTCTGGGATGGGCAACGGCTTGGCCACACCGATGCGAACGGTACCCTTAGGCGCACCCTTCAACGCTTGCACAGCCTGATCCAGTGTCGCGTTCTCCAGGGCTATGTCGTTCACGAACAGAAGCCGATCGCCAGGTATCAGTTGCCCGTCCACTTGAGCTACGCCTCCAGGCACCAGCGATCTTATTACTATCACAGTTTCGTTGGGGTTCATTGGATCCTGAAACAAACATGGTTAAACTAGTCAGATTAATCGGTTCACTGCTGAAGGCTAATTTCTAGCTAACACAATTTCCTCAGATCTTTAAATTGATCCTCATACTCTCATAAGGAAAACTCAGGACACTCATTGGTGGTAGCATTTACTTAGGTATAGTGAGAATTAAGATGCATAGGTTTTAAGATTTAAAAATGGGCAGAAATTAAGCTTTTGATCAGATATACCTGATAATCCAAAATCGAGAACCCAAGGCCCCGTTCTCCCTTTACCAGTTCAATGATCTGCGGTTCGGAACTCCACATCGCAAGGCCGGTCAACGGTTCCAGAGAACGTGACTTCATCTTGTTCAAACTGGCATCCGTGACCGTAGCTGTAGTCGTTGTCGACGCTAAGGAACCATCGGACTTGGCCTTAACCAAACGATCCATCGTTGGCAGCAGATTCTGCAGGGATCCGCCAAGAATGCTCTGTAAAGCAAACAAATTCTGCATGATTAAATTCATTCAAACTTACTTCTGGGTTAAACTAGATTAAACTTCTGGAATGAGATTAGCTTAATAAGATTAAGCCAAAAGAAGCCTCAAATGACAACCGAAGATGAAGTAGACATATTGTTCCTTTAAAGGATTTGTTAAATACTTACTCTAGTTTGGAATGCAGCCTGATGTTGAGCAGTGTCGATGGGGCACAAAGGATCCTGCGAGGCAATGTTCCTTCCACAAACCATTCGAACATGTATGGGTAATTCTTTAAGAACGCTAACTACTTCCATATGGTTGATGCCTAGCAACCGGTATCCGTTCACCTGCACAAAATACAAAAAAAGACTTTAAATCTTCAGTTTTAAAATCACATAAAGGAACATATTCAACTTGAGTTGCAAGTCAGCTGAATAGCAGTAGTTCTTGCCTAATTAACAAAGTTAAACTATATTAAACGCCGTTATAGTCTGCTTGGATGATTATGGAGGACATGTAATGCTGTGCTCATTAAGCTCCTCAGATTAAATAGCATTCGCTAGCACAGTATGGAAACTGAAGCTGACACCAGAAAATTAATGCCACGTAAAATACACATAGCAGTATTCTACATCGTTTTGTCTAAGAAGTTATTCATTTATCTATATGGTGAAGTAAAGCTCTGCTAATGGGCTACACTAATTTAAAAATTCCTTTTGCTAACTAGCATTGAAGAAATTTCCATAAAATGATAGGTATAATGGTGGAGCTAATTAAGACCGAATACATTTTCTTCTAATGAATAGTGTGACTGAAATTTGTATATCACACATTTTCTACTTTTGCTTGGAAAAGGTTTAAATTTAACAAATTGAGCAAGATTTAGTTTTAAAAAATATTCAGAAATTATACTTGACAGAAATTAAAGGTTGGGAATAATTGGGTGTTAATATTTTTATAAAATCCGAAAGAAGTATATGGAATGCAAGTACATGTACAGTAGGAAATGGAGTCACTGATGGATGAAGTAAACCAATACCAAAGTTTGTGTTGGCATAGGGATAAACGTCGTGCCGAGGGCGTTAATTAACCAGGAAAATTAATGTTTGAAGTAGTTCTTGTACTAGATAAGCAAAGTGATACATTACCTCGAGCAATTCGTCTCCGGAACGTAGAGTTCCATTCTGACCCACAGGCCCTTCAGGGAGGATCGATCTTATGTAATGATGAGGTCTCACTTCCTGTCCATTCTCCACATCCACTGTTCCCTCCAAGCTTATTCCGAGTCCGCTACCCTCCGTGAATTTCTTCAATTGAGCTACCTATTGAAGACAAACAAACATTTTCTTTCTATGAAAAATATTTCTATTTGAAGTCAATGTAATTTTTGTACGCTGTAGATTTTTGAAGCTTTAGAGTACTTCAAATAGTCTTAGAACTTGTTTATTTCAGGATTTACTGATTGTATTAGATCTACCAATAGACAATGGACTTCTGGTCAAATTTATTTGTTTTTAAAAAAAATAACTAGTGGTATACCTAATGTTTGACTGAAACACGTACCACAATTTCTGTGTCTGGACCCACGATTTTCTGCCATTTGGCCTTAATAGCAGCACGAATTTGAGGTGTAAGCTCGCTGGATGGATCGCTCAATAAAGCTTCCACGTTGGCTGCATCGTCCAGTTCTTCTGAGACTCTTTCACGTTCACCTCCTTCCTGTAAAACAGCGCTGTCCACTGTCGTATGCGATTCTCCTTCCGGTTCTATTTCAGTAGTCGTCTCTCCGTCCTGTAACGGAATAATTGAACACAAATTGTGTAAATAAATGAGGTGCACATATGTTGAACTACAGCCGAGTGAATTAGCATTAAAGATAAGGACTTAATGCTTTATCGATCGGAAGCACGTGTATGGTTGAAGTGCTGAGTAATAGTGATATACTTGGGTGCAATGTACGTTTGTTTGCTTAAAACTAAATCCTCAATTTCCAAACCTCAAATCTCCAAATACCTAAATCCTGAAACTTCCAATTTTCTAAATCCCTTAATCCCTAAATTTTCAAACTACCAAATCTCTAAATCCTCGAATCACCACATCCCTAAATCCTCAATTTCCAAATCTCCAAACCCCCAAACTGCAGTTTTCCCCAACAAAACCAATCACACTATCCAGTATATGATCTTAATGGTCTTATGAACTCTTACAGCTTCAATTGTAGGAAGCTACTTTTTTAAGCTATAGCTATGTCTGGAAAGAATAATAGTAATTCTTACAGCGCTAATGGGGAAACTTGGTAGACTCGTAATCGATGGGGAACTTGGTTGAGGTAGTCTCAGTTCACTGGCCGCGATTGCCTGTTGAAGCTGCTCGTATTTTGGTCCACGTAGATATCTCTCCAGGCACAGAACTACAGTTTGCCCAGTTCGTCTTAACACCTCTACAGCTTCGTGATTCGAGTAACCCTGTAATGAATGGCCATCCACTTCGACTATTCTGTCGTTTATTTGGATCTTGTTGCTCAAGTCCGCTGCGCTACCCTCGCTGATACTCTTCACAAATATTCCAGATAGCTCCTCTGTAATAACATCATTCAATACTTTGTAGTTATGAAAATTATTTAATGTTTTACTATTGTAAAGATCATAACTGATACTATAAGTTTATGTTTGTCTTCAGTTTGTAAAATTTGGTACTTGGAGGATAAAGAAAGAAGAATGGAGGATGTGTGTCAGTGTTTAAGAAAGTAGTTTAAGTTAGAGTTAAGAGTTTAATGTTCAATTGTAGGTAGAATAGAAGATTTATGTTAGGTATCATGTGTTCAGTTATTTATGTTATAATGTGACATGTTTTTAATTATTTGTATTATGATGTGACATGTTTTTAATCACTTATGTTATGCTATATCTTTAGTTGTTTGTGTTATGTTGTGGTATATATTTAGTTGTTTGTGTTATGTTATGCTATATTTTTAATTATTTGCATCATGTTATGTTATACAGTGATGAGATGTTATTCTAATGTATGCTGCATACAAGTTAGGTAGAAAGGTAGAATGAATGTATGAATGTTAATGAAGACTCATTAGAGCGAAGATATTAAAGGGAAGAAAGAAGGATGACGACAGGCAAGAACAAGAAGAAGAAGAAAATGATGAAGTAGATAAGTAGATGAGGTAGATCCCCACAGGGAGAAAACAAAAAGAGGCACATAATGTATATAGATAAAGTAAGATGGATGTTACAGAAATTACATTAAGGTGTTATAACAATATTCATATATCTAGGTACCAGGTGTTACAACAATATTAATACATCCAGATATTACATCAAGGTGATATAACAATATCAATATATCCCAAAGCTTACTTTAACCTCGCACAACTAAAACTAATAAATGTTCTCTTATTTAATGCGATAACGTTTTATTTTCCTAAAACCATTTGAAACTGTAGAGGTTTAGGTATAAAAGAAGGGGAAGCTTGATGACCATTTTTTGGTGACATTCATAAAGTGCAAAGAGCCCACTCAGCACGTTTACCTTTCTCGCAAACGTATCCAGCAATAGTGATCCCAAGGCCGTAAATGTCCTTTTTAAGCTCGACGGTGAAACGTTCCATTTCTGGCAGTGAATTAACATCGATGGTGTCCATGGTGAGCACTGGAAGTTCCGGAATCTGCACCGGAACCGTCGGTATCACTGGCATCGCTCCAATTGGCATAGGATTGCGTACTACGTCCATGATGAGACCTGGTCTTGCCTACAAAATTACAACTTAAATGCGATAACCTAGCACGGAATACAAATGGCGCAAAAAATATAACTATGTCGTCGAGATAACGTGAAACGATCTGGCCAAATGCCTTATTATAAATGGTATCTCCAACGTCTTGACCTT
Organism: Megachile willughbiella; assembly: GCA_945859595.2. Lineage (NCBI taxonomy): Eukaryota > Metazoa > Arthropoda > Insecta > Hymenoptera > Megachilidae > Megachile > Megachile willughbiella. The sequence continues at coordinate 7,825,204 of OX243807.1, forward strand.
GCAGATTTCACGTTAGCTTTACGTTTTTTGTGGACAATATTTTATCATGGTATCGATACTCACGTGCATTTCGACGTCGGATTCCTGCGAGTACATGTAGCCGTTGTCGTAGGTGGCATCACCCTGCACGTGACGCATGTTGTACGTCTCCGGAACGCTGTGCACCAAGTGACGATCCAACTCGTCGGGGTCACCCAGAATCTTCGTCGGCACGATCGGAGCGTGGCTACCGAGTGCCTGAAATGCAACATTCCATTAAAATTCGATTAGAATCTGAATTCGGAAGCTACGAGTAATCTAGAGCTTAATTAACCCTTTGCCGTACTCTCGTGACGCGCGGTTCAAATGCGATGAATCTTACCAGAAGTTTTTAATCTTTTAATTAAACCGATTTTTATGGAACTTTGCACAATTATTTAACCTATATAAATATAATCGTGCATTTAAGGGAAAAATCAACCCTTTTACGTAACTGGTTATAAATCGTAAACAGAAAATATTAAAAAATGTTTGAAACAAAAATTGTATTGTTAGACCTGCAAATCTATGAAAATGGTTTTTGGAAAAATAATTTTTCTTTACAAAAATTGAGTTTCCTCCCTACAATTCTTTTTTAGAATCTTTGTGTTTCGTATCACATTTACATCATGATATTAAAATGTATTTAAACGTAATTAAATTAAAAATGAATATATTATTAATTATATGATTACAATGTATTGATTAAGGAATTATAGCAATAATTAACGTATTATAGGATCCAATTTAATTATCGTAATATTACTCTATACTAGTAAAAATGTAGAATTTGTAATTTGCAAATGTTCAATAGATAGTATCGCGTCCGAAAGTTCTGTATCGATCAATTGAAACACTAGTTATCGTGCAAACAATCCAAAGCCCGATAATTTAATGAAAACGCCCTGCTACCATTTAATTAAGAGTTCGATAAAGCTATTTCATTAGACTTCGAAAAGTAGGAAACGAGAGGAGCGAGGCTTGCGTTCCTTTTTATCTCAATTAAATTGCACTATTTGTTTCTAAATTGTTTCGACAACTTTTACCAACCGCAGCAAATTATTTCGAAATAAATATTCCCTGATTTACGCTGAAGTACCTCGGAAAACCTTGTAAATACCGTCAATTAAACCAATGAATGTTCTAATTAAATTTCATGTTTGGTCTCATTTCAATATGGAAAACTGCAGAAATTTATTAATAAAAATTTCACGACAAAATTAAAAATATAAAACTTCGATGTTTGGTATCGTCAAAATATTTTTACCAATTTTTTGTTGAATCCATTACTTCGAAAACGGTATAAGAACGCAATCATAAATAAAATACTGTGCAACTAGAAAAATAAGTGTATTTAAAAATAATTTAACCAAGTAGTTAAACTTGAAAGCAGTATTTAATGGAGCCATTTGTAATGAGACTCAAGCAACCATATTTTCAAGAAGATTTAATGTAGTATTTTGTAGCATAAAAGATGTACAAAATGAAATTTTCTTAAAAGATGTCGCTGCACTCTCGTGAATGACTCAATTAAAAAATTCATACACGAGAGAGTTAATCCGACGCAAAGGAGATATTTCATTTAGGTAGCAATTCTCTTAAAATCTCCTGAGAAGATTCCTTCATGTACCCAGTCTTTTTCTGACTTTTTTTTTTAATAATTCTTTAATACCTGATAGTCCGGCGATGTTGGCTCCACAGGTCGCGCGACAACGAGGCGCACGTGTGTGCCGGATTGTCGCAAAACCGCCGCGACCTGTTCGCTTCCCATTCCCCGTAAATTGACATCCCCGATTTGCAATATATGGTCCCCGCTCTGCAGCCGATTATCCTGCAAATCGCACCGCGAACGGACGTCGATTAATTCATGAATTGATCGGGGTGCCCGGATTCATGTTTGCATGCCGCTCGTATCGGAAAAACTGCTCGATTTTTTGACGAAGAAGAATGATTCACTTATCAGGCATACATATTTTGTATCGAAAAAGATGAATAATACGAACTCTCGTTATATTGCCATGTACAACACAAAAGTCGTAAAGTTCAAATTTGCAATATAGTAAAAGATTTGCAATTTAATTGTGAAATGTCCTCTGAGAATTTTTAACCTTCTGAAAGTGGCGATATAACGAAAGTTTTACTGCATTATTGATCGTTTGTTATTTTGCTTTAGCAATATGTTCTGCCGAAATGTCGTCCTTAACAGTATTTTGGTATTAAAGACTAGTTACAGTAAACTCTCGTTATATTGCCAGAAACAAGGATACGATAATAGAAAGTTCTTGGAACCGCCAATATATTGAATTGGTTCAGAGATAAGATAAGATTCATATTATTTAATACTGTAATGTTTTCTAGGGATTTTAGAAATTGGCAATATAACTAGATTTTGTTATACACAGCAATTAATCTTTTACTATCATAGATTTTGCTTTAGCAATTCTTTCGGAATATTTTCAGCAGTATTTTAGTGTCACAGACATATTACAGTAGACTTGTTATATTGCCAACAAGCCCACAGAAGATGGAAAAGTTATTAGAATTGGTAATATATTAAATTAGTCAAAAAGATTTACAATATTAACATTACAGCCTTCCTTATACATCAAGTCTTACGAAAGTGGCAATATAACAAGAGTTGATTACACACAATTAACCCTGTATAATCAGCGATTTTGTTTTAGAATTTGTGAGCTTCTTTCAAAAGAGACAATCGAGTGCAGAGTTAGTAAATATTTCTATGCTGAAGATATTACAGTAGATTCTCGTTATATTGCCACAAACGAAACTGTAGAAATGGGAAACTTTCAAATTGCAATATAGAGGAAGGTTTTACAAATAACAGTGATCGTGCATTTGTATGCGCTGCAGCGAGGGAATATCGGTAATGTAAAAATTGCAATATAAAGAGAGTTTAATATTTACCCGATCGGCGACTCCACCAGGAAGGATCGTTTTGACGACAACACCTGTGCTTCGTCCACCGACGATTCCGAATCCAAGACCGCTGCCATCGTTGATGAGGTTTATTACTTCAACTTGTGCCCATTCCGTGTTCAGCTGAAACAAAGAACACACAAACATTTATAATAACCTTAAACGACGTTAAAATTTAATATTTAAAAACGACAAATTTTTCCTGGAAATAAGAATTGAAAGCTTCCAAGCGTAACCCACTCCGAAATGAAATATTGAGTCGAATCCCGAAGTCGAAAATTTTTCATTTATACTTTGAAATCTAAAGTTAAAATGCGGCAACTTAGAATTCGAAATCTGGAACGCGGCAATTTTTTCCCCGAGCGTTCATTAATATACCGAAAGCGTAGCAATTTAACTCGTCGTTTGCGATAAAACAGAGACACAAAAAAAAAAGTGTTCTCAATCAATCTTCCATTGAGAAAATGAATCGGAATCTGTTCCAGTTTCCAGGACCATTTCACAACGGTTTGTATAACATCGCGAAGAATTTACACGTGCAATCTCGGTAATATTACCGACAAATGAAATTTTTCCCCAGGTTTCCGCGACGTTCCGTGTATAAACATCGTAATTAACGCGACGAACTTTTCTAATTATCGCTCGAGCCTGCGACGAGCTATGAACCAAGACGATTACAAGGGAGCACAGATATGGGTCAATAGTTCTCGTTAAAACCAGGAAAAGAAAAGAATGCCCGAAAGAAAGAAAATTATTTGCGCGACTCGTTTTTTTGCAATTTTCCTTCCTGCGTTTTTATATGAATGTTACAATAGGTTGTTGAATGTTAAATGGACGATGTCGGAACATTGAAACTCTGACAAGATTTCACGACATAAAAGTTTTATGAAACGGCACTTGTGATATATCAGTTTAAAGCTTGGAGCTTCGTTAAAATTACTACGTGTACGTTTTTGTACAAAATGGCTGGTGAATGTTTCAAGTCAAACAATGATGGATTTCGGAACGCGTGAAGTTTGATATAGTTGAATGATATAAAAACATCATAAAATGGCGCTTGTGATATATCAATTTAAAGCTTGAAGCTTCACTAAAATTTCAACATACACATTTAATCAATAGTTTTTGTACAAAATGGCTGCTGAATGTTTTAGGTCAAACAATGATGGATTTCGGAACGTGTGAAGTTTGATATAGTTTGATGACATAAAAGTATCACAAAATGGCGCTTGTAATACATCAATTTAAAGCTTGAAACTTCACTAAAAGTGCTACGTAAACGTTTTGTCAATAATTTTAATATAAAATGGCTGATCAATACTTTAGGTCAAATAATGATTGCTTTGGGAACGTATGAAGTTGGATATAGTTTGATGACATAAAAGTATCACAAAATGGCGCTTATGATATATCAAATTAAAGCTTGAAGCTTCAGTAAAGTTACTACGTAAACGTTTTGTCAATAGCTTTAATACAAAATGGCAGATCAATACTTTAGATCAAATAATGATTGCTTTGGGAACGTATGAAGTTGGATATAGTTTGATGACATAAAAGTATCACAAAATGGCGCTTATGATATATCAAATTAAAGCTTGAAGCTTCAGTAAAGTTACTACGTAAACGTTTTGTCAATAGCTTTAATACAAAATGGCAGATCAATACTTTAGATCAAATAATGATTGCTTTGGGAACGTATGAAGTTTGATATAGTTGATGACACAACCTCAATAAACTTTCCATGTAAATATTTAATTAATATCAGAAAAAAATATCATGACAACACCTGTTTTATACATGGAAAATATATAACTGCACGTATTTTTTGTCAAAAATATTAATTAACATAATAAAGAAAATGAGAGTTATATGCATTTATGACAAAATATCCTTCCACTTCAAACAACAACATTGAAAGATATTTCATTAAACACAATGAAACAGAAAAGTGTAATGATCTGAATAAAAAAACAATTCCATTGAAAAATAAACGAATGGAACAAACGTTCATCAGGAAATGAAACGAAATGAAATAAAAATATAACATCATCGCAAACAGTGTCTGCAAAAAGATCGACTGAAAACTCGATCGATTGATTACATTTTCAATTTATTACACCTCCCGTTTCCACCGTGGAGGAAATGAAAGAAAATAAAACGTGCTCTCATCGTGCAAAAAAGGAAATAAAAAACGACGACAATGTATTCCCATTTTCATTGGACTTTCCCCGAAAGCCACGCAATGATTTTCATTGGTCAATTCACAGTAGAGAAACGCTCGTTTTAACCTACTTTATCAAGTCCCGTTTCCATTTGTTCGGAGCAAACCAATTATCGAAAACTTAGCTGGAGGAAATCTCGATGTTTTTTCCTCGACAACAGGCAACCAATGCCTTTATTATTCGTGGTTTCTTTAAAAGCCACCAGAGAGATTATTGGCACGAGGCAGCGGTATTTAAATAGCAAAGATACCCCTACTCTTGACGGGCCAATAATTACACCTGCAATCTAAAAGTTTCCGGGAGAAAATTACTGCGAGGCTTTTGACACATCGATTATCGTCATGCGTATAATTCGTTCTTTGGTAGCTGCAAGTTGCGGTAGTATAGCTATTTAGAGAAAATTTTGTTGTTATCTCAATTTCAAATTACTAAATGAACAGTTTTTAGATTTCTAGACTTTTATGGTTTTATACTTTTCGAATTACTGATTTTTTAATTCTCCCATTTTCCAATTTCCCAATTTTCTAATTTCCTAATTTTCCAACTTCCTAACTTTCCAATTTCCCAATTTTCCAACTTCCCAATTTCTCTAATATCCTAGTGTTCTAATTTCAAAATTTCCCTATTTCCCAATTTCACAATTTCCCAAATTCCTAATTCCTCAATTTCCAAATTTCACAATTTTCCAATTTCCTAATCTCCTAATTTCCTAATTCCCCAATTTCCTAATTCCCCAACTTCCTAATTCCCCAATTTCCAAATTTCCCAATTTCCTAATCTCCTAATTTCCTAATTCCCCAATTTCCCAATTTCCTAATCTATCAATTTCCCAATTTCCCAATTCCCCAATTTCCTAATCTTCTAATTTCTTAATTCCCCGATTTCCTAATTCCCCAACTTTCTAATTCCCCAACTCCCTAATTTCCCAATTTCCTCAACCCCCAACCCCCTAATTTCCCAACTTCCCAAATTTCTAATTTCTCAATTTCCCAATGTCCTAGTTTCGAAATGTTAAAACACCAATAAGCAAACATCAATTTCAAGCAAAGAGAGATCGTTGATATCGATTAATGGCGATGCAACGTTATGAAATTTATGAAATTATCGGTTCAATGGAAACAGGCCTTACTTGGCCACGACGCAAATTATTGGTTTCTTTCAAGCAACTTCGTTATTGGTGTCAACAGTAATTAACACCTCGATTTGGTGTTAATTGCTCGATATTGGTCTCGCGCACCTCGACATAATTCTTCCTACTTATCAACCTAAGTCTCATCGATTTAACAAAATTATTCTATTTTAACGATACACCAAATTCTAACATTTTAATGATTTAAATGAAATGTCTATAAAATGTGTTGATACTGTAATACGTATGTATATAAGTGTGGAAAGTCACTGTCCTTCACTTGATCATAGCGTCTTTGTATAACGAATATACCGATGTCAACCCACGAGGTGGCGCGTGAGAGGCTGACGTATTTAGAAGAACCACTCCAATTGGTCAGAATAGAAAAATGGACGTCTCATGCGTATTTTTGGCGGTAAAATTAGCTCGAGTGGTCACACAACAATTATTATCCTTCTCAAGTTCCAACCTTCCAAAGTTTAAATCATGCAAAGATTTAATCTTCCAAAGTTATTAATTTCTAATGTTATAATCTTCCAAACTTTCGACCTTCCAAAATTTCAACCTTCTCAAATTTCATCTTTCTCAAGTTCCAACCTTCCAAAGTTTCGACCTTCCAAAGTTCTAACGTTTCAAAGTCTTAACCTTCCAAAGTTCCAACCCTCCAAAGTTCCAATCTTCCAAAGTTCTAACCTTCTAAAGTTCCAACTTCTGATAGTCCCAACCTTCCAAGGATCCAACCTTGCAAAGTTCCAACCTTCCAAAGTCCCAACCATGCAATGTTTCAACCTTCCAAAGTACTCATCTTCTAAAGTTTGAATCATCCGAAGGTTCAATCTTTCAAAGTTCCAACCTTCCACTGTTCCAACTTTCCAAAGTCCCAACCTTCCCTATGTTCCAACCTTCAAAAGTCCCAACCTTGCAAAATTCTAACCTTCCAAAGTCCCCACTTTCCAAAGTTTGAATCACCCAAAGTTTCAACTTTCCAATGTCCCAACGTTCCTGAATTCCAATTTTTGAAAGTCCTAACCTCTGCACATTTCGATCATTCTAAATTCGATCAACCTTCTTAACTTTCAATCTTCCAAATTCCAAAGCTCCGAGTATTCAAAATTAATAAACGTCTCGAGAGTGAGTGAGATGTTAAAATTCCGCTAACAAAATTTTGGAAATTCAGGAACGTGCATAATTAGAATATCTAAAGGACGTCGTACAACGCTCACAGGGCGCCGTACAAAATTATGCAAGATGTCATATTACGCCCGTAGGTTCCAAAGTGTTAATGCCATTCAACTTTCATAGCGAGCTAACGCGATTGGTGGTCGCGTGCAGACTGCAAACACATGCACACCGGGTCGAAATTGCCGTCGAAATTGACAATGACTCATCCCTGATGGTCTGGTTAATATTCAAACGCCATTGGAAATCATAATAGCCGGCATATTTTTGGACGATCGAACGATCCACAGAGAATGCGAATCGTTGGTGGCGAAATTGCTCTTTACACCTACAACGACGATTTCGTTCGTTGCATGGCTGCCACGGCCATTCCGATTCTCATTATCGCCGGAGAAAAAGATTTACGAGCCACTGGCTTTATTGCTTGCCCTTTTATTTCCATTAGGAGACCGTCACAAGGAATTCCGACTGCGTCGTCGAATCGATTTCTTATTGATGGACCAAATTTTTAAGGAATTAGACCTTCAAGTATTACAGATCTGTAAATTCATTTCATAACTTGACATTTTTATTTTTATAAATGTATGGGGTTCTATATTTAAAGATTTTAAGGATGGAAAGGGGCTTTTTAGGTATTCAAAATCCCTTTATTTAATGTAATGAAAATTTAATGTAGGGAAAATGGGAAATTTTTAAATTGGAAAATTGAAGAATTTAAGATTGTCATATTTTTAAGTTGAAATGTTGGAAAATTGAGAAAGTGAAGATTTGAAAAGTTGGGAAATTGAAGAATTGAAGAATTGAAAAGTTGGAAAATTGGAAAATTGAAAAGTTAGAAAATTGAAAAATTGTAAAACTACAAAATCGTAAAACTGTAAAATATAAAGTCGAGGTCCAGTGTCTAATTACCAACACCTTATGAGCAGAGGACTAAAAAGGCTGTTCAAAAAACGCGGGAATGAAAAGAATGAAAGCCAGAATGTAATAAGCGACATAACGAGAAAATTCCGGGTAATTAGCATCTTTCTGGCGTTCCTATTACAAAGAAGAGGAATCACATGTGTTACTGGAGCAGAAAATCGCACGACGGTTCTCTAACATGGCTCTCTAATCTGGATCAACATTAAACGAGGACATTTTCGAGGTGTAATTCGGTGAAAAAACCCAAGATGACCCAGAGTAGCATAGTTATCGATCCTCGGCCAATTACTTCCGGCTGAAACGTTGCCATATATGACGAATAGTAATTCTTTCGTGAGTTTGATCATTTAAAACCGGCTGCTGTAGTAAGTCCGTCGCAGATCCTGCATAAGCTTCTGATGGATATCTTCCTTGAAATATTGGCGGGATTAAAACTTGACAAATATCGGGAGATTTACGTTCGTGAAAACCGATTTTTCATTTATAAAATTGTTCTTTTTACATTTTAAAAGAATTGGATCGATTAATCTTCAAATTTTTCAAGTTAAATTGATGATATCTTTAGTCGAATAATTTCTATGTTACGCGTCGTTTTTTACAAGGTCTCATTTATAAATTCGTTGATGGACGCGTTATATAGCCACGCGTTATATCGCCATATGTATTTCTGTACATTACATTGCTTTGTATTATACTCCTACGTGTTGTATGATCATACGTTGTAAATATTACGCGTTATATTGCCATGCGTTATATCGCCACGCGACATATCACCGCGCGTTATATCGCCATACGTTGTATTTCTGCACATTACATCGCTTTGTGTTATATTTCTACGCGTTATATCACCATATGTTGTATATACTACGCACTAAATTGCCACGCGACATATCACCGCGTGTTATATCGCCGTGCGTTATATCTCTACACATTATATTTCCTTGAATTATATTCCTACGCGTTGCATCACCATATGTTGTATATACTACGCGCTATATTGCCACAAGTTATATCGCCATGCGTTGTGTATACTACGCGCTATATCGCCACGCGTTGTGTTTCCGCACAGTATATCTGCTGGAGTTATATTGCCACGCGTTGTATCGCCACTATAAACCTCTCTCTGCATTACCGATCTACATAAATTGCCATTTTCAAGATCTTCCTAGAACACCGTATCCACTGCAATATATCAAGAGTCTGCTCAATGTAAACTACATATCTCATAAAATCATCCCCAAAGAAACCCAAATAAAATAAGCTTAATAACAAAACCCAAGCACATAAAACTCATAAATAGAAAGTTGCAATATATCTAACGTTATATGAAAAGCCGCCGCGCCGAAAAGCGAGAAAAAATGGCAGCTCTAAAGGAAAAATTGGCCCATCCTTTGAAATAATGCGATCGTTATCGCGGCTATTCGAGAAGCCCCGACAAATCTGGCGTGAAAAATACGGTGACCGTGCCATCTCCGGTAAAATCGCGCCGCCAATAATTCTATTTCCGGCGTCGCGGCGCGGCCGTTCCTGTTGCCGTGGCGTGAAACGACGCCGACGGGAAGGTAGAGGAATTCGCCTAGGAAAAAGGCGTAACTGTGGCTGTATCCAAATGAGGCCAATTACAACGACGATCGAACCGATCGATCGGCAATTTATATCGCCGTGAATCTTTATCGCGTCCCGGAGGGACTTTCGGCGACAAAAGGGGAGGCGGGACACAAAGGAGCCAGGAAGAGGAACGATGCCTCCTCGACATCGAGTGGCAACCTTTCAACGAAACTCGAGCTAGCTGGAACATTAAGGAGCCGTGTTTGCCAAACCGACGTTCCCGGGGATGATACCATTGACGGGCATATCGTTGACCCGCGGGGCATATCTTCGGGTTCCTCGAGGATCCGGTGTCGGTAAATATTTCAACTTTTTTCCTGGGGTTGAGATAAACGGTAACGTGACACACTGGTATGGATTTCTGTCGAATTTCGAAGACAAAGAGCAACTTAACCCGTTAAAGATCGATGGCGATATAGGGTGAGGGACTCTAAGAGTACTCAAACTTTTGAAATCCTCTACAAATTTTCCAAATTTTACCAGAAAAGGAACCGGTTAACTTCCACCACCACACCCCCCATTAAAGCTACTATCGATTAACAAAAACTGTACAGAGTATTTTGCATCATATTTCATCCAGAAATGAATAAGAATAGAAAGTCAAATCGAGCGGCGGCTATCAATATCAACGTCAGAACGTGTACCCGAGGTTATTGACACGAAGGGGTTAAAGCATGATGCCGTCGATACTTACCACCATGTCAGAGCCACTCTTGGAGGCGTCGCTGACGGCGGAGGGGCTCCTTTCGACAACGAGGCCCCCAGGCACCGGGGTCGATGTCGGTGGTGTCGGTGTCGGTGTTGCTGCCGAGGTGGTGCTGACTGGTTGGCTGGACTTCGAGGTCGCCGCTGGTGTAACGATGGACGAGGTTGACACCGATTGATCCTTGTCGGAAATCGCCTGGTTCGTTGTACCACCGACAACGCCGCCGATGATGGACACACCTGCTCCCGCGGCCGCTGTCGAACTCGACGCTCCGGATAATTCATCCGTTTGCAAAGAGCTCCCAACGTCTGTCCAAAAGAAAAATATGCCTCTGGTACAAGCTCTACCATGGACAGGGTAATAAATAGCTACGAGGATTTTACACGATTGCACCGGGTGGCTACTGTCACGTGAATCGTGGCGATATATGATAGTGACGTGGACGTTACAAGCTTGAATACTTTGAGGAAATAATAGTGTACTAGATGTTGAAGGATCTGTGGTTATATGTCTGGTTTCTACAAGATGTGATCTGTCACACATGTGAGGATCTACGTGTGATCACATATATGTTACATGCCTTGATATATCTTACATATGATGTAGAATATAGAGCTGGAAATCTTTATGTGACATTTCATATGTTACATGTGATAGCTGTGATATATCTTACATATGGCGTAGAATCATACGGAGTTGAAGGTCTGTGTGTGACATTTGATGATGTATGTCATATGTGATTTTACAGCTATGATATATTTTGCATATGATGTAGAATATGGAAATGGAAATCTTTATGTGACATTTCATATGTTACATGTGATAGCTGTGATATATCTTACATATGGGGTAGAATCATATGGAGTTGAAGGTCTGTGTGTGACATTTGATGATGTATGTCATATGTGATTTTACAGCTATGATATATTATATAGTCTAGAATCATATGGAGCAAAAGATATACGTATGACGTCTCAGATGATCATACATGTATCACACATATGAGCTAGGATCATATGAAGCTGAGGATCACATATTTTATATCCACGATATATCTCTCATATGATGTAGGATAACATGGATCCTAAGATCTTTCTATGAAATTCAATAGGATCTCAGATGCATGGATATATTTCCCATGTAATCTAAGGTCAAATTGAGCTGAGGACCTCTATATGATATCCCATATGACCTATGTCACATATGATTGCATATCTCTCATATGATCTAGAATAATAATCTAGAATCCTCCCATAACAAATAAATTATCAGAGTAGCAATTTAATAAATTTTAGTTTAGGTAAATTATTCACAGTGGTTGATAACTTCTTTCACAGGTTGCAAATGATAAAATGAAAGTTGCGGTATATTCTAGTTCGGCGAGCATGAAATTCATGAACACCACAGGTAATCCAGTTTGGTACTCTGGTAACGCATGATACTTTTACACTGCGGAGTTGTTCAGAACTTCAGTGTTGCCAACCACACAGAGTTCCTATTAGTCGATACCTCGGTCACCGAATATCATATTTGAAATTTTCAAACTAGTTAAATTACCTGGTCACTTTTGTCCAGATAGTTTCACCACGACAACAGAATATCAAGTGATTCCCTTTCATCACGTCAGTAAATGTAATTTTTTGTTGAGATGGTACTATCACATTTATATAATATTATATTTAATTGATATTATTAAAGAAACTAATTTTTAAGGATATATTAATTAGTAAATTTATTTTCTTAGAATGTATTAATTATTAAATTAATTGTTTTTAGAATACATTACAAAATTTATTTTTTTAGGATGTATTAATTATCAAATTTATTTTTCCAAGATATTTTAATTAGTAAATTTATTTTCTTAGGATATATTAATTATAAAAATTTATTTTTCCAGAAGACATTGATTATTAAATTATTTTCTTAAGGTATAATAATTATTGGAACACAGGATTTGGGATTTAATCAAATTAAATTTGCAACAATGAGCAATAATAGATATCGCAGTATTAATAGATTGTTTACGCATTGGAAAAGAAGGGAAAAAATTGAAAATCAATTACCTTGGGCGCTTCTTGCTACGACCAACTCAACCAGACCACGTGCCTTCTGAAGAATCGAGATTGCCTGTTCATGAGAGATGTTCGAGTCTAGTGGCTGTCCATCTATCGCCAATATCTGATCTCCTTCTACCAATCGACCATCACTGGAACAGAGCAGTTCATGGTTTATTAAAAAAATCATTCAAGCAAATTAAAAACCACATAACACATTTCTACATTCACATTTTTGTCAAATACCACCATTTATTTACATTTTTCTCTTAAAACAATATAATTTAATTCATCACCAAATATTAAAAACAAAATAATAGATTAACAAAGATTTAGAAATAAATTAATATCAATATGTTTATTAGTAAGTAAATATGTTGTGATAAAATAGCAGAGTGTTAATGAATGTTTAATTAATAAAATCACAGACTATGAAGGACATTTTGATATAATAAGATAGAAAGGATGTATCAATGTTGAGTCGTGATAACATCTCTTCGATGTCCGTTTTCTATTAAACAGAATTTCATCGAATCGATGCACTAATTCATTCCCCAGACCATTACATTCTATTAACGGAGCTAATTGAGACAGTCATCCGCTAAACCTACTGAATTTATGTGCCGTTTCCGTCTAACCGTGATGCAAATTAAGTGGAGATCAACGAAACATGAAGAATATGGTAATAGAAAAGATTATTATCTATGTATATCACGCTATAATCTTGGAAGAATAAATAACCTACATTCTTTATAGTGCAACGTCGCGTTTTATTACCGCGCGTTGTATCGCCATAAAGATGCATCTGTGCGTGCTGGAGAGTAAACTTTTTTATTTGATAATTTGAGAAATGATTTTCTCAATTTTTAAGTTCGTAAATTTATAGATTTCTGAATTAATAAATTTGTAAATTTTCATTTCCATTTCCTATTTTTCCCACTTCTCATTTTTCCCATTTCCCATTTTCCCCACGTCTCATTCCCCCACTTCCCATTTTTCCCACTTCTCATTTTCCCACTTCCCATTTTCCCCACTTCCCATTTTCCCCACTTCTCATTTTCCCGACTTCCCATTTTCCCCACTTCCCATTTTCCCCACTTCTCATTTTCTCCACTTCCCATTTTCCCCACTTCTCACTTTCCCCACTTCCCATTTTCCCCACGTCTCATTTTCCCAACTTCCCATTTTCCCCATTTCCCATTTTCCCCATTTCCCATTTTCCCCATTTCCCATTTTCCCCATTTCCCATTTCCCCCGTTTCCCATTTTCCCCATTTCCCATTTTCCCATTTTCCATTTCCCCGACGTCTCATTCTCCCATTTCCCATTTCCCCACGTCTCATTCCCCCATTTCCCACTTTCCCATTTTCCCATTTCCCCACGTCTCATTCCCCCATTTCCAACTTTCCCCATTTCCCATTTCCCCACGTCTCATTCCCCCATTTCCCACTTTCCCCATTTCCAATTTTCCCCATTTCCCAATTTCCCATTTTCCCAACATCTGCTCTCCCATTTTCCAATTTCTCAATTTTTCCCCATTTCCAAAGTTCAGAACTCGATAACGTTAAAAATACATTACATGAACCAAGTATAAAAATAAAATCGTTTTCCAAGAAGGAAAAGGAAGCCATTGATGAAAAGCGTCGTGGTCTGGAAACGGTCCAAAAAACAGGGACTTCTGTCTTATCAGAAATCAGCTGACAGACTGTCTTGTCACGTTGATCTTCACTTTTGAACTTCAGATTTCATGATAGATTACAACGAACGGTATGAAACGAACCAGAATCTCTGTTATCCCAATACGTCGCTGTTCAAACCATCTGTTATCTCTCCTTTTCACGGTGACATTTTTGTCTTCTTTCAAACTATCGCAAAAACATCAGCGTCATACGGTATACATGTATGTGCATATAGTATCGCGTGTAAGTTATCGTATCTCGGTATCTTTTTCAGGTACAAAAATAAATTATACTTGACAGAGATTAAATATAAAATTGTGCCTCTGTATGCAATGTATATGTGCTCCTTTGGGCTGAGTGTATGAAAAATTAGGTCTCTTATGTCGGTTTATTCATTTTTTTTTTACATTCAACTTTTGGCTCACCATACGTGAACTAATTTTCAAACCATGTTTTGGAATATGATTTTGTTATAGTGTCATTGATTTTTCATTTCGGAATTTGGAGACTTAGGGATTTGGGAATTTAGAAATTTTGGGATTTAGGAATTTGGGAATTTAGGGATTTGGGGATTTCGAAATTCGGGAATTTAGGAATTTGGGGATTTAGGGATTTGGGAATTTAGGAATTTGGGGATTTCGAAATTCGGCAATTTAGAAATTTGGAGATTTCGAAATTCGGGAATTTAAGAATTTGGGGATGTAGGGATTTGGGAATTTAGGAATTTGGGAATTTACGAAATTCGGGATTTCTAAATTCGGGAATTTAGAGATTTGGGGATGTAGGAAGTTGGGGATTTCGAAATTCGGGAATTTAAGAATTTGGGGATTTAGGAATTCGGTGATTTTGGAATTTCGAAATTTAGGAATCAGTAAAGTTAGAAATTTGTGAATTCGAGAATTTTGGAATTTGGAAAAATAGGAAATTAGAAAAACTACAAATATCAAATACTTAAAAAATGAAAATACAACTGAAATTTCACACAAACGAGCTCAAAAACCTGGGACATCCAAACACATAATGAAATTTTCCCTTCCACGAAGTTCCACACTAGTTACCTAATCGCATCCCTCCACAAAGTAACAGAACTGTGCAACAAAAGTAGCAATTTTCGTAAGGAGTTTAAAGATGAAAGGTAGCAAATTGCAAAACATAGTAGCATCAAAAGCTCGATGGGAAGAGGAGCATTGTATTTTGGAAAATCCTCGAAAACGTCATTATCCTCATTGATCGATCCGTCGATAGGTTCGTTCGGTCGAGTACACACGCTCAAGCGTTCGCAGAGGTGAAAGCTTTAAGCTCGGCAAAGGGTATTTAGTGGGCCGATAGCGGTTGCGTTACCTAATTTCCGCCAAAGCGAATTTCACCGGCTCGGCTGTAGCTAACGATACCCACGCTACCGATCACGCTAACCTGTGTTCCAAATTTTCCCTCGATCAAAGTTATGCCATGCCGGCTCGAGCTGTTTCGAATTTCCTGATTGACACACTGTTTGGAATTCGGTCGCCAGAAATATGCTTACATTGCTTGTTCCGCTTAGCTATCGATCAATTTTCACCGCGATACTGATTGCGGGATACTTGATTAACGCTAAACCTAACTGCGCCTAATGCACACTTCATTTATCATTAACATATCCAGTTAACATTAACAATAAATATATAATTATCTAATCTCAGAATGAATATCTTAATTGGAGCAGGGGTTAAATTTGAGTTAGGTTGGAATTCACTAAGGTTAGGTTCAAATTAGGCTACAACAGGTAAGGTTAGATTAAAATTATGTTAGGTTAGATTATGATTAAGATAAGTTAGGTCAGGTTAAGTTATGATTAGGGTAAGTTAGGTCAGGTTAGATTAAGATTAGGATAAGTTAGGTCATGTTAGATTAAGATTAGGGTAAGTTAAGTTGAGTTAGGTTGAGGTTAGATTACAACAGATAAGGTTAGATTAAAATTATGTTGGGTTAGATCAGGTTAGGTTAAGATTAAGATAAGTTAAATGGGGTTAGGCTGAAATTAAGGTATGTTAAATCATGTTAGGCTAAGATTAGGATAAGTTAAATCAGGTTAGGTTAAGATTAGGATAATTTAGGTGAGGCTAGATTAAGATTAGGATAAAGTTTGATAGGTGAGGTACAATTAGGTTAATTTATTTTAAGGTTAGGACTAGAGTTAGACGCAAGTTGGAGGTACTATAATGATATTGTAACATTTGTTGATTATTTGCAGTCCTAGTATTCTCAGGTCTCTCAATGTATCTAGAATGTTCAATATCCCCAGGTTTTATAGACACAGGTATCAATCTTGCAAATTAATAAGTTGTCCGACCTACAGTTATTAAAACACCACACGCATGTATAATACAAGTAACCATAATGGAAATATAATATCCCAACTTGGTTGTAGCAACCTCCATCGCGTCCATAAGAGGTGAATTAACACGATACCAGCTCGTAACCTTTAATTTATTATGCAATCGGATTTCCATTCACCGAAGTTCATTCGATAATTCAAAGTATGCTTCATTATTGAGCTAACCTAGTTACTTTAGCGCGGCCATATCGGTGGCGGCGTGGAGATTCAAGAAAATTTATGCGC
This sequence comes from Megachile willughbiella, assembly GCA_945859595.2. NCBI lineage: Eukaryota > Metazoa > Arthropoda > Insecta > Hymenoptera > Megachilidae > Megachile > Megachile willughbiella. The sequence goes on from OX243807.1 coordinate 7,842,255, forward strand.
CACAAACGCACCGACATCTACTCGAGGAGCACAAACGTTTCCTTCGTTCCTTGATAAAATAAACCGGCGAAGTTATTTCCGATCGATATCAAACGAACCCCACCGCGAAACTTCTTCACGTTCGCGACAAAGCCGAAGACAAACGGCGCAGATTGTTAAACTCCCGTTTAATTCGGTGCTGTATAAACACTTCGCCGATGAATGAAGCCCGGTGAAATCGAGTGTAAATGAGAAGCTATGTTTGCTCGACACGCGGATTGAAGTGTCTGTTGAGCTTCCGAGTTCCTCCTCTTTGAGGAGCACACGTGTAAGGAACCGTGCGAACAAACGACACGTGGAAATCATTCTAGTCGAAGGGGAAACAATTTTACCGTTGTTTTTTCTGGTCGCTCCTTGATTCTCAACGCTCAAATTCATACGCTGGAAAGGGGGATACAGGGAGATTGGGAGATTGGAGAGTCTGGGTAATAGGGATTTGCAGATTTTAGAATTTGGGGAGTTACATGGGCAGGTATTTGAGATTTGGGACGTGAGGATTTGGGGTATGGAGTTTTGGGATGTGGGGATTTGGGATGTGAGGATTTGGGGTATGGAGTTTTGGGATGTGGGGATTTGGGATGTGAGGATTTGGGATGTGAGGATTGGGGATGTAGGGATTTGGAGTGTGAGGATTTGGGATGTGAGGATTTGGGGTATGGAGTTTTGGGATGTGAGGATTTGGGATACAGGGAGTTGGGATATGTGGAGTTGAAATGTGAGGATTTGGGGTATAGGGATTAGAGATGTGGGGATTTGGGATTTGAAGATTTGGGATGTGACGATTGGGGATGTGGGATTTGGGGTGTGAGGATTTGGGACATAGGTACTTGGTAGATAGGTACTTGGGACATAGGTACTTGGGATATAGGTACTTGGGACATAAGTACTTGGGAAATAGGTGCTTGGGACATAGGTACTTGGGACATAGGTACTTGGGATATAGGTACTTGGGACATAGGTACTTGGGACATAGGTGCTTGAAACATAGGTACTTGGGACATCAGTACTTGTGATATGGAAAATTAGATACCTACGAATTTGAGTCCCAGGGATTTAGGGGAATTTTGGCATCCAAGTATTCATCTAAGAATTTGTAATCCCGAGACTTGTAAACCTAACAAATTTAATATCCAAAAATCTAAAAATATAGAAATATCTACATTCCCATCGTGTATAGCATATACAAGACCATCAGCCATCGTCTGAATATAAATTTACAGCCCAAGCACCGACAATAAATCAAGCAATAAATCACCACGGAAGATGAAATAACCGTCCAATAAAAAGCGAGCAGAAACATTATTCAAGATTACTTCATCGTGCACTTAAATACATAATGCAGCCTGATAGATTCATCTCTGAAAATTTTCCGGGGCAGTATTTATCGCAGGGCGGCGCATGAATCTTCATTCATCCGTGAAAAGTCGCGGAGATTTTATCGTCCGAGAAGCGTAGAGCACGCAGCCCGTTCATTCGAACAGTAACTTGAGAGAAAGAAGCTGCAAAGACGCGAAGAAAGGAAGAAAAGACGGGGATATTTAAAAAGGGAGACCGAAGACGGATGAAAAGGGCCGTGTGTGAGCGAATAAGGGTTAGGAAAAGATTTATTGTACACCGGCGAGCGAACTTGGTGTACAGCTTTGCCAGCTTCACAAGGTGAACAATGGGGTGCTATGAAATTATTCAGTTCAATGAAGACCCGTCGTCTATGGTTACCGTCATATTTTTTATGCTCTTTTTCGATGTTGAAAATGTAACGTGTTATACTGTTTCTGTATGACAAGTTTTTTGAACGTCTGATGTTTGGTGTGATTTTGGAAATGTGAAAGTATACAAAATGGCGGTTTTGGTATGTCGATGTGGAGCTTGAAGTCTGATGAAGATTAGTATATTCAATTTTTAAATATGTTCATTTTATAAAATGGCTGATCAGCAAGATATAATGAATGATCAACAATTTTAGGTAATAGAAATTCTGACACAAAATGATGACTTAAAAGTATCACAAAATGGCGCTTATAATATGTCAATCTAAAGCTAGAAGTCTAATGAAGATGACTATATTAATTTTTCAATTATGTTTATAGCATAAAATGGCTGACCAACAAGTCATAACAAATAATTAACAATTTTAGCTAATAAATAGTCCGACACAAAATGATGACAGAAAAGTATCACAAAATGGCGCTTATGGTATATGAATCTAAAGCTTGAAGTCTAATGAAGATGACTGTATTAATTTTTCAATTATGTTCATAGCATAAAATGGCTGACCAACAAATTATAACAAATGATTAACAATTTTAGCTAATAAATGGTCTGATACAAAATGGTGACTTAAAAGAATCACAAAATGGCGCTTATGATATATTAATTTAAAGTTTAGGATCTAGTAAAAGCACCCATATAAAAAATTACTATTCTGAAACAGCTGAGGAATTAAAAATTGAATATTTCTTAATGGACAGTACTAAATTTCAAATTTATTCGTTTATTCATTATTTGTTTTAATAGAAGTCATTTTAAATGAAGAATGTCGACGAATCTTTTAGACAGCCATTTTAAACAATCCTTAAGCTACAAATTGATGTATCATATACGCCATTTTGTGATACTTCTCAGTCATCAAATGGTGCCAGACCGTATACGTTGCAAAATCGATCGTTATGTATTGTAATTGACAATCAGCCGTTTCGTGTTACGAACAATTATGAATAATTTATACAGACATTTCCATTGAACTATCAATCTCAAATTGATGTACCGTAAGTGCCATTTTATGACACTTTTCTTTCGTCAAATTATGTCAAACGTTACGTGTTTCAAAATCAGATATCGTTTGTTGTTATTGTTAACCAATTATTATTTAATAAAGAGATCGATGAAATGTTTATGCAGTCATTTTTAGTAACTTTTATACTTTAAATTGGTGTATCATAAGTGACATTTTGTGACACTTTTCTGTCATCAAATTATGTCCAACGTTACATACATCAAAATCAGTTATCATTTGTTGTTATTGTTAACCAATTATTATTTAATAAAGACATTGATGAAATGTTTATGCAGTCATTTTTAGTAACTTTTATACTTTAAATTGGTGTATCATAAGTGCCATTTTGTGACACTTTTCTGTCATCAAATTAAGTCAAACGTTACCTACTTCAAAATCAGCCATTGCTACAAATGTTAATCAATCATTCCATAATAAAGACATTAATGAAATGTTTGCACGGTTATTTTAGTAACTTTAAATTGATGTGCTGTGAGAGACATTTTGTGATACTTCCACGAGGAAATCGCATCAGTTTATACATTTCAAACACTCCGATTCGATATGCAACAATCTAACAGTTTTTAGAGCAAACACCCTGGTTCACCATAGTCGAAGATATTACGATGCTATGTAAACTTTGCACATACATGCAACCAGGCTATATTACGTCGTGCTACAATCAAACCTATGCATACAAAATGTTTCAGCTTCATATTGGAGCACGAGTATGATGTCGCAGAAGAAAAAAGGTTCAAATAATGCAGTGTTCATACACGCGAGAGTATTCCAATAACATCAACTCCAACTCCGAATGAAATTTTTAACAGCAACTCAAACTTCGTATGAGATTTGCAGAAACTGTATGAAACTTACAACAGGATTCTCCTTAATTCTACTAATAGATTACTAGAAATATCGATTACTAGATAACTAGATACAGATGGTAACTTCTCAATTTCCCTGTGGTCACATTTCAGTAATTTTCAAGTTTCGATTCAGTATGGAACTAGCAAATTTTCAGTTATAGAATTCTGGTAACCTTTCACTGCAATATATGGATATCGGATTTAGCAAACACACACGATCGGGAGCAACAATAAATTTCAGTAATAAAATATATTTCGGAATTTCGCAATCAGCGCGTTAACGCTCGTAAAAAAGCCGGACAAAGAATTGCGAGCGCAATCTGTTATTCCGGAGGTGAACATTTTTCGAATTAAAGATGCGAAAGCAATACACCGAAATCGACATAGCGTGTGGTTTAATATCAAAGTTTCGTATGGAAAATAAATCGGCGTAACGGAATAATTTATAATGAAACTCGTTCTCTCTCCTCCATATTTTCTGCGTCGAATCATTTATGGACGAGCGTTGAACAGCGATTGGCAATTTATACACGGGCATATAAAATTATTTTAAACACACGCGGTATCGACGTTTCGCGACAATGATCCGTGAAATGGTAGTGTTCGCGCGAGAATTGATTCGTTTATTCGCCGCGTACAATGATCGGTCGATTTATAAATTACTTGGGAAAGCAATTTTCTTGCCGCGTCTACAGGCGTGAAATATTAATAAAGAGAAAGCAGCGAGGTAACGCTATTTTTTCATTAATATTTCATCGTTTAAGTCGAAGGGAAACACACCCTCGCTTAAAGGGCGAGCGTAACGCGAAGGACACGCCTATTTTCCTTTTTCATCCTCTTAATAATTCGCCAACCGGCGAGGTTATATCGTGAAAATTGCCCGAGGCAACAGAATTCCGTTTCATTTTACGCAAATGCGCTTTACATTTTTTAACGGATTCGAAACTTTGAAATTTTATGTAGCGGCTGAAACGCGGCATGAATTTCAATAGCTCTGACATAGTTTCCTTTTGTTCCGTTTACTGGATCTATCGAAATATATATAGAAATAGAAGGATACAAGGATACCTAAGTATATCTGTATCTAGGGAATTTTTGATACTGAACAATTTTGGGATACGGTCGTATTTGTGGAGATAATAGAGTAGTTAGAGAGAGTCTAGGGATATTGGGAGAATGTTAGAATATCTAGGAACATTGGGATTTCGGTGATTAAAATACCTGGGGATATTGGGACGTTTAAAAATGTTAAGATATCTTTCTTAATTGATATATCTAGGGATATTTGTATCTCAAGAAATATTTAAATATCTAGGAATATTTGTATCTCAAGAAATATTTCAATATCTAGGGATATTTGTATCTCAAGAAATATTTAAATATCTAGGGATATTACTAAATGTAGGAATGTTGGGATATTTAGGGATACTATTAAGTCTAGGAATATTATTAGATCTAGAAATGTTAGGATATCTAGGGATATTATGAAATATAAGAATGTTGGAATATCTTCCTAGATAAATTTCTAATAATATTCCTATATTATTAGATCTAGAAATGTTGGGATATCTAGGAATATTACTAAATGTAGGAATGTTGGGATATCTAGGAATACTATTAAGTCTAGGAATGTTGAAATATCTAGGGATGTTATTCAATGTTGGAATGTTAGGATATCTAGGAATATAATTAAATCTAGGAATATTGCAATATCTAGAGATATTAATTTCAGGAATTTTTATTTTTTATTAATATTAGGAAATCTATTACTTACTGAAGTAACTAGGACTAGTAAAATATCTGAGAATACTAGAATATCTAGGAATATTATGATCCAGATATACTGAAAACTAGGGATATGCAAGTCTAGGGATATTCGAGTCTAAAGATATTTATATCTAGATTTATAGGGAATGTCTAGGAATATTGCTTGTATGGCAATAATATTCATATTGATATCTAGGGACATTTTCCTATAAAATTATAGAGATCTAGAAATTTAAAAGTGACACGTCTCGGAGAGAAAAGCTTTGTCTTTGTAATATGGATATTACATTTTGTTACGAACTGAAATTAGTTTATCCAAAATGTATGTACGTGATTCCTATTCCAGTCCTGTGAGACAGCTAATATCCAGGGAAATTTAAAAATTCTAATTTATTTCTGAGACTTCAAAGGGTTTTAGTTGCAGCATGTTTTTCAATTTGCATCAAAGAGAAACTTCAAAGTGGGCAGCTGTTTTCAAATATCAGGTAAATATATTCTTATGATTAATTAAAGTTTGCAGAGAGAACAAAAATTTAATATCAGAGATAAGATAATGTTTTAAACGTTTACCAAGTAAATATTAACTTAATCAAGCGATCATTTTCACCTCTTCCATCATCATTAACTCCCTCTATTAAAGACTTCACATCCATAACAATTTATCACATTAGTAATAATTAGTTCGTCATTTAAGCATTCAGAGATAAAAAAGATTATTAATCTACAAATTAGTCTGTGGACATTATACAAATAATATTAGCTTTATATAAACAAAATTTTATGGATTGAAATGCCTGAAAAATATAACAAAGATATCTTGTAGTATATTGTTTTGATAAAGAGTAATGTTCTTACACAGGTATTATCTTCATCCCCTTCGTCGTCATTAGCTACCCTCATTGTAATCCCATATTCATTATTCATAACAGTACCAATAATTAATTCATTATTACATCCGGAGAACCCTCATTATTTAACCCTGAGAAAGGGTATTTAACCTAACTTTAATAAGAGAGAATCACATTCAACAGAAGTTCACCTCAGATTTCAAAATAACAAAAAATTTCACTCTGCTCTAAAATACTGATTACAAAAATTATGTTTGCATTGATAGAAATTGGGTAAGTTGGAAAATTTGAGAAATTGGGAAATTGGGAAAATTGGGAAACTTGGAAAAATTGGGAAATTGAGAAAATTGGAGAATTAAAAAATAAGAAATTCAGAATACTGGATGCTTACAAAATCTAGTAATTTGGAAATTTGGAAAATTGGAAATTGGGAAATTTAGAAATTGGAAAATGTAGAAGTTGGAAAAATAGTAAATTGGAAAATTTAGAAATTGAAAAATGTAGAAGTTGGAAAAATAGTAAATTGGAAAATTTAGAAATTGGAAAATAAAGAAGTTGGAAAAATTGGAAATTGGGAAATTTAGAAGTTGAAAAAATTGGAAATTGGGAAACTTAGAGGTTGGAAAAATTGAAAATTAGAAAATTGGAAAATTAGAAAAATTTTCAAATTATAAACTCAGAAGTGTAATGATTCAATGATTAAATATAAAAGAATCGGATGAATGAATGAACTATACGTTCAGAATAGCACAAACACGTGAATAATATTTGTACCAATGTAATAAAGCAAGTGTAATAACGTTGACCATTAGAAGCCCGTTTACAAGGTCCTCGGTTTACACCATTTCACCGGATACTGTTGCTTCCCAGCACCATAACAGGATTTCCCAGAGATTGTTTGTCGATACAAGCTGCGATCATCCATCACTCTAACCGAGGGCACATTTCTGTCCCCGGCGTTTGTGTAAGTCGATTCTGTACATCGACGATACAGTCTGCTACGACTGTACACCAAGCTGTGTCGAGTTCGAATCAATAACGAATCTCTCTCACCCTCTTTCTACCCCACCCAAGTACACCCACCCCTACAGTTCCTTCTTTTCCTTCTGCCATGCCATACGAAACGCCTGTTCTTACTGTTTCTCCTCTTGTTTCGTCCACGATTATGGGTCAAACAGGTAAAAAAGTAAACGATGTTCCTTTATCGGGGATGAACGATCAACGGAAATTGAAAGCGAGAGACTTTCAGAACGATCGGGGCAGAGTTTCAAATAGTCTGATAATTGAGACGTTCGGGGTACACTGCCCTTTTTATTTCTAGACGGGTCTCATATTTTGGGTTTCGACATTTATACACTTTTTTCAGGTTTTCAAATTTTTCATTTTCAGACTTTTCAATTTTGTAATTTTCTGATTTTTTAATTTCTCAATTTCCCAAGTTTCTAATTTTCCAATTTTCTCATTTTAAATTTCTCCAATTTTCTAATTTTTCAATTTCCCAGTTTTCTAATTTTCTTAGTTACTAATTTCCCAACTTTTTAATTTACTAATTTCCCATTTTTTAACCTCCCAATTTCCTAGTTTTTAATTTTCTAATTTACCCACTTTCTATTTCCATAATTTTCCAATTTCCAATTTCCCAGCTTCTTAATTTCCCAATTTTCCAATTTCCAATTTCCCAGCTTCTTAATTTCCCAATTTTCCAATTTCCCAGCTTCTTAATTTCCCAATTTTCCAATTTTCTAATTTTCTTAGTTACTAATGTCCCAACTTTTTAATTTACTAATTTCCCATTTTTCAATCTCCTAATGTTCTAGTTTTTAATTTTTTAATTTCCCCACTTTCTACTTCCATAATTTTCCAATTTCCCAATTTCCCACTTTCCCAATTTTCCAATTTCTAAATTTGCAAGTTTCCTAACTTCCAGATTGAGATTCAAAAATTTCAAATTTTCAGATGTAGAAATTTAAAAATTACAAATTTAATAATATTCAACTTCAGAAATTTCCCGAGTCAAGGATAATTTTTGCAAATTTTCAACTAAAGGAAAATTTTCAAATATCAAAATTTAGTAATTTAAAAATATAAAGGTAACAATATAGTAGTGTAGTGATATAATAACCCAGTGCTACAGTAATATGATAATACAATATTGTAATTAATATATATGATACTATACGTGTCATATATACTATGATAAATCTAAACCAACAGTTAACATGATTTATCTAGTTACTATATAATAATATAGTAATACACAAAAATAACGATATGGCTGTATAGTAATATAGTAGTGTACCAAAATAATAATACAGTAATGCAGTAATATAGTAATAAACTAATATATTAATATAGTAATACATAATAATGTGGTAATATAATACTGTAGTGCACTCATGACACAGTGCTACATACGTATAATATATTTGTCTGCTATAACAAATGTACCACGACGGTGGACGTAATAACACAGAATCAGTCATTTGAAACATCTGAATGTTATTGAAATCATTACGGATAACCCGAAACGGTCGGATGATGAAGCGATATTTTTCATTCGCATCTACCAAGCCAGCAGCCGTAAATCGTTCGGCGAAGATCGATCCTTCTTGAATCGAATCCTCGTTTCGATGCATCCACCATACGAGCATCCAGCGACACATCGTAAATCGAGTTACTCGTCCAAATATTTCACGTTCGTTCCGGATCTTCTATTATAAGAGCCTCGAGCTTTGGATATGACGCGTTCCGATCGTTTCACGGCTGCTCCAACAAATTTACGGTAAATATGGAGAATCGCAAGCTGCTTTTAACAATCAGTGTTTCAAATCGAATATTTATCCGACGCTCCGGGGTCTGCTGAGAGAAGCGCCGTGTCGTTTTAAAAATTTAAGCATTTGCTAGGTTGATGTAGAGCTTCTCGATAAAACTTAATTTAGACTCTGCTCTAAGGGTTGTACATCAGTTTTTAATTATACGCTGATATTTTGTTAATAATTGTATGTCGTCGAGTTTGATTCTGTAGACTGACCGTGGCGGGAAATTTGAATTTTCAAATTTTAGAATTGGGGAATTTGGTAAATTAGACATTTGAAAATTTGTGTACTTAATTGTATGTGGAGTCTGACTGTGATTCTATAGATCAGAAATGGCGGGAAAATTGAATTTTCAAATTTCAGAATTGAGACATTTGGTAAATTAGAAATTAACAAATTTTTAAATATGAAAATTTAGAAATTTGGAAAATTATGGAATTGAGAAATAAAAATTTGAAAAATTATGGAACTGAAAAATACAAATTTGAAAAATTATTAAACTGAGAATTATAAATTTGGAAAATTATGGAAGTGAAAATTATAAATTTGAAAAATTATTGAACTGAAAATTAGAAGACCAAAAATTATGGAATTGAAAATTAAAAATTTGAAAAATTATGGAACTGAAAATTAGAAACCCAAAAATGATGGAATTGAAATTCAGAAAATTTGGAATTTGAAAATATCTGAAAAGATGGAAATTTGCAAATTAGAAACCTTGAGTGATCACAAACGTTGAACGCTAGTGTTTGCAATTCACACGAACGATGACCATAGTAATCATTATCACCAGGAGCCTTTATTGCGTAATTATCAATTGTTCTCGAGCTTCTACTGCTTCCCGAGAACATAAACGACACCCGCATAAACTGTTTCATTGAAACTGCTTGCGTAATCAGAATACAATCGTGTAGCATAAGAGTGTTGTGTAAGTTGTTCGTTTATTTTGTTCATTAACTACTCTGCACTTTTCTCACTTTTCTGCTTTTTCGCTCCTTTTGACAACAGACTATTTTCAATATTAAATTTTAATTTGTTTTAACGTATTGAATTTTTGTAAAAATTCACCTTTTTATTTATTATTTATCGTAGTATTATTATATGTCTAAAATGTAATAATTGCGGTGTGTCACTAATGATACGACAACAAATCAATTTCCACAAGATCAATCACTCAAATTTATTTAATATAAGTATTGGTATGATGAACATCACAAATAATATATACATGTGTAATAATTACAATACATCACGAATAACACTAATATATTTGACAGCAAATATCCTCACAATCAATCGTTTGAATTTAATTAATAAACATTCGTATGATAAACGAGACATAATTGGAAGTTCCAGCCTCGCGTTCTTAACGAACTAGAAAATGCAACAGGGGATTTTTCTTAAAAAAGAAAGGAAGTAAAGAGGAGAGAAAAGGGGTAAAGAAAAATGTGAACTGAGAAAGGAAAGTTAAAAGTATAAAATTAACAAGATGATTTCCCTAAGGCGTGCTAATTGTGCACGACAACCAGGGAGAGGACGAATAGGCTGTTGAATGAGTCCAACCGTGCAAGTATCGCTAACTCTCTTGAACTTAAGCTAATAATGTAATTCTACGTGAAATCCCGAAGGAGAGATATAACAAGCTTCGAGATTAAACGTTTCAACGTACAATGAATATTTTATACAATTTCAATTGACGTCATTAAGGATGCAGCGATAGCAATAACCTCGTGTCGTAGATCGATATTTCTACGTTCTACTACTGCGGACTGAAACTGTATTTCGGATGAAATATGATATACGCGGATTAAGCTGGAAATTTTACGAATCGGTAAAATAGCTTTGTACGATTTAATTCAATGGGATTCAATTACTCGCCATTGAATTTCTAAGCGATACGTTTCGACGTGGTTCGATATCGTGCGATTTATTTCCTCGCGATTTAATTTGAATTCGATCAAATTCGATTCGTCGCGACGCGATCTCAATTTGACGAAATTCAATTCAGGACGGTTCAATTTCAAATTTGACATGATTCGGTTCGACATGATACAATTTCAATTCTATGATACTCAACTTTGCACAATTCAATTTCGATTCGACACAGTTCAATTTCAATTCCACGAAATTCAATTCAACATGATTCAATTTCAATTTACGAAATTCAATTCGGCACTATTCAATTAAAATTTCAGAAAATTCAATTCTATGTGATTCAATTTCAATTCCACGAAATTCAGTTCGATACAATTCAATTAGAATTGAACCAAATTCCAACCCAGTTAAATTCAATTATACACAATACACTTTACTTCTATAAAATTCAATTCGCCATAATTTAATTAAAATTGAAACAAGTTCAGTTCCATTCAATTCAATTCCAATCTCACTGCATTCAAATCCATTCAATTCAATTCCGATCTCACAGCATTCAATTCCATACGATTCAATTTCAAGTCAACAAAATTCAATTATAATTGAATTCAATTCAATTTAATTTCATGTCAACAAAATTCAATTATAATCGAATTCAATTCAATTACATACAATTCAAATTCAAGTCAACAAAATTCAATTATAATTGAATTCAATTCCATACTATTCAATTTCAAGTCAACAAAATTCAATTATAATTGAATTCAATTCCATACACTTCAATTTCAAGTCAACAAAGTTCAATTATAATTGAATTCAATTCAATTCCATACAATTCAATTTCAAGTCAACAAAGTTCAATTATAATTGAATTCAATTCAATTACATACAAATCAATTTCAATCTAACTGAATTTAATTCTATACAATACACTTTCAATTCAGCAAAATTCAATTAAAACTTAACCAAATTCAATTCCAATTTAACTAAATTCAATTCCATACGACTAAATTCATTTTCAACTTGAGGTCGCAGAGTAAACTTCCCTATTCTGAATTTTATTCGAAAGTTCCCACCGATAATTCAGCAAGTTCCATTTCGAAAGCACGATTCCTCGATACCGTGTAGAAATCGATATTTCCAAGTTCAGCGGCAACATCTGCGATCGGAATAAAAAATGTATAGTCCCGGTGAAACATCAACGTCAATCTAGAGATACAAAGTAACCGCATGCGGTACGAGGACAGCAACCGGCGTCTGTGTCCAGTGATCGAAAGTGTCGATTTTCTCGAGCGGAAGTCGAGGGAATCGATCCACGTCCAAGCAGCCAGAGGGTAGAAAATATCGAGCGTGGAACTGTGTGTTCGAGGGGGATACCGTGCAACGGCACGAGCCATCAAGCATCGAGTCATGACACGATATGACCGACTTTGTGCCTCGTTAAAATTGCATTAGCTAGACAGTGGAAAGGGTCGGTGAAAAGCGACGACTGAAAATACACGGCGAAACATCTGATCCTGATGTGGAATTACCGTGACAACGGGGCTCGATCCTGCTTTCTCTTAGGGCTCGTTTACAACGACAGAAAGGGAATACACGGTATATTAGAAACGGTGCGGGAGATAATTTTCGAGAGGTGACAGCTCGCGAACTTTCGAAGCTGGGGATTTGCACATTTTGTATATGGAAATTTGGGAAATTCGAAGGGGGAGGATTTGGGTGACAGCGAAGTGAAAATTCGGGGATTTGCGAGGTTGGAAATTTTAGATTTGGGGAACTGAAAATTTGGGGATATGGAAATTTGGGGATTTGGAAATTGGGAAATTAGGAAATTGGGAATTAGGAAATTAGGCAATTACGAAATAGAGAAGTTGAGAAGTTGGGAAATTGGGAAATTAGGAAATTGGGAAATTGAGAAATTGGGAAATTAGGAAATTGGGAAATTAGGATATTAGGAAATTAGGATATTGGGAAATTAGGAAACTGAGAAATTAGGAAATTGGGAAATTAGGAAATTTGGAAATTGGAAAATTAGAAAATTGGGAAATTAAGATATTAGGAAATTAGGAAACTGGGAAATTAGGAAATTGGGAAATTAGGAAATTGGGAAATTAGGAAATTGGGAAATTAGGAAATTGGGAAATTAGGAAATTGGGAAATTAGAAAATTGGGAAATTAGGATATTAGGAAATTAGGAAACTGGGAAATTAGGAAATTGGAAAATTAGCAACTTGGGAAATTAGAAAATTGGGAAATTAGGATATTGGGAAATTAGGAAATTCTGAAATTTGAAAGTTTGGAAATTCGAATTTGAAAATTTGTGGCACAGAAAATAATCAAAATTTGACTTCTAAAAAATTGAAAATTTCGACAACAAACTGAAAATTTTAAATGAAGAAGTTCAGCATCTAACTTTACCTTAAAAACACAGAAATTGAAAGTTATCAGCCAAAAAATGTCAAGTTTCCTACCTTACAAGCTTGTATTTTCAATTAGAAAGTTAGTGAATCAACGCGAACAACAAAAAGTGAAAACAAGAAAGTACACGCAGCAATGTAAAGATTGCAAGCTCTTGAAAATTCGCCACTGAATATTTAATTAATTTTCGGAACGCAGTAACGGTTAACGCCAGAAATTCTGTGAAAGTTCAGCAATAATTTTATCCCGAAACGTTGACATTAACAGGGAAAACATACAACGAGGAATCACAGGAAACGTCCTAACAATTAGTACGAGAAACAATTAGAACCGACTGCAATATTTAGCCTGTGTATACAATGCTGGAATCGTGACAGACACACACGCGTGTACACACGCGTACAAACATACGTGCACGTGTACAACTTATACTGGTGTATCCAGTTATTACACTGTTAAATCAATTGGGAAACGGAAGAATATTGAGTTACACGGGTAATGGAATTATTAAACTTGCTGTTTCCTATTTTCGCGCATGCATCGCCGATTATCGTGGCTGAAGCGAAACGAAAATTTTTAATACTTTTATGAAATATAAAACCAGTTTTTGCATTGCAGTATGAAAAAATTTTCAAATTTTTTGATTTTTTAATTTTTATTAAAAATACAATTCCTAGGTATATCATTCTCTACATATCCCAATATCCCTAAATACAGTAATCCCTACATATTCCAATATCCCTAGATACGCCAATCCTACAGATCCCAATATCCCTAGATATCCCAATACTTCTAAATGTTCAAATATTCCTATATATCCCTAAATACAAGAAAACCTATAAGTATCAAAAAATTCCCAGATATCCCAATATCCCTATACACCCCAATATTCCTATACGTCCTAATATCCCTATACGTCCCAATATCCCTATATACCCCATATCCCTAGATATCCAAAAATAAAGTTCTAAAGTTAAATTTGAAAATTGTTGTTCAATTTTTAATAAAATAATTATGCAGCTGAAAAATAATATTTGAATTCATAATTAAAAAATATTCAATCATCGATCGATTCTTAAGAGAGTAATTAAAAATTGCACTGTTTGAAATTTGTTTCACTTTATAACCCACTTTTTAAATTGTTCCTAAATTGCTGCCCTTTCTTTTTCAGTCTGTTTTTTAAATTGCGTCTAAAGAATGTTCTTTTGTAGGAGCAACAAGGGAAGCCTGTTTCCAACAAACAAAGCTATATTGTAAATCGTCGGAGTTTAACAAGCAACCACTAGGTCGCAATCGTAACTTCCGATTCTCTTTGATCCACCTTTCATTCCGTACGGTGTTGATCGTTCGAGAGATCGACGAGACACATTCGTTCTCGTAATTACAACGTGATTTTTCCCTCGCAACACGACACATTCGATCGTTTCAAAGCTTATTCTCGTCCAAAGGGCTTCGGTTGCCTCTACCTTTGACGAATAAGAGAACATTCTTATGGCTGCTGTACCTTATCGATATTGCTGAGAATTTTCAAAGGAATTTCATCTGATCTAACATCTATTGAAAATTACTTCAACGTATTTATAAGTAAACCTTACTTTATTTAATAAATAAATTATCTATAAATATATTAATGCAAATAAAGCATATATACATTTAGTTTCAAATTATTAGATTTGGAAATTTGAACACTTATTTTAAATATATCTACAAGTTTGTAAATCTATATATCTTTGAAGCTATGAAGCTATAAATCTATAAATCTATAAATCTATAAATCTATAAATCTATAAATCTATAAATCTATAAATCTATAAATCTATAAATCCATAAATCTATAAATCAATCTATCAATCGATCGATCTATCAATCTATCAATCGATCAACCTATCAATCTATCAATCGATCAATCGATCGATCTATCGATCTATCGATCTATCAATCTATCGATCTATCAATCCATCAATCCATCAATCCATCAATCTATAAATTTATAAATTTATAAATGTGCCGATATAAACGTGTGTATAAATCTAAAAACCGATCAAAAAAAAATATCAAAATACTAAATTGACCAAAAAGAATCGAGAACAGTAATCAATAAAGAACACAATGAACAAGAAAGCAGGGACAAAGAAGTTGAAATAGGAAGCAGGTATCCAATGTGTCACGATCGATTTCTACTGGATGTTCCCTCAAAGAACAATTTAATTCGAAAAAAGAAGGTACAAGACATCAGAAAGTATCGGATTGTCGAGCCAAGTAGAACCCGATGAAAATCACGGCTGTTACTGCGGACTATAGGTCCTTATTCGTCCGGATGAAAAGGGGAGAAATCGATTGTTTCTTGGTTAAAAGAAGATACTTTGTTCTTTGAAACGAACGAGAGACGAGTGGCTCGTATTGATCTGGCTCTCGCCGACGGCTACGCAACGAGTTAAGGGTTAATCAATTTCAAGTTACGACGTAGCAACGTGGCGTGACAGAACGTGTCAGGAACACAGCATTATCCGTTGCAATAATTCTCGTCGGGGTACACGTGCTGTGTGTTTCGCTAACTAAGTGGAAAGAAACCTAACCGCGCTTGCGATTAACACGAGCTAAGTACACCGCTTCTTTTTTTCACTGATTTATATAGACTTCTTCTTTCTTTTCGAATGGATAGGGTATCTCGCGTTTTAGGGATGAAATATAGGGTAGGTAGAAGATTGCGTGTTGTACGAGGCTGGATGTAGTGGGCTTTTTGTAATTAGGGGAAATGGTTGAAAATGTAAAAATTTGGGAATTTGGGAAGTTTAGGGATTTTAGAGATTTTGGGAACTTTGGGAATTTTGGGGATTTTGGGAACATTGGGGATTTTGGAAATTTTGGGGAATTTGGGAACTTTGAGAATTTTGGGGAATTTGGTAACTGGGGATTTTGGGAATTTTGAGGATTTTTGGGATCTTAGGAAATTTTTGGAAGTTGGGAATTTTGGGAAATTGGAAATTTAGGGAATTGGGAATTAAAGGATTTGGAAAGATAAAAAATTTCTAAATTTCAATAGGAAATTTTTAAATTTCCAAAATGCCCAAATTCCTGAAATGACCAAAATTCCTAAAATCCCAAAGTTCCAAAAATTCATAAAATTGTCAAATTTCCTAAAGATCCCAAAATTCCTAAAATTCCCAAGTTCCTAAAATTCCCCAAATTTTCAAAATTCTCAAAGATCCCAAAATTTCTAAAATCCTTAAGTTCCTAGAATTCCCCAAATTTTCAAAATTCCCAAAGATCCCAAAATGTCTAAAATCCCTAAGTTCTTAACATTCCCCAAATTTTCGAAATTCCCAAAATTCCTAAGTTCCTAAACTTCCAAAAATTTCCAAAATTCCAAATGTCCCAAAATTCCCAAAATCCCTAAAATCCCTAAGTTCTTAACATTCCCCAAATTTTCGAAATTCCCAAAATTCCTAAGTTCCTAAAATTCCAAAAATTTCCAAAATTCCAAATGTCCCAAAATTCCCAAAATTCCCAAAATCCCTAAAATCCCTAAGTTCTTAACATTCCCCAAATTTTCGAAATTCCCAAAATTCCTAAGTTCCTAAAATTCCAAAAATTTCAAAAATTTCCAAAATTCCAAATGTCCCAAAATTCCCAAATTCCCAAAATTCCTAAAATCCCTAAGTTCTTAACATTCCCCAAATTTTCGAAATTCCCAAAATTCCTAAGTTCCTAAAATTCCAAAAATTCCAAATGTCCCAAAATTCCAAAAATTCCCCATATCTGAAAATGTACAAGTGTCCAACTCGCTAATGTCCAACTCATTGAGGCAACTATTCGCTCGTTAAAGAAAGAGGCAAACGTTATCGAGTTGAGGAGTAAGTACACGGGTGCGGGTTAGGGCACACACAATAGAGATTGGTATCCATGATATCTTGGTATCACGAAGTCACCACGCTTCTACACTTCATTCGTCCCGAATACGACCACGACAAATTTCACTGTAGACGCATGCATGGGTCTTCCTTTGTGAACTCGACTCAGCCTCTCGCGCTACGAAATTTCCGAATATTTTCCCCAATCCGATGTACATACATTTGTTTTAACTCGTTTTTTTCCACCACAGAACGGATTCACTAACTTTGCGAACACGTTTGAAGCTTCCCTCTTGCGTGAAATCATTTTTATTTCATCGAAATTTCCGTAAGCATACGTACATATGTATGTATAGTTTATTAACGTGGTATTATCGTTTTATATGCTGACAAATGGGGTACATTGCAGGTACTTTTTGTTTGAAATGTTTTTGGTAAATTATACATTTATATAAAGTTGTATATAATTATATGTGACTGTTTATATAAAATTGATTATATACATTCATATGATTATATACATAAAATAAAATTAAGTATACAAATCAAATTAGTCAATTTATGAATTTCCAAATTTCCAAATTGCTGAATTTTTATTTTTAAAATTCATAAGTATCCTAAATTGAATATACTGAAATTAGACAATTTGAAAATATAGAAATTAAAAAATTTGAGAATTTGAGAATATGAAATTTGAGTCTGGAAATTGAAAAATTGAAAAATTTGAAAATTTGAAAGTTTGAAAATTGATAAATTAGAAAGCTCCTAATTTTCAAATTTAGTCCTTCATTTTTAGAATACGAAAACTAGAAAATTTGGGAATATTGCAACCCCAAAATTTGCAAATCTAAAAAATTGAAAATAAGTGAAAATGTAGAATTAATCTTAAAATTAAGAAATGAAAATTGAACTTTGTGATAGGAAGACATGAATGATGCCAATTTACTCGTGTACATTAGTATACATTTTAATCCGCAAAAACGCATGTAAGAACGATTGCCTTTCTTCAACGAGCGAATCACGAGGCAAACGAGTCGTGCAGAATTCAGCGAACGACTTGCAAATTGGCGAAATAATTGAAGGAGATCCGTGTATCTGTTGAGGATGAGCCAAATATCAAGAGGGAAATGAGAAAAAATGGAGTTGCATTCACGATGAGGGAGCACACCGGGATATCAATTGAACTGATACCGAGGAAACGGCTTTTGATAACAAGCGCTCGTTCAATTCAACGAACTCGAAAATTATTCTTTTAATTGAATTAATTCGCTGCGGGTGCAAGATTTAATATCGAACGCGGTCAATTGTTTCTTGTTTTCTTTTTCGAGCATATCGATGAGAGTTATTCAGAATATTTTTTTACCAACAACCTCTTCAGCGATTCATAAATTTATACGATTTCCTGCAACCATTTATTTTATCGAATTGTTAAATACAAATAAATTTTGCTTTGAAAGTGGAGAATGTTGGAGATCGAATTGTTCTTTCTAGAGGAAAGTGGACTTTGTTCTAGGGAAAACACCAGGGAAAGAGGATACAGATAAACTCTAGGGAATATACAATACAGAAGGACACTAGGGAAAAACTGTACAGAAAAGCACTAGGGAAAAAACAATATAGAAAGGCACTAAGAAAAAATACTAGGGGAAAATAATTCAAAAGGTACTAGGGGAAACTATACAGAAGAACATTAGGAAAAAAGAATATAAAGTCACATCTATATTAATCCAAAAACGAAATTTTATTTTTAGAGGACAAGAAATTAAATCACAATTTTATAGAAATTTAGGAGATTGAAAACAACCATATTATTTTTCAAGAAATTATAAACGCATCTAATAATAACAATAATTATAATAATATTTTATAATAATTTGTAATGTGAGACAAACATTTTTGAAACATTTTATTGAAGTCCATCTTTTATTCCTATAAGAACACAAAATAACAAGTACATCAAATGAAAAAATTTTAAAGTACATAATATGAACGACTGAAAATAATAATCACAATTTATGATATTGCAGCAACGTTTGCAATTATAAATATTAAATTTACAAACACTTCTGAAACATTTTATTAAAGATTAAATCATGTATCTCTATAAAAGTACAACAGTTATATAAAATTATATTTATAAAATACACAACACGAAAGATTGAAAATAATAATAATTGCAATTTACGATATTGCAGTATTTCCAACTGCAAACATTAAATCTGTCAAATAAACAATTTGTTTTTAAACATTCGACGATCGCCAAACATACGAACGGAGATTAATAACGGCAAACATATAAATTATCAAATAAAACATTTAATTAATCCGTACTACGTAAATAAATGTCGAGAATAAAATAAATTTGCCGTCAAATAAAATAAAACGCTATCGATTCGTGTTGGTATATGCACACACGCGTGCACACGTAAGGGAAAGAAAAAAAAAAGAAATAAAATATAGAAAAGAAAGAATAAGAGGTGCAGTAGTACAGGGAATACAGACAGTATCTAGTCAGACGAGCTTTTTAATCAACAACAAAGGAACAACGTTTCTCTGTACCTTTTATATAGTGCATTCATCATTTTCAAAATCAAACAAGAAATTCTTGTACCTCATTCATTTTTAAGTTCACCCAAAATTTTCTAGGGAAAAAATTAACGTGTTCTAGTATTCAAATATGACATATTTGATATGACAAATAATATTTGATAATAAATAGATTAATAGGTTGATGGGAAGTGATATATTTTGAAATGTAGTAAACTCTTGTTATATTGCAATTTTTAGAGGCACCTTTATAATTTAGTTTAGGTTTTCGATTTAGTGCAATGTGGGGTTTTGGGGAAATTTTGAGCTCGCAAATTTTTAGTTTCACTAGTTTTTGAATTCGAGAGTTTAGTGATTTTGGGGGTTTGTGCTGGGGAAATTTGAGAATTTGGGGATTTGAGAATTTAGGGATTTGAGAATTTGGGAATTTGAGAATTTGGGAATATGAGAATTTGGGAATTCGAGAATTTGGGAATTTGAGAATTTAGGAATTTGAGAATTTGGGAATTTGAGTGTTGGGGAATTTGAGAATTTGGAAATTTGAGAATTCGGAAATTTGAGTATTAGGAAATTTGAGAATTCGGAAATTTGAGAATTCTGAAATTTGAGTATTAGGAAATTTGAGAATTCGGAAATTTGAAAATTCGGAAATTTGAGAATTCGAAAATTTGAGTATTAGGAAATATGAGAATTAGCAGATTTGAGTGTTAGGAAATTTGAGAATTCGCAAATTTGAGTACTAGGAAATTACAAAGTTCGAATATCTGTAAACTTTAATATCTCCAAATTCTGAAATTTTAGAATTAAAAAACGTCAAGTCTAAAGCTTGCAAATTCTAAAATTTCCTATCTACTACTTCCCACCACAAATCTCAAGTATTTCCAAAAATTGCAATATCAACAAATTATTCATCCAACTCCATATATCGCCATCTAGTATCATACCTCCTAAAATCCCCCAAAACAAATTTATCAAACAAACTATTGCATGAAAATAATAAGAAAAAGAAATACAAAATATGAAACAGATAACAATATTAAAAAACCTGTAAGTACATATTACATATAAAAAACGGCAATATAACGAGGGAACAAATACAAGGGATTGATAAATCGGGAAAGAACCATCTGTGGATCAACCGAGCAACATTGTTAGGACTGAATCGACAATTGGTGGACTGGTAAGACATGAATAATCCAGAAAGCAGAATAATTTCATGTTGAATTCGAATCTGAGATCGATCACGCCTACACCTACGGACGATCTAACCCAGTTTTACCTTCGAGGCGTGTGCACACACCGCTTTTTCCCGCAGAATGAAGCCAGGTCGATAAAAATACGCGATTTTACACCTTTCTTCACTTATCCTCACAGAACTATCAATCTCACGATTCGTAAGAATCTACTGAATGTTCGGAATGTGCCACGTCAAACTAATATATCCTTGTGACATTTTCAACAACATGTTTGTACGACGAACTTCATTTTGTTATTGTATGTTCAATTTATGTAAAATGTATTTTGTTGTTGTTTTTTTTAGGAATCTTGAGAAATAGTGCAAATTTATTGGGGGAGGAATTTATTGATTTTTGCGATAGTGGAAATTGCAATTTTTGAGATGTGGGTTTGGAAATTTGAGAATTCAGAAATTTGAGAATTCCACAATTTTGAGAACTCGAAAATTTGAGAATTCCATAATTTTGAGAATTCCATATTTTGAGAATTCCACAATTTTGAGAATTCGGAAATTTGGGAATTCGGAAATTTGAGAATCCGGAAATTTGAGAATCTGGAAATTTGAGAATTCCACAATTTTGAGAATTCCACATTTTGAGAATTCCACAATTTTGAGAATTTCATAATTTTGGGAATTCGGAAATATGAGAATTCCATATTTTTGAGAACTCGAAATTTGAGAATTCCATAATTTTGAGAATTCCATATTTTGAGAATTCTACAATTTTGAGAAGTCGGAAATTTGAGAATCTGGAAATTTGAGAATTCCACAATTTTGAGAATTCCACATTTTGAGAATTCGAAAATTTGAGAATTCGGAAATTTGAGAATCTGGAAATTTGAGAATTCCACAATTTTGAGAATTCCGCATTTTGAAAATTCCACAATTTTGAGAATTCCATAATTTTGGATATTCGGAAATTATGAATTCCATAATTTTGAGAATTTGGAAATTTGAGAATCCCATAAAGTTAAGAATCCAAAAGTTTGAGAATTCCATAGTTTTGAGAATTTAAAAATTCAAAAATGTCTTAATCCTGAAATGTGACTATTTGAAAACGTTTAACTCCTAAAATTTCATATATGAAAAGCAGTTCATAAAAATCCAAATTTCTAAATTCATATTTCAAATCATCAGCAAAATACTTATCAGAGAGCGATAAAAATGGACCTCAACATAATATTATTGCTTTAAACAGAAAAGTAACATGCAACGTTCATAATGCAATTCACGTTACACTTGAAGCGGGAAAATTATATTTGTACGTCAATGTTAATTTGTTTTGTTGCGATTGAAATATTTTGTTGGGCACTTGTAATTGTTCATCGAAACGCTGGAGTGCAGTAAAAGCGGCTTTCGATAGAATGTTATCGATTTTCTTTAAAAAAAGTGTACTATGTCTGGAACGCAGTACGTGAAAGTATCGTTGTTAAAAAAAGAAAGCTTGTATGATCAACATAAGTCGTTTTCCTTTTTTTTTACAAGATATATATTTTTCTTACTTGCAAAAACCTGTACAATAAAATATAAAAAATGAAATAGAGAATCGTAATAAATTGAATGTTTGTTCAATTAATTAAATTACGAGAATTTAGGTGAATTTAATTTTCAGTGAAATTTGTATTATTTTTGCATCATTTACCAAGAACTGAAACGAAGAGTCTCGTAAAATTGAAATTACAGAAGTAATTAATTTTAAAGATTCTTTTCGTGTAACCGTTTTCCCTAGAGGGCTGGTCCTCTTTTAATTCTTACCTAAATATTACATCAGATAATTACGAATATATTAAAGCTGAGGCTACGAGAAAATAACGAAGTTGCTACTCGTCTGAAGCACACTATTTTTATGCAATGGGTGACCCCTTAACCGACGCAAAAAGGGTTGGGCGTCATCCGGATAAATTTTCATCCAGATTATACAGAAATCCAATAACTTTCTCCGTTATTTTCGTCATCGATTTTAAGGGAGGAATTTATTATCTAAACTATATTTTTGCGAAATTATTCTGAAATTTTTCTGTCATATTCACTTTCACTTTTCTCTTTTATTTTTGATCAATTCTATTTTTGTTACCATTTTCTATCTCTATGTATCAGTTTACCTACTTTTGTAGATAAGTAAAAAAATTAAAACTTGTATCATTTTTTTTACATAGATTTGCCCTATTTTGTCATTTAAGGGTAGTATATGACTCTCTTTAAAGTCATATGATTTGAACAAATATTGCAAATTAATTTTAAATTGCACTTTCAGTCATTACCAGAGTGCAATATTTCAAAATTTTAATAAGAATTGTAAATTAACTTGTGACAAATTTGAAATAGAAATTATAGGGATATTTTGATTCTACAGAATTCGACACTATTATGTATCAATAATATTTTTTGTGTAGATACATTATGCTAAGTAATCAAATTTTAATAAAATTACAGGAGCTTTTAGCTTAATTTTACAGAATTGAATTAGCCCCATCACCTAATTACTATGCAACCCCATTTTGTAATTATTCCCTAATATTTATTAAAGTAAGAATATTTAAATTACCAAATAATTATCTTAAAATTTTACCAGAATTTCACAGAATTTACATCTCATTAAGGAATAAATTATACAACCGCTATTTAAATCGATAAAAAACCACCTTACACATCTACGTATCTAAATTATTCAATAAAAATTAAAATATATAATTCAGAATTGTTTATCTAAGCTCAAGAATTTAAATTGTAATCTAAATTATAAAGAACTCAACTTTTTAATAAATCATTTATTCTGAAGAAATTATTTAAGCAGATAAATATTATAAAAAAATAACTGATCGAAATTTCACAAATTCATCCCTAGTTAAAATATTAGAACCCTTAGATTGAGGCAAAAATAAAAAATTATTTAAAAACCGAGAGGTCCTTCAAGTAAGGTTTAAAGGGTGATTTCACCCTTTCGGGAAGTACCAAGTTACTTTCCCATTCGATCTGACCCAAATATCCAAAATTCTCAGTGGAGCAGTAGCCCAAATACAAACTCCAAATACACCCGGACTGTTTTCACCGTACTAAATCAAATCTGCCGGACAATCAACCCCTTGCACCATTCATCGAACCCCGTAACAGTTATTCTGCCGCGAAAAAAGCTTCAAACAGTCCGTGAAAATGCGGATGTTAAAAAACAACAAAGGCATAGGAGCAGTGACACGTACCACCTGAAGATTATCTCGAACGAGGCCACCGATCAGCCTTCACAGCACCATAATATCTCCTCGTCCTGGTTCGGCAAACATCCGAAGGAGGATCATGGTGAAAACCGTACGATGAACTCAAACAAACCAGTGAACCGACTGGAACCGGGTTGAACGAGCCGCATATCTAACGTCGTGCGATCGTTCGTGCGAGAAGAACATCGAGGACCGCACAAGAATCGAGAACGGCGATAAATCGAGGGTGCGAAGGCTGGTAACAGGTGACGAACGATAACAGAAATTGACCAGCATAATACAACGAACGTGTCCGCGGGACCAAGAGCGCGATAACCGCGACCTTTCTCCGCGGGGATCGGTCGAAGACTGCTCGACCGAAAGTGGGAGGCTCTTTTTCGAAAGCATCGCTTTCTCCACGGTGGCGAAGCTTCCGGACAGAGGTAACCGGGCATGCGTGCCACGGGCCGGCCGATCAACGCACCGTGTTCACAGGGTGTGCCAAGAAATGCTGACCAGAAATTGGATCAAGTTCAACGGCTACAACGCGAAAATGGAAGTTTCACTTCGCGCGATTCGAATACCCTCCGATGGAAATTCGGGTTACCGAACTCTACCACTCGCGGATTCTGAGAACCACTGCATTAGGTGGGTTTAAGATGATGGGATGAGAGAATTTTGGAATTTTTGAAAATTGGGACAGTGCGATTTTGGACTCAGGGGTTTGGAATTTTCAAATTTTGGGATTTTGGAATTTTGAGATTTCCAAATTTTGGGATTTTGGAGTTTTTGGAATTTTGAACATTTGAAACATTGGAAATCTGAAATTTCTGAATTTTTTAATTCTGAAATTTTGGAAATTTGGGACATTGCAAATTTGGTATTTTTAAAGTTTTTAATTCTGAAATTTTGGGATTATGGAAATTTGGGATTTTTAAACTTTTGGAAACTTGAAATTTAGGAAATTTTTGGAATTCTAGAAATTTGAGATAAGTTATAAATTTTGGGGCTTCATCCTTCTAACCTTTGGAATTTTAAAGCTACAAAATTATATTTTAGATATATTTTAAGAAGAGATAGAAAGAACCTAAGAAACCTAGATAACTCCAGAGAGTCTAGGAACTAAGATGTATCTAGGGAGATCTCCTCAAACTAGACATCTACAGAAAAACTAGATGAATCGTAGATTTTAGAAGAAATCTAGGGGAATCTTAGGGAATCTAGAACAATCTTAAGGAACCTAAACGATCTTAGAAACTGGAAAAAACGTAAAAAAATTTAGGGAGATCCCACAGAAAAGATTTCAGAGAATCCCATAACAACCCTCAAAAAATAGAAGAAATCTGTAGTGGTTCATAAAAAAAAGATTTACGTTCAATCTCGTGTTTATTACATCGTATTTTTTTTACAAGCTATTCGCTTTTAATGATACTTAAACATGATTTCGTGCAAGACGAAGTACTTTATTAGACACTATACCGTTTTAATTTCAAGTTTAGATTTATATTTCTTACTATTGCAAAAGTAAGTAAAGTAATTTATATTTCTTACGATTGCAATAAAATGTCTGTTTTAATGTAACACGACGTTATACAATAAATTGTACGAATATTACAACAAAATATGAACGAAATTTTTTCTTGATATTTTTCAGAGTTAAAGTAAAAGGATACGTATACTACCCCTGTTTTATGGGTCAGAGTTATCTTTTTAAATCCTTTTATACAATAAAATTTTCGCTTTAAAATGTTACGCAAGGAGGTACAATTACGTTTCAAATGTATCATTGCTTGCGTAATCTGCACTTTATGATATTATCTGCTTGGAGGCAATACCATAAGCGAATTACGTAAACGAAAAAAATTTAGCGTTCTCGGAAGCGACTCGAAATTAGTCTCACGGTTTAAGATGCATTTAAGTGGTATATTATACACACTCATATATTACATCTATTAACAATGAATGAAATCATATGTTTCTTATAGTGTAATCATTGAAAACAATCTATAATACTAGAAATTTCTTAAGTGAACAACTGATTTCATCCATAATTCATACTGTAATTAAGTTTATGGACTTACCACCCTGCTATGCCATTTGGTTGTATTTCCTGCAGAAATATGCCAAGCTCCCCTTTATCCTTGCTACGAAGTCCAACAACACTGAATCCTAAACTGGTACCCTCTGGTTTGTACAGCTGGAAACAAAACGATCGTTTTATAACTAATTTATAACTACAAATCAGATACATATAAACAGAATACAGATCAAATAAATTTAACTAACCTGCACAGTAAATATCTGACGACCTCTTGCTGCTGCTTCAATGACCTTCTTGAATTCCTTTGCATACGTTGTTGTTGTAATTGGTGGCATACCCATAACTTCAGATACAAGACTAGGACTGTTCACCTGCAACGAAATAAAAATTTAATAAATTATTTAAACATGCATTCACATAATACTGAAACATTTACCTGAGCACTAGTGTCTTCACTGCTGCTATGCACCAATGGAGTAACAGGAACTCTTTGATCTTCCAATTCACTACTATCTTGATACAAATCCTGGTATACATTTGATCCCAATGGTTGCACCGGTGTGGTAGGAACAGAGAGCTCCAACTGTCCACTGATATTAATGTCAAAATCTCCAGGAATAATAGATGGATGCTGTCCCAACTGATTGTTTAATTCTATGAGAGAGTCTTGAATTGTTACTATACTGCGAAATACTGGATCTTCCAAAAGAGATATTAATGATTTTATGTCTTGAGTCGTGTGCATCTGTAGCTTGGGATCGTCACAGTCTTCCACTCTTTCTTGTACATGCTCCAGCAAATGAAGCGCAGTTGATATGTCTATAAATGTAGAAAGGAAGAAATATGTATATCAAAGAATCATAAAACAGAGGTTTTAAAAATATATGGAACTTTTATAAATATGTATATAAACATTCATTTACCTGTGCTTAGAGGCATTTTGTTCATAATATAGTTTTCCTCCAGCTATGTGTATAAAAGTCCTTGTATGCTATCTGTAAAGAAAAGTATATGCATACATATTACTTGAACTATCTTTAAAAAATTTAAACCAATGTTTTAGATTTTGTAAACTAGACATAGATCTTAACCTCAATAACAGAGAAATTATGAAAATCAATTAATAGAAAGTATCAACGTTGAATGTAGGTTAATGATCAAGGTATAGTCAAGAATGTTTAGATAGTATTAAATCCCGTTAACTTTAGATGCACCATGAATTTATCGTAAATCAATAAGTGGTCGTATAATCGTTTCTAATATTAATATAATAGCGATTTTTCTCACCTAAACTCTTTTGAGAAATTCGAATAAAAGCAGCTTGTGTATCGATGACTCTCGAGGAATTTCACGGTTACACACGAAAAATACAATTAATTTCGTGTATCACAGCAAACATGTAATTGCATTTTGCCATCAGCTGACTGTGCCAAACTATCGAGTGCTTGACAGCTCTGGCCACAACTAACAGCGAACATAGATGGACGTTACTTATATAGTACGCAAACGCGGGAAAAGCGCGTTACAGAGGCGCGAAAATTCAAAATTAGGAAACCGAATATTTTGTTATGACACCCTGTTTATGTTACTTTTAATCAAGTAACTTTGTAAGAATGTATTTATTTTACGATGGTTTTCCTACTAAACTTCGTGTTCTGTTCTAATAAACAAAGATCGATAGTGAAACAGAATTGTATACAAATATTATAGCAATTATTTATGCAAATCTAAAAGCTAATTTAGTAAAATAAAGAGATAGCACAACTGCAAAAATAATAAGATAGTAATATAATAGAATTAGTAAAATATATTATAGAGAAGTCGTATAGCAATATAGTGAAATAGTAAAATAGTGATATAATGATACAGTAGAACAGTAGCAGTAAAATATTAATATAGTAGAGAAGTAAAATTACAAAATGAAAAGAAATAGTAAAGTAATAACATAAATAATGATAAGATAACAGTAAAATAAAGTAACAAAAGAATAGGACAGTACAATAAAATAACAAAACGGTAGACCGATGTATACAAGTCATTCTACAAAATTACATTATGCAAAATTGCTACCGTACAACGCAGCCTGGTATACAAAAAATAAAGACCTCCGAATGACAATGAATTTTTACAAAGACCACTGAAATCTGCCTACAAAATTGACGAATGCTAATGCCCCCTTGTTCATGACCACCAAATTTGAATAAAAACAAATTGGAGTTAAAAATAGTCCAGAATAAAGAACGAGGTATGCTGATTCGTGTTCATATCACGTCAACCACCAACCCAGCTCGTTGTTCATCCTAATTGACCTCGGGTAGGAATCTCTAATCCATGATTCCGCTACAAGCGATCGTCCATCGGCACAATCAACCCAATATGGCGGTGTTCTGGTGCACCGACTCTCAAACGTTACAAAATCAGTCCCTGGGGGGTCTCCTCTACCATTAAAATGGTTTCACAAACACATTTATACTAAAAATTCAATCTTCTTTCCGAGACGTATGTACAACACGTGTCCACCATCTCCAATTTAGTCGTAATTTATACAATATCATGCTAATCGCTTTAAAAAGGGAAAAAGGTACAGTAGAGAGCATTGTGAACTCTTTTAGGGACAATGTCGGGGAAGAAGATGCCATTATTTGATAGTTTTCAGTCGATAAATTAGGCAAATTTAGAAACTTCCAGTCTAGAAATTCGAGCATCTAAAAATTTGAGACTGTAGATAAACAACTTGCAAAAGGGATTAAATCTGAAAATTCCAAATGTGTACATTCAATCTTCTAAAATCAAATCGTGGGATTCCTAGAGTAGTTCCTAACTAAAATAAGTGTACATTGCACCCTAATTGTACAATTAACGCGTTTCACGAGATGACGAAGCTTGAGAACCTATGGTGCTGTGGTTTACACGCACGTCGATCGTTTTCCCGGATGGCCCCACGGAAACCGGACACAATGGATCCACTTCCGGTGAGCACAAGGCCAGAAATCGGACGTGGGGATCCACACCGCGCCTGTGTACCACCGGTGCGTTATCTCTTCTGCCCCCTATGGCCTGTCTATACGAGAATCATTCATCGAAACGATTCTTCCATCGCCATCTCTTCCCCTACCTATTTGTCAGGTGTTATCCATTATTTTCACTGTTTGCGCTGATTTTGACCGCCAGTTTGATTACAGGTGCCATTCGCGTTGGATGGCCGGTTCTAGTGGTTTTTTTCTTGGGATCGTTTTAGTAGGGAAGCTGAAGAGGCCCTCCGAGTTGATGCAGAAGAACTTGCAGAGCAGGTGATTTGAAGTCTTCTGAGAAATCTGGCACAAAATTTTGTAAGTATTAGTGTTGTTTAAGCAAATTTTGTATTTGTGATTTCAACTTTGGCTGAATAGACAGGAAGGGAGATTTAGGGATTATTTAGAGATTGGTTAATTAGCTGACATGGATTATGAAACTGTTGCTTACGAAGGGAGTTGATGAAAGATTATGAAGATGCTGGCGAAGATTATGAAGTTTTAGATAGCCGGAGATTTTTGTTTGTTAAAATTACATTAACTAAATAAATTATGATTTTAGATGATGTTTATAGATACATTCTGATAAATTATACTGGATTAAATATTATTGAAAATTTATAAACGTAATATGATTTGAATTTGATGATTTTCATTTTTCACTATAATAAATTGTTAATTATTAACGATATGGTTGTCTAGTGTACAAAAACCTTTTGTGCAGTGCTTTCAATTGTACAGTAGCATTATTCAAAGTTTACTCCTTTATTAAAAGTTACTAAATTATTAAAATGAAAGACTACTAATAAAAATTGATCAAAATTGGTTACTAAATTATCTCAAATAATTTTGATAAAAGCGGAAATAGGAGAAGTAAATTATAGGGTTACTTCAAAATTAGTATTCAAATTATTTCTATCAGACAATCGGACAACACCTGAACAACGAACAATTATAATTTTCCATTGTGTTTGACGAACCTCCGGCAAGCATTAATATCACGCAACCGAAGAATTCTAAAACTCTTTGAAACGCGCAACACTGTTATCCATGTATCATCTGCGTTTCAAGGAATCATGATAATGACTTTGTTGTGCGATTCATAACAAGGTTTTTGAAAGGAATTCAATTTCTACAATTTTACACTTCTTCCGTGCAATCACAACAATTAAAATGAACAGTAGAGGCATGGCAAAACTTAATCTTATTTTAACTTTAAATAAATGATTTAATTAATCAGCTGAAATTTTGTTTATTTTACTTCTTTTTATTAATTTTTTCATTTCTTTAGGATCCAAATCTCCAGTCTCGAATTTTTTTTAAATCCCAAAATTCTAAATTTTTTGACTTTCCATGTTTTAATATTTTCAAATTCTCAAGTTTTCAAATTACTAAATTTCCAACTTCAGAGTTTTCCAAATTCGCAGGTTACCAGATCCCCAAATTTCCAAATTCCATTATTACCAAATCCCCAAATTTCCAAATTCCATTGTTACCAAATCCCCAAATTTCCAAATTCCATTATTACCAAATCCCCAAATTTCCAAATTCTATTATTACCAAATCCCCAAATTTCCAAATTCCATTATTACCAAATCCCCAAATTTCCAAATTCCATTATTACCAAATCCCAAAATTTCGAAAATTCCATTATTACCAAATCCCCAAATTTCCAAACCCCATTGTTACCAAATCCCCAAATTTCCAAATTCCATTGTTACCAAATCCCCAAATTTCCAAATTCCATTATTACCAAATCCCCAAATTTCCAAATTCTATTATTACCAAATCCCCAAATTTCCAAATTCCATTATTACCAAATCCCCAAATTTCCAAATTCCATTATTACCAAATCCCAAAATTTCGAAAATTCCATTATTACCAAATCCCCAAATTTCCAAACCCCATTGTTACCAAATCCCCAAATTTCCAAATTCCATTATTACCAAATCCCCAAATTTCCAAATTCCATTATTACCAAATCCCCAAATTTGCAAACCCCACTATTACCAAATCCCCAAATTTCCAAATCCCATTATTACCAAATCCCCACATTCATTTTCCAAATTACCAAATCACAAAATTTTCAAATCCTAAATTTCCAAATCCACAAACCACACATGGTAATACAACGGACAGCAATGTAAAACATCCCCCAAGCAAAAATCCCAGTTACAATAACAAATTAAACCTGCAAGTAACGTCATTAAAAATATTTCCAGCCCCATAAATGAAACGTAAAGCAAAAGACCACTACACCACATACCTTTCATAGCATTGTTACTTTTCCCCACATTCACTGTTTAGTCTCGAACTGGTTAGTTCAATAGAGAACAGAACAATTAAGGAAATTCAATAATCTGTAATCACAGTATCGTTTGAACATGGTATTACGAGGACTCGAATGACCAAATCTGTAATTTTCTCTCGTCGACCGTAACGTTAATCACTGAACAAGCATCCATCCCCTTTGAACAGACAACTATGTACAATTATCGAGGCGATAAACCATAACGTAATTAATAAGCAGCGATTCTATGAGGCACATGTTCTACTGCATTCAATACCTTTAACAGACAGGCACGTGTGGGATAATTGATCATTTGCAAATTGATACATTCCGTTCATAATTGCGGGCTACAGTTGGTCGCAAGAGGATCTAGCCACCTTTGCTATTAAGTTAATTTTGTCTGCAATTATACATTCTCGAATGACGAATTTCATCAAAGTTTATTTACAGTTTACATCATTTTTTGATGAATCGTACGCATGTTATCTTTGTTGAATTACGTAAATTTTATTTTCACTTAATTTTTGTAATTCACTCAATCGATAATTTTTACTGAATTGTATATAATTTTTTGCTAAATTTCACATATATAAATTTTACTAAGTTGTATATAATTTGTAATATTTTATAGAGCACCTGTCATAATTTTAAATAAACAGAGCACAAAACCCTGAAAAATCTCAAAAAGACACCTTTTTATCAAAACTACCAATTGAAGTTAGTAATTGCATAACAAATTAAGAAATAATATTCAACAAATAATTTCTATAAATCCGTATTAAAATTGAGTGAGGAGAGATAAAATGTTGAAATGAATGGATCGTGAGATGGCTGTAAGATTCCACAAAAAAGTGTCTTTGAAGTCACAGGAGATGACGACAGAGAAAATGAATTCATTTTGCATTCGTATATGTTGAAACATGTATCAGAGACAGCACAAGGTTTTACGGAATACCTGAGCTGCACTCACCCTGAACACCTCCACATGCTCGCACCCCCATGAACCTTTTCCTCTGCAAGTTGTATACGTACATATGTGTAAGCACATACACGAGGGCAAAGGACCAGCACACGCCCGTAAAAGCAACGGACCGTGTTTCCAACTTTCAAGCATTACATTATTACTTGTCCATTATCTGCTTGATTATCGTAACTAGCTTGCGTGCTTCGTTCGAACTGAAATCACGGGGAAAATTATTTAGATTGAATGATTACTTGTTTGTCGAAAGGGGGTGTAATGTCACTGAGAGGGATGTTGGAATTCATGGTCGTAAAATTCCTTAGGTTTCCTAGATATTTCTAATTTTCCATATTTATAAATTCCAGTAATTGTTCTTTGAATTACAGAGTTCGTTGGAATGACTAATTGCAATAAATGAAGATGAAGAAAACTAATGTATCACACCTGCTACAATCAATTTCCCTTCTTGCTACTCTAAAGGTAGTGGTTAATGGTAAGTAATTTTAGATTACATTAATTACATCTCCACAGAAAATATTACATTCTTTTACTAATTTATTTAGAAATAAATTTTAAAATATCGAACACGAAGGAAAATTTCTGAGAACAAAAAGAAGTTGAGCGAAAGCTCCTCTGATAACGTGTATGCTCTGAAAAATTCTTTCTGTGAAACGATCGTGCACGCATGAAACGCAATCGTGTAAATTAATGGTGGAATGCAGAACGCGAGAGTGATGTCACTAGCGGGCTTGCGAAATTACGTTTCGTCCTATTGTATCACCCGCGTGCCACTTATGACACGAAAAACGTAGCGACGATAAAATCGGTACTTGATGCCCAAAGGAAATAACCTGATTTTTCGATGGAACAGGAAATAATAATCTGTTCGTAGAATAATAATACGAATCTCGTGCATTCAATGGCACACAGAAAATATCTATTTTGCATTTTATGAGCAAACAGGAAATTCATGTTCTTTTTCCATGTAACAAAAAGGTCAACAAAATCACGCATTGTCTAACATTTCATAATGTTACTTATGAGAATTTTGTTATATTTATCATTATATATTTTATAAATAATCCCGTGTTCTAATATTTTACAAATATTTTCTGAATAATAAAATAGACCTCATGGAGAAATATGTGGATGAGATTTTAGAATATATGATATTTTGTAAAAAATTTCTGCAAAGTATAATTTCTGTTTCAAGGTCAAACAACCTGCAATGGCGGTTTAGGTCGAGTGGTCTACGAGAGGCTCCCTGATCAACAACTTCAGGGTTTCGACGACGATGTGGTATGAAATATTTGTCTACATCATAATGAACATTGCAACTACACTCTAATTATGATTATATGACCCTGATGTTATCAATCCTCCTCAGGTGAGAGACTCTGCACCCCCGTTTAGAGTTTTGGAAAAATGTCAGGAGCTCTGTCTACGCGACAGAACGGCGACGAACAATTTAGTTCGAGCGTGCACCAGCTTCGATTTTCAACCTGGTAGCAGAATAGCATCTTTCAGCGGAGCTGCCGAGTATGAGGAGAGTACTTGTTACTTAACGAGAGAGCAGGCTCAGCCAGAAGGTATAGGGAATCTGATGCTGGTGCCAAACAGCGTTCATTTCACCGAGGTTTGCCTCGGCTGTGAGTATCCGATAATTCCTTTCGATCATTGCACGGCACCTTTAAGAAAAATAACCTGATGCACCAGTATGATTAACTATTGCATTTTTGTGTGAAGCTGACAGGATAGAAAGGGAATGCCCCAATAGACGTTACGTGTTTGAAAGACATCCGAGGAAGAAATTGAAACTGCCACTGACAGATATCAAAGAAGTTAGCGCGGCAAATAGAACGGACTGTGAGGACAGGTAGAGAATTCTCTCCTTTTCGTTAACATTTAGCTAATCCGATAGTTATTGACCAAATTTTCAGTACACCATTTAACAGAGTAAATCTAAGCAGTTGGTCCTATTCGATTTAACCTTCTATAAAATTTTGACAACTCACCATCAAGGTGATAACCTTGACTATGAAAGCATAACCTAACTTCTATATCTTCACTAAGTGATTTTGAAAATATATTAAAAACATTAGGACGAAAGTGGAACTTTGTAAATATTTACCCACAAAAAGGTTTATGATTAATTATGCTTGATTTCTTCTCTGTTTCAAAGATGTCTGAACGAGTTTAGCTTCATTTGTCGATCTGCGACCTATGATACTGCATTGAGAAGCTGTGCTCTAAGTCGTTTCACCAGGAGGACTCACCCAGAGCTGCTCGAAGACGACCCAAATTCCGATTACTTGGAGAACACCTGTTTAAATGGTATCAATTTATTATTTATATTAATCTGTGATCAATTTTGACTAACATGTAAAGTCACAAAAGTATTAAATTAATCTTGAATAAGAAAGTCCAATATTCTTAAGAATCAATTTCAGATTTCAAATGCTACAGATTTTGAAATTTTTTAAATTATATAAAAAAATTTGTGGTTCAGCTGAACGTCGCTGTGATGGATTGACAGTGTTCGTCAAAGAAGAAAACAAGCGTCTTCGGGGACCGTTTGAAGTCGACATTTACACGAACCTTACTCTGGACGAGTGTCAAGCACTTTGTCTCAGAGCAGAAAAATATTTCTGCAGAAGCGTCGAATTCGACGAGCAAACGCGACAATGTGTCATTTCAGAAGAAGACTCCGTTTCCCAAAAAGACGACATCGGAATCAGCAGCAGCCCCAGCCACCATTTTTATGACTTGGTTTGTCTGGACAACCGTAAGTGTACCTTAAATATATCACAGTATCAATAATTCATTCTGCATGATGAGATATTGTAATAAGCATCTTACTAACATTGCATTAAAAATTTGTATATGATCTTCATAGATAGAAACCTCATATATACCTTCTGCAATTTTCTTTCAATTAATATTAGTAAAACTAGTCCACAAGGATAGATTAGCTTAATTTCTATCTTCACTTTGCATATCATTGATCCACATTTAATAGCACTATAACTTGTAGCTAGTGTTCCAAAAGTTACTTCCACTCATTTTCCCTCGTCCAACCTAAATTGTAATAAAAGTTAGTGTTAGGATGATAACTCTCTGTAACTGATGATAGTAATAGAACGATGAGTAGTTGTGATGGTTCATAACGAATAACAAATTGTTATTCAGCGGTGTTAATACCAGCGAAACGATCAATTAGCGCTTCACAACGCTTTATCAATACCCACTTACGAAACGTAGATCCGTCCATAGCACGTGGCTCCGAATACCCGGACAGCAGCTCTTCGTCGCACCTTTTCTCCGATGGACGACGTCCTGACACCGCGTTTCAACGTTATCGAAACTCCCGTTTAAGCGGAGAATTTCACTCGGAAATCACCGGTCGCAGCCTGAGCGAATGCCTTGACGAGTGTCTTCGACAGACCAGCTTTCAATGTAGAAGCGCCGTGTATTCTGAACATTATCACACCTGTCGATTGAGCCGATTCAATCAACGCGATGGCCATAGGATCATCTACGATGCAGATTACGATTACTACGAGAACCTTATGCGTGAGTGAATTGACCTGCCCTTCTATTCGTCTCTGAATCATTAACACGTTGATCACCTACGTCACAAATGGGACATTGAAAATTACTGCAAATTATTATAGATTTTATCTGAGCTAGTATAAGTTCTATGTAGTGAATTAATGATTTAAAAAATATACTAAGTTAATTATAAATTTATGTTATGAAATACTCTTACTTATAGTAAGGTTAAGATAGCAGTCAACGTGTTAATACTTCATGTAATGATATAAAGTAAGAGTCTACGAGCGTTTGATCACGAGTTTAGCCTATAATGTCAAAATATAATTGAGCAGATCAATATTTGGATGGAGATCGAGACAACCCGGGATACAGGCCAGACCCTTTGGGACAGGACACCAATTTTGGTCGACCATCCTTAGGAAGACCCGGTAAAAAATAGATCATTCTTTATGTCTTCTTCCAATCTTCGATCGTGTACAGTGTGATAAACCCCAGTAGATTTATTTTATAGAACTGAGTTTCACTTGCACTTCCTGGACCCTGAAGAATACAAAATTCATTATACATGAAATTTGAACTGATCAAGATTTTATATAGAACCTCACCTGAGTACAATAAAGATTCACTTGAAATTTGGCATCTTCAATTTACAAATCAAATCCAAACACAGAATACTTGAAATTTGTAGGATACCCGGACGACTACGACAAAGGATACAGCAGCAGCGTTAAACCAGATCGTTATCCTGATCGTCATCCAGATCGTTATCCCGATCGCCACCCGGACCGTTATCCAGATCGCTATCCAGACCGCTATCCAGATCGTTATCCAGACCGATACCCAGACAAGTATCCAGACCGTTATCCGGTGGACAGATATCCGGACAAGTATGCGGATCGTTATCCAGGAGACAGATATCCAGACAAGTACCCGGAGAGATACCCTGACAAATTCCCAGACAGATACCCGGACAAATACCCGGACAGATACCCTGACAAATATCCGGACAGATACCCCGACAAATATCCGGATAGATACCCGGACAAATATCCAGACAGATATCATCCAAATGGACAATATCCCATCGCTGGAGGACCAGATGCCTTTCCCGACCCCATAGATCGTTATCCCGTCAGTGATCGTTACCCAATCCCTGATAGATATCCAGGTTCGGACAGATATCCAGTTGCTGACCGTTTCCCTATCAGAGGTGGCGATCGACGTCCCATTCAACCTGATCGATATCCCATTCCTGATCCTGCAGTGGACAGGTATCCAACAAACAGCCGTTACCCTACTGGCGTTGGTGGTCGGTATCCAATATCTTCGAGCCGTTTTCCTAGCGACAGCGATCGATATCCTAACGCCATCGACCGATACCCCATCCCTGATGATCCTCTGGAAAGATACCCTTCAGCAGCAGGGGCTGTCAGACCCCACGTCGACCGGTATCCCATCAACGAAAGGTATCCGGAGAAGGATCTTTATCCCAGTCGGTAAGTCAGTGAAACTTTTCTTGATTGAAGTTTAATAAAAGGATGAAAGGAACGGAGGATAAAGACGTTCGAGATTAAGACTGTATCTTCTTCTTGTTCAATTCAGTCTCTCAGACATTGTAACTTTGATTAAAAGGGAATGATTTGGCTGTTTTATTCTTCCTACTTCTTTCAATTCCCTCATTGGCGCCCATATCTGGCATTGTACACTCGGGTGCAGCGGAGTTACCCTTTGGACGGAGATACATATGCAAACTTAGCAATTCTTAAATTTTAATATCTCCACATTCTTAGATTACTGAATTCACAGATGTCCTCATCCAGACCCCTAGATTCTCATTAAGAACTCTAAATCACTTATTTTTTATCTTATTCTCAGGTACCCTCCATCGTCTCACGGTGCATATCCCGCAAACTACCCCGTGGACGACGTGTACGGTCCCCAGCCTCACTCAGATCGCAATCCCTACGGGGTAGCAGGTCCAACAAGACCCTTGGGCTACGGTGGTTACAATAACGACGGTGGAATCATCGGTGGCGGTTACGTAGGCGAAGACGGGGTGTACAACACGAGACCTTTCGGCACCAGCGGTGGTCCTATCATCGGCCGACCGCCCCTGGTCTCCAGATGCGACGAGCAGGACAACTTCCGGCAAGTCGGACCCCACACCAGGGTACGGAAACCATTCGTCAGACGATACACGACGGCTTCGTCTTTGGCACAGTGCGAGAGGGAGTGCGCCGACGCCAGGGACTTCGTCTGCAGGTCCTTCAACTATCGTCCCTACGCTGCTCCCTACGGCGCTGAAAGGGATAACTGCGAATTGAGCGACCGGGACTCCAGGGATATGGATATGGGCAACCCTGTTTATTACGACACGGGATCAGACTATGATTTCTACGAGCGGAACAACGGCAGACAGGGCGCCGACGCGGAGTGTCTCGACGGTAAGCGTCGTAGTCCTTGGATGCCGGCTACGTGGATCGTGTGGAGAGATTTTTACCCAGCCCGTCCACGTGCGACTTACCGATACTCGATTCGATCAAAATGATTGTACGGACTTGAAGAAATAAACCGTCTTCTGTATACGACACTTTTTTTTTACTTTTTTTGTTGTACATCCGTTTATTTGATTCGCTTCGACGTTGACCGACGAATTTGAGGCTTGATGCATTTTTATCTGATGTTTGATTCACGTTGATTTCAAGCTTGATGTATTTTGATTCAAAATTTGATCACTGTTGATTTGAAGCTTGATGCAGTTTTATTGTAGTTTGATCCATGTTGATTTGAACCTTCATATTTTGACTGAAGCTTCATTCATTTTGATTGATCCTTACTGCATTTAGATTGAAGCTAGATTTGTTTAGACTAAAGCTTAGTTCGTTCAGACTCATGATCGATTCAATTTGATTTCCAGCTTGATGCATTTTTATTGAAGCTTAATTCACTTTGATAAACACTTAGCTGATCCATTTTGATTTGAAGTATGATCCATGTTGATGTAATGCCTGTTGAAGCTTGATGCATTTTGATTGAATCTTCGGCCATTTTGATTGATAAGGGCACGTTTCACTTGAGAACTTCTGGCACTTTAGTTCTGGGGAGAATCATTGTGTTTCTGGTCATTCTAGTGAGTCAAGTCTGTAGCGAAGATGGAATGGAATTTACTTTAAGGACACCGGAAGGATTCATTGGCCGGATATATACTTACGGCTATTACGATCGCTGCTTCTTCCGTGGAAACGGAGGAACGGTGAACGTGCTGCGAATCAGTGGTCCTCAGGGTTATCCTGAATGCGGCACTCAAAGAGTAAGATCCTGTTTGCTCAGATATTGATTAGGTGCACTGTGTCCAGTATATCAAAATTAAGATACCATATCTGCAAATTTAAATAGACCTACATTGTGACAAACAGAAAATTTTAACATTTTAACATATCAATCTAGCTTTTGCTACATCTACTTATATAAAAGTTTGTATACCTTTTGTTGGCACACTATTTTTATAAATTTAACCCTTCTTTGGATACAGAAACCTCCAAACTTTTAAGCACTATCAAACATGAGTATTCGTCAAGAATATTAGTCCGAAGAAGTGTGATAATTTGCAAATTTGAAGAAGGGTTAACGAATTATCACTGGGTATGATTGTAACATTTGGTGAACCGAATTGCAGTATGGAGATACAATGACAAACATCGTCGTGGTACAGTTCTCTGACTACGTGCAAACAGGAAGAGACAAACGCTTCAATCTCACGTGTCTGTTTCGAGGCCCTGGCGAAGCTGTCGTCACATCCGGCTACATCGGTGCCGGGTATGCCAGGTCATATCGATTGAGAGACCGTGCCTTGCACCTGGTACACTTAATTAAACAATTCAGTCCAGTATCGAGTACAAAATGCAACGTGTACAACATTCGTTTGCATGGAAACCCGGTGCAAGCACCCTCGATGAACTTGTTTTAATGTAGTCAATTTCCTCTTCCAAAATCGAAAGATATCTTGTCTTGTTTCACCTGAAAAAAAAATGAAGTCATTAATCGTGAGTTCTATGATTTACTTCATATTAGTTCTGCAAAGTATCTTTTTGAAAGTTTCAAGAATTAAGGATCAAGTGTGAAACAAGACGTAAATAAAATCAACAAAAATGATTTTTAATTTTACTAATAAAGATGTTTGTATTCTGTAGATCAGGGTCCCCAATCCCCATCGAATATCTTCCAGCAGAAAACACCCTAAGTTCCAGAGTACGTTTGCTAATTCTCTATCAAGGTAGACCCACGACAACCATTGCTGTTGGTGATCCACTTACTTTTAGGCTGGAAGCTCAGGATGGGTATGTAATATTATACATTTTATCACAAAAATCATTTCTTAATAAATACCTCTTAATAAAATTTTCTTTGATAGATACAATTATGTGACCGACATTTTTGCCACCAATGTCATAGCAAGAGATCCTTATTCAGGAAGAAGTGTACAACTTATTGACAGATATGGGTAACTACTGTATAAAATTTTACTAAATATTACTTATTTGATACAGTACGTGAGGTATATCATACTCTAGAACCTAAGCTGTTTCTTCATACGTAGAATCCATATCCATATCCAAAAACCCAGGCTCTTCATCTATAATTCCATCAAATGCACCTGATTCACCTGACTCATTTGGTTCATTTAATCTTCTTTTATTTAAGTATTCTCCTATTTAATCTTCTTAACAAATCAATGTTATGATTTTCTTCATTCAGTTACTAAGAAAGCACCTGCAACAGAGAAGATCAAAATTAACATTTATCTTCTTTCCGTAAGAAGTATATTTACTTCCCAGATAGTATAATTTGAATAAGAATAAAAGAATGCAAAGAAATTTTGACAAGATATAATTTTCATGACACTGATTAAACTTTCTTGTACAGCTGCCCGGTCGACAATTACGTGTTCCCGGGACTGGATCGTTTGCGCGACGGAGACAGCCTCGAGGCTCGATTCAACGCTTTCAAAATCCCCGAATCTAATTTCTTGGTGTTCGAGGCGACAGTGAGAACTTGCCGGGACGGTTGTCAGCCCGCGTATTGCTCAGGTGGTACCGGAAGAAGCGAACCGTCCTTTGGAAGAAGGCGAAGGGACGTGTCTCAGAATGACACAATCACCGAAGAAAATGAAATAAGCACGATAACGGAGGCCAATGCAAATGACACGTCCTCGGTGTCGAATTCCACCGTCGTTGAAGAAGATAACGATGAAGAACAGGAGGAGGAGGAGGAGGAACATGTGAGAGAAATGATCGAGGTAAATTACAGTGCATGAATACGGATAAAATTGACTTCATAAAAATATATTGTACTAAACAATCTATTAACCTTAAGGTACCTATTTGCCTATAACTAGTAAATTAAGGTACATAAAGTTTTACAGTAGATTACAAAACATTGCATCAAGGTTACATATAAGCTACATAAGTTGTAAATTCTATACACAAGTTGGTTAAATGCAGTCAAATCTATTGAAGGTACTCGACTCAAGAATGGACATCGACGAAGAAACAATGGTCGAGAGGCAAACCACCATTATGGAGGACGTTTGCATAACACCAAACGAGTATTACGGACTGGTAACAGCAGTGGCAGTGCTCGTGGTGCTGCTTGCTTCCGTGGTATTGTTATCAATGCTGATCTACAGGTACACAGCTCTGAATGTACACGAGACTCGCCAGTGTTCGTGCACGTAAATCGATTCATGTAAATTGTTTCAGGAAATACGCTTACGCGGTGATCACGAAGAACCGCCGAGTTGATAAAGCATGCAATCGCAGCAGTCATTCGGACGATGCTTACAGCAGTCGAGCGAATAACTTCTCCTTCTTGAGAACTGGTCTTCAGAAACCATTCCAATCCACGTACGTAACTTATTGCTTCGATTAAAAGAAGAGATACGCTTCGAAATGGCCTTCTCGATTTGAAGAGTATCGTTTATTAACGATTTGCATATCGATTTATTACCCGGTATAATTAAGGATCTACTTGATTTACAGATCAATCTCGCGTTCCATGAGCAACGTAATCAGCCAACACGTGAGCTCCTCATCAACCGCTCTGGAGGGTGCTGTAGGATTATCGCCCAGAAGAACCGGATTCGATCCAAGTGAACCGATTTATACCGATCCATCATTGTTCGAGGTTGCTCGTTGCTCATCGCCGAAACCTGTACTCGATGATAACTTCCGTCTCATGTGAACAACGTATTCGATGAGCTTGGTCTAACACCTGAACACGAAAGAAGAATATAAACATCGACTTATTTTCATGGCATTAGTTTCATTAGGAACATCTTTCAAACTATGTTTGATCTCAACGATATCTTAAACTATGTAATGTACTTCAATTTTTAGCGATATAACTCGATATTTCTGAACAGTCTTCTTTTTAATATACATATGACGTAATTAGAAGTTTCATCATTTGTTCCTGTTCTTCGACAAGAATTGCTAGTCAAGTTGACCACAACTGCCATGACAATTGGTCATCGAAGTCCTGATTCTAACAGTCCGTTGAAATTCATTGTCGTTTAAAGAATTATTCTTCCATTGAATAAGTTATCACCGTGAAACGACGCAACGCTTGTTTACAATGAAATGTTTATTAATGTCACGCAATGTTTCGTATTTACAAGAGCAAAATGAATGACCGTTTCGTCATATGGCATGAAACTGCTTTCAAAGTCATTCACGTTGACGATGATACAGAATCATA
This sequence comes from Megachile willughbiella, assembly GCA_945859595.2. Taxonomy (NCBI): domain Eukaryota; kingdom Metazoa; phylum Arthropoda; class Insecta; order Hymenoptera; family Megachilidae; genus Megachile; species Megachile willughbiella. The sequence goes on from OX243807.1 coordinate 7,885,100, forward strand.
ATGTTTATACATCTACGAATTACAATCTTCTATTCTTTACTAAAGCTTACGAGTTACGACGCGTTTTAACGAAACTCTGCATCGACAAAATCAAAGATCCATTGAAACTTCGTATTTTAAATTCGAAACGATCGCGATGAAAAAAGAATACTTTCTTTGTTCTATAAAATTTTTATCTCAACTACGAGAAAGTCTGTTCGCGTTTTGAATGTAGCGATTATCGTAAACAGTTAGCGTTATGAGCTTTTATTTATTACGGTTTCGTTTAAATTGTAGCTAGAGAGGATAATTAATAAACGGATACAACAGGAAGTACTCAAAGTACAGTTTTCTTATTTCTACTCCTTATCTAATAGTTCCTCTGTTTCTTTGTCCAATCATATGCAACTTAGGCTTTTGAGGAATGTCATACAAAATTTGAGGTTAGACTCTTCAAACATAACATAAATCCCATAGAAGATTCTAGATTAGGTTTTTCAAGTATCTCTTAAAAAATTGTAAGTTGAACTCCTGAAAAGATTCTCCCAAGTCTCTCCAAGAATCAAAAGCAATTATCAAATATCTCCAGTTTCCTACATTAGCTCTTCAACCTTCACATCCTTGTAATATACGCTCCAGCAAAGTGTCTATACTACTTTAGGATGGAACATGTTGACCAAGAAAAGCAGCATACGTTGCACCAGGATGTACGTGCTTTCGATACAATTTTATTTCCTTATATCAATCCTCCTTTATCCTATCTAACTTGTACGTAAAAAGGAGCATTCGTAGCCTAGCCTCTTCTTTACGATAGTGAGCCTCTTCCAATTTAATCTTGGCCTCCTCTTTCAACATAGAAGCGATGTCGACCTTCATCTGTGCCTCGGACAGAGCCAATACATGTAATTCTTCTTCTTTATGATGGGACCTTTTCGTTCGACGAGGCTGATCGTGAACAGTCGAGGGAGAGATCAACGTTTGCGTTCCGTTTGATTTGAAAATTAAACGAGCCTTCCTGGGTGATTCTTCTTTGTCCAAATGGCCGGCAAGGTGCGTGGAATCCAAATCGTTGGATGATTCAGCCATTGGACCGGGTGTGAATAAATTGGAATCGGTTTTATCGACAAGCGAATCTATGGTATGAGTAGCAGAAAATGAATCTTAAAGTCCAAAATGTTAATACAAATTAAAGGAGAAAAAATAACCTATATCTTTACAATTATTTTCGTCCTTCAAATTTGATCTCAAAGGTTTCGTGGTGCAAACACTTTGTAATGTGAACGGTTCTGACTCCTTTGGTTCGAAAACAACGTTTGGCGGTAGTCCTACAGTTCCGGTAGCCCTTGGGACTTCCGGTAGAGAATGTCTATTTTCCCAACTTTTCAATCTCATATGATCTTTGGACAATTGATAAAGACTTTTTGACATACTGGAAAAAAAACAAAATATTTTACATAACCATGTTTTGTTTTTGTAAATTTAATTGTAAAACAGAAAGCTTTTTGTATCATACGACACAAATTTTGCATATTATTTTTTCTGAAACATCAAGGTGACCTTGAATTTTGCAAGTATTCTGTTTTTCAAGTTTTAAGTTTTTCAAAACATTATATACAATGAAATAATTGCATGATTTAATAAGTTGATCTTTATGTGACCTTGAGCCTCAAACAGATCAAATATTTAGTTAAGATATCTCAGATCAAATATTAAATGGCATTTCTTGTAGTGGAACCCTGTACAACCATTTCAAAACTCCCGCGTTTTGCGAAATGCATCATGGGTACGTTTACGAACGAAATATGTAACGGACACGTTATATTTACCGCAATTTCTTTTCCTCTCGATTTCGTTTGCAAGCTTTCATATTTTCCCAACATCGTCTTAATTGGACAGCAGAACGAATGCCTTGAGGGCCAACCATCGAGTTATATTCATTAGCAAGTTGGGACCATGCTGATTTTCGTTTGTACATCGATATTGGATCGGACCTCTTATCCTCGATGTCCTCGTATTTATTTATCAAGGTTATCAAAATTTCCCGTTCTTCGAAGCTGTAGGTTTTCCGAGTACTTTTCAACGACGAAGAAGCCATTTTACCGAGGAAAAATGTGAGACTATCGTTATGATCTTCCATTGTTTATTTTTTTCAAAACCAACACACTTTAAACTATTAATACTGTGCAGCTCTCAAAATACATTATTTTCAAAATAAATTAGACTCGTATTTAATATTGTAATATACATTTCACCTAAAAATGTGTTACATTAAATTATTAAATTTTGTGTTACAAAAATAGTATGCGTTAATATATAATGTAATGAAGAAATGCAGTATGTATAGTGCAAGAGTTACGTGCAGATGAAATGGAAATGTGGGGCATCCGTTATATTTACTGTTAAACTGGCCTTCGTTATGCGTTTTCCCTGTATTTTTTATTGTATCAATATTATATGTAATCGAAAGAAGAAGCTGGCGCCAACGAGAATAAAATGTAGTTCATAAATATGTTTACTAGTTAGCGCCACTCGGAAATAATCGTAATGGCAGTGCGTTCAAAATACAACAAACATGCATAGGACGTCGAGAAACTACGAGACGGTGTGGATCGAGTGACAGTGTGATACTCGCAGCATGTAATTGTTATAAAATGAAACGGTATGTTTCATCTGATGCAATTCCTTAGCGGACTTTTATTGCTTGTCGTTTCAATACCGCTGAGCAATGGCGTGGATTACACGTACGAAATTGACTGCAGTAACCTACGAATGGGACAATACATCTGCCCTCATCCCGATTATGATTTCATAGATCCGAAAACGCAGCAACCTAAGGGTTGTACTAAAGAAAATAAAGCCAAAGGTAAACGACATTCCCCTTCATTTTCATCAGTATAGTAAAAACGAGGAAACAGTTCAACATAACCTATATGCAGTAAATATTTCCTTTAATACTTTGTCATACAGTGATTGATTGTTGAAATCTTCATTTGTCTATTATTTATTCATTGTTTGTTAGTTTATGTATAGAAAATTTTAAATTACATATTCATTATCTTGGCAGTGTTATGTCTGGCTGCGGATGGCCTCATTTGTACAGAAACAAAAAATAATACATTCAAGAAGGATATTCCTTGTAAATGGACGTAAGTACAGGTCACATAAAGAATCCACTGAGTTGTATGAAGATTTTTGATATACCAACTAGAATAATAGTAAATGCAGTTTTTGTATTCCTTACAGAAATGGATATTCCTTTGAAACATCATTGTTACTCTCGATATTTCTTGGCATGTTTGGAGCAGATAGGTTTTACCTAGGGTACCCAGCATTGGGTTTCCTCAAGCTGAGTACTCTAGGATTTCTTTTCATTGGCCAATTTGCTGATGTAATACTTATAGCGACGCAGATCGTAGGACCTGCAGATGGTTCGCATTATGTAATGCCATATTACGGTGCAGGGATTCATATCGTAACCAGTAATAATTTCACGTACCGAGTGCCACAATACGATTGCTGAAGAATTGTCAGGGTGACAGTGATCGTCCTAAAAATTGTACAGCCACTGTTTTTGATTACGAGCAACGATATGCAATCCTAGAATCGAGTCCTATTTCAGCATCTGGAAGACATGGATTACTGGTTTTTTAATACAACAAAGATCATCTTGTAGATATGTACTTCAACGAAACACTGTATATAAAGATTTGTTACTGACTTATTATCTATTGCCAGTATAGTCATGTAATAAATATTTGTTTTTATTTCTAAATATTTATTTTCTTCCTTCCCAATAAATCACATAATAATCTCACATTAACACTAACATAAATAATTTCGGACTTGTATTCCTGTTTACTGAATTATAAAACGTGCTGCTTGATGCGTTTTACCACCTTTAATTGTCCAAAATTCTTAAATAAATGATCAATATTTAAATTTCATTCAAACGACCAGCGATAACCGCTTTTGTGAGAAAGAAGTTATTGAATTTGCACGCAATCGTGCACCGCCGAAAGTGACGTTATTTGTATCTTTGTATTTATCACGCATAATTATCGAGCACGTTTTCGATATAAAAGTGCCGGTACGCGCTGCTGTGAGAGTCATAATACTTTTAAAGACGAATTAATTAATGTACACCTCAGTCTGTATAGTGAAAGAAGACAGTTCTTATTAATTCATGTAAAGATTGAACATGAAGAGTTTCATTCTACTTCTACTGTGCCAGTTAATTTTATTTGCTGCTGGCCAACCATTGAAATCTGTAAGTTTTTATTCTCCTCACTATTTTATATATTTTCAAAACTATTACTGGAATAAATTTTGTATTTGCATTTATTAATGCAGCTGTAACAAATCTGCATTATGTGTTTTATAGATAGATATTCTTATTCAGCTTAAAATAACTGAGCAGATCACTTATACAAATCAGATAATCAATATTGAAAAAACTACTAATATCTCATACAGTAAATAGACCATACTAATATTTGCTTCTAAAGATACATCTTCATAAATGATCTCCTCTTTACCTACAGGATATCGACGCTACAAGCAAAAATACCGCACAGAAAAGAGTACATAGAGCCTTGAAGCCCGACCCTCCAATCTGCAGTTTCAACCAATACTTTGACAAAGAGGAGGGACGTTGTTTAGGCGTAACAGGTGGTGGCAGAGTGCTCTACATAAATAGCACAAACACGTGTAGCATCAACGCGTTGCAACCTCACTGTACCAACCCTAGATATTACTACATTTGCAAACATGACAAAACTATTTTGGCCGAGTGCATCCAAGGACAACATTTTGATAGTCGTCTACAAAAATGTGTCGACGTGGATCCTGATGACTTAGTCTCCTCCACTGTTCAACCAAATCTGGAAACATTTGAATCCATTCAACTTCCTGAATGCAAGGAACCTGGGTCTTTTCCGGTACCGGATGACTGTACCTTGTTCTATACTTGTGAAACGAATGGTCACCGAATGTTCCAAAGTATCTTCAGATGTCCGAAGGATATGGCGTACGACACGGAAACGAAAATGTGTGATTTCTCATCCAGCTGCAATGGGACAAACTTGAACATACCATTTTGTGCATCTGTAATTAACAGAGAGCACCGAAATGTTAAAAAATGTACAGATACCGAATCAGTGACTCATTCTACCGATAATGCAACTATTTTTGATATGATAAGCGCTAAGGATATCATGGAAGATGTTACGTTAGCGAATACCGTTCCTGTGACGACAAATGATAATTCTACATCCACTTTTTCTTATAATGATTTGACGTCGACTGAATTCACTACGCTTGTTGATGAGACCCGCTCGACGGAATCAAATCGCTTGCATTCTTCAGATACTACGACATTTACGTATTCATCAACAAGCGAAGAATTCTTGCCTACTGATCAAACGGATCAGTTTACAGAAACTGCCACGTTTGTCGGTAGCACAATTGAAACAGATTTACTTACCGAAGGATTAAGCACCGAAAATGCATTTATTGAAGTTGTTACATCTTCAACGTCTAATAATGAAGAAATTTCGACCACAGAAAATAGTATGGTTGCCGCAGAAAAAATTGTCCAATCAAGTACTGAATTTGTAACAACTTCAACAACTGATTTATCAACACCTGATAATGCAAATTCTGAAGTTCCAACAACTGTAAGCACAGAGATAAACGATTTGGGATTAGAGAGTTCAACTTTACAGAATTCTGAATTAAATGAACAATCTGATTCGTCTATAACTGAGAAGGAAACAGAAAATGTAACTAAAGAAGTGAAAGATCCTATTGAAATGGAACAAGATTTTCCAGATGTTTTTTTGTCTATGAGCGAACCAAACAATAATGATACAAAATCGGAATCTGTTACTTCTACTTCTACTGAAATTGATCCCACTTCAAGTAAACTAGAATTTACTACTACAACTCAGTCTACCAGTGAAGAAATAAATCTTGAACCTAGAAGTTTATCAAATGCTAAAGAACCATCAGTTGCAAAAGAACTGCCAGTTTCTACTGAGCATACTACTGTTTCAGCTGACTACTCTAGTTCAGAGACTGCAATAACTTCAACCGATAAACGGAACTTCAATGAGAGTACAGCAGAAACTGAAGAAATTGCGGAGGACCCTGCGCTTCTATTAAATGCTGAATTGTTGTCAAGGCTAACCAGTGCTTCGAATGAAAACGAAAACAGCACTATATTATCTACAACAAGTTCTTATGATGCAAATACAGAACCTGCATATTTAAAAAATAACATGAATAATCAAAGTGCTGTAACTAAAGCACCTGATAATGTAAACATAAATGCAAACGATAAATCGATTGCACAAGATAAACTGTCAACCACAACGCCATCCGCTAATAACATTCTGGAATCAGAAAATGTATCAAATGTACCTATGTTACGGACAGTATCAGATTCTGAAAGGAGAACTGGTCTCAATTCCGACTCGCTTAATAAGCAGTTGCATTCTTTAGTACCAGATAAACAAAACTCAGCGTCGAAGGAAAATGATATAACAAAAAATGAATTTGCAACTATGCCGAACACGATACATTCTACAGGGAGAGTATCAGCGGATGTTATATTACCAATTATGTCAGCAGTATTTCGTATGATTGAGATGATTGAGCGGTGTTTAATGCAAGTATTACGTACAGTTCAAAATTGAAAACTGTTTATAAAACATAAGTATAATGTTCATTTTATTATCTTTATAGTAACTTATTAAGAATTACAAGTATTATAGTAATGTGGGCAAACAAAAATAAATTATGAATGCTTAAGAATAGAAAGATATACGCGTATATTTATAGATGTGTACATATTACAACCTAAGGTAGTCCACCAAACATTCCCTACATAAATAAATAATTACTCTAGTAATTGTATTAAAGTCTAGACATTCACTAACATCATTTGTTCTCTCTTTCTTGTTCGTTTACTAAAGTATAATATAGACCCTTCTTTTTTATTAGATCTGCATGAGTGCCCATCTAAAAACAAATCATGATGGTTATTATTTAATTATAAAGCGAATAACATTTTAATACGTACTTCTGCAATTGCTCCACGTTGTAAAACTACGATCATGTCAGCATTTTTAATTGTACTTAACCTATGAGCAATTACTAAAACTGTTCTGCCGCGTACAACATTCTCTAATGCTTTCTGAACGATTCTTTCACTCTCATAGTCTAACGCACTAGAATGAATAGTCAACATGAGATTAATTTCTGCTGTGTCAAATAATTGTAATACAATGTTTACCTTGTAGCTTCATCCAAAATTAAAATAGACGGTCTTTTGAGTAACGCTCTTGCAATAGCAATGCGTTGCTTTTGTCCGCCAGATAACTGTGTTCCTCTTTCACCAACCTGTGTTTCATACTTATTTGGGAACTTCATGATAAATTCATGAGCGTTCGCTTCTTTCGCAGCTTGAACGATCTACAGATATTAGTAATAAGTATCGCGAAAATTATACCATAAAATAATAATGCTTACATCATCGTTTGAAGCATCAGGATCTCCATATCGTATATTTTCCATAATACTAGTAGCAAATAAAATAGGTTCTTGGTCAATATATCCTAAAACGTTACCTCGGAGGTAACCGGCATTCAGCGATCTCAAGTCTTTACCGTCAATCGTAATTGAACCATCGTTAACGTCATAAAACCTAAAGTATTTTATGATGAGTGTTAACAAAGTATAATTCTTTTAAATTCTCTTGATAATTCAACAATTAGATCACCTTTCTAACAATGCTGCTATCGTCGATTTACCGTTACCACTGGAGCCTACAATAGCTACTGTCTTTCCGGCAGGAATGTTTAAGTTAAAGTCACTTAAAATAATGTGATCTGGTCTAGTAGGATAACTAAATTTCACGTTTTTAAAAGTTATATTTCCGGCAAGAGATCGATCGGTGATTATCTCGCCGTTAACCATCATCGGTGATGGCGGCATATCCAGGTACTATAGCAACAAATTAAAAACTGTAAAAAGTACTTCCAATTGTGTTATGATAAAATAATAAAATCATATGTGTACCTCAAAAACTCTAGCGCCAGCGCTAATACCTCTAACATACGTTCCAAATAATTGTGATAATTGTGCCAGAGATCTTTGTATTGTTTGTGTAGCCATTAAAAAGGCCATTAAATCTCCTGCTGACAATTGATCAGTAGACAGTAAATGTCCACCAAAATATAATGTACAAAGCAAAATACCATTGAGAAACAAATTTGTTCCTCCTTGGAACAAACCAATTCCAAAACCTAATTTTTCATACAATTGAGAACTTAGTTTAACTTCTTCCGAAAACATTTCTATTTCCTTTTCCTCTGCTGAGAATGCTTTTACCTGTGAAAAAAATGAACAGTACAGCAATGAAAATTGAAATAATTTTATTTTTTACATATTTATCAGTATTAGCAATTAGTGTATTACCGTTCTAATATTTTGTATAGCTTCCTCACAAACAGCTGTGGATTTAGCCACTTGATTCTGTGCCTCTGCAGACAGTTTTCTTAAACTTCTTCCAATTACTGTACCAACAAGAATTATAGAGGACATAGACACCACCATAGCACAGGTGAGTTGTGGTGAAATTACTATTACAGAGACTACACATCCAATAATTTGTGTAAAGCTTCTTAAACCTTGCGATATACAAATTTTAAAAGTACTTTTAAAGTCTTGAATATCAGTGGTTAGTCGACTTACTATTTCACCACTACGATTTTTATCAAAGAATGTGATGTCTTGCATTATAATTGATTTAAACAAATCTTGTCGTAAATTCATTGCTATTCTTTCACCCACGTGAGAAAGCGTGTAGATGTACACGAATGTAAAAAATGCCTAAGAACAAAGTTTGCTGAAATTCTTTAAAATAGACAACATTTTCATTTAAATATTTTATAAATAAAATTCGAGATTTTCACAATTTGTAAAACCATCGATTACATACTTGCGCAATATATAAACGAGCCATTGCAAATGCAGGCTCTGTAAGTCGTGTAAGCATATTTTGAACAGAATCATCTCCTTTAGATTCATAAAGTTGTGTTAACACATTTATAATGTTTCCAATACCTTGTGGAATCCAAATGTTTAAAAGAGCAACAACCAATGCACTCTAACATTATAAATACATTTATGTAGAAACAATACTTTTATACGAATATTATTCCCAAATATACTTACTGATAATGCTACTAATAATTGCCAAAAATATGGATATAAATATCCCAAGAACTTTTTCCATTTGAAACTCAATTCTTCATTGTCATGATCAACATCTTTTGGAAGCTTAATTGTTTTACTTTCTACGATAGAGTTATGGGTCTTTAACAAACATACTGTTGCTATACCACCTAAACTACTAAAACCAAATTTTAAAATAGACGGTAAAATCTTTGAGGTAGAAACATTAGTTGTGGTGGGTTCTTTGGTACTGTTATTGAATTTTCTTTTTGTTATGTTGAATGGTTTACCCCTGTGCCTTAATACAAGCACTAAAAGTGAGTCCCTACAATAAAAATAACATTATTTATTTAATAATTTATCAATCATTTATAGGTGAATGTACCTTGGGCTCCTCGAATAATTAATATGGGGTTTAAATAACGCTGTTCTTAATATAATAGACATTATTGTAATATATTTTGTTCTAATTCACTTTTGTAAACCTATGATACTGTTTAAGTGATATTCAAAAATATATTATATATAATATATTACATATATTTAAATCATTTTTAATTTGTTGTTCATTAGAAACATTGTTACTGTCTATTACAAATATGACCTAAAAAATGACATTGAAAAACATAGGTTAACTCATATTTTTGTCACAAGGATAGCGCCATATGTAAATGTTCGAAGCGCATGAATTTTTCAAAAATGGAACAAGTGGCGCCATCTCTCCGGCGAACAAGGTGAACTAATCGAAAAAAATGCATGTCCGATTACGCATATTAGGAAATTATAAAAAGTCATATTTCGTTAGTTTCACCACATATTAAGCTCCCTGAGACATTTTCAAGCAAATTCCTATTAACATTTGATGCATATTAATGCCGATTAAGTCGAAAAAATCAATATTTAATGAATTAGGTCCAAAACGGTACCGGTGGCGCCATCTAGCGGTGAGCGGCGGAACTACAAAATCACAAAATTGCGATTTTCTGCAAAATTAGCGCATTTTAAGCATATTTGAGGATCGCATATTATTCTGGGATCTCTTCGGAACTGAAATAATGCCACATGAACTTCTTCAGAGCGCTAGAAACGAAAATAAAAAAATAGTGCGAATCATGGACCAAAAAATTGCCGTCCATCTAGCGGTGAAAGTTGGAACTACAAAAATATAAAATTGCGATTTTCGTCAAAATTAGCGACTTTCGAGTATTTTTGAGGGTTGCACAGTGTTCTGTGATGGCATTAGAAGCCAAATAATGTCATAAAAGCTTGCTGAAAGCTCTAGGAAAGAAAATAAAAAAAAGGTCATTTTATGGACAAAAATTGCAGCGCCATCTAGCGGCGAAACAGGTGAACTAATCGAAAAAAACGTATGTCCGAACACGCATATTGGAAAAATATAAAATGTCATATTTCCTGACTTTTTGGGCATATTATGCTTCCTGAGACATTTTAAAGCAAATTGTTATTAACATTTGATGCATTTTATTGCCGATTAAGCCCCAAAAATCAATATTTTCGAAGGGGTATTATTTCAAATTTCGCTCCGTTAGTTCCTACCGTTCGCCGCTAGATGGCGCCACCTGTATCGTTTTGAACCCAATTTAATCAATATTGATTTTTTGGGGTTAATCGGCAATAAAATGCATCAAATGTTAATAACAATCTGCTTTAAAATGTCTCAGGAAGCATAATATGCCCAAAAAGTCAGGAAATATGACATTTTATATTTTTCCAATATGCGTGTTCGGACATACGTTTTTTTCGATTAGTTCACCTGTTTCGCCGCTAGATGGCGCTGCAATTTTTGTCCATAAAATGACCTTTTTTTTATTTTCTTCCCTACAGCTTTCAGCAAGCTTTTATGACATTATTTGGCTTCTAATGCCATCACAGAACACTGTGCAACCCTCAAAAATACTCGAAAGTCGCTAATTTTGACGAAAATCGCAATTTTATATTTTTGTAGTTCCAACTTTCACCGCTAGATGGACGGCAATTTTTTGGTCCATGATTCGCACTATTTTTTTATTTTCGTTTCTGACGCCTCTAGCGAATTATAATGAGTTTATTCCAATTCTGTTGCAATCACAGAATACACTACTCGTCGCAGAATATTGAAAAAATCATTAGTTTTAAAGAAAAACACAATTTTCTGTTTTACTACTTATACCGCTCTTCGGTAGATGGCACTAGTAGTACCTTTCTTTATCTAACGCGCGCGAAAATTCAAATTTCAAAAACCGTGTATGAGTGTTTCCTTAAAATTAATTCAACTTTTTCAGTTAATTACTTTATAATAAATTACTAAGTTTTATATCTCCTATATGTATTAAATCGTGACAAAATTATGAATATTATCACCATAATTAAATACGTAATGTTATATGTAAAACCAATCACAAAAAAAGAATAATAGGAATTTAATTCGCTGGTAAAAGAATTGAATATTTCTTTCTCTAGACCTAGGAAAATATTCCTAGACGACATACATCTTTGAATCACAAATATCACAAGATTTCTATGCACAAATATTAATAAATGGTCGGATATCCCTTCTAAACTATTTATAGATCACAAATGATTTTACCTACTCCTCTAAATTCTCAAAAAAAAATTTGATAGTACGAAAAGATAATCTTTTGTCATTGTAAAACGTCGGAACATCGAGATTTTGCAAATAGAAGTGGTCGTACGATAACCATAGACGGCACCAAGGTCTCGTGTCATTGCCAGACTCGCGGAGCATTCGAGCAAGCACTTAATACTACCCTCCCTCGTGTATTCAAGGCGGGAGCAAGCATTTCAGAGCGAATGTAATAGCCGCACAGGCAATTAAACGTGGCAAATACATAAATACACGTTATTAACTTTGCGTACAAAGAGGCTGCCGGGACGATTAGGCCTTTCAACGCTCAACTGTTCACCCTAAATCTCCTCTGGTCTGAGCGGTCTCAAACCAGTTGCAATTTCAGTGCTTTTTTCATACGGCCCGATGCATTACCATGCTGATCAAAGCTGGCTGCCACTGCTGGCTGCTCTCGAGCTACGGCACGGGAACAACAGCCCCCGTTGTTATCCGCAAGAAAAATCGTGTGTTTTAGCGAGATAAGTCGCAGAGTGGCTGCTCGTTATGCTCGTCCGCGGCTAACATCTGAGTAGGCTTTTGATTTTGTAAGCGTCTCGTCCTCCAAGTCAATTTTATGGTCGTAATCTTGGTAGACGATTCTGGTTAACCCTTTGGTAGGTTACTGAGTTAACTGATTTATAGTAACACATAAATTATTACAATTATTCATTCTAATTATTCCAATGTCAGTCATATTCCATTGTCATGCAAGGTTTTGATAATTTATGATTTAGATGTTCTATGATTTTCCTTATATTATTTTAGATTTTACTTAGGGTTACCCTAGAGTTTTTTAGAACTCCCTAATTTCACCTTAGGTTTTACAGATTTTCCCTAGGTTCATCTTAGGTTTTACAGATTTTCCCTAGATTCATCTTAGGTTTTACAGATTTTCCCTAGGTTCATCTTAGGTTTTACAGATTTTCCCTAGGTTCATTTTAGGTTTTACAGATTTTCCCTAGGTTCATCTTAGGTTTTCTAGACTTTCCCTAGATTCACCTTAGGGTCTTCAGATTTTTTCTGGATTCACCCTAGGTGTTTTTAGATTCTCCCTAATTTCATCTTAGGTTTTTTAGATTTTCCCTAGGTGCACTCTAGATTTCTTAGATCCTCCCTAGTTTCACCTTAGGTTCTTTAGATTTTCCCTAACTTAACCCTAGGTTTTCAAGATTCTTTCTAGATTCAACCTTTTCTAGATTTTCTGTAGTGTCAGCTTAGGTATTTTATATTCTCCCTAGGTTCATTTCAAAGTTTTCAATTGCTCCTATATTTACCCAAGGTACTTTTTAAATTATCCCCAGGTACAATATGAAATTATAACCTATAACTTATAAAAATTTCTTCCATTTTACATTTCACTTTAAACTCACCTAACAAAATACAGATTTGCCTCAACCTTCCTCTAAAACAGACAATTTTTTAGGACAAAGATGCTTCAAAACAGTTTATCAATGCCATAAAACCTCGCAAAAACGATCATCTACAGTTTACAAAACAAAAACTGCAATGAACAGTTTCTGCACCCACCCAGTTACTTCAAAATTTATCCTGAGGGATGATCCTCTAAAATCAGAACAAGAAAAGGTTCAACTTTTCTCATTCCTGTAACTATTTATTACATAATCCAATGTTTATCATATAAACTATATCTGTTTATGTTTATTACATAAACTTTTATTACATAACCACTAAAGGAACATATAAGACCTAAATATACACATAGATGATATCATATATGTGACCTCCAGTTGAATTTAAAGACTAAACATCGCGATATACGTAAATATCCGTGAAGAGGTTGAAACAGTTTCTTCGACAAAAAGCGTCGGCTCGAGGTCAGCCTCTTAACCCAGATCCGTCGAAGGTGAGAAGATATTCGTGCATGCTCCTGCGATATACCGTGCAGTTGATCTCGCGAAAGAAAGCCCTTTGAAAATAGAATAACAGAAAGAAATTCCAGTATAAGCGTAATAACTGCGCCGTTAAAAGAATGGTCCAAATGAAGCCTCCTAAATTTCAACACCCTCTTCGCCGGCAAACGTTCTCGCTCCTCCTTCGATATCGCCGTTCGTCTCCGTTCATCCGTTCGTGTTCTCCGTCCAACGTAGCCAGGCCTGTTTCCCTCGATCGTTCCGGCGTTCTTTCGTCTCTGTCGGTGAGCCGATGCCCTCGCAATCAGCCGACAGAGGAGTCGAATCGGCCACGTACCCTCATCCGTGAAACACGCGGTGCAAGTGCCATGCCGGGGTGGCTATGACGCAAAGTCAGCCAGAGCCAATGGACTGGCTGCTGCACAGGAGGTGTTCGGCGAGCTGCGATTGGGCGTGGCCCCAGCCAGGGGTGCCCACCACCACTGCGCCCCCGACGAGCGACAGTGGGGGAATGCCGAAGTGTGCCCCGGGGTGTAATATCATACCGCTAGGTGGATAAATAGACGCACGAAACTACACTCCCCGACAAAATCGCGCGATCAGACGCGATTAACGAATGTCCGATGAATTTTTAGAATGGATTTGGTCGGCCGTGCGATAAGCTCGTTAAGGGTTCGTTTTTTGTCCACCTTGTTTTGTTATTGATTTCAGGGGGATCGGGAGGAATGTATTGCGGAGATTTCGCCGGAGAGAGGATCCGTTTGAAGCTCTCGGATTTTCGGATTTTTTGAAGGTTTTGGGGGATTTTAGATATTTGGAAGTTTGTAAATTTCAGAGGGTTGCAAAATGGGATTTGGAAGTTTGGAAGTTTGGGACTTTGAGGTTTGGGAGCTTGCAACTCTGGGAATTTTGGGATTTAGAAGTTTGGGACTTTGAGGTTTGGGAATTTAGGAGCTTGCAATTTTGGGAATTTTGGGATTTGGAAGTTTGGAAGTTTGGGACTTTGAGGTTTGGGAACTTGGAAGCTTGTAATTTTGGGAATTTTGGGATTTTGAGGTTTGGGAATTTAGGAGCTTGCAATTTTGGGAATTTTGGGATTTAGAAGTTTGGAAGTTTGGGACGTTTAGGTACTTAGAAGCTTGGTATTTTGGGAATTTTGGGATTTTGAGGTTTGGGAATTTAGGAGCTTGCAATTTTGGGAATTTTGGGATTTAGAAGTTTGGAAGTTTGGGAACTTAGGAGCTTGCAATTTTGGGAATTTTGGGATTTAGAAGTTTGGGACTTTGAAGTTTGACAATTTAGGAGCTTGCAATTTTGGGAATTTAGGAGCTTTCGACTTTGGGTTTTTAGAAACTCTGAAATTTAAGACTTTGATATTCCTGAGATTTGAGACTTCGGAATTTCTCAGATTTCATTTGGATTTCGGAATTATGGATGTGTTGGACTTTGGAACTTTGAAGCTTCAGATGTTTGCCACTTTGATACTTGGGACCACAAAATTTCAGAAGTTTACGACTTTGGAACTTTGAAATTCCTGAAGTTTGAGACATTGGAAGTTTTATACCTTCATACTGTACAATTATAGAAGTTCGGGACTTGGGGCCTTGAAACTTCAGAAATTTGGGACCTCCAGACTTTGGGACTGAGTTTCAGAAGTTTGAGACGTTGGGACTTTGGGTCTCTGCAATCTCCAAAGTTTGGGACTGTGGAAGTAAGTTTCAGACTTGGATTCTAGAATTCCTGAAGTTTGGGACTTTTGAACTTCGAAATTATAGTAGTGTATCTCATGTTTTTAAAAATGCCTGGCAAAAGTTTACAATATTAAAATAGCAAGGAATCCACTATCTCGTGTTAGGTATCACCAACCCCTTATTTTCAAAGAAGTTCCCTAAAGCATATTATTACTAAAATAAACCAATTAAATATTTCGTGTTAGATTAAGTCGCAACCTCATATTTTAATAAAGATCTCCCTAAACTTGCACCCTACAAATTTAACATTTAACATTTTATGTTAGGTTAAATACAACAACCTCATATTTCATAAAAGATCTCCCCGAACTAAACTAAACCTACTAAACCCTACTAAAGCCCAAACTTAACATTTCATATTAGATTAAGTTCATATTTCAAATAAGATCTCCCTGAACTTGCACCCTACTAAAAACCCAAACTACTAGATTAAGTACAACACGTTTCAAATAAGATCCCCCTAAACTACCAAAAATCCAAACTTAACATTTCGTACTAAGTACACCAATTTCGTATTTCATAGGTCCCCAAGTGTGTACAGTATCAAAATCCATCCGTGAAAAGGCTGAAATTCATGAAGAGCAGAATGATTTTGTCGTGGAGTGTATCAGGGTATGAGTGGGGAGGTAACGAACGGAACATCAGAGAAAGAGGGCCACGGAAAGGGGTTGGCGAGGGGGTTGGTGGGTGATCGCCGGAGAAGCCTGGCTAAAAGAGTAACCCGGAGGATGACGGACACGCGAGCAGGGATGGAAAAGGAGGGTTAGTAAGGTGGGAGAACGAAGGAAAGGGTCGTGCACAGAGGCGAGGGTTACTTCAACCGGGGGTTAGACGGAAAGACGGAGAGGCGAGACAAAGGGTGTTGGAACAGGACGAGGGATACGGGATGACACGGTGGGGGTAAATTGGGTGGCTACGAGATGCTAGCGAGACTAGACTAGAACAAATAGTGGTTGTAGCCATCCTCAGCTTCTGAGGTATTTTCCACTCGTGCGAGTTGCACGCATTCGAACGCCGGCCCGGGTTCTCGCTAACGGCGAACCCTGCCACCTTTGTGTGCACAGCCCGTGTCATGGCTTTCCTCCGGGTTTCTGCTGGCGATCGGACTCGGATAAACTAATTCTTACTCTGATGTCGAGCGATTTTGCGATTACCGATTTTCGCATTTTGATGTTTAATGTTGGTTCGAGTAGTTGGGAATTGAATATTTTGGAGTTACGAATTAAATTGTCGGGTGTTTATGGAAGGATGTAAAATATACTCTTTTTAAATTAGGGATAGTTGTGTGGGGATGTTAATTTTGCGGGTAATATTTGGGGAATTGGTAATTTGAAGATTTGGGAACTTGATAACTAGGAAACTCGAAAATTTGTAAATTTGTAGCTTATACTGTAAGAAAGCTTGATTATTTCCCTTTAAAATGAGTATAATTACGTCAAGATCAAATGCCGCATAACGAAGTTACATTCATTTAAATAGACACCTGTTTGGGCTGAATTAAGCATTAAGTAGTATAAGCACGTGATTAGAGCGCCGGGCGGAAAACGATACATTTCCCATCAGTAAAATTACCTTTCCCAAAATTCCAAAATCTTAAAATTCCCAAATTTTAACAATCTGAAGACTCAAAGATCCAAAGATGTAAACTTTCAATAATAAATTTTACTCTCAAATCTTGAAATTATTTGGGACCTTCAAAAGCTTGATACATCCCTGTGTCATACCTTTACAACCTCACAACTTTCTGCAGCAATCTCCAGCACTATTTTCCAAAATATAAAAAACTAGAGAGACTCCGAACAAGAATTTCTTTAAAGAAAGTAAAATTGGAGCAAATAACATAAAATAATTAGAAGAAAGAGACATCGATCGGTGAAATAATTTGTCACGAGTAGCACGTTCGCACAGCAACTTGTCCCTATAAAAAGTCACGACAATGGCGGAACACTCAGTTTTCTTGGACTTTCCCTGCTTGGTTACTCTTGGGGTAGCGGATAAATGGCTACCTCGTTTCTTGTACACCCTTCAAGTTGATTGTAGCTGAGGGGTGGGACGCAACGGCGGGGTAGAACTGTTGAAAGAAGGGACAAAGGAGGACGCGAAAAACACCGAACGAAGATGATAACGTTGCCTCCCTTCAAATTATTATACTACCAGCCACCTATACACTATACCTCGTTCAACTTTTTAATTACATTACGCTTACGCTCTGGCCTGACTGAACCAAACGCTAATTGCGTATTTAATCCTCTCCGATATTAAACTTAATTAGTCCGTATTGTATTATTTGCGGGAACAGAAGGGTAATTCGTCTTCAATTTATTTCTTATACAATCGGGAAATTTGGTTTAATTGAAAGTGATCTTATTGTGGAAGTTGATCTTTGTAGATTGATGTGGAATTATTTTTACTTTTCTGGGTTATGGATTATGAAAGTTTCAATTAAATAGTAAGGACATTGTAGAATACTAGAATTATTGAATAATAGGATAATAGTGGAATAAGGGTGCTAAGAGTCAGTGTATGCTTTTTGGAGCAGTGCTGCCGTTGGGTCTTGTCAATTAATATAGGGCATTTCAGGATATGGAGCATTTAGAGTTATGGGACATTTAGGGATGTAGGACATCCATCAGAGGTCTTGGGCATTTAGGGATGTGAGGCACTTAGGGGTATGGCGCACTCCACTGAATTTTGCAATCAGTGGTGTGAGGCATTTAGGGGTTGTGTGGGGCATTCAGGGGGTGGGAGCACTCCACTGATTCTTGGACATCAGTGGAGTGAGGCATTCTGGGGATTGGGACAGTCAGTAGTTTGGGACCATCAGAGATGTGAGGCATTCAGGGGTTTGGGGCACTCCACTGAGTCTTGGACATCAGTAGAGTGAGGCATTCAGGGGGTTGAGGCACTCCACTGATTCTTGTACATCAGTGGAGTGAGGCATTCAGGGGGTTGAGGCACTCCACTGAGTCTTGTACATCAGTGGAGTGAGGCATTCAGGGGTTTGGGGCACTCCACTGAGTCTTGGACATCAGTAGAGTGAGGCATTCTGGGGATTGGGGCAGTCAGTAGTTTGGGACCATCAGGGATGTGAGGCATTCAGGGGTTTGGGGCACTTCGCTGGGTCTTGGACCATTATTGGGGCATTCAGGGGTGGGGTAGTCAAGGGTGTGGGGCAGTCAGGGGTCTGGAGTACTCCATTGGGTCAGGGACTTGGGTGGAAGCTTCCTTCGGGATGTCTATGGGATTACTAAGCAGGGCAAGGGGTATACCTAACAGTGTATCGGTGGTCAGCAGTAAAATGCTTTCCATGTGTGTATCATCGGTGGTCAGCATTAGAATGCTTTCCACATACGAAGGTTTTGAATATGGGAACTTAGGGGTGCGGGTACAAAACCATCTTGCAATCCCCTAACATCAAAAATAAGAGCCTGCTTCCGCTATGTACGTATGGGTTTCTACCACATACGCCAAGCGGAATTCTGGCCACCGGTCCAGTGTCGCGATCGCGTATTAATAGTCGCGGGGGCCCATCATAATTGCGAGAGCGACAATTCGCGGTTGACCACCTAGCGGCCGCGGTGTCAAGTTCGCGACCTATGCTTACGTCACGGAGTCAAGTAAGCGGAAAAATGACCACTGGGGGGAGGACCCCTCAAGACTCCACGAAGCTCGCTCGCCGAGAAATGTAACTTGATCCGAGTTCCATCCGTGAGAGAACACCAATGCAAATACAAAACTTTTTTATTTTTGACGCTTGCGTTGTGAAACCTTTTCTAATAGATTTCTGACATTTTCCTGATTAAAATGAGACCAAACTCGATATAATTTAGAATACTTACGGATTTAATACTTTGACCATGTCACATATTTTTCTAACTGAGAACTTTAATAACCTACCTCGCGACAAAGTGAAGGAGGTTGAATTCGTGATGAATTCGGCAAAGATCAAGCCTGTTGTATCGTTTGCAATGCTAATGCGTCGCCACACTAATTAGGCGCAACGATGCTCAGCAGTTGTCAAGGAAAACAAGAACAAAGGCGGGTAAAAGAAAATGAAAGAACTACAAACCTCGAGAAAGGGAATCATCGTCGATTGCTTAGCGAGTCGATATCGTCTCGCATGCGATTTCGTAGAATGCTGAGCACAGTGTGTAGCGAAACAGGATGTTGTCAGCTGAAATTAAATTTTCCTGGCAGAGCGGGCGGCGGGTCGCTCGGCAACCTGATATTGTGGGCGTTAAGCTACGTACACAAGCGACGACAACGGACACAACCAGACAATACCGCCGTGAAATGTTCGGAGCGCCTCGACGCGTCGTCGTCGTTCACTTTACCCGCTCGCAAATCGTCTTATCCTTTCGATCAGCTAAGAGAAAGATGATAATGTCGTTGTTCGTGCACGATGCCATCGCGTCCCATGGATTCCGTCGTTTCAGCGAAAACACGTTATAAATATTATTCGCTGCGCGACGAATAACCGGGGTAAATAAAACGATGTTTGCGCGTGAATACGCCGACACTAGTGAAATGTGTGGCATGTAGGAAATGTGGGAAACTGTCATTCCTTTTTTCTTTATTTCTGTACTTGTTCTCTTAATCTCTCACACGATATTGTGAATTTGGGATGGCAAAGATATTTTTGGTTATTTGGAGGTGGGAGATGATGGAGAATGCGATATAACGAGAGATTACTGCAGATATATTGTTATGTACTTAAGGGGTGTGTGCATGGTTGCACATTTCTGTTTGAGGATAATATGAATAGGTTTTGAGGATTATATGAATATTTTATTATTTCATTGTTTTGGTATTTTGTTATTGAGCTATTCTACTTATCTGTGGCTTCACTATTTCACTATTATATATGACTGTTTTACTACTATTCTATTATTTTATCATTCCACTAAGTTTTACAACACTACTATATTATATCACTATTCTATCATCCATTAATTTTACACATGTAGTTATATTACTATACCATAGTACTAAGGTCAGTGGGATCTAGAAATAATGTGATTTAGAGACAATGAGGAAGAGGAGAAGTTGAATCTAGGGATATAGCAATGTAGAAATAGTAGGATCTATGGACAGTGGAATTTAATAACAGTCAGCTGTGGGAACAGTAGGATCTAGGGACATATGTTTAGGGACAGTGAAATCTAAGAACAGTATGATCTATGTACAGTGGGATCTAGTAACAGATGGGGACATTAGTATCTAGGGATATAGGAATCTATGGAGAGTGAAATCTAGGAACAGTAGACTCTAGAGATAGTAGGATCTAGAGATATAGGAATCTAGGGAATGTGAAATATACGAACAGTAGACTCTAGAGATAGTAGGATCTAGAGATATAGGAATCTAGGGAGTGTGAAATATAGGAACAGTAGATTCTAGGGACAGTAGGATCTAGTGACAGTGAGATGTGGGGACAGTAGTATCTAGGGATATAGGAATCTATGGAGAGTGAAATCTAGGAACAGTAGACTCTAGAGATAGTAGGATCTAGGGATATAGGAATGTAGGGATATAGGAATCTATGGAGAGTGAAATCTACGAACAGTAGACTCTAGAGACAGTAGGATCTAGAAATATAGGAATCTAGGGAGTGTGAAATATAGGAACAGTAGGATCTAGTGACAGTGAGATGTGGGGACAGTAGTATCTAGGGATATAGGCATCTATGGAGAGTGAAATCTAGGAACAGTAGACTCTAGAGACAGTGGGATCTAGGGATATAGAAATCTAGGAATATAGGAATCTAGAGAGTGTGAAATCTAGGTACACTAGATACTAGGGACAGTAGGATCTAGTAACAGTGAGATGTGGGAACAGTAGAATCTATGCATATATAGTAGGATCTAGGTACCTATGTTGAATCTAGGAACTGTAGGATCTATGGACAGTAGAATCTAGGGACATGAGAATATACAACCAGTGGAGCCTAGGAATATTGAGAACCGAGGGTGTTGGAATGAAATGAGACCTAGTCTAGTAATATAAAAATTTTTGAATATATCCTTATATAGAGATTGAGAGATATTTCACAAAATATTTAATTATCAAATAAACCCGAAAGTTTATGAACGTTCACGAGTACATATTGGATTTGGTCCCATCGGCGGATAGTTAGTAAGGAGGGCAAAACGAAGAGGTGGCCGCAGGCTGTGCAACTTGCTCGAATTATTACGTAGGCCGAAGTTTAAATCGTCCCGGAGACAGAGGATGGCTTCCCTGCGGGCGATGCCCACGAACCGTCAAATTTAAATCTTGCTAAGCTCGGCCATTAGTACGAAGTGCAAACAGCAAACAGTGCATTAAACTGCGCTTCCTTCAGGGGTGAACCAGTGTGTGCGCCGAGTTGCACGCGTATACCCGGACAAGCATTCATGGGGTCCTGTGTCCTTAAACGTAAAGCCAAGTGTCTATTCCCACGGGGATTGTCGCTAGTAACGTTACGCTTTTATTTGGACTCGTTTGTACTCTGTTTACGTGTTCTTCTACTTTCATGCGCCCCGTTTTAGAGCTTCGTAAATTGTTACTCGAAGACTGATCTTACCATGCTTGTGGAACCTTGTGGAACCTTGTGGGCTTTGGGGAGTTATGGGAGTTGGTGAATTTGGAAGTTTGTACATTTTTGAGTTGCGGAATTTTGGAGTTCTGTACGTGGAAATTTTAGAGGCAAATTTTTATGGGTGCAAAATTTCAAACTTCGAAGTTTGTATATATCCAAATTAATTTTTTAGTTTTCACATTTCTGGATTTCTGTGTTCTTCAATTTCTATATATTCAAGTTTCCAAATTACCTTTTTGCAAACTTCTAAATTTCTTAATATTACGATGTTTGATTTTGCAAATTTCTACATATGCGAATTACTTAATTTTTTACATAAGACAAATTTCTATATTTTCCAATTTCTTCTGTATTCCTTCTTCTTCTTTCATCTTTAAATTTGACGATTTTCAAATTTTCGAATATTTACATTGTCCAATTCCTACATGTCCAAATTTCTAATTTTCTGAATTTCTAAATTTTCATATTTTTGTTTCCAATCTTGTAGATAAAGAAATTTATAAATTATCAAAATTCTAATTCTACCTAATCTTTTTCCAAATATACTCAAATTTCCAATTCCATACAAGCAAATTCCTGAATCGTCGAATTTCGAAACAGCGGTTTAAGAAAAACGCTTTAAAAGTTTTACTCTGCCTCTCTTCACCTTCTTTTTCTCTTTGTCGTCTTAGTCCGCGGATTCGTGGAATTTTAATAGGTACATTAACGCCGGGCGGAAGCGAAAAAAGTCGCCGGTGGTCTCAGCGTTTACCTCATTTTCTTGGCAAGCATCGAGAAGTAAATCGGTATAATTCTCTCTTGCTTGTACAAGGTATTTCGCCTTCAATGCAAAGGATAAGCTTAGAAAATTTAAACAATTATGAATAACTATGTTGTATTTATACATTAACAACACTTTTAGTTAATTTTCTATTTATTCCATTAATTCATCTTCCTTGACATTAACGTCTTTATTCAATCATTTCAACGTTTCATTATTTTATCTGCAACTTAGGTATTAGTTGATTTTATCACTTTGTTATTTGATACTGATATTTTAATTTACAACAAAGTCAGTATTATCCTCGTCGTACAAAATTGTAAAGATATAAGATTGATGAACAACCATTGCATGTTCATCAAACTAACGATGTTTTTCTATAACTTGTTAATGACAAGAACGAATTATTGATTTCGTTAAATAACAGATACGGAAAACCTGACATCAAAGGACCAAAGTGGCCAGACAAAAATTGTATCAGACAGTAAATAGTTTTCCATTGATCACACGCGTGTTACAAAATTTTGCGTGGTAATTGACGGTAATTTTTCTGGTAGGTTACGTTTTCGAGGGACGAAAATTGCTCGGCGAATTTCCACGGTAATATTTTCGTTGAATCGTTCCAGGTGTTCACGCGTTCCCGATTTTCGTACGGACCGGCTCGTTTAACGCCACGACCACAATGTAATACAGCCAGGGTAAAACATTATAATTATTATTGGCCGATTGATAAAGTCCGTGTATAAACTTATCCGTCACGGCCGGAGTGAATTACGCTTTTCGCGGAAGGCTAACAGAACGATCGCGTTTGTAGTCTGCGCCGGCGAGAGTTCACAAATTTGCGGCTCAATCATCCGTCAAATATTTAGTATAATTAATAATCCTTCGCGAATGCGACTGCACGCGTGTGAATTATTGTATCTCGCGCAGTTTCAATGCCAATCATCAAACATCGATAATCGTTATTTCGCGTTAAGGTATTAATACGGTTTTTACCGAATTAATTGCAAAGGAGCGATTGCTCAGCTTTTGCGAAGATTCTTAATAAATTAAAGGAGGGTGAAATGAAATTATCAGTTGCGATTGAGTGGCCATATAATGTGTTGTTTAAATACGTAGAATGATAAGAGGTGATATAGCAAGTGTATAACGTATGGCGAAGGAATGAGTGATAATAGTATGGTCATATAACGCGTTGTGAGAGAACGTGTGGTGGCAGTAGGTGTGTTGATATAGCACGTGGTAATATAACAAGTGATGATATAACGCGTGGTAATACAGCGTATTGCGATAGAATGCGTAGTGCTACGGCGCGTGGCGATATAACACATACTTATACAACGCGTGGCGGTATAACGCGAGGCGGTATAACACGTGGCGATATAACGCGTGGTAATACAACGCGTGGCGATATAACGCGTGGTAATACAACGCGTTGCGATATAACGCGAGGCGATATAACACGTGGCGATATAACGCGTGGTAATACAACGCGTGGCGATATAACGCGAGGCGGTATAACACGTGGCGATATAACGCGTGGTGATATAACGCGTGGTAATACAACGCGTGGCGATATAACGCGTGGTAATACAACGCGTGGCGATATAACGCGAGGCGGTATAACGCGTGGTGATATAACGCGTGGTAATACAACGCGTGGCGATATAACGCGTGGTGATATAACGCGTGGTAATACAACGCGTGGCGATATAACGCGAGGCGATATAACACGTGGCAATATAACGCATGGTTATACAGCACGTGATAATACAACACATCTACATTACAGCGCGATTACATACAACACTTCAATATTATAACGCATCGATATACAACACGGAACTATAACGCATGCTTTACAATAATAGAACACTATTATTATATATAAAAGTCCATCCGAATGTAGCATTATAACGAGAGTCGAAACGTAGATTACCAAATCTTTAACTAGAAGTAAAACTCCTAATTATAAGTAACTGTAACTATACCCAATAACTGTTCCCAATAAGTTTGCGTACGAATCAATATAGTTCGAATCGTGTCTGGCTACCAACTCGCCGGACGTACATACATAATTTTGAAGTTTATCGGGGTAAAGAAAAGCGGAGGGTAACGGTGGAAAAGTATTAGAAGGAAAGCCGTTTGAATTAGCGCGCGTAGGGTGAGAAGCAATAGAATAATCATGCGAGACGTTAACCTGTTAGAGCATTAGTGGCGCATGATAGGCGCTGCGGGTGGCGTCACAATGAAATGAGAGTAGCTGCGGGGATACGGATGAAATAGATTGAGAGAGGACTGGCGAGCTACGGGAGTAAAACAATTAGGGCTGCGTCGACGTACACTCGACCGAGCACCCCTCGTTGTGCTCAGCAGCCCCCACATTAGGGGCGTCCTTCGGCCTTTGCCGACGCGACGCAACGCGTCCCTGTTTCTGCCCCGTTGCTACGCCCAATATCTGCTTCTTCGACTTCTTTTCCTCTCGCGATCTTAATCGTCCTCTCGAATCACGGATCAACTGGTCATTCGTTACTGAAGAATTGATAATCGTACGTTTATCAACGAACGATTCATTTTGTTATCGTAGAATCAAGTTATGGATTCGTTGCAAAATCTGAATGATCTTCTTGATCGATTTTAGATCAACTCGTCACTGATTATAAATACTAATTGATGATTATATATTTATAATTGTATAACTGAGTAATTATTTGAATTGTGAGAAACCATATGTAGGTACTGATCCTCATATGCATCTGTCACGTATGTTATTAAGAATTTGTCCACTTATTTAACTGGAAATATATTTCTAATTATTGTGGTATTTGGTCAGATTTTTTAAGAATAAAACTATTATCTAATAAAATTTACAAATCCTCAGTGTGGCTGTCAATTTTGTGACTTATGGTAGAAAATTGAAGTTTCTAATAATATTCAATTAATTCAACAAGAAAATTTGTTGAGAAATGTGTAAATTTACATACTTCACTATTAATAATTTTAGAGAATAGAATTTAAGTTTCGAGTTTGAATCTTAAACTAGAATGTGAATCGTCACAGAAATTTATTCAAGTATTCCTTCAAGTGTAACAAGTGTACTATAATCAATGCAATAATTAACGAAGCTTCGTTGAATGTGTAATTTTAATGAACTAACGGTGTTCTCATCGCAAAACAGCTGTTTTATATATTCCATACACTTCTTCCGCATCAAATTGCATTTAAATTGATTACACAATACGGTAAATAGTTAATTACCAACTAATTTGACTAATCGAACAAGGAGTTTACCGTAATATTTTAATCCATACTCGCTCATTCAATTCGTCCGATGCGATGCGGCGTTTCCATCCGACGGAAACGAGCGTTTCAAATTATGCATGCATCATACGTGAATACATGAATATCGGATTTATTCCATTTCCAACAAACATCTAGTACAGTTTAAATAAAAAACTATGTTCGTTCGATGCAAATGTATTCATTGCAATCTTCTATCATTACAATCGCGTACACTTTAATGTAACATTCGCGCGTTTATTATCGCTCGTGTTATCGGCGGCCATCGCTATCAAATTTATACAATCGAATAATTAAACAATTACATGAGAATTTTGCATAACTATAGTTATAGGATGTTGATAGCTGGAAATGTAGAGATTAAGAATTCTAGGGACTTTAGGATCTGAGAATTAAGAGTGCTAGGGACTTTGGGATTTGGAGACTGAGAATTCTAGGGAGTTGGAGATCTAGAGGTCAAGAGTTCTGAAGATTTAGAAATCTAGAGATAACAGGTTCTAAGGATTTAGGGAACTAGATATCAAGAGTTCTAGGGACTTTGAGGTCTGAAGATCAAGAGTGCTATGGACTTCGGGATCTGGAGATTGAGAATTCTAGGGATTTAAGGATCTAGAGAGCAAGAGTTCTGATGATTTAGAAATCGAGAGATTCTAAGGATTTAGGGAACTAGATATCAATAGTTCTAGGGACTTTGAGGTCTGAAGATCAAGAGTGCTATGGACTTTGAGATCTGGAGATTGAGAATTCTAGGGATTTAAGAATCTAGAGAGCAAGAGTTTCGAAGATTTAGGGATCTGAAGATTAAGAATTCTGGGGATTTAATGATATAAAGATAAAGAGTTCTAGGGATTTGTGGATCTGGAGATGAAGGGTTCTATGAACTTTGTGATGTAAAGATCTAGGAATACAAGGGTATAGTAATCTCAGAACATTTCTGGGGATATTTATTGATGATCAAGAAGATTGGGGTTTCAATACATGGAGATCGAGGAATGGTGAAATCTAGGAATATTGGGGTACAGGAATTTTAGAATACTGGGATCCAGGTATATTGCAGTGTGGGAATATTAATTCATAGGGATTAATACTAGTATCCAAAAATATTGAGATTCAAGAGTATTTGTATCTATGAATACTGAGATCCAATAATGATAAGATTTTGAAGCCCAGGTAACTGAGATGAAGAATATGTTGTGATCTAGGAAATTAGAATCTAGTGATTTTTATCATGTATAAATATCAAAATCTAGTGATCTTTGTGATGCATAAATATTAGTGCTCTTGTGATGTTGCAATGTAGACATATTGAGATCTAGGGACACTTACAATCTAGTCGTATTGCAATATAAAAATATTAAAATCTAGGGATCATACAATTATAATATAAATTATTTGCAAGTTCACACAGTTCTCTATAGTTTTATTACAACTTCTACCACTTCTAAATTTGTTAACTATTTTTTAAAATTAACTTTCAGACATCAGCGAAACTCACCCTTGCCAAGAACCTAAATGTCCAGATTAATTTACTAAATAGTCTATCTTAAATCCAAATTACTAAAGGAACGCGACCAGAACTAAACGAAAGTTATGAATTGCTACGAAAACCCATAGAAAATGGAGGAAATTACCTGAAAAATGGTAAAATAGGGAGTATGAAAGTGGCAAAAGCACGCAGCAGAAGGGGATCGTTAATCAAAGATGGGAGCGAGATGAACGAAAACAGGATAAAAAAGAGAAAAGATGGGAAGTTGAGAGAGGATCGTTGGTAAGATCTATATTTTCACGGGGGTGTAATCGGAAGGACGGAAAGGAGTTTCCCGAGAAAGGGCGAAACAAGTACCGCGCGATGGTGGATGGCAGAAGCGACGGCCACCGATGCATTTATCGATCCGTTTGGCTTCTTTTCGCTCCTCACTTGTCGTGTTTAATTCGGTAGAAAATACTTGGTGTGCTTGGGGCACTCTTTTCAGTTTAAAACTGCATCGCGTTTAATTCGAACAACAGCGAGAAATGGCGCGGCAGCATGCAGCCTCTCGGAAAATCGAAGTGGAAAACTTCGCAATTAGTCCTCCCCCCGCCCCTCTAACCCATACCACCCGACCACCCCCTCATTCCACCCTCACTTCATCCACCCCCATCCTATTGGACCGTCTTTGTCGTCGGTAGACGGAGTAATTAAACGTCGTCTAATTAAACTCCTCATAACATTTTTATAAAGTTTCGTTCACCTGAATAACTTACGATTAAAGACCGTGACCCTTTCTTTTAACAAATTAAGAATCGTAACGTGTTCCTCTTGCGTTGTATACCATTTTCTTCTGTTCTTCATTTTCATTTCTGATCCTTTTTTATTTGGAGCCCTTCAGGTTTTGGATACTTTCAGAATGGTGACTTGTACTATTTTTGGAGGTGTATGTTCTAATTGACGAAATTATTTCAATTTGAACTTTTGTGATGAAATGGAGTTTCATTATAGTATTTTGGGTGAAGTCGAATATAATTGTAATGAAATGTATTTTAATTTTAATTTCAGTTAAATAAATTTCAAGTCTAACACAAGTCTATTTAGGTACGATAGAAATAATTAAATGAAAATTATTTGTAGTAACTATATTTTTTATAACAACTATAATACTAAACTAGTCATTCCTAAATATCACTCTACTCAAAATATTGTAGTTCATAATTATTATAATAATATGCAATTCTAATCCAGAGAACAATAAACAATTTACCAAAAAATATACAGCGATGTCATGTATGTATTACACATACATATAATGTCTTAACTAAAATAACTAAGTTTAAATTAAAAAATAGCTAAACTACGTCATATGGATCTAATTACCAGTGTTTTGAAGGGTGAAATAACTCGAATACAAAAAGGGTAAGTTTCGTGTCCCGGAATACATTATGAAAAGTAATATAGTGAGTGCATATTGCATATCTATGTGACAGGTCTCTCAATGAATGAATCGTAATCTGTTGCGGTAAACGCATCTGTTCTCGCGCGAGCAGGTGTTGCATTTCGATTCGAATATAAAGAGACAGATTAAGGGTCGAAACGTTTTTGTTAGGTCACGTGCTCCAGTCAAAATAAATCTGTTCTTGTAATCGGATTTACGGGATCGCCCTTATGATTATGAACTTTCAAATAAAGTAACATGCAGAATGTGTCATTTTAAGTCCTCGTTGCTTGAAGGAAAACTTGGACAGTTTGTCAGCAGGGATGACACTACTACTTTAATATTGTCAAATGATTATTGTATAAAAATTGGGTTTTACTTGAAATTCAATGTAAAAATGATATATATTAAATTTAATATTTATAATTTTTTTATCAATTTTAATTCTATATGGAAATTAATTCTATGGCAACTTTTAAATGATTACAGAACCTCTTTGAAATATTTTTGTTTAATGTCGATTTAAATTTTGTCAAAATTTATTTATTATTATTTATGATTCTATTTTGATGTAGAAAATTGTACGTATATAAACTTATAGTTATTCTTTTTATTTAAAATTGTGTAATATATAGTGTTGGCTGTATTTAAGTGAATTTTTCTGAAATCATTGTTGTACACGATTGTTTCAAAATATAAGGTACAAGCTGTTTGGAGACGTTGAAATTGTAAAATCCCAGCCCCTTTGTTTACGAATTTTCAATACACGTCGTGAAAAGCTGACAACATTACGAGCGTTTTCCACGCTAATTAACCGATTTCTATTTCGTATGCTCGGGCGTAATTGAAAAGGGAACAAGAAGGGAGAACACACATTTTCCCTTTTATTCCCAGCCAAAGTGCATTGTACATCTGAAGCGTGCACGATAAAAAATATGCGGCTCGTATACGAAATTTTCCACTTTAATCGACTGTCGGCGTACTTCGTTGTCCCTTTGTAAATTTTTCTGCCGAAAAAAACGCTGCGACGAAACCTTAATTACCTGAGCATAATCAGCGCGCGGATTCGAGTAATTGATTCTTGAGGAATCATTATTTCGTTGCGATTGTCATTTCGGAATTGCGGGGAACAATTTTCTGAGGATTTCGAATCGTTTTCTCTTCGTTTTGAATGTTAGACAGCGTTAGTTCGAGGGTTTAATACTTTGAGATTTTAGGATTTCGGATTTGGGTTTTGGGTTTTGGGATTTTTAGTATTTGGAATTTTGGAGTTTTGGAAATTTAGGAATTCATGATTTGCAATTCTGGGATTCAAGATTTTGGAGTTAAGAATTTTGGAATTTTGGAAATTTGGGATTTTAGGATGTGAGGTTTTGGGATTTAGAATTTTGGAAATTTGGAATTTTAAAATTTTTTAGTTTTGGATTTTGAGGTTTGGGATGTGGAATTTTGGAATTTAAGATTTTAAGTTGACTTTGGGATTGTCGGATTTTGGAATGTGGAATTGAGGATATTGGGATTTGGTAGCCACGGTCACATATGTCACATATGACATAATAACAAAGATACTTAATCTTACAATTCCATTTTTTAATCTGTAAGTATTATACATATAACTGTCTCAAAATTAACCCTTAGTTCCTTCTATATGCTTTTCCAATAAATAATTTATCTTAATGTACATCGCCGGTCACATATGTCACATATGATATAAGAACGAGAATACTTAACCTTACAGTTACATCTTTTAATTTGTAGATATTATTTCAACAGTAAAAAACTTCAAGCTTTCGTATCCTCTTCCTATAAATAATTAATTTAACTGAATCTACATTGCACGTCACATATGTCACACATGACATAAGAACAAAGATACTTAACCCTACAATTTCATTATTGAATCAGTAAGCATACATCACAGTCTCAATATTAAGAGTCCTCATCCCATATGCTTTTCCTATAAACAACATACCTGAATTACGACATTCACATATGTCACACATGACATAAGAACAATACCTAATCTTACAATTTCACATCTTTTTACATACGTTTTTCCTATAAACTAATTTAACTAAATTTGCAGCGGTCACATCTAACCACCATAGCGGTCACCATATTAAATTTGTTATGGCACATCCCGAAATATAACCGAGAGGGTGGGTTACGACTCTAATTGTACGTAGCGTCGGTAAATCGTGGCGGTATTAAGGGAATCCTCAACGCCACCAAGAATCACCCCCGAGTAAATTGATGATCCCGCCCGGTCGGTTTCACGGTTTAATATCGGTCATAATTTATAACCATAACCCTACGTGTTTGTCGAAACGACCGAGGGTCGTTAAGACGGTCGTTTGCTGGATAGAGCCGCAAAAATCATCGATTCCGATCGTTCGAAGCCATAAGTCACTTCGGTTAAGCTCCTCGCGGACGGTGACAATGCTGGACGATGGAAGTTCAAATAACGTTCGTTCGAGGTGATCATAATGTGTGCGATCGCATAAACGGGGCACCTACTATGTTTACTAAATATTGGGGTTGCTTTGCTTCCAAGGCAATAATCGTTTGCAGGAACTTTTGTGTTAGGACCTTTTGGGCTGGGATTTGGTAAGTCTCATCTACAAATTTTTTTAGTTATGCATGGTGTCATATAGTTTCAATATATTTTGGAACACATGTTGATATAATACTAGTTTGAATATATTTTGGAACACGTGTTATATAGCAATTGTAGGATATTTTTATATATACTAATTTTTAAATACGTTCTTTGTATAATTTTATGATGCACGGTTGAAAAAGTCCACTCTAGTTTAAAAAATCTAAAATGGCGGAAGAGGACCTCTGTCCCAATATAAAAACTCTACCCACTTAATAAAATATCTCAATTTAAAAATCTAACCTAATCAGAATTGTCAATTAACTCGTTCATCAGCGACACAAGCTTTCACAAACTTTCACACAACAAACTCACACATAGAAACTTTCCACGTCATCCAGTAACCTACTCGACAAACAATATCAAAATGGCGGAAGAGAACCTCCGTCCCAGTATAAAAATTTTACTCGTTTTAATAAAATCTCCCAATTTAAAAATCTAACCTAACCAGAATTAACTGGCCAATGATAGACCTAACTTTCGTTATCCAGTAACCTACTCGACAAACAATATCAAAATGGCGGAAGAGAACCCCCGTCCCAGTATAAAAATTTTACTCGTTTTAATAAAATCTCCCAATTTAAAAATCTAACCTAACCAGAATTAACTGGCCAATGATAGACCTAACTTTCGTTATCCAGTAACCTACTCGTGAAACAATATCAAAATGGCGGAATTATTAAGAGACCTTCACTCTCAACGCCGTACACGATCGAGGATAGAAAGAGAGAGCAGAGAAAAGTCCTCGGCCTTGTGTCGCAGGAATTTTGAGAATGTGTGCGAACCAAGGATGATATTAGATTCTTGGACAAAGTTTTCGCATGGTCGAGGTCTCGAGAGCTGTTCTAGAGTCAGCTCATCCGTGAGGAAGAGAACCCGTGTTAGCTAGCCTTCGGCATTGATTTCTTCTTGCCGTTTTTGCCGCCGTTTCTCACGATAGAATACCAGCCAGCTTTAAATTAAACCTCTCCTTATCGTTCATTTGTCCTACACCCTCGTTTCGTGGCTTTCTTTTACGTCCATCGTGCGATCTGTTTTCTGCTCGAGTACTTTTATCAGCAGAGAACAACGCTGCTGCTGTTTATAGGTCAGTTTACGCTAGCTGTCTGATTAACGATGTTGTATCACAGACATCCTTTGTATGTTCTGACATTTACTTGCGGTTTAATTAAGCGTTTTATGGGAGTGTGGTTTATTTGGTGTGTTTTGATGTTGGCTGCTTTTGAGGGAGGTAGGACTGGGGTGCTTTGTGGATTTTGGGAGTTTTGGAATTTTGGGGAGGTTTGGAATTTGGGGCTTTGGGTGTTGGGACGTTTGGAGTTTTGGGAGTTTTGGTATTTGGGAATTTTAGAATTTGGGGGTATTGGAGATTTGGGAGTTTTGGAATTTGAGGGTTTTGAAGTTTGGGGGTTTTGGAATTTGGGAGTTTTAAAATTTAGGGATTTTAGAAGTTGGGAGTATTGGAATTTGGGGGTTTTGAAGTTTGGGGGTTTTGGAATTTGGGAGTTTTAAAATTTGGGAGGTTGAAAATTTGGGTGTATTGGAGATTGAGGAGATTAGGAATTTGAGAATTATGGAATTGGAATTTTTAGACTTCCAAATTTTCAAATCTACTATTCCCCAAAATCCTAAATCCCCAAATTTCCAAATTTCCAATTCCAAAATATTCCAATTTCTAAATCCCCAAATTTGGAAAGTTCCCAGTTCTCTAAATCGCCAAATTCCAAATCCCCGAATTTCCAAATCTCCAATCCCAAAATTTCCAAATCTCCAAATTATTAAATTCTAAAATTGTCAAATCCCAAAATGTCGAAATCATCAAATTCCAAAATGACCAAATACCCGAAATATAATTTGTAACGCAAGGAAAATAACTCGGCAACATTCTTTGTACTAGTTCGTTTGCGAAGCGTTATTGGTTTGAAGATTTTCAAGTAGACCGAGAGAAAGACGTATCGAAAGCTATTCCCTAATGTATCCCCGTTTTACATACATAGGTATATCTATATCCCGTCCACGAACACACGTACTTCCGCTTATGTACATACATATTCTGATACACTTATTTCTCTCTTTCGAAACCACTCTGGTAGCGACGCAAAAGCGGACAAAAGTTTCAAGGCACATGCCTGAACCTTCCCAAGAAACCTATACATTATAAATGTCGTACTTTCTTATCCATCCTACCGTTTCCCACCTTTTGTGCGGATAAAAAATATATTCCCTCTTGTTCGTGTGTAGATCGACGACTTATTTGAAAAGTAAGTGATTTCGATACAATCGATACGTTTATATCTTTCTTACCGCGTTTCGATTCGTAGCTGATGATTTTCGAAGGGGTGAAAAATTTTATTAATTGTTTCAATTAACTTCGTTGGGATAAAATTATCTAATGGTATGTATTATAATATTTATTTATTATAAATTTGATCATTATTTTATAATAAATGTATAATTATATTTATTGTTTTTTAAATATTGATAAATTTAAATAATTATTATTGGTATTATTATCAGTATTGTTAATTATAAGTTCTCAGTCTCATTAATGCCATTATCAATATTATCATAATTAATATTATAAATTAAAAGTAAATTGTTAAGAATAAACAGAATGTACTAATGTATAAAAGTGATTAAGTTTTCATTAAACCCAGCATTACTTTCGTAACAGTTATAAAATGAATAGTGAATAGAGGTCCAGCATGAAAAATGGGCAGATATTTCGAGCCAATATAAATCTGAAAAAAAACTTTATTTTTCCTGTTAATATTTCGGTATTAAAATATGAAAACGTTTCTACCCTGCAACGTTTTGGAATTATTTTTCTGCAATTCAACGAACAGAGGAAATATTGCGTTAGCCGGCAACACAATGTGTTTTAGAATCAAAATAGCGAATTCTTTTCGAAAATAAAGCCTCCTTTTTTTTTAAATTCATAATACACAGAATCGTATGGGTATTTCATTGTTCAAATGAAATTGCAACGGGGAAACTGAGAGAAAATTATTTTTGTTGAAATGGAAGAATTCTTGGGAATAAATATTTAACAACTTTTATATTTCAGAATTAAGTTTATTACCGAATTAATTAGTCGTTCAGTACCTTGTTTAAATAAGTGCAAATTTTATTTAAAATCGGAAATAACATTAAAATAATTTGTTATAAAAATATCGATATAAATAAACTAGTTATAAATAAAATATTACCATGACAGTTTCAGTGTTTAATTAATTGTACAACACTCACATTAATAAAAAAATATCAACTTCTTCAATTTGTCACGCAAGAACATAGTAAACTTGTATAGTTTAATATAACAGTCAGCCCGCCATTTTGTTACAACATCCATAAACTGTTTAATAAATCTTAACGATCTTTACACTTTAATTTGAAATACAGTTAGTGCTATTGTATGAAGTTTCTAGGTCATAAAATTATGTCAGACTACACGTTTATCAAGGACTCGTTCAGAGTCGGCGACACACGGACTTATACACAGCGATATACATTTCTTTATCAACCTACTTACTTAATTCATCAACCAGTCACTTTATGTTAAGAATATCGATCAAATCTTTATACAGTCATTTTCCTCGAACCTCAAGCTTCAAATTGATGTATCATAAGTGTCATTTTGCGATGGTTTTATGTCATCAAATCTTATCTTCATACGTTCATTGTTTATTAAGTCAGCCATTTTATATGAAGGATATACATGAAATCTTTATGTAATAATGTGTAGCAAACTTCAAATTGTAATGTAAGTGTTACTTTACGATAGTTGTCATCAAATGGAACTTCAAATTGTAATATAAGTGTTACTTTACGATAGTTGTCATCAAATGGAACTTCAAAATTCAACATGAAAAATGTACGTTTGCTCTGATAGCCATTTTGTATCCAAAACATCTCTGAACTTCTAGCAATATTCCTCGACCCTTAAGATTGATGACCATTTACTAATAGAATCATGTCAAAGTCCATAAAACTACCCCAAAAGGAATAAAAGCCACACCTGTGCAACAACCAGAGCCGATAGCAGAACCGTTAAAATTCTTACACCCCCACCGCGAAGCAATCGACACCCGCCATAACAGAGTCCGACCGGATCGAATCCATAAACACGTTAACCCATGGTCGAGCAGCAAACACGGATGTTCCGGAATTTTACGCGTCCGGAAGATGTTCGTAAGCTCGGAAGCTCGCAAAAGGGGGGTCGGTGGAACGAGGGGGAGGCAGCGATGTTGGAGGGTGAGTCGTGGGGTGGTGGTGGCAGGTGATGAGGATTCACGGAGGGACGAAGAAGGGTTAGAGGGAAAGTGGGTTGCTATCTTAGCCACCACAAAGCAGTGATAACATTTTCCCTCCCGGACAGAAGCCTAGCCACCCTTCTCGTTGCTCCCAGGTCGATATCGGGATAACGCCGGTGCCGGTTACCCCGGGCAACCGGAAAGCCACGCCCGCACCCTCAAATATGGCTGCCCATATTCGCGACTCCGTGCACCTTGATGTTGGCGAAAGGGTGAACCGGGGATTCGGGGGTGGCCGAGGAGCAGCGTGTCGAGCCGGTGCAAGATAAAACGCGACGAACAGAGAGGGTGGCATGGAATTATCATAATATTGGTCATTGCTTGTTCCGTCGGATGAGGCGAAGTAGCTCGCCAAAAAGGGGTGGGAATCTTTCACACGCGACACGTCCTCGCGAACGTTTATCGTCGACCCTTCGCGAAATATTTCTAACCTCTTCAGGGGTTGATACCGATCTGCTTAATGCAGATTGCACTCACGATTTGTTTATAGAAGATTTCATTTTTCATTCTCATACTCTACATAATTATCTTTACATTTTTGTCCATGAAAGTTTGACGACTTTCGCCAAACAGGTCTTCGTGTTCTTCTCGAAATACATATAAATTTTTATCTGGGTAGAATTAACACTATATTCATTTTTTGTAGTTTCTTTAGCTATATTTCTAACACTAGGTTTGCGTCGAAATCTTAAATTTGTCGTTGAATGATTGTATAAATATTTCATCCCTTATTTGTCGTACTTTGATCAAAAGTACCTGCATCGGTGACCTGGTAAATAATTTTTAGTTAACTTCTAGTTTCCTTTATCCAGAATAAAGCGTTGATTTAGTAGCATTTAAGATCTTTTAATTTCTTTCAAAACTAATCGAAATTACTAAAATAACATTAATAAAATTAAAAATTGTAAATATGTACATATTTCGTACATATAATCGTAGATATTTATACGTACAGATATTACCTCTACATCCCTTTTGCATTTAATCACACCGAATTTCCACTATAGCGCAATATTTAGTTACATCGATGAGCTGATTAGCTGATAAAGGTTCTTAAAGGTGGAACGAAATAAGCGATCAGGAAACAATGGAAGACAAAGGCAGATACGAAGGTAATATCTTGTTTACCCTGCTCGATGAAGGCGTGTCTGCACGGAACGAGAGGAAGCGATGCGAAGGGAGTAGAAAATGAGTGGATTTTCATTGCAGTTTAATCCAGATCTCTCCCCCCATGTCCCCCTCGTGGTATTCTAAACGGCGATACTCTCGAAGGCAACTCTTGTCGCTTGGGGTGACGATATTACATTCCTCGATCGTGACGAAAACAGTCAGAACGAGCCAGCTTTTCGAGCCTCCTGTCGACCACCCTAACTGCACACGTTTTTAATTCGTCTCTATTCTAACCTCTAGCCTCCTTCCGTTCGCCGTTCTCTCTTTTCTTCGCGATCGTTTACTAATCTCACCACATTTACTCTTCTCCTAGACACTTACGTTCGCTATTTAACTATTTTGTTTGTTTACTATATTAAAAATGTTGGTTTTTATGTTGTGATAATAGTATATGAATAAGTTTATACTTTTGTAATCAATTTTATATATGTATACATGAATTTGTGATTTTTGTGTAACATGTCTGTGCGCAGACGTATTTATATTAACTTTGTAGGAGTACATACGTATTTATGCTAATTTTATACTAATGTATATTTACACCAATTTATGCTAATTTTATGTAGAAAGTCAGATTCATATTAATTTTTTTCTACTAATTGAAACACTTTATTTATGAATTCATTTCCCAATTTTATTCTTCTGATTTCTATGAATTTGCCAAATATATCACCGCAAAAATTATTTCTTTGTTTACATTTTAAATAATACTTGTTGCAATTGTTAATGAAAACGAAAGAAACGTAATATATTGATATCTAACATTAGTTTTATACTAATACTGTAAAAATTAGTAATTGCAACCTTGATAACTGTGCTGTGTTTTAAATCTACGTCTGACCACTGACCGTCACAGTAGAAATAGCCATATTTCATGATACATGCGTTCCATATGTATGTATAAATTGCACGCAATTTGTATGGGTTAAAAATATAAAATGAATCACAGATAATATAGCTAATTAACCAGGGTAAATGTAAAATTAAACAGAATATAAAATATTAAATTTTCTAAGTTTAATAATTTGAAGGAATTATCTTTGCAACCCCACAATAATTATTTCAGCAACCCAAAGTAACCTAACCTAAAATTATTTTGGCAATCTAAGGCAATTATTTTAGCAATCTAAAATTATTGTAGCAATCTGAAGTAATTATTTTAGCAATCTAAAATTATTGTAGCAATCTGAAATAATTATTTTAGCAATCTAAAATTATTTTAGCAACTTGAAGTAATTATTTTAGCAATCTAAAATTATTTTAGCAAACTGAAGAATTATTTTAGCAATCTAATATTATTTTACCTACCTAAGGTAATTATTTTACCCACCTAAAAATATTTTAGCAACCTGAAGTAATTATTTTAGCAATCTGAAATAATTATTTTAGCAATCTAAAATTATTTTAACAAACTAAAGTAATTATTTTAGCAATCTAAAATTATTTTAACAGCCTAAAGTAATTATTTTACCAACCTAAAATTATTTTAGCAACCTAAAGTAATTATTTCAGCCCAAAATAATTATTTTACCTCAAGCTAAAGCACCTCCTTCAACCTAAAGCAACTATTTTAACCTAAACTAGTTCAAAGTAGCAACCCCAAGCACCGCATGATAAAATTAATTGTCGCCAGCGTGTGCCACGATCGTAGAGCTAATAAATACTCGGAGGAACCAAGAATGGTAAGCGTAGTTCCGATCGAAAGTATCTAACAAAAGTGAGAAGATAAGACACCCAAGCGTGTTCATCGTTGTCACGATCGTGGTTCCTCGGCCGTGTACACCCCTTTAATCGTTCGTCAAGTGTGTGTGCATTCGGAATGTAATATATCCTGGTCGACACGTGCCGTACACGTGCCGCCAAGTGTTTGTTTCGGTTTGTATTGTCACCACGTATACGTGGCACAGAGGTGTGCTTGCACACGTCCACGATCATGGGAGAGGGACGAATCTGTCCCTTTCATAATTCCACGCTCGTTCGAGTAAATAACGTGCCGCCAGTTGACAATTAGAACGATGGGAAAGAGATTCATTACACACGACAGACTAATAGCGAATCGATCGTGTTCAACGTTATAGTTATTAACTATCATTCTTTTGTCAGTCTCGTCGTTGTACGAATAGGGAGTGAAATCGATCAAATTGTTTATATCATGTACCTGAAAATTTTGTTACTGTACGTAGTTCTAAATTCATACTTAAATTTTTATTACGTTGAAAATTGGATGCACTATAAAATTGAATACATTGAAAAATATCAGGAGT
Organism: Megachile willughbiella; assembly: GCA_945859595.2. Lineage (NCBI taxonomy): Eukaryota > Metazoa > Arthropoda > Insecta > Hymenoptera > Megachilidae > Megachile > Megachile willughbiella. The sequence goes on from OX243807.1 coordinate 7,924,516, forward strand.
CTCGTGTCAGTAAGAATATTTATAAGAGTAGATAGATAAAATATTATATATGAAATAATAGGACTTATTCTAAAAATTGTTGTAGATGAAAAATGATGTTACGCTACTGACCACGAATGAAGTTTGCAATTTCGATAAAGCCTATCAGTGCGAGGAAACAAACACGATGTTCATACTTAACAGTACTTTATTGTTGACATTATTACACGTTATTATAAATCTATCATCTTGACACGTATAATACTTACTAAATCTACGGAGACAAGTGTAACGATAACCTATAACTAAACATACATTATGGCATCGGTACTTATTTAGTAAAGGAACAAACAGACGTATCGTTTTAATTTCCCTCGCAATACCTTAACACACACGACAGCCGAGAGTCGAGACGGGATCAGTAAAATATACATCGTTCAAATAATAATCATGGATTATTCTCAAATAGAGACGTTGTCTCGTTGCCTCATTTTCTCTACTCTATTCAATCTCCATTTTTACTTCTCATCTTCGCGCGGATAAGATAAGCAACGTTCTCCGCGCGATCGCACGTTCGTATATGATACATTAAAACTTAATCGTTCAAAACGTGAATTTGTCCAAGTATAAAAGATTCTATCGAATAAAATATTTTTTACCTAAACGTTAAATCTCTGTTTCATCCGTTTCATGGCACAGATTTAATCGTTCGAGAACGTGCAGTTCGTGGATGCAATATAGTGCGATTTTCCGATCAGGTGATTAAACGTTCGAATTTTATCGAAATATCGTTCTTTAATTATTTCTACGTTCACAAAAGACAAACTAAGGAATTTTTTAAATTGTAACAACGATTGTATTAAAAATAATTTTTCAATTTAGTTGGACAAATGTTAATTTATAGGGAGTTAACTCGAGATTATTTAAATAGAAAATTTATAGAAAAATTGGCAGATAAAAATTGTACGATTTAACTAGCTTTGCAGATTTTTATTAACAAAATTTTAAATATTGATTTATACGAAAAGAAGAAGGATTTTTATGGTTATATTCAAAATTTTATTAACACAAGTTTATAGAGCTTATTTTAACAAAGTTTCGTTAAAAACACGTTTCTACATTCTTTATGTTTGTTGATTTAATTTACGATCGCACTATATTGTTTGCTACATCTCACTGACGTAACTAGAGCTTCTGTCTGGGGTGATTCTGGGCCCCTTGATCGAGTGATTTTTGGAAATTTAGAAATTTGACAATTTGATGGGGGAAATTTGGGAATTTTGAGGTTTTGAAATTTGGGAATTTGGAAATTGGGAATTTAAATTTTAGGAAATTAGGGAATTAGGAAATTAGGAAATTAGGAAATGAGGAAATTAGGAAATTAGGGAATTAGGAAATTAGGAGATTAGAAAATTAGGAAATTAGAAATTTAGAAATTTAGAAATTTAGAAATTTAGAAATTTAGAAACTTAGAAATTTAGAAATTTAGAAATTTCGAGATTTAAAAATTTTGAAGTCTAGGAATTTGATTATTTGGGAATTTGAAAATGTAGAAATCTGAAAATATAAAAATTTGGATATTTAAGGTCATGTCATCGAAATAAAAAATTTTCTAAATTTCTAATACGAAGTACCCTAAATTCTACATCCCTCAAGCTACATAAAAAGTCCGGTCCCTATTGTAGATGCCCCAGTCTCATCCCCGCCTAGTTACGTCACTGCACCACTCAAACATCCACCAAAAATATTTTCAATTCTCACTCGTACAAAGACTCCACGAGAAAAAATCACTATTCCATGATTTTGTATTCTCTTTGTTTTTTATCAACGATATGTTAAGCACAGATTCGTCTTGAAACGAGGTGCTCTCTATTATTAGGGCGATGATTTTCGTTATCGCCAAGCGTCATTCACGTCTCGAACACGCACGCGAACCACGGCCTAATCAGTTCTACATAAACGTTGATGATAACGAAAATAACTAGGAATCCTGCTTGCCTTCCGAAGCCTTGAAACTAAAAAGAAAAACACGAACAAACAGAAGGTTTCGAGACGAGCGTTCCTTGCCGCGTGAGTTTCCATCATAACCTCTAAGTCAATGATATTCTTCGAGATTCGATGTTTGACAAAGTGATAAGACTTCGACGCAACGTTAATTTTACTGTCGTTAATACTGTGTTACAATTTTCGAATTGTTTATGAGATTCAAACGTTATGAACATTCGTGAATTGACGATTTCAAATTTCCCGCCAAACTTGTGCTCGTACACTGCTCGAAACAAATTGAGTCTTATTTGCAAAATAATATTGTTAGCGATTAATTAAATCGTTTAAAATGTCCTTCGAGTAGTGTAGTGAGACAAACTTAACATTCTCAGTCTCAACTGTGTTTTGGAACACTCTGAGGCGACGATCTTTGAGGGGTTGTGAAATGAATGTAAAAATACGCGAAATTAGATGGGATGATGTTTAAATGTTTGAAGGCCGTAAAAAGATGCATTTCGTAGACTTGAAAATGTTTTTTACGCTTGTTTTTCAAGGTCGAGATATACCAGTTATCCCGGGATCGAATTATATTCGAGTATTTTCATTTATCTGAAAAAGAACCGAAATTCGTTTTATAATTCAAAGCGTCGAGAAAATTTTTTAAAGTGCGAGGTTGCAGAGGGATTATTATATAATCTTTAATTTTAAGTGTCAATTTTTTTTAATAAACTAATCTACAATTTTATATTACAAATAAAACTAATGTTTCTAGAAAGTTGGTACTAAAATCAGATAGTAAAAATATGAAATACTTTTCTGTTTATTAAAAAAAACGTTTAACTTTAATTAAGATCTCTCATCTTCCATTTCTCAACTGCAATATAAACAGTTCTGAAGTAGTAGACTCTTGTTATATTGCCAATTAAGCGAATTATCCTTCGTTTATTTCCATGTACACTAGTAGTGCTTAGTTTTATAGTTGTCAGAATTGTCCACTCTTATAACATCATAACGGCGATATAATGAGAGTCTAATGTACAATTGCAAGGATCTTTCAGGTTTGTCTATGGCAATATAATGAGAGACTACTTTATTGTCAACTCAGAGAATGTTTCGCTCCACTTTTGGCAATATAATTTTCCACCCCTATAATTTCGTTTATGGCAATATAACAAAAGTCTAGTCTATTACCAAGTCCAAGAATTGTCCACACTTACAGTTCCGTTCATGGCAATATAACAAGTTATTTTTATAAATACAACACTTTCCGAACTGAAATTTGTGATTCTGCAATTAAGTGCAAGTTAAGCTCCTAGGGATCCTAGAATTCCCTAAAGTTTGAGAATCTTTAAACCTTGGACACTAGGATCTTAGAAATCCTGAAAATCCGGAGTAAAATAATTGTAGGATCTGTGTACTCCAGGAATCTGAGAGAGTTCTAGGACCCAGGGACCCTAGGATCTGAAAGTCCCTAGGCACAGAACGCTCAGATTTGCTCCTATCTCTAATTACAAGACCGTTTCGTAACGGAAAGGCAATACGAAACAAAGCAAATCCCTCTGCACCGTTTGCATAGCGAAGAGCGCAATTTAGAAAGAAAACAAAACGATAAGGAGGATTTCCAAGAAACCGTGTGTTGCATCGACGCAGACAAACGACGAGGTACGTCGGGAACTCGAATGTTAGGTCGTTCTTCGATAAGCATTGCACTATGTACACCGGAAATCGTGTACCCGATCGAGAAACGCGACCTTTTTCGATCGAGCATCTCGTTTTCACGTGAAACGACACATCCCCTTTCTCTCTCTGTCGCTCCGCCATTCTCTCCCACTCTCTCACCCTGTCGAACAATAGAAAGCTGAGCAAAGATTTGTTCGGGAGTGTGTGTGTATGTCTGTGTACGTGTGTGTGTGTGTGTGTGTGTATTTACAGTGCCGATATTAATCGATCGTTTACAAACGAGCCAACACGCACAAGCTACTTCTTCGGCTAACAGCAGAACGGACAAAAATAAAGAGCAGGGTCGGAAACGTCGATCTTCGAGGATCGAGCTTCAGGGACGTATGTACGCTAAGTGATCGTTCGTTAGAGCGAAATCGGTGCTTTCGATACGATAAACAAAGCACTACACTATTGCACTACACTTTTCTCTCTCTCTCTCTCTCTCTCTTTACAATTACTCGACTTCCATCCACGTCTTTTTACACGCAACGTGTTTAATCTTCTCTTCAAGGTCGAATCTATCGTCCCTTAATACCGTTCTCGTGCTTCACTTTCAAATGGTATCACTGTTTGCAGTGGCAACCATAGCCAGTCTGTAAATGTTGAAGAGGTAGGTTTGAGTCCGATATGTTAACTCCAACTGATAACAAACCTTCAAATCGTCGCCGTTCGTCCCGAAGAACCTGGTCCTCAGGTTCCTCCGCCACCTGTGTTATCCCCCAACGATAAAACGATAAAAATATCCTTTCGAATGCAAGATCTCGACTCGGATCAAGGGTAGACCGATCTTCTAGACCAAAGGCGAGAAGGCTGACGCCTGACTTCTGATCTCCCTGTGTTCCGACGGGCTGAGATCCAGCAGACCACCGCAATTCTGATCACTGCCGGTCTGTTTGCCGATCAGAGCGTCGATGCTGAAGTTCCTCTTCTTCTCCACGGGAGGATGGCTGCTGGGTATCGTGGTGGTCCTCGTGGGAGTCGGGTCCAGCTGCCTCATCGGCGGGGCCGTGATGGGCACCGGTTTGTACAGCGGCGGAGGTGGTTCCAGGAAGCCTCCAAGCTTCAGGGCCTCCAACGTCGAAGGAGAGAAGTCCAACAGGGGTAAACCCGGCGGCGGAGACAGGTACGCGGCACTGGGATAAGCCAGGGCACCCGGGTGCCCGCCGCCGCTTCCCGGACAGGGTCCCCGATCGCCGCAGATGGCGAAGGTCGCCATTATAGCCCTGTCCCGCAAGACATAATGCGGAGGAGGCCTCTTGTACCTCTTCCTACGTCGCAGGAAGCTGCCGTTGTCGAACATGTCCTCGGCCAACGGGTCCAGAGTCCAGTAATTACCCTTACCCGGGTTACCCGGCTCTCTGGGGATCTTGATGAAGCAGTCGTTCAACGACAGATTGTGTCTGATAGAGTTCTGCCAGGCGGGGAACTTGTCGTGGTAGTAGGGGAATCTGGACATTATGAATTCGCAGATCCCGCTGAGCGTCAGCTTCTTCTGGGGCGACTGCAGTATCGCCATCGTGATCAGGGCGATGTACGAGTACGGCGGTTTGATCAGGGACGAGGACATCTTGTCGTTGTTGTAAGACGACGGCTGACCCGTCGAACTCTTCTGTTGCCCGCTCGACGACATCATCGAGTAGCTTTTCTTGCTGCGGCTGCCGCCGCGGTTCCTCGACGAGCCGCTGGGCGGCACGGGCGAGCTCGAGATGATCGGGCTAGAGGACGACTGCGACGGCGACAGCTCGTTCTTGTCCAGACTCACCGGGTCCACGATCATGCTGCTGCTGTCGGAGTCGCGATCGCTGTCCACGCAGCCGTCGCACGACAGGTTAGGCATCATCATCCCACGCGGCTCCATCGTGATCGCTTCATGGGCACACGGGCGGCCGGACATCTAACGATCCTAATTGCAACACCACCCGGGTACACCTTGCAACTCTCCGGTCATCCTGCAGGCCAGATCCGAACCACCGACGAGTGTCATCCGAGGGTTAATCACTGAACGATCGCCGGACTGCACGAGTGCTCCTCCTCCGACATGTTTTGGCGAGCAGACTGCCGCACGCGAGAGAGCCGCTATCTTACGCTAATAGTTTGTTTCCACAACGATAACGGCAGTTTTTTTTTCTACGCGAACCTCAAGGATGACGGATCGCTAGAGTGACGCGCGAGAGTCTACCGTAAACAGTCGTCGGCCACGGTTCTACCGCATGCCCGGCCACGTTTAGGTTCGCACTGTCATCCGATCACCGTTCACCGACAGCCGACACGTCGGTTATCACAACTTTCCGGTCGAACACGAGGAGTATGGATCGAAAACGTACCCGGTCGCGGTTTCGACGGGATTAGGCGCACGAAATGCGGTCGGAGCTTATGAAGCGCGATTTGCGAGTGTGCCAGCACCGTGGAGGACCGTCTACGAGGCGAAATCGTGGGTCGAATTGATTCGAAGTGACTGCTTTGGCCCTATATGGGCGGACCAATGGGCGGGCGTTTCAACCCCTACCGAAGGGGTGCCTGGCCGCCTGCCCCACCATTGCCCGGCATCCACAGCTCCCTCCATCCTCCTTCGGGAGAAGAGGAATCGTTGTCGTCACCACCGACGAGCAGAAACCCCCGGAGGGGACGTCGGAGTTAGGAAAATAGCGGGATAGATAAAGGGACTTTCGAGGCGGACTGGAGTTGAGGAGAGGGTGAAATTGTAACACTCCTGCTTTGCTTTGAACGGCAAACGGTGAAAGGACCAGGCGTTACATACTAATAGAACGTACGAGACTCGGACGAGTATCGATATCGATTTTCGGATAGATACTGACAGACTGACAACTTCTCGGTTTCTGTGTTGCTGTTGGCCACCCCCGGTTACAGAATACTGTGAATTGGGTTTAAGTATTCCGATAGAGCCGTTGTTTATTAATGAATGGGAGATTTTCTGAGTGTATGTTTAGATTTTCTATTATGATTTTGAAGTAAAATTTTTACTAGGAACTTGTAATTATTTTTCGGTTTGAAACATTTGTTTCGTGGATTTCTCAGACCCTTTACTAGACTTTCGATAGCGTAAAGAATGAATTGATAAATTTCGGAAGTTCATTTTTGTATTTTGAAATTGGTACATTTTTCAGTGCCACGTTTTTAAATTAATAGATCAACTCTGGCTCTCAAATTATCAGATGGTTCCCATAAATCTCCCTCCTTATTAGACACCATGCGCTCCAGTGCCCGAGAACCCTTTGGGCACTTGTTTGGCTCATTGTACAATTAAGGATCTATAAACGATGTTACATAAATTAAAACTACATCGAAACCACACCTAAAATTCTTCGTAAAGACTAGTTTAAGCGTGCTTAAAATTAATGCTGAAACTTGTACCATAAGCAACGTTGGGAATAAAAACTAGTTTGTTGCAACTAACATTGAGAATAAAAGCACAAGTAACAAAACTAGTTATCACGTACTGAAACTAACAACAAAACTGAAAACTAGTAACAGAAATGAAATCTATTTTCCGCATAACGTCCCGCGTACGTTTTTCGACGACCCCGTAAAATTTGATCGGTGAAAAAGGGACGAGATTCGCATAATTTCGTTCACGAAAATTCCCTCGAAAAGGTGATTCGAATGGAGTCTGGTCGTGATCACGGAAACAGGGTTGACGAGACCCTGGTCCTTGGATTTGCAGCCTCGAAATGGAGAACGATGGGTTCCGTTGTATCGCCAACAGAGCGAGCCGGGCTGCACGCATCACGAGTTAACTTCCCTCAGGCAGCTCAAATAGAATCTGTATTACGCCACGTTGCAAAAGAGAGGGAGAGAGACGTACATCGCGATGGATAGAACAGTAACGAAAGGTGGAAAGAGATAAAGATGACACGCGGAGAGAGGATAAAAGAGAGAGGGACGAGCGTGTCGGACGAAAAGAGACGGAAAAGGGATACATGGGGGCGGAAAGGAGAGACGAGGAGAGACGTATAGATGGATGCGTATCTACCTGAGCGCACTATCGGTTCACAGAGCCGAGCAGAGAGCGAATATTGTGTTTACCCATACGCACGGCTTTGCGATGCAAATAATCTGGTATTATTGCACTTACTCCGCGTACCAGCGAGGTTCTTCCGTGACTACCAGCCTCGATTCACCCTTCTTTTCTTCCCTTCCGCTCGTATTTATTTACGCGATATTCGTTGCGTTCATACGGATCCTGTTATCGATGATTCTTCGCGGTGATCAGGATGATGTCTAAGAAATGCAGAAAAAACTCTCGATAACTTTCGATTCGAAAGGATTATTGGATGACTAACACAAGAGGGTTATTTAAAACTCGTCCTTGCCCCTAGACCTTTTTGAAATAATTACAAAGTTTTACAAAACACGTTTTCAGGAATAAACTTCAAAGTTATCAGAGTTAAGAGAAGTCTAATTGTAGATTCTAATTTAGAGGGGTGCAATTCACTTGTAGAAATACGTTCCGATTAAGCTTCAAAATAATTGAAAATGACATGAAAGTATTGTAAGCCATTTTGTAGTGATCTGAAGTTTCAGGATTAATTCAAATATCGGTACATGCTTTGTCAATATTCTAAAGGTAAAATTTTTATACATTTAAATTGTAAACAGTTAAAGACATTCATAATAATGTTATATGGATATCAAATTAGAATATCCTACAGTTATAGTTGTTACAGTAATATGTAGACATTTCGTGTTAATATCATAGAACTGTAAGAAGTGCCAGATGGCAGTGGTGTTGACGGCCATTTTGAATACCTGTAACTTCATGATCAACTTAATATGGACTTATACTAATATCAACGTTATATTAAAATATTAACTTTTATCTATCAAATGATGAATAAGATAATAAAATGCTTGTATACATTTTATACTCTACATAAATTCTAGAAAGAATACTTCAATGTAACAAATTTATAATTTTATTGTAATTTAATGTAACAAATTTATGTCTGCAAATAACCTTTCGCACCTATTTTGATACAATTATGTAAAGTATGATTATATAAAAAATCTGCGAGCTATAATTTTTCTTCTTCGTTCTTGATTTCCTCATTTCGAAAGGTATTGAAACTGCGATGAACGTCGTAAGGTTCTCCTCCTTTTCGCTAACACGGTGTCTTTTGCTGGTTCAGCGATTACCACATTAATCTGAAGTTGCCGGCAGGTTAGGTTAGGTCGTCGAACAGTAGAACAGACAAAGGTGTGGTATACCCAAGCATGGAACCCTTAGGCGTTCGCCATTCACTTCGCGACGGATTGCGGATTCCACGAGTTCCACTATTCGATTCGATTGCTTCTTATCCTGGACTCTCACCACACGTATTTACCTCTCCTGATTTCTTCCCTCTCGATCGCCTACGAATAAATCTCGAGGGTGTCCCTTCGACTTATTGCACCCCCGTCTTAACTTGCACGCAGGATCGAACAGTCATCCCATCGTGGACAATTCTGGTTTACTGTCATTTTACAGATTTCTCAATTATCAAATTTCTGGAGCTGTAAATTGGCTAATTTGATAAATTGAAAATTAATATTTTTGAAGATCGAAATTTGTTAAATTTTCTGATTTCACGACTTTTAAACTCTTTGGTTACCCAGTTTAGGTTAGGTTTAGTAATTTCTCAATTTTTTAATTCTTCAATTTCGCAATTTCTCAATTCCTCAATTTCTCAATTTCTTAATTCCCCAATTTCTCAATTTCGCAAGTTCCTAATTTTCCAAGTTCCAGATTTCCCAATTTTGCAATGTCTTTTCAAATTTCTCAGTTACCAAAGTTACAAATTTCTAAATCTCGCAATGACCAAACTTCCAAATGTCAAAATCTCCAAACTACCGAATTTCTAAATATGAAACTTGAAACTTCTGCAATTTCTAAATTAAAAAATGTAATATCTCTAAATTCCTAAATTTTATAATTATTATCTTGATCCTATTACCGCGTTAAAACGTTCAAAATATCCTTAAGAAATATATCTTAAAGTGAACAATATAAAAATTGATCGAAAATTATTATTTCGAAAGACATAATGCAAAGGGTTAAATAAGAATTCACACGTTCGCGTTTCATCCATAATCGCGATAGTCGTTGAAAAGCTTCTCGTAGAATCGTCCAAGGAAATAAAACACGTCGATTCGTCTGTGTGCGAACATCACCAGAGCGAATATTCTCGGCTTACGGTGCACAGAGATGCAAATCCGTAGTTCTTTCTCCCAAAGGAAGCTTCAGTTTGCCGTCTCTGAATCGCGTAGGTAAATGGCTGTTCTCTTTAACCGCATACACGAGGAGCTTGCGAGCAACAAAAAGGAAGAAGCAGAAGAAAAAAAAAGGGGGAGAAAAGCAGAGGGTGGAGAGTACCGGGTGAGTAAAAGACGACCAGAGAGGGGAAAGAAAGAACGAAGGAGGCTTGTCACGAAACAGAGAGAGGATCAGAACCACGTACAATCTTCTTCATAATTCATGGACCGTCTTATCATTTCTTTTTCATTTTCATATTTTTATATTTCTATATTTTCAAATTTTCAACTATTTATATTTTCAAAACTCTTACTTCTCAAATTCAAGATTTTTAATATTTTAATTTTTAAATTGATTAATATTACAATTTTTTAAATTCCAATATTTCCAAATATTCAAATCTTTTTATTTTTTTACTACTATTTTTTCTACAATTTTTTTAGTCAATTATATTACTATTATATTACTCTACTATTTCACTATATCATTATTCTACTATACTACTATAAAATTCTACTATATTTTGAATCAGTTGTATTATTATTGCACTATACTACTATTACTCCAATATTTCACTATATTATTCATCCACTATACTACTATACAATTCTATTAATCCTTGAATCAATTGTATTATTGTTATACTATGCTACTATTACTCCAATATTTCACTATACTATTCATCCACTATACTACTATACAATTCTATTAATCCTTGAATCAATTGTATTATTGTTATGCTACTCTACCATTATTCTATTATTTCACTATATTACTATAATTATTCAATCATTTTCCTAAGTGACCATATCACTATACCACATTACTGATCTCCTATATCACCATCCTGTTATATCACCATTTCTAATACTTTACATTATCGCTGCAATTATCGACATTAAATGCATTGACTTTTATATTAAAAATGAAGTACAAAAATAAATAACAACCACTGTATTAACTATAGTAGCGTATCAATATATTACCAGCATGGTAATTTACCATGATCGTTTATACATCGCCACAAAATATGACATAAAAAGCAATCATGAAAATGTGAAACCTGAGTTAGGTGAAACGAAAAGAAGTAAAGTAGACGCGAGTTATGAGAAAGACTGTAGCCGCGCAGTTGTCGAGTAGGCAAGGTAAAAAGGAACGAGAAAGAAAGAGAGTTACTGGCGGGAAAAACGGTGTCTTGGAAAAAGGTGCAAAGCCGACAGTATTCTTTGTAGCGGGGATATTCGCCTTCTGTGCCGAAGACCTCTCGCACTTCTTTACCTTTTACAGCCCTCCGCGAGGGGGTGTTCAGAAGCGGGGCTTCTCCTTCTCTTCAGACACCCTCCTACGATTTCTCGAAGCGTCTTCCTCTTTCTTAAACCTCGACGATTTCCACTTCCTTGCTCGCCTTCGTCTTCGTCGTTGCAACGATTACAGCGCAACTACTGTAGCGTCGACGAAGGCTGCCTCTAGTAGTATAGCCAGCTTACTTCTCCGCCCATGCTTGGATCCCTTGCTCGACAGCCACTTCTGCCACGAGATATTTACCAACATCCAAGATGGCGGCATAATCTTCCTGGCTTCTCCTCCAAAGTCGACGAGTCATCTACCAGAGCCTGTCCCTTTTTTTCCCCTCTGTCCTTCTTTTGCCCATAAACACTTTCATCCTTCGAGTCTCGTCGACTACGCCCTTATGGCCCGACCATAACTTCCCTTTTCCTTTCTTCCGATGAAGGAACTTCACCGCGAACTGATTTTATGGCCGAACTCGTTGCATCGAGTTTACGATCGATTCTCTTCGTTTCGAGGTTACGTTTCTATGGATTTAAGTGATAGCTTGTTTGCGTGCGCTGCGTGGAGTAATGGGGGCGAGGGGAGTAAGGAGGGTTATTTTCGAGGGTATATTTCTTGAATGTTTTTTGGGAGGTGTAGGAAGAGAGGAGTATTATAGAGATTTAAGAAAGAATCTAGGGATAGTTGGGATCTAGGGTAAGGAGATGGAGAGCTGGAGATCTATTCAAGTTCTTAAATTCCCTCCATCTCTAAATCTCTGAATTCTTCAAATTCTCAAATTCCCTAGATCATCAAATATTTGAATCCCTCACATTCGCAAATTTTCTAAGTCTGCAAATCCCTGAATTCCTGAAACTCTCAAATTCGCTAAATCTCCAAAATCTCTGAATTCCTCAGAATCCCTAAATCTCCAAATCTCTGAATTCCTCAAATTCCCAAATTTCCTAAATCTCCAAATCTCTAAATTCTTCGAATTCTCAAATTTCCTAAATCTCCAAATCTCTCAATTCCTCAAACCCCCAAATTCCCAAATTCCCTAGAACCTCTAAACCTCTGAATTCCTCGAACCTGCACATTCCCTAGAACCTCAAAACCTCCGAATTCCTCAAACTCCTAAATACCCTAGAACCTCCAAACCTACAAATTTCTCAAACCCCAAAATTCCCTAGAACTTCCAAACCTCTGAATTCCTCGAACCTCCGAATCCCCAAACACCCAAATTCCCTAGAACCTCCGAATCTCCGAATTCCCAATCCCCCAAATTCCCTAGAACCTCCGAATCTCCGAATTCCCAATCCCCCAAATTCCCTAGAACCTCCGAATCTCCGAATTCCCAAACCCCCAAATTCCCTAGAACCTCCGAGTTCCTCAAACCCCCAAATTCCCTAGAACCTCCAAGTCTTCAGACCTCAAATCCTCGAACTCTAAAATCCCCAAAACACCAAATTCCCAAATTGCAATTTCTCGAATTAACCTAAACGAATTTCCAAGTTCTCAAATCCCCGAATTCGCATAATAATCTCGAATGTTCCTAAGTGCATAATACCGTACGTGACAGCCTAATAGACTAGTGCGTAACTGCTAATATCGAGTAATCACAGAATTCGGTTGGAGTCGAAGGAGGGTCGTCACAGTATCGCGAGTAACGCGCGACTATATTAATAATAATTTCATTTGGCGCAGGATCGAGTGCAAGAGGGTGCTCGAGACTTTGGTCACGGAGAGTGATGACGAATTTGAAATTCAATTCGATGCAAATTCACCGACGGGGTAGACACTTACGGCTAACCGGCGAACAAGATCGAGGATTCGTCGCTTAGCGAGCTGTAAACACTCGTCCCTTTTTTTTTTTTATTCACCAGGCTTATGAAATATTGATAGGCCGCCGTTGGCAAAGCGATCACGCTAACGATGTCGCTGATCAAGGGTTAAAACGCTTTGCACGGAATTACAAAACAGACTGCTTATCACGGCCCCTCCATTTTGCCAACTTGTCAAAAGCGAGAAGGTGGCTGCCGATATTCCTGCAAATACAAATTTCTCGTCTTTTGTGTAATCAAATGGATTTTTATCTTCCATATTTTTTATATATTTTTTGAAAAGTTCTGTAATTTCTTACGTGTCACATAGGATGATTTTTAATTGTTCCTTTATACTATTAAATGATTAATTAGAACTGATGATTGAATATGTATAAGTTGTGATTCTTAGAAGTATAAGTTTACTTAAATCAGAATTAGATTTAATTTTTCGTTTAATTTAAACATCGATCAAATTATAATTCATCAAATCAATTAATCATTCATGCAATCAAATGATCAACTAATCGACCAATTGATCAAGCAGTCAATCTTTTAATCAGGTACTAAATCGATCAACTAAACAATTCATCAATCTATCAATTTATTAATCTATCAGTCTATAAATCTATCAATCTATCAATCTATCAGTCTATCAATCTATCAATCTATCAATCTATCAATCTATCAACCTATCAACCTATCAACCTATCAATCTATCAATCTATTAATCTATCAACCTATCAATCTATGAGTCTATCCATCTATCAATCTATCAGTCCATCAAGCTATTAATCTATCAATCTATCAACCTATCAATCTATCCATCTATCCATCTATCAATCTATAAATCTATAAATCTATCAGTCTATCAATCTATCCATCTATCAGTCTATCAATGTACCAATCCGTCAATGTATCAATCAACCATTTAAGCAATCATGCAATCAAATAAGTTGTTTATGACACAAATTTCAATCGCATGCAAAGTAAATTTCTTTCGATAGTAGTTGGAATAGTGATAGATAGATATTGATAGTAGTTAAGAAACGAAATGTGCAATATATGAAATTTATGAAAGATGACATACAAAGAGATTGCGACAGGTGTGGATTGGCGAGGTTGCAAGTGTGCGCGCGTATATCAAGAAAAAGAGAACGCAACGGGCCAACGATCCCAATTATAAACATTTCTCGTGGCTTTTCAGAGCTACATTCGTCGAAAGAGGGAACATGTACAGCCGGTGCATTTCATAGTTCACGCACCCTCGGTACACTCTTCACGTTCTTCGACGTATACCGCCTCCATATCGCTCTTGGACCAAAAGTACTTTTCGTTTTCAAGTGCGTCCGAGCACATGCGGGTTGATTTTCTTCTTTCTTCCCCTTTTTCTCGCCCTCGCCTCGTTGCGTCACCTTTCATGGTTAGCTCGGCACAGTGTTAAATCAACGACTGCTATTACTACAATAGTAGAACCACTTCTTTTTTATATATATTCAATAATAGACAAACTGAAATTGATATCAATATTAAATAAATCGAATTCTTCATACTCATTATATGATTATTAAGAGATTAGAATATCAAATATTTGTCATTATTCAAGTATCGTAAAACTCGTGTTACATTAATTTGAGGTTGGAGATCTCAAAATTACTATGTAAAAGTTTCATTGATTCTTTTAATACAAAATGGCTGTCATCTTATTTATTAAAAATTGTAGTACGCCATTTTGAAGCTTAAGATTTAATGAAAATTACTGTAAATGAATTAGAGAAGAATTGATGACATAAAACTATTGCAAAATGGCACTTGTAATACTTCAATTTAAAGCTTGAAATATACTGAAAACGACCACGTAGACGTTTAGTCGATATTCTCAATACAAAATGGCTGATTGTCATTCATAGTAAACAACGACCGATTTCTTAATATACAAAATGTGGCACGATTTGCTGACATAAAACTGTCACAAAATGGCACATATATTATACCAATGTAAAGCTTAGGTTCTCTAAAAATGCCTATATTAAACGTTTCATTAATGTTCTTATAAAATGTCTGACAATTACAGTAAATAATGATTAGTTTTGTACCATGTGTCGGAGTCTACTCGATGACATAAAAGTATCACAAAATGGCGCTTAATCTACATAAAACTTGAAGTATATCCAAAGTAATCACATGAATATTTGAAAATATACGAAATGTATAGATCAGTATCCTTGAAGAGTGTACTGAGAATCTCAGAAAAGTCTTCGACCAAAGGGTAAGTATATTAAACAAAAATTCCAGTAATCCCCAAATTTTGCCCAAAATGAACACGACCCTCCAATGGATCAGTAAATGAACTAGTTCCTGCATTCATCCACCTGCCATCTCACCAGAAACAGTCCCCGCCATAAGAACCAAAGCTACCTCTCCATCCAAACACCTCCCCATACCAAATCCGTGATAATTAAAAAAAAAAGGTAGAAAATTTCAAATAACGCGAAGCTGTCACGACACGGAATCACAATTTTCTCTCTATTATCTCGGTGTCCACCGATTCGTGTTTCACGCGAAGACGAAGGGCGGCTCGCAGCGGGGCTCGGAGGGGGTAGTTGGTGGTATCTCGAGGAGAGGGCGGTCATTAAACCTGGCTGACACGAGGTTGCTGCGTAATCGCGACAGCAAGAAGGAAAGTATTTAGCCGGTTCAGAGGGACGAACAACGGGAAAACAGGCAGACGGCGAAGAGAGAAAACGAGAGAAAAGTGACACAGAGAGGGACGGAGGGACGGGAGGAGGGTGATAATTTGTTAGCATGCGCGCACCCCAAATGCGCGAAATCCCGTCGAAGTGCGGCTCGTGCGCATTGTTTCCTTGTTTGCCAGGTGTTTCGAGTACTCGGGGCCGAGTGGGGGCCACGCCATTGTTACGAGAAGTCGTGCAACCGCTCGACAAAGCCGACGATCTAATGCTCTTTTATTGTGCATTGTGCTCGGCCAAATCAAGGAACGGGGAACACGGCTAACCGAGGGATCTACCCGCTTCGATACGATAGGGTGAGGTGCCACCGATCGAGCCAAAGAACGGCGGGGGCTCACCCGCGACGTGCTTTGTCAGTTCTTACTGAAACCTTTTATGAACACTCAATTTATTGCCGATTCTAAATAGATGCGAGTTTGTGGAACGAACGGTACGTTTATCGAGGTATTTTACGTGACCTCATTTTATTGTCGACTCGTTTGAGGATAGGGCTGGATTTGGGCCTCTGGCGGGGGTTTACGCTTTTCAGGATTTTTGGTTTAGAAGTATTTGGATATTTAGGTTTGAAGAGTAGTTTGGGAATTTTGACAATTTAGAGATTTGGAACTTTGAGAATTTGGAATTTGGATATTTAGGTTTCAAGAGTAGTTTGGGAATTATTGCAATTTAGGGATTTGGAACTTTGGAGAATTTGGAAAAGGGATCTGAGTGTTTGGAGAATTTTGAGAATTGCGGAATTCAGAAATTGGAGTATTTAGAAGCTTGAGATTTAGAGAGTTGAACATTTGAGAAATTAGAAGTTCGATAGTTGCAAATTTGGAGATTTTGGGATTTGAGAAGTGAAGGACTTGCAATCAGAGATTTGGGGTTCAAGGATTTCGAAGTTTGTGGATTTGGGAATTTGAAGATTTAGGGATTTTGGGACTCGAAAATTTAGGAATTTTGAAACTTGGGAGTTTGGAGATTTGAAGATTTAGGACTTTGAGGACTTGGGGAATTGGAATTTTTAAATCTGGGAGTTTGGAGACGTGAGAATTATTGAGTCTATTAATTTGTAGATTTGAGATTTGAAAATTTAAGGATTTGGAACTGGAATATTGGGAAATGAAGGAATTGTTGATTTGCAAAATTGAAAATCTAGAAATTTAGAGAGCGTGTTTGGAATTTATAGACATAGTCATCTGTGGATTTAAAAATTTTATAGAATTAGAAATTGCGCTGAAATTCAACAATTCCGAAATCTTTACGTTTAAAAATAGCTTTCAACTTTTAAATTTCAACCACATCCCCCATTATTTTCTATTTTTAATTAAATTTCTACTTGAAAACCTCCTTTACTGTACTAATACTGTAAAACGTCCAATTCCGCCCCTGGAGCCCGTAGCGCAGGAAAATATCGGGACTCCACTACACAGAATAAAGCATAACTAAATTATACTTACTGCTCTTATCGAAATAAATTGCACAAAATGGTAATTACACAAAAGACAAACACTGAATTCTTCCAAAAGAAGTTTATTCTGTTTCAACATGTTTTAAAGTGAAAATTTCTTCGAACAGTACCATTCTTGTTATTTAGTATACTGCGGTTTATCTTCACCGGTAGGTTGACAATAATTCATGGAATAAATGGCCAGAATCCTGACACACAGTGGTCGTATTAAAAATGACAATTCTCACGATTATTAGTGTACTAAAATCACGAAATTAATTACGCTCTGCAGACATATTAACACATCAATTGCCACGGGAGAAACAGTCATTGCTTATAAAACAAATAAATATTAAATATTTTAATCCTACATTTTGTTTACTGGTCTCAAAATTATTACTGCAAATTTTTTTCTTTTTGTATTTTTAATTATTTTTAGCTAATTATTAACCGGTTACTCGTATGGCAATTAATGTGTTAAGTAATAATTGATTACTGTAAACATCTTTATGTATCTTATACCGACTATATTCGTGTCTTGTGTCGTTTTCTGTGACCTGGACTTGCGTTGCTGTCAATCGCGTGAACATCGAGATAAAAACACTGGTAGTTCACTCTGCTTTTGGTAAAAATCAGGCTTTGGTACAATTCATTCGAACGTCTTTTATTGTTACATTCAAAAATAATAAATTGTGTGTGTATGTTTCAATTGTTTAATGGAACTATAGAATTTTCAAATTTTCAAATCTTGGAATTTTAAGAATTTTGGAATTTTAGGAATTTTAGGAATTTTAGGAATTTTAGGAATTTTGAAATTTTGGAATCTTGGAATTGTAGAATTTTGGAATGTTAGAATTATACAATCATTAAATTTTTTAAGTTTAGTTCATTCAATTTTTGAATTTTGGTATATACAATTTTTTAATTTTGAGACTGAAACTTGGAAACTTTGAAAATTTTTGTAAATAAAATTTAAAAAGAATAAAACGTTAATCCAAAATTACTTCTTAAAAAATGCACACCTTTCTTATTTTCAAATATAACAATAAAAAACGTTCACCTATAAATTATGCATTTTTGTAGAATTACAATGATTTTAGTCGTATATTTCATTCTCCCAGGGTGAGAATATTGTTCTCATCAAGTATACAATGAAAAATCGGTTTTAGTTCCTGAAATTCTCTTCAGAATTTTTATTTATTGATCTTGCAGTTCCATAATATAAATTGATGTTGCAGAAAGTGTACCTTTCTTGACAATTAAAGAATTGCCTTCGATGAAGTTGTATGTAATTCAATATTAGCTGAGTTAGAAATATATTTTTCGCTTCTATAATTAAATAAATTTGATAAAATTGTTCAAACAAACGAAGATGGATACCTTTATCATCCTAATCTTTTTCATCTTCGATCGGCAATCATTGATCGAATCTACGCTCCCCGATTTACAAAATAAAACTATCGATTGTTTTCAACAATAGCAAAACGACGCTCAAATAAATAAAACAACTTAAATGAAAGTTGGTGGAAAATTAAACAATTTTAAGTAATTTTAAAATACTGATAAAAAATATTTGATATAATTTACAGTAATTTTAAAATTACAAAAATTGCTGTTATTAAAAAGTATTAATAAATCCGGCAATTGACAGTAATCTGAGAATAATTTACACAACATTTTTACGTTACGAGGGTCGTAAGGGTATTATTGAACACAAAAAGATAGAACATGTGCAGGGAGCGTCCATCACCCTTATAATTCAACAAGAATACATCTCGTACCGACTGGAAACGAATAAAAGCCATCCAGTTCTGATTCCTCGACAAGTTCCAAACAATAGCTATCGAATAAGATCTCTTCAGACTTTGACGGTTCAGATTTTTGCATTTGGAGATGTTCGAAATTGGAGGACACAAAATCCCCTAAAGTGATCTAAAACAAATATGCAACTAAAAATCATACTCAGACTTATCAGTTAATACATTTAATTCTACAAATTATTATGTCGAATAATAAATATGTAAAATAGAGTGAGAATATATAAATAAATTAAATATATATTTTTATACAATGAAAAGAATTGTATACACTCCTATTTAGTTATATTGTATAACTTCCACTAGACTCAGAAAAAATTATAAATTAGTTTTATAATAGTTTATCATTATAATTGTTCACAATTCATTAGAAATACAACTTCGGACTAGAGATTAAACTATAATAGTTTTGTTACGAGGTTTAAGTCAGCCGCCATTTTATAAAAACTAACCTGAAATCCATATGTGTTTGGTTATATTTCGGATTGGTGAGATCATTAACATAAATACTGGTCAACAGAATAAAATAAATTAAAAAAAATAAAATATCTTGAAAAAGTACTAAGAGTAAGAAAAGGTAAAAGTATATGGGATCCTCGAAATATTTTGTAAATATAACAAGAATCCACTTAAATGCTCCAACAACTCCAAATGCAATCTTCAACCGAATTTTCGAAAATATCCCTAAAGCTCCTCGAGCATGACTAGCATCATAGTATCAAACGAACAAAGCAAGAACGCGATAACTATGCTCGTTGATCAGGAATAAAAGCGTCCGTGGCGAAACCACGCTAAAACAATTTACCACACATATACAGATCCCTGTCGGCAACTAGATATCGCGCTAATAACATTATGTACAAATTTGTTAAAACAATGACTAGATGATCGCACCCGGCATTTCCCAACCGACCGCAACCGGCCAACAACGAATGATCGAAGATGATCGCAAGCGTCACGGAGACCGTGTGACCTCCATCCATCAAACTCAAACGATGTGTCCGAACAACCGAGGAAAACACGAAGATCTGGAATGATTTTTAGGACCCCTGACGTAGACACCCGGTCGATGAAGAGCACCGAAGTCTGTTCGTCCTTGGACACGGCAAGGTTACAAGAGGAACGCGAGAACCGAGGCAGACGTTCGAAAAATCACGTCGCAATGTCCAGCACCGTACGCAACTCGAGCACCCTTGAGAACCCATCAATTGAAGAAGTCATCGTCATCGAACGGATCGTTCTCCCTGACAAATATGTTCACGGACTCGGACTTTCTGATGTACTGCTCGCTCCTGGACTTGTTGTTGCTGTTGTTATTCCCGGCGCTGTACTTTCCCTGCCGCGAGTGGTTCTTCAGCGGCAACGTGGTGGACCGATGGTCCGACACGTTGTCCTCGAGTTCCGATTTGAACGTGAACGCATCGTCGTCGTCGTATCTGAGGTCCCCGTTAAAGTAGGAGTCGCGTCCACTGTCCTCGGACACGAAGCCATCAGCCGTTTGGTGGCCCTCCTTGCTGTCGCAGGGCAACTCTTCAGGGGTAGCCTTCAACTCGGAGGATAACCTTTGGCGGTCGGACGTGTCGCTCATCCCGCTCGCCGTGGGCGTCAGATCGTCCTCGAAGTAGCTGGACCTCTTACTATACTCTCTTTGGACTTCCTTCCTGGGCAGCTCCTTCGAGTACCTTTTGCTGGAGGAAGGACTCGGAGGTGGCTGCTGCTCACCCATGTCGGACCGGATGCGTGGCTCCACCGTGGCTAAAGACTCGACTGTAGACGGATCAACGTGCTCTATACTCTGAGCAAAATCGTCCTCGAATGGACTCTGGGTCTTCGCGTGGGGCTGCCGTGGTTTATGCCTGGGCACCTTCTTCCGGTGCAGGCTCTCTGTCTTCGTATCTGGTCCCTCGGACCAATAGGGTCTCTCCGCCCAACTGTCGTACTCCTGATCGCTGCCCCAGTAGCTCTCGCGACTCCTGGAGCGCTGGGAGGACCGCGGGTATGGGTCTGAGTCGTTGTCGCTGCACTCGGATCTGGAGGCACCGAATTTGCCGCGTGATTCGGGGTAAACCATATCCGCATTGCGGCCCTCATTCGCGCTGTTCGGCCTTTTGGGCCAGTACCTCTTCCTGGTGGTAAGACTGCATATGGGCGAGGAGTCCCCGGGTCTATCAGAGCCGTACTCTTCGTCCCACGCCGAGGGATAGTCGTGTGGTCTTTCCCTGTTTTCTCTGTAATAGTAGTAACTCTCTCTGGTGGCGTAGTCGGGGTCTGGTGGACCCGCCGACCGCCTACTCCAGAATCTGGCGTCCTCCTCCCATCGTCTCCTTTCGTATTTTCTCCTGGGCCACCTGTCCTCTTCGTCGTAGCCCATGCTCTCTTGGCTCCCGAACCTGTCGTCCTTCCACAGCATCATCTTCCGCTTCCTGTCGTCGTCGTAGAACGGGCCGTGTTCGTGCGGCCAATTCCAGCGTTGAGGTTTAGGTCTGCACTTCCAGTGAGCCTCGTACTGGTCCTCGTCATCTTTGTACGGCATCTTCCGGTGAGGATAACGTCTGGATTCCTTCTCCCATTGACCCTCATCGTGCCACGGAGAGGACTCCCGGGTTCTGTGATAAGGATTCTTCATCCACGCTGCCTCCAGAGACTTCTCCACCATCCTATCCCGGAAACTCCTGTCCCTCTTGTTCCCAGAACTCATGCGAGGAGCGTCCATACGGGGAGGGTCGATTCTGGGAAGACGACTGCACCAAAATCTTTCATCCCCTCGTATCCTGCCGTTGCTTTCCTCGCTCTCCTCTTCGTCCTTCCACTCGTTGTCGCTGTCTCCGGACTGTCGATACATACTCCCTTTGAACGATGGCTCTTTGTGGAACTCCTTACCGTCTGGGGACCACGGTGAAGTTCCACTTATCGAATGAGGACCTTCGCAGGGTCTTTCTGAAACGAATAAACCTGTGTCAAACTTGGCCCAATTATCATCCTTGCTGTCGTCCCTCTCTTGCTTCAACTCCGCGAAGGGACAGAAGATGTCTTCTGGGATCAACAGTTTGGCTGCTCGTTGATCCTTGGGTCCAGGGTGCCCGCCGGTACTGAACATCTTGATCTCCTCGAAGATGTTCATCTCCATCGGCTTACCATCCTCCTCCTTGTTAGCTTGCTTCTTTGGACTGGATAAAGGTGGCGTGTCAGAGAACAGATTCAATAGCTCTACTTCGGCAGAAGCCTTCGATTGGGACGGTTGAATCACGGGGGATGCACGTGGAGAACTCGATAGATCGTCGTCAGTCTGCTTGACCGGCTCTGGCTCGCCTATGATTTCGCGCAAAGCTGCATACTTGTCGCTAGAAGTCGACGCGGACGTCTTCACCTCAGTTTTCTCTACGATCACGGAGCCATTCGTCTCTTCGGCGCTGGTCTCCGTAGCAGGTTTATCGGAATCTTCGTTGGAGCTCGGTTTACCGATAGACTCCTTATCGTCAGCTTTCTCTTCCATCTCCATGGAGCTGACTCTCTCAGAGTCTTCTTCGTTCTCCGTGGTGGCCTGCTTCGTCAACAAATCCGTCGCAGCTTCTGTTTCGGTCATCGAATCTACTTTACCCTCAGTCTCCTCGGACTGACTCTTCTCGAAAGCTAATCCCGTGGAGGATTCGCTCGCCTCTTCCGTTTTTGCACTAGATGGCTCCTCCTTCGTCAGATCCTCGTTACTGGGCGGAAGTTTCACGGTCAAATTTACCAAAGAGGCCAGTGACTCCGTTCTGCTGTCCTCGCAAGATTCTTGCTGACTGGCCACCTCAAAGTCCTCTTTGGACACCGAAGAGGTCTCCTCTTCAACTGTCTCCTGCATTGCAATTTCCTCATTTTTCTCTAATTGTTCCAATTCCAGCAACTCCCGGAAAACAGCATACTTATCATAAGTAGCCGCTTCCTTAGTCTCCTGCTCGGTACTAACAGTGCTGAAAGGTTGATTGTCGATGTACGGTTTTGGTTGCACGTTGGACACTGGTTGTGGTTTGTATGCCTGCTCTTGTTTAGCAGGAGTCTGCTCCTCCGTATCACTAGAAGCCGTCTCCTTGGCGGAAAGAGTCGTCAGACATTCCGTCAGTTGCTGAAGAGTCAAACTAGTCAACTCTTTGACTGTCATCCCCAAACTATTAGCTAATTCGTCCAAATTCGAGGACGTCAACTGACTGAGGGTGATGTCCAACGAAGGCTTTGTCTTCTTCGTGCCGGTCGATGTGTTCGTACTAGTAAAAAACGTAGACAAGTTCGTAGTAGGCACCATGGAGCTGAAGGAATCCTCGAAGGTCGTTGTGGTCATCGATCCTATCAGATCAGACCTGTTAGACGTTTGAACGGGAGGGCTGAAATTGTCGTCGAACTGACCCTTCACCTCACCGGCGGGACTCTTGCTTCTGTCCTTGGTGGCAACAGGTTCTCGTTCAGGGAAGTCGTAATGGAAGTACTCGGTGTGCGGTGGCCTCGGAGGCGGTTTCATTGCCGCTCTGACTCCTTGCTTCTTGGGCGGCAGGGGTGGTGGATTAATCACGATGTTACCAACCCCTCGCGGAGGCGGCTCAGGTACCAATTCCAATTCGGCGGACGAAGTAGACAGTCTTGAATTCGCATCCGATGAACAGGATTTCAGAGGAGATGCCGGTGACTCGTTAGCCGCTGAGAAATCGACCGGGAACGGTTTATCCATGGACTGAGTCTTGCTGCTCGGCAGGTCCATGTCGAATTCCTTCTTGCGCGCGGATTTGATAGGGCTGGGTAGTTTCACTAGGCCATGCATGGACTCTGTAGAGTCCTTGTCCATTCGACTAAGCAGGGACACGCCTCCAGACACAGGAACAGTGGGCACTACAGGGGTTTTCGAGGAAGCATCTTCAGGTGGCAGAGACACGGAGAGTGGCTGATGATGTGCAGGTCTTGCCACGGTTTCTGCTCTCCGCGACGAATCAGCAGACGTAAACTGAACCGCCTCATTTTCATCGAATCGGTCAAAGTTCGCGAAGTTGCTATCGTCGAACTGATTGTCCTTCGATATCAAGTCGCTTCGTACTTTCACCGACTCCAGAGGATCCGAGAGCTCATTGAAGTTCGTTGGAAACGTATCTGCCGAACTGGTAGGAACCAAATCTTTCAAAACTTTCTTGGGAGGATTCTTAAGGTGTTGGAAGAAGTCCTTTTTGTCAACGTACGGTTTGATCAAACCAGTTCCTAGCGGATCCAATTCTGTGAAGACGTCTATCTGGGGACTTTTGGCTTGTGTCTGAAACAATGAGCAAATTATTAGAATGACTGGATTATTTAAAGTTTGACATATTACTCTCGGTTAATTAATGCGTATTCACCTCTTCTACTTCCTTTTTTACGGGTGTATTCTTCGCCGAACCAGTCAACTCGCTATCGCTGAAAAGGTTCTCAGCTTCTTTATCGAACCACTGCATTGAACTTTGAAGCGGCGGTGTTTTGCTAGTTATGGTTGTCGCTGGACTAGACGTGACCGACGACTGAGGACCTGGAACCGTCTGCTGCCGCTCCAGGTGTCCCCTTTTGGAGGATGAGGGAGGTGGCGGTAAAATTGGTCTCACGGTATCATCCAACTGCAACTTAAGATCATGCAATGCAAATTAGTGATGTTGCATATATGAGTATTGATACAGGGTAACTATTGAGTTATTAAATTGAAAGTACTTTCATGTTCGCGAACGAATCACCGAAAGGATCGGTTTCAAAGAGATCATCGGCGGAAGCTGTTTGATTTTCGGGAAAAATCTTGTCCATATGGTGAATTCCTTGTTGTAGGGAGTTCAATTCGAACTGTATATCAAGCAAGTCCGCAATTACGCCGCTTTGGGACTCGTTTCGTTTATCAGCAGTATTATCTACTTCTGAACTCGTGTTCCTAACTCGATGAATCGATGACTCTGATCCTGCTGCACCCTATTAGGAGAAAATATTATTATACTACATCTATATCTATATTATTGCGGTATTATACAGGAGGTACACTAAAAACTTCTTCTAGTATACTATTTAATAGTCTGACTAAAATTATAAAAGCTTGTAATTTATAGCCGTAATCCAAATTACCTTGGTGTCAGGTGTAGGTTCAGTGAAAATGCCTCCAGTATGAAATTTGATAACGTTTATAGCATTCTGTTCTAAATGTTGCTTCGTCAACTCAATTTCCTTCTTTTTGAGTTCAAAGACCACTTGGAAAAGATCCCGCATCGCGATGACTACCTGAAAGGAGAATTAAATGTTAAAATTTCTTTGGAACTGGAGTAACTAAGACTTTTGTCAGAATTAAAAATTGTAATTCTTCAAAAATTCAAAATTACCAAATTCTCAGATCCTAAATTCCTAAATTTTAACTTCCCAAATTTGCAGATCCCTAAATCCCCAAATCTGCAAATTCTCAAGTCCTCAAATCTCCAAAGCACCTCCTCCCCCATTTTTTCAATAACAATCAAGCTCATTTTTCCAAACACTTTTTATGCGAAGGGGAAAAGTGAGAATTAAATAAAGTTAAACTCGAAGAAATTTCAAGCTCTTTTGAACTTGGCACAAAGGGATTCGCGTGTAATCGAACAATAATCTCCCGCAGTGTATCATTGGGGCGGTAGAGCCGATTCGTGTAATGCAATTATTTACATACCCCTCTGGAATTACCGAGCTACGAAGTCGATATTGCTTCTACGGATTGGACAAATATCATTTTCGGCTCCCTTGTCTTGCTAAAACGAATCGTTAACGATAAACGATCCGTATTCGCGCAAGAACGGTTCTTCAATCGAATCAACGCACAGAAGATTGTCCTTTGTTTCTCAAAGGCAATACTCGATTATTTTTACGTTCGTCTCTTGCTACGTTTATAAATGAAGGTATAAATTACTACTGTACGGGTGTGACGAACTGTGAGCTTGGTGAAGTTCACTTAATTCAATTTCAAGGAGTTTCGTTCGCTGATTTTGAAGATAGTAATACCAGTACTTGTCTTTTGTAATATCAGACGTATGTACAAAATTATATATTAGAATATATGTATGGTAATGTTGTATATATGTTTGTAGGTATAAAATTATACATGTATGCAGATATACAAAATTATATATATATGCAGATATGTATAAAATTATACATTAATATACATGTATAGTAGTGTAGTATAATAAAGAATTATTTATGATTGTTGCTGTCAATAGAAATTTGAACAACAAAGTTTCTGTTCTTACTTGACTTGCTGCTTTATCTGTCTTGATACCAAAGAAACGATGACCAGTGTCCGGTGACCCAAAAATATATCCAAAAGCTCTAGAATCACTCATGTCCTGTGCGATGAACGATATTTTATGTACAGGATGGTGATAGAGGCAGTCCTATAAAATACAAGATGCTGTTAAACCTTCAAAACTTAACAAAATTGTCTGGTCCAAATATAGTCATTTGAATCCTAATTTAAAAATGTAAAATAAAGTAAAGAAAGTTATTGTGATACCAACCCCAGACTTTTCGTCCTTCAAACGTAATCCATCGATGCTGACCTGGACAGCGATTCGTTGTTTATGTTCTCCCGCCGCCCGAATCGCCATCTTCAGATCGGCCAAAGCTGCCTGGCACATCCGGTCCCCACGTGCTTCCGACACTTCCAGTATACCGATCAACTTCGCCTTGAACGACACACCTTCCCCAAGAAATCGGGTTGGCTCGTTCTTGACTAGAAACAAAATTGAATCCATTATAGAAAACGTATTAGACGTATATTCTATTATCATATATCGCAAACGGGTATTATTGAATTTGAAGCAGCAGGGGTGCGAAATGATCCGTCTACGGTGCTTTTGAAACCACTCGAACAAACATTGATCGGTCGTACGATCAATTTGCTGGACGAAAGCTTGGAACGAGAATTTTTTCGAGTGTCCTCGACATAAGCAATTTCACTCTCGTGATACTCTATTCATCCAATAATTAGAAATACTCATTTGTAATTTAAAAAGTTATTTATACATTGAAATATTTCTCAATATGATAATTTCGTAACATATATCAAAAGTCTTACAAGATTTGATGAGATAAAACAACTACATAGTTTCAACAATGCTCATAAAATTACTAATTGTAACAAATTCTGTCTACGAATTGTAAAATATGCATTGTGTCATTGTTTCAACATTGAACCTAAGTGATATTGATCCAATATTTGTGCCGACTTTAGTGCACTTTAAGCTTTGATCTGATATCGTTCAGCGAAATCTCATATCAGATTTCGACTATGTTCCAACGCAACATTTGAACCTTAATACATATAAAATTTTGAATGTTCCGAAAGTTATGTACCTGACGCACATCGTTTGTGCGTAACAAACAACGTCGTTCATTCTGACCCAGTCAGTCAACATTGAATCAAACGCAACGCGTATCAACAGCGTTGAAGATATTCGAATCCGCTCGTTGATCAGAACTCTCCCCTTAATCTTTCAGGCTCGTATCGTCGCTCAGCGGTGACTCGATGATTTGCCTTTCCACGGACAATTTATCGAAATCCCCAGCGTGGCGCAGAGCTTCTTTACGCACACTTCCGACGACCCCTCGTCAACTTTTAATAGCCACGACCACACCGGCACATTTGTTTGAACGTACTCTAGTGCGGCTCGAGTGGAGAACGCCAACTGTCGATACTTCAGACCGCGATCCGGATAACCAATTCATACTGTGTGCCCTTTTCTCCTCGTCCCGGTCACCTTGCCGCGCCCTTTTCCTTTTCTGTTTCCGCCTACCACGAGCGCATGCGAAATCTCTCAGCGTTTGCTTCGCGCTGTCACAACAAAACTCCACGCGCGAAATGCCGGATCAATAAAGTATAGGATGAGTCATCTAACCCAGGAACCGATATCATCGACATGCTGATATTGGTATTGGCAGCCGGACGGCCAAGATACCTGGGTCATGTGCTCAGGTACATTCTACGCTCAGAAACTTTCCTATCTGGACATTCACCAATTTTGTAATTTCATCATTTTTTATATAGACAAAACTTTCAAATTTATAACTTTGAAAATTTACAATATTTTAATAAATTCAGAAACAAACTCCAAATTTTCTATGTTACTTGGCTGCTTAGTCTTGTCTGATGTCCAATGTTAATTTTTCTTCAATGAACTTACAATGAGAACTTATATCCATTCCTAATAAGTGTATAAAAGGTCAAATATTTTGTAGCATTTGTTAGTAATTGACAAAAAAATGAATTTAACTGTATGCAGGTTAATAGCAATTGTATTGCTATAAATTTGTTCAGCAATGAAGCAGTTGGAACAGGTGTTACTCTTTTGATCCGCTTGGGTGTCTGTACAACCGATTGCCTATTGTCAGGCGCCCCAGACAAAAGGGTTTCAAAGGAAAACTCGAGTTTACTGACTCGTGTCTGTAGAACTTTTGTTTCGTGCTCATGATGTAACTTCAATCCATGAACTAATAAACTTTATGCAACAAAATTGCACAAAGTACTATAAACTTGGAAAGGAGGTGCAGAAAAGATACCAAGACGAATAATTTCTTCGCTTGTACAAGTGTAATTAATTATAAGTATTATTAATATTAATTATAACAAGTTGAAAGCACAATAAAACTTAGTTCCTTCCTATCTAAATAATTTAGTGTATAAAATGTAAGAGAATGATTTCAAAATTAAGTAACAATTTTCAGTACGCATAGAAAGGTATTGGTGCTGCCATCTAGCGGCGTCATTGTGCAACGACAGAGACATCAACAAACTGCGTTACCGCAGTCGGTAAGTGTGAACCAAAAAAGACTAGCGCGAAAAGTACAAAATAATTTGTTTCGGCAAAAGTACTATTTCCTATAAAACCACGTGCTACGTTTCTAAAATACATAACACATTAAGCACATATCAAATTACGTCGGACTCGAATCAAGCGACCGGTCACCTTTCTCCCTGAAATAAGGGAAGCCATATTCGAAGGCTCCTGATCGATTTACGGGGGTGATATAACAACGTAATGCTTGCAAATTGTTTAAAATCCCACGAAATGGCCCAAAGATTCTGTTCAGCTCGTGTACATCCCTGATTCGAATCACAACGTGTACACCAAGATCACAAAACGACATCGAACGTATTAAATAATGCGAGGGGGTTGATTTCATCTGTTACTCACACTTGCACGGACTGTTTTTCTTCCGTAAGGTCTGCATCGATAGTTCCGTGTAGGCGACGAGAGAGTATCGGATATTTGGAAAGAAAATGTTACCGATCTTCTCTCTCGGCGCACCCTTGGCCGTCGTACTATCGTGGCTAGAGAATTCTTCAACACAGACACATGTCGCTCGCGTCTTCTCCCTCTGTTTCTACGATTTTTCTTCCGTCACTTTCTTTCCCTTCCTCTCCTTCTAACCCTCTCCTTTGCTCCCACTCCTTTTGCCTCTGCCGTTGTATTACTCTCTTCGAGTTACTCCCTCTGTCTCCCTCGATTTGTGTATTTCCACAGAAGTACGAGGTTGGCGGGTTTCACATATGGTCGGTGCTGTTTGTCCAACGAACGCGATATCACCTCGTCGTAGACAGCCAAGGGAACACCGAGATCGCGCGGATACGGTTCTGGGATCGGTTTTTCGCGAAACACGCACGTCGCGTCAAAATACGAACGAAGTAACAGCTGCCTCTGCCGGCACGGGTCACCCATGTTAGCCTCTCTTATTGATCAATAATATACAACCATCTAGTACGTGGCGTCGTCGCTTCGGGGCCACAGAGAACATTTCCCGCTTCGCGCATCACGCTTTTCCGTCTCACGACTTTTCAACTTTTCTTCCTATTGTCAGCACCTACAAGATGAAGATTGTCATTCGTGAATGATAACAATGCATATGTACGTAATCTTGGTAACTTCTATTTTTTATCGTAGTGATATCGACCGAGACGAAACATCGATAGGTTGACTTACTTTTATTGTACGGGGTAATTTTGTGGCGGTAGTGTTGCTCGGACAGTTTACCCCTGCGCGAGTTACGCACATGCGCAGAAAATGAGGCAGGGCTGGCACTAGAGTTTGTGGGGCCCGGGGTAAAAATCGATATTATTGAGAACGTCTACAGCAACCTGGATATATTGCCACATGTTGTATCATCGTTGAAATATCAGCACATTGCATATCATTATATTACCGACGCGTTTTAAAATCGACGAAGTGATATAATGTCCCGCGTGAACTAGCCACGTGCTGCACATAAATATGTATCTTCAGTTTATTGTACTGTTATTTTAAACGAAAATTACCAAAGACAAATACGTATATAATGGCGAAATATATTGATGACAGGAAATCAGGAAATATAAAATTAAGATTGAAAATATGCGCCACATTAAAATACAATTTTGTACTTTGTATCTGAACCATTTATATTCTCCGATTTAATAACATGAATTATATGCAAATTATATGTTTCCTTTCCTCTTAATTTAATTGAAAATTAATGTCGTGGTAAGAATTAATCATAACCAAAGTGAAAGTCGAAATGTGCAGTACAGCGTTCAAAGATGGCGCTCTTTCTTAGCGCGCGAAAAATACATTTTCAAATAATCAACCCTTCGACATATAAATTAAAGAAAACTCGATATATCTAAATAAATAATACATGTAATGTATAAAATGGTTAATCGTACAATCGAGAGTACCAATATCGTAATTATCATAATTCTGCCATGAATAATTATTGAACATTTCTTACTTTTATATTTATTCAATATGAGGAACATTACTGATCCGAATTATTATCATATTTATAAAATTAAACATTCTTATCGCTTGGGAAATGCTTACACTTCAATTTCTATATTTTTACTTTAAATACAGCGTGAGCTCCATCTATGCTGTTTCCTACGAACACAATGTTTCACAGATTACGCAATCTTAGCGCCACTAGATGCTTCTTGTATATATTTCAGCGAAGTTGAAGGTTAAATGAATTGAATGAATGTTTTTAACATGTAAAATGTCATTGCATACGTACATTTGCCTTTCTAATGAAACATTTCGTTATATCTTGTTGATAAAACTAATTTATGACTGCATGCAATTTTAATGAAGTTGAAACATCGTAATACTTGACTGCACTAACAGAAAAGATACCATGTGTTGCACTTATTTTGATACATTGCCGATAAATACAATTGTATCGCTCCATTATTGAAAGAAACGAATAACAACAAAGTAATACTGTGGAAATTAAAAGTTCAACGAAATAAAGGTTTATGAAAATTTATTTTAATAACACAGATTATATATTTATATAAATTAACAGAACACTTTGTGAAACTACATATATCAAACAGTTCAAATGTGAGCAATAGATATTCGGTTTAATGAAAAATCTATTTTAATTTTTAATTATAATATGTAACATCTATAGATTGCCACATATTACCACCACTTATGTTGCCGATTGAGCAAGTTGCCCTTCACACTGAATTTCCGGTACATTAGCTGCGCATCATATTATTGCGCAAGATGTACGAAGATTTAAAATTTCCAAATTTTCTAATTTTTTAATATTCACATTGACAAATTTTCTACTTTTTTTAATATGTAGACTTTCAAATTGAAAAATTTAGGAATTTACAAATTTTCCAACTGTTGAATTCACAGATTTTGAAACTTCAAATTCACAAATTTTATAACTTGAGTTGTTAAATTTGGCTGTATAGATTTAAAAAAATTTGAAAATTTGGAAATTGACAAGCTATCAGTGCCCGCGATTTTACGCCACTATCACATCGATGCACCGCGCCCTCGCGGGCGCAGTTGCCCGTCGCTGGTTTATACGGTCGCATAGAAGTCACGAGTTCTCAGTTCGCGCACCGCCGCCGTAGCGTGAGGATGTGTGTCAGTGTTCGTTGCGTGCGTTAATGAAATAAAGAGAAATCGAGATCTCATAGTGTGTCTAAAATTCCAATTTGCCAGCCGTCAGCTGTGTTCAAAACATATTCTTCGACTGAATTTATCGCCTAACAAATGAACGCACACCATGACATCCCGTGAATACATTGCCGTAACGTTTACGATAATACTGACAATTCTGACGGTTAACACAAATGCCAGATCATGGGGTGAGTAAAATGATTCCTCTACAATTGATTTCCAGTGATGAAAAATCGTACATTAACGTATTAACAATAATATCACGAGAAATACACGAGGTCGTATTAGTATGACCGCGTTGCGGGTCGCGCGAGCGCTGCCTCCATTCACGCGGCTCTGTTCGTCACGTACGCCACTTTTCGCGGACTGTTTTACCATAGAGAAAGACGAAATACGGCCTAAAGGTGAATGAAACCGACCTTTTATTTGTGTCGAGACGCATCATGAGACCTTATTCTAATTCATATCGATAGATGATAATCAGGCGAATAGCAGTTTGTCCTTATACCTGATTTACGTAATGAATGTCAAATTATGCTCCACGATCGTGTATTTGCATGCACGTACAACGGTATTGACGTCGCGTAACGACGTTTTATCGAAAACATTGTAGAACCTTGGAAAATAGGCCCGGATCGGATTACATCGACCTCAAGCGACCAGGAACGATTTGTCTACCGGTGAAATTTTAAGTCACGCGTTTCACGGTCGACATGCACGAGTGCACGTTTCACGGAGAGCTTTTTCTTGCGCTCTCCGCTAAAGCGTCCGAAAGAAATCCGCGTGTCAACACGTTTAAAAATAACATGCGACCCCACGAATTATGTCACACGGAATTTCGAACGTCTAATCCTTGATCGGTTTTCTCCATTTGTATAGATACAGTTGCTTGCAGTGTAAGTTTGCTTTCGGTAAGGACAAGGGTAGGTGAAAGTGCATCCACCACTTGAACATTTAAAAATGTACAAATTTAAATGTTGGTAAATTTGAAAATTACGAATTTCCAAAACTAAAATTGTTCGAATTGATAATTTGAAATTTTTTTAAACTGAAAATTAAACATTTGAGAATTTGAAAATTGATGAAATAGAAATTATAAATTTGATGGCAATGACTAGCGAATCCTATTTTCACTACATCATCATTTTATCCGTACAGACTTATCACAATTGTAAATGTAAAAAATATCTTACATTGCAGTAAGTGAATCAATTACAGTCTAAGCATTTAATTACAAGTACTCATAAGTAGAAAAAAAGGAATTACATAATCTGTTGAACAGATAAGATTGCACAGGTTTGTTTGATTTTATAAACTTTCAGTGTCAATAATTCTTATCTTTCAATCGATATGATACACTTACGTAAAATATGCGATTGTGTAATATAAGGGATTGATGTAATTTTAACATAACAGGAGAAATGTTTTTAATTAACCTCGATATATTTGAACATCAAAAGTACTGTGCCGTCTTTGAGTGAATTGTCATGTAGTAATGATTGAATAGATCCTTTGCATTCTCATCTAAGTGCGCTTACTTATTATGATCAATCGTAACAAGAGTGTTTCGATGAATCGCGGTTTTCTTATCAGGCAATTTTTACAGAACAGATACAAGACCCTCGAAGGGATTATATACGTGACACGTTCAAACGGAACTTGCAAATGTTCAAAACACAAATTGCAAATCAGAGTATTGACGACGGAAAATGAGTCAGCTTTGCATATCATTGTTCATTATTCTCATTAATTTCTTGCATTTTACGCGTGAACCGTGTAATCGCTTTAATCGATTGCTTTTTTTCGCTGTCTCATTAAAATCAAACGTAACTTGCAACTGAGAAACTATTAGCAACTGCTGAGATACAGTGAATGGAAATGTAACGAAAAGACACGAAAAATAACTACGTAAAAATCGATCCACGTTGATAAATGAATGTTAATTATTTTTAGGCGAATACAAAGGGGGTTTCATCCCCTACAATTTTTTAAATTAAAAGAAAATTAATATCGTAAAATATAATTATCATTGTTAATACATACATACTTCTCCCAATTATATTTGAATTTTTTAATTGAATTTTCAATTTGTTTTCATTTTTTAAATTTTGTACCATTTTTGTAGGTATTGTTTCTCGTTTAACAAAGTACCAAAGATGCACCGTTATGTACACATTTTACAGCCGTGGGTCACGATTGACCTGGCCACCAACGTTCCAGGTTTGAAAAAGGCCCAAAAACATAAAACCCAATGCCCTTTGAATTACTCATTTACACTTTGGGGGAAGGTAAAGGTACTTCCAAAACTTTGAAAACGAAATACAGTAAACTCTCGGTATATTGCAATCTGAAGTTCACAAAAGTTTATAAATTTCAAAATTCAACAGTATATTTATTTGATATTACAGTGATCGCGGATCTCCGTATTCAATGCGTGGCGATATAACGCGAGGTCAATGAACTTGAAGTATAACTCATGTTATATGCGTGACAATATAACTCACAGCACTAATATTTAAGTGCAACAGACGTGCATGCTTGTCCATGTGAAAATGGCAATATAACGCGAGGTTGAACCTGGAACATAACTCACGTTATATTCGTGACAATATGAACTCACAGCACTAATATTTAAGTGCAACAGACGTGCATGCTTGTCCATGTGAAAGCGGCAATATAACGCGAGGTTGAACCTGGAACATAACTCACGTTATATTCGTGACAATATAAACTCACAGCACTAATATTTAAGTGCAACAGAGTTGTGCATGTTTTATGGCAATATAACAAGAGTCTACCATATTAGAAAATAGAAACAAA
The DNA here is from genome assembly GCA_945859595.2 of Megachile willughbiella. Lineage (NCBI taxonomy): Eukaryota > Metazoa > Arthropoda > Insecta > Hymenoptera > Megachilidae > Megachile > Megachile willughbiella. The sequence continues at coordinate 7,959,305 of OX243807.1, forward strand.
ATCTCAGGGTGCACAAAATGGAAATGTATAAAACCTCAATGAAAATTTATGCGATTTACATGTTTTTCATGTGACAAGCTCGATATCTTATAGAAAGTATATATTTATGGAAAACATGGTTTTCCCTTTGTTTGTTTAGAAACCTGCTGGTGTTTCGACAACAGTACAAGTTACTCAACCCTCGTACGAGCTCATACGCTGTCATTACGAAAACATCAACAGTTTATTCCGTGATCCGAACTTTATGCGCATTTACGTGTTTCCTCCTGGTCAACTCGATCGTTATGAAGAAAATAAAGAATTCGATAATCTTCGACTTTCGATCCGATTCGGTGACATCGACACGATAACTTTTAATCTGGCATGGTAGTTCCCAGTTCATTTAGTTAATTACAATATTTTCTTGTTTACAATTGTGCAAGATGTAATAACCACTTTGACTTGCACAATTACACGATTTCCCTATGAAAATTCGTTATCGTGTTTAGGACTTCGTTATCTGGAATGATTCGAAAAATGATTGTAACAGCGGGATTAAAATATTTTTGTAGGGATTATTTGATATTATAACAACATGATATCATCTTGCACGTGTAAAAAAACATTTTTGACGTAGTATTTTTCCTTGAAAAGGTTAAATTTTGGTTATCTTAATTTGTACCATGATAGATTTAACACGTACGCCGATATTGTGGTCGATTTGCTTAAATTTATCTTTGGAAAAACAGTAATTCGAATGATCTCGAAGAATTGTCGAGCGATACCGATTTGAAACTTTCGACGCGGGAAATTTGAATCTTAACGCGCTTACTGCTGGCATCATATATCTTTGCATATATTTAGTGAAATTAATGGAAAATTTCAAGTTTAAATTAGTACATTTTAACCACATCGTGTCTTAAACTTAGACAAAACAGGAACTTAGAAATGTTTACGTATAACTCGATACCTGGTTTTTGAGAAACATAAGATTTGAAATTCCCGCGTTTTGACTTTGACGCGCGTAATTTGAATATGAATGCGCGCGACGCTACGCGCATGAATACATATATTCAAAACTTGAATTTCTATAAAACTATGATTTCAGTTATCTTAATTCGTATTATATGGCTATCGCGCATTAAACTTCCATAATTTAAACAGATTAGTATCTTTTAAAACATTAACACTCAATTTTCTTTAAATGCGTGGTCTACTTAATAAACATGTATATTATTAGAACTATTTATTGCTCTACATTCATGTATCGTTAATGTACTTCGTATAAGGAAAAGATCAGCATAAACTCAGCAAAAATAATTCTATCACCTAATAAATCATAGCAAAAATACTTGAACTGATAACCTCAAAGAGACACTGTCTATAGCGTAAGATATTTAATCGTCTAACGGATTAAAAACCGGAGAAAAATATTTTGTTAATTTTCCTGGTTTTATTCTACTTTCTTATTATCTATATAATAACAAAGGGTACAAGGTGTCAATATGATACTCTCGGTGGGAACAGCGTTAAAAAAAATATAGATAATAATATTTTGTATTTGAAGAGAATTCTCTCCTTCGATAAATTCACAATTTTATTTCTAATTCCAAGAAATTATCCTTACGTTTTCCACGATTTATTAGCAAATCTTAAGTTCAGTGAATACGCCACGTAGATTCGACTTTAATTACACGATACCGCATTCCAAAAGGGTGATATCTTGTTACAACTATGAGAATAAAAGTGCGTGATGCACGTATAGCGCGCGTTATCTTGTGTTAATGAAACCGAGACGGTCTCACTACTCAGCAAAATTGTTGCTGAAAAAAATGTCCCCGACGCGGCTAGGAAAAAAAACTTCGAATACTTCAAATAATCTTATACGTTTAAAAGACTAAGTGTCTAAAATCATTCAATATTCATATAACTTCGTCACATTTTCGGCAATATAACGAGAGTATGCTATATAACAAAATTGAACGCTACATTACCCAAACCTTATTCAAATCTAATTTAAAACTAATGCAAGTTCATTTGGTCGTGTTTAATTTGCATATATCTTAAACAACGTAAATAAAAAAGATTAAGTAAACCTTTCGAATAAATAATCTGTCTAATTAGTGTCACACATATCTTATTTAAGATGTCGAGTTGCCATGCAATGAACTTGACCTGAAACTTTTGCGTTTGAGTGATGACTTAGTGTCTGTAAAAATAGATCTATTTAAAAGGAGAAGCTTTTTACGTGTTCAAGTTGTATAATTTGGGAATTATTCAAATTATCGTATCTTCTGTGATACGATAGTTGTTCTTTTCCAAACGTGCCACTTTATATCATAACAACATTAAAATTATCGTTTCTTCGAGTACAGAAGTGTGAGAGAAGAAATTACAGATAAATTCCCCCCGGTTTAATTATTAAGTAGATTTATTTACTAATAATCGACAAAGATTACTGGATCACTGCGTTTAAATTACAGTGACGGATCAAAGAGGGGTCGATAGGGACGAACATCCCATAGTTATTATTTTTAAACAGCCTTTAGAGAAAAAAGATTCGAGAATTGCGAGATTTTCTGTATCGAATTGTTATCATTTGCTGAATACAATTTCTAATTAATTTTCATTTGTTTTTCTTTCTTGCAGACTTAGCAGTAGTGATAGGACGCGACATCGAATTTTTCGCGCGCAATCAGACGCTAACCGGTCAAGCTAAATTGGCGGAAGCTGTGGCTCTAGCAGGAATAGGATACGACGATGCGACCAAAACAATGTTTTTTAGTGACACAAGCAACAAAAACGTGTCGATATTCAGTAGCGATCTGAAAGACAAGAACTTTACGTTGAAACCGTTAATTAAAAGTAAGTACACGGTATAACAATGATTGCGTTACTTCATTTATCAATTTATAGGCTAGTACAATGCTTCATATAACACGACGCACAAAAGTATAGTAGTATTCATATAACACTATGTATAAGCTTATGATTTCATAGTATAATGATATATTATCCTAATACATATTTATGTAACCTACGTGACTCGACTAAGACCCCTCATGTTATTGATTACATCAATTATCGATCTTATTGATATTTAACGATGTTGATCGTTAATTCAAATCTAGCAATTCGTGTTTGAAATTACATTATATCCAAATGTAAATTTTAAATGAAAAGCAACTTAGAATTAGTCGAATTAGACTGATTAATCTTAATGATACTATCCAGTCTATCATTATCCGTAAGATAGTGTATCGATAATTGACAGCCTCCATTTAAACGACTCAGAACACGTCGTTTAAACTCTTGAATATTGAACTCTTAAATATCCCAAAGGTTCTAACGTGGCATATCATTTGTTAACCTAAAATAAGAAAACTGCTCTTTTTCTTTTATAAAAGATTCAGTGCACAGACGTCACGAAGCACGAGTTGACCAAAAGAATCTATCTAGCATCCGAGCATCACGAAAGGTTCACTCGCATCTTTGAAACATCATATAAATCCGATTACGATGAATTACACGCGTCGTATATTTATTACTAATTCACTGTATTATTCCCAGGACAAAACAAAAGTCACATCCTAGGAATCGCTTTCGACACGAAGACACGAACGTTGTTATGGAGCGACGCTTTGAGAAACGTGATCATGAAGATGCACGTGCCAATGGACGGCCCGCCAGAAGAACCGATCGTGCTGCACAATTTGACGTACAGGAGCCCACGTGGTATCGCTTTGGACGTATGTAACAGGTGTGCCATTTATGTCCCTACGTAGACAACGGCAATCTCGGCCATTTCGAAGTTCTCTCGCGTCGAGTACAAAAAACGGACGAACGAAACACATGAAAAAAAAAAAAAAACACATTTAAACGCGTGGACGAAAGGGAAACGCGGTTATCTGACCATTATACGTTGTTTCCAGTCACATATACTGGGTAAATAGTAATAATACAAATCCGAGCGTCGAGCGCTCGAATCTAGATGGAAGCGATCGAATTACCGTGATTAAAGAGAATTTGTACGAGCCGATTGCTGTGGCTATAGATCACGCTGAAGAGAAACTCTATTGGATCGACGATGTTGAGGGTTTACGAATTAAAATCGAGCGCAGCAATCTTGACGGTACCGAACGTGAATTACTGGTTCACGACAGTCGTCAACAGCCAGTTTCTTTGGCCGTGGATCATGAGTCGATTTATTGGTCCGATATGGTGTACAGAGCTATTTGGACGATATCGAAAAACGCAACAGCCGGCGATGTGCCGACGGAGTTTCATTCGTATTTCAAGTCGAATCATGATGCCGATCCGACCGGTATAGTAGCACGTGACAATGTGGGAGACGTAGACTGCGCGGCGATTGCGAAAAGAAGGCATAAAACTAGTGTGGTCAAATCGATGCAAATAGTGGAATCGTATAATAATTTAATTACCAGCACGGAAGAATCGGAATCGACCACCGAGAACTCCAAACAGTGCTTAAACGATGGAGCCGTGGATGAGAAAACTGGTAGCTGTCGGTGTAAGCTTGGGTGAGTTTCAAATATTTGAAGGTTTCTGTAAAGATAGTATACTATAAGATTTGAAGTTGATGTAACTTTTTTTAATGTTTCAAAAATTAATGAGAATATTAATGTTTCAGGTTCACTGGTACACATTGTGAGATAAATCATTGCCACAATTATTGCCTTCAAGGCAGCTGTAATATAAATAGCCATGGACTGCCCCAGTGCAAATGCAGTAGCACATTTGTTGGACCAAGGTGTGAAACAGACCTATGCAAAGATTATTGCTTACACGATGGTCACTGCTCCGTCCAAAATGATAAACCAGTTTGTACATGTAAATATTCAGAGGGATCTCGTTGTGAAGCTTTATATAATAATACTGAAATTTGTGAAATGTATTGTACAAATAGCAATTCAGTTCCTAGCAGCATATCTGCTAAATTTAAATGCAGGTATGTTAAATTTGATTTATGCATTTAGTTACGATTATAAGATGTGAGTTATTATAGAACTGTTGTTTGGTAAACAGGTGCTCAGAAGTAAATCAAAGAATGCTACAAATGATCGAATCTAGAGAGGATGATGAGTACAGAATACTGCTACCAATGTTTGGAGCATTTGTTGCTATACTTGTTTTTGTAATAATTGTACTTAGTTACTATGTAAATAAATTACGAAGACGACCACGTATCAAAAAGCGCTTTGTTGTCAGCAAAGGCGGTATAACGCCACTAACTTCTAGACCACAGCTGCCAGATAGTCAATGTGAAATAACCATAGAGAACTGCTGCAACATGAATATCTGTGAAACTGTGAGTGAATCACCAAATAAAATATAAAGTATTATTTGCGTGCATGTTATGTTCATATGGCATGCAATATGTGCAATGGATAAAAAAAAAAATTATGATATATACTGCAGCCATTCTAGTTAGCTATTAAACTTAGGAGAAAAAGAACTGGTTGAAAGATTTAAGAATAGAAACTTAAGATGCAAGTAAACTATTTCTTTTTCTTCATTACCAAGAATCTCGCTTAAAAATCTCGTTCGCATCTTTTTACGCTGTAAATATTAACAAAGAAATAACATCATCTTCCATTTTTTTTTTTAATTATAAGTATTATCTACCTAAGTATAACAAAAGATACTTAATTATCATTAAGATATTTAATTATAATTGAAATTATTATGTAATATTTATTACTAATTTATTTTTTTATTACTTTAACACCAATTTTATTACGTAGCTCTAATTGTTTATAATTGCTGCAGTATAGATTAAATTTTTAATAACAATATTAATTTAAAACAAAACATACTTGTATTGTCAAGGCTTTAGATTTAAAATTAATAAAACAAGTTTGAAATATTATAATAAAGTTACTTGGAATTAATAGCAACCTTTCTATAATATTATTTTTGTTAAATTGTTTTTATTACAAAACTTGTTTTACAATAAAAGCTTCTCTTTTTATATAAATAAGCCATGGTGTATTCGCTTCTATTTAAATCAATTTTCAGTACCTCCATATATCATTAAAGAAAGATATGCATTTAATTTCAAGAAATTTCATTGACAATCCTGTTACCTTATATTGAAAATTGAAGTATGTTGTCTTAAAATTCTGAATTCATGAGGATAAGAATTTATTAAGATTATTTATTTCCATCATGCTTCACTCAGGATTACAAAATTAATTGGACCGTTCTTATTTAAAACCTTATTTTTTGCAGCCGTGTTTCGAACCAAAATTACGCACTGCAATGCCGGGCAGTAACAGTACTAAGAAAGAAGAGAAGAATTCTTTACTCGATAACATGGAGGAAAATTCGTGGTAGCATAAACTAATATTTCGACGTGACAATTGGCGGAGACCGTGTGGACTTCATGTAGAGTCTATGAAAAATTTAGCTTCGCGGAACTGCACGTCTGTACATAATTCAGGATGTTGTAGTATTATTGTTATATTTAGTGATGATACTTATACAAAAGTACGGGAATACCGTAACGATGATACAGTCAGAAAAAGAAAGCCAAAGGTCTTCTTGAGCACTTAATTTTTATTATATCGTATGATATATATATAGGGTTGTGTTCATATAAAAATTATTGCAGGTAACTATTGAAAATCGTTCAATCTTTCTTTCTTAAAGTATACAGTTAATGCTTTTCATAAGAGAACAAGAAATCCTAACTTTCATAGCATTTATTATACACTCTTATATGTATATATACATATATGTATATATGTGTATGTATATATGCACAAACTTTCCAACAGTTTTGTATAATATCTGAATTATACTTTCTAGTTCTCATTCTTTCCTTGTTCAATTATGTTGATTTCCAATAGCTGTTTGTAAGCAGCTAAACGTGTTCTAAAACAGCACCAAAACTTAATTCTGATTGCAATTGAAGGGTACAGAAAACTTGCCTTAATTGCTAGACTAAATAATTGCTCAACGTACCACTGAGTACATTTTTAACAAATTTAAAATGGGATGATTATTACATAAACTGCTTTTATGTTCCATAAAAAGAAATTAAATGTTTCTAAGTAAAAGTTCCATCAAAGTTAATAAATTATGTTCATAACTGTTAATCATTAAATTATTATATTTTTACAAAATTTAACTTTTTAGTGAATCATTATTTTTTAATTCATCAGACGCATTTGTGTCTATTACGTGTACTTATACATAAAAGAACGAATGTTATACTAAATACGTTTCACGTATTTACACGTTGTTTTATTAAGAAAAAAAAATCGCTTAAATAGTTCTTGAACTATTCAGCAATTTAGACAAATTTAAAGACGTGATTTTGAGTTTAAATTGATATACGTGATTTCATTTGCTAAGTAATTGTAACTATTTGTATAAAAATTGTATAGCGCTATTTTACATATTTGTGCAAGTGCCCACACAAATACAAATATATAAATTATAAAAAAAAGAATAATTCAGTTCTTTAATAGAGGCAAATTCATTAAAAGTCAAATCATGATACATTTCCATAACTCTTAAGTTTCTGAAAGCTAGATATTTAGAAATATCGAACGAAAGAATCATCAATATAAGTTATAGACGTTTTACACCTATAGAAAGTACAACAAACTATTGAAAAATTTGTCCAGAAGACCAGAAGATTTTTGGCAATTCTTCGATTTTCATGGTATAGTACAAATGATTATAAAATGATACAAGAAACATTAAAGTTGTTACACTGTTTTTGTTTGACTGCTTCCACTAATTGTTATATATTAAATTGTACTTTCTATTGCTCTCTTTATATTTGAACTGTATAATTATATACTGGTAAAAGGTAGCTAATTTTTACACCATATAGTTACTTAAAATGTAAACTTAAATTTGTACCAAAGTCATAAGTAATATCACCCCTAGTTGTAATAATGTAATTTGTAAAAATTATTATTTCGAAGTAACATGAAACATTAAGCATGTAAAACTTCATACATATAACATTAATAGGTATAGTTGCATAATAACAGTAAGAATAAAACTGAAACACTTTTATTGCACCCAAGTGAAACATGGTTAAATAAAATGAATAAGAAAGTAATTTTAACTATGTAGCAATTGCGGTGCAAAAAAGTGATATATATATATACAGCTATTATGCTGTCATGAAGCTAAGTATTGATGTAAATTATATACCATTTTTTTAACATGGTATAAGTAATTCCCTGTTTCATAAAAGATGAGTTAATAATTGAAACGATACTTGTTATTTTTTGTTATCGATAATATATTTTTATTTTTCATGCTGCGGAGTAACGTTCCTGTTGCCTTAGAAGCAAATTAGGTACATGACGATTTATTTTGTTCCTGAATATAATGAAAATAAAACGCATTGATTTTTGCTGTCTTGTCCCTTAGAATTTAGCAAGTAATTTTATACAAAATGTATCATTTGTTAAACTACAAAATATGTTAAAATAGAATGATACTAGTGATATAATATATATTGAAATTAAATTTGGAATATAGTCCTTTCGCGGGCACTGATCTCCAGAGACGGGATAGTGGATTTATTGTGAAAGGCTTGTATTCCCTTATAATAAAATATCGAATAAGTAGTTTCCAAGTCACTTTCCAACTTTAATTCTTTATTCCCCTTTAACTTTGTACTTACTACAATGATGACTACATTATTGTAAAAGCATTGTTGAAACAATCAATTGTACTTCATTGGTATATAAAGAGTACTAAATATTTTGGATGTTGTATAATCATGATGCAATACTTAAATTATTTTATTGTTTTGTTAATAAAATGTATTTTATTGATACATACCAAAAATACTGGAAATGTAAATATTTTGTATCATTCTATTACAATTAACATGTTAATTGCTATTGTATACAAATAGAATGAAATAAAATTACTTAAGTAACAATGTTGTATTCTTATGAATTTATTACCCATTTTATAATATATATATTTAAATAATTTATATTATCTTTTTGTATACATTTTTAACCACCAAATAAAAATTAAACTTGAATCAGTTTGTAATAATCACATACAAAAAATGAACATGAAAACAGAATATACTATAACTCACAAATATCCGTTAGTCTGCTTTCAGTTGAGTTTCAGGCAAAACTACTTTTTCACCAGGCTTAAATGCAGGCATTCCAAGATATGGACAACTGGCACATCGAAATGCATCACCAAGATAGCACTGGAAAGTAATTCATTTAATGGTATTTTTCTCAAAGTATTTTAAAGAAATGTAAAAAAATTTTTAATTTATATTACATTTCCACATGAGGATTTCACAGTTCCTTCTTGAACAGTTTTACCACTCAATTCCTCAGCTAACCCACAAGTACAGTCTTTACATGCTTTTCGTTTGCCTGTTGTGCTACACACTAAAATTAAACATCATATGCGTTATATGCTAAAAGTAAAAATACCTTTTAAAGAACTATTGTTAGTGCCTGTATATAATTAGAGTTACCTTTTAAGCTAGATGTGTTAACTTTTATAATGTCATTTTCATCTAAAAGTTCATCCTCGTCAATTAATTCTTCATCAACAGAATCATCTAATTTCCAAACATTGGATGATTTTTCTTTTCCAAAGTTAAGTTTTACACTAGAACCAATCTACATGAAACATTGATACATACATTAAAGTATAATTTCTCTATTTAAATTCATAATAATCGCAAACACATAGCTTACCTCAAATGATGGTTTTTCTGCTATTACTTCTGCTACTTTATCTATATCATTGTATACACTAAGTAATAAACTTTTTAGTTGTGATGTGTCTACATTTTCATGCACTTTGACTTTAAAACCTGTCAATTTTAAACTCAATACTCTCTCTTCGTAAACAGAATGTACATTTTCTAATTGTTCAAATGATTCATAATTAATTAATGTGCCACTTGGTTTTAATGCCCGTAAACATTTGTCAAAAAATGTTTTGTGATTTGGACAGGATTGTTTAAAGACAGAAATAATCGTGTCATAGGAAGATGCATTGTTGATATCTGAAATAAGTTTCTCGAATAAATATAAATCTTTTTCTTACAAAAAGTAAAAGGTGTATTTCGAAATGATATTTTCAAGAAGCATATTAAAGCATATAAATAGATAACTGAGACTCACGTGTTCAGATAACATGTAAATATCCATTTACGTAAATACTTACATTTTTCTAGCTCTTTCGTTGATGCAATTGTTAGCTGATCTGCATTTTTAAGGTATTTTTTGATTGTGACAATAAAATCTGCAATATCGTCACTTGAAATTTCACTATCTATAATCACAAGAACGCTATAATTTTCCTTTAGAAAAATCATTTTACATAAATTTGATAAACATCAAAAGTTCGTGCAAAGTCAGAGTTTACGCCACTTTACGCTCACTGTGAAATTCAGCTGATATTCGATACATATCTACATAGCTTCGAGAAGTATTCGAGAATAATCGATACCTGTATTCTCAGCACTATCTGTTGCACAAATTGCAAACTACTTTTTATTTTTACACATGAGTGTAATAAACGATACTAATTGATTTATTGACGCCAAATGATTAAACGATAATTAAAACTATAGAATTCTGAACATACTATTTAAACATAAAATATATTGTTATTTAATATATTATTTATTCAAATATATCTCAGGAAATACAATATATTACATTATAAAGTAGTCAGTAAAATAAACATGTTATGTAATCTTATGTATATATACATTATTTTAGATTAAATTACTGATTTGTATCCAGTACATATATCTTTTGCGATATAAAATGCTAAATCATGATACTATTAAATAAAGTAGGCTTATTAAATAAAATAACCTTGTTATTATTCTATAAAATTAATGTACGTCTAGTTACCATTCCTAAACCATTTTTGCAATTTTAATTTTACAAATCCAATTTTACGTTGCATAGAAGTTCACAACACATTGAATTTTATATTACGTTGATTTCACAATACGTCGATTTTATAGCACACTGAATTTTATAGCATTTTTAATTTACAACACACAAATTTTATAATACATCGGCAATATAGTGAGAGCTATGGTAAAAATCGATATTTTGAATAATATCGATTTTTGGCTCGGTCCAGCCCCCACCAATTCAAGCGGCAGTTTTGATTACAATTTAAAAAAGAGATAAGTGAACTACACGAAAAAAATGGATTATACAATCAGACTAATCCTGTCTTCTCATTGCATAAATTCATATTCATAAATGTCTATATTTATTATTCTCCAAGGAGCCTTCTTAACAACAAGTGGTAGGGACAATTGCTTAATTCCCATTAATACGAGTTGTTAATAAAACGTCACAGAAAAAGCATATCTTATGTGATAACCTACTGGTCAGTCGTTTGCTGCTATTCAAAGTGGTTGCACGTGAAAGTTCTTTAACCAGTTAATAGTTTTAGTTTGTTAGTAAACGGTAAAAGTTTCTATAATTAATTTATATAATAACGCTTCACGGCTTTAGCTTCATTATAAGATTAAGTACACAACTGAGACTCATAAGAAATACATGTCATTCTCATACATTGTTTCTTCTTCATTTGTTAATACTTTACTATAATATTCTTGTGTATTATACTTGTGTAATATACAGTGTTGAAAACACTATTTTTTATACATATATATTGTTTATAATTCTTTTTTACTGATGACATATTAAATTATGTTTAAACTGCCTCAAAAGTTGTTGAATTTGTGAAACTATTATTGAGGTATTAATTTTAATTGTCAATTTAAAATTGTTATATTATTTGAATTGTTGTTAATTATTCATTGTTCTATTATTTAATAAATATTTATTATTTATCTATTTATTTAATAAGTATTTATTATTTTAAAAGAAAGACCACATACATTATGATAGTAATGTATTAATGTTATTATCATATAGATCATTTTTGAAATACATGCATTTACTTCTTTTGACTGTTATTCCATTGATTTTGTTATTTCCATTCATTGATTGTTTGCTATAGATGTATCAGGTTCTTATCATTCTTATCATTTTTATCACTGTTTAGTTAAGACATATGTATTGCAAAACAATTATATTATATATTTCTTAATAACACTGTAAATGTCATTATAGAGATAAATACAGATATACATGTGGAATTTAAAAAGATTTATGCAATGATATTTTATGACAAAGGAAAAATATTTAATGTATTTAATTATACATATGAAGAGAAACTGACCTTTGTTATTAAATGTAAAAGTTGCTTTTATAAATATATACAATGTATTATCCAACACTGAAAAATAACTAAGGAGCAAAAGTATTCATTTTAGAATTATTAATTTCACAGGTTTCCTCAAATGGTTCAAAACGAAGAAACTGCCATTTGGGCTCAAACCACTATGACGAATAACATAGAACATCAGAAAATATCACATACATTAGTCTTCTTTGTTAATGGGAAAGAGGTAAATCCATTGTAACATTCAAGTTAGTTTTATATATATTTGAAGAAAAAATACAGCAATTTCCAATTTAGATTCATGCCCAAGAATGATTGAAATAAAGTATTTAGAGTGTTAAGAAATTATGTCATTAAAATTGTTTAATTTTTTTTTAACTTTTTTATATTTTAGATAGTAGATGACAAAGTTGATCCAGAATGGACCTTACTATGGTATCTAAGAAACAAGTGTATCCTTCTTCTGATAATTTATGATGTTATATATTAAAAATGTAAATTCCATCTTTTAGAATTGAATAATTTATGAAAATGCAATGATCTGTTAATTCGATTTTACATAGTTTATATCTTATATCTAGCTTATATGTAGCTTATATCTAGCTTATCTTATTTTCAACTAAAAGCTAATATAAATAAAAAATTAGAAATCCTTAACTAGAATAATTTAGTACATTTAACTGGTACAAAACTAGGTTGTGCTGAAGGTGGTTGTGGAGCATGCACTGTAATGATATCAAAATTGGACCGTGCATCCGGAATTATTATGTATCCTTTTAAACAGCTAATCATATTCATATAACAAAGTTATGAAAACTCTCAGAATTAACTGACTTTTTTCTTGACTGATAATTTTAATGATAATTCAGGCACTTAGCAGTAAATGCTTGTCTAACACCAGTTTGTGCTGTTCATGGATTAGCAGTGATCACTGTGGAAGGAATTGGTAGTGTTAAAACAAAGCTCCACCCAGTACAAGAGCGGATAGCAAAAGCACATGGGTCACAATGTGGTTTCTGCACACCAGGAATTGTTATGTCCATGTATGCCTTATTGCGAAGTACACCAAAACCAACCATGAAAGATCTTGAAATTGCATTTCAAGGTAAATCATTGTATGCATATTGTATTACTATCATCTAGAAATGTCATTAGTTCTTTACAACAATTCCTATCGCGTGTAATTTAAGATTGATCGTGTATATTCGAAACCAGGTTCAAAAATTAGAAATATAATAAAACAATTTGCAGGAAATTTGTGTAGATGTACTGGGTATCGCCCTATCATAGAAGCCTATAAAACTTTCACAGAGGAATGGGAAAAAGTGCAATTAATGTCAAAGCATCAAGAGAAATCGATGATGAATGGAGAATGTCCAATGGGAGAAAAATGTTGCAAAAGAGTACCTATAGCAGAACCTACAGAAGTTTTTAATTCAAAAGAATTCTGTCCATATGATCCTTCTCAAGAAATTATATTTCCACCCAAATTACAGGTGAATTGATTATTTTATTTAAATTAAAAATAATGATATTTATTTAGTTACTGCAGCTATTATACAACAAGCAATTCAAAATTAGATCTCCTCACATTTGGATGAAGAGTATTTGATTATCAAAGGAAAGAATGTTACTTGGTACAGACCAACAATGCTTTCTGAATTACTTCGTTTGAAAAATCAGTATCCACATGCAAAAATTGTTGTAGGAAATACTGAAATAGGTAAATGCCATGTTTATTATTTTAATTTAACTCTTTAGAATTTTTCATTTGCAAATCATGTGAACAACTGTTTAATATTTAATACTTTTTTTTAGGTGTTGAAGTAAAATTTAAACATTTATCTTATCCAGTTCTTATACAGCCAACTTTAATTAAAGAAATGCATACTATTAACGAGGATTCAGAAGTAATAAATGTAGGTGCCAGTGTCACATTGAATGAACTAGAAAGATCCTTAAAAAATCAAATAGACAAAAAGCCAGGTACGAATTTTAAGTATTAATATTGTGGTTGTCAAAATTAGTAACAACTATATATATATAGATATTATGGATTGTTTATTGTTACAGAACATAGAACAAGAATTTTCAGTGAAATTGTTAGTATGCTTCATTGGTTTGCTGGTAAACAAGTTAGAAATGTTGCTGTGAGTTGGGTTTATATTTCTTTGCGATATTCTATCATTTATATTATTATATATTAATTTCAGTTTATCCATAGGCTGTTGGAGGGAATATAATGACAGGAAGTCCTATATCAGATCTAAATCCAATTTTTATGGCAGCAGGAATAAAATTAAATGTGTCGAGCTTGAAAAATGGAAGTAGGCTTATTTCAATGGATCACAATTTCTTTAAAGGCTATAGACAGAATATTGTTTTACCTGAAGAGATTTTACTTTCGATTCAAATACCTTTTTCTGAAAAGGTGAGTAACAGCTATGAATAAATGCATTATTTTGGCATTTTGTACTAATGTGTACTTTTGTTTTATTTTCTAGAATCAATATTTTATTGCTTATAAACAAGCAAGAAGACGGGATGATGATATTGCTATCGTGAATATGGCGTTGAATGTATTTTTTGAACCTGAAACCAATATTGTACAGAAAGCATATTTGGCTTTTGGTGGAATGGCTCCAACAACGGTTTTAGCTAGAAAAACTTGTGAAATTATGATAGGAAGGTGATTTACAAAAATTTATTAATAATGCGTAATATTAAGTAATATTAATAATACATCATTTCTTTAGGAAATGGAATAAAGATCTCCTAGAAGCTGTTCATAATTCCCTAGTAGAAGAATTTCCTCTCCCAGACAATGTTCCAGGTGGAATGGTTAAATATCGCAAATCCTTAACTTTAAGGTATATATATTTTAGCGTGTACTTATATTCGTATTAAATTATTTTTGTATATTGGTCATTTTAGAACAAATAGTATTTAACATAATGTTTCTCTTTTGATTTGCAGTCTGTTCTTTAAAGGATTTTTATACATAACAAAAAAGTTACAATCGCTGTCGGATCAGTTCATACCTATGGAAGTTGAAAGTGCAATTGATGGATTCCATTCTAAAGAACCAAACAGTTCACAATATTATCAACTAGTATGTATTAATTCTAATTTGTATAATTCAGTACATTGTATATAATAATGAATATTGTATATTTACGTAACTAGGTTCCAAAAAATCAAGAACCAAATGATCTGCTTGGAAGACCTATTGTCCACGGTAGTGCGCTGAAACAAGCGACAGGAGAAGCAATTTATTGTGATGATATGCCAAAACATTACAATGAACTTTACTTAGGTTTAGTATTATCTACCAGAGCTCATGCAAAGATCTTGAAAATTGATGCAACTAAAGCATTAGCCCTAGAAGGTGTAGTAGATTTTTATAGCGCTAAAGATATACCTGAGAAACAGCGATGGCATGGTCCTATATTTCACGATGAAGAAGTCTTTGTATCAGATAAGGTAACATTTGTATTATTAAATTGTATTTATCGTATAAATATATTTGATTCGTTGATACAAAATAAATCTATTATATATTAAGGTAACTAGCCATGGCCAAGTTGTTGGAGCAGTCGTAGCAGTTGATCAGTATACGGCGCAAAAGGCAGCTAGAATGGTTGAAATTGAATATGAGAATTTGGAACCAGTGATCCTCACTATAGAGGTATAACACAATACTTTTCATGTTCATAATAAATAAAGTATTTTCATAATTTAAATTAACCAGTACTTTAAATTAATTTTAGGATGCTATTAAGCACCATTCATTCCTTAATGATACTCCAAAACGTATAAAGAATGGTGACGCAGAAGAAGCTTTCTCTAAATCTCCACATATTCTTGAAGGAGAAATCCGATTGGGGGGACAAGAGCATTTTTATCTTGAAACACAAGCGTGTGTAGCAATTCCAAAAGAAGAAGAATTAGAAATATTCTGTTCTACGCAACACCCTACAGAAATTCAAAAACATGTTGCGCATATTTTAAATATTCATGCGAATAAAATTGTAGTGAGAGTAAAAAGATTAGGTGGTGGTTTTGGAGGAAAGGAGTCTCGCGCTGCAGTAGTCGCTCTGCCAGTTGCTTTCGCTGCACACAAGTATTATTCCATTGAATTTTTAAGTTTTAATTGGAGAGTTTCGTTCAGTTTTTATCTATTCAAACGAAATCATATACATTATTTTAATTTGTAGATTAAGAAGACCAGTACGTTGCATGTTAGATAGAGACGAAGATATGATGATAACTGGAACAAGACATCCATTTTTATTTAAGTATAAAGTAGGATTTGACGATACTGGTGCAATTAAAGTAATGCAAGTTTACATTTATAATAATGCTGGTTATTCCTTTGATCTCTCTAGTGCGGTAAATTCATTGTTTTGTTGCAACATTATATTTAATATGCTTAACATTTTGTACACATTAGACTTACATTGTTTAGATTATAGAACGTGCCATGTTTCATTGTGAAAATTCTTATAAAATCCCAGTAATGGATGTCTATGGCTTTGTATGTAAAACAAATTTACCATCAAACACAGCATTCCGTGGTTTTGGAGGGCCGCAAGGAATGTTCGTAGCCGAGACCGTTGTACGGCATATCGCAGAATATTTAAAAATTGATCCTAGCAAGGTATAACATTAACAGATAACAATACAAAGTTTTACACTAACAAGATCATAAATTAAGAGAACAATGAGAACTTGGTTTAATAGGTTTCAGAATTAAATTTATATAAAGAAGGAGACAAAACCCACTACAATCAAGAGCTTATTAATTGTACATTACAACGTTGCTGGGAAGAATGTGTTTTGTCATCCAATTACAATGAGCGACTAGCCCAGATACAAAAATATAATATGTATGTTTATACGTCTTCATCCATCTTTACGGATTTCATTTCTTCTTTGAACTAAATTTAATAAATGTTATTTTAATAGAGAAAATAGATATAAAAAGAGGGGTTTGGCCATAGTTCCAACAAAATTTGGTATCTCCTTCACTGTAGTCTTTTTGAACCAAACAGGAGCACTTGTACATGTTTATACGGATGGTTCTGTATTAATTAGTCATGGTGGTGTCGAAATGGGACAGGGTCTACACACAAAAATGATACAAGTAATGTATGATTACTCTAAATTCAAGAATCATATTTGGAGTATCTTTTATATCATTGCGTTGTTTTGATATTTAGGTAGCAAGCAGATCATTAAAAATAAAACCAGATAAAATACATATAATGGAAACTGCTACTGACAAAGTGCCAAATACATCTGCTACAGCAGCTAGTGCGGCTTCAGATTTGAATGGAATGGCTGTTATGGTGGATATATCTATTATTCTATTAATTCTGAGTTCTTTAACATTTATCAGTAGAACCTCAATGTATAATATGTAATTACAAGTAATCGTAAGTATAATAAAACTTGATAAAAATTGTAGAATGCTTGTGAAGAAATTATGAAACGATTAAAGCCGATAATGGACAAAAAACCAAATGGAACCTGGGAGGAGTGGGTGACTGCAGCCTATCTTGAAAGGATAAGTCTCTCTGCTACTGGATTCTATAAAACACCTGATATAGGATATTCATTTGAAACTAATTCTGGAAATCCGTTTAATTATTTTACATATGGCGTTGCATGTTCAGAAGTGGAAATTGATTGTTTGACTGGTGATCACCAGGTACAATTATTTTAAATCGTTATAAGTAATATTGCATCATTTTTTATCATATATGATTAGAAGGAATTGTGTTTTTTATTTAACATGTAGGTACTGCGAACAGATATCGTAATGGATTTAGGTCAAAGTCTTAATCCTGCAATTGATATAGGGCAAATTGAAGGAGGTTTTGTTCAAGGATATGGTTTATTTACACTTGAAGAGATGGTTTATCTAAGAAATGGAGCTCTTTGTAGCAGAGGACCAGGTGCATATAAGTTACCTGGCTTCACAGATATTCCTGAAGTATTTAATGTGTCCTTATTGAAAGGTGCTTCAAATCCTAGAGCTGTTTATTCTTCCAAGGTAATATATTCTATGTTAAATCAAATTAATTTGTGTGATCGATTTCTCGAACTTTTATTTAGGCTGTTGGAGAACCACCACTGTTTCTTGCATCTTCAGTGTATTTTGCAATAAGAGAAGCTATTAAATCTGCTCGAAAAGAAGTTGGTCTTAATGACTATTTTCGATTTGATGCACCTGCAACTGCGCCACGCATTCGACTAGCATGTGTTGATGATCTAACATCAAAGGTAAATTAAATATCTAATATTTTAATTTATTCAACTGCACAATTGTAATATAATTTAATTATTGTTTACAGATCAAGGAACCAAATTTAGAATGTCAATGGAATATTATCCCATAGAAACAATTTGATAAATTAATATATTAAAGAGAATATTGTTGATATATTGTAAATATATATTAATAGTTATATTAAAGATTTTATGTAAAAATATATGAATTTAGCATGTTTTAATAAAATCAGTGTTTTTTACACACATTTGTAAGCAATTGCGTTACAACATGAATTTTTTCCTGTTTGTCACAATCTAGGAAAACAAGATGTGTATACTGAGTGTATTGCTTTTTATTTATTCTTACGTAAACAAAATAATCTTTGTTATGATACATTGAATGCACTGTTGTTTATGAAATCGACCTTCCACTTAGTGATGGAATAATCTCAAATTAGTATGAATTAATGCAACTTTGTGTTCATTGCAGGCATCTATTACTGATTGATCATTTGTAGAACCAGAAGGACTTGCAATATATTTAACACCACTCTGTAATTAAGAATTAATTTGATAAAATATTTTCTGGAAAAAGAAAAGACAATATACTAGTATAACAAGTAACTGTACCAATCTGGCTCTATCCACGTTATCTCTAAATGGAAAGAAAGCATCACTACTCAAAGCAACATTTTCTGCCTTTTTAATCCATTCCAATCTATCATTTTCCGACAGCTTTTGTGGAATTTCTTCATACATAGCTGCCCAAGTAGCTTCATCCATATCCTTCCCTACAGTCCCATTAACATAATTATCAATTGCATTTGAGATTTCTGCTCTCTTCACACCCTTCTTAAATTTCATATTGATAACCTTTGGATGTTGTCGTAACCACCTGCATATATATAGAATCTTAATTATAAAAACCAGGTAACAGGAACAGTCATTATTAACCTATTATTATGATTTATTCATTTGGCATTGAATGAACGTACCAATTATCAGCTTTATCACCAGCAAGTCTTGTGCAATGAATCCTTGATTGTTGACCTGCACCAATTCCAATAATTTGTCCATCTTTTGCATAACACACTGAGTTACTCTGTGTATATTTTACAGCAATGGTAGCAACAATCAAATCTCTCATAGCAGCATCAGGAACAGTGGTCAAATTATTAGTTACTACATTGGTAAATGTTTGATTATTAATAACTGCATCATTACGCTTTTGTTCCAGTGTTAAACCAAACAAAACCCTATGTTCCATTGAAGATGGTTCGTAACTGGGATCAATTTGAAGAATACAATATCCTCCATTTTTCTTTTTCTTTAAAATTTGAAGCGCAGTTTCTGAATAACCCGGTGCAATAATACCATCAGATACTTCTCTGAAATTTTTTAGACATTCATAGAAATATAATTAATTTTTTAATTTTCTTAAAATTACATTGCATTGTAAATTACCTAGATATAATCCTAGCTGTAACTTCATCACATGGATCAGATAATGCTACAAAATCTCCAAAACTTGACATTCTATCTGCACCTCTAGCACGTGCATAAGCAGTTGCCAATGGTGTAAGTTGATCTAATAAATCATCTACTTGACATAACTTTGCCTGTACAGCATCTAATGGTACACCAACAGCTGCTCCAGCTGGACTGACATGTTTAAAAGAAGTTGCAGCTGGTAAGTTTAAAGCTGCTTTTAATTCCTTTACCAATTGGTAACCATTCAAGGCATCACACAGGTTAATAAAGCCTGGAGAACCATTTACTACAGTCAATGGTAATTTGCCTAAAGTTGTAAAAATTTGTGCTGGTTTTTGATGAGGATTCATTCCATATCTCAGTGTTAACTGAGAAACTCCAGCACTGTATTGTTTACGAAAATAATCTGAAATAGCATTGTCATACTCTGCTGTATGAGTAAATGCTTTAAGAGCTAATTCTTGTCTAAAAAATGAAAACAAAAGTATTAAAGTGGATTCAGAGTGGATAAAAGTTTATAATATGCAAAATACCTAGTCTTTAGAGAAGTATCTTTATTAGCTGATTTTTCTATCTCTTTTCCAATTTGTTCATAATCTTTAGGATCACAAACAACTGTCACTCTACTGTGATTTTTAGCTGCAGCACGTAATAATGTTACTCCTCCTATATCTATATTTTCTACTGCATCATCAATTGTCACATCTGGTTTTGAAATAGTACTTACAAATGGATATAAATTGCATACTACAACTTGAATAAGCTTATAATTTTGTTTAACAAGATCCTGTTGATCTGATTCAGTCAATCTAGCCAATATGCCTATACAATAAACAAATATTTTATTCAGTACTTTAACATTAATGAAAACAAGCAGATGTTTAAATATATTAATTTTTTACCAGCATGTATAGCAGGATGAAGAGTCTTTACTCGTCCACCAAGCATTTCTGGAGCTCCAGTAATGTTCGAAACATCTTCCACTGGAAGACCTGCATCTCTCAAAGATTTAGCAGTTCCACCAGATGCAACTAAAGTTAATCCTAGTTCATGTAATTTCTTTGCAAATGGCAGAAGGTTTGTTTTGTCAGAGACACTTAAAAGTGCTACAAATATAACGAGACAAAAAATAAATAATTGTTAATGTACAGTAAATATAAAGAATTAACTTATAAACAATACTTTTACAATATAACTTTATGTTACTATAACCTAATATAAACAATTATAGTAAAACATACAATGTATGTATGATAGGTAACTATTTATAGGTGTGGAATAGTATTTCTCATTTTCTACTTTTGCTTAATAATTATGAATGTAACTCACCTAAATTTCCTGTAGACATTATGTCCAATTATGCAAAAATCTAAGTATATAGGTTTATATAAAAGTATTATTACTTGACTTGAGGCTACAAAGCACCGGCTTCTATATATAACCAGTATGAAAGAGACTCAACAAGTGGTCGACCCTGAGTTAACCTCCGTTTCATTAGAGCTCACATACTATCTCACCCATACTGATAACTACATATATGTTTTAAAAATGCTGTAGAAAAACAATTTTAAATATTTCAAAATATCTCGCAGTTTGCGGGGGTCTTAAAAGTCAAATGCCATCATGTTGAAATTAGATAAGATATCCCACAATAAATTGCAATATAAACAATGACTTCTATAAAATAAAATTTTCAAGAATATATTAAAATAAAACAATTTATAACTATTTACACAAAAATCATTTATATAAATAAATATTATTAAGTTTATAATCTTTAATTAATTCGATTTTGATATGAGATTTATACTATAGATGTATTGTAAACATGTTTGCCATGCTTTTTTTTGCATATAAGAGTAAATATACATAGTTCATATTAGCACAATAATAATAATTTTGAAATACTTGCTTGTATATATATAAAAGTTTGTGGTATATTTATTGATTTCTATTATACTACAAATATAAGAAGGTAGGATATAGGAATACTTTCTGAATTTAGAACGTAGATCTTGCATAAACAACAATTCTCTTATCTCACAAAACGTTTATTATACACAATCTTCAAGTGTTTTATGCAATAAATTAATCGATGTTAATAACAATATTACCTACGGTTTTAAATAAAACAATTTTGTCACTTTGTATATTTGATATACATGTTTAGTTAAAGTGATTTAAATGCATTAGTACAAACAAGGCAGTTGTATTTAACTTTTATTGCTATTATTGAATTGGTCAGTATTACGATAAAAAAAAAGAAAATAAACATGTTATATCAATATATGTAATAATAATAATATTATATTAACAAAAAACGAACATATTGCAAAATACAAATGAAAAATTGCATTATTTAAAATCATTTCACAATAACAATACACTTAAAAGTGTATTAAGTCTGTAATCAAATTCATGTAATTTTCTATTTATTGAAAAGTAATTATTATAATGTAAAAGTATTATTAAAATAATTACTATCTAAACATTTCAAAAGTAAAAATTTCACTGATACATATTCCATTACTTTTTTTAACAAATATGTTCATAAATAACAATTTTTATATTTTGTATTTTGTAAATCTTATTTTGAATAAGACTTCAAAGTTAAGATCAATATTTAATATTTGAAATTAAAAAGGTGTACTAATATACAAACATAAATTAAATAGACAAATTATATTATACTTTTGAAAAGTATTGCATTAAAAGCAGCTGTATTTTAATATTATCACATTCATCTGACCATCTTTTTTTTCGATAATTTACATTTTGCAAACGAGATTTTAAAACATACTTGTAGTACATAAATGTATGTACCCTCATTTTTAAATTGAGTCTTTGTAATAATAAACAGTTAATTTATTTCATTGCTAGAAAAAAAAAATATACAAAGACTCCCTTTTCTATTTTATTAATTATAAATGATGTATAATGTTAGGACTTGGCACAAATATAACTGCAAAAAAATTAGTGATATCAAATGTGTAAAATTTCATTATACATATTTGTACTTATTTCACTAACAGTGTAATTTTGTACATTTTAATGAACTTTTATTAAAAGTGATTATCAAAAATATTTGTCAATAAAACTGAAAACACTTTTTTTATAAATACATAAAACAATTTATTACGAAACAGTGATTTTAATGCAGCACTTTGGGTAAATAATAAAACTCTTTTGCATGTATATCCGTTACTTTTATAAGCTTCGTTAAAAAATGAATAAAATTTTATTTTAAAAGCAGCATTAAAATATTTTTGTATTTATATATTGTTTTCTAGAGGAACAACATTAGTGTTTTAATCTTGAATAATAACGTAAATTACTCAGAAAAATGTATTGCGTCAAATATTTCTGTTAGTAAACAGATGTTTTATACTTATATATATTAATATGTAATTCGATTATTCTTTCTTATAATTTTAAAAAGAAAGATAATCTGCTACTAAAAAGTAAATATTTTACAATACTGCAATTTTTTTTAATAAAACAAATTTTTCCTAAATTCTGATTACTATAGCATCAGATTTGGAAAAATAAATGTGTGTAGAATTAAATCATAGTCAATTTTAGTAATTGGATATTACAATTTTGTCAAACTACGTAAAATAGATCAATTTTTAGCTACTGGGTCATTCCACGCCAAGTGGATCACTTTTGGAAGTCACCATCTCCGATTTTGCTCTAATCGAAATATGTTGTAATCCATGTGAAATTAAGGGCGGTTTAAGTCATCATTTTGCCGGATTCGAATTTGTTTCTACATGCATTGTTTGTGGTTTACAAAAAAGGCGTGATTAGTCGACGGAAACCGCGAGAAAGGGATTCTTTCCTCTTATCGGGATGGGATGACCCTACTTTTATTTATTTGTCGTCACCCGCTCATCTTTTTTTTCTGTAAAAGTCTAATAATGGCAACATCGTTCCTACCACTCTTGTATTAACTATAACGTCTACTTTTTTGGCGAATTCAATAAATCTATACGTTCTTTTTCTTCCTCCGTAAGAAATATCTTCGTAATTACTATATCACCTGTACTATATGTTTGGCAAGCCACGCTATTACGATCCGTTCGTGGACTCTTACTTTTGTCTTGACACGAACATACACACTTTATTGGAGATGCATCTGTACTACTTGAAGACAATTGATCAGTCGTAGAACCAGTAACAGCTGAAAGAATAGCTTCCAATTTTTCGATTTTTTCAAATCTGTCCATTCGTCCATCAGAAAGAATTTCGTCTACCATTTGCATTGATTCAGTCAAGCTAGGAGTTTCAGTGTTCCTCGGTGATAATATACCACCTGAACATAAATGAACATAAATATTTAGATCGATCCATTTAACTATTCTATTTAAGTAAACAGGCTTTTGGGCTTATATCAATGAATTGGTCATATAAAAAACGTACCAGAATGTGAATTTTCTGAGGTATAACTTTCCATACTGTGATACTCTGAATCTTCAACTTTATCTTCATCATCATCATCACTACTGTCCCCTTTATCTTGGCCCATATTCTCAAGCTTTTCCAATTTTCTTGCAACTTTATAACTGCCTTTCAGTTTTTCTTTTTCATCCTCAGTAAGCTCTAAATAACGCAGAAGACGTATTTCACGATTACTTAATACAATATTTTTGGTAGTCGCTTCTTCCATGCGCTTTTTCAAATCTGCAACTTCTGTTTCCACCTTTCGCTGCTTCTTACGCGCTCTTACTTCTGTAGGTTTAATGTGCATTTGAATTTGTTCTTCACAGAGCTCATTAAAAAGAGCTTGTACTTCTGGTTTTATAAGTCTAACAATATTAAAAGCAAAAGAATTGCAATTAACAAAAAATGACCTGAATACAATTTTTTATAGGTTTATAGATTTTCTGACTGATTTTAAATCAACTATAAGCTTTATATAATAAATAAACTATAACAAATAAATAACCAGATGTATATCGATTAAAAATGTACAACAAAATAGTTAAGTAAATAATTGATAAATAAAAATTAAGCCATACTTAGACATGGAGTTATATATTTGCGGTACCAGACCTAGGACATCGCTACTAGCATAAATGAGCATGTCTCGTGTTAGTGGACGTCTGCACCAGTACCTCTGATTATTACGATAGATATTTTTCAATTGTTCTTTTAATGGATTATACGGAGCACCATAATGATCACATAATGTATTCAAATTAACATTCTTAACTTTATATACAGGTTTACCAGTTTCTTGAAACTGAAGCACAGCATGAGCTGCCTATTAACACAAACATAATTTGTCTTTCAAGTACGATATATTTTTATTATGTTATAATCTATAATATGTTTGAAAAATATTTAATAATTGGAGATCAAATACCTGTGTATCAAAAACATTATTTAACATAATTTTGAATTGTTTATACAAATTGACGCTGTCATTTCTACAATCGTGAATCACCTGGAATAATACACATACTTAAAATATAAGTATTAATATATAAATAACCGAATATAAAGAAATATGTATATTAAAAATATTCAATATTATTCCTTACTTTAATAACATCATTATGTTCTAAAAGTTTCTGAAGGCCTCCAGCTTGTACAAGATTAGGACATGTAAACAAATCAAATACATATGCTTGTCCAGACATGGTTCCAATTTGTACAAGCGTTAACTGTCCTTTAATTCCTAAGTTTATACCTTCGCAATCAACCGCGACAACAATTTTTCCATCAGGAGGAGGTTTGCGAGGATTTATTATATCTTCAATAATTTGAAGACTTTCTCTTGGATTTACTATTACTCGTGTCTGTTGTAATACTTTTAATTTCCACGCATCTCCCATTTGCGCCGTTTGCAAAGTACGATCTTTTTCCGTATTATCAGCCAAAGTCTTCATTACAAGTGTATTTATTCTTTGCTTCAAAGTTTGCTGTTGCAAACTTATTGGAGGTGAACTATTATTAGTTTCAATGAATGGAGAATGAGAATTTTGTACAGAGTTAATCTGATTTGTAACATTGGTGTGAGTAGACTCTAAACTATTAGATTGTTGGGTTGCTTGAGTATTATTTGACTGAGCAACTTGATTTGAATTCACTTGATTCGTCGTAATATTTTGATTCCGCGTAGAAGTTGTAAATTTTGGTTTTGGTTTTCCTTCTATCGCGGACGATTTTGGTTTTCCAATTAACGTTACTAAGTTACTCTGAACATGAAATGTGTCTGGAAACATTTTTACAAATGTACACAAATCCTGTGGTGTTTTGAATATTGAGGTCCAATTTTCAAAAGAAAATTTATCATTAACTATATTGAACATTTGATCTACAAGAATTGGACCTTTTTGTTCAATACATTCGGATAGAAAATCTAATAATTTTGCAGTAATTTCTGGATCTATGGGTATATCAGGTTCTAATTCTACAAAGGGTTCTGCTTTCATTCCTTCATATTGCTTCAATAACACATTATCTTCAGTAACTACAAAAGCATCTGGATATTTTAAAAGAAAATCTCTAAATTCTTTGTAGTGTTGACCAGAAATATGTCTAACTTCTGGAGATGCCTGAGATCTATGTCCCAGAAGACTTTTTATTGGAACCTCTGTACCCACTCCATATTGCATTAACTTATTAGTAAAATATTCTACAGCCTCTCGAGCATAATCACGTTTTCCAGCTAATTTACATCCATTTTCTTCTTCTGCAACTTGTTGAAAGGTATTTACAGATACATAATCACCATTAATAAGAAAAAGCATTGGATACTGGGCTAAAAATTTTTTAAGGCCACTTTGTGATCCACCAGCTATTTGACGCATTTCTTTTGTAAAACCTTTTGCTCCAAATTGACAACTTAAATCATGCAATGTTCGTGGACCACCTTTATCCACAAGAAGTTCAAAAAAAAATAAAAGTGTCATATTTCGTACAGTTTCATACTCTGAGCTATCCATCTTCTTACTTTATTTTTTGCTCTCAAAACATATATCTTTATTATTTATAATTTCTGAAGAATGATGTTATGACAGATCCTAAATATAAGAATTAAAAGCATTAAAGTTTATTGATTTTGATAAATTGTAATCTTTTTCATTGAACTACTATGTAACAATTTCATAGATAACAGATTAGACATACATAAATTAAATTGTTGCAACTGTCTTATTTACAATAATATGACTTACCATTATTATAACCATCAAATAATAAGGATACAAGAATAAAAATGAGTTACTGCCATCCTTTGAGACTTGTCCGTCTTTACAAGTATTTTAAGAGCAGTACTTTCATGGACAAAAGGCACTTGTTTTGATATCGAATAAATTCCAATGAATGAAATATCGAGCAGCCACCATAACAGAGAAGAAACTAGATTTTAAATCCATTAAAAATGTATAACTAAACACAAAGAATTTGAATCAGTTAATTTATTTTTTTATTTTAGTTTAAGCGTAAGACTATTTTGTTCATTTATATTACATTATTTTGTATACAAACCTTTTATGTTACAAATGGCTAGGCTTTCTTTAAATGTAAATTGTTTCTTGTTAATATCAGGTTTATTACAAACATTGTTAGGCCTTTCCTCTTTTTTGTTTAAAATAATCAAATTAATGAAAATTAATCATCATGGTTTCCTTGAAAGAATATGTTATTTTAATACAATAACTTGCATTAATATTTGGACACCTTAGTATGTGAGACATCATTGCATTATATGTTTGTTTATAACAATATTAAGCAGTTGACTGTTTATAATATATTAAACTGAACATTGTACTTTGTAAAAACTTGAACTATAGCAGATACTGCATTACTTGACAAGAATATTAATGTGAGTTGATATATATCACATTATGATAGTTATCAAAATCTCATAAATGTTAGTCACAATATATAATATTTATTGAATGGTAATAGCTAAATACATAAGCTGAGCATTAAACAATAAAATCATTAACGCACTCATCTAAACCTCTCTTTTCAATGAATAATAAATAATAATAAAGTATCTTTGTATACATTTTGACATATCTTTAATAAATTAAAAGAACAATTCACAACTTATCTATTGAACGAAACTTCCTATCACTAACGTACATAAATATTTGCGAATTTCTGTTTTCCGTTATCGCAAATTTAAAAATTCATCTTTTTACTTTGCAATTGGTTAAAATACCCACGATACGTATCACATGCAAGACATATGTCTGTATATTAGTTCACTATGCAACTAAATATCGTTGTGTAATTCGACATTGAACGATATGATAATTACCTGTGACAAATAAAATTCTGCTTAACTTCAGTGCATATACCTGATACAAATTTGAGAATCAACGATATCTAAATTCTAAGATATCACAGGTCAAACAACTCTGACATAGATTTAAAATACCATGCCACACTAATGATCTTGACATGTATTTGTAGAGTATCCGTTAAGTATTCTCGAACTTGTTCGTTTTTTCAATGAGGAATAATAATTATATGCGTTAGTTTATCCGAAACTTTTGGTTGGATCTCGCCGAATATTTCCTGGTAAAATTTCAGTCATTTGCCAATGTGGTGCACTGTATAATATTCTATATATACGGAAACACACATATCCAATTAATCTTCACCTGGTAAAACAGACACGAGAGGGAGCGTTGAAAGAAAATAGTTTCCTTATTAAAATCAACAGTGCTTGTAACATTTAATTATCATTTGCATTTTAACTGTACATGATAACTGATGTCATAATATAAATTTAGGATTCAAGATTAATTATACAAGATTATTAGTATACACGTTTTCAATCATCATTTAAAAGTAAGACAAAAGTATTCTAAATGTATGTATTAAGTACAGATATAACGTGTATCTGTGAAGCGTAACTAGGTGTGACGTATACGTATAAAATGTAATACAACTACATAATAAAATGTAATTCAAATATACATGAAATAGTAATGGAATCTGGACATTTAAATTATTCATTCCATGAAAGATGATTATGGATGACAACGAGCTTTTGTTCATTCTGCGCAGGTTAAAGCTGATTGGTTCGAATACGCTTTGTAACTAAGAGTAACGTGCATGCGTGTTTGCGACTTTCATGACGCTGAACATATACCTAGTGGTCTTTTATTTAGCATATTTCTTATATCATTATTTCTTTTAATGAACTTAAGAATATCAAAATTATAGAGCTTAATCATAACCTTACAATTAATAATAAACTGTATAATAGGGATGGAATATTAGTTAAGACTACAGACAAAGAGAGTGAAGCCAACTTGAGATAAGGATCACTATAGTCAATGTTCAAATTTGATTGTTTACTTCCTGTGCATGTTCTGTACAACCAATTATGAACAATGAATAATGACCGATTAATAAAAATGTTTAAGTAAAAATCAAGAAATTTCTGCCCTTGTAGATCCCTATATTCCTAACTCCAAGTATCCTATTCGCATATTTTGTCCACCATATATATAATCAACATAGTAGAAAGCGTATGGTAGTGAAACAGCAACAAGTAGAGGGGAACTTTTTGAAGTTAGCCGAATTGCGTGAATTGAATATGATCTATCATGAAACGAACTATATAAATAAAAATTTTAAATATATACGAATTTGTATTACTAATACATTTTTCAAACGCAATCAAATTTTGTTCCTTTGTTTTTAAAAACTAATATGAGCAATGATACATAATTTGAAAGAAAATTCAAATAATGTATCCTTTATTCACTAGAATTTGTTATGTTAAGTTGCCTATGCTTTTATTTCGAATCGTTTGTCAACCAATTTGTTTGAAATCAGTTTAGAGTGAAATAAAAGTATGATAATTAATAGTTGTTACAAACAAATGATAAATATTAGAAAATAGATAGTGAAAAGGTATTTTACAAAATTTCTGCTAAAAAATTTGAATAATTATATATATGAATGCATACATATAAGGAAAACAAAAACAAATTAATATAATTTAAATTATTAATTTATTTTGTATAAAGTATGTATCAAATTTGTAACGATGAAGATGAATTTGAACCAAGAATTACACCAAAACCTACATCTAAGCTTGATGTAAGTTTTTTCTTCTTAATATAAATAATTTAACAGTTATGTACGAATTAAATATTGTAATTTTTTAACAATCCTTATCAAAATTAATATTTCTTTATGTATGAATAACAATAACAGTTTACTACTTGATTAAAATTACATATTCTCTGTTTATAATGTCAAATTAAGAAATTAATAAGAAACATGATGAAACAAAATGTATTTTTGTATTATATGTATTATATGTCATTTTTAATTTTAGCGCTTTGCAGTACCATCGGTTCCAGAAGTTTCTTTAATATTTGATAAACCTTTAGGCTATAAAACTGTAGAACGTACAGGTTTTCAGTCATCACCTGTTGATCGTAACACTTCAACACAAAAGAGTAATACTTCATATTCTTCAAATGCGAATGGATCATATGCAGCATGGAAACAACATAATTATGTGTCTAAACCTTCTAACAATATTGATAATACAGTTCCTCAAAACATACAATCCAGTCAGAATTATGTTACACAATCTCATTTAATGAAAGATACCACTACAGAGAGTTCAAAAAAATCTATGGGAAATGATCATTGTTCAATAAAAGATATTTCTAATTATACAAATCTTGAAGAAAAGAAAACTCATAGAAGAAGTGATAATAACTCTTATGGTCATAGCTATCATGTATGTGAAAATAATATAACACCTATTGATAAAAATAGCATAACAGCTCAATATAGCAATTCAATAGAACAGCGTGACTGTATGTCTCCCTCATCACATACTGTTAGAGCTTACATAGATGCTGATAATTATGCTGTTAATAAAAGGGCATATTTCCCATTATGTGAAAAACAATTAATAACTAATGATTCTAAACAACAAAATGTATCATTCAATGATTCAGTTAATGAACCGGATATACAAAACTCACATATCAACCCTAAAAGTTTGAAAAAGAGCGAATATCAATTACCACACTATGTAGGACAACAATATCCTTATTTTAATATGAATGCTTATCCTTTTCCTCAATTTCATCCTTATTCTGTTCATAACACAGATAATCAGGAAACAGTGAAGAACTTATTACAAATTATAAATAGTCAAAATGAACAAATTAAATCATTACAAGTACAAGTGGATAGATTATTAAAAATGCAAGAGGAGAATTTAAAAGAAAGGAAAAAGTGTTCTTGCTCTTATCCGATGCATCAACACAATAATCAATTTTATACAAATTCAAATGATACCTTGAATACTCCTAATTATAATGCAGCACCAGAAAGCTCAAAGAGAAATATATGTCAAAATGAACTTTCCAAAGATAAAAGGAAAGAAAATTGTAATGAGAATGAAAACATAAATGAAAATGAATTGATATTGGCAGAAACACAAGCAAAAAAGACATTTATGGAACAGAAAGTTTCTATAGGTGTAATGACAAGTTTTGAGTTTACTGTGCAAAATAGTCCATTTACACTAGATGTTGATGATTGTGAAAAACAAGATGGTCAACAAAAGAAAGAAAATTTGAAACTATGTAATAACGTCGGTATTTGTGACAATAATGAATCTTTAAGAAGATACAAGAGTTCTTTTACTCGAATGCCCAGTGCACAATTAGAAAATATAGTTGAAGATTCAGAAAGCTACATGTCGTCTAGTCAACAACAAAGCAGTAATTTAAATGCAAGCACATCTACAAAAGATGTAGAGAGACAGGCTTACATAGATATACAAAAAGAAACAGATATTCTTAGATCTAATTCGCCTAAGTTGGGGAAAAATATGACTACAAATTTAAATCAGACTCGAGATAGTATACAAAAAGATTTAGGAAGAATTTGTACAGAAGAAGTGAGAAATTATGATATTGTAAAGATACCAGCAGTACAAAGAAATACTGTAAATACAGAATATAATGGTTTAGAAAATAAAAATGATAAAATAAGCTCTCCTACTAATACAAATTATTATAAAAAGCTAAAAATGAAAAAAGATAGTGATTCTAATGCAAAAGCAAGTAATTCTGTAAATAGCTCTGATTGTTATAAAGATTATCAAAAAGGGAGACACACTTCTGTTCCTAAAGGTGTCAATTGTATTGAGGATAGTATGATTTTAAATGGTGGTGATTTAAAAATAAATGAAAGACCACCTCCTACTCCAGAACCTAGCATACATGTAGATATGAACGAATATTCCAGTGATGATGATAGTGAAAAGGTTAAACGCAGTTCAAAAGTGGGCTGGACGTTTTATAATAATGTTCTGGGTCAGGTAAATCAGTTGTTACAAAATTCTTGTGTTATAGATGATCAGCAACAGAATCAAACAAAAATAAATCAGAATGAACGATACGAGACTGAAAATAAAGCAGTATTAGGTACTGTTAAACATGCTACATTGGAACAACTTAAAAAACTTGGGATTAGTTTAAATGAAAATCCAGAAAGTAAAGAATTGAATAGCAGTAACAAGTATGTTTTACATATGAACTATATAGTCGCATATACACATGAAAATAATTTCGATTATCTAAATTTTGTTAACTCAAAAAGTTATAGTAAATTTTTGTAAAGCACACATATATATATATATATATTCTTTATTCAAAAGAAGTTAAAGATAAATTTGATTAACATTATTTTAGATAATCGAGCTAAAATTATACATTATAAATAAATCTGATAATTTGTTTAAAAGGATGGCGTTCGATTTATCGTTCTATCCACGTTTGGATTATCAAGCAAATATGACACAAGCTACAAGTGGTGTAAATGAAACAAATACAAGTATGCATATGAAAGCATTGGCTTTAAAATATCTAACTGATGAACAACTTGCTGAATTAGCAGTACAAAAGCAAGGTTCAACGTCTCTAAAACATCTTATGGTTAGCAATGTACAAGGCACAAATATGTCTTTTGCTACAATGCGTTACTTAGAAAGATATCAGTTACTTCCAGGAAAAAACGGTGTTCAAACAGAAGGTAAAAATTTTTAATAAATACGTATAACATATTTTCTAAATGAATAGATGAAATAATACTAAGTCATCTTTTCTTTCCAGATATTAATAAAGTACCAGTTGAAACACCTTCAAAAATCGATTTAAAACATACAAATCCAAAAAATAGTCCTAAAGTATTACAACGGTTTCCTTTCAATCAAACGCCCAAAACGTCTTGTCCCAGTAAAATTCTAGATATTTCAACTTTAAAACAACAGCCTAAACTTTTATAAATGTTGATGGTCTAAACATGAAACATAAATATTCGAACTATTTTAATACATTTTAATTATTTTTACTACTGACTACAAACATTCATTAGAATTAAGAATAAATCTATGTTCGATAAGGTATATATATACATTATATTGTACATTATTTATTTTATATAAATTAAATAAAAGTTAATTTTGAAATCAAATGTTCCAATAATTATTATGACAGTGTAAAAGTATTATATACAATGTTGATGTAATATGATAATACACGTTATGCTTTTTTATTCAAAACTCTCATAAAAGGTAAAATATGATACAATATTATTTCTATTTAATAGGATACAACAAATTTGTGTATTTTTACAAAATTAAAGGCTCGACAGCTCTATAATTGTAAAATTCTCAATAATCAAATGGGCTATTAGAAATACACAATATCTTTTTTATTTTGTTTAAACAATTGATTCTTTTCTTCTCAGAAAATATGTTATTGATACTGAATGCAATAATTATTTTTATTAATATGAAACATTTTTATCTATAATTTGAAAAATGTGGATGCATAAAAACGTGTATCAAAATCCAATACAAAAACAATTAATTAATTTAAAATTATTTTTTATACTTTAATAACAAACCATATTTAGAATTTATAGTCTAGACAACTCGGTAATGGTAGAATTCCATAACTAAGTGACTAATATTAATACCTGCACATAATGTCACGATATACATCAATAACATTATCGGTAGTGTTGATAGTATTATGTGCGTGTTATGAAGTATTTCCATACCTATACAAAATTTAAATTATGTATTGAATTCTTCATCTAATGCCGATAAATTGAATATAACTTTACCGGTTTACAATACTAAATTCGTACTACACTTACTTGTATAACCCAGAAATGTAATATAAATATAATATCCGACAGCTATTAGCCAAATTGTATTTCCAACAAATTTTGATGAGAATGTATCATAATTTATAAGACCTGTAAAATATTTGTAAGATAACAAGGGAGTAAATACATTACATATAGATATTAAATATTTGAGATTAACATTTTACCATTATATAAAAAGAGTTGTACAATATGAAGTATGATTAATGGTGGGAAAAATGCATTCAAATGAATGTCAAATGCATATCCCCATTCTACATCTTGAGTTTTATCAATTCTTAAATAACGATTTGTTATAAACCTAAAATTAAAAAAAAAAACATTCAATTTTTTTAGATTAATAATGACTTATAATACCTAACATTGCACGTATCATGTGAATAATGTAAATTTTTACCAGAATATTGTAGCTACTATTAAACCAGCAGTAAGATAATCAATGAATATCATATAAAATAACAATTTAATAAACTGAAGAAATCCTAATCCCAAAACTATAGTAAAACCAATAGAAGATATGCACAGACAACACATTAGTAGTACCAAAAATGCAGGATCATCCCTAGCAAATTGTGATTTTGTTTCTGAAATGAAATAATACTCTTTATAATATTAACATATCATATAAATATTAGATCATAAGTAAAACAACGTACGTTTTCTGCTTTGAAAATTTCTATATACTTTCTGTGGTGATATAAATAAAAAGATCATTTGCCATAAAGCAAATTCAAAATCCATTTGTTCAAACTTCAATAACTTCCTCAGGTATTTGTAACATTTTGTTGCTGCACCCATACAATCCTGCCTAAAACATACATTTTTGTATTCAAATAGTTATGAAAACTTTATGCTTAGAAACACAATTAATTTACCTGTAAGTTACTGGCATTGGCAAACTCGAACCAGATTCAACTGGACTAGGAGAATTACACCTACTTATTGGAGGTGATGTAGAATATTTCATTTTGAAATCTACTCATTAAGCACAAAATAGTTAATAAATGTGAAGCATTTTTACAAAAAAGAAGAAGTGTAGAATTTATTTTAAAAATTTTATTCTACTTTGCTTAGTTAATCTTGCTCCTGAAATAGAAGGATTATATAGTAATTTTTTGACACGTACGCTATTAACATTTACCTGTTATTTTTCTTTAACTATATGCGTATAATTGTAATGCTGTCAATCAGGTGTATATGTATTATAGGTTATGTTTACATACCTTTTAATCATTGAATCATAAAGTATACAACTTATGAGAATTTTTCTTGATTACTGATTAAATATACAATAGTAATTGTTCATTTAATTAGTAACATGAAGAATGATTAATATAAAACTTCACGTTTAAAATGAACACTGCTTGAATCACGACGGCTATTGGTTGGCTCGGTTCAATTTAATATAATTCAATTTTGCGTCATCTTCGTTATATATTAATATTTATATGTATTTATTTAATTATTAATTGTAATGTGTTTTGTACAACAAAAATGAATTATGTAATATAAAAGTAAATTTTCAACAAAATGTTCAAGAAAATTTTGTTTTTAAATTCTGATTCAATGTATACATTTTATCTAAATTCTATATTTTAATGTTGATAGTTTTTAAAACATTACATCTATTTTGTTTATATTATATGTATTTGCGGTACAGAATGTTATCTCACTGCGACCTAACCCAACCCGGCTAATCTAATCACGGCATAATCTAACTGTAATCTAACCTAATCTCAAAATGATCTAACTGTAATTTAATCTAACCTTACCGTCCCTAACCTTACTTTGTATTTCAATTATTCTGTATCTTTTTCTATTTATTTTAATCAAATCAATTCAAATAATGTAAAAAATACAAAAATAATTGTTGGATACATGTTATTATAATAACATAAGTTATACAGAACATATTTGCAAACGAAAGTTAATAATCTTATAGTTAATTATATTGATAAATTGTTGTCATTTGTAATTAACATTAAATGACAAAAAAAATATAGATGTTAATTCTTTTAAAGTTTGATACATTTATTTGTTTGTTTGTTTGTTTATTTATTTATTTATTCATTCATCGTGTATTTATAGTATGTACAAATTAGTCTCTAACCACATAATGGACGCAACAAATGAATCTGTGTATTATGTACAAATATATATGATTACAGATACATTGAAAATGTTCACACATCAAACACAAAGGTATGCGTGTAGTTGAATTTTATATGCTGCGTCACAGTTTAATATGTATAGCTAATACATATAGCTTTCTGTCTTTTTACCTTTTTTTATATTCTTCATTTATAGAATATAACTATGTGTATGTATCATTTTTATGGTAAATTACGTACGTTCATACTATACATTTTTCATATGTATATATTTATATATGTATATAGCAAACCATTGTATCAATACCGAAATTTATAAAAATATGCATGTACCTTTAAAAATTATGCACTTCAAATCAAGCACACTAATGCTAAATTATATATGTGTATATATGTGTACACATATGTTTATATATGCACTATATATACATATATGTACGCACGCTTAATTTAAATTTGACTTGTTCCATATATCTATGTATTACATGCAACAAGCCAACGTTCAATCAAGTTTCATATTTTTCTTTAACATTCTCTGTTTCGATCGGCAGGGAATATAGGAGCTTTCCGACAGATTATTTTGAATCATGCAAACTCTTTCACCCGGAAATTGGAAGATATCGATAAATACAAAAGCATCAATTGATTTTTACATTACATATGAATATATGTTAAAAGGCACTGAACATACAACGAGATCGTCCGCAATGTAAATGATAATATAGAACACATAAGTTTACAGGAGCAATTAAATGTAACCCAGTGATGGATAGATCAAGTGCCCATCAAAGAGTTCACAGACACACAAACTATGAGAGAAAACAGTGCCAAATCAAACTTTTAAAATCATAAACTTTCAGATTTATAAACTTTCCAATATTCAAATTTTCGTCCATAGCAATGTAATGAGAGTTTAATGTACTCATCGGTGTCCGAGCCCTTGTGGGCAATTGTCCATCACTGACGTAATCGATAAGAATACTTCTCATTCCTTCATCATTTGAAACGAATAATTATCCATAGTATTTCGAATCACAACACTATAAGTGTAATTACTCGATACAAACTAATCAGTTCATATCAAAATAAAATAAAAAAAATTCATCGCATTTATCTCTTAATGGAGATTTCAGACAATCAATATATATTTTCAATATCTCATGGATCTCACGATCAATTATTGTCAATACAATATTGTCAATAAATGTTTAGAGCCCTGAAACATTAATAGTATATATTGATTGTTTCAGATGTCCACGTCGATTTTCCTAAATAATTTCAATACTTTGAATCTGTAACATATCAAATAAAAATAGACCATTTACAAAATTAATATTCGAACATAAATGTTATTTGTTGTCATAACTAATTTAGTTAAACATACCATGAGTAACATTTATAACAAAAACCAATTAAGATATATTAAGTAATGTTTGCATTTTCTTTCAAAGAACGATAGCAACGTTGTAAATGGTTTTTTCTTGGACCCAAATATACAAATTCATTTTAAAACGACGAAATGTACAGTGCATATGTAAATATCTTGCTGGTAACTCGTGTCACATTTGATACGAACATTTTTGCAACTCAGTTCCTGTGCCTGATAGATAAACTTCTCGTGTCTCATGTAGTATGTAAGTCGCGTATTATACGCATACTCGTTATTTGAAATTGTACAGAGTATATACGATTACGCAATTCTCATAACAGATAGCTTTGAACTAAATTAATACTGTACTTAACTAGCTGTAAGCAGAACCTTTAACATTAGACATTTATTACATGAATGTTGACGAAGAACGGTAGATATATTCCAGGAAGTAACATGTTCAAGAGATAATCACCGGTTTGTATTTGTATATTTTGACATTTATAAGACTTTATTTTAACAATTTTAATCAGAACTTTCCATTTAATGTCATATGGTAACATAATTTCTTTTCATTAGTTAATCCCTTTTACTTGAACACAATAAATTACATCTGTCATGATAAAGTTTTTGTTGAAACAATTAAATTTGATATGATAAGTTTCAAAATAGAAATTCATGTGTAAATGCACATGTTACAGTCTATAGTAATAAGTGTAAAATTCTTGTACATGGTTTTTCTCATAATGATAGAACGATATTATAAAAGAATAGTTAAATATTCGTAATGCGCAGTTACAAATATATTAGCATGAAATTTCCGTATATAGTTTTTGAAAATTTGTTAATTAGTTATCATAGACATTGTAGTCCAGTGCCCACTATAATAAACAAATCTTATTTACAAATTGTAGTTTTCTATTAAATGTACATAACATAACGTTCATAACATACGTTATGTTCGTAGAACGCAGAATAATAACAATAAGAATTTAGTTAGGAATGTTAAAACACCAAATTAATTGATAAAGATATATATATATATATGTGTGTATAACAAAATCTTTGTCGTCCTTTTTAACACCATGATAGTAACGATGCATTTAATTATAGTTTAGTCGATACTTGTCTGCAAAAATGGTCGGTGTAGTAGTTACAAATATTTCAGTAGCATTATCTTGTTATTTCTGTACATTTTGTGTTTTACATGAAACCGTTAAAAAAGTTACTAACAATTAAGTCACTAATACTACTCTTGTGCGATAAAATAATGCAGAAACTTTCCAACAAAATTTCAACGCTTAAACAGAAAAATGTTCATCCTTGTGAAAAATGTAAATATATTCAATACAATATATATGTTTAGCTTAAAATATTTCATATATCTTAAATACATAATCGTTTAAAGTACAACTCAATACTAAAGATTATATTTTCATTTAATAATCATG
Source organism: Megachile willughbiella (assembly GCA_945859595.2). Taxonomy (NCBI): domain Eukaryota; kingdom Metazoa; phylum Arthropoda; class Insecta; order Hymenoptera; family Megachilidae; genus Megachile; species Megachile willughbiella. Next base: position 7,998,430 of record OX243807.1, read on the forward strand.
AATTTAATATTTACAAATAATTTATTTTATTGTACGCCTGGTGGTTCCTACAAACATAGAGCTTCTGAATCAAAATAAATCTTTCCACTTTCAACAAAATACGGAATAGAATATTTATTTATTTTTGTTAATGAAGTTACATTAGAATTATATAAATTTTGTCTCTTTGCCACAGAATTTTATTCAGTTAAAATAAAATTGACAAATGATTGAATATTACGCAACATGTAATAGTGTCTTTCACATGACAGAAATTATACCTTTAGACAAAATAAACAAAAGTGTATTGTTTTTAATAATCATATTATACCTTTTTCTAGAAACATAATCTTTTAAATTATAGAAACAAAAGACTTATTACAGCGTAGTCTCGTTATATAACTTTCATTTATATGGCTTGTTAAGCAAATGTACTAACAGCCCTTCAGGGTCATATAGTGAGACTTCACTATACATATTGTTAAGTTCTAAAAGCAATGTATGAAATATTATAACGTAAGATAATAAGGGAAGACGATAAAGTTTCGAACTATGCAGTATAATTATACATTATTATTTGTTAGGGATATCGTATTTTACAAAATAATGTTAATTTTTAAAGTTTACTTTCTAACTAGTATTAACAATGAGTAAAACTCATTTTTTTCTTTGCAACCGTCTCATATTGAGATATGCACCAAATAAGATGTTTACAAAACTTGCAATCAGAAAGTATGTAATTTACTATTCACTTGATTTCAATGTAACACTATTAGTGAGGTAATGTTTGATGTACCTGAATTATAATCAATAGATAATATGAAATGTGTATAATTTGATTTGATTCCTTGTAATGTACAAAGCCTTCATACTCAATCTTATATGCACAAACAATTTTTCTCTCTTTTGTTTTGTGGAACAGTATTTAGTCGGTTTCACGATTTTAATTAAACTTTCCTGCCTCATGTACAAAGATACTGTCAGTCTCTTATTTTAAAGATATTGGCAGTTTCTTTATGCCCTGAATAAAATTACATACAGAAATGGTTCTTTCTTCACATCTATTTAAATATATCAATTTTCGCCATATTTATTGAAATTAGTTTCTTCTAATTTGCAACACTAGGCCATACTTTATCTAAACTGCGTCTACGACAATCTCTAACGAACGGAAAAATGTAATTCTTCAAAAATTAATCAGATAAATAATATGAGATTTAAAGTTGTTAAAGTAAAAGCAAAACCAATAACAGTAATTAATGTTTAATTTTGAAATTTGTCACTTTACATAGTAATAAACAAACGTCATAGATCATATAATACACAAGTATTTTTTCGTAGTAGTTAAAAAATCAGACTTTCTAGGCCTGCAGCCTATGAAACGGAGTTACATTATACATTGTATTTCTGTTGGACTTTAATCTAATCACAGTTTATTCTGATGCATGAATTAACGTAAGTTTATCAGCCACGATTTTTGTGACGAGATTATTAAAAAAAAGAACAAACTTCTAATATACCTTTTTCCACACATTCCAATCACAATTTTATCCCAGTAATACTACCCTTACCCTGGACCATTTGGAATCGTTTCACCATCAAATAATCATATACTCTAATTTAATAAAATTTGCCAGCACAAAAACTTTTACTATCTCAACGTTCTTTCTATTTAAAGCCTTAAGAAAGTCCTATTTAGTTTACCTCAGCATTACAAACTAAATATTTTTAGATAGTTCTTTTTATTAATCGCTGTCAATTATCATCCTCAACAATACGTGCATGATCATTGCGATCCAAGGTATTGGCGTATCTTCTCACTTTGTATTGTACAGGTATAATAATATACCAACAGTTTAGCGTTTCTTACATTAAGTTCCATACATTTAGTAAAGACAATGTATAGAGAGGAATCAACTTTCAATTTTTTTTACATATAATCCGTAGCAATAATTAAAACGAATATTCAAAGCATACACATAATTAGCTATACATAATTTATAGGGTAACGCATAAAGTAAGACAAATCACTTTAACATCGTTTACGTTCTCTAAAATTCCATTATCAAGAAATGTTAATGCTTATCCAATTTTTATGTATATATATATGCGTGTATTTTTCATATGTATATAAATATTTTTATCAGTAAATTCACATTAGTATACAAATACGAATGAACCAAACAGAAAAATTACGTTTAAACGTTTCTCATTTGATTATTCAATGATATTAAAAATATACATAGAATTAAAAAAGATCCAACATCCAGTTGGGCAAAAAATGCTATGCACATGACTTATCATTTTAGAAGCGATTTTTCTTTTTTTATACAAATACAAAACACGAATTTTATTATTGATGTAATTGAAATTAAATACTGTTACATTATTGTCACGTTTAATGAGATATCAAAAAATGTGAATTTAAAAGAAAAATAACAAAAAATTTCTGGCCTTAAAATTCATTTTACTATTTTTGCAACATCCTGACTGCCACGTTAAACTTATTGAAGATTTCAATAGTAGTATTTCTCTTTAAAATAATCTTCTTCATTCAAAATAAAAAAAAAAAAAAAAAATAAAAAAAAAATAAAAAAAAAATAAAAAAAAAGAAACGAAAATGAAATAGCAAAACTGTGCAAAATAAAAGAACAATATTAAAATATTATTTTTCAAACAAGTGAATTTACTAATAAAAAGATATTTATGTATGTATCTTAAATATACCGTACTTATTCCTTGATGTAATCAACGGCATTACACCAAATTTGAAATGTATCATCGAGATACAATTAATGTAAGTTGTGCTACAGGACTGAGGCTAAAGCAAAATGTTTTACAGCACCACGAGTTAAACTGAAATAATTAATATCTTAATGCATTTACAGTTGATAACAAATTCTTTCTGTATATTCAACATCACGATTAATCATTTCAGATATATAAAAAAGAAAAAATTAAAAGGCAGTATTATAAATGTAAAGTATAATTATACGTATTGGTAATTATTTTGTAGTTCAGAAGATTGGTTTTTTCTTCGCTCAATATTCATTATTTCAATTTCTGTACGCATATTAGTAACAAATATATTATATGCGTTCTTTTGCTACAATGTATAGGTACATGTAATTATATAACATCTAAAGCCAAGCTCCTGTAATATACACAACGTTTTGAGGCACTTAAATGTGTGCTCAAAGACCATATTTTCTGACAACTCTTATTATTACTTGCCAAAGCATAATCCTAAATTGTATGTTATCTTGTGTAACAGTAATATTAAAAAGAAAAGTCAGTGCCGTAAATAGGTGCCTAAATATGTCATAACAATTATCATTTCTTTCTTTCAACTTGAAACGAACGCAAAACTAAAATCTGTTTGGTATCATTTCCAGAATATCAATAACAAGTAGTTTATTTTATTATTTCTGATTCACCTGGAATACAAATTTTTAAAGCTTCTAGCAGAGACTAGAATGTATTTGAGGCAATATGGAATGTTATATTTTCGAGATATATAAATATCCTAATTTAATGTTCCTGTATTATATTTTTCGCTTTATCATGTATGTACTATGTCTTAAAAACTATCAATAATTTCATAGTAAGTATACCAAATTTATATCTTTGTTTTACAATATAATGATTACATTCTTGTGAAATGACATTCTTCAATTTTTTAACATTCTTGATAAGTCTAATAGACAATATATTCGTTAATAATAAGTTTTATCGTAGAAAATATTAATTATTAAGTAATAAAGAAAATATAACATACCAATATTTATTCGTGTTTGGTTTAAATGAAAAGTAATATCCCTGTAAATTAGAACTATACCAATATTTTATTATTGTTAATTATAAAACAATAATAAAATGTTATAATTGTGACGTGACAATAAACGATAATATAATAATGCTTCAATTATATTACTAGTATAAATTTAATAGCTACATTAGATTGTAATAATTATATTTCTACTGTTAATGTTAAAGATGATCCAGTATACATCGCTTTAGACAATAACAGTAAGATCATAAGTAATACCTTGTATGTAAAGCACTTTTTTTATTTTTCCCTCATTTTGATTCTTCCTTTCTTTCATAAAAACTATAATTCAAACAATACAGCAAATAGTTAATTTGTACATTAATTGTTTATAGTTTTATGTTATTTAGTGTAACTGTCATTAATATTCTGGAAATTATGCAAAACTTGCCTATAAATACTTGTAATGATATATATATAAAAAAATTATGAGAAACAGAACTTAATTTCTTTTTTTTTTCCTTTTAATAAATATTCTTAACATTTATCTGCTTTAAAAATTACATTCTCTTTTTCAATTGAATAAATCAGAATTCTGTTTGAGAATAAATTTCGTTGCATTCTGAACATTCATTAAGCTGTACGCGCATAGCAAGGTTTTGGCACAAAGATAAACATTTCCCAGTTACGGCCCTGTGCTATGAAAAGGGAGAGGAGAAAGGAATTAAAAGATTAATACCTTAGTTTAACATTTTTACAAGCTAACAAATATGTACCTCCAAAATCACAGAACCAAAGCAATAACAATACTCTTCTACACAATGTATTATCCTGCCAGCAAACATATTCTTTTAAATATGCAGCGAATTAGAGTTTCTTCAAACAATTCTTTATGATTCATAGTTAATTGATACCACATTCATTGTAGGCGAAGTCACTGTACAATGTAAAAAGTTTTCTTCATACCCACTATATCCAGTGCAGGATAAAAGCAGTGGTACATAATCCATATAATCCAGATGAAGAATAACAGCTAAATATTGAAATTCATTGTGGTAGTATCTGTAAAGTTGCTTAGTTCACTACATTTTTAATTCTACTCATTAGTTCAATTCTGCTTACTTGTCCAAAAAAATAATAATAATGTCAATAATATTTACTTACATATTGATTTACACATTTCCATCCCTTTCATCTGTTTTATGCTTTGTACAAGGTAGTTCACGACAGTGCTGTGCTACTTGGGCATAGCTCGGCTTCAGAAGATCCTAAAGCAAAACAAAAAAAGATTTAGTTAAACTTTCTTTTTATTTTAGATTGTCCAAAATTTTCATAAAACACTAAGTATGCATTTTTTAATACTGCATTGATATCTAAACAAAGTGAACAAAGTATGTGTATAGACTTGTTAAAATCAATGACAAATATAATTTTTACAACAATAAAAATCATTACTTGAAGAAAAAAATATACTTACTACAGGAAAAGTAGAAGTCACTCCCACTTGTGACTGGGAATTTTGTGAGGCAGTAGAGGAATTACATTCACACCTAGATACTTGTTCAGAATCTTCCGCTGTGTGTGCATTTGAAACAGCCTCGTCCACTCCATTCACCATGTTTGAATCGTCAGTCTTTACAGATCTGTCAGCGGTGCATTTCAATAATAAAGGACTAAACCTGAACGTGCATAATTATAATAGACATATATTGAATACATATTAAATAATTACAACTGTGCACCTTAAAATACCATGCACAAATATAAGACAGCCACTATTATATACATTTCCATTCAAAATCGCTACATAGTTAAAGGGAACGGGTCTTGCAAGATTGCAACACTTATTTAACAAACCAGTATACACATCATTTATTTACTTCCACTGACAATGAATCTATAGTCATCAATTAATAATGAACCATGATTTTTATTATATTTATGTGCCAAATATTACAGCTTAACTTTGTATTAAAAATTAAGATTTTAATTGAAATGCCTTTAACAGTAACTTGAAAATAAACAATTAATAATTGTAATATGATATAATATAATATAACGTAATATTATAATAATAGTAATAGTAGTAATAATAATAATAGTTATAGTAATAGTAATAATAGTGGTAATAATGATGATGCTCATAATGGTAATAGCAATGATAATAATAACCATATGACAATAGTGATGATTAAGACTATAGAAATGATGATAGTGATAATGGTAATCATAATAATAAATAAAGAAATAGTATCAATATAGGTAACAATAGCAATAGTAGAAGAAGCAGCAATAGTAGTAATAGCAATAATAGTAGTGATGATAGTGGTGGTAGTAATAGTAGTAGTAATAATAACAGGGTAGCAACAACAGTGATAATTAAAGTAGTAATATCACTAGTAGCAATAATCAAACTAACCTTAATCACTGATGGCAATGATATTTATAATAACTATCATGGTAACACGAGCGGAAGTGATTATGTCAGAATCAACGACGCTGATAACGGTACCAACAAGAACAAAAATTTTTATAAAAATGATATTAATGATAAGTGTACTATTAATGGTAGCAATAGTGTAAAAGGAGATGATGGTAATAACACTGGTATTAGTAGTATTAATAGTGAAAAGAATTGTGATAATGAGAATGATAATAATGATGACAGTGACAAAATAATAATATTAATAATAATAAATCATATATTGAAGAACCCTGAATAATATAATAGTCCATATGTATTGTTCATTTGCCACAGTATTACAGGCAAGAATTATTTTATAAATTGTGCTACCACAAAGTACTGCATACATCCTTTGCATACATACACATTGCAACACTTTGTCATATTTAATCACCATAGAAGAATGATAAAACTTCTGACTACCTAGTATCAATTGAATACCTCGATTTTGAGCATTTTACACTTTAAAACTTGCTCTTTTATCGAGTGGAGCACCAGCTCTTATCCAAAAAACACCTACTCTTCGGTAAAAGAATCATACTAGCGAGGCATTCCAAACAATATTAGACAACTTTACACTCGACGGAAAAAGATAGCAATGAATAGAAATAAATGGCAAATTGGAACAACTGAGCACGCCTACAAAATTAACCACCATAGATAATAAAATAATGGTAAATTTAGGAAAGTTACACCTATTTCTTACTGCTTTACATATGAGTATAATGTAATTAAGAAAGGGAAAGTTCAATGATTAAAGCACAACCAGCAATTTTTTTTATAGAATTTCCAAATTTGCATATACATGTACATTAATGATAATTGGGATAAATCAGTTTTGAAGACACTTAAAATTCAACAGCTTATACCGTTAAAAAGACATCCTACGAATATTAATAAGAATAGAATAGAATAGTTGTAAAATATGTTTGGTATCTTTTATTAATATACTTGTTCAGTAATTAACAAATTAAAAAATAATATATAGACTATTTGTCATTAACATAACATAAAATTACTATCTTCCAAAACTAAAAATATGTATTTTAATGTTCATTATTTTTATTTTATTTTATCAGTATAATTACTTTATTATCTTCATCTATCTTATTTATGAATTAATGAATAAGCATAAACTTTAACATTACTATAATACCATACTAAAAAGAACATAATATCTACTGAACCTAATATACTACCATGGAAAACTACTTTCCCTTTCCTTCTTATAGATGATATAAAAATATAGGTGGACTACACGAATTTCACTAATATACATCCACCATACAGAGCATAGCACGCATATAATGCAGCCAACACTATCAAACACAGCTTAGCAATCTTTTCAGGCTTCATACGACTGCCTGCACATAAATCATTCTGATGTATTTGTGTGTATGTGCGCGCGTGTCATATGCATGTATATATTTGTATGTATTTATACATATGTACATAGTATATGCAATATATCATAAGAAGCAATTAGAGAGTTTTAACAACAGTATATAATAAGCAATACTTTTTCAAATCTGCTTTTATAATAAAAATATAGAATATACTTCCTACTACACACATGCACATACACAGGAAATGTATGTACATGTACAGACATATATACATATATGTATTGTATTCATATACTACATATATATGCAAATACATATATACATGTATTTATGCTGAATGTACACGTATACGTATGTACTTATGTACTTGTGCACGATTGTTTGTAGTGTGTGTCTGTGTGTGTTTGTACGCGCGCGTGTCATGTACGCATGTACATTTGAATAAATGAATGTATGTATGTATATATGTATGTGTGTATGTATGTATAAGAAGAAAGCACACTCACTTATCAGGAGATGACGGGGGAGTGAGGGTGATCGTGCTGAGAGCGATGTCTGTGGAGTCATTGTTGCTAACAGAAGCATTAGAGCTGACATTTGTAGATGCAACGGGAGTAGCTGATGTACTGCCAGAACCAGTTGGAGCCTCTAACGAACCAGCATGACCACCAGCACTTGATCCTGGACTCGCAGACCTACTGCTGTTACTTGTTGGTTGTTGATGATATTGTTGCGAAGTTCCTGCAGATTCTTTATCTTTAACGCTTTTCAATTTTGCGGTACCTTTAACTACGTCTGAAAGCCTATTCTGCGATTGCGTACAATCGGTACCAACAGTCTCTACCGAAGCATTATGGGATTTTGCAATATCTGCATCTAGGCCAGGAAGAGGAGGGAAAGCAGAAGCTTCCAAATCGAATTGTGCCCCTCGGTTACATTGTGTGTTATTATTACTGGCCGGGGTAGACTCTCTGATTGATGGTAAAGGGCTATTGTTAGCCTTTGACAATGACTCTTGATCTTTGATCCTACGGTGCATACGATGACGCGGAAATTGAACTCCAGAATCCAGAGTTTGAGCGTCATTTTCCTGGGATCCTTTAGAGTGGCTGCTATTGTACTGGGCCTCTCCAGGTGCTACGGTTGTATGTGAGGAATGGAACTTTGTGCCGGTTTGATAGGAAGAAGAAGTTGGCTTCACCGTAGGTAAGCTCGAAGTAAAAGTCGGAACTGTTGCTCCTAAAGATATTGGTGCTCCGCTTATAGGCGGATGAGAGGTACGCCCCATCGGTACCATGTTGCCTCCGCTATCCATCAATCCTGGTCTTTCGGGTCCATTTCTTTGTTTATTTCTATATTAAATACATACATATGTACATACACAAATCAATCAGTAACATAATAATATTAATAAATAATACAGCTTAAGCTGTTCAAAGTTAAACTAATATTTTAATTTTCTATTAAAAAAATATATAAATCTTTATTAAATAATATGATATAAAATGAAATATGCAATTCCGGTGACAAAAAAATTTAATACAACTCTACATTATTGAAAATAGTTATATAATATTAATTACATACCTGTGACGTGGATTGTATCTCGTATTATGTGGTTTAAACGTATTGTGTGGTGTAATACCGTTCATTGTGAAAACACTTGACATATCAAAATAAGTAGTACTTGCAGGTCCCCAAGGCATCATTCCAGCAGGATAAAATGGCTGATGCTACAAAAATATTTGGAACTAATAAATTGATGTACATAAATTTGTAAATTTCAATATACAAAAATCTAATCAGTTACATTTTTTTTAAACATAAGAAAAAAAATATTACTTACAAATACATGAACCTGATTGGCATATGGCGGCATAGTAGTTTGTGGCATAGTAGTACCATTTGTATAAAGGAACCGTTGCTGTCCAGCTGTATAACTATTTGGATCATAGACAGGCGGAGGCGGTGGTGTTCTATAACCATTTTTAATACCACTTACACCAGCAACTGCTGGTATTGGTAGCCTATTCATTGGTTTAGCTTTAATTCTTGCCATTATTGGCTTTCCCTAAATTATAAATAATGAAATACTAATGTTAAACGTTATCAAATATAACTATTTTGAACCTCGATGTATAATTGATATGAATATATTAACCTAAATACTTCAAGACATAACTTCATAAACATTTAATGCACACTACAATATATGCATGATTTTATACGAATCATGTACGAATCGCGTAATTAATATATATTTCTATATATACTCAATCTTTAAATATTTTTTAAGTTAATATATGATTCTAAATAAAAAAAATTTGTATTAAGAGCAAAACATTACCTGAAATTCCCGAACTTCCTCACGTAAAAACCTATAGGCCTTTTGAGCATCTTCGTCAGATTCAAATGTTACATACCAAGAACTATTATGGGCAAATTCACATGAAATAAACCTTGGACATCCTTCTCCAGAGAATAAATTCTATAATAAGAAATTTCATTCTATTAATGTAAAATGAATAAGAAGAGAAGTGATTCTTGTACTGTTAGTATCATGCATTTCTTCACCTTTACATCTTCTAGTGGCGTGTTATCTGGTATTTCACGAAGAATCACAATGCATCGTTTATGATTAGGTCTTACTTTTTGCCCTTCTTCATCAACTTGCACATTTGGAGATTCTCTCAAAACCTCCGTTATAAGTTTTATATCCTTCGTTAATTTCTTGACTTGGTTAAAATTTGCTACTGTCCATATTGGTACATATTGATCATTATCCATTTGTGATAATAAATATGTATCGTTAGCTAAATTTTCTCTGAAATAAAAGAAAATAAGGTCTAATAAGATGCAAGTTACTTCAGTAAAATAAAAGTATAATAAATGATTCCAATATAGACTGCATAATTTATATATACTTTGGAGGTTTTTATATATATCTGCAGTCTAATTATAATAAATAAAATACTGAACTGATATATCAAATGATATATCAAATGCTGTATATATTACCTGGAGAAATAATATTCAAGTTGCGAAGAGAGCATCTGTTTAAGTTGTTCCAAAGGTATACCAGGAGTTGATAAATCAGCCATTGGTGCAGGTTGATTTGGCACATCACCTAAAGCAGCAACATCTACTGGACCATAACCTGCAGCACCTCCTATACCTATAGCATGCTGCGGCGAAGGTTCTAGACTACCAACGCTCGCCTCCAAAATCAATTCATTTCCACTTGGAACGCCGTTCATGATGTTATATTCCAAATTGGATGCAGTATTTCCAATTGCACCCCCAACAGAACCCAATGGTTCAGGGGTGGCTGGATACACCGCCCCTGGTGGGAGCTTCCCAATGTCCCCATTCATGTACACGTACCCTATAAAGAATACAAAGTGTAATTAACAACAACTCTTTATATCATAATTCCTTACAAAGACAGCTAATATCCAATACATATTATACTTACATGTTAAAACATGTAACGTATAACTTTAGAAATTTAGTACATTTATAAAATTTAATAATAGAATAACAATAGAATTACGTTATATCTTGTTAAATAATTGACTACAAGATAATTAAACGATTTAAAAAATATTTTATTATATTTCCTAATATGTTCATTTTGTAATTTATATTAGATTAAGACATAATGAATAATCGTACAAAGTAAGAATTTTAAAAAATGATCTCTTGATTAATCTAAAAGTTAATTGATAAAATTATTTTTCATAATATTAAATAGGACTGCATTGTACTATTTCACAATTATATAAATTAGTTATAACAATACATAAAGCTCATAAATTTATCACCTTTATGTTGAAACCTCAGACAATCAATATATATTATAGTGGAATCTCGATCCATCGTTTCTGAAGGAACTGACTGAACTGAATGTTAATCTGGAAAAACCATAGATATGGGAACATAAGATTTAGGATTGGATTACTAGTGACTAAATGAATAAATGATACATACAGGAAAATGATTATTTTGGAAACGATCGATTGAGGTTTCACTATGTCAATGTCTGAATAGTTATTAACAATACTGAAACATTGACAATATTGTATTGACAATATGTACTGATCACCTGACATCTCTATTAAATGAAATATAAACTATTCAACTTAAAAATGTGAATATTGAAGTTTTAATGTTATGAGATTTTCCTAGAATTATATTTTGTAGAAATATGATTAACAATATGTACTATGCAAAATATCAGTCTGATGTAATACATTTGCAGTATCTATATATATACTCATACACGCATACATAAAGAACATGAACGTACACGCACCAGTTCTGCATGTGTATGTATCGCACGTATGATGCGCGCGCGCGTGTCATGTTCAATAACACATAGCCGTATGCACGATGTGTATATGTATGCGTACGTGTTATGCGCGCGCGCTCGCGGACGTATATGTGCGTGCTCAATGCATATATGTACGCGTATTTAAATTATATAAATTTATTTACACGAAAATCTCCGTGAAACACGAAAGAGTATAATATAAAAATAGAGTTGCAGCTTTTTTTCTATCCTCTTGAAATAGCTGTTTCGAGTAACACTGATCGAAACACGTAAAAACGACGTAGAATTTAAAATGATAATGTAAAAACGAGATATTTCACTGATACCGCTTGAAATTAAACTGAATGTTGATCGTACAAACCGTGCCACATGCTAAGATTTGCTCTCGTTCAGTATCAATGTGTAATCGTCAAGCATTCACACTTAAACGTCACATTGTATCCTTCTGATATAGTTCTTTGAGAAAGGTTACGGCATGAAAAGTAAAAATTTTGAAAAGGCAAGATATGCAATATGTTGGATGCGATTAGCCAAATATAGAGCGAGACGTTGGCCGGGCCAACACGTTCACGCACGCAGATTTGGTGACAACCACTTGGACAGTACACTTATGCGTATCGTATATCGTTACCGAAATCACCATTCATCCCGAAACAATCCCGGATTCCATGTGCCTTTATCAATAGGTGTTCTCGGCAGCTTCGTTTACTGGCTCGTTCTTCGGGTGTAAGTACCGTGAGCGCACACGGTTGTGCGCAAAAAACTCAACCTTATTCCTCGTTCTCAAGCTATGAATAGTTAGCCATAAGCATCTGCCCTCAATCCTCTACATCATTTGGATCAATGTGAGTCGCGCCGTTGTAGAATTGTATAAAATTCTTACCAAGAAGATGAATCAACTCAACACAATTTCTCAAGGAAACTACAAAATGGCCGACACAGAAAGGCACATGCCGTAGCTCGATGCATTGTGGGTCGTAAGTATGTAGCCCGACTATAGTGGTATCTGGTGGTTAAATTACCATGGCTCGTGCCCGGTAAGTTTAAATTTTTTTTAAAACGTCTTTTCCGGCGATTCTCGATGTGACAGCTTTTGGGAATTTCGCATTTCTTAACTTCGGGACTGAAATTTCGAAACTCTGAGATTTTTAAACCTTGGAACTGAAATTTTATGACTTTCGCCTTGGAATTTCAAAACAGCTGTCGCTACAGTTTGTAGGGCCCACATTAAAAATCGATATTATTGAAAATGACTATAGTAAATCATACGTCCCATTATACATCGCCACGTGTTTGCAATTCGAGAATTTCTAGATTTCTAAATTTCTCATTTAAAAAATTAAAAAATTGGAAATTTAGGCAAATGATCGCCCCTCCCTGCTCCCTCAAAATGCGGAACTGAATGTAAATGTTCCATTTGCGCGATAATGACGGTAATATGTTGGGACTTTGGAGTTTCGAACCTTTATTCGTTTCATCAAAATTCTATCTGGTTATATACCATCGTTATATGTATGTATATGAACAAAAATGTCTAAAGATACAGATGTACGAATGTAAATCAGTATTTTAGCAACAAAAGCAATAAATATACCATGTTCACAGAAATGAAAATGCGTTTACTAATACCAAATACCTCACATGTACGAATATAAAACAAATGAAAAACAATAAAAAATAGTTGGTAATACGTCCATTGCTTTAAAAACTAAAATAATGTATTTAAATACTTAACTTTAAAAATTACTTCTACTTAGATGTAAATTCTTACATACAAAGTAAAGATATTTTTTTTATAGTTATCCTTTTCTTTATAACATCAACTTAAACAGTACACTGTGTCTTTTTACTTAGTGAATATTATTATATAAAGAGGTAGTAGAAAAAATAAGTCACAATAGTGGTGAATTACCATTTATTTAGAACAGCCACATATTATCGAAAACAATTGATCTGTTATCAATACTGTTTAAAAAGGAAAAAATTGGCAATTCTCCCTCAAAATAAATCCATTACAATAAAACATGATTCTTTCAATAAATAATACAATCAATGTGGAATCAAAGGCACAAAACTTGGAAATGACAATGTAAAACCAGGCTCATTCACCTTACTATATAAACAAAACAAAGCATTCAGCATTACACACAAATAAATCAATCTGGAGTCTAAATAAATTCTTTTCAATGTTTCTCTGAACACGTCTATAGCGCCGAGATACATGCTACCTAATCCGAAAAAGAAGAGCCATCCGTTACTATTTGTATCTATTCCTTGTATATGTATTTTCTCAAATTACTAATTAATTATCACTACTACTTTAAAATGTGATGAGTTTAGTGAATTATCTATCATAAGGCTGCAAAATATTGCTTCCTACAACCTTACAAATGTCTGATTAGAATATTGTGCCTATATCGTTACTGTTATATATTTTTTATTGAAATATATATGTGTATATAATAGGATATCTCACGATGTATCAACAAGTATTAGTGACTGATACAGATAATTTAAGATGATAAGGTGTTGATGAAGGTGGAGTGTTCTTAGATAGTGGCATGGGTGTTTGCTGGTTAAAAACCATGGACTTTCAATTGGTCAGGTTTGGCCAGACCTGACTTTGTTAGCCACTGGCATATATTTTCTCGCTGGTCCCCCTGCAGCTGCAACACCTCCCCGTACTCTGGGTGCTCGATTACTGTCCCATTGCAGGCGAACTCCTAGAGACACAAATTTCCTGTTAAGTTATAACTTACTTATTTTTATTATTATTCCGCTTATTATGGATATTTAAACAAAGAAATAGTATAATTACATTGATAGTTACAATTTAGAAGTTCAGTATTTTTTTATAATCTTTTATTAGTAAGTAGAGAAATAAAATAAATGAAGAGAATAAAAGACATCAAAAAGTAGTGTTTACAAATATATGTATTATATCTGTAAATTATGTAAATATTAAGTAGCATATAATAATTTTGAATATGTACACCCACACAAAATAAAAGGAGCCATAATTTTAATAAAAAAAGTTTTGTGCAGATCATTTCTGTAAAATTTATATATTTTAAATATATATTTGATATATACTTGTATTTATGTAAACATGCAGTAATTACAATTAATATGTTGTTCAAACTCTACTTCAATAAAATATAAAAAATTATCTATACATTCTCATGTATGTCAAATTACACGCGCGCGCGTGCGCACATGTCACATACACAGATAAAACTCTAAATTTCTTTAAAAAGCGTTAAATTTACAGAATTAATACTTATATAAAAACAATTATCTACAAAATTATAAATTTAAACTGAGAAAATTGCAAAATTTTGTTTATATACACTTAAGTATGTCAAACATAGTTATTTCACTCCTATATGAAGAACATAAAAATGTTAATAAAAAATAAATTGATTAATTATATTTATTTAGAAAATGTGTGCTATGTATAATAATTGCAATTTGTTTTTAAAGTCATTTATATTTTATGCTAGGTAGTTGTTTGCATCAGTTCTATTTTTAGCATAGTATCTGACACTGACAAAATATTCAACACACAATTCGTATAACAATTACAACTTTGTTACCTTTTTACATGCTCTCACTATTTTCTTCAAGTCATATTCAGATGAAAGCCCTTGCACTGTTGTTAAGGTCTTACGACCATTTCGTTGTTGGATCCTTATATGCACAAGACCGTCTTGGACATCATCATCTGAACCCTTGATTGCATCTGCAAAGGGGTCTAAAAAAAAGAACACAAAATAATTCACATGATATCCGAATTTGTTCGATTTTACATTTGCACAGTAGATTTTCTCTTAAAACGTATGACTCATCTATAACGAGAAAAAGAATATGATTTAAAACGTTAATTGCGTACTATGATGCAAGCGAAAGACGCCATCGCCATTTTGGTAAAACTATCTTCGAGAATATGATCAACTGCAAAATAGAAAATATAATACTCACCGAATGTGTTGAGATTCTGGATGGACATACGACAAACAAAATATATCCCTGGAAGATATAGAATTGCAAAGTGCAAATGCAGCTGAGAAAATTCACGGATGACGTAGGATAACAGAAGCACCTCGCAAGAATACTGGTAAATCCAAAAAACCTTATGCAGAGGCTGAACTTAACCGGAAGTAAAAGTTGCATTTGTCATGAACAGTGGGTGGGGTTACGCATGCGCTCTTTCGATTCCATAAGCTGCATTTACATGAAATAAATGTTGCATCGTTTAATTGGCTGTCGATTTATTATTATTAA
Source organism: Megachile willughbiella (assembly GCA_945859595.2). NCBI lineage: Eukaryota > Metazoa > Arthropoda > Insecta > Hymenoptera > Megachilidae > Megachile > Megachile willughbiella. The sequence continues at coordinate 8,014,605 of OX243807.1, forward strand.
CAATGTAAATGTAAAATGTATTAACAGCTTTCGTAAATAAAAAGAATCTTCTCCCCTTTACATACATTTTCGATACGAAATGAACATCGTACCCCGTTCTACGAAAAAATACAATAACTATAAAACAATTCGAACAATTTAATAGTTCGTGAAGTTCATCTATATTTGCTTTTGCCTTCGTGATCATATACATAGCGGCGAAAATAAACAATTAATGAAAACCTAATGATGGAGTAAATGTACATATGAGCATACAAAATAAAATAAATATTATATTTAATTCTTTTAATATGTTCGTATATTATATGTATATCGACAAAAAATGTATTTCGCCCAATGAACGAAATATACTGCAATCGATAAGAATTAGAAATTATGAAACTTTCTAGCCACTGAGTATATACGTTTAATGTCAAGATTATCACAAAAGCGCATGTGCATTTCCATAGATTACATTATATGTAGAATAGAACAGAGTTAACATGCGCAGAATGAATGAGAGTTTGTCATGTTAGATATATTGGGTTATATTATATATGTGCAATTCACATCTGTAAAATACATACATTACATACACAAGCATAAAACTACGATTAACATATAGCGCACTATAGCGGTAGATTTTAGAAACATTCATGTTTGGTCTTTTAGTTGTTACAGACTTGATGGTTTTAATGTATGGTATGAAATGAAATAACCAATGAAATGGTCGTCTCTTCAGACTTAATTATACTGCATTTAATTTAGTTGTATATAATACATTTATTATTTTATATTGTATTATAATTTAAAATAAGTATTAAGTAATTAATATATATTATAATTCATTGCTTCTGTTCTACTGTTATCTATGAAAAGTTAAAGTAAACTTTTATAAGGAAACTGACAAATACATCATGTTGGATTTTTAAAAGAAGAATTAAATATTGGACTTCATTAATTTTGAATTTATCTACATCAAACTATGGCCAGCCCTCGAACTCGAAGAGTTTTGAATGAACTTAAACCTAAAGATGAAAATAATGTAATGTATTTATTTAGCATTTTTTGTTAATACTGTTCCATATGTTAATCTCATTGCATATCATTGTTTTACAGAAATGTTTTGAATGTGGTACTCTTAATCCACAGTGGGTTTCTGTTACCTACGGTATATGGATTTGTCTTGAATGTTCTGGGAAACACAGAGGACTTGGTGTTCATTTATCATTTGTTCGATCTATTTCCATGGATAAATGGAAAGACTTAGAATTAGAAAAAATGAAAGTTGGTGGAAATAGAAATGCTCGTGAATTCTTTGAATCTCAACCAGATTGGGATGATAGTATGTCAATATCACAAAAGTATAATACTAAAGCAGCAGCATTATATAGAGATAAGGTATATATGGTTCTTTAAAACTGTTTTAATAAATATTATAACAATATGTATTATTTCAAACACTCAAACTTATTTTATACGAATTATAAGATTGCAACATTAGCACGTGGAGAAAGTTGGAGTCCTACTACTTCTATGGCTAAAGATTTTCAACCTTCGATGTATTGGGAGAATCAACAAGAAAATTCATCATATCAGAGCGATGTATCTAATTCTTATCAAAATTTTGTTGCAAATAGTTATAAAGCTCAAACAGAAGCCTTCTTTGTCAGAAAACAGACTGAAAATGCTAATCGCCCTGAGTAAATATTCATTTTTATATACATTTAATGCTTTTCAAATTTGAATTAACAATATTTATGAATGCAAACAATGTGTTGAATTGATAATATGTGAATTCATTTATATTTTTACAGTAATATTCCACCTAGTCAAGGTGGCAAATATGGAGGATTTGGTTATCAAATGGATCCACCACCTAGAAGTTCATCGCAAGAATTTTTTGACACTGCAGTTTCTTCTTTAGCAAGTGTAAGATAATTAATTACGAATAATTACGAAATAATGAAATAAGTTTCATAACTTATACATTTTTAGGGATGGTCAATATTTTCTTCATCTGCATCAAAAATAGCAAATATAGCTACAGAAAATGCTATGAAAATTGGAGAATTCGCTTCGCAAAAGGTATAAGGAATATGAAAGTTATAACTTTGTTAATATGAAAGTAGAAACATTAATTTGTTTTGTATTTAATATATTTTGCTTATATATTTATAAAAAGTTGCGTTTTTAGTTATATCTTTATTTTTTGCTTTGTTTTATTTTGTTTTTAATAGGTTCGTGATGGTACTTTGTTGGAAGAAGTTGGAGCTCAAGTTAATAGTTTAGCTGCAAAGGTAGATAGTTAAATATTATAAATGTGTTTGCTTTAATACGTATTAAATACTTTGATTTTTAATTAATACTTGGAAATGGATGTGAATTATTTTCCTTTCTTCAATTTTAAATGATGAACTTCTACTCATGTTCTTTAATAATTGGTAAATAGTTTGTTCCCATTCATGTTTTGATATAGGTCGGAGATTTAGGAAGAAGAGGATGGGGTGATATTGGGGGAAAAAATTCACTTGAACAAAACCAATATAATACGACCGAAAATTATCAAAATTCTACTGTTTACCAAAATTATGATGCAGTTCAACCTCATTCCACTGAAAAGACATCTTTAATGAAAACATCACAGTCAAAGTAAGTTAATTAAATGCTAAAATTTATATTTATATTTTTTATTTATTAAATTAGAAAAGATGTATATTGTAAAAGTAATTGAAATATTTAATATAATTTTGTAAACAAATTAGTTCTAAAGAATTTATTAATGAATACATAGTTTTGTTAATTGAAAAATTTGTAATTGTACAATCATGGACATATTTTACTTTACGTAGTTAGAAATGTTATTTTTTTTTTTAGTAAGCATGAAACAGTGAACTAATTTTAATATAAAATATAAACTTATTGTATTTTAGAACAAATGTATCAACTGCAAATTCTTCAAATTATGAATGGGATTGGGGTAATGAAACAAAGCAGAATGTAAATGAAACTATGGACTCTAAATCAGTTGCAAAAAAATCGAGGAATAAAGTTAAAGAAGAAGATCTAATTAATTTTGGCACTGATAATAATCCATCCAGTTGGGATTCAAAATTGGAAGATGATGCATGGGAAATACTAAAAGATTAATTGTTATTTCTTAATTAGCAAATTTATATTAAAATTCAAGATCTACAAAAGTCTTTTCCATCATATAGATTTTGAATTTGTATGAATTACTGTAACAAGGATTATTGAAATGAACTTATTTTTATTTGAATTCTACCTGTTCATTTAAAACAAATATACATATGTATGAAAAAGTAAATATTCATTTATAAGCATGTGTGCACATCTATATGAATTTGTTATACGCTTTAAAAGAGCGTAAATAAACGAATATGTTGTAAATTAATGTATTCCTGAGTTTTGGTTCTAAGTGAACACTTACCAAAGCAAAGAGGTACATTAGTACTATATATTTATGTTAATAGTTGTGCCAGCTTCAGTTTATTTGCTCTGCATTCAATACATGTTATTAATTAACATATGTAATTTGTGTTCATACAAACTATATAATTTGTATTTTAGAAGTGACAGATATACTAAATGATAATTTTTTATAAAGGAAAAAATATATAATGACCCATTTATTTTACATTTGCATGAATATGTTATCTGAAATAGAATAATTGCATATTATTACAATCATGTATAGTAGATGTTATAAACATTTTGCTGCGAGTAGTTCATTTTATTACTTTCTTTTATACACAATATGATGTTTAATACAAAGTATTAATCTATATCTTATAAAGTGATTTTAGATTTACAATCAGACTTTACTATCTGGAACTTCTAAAGTCTTTCTGTTGCGTACAAACAGTTTTGTATCAAAAACATATACATAAAATATACCTCTGTTAAAATAAAATTTATTGATGTTGTTATGTACATAATCACATAAAATAACTAAACCTATTATAAGGAATATGTATTCTTCCCTGGATATACTTTCCTAATATGTCTCTTATTATAAATACTACCAACATATTCTAAAAGATGTTTCTGATATTTTGGCCAAGATTTCTCTTCTATTTTCGATAACAAAGAATATAGAATATTCATATCTTCTGTTGATAAATCAAAGAATGGTGGTTCTTCAGAGCAAGAGCGATAAAGAAAATTATATATTGCTCTAGAATAATAAAAGATAATTCTTAATAATATTAGATATATAAACTGACTACAAAAAAATCAGTAAGATAATACATATACCTCAAATCATAACCTAATTCTGAAGGAGGTGGATGATCTTCAAATAACTGTATGAATAATAATGCTTCTGGAACAAGACTATCTCCAGGATGATATAAACCACAATTTAACCATTTGTTTAATAATTGATCTTCACTTTCTGCTATTAATGAATATTCAGCAATCTTTGATTCAATGTGTTTAGGAGAAATGTGTGGCAACATTTCTGATATAGCAGCAATATTGTCAGGTCCATATTTTCTTAAAGCTTCTAATAATGTCTTTTTGTCTTTAGTACTCCACTTTACATTTGATTCGAGTTCATCTTCATTACTTTCCGTGTTATTCTTCTTTTGCTGACGTTTATTGTTTTTTATATTTTTTTTCGTTTTAGCAATATTCATTTTTACATTAAACGGTACAAAAGGACACAATTCATTTCCTTTTGTTTTGTGTAAAATAGAATAAGAGAAACCGTCACGATCACAAAGTTCTGTTTGATGTAAACAAATATTTTTATTTATGTCGGCAAATCTGAATCATGGTGTGTGTAATATAGGTGTATATTCACATCTCTAAAGACGAACGGTGTGTAGTATGCATGTATACATGTGTATGTATATGTATGTAATCTGCCGTCAGTACAGTCAAAGTACTGTAGTTACGGTGCTATATTTGCTATAATGCGGATACGAGTTCGGTACCACATGTTCTGAATTTAATTCCTTTCTCTTGAGACATTTCCACTGTTGTATAGACAGCTGTGATAGCTGTTTTGATATAAACTGCCACATTTAACTTAAGGTAAATTTTAATATAATATTACAGGATTATAGTTAATAATACAATAACAATATGACATTAACAATAATTTAAAAAGCAAAAATTCAGTTTCTTAGTTTGAGATATTAAACACTTACATTGGGATACTATTTTTTCACTTAAATTTTTAATGCTGTTTGTTTCCATATGTTCAAATAATCAGAATATTACATTATTTTATTTCAGAAACTGCATTAAAGATGAATGTAACAATGAATGCTAAACAAGTTCGACAAGCTTATATTGACTTTTTTAAAAGTAAAGGTCATGAATATGTTCATTCTAGTTCTACAATACCACATGATGATCCAACATTATTATTTACAAATGCTGGAATGAACCAGGTAAGACATTAATATAAATATCATTTCTTAAAATTTATCCTTTTTTGTATTTATTGTGGTCTGTTTCAGTTTAAACCAATATTTTTAGGAACTGTGGATCCAAATAGCGATATGGCTAAATGGGTAAGAGTTGTTAATAGTCAAAAATGTATTAGAGCTGGAGGAAAACATAATGATTTGGATGATGTTGGAAAAGATGTTTATCATCATACATTTTTTGAAATGATGGGAAATTGGTCTTTTGGAGATTATTTTAAAGTAATGTATTATACACGTAATATATATAATTTATTGCAATATTATCATTACAATTTCCAGACTTATGTTTTATTTCTTAGAAAGAAATATGTACTTGGGCTTGGGAATTTTTGACAGTTACATTAAGATTACCAGTTGATCGATTATATGTAACTTATTTTGGAGGAGATGAGAAAAATAATTTAGATTCCGATGAGGAATGTAAAGAAATCTGGCTGTCTTTAGGGTAATTGAATGATTATTATTAAATTTCAGCTTATTAATAACTGTCTTCTGTAAATGAACTATAATCAATTCTTGTTCATTTTCTTAGAGTGTCTCCTACTCATATATTGCCAGGAAATATGAAAGACAATTTTTGGGAAATGGGAGAAACAGGTCCATGTGGACCATGTAGTGAGATACATTATGATCGTATTGGTAATAGAGAAGCAGCTCATCTAGTGAATCAAGATGACCCTGATGTTCTTGAAATTTGGAATCTTGTATTTATACAGTTTAATAGGTATATAATTTATAATTGATGAAATATATCTTATTTATTTAATGTTTTATATTATTTTAGAGAATCTGATGGATCTTTAAAATCATTGCCAAAGAAACATATTGATTGTGGGCTGGGCTTAGAAAGATTGGTATCTGTTATTCAAAATAAACATGCTAATTATGATACAGATCTATTTGTACCATTATTTGATGCAATACAAAAAGGTACAGGTGCACCACCTTATCAAGGAAAGGTAGGCATAGATGATAAAGAAGGAATAGATATGGCATATAGGGTTTTGGCAGATCATGCACGAACTATTACAATTGCACTTTCTGATGGAGGTGTACCAGATAATACAGGTAGAGGGTAAGTTAAGTATATAAATACTTAATACTTATTTGTATATTATGTTATATTAACCATAACATAAATTACAATTCAGGTATGTGTTAAGAAGAATCTTGAGACGCGCTGTGCGTTACGCAACCGAAAAATTAAATGCTAAACCTGGCTTTTTTGCAACATTAGTTAATGTGGTTGTAGAAATTCTTGGTAAATATTTACATTCTTAATTTTTAATGTAACTTATATAACTTCTTCTGTTAAGTAATTACTTTATAATTCTAATCATCTATAGGTGATACCTTCCCTGAAGTAACAAAAGATCCACAGTACATAATTGATACCATTAATGAAGAAGAAGAACAGTTCCTTAAAACTTTATCACGTGGTCGCAATTTATTGAATCGTACTATAGCAAAATTAGAATCATCAAATATTCTTCCAGGAGATATTGCATGGCGTTTATATGATACATACGGTTTCCCAGTAGATTTAACACAACTTATGACTGAAGAAAAAGGATTAAAAATTGATATGGCTGGTTATGAGGAAGCAAAGAAACAAGCTCAGGTATTGTATAGAATAGTTTACAGTAATAATTTGGAGATATATTATTTATAGAATATGTAAAAGTACTTTATTTGTTACAGATTATTTCACAAAATAAATGTGGTGGTGTAGATGATCAAATTAACTTAGATGTTCATGCAATTACTGAACTACAAAATAAAGGAATTAAACCTACTAACGATTTACCAAAATACAATTACACAGTTACCGGTAATAAATTATACGAGGAATACGAATTTGCTCCATGTACTGGTACTGTAATTGCTCTTAGACGTGATAAGACTTTTGTTGATGAAGTATCATCGGGAGAAGAAGTTGGAATTTTATTAGATCAAACAAACTTTTATGCAGAACAAGGTGGACAGATATATGATGAAGGATTTTTAGTCAAAACTGATGATGAAGTAAATAAATAAAATATTTGAACGTATACATATATATATATGTATACATTATAAGAAACTAACAATATTTATTTTTCAAGGATACTGAGGTTCGTATAAAGAATGTTCAAGTTAGAGGTGGCTATGTTTTGCATATTGGAACTGTTGGTCAAGGAACATTAAAAAAGAACGACAAGGTTTATTTAAACGTAGATACTACCAGAAGGAGATTCTTAATGAGCAACCACACTGCAACTCATGTTCTTAATTATGCACTTCGAAAAGTATTAGGTGCGGAAGTTGATCAGAAAGGTTCCTTAGTTGCACCTGATCGTCTTCGTTTTGATTTTACAAATAAAGGGGCAATGACTACAGAGCAAGTAAAAACAGCTGAAGAAATAACGAACAATATAGTAAAAGAAAATAAGAAAGTTTATGCTAAAGAAAGTAGTTTAGCCCTAGCAAAGACTATTCAAGGCTTACGTGCTATGTTCGAAGAAACGTATCCTGATCCTGTGAGAATTGTTAGCATTGGTATACCAGTTGAAGAATTAGAGAAAGATCCCTTAGGTCCTGCTGCAACACAGACTAGCGTAGAATTTTGTGGTGGAACACATCTACATTATACGAAACATATGGAGGATTTTATCATAGCTAGTGAAGAAGCTATTGCTAAAGGTATTAGACGTATAGTAGCTCTTACTGGTCCTGAAGCAACAAAAGCTCAGAAGAAGGCAGCTGTGTTGCAAAACCATTTGGAACAACTTCAAGCAGCTATAGCTAATGATAAGAATGGTACTAATAGCAAAGAACATGTAAAAAAGATCGTTGAATTAGCAGATGACGTCTCACGTGCTACAATTTCAAGTTGGAAAAAGGATAATATGCGTAAAATGTTAAAAGATTTAAAAAAGATGCTTGATGACAAAGAACGTACAGCAAAAGCTGCAATCGCTAATGCAGTGGTAGATACTATTCAACAAATAATTCAGCAAAATGTAGGGTGCCCAGTATTGGTCGAAACATTACAAGCATATAGTAATACAAAAGCGTTGGATTCTGCTCTTAAAAAAATAAAAGCTATATCTCCGGAAACAAGTGCATTACTTGTAACCGTAGATCCTGATGCTAATAAAATTTTTGCACTTAGTATGGTATCCAAGTCTGCTATAAATAAAGGATTGAAAGCAAATGAATGGATTCAAGAAATTGCTCCGCTTATGAAAGGAAAAGGAGGTGGTAAACCTGAGTCTGCCCAGGCATCGGGAACCAATATATCGTGTTTAACAAAATTAATACATACTGCAAAGAATTTTGCTAATTCGAAACTCGGAGTTATAAGTAACAATGATATTGTTACAAATAACTATAATCAGTTGAAGGCTAGTCAAAACTCTGTATGTCCTAAAACTTCGAAGGAGAAATTAATACTTTCTGGTAATATTGGAAGTATTAAATATTATCGTGCTCAAATAATAGCACAATACAGTGATAAAGAATTGGTTACGAATGAGTGTAAAAGTGACGGTACAACTTCTAACAACATTAAATTAGAAGGGAGTGGTTTTGAACTATTTGATAGCAATGCAATTGCTTTTTACTTAGCAAATGATCAATTAAAATGTTCAAAAGATTCTTTCATGTTCAGTGAAGTATTACAATGGTTAAGTTATGCAGATAATCATATTTTACCAGCAGTATCAGGGTGGGTTATTCCATCCATCATGAAAAATATACCAAATAACATGAAAGCAGGTATCAAAACATCCAAGGAAGATCTTCTTTCTTCTTTAACTAAATTGAATAAATTATTGCTTACAAAAACTTATTTAGTTGGAGAAAGAATCAGTCTTGCAGATGTTGCTATTTTTACTGCCTTGATACCATTATATGAACATGTATTTGATTCAGACTACAGGATACAATATCCAAATGTAACTAGATGGTTTCTTACTATTTTAAATCAGCCGCAAGTAACCAGCGTATTAAAAAATTTTAAAATGTGTGAAAAAGCTGTTAAGAATTGAGTGTTAAAATATTATATTATTTAAAGGAATGGGTTTTATACATTTTTATTATATTATTGTTACAAATATGTATCATTAATCAAAACATTTTTTTGTTACAAAGCATCCGACTTTTCACTTTGGTCATTGTCCTTATCATATAATATTCTTATTTCCCTTAATAAACTAGGTATATTTGTACCCATTTTAGCAGAAATTGGAATAATTGGTAAATCAATCTTTTGTTCGAGTAATTTTAAATTTTCCTATAATGATATAATTCAATCATATTACTGCATTCTTAATTGTTTGAGAATTATTAGTTAAAAAATGTGTTATGTCCTACCGTTGCTACCGGTAAATCCATTTTATTCGCAGCAACGAGCATTGATCTCTTAGTTAGCTTTACATTAAATTGTTCGATTTCATATTTTAATGTTTCAAAATCCTTCCATGGTTCATCTGAAGTAGCATCCACAACGAATAATAAAATTTTGCAACGTTCTACGTGTTTAAGAAACTGTATACCAAGCCCTTTATTCTTGTGAGAGTCAGATATAAGTCCCGGCAAATCAGCCACTTTAAAGTTAATACACTTTTTTATTGAAACATAGTTTTAAACGAAGTATTACTTGATTGTATTACGAACCTGCAATTTGCTCATAATCATCATATAGTACCATTCCTAAATGAGGTCTCAATGTTGTGAATGGGTATGCTGCCACTTTTGGTCTAGCTCTAGATATTGCCCTTAATAATGTGCTTTTACCTGCATTTGGTAAACCAATCTAAAGTAAAACAATTGCATAATGAGATTTTTTACCCATATTCTTAACTAAACATTAAAAAGTTATAATAAAACTGCGAATATAAACACATTTATGATATACTACACATCAGACTTTGATATATCATAAATGGATAAATATCTACAGTCTAGTTATAATAGTAAAATAAATATATAATTTACATACTAATCCTACATGTGCCATGCTACTTATTTCTAATACATATTGCATTTCTTCTCCTTCTGCACCATATTCACTTATACGCGGTGACTGCTGCACATCAGATTTAAAATATGCATTTCCATGGCCACCAGCACCACCTCTTGCAGCAATAAACATCATTCCTTCTTGATTTAAGTCGCCTATTATCTTTCCTTTTAGGTTGCGTATTATGGTACCTATTGGTACAGTTATTATAGTATGTTCGGCATTTTTACCAAAGCAATCTTTATTCAGTCCTTTTTCTCCATCTTCAGCCTTGAGTACAGCAGAAATATGTGAAAAATCTCTGACGTTTATTGATGCCTGTAAAACATTGAATCTATATATTTTTAAACAGTAGATTTACAAATTAAATTTTAAGCTTACTTTTATTTTAAAAAATTGTTAGTGATTTACCTGAAGGATTACATGACCACCATGTCCCCCATCTCCACCATCAGGTCCAGCAAATTCATTTGACCATAATTGTAGAAATGATATGTTTCCATCTCCACCTCTTCCTCCAATTGCTCTTATCTAAATAATTAAACAGATTAGTACTTGTTAAACATTATATAAAAAAAAAAGCAATTTCATTTCATACATGCTTTATATCGAGCACACTTCTCTCTGTATCTGTTTGTGACTTTGGCTTTATACTGCGTAAAGCTTTAGGAACAGGATCTTGGTTTTGAAAGTATTTTGAAGCAAAAAATGATCTAGAGACGTATTTGTTTAAATTTTTCTGCACATTTAATGCAACAACTTTTGTTGTTTTTTGTTTCCAAGAAATATTTAGTAGAATTATATTTTTTATTTGACGAAAATAATTCATCTGAAAATAATTAGATCATAGTAAAATAATTTATTAGTTACAACTGAATAATAGTTTTATTAAATTAGGATTACAATAATTTATATTTTAAATACAGATATCAAATAGTACTATCTCGAAATTGAAACGTTTAAATAGCTTTCTAAAATATTTGCAATCAAGTTTTGATGTATACTGATAACTCTTTTTTTATACAAAGGGATGTGGTCAGATTTATAACTTATTCTATATGTTCTCTTTTCTATTTTTGTTAATGGACATGTATATGATCGTACAAAATTAACATCATTTATAATTTCACCTGCATGATTATATAATACAATATAGAATTGAATGGGATCAAATTTTCCATTAACACTGAATGTTATATCAAATACATATGTATGAGCACATATCTTATTCATATTTCTTCTTGGCATATCAATAATTTGATTTATATTTTTCCATAAAAAATTATTGTCATTACATGAAGCAATGCTTATTTTCTTTTCAGGGGCAATGTTATGTACATTTGGAGATTCAGATTTAATAAATATATGTGTTAAAGCTCCAGAAGAATGAAATTGTTTATCCAAACTACGATATCCAGTTACTATATAATTTTGAAACGAAGACCATGCAAATGGTTCTACTGTTGTTAATATAAAATTTCCATATGCTGCCATTTCAGTGATTTTCCATGAATCATCCCAACGTCTTGGTGGATTGTCAATAAGTGTCCCACCTTGACCATTGCAAAGTGTAATTAATATTTTTCCACGATCTTTTAATGATTCTGATATGTTTGTAAAAAATTGTTTTAATAATTCTCTATTTTTTTCTATTCGCATTTTACCACCAACATGGGGAAAGTTAAAAATAATTTTATCAAACAATTCTGTTTTTAATATCGGATGTTGTTTTAAATTTGTTGCATCAACACCCAATAAGACACGAATCCCTGAAAAAAAAACATAGAATGTTTAATGAAATTATGATTAATGATAAAAGTTTAGTTTATCAAAAAATACTAACCATTATTCGTTAAATATTCTATGTTTTTTTTCCCGAGATCTTGATTGACATTAACTTCATAGCATGTAGCTGTGATATTAATTTTTAAATTTAAATGTAATAGTGCAGCAGAAAATGAAAAATTACCCTCTCCTACTAGGAGAACATCATCATTTTCATCAAAAATACAAAGATTCATAATCTTCGTAAATCAAAATTCTATTGCTTTGCTATTGAAATAATAACACAAGATTAAATTACATTTAATCACAAATTAAATTACAACCTTATTTGATTTTTATAAAAAATAATAAAAAAAAAATATAAATGTAAATAAACTTACAATTAATGTTACGTATACAAAGACATGTAGAAAAGTACTCAAATATAAAATATTTGATTAGTTTAATCAATTATATAAAGGTATGTATTTTTATATATAAAATGTATCATGTATTAGTTTTTTGCCGCAATATTTACATTAGATGTAGATTATAACTACACAATACCATTGCAATATACATGAATGCTGCACTAAAGTATACATAATCGCAGACTATATACAACATACGTTGCGCCCTCTTGTCAACTTTTCTTGAAATAAAATAAAGTTAAATATTTAGCGCAAATTGAAAACGTAATTTTATTGTAATGTTTAATATACCACTATTAAATTTTAAGGTCAAGTTAAAGTTATTGATGAAAATACAATAACATTTCATTTTACCTATTTATTTACACACGATAAGTATATGTTCGCAAAAGTATCATTAAATTGAAGTACTTTTCTACTAATAAATATTTTATTATTAAATATCCTGTAACATATACTATGTATAACATCTTTTACATTAATTAATATATTACTTATAAGTGAACGGAATTTATAAAATTCATTACAATTTGTTTATTAATACGTACAGAACAATATTTTTTGTATGATATGTACATTAAATAATATACTAATACATCGTAGAAGCCATTTAAAATAAGCGAATATTTTACTCATATCTTTGGCGAAACAAACGGAAGTTAATGATATATATAATAGTACGATGAATGAATGAACCTATTTTTATACAATAGTTCGATGAGTATGATATAAATTTAGCATCATGAATTCACTATATGATCCTGATTTTACATACGTTGAATATTTATAAATCATTGAGTATCTCAGAAAAGTTTAATCAAACAGTTCTTCTATAATACATGAAACTTTAAATAAATTTACAAACAAATAACTCATTAGCGTACAATAAAATTGATTGTTATACATTTTACTTTCAATTATATTTTTATTAATATTAATAAACATATAAATACCACTTCATTCACTTTTACCATATAATATTTTACGTAATCGATATTATTCAGGCGTACAAAGATTAATTAATTATACACGTATGCTTTGAATAAGAGTTCGAAACAATCACAATCGTGTCAGGTGTATTCAGAGCGGTCACTAGAGTTTGCGGAGCCCAGGGTAAACGCCGATATTATTAAAAAGACACTGGTTCTCGTGTACAATAGACTCTTGTTATATTGCATTCGCTTATTTTATATGACTAGTTCCATTATCCGTAATTTCAAATGAGATGTTGCGTTAAATGTAAAGCATTATAATACCACGCGTTATAAAGATATGTTGCTACAGGTTGTTGCCATGCGTTGTATAGCCACACATCTCGCGTTATATCGCCTATTGTTTCATGACCAAATGTTATATCGCCCTGTATTGTATGACCAAATATTGGCACGGAATTTGATACTTAGATTACTATAGTTATTTTAATTTGTAGAAAATTTTATAAGTTCATAAGGAGGACAAGTACACCATTGACTCGGCAATAACGGCGGTCCTGGGCATATAGGTATAATACTCCTCCACGCTTCGCGCTATCCTCTTCTTCGTACCTTGGATATATCGCAGCACGCAAGTCCGCAAATAACCGATATGTACTCGATTCACTGCGAAAAATATCAACTTGTAGCTTGCCATTGTGGCACACGTACGCTGTGTATTGTATCCTCAGAATCTGTGCATTAGGTTGTCACGGCTACGTTATCAACATGCATTATTGATTCAGTGTTTTTCGAAGCTAAAGGAAATCTAGATTGATCACAGTATTACTAAATTTTAATAGTAAGTTCTAATGTTATTATACGAATCACTGTTCGTAAGGCCATGTGAATAGTGCTTATTACCTGCCGAAAACATTTCACCATATCATAAATATAAGCGGAGCTTTGTAACATCGTTGCATGTTTTTAAAGTTCACGAGATGAAATTTAGATGTAAAATACTGTCGTAGGGTTGTACAGCATTTAATTGAAATAAAAATCAGAAAAAGAGAGTGGTGCACATAATTTTAAGACCTTCTGTTATTTTTGAAACGTCTAAAAAATTGTTGAATCGAGGAAAGGAAATACATTTGGAAATTGTTTTTAGCTGCAATTATAAAGAGTTTATGAAGGTTAGCGGATTAAATTAGATTAACTTACGTAAGAACACCCTACCGTTTGGTGTTAATTATACTTATGTATAAAATTAACTGGTCAAAGTAATTTATGTTGTTTTAATTTATCTAATACCTTACTATTACATATGAACTAATACGTGCAATATAAAATAGCAATTACATTTACACGACAGTTGCTACTTTGACCGCCGAAAATAAAGGTGATCTATTTCAGCTAAGCAATCGAACGATGCCACCTGGTCTTCCGGTTCAGATTGTCAATTTCGATAGCACTTCGATAGCAACTCACCTACATACATATTTGCACGCATAACTACAAAACTATAAAATTGTATTGTTATCTTGTGCTCATGTTACGTCTATCTGTATATTGTAAAGTCACATGATACAAGTCCCAAGCGAATGTGTTAAAGATTCTTCAATTATTGACATACGTCTCTCGAAAGACGACCTAATGTTGATCATTTTTTAACTGAACAATGGAACTCGATACAAAAGAAATAATCACCTTTTGTATATAATGCATTTATTACAGCTGGGAATTTATGTCAACCGAAGTTTCGCATTTCTGAGTTTATTTTGGCATTATTGTAACTTGGCAACTAACTGGTCGTACAAGGCTAAAAGAAGAACACAACCTCAAATAGATAAATTATAAAGACTTCGCGAAGTATCGCAAAATATCATTAACACACAAGTTATCTGCAACAATGTTTATTCATAACTGTTAACAGTTCGTATCTAAATACATGTCGTAAGTACAATTAGATGCTTCCACGTATATGTAAGTAATTATATGGAGATAAATCATAAGTTTGTGGCTTTAGGTTACGATAAATGATAAAAAATGATAAAATAATCTTAATGGTAGGAAACTGATAACTGTTCACTAATATTGAGCTAGAATTTGGCATTTTTTAAAACAAAAGTAAGAAAAATTTTAATGCATACTTTCTCCAAATTAAAATCTATTTAACAGGATTATCATTGTATAACTTCCATACATATTACGGTATTATGCGACCATAGGTGAACACAACGGCGTAATATAATTTATGAAAAACTTGGACAGTTGAAACTGTTCGGTCGATCCACCTTTGAATAAAGTATGATTCTTCCGTGAGACATTACATGTTCCACTCTAAAGGACTTCTTAGGTCATACCAAAGATAATACTTACACGTTCACCGTCGAAGGCTATATGTACGAAGCTTTTTCATCTTTTTTACGAATAACTGCCTAGGTGAATAATTACAATTTCATTTACTTACAATAACACATTATTGCCTGAGAACAATTTGTTGAAATCTAGATCAGATAACAAATAACATACAATTTTATGACGATAGCTTGGTCGAGGTTTAACAATTTATTCTATCAAACCAAAAATAAATATGCAATTAAGATACTGCCGAAGGTAAAATCGTACTTTCCTCGATTCCTCCCCATTGGATATATTATGTAGATTTAAACATTATATTGTAATAATATTATGACGTACACACGAATGGTCATGACGCGTTGCATATTTAATCGATGACGTAACGCGCATTTTCTTATCCTTATAACAATACTCGCGCGCGCTTCGCGTGCAAATATCTCTGTTACAAAATGAAACCTACAGATGCATACGATTAAGAAATCATCAGAGAATGTTTTAAGCTTGTAAAACCCGTAAATGAAAATGATATCACGGTAGAAAATATGCGCGGTTTCAAATGACAATTATACGACGGCAACAAATAATCCCACCTCGAGCGTACGGAACCTTCTTACGTTTAGGAGTGACATCAGGAAGGGTAGCCGCATGACGGCGCCACGAGAGCGTCGCGACGCAAGGCACAGTCGTCAGGCGGCGCCGGTCGTTCGTCACAAAACGAGGCGGGGTTGCAGGAGAAGCTTGTATGAAAGAAAGAGAAAAGGAACCAAGCGGCGAACTCGCGCGACGTGAACTCGAGGAAAAGAGAAAGAATCGAGGAGATTCGTGAACAGAACACAGTGTGCAAAGATACGGACGAAACTAGCGCCTCCGTTTGCGCTTTTTCGTTGCCCTCCTATCTATCGGTTGATGAGAGACACAGTTCTCCAAGTTAAATGTCAAATCGTGACAACGTATCTTCTCGATCCTTTCGTCGATTATCGTTCGGCTTTCTTTTCTCTTTCTTACATGCGTTCTCTTTGATTTTATATCGGTTCTTGTCATTTACGAAAGTGCACAAAATCCGAGCCAGTTACTGTCTGAGCCAGTTCTCTGTGGTGATTTCGCGGTGTTGTAAGAATCAACGAAACAAGGAGAAAACCTGTGCATGCAACGATACGAATGAGTACGAACATCATGCGTACTTTCCTTACGTGTGTTCGTGTTACATCGGTACGAGGTACGATAGTGTCTCGTCGTAGGTCTCTTTCGATCCTACTAGTGACTAATTGAGCGTGCACATTCAGCAACTTTATGGCCTGGACAATGCATCGACCAGGATAACCACCGAACACAGAGACATCAAAAGATCCTTTGATTTTTGGAGGAATTACCGATCGCCGTTCTTCTTTTTGTCCGTCTTATGGGTATGCTCAAGATACTTCGCTCGTGCCGAATATAATTCGTCGAATGATTCAAACATTCAATTTAACTTGAACCTAATAACGCTCGGTTTTGACGATGAGTATGCAATCCGTGCCTCTTTCTTTTGAATTTTGAACATGATAAATATGCACGTGTCGTGCGCGTGTACTATACGCATAGAGTGCAAATATGTGTGCGAGTGCGTAACCTCGGACGCCGGTTTAACAGTATTCGTGTGTGCACAATATATTTGAAAAGTGTCAATAATAGAATAGCAATTCTAGGTACAATTCTTCTAGGCAGAGCCGTCACTAGTGTTTCTAGAGCCCGGTATAAAATCGATATTAAAAACTTCTATAGTACACTCTCGTTATATCGCCTCGCATTGTATCACTAACGGTTATACTCTATCGCCACGCCTCTTATCATTATGTGCTGTATCACCACGCGTTATATCGTTAAAACACTATATCTCTATACGTTGTATTCACGATATTTCACTAGGTATTATATTGCCATACATTATATCACCTCACGGTATTTCACCGCGTATTATATTGCCACATGCTTCATTGTCGCAAAAAATTTGTGACGGTTTAATACATAGATCATCATATTTGGTTTAATTACCTTTTGCAAAATTCAGGAGTTCCTAGACACAAGAATATATGCAGTAAATTTAAAAATTACCTTATGACAGTATGTACGTATTCGAATGAAAATAATATCGTACGAGTTTGATTATCGTATATGCTACTGCTTTAGCGAATTAATCAAGCAACTTTTATTTAACATAAACACATTTTAACTAATATCTTGTTATAATATATACAACATGCATTTTTCAAATTTTTTTTAGTATAAAAATTATATTTAAACAGGTTAATAAATCAGGATTAATATGTAACACGAATTAGCCCCTGATTTATTTCGTTTAGTACACGCACGACCAAAATAGGAGCAAGGGTAGTCTGTCTGTTATCAAAATTATTTCTTAAGCTCGTGTAAAAGCGAAATTAACCTACTTTACCGATGCCTACACAAACGCGGATTATACTGGTATTATCTTCAACGGTCTAGACATCTATGAATTATTTTATCATTATTCTTTTCTATTTATCTTATCTTTAGTCTGCTCTTCATCGTAGTAACTATTGCATTTAATGAAATTAAGTGAAAAATACGCAAAATACAAATCCGCGTTTGTTGCTACTGATAATATACGCTTACGTAATGAAGTATGTAAGCGTCCGATAACGTGATAATTTCTTGTCAATAAATGAATTGAAGATTCTTGTGTACAATGTTTCGTTTCATTCCAAGATCGTAACAATTAAAGGATCTTAATTTTATAGCGAACCATATTATTCAATAAAGCACGTTTGATATTTGCGATCGTCATTTTAAGTCCTTATCGTAACACTTCGTGCTTATTACTGACTAAGCTCTTTATTAGTCACGTCATGTCACGTGTTCGAACTTAATATGTAGAAAATACTAATTGCAATTGTTTTTTGTACGCATGAAGCTAATACAATACGAACATTATGTGTATAATGTTTCTATAAATTATTTGCACAATACTTGACATTAAATTTTATCGATTGTATGCCTATGTCTATGAAACTATATTATAATAATAATTATTTTTTTGTAGCACAAATTCCGTCGAATGAGGCTTCAGACACAAAAAATTCAGAACGAAAACAGAGAGAACGCACAACTACGTGAACAACGAAAGAAATTAATTTCAACGAATAAATGGTGCAATGACTGTGATTGGAAAGATTGTACAAAAAGCAGATGGATTGAACGATATAGATGATGCGAAAACACATCGAATAATATGTAATATGTTATGGCCGTTTTTACATGCAAAATTTAAATAATAGTTCGCATTTTATAAAAAGCTACCTAACAGAGTATACATAAATTATATATATATATATATATATACGTACATTAAAGAAAAGTATATAAAAACGCATCGCTGCCTTTTCGTAACAGAGACCTCGCAATGTTAACAAATAGGCAATCGCTACAAACTAATAACGATTCATAGAATGATATACATGATACTGTAACGAAAAAGAAATAATAATAATTATGGATGAAATAAAAGTGGCAAATTTGAGCCAAGCGGCATCGGCCGCGTGTTCGATGGCTACGAATTTCTTGGCGCCAGTGAAAACCGAACGGCAGATCTACGAGAATTCAATGCTCGAGGACGATCCCAATGCTAACTCGGTGGTGTCGACTTCGCAAGAAGACAGAACCGTACCGAGATGGGGTCCGACTCACAAGGGTGCTCAAGAGCTTGCAAATCTTTACAGCACTGGTAATTCATTTTATTTCTTAAAAATTTTATATGAAATTTTATTTGTTAATGTAACTAAATATAAATTACTAACTGTCATACATTTCATACAATATTTTAGAAAATATACATGATACGTGCACACAGGGTCGGCGCTAACATTTGCAGACCCAGTTCCAAAATTGTGCGGAAGCAAAAAAATAAACGTATTTATGAGCACTTTTCAATTTTATAAGTACCCATACACATATGATACTATGCGTAGAGAGAAACTAAGAAAAGCCTAGGGGAAATCTAGGGAGAACTTTACGAGAAATTGGGAAGGACCTTGAGAAGAGCCTAGGGAACTAGGAAAAGTTCAACTTCGACACTCCTATACTTCCCTTAATTAATAGGAGCTTATGTTATATCAAAATGTGTAGCAAGAATCACATTAAGCTTCCCTTAGAAAATGACGATGCAGGGGAAGGAGATTCTACCACTGGTTGCTTTTTGGTTAGTGAATTTTCAAATTTAGAAACTGAGGAATTTGGAAATTTCAATTTTACATATTGGATCCCTTAAAATCAAATATAAGTGGTGAGAGATTCCTTCTCCTAATATTCTAAAAGCGTATATTGTAGCCGATTGTACGACGAACTTTTCATGAAATGCTTTAAACCCATTTCGCGCCGGCCCTGCGTGCACTTATTGCACGTATGTTTTCTGATTTAAATACTTGCCAAGATATTGACTATACATACTTCGGTCGCACCTTGAAATTCTCGACTGTGAACAAAAATAAAGAGCAATCTAACAATACGTATATTCGTATCTATATAATACTGATACATATAAAGTCATTCTTACGATATTTCTGAATATGTACATATAAGGGCATCTCTTTTATGTTCGTATAGTTCAAGAATTTTTGCAGTGATTCTTACCTTATGTTTTCATTTTAGGTAAAAGGACGCAAGAATGCATTTGTATCGGCATCTGTATTACACTCATGATAGTTAATTCAATTTTCATTCTCGTCAGGTTACGATTAGAAAATTTAAGTTCAATAGCGATAGCAGCATTTTGCGGCATCGTTACCGCAGATTTTGGATCTGGATTGGTTCATTGGGCTGCTGACACATGGGGTTCAGTAGAACTCCCAATCCTTGGAAAGGTAAATCATTGTCAATTTCTACAAGTAATTATTTATACACATGCGCAGTTTTCAGTATTATTTCACAAACATATCTGAAAATATAAACAGAAATAATACAACGTAATGTTTAAACAAGTTTGTTTATTTCACTGTTATTACAGAACTTCTTGAGACCATTTCGAGAGCATCATATTGATCCAACAAGCATAACAAGGCATGATTTTATAGAAACTAATGGTGATAATTTCATGGTCACAATTCCATTCCTTTGTAAGCTAACATGGGACTTTCTAACTCTACCAGAATCAGAGATACAGCAAAAATTTCTTTGGACTTGTTATTGGTTTTTACTTGCTATTTTTGTAGCAATGACTAATCAGGTAATTAAAAGCATAATTTTGTCATTACATTATTTGGTCACTTAGTTACATATGTGGCAAATTTTGTTTAACATTAGCGGGTTAATGTAGGAGCAACAACATAAGAGTTTTTTCTTTTTCAGATACATAAATGGTCACATACGTATTTTGGACTACCTACATGGGTTGTCTGGTTGCAGGAACATAGAATTATATTACCTAGGAAACATCATCGAGTGCATCATGTCGCACCGCACGAGACTTATTTCTGTATTACTACTGGATGGTTGAATTGGCCATTAGAACAACTTCGGTTTTGGTACATTTTAGAAATTATTATCGAAAAAGCTACTGGTTGTAAACCAAGAGCAGATGATTTGAAATGGGCACAAAAGCGGTCTTGAGAATTAATATATCTTATGATTTTATGCATTTTCATGGATAAAAAAGAAATTTAGCAAACAGAAAGATTTTCCATGATCTTAAAATTTCATGGAAAAGACATAGGAGAAAATTCGACATGAGAACATGCTAACAGAAAAATTAAATCCATACCATAATTTTTTTCTTATACTTAGCACTATGAGGCCTTTCCTACAAAATAGATAGCGTGATTAAAGACATTTAGTATTATATGAACATGCTTTTGAAGTTTACACATTTATAATACGTATATGCAATAACATAGATATGTATATATAAATTATATAAGGATAATGTGAGTATGAAATTATGTTTGTATAATTATGAATTAATGATTGGCCTGTCAAATCAAGCAATTATACGTTTTATGCACTGCACAATCATTATACAAATAGCACAAATTTAAGTACAGATTATTTGATATAATAATACGTGAAGTATTATGGACTTCAAATTCAAATACAGCAGCGCATTGTGAAAAAGGTATTACATATTTATATAATTTATAAACACGATGTCCAGTGGCTATGAAATTAAATTAAACGTTAAATCGCATTGATATGTACATGTATACCGACACACATGTATGTATATGTATATATATACATATATATATATATACTTATATATATTTTTTCACATATATATATATATAAATATATTTATGAATTAATTTAAATTTGTCGCTACCACATTTGTTCGCAAATGAATTTAAAGAGCATTTTCTCAATGAAAATATATAATTTAATTAATGCACTAATTTAAACTAGCTCAATCTGCTGTTTAAATGCAGTCATCGATTTCCCTGAACCTTCGAAAATTTTTGAGCCACTGAAATTGAATGCAAAGTACTGATTTACAATAATCACAGTTTATCAGAAACAAATATTGTCAATTTAAGTATTATCTACGTATACACGTACATTGTAAAATCAAACGTTTTTCTCTTTTTTCGCACAAGAAAAACACAACGTCTTAACAAATTTATAAATTTATATGTTTTTTACATAACTTATAATAATTAAAATTGGCAATTTGGCTTCAATTTTAATTTTATAGAAATAGTTAAATTATATTGTCACAATTTGAGCTAAGATTTGTATAATAATGTTTTATACAACGTTTATAATTAATGTCATAAATGATACAAACGGAATCATAAAAATTACATATTAATGAAAGAATAACAAACAAAATTTACATTACTTATAAATTCAAACTATGTTCAACATAATATTACATACATTTATAAAATTTTATTCCATTAATTATTACAGTTCTTAGCTCAAGACAAATAATTTAACAAATATAATCTAACAAATATAAAAGTTATAAGGTGCTAAATATAAGTACAAGTTTTAGGTTCAGGGACCAAGAAAAGAGTTTATTGCTCTGTGCAGCAGTTTTCTAAGTAATCGGTTTGATTTGGGTAAAGTATACTGATGTTCAAACAATAATAATATATAGTTAAATTTTTACAAATATTATGCTGTTGACTGATTCTATGTGTATTTTGTTTTGATTGGCTTTTATTTTAAATGCCTCGTGATTTTCAGTATACTTTATGCAGAGCTTTACCACAATGTATGTTCCTTGCAAGCAAATCATTAGTAATGTCTTTTAAAAGAAATAGCTATTATAAGACATTACAACTATTATAAGTACCATAATTGTTATTGTTATTGTTATTGTTATAAAAAAGAAGTATAAACTTTTAACAAATTTGTCATATAGTAACGCGTGCCAGAACAAAAGCTTTCTCTTTATATAAATCTATTTAATGGTTAACTAATAATTGCACAAAACAAATTGAAACAAAGAACTATATTTTTGCTAATTTAATTTTTTATGCAATATACTGAAGTCACTAATGTTGCAACTTCAGGTTTTTTTTAAAAGCATGTAATTTATTAAGTACTAATATCAAAGGATGATATAAAAATAGAACTGTACATTGTGTTGCCCTAATATGAACTGAAGAAAAATCCAAAACTAGAAGTTTCTTGCTTTGTTTAAACAGTTTCAATATATTTAGTCATATTCTACTGAATGTTAATTTAAAATTACACCTTTCTATACATAAAACAACGAAAAAAGACTACCGACACTTAAAACGTTACGTGTAAAGGCAGTATAGATGTATAATAATCACATAATTATTTCGTTTATTTAATTAATAATGCAACATAATATTTTGATCAAAATAAAGTGTCTCATTTTCACATTCCATAAGTCTAATTATGTAAAACTATTTATTAACTAATATTTAATCAATTCTATGTTTAAATATTTATTTACACAAGATTTAATAATACTAAAGAATTGATTTTAATTTATTGACTGTTCAAAATAATTTTTATATAGATTTATATAATCTCGAATGATAGTCAATATAATATCAGCCTTATAAGAGAAACGAAGAAAATTTTATTGAAAGATAATCTTAAGCTTTAATATTTTGAGGCTATATTTAATTCAAATGTTAGTCTCCGTCTTAGGAAATATATAATGATAAGAAATTTGTGCAGAGTAAAGTGAATTAAAATATTATAAGTTCAAATGTATTTTAAGAAATAGCATTAATGATTTTCACTTTTCAGCAGCACATCTAGATGTAAATATATGTTTTTTAGCTTAAATTTTAAAAGACAAAAGTATAAATCTGGTAGTTTAAATAAAAAAACATTTTGATGGCTGTAAATATATTCAATTTGATACATAAAAACATATTTATATCTAGTTTTAATTGCAAGATCGCATACCTATTTTCATATGATCATCAATCAAACGTTTTTAATGTAATTACATCGTATCATTATTAAGCACTGTTTTTCATTCAGTTTTATAACTTTAACAATTGTCTTTTGACAATAAATCATCGAATATAATTTCAGAAATGTTACATACATGCTATTGTATTTGGTTTGATGTAGCAAGAAATGCATTTAAAATCCTAATTATAAAACTAAAATGAAGCAGGATATTAGTTTTTTAATATTTACAAATTTGAGATATATAAACTGCTTTGCAATAAATGTAAATGTATATAATGTACTTTAATATTGTGAATATATATGAAATACAATGAAAACAATAGACTTTATTTAAAATTTCAAATAAATTTACAATAATACAATATATACGCATATTTACATTTCATCTTCCAATGAATTAATTAAAAATATTATCTTAAATGCTAGAATCTGTATTAACATTTAATTCAAAAATGTCTACTGAAACAGATTGTATTTGTCATAATATCTGCATGTATTTAACGTACTAAACAATTATTATCTGATAAAACAGTAAGCATATGTACAAACATACATACATAAATATATTGTACGAAGTTCATCTTCAATTATAAAAAGCTTATAAGTCTATATACTTAAAAATTAGTACAGCTATAAATGATGCCTTTGACAATGTCACAGATGATCAAATAACTTTTTGAAAGTCTAAACTAATATGATTTTATAATAATGTAAAGAAATATTTATGCTACCTAAGTTTCAATATTACAGTAGCAACATTTTTGTTTTTTATGCAAGTAGCAAAACAGGAAGGAGTAAAAAATAATATTGTTATTGTTATTCTTAGAATAAAAAATACATTATTAATAAAGGTATTAACTTGTGATAACATAAATTTTATATGTTTATAATTTATATAGTACAAAATTACACTCGAAAATTGAACATGTCTCAATGTCAAATAATTTTTCAAATATTACTGCTGCTTTTTCGCAATTTTTCTTTTTATTTAATATATAAGCTGTTAACGTTAGCGTTAGATTATTCACATTAAATGCTTGAAAATTTATAGTAATCTAAAAGTATCAATTTTTAAACTTATTTTTTACGATAAATTATTATTATAACGCATAATTTATAAAGGTATATAATTGACAATAAATCGTTATATATAAAGTATAAAAACAATTTAAAGCCATTATGTTTTAATTTCTACTTGCACTTTACAGAATACGTTATATATACGTAAACGTTAGGTGCAATAGACTACAAATTATAACCATTTAAAACGTGTTTATCACGTGATATGATAACAAATTTGAATCGCATAATATACTTCAAATTAGCTAATTATTTTTAAAATAAGTAAAAGGTAGTTAATTATTTTTAAAGTAAGTAAAGAGTAGTTAATGGTTTTTAAAGTAAACATTTCCATTCGGTAAACAGCAATTAAAAAAACTTACATTAATTTCAAACCCAAGTTCCTTTCGATAAAACAGTTTCTTTGAAGTCGGCGTTGTATCGACGTCACAGCAGGTCGATAGCTCTACTCACGGTACGAATCTACGGTATCTTGAGAACGTTCACGGTGCATAATTTGTCATCCATTTTTCTATTATCCGTTCAATGGAAGATTATACAGGATTTGCGCAATGTAGCTAACTTCAATAGATTCCCCACTATTTAGTACTGTCCCCACTATCGTACGATTTCCACTCCGTTGGTCATATACACGGTGGATAAAAATATAACAATAGAGATAAGAGGTTACAATGTAGAATCATATGAGATTCTTGTCCACTGAGTATACATACTTTGTGGCACAAACGCTATGAACACGCATGCGTGTTGCCCTTAGTTACCGATCACGCTTGACCAATTAAAATTGACATGCGCAAAACGAACGAAAACTTGACGGATCAGGAGCATGATCTCCCGTTGAACGAATAATAAACAGTTGGCAGAATTTGTGCGTGCGGTGTGCGCTAGTCTGCCGACGGCGTCCGTTCATAGGAAAGAGAGAAGACATTGTGAAGAAGCCCTTTGTCAAATTAAAGGAAAGCAAAGTTGGTTGAGAAAGAAACGTAATCTGCCGAGGAAAGGGATCATCAAGAAATCTAAGAGTAAACAGGGTGATAGTTCAGCTTCGTTTCGGATTCTTTGACCTCTTGAACTCCCCGCGGGTTTTTTCTTTCCCGCGAGGTGAATAACAGTGGTACATAGGCCAAACCCCTGACCCCTCCTCGGAAGCTTCGCGCCTCGGCGCCTAGGCCATATCATAAGGAAGGAGAAAGAAATTGCGGAAGCGGGGAGGTTAAGAGGACGGCACGAAAGGGAGAACGCGCCGTCCATCACCATGAAGCTCGTTGACCACGTGGTGAGGAGCTTCAAGGTGGCCAAGGTTTTCCGTGAAAATTCCGACCGCATAAATAGCATCGACTTTTCACCGAACGGGGACACTTTGATCTCCTGTTCAGAGGATGATCAAATCGTGATATACGATTGTGAGAAAGGCACTCAGGTGCGTACGGTTAATTCCAAGAAGTATGGTGTAGATTTAATACACTTTACCCATGCGAAAAATACTGCGATACATAGTAGTACTAAAATTGATGACACGATTCGTTATCTGAGTCTGCATGACAACAAGTACATCAGATATTTCCCAGGTCACAGTAAAAAAGTTGTGTCATTGTGTATCAGTCCTATAGAAGATACGTTTTTGTCTGGTTCTTTGGATAAATCTTTAAGACTATGGGATTTACGTTCACCCAATTGTCATGGTGTAATGAACGTTTCTGGACGTCCAGTTGCTGCATATGATCCTGAAGGTCTTATTTTTGCTGCAGGCGTCAATTCAGAGTTTTTAAAATTATATGACTTGCGCAGTTTTGACAAAGGACCATTTGTTACATTTAAACTGTCTCAAGAAAAGGAATGTGATTGGACAGGATTGAAGTTTAGCAGAGATGGTAAAACCATCTTGATTTCTACAAATGGTAGTACGATTCGTTTGATTGATGCGTTTCATGGTACTCCGCTACAAACATTTGCTGGTTACTTAAACAATAAAGGAATTGCGATTGAAGCCAGCTTCAGCCCTGACTCACAGTTTGTATTTAGTGGATCTACAGATGGCAGAGTACACGTATGGAACGCCGAAACTGGATATAAAGTTTGCGTGCTCAATGGAGACCACCCTGCACCTGTTCAGTGTATTCAATTTAATCCTAAATACATGATGTTAGCTTCTGCCTGCACCAACATGGCATTTTGGTTACCCACTGTAGATGAAAGTGCATAAAATCAATGCACAGGACACTGGGCAATGCTCGCAAGATTTTACCTAGTTGTGCATCGGAAAGAACTGAATATGACATCAGTTCAAGAAAGGAACAATAACAGACAGTTCTTGGGTGTCTTAAACAAGCTGAAATTGCATTTATGTTATGTTTAAAGTAAAGTAGCCGACGTATGAGACGCCGGTATTGGAATGAACCCAAGAAACAGAAAAATTGCTGCGATATCCAGGAGATCGGCCCGCTTGGCTCATTTTGAGTATGTCATGCATTGTTTATGTATTTTGCCATCTTCGTTATCTTCGTCGTCATGTACTCTATGGCGCGATGAACGTGACCATCATAATACCTTGTCAATATTTAAAAATTGTGATATGACATCAACTCTCTTTTTTAAAGTATATTACAAAGATTGCTAATGTTTGGATACATCATCCTGTGTACATAATTCCTTCTTATGTACCTGTATGTAGTATAATGATACAGAATTGTGTACTGTACATTATGAAAAACACTGTGAGTCATGTATCATTGATTGACTTCTGAGCAATTGATGACCTTACATGTGTTATTTGTTTACAAATTTTATCTTTGGTCATTTTGGTTCATTGCATTAAAAGGTAACAACAAAAGTCATATGTTTTTTAACGTAATTGAATTCTTGAAATGGATTTTCAGCACAAAGAAAGAAAAGATGTTTGGATTAATGTCAAATCTATGTCACGAATTTTACAATATACGAGAATATATGCATATATTCTATTGCATACTGATATCTGAAAACAAAAATGAATTGTAGTCGCTGATATCGCGCATGGAGAAACTGTTACAGGTAATCACGTTGCATCAATGCATATTAAGTAATTGGTTCGGTTAATTAAATTTCGCAGTGGCCGTCCGAAATCAGGGATATTTTCTTTTTTTAACTTCATTATGAATGAACTTGGAATTCAATGAACGTACGAACTGTCGTTAAGCGCAAAAAACAATAAATATCGAGCTTATTTATTATGCGCAGTAAACACGTGAAACGTCTTAGATGCTTTGTTGACGGCAGTAAGGTATCTCGTGTTTCTACGACTTCCATGCGATAAAATAAATCACAGAAAGTATACTGCCAACATTGGCACTTACGTTGTTGTATATGTATTATTCTAAATACGGTATCGCTTTTAATCTACATGCGTGGAACCGGCGGGCCGGGTGAGAAAAACATTCGATGACTGTAGAAAGTGCAGTTAAATCTAATCATCTCATACAGTAGTACAGTAAATTTTAACGTTTACGTCATGTCGATATGGCATCTCATCTTATTAAGCTAACAGGTGCATTCGAATAGACAGGCATCGAGTATGTTTTATCGATAAAACAACAATTCGACAATCTATCGTTTTTATACAATGTAATTATTACAATGAATAATTATTCATTTCATTGTAAACATGTTCATTTGTAATGGATTATCGAAATTGTATCAATGTTTGGATTTGAGAAAATTGTTTTATGAAAAGATATACAATTTTGTGACTCGTATCACATGTTTATTATTACACTATTTATGTATATTCTGTCTGTTCGATTATATAGCCCTGCCTTCATCATTACATGTATATATCATTATATTCACGATGTCCTTTAGAATTTCTAGGCATTTTCCTTAACATCAGGGATGTACGGGTACCCGACATTTCGAGCTTGGGTTGGATCAGGTAAAGTCAGGCGAATTCGAATGGGCTTGAGCGGTTTTTGCGCTACTCAATTGATTTCAAAATTTGAAAATCTGAAATTGGTAAATATAAAATTTTTCAATTTAATTCGCAAGATTCTAGATAGTATGATTTTCTCAGAGTACGCCCGACTTATACCGATCCAAACCGACAGCTTTGCTACCCGACACATCCGATTACCCGCGCATCCCTATGTAATATATCTTATACAGGAGTAGATGGTTACAATATTCTATTGAAAATGCGTGTATATGCATAACATGTACGACTGTGTTACATATTTGTGTATTGTCTATTGATTCTACGACGGTGTACGAATGCGTGTATGAGAGTCTTTTTGTATATGAATGTGTTGCTTGTATGTAAGTATATGTTCGAGTTCAGCGGGCTCGAATACACTACATGTGTGTCGAATGCGCGAGAGTTCGCCTCGTCTTGTAAAATAGTATTTTTCTAAATGGCGAAACAGCGTGTGCAAATATTGCGATCTATGTTAGACAAACGAAAAGAATACAGTTGTTATTAAGAATATGTTTTGCGACCTAAACGAAAAAAAGGATAAATTAAACTTGAAGAAAACGGCGAATTTGATCAACTAGATTGCAGTAAGAAAGATTTATCGGATACTGAAAGTTACAAAGAAGTAAAAATTGATCCACGTATATAGATTAAATATTCTATACATTATACTGCCAACTACAATTCAGAGTGATACGAATTTTGTGTAAACGTGCAAAACATTGTGTTCCAAAAGGGAAAAAATGGGAACTTACAGATATGCTGACAAGTTAACGATGCAACTTTTACCCGATCGATAACTGAAGTCGATCACGATTCGTCGAGCGATAACGACTCTATTGAAAATTTGTTTGCACATTTAAAATGTCAGTCAGGGGCGTAAATTATTAATAGTGTACTTGTTATCGAGTTGATTAAACTACCTGCCGTTTTCTGTGCGAAGAAAAAAACAAAAGAAAAATTTATAATTCTTCTTTTTCTTAAAGACATTAGTCATTATTGACTAATATTATATTTATATTCCATCATCCGCAGTAAATATATTATAAAAAAACGTTTATACGTTTTAAATTATACTGAACGCGATCGTTTAGCATAAAACGAAAGATAAATAGTTCCTCTTTCAGAATTATGCAACATTTCATTTACGCCCCTGTCTCAATTGTCGATTCATACGGCTACTTAACATAGGGATTTAGAATTGTCTTATGAATTAGTAGATATATATCATGTCATCCGAATGAAATTTAACGAATAAGAGAGCGTTTTATTAAAATGCTCTTAGAAAAAAGAAACAGAGAATATTAAATGTGATTGTTTATGAGAGATATAATTTATGCTTCTATTGATTTGTAATTACAATGGGGTCTCACAATATGGCCTTGAGTGGAGTTAAATAACTAGAAAAAAATTGTGGGTTGAAAATTGATGTAACTGGGATTTTTGTTCGGAATAGGTCAAGTTCCTTTAAATTTATGAAGGCGGAATATCGCTAATAATGCATGTGAAAGACTGTGTAATGGACAACTTGCTCAACGGGCCATATAACGAGACTACACTATAGTAATACTTGCCTTGAAATACTCTAATTTCAAGGGTTACGATCCCCATAATGTTACTAAGTTCCTACGTTAAGTTCTCGTACCGAATTATCATCGAGTATTCATAGGCGAAACGTAATCACGTTCAGTACTAATTTTTAATCGAATTTTAAATTTTTCTGCGCAAAACAAAAATCCATTATATGTAACGATATAAGATATCTAGTAGATGCTTAGAGAACTAGGAACATACAAAAAATTGAATGTTATTGTTTAATATTTGGTTGAAAAATTGATCCATCTTCTAATAATTTAGAGTACACAAATTATTAATAATATATTTCATTAGTAAACTTCCAACTTCATGTTTATCGTTATTTCTGGTTTAATTTTTTTTCATACGCTGCACATTTTTATTTACATGTTGTGCTTGATATAAAGAAAAAGTTACAAACGTATTGTATAAATGTCTTGAAAGATTTTATGACAAGAAAATAAGCAAAAGATGTTTCTAAAAAGATACTTTGTCTATGTTCCAGTTCGCTAAGTCAAAATGATATAAATGTGACGGAAAAATAATGTTTTTTTTCTATTAACGATTAAATGTAATAACATATCACCATGTTTATTAGAAAGCTTTTGTTAAATGAATTTTTTTTTATGTACATTCTTAGAAAAAAAAAAGAGAAAAAATAAGTGTTTAAATTATCTTTAACAATAATGTATCAAAATGAATTACTTGTTGCGCAGATTAAATTTTTATTTTCTTTTAAAATCACTAATAGGACGCATGAGATTTTACCGAAGGAAAAAGATTCTAATAAAACACTTTTTTTGTACATTAAAATTTGGTCTTATCATTTTATTTCATAATTCAATTATATATTCCATTATTTGTTATGTAATGAAATGGGACAGATTCTGCTGAACAAACAGTATTATGATTTTCCTGTTTGAATAAGTTTAATGTTCGCTTCAATGCTTTATAAAAGCAGATAAATTTAATCAGTATAGTTTCTCGTAAAGATATTTTAGTTTTAATAACAAATTAATGTAAAATTAATTTTTTTTAAATAGTATATCAATATTTATTATCACATTAGTTATGTTACAATTACATTTTACATTAATTTAATTTGTGTAATTTTAATTACACGGATTTATAAATGTTTGATGAATTTTTTAACACTAGAACTACTAATGATTAACGATATGCGTTGAGTGATCTCTGTATATAAGGCTATCTTGTATATAACTTTTAGTACACCAGGAAAGGGAAAATAAATTGATCAGTCATTTACATATTCCAGTAATAAAAGCGCAAAATATAGAAAGAAATACTGAGAATTTTTTTTAAAGAATTACCAGTCGTTTTTACTACTTTTGTAATTCTAGTGTTAATAAGGATGTAATTAATTAATCTGGTTAAATTATTTTTATATTGACCCTTTTACGCTCCTCAGGTAAAAATTTACTCATTGTAAAATGTTGAATTGAGTTGACTTTTCTTTAAAATGTATACAGTAATACCTTGTTAACTGATCGTGTTTAGGGACCATATCTGGCCAGTTATCAAAGAAGATAGGAGTTCTAGGAAATCGCAGGTATATCTTTTTTCTATTATGTGCGAATGAAAAACGAATACCTGACTAGTTTATAGAACTAATTGGTATAGCGATGATCAACCACAAGGCAATACTGTGTATTTCATTAAAACTTGGAAAATATGAAATAAAACTTATAGATCG
The DNA here is from genome assembly GCA_945859595.2 of Megachile willughbiella. NCBI lineage: Eukaryota > Metazoa > Arthropoda > Insecta > Hymenoptera > Megachilidae > Megachile > Megachile willughbiella. Next base: position 8,047,242 of record OX243807.1, read on the forward strand.
TATGTGATACCGTAACTAGTTTTGTTTGAAATTGCAAGTGTTTACTGAAGAATCTGAAAGATAGAAATATAATTTCAATCATTCATTTCTTCTGCTTAATTACAGTGCGATAGTAAAGACGTTAATTGTTATATTAAATAACAAGAGCTATATTTCAATGCACATGAGGATTAAACAGAAAATCCATGAGATTGTTTTATTTCTCTACTGTTTGTATATGATATAACTCCTTCTCTTCGGCAGAAATTGAATCTGGAGCTCCGGACATTAAATCTCGTCCTGTCGTAGTTTTTGGAAATGCTATCACATCTTTTATATTTTCTGTTTTACATAGTAAACATAATAAACGATCTAATCCTTGAAAATAAAATAAAATATTACTGATTTTAGTATGTCATCATAAAACGTCATTCAGATATAAAATAGAAATAAAATACCTATAGCAATTCCTCCATGAGGCGGAGCACCACATTCGAGAGCTTCAAGCATATGCATTAAATGTGATTTATCTATATTTAATAATTCAAGTATTTTCTTTTGAAGGTCTGCTTCATGAATTCTTATTGATCCTCCTGCAATTTCTGAGCCATTCAAAACTAAATCATAATGTAAACCTCTAACCTATGAATATACGTATTTTATTACACACAATCACATATGAACTTACTAATTGTGTAACGATATTACCTTCATTGGATTTTCCAAAAGATATTGAATATCATTTGGATGAGGTTGCGTAAATGGATGATGCATACTTTCCAATTTATTCGTTTCAGTATTAAGTGAAAATAACGGAAAATCGGTAATCCATAAGAATTCATTTCCTAAAGTGCGGATTTGTTGACCTTTACTTTCCATTATATTTGTGAATTCAAGACGCACTTTTCCTAATAATGATTGCTGTAATTTTAAGAATGATATTTATATATATATATTAATGTAATTAATAAACTTAAAAAATATAATACAATTGATATATTAATATTTACCGTTTGAAGTTTTTCACCACAAGCTAAGAACAGAACATCTCCTTGTTTTAAATTTAACCTTTGCTGTACATTTTCGTTAATAATATTTGTCAATATGGTTGATTGTGGAGATGATTTTATCTGCATTAATTTCACAGAAGGGAAATAATTCTGTCGTAGTGCAGAAATATTTTCTTTGACAGATTTTGTAAGAAATTCCTAGAATATAATAAAAACACATTCTGAATTTATAAAAATTGGGAAATAAAAAAAATTTAAATAGCAGGCACACATACATGTTTACTGGAAAATACCAGACCATAAACTTCATAGTTTTTATCCCATTTTACTTTCAAGTTTTCTTCTAATGTCGAATGATCAATTATATCTGTAAGTTTATAAAGCTAAAAAAATAATAATACTGTTCTTAACATTATTTAACAAATTAAGAAAAAAGCATACTTAATTCTTACTTTCTGTGGTATCCTCAAATCTGGTCGATCTGTACCATATAATTCCATTGCTTCTATATATGTCATATGGTTAAAAGGAATTGTCACTGTACCTGATTCTTTGGGCCAAGAATATATTAATAAATTTTCAATCAACTCCATTATTCCTTTACAATCAATAAATGACATCTCTATATCCAGCTATAAAATAGTAAAATATCAACTTAATTTAATTCATACTTTTATGATTAAAAACATGTACCTGTGTAAATTCAGGTTGTCTATCATGTCTAGGTTTTTCATCTCTATAACATCTGGCAACTTGAAAATATCTATCACAACCGCCAATCATTAATAATTGTTTAAACTGTTGTGGACTTTGTACTAAAGAATAAAATTGTCCTGGATGTCTTGTTGGAACTTTAAACTCTTGAGCACCCTATGTAAAAATAATACAATTATTAAAAATATTATAAATCTGGCTACAGTACATTGCATGTATAAACATACATACACCAGGAGTCACTTTAAACAATGTTGGAGTTTCTATGTCCACAAAATCACATTCATTGATTAAGTATTCTCTCATTTTCATTATAACTTTTGAACGCAATCTTAAATATCTCTGTAATTCAGGATATCTTAAGGATATATATCTGTACTTCAACTGAGTACTTTCATTTGCTTTGTTGAATTCTCTAATAATAAATGGTAAATTTGGTTTTGCTGTATTTAAAACTTCCAATGACTCTATGCTTACTTCTATGTCTCCAGTTTTCATATCTTTATTTTTTTGATTCTCTGGTCTATTCAGTACTGTACCTTTTATAGTTAACACACTCTCTAAAGTTATATTTTTTGCTACATCTTGTAAGTCCTTTCTCTGAAATAGAAAATATTTCTTTATTTTGATACATACATATATATTTAAACTGAGTGTATAAATATAAACTCACATTATCTGGTATAACAAATTGAGTGGTACCATAAGAATCTCTTAATAATATAAATTTGTTATATCTGAAAAATTCTAACCAGCCACATAATTTAACTTTTTCTCCTACATTTTCAATACTTAATTCTCCACATGTATGAGTTCTCCATACATATTTATTGACTGGTTGTATATTTTGTTTCACAAGCATTTGTGTATTTACAGCTAAATTGTGGGTGTAAGCGACTGACATTAATTGGCATCTTATTAGCTAAAGTAAAATCATGTTTAACATAAACATTACAATGATTTAAAATACTCTTTAGTAAATAATATTTTAACTTACTTTTTGGTTAAATAAAACATTTACACAAAATAATCTGGAAAATTGTGTCTTTCCGACAATATAATTACGAAACATTTTTTTTAAACAAATATATATGTATAATATAAATGACAATTTATAACAATTCTTCAGTGCTTGTATTAGAATTATCTAAACTTAGTCACTTTTACCGACTTCATTTAAATAATGATTAACGTTGGTCACACTGGTTATATTTATGAACGTTATTTCGAACAGTTTGTTGATGTTCATTTGTGAAATACAATAAAGTGATAAAAATGGTATATTTAAAGTTAAATAAGAAAAAATATATTAATACTGCTGCTATAACTTATTGCATGTTCTTATTTTTCAGTTACCTCTATCATTGTTAAGAACAGCACAAAATCATCCTATGGTAGGTTATAAGTCAAAACATTTTTTACGTCAGTCAACTAAATAAAGTTATCATCTATTATTATTTTTGTATACTTTAATGTTATGTTTTGTAGCTGGTTGAATTAAAAAATGGAGAAACATACAATGGGCACTTGGTGAGCTGTGATAGTTGGATGAATATAAATCTGAGAGAGGTTATATGCACGTCCCGGGTATGATAGTAATAAGCCTTTTTAAATCTATGCTTAATTATTAATACAAATTATCAGTCATTCATCTAAATAACTTTCAGATTATTAATATAGTTTTTCAACGTGTCACTTAGGATGGAGATAAATTTTGGAGAATGCCAGAATGTTACATTCGGGGTAGTACAATAAAATATTTACGAATCCCAGATGAAGTTATAGATATGGTAAAGGAAGATATCCAAATGAAATCAAGAGGACGTGGAGAAATGAAAGGAAGAGGACAAAATCAAAGAGGTCGTGGTACTGGAAGAGGTATAACAATATAATCTTGTTCTTTCATTTATTATTATACTCTTTCTATGTGTATGTAATGAAATATTTTGATCAGGTACTTTTGGCCGCGGTGGAAGGGGCCCTACATCTCTTGGTCGTGGGGGTGGTAATCAAGGAGGGAATAAATCACAAAATAAGACAAGGACTAAATAAAGTTAATTTTATTTTAAGTTTATTATGGTTAGTTGATTTCTTTTTCTCTAAAAATACCTTTAACAAGATTAAGGTGCAATTTAGTAAATTTACTATTTACATATTAATATATGAACAAATAAGTAAATCATATCTGTTTTAAATAAAAATTAGATTAATAACGACTTTTAGCGAAACTTCGGAAATCCGTCATGCTCCAATATCGAGCAAATTTTGTAAATAAGCTCTTTTTTGCTCTTTTTTTTTCGAGGAAAACTTGTGTCCGAATACGCATATAAGGAAATTATAAAAAGTCATATTTCGTAACTTTGACCACATATTATGCTTCCTGAGACATTTTAAAACGAATTTCTATTAACATTTGATGCATTTTAATGTCGATTAAGCCTAAAAAATCGGTATTTACTGAATTAGGTCCAAAACGGTACAAGTGGCGCCATCTAGCGGTGAGAGGCGGAACTACAAAATCACAAAATTGCAATTTTCTGCAAAATTAGCGCATTTTACGCATATTTGAGGGTCACATATCACTTTGTCATCCCTTTAGAACTGAAATAATGCCACAAAAACCTCCTCAAAGCGCTGGGAACGAAAATAAAAAAATAGTGCATTCCATGGACTAAAAAATTGTCGTCCATCTAGCGGTGAAAGGTGGAACTACAAAAATATAAAAATGCGATTTTTGACAAAATTAGCGAATTTTAAGAATTTCTGAGGCTTGTATAGTGTTGTGTGATCGCATTAGGAGGGATATAATGTTATAAAATCTTGCTGAAAGCGTTAGAAACAAAAATAAGAAAAAGGTCATTTTATGGGGAAAAATACAGCGCCATCTAGCGGCGAAACGGGCGAACTAATCGAAAAAAACGTATGTCCCAACACGCATATTGGAAAAATATAAAATGTCATATTTCCTGACTTTTTGGACATATTATGCTTTCTGAGACATTTTAAAGCAAATTATTATTAACATTTGATGCATTTTATTGCCGATTAAGCCCAAAAAATCAATATTTTCGAAAAGGTATTATTTCAAATTTGCCTCCATTAGTTCCTACCTTTCACCGCTAGATGGACGGCAATTTTTTAGTCCATGGAATGTACTATTTTTTTATTTTCGTTTCCAGCGATCTGAGGAAGTTCCCGTAACATTATTTCAGACCAGGAGAGATCCTAGAGCAATATTTTAGCCTCAGAAATGCATAAAATGCGCTAATTTTGCAGAAAATCGCAATTTTGTATTTTTGTAGTTCCTCCGTTCGCCGCTAGATGGCGCCACTTGTACCGTTTTGGACCTAATTCAGTAAATACCGATTTTTTAGGCTTAATCGACATTAAAATGCATCAAATGTTAATAGAAATTCGTTTTAAAATGCCTCAGGAAGCATAATATGTGGTCAAAGTTACGAAATATGACTTTTTATAATTTCCTTATATGCGTATTCGGACATGCATTTTTTTCGATCAGTTCACCTGTTTCGCCGAAGAGATGGCGCCACTGCTTCTATTTTCGTAAAAATTCAATTAATATGTATTTCATTGATTATTGTGCTATATATTTATTAATATTGATTTTGTGCCGTTTGCGACATATTCCGTGGGTCCGAAGATGCGAATTATGTGTTCAGAACAATTCACACATCAATGTTTTTATAATTATTATTAATTATTAATGTAATTAAAATATTACTACATATTTATAAAAGAAAAAATATTTATTCCATGTACATAAAGAAGACACATAAAATCTAATTTCTTAATACTATTTATACACACCATTCTTAGTGGTCAAACGTGGAATAAAAATTAAATAATATTATACAGTGATAACATGAATTATTTATTAAAATAATAATTCAGTTATAATAATTGAATTATGTCACTTTTGTTTTTAAAGTTTTGTCAGATCAATGAAAACGAAATTGTAAATTGATACAAAATATGACTTATATTCAGCGTGGATGTACAATGATAAGTGGAGTGTTATAGTTTTTCGTGTACCTGTAAGAAACATTCATATAGATATCTAGAAACTCAACAACAAAAATTTAACGAATTAATTATACTTACTTAATTGAAGTTTACAATTTATTTCAAAAGTGGAATTATATTTATCGTCCTTCAACTGCAATACAGGAATAAAAATTGTTATGTTTAACAGTTCAATTACGCTTATTTTAAAACTGTACGATTAATTCTGAATGTAAGGAACTTACTGTACGAAGCTAGATCTATTTCGTCGGGTAATTCTGTGATATTAACATCAAATCGTTCCTGTACATCATTTAATATCTTAGCGTCACTTTCGTCACTGACTAATGTAATTGCAAGACCCTGTAAATACGAATAATTTGTTAATAAAAAATTAACATATAAAAAAAAATCAATTATAAAGTATGTTATATTAACCTTAGTACCAAAACGGCCGGCTCTAGCCACTCGATGCAAATATGTGTCTGAATCTTCTGGCATGTCATAATTAAATACTATATTTACACGTTCGATATCCATGCCACGCCCAAATAAATTTGTAGCTACAAGAATTCGCTGAAAATAACATTAATTATTTGTAAATTCAGATTATATCAAATATTGATATTGAACAAAATTATATTTTTAATCTAATATTTACTTTTTGAAAGTCTTTGAACTGTTGATATCTTGATAACCGTTCTTCTTGTGTCATTCCTCTGTGTATACCAATTGCGGGGAAATTTTGTTCGGTTAGAAGTTGTGCCAGAGCCATACACCTTTGTACAGATTTTACAAAGATAACAACCTATAGAAATAATATAACATAAAGAAGAAAATTGCAATAGCTAAATATATGTATAATTGAAATTTTAAACCAAGTTATGATTAACATAGTTTAATCTATCTCTCTAAGCAAACCTGATTAAATTCAAGAACATCAAGTAATTCAAATAGCTTCTTGTTCTTTTCATTTTCTTTAAGTTTCACATAATGTTGTTGTAGACCATGTAATGTGAGCTTCGCTTCATCGTCCACATAGACTTCCATGGGCTGCGCAAAGAATGTTTTTTATAAGATTATCTACTTTATCCTAACAGTAATTAATCCTTGTTAATAGACTCTATATTATGCCTTTTTTACTCTAATGTATCGAACAAAACTTCAATATAAATTGAAGTTAAAAATATAGATAAAACTTATATATGCAATTGATAATAACAAAAAAAGTGATTAGAAAACAAATAATTTTGAGACATGAAACGGATAAATCAAAATTAAAAAAAGAAAAAAAAAAAAAAATGAAAAGTGATATGAAAGTGTAGAGAATTGCTTTTATAAATGTCCTAATTTCTCCTGCTTCCTTGATAATGACAATTTGTGTCAAGTGACTATAAATAAAATGCATTAGATGGTTTAAAGAACTTTCCGCTCGAGCTCTCATTTTTGCACTTATTTGTCGATCGGATTAGTCATACAGGTTACATACGGTCCGGCGACTTCCATCTCTGGGTAGTGCCAACAACGAAAACTCAGCAGTCAGCCCAACAGAACTAAGAAGGCGCACCCATGAATGTTCTGTCAGATATCCGCTGGCCACTCGATGCCAAATTTCTTCTCCCAAATTCTGGCACATTCAGAATTATGCCCAGAATTGGCCTCAATTATCGGTGGTATGCTCGTATATCACAAAACTTACGGCCTCTGGGATTCTCTAACACCGCGACATAATTAGCTCGTGATTCGTGATACACAAATTGATTTATGCTTTGCTTTCACGTACAGATGGCCACGGTCAAACTATGCATAACACTTCCATTGCTGTCCAATTTCACTCCTACTAATCGATTATCGACCTCCATTAGCCATTTTCAAAATATCAAAATGTGCTGTTTCAATTTACAGATAAGACGAACGCGAATAAATTCTAGACATATGCCACGTAATTGCAGCAATATCGTCATTGCTCAATCCTAGCTAACCCCAATTTCCCACATATCCTCTTGCATCTTCTTTCTTGCGTTCTTCTGTCTTCAGGTTGTCTTGAAGTCTTCTTAGCCCCCCACCCGATCGAAACGTGCTTTCAATGCTGCTCTAACTCGTTTAAAAATCTACCCTTCCCTTGCACCTGTCTCAATCATTGCCCGCATAAACTTTTTCCACCCAACCCATCCCAATGTACGACGTTTCCCAACATTTTGTGTAATATTATACCGAACATTGTTTGAACTTTGGTAATTTCAATATGCAGCAGGCAATTAAAAGATTCGAACATTGAAACTAAACAAAATTTTTTAAAGTATCCCCCAACGGCATCTTGATTAATTTGAGAAACGACTTTAAACGAGGATTTCGTTCCTTTTATGAGTAGATATGGTCATCCGGTAAATGGAGGAAAACTTTGGAGCAGTAACTCGTTACGTTCAAGTTGTAGAACTTGACGTTTCAATCGAAATCCAAAGACATCGAGGGGCTTTTTGTAATTGAATTTCTGTGTCACTTCTTCAAAGTGTTGTCTAACTAGCCTAACCCGCGGGTGCGCCGTCAACAATATTTATAGTATGGTTTGAGCTTTGTCCTGGGTATGAATACAGGGCCAACGAAGTAGGAGCAACCGAAGATCGAAGTGAAGAGGAAGATTGGTTAATTACATCTTGCATAAATTTTTTGCAGACAGGGCGTATCTCCTTGGATAATGTAGCGCTGAACATCATGACTTGCTTGCCGTGGGGCGTGCTTCTAAATATTTCCTGTACATCTCTACGCATGTCTGTAAATAAATTTAAGAATTAATTTATATTTTAGACATTCATAAATACATATTGTACGTATTATCAACTTACCTAATAATTCAAGCATTTTATCACACTCGTCAAGTATAAAATGTTTCAAATGCTTCAAATTTAATTTTTTATTTCGCACGAGAGCGAGGATACGACCTGGAGTACCCACAACAATGTGAGGGCACGTATTCTTCAACACTTCTTCATCTTTTTGAATTGGCAAGCCACCAAAAAATACTCCAACCTGTAATGTTAATATATTATAAAGTATGATAAAAAATATCATTTCCTATACAAATCTAGATTTGAGTAATTAAAGATAATAGAATCTTCTTCAGTGGGGGGTGGTAGTATAAGATATGTCACCATTATTTAGTAAGATAAGTAATTCATCATTTGAAGATTCTCAAACAGAAATTTAACTTGATACCTTAGAGTAATCATACGTTATAAATTATAGTAAATGTACATGAATAAATAAAAAGATACAAGTTAAACATATTTTATAATTTATAACAAGATTTTCTGAAGTATTATATAGTAATAGTCTAGAGAAAATATTATTTTTAATAAGTAAAATTTACCTTTACATGAGGCATGTACTTGCTAAATCTTTCATATTCCTTGCTGATTTGAAAAGCAAGTTCCCTTGTGTGGCACATGACAAGAACATAAACTTGATTTTCAGTTAACTCTAATTGTTGTAGAGTTGCTAATACAAAAACGGCTGTTTTTCCCATACCAGATTTTGCTTGACATAATATATCCATGCCAAGCACTGCTTGTGGAATACATTCATGTTGTACTGTAAACATTATGTCATTTTATTCAACATGTTTTTATATAGCATTTAAAAATGCTTTAGATAATAAGCAGTCAGCAGAGATAAAATCATTCATATATAATCTGTTGTCCCTATCTCGTATCATCAAATTTATAGTGCTTAAAAGGTTGATAACTTAAAACAAAAGTAAAAATTATAAAAACATTACCTTCGGAGGGGTGCTCAAAACCACAGTCAACAATTGCACGTAATATTTCAGGTTTCAGAAGAAAATCCCTAAAGCCACTACTATGAATAGATACATATGTGCCTTTAACTTCTTTTTTAGCGGGTATATCCCCACTTCCATCAACTACTTGTTCGGTTTGTTCTTCATCTTCATAATCCAAAAGATCATCATTATCCGCCATTTTTATATATATATAATTTTAGACTATTACTGAAATAAACAAATATTACAATTTATAACAAAATCTGCATTTGCAATTTTTTCATTAGATACAGCTAAATTGATAATTTAGTTATTTAATTAATTTTTATACACAAATTTTAAGTATAATTTGGTATCTTTCTTGAAGATCTGTAGAAAATTAGAAGAAAAATTAATTTTCCTGATATTAAAATCTAATGTTCGTTACAATTTTGTAGTTTAAACATATATACACAATTAATAATAAGGTAAATTTGATATATAAAAATTTTAACTTCTTCAATACATCAGAATGTAATCTATTTCAACTCGCTTTCTTGTAATAACGATTTTTGAGGTCTACATTCATAATGTAGCCGCCATTTTAGCGACGCTATACAAGTGTTACAGGATGAGAAACTGACCATTACAAAATAAAAACGATTTAAATTATTTCTGAATTATAGATCTATTTTACAAATATAAATCAATTATATGCATGGATGTAAATTATTATAGATTATATAATTTATACTTTGTAAGCCCATTCACGTTTTTAGTAAGAGGGTTATAAAATAAACATTTTTGCATTATATTTCCATAATATAACTATCTGGCAAATAAAACTATTATCCGCTAATAAAATTTTAGATTATTTTCAATACAATTCAACATGTTTTCTAAATAGATTGATTTTTAATACATAATTAATCGTGGATTACATTTGGTCAACTTACCTCCGAATACAACTTTCACTAACTGATGCTCACCGCTACTACAGTAAGCCCGCTCGTGTATCTTCCTGCAACTATGTTCCGGAAGACAGGTGGTGCCAAGTAAAACTAATACTTAAAAAATGTATAAATTTATATTACGATTATTAAAAAAACCTACTTTAGATGAATTTATTCGATAAATTACAGTATAAATTATTTTGTTAGTAAATAATACCATTAATATCAACAGTTTATAATGTTTCACAATTTTATCAGGTTTTAATAAAAACCGGATATATGTAATCAAGTGCCACCATAGATACAGCGGAGAATAGAATTCTCACCTTGTATAAATTCGTTCACACAATCTGAAATACCGACTTTGGTTACAAAAAAAATATGATATAATAATGAAATTATATAAATGGATAAAATAACGAGGGATACTGTCAAACAGTAGAAAATAAATTTTATTACAAAATATAAAATAATCACCATAGAAATTATATTTTTTATTTAAAAATTTAAATTATAAATTTATCTTACAATCCTTATTTTAAATCACTTACAAATTACAATCATATCTCTGCTTCTATATTTCTAGCTCTCGAATTGTAACATTTTTGATAATTTGGAAGCAATATCTTTCCTGTTATTAGATACTGCAACTTGCAGTAGTGTACATCCAGAACTATCACGAGCATTCATTACAGCTGAAAATTCATCAACATTTAACACACTTATATTGTCAATAACTTCAGCATTACCATTTTTTGCATCTCTAAATAACTTCTCAAGTAGTATGAATAAATTGTTAACATCTTTGTTATTGGAAAGATCAAATGGTGTTTTATCTTCCTTATTTTTAATATTATAACTTGCACCATGTGAAAGTAAAGATTTGACAATATCTAGTGAACCATTCTTAGCAACAACATGAAGTGCTGTAACACCACTAGTAGTTGTTTTAGCATTTATAAAATCAATTAATTTATTACGACTTACATGTTGTAATAAAACTTCAATGATTTCCTTATTATTTTTAGAAGCAGCAGTGTGTAATGGTGTATTACCTTTGTTAGTAACTTGTGTAACATCAGCTCCATTTTCTAATAAGATATTTACAACATTTAAGTGTTCATTGCTAACAGCGTAATGTAATGGTGTTCTTCCTTCAGAATCTTTATCATTGACATCAGCTCCATTTTTTAATAAACTACGAACAATTTGTATATTACCATTACTAGCAGCAATGTTAATGTTCTTCTGCAAATATCCAATAACCTCTGATGTTTCTGAACCTTGAAGCTTCAAACCAAAATTAATTGCTTCTATCTTTTTTATAATATCCAAAACAGTAGGATGATTTGGTCCAAAAACAGATTTTATTTTATCAAGACATTCATTATAAGCTTTAAATGCACCAATCATTTTGCCCTGAATAAAAAGTACATTTCCTAGATTGTATTGAGTATTTAATGTATCTGGATGGAGATCTCCAAAAGTTTTTTTTTGGAAATTAAAAACTTCTTGATAAATCTTTAAAGCTTTGTCATGTTTCTTCTGAGTAAACAATACTCCAGCGATGTTAAACAACGTTCTTATAGTATCAGAATGATTAATGCCAAAAACCATTTTCTTCTTCTCAAAAACCTCTTCAAGGATTTCTAAAGCTTCTTTATATTTACCTTGGTTACTCAGAACCATTGCTATATTATTTTGGGCATATAAAGTACTGTGATGATTTGCACCAAACAATTCTTTTCTCTTTTTAAAAACTGCTTTATTCATTTTTAATGCTTCTTCATATTTTCCTTGTTTGTCTAATACCAGGGCTATGTGAAATTGGCTATCCAAAGAATCTGGATGATTTGGTCCTAGTATTTCTTCTTGTTTTTTATATACTTCTTGATAAATATTGAAAGCTTCTTCATTATTTCCTTGCTTATGACGTATTAAAGCATACATGCTTCTTACACTTAAAGTGTATTTGTTGTCCATTTCAAATATTTCTTTTTGTTTATGGATGATCTCGTCCAATATATCTATAGCCTCTTGAAAAGACCCTTGTTTATATAGTATTTTGGCTATGTATATTTGAATATCTAAAGTGGCAGGATTATCCGGGCCTAGTATTTCTTTTCTCTTTTCAAAAACGCTTCTGAAAATACTGATAGCTGTTTCATATTTTTCCTGACATAAGTGCATTAAAGCTGTATCAATTTGAGTAGATACATCACCTTGTGATACTTGTTCCAATTGTGTGATTTGTGAAAAGTTATTATTTAACGCAGTAACTATTAAACTTTGGTTTTCTCTATTACGAGCATTCATTATTGCTTTTATCATATTAATATCTTTTATTTCATTAAGGTCATTAATAACTTTGAAGTTGTTACTTTTAACATTTTTGAACGACTCATTCACTAATTTCAATAAATTAATTATACTTTTATCTACAGCGAAATCTAATGGAGTTTTTCCACCAACAGAAGCAGCATTATATACTGCACCATTAGATAGCAAAACCATGACAATTTTTAAATGAGAAAACTTTGCAGCATAATGCAGAGGAGTAAATCCCTTGCTACCAGCCATATTAGGATTAGCTTTATTTTGTAATAGAATATTAATGACTTCATTATGACCTTTCCATGCAGCATAATGTAACGATGTTCCATCATACCCTTTCGAAGCATATTTAGCATTGACAAATGCTCCTAATTTGATGCATTTCTCAACTTCTGAAGCATTGTTATGTTTTACAGCCTCAAACAATTTTTCGGTTGATACTAATGGAATGATAACTTTTGAGTCACTGGCCATATCTAATGGTTTTCTACAAAACTTGTCAACAGTATTATAAATTGCACCATTTTGTAATAGAAGTTCAACAACGTTGTTATAATCAAAATTGGCAGCAAAGTGCAAAGGAGTTAATCCATTAGCATCTTGAGTATTAATATTAGCTCCTTCTGATATTAAATATTTTACAACTTCCAATTGACCTGTCATTGCAGCATAATGTAACAATGTCTGATTTGCTGTACCAGGATCATGAATATTTAAGCCTTTATTAAGAAAAAATTCGACAATATCTTTAAAACCTTCTCTGGCTGCAATGTGTATTGGCTTTGAACCAGAAGCATTCCTGATATTAATATCAGATCCTTTATCTATTAAGTATTTTATCATTTCTAAATTACCTTCTTGTGCAGCAATGTGCAACACTGTCCAGGTGTCATTAATCTTAGCATTGATGTCTATTTTTTTATTTCGAGCCAGCAATAATTTTACACTCTCTAGCTGATTATGTGCAACTGCTAATTCAAAGGGCATTCTATTTTTCAAATCTTTAATATTGATATTTGCTCCATTATTTAATAGAATTCTAACTATGTCTACGTGACCATATTCTCCCACTGCAAGATGTAATGGTGTACCACTAATAGAGTTGACATTAACTTTAGCTCCTTTTAATAACAAAAGTTCAACAATTTCCTTATTAGCCTTTTGTACTGCAAGATGCAATGGTGTGGCACCTGTTGCAGCAGTAGCATGAATATTAGCTCCTTTTGAGATTAAAGTATTTACTATTTCTGTATGACCTCTTTCCACAGCTAAATGTAACGGCGTTACATTTTCCGAACATTTTATGTTAATACGAGCGTTATTTTCCAGTAGAACATTTACGATATCTTTGTAGCCAGCAAAAATTGCTATTAATAAAGCTGCGCCATTTTTTGCGTTAACATTAGCTCCGTTTGTTACTAGAACTTCTACGATTTTTTTATAATTTTGTTTAACAGCAGAAGTCAGTGGAGTCATGTCATCTTTATTCTTGACATTAACATCAGCCCCATTTCTTACCAACATCTGAACAATTTCTTTATTTCCAGTTTCTACAGCTGCATGTAATGGAGTATTACCAGCAATACCTGTAGCATTAACTTTAGCTTTATTTTGTATTAGAACGTTAACAACATCTTTGTGACCTCCTATAATAGCCGATTGTAAAATTGTAAAACCAAAATTATCTATATCGTTAACTTCGGCTCCATTTTTTATCAGAAAAATAACAGCCTCTTTATGTCCATGTACAACAGCTGTGTGCAACGGTGTAATACCATCATTAGATCTAACATTAACTTCAGCATTATTTTGTATTAGAAAATCAATAATATTTTTATTACCATTCGCGGCAGTTGTATGCAATGGTGTAAGACCATAATTATTTTTAACGTTTACTTCGGCTTTATTTTTTATCAGAAGGTCAATGATATCTTTATTATCGTTTGTAGCAGCAGCATGCAATGGTGTGTTACCCTTAATGTCTCGAATGTTAATTTGAGCATTATTTTCTATTAGGAGGTTGATGACATCTTTGTGACCATTCTGAGCAGCTATATATAATGGAGTAAATATACCATTATTTTTTGCATTAATTTCAGCCCCACTTTTTATTAAAAGATCAGCAATTTCTTTATGACCTCTTTCTGCTGCATAGTGTAATGGTGTAGTTTTATTTTTATCTGTAGCATTAACATCGACAATGTATTCAAGGAGAACAGAAACTATTTCCAAATGACCACTTTGTACTGCAAAATGTAGTGGAGTCATACCATCAACAGTAGCAACATTGGTATTAGCATTATTTTTCAGCAGAATTTTAACAATTCCCACATGTCCATCTTTTGTTGCATAGTGTAAAGGTGTATTATGGTAGGTATTATCGGAAACATTAGTATTAGCTCCATATTTCAATAAAACATTAACTATCTCTTTAAAACCGTTTTCTACCGCATAATGTAATGGTGTACAACCATCCAGAACTCTAGCATTGACATTAGCACCGTTTAAAACTAGAGTGTTTACTATTTCCAGATGACCATTTAATGCTGCTAGATGTAATGGTATTGTATTTCTATCATTTCTTGCATTAATATTTGCTCCAATACTTAGTAAATAATTAACTATTTCTAAGTGTCCACTCTCTGCAGCTATGTGTAATAAAGTAAAACCACCATTAATCTCATTAATACCAACATCTTTTTGTAGCAAAATTTTAACCACATCTATATGATTATTTTTTACTGCAGAGTGTAATGGTGTCAAACCAGCTATATCTTGAGTATTGGTATTGGCATTATTTTTCAATAAAACTTCAAGAGTATCCTTGTTACCATTTTCAGCTGCAATGTGTAGTGGCGTTTTACCATTATTGTCTTCGTCATCTATATATAAGTCTGTTTTTTGTATAAAGAATTTTACAATATTTTTCCTATCATGTGCAGCAGCAATGTGTAGTGGGTTTTGACCATTAATATCCTTAATATTAGGATTCAAATTGTGATCGAGAATAAATTTTATAATTTCAGAACTAGATCCTTTAGCAGCGAAATGTAATGTGGTCCACAAGTTAACATCTCTTGCATTGATGTCTGCTCCTTTTTTCAGACAATCTTTTAAATTTTCCAGATTTCCTTCTTCCAATGCAATAAACATTCTTTTTTGATTAATAATGATAGCTAGATTTTGGTCATATTTTTCTTTAAACATAGAAGGATCATCTCTGACTAACTTACCAATTTTTTTTCTATTCTTAATTATATTTTCTGTAGTGAGTTTTCTAGCATTTAGAATAAGTGATAGTGAGGGATCAAGTAATAATATGCTAACTAAGGCATTATCATGTGATAAATGGTTACGTAAACATTTTCCAATTAACAGAGGAGCATTATCATCTAAAAGAAACAGATTATCTTCCAAATAATTCTTCAAACTACCTAAAATTGACATTATATCTAGCATAAGCATTTTTATTACTACTTGCAATTTTTCATTCTTTTTATAAAAAGAACATTTTTCAACTAACTGATCATTTAATCCATTACTACTTAAAATGTTTTTTAATTCAGATAACTTTAGTGCAAAGTGATTATTATATTCTTTTTCTGTTAAACTGTAAGTCCATTTTTGTTTATAAGTAGGCATGAAAGAACATTTTTCACTTAATTTTTCTCTTAATCTTTCAATCCATTTGATATCATTTATTCCAAATTCAGCAATATAACAAATTTCGAAAACTAATCTGTTTATTTTTTCAAGGTTGTCATTTTGTATTCTTGATTTAACACTATGAGAGATTTTCAGTGTCAATTCAGCAATTTCTGTAAGACTGCAAGACTCTACTTGGGGAGCAAAATTTTCTAGTACTTTAGTAGCAAAAAATTTCAAACCTCTAACAATATTGTCATTCATTTCATTATGATTAAAGGCAATACTTAAACATTTTAATAATTTAAATCCTGTAACATAATCAGTTCTTATATTTTTTGACTTATTTTTTATGAAATTGATTGTGTTATTAACTTTTTCAAATAGTTCTTTTTCATAATCTGTCTTGTCAGTTATAGCATCGCTTAATTCTTCAATAAATTTTTGAAGTTTCACGTATTCTCTCATTTTAAAACTTTCTGGGATCATTTCATTAAATTCGATATTACTGAATTCCGTCAGAACTATTCTTATTTCATCCGCATTTTTGCTACTCACCATTTTTGTTAGAAGAATTCTAATCATTTTTATTTTGTTGCCATAAAGAATATTAGTAACCACATCATGAACTTTTTTCATGTCATTTTGAACACCAATAAAAAAATTAACATCTGCCTCGACTTCAATCTCTATTCTTTTAGAGAGCGAGTAAGTATGCGATAATGAATTACGTAAATCTATAATAATTTCTCTTGTATTCTTTGGTAATGATAGCAAAAAAAGATCACTTGTAGTATTAGATAATTTAGGAGTTTCCAGAGTATTTTTTAAATATTCACCAATAACTTGTAAGGCTCTTATAATAATTATTTGTCCTTCTCTTTCTGAAGGATCAATTGATAATGCCAACTTTATATAATTATCTATTTGCTGTAAAGAATAGATATCCCTAATTTGTTGATAATCATTATATAATTCTCGAAATTCAGGATACTTATTAATAATGTTTGCAACAACTGTATCCCGTCTTAAGTTTGGAAGACTAGATATTTTACTAATATTCATTGTTCCTATTTTCATTTTTTCTTCTTGAAGTCTCTTTCCAAAATTTTCTAATTGATTTAGTATTTTTCTCTTATTTAATATAACATAATAAAATAGATTAATTTCTTCGCGTTTAGTGTGAGAAGAAACAAAACTGACCAAATAAAATTCTATTTCTTCCCAAGGTAATCTATCATATGTTGATTTCAATTGTCGTTTCAATACATGAATATTTTGTGTAATAAATTTTGTTATGAATAAAAACTTTTCATCTACATCTTCTGTATTTGAGTACTCTGTTTTTAACAAATCAATGTTTTGGAGTATTAATTCAATTCGCTCTTTGATAGTATTAAAATCATACCTACAACTTTTACACTGTTTAGAAGTATCAGAAAAAAAACGGAGGTTTATTAACTTATTTTCAACAAAAATTTCCATTTCATCTGATAATAGTACATTCTTCAGCTTTAATTCTTCATAAGCTCTTGAAAGGATTTCATCCAGTTCATCCAAATGAAAATTGAAGTAATTACCTGGCCATTTGTTAATTAGTATATCAAGAAGTTCAACATTATTAGAACGTACAGCATAGTAAAATGCATTATGGCATGTTTCATCTTTATTACTTGGTAGCAGAATATTTCTTTCAACATCCATGGATAAATTATTTAGAATTTTAGCATCATTATCAAATAGATATTTTAGTACCTCTTGTTTATTTTGCTTACAAGCTAAAATAACTAAGTTAGTATTTCTTATAGGATTACTAGCATTATTGTAATAATCTTTCATAGTTTCTCCATCTTCTATCTCACTCGTGTATTCTATAAATGTGCTTAATTTTTTTAAATTATTAATATTACCTTCTGATACTGCTTTTTCAAGTTCACTGAAAACCAGAAGAAAGAGTTCTTTAGCTTTAACTTTTTCATAGTTTTGCTTTCTAAATTCTCTTACAAACTCTTCTTTTGACGCATATGAACGTGATAAAAGTTCTTTATTTTTTGTATAACAACTAGTCTGTTGTTTAATTGTATTTGTAGCCTCCATTATTTATACCCTATTAAAATAACGAAGTTCACCTAATTATATAATTAATATATATTATAATTAAATTTAAAACAACATCTTTTGTGAATAAAATATCTTTAAGACAAACACTTACTTTAGTATTGTAAAAGATTTATTTTCTCTTTGGTAAGTAATATATTTATAGTGACACAATGCAGAAATCTTCCAAAAGTATCTTTAGTGTATTTACATGAGAAGAATTGTGTATTTATTTGAATATAAACGGTTATATTTTCACAATAAATACAAACAAATTATTTCAAATATAACTTGTCAAAATTCGGTTTTAAAGTATAATACTATTATAGACAAAAGATCAAATAATACACGTGAAACAAGAGACTAAAACCCTAAAATCCAAGAATTGTGATGAACACTGATTCATCACAAAAAAATACATATAGTAATCCTTGATTACAAATGCATTTCTTCCTTGTAACTTGTAACCGACATGATCCAACATCTCCAGCAGCGTTCGTCATGACACGAACGTCGCACTAACCAAATAAACTACCCTTATCAAAATAAGTAGCGATAAATAAAGTTTGTATCCAGTGAATAATAAAAATACTTTAACGTTCTTTAAAGTAGTATAGCTCCTTAAAAATTAATCTAAACAATTTGAGTTGGTTTTCAAAAAATTAAGATTAAGTTATTGTATAGATGTGTTATAATTTTTCAAAATTACAATTGATCGAAATGATGAAGAATAGTAGAGGATATTTTTTACTACTTTTTTATTTGCACCTGTAATTAAAATTCAAAAAAGTAGTCTGTTTAATGAGAAAGCAAAGTTACCCGTTTCATTCATTCAATCATTCTGCACATGTTATCATGTTGGTTCTCATTCCAATTGGTTTGAGCTCCGTAACTAAGAACAACGCGCATGCGCGTTTGCAATTTTTGTGACACTAAACATACTTCGTGACGCTTTATTTCGTATACTTATTACATAAAACATGACATCCATGGGATTTGAAAATTTAAGAATTTAAACAAGTATATGTATTGCCTATTTCACGAATTAATGGTATTGTTTAAATATGGTAAAGTTTATTTAATAACATCACAGATACAATAATTATGTACACAATTGTCAGAGAAAATGTTTAGCCTGATGGTTAAACACTTTCAAGTATCCCATTGTCAATGTAAGCACTGAAGTACTAGATTTCAGATAAATGTGCTCCATAAGGGCGGATATCCGACAGTTTCGAAATAGAAATTTCGATTTTCGAAATCGTACTGTAGTCTAGAATTACAATTTCTTCTAGACACACGTTTATACTTGCATTACATCTTTTTTTTTTGCTAATTATTAATACACAATTAGCAGCCACCTGTATTACCCCAATTGTATTACAAGTTATCTTCTGACGAGGATAATTTATCAAATACATAAAGTTTCAATTGAGCGTCGTGCCTTTGTGGAGGCGCGGCAGAATCTGGTTTCACCATCTGCGAGGCACATGGAGGGTCTATGTTACGGGGTAATAAGGTATGATTGAGCTCAGGCATAGAGGCAGTTGGATCCTTTAGAGGCAATGTTACTTCTCTCAATGAGTCTGTAGGTGAAGGAGGAAGCACCACTTTCTCAGGAGCATTTTGAATAAATATTACTCTGAAATACATTATTTATTGAGTTGTAATTAAAATACAATTAAGTATCTAATTAAACAAATGAAACAATTACTGAGGATGTTACCTGTTGAATGCTCGCCATTTTCTGCATAGTGTAATGTATGCTTTACATTGAATGTACATAAAAACTAAGCCTCCTGTAGAACCAATTACAACAACTATTAGTTTAGTCCAGAAAGACCAGTCTACGTATCCACGTCGAGCTTCTTCTACAGATCGTTCAACAAGTATATATAAAGACCAAGCCACACAAAGTGCAGCTACTGCATGAAAAGCAACTGCACACCATAATTTGCGAACTTCTAGAGCAGACATTTCGAGTTTCTCCCACTGAAAATTATTATTTATTACTGTATATTGTTACCTACTCATTATAATAAAGAATAGATTATGATTTAGTATTTTATTTTAAAACAAGAAGTATGTGCAATTATACCTCACAGAATGGCTTTGTTTTAGCATGCATAATAAATGTGAATTTACATAATTCACAAGCACGTATGTCTGAAGCTTTTATCCATTGTTGAAGACAAGTTTGATGTACGTATCGTAAACTGCCACTGCAGTAACAAGGTGCTAACAGAGGAGCACTTTCTTCTCCTTCACAATGACATATTCTGCAACAAAGAAACAAAGATGTACTTGTTATATCCTTTAGATACTATCATGTTAAATGTAATTTATGAATTATTTTTTTTCTTTATATATTAAAATATGATAACTTCTTAAAGATGAGTAAAATTAATTATTTGATCATATTTTATACAAAATTTTATGCTTACCTACAAATATCATGATTGCTTGAAGACAATGTACTGACAGATGAATGACAATGATCTGGTATGATGGTAACTACTGTTGCATACGCTGATTCCTACAAAATAAGTGTTTTAATAAATAAGTCCTTAAAAGTATATCTACTCTTATACAATGTAATTACTGTAATTATAAATATGCATTTAAAATATATTTATTTTAAGTTACATGAATATCAAGTACACTGAGTATTCCGCAGTATGGACTATGTGAAATACATCAACCTATCATGGGTCAGGAGACTGTGAATCTGATAATGTTTGAAGTATAGAATTTATTTTTAACATAAATGACTTTATACTGTCATAACTCACACTATTATATTACATCTATTATTTGAGGCTTTTAAGTATAAATCACATTCATTATCAAAATATTCCTGACATTTTGTAAACATTGCAACTAACTTTACCAGAAATCATTAGGAACATTTTCTTATTGTACATGGTTTATACTTGGAAGCCTGAAACAATGTTACTTGTAGCACTGTTAACTGTAACGCTGCAAGTAATAATAATATTAAGTGTTGTGATCCAAGTCTTAAAAGTCTTAAGACTAAAAATTGTTATCTGAGCACAAAGTTAATTACATATAAATAATATGGAACAAATTACCCTTGGTGTCCATTCTGGTAAATTTTCACCACCAGCAGGGCTATTATTATTGGAAGGACCAAGTGACAGAGGTGGTTGCCAGTCAGGCGGATTAACATTGATCTGATGAACCGGCATCACTCTTTGGCCTCAGTAAAGATGTGATCAATGATAAACAACATTAAATAAACACATCCTAACGAATGTTTGGTAATTTTTTTCCATTGGTATCATATTTTGCAAATCAATATTTAATTATATCAAAAAGTCTTTCATTATCGTGTTCAACATGTAATTTTAATATACATGTAAAAACCTGAAATTATATTTCATTGAATATTACAGAATAAAGTATTGGTAACAACTTTACTTGTGCTAAAGCATTTATGCAAAATTATAATGATATCGACCTGTCATTAATTATAAAGATTACAGGTATTTAAAAATTATCAAGTGGTAAATATACTAAAGATAAGGAACAAAAATATTTATTCATATCAGTGGCATGTATTCACAATAATAAAAATTTGAATGTGTATACATAAAATATATTTCTTATTAACAATTAATGAATAAACTTAAACAATGTTAAATAATTCAAATAAATTGAACAATGGTTTTGGATCTACTTGACATTGAAATTAATAAAATTTGGATGAGCATGAAAGGAACAATATACAAAAATAACTTATAATGATGGATCATGTTACACTACATAAATTTTGTCGAAATCACCAGATAAATGCAACATTTGCGTCGAAAATTATTTGATAAAAAAAACAAAGCATTGGCGTCACATACATCTTTTCATTTCCGTGTAAATTCTACCAGATGAGAATTTTCGATTTGATAACAATTGATTAGCCAAGAAATATATTGTTCAGATCTGATTTCGAACAGTCGAACAAAGTTTCTTAAACAAATTCACGATGTAAACGTATCGATGAAATTTCAGGAGAGCTAGTTAGTACGATTTTGACACTTCGACTCGAGTCAATGACACAATACAGGACAGTCGTATTCACTGCAGTAAATTAATTAACTTTCACGATTTGACATTCAAACGATTTAAAATATTACATTTGATTCATCACCGTTCACCTTTTAAACACGTTCTAATAATTACATCGATATTCAAAGTTACCACGAATATGGACTTCATTACATAGCTTAGTCCTTCCTTCATAACAGTCTGTGTATCTCATTTCTTTGATGCGCCGCCATAACGTAGAGTGTAGGCGTGGCGTGTGTATAGGCTCGACCAATCAGTTACTCGGAAATGACATTAAATATTATTGCGCCAATGAACGAGGTTTAGTTTGAATTTACTTTATTTCAACATGAATTTGAAAAATAGGTAATGCACACAGCTTATAATTGCATTAAATAATTTATTGACTTCATTATTTACATATTCTTTCTGTAATATAAGTTTAATATGATGATACAAGGCAATATAACAATACTTATGTTCATATCAATTCTTAATTTTATAGTAATAATTATTTATTTAATTTTCTAAATATCTTCTGAATCAATTTCTTTCGTAGATGAAATTAAATCATTTTCATTAAATTCATCAAAAGATGTAAAATTAAAAACTTTATTTTCTTCTTCGTCTTCAAATTGTAAAAACGTATCATTACATGTGGCCATACTACTGGCATTTTCTATGTAATTTGGTAATATATTTAGTTGAACCATAGAACTTTTTACATTTGGTAGACTCTTATAAATGGTATTATTATTATCAAATGCTTCTAATAATTCTATACCTTTATAAACGTTTACTTCTTTCAACGTATTTTCGTCGTTTGAATTATTTGAATTTTTAATATGTACTCCTAATAAATGTTTATCGTCTATATTCTTTTTTGAATTAGACAGTTTTTTCCTTATATTATTAGATTCAGGAGGTTGATAAATATTATATTTCTTTTCTTCTTTACAATCTTCCAATATCTCACTAGCTAAATTATATTTACAATTATCTTCTATACTGATATTATGTAATGTGTGGTTATTACTATTATCATAAGATGGTATTAATACATTTTTATCATATTTTTTCTTTACAGTTAGGTCATTAATGTTATTTTTTAAGTCACTGTTCATTGCTGCAGGTTTTGGATGTCCTTCATACTTCTCATTTTTATATTGAGGAATATTTTTTGTATAATTATTTGTACTTTCGTTAACAGAATTTTCAACTTCTACAAAAATTAGTAAGACACATAAACAATAATTTAATTTTTTCTACTTAATTTACGATGTTATGATAAACCTACCAAAATTTTGAGTTTTTACAATTGGAGTACTTGAAAATACTTTTCCAACTAATAAACCAGCTATAAATATAAATGATAAATGTATGACATAAATTCAATATGAAACATGATATCTATGATAATAATTGATATAATCCATACCAGCCATCCCCACTGCAGTACCTCCAATGAAATATGTCATACTATTCTCATTTTTTGCTTTCTTTTTCTTAAACATTTTTGAATTATAATGGAATTAAAATATATAATTATATGAATAAACTTTATTAATATAGGTATCCAAGAGATATCACTTTCTACAATATTCTAAATACACTAAGGACATTTTAAGGACATACTAAGGTAAGGGTGAAACATAAACACTAAATGTATGTTATAGCAAAATAACTGATATATTTGAATTACTACTTTAGTTAAAAATTTACACTAATTATTTTACAGATTAAATATATATTAATAAATCTTATATTATTACAAATAAAGTATGAAGAAACCTCAGGAGACACATGTTAAAATTTCAAATTTGAAAATTATTAGAATTGAGTAATTACAGACAAATATTGTATATTGAAATGACTTTAATTCTTCTGGAAAATATAATTCTTTGTCTGTTGAGATAATTTATATACTTAACACGAGTACTAGTTAACTTTAGCCAGTGGACTGGTTTTTAAAAATAATTACATATATATAAAAAGTTGAAAGATTAAGTAAATAAACCAAATTAAAAATTAAATATTAAAAATATAAACGAGTACATGCTTGGAATTTGATAGCTCGTTTACAAGTTGGACACTTTTTAGATGCACGTAATGCTTGCTCTAAACATTGTGCACAAAATATATGTCCACAACGAGTAGACATAGGTTTCATTTTAGAGGATAACTGCTCAAAACAGATTGGGCAGGTTAACATAATCGTGCTTCCCTGAGTGGAGTCATTAAGATAACATATTCCATTTTGTTCAGATGGGGCAATATTGTCTAGGTCTATGATTTCCATTGCTTCCACATCTTTACAAGTACTTTCAACTGATATCTCTCTAGAACAATCAATTCAAAAGTTAAATAAATGTATTGTTTTGTTGAATAATACTTCATTATAGTAATGAATCCAAACATACATTACAGAATCATACAGTTGTGCTGTTTGTCGTTTACTTAATTTACGCTTTCGGGATTTTGTTGTGTTATTATTATATATATTGTCAGCATTTTTATTTCGTACTTTTAAATGATTCTCTCTCGGTGAATCTACTGTCAGGTCAATAAAATCAATTGGGTCCGATGTATTTTGCATTATACCTATAAAATAGATAAAATATATACGTATATACACGTGACCACTATAAATATATGCTGAACATTAAAAAAAATTAAAACGAATTTGTTTCAATTGTTTATTCACTTTATAACGGTCTACGTCGATATTCTATTTTTTTCTCTACATATATCCAAATCTTTAAAACTTTATTAACCAATATTATTACAGTTTACATTATTATTAATTATTCTTTAACCTTATTATTGTCACTAACCGTATTATTATCACTTCTTTTTAATATTTATTAATTGCGCTTAATCGCACAGCACATCAACTAACAGAGGTTCACATCAGTTTGAAAACACTACCAGAAATTCTTCAGTTTACATATGAAAGCGGAACAGTTTTCGATAGTTTCGATTTTTGATTATCGATATAACACTATTTCTAAATCGATATCTATAACAAATTTAAATTACAAATAAAAGGTCAAAATTAACGCACATCAACTAGAAAGATAATTTTATAACAAACATATATTTTCAAAATTATTGTTTTACATATTACAAAAATTATTAAATAATTTATTTATATAATGTTATTTATAGATATACTTATATAATATAAAATTGCAATGTTATGATTATTAATTGTTTAACGTAAGTCATACATACAATAGTATCTCGTTATATGGCCTTATATGAAGTTATAGTTTAGCAGAAAAATCGGGATAGGGCCATACAATTTAAAATCTTATGCAAACTTGATCGCAAAAATTTATAAATTCGGAGTTACTAAAATTTTTTGCATGCGTGATAGTGAACTTTCTTTCAAAAGGGAACCATATATCAAGACTACACTGTAGTTTGTAAAATTCATAGCCAGGCCTTTATTACATATAAATATTTTGTAATATATTTTAATATATATATACATGTTATATAATTATATATGTTTAAAAAATTCGCAAATTAAATGAATTAAAAAATTTAGATATATATATGTATGTATATGCAGACTATTGTAAAAGTACAGAAAATACATAATTTATAATTTTAATACTTTTAGTTCTACAGATAACACTCTTCAAAAATTTCTTGAGCACAAATTATGACCAAAATCGTGCATCGCATGATACATACTCATTAAAATATAAGTTGAATTATATACAAAAATTATATAACAGAGATATGTAGGCACTTTACACATCATTGTGTTGCTATAAAAGTGTATGCGTACACATATATTTAAACAAATATAATGCAATATTTATTTATTGAACTTGTAAAAATGCAACTTATATTGTTTCTATATTTCATTCACTGTTAAGGACACTTTCATTTTTAGAATTATTTGTTGATAGGACTTCCTACATATATCTATGGTAATAAAAAGAAACTATTTAATGTCAAAGTTTAAAATAAACATAAACTTTTACAGGTATTACTACACACACGAATTGACTTTTATATTATTATTGCAAATAGTTGATACTTTCTTATTTATGTAATCTTTCAAAATCTTTCCATTAAGCAACGTACCAATATATCCTTACTGTGGCGTTTTAAGTAAAAAGAGAACAGGCTTATAACATTCTATATGTAAACATACATTCTTAGACGATTAAATATATACGATTTTATAATTAATTTACAAGAAATATTTACTTTATCTAATATTTCTTAAGATATTTTCGCTATAATAAAACGTTCTCGATTACTCATTTATACTAACAATAATTATAAACAATGATATTAACAAAATGGAATTCTCTTAAATTTGATACGAATAACATTTTTATATTACGTATAAAGGCAATGATATATCTTATTAATTTCAGTCGTCCACTCAATGTTTTTCATTCATACCGTTTTGAGTGGATAGTTCAGGTTCTTTTTTTTTATTATATAAAAACACCTTGATAATTTTCGAATTATTATAAAATGGACGGTAAAATTCCAATACTTTATCAAAAAATACTAGTAGTCCTTAGATTTTTTTACAAAATACCTGATTAATTAATAACGAAACAAAATTTATATCTTTGGTTACCATGTACAGTGAAGTTTCGCTATATGCCCCTGGAGGGGGTGGTACAAGAGAAACAAGCCCGAAAGTCTATGTGAACAATTTGTTTCACAAGTCATAGAAAAGGAGGCCATATAGCGAGACTGCACAGTCAATCAACGAACTACATTACGTCATTGGTTAATGAGCGTCTCGACTGCTTTTATTACGATTGCGTAATAACGAAGCATCCAACAGAGAATAAGTACCAGGTTCGAATACAGGTGGATATTCAAGACCAGGATAATCAGGTGGTGGTATATAAGGTAATGTTGGAGGAATTGCCGAATTTCTGCTTGCAGATGTATTTCCTTTCTGATATAAAGGATGATTTGGAACAGTCTAAAAATAATTTCATTTTTAAATATATTTAATATTATGATGTAATGTTTAATGTTATTCTGAAATACATACTTTCGACGATAAATTTGGAGTAGACGGAGATGGTATATCTGGACTCCAATCGCTAGCAGTACTAAAACTTTGATTGGAAGTATGAGTACTATTTCCACTGAACGAACTGACTGATTGACCAACTCCACTATCGCCAGGACTTTGGCTAGTACTAGATCGACTGGATAATCGTGACTGATTATAACATTTTTCTCGAAATAGTGCTCTATGTAATCTTGGTGATCCTATTCAAATTCCATAAATCTTAATGTAAAATATAGTTAATATTCTTAATTTATATATTCAACATTTACCTAATAAAGTTTTCTGTGTCTCTTTAGGCAGATCAAGCGTGGATGGTTTTTGTTGACATTTAGTTCCGAATAAATTTTTCAGGCGATTTGGTTTTTGAACCTGTTCACCTTTATCCAAATGCATTTCAAATGCAGCGGTCATCCCCTCTTGTTCAAATGGCGAAGTCGGTATAGGAGGTGGTTGATACTGCGCTACATTTTTTAAACGGGTTTTGTCGTAATCTACATCTTTCTTATCAAAGCGTCGTAAAGAATCTAACCAATGCTTATCTGATGAAACATGTTCACGACGATTGGTTAAGTTAAAGCTTCCTTTACGACTAACAGATGCGTCTTTCTTTGTACGCTGTAAAGTATCGTAGGAAGCGTGAACCGTAAGATCATTGTTAGACCCAGAAGAACCTAAAAAGACAAAGGATTACCTTAATTCTATGATACATTGGGATTATTACATCAATTATAACATAAATATGAATTTACCTTCATTTCGGATAAGTCGTTTTGGTATTGACTTAATATCCTCTACTAAATTACTAATATTTTTAGATGTATGATATTCATAAGGTCTAGAAATGTCATGATTACTTGAAGATTGAATTTGACTTGCGTAAGCATTTGTATTATAATCGTAAGCAATGTTCACTTGTCTATTAGATTTTTCAACGACATCTGATTTAGTATGACACAATGAAGTTGATTGTTTTTGTTCATTTGCGTTCTTACAATGATATGAATTACAAGGTTTTATTTGTGGAGAATTCAATCTATCTACTGTTTTCTTTTTGTTAGTAGAACCAAACTCATTTGACTTTTTGTGAATTTGGGATTTTAATGCTTCCCCTACATTTCTTTCCGAATCGAAATTTCCACTAGACTGTCGAGTATGGACGTTATCCACATTCCGTGAGTAACCATATGCAGCAGTATTATTTACTGTTTCGTCGTTGTTTTTACTCCGGGAATATACAGTATCATTATTGACAACGGCATCAGTAACAACTTTGGACTGTTCATTACCTGTTTCATTGTCATAAAAATTTCTATGCTGAATGTGAATGTGATCACTACTTAAAGGTGTCACTCGTGGCGACATAGATCTATTTCTTGATATTTGTCTCTGATCTTCTTGTTGCGATAGCATAAATTCTTCTAATGTAATAAAACCTTGAAGGTCATCTGGTCTTCTACTTCTGTTACTAAGACACCTAAGCATTAAATACTATTTCACTAAATATTTTATTACATTTAATATAATAAAAAATATATTTATAAAATGTACTGTTCCTTGTACATAATTAACATATATTTTCAAATCAATTAAGGGTAGAGTATAGGACAATAGTTAGAATAAGGAGAAAACATGCACAAAATATAAAAACATATAAAATAAATTTAATCAGCATTTTAAGTTTATTAGTTTATTGTAAAATGAAATGTATAACAATATTTTTTATTGCTACTGTTCCTTTTTTTCGTGCGTTTTAAGATCAAGAATTTACTTTTACGTTCAATATAAAAAGAACAAAATGATAAACGAATTGATAACAACTTAAAATTAAAACAATAAAATTAATGTTAGCTTTACAACATGCAATATGAACTGTTACCTGTCTGTTGTACGTCTGTAATCACCCATATCTTGAGTATTACTTGACATATCAGTAGCGCTATGAGATGAACATAATCCATAAAATGTGCTTCCCGCAATTGTCATTTGTAAGTCAGGTGAATTTGGAACAGAATCTTGCTTCCTGAAAAATAAAATTTATGTTATATTCTTATTTTAAACGAAATATTTTACACTAAATAAATTTACTTATTAGATGTAGATGTAGGAAGCACCCTTCTATAACTCCTAAATTGTGCAGTTGGAACAGGTACATTATGATTTCTTGTACCAAGAAATTTTAAATATTTTCTATCTAAACTAGCACCGCTGATTTCATGATCCTTGTATACAGTAGAATCTTTTCGAACAACTTTTTTTAACGATCCAAAGGATTTTTCAAAATTTGGTTTATATTCTGGTGTCTGCACACTTTTTACTTTACTTTTTTGTTCGCCATCGCTCTCATCTGTTTCGCTGAAAAGGGCACTATTTCGACTGTGCCCATCTGCACCTAATGTTGCTTTGTTAATTGCTTCTAACCACATAGCAAGAGAATCTTCCGTATCTGCGGCAAAGTAGAATACCGTTCCTGTATAATAAACTTTGAATGCATATCTTCTCGATTTTACTTCAGCAGCTCGTGACACGGTGAATCCTGTTAAAGCTATAAGACAATCTGCTTTCAAGCTATTCTGGCCCTTAAACCTATAAACATAAATGCAATTAAACAAATATTTATAACATAAATGGACTGATGTTAAAATTCATTTAACAAACCTGTATAAGGAGGGACATTTTAGGACAAACCAAGCTTTAGCCCAAGCACCACCCGCACCTCTTGTGCGGTATGTTAACCAACCTTCTAAATCACTTGTTCCTATATCTTTAACAGAAATATTCCTCTTTCCTAATTAAAAAATAATACATAAATCAATTTTAACAAATACAAGGTTTTATGAATATCAGTATAATTCTTATGTGCTAGTTGCTTACTTGCAAGTAAAACACTTCGTTTCCGATTACTTCTAGGACTATTGCTGGATGATTTGTTTAAACTTCCATGTAGTCCAATACTTCTAGCTACCATCATAGCTTTGTTAACTACACCTTTTTCAAAACTCCTTTCTTTGTCAGATACTTTAGATTTATGTTCTGAAAATTGTGATTGTTTGGAAGAACATGAACCATCTGGAGAATCCCTATTTTGTGAATATGTTTCAAAATTATGATATTCGATTGGTGAGCTAATATAAGCAGACTTATCGCCAATAGATTCATAAATATTACAGCCAGATTTGTTTTCTTTTATTTGCTTATCATTGCATTCCATGTATAAAGGATCTATGCTTGAACTAGGTCTGTGATCATTACTTAAATTATTCGAATCGTCGATAAATTCTATTGATTTATCCGTAAAACTATTATAAGCCTCAAAATAATCTTGTCTTTCTTGATGA
The DNA here is from genome assembly GCA_945859595.2 of Megachile willughbiella. Classification (NCBI taxonomy): domain Eukaryota; kingdom Metazoa; phylum Arthropoda; class Insecta; order Hymenoptera; family Megachilidae; genus Megachile; species Megachile willughbiella. Next base: position 8,078,216 of record OX243807.1, read on the forward strand.
TCTACATTGCTCTTTGTATGATTTTCTGTACAGAATTCTGTTTTCTTTATATCTTTTCTGGCATTGGATCTTTCGGATGTAGTATATTTTTCTTGATCCTCAAATGCTTTTGAAGTATTCTCTATAGATCCATCTGTTAACTTTGAATAGTATTTACGTGGAGGAGGATCTGGTGGTATTAAATGAAGTTTAGTTTCTAACATCTTGCTAGATTCTATTTTTGTTAACTCTGAAGACTTATAATGTTGTACTGCATTTCCTGTATTGCATTTTCGTTGATTAATTAAATCATCAGCTTCTGTATTGTCATTTTTTATTTTTGGAAAAATTTGAATTTGAGAAATATTCTGAGCAATACTCTGAATGTCATCCTCGGTAGAATTTAAATCATTTACTGTTATATTAGATTGTTTCTCCATTGACTTTGTATGTTCTACCGAAGTATAATTAAATGTTTGAAGAATTTTTCGAAATTTCTTTGAATTCGAATTATTTTCATTATTATTTTGCACATTGCTATCTGCTAATTCCAATTTATTTTCATTTTTTTCATGACTCGAAATTGTATCATTTGCGACATTTTGAGTGATACATGTCTTTGATACATCTTCCAATTCAGAATTAAAATTGTTCATTACATTTTTTTTATCACATTTATTTAGGTCATTAATAAGATAGTCATTATTGCTTTGGTTATTTTCTATATTGTTTTTGTGATTTATATCAGTTATCTTAGATACCGTAATTTTACGTGAATCTAAATTTTGAGATATTTCCAAAAATTGTTTCTCTACATTATCCTGTATATTATGTCTAACAGGATCAGTCACTTTTTCAATTATATTACTATAACGCTTTTCTTGAGTACCTTGTTTTTGATCACCACTATCTATTAGCTTCTTTTGATTTCCACAATTTATGTAAGTTGAATGATTATCAGTCTTGGTTGCTAATACATTGCTTATATTACTTGTATTGTTCACAGATGGTTCTAGTGTACAAAATAATTTTTTCCTATCTTCTACATTATCACTGTCTATTGAATCATATGCTGGTGTGCTATAACTTTTATCTAATCTTCCCCGCTCTTTACTACTACATATATTAGATTCTTTACTGCTAAGTGTATGTTTATTATTACTATTTTTATTTGTAATAAAGTTGTTGCATTCATCTAAAGGCACACTCGTATCACTGAAATTATCATTAGTGGTAACATTAACAGATGTCTGAGAAATTTGGCTAAGACTATTTTTGTTACTAATAGTTAACGTGTCTTCACAATTCTGAACAGTTTTACATTCATTTTTTGTTTCATGCATGGTATTCTCTATTTGAAGAATATCAGATTTAAGAGATTTGTCTTGAAACTGTACTTTTTTATCATCAGCTTGTCCATCATTTCTCTTTTTTCTTTTACATTGTTCTATACTTATACATGTTTGTGGTCGAATATTAGATGGTACATTATCTAAACCATGAGCACAAGAAGCTGCTTTATCTCGTAACTGAGAAGTTGTACTGTGTTCCTGCTTTAACTCTTTCCAGAATTGTTCAATATCAATTCCATGTTTAGTAGTAGGACTAGCACCAGTTATAGTAGCTCGTCTTTGAACTGAATTTCTTGGCTTCGTTGAATATAATCGAATGGATAAAGGTGGTTCTGTTTCGCTGTCTGAATCACTACTATCTATAATCATTGTATCTAATATATTGACAGTGTCTAAAATACTTGCAGGTTCTGGACTGGGATTCTTTGGCCTGAATAATTCAAAATCAAATTGAATTAATTATTCTTTTATGTATAATAAATTTCTTATAATACATATGCATATATAATAAATACCTTGGTAATGGCATTGTAAAATCTGGTATGGTTAATAATTCTGGCCTTGGTGATGGGAGATTGTGCTGCCATCGGGTTGTATAAGTTGTTTTTTTATTACTTGGAAGTCTATATGGTTTTATGTAAATCTGACCATATACTTTTGTATGTCTTGGTCTGCGTTTCAAAGTTAATAATACTTCTGCTGGACTTTCACGAAATAATTCTAAGAGATTTTTTCGTTCCCAACCAACCACAGTTTGGTAATTAACCTACAAGATTTATTTCAATTATTAACAAGCAAAAGTAAAGTAAAAAAGAAAACATACCTGAACAATTTCATCGCCTTCTTCCATTTTACCACATTGATGTGCAGCTGATCCAAATTTAATTTCAGCAATTTGATGGGCTCCATGAAAGGATGGCAAAATATAAAATCCCTAAAAAAGAAAGCATAAAGAAATTTTTAGTTTCTCTCATAGTAGTTGTACTACATGTTATTGAGACTTAATTATCTAAACAGGAAATTAAAGTTGTGTTGAATTGATGGTTACTGTTTTATCTTTAGAGGATGTAGCAGGATGTAGATACTTCCACAATGATTATAAAATATAGCATTCCATAATTTATATCAAACAGTGCTTTAAATTAGTTTAACACTTACTAAATCATCTCCAGGTTTCTTTTTTAATGTTGCTAGATCTAAACTAGCAGGTTGTAATATCATAGGATCAGTAATATCTTGTATTATATAATCTGCCAATTTTGCTAACTGACCACAAATCGTTCTAATCTCTTCTATCGGTTTCTCTGCAAATCTGTCTCTTTGTGCACATGTGGCCATTTCTAAAGCCAATTTCATTAATTCAGCTTTTTTGTCATTATATTCTAACTGACCACTAAAAGGAGGACGATCAAGCCATCTTACTAATGGTTTTACAGCCATTATAACAGATGCTACATCAGACAATGTTTGAGTGGTAACAGGCTTAGAATCTGTTTGACGGGATAATTCATTTTGTAAACTATGTGCCTGACAAGATAATCGTAATGCCAATAATTGTAAATTTTCACGATCAAGTTCATAATGAAAATTCCTTAAATATTCTACAGCTTCAAGAATAATTTCTTGGTGGCCCAATTTTAACACTCCAAGATGTTCTAGATCTTCTGGTCTTAGATTTAATAGTTGTTGTCCATTAACACTGTGATTCATAAAACTATGTACATAAGGAAGTACTGAATTATCCAAACCTATAATAAAAAGCATCGCTATTTAACAATCTCGTTAAATAATAGAAACAAATAAATGATATGAGATGTTTTCATTCATGAACAAAAATTTAAAAAAAGACATTAAATTATAAATGATTAAAAATATTTTTTTGCTTTGACATATTCAAATATTTCATGATATAATGAATTGTAAGAATCAACTTGTTTTTTGAAACAATGCATGTAAACAAATAGTGAGAAAGATAAGGAAAATAAAAAGTCACAGAAATAAATGAAGTCATTGTAATAACGTGTTTTTTAAAAGGAATTAGACCGAATATAATTAAGAATGGTTTTGAAATGATATATCATTTATGATTTAATCATTATTTATGATACTAATGAAACGATTAATTAAAAGAAACAAGAGAGGGGTGTGGATGTGTACAGCGAACTTCTCACATGCAAATTACAATTATATATTCATGTAAATAACAAAATTCACTGATTTCTTAAAATATATTGCAAAATAAACTAATTTACGGAAAATAAAATTTTTCACACCTTTTAGCCATTCGCACACTTGATCAGTTTTCCATTCTGCCACATTAACATACGCCATGACCCGATCATGTACTAATTCACAAAATGTTGAAAATTCTATTTGTCCTCGATTGTTCTAATTTCCAACTTGCCCCATCGATAACTGCTAAATACTTGATTCAACAATAACTGACTGTATGAATGGTACTACATCATATAATAGTTCAAAATAATCGCGTTACGCTGCGCTTTCGTCGTTTATACACTACCAACTTTATACAACTTAATAAAGACACGTCGCACATGTCTATATGTATAAATTAGCTACATTCCTATTTATTTTACGTTCGGAAAGGACATTTATTCCACAGTTTTTCTTCTGTCATAATATTTACTACGAAACGAAACAATACAATGAAAGTTGAATAAATATTTTCTTTATATAATTTGGTTTACTTCTGGTTGGTATTTGTAATCACTGAATCTCAAACTAGATTTATTGTTCTATATGTGATTCATCATAGCGCTACAATTATCATGCAACATTGAACATTGTTTTAAATTATGTTATATTACAAAATCACTTTAACAAGATTAAATACATATTATACAGGAAAATTTATATAAATAATTATATACATGTAGTATACATATCACATTGATACATATACAATATTACATAAATATGTTATTAATTAAAAAAAAATAATACATTGTACCATTAATGAAAAAATTTTAAATATACAATAATACCAAGTATGGCTATTTCTAACAATATAATTAGGATTAATACAAATTTATTCATTAAAACTTTTCGCCGCATAACATTTAGTATTCTTCTAGTTTTATCTAACTCTTCATCTGTTTGTGATAATCTTCTTTTTGTTCGTAATAATCTTTCTCTTTGTCCACCCAATTCAGAAATCACCTCTGTACCAATTTGTTCATTTTCAATGGCCAGTGCTTGAGATCTGGCAACAGATTGTGCAGAACGTGCTAATGCTGCATTGCCTTCTAATAATGTCCGCCGATGTTCCTCTTCCCAATTGATACCGAAATTCATTGTGATTGAGTGTCAACAAAGATGTTTGCAATGATGTAACAAAATTCACTCAAATTTCAAAGTCCATCATAATATTGATAAATTCGCTTTCATTGACTAGAAACATAAGTAAAAATTATAAAATTGTTTATCCTACATACAAGATAAAATGAAATATATAGACATAAAGTTTAAATTTTAACAAAGATTTAGTAGAAAATAGAAATTATATACTAGAACCATCTTGGTTCAAATCAAATTCTTTAATCATAAGTTCCATTTCTTCAAAAGTAAGATTACAATCAAGCTTCGTATTCAGTTTTTGTAAATCCTCTAACGTTATTTCATTATTTATAGAATTATTTACAAACAACTTGAATACATATTTAATTTCGTCTATAGGATTTCGTTTGTTTAACTTTTCTGACACTGCGTAAATATTAAAACAAATTTAATTAATAAAAATGAAAGATATTTTAATCAATATTTTATCAAACACACCAATGTAATTAAAATCATCAAAACTTATTTTGTTGTGACCATGTTTGTCGTACATTCGCATAGTCGCTAAAATGTAAGATTTTTTAACTGCAAAACCTAAAGCTTTCAAAGCAGCTTTCATTTCATAATAATCTAAATAACCATCAGAATCACTGTCCATTAAATAAAATGATTCTTTTAAACACTCTTTTCCACTGCTTATAAATTTACTGTTTATGATATTTGCCATTACGGAATAGCAACTAATTCGGTTTTACTAGGATTATATTATTAATGTTTACCTTTTTTGATAATTCACAAAGGATGACCTTCTCTTGTTACTGGCGAATTATAATGCAATTTTGACCAACATATACAAGCTTGTTTTTAATGCTCTTTTTGCACATGTATTTACATCGAAATTTTTTGACAATTGGAAAGCTATCGAAAAAAATTCAGCTGTATGCACATTCAATTCTGTGAAATACGTATGTGTATGACAAGCATATGAATATATATATATCTATATTGGCGATTTCTATGATAAGAATCGTGTTACCTTTGCATTAAAAATAGGCTTTAAGGAACTAACAGGTGTCACTGATCTTTAAACTTTAAACCGGCATTATTGTAGGGTTTATATTTAGTTGTTTTTGTAATAAATGTTATTTTAATTAATAAATATGACACGAATTACATTCCTGCATCCTGATCTTGGAATTGGTGGAGCAGAGCGGTTAGTGGTTGATGCTGCATTAGCTTTAAAGAAAAATGGTCATGAAGTTAATTTCGTGACAACTCATCACGATCCAGAACATTGTTTTTCTGAAACAAAAGATGGAACAATACCTGTAACAGTTGTAGGAGATTGGTTACCCAGGCATATTTTTGGTAGATTTTTTGCACTCTTTGCTTATATTCGTATGGTGAGTTTGTTTCTTACAGTCTTAACATTCGGTATATTTTACAAAAACTTACATATATTTCATGGATCATTTTAAAATATAATGTTATATTGCTTTTACAGATATATGCAGCTAGCTATATTATTTTCTGCTCAAAACGACCTGATATTGTGTTTTGCGATTTAGTTTCTGTATGTATTCCTATTCTTCGATTACGAATTCCATCTATAATATTTTATTGTCATCATCCAGACCAACTGCTTTCACAGCCAGGAGGCATTAGTAAGCAACTATATCGAGCACCTCTTAATTATTTAGAAGAAGTGACAACTGGAATGGCACATAAAATATTTGTAAATAGCATATATACACGCAATGTATTCAAAGATACCTTTAAAAGATTACATATTGAGCCTGAAGTTTTGTATCCTTCCATTAACACAAACTTTTTTGATAAAACTCGAGTGGTATCCCTAGAGAGGGTGCTCGATAAAAAATTACCAGTGGATAGCATCATATTATTATCAATTAATAGATATGAACGTAAAAAGAATTTAGACTTAGCAATAAAAGCATTAGCAGAACTTGAGAAGTATTTAAGTGAAGAAGAATACAAAAAAGTATATTTAATTATGGCTGGTGGATATGATAAAAGAGTTGAAGAAAATGTAGAATACTATTTAGAATTAATGGGACTAGCTGATGAATTAAATGTTTCGGATAAAGTGATATTTCTTCGTTCACCTTCAGATATTGATAAAGTATCTATTTTACAGCATTGCACAATTTTAATATATACACCTCCAAATGAACATTTTGGTATTGTTCCACTTGAAGCAATGTATTCGGAAAAACCAGTAATTGCACATAACTCTGGGGGTCCAAAGGAATCAATAATTTCTGGGGTGAACGGTTATTTAGTTGATTTATCTGGTGATGCATTTGCTTCAAAAATAGCTGATTTGATTAAAAATCCATCAAATATTCAAGAGTTTGGTAAGGCAGGCAAAGATAGATTTATGAAAACTTTCAGCTTTTCTGCATTCAGCGTTCAATTAAATCAGGCAATAGAAAATTTAATTAATAGCGATAAAAAAGAATAACTGTCGAATTTAAATTTGTTATTTTTATATATTACAAATAAAAATTTGGACTGTTACATTTTGTAATTACATGTTCAAAATGTATGGAAAAGTTACATTGACTATAATTTGTTAATAAAATATATCAGCTGTTATATTTTTTCAATTGAAATGTATACATGCTAATTATAATGCAATTATTACTTGCTGCTGTTTTATTGTATATTAGTATATAATATATATTTAATATATTTATATTTTTATTTATTATGCACATATTTACATTACATTTAGGGAAACACTGTTGGCTGGTAGATATAAAAAACATTAGGACTATATTACAATCTGTTCAATTTTAAATTAAATATTTTTTAATACATTAACTATTATGTAAAGATATTTATTCTTTGTCCACCATATTGTTAAAGTTTTTATTATACAATTAAAATACAATCATTTTAATATAATCAGAATATGTTGTATCATTTCTTACATAACAGTCAACATACTAATTTTATTTAATTATTTGTTGCACTTATTACTAAAAATTATGAAACATAAAATTAATCCATCAATTGTAAACTATCAAGCTTTTCACTGGAATAAAAACCTGCTTTAACTTGTCTTCCACCAAAAAAGCGTCCATTCAAATCGACAACAGCCTTAATAGCACTTTCTATCCTTTTGAATTCTACAAAAATTCTAACAGCTTCCTCTGCAGCAGCTTCAGTCACTTCGTGAATAATAACACGCGCAACATCACCGTATTTTGTGTTACATTCATCTTTAACTTCAGGTTCAAGATCATCATCTACTTCCCCAGGACCAACCATGTTGCGTAACAATACAACCTATTTGAAAGTAACATATTTTTAAGTAATATTTGGTGCATACTTATACAATCAAAATAAAAAACAAATGTTTCATAACTCACCTTACTGGGACATTTCATTATTTCTGTAATGCTTGGTTCTTCAGAAGGTTGTGTAGAAGGAGGTTGTTGTTGTACCGGAGGTGGAGAAGCAGCAACAGGTGGTGGTGGTGGCATAAGTTGTTCCCTCTCTCCAACAATTCTTCCACCTCGTTTACTAGTTTTTTCAACTTGTAAAGCAACAGACATTCCTTGCTCTTTTTTACCAAGACCTTGTCCTTCTTTAAAACCATATTTGGCCATAATTTTTGCTGCTACAGATGATGTTGCATATCCCATACTAGTTGGTGGTCTTGGTGAAGAGGGTGGAAGATCAGAAGATTCTTGTAAAGAAGGTGGTGGAGCTATAGCTGCACCACCAGCAATACCTCTTGATGTTGGAGTTCTTTCTTCATCTCTTTCAGGTGGAATCATTGTATTATTCCCAGATGAAGTCTAAAATAAATATATGAATAAGTATATATTATATATAATATATATTATTATATGACATGTTGCCTATTTATTCTTCTTCATTTCAAAGATGTATAAATTATAAGTTACCTGAGTATCTTCAAAACGTGAGTTGTCTCGTCTACGTTTACGCATTTCAGTTTCTTGATCATGTTCTCTATCACGTAAATCTCTTAGTTCCTTGACAACTTTGTCATATTCATTAGGCCACATAGGATCATATTCATTTACTACATTCCAATCAAATTCACCACCAACTCCAATACTGCTGACAGTACCAGATGAAAGTGGATTGCTATGTAGCCCATCATCATCTCTGTCTGTATTTCGATTGGCTTTTGATTTTAAATCTATTACAGGCGCTAATACCGCTGTGGCTTTTCTATATTGTTCACGTTTTGGCTAAAACATAACAGCAATAATTTTTAATATCATTGTAAATTCATTAATGGTATATGAGAAATATACCTGTGTAGTGGCAGCTTTTTTTAATTGTAACTGAGATTGCAATAATTTAATGCTGGAGGACCATCCAGCTACTTTTTCTGACGTTCTGTGTTTATCAAAATCGTCATACAGAGACATTGTGTTTTATTTTTATAATTCGAGAATGATTATGTTAAAACATTCTTTACTTGAACCCAAACTTATGTTGTTCTAGCGTTCCTATAAATTTTATAATTTAAAATAAACTATATTTAAAAAGAAATTTTATATTGCATGCTCCTTCTATTGATGTTTAAAGTTCGGTGCTAGAGGTTAACATCTGTAGCGCCTCTACAATGTCATGCAATTATGTGTGTACTTCAGTGCACTTATAACAACTTACAACTAACTTCAAATGTCACAAATGAAAATATCACAACAGTATCCAAAAAAAAAATTTAGGTAATTATATTTTTTTTAAACAAAGGAAAGTAAATAGAAAGTCCATATCTTATTAAATAATATATTTTTATATTTTTTAGTTCTTACAATGTTTTTAATTATATATTTATTCCACAGTCAACATACTCCATTCAGGCAACTCAGCTAATTTCAGCGGATTTCCTATCACTTAAATATGGTTGTCATATACATAAAAAATGTAGTGTTTACATAATATACATAAACATGTCTAAAATATTAAATGAATGATTAAAAAATACTTCATTTCTTTGTATACGTATATATCAATAAATATTAATTTTTTGTTTAACGTAACAATAAATCGTACACATAATTTTAGGTTAAAAAACAATCTTATTTAGCAATCTTTAATGAAATTTATATATATATAAATATCTAATTATTTGTATTGTAATCAAAAATATTTTATACTCAAATCAAATGAATTATCAATTCTGCTTTCAAAATTATTTAACCAATAGATATTGAGATTGACTACTACTTTGATAAATCAAAGATTATTTTACATTAATTCGATGGTAGTCAACGATTTAACAAAATTGTAATATTTTAATTAATACTTCATGTAACATTTATTCGGTAAGGTAGAATTTTAATTAAAAAAACTGAAAATTTCTAAACTTTAGTTGACTATGATAGCCGTATTATGGGAGGTGGCGTTCATCATTACAATGATGTTTGGCGGGTAATATAGCATGAATCTGGAAATATAGGGACAAGATAGGGACTATAGACATATATAATAATAATAGCGGTAGAGTATAAACTTGAGGGGGGAAACCATTGTACGACGAAATGACAAAGTAAACTGATGCCCAGTTTTGATTGGCTGCCATTTGATACAACTTCAAACTTTCAAATGTAGAATTTTTATATTTGAATATTTGTAAATTTGATATTTTTCACTGTTTAAATAAATTTGAAAGTTTCTAAATAAAAAATTTCTCAGATACTGCGTGTGCATAAAAAGCTAAAGTCTGTAATAACCAGTGATTTGTGGTTTCTGGTAATTGGCGGTACAGAAAAGTAACCAATCAAATTTGGGCATCAGTTATTTGGGTCCTTCTCTTATGTTGGCCCTGCTTTCCTTGTGCATAATCCAACCTTACATTCCAATCACTATACTTTTAGGTCCATGCAGCATAGCGGTGATTGGCCGGTCTTCCCTCCTGTAGTCAATGGTCGCCGCAGTCATCCGGCTGAGTATCGGTTCGAGTTTTCCCAGGAAAACACTTCTTCCCGCGGACCCATTGTCTCCAACGCGTCGGCAAAGCCCAACGAAAAAGAGGATTCATTGTGCATTTACACCAGGCATCGAAGGTAAGCTTATATATTAGCGGTAAACGATGATGCTATATGTCGCTACGATACTCGAGTCCGCGGTTCTTTCTGTGCGATTCCACACGTGGTCCTCGATTTTGCTGATTCAATTTCTTCTTATACCGTAAATGAGTGCTTTCTTTCACCCGTCTATTTTGGTAGGAAAATTTATTTTCATCGTTGAACGTATCGTTCTAGACTTTATTATGCATGTGTATTCCGCTATCGACGATTTTTTCTTTGGTGAGGCAAAAAGAGCGCAGTACGGCGTCAGTCTTTGGATGCCATCTTCGCGCCGTGGCGTACTTGCGTACCACCACTGCAAAGTGGGGGCAAGAGAGCCACGTTGTACGATAGACGACAATTTCTAAGGGTTTTGTACATTCCGAATCGAATATATTTTAGTAAAACATTTCTTTTTTGCTAGCGTGTTTGAAATGGGAACAATGCCCTTTTACACGGCGCATCTTTACGACACGTGTATCCTGCATATTCCTAGTGAATGGATTACACGATGCCATTTTATATTGTTATTTAAAATAGCTTATATTTCTTCAAAATATTTTGTCGCTTATTCGTTGAACTTTTTACATTCTTTACAGATCAAAGATAACGCCAGCTGTTTCACTTTTTCTTTTTTTAGTCTTTTCCAAGCTCTCACAGTTGCTGTGCTTTGTTTTTTGTATTCCATTCCTTGCTATATTTTGAGGAAGATGAGATGCTTACATATAGTATAATGAAATACATTTTTACAGTATAGATTTTGATTTTACAGTTCATTATCTTTGTTACTGTTGATAAGTAATCTGAATGATTTCAAATTTAAAAAATTTGTTAAGTATTCTAAGTTTTTTTAAAATTATATATATTTGTGTAATATTTATCATAATATTTTCTATAAATCTTTTGTGTACAACTTGTGTTGCTACTATTGATGAGATAGTATTATAAGTTGTTGATTTTGAATTATATTATTAATTTATCCTTTTAAATAATATTAATTCACTTCCAATTTTTTGATCGAAATACTGTAAAAATCAATAAGTAGACCAACTTTTGTTATAGATTTATAAAAAATGAGTTCAAGTGCGTGTTATAAATGTAACCGGATGGGCCATTATGCACGAGAGTGTCCACAAGGTAGCGGAGGTGGAGCAAGAGGCGATCGTGGACGTGATCGAGAAGGTGGTTTTGTCCGAGGACGTGATAAGTGCTACAAGTGCAACCAATATGGACATTTTGCACGCGAATGCAAAGAGGATCAAGACCTTTGCTATCGTTGCAGTGGCGTTGGGCACATTGCAAAAGACTGCCAACAGGTTATTATAAATACAATTTACTTGTCTATGTATACATGTTCATAGAATGTAGCATATTACTACCTTTACATAATAGGTCCTAATGTAATATTTTATCATTTTGTTTATTTCAATGTAACGCAACATTTCAAATAGTATGGCAAGATAATATCGTAACCTGTGTTGTCTTCAATAGGGGCCTGAAATGAGCTGTTACAACTGCAACAAGACTGGTCATATTGCACGTAGCTGCCCAGAAGGTGGTAACGATTCTGGACGTTTCGCGATGCAAAGTTGCTACAATTGTAATAAGACAGGTCATATCGCTCGTAACTGCACCGAGGCTGGAGGCAAGACATGCTACATGTGTGGCAAACCTGGTCACATAAGCCGTGAATGTGATCAGGACGACAGGAAGTAGGAGATAACCGGAATCCGTGCCGCTCGCTTAACGATAAGCCGTTTACCGTCGCGCGCGCTACTACCGGGAATTGTAGCTAGGTAGGGATGTGCGAACCTATGTCTCGTTAATACGTATAATTCCTAAAAAATGCGTTCCGCCATAGCCGTTCGAATCTCCATCTCTCTGCGCTCAACTCCCGGAAGCCCATTTTATTTCTAGTTTCCTTCCCCTCTACATGTCGTTGTTCTCTTCGCAAGGGTTTTTTCTTATGACATCTTTGTTCTTTTTTTATTGCTGTTACATTACACCATACATGCGTGCGCGCGCACAAAGTACATTTACACATAGGACACATTCAGCATTACATGAATACACACACTATACGATGTAATAATATTATAAACATTCAATTGAATTAGAGTAGAGACATGAATCCTCTGTCCCCTGACCTTCGATCTATCTCGTACGCGCATTGTTTTGCGATGCAAGATGTATGGATATTTTTTATGTGATTCGTAACAAATTTTACAATTACAACACCCTCGGTCATATCCGGTCAAGTTGAATAATTCATATTGAAACAAGAAAGACTATTGGACGATCGAATTAAAAAAAGATTGTTATTTCTTTGATACGTTAAAGGAATTGAATGATCAGTTGAACTTATGTTATCTTCACGCATCCACGCATCTTGTATCCGGTCCTCCCTCTCGAACTCTCTAGCAACTCGAGTTAAGAAAAAAAAAGAATTCAGAATTAATGGGAAAGGAAGTGAACATGCCGGCCCTGAATACATATAAGTAAGGTTTAGTAACGCCAATTTTTGATGTGTAAGGATGTAATGAGGATCGTTGAACTTATTATTTTATAACAGACCTAGTTTCAGATATTATAACAAAAACTGCACAATTGTATGATTGTCAGTGTTTACGAGTTTATATACAGTTATACTTGGGATATTATTCTAGATTCTGATGAACTAGGACAAAACAAAGCGTACTTCGTATGTCAGACTCTTTAAATGAATTTCACGATTACCGATATGATCATCAATGATTATTACAACGTATATATGTATATATACATATAAACACAGAGGTCTATACAAGTTTGCACATTTTGTATGTACAATCATAATTGTTATACTGAGGATCACCATTGTTCATATTGCCAGTGATTGTTACGGACTTTAAAGAATGCAGTTGCATTTTACCTTACTATATCCTTACATATGGTGAAATAATTCGTTACTAGGTATATGTATATGTATATATATGCGCATATGTGTATACATATATACATACATATGTGCAGGAGCTGTATTTTGTACTGTAAAAAGCTAGATATACTCTGGTCGTTGCTGGTGACTAATTCCGATAATTCTCTTATTTATACATCACAAAACAAACAAAAATAATGGAAAAAATTATATTTTCATGTATAAAGTACTACACTTATCCTTTTTATAAGTTGTAGAGTGAAATTTTTAGATACAATTTATCTATTATCTTCTTTTTTGTCGAACGTTTGTTGAAAAATCATGAGGCGAAAGAAGAAAAGAAAATCACGTTGCGGATTTGGAAGTATCTCATTGTGAACACCGTAGTAGAAGATTATTATGTTACTTATAAGTACAAAGATATGCAAGGTTTTTCTAAAAAACGAAAAAGAAGAAAAAAGGAAGGAGAAGAAACAAAGAAAACGAGTGTGTCTAATAGGAAGTAAACTAGACTGCAGCAAATTTGACGGTGATGCCGTATTTAGAAATATGGAGCCAGTGTTGTTGGGATATGAAATTAATTGAATCCCTTTAATTGAAATTCGTTCTGTCGAACGAGCGGTTCAATTTAAATTAACGTGAAAGATCTTTCTCAGATCTTTGTTCAGTCTAGGTAGATTCGATGGGGACGTGTTGTGCACGCGTCGATTTGTGTAGATTGGAGATATGCAGGTACCCGACATTTTGAGTTCGGTTCGGGTAAAGTTGGACGAGTATAGGGACTCGAGTTATACGGACTTTCAGTAGTCCCATTATTTCGGGTCAAGTCGGTGAAAATCATATCAACTTGAGTGCCAACATTCGAGCTGACCCGATTTTTTACGATTTCACCCGAACGTAATGGGGTCACACGAGGGGCCGCATGTCTCGAGTCCCCCAAGCTTATCCGACTTTCTTCGATTCGACTTGACACGTTCGATTGCACGCATATCCCTAATGTAGACACATTTCGTCTAAATGTTCTTTTTAACGATCTATTAGAACAGTGACGAATCGTCGCGTGCATGCGATCCAATTGATGCTTTTACCAGCAGCGACGCGTGTATTAATGTTCAGAAGCCAGGCGTGCCTGACTCGGTGAAACTGAAACGCCTCGTGCGTTACATTGCGTAGTAGAGGTGTCCTGTAACAATTTTATACACTTAACTGTTCGGGACTTAAAAACCGATCTCATACATGGTTTTGGTAGTAGTAATCAGTGCGCTAGTGCGTCTGACGAGATTTGGAGGATCAAAAAATTGTACTTCGCTAATGGACCGTAACCTTTGGTGCTTTCATTGGATGCACGATTTAAAAGTAATTGACCGAAAATCTGTACGAAATATTTTTTTAGTTTCTTTGTTTCTGTGATCGATGCGTTGTACAGTCTCAATGTACGTGCACTCGGGTGCAACGTTAGGCTTCCTTTGAATAAAGACGAATGTAGGGCGAAGAGTACCCTGCCGCTTGTTTTCGATTTTGGAAGATCGAATATGTAAACTTTGAAGGTTCTAAATTCTCAAACTTCGGAATTCATAAGTCTCCAAACGTTCCAAATTGCTGTTTTCCAAATTCCTACATTTTCAGATCCCGAATCTCTAAATTCCCAAATTGTTAAATTCGAAAATTGACTATCTAAAATCCGAAGGGTGGGACACCTTTTCCCTACGTCGTCATTTTCCTCAGGAAAGTCGACCATACTCTCAAGTGTACAATGTTATATGATATGTACCGTGATACAACGATGCCTTACTATGTAGGGTGTCGTAGAGGAAAACATACTTCGGGGATATTATACAGTTTAGGTGTGGGGTTCATTGGTGGCACCGGAGGTTCACAGACGAGCATAAAAAATGAGTGCGATAGGGCACCTGCGCTTTTGTCTCTGCTACAAGACTTACGTACGAATATTGTAAAGAATACGACTGTTACAGTGTATGAACTAATTTTGATCGGTGTACGGCCGATCACGGCTCGACTTATATTAATCTATTAATACTTAAATGAAGAAAATGAAGAGGATGAAGAGGAAAAAAAAAGAAAATTAAGCTACAAAGTAATAAAGGATTGCGGAGTATTTGAAGTTATGTTTTTAAACTGAATTTTTGAAATAGAATGTGTACGGAGAGGCAAAGACGAGATCTTGTTTTTCTTTTCTGTTCCCTACATGCTTGATCAGGTGGCTTGTTCACCTAATTTATTTGAGGGGTACTCCTGCATCTAAAATTAAGGAAGTGTACGATATATGACATACTTCATGTACTATTTATGTTTCACTTGAAAGAGGAGATCAATTACTAATAAAATGTAAATGTATAATTTCCTTTTCAGTTGTTGATCCTTTGTACATGTTATCGTGTAACGTTTTCGTTTTCTTAAAATTAAATATTTAATTCATTTTCTGTTGACACGTGTGCGTATGCAAATATGGATGCTTTAATGAATTCTTTTTTACTCTATAATTTATTATATGTACGTTATATATTCCATTGAAAAATGAAGAGTGATTTTATTTCTTATTTAGTTTTAAAAAATCATTCGAAGAACTATTGAACTTGAATACTTAGAAATCGTAAAAAATTTTATTTTTATTGTGTATTACTTGTACGTGTCTATTTTAATGCAATTAAATATTTAATTTGAATTTATTTTTTTATATTAAACATAAATACTGGATAATTATTTGCTAACGATATTTCTCATGAATGCCTATTATATTTCTTAATAGGTTGAAATATGCGGTACATTTATTAAAAAGTTGGTGATAACGAAATTAATGATACGAAGCTTATCACCAGACGCGCTGCGTGCATGTGAGCCAGCTTCGTTCAACTTTAAAAAACCTTCACCTCTCGAAAAAAAACACTGGTTTAAATAAATATGAACCAGGTGTCTACATTATAATTATAGGATTCTTGGAACGATATCATAAAAGTAAATTTTCTTATTCTGCCCTTGTTTGATGAACTTGCATGTCTACACGCGGCGGCCCTGCTTATCGCCAAAAAGAAGAATTGCATGTTATTTATTTTTATTTCGTGGTAACAAGGTGGTATGAATAATGTGAATCATAAAAAATCAATTAATAATCATCTATTTTTCATTTAAATTAAAGAAACTTATAAGATTAAAAAATACATAAAACATAAGAAATATTTGTTCTAACGTGGAGGAACGGTGGAATCGCGAAACAAAAATCTAGGAACACGGAACAGGTGCAGGAACATGTATCCGGTCCGTGTGATTTTCCCCGTGCCCTCTCACCTTAATCTCACGTCTGTCAAACGATCGTGAATTTTCGGAAGATGTGAGGCTTCGGAAAGTGGGCACGCCAAGAAAATCGCGTCACGACATTCGCATGATGCCCTCACGTTCGAAATACATCACGGCCGCCGATGCTTCGATTTATTTGCGGTAACAACGAGGAAGCATTTGACGAAAAAGGGAGCGAAGTGATCTTGGACGGTGCGCACAGCAATGGCCACGACAGAAGGAGTCACGATAGAGGAGCTCAGGGCCGAGATCGAGAGGCTATCTCGAGAATTAGATTTAGCTTCCACGGAAAAAATACAATCTGCTCAATACGGTCTCGCTTTACTCGAAGAGAAGTCCACCTTGCAACAAAGATGCAACGATCTCGAGGCCCTCTACGAAAACACAAAACACGAGCTGGAAATCACCCAAGAGGTTAGTTCACTTCTCTTTTTGATTTTTCGTACACGTGAATCGCTTATTTGTCAATTGCATAGGAATTGCCTTATTGATACGTCGTAAAAATAATTTAGAAGTATTGGAAACATATGGCCAGCACAAATTGGAACGTATTCATTAGGCACTAATTACGTTATGTGCTAATTAGACAATTAAATATGCAACAATTTTATAGACCCATTCGTTACTGTCATTTCATAACTTTCAACATTATATATTTTTTGTATGATGTTATTTGTGCACGTAGTGATTTATGTTTGACTTTTATTTTAATAGGCTTTAGCAAAGTTCCAAACGACCACAAAATTGACTACAAAAAGTGGCATAGAACAAGAAGAGAGTCTCCTTAGCGAAAGTGCTGCAAGAGAAACATCTCTTCAGACACAAATCATTGAATTGGAAAATGAAACCAAGCAAGTACGTATTTGATTTCTGGGAAAAGCAAGTTTATCAATAATAATACTGACATTTAAATAATTTATATTTTATATTATCTTTTCTTCAGTTGCGCCATGAACTGGAACGTGTACAAGCAGAACGTGATCATGCATTGCAAGAAAGGGAGGAAGTTGGAAAAGATCACCAGCAAGCAGAAACAGAAAGGAAATCTTTACGTACTATGTTACGCGAATGCAGATTTCGAGAAGCTAGGCTTCTCCAGGACTATTCAGAATTGGAAGATGAGAATATTTCATTACAGAAACAGGTATCTGGTTTAAGGTCCAGCCAAGTAGAATTTGAAGGTGCCAAACATGAAATAAGAAGATTAACGGAGGAAGTAGAACTTTTAAATAGTCAAGTTGAGGAATTAACAAATTTAAAAAAAATTGCTGAGAAGCAAATGGAAGAAGCACTTGAATCTTTGCAAGCTGAACGTGAAGCAAAATATGCATTGAAAAAGGAGCTGGATCAAAGAATTAATAGTGAATCGATTTATAATCTTAGTAACCTTGCTCTTTCTATTAGAGGAATTACAGAAGATCAAACAATATGTAGTGATGGAGAAGATGATTCTCCTGCATTACGTAGAATTGAAGCAGATCTGAAGACTCAAGAACCAGGTACCTCTGCCACTGACAAACAAGTGGATTTGTTCTCTGAGATTCATTTGAATGAATTGAAGAAATTAGAAAAACAGTTAGAACTAGCAGAATCTGAGAAGGCTCATCTTACACAAAACTTGAGGGAATCACAGTATGCAGTTGAAAAAAGTCAGAACGAAGTACAATCGTTTGTTGCGCGTATAGTGCAATTGGCAGCTCATGTTCAATCGTTACATCATCTTCATTCTAAATTGCCTGAAAAGCAAACGGAAGAAACGACGTTAGATAAGTTGAATCAGGTTTGTGTACAAGATATATGAAAGTAACTGTTTTCACTCCGTTTTAATACTTGTTTTTGTTGTAGGCAATTATGCAATATCACCAATGGAGTACTATGTCCGCGAGGGAAGTGAATCAACTTCAAAAGGATTTAGCTGAATTAGAGAATGGTTTAACTATATCTGATTCGACCCAACAATTGCGAACAGAATTAACGAATCTTAGAAACAAGGTATATAATTTTTTTCCATTTTTTTTATTCTTTACATTATTTTTTTTAATTGCATCCGTTCATTATCATTCTTTTAATATTTTTTTTATTAAATATTTTTGATCTCGTGTATTTATAAATAGCATCATTACAGCAAATGTTATGAAGAGTAAAAATGTAAGTTAATAATTTAATTCAACTTAACATTGATATTTTACTGATAATAACTGAATACATATGTGTAAATAACAAGAATAAACTGTGACTCTGGCACAATGACGCTTAATATTCAAAATTTAGAATTTGAACAGAAATTATGGCATTTCAGATCCCAGAGTCAGAGAAGAGCCTTCAAGAAAAGGTTGGAACGTGTGGTCCCTTTGACGTATTTACCAGTTATTTAATAATGATTGTCTTTTGGCTCCTTTAATGATCCGTACAGATTGCTTCTCAGTGTCCTAACAATCCATCGTGTATTGCTTTTGATAATTTCATATTCTTAACTACGGTCGTTCCTGTAACTACTGACGAATATATCATCATTTCACGAATTGAAGACTCCTTTGTGAAAATGTTTCCAAATTCTACATATATGTTTTAGCGTATTGTTTTCACAAACGGGTTGTCATTTATTAGCGTCTATATGAATGTTCTTATTAAATGCTCGAACAAACGTACGGATCTCAATCGCTATGCACTCTGTGGCTTTAAAATAGAATGTGCTTAGGAAGAAAAACTCAACGGATACTATCCTATTCATTTCATTTGCATCTAACGTAGCATGAGTCAGACTCACAGAGCCTATTTTGCACGACGTTCGAAAAGAGATTATGTCACACAGTCTTGCAAAATTATTTCACTTGTCAAGTACTGTTTCCCTGAGTTGTACGAATCTGACTTTATAATCGAAGTTTTGAAATTGATATTATATGTAAAATTTCACTGAAAATGCAACAAACGATATCATTTATATAGTTGCAGCAATTAAGGGGAGAATAAATATACAAATTTTTTATTAAATTTCAGCTTTTAGATACAGAGCAAAGAAGCATGCAACTTGAATCTGATATTGCCACCCTTTCGAAACTCGCAGTAGAAGCTGGTGGTTTCCTTGATTCTGCACAAAATGACTTGCAAAATCTTTCTGACGAGCTTGCACAACTTTACCACCACGTGTGTACGGTTAATGGACAAATTCCTTCGCGAGTGGTCTTGGATCACGAAAAGATTCCCGAAAAGGAAGAAGAAAATGGAAAGATTGAGTGGTGTAGGACATTGTTCAAGACCGACATTCAGATAAAAGATTTGGAGAGCCTTAGCAAATCGAAAGAAGTTGCGAAACACATAGAAACTGCAATGGATCAAATAAAACATCTTAGAAGTGCTGTAGAGCACACGATCGAACTTTCAAAGGGTACAGGAATGCAATCTAATGTATGCAACGTTTGCGAAGGCAAGTTGAAGAAATTATTTATTTATTTTTGCTTACTCGCTTGACATGTATTTTGTAATACATTATTTCTTCCCTCACTGTAAATTGTAGGATCAGTGAATGAGAATAAGGCAGAGGTAGCTGATTTACAAGAACAAGTAATTAGATTGAAAGCTTTGTTGTCAGCTAAACGCGAACAAATAGCAACATTGAGAACAGTATTGAAATCAAATAAGAACACAGCTGAAGTAGCGCTTACAAATCTAAAGAGCAAGTATGAAAACGAAAAGAGTATCGTTAACGAGACCATGTTGAAATTAAGAAATGAGCTTAGAATGTTGAAAGAGAACGCTGCAACATTTTCAAGTAAGTTACTCATAAAATATACTTTATGATAATGTACACGTAGTTTATATATAGTAGAGATGTTTATATTATTTTTAAACATTTTTTTATTTTTTGTTTTACTAACATCATCGTGTTAACGTATTAACATAATACTAACGATTATTATTAGTATTCATGTATATTTTACTACTGCTAACTAGCTGCGCTACAATTGATTTCGCAGTTGCATTAAGAGTTTGCCAACAACGATATTGCTTCGTTTCGTAACAAACATGTTAATATACATTTTTTTATGTAAATAGTATATTTACTAATGATATAAAATTTCTGCTGTGACTTTTTCTATTTCTTAACGTCATATATCTGATTATATAATTTTTAAGTATAACTATACTTATTACATATAACTAATTTATTACCGTTCTTCTAATATCGTTCATATTTTCCTTCATGTGCTTCTACTTGGTGTTAATACCTGCTAACCACACTTCTCAGGTTTACGTGCGATGTTTGCCGCACGTTGCGAGGAATATGTAACGCAGGTCGACGAGTTACAACGCCAGTTAGCTGCGGCTGAAGACGATAGGAAAACTTTGAACCAACTTCTGCGACTTGCTGTGCAACAGAAGCTTGGTTTGACCATGAAGTTGGAGGAATTAGAGGTCGATCGGGAGTTACGGAATACTCGAAGACACGCAGCTAGTGCAAACGGACGAGGTAGAATGCGATTGTCGCAACAGACGAACCGTCCTCATTTAGGCAGAGATTTCTTCTAGAAAATGGTGAAGATGTGGAGCAAGTTATTCTGAGACAAACGAGGATCTTGAACTTTTCAATTTTTTACTGCTCATCGTCGAATCATGTGGACACAGAAAACTTAATAACGCTTTCTTTAAGATTACTTTTTATCAAACTACATGAAATCATTTAGCGTTACGTACATGTTTCTTTTGGAATACTTTATCTGATCATTCATAAACGTAGAGTAGAAACTGTACAGAAACACGTTCTTGTAATACGTAGCGAAAATATTTTTACAAAAATTCGTACAGATGAAGACCTTTTGCTAGGAAACATTTTTCATGCTGTGAAGGGCACCGATTTTTTTAAAAGACGTGGAGCAGGTCGTTTCGAAAGCTTTGAAATGTTCATATTTTCTTGTATTCGTATTGCTCCATATCGTAGAGTTTTTAGAAAGCTCTGCCTTCTGTTACCAATATTGTTAGTAGAGATGTTTGACGAGCACAGAATGTATTTCTGTTGCAAGATTTTTTTGGCGAAACATTCTGTGCTTGGAAATTCATTCGCAGAGAACTACCGAAGTAGTTCCTGCGAATGGGACGCTTATCAATGTTTAATCAATTGATTTTTAACCAATTACTCTTTCTTTTTTAAGAAAGATATGTTAATTGTATATGTGTTTCTACATTTTAGAAGTTTTTATTTTTTCGTAGTTAGGTTTTACATATTTGAGTATGATATTGTGTATCATCGTAACCACGCAGTAACTAAATCCGTACGGATGGTTCATATGGTTGTAGTAACTATGAAGCAGATACAAATTTTTTGTATTAACGGGGATGCATGATAAAATGAACGTACATTGTTTTTAGGTAGACAAACGAAAGGAAAAAATGACGAGTTTGCATTGCATACCATAGAGACAATATTAATTGTGCGCGACTGTAGCGTTTATAATCAAAGTAGAACGAGTAGACGTATAGCGTTGAAAGATACAGAATAGCAGAATAACAGAATTAGGGACCCATCTCTAAGTAGCTCCTCTAATGAACGGGATTGTTTTTTAACCGAGAAACGTTTTACCATTTACATGTATTCCATTTTTTCTTTTTTATTCGAACAGTTGTTTTTAAAGTATTTAACGAATGGCATTTTAACTTGTTTTGGTAGTAGGTTATCGTGTAACAGTACTATACGAATTAATTATTCCTGAACTGGAGAGAATCTTTTATAGTGTTCAATCGTGAAACTTGGCCTAAATAGGCTTTAATTCAATTCTATTGAATTTGGCAGCTTTTTATTATTGTTTATAACTATTAGCAGTATGAGCATATTCGATATTGATTTATTTAGTATTTTTTAATCGTTGTTAATTTATATCTAATTTATGACAGTTTTTCAGTCGAAACCAGCAGCTATGCTTTTGATATTGATTTTGATGCATAATATTCATAGATCTCTTTTTCGATGCAACCAACGATGAGGAAAAAAGCAGACGCATCAACAAATATTATAATCGGAGATAGCTGTATAATGTCCATGAATATACATGCTGCTTTCTCTGTTACATATATTTAATACTCTTGCTGATTTTGTATATTTGTTAACACGAAACTGGATGCGCCGTAGCTCTCAGTATATCTTTATTTCTTCATTTCATTCTGTGCAAAGCAGAATGTGTTACGAATGCAAGTAAAAAAAAAAAAAACGAAGAGAGCGTAAAGTGGTCAAATATTGTTTATTTATCATGTACCAATGTTTCTGTTTGCATTTACGAACAGTCTTAGGTGTATCTGATGTCTCTGCGAGATTGATCAATATGTAATTTGATTAACGTGAATTCTGATCAATCATCGAAGTTTGCGCAAGAGAGAGTGGTTGTGTGTGCATTTTAGTGGAGTTTCTAGCATAATGTGCATGGTACGTTGTGCAGGATACTTGAGCGCAATATTAATGCAATTTTACAAGTATCACAGTTTTCTATAATCAAGATAATTTATAATTTTTGAGACTTATTATTATACACCAATCGTTTATTGGAACACGTAATATTTATTGCAATATAATTCACGTTGAAACGAATTTACGCTTTTATTATAATAATATTTATTTGATTGAATGTCGTGAAATTTTTATACAACTCAATGTGCTATCCTGCACGTGTACGTAACACGTACGTTTATCGTGAACCATCTTTAATCAAATTTGTTATTAGCTATTAGTATTATCAACTTGATTACTTTTATTATCATTATTATTATTATTAACAATATTATAATTATATATATATATATATAGATATGAATTATTGCGATATTGCTGTCAGCTTCGTCGCGGAATCCAGATGAGTACCTAAAGAGAATTTATCGATCGTTCATTGACTATCAATCGATTGATTAGTTGTCATTATAATTATATTTATACCGTATAGTTATTGTATTGCCTGTGTCTATGATTTTCATCAGAAACAGAAATTCTTATTTATGTTGTCTCAATTAACAGTATCTAACAATCAACGGAATAAAATTTCAATCTTATACTTTTGTTTTATGTTTTTATTTCCTACGTTACGTTTCATCTTTGTTTTCCTTGTTTATTATTTCCTGTTAACTATTGTAAACTTTTTAACTTATATTTTTTTACGTTGAGCGATAGACACAGGTGGTTCTAATTTGTGTCCATAAACCGAGCCAGCCTCAAGCCACCGTCCCTTTCCTTCCCTTCGCTCCATTGCCAGGAACAAGCCAGAAAAAAAAGAAATTCTTTCTTTTCTCAATTATTCTTAATCTATCATTAATTACTATTTCTCCTTCCGACTTCGTCCTTAACGGAAAGAAATTCGTCCTCGATTTTTCGCCTTGCCGTCCGCGCTGTCCAAAGGCGACTCAAGATCGTTCGTAATCAATAAGAATTTCAAATTTGTAATCTTCATACATTGTTACGTATATTGAAAAGAAACATTAACCCTTTGCGGTGTGACGTATATTTAGATTCATTAGTATGTCGTAGAACATGTTCGCTGGATAACAATTTGGATACAATTAAATTTTCATAGAGTATAGCAGGATTGCATCGTCATAGTATATTTATGATGGCAGGATTACAAGTTCATAGCGTATTTGAGATGGTAGAATTAAATTCACATAGCGTATTTAAATAGTAATCACTTATTCAATATTCTAATAATACTGATAGAAAATATCTTTGATTCTTGTAATTTGGATTTTTTGTGATTAAACTTTGGAGAACTTTCGTTTGTCAGTGTTGAGTACCTGACTATCCGAATACATGAGTACCTAGTATCTGAAATATTTAAGTGTTGAGTACCTTGTCTACCGAATAATGTATACCTCGAACATCTGTATACTCAAACTGAGAATTTCGAATACCAGAGTACCAAATATACTGGGAATGTATGAATTAGAGTACCAAATATACCGAGTAATTAAATAATACAATTTAAATAACTCATATACCATCAGTATTAATATCGTATATAAGTTTTTGTATTACCATCTTGTTTCTGAAACAAATTTAAACATTTTAATTAAAATTGTATTAAGCAGTAGTATCGTTTTAAAGTAAGTCAGACACGCTAGATGTATAGTGCATAATTAAACCTCAAAGGGTTGCATTTGAAATCTGAACAGTTCTGGTAATAAGAGTATCTTCAAGGAAGCAATGCGATGTAACTGAACGAAATTAAGTCGTCAAAGCGCAAGCTGTGACACTTGCCAAAGATTCTGTCCTTTCGAGGGATCTTATTCCCTTCACACACACTTGACGTCCTTCACGAAGTTCCTTCACGTTATACATGTATCGGCCGAACTCTTTGTAGACATTATATCCTGTTGAAATCTCTGAAAAGAGCCCGTAGTTCTTTCTGTTACAGATATAGAATATTAATTAAAATAATACGATTTCAAAGGAGACTTGAAGTCTCCTGTCGTCCATGTTTCCTCTCTGCTTTCTGAACGTGTGAGAGACTCTTAAAAACTGGTTAAGTTTAAATCGGCGTGAAAATTTATTCGACAATAACGATGTAAATGAACATTTCTCATGTGGTTCAACGTTATTGTCCTCTTGCTTTATATGTATAATACGAATGTGACCAAATGTTTGAGAAATAGTTTTTATTTAGACTCTAAATAAAATTAAAGGCTGTCAGAAAATGATGTATGTAATATTTTGGTTTATTTGGCTGTTACGATTGATACAGTGACGGATTCAGTGCTGAAGATATTCTAAGATGAAATCTTATCAAATTATTACAAATTTCTGAACATCAAAAATTCCAAAATGACCAAGTCAAAATTTAAAACTTTCAGAGATTTTTTGACTGAGCTGTATCCGTCCCTGAATCAACATCAAAAAATTGTAAGAACAAGGGGTTAAACTATTCACATGTCCTTCTGTCTATTCTTCATCGAGCTTATACGATTAAGAAAAATTGTCTAAACGATCATTTAATGTTATATCGAACACGTTGAAACCATTATATTTTTACATTCGCGTGGAACTTGATCGAAAAGATGATTCAATGTAATTTAAAGAAAGAAGAAAAAAGATAAGATACAAAAAGGTCCATTTAAGAGGATTATTAAGAACAATAAACGTCAAATGTCTGCCTGTCGAGCTGGACACGAAAGAAATTGTGATAACCAGGATGTATGTTGATAGACAGGCAGATTTTTGCTCAAGGCTTCCATGAAAAGCTCTGATTGCGTCCCAATTCTGGCTCACTTCCTGGCGATGGTGTGCACGTTTGGCTTAGATCGTATTATACATTGTGACCTGTAATTTGTAGTACAATTGGAAAGAAATTCTGTTCAACATTTTGACGAGTTTAATTTGAAAAGTTAAAGGAGAAATATTCGGAACACTTGAAATTCACAGTAAATTAGAACTTGACTTTGAAAGTTAAGATCAATTTTTTGATTTCCACAAGTAACTGTAAAATAACACTGTGATGATGTTTGAATTGCAGAATAATTACAGAAAATTGTAACGAAAGTCGTCAAAGTGTAAGAATCAGATTGTTTCCGGTTGTACGACGAGCTACGAACATACTGTACGAACATTAGGAGTAAAGAACGTTGGAGTGCCGAGTAAAGATTAGCTGTAATGGCGTAGGTTAAGCGATTTAACCGATTGCGTGTAATTTGTGCTGGAATTATCAATGGGTTGGGGAAATAACGTAAGGATGCGTTCTAGGGGAAAATTCGGTTGTACACGTATTTTCGGCCGATGCGAAGCGAACGTCGATGACGTTCTATTCTATTGCACCTTAACAGGGTCCACGTGTGAATTTAGCGAACAAATTTTGAGAGAAAGAAATCAATTCTCTATGTTGGTTTTTTCTACTGCGAGCGTTATTCATCATTGTCTACCATTTCACCACGAACGTTTTTCAATGTCGAAGACATTTTCAAGCGTAGATAATAACCGAATATAACATTAACTAGTTCAGAATATTTAAGATCCGCAAAAATACTTTATAGATTTTGTATTTATATCACAAAGTCTCATACACAACGTCATGTATTTATAATTTCGATATTTATCATTAATAATGTAGTTCTTTAATTATAATAATTATTTTGCTTTTATATGTTGTATAGTGATATTCTATAAATGTTATGATAATTGAAAATCATGTATTGAAACTTAGTAACATCGAGAAGAGACCAAGCATTATAAAAGTACAGTAGATATTGTATGCTTTATTGTAATCAATTTATTTGAAATATTCTTTTCCATTGAAGAACGTTCGAAATCAATGAACAACGTAGTCTCTTTAGTCTGACAGCGTGCTCGAACAATGGACCCAAAGTCATTGTAAATAATGTAAATGCACATTTAGTGTAACGCCATCGTTTCGACGTACGATAAGACAGAGGAATTAGCGGCGATGATTTGTATTTCTGAACGACTTTCGTATATTTTCTTCTTGGTAGCCGTGTACGTAGCTACATTTAATCATAAGGAACACCATCTGTAATCGTGTAGTGAAATACGACCGAAGAAATTCAATGCAGGAATATTCGTAGTGAACCTTCGCGACCTTTTTTCCTCCCCCACTTTCACGTTTATTATCACGAACTTAATCAAGACGTGAACGTCAGTCGTGTTAATTAGATTATCGATAGTAGACACTTACGTAGATGTTCAACGGCATTTATGCAGAGGAGACGATCCGAAACACGTGCAAGATAGATACACGATAGTGTGTATCTGGTGTTAAACGTTATTAAACCGGGATATTACTCGTATTAGAGATTCTTTTTGTAACATAAAGTGAAATATAATCATTTGTAACACGAATATATTATTTCTTAATGAATGTTCCTTAACACAAAATTAATAATTATGTAATGAATGGTAAGTATGTAATTATGGATTTTTAATTCAGGCTGCACGGATCGCTGCTTAATTTTTCTTCAGTATTAAGAAGATTGGAACTTTTCCAAATTTTAAAACATCTCTGCATTTTACATTCTCAAACTTCTCATTTTCTATTTTGAAGTTAATAGTAAGTTCACAATTGTTTGCTAGTTAAATATCTATTTCTAAATTAAATTATAAAGTAAAACTTAGACGCATATTCTCTTAATTATATTTTAATGTAGTATAAATTATATCTCCCAATCTTAACTTCCTATTTTCGATTATTTTCACGGACTTATGCATGCAGTTGAAACAAAGTAATATTCAAAAATTTGCATTTTCCCGCGGTTTGGGTGGCGCCATCTCTCCGGCGAACAGGGTGAACTACACATTTTTGAAACTGTAGTTCCATTAGTTCCCACGTCGCACCGCTAGATGGCGCCACAGGTATCGTTTTCGGTCAAGTCAATTAATATAGTTGATTTTATTAGCTTCATTTACTATAATTGCATCAAATTATATCGTAGTGCAAGACTAATTAGCTACGGAATGTTCTACGAGTGTTAATAACCAAATTAATTTGATATATATTATGGTCAAATATACCAGTAGTTGTTACTGTTCCGAAATGGCGTAGGTGGCGCCATCTAGCGGTGGAAAGTGGGAACTAAAGAACCCGCTGTTTCAAAAGTGTGTAGTTCACCCTGTTCGCCGGAGAGATGGCGCCACTTGTACCATTTTTGTAAAAATGCAATTATTATCGATTTTATTGATTAATATGCCATATATTTATTAATACTGATTTTATGCAGTTTGTAATATATTCCCTAGGTCCAAAGATGTGGATTATGTGTTCAGAACAGATCGCACGCTATACTGTATCTCGCCGATCATATAGGGAATGACATAAGAATAAAAGAATTTTCTTTGGAGTCTCCAAAAATTATTCTCACAGATATCTTCTTTTACAAAAAAGAGTTTATGTGCAAAATTTGGTTTGAAATCGGTGCATGATGCTTTTCCGATATTTCGTCTGCAATTTTTTCAATTCTCATTTGTATCGCATTCAATTCTAATAGAGTTATATCAAATCCATTAAGATCATAAAACACTACCGATCTCACAAAAGCGTAAAAATCGCAAGTTTTGAAAAAAATCACAATTTTCTCTTCAAGTGGTTTTCATCTTCACTGCTAGATGTACGGGGTTCTATATTCTGTAAGTGCAGATGTAAATACAAATTTTGAACAGCATACAAGAATGCCTTTAAAATACTGTCAACTCTTTAAATCTATTACTATATAATGATCCATTATATTTTATTAGTCGATTCTAGCTTTTTTGTAGCTCTAGAAAAATCATACACTTCATGGTTTAAAGAAGAAATCTTGGAAACCAAAGTTTAATCGAATATTTTGCTCACTGTTTAAATAAATGCAATATATGATACTTGCCTACATACCGAGGTACTGTGTTCGTCATCATCAAGAACATTTTCTTTTATAAGGAAAGGAAATTGTACAGGAAAAGGGAGATTGAATAAAATTATTTTAATTGTATTTCGTAGCAGTTAGCTCGGTATAATTTTCTAAAGATCTTATACAAAATCTTTAGAAAACCATACCGATTACCAGGTCACACCACGTGGAGGTCGCTACGATTGTGACCCACCCTAACTCCAAGTCCCAACCACCCACCATTTGCAACTCGCTCATTTATCGGAAGGATAAATGAGTTCTGACTCTACTTAGCTCGTAAGCTCGCGAAAATGTACAAGTTCTTTACCATAAGCAAAGAACTTGCACCGCACGCACGCTGTACAATTTATATACAAACTCACTTATAAACTTAATACTAATTTCGTGGGATCCCACACACACACTCTGTTCTAAAATTGCACTCGCATTGTGTAAAATGAAACGCTAAACGAGAGAGGAAGAGGAGAACTAATACTATGATCTACCGCGGAAAAAGCTCACGAATTAAAATGAGTGCAATTTAAAACAGCATTCGCATACGTACACGCTTATTCTAAACGCCGCACGCGTACCTCTTATTCTAAGATTGCACTCGTATGATTTATAACGAAGTAAAAAAGCAAAGGGAAGGGAAGAAAGTTAGAAGAACTTTCTACTAGAAGGAAAGAAAGTTAGAAGAACTTTCTGATAAAAGGTGGATCAGCATTTCCTGCCAAGTGATCCTCGCCCTCATGGGTCAAAGGGTAGTCGAATAGTGACTTACGTGAACCACGAGACCGAATTGAACCGAAAATACTGGCAAGAACGAGTGACACATCCGCGAAGGGTTTCCCATTTCTCCCCGCTCCCGTTGAAAGGGAGTCTGACAGCAGAGAGGATACCCACGCCGTGAGGCGGCAAATCGAGATGGACCATCAATCAAAATGCCTCGCAGAGATGTGTCCCTGGCGCTACACCAGCACTTGCAGCTCAAAACTGCCGCGTGTTCACAGCACTACCAACCCCCAATGATCCACTTGGGTCTGGACCAATTGACAAAAAATAGCTGGGTATACTACAATCTAACGCGTAACAAATTCACTAATTGTGAAAATGAGTGCAAGTTAGAAGTAGAGGTACTTACAGGGACCCACCCTCCCTCCCACGAGATTACAATTAACTTATAACTAACGCACGCATCCCTCGATGATCCAGCGATGATTCCCTCGATGATTTCTCGATGATATATTCAAGTTTCGTATATACGCATTTCGCACATGCATTCATCCATACTACAATGTATTACAATATGTTGGACGCAACTTAAAATTAACTTAAAATTAAAGGATCCGTCAGAGAAATCTCTTTGTGACTGTTCTCAATGATTACCTATGCTGTAACAGTCAAAAACAATATGCGAAAGAAGAAGACAGATGCTAAATTACTTACTTGAAATTTAAATCTGTAATATAAAAATGTAATTAAGACAAATATGAATCATTCAATTACCTAATTAAAATAATAACCTGAAACATACAATTGGAATTGAGATAAATATTAATCATTCAATTACCTAATTAAAATAATAACCTGAAATGTACAAATGTAATTAAGACAAATATGAATCATTCAATTACCTAATTAAAATCAAAACCTGAAACATACAAATGTAATTGAGACAAATATTAATCATTCAATTACCTAATTAAAATAATAACCTGAAACATACAATTGGAATTGAGATAAATATTAATCATTCAATTACCTAATTAAAATAATAACCTGAAATGTACAAATGTAATTGAGACAAATATTAATCATTCAATTACCTAATTAAAATAAAAACCTGAAACATACAAATGTAATTGAGACAAATATTAATCATTCAATTACCTAATTAAAATAAAAACCTGAAACATACAAATGTAATTGAGACAAATATTAATCATTCAATTACCTAATTAAAATAATAACCTGAAACATACAATTGGAATTGAGATAAATATGAATCATTCAATTACCTAATTAAAATAATAACCTGAAACATACAATTGGAATTGAGATAAATATTAATCATTCAATTACCTAATTAAAATAATAACCTGAAACATACAATTGTAATTAAACAATTAATTAAAAAAATTAAACAAATTTGAATCACTGAATTACTTACTTAAAATAAAAATCTGAAACATACAAATGCAATTAAGACAAATATGAATCTGTAATTACTTACTTAAAATTAAAAGCTGAAACATACAAAATGTAATTAGGACAAATATAAATCATTCAATTACTTACTTGAAATAAAAACCTGAAATATACGAATGAAATTAAGACAAATTTGAATCATTGAATTACTTACTTAAAATAAAAATCTGAAACATACAAAATGTAATTAGAACAAATATAAATCATTGAATTACTTACTTGAAATAAAAACCTGTAATATACGAATGAAATTAAGACAAACTTGAATCATTGAATTACTTACTTCAAATAAAAACCTGAAATATATAAATGAAATTAAGATAAATATGAATAATTCAATTACTTACGTAAAATAAAAATCTGAAACATACAAATGCGATTAAGACAAATATGAATTTGTAATTACTTACATAAAATAAAAACCTGAAACATACAAATGCAATTAAGATAGAAAATTGAAGAACAAGGAACGAAATCTTTCTCTATTCGAAAGAAAACTCTTAAAAAATCGAAACGAGTTTGAAAACTTCAGAATCAGAAATGAAATTACGAAGAGGTTCATAAACCTCCAAACTCGGAATAAATCACACGAGATTTGAAAACCTCAAACCCAAAATAAAATCCTGAAAAGTTAAAAAACCTCAAAACCGAATTAAAGTGACAAGGAGATCCAAAAACCTCGAGACAGGAAATAAAATTCACACATGAAATGAAAGTACAATGAGTATTAAAGACCAATCACATAATAAAATAACACAGAAAAAGAAATAAAGTAGCGAAGAGGTTTGAAAAATTGGAAGCTGGAAATAAAATCATTTAGAGTTGTGAGTAAAGTACTGTACTCACATTTCATACACACTCACGCATTCTACAATACTTAATCCCTACATGTACCTTTTGTTCTAAAATTGCACTCTTATAATTTAAAACTTTGTAAAGAAAAAGATGGAGGAAGGGTAGAAAGATGGAAGATCTTTCTGATAAGTTAAGAGCAATTGACAAAAAGTGATAGGCTATTACTACAGACTAATATGTAAGTTAAAGAATTAAGAAGTTAAATAATTGCCGCAATGATGAGTGCAAGTTAGAACAAAAGGCACTTACAATTTGCGCAAGCTTTTCGCCACGTGTTGTGACGAAAAACTTGTGCCCGAGCCCACCCTTCCTCCCACAAGCTCGGAATTAATGCAAAACTAATGCACTAAACATAACTTACCAAAAATTCTGAAACATACAAAATCTTATTAACATAGACAATTGTAGGAAAAGGAAAATTTTACTTTATTTGACTCGAAACTTTCCAAACACAGAAAATGCAATGAAAATTGAGAAGAGCGATCAATGTGATAACTTACCAAAAATTCTGAAACATACAAAATCTCATTAACATAGACAATTGTAGGAAAAGGAAAATTTTACTTTATTTGACACGAATCTTTCGAAACACAGAAAATGCAATGAAAATTGAGAAGAGCGATCAATGTGATAACTTACCAAAAATTCTGAAATATACAAAATCTTATTAACATAGACAATTGTATAAAAGGAAAATTTTACTTTATTTGGCTCGAAACTTTCCTAACACAGAAAATACAATGAAAATTGAGAAGAGCGAGCAATGTAATAACTTACCAAAAATCAAAAGCTAAAACATACAAAATATTATTAGCATATGGTATTGTGGGAAAGGAGTAAAATTTTACTTTATTTGAGACAACATTCATGGAACACAGAAAACGCAATGAAAATTGCGAATTTAAGCGAGCAATGTAATAACTTACCAAAAATCAGATTCTAAAACATAGAAAATTGTGGGAGAAGGAGTGAAATTTTTCTTTATTTCATACGAAACTTTTAAAAAATAGAAAATACAATTAAAATTGTGGATTTGAGAAGAGAACAACATAATGACTTGTCAAAAATCAAGTTCTAAAACATATAAAGATTTATTAACATTGAAAATTGTGGGAAGGGGAATTATATTTTATTTGATACGAACCTTTCGAAAACACGATAGAAATTGCAGATTTGAGAAGAGAACGTAGCAACTTACCAAAAATTAAATTCTAAAACATACAAAAATTTATTAACATAGAAAATTGTAGGAGGGGGATTGAATTTTTATTTTATTTCTTACAAAACTTTCGAAAAATACAAAACGCAATGATAATTGCGGATCTGAGAAGAGAAGAACGTAATAACTTACCAGAAATCAGATTCTAAAACATACAAAAATTTATTAACATAGAAAATTGTGGAAGAAGTGAAATTTTACTTTATCTGAAACAAAACTTTTGAAAAATAGAAAACACGATGGAAATTGCGAATTTAAGATCAATGAACAATATAACAATTTATTTAAAATCAATCCCTGAAACAGAAAAATATAATTAACATAGAAAATTGGGGGAGAATGAAATTTTTCTTCATTCGAAATAAAATTATCAAAAAGAAAAGGGAACCGCAATGAAAATATAATCGCGAAGGGATACAAAAATCTCGAATCTCGAAATATAATCGCGAAGGGATATAAATTTCTCGAATCTCGAAATATAATCGCGAAGGGATATAAAAATCTTAAATCTTGAAATACAATCGCGAAGGGATATAAAAATCTCGAATCTCGAAATTTAATCGCGAAGGGATACAAAAGTCTCGAATCTCAAAATAAATTCGCGAAGGGATATAAAAATCTTAAATCTTGAAATACAATCGCGAAGGGATATAAAAATCTCGAATCTCGAAATATAATCGCGAAGGGGTACAAAAGTTTCGAATCTCAAAATAAATTCGCGAAGGGATATACAAATCTTAAATCTCGAAATATAATCGCGAAGGGATACAAAAATCTCGAATCTCGAAATATAATCGCGAAGGGTATAAAAATCTCGAAATTTAATCGCGAGGGTATACAAAAATCTCGAATCTGAAAATAAAATCGCGAAGCTCGTCAAAATTCGAGCAAAACGCGTTCGACGATACTTTTCGTACCGTTAAAAAACACATGTAAAATACAAAATAATAATAGCGAGCATAGTGACAAAATGACTCTCCATCCTAAGATGGACAGCCATTAATAGTTCCCCTCTTCTTTGGCAACTTTTGCCGGGGCTCTTCGGCATATAGCCTCTTCTTTCTTCGGCTGTGCCTCACAAAAATCACTCGCGAAATTTTACGGTAACTCGGACATTCTTTGCTTTCACAATTACATAAACTTTCAATTTCGGTATCGATCTCCGCAAACAGATAGCGGACAATTTTATAGAAATAAAATTGCACCGCTATCCATTTACTTCGATCGATAACAAAATCGAAATTTTGTATAATGTATCGTAAAATTACTTTTGTAAGAAAAAGAATTACTGAAAATATACGACCAGCGATTCTTAGAATGCGCTGTCCGTAAAAGAATGTCCGAGCAGAATATTTAAAGCACTTCACTTCACTGCACTGTATACTTCATTTTTGCAATCGGGTCTAGTACCACGACTGCGACTTACAAACTAAAAGGCCTGGCCTTACGAACAATCGAGTTCAAGAGAATATTAAATAGAATTAATTCATATTTAGATTTTCTCTTCTCGATTTTTCGTTAACCCCCCAGATGCAAGCATCTCACGTGTGTTTTACGGAGGACAGAGAAACATGAAAGCTTGCTCTGGCCCTACCTACTTAAAACTAACTCAATCACACCAGAAGTAAGCTACCTGCCTGCCTATCGCTATATTTAAAAAATTGCAAAGTCCATTCTCACAAAAACACACTCCACGGTTCTCACACACGCCACCCGGGTGCAAAAAAGCCTACTCCTAGGGAGTACGTCCCGGGACGTCTCCGACACCCGAGTTCAATACAACATTCACACTCTAAGTTCATACCTTTTTGCTGAAATCGATCGACAATCGACAGTGAACATTGAACATTTACATATTTCATTTTCTAATTCTTTCGAATATGTAATATGTGCATGTTTGTAATTTATTCTAACTCTGTCATAAATTTGTAATTCAATCTAAATCATTTTCAATATATCTTGCAATAACTTTT
This sequence comes from Megachile willughbiella, assembly GCA_945859595.2. NCBI lineage: Eukaryota > Metazoa > Arthropoda > Insecta > Hymenoptera > Megachilidae > Megachile > Megachile willughbiella. Next base: position 8,113,747 of record OX243807.1, read on the forward strand.
TGACAAATTTGTATGATTTTATAATAAATTAATAAGGTTTGTAATCGACACAAGGTCCACGACCTAACCACACACACACGTGTAACTTGTGTCGATAATTCACTGTCAAATTGTCGATCGCCAAAAATCTTAAAACTAAACCGTGTCCACCTGCCCTAACTCATGCGAGTAGCATCTAAGCACGCGTATGAGTGTAGAGCATAAAAATGAACACGGCCAACAATATTTTCACCTACCAGTTTTCTTCATGTGTGCTGAAAATCCTGAGCTAAGAAACATGATTAATAACATGCTAATAAAGTGTCTCTTCCGAAAAAAATTTACTCTAAAGTTTCAAAAAAGAAAATGGAAGAACACTTTGCAAAAGTCTAAGTATATCGATTCTCATTTTCAACAGATTTTTAATATCAAAGTAAATTTACTAAATGATCAAAAACATTCATAATTAACTTTGATATCAAAATCTGTTATTCGCGAAACTTTCTTGTACACATGTATTTGAAATATTGAATAAACTAATATACTAATAAAATAATAAAATTTCCGCGCGTACAGAAAATCAGTAAACTACTATGAAATCGGAGGGTCATCCGACTTCTATCTAATTTTAACTTTGTTATATCGATTTATAAGAAAATTGAAATTGTGTACAAGAAAACCCTAGCCTGATCTAATAAATAAAAACAGTTTGTACGAATTTAGCACGATCGTACAGTCGTGGTCACTATGCTCGCTCAAATAATAAAAATACAACCAGTTCCCGTGTCGCTTCGGACCATTCGTCCTACGACATGATGGGAACCGGAGGAACCGTAAAGCATGCGACTCACCGATCGCTGACTTGCATCACTGCGATCGTTTTACCGGCATCTCATCGGCTGTTCAGCAAAATCAGGCAGTTTCGTATGACCAGAGGCAGTTTGTCCATTTTCGAATGACCAGAGTTTGTCCACTTTTCACCAGAGACAGTTGATGAAGCCTTCTGAAAGCACACAAAGAACACAACGATTAATAAACTGGTTATGAATTCGTATTTTGAGGAACGTACACATTTTTCGTTACATTCGAAATTTGTAAACATGCAAGAGACTTTTGTAACTTTGTAAACATTCGAGATATGCATTCAAATAAAGAACTGATAATAATTTTGCAAACGTGTATCAAGTATTGAATCGAGGATGTGAAACGTTTAAGTTATATGGCAAATTTGAGTAACTGTTGTATAAAGATACGTTTGCAAAATTATTGTTGGTACTTGGATAACTACTTTGTAAAATGCGTTGAAATATTTTTGAAATTTTGGCAAAACACATAGATAACTACACTGTACATTATACAACACTTGCAAAAGTTTGTCAAAAATATGTAGGTAACTACACCATAAAACACAGTAAGACACTTGCAAAAGTATGTTAAAACACATAGGTAACTACACCATAAAACACGGTAAAACACTTGCAAATGTATGTCAAAACACATAGGTAACTACACCATAAAACACACTAATATATTCGTATGTGTATGCACAATCACATGTAGTAACACAGTATTAAACACAGTAACACACTTGCTAAAGTATCCCAAAACACATACGTATATGCACCATAAAACACAGTAAAACACTTGTAAATATATCCCAAATCACATAGGTAACTACACCATAAAACACACTAATATATTCGTATATGTATGCACAGTCACATGTAGTAACACACTAGTAACACAGTAACACACTTGCAAAAGTATCCCAAAACACATAGGTAACTACACCATAAATGTCACTTAAACACTTGTAAAAGTATCCCAAAACTCATAGATAATTACACCATAAATGTCACTTAAACACTTGTAAAAGTATCCCAAAACACATAGATAATTACACCATAAATATTACTTAAACACTTGCAAAAGTATCCCAAAACACATAGGTAACTACACCATAAATGTCACTTAAACACTTGCAAAAGTATCCCAAAACACATAGATAATTACACCATAAATGTCACTTAAACACTTGCTAAAGTATCCCAAAACACATAGATAATTACACCATAAATGTCACTTAAACACTTGTAAATATATCCCAAAACACAGTAAATACACTATAAGACACACTAATATATCCGTATATGTATGCACAATCACATGTAGTAACGCACTATTAAACACTTTGACACATGTAAGACCGCACCATAAAACTTGTTATTACACCCCCATATTTATGCACAATTATTTAATAAAACACACTAAACACTTGTAGCAGTACACTAGATAACACTAGGATGAGCACAAAAGTGATTATTCTAATCGTTGACTCGTACCGGTAAGTGATGGTAGGGTAGGTCCGACCTCCTTGACAGCAGCAACGAAACTGATCGGATGTGACCGGTTCGAGTATAAACAGGTAACAGTGATTGGTGATAGCGTTAGCCAATTAAATTAACGCACCAATAGCGTGCATCTATTTTACCTCGAAACTGAAACTGTTGTATTATTACAGATTTAATAATAATTTGTTTAATCTGTAATTGTTTAATAATTAATTATTATTTTTATAACTTTTTCGGGGGAATATGTTACAAAATGATTGTACATTATTACACTTGTGTATAGTATTAAGAAATGATTGTAAATTATAAATTATTTTTGATATTAATTTTAATTTTTTAAATAAATGTTTAATAACTGATACTGTGTCTGTTGGTTTTTTTCTTTTGATTTGACTTTCATGTGTTGGAACGTTATTACTTTTGAAGTTGTAACTTATTTTCTTATAACTAATAATTTTTCGATTATTTATTTATCGAATATAGTATTGTTTATTAAAATTTATTGTTTTTGTAATTCATAACTTTCTTGTGCGTGTACAAAATTATTATATTGTAATTTTTTATCATGTTTAATGTTTAATTATTCATCTTTGAAATTGTTGTTATAATTAACAATGTTTATTACTTTTATTAACTTTTATGCTGGACTGATTGCAAATTTTTGTTTAATTATTATACTTTTATATAATGTTAAGACATAATTGTAAATTATAAATTCTTTTTAATATAAATTATAATTTTTTGAGCAAATGTTCATTAAATTAAAAATTGTACATTTTTATCGTCTCAAATAGGAAATAATCTATTATGCATATTGGTAATTGTCGATAATTGTTGCTGGATCGTCGATAAATACGATTTCCCAAAAAATTCAGAGAGAGTTTGTGGAAATATAAATTTTAAAGAATATTTAATAGTCAGGCTTTCAAAATATTTAACATTTATTAAATTAATTACTTTACAATACATTATTGATTATGTTTTGCTACAAAATGTATCAGGTTGCTGTTAAGAGCAAGCATTTGTTGGTAATGTAGGAAATGATATCAGAATTATAAATTTTTCGACTCGCCAAAAACACAGATGTTTCCTTTTGCAAAAAGAGAGCCTATTCGTAAAATTTGGTCAGAATCGGTGATAGTTTTCTAAAGATTCAACAAATGTTCCATTTTTGTTTCTATGTACTTTTAGCACATTGTAATGATACTATTTCGGTTTTATTGAGCTTGTGTATTTTGTACATTACAGAAAAATATAAAAATCGTCAATTTAAAGGAAAAATGCAATTTTCTAGTTTACTAGTACCACCGTTCGCTGCAACATGGCGTTACACGTGCCATTTTGAAGAGCATATGCATACACATATGTATAGACTTTAAAAGTCTTGTATGAACGAGACTCAAAATACTTTTGACATGTTAAACTAACTATTTTTACAATAAATTGTGTTCTATACCTCTTTCATAAATTCAATCCCTATAATAAATAAATTATGAACTTAAACATTAATGTAAAGTTCACTTACAATAGAAATTAAAAGGTAAATATTCTGAAATAATCGATCTTGTTTCTTTTCCTTTTTCTACTATTAACATTATTGAAATTATTTCGTTCCTCTTATTATCGTCATAAAATAAAAGTAGTTTCATAAGAAAATTAGATAATTTTTTCTAATTTAAAAACAAATGTTCTTGAAGACGTGAACAGAAAATTTTGAACAGAATAATTACTAGTTCCATGATTTTCTGTAAGAAATAAACTATTATTTTCCATCGAAGTTCTATTATTATTTTCCCAAACATTTTTGAAATTCATCGTTCTAATTTTGAGGGATCGATCGACAAAAATAAATTCTAGCACTGCTGGAAACGTGGAATATTTCAAGAGGTTGTTGCCTATTGAAATGCAAGCGGTGTTAAATTGTATTTGGCACTGGTTGTTTCTGGCCGTCTGGGAAATCCAAGGGTTAGTAACCACAGCGTTATACACTGTACAAGTGTTTGTCAATACACGGCTCGAATTAACAAGAATATCGCTGTATCATTCTATCTCATTTTTCACGGCTGTACATGAAATTTAAATAAATTAATTCTCTGGAAACGCCACGAGATTAATATGTGGCATACACTTAGTAGGATTTTGGGATTTTTAATAGTTATTGGTGAAAGTGCACTTGGGAGTTTGGAGAGTTTTCGGAATTTTGGAATTTTGGGGAGATTGGGAATTTTGGGATATAGCATTTGGAGAGAGTTGGGATTTGGAAGAGATGGGATATAAGAAGGTTGGAATTTGGGAATATTGGGATTTGGGAATATTGGGTTTTGGGAATATTGGGATTTGGGAATATTGGGTTTTGGGAATATTGGGATTTGGGAATATGGGATTTGGGACAGTTGAAATTTGGAAGGGTTGGAATTTGGAAGAGTTGGAATTTGGGAAAGTTGAAATTTGGAAGAGTTGGAATTTGGTAGAGTTAGAATTTGGAAGAGTTGGAATTTGGGAAAGTTGAAATTTGGAAGAGTTGGAATTTGAAAGGGTTAGAATTTGGAAGAGTTGGAATTTGGAAAAGTTGAAATTTGGAAAAATTGGAATTTGAAAGAGTTAGAATTTGGAAGAGTTGGAATTTGGAAGAGTTGGAATTTGGAAGAGTTGGAATTTGGGAAAGTTGAAATTTGGAAAATTTGGAATTTGAAAGAGTTGTACTTTAGAAGTGTTATTATCACCGCCCTAACCCCAAACCAAACGAACCTTGACAAAATAATTTTTGCAGTTCAGAATTTCTTAACAGTTTAAAATTGCTTTCAGTCTATTAAAAGAAACTTCGTAAATTTATTACGTTTTTGAACCACCGCAGGGAGCATAATTATGCCATGTGATTAATTACATCTGAATTACACCGTAATTACAGAGAGTCATTACTTCTTTCATTTAGATATTCATCCAACTAAAACTTCCTGGTGTACACAGTCAAATAAATAGAGTAACAGAGAAGGAAGTCTTAGTATTTCGTTTTATCTCTTCTAAAATATTGTTCGAAGATTCTCTTTTTGAAGAAGACATTTGTCGGGTATTTTCAGGAAAAATATCGCAATATTTATCAAAAATATCGATTGGTTACAAGCGAACCGTAGGCTGCGTGTTTTTTCTCGGTGCTTTTCAAGAGAAATTCAAATAAAGAATTATTGTCCTTTTGAAAATATGGGGATGCTTTTATGTGGACTCTTTTCAAGTTTATCAATTGTGGTAAATTAGAAAGTAGGGAAGAATTCGTTTTCTAAATTTAAAGTTAGAAAATAGGGATCCTAAAATTGGAAGATTTCAATTTTCTAAGTTTCTGCATTGCCTAATTCCAAATGCATGTTCCATCTTTTCCAAATTCTAATTTTAACAAATTCCAACCTTTTCAAATTCCAACTATTCCAAAATCTAACTCTTCCAAATTCCAACACTTCCAAATTCTAACTCTTCCAAATTTTAACTCTTCCAAATTTCAACTCTTCCAAATTCCAACTTTCCCAAATCCCACTTTTCCCAAATTCCATCTTTCCCAAATTCCACTTTCCCCAAATTGTATCTTTCCCAAATTCCACCTCCCCCGAATTCCACTTTTCCCAAATTCCATCTTCCCCAAATCCCACCTCCCCCAAATCCCACTTTTCCCAAATTCCATCTTTCCCAAATCCCACCTTCCCCAAATCCCACTTTCCCCAAATTCCATCTTTTCCAAATCCCACCTCCCCCAAATCCCACTTTTCCCAAATTCCATCTTTCCCAAATTCCACTTTCCCCAAATTCTATCTTTCCCAAATTCCACCTCCCCCGAATTCCACTTTTCCCAAATTCCATCTTCCCCAAATCCCACCTCCCCCAAATCCCACTTTCCCCAAATTCCATCTTTCCCAAATCCCACCTTCCCCAAATCCCACCTCCCCCGAATTCCACTTTTCCCAAATTCCATCTTCCCCAAATCCCATCTTCCCCAAATCACATCTCCCTCTAATCCCACTTTCCCCAAATCCCATCTTTCCCAAATCGCATCTTCTCCAAATTCGATCTCCCCCAAATTCCAACTATCACAAATTCTAATTTTGCCGAATTCTAACTCTCCCAAATTCCATCTGCCCCAAATCCCAACTATCCCAAATTCTAGTTTTGTCAAATTCCATCTGCCCCAAATCCCACCTACCCCAAATTCCATCTTCCCCAAATCCCAACTATCCCAAATTCTAGCTTTGCCAAACTCCATCTTTCCTAAATCCCACTTCCCCCCATCTCACTTCCCCCAAATCCTACCTCCCCCAAATCCTACCTCCCCCAAATTCCATCTTCCCCAAATCCCGAAATTCCCAAATTCCATCTTCCCCAAATCCTACCTCCCCCAAATCCCACCTTCCCCAAATTCCATCTTCCCCAAATCCTACCTCCCCCAAATTGCACCTTCCCCAAATTCTATCTTCCCCAAATCCAACCTCTCCCAAATCCCACCTGCCCCAAATTCCATCTTCCCCAAATCCCGAAATTCCCAAATTCCATCTTCCTTAAACCCCACCCTCCCAAATCCCAAAATTTCCAAAATTCCCAACCTCCACACCCCAAATCCCCAATAACCTGAAAATTCGTCGCATACATCAAACGAAACCGTAGCACCGATAGTGCTACTCTCGCATTATACACCGATAGTGAATTTTTCCTCGGAAAATGGCAACAATTCCAATAGACGATACCGTTCAAGTATCGTCGACGTTTCCTCTTTATCTGAAGATCTGAAGTAACACGATTACCGTTTCTCTTTCAGAGACGGAGATACCGAAGAAACAAGTTCCCATTGAAAAGTCTCAGGGAAGCATATTTCCATCTGTGAAAATTTCTTTGATGTACCTCTCGGATCGAGCACCTTGCTGGCATTAATTATTGCGGGTATTTTTTTTTTTAATTAAAATCTATAACGCTGAGATGCGCGTCGTAATCGTAGACCCAGTTTGAGGCTTTACTACTTAACGGGTAGATTTACCAGGAAACACGTCGTGAAGTCTTGTTTACCGATTTGCACGAAACTTTCTGGGTTTATGGATCGAAGACAAGAATAACGATGAAAATAGTTGCTTCGTTAAAGTCAGTTTTAAAATTGTATTACTGACTTGATTATGAGGGTCGTCTGAAAATTTTTATTTATTTAAATTTTCAGTTTATCAGTGTTTAAACATCGTTAAAACTATGTTCAGTCAGATATTAAAATATACAATCGTTCTGTTTTATTTTTTTAATTTTGTGTCATTTCGTATATCTTTTAAGTTCAAAGTTTATTCTTAAATTCTCACAAGTAATTTTGACAACAAAATACAGATATTTGATAATATCAATTATGCAAATAATAATTTGTGTTAATAATGATATGTGTATTAATTAATAATTATGCAATTAGTTGCAGTAATGATATTGGAAATTGGCGGCAACAGGAAGCGTAACAAAAAATTATAATTACGAAAATTCAGAAATATTTCCGATAACATTAATTATGAAATTCGTTATTCATTTGTGTTCCATGTTATAGAGATGCATTTCGTGAAATATTACGTCTATGCAACAGAGTGCAACGAAACGCCAGATTTTCTTTTGTTTCGTTATTTTTTACGTCGTTGAAGGTTTCAGTAGAGTTTTAGGCTTCGTTACTTCACGTAACAACGAAGTTCTCTGTAATGAATTTACCGACCGGAAAATATTCCATTTAAAATAAGTAATTCCTATTGTTCCCGATTTTATTTTTGTCATTTCTCTTTCACTCTTTATTTCGTTGACTGACTATTGTAAAAAGAAATTTCGAAGTTGTGCAATATGCTTTTGAAATATGGCAGGACAGTAATAACTATATGTAGAATAACTATATGAGTGTATGGTGAATCAATTTAGTTGTAACGTTGTGGAATAGTAAAATGATAGAATAGTAACTGATGATGTGACAGTAGAGTAGTAGTATAAAAATATAATAAAATAGTAGAGTAGTATAAAATTGTGGTACTAAAATAGTAAAAGTAAAATGGTACAGTAGTATAAAATGGTGGTACTAAAATAGTAAAAGTAAAATAGTACAGTAATATACAAATATTGATAACAAAATAATACAGTCTCATAAACTAGTAATACTATGGTAGTACAGTGCAACAGTACAGTAATGCAGTAGTGTAGTATAGCGATACAGTAGCATAGTACTACAATAGTACACTGGCATAGTAAAATAGACCAATACTACCACGTGACAAATCCCTAGCATCAAAATCAGAAACAAATTAACAATGAAATGCACCATTCCCAATATAAAACATCTCGTACAATAATCTCAAATTCAAACAACCCTAATTAACTCCATCGAAAGTCATAAACGTAAAAGGCAATGAGTAATAAAACAAAAATCGGCAATCAAGCGTTGTAATTTACGACGTCGCTTTATCGGTAGCTGTCAGTTCATAATCGAACTCGTGAAAGGCCACAATTCAGAACCGAAGAAAAAAGATCAGTCTCCGTCATGCACAAACGATCACCGAAAAATGTTGCAGCAAGGAGAAAAATCGAGGAATATAGCGGCAGTAGTATCAGCCTCGGTCTCTATCTGGAAACTCGCGAAGAGTCGCGATCAGGACCACGCCCTCGGCAAAGAAGCGACGCCGACGCCGACGCCGACTCCGCGGTCCCCTCCGTTGCGCCGCGACGCTCCCCTTACCCGGCACGCCGGCTACACGTTGCCTACCAACGTTCCTCTCTCTCTATATGGCCCCCACCCCGGGCTCCGGCGCCTCCACCCCCTCACGGGCAACCCGATGGCCCCAGGATCCTCGTCAGAGCGACTCGACTCATCGTCGACGGTGACTCGTCGCGTGTCGTCCGGTCAGTCTCTCTCCGACCTCGCGCTCGTCAACGTCGTCGTTGTCGTGCCGCCGCCGTCGTCGTCGTCGTCGTCGTCGTCGCCGCTTCGTTGTCGCCGTCGTCGTCGTCGCCGTCGTCGTGCTGGTGGTGTGTGTGCTTTTTTTTTCCTCCCGGTTGCCGGTGAAATTTTCGATTTTCCTACTCGTGTTTGCCTCTTTTCCTTCTCGCTGTCAACGCACACCCTGTATCCGTCTCTCTCGCGAGCTCCGTGCCGGCGATTCTGATAGTGGTCAATTCGATAACAAACTCGATACAGGAAGAATCTTTGAGATTGTCTTTGCTGAAAGGTTCGTCACGTTTGAATTTGTCCCTCTCGAAATACGCTTGAACGTCTAAAGAATTGTTTATAATTTATCGCAAGTCGCCAATATGTTGAAAATGGCGTAAGTCATTTAGGATTTAATAACGATAGAATGTTTTTAGATACACTCGAACGAATATAACGTTTGGACCACTTTCATAATTGCCGGGTTGTACAGTGATCGAAGATCGAGAACGATCGATATATCGAGGATCGATGACACCGGTAAACGGGCGTGAAATTGGTGGCAGCTGATTGTTACACAAAAGTGAACTTTCCGTGTCAGTCTTCGTGATTGTTTTTAAAACTTGTTTCGATATCGATCGATCAATCGAACGATTGGATATATCGAAAGGTGTCAATCGAGTTGTCGCGCGTGCACGTATACGTCAGTTCGAGACAGTGTTTCTGCCGGGCGAAGTGTTCGTTCTCTTGGCGAGTTTCTTCTGGGAGGTATGTATATACGATTTCTACAAATCCTGGCGTTATAAATGTTCGAGGATGCTCGTATGCGACGACGAAGTAGTTTTCGTATTTATATCGCTTGCTAGCGTGGAAAAGTTTGACACTATAATTTGTGCGCGCCATTATCGGTGGGGAGCTGCGCATGGATCATCGGTATTTCGATCCTAGCGAATCTGCCGCGAAACTTTATTTAAATATGCGAAAATTTATTTATCATGCGTCGCATATGGCATTTGCGAATAAAATGCATTATTTATGACACGCAGTGTTTGAAAATTGTTCACCTGTCGTTCTATTTTTGAACGTTTAATCGTGTAGTCGATATTTCATGGTTTTGATTCTTAACCTCTTTTATGAAACTGTCAAATATGATACAATAAATAATGCATTTATATCACAGACATATAGATTTGTATAGGACAATCATCTTTTGGAAACTTTTAATTGCTCATGTTCTTAAATTTATTCTATATACGATCACGCCTCTGATCATGTGATCGATACTTGACATATTTCGATTATCATCTACCGCGAAAGTATCTTTATATCAAACATTTAAGAATCTGTACACAGTGAGAATACTATTAATTATTAATTATTATAGTTATACATTCTAAACTTAAACTGTAAGAATAAAATTATATCATCGATATGTCGACAGAGATATAAATGAGTAGCCTCTCCTATTACATCGGTTATAGTATCAACATTCGATATATCGATATTACTGTTGTTGTTATCGCCGTTCAAGTGCAATATTGTCAAAGTAAACTGCTTTTGCGTATGCATGACTAGAATAGCTCGAGGATGTTCGAAACTTTTGATTTATGTCGTTATCAAAATAAAGGGGTGAGTGTAGTTAGGAAAATGGCGTATAACTAACTGTTAAAATACTCGAATCGTAAGTGGGCCTAACTTCGATGTTTCAGAACTTTGACTCGATAAAACACGTGCGGCTTACTATACTTTCTTGGCTAGAGTTCTAAATTAAAAATCATCGCGATGAACGGACGGTCGTTGTTTATTTTCGTATTGATATCGCTTGCCAATCAAGTCTATTGCGATTCGTAGTGTCCATTAAGAAACCGGATGTGTGAAACTATGCGATGAGTATCACACTGTCGTATCTCGTTGTTGCTCAGTCAACTCATTCGCATGCGGATGTTGTGCACTATCTACGTACTATTTTTTATTCTCTATTTGTTAATTTTTATTCGAAATTGATTAATTTTAATAAACGTACATAGGATATTGTTGTACAAACAATTTATTAATTATTGACGATAGTAGTATACATTTTTTTCGAAGACGCACCTGGTGCGTCGCGAGTTCTTTGATATAGATATTGAACGCACATGGTGCGTCATTAATGATATTGCATAGGTATTGAACGACACACCTGGTGCGTCATGGACTATTTCGAATAGATATTGATCAACGCATCAGGTGCGTCATGGTCGATTTTGAATATCAAACGACACACATGGTGCGTCATGGGGTACTTCGAATATATATCGAACGACGCACATGGTGCGTCATGTACGACTTTGAATGGTTACGGAACGACTATTTTGAATAGATATCAGACGACACACATGGTGCGTCATGCACAATTTTGTATGGTTATGAAATGACACACCTGGTGCGTCATGGGCTATTTCGAATAGATATCGAACGACGCACATGGTGCGTCATGTATGATTTTGAATGGTTATGGAACGACACACCTAGTGCGTCATGGACTATTTTGAATAGATATTGATCGACGCATCGGGTGCGTCGTCGGTTTCAAATTAACGTGAAACGTAGATATCGCGTTTCGAGCTTCTCAAGGAATTATCTGGCACAGAAAAACTGGGAGCAGAGCCATTCAGATGCACGCGAATTCGTAATGATGCATTTTTCGGACGAAACGTTCCATCGTTAATTGGACAGCTTCTTCAATCTCTCGACCACGTAATATCGATGTTCGATACGCGGTTCTGACCACCTACATAATGAAGCGAACATCATGCGAAAAAATTCGGAGCGAAATATTTCCCCGTACGTTTGCCGATATCCGAGCTGAATCATTTCCCCGAAATAGAAAATTGAACGCGTTACAGCGCTACGAGAGATTTAATTAAGAAACAAGGAAAAATCGTTGCGAACGCGCATTGTTACTCTTCGACAATGAATTTTCGCCTCCAGTTTGTCTGGTCACGTCTCTCCGGAGTAAAACGACGAAATTCGAATAATGGACGATTTACGCTACCGGCAATTATACCTGTGGGGTTGCTGGTTAACCTACCGTGCTATTAAGTCGTGAAACATACGTGTTCAAGCAGCAGTCTCTGGTTAGCATGCGAAAATATCTGTTAAGAATATTAATCCGACGGTCATCAGCAGATAGCTCAATTAGGAGTACAATTATTAGCCTGATGAATATTAAATGGTCGATTTGGAACGGTCTAATATAATTTGATCACGGAGAAGTGTATGCAAAATGGAGCTTATACTATATTAAATTAAAGCTCCCAGCTTGATAAAAAGTGGCTGCATAAACACTTCATAAACATTCGCTGTGATATTCTTTTAATAACTAATTATAGTCTCAAATGGTTGATCTTACAGTGTGAAAAGACAGAATTTCATGACAGAAAAGTATCACAAAATAATACTTGTGTTTAATCAAATTAAAGCTTGAAGTCTAATAAAAACAACTGTATAAATGTTCCATTACTTTCTGTACAAAATGGCTGACTGTTGGATGTAGCAAGCAATAGAGGCTTCTGCAAGTATAACATAATTTCACAGTATCACAAAATGGCGCTTATACCATATCAAAGTAAAGCTTAAAGTTTTCTGAGATAGAATAAACATTTCATTGATACAAAATGGCCGTTCCCTTTAAAGTTTAAAGTTTGATAAGAATGACTGCATAAAACCTCCGCTAATGCTCTTATAAAGAAATATAACAGATTCGTTACTATTTTTCTGCAATATATCAACTCGAGTATTTGATACACATCTTGGTCTGTCCGTTAAATACCACAGACTGATACGAGTAAATAAACTGGTAAATTTATGAGAGTAAATTTCCTCTGCCGCCGGTAAACATATCTATAAATTATCGAGGACCTACAGTAGGGTGAAGTGATAGCTGTACTCGAAGCACTTTCGAAGCAGAATCAATCGACTTTTATGAAATTCTGCTGTTATTAAATTCTTGTTCTTACGTTGCTTCTAATGACACGGTATTTATAAGCAAACCTAATAACTGACTTAACAAATTTGTTGCAGCTATTTTGTATTGAAAATATTAATGAAACGATTATGCAGTCATTTTTATTAGTCTTCAAGCTTTAAGTTAGTATATCATAAGTGCTATTTTGTGAAACTTTTATGTCATGAAATTTTATCAGACTTTTCCCGTTTCGAAATTACTTGATATGCAGTCCCGGAGAATATTATTATTACTCAAAGAATATTGCACCTATCACAAATATCACATTGCAGTAATTTTCCTTAGACTTCAAGCTTTAATTTGATGCCTCACAAGTGCCATTTTGTAAAACTTTTATGTCATCAAATTTCGTCAGACTTTCCCCATTTCGAAACAACACATTTGATGTACAATCTCACAATATTATATTATTACTTAAAAAATACCACACCTATCACAAATACGAGACCACAGAAATTTTCTTTAGACTTCAAGCTTTAATTTGATGCCTCATAAGTTCCATTTTGTAAAACTTTTATGTCATCAAATTTCGTCAGACTTTCCCCATTTCGAAATAACACATGTGATGTACAGTCTCACAATATTACATCATTGCTTAAAAAATACCACACCTATCACAAATACGAGACCACAGAAATTTTCCTTAGACTTCACCCTTTAATCTGATGTATCATAAGTGCAATTTCATAAAACTTTTATGTCATGAAATTTCGTCTTTCCCCTGTTCAAAATCAAGCACTCACAAAGAATATAATTATTCCTCAAAGAACGCACCTATCGCAAACATCGGATCACAGAAATCCCACACGTAAATCTTTAATTCGATACATCGCAAGTGTCATTTACACGTCATCTGACCAGCGTTGACAGGAGTCCAAAATAACGGAGGAAACCAGGCGATAAAACGTTTCTCGACGAAGCAACCGAATCGAAAACACCGCGGACTATCTTCAGATGCATCGCGAAATCTTTGTTGAAAAATCTTGTTACCGTGGGGTTGAGGGGGGTGAAAGTGTAGCCCCCTAGGTGGGTAGAAGCGAGACAATGAAGAGCGCTTGACACGATTTCTCTGGAGGAGGCCGTTAAGTCTGTTAGCGCAGATAATACGGGCGCAAAAGTGAAACGCTCGTGGAACGTTGGTCGAGATAATCGTCAGATTTATGGCCGCGAAAGAAGCGAAAAAGAAACGTCGAACTGCGCTAACGGTGTTACCGCTCGTAAACCCGAGTCGACGACCGACCACCATAAATTTCGTTCCGTGGCATTCTTAATTTTCGCGGATCGGATTCGTTCCACTCAAAGAAACGAGATTCGGCTGCGTGTGCCACCAAATCACCCGGAATAATGTAATTACCTCAAGATGTCGGGCTGACATTGTAGTCTTTCTCTTTAATTTGATAGACGGTCAAGGTTCACCCATTAAAATTCTAGTGGACGGTAATTGTTCTCTGATTAATTGCGCGGTTGGCTATTTGGGGATGTGGAACTTGGAATTTTGGGGGAATCGCATGTGGAATGGATTTGGGGGAATGCTTGGGGAATTCTATGTGCAAGTTCTATTGATACATTCTTTTGAGTTTCTAAATTTTCAATGTTGAGAATTTTTCAAGTTATCAAATAAATCTTTAACCCCTTGCACTATGACCTATTTGTCAGGTGCGTCAGTCAGAACTAACTAAACACAGCTACAATATTAAAACAGACAAAGAATGTTGAAATGTTATGATAACATGGTATTATGCAATCGTTGACTATGCAAATTATAATTGGACTTGAACTCCAAATTGAAGCATATTCAAAATTCGAGTAAAATTGATCCCAATTGAAGTACCAGTGCGTCACGAGTCAGACTCGTCAAAATAGTGCAAGGGGTTAATCCAAATCCTTAATCCAAATACCTAAATTTTCAAATCCACTTTAAAACGAAAGCAAAAATTTGACGACACGTTCTAAAATATTTAGCTTGTTCTCAAAAATCAGATGTATTAAATTAGTTGATATAATATAAAGTAAAGGAATTATAATAAAGTTGGTATTCATTTCAGTGAGTTATCAGAATATCGATAGAAGAAGAATACTCGAAACACTTAAAGAATGTACAATTAAGGATCATAGAAATGAAAGTTGATTCTTGAATTGCTAAAACGTTACGCTGAGTGCATTTGAACGATTTTTACGGTGGAAAGCACTTAACCTGCGTACATTGCGTTTCCAATCGATTGCGGGGAGTAAAAGAGAAACGGATAAAAGGTAATAGAAACATCGTAATCCTTGGAATAGAGCATTTCGAGACTTTTAAAATGAATTCTGCCCAAGTATAGGAATCTCATCATGTTTTAAGTAGTTTCAATCGTGAGACTGTGTAATGGATTTTGCGAATACTTGGACATGAATTTCCGATTTTATGTTATGTGAAGCTTGGCGGATTTAGGGATTTGGTAAATTACGGATTTTGAAGTTTAAGGGTTTGGAAGTTTTGGGATTTCGAAATTTAGGGGTTTGGAAATGTAGAAACTTGAAAAGAATTGGGAAATTTAGGAATTGGAAAATTTAGGATTTAGTGTATGTATTAATACATAATATGTGTTAAATGCATAATATTTAATTCACATTATGTGTTACACAATACATAATTATTTATACAATTGTTAATACAATGATGTAATACACAATATGTTTTAAATGCATATGATGTATTATGTATATGTACATACATGTATGTATTAATTATAGGTACTAATGTGACTCAAATTTAAACATTAAAGTAAATTAATTTTCTATAAAATTGCCTTTAAATATAAATTCAAACAATACTTTTCTAAAAAATTTTAATTCACCCTTGACACAAAAATTCAAATAAAAATGAATAAAAAAGTACACTTTAATTTTATCATTCTCTAAATTATTTCCGTAAAGTTCACATTTTTACATCCAAAAGTCCAAAATGTATATTAAGTTCATATTAAATAATCAATTGCAACAGGTATAAAATAAAGCATCAGAATTTAATTAAATGCAATAAAATATGAGAACCAACTCGTTCGCTCGCGGTAAATTAATTCAAATTGAAACGTAGTAACAATGTTATGAATTATTTACGACGTTCACAATGTCGCAACATAAATATATTTTAAACTCGTTAAAAAAGAAGAAAGCGATTCCTGTTGAAAGAGCAGAACGTATCTCATCGAAAGCTCAACTTCGACTCGACGGAACCAAGGTTTCCGGTTCGAGAGCTGCGCGCGCAGGCTATTTTTAAATGTTTTGTAAGTCGTGTTCGCGGGCTTGGACGAAGGTCGGTTATTGACCACGGTCGACCTCTAAATTCTTCTTCGTGCCTCTGGGATTCCGAAGCTTACACAATTCCCGCTTTTAAACTACTTTTTCGAAATAGACAACACGCATCGACTCGAACCAGAACTGTTCTACTCTTCTTTTGCGAATAATCCAAAAATGATGTGCTATTTATTTAACTTTTTGAGACGCGCTCACAAATGTGACAAATCTTAAATTAATATTCTTTGGTTTGAAGTTCAAATGCAATTAATATTCGTTATTTCCATTTTCTTTCTTTATTTTATTATTATAGCTGTGAATAGTCTGTTTCGACTGACGCATCTGACAAATTGTTTAAACACTTGCCAGACTTTGACGAGTCTAACTTGTGACGTACTTACGTTATGTGATAAATTACTCAAATTTTTAATACTCTTCAGCTTGAAGTTTAAGTTCTTAGACAGTGGTCTTCGAACCCCTGAGGTTGTTATTCCTAAACTAGTTATTAACATAAATAATTGAGCTAAAAAGAACGGCATAAAATACCTAGAGTTGGATGAGGTCAAATATGTTCCAGAGGGGGTTCTAGAACTGCATAAATTTAAGAACTGCTCTAAGTAAATTATATTAATTATAATTGAATTACATGTTTTGTAAGTATTTAACAATCTTACAGTAGTATTATGCAAAAATAATAATAGAAGTATTATATTCAGTATCTCAGTATTGTCCAACTTATCCGAGTTCGCAACTCATTTAACATTTTAAATGAATTACTAAAGCAGATGGCCGGAAAAATATATGAAATACCCTACACATTATCCGTTGAATACATAAGCATCCTCAACAATGTATCTAGTATCTCAGTCTCGTTGTCTCGACGTGAAGCTTTCATAATCTCGCCAACTTTTATTATATTAAGGAAGCTTGCATACTCGAGTTTCTTCTTGTGCGCTTCATGGCAGTAATGAAATTCCGTTGTACAGTTTTGTAGGAGCACACTGGTGTTGTATTTCGACAGTGATGAGTTTCAAAGGTGCTTCCAATTGGTTCCAAGGTGTAGATATTTGATATATGAGAGAATAGAAGAAGGTATGTTTAGAAGAGTGAGATTTTACCGAATATTCAGTTTATGTGCAGCGAGGTTGCAAGTTTGGGGATTTGGTAAGCTGAAGATTTGGTAGTTTGGGGATTTGGTGAATTGAGGATTTGGTAGTTTAGGGATTTGATAGTTTGGGGATTTGGTAAGTTGAGAATTTGGTAAATTGAGGATTTGGTAGTTTAGGGATTTGATAGTTTGGGGATTTGGTAAGTTGAGGATTTGGTAGTTTGGGGATTTGGTAGTTTGGGGATTTGATAAGCTGAAGATTTGGTAGTTTGGGGATTTGATAAATTGAGGATTTGGTAGTTTGGAGATTTGATAATTTGAGGATTTGGTAGTTTGGGGATTTGGTAATTTAAGGATTTGGCAGTTTGGTTATTTGGTAATTTGAGGATTTGATAAGTTGATGATTTGATAGGTTGAGGATTTGGTAGTTTGGTTATTTGGTATTTTGAGGATTTGATAAGTAGAAGATTTGGTAGGTTGAGGATATGGTAGTTTGGTGATTTGGTAATTTGAGGATTTGGTAAGCTGATGATTTGGTAGTTTGGGTACTTGGTAACTTGAGGATTTGGCAGTTTGGTTATTTGGTAATTTGAAGATTTGGTAAATTGAAGATTTGGTGATTTCAAGATTTGAAATCATTTGAGAATGCAGGAACTTGAGGATGTGATCATTTGTGGACTTAGCAAATTCAGGATTTGATAATTTGAGAAATTCATTCGGGAATTTAGGAACTTAAGGACTTAGTAGTTTGAGGATGTGGTAATTGGAGGATTTGATCATTTGAGAGTTTCATAATTGGAGGATTAGGTAATTAGAGGATTTTGTACTTTGAGGATTAGGTAGTTTGTGGATTCAGAAATTTATTGATCCACTAATTTGTAAGTTGGATTTGATGATTTGAGAAGTCAAGAATAAACTTGAGAAAGTTGGGAAATCTTGTAACTTTGTAAATTGAGAGTTTTCACGAATTCGACATTAAATCTTATCTCCTTTCACCAAACAATTAACAGCAATATCGCCCATAATCTTGATAAAACATAGTATTAATTACGTGAACATATACCAAATAGTTTGAACATTTCGTAGCCTACAATCGACCCCACAATCTGAAGATGGCTCCATTAATCAGATGCATCAGATAGGACACTTTAGTGGGCGCGTGAAGATATGCGAGCACACAAATCTACGAAACGACTTGATAACTCAAGGAAGCTACCAAATCAACCGAGGCCCCTAAATTTCTCTGGAATCGTAATCGCGTTACTAATTAATAAAACGAATGGCGTAGTGCATGCGACACGTCTCAGGATTTATCATGGGACAATAACCGCGTGAACGTTTAAGCCAGAGAATTACGAAGCTCTCTTGTGAGCTGGGTCTTAATGCATGTCGTCGTTGAATACCCAAGGATTTACACTATCGTACCCTTGTGCGTTGATGACTTCTTATGGGGTTGAAGAAAAGAGGGAGATTTCTTTCGTTCATTGTTTCAATCGATCATTCTATTTTAGTTGGAGTTCTTCAATAGTCACATTTCAAGGGTTCAGAGGTTGGTAGCTTAAAAAATTCATGGAAGGAGACTAATCAGGGATCTATAGTTACTGTCTGCAAAATTTGAGTTGGATTGAAAGGGATGTTACAGTTAGTGTCAATGTGGTGCAAGTAAATTAGGGATTAGATTATTCTACCATGATGACATTCTGCTCTATTGCATCAATGATTAGTTTGAAGACCTCCATGACACTAGTAGATCATACTAGAGCTAGCATATCAATGTGATGCATGCAAATTAGTGACTACATCACTCTTCCATGATAACAATTTGCTCTACTCCATAAATGACTAGTTTGAAGACCTCCATGACATTAGTAGATCATGTTAAAGCTACCATATGAATGTGATGCATGCAAATTAGTGACTATATCACTCTTCCATGGTAATCTGCTCTACTCCATAAATGACTAGTTTGAAAACCTTCATGACACTAATAGATCATACTAAAACTACTATATCAGTGATATAACATATAAAGTTATCCTTTATCCATCCTGATGTGTAACCAAAATATTCGACCGAGATTAAAGAAGATCGCAATTTCGAGCAACGTTTTAATTAAATGAAATATCAAAGTCAGTTTCCCGTATGCATCCGTGCAAGATGGATCGTTGTATACGTATTCAGAAGCATGATTCATCTCTTGACGATTCTCGTAACGCGAGTTATCTGCAAGTGAAATAAATGTTGCGTGTCAGACACATGCGGTCTGATCATATATGGTTCCGCGTATGGTACTACTTAACTGTTCCTTAGACTCCACCTTCACGTTTTTACTCAAGTCTTGAATAATATGAGAATATTGGAATTTATATTTTCTTTTTTTGTAACCTTTATTTTTGTCCATTTTTCTTTATTTTTATTATTGAATATTTTTGTTGCAAGTCTTCTTGATACTTATTTTAGTTGACTTCAGTTTAGCAATGTTTATTTATTAAAATTTTGAAAGACCACTGATAAATAAATGATTTCTGAAAGGCACAGTGATCTTTGTGACAATTTGTTATATATTTTGAGAATGATTAAAATTTTTATTTAATAAAGTATCACAGTAGTTTATATTTTAAACGATTATTAAAAGCCACAATTACTTTCGCGCGTACCTAATACAGTGCATAAGGACAATTACTAAAATTGTTATTTATTAAAACATTTTGTAACTTCATAATTTAAGTGGTTACTAAAAATCATATTTGTACATATGTGCATATGTGTAATACATAAGGACAATTATTAAAATTGTTATTTATTAAAACATTTTGTAACTTCATAATTTAAGTGGTTACTAAAAATCATATTTGTACATATGTGCATATGTGTAATACATAAGGACAATTATTAAAATTGTTATTTATTAAAACATTTTGTAACTTCATAATTTAAGTGGTTACTAAAAATCATATTTATACATATGTGCATATGTGTAATACATAAGGACAATTATTAAAATTGTTATTTATTAAAACATTTCATGACTTCATAATTTAATTGATTATTAAAACTCGTAATTATTTTTACATTGCCCCGATACAGAGTATGAGAACAATAAATAGAACGTATATTTGTTGAAATGTAACATGATTTTCATTCGAACGGCACAACAAAAAAGCATTTATATTTCTTCGCAGGCAGGATTATCCAGCGAGAGAAGGGCTTCGCAAAAATAGAAATTAAAATCCGTTTGTCAGACTGCATCAGGCCGGTAATAAGCGATAACGTTTCGTCTGGAAATATGGCCGTTGACGTTCGCCTCCGGTATTTTATTTCCATCAAAGGGAAAACTGTGAAACGCGGAAAAATGAAAGCTTTAACGTCACACGATCGCGTTTCACGCTTCCCTTACGCGTAGTGGCGAACTATTTCGACGGAATAATTGAACAATATCGGATCAAGGAGATACGTAATTATGGTAATTAATCCTTTTCACATTCAGACTTTTCATCATTCGTCATCGGTTTAATCATTTCAAACTCTTTCTGTAACGATGAATATGCAAACCTTTTTGAAATTCGGAACAATTATGTGAAACTGCAAATTAAATACTGTCATATTTTCTATTTTGTTATTATTGAAATATGACTGAACTACTGTTATTAAAATTTACATACACATATTAAATTATATGATATATTGATAACATACATTTATATTTAATTTATTATATCAATCAATACTGCATCCTTTCTATGTGCATATCACACATTAATGAATACACATGCACTTTTATAAATGCATATTAGTAAAACAGCAAATTAAAATGCTAGTATATGAAAAATTTATTTTGAATAATTTTTGATATCGTCATATTTTTGTCACTGCAATTCATTTATGATTGAAGTACAATTATTTACGAATAAAATTCGTATTATTGATATGACACATGTGTCTAATTTATTGTATCAAGAACTCAATCATATACATATGTGTACACATGTCTACTGGCATGTATGTGTAAATTTCTTTATATCAAACTTAATCTTTACTGTATATTTAACTTCTTCAAGGACATAAATTGCAATAGATTGCAGATTTCAATTGCATAGATTATAAGTGAAATTTGTAAAATTGAATGTGTGATACATATGTGTACTCTTCTTCAAATGTGTGTGAATATGATCATTGTTCTTTCTGCTATCGTTAATATTTTCAGAACGTCTTTATTTAAATTAAAAATATGCATAAAATATAATTGTAAAATATAACCTTAAAAAGACCCGTCCTTGAGGATGTTAAAAATGTACTTATTTATAAATTCCTCGACAAGGAATTGTCACGGTGCTTAGCCAGCGTAAACTGAAGGCGTTATGTAACTATTCCAGTGATATTTTTGGTGACGGTATAATTCGTAGAAATACAGGAAAATCCCTGTATTAGCATTCTAAATATACGTTGCATAACGATACAATGCGTCTTTCATCTCTCAACGATGTGTGCTTCCCTCGTTCTTCTTTTTTCTTTGTATTTTTCTTGCGGCGGATCTTTTGTGAGAAAATACTATTGAATTGTATACTCGTATATCCGCTTTTCACAGTGAAAATTCGTCTTAAAGGTATTTTCTGCGCTGTAAATAGCTATGGGTATTCAGCACACTCCGTAGAAAATTTTCGAGCAATTCGGTCATCTGAGAACTCGATTTAACGTTCTCATAAAAAGCTTTCATTAAAAATTCGGAACCTTTCATATTTCTGTTGAAAATTCTTCTCAAAAAATTATTTTATATTTCTATTTGTACATTTTTATCAATACAAATATTCCTATTAAAGGTACAAATTTTATTCTCAAATTTAAATTTTCATTAATGACGAGATTTCAAAGTCAAAAGTCTACAAGGTGCTAAATATCTTCATTTGTTTTTGATGATTGGTTAAATACAATTAACTCCATGACTGAATAATCGTAATTAAGTCGATAATTGAAGAAATTCATTTAACTGGATGATTAAGTAAATACAAATAATAAGCTAACTGACTAGATAAAATTATTATTTGAATAGAATTAATTGAATGCTTAATTGAGTACAACTAATAAAGTGACTGACTTGATACAATTCATTCATTTATTAAATATTATACAATTCATTTGATGATTAATTGAATACAATTAATTGAATGATTAATTACACGCAACTAATAAAGTGATTTAATCGAATGATCAATTAATTGTAACTAATAAAATGACTGACTTGTTACAATTAATTCGTTGATTAAATGTATACAATTAATTCGATGATTAATTGAACGATTCGTTAGATACGATTAATTCATTGGTAACACATGTGGAATTCACTGGATGATTAATTAGACAGTACAGTAGTGTAACCAGTGCTTAAACAAGATATCTCGAAATGAAAGGAAGCACTTAACGAAAGAACCATCAAAGGCTCTCGGTCTCGAGGGTATTTCTAACTGAGTAACTCATTGTATTCCCTAATCGAGCGAATCACGATCATTACTTCGATTCGCATCGTTCGAGATCCTTAAATTTTGCGCTCGATCTCCGTCGGATCTAAAACTAGAAGAGCGGTTTGGATCGAGCCGCGTTCGTAATGGCGGAGAATAGAGACAACAGCTCTTGGCTAGTTGGCAAACGAAACGGCGAAGAATGGAGCAGCACGAGACAACGGCTGCAGGGTTCTTTGTAATAAAAACGCTTTCACCGCGAGATGAAAGCTTCCTCGTCTTCTGTCGGCATTCTTTGCCCGGATGAAACCACGAAATTGAAGGACACTGAATGGCACCGCGGTTTAAAAGCCTGATTTCGGATCCTTTCATTCGATGCAACTTTCGAATTCGCGTTTCAAGCTTCTCCGCCGCGATGAAATTGCAATTGCATCGAATGCGGCGAGATGCAGTCTTCTTTACGTGAAATTAGTCATTTATGTCTTTTCTATGGATTCTGTTATTCAACACCAAAGTGGAAACTTGTTTCGTGAATTGTGCGAAAGTACGCTTTCAAACACCGCCGTGTACAAATATTTTAACCTCTTGCAATATGATTTATTCGAGTGCGTCAGAACTAACTGATCACAGCTACATTATTAAAACCAGCAGAGAAAGTCAAAATGTTACGTGTATTTTATATTCAGTGATCTTTAATTATGCAGATTACAATTGCATGTGAACCTCAAATTGAATCGTATTCAAAATTCGAATAAGATTTGGGTGCGTCATGAGTGTGTCACGAGTACGTCACGACTGTTTCACGAGTGTGTCACGAGTACGTCACGACTGTTTCACGAGTGCGTCACGAGTACGTCACGACTGTTTCACGAGTGCGTCATGAGTGCGTCACGAGTGTGTCACGAGTGCGTCATGAGTGCGTCATGAGTGCGTCACGAATGTGTCACGACTGCTTCACGAGTGCATCACGTGTGCGTCATGAGTGCGTCACGAGTGCGTCACGAGTGCGTCACGAGTGCGTCACGAGTGCGTCACGTGTGCGTCACGAGTGCGTCACGAGTGCGTCACGAGTGCGTCACGTGTGCGTCACGATCTTCAAAAACGAAATAAAAAAGGTGGTTCTTAAACGTCGAATAAAATTACCATGGACGAATGTTTGATCGCAAAACATCCCTTAAATTCTTCCTCCTTCGCGATCATAAAAACAGGGATTATTAAGCGTATAATACGGACGTGTCATCTCGGTCGTCGTCGAGATTCGAGCGTTCAACGGTTCTTTGGTGTCCCAGCTTAGTTCCGTCGGGAAATTCAGAAATTTCCCTGGAAAATCTCTCTCTCTCCCTCTCGGTCCGATTCTTCATAACGATTAACTGGCGTGCAATTACGAAAATATCAAAACGCTTGAATATTCTAGGTCGGGAAGGTACATCCACGAATATCTCTCGCGGAGTTTCTTATTGGCGCTCTCTGTTCTCCGCGTCTGTTTACAATCCCCCGAAATTACCTTGAGACATCGGAATGCTTCCAGTTATACGCCGCTTTAGTTTTCCAAACATCAGTATGCCGGTGACTGTCGTGTCGGGTGGTTCGTATACTGGCGCTAACTCGATTCTTGTGTTTTGACATTTCGATTCGCGATACTGCGCTTCTCGCGCGTTCTATTCCTGGTGAGATTTCGATAACTCTTATATTTCTAATTAGTACATTTCTTAACGAGTTCGTAGCATTTTAATTGGACATTTAGGGACTTGGAGAATTGGAGAATTTTCGAGATTACAAAATTTACAGATTTGGCGATTTGGGGATTTGAGAACTGGGGAATTTAGGAATTTGGAGTTTTGGAACTAGGGAATTTGGGAATTTGGGGACTAGGGAATTTGGAAATTTGGGAACTGGGAACTTCGGAATTGGGGAAATAGGAAATTGGAGATTTGGAACTAGGGAATTTTCATAGTTGAGGGCTAGGAAATTTGGAAATGTGGATAGTTGGGGATTTGAGGACTAGCAAGTTTGTGAATTTGGGGCCTAGGGAGTTTGGGAACTTAAGAATTGGGGGAATAGAAAATAGGAGATTTGGAACTAGGGAATTTTCATAGTTGGGGGTTAGGGAATTTGGAAATATGGATAGTCGGGATTTGGGGACTAGGGAGTTTGGGAATTAGGGAGTTTGGGAACTAGAGAATTGAGGGAATAGGAAATTGGAGATTTGGAACTAGGGAATTTTAATAGTTGAGGGCTAGGGAATTTGGAAATGTGGATAGTGGGGGATTTGAGGACTAGGCACTTTAGGAATTTGGGAACTAGGGAGTTTGAAAAACGGGGACTAGGGAGTTAGGGAATTTGGGATCAAAGGAATTTGTATACATATTTAGGGATTTGGGAACTATTGAATTTTAAAGAAAAGGAGTTTCGGGATTTCAGGAACTAGGGAATTTGGGATCAAAGGAATTTGAGAATTTGAGGATTTAGAAATTGTTAAATTTGTAAATTTAAGTTTGACAACCTGATGCATTTCACTTTGAAACCTCACAATCAAAAACTAAAAAAATTCCCTATAATTACATACAATTACCCACACGAATTTCCTAAACGTATCAGCACATTAGGTACAGTGTATCTAGGTCGACCAGAATTTTCATATCCTTCCGTCTCTGTTATCGCACCGTCCAGAACATCCTTAAACCTCTCACCCTCGATTTCCAGCCATCGTTCCGAAATTTGAATATCACTAATCCAAGACCCTCCCACTGTCCACCCTTCTATTTCAGCACGAAACGTGTTATCAGCGGTATGTTCATGTTCGATTTCAGAAAATGTCGTCGTTACGAACGCAATCGACCGGCGGCGGGGTCCTCGGTTTGAGTAGCGTCGGTTCAGATCGCACCGGAGCCGCCTCGACCGGTGCTGGGTCACATTCGCACTCTCACAGGAAGCACCATCATCATCACAGAAGCAGAAGCGCACCCAGGGCACCGGAAAAACCACCCAGGAAGCGTCATCTTAATCCTGGCCACAGCCTCGCCTCCATTCCCAGCCAGATTAAGCTGTCAATGTTGAACAGCGGCCTCATCTCGTTCAGTGAGTTCAATTCTACTTTCTTTCTTTTTTTACCCTCTCTTTTTTCTGTTTCTTTTTTTTTCTTTGACTCGGGAAATGATTCCCTCGTTTCGCTCTCGCCGTGGATCGCTGAATCCAATTGTATCTAGCGATTGGCAATACCCTCGGCTTGATAGATTTAAGTTATTCAATCGATGTGGAGGGTGTATTAGGGACTGTTTCCAGTACTTGTTTAATCGTTAAATTATTCTGGATTATTAGTTTTGTAGAATTGAATTTTCTAGAATTGAATCTTGTAAAATTGAAATTTGTTGAATTGGATTATGTAGACATGACACTTGTAGAATTGAATCGTGTAGAATTGAATGTTACAGAATTGAAACTTGTCGAATTGAATTTTGTAGAATTGAAACTAGTCGAATTGAACGTTGTAGAATTGAAACTTGTCCAATTGGATCTTGGAGAATTGAAACTTGTCCAATCGGATCTTGCAGAATTGAAACTTGTCGAATTGAATTTTGTAGAATTGAAACTTGTCGAATTGAATATTATGGAATTAAAACTTGCCAAATTGAACGTTGTAGAATTGAAACTTGTCCAATTGGATCTTGCAGAATTGAAACTTGTCGAATTGTACGTTATAGAATTGAAACTTGCCGAATTGAATTGTGTAGAATTGAAAATTCTTAAATTGAATCTTGCAGAACTATAAAATTGAACCTTGCAGAATATAAACTTATCGAATTGATTTCTCGTAGAATTGAAACTAATGAAACTAAACTGCATCAAGTAGAATCACATTACACCGAAATACGGCGAATTAAATCATATCAAATTAAATCGTGTTTGATTGAATCTGTCATGAAATTGAAATATCAGCGATTTAAACGTTCGATCTAACACTAATCGAGATTTTATCAAATTGAATCCATCGATACTAATATTACTCCCATATTTCCATATCACCAATGATGAACATACAATATAAACAAAAAATACAATATTTAATAAATAATGCAATAAACTACTACAAAATATAGTTAATAAACCAAAATATTAACCCGATATTTTATTTGATCGGCGATTCGATACCATAGCTATACATACGTAACGGAATTCGAGTTCGATAAGTTCGATTGGTTATGTGGGAATTTTGTTTGCCGGCGTGAGAAAGTCCAGAGTGTGAAAGGCTTTTGTAAAGTTCTGAAAGGATTCTTTTTCTTCGTTATGGCATCGACGCAGACCGGAGAAGATCCGTAACTTGATTCGATCAAGCACGCTACTTCAGCCAGGCTTTCCAAGCGTTTTAGATGCTTTTAGTTTGCCTCCTGTAGGCTGTTCGTTTTTCACGTTTCATTTCATGATAGCTACGTTTTTGTCCGTCACTCAAACCGCGCAACGCGCAATGAGACCATGAAAGGAAATCCCAAGATTACTATCGTTTTTTACGATGCCGCTTTATTGTGTGTCGTATACCGCAGAAAGTAAGCTTTTTATTTGCTTGGCCTTTTAGGCAGTTTGGGATATGGACGTTTGGGGAAATGGGAATTCGGGAATCTTGAAATTTGGGGAATTAGAAGTTTGGGAATTTGAGGATTTGGGAAATTGAGAATTTGGGGAATTGAGAAATTGGGGAATTGGGAGTTTGGGAATTTCAGGGTTTGGGGAAATGAGAATCTGGGGAATTGTGAGTTTGGGGGATTAAGAATTTGGGGAATTGAGAATTTGGGCAATTGATAATTTGGAGAATTGAGAATTTGGGAATTTTGAGAATTCGGAGAATTGAAAATTTGGGGGATTAAGAATTTGGGGAATAGAAAATTTGGAAATTTTGAGAATTTGGGGGATTAAGAATTTGGGGAATTGAAAATTTGGGGGATTAAGAATTTGGGGAATTGAAAATTTGGAAATTTTGAGAATTTGGGGAATTGAAAATTTGGGGAATTGAGAGTTTGGGGAATTGAAAATTTGGGGAATTGAGAATTTGGGGAATTGAGAATTTGAGGAATTGAAAATGTGGGGAATTAAGAATTTGGGTAATTGATAATTTGGGGAATTGATAATTTGGGGAATTGAGAATTTGGGAAATTGAAAATTTGGGGAATTGAAAATTTGGGGAATTCCGAATTTGGGGAATTGAGAATTTGGGGAATTGAGAATTTGAGGAATTGAAAATTTGGGGAATTAAGAATTTGGGCAATTGATAATTTGGGGAATTGAGAATTTGGGAAATTGAAAATTTGGGGAATTGACAATTTGGGGAATTGAGAATTTGGGAAATTGAAAATTTGGGAATTTTGAAATTTGGGAGTTTCTAATTTGGGGAACTGAGAATTTGAGAATTTGGGGAACTGAAAATTTGCAGAATTGAAAATTTGGGTAATTTAGTATTTGGAAGTTTTGAAACTTGTAGAATTGACAATTTGGGACTTTTGAAATTTAAGGAGTTTTGGAACCTTCGAGAATTTGGGAATTAAAAAATTTAACAGATTAAAAAATTAAATAATTTGTAAATTTGCAAATTAGAGAATTTAAAATTCCATGAAATTTTAGACTTGAAATATAATAAAGTAACATAAAAATTCTAAAATTTCGAAATTAAAATAAATTTTCTTCATCCCTACGAAACACAGTAAATCGTACCAAACATAATTTCAAAAATATTCGCAACTAAGTAATAACCAAAATAATTACAGAAAACTTGTAACAGAATGTGTCAATTTGTTCAGAAGTAATTTATTCTGAAATTACATGAACAAATTGCGGGATAAAGTAGAGCAAGCGCAATAACAATAAATACCTGTTGAAAAACGATATCGCGAAGGATGGTAAAGGAAGCCCTCGAATCTCAAGCTCTTAAATTTATTTCTAAGCCATTGTCGATATATCTTGTCTTGTATACCGGGGATTTTTCCGTATCTGCGACAACCTTACAAACACCATGAAATCCAACCGAGGATTTTAATTCTTCGCCTCGTATTACAAGCTTTTTCCCGGGGAGTTTTCCAAACTCCCGATTTAAAAGTCGCTCTTTTTTCGCGCGGAATTCGTTTATTTTTTCGCGTGTGTTCCGTTTTTTAATAATGCGCCGGAAATAGCTGCGCGTTCTTGTTTATCTCTCTTTTTTGCCCGAACTATGCTGCACGGTAAATATCCGTCGGACGTGATTTAATTCCCCGTGAAAATATAACTTTTGTATTCGAATGTTATTTGCGAAGTTATTGTTTGCTGATATTATTTCAGCGTCGACTTCAGTTTTCTTTTTCCGTTCGACGCTGTGCAAGCTCGTTGCAGAGTTTGTAAAACGTTCCGGTAAATATTGCCAACACGGATATTAGTTTAAATAAAAACATAACAGTTTGTAAATCGGAGGGAACAATGTCTCTGAACGGCTTGATCGAGTCGATGGTGTGTCATTAATTAATTGATTAAATATTATCCTTTTGTGCCCGATATCGAGGTTTGTAGAATTTAAAACATGGTGTAATCAAATAATTGATGAAAGGAGATACGAATAATTGTTTGAAATATAATACAATTACATAATTAAAATCATTGTACCGATAACTCGGAGTTTACAGAGCTAAAGAATTAAAAAATGTGGAAAATCAAAGATTGACATGTTGAAAAGTTGTATTAAGGAATTGAAATATGATATAAATGCATTGAAGGCTCAAGGAATTGACTAATTGAAAGAAAAATTGAAAAATTACAAGACTGTTGAATTGAAGAATTGAAAAATTGTAGAATTGAAGAATTGAAGAATTGAAGAATTGAAGAATTGAAAAATTGTAGAATTGAAGAATTGAAGAATTGAAGAATTGAAGAATTGAAGAATTGAAGAATTGAAGAATTGAAGAATTGAAGAATTGAAGAATTGAAGAATTGAAGAATTGAAGAATTGAAGAATTGAAAAATTGTAGAATTGAAGAATTGAAGAATTGAAGAATTGAAGAATTGAAGAATTGAAGAATTGAAGAATTGAAGAATTGAAGAATTGAGAAATTGAGAAATTGAGAAATTGAAAAATTAAAAAATTAAAAGGTCCAAGAATTGCAGAATCGAATAATTGAAGAATTGAAAAATGAAATAACTGAAAGATCGAAGAATTGAACAATCGAAGAGTTGAAGAATTGAAAGCCAGAAATATCGAAAAATGAAGAAGTTGAAAATCTTTAAAATTGCAAACATAGTTATTACAGACTTTCTGTTCAGCTAATAATGTAGACTACAACAAATGAAATAAGTTAATTCAAATCATAATCTTCAGTAAATTAATTAATGTTTAACATAATTCATTAAGCGACCACATCGATTTCTCTATATCTTACGATACTCGTATTGTAATGCTGCATAATCGCGGTGTATCGGTAAAAATCATGCCAGCCAGCCAGTTAATCGAATTAACACGATTCAGTGACACGAAAATGGCAACGACACAGAATTTCCGTGGATCGTTGAAACGGAAGAGTTAAACCGTGACATAAGTTCCGTGCTTTATCGCTTTTGCTTCGGCTGGGCCAAAAAGCGGCGGGCTTAATTCGAAAGCTTTCCGATGCACTTCGGTAAGCGTGTTCCCCGCGATATCCGCCATCGCAAATCGTGTTTCAATCCTGTGCTTTAATGCTACTAAATCGAGTGTACGGATCAATGAAACATACGTGCTACGTACGTCTTCGTTTCTCTACTTGAAACTCTTTATTGTCAAGAAAGTGAAATTGCCGCAATAAGGGTCAGGATGGAAAGAAAACATCTTCTCTAAAGTTGTCACAATATTGATCAACAGATTTTAACATTATTTCTATCCTACTTAATTGCATAAACCATTTCTTCATGCAATAATTATTAATACTATATTACATTAATATTCGTATCTTATTTGATAACGATTGATATTATATTTAATAACTTTATACAACTGCATACAATTTCTTTTAACTTACAAAAATTGCGTAGGTGGTATTTTAATATATTACATACGTGTATGATTTTTCGACGTATGTAACTCGCATGGTCTACGGACAGTGTATGGTTTCGTCTCTGGAACTAGATAAGTTCGTATCCTTGAAATAGCAAGTTTACTTCCATTGATGATTCAGACTCTCTGGACTTCGCTCGATAAACAGACACGCAAATTCGTCACGAAATACCTGGAAATATTTCTTTTCCCGTCCGATAAACATAAATTTCAACGCGTACGTTGTGACGTGGATGGTCTAAAATTAAGGCATCATGCCTTTTTTTTAACTTTACAGTGTCGTATTTGCGAAACTGACTCCGACGATCTTGTCGTTTTTTTCAGCGATACTGGGTCACTTTTAACCCACGTTAAAAAATAGTCGACGTCGATTAAATTCGGACGATATACGCTATATTTGTTTCCACAATGACACTATAATACGAAATGTGTAAAATACCTTAGATATCCGAAAATACCTAAAATAACTGCTGCATGAAATATATACTGAAAATACTTTGCAATGTCATGAATACTAAAATACGTCAAGTACCTAAAATACCTGAAATACCTGAAGTACTCGAAGTACCTGAAATACCTGAAATATTTGTAGTATCTAAAGTAATGAATCTACGAAAAAAACATTAAAAATATTTAGAAATGTTTTGAATACTAAAATACGTCAACTACCTAAAATACCTGAAGTACCTGAAATACCTGAAATAATTGAAGTACCTAAAGTAACTACTATACGAAAGAGACACTAAATTAACTTAATAATGTTTTGAATACTGCAATACCTAAAGTATTTAAAGCATCCAAAGTACCTAAATACCCTAAAATACCTGAAGTTCCTTAAATATTTCAGATGAGTAACGTACCTATAATATCTGACGTACCTGAATTACATAAAACCCTCAAAATGTCCAAAATATCTGAAGTATTTAAATTACGCGAAACAGTCAATACTTTCGAAATATGTGAAGTACCTAAAAATACCCGAAGTACCTAAAAATACCTGAAGTGCCTAAAAAAATACCCGAAGTACCTAAAAATACCTGAAGTACCTAAAAATACCTGAAGTACCTAAAAAAATACCCGAAGTACCTAGAAATATCTGAAGTACCTAAAAAGTTGTTAATATGACTGTCAGCGATTGTGAACGATTTGGCGACTATGTGTCGATTCATATAAATGCATGATTCAATCCAGTATTCATATATTCAGGTACTCGAGGTGGTCAATTATTTGAGAAATTTAAATACGAAAGTATACTCAGAACAATAAATCTGCATATTTCCAATCATTTACGATGTTTGACAGCGTCGAGCGATTCTGTTTATCGTCACTAGCTGAAATCCAGAATTCATATTGCGATCAAACGTCTAGCGAGAAATAATCTGCATTAAAGCTCGATCGCAATGTTCGCGTCACAACGAAATAATACGACAATGAGCGGAAAAACGACGTGAGAGAGAGAGAGAGAGAGAGAGAAAGAGAGAGAGAGAGAGGAGGTGAGCGTAGCTTCAAGAATAGAAATTGAAGCCCAAGTGGATTAACCCGGATACCAACCAGACACATCCATCGTTCGTTGCTATTCAAAATAAACCTTGGACCGACGATAGGATTAAACTGCGATCCATTTGAAAGAGTTTACATATTTCAGCAAGCACCAAAACCGTTCAACGATTATTCCACAATGCCTGATGCCTGTAAATCAGCTTAACTTTGTATTTCTAATGCAACGATAATTTAGATTCGCCTGCACTTGTTTCTCCACACGCAGATTAAATCTCGAATGTTGTATACTTTTGTTTCTGGTATTTTACATACTTTAAATATTTCAGATATCTTTGATGACTCAAGCATTGTAGGATTCCTTAGGTACTTGTGGTATTTTTTAGGCATTTCTAACATTCTAGGCACTTTTTGTGTACTTTGGGTATGTTAGATTCTTCGAGTAGATATTTCAAGTATTTCAGGTATGTTAGGTATTTCAGGTACTTTAGGCACTTCAGGTATCTTAGGTATTTCAGGTACTTTAAGCAGTTCAGGTATCTTAGGTATTTCAGGTATCTTATTTCAGGTACTTTAGGCATCTGAGGTATTTCAGGTATCTCATGTATTTTAGGTACTTCAGGTGTTACTATGTGTTACAGGTACTTTTGGTACTTCGTATACTGCAAGTATTTTAGGTATTTCATATACCTTCAGATGTTTAAGGTACTTCAAATATTTTGATAACTTCAAGTATTTCAGGTACTTTAGGTATTTCAGGTGTCAGGTATTTTAAGTGTTCTACCTTCTTTAGGTATCTTAGATGTTTTTGATATTTTAGGTATTTTAGGCATTCTTAGTCACCTTGGATACATCACATATTGTGTCTATTTCATAGATGTCGTAGGTACCATTTAAAATTCGGGTGTTTTAAATATCTTTAGTAGATCATTTTCATTTCTAGTACCTGAGTAAACATTTGACTATCCTAAATACTGCGAGTACTCGTATCAAAATAATCGAAATACTAGTAAAACATCGTGAGTACATGTACCTGAATTACCACAAGCATTTCAAGTAGAAACATCAAACTCCAAATACTAAATAATTACGTGTGCACGAAATGTTTGATGTTCTATCGATTCGCGCCCTGCATTCACCGTAAACCTTTCTCGCTCTTAACGACGTAATAGTGCCGGGTAAAAAGTAAACGAGATATTAATTTGAAAATGGTTTCGGCCTTCCTGTAATTCATCAGGGGAGACGGGAACAAATGGATCGCGGGAGTGTGTAAATTTTGCCCGCAACCTTGCTTGAAAGCTCTTTATTTTCATGTCACTGACACAAACAGAAGAGGGTAATGTCACGAGGGGTTACGCGAGTGTAAGAAACACATGTCACATATTCTCTGTATTTCTCGTTTCGCTCTGCGCTATTTCCAACTCGACGGGACACACAAAACTTCATGGCATATTGTATGGTCCTTCAAACGGAATTTCCACATTATTGTTTGCAAAAAGTTATGGCGATCAAACGGAGAAATATATTTTTAATCCCGCACGAGTGCTGGAGAATAAAACAAAATAAATCGACAAGCTTGATTGGTAACCGTTCAAACGTTTTGTTGATGAATTGAACTCGTTTGTTTCGCATTGATTCGTTTTTGGTCCATTTAGAAATTCAATTATTACTAAGATCCTCGTTTTCCAGCAATATTCCATTTAAACATTCAATTATCACTAAGGCTATTGATGAATTGATAGATTGAACAATTGAAAACGGTGAAGAAGTTTAAGAACGATAGAATGCAAGTATTGTTAATTGAAGAATTGAAGAATTGAAGAATTGAAGAATTGAAGAATTGAAGAACTGAAGAATTGAAAAATTGAAGAATTGAAGAATTGAAGAATTGAAGAATTGAAGAATTGAAGAATTGAAGAATTGAAGAATTGAAGAATTGAAGAATTGAAGAATTGAAGAATTGAAGAATTGAAGAATTGAAGGTCACAAAAATTTAACAATTGAAAACTGATAACTCTAAGAACTATCAAACTAAGAACATGAATTGTAAAACTGAAAAATGATAGAATTGAACAATTAAAAAATCTCAATACTAAAAAATAAAAAACTAGAGACAGTTGGATACGAGGGAAGTATCGAAAAATATGAGAATGAAAAAGAAGTGAAAAATTTGGAGAAGAAGCAGCGAGACAGCGTAAGAACGTCGATACAAGAGAATCGGAAAGTTGCAAAAGCAGGAAGATACAGAAATGCACGCACAAATATATGCAGAAGCACGAGTGTGTACGCGGCACGTTCAAGAAAGATTTCTGTCGTAAAAGCGGCGAGGACACAATTCGGCCAATTGTCGTGTACGTAAGAGCGTTCGAAAACAAGCATGGACGTGCCGTTTCTCTTCGGCGTGCCGAACATTTCAAAATTATTGCCGAAAATAAAATAGTTGACCCAGTGCCCGAGCCCTGTATTCTTCCTCTGGCTGGTTTTTCGTGTCAGTGGCGCAAACACGCGACCGGGGTTTAACAGGGTAACACACCGAAATCACGGTGCAGCCCGTTGGGGACGAAAGAAATGCATGTCGAGGTGCATTCTCGGGTCCTTCTGCGATCGTGAATTATTTTTAACACGCGACATGCATGCATACATACGTGTGCGTGCCGTCACGAGCCACTCGGGCAAAACGTTCTTAGAATCGTGTCGCACGGGAGACTGGCATTCGGCGGGTTTCTTCTTCGTTGATCTTGACACGAATACGCGTAACCCGGTGGCCATGAGCCTTCTCTTCTCTGCCCCTTGTTCGCTCGCTCGTTCCTCGATCAAAATAAAACGGTGCTTCCTTGCACCGATGCTTCTGCGCTTAATCGCTCTCGACTGCGAACCGGATGACGCCACGCGTTCACTGTCTTCACAAATTCATTACGGATTATTCTAATTAAGGAACTTTGAAAGTTGGACGCGTTAGAGATAAACACTGATGCGCGTTTGGATATTAGAATGTTTGATAATTTCTACATTTTTCATTTGGTAATTTGATAATTTACAAAATTGGAAGTTTGAACAAGTGGAAATTTGGAAAATTCAAATTTCAATATTTTTAAATTTCTAGTTACGTATTTCGATTTTCAAATGATCAAATTTCTAAATCTCCAGAATTGGAAAATTGGAGAACTGATGGATCTTGAGATAATTTAAAAGAACGTTCGATAGCTCGAAAACTAGAAAGCACGAGAATCCGATTGGTTGAAAGCTCGACAATTCTATATTTCTGACCCTCTAAATCTCTAAAGATGAAAGCTTCCGAAGATTCGGTAAAAAAGTTTGAAGCAGTAACAACCAATGCTATAAACCGCCATAGTAAAGCCTAGATCAATAACAAATCCAAAGCTCCTTTGAAAGCTCTAAAAATATCGGAAACCCGCAACGATGTCATAAACCTATCCGACAGAAAACCGCGAATCAGAAAGTTACACAAATCGAAAACGAGCAGAGGTACAGCTGCCGAAGAACTCATAATTCTTTTTTGTTTTTGCCATTTCTCGCGTGAAAATCGCTGGATACATTCAACGAGCAAACTGCGAATGGTAGAATAGAAGGAGAAAAAAAAGTGTCGTCGAACGGCAAACAATATTTTTTTGTCAGGTCCAGCAGGGCAGATGAACGAGATTGAATGACATCCAACTCACGTGCCCACGTTTGTTCTTCCTTTTATTTCGCGCCGTTTCATCCACCCTCTTTTCTGAACTGAACCCCACCTCTTTTTTTCCCCCTTCCTTTTTACCGTCCCGTGCTACTCCATGCCCGATGTTTCTTCGACTCTTGTTTATTCTCCTTTCGTTTGTTCCTGTGTATCTTGCTGGCCCGCAACAAAAAACAAATATACCATCGCGACACTTTTCGCTGGTTTACTATCACGGTGAAACGTTGCTCAGGATCGTTTACATTTCATTCGGCTTTTTACTTTAGTTGCAACTGATTTTAATTTCAACTTCATTTGCGTATACTTTTTAATATTTTGAAAATGCTTAATTCAATTGCATCTCTTCGTATTTCAATTTTGGAATTAGTGATTGATTATGCGTAGTCTCGATATGTGATCGTCTATTAAGTGACCGTCATTTGAGTGACCGTTTGATGAAGTTCTTATGTGGTTGTAATTTCAAGTACTTTGAAACTCTCTAATGGAGATAATTAGGTTTGAAACTTCATATGTGATCGTCAATTAAGTGATCGTCACTTATGTGACCTTTTGAGGAAGTTCTTTTGTGGTTGTAATTTCAAGTACTTTGAAACTCTCTAATGGAGATAATTAGGTTTGAAACTTTATATGTGACCGTCAATTAAGTGACCGTCACTTAAGTGATCGTCACTTATGTGATCGTCACTTATGTGACCGTTTGAGGAAGTTCTTTTGTGGTTGTAATTTCAAGTACTTTGAAATTCTCTAATGGAGATAATTAGGTTTGAAACTCGATATGTGACCGTCAATTAAGTGACCGTCAGTTAAGTGATCGTCACTTATATGACCGTCATTTATGTGATCGTCACTTATGTGACCGTTTGAGGGAGTTCTTATGTGGTTGTAATTTAAATTACTTTGAAACTTTCTAATTGAGACAATTAGATTTGAAACTAAGTTTTCAGTCTGAATACTTAAGAAATTTGTAGATTGATAAATTTTTGAATATGCGAATAAAAAAATGTACAAACTGAGAAGTACAAATTTTCAACTTGATAAATGTACAAATTTCCAAATTGACAAATGTAGAAATGAAGAAATATCGAAGTCCAGCATTTGTAATTGTTTTTAATTATACTATAACGCAGTAAAATTGCAATTAACGAGTAATTGGATGTTGAGAACAAATTGTATTTGAAATCTTTGACGGCAGAGAAATGATACGTTGATCAAAGAGCAAAACGTTGTTTTGTAACGCGTGGTACGCGTAAATTAATCATCAGCCTTTTTCCCTTCGTTACGAAGCCTGCGAATAGAAATTGTGAAACAACATTGTTACGCTTCGCTCGATTGCACATCGGCCTGTTGCATTACGCAAACGTAGATCGATTAATCCTCGTTTACGAGGCCGACTGTTTCTCGAGGATTCAATTCGATCGACGAAACGATATTTAATCGCAAAATGCGCTGTTCTCGATACCCTCGTACCAGATACATTCGGGTCGGTTGAATTTATGGGAATGCTTGAGCGTGTTTCGTATGAAACGCTTCTGGGAACTATCATTTATTTCGGAAATATCTAAAAATTGCCATGGTTATTTCTGACAATGTAAGCAGATTTATATATAACTTTCCGACCCCTTATCAAAACACTTTTAAACGACTTATTATTACGTTTTACTCGATCGATAATGACAGGATACACTAAAACCTTAATAGGATTCTATAATTATATATAATAATATAAAATGTGAAATTTACAATTAGAAAATGTTATATCCTGTACAGAATTAAATACATATTTTGAAGGTGTAAAGTCTGAAAAATTTCGAAATTTCATATTCTGTTATAAATTTATTACATTTTTATACATTCGATAAAATAATGCGAGAAAATAGAGAATAAAATTTGTTACAAATTTTTATCAGTATTTGATTACAGAATTATTGATTGAAATATAAAGAACGCAGTAAAATAAAATAAAATATATAAACAAATTTGAAAAGGAAAATTGATATTTTATGAAAAATTGTCTCTCAGTATAATAAGTAAATTACAAATAATTCTTACACATCTAAAAATATATAAATATGAAACTTGAAAATGTCTCACTCATAAAAAAATTGTCATAACATGAATTTATAAAATATATTATATTTTCAATGAAAGTTTACCAACAAAACATAACGTTTCGTAATTGAATATTTGTTGCAAGGTATCATGTCGCTTCGTCAGCTTTGTTTCAATTAATAGTTATATCAAACACGTTTCGATGAAAGTGTATGATATATGGGGACAGAGATTAATGAAAGTTTTTTTTTGCAACGCGACAGCGCACGTTACGAAACAATCAATCTTAAAGATCAAACAGAGATGATGAATGTAAAAATTCGATGAAAAAGATGCGAAGAAATAATAAACTGTGCGCGCAGATATGTTTTGCTCGACAAATGAGAACAAATATAGTGGTGCACGAAGCGATGACAGAAATGTATGAAGCTGAACGTTAACAGGTGATAATCATTAGAAAAACGAAGCCGAAAATAACAGAGGGAGTTTCTGGAGACATCTTTTAAATTAGAATAAAAAAATAGATTCTACGATTAACTTGATTTTTCTTTAATATATTACACACTAATTTAATGACACAAAATTATTGCAAAATGGCACTTATGACACATCAATTTAAAGCTTCAAGCTTGAGGAAAATTACTCTAATTTTGGAATTCACAATTCGCATGATATTTTTTGAGTAATAATTATTCTACAATTAACATTGAATTATTGTCGATTTTGGAACTTGGACAGTCAAATTTAATTTCATGACATAAAAGTATCTTAAAATGGTACTTATGATACATCAAATTAAAGCTTGAAGCCTAAGAAAAATGCCTATACCTCAGCATCAGTGCTCAGTGTGATATCTTTTGAGTAATAATTAATTATCCTAGGATACACATTAAATTATTGTCGATTTTGGAACTTGGACAGTCAAATTTAATTTCATGACATAAAAGTATCTCAAAATGGCACTTATAATACATCAAATTAAAGCTTGAAGCCTAAGAAAAATGTCTATACCTCAGCATCAGTGCTCAGTGTGATATCTTTTGAGTAATAATTAATTATTCTAAAACACACCTCAAATTATTGTTGATTTCGGAACTT
This sequence comes from Megachile willughbiella, assembly GCA_945859595.2. Classification (NCBI taxonomy): domain Eukaryota; kingdom Metazoa; phylum Arthropoda; class Insecta; order Hymenoptera; family Megachilidae; genus Megachile; species Megachile willughbiella. The sequence goes on from OX243807.1 coordinate 8,153,197, forward strand.
GGACAGTCAAATTTAATTTCATGACATAAAAGTATCTTAAAATGGTACTTATGATATATCAAATTAAAGCTTGAAGCCTGAGAAAAATTACTGTAATTCAACATCAGTGCTCAGTGTGATATCTTTTGAGTAATAATTAATTATCCTAAAACACACCTCAAATTATAGTCGATTTCGGAACTTGGACAGTCAAATTTAATTTCATGACATAAAAGTATCTCAAAATGGCACTTATAATACATCAAATTAAAGTTTGAAGCCTAAGAAAAATGTCTATAACTCAGCAACAATGCTCGGAGTTATATTTTTCGAGTAATAATTATTTTTCCCAACATGTACCAAATTATCAATTTCCAAATAGGACAAGTCAAATTCAATATGACATAAAAATATCGCAAACAGTGGTAGACGTAGCTAGTATTTAACCATCTCGATAACAAAATTTCATTAAGTTCTCGTGTTCCATCCAGAAAGCACAACATCTCTCAGAAGCGCGCACGCAATTGATTTTTGCGAACGAGTGACGCGTTCGGAAATCATCAGCCGGACATCATATGTCGGGGCACATCGCGGTTACCGTTCGCGTCGTGTCACGCGTCGGACAGTCGGAAAATTTGCGGTGTATTATCGCGGGTGTTTGCGGGGCCGAGGAAAACGTCGAAAAGCTAACGCATTCTTGACGCGTCCGAAACGAGAAATTCCAAGTGGCGGTGTACGATGGCTCGCAGCTCGCGGCTGCCGGCTAAATACAAACTTGTCCTGGTGCCAAGTAAAGCCAATTACCGCATAATACTGCTAGCTTCGTTGGTGGTAGCTCTTTCACTGGAATACGCCAGACAGAGAGACGAATGAAGGGGATGTCTGTCTTCGGGACCTTGCCACGATTAAGAATGCAGTCATGCCACGTATCGGCTGCCCCGGAAAATTCACTCCATTTTTCTCTCTCGAGCTTCATTCTTTAATGCTCCGTCTCCTCTGACATCCGCTGCTTGATATGCATTGGAATTCTTTTCAAAAACCACCGAATGTTTCGTATCTATTTTATTTAATTACATTCTGTGACTCATTTGCAAATTCAGTGAGATACTTCGCTGGGGAATGTAAGAAAATTCAAAATTTAAGGATATTTGAGGTCTAGGGATGTTGGAGATCTAGGGATAATTGAGAGTTAAGGGTATTGGAGATCTAGGGATATTTAGGATCTAAGGAGATTTGGAGTTTAGGGACATCGAATTCATTCGCAAAATCAGGGAGATATTTCACTGGAGGATGTAAGGAGATTCAAGCTCTAGGAATATTTGGGATTTAAGGATGTTGGAGATCTAGGGATAATTGAGAGGTAAGGGTATTGGAGATCTAGGGATATTTAGGATCTAAGGAAATTTGGAGTTTAGGGACATTGAATTAATTCGCAAAATCAGGGAGATATTTCACTGGAGGATGTAAGGTGATTCAAGCTCTAGGAATATTTGGGATTTAGAGGATAATAGAGATCTGACTATAATTTACATCTAAGGGTATTTGAGGTCTAGGAGTATTTGTGATCTGACAAGATTTGAGATCTAGGGACATTTGGTATATAAGAAGATTTGGATCTACCAGATCTAAGAAGATTCGGATCTACTTGGACTTTAGGTCTTTATGCATTTGGAATCTTTGGAAATTTGTGATCTAGGGACATTTTGGATCTATAGAAATCTAGGATCTACTTAGGAACGAGGGATTTAGGAATCTAGGGATTCAGGAATATAGGAATTTAAGAATCTAGGTATTTTGGGAGTTGAGATTCAAGGATCTTGTGATTTATGGATTTAAGCATTTAGTGGTCTAGGGATTTAGGTATTTGAGAAGCTAGGAATCTAGGAATATAGGGAATCTAAGAAATCTAGGGAATCTAGGGAATCTTGGAATTTAAGAATTTAGGAATTTGGGGATATTGGGATTTTGGTATTTGAGATTTTGGGATTTTGGGATTTTGGGATTTTGGGATTTGGGGATTTAGGAATTTAGAGATTTGGGGATTTGGGTATTAGGGGATTTGAAAATGTAGGAATTTGAAAACTTAGAAATTTAGGAATGTAGGAATCTAGGAATCTAGGGATCAAGGTATGTAGGAATCTAGGTTAGGAATCTAGGTTACGAACCTAGAAATCTATAAATCTCGAAATTCAGGAATTCAAGAACCTAGAAATCTAAAAATCTAGAAATTTAGGAGCCTAGAAATCCAGGAATCCACAAATTTACGTATCTAGGAATCTACAGATTTGTGAATCTGGAAATCCAGAAATGTACAGATACAAATATCCAGATATAAATCTAGAAATTCAATGATACAGAAGAACTGATCCCTGGATAACATTCCGCTTTTCCAATATAGATAACTAGAATAAATTGAATGTAGACATTTTTAGCGCACAGCAGATTTTAATGGCGGCGTATTAACACGCACAATAAACCGTCGTTTGAAACGGGAAACAAAATGCGTCAAAATCATATCACGACTTCTCGTTTATAGCCGCTAAAATCGCGCGAAATTAAATCGGAATTATAATAAAACACCGTATCCGACGCGAAATGGCTATCGACGCCGCGAACAAAATCGAGGCCGGACAAAGTTTCGAGTTTCCAAATGTAATCGCAGGCAGAATTTTCGCCGTAATTGACTTCCGGCGCGGGGAAAAAAGAAAAAGAAAGGCTCGTCCGCTAATTGCGATATCAATCGCGCGAGCTTTGGCCCCGCGAACGTTTTCGATAGTTGGCGGATTTAATTTGATCACGCAATCAGAGGCTGTATTATTCCGTGGCAGAAGGAATATCAAATTAATCTGGCCACCTCTGTACACCGGCACACACTCGCATATGGCCTGTGCACACGGATGAAATTTCACTGATTAACAAGGGATAGGTAAACACGCGTCTATCAACGAACGGATACGTGCTCGATGTTTTACGGGGCTGCCCCGTGTTTGGTTTGTTAATGGGCTAACCGAACACAATATAACTTTAAATTATTCACGATCGAACGGATCAAGTGATCAGTAGGGATTTTCGTGAAATTAATACAGCTTTTTTCCCGGCGGATTTTCTTTCAATTCTACCGGCCGGCTGTATTTTTAGCGAAAACAGGAATAATTAACGGCTTATTTGTGCGAACAGGATGGGAACGAATGCAATTAACAGTCTCACCTGGCGCAAACTGTGGCGCGCTTAATTAAGATTATTGGTTAGCTCAAATTTCGTTGCTTCGATTTTAAATGCTATTTCGGTTTCGAATTAATAGTTGGTGGATGCAATATTGAAACGAATTATTGCGATTAAATTGTGTGTTTAATTTTTATCGATCTTGTTTATGAGTCTGTTTTCATTTTTAATGCGATAATCGTCGTATCAAACGTCAGTTTAATGATCATCGATATTTGTGGTACAAAATGGGTGATCAGTTACAATTTCGGGATAATTCAATATAATTTCTTGACGTAACTGCATTACAAACTGTTAATCTATCTTAATTCACTTATGGTATTCTGAACGTTTCACTAAACATAATACAAAATGGTTGATGGTCAAGCAATGGTGATTTCAAAATATGTAAAATTCAAATTCATGACATACGTGTCGCAAAATGACGCTTGTGCACTTCAAAATGAAGTCTGACATTTAATCAAAATTGTAGCGTGTGATTAACGTTGATATTCTTAATATAACATAACCTATAATCGATCGATTATAACAAATGACCGATGCTGAAACATAGGTCTTATCATTTGATGATTCTAAGATCATCGTCAATATAATATAACTATCAAACATAACCTAACATGACCTATAATCGAATAATAACTAACATAACATAACCTAACCTAACCTGTAATCAAACAATAATTAACATAACATAACCTAACAACCTATAATCGATCGATTATAACAAAAGACCAATTCCGAAGTATACTCCTATAAAAATTGATGAAATATCAATTGAAAGCATAGAACTTAAAAAAAAAATGACTATAAGTCCTATATTAACAAAAATTTGACCAAAGAACCTTCAAAAGTGAAACAATTACCAAAAAGCTCGACGAAGTCAATTAAAAACAATTACTCTAACGATGATTTTTCCTCGAATGAGCACATTAGTACTCATGACTCGAAACACGACTATTAATCGATAATCCAACGTTAAACTGCTCGATCCATTAATCACCTGCATCGATAAATTGCTTCGTAATGTCGGGGACTTGTATCCCCATTATCGGCGCCGACAAAATTGTTATGGAACGGTGCGAAATGATCGATCGCTATAGTTCTGCGAACTGCAACGATCTGACAAGGTCGGAACGATGTTCGTCGATGTAATTCGCCCTCAGGATTATACGGATTCTCTCTGTGACCCTAACGATAGATACTATTCCCAATATTTCCGTCCTTTAAAACGGCATTCCCACAGGCACCAGATATTTCGAATTCGAAATGAAATCTGGGTTAACATTCCATCGTGCGCGTTCGTCCTTCAATTTTTTTAATCGATGTTCAAAGTCATTTGTGTTGTAAAACTTTATGCATTGCCTGGCGATAAATCTCTTTATTTTATTGCAGTGGTATTACGTTTAATTAAATTTGTTTTTGAGAGATATGGGGGAAGTAAAGTTATGTAGATGCTTGTTAAAAAAAGTTACATAGTTATTGTTGTTTGAGTACCTATTTTTATTGGGGTTATGTTAGATTATGAAGATTAAGTTAGGTTACATTTGAAGTTCCAATGAGATGTGAAGTTAGGTTAGATCTAAAGTTTGAATGAGATTAAATAGGTGAGGTTAGGTTACGTCTGAAGTTCCAATGAAATTAAGGTGAAGTTAAGTTAGATTTAAAGTTTGATATTAAATAGGTAAGGTTAGGTTATATCTGAAGTTCCAACAAGATTAAATAGGTTAAATGAGGGTAGATCTGAAGTCTGAACGAGGTTAAACAGGTTAGGTTATATTTGAAGTTTGAACTGGATTAAGCTGAGTTAAGATCAGACTTGATTGATATAATAAATATGTTAGGTTAAGTTACTCAGCTCCTTAAAAATATAAATTAAACACATTGATGTCTTTAATTTTTCGAAGTAGTAAAAATACAAAAAATGATAACAGAAACAATGCTACAGCGTCCATGTTTTTCAGTCTGCAATAAAAGTAACAGTGACAGAAAAAAGGCGATAGAAGGAAGTTAGCAATCCCGAGTGAGAAGGAAGCAATCATTTTAATGGCTGTGATCCCTCTTCGCCGCGACAAGCACGAAAACAACGAAAAGGGAGAAAAGAAGAAGATTATCGAACACTTTATGAAAAATTGAGACCGTTCTTTAATACGAACAACTTCGAAAGTGTTTTCGATTCCAGATATCACGAGATCTTTATCTGGTAGCGAAGATAAAAAGAGGTCGGAGAGTGGGAGGAGAATTGCGGGTCTTTTTTTTTTTTAATAAAATCCTCGTTTCAATACTCGGCAGACCACAGAGAGAGTTTGTTTGATCGCTCAAAAAAAGTGTTTAACTGAGTCTTTTGTGTTAATATCGAATAGAATGGTTCGTTTAATAAAAGAAGCTTTTGAAAATGACTCGAACGGGAGTGAAATATGAAATTTTCTGACCGAGTGTAAAACTAAATCATCGAAATAATTGATGGGGTAAATTTTAAAATAAGGGGCGGCGATTAAAAACGAGATGAAAGTGCAAAGAGCTGACGAATGTCTTGGTTATTAATTATAGCGATGGACGGCTAATGACTCTTAATTAGTGCTACCTTTAACTTCCTCCGGTCGATGAATAATGAATGATGTTATTGATTCTAACGCTAGTAGCTGTGTTTGTCTCCAGGGTAAATGAATCGATGAATATTTTACTACTCTGTGTCGGTATGCTTCAGAAATTATAATATTCAATTACGTTATTGATTCACTGTGTTAAAATTGTATTTGATAGATGTTAAAATATGTATAACATGCTTGTATTTTGTTCAATTAATTTTAAACGATTTTACGAAAAATTTAATATACCTTTTTATTTTTCTCCATTCATATTGAAAACTCGTCAAATTATAAATTAACTATTATTATTTTCTTTATTTGCAATCATTTTATCGTAGATTTATGTCATGAATTTGTGTTAAACCTTATGTGTTTCGAAATCAGTTATTGTTTGCTATAACAGACCGTCCGCCATTTTGTATTAGTAATATCGACAATACATTTAGACAGTTATTTTCACTACGTTTTAAGCTTTAAATTCATATATAATAAGTACCATTTTGAGTAAGTTTTATGTCATCAAATTATATGAGACTTTCTATGTTAAAGAGGTAGCCATTGTTAGTTATGAACAGCAGTCAGCCATTTTGTTTTACGAATATCGACAATCCATTTAGTCAGTTATTTTCATTACGTTTTAAGCGTCAAATTCATATATAATAAGTACCACTTTGTGTAACTTTTATGTCATCAAATTATATGAGATTTTCTATGTTGAAAAAATGATGGTTAGTTATAAACAGCAGTCAGCCATTTTGTTTCAGGAATACTGACAGTGGCACAGTGATTTTCATTAAACCGTAAGCTTCAAATTGAAGCGTCACAAGTGCTACTCGGTGATCCTTTTATATCATCAAATCGCGTCAAAGATTTTATACGTCTCGGAAACATAATTCCATTCGAGAGTGATAAAAGCACCAGCGAGTATACAGAATAAGGAAAAAGGTAAAAAAGCGCGAAAGATCCTTGAAAGTTCACCATTATTCCCCGGTGCAGTAATTTCCATGAAATGGCTTTTGTTGTCCCACCCCTTCTGGTCGACGACGAAACTTTCCATCAATTCACGATACTTAAACCGCTACGAAAATTTTAAATTCTCCGCGGCACACGCTGAATATCGATCATTTGCGGTCGCAACTCGACCACGTTCTGGTCATTCGAGATTTCTCTCTTCTCTTTTTTTCAGCCCTGAATCGCGGCAGCCCGATATCGACGCGAATTTACATATCGACTTCGTTGCAATCCGGTCGACTTTCCGTATCGATTATCGAACATGTAACGGAGAAAGAATTTCTTACGAAAATATTTCAAAATTCAGCAAACAGCAATTTTCGATTTGAGCTAACACTAGTGGCAGCAATAAACTTCGATATAGGGACTTCGAATCTGGGTACTAGGTATCTAGGGATTTGGGGTGTAGAAATTTTGGATCTAGGGATTTGGGGTACAGAAATTTGGGATATAGGGATTTGGGATATAGGGATTTGGGATATAGGGATTTGGGATATAGGGATTTGGGATATAGGGATTTGGGATATAGGGATTTGGGATATAGGGATTTGGGATATAGGGATTTGGGATATAGGGATTTGGGATATAGGGATTTGGGATATAGGAATTTGGGATATAGGGATTTGGGATATAGGGATTTGGGATATAGGGATTTGGGATATAGGGATTTGGGATATAGGGATTTGGGATATAGGGATTTGGGATATAGGGATTTGGGATATAGGGATTTGGGATATAGGGATTTGGGATATAGGGATTTGGGATATAGGGATTTGGGATATAGGGATTTGGGATATAGGGATTTGGGATATAGGGATTTGGGATATAGGGATTTGGGATATAGGGATTTGGGATATAGGGATTTGGGATATAGGGATTTGGGATATAGGGATTTGGGATATAGGGATTTGGGATATAGGGATTTGGGATATAGGGATTTGGGATATAGGGATTTGGGATATAGGGATTTGGGATATAGGGATTTGGGATATAGGGATTTAGGATCTAGGGACTTGGGATATTGAAATTTGGGATCTATAGACTTGGGATACTGAAATTTGGGATCTAGGGATTTGGGATATTAAAATTTGGGATCTAGGAATTTGGGATATTGAGATTTGGGATCTAGGGACTTGGGATACTGAAATTTGGGATGTAGGGATTTGGGACATTGAAATTTAGGATCTAGGGACTTGGGATATTGAAATTTGGGATCTAGAGACTTGGGATACTGAAATTTGGGATCAAAGGATTTGGGATATTGAAATTTGGGATCTAGAGACTTGGGATACTGAAATTTGGGATCAAAGGATTTGGGATATTGAAATTTGGAATCAAGGGTTTTGGAACATTGAAATTTGAGATCTAGAGATTTGGAGTGTACAAATTTGAGGTCTAGGGATATTGGGTACAGAAATTTGAAATATATGAATTTGAAATCTAGAGATTTTGTATTTGGGAATTTGGATCTGGAGATTTATTGTTTAAGTATTTAAGATCTAGGAATTTTTTGTCCAAGAATTTGCGATGTAGAGAATTTTATGTGGAGGTTTGAAAATATAGGGACTTTGGTTCTAGAGTTTGTGTATCTGAGAATTTCAAAAAATATATCTAATTGTTTAAAATATTTAAATAAGTAGTAAAAATGAAAAAGAATTGTTTGAATTCTGTTGGGAATTATAGAAAAAGAAGAATGTACTTTCACAGGATTATTATTGAATATGATGTGCAGCAGAATTAGCCGTGTGCATACACTGCATCGTCCGAGTGCAATAATCTTGCAGCAAGCGGGCGCCGGCCACTAATACGGTAACTGGCTTTTCACGATACGGCTACTTATGTGCATAAACTTCCATAACGTACGTGGAAGCCCCGCATGAAACAACGAATTTCCGCTTAATCCACGGCGCACTGTGGTCGGGATTAAAGAAAACACGGAAGTACGTAATGACGGGGACTTCCGTCCATGTTTTCGGTAATAACATCATTTACATGATTACTTTAATAACACAGACGTATTTACCTTTGAACGATTACTGACAAAAATTCTATTATTACCTAAGTGAGAATACATTACATCTCCATTATTTATGATACTTTATCCTGCTTTCATGTTTACGAGATCTCAAAGAAGTTCTTTCGTGCTTGCATACTATTACACTACTACAGTCCCTGGCCATCGACCATTTCAGCATTTTTCACGTTTTTAAAATTAAAAGGCTTGTACAAATTATATAATTTATTGGCTACTAACACGCTACACTACTACTGTACATAATATGCTTTATATCTTCATTATTTTCGCAAATATCTGTCATTCTTTTCAACTCGGTTAATGTGGAGAGTTGTAAACTAGTAGGCGCCATTTTCTATGGCGTTCACCAAATTTCACCTGACACTATCGATACCTAATGTAAACGCTCTGTTCTTAATCGCTCATCACCCACACAATTTATCACGATAGTAACAAATTGCTTATATCGTTATCAACGTTAGTAATAATTTTGTATGGCCCAAGACAATTTTCCATATGTGATAATATTATAAAAGTGAAATTTTTGTACGTGGTCCTAATGGCCGGGGACTGATACAGCTGCTGTACCACTACGATAGAGTCTAAATATTTGTGTTTCATCTACCAAAGTTTCCGTATTACTTTATAACTCGATTTCTAATTTTGCCAAGTCCCTTAGCGCCCTGCTCAACGTCAGCACGAATTCCAGAAAGTGTAAAGATGTCAAGGCTCGACACGCGGTTGGACGTCGTAAATCGTGTGTACGGATAAGTTGTACGCGGGCGGGGTAAACAGAACGTCCTAGCGAAAAAGTTTCGGCGATAGCGGCGATTCAAAACGAAACGAAAATAAATTCGTCGGACATTGGGAACGGAGCCAATCCGACCGAGAATACATTCGGAATTTATCGCGATAGCTACGTGCTCCCGTTCTTCCGTCCGCGGTAGTTTCGCTCTCGATCGAGTACCGGAAGTCGATCGTATCTCCTTAACGATCAGCCGGAGAGGAATCGGGAACGCTTAGACACGTGACCGATCCCCGTGGGAAACGCGAGAACGCCAGATCCTCCGGGATTTAGAATGCCTGCCACTCTGTTCGCGGTGAATTCGTGATTTGCTTCGGAAATTATTTTCAGACGTTTCACTGTATTTCGAGATAGGAAGCTCCTTTTTTGAAAGCTAGATAATTGTTTCTATTATACACCGTGGCCTCATGAGCGATTCCTTATTTTTTATTCGTACATTGGAAACCTTGACACAATTTTACATTAAATCTTGGAAAATTGAGGTTAGGTTAGGTCCCCATTAGTGATTTATTTCAACTTATTGAAAGTGATGAATTGATTGATTTATTGATGAATGTCAAATATTGAAGTTCTTAAAAAAGTTCTTATTGAAGTCCTTAATATTGAAATAATTGCAAATTCTAAAACATTGAGGTTAGGTTAAGCTAGATTCGTAATCCATTGTTTACTTCATCTTATAGAAAATGCATACTGCTTCATTGATCAATATCAATAATTAAAAGACTTAATGCTATGTTAAACTAATTGCAAATCTTGAAACATTAAGATTGAGTTATGTTAGGTTAGGTACAACATTGAGGTTCGAATATTTGATTTCATTATTTTCTGCTGTTACATTTTATTCAAAGTACTGTGATCAACATATTCATTACTAAATACAATCCCAGAGTGTGTAATATAATTTATTTTTTTCTATTACAGTACACATTTGTACAATTGTTTTATTTAAGTTCATAGAAACTATGAATTCTTTCAACTTGTTAAAAATAATGAGGTACGTGAAGAATACCTGAATTTTCATAAATATAATAGCAAAACTTCACAATGGAACTTCATAAATGTTGCAAAATTTTCAATAATTTTAATAGCAAAACTTGATGGCGACACATAACTTTGATGAATTTGATAATAATTTAAAATGAGTAAAATCGTTTTGTTGCTTTGTAAATAAATGTTTAAATAGCTTTTATAAATCTCCTGGTAGATACGGAAGTAGCTTATGGAATTTTCTTACGTTTACAAGGTATTTCTGGATAAACGTGGTCGGGGTTGATGTCCTTCTACAAACCAGTCGATAAGCTTTCTCCGCGACTCTAGATCGTAGTTTGCCAATTCCTAACATTCCTATCTGTTTCCAACGACTTACACAATCTGTCTTGAATGATACATAGTTCGAACGTAATTCGAGTTACATAGTAACAGTCCCATTGCATACATTTTTGCAAGTGTCTAATTCACCATTATTCAAACAATTTAGTTACTAAATCGAATATTAAAAATAAATTTTGTAACAGTGCAACATAAGTGTATTATTTACCTGTAGATATAGCTAGAAGATATTATGAAGCATCAGAATATTTTGGGGTCTAGGGATATTTTTATTATGGTGCATCGATCATTACTTGTGATCTAGGGATATAACCAAATATTATTTGGTATCTGGGAATAATTATTGCCATTTACAAATATTAGTATCTAGAGATATTTCGTGCAATCTAGAAATATGGGTTCTAGGGATATTATGAAGCATCAGAATATTATTTTGGGGTCTAGGGATATTTTTATTATGGTGCATCGATTGTTACTTGTGATCTAGGGATATAACCAAATATTATTTGGGATCTGGGAATAATTATTGCCATTTACAAATATTAGTATCTAGGGATATTTCGTGCAATCTAAAAATATGGGTTCAAGGGATATTATGAAGCATCAGAATATTATTTTGGGGTCTAGGGATATTTGCATTATGGTGCATTGATTGTTACTTGTGATCTAGGGATATGATCAAAATATTATTTGGGATCTAGGAATAATTATTGCCATTTACAAATATTAGTATCTAGGAATATTTCGTGCAATCTAGAAATATGGGTTCTAGGGATATTATGAAGCATCAGAATATTATTTTGGGGTCTAGGGATATTTGTATTATGGTGCATCGATTGTTACTTGTGATCTAGGGATATGATCAAATATTATTTGGGATCTAGGAATAATTATTGCCATTTGCAAATATTAGTATCTAGGGATATTTCGTGCAATCTGGAAATATGGGTTCTAGGGATATCTGGTTCTACGCAATATTCATTGTGATCCAAAAATATTCCTAAAATGAATTGTCCTAAACGTCATCTAAGAAAATTATTGTAGAATAAGCGACAAATCACCGTAATCTACATATATTGCCGGAAACGTACATTTATCCGTAACATGCACACGACTTCTGTAACTTTGCGAATCTCTTGTAGAAGCAAGTAGAACGTCTCCGTGTTAGGTCAGACACCTTCGATCACGTCCAAGTGGCATCCAGCCCGAATCAATCGACTTCCATTTTTAATGAGATTCGGCTGACCGTCCCTTTAAACGTGGCCGCGATGAGGCAAGGGGGTGAAAAACGAGCAACCTTTAACCCTCAAGCTCACCTACACACCCCCCCTGGTTCCCCCGCAACGTTGCAAATTGACGCGCCACCTCGTTCAATCGATAATACGCGGGGCCGTCAGTAATTTACCTGGCAGCCAATTTTACGGCGTGACTCGATGAGAGATGAAGGACCGCAAGCTGAAAGGATATCCTCTGTTTCGCGAAACCAGAAAAACGATTAACGTCCTTGATTACTATGCTGCTCGCCAATCACCGGCTCCGCGAATCTAATCGTCAAATCGATACGTTTCGCAATTTTTTTTCGGAGAGGTAATTGCTCGATTAAATATGCCGAAATATGTTTAATATGCGTAGGGTAATTGGAAATTTGAATGTAATGTGGGGGAGGAATTCTTTTATTTCAGAATTTGGTGGATTTAAAAAATAATAAATAAAATATAAATTTAGTATTGTACAAGGGTACTCAATTATTTTACCTAATCAAGTTAATATAATATTAAGGATAATTAAAATTAAAATTGATTTAGTGAGGGGGTGTTTGAAATCAAAATTTTTCAACTTACCCCATCGTTATTAATTATTATTATAGATTATACTTATTTCATATAACTTCGATAAGTACTATACTTATAAATAATAATTATTGTAGGTATTTTAAATAAACAATATAGTTATATATAATAATTATTGTACATGTCTCAATTAAATAATTCAATGAATTTTGCTACTATGGAAATTTAATTTTGAAGAACACAATGTAAATTAAAACCGTATGAATATTGAATAATAATCAACAAAAATTTAACGGTAATAAAAATGTAATATTGACGATGAAAAATTTTATTCCAATAACGAAGATATAATTTGAGAGGTACCACCAGAGATGTAATGAAAATAATTGTTTTGAGTGATCGAATCACAGACATTTCATTTTGAATATCATAAATGAAATTTAATGCACGAAGATTAATCTCTGATTTATTCTGGGATTTCTGTTTTTCCACACGCTCCTTCTTTTCTTCCCCTGCGTTCTATCCGATAATTAAACTAGCTAATACCCGGATAATTACTGTCGCTGCATTTTTCTGACTATTACGCAAATTAATATCCCGTTCCACTCTGACGGTAAATTAATATTCTCGATCGATTTATTGTTTCACAGGAAAACTACTTCTATAACGTCATCCGAACATTATAGAAATATTGATGGCGTTAATTGTTTTTCAAGGTAATGAACTTTTGTATTCAATATACAATTTTTTAATTAGTACATCAGATACTCGGGTAAATTTTTAAAAGTTGACAAATTTGAGAGTTGAGAAATTTATAAAATTAGTGAATTTACCAATTTGAAACAAGAAAAGAGAGATGAAAAATTCGAAACTTAAGCTCGTGAATTCAAAAATTCAGATACCTTACACGCCATAAATAAGCCAGCGAAACGTGAAAATGTTGAAGCACGAATAAATTTCAAAAATATGCGAATACTTATGTATCCACGTATGTATTACATTTTCATGGCGAGTGAAATACCCGTATCAATCCTCGTGACGTTACGAACGCATGAAAACATAAATTTTAAGCTCACTGAGCACCGACCAGTGATTCATATAAATTGCGACACGGTTTCGTACACCCACCTCGCGATTCAACGATCGTTTACTTCAAAATTCGATTAAAAAAAAAGGTGAAAAGGAAAATGTTTTGTTAAATCGTTTAATCGTACACACACGGAGGAGTCGATGATCGACTGAAAAAACGCACGATACGAAACAATTATTTTTGTTCCGTGATATCGTACCAGCCACGCGTTCGATATGGAGAGTATGTGCCTCTTATCCGCGGATCACGATGAATAACGTACTGATATGCAGATCTGAGCACCGTTTTACTTCGAATAACCGATAACGAACGTCGCGTGAAATCCAAAACTCTTGGAACGAGCGGTGAATAATTTAGAAGTGAGGTATTTCGGGACTTGAAATTTTGGTCAGCTCGAAGTTTTTGGGAACATTTTGGAAGTTCAGGTTTAGTTGGGATGTTGGAAGTTTAAGGATCTCAAGATTTGAATGTCGGGAAGTTGAGAACTTCAGGAAGAGGACTGGGGGATTTGAGAATATGACAAGACGGAATTGGGAAATTTAGGAATTGGGAAATTTAAGAATTTGGGAAATTACAGAGTTGGGAAATTACAGAGGGGAAATTTGTAAGTTGGGGATTTTAAGAGTTGGGAAATGTGAGAGTTGAGAAATTTAAGAATTAGGAAATTTAGAAATTGGGAAATTTGAAAGGCAGGAAATTAAGAGTTGCGAAATTTGGGAATTGGGAAATTTAAGAGTTGGGAAATTTAGGAATTGGGAAATGTAGATATTAGGAAATTTAGAAATCGGCAAAGTTGGAAATTGGGAAATTTAGAATTTCGAAAATTAAAAATTGGGAAATGTAGGAATTGGGAAATTTAGAAATCGGGAAATTTAGGAATTGGGAAATTTAGGAATTGGGAAATGTAGAAATTGGGAAATTTAGGAATTGGGAAATTTAGGAATTGGGAAATGTAGAAATTGGGAAATTTAGAAATCGGGAAATTTAGGAATTGGGAAATGTAGAAATTGGGAAATGTAGAAATTGGGAAATAGGGAACTGGGAAATTTAGGAATTGGGAAAGCTGGAAATTGGGAAACTTAGAAATTGGGAAATTTAGGAATTGGGAAATGTAGAAATTGGGAAATGTAGAAATTGGGAAATAGGGAACTGGGAAATTTAGGAATTGGGAAATGTAGAAATCGGGAAAGCTAGAAATTGGGAAATTTAGAAATTGGGAAATTTAGGTATTGGGAAACGTAGAAATTGGAAAAGTTAGAAATTGGGAAATTTGACAGATGGGAAATTAAAGAGCTATATTACAATAAAAAAATATATATATATAAAATAAAAATAGAATTTTAATTCCAATATATGTACAATATTTGTAAATAAAAAATTGTCCATATGTTATAATTAAAAAAAAATAGAATCAAAATATAATTCTAAAATTAATATACGTATAATTTGTTTTCACTCCAACATTTTTTAATTTTAATATAATATGAAATTAACAGAAGTGAACAAAATTTTTAAGAATGAAATTATGGAAGCTGAGTAATATCGCAGGGCCAACAAACATTACAAATGAGAAGAAATCGTTTTAAATCCGAACGATGAGATTTTTAATATGTTGAATTTCCGGGAAAGCAACCGAGGCAGAAAAGGTTTCCGTTAACAGCCAGTTAAAACGTTTTATTAAAACAGGAGAGAAGAGTGGTAGCCTCAGCAAACAAGGGGTATATTAAGTGTGTTGAATTTAGTTCTTTGTAAAGTGTTCCTGTAAGTCTAAACAGATCTGCCGCCATTTAACGAAGCAATTATGTTCCTTTATCTGCGCCGCCAAGGACGATATTTCCTTTATTACTTTCTATTATTTTAGCAGTCTTTAATATAGAGATCATACTTTCTTTCGTTTTCACGTTCAATTACTTGCGGTACTGAAATTTTAATTTAACTAACAATTTAACTTCTATTTATCGCAAATGTGCGTTTACCGAATTCGTAGAAAATTCACGGAATTACAGACTTGATTAATGTACATGCACGTGATGGAATTTTAATTAAAGGCTGGACGATTTGATTGTGAAATTTTAATCGAACGATTAAGGATTTTATTTTTTTAATGTATATTTACGATTACATGTTTGCAACATTTTAATTTATCGTTCAATTATTTTTTACACAATTTTATCAATTTTACAATTTTATTTTGTCATTACTGTATCGTTTTTTATTACCTTATTTTGTAATTTGTTATAGAATCGATGATATACGATGTGAAGTTCGACACAGGTGTTTATTTGTTTCTTTGCGTATTCGTCGATGCCGGACAGTCGGTTGCGAAGGTCCTGGCAACGTGTTCGCGACATGTGCGTATCACGCGCTTATCTGTATCAAATACTTCTTTAATTACAAATATACATATCTTAAGTGTTACCGAGTAAATCTTTATCGCCACAACCCAACAGGTTATGGGCCCAGGGCACGAATGTATTAATAGTGTAACAAAATAAGTGAAAAAACAAAAAGTGAAAATGGCTGCAGGTAACGCATTCGGAAACATAGAAAAGCTGAACGAAAATAATTACGAGCCATGGAAGTTACAAATGAAAAGTATTCTGGTATATAACGATCTGTGGCAATACGTGGATGGTAGCCTGAAGAAACCAGAAGGCGATGCAAGTGAGTGGATTAGAAAAGACTCGAAGGCATTGGCGCTTATAAATTTAAGTATAACGCACGGCCAGCTAAACCACGTGAAAAAGGCTCAAACTTCGAGCGAGGCATGGCGTAGCTTAGTGAACATATTTGAATCGCGAGGACCAGTGCGAAAAGCGGCACTGTACAAACAATTATTGCGTATGGAAAAAAGGAAAAACGTGTCCATGACGCAATACATAACGGATTTTACTAACACAGCCGAACAGCTCGAGGAAGCGGGCATAAAGCTTCCGGACGAATTACTATCAATAATGCTGCTCTCTTCGTTACCGGCCGATTACGAACATTTTTGTGTGGCGATCGAGTCGCGGGATAACATACCGACACTGCAAGATCTAAAAATCAAATTACGAGAAGAAGAAGCAAGGCAGTGCGATCGCGATGAAAAGACAAATGAAAGTGCGGGCAAAAGTGACGCGTTGTTGTCGCGAGTGAATGTGCGCTGGAAAAATAATAAAGTAAACTCGAAAAGTTTAAATACGGACCGCACAAAACATAACTTTCAAAAATTTAGTGGAAAATGCTACAATTGCGGTAAATTAGGACATAGGAGCGCGGATTGTAGATGTAAGAAGCGTAATGAATCGAATAATATAAGTGACGCAATGATAACAATTGCGTGTAGTGCAGAACCTATTAAAAAATCCAAAGTTTGGTGTATGGACAGTGGCGCAACAAAGCACATGTGCAATGACAATGTAAAATTTGAAACATTTAATAGCGATGAACGCTCGAAAGTGTATACCGCCGCGGAACATAGTGTAGACTCAACAGGCGTAGGTGACGTTAATTTAAATATAAAAACAAATAATCGTGCGACAAATACAGTTAAGTTAAAGGACACTATGTATGTGCCGAGTTTGCGAAATAATTTATTATCCGTAGCGTGTGTTACTAACAATGGTTATGCGGTAAAGTTTGAAAAAGATCGTGCGGTAGTAACGCGTAAAGACGGATCAGTGGCCCTTACCGCAACAAAGCGTAATAATCTTTACATTGTAAATGAAGTAGAAAATAGCGCTATGTTCGCGAATAATAGTAATAATATAAGTTTAAGTAAGTGGCATCAGAGATTCGGGCACCTCAATGTCGGTGATTTAAAAGGAATGAAAGAGAAAGACATTGTGAGCGGAATGGATCTCGAATCGAGTGCGAACGAATTAAACTGTAGTGTGTGCGCAAAATGCAAAATACACGTGCAACCGTTTAAAAAATCAAATAATCGAGCGAAAGAAATATTAGGCTTGGTACATTCGGACATATGCGGTCCGATGAGTGTAGAATCGATCGGCGGCGCTAGATACTTCGCGACGTTCATAGACGATTGTACGAGATACACGGAAGTCGTTATGCTCCGAAACCGATCAGATATACTAAATGCGTTTAAGAATTACAAAAGTAAGGTCGAAAATCAAACGGGTCATAAAATAAAAATTTTGCGTACAGATAATGGACGTGAATATGTATCGAAAGAATTTAATAGTTTTCTTGAAAAGGAGGGGATTTCGCGTCAGCTGAGCGTTGAATACACGCCGCAACAAAACGGAGTTGCGGAGCGCGCGAACCGAACCCTCGTTGAAATGGCCCGATGCATGAGGGTACAAGCTAACTTACCGGAGTCGTTATGGGGCGAGATGATTAATACGGCAGCTTATCTGCGAAATAGATGCGCGACGAAATCACTAGAAGAAATGACACCATACGAGGCGTGGTCAGGTCGCAAGCCTTATGTAGGATTCTTTAGGACCGTTGGCAGCGAGGTAATCGCATTAAATAAAAGTAAAAATCGCGGAAAATTTCAGCCGAAAGGCGACGAGTATGTAATGGTAGGGTACTCCGATGAATCAAAAGCCTACCGTCTTTGGAAGCCAGGTACGAAAACGGTAATTAGAGCACGCGATGTAAAATTCTTTGAAAATATTACGCGTAACGAAATATCAACAAAAGACGTCGAAGTAGGTATAGCTCCTCTAGATGAAGAATGCGAGAAACAACCCGAAGCCAGTGAAGATTCTGATAATCAATCAGAAGAAGAGGATGATGTCGAGCCGACGGATGTTAACGGACAACAAAATTCCAGAAGAGGACCTGGTCGTCCGCAAAAATTAAAAACAGGAAAAGCTGGAAGACCGAGAAAAATTTATAGTATTCGAAAAGATGAATTACCAGACCCGGTAGCACTGAAAGAAATAGAAGATAGGTACGACAGTACCGATTGACTGTTGGCCATGGAAAAAGAATACAAAACTTTAGAAGAAAATAAGACATGGATTTTAGTACCGAGACCTGCAAATAAGAAAATATTAACCAATAGATGGGTGTTCAAAACAAAGATCGATCAAAATGGAAAGGTAGAAAAATATAAAGCGAGGCTGGTTGCCAGAGGGCATACTCAGCGACAAGGAATCGATTATGAGGAGGTTTTTGCACCTGTCGCAAGATATGAAATAATTCGTACTGTATTAGCGGCGGCTGTAATGGAGAAAATGCACGTACACCAGATGGACGTGATTTCGGCGTACGTTCAAGGAGAATTGCACGATGAAATTTATATGGACCAACCGAAGATGTTAAATCAAAAACAAGATGAAAGTAAAGTATGCAAGTTATTAAAACCGTTGTACGGATTAAAGCAGTCAGGTCGGGAATGGTACAGGAAAATTGATGAATATATTAAAATTATTGGAGGAAAACGAACAACTGGCGATCCATGTGTCTATGCATTTAACGAAGGTGAAAAACAAGTAATTTTGGTTATTTATGTTGACGACTTGATATTAGCTTCAAAAGATATGAAAACACTTACGGAAATAAAATTAAAGTTAAAACGAGAATTCAAAATGGTAGATTTAGGTGAAATTAGCAATATTTTAGGAATCAATGTCCAACGCGAGGGATCAACCGGTAGTATATTTTTATCACAGAAAAGATATACAGAAGAGTTGATAAGAAAATTTGGAATGGAAAATGCGAAACCAGTATCAACTCCGATTGAAGCAAGTTTGAAAATTACGAAGGAAATGGGTCCGAAAAATGAAGAGGAAAGGGAAGAAATGAAACTAAAGCCATATAGGGAATTAATTGGTGGATTAATTTACCTGGGAAATGCTACCAGACCAGATATTGCGTTTGCGGCAAGTACGTTGAGCCGATTTTGCTCAGACCCCGGCAAAGCGCACTGGACAATAGCGAAACGGGTGCTTCGTTATTTAAAGAATACATCAAATTATGGAATTACGTATAGTAGAACGAACGAACAGCTGAGAGCATACACGGATTCAGACTGGGCTGGTGACATTGACGATAGAAGGTCATGTACAGGAAATGTCATAACATTATCAGGAGGTCCAATCAGCTGGAAATCGAAGAAGCAGGTTTCGGTGGCGTTATCAACGATGGAAGCGGAATATATGGCATTAGCTGAAGTATCGCGAGAAATAGTGTATATTAAAAGACTTTTATTACATATGGGTTTCGTAAAATATGTTAGTGATCCGATCAAAGTACTGTGCGATAATCAGAGCGCAATAAAATTAGCTAAGGACCCCGTATATCATAAACGTAGCAAACATATAGACATACAATACCATTTTACGCGAGAGTTAGTTGAAAGAAAAGAAATCGAAATTGAGTATTTAGAAACGAATTCGATGATAGCCGATATATTAACTAAATCATTAACTAAAGATAAACATGATAGATGTGTAAGAATGTTATATATGAATTAACCGTCGAATTTAATTACAGCTATGTTTTTATTCTGCGTAAAATAGGGATTAGACCGTATACATCGATAGGAGGGGTGTTATAGAATCGATGATATACGATGTGAAGTTCGACACAGGTGTTTATTTGTTTCTTTGCGTATTCGTCGATGCCGGACAGTCGGTTGCGAAGGTCCTGGCAACGTGTTCGCGACATGTGCGTATCACGCGCTTATCTGTATCAAATACTTCTTTAATTACAAATATACATATCTTAAGTGTTACCGAGTAAATCTTTATCGCCACAACCCAACATAATTTTTATTTACCAGATTTTTATTTTATTATTTTTTATTTTAGTTCAATTAATCAGCAAATAATTTTTTATAACCTTTCTTTGTTCAATTTAAAAATTTTATTTCATTACCTTTTACTTTAGTTCAGCAATTTTATTATTACTTTATCGTTTTAATTCAGCAATTTTATTATCTCATTGCCTTATCGTTTTAATTCAGCAATTTCATTATTTCATTACTTCATCGTTTTAATTTAGCAATTTTATTATTTCATCATTTTTATTATACGATTCCATTGTTCCATTATTTCATTATTTTATTTAACGACCGTATTGTCTTAAAAGTATTTACACGAATTCTCTCTACAAAATTGCATACTCCATACAAATTCCTGTTCGTTAAAATTCGAAAAATGCCGAATAGAAATTGCAAAATTCCGAATACCGAGTAATAAAAATTGAATCGATAAAATGAATAGAACTAGAACGCTTCTATTGTAGAAATTAATTTCTGATCTGGATTACACATTTAATTTTATTAATAACAGAATTAATCCGACCTCATGGAATCCCATAGTTATTATCCCCTAATTCCGGTCGCCTGAAAACACCGAGAGATTGATTCAAGCTGGCCTAATTAGGGTGTAGGTCCGTTGATTGACCGGTAATTGTGTTTCCCTTGTCACTAGAATCCACGTTTTTCATCCCTGCGATATTACTACTATATATCAAACTTACATTTCTAAATCGAAACTACATATTGCTTTTTGTACATTGTACACTGTAATTTTATAAGGTATATTGTACTTTATATGAAATTATCAATATTACTTATTTTACAATATATTTTAAGTATTTATAGAATTTTGTATACTATACACTATATGTATATATTTTGTACATTACATGATTTACATTTTGAACACATATATTATAATTGCATATATGATATATGAACATGAAATTGGATATATGAACACATATGATTTGGGACACATATGATATGCATTTAGTACACTACGTGTATTACATTGTTTACACTATGTGTCTTACATTATATGAGTTACACTTCGAACATATATGAAGTACATTTTGTACACTGTGTGTTTTATATGATGGGATATTATATGTATGATTTATATTTTGAACACATATGATGTACATGTAGTACACTATGTGCTTTACATTCTTTGCACTATGTGTCTTACACTATATGAATTACACTTTGAACACATATGATGCACATTTAGTACACTACATGTATTACATTGATTACAGTATGTATCTTACACTATATGAATTACATTTTGAACACATATGATGTACATTTAGTACACTATGTGTTTTACATTCTTTGCACTATGTGTCTTACACTATATGAATTACAATTTGAACACATATGATATACATTTAGTGTTTAATGTGTCTTACATTCTTTACACTGTATGTCTTACACTTTGTGCACTGTACCCATGCATTTCATTTTGTACATAGCTGTGTCACATTTTGTACATTGCATGTTTACATGCATGTACACTATATGTTTTACATATTGTACACTATATGTTATACATGTTTGAACACATACATAATTTGCATGTTTTATATTGTACAGACTTAATGTTTAATATTGAGTACACTATATGCTTAACATATTACATTATACATATTATGTATACATTCTGTAGACTGTATAGTGTATATAACATACGTGAGAAAAGAAACTATTTAGTTCGTTTACAAACGTTCGTTATCCCCGACAAGTTTCAGCGAATTTTCCTGGGTAGAAACTTTTCCAACACGGTTTTCGCCATTTCCAGCCAAAGAAAAGCCTCGTAGCCGCCTTTATACGAAACAGCGAACTATGAACGTTAAATTACGAGGCTTGATACAATTGCGAAGGGAAAGAAAGAAAATAGAGAAAAGTCAGCCCCCTTTCGGTTCACAAATCCTCAGGGTAAACACGAACGTGTATTCGGTCGAGACTGATCGATAGATCGACGTTGAAAGTTGGAAAAGTGCCGCTTCAGAAGGCTTTGCTTTCTTTCTTGACCCTTCAAAGACCGAGCTTCCCTTTGCCAGCACGAGGTCGTTCATTTCTCTGGCACTGGATGCTTGTTAAATCGTCGAGAGACATGTTCTTTCGTTTGTACGAACGTGGAATGTTTGCGTGACAATTAGCCGTGTCGTAATTCTTTGTTAAAATTTGCAATGGAGCTGTAGGAAAAATACGCTTCGTTCTTTGTGTGTTTTTGATTCGCGGTTTCGCGCTGGCAGGTGGGTTTCTATGGACGAATTGTTGGGAACAGTGTTTTTTTATAATTCTTTGGGTTTGGATTAAAGTTCAGGCGGAAATTTAGAAAACTATGAAGAAAATTGGGGTGTAGATGCAGTGTGAAGTTGGGAATTATGAGATTGGGGGATTGGGAAATTGGAAAATGGGAATGGGAAATGGGAAATTGGGAAAATTGCGAAAATTGGGAAATGGGAAATTGAGGAAATTGAAAATTGGAAAATGGAAAAGGGGAAAGTGGGGAAATGGGAAATTGGGGAAATGGGAAATTGGGGAAATGGGAAATGGGGGAAATGGGAAATTGGGGGAATGGGAAATTAGGGAAATGGGAAATTGGGGAAATGGGAAATTGGGGAAATGGGGAATTGGGGAAAAGGAAATTGGGGAACTGGGAAATCGGGGAAATGGGAAATTGGGGAACTGGGAAATCGGGGAAATGGGAAATTGGGGAAATGGGAACTTGGGGAAATGGGAACTTGGGGAAATGGGAAATTGGGGAAATGGGAAATTGGGGAAATGGGAAATTGGAGAAATGGGAAATTGGGGAAATGGGAAATTGGGGAAATGGGAAACTGGGTAAATTGGGAATTTAGGAATTTGGGAAATTGAGTGATTGGTAAATTGGAAAATTGGGTATTTGGAATTTTTCAAAATTGCAAAATTAAAAAATTAGGAAGTGGAAAGAAACTTGAAAAATCAGTCATCTCAAAATGTTGATATTCCGAAACTCAAATATCTGAGATTCAAGAAGTTAAAATCACAAAGTGCAAAGAAGCAAATTTCGTATAATCTGAACCCCGAAAATAAGAACATAAGAAAATTAGACTGTCCCCATTCCAAGAGGTCATCGCTATCTACCCTTGTCCCCAAACTGTATCTCGAATGGTTCCATGAATTTAAATCGTGCTTTGTCCGTCGGGCATTTATCTCGATCCCGGTACAGAATCCGGAAACGACGTTAGCCTAAATGAAATCTTTCTTTTCGAATCGTTCGAAAAGAAAGTCGAGGCTGCCACTTTGTTAGTGTCGGGGAAAGAATGGCTAGCTGAGTATCGTGGATGAAATAAAGCAAGCGGGGTCAAAGGAAAGATTCCGAGGGAAGAAGTCGGATAAAAGGGGAGATGAGCAGTGTCAGTGGTTTCCAATCGAATCCTCTTCAATCGAGGAACTTTCCCCTGTGATCGGGGACAGATTGGAGGCGAGTCGAACTCCATCAGTATGCAAGTAATACGAGTGATCCGTGAATGTCATGCCACGGAAAGGGGAACTTCCATGAATTTTAGAACGACGTCGAGCGAAATTTGCTCGCGGTGTCCGTGACAAGTTTTCCTACCATGAGTCCTGTAATCCCGATACCTTGATTGAAGATACACTCGATCATGCGTACGGAAATCGTGTTTTACTTTGGCATAATTAGCGTAGCTACACTGCGCGTGTCTGTGGAGATGGCATGCAGGTCAATAGGACCCGCGTTGCTGTCTGACAACTATTCGGACGTGCATGGTTCAACTGTGTACATTAGTTTAAAAGTTCACGAATTTGGTGAATTGAAAATGCGTTTGCAAATTTTGGAATGTAGATATCTGACATTTTTTGGGGGAAATTGGGGAAATGGGAAATTGGGGAAATGGGAAATTGGGGAAATGGGAAATTGGGGAAATGGGAACTTGGGGAAATGGGAAGTTGGGCAAATGGGAAATTGGGGAAATGGGAAATTGGGGAAATGGGAAATTGGAGAAATGGGAAATTGGGCAAATGGGAAATTGGGCAAATGCGAAATTGGGGAAACAAGAAATTGGGGAAATGGGAAATTGGGGCAATGAGATATTGGGGAAATGAGAAATTGGGGAAAAGGAAGTTGGGGAAATGGGGAATTGGGGAAATGGGAATTTGGAGAAATGGGAAATTGGGGATATGGGGAATTGGGGAAATGGAAAATTGGGGAAATGGGAAATTGGGGAAGTGGGGAATTGGGGAAATGGAAACTTGGGCAAATGGGAAATTGGAGAAATGGGAAATTGGGGATATGGGGAATTGGGGAAATGGAAAATTGGGGAAATGGGAAATTGGGGAAGTGGGGAATTGGGGAAATGGAAACTTGGGCAAATGGAAAATTGGGCAAATGCGAAATTGGGGAAACAAGAAATTGGGGAAATGGGAAATTGGGGCAATGAGATATTGGGGAAATGAGAAATTGGGGAAAAGGAAATTGGGGAAATGGGGAATTGGGGAAATGGGAAATTGGAGAAATGGGAACTTGGAGAAATGGGAACTTGGGGAAATGGGAAATTGAGGAAATGGGAAATTGAGGAAATGGGAAATTGGGGAAATGGAAACTTGGGGAAATGGGAAATTGAGGAAATTGAGGACTTAAGAATTTTGAAAATTTGAAACCTAGATGACTTAGAAACCCAGGAACTGTAAAATTGGCAAATTAGAAACTGTGGAAATCGATTACCCATAAGATTAAATAATTATACAACTTAAAAACTCGATTCGGAGCTTGACAACTATGAAACCGTATAATTAAAAGAATTAAAAAGTATCCAAAACTGTAAAAGTGAAAATTCATAGATTTGTCGATTAAAAAATGTAAAAATAATCTTTTCAATTCTGATCCACAATAATTCCGGCGTGCCAAATGACGCCCACGTAAATTTCATCGTAGAAAGAGAAGTTGAACAAAGCAAATTGGCAAAAGTAAAAATGTTGTCTATTGTGGTTGTGGATCGATGGTTGAGTTGGTTATTTCAACAGTCGTCGGTGAAATTGATTCTGGTCTGCATCCTCTAATTTTGGCGTTGGATCGTGAATCGAGCGTGGCCGTCGACCCAGTAACCCAATGCAATGAAACGCAACACAGAACTGGACTCTCGTGTCCGTGCTCGTTTCGCATCGTCTTTGTGGAATGTGGATTAGACAGAGCAGTGCGTGGGTGGCAATAATCTCCTACTCGCTGAATATAATTCTCTAACGATTGCATGTTTTACAGAATCTTTTTCGGATGGATATGTGGGTGGACAGCATTCGGCGAATGCGAGATGAATGCTGGACTGGAAATTTTTAGTCTTTGAAGTTTCGAATTTATGTAGCTTCCAAGTTTCTCGGTATCTGTGTTTCAAATTCTTTTATTTACAAATTTCTTAATTTTTCGATCATTCTATCCATTGACTCCTCCATTTTTCAATTCTTCAATTTTTCAATTGTTCAATTTTTCAATTCTTCAATTCTTCAATTTTTCAATTTTTCAATTGTTCAATACTTCAATTCGTCAATTCGTCAATCCTTCAATTCGTCAATTCTTCAATTCTTCAATTCTTCAATTCTTCAATTCTTCAATTCTTCAATTCTTTCAATTCTGTAGTTCTTCAATTCTTCAATTTTTCAATTTTTCAATTCTTCCATATTCAATCGTATGTGTTTATTAATTTTCACCATTATCTTATATTTTCAGTGGAACGTTCACATTAATTTTCATCATTATTTTAAGTTTTGAATCGTATGCGTTTATTCATTTTCGTCATCATCTTTCATTTTCAGGTGTATATTTTCATTCATCATCTTGAATTATCAGTCATATGTTTTTATAACTCTTCATTATTAACCTAAATGATCAAACTCACGTTGTCATTACTTTATATAATCATCTCAAATTACGAAATAACAATATGTTCTCTTGATAATCGTACAATTAGAGCCTTGAAATGCAGCTGCACACAATATTCCATACATCGGCCAGGAGGAGTTAAATAATTTATTTTCAATGGTTGCCGATTTCCCAGCATCCTTTTCACGGTCTGTCGATCCCGTGGAACCCCTTTTAAACGTTCTCAGCCAGCAGGCAATATTGTTCTCGGCTTTTAACGTGACTTGAACGGCTGTCTGAGGAGTTTCACAGCCGCTTGATGATTTCCTGGGCGCGTTACGCCACCAGTGACACGACACTGCGAATGAATTCAATTTTCGCGATAGAAGCTACGGCAAAACTTCGTCTCGCGCTTCAGACGAATTTTCGCAACAAAAATGAAACGTTCAAACACTAAATTTAATGATGCTTTTAGAGACACTAACAGGGCTCGTTTCGGTAGAGGTGTTCTTATCAATTTTCGTACGCTCTCAGTCGGAGAAGTTTATAATTACTTAATTCAGTTCTATTTTGGGGTATATTAAGTAGACTCTCGCTATATTGCAGTGGATGGGATTAGAGCAGAAGAGATCTTGAAATTGGATTTGTTCGTATATGTAGCATGTGTGCGATCTTCAGGAAATTCACAAATGCAAATTTGGTAAATCTTGAATTTGGAAAATTTAGAATTTGGAAATTTGAGGATTTGGCAGATTTAGAATTTGGAAATTTGAGAATTTGGAAAATGTGGAATTTGGAAATTTGAGAATTCGGAAAATTTAGAATTTGGAAATTTTGAGAATTTGGAAATTTGAGAACTCGGGAAATTTAGAATTTGGAAAATGTGGAATTTGGAAATTTGAGAACTCGGGAAATTTAGAATTTGGAAATTTTGAGAATTTGGAAATTTGAGATTTCGGGAAATTTAGAATTTGGAAATTTGAGAATTCGGAAAATTTGGAAATCTCCGAATCTAGGGAATTCGGATATTTGACACATCACGGGAATCTAGGGAATTTGTGGATTTGGGGAATATGGAATGTAGGTAATCTAGGGGATTTAGAGAATCTTAGAATTTGAGAATGTTAGAATCCATGGAATTCGCAACTTTGAAAACTGTAGTGTTCATTAATGAAATAATTGGAAAACATAAAAGTGGCAATATAACGAGAGACCCTTGTATATCTTTTAATACATAAAATAGCACATAATTCACAAAGAACGATTAATAATTCAAATCAAGTAACTGTCCGTACAAAATAATTAATTTCTTCCTTCGCTCGAACAACGAGTTAAATCATTATTCCCATCGGCACTTATCGAATCAACTGATACGAAGCTAAATAACGAGAGGAAATAATTTCAAGGCTTTATCGAAAGAAACCGAAAGAAGATTAAGAAGACCGACGACAGAGATAGTTAATTCTCTTCCAAATCAAATCCTGGCGAATCCGAGTGATTAGGTAATGCCTGTCAGCAACAGGAAGTAAAGCTTTCGGTCGATATGTCTAATTCAATCGATATCGTCGCCTAACGGTTACGTCTAAGAACGATAGAAAAATTCGCCGCGTCGCCGAAAACGAACGCGGACAGAAATAGAATATTTTACGACGCGTTTTATCGACACTTTTCTGATTCACATTTCACTGGATTGAAGTACGTCTCTTCGTGGCACTCGTAGATAACCGCGACTCTAAGCGTCATTGTTCCACTATAAATATCGATTTCGAATATGACCATTCTCGATAATTGCCGAACGTGGGGCTCCTAGAATCTGCATTTGTTCGTTTGTCTCCACGCTGCTGGCCGCAATTTTTCGTCTTTCCACTTGAAATTTTAAGGGTAGGTCCACCCCCATTTCCAAGTCCTTCAATTTCCTAACCTTCAAGTACCTAAGTTCTGAATATTTCAAATTTCCAAATTTCTCTTCCCATAACGAACGTGCGGCTCCTGGGACTCGATCATTTGTTCGTCTGTTTGTCTCCACGCTACAGGCCGCAATTTTGCGTCTTTTCACTTGAAATTTTGAGGGTAGTCTCGCGAGACACCCTAAATTTGCTGTATAGATTCTGGCGGCGAACGACAGGAACCTGTCGACGACGTCGATCGTCGAATCGATTGAAAACCGTGTTTGGTATCGTTTTCGATAATTTTTGACACGTAGATTCGACTGGAAGCACGTTGAAGCTCTATAACTCATCGTTGACGACTTGGTCGTCATTGACGTCGGTCGTGAAATCAACGATAATCGTGTTCGGTATCGTTTTCGATAGTTTCAGACACGTTTGATCGTTTGGGACTTTAAAATCTCTCGTTCTTGTTCTACCTGTAGGTACTCGAAATTTGATATACAGCACCTGGTTTGTGGAACCACCAGAAGAAGCATTAGTTACGGAATCGTGGATGTGGACTTATGGGACACCGTGTAGACGACGGTCAGACGAACGTGATTGTACAGTAATTACACCAAGTACAATTTGAAGATGTTGGTAAAAATACCTAAGCCTTCCATAAACGTCATCGACTCTAATTGTCAGAAAATCGTTCCATCGATTACTCTGTCCAACGTACGATGGTTATCGACAATTTGATATTAGTGACATCGACGAAACGTTTATGCAGTCGTTTTTAACAAACGTCAAGCTTCAAATTGACGTAATTTCGCTACTTTGTGACAATTTTATGTCGTCAAATTGCGACCGATTTCATAGGTTCTAAAATGGAATATACCTGCAAAGAGGCCATTTTGTAGTTGAAATATTAATAAAATATGCACTCATTTTCGTCGGAGTTCAAGGTGCAAATTGATAGAACACGAACGTCATTTTATGATGCCTTTATGTCATCGAATCTTGTCAGATTATGTCACCTTGTCAGATGATTGAGAATCGACAGTTGATACGTCTGGGTTGTATCGGCTCGATATATCAAGATTTGTTCCTTCCGAGAGGAAGTGATCGAGTTTAAAGCTATTGAGAGACCACGAGGCATCGCAATGTGGGTGGTATGAGTATTCATAGGCTGTTTGATAACGGCTGACTAGCATCATGTTAGCGCTGATTACAGTTAGGATAGGGTTATCAACCTCGTTACGGAGGCTTTGCAAACAATATCGGCACGCGTACCAAGGGAAACTCGCTCAAACACGCCTCGTTCCTCTTTGCCACATTGCGCACGTTCCTTTGAGAATCTTACCAATTTCGCTAACATGCTACATCTTTACTTCATAATTCGAGGTAGTTCCGTCATTCTATGCGATGGAATTTTGTAAGGTGGAAGATTTTCAGATCTGGAATTTTCAAGTTTTTGGTTTTCTTAGTTTCAAAACATTGAATTCTTCAAGTTTTCTAATTAATGAACACTTATTTCTAAAGTTTGCAATTATTAAATGACCAATTTTCAGTTTCACAAATTTCCCATTTCCCCAATTTTCCATTTCCTTAATTTCCCAATTCCCCAACTTTCCATTTCCCCAGTTTCCCATTTCCCCAATTTCCCAATTTCCTTTTCCCCCACTTCCCATTTTCCCAATTTACTATGTACCAGTTTCCCATTTCCCCAATCTCCTACTTCCCCAATTGTCCATTTCCCCAATTCCCCATTTCCCCAATTCCCTTTTTCCCCAATTTCCCATTTCCCCAATTCCCCATTTCCCCAATTTCCCATTTCCCCCCTTTTCCTATTTCTCCAATTTCCCATTTCCCCAATTCTCTATTTCCCCAATTCCCTAATTCCCCAATTTCCCATTTCCCCAATTTCCCATTTCCCCCCTTTTCCTATTTCCCCAATTCCCTATTTCCCCAATTTCCCATTTCCCCAATTTCCCATTTCCCCCCTTTTCCTATTTCCCCAATTCCCTATTTCCCCAATTTCCTATTTCCCCAATTTCCCATTTCCCCAATTCCCCATTTCCCCAATTTCCCATTTCCCCCCTTTTCCTATTTCCCCAATTTCCAATTTCCCCAATTCTCTATTTCCCCAATTCCCTAATTCCCCAATTTCCCATTTCCCCAATTTCCCATTTCCCCCCTTTTCCTATTTCCCCAATTCCCTATTTCCCCAATTTCCTATTTCCCCAATTCCCCATTTCCCCAATTTCCCATTTCCCCCCTTTACCTATTTCCCCAATTTCCAATTTCCCCACTTTCCCATTTCCCCCATTTCCCTTTTCCCAATTTCTCATTTCCCTAATTTCCCATTTTCCATTTCCCCAATTTCCCATTTTCCCAATTTACTTATACAAATTTGCAGCCATTAACAATTTCCTTCCTAATAGTAAATATTTTCCTACACGTATAAAACATTTTTTTGTTCAGCAATTTTTCAATTATGGTAGAATCGTTTGATGCAAGGCACTCGCCTAAACACAAGTTTGTCACCCCTTGTGTACAAACCTTCATCCAGAATATTGTTTTCTTTAATCTTTTAGCGTCCCCTAAATCTGCACGTCGAAGGGCACCTTTTAGCCAAAATTACCGTTCCAGATTTCCCTATTGTCTCCGTATTATTTATCTTCTTGCTCTCCGTCGCTTGAATATTCTTCTTCTTCAATTTTTTCACCCTCCGCGAGCGCGCGAGGTGACACACCGATTCCTGACGTTTCAAGACGATACAACGTGACCAAGATTTATAGGTCATGTTGTGTACCATCATCTCAGACTCGTATTTCGAGATGGCCGATCGATACGATCACGTCGAATACCTTTGTCGAGCATGAGTGCTTCATTATATCCAGCACGATCGCCGACACAGCAGGGTTTCATCTTTGTTTGGCGACACGAGCCTAAGACATATTCATGTTCGATCCTCGTTCACCGGGCAAAACACTTTTCGTCGAGATTAGACCGGCTTTTCGTCAAACGACCTCAAGATGTTTGGCGTTTCTTTTATTTTACGGCGATATCGATTTGTTGGTTCTTTAGAATTTTCGGGGATGTCGGGGATTGAGGAAGTTGAGGTGTTTCGGATGACACGGTCACGAGGGGCGATATAACGGGTGGATACGCAGTTTCGGGATTTGGGCAGTTGGAGCTTTGGGAATTTGGAGATTTTGGGATTTAGGGAGTTGGAGGTATGGAGATTTAGGAATTTGGCAATTTAGGAATTTGGAGATTTGGGATATTTGGAATTTGGAGATTTGGGAGTTTCGAGATTTGGGAATTTAGAGGTTTGGGAATTTGGAGATTTAGGATCTTGGAGTTTTGGGAATTTGGAGGTATAGGAATTTAGAGGTTTGGGAATTTGGAGATTTAGGATCTTGGAGTTTTGGGATTTTGGAGATTTGGGAATTTGGAGAATTGGGATCTTGGAGATTTGAGAATTTGGAGAATCGGGATCTTGGAGATTTGGGAATTTGGAGATATAGGGATTTAGAGAATTGGGATCTTGGAGATTTGGGAATTTGGAAATTTGAGAATTTGGAGATTTGGGAATTTGGGAATTTAAGAATTCAGTAACTAAAAAATTCCAAAAAGTAAAAATTTGAGTCCTTGAAAATTTGTTATGTTTAAGTATTTAGGAATTTCAGAATCTTCAGATTTGAGAATATAGAACTTCAGAAATTTAGAAGTTCACATATGCATAATCTAAAGAATTCATAAATTTGAATATTTAGAAACTCAGCAATTTGAGAATTTAGGAATTTTGAGGATTGAAATTTCGTTTCAAGTATTTCATTAAACTACTAGTTCAGAAATTTTATGTTAATGTCCTTGGCACGTAGAAAATGTCTTTTGATATGCGGTTTCAATAATCATGTTTGCGGTGCAGCTCGACAGATGTGCAATTACCATCGAATAACGCGAAACATGGATTGCGAACGGATTGACATTAACTCTATGATCTACTTTTGCTGTGAGATTACGTTACAACTGTTTGTGACATGGTTTCGTGTATGTAATAAGAATTTGATACGTTCCCACATTAATTTGACGTGGATAGAACAGACTTGTAATCAAGATTCGCTATGAAATAATGGATGAAGAAACTGGAACTAAAAATTTCAGTTCGTAATCTCAAATACAATAATTATGTAATCATTCCTATCTTTTAATTTCAAGGAATTCCAGTTACAAAAAATGTATAATATTCTGAGCAAACTTTTCTAATTTACCCTCTCATCAGTTCAATCTTCTTTTATCTTCATCAGCATCAAATACATGCGCGCGTGTATACGTCCTATCCCTCATATCACAAGCCTGAGTCCTCTAATCAAGAATATTACAGCTCGTGTCTGATCTCGAAGGTATAACTTAATTTTTTATTAAATCATAGTTCAATCTTTTTATAAATCAACGGCTATTCAGAGGCAATCGCTTGATTCGGCGTGGAGATTCTTTTGAAAAAAATATAAAATTAATGCGTCATTTCTAGGAGTGTCGGAAGTGCAACTTTTTTACTTGCTTCGGATGAAATTTGGAAATTTTTCAATTTGGGGATTTGGAAGTTGGAGAATTTGTGGATTTGGGATTTGAAGATAGAGAAATTGGGAGATGGGAAAATGGGAAAATGGGAAAATGGGGAAATAGGGAATTGGGGAAATGGGGAATTGGGGAAATGGGAAATTGGGGAAATAGGGAATTGGGGAAAAGGGGAATTGGGGAAAAGGGGAATTGGGGAAATGGGAAATTGGGGAAATGGGAAAGTGGGGAAATGATAAGTTGGGGAAATGAGGAATTGGGGAAATGGACAATTGGGGAAGTAGGAGATTGGGGAAATGGGAAACTGGTACATAGTAAATTGGGAAAATGAGATATTGGGGAATTAGTCAATTAGGAAAATGAGAAATTAGGGAAATGGAAATTTGGGAAAATGGGAAATTGGGGAAAACGGAAAATTGGGGAAATGGGAAACTGGGGAAATAGTAGATTGGGAAAATGGGAAATTTTTATTATAATTATTTATCATTTTTATGAGAAACATAAATGATAGATTTGATATATCAATAAATTAATATATTAATGATAGTACAAATAATAGTGTATCATTAATAATGATAATGCAACTTGTACTATATAATAAATCATTTATACAATGACAATAATAATAAATAATGACATATAACAATGACAATAATAATAAATAATATAGTAAATAGCTTTGATAATAATATATAAAAAACATGCAATACCATACTGTTCCTAAAAATATGTCATCGACAAATAATGAATTATTTTCCACAGAAATTGAAGTTTTTGTGCCAACGATTTTATTTGCACAGCTAGTTATTTGAAAGTTTAATTGGTGGATTAAGAGGATAAATCTGATACCGCGAAAATAACTAATTGCACGAAAAATAATAGAATTAATATATCCGACTGAAAGGTTGAGAGGAGATCGCTGGCTATTATGCCGGACGAATTTTAATTACAAAAGTAGAAACTCATTTACCCGGTGATGCTTCACCGCCCATTCAAGTACGCCTTCGGTCGCAGATATTTAAAACTCTCGCCGGTTTCGTGTGAAAGGGGTGAAAAGCTGCATCCTGGTTTCTTTAATCAGATTGTTAAGTCTCGCATTCAACGCGTTAGTACATTCATTCGGGACAAGCGACGTTTGATACAAGTATCAACGATATGAACACTCAGGTTCTCGGTTTGCACGATTTAGAGAATAAATACGACGTTAAAGGAACATTTTCAATCGTGTGCTAAGTTTGCGGAGATACTGTGTCGCCGATTGAATTAAATTGCATTACCTTGGGTTGTATCCTGTAAAGTTCAATTGCAACAGAATGAAATCGTTGCGAAGAGATTCGAGTGAAATTGAATTGTAACAGAATTGAATTTTATCGAATAGTATCATGAAGAATTAAATTGTGATAGAATTTGGATCATGTAGGGTTGAGCTGTAATGTAACTAAAAAGAATTGAACTGTGATAGAATTGAATCGTATAGACTTAAAATATAACAGAATTGAATCGCACAGGTTGTTGTTAGGTTAAATTAAATTACGTAGAATTTAAATTATGTTGAATTGTAATTGAATTGAAATCGAATTGAAATCGAATTGAAATCGAATTGTAGTTGACTGTAATTGAATTTTAATTGAACTGTAATTGAACTGAAATTGAATTGAAATTGAATTGAAATCGAATTGAAATTGAATTGAAATCGAATTGAAATTGAATTGAAATTGAATGGCAATTGACTGTAATTGAATTATAATTGAATTGTAATTGAACTGTAATTGAACTGTAATTGAACTGAAATTGAATTGAAATTGAATTGAAATCGAATTGAAATCGAATTGAAATTGAATTGAAATTG
This sequence comes from Megachile willughbiella, assembly GCA_945859595.2. NCBI lineage: Eukaryota > Metazoa > Arthropoda > Insecta > Hymenoptera > Megachilidae > Megachile > Megachile willughbiella. The sequence continues at coordinate 8,187,910 of OX243807.1, forward strand.
AATTGAAATGGAATTGAAATCGAATTGTAATTGACTGTAAATGAATTATAATAGAATTGAATCACGTGGAATAGAATCATGTAGAATTGAATGTTTCAAATTTGTATCGAGTAGAATTGAATCACGATTGCCACAAGTCTCATTTAACCCGTAATACAATAATCGTAATACTTTCATTTCCTAATTGAAGAATTGAATACGAATTCTTGAATGTTCAAAAAGATCCAAAGAAAAAGTTCACCGATAATTAAAGCATCTAGTTATGGAACGGAGAAAAGGAGACACCGAGGAAAGGGAGTTAATTCGGTGTCAACGAGAAAGAAACTCACCGATGCAGAAGGGTTTAATTAAATTCCTTCACTCACCGTCCTACCCTTGGCCAATGTTGTTGCACCCCATAGCACCGTGAAAGAATGTCATTGATCGAAGACACGTGTCGATCAGGCACAACGGTGTCAAGGTACATTTTCGAGGCTGATTCCGCTTGTTCACCTTTACCTCGTGTCGATTCGAAACTTCAAAGTCACCGCAGAATTCAGTGCCCGGTTAAACGACCTATCCTCATCCCCCGGGGAATTGGGGCGGCGGGAGGAACGTGTTTGCTCTTTGTACCGTGTCATCCACAGGTGCTATCGAAATAATACCGTTTCGTACTAGGATTTCGTGCTGCGAATTTCCTGACGTTTGCTTTTATTCCTGATGGATCGACGATATTCGTTCGCAGAAACGATGGAGAAAATAGTTTCTGTAGATTACGGGGAAGGACGAATTTCTATGGAAGAGGAAATCGATAAATGTGAAAGGGTGAACGATGAGAGAACTGGTATTGTCTTTTTCGAATACCTGTACTCTTTTAAGATACTTGCAATACTATAGGAATATTATTCGTTTGTGTATTTGAAAGATCCGAGTACTTGTATTCTAGGTACTCAGGTATCTATAAATTGGTACTCGAGTACCTAGAATTAGGTATCAAGGTATCTGATAATAAATAGTCAGGTATCTAAAAGTACTCAAGTACCCAACAAGTACTCAGGTACTTAATAATAGCTCTCCACGTACCTAAGTATTCGAGTACTTGTATTCCTTTAAGTATGATTCGAGTACAGTACTATTATTGGCTTTTGCATTTGGATGTAGCAATCTTTTGAATATTTGTATACTACGTGCGCAAGTACCAAACATGTACTCAAGTACCTAACAAGTACTCAAGTACCTAAGTGCCAAAATGCCTAAAAAGGTATCGAATAAGAAAAGTACATAAGTACCTAGAAAATGTCCCCTAAACCTACAAAAGTAACTAACTTCAGAATCGTCATGAATGTTTAATAGAGCGGATAAAAGGTATTAACACCGAAAGCCGATAAAATGCTTCAGGTATTCATGAAATTTAAAAATATGGTCTTCAATATATCCAGCGGAGTGGCAGAAAATCGTGACTCTTTGATTATTTCGTGCCACCTAAACGAATGCTGACAGGTTTATTAACTTAGCACCACCTTGCCACCCCGATCGATGGAATTCCACTGTATCATCGAATATGCCGTCAAGCCTTTGTTCTCCTAATTACATAACAATGGTTATAGACAGGCCAACCGCGGGATGAAGTAACAACACTCTCATTAGCCTTTATCAATGTTCGAGAACCACAAGAAAGCTGTGATGACTCAGTGCCCTGTATCTTCATTATTGTTACATTCCCCGTTACGTGTTGTTCATCGTTAAATTAATAATGATTGAAAACAACAATTTATGTTTCGGGTGATTTGCGTGGTTATATGATTATTTTTTTATGGTGGTAGATAAATATTGTGGTGTTACGGTGTATTTTAGTATGAAGGTTTTTATTGTGGTATTCAAGTATTTGGTGAATACATGTACTCGAGTACTTAGGTTATGAGTACTAGTACTCGAGTACTTAGGTTACGAGTATCAGTACTCAAGTACTTAGATCTGCAAGTACTAAAATCCAAGTACTCAAATTACAAGTACCAGTACTCGAGTACTAGTATTATTAATTACTTATATCTCAAATATCTGAGTACTTAATCATAGCTATATTTACGTCTTGAGTACTTTTAGTTCAAATATTCCCATCTCGAGTACTTAGAGTCTTACATAAGTAGTTACTTAAGTACTCACTTAAGTAGTACAAGTACTTGAGTACTTACCCGAGTATTCAAGTATTCACGTATAAAGTACTTATACTTTGAGTACCGGTATTCGAATACATATCAAGTACTTATACGTTGAGTACCGATATTTAAATACATATCAAGTACTTACAGTTTGAGTACCTGTACTCAAGTACTTACGTCTCAAGTACGTTTCCTATAATTCCTAAAAGATGTCAACTTTACCGTGCACAAGAAACTTTCATGAGTCAAATTTCAATTTAATCCCCGAACAAAAGACTGCAATAAAACGAGTTGTTCCCTTAAGACTGAAATTACAAAAGTTCGCCCGTGCGGAACGAAAATCTGAAAAATGAAATGGAAACACGAGATACTTTTTTTTGGTCGATGAAATTCATCGCAGCAGCGAGTAAACTCATTTTTCCTCTCGAAATTCGTTCACGATTCATTTTATTTTCTTCGTGCAGCGCGTCGTGCTTTTCCCACGCGAAGCAGCGGCGATTTCCTGGCCACAAGAACCGGCGCGGGTTTTGTTGGACACGAGGATGCCATGAAACGCCGAATCCCAAATAATTGGATGCACAACAACGGGACGATAAAGACGAAATGAATTCGCGATCCCGAATTTGTCGACGCGAGTGTCCCTGTTATTAGACGCCTGCCGTTTGATCAGTTGCTCATTGTACTCGCCGTTTGCAATAAAGGAGGAATTATCGATAAACTGCCGTACAGGAAATTGCCGGTTTACGGAATTAATGTTGCGACGATAAAAAACGCCCGGGTCGTTTGAACTGCTCGCTCGGAAAATTGAACAGTATTTTATACAAAAATAGATTCGGTGACGTGCTACTAAATTCCAAGGATTTACGATTCTGGTAATTTATAATTACTAGGGTTAAAAATGACGACCACGTACAGGGAGATATTTCAGCAAAATTTATAATACCTTCTGTGACATTCGCGGTTGTGACGAGGACAAACAATTTTAAATGTTTGTACAATTTATGAATATTTCTGTTACAAATGCTCTTGAATTGTATCGAAAAATTACTGCACAGATGGACAAATATTTCATTACTTATAGAGTGTTAATAACATTGTATATCATTTGAATATAGTTCGATGTTAAAGCGGACTTTCTTGTACAAACATGAAATTTCATTTGACGGAAAATTGATATAGTGATTCAATAGAAGTGGGACGTTCGCGAGAGTGACTTGCACCTCAGACAGCAGTGAAGTAAATCTAATGAGAATTTAACGACGCGATTCGGTCGGTCGTGAACTCTGAAAATCGATGGATATCTGTTCTCGTAAGTAGCGAACGCGAACTGACAATTATTTCATGGACGAAATTTTAACGATTGATGGAAATGTATAAAATCGACGTTAAACTGTTCCATTATTCAAGTTAAATATATAACCAGTGTAAAAGTCAAGAATTTGCGTTGAATTCAAGACGTCGATTATTTATGAACTGAATACAGGTATTCGAGGACTTAAACACTGAGTATTTAGGCATTCGGTGCAAATATTCTTATAATTAATTCTTACCGAATACAAGTAATCGAGTATTTGAGTACCGGTACTCGTGTACTTAGGTGTCGAATACCAGTACTCAAGTACTTAGTCCACGAATAGCAGTACTCATGTATTGAATACCAGTGGTCGAGTATTTAGTTGACGGATACTTACATTCTGAGTCCGAACGCGTGTACTTGCATTCTAGTTCTTATGCTCTGAATGAACTGATATTCGAATAATAAAATATCGAGTTCCTACATTCTGAGTACGAGTATCCGAGTACCTGTGTAAGTTGTACTTTATGTATGGAGTACGTGTACCATATGCAAGTACTCATTGAGTACCAGTATCCCAGTATTGCACCTTGAGTACTAAAGCATTTGCACATCGAGTACCAGTATCAAAAATGTCCTCATTGAGTACCGGTATTCGAATACCTTATACTAATGTACGAATGTACTAATGTACATATAAGTATACTAATACTTCATTAAATATTTACGTACAAAATATAAGTATCCATTTAAATTTCAAGTACAAAGTATTAAGTATCAAATGATCCAAATACGGAGTTTATCAGCGCCACGATATCGTATTTCTCCTCTCGTTTAACCGAAAGTTGTCCGCAGTTAAATAGAAGTATAAAGTGAAATTGGTCGTCGGCCGTAAATCTTCGAAAATAAAATTTCGCCACGTAAACGTATCAGATTCATTGAATCCTGTCAGTTCGAATTTAGAGCGCATTTTTTCACGTTCATAATGGCCTCGTAAGAAGTTGAAAATCGACGTGCTGATGTTTGCTTTTTCGTGCTCCAGTTTCGACTGTTACTTATTGGAACGTGACAACGTTCCAGGAAACTCATGAGATTTTATACTCCGCAAAGGATGTTTATGTGCAGCAGTCGCGGGCCAGAGTGACCCAGTTTCGAACAGTCTTTTAACACAATCGGGTAGCGCATCTAGAGTGATGATCTCGTTGGATAAAAACGATTTAAAACCGGCTACGTGCCACGCTCGATGAATTAAATGCTCTAACAACCGTACGAAATTTCTTGTTTACTTGCTGAAAAACAGATACGAGCAATTATTTTTATAATTTCCCCGGTGAACCGTACATTCATTTATTCTTTCTCGCTGATTTTAGACGAATGACATTTTTCGCTGATTTAATGGATATTGATAGCGGGGGGGGGGGGGGGGGGGGGGGGGGGCTGCAGATTTATTTTTCGGTTATCGATATTGGAGTGATGGGATACATATAACGAATAATACGATGGTCGAGTATCGATCGGTCAACGGCAGTCACGAAATACGGGAAAAGAATGGAAATAACAAACATTAGCATAAATTTACATTCGTACGAAATGAACGGGAAGAAAATAGAGAAAATTTTCTTCCCGTCCTGTTTCTTTACCCCGACTTGATTCCTTGACAACGGAAAATGAACTGCCTGTGTCTCGTGAAACTTCGCTCCACAATGTGATTAAAGACACGCCCCAAAAGATTTCATGGAAATTAGCTTAGCGAATAGGTCACAGTAGTTTCTGTTGTACTATATTCTCTATTCTCTGGTTTCCAATTTATAAGATAATTCAATTTGTCAATTCTTCAATTTCTCAATTTTTCAATTCTTTAATTCGGTAGTTTTTCAGTTCACCATCTTTAAAATTTTTCAACTTTTCAGATTTCCAATTTTTCAATTCTTCAATTTTTCAATTCTTCAATTTTTCAATTATTCAATTCTTTCATTTTTCAATTCTTCAATTTTTCTATTCTTCAATTTTTCAATTTTTCAATTATTCAATTTTTCAATTATTCAATTCTTTCATTTTTCAATTATTCAATTCTTTCATTTTTCAATTCTTCAATTCTTTCATTTTTTAATTCTTCAAATCTTCAATTTTTCTAAATTTCAATTCTTGGATATTTCACTTTTTCAACATTTGAGTTTTTCAAACATTCAAATTTCCATGTTCCCAAATCCCCACACATCGAGATGTCAAATATTTGCTGAAAACAATGAACAGCGTTGAAATTGCTTTGATTTTACATGATAAATCCTTCTGTGCATTTTCGATTTGAATACGAAACCTCGTACAAACGTGTAGACAGATTTCGCTGCACTTTCAAGCTTCGAAACTATGGTATTATCGGAAACCACGTACAACGGGAAACACGGTACCGACGGTACGAATAATTCTCTACCTCGAAAATCGACAGAACGGAACGAACGTTAAAACAACTGCAACATTAATTTGTCGTTCTCGTTTTTTTTGTGTGTTCGCAGCCACGGAGGAATTGGGGAGCAGTATGAGTACCACCCTACCGTCCGCACCAACAGAACTCTCGCAATTCCCGAAGCTTTGCGAGCTACGACGAAAGTTTCCTGTTCTATATCGCGTGGAGTTTCAGGTGAGGACAATAAATTTCACCGCACCTTCACTCGATCCCCTTTCAACGTTTCCCAAGCTTATTTCTCGCTTTCGATAAGACTGCCAACTTTTGCCGTGACCGTGTGGCAACTTGAGTAAATATTCGAACGTTTATGACGGAATACTGCCACGAATATAAAGCTGGATAAAGATTTATTAGTTTTCTTTTGAAAGGAGGGAAAATTCAAAAGCTTGTTAAGTATATACCACAGAAGCATTTGTTGTATGTAACTCGGTACAATTTTTAATTATTTTCGATCAATATTAGGGAGAGTAGTGTGCACAGTTTACGAAAAAGTTTGTACAAAGCATCAGAATTTGTTTTTCAATAACTAGATATTGTGTACGAACTTTTTATGTATTGGGTACTCAAGATTGAGTACAGGTATTCGAGTACTCACGTAAATACCGGTATTTGAGTACTTATGTATCAGGTACTAATTGAATGTTCATTTTCTGAATATTAGTACATTAGGTATAAGTATTTCGGTACTTACGTTAGAATACTTACGTGTAGAGTACCAGTATTCGAGGACTCACGAATCGAATACCAGTACTCAAGTCATGAATATCTAAGTACCTAGTACCTAAGTCCTTAGTACCTATGTCCCACACACCTATGTTCTCAATATCTATGTCCCTAATACCTATGTTCCCAGTATCTATGTCCCTACTGCCTATGTCCCTAGTACCTATGTCCCTAATACCTATGTTCCTAATTCCTATATCCCTAGTACCAATATCCCTAGTACCAATATTCCTAGTACCTATATCCCCAGTACCTATGTCCCCAATACCTATGTCCCTATTACCTATGTCCCTAATACCTAAATCCCAAGTACGTAAATCCTGAGTACATAAGTCCCGAGTACTTACTCATAGAATACCAATATTTCAATACTTTCATCGTATTCATATTTTGTGTGGAATACCGGTATCCGAGTATTGATGCGACGAATACCAGTACTCGAATACTTATTCAATGAGTACCGGTATTCATTCGACTCAGAAAACATTCTCATCGCGTACCAGTATTTAAGAATTATAAACGTCGATATTTCCCCTTCACGGTTTCGTACCTATATTAATAACGTCTGTTATTTTCCATTCAATAATTTCCATCCTTCGTTCCTTATTTTCCTCCAAATATCTTGCTGCTATTCCATAACTCTGACGAATTTTAGCCCATCGCAAATTGAACGGAACACCCGAGACAACATGATCATCGGACAGTTTGCACAGTGTCAAACAATAATTCGAAACGACATATCTAATATTACCGACTCTATTAAATTACACGTGAAATTCGTTTCCATCCTACGTGTAGCAAACGCATCGCGTATTCAGCCTCGGCGACTACGGAGTGCCTTTAAGGTAGGCAGGCAGCCAAGACAGAGGAAGACGAGAGCGGAGAAGATGACATCCAGGAGACAAAGCGATCCCACGAGAATAGGCGGTGGTATCGGTTTCTCATTAGACTGCCATTTTGGTGTACGAATTCTAGACCGTTCGCTTCAAGACGTAGAGCACCTGACATAGAGCAGAGAACAGTCGGAAAGTCACTTCGACGAAGTTCCTTTAATCTAACTTCCTGGGGAACGTCTCCAATTCGGAAATTCGAAAAATTATTAACTCATGGAACTGTGACAAATTGTGAAAAATTATGAAACTCATGGAACTGTAACAAATTGGGAAAAATTATGAAACTTATGACACTGTGAACAATTATGGAAAATTGCGAGAAATTATGAAACCTGTGAAACTGAAAAATTATGAAACTTATGAAACTGTGAAAAATTATGAAAATTATAGAGCTATGACAAATTATCAAAAATTCTAAAAAATTACGAATGTTTTGGAATATTACGTGTTGCATAATTTTTGTTTGCAATCTCAATTCACTTTAAGAAGTTAACATAAATCCCCAAAGGTTGAACAACTTTTTGAATTCGTTTTTTAACTAGCAATCTGTAAGAGAAAGAAAGTTTTTAATTAAATTTATTAAACGGTTAAGTTTCATCAGCTGTTTAAACAATTTACGAAAGTTATGGGCAAAGATATTAAGTTTGTCTAAGATACATCTTCTCGAAATCTTGATCTTGAATTTCCGGGGTCGGAGATGTTCTGTTTAATTTATATCTGAGTGACGTTGCCAGTCTATAACTTAGCTTGACATTTCAAGTGCCACTGTACTCGATATTTCAACATCATTGTTTCAACATTTCGTGTTTTGCGTTGTTTTGTTTGCAGACAGCAACGAAGGTGGAGACGCACTCGTGTAGACACGCCACGAAGCCAGCGAACAAGGAGAAGAATCAGAACCAGAAATGTATTCCTTGTAAGTGACCTTGAGAATTGTTCAAATAAAAAATTGTAACTATTATTTTATGCTTTGACAAGATTATATTTTTATTTGTTTCTGTACGCAGACGACTATAACAGGGTGGTGTTAGAAACGATCGAAGGCGAACCTGATTCCGATTATGTTAACGCATCCTACGTAGATGTGAGTGCCTAAAAATTACTATAAATATGATCCGGTATCAGACAGAATTTACAGTCGGCTATTTTTACCCGTAACATTTCGATCCGAAGGAAATTCGATACATTATCTACGAGATCTTAACGATCCTTTCACCAGGAGTTCTACACGTTTCTTAAATTAAACTTGTACGAAATTCCTTGGGACGATCGTTGTTATCGCTGGGGTATATTAAAGGTCAAGCTCAAGGTTGACTGTAATGACAACCCCCGAACATGATATTGCGACGGCAGCGTTTGAATAATTCATAATCTGTTACCCAAAATAGCGTACGAAATGTCGCTGTATACTTACAACACTTCTATCTTAGAGTTGCTTTAGATACACTTTGAGTAGTTGAGTACCAAGTATTCATGTACTCAAGCAAGTATCTGTGTAATTCAGAATATGAGTACCGGTATTCAAACATTTTGATATTTAATGTGGAGGCACTCAATTTGTATATCTGACAATGGTGAATCTTGAGTACAAGTATTTGTGGTTGTACTCAATATTATAATACTGACTTTTGAGTACAAGTATTTGAGTACATTTACTTGAATATATTTACTGCAGTGCAAATACTTAATTACATCTTGAATGCAAATACTTCAATACGTGTACTTGAATACAAGTACTTGAGTGCAGGTACTTGAATACATGTACTTGAGTACAAGTATTTGAGTAGACGTACTTGAGTACAAGTATTCGAGTAGATATACTTGAGTGCAGGTACTTGAGTAAATGTACTCGAGTGCAGATACTTGAGTAGATGTACTTGAGTACAGGTACTTAAATACTTGCATTTGAGTACAGGTATTCAAATACCTTCATCTTGAATACTTATGCAAAGGGTACTTATGCATCAAGTGTCTGTATCCAATGTATCAGATACCAGTATCCTAATTATCATGCATTGAGTACATGTATTCGTTTGTATAAGTAGAATACAGGTATTTAAGTACTTCAATACTGAATACTTGAGCATCAAGTATAAATATCCATACACGTATGCAATCAATTGAAGTACACAGCTAGTATTAAGTACTTGAATACCAAGTGATTTAAATATCAAACATGCTTTGTACTCAAGTACTCCCAATCTTCTTAAAATATTTAGAAATTAGGAAGAATTTAAATGTTGTAGTGCTTAAATATTTCCAGAGTACCATCAAGTACCATGTTCCATTATCAGAGCTCGAAATAGGTTATATAAGACTCCGTATGACACAGTTTGAATATCGAGTACCCAAATACATCCGCACCGAATAAGAACATTCCAAGTTGGCGCGAAGTTCACTTTATCCCGATATTGTTTCAGAGTATATTGAAACCGAATGCTTACATCGTGACTCAGGGACCCATGGAGAACACGGTAACAGAATTCTGGCGAATGGTTTGGCAAGAGAAGGCATGCTGCATCGTGATGCTAACAAAAACGTTCGACTTCATCAGGGTGAGAAAATCGATCGTAAATCCTGCGTATACAAACAGCAATTTGTACGATGCCCGAAGAAAAACCGCGGACAACAACATCGCCGAATTTGTTGTCGATCTTCGTGATTGTTTGTTCGAACGTGTTTATTTTAGTATTCGGCTGATTTTCAGCCGGCGCTAGGCTATATTGTTTTGAACGCGTTCGTGTCTGACGAACGATAACCAACGAGTCGGTCGAATCGATTTCAGGTGATGTGTGTCCAATATTGGCCCGCGAGCAAAGACAAGGACGAAGAGTACGGCGGTATCGGGGTTTCCGTGTTGAAGGAAGAGGAACTGGCCAATTTTCACATACGAACGATAAAGCTGTACAAGAAAAACGAGAACGACGTGAGTGCACTTTCCGCGTTTCACAGATTTATTTGCCAGTCGTGAAACGTTCGATATAAACGGGGCGCACATGTTTACCTATGGGGTGCGAACACATTTTAATCGTTCGAATATGTGCATTGGATGGTCTTCGGTACGGTAGACTCTCGTTATATCGCCATCGTTTTTATTGCCGCGCTGTTTCGAATTTAGACATTTGGGGACTTGAGTAGAACTTTGGGGAGATGGTAATTAGGGATTTTGGGTTTTGGGATTTTCGGATTCTGTTAATTCAGAATATGGAAATTTAAAAATTTGAGAATTAAAAATTAGTCAATTGAAAAATTGAATAATTGAAAAATTAAAAAATTGAATAATTGCATAACTGAATAATTGAATAATTGAAGAATTGAAGAATTGAAAAATTGAATAATTGAAAAATCTAAAAATTGATCAATAAAAATATTAAAAAATTTGAGACTTATGATATCTAAAAATTGGAAGATTAGAAAATATGAAAGTAGGTCAATTTTAAAACTTGAAAGTATAAAAATAGCATCACCGTGTGAAAATTTATACCAGCCATTGCTCATACGAGATACATTAAATTCACCGTATTAATCTACAGTAAATCAACCGGTGATAGGAGCCGTATTTCACTCGCAAAGAATCACCCTTTATCTCCACTCAATTTCGTTACAAATTGCACTTTATAATGCATCAGACAAAGTCGAATAATTTCCAATATAGTGTAAGGAAGTCTGAACTGACAGAAACTCGCGAACGTGGAAACTTTTGTCTGGGAAGTGGACCAGCACGCGGGGTTCCAGCAAGACTGAAATTGAAGACAGAAGTTGGTAAAAAGTTGGCGGAATTAACTAGCGAGGAACTAGTCTTGCAGCAACGTTGAAACTGGGTGAATGTAAAACTATACGGATGAGAGATAGTGGATGACGAGATGATAAGTTTACTCGAACGACTGTTACGTAAGGGTTAATTTTATTAGCACACAGGAAATGGAATGAAAACAGGATGATTCCTACCCAAATTACCATCGACACATTCCATGTTTTCGTTGGTCGTTCGATTGTTTGATGTAGGGATTATTCGTTATTAGTTGGTTAGGGAAATTATTGGTTATTGATTAATAGCGTTGCAATTCCGGTATGTGTCACATGATTAATATATCTTATAAGGATACAACATGAAATAATATTGGTTTTGTACCATGTGTATTGATTTCTTTGTTGATACAGGCGGTTAATCAATATTCGATAAATGGAAAATGTCATGCAAAGCTGTCTACTTATTCGTATTTTGCTGTATAGCATAGGTGTGCTTTGAAATTATGTTATACATTGTTATGGAACAATGTTTCAACCTTTAACAATAAGTACCAATACCAAGTATCAAATATCAAGGATTACCTATCAAGTTTCAAATATCAAGTTTCAAGTATCAGTATCAAACATCAGTATCAAATGTCAAGTATCATCTATCAAGGATCAAATATCAGTATCAAATATCAAGTATCATCTATCAAGGATCAAATATCAAGTATCAAATATCAAGTTTCAAATATCAGTATCAAATGTCAAGTATCATCTATCAAGGATCAAATATCAAGTATCAAATATCAGTATCAAATATCAGTATCAAATGTCAAGTATCAAATATCAAGGATCATCTGTCAAGGATTAAATATCAAGTATCAAATATCAAGTTTCAAATATCAGTATCAAATATCAAGTACCAATTCAAAATACCAAGTACCAAGTACCAAGTACCAAGTACTGACTACTAACTACCAAGTACTAACTATCAACTATTGAGTACCAAATACCAAGTACTGACTACTAACTACCAAGTACCAAATATCAAGTATCAAATACCAAGTACTAAGTACTAGATACAAGGTATCAAACACGAACTACTAAGAACGTATTACCAAGTATCAAATTTTAAACATCAGTTACCAAGTCTCAAGTACTAGATACCAAGTACCAAGTACCAAACACGAACTACCAAGTAAGAAATACCAAATATCAAGTACCATATACTAACAACTACCAAGTCCTAAGTACCACCTACCAACTAACATGAGTACTAACTACCAAGTACTAAGTACCACCTACCAACTAACATGAGTACTAACTACCAAGTATAAAATATCAAATACCAAGTATTTTACTCCAAATACCAAGTACCAAATTGCAATACTAATCAGTAAAAAAAAAAAATCGTATTAATCGGAACAAACTAGCCAGAGTTATTAGTCTACGTTCTATTTACACTAAGTTGGTAATTCGTGACACAGGTTGAACCGAATGTTATAATTCAAACGGGGTTAATAACGAACGTGTAAAGTCGCACCGTTACGTTGGCCGAAACTCGTGGCAAACGCGGCCACCGCCCAGTTCCTAATTACACGAAAGCAGCGTGTTTGACGAAGCGTTAATATATACCGTCGCCGTAAAGTACTTGCACGAGACGTGTCGTCGCGAGAACGTGAAATAGCACGTGGTGGCTCGTTAACGTCGCGTGTTTGATCTTTGCCGGTCAGCCCGTCGTCGCGAACCATCAAACATTAACGCGTCCGGTAGAATCAATCTTTTAACGGAGTGTCTGGCGAACGCAACACGATAATTGCTGGCAAGATTTACCGACGATGGAAAATTCAGAGCGACTCCGCTGCTCCCTGAATAGCAACTTCTGCATAATACGCGAACCGGGAAGATTCTGTTCCGTGACAGTTAAACGGGAACGAGATTGTTGTCGGCCAATATTGCAACAGACAATTCGTCCGCGAATGTAACTCCGAGTACTTACTACGTTCGAATATACAACGGGGCCAAGTTTAGGTAATTTAACTTCGGGGACTTTACCTTTGAGGCTCTTACGGGTGATTTACCGCTTGTCTCGCAGGGCTTGAATCTATAACTACGTTATAGATGTCCATTAATGCTTTTCGGTTCTTGTAACCCTATCGCGTCTCTAACGAGAAATTACTGGTACGATTATATTTCAGAATTTTTTTTGTTATTTATAAAATTACTTAATTTTGCATTTCTGTTAGCATTTGATGGAGTGGTGCATGTATTATATCGCCATGTATAATTAAGTTACCGTACATTATATTATCGCGTGCACAATTACCATGTGTGAACTTTTCACGCGGAAAATTGACAAGTGCAAAATTGCAACGTACAGAATTGTGACATGTAGGATTGCAACGCGTAGAATTACAATACGTAGAATTTTCACGCGTTGTATTGCCACACACATAATTTTCATACGTGGATTTACCATGCGTTATATTGCCATGAGTAGAACTTGCATGCATTGTATCGCTACATATAGAATTTCCTAGCGTAGAATGTTCATGTGCAGAATTTCTACGCGTTTTATCGCCACGAGTAGAATTTTCACGCGTTATATCGCCACGCGTAGAATTCCCACGCGTTATATCGCCACGAGTACAATTCTACGTGTTATATTGCCACGAGTAGAATTCCCACGCGTTATATCGCCATGGGTAGAATTCTACGTGTTATATCGCCATGCGTAGAATTTCTACGCGTTATATCGCCACGAGTAGAATTTCGGCGCGTTATATCGCCACGAGTAGAAATTTCCACGCGTTATATCTCCATACGTAGAATTTCCACGCGTTATATCGCCACGAGTAGAATTTCGACGCGTTATATCGCCATGCGTAGACATACCATGCGTTATATCACCACGAGTTGAATTTCCACGCGTTATATCGCCGTTTGTAGAATTTCCACGCGTTATATCGCCACGTATAGAATTTGCACGCATTGTATCGCCACGTGCAAAATTTCCATGCATTATATTGTCATAGATTTTCCAACGCATTATATGCACTTCCAAAAATTGTCCATCCCAATAACCCCGTTTGCAGCAATATAACAAGAGTCTACACAAATGTACAAATGAAAATATACAGAAACGTAAATCTGCATTTATTAAAACTCCGAAATATTTTCATACGAACGAACATTTTCCGATTCATATCAATTTTCACCGAAATTTCAGGAAATCACAGAGGAGAGAACATTGTTACAATTCCATTATACGGAATGGCATTCGCACACGTGTCCATTTGGAAACGCGGTTTTAGAGTTTCGCCGGCGAGTAAGAGCGGTGGTCGGATCCACCATAAAGAACGAGTCGGGACCCATGGTAGTTCACTGCAAGTAAGTATCCAATATCCGGTGGGAACATAATAAATCTTAAATATTCAACGAAAATGTACTCTACCGAAGTGACGGCGGAGGAAGATCAGGAGTGTACTTGGCGATAGATGCAAATATGGAGCTGGCCGAGGAGGAGGACGCTTTCGACGTCTTCGGCTACTTGAAGAAGTTGAGGCAAAGCAGAAGAGGTCTTATCGAGAACTTGGTGAGTTCTGACGGTCCCTTCAAACGGCGAAATTTGATTCTCAGCAAATTTATTCATTCCAAAGGAAACTATCCTTTCTTCTTTGTGTATCATTTTTGGCAGACGCGCTCGATAATGTGCCATATATCGGACAGTCGCGAACGTATGCGCATATTTCCTCGAACTGCTATTAATGACGGGGTTAGGTGTCCATGTATTCGATATTTCAGTCACATGCTTCTACGAAACGTTATTGATGATAAGGTTAAATGTGCCATATGTTAAACGTGTGAGACACGCGGTCCAACTTCCTTGATATTTTATTGATGGACTTGAACGCGCGTATGTTGGACATTTGTTATGGATGATGGACTTAAATGTGCCATATATTCAACGTGCAAGACACACGGCCCTATTTCTTTGATACTTTATCGATGGCATCGAATATACATATGTTGGATGTTATTGATGATGGGCTAAATGTGTCATATATTGGACATTTGAGTTTCTCTCTAAAATATTGATGGGATTAGATGAGACGGATATTGAATATTTAAGACGTGTGGATACTTTTATCATATGTGATCGAGGATGTTGGATCACATATTAAACATTTGTGACACGTGTATTTTGTTGATGTTAGGTGACTCACATATTGAATATTTGAGACACATTTTGTTGATGTAGTTAGGTGACTCACATATTGAACATATGAGACACATGTATTGATGTGGTTAGATGACTCACATTGAACATATGAGACACATGTATTGATGTGGTTAGGTGACTCACATTGAACATATGAGACACATGTATTGATGTGGTTAGGTGACTCACATATTGAACATTTGACACACATGTATTTTGTTGATGTGGTTAGGTGGCTCACATATTGAGTATTTGAAACACATGTATTTTGTATGTATACATGTAAGTGTACATGTCCATTAACAATGTATGTTTTAATTTATTAATAACGTATGTTACAGTACAAAAATATGAAACGATTCTAGGATTAAATGAAATTTTATCCAAAATGATTTCGGAATTTTATGAAACGAGTTGATTTTTCGTCCAAAATCTGTCTCAGGAACAGTACAAATTCGTGTACGACACGTTGGAGGAGTTCGTAGTGTGCGGCACATCGTGGTTTCCGGTTTCCGAGCTATCCCAGCGTCTCAAGCAAAAGAGCATAAAAAATCCCATAACCAAGATGAATGAATATCAACGAGAATATCAGCAGATTTGTAAGCAAACGCCGCGTTTTACGATCGGGGATTGCGCCGGAGGACACAGGGCCGACAACAGGGAAAAAAATAGGGACGTTTTAGTAGTGCCACGTAAGTCCAGCCGGAAGTACAACTCTTTTTAAGTCGATATTTCGAATAAATCTTCGTTTTATTTATGGTTAGTTTTAACGATGATTTTTCCCACTTTAGCTGACAATTTTCGACCGTACCTCACCAGCTTCCAGGGTAACAGTTACACTGACTATATAAACGCTGTTTTTGTGGACGTAAGTTTAATTATAGATGAAAACTTCTTTTGTCAACTATTACTTTATTTTTTATTTGTATATTAAATTGTTGTACACACCAGCATGTGGACTCTTGGGAGCTGAGAAGATGGCAGATGACTGTAATTCACCCTAATACTGTATATTTACCTCAAATGTACATTTACCATATATTTATCATAAACATATTTTTTATGCATGAATACAACTTGTCAGCCATCTTGTCAGCCATCAACAGTATTTCGTTTCACTTTTGAAAGCAGTGAAAAATGGTAACTTTGTGAAATGTGATAGTACATTTGATCTGTTCAAAGATTTTTCTGTTTAATACAGTTGTTTACTACACAGATAAAAACTGGATTGTTTTCATCCATTGCTATTTCCGTTGAGTTATCACGAGCTAATATCTATATAGTTTCTAAAAGTACATTTTCGACAGGGTTATACGAAACCCAGGGAGTATATTGTAACGGAATGGCCACTTCGACACACGTGCGGTGAGTTCTGGTCGCTGGTTTACGACTACGAGTGTGCAGCGGTGGTGGTACTTTGTGTACCACCGCCCGGCTCCACAAACTTCCCAAGCTTTTGGCCCGAGGGAAAACACTCGAAGAAATACGGCCCTGTATTCACCATTGATCACATCAGTCACAATCACTATACCAACATCAAAACATGGGTGAGACCAAGTTACTACACTTTCACTTCCCACTTTAAATTAAATATATTTATGAATTTTTGAATTTGATAATTTTACATTTTCTGTTTTCAAATTTCTAAATTTATAAGTTTCCAAGTTCCCAAATTGTCAGATTCCCAAATTTACAAATTCCTATATCTCCAAATTCTCAAATTTCCAAATTCCTATATCTCCAAATTCCCAAATCTCCAAATTCTCAAATCTCCAAATTCCCAAATTTCCAAATTCCTATATCTCCAAATTCCCATATCGCCAAATTCTCAAATCTCCAAATTCCTAAATCTCCAAATTCCCAAATCTCCAAATTCCCAAATCTCCAAATTCTCAAATCTCCAAATTCCCAAATCTCCAAATTCCCAAATCTCCAAATTCCCAAATCTCCAAATTCCCAAATCTCCAAATTCCCAAATCTCCAAATTCCCAAATCTCCAAATTCCTATACCTCCAAATTCCCAAATCTCCAAATTCCCAAATCTCCAAATTCCCAAATTTCCAAATTCCTATATCTCCAAATTTCCAAATCTCTAAATTCCTATATCTCCAAATTCCCAAATCCCCAAATTCCTATATCTCCAAATTCCCAAATCTCCAATTTCCCAAATCTCCAAATTCCTATATCTCCATATTCCCAAATCTCCAAATTCCCAAATCTCCAAATTACCAAAATCCCCCATTCCCAAATTAAAAATTCCCAACATAATAAACCAACCATAAAAATCGCCAAAACATTCTCCCAACAGATTTTCAGGATAAACAAGAAAATAGTGTCCCTAACCGAGCTGATGGCAGGAGTGAAGGCTCCCCCAAAGACGGTTCAGCTGTTTCAATTAACCTGCTGGCCGATGGGTCACAAGGTGCCAACATCGACGAACAGTTTGGTAGAGCTGATGAATATGGTTGAAAGATGGAGGCAACGAACGGATTATGGACCTGTCGCCGTTGTTTCGCCGGATGGGAGAAGTCGTTGCGGCGTGTATTGCGCCGCAAACGCGTGCATAGAACAGGTCATTCAACATGGGGAAGTGGACATTTTCCAGGCAGTTAAAACCGTACGCAGACACAGGCCTCAGCTCGTAGAGAACATGGTAAATGCTCGTAAATACCTGGAGTTGTGGAGTATATTACGGTTTCTGATACTTCTTCACTTAACTGTTCTGGGTTAAACCGTAGTAGATATTATAACAAAGTGGATATCATGGGGAATGAGATAATTGGATATTTTATCGTTTTAGGCTGGTTTGCCTTATTGTCTCCGATTAGATATGTGGAAGTTTGTATGATATTTGTGTTCTTTTATTGCTATGGATCAATATCTGTGTGGTAAAGAAAGAACGTTATAACGCATTCAAACCCAGCCGTGTTAAAACACATTGCTCGGTGGTTACAGTGACAAAGGCTAAGGGTCTAATTTGATAAGAGCTCGCTGCACATTTCACCTATACAGTGTCCCACTTAAGTTGAACATCTAATTATCCTGACCTTTATAGTCATGACTTCAGAATAGACTTTTTCGTCATTAAACCTATAGCAATATGATTCTGTTAATATCTATGATTCATAGAAATCATAGATGCTTAGATGGGACAAAATGTACCATCAGCGCCAAGTACTATCTACATCTTGTCCGTTTTTCTTCCAGACGGAATACAAATACTGCTACGACCTGGTGCTGCACTACGTGCTACACTACCTGAACAAGGACATGAACGAGAAAAAGTGAGAAAGCGAGTTGAGGGACGAGCTGTGGTTTATCGAGTTTGGTCGCGGAGCGGCGCTGCCTCTGACTCCGGAGGAGGCCCCAGCGGATGGTGAGCCTATGGTGCCGTGTGCCCAGGGCCGTGTGATAGTGGAGACAGCAAGGCCAGCGCCGCCGTACTTCGCCATGTGCTCGGGGTACCGCAGACAAGTGACCAGCATCAGTACGCCAAACGAGATGGTGGCTAGTGTGTCGGGGACGACGTCGTCGAGCGCCACGCAGACGGACCAGCAGTCGACGTCGTCGAGCAGCAGGGGCGCCATCAGCAAGAACGCGGCGATCTTGGGCCACGGTAACGCAGCCAGGCCGGAGGACCTTGGCGTGACGCCGTGGTACCTCGAGGACTATCCCACCATAGACTCCTCGCCGGGACCTACGGATCGTGGCTCGTATCCCTCGTACTCCCACGTGGAAGCGGAGACGAGGCCGGAGGCTGTCTCGACGAGGAACAGCAGCTTCGAGAGCGAGTACCCTCGTCCCTCGGTGAGCACCGCGCCCAGAAAGGCCTACATGGACCTGAGAGACGCCATCGCCCTGCTGGACGAAACCTGCCCGAACCAGGAACCCAGTCCGTCCCTCACACCGAGAACCCCACTGACGCCGCACCCGCGGAACAAACGGGCCAGATCCAAGAGCAGCGACAACTCGTCCAACTACAGCAACGACAGGCTGAGCGACCGTTCGTTCGAGAACACGCGAACCCAGGACAAGGAGAAGAAGAGGCCATTCCTTAAGAAGATCGGCATATCCAAGACGGAGGACAAGCCTTTCCTCGCGAAGCTGGCGCCTAAGATCATAGGCAAGCCGTACCTGGAGAAGATCGGACCCAGCAAGGCCGTCGAGAAGCCCTTCCTTGACAAGATAGGCTCCTCGAAGACGTTGGACAAGTTCACCTTCGACACCCCCAGGTACGATAGGAGAAGTAAGGACGAGGTTAAGAAGACTCCAGAGACGAAAAAGCCTGAGGAACGGAAGACGCAGAAGGTTATGAAGATGGAGTCGTTCAGCATCGAGAGGAGGCGGTCTGGCAAGGGTCACCTGCTGAAGATGTACTCTTTCGAAACCGAGGATCTCGAGTCCACTGTCCAGGCGAAGGATCTTCGAGATCCACTTCGGGGAGCCTCTCTGGACGACGTTCTTGACTCCGGTCCTAGTTCTTTACCATTAGAAACCATAACGGACGAGACACCGAAGCCTAAGACGAAGGAGCGAACCGTAAACGGAGCAGAGTTGCTGAAGTGTCGCGTTACCACCAGCGAGGAGATCATCTTCTCCAGCACGAGCTTCGGCTCGGACAAGGAACCCAGCAGCTGGGGGAGCTCCCCGAGGAAGAAGTGGCAGTCTAGGAAGGACACGGGCACTCCAAAGACACCCACACATCGCAAGGTCGTTCAGAGCTCTCCACGCAGCGACGATAGTGTCCCTAACTCGCCGACGAAGCGGCCAATATCCTCCACCTTGCCGGACCGCCCGGAGGACTCGCAAGTTGAGACCTCGAACAGGACTTGCTCCCCGATGAAGACCAGGAGACAGACGTATGAAGACTTGTTGAATAGGTACTCGAAGAACGAAGATAAACCCAGTCACAAGCAGTTCGAAAGACGAGGCATCTCCTCGGACAATCTGTTGTCCAAGGACCGTTCTCTGGCGACGTCCATCTACCAAGGTGAGGACCAAGTGGAGAAGAGGGAGGCGACATCCGAAGACTCGCTGGCGCACCACATCGCCCAGGAATACACCAAAGAAACCTTCAAGCAGCTGCAGGACAAGTTCAAACACCATGAAGTACCTACGGAGACGTATGCAGACTTCAAGCGCCGGACCCGAGGAGGCACCGTGCAGAGTATAATTGCCAGACAAGAAAGGCTGAAGAACAACGTTGACACTCATGAAGATCCACAAAATTTGAAGAGCAAGGATGAAGCGGCGAGACCAGACTCCTCGAAGGCGGACTCCACCGACGGGAGGACCGACAGGTTGCAGGTCCAAGGTAGCACAACAAGGTCCGTGCTGAAGAAGCAGCAGGAGATAGATCATCCTAGCGATCAAGAGTCGGATACTAACGCGTCCATAAGACGACCCAAGCGACGTATCTTCCACGAGCCTTCTCAGGAGACCATGGACCTGCTGACCGAGTTGAGGAAGGTGAAGAGCTTGTTGAAGACCCCATCATGGGAGAAGGATCTGGAGCTAGATAAGAAACCGACTCGCCAGCCAAAACGCATCCTATTAACCGATAAAGAGTTCTGTCTGTCAGTTGAACGGGAGAACAGCATTCGACGTCCGTCGAAGGTCATCAACTCTCTGGAGCGGACGGAGGAGGGTCAGTCGGACGACAAACAGGAAGATGCCGAAGAGAGGAAGCTCCCCGGGCCAGCTTTGTTCGAGAAGAAGTGTCTGTCGCTGGACTACGCGGACGACGAGAAGCCGCAGAAGCCAGAGGCCAGGACCATCTCACTAGCCTCCGCCAGGAACTTGCCTTCTGAAGTTGAAGAGGCGGACTACTCGGACATCGCGCTGATCTGCGACTCGAAGAGCTGCTCGTCGGACGTGTTCAACACCTCGTCGACGGAGACGAGCGGGAAGGAACGCGGCAGCGAGTTGGACAAGGACGTCCCGAAGAGGACTAGCCAGAATCACTGCGCGGAGGTGGACATCGCCATCCCTATCGATCAGAAGGCTAGTCCCAAGGGCAGGGTTCATATTCAGGGTAGAACCAGCGATCTTTACGAGATCATATCCCCAAGGTCAACGCCTTTCCGAGCGAAGAAGAGGCTCGGGAAGATCTCTGTCGAGGAGACCGTGAAGCCGGAGAGTTTCACCCTGGGTTCTAAGGTCGACTGCCGATCCGCCGTTACGCAGAAACGGACCAAGTGCTTCCCTTTATAACGCACGTCGATCTGCCCGTGGGCGAAACGCTCTCTGTGACCAGACTGTTGGGTCTATGTTCATCCTGAAGGAAATTCTGGACGAGGATGAGGACAGACTCCGTGGTCGTTTGGCTCTTCTGGGTGGGAACTTTGGTACAGAGGTGTATATGGTTGAGAACTTAGGGTTCTCTAGGGTGAAATCTGAATTTGGAGCATCTAGGGATTGTTTCAAGTTAGGTGGTAGGTTAGGTATGATCAAATGACTCCCAGGTGAGGATTACGTGGTCCACTTTAACAGATTCACTATATAGACAAGTATATACTGTTTGCAGTTCTATGAGTTAGTATATCTATGGACTGAATTTAGGTACAATACACTTTCAATATATTGCCGGAAAATGATGATTTCAACCTTCCATGGCAACTGACGATTATAAACTTTTAAACAAATATCCAATTTCCACAATTAAAAATTTTGAAAAGTATATAATTTAAGGAGCCTTAAGCAAATATCAGGAGAGTTAACACGACCTACACAGGTAATCTACTGCCATGTCCTCGTCTTCGTTCTCAATTTCAATCAGGGTGAGGATGACATGAAACATACGCATGTTGTTCTTGGGGATAGTCGCACATACTTTCATTAATTTCTCTTTCAACAACCACAACAGAAGTCTAAAAGTGTTCTTCATCGAACGTCGAAACAAAGGATCAAAGACAATGCAAAAGCTAGATCAATTTGAAATTTTCGGTCTGATTTTACCAAGATTATACTCGAAAGCGTCCATTTTGTCCAAGATCGTCGCCGCGTCCCGAAGTAAGAAACCTTCCCCAGCTCGTCAAGTACCTCGTCTTTACACTCGCAGGTATATTCTAAACAAAAAAAAAAAAAAACGTACACCGACCACTTTTTACCCGACGTTTCGCGATAGGAAACGGCTCGAAAAAGCTCGACAGCCATCGATCGAGGCGAACCATCGCAGAAAAAAAGCCATCGAACAGCAGCAACAACAAACTCGTGTTTGCCCCTGTCGAGCAGTGCCTTGTTCGTGGATATATTTATTTAAACAGAATAAAAATATGATTAAAAAAAAATGGAAAAGAAAACGTAACAAAAAAAAAGAAGAAAAAAAGTCGTGTATCGAACGATATATTAGTAAAATAAAATATGTATTCCGACTGCGGGCCGGATTTTTCATGAATGGGTCCACGGAGTTGCGCTTTCGCAACGTTTGCTCCCCGAATTAAATCGTGGAACGACGACGATTCCCGCTTGGGAGACGATCCGGGAAACGTTTGCTGTTCGACGAATCCCACTGTCTCGACGACTGGATCAGAGATCGTGAACGACCCCTGAGAATCCACGAGAGTGCAACTCCCACGCTCGCCAAGCCTGTTCTCTTTGTTCGGCGAAGCGCGTGACGTTTTAACGACACGAACGTATATATAATAGAAATATATATATTATACATATTGGAGAATAACAGATTGTTACGTTCCTCTGATAATTTTTTAGAAGTAGATAGGGCCTGATGGAATAATACGGAAAGTACAGATTAATGTAGATATATACATATACATATGTACGTAAGAGAAGAAGTACATACTATCGTTAACCCGTTATGGGATATTTGTACGTATTCTACGAGTTTTCCCAAATAAGTTGGAAACCACATAAATAGATTCTTTGTGAAAAACCGAGTCGAAAAGTCCTTTACCGTTTCTCGATATGAATCTCCGTTCAGGAGATACGAGGGACCGAAGTTTGAGCGCGCCAGTATCGATAACTGACCGGAAGTCGCGGTCAGCTGACCAACGCACCGGAAGCAACGCGCTCAATGTTCAATCGCTCGTATCTCAGTAACGAGAACTCATATCGAAAAACGGTAAAGGACTTTTCGGTTCCTTTTTTCACGAAGAATCTATTTCTATAGTTTCCATCTTCTTTGAGAAACTTGAATATTATACACTGTATACAGAATGTGATTGCAATAATATTATAATTACTCCACACAGTGCTAGTCAGTGTACAAATGATTTATCTATTTTGTCTTATTTTTGTAACCGTTTCCTTGTGTCTACTATATCAGGTACTGATTACAATTTAAGAAGGAGTTTTGTAATACGCTATCGAACAGGTACTAATTTATCGTGTAAGTTACTTTATAATGTTATTGTATTATTATTGCGATCACGCGATGTATATGTAACAATTAGAGATTGAAGCGAGTTGGTATATAATATAACGATGCATACTTGTATACACCAGGTGACAAGTATACAGAGACGTATGCGTACCTAAAATAGGTGTACTTGTACGGATCCTATAGTTGACGAAATGTGCCAAAGAAAGATACGATTTATTGTATGTTATGGAGTTACTTTTATATATACATATATAATATATCTATACATACATATATATTTATACAGAGGGTTTCTATAGGTGTACGACATCTCGAATCGAAGAACGGTAGCGTATCTATGCGTAGAGATACTCTGTCAATGTGCTATACCGTTCTGTCTAATCAATATACACGGTGTATCTGCTGTGATCGTTTCAAGTATCTCTTCGATTTTTTGATCGAGTGGCGATTGTCCGAGAAACAATAGAACGCGAGCTTTATCCTTGGTTTTGACGCACTCGTGCAGATTTAAATATAATGAATCTTCTAACTGAAATTTACAAAATTGATGACAGTTTTAAAAGTTGAGAAACTTGTACATTTCCTAATTTGTTAATTCAACAATACTGGAAGTTTATTTTCAGAAAGGAAAATGTATAAAAATTAAAAATTTATGTAAGAATTAAAAAGTTTGAAATTTGAAAATGCCTAAGATATCTGAAACGATCAGTAACCTTAAAACTTAGGATCGATATACATATATAAATCACTATATATATAAAAAAATGAGTGTGTATGTGAGTAGACTATTAAGAGAACAGTATGAAAATACGCGCATCGTTGGTAGATCAATTAATATCGAGCTCAACACAGTACCTTCGATTCGAGGTGTGATAGATTTTTAAAAACACTCTGTATGCGCGTGGGTGTCCGATCGCATCCCATGTGTTGGTGTTTTTTTCTGTGTGCGTGTCGTACGCACATATGCGACTTGTCCATTGCACAGATGTGAAGATTAAGTGTGTATACATTCGTGTACATGGATCGTCATTGTTTATGTGTCACTTCACGTATACACTGACCGACTGCATTTCAATTATTGCAATTCTAATTAAAAATTACTTTCTCCTTTGATTTAATGTCGAAATAATGTTGCTCTTTTAGTATCTGTACTCGTTGCTTCTTTCAGAGACTTTTTTAGCAACTTTCGTGCAAATTATGCAGCTTGTGTTAACTTGAATTTTGGAAATTTAAAAATTTAAATTAAAAAATTAAAAAATTTAAACATTTGAAAACTTGAATGTGTGAGAATTTGGAAATTTGATAACATGCTTAAAAAATATAATAAGTCGTTTAAAATTAAATTTATCGCTGCAGCACTGATACAAAAATAATTTGTTTACAAGTCTTAATTTCGCCATCAAATTTTCAGAACACTTTCAAGGCTCTAAATTAAAAATAAATGTAAAAACATCTTAACATTTTTGACCAGTTACAGAAAATTAATTTATCATCTTCAGACCGAACTGCGTAATATTACACATCAAATTGATTAATGTTCTTTAACGTTCAGATAATTGTTATAATGTTTATTCAATGTATACTTTATTTCGAGTATAATTTTTAAGAACGTTTATTTTCAAAGATATCTTTCGAAGAAGATAGTTAAAGAGCAACGAGTATATATTCAACGTTTCGTTTGCAAAACACGTGTAATGCAGTGAAACACGTGTTTCCGGTTGGTGAAGTGCAATGAAAAACTTATGGTGAGGCAGGGTTCGCATTCTAATCCGGAGGCATAAATCGTCCAGACTCGTTCTTAACTTTACAATGAAAGAAACATCTCGTATCCGCAGCAGCCATCCGTCCACCATTTCGGCTGTTCATGCTCGTCATCTGTGTGTGTGTGTACTTCCGATTAAAGACACGTGCTCTCCATCTATCGATTTCCATGCGATTATACATAATTTTAAAATAGAATTAAAACAATCCTTCATTTTACTTCGGTAAGAACCAAAATCGAGTAAGATGCGTTTTAAAGTGATCATTTTAAAGACAACAAGTTCGATAGGGTATTATTTTTTTATCTGGGGCGATTATTTTAATGGATATTCGATAGCTGTTTTTTAATTGAAGGGGTAGATGTTTAGTGGAAGTTTGGGTGAAATCCTTCATTGGGTACGGTTTGAAAAATTCCTCAATATTTTCAATATTTTTAAATTCTCAATTTCCTTAATTCCTAAATCCCTAACTTTGTACATTTTATCGTTATCCAAATCAATGCATCCCCAAGCTTCTAAATTAAAAAATTTCTCAAATCCCCTAATTACCAACTTTCTAAATTTCTAAATCCTCTAATTCCGAATTTTCCAAACACCCAAACCCTAAATTCCCAAATCTCCAAAACCCAAATCTTAAAATTTTCAAATTGCTAAATTTTTGTATCTCTAAATTCCTGAATTATTGTACCCTTAAATCCCTACATCCCCATATCCCTACATCTGCACATCCCTTCATCCCCATATCCCTACATCCCTATATCCCTACATCTCCACATCCCTTCATCCCCATATCTCTACATCCCTATATCCCTACATCCCCATATCCCTACATCCTCATATCCCTACATCCTCACATCCCTAAATCCCCACATCTCTACATCCCCACATCCTTGAAACCCCATATCTCTAAATTCCCATATCCCAAAATCCCCATGTCTCTAAATTCCCATATCCCAAAATCCCCATATCTCTAAATTCCCATATCCCTACATTCCCACGTCTCTACATCCCTATATCCCTACATCCTCATATCCCTAAATCCCCACATCTCTACATCCCCACATCCTTGAAACCCCATATCCCTAAATCTCCACATCCCTAAATCCCCACATCTCTACATCCCCATATCCCTAAATCCCCATATCCCATATCCCCATATCCCATATCCCTAAATCCCTACATCCCTAAATCCCCACATCTCCAAATTCCCATATCCTTAAATCCCCATTTTCCTAAATCCCCACATCTCCAAATTCCCATATCCTTAAATCCCCATTTTCCTAAATCCCCATATCTCCATACCCCTAAATCCCCAAATTCCCCAATTACCCAAAAAGGTATGAAAAGCCGTTTAAAATTCGTCACGATAAAATAAGGATCCTAAAATGAAACCCCAAACTTCTAACCGCAATATTAACGATAAATCTAACGAGGGAATGTAGCAAAAAGTTTTAATGAGCGAACGATAGTTGGAGCGCACCGAAAGTTGTTCTAAAATGTTTAACCACCGATCGAAGGTTCGAGAGGAGAAGTGATCTTTGTATTCTGGTTTTTAAACAGCGTTTTCTTTCTCGCAGGCGAGATTTTAGTGGCCGAAAACGAACCCCTTAATTAACGTACATTCGTTACGGTCCTGAATATTTTAACGTTTTATTCGAGAGAGTTTATTGCCCACCTTAGAATGCTAGTTGTACATTTTTCTTATTCACCAGAGAATATTTATCGTTGATGATGTGAAATATTTTAAAGATTTTATTATTGTTCGTATTCGATCGATTGGGATACGTTTAGGGTACCTGTAGCGGTAGCTGACCCATTCACATTGAATAATTAACATTTTTTTCAAGTATTGCACTGTTTCAAAAATTATAATTTTGCTTATGACAATTTTTGTTTTATTGTTATTTGTCTTTTTTTCATTTAATATGACCTTAGTAAATTTATCTAAGGATTTCAGTTTATTAAAATCTTTTACTAGAAAAGAGAAGACTGTGATAATAATTAAAATGATAAAAGAGTCTTATAGTGTCAGCTACTAATACATTTACCCTATATTAAGCTCGATTTTACTTTTACTAAATAAATTTTATCAAGCATAATGAACTCGGGCAAAATTGAGTCTCTGAAGCATGACATAATTTTCCTTTCTTCAATAATTGTTACATCCAATATATATTTTGTTATAAAAAAGGACGACGAAATAGTGAACTATTTGAATTTGTTAAACGATGATCTCCTTCTGAACGATCGACAATATGTAAACGACCTAATGTTGAACATGTCTTTTTTTTTAAACAAACGATTATTCTGAAAGTTTAAATCGTAACTGTATATATACATCATCATTTTTCAACGCTCTATACACTCAGCGGTAATTTGTTTGTAAACATTTATAAAATTGTTGCCCGATAGAATTCAATAAACAACATTGTATTCTTAATTTCATATTTTCAAACAATTGTATTCTAAAATTTTATAAATTGGTATAAGCAATTAAGAAAGTAAACTGTAGAGTAAAATATTTCATTTGATCGATGTGTTATTGTTAAAGGACGAAATGATTTATAATATAAATGTTGGAATTTTTTACGAAACATAATGATTGGATGAAACAAAACATACGTAAACAAGGGGATTCAAACGAAACTACCGCGAACGACTTGATGAAATCGATTTTAAAAGTGATAAGACGCGCGCACTCGAGAATCCATTTTTAAAGTTTCCCGCGTTTGGCGATTTCTCGGCCCGCGCGTTTCAAACGTACGAAATTCTGTGACCGTTGAGAACGAGTTCTAAATGCAGTCCATTTACCGAGCTGAACTTAATGGCGAGCGAGTGAGCGATGTTTTGTAAATTGTGTGATAAGTGATTTAAATAAAACACGATGTGGTACGTTTTGTGTAACATTGATACGTTGTTGTAAATAATAAATAGATCGTATGTTGTGTCCTGAGTATTCTTTCATCCCTTCACTATCTGTACTATGGCCTTATTTCTATTCTGTAAATGTTAAAATATATCATTACTATTTATAAATTAAAAAATTTATAAATATGATTGAAATGAGAAACATAGGATGATAGAACAGTACTGACAAGTATACAGAACCTACCAAAGTTAGTCGAATTGAATAAATAACAAATTGTTAAGAACTGAAAAAAAGAATATATGAACATTTAATTCTTAATAATTATAGTCACTCTGAAATAAAAATACTTTCAATCGTATATATGTTAGTCTCATTTATTATTAAAGGATATTGCGTGCCTTATCGGTAAGGACTGTCTGTCGCAAACGCAAAACATTTGGTGTTCAAACTTGTAATTTATTTAATAAGTACATAAGTTTAGTCTTTACACATTATTATAAATATGAGTTCTGCAAAGGACGACGAAGATTTTTGGTACAGCAGTGAGAAACGGTCTTTCTGTTTTGAAAACAATGAGGTTAGGTTGTAAAATAACTTTAATTAATACTAGTTTACTGAATAAGTAACATTTTAATACTAGTAGCATACAATAATATAGGTGGATCAACTATTTGGAGTATCAAAGATTGATACAGATAAACTATGGGCTGGTATATCAAATACGTCAACATCAGAGGCATCTTTAAAAACTACCAGCGATTATCAGCCACTTAAACCCATGCTATCTGTTATCTCTGAAAAAACATTATCTTGCAGTATGTCAGTAAAGTCATATACAAGTCAATATTCAAAATGTTTCAAATAGATTCTATATTTGTTTATATTGATCATAAGCCATGACAAAGATACAATATGTACAAACATTCTTTTATTCGTAGTTTTGGCAATGGATAAATTACAGAATCTCCAACCAGAAATAACTGCCACACAACCAGATATAACTTTAAGGAAAATTTTACTTGGCCAGCCTTATTCTTTAGAGCCATATAAATCATTTGCCAGTAAAACTGCTTTATTAGATGCGGCTATAATAAGTGGAGATGGAAACGCAATTCTAGTTGTAATTTCTTTTTTATCATTGTAACTGTTGTTTTGTAAAAATTCTCTTTAGACATACATGAAAATACATTTCAGATTATCTTGTTTCTAACAAAAACTCTCAAGAGATCTTTGGTTCAAAGAATATTAGGCGAAAGGCCAGACGCTGTAAATGTTTACATAAAATATCTTTCTACAAGAATGCAAATAAGTGAAATTACAGACATTTTGACGTATGTATTACTATTTGTTTCTATAAACAAATGGTATGTTTACATTTTATAACTAGTTCATGACTTTTACAGAATGCTGGGTCAAACAGTTGATGCTGCCGTAAGTTTTCATGTAATTTATTAATTATGTATGAAACATTGTTGTATTAGTTATAGTTCATTCCAGATGAAAACTTTACATATTATAATAAAAAATACAAGAGATCCAGACAGACTGTTACAGAAACTTCGAAATAGTTATAAGACACAATTTTCAGCTTTGACTGACTGTAAAGAAGCTTCGTTTGTTCAATCTTACATAAAATTATTAGGTAATTAAATTTTTTCCAGTATTTGAGCAATCTAAACATTAGGAATTAAAATTAACAATATATGATGATTTAATTAGAATGGCAAATGGTAGTAAAGAAGGTAGAGGGTAATGAAGATATTGAATTAAATTCATCTGTTCTTGACTGTCTGAGATATGCATGTAGCAATCACTGGAATGTACCAGAAGGGACATTAATATCGCCTGCAATACTATCTCAACAACATGAAATATCTCCTAGACAATATCAAAAAGTTGCACTGGAAGTTAGAACAGCGGCCGAGGAATGGGAAGACGTTGACAAATTGCTTTTAACAAAGGTAATTTATTGATCTGTATGTCTTTTATATAAATATTACGATGAAACTAATTTTTATCAATACATAATTGCTAGGGATGGTTAAATAGTAAAAAGTTACAAATTCATTTGCCAATTGAAGACATACTTAAAATACTGCAGAAAAATAAGGCTCCATCCGCTATTCTTGAAAAGTATTTAAAATACGTGGACAATGTAGAAAAGCGATTGGAATTAGCAAAAAATATGCATTGTTTTAGAATAGCAATCGACGTAAGTGTATCAAATTATCTAATTACTTAAAACTGATTGAATTAATAATGTGATTTATTTTTTAGATACTTGTGCAACAAGCAGATCGCGCTGCACTAATGGAATATAAAACTAAATTACAGCCACAATCGGAGGAATACTTCTACGCAGAAAGTGCATTACGTTTACCCTCCATTAAATGGAGGAATTAAAGTTAATAATTATGTATCTTTTTTAATATATTTAAATATTTATTGTATAAAAAATGTTACTATATATTTCTACCGTGGAGTGTCATTTATTTCACCACACAGTTTGTACTTTAATTAATTCTTTTCAAATTTTATTACGTTTCGCTTTTCGAAAATTCATATTTTTTTGTGTAGACCGGGAACGGTACAGGTGGCGCCATCTAGCGGTGAGCGGCGGAACTACGAAAATACAAAATTACGATTTTCTGCAAAATTAGGGCATTTTACGCATTTCTGAGGCTAAAATATTGCTCTAGGATCTCTTCTGGTCCGAAATAATCTTACGAGAACTTCCTCAGAGCGCTAGAGACGAAAATGAAAAAATAGTGCGAATCATGGACCAAAAAATTGCCGTCCATCTAGCGGTGAAAGTTGGAACTACAAAAATATAAAATTGCGATTTTCGTCAAAATTAGCAACTTTCAAGTATTTTTGAGGGTTGTACAGTGTTCTGTGATGGCATTAGAAGCCAAACAATGTCATAAAAGCTTGCTGAAAGCTCTAGGGAAGAAAATAAAAAAAAGGTCATTTTATGGACAAAAATTGCAGCGCCATCTAGCGGCGAAACAGGTGAACTAATCGAAAAAAACGTATGTCCGAACACGCATATTGGAAAAATATAAAATGTCATATTTCCTGACTTTTTGGACATATTATGCTTCCTGAGACATTTTAAAGCAAATTATTATTAACATTTGATGCATTTTATTGCCGATTAAGCCCAAAAAATCAATATTTTCGAAGGGGCATTATTTCAAATTTCGCTCCATTAGTTCCTACCGTTCACCGCTAGATGGCGCCACCTGTACCGTTTTAAACCTAATTCAATAAATATTGATTTTTTGGGCTTAATCGGCAATAAAATGCATCAAATGTTAATAATAATTTGCTTTAAAATGTCTCAAGAAGCACAATATGTCCAAAAAGTCAGGAAATAAGACATTTTATATTTTTCCAATATGCGTGTTCGGACATACGTTTTTTTCGATTAGTTCACCTGTTTCGCCGCTAGATGGCGCTGCAATTTTTGTCCATAAAATGACCTTTTTTTTATTTTCTTCCCTAGAGCTTTCAGCAAGCTTTTATGACATTGTTTGGCTTCTAATGCCATCACAGAACACTGTAGAACCCTCAAAAATACTTGAAAGTTGCTAATTTTGACGAAAATCGCAATTTTATATTTTTGTAGTTCCAACTTTCACCGCTAGATGGACGGCAATTTTTTGGTCCATGATTCGCACTATTTTTTCATTTTCGTTTCTAGCGCTCTGAGGAAGTTCCCGTAAGATTATTTCGGACCAAAAGAGATCCTAGAGCAATATTCTAGCCTCAGAAATGTATAAAATGCGCTAATTTTGCAGAAAATCGCAATTTTGTGATTTGTAGTTCCTCCGTTCTCCGATAGATGGCGCCACTTGTACCGTTTTTTGACCTAATTCAATAAATATCGATTTTTTCAGCTTAATCGGCAATAAAATGCATCAAATGTTAATAACAATTTGCTTTAAAATGTCTCAGGAAGCATAATGTGTGGTGAAAGTTGCAAATAACATTAGAGTGGTAAAAATTTTTCATTCGTTGTTAAAACGTGTTCTTACAGATATTCTCCTGTGAAAAAAAGGAGATTGTTTGCAAAATTTAATTGATATTTTAGTATGACGGTTTTCCAATATTTCGCCCAAAAATAATTCACGCAATAAAAAATTTGATCGATATTATCAAATTCGACATTATCACAATGATAAATTTGATGTTCTGTCAGTAGAGGGCTACAGTTTCCTGTTTCTTTTAGTTCGTGATATACATCCGGTATGTGTTTCGTGTCAGAGCTCTATATTTATTGTTTAAAATATGTTAAATTAATTAAACTGATAAATTAAGAATAGTGGTATATCGTTTATAATTGTCCCTAGGTATCATACGATTAGTTTTATCTCGGGATTTCATGTACTTTTTTACGATTACAATGGATAACAACATGCAGTCTTACACGGTGTTCGCAGACATATCACAACAGAATCAGCATATTTTATTATAAAGTCTTGAATACACACAAATCACACTTTTTTTTAAAATCAGTAAATAAAGTTCTATATATGATATCTCATTTTTGTGTTATAGTGAATATTTCTTGTTGTTTTCTTTATCACTATTTGAGTGACACTGTAGCATAACCTAAATTTTAAAGTTTCATTTCATGTTTATGGGAATTTCAGTCGTATTTTCTGTGTATGAACTATTCGTTTTCCAAAGTTTTTAACTGCACAATACAAAAATCTGACTTATTTTTCTCTTTCTGAAGTTCTACTTAGAATCAAGTACTTTGATACTAAAATTTAAAAAGATTCTGAGAGTGTACTTAGTATGATCTTTAAACAATTAACATATGTATAAATTTATTGTATTATCTTGTTAGGGTACATATTTTTCAAATTTATTTTGTATTAATAGAAATGGCAGACGCACCTGCAGAATCAAAAACTAAAACGAAAGCAAGTAAGAAACCAAAGGAGAAGCCAGTGGAACCATTTCTGAAAAATAGACCATTTAAAAGACATGGACGTCTTTATGCCAAGGCCATTTTCACTGGTTACAAGCGAGGACTGCGTAATCAGCATGAACACACAACTCTACTGAAAGTTGAAGGAGCAAGAACAAAAACTGATTCAGACTTTTATGTAGGAAAACGATGTGTTTATGTATATAAGGTAAAGTTTTATTGTTTAAGTCATCTATCTTTGCTTGAATTTAATGAAAGAAATATAATCATAATGTGTTTGGTAATTTTTTGCAGGCAAAGAATAAGACACCAGTTCCTGGTAAAAAGGGTAAAAAAACAAAAATTAGGGCTATCTGGGGTAAAGTAACACGACCACATGGAACCAGTGGTTCAGTACGTGCTAAATTTAAGAGGAATCTGCCTGCTAAAGCTATGGGCCACCGTATCAGAATTGTAAGTTAATAAATTGACTTATTATTTATATATTATGTAATGTATATGAAAGAGACTATTACTATTCTTGTTTTATTGCAGATGTTGTATCCCAGTCGAATATAAATTTTTCTTGTATAAAATAAGTGAATAAATACCATTTTGGTACTAAATACAAGTTTATTTTCTTTCCCTATCAGATATTTTTAAGTCATATTTTTTATCATAATATTAAGATGTATTTCATTGCCGTAGTTTAGAAGTACTTAACATATAAATTGACACTGAAGTAATTCTACACCGGTGTAACTTGTTTCGTTTGAAATTTGCATGAAAACATAACCTCTTCAGGACAAAATATAACCTTAAAAGTGACATTAAAATATTCAAGTTGATATGTCGTAATAAGTACAGATTTAAAATTTAGCTCTTAAAAAATGTCAGTAGCATAACCTTCGAGGCATAAGAAATTCTATAATACAATAAAAATTAATATTGATTGTACAGATTTAAAAGGAAGCCATTTTCTATTATGTAGATAGTAAACCTACTATAGTGAGACTTTTGTCTCAACATCAAATACGCGCATCATCGAGGGTCTACAGTTCTCGTGCAACAAAAGTAAATATTGCAAAGTGTTCATAGTATTCTACGGGAGGAAAAGAAATTTTTCTCCTGGAAGTATCACGATGACGTATTCGTCCGTCTGAAAAATAAAATAAGCGAAACGAAGATGATGTTTTGCTGTTTGAGGAACTGTTTTGACGGCCTTGGCTTTGCCGCAACACAAACTCCGAAGAAAGAACCAAATCCTATAGCTTTAGATACATCTTACATGGGTAATACTTATTTTCATGATTGGACAACGCTTTCAAGTTTTAACAATACTCGTATCATCGAATTTGCATAGAATTTACATTTTAACGCCTTTGTGAGATAAAAATATATTTGTGTGTGTGTATGTGTTCAATGTCATTGATGACTTATTATTGACATAACTGAGCCTTCATTTTTAATGATAGGGAATGCAAAATTCTTTTAAATGTAATTAGAACTTATGAAAATGTTGTCAAATTGATGCAGGACATGAAGTTGTGATAGTAAAAAATGGTCTAAGAGTGTGTGGTCGTGGTGGTGCCTTAACGAGTGCTCCTCTTGCCCAAAGTAAAAGTTATTTTGAAGTTAAAATACAGCAAGGTGGTATATGGGCAATCGGATTAGCCACAAGAAACACAGATCTGAATGTTGCGATTGGGGGAAATGATACAGAAAGTTGGGCTCTTAATTCTGATGGTATTATAAGGCATAATCAGCAAGAAGTACATAAAATACAAAATCAGGTTCAAGAAGGCGATATTATTGTAAGTATAAATGGTACATGGTTACATACAGGTTTATAAATTAACACTTTTTTATTTATTAGGGGATATCTTATGATCACATAGAACTTAATTTCTATTTAAATGGAAAATCAATGGATGCACCTGTGATGGGCATAAAAGGAACTGTGTTTCCAGTACTTTATGGTAATTAAGAGAATCTAAAGGATAATGATGTTTTACATGTATACATATATTAATACAGATTAATTTTTCTTTGCAGTGGATGATGGGGCCATTTTAGACTTAATTTTGGATAATTTCGCTCATCCTCCACCTACAGGTTTTGAAAAGATAATGCTAGAGCAATCGCTGCTTTAGCAAAAAAGTGTTAAGGTATTATTGTCTATTCTTTTGGGATTGACTTTATTAAAGCATTTTATGTCCATCTTGTATTTGTCTAATGTTAAAGTACAGAATCAAAAATTATTCTAATTTAAACAAGCTCTTAAAACATAAGTTCACGAACAAAGTATATTTCTCTTAATGATAATGTACAAATATATTTAATTAGCAATTGCAAAATAAACATATTAATTTATATTTTGTCTCTGTTATTTTTAATGGTGCCTTTAATATTATAAAAAGGTATGTAAAAGTTTGTAGGACTAAATTAGCAGATGTTTTAAAATAAATACATAATGCTTTTTTATATAATTGTTTAATAATCAAATAACATAATTTTAAATATATGTGTACAACTTACATATATTTTTATATAATATATATATTTATGTATTTATATATGTCTGTATAAGATTGTATATAATATGTGTACACAACAATTTATTGTTCCTTAATGAGTTAATGGTGTGGTATGTACACTGACTTATGTAAGGTACCATTGGCTTAGGCCTATACTTTACTTTATTAGGCTACTGTCATGGCTTTTTGTTCTCATTATTTGAATTAATTTCGTGCTACAAATTTCGTGTTACATGTTAAAGCTAATTTCTCTTTAACGTTAATTGGACAGTGCGCATTTTTACAATGCCGATAATGCAAATACTCAAATACTACTAATCTGATAATCGCCTACAAATAACCACAGGCATCCTTTGCACGCATAACGAGACAAATATTTCAGTATGTATGATAGAAAATGGTAAAAAGATAAACATTGAAACTTAGAAAGTTGATGAAATGGCGAACGGCATTTGCAATTGTGTTACGTTTAATAGTTTTAAAATACCTCACCCACCCTGTGTGATTTAAGTTGGATTATCTTTCACTTATTTAAAACATGCTAACAGATAGTTAAGATAAATATGAAAAAATAGAAGTATATTGCTAAAAACCTGTTTCTGTGCATTGATTGCTTAAAAGATCTTTCTGTGTTTCACCCAAGTTAATAACTCTAATTATTGTACATATATATATTATATGTATAGATGAAAAGATTTTGCACATACATCTTTTCATTTATAGCAATTATAATTGCTTCCTTTAAGAACATATAAAAACTTTTTACAATTGCTCATAACAAGCTCTCTGCAGTTTTGTAAAAACTTATTAATCTTTGGTCCTTAACGTTACGTTTAAACGATCATTGTCATTAATCATATTACATGTTAATTATATATTTTTATAAGTAGATATAAGTTGTTGATTTATCAGATGATAGGTAGTTTCATGTTAATTCTTGCTTTGATTTCTGAATTACATTTTAGAAAACATATTTATTTTACCAAAATTAATTTGATGCAAACTATAATAAAAAAAAATGTATAAATAACAACTACACACAATTATCACCTATAAATCAACAACAAGATATTTAACATAGGCAATGAATGCCTCAAATTTACGGAACAATTTTGGAATAAAAGTGATATATTTTTATATCTATATCAGTAATTTTGATACCAAATTTAAAAGAGAAAGAAAGCAGATCAATTTGTCCTATACAATTCATGGCACTCATTTTACAATCTAACTTACAATATAAACATGGTAATCATACAGAAGATCAATAGCACGTTAAAGAGAGCATTTGCATTATGTTTCATAATGATTTAATGCTAACTATCTAAATGTATATATAGGATATATTACACTTATTTCATGACTGAATGATATGAAATATTTATAATGGTAACCCATTGAGTCTTATTGCACATACAATTCTAGTAGATTAAACTACATAATTTTTTTTTAACTTAATACAACTTATTTCACATTTTTAATGTAACAATTGTTGACTTACTAATTTAGCGTGAAAAACTATGGAGACCTGATATTTAAAACAGTTACATGAAAATATAAACATTTACTAAATAAAAAGAGCTTTGTGAGCTATTATCAAACAGATACTTAGATTCAGTATCTAATATGAACCACGTTTATCCAATGTACGACCATTCATCTCAACATTCGCACGAACATTTACCACCTACGCTATGTGGATCGCTTTTTATTAAATCTAATACCACTTCGTTCAAATAACGCTGCAAATAATCCTTTTAAAAAATATAGACTTTTAGATATATTTACAAAATTAATTTGCAATATTTATTCTTCCATTGAAAACTGCTATAAATAGAAATTTTTATATATGCTGAATGTCATTTTTATTATCTCATTGATGTATTAATTAGGAATGTACACATTGATCTAATTTGAAAACTTTGATATATTTTTGAAGCACGACTTCTTTCTTATTAATCGTTTTCAAATGTAAACACGTTTATTTAATGTTTCTCGAATGATACTATTTAAAAGATAAATTACTTGTTTCTAATATCAAATTCACTTAATTATTTAGAAATGTAAATATTGCCTTTAATTTATAATTAAGCGATCAAACACATTCTTACCAACAAATTTACAGCATATAGTAGTATACCAAAAGTATATTTATTTGTTGTATATGAAAAAATATTTCGTCTTTGAAAAATATATTCGTTAAAAGACAAAACGAAAATATATCGTAATATTGAATGCATCTTAGTATTTTTAATTATAAGATCATAAAATTAATTTGTATCACGTTTAAATAAAATATGAAAACATATGTTTAAAATAATGAGTATCATGTAACATGGCAAACACATGTATTAGAACACATCAATACTAATACTCTTTTTGAACGTATTCAATTTCTCGGCGTAGACGTATTTAGGAAATTAGTACTTTATTTATTATAGTAATAGTACTTTTTAAAACTGATTTTTAAATAACAACCTTCAAATTTAAATATAGTTTTGTAAGCAAGATTATATTAAATGGAAGAACTTTCAAAGAGAATTTATAAACACTGTAAAAATCATAAAAAAATTTGTGGCATTATTTAACATAGATTTTTATGTATAGCTACTAAACGAGGACACCACGGATTTTACCAAGATCCTCCGAGCTCTCTTTGGTCTTATCCAAATTAATTCCTATAAACGCTTTTGGTAAACTTCATGCAGATAACTGCATACGATAATTCTATGTAAAACGTTTTCTTTCAAGGATGAATCCCTGAGATGCTCAGATTCAGAGCGAATTTCTTTGCTTATGAATGCAAAGCATCGGTAGTACTTTATAATAACATACTTACATATCATTCAACATCTGTTGTATCTTCGATAACAGAATCCCAATTGAATTCTGTTACACTTTGCCTCGAAGGTAATTCTCCAAGATGTTGAAATCGTTGTACAAAGTATGGATCACGATCTCTAAGCCGTTTGAATCTTTGAAATGCAAGATTCTTTGCAAAATCATAAAGTTCCAGATCCAATCTATTCAATTTACGCACTGCATCTAATTGTTCTGGACTAAGAGTGGCCATTGTAGCAGCACTCAATGTTGCATTGTGTTGTTCAAATGCAACAGCAAATCTCATTCCAAAGGTTTCTTCAAAAGAATACTGTCCCACCTATTTTATTTTGAATTTATCAGTTATGAAATGCATAATAACTACAGAGTATATCTTTATTCATGCTCAAACATATGGTGCAATGGAATTTGTAATGTATTTATAAAAAATTAATACATTTAGTAACAATTTGTATGTACTATATGAAGTTTGCATTCTATTAAATGACAAAATAAATATGGTGCTGCAAGGTATAATTATTTAGATCATAAATATTGATAAGCATTCTATACCACATGCAATAATATATCAAGGTCAACAACAAGTCAGTCTACGAATAATAAAAAGGTCAAAGTTGGAAGAAAACAATATTCTATGATGGTAAAAATAATAGTAACAACAATAGTAAAAACTATTAGCTTATATACTGGAGAATTATAAGGTATTCTAGATAAAGGCAAAATTTTATTAATAGAAAGACCAAAAAAGTTATTTAAAATTGATTCAATAATAAAAAATAATAAAAGAATAATAACATTCAAATGTGCACTGGTTAATATATCAATAAAAAAAAATTCTTACTTTCTGGTACTCAGTTAACATGAAGAAAGGCATGAATTGCAAATTGTGTTTAGCACTAGCCAACATGAGACGATCTCTCTCCAAACTGCTCAATGTGGAGTTGTAACAACCAACAATTGATAAATCAGCCAACATTCTGGTTTGGCGATTGCTTGCCAAATTATATGGACATGCCATAAACTACATAAATCATAATGTATTTTTATGAAAACACTTGAATGAAAACTTATAATTAAAACTTATTCTAGTTTAATTGTCCATTTTTTCTATTTATAGTACTTATTATACAATGTAAACAAAGACTTTTGTGAGTTACGAAATTTTATTATCAGTAAAATGATTGCTGCTTTCATAAGAACTATATCTATACATACAGAGGAGTAAGAAATAGAGACTTAAGATAAGGACAATTGCTTATCTTAATATGTTTCTAAATGTGAAAGCCTTCAGATAACACACTGAACATATTGCTTATGAAAGTTACTATTGTGAATGTTAGAATACTGAAATATTTCTAAATTAGGAAAGTTGATTAAAATTCACTGAGTAACTTACTTGTTCTAAAGAAACACCTTGCCAACTAGATCCAGGATAGCATTGTGGTATATTGGCTTGAGTTCCTCCACACCAATGACGAGCACCTCTCCAAGTTGCACCCCTCTGTACATGCCTAAATTCAGACAAGTATCGTGCGACAGGATCCCTTATGATAGTTATATAAAAGTATCTACGTTTTATCCCATCCCCTTCAATTTTATTTAATTCAGTATCAACACAACTAGTTAATTCTGTCCAGTCAGCATGTAAACCACATTTCCAACCAGTAGAATATCGTGAAAAAAGCCAATTTTCATTGCGATTTGGACGGAAACAAAAACAACGCTTACGTCTTCTTTGACAAGAACAAGGTCTTTGTAAATCCAGATCTCTAACTAAATGTTTTCCAAATAATGTTCCTCCTACAACAAAAAAGAGAATATGTTATATTAAATAAGTCATATAAAACCTATTTCTTTATTTATATATTTTAATGTGATGATTTTAAACATATCTTAAACAAATATATTAATAATTTATATGATCTTAGCACTATAATGTAAGAAATTAAATGAAGTAACAACAATCAAAATATCAAACTAGCTGTTGTAATATACATATTTCAGTAAAATGTGTTTTCATAAAAGAAAAATTATGAGAAACATGCACATAGAAAACAAAAGGAAACAGGGATATGCATGCATAGCATATTAAACAAGGCAACATCCCTGAATTGTTCTTTCTCTTTCTAAGATAGGGCTTGGAGGTTTCACAGTGCCTGATGAATAATGCAAAGATTCAGTTGTACAATGGTCAGAAGGGATGTTGCATTGTTTTTATTGAGCCATAGGATCGGTTGGCACTTGTCCAAAGAAATCTAAGTACAAAATCAAGCAAAAATATATTTATGCAGACATTCCATGACCTTCAAAGAATTTCGATCATAAAGTTTACATTATTATGTTTACTTCTCATGTTGATATTAGGAGGAAAAGGGATTATTATTATTATTAGGAGGAAAATGAATTATTATCATTAGGAGGAAAAGAAATTATCATTATCATTACACTGAATTCTTACCTTAATACATTCATACTTCTATGTTATTTTTCATGACTATATGCAAACTAACTTTTTGCTGTTACACTACATGATAGAATAGCAAATAAGGTTAAAAAAATAGAGGTATGTAATTAATAAGGAATTATATAATCGAACATTATAATGTCATTCCATAAAAACTGAATAAACTTTCCATTCAACTTGATATTCCTCATTTGTTTTATGTGGAAGCTTTTGAAATACAGATTTCATTATAAGAGAATACAAACAAATCAATATATATTTAAGACATGAAAATACAAATAAAAACACAACATACATTACTTGATATTCATGACATAACAATCGATGCATTATTTAAGACATAAAAGTGCGAATGAAATACGTGACACCATAGAATATATTAATATCAGCAAATGACTTTGAACATCTAATTAGCGCACCTAAAGTATTAGAAACTTCGTGACACAAATAATTGTAACAATAAGGCAGACATAGAAATCTAATATGATCTTCAGATGTTGACAACTATTAAGGTAAAACAGTTTTATTGTACACATAAGATAAATTAGAAATTGACTTGTTAAAAAAAACCTTGACAGTTATTAGTTACCAGCATTGAAAGTACATATTGAGCGTGCAACAAACCAAAGCATACAAATTATACAAACAATTTATACAGGTGCTCACCA
Source organism: Megachile willughbiella (assembly GCA_945859595.2). Classification (NCBI taxonomy): domain Eukaryota; kingdom Metazoa; phylum Arthropoda; class Insecta; order Hymenoptera; family Megachilidae; genus Megachile; species Megachile willughbiella. The sequence continues at coordinate 8,229,780 of OX243807.1, forward strand.
GTTTTCTGAATATGTAGGAAAACAATGACATCATGACCGTTAATGTCAAACTGGAAGGTATCATTGGTAAATACATCGTCGTAACCGAGGCTCCCTTGGATACTCTGCAATCTAAAAGCAGGATGCACAGAGAGCAGGCCATTTTTGTCGAATTCAACGGAGACGGAAGACAAGCCAGAGCCGGGACCAGCAGACAGACCCTCGGACAGTCTTACGGATTCCTTGATCTCGCGGCTCGTCAGGGCGCACACATGATCAGGGCAAAAGTAGCCAAGATAAACGATGCCCGTGAGCGCGAGAAACAAACATATCCCTACAACGCTACGTAACCGAGTCCTCCGTGCTCGTGACTCCATCGTCGCGGACCTCTCGCATAAATCGTCCTGTACAAGGACCGAGAGTTCGCTAACGCCTTCTTCGCTTGACCGTCTGCCCATTATCGTACCCCATGTTTTTTTTCACTGCTGCATACACCGCGTACTACTCGCCGTTACGGCCCGATCAAAACTACGCTCCCAGCGCACGTCGGCCATGACAGATACTCTGCATCCCTACTACCGCGCGCCCCGCTACTTCTCGCAATAGTTGTCCGTCGCGATTTTCTTCTGAACATATGGACCTAAGAATATAGGGAACGAGTAGTATTCTGGACGGGGAAGCTATTGCGGGAACAGGGACGAGTATACCGATGCCTAGTTTACACTGGCTGCCGTCCATTACTACTCTAAATTTCAATTTGAATATTTTTTAATTAACTTTTAAGTTTGAAAACTGTTTAATTTGGAATTTCTAAATTTTGAAATATATAAGAGTCTAAATCTCTAAAGCCTTATATTTGAAAATTTGAAATTTCTAAATCCCTAAATTTGAAAATTTGAAATTTCTAAATCCCTAAATTTGAAAATTTGAAATTTCTAAGTTCCTAGGTTTGAAAATTTCTAAAGTTGTAAATTTAACAGCCTGAAAATTACAAACTTCTGAATCTGTAATTTACTGAAATAGTATATGCGCGTGGTATCCATGGCATTAACTTAGAAAACCGTATTAATCGGTGGTTTCCAGTTACCCATAATTGGCGGCACAGAACATGCGCAGCGAAGCAACAAATCAAGTTTGGGCATCTGCTATAAAAACCCTCCTCTCTTGTTGGCTTCGTTCTCCTCGTCTATAATCCATCCCCATATTCGTAAGCCCATGTGCGAACATTATCTGGTGCACGTCTGTAACAGTTTCTTAAAGTGGGGGAGAGTTTATTTAAAAGTGCAAACTTACGGAGTGTATACGATGTGTTTATATATACCATACTTATGCACCACCGTGACGAATCTATTTAAAGCGGTTCCACTGTCTTCTTTTTGCATTGAAGATTTTGGGTAAGTTTCTCGTCACAAAGAACGATCGTTTTCGAATACATGTTATTTGTTTAAATTTGTCTCTTACGAATATTAATTATGGAATAATAATTTCGTTTCCTAAACTCTAATCTATTGCTTTAAATATCATACGAAAGTCTTTCGCTTAAGAATTTGAGTATATAATACTAGTTTTTGAATAATATTTTATTTGGGTCATAATCGTCTTTGTATCCGTCGTTCAACCATTTAGAATATAATAAGAAATTGTATATATAATAATTGTGCGTCACTAATTGTTATAAATTTAGACAAACGATATCATTTTAAAATTATTTACAAGTACTACATTGTATTTAATTATTTATGTTCGTTAAGTATTGAAATTTCTATTATTTTGAAGCGAGTAATGGATTTTAAATATATATATCGAAACTCGAATTTCGAATTGATCTAGTTGTGTGTGTATTCGATTTGGCGCCATTTTTTAAACGCTCTGAAGTGAGCTCGCTTTCGAGTACTTTGAATCGATTGTTGTATTACTTCAAAGTATTGACATAACCTAAATCAACTGTCAAAATTGACGTTTTGACTTACGATTATAAACATATATTTTGCTATTTGTAATCCTTTATTTTATGAACTGAAATTGTAGATTTAAATATTAAAATTTTTCAGGTAAGTATTAGATTACATAAACTTATAATATTCCTTGTAAACTTTTACGAGTACGTAAAAATCTGCAGTTGACTAAAGTTTATTGGTTATTTTACTTATTTTATTCATTTTCTTTTCTTAAAAGTTTTCTTTTTGATCTATCCATCATGTTGTCTTATATGTTCTACAAAAAAATGAGTACATATTAACATAATATTTTGAAAGGAGTATTCTTATGTCAATTATTTGTACAAAGTCCAACGTATACATTTACATTTATCTAGTTGACATATTATATATGTAGGAATATATACATAAGTATATTATTATCTTGTTTGTTCTGGTACTTAGAATGGGAACTATTGAGTTGTTAGAGGATAGAATTGCTAACTTGGAAAAGCAGATATATGGACTTACGAAAGCAAATCAAACCATCGATACAATACCAGAAAATCCTGTGACCGATCAGCTTTTGAATGTGAATACATTAATCGCATCTGCTTTGTCAAGACGAGAAAAAGCAAATGCTGCAGTGGAACGGTTACCAGAATTAAATGATTATTTAGATCCTGTGTTTGAAAGTTTAGAAATACCTACAGAAGCAAAAGTTCAGTTATTGCTAGCGATGGAACCAGAAATCAAAAAGAATCATGAAATGTTACAGCAGATGCAAGAGTTAATGCCTGTATTAGAAACTGACCGTTTAAAAGACGTGCCAGAATTATCGAACAAGCTTAATAATCTAAACTTATCGTATCTTAAGTTGCACGATGAAAGCCAGGAGTTGAATAATCATATAAATGAAATTTTGTCAAAATATAATGAAGTAATAACTGGCATTTCTAAATCATTAATTGCTATGGATGCTACAGTAACAGCTGCAGAAATTGCAGCTATGCCTAAAAAACAATTAGATTAAGAATGTATTGTACATATATATAAGGTGGTTCTAAAAATAATAAAGTTGTTTACACTTGAAAGAAGGAAGCATTGAATTCATTTAAAATACATTTATTTTCTATCTTCTTAGTATATAAAAATACTTACACATTTATCAGTGACTATGCATACATGAACATATTTTATTATTGTATCTTTTCATAACAGTGTATTTTATTAATTAAAATACTTATATATTATATACATTTATCCTATCTATTTCTTAGCCTAGTCCAGCGTTCATTTCAGAAATCCCTTCTTAGGATCACTGAAATAAACTGTTGCATGAATAATCTGGTGCATTTATATATTGGTCTCTTATTTCAAATAAATACTTCCACTTTGCTGTTGATTTTTATATAATAACTGAATTTAAAGTAACTTGCAGGCATTTCATTAGCTTATAATACTGTGTTGCTGCTACAGTAGTAGAGTATAGCAATACAACACTGCAGTGTCTGCAAATGTTTATTAGATACAGTTACCATATAAAATTAACAGTCAAACTATTAGATATGGAGTAGAATAAAGACAATAGTCTCAAACGTTCCAAATTTCTTTCATGGTCATACTTATATAATATCTTCAAGAGACCTATTTCGTATAAAAATCTCTTATAACATTAAGCATATTAAACAGTCACTTTATACAATATTTACAAATTTCTTAATTGTAAATAAGTATCGTGTTGCCAATTATATATGTTGTATCTCTATCAATCCTTTTTCCACACAGATGTTACAAGTGTAAAAACTACAGTATATTGCAGTATTTGCCCATTAATCGATAATTATGATAAAAAACATATCATTTACATACGTCTCTCAACGCAGAACCTCTTTTTCTAATGCGGAACAAATTATGGCCTTTCAGTATTCTTCGCATTTAAGTAGGAACATACTGGTTGAAACAAAAACAGACATGAATTAAGTACATGGTTTTTCTCTGTTTGTTGCGTTTCATTGATTACAACAAGATCATTTGACATTCAGTCTGACAGTTCCCTCCCATGAACCTTCCGCATATGTGACATCAATATCAGTATATTTTCATAATCGATCTGTCCTCTTGAATTGTCTTCTGGCATTTTAACTTTGCGTTTGCAAAGCAGGCACGGAATTTCGTAGCCAAGATAATGCTGGTTCCACGCTGGAGTAAATGGCTGGATGTCCCCTTGAGCATCTGCTATGGTGGCTAAGTAGACCCTGAATTTCCCATCTGGCTGATCCACCAGATTCACTCACGCACATTAAGGGTGCACCTTCGTCATTCTAAAAAAAATAAATATGACGGTGTGAAATTATTTAGCTTCTGGGCTATTCTAATAAAAAATATCAACAAGTATTTGGAGTGATAAGGATGAAATATCTTTCAAATTGAAAGGAAATCTTACATAGCAGGGTCCCTTGTCTGTATCAGTGAATCCAGCACATATATTATTCTTCGTGATAAATCCAGCATAATGACTCGTTGCATTACACTTTTCGGAATCATAAGTTGGCACTGGCAAGAACGTCAGATACTTCTGCAAATCCACCTCCCCATTCACAGGGAATCCCCATCCCACCGTGACACATATTTGCCTTGGCTGAAGCATCAAAGGGCACAAATATTTCACGCACATTCTCACAACTAATACATTCATCTATGACATCAGATACGAACCTGAATTGGGTCCTTTGGAAGGCAAACAGCGCTTACGTTTCTTGAGAAGGTCAGAGGCTTCTCAAGCTCTACCAATACCATATCATTGTTGTACAAAAATTGATTGTACTTCACTTGAGGGTATGGAATGATGCTTCTGACTGCATGCGGTTTCAGTAAGTTTTTATCGGTGAACAGTTGCCATCCGTTGCTCTGTCTGTACCTGAAATTATGAGAGGGATTAAGGTGATGCACTCATGCAATTCTGTTAATTACTGGACCCATTATAAGATGTTAGTTTTGTTAATGTTATGACGCAGATTCTAAGGGTACTCAGATGTTCCTTAAAGTTCAAATCTCACCTGTGAGTACAAGAATAGCTCGCGATCACGTGCATGGGTCCCAAGATGCTAGCAGTACAAGCAGCTCCGTGTTTCGGTTCCTTCAACAAGGCCACGCTGGACCATTGCCCTTCGCTAGCTGGAGTTCCGCCAACTAATCTCGCGGTAGGACCCTCTCCATAGTGAGAGCCGCAAGAAAACTCTTGGCAGGAGACTTGGACGACTTTGTCCGACACGCAGAACTCCACTTGTTCCAGATTCGCGACCAGAGGCACACGATGGTTCGGGTTCGCCTTCAGCCTCAGGATCTTCTGACTCTTGTCCCACGTTTGTAGGTCCGTTGTCTCGGAGCCTGAGAATCCTAAAGCCTGGCAGTAGGAGTCGCTGAACTCCTCGCTCCATCCGTCAGAACAAACCAGGCGGTGCTCTCCATTAAATTGTCTGCAACATGGAGACAAGGGATGTTAGAACTTGAACAACTAATCCGAAGGCCGAGCCAAAAGTAGAACTGCTAGAAGTTCTAACTGAAATCAATGGTTCCTGACCTGATTTTCAGCAACGAGGTCCTATCCGTTAATTCCTGGGCGCCATTGGTTTCGTCGTTTTCTTTTTGCGCGTCCGTTATGTTCTTCTCCGTGCTTAGGTTCATCGATAGACAGCTCCATTCGTCAGATTGATCAGGGCAGTGTTCTATACCGTCGCAGACCAGATGCTCTGGGATGCATCCTCCGGCTTGGCACTTGAACTGATCGATGCCACAGTCGCAGAGTTTTTCGTCTTCCCCGTTGGTGCATTCGTTGATTCCGTTGCAGTGCCATGTCAGTGGTATGCACCATTTCTCCGTTGGACAAAGATACTCGTTGTTTCCACAACTTTCGGCGCAGTTGTACTCATCACGGTGGTCCTCGCAGTCCGGCCGGCCATTGCACTGCCAGATACCTGGGATGCACCTTCCTGAAATGAAAATTTTGTATGATACAGTTATAATTATTATAGTTTCTCAAACAGAGTTTTTGTTCATTTAGATCCTAAATTTTAGTCCTGTTATTATAGTAAGCCTTAGGTGCTAAGGGTACCTATTCCACCATTTACAGGATCATCACATCATTTACAGGATACAGTACCCTGTAGCAATTTTTTTCATAGGCAATTGCTGGATATAAACAGTCTACTTTTTTGACCCTCAACTTTGTATCGCAATTTTAGAGAAGTGCAAACGTTACAAAATGGCGTAGTTAATATCATTTATAAATGATACCTGGATACAATGTGCGATAAGAACTGTTCTTAACCGTGTTGAGAAAAGATTCTTAAACTTCGTCTAAGAATTATTCAAGATCTATTCTGAGGCATCTAAAAAGTCTTAAGTTATTCAAGATTTCTTTTCGAACTTCCTTTAAGACTTTTAGCAATATCTCAACGTCGACCATGTAATCATTACAAGCAATTTCCTCTAATGATAGCTAGTGATATTAATAACAGACGTGTTTCTAAGAACCATCATTTACGACATTATCAGAGCGTTCATTGCTTGACTGATTGCAAAATGTATTAATATTAAACATGTGCCCGTTGGTCATGCTAATGCATGCCAGTTTTTCCTTTCACTTCTTTCGTTAGACAATTACTATTCCCATTCGCATCTAATTATTTTATCAATAACTTCTTTTTTGTAACGGTTTCCTAAGACTTTTATGGTTGGAGCCATCCGGCCAGGTGCAGATCTGATGTCTCTAGGAAAAGTATTGCAGTGGAGGGAAAGAGGTCTTCTACTCGTTGATTTTTTAGGGATGTAGGGATTGGTGGATCTAGAAATTTGGGGACATAGGGATTGGGAGTTTTAGAGATTAGGGAGTCTAAGAATTGGGGGATCTAGGAATGGGGGATCTAGGAATTGGGGGATCTAGGAGTTGGGGGATCTAGGAGTTGAGGAATCTAGGAATTGGGGGATCTAGGAATTGGGGGATCTAGAAATTTGGGGATCTAGGAATTGGGGAATCTAGGAATTGGGGGATCTAGGAATTGGGGGATCTAGAAATTTGGGGATCTAGAAATTTGGGGATATAGGGATTGGGAATTTTAGAGATTGGGGAATCTAGGAATTGGGAGATTTAGAAATTTGGGGATGTAGGGATTGGGAGTTTTAGAGATTGGGAGATCTAGGAATTGGGGAATCTAGGAATTGGGGGATCTAGGAATTGTGGGATCTAGGAATTGGGGGATCTAGAAATTTGGGGATATAGAGTTTGGAAGTATTAGAGATTGAGAAGTCTAGAAATTGGGAATCTAGGAATTGGGAGATTTAGAAATTTGGGGATGTAGGGATTGGGAGTTTTAGAGATTGGGGGATCTAGGAATTGGGGAATCTAGGAATTGGGGGATCTAGGAATTGGGGGATCTAGAAATTTGGGGATATAGAGTTTGGAAGTATTAGAGATTGAGAAGTCTAGAAATTGGGAATCTAGGAATTGGGAGATTTAGAAATTTGGGGATGTAGGGATTGGGAGTTTTAGAAATTGGGGGATCTAGGAATTGGGGAATCTAGGAATTGGGGGATCTAGGAATTGGGGGATCTAGAAATTTGGGGATATAGAGTTTGGAAATATTAGAGATTAAGAAGTCTAGAAATTGGGGCTCTAAGAATTTGGGAATATAGTGATTGAGGATCTAGTAATTTGTGGATATAGGGTTTGGAAGTTTTAGAGATCGGGGAGTCTAGGAATTGGAGATCTGGGAATTTGGGGATATAGGATTGGGAGTATTAAAGATTGAGGAATCTAGGGATTAAGGGAGTTAGAGATTAATGGATCTAGGGATTGGGGGTTCTAGGAATATGTCAACCCAGATTGGTCGATAAAGAAATTTGGGAATTCCAGAAATTTAAAGATGTAGAAATTTACAAAAGTGAGAATTTGAAGAACTTAAGTCCAAAATTTTAAAGTTACATAGAAATTTTACGAAGATCCCCAACTTACCACTAGGACATCTGAACTCATCAAACTGGCATTTCCATTCTTCACAATTCTTTTCGTCACTGCCATCATCGCAATCGACGATTCTGTTGCACACCAAATCCCGTTTCAGACACTGACCACTGTTGCACTGGAAATTTTCAGGACATCCTTCCTCCTTGCAATTCAGTTCATCCGAGCCATCGGAACAATCGTTCTCAGAGTCACACTTGGCCGACAGAGGTACGCAATAAGCACCGTCCCTGGAGGTTCCATTGATGCACTGGAATTGGCCAGCTGTGCACTTGGAGAAAACGACATTCTGGGGAATATTCAGAAAAGACACGTCGATGTGACTCGTGCTTTCAACCGGCCTAGTCTGCGACGAGAATGCATCCACAGGTTCATCCTTCATCATTCGATTCACACCTTGACCGAACGAGTCTGACGATTCGGTTGTAGTTTGATCCTCTGTTACGCTATCTACACTGATTTTACCTGGTTCCATCGCTGTATGTCCTTCGCTGGGTTCACTGACCATTGCCGGGTTCTCTGTCGTGAAGTCACTTTGCCGGTGGAAATAGAAATTTCGGATGACTCCGAAGGGTTCCGTGACGGGTTCTGGCTCTATGATCTCTTCTGAAACCGGTATGAAACTGGGGTACCTCTTGGTGCTACCTTTGTTCTGTTCACCGTCTGCCTCTGTTCGATTGAACGTGGTTTCCGTGATCTTCAGCTTTGGTATGGAATCTTCTTCCACTTTCGGATTAACTTCGGGTACATCTTGCTGTGGCATCTCTGTGGAGAACACAATGGCTGGGTCTGGGATTTCTGTCAGCACATTTTCGCCCTCGTGCTCTTCAAGATTGAGCTCCTTCTCCTTCTTGTACTTGTACTTATCGACGACCTTCTTGTCCGTCGACTTCTTCTTCAGGTCCAACGTTTTCTCCAACGGGATCACTCTTAAATCCTCTTCAGATAGATCCCCCACATCCAGGTCAGTTAGCAGAACCCTGGGTGTCGTGGTGATCAGGTGCGTCCTGAAATCGAAGCTCACAGGTTGAGTGTCGTCTTCAAGTATTTCGGTGACTGGCCTAACATCCTCGGTGGTGCTGAAGCCGTCGAAGCCTTGTCTTTGTGTCATAACCGTGGTAGCAGCCTCAGACATTGCGTTTTCCGCAACATTCTCGTTCTTCGTGTTCTCTTCAAGGTTCGTTGTCGATGGTGTGGTCAAAGTCTCCTCGCTCGTGTTCATTTTCCCCGTATCATTCATACCACTGTCAATATGTTGCACAGGGCTTGCCTCCGTCTGATTGTTCTGAACGTCAGCATGTTCCACGTCAGTTTGGTTCGCAGAGTTTTCTTCATCTATGGTCATGTTCGTCTCGGGTCTCATGGACGAAGTGGTCAAAGGCGAATCGCTCTCGGTGGTCCGCAACTCTTCAGGGAGTATCGGTACCTGAGCAGTGGTCTTAGTTTCCATCGAAAGAGTCTGAGTAGTTGGCACCGTTGTTGTGATCTCGGTGCTCACGCGATGGTCCGAATCGTTCTCCTTTCGACTGTCCTCGGCAACGGTAGTGCTTTCGATCTTCTCCGTCGTAGACATATCTTGCTGTATCTCTATGGGCATTTCTGGGATCTCCGTGGTCAGTCTGGCGTCCTCAATATGTTTATCCGTGACACTTGCAGACGTGGTCACTTCGCTGTCGTTCATCGCCTTTGTTTTATCATCCACGTAGGCTTTCGACAACTTCTCTTCGTCTTGTGCAGCATCCAGAATGTTCAGTTTATTGGACTCGTCTATGAGCTTCTTGTGAAGCTTGGAATCGTCAGGTTGGTACGCCTTGGACAGAGTATCGTCATTTATGTCGTTGTATTGATCCTCCACAGCGTTTTCTTCAGGCTTCTCAGAAGTAGTTACGTTCATAGCAGCTTCTTCAGCTTCTGTGACCTTGCTAGTGGACTCCGTTACTTCAGAATGATCCTTCTCCACAGTGTACTTCACCGTTCTGTCTTTATCCTTCATCTCCTCCTCTAGCGGTACCACCTTCAACGCTTCCTCGTCCTCTTCGAAATTAGTCCTTCCATCACTCTTCATCGTTTGGTCGTCTTCTGGTTTAATGTCATACGCATGCAGCCCATTTTGTATTCCCGACTCGGTGTCGTTCATTTCGAGGACGTTCAAAGCGTCCCCTTTGAATCCACGACCCACTTCATTTCCCACATCCTTCAGCTTGTCCACATCCTCCGGCTGTGTTTGGATAAAGTGTATTTCCGGATGAACATCGTTCAAAGAGTCCTTTGGTTCAGTCTCGTTCGTTTTTTCCTCCGGTTCTATCAAGGGCTTGTACGTGACCACGTCTTCGACGTGTCCTTCGAAGGGGTTAGGAACATCCTGCTCGTCTTTGTCCAGCCTGGGAGCCTTCTTCACCTCCTTCTCCCTCTGGACGTCCGGCAGGAATGGGGACATGTCATCGACATGTTTATCATAGGCTACTTCGGACTTCTCGGTAACGTGTTCCACCGTGTTCTCGGGGAATATTGCAGGGTGCAAAGGGTGGTTGGTCGAGTGGTCCAAGTTTTCCTCGTAACGCACAGCGTAGCCTGGATCACCGGACACGATATTCTCTTCAGGGTGGATCGTGGAGTGGTTGAGAACTGCGTCGATCTTCTCCGTAGAGGATTGAACCTTGTTCTCCGCGGTGGTACTTTCAGGTACCCACGCGGATGAGTTGGTAGGCTGAATGCTTTCCGGAATCAGTTCAGGAATGATGGAATGTGGATCCTGGACCTGGGTTCCATGTTCTACCGGTATGACCATGATGTGTTCCTCCTCTGTGTCGTTCTTAATGGGCTCAATCAGCGGCTCGATGTTGTGGCTGAAGTTCTTTGGCAAATTAGGGAAGAGTGTCGTCGGTATGTGATCGATGACGTTCGTTTCGTTCATTTCAGGTAACACCTGACCTAAATCTCGCGACATAGCCTCGTTGTACGTTTCCGTGTTACCAGCTTCTGGTAAATTAATCTCGGTTGTATTTTCTAACATGGTATCAGAAGCTGTTTGAGAACTTGTGGTTGCTTCCTCGGACATAACAGGTTGGCTACTGGATGAAGCTACCGAGTTTGATTCTGCCGAAGGACTCATATTCTCTTCGTTGTTCACACTGATCGTTGTATACTCTTCATCTCTTAGTATGTGAGCCTCAGTGACCTGTTCAGGTTTCGGCGTTTCTTTACCGGGTTCTACGGAGCCGGTTGTCATCATTTGCTCTTCGTTGTTCATCATCGTTGTCTCTGCTGGAGGTACAACAGTTGTCTTCGAGTGGACTGGCATGGTATCCTGCTCTTCTGTTATCAGAGGAATCACGGACAAGGGTGCGTCGTTGTTTGCCACTTCATCTACAGGTTTTTCAATATTTGGCAGTGTTGTTTCTACGGACATCATTGGTGTTGTGGACTCCGCTTCCATGCTTGGAACATTAGGTATAAGCGTATTCGTGCTGTCAGATTCAGACCTCACAGTCGAGGACTCAGGTGCCTTCATCAAATCAGGTGATTCCGTGGCAGGTAATTCTGTAGCTGATTCAACCTTGTTCGTGGTCATAGATTCAGCAGAAGAGTCTGCTAAAGGCATCTGTTCAGTTGTTTTGGACTCCACAGTATCCTGCGGTTCGGTAGAGTGCTCCACATCGTGTACCACTTCATTTTGAGGCTTTGCGTCAGCGGAACGTCCAGATTCTACAGGAGGTACCATTGATACCTGTTCAGTAGATGACTCTACCTCACCTGGAGCTTCAGGTTTGATAGTAGTACTAGGAAGTCGTTCTACTTCAGAATCAGTCATTGTTGATTTCGTCGAGGATCCCAACTCATTCGAAGGTGTAGGTTCAGCGACAGGTTCAGTCTCAGGTTTGGTTTCTGGTTCTGGTTTGGGTTCTGCAGCCGGTATCGGTTCAGTTGAAGATTCCTTTTCGTCTGCGGCTTTTGGTTCAGCTAATGGTTCCTCTTCAATAGGTTGTGCAGTGGACTTGGGTTCACTGGAGGGTGGTTCTGGTTCACTTGTAGGTTCAGGCTCAGCAACTGGCTCAGTGCTCGTTTTAGGTTCTACGAATGAATGTGGATCAGTTATGGGTCCTGGTTCAGCGGAAACCTCTGGTTCAACAGAAGGTTCGGGTTCTGGAGAGGGAGTTGCTTCAGTAGAATGCTTTGGTTCAATGGAAGACTCTGCTTCAGTAGAAGGCTTTGGTTCGGTTGAGGGTTCAACGGATTTTGGTTCTGCAGAGGGTTCAGCTGAAGGTTCGGGTTCTGCAGAGGGTTCTGGTGCAGCAGCGGGTTCAGGTTCCGCAGCGGGTTCTGGTTCTGTGGAGGGTTCTGGTGCAGCAGCGGGTTCAGGTTCCGCAGCGGGTTCTGATTCAATAGGAGACTCTGGCGTAGCAGAGGGTTCTGGTTCAGCAGAAGGCTCTGGTTCTGCAGATGGTTCTGATTTTGGCTCATTAGATGACTCTACTCCAACAGGAGGCCCATTAGAGGATTCTACTCCAACAGAAGACTCTGGCTCCGCAGAAGGTTCTGGTTCTGCAGAGGGTTCTGGTTCAGTAGGAGGTTCTGACTTAGGCTCGTTAGAGTGTTCCATTCCAACAGAAGGCTCTGGCTGAGCTGAGGGCTCAACAGAAGGCTCTGGTTCCATAGAAGGCCCTGGTTCAGCAGAGGGTTCTGATTCAGAAGAAGGTTTTGCCTCATTAGAGGGCTCTATTCCAGCAGGTTCCGGCTCAGCAGAAGGTTGTGGCTCACTAGAGGGTTCTGGTTCAGCGGAGGGTTCTGGTTCACTGGAATGTTCTACTCCAACAGGTGGTTCTGGTTCAACAGAAGGTTCTGGTTCACTAGAGTGTTCTGCCCCAACAGATGGTTCTGGTTCAACAGAAGGTTCTGGTTCACTAGAGTGTTCTGCCCCAACAGATGGTTCTGGTTCAGCAGAAGGTTCTGGCTCACTAGAGTGTTCTACTCCAACAGATTCTGGTTCAGCCGAAGGTTCTGGTTCGCTAGAGTGTTCTACTCCAACAGGTTCCGGTTCAGCCGAAGGTTCTGGTTCACTGGCAGGCTCCGCAGCAGGTTCCGGTTCGGCTACAGGTTTCGGTTCACTGGAAGGTTCTGCCCCAGCAGGAGGTTCCGGTTCACCAGACGGCTGTTCCTCAACAGAGTGTTCTGGTTCAGCCGTAGGTTCCGCCTTTGGTTCAACGGTATAATGATTCGAATGATCGTGCATCCAGTGAACCGGGTCAGACTCATCTCCGACCCCATGATTGTGATCCACGTGTGTGGATTTTGGTTCCGAAAAGCCATCATCTGCATGTGGATGCGCACTGTCGTAGTGTATCTTCTCAGTATTGTGATCCAGGTGATCCCAATCTGGCCAAGGTTCGTGCGCAGCGTGTCCCCTGCTTCTGGGCTGAACCACATCTTGTACCACCTCCGTGTGAACCTCCGGAGTTTCATCCTCCATTTCGACGTTGCTCAGATCATTTTCGTCGATGCAGCTCTTCCCATTAGCGTCCAACATCTTCCCAGGTCCACAATAACAAACGAACGTGCCAGAAGTGTAATTGTATCTACAATTTTCGGCACATTCCAACCGCCCCGTCTGACATTCGTCCCAAAGGTTCTTCACTTCGAGTTTGCTCAGGTGATACTGACCAAGCATGTTGCCGGTCTTCTGCAACGTGTCCTCGAACGCCTGCTGCGTCTCTTTGGGCATGGAACGTGGCGGGTAATTTATTCTAAATCCCACCTCACCGTCCTCCATTATACGGTACACCTTAATCATCGTCTCATTGCTCGTAGGCTGCAACATGTCCCTAAGGTGCTTCTCCAGCTCCATGCTGACCTCTCTGTACACTCTCGACGTGTTACTCCTTAACTCGGGGTCCCAGGGGAACTCGTCCAACATCAACACTCCATCCAACGCGTTCGGAACGAAGAAGTTGTACATAGTTTCATCGGTTGTCGGCCAAGGAGGGAAACTCGATGTGGCGGGCGGAGGACTCGGGGGTGGGTCCTTCACGTATTCTTGACTTCCTGCCGTTCGTACGTCGCCGAACTGCCGGGATTTCGTCTGCTCCAGATTCTCTAGCGGCTCTGACGCTTCTTGGGTCAAAATCACCCCGGCTGCAACAGAAGGAGTCATTGGAGTCACGTTTGTTTCACTTTGGAGCGGTAGTTTGAGGATGTGGGTGATTGGAGGATTGCGAGTTTGGGATTTTGGGGATTTTGGACTCTGGTAGTTAGGGATCTTGGGAGCTTTGGGTTCTGGGATTTAGGGGGTTTGCAAGTTAGGGACTTTGGGAGTTTTGGATCTTGAGATTTAGGGACTTTACAAGTTAGGGACGTTGGAAGCTTAGGACTTTGGAAGTTTGGGACTTTGGGAGTGTTGGATCCTGGGAGTTAGGAACTTTGGAAATATGGGACTTTGGGAGTTTTGGAAGCTTGAGGGAATTGGACTTTGGGAGTTTGGGACTTCGAAAGTGTTAGACTTTGAGAGTTAGGGACTTTGAGAGTTTTGGACTTCGAGAGTTTGGAAAATTGAGAGTTTTGGACTTTGGGAGTTTGGGACTTTGAAAGTTTGGGACTTCGAGTGTGTTAGACTCTGGGAGTTAGGGACTTTGGGAGTTTGGGACTTCGAGAGTTTGGAAACTTGAAAGTTTTGGGCTTTGAGAGTGTTAGACTCTGGGGGGAGTTAGGAACATTGGGAGATGTGGACTTCAGGAGTAAGGGGCTTACGTAAAGGACTTTGGTACTTTTGGACTTTAAGAACTTCCGGAGTTTCACACTTTAGGAGTGTGAAGTGGTATTTGCTACTGTTACCTCTCCAACCAGAATAAGTATAGAATCCAAAAGTTCCTTACTCGCTGCCAAAGTGGCAAGGATGATGGCGACTAGTAGGACCAGCAATCCACATCCCCAGCAGGCCATCCGTCTCCAGTACGAGCTCCTAGATCGCTTGTCCTTCGTGACATACAGCTTCTCGCCCCTGAAACACAATGTCACCGAGGATTAAGAACGATCATCATCGTTCACATCGGTTCACCCTCATCCTAGACCCCATATTAAGCGTAATTTGTACAGCACTGTGCTTGTCCTTCTTCAGCGACCATGATATTAGAAGCTTCCCTAGACGAACAGACACCAATGTTCTATCTCTCAATTAACACGTCTAATTATTTCGTTCAGCTTCACGATGTGTCGCTTATTCTACCCTGCTCTCGTTCGAAACGTTTAGTTCAAGTCTGTTCTGGACGTGAACGAAAGGAACCGTGTGTTCCATGAAGAATGTGATTGTGTCCGTGTGTAGAGAGTCTGCCTCGTAGCTAGTGTTGTTTCTTTTATACACAGGTGTTAAGATGTCGATGATTCGGTGACTAGTGATGCTGATATAGCGACTACGGGATTGTGCGAACCTTCAAGCGTTCTGAGGATACCCTGCGGTATCTTCACTTTGCAAGAAAAAAAATCAAACATAAACTCTTCCAGCTGGACTAGCCTTCTCTACGAGCACGTGTCGTCACGGTGCAATCGCTAGGATCAGTGAATTGCTTGCATTCCATCATTGGGAAGGAATCGGACAAACGAATGCTCGTTCACTTTGTTCTCATCGAAATATGTCGTTTACGCGGTCAAACCCGATGTGATATTACCACACAAAAACGTAGAAAACGGAGTGTTTCGAGTCTCTTGTTAGATCACTTGTGAGAGTACTACTGGTTCTCTTTTTTAGGAAGGTTGAATACAGAATTAATTATGAAACTATGTAATTACAGAAACGGTGAACATCTCTCAGGCTTGTTCAAAGGTTTAAGAGTTGTATGTGTTTCTTATAGTGGATGACATATTTCAGTGAGAAGGAAATTAGCGTGGAGCATCCGACAATGTCGAGAGAATCAATGGTGGGAGATCGGAGTAGCAGGGTGTAAGCGGGGTTAGTTCGCGATCGTGCGCATCCACCATTTTCATTGCATCTCAGCAGCGTCTCCCTTGTTCCTCATCCTCGTAAGCATCCTTGAAGTACCTGAGGGCTGTCAGCCAGTGGGAATAGTCGACCAGTCCGGCAGTAGGGTCTCTCAGGCTGAGTCCCTCGCGGCCAACGCCGGGGCCCAAATCAAAACGTACTCCAGCCACGGTTGTTTCAACCTCGGCCTCGGGACCCCTGCTAGGTATCGTGACAACAAAAAACACCGTCTAACTTTCTACTCAGCTGGCCTGTGTACGTGTTTTGTGTGTGATCTTTGTGTATTTGCGTCGATCAAGCTGGCTCTAATTCCACTCTATCGAACGCCCTTCGCGCGGAGCAGATTGCTCAACTATATTCCCCAGCTTTTGGCGGAATTTTTGTCTCTAGGAATTGCGACAGGATTCCCTCTTTTTGGCGGGATTTTTAGGGGGGATGAGAAGTTTCGCAAAACGTTGGAAATTTGACGACGATACAATTTTTTGTAATTTTATTATGTACATATGTACATTGGAGATTATTGAGAGAATGTGTGGGGATTTTTATAGGTTTGCTCCTAGCGAAGGTCTCAGACTATTTTCTATATATTTCAATTCTCGAAATACCTCTATCACACCTCGATGTCTACTATCGAACGAGAAGCAAGCGAGAAAGTGAACTACGACACTATTCAGCTCTTGCAAACTAAAACACACTGACTGCCATACTATCAACATTTTAACTGGTATTTTTATTTTTACGAATCTCACTTTTTGCAATATTAAATTTATTATAATTGCAAAAGATCATATTACATCGTAGTTAATTAAATTTCATTTTCGATTAGGTAATTGAAGAAATTAGTAACCTTCGATTTAAACGTCGTTCACTTAGGTGGCAGTCAAAGTGTCGAAAATAGTATACGTATTAGAGAGAATCTCGAAATATATAGCATTGTTTATTAAAACAGCTCGACGAAGGACGATCATTTTTGCAATAGACGGTCATTCCCGTATTTTCCTATGAAATATTGTGACACATTCGTTTCGCAAGTTCTTCCAACGGTGAATGTAACCCGCAATATCCGAGGACCTTCGTTCGTTCCGCCAGTATCCGCAATTTTTTTTCTCTTTTTGTTCATACATTTGCATTTCCCACGTCTGTACACGATCGACGCGATCTGGATCGTTTTTCAATTCGATACGAACTGTCGAATATCAAGTTTCTCGGCCGTGCTCGTTCCATATTAACAGGAGACATCATCTAATTGACACGCGTTCATTTCGACGCCATCTTGATATGATTTTATTTACGCTCCTCGCATTCGTTAATTCTACTTTAACAAGTTTTGATACTGCGGAAGATACAGAGAGCATTGCTTAATTTTATATTAATTTAAACATTTGAAACATTACGAGAAAAATGTTGCAATTTTTAAATATGATAGGTAAAGACAATAAATATGTAACAAATACGTATTGCAGATAGATGGTTTTAACACTTTTGATCATTTTAAAATTTTATATTATTTATTACTGAACGTAATATTATTTATCATGGTTTATCATATCAAAATTGCCTCAAAATTGAACAATATTAATTACAGCAATTATGATATCAATACAAATTTTCATAAGCCTTAAATAATAAATAAAGTAGATCATCAAATATAAAGATTTCTAAAAACAATAATAATATAAATTTTGTTAACATTTGTATTATTATCAAATAAATTAAAAATGAGGAAATGATTGAGTAGAATTCTTGTAAAGAATGTTTCAAAATGGCGGGAGATTTAAAAGAAGTATAATTATTTACTGTCAGAATGCAGGAATTGTTATAAGAAAAGGAATCAGCCGTTTTACCATAAAATTTCCATATTGCAAAAATGTGAAGGATCTAGGAATATATTAGCATTTGCAAAGTTCGAAGCAAAGAAACAGAGAATGGTAAATAAATCGAGTAAATATTGAAATTAATGGAACGAGATTGCGAATTTACGAAGCAGTTTAGTGAAATCAACAGAACGGTTCATCATTTTCGTCTACGACAACGAAATTATTTGAATAATTCATGAATCTGATGTTGATACAAAATATCTTCTATTTTCATTTTGATGAAGTCAATTTGGTACGGTGTTAAAATTTAATTTAATGGATTCTTAATTTTAGAAATTTTTGGTTTTCTAAATTTATACATTTTTACATTTTCACATTTCCAAAACACCAAATTTGAAAATTCCCAAAATCCCAAATTTCCACGCTCCCAAATTCCCAAATTTCCAAAATCCCAAATTTCCACGCTCTCAAATTCCTAGATTTACAAATTTCCACGCACCCAAATTCCTAGATTTCCACATTTCCACGCTCCAAAATTCCTAGATTTCCAAATTTCCACGCTCCAAATTCCTAGATTTCCAAATTTCCAAAATTCAAAATTTCTACGCTCCCAAATTCCAAAATTTCCAAATTTCCAAAACCCCAAATTTCTCTATTTCCAAATTCCCAATGTCCCAAATTCCAATATTTCCAAATTTCCAAAACCCCAAATTTCTCTACTCCCAAATTTGAAAATTTCCAAATTCCCAAAACCCCAAATTTCTTTACACCCAAATTCCCAAAGTCCCAAATTCAAAAATTTCCAAATTTCCAAAATCCCAAATTTCTCTATTTCCAAATTCCCAAAGTCCCAAATTGCAATATTTCCAAATTTTCAAAACCCCAAATTTCTCTATTTCCAAATTCCCAAGCCCCCAAATTAAAAACCCCCAAAATTTCAAAACCCCAAGATTTCAATTTTTATCACTATATTTTGTCTAACACCACCACGTTATAAAACCACCTTCAAAAGTCAGCACCAACAGTTTGTTTCTCCGATGTCCTAACTTTACCTCTTCCGGCCTCGTTCAACGTGATACAATATCGAACAGCCAAGAAAGTACTCGAACATACACGAAGTATAAAAATAGAATAGACATGTTTAGGTGTTCTTTACCTGATGTACTTTCGATGTTCATTCACTGGAACGAAATATTCTTCGTAGGGGTCAGCTGGAACTTCGCAAGCTTCTTGACCCTTCGTTTGAAGATTATTGCCTGCGTAGGGCCTCATTGAGACTAGTTCCAAATTTACTGCCTCAATTTGCTCCTTTTTTCCGGTATCTGTAATAATCAAACAAGAGAATTCTTATTTATTTGATAACGTTATCAAGTATTTGCTCTAGTAATTTCAGTGAATGGAAGTTACTTGTTTGTGGCCTTCAAATGGGTTATTTGTGAAAGAGTTCGAGTGTGTGTTAAAAAATTAAATTTGTCAATTATTTTGTTAGTACAAATTTGATTGGTCAAGTATTTTGTTAGTACAAATGTGATTGGTCAATTATTTTGTTAGTACAAGTTTAATTGGTCAAGTATTTTGTTAGTACAAATGTGATCTGTCAATTATTTTGTTAGTACAAGTTTAATTGGTCAATTATTTTGTTAGTACAAGTTTAATTGGTCAAGTATTTTGTTAGTACAAATGTGATTGGTCAATTATTTTGTTAGTACAAGTTTAATCGGTAAATTATTTTGTTAGTACAAATTTGATTTGTTTGTTATTTTGTTAGTACAAGTTTAATTTGTCAATTATTTTGTTAATACTAGATTAGCGGGTCAATTATTTTGTCAGTACAAGATTAATTGCCCAATTATTTTCTTAGTACAAGATTAATGAGTCAATTATTTTGTTAGTAGAAGTTTAATTGGTCAATTATTATGTTAGTACAAATTTGATTAGTCAATTATTTTGTTAATACAAGATTAATTGGTCAATCATTTTGTTAATACAAATGTAATCTTTCAATTATTTTGTTGGTATAACTTGCTCGGTCAATTAATTTATCAATACAACTTCATGTGACAATTAATTTGTTAACACAAACTTAATTTATTAATAAAGTAATTAGCAGTGATATAACACTTAATCAATCACCAATCAGTAGTTAATCAGTACTTAATTACGAGTGAATTAGAAAACAACTTCACAGTTAATCAATGATTAATTAATACCTAATTCACAGCAATTAATTTTCTCTGTTCCTCAACCACAATGACTCATGATTACACACCACGTATTTTCTACTGATTTCTGATGCATCAGTAGTATTTTATCATTTTTATTTATTCACATTTGTTAACGTGATCCCATATACATCTATATTACATAATTCTGTATATATAGTTCTTTCATTACATTATCTAATCTTCAACAGATAAAATATATATTTAGAATTAAGACACGATTCTTTGATAGGGTCAGATTTGACCTCACTGACCACTTAACAATCACACGTATATTTTTATTCTTTTATGTACATAAAAATAGTATTATCTAAAGATAAATAAACACTGACAGATGCACACGTTTCTGGGTCAATTTTGACCCAGTTAACGTTTTGAAAATCAATTGTCTCTCATCCGAAATTAGATAAATGACATAAATACAAAGATAAATAACATAAATATAAATTAATCGACAACAAAGATAAATTATACATTTTCTTTTCCCTTTTTCGTGAAATGCAATAAATAAAAATTTCGAACACACTGCAGTTCGATCAAAGTTCTGTTAAGTGCGTGTTTACGTAATTTTCAGGTGTGGAAATTATAGTATCGTGGCAAAGTATTTATTTACGGGGCGGAACCTCGCGTGCCGTAAAATCGATGTTAATAGGAGAAGAAGTTAGTTAATTGCGTGTTCACATGTGGATAGTTCAAAAGTCGATGTACTGTTATTGAGTAATATTCGCGGTTATACGTATAGTTATCTGTTGTAGAAATTTTGCATTATATTACATGCGTGAAATTTAATTGTTACGTACCGTTAACGATACTAATTGTAAACGAAAAGAACAAACGAACGAGCGAGTAATTTAATGCTCTAATGAACGAATGTTATAATGTTGTAGCTGCAATTTATAGAGTACAATGTCTCCATTTATGAAAAATAAGTTAAACGTTTGTTTTTAAGCGAAAGATAAGTCTATAATTATATTTTGTATTTTTACACGATTCAATTAATTCAATTTTTATTTACATTGAATGGATCAATTTTATTGAGCTTGAATTGATTTATTTTATTTTTATTTCTATAGAAAAATGTGTAGTTCTATTTTGTTAACGTCATAAATTTCTAAATCGACATAAATGAAATATATAAATAAATTAATAGCAACCAATGAATAAATAAATAACAACCAATGAATAGATAAATAAATAATAACCAACGAATAAAAGAAAAAATAATAACGAACAACTGAATAAATAAACAAAGAACATTTAATCATTTACGAAATTAATTATGAACAAAACTAGCACAATTAAACATATTAACACTTTTACCATTTTTAAAATCTGTCTCCTACTATTCACAATGTAATACTTTTTTCTCGAATACTTCTTAAACAATTCAAGAATGCAGGTTCTACAAACGATTGCGTCCCCATAAAAGATCGAATAATAAAAGTTCTATGTTGTTTCGAACGAAAGAAATATGTTCGAACGTGCGTAGGATTCGAAAGCAAGGTAGACCAGGGAGAAATAATACGGGTTGCTGAAATCTGCGTCGATCGCACGATTTTACCAGATATGATCGAGACGAGCCGAACTTTCGATCGTTAATTACTACCACCACCATCATCACCACCATTGGAACTTGCCAAGAAAAAGTCGTTCGAGGTCGGTGAAACGCGCGGACTATCTGTATGGACGGTCCTTTAACATTTTTAATACATGTTTCAAAAGTTTAACATTACTTTCAAATATTTAATATTCGAGACAATTTAGTGTGATGCTACGTTGAAAAATATTATGATGTTTGATAAATTTAAGATTATTCTGGTTTGAAATATTTAATATATGTTGAGGAAAATTTAGTGTGATGGTAGGCTGAAAAATATTTTGATATATGTTTGACAAAGGTAGTATTAATTTAGTATGGAATTTGGCAGTTTGGAAATGTTGGAATTTGGAAACTTAGCAACCTAATTCATGGATTTGGAAATTTAGGTATTTGGGAATTTTTAAACTTAGGGGTTTGGAAATTGGGGAATCTGGGGGTTAGAAAATATAGAAATTTGTTTATTTAGGAATTTGGAAATTTAGGTGTATGGGGATGTAGCAATTTGGAAATTTAGGTATTTGAAAATTTAGCAATTTGGGAATTTAAGTACCTAGAAATTTTTAAACTTAGGGGTTTGGAAATTGGGGAATCTGGGGGTTAGAAAATATAGAAATTTGCTTATTTAGGAATTTGGACATTTAGGTATTTGAAAATTTAAGTACCCACTTTATGGATTTGCAATTCTTGAAATTTGGGGGTTTGCAAATTTCGGAATCTAAGAGCTAGAAAACACAAACGTTGGTTTAGAAATGTGGAAATGTATGTATTTGAAAATTTAGAAAAGGAATTAATATACTAACAATTGATCATCTAAAAATCAGGCCATAATCTCTAAAAATTAACTAATTTTCCTCAAACCTCAAAATGTTACATAACCTCAAATCTAAAATTTTACATAACTTGTCATATGCAGCATACTCATATCACAATCATAATAAACCTTTCCTCATCAGCCACTAATTAAACTTGACAAATCAATTCAAGATTAAATACAGAATTGCAAATCTATGGTAATCGATAACGAGGACCAAAGATGGAGATCCAGTTGAACAACACCGGTACACCAAGTTCCTTTTTCAATTTTGCAACTCATTTCAGAAACCCTGTTCACGAGTAAAAGAACGAAAAAAGGTGTGGTTTACGTAAGCGTAGACCACAGTCTTTCACCGACGAATGCAGAGAAAATTCTTCGCGACAAAAAAGCAACGCGTAGCCGCCTGTTGCATTTTTCTTCTTTGCGCGATCAAACGATCGCGTGCAATCCGCTTCGTAAAACATAATCACGATCGTGCAAACTCGTTCGGTATATTTACATGTAATGAATAATACTGGGACGTTTTTAATATTGAAGAAAAAGACGACGAAAATCAAACACTTCTTCGATGTTTTGAAGTTTATCAGTTTCTTAGAGTTGAAAATAAGGGTGAATTTCATAAATAAGTTTTGTAGATATTTGTAGTTTTATGTCATTAAAATATATTAAACTATGTTAAAATTTAGA
The DNA here is from genome assembly GCA_945859595.2 of Megachile willughbiella. Lineage (NCBI taxonomy): Eukaryota > Metazoa > Arthropoda > Insecta > Hymenoptera > Megachilidae > Megachile > Megachile willughbiella. The sequence continues at coordinate 8,252,803 of OX243807.1, forward strand.
TAGTACTTGTTGCAATTGTTGATCGATTATTTTGTATTAAGAATTATGTATGAAATGTTTATGTAGTGAGATATAGAACACTTCAAGGTTTAAATCAATGTATCATAAGCGCCATTTTGTGAAAGTTTTGTGTCATCAAGTTATATCGAACTTTTCTGTCTCAAAAATTAGTCAGTGTTAGGTTGGCATCGACAGTCGGCCATTTTGTATGAATAATTTTGTTAAGATATATATGTGGCCACTTTCCTTGAGTCTCAAGCTTTAAATTGATGTATCATAAGTGCCATTTTGTAATACTTTTATGTCATCAAACTATGTCAAACTTTCTATGTTCCAAAAATTAGTCAGTGTTAGCTTGGCATCGACAGTCGGCCATTGTGTATGAATAATTTTGCTAAGATATATATGTGGCCACTTTCCTTGAGTCTCAAGCTTTAAATTGATGTATCATAAGTGCCATTTTGTAACACTTTTATGTCATCAAACTGTATCACATTCTTTTATGTAACAAAATTAGTCATCATTATGTTGCAACTAACAGTCAGCCATTTTGTATTACGAATAGTGGCAAACCACTATGTCTGTGGCTTTTACCAATCTCCAAGCTTTAAATTGACATATCACAAGTGCCATTTTGTAATACTTTTATGTCATCAAACTATGTCAAACTATGTCAAACCATTTCAAAACCGAATTATTTCAAATTCTTTAAAAATAAAATTGTTTCAAATTGTTACAAAGCCAATTTGTTGCAGTCAAACACCCAAATATACACATTCTCATAATCACATTAATCAAACAACCAACCAAACTTCTTTCAACAATCAGAGCAATCATTCTTCCAATGTCATCAGCAGTAACCAGACATCAAAGCATTATAAATTATAAATTATGAATTATAAAATTAATTAAATAAACTCACCATTACTCTGCACACTAGTTGCACTGCTATTAAGAAAACTCGCATCGTTATTGTTCCCGTTTCCATGAACACCGTTCATCTTTGTTTCGGTTCTATCCGCGTTGTTTTCGGGTAACTCTATCTTCGTCTCGGTCCTATAATGCGGTTCCGGACTCGTTCTTCCGGCATCCACGTGTTGCTGCGACACAAACGATCGTTGGTGGCCATTTTCTACAGGGATGCTCTCCGTCATCGACTTGCGATCCTGGTCCAAGGTTACCTGTTGCTGATTGTCATCTTGCTTCGTCTCGTTCGTAGAATCATCCTCGCCGATGAACGCCGGATTATCCATACCGTCGGCCGCCATCTTTCGCCTCGCCGGAAGCTGCTGCGCCCTCACCTGATAACGTTCACCCGGTATCGACTCTCATGCGTCTCGATTCTGTAACATTAAACACATTTTTTATGGATTAACATTTAACTTTTGATTTAGGAGGTTCAAGTTTTTGGGAGTTTTCTAGTTTTCTAGGTTTCTAGTTCTCAAGTTCTTAAGTTCTCAATTTCGCAAGTTCTTAAATATTTATGTTCTCAAGTTTTTAAGTTTTCAAATTATAAAATGACCCAAACTTTAAATTTCCAAATTCCAATTTGTGAAATCCCTCCGTTCCCAAATCTCTAAATCCTCAGATCTCTAAATTCTCAAATACCTAAGTCCTCAAATACTGAAACCCTCAAATCCCTATCCTCAGATCTCTAACTTCGCAAATACCTAAATCCTCAAACCCTTAATTACTGACATTGTCAAATTCCCAAATTTCCAAGTCCCTTAATCCCCAAACTCCTAAATATCGAAATCCTTAAATCCCCAAATTCTCAAGTTCCCAAATTCCTAAATTTCCAGGTGCACAAATCCCCAAATCCTTGAACTTGCAACTCCTTAAATTTTCAAATACCTAAATTTCGAATTCTCCAATCCCTCAAATCCTTTAATTTCCAACTCCTTAAATCCCCAAATCTCCAAGTTCTTAATTTCCTAAACTTCCAAGTGCACAAATCCCCAAATCCCTAAACTTCCAACTCCTCAAATTTTCAAATACCTAAATTTCTAACTCTCCAACCCCTCAAATCCTTTAATTTCCAACTCCTTAAATCCCCAAATCCCTTAATTTCCAACTCCTCAAATCCCCAAATTCCCAAATCCCCAAATCTCCAAGTTCTCAAATCCCCAAATTCTCAGAACCCCAAATTTCTCAACCCTCACATCCCTAAATCCCCAAATTCCCAAATATCATCCACAAAAATTCCAAAAATAATAAATTAAAGAGCTAAATATAAAGTCCCAGATCTTCCTCAAAAGAGGGGTTTCACAAGGAAAGGAAACCAGTGAATGATTACATAATATTATAACTGAATATCCATATCTTAACGAAGAATCAGTATTTCGAGTATAGACAAAAAAAGGTTTCTGAAAAGTGTATAAAAAGAACGCGGGTATTCTGCGAAGATTATTGAAACAAGTATCGCAAACTCGTTCTAGGAGACCAAGTCGTTCATAACGGATAAGAATATCAGGAAGATCGAGGAACGTGGACAGGATGTCTCATGGTTCTCACGTTCGTCTCGCTCATCTCGTGCGAAGATTCAAAATTGCCACACCACTGACGTCATCGGTCTAAATTGACGTTGCGTCTGCAACCATTTGGCGCGTGTTACATTAGCGAATGCAATTTTCTGCACGACAGATGAAATTTCATTTTTAATTGGGACTTTACGAGGCAAGGACGTTTTCATCATTTTTAAATACAATTGAAAACAAAATAACTGATAAGAAAATATTGAAAATTATTTTTAAATATTAAAATTAGGAATACTTCAAAGTTCAGAATATTTTATTCGACATATTGGCTTATTTTGTAAGTAAAATTAAAATAAAGTAGAGGAAAAATAAATATTTTTATTGAAATGAGGGAAGGACATTTTAAATACATATGAAAAAACAAATAATAATAACTAGTAAGAAAACATTGAAAATATTTAAGAAATTTAACGTTATAAAAATTTTATTCGACATAAATATCATTTTGTAAACAGAAGAATAAATATTTTTTAAAATTTAATCTTATCTAAATTTTAATTAGATGAAACTTTACGCAGGAAGGAAATTTCGATTAATTTTGATCAATATATTTATATAAAATCAATTGCTGAAGTGTTCAGAGGTCTAATCGATTCGTGCATTGTAAAGGAAGTGATCTAAGTAGAGGTTAGGGTTATTATAGGTTAGAAAGCCATATTATCTAAATGCGGGTTAAACACAGATCACGTTAAGGTTTTCTAGTGAAAACAGTATGAGACCATGAATCAAGAAAAGATGTCGGTGGAAGTAGTTAAACATAATTTGAAAAAATTCTATTCATTTTATCTGAGCTCTTATTACATCTTAAAAATATTGAAAATACTTGATAAAGTGTCCCATAAAATAAAAGTAAATCATACATCGATAATTTTCCGTAATTTAACTAAAAAATAATCAATGATCTCTCGATTATCACGTTCTCAAATCGATACCTTCAAATTACAAGTTAATTTATTCTCGTAAAACTCGTACAGGCTCGCAATATGGAAATTCGAAAGCAATCGAACAAGCTCACTTTCAATTTCTGTCAATTATTGTTTTTATCTTGTATAATCATCAATCGTCATACGGAAGTCTTCGATTTTATGTAATAATCAAATGAATAATTCTGATACTTATGCAATGTTACCGTGGCGTATCGATTTCGAATGCGTATAAATACTTGTGCAGAAAGAAACTGAATGAATAGTGAACGAATTCAGAAAATTAGTATAACTTGTTAGTCTAACGCTTTCGCTAAAATTAAATTCTATTAACTGTTGAACTGCTTCACTTGCGAAATCTTTTTCAATTTCCTTATAAATTTAGTCATTTTTACACAGTGTATCAGTTTCTAGTAATTTCTACCAGATGTAATTTAAAATAATGTTATTTTAAGATGTAACTATTTTTAGTAACTTTTCAATGCACAGATTTTTTGTAATTTTTAAATGTAGCAGTTTTAGTAATTTCTAAGAAATGTAGCAATTTTTAGTCATTTCTAAATGTAGCCATTTTTAATCATTTCTAAAAAATATAGTAATTTTTAGTAATTTTTAAATGTAGCAGTTTTAGTAATTTCTTAGATATCTGGCAATTTTTAATTACTTCTAAATGTAGCTATTTTTAGTAATTTCTAAGTGTAGCAATTTCTAGTAATTTTTAAGAAATGTAGCAATTTTTAGTCATTTCTAAATGTAGCCATTTTTAGTAATATTTAAATGTATCAATTTTTAGTAATTTCTAAATGTATCAATTTTTAGTAATTTCTAAATGTAGCTATTTTTAGTAATTTCTAAGTGTAGCAATTTCTAGTAATTTTTAAGAAATGTAGCAATTTTTAGTCATTTCTAAATGTATCAATTTTTAGTAATTTCTAAATGTAGCAACTCCCAGTAATGTCTAAAAAATACATCAATTTCTAGTAATTTACACGAGTCAGCACCTTCTGCAAAAACACTGACATTTTTTGTGGGAATAAAAATATGGTTCCAGAGGAAAATATAAATGAAGTATGGCGAAAATTAATTTCGAAGAATATTTCGGCGATGATTGATTAGTTAAAATTCTTGAACGAGTTAACACGACCGCTTTGTCTGCCACTTCTAATGCTCTCATCGTCATCGTTTCGTTTTCTGCGAATCCCCCAGTACCCTTCAACAAGAGTCACGGTCTTCCCAGGTTTTTTTTTCTTCGATTTTGCTAAAACGTCGCGCCAACAAAAAGAACCGAGACAAGAAAAGAAGCAGGATAAGCCGCGACTGCGAAGAAAACCATTCTCTCAAACGATCCACTGTTTCTCTACTTCTAAACCCTTTCATTATGATAATCCGTGAATGGCGTACAAATTAAGTCTCGCACTTCGACAACCATTAATCACGACACTAAAGATATTCGGTAGTTAATAAGTTCATTTACATGTAACGTAATATGTCGTCATTTAAAAAAAAATTGTCGTTGTTAATTTATACTTTGATCTATTTCGTTATTCATCTAATTTGTACTTTGTTTTTTTCTAATTTTATACTTTGATCTAATTCATTATTTGTTATATGTAACAGTTACATATAATACTATTTATTATACATAATATTCATTATTTTCAAAATATACGTCTGTTATGTTAGATGACATTGATTTAAATAAAATATAAAGAAATTTTCAATATGTATTTAAATAATGAACCTAACAATTTCTTCCACATGGAGTTCAAGAATTTGAAAAAATTATTTGCGAAGACTACTCTCGTTTCGTCGCTCAAAATGTTGAATAACTACGACGTGTCCTTGCAACATTAGTCAGATTAAATTACATCATAAATTAACGTGTTTAGACAGAGGTAGAATGTGCAGAGAGACAAATTATCTGTACGTGGTACAGAATTAGCTGGCGAACTAAAACGCAGCTACATTCTCTGCTCTAACGTTACGTAAAGATCCTGCAGAAGACCGTAGACGCTTTGCTCATCCTCTGGCGAAAGGTCCTCGCTCGAGTTCCGTTTCAAATCTCCCGCCTGAACATCGCTGAAATATTTAGCACTGTAATCTAGTTAACGAATTTTACTTAGAATCTGATCGAATTAGACTCTGTAAGCTAGAATGGTGATCAGTAGGATTAACTATCATTTTCTAACACAATTTCAAAAATATATTCAATATAACCTAACAGAAATAATTTTGCAGCGCCATTTTGTTGACGGTACCATAGGTTAATAGATGGTTGACGGTACTATAGGTTAACGAAGAATTACTAGGAATCTTCATTGTAAACCTTATTGGACTTTTTATAAATATTAAGTTCATTAGAAAACTACTTATAATTCAGAAGACATAATTTATGAAAGCATAAAACATAGTTGGTAAATTTATGAAGGTAAAACTAAGTTACGAAGGTATGCTGGTCCTTCTTTGTCTCGAATATTTGCTCACTTGAGAGATTAATTTTATTGCAATGAGTCAGAACTTGGGACATATGGTAAATTTGGGAATTCCAGATGTACTGTTTTATGGCAGCCATTTGAAGCTAAATGGAAACGGGGACTTAGAGTCCTAGGGCAGTAAAAATCCTTTTATTGCCTAGGTTTGCCTAACCTTGGCAAATTGCGTACCTAGTAACGGTACTCGGTACGTGGATGCACACAAGATTTTGTTTCATAGTTCAGTTTCTGTACCATCGTTTTACTTGTATTTTCTGTAATTTGGCTTGATAACAATTTTAGAAAATATATGTCTTCGTAACAATTATAGAAAATATTTGTCTTCATAAAAATTTTAGAAAATATTTGTCTTCATAATTATAGAAAATATTTGTCTTGATAACAATTATAGAAAATATTTGTCTTCATAACAATTATAGAAAATATTTGCCTTTATATCAATTATAGAAAATATTTGTCTTAATAACACTATGAAATCAAATACATAGAAATATTAAAACCAGATAACCTGAATAATATTTCTACATTTTAGTAAATCTATATTTTTGCATCTATGAAGAGATAATAAAATACAAGTTCCCGTTCAAAAATATAAACAACAGAGATAATCCATCAATATTTTACAGTGGATAATAGAATTTTTGTCAGTTTAAAAGTAAATACGTCCGTGTTATTAAAGTAATCATGTAACCGATGTTACCGAAAGCGTCAACGGAAGTCCCATTCATTACGTGCTTCCGTGTTTTCATTAATCCTAGCACAGTGCATCGTGGATTAAATAGAAATTGGTTGTTTCACGGGGCCTTCCACGTATGGTAGTTAAACTTACCGGCGTGTAACTTAATTAAAAATATAATTGACAAATAAATAAACGATATATGTATTACTTAATTAAGGTAAGTACACAAGTTCTTCATACAAGAAGTGACCATATACAATTTTAAACATCACTCATGTAACATGGGAAAGTTTTATGTTTTGTCATTTATTTCTCAACATGTTTTATCATTTATTTGTCAACTTCATTTTTAATTTTAAACTAAACGTGGATATTTTTCAATTGGAATATCGTGACGCACTCGCGACGCACACAGTTCAGATACAACAAAATTATGTTTGCACGTTTGAGTTTAGAATTTAAGTCAAGAATTTTCATGATCAAGGATCCCCAAATGCAAAATATACCTAACACTTCAACGTTTCCTATCTGTTTCAACACTGCAGTAATTAGCTAGCTCTGACTGATGCATCTGCCGAAAAAATCATAGGTTAACACTAGGTTCCCTGGCGTTCGATGTGCAGTTACTTCTGGATGAAAGATAAATACATACAGGATGAAACGTGAAGTAAGCTCCGCACTGGTTCATCTCTACAGAAGTCACGTTAACAAAATCATCTTAACTGTAATTTAAAATTGAGGAATCTCAGATGAGTCATCCTGATGTGGCCCATAAATCTACTTCCCAAACGTGATAGTTTATTTTTTTAATTTTTTACCTGGGTTCTGCATTTGTTCGTTTGTACCACGTTACAAGTCACAATTTTGTGTCCTTTCCTTGAAATTTTAAGACACCCTTTGCTACATAGATTTTGGCAGCGAGAGGAACCTTCGACGTCGAGTCGATAGAAAACCGTGTTTGGTATCGTTTCGATAATTTTTGACACGTAGAATCGACTGGAAGCACGTTGAAGCTCCGTAACTCGTCGACGACTTGGTCATTGACGTCGGTCGTGAAATCAATGATTATCGTGTTCGGTATCGTTTTCGATAGTTTCAGACACGTTTGGGACTTTAAGATCTTTCTCGTTCTTGTTCTACCTGTAGGTACTCGAAATTTGAAATACACGCTCGAATTCGCGTGAGGCACCTGGTTTGTGGAACCACCAGGAGCATTAGTTACAGAATCATGGATGTGGGTAGGACTTATGGGACACCCTGTAGACGACGGTCAGACGAACGGTCGTGTTCGTTGGTGTACGTGTAAACGTTGCAGGCATATACTGCACCGAAAGCGGTTGACCCTGAGAGAGCCAGGCACAAAGGACTGATTCACCCCGGGGCCAAAGAGAAGTCCTGCGAGGAAAGGAGCCTCGGCGTTCACCCAGGTCGACTTTGCAGGCTCCGTGAACGAGTGACATAATCCTCTTCTCCAAAGTCTCGATGCTGTTTGCGATTTAACCACCGGTTCACCCGTAATTGCTAACGTAATCAACGAGCGCGGATGCCGGGATCAAAATGACCAATCTCGAGGAGATTGGACATCGGATTTTTTTCGTGGACGACGTTTGCGATATATACTAACTGGTTTCGATAGCTGAAAGGAAGGCAATTTGCTTTGGAATAGGTTTCGAGTATGAGCAATCGATGTAAAAGATTGGGGGTACTGTGGGGGAAGGTAGGAGGTTTTTTAGGTTGACTGTAGAGTGATTTATGGGGTTTTAGAGGGTGGAGAATTTGGGTGGAGATTTAGGAGTTGAGGATCTCGGAAATTGGAGTTTTGGAGATTTTGAAGTTTCAGAATTTGGAGAGTTGTGAATTTGAAAATTTGAGAATCTAGTGATTGGGAGATTGAAGAATTGAAAAATTAGGAATGTAACTTAGTAATTTAGGAATTCTGGAATTTAATAATTTAGGGATTTAGTGATTTGTACATTTTGAAACTTAGTGATTTAGAAACTTAATAATTTAGGAATCTAAGAATTTAGGAATCTAGGAATCTAAGAACCTAGGAATCTAGGAATTTAGAAATTTAGAGATATAGGAATCTAGACATCTAGGGATTTAAAAGTCTAGAAATCTAGAAATCTAGGGATTTAGGAATCTAGGAATCTAGAAATCTAGAAATCTAGGGATTTAGGAATCTAGGAATCTAGAAATCTAGAAATCTAGGGATTTAGAAATCTAGCGATCTAGAAATCTAGAAATCTAGGGATTTAGAAATCTAGCGATCTAGAAATTTAGAAATCTAAGAATTTGGAAATTTGGAAATTTAGAAATTTTGAAACTTAGAAATTTAGATATTTAGGAATCTGGGAATCTAGGAATCTAGGAATCTAGAAATCTAGAAATCTAGAAATCTAGGGATTTAGAAATCTAGCGATCTAGAAATCTAGAAATCTAGGAATTTGGAAATTTGGAAATTTAGAAATTTTGAAACTTAGAAATTTAGAATCTAGAAATATAGGGATCTAGAGATTTAGGAGTCTAAGAATTTAGAAATGTAGTCACTTAAAGAAAACGTAGACTTTTATAAATCTGTAAATTTGTGCACTTGAGATATTAAATTTTTGACATTTTGAAACAGTCCTTTATAAATTTCCCAATTAGGAAATTTGCAAATACCCCTACTAACCTAACCATCCCTTCAAAAACCCCTAGTACCTAATTCTCTAAATGTAACCCACTTCGCTCTCCTTTCCAAAAATTTCACAAAAAAAGAAAGAATAAAAAAAAAGTCAACCACACCCATCATATTTATTACAAAATCCTTCAGAATTTAATTAAATTCAAACTGAAACTTCCTCTGAATTTAATTATATCCCGCAAACATGCGTATAACCTATAAGGTCATCGGGAGTTAAAAAAACGAAACAAAGTAAGAGAAACTTCGCAGTAAACATACTTGATGGAAACGTGTCTTAGTTGGAAATCGATTTATTATCCTCGGACCAGAAATTGTTTCAAGCTCGTCGTTAAAGGACATTCTCCAACGACATTGCCTATAATTTACGAGGTTCGCCTGCTGATAACGTTTCGCTCCGGCGAACTCGAAGACTTTCACCTTGATCGTAATCGGCAGGAAAATCTTGCGCAACTTTTCAACATTATCTATGCATACCAGGCGTTCGGTAGAAACCGAAATTCAACACGCTCTATTAGCACACCCTCCATCGTTCATTCTTTATTTTTCACGCGTTCCGATCGCTCGCGAAAATTTGGCACGTCCTCTACGCGTGTGATGAATTTTCAAATTATTCCGATGATCTTTTGTTTTCATCGAGACTGTATTTGCAAATAACCATTTATGGCACACTCGTATCGATTCTAATTATCGTTAGGTTGCTTTGTGAGGATTTTATGAAATTTACAATTGGTGTTCATACTCCTTTTTTGGGGACAATGTGGATTTATGAGGGTTCAAAAAATTTGAACTTATTTTTGTGAGGTTTTGTATGAAATATAAATATGAATTAAATGTATAAATTCATGAAGAGTTTATGATAGATGTTTTGTATGGTATGCAGTGTTAGAATGTGGTTGTTGATGTACATAATTGTGAGGTTATCATTTCATGTTGAGATAATTAAATATGAATTAATTGTATCAATCCATGAAGAAATTATGATAGATGTTTTGTATGGTATGCAGTGTTAGAATGTAGCTGTTGATGTACATAATTGTTAGGTTAAGTTATCATTTCATGTTGAGATAATTAAATATGAATTAATTGTATCAATCCATAAAGAGTTTATGATAGATGTTTTGTATGGTATGCAATGTTAGAATGTAGCTGTTCATGTACAGAATTGTGAGGTTAGGTTATCATTTCATGTTGAAATAATTAAATATGAAGTAACTGTATGAATCCATGAAGAGCTTATGATAGATGTTTTGTATGGTATGCAATGTTAGAATGTAGCTCTTGACGTACATAATTGTTAGGTTAACATTTCATGTTGCAATAAATACAATTTAGTTGTATAAATCCATGAAGAGTTCTTGATAAACAAAGCTGAAGAATATGAAAGACCCAAAGTTTTGACATTAAAATTATCTTACAAAATGCAGTGTAATAACAATGCAACTTACATTTATACTAGTCAGTCTTCATGTCACAATAGCTTTGATACGTTGAAATTAAGAATTCATACTAAATTAGCTTCTAATTTTCATATTCACATGCATGAAATATACATATATGTAAAATAATGCAAATAACAAAGTGTTATCTGTTGATAGATGAAAACTAATCATAACAGAGATTTGAAAGTAAGAAGTTTCATTAGAATTTCCGTGATCACGATTTTGCTCGTCAGGGTTCGTGAGGAATCTTCGTCATTCGAGAAGAGGATATTATCTTACGCGAATCCATACCAACGTCGGTATTATTAGACAAAGGCAGTGCCGTGAAGAACGACTATTAGAGAGACGTTGTAAGGGTTCGAAACACAGTTCTTTTGAGAACCCACCTTTTCCTGTACCCGCCCATGATAAGACTCCTGATTTCTACGACCATTTTCGCACGCAATTACCTGATCTGTTCTTTGTGTCCACTTTATTAACGCACAGGCAGAACGCTATTATGTGCTCTGGAAAATGGTCTTTGGCACACGAGGTTTTATACGTTTCCTGTTCTTGATGAATTATAGCTTTATTATTTATCGTACATATTGCAAGTTGAAGTTTCTATTATATTTATGGCAAGTTTTCGTAGATATTTCGTAGGTAAAATTTTAAGATATTGAAAAATAGTAGAATATCTTTATTTTGTTTTTGTAAAAATATTATACTGTCTAGTTTAACAGAATTATTTTAACAATAATGTAGAGTATGTTGTAATTTTGTAAGGTATTTTTCATGAAATTATCTTTTAGACAAAACAGTGTCTTTTTTAGAATAACATTGTTTCTGGCAAGTTAAATTAATTTTAACTATGTTTAAAATATTTCAATACCTCTATTAGAATAATTTTCTCAGGATAAATTATTTTAAATAAATAACAAAAATTAGACTTTAAAAACTAACCTATAAACTAGTCTTCAAAACCTAACCTCCCCACTAGACTAACAATAAAAATTAATAGAATGATTTAAAAAAAGTATCAAGAAAGAATGTATCAAGATAGCTGTAATACCATTATGAGATTAGATAATTCTTTAGTAATTCGTAGGATGAAAGTTCCTAGGATTCCGTAATTGCGTCCATTGTCTAGGCGTAAAAGCTTCGACGTCTGAAACCCAAACGAACGACTAGCTACAAACTATTGTATGCTTAATTACAAGTGTAACCGTTCAATTTCATGCTTCCCCGATAACACAGCTACCCTATTGTGCGTAACCCTTGAACGAAGCCGATGTAACAATGACTATTTTCGAAGTGTCTGTTCAAAGTGTGCCAGTCAGAGTTTTTAATTACACTCGCACGTGTATGATAATCATTGGTAAACGAGCTGACCGGATGTGTTCCTGATTAAATCTTAAACTACGATTTGCGTTAGGGTGGGTACCTATTCCATCAAAAATTCGAACTTGCTTAATTCGTCAAAAATTTGGTAAAACTTATTTTACCAAAAATTCTTGCTTATTTGATCAAAAAATTTGAACTTCCTTACTTGCTCAAAAATTTAAGCTTGTTTGTTTGACCAAAAATTAGAAGTTGCTTATTTGATCAAAAAATCTACAGTTGCTTATTTAACCAAGAATTCGAACTTGTTTATTTGGTCAAAGATTTAAAAAGATCAAACACTGCACTACAATTTATTAGGCAGATGCGTCACAAATAGCAAACTATCACTGCAACAACGTTAAAACTAATGAAGAAAGTTAAAATTCCGCAGCAGTTTTCTATCTAGAGATCCTTGACTGTTGCAAATTATATTTAGATCCAAACTGAAAGTTCGAACCTGCATATTTCATAAAAAATTCGAACTCTATGATTTATTCAGCAGATGCGTCAGATATACAAACTATTTGCTACAATGTTAAAACAAATAAAGAAAGTTGAAATTCCGTGTTGGTTTTCTATTTAGCGATGCTTGACTGTAAATTATAGATCTAAATCAAAAATTCAATTGTATTAAAAATATGTGAAAACTTTGCCACAATAGAACTGCGAGTGCGTCACGCGCGTAGTGAGGGGTTAAAAATTCAATTTCAAAATATATTTCTACATCTTCAATTTCAAAATATGTTTCTATGTTTTCAATTTCAAAGTATGTTTCATTATTTTCAATTTCAAAATATGTTTCTGTCTCTTCAATTTCAAAGTATGTCACTCTGTGTTCAATTTTAAAATATGTAACAATATTTTCAACATCAAAAAATTTCAGAGTACTACACGTCTAACATGAAGAAGTTCCGCCATGCGATAACATAAAAATAGATGAATAATGTATGAGAGGAAGTAAAGAACGCGTGTAAAAGTGATCTGCACCGAATTCAGCGATTCTGGTCGATTGCACAGAGACAGGTACACGTAGTCGCATTGCGTGGGTGTACGTATTGTCTCGCGAGGAATGTAGAAAGTAAAGTATCTTGGGTAACACAGACCCCTCTTCTTCTTCTTCGAGCAAGAGTATAGGTTGTCGACTGGTGAGGATGCGCCTAGCAAAGTCCAACGCTATCATTATCATCATCATCATCCCGCTGTCGACTGGTTTCGCGCGGTAGAAAGGTCATTCGAAACGGCTGACTGCGAGTGCAACGTGCAACGGTGGTGCATTCATTAGAAAACGACCTTTATTTTTGGTCATTTCCGAATTTTGGCGATTACGAAAATTATGTGATGATGCATGGAACGAATGTTCTACGGTGACATGTTAATCCCTTGTTCTATGGTGACATGTTATTCCCTTGTTCTGTCACACTCGTGACGCACTCACGACGCACATATATGGCCCGAACTTAAGTCATATGTGATGAACTTAAATCATGTTTGTATAAGGATTGTTCTATGGTGACATGTTATTCCCTTGTTCTGTTACACTCGTGACGCACTCACGACGCACATATATGGCTCAAACTTAAGTCATATGTGACGAACTTAAATCATGTTTGCATAAGGATTGTTCTATGGTGACATGTTATTCCCTTGTTCTGTCACACTCGTGACGCACTCATGACGCACATACATGGCTCAAATTTAAATCATATGTGACGAACTTAAATCATATTTGCATAAGGATTTTTTTGAGTTCAGTGTTAATTATATATTTGTAATATTAAATATAGCTGAATGCAAAATATTTCGAATGTTTCAACTTTATTTATTTTAATATTGTAGTAAAGTTGTTGGAAAAAACATAGGTTGAGGGGTTGAAACCCCAAATATTACATTTGTCAACTTGAAGTTAAAATTTCAAAAAAAGGTTGAAAAATATTTGAAATGTTTTAGGAAGAGAATCGAAGTGTAGAGTAACCATTTGACATTTAAGAAATTCTAGAGAGCATGGTTGCACAATAAATGCATCGACAAGCGTATAGGATCATGTTATGTCTCCGACTACACATGTAATTTATTAGTGTACATGTCGATTTTTAACATATTTTTGTATGTACAAAATTTTCAACCAAAAATGAACACCTTCATCTTATCTACTCTCTTATTATATAGCCAAGAACGAAGTTGCAGCTTTGATATAGCTTTGGTAGTAAAGGTGGCAATATAGTGAGAGTCTACTGTACCTTCGTAAATTCTATAATTCAAAAAATCATCCAGCAAAGGTGGCAATATAACGAGAGTCTACTGTACCTACGTGAATTCTATAATTCAAAAAATCATCCAGCAAAGATGGCAATATAACGAGAGTCTACTGTATCTTCCTAAATTCTATAATTTCAAAAAATCACCAAGTGTATCGATATTTTAAACAATTTGTAATAAGAATGTAATATTCAGTGATTAAAAATTGTTTATTTAAAAAATAATTTTGAAGGACAGTTGTCAACGTAACATTTGAAAAAAAAAACGCAGTTAGTTTTGTTCTATGTAATCTTACTCCAATAATCTTCGCCATCTGGCAGTAAGGCGGATCAGTATAAAATTTCACGTTAATGACATAATCAGATCACGTCCTCGAAAAGAAATAATCGCGGTGAGAAATTTCAGAAATATCAAAATGATTTTACTTTACGAACTGCACGAACGACACTAATTAACAAATGACGTACATTTCCGCGAGCGTCTGCAATTACATATTAATTTTTTGCAACTGTTTTTTAAAACCTGTTATCAGAAGTTCCGAGAATAACTGACAGCTAACGGTGACACTTTATCGACTAAACAATAAATTAATTGCAGTATCTACGCGCAATTAACCGCGATAAAAATCGGTGTAGAAGAATAGAGTAAAATGTTGACTGCAATTAAAGAGTTTACCACACTTCATATATCAAAAGTGTAAATTGTATTTTAGAATTAGCAGAATTTAATCAGAGTGATTCATCTTGGACGTCGAAATCAGATTGAATTTAATTATATGTTGCACTTCAAAAGTGTAAATTTTATATTTTGTAAAGCTGATGTCTTTTATAGATAATGTTGAAATTAATTATGTACTGGTAAATTTATTAGGAAGTTTGACAAAATTTTAGAAAAATCATATTTATTAGGAATCATTTTTAATTGCATATCATATGTCGTAGGTGTAAATTTAATTTTAATAATTGCAAAATAAAAATTGTTCATAGATAACATTAAAATAAATTCTTTATAAGGTACTAGTAATTTTATTTACTATAAAATTTAACAAAGATGTAAATTCAATTTTTTAAATTGTTAAGCAAATATTTTTGATAGATAAAGTTAAGATGAATCTTTTATAAAATACTATCAAATTTGACAAGATAGTTAAACTGAAGTGGTTAAAATAATACTTGTTGCATGTCAGAGTACCAGTAACAAAACTTATTAAGTATTGACAGTGTGGTACAAGGTCTATTTATAAAACGTAAATTCCTCTAAAATGTCACATCTCGTTAGATGGTCAAGTCTATCAGTGACGTGTTAAATGCAAGGACTCGAAGTTCCGGTTCTATCGGTCGACTTACCAACACTGAACCAGAAATAGCGGAATACTTGATTCCACTTGGTGTCAATAAATCTGGTTTCCCTAGGGGAAATATGGCAATTACATTATTTTATACACTAACTTATATTTTTTACTATGTTATACACTTACCAATGTTTCTAATTTAATATATTATTTACTAATTTTGTAATGCATGTCATAACAATTTTCAAACCAGTGATTTCATAAGCGTTAACTGTAATATTTGCTTTTTCTGTTTCATAAATTAAGAAGAATTCTGAGAGTTTTTATGTTTGCTGGCGAATGAGATCATGTGTGATCATGTGAAGCGTTTGGTGAGTACAAATTCAGCAAAACAGAATACTTTTTTTATTAAATTTGTGCTTATGATGGTTTCAAAGACATTTTACATGTTAATATTGTAAAATATTAATAAATATTTTTAATATTAAAATAGTAATATATTTAATAAATATTTTAAACATCGAAATAGTAAAATACCTAAAAATTGAAGTAACAAAATATTAAAAAAGTATTTTAAATAATAAAGTACTAAAATACCAAAATCTACGAATTATTCAAAAACAAATTTTCAGAATATTATTGGAATAAGTTCGGTGAAAATATAATAAAAAACGTGAAATTTTAAATAACAGCACGGTCAAGTCTATTAACGGAATCGAAGGTAGTTTTATCTGAAGGTTCCGGTTCTACAGGAATTAGCATACGACAACATCGAACGAGAAATAATCCGTTCGATTTAATACAACTTTTTCGCGTATCCTGTGGATCCAAGACATTACGACGTCACTTTCCTTGATAATTATCTATAAACATCGTGTGCAAGTTTAGCCAGGTGCATGAGCCTTCAATTCGCCTTCATTTACGTTTTTTCCTTTAATCTGTACTTAGTTCTATATTCTTATTATCGTCGCAATTACAATCATAACATTCTCAATATCAGAAATTACATAATTATTGAAATTTTCAAACGCTCTTGAGAAAAAGAAGAAAGATTAGAAAATGATTGTTATTGAAATTATTTGGAAGTTTTGCTCGTGGAAAGTGTTACGCCTCATTGAGTCTACGATGACCAGGAGAAATTTCTGAAAATCGAAGGATTAATTCGCGGCAAAGCGTTAATTAGTCGAACGTGGCTTCATTTGTTCACGGAGAAAAGAACTTTCGTTCCAGTTTTAAAATAGAACCTTGAAATTAGGTCAAGAAACCAACAACCTTAAAATAGTACTATTTTCCTTAAATATTTTGCATTACTATTACACATTATTATTACTTATAAAATACACATATTAATTTATACCGTGTACGTGTGAAAATAATATTAATACTAAAATTGTGCACAATTGTTTCAGTTTAACAATTAAAATTATGTACATTTAAATTGCTATTATGATATCTTTAAATTGATATCAATATAATTAATGATTTAAAGATATCAATATAGCAATTTAAATGTACATAATTTTAATCTTAAACTAAAATGACGCACATTATTTTTAAAAGTGAACTAGTATGTATTTAAAAATTAAGTAGACATTTTACTCAATTTTCATTTTCATGCAGTAGTGATTTAAAAATGTTATAACCTTGTTTACATAACAAATGGAGGGTGGGAAAGCCTTTTGTTGATGGTTAATTATAAACAATTGCTTCCGTGTGTCATGTCGACTATGTTGACAAGCCATTGTCGAGACGTGTAATGAACTCATCGTTGAAATCACTGGTTGCTCGCCTACCACGCGTTGAAGTCTCCGAAGAGCGTCGACGCTCAGCTATCATTGATCCAACAAATAACTATGATAAATTACGTTACGGGAATCAGAAATGATTGAAAACGTGTTTGATGCATTCTCCACAAATAACTATTGCCCTCCTCTTTCATCTCGATCCCGCAAAAATTATATTAACCACTGTATTCCCCGTTACTTTATTACTATAGTTAGTCAAGAAATTCTAACACTGTTTTGAGAATTATTATAGATTTATTACTGATTTTATTAGGTTGATTACTGTATCTTTTTAAAATTAGTACTATGTAAAATATATATATAACATTATTAAAAAAATTGTATTTTTTATGTTTATTAAATGTATAACAAAATTTCTATTATTAAATGCATGACAAAATTAATTAGTCAAATCTTTTGGCAATGTTATATAATTTAGTAATGTAATTTTTATCAATTTCTTACGAATGTATAACAAATTTTAAGCAATATTATATAAGATGGATAATAAAATTAACTGTTCTAATCTTTACTGATATCATACAAAATGTATAAGAAAACTAGGCAGTTCAATTTTTACCAATATGGAACAAGTGTATAATAAATTAATCAGTCCAATTTTTAGCAATATCATCTAAAGTAAGTACTAAAATTAATTAGTCTAATTTTTACCAATATCGTACAAGTACACAAGAAATTTAACTGGTCCAATTTTTTAACAATATTAGAAAGAACAAAATTTGTAAAATCTATATATCCCTAGATTGCTACTGTACACAGAAGTAAGGGATCGACACAAAAAAGGGTAATAGCCCATAATTATCAACACGAGTCATACGTAAAACGGAAGTGGCAATAAAACAAAGATAAATGCGTATTATTAAACGGTTGTACCCGATGTAAAGGATAATAGCACGATTCCTTTTGTATTTCTGTGCCGATTGAACGTTCATATTTTCTCTTACATAACCCGATCGTGGATACGCAACGAGAATGCGTAATTGTGTTCCAACAAAAAGAAACATCCACCCGAGGACAAGAAGCAAGTAAATTCATTCGACGGAAAAATAAATTCTCCAGACTGTTCCGAGTCTCGTTCCGTTTTTTCCCGTTCGTGAACATTCTTTAAACGCGATCGTCTTTTTTCTTCCCTCCAGACGTAAGCTAATTATCGACGTCTTCGTAATCACCGTACTATTGCGTGAATCATCCAGATTCATAGAGTGTGTTAACACGAGATACTAATAACTCGATGTCGGCGGGATAACGCATAAATTTAATTAGCGGATTTTTCACATACTTTCATTGTCGAATCGAAAATTTCTTCGAGGATCTGATGCGGGCAGAGGACGCCGAGGGGTTAAAAAGGAAACGATAAATTAGAGAAATACCCACGGCAGGATGATAATGTTAGTTGAAACAATGGCTTCGCGTTGGGATAACGGGATCTTAAACTTTTATAGTTAATAAATTCTAAGGGAACGTGGAACGTAAGCGCTTTGCATTTTCGGCGATTTGTAACAGTTTATTTTCGAATTGTTTGAATGAGGGACTTCCTGATTTCGAGAATTCTACATTTTTATGTCTGTGGATGTTCTAGTTTGGGAAAAATTTGATACAGTCTAGGGATTTTTTGGCGAAATTACTGGGTGAGTGTATTTAAGAATTTTTCAATATAGAAATTATCAAAATAGATTCGGATTTTTTAAATTTTTGAACTTTTATATTTTTATATCTAGAGATATTTTAATTTAGGTTATTTAAGTATGCAAATCTAGAGATTTTTTAGTGTGAAATTTTCTAAGTAAACCTAGGGATTTTTTAATTTGAAAACTATAAAATTTATAAATTCAGAGATTCTGTAATTTTGGAAATTTTAAATTTTCATATCTAGGAATATTCTAATTTAGGTAATTTAAATATGCAAATCTAGAGATTTTCTAGTGTGGAATCTTCTAGATGGGTAAATCTAGGGATTTTTCAATTTGAAAACTATTAAATTTCTAGATTCAGAGATTCTGTAATTTTAGAACGTTCAAATTTTCATATCTAGGAATATGCCAACTTAGGAACTTTCATGTATGCACTTTTAGGGACTTTCTAGGGTCAAATCTTCTAAATGTGTAAAAGAGATCTTTCTCAAATTTAGTGATTTTTCAACTCGCTTTAAAATTTGCACTATAAATATTTTACACATTACCCTAAATATTTCACAAATTAACTTTTTCCGCATACCTCAATTTCAACAAAACAATTCCTAACATCCTCCTTTCTAAACAAATAAATTCCGTCAATTCTTAATTATCTCCGCAATATAGACTTATTGCAACACGTATCTTCCTGTCGAAAGGTTGTTAAAATTCCCTGCAACTCTTGTTTTCGTCAGAAATAAAAATGCAACAAAAAATATGAAATGTATATTTCATCACGGTGCTCATTAAAAAAAACGAATATTTGAAACGTTAACGAAGCATGAAAAATGAGCTGGTAGCACGGAATTTTGCGAGTTTCCGTTCACGATTCACCTAAGCCACCACACGGAAGAAATCGCGTCGAATCATCGAAGTCATGCATGATCTATCCTTGATTTTTACTCATTTCTAGTCGGCTATCTACCTACATGCTTCACGCATGAACAATATGCCGCAGTCATAAGTACGGACATGCGTAGCCTTTCGAGCGTATAAATAAAACATCGACGTGTTGCTCGTTTTGCGAAAGAAAAATTCGCATACCATTCGATTAACTGTAACTATACACCTATGGCAAAACTGTTGTCGTTAGAGAAACGTTACGAGCAACTTGCATGTTTCTTGCACTCGGCAACAGGCCGCGTTTTCTAGGGTCTTTTTATTTTGCTCGTTTTATTCAAAGTTATCGAATACTGCTAGATCTATTTATTTCCACCGACACAGCGTTTTTGTGCACATTTGGTTTAGTTCTGACGGTGTTTATTTTTATGTACGGAGTTCTTATTAATTAATTATAGCAGGGTAATGGTGGTTTATTTTGTTTATGGATGCACAAGTTTTTTGCTACTTGTCGCGGTTAGAATGTGTTGCATGAGAAGTGAGATGGTTTCCGTGTGCCGGGGTGGTTGAATAGCGGGTATTTTGCACGCGGTACCGCGTGAAGTATTCTACTTCAAATAATTGTAATTATTCTCTAGATACTGGTTTATAGAGTATATATTATTTTGACAAGTTTCAAAATTCATAAATTTTTAATTTTTAAAGTCTCAAAGTTCAGACAATTTCAAGTTTCAAAATTTAAAAACTGCAAAAATGTATAATTTCAAAATTCCATACTTCAAAATTTAAACATTCAAAAGCTTTATAGTCTCATAATTTTAGAAGTCCCAAAATTTAAATTAGCACAGTTTTAAAATAACAAAGTTTTTAAATTCCTAAGTCCCAAAAGTCCCAAAATTCCAAAAATTCCAATTTTCCAAAGCTCTAAAATTACTAAGTTCCAATATTCCAGGGTCCCAAAGTCTCTCAAGTCCCTAAATTCCAAAATTCCAATATCCCTAAGTCCCAAAATTCCAATTTTCCAAAGCTCCAAAATTACTATGTTTCAATATTCCAGGGTCCCAAAATTTCTCAAGTCCCTAAATCCCAAAATTCCAAAAATCCCTAAGTCCCAAAATTCAGATAATTCCGAAGTCCCAAAAGTCCCAAAAATGTCAAAAGTCCCATAAGTCCCAAAAGGCCCAAAAGGCCCAAAAGGCCCAAAAGTCCCAAAAGTCCCAAAATCCCGAAACCATCGACCACATCACATCTCTACCGAACCGAACGATGTCTCTAAATAGTAAAACGATGTATCGAGCGATTAAACCAGTTAGTTACATGGTTTCGAATACCTCGAAGCGATTAAATAACATTATCTCGATGAAAATTTATAAGACAGTCATGCACGTTTATTTTCCTGCAGACTAAATGAAACGATCGAATTAACATTAAGCGGTGTGCAGAGAGGCGAAAGGATCTTGTTTACAGTCTCGTTTTCGTTTTCAAAACGTCCAGTTTCCCTTTCAAATTACGTTTCTAATTGCGGTATGTATTGCTCGCGTTACTTTCGAGACGGTGCGTGGCTCGGTGTAATGAAGGTTGAATTCTTTGTGGAATAACCCTAGCTGCTTCACTGAAATCGCTAATTATGTACATACACGTTGCTTCATTACGTTCTTCTTGGTTCGTTGCGCACGCACCTTGTCGCCAATTCTAAATCCTTCTTATTTATCAATCATTTTTAGATAACTTTACCTGGCAAAATTGCTTCATTCTTGTTCCTTCAAATGATTACAGAACTGGTTACAAAATTAATTTTAATTTACTAACGATTTATAGATATTTACCTGACAAAATTGCTTCATTCGTTCTATTATAGAAATAATTATAATTAGTTATAGAACTGATTATACAATTAATTATAATTTACCAATAATTTTTAGATAACTTTTTACCTGCAAAATTTTCAGTTTCGTTCAATTACAAAATTAATTATAATAATTAGAGAACTGGTCATAAAATTAATTATAAGAATTCAGTATAAAATTCTATAATTACAAAATAATTATTATTAAATATAAATTTACAAAATAATTATTAATCTATAAAATAATTATTATTAAATATAAATTAATTCTATGTAAAATTGTATCTGCAACTCAATGTTGTAGTGTGTCAAATACACAATTGACAAATTTTTTAGCAGTTTCTACTAAAATAATAATTGTCTGACTTTTTATATAACTATAAGATGTAATTAACAATATGAAATCAACTCCTGTCACAGGAAGAAACCGTATCTCTTTTTTTCTCTAAGATCAAGAAAATTAGCATAAAACTCAAAGTAATTCGATGAGAAGAATTGATACCAGGAGCCGCAATTAATCACATCAATTAAATGCATCCTGTTGGATGACGAAGAAAAAGGAGACTGTAACACAGCAATTGAGTTTTTCTCTTAATTTAAAGAATGCAATCGATTGGTTATGATAATGCTATTTGTGTATCCTGGAAATTCCGTGTTAGTCACCGTCTTTGGAACAGTATTAATAGGTATGTCTTAATTTCAGAATAAATTTTGTGGTTTGTGCGTTGCAATTTTTCAAAGGACATTTTCTGAAGGACACAATGTTGAAATTATTTAAATAAATTATATAAAATTTAAGTCAAGCTAAAATTATAATTAAATTATATGAAAATACAACTTAATTTTGAACTTCAAATTTTGTTATAATTTTCATTTTGTTTTTTTAAATATTTGTTAAAACTCTTTCATTTTAATTTTTCATTTTTCAATCAAATAAAAATTCATGCTCTTAAAACTTAATTTTGTGTTATTTTTTCAAATATTATTTGTTAACATAAAACAGCATCATTAAAACTCCATTCACATTTAATAAAATACCAAGTATCATTTTCATATCAATCTCTTCGGGTTCTTATTTTAGAGAGTTGATCTCTCTGCATGGCGAAATTACGTACCTAGTGTCCATACATTCTCCACTTTCATTCTTAAAATCGGTACCCAGAGTTTCGAGTGTCCGAACGCTTGAAATCGAAGAAACATTCGAAAGATCATCCGATATGGTGAACGAAATGCAGAAACCGAACGCTGGACCAAGTTAGATCGGTTTGATTAGAAAGTGGGACAAGTAAACTTGCAGTGCCGGTAGCTAGTTGTTCAGCCCTCGGGGCCTTGCCAACCCACACTCTGAAAAGAACATGCACTTCAAGAACATGCGTGGGTACACGTATGTGTATCGACCACAGACTATGATATTTAATAACTACTCTAACATTGGTCATCCTCGAAGATCAAGTTTTCTTGGAATTTTTTGTTGTACAAATCGGATTCTGGAGGAGGATTACAGAAATCAAACTTTGAAAGGAAGTTTTATTATACGAATCAAATGCGAAAGGTTTCATTATACAAATCAAATGTTGAAAGGTTTCAAAATTGAAAGGTTGCATTATACAAATTAAATGTTGAAAGGTTTCATTGTACAAATTGAATGTAAAAGGGGGTTTCATTATGCAAATCAAATTTTGAAATAACATTTATTGCACATATAAAATTATTAAACTTCTTAAACTTCTAAAATTAAGATATTTTATATTTAATTAACTCAGAAGAAAATGTTGGTAGACTGCAAATTTAAGGATGAAGGTAATAAATTTGGAATGATAGATATAAGATGAAAATGAGGTAACAGGTACAAGTTTAGAGAGTGTAAGTGATCATCTTAAGTTGATAAAAGTTACTGAATTTGATGTGGGTACACCTAAAGTGGACCCACATTTGGGGTTTTCAAAGTAGGTCCACAAGTTGATACACAAAAGCTAAACTTGAGAATGGTACATCTAACATCTGTGAATTTGATGGTTTTATGTTTTCAAATCTGAATTTGGTAGTTCTACAGCTGAGAAAGTTAAATACTAATAAGATAGAAGATGGTGGACACATATTTGTGAACATAAACTTGATGGTCCTAAGTTTACAAACCTAAATTTGATGACTCTATGCTTTCAAATCTAAATTTGATAGTACTAAAGCTAAAAGACTTGAATACTAATAAATTTGAAGATGGTACACCCACATGTGGACCTAAACTTGGTAGTCCTAAGTTTGCAAAACCTAAACTAGATAATCCTAGAGCTAGAAGACTTGAATACTAATAAACTTGAAGGTAGACCCACATCTGAACCTGCACTTGGTGGTCCTAACTTCCTAAACCTAAACCCACATTAAAAACCTAAATTTGATAGTCCTATTACAAAACCAAAATCTCAATAAACTTCAAATTGGTACACCTGTACTTGCCTTAAATATCAATAAACCTAAAGTTCATGCACCCATGAAAACCTGAAAATTACAATCTAAAATTCAACAGACATGTTCTCTTGTCAAATGAGCTTATAACTCAAGCGCCAGCACTAAAGAGAACCAATAAAAAACAAGAACCCAACGAAATCTAAAGCTAACAATAAAAGTCAATGAACACAAAATTGTTAAAAGTACAGGAAGTGTTCCGATAACCGTTACTTGACCAAGAAGCTTGTTAGTCTTTGCTATTTCAGTTTATTGGTACAACGTTCTGAGAAATAGTTCGAAGGATATTCCATATGGCTACCGCGTGGACAAAGAGGAAGTGGCCGAGGATCGACTAGCACAATGAAACACGATCCGGTCGTGCAAATTGCCAGTCAATATAATTCCAGCCTTCCTGGAACCTTTCCGCCAGGCAAAAGTCGAGATTTCTCTTTCGTGGCTGGACACTCGTTTAGCCCGTGATTCCGATAAAACTTGAATAATGGCCAGGCGTATACCCGCGCACATTCTGCATTCTGTTGGTTGAGCAACTACGTTCGAACAAGCTGACGGACGTGGAATTTAATTTAAAAGCCATAAACGGCCGCGAACGACACCGACTGCTTCGAAATGAAAGTACACCGAGTCACCGGAGAGAGGAGAGACAGAACGACCTTGCTGTGGACGAGTCTAACACGACTAGACCGTGTAGATGATCGTTTTCAATTTCATTCAGTCTGGCTGTCTGGAAACAGTGCGTTACGGTTGCTGAAGATCTCTTGGGTCTATCGGTTTTTAACTCTTCTTACGTTTTAGGTCTCAGGTTTCTCGGATTTAGGGTTATTCTGGGTCAAAATATTTGCAATTCTATATCTCTCTCATTTTAGATTCAGTAACTGCGGTCGTTCACTTCAGGTTTATTAGCGTTTATTGGATTGTAGGTCATTTTGGAGCTACTTTGCAAACGGGTGCTGATCTCAAGTTTAGCTACTTTAGGGTTTAAGATTGTAAAGGTAACTTTGAGTTTACAAGCTTAGGTGTACTACTTTAGGTTTTCAAGCTTGGATCAAGTATGAGTTTGCAAGATAGGTATACTAATTTCAAGTTTGGAGTTTGCAAGTTAGGTCTATCAATTTGGACTTTGCAAGTTAGGTCTATCAACTTCAAGTTTGGAACCTGAAGGCTACCAAGTTTGACACTTAGGTTTGTCCACAAATTTTGGAGCTACCATCTTCAAAGTAACCTTAGTGTACTAATCCCAAATTTATGAACTACAGGTCCTACCAACTACAAGATTGCAAACTTTGAATGTTCTTTATAAGATAGCACTGACACTTTTACAAGTTCAGGTGTACCTTGCATCAAATTTACGTCGATCTTATATTTTTAACCTTGTTCACCTTCACTTTACTAAGTTTCTTAGACTACCAACTAACCTAACATAAAGTTAACTAAATGTAAATCAACTTCCTGAATTAACCTTGAATTTACTATTCATCAAAACTATCCCATCAACCTTGAATTTGTCAAGAATAGATTGAATCTATAAAATTTGTATTCATCAATCTTTCCATCAGATAGCACCAATGCAACTATTTAAAATGTATCTTTCAAATTCATCTTTTTACATCGTCGATAATCGAGTCTATTAAACAGCCCGATAATTTGATAGAATATTTACATGGCAATGAATGAGCCAAGTAATCAACGAATGGTTAACTAATACCAACCTTGTATATAGGTGCACCGGTGATTAAAACGTTTAATTGATAAGGTTTTAGCATAATTAAAATAGTCTTGCCATTCAATTACAGTTCGTTAAACTTGCGATGGCTTGTTAAGCCGGTTAAAAGTACCTTCACGGCGAAGAACATATGTATTAAGACTGAAGCATCATTCGTATCTCTATGGATAGTCATTCATGATGTTTGAATCATTCTTTTTTGTACCTTCTGTTACAATACTATTCTAATATCCATCTTACAAATTACAAGTTTATCTACTTGTGCAAATTTTAATTCTAAGTTTATCTTCTAAGACTGTCAAATGTGGACTTAGTGGATTCAAATGTGGATTCACTGGATTCAAATGTAGATTCACTGGATTCAAATGTCGATTCACTGGATTCAAATGTGGACTTAATGGATTCAAATGTGGATTCAAGTCATGTTCTAGGTTCAGTTTGAGCTTCATCAGCTTTCTAATTTGAATACTCTTGCACTAAGTTGGTCAGGTTTTAATTTTGTCAGTTTTGGAACTATCTACATGTGGATCTAGCTCCATATTTATTAATTCTCAAGCTTGTTAACATCAAGGGTAACTGTATTTAAGTTCAACTTCAGGTTCATCAGGTTTGTGACTGCCAGGTGGTTTGTCAATGTTCACATTCAACTTTAAGCAACTATACTTAACTCGAAGCAGCCAAATTCAAATTTAAGTAGCTACATTTAACTTTGAGCAGCTAAATTCAACTTTAAGTGAATGTTTTATGACCAGCTCTTAACATCATCAGGTTTCACATCTCACTAATTTTAGGACTAACATGTAACCTTAGAATGTATCACCTTTCAAATATCTTTTGATGTTGAGTCTAACCTCTTTGACTGTCTATCACAATTTTATCCAACTTCAAGTTCATTAAATGACTAGTTTATCAGTTTCTGTGTCTCCCAACTGATCAGTTCCCAATCTCTTACCTTAAAGTGTCATCAAATGTCTACCAGATGCCCATCAGATTTCAAATCTGAATCATCCAACCAAGAACCTTCAACTTAACCTAACCTTGAAGATCATCGTCCCCAAATTTCGGACCTTGCTCTAACTAAATCAACAAATCCCAACAACAAAGAAATTAATTGGAAATTTAACACTTCCTATTTTCCACGATGAAATCTCGATATTAAGCGATTCACGTTCTCCGAGGTGTACCGCAACCGAGACTCGGGCTGATTTGCAACGAGCGGGCTATTTGTTTTTTTGCCCGAGTGTATCATCGTTGCCCGTCGCTCGTAGAATACCAATGGTAGCCTTGAAAATTGTTGTGTCACGGTCGAGGTAGCACAAGACAAACCATCGATTCCTAATCGACGGATTATCTTCTTTCTTGCCTTCGTTGATCATCGATGATTGCGGAGGAACATCATTCTAACCTCTGATAGTTGCTTCCGTGTTCTTAAAGTGCTGTTTACAACAACATTCCCTTCTTTCTGCGCTCCAATAGGGGGATTTACATGCAAAAATGTCGTGCAAATGCCGCTGAAAGGTCGTACACGTGCTAGTTCATCGAGTATGCGTTCTGGGGAATTTTTATGGGTAAGGGGATATTTTTATGAAGTTGTTATGGTGATGTTATGTATAAAATTGTTATAGCGATCTTATATGTACATTTTTTATATTGATACTACACATAGAATTGATATAGAAATATTATGTATGCAATTGCTATATTAATACTATACATAGAATTGATATAGTGATATTATATGTACAATTGTTATATTGATACTGTACATACAATTGATATAGTGATATTATATATACAGCTGTTATATTGATATTATACATAGAATTAATATAGTGACATTATATGTACAGTTGCTATAATGATACTATATGTAGAAGTATTATAGTGATATTATATGTACAATTGTTATATTGATACTGTACATACAATTGATATAGTGATATTATATATACAGCTGTTATATTGATACTATACATAAAATTAATATAGTGACATTATATGTACAGTTGCTATAATGATACTATATGTAGAAGTATTATAGTGATATTATATGTACAATTGTTATATTGATACTGTACATACAATTGATATAGTGATATTATATATACAGCTGTTATATTGATACTATACATAGAATTAATATAGTGACATTATATGTACAGTTGCTATAATGATACTATATGTAGAAGTATTATAGTGATATTATATGTACAATTGTTATATGGATACTATACATAGAATTGATATAGTGACATTATATGTACAGCTGTTATAATAATTTTATTACTAGAAATATTATATTGATATTATAGTAGAGAGATATAGTAATCAATCTAGAGCATCAGTTACTAACAAAAATGAATAACCTCGATGTTATCAATAACTCCAAATAATACCATTTTTATTAAATCAGTCAAGTAAACAACATTCATCAAACTAAAAGCTAAGCTACAATTTTATCATTCAACTTTAACTATTCTACAAATGTAATTGTTTCCTAAACATTCTATTTTTGTTAATAATAATACTGAACAATATAACAACACCCTAAAAGTAATACACAATTTTATGACTCACTTTTGTACAACCATCAACCAGAAGTACCGTTCATATAAAAGTTAGGTTTGGAACCAGATTAAATTTTGTAATTAATCACTTTCAACGGAGTTGAATATATAACAGTTGCTGTTCGCAATTATTTATCTATCGATCTTCGGAAATTGCCGTAACAAAATGGCAGGTGTGCAACGCCGATTAGCAGTTAGAGTACTTGTTTTTAAAAAGTGTTATGCACCGTTCAGTATATATTCGTTCCGCAGTGTAATTCCGTTCGACTCGTCAGAAGTAACGAACAATAATTTACCGCTAAACTGTCGATGATACGAGTTCGTTGACGCACGAGGAACTCGTTATAAATGAACACGTTACTTTTGATTAACTCATTTTGCCAGCGTTTCCTGCCGCTGTTATGCAATCGTATTCATTGTTGTAACGTTTACTGTAATCTTGAGAATGACGGATATGAAAAGGTGACAGATGTTGAACACAGATTGACGTTTACAGCTTTTGACGGACATTTTTTAAAAAATGAACTTGTGCAATCTGATGTAAATCATTGAGATTGACGGAATGGGGAAGGGTGTAAAAGAACTTTGATTATAGGTTTATAGGTTAGGTTAGGTTTGAAGAGGAATATTTATCAAATATTTAGGTTAGGTATCAAACATTTGGAATTCTCAAATATTCAGGTACACAAGTAATCAAAAAAGACTTTCGAATTTTTAATTTTCCAAGATCAATTCCCACATCTCTAAATTCTCAAATTTCTAAATCTCCAAATCCCTAAATCCACAAAGTCCCAAATCCCTAAACTACTAAATTCCTAAAGTCACAAATTGTCAAATGTCCAAATCCTTAAGTCCCCAAATTCTTATCTCTCCAAATTCCTAAATCCCCAAATTCTCAAATCCTCAAATTCCTAAATCTCCAAATTACTAAATCCCCAAATTTCTAAATTCCCAAATTCTCAAATGTCCGAATTCCTAAATCTCTAAAGTCTCAAATCCCCAAGTTTCTAAATCCCCAAATGCCTAAATCTCTAAATTACTAAATCCCCAAATTTCTAAATTCCCAAATTCTCAAATGTCCAAATTCCTAAATCTCCAAATCTCTAAATCTCCAAATTCCTAAATCTCCAAATTCTCAAATCCCCAAATTCTCAAATCTCCAAATCTCTAAATCCCCAAATTTCTAAATTCTCAAATTCTCAAATCTCCAAATTCCTAAATCTCCAAATTTTCAAATCCCCAAATTCTTAAATCTCCAAATCTTCAAATTCCCAAATTCTCAAATCTCCAAATCTCTAAATCCCCAAATTCTTAACTCCCCAATTTCTTAAATCTCAAAATCTCTTAATCTCCAAATTCTCAAAATTTCTAGTCCCAAATTTCTAAACGTAAAAAAATTCCAAATTCCTAAATCATTAATTCTTCTTCAGGAAGCCAGATTTGCTTCCCAGGATATCTCACAAAAAAATCTTAAAGGTACTGCTTCATAAAAAAACCAGAAACAAGACATTTTTAAAGACGACCGATAGTTTGGGCACACGTGACGATGTTTCGAACAGGAATGGCCAGTACATGGCGTCGACCAAATGTACCTGCTAGGGTCATTCCGAAAATAACTGTAGTTTTGGGATTCTTGTATCAGGTACAAAGTTTATGGTTCTTGGAACTGACCTTTCCTCTGGTAGCTTGAAAGAAGTATGCGATGAATGAATAGAAGGGTATTTTAACGCATTCCAGACTGACGATGACGTGTCGGTTACGTCTTTCAAATGGATGTTACGTTATTTGTCACTGGACGCAGAAATAAATTTTACACTAAATTTAGTTTAACTCAAAATGACCACATAACATAATTCTTATTTTTTACTAATGTTTTTTTTTTAATTTATATTAATTTTCATCAAGATAAAGAATTAATGTACATATTTTATATTTGTTTGCAATTTTTTAAGCTAAAAAGGCAAATATATCACAAATAAATCTGAATAACCTCAAA
This sequence comes from Megachile willughbiella, assembly GCA_945859595.2. Taxonomy (NCBI): domain Eukaryota; kingdom Metazoa; phylum Arthropoda; class Insecta; order Hymenoptera; family Megachilidae; genus Megachile; species Megachile willughbiella. Next base: position 8,283,378 of record OX243807.1, read on the forward strand.
ATTACAATATAATTGATAATATTACTATTCGTAATTTCACGTTTAAATTAAAAAACACAAATGTAACAAGTCTGAAAATAATCTAGAAATTACAATATAATTGATATTAACATTTGCAATCTCCTTTTCAATTAAAAACCACAATTATTCCTCTAATCGCGAAACACCGCGCAAATTCAGATTACAATAACTTCCCTCAATTATCCTTATTATGCATCAAACCAACACGTAATCCAACGGTATTAAAATACAGCAAGTTATAATACGCTCGTAAAAATAGAACAATTTCAATGGAGGAAGGTGTTGCACAATAAAATTATCTCACCGTTAACGAATAGAATGAAGGATAGCAACTGTATATGGAACGATTCTCTAGTCCCATTAAATATTCATGACCATGGTGTACCAAGTGCGACCTGAACTCACAGTGAATCAACCGCAGCTTTTTCCACAGAATTTCAAACACCAGCCACGAATAAATCTTCTTTCAAGTAAATCCTAGTCAAGGATAAATTTTATACAATCTACTTTCGTCTCTGAACGTGTGCGCGGTGATTTGCATTCAAATTTCGCGCCAATTGGCCGCCATCTCTCCATGAATAATTATTTTAACGATTATACTCGTTATATTAACACTAGATTTATGGAACCTAAAAATGGCTTCTTCTTTTAAATTACTGTTTATATATTATTTACTTTTAAATTATTTTTCTTAAAATTATTCAGAAGCTTTTGTCAAACTTGCTAACCCTCGAGATAAACCTAACCTAATCATTAACCAGTTTACGTATTCGATATTTATTTAATTTTAGTTTAGTTTCAATTTATTAAACATCTGTAAATCCAGGGATAATCCGTATGGAAATTTCAGAAGAAATGAGCGCAGAATAAGAAGTCAAGGAATGTATTCAAGGATGAACATTAAATGCACTCGTTAATTATTGCAAATGAATACACTCCTGTACATTGGAATCATGTCAGGTATTTATACAGTTGAAAAAGCGAGGTGTGAGACGAAAAAAAATGATGGTAGATGTTAGATAAGTCTGGAGGAATGAGGGATAGGAAGACAAATTGTTTTCCGATGAATCAGTCTTGAATCCAATATGGCCGCCAGGAATTTCAACGTGGGCCGTTCGAGTATTAATTCTTGATTGGCAAAGTGAAATTCTTTGACTCTAATAAAGAAAAAGGATTAGATACAATATGGAGTATTTATAGCGACTCACATGTGTGATATACTTTCAAATTCTGAAAATGGAAGTGATTTCATTTGGGAACGGAGTGTAATATGAATTATTGATGACATAAAAGTATCACAAAATGGCACCTGTGAGATATCAATCTAAAATGTAAGGTTTAATGATTTAATTTTTGGTGACGTTAATGTTTTATTGATGGTTTTAGTACGAAATGGGGGATTGTTGAAACAAATGATAATTTTGGAAGATGTGGAGTTTAATATTAGTTGAGATGGTGATGACACAAAATGGCGCTTATGGAATCACTTTGTAGTGTAGAAAATGACGAAAGTCATAGTTCTGACCTTTCAAAGAGCTGAAATTCTAAACTTTTCAGTTTAAAAGTGCAAAATTCCTAAGTCCCAAATATCAGAAGTTCGAGTGTTTCAAAATTCTTAAGTCTCGGAGTCCAAAAAATAAAAATTTTCTAAGTCTCAAAGATCTAATATTCCTAAGTCCCAGAATTCAAACAATTTATAAGTTCCAAGTCCCAAAATTATGAAAATGTAAGATACATAAGTCCCAAAGCACCAAAGATATGAAATTCCATGTCTTCAAAATTAGTAAGTCCCAAAATCATAAAATACCAATATCTATAAGTCCCAAAATGCACGAGTCTCAAAATTCCAAAGTATCATTATCCACAAGTCCCAAAATCCCAAAGTACCAATATCTTTAAGTCCTACAATCCACAAGTTCCAAGTTTCCAGTATCCAAAAATCTCAAAACCCACAAGTCCCAAAATCCACTTTCCAACATCCACAAGTCCCAAATTTCCAAATCACTAATAGCCACAAATTACAAAATCGCAACGTACTAATATTCAAAAGTCCCAAAATACCAAAATACCAATATCTATAAGTCCCAAACTTCTGAAGTACCAATATCTATAAGTCCTGAAAGCCATAAGTCCCAAAATCCACAAGTTTCAGATATCCACAAGTTCCAAAATCTCAAAGTACTAAAATCTGCAAGTCTCAAAAATCTGAGTTGCCCAAATCCCCAAGTTCTCAATTCCCTAATTCCCCAATTCCCTAATTCTCCAATTCTCTAATTCCCCACATTCCCAAACTCCCAAAATCCACAAATCTTCAATTTCTCAATTCCCCAAATTTTCCAATTCTCCAAGTCCCCAAGTCTCCAATTTCGCAATTCCCTAATTCCCCAATTCCCCAATTCTCTAATTCTCCACATTCCCAAATTCCCAAAACCCCCAAATCTTCCAATCCCTAATTCTCCAATTCTCTAATTCCCCAAATCCCCAAACCCCTCATTCCCAAATTTTCAATTTCCCAATTCCCCAAATCCCCGATTCTCCAATTCTCTAATTCCCCAAATCTCTAATTCTCCAATTCCCCAAATCCCCAAATCCGTAATTCCCAAACCCCTAATTCCCAAATCTTCAATTTCCCAATTCCCCAAATCCCCAAATCCCTAATTCTCCAACTCTCTAATTCCCCAAATCCCCAATTCTCCAATTCCCAAACTCCCCAAATCTTCAATTTCCCAAAATCCCCAAACCCACAACTCCTAAAATCCCAAACCACCAACATCCACAGCTCCCAAAAGTCCCAAAGCACTAATCCCATTAAAAATCCATAATACTCCCAACAATTTGAATTCTACGACCCTGCTATCATCCTTATAGACTCCCTAGAAATCCTCTCGAACATAATACCGACACGATAGTTCTCAGCCTGTTGTACAATCCGTTTCTTCTATCCAGTCCCAGGGGAGCCATTGTTCGGTTGCTAGATCGGATTGTCAATCGAGGAGATTGGATTCCCTGGCCAGTGGAACGAAACTGTAACGCTAGCTAGGCTATTGGACCGCATGCTTGTATATGGCCGATCGGACATTAGCAGCGGCGAGTGAAAGTGTCGCCGGTCCCAGCTGCTCGCTCGCTCGCTCGCGTGCGCGTTGAAACGCGCGTAAGGCCGCTTAGAAATCCGCCATACCGATCTGCCCATACTCGGCGATCGAGAACGCTATGACACCCGTATTCCTGTTCCTGTTCTCGCGTTCCTTTGCATCGGGTATCGTGTGTCCATATGCAACGCTGAGAAAAGCGGATGCGGACTTCGTGGGGTCTGCTCTTTCGGATTCTAATTGCAGCCTCCTAACTAGACCGCATGGAATTCTGCGGACTGAATTTCTACATACCAGACACTCTGCCTGTCTAGATTCCTACTGGGAAAGTGCTATATCACATAAAATATTAGCATTTTTCACTTTTTCTTATGTAAAGTGGCGGACAGTTATGACAGACAAGAGATTTAGGACATATGTCTGATGATATTCGACGACGAGTTAAAATAGTCCTTATGGTGTGTTAATTTGGAGCTTGAAACTTTGTGAAAATGGCTGTGTACACGTTTTGTTAATACACGCAAGATAAAATGGCTGACGCACAGTTATTGCAAACAATAATGGATTTGGGGTATATAAAATGTCTGATGTAATTTGATGATATTAGAGTACTGTAAAATAGTACATGTAGTATATCAATTTAAAGTTTAAAGTTTACTGAAAATGTCTATATAAACATTTTGTCCATGTTCGTAACACAAAATGGCTGACGGTCAGCTACAACAAACAATAACCTATTTGGAACATGTGAACAGTGTGATGAACTTAAATAATATTAGAGGACAATAAAATAGTACTTGTAGTATATCATTTTAAAGCTTACAGTTTACTGAAAATGTCTATATAAACGTTTTGTCCATGTTCGTAACACAAAATGGCTGACGGTCAGCTACAACAAACAATAACCTATTTGGAACATGTGAACAGTGTGATGAACTTAAATAATATTAGAGGATGATAAAATAGTACTTGTAGTATATCATTTTAAAGCTTAAAGTTTACTGAAAATGTCTATATAAACATTTTATCCATGTTTGTAACACAAAATGGCTGACGGTCAGCTACAGCAAACAACTAATTTCAAAACATACAAAGTGTAACATAATTTACTGAAAGAAATAGTACTTATAGTATATCAATTTGAAGCTGAAAGTATGAAGAAAATGACAATACAAAAGTTTTGTCAGTATTCCTAAAACAAAATGGCCGGTGATCGATTTCAATAAAGTTTGATACAATTCGATGAGAGTACAATAAAATCTTACGGTGTATTAATGTAAAGGTTTTTGACAAGAGTTGGTTATACAATCCGAATAAGTACACGGGTCAAATACGTTTATTGAACTTCCATTATCGATGCGCAGCGTGTCCAAGAAATAAGAACATGCGGGCAGTTACAGTTACACGTTTACGAAACAGAAATTCTTGAAAATAAGAGTGCATTGAATGAACAAATAAATTGAAAAGTTTCGGTACCTCCCCGTAAGAAATGTGTAAAAACACAAATTGCAATGTCGTTTAAGAGACTCCTCTCGGTTGGGAAAAAATTCTTGGCAATTATCGTTTAAAGAAGGAAAATCAAGAATTCGAATGCACTTTCGAGTCGACTGTGTCGTGTTCGGTTCGCGATTGCCGGGAATTCGAAATGACTTATGCTCGGAGAAAGCTTGATTCAACCTTTAAAGGAATCTCAACCGCATCGTCAAGGACGATTCGATGTAACCGCGACAGTTTCACGATTGAAAGGTTAATTTAATTAATCTCCTTTTATTTTAATCCATATATAGCGAGAAATATTTAAATTTTATATAAATATAAAATCTGTATAAATTATCTGTATATATTGATACCTAACCTAAACGTTTCCCATGAACAAAATAACCTAAACATTCCTCACGAACAAAATAACCTAAATGTTCCTCAAAGACAAAATAACTTAAATATTCCCCAGAAACAAAATATCCTAAATATTTCTCACAAACAATATAACCTAAATATTTCCCAAAAACAAAATATCCTAAACATTCCTTACAAACAAAATAACCTAAATGTTCCCCACAAACAAAATATACTAAATGTTCCTCAAAAATCAAATAATCTAAATATTCCCCAGAATCAAATATCTTAAATATTCCCCCAAATAAAATAACCTAAATATTTCTCACAAACATAACCTAAATATTCCTCCAAATAAAATAACTGTCCCCTAAAAATAAAATAATAAAAGTAATAATTATCTAGTAATAATAATCAACATATATGTACAATTAGAAAATTGTCAACATTTATAATTGTCAAGCAAGGCGAAATCGTAGCCAGAAAAGAATGGCGAAACGCGCGATTAATCGGCAACAGCTGGATATCATCATAAGGAAAGTTGGACATTCTAATGTCGTTTCTGTGACATCATCGAGGCCATTTTCTTCGAGTTTAAAGTGAAACGGTCCGTTTAATCCGGTTAGAACTCCAAGCACCGATTGCTTTGGCAATCAACGAGGATTCTTCATCGTGTAAGTTAAAGCGAAGGAAAAGGAAGATGAAGATATCATTCAACATCCAATACAAATAGTTCAACAGTTGTAACGTAATACTTCCTATCTCTTAATTAATCAGAAACAATTTATTATGATATGAATCGAATAAGTGTAGATATTGCGCCTCAGTATTTATTTATATCCAATTTAATCTTCCGTTCTGTTATTATTTAATCAATTTCTTGTATTTTGATAAATGTAAATTATCTTTCAAATATAATTTCAGTATCGAATTTTGTAATTAAAGTTAAGTGTGAATATTTATAATCTTTTGTAAGTACAATTCTAGTACTTTGGCAAATTTTAACATCAAATTTTATAATTAAAATTACTGTAAATATTTCTAATTTTTTGCAAAGTGCAATTTTTGTAATTTAGCAAAATATTACGTCTTTGTATTTCAGCAAAGTGCACGTTTGCAATATTATATGTATAATTTTTTAACAAGGAAAATCTATATCTTTTCATAAAGTTTATCTCAGACTCCTAAAATGCATTTCAACCTGTATTCTCAAACTTTTCTGAGACATTTTATTATGCACTAATTGAATTAGTTAAATATCAAGGTTAGCAGTAAACCTAACCTTAAAATTCTAACTGTGAAATTAATTTAAAATTTATCAATCGAAGCTGGTAATGTAATAAACAATTTATATAATAAACAGTAAAGAATATAATAAAAAATATCAAACAGGTACATAATTTAACTAAATACGTAAAGAAATTATGTAATGGTTTTTTTAAGACCGCCATGTTTAGTTGCTGGTTGCTAAAATCTTGCTTACTCGTTAGGACTTTATTTGCTATTTAGTTCTGTGGCTTTCGTGTTCCAGTTTCCGAGGAAACGGTATCGGTTCGTTCGTGATAATCGTTGCTTGATGCTCTTGCGGAGAAAGAATAGAGGGAAGCGTCCTTGGTGTTACCGTTACGATAAAAAGGTTGATTAAAGGCACCTTTGCACCTCGTTCGCAAGGAAATGCAGAAGAGAATGTGACTGCTAATGGCATTGTTCGAAACTTCCGGTTGAGGAGAGATTTTGAACTCTAATACGTTTCTTCGATCTCTCAATATTATGTCCAGCCTTTTTAGATAAATTTTTAAACCAGTACATTAGTAAATTTATAAATCAGTAAATTTTAATTTATAAACTAGTAAATTTGTAAATTAGTAAATTTGAAAATTAGTAAATTTCAGTTTATAAACTAGTAAATTTGTAAATCAGTAAATTTAAATTTAGTAACTAGTAAATTTATAAATCAGTAAATTTAAATTTATAAACTAGTAAATTTGTAAATTAGTAAATTCATAGATTCAAAACCTTACCATCAAAGTAAATAAATTTCTAAATTGTCATCTACTTTGCCCAACTGTCCCAAAAGATATTTGCAATAAATAACAATATCTCCAGAAAACTATATCGACCAGAAGTACACTCACAATAGCCTTTCTTATTTCTCTAAAAACGCTGGAACAATGCGCGAACAGAGATAGAAATAGCGGCTAAAAATAAAATGGCGAACAAAACAATGATTACCATAAGCAATAGACGCGATATCTATTGAAAAGTCAGGGATCGTACTCGAAAGTCAGCAGCGGCGTTGATAGAAACTCAAATGAAAGCTGCTAAGTGAGTAATCAAGCAACGAGAGGATTTCTTCTGGCCATCCATGGGGCGCAACAGGTTTTTCTGTTTCACCGTATAGAAATTCCCAGTCACGAGAACGAATCGTGATCGATTCCTGAACATACGCCAGCGATATTCGAAGAAGCAAGGAAAACGTTCGTTTAATTGCAGCCCTCCTTGCGCTATGCATTTTTCACGAGGATGCAATTTATCGAGAGTTTATCCAACGTATGCCTGCTATTCAAGCACGAAAATTCCTTAATGAACATATTGCCACGTGCAACGGGTTTGATTATAAATTTATTGATGTACGTGGCTTTTAATTAACGGTACAAGGTTTTTATTGCAATCAAATTTCCTGAATTTTTTAATTTTTTATTATTTTTTAGTATATAATTTAATTATTTAAGTGGATGTCTTGCAAAAATGCAAGAATTTCAAATTCAGAAATATAGAAATTTAAAAATTTAATAATTCACAATTTAACAACATAATTATAACAACATACTTCATAAATTAAGTAACAATAATATATATCATAAAATAAATAATAATAAATTTTGATTATTATACTTGTAAAAAAGAATTATAATAAAATTTTTGATTACATATCTCTATATTATGAACATATTTTTATATAATTTTAGTTATGAAAACATTAACAGTCCAATTCCTCAACATTTCTCTTTTATATTGCACTTCCACATTTTTGCGACGAAAAATCATATTTAACGGATTAAAAGACGATTTGCGGATGTGAGTATGCATGTTTCTGTAACTTGTTCAATTTCTACGAGATAAGTGAACGTTGTCAAAGGCATCGACGGAGAAAAGGAAAGAAATCTGCGGAAATCGGGACGAATCGAATTGGGAACGCGCGTTCCACGAATACCCGAACAACACCTTTTCTGTCGTTTCAAATAAAACCGTGCTCGCTAAATATCCGTTTGCTCTCTGTTATTAATTAATTACTTTATCGCGTGCTGGACCATTCAGAATCCGGATATTTCATTGACCCAAATATTTCAATTCGATTCGTACAAGTTTCAAATGTTTTATTCAAAATTATAACAAAAATAAGGCTTATCAATTTTTTAATTCAAAATTTTTAGTTAGAGACATTTTGTGAAATGTACATATAGACATACATGTTAATAGAAATAAAATATATTTTTATTAATTTATTTCGAGCATCGATTCATTTACGAACGTCAACAACAAAATGGCGGATGTGTAAACACGATCGCTCACTTCGCGAATACAGAAGCTATTATTGTCTCTAAAAAGAACGAAAACGAACTACTTTCTACTTCACAAGTTTCGTACCGAGTGATACAATAGATACTAGAAACATAATTTGTTAATTTTTTAAAAATTGAACCAAGGTGACCCATCGTGACCCAAATAACACGAGCGCCCACTTCGCCAATACAGAAACGATTTTCGTTTCTAAAAAGAATAAAAACGATTCACTTTCTACTTTACAAGTCTTCTACCGAGTGATATAACAGTTACATACTAAGAAGACATTTGTATTTGTTAATTTTTAGAAATTGAACCGTGAAGACTTGTGACCCAAATGGCAGCCTCTTCACCAAAGTTATCCGCTAGCGTGCGAACACCGAAAGTCCTGTTACCTCGGTACCCCGATATGTTAATTTAAAAGTAATATGGTATTTAGCGAGGCCTCTTTCTCGATCCGGTCCAGAGGAAACTGGCTGTTCGATGACTCGAGTCAGACGAATTTTAAATGGTGAAAGTCTACCTGATCACCGTGCCCGAAAACATTGTCCTACAATGATACAGGAAAGGTCTCTCCTTCAACAATATTGATCTCTACTGTGTCGGAATTGTATCAGGTAGAAAGTTCTCTGATTTTGATTCATAAAGTGGATCAGGAGAGTCACTTGGAGGATTATAGCAATTCAAGATCGTCTGAATGTCTATAGCTGATTGGAATCAGAGAACTATAGCAATTTATAAAATCATGATGACTATAGCAACTAATAGTCATGTGGATGACTATGGAAATAGAGGCACCTGGACAATTATAGCAACTAATAGAGATATTTGAAGAACTATAGAGTCACCTGGAGAATTATAGCCACCAATACACTCAATTTAATGCCTATAGCAATAATGTGGAGTAATGTAAACGTTCATAGCAGCTTATAAAATCAGTTGAATGCCCATAGCAATTGATTACAATCATGTAGAACCTTATAGCAAGCAGTTACCACTGTTTGAATGCCTATAGCAACTCATAAAATCGCTCGAATATCTGTAGCAGGTAATTGGAATCATTGAGATAGCAAGTAATTACAATACTTCGAATAGCAACTTGTCACTCGAATATTTATAGCAAGCATTTATAGCAGATTAGATCTACAGCTGATTAGGCCTACAGTTACTCTCGGTACCTAATTATATACTAATAGAGACGCCTGTAGCAATTGTTAATAGTCACTAGTGATAACTGCAAATAGTATCCACTGTATATACTCATAAAATACCTAGAAGTTACCTAGAAAAATTGCTAGAATACTAATGCTGAAAATTATCGAGATCCAATATCGTCCAAAATATTAAGACTTGAAGTTTGAGTCCCCCCGCATGTCCCACAGAAAATTCCCTAGAAAATCGTTGACCAAACAATCCAAACTGTAGACGAAACAGTTGGAGGATTTAAACAGGAGCAGCTCATAGGAACACGTCTAGGTTCTCTTTGTTTTCGTAAACAGGACTAGCGTATTATGGGTTCACACTCTATGGGGTTGTTGCAGATGCAAGTGCAGCATCGCAGGTGTAAGTACGTGACGTCAGAACGCATTGTTCGCAGCATCGGATGGATGTTGGCCGTAGTGCAACGACTTTAGAGCCGGCTTTACGAGCCTTTCTTCGTCGATTCTTTTTTCCCTGCCCTCTTTCTTTCCCTTTCATGTTTATTCCTCTTCAACGTCGCTGCGTAAGAACGTTGGAACAACGCGAAACGAATGAATTAACCCTTTGCTTTGGACTCGCGTCTTGGACCTCGTTGTTTTGCAAACACGTCCAACGAGTTTTCTATGCACGCCCTCTCGCAGACGTAGCTGCCATATTGAACGGATTTTTCTCCGTTATTCGAAGGGATATTTGCGGGGAAAGAAAGAAATGGCAACTGGAAAAGTTTCCGAGTTATTGAGTTTCTTGAGTTTGGTCGTTGAACTTACCGAGTGCTCGGATTTGTTGAATTTACCGAGTCTATACGTTTTTTGAATTTACTAAGTTCATCAAGTTTATTGAGTCTACTGAATGCTTTGAGTTTATTGAATTTACTAAGCCCATCAAGTTTATTGAGTTCACAGAATGGATTGAGTTTAATGAATTTATTAAGTTCATCAAGTTTATTGAGTCTATTGAATGCTTTGAGTTTATTGAATTTACTAAGCCCATCAAGTTTATTGAGTTCACTGATTGGATTGAGTTTAATGAATTTATTAAGTTCATCAAGTTTATTGAGTTCACTGAATGGATTGAGTTTATTGAATTTACTAAGTTCATCAAGTTTATTGAGTCTACTGAATGCATTGAGTTTATTGAATTTACTAAGTTCATCAAGTTTATTGAGTCTACTGAATGCTTTGAGTTTATTGAATTTATTGAGTCAATTAAATTCGTCTAATTTGCTGAATGTTTGAGTTTGTTGAATTTATCGAGTTCATCAAGTTTGTTGAATTTACTGAGTTCATCGAATTTATTGAATTTATTAAGTTTCTTGAGTTAATTGAGTCTACCAAGTGTATTGAGTGTATTGTATTTATTGAGTTAATTGAATTTGTTGAATTTATCGAGTTCATCAAGTTTGTTGAATGTACTGAGTTCATCGAATTTATTGAATCTGCTAAGTTTGCAGAATTTATTGTGTTTAATAAGTTTATTGAGTGTATTGAGTTCATTAAGTTCATTAAACTTGTTGTCAGTTCGAGTTTATCGAGTCTATCAAATTTATAAAATTGACTGAATTTGTTAAGTTAATTGAGTTTGTTGAGTATATTCAATTTATTGTATTTATTGAATTTGCTCAGGTGTATCAAATTAATTGAGTTTATTAAATTGTCTGAGTTCTGAATTTATAAAAATCTAAAAACTTCCAAAAACTATGAATATGACATCACTTGTTATCCTAAGTAATAGTAATTGTCATACAAAATAATAATTCTTACTGAAACTTATCATCTAAAATAATAATAATAATAATAATATTAAAATAATTTGTAAACGAACAACAGATAAAATAATAATAATTATCATCCAAAATAATAATAATAATAACGAAATAATTTGTAAAGGAACAAGAGATAAAATTTCACCGAGTGAACACCGAATATAAGCATTATTTACATGTGAGCCTCATTCCCGGTCCGTAACAAGAAGGATCTTTAAAAAAATCCACGAGCAGTGTGTCTCCGTGTCTTCTGGGTGTACAAAGAGTGCAGCCGGGCCACGGTGCATGCATCCACAGCCGGTTCGACTGCATTTCATGGCTACCCATACACACGGCAACGAGCAACCCACACGCTCCCATTTTTCGCGGTGCGTGTGCGTCACGTACACACACTTTCGATCTCATATGCAAAACACATGGATGCGATCGAACCAACTGTGGACCAGCCTCGACTCGACCGGATTCAGGCGAAATTTTACGGGAACCATAGATGACGAGTTATGGTTTTGTTCACGGCTAGCGAGCTACATAAGTTTACCGGGTTCTTTATGTCACTAAATTATGTCTTCAATTCAGAATTATTAAATTCCCAATTTCTCTAATTACAACTATTCTCAAATTTATAATATCCAAATTTGTAAGTTGTCAAATTCCCAATCTTCACAATTCCAAATTTCCAATTTCTAAAATCCCAAATTTCCAAAAGACGAAATTTCCAATCTCTCCAATTCCAAATTATCGAATTCCTAATCTCTCCAATCCCTAAATTCTCAAATTCCTAATTTCCAAAATCCCACATTACCAAATTCCCAAACTCCCAAATCCCAAAATTTTCAAATTCCCAATTTCCAAAATCCCACTTCCCCAATTCCCAAACTCTCCAATCCCAAAATTCTCAAATTCCCAATTTCCAAAATCCCACTTCCCCAATTCCCAATCTCTCCAATCCCTAAATTCTCAAATTCCCAATTTCCAAAATCCCACATTACCAAATTTCCAAACTCCCAAATCCCAAAATTCTCAAATTCCCAATTTCCAAAATCCCACTTCCCCAATTCCCAATCTCTCCAATCCCTAAATTCTCAAATTCCCAATTTCCAAAATCCCACTTCCCCAATTCCCAATTTCCAAAATCCCACTTCCCCAATTCCCAATCTCTCCAATCCCTAAATTCTCAAATTCCCAATTTCCAAAATCCCACTTCCCCAATTCCCAATCTCTCCAACCCCAAAATTCTCAAATTTCCAATTTCCAAAATCCCACTTCCCCAATTCCCAATCTCTCCAACCCCAAAATTCTCAAATTTCCAATTTCCAAACTTCCACTTCCCCAATTCCCAATCTCTCCAATCCCAAAATTCTCAGTCCCCAATTTGCAAAATCCCCAATCCAAAAATCCCAAACCATCAAATTACCACCCCCAAAACTCCCCAACTTTGAAAACAATCCACCTGTCTCCACCATAGCCCCTCAAAATCATCCTAATCGTCAAATATAAAAAGGATCACGTTAATTGTACGCACGGTGGTACTCAACCATACTAAAGCATAGCATACGAGTCCTACACCGAAGAATAAATTCGAAACGTCTGTAACCTGCAAGGCAATTACTTCCCCCCGATTTTTCCGTCCACTTCATACGTTGCCTAGGTGATTTTCTGTGGGCACGATAGGGCCCCAGGACACTTAAGGATACTTAAGATTCCTCCATGGATATATCTACCCACATACGAGCGACACACGCGTTTATTCCACACGTTAACTTGCCACGATTCGATCTGTACGGAGGTGCACGTAGTAGGAACGTCCGTCCGCTCCTCCTAACCTAACCTCTCTTTCCTTCGTGGACACGCCTGGAATCACAATTTCAAATACCCTAACCGATCGTACGATTGCGTCTAACACGACACACCATAGCCATTTGTTGAAACGGTTTCGACTTCATTCACGTGTTGTGATTTGCACGCTCGAACCGTTCGATCATTCGACTCGGAAAAGGTATTAACGTGCTTTTGTTTAAACTGTATATATTCACAATTTAATAATTGGTTACTTTTTAAGGAGACTGTTTATGGGTACGATTTAGCAAAATTTTATATGACTTCAATTTAGCAAAATTTTAAATGACTTCAATTTAAGAAAATTTCATTATGACTTCAATTTAAGAAGATCATTTTATATGATTTCAATTTGACAACATTTTATATGATTTCAATTTAACAAAATTTTATCTGATTTCAATTTGACAAAATTTTATACGACTTCAATGTGACAAAACTGTGAATAGTTGCAATTATTTGATATATGTAATAAAAATTGTACGACTGACATACTTTGTGTATTACGTTATAATATTTAAAATTTGCCAAGTTCTACTGCAAACTTCACTCTCCTATAAATAAATCCTGATAATAAATTTTCAGTGCAATGCACAATTTATATTATCAATGTCTAATTATAAGAAAGAGTGGAGTTTTGTATATGTTTACGTGGGCAGCATGTTAAAGGTGTACTCTTATCGAACGAATCGATTATGCCATAATGAGACTACCAGTTTCCAGGGGGTCTAATACGTTTTACATTTTTATGCGGTGCCGGCGAACAAAGAGCGTTTAAGAGCGAGGAACGTGGCTTTATCACCGCATCACGCATTCGAATCACCGGTCAGTGCTCTTGCCAGACACCCTTCTTTGTTGCCGTGCATCTCGTTGTGTGCCGGGAAATTTAATGGATCTAATCCCTAGACCTTAACGTATTTCCGCAGGGAGCACCGTCTTATGAACGCAACCAGAACGACTTTCGAACGTAAATCTACCCTAAACATCCCTCCATAAACCTTTACGATTCTACCTGCACACCGAGTGTCTCGGACTTGTATCACACCCCGGTTTATTTGACAAACCTTTTTAAAATGGGGAGAGATTGTAAAATGGTACTTTCTAATATTTGCAGTTTTGCAACATTACCTAATATTTATTGTGTAGTACTTTTGGAAGAAGTAATTTTACAGTAAAATAGTTGTAATATGGCACATTTTTCACATTTGTTTGGTACGATATTATGGTACTTTTTATTATTAGAGGATGTGAGGTAATGGTACTTTTGCAATAAAATTGTAATAGTTGCATTTTTTAGTAGTGGCATTTTTTTATCATTAAATGGCACAATTTTAATATTTATGTTTAGTAGGATATTATGGTGCTTTTTACTATTAGATGGATGTGATGTAATGGTACTTTTTAGTAGTTGCAGTTTAGAACAATTAAATGGTACTTTCTATCATTTACATTTAGTACAATACTATTTTTCACTATTGGAAGGTGAGTAACAAAATAATATCTTTAAAATGGTACTCTTTACTATTGATACTGTAATAAACAAAATTGTAATGTTTACCATTCATACTTTAATAAAACAATGATATTTTTCAGTATTAATAACAATCCTATAAAATGGTTCTTGCCATTGCTATTTCAATATATGGTACTTTTCACTAGTAATACTTCCGGAAAAACAACTTGTATTTTTGCTTAGTATCATAAAATACTATAGTGTATTTTAGTACACTAAAGTGGTGCATTTTACCATTTTCCTTCAATACAAATATTTACGCCATTTAATGAATGGTTAAAATAGCGAGAAAACACAACCCAGTTCTGAGTATACCGAAAATATTGACAATAATAAATATAACCCATAGATAAGATGCCTAAAATTTCAAGCCCGAATTTTCCCCACACAGTCCTTAAACCCGTAATGAAATCGTCTCACGCAGCATATTCTTAGATAACTCACCCTCATCGGCGTTCCTAGATCCCCATGACACTTAGCACACTGGTAAACACACGATAAGATCGTTCCAGGATCCTCGAGGACTCGTCCGACAGGCTCCACTAAGTCCCTGGTTATCCCGGGCTCACGTATGTTCACTCGCACGAATATACAAATCGCGGAAAATGAAAGGAAACCGAAAGAAACGCGGGAAAACTGAATACTAACCGGACACCAACGAGACGAACACTACCCGAGGCCTTCCCTCGCGATGGAAACACACTTTGGGTCCTCTCTGGCCGCTCCAGTCGGTTACGGACCCACTCCGTTCTGCGCATGCGCCGTTTACCCCCACCACACTGGCCACGGGCCCGAAGAGGGGGGAGTAAGAACCGGCAACCCTCTTACGTGGAGACCTGTTCGTTTTCACGAAGCAACGTTCACCTGTGGATTTTCCTGCTCAGGTGGCAGCACTGACTCACCTGACACGCGATTCGATCCGGTGTTCATTACAATGGCGTAAGAAGGGATTTTTTATTGGGGATGCACGATGAATGGAGCCAGTTTTATTGCATAGTTCCTTAGGATGAATGGTACACGGAAGTTTTGTAGCTTATTTTGGGCCTTGGTTTCGTTGGTCCGCGGATTTCGACGGGAATGGGCTGTCGATTTGGGAACATGGCAAGATTTTATTTTTGGGTGTATGATGGATGTTTGATGTGTAGGTATGTTATACATATGGGTTAGATTCGGTATGTCGTGGAATATAGGGATTAGTATGTTATGGAATATATGGGTTGCTATATCTCCACGTTCCTATATTGCCAAATTATGTCTCTAAATTCCTATAACCCAAATCTTAATGTCTTGACTCTTATATTCTTTTACCCCCAAATTCCTATATTTATAGATCCTTATAGCTCCAAATCCTTATATCCCCAAATTCTTATAACTCCAAATTCTTATGACTCCAAATTCTTATATGTCCAAATCTCTATATCTCCAAATCCCTACATCTCCAAATTCTAACATTCCTAGATTCGTTTACCCCCAAATTCTTATATTTATAAATTCTTATAGCTCCAAATCCTTATATCCCCAAATTCTTATAACTCCAAATTCTTATAACTCCAAATTCTTATATCTCCAAATCTCTATATCTCCAAATTCTAACATACCTAGATTCTTTTACCCCCAAATTCCTATATTTATGGATCCTTATATCTCCAAATCCTTATGTCCCCAAATTCTTATATCTCCACATCCTTACATCTCCAAATTCTTATATCTCCAAATTCTAACATTCCTAGATTCTTTTACCCCCAAATTCCTATATTTATAGATCCTTATATCTCCAAATCCTTATGTCCCCAAATTCTTATATCTCCAAATCCTTATATCTCCAAATTCCTATATCTCCAAATCCTTATATCTCCATATTTCTGCATCCATAGATTCCTATACTGATTTTTACGAATCATTTTCTGAAAGAATTTTCACAAGAATGAGTTTCATAAATTACTTCATAAAAATGGCTGAAAACGACAGAAATTTTACACGTCAGTATTTCGGTGATGAACCATTTTTCTACGACTAATCCTCAATGATCGTAAGACGCACCGGATGACCGGCAACCCCTTCTTTGTGAACCTGTTCCCTTTCATTCTGTACACTATTCACCTGTGAATATGGCAGCTTCTAATCTTGGTGTTGCAGTGGCGTAGGACTAATTTTTCTTTTCCTTTTTTTTTATCGAAAAAAAATTCCAAGTTTCCTGACGTAACAAAATTAAAAATTATAGAATTAAAAGATACTAAATATATAAATAATAAATAACTCTACTAAAACTTTATACACTGAAAATAATTTAACTAGTTCAATCAGTTCCAGTTTCCCATTCAACTAGTTTCTATTTCTGATTAAATTTTCTGTTAATTACCGATAAGTCAATTATTTTACCTTGCAAATAATTGACTAAAAATATTTCCAGCACCCACATGTTCTAATTTAACATCCAGTTTACAGTTTCTCTCATTTCCACGTACGAGTTTCGCCACGATAATAAACGAGGGTTGAGCCGAAACGTGGAAACGTTTCTTGTTCCAAAAATGTAACAGCGCTACACGTCGTTGTGCAAATGTTGTTACATAAGTTCATCGTACGGTCCATTACGTTTGGTTTATGTCTGCATCGTAATTACGCAGTTAAGCATTATAGTAATACATTTTTAGACGCAATTGGTCTGAACGGTTCGCCATAATTGAACAATAAACTCATTCGTTTCTTGTAAAACTTTCCCCTGTGTGGTAAATCACCGCCATAACTTGTCAATGCATTTCATCGACGCTTATGCAACTATTTAATCGTCTCACTGTATGTAACGTTTCATTACGTAAATTGTCCACCGTTAACGTATCGAAACGTAATGTATAACACCACATTTCTAAATTTTAATTTCAGCTTTCAAATTTTGAAGCTATTGTTACAATACAAGCATAGTTACTTCAAATTTTATTATTTTATTCATACTAACATTATTTTATTAATTTATGCCAAATTTTATGGTTATGGTAGGAACATAGTTATACCAAATTTGACTGTTTTATTCACATTAAAATTTTATTAATTTATGTCAGTTCAAATTTTGTGATCTTGGTATAAACATAATTATACCAAATTTTATTATTTTCTTCACATTAATTTTTTGTTAATTGAAATTGTATCTTATGGCTATGGTATAAATAGTTAGGTACAAAACACAAGGTCAAAGTTTTATTCATTTGAGGTTAGGTCGTTGCAAAAAAATTAAGAATGGTTCAAAGATGAAGGTCAAAGTTTTATTCACTTGAGGTTAGGTCAATGCAAAACAATAATGGTGGTAATTTTCCTAAAAATAAACAAATGTTTCATTTATAAAATTTGTATATTCAGTAGAAATACAAATATTTAATGTGTACAAAGTTTGTTATCATCACACATGTAAGTAAATAAAGAATAAATGATTCATTTTCCTTTGTAGGGCACTTGAAAGTAATTTTCAAGTTTACAGAACATTACAATGCACATATAACAAAGAATTATGTAGCCGATGACTCAATAAACAGCGTTTGAATAAATTACGAACAAAGGATATGGAAAAAGTGATCGATCAGATGATTATCTACTTGTGCCCTCGACCGTGCTGCTTCTTCCTCGATCGTGAACGTTGAATCTCACGGAATTTGCGTTTGCACGTTGAAGAAACACGTGAAAAGAAGAAACCAAGAGGAAAAAGGGATAAGCTGCGTCAACGGACACTTGGATGCACACCGCTGACCCCAGGATGCGTTAATAATTCAACTCCTCTTCCTTTCGTTTCCTACATATGTATGTTCAACATTCGCTGACTTCATACGTCATTTTAAATACATGTTAATTTCTTCTTATCACGTCATGTTAGGTAAAAATAGACACTGGGTAAAAATAGGTATACTGATAACATAGTTTGCTTGGATTAAGGAAATTTTGTCATTTTGTCATTTTTAGACTTTTTACAGATTTCACAATTTTAAATTTTCAGTTTTAAACTTTTTGAGATTTGAGTTGAATAATTTTAGATTTTTCAATTTTTACAATTTGTAAATTTTTAGGTACATTTTCAAGTTTGTGAATTTTCAAGGTGGTATATTTTCAAGTTTGAAAATTTTCAAGGTGGTACATTTTCAAGTTTGCAAATTTTTAAGGTGGTACATTTTCAAGTTTGCAAATTTTCTAGGTGGTACATTTTCAAGTTTGCAAATTTTCAAGGTGGTATATTTTCAAATTAGTAAATTTTCTAGGTGGTACATTTTCAAGTTTGCAAATTTTCAAGGTGGTACATTTTCAAGTTTGAAAATTTTTAATGTGGTACATTTTCAAATTAGTAAATTTTCAATGTGGTACATTTTCAAATTAGTAAATTTTCTAGGTGGTACATTTGCAAATTAGTAAATTTTCGAGGTGGTACTTTTTCAAGTACACAAATTTTCAAGTTGGTAAATTTATAAATTTTGAAATCATCAAATTGGCAAATTTCTATATTTCCAAATTAAGTTGGCAAGTTCTAGATTTTCTAGTTTTCAAGTTGGCAGATTTCCAAATTTCTTTTTCCTGCTTTTCACTTTGATAAATTTCCAAGTTAACTTTCAAAATTTGTCCAAAGTTGGCAGATTTACAAATATTCAAATACTCAAATCGAACATTCGAATTGTTAAATTTTGTGAAATATTCAAATTAACTAAATACTTGAAATATTAGGTACTAAATTTTCTTTTCCTGTGTAACATCTAAAATTGCAAATTTCACCCTAGAATCTTGTTTTACGTGAATCATCTGAAGCTAAAGAAAAGCCGATTCTCGAACAGTGTCTTTTGCACGTGCAGTCGCGTAAGAGGCAGACTGACATGGCTATTGTTCCAAAGAATTCGCACACGTGCGTGGGTGTGTCACGTATGCGCGAACGTTATGGAATTTCGAGTGAACGTAAAGAAAACATGTCGCGTTCGACACTCTCCATTTACCAAAATATCATTTAGAAATTCTACTGTTTCAATATTTAGTAATTTATAAATTTGCAAAAACTAGAAAATCTGCCAATTTGATAATTTAAAAATTTGCAAATTTATAATTTCAGACGTTCATCAACTTTGCCACCATCAAATAAAACAGTGATAAATGCACAAAATCAGGTTAAATAAAAATCAGTTTATTACATACATTGAGCAATGATTCTACTATGCTAACAATCGAACAATAGTAACAACTAAAACATATGTGTATGTACAACCCTGTCATGGCTTTCTATTGCCTTTGATGGTGAATAAAAATGAGGTTCTATCGATATGAACATTCTTATATACTTCTTTTCAGAATCGTGCCTAGTATATGCATATTTGCTAAATAAACTCCACTTGCAAAACACCGTACGTCTAGTAACTTGGCATTAATATGTTCTATATTCCAGCGGCCATCTTACCAGACGTGCAGGTTACCTGTTTCACTGTATTCATCCAGTTATCTTCGTTTATTTGCGTTCTGAGAATACTGTTTGAAACGTCTGAATGATCTGCTCTTCGAGTTCTTTACTGATTGGTAATCGAGGTTAACATGTAGATGTTCTTTGGGTTGGACATATTTTTAGCTTACTCACAAGTTCTGAGCTTAAGAACAATGTTTGCTGAGAAATAGGGTTAGGGTTGGAAGTCTCAGATTTTGTTGATCAAATTTTTTCTTTTGTTTTGAATCACCTATGGGGAACAGTCTCATAATGGGAACTTGTACTGTGCACTGCACCGCCATTTTGTACTTCATTTTGCATTTTCTGTTTCTTTAAATTTGAAGTTGTGGAGAACTTAACAAAATAAAGAGTATTTAAATAATTTTGCCTTAATGTATTTTATGAAATATGTAAAAATCCCTGTATATTTTTATATCATCCCATAAAACAATTCTTCAAGGACTACTAAATTAGCGTAATCTAAACTTCCTTCAGAAGCCATCTTCCTTTAGAAGATATTTGAAAGTTAGGATCGCATGTTTGATTAAATGTTTCATATTTCTGAAACACCCTGTAGAATCCTAAAGAACTTAGGTTAACGAGAAAGGGTAAGGTCTAAATAGAGTAGCCATAGAGGCGTCTATGGGGGTGGCAAACAAAGAGTAAATCGACTTGGGGGCCTCTTGCGGCGAAACTGAGAAATTTCGATGATTCTTGTTTCGTTTGCATTGTTTCACAAAAGTAGAACAAGAATTGTCGATGTTTTTCAATTTCAGAGATTCTCGATTTTGTATTGATTCTAGATTCTTGGGACCTAGATCCTTAATATTAGATCAGGGGTGCTAGACTTTTGGGACCTGGATCTTTAATGTTGGATTAGGGATACTAGGTTCTAATACCTAGATAAAAAATTATCAAAAATCTTTAGGACCTAGATTCTTAATGTCAGAGATACCAGGACTCTTAGGACCTAGATCAAGGATACTGATTCTTCAGATTGGATACTAGGTCCTGAGACTTTGATCCTTAATATTAGATCAGGGATGCTGTGGACTTAAATCCTTAATACTACATTAAGAATTTTTAAAGACCTTCAGGACCTGGATTCTTAATATTATATCAGGGATACCAGATCCTTGAGACCTACATCTTTAATGTTAGATCAAGGATACTATTAGAACCTAGATCCTCGACATCAGATCAAGGATACTAGATCCTGGAGACCAGGAGACTAACATTATATCAAGGATACCAGCTGTGGACCTAAATCCTTAATATCACGTCAAGAATTATCAAAGATCTTTAGTCCTAGATCCTCAACATCAGATCAGAGACAGTAGATCCTTAGAACCTAGATCCTGAACATCAGACCAAGGATACTAGGTCCTGGAGACCAGGAGACTAACATTATATCAAGGATACCAGCTGTGGACCTAAATCCTTAATATCACATCAAGAATTATTAAAGATCTTTAGTCCTAGATCCTCAACATCAAATCAGGGACAGATCCTTAGAACCTAGATCCTGAATATCAGACCAAGGACACTAAATCCATACTACCCAGATCTACAATATCAGAGCTGCAAACCAAATTCAAATATGTGAACGTCAACGAAATTCAGGTTTGAAATTCTAATTAAGTTATCGACTAATCCTTGCAAGTATTCGAATCTGAACATTCAAACATACGAATCTTGAAACTGTATTCGAATTTGTACAGCTCTAAGGTTAAGGATATTAGTCCCCGAATCAAACAGAGAGCATTATAGGCACGACCCTGTCGGGGATTTTGTTATTCGGCGTCCGTCCAAAGTTATGGTCCCATCACGTGGTCATTTCCAGGTACCTCTTAGCCTCGATGGAGCCATAACTGTGGGAATATCGACCACTGTAAGAGGCCCTGGACCATGCACCAGCCCTGTTCGAATAACTATTGCACGCGATCAGGGAATTCATGCCGCTGGGCCTGTCGATTGGTACACCCTGGCCGCGACTCCCATATCGCATGCTGCCGTTCCTTGATTCGCTGCTACCCGTCAGAGGTACCCTCAGGTCCTCGTTGGCACTAACCTCCGTGTACGGTTTTCGTTTTTGTGTGCAACTGCTCAGGAACACCGCGGCCATTACTCCCTGAAACGCACGTATCAGGAACGTTTCAATATTCGAGGAGTTTGATGGCAGAGTTTGGGTTTGGATTGGGGGTCTGAGGTGGTTTTAGCGAGTTGGTTGATGTATGATGGGGACGGGTTGCTGGATTTCGGAGATTTGGGAACTTGCGAGGTTGTGGGTTTGGGGATTGGGGATTTGATGAGTTGGGGACTTATGAGTTCCGAGATTTAGGGATTTGGGGATTTGAGGATTTGGGGTTTGGAGATGTTGGAGATTTGAGGACTTGAGCGTTTGGAGATTTAGGAATTCGAGGATTTGGGGATTTGGGATTTAGAGATTTGAGGATTTGGGGTTTGGAGATGTTGGAGATTTGAGGACTTGAGCATTTGGAGATTTAGGGATTTGGGGATTTGGGATTTAGAGATTTGAGGATTTGGGGTTTGGAGGTGTTGGAGATTTGAGGACTTGAGCATTTGGAGATTTAGGGATTTGGGGATTTGAGAATATGAGGATTTGAGAATTTGAGTATTTGGAGATTTGATGACATGAGGATTTGTAGATTTGACGAAATTGGAGATTTGTAGATTTGGGGATTTGGGATTTGAGGATTTGGTGTTTGGACAATTTGGAGGTTTGAGGACTTGCGTTTGGAGATTTAGGGATGTGTGAATTTGGAGGTTTGACAATTTGAAGATTTGAGAATTTGAAAATTTGATGACTTGAGGATTTGAATATTATACTACATCCAAAATGTTAGAACTAATAATTTGAATAATTGTTAATATAATCATTTACCACTATTAAATGGAGCATCACGATGAACATGGTGCCATTCCTGAAACCAGTGTTGTCCAAAAGAATGCCTGCTACACTAGGTCCAATAAAAGCGCCCAAGGCAAACGTACTCGTCCACAATCCACTGACCAAACCATACGTCTCGAGATTATTTGGAAAGCCGTAGGATCTAAAAATTAGTGATTATTTATATATTATATAACCTAATCTCTCAAACAAGACTTTGCAAATAGCTTTTGCACTGTTTTTGAACATTTGCACGTTTGCAAACAAAGTAGCTCTGTATTGATAATTTTGAAAGAACCATGAAAGTTCGATTAGCTCAAATTTGTCATAACAAATTTAGGGTTAATAATAAGATAGTAAACTTACATCGATGTTCTCAAGGCATCCGTGAAGCTGGCAACCAGCTGGGCAGCCATGCCCAAACCATGGACCACGAGTCCACAAATTGTCATCCATATCGTGGTTTGACACGGTATAAATGGTGCTGGTCCCACTAGACAGAACCCTACCACAACCAGTATACATCCAGCTACTGTAGCCACCTAAAATAAATAAATTAAAATGAATTAGTTTCAGAATTAATTGTTTCATAATCTATGAGCAGTTAGGTTACCAATGTGAACATATTGGTAATATGTTACATATTATTCTAAACGAACCTCACGTTTATTTTTTCATAGAAAATGATAATAGTTATTAACAATTTTTGTTTAAATGTTTTCATTTAAGGAGAGGTGAAATACAATTTTGGATGACTACGCACGTGTCAATAGATGTCATTTAATTTTTTTGTATATTATGTCATTTATCAGGAATTCTTGTAAGATATTTACCTTAGGATGAGAATGTTTGTCGCAAAGCCAACCCCATGCTGGGGCAGTAATGGCGTAAGTACCGCCATTAATGACGAACATTAGGCCCAAAATAACGGGACTCAGGTTAAATTGCCTTAAATGTGGTTCTAATGTTGCTTGCAAAAATCCTATGCTCATGCTGGTCGCGATTATCGACGCTGTGGCAATTAGCACACCAGGGATTTTTAATGCTTTAGTCACTCCTGTGAAAATGAGGGAAAATTAGAAAATTTCTACGTTCCAAGGTTAGAATATTTGGAGATTTGAAGGTTGGAAAATTTGAAATTTTCAAACATTGAAAGTATCAATCATAAAAATTACTATAATCTCACCTCCTGTACTCTGAGTAGCCTGATTGCTATTAGGATGAACAGGCAATATAAAGATAGTCATAACTGCAGTTATGAACAGCGCAGATCCCAGAACCACAAATGGCGTCGTGTATCCACCAACCTGTACAAAAATTCACTTTCAAACTTACAATAATTCCTTCTATCCTTAAATTAAATCCACCCCAAAATATAATTACTAAATCTATAATCAAATCTTATTAAATCAAGTTGTGTATATTATTTACATTTTACCTCGACATGAGTTATATACAATAAATACACAAGAAGCCATAATTTAAATGAAATATATTTCTTACCTGATAAAGTGCACCACCTACAGTTGGCCCTACAATGAGTCCCAAACCAAAAAACGTTTCGAGGCTAGCAAAAGTCGTGGCAACATTATCCGGAAACTCTTTGGCGATAATGGCGAAACTAGCCGTAAGAAAAGCTGCGTTTCCTATTGCCTCGACGATCCTAATCACGAACGAAAGGACTATGAAGGGATAATGACCGTTCACCTTATCCAGCAGACCGAAGAAGATAGCGCAAGTTCCTGTCGTTAGGATTCCTCCGTTGAACAACAGTTTTGGTCCAATCCGGTGTAACTGTTGAAACAATTACAATATCTCAGTCAAAATCGAACCCTTAACTGCCAACTTGACTGCGCGTCACGTAAACGCTTACTGTGAACGAATTTTTTCAACTTGTAAGAATTAATATTGATTAGGATCATTTAAGTAATTTATTAATGAACTTCTTTATGTAAATTTGTAAATTTTATGGATGAATAGTTGCAGTTATATGTGGATGATCAGTTAACAAGCGGTCACTTAACAGGTGATCATTTACCGAGCGATCATTTAACGAGTGATCATTGAACAAGTGCTCAATTAACAATTATGCAAATTTGTAGATTTTATGGATAATTAGTTGGTTATATGTGGATGGTCAATTAACAAGCGGTCACTTAGAGGTGATCATTTAACAAGCGATCATTTAACGAGCGATCATTGAACAAGTGATCATTGAACAAGTGATCAATTAACAATTATGCAAATTTGTAGATTTTATAGATAATTAGTTGAAGTTATATGTGGATGATCAATTAACAAACGGTCACTTAACAAGTGATCATTTAACAAGCGACCATTTAACAAGCGATCAATTAACAAGTGATTATTGAACAAGTTTCTTGCAATTTTTACTTATCATAAAATTATCATATAACTTATTATATAATTGTCCATCTAATCCACTAATATTTTACCAAATCTAAAATTTACACATTAAGCAAACAAATTTGAACTGAAATGAAACACTCAAAATTTTTCTTCTGAATTTTTCTTATTTATTTTGAATATCTTACAGTCCTCAAATGTTTTAAAATAGCTGAAAATCGTATTTAATTAGATATTGAATATTTTATCCAATTTCTGAATGTTGATTCAATTTTTGACTCATGAATACTGGTAAATTTAATTCTAGACAAAGTTTACTTTATTTTCAGCTAGTTTATCACTTCGATCACTTTTTGCTAGTTTAGAGATAAAGCGACATTTATAGTTTTGTGTACGAATAGTTTTCAATGTTTTCTGTCTTTGATAACAATTTTATAGCTTGTTTGGTCAATTTTGGGCTTTACTTAGACGCTACTTTTGATTATCGTCGAGGATTTCATCAGTGAAGATGGAAAAAACGTGATGTGATAAAAAGAGGCGCCTGGATGTAGGCAAATCTTCA
The DNA here is from genome assembly GCA_945859595.2 of Megachile willughbiella. Classification (NCBI taxonomy): domain Eukaryota; kingdom Metazoa; phylum Arthropoda; class Insecta; order Hymenoptera; family Megachilidae; genus Megachile; species Megachile willughbiella. The sequence goes on from OX243807.1 coordinate 8,309,473, forward strand.
ACGGTGGAGTACGTGAACTTGCAACACTTAGGGTTATTATTGATCGGATTTGGATCACCCTCAATTTTTCGTTATATTTCATTATTATTCAATTATTTCAAGTATCCTGTGACAAACTTTGTTTTTTTTTATATCATAGTTCAATAATTATTGAATAAGAATTAATGTAACAATTGATCAAATTTATAAAATAGGTAAAATTTAATTGAACCAGAATTAGTATAATAATTAATTAATTTCAATTTAATAAGTTCATCAAAATATAATTCCAAAATGTTCCAAACTCACATTTTTTTATTTTTCAACTTTGATCAAGGAGTTAAGAATATACATACATACATAGTGTCACAACATGAATACTAAAATTATATTTACTTTCTTAAATTATTAAATTTTGCATACAGTGTCTTAATAAATTATTAAGTAAAAATGCAAAACTTGTGGATGGTCTTTTATTTAACTCTTTCAGACTCAAATTGTTGTTTTAATAAAATATTAACGTATATGTTTAATCTTTTTAATTATGTGGTTTTGTATAGGCTAAAAAAGAATAATTGTATTTACAAGAAAATTAATGAAATGAAAGATGATTGTATTTACATGAAAATTAATTAAAGGAAAGATGATTGTATTTAAATGAAAATGAATGAAAATTATGAAAGGAAAAGCTTGTAAATGAGTAGCTAAGTAATTAAATGAGTAACCAAATGATTATAAGAGAAATATTTAATTATTTCACCCACGTAACGTCCATAGAGAGGACTGACAATGAAGACGATCAACTCGAAGACTCCAAAGACCAATCCATACTCGGACGGGGACGCACCCTTCTTCTCAGCCTGCGAACAAACGAAAGGTACCCTTGAAATCAATGAATTACACGATTCTTTAACCGCGGATCGAAAGTGTTAAACGATTCCGTGTTATTATTACGCACTTCGTACCGTTATCGTCTCGTTCGACTGCAATTAACGCTCGTCGAGATAAAACCCTGATAAACTTTGGACGCTTCACGCAGCTTACAAACCAAGTTATCGTTCGTCGATAGAAAACGATGGCCAATAATTTAAAAAATTAAACACTCTTACTGTCCATTCGTTGCATCTGCTTTATGTTTCATTGTAGAGACACGAAGAATCTTTCGAATATTTATTTAATTTTTAATCAAAGTCTTAATATTTTTGTTATTGGACGTTTTTTTGTGTGGGGTTTAATAAAATTATTTGTAGTTACTAATTTAGGAGATTTATGTAATTTATGGTGATTAATATTTTTTTGAATTTGAAGATGTTTATAATAAATATTTTGAAAAGAATAAATCCTTGGATATTTTATATTGTGATTGTTTGATGATTTTTGAAATTTTAAGATTGTTAGACTTCTATCTCTTGGGCAGAAGAGAAATATTTTGCTGTTTCATTATTTTATAAAAAGTGAAATAAACATTGCATAATTATAGTAAATAGTTAGTAACTATTATAATATTATACAAATTGCATTTAAGGTAAATTATTAGTTATTACATTAAATGCAGTATTAAATAATAACACTAACAATTATAATTACTAAATAATTAATAACTATCATAGTATAATAATATAATTGAGTACTAACTATTAATAGTAATATAATACAGTGATAACCAGTAATAACAACATAACACAGTAATAACTAGTAATAATAATACGAGTATAATACAGTAATAAATATTTATTAATAATCACAAAATAATTATTAAACGATTTAACCCTCCAATAAAATTAGATCGACCATAACCTAAAAAATCTTACGTATCAAATAATTGAAATAGTTAGATAATTATCATGTAATTCATATCAAGTATAATGTCATAAACGAAACATACTAGAGTAGTTTAAAGAAATTTCTTGGCCAAAGTTAATTATAACAAGATAACGATAGATTTTAATGAGCTCCATCAAGTAAATTGTGAAATCTGGCGAAAACGTGGACAGAATTCAGACGCTTGCCTTTTAATCGCATATTTTTTTTACTCTTCTTTAACAGATTACAACTTATTATGTGTAATTATACATGTTCTGTCGTCAGACGATAGACAAATTATGTTAAATCGCGACACAAGTAGTTTAATCAAACGATAAATGGTTAACGAGATTAATTTGATGCGTACTGCTAATTTGTACATTTTCTTGTTTCTAAAGATTTGCGGTAATAAAGAACAAAAACTGTGGCAAAAAAAAAAACTCCACAATTTTGATCACTGTTTAGGTTAGTTTCTTTTTATTCTCATAATGATTTTAGTATGTGGAATATTGTTATTCTACTTTTCATTAAAAAATGTTAGATTAAATTAAAAGTGGGATTAATCAAATTTAATTTTCTAACATTACAAGTAAAATTGCTATTTTAATAATATAATTGTTATTCTAATAATAAATACTGTTATTTTTTGTTTAAATTTGAAAAAGAAAACGAAGAAAATGAAAATTCTTTAAAATAAAATATTCCTTCGAATTTGTTAGAAGGCAAAAATTTTGCAATTTCATTTGGTTATTGAGACTGTAACAAATATTTTTTCACAATGATCGAATAAAATAGAATAAAGCCAGATCTTCGGTAAAAGTATGTTACACACACTAGTTCACTAAAAATATTTTGTAGAAAATATGTTATCAGTACTTCTTATTTATTTTAAAGAAATTTTACCATTATTTATTTCAAAGAAAATTTTACCATCATTTATTATATATTTTAAAGAACAATGTACCCCTGTTTATTATATGCTCTAAAGAAATTATGTAGCAAAAATATTTAATATAGGAAACTACAACTTCCTGACACCGCTGTTTTTTACGTCAGCCCAATATTTTCTCGAAAAGCCTGATGCAACGAGCTTCGAATATGTACTAATATAATTTTGCACTCATCTCGAATTAATTGATCCATAAAAACAATAACACCAACAACGATTATGTGCATAACCGCAATCGCAAGTTGAAATGAAATGTATTCGATAAACCGCTGAAGAACTTGCATACAATTGGTAATTTAGAATGAATTATTAATTGCACTGTAAATAAACAAGACGTGCTTTATTTGTTGTTAATCATATTGGAATATTGTATCGATAGTTTCGATTACTTTTTCGATGAATCATTCGGCAAACCAGACGAGGGTTATCAATGACGCATGCGAGCAGCATTTCAAGCATAATTTTAGGTTGCATTTATGTAATATTGTTGCAGACTAAACAATAGATCTAAATATAATCTTGCTTTCTCTTGCGAGAGATTATAGGTTCTTTAATGACAGCTCTCTGATATTTTTCATCGGAGATTGTTAATTGTTGGTAATTAGATATTGATTATAAATTGGGAATTTGACAATTTGGTGGTTCAACGTTTTGGAAATCCAGAATTTGGGAATTTTGGGATTTGGAAGCTTCAAAGTTTGGTAATTTTGAGAGTTTGGTAATTTTGAGATTTAGAATCTAGGAAGTTTGGATCTCTGGGAATTTAGGACGCAATAAATTTGGAAATTTAGGGATTTGGGGCTTTGAGAAATTGGTGGTTCAATATTTTGGGAATCTGGAATATGGGAACTTTGGGATTTGAAACTTTGAGTTTGGTAATTTTGGAATTTGTATAATTGATAATGTCGAATCTAGAAAATTTCAGTCTTTGAGAATTTAGGACGTTACGAATTTAAGAATTTAGACATTTGAGTCTTTGGGAAATTGGGAAACTTGGTGGTTCAACACTTTAGGAATTGTGGTATTCGAAAGTTTAATAATTTTGGGATTTGTTTGAAAGGATTTGGAAAGTTAATTTGGGATCAAGGAAATTTGGACTTTAATAATGTAAAGTCACTGTTTACAGTCATTATCAAAATATAATACTCGATTACACACGACTATTTAATAAAAATGACACCAGATGGCGTCGAAATACGCCCTCTCGAAAGTAAGATTACAATACATTCCTAAACTAAACAAAATCTAAACTACAATCTACTTTGTAACACTAAAAACTAGTAAATGAACGTGCAACTCAGTTCTCTCTTCCATTAAACATAGAAGCACATAGATCTTACGTTCATTATACGTTATTCGAGCTATCATCGTGCTTTTTCTTCGAAGAGGAAGATTACGTGTTTTCGAGCCGATTTATTTATAAATATTCGAAAAAATCGGTGGTATCGATAAACCTTCGAATCTTGTTGACGTAATCTACGAGACAAGAAAATGTTTTGTTTTTATTCTCCATAGAGTATATAAACTGATACCAATTGCATGCATCAATTAATAACAATTTATTCGATCGTGAAATTATTCAAAACAAAATTTCATGTATTTATTTTCTGCGAATGAATGATTTATTAGATGATTAATTTAGCTTCTTCAAGTGATAACTGTTCGTTTATATTGCTATGAAATTATCTATTACTTGTTTGTTCGATTAGTTAAATAACAAGGTTGTCAATTTTGTAAACGTTTGGACGACGTTTCAATTATTGTTACTAAAATTGTTATTGTATTACCATGAGTATTGTAACTAATTTTTGTTGTTACTATTATTCTTGCTATTTTTATTATTACATCAATTATTTACTTTTGTTATTATAACTTTACTGTTAATGTTATATTACAACTAATATTACTATAAACATTGTTATGTTTATTTCTATAATTTTTATTGCTTATTATTTACTATTATTATCACCACTATTGTTGGTAGTATTACTATTACTATCACTAGTAATATTGTAACTAAACTATTCTCATTATTTAAACCTATACCATTATTTATTATTTTATTATTATTTAATACCATTGTTTGTGGTATTTATAGTAATAGCATAATATACTTGACCCACTACCAATACCATTATTTACTATTTTTAATTAACTACCCTTAAGACCACCCTTAATACTCATACACTATGTTCTAATTCAATAATTAAACAATAATTAAACTAATAATTTAATAATTAGTAGTAGTACAATAATTCAATAATTAGTAGCCAAGAAGTTGAAAATTTCATTAAAATTGTGTAACAGAAGCAGCCATATTGACGGCCATATATCCGGACATCACTGCAATTATTATTAAGTCCACCAGTGTATTTACTTTGAAATTAAAAATGAAGAGTGGTCATTTTCTTTGTCTCGATGAAAATCAATTCAGATTTCAAGGAAACCTTAAAAATTATTGTAACAAAATAAGAAATTCTTGATACAGTCACTCGACTGTTTTTGTAATTTTAGTAATATTGGTAACTGCTTGAAACATACACGTTGATTTATCTTGAAGATGAACACAGATTTCAAGACCACAAAAATACAGACAGATTCAAAAATTGTAATATAAAATAAGAAATTCGTGAAACATTTGACTCTTTTGGTAATTTTAGCATTAACTACCTAAAATATCAATATACGCGTTAATATATCAACATTTTGAGAAAAACCACCATGAAAATTGTTCTAACATAAATTAAAACTTGTGAGACATTTCAGTAGTTTCGATATTAAATTAAAACGTCCACGTAAATTCTTCAAAAATAGAGTTCAAAACCACCATAAATTCATAGTAACCTAAAACTCGTGAAGTATAAAATGTGTTACCTCTTGCGGATAAAAGGGTGCTTGAAGAGAAACGCAAATAGCGTTCGCGAAGTCTGCAATACTGATGACGATCAGCGTCAGCCATTGTCTCTTGGTGAATTGAGCCATCATCATGCACGATTTCCCTCGAACTGAAAGTTCCTTAGAACTCAAGGAACACCGGCACCGACGGTCGAGCGATCTCTAGAATTTCGAACGCACTTATCACCAGGATTTCCGTAATCACGACACCACGTTCGCAACCAGGCGTCACCGTGTCCTGGTGTGCCTGCGACAACGCGTGACTCGACACGACTGTGCCAACAGCTTCTGACATGAGTTACTCTTCGGTTTTGTCCGATAATCCACCAGGCCGGCACCCACGGGGGGTGCGAGGGGTGCTGAGACAGAAACAACGGGTCAGAGGTCGAACGATACCGCCTACCATGGTTCTAATTCATTATCGGACAACGTTGCGAGAGAGTTTCTACAACTGCTTTTCAGATTGGGACGGGGACGATACAGAGGAATACTCCTACCCTCTCTACGTAATAGTGCTTATTTTAATTTAGAGGTCGTGTTATATCATTTATGAAAATTATATCGTATTGTAACGTGGTTTTAAGTTATTGTTGGACGTTGAGGGACCTGGACGTTTCTTATTATAACTGCTTTTTAGATTGGGATAGGGAAGATACAGAGGAATACTCCTACCCTCTCTACTTAATAGTGCTTATTTTAATTTAGAGGTCGTGTTATATCATTTATGAAAATTATATCGTATTGTAACGTGGTTTTAAGTTATTGTTGGACGTTGAGGGACCTGGACGTTTCTTATTATAACTGGTTTTTAGATTGGGATAGGGACAATACAGAGGAATACTACCCTCTCTACTTAATAGTGCTTATTTTAATTTCGAGGTCGTGTTATATCATTTATAAAAATTATTGTGGTTTGAATTTATTGTTGGACGTTGTGAGATCTGGACGTTTTTTGTTACAGCTGCTTTTTAAATTGGGATAGGGACGATACAGAGGAATACTACCCTCGCTACTTAATAGTGTTTATTTTAATTTCGAGGTCGTGTTATATCATTTATAAAAATTATTGTGGTTTGAATTTATTGTTGGACGTTGTGAGATCTGGACGTTTTTTGTTACAGCTGCTTTTTGGATTGGGATAGGGACGATACAGAGGAATACTACCCTCTCTACTTAATAGTGCTTATTTTAATTTCGAGGTCGTGTTATATCATTTATAAAAATTATTGTAGTTTGAATTTATTGTTGGACGTTGTGAGATCTGGACGTTTTTTGTTACAGCTGCTTTTTGGATTGGGGCAGCGACGAATACGAAGGGATACTTTCAACTCCTCCACTTAATAGTATTTATTTTAATTTGAGGGTTGCAGTATATCATTTATAAAAATTATTGTGGTTTTGTTTTATTGTTGGACGTTGAGAGATAGGAACGTTTTTTGCTACAACTTTTTAGATTGAGACAGAGATGAATACATAGGGGTACTTTTAATTCCTCTACTTAATCCCTTATAGTATAATTTATTTGTCAGGTGCACAAGTAAGAACTAATTATTCGTACCTATAATATTAAAACAAATAACGAAAGTTCTAATGTTGTATACATTTTGTATTGAGAGACCTACCCCTTCAAACAACCCCCAGATTTGGATAATTGTTATTTCTTTATTTCTGAATTTTTATATATTTAAATTTCTAAATAATCAAATTTTCAAATGACTAATTTTTATGTTTTGTAAATTTGAACCTTCTTTAATTTGATCATCAAAAAGCTTGAAATGTCTGTATATCTAAATATCTTAACATCAAAATGGTTCCGTATGAACTTTACAAAAGTACACTTTTCTCTTGTCTTTTAATAACAATAACTTTTCTATCTTTTTTTGAATTTCATTTATCTCAAATCTCAACTTAAATCAACTGGTATAATTTATAATTAATACCTTGTTTGCATGTAAACGTTTCTCGTACGAATAATATTATAGATAGTATAATTTCAAGATGCTACTATAATTAGTCCCGTGTACCTTCATAAACACGTAAGAACCGAACAATAGAAAATTGTATTATCGGCAATAAGCTTATCAGGAAAGTTCGTAGGTTTAAGCATGACAAATTATGTACACAGCGGAATCGAGTGATTTATTTCTTCCTCCCCACGCTATGTACAGTGACGTATCGCGTTCTTAATTAAAGAGTTAAATAAACTAATTCGTGACAATGAAAAATAAGGGTTTCGCATGCAATGTATCAGCTAAGAATAGAAACTCTATTTGTGAAAATTTCTAGAATCTTTCTAGATGTTTCTATTTCTTCTACAGTGATAATTATGTAAATATTGATAAGTCGGTGATGTCATCTATTGGTGTGCAGATAATTGATAATACAAAATTATTATGTGTACAATTTACTTTACTATTTAAAGTTGTATAAATTGCTGGGTGATCACGATTGTCTGAACGTTGTTTAAATTAATGAAAATTAACAAACAGAATTAACAATGATTATATTATTTATAAAAATAATCTTTATAAATATGATAAAGAAAATTATAAAAATTCATATTTTATTGTTCGTAAGAATAACAAATAAGTTCAGTATGTTTTAAATTTAATTTAATTTAATTTACTTAATGATTAATTATTGTTCATGTCAGTAATTATAAATTGTATTCATTTCACTTTATTCAATATAATTTATAAAGTCAATGATGAATTAAATAATTCAAGAAATATTTGCAAAATTTAACTGCACAAACAGACATTATTGTATAAATTATTTACAAAATCACATTTCAGAAATAATTATAACTTCAAACTTTTAAGTTGCAGTTCAGACAATCGAGATTCTGTGTCCACAATATTTAATAATCTCAATAAACTGTTCTTAATTGAATTTCAAGAACCAACGACTAAAAAATGCACTTGTACTTTGAAGTAACACCTTAACTGCCATTAATCTACATATTAAACATTGAATTATAATTTGTAAGTAAACTTCGACAAAATTAAAATTAATATTTAAATTGTCTTACAAAAAAACTGTGATTTTAATTGTCCTTCAAATTTATATATTTCATTTCTGTTGTATGTTAATTAATTGACAAATTTAATTTCAATCACATTTTAATTAATTCATGAATTTAATTTCATTTACATTTTAAATAATTTATAAGCTTAATTTCATTCACATTTCAATTAATTCGCAAACTGAATTTCCATTATATTTTTTTTAATTTCATTCACATTTATATTAATGATTTACTTGATTATAAAGTAAAAATATTAAATTAAATTCTCAAAAAGTGAAATTATGTATCGTTTGATTATCCTATCATAGCAATTAAGGTGTTAAATCATCACAAATCTCAAACAACTCAACATCCGTTTCGGACACTCGGTCCAAAAAAAAACACGGCTTAATTATAAAACAATGCTATGTTTCTCGAAATATCGTCCATTTAGAGAGCAGTTTTAATAAACTACGTGTCATGAAGCCAAACTTTCAACGGGATCTTGATTAAAGCCTTGCCAAGGAAGTCTTTGAAGTGTTTAGCGATACTCGCGCTGGCTGCTGGTCTCATCTCCTCGATGATTTCTTTAGCGTTTTGATTCAGAAATTGATTCATCGCTTGTCCTATCACGTTTTCTCCGTTTAACTCGTCGACTACGCGAAATCGAGCTCGACCCAGACTAAAATCGACCAACATTTTCGCTACTTTTAAGTAACGGACGCCATCTCGGATTTCTTCTTCTCCTTGGATTCGCGCTATGGCGAGCACGTCACCTGAAAAGCGATATTTTAGGTTAGTTTCGTTTCTCAACGTAGATAAATTAATATTTCGTTAATTAATAAATTAGAAACTAGTATTATGAGAATTAGTAATAAGTGGTCATTTAGGATAATTTTACAGAACCAAATAATATAAATGAAATTCATCAAAATGGCGCCTATGTATCTTAAGTAAAAATTGCAATGGTCAAATTAAAATAAACAATTCACCAAAATGGCGCCTACTTACTACCCAAAAATTGCGTTATTCAAATTTAAATACAAAATTCCACTAAATCACAATGTTTAAATCTAAGAAATTCCACTAAATTGCAATATAAAAATCTAAATAAATAATTGCCCTAAGTTGCAATATTCAAGTATAAATAATTCCACTAAATTGCAATATTTAAATCTAAATAAATAATTGCCCTAAATTACAATATTCAAGTCTAAATAACTCTACTAAATTGCAATACTTAAATCTAAATTAATAATTGCCCTAAGTTGCAATATTTGAATCTAAATAATTCCACTGAATTGCAATATTTAAATCTAAATAAATAATTCCCCTAAGTTGCAATATTCAAGTCTAAATAATTCCACTAAATTGCAATACATAAATCTAAATAAATAATTGCCCTAAGTTGCAATATTTGAATCTAAATAATTCCACTAAATTGCAATACAAAAATCTAAATAAATAATTCCCCTAAGTTGCAATATTTGAGTCTAAATAATTTCACTAAATTGCAATATTTAAATCTGAATAAATAATTGCCCTAAATTACAATATTCAAGTCTAAATAATTCCACTAAATTGCAATACTTAAATCTAAATAAATAATTCCCCTAAATAGCAATATTCAAAGCTAAATAAATTTCGCTAAAAAGAAAAAATCAAGTTACCAAAAAGTGCCCAAAAATCGCCATGGCTCTGAATGGGGAACAGTAAAACGTTTCCAACAACTTCATATCGACCTTGAAGTTCGATCTTCGGGAACGCTAGGTGAAGGTCGATCCTATACGACGGTATATCGACTCTCGTTTTGATCATCGAATAATTTCCCGCTCCTATAACCGTGATATTGGAAAACAGAGCTCTCACACGAACAGCACCCTGTCCATTTTCCATTCCGAGTTCTGGGATGATTAAGGGTTCGATCGGTGGCAAATCCAGCTCGGGAATACCTAAAGAATGGTCATTCTATACAATGTAAATTATTGAGCTGCAATTAAAAATATCTTAATTACTCTTTATATTTATTTTGAGATTCTAAAGGAATTTTTAGTTTGACATTTTTGCAATTCAATTTCGAATGTTGTTTTACGTAATTTTATGAATTTTATTGTAATTTGACTTTTAATTATTATATTTGTTATATATTATTTGTTATTGTATTTGTAATTATATTTGTTATTATATTTGTATTATATTTGTTATACATTATTTGTTGTTGTACTATTTTTTTGTCAAAAATTGTTCAAATAAATAATTCAAATTTAGAAATTTATTGTAGTATTAAGTTTGAATTGAAAATCAATTTTGCATTCATTCGAAATTACAATCACTGTATTTTTAATATAATAATTGTTATTATATTACTATTTTATTGTAACTATTTGTCGCTTCATTGTGTCACACATCAGTGTGACGAAGTTTCATTTACACTAGAAAAAGTTGTTTCTCGTAACTTCTCGGTCTCCGAGTTGTAACAGAGTTTTCATTACCAGGAAAATTAGAAATTTGGAAATGAGTGTTCGTAACCGTGGAAAGGTTGTCTGGTTTATGTAAGGTTCTCAACCAGAACAGAGTTATACACACTGGCTTATATAAACATACTATAAATTTTAATAAATTATATTGTATTATGTAATGTATCCTTCATTCTGAATCATCTACTTCTTTTTTTTGTACTACAAATTTGTATCAATTTACAGTATTCAGAATCGACACTTTTATTAAATAATAGTAAATCTATTTAAATTTGTTAATTTGATGCTTACTTATCTTGCAAAAAAAGTGGCTTTCTATGACAAGTAGTTACAATAGTAAAATATTAAATTTTCTAATTTGAAAGATTGAAAGTTGAGAAATTTGAAAATTTGACAATTTGATGAGTTGAGAGGTCAAAATTCGACAATTTGACAATTCATGAATTTATGAATTTATTAATTTGATAATTTGACAATTGGACAATTGGACAATTGGACAATTTTACAATTTGACAATTTGACTATTTGACAATTTGACAATTTGACAATTTGACTATTTGACAATTTGACAATTTGGCAATTGGACAATTTGGCAATTGGACAATTTGGTAATTGGACAATTTGAGAATTGGACAATTTGACAATTTACCAATTTGACAATTTAATAACTTGACAATCCACCAATTGACTATTTGACAATTGAACACTTAAAAACTTAAAAAATTCAAAATTTCAATATTTCCAAATAAACTACCAAATTTCTAATTTTGAAAACTTGTAACCCTATCTTTAAACCCTCCACATTACACATTCACATTCCTTCCATTACCAAAATAAAGATTTTCAAAAATGTATAAAAAAATATGTACTCACCTTTCAGCAAATATGGCTGCAGGTGATTCAGTGTCTTCTGAAAGCATATTTCTACTTTTGGATCCGATCTGTTGCAGGGTAATATGTATTCGGCTGTGAAAACGAAAAATCTTGAAAGTAAAAGTTCGTAAGATTCGTTTACGATCAATATACATCTAACTCCTTGATTTTGCATAAAGTCACGCGATTTGATTTTTCAACTGTCTTCCCGCTTCCGGTACCTTTATGCAACCACTCTCACTTCCGATGACCTCACGAAATTAATCTAATTTACCAACTTTTCCGTCCTAGTTTTAGCAGTAATTACAGGGTAATTAACACTTTCAATTTTAATTTTATTTCTTTTCTTAACATTTGTTTTCGTGACAGTCAAGATATCAATTACGCTCTTAAATTATTTCATACATTTTATGAATGAAAAATTATTCCTATCTCTTCTTACAATAGTACCATTTATTATAATATTTTAATTTACTGTAAATTAATTTTAATTAAAAGTTTAATTACAATTAACATTTAATTTTAATTTCCATTAAATTTTTGATTCATTAGCTTTAATTAATTATCATGACAATCAAGATATTAATCACTGCCTTGTATTCATTATTTCATTAATTAATAATTATTAATTATTCTGTGAACCAGAAACTATTGTTATTACTTGTTACTATGTTAATACTTTCATGTGTCGTAATAATTTTCTAATCTTTTATTCATTATCATAATTAAGATAATAATCAGTTGCATTATTTCATATTCTATGAATGAAAAATTATATCTTGTTGCATCATCACTTACAATATTTTCATTTGTTGTAATTAAAAAATTTGTGGTTTCTAAAAATTTTACACTAAAAAAATTGTGAAATTTTTAAAGCCAAGTTTTCTCATTTTACTAATAATTTGAAGTATCAGGGGTAGGTTTATGAATAACACTAGAAAGCGACTTCCTACTCTCGAACGATGTTTTGTCACAATGCAATCTCGACAAGAACTATCTGTTTAAAGAACAGTATTCTGTTTAACACAGAAAACCGCATTTCTCTCGAGGAATTCCTGAAATCTTCCAATAAGAACCAATCAGGATGATTACGTTGTTACGTCAGCCGAGGAAATTTATGTGGCTCACTTTTCGCTACTTTCTTTTTCGTCTCGCTACAAAGTCATAGATAATGCATAGCTTTCGTGTTCATACATTACATAAAATCACTAAGTCGTACGTATTTTCCCAACGAACTTGTCTACCAACTATCTCTTGCAACTTAACCTCAAACTTCAAATATTTACTCTAACTCTAAACTGGTCCTATTTGAAACTATGATGATGTTCACACGTACATATTGAATCTGGTACTACTAGATTCTATTTTGAGACTAAACTTATCTAGGAACTTTAAAGCAGCAAATTAACATGTAACTTCAAGTATTTACCCTAACTCAGCATATTTGCAATTATAATGTAATTCACATCTATTCTGACATCTTTGCATTCTAGGTTAATAGCCATCAGAGTGTAACATTATTTACAGTCGGTAAATCACTATGGCATCTTATATCACCAGATCTTATTTCCTCAAACTTATCTAAGAACCAACTACCTACTAAAACAGCGAACTAGCTTAAAATTTTAACCATCTACCTCGATTCTGAGGCAGTTTGCAACTAAAATGCAGTTCACATTCATTCTCACATCTTTGTATTCTAATAGCCATTAGAGTGTAACATTATTTACAGACAGTAAATCACTGTGACACCTTATATCACCAGATACTTCCTCGATTAACTTATCTAGGAAACAAGTGTCTGTTAAAATATTAGGCTAGTATAAACTTCAGTCATCTAGCCTAAATTCTAATTAACTATCTTCAACTGACTACATATGATAAGAAGGCCACATGTGACCACATGTGATAATTGATCACATAGAACTGACCACATACAAATGATCACATACACATGACCACATACAAATAACCACATATGACAAAACTGACCACACATGATAGAAATGACTACATATGACAAGAATGTCTCTTTTACAAGTCACAACCGTAGTGGTATGTCATCATAGGAAAAATACGACAAGACCACATGTGACAAAACTAACATACTACATAAGTGACCACATATGACATAAATCTCTCTTTAAGGAGTCACAACAGTGGTAGTATAACATCATAGAAAAAGTATTACAAGACCACATGTGACAAATGTGACCACATACGACAAAATGACCACATATGAGTGTCTCTTTCAGAAATCGTAAGAGTGATAGTATGACATTACAGAAAAGTATGACAAGACCACATGTGACAAAACTGACGACATACATAAATGTCCACATATGACAAGATTGTCTCCTTTAAGAGTCCTAATAGTGGTAATATGACATCAGACAAAAATATGACAAGACCACATATAACAAAAATGACCACATATGACAAGCTCTTTAAAAAATGACACTAGTGTTAGTATGACATTACAGAAAAGTATGACAAGACCACATATGACAGAAATGTCCACATATGACAAGAATCTCCTGATGGTCACAACTTTGACAGTATGACACACAAAAATATTATAAGACTACATATAACAAAAGTGACCACATAGGACATAACTGTCCACATATGACAAGAATCTCCTGATGGTCACAATTTGATAGTATGACACACAAAAATAATATAAGACTACATATAACAAAAGTGACCACATAGGACATAACTGTCCACAGATGACAAGAATCTCCTGATGGTCACAACAGTGATAGAATCACAGAAAAGTGTGACAACATATAACAAAAATGACCACACACGATATAAATGCCCACATATGACAAAAATGTCTTCTTCAAAGATCAGAATAATGACGAGTACCTATATCAGTGATATTCTATGATTTGCTATAATATTATAAGAAGTGTGACAACATATAACAAAAATGATCACATACGACATAAATGTCCACATATGACAAAAATGTCTTCTTCAAACATCAGAATAATGACGAGTACCTATATCAGTGATATTCTATGATTTGCTATAATATTATAAGAAGCTGTATAGCAACGAAAAGTTAGGATAAGCATAGTATTATAGGTATCTGGACCACGCGATGCACCTGGAGCCGATTGCGTGTTCGCTTTCACTCGGAATGTGTACGTATACACAAAGAGGCGCGTGTTTCGAGGATTGCTTCGTATAAGACCGGCTTTAAGCCTCGACCCGCTACTTTCTCCGACCGATTGCCGTCGATCCTCCAGTTCGTTATGCAATCTCTGACATAACCTTCGCCACACCATCGAGAGCCGTTACGCCATGCCCGTTACCATTATCTTCGACGGTGACCGACGCCGTCGCATAATAGCCGGTGTCTTTCTAGCGTTTCGGTTGGACAACCTTTGAATGTCCATCGGACGATCCCGGAATTCTAACCGCGTTTCTTGCGGTCAAACGGAATCAATTGCGTTAGGACGATTGCGAGATGCAGCGTGGTTTAACGAGAAATTGGACGCATGATTGCCGAATGTGGGACAGTTAATTTGGGAAATGAGGTTAAATTCAGGATTTTTTGGGTGTTTTTCTTGGTGGTACGGCGAGTTATTGAGGTTGGACGATTGCGAGATGCATGGTGGATGAGGTTGCGGTTTGGGGATTTGGGGATTTCGAGGTTTGGAGGTTTGGGGATTTGGAGATTTTGGAGTTTAGAGATTTGGAGATTTGGAAAGTTGGAAATTTGGAGATTTGGAGATTTGGAGATTTGGAGAGTTGGAGATTTGGAGAGTTGGAGATTTGGGGATTTGGGGATTTCGAAGTTTGGGGATTTGGAGGTTTAGAGATTTAGAGATTTGGAGATTTGGGGGTTTAGAGATTTGGAGATTTGGAGATTTGGAGATTTGGAGATTTGGAGATTTGGAGGTTTAGAGATTTAGAGATTTGGAGATTTGGAAATTTGGAGATTTGGAGGTTTAGAGATTTGGAGATTTGAAGATTTGGAGATTTGGAGATTTGGAGATTTGGAGATTTGGAGATTTGGAGATTTGGAGATTTGGAGATTTGGAAATTTGGAGTTTTGAGCATTTAGAGATTTGGAGAGTTCGAGATTTGGAGATTTGGAGATTTGGGAATTTGGAGATTTGGGGATTTGGAGGTTTAGAGATTTAGAGATTTGGAGATTTGGAGATTTGGAAATTTGGAGGTTTGAGGATTTAGAGATTTGGAGAGTTGAAGATTTGGGGATTTGGGGATTTAGGAATTTGGAAAGTTGAGGATTTAGGAATTTGGAGATTAGGACATTTGAAAATTGGGGAATTTTGAAATTTGGAAGTTTGAGAATTTGGGGAGTTAGGAATTGAAATTTGAAAATTTAAAAATTTGTAAATTTGAGGACTTGAGTATTTGGGGATTTACAGATTTTGAGATTTGAAAATAGAAAAATATAGCAATTTACAAATTAGTAATTGTGAAAAATTTATAAACTTGCAAAATTGATAAATTTACAGAAAAGTCAAAATTTATATTAAATTATTTAAGGATCCAGTGATAGTACCTTAAATGTTAATAAGGGTTGAATGTATGTTAATAAGGGTTGTATATCACTAGATATTTTCAAGGTTTAACAATATCGAGATCACTTCGAAATTTGTCAGTAATCTACAATTATATAAATATAAATAACAAAGAGCAACTAATAACAATAAATTGCAAGAAAATTTCCAAATATTCATTACGAAATAAACCGAGTAAAATTAACAATGTGTTCCATCGATTTCATCATTCGTAATCTTTATATGGTACAACAGTCTATAATTTAAAAAGTTATTGCGCTATTCTTCGATTGGTATTCATTTCATTTATGCCGGTCGCATCGTCGGCTATCATTTACGATTATTTAAACGATTCTGTCTGTCAAGTGAAATAATACTCGAGGTGGTCTACAATTCTATTCGTTTTAATTCAACGGAAAACGCGAATGGTAGAATACGCTTCCGTGATATAATCGTTTCCCACAATTACTATAGACGAAAAAAGAGAAAGGCAGATACGCTCAATGGTCGTATAAGGAAAATACTAGGAGTAATTTAGCTATCGAGTAAACTCATTGTTACGTGCACTGACCGTCTTGGGATTATCTAGGAAAAAGATGATTCGGGTTATGTGATTTCTGTTTCGTGTGGAAATTTATGGATTTGGGAATTGTAGAGGTTTTGGAACGTTTGGGGAATTTGGGAATTGTGGAGGTTTTGGAGATTTGGGGAATTTGAAAAATTTGAGAATTTTGGGATTTGGGAAAATTTGGGAGGATTTGGAGATTTGAGAAATTGGGGATTTCAGAATTTGGAGATTTGGAGATTTGGGAAATTTGAGAATTTTGGGATTTGTGAAAATTTGGGAGGATTTAGAGATTTCAGAAATTGGGAATTTAAGAATTTTGAGATTTGGAGATTTGGGAATTTAAGAATTTTGGAATTTAGGAATTTTGAGATTTGAGAATTTGGAGATTTCGGGATTTAGGAATTTAGAGATTTGGGAATTTGGGAATTTAAGAATTTAGGAATTTTGAGATTTGAGAATTTTGAGATTTAAGAAGTTGGGAATTTAGGGTTTTGGAGATTTGGGAATTTGAGAATTTGGAAATTTAGAGATGTGGTAATGTGAAAATTTGGTGATTTAGGGATTTGGACATTTGAGAATTTGGTAATTTAGGAATTGGGGTATTGGGGAATTGGGGAATTGGGGAATTTGGAAATTTAGTAATTGTGTAATTTGGAAGTTTTTGAATTTGGGAATTTAGGAATTTAGGAATTTAGGAATTTGGAAATTTGAAAATTTACGAATTTGGAAATTTGAAAATCTAAGACTGGAAATTTCTAATTTTTAATTTCACTCGATTAACATGAGAAAATATGAATTAATATGAACTGAATTCAAAAGGCACATAATAGATATATTTGAATTAATTAAGTCAATTATAATATAATGAATCATCTACACGATTAATAGTACATAATTATTCTAAACGTTAAATAGCATGATCTTGAACGATTTTTGTTAAATCAGCAATAAATTAAAATTCTTGATAATATCTATTTCAACTTGTTCCACTACCCGATATAAATTATTCAATAGCATTTGAATGAAATCAAACCTTCAAAAGAATTTGTTTATACGAAATTTCTGCCATTAGACTTTTGCAACAAGCACTCGTTTTTCGAGGACGTACATCGCGTGTCTCAATAAAATGCGTTCACACTTTGCATATTAATAACAAACGTGAGTAAAGAATGAAACGTAATAAAAAATGTTAGACGACATTGATGTTTATAATTGTTAGTTTAAATATATTTAATATAATATTATTTTACTTGTTATATTGATTGAAATTTATAAATCTTATTTTAATTTTAATAAACAATTTTATTCTTTAAATTAAATTAAGGTATAGAAATCTTACTGAATAATTTAATGTATTAATTTAATTCAAATGTTCAAATTTTGTAGTTATTTTTATAAATAATAATATTCTTTCCAATTGGTAATTTTTTAATTCGAATGCATAAATAGTTCATTTATTAAATTTATTATAATGTATACAAATTTTATTAATTAAATTGTTAAGAGTGTGTAAACATTTTATTTATCAAATTTGGAATGTATACAAATTTTAATTACTAAATTAATCAGAATGTATAAATATTTTATTTATAAACTTATGTGACAACAAAGTGTGTACACATTTTATTGCGACACTGTACACATATTGTTATGAACAACTCTGTTGTTATTGGACTGTGCTACTAGATAAGAAGGCAACTGAATAACACAATAATTATTCTGTGATTACTATTCATCAAAAAACTTCATCGCATGTCATATGTAGGTAAACTTGAAGAAAATGAATGTTGAACGATGGAACCTTCAGGAAACCCTGAATGTGGTTTGCATAATCGTACTTGCATCAAATCTGGTCACTATCATCTACATTGTATTTTATCAATCATTTTATTAATGAATTATTTTCAAATTATTTTATTATAAGTCTAATCTTCCTTTTTTTAATATAAGCTAACCTTCCTCTAAAAATATAAGCTAGGTTCAATCTAACCTTTATTTAGTAAAGACTAGGTTAAACCTAACCTTCCTGTAACAGTAAAGACTAGATTAAACCTAACCTTCCTTTAATAATAAAAACTAGGTTATACCTAACTTTATTTTAAGAATATTAGCCGAGTAAATGTGACATTGTTTTGATAATATAAATTAGGTTAAACCTAACCTCACCTTAATATTAAAGATTAACCTAAGTTTACATTTATAGCAAGCTTAAAAATTTTCTTTAAAAATATAAACCTAACCGTTAACATCATAAACCAGGTTAAATCTAACCTCACTTTAATGTCACAAACTGGGTCAAACCTAACCTCATTTCGTTATTAAAAGCTAGGTGAACTAACCTTCCTTTGACGATAATAACCTAACTGATTTAAATACTGATAACAGAAGCTAGATTAAACCTAACCTTACTGCAATTAAATAATCTAAATTAAATCTAGTATACATTATTAAATTAGGGTGTAACGTAACCAAGGTTAGTAAAGTTTCTCAAGGTTAAGATCAACCTTAATATTAATTTATGTTTTCAAAATAGAAATTTAAATATTAAGTCAAGAATACACAAATTAATTATAAAAAACCTTTCATTATACAAATGAAGAATATCGTTCCACCCTTAATTAACCTTTAAATAACAATTATGTGTTACTTCCACAGTTTTAAACTTGAATAGTCCATTTAACTATTCAAGTTTAACATTAAATTCAATATTTAACTTCAAAATTAAAATTTTAAAACTAAATTTAATATTTAAGTTTAATAACAACCCACCTAAATTATAAATATCACCCTACAAATCCTCCCTCCGAAAACATCCACCCCATAAAAAATAAATCAGAAACTTACGAGTTTGGAAGTCAGGTTCATTAATCACAGGATTACTCTTCTGACAGGACACCAGCTCACCAGATAACAATCCAAACAGCACCACACAAGCAACCCACCGTCCTGGCAGCATCCTGAAGGACATTTCACCCTGGCAGTCCAACGAAAGTCCAAAAGTCCACCTATCAGACCTCAGAAGATCCCCAAACTCTAAAATCTATCAAAATCCTAAAAATCCCAGTCCTTGATCCTCGATGAACACTTCTTTCTTTGATTTATAGTTAAGCACATTTATCCTTGAAATTTGAACTGTGATTTCAGTTTGTTCTTCAGAACTTTAATATTCATTTATGCTCCAAGTTTTAATTCTGATTTTTATCCCTGAAGGTTTAACTTCGGTTTTATCCTCGAGATTTTAATGATGTCAACCTTGATTTTATTTTATCTTCGATGGTTCTCACTGTTGGTTAGTTTGGTAGATGGCTCCGATCGCATTGTTCAGAATAAACAATAAATAAACAATTAATGATGATGATTAATTAAGGATTAACACCGGTGGTGACTGTGTGGATCGACTCTGGTAAACTAAACACCGTCTCCCTTCATATTCTGTCTTATATGAGAGCGTTCCCCTACCTTCGATGTTGAACCACAGGTTCCCTCTTTCTATTTCCACCATTGAAACCGACACTTTGACTCCAACGAATTCGTGATTGCTTTTGTGGAAATTTACTTTTGAGTACGTGGTTTATCTTCGTGGAGCAGGGTCATAGGTGGTCGATACGTACGAAACGTATGCAAATGTATTTTGCATACGTTTTTTCTTTCAAGTTTTTGAAAGAAAGACTGATGTGTAATAAAACAGTTCTATTCAGTGTATCTATTGTAGTATCTATTATAATAGTAATAATAGTAAGAATTAATTTATAATAAGTTATATAAAGGAATTTGTAATATCAGTTATATAAATAAATTTTTCTAAAGTAAATTTGTAATAACAGTTATATAAATAAATTTTACTGAAATAAATTTGTAATAATAGTTATATAAATAAATTTTACTGAAGTAAATTTGTAATAGCACATGTTATATTGTTTATTATTAGAGATGTGGGATGTTGACTTTGGGAAATGAATTTATTAACTTTATTTGTGTAGGATTGTATGGATTGAAATTAGCTTCAAAGATTTTTTATTGGGGAAGAATGGGGATGAATTAATTATGGTGCAAATTTAAGTTTGGGTAGATGGTGAAATTTCAGGTTTGAAATTTAGAAATGGAATGAAATTTAGAAATTTAGAAATTGAGATATGTAGAAGATTAGAGAAATGGAAAATTGAAAAATTGAAGAATTGAAGAATTGAAGAATTGAAGAATTGAAGAATTGAAGAATTGAAGAATTGAGGAATTGAGGAATTGAGGAATTGAGGAATTGAGGAATTGAGGAATTGAGGAATTGAGGAATTGAGGAATTGAGGAATTGAGGAATTGAGGAATTGAGGAATTGAGGAATTGACGAATTGACGAATTGAAGAATTGAAGAATTGAAGAATTGAAGAATTGAAGAATTGAAGAATTGAAGAATTGAAGAATTGAAGAATTGAAGAATTGAAGAATTGAAGAATTGAAGAATTGAAGAATTGAAGAATTGAAGAATTGAAGAATTGAAGAATTGAAGAATTGAAGAATTGAAGAATTGAAGAATTGAAGAATTGAAGAATTGAAGAATTGAAGAATTGAAGAATTGAAGAATTGAAGAATTGAAGAATTGAAAACTTGAAAAATTGAAAAATTGAAAAATTGAAAAATTGAAAATTGTCAATTAAAAAATTTGCAAATTATAAAATTTAGAAACACAGAAAATTTGTCAATTGATGTTGATAATCTAACAACTTAAAATATTTCAACTTTAAACTATTCATACTAATACTTCTGTAATACTTAAATACTAAAATTTTCGCCCAAAAGAGTACAAAAGTGTTAAAGTAGGCTAAAAGTAATCACGGTTGTATAATAGTCAGAGTACACACTAAAAGTCTGAAAGAATATAATGAACCACAGAAAAACGTACGCGAAGCTTCGAATGAATAGCGTACTTTGCGTAACACCGGTTTTAGTTTATTGCGAGAATTCTAGTATAATACATCATCAAAACAAGCCATTACGAGTGCTATAGTGACATCAGTCGCATTGT
This sequence comes from Megachile willughbiella, assembly GCA_945859595.2. NCBI lineage: Eukaryota > Metazoa > Arthropoda > Insecta > Hymenoptera > Megachilidae > Megachile > Megachile willughbiella. The sequence continues at coordinate 8,331,585 of OX243807.1, forward strand.
GAGACCATGAAGATCGTGTTTATTATGAAATTGTCATTTTGTTCTGCGTATTTTCCATTCCCATATTTTACCTACACGATTTTCCTAAGTAACATGAAGTTTCTTTTATGAGCATACGTTTTAGCCATAATTGTGCATACTAAGTTTTAGTAATAATTTTGCAAAAATTAGATTGAATGATTTATAGAAATTCAGTACTGTAATTATTTGAGAATTTTATAAAATTTTAACTCGTAATTGATGTTTGTCAAATTAAAATTTAAATCTTACAGTCTCTTAATAAATTTTAGTTACTTAATAAAAATTCTTAATTCTAATACATTTAAAACGCCAAATTTTGATACATTCAAATTATTTAGTAAAAATGCCAAATTTTAATATATTTATTTACTAAAAATTCTAAATTTTACTATATTTCAAATATTAAAAAAAACACACTCGAAAGATCTGTACTTTCAAGTATTAAACAATAAATATTATAAAACTATTTCCTTATAGTTGTTAAATATTTGAAATACTTCAGTACAAAATAACAAATAAATATACTATTTAAAAAACTAAGGTTCGTAACAAACACGATAATTACATTATGCAGAAGTATATTTATTCTCAAGCAGGATCGTCGGACGATATTAATAGACAATAACAGTAAGTCACGATTTTCTGTTCATTGCATAGTTGACCATGAATTTTTAATACCACATTGTCTTTTCGAATTCGACCTTGATGGTTACCGTGAGATGCATACGAGACAAATTACTCGGAAATAGGCAGTGAAGAAAGCTGTATTTTACACATTTCTATTCTATTGTCTCCAAACAAGTATTTCATTTTATTGCGTTACTTTATTCAAAACAACAATGTGCATTATTGCATGCACAATTTCAAATGTACAATATTAATGTACAATTTTAAATGAATAATGCTACATGTGCAATAGTAGATGTACAACATTAAAAGTACAATTTTAAAAGTTCAATTTTGAATGTATAATATTAAATGTACAATTTTAAATGCATAATACTAAATGTGCAGTAGTAGATGTACAACTTTAAAAGTACAATTTTGAATGTATAATATTAAATGTACAATTTTAAATGAATAATACTAAATAAGCAATGGTAGATGTACAACTTTAAAAGTGCAATTTTAAATGTACAATTTTAAATGTGCAATTTTAAATGTACAATTTTAAATCTTCAATGTTAAATGTACAATATTAATTGTGCAATTTTAAATGTACAATTTTCAATATACAATTTTCAATATTCAATGTTAAATGTACAATGTTAATTATGCAATTTTAAATGTACAATATTAATTGTGCAATTATAAATGTACAATTTTAAATGTTCAATTTTAAATGTACAATTTTAACTGTACAATACAAAGTATAAATAGCAAAACGTTTAATGTAAAACGTTTAGAAGAATTCCACGCAACTTCCTGTGTCCACTGCATGTTTCCCAGTAAAAAGGAAATACGTATTTGTGATTCTGGTCGATTGTTTGAACACCTTGAAACTTTCAGGTTTCACATCGTTTGGAGAAATCCCAAAACAGAATATTGCCCAATTTATGGGTGACGAGCGATCGAGACTTCTGTCGACATCACCGTAACATGATTGAATCTTTAATTTATATGGCTTTCTAATATCTTGGGAAGATGTGAGTATTTGATGCAAATGAGGTTTAAGAATGAACGTAGTATTTCTATGCATCATTCAGATATTTTTATTTTAGTTTTTATTTTCATTTTTTGTCGTGTTGAGTCAAGTGCAAAATTTGCAAAAATTTTGAGAAATTGTTATATATGGTTTTTAGTGATTATAGAATTTTTAGAATTATAAATTGGTGACATTAAGGTTAGGTTAAGATTAAGTAAGTTAAGTTGAGTTAAGATTAATTTAATTTAAGTTAGGTTAAGTTAAGGTTAGGTTGAGGTTAAGTTAAGTTGCGTTAGGGTTAATTTAATTTAGGTTAGGTTAAGTTAAGGTTTGGTTAAGTTAAGATTAGGTTCAGTTAAGGTTAGGTTAAATTAAGGTTAGGTTAAGTTAAGATTAATTTAAGTTAAGGTTAAAGTTAGGTTAAGCACGATATTTTTCATAGTTTGAGTACATTTTTTTTACTATATATTTTATACTTTATAGTAGTATTTATATTTTTCTATATTTTATATTTTATAATAGTATTTAATGCTTCTCTATATTTGGTCAACGAAGTGTCAATAGAATAGAAATAATAAAATAAAAAATATATTTAAATTAAAAAAATATGCAATGAGCTCATACAGAAGTTTTAACCAACAACAATAACAATTACTATTCAATAATTATCCACTAATTATTATCTATATTTAATCAAATGAACAGTACTAAGAATAATTGTAATTATTAATAATATTCATTCTTCCTATATTACAATCATAATAATTAGAAAAGTAATTATTATAACTAATAATTAATTAAAACCATAAATTATAATTATGATTAAAAATCCCAATCATAACAGTTACATTAACTATGAATCATAATTATGCAATGATTATTGCCTTAATACGATTTCATTTCTAGTACACACTTTTTTAAACATTTAGCGCAGCATAAAAAAATATTACATAAGTAGAGACTAGAGCTATCAAATAACCTGCCAATTAATTACGTAACAAGTATCGAAATTTTCTAAAGAAATATCTTTTCGTTTAAACGAATTATATAATCAAAACGTTCGAAAATTTTTGCTGAATTATTTTAGCACTCATATTTTAATTATTTACATTTATTAATTCTTAAGTACCCACAAAATTAGCAACGCGGTAGGCAGCTTATATTTAAGGAACATTTAGGCCACCTTTAATTATTAAATCAGTGACGCAGAAATGGCAGAACGACGCTTTTTCCTTGAATGCGTTTTAATTCTGTCTTTCACAACAACATCATTATAATAAGGAAAATTTCTGCGGAATTATTATGACCATCTCGGAAGCTAATCCTAAAATAATTGCTTTGTTTCGGACTGTAATTTGCAATTTGAACTCGATGAACATAAATTGTTGCTTAAGATTTATGTTATAACTTGGTTCAAGCTATTAAATACAAATTTCTCATCAATAAAACTGAGCTGGTACGAAGTTTTGTATAATTAATTATTGTACACATTAAAGAAAAATTATTTACTTGTTAATTTTCAAGTTATCATTACTGTTATCTGTCAAGTAATTGTCAAGTAAACTCTTATTTAATTTGCATTTTATTACTTTACTTCTATAAAATAATAACTTACTTGTAATTTAACTTAGTTGTTATTTAAGTTAGTTTATATTAATTTACTTGTACAAGTTGATAATTTACTTGTAATTTTATTGATACATAAACAAATTTAAGAGGTGCTCTTTAATTTTAAATAATTTCTAATTAATCGAAATTGCGAAAGGAATTGATAGAAATTAAATTAAGTAATCAAAAAAAAAAAAGAACAAAATTGCGCCTGTAGTATGATACTCCGCCCTATACCTGCAGAAAGTGGTTGTCATTCACTAGGAGTAGAGAGAACAGAAATTTGAGATAGGATGTAAATATAAGACCTAAAATTCCTAAACTTCAAAGATTCGAAATTTCTATGTCATAAAGTTTTGTAATTCCAAAATTCTAAAGTTCCAAAATCCCAAATTCCCAATCTTCAAGCGTTCCAAAGTCCCAAAGTTCCATAGTTATTCCCTTAATCCCAAAGTCCCAAACTTTCAACGTCCTAAATCTCCAAAGTCCTAACCTCCCAAAGTTGGAAATTCCTAAAGCTCTAAAGTCCCAAAGTTCCAAACTCCCAAAGTCCTAAACTCCCAAAGTCCCAAACTCCCAAAATCCCAAACTCCCAAAATCCCAAACTTCCAAAGTCTCAAGCTTCCAAAATTGGAAATTTTTAAAGTTCTAAAGTCCCAAATTCCCAAACTCCCAAAGTCCCAAACTCCCAAAATCCCAAACTTCCAAAGTCCTAAATCTCCAAAGTTCCAACCTTCCAAAATTGGAAATTCCTAAAGTTCTAAAGTCCCAAATTCCCAAAATCCCAAATTTCCAAAGTCCTAAATCTCCAAAGTCCCAACCTTCCAAAATTGGAAATTCCTAAAGCTATAAAGTCTCAAATTCCCAAAATCCCAAATTTCCGAAGTCCTAAATCTCCAAAGTCCCAACCTTCCAAAATTGGAAATTTCTAAAGTCCTAAATTCCTAAATTCCCAAAATCCCAAAATCCCAAAATCCCAAAATCCCAAACTCCCAAAATCCCAAATTTCCAAAGTCCTAAATCTCCAAAGTCCCAACCTTCCAAAATTGGAAATTCCTAAAGTTCTAAAGTCCCAAATTCCCAAAATCCCAAATTTCCAAAGTCCTAAATCTCCAAAGTCCCAACCTTCCAAAATTGGAAATTCCTAAAGCTATAAAGTCTCAAATTCCCAAAATCCCAAATTTCCGAAGTCCTAAATCTCCAAAGTCCCAACCTTCCAAAATTGGAAATTTCTAAAGTCCTAAATTCCTAAATTCCCAAAATCCCAAAATCCCAAAATCCCAAAATCCCAAACTCCCAAAATCCCAAATTTCCAAAGTCCTAAATCTCCAAAGTCCCAACCTTCCAAAATTGGAAATTTCTAAAGTCCTAAATTCCTAAATTCCCAAAATCCCAAAATCCCAAACTCCCAAAATCCCAAATTTCCAAAGTCCTAAATCTCCAAAGTCCCAACCTTCCAAAATTGGAAATTTCTAAAGTTGTAAAATCCCAAATTCCCAAATCTCACACAAAACCCATATACAATTAACAACACAATTATCTCCCAAATCTTTATTTTTCCAAAAACATACACAACTTCGATAAAAATACAAAATGGCCTAACCTAACCACATCTTATTCCGTCACTCTTCGATCCGCAATAAATATAAAAATAGCTACATCAAGGTGGTAACAATACGTCTTCAGGGAACACGGCGAAAATATTGTTCACAAAATTTTTAATCAATTCTCCTATAGTTTCCTCAAGTTTTGGTTTAATCTCCGCCACGACCGTTCTCCAATTGTGGTTCAAAAATAAATTCATGGCGCTGGACATGGTGTTGTCACCACCAAATAAATTGTCAAGGTGTACAGCTGCATATCCTATGTCAAAATCCACGTAAATGTCGTCTACTCTTTGATGAAGCAATTGTGTTTGCTGATTTCTGTAACGCTGCATTTGTAAGGTTAAGATGGCGTCGATGTTCGTGAAGTTTCCGTGTCCCATACCGTTACCCTTAATCGGTAGCATCATTATCTTGCCGTCAAGATTGTAATTAAATGTCATCTCGAACCTTGGGATGTGTAGTTTTAATCGCATTCGGTTTTTGTCGAAGTCTAATCTGGGGATTAGAGATTTATTTGTTAGGTTAGGGAAGTTATTGTAATATTTGTTGGGTTAGGTTAGGAAGGATTTAGAGTAATATTTGTTAGGTTAGGTTAGGGAGGATTTAGAGTAATATTTGTTAGGTTAGGTTAGAAAGAATTTATGGTAATATTTGTTAGGTTATGTTAAGGAAAATTTGTAGCAATATTTGTTAGGTTATGTGAAGAAACATTTAGAGTAATCTTTGTTAGATTATGTTAAGGAGAATTTATAGTAATTATGAGAATATAGAATTTGGAAAACTGGACAGTTTGAGAATTAAAAACTTGGAAAGTTTCAAAACTTTCAAAACTTGCAAAATTTAATATTTGGAAAAATTGACAATTCGAGAATTTCAAACTTGCAAAATTTGACAATTTGAAATTCTCAAATTTGGATAAGTTGACAATTTGAAAAATTAACAATTTGAGAATTGAAAATTTACAAACTTGACAATTCCAGAATTAAAATTTCTAAAAACTTGACATTTCAAGAATTTGTAATTTACAAAATTTGACAATAGAAATATTTTGAATTTAGAAAACTTGACAATTCAAGAATTTAATATTTATAAAACTTGACAATTAAAAAATTTGTAATTAAGAAACCTTGACAACCAAAAAATTTATAACTAAGAAAATTTGACAACTTAAAAATCTGGAACTTAGAAAATTAAGAAAAAAAAGTTTGAATTAAAAAATATATCAACAGTAAAATGTTTAAGACATAAAAAACTTACTTGATGCTTTTTGTTACAATATTGGTTCCTCCAAAAATGGAGACATTTTTATAATTCGCACGAACGTAAATCGGCCCAGAGCATTGATCGATTTCTATATTATCCAAATGCAGAGGATCACACGGTGGTACATGAAGCTGTGGAATTCCATTTCTCAAATACGGTTTTAACAAATTGATACTTTGCTTGATACAATCGTTCAAATGTGGATCGCTCCGGTGACACGTTTTCAAAAACGATGCTGCAATTTTAATAATAATCAAACTACAATTAAACTTCTCATTTATTTTCCAAACTTTCCTAATAACTTTACTTTAAAACTTTCTGTAACAAGAATTTCGACTATTTCAATAATTAAAAATAAAAAAAAGGAACTTATGAATTAATATAAATAAGTATATTGAAATTGTTATATTGATAATTTAGTTCATTCGTTACTTTAATAAATTTAATTATTCAGTTTTCATGGTTAATTAAAAATACACGAGAAAAAATGTGAAGAACTGAAGTTAGACATGCTAGTTCATTACTTTGTTAATTATCTGATGTAATTATTCAATTTTCATGGTTAATTAAGAATGTACGTGTAGAAATGTTGGGAATTGAAGTTGGACATGCTTGTACAGTAAACCTGAATGCTTTAAATGTTCATTGCATGATTTTCTGTGCGATTCATCGTGAATTAAATGTGCTCCAGATGCGACGTTCAGGTTTATACACCGGGTGTCCGAGAAGTATGTCACTAAATTTTTAGAATTGTTTAAAACAATTTAAAAAATTAATTGTGAACGTAATTTTTATATCATGGATACAAAGATTATATCTTTCAATTTTTTTTTAATTCAAATGATGGTTAAATATTATTTAAATTTTAACAGAGAACAAAAGTCTTATTAAATCAATATTAAATATTGATATAATATTATTCTTGTATAACTATTCGTATAATATTCAATAAAATTGTAAATTTATACAAATAAATTTAATTTATTAAATTTAATAAATTAGAAAAATACTCACGAATTTCTGGAATAGGCGAAGTAGACGAAGAGAAGATGCAGAAAAGAAATAATAACAATTTTTGGATCTTCATTGTTGCTACAAGAAGGTCCGAACACGAAATAAATTCAAATCGTTGTCATCGAATATTGCGTACGTGCCAATAATGCGCTGACATTGTTATTTCTATTTCACTTCCACTTCCTTTTAGAGATTTCACAACTCTTTGAATCTATATTTGCAATCACGTTTACTGCACTTCATCACATTTTTATCAATCGAGTTCATTACCTAATTAACATTAACGTTATTAATTAAATATTAATCACAATACATTCATTCGTAAATATCTATACTACAATACATTATTTCATAATTGCAAACTATTTTTATAAATTACTGGAAGTAATAAGATTGTATTTATAATTATAATATTTTCAAGCTTTATAAATAATTATTATTATTAATATTGTGAGGGGAGCAATTATAAAATTTGTACTTATTTTATATTTTTTTATTTTGTTCTTTTAATTAAGTATAATGTATGAATATATCATATGCATTTTTTTAAAATGCAATAACAATAATGAATTACACAGAAATGTATTGCACATAGAATATATACATCAATACAATAGAATGAAAATAATATAAACAAAAGTATATAAATATACAATAAATGCAATATATACAAAGGTACATAACTATACAATACATCAAAAAGAGTATAAATATACAAACTATTAAATTGAATATACATATATTGTCCTAATAATATAATTCAGAATATATTGAAACACGTTGAACATCACGTACGTAATATTATAACAAATGCTTCACCATATAAGAAGAGAAACGTCAGAAATAAAAATAAAATGCCAATCCCACCGATCCACATAACACCTCACCGTTTCCCATTAAACACAAAGATGCAGAACAACCATACCCGCGGCGATGTACATTTAAGAACAAGCCATTACGTAACGTCGAACAACTACGGCTTTACTATTAACTTAACATATACTATTTGCGGCTTCGGACCCATCGGTCCACTTAAGGTCGGGGAAGGACCTTGCCCCGTATACGCTCGCAACGGGAGGGCAGGTTAAGGGGACAATGTCTAAGGAAGAAGAAGAAGTAGAAAGAGCTGCAGCTAGAGAGATCACCTAGATGATGCACGTCAAGAATCTCTGGTCCATGGCCCAGATACGGTGTCCTTCCACCGAGACGTATAAAAACCTAGCACCTGCTCGCGAACGACACTTTTGCTCGTCCACACGCTCGATCGTTTGATACCCGATGATCCTTCGACATCGTCTACGGTCGATCGATCATCCTGGAACAACACGAAATCGTTCGTCTTCAGCCTAGAGTGTTTATGTGCATCGCCGTATTCTGCTTCCTGCTGATCTTCATCGTGGTCACCATCATCGTGCTACTCTTCGTCAAGCCCGTCTACTTCTGGGAGGTCCACACGCAGTGAAGTGTCCACCATTCTGATCAACTGCACCCTCGATTGAGTTCGACATAACCTCTTTGGACCTTGAAGACAGTGGACAGTTAGGTTACTGTATCTTTGAATCCCATTCTTTAATCAACATAACCTCTTTGGACCTTGAAGACCAAGACGGTTACCAGAACAACAGTTTCAAAATGAAGAAACCACTCGGCCTATACGTGGCCTACACTCTTCTGGGTCTGATAGCCCTGGCCAATTGCCAGGGCACCCTGCTAGAGATGTCCCAGCAGATGTGGACCAAGTTGCTGACCGGTGGTTTCTCCAAAACGGGTAAACTGGATCCACTGAAGGTGCCCGTGATCAAGGTGGACCAGTCCGAAGGAGACACCAGCTACCGGATAATCCTGAGGAACGTGGAGATCGGTGGTCTGAACAGCTCCACTCTGGAGAGCATCCACATAGCTCGAGGGCGGCTGAAGTCGAACCTGAGCGAGGTGGAGGCGGGATACGTGAGCTACAGCGATCTGAGGGACCTGGACTCCATCAGGTACAGGTTCCACACGCTGATCAAGGAGCCCAAGGTGCAGAACGAGAGTTTTGAGGCTATAGTCTCCGCCACCGACCAGCACAGCAGGTTCATGTCTGCTCCTCGAGAACAAGACAAGAGTTTTGAACGTCTGAGGCAGTACGATCCGTTCCTCATGAAGATCCAGGCGGACAAGATGAGGGAGCCGCCTAGGAATGAGCAGAAGAGTCAGGATTCCGGAGTGTTCAGCATGGACAGCGCTAAGGTGGTGACGAAACAGGATACTGGTCGGATTGTGGAGAACATCAGGTACCCCAGCGATGTTCAGATGATCTATGCGATGAGTGCTCTGAACGCCGGACTCAATCCGAACTATGAGCAAAAGGAGTATCAGGCTAGACCTGGTTCCTTTGAGAGACGGGAGGACCCCAGGGAGAACCAGAGAGGTTATGTCAGTAGAACCGAAGCGAGATTCGACGATGTTCAGACGTCGGCTTCGGAGAATGTGGAGAGCAGGGTTAAAGGTCAGAGGTTCCCTGCTTATGTGAATAGGGAACAGGTGCCTCAGGGTGCGGACAAGAGGCTGGAGAAGCAGCCCGGGTACATTGATATCGTTTATGCTGATGGGGAACATAATGGCGGCGTGAAACGGTTTGGAAATGGGAGGATCGAGTCTAAGGAGGATACCCAGGTGTTTGGAATGAAGGATGTGGCCAAGGTAGGTTTCTTCAAGGTTGAAGGTTTAATCTCTTCATGGAATGTAATGTGGAAGGTGGTTGACAAGTTCTGTCAACGTTGAAACGTGATATTTGTAGGTAGCTTGTCAGACTCGGTTTTAGGTCAGATAGTTAGGTTAGCTAGTTGTGGATTGTCACATTAACTAAGTTAGTTTTAGACGATTCATGTTAGAATACATATAATTATGTAATGATGACACTGAAGGGTTCTGATAATACATCATTCAGTACATTTATTTTGCTATTTTCAGATTAGTTGATCTAAGTTGAGGTAGCTCTCTATCTGTAGACTACTAGGTCTAACTAGAAGTTACTTTTCAATAATCCATGTGATATTAATACATTTTCTAATGGACTCTTCTTATCATTGCTAAATATCGTTTTTCCTTCGTTTCTTAACAAAATGGCGTTCTAACATAAATTATTTAACTATATAACCTAATGCTCCACAAATATTCAGACCTACCTGTCAAAGTTTACTTCTTGCGACCACAAACAAATCTAGTTATTCCATCCACAGTTTTGTGTCTCTCCAACTTTTGTAGCAACAAAATTTCGTGTGAATAGGAAATTCTAGAAGGTAGACGAACCATCACCCACGACTGCACCTCCGGTGAGCCGTTGACGAAGAGAAACGACGCAATTAAAGCTGCCATAAATTCCAACAGCATGAGAAATTTGACTAGGTACGCAAAAGACTATCAGGAAAAACAAGGATACTTCGAGGAAGGAATGCAGTTGCTTTATCATTACGGCGGAAATCCTGCGAACGAAAAAGTTGGCCTTGGAAAGAGATACAAACGTGCACACAGGGAAAACGAAACTGATGTAGGTACTCTAGTTTCCTTTCAAACAGCAATTTTTAATGTGTTATTTTACTTCAAGGACGATGTGATGCACGTGATCTTGAAAATACGTGTGCCACAACTTCACATCAAGGCGGACTATCAGTTAACTGGAAAGGTTGGAAAGGAATTGGTGAGAGGAAACGGAAAACTGAATGGCAACTTCAGTAAGGAACTTTTTGTCCTCAGATATTTTACTAAGTTATTATGCATTCTCTAGAGATTTTTGCTAAGTTTTACGCAAGTATAGGAATACTGGGCTTCTTCTATGTGTTTCAATTTTTGTTAGATTCTAGGATTACAGAAAGGTTTCTCAAATTTTAGATTCTAGGATCTCTTTTAAGATTCTTCATTTTTAGGGTCTTCTTAGAATCTACCATTATCTTCTTAGAATTCATGTAGGTTCTACCTATGACATAATTAGGATTCTTCTGAGATCTACCTATGATCTTCTCAAGACTCTCTTAAGATCTACCCATGACCTCATCTGGATCTTCTCAAAAATCCATCTATAATTTTCTTAAGATTCCTTTAAGATCTATGATCTCAAAATCTTTCTAGGATCTACCTATGATCCCCTTAAGATTTTCCTGGGATCTACTTATGATCTCCTTACTTTCACGTTATGATCTACCTATGATCTTCTTAGTACCATCTACCATCAGTATCAGTACCATGATACTGGGCCTCTAAGAATCTTGGATCTTCCTATGACTTGTTTAATAATCTCGTAGGATCTACCTATGACTTGCATAATCTTCTAAGGTCTACCTATGGTCTCCTTAAGATTGCTCTGAGAATCTTGGATCTACCTATGACCTGTTCAATAATCTCCTAGGATCTACCTATGACTTGCATAATCTCCTAAGGTCTACCTATGACTTGCATAATCTTCTAAGGTCTACTTATGATCTCCTTAAGATTGCTCTAAGAATCTTGGATCTACCTATGACCTGTTCAATAATCTCCTAGGATCTACCTATGATTTGCATAATCTTCTAAGGTCTACCTATGATCTCCTTAAGATTACTCCAAGAATCTTGAATCTACCTATGACCTGTTCAATAATCTCCTAGGATCTACCTATGACTTGCATAATCTCCTAAGGTCTACCTATGACTTGCATAATCTTCTAAGGTCTACCTATGGTCTCCTTAAGATTGCTCTAAGAATCTTGGATCTACCTATGACCTGTTCAATAATCTCCTAAGATCTACCTATGATCTCCTAGAGAGACCCTCTCTTGACTCTCCCTGCACTCTTCCTAGGATCTCCCTAGGATATCCTTGAATCTCCCCAAATTCTCCTAGGACCAAATAGCACAAGAATAGCCTTCGTAGCACTTTATCAAAAGTACAACTGCATCAGTCGATTAAAATAAAATAACATTGCAGGTGAAGTAACAGGTGACTTCACGATCGAACTGACAAAAGACAAGAGAGAGAATGTTTTAATAGTACGCGCCGCCCGAAGTAAATTAAGCGGCAAGAAAGAAAATGTCTCCCTTCAGGGAATGGACGAGGAAGGACCAGTACAATCGATTCTGAGTCACGGTGAGTAATCTCGTGCATAATCCAAAAGTCTATTAAATATTAAAAAGATTGTCGACTCTGAGTCTTCGCCATCTCGTGGGTTGGCATCGGTAACTTCGATTACGCGTTCGATTGCATGTTTAATACCGTTATCGTTAGCGACAGGATTAAATTCACTTCGATGGAAATTACTGGCCGAAGGCAGCTTTTCACGAAGGAAATAGGCGCTTGTGAAAAATAACTCGGCAGAATCCGAGTGTACCGACAATGCAAGCCGGTTTGTGGTTATTACGTAAACGTCGTTTCGTCTGTTTCCGTTGCGTCATATGCAGCCGGTGTTCTTCCGTAATTATCTCCAAAGAGAACGATAGAAACGAGGAATTCCATGGAGAAAAGTCGGTGTCAATCGATACGAAAGTCCCGTTCACATCGTAGATCAGAATATTACGTAAACAATGCATCAAGTAACACTTTCGTTTTTTATTCGTTCTATTAACGAACTAGAATGCGTAAAAGTTTCGTACGATCGATCGTCAATTAACTTGCTAAATATCCGCCATTTTTTAAATTTCTTCCTTTCTTTTTTAGTGACAGTTGATAGGCATGTAGAAATCATTGAGTCATCGCTGAAAATTTTTATTTGGGATTGAAAGTGAAATTATTTCGATATTGAATATTAAATTAAACTTGAAGAACTAGCTACTAAATATTAAATTAAACTTGAAACACTAAGTACTAAATATTAAATTAAGCTTGAAATAGCGTATAATAAATGTTAAATTAAACATAAAATATCAGATATTAAATATCAAATTAAACTTGAAACACTAAGTACTAAATATTAAATTAAACTTGAAACACTAAGTACTAAATATTAAATTAAGCTTAAAATAGCGGATAATAAATGTTAAATTAAACATAAAATATCAGATACTAAATATTAAATTAAACTTGAAATAAAGATACATGAAGATCATTGAAAGAAACGTTTACAGGAACAGTTTACGTATTGGAAGTTAGCGTGAATCGGATGCGACGAAACGAAAGGGAAAAAGTAAAAGTGATGGCCAAGGAGTGTATCGACGTCGATCAAGCAAAGTAAAAGCGTCCGCTTTCTGCAACATTTTGATGCACCCCCGCAATCAACCACGTCCATCATATTAATTCGCTTAATAACAGTTTCACGGTGACTTTCAGGTTTAATGGCTGCCGAAGCGGTGGCCGCCATGCTTGCCGATGACCTGGCGACAAAAGCGTTGAACGACAGAACAGCCGACGCGATGATTTACAAAATGTACAAAGATCTTCCTGTTAATTAACGGACAAACAGGAAAACATTTCAGTGGATTTTTTTACCGGTTTATTCTTTATGGTATTGTTGCTCTTTGTTCTAAGTCGATCTTTTTCGCTAAATAAAATGGTGATGGTCGACGAATTTGGAAATTGTTTTTGGTTTCTAACATTTTACAATTGATGTTTTTATTGAAATAGTATTTTAAAGAATTAATACTTTATAATATAAATAATTATTTCGAATATTTTTGATTATTTTGTGAAAAGTAATTTTAATTTAGTGCATATGTTTGAATATATTAACATAGGATTTTTCATTTGAGATTTTTATAGAAATGGTGTTTGAAGATTGATACAATAGTGACTTACATATTAAATTAATTTGGTAGAATAGGATATAAAATAAAATTTTTATAACAATCAAGAATAATCTCAAAAATACTCCGGTATGTTTATATAGAAGAAAATGTTCTTTTGCAGTAAAATTTCTTTTTTAATAGTGAATGTTTAAATTCTGGGGACCGAAGGAAATTTGAATATAACATATTAAACACTGATAATTTATTAATGAATACTTGCATGGTTCTATCTATTCATGTTTATTTATTCTGTTATATTTATCGATTAAGAAGGAAGTGTAACACTGAAGAGTCATTAACTTATTAACTTATTACTAGAATTGTATTTAATTTATATTCTATAGAATTTTATCATATATCTCTTGCGGCACACACATGTTATACATTACATACGCGTATTATAAGTAGCCTATATTTTTATCTAGTTTAATTTTTATAATTACTAAGACGCGAAATTATTGCGAAAACTTGCTCATATATGAACAAAAAGCAGAATTTATTGTAAAAACGTGCTTTATAGATTTAGAATATTTTTATTCACCTGTTTGTGCATAAACAAAATGCATTATAAAAAGATTCTTTATAATAATTTCATACATGTGAAATCTACATATATGGCCAAAAATGATGTTCATAAAAATTCGTAAATTTTACAATTGATGCATTATAAAACAATAATGCGAAGTAATTTCATATTACTATACATTCTAAACACACACACATAAAATCTACATATATGGCCGGAAATTATGTTTATCAAAATTCGTAAACTTTAATTGATGTACTCTAAAAAAATGATGTGAATAAATTTCATGTTAGTATACATTCTAAACACACATATAAAATCTACATATATGGCCAATAATGATGTTCATAAAAATTCACAAATTTTACAACTGATGCATTATAAAACAATAATGCGAAGTAATTTCATATTACTATACGTTCTAAACACACACACATAAAATCTACATATATGGCCGGAAATTATGTTTATCAAAATTCGTAAACTTTGATGCACTCTAAAAAAATGATGTGAATAAATTTCATGTTAGTATACATTCTAAACACACACACATATAAAATCTACATATATGGCCAATAATGATGTTCATAAAAATTCACAAATTTTACAATTGATGCAATATAAAAAAATGATGTGAAGTTATTTCATATTACTATACCTTCTAAACACACACACACATAAAATCTACATATATGGCTACATATATCGTTATTGAACGACGTTCATCAAAGTCCACATTATTTTGAAACAATATATTTCAAAATACATACATTCTACATGTACAAGATTGCGCAAAATTGTTCAAAGCCGTTTCACATTATTTTTGCACATGAAATGCCCGACAAGAAATCTGATTCATACGTTCTATTAAAGATGGTAAAATTGCATATGTTCAAGAATCGAAGCATTAAATGTACAAGTTTGATTGTGTCATACACGTAAATAATACGTAAACGCATGCACGGCCGATTTATAAACGGGTTTGCAAACGTTACGTGCAGTTTGCCATAGCGGAACCAGTCAGAATCCGTCAGATTTTACATAATCGCATTTGGGAAATTCAACGTGTTACACCAACGATTTCCAACGCACTTCGTTGGGGAAAGTTAGCATCGATGATCGGACGTTGAATGCGACGAATAAATTTCGCGAGGCGAAAAAGTGAATTGACTTTTAATCGAAACGATTTGTTTAAGTTATCAAATCGATCGTTCGAATTTTATTTGCCAGACAATGCAACGATGTTGTAATATATTCGTGGCTCCACGATATTTAATATTGTATTTTATAGTAGTCATAGTAACTGAAGTAGTAGCTATAGTAGTTACAGTAGTAAATAAAGTAATAGCTATAGTAGTTAATTAACATAGTTTTATAAGAATGTTACAATATTTTATGTTTTTTGTTTATGATGTATTTAATGTATTAATCAGCTATGTAGTATGTTTATATAAGTCGTTATAACCTGTTATCTGTCGATTAACTTTGTATATCATTTGTAGCCATGAAATAAATGAATATGTAATTGGAAGTTGATGTTATTTACATATTATGTTTATGTAATGTATGTACATAATTATACTCGTATACTGTATTTATTGTGTATCATACATAATCATGTCCATACACTGTTTACTGTATAGTATGTATAATTATGCTTGTAATCGATGTAGTCGATATACGTACATTGTATTTACTGTATGTTATATAAAGTCGTGTTCACATGTTATACATATTGGATATCATATACAATCATATTCAGACATTAAAAACTATAACAATGGAGAGATTGAAAAAATGAATAATTGGAAGATTGAACAATTGGACAGCTAAGTAATTGCATAATTGAATAATCGAAAAATTGAAGAATTGAATAATTAAATAATTGAATAATTGAATAATTGAAAAATTGAAGAATTGAAAAATTGAAGAATTGAAAAATTGAAGAATTGAATAATGGAACAGTTGAAGAATTGAAAAATTGAAAAATTGAAGAATTGTAAAATTGAAGAATTGAAAAATTGAAGAATTGAAAAACTGAAGAATTGAAGAATTGAAGAATTGAAGAATTGAAAAATTGAAAAATTGAAAAATTGAAAAATTGAAAAATTGAATAATTGAGTAATTGGATAATTGAATAATTGAATAATTGAATAATTGAATAATTGAATAATTGAAATATTAAAAAATTGAAAAATTGTGATGGAAAGTGGGTTAATTGCAAAGTAAGGAAATGTCTAAAGCAAAAAAATTGATATCTCACTGACCCAAATTCATTTGACACTAATCCCTCAGCACTGCAGTTAATGTTCCCTCTAATCTTATCGTTTTATCCTCATATAAAATCAGTCAAATCGCTTTCTTGTGATACGTGTTCTGATTACAACAGTAATAACACCGTTACATAACATACAAGTTTAGCAAGATATAAACCTCATAAAATAAGATTCGAAGGAAGTCTATAAAACCAATGATTATATTTACAAAAAAGGCACTTATAGTCACACATTCAATTTCTGAAAGATTCATAACTTTGTAACTTATAGGCTTTGAATTTAAAATATAATATTTCGTATGATATATAGCATGATTTGAAGGAAGACATCGATTATATATCCAATCATATATTCATTGCATCTGCAAATATTTGCATTTATAATTATACAGTATGTCATTGACACAGGGTGAAAGTAAAAGTCTCCAAAATTTGTTCAATATCACTTTTGAGTAGTTTCCTTGAGATTGTTTAAACAAATCCTTGACTTAAAACTAACTGTTTATTAACTCGTCTCCTGCAATCTTTTAAAACCTATATTTTAGATACTTCACTTAAATCTTGATCATTTACATTAAAATTATATCACTGTTACTTAACTCCTTATTTAATATCTTTCCAATTTTTACAAATAATATTTCACAAATATTTTACAATTTCTTTAAAATTGAAATTTAAGTAATGTTACAATTTACAATGGTTAAAATTTAAACAATGGTACTATCACATATGTCTGTTCAACATTTTAAGTTAATCTTGTAATTTAAGCAAATTTATTATCACATATATCTCTTCAATTTCAAATTTAACAAAAGATATTTTACGAACATTACATAACAATTAAGTCGACATTAAAATTTAAGCAACCTTCAGATTTGAAGAAAAAGTGTTTTACAAATTGTACAACAGCTCGCGAAAAGAAGATGCAGAATTAAATATTTCCTTGTCACGTGAAGGTATACTTAGGTTCATTATCTTAATCTTGTATACGGTATTCAAGTATTTTTTGTGTCAAGTATTCTCTCCCATCAATTACAATTCCTTAATGACACCGGTTCGTTGAAACTTCTTGCCATTGACCAAGAATCTTGATGACGCTCCTTCGTGTTATTAATCTAATAGCATCCTCGTACTCGTCGCAAATTTTCCCCGATGTTTCCTGTCTTCAACTGCGATTTCGAAACGGTATAATCAAGTTTAACTTCGACGCATTTAATTGAAATATTTACATTACGCGAATACTTTGAGATCTAGAAATATTGCAATCTAGGAAAATTCTGATGGTGATGATGGAAATTGACATTTAGGGATATTTACGATCTAAGAATGTTTTATATCAGAAAACCTTGAAATATAGAGATGGTACCTAGAATAATCTTATGACCTTTTATAACCGATGCTATGACCCTATATCCCAGATCCTCATTATTTCTGGATCCCTTTATGCTCACAATCCTAAATCACTATATTCTTGTAATATTATATCCCCAGTGCATATCTAAATCCTCACAAATCCTATATTGCTACAGCCCTATAACTTTATATCATCAGATCCTTGTTAATCCTACATCCCTCCACTGCTAGATCCTCACAAATCCTATATTGCAATAGTCCTATAATCCTATAACCACAGATCCTTGTACTCCTAGATCCTCACAAATCCTCAATTACAGTCCTATAACTCCATATCCCCAAACCCTTATTATCCTTAGATCATTCTACTCACAAATTCTCATAAGTTCTATATTACCACAGTCCTATTATTAACCCACATATGTACTGCCCACAAATAATTATATTCTCACAACCTTAGACCCTTAGGTCTTCATATCCCCAATTTCCATATTCCCAACTCCCATATCCCCAATTCCAGTATCCTCAACTACCATATTCCCAACTCCTAAATTACCAATTTCTAAATCCCCAATTCCGACATTCCCAATTCCAAAATCCCCAATTTCTAAATTCCCAACTCCTAAATTACCAATTCCTAAGTCTGCAATTCTTAAAATCCCAACTCCTAAATGACCAATTCCTAAATCCCCAATTCCCAAATCTGCAACTTCCAAATCCCCAACTCCCATATCTCCAACTCCCATTTCCCCAACTCCTAATTCCCCAATTCCCATATCCCCAACTCGAATTTCCCCAACTCCCATATCCCCAACTCCCATTTCCCCAACACCTAATTCCCCAACTCCCATATCCCCAACTCTCATATCCCCAATTCCCATATCCCCAACTCCTAATTCCCCAATTCCCATATCCCCAACTCGAATTTCCCCAACTCCCATATCCCCAACACCTAATTCCCCAATTCCCATATCCCCAACTCGTATTTCCCCAACTCCCATATCCCCAACTCGTATTTTCCCAACTCCCATTTCCCCAACTCCCATTTCCCCAACTTCCATCTCCCCAACTCCCATTTCCCCAACTTCCATCTCCCCAATTCCAATCTCCCCAACTCCTATACCCCCAACTCCCATATCCCATAAAAAAAAAATATTCAAGAAAATCTAACATGACATCGGCACCAAAATAACAATATATCAAATCGTTTGCGGTGATTAGAGGAATCCTGACCTACCGTTCTTCAAATTCGCATAAACAATGAAGAGGAGCTTGATCGTACGTGGATGGCTGGTTACGGCCCTGACTGAGTTAAAAGGAGGCATTCTACCGTGATAAATTCACCGTTGCGGTGGGGGCAAATCCACGGTGCGGAGAAAGTGCTGTTAGTTTATATATACGCGGGTAACGCGGTCCATCGCGCGCATTTTCGATACCACTCTCGCTAATTGCGATATATCAGACTCGACACCGGCCATCTAACACAGGCAGCCACAGGATGAGGATGCTGATCGGGCTGTTGGTGATCGCCACCTGGACCGGGATCACTATTGCTGAACTGCGTGAGTAAAGAGCATTGTTTCTTCACAAATTGTTGTTGCTTTCGTAGAAAATTAATGATAAACTAATTGCTATGTATAATAGTAGCTGATGAACATTTGGAAAGATGACTTATTAGGTGGTTTAGTACTATAATTTGAAACGAGTATCTTTTGATTGGATTTATAGTTGTTCTTGTGATGTGTGGACATTGTACAATATATATAGTGGCAATTAATGATAGAGAAATAGTAATTTCAGAAGAATTCAGTAAACTTTTTAAGTAGAACTTTTCAGAGACTGCTAGCTGCAAAGATACCTTGGTGCAGGGGGTTAATGTGAAAATTCACAAAATTTTTATTTGGTTTAATATAAAAAATTAGCAAAATTTTTGTATGGTTTAAAACAAGGTGATAGAATTTTCTAAACAGATAGAGTTTTCATTTGGTTTAATATAAAACTTAACAAAATTTACATATGGCTTAACATGAATACTAATATGAAATTTTCATGTGATTCAATATAGAAACTTAACAAAACTTTTATTTTAATGTAAAAAATTAACAAAATTTGTATTTAATTCAATATGAAAACGAATGCAAGATTTATAACATGGGATGATTTGGCGAAATGAGTAAAGAAAGTAGTAAGAGTAGATAAAAACGAAATAAAACAGAGTGTAATAAACTGCAATTACTGAAGAAGTCTGAACGTGAGTAAATGTTATGACTTTCATGGTCGGTATTATTGTTATGGTGAAATTTATTGTCTTGAATATTGATGAGACCAGTGCAATAGTATTTGTGGAGGAGAGTGTATTAAAACAGAGAAAAAGAAAGTATAATGAAGTGATATTAGTAACAAGATTTCACAGTCGATGAATCATTGATTTTAATGAAACATTTTTTAATGAATTAGTGAATGAAGGTAATTAGACGTCACATATTTAATGACTTTAGTGAATATACAGTATTTAGGAAGATATTTATTATTTAATTAATTGTAGGTAAAGAAATAATAAATTATTTAATTGTATGATGATAGGTGTGTTAGTCAAGGTGGTAAAGTGGTACGTTTTTGAATTCTTGCATCACGAGTTCAAATCCCTCAGACTCAAATACTTTTTTTCTTATAAATATATTCATGTTCACATATCTTTATGTACCCTTTTAATAGTCTTTCTCTTTTCTCTTTCCAATAATAATTCAAGCTACAATAATTTAAGAACTACTTTATCGTCCACTATCACGACTCTACATTATAATTAAATAAAATAACGACAAATCAAAGAACAAATGAAGCGAAATAAAATACATTCCCATACAGTGTGCATAATAAAATAAAACATAATAAATTATTACAAAATGAAATAAACTATGGACAGTAGCATACAACATTACAGCAAGATAAATATAACAGTAAAGTAAATTGAAATGAATAAAATGGCGCAAAGTGTAAACAGAACATAAAATGATGAATGGTATAATAATACGTTCGAGTCTGTTATTTAAAAGGAAGAAAACAGGGAACACGCGATGCACTTTATATTCGATGTGGGTTTGAAACGTGTCTTGCGCGAGGAAAACTTTAATGTCAACTGGTCGACGATGCTTTTACTTTAATCTGATGTACCAGTTTCAGAAACGACTATCCTAGACGCGTAATTACACTGAAACCGCAAGTAGAAACGTTACAAGGACGGTATTTATGTAGATTAATTAATCAAAGATGAAGCCGTGTCGTGTCGTGAAACTGACACTTTTTCGTCGAATTTTAATTGTCATCATTACGTTTACGATGGCATCGTTATGGGTTGCCTTGTTCATCGTTATGAGTTACATTGCCACGCGTTATATTGCCACGTGTTATATTGCAACACGTTGAGAATTTGGGATTTGGAGAATTTAGGATTTGAGGAATTTGGGATTTGGGGGATTTGGGATTTGGGGAATTTGGGATTTGGGGAATTTGGGATTTGGGGAATTTGGGATTTGGGGAATTTGGGATTTGGGGAATTTGGGATTTGGGGAATTTGGGATTTGGGGAATGTGGGATTTGGGGAATTTGGAATTTGAGGAATTTGGAATTTGAGGAATTTGGGATTTGAGGAATTTGGGATTTGAGGAATTTGGGATTTGGGGAATTTGGGATTTGGGGAATTTGGGATTTGGGGAGTTTGAAATTTGGGAGATGGAATTTGGGGAATGTGGAATTTGGGTAATTTGAAATTTGGGGAATTTGGAATTTGGGGAGTTTGGAATTTGGGAGAGATGGAATTTGGGGAATGTGGAATTTGGAGAGTTTGGAATTTGGGGGAAATGGAACTTGGGGAATGTGGAATTTGGGGAATTTGAAATTTGGGAAATTTGGAACTTGGGGAATTTGGAACCTGGGAGTTTGGAATTTGGGGAATTTAGAATTTGGGGTGTTTGGAATTTGGGTAATTTGGAAGTTTGGAAGTTTGGAATTTGGGGAATTTGGAACTTGGGAGTTTGGAATTTGGGGTGTTTGGTATTTAGGGAATTTGGAACTTGAGGAATTTGAAATTTGGGAAACTGGAAAGTGAAATTTGAAAAATTGAGAACTTTATTAATTTGTAAATAACCAAATTTGAAAATTTATATCTTCAGAAATTTGATTTTCTGAAACTTTGAAAGTTACGTAATTTCCCGTTATCGGTCAACACCGTCACTACACACGGCCTAGTGACTTTGACGCATACATACACGTCACACGAGACAAAGTCTCACTTTCATCACTTACTCCGTTAAAATTAGCAATAAGATTAATCTTGAATACAAAAAAATTCGAAACTTGTGCAACTAACTTTCTTTGCATATAATTATATATTAAGTATGCAAACGTGAAAGGAATTCGAGAAACAAAACCTGTCACTTGCATCGATCGACACCCGTACCTGTGATTGATCACATTGACGTCGAAAAAACTCTCTTCGAATTGTTCGACACGCTCATTACGTCATATATCATACAAGGTTTCTTTAACAGGTGTTCACACATGTCAAGTTTACACAGAACAGAATGAAACTTTCTTCAAATACTTGCCGAGTGTGTTTGAACATTTCTTCTCGAGATACATAATCTTGCAGGCGTTCTGTCACGGTCAATGACTGTCGTTAACGCTCACATTCTAAATAATTCATTTGTTAATATTTTTAATTATGCAACAACGTCAAAATTAGCTTATTACAATATTTATTTATTTTAATGACCTTCTTTCTTTTCAATTTTAAAAATTTTTATTGTACTTTCTTTAATTTATTATTGATGTTATGTGTAGACAGGTTATTGTGTCTTCGTAGAACTGCAATATCAGAAACGGCGATATAACGTGAAACAATGTTCTGAACTACTAAGAAAACGATACAGTATATTAATGGGAACATTACATTTTTATAAAGGTTACATGCACTGTGTTAAAAAGACAGGTTATCGAACGTACTTCTAAAAACCGGCTATATTGGAAACGGTTATATAACAAAAAATAATATTTAACCTGCTAAAACGGCAATACAGAAAATCTCTAAATCAAAACATTACATTTCTTCAAAAGTTCATGTATACTGTGTTAAGACGACAGGTTACTGAATGTACTTTCAATAACCGGCAATATTAGAAGTGGCCATATAATGAAATACAATATTTCAGTCATCTACAAAAGTAATACAATAAATTTATCAACAGAAACATTGCATTCATACAAAAATAAAATGTACCATGTTGAAAAGACAGACAGCTGTCTCAAACATCGGCAATATGAGGAGGGGTCATATAACAAAAAGCAGTATTTCGGTCAACTACAAAGGTACAATAAATTTATCAACAGAAACGTTGTATTCCTACAAAAGTCAAATGTACCATATTGAAAAGACAGACAGTACCCCCAGAAATTGGCAATATGAGAAGTGGTCATATAACAAAAAGCAGTATTTCGGTCAACTACAAAGGTACAATAAATTTATCAACAGAAACGTTGTATTCCTATAAAAGTCAAATGTACCATATTGAAAAGACAGACAGTACCCCCAGAAATTGGCAATATGAGAAGTGGTCATATAACAAAAAGCAGTATTTCGGTCAACTACAAAAGTACAATAAATTTATCAACAGAAACGTTATATTTTTACAAAAGTCAAATGTATGACATTGAAAAGACAGACAGCACCGCAAAAATCGGCAATATGAGGAGTGGTCATATAACAAAAAGCAGTATTTCGGTCAACTACAAAAGTACAATAAATTTATCAACAGAACCGCTGTATTCCTACAAAAGTCAAATGTATGACATTGAAAAGACAGACAGCACCGCAAAAATCGGCAATATGAGAAGTGGTCATATAACAAAAAGCAGTATTTCGGTCAACTACAAAAGTACAATAAATTTATCAACAGAAACGTTATATTTTTACAAAAGTCAAATGTATGACATTGAAAAGACAGACAGCACCGCAAAAATCGGCAATATGAGGAGTGGTCATATAACAAAAAGCAGTATTTCGGTCAACTACAAAAGTACAATAAATTTATCAACAGAACCGTTGTATTCCTACAAAAGTCAAATGTATGACATTGAAAAGACAGACAGCACCGCAAAAATCGGCAATATGAGAAGTGGTCATATAACAAAAAGCAGTATTTCGGTCAACTACAAAAGTACAATAAATTTATCAACAGAACCGTTGTATTCCTACAAAAGTCAAATGTATGACATTGAAAAGACAGACAGCACCGCAAAAATCGGCAATATGAGGAGAGGCCATATAACAAAAAGCAGTATTTCGGTGAATTAAAAAGACGACACGACAGATCCATCATCGGAACGTTACATTCCTGTAAAAGTCAACGTACCGTGTTGAAACGTCAGGTTAGTGAACGCCTAAGGCTCCGATGACTAAGCCGTCACGGTGGAGCGCGTTTTTGCGTTCCCGACGTTCTCGAGGCCAGGCCTAAAATCGAAAGTGCGCGCGGTAGAAAGTGAAATTACGAGCCGAGCGGAGCTTTTTTTTTTTATTCTTCGTCGACCATAAAGGCGAATCGCCGGCCGTGGACCGACGTAGCAGAAGATGGAAACGCACGTGCTACAACGCCGGGATAGAAAGGTTCGATCCACGCCGGTGATGGATAGATCGCCGGTAGCTAGAAATTGTTCAATGGCCAATTGATCATTCCCCGAGATCCGCGGGACGATTATCGAGAAAGGACTGCTTTACGATCGACCCGAATTTCTATCACGATTGATGAAACGAGAGCTCTTTATTGGTGAAACCAAGTAATGGACATGGCGGTGGGTTTTTTTGGACCCCATAGGAGCAGAAGTACACGATATTTGGACTCCAATCATTTTTTAGGGATATTGCACATTTGGAAATTTAAGAATTTTGGAAATTTGGGAAATTGGGGGAATTTGGGAAATTTGGGAAATTGGGGAAATTAGGGACATTCGCAGTATTTAGGAAATTTGGGGAATTCGAGAAATTTGGGAAATTTGAGACATTTGCAGTATTTAGAAAATTTGGGAAATTTGGGGAAGTCGAGAAATTTGGGAAATTTTTAACATTCGCAGTATTTAGGAAATTTGGGGAATTCGAGAAATTTGGGAAATTTGAGACATTTGCAGTATTTAGAAAATTTGGGAAATTTGGGGAAGTCGAGAAATTTGGGAAATTTGGGACATTTTTAACATTCGCAGTATTTAGGAAATTTGGGGAATTCGAGAAATTTGGGAAATTTGGGGAATTCGAGAAATTTGGGAAATTTGGAAAATGTGGGACATTTGCAGTATTTGGGAAATTTGGGGAATTCGAGAAATTTGGGAAATTTGGGAAATTTGCAGTATTTGGGAAATTTGTAATATTTGGGAAATTTGAAAAATTTGAGAAATTTGGGAAATGTGAAATTTGGATATTTAATAAATCATAAACTTTAGAAACAGAATATTTGGTAATTTTTTAATTTGTGAATTTGAATAATTGAGAACATACGTATTTGAAAATGTAAGAATTAACAGTAACAACGTCTATTGAAATTGCTACATTATCACAGTTGCAACATTTCCGTTTGCATATAATCAACAAAAATCGAGTTCATGTCGTTCTAATTATTTTCAACCCGTCAGAAAACCTGTTTGATCATGTCCCCGTTAATACGATTCGTTTCTAATAGCTTTTACCTTTGCAATGTTGAAAAACTCAATTTTGAAACTTAAAAAACTTTCAAGAGTTAAAACATCGTATTTTCAAATATTTTACGACGATAATAACTTTGAAAAAGTGAAGAAGTATATAAAAATTAAATTAAATTCAGTTCTAGGACGCCACCGCCAGGTGGCTATAACATTTCTCTCTTTATTTTTTATTTTAATACTTTTAGCGGACTTAGATTATATTTTCCGAGTTCCATTAAGGTTTTAGAACACTGTAGATTTGTTTAATAAGAACAAAAGTCCTTTTTTTGATGAAAAAGGCAGTTTTCTGTTAAATTCGTTCCTCCGTTCACTGCAAGATGGCGCTGGGAGTACTATTTACGCGGGCTTCTATATAAATTCAAAACTTTCTTTCTCTCTTTTACGTTTATTAACATTTCTTACATTCACATGCAAAATATTTTATATTTTCTGGTGATCGAACACTTTATGATAATATAATTACTGTTCAAATCAAATTGCTGTTCAAAGTATAGATACATTCCTATGTATATCTACTTTGATGTATACATACAAAATTTCTAATAAATTTAAAAACTGTGAAAATTATTGGACTAATTAAATGAATTATTAATGTAATTCAATAAATTTGAAACTTAAAGTTACTAACGTAACACCGTTGTTAAGAAGTGTTCTTTTCACTAAATAAATAGATAAATAAATAAAAAAAAATAGTACGCGATTCTTTCTCAATATATCAAACTAATCAACATAACTGTAGACCAAGCAATAATAACCTAAATAAACCACGACATGAATAATCACCTACAGTTTCGCACGATACTGGTAGCAGACGCATAAAACTGTGTCAATGTTCCCGACACGGTTATCGTAAAATTACACAATCGTTTCTCGTTCGCAGCACCTGGTGTTCAGTCTTGTCCCCGAACCAACGACCTGGCACAATATGGCAGATGCGTGTTGGAACAATTAAAGGCGATCACCCCATATTTAGCCAATGGCATCCCATCCTTGAAGCTGCCCGCCTTGGATCCGTTGTTTCTTCCTTCGTTGACTGTCGACAGAAACCTGGAATCGTTGAAGATCAAAGCGAACATGACTAAAATACGAGTACACGGTGCGACGAATTTCGTGATCGACGAATTGAAAGCGAATCCGCATGATCTTTCGGTCACCCTCAAGGTTCAGCTGCCGCATGTTCATGTGAACGGCGATTATGACGTGCAGGGGAGGCTATTGTTGCTGCCCTTGAATGGTGCTGGCAGTTTCAAGGGAAATTTCAGTGAGTATTTTTATTTCTGGGTAAGTGTCATTGGTTAGTTTGTAAGTGTGATTGGTTTGTAAATGTGTGACTGGTTAGTTTGCAAATATGTTGCTTAGTTTGGAAGATATGGGATTGCTGAAGTTTGATTATGGTGTTTGTAGTGTGTGTTCAAAGGTTTCACGTTGGGACACTTTGGGACACACTAGGATACTTAGGTCACTTTGGATTACTTTGAGACACTTAGGTCACTTTGGGACACTTTGGGATACTTATGTCACCTTGGGACACTAGGATACTTAGGTCACTTTGGATTACTTTGAGACACTTAGGTCACTTTGGGACACTTTGGGACACTTAGGTCAGCTTGGAACACTTTAGGGCACTTTGAGAAATTTTGGGACACTTAGGTCACTTAGGTTACTGTGGGACACTTTGGGACACTTAGGTCATTTGAGGACAGTTAGGTCACTTTGGGACACTTTGGGACACTTAGGTCATTGGAGGACACTTAGGTCACTTTGGGACATTTTGGGACACTTAGGTCATTTGATGACACTTAGGTCACTTTGGGACATTTTGGGACACTTTGGGACACTTAGATCACTTAGGTCACTTTGTAACACTTTGAAACACTTAGATCACTTTGGGACACTTTAGACCACTTAGGTCACTTTGGGACACTTTGATCCACCACAATTTTATTGTGTTAGAAATGGTTGGTGTTAAATATTTTTAGTGTGTAATACAGAGATTCTTTAGTATTTTTGAACTACATATTTTTGATATTGAAATCACCTTCTAATAATTCACGACCTGTATGTTGCAGCAAACACAGAGGCGTTGGTAAATGCCCAGGGTAAAGAGGTGACGGACAAAAATGGCGTCCAAAGGATCGACATCGACAAACTGGTAACAAAAATCCGCGTTGGTGATGGAAATATCAAACTGAAAGCTCCTCCATCTCACAGTTTAGCCGGTAAACATACAACTCTCTTATCTAGTTAAACGAATTCCAGTAAATTGTGACAATAATTCAAACGAGACCACATAATTTTCCTCACACCCCATGTTTATTGATGCAATAATGTATTAATAACATATCAAACATAGAACAGCAATGATATAATCACATTTACTCTTCTATTTTATTCTTGTAGCCGACGCAGCAGCCACGTTCTTCAACTCGAATCCCCGTTTAGTTTTGGACATCGCCAGCCCCATAATCGAGGACACAGCAGCGACTGTGAGCAGAGCCTTGGCTGCCAGAGCATTGGGAGTCCTCACCAAAGACGAATTACTCCCCTAGTCCCTAATTATTTAGACCACCCTTAAGCAATCGCTTTTAAGACTACAAAACAACGAGCTTACGTTGACTGAAACGAGCGAGTCTTGTTGATCGTGATACATCGTCGAGTACAACGTCATACGATCGATTAGCGTGTACCGATGGCAACCCACGAGTTGCGTGACCCAAAGTAAAAGAAGCTCCATCGTGAATACTTCCAGTTACATTTTGGCAAATAAGAATAATGACAACTGCTGAACGCATGTGGCATCTCACTCTCGAGACGTTTGCCGACTATTTGGAGATTAAGAAGCTTTGGAATAAGCTGATTCGAAGTTTCGAGAAGGACGTTTTGAAATTTGGAGCTTTGGTTATAGAAATTTTGAGTATTCGGAGATTTGGAATTTGGAAGATTGAAAGTTAAGAAGGTTGATCGAATTTAGAACGATCGAAATGTGCAGAGGTTAGGACTTTCAGAAATTGGAATTCAGGAACGTTGGGACATTGGAAGGTTGAAACTTTGGGTGATTCAAACTTTGGAAAGTGGGGACTTTGGAAGGTTAGAATTTTGCAAGGTTGGGACTTTTGAAGGTTGGAACATAGAGAGGGTTGGGACTTTGGAAAGTTGGAACAGTGGAAGGTTGGAAGTTTCAAAGATTGAACCTTCGGAGGATTCAAACTTTAGAAGATGAGTACTTTGGAAGGGTAAAACATTGCATGGTTGGACTTTGGAAGGTTGGAACTTTGCAAGGTTGCATCCTTGGAAGGTTGGGACTAAAAGTTGGAACTTTAGAAGGTTAGAACTTTGAAAGATTGAAACTTGAGAAGGATAATTGGTGTAGGACTACCACTACCGCCGAAAACACATGTGACGTCCATTTTGTATTCCAATTGTAGTAGCAATTCTAAACACGTCAGCCTCTCACTCGCCAACTCGTGGTTTGCCATCGGTAGAGTCTTGATTAATTGTTACACAATTAATCGCGAAGTAATTTAAGTTTAGTCGTAAACAAATCACATCACGTTACTGTTATTGTTACTTTCTGGCACTTTGTTTAACATTTAATAATAAAATGGAGATTGAAAGATCTACTAAATAATTGTGTTTTATTAAAGATTCTCAGTTGAAAAATCTATACAAAAAACTGTACACAATAAATTTTCACTATATCAAGTAAAAATTTGTCACACAAGGAGAAATAATAGAAAATAACAAATTCATTTTTGTTTCATCAAAATTTTTTTAAAAATAGTATCAACAATGTTGTGAAAAATTATATTTAATTAATACAAGTTTTCGAATGTTATCACACAGGTGTTCAACCAAAACCACATTGGAATCAGTAATAAAATAAAATGTACACTTTGAACAATCAGCAGAATACTGTTTGGAAATGATTTTTTTAATAAAATTTAATTAATCATCGGGGAATAACTCTTTGTACGTGAAAGATTTGGTGATCTTGTTGGCGACGTTCGTGAAAAGTTCTGCCAAAGATGTCTCCAGTACAGGTGTTAATTCATCCACTACGAGGGCGTTGTTGTTGTTCAACAATTCGTGGCCTGCTGCAGCTGTTTTTACAGAAATAAAATTATAAATGTTTTATTAAATTTATTGTTAGAGTGTATCATTAAACTTTAGTATG
Source organism: Megachile willughbiella (assembly GCA_945859595.2). Classification (NCBI taxonomy): domain Eukaryota; kingdom Metazoa; phylum Arthropoda; class Insecta; order Hymenoptera; family Megachilidae; genus Megachile; species Megachile willughbiella. The sequence goes on from OX243807.1 coordinate 8,361,544, forward strand.
ATTTTTATTATTAATTGTTTGATATGTTGTGTGATCTTTTATGGGGCGGTTAATTATCAAATGTTGCTGTTTATCAAATCTCCAAATCCTCAAATTCTCAAATTCTAAAATTTCCAAATTTTGAAATTACTAAATTCTTATACCCCCAAATCCTCAAATCCCCAAATTATCAAATTTCCAATTTCTAAATTCCCCAAACCTCAAAGTCTTCAAATTTCCATATCCCCAAATTCTCAAATCACTTAACACTCAAATCCCCAAATTCTCAAATTTCTAAATCTCCAAATTCTCAAATCTTCAAATCCTCAAGCGCTCAAATTCTCAAATCACTGAATACTCAAACCCCCAAATTCTCAAATTTTCAAATTTCTAAATTCCCAAATTTCTAAATCTCCAAATCCTCAAAACTCCAAATTTCTAAATTCCCAAATATAAAAATTCCTAAATTTTGCAAATTACCAAATCCTTAAACCCCAAAAACCCCAAATCCCCAAAATAATTAGCACGATAAAAATACCATCAAGAAATAATAATTTAAACAAGATAATAAATGTTAATGAAAAATATCAACATTTTCACTTACCAAGAACCGTATCACCACCAAATAAGTTACTAAAGTGTAAATTAGCGTTTCCAATTCTGATTTTGATCTTCATCCTCTCGAAGTTCAGGTAAACGTCATTGTCTCTGAACACTTTGTTTGCTTTCAGAACAACGTCAGAGTCATAGTCATCTTAAATAAAAAAGGATCTCGTTGATTTAATGATGTTGACTCAGAAGTTTATTTTCATTTCTATGCAATCGATGTATGTGACTGAAAAAAAATCTATTTACGGTCGTTGAATCACTCCCTTTTTCTAAATATTTCTTTATCGACGTTATGCATCGGTAACGAGTTGTGTAATCACAGAATAAAATCGTTGCAATTAGAAGTCGAACAAAGAAGATGGAGTATGTTACATATGGCGCAATGGGTAGAAAAAGTGTGTTAATTAATGCACGTGTTTAATACTGTGCATAAGTACATATACATATACTCACAAATATACATAAGTATACTATACATTAACATAATATAATTATATACTAGTATACATACATATACATATATGTATATTATACATCTTGCACGTGTAACATATATTAAATTAAGAAATATGAATATAATATACCTCACATTAAATACAATTACTATTATATCCCATTTTAATATTAGTGAAAAAGAAATTATAAACAGTTTCACTAACTAACGTTTTATTAATTAACCAGTTTTATTAGCTGCTAGTTTTATAAACTCCTATTAAATGTCTTGAATATTACAAATGTTGAACATATCTCTGAATTTTCCAAAATAGGAAGATTATTTCTTGCAATTATTGAAGATAAAAAACGTCATAGTAAAATTCGGTTAAATTTTACTGTGACGTATTAAATAAGATACTGTTGAAGAGTTATTAAAAATAACTTACCAAAGTGTCCAGTGAGGTCACCCTCCCCCGCGAGGTGGAGCAAGAGCACCCTTGCATCGATTTGATATTTTCCTTCAAAATTCAGTCTGTCGAACGACACCTTAAAGGTGAACTTCACGTTCTCCACGTCTGCCTTTAAGTCTCTCACTTTGAATTTTGATGGACCTGATACCTACATTCGAAATATCAGAGGAACTCCATCAAGTAAAGTTAATTCAAGGTCATTCGGTTGACCTTCAATTGATCTTCAATTAATTATTTCTAATTTGCACTGTTGCACTGTGTAATTATAGAATCCTGTGTCATATAAGACACTCTGTCTTATATTGCAACATTACAATAAATTACTCTACTATTTCATCGATTAAAATTTGATGGAAATTGAATTGAATTAATTTGAATTAATTAATTAAAGTTAAAGTAAACGAAACTTTGAGTAGAATAATTTGGTCATCCATTGACTAAATTACAAGAAGAATTTATTCTTGCAATCCATATAACGAAAGTTCCGTGTGTAACGAATAGAAATGAGCAACTTGATGTATGTTGAAATTGGAAAGTTAGAAATTGGTAGAAGTAATTAATTTACCTTCAAGTCGGTTAAATTAACGTCGAGTCTTGCACCAACTGGTCCCCTGGTTAAACGAATTTCCTTTAAAAAGAGCGGCTCTATAGGAGGAGCCTCTAATTCTGGGATTCCTGAGGACAATTTTTCACGAAGCTCCTCTATAGTATTCGCGATGCACGCGTTGATGTCTGGTTCGCTCTTCTTGCATGTTTTTATGTATGGTGCTGTAATGTGAAGTTAAATATTGTAATTAGGGGAAAATTATAATAGCTGTTTTATAGGGGAGGAATTTTTTATAGGGTTGGAAATTTGGGAAATTGGGAAAATGGAAATTTAGGGGGTTGAGAATTTGGAAATTTGGGAAAATAGGAATTTGGGGGGTTGAGAATTTGGAACTTTGGAAAATTGGGAAAATGGGAATTTGGGGGTTTGAGAAATTAGGAAAATGGAAATTTGGGGGGTTGAAAATTTGGAAATTTGGGAAATTGGGGGATTGAGAATTTGGAAATTTGGGAAATTGGGAAAGTGGGAATTTGGGGGGTTGAAAATTTGGAAATTTGGGAAATTGGAAAAATGAGCATTTTGGGGGTTTGAGAAATTGGAACTTTAGGAAATTGGGAAAATGGAAATTTGGGGGTTTGAGAATTTGGAAATTTGGGAAATTGGGGGGTTGAGAATTTGCAAGTTTAGGAAATTGGGAAAGTGGGAATTTGGGGGGTTGAAAATTTGGAAATTTGGGAAATTGGAAAAATGAGCATTTTGGGGGTTTGAGAAATTGGAACTATAGGAAATTGGGAAAATGGAAATTTGGGGGTTTGAGAATTTGGAAATTTGGGAAATTGGGGGGTTGAGAATTTGCAAATTTGGAAGTTGGAAAAGTGAGAATTTGGGGATTTGAGAATTTGGTAATTTGGGAAATTGGGAAAGTGGGAAATTGAGGGGTTGAGAATTTGGAAATTTGGGAAAGTTGGAAGGTAGGAATTTGGGGGGTTGAAAATTTGGAAATTTGGAAGTTTAAGAATTTGGAAATTTAGGAAATTGGAAATTTAGGAGTCTGGAAAATTAGAAATTTAGGGATGTGGGAAATTAAAAATTTAGGAAATTGGGAATATAGGAATCTCGGAAATTAGTAATCTAGGAATTTAGGTATTTGGAAATTTAGAACTTTGGAAATGTAGAAATTTAGAAATTTATGAACTTGAAAGATTTATGAATTTGCAAATGAAAAAATTTGAAAGATTTGATAATATAAAAAATTTAATTTGAAAATTTAAGAAATTGAACGTGCAATAAACTGTAAGTTTGAAAATTTCAAGATAAAAAAGAATGGAAAGATTTGAAAGTCAGTAAACGTCCAAGTATTGATTAATGGTTTGCCAGATGTGTGGAAAGATATTAAAACATGGTAAAGTATTCGCGATCTTGATTTTGTATTCGAACGAGTTCAAGGCCGTGAGTGCAGTAGCGCTTTTAAAACCGAAAGCGACACACAACGAATTTTGCAATCGACTGGTTAAAATGTATGTGACACGTTTTTGCCTTCCCTGCAGCACACTTGCTGAACTGGAATTTCGTAATCGATGTTTAATGTCAACGTCTTCTGCGACCGATTAAGTCTTGCGACTTTTATTTTTACTCAACTTGGGCATTGAACAATCTAACAAAAAACCTAACAATAATGCTCTTTTATTATTAAACATTTTCCTGAGATCTAATACACAGTTCATTAACAGAAAATTTTATTAATTGAATATGTAAAATTTTCATGTTTGTTTAATTTATTAAAAATAAAAATTTATAAAATTTATTTGAAAATTAGGAAAAATTGTTTGTCATTTTTTGTGATATTTACAGTGTTTTTTGTTGCAATTATTTATTCTAATAATGCAATTATTTTATAATGATATCTTTGCATAAGTCATCTCTGAGGAGCTTAAATTAATTTCGTGTAAATTAGTTGAAATAATTAATATCATCGCTGTGATTATTTTTATGCAAATTTTAGCAACTTTAGCAATTTTTGACAATGACACAATCTTGCAATTTTTAAATATTTATTTACTTAAGTTGTTTAATATTTCTACCCTTAATGATTCATTTCCTATGTCTTCAATTAATAACATGTAATAATTTTTATTTATAAATTTTTTAAATTCGAGTGCAAATTTTAGGAACATTGATAACTTGTGTTATTTATCACAATGAATTAATTTTCCAGTTTTTAAATATTTATTTACTTAAATTCTTCAATATTTCTACCCTTAGTGTTTCATTTTCTAAATCATTAATTAACAAGAAATGACTTATAAATATTTCTAAATCTTCCTATTAATGCATCTTAAAAAATTATTAAAATTGAATAGTTTTTGCACATAAAGTCAGTAAAAATGAATTTGTGAAGATACTCACGTATAGCAGCAAGGACTGCGGAGAACAGAGTCGCCGTGAAGCTGTAAAAAAAGAGAAAAGAACCACGTGAAAATATTAATTTCTGACATTTTTATTCTCAACAAACAAATCCATCCAACTAGAGATTGCATCATAATTGTACACAACTATAGAAGCAATTCTGCTAACTTGCAAGCGTATGTTTGTAAAACTCTTTAAACGAATAGTGCCAAGGCTGAAAACATTGGAAACTGTGATAAATCCATCTTCCACTTTTACATAATATGAGATGCAACTCAATTGCAGTAATTTATCATCAATCAACTTTTTTTTTAGGACGTAAGAACCTTGCAACAGAGGAAACTACCTTTTTTTCATAAAACACAGCTGCTTTATTTTCCTTCCTTGTTTTAGATCATTTACATCATGATTATGGGCGGATCGATTGAGTAATATTCTAATTTTTAATTACGCCTCTCAGATTATTAATTTATTAACTGTTGTTCACTTAACTAATTAATTACTTATTCATTTCTTTTTTTTAGAGTTTTAATTAATTATTGCTTATTCATTTGCTTTTATTGAACTCTGTACTTGCTACGTTTGTGGTTAATGTTCGAATTCTCAAATTTTCGAATACTGAAGTTCATATATTCTCAAGATTTCATATTTCTAAATTCCCCAAATCTCAAATTCTCAAATTTATAGATTTGAGAATTCTGTAGTCTACAAATTCTCAAATCCCCAAATTTCTGAATTCCCCAAATCCCTAACTTCTCAAATTTCTAAACCCCCCAAACTCTCAAATATCCAAATCCTCAAATCTCAAAATTCTCAAAATTCCCCTAAATTTTTAAACCCCCAAATTCTTAAATATCCAAATCCTCAAAGCCCAAAATTTCTGAACATCCGAATTCTCAAAATTCCCCAAATCACAAATTCCCAAATTTCTAAATTCCCCAAATCTCAAATACTCAAATTTCTAAAGCCCCAAATTTCTAAATTCCCCAAATCTCAAATTCCCAAATTTCTAAAGCCCCAAATTCTCAAGTATCCAAATCCTCAAATCTCCAAATTTTTAAATTCCCCAAATCTCAAATCCTCAAATTTCTAAACCCCCAAATTTCTAAATTCCCCAAATCTAAAATTCCCAAATTTCTAAATTCCCCAAATCTCAAATCCTCAAATTTCTAAAGCCCCAAATTTCGAAATTCCCCAAATCTCAAATTCCCAAATTTCTAAACCCCCAAATTCTCAAGTATCCAAATCCTCAAATCTCCAAATTTTTAAATTCCCCAAATCTCAAATCCTCAAGTTTCTAAACCCCCAAATTTCTAAATTCCCCAAATCTAAAATTCCCAAATTTCTAAATTCCCCAAATCTCAAATCCTCAAATTTCTAAAGCCCCAAATTTCCAAATTCCCCAAATCTCAAATTCCCAAATTCTCAAGTATCCAAATCCTCAAATCTCCAAATTTTTAAATTCCCCAAATCTCGAATCTCTAAATTTCTAAAGCCCCAAATTCTCAAATATCCGAATCCTCGAATCCCCAAATTCTCAAAATTCCAAATTTCTAAATCCTCAAATATCAAATTTTTCATATATATAAATATTATGAATTACTGAACTATTTAATTATTTGTTATGTTTATATTAATCTTGTCATGTATAAGTTTCTTAATTTAATAATAAAGAAAGGGTCTTACAAATTTAATTTATTATAAAATATTTATTACTAAATAATGAAGTTAAAACTTGCTTGGTTGATTGTTTGAAACATGTTTGTTTATAGTCAGATTGCAAATAACTGATTCGAAAAGAAGTATAGCCACGAACCATAGTATTGCATCATAGTTCCATTTCCAAACCGCATGTACACCTGCGGTCTATGAAACTCGGCAACTTCCGGGGTTTTGGTGTACAGATTTTCTTCGATACCGACTATAATTTTAATCATCGATCAACTCTATTGTGTAATTTTTTTAACACAATTTTGTAGCAAATTTTCAATTTTAATGCGACATCGACCAAGTTTCATTTGATGTTTAATTATTTTAATACAGTTTTGTAATAAATTTTCAATTTCAATGTAATATTAATTAGCTCTTCTTCACTGTTTAATTATTTTGACACAGTTGCATAACAAATCTTTTATCTTAATAATTGTAATCAACTCGTGACTAACATAGTTAATTAACTGTCGCCTTTGCTCGGATGATATTAACATTTTCCCACGTGTTCAGTTTCTCTAATTAATAATTCATTCATACATGTTTCAATTTTCTTCGAGGAAGAATCATTAAATGAATCATAACGAAGAATAAAATACCTCAATGTGAATCAGCATTTATTTAAGTAAATCAATTTTTTGTATTTCTGCAAGATTCTAAACAAATTTGATAATTCAACACATTACTAAAATTAACATATCAGGTTTTACGAACCAGTTTTAATTTCCTTCCACGAAGAATCGTTAAATGAATCATATTAAATAATTTAATGTTAATTAACATTTGTTTAAATAAGACTCCCACTGCTTCAACAACTCCATCAAAATAAAAATTAACCACATCGATAAACGAAACAATACACTTCACCATCAAACTTCGTTCTTCATGCAACCAGAACCCTGAAGAGACCTTACTGATCATATAAAAACATAAATATAGATAATTGCGACCAAAAACAGTTGATGAATAATAAAAACAATAAGAATACCAAAAAATTCTCCGTCAAGAATGTTCCAAAATTACAATCTGTCAACAGTAAAATAATAGTTTCAAAGTAATTCTTCAAACTTTCCAATTAAACACGTGTCAGAATCACAATCTGCCATTACAAAAATAATTCCCAAAGAATTCTAAAAAATTTTTAGCCAAAAATATTTCAGTGATACAATCTACCAATGGAAAGGATCAAAGTTAGTTGCAAAAAGAATTCTTCAAACTTTGCAATCAATAAAATTTCAGAGTCACAATCTGCCAATAGAAGGGGTCAAAGCTAGCTTCCAAAAAATTCTTCAAACTTTGCAATCAACAAAATTTCAGAGTCACAATCTGCCAATAGAGAAGTTCAAAGTTAGCTCCAAAAAAATTCTTCAAACTTTGCAATCAACAAAATTTCAGTCACAATCTGCCAATAGAGAAGTTCAAAGTTAGCTTCCAAAAAATTCTTCAAACTTTGCAACCAACAAAATTTCAGTCACAATCTGCCAATAGAGAAGTTCAAAGTTAGCTCCAAAAAATTCTTCAAACTTTGCAACTAACAAAACTTCAGAGTCACATCTGCAGAAATATCTCCCAATATCTCCAAAAAAATTTGTCAAACTTCTCCATAAAAAATATTCCAAAATTACTATCCACCAGCAAAACTCTGAACGCAAAGGGTTAACACGGTAAAAAAATGTCCGTAAAAAGGAAGAAAAAAAGATAAGAAAGAAAGTAAAAAAGAAAAGAAATCGATCTTCTCGTACCAAACGCGAGCAAGAAGAGCGCACATCGCGGCAGGTCAGCAGGTACTCGGCGACTAGTCAATCGCACCACGGGGATGATATGTAAAAGTTGCGATCCCCGAACGAACAGCACAGGGATTGCCTTATCGCGTTAGGCATGTTGATTGCCTCGTGCTACTTGTCGGTCATTGGTCCAGCCCTGGATCGCTTGCTGAAGTTGACCACTGGAGAACGGTGTTGAGTGTGGATCGATTTCGAATTCACTTTCCGCCACTCTTTAGCCACCTTTCTTCGCCATTTTGCGACCCGAGATGCACGCTGCGATTGATGACGAAATCGTGTGGAGATTCTGCAGTTTTGCGGATTTGGGAGTCTTGGACTTTTGCGATTGAAGGACTTTTGGATTTGGGGATTTGACCAGTTTTGGGTTTAGGGATTTGGGAAGGTTTAAAGTTAAGGATTTTGCAAGTTTTGGATTTTGGGATTCGGCAAGTTTTGGGTTTAGGGATTTGGGAAGGTTTAAACGTAAGGATTTTGCAAGTTTTGGATTTAGGGATTCGGCAAGTTTTGGGTTTAGGGATTTGGGAAGGTTTGACCTTAAGGATTTTGCAAGTTTTGGATTTAGGGATTCGGCAAGTTTTGGGTTTAGGGATTTGGGAAGGTTTGACCTTAAGGATTTTGCAAGTTTTGGATTTAGGGATTCGGCAAGTTTTGGGTTTAGGGATTTGGGAAGGTTTGACCTTAAGGATTTTGCAAGTTTTGGATTTTGGTATTCGGCAAGTTTTGGGTTTAGGGATTTGGGAAGGTTTAAAGTTAAGGATTTTGCAAGTTTTGGATTTAGGGATTTGGGAAGGTTTGAACTTAAGGATTTTGCAAGTTTCGGATTTAGGGAATGTGGGAAGGTCTGGAACTAAGAATTTTACAAGTTTCGGATTTAGGGATTTTGCAAGTTTTGTATTTTGGGATTTGACAAGTTTTGGTCTAAGAATTTTGCAAGTTTTGGATTTAAGAATTTTACAAGTTGGGGGCTTGAGAACTTGAGAACTTAAGAAGTTCAGAGCTTGAGAACTTGGGGACTTGAGAATTTGGGGACTTGAGAACTTGGGAATTTGAGAACTTAGGGACTTGAGAACTTGGAGACTTGAGAATTTGGGAATTTAAGAACTTGGGGACTTGAGAACTTGAGTACCTAAGAACTTGAGAACTTGAGAACTTAGACTTAAAATCTTGAGAACTTAAGAAATTGAAAACTTGAGAACTTGAGAACTTGAGAACTTGAGAACTTGAGAACTTGAGAACTTGAGAACTTGAGAACTTGAGGACTTGAGAACTTGAGAACTTGAGAACTTGAGAACTTGAGACCTTTAAGAACTTGGGCACTTGAGAACTTGGGAATTTGTGAACTTGAGAACTTAGGGACTTGAGAACTTGAGAACTCGAGAACTTGAGTACCTAAGAACTTGAGAACTTGAGAACTTAGAGACTTAAAATCTTGAGAACTTGAGAACTTGAGAACTTAAGAAATTGAAAATTTGAGAACTTGAGAACTCGAGAACTTGAAAACTCTTGAAAATGTCAGAATATCTGAATCTGAGAAGCAGCATTCAGCACTCCATCCATAAATCTCCCCAAACCCACCAATCCCCACATCCACCAGCTCAACAGTAACACCACAATTATCTCTGAATGTCAGAATGTTTAATTCATATTCCCACAAGTCAAACATCTATTTACACTTGTAAAACCAGTTTCTGCTTAACATTATAGATAATTGTCCACCTTGATTATTTGCATCTGCAGACAAGATTAATATGTAGTACAGAGTTGCAAAAGTATATTAAAAAACCGCGTACATTCGAATGAAAATCATGCAACAATCTCGACATTTCCTGAAATCTGCAGTGCTGGATCGGCTAATGATAATCGATTAGTATCAGGCGAAAGGGGGAGAAAAAGAAGTTGATCGTTGCGAAATAACAACACGCGAATTCGCGTTGTCCGAGAGGCCAACATTCTTCCGTTTACTCCAGCGTGCTGTTCGAGGTAGGGGAAAAAGTTGCCCTCGCCAATTTCTACGAATTTTTACTACGCCATTAAGAGCGGCGAAAGTTGCGAGAGGCGATCAGCGTTAGGCTACTCCGAAATCCTGCGATCCGTAACAAAATATGCGAACAAGTACTACTACTTACTTGCAGTCTTGATACGATCGTTGTACGGATGTCAACCCACGAGTTGGCGCGTGACCCAAAGTATAAGAAGCTTCCGAACACTTACATTTTGGCAAATAATAATGACAACTGCTGAACGCATGTAGCATCTCGCTCTCGAGACGTTTGCCGACTATTTGGAGATTAAGAAGCTTTGGATTAAGCTGATTCGAAGTTTCGAGAAGGACGTTTTGAAATTTGGAGCTTTGGTTTTAGAAATTTTGAGTATTCGGAGATTTGGAATTTGGAAGATTGAAAGTTAAGAAGGTTGATCGAATTTAGAACGATCGAAATGTGCAGAGGTTAGGACTTTCAGAAATTGGAATTCAGGAACGTTGGGACATTGGAAGGTTGAAACTTTGGGTGATTCAAACTTTGGAAAGTGGGCACTTTGGAAGGTTAGAATTTTGCAAGGTTGGGACTTTTGAAGGTTGGAACATAGGGAGGGTTGGGACTTTGGAAAGTTGGAACAGTGGAAGGTTGGAAGTTTCAAAGATTGAACCTTCGGAGGATTCAAACTTTAGAAGATGAGTACTTTGGAAGGTTAAAACATTGCATGGTTGGACTTTGGAAGGTTGGAACTTTGCAAGGTTGCATCCTTGGAAGGTTGGGACTTAAAGTTGGAACTTTAAAAGGTTAGAACTTTGGAAGATTGAAACTTGAGAAGGATAATTGGTGTCGGACTACCACTACCGCCGAAAATACATGTGGCGTCCATTTTGTATTCCAATTGTAGTAGCAATTCTAAACACGTCAGCCTCTCACGCGCCAACTCGTGGGTTGACATCGGTATGGCTTACTTCCAATCTTGATACGATCATTGTACTGTTTCATGGAATGGATGTTGCAACTTTAATGCACTGTTTTTATGTCTAATTTGGCTGCACGAGCAATTTAGGGGAAATTCTTACGAGTTTATTAGAGTTCGGAGTTTGATGATGGTTGAAATGATCTGCTGTGGTGAATGTTTGAATGATAGATAATGGGAGAGTTTGAAACTTGAGAACTTTGGGGTTTTAGGAATTTGGGAATGGGAGACTTTGGGAATTGTGGTGTTTGGGGATTTTGGGATTTTGGAATCTTTGGAGTTTGGAACTTTTGAGATTTTAGGACTTTGGGGTTTTAGGAATTTGGGAATGGGAGACTTTGGGTGTTGTGGTGTTTGGGGATTTTGGGATTTTGGAATCTTTGGAGTTTGGGACTTGTGGACTTTGAGATTTTGAAAATTTGGGAGTGGAAGATTTTGGGTCTTATGATTTTTGATATTTTGTAATTTTGGAACCTTAGGAGTTTGGGGTGTGATTAGATTGAAACTTTGAAGTATGGTAATTTTAGAAGTTTGGGACATGAGGAATTTCGGGATTTTAGGAATTTGGGAGTGGAAGACTTTGGGACTTATGATTTCTGATATTTTATAATTTTGAAATCCTAAGAGTTTGGGACTTGAGGACTTTGAGATTTTGAAAATTTGGGAGTGGAAGATTTTGGGTCTTATGATTTTTGATATTTTATAATTTTGGAATCCTAAGAGTTTGGGACTTGAGGACTTTGAGATTTTGAAAATTTGGGGGTGGAAGATTTTGGGTCTTATGATTTTTGATATTTTGTAATTTTGGAACCTTAGGAGTTTGGGATGTGATTAGGTTGAAACTTTGAAATTATGGTAATTTTAGAAGTTTGGGACATGAGGAATTTTGGGATTTTAGGAATTTGGGAGTGGAAGACTTTGGTGCTTATGATTTTTGATATTTTATAATTTTGAACTTCAGGAGTTTGGAATATGACTACGTTGAAACTTTGAGGTTATAGTAATTTTACAAGTTTGAGACTTTTAAACTGTAGGATTTTAGGAATTTGGTAGTGAAAGACTTTGGTACTTATGATTTTCAAGAATAATAAGAGTTTGGATTGTGACTAAGTTGGAACTTCGAAATTATGGTAATTTTACAAATTTGAGACTTATAGACTATAAGATTTTAGGAATTTGGTAGTGAAAGACTTTGGTACTTATGGTTTTCAAGAAGCATAAGAGTTTGGGTCATGACTAAGTTGGTTATAGTAATTTTAGAAGTTTGAGACTTTTAGTTTGGAACTTGGAGTCTTTGGAACACTGAAATCTTTTTGGAAGATGACAAATTTGTAATCTTGACATTATGGTAATTTTAGAATCTTAAGATTTTGGGAGTTTGGAATTTCAGGAACTTGAGACTTGAAATCCTTGGGAACTTGAAATTTCAGAACCTTTGAACTTTGGATTTGAGATCAGAATTTAAAAATTCTTGATTGAATCATTGAATCTGAATATCTTCAGATCTTTGATACTTAAGTTTAGTACTCTAGGTATTTAAAATTTCAAAAGTCATTTAATATATTTAATAATCAAATTCATTCTAACAGTCTATTACAAATTGTTGAAATTATTTAAAAATTAATTGAAAAGTTGGTTAGTGAATAAATGTTGCTGTAATTATTTAATTTTCCTTATAATAAGAATGGCAATTTCTAATCTTGTAAGAAACAATATAAAATTTTCCAAGAGTGTAATTCGTGTAATTATTTCCTTCGACAACCAACTACAATAACCTTGAAAAACATCAGATTCCGTTTCATGCGACTAATTATGTACCAATATCTCTTTTTCTATTAATGTTCGACGACGTCATTCGTGCAAAAAAGAAAAGGAATAAAGAGTGTAACCTGGACGTCGATATTATCGCGGCTATATATCTTCATCAATTAGAATTTAAATGCATAAACTATTTCTTGTTATGAAAATGCAAGTTGCAAGAGGATTAATTTCAAGGAATGTTTGCTTGAAAACTGGTAGGTTACAGTTAATTTATAATAAACGTTGCAAGCAGTTAATTAATATCTACATGTTCATTTGTGATAATTAACTTTTAATTTCCTTTACTAATTTTAGTTAATATTATAATTACAATAGTTATTCATTAATTAATTGTTAAATTCAACAATTTGATAATTTAATTATTTAACAATTTTGTAATTTAACAATTTGACAATTTGACAATTTAACAATTTGACGATTTGACAATTTGACAATTTAACAATTTAGCTTTCTAATTTAAATATTTAACTTGTGCAATAATTGTTTAATGAACTGCTAATTTATTGACTAAATAATTAACTAAGTACTCAATTTAATAATAAAGATTTGTTCACTTATATTAATCAAATTATTTATGTTGTTTGTAAAATATATAAATTATAACAATAAATCAAGAATCCTTGAAAAGCTTTTATGTAAATAATCGACATACTATTTCAGAGATTTAAACAAATTCCAAGAAATCTTTCAGTTTCCTCAATCTGAAACCTTTTTTTTATTTACTTTGAATCAACTATATATTAAAAGATTTCTGCATACAATCATTTTAACATAACTAATAATTTATACACGTATTCAGTTTTATTTACATATTCCTGAAGATTGTTCGACAGAAAAGACAGACTCAGGAACACATTCGTTCCAGTTCATTTCCAATCAGATTCAGAATTTAAATACAATTTCGAAACAAATCTGGCCTCGGTTGGCTGTCAGTATCGTTCGTCCATTGTTTGAATCGTAAAAAACAATTCCTGTATCCCGAATGACGTGTAACGAATACGATCCGTCCTCTGGCAGTAAGGAAGTCGAGAACGCGTGCATAATCCACGAAAAAAAAGGTACCAGAAAATAATACGAAAATACTCGTGTCCTTCGTGTATATTCCTGTGACGTCAAGAGTAAGAAAAAACGGGCCTGTTACGTTACTGTTAATAATCTTGCTTGGTGACTTGGGACTTGGAAATTTTGGAATCGAGGATTTTGGATGTTGGGGAATAGGGTGTTGAGGATTTTGGAATTGGGAAATTTGCAGGTGGAAATTTTGGAATTGGGAACTTTGGAGTTGAGGATTTTGGAATTGGGGATTTTGGAATTGGGGAATAGGGTATTGGGGATTTTGTAATTGGGAAATTTGGAATTGGAGATTTTGGAATTGGAAATCTTGGAATTGGGGATTTAGGAAATTGGGGAATTGGGTATTGGGGATTTTGGAATTGGCGATTTAGGAAATTGGGGATTTTGGAATTGGAAATTTTGGAATTGGGGATTTAGGAAATTGGGGAATAGGGTATTGCGGATTTTGGAATTGGGAAATTTGGAAGTGGGAATTTTGGAATTGGGAAATTTAGAATTGGAGATTTTGGAATTGGGGATTTTGGAATTGGAAATTTTGGAATTGGGGATTTAGGAAATTGGGGAATTGGGTATTGGGGATTTTGGAATTGGCGATTTAGGAAATTGGGGAATTTGGAATTGGAGATTTTGGAATTGGGGATTTTGGAATTGGGGATTTTGGAATTGGGGATTTAGGAAATTGGAGAATAGGGTATTGGGGATTTTGGAATTGGGAAATTTGGAAGTGGAAATTTTGGAATTGGGAAATTTAGAATTGGAGATTTTGGAATTGGAAATTTTGGAATTGGGGATTTAGGAAATTGGGGAATTGGGGATTGGGGATTTTGGAATTGGCGATTTAGGAAATTGGGGAATTTGGAATTGGAGATTTTGGAATTGGGGATTTTGGAATTGGGGATTTTGGAATTGGGGATTTAGGAAATTGGAGAATAGGGTATTGGGGATTTTGGAATTGGGAAATTTGGAAGTGGAAATTTTGGAATTGGGAAATTTAGAATTGGAGATTTTGGAATTGGAAATTTTGGAATTGGGGATTTAGGAAATTGGGGAATTGGGGATTGGGGATTTTGGAATTGGCGATTTAGGAAATTGGGGAATTTGGAATTGGAGATTTTGGAATTGGGTATTTTGGAAATTGGAGATTTAGGAAATTGGGGAATTGGGTATTGGGGATTTTGGAATTAGGAAATTTGGAGTTGGGAAATTTGGAATTGGGAAATTTGGAGTTGGAGATTTTGGAAATTGGGTATTTTAAATTTGGATATTCTGGAATTGAAAAATTTGGAGTTGGGAAT
Organism: Megachile willughbiella; assembly: GCA_945859595.2. NCBI lineage: Eukaryota > Metazoa > Arthropoda > Insecta > Hymenoptera > Megachilidae > Megachile > Megachile willughbiella. The sequence continues at coordinate 8,376,626 of OX243807.1, forward strand.
ATTGGAATTGGAAATTTAGAAATTGGAGATTGGGGAATTGAGGAGTTGCAGATGTAGGACTTGGGTACTTGATAATTGAGGAATTGCAGATTAGGTATTTGTGACTTTAAGTGTTTCGAAATTTAAGAATTGAGAATTTAGGAATCAGGAATTTAGAAATTAGGAATTTACGAATGAGGGATTTAACAATAAAGGATTTAGGAATCAGGGACTTAGTAAAGAGGAATTTAGGAGTTAAGGATTTAGGAATCAGGAAGATCAAAAGTATAAAAACTACAAAAGCTCGTTAACATTTCATCAAACAATGTTGAATCAAAAAATAAAAATTTTTTAAATAATAAACGACTAAAAACGTGTCTATATTAATTTCAAGAATAAAATTATCATATTTTCCTGCTGACGACATTAATAATTCTGAATGATTCCAAAAATCAATCAAACACTTCGCATAAAGTCTTTTACATCTTCAAACAACATTGTCTCGCTGTCATACATTACACGAACAATATATATTCAAGCTGCTAACGAGCGAGCAAATATTATGTACAGCTGACAAAGATTTTTTTGAAAACTGAGACAACTACGAAACAATGAAAAATTCTACAACTTTAAATAACAAAATATTGAAAGTTCATTAACCAAATTAAAAAACAATTACTTTCTATTAATCTATAATTAACATCCCATGAAATAAATTTAAATTTACATTGAAAACCCAAGTTTTTCGTACACTTTTCAACGTCCCCACAGTTTTGATTAAATTAGATTTAAATTCATGAAGTGTAACAAGAATTATTTAAATGAACATTATTCTGTTTGTCAGAGAAGCGGATTCAGTTATAAAAAGATTTAATATTCAGTCATAAAAATATTTCAATGTTTGACCGCATTACAGTGGAATTTTCTTGTCGACAATGAAAATTGGATTTTGGTGGGGAAAAGTTTCACGGGGATACAGCCATGACCGTGGACTTAGATGAATCAGTATACGATTGCAATACATTGACATTCTCAAAGGCTATATTACGCGCTTGCCGAATGAACGACGATCAGTTGTGATCTTTGCACATTCGCGAGAATTAACGATTTCTCTTCTCCTGCGATTAGTTGCAAGAAAAATGCTCTCCTGTCAGATTTTGTTCTTCGCTTTTGTTGTGGGCTTTGCGGCTGCTGAAGTTCGTGAGTAATTTATTCTTTGGAAATTTAAGTGAAATTTGGAAAGGATGCTGGAAGATAAATACAGTTACAAAATTATAAAATAGTTTCTTCAGTTGACGGACTTTTTAGTGATTTGCAAGTTTTTAGATTACATTTTTGATTGCTGGAAAGAGACTTTTTATATTTTTGGTTTGTAGATCCTGGTTATGTTTATTGACTGAAATTGGTGATTCGTAGTATACTAATTCGTAAATATCTGATTCGTAAATCCTTGATTTTTAATTGCCTTGGTGGTAAGTCCCTGATTGATAAGTCCCTAATTCTTAAGTCGCTGATACCTAAATCCCTGATTCCTAAATCCCTAATATGTAAATTCCTAATGCCTACATTCTTAATTCCTACATCCGTAATTTCCACATCCCCAATTCCCAAATTCCCAATTCTCAAATCTCCCATTTCCAAATCCCCAATTCCTAAATTCCCAACTTCAAAATTACCAATTCCTAAATCCCCAATTCCCAAATACCCAATTCCCAACTCCTCAATTCCCAAATCCCCAATTCCTAAATCCCCAATTCCTAAATTACCGATTCCCAAATCCCCAATTCCTAATTCCCCAATTCCTAATTCCCCAATTCCTAAATCCCCAATTCCTAAATCCCCAATTCCTAAATCCCCAATTCCTAAATCCCCAATTCCCAAATCCCCAATTCCTAAATTCCCAACTCCCAAATCCCCAATTCCCAAATCCCCAATTCCTAAATTCCCAACTCCTAAATCCCCAATTCCCAAATCCCCAATTCCTAAATTCCCAACTCCTAAATCCCCAATTCCCAAATCCCTAATTCCTAAATTCCCAACTCCTAAATCCCCAATTCCTAATTCCCCAATTCCTAATTCCCCAATTCCCAATTCCCCAATTCTTATTTCCCCAACACCTAAATCCCCAACTCCTAAATTCCCAAATCCCCAATTCCTAAACCCCAATTACCACATATTCTCAAATTCTAAAATTTATTACAGCTACACCTCCACTTGGACGTCTTTTAAAATAACTTAGTCGCAAACAGCAATTAAAACACTGCTAACACGTTTATCGTTTTTTCCTCGCGTTTATGTTAAACAATAAAACCTGTACTTGATAGATCTCATTACCATTCTAATCCCGATATTATCTGTACAGTGGTTACCGCGTTGTGTAAATATTTATGATCAAAATGGTAGAATGCGGAAGAGCGTTTCCACAGGATTCATGGGAACAGGTTTTCTAATTCAATCACAAAACGGGAAGCCATTTTCTTCTGATCGTGCAGGGAATTTAGAGCATGTATCTTCTACGTTGTTAGATGCTTTGTTTATGAAAATTAACTTAACTTTATCTATTCAAATCTTTATTTTGTATATTTTAAAGTTTTTAAGGAGTTACTCTATGCATTGTAAAAGTTTGACACTGGTTCGTAATAAAATTGTTTATTGATTGATAGAACACTATAATTTTCTTTTTAAATATTAATTCTCGCGAATAAAATAAGAGGAAGGTTCATTCATGATAATGAGATAAAAGAATTAAAGGAATTGTACAATTTTTGTATTTATAATTTCAGCTTCGTACATTCCGGTATGTGGCTTAAAGAATCCAAAGCTGGACGATTGTATACTGAACAGTGTGACTGCTTTGCGTGAGAAACTTCGTCAAGGAATGCCAGAATTGGATATCCCTCCGGTGGAACCTCTGAAAGTTGCTGAAATGCAATTGATGGATCAGCCAAATTTCAAAGCATCTGCGTCGAACATCGATCTTGTTGGATTACTGACATATCGTGTCAATCACCTGCATTTAGACATGGAGAAACAACAAATTGACATTAATATCAGTTTCGACCACATTAAGCTCGATGCACTTTACAACATCACTGCGAAAATCTTAGTGCCCATCGGTGGGACAGGACCCCTTAATTTATCGACAAGTAAGTGTATGATTACGTTCGGAGATCTAAAATATAATGTTGCATATTATTGAAACGTAATTATGATTTCAATTTTTAGTTGCTCATTTTCGATGAGCATATCAAAATACTCATATTGGATGTTAATGTTCATGAGCAAAATTCAGTTAATCTAACCTAACCTTCTACGAGTTCAGTTAACCTAACATAACTTTATATGAGTTGCATTGAACTAACCTAACCTATCAGGGATCGAGTTAATGTAAACTAACTTTATTTATGGGTTAAATTGACCTAACCTGACATGAGTTGCATTAAACTGACCTAACTGAACATAAACTGTGTTAATTTAGCTTAACTTCATACAGTAAATCCAACCTAACATTGTGTGAATTGTGTTAATCTAACTTAACCCATCATGAGTTGTGTTAATATAACCTAACCATACATGAATACACTTAATCTGACCTAACCTTATATGAGCTGCATTAAACAAACCTAACTTAACATAAAATCTGTTAATTTAACCTAACCTCATACGAGTTGAGTTAATTTGATATATCAGTTGAGTAAATCGAACCTAACATTGTATTAGCTGTGCTAATCAAACGTAACCCATCATAAATTGTGTTAATATAACCTAACCATACATGAGTACACTTAATCTGATCTAACCTTATATGAGTTGCATTAAAGAAACCTAACTTTACATAAAATGTGTTAATTTAACCTAACCTTATGCGAATTGAGTTAATCTATGACTAAACCTAATTTATCCTAGCCTAATATGAGAAGTTATCCTAACCTAACCTGTGAATAAACTTAATCTAGCTTAAGTTTACCTAACCTAGCTTATCAATAGACCTAACATAACCTTAACCTTAGCCTAACCTTAACGTAGACCCATTTACTTTTAAATACCAATGAAAGTCGTTGTTTTTATTCATTTTTATCAATCAATTAATCAAAATGTTCCCTTTCAGATGACGTTGGTGCTAAAGTGAAGCTTCTATACAAGTTCGCCGAACGTGGAGGAAAGAAATACGTATATTTCTCGTCGATGACCATCGATTTGGACGTCAAAGACTACGACGTTCAATTGAAAACCGACAATTTCGAGAAAACTCTGCAAGACGCAATTGCACAAGCACTAGGTGAAAGCCATCAAGAGATATTGACTACTATCAAACCTAACGTAGAAAAGGGAATTTCGAAGATAATTCTGAACATGTCCAACAAAATCTGCAAGCATTTCACCTTCGATGAATTGTTCCCGGATCGAGAATAAATGCATTTATTTGATTATAACGGAAAGATGTCTCGTTTAATCATAAACACGACTTTTATTGATTTCAGTATACGAACGTTTAAATACAATATAATTTCCTGTGGTTTGAGATACCTCGAGTATTATATATTGTATAGTTATTTAGTGAGAAAGCTATGCACAGAGTAGGTGAACATAATTGTAGATGAACGGATTAATTATACATTTGTTCAAGTAGACATAACCTTAAAGTAAAATATTCGAACGCCATTTTGTAGATGAACGTCCACAGAAAATGGTAGCAATGGACATTTTGAAAAGTGAATATATACATTTGCAAACAATCATGAATATAAATTAGTAACTAAAAAGAATGAAATTGTATTCTAACAGTTACACATTACACTAAATATTTTTTACTGTTGAGAACTTGAAAATTTTGTAATCATACTCTGTGCTGTTAAGTATTACGCGTTACTTTTTGTGTAAGTTTAAGTCTGTAAAATCTTTTTACTGTTGATACTGAAATATTGTATTTTGTACCGTGTTATTAATATACATTGTTTATGTTTCAAAACATCTTGTCACATTTTATTTTAACAATATTTTCCTCCATATATTTTATAGTATCTTAATACAATTATTTATATTATGTTCTACAAAATAAGTTTTGAATTTTGATCGTTTTTAGGGAAAATGTGAAATCGTTTCTGTAATCATAATTAATACTTTTATTTGGCACACTGCCTCGTTACATTAAGTATACACTAGAAAATTAATATTAGCCTAAATTACGGTAGTTTATAATATAGAAATATGTCAAAATGTAAATTCTGATACTTGAAAAAACAGACAGAGGAACTAATTACCCCGAAACGAAGGTTTGTTAATTCTACACAATAATTACAATTTGTTTAATTCGATTAATCTTGAGATCTAAAACCTTCGTTTCAAGATTAAAAATTATTTCCACGATTTACAAAATTTTTACAAGTCCTTTCAAAAATTATGTCTCCATACAAATTTGTCCTGTATATTTCTTGTATAAAAATTGTTAGAATTAATTGTACAAAACAGTTACCATCAGATCACTCTATACAGTACAGCAATTTTTTTCAATTTTGTCCGCCATTTATATTTACAAATACTTAAGTATTGATTGTCAAACCGTGTTCAAGTTTTATCGAACGATCTTTAATTTCCTGCCATTATGATTTCCTTGTAACGTTATTATAAGTGATTTAAAATTGGAGATCATTAATGAAGACTGTTTAAAGAAATTATTCTTCCATTTTAATTATTTCTGATTTTTCTGTTCAAAATTAAAGAAAGAATTCTGCTGTGAGTGTCTTAGATGTCCATATTTTGAATATAGACTAGGTTAGTATAACCTCAAAATTCAGCCTTTTCAACACTGCTGACTTAATCAAATATAACAAAAAGTGTGATCCAAACTTAATTCACGATGTAACATAAATCTAACCTCTGTCAGACTAAATAAAATCTAATAAAAATGTAACCAATACTTAATCTTTGTCAAATTTCATCAAAAATTATTCAAAGGTAACCTAAAACTAGTTCGACTTAATATAATTTTCACTCGATAAGCGTCAAAAAAACACCACTGCAATTTTCATCTTTAACAAATAAGGACTTATTTACCCAGGGCAAATATCGTGGGCATTTCCTGCCCAAAAAATTACAAATATTCATCCTATTTTAATAATCTCTGACATATGTCTCGACAGCAGGAATTTAAAGACCCTTCGAAATCAGTTTTTCAAAAGTCGAATCGCAGGAGAAACTTCCCCGAGTTCCAAGGAAATTCTTTAGGAAACCGGGAAGAGCATCTCGTACGTGAACTGCAACAGAATGCTGTTGGCAATTTTGATGAACGTCTCAGAGATACCATTTTCGAGTGCAGGTTTCAATTCGTCGATGAAGGTGTCGAAATTGTTGTTGATGGCCGTGTTAACAGCATCGCCCAAGACTGGGTCACCACCGAACAGGTTGTCCAGCTTCAGAGATCCGCCGCCTACCGCGATTTTCGTCTTCAAGTCGGCTATTTTCACGTAGGTCAGACCGTCGGATCCTTTGGTCAGCTCGGCTTGGATCTTTACCAATCCTTTGCAGTTCGTGAAGTTTCCGGTGAGAGGACCCGTTCCTTGGATTCTGAGTAACAGGATTTTTCCGTCTATTTCGTAGTCGCTGTTTATGAAGAGCATTGGGAGGTCCAGTTCGATCAGGAAACGTAGGGTGTCCACGTTGGCCCTGTGAAATATTGGGAGAAATTAATTTAGAAACGCAGGGTGTTCGTGGAGGTTCTGAGAAATATTAGATAAATTTTGCAATTAGGAATTTTAGAGGTGTGGGTTTGAGAATTGGAAAATTTGAAGTTGGGGATTTTGCAGTTGGGAATTTTGGAATTGGGGATTTTGGAAATTGAAGAATTGGGTATTTGGAATTTTGGAATCTGGAAATTTGGAATTGTGGATTTAGGAAATTGGGGAAATGGGTATTGGGGAGTTTGGAATTGGTAAATTTTGTTTTGGAGATTTTGGGGGAATGGGGTATTGGGGATTTTGGAATTGGGAAATTTAGAGTTGGGAAGTTTGGAATTGGGAAATTTAGAGTTGGGGATTTTGGAATTGGAAATTTTGGAATTGGGAATTTAGGAAATTAGGATTTTGGAATTGGGGATTTAGGAAATTGGGGATTTTGGAATTGGGAAATTTGGAATTGGGGATTTAGGAAATTGGGGATTTTGGAATTGGGGATTTAGAAAATTGGGGAATTTGGAATTGTGGATTTAGGAAATTGGGGATTTTGGAATTGGGGATTTAGGAAATTGGGGATTTTGGAATTGGGGATTTAGAAAATTGGGGAATTTGGAATTGGGGATTTAGGAAATTGGGGATTTTGGAATTGGGGATTTAGGAAATTGGGGATTTTGGAATTGGGTATTTAGGAAATTGGGGAATTGCGTATTGGGGTTTTTGGAATTGGGGATTTAGGAAATTGCAGAATTGGGTATTGGGGATTTTGGAATTGGGAAATTTGGAATTGGGGAATTGGGTATTGGGGATTTTGGAATTGGGTATTTAGGAAATTGGGGTTTTTGGAATTGGGGATTTAGGAAATTGCAGAATTGGGTATTGGGGATTTTGGAATTGGGAAATTTGGAATTGGGGTATTGGGTATTGGGGATTTTAGAATTGGGTATTTAGGAAATTGGGGAATTGGGTATTGGGGATTTTGGAATTGGGAAATTTGGAATTGGGGAATTGGGTATTGGAGATTTTGGAATTGAGTATTTAGGAAATTGGGGAATTGGGTATTGGGGATTTTGGAATTGGAAAATTTGGAATTGGGGATTTAGGAAATTGGGGATTTTGGAATTGGGTATTTAGGAAATTGGGAAATTGGGTATTGGAGATTTTGGAATTGGGGATTTAGGAAATAGCAGAATTGGGTATTGGAGATTTTGAAAATTAAAGAATTCGGTATTGTGGATTTTAGAATAGGGAATTTTAGAGTTGGAGATTCTGGAATTATAAAATTTGGAATTGGGGATTTTGGAGTTGGGAATTTTGAAAAAATTTGCAAAAAGAATTTTCAATAAATAATTAGAGGAACAGTAAGTCACTGAGATATTTCTGTTCCGTTTTAGTATCATGGTTTCCATAGTCCTTGCTGTTTTTCCAATTCGCGAATCACGTTCGCCATACAAATCATTTTTAATGGTATCTCAAGAGTTTGTGTCACGGTCGGTTGGCGTACACGTGGAATACAAACAAGAGAATCCTTTTATTTACCATAATGTTTTCATTTGTTTATGACTCTTAGTTGCCTTCGTAATTCAGTGTCTAACTTCAAATCCTTTTGTTGAAAATTTATTGTTCATTTATTTATTTCAGTGAATATTAGTGATCTATGATATTATTACAATACTATTTATAATTTATTTATTTATTTTTGTTATTTATTTTCATGAATGCAGGTGATCTATGACATTATTAGAATAATATTAATAATTTATTTATTTATGTTGGTTATTTATTTTAATGAATGCAGGTGATCTATGACATTATTGGAATACTATTTATAAGTTACTTTTTTAATTTGGTTATTTATTTTCATGAATAAAGATGATCTATGACATAACTAGAATAGTGAACAAATTCTAAAACGTAACAATATATTATAAATATATTTTATACTTAACAAATATAATAATTTATCCCTGTAACCCACCTATTCATCCAAAAACATATTTAAAACTTCAAAACCAAAACACGTATTAAAACTTAAAGTAAATAATACTCAAAATGATCCCTTAAAATAAATACTGAAAAACCCTTTTACAAATCGTGTCCTTCAAAATATTTGTTAGAAATTTAATTCACTATTCAATATTCGAATCAGTAAATTTTAAGCACTTTACCTTGATCTCATTAAACATTTTAATTCCCATGAACTAAATTTCATTAAATTAATCGGATTTGTCAACCGAGTCGCCGATCAAAGATAAATTGAACTGAATATTAAATAAAAGTTTAAATCATGTACCGGAGATTGCAAGATCGAATTCGAGGCTAATCCGATCGTCCTCGAGTACGTGTTCGCTTTCGTGTCGATCCTTGAAAACCAGGTTTCGAGTTTTGGTACCGAGTATTGTTTCAAGGCAAATAGTTCACCGTGGAGCTCATGAAAATGTGTCATTGCCCGCTTAATTCGACATAACGGCTGTCTTGACTTTTGTCTTTAAACGATAATGTCATCCGTGTTTAGAAAAAAAGTGGATTACGTAAGGTTTCGCAATGGAGTCGTCTCGTAAAGAGAATAATTGCGGTAGTGTTGAATGAGCGGCTGTGGACACGACATATTTTACAGTCAGTCGTTCAACTGATTTCGTGCTGGATAACAAGATGTGTACCTAGATTAAATTCCTGGATTCCCTAATTCTCTGATTCTCAAATACCTAGGTGATCAAATTCTTAGGTTCTCAAGTTTCTGGTTTCTCCAATTTCTAGCTTCCTAAATTCCTAGATTCCCAAATACCTAAATTTTCAGATTCCTTGTTTCACAAATTCCTCGTTTCCCAAATTAATAATTTCCCGAATTCCTAATTCCCCACATTCCTAATTTCCCAAATTCCTAATTTCCCAAATTTCTAGTTTCCCAAATTCCTAATTTCCCAAATTGGTAGTTTCCCAATTCCCTAATTTCCCAATTCTCTAATTTCCCAATCCCCTAATTTCCCAATTCCCTAATTTCCCAATTCCCTAATTTCCCAAATTCCTAATTCTCCCAATTCCTAATTTCCCAAATTTCTAGTTTCCCCAATTCCTAATATCCCAAATTTCTAGTTTCCCAAATTCCTAATTTCCCAAATTCGTAGTTTCCCAATTCCCTAATTTCCCAATTCCCTAATTTCCCAATTCCCTAATTTCCCAAATTCCTAATTCCCCCTATTCCTAATTTCCCAAATTTCTAATTTCCCAATTCCCTAATTTCCCAAATTCCTTAATTTCCCCAATTCCTAATTCCCCCAATTCCTAATTTCCCAAATTCCTAATTCCCCCAATTCCTAATTTCCCAAATTTCTAGTTTCCCAAATTCCTAATTTCCCAAATTCGTAGTTTCCCAATTCCCTAATTTCCCAATTCCCTAATTTCCCAATTCCCTAATTTCCCAATTCCCTAATTTCCCAAATTCCTAATTCCCCCAATTCCTAATTTCCCAAATTTCTAATTTCCCAATTCCCTAATTTCCCAAATTCCTTAATTTCCCAAATTCCTAATTCCCCCAATTCCTTAATTTCCCCAATTCCTAATTCCCCCAATTCCTAATTTCCCAAATTTCTAGTTTCCCAAATTCCTAATTTCCCAAATTCGTAGTTTCCCAATTCCCTAATTTCCCAAATTCCTAGTTTCCCAAATTCCTAAATTGCCAAATCCCTAAATTCCTGCCATGCCAAATCCCTAGATTCCAAAATCCCTAAATTCCAAATTCCCTACATCCCCAAATCCCTATACACCCAAATCTCTACATCCCCAAATTCCTAAACCCCCATGTTCCTAAATCCCCAAATCCCTAAATTGCCAAGTTCCTAGTTTCCCAAATTCCACTCAATATTGCAACAAATTACAATTACTGCAAAAAATATTATAACAGTACAAATGACAATTATTATCATTCATTACAATAACCAACACAATAGTGGTAAGTTACCATAACAATCACTGGTTAGATAAAATGAGGCCAGAATTATTGTCAACTCATTTTTTCCAATTTGACAACTTACTTTAGTTTCGTCACGTTGAAGTTACTGGCACCGCGGACTTGAACGTTCATCAAATTCAATTTGATATTCGCACCGGAAGTGGCCACCACTTCCTTCAGGAACAATGGCTCCAAAGTTGGTATATTGTACTCTGGTAGTCCTTTGTACAAGTAGGGTTTAAAGCTTTCTACGCTGTTCTTGATACAATCTCCCAGGTTTGGATCCTTTCTTTTGCAAACATGCAGGAAATCAGCTGCAATCAAAACAAACATTTCTTAATGATGTTAACATAACATCTGTAGAAGAATTTCACTGTTAAATTGCAATTATTCATCATTGTTCAATTAATATCAATTAATCTTAATAAGAAATAAAATTATGTTTGCTTTTTTAAGTGGGAGTCAAAATTGACTTTAAATAGTTAATATAAATAGTTACTAGCTAAAAAAATTTTTGGTGATAGTTCATAAAAATTATAATGTCTTAAGAAGATCTTATGATTAACATTTTATATGTTAATTATTACTGAATGGTAAGATTAATAATAATACTTATTGTTAATATTTAATGTTGAATATTAGTGTCTATATTTAATATTAATATTAAATATTAAATGTTAATATCAATATTTAATCTTCATATTAAATTTTGTGCAGTAATGTTAATATTTAATGTTAATATGAAATGTTGAATGATAATGTTAATATTTATTATTCATATTAAATACTGTACAGTAATGTTAATATTTAAAATTAATATCAAATGTTAAATGATAATGTTAATATTTAAAATTAATATCAAATCTTAAATGATAATGTTAATATTTATTATTCATATTAAACTTTGTGCAGTAATGTTAATATTTAATATTAATATCAAACGTTATATACCAGTGTTATTATTTAACATGCATAGTAAATATTAATGTCAGTATTTAATATTAATAGCCCAATTAATTAATTCACAGTTTACATAATCTACGAATTAATATTGTTTTATAAACATGACTCCGATGTTCGAAATAGTCCAATTAACTTGTAAATTGAATAACTATCGTTTTAACTATAAAAAAATGTTATTATTTATGTTATCACAATTTTTAATGTAATCCTTCCCCCAACGTTATTTGCACAAGACTAATTTTAGTACCACAAAAGGAAGATTTTGGACGATAAATTTTAAACGAAGGAAACAGGCGCCACAAAGTGATCTTTGAATATTCAGTTACGTCACTGGTCTCATTAATTCAGCGTTGAATGCTGTCGGTGATTCATTATTGTAATATGTTAATACAATTAAACGAATAATTTTATTCGGAGATCAACGGTGACAAGTGCATGGAAGTTTTACACTTAAAATAAATTGTTTATATTTATGAACGCATTATTTAGACAATCTATGATTAATCTAATACTTTCAAAAATAATTTTGTACAAATTTCTGATCTTGTTCTGATCAACATTGTTGAACTCGATGAAGAAATATGAAAGGTATAAGAAAAACTTAATAATCACAGTTTGTAAGCAAATAATTCATTTAACCTGACATCATCAACTATTAATACACAACTCAGCTTAGATCAATCTTGTAATAAATTACATGCCTCGTGCGATTACTTATTCCTATTCAAATATCTGCACTTTAAATGTTCTTTCAATAGTGTTGCTTTTAAACTGGAGTTGGAAGTGAAACATGCTGTCGTTTTTAAAAAAAGAGACAAGTTAATGTACTCTTGGAATTTTATGGTAATTGAACGAGACAAATATCGATTAGAAGCTTTGAATAATTGTGTAATTAATGCAATGGTAAAGTAAAGAATAGAAGTTTCAATTTTTACTGTTGTATATTGAGTGTTTATAAATAAGTTGTAAAAGAGGTAGACACTGTTTTTACTTAGAGGAAAATCAATCACAAACTCGGATTTGTATATAAAAACACTAGAAACAACCAATATTTACTTGAGAATGAAATGAAAAGCAGAGTAAACTTGTTCTTAAACCACCATTACAATGAAATTAATTATTTGCTTCTAAATATTGTGATTCTACCCTCACATTATATGCACACACCACTATCATTCAAGAACCACGTCACACTTATGAGAACCACTCTCATAAATATTTTCTTGAAAATAAAGAAGAAGTAAGGTAATTTGTAAATCACAATTGGAATAAAGGTTTTTTACTCTAAAAGTTATCAATCTACCCTTACACCATATCTAAACATTTCTGTCAATATTTCATCCAAAAACCCCATCACAGATCTCATAAATGTTTCCTCAAGCTAAATTTATAAGAGCACAATTTCCATTTATAAATCACAATTAAAGTAGAATTACGTGTTCACCCTAAAGACTACCAATGTACCCTTACACCATATCCAAACATTTCTGTCAATATTTCATCCAAAAACCCCATCACAGATCTCATAAATGTTTCCTCAAGCTAAATTTATAAGAGCACAATTTCCATTTATAAATCACAATTAAAGTAAAATTACGTGTTCACCCTAAAGACTACCAATGTACCCTTACACCATATCCAAACATTTCTGTCAATATTTCATCCAAAAACCCCATCACAGATCTCATGAATGTTTCCTCAAACTAAATTTATAAGAGCACAATTTCCATTTATAAATCACAATTAAAGTAGAATTACATATTCACCCTAAAGATTATCAACCTACCCTCACCTGCAAACATTCCCCAGAAAATCTCACCCAAATGTCATAATCGACCAAAAATCCCATAACAAATATAAATCTTTCCTCAAACTAAATTCGGAAGAGCACAATTTCCTACAAATCACCATTACAAATTAGAAATTCATCCTAAAGATTATTAACCTACCCTCACAACCTATCCTCTCAAAATCCCACCCAAATGTCATAATCGACCAAAAGTCTCATCACAAATATAAATCTTTCCTCAAACTAAATTCAGAATAGCACAATTTCCTACAAATCACTATTACAAATTAGAAATTCACCCTAAAGATTATTAACCTACCCTCACAACCTATCCTCTTAAAATCCCACCCAAATGTCATAATCGACCAAAAATCCCATCACAAATATAAATCTTTCCTCAAACTAAATTCAGAAGAGCTCAATTTCCTACAAATCACAATTACAAATTACAAATTCACCCTAAAGATTATTAACCTACCCTCACAACCTATCCTCTCAAAATTCCACCCAAATGTCATAATCGACCAAAAGTCCCATCACAAATATAAATCTTTCCTCAAACTAAATTCAGAAGAGCACAATTTCCTACAAATCACTATTACAAATTGCAAATTCACCCTAAAGATTATTAACCTACCCTCACAACCTATCCTCTCAAAATTCCACCCAAATGTCATAATCGACCAAAAATCCCATCACAAATATAAATCTTTCCTCAAACTAAATTCAGAAGAGCACAATTTCCTACAAATCACTATTACAAATTACAAATTCACCCTAAAGATTATTAACCTACCCTCACAACCTATCCTCTCAAAATCCCACCCAAACGTCATAATCGACCAAAAATCCCATCACAAATATAAATCTTTCCTCAAACTAAATTCAGAATAGCACAATTTCCTACAAATCACTATTACAAATTACAAATTCACCCTAAAGATTATTAACCTACCCTCACAACCTATCCTCTCAAAATCCCACCCAAATGTCATAATCGACCAAAAATCCCATCACAAATATAAATCTGTCCTCAAACTAAATTCAGAAGAGCACAATTTCCTACAAATCACTATTACAAATTACAAATTCACCCTAAAGATCAACCTACCCTCGCATCCAAACATTCCTCTCACAATCCCATGCAAATCGACCAAAAATCCCATCACAAATATAAATCTAACAATTCTCCAACCGAAGAAATATTATAATACAATTACATATCCCAGACACGATAAAATGCAATTAACTTACGCAATTGACGAGCGGACGTTGCAGAAAAGATCGCCGCAAGGACCAACACAACCGGCACGGTGTTCATCTTCAATTATTAACAATTAAATGAAAATTCCAAAGTTTTTCAACGATACGTTCGATGTGGAAAAGAACAGCAGGGTTGTTCCGTCACCCACGAACGATCAGATGGCTGGACTTGAAATGAACACGGTGGAGGTCAGCCCCAAGTCCTTATAGATCTACCTTTATCCCCCCTCTGACCGGTTGTTTCTCGTTGTTCGTCGATGATACCCGCTCCAGAGCATCCAGATCAACGTGATGGAGTACATCACGAATTCTGGACATGTGATTCGTGGCTACATGTGCAATTCCGAGTGTGTGTGTATGCGTGTGGATGTGGTGTGCAAGAGTCTCCTACGTCGGAAGTTATGCTGGAAACATGATGAGGTGTGATTTTAACTGGTTTCGAAGAAGTTATGTATATTTTTAATGTGGTTGAGTGTGTAAGAGGCTTTTGGTTGAACTTTAATTATTTTAGTCATTAATTAGGCTTAGTGTTTTTATCTTGGTAAGTTTAGAGTGCTGGAGGTTGAGGTTGGAGGTTAAATGGAGTCGTGTTTTATTAGTTTGATTTAGGGTTTTTTTGTATTACTTGGGATTTTTTTACTATTTTATTATTTTATTATTTTACTGTTTTACTATTTTCTTATTTTACTGTACTACTATTTTACTATTTTACTATTTTAATGTTTTATTATTTTATTATTTTATTATTTTACTATTTTACTATTGTATTATTTTACTATTGTATTATTTTACTATTTTACTATTTTACTATTTTACTATTTTACTATTTTACTATTTTACTATTTTACTATTTTACTATTTTACTATTTTACTATTTTACTATTTTACTATTTTACTATTTTACTATTTTACTATTTTACTATTTTACTATTTTACTATTTTACTATTTTACTATTTCACTGTCTCAACAGTCAATGTGTTAAAATATAAACCGTTCATACAGTAATCGATTAAAATTTTATGGACGATATATGCACACGTTTTCTGTAACTACGGTGTAAATCCAGTAAGTATTATTCAAATTATCGGAAGTAATTATACAATTCACCTAGATATCGCATATACAATGTATACGTTTCGCAAAAACTAAGGATCTTTTCTTACAAGGAACAGGTGTATGTACGCCCTCGAAGATCGTTTATTCATTCTGAAAGAGCAATTCTGTGTTCAACCACTAATTAGTATGTAAAGGAAACCTCCTAATGCGTCTGGAACGTGAAATTTTTTATTAAAACATAGGAATATATTGTTTATAATTACATATTTGAAGCATACTAACATATCTATCTAGATATTTATGTATCATACTTCTCCATGAAAGCATTTAACCTACAACTCACGATTATAAATTTTTAATCAAAACGTAGCTTAATTTTAATATTAATTCAACTGACAATTAAAAATCTAATTCTGAAGATCTAAGAAACCTAAAAAATTAAAAAATCTAATTCTAAATTATTAAAACAACTCCAATTATATAAATAACTTATAAAAAGAAGTAAAAATAATTCGAATATTTCAAGATATAATTAAGTTATGATATAAGTAAAATAGCACATTATACCACACGACATAAAAATGAATTCATAACAAAAAATGTCTGTCATCAACGTTTTAATGAATACTGAAGAATAAATTAGAAATGTTGAGCACGTATCAGGAGATTCACGACCATCGCGTACATTGAGAATAAGTCGAAGGTCTGCGAACTGCTTTAATTGCCGTTTCAGGAGATTTGGTGTAAAAGGGACTTGAACGTTGATCTTGAACCTTGAACACGCGATGGTGACGCGTTTCCTGGTGATTAAACGTTTTATGGTGTTTTCTTGTGTTAAAAGTACGAGAAGCTGATTTTTAAGTTCAGCTATCTCGTTTCTGTGACGTCATTTATAAGTGTGTATAAGTTGGTATAATAAAGGACGTGATAAATTTTTGTAGGGAAAATGGCGTCGCAGGGGAAAGCGGTGTCTTGTCAATTTGATAGTGGATTGTAAATTTGCAAAAGAATTTGAAGAATTTGGAGATTTGAAAATTTGGGGGTTTGGGGATTTGAAGATTTGTAAATTTGGGGATTTAGGGATTTGCAGATTTGAGAATGTGGGGATTTAGGGATTTGGAGATTTGAAAATTTGGGGATTTAGGAATTTGGAGATTTGAGAATTTGGGGATTTAGGGATTAGAAGATTTGAGAATTTGGGGATTTAGGGATTTGGAGATTTCAGAATTTGGGGATTTAGGGATTTTGGGATTCGATAATTTGGGGATTTAGGGATTTGGAGATTTGAGAATTTGGGGATTTGAGAATTTGGGGATTTAGGGATTAGAAGATTTGAGAATTTGGGGATTTAGGGATTTGGAGATTTGAGAATTTGGGGATTTAGGGATTTGGAGATTTGAGAATTTGGGGATTTAGGGATTTGGAGATTTGAGAATTTGGGGACTTAGGGATTTGCAGATTTGAGAATGTGGGGATTTAGGGATTTGCAGATTTGAGAATGTGGAGATTTAGGGATTTGGAAACTTGAGAATTTGGGGATTTAGGGATTTTGAGATGTGAGGATTTGAAGTTTTAGGAATTTAGAAATGTGAGGATATGGGGTTTTAAAAATTTGGAAATTTGATAATTTAGCAATTTGAGAATTTGGGGCTTTGAGAGTATGGAAATTTGAGAGTTTGGGGATTTAGGAATTTGGAAATTTAGAAATTCGGAGATTTAAGAATTTGGGGATTTAGGAATTTGGAGATGTTAGGATTTGAAGATTTAGGAATTCGGAGAGGTGAGAATTTGGAGTTTTAGGAATTTGGAGATGTCAGGAATTTTAGAGATATGGAAATTTGATACGTTAGGAATTTAAGAATGTGAGATTTTGAGAATATGGAAATTTGAGAGAAGTTGAAGATTTAAGAATTTGAAAGTTTGAGAATTTGGAAATTTGAAAGTTTATAAACGTAATGATTTAGAAATAACTATTTCTAATACTCCTAACACAAAAATTCATATATTAATTAAGGAGGACACTTTTGTTTTTCACCGTCATATGTAGATACAAACAAGGCCTAACAGGAATGTTGAGTACTTTGAATACGTGATCCTCGACACGTTCTGCGTTCATTGACCGTACTCACGTCGACGTCCCTAAAATGGTACCTTTAAATCAAAATATGTACTTAAACGTATTCTACAGAAATTTAAATGTAAAATTTCAAGCTTGCACAATATTCACCATCATAAGTGTTGCTCACGCAATAAAATATTTAAAACTTCCTTAAAGTAGAAATAAAAAAAAACATGGACTCTTGTAATTTATACCAAAATTACTACATCCTCTATATTTCTACAAACATTATAAATTCTTGTAAAATTTCAACCTATAAACCTTCAAATTTCTATAAAACAAAATTTTATTTAAAAATATGAAAAATACAAAAAATTTCTAAATTTCAAAGAAAGGAAGTTGAAAGATTTTTAAGTATCCTTATGTACTTATAGTAGATAATTCTTGTGTCTGTAATTACAGTTATTATATTTGAAAGCAAAAATAAATTATGCATATTAGAAAGAAAAACATACGGTACCTTGACCCTGTCCTTCAAAGACGTCATCGAAACGTCGACAGGTTGTTCGTACCCGTGTCTTCTTGGAAATATAAAGATAAAAGAGATGTTACGTTGTTAGAATATCATATGAAAGATGATTCTTCCTGCTTTACTATGCGATTGCTTCTTTGAATGCACCACATCAGAGTTTCGCGAATTCCACGTCCTCTTCGACATTTTCTGCATAAAATTGGCTTTTGTGAAAAATATTTTTGTTCAGAAAATATCAGGGTTAGATGACTAATATTATTTTCGACGATCATTGTTAACTGTTGATATTTTTTGGTATTTCTGCAAAAATATTGTGAAAATATGATAGCTATTATATAAATTTGATGATGTTGTTTAATTTGAGCTGTGATAAAGTTGTAAATAAATCCATTACTTAGGTGATAATTAATTATTTAATTATAATAAAATATAATACAATAAATAGTATAATAACTATAGTCAAATGAACAGTATAATATAAAATATATTTAATGTATTCTAAGATAGAATATTAAAAACATCACATATTATTAATTAAAAAATAATATTATTATTTAATATTCTAAAAAAAACAATCAATGCAAAAATCATTATAATTGTATAAAAAAAACAGATCTTAATCCTTACTCTTTAAATTTATTGATAAATATATAATACAATAATAGATGCATATAATAATCATATTATATAAATTGAATTTATATTACACTCACTAATTTGACTTATTGAATTTGTTGTATTATATTGAATTATTAAACGCTTAAAATTGTTACATAAAACTGATGCATATTAAAAATCGCTGAATGCACAAGAATGAATTTTTTGAACGTGCAGTTTATGCAGATTAATTTTTTGAACGAGATTACAGCATCCAAAAGTGAAAAAATAAAAAATATGCCAAGTTAAATCACCGGATTTCTCCAGAAAATTTTCTCGGATCATTATACGCAAAACGTAGGAGGATAAATAATATTATAACGTCGAATCCAGAAACCAGATAACCGCGTCAGATTTTAATGAGACGAACAGGAACGGAATACAGCATTTATGAATATAAAAACGTCCAGTTGAAATTGAACAGTAAGAGAAAAATAAATTCAAGGAATACCAGTGTTCTGAACGATGTGATTTGAATCATGAATTATTGAATAAGTTTTTATCACGAATCATGTTTACACTTCAGTACTTCCAACGGTTTACTTCGAAATGATCTACCTTCGTTGAGAAAAAAAAACCGGTGTTCAACGCCTTTGTATATCGATAATTCGATAATCGTAAATTCATCTAACGAAAGGATAATTACATTCCATTTCTTTCAGTGAATCGATCGTAGGATTCTGAAAATGATAGACACGTTTCGATCACGCACGTTTCATTTGTTATTCATGAAAATCGGTATGAAAACATGACATGATATATGAATGAATTTTCAAATTAGTGTAGACCTAATTGATTGTGGAAATTAATGAGGATCTCGTGTAAGATTAATGATGTACCGGAAACGAATAATTATTTTCTGCGATTTGAATTCTGAACTTGTTCAAGTAGGTGAATATAGGTGAAAATAGATGTTACAGATAGAACTTGTTATAGTTTGTGAAGTTGTTTGTATAGAAATTAAATTTAACGAATGTGGTACTCGAAATCTTTTATAGTAAAATTTTAGGGGTAGTTTTTATAAAATTGATAATGCAATGAAGTAAATTAAAAAACAATAATATTCTTGCTACACCTACAAATTATACATCAAATTTAATTTATACAGAAATAAAGTTCGACAAGTACAATAATTGAAGTAGATATTGGAATTTTAGGGGTAGTTTTTACGAAATTGATAATGGAATAACATAAATTAAAAAATAATAATATTTTTGCTATGCAGGAAAATTATATTTGAAGTTCAATTTATAAAAAAAAACTGTGCTCTCGCTATAAACAAATTCTGCAATAAAAAATGTTAGAAAACAGAAAAAAATACGAATTAAAGCACATGCAGATTTAGAAATTGAATTATGGATTTAAAAAGAGCAATTCACTCGAGATGATCAATTAATGAGATGCAAAGGTTGCTCGACTCTCTTGTAATCATTATGCAATAATAACTGCATTATGTGACCGATCATTTTGGCGAGTTATACAATGCAAAGATGGTTGATTATGTCAATATTAGTCGACAGATGAAATGATCTTGCATGTCTCTGGAGATTAATTATTCTTCATGTTGCTTCTTTTTAATGATTTTTCCTTGTTAATATAATTTCCTAGTCACGGTTCTCGCTACGGATTACGATTAGGAATTACCATTGAATCAATAGATCATGTTATCTGTTTTAATAGGCTATTGATCATTCGCTGCATGTTAAAATAGTTTCGACATTAATATAGCTTTTGTGGAAGAGAAAGATATAGTTATTGTATTAATATTCAGGAGGTGATAAATCTTGCTGGCCAATTTTGTTTCTTAATTTGGAAATGTGGGTAGTGGAGAATTCGACGTCTGGAATTTTGAGGATTGGAGATTTTGGGGATTTTGGGGATTTTGGGGACTTAGGGATTTGGGGATTTGTGGGTTTGGAGATTTTGGGGATTTGGGATATGAAGGATTTGGGGATTTGTAGATTTAGGGATTTGTAAATTTAGGGATGTGTAGATTTGGGGATTTGTAGATTTAGGGATGTGTAGATTTGGGGATTTGTAGATTTGAAAATTTGTAGATTTTGAAGATTTATGGATTTGTAAATTTGTGCATTTATGGATGTGTAGATGTGTGGATGTGTGGATATGTGAATGTATGGATGTGTGGATGTGTGGATGTGTGGATGTGTGGATGTGTGGATGTGTGGATGTGTGGATGTGTGGATGTGTGGATGTGTGGATGTGTGGATGTGTGGATATGTGAATGTATGGATGTGTGGATGTGTGGATGTGTGGATGTGTGGATGTGTGGATGTGTGGATGTGTGGATGTGTGGATGTGTGGATGTGTGGATGTGTGGATGTGTGGATGTGTGGATGTGTGGATGTGTGGATGTGTGGATGTGTGGATGTGTGGATGTGTGGATGTGTGGATGTGTGGATGTGTGGATGTGTGGATGTGTGGATGTGTGGATGTGTGGATGTGTGGATGTGTGGATGTGTGGATGTGTGAATATGTGGATTTGTACATTTGTACATTTGTACATTTGTAGATTTATGAGTGTAAAAATTTAAAAATTTATAAAATTTGGAATGTGAGAATTTGAAAATTATATAATATATTTGCAAATTTATAAATCTAAAAGCTTGTTGTTTATACAAAATGTTTATACAAACTTATCATCTAACAATAAAATCAATATTTAAACACCAAATCATCTAACCTAAATATTATTTAATATAATCATACGTTCATTTAACAATTATAAATTGAAAATTGGAAATAAAGAAAGTTGTAATCATTCAGAACACGATATCTTTAAAAACTAAACTATTCACAATTATGACTTCCTCCATTTTCATTCTTCAATTAGTCACGCTAATACAATTACATGTACTGTTACTCTCAAAAATATTAAATAATATAATTCAACAATATACGTGCAATAATTTAAGGCATACATTCGATTAGTCAATAATAATTGACATTTTACATCCATAACATTTGAGAAAAGTACACTTGATACTTTAATAATAATAATACATACTTAGCAAAATTATTGTATTGTAAATAAACAAAATATCGTAATTTACAACAAATTCACATATTCAACAAAACTGTATCAAGTATTATTAATTCTACTATAATTAATATACTAAAACAAAATTATGATGTGTTTCTTTACTATAATTTTTGTTTCAATTAAATTTTACAATATTTTATAATAAATAATTTGCACACACCTAACAAGGTTTTATAAAGTTATTAATTTTTCTGTGATATAGCTTCATGTTCTAATTAAAAAATTAATTCTTTAAATTTGATTTGTTATAACTTTTTACCTTAATTTCTGTATTAATTGAATGTTACAATCTTTTATAATAATTAATATACATCCAGGTAACAAGGTTGTACGAAGTTATCAATTTCTCCACGAGTTAATTTCACACTCTAATTCAAGAATTAATTCTCAAAGAGTTGTTCTTAATTTTTCAAGTTTTTCTTAATATGTTTTTAAAGTAATTTCTGTATTACATGAATGTTACAATTTTATGTAATCAATTACACATACGTAACAAGATCGTATAAAATTATTAATTTTTCTATAATCATTCTAATTCGAAAATCAATTCTGATGTTCTCCTCTTTTACTTTGTATATTAATTGAACATATTTTATAACAAGCATTCACACATTTAACGAGACCAATACTAATAATCCATTTTAACTCGAGCACTAAAAAAGAGCTAATGGCCATTTAAAAAATGGTAATGTATCCATTTAATTTAATTTTCGCAGCGATTGAACATTCGTTTCTCTCCGTTAAGTGGTTACCCGACGAAAAATTCTTCCGTTTCACGGAAATAAAAATTTCGATCCTTGAATTCAAGGCAAAAGTTGAATGACTTCGACGACGACACGCGAGACGCCATTTTGTTCGTTTTAATCGGTGAGCCACGCATCGTATGGTACTTGAGCAAAGATCTTTTCAACAAAGGTCGACATTACTTGGACCAATTTCCGCCTGAGATCCGGTTTCATCTCTTTCAACAGTTCCTGGCTGTTTGTGTTAATGAACAGGTTCAACGCGGCGACTGAAATTATTTCAGAAAAAAAGTGTCATTAAACTTAATCGTCGTCTAATTACACTTTCAAATTATTCGAACGATTCTCAAAGCAGACAGTGTTGTTTCAACATTCATGGTGCTACACTTTGCATGAATATTTCAGTAACTTTTTAATTCGTTCCTCGCACATTATAAAATGTTGGGGAAAAAAATTATTCGACTCGTTTTGGAAATTTAAATTTTTAACGCCAGATTTTTTGCTTCGAACAAAAATCGCTTGTCGGTGTATTTTACAAGTATAAATAATCTTTGCATAAATAATAGATTTGCAGATGACTTTGAAAATGTTCGTTTTAGAAAATTTATTTTGTGTCTCCTTTTGCACGATAACTTGATTTTTTGTCATGTCGCTGTCAGAGATGGTGATATGATAAAATTACTTACGAATTATAGCGTTACTGTCGCGAATGTTCTCAACGCCCATTTTAATATTCTGCACGCTGAAGTCCATTTTCAGTTGTTGCAACCTTAAATAATAGCGACCTTGGTAGGAGAATGGTCTTGCCCTAATGAACACCTTGGCCTTAACACCCTCTGCGAACAAAAAGAGTGATTACATTTTTAATGATATACTTATCCTTCGTTTCATTTGCTATTCATGTATTTTCGAAATCACAGTGATTATTTTTGGGCTAATTATTTGAAGGCTTGTATTGTTATTAACATTTAATATTCATGACATTTCCTGTTTGATATATTTAACGTTCGTGACATTTTATGGTTAGTATGTTTAATATATCTTACATTTCACGTTTAACACATTTAATATTTGTCACATTTCATGTTCAAAATATTTAATATATGTGATATTTCATATTTATAACATTTTATTCTTCAAATTTGATGTTTGTAATATACAATACTTGAAATATTTATAATTTGTCAGGTTTAAAATAATATTAAAAATATTTTGTCTGTTTTGTACTGAATGTTTTAAATTTCACATAAAAAAGACATGTAATATGTAATAAAGTTAAATATCTAATATTTGTGATACAACATATGTAAAATATTTAATATTTACTAAATTTAACATATTTTACATTTGATATTTAAAAAAATATAACATATTAATATATTAACAAATAATCCATCTAAAAAAGAATGAAGTTCAGTTTAAAATACAGGAAATGCCTTTACCTAACCTAATCTTATCTCTACCTAACCTTAAAGAGTGCCTTTACCTAACCTAACCTAGTTTCTATAACAAAATGTCCTTCAGACTTTTATCATTTTAAATTTTGCAAAGCAAAATATAAATAAAATATCGAAGAACTTACGCTGCACTTCAACGTAAATTGCATAAACTGCATGTGTGTTATACTTTGATGTAAATTTCATTAATTGCACATATGTCATACTTTAACGTAAGTTGCATAAATGTTACACTTTGACGTAAATTGCATAAATTGCATATGTATTCCACATTAAGGAAAATTGTATTAATTACACACATGTAACTCTTTCACGTAGATTGCATAAATTGCATATATGTTACGCTGTAACGTAGATTGCATAAATTGCATATGTGTTGAACATATATTGTACTAATTGCATATATGTTATAATTTAACATATGTATAAATTGAATATGTGTTACAACTACCAAGTCGTACAAATTTCACAATTTTGCAATTTTATTTACCAATCAAACCTATAAATATAAAAAAATTATAATATAAATTGTAATATAAATTGTAATATAAATTGTATTATAAATTCTTATATAAATTGTAATATAAATTGTAATAAAAATTGTAATAAAAATTGTAATATAAATTGTAATAAAAATTGTAATAAAAATTGTAATAAAAATTGTAATCAAAATTGTAATAAAAATTGTAATATGAATTGTAATATAAATTGTATTATAAATTTACAAATTTCAACTCACACATAACCAACTACAAAAATTGCGAAGTTCCCTATATCTTCACTCCACATATTCAAGCTTCTAATAGACAATGAACTAGTTGTTCTCGAATAAAACTAGGTTACTAGTGGGGAGAAGTACGAATTAATGGGA
Source organism: Megachile willughbiella (assembly GCA_945859595.2). Taxonomy (NCBI): domain Eukaryota; kingdom Metazoa; phylum Arthropoda; class Insecta; order Hymenoptera; family Megachilidae; genus Megachile; species Megachile willughbiella. Next base: position 8,401,674 of record OX243807.1, read on the forward strand.
TTCGAAAGGCGTCACAAAGACCGCGTTTCATGACTGTTAACGGGCAATTATACTTTGAAAGATAGTCGAAGGTTGTAATAGAGCATCGTTCGGTGAAATGGCGTCGAGTAAAAGTTGACTTTCACCGCCGACGCAATGCAAATTTGTATTCGGTTGACTTTTCGAATGAGACATGTCAAACGACGAAAACAATGGAGAAACTTCGAAATAACTTCACCTGATATATGTTGTTCTCAGACCCTAAAAAGTTCCAATTTTTGTCGCGTGGTTTGAAGAGAACGTAAAATTTCAAGGTTCGTCTTTGTGATCCAGTTCAGATCGCATACTTGTAAGAAACACAGATGTAGGTATTTACATGTGAATGGTACCATTGACCTCAAACGCATTCGCCTTGCAGAATGCAACCTGCTCGATGCAGCTGCATTTCTGTGTTTGCTAGGTACATTGTATTTGAAAGATAATTTTATAACCTTTGGGAACAATTGTTAGGCTTTTTTTATAGGAATTTTGCTGCATTTTTAGTATGTGTGGAGTTTAGGTAATTTATGTTACATATGCAATTAATGCAATTTATATTACGATGCATATATAATTTATACAATTTACGTTATAGGGTAATGTATGTACATGTCATTTATTCAATTTGTGCTAAGTATGTCGTAAGTAATTTATGCAATTTATGTTTAAGAGTCGTTTAGATGTAATTAACTCAATTTATGTTCGAATTTTATGAATTGAACAATTGAAGAATTGAAGAATTGAACAACTGAAGAATTGAAGAATTGAAAAGTTAAAAAATTGAAAAATCGACAAAATGAAAAATTATAAGTGTCAAATCGAAAAATGGAAAATAGAAAACTTGAAAAATTGAAGAATCGACAAAATTAAAAATTATAAAAGTGCCCAATCGAAAAATAGAAAATAGAAAACTTCAACAATTTCTAAATCAACTTCCAAATACACAATTCTATAAATCTGAAAATCTAAAAATCTCTAAAGTTCAATTTCAAATACATATATTGCACATCAACGAAAGAATTATTGCACTTTAAACTCCATCCATAAACAACCTTCTAAATACATCAAAATATGTAAATTCTTACCATATTCTCCCCAATAATCTCCAGCACCGCTAGCTTTTACCAAAAGTAAAGTTCCACTGGATCTATATTTCGCAGCAGCTCTGATCTTCGGAATACTTAAAGCTAATTGTAATTGCACTTCGTCATCCGATATCCTGGTCCTCAGTCCAGTCACTCGTAACGTGGATACTCCTTTCGCGGTTATATTTTTGAATTGTGCTCTGTATCCTTCGGGTCCACCGCCGACAGAGATGTGAAGCTCGTCAAGGATGATTGGCTCCACTTCAGGGTAGCCCAATTGTGGTAAACCTGCAAGAAACGTGTGGTTAATTAACACATTTTCTTCTTTATTTCTGGTGTAAGGTCGTTGCAATTTCCTGTTGGTTTTTAATCAACGTGATTTTGTAGTTACTTTGTTCTTATGGTAATTGAAATGAATGCTTGGGAATTTAGATTTCTGGAGAGGATTATTTTATTGTTTATCAATTCTTCAAATTTGGGTATTTGGATATTTGGAAATTAAGTTGTGACATTTTTTAATTATTAGGTAGAATTCTAGATTCTCAAATTGTAAAGTAAGTTGTCAAGTTTTGGAATTTTTGTGCTTACTAATTTTGGAGTCTTCAAGTTTATGAATTTTCAAAAGGAAGTTTATAAAATTTCCAAATTTCCAAGGTTCCAAATTCTCAAATACCTATTTCCTACATTTCTAATTCCTAAATCTCCAATTCCTACATTTCTAATTTCTAAATTCCCAATTCCTACATCCCCAAATCCTACATCCCCAACTCCTACATTTCCAATTCCTACGTTTCTAATTCCTAAATTCCCAATTCCTACATACCCAATTCCTACAACCCCAATTCCTACACCCCCGATTCTTACATCCCCAATTCCTATATCCCCAATTCCTACATCCCCAATTCCTACGTTTCAAATTCCTAAATTCCCAATTCCTACGTTTCTAATTCCTAAATTTCCAATTCCCACGTTTCCAATTCCTAAATTCCCAATTCCTAAATTTCCAATTCCTACATCCCCAATTCCTATATCCCCAAATCCTACATCCCCAACTCCTACATTTCCAATTCCTACGTTTCTAATTCCTAAATTCCCAATTCCTACATACCCAATTCCTACAACCCCAATTCCTACACCCCCGATTCTTACATCCCCAATTCCTATATCCCCAATTCCTACATCCCCAATTCCTATATCCCCAATTCCTACATTCCCAATTCCTACGTTTCTAATTCCTAAATTCCCAATTTCCACGTTTCCAATTCCTATATCCCCAATTCCTACATTCCTAATTCCTACATCCCCAATTCCTACATCCCCAATTCCTATATCCCCAATTCCTACATTCCCAATTCCTACGTTTCAAATTCCTAAATTCCCAATTCCTACGTTTCTAATTCCTAAATTTCCAATTCCCACGTTTCCAATTCCTAAATTCCCAATTCCTAAATTTCCAATTCCTACATCCCCAATTCCTATATTCTCAATTCCTACATCCCCAATTCCTACATCCCCAATTCCTACATCCCCAATTCCTACATCCCGAATTCCTACATTTCTAATTCCTAAATTTCCAACACCCCCATTGCTAAATCCCTAATTCCCAATTCCCAAGCCCCCAATTACCAAATTCCCAGTTCCCAAATCCCCAAATTCCCAGAACCCCAATTCCCAAGCCCCAAATTACCAATTTCCCAGTTCCCAAATCCCCAATCCCAAATCCCCAAATTCCCAGAACCCCAAATCCAAAATCCCCAAATCCTAAATCCAAAATTCGACTCTTGAAAATTCCCAAATTTACATACCTAAATTAAAAATTTTCCAAATACCCAAATTCCCAAATTCTCCCCTGCAAAAATTCCCAAAACCCCCTATAACCCACGCCAAATACCACACTATCATACCAGGGTACCCAAAGCACCTCACATAAGTAATCCTACTCACGCCACTGCCATAACGTTTCAATTGTATTCAAACATCCGAACGCCCGTATAGAAAGTCCCTCAAATGAAATTAATTTATCAAACCTCGATATGCTAAACAGAACTGTAAACTCTCTTTCGGTGAAAGGAATATGGCGACATAACACTGCTCAAAACTATGCACCACATATTTCTATATCCATAAGAATAATCGAAAGTAGTAGCCGAAAAAGTGTTGATCGAAATGATCGATCGAAAAGGTATATTTAATTCCCACGAGATTGAAACGATAGCATGTTTTATTCAATCTACGTCGGAACATCAAACCTATTTCCATGATGTTTGTCTTGTAGAGCGCGAAGAATGTAGGACACTGGGTGACCATTCGAATACACCGTTATAACCTGCTTCTTTACCGCCAAGTTTTCTTCTCTTTTTTTTTCCTCTTTCTGTTTACTGCTTTTCAACCACGTGTGTATCGGGATTCGTGACTTTCGACTTCCGTATTTTTCTTCGCTCGAATTCTACTTTTGGGAAATGGGTACGCGAAACTTGAGTGACATGATTTATGTAATGTTCAGAGAGATTTGTGTAGTTAATTAATATTATCAGGAATAAAAGACTTGAACTGTATTAAATATTTAAGATACTGAACTATATTAAACATATAAAATTTGCAAAATTTGAAAGAAGATTAAAAAATTTTGTACATTGAGAATTTGCAAAGTATCAAATTTGAAAATTGTAAATTTTGTAATGTAGAAGTCTTGAAATTAGGAAACTGGCAATAAGCAAATTTGCCAAATTAAGAAAGAAAATTTAGGGATTTGTTATATGAGTATTTGGAAAATTATAAATTAAAAATTTCGATATTTGCAAGATTGAAAATTAAATTTCAAAATTGAATAATTTCATAATTCAGATATGTAGAAGTCTACACCTCCCAAAACAACAAATCTTCAAATATCAAAATTTCCAAACTGATATAAATAAAAAACCATAACAGCCTATGATAAAAAATGTACAACTCCATCAATTCTCTTCACACGTCCCCGTTTCACCTACAACTTCACAGCACGCGAATATAAGTCAAGGACAAAAATTAAAACGTAAATAGCAAATAATATACCAAAGTATACCAGAATAGACTAAAATATACCAAAGAGTACTAAAAAGGTAAAAAAGAAGAAATATTCGAATGCTCTCACCGTGACGGAAGTGTTCAGTGAGGACGTTGACCGACCTCGCTAAACAGCTCTCCACATCGTGGTCCCTCCTGGAGCACGGTTCCAAAAACTCCAAGCCCCTGTATCTGCCCATGGCTTGTACATCTAGGAACAACAACGAACACGCGCACAACAACAACCCGAAGCTCCTGGTCATCATCCTGTGTTCCTATTTCCGTTGGACGTTAACCGAGCAACTCGAACGAATTTCTCCGCGTGGAATGACCGACGAACAGGGATGAGCCAGGCCTTATAGCACCTTGACATTGCCCCCCGCTATGCCTTCGAGGCTGCCACTGTTCGAGGACAGGATAGAATCCAGCTACGGGAGATTCTTCGCTATCCCTACCCAAGGACTTTCTTCCACGCTGCGATTATTTTCCGAAACTGTATTATATCATTTCTTCTTTTCAGGTCGTTCGGTGCTTTTGCGAATGGATGTGTCCATTTTGCATTTTTCGAGAAGTGGCTCTTCAAGAATTGTTATCTTTTACTCTGTGTGTTGGTAGTAATATCTCTATAGGCTGCAAATATAAGTTGTCAGCAATGATAGAATGTACACTGTCTTTTGTTTAATGGGTTCGTTGTCGTGCAGTTACTGGCGATGCACGTGGCGACGTACAGTAACGCGTCTTTCTCAAATATATTATACTTCATATTCTGTAATTACTTTTCCTAAATAAACCTTTTATATATAATATTAATCCCTGCAAAACTCTGTCACTGTGTAATCTTTGGTTCATTGTACTTGTATGTCTTCTTTGTGTAATCTTTGGTTCATTGTACTTGTATGTCTTCTTAGTGTAATCTTGGGTTCATTGTACTTGTATGTCTTCTTTGATATCTTGTATTCTACATATTCTTTAGTACCTTGTATGGACAATTGTTTGGCACCTTGTATTCTGTGTATTCTTTGATACCTTGTACTCTATTATACTGTTTGGTACCTCGTATTTCATATATTCCTTGCTACCTTGAAGATTTATTGTAAATAATACAGTTTGCATGTTTCTTAACCTTCTTCCTATTTGACCTCATCAATATTGGCACTCTTCGAGTTCGTTCAAAATCATGGTATTATTTCTTCTTTCGGAAGGATTTTTGTCATCATAACCGAATGATTTTGGGAACTGAGGAAATGCAGGGACCATTTTGTATTTTTTGAAGGACTCTTCAAGAATATTCTTGGTACGTTGATTTATTATAACAATTACCTTACATAATTTATATAAATAATACAGTTTGTATACTTCTTACTCTTCTTATTTGACTTCATCAATGTTGATATGCGTATTAACTCCAAATTTTAAATGAATCCTTACAAAGTGTATTCTCCATTTTTATGGATATATAATAGCACTCTTCAAATTCTTACTGTATTGATCATGTACTGATTATATCATTGTATGCAAGGTCTAAAATTGAACAGAATAGAAAAACAAGAATGTCGCTTACCGAATGATAACTCAGTCGGTAAAACAGTGACGTTGCCGGTGATTTCAATGCTTTCGAATTCGAATATGCAATGAATGGTGATTTTAATGCTCGCGCTGCAATACAAAATGGCGACCATTGATGCTGATGATCTCTGATTGATAATCTTTTCAAATTCTCGAATCCCCAAATTTATATATCTTTAAATTCTAAGTCTTCAACATCTTAAATTTCTACATTCTCAAAATTCTTGAATTTTCATGTTCCCAAATTCTCAAATCTCCAAATTCTTAAAGCCGTAAATTCTCAAACCCCCAAATTCTCATTTCCCCTAATTCTCAAATCCCCAAATTTTCAAATTTCTAATCTCTCAAATTTTCAAATTCTGAGACCCTCAAATTCTCAAACCCCCAAATTCTCAAATTCCCAAATCTTCAAATCCCCAAATTCTTAAACCCCCCAAACTCTCAGATTCACAAACTTCCAAACTCCCAAATATTCCAAATCTCCAAATTCTCAAATTTCCAAATGCTCAAACCCCCAAATTCACAAATCCCCAAATTTTCAAATTCTCAGAACCTCAAATTCTCAAACCCCCAAATTCTTAAACCCCCCAAGCTCTCAGATTCACAAACTTCCAAACTCCCAAATATTCCAAATCTTCAAATTCTCAAATCCCCAAATTTTCAAATTTCCAATCTCTCAAATTTTCAAATTCTCAAACCCCCAAATATTCCAAATCTCCAAATTCAAACCTTTCAAATCCCCAAATTCTCTCACATTCCTGCACACAATTCTTCCATCAACGATTTACTTTTTCTTCGTCAAAAGCACCGTTTAAGAATTTCTCAAGTGCCAGAAATGTCCACCTACCATTCTTACCACGAAGAACATTAACAGAGAACATAGAGTTTTATTCTTCTGTCAAGATAGCTGTTCGCCTTGAGAAGTTGACGGTCCTTGACCTCGCATTCTTATGGTGCATTCATGAACATCTTCACGACGATTCTCATCGAGTGTTATCGATAATTTCCTTTTGTACAAAGCCGAACAAAAGAGAGATCTTTAAGATAACGGATCGTTGCAACAATTCTGTTGGAAATCGTTAACACGCTATTATGAATTCTGCAACCGTGTGAAGAAAAGTATTACGGTTCGATTATCGTCATAACGATCGATCATGACCGATTCCGATCGTGATCGTGTGTTACGGTGCTTATTAACGGTGCTTAACATTCTTTTCTAAGCGCGTTCGACATCGGTGACGTTTTTGCGCCATGTACGCTTACTTTTTACGTACATGTGCGGTAGCAGGTTTATCTAGGAAAATTAATTATGCAGAAGGAAAAGGATACAATGTTGTGTCGATTTTTAGTACTGTTTTAAATTTACATATTATTCGAGGTTAATTTTTGAAATTATGGTTTATTGAGGCGGTAGGTTTAGAATTTGGGGATTTGGGAATTTGGAGATTTAGGAATTTGACAATTTGGGAAATTTAGAAATTTAGGAATTCGAGCATTTGTGGAATTGGGGGAGTTAGGAACTTAAGGGTTTAGAAATTTGGAAATTTAAGAATTTGGAGTTTTGAGAATTTGGAGATTTAGGAATTTGGGGACTTAGGAATTTGGCAATTTGTGAAATTTAGAAATTTAGGAATTCGAGCATTTGTGGAATTGGGGGAGTTAGGAACTTAAGGGTTTAGAAATTTGGAAATTTAGGAATTTGGAGTTTTGAGAATTTGGAGATTTAGGAATTTGGCAATTTACTCAGTTGGAAGTTTTAGAATTTGGGGTTTTCAGAATTTGGGGAGTTAAGAATTTGACAATTTGGGAAATTTAGAAATTTAGAAATTTGAGCATTTGTGGAATTGGGGGAGTTAGGAACTTAAGGGTTTAGAAATTTGGAAATTTAGGAATGTGAGGTTTTGAGAATTTGGAGATTTAGGAATTTGGGGACTTAGGAATTTGGCAATTCGGAAATTTAGAAATTTAAGAACTTGAGCATTTGTGGAATTGAGGGAGTTAAGAACTTAAGAGTTTAGAAATTTGGAAATTTAGAAATTTGGTGTTTTCAGAATTTGGAGATTTAGGAATTTGGCAATTTGCTCAGTTTGAAGTTTTAGAATTTGGGTTTTCAGAATTTGGGAAGTTAAGAATTTGACAATTTGGGAAATTTAGAAATTTAAGAACTTGAGCATTTGTGGAATTGAGGGAGTTAAGAACTTAAGGGTTTAGAAATTTGGAAATTTAGGAATTTGGGGTTTTCAGAATTTGGAGATTTAGAACATTTGGAAGTTTATTGACAATTATCAATAGTACAATATTTATTCAATATATACAATATCTATATCTTGTTATATCCAAGATATATGTGTAGCATAATTACTACTACGAAATTTATGTATACATATAAAATATAAAAATTCAATACCTACATTATCCTTGTCGTACTATGAGTTTTATGACTAAAATTGTTTAAAGTTTTATTATTTGTTTGATCACAAGATGATTCTTGTGAAGTCCATCATGTGATAGTACATTTAACAATTGTATTACATACATATATCCTATAGTATGTATTACAATATTTATTACACACATATTGCATTATGCACATTAACCAAGCAAAATAAAAGTTCAACAAGGTTAAAATTTTCAACACAGTTTTCTTCTAACATATGCAATTACTATTTACATGTTTATGAAATTGCAAATAAACAATGTCTATATCATGTTATTAGTTAATATACTAAATTATATTTTTACAGTGAACAAAGCTATTTTTATTTTGTGAATTATTTTGATTCTCTTAGAGTATCATTCTTTAAACATGAATGCTTGAAAATGAATATTAAGGGATAATTGTTTAATTTGGACGATATAAATTACTATATTTGTCCAACCTATTAATATTTATCTGATAAATCAATATAATTTTATTAATCTATCAATTGATAATTCATTTGCTTCATTCATTTAAGTTATGAATGTTAATTTTTATAAACAATACTCTTTATCTAATCAGACGATATTTTTATCACTAATTTTTATCATTTTCCTCATTCATTTCTCATAAATTATACATAGAAAATTTTGGGAGTCAAATTTTACCCACTCCAATAACAAAATAATTTCAAAATACTAAAAATAGTAATATTTCCCAAAAAACCACTAACTCAATAATTTCCATCTTAAAACATTTTTATCATACAACTATGATCCAACGCAACAATCCCTCACCTCATTTTCCAAAACATCACAAAATAATTTATAGAAAGTTCAACTAAAATCAGGGCTTAGGTTTGATGATTTTATCGAAGGGGAAATTACGGAACGCGTTTCCAAAAATTTCCGTGAACGCAGTGGAAACGAGATCATTAATCAACCGTCTGGTCATTACAAATCCCGGTTGCCAAGCTCCATTAATTATCCTGTCAAGGACATCCTCGAGGATTTGCCGGCCAAATAATAAATTTGTTATATGTAACTTCAGGTCTCGGATCGTTTGAACGTCGACGCTGACGGTTATCTTTTGTCCAGGCCTTCTGGTAACTGTGGTTGTCTGGATGAGGTCATCTAAAATGAAAAAAGCATTTAGTATTTAATTATTTTAAGTCTAAATTTTATGCACAAGTAGCCTTAAGTTAAAAATCAAAATTACTTTTTGTAATCAAATAACGTAGGTTACGTTTAGGGAAACTTACACAGAGCCAACGTGAATTTTCCTCTGTTGCTGACGCTGGATCCAAACATGTTTCCTTTAAACTCGTATAAGCCTGCTAGAAATTTTGCTGGGAAACTCTGGGTATATACCACCTGAAATTAAAACGTGAATGTATGTTAAATCTTGACAATTAAGGTATGTACTTTTTTTAAGGAGCATAAATTATGGATTTTTTAAATCTCAATTTTTGAAGTTTCTGAATTACTAAATTATCGAATTCTCAAATTCCTAAATTACCAAATTTGTTCATTAGTAAGTTCTCAAATTTCAAATTCCCAAATCCCCAATTCCTAAATTCCCAACTCCTAAATTACCAATTCCTAAATTCCCAATTCCTAAATTACCAGTTCCTAAATTCCCAACTCCTAAATTATCAATTCCTAAATTCCCAATTCGTAAATCCCTAATTCCTAAGTCCCCAATTCCTAAATCCCCAATACATAAATCCCCAACTCCTATTTCCCCAACTTCCATATCCCCAATTCCAAAATTTTCAATTCCAAAATCCCCAACTCTAAATTTCCCAATTCCAAACTTCCCAACTCCAAATTTCCCAATTCCAAAATCCCCAATACCCCATTCCCCAATTTCCAAAATCTCCAAAACAAAATTTCCCAATTCCAAAATCCCCAATTCCCATATCCCCAATTTCCAAATCCCCAATTCCTAAATCCCAACTCCTAAATTTCCAAATCCTAAATCCCCAATTCCAAAATCCCCGATTCCAAAATCCCCAATTTCCTAAATCCCCAATTCCAAAATCCCCAATTCCAAAATCCCCAATTTCCAAAATCCCCAATTCCAAAATCCCCAATTTCCTAAATCCCCAATTCCAAAATCCCCAATTCCCAAAATCCCCTATTCCAAAATTTCAAATCCCCAAATCCCCAAATCCCCAAATCCTCAAATTCCAAATACCCTATTTTCTGCTTCCAAAGATCCCAAAATTCCAAATCTCCAAATCCCTTAATTCCAAAAATGTTCTGCTTCCAAAAATCCCCAAACTCTAAAAATGTTCTGCTTCCAAAAATCCCCAAATCCTCGAATTTCAAGAATGTCCTGCTTCCAAAAATCCCCAAATCCTCAAATTCCAAGAATGTCCTGCTTCCAAAAGTCCCCAAATTCCACTTCCTAATTAAAAATAAGAGTTAAAGAACCATGTAAATAAGAAACGAGAAATTCATGGTCAATAATATGTCCTTAATAAACTATATAAAGAAGTTAAGCAAAAAGTAGTATTACCTTATAGTTTGACAAGTCACTGACAAATTTCGTCACCTTGCTAGCCGTCCATCCACTTTCCGTGACGTTCTTCAACGTTATTGTGAACCCAAAATTCGGCATTCCCCTCGTTACTGACACTTCCTTCGCAAAAAATGGATCGAATGGAGCTACATTGTATTGTGGAAGACCAGTTTTGAAATATGGTCGAATTGCATTTAATGCTTCTCTTATGCAGCCGTCGAATCCTGGCACGTTTGGATGGCAATCCTTGAAGTATTCCTCTAAAAAAACAAATACATACAGATAATATGATGGAAAACATGACAAAAATAAATATTATATTTTGACATTTAAAAGAAGATGTAATAAAAATAATTTGTTATTTATATTTTTAATAATAAATATAGGAACTCAGTGTATGTATTTTATAAGTAACATGAATTATATTTGTCTTTGTATAAAAATATTGGTTGAGAATAAATTTAATTAATTAATTCAAATTATTGATGTGTACTATAATTAATTTTTGTATAAATTATTGTTTTTCGTTATACTTTTTAATAAAAGAGTTACGAGAATGCAAGTATAAAACTTGAAAACTGCTTGGAAACTTGAAAGAATGCTTTTCTTGGAATACGAGAAACGACAATGCAATGACTCTGAAGGTTCAAGGATTCTATCCTTTTTTAAAACCTTGGAAGGCTATTTCGTCTGTTTTCCTCATAGAATTTTCAGACGTGAACAAAGCCACAAAACCTCTTGTGGTTGAATTTAATTCAATGCAATTAGTTCTGAGTAACAACATATTATCGAATGAATCATTATATGACAAATATTATTCACAAAATTTGCGTATAAATTGTAAAATAAAAATGAGACATTAAATTAACGTTTGAAGATTGTAAACGTGTAATTAAATCTACTTATATGTAATTCATTACATATTCAATCTAATTAAACATAGTCAACATATGATTAACTTATAATTAAATATAATTAAATTCTAGTTTAATTAATTATAACTGAATTCTAGTTTAATCAAAATGTAATTAAATTCTAGTTTAATTCATGTATAATTAAATTCTAGTTTAATCAAAATGTAATTAAATACAATTATAGGAGAAGCAAAAATGATAGTAGCACAAAATTTCAAATTATTTAAATAACTACTAAAAAGAAATATAAGAAACGTAATTATCAGATAATTGTTACTATCACACAAAGACACAGTAAAGTATAGTAATTGCAGTGCAACTAAAATTTAATTGCAAGAAAAGGAGAAACAGTTTGTTCCAATTTAATAGGTATTTTACACTTTCCTGTCTGATTTCACTACCCCTTCCATGATATTGTTTTTTCTTTTTTTCTTACACACTAGTTTGTTCCAAATGATTGCAGCATATGGGAACAGACAATGGGAAACGAGCCTAATGAATAATTAACATTGAATACTGTACACTGAAAGTCTCTGTCTCTTTATGCCATCCAGTCTGATTACGATCATCTTGAATTCCTTGAGAACTATCCGCTTGCGCAATTCACATTCTATTACGTTGCGACATGCATATGCATTGTTCGATAGAAATTTATTGTATCGATAAGATTTATGCGATTATAATTGACAGTTCGATGAACAGTATCTTGTACTCGGTTTAATTCTTCAAATGTTACTTTGTTTATATCTTTTCTTGTTTTTACGTAACTTTTTAAGTTGTATTCTATTTTATTTTTTACTTTGGTTATATTTTATCTTTTACTTTTTCACTTTCTTTTAACTTGTTATTTTTTCTTTTTTTATTTTGTTATTCTGCAACTTGTCTATTTTGTCAAATGCTAATTGCAATTTTAAAATTAATAAGCTTGCAGAAATTTATCATTTTTATAATGAATGACGTTCTCTTTAGTTGTGTTAGTAATATTTAATAGTAGAACAATTTAAATTCTAATTTAGTTTAATCCAATTAAGTTCTAATGTAATTGAAACAAAATTAAATTGTTAATTTAATTAATATCAAATTAAGTTTCAATTGAATTCAAAATAATTTGAAAAGTAATAATAAAATACTTGATTATTTAATTTTTCATTTCATATTTAAGTATAATATCTAATATTAATAGTAAAAGTGCTAAAATGAAAGTCCACAAAATGCATCTACTAAACCGGTAATAATATAATTAATTTATGGTAATTTCTTTAATAAATTTCGGTGAAATAGAGGTGAGTCGGGGTCATATACGGTGAAAGTTAACGTTGTCGAATTCCGTGGAAATATTTTGACCGGAATCTGTCGAAACTTTCGTTCGCGTAACGTAGATGTTACGTGAGAGATTCTACGAATGATTGAAATACAGCAAATGACAATAAAGGATTAAGTAACGTGTGGAGTAGAGATTTAGTAATTGAGACATTAACAGTCTACTAGTTTATGTCATCTTTGGTGTTAACAATCTACTCACTTGTCATCACTCTACTCATTTACATTAATTTAGTTATTAATACAAAAAAGTTGAAACACTGTTTTTGGGCAAGATTACATCGATTACCTACTCATTTATATTATACTATTCAATTATCATAATTCTACTCAAGTATGATACTACAACATCTACAATCTACTCAAAGTTACAGTACACTTCAACGTTTTACTCATCTGTATTATTTTAAGAATTAACGTATCTAATGTTAATACTGCTTATATTATTAATATATAAACGATGTAGGAACTTATGTCATGTTGACAGTCTACTCATATCGGTACCTTACTCATCTGAGACACTCTAATCATTCATACTTAGTCAGTCTACTCATCTACATCTACCTAACTATCCATATATCAACAATCTGCTCATCTTAACTGTTCATATATCAACAGTCCACTCATATGCATCACCCTAACTGGTCATATATTAACAATCTACTCATCTGCACACTCGAACTGTTCACACATCATTAGTCTACTCATTTGATCACCTGAACTGTCCATATTTTGACAGTCCACTCACCTGTATCATCCTAACTGTTCAAATATCAACAATCTACTCAGCTGCACACTGTAACTGTTCATATTTCATCAGTCTACTCATTTGCATCACCTTAACTATTCATATATCGACAGTCTACTCATTTGCAACACTCTAACTGGTCATACAACAACAGTCCACTCATTTGCATCAGCCTAGCTGGTCTTATATTGACAGTCTACTCATTTACATCACCCTAACCAGTCAAATATCAACAGTCTACTCAGCTGCATCACCTTAACTTGCCATATATTGATAGTTCACTCATCTGCATCAGCCTAGCTGGTCATATATTGACAGTCTACTCATTTGCATCACCCTCACTAGTCAAATATCAACAATCCACTCAATTGCATCACCATAACTAGTCAAATATCAACTGTCTACTCAGCTGCATCACCTTAACTTGCCATATATTGATAGTCCACTCATCTGCATCAGCCTAGCTGGTCATATATTGACAGTCTACTCACTTGCATCACCCTAACTAGTGAAATATCACCAATCCACTCATTTGCATCACCATAACTAGTCAAATATCAACTGTCTACTCAGCTGCATCACCTTAACTTGCCATATATTGATAGTCCACTCATCTGCATCAACCTAGCTGGTCATATATTGGCAATCTACTCATTTGCATCACCCTCACTAGTCAAATATCAACAATCCACTCATTTGCATCACCATAACTAGTCAAATATCAACTGTCTACTCAGCTGCATCACCTTAACTTGCCATATATTGATGGTCCACTCATCTACATCAACCTAGCTGGTCATATATCGGCAATCTACTCATTTACACTACCCTAAATAGTCAAATATCAACAATCCACTCATTTGCATCATCATAACTAGTCAAATATCAACTGTCTACTCAGCTGCATCACCTTAACTTGCCATATATTGATAGTCCACTCATCTACATCAGCCTAGCTGGTCATATATTGGCAATCTACTCATTTACACTACCCTAAATAGTCAAATATCAACAATCCACTCATTTGCATCATCATAACTAGTCAAATATCAACTGTCTACTCTGCTGTCTCACCTTAACTTGCCATATATTGATAGTCCACTCATCTACATCAGCCTAGCTGGTCATATCTTGGCAATCTACTCATTTGCATCACTCTCACTAGACAAATATCAACAATCCACTCATTTGCATCACCCTAACCAGCCAAATATCAACAGTCTACTCATCTGCATCAGCAATCTCCCCACCTACATCACTCCAATCATCAACCCACCCACATTCCACTCTGCCACATCATCCAAACCACCAATTCATCTCCAATATACTCAACAAAACTGACAAACAAATTAACAAACAAGCAAACTCCCTGCTAGCAGTTCACCAGCACGTAGCTCGAGCACATTCTCCCTGATTCAGCGTTCCCTGAAATGAGAATAACTCAGGTGCCGTTCACTCACCGAATTCCGCAGCGAAATTTCCGCAAACGAGCAGCAGTAATACCAGAAACGTCGATCGCATTTTCGATAGGTCGAAGGGAACACGAGTACAGCAAGGTTCTAACGCGTCCGGTGAACACGAGGAGCGTAATTCCAGCAACAACACGCGAGCGATGCTTGCGCTTTCACTCTCGAGCATACATCTGAGAGAACCATTAACCGAGTTGCGTCTCTGTGCCACGATTTGCGATCGACATTACATAATCTGGCCGGAACACGGGGGAGATCACCTTCTCATGAAACCAGCTCTAGCGATAAAAGATTGTCCCGCCCCGTGGAACGTTTTCACGATACTGTTTCTCCATGATTTCGTTTCGCTGGATAACTGGCCGGAGTTTCCTGCTTCGTGGAACGAGGATTTCTCGAAGGATATTTTGTTACGGAAATGGCGGCGACATTGAGAATCGTGAGTTAGCGACGTGTGATTCATTATTGCAATGCAGGTGCATTGCTGGGACAAGGAACTGGAGATTTATGGACTGGAGGTCGTGTGATGGAAATTTAGAGAGATTTTGGGGGAATATGGGGAGAATTGTAGGGAGAGTCTAGGGAGAAGCCGAGATTAGGAGGATAAGGTGGGGAGAGACTTGAGATTACAGGAATACGGTGGGGAGAGACTGGAGAGATATTAGATAGGGAAAGGAAGACTAATTGGGGGTTTGTAGCTTTCAGAGTTTGGGACTTAGGGGCATTGGAATTTTGGGACTTTGCAAGTTTGGGACTTTGGAGTTTTGGGATTTTGCAAGTTTGGGATATTGGAGTTTTAGGACTTTGCAAGTTTGGGACATTGGAGTTTTGGGACTTTGGAATTTTGGGACTTTGCAAGTTTGGAACATTGGAGTTTTGGGACTTTGCAAGTTTGGAACTTTGGGACTTTGAACATTTGAGACTTTGGAACTTTGAGATATTGGGATTTTGGAATTCTGGGACTTTGGGACTTTGAAATATTGGGATTTTAGAATTCTGGGACTTTGGGACCTTTAGTACATTGGAGTATTGGAACATTGGAATTTTAGGACTTCGCAAATTTGGGACTTTGAAATGTTGACTCCTTGGAAAAGTTTGGGACATCAGAATTTTGGGACTATGCAAGTTAGGGACTTTGGAGTTTTGGGACTTTGCAAGCTTTGGACATTGGAGTTTTGGGACTTTGTAAGTTAGGGACTTCGGAATTTTGGGACTTTGCAAGTTAGGGACTTCGGAATTTTGGGACTTTGCAAGTTTGGGACTTTGGGACTTTGAGCATTTGAGACTTTGAGACTTTGAGATATTGGGATTTTGGAATTCTGGGACTTTGGAACATTGAAATATTGGGACCTTTAGTACATTGGAGTATTGGAACATTGGAACTTTAGGACTTTGCAAATTTGGGACTTTGAAGTGTTGAGTCCTTGCAAGTTTGGAACATCAGAATTTTGGGACTTTGCAAGTTTGGGACCTTGAAATATTCGGACCTTGGGACTTTGGAGATTTGTGATTTTTGCATCTTGAAACTTTGGGACTTGTGGACTTTGGGACTTCGGGACTCAAAGTCCTGAGACTTTGATTTTGGGACTTAGGAACTTTGGACTCTTTATACCATGGAATATTGGGACTTTGGAACTTCAAAACTTCGGAACATTGAAGTCTGAAATATTAGGATTACGAGACTTTGCAGCATAGAAATATTAGTACTTTGGGACTTTGAAGCTTCGAAACTTCATACCTCTGTAATTTAGAAAATTTATAACTTTGAATTCTTTTAAAGGAAATGCAGAAATTACCTTAGAACCCAGGTAAAATCTAGGGAAATCCAAGAAAAAATTGAGGCCTCAAAACCTAAGCCACGTCGCTATTTTTCAAGAGTTAAAATTTTATTACATTATACTCATCGCTATTACTATTTTTTATATCATGAGAATTTATTATGTGTATTTAATATTATTGTTTGTTAATATGACAGTCTATAAATATGTATAACAGTCTAACAGAGATTAAATGTATCATGTACTGCTCATGATTTCTTACAATAGCGTTAATAGTCGTGAGAAGATTACACAGAATGGAGATCAACTTCCCTGTACACTGAAATATTGCAATTAGCTTAATTGCATAATAATACACACATGTTTCAAAGATGTCTACACTGTCTTCCTTTAAAGAAGAACATTACACGCTGTTCCAAAAATTAAACACTTGCATCTGTAACTTTTACAAAAACAAAATAGGGAATTAACTCGATTGCAGTTAATTTACAGGTGGTGTCAAGCATACGCGTCGTAACATTTGAGCAAGCGAAAGTTTCTTATATAATGCACGTAATTATACGATATTGCATTTTGATCAATTTTATGAAAAAAAAACACGAATTTTTTTGTGAAATTTCGTATAAGATTGTAGAGTAAATGTATAATTTGAGAAATCTTATAGTAAATTGATGTTAGTTTAAGAACACAGTTTCAAATATTTAATATGCTTTCAAATGGATGACTGAATGATTTTCAATCTGTTGACGCCTTTCTATAGATAACCAAACGTACGAGAGTGTAGAAAGGATACAACTTTCACGAGGCCATTCATAATGCCAAGTAGGTGGGTGCTCATGTATGGTATATTAAGACTTCTTTTAAATATTTTGGACTTTGGAACTTTGGGGCGTTGCAGTACTGAGGGAATTAGGAATTTTGGAAAATTTGGGAATTTTGGGAATTTTGGGAATTTAGGAAATTTGGAAGATTTGGGAATTCTGGGAATTTAGGAAATTTGGGAGATTTAGGAGATTTGGGAATTTTGGGAATTTTGGGAGATTTGGGAATTTTTGGAATTTTGGGAATTTGGGAGATTTGGGAATTTTGGGAATTTAGGAAATTTGGGAAATTTGGGAGATTTGGGAATTTGGAAGATTTGGGAATTTAGGAAATTTGGGAGATTTGGGAATTTTGAAAATTTGGGAGCTGTGGAAATTTTGAGAATTTTGGGAACTTGGAAGATTTGGAAATTTTGGGAATTTAGGAAATTTGAGAGATTTGGGAATTTTGGGACAATTGGGAATTTGGGACTTCGGGCCTTTGAAATTTTGGGGATTTTAAAATTTGGTAATTGAGGAATTTGGAAAATTTGTGAATATTGCAACGTTGCAATTTTCGAGTTTTGCAATTTGAAAATTTGGGACTCTGGGAGTTCCAGATTTTGGAAGTTTGGGATACTGGAAATTTGGAACTTCGAAAGTTTAGGACTTTGGAAATTTGGAACTATGAGAGATTGAGACTTTGGAATTTTGGTCTATGAGGCCTCGAAACTTTGGAATATTGGAACTTTGATAATTTGGGACTTTATGAATTTAGAAACCTTGAATGTTAAAATGATAATCTAATAAACATCCTATCTTCTAGATAATCCACAAACATCTCAAAATAACATCCGAAAATGAACTCCATCAAAAAAAGTACATCTATAAACGTCCATAAAGGAATAAGACCAATTATTAATAATAATCCAACATGACCTCCATTTTGTAATAAAGCACCGGTAGAAAAACGAAAGGAAATAATCGATAGAGTGCGGCATGTACAAGATAAAAATAGTGGCTAGCAACACAAGACGTTGTATATAAAGATAGCATAGTAGTTGCAGCATTTCAGTAGTCGATCCGCAGCGAGATTGGAAAAGATCGAAGAGTATCTAGGATACTTTCGACCGGGTCTAAAATGGCCTAACAGAGACTCGTCTGTCTTCTCAGACGAAGAAGGCGCAGGTGCACGTTGCAGCAGTGAAAGTATCCGAGTGCAGTTACGATCTGGCATCTGTCAATGCCCTCTTGCACGCTCGGTCTAACTCTTGCTGTGTAGTTTCGATTTCGACCCCGCTGGTCGAAAGTACATTTCTAGTACGCATCCTAAGTCTTCGTGTTCCAAAATTTGTAAATTCATAATCACTTGTATTCTGACATTTCTGAATCCACGATCACTTTATTCCAAGATTTCTAAATCCACGATCACTGTGTTCCAAGATTTCTAAATCCACAATCACTGTGTTCCAAGATTTCTAAATCCACGATCACTCTATTCCAAAATTTATAAATTCACGATCACTGTGTTACAAGATTTCTTCATCCACGATCACTATATTCCAAGATTTCTACATCCACAATCACTATATTCCAAGATTTCTGAATCTACAGTCATTGTATTCCAAGATTTTTAGATCCTAAACTATATTCCGCATTTTGGAGTGTTAAAGTCACGGTATTTAACGTTCTAAAGTGTTAAAATCACTATAATCTACATTTTGAAGTTTCAGAATTACTGTATTCTTCTGAGGACACAGAACTATTGCATTCCACATTCTAACGTCACAAAGTCACTTGTTTTACGTTCTAAAATAGCGAAGTCACTGTGTTCCACATTCTAAAGTCCAAGAGTATCCTACATTCTGTCGTCCCAAAATCGCTATATTTCTATTACTTCAACCACTGCACGTCCTGAATGTCCTAGGATCCAAAATTCCTAAATTGCAAAATTTCACCTTGCAAAATTTGATAATTCTTAAATTTCACATCATAAGATTCTGAAGACCCAAAACCTTCATATTCCAATACTCGAAAATTTCGAAATTCTAATATCCCAAAATTTCTTAGTTCCGATATTCTATAACCCCGAAAATCTAATATTCCAAAGTGCTAAAATCCCTAAACTGTTATACCCCAAAATTGTAAAACTCCAAAACTCTAATATTCAAAGATTCTAAAATCCTGAAACTCTAATATCCCAAAATTCTAAAATCCCCAAACTCTCATACCTTAAATCTCTAAAATCCCAAAACTCTCATATCCCAAATCTTTAAAACTCGAAAACTCTCAAATCCCAAAACTCTCATACCTTAAATCTCTAATTTCCCAAAACTCACAAACCCCAAATCTTTAAAACTCCAAAACTCTCACACCCCAAAATTCTAATCTCCCAAAACTCAAACCCCAAATCTTTAAAACTCCAAAACTCTCAAATCCCAAAAGTCTCAAACCCCAAATCTCTAAAGTCCCAAAATTCTAATCTCCCAAACCCCAAATCTTTAAAACTCCAAAACTCTCACACTCCAAAATTCTAACCTCCCAAATCTCCCACCCCAAATCTCAAAAATCCTAAAACAGCAAAAGTGATCCAGCAGCCGGAGACTTTGCGAACCGCTCGAACGTCTCAAAGGCGACCAGTCTCCATTTTGATTTATTGGAGTCGCACCATGATCGAAGGAAGTTGGTTCTGTGTTCTGCTAATCGTCACCGGGGTAACAGCTCTCTCCGTGGACTCGAATCGTGAGTAATATCCATTTTTCGCATATGGGATCTTTTATTTTAAACAATTTCCTGTCTCAACACTTGGTCCGCGTTTCAGAGTCAAGTTTATAGAAAACTGCGAGTGAAAGTTCGATCGGGTCGATGGTTTTGTGTAATTTGATGTAGAAAGGGATTTCCGTTGAGTATTAGAGTTTGCTTTTTATAGATTTATTTGAGATTCTTGTTTGCTTCGGTTGGTTCTTTGCTGAGTGATATAATAGGTTTTATTTAGTTTTAGATTTTAAACTTGTGAATTTATGGATTAGTTGATATTGAAGAGAGTGTTTTTAAAGATTGTTTTATTTTATTATTTAATTTTTTGAGGTTTTAACATGTGTAATTGTAGGGGAATAAATAACTTGAACCTTTATGTGGTGAAATCCCTAGATTTACTGATAGTATCGACTAATACTTGAACAGAATAAGTAAAATGTTCAGATTTGAAAGTTTCATTATTCTATAATGCAGAAATCTAGAAATTCTACAATTTAGAAACTTGAAAATAAGGAAATTTTGGTATTCTGGAAAGTTGGAAATTTGAAATTCGAATAACTTACAATTTGCAAATTTGTGAATTTTGAAATTTAAAAATTTAGAATTGAGAAATTTGAAAATTCTAGTTTAGAATTTTAAAATGATCAAAAACGTGAAAATTTAGAAATTGTAATAATATGAAAACATGGAAATTTAAAAATTTGCAAACTTGAGAACTCACAAGTCCAAAAATTACAAAATTTTTCAATTTCTGATTTTATTAAACTTTCATTCTTTTATATACACTTTAAAAATTAGACATAAAAAAATAAGATCGTCCATTTTATTTTGACGTTGGTTTTCTAATCAACAGATTCTGACCGAAGAATTCCATTCATTTAAAGTTATAAACAAATAATATGTCGCAACATATGAAATTATGTAAATTTTACGCGTTTTGAGAGATGGTTTATGCTACTAGAGAAGGTTAGAAACGTTACATAAATCTTTAAAGAGGTCAGTCGTGCAAATATGCTTCGTAAACTTCGAATTTCACAATACATGGTTAGACATGACAAGCTGTCTAACAACTGGCGATTTTCGCTTGCTTCATTGCAATCTGTGCTCATTAATATCCCTTTTTTATAAATTCCGTTTGAATAAAACAGAATGTTATTCATTTTTTATTAAATATAGCAACTTAATCAATCATACATTATTTTTAATATTTTAAAAATCTTTCTCATAACATTATTAATAATTTATATAAGTACTAACAATTTATGTGTATAAATGTAATTTGTGCATACAAAGATTGTTATTATCGAAGAAAATTTATCTGACACAAGGTAAATTATAATAAATAGAAATTAAAATACTAATAATTTATGCATACAAGTTACTATGACTGATGAAAATTTAATGAGCTGACACAGCATAGCAAATTGCAGTAAATTGAAATTGAAATAGTAATAATTCATGTACACAAAGATTACTTTAATTAACAAAAATTTAGTGAACTAATACAACGTAGCAAATAATAAATTATTAAAGCTTGAATTTACTTCGTGTTTAAATTCTATTATTACATTTTCTTTTATTTATCGAAGTCGAAGAAAAAATTTGTTATTAAAAATAATATGATAGTTTACCAGTTATAAACCACTATATTGTGTACAGATATCTTACATCAGTAAAATGTGAAATAAAATAATATTGTATACTGAATAGAAATAATATTGTATTTGTAACAATAATATAACCTAGAAATTGTAAAGTAGCCCAATAAATAAAATAAATAAGTCATTTATTTGCAGCCGAATACGTGAAACAATGTTCAAGAAGCGATCCAAAGCTGAAAGCTTGCCTGATCGATGCTCTGCACCATCTGAGGCCATATTTAAGCGATGGTATACCGGAAATTGAGCTGCCTTCCGTCGAACCATTTCGTGTAAGCTCTCCGTTACACCTTAATACTTCCTGTCTCGTTAATAGAATTATGTAGTTCCTAAACTTGCTTTCTATAAGTATCCTGCTTATCAAACTTTCCAATCAATGTTACATATTATCGAACTTGCTCTGTTTTTAGTACACAAATCATTCATTTATTAATATTTTGTTTATTCTGACAATTACGTTTACAGCAAAGTAATATTCTTCACATTATACGTATATATTATTTTACATTATTTTGTATCTATATTTTACGCTTTGAATTTACACTTTAAATATTAACCTTACTTTTATTTAACAAATAAAAAAAATTCTAGCACTGACATCTTTCAAACAGAAATATAATGTACTGATGTTTTAACTTGTAATGTGACAATTTATGTATAAAAATTATATGTATGACAATTTATGTATGAATATTGCATGACAATTTATGCAAAAAAATTCAGTATACAATTTACGTATCAGAATTTGTACACAAAATCGCAGAAAATTATTTATAATTATAAATAAGTAGATTTATAAATATAAACAATGTAATTATTCCAACTACATAAAGTTCTATAATCGACAAATAAGATGTCAGGTAAAAATTAATTAGAGCTCAAGAGCAGTAAACGAAGTGTCAAGTTAGATACGAGAATTTAACAACTTTTTTGGAGGAGCACCCTTTTCCAGTTACATTCTGTTTGTTTCTGACAGATGGACGAGCTGACACTCTCCCTAACAGGTGGTATAAACGGTTACAAGGTTCAACTGCGCGAATTATACGTAAAGGGAGCCAGTAATTATACCGTCGAGGATATTAAGCTAGGTTCACCCTTCGCGGCCATTATACGAATGCCGGCTCTCATTTTGGACGCTCATTATTCCAGGTTTGCTATCAAAAACTCTCCACATATTTAAAAATTCATACAATCAACAATGATCGAATGGATCGACACGATAATTTACAAATAAATTAAATAAGTCAAAAGTTTTCACCGCTAATCAGATGTTTTATAAGAGATGTCTAAAAATTCAACGTAACAGTTCAGGTGTGCTGATCATTCTACCAGCAAGTGGAAACGGAACATTTCACGCGAAATTCGACGATGTGAAAGCTTTGGTCAAAGGCACTGTTTCAACCAAAGTGAAAGATGAAAAGACGTATCTGAACGTTGAAAATCTTGATGTTGAACTGGTCGTGAAAAATGTGTACATGAGGGTCAGCAAGATCTTCAAAAATAACAGAATCCTTAGTAAGTATGACTAACATAACCTAGTATCGCTGACAAAACCTTTTTCTTATTATATCATTGCACGTATAAAATTCAATTTCAAATCTAATAGAGTTCGATTGCGTGAAATATAAAATGTTAATATATAATTTCAAGTCTGAAGAGAACGATGGTGCAGACATTTTGTCAATGTTCGTAATACAAAATGGCTGACGAACAGTAATCGAAAATATGCTATTTCGGAACTAAGTTTGATACAGTTTTTATGACATAAAAGTTCTAGAAAATGGTACTTGTGATACATCAATTTAAAGGTCAAAGTCTGCTGAAAATGACTGGGTAAAGCTTTCATAAATATTAGTAACACAAACTGATTGATTATCAAGAAATCTCGATTACTCTGATTGTCTCAGGTATGCAAGAAGTAAGAGGGTTTTGTAATGATTAACAATTTTATTTACAAAATGTGAATGAAACATTCATACCATAATTTTCTATGGACATCAAGCTTTAAATTGATGTACTACAATGGCAACTTTGCGATGGTTTTATGTCATGAAATTATTGCAGACTTTGGAGGTTCCGAAATCGATCATAGTTTGCTGTAACAATCGGCCATTTTGTTGTCCACAATATTAACAAAATTCTTGAGGACCTATTTTCGTTGTATCTTAAGCATTAATTTGATATACCACAAATGTTATTTTACAATTTTATACTTTTAACTGTGATCTGACCTGTTTTTTAACATTAATGATGTAACACTATTTCGTTCAATTATAATTTACAGCCGAAGCAACAAACCTATTTCTCCGCGAGAACGGGCAGGAGGTGTTAAAGGTGATGGAACCACAGCTCAAGAGGAAATTATCTGTACTTTTCGCCGGTATAGTTAATCAACTGTTACGTCACGTGCCGGTCGAAGTATTTCTGTTACCATAAATATTCTTCTTTCTTCAAAGCACTTCAATATTTTTACAAAAATACACCAGTACAAGCTAAGTTGTAAATAGAGTTAGGACACACCAATAACTTTGGGTATATTGCAAGATTAACCAAAAATGTAACTGATGTAGCAATCGAATTTATAGAGTAGAACAAATACATGTGTATGTGTACATATATGTAATACCGTTGTCTTTTATTTATTAGACCGTAAGTACTTGACGCAATACTTATGCAACGTGTTGCGGAATAAAAATTATAGCGTGAAGAATATGCTAACGTAGGATACTTTTTAACGGAATTATTCTGAGACTTTCGCTTGTAATCTTAGGAATAAACTTACAATTCTTTTTTACATGAAATATTAACATATAATTGCTGTATATCAGATATACAAACTTCTTATTTCTTTATTCATAAACTATTTTTAGTTTGATGAATTATTTATTTGAATATAATTAGTAAGAGTTTAAAAATGAAAGGTAATAAACAATAACTTGGAAAAATATTTTTTCAACTTTACATAGGACTCAAAATTTTATTTATTAAAAGAAAACATAATGATAAACTCTGAAAATTAATATATCTTTCATGGTAGACTCTCGCTATATTGCCATAAAGGTAGCAATAGAAAAAACATTTAAAACAAAATTGATCAAAAATAAAATAAAATTTAACACATTTATGACTTGTCTAACAAAACTACTTAGCAAAAATTATAAAACGAAATATCCTGACTATTTTAATTAATAATATTAACTAAATTTTAAAAACAAGGACTTAACGTGTGATATTGGTTCTTTATTTGCATCACTCATACTTCGATAACAAAAACAATAAATTGTTTCAACAACATACAATACACATTCTTTGTTAATATAAAAAAGGAAGTGCTGGAAGAACACGCGATATAAATGTTAAACAAATTTGACAAAAGTCTCTAGAAAGTTTGTATTATAAAACGTTCTTCGCTTCTTTCTTCTTGCTTGAACTCCTTCGAGAGATCCTTTGAGCTTCTCTCAGTCGCTTCTTCGATTTATTTGAATTATTTTGAAACTATTAACTCGTGGTTCAAGGGAACACGGTCGAGAATGGTATTTTCGAGAAGAAACGATTAGTGAACTCGGTTAGGTATTCGTCCCACATATCCATCATCTTCGGCAACATTCCACGGAACACCACTGGCCAGTATTCGTTGATGAAGATCAACGCAGCACGATCTAAACGTTAAATATTTTTATTTTAGTTGATGAATATATTCGACATTAGAAAAGATATTTCAATAGAATTTCAACAGAAATATAATTATACTACTAATACATAGATTAGTAATAATTGTTTGAACAATAAGCAACTATTTGTAGAGTCCTTTACAAGACGCACCAGGTGTGTCATTATATGTATACAATATTATATTGTATATTCTCAAGAAACCAACTGAACATTAATAATACTAATTCGTTTTATGAATTGACTACTCAAAGAATTCGTATTCAAAATTATCATAATAGTTCAAGTAAAAATTCTTCAACCTTGCCTTCTACCATCATACCAAAAATTAATGTCCATACTCTAAATAATTAAAAACATCAAGTTAACCGTCTAGTTAAAAAACGTCAAGTGAACCCGTTAACAGTACCAAGTAATAGATAATGAAGAAGCATTCATTCTCATCTTACAACATGAATTGAAAAATACTAATTCATCTTAAGTCACAGATCACGTAATAGTTTT
Organism: Megachile willughbiella; assembly: GCA_945859595.2. NCBI lineage: Eukaryota > Metazoa > Arthropoda > Insecta > Hymenoptera > Megachilidae > Megachile > Megachile willughbiella. Next base: position 8,427,944 of record OX243807.1, read on the forward strand.
GCAGTATTACGAGATATGGTATGAACGATGTTACAGAGACGAAAACGCTAACAAATGACAGACATGCATAAAGATTGCATGTTAATTAGATAGCACAAGATTTTCTTGAAATGCCGGTAACTCGACTACCCATGCGTATACGGCGACACAATATTATGTAATGATAGGACGCCAGAGCCACGTTGTTCAACTAATGAAAGTATCGTACCAATTCTAGGTGATTACCTTAAGTAAACAGTAAATTACTATTCGTACTATGTATTATGTCATATCGACATTTATAGTAATCATTCGAATCACCTTTATTTATAATCGATACGTAATGACACACCTGGTGCGTCGTGCAAGACATTCGAGTACTCAAGAAAGGTTAATAAATTTCTGTACGTGCTTTACGTTATGACGTATCAACGTTTAAAACAATCGAATCATCTTTTACTTCGTAGTACTCATTCGATACCAGTGACACACCTGGTGCGTCCTACAGGGCACACTACATTCAAGTATTTAAAAGTTAAAAAGTTACTATTCGTATCTTATATTATGTTATATCAACATTTATTGTAATCCTTAGAATCAACTTTTACTTCTACGTAATACTATTCGACACCTAATGACACACCTGGTGCGTCCTGTAAAGTACACCACATTCAAATGCTCCAGAAAGATTAACAAATTACTATTTGTATTTTATAGCATGTCCTATCGTCTTTTACAATAATTCTTGGAATCATTGATTGCAGTAAACATGTAATATTTATTCTTTATACTCGGTGACGCACAAGATCCGTCCCTTTTATTAATGCTCTGTATGCATAATGTCTGTTTAATTGTCTAATGACGCACGAGGTGTGTTTTTATAATAATTCATCGAATCTTTTTTCTTCTATGTATGCAACATTTTTTCGGTTCACCTAATGACTCACGAGGTGTGTCAGGTAAAGAACTCGATGAAAAAATTACTGTTTATGTTCTATAATCTACCATATCCTCTTTTATAACAGCTTTTTATTTCGTTTTTTGAAAATATACACGTAATATTGTGTGCATCTGATGACACACATGGTGCGTCTTGCTAAGGACTCTACAAATAATTGCTTATTGTTCACTAAATTATTGCTAATTTATTGTTCATTATTTATATTATATAGTATTGCCTTTTATAATAATTGTATGAACAATTTTTCATAATGCAAATATTTATTCTGTATCATAATTGACGCACATGGTGCGTCTAGCAAAGTAAGAAGATAATGACACACATGGTGCGTCCAGCAAAGAAGGTATTGACGCACACGATGCGTCTTAACTTATAAAAATGAAATTGAACATTGGTATTGAGTTGAAATTAAATAAATCAAACTTACTCAATTCCTCGTTTCCATTGAAAAGGTCGCTGAACCAGATTCTCATGCCTCCTACTGTTGGAATCATTTTGAAGTGCTCTATGACCCATCTGTCGTCTTTAACGTGTCCTGTGATGTCCCAGACACATCTCACGTCGTCCATACTGATATTAAAGAATCCTGAAAATGAAATGTTTGACAAATTGAACATCCTGCGTAACATGATACTTAACGTGAAAATTAGTATTCACGTGTTCTTTCACGCATAAATGATGTCTTTAATGGGACTTGACCAGCACCGCCATTAATGGTCATTAAAGGCGGTAATTTCAAACCGAAAAATTTTACATTTGCAAATTTTTAAAACCAGAGATATTTAACATTATGATTTTATTAATATTTCTTGAGAAGACTTATTATAGTTGTAATGAGAAAATAAAATATTGATATGGTAATACCTTTTCCACCAATTTTGAAGGCATCCAAAGAACCTTGAGCATCGTAGTCGCCATCAATCAAAATCTTCGGCAATTCAAGATCGATTTCTAGTCGGAAAAAATCGTCGTTCATTTCCGGTTTCACGGACAGGAACCGAGCTTTAGAAAGACCGTACGTTCGAACGTCGGAGCTCGCCAATTTTCCTTTCATTTTTCCATATGTGTACTCGAACGTGTTAGATTCCATATAATAAGGGTCCAGCAGGGGTATATCGAAATCTGGTAATCCTTTTCATACGAATAAAAAGTTATCAAAGGTTAAAAATTAACTTTGGTTATTATTTGAAGAGCGCGAAAATTTGAAAGCAGCAACAGTAATAGCTATTGTAAAAGGCAACAATAATTATAAAAAAAAATAAATACAATTTTGGCAAGAACAAGCCACGAAACTGGACATAATTAAAGTTGAAAAAGGCGCCAAAATTTGAAAAGCTGTGGCAAGACAGAAGCAGTAAACACAGGAACAAATATAACTCGAAGAAAAACGTAAAAACAAAAGAACAGAAGGTCTCAGATAAAAATTCAAAGAATCCAGAATAACTAAAAGTGGAGATCAAATAAAAAAACACTCGTGATGTGTAAATATCTAGTCTCCGTTCATAATTATATGCGAAAGTCAATATCTGACACTGGCACGAGCGGAGTCGTCCAAATGACGCGTTTCAGATTTTTATTTTAAATAAAAATTATTAAGACACTTTCGTTCGAATATTACATTACCCATTATATCTTGCGTTACTTATGTATTTATTCTTATTAATTACATCCACTTTAATGAAGAATAATAGATTTATTAAAAAATGAGAAGCTTGAATATTTTTCAAATGCACAAAATTACTCATTATTTATTTGTACAGTCTTTTATAATAAGTGTTTGAACAATTTTTCACGATGCAAACGTAATATTTATTCTGTATCACAGTTGACGCACCAGGTGCGTCCAAATAAGGTGACGCACATGCTGCGTCCGTATGTAAAAATAAATGATTAAACATATATGATTGTATATTTATGTAAATATAATTTATGCAGGTATTTTCAAGTGAAAAACAGATTGTGAATTAACGTTAAAAAATGACTTAAAGAACTAGTATTCGGAACACGTCATCGCGTGTTTCGAAAACGTTCGAATGTCTGGTCAATATCGAAAAAAGCAACTATTCGCGAAGTGAACGGTGAATGTTTATATGCAACGGCAAATTAAGGAACGACGTAATATTTACAAATGTAGGTGCCGAAAAGAATGCGCCATCGTGAGATCATGCAAAGTTAAAACGGTGACTTATTACATAAGTTGACAAGCAAAAAGGGTCATTAACAAACGGTGAACGTCGCGAAGTCTTCGAACGAGACTAAACATTATCAAGTTTTATGCAATCAGTACTGTTTTAATGTGATTCAGGAGAGAAATGGAAAAAGGATCGTTGCAAGGACGAGTTCGAAACAAGTTTAAGGGGAAAAAATTCTGTTTATTGGACTGTGACTAAGTTTGCAAACAGACATCGTATTGCTACACTGTTTGTTTACAAAGCACCCTGTTTCGGCGATATAAGGAGATTGACGATCACGTACCTTGCATAAATATCGGCCATGCTTCTTGAATGGCGAGTCGCAGACAGGATGCGAAATCGTCGGAATCCCTTTTGCAGGTTTTTACACCCGCCGCTGAAAGAACAAACTCAATTATTTAAATATATATAAACTTAATACATTATTAAATATACTATAAATAAATTTTTGTCATTTATTTATCACAGATGAATTTGATGTTACAATTTATTTGTAACTAAATTTGATACCACAATTTGTTATAATTAAATCTGACAGCACAATTTACTCGTTGTAAATAAATTTTATCATGCAAATATAATATTCATTCTGTACCTGAATTGACGCACATGGTGCGTCCAGCAAAGTAAGAAGGTAATAATGCACAAAATAAATTAATAAATTTGATACCACAATTTATCATAATTAAATCTGACAGCACAATTTACTCGTTGTAAATAAATTTTATCATGAAAATGTAATATTCATTCTGTACCTCAATTGACGCACATGGTGCGTCCAGCAAAGTAAGAAGGTAATAATGCACAAAATAAATTAATAAATTTGACACCACAATTTATTATAATTAAATCTGACAACACAATTTACTCGTTGTAAATAAATTTTATCATGAAAATGTAATATTTATTCTATATCTCAATTGACGCACATGGTGCGTCCAGCACAAAATGCACAAAATAAATTAATAAATTTGGTACCACAATTTATTATAATTAAATCTGAAAGCACAATTTACTCATTGTAAATAAATTTAACACCTCAATTTATTCACTGCAGATACCTATAATGACATTTTACTTAAAGTTCAATTTACCATTAAATGAATATACCTATAACTACTAGTGCTTGTTTATTTTCCATAAATAAATGGTTATCATTATCCTTGTAACTAATTCGTTTCAATTAAATGCACTCGAGCAAGTCGAGGATGAACATAAATGAAAAATGAAAGCACATAGTGAATGGCGGTCTTCAGATTTCGCTGAAATTTAACTTACTACCACATACAAGCTTTTTATGCCAACTTTCTAACTCACTGGTTCACTAGAAGCATTAACAGAAACTTTTACTCGTAATTGAATAGTAAGGAGAAGTTAATAACCGTTTTTATTTATGTTCCACTTAGGAATTTCATACTTTGTAACCTCAGAAAATGGAGTAATAATATAATGGACTTCTTGTTGCACTTTTTTCGCTACTCCTGTTTGCAAAATTCTTCGTAAATAGTATATGAGACTTCAATGCCTGTGTTTACCTAATTTTATTGTTATTTATTAATTTTAGTCTCTCCAAGGAAAATTGAGTTTCGTTTATACAATTCTTCATTCAGTGTAAAATTATTTGCATAAATAAATGAGATATTCAGTCAAATTTTATGTTAATAATTCTTATTTAGGTTCTCAGTTCTGTACTGCAATTTTATCTCTGTATTTTCTATTCAAAACATCCCTATTACTTTAAACAAAAATATTTTCTTTCTTAAACTCCCTTATCATTAAAGTGCAAAATAAATTCTAATTTTGTCCAAGTTAAAATACGAAGTATGTCTAAAATTTTGTCCAAACTAAAATACAAAATGAATTTTAAAATTTGTCTAAATTAAAGTATACAAGTGTATCTATCATTATCTTTAACCTAAAATATTCTCAACCCTTTACGACAGAAATTCTCAAGACTACCATCGCTAAAATGCTTCGTAACCTAATCAAAAATAAAGAATTTTACAAAGTAGAGAATTCATGTCACCGAAAGACATCTCCTTATCTCACAAGTCTCCAACAAGAATTACAACCCTAAGTGTCTCTCTTCATTCAAGAGTCATAAAAATAAAGCAATATGAAGGTGTAAAAACGTAAAGACCTGAAAAAGAAGGAACGAAGAAAAGAATATTGTGACTTACGAAGCTGATAATCCGCGGCGACGAGGGCAACAACAGCGAGCACAAAGGAGATCGTTCGAATCGCGCGGAACAACATTGTGCTTGGTTAAAAATCTTCCAGCTAGCCTAGCCAATTATAAGCGGTCCGTTTATATAGTTTCCAGCCCCAAGGACTCCGGGCAGAGCTACGTTGCAAAATTGCATGTCATTAAAGCGCGCGCCAACACGTGAGAGGCGAGAATCACTAAACAGCATGTCGCCCCGTTGCACCAGCTGCTGTTCGACAACCTCCTTCGTTGTTAACCCTTGTATCGGTACTCTAATTTCTTCTATGTCACGTGAACTTTGACCTTTAGAAACCTTAGAGACAGATCTATTTACTTTTTATTTTTTATTAGCAACATTGATCAGACAACAGATTTGATTTGGTTTGAAATGTGGAGTTTCATCCCTTATTTAGAAAAGATTGTTGCAATTGGTATAAAAATATTTGGAGTTTGGGAAATTTTAGGTCGGTAGATGTTGCAATGTGAAATGCAAATGAGTATGCAAAAATTTGATGTGGGGGTTATTTATGGGGTAGGGGTGTAGAAATATATGAATATTTGAAAACTGCATATTCTTCGAATTTTAATGATCATTTTTTTTTGTCAGATACTATGGTGAGTTTTAGCAGTGATTTATAAGGTATCAAGTAAAGTAGTAAATTTTACAATAAATTTGCTATAAATGAGGTTAAGACTGAGATGTTAAAATTGAACAACACTTGAAATGTTCAGTAAAATTGGGCACAAATATACTTCATACAAGTAAAAACTGCGAACAATTTTGCAAATATTTCAATAAAAATATCACAAATAATCGTGCAAATTTTTCAATAAAAATACCACAAATAATTCTTGTAAATAATTTAATGAAAATAGCATTTAACCAAAAATATTGCAACCTGAGTTTTCCTAAAAAACATCAATTAATAAAGAAATAATTAACAAATATTGAAGAAGAAATAATTAACAAAAATTGAAGAAGAAATTGATGAAAATTAATGTCAGAAATTATCAGTAAAATAATTAAAATGAATAACCCTAACACGATAAACAAATACCGCAACGATCACAAATCATCCTCAGAGAGAAAGTATGGTTCAATGTTTGTAAATATACAAATTATGACATTTAAGCAAGTTATGAAGTATCTAATGATCGTAAAAGGGGTTAAAACACTTGAAGCAATTATGAGTTCTTAGTAACAAGTGTTACACGATCTTTTGTTACAATAAACAGATCAAGTCGTTTAAAGGAGGAGGCTGATGTAGCATTCGAGTTTTCTGTCACTGCATCGGCATCCCGGCCTCGATGACTCGCTTTGCTTTCCTCTCGCGATCGTCGATCCGTGTAGAGGCGTTCTCGGAACCGCCATTGGAATAATTTCCACGCTTGTTTACCTTCTATCGCGTTATTTTTCTATGGAATTCGGTTTTTAAGCAATAGCCCTCGATTTGAGTCGAGAACCTTTGTATCGGACGGTGGTTTCCAACCCTGTAGCTTACATTCACAAGTTACACAAAAATAAAATTATACTGTACTATTTTTGTTATTGTTATACGGTTTTGGAAAGTTTGATTGTAACATTCTGGATTTCGAAGGTGTAGGATGGTAATGTTATAAATTGAGGTGCTGAGGTTCCAAAGTTAGATGTCTTCTAAGTTGCAGAGAATTTTCGAAATTTCGAAGCTCTAAAGTTCTAGTTCTTCAGATCTGTAAATCCCAACACCAAAATTCCCAAGACAAGAATTTCCAAACCCCTGAGTTCCCTAACCCACAAATTTCCAAATTACCAGACGCCCAAATTCATAAACCCCCAAGTGCCCAACCCCCAAATTCCGACAGCTGTAAATTTCCAAATTCCCAAACCACCAATTTCCTAAATTCCCAAAAACCTAAACCCCCAAATTTCTAAATCCCCAAATCCCTAAATTTCCAAAACCCAAAGTCCCAAATTCCCAAACCAGCAAATTCCTAAACCCCAAATTCCTAAATCCCCAAATCCCTAAATTTCCAAAACCCAAAGTCCCAAATTCCTAAATTTCCAAAAACCTAAACCCCCAAATTCCTAAATCCCCAAATCCCTAAATTTCCAAAACCCAAAGTCCCAAATTCCCAAACCAGCAAATTCCTAAATTCCCAAAAACCTAAACCCCCAAATCCCTAAATTCCCAAAACCCCAATGTCCGAAATTCCTATATTTCCAAAAACCTAAACCCCCAAATTTCTAAATCCCCAAATCCCTAAATTTCCAAAACCCAAAGTCCCAAATTCCCAAACCAGCAAATTCCTAAATTCCCAAAAACCTAAACCCCCAAATCCCTAAATTCCCAAAACCCCAATGTTCCAAATTCCTAAATTCCCATAAACCTAAACCCCCAAATTTCTAAATCCCCAAATCCCTAAATTTCCAAAACCCAAAGTCCCAAATTCCCAAACCAGCAAATTCCTAAATTCCCAAAAACCTAAACCCCCAAATCCCTAAATTCCCAAAACCCCAATGTCCCAAATTCCTAAATTCCCATAAACCTAAACCCCCAAATTTCTAAATCCCCAAATCCCTAAATTTCCAAAACCCAAAGTCCCAAATTCCCAAACCAGCAAATTCCTAAATTCCCAAAAACCTAAACCCCCAAATCCCTAAATTCCCAAATCCCCAATGTCCCAAATTCCTAAATTCCCAAAAACCTAAACCCCCAAATTTCTAAATCCCCAAATCCCTAAATTTCCAAAACCCCAAAGTCCCAAATTCCTAAATTCCCAAAAACCTAAACCCCCAAATCCCTAAATTCCCAAATCCCCAATGTCCCAAATTCCTAAATTCCCAAAAACCTAAACCCCCAAATTTCTAAATCCCCAAATCCCTAAATTTCCAAAACCCCAAAGTCCCAAATTCCTAAATTCCCAAAAACCTAAATCGCCAAATCCCCAAATCTCTAAATTCCCAAAACCCCAAAATTCGCGATACCCCAAATTCCCAAAATTCAAAAATTCCCGCCTCCAAAAGTTATGCAACGAACAAAACAATACTAAAAATTCGAAAATAAAACCGAATCGCGATGACAATGCAATAATTTCTGAAATTCATTCAACGTCGTTTGTAAAATTCTGCGTACATTGAAGTTGTGATAATGTTTCTTAGCGGAACCGCTTGGGGGTAATTAGATGTCAGGGAACTCGAGATACGGAATTAAAAATTGTGTATTCTCGGTATTATTATGCAATGGAGGGAACTAGCAATCATGACAATGAGATTAAAAAGACTAAAGGTTGATCAATAGGTAAATTCAGCTACGTAACACTGTTTGTTTCGTTTTGGAGGGATATTTGAACCTGCCACTTCGTACACAAATTGATCTCTTTCAAAAAAGTAATTTTGGTAAATAAAACAAACGTCTGTCATTTTGTAAAGTATTAATGAAAATGTATTCTTGTGTATAGATACAATGTACATTACAATAAAATACAATAATTTTTTTACCATGTGAGGTTATTATCAAAAAGACGATACTTGAAACTTTTATTAAAATAGAAAAATTCATAACTTTTATGAAACTGATCTAGCAGACATTCTAATGTCGCATCTTCGAAATATGGAAAATATGTTATTACACGCTTCGAAGTAATTGCAGACACGTCTAGTTGATTGATAATTACGTGAGAAGCAATAATTTTTGTTGAAAATTAATAACCGGGTTATTCTTCCTGGTAATTAGTCTGCAATTTTGTACTTCATTAAATTGTTGCGTTGTCCTGTTTCAAATTAGCAGATGAAACTGGAAAATAGTCCATCATTTCGAATAATTAACAAAAATGTTATCTTTCGGTTAATAATAAAAGATGCATATTACAATCATTTTTATTATTATATAATAATTTAAATAATTGTAATTATTTTAGAATAATAAAATTATGTTCTCAACGATCCCCTTCCAAGTTTCATTAAAATTTTATATCAATTTACTTCTACGTATATGTACCAAAGTTTTAAAAAATTTCAATAAAAATTATTGATTCATTTGATCCAGATCTAATAATGTAAAGATAACTGCATACTTTCAAATTCAGGTATTCACTTAATGACATAGGATTAGAGTCAATTAATTGAATCTGTAACACGAGTATAATTTACGATACTCGATACTGTTATCGATACCAATGTTCGAGCAGATCAGTAACCTCCATTAAACTTGATATCTTTATATTATACTAGGATTTAATACACACAACTGAATTTGCAATTTAAATTAGCTAATCATAGATTAACACCTGATTCATATTCACAATTCCTTATAAAGTAAATTGTAATTGTTAATTGAATAATCCAGTTGAAAATTAAAACTCAATTTTTCTGTTAAACTTGTCAAATTATATAGATTACAAACTGACTGTAATTGAGAGCTTTGGCGATTAATTAGCTCTCAATCTTTAATTAAACCTTGTCAATTATTAAACACTCAAAAATTTGATTTTGTGATTTAACCAAAACACGATAAAATTTATTTTTCACTCGCATCATATCTGAAATAGCTAAATAACTACATATTCTCTAATTGCGTTAATTATTCTCTATTGAAAATTAAAACCGTCCTCCACATACTGCGTTTTAATTAATCAAAACTTCTACTACTACATCTACTAGTATTATACTTACTTATTCTACTATTAATTTATATCCATTCCTTCAACCCTCTTTATTTTCAACATCCACTCGTGTATACGTTAAACCACAACTTGCCATAGGTAAACCGCAGTTAAAAATACCTCCAAAAATCGACCAATCGATCGGTTGCAAGGTCGCACGTAAGACGAAAAGTGCGACGTAGTGCAAGATGAGCCACGTACCGTAACTCGTGCGTAGCTCACATGTGCGTATAGCAAAAGTGGACATCCCTGACCTTGTGACCTTGCTAAATACCAAGCCACCCCGACTGGTTGCACGTCGAGAGATCGATACTGTAAACAGATGACGAGATGTCCCGATGGATCTACATACGATGGTACGGTACCGTCTACGCAATTTTATGTAACAGCCATTACGAACGTTCGAAGTGGACGCCCTTGGATCACATCGCATCGATATGAGAAACTAGTTTTCAGAAGGGGAGACGAATGACAAAGAAAAACGTCCAACGAAACCGTACCGCGTATACTCGCCTATATATGCCAGTACTTATGTACTCGCTTAAGTAACGTGCATGCTTGATCGGTCGTGCTCTCGCTCGTTTGTTCGATCGACACAGTTAATCGATCGTATGTACAAAACGATCGGTGTCGCTTGTTACGAATGGAAATTATGCACCGATGCCTTCCTTCGAAATGTGCGTTCTTTCGAGCATTCTTTGTAGTTGATATATACAAACAATTGGATATTCATTGTTAGGTTGTTTGGTACTAGGAATTTAGGGATTAGGGATATAGGGTTGTAGGATATAGGATTATGGAGATTTGATGTAGGAACCTGGGGATATAGGGATTTGTAGGGTATAGGAACATTCCTATAGAGAATCTGCATAGAGATCTAGGGATTTAAGAATCTAGATACATAGAAATTTGGGAATTCAGAAATCCTAAAATCTAGAAATCTAAGATTCTAGTGATCTAGGGATTTAGGAATCTAAGAATTTAGAGATCTAGAAATATAGGAATCTAAGGGTCTAGGGATCTAGGAATCTAGGAATCTAAAAATCTTAGTATCCTAGGAATCTAGTGATCTAGGAATCTAGTGATCTACAAATCTAGTGATCTAGGAATCTAGTGATCTAGGAATCTAGTGATCTAGGAATCTAGTGATCTAGGAATCTAGCGATCTAGGAATCTATGAATCGAGAAATCAAAGCATCTAGTGATCTAGGAATCTACTAATTTACAAAACTTGTAATCCAGAAATCTAGGAATCTAAAAATGTAAAAATCTAAAAATCTGAAAATCAAATACTAAAAAGAATTTGTTTGACATAATTTGTAATACAAAAGAATAGAATTATTGTATGCTACACCTTTCCCTGGTGTTTTCCGTAAATATGCCAATTGCATCTCGGATTTATTCAGAAGAAAAATATTTAGGTCTCTTGGTTAGCATTTACAGGCTATTTATGCGGTCCACCGCTCACCGAACGGTGATTGCCGCTATCATGGAAACTAATGCGCGCAAATGACACAAATTCGAACTCTTGCATAGTAATTCATAAACAGTACAGTGGCCCCTTGGTTTCTCGTTGCAACGCTTACGTAACCTTTAAATTTATATATTAATATGTACATATTAATCTGAATATTTGATTTACGTAATTTGTCAGTTTTTCAAATTACAAAACTACACATCAGTACCCAAACACATTGGTTAATCAATAATACTCTACTGTTATAGTCAATACGATTTAACAACACCCATAGCCGTTGAAGTTAATTAAAATATTAATTGTTCATATCAAGTACTAAACACTACTTCGAACGGACTATTACTCAGTCGATAAGAAAGTCCTCATGCGGCCCTGTACATAGCGCCATCTTCGTAGTAGAATTTCCCGCAGGTACCGCTGGTCCACCATTGATAAAACCTGTCAGTGAATCAGCTGATCAGTTATTCACGTACGCTAGATCAGCTGTGCGCAATCATGGACGCGTTGAATGAAGAAGATTTTGTAATACCTCCCGTTAAATACGAATGTAAGTACCCATTTGCTGTACCACTCACGCAACAAAGCACCGCGTTCGATAAAAGACACTTTAACCTGTTTAAAACGATATAACCGGCACCCGGCGCGCCATCGTACCGGCGTCCATTTTGCCACATGTGAAACCGTCAAACGCTAACCTTATAAACGTTATTCCTTGTCCTGTTTCGCCGAGAAATAAATAAAGACACGTTCAAATATTGTATTTTTCAGATTTGGATCACACCGCGGATGTGCAGTAAGTATTCGCTTTATTAATCTTTCGTATCAATGTGCGAAATATTTTGGAGGTTACTCGCGTGGTTAACCTAACAATTTTAACGACGGTTTATCGAGAATTGACGAGTATGATTCGAGGAATTAGTTTAATATGGTTAATTAGTTGTGTATCGGTTCTTATAGATTACACGCCTGGGGTGATACTACGGAGGAGGCTTTTGAACAATGTGCAGTGGCCATGTTCGGGTACATGACGGATTTAGAGCGGGTTCAGATAACACAGGTGCACGAAGTGGAGGCCGAAGGACACGACATGGAGAGCCTGCTCTTTCATTTCCTCGACGAATTATTATTCATGTTCAGCGCCGAACCGTTTATCGTTGCTAAGGTATATTTCATTTTACCGCGTCGATTAACACGTTGACCGCCGTCCATATTTGAATAGCGACAGGAATTTATGCTTGAACTAGTTACTCGATTTATGAGAACGTTCTCACCTGTACAGTAATGAATAATACTTGATAAATGTTGATGAAAGGACAAACAACGTTAATAATGTTGACCTTGAGATACAGGGTGAGTCATTAAGAACTAATATCTGAAATAACTCATTACCTATTGGTTGTATCAACAAACGTTTCCAACAAATTATATTCGATTTTGAGAGCCCTATCTGATAGAGGTAGTTCCATTTTTTTGTACTGTATTTTGTCTGAGATATCACGGTGACCTTGAGTTTTTTCAAGGTCAATATATCTTTTTTTTAATGGCATATTATAGTCCATAAAAAGACGAATTCAACGACCTATAATAAGTTGATATTCTGTTCACCTTAAACCTCAAAACGAAAGGTACATTTAGGTCCAATATATTTTGGGTAGAATAAATATAAAAAAGTGAAGTTGTACGCATTTGATGAGGCTCAAGCACTACATATTTTGTTTAAAATGTAATTAAATTGTTTTTGCTTTTGATATGACCAATGTATAATGGGTTATTTTAGATTTCAATTATTTACTCACTTTGAACTTTGTCAGGGTCATCCTGAGTATCTCTGAAAAGATTGGAGTTACTAATAATTGTTCATTAAAATGTTATGAACGAACAAAGATTTGTACTTAATCTAGCAGTGGAAAACTTAATGACAATTCATACAAATGTAAATATTTACAACAAAAAATCCAGTACTAATCAAGTTGACCTTGAAGTTCATTATCAAGGTCATTGGAGCTGCATCTTTTGTCAACATTCATCAATTTCATTAAACCCTTGAAGATGTATGAAACATAAGTGAATACCATCACAATAATCAGTTAGCTTTGTTATAAATTAATTTACTATTCATGACTCTTAATCAAAGTATCTATCAAAATATGAAGACTATCATTTATACTTCAAAATTTAATTAAGATTCTTCAAAACTTGATCAATTATCACGGATCGTCAACATCCACAAAAAATACGATTCAATCACCGAGTTTTGAAATAATTTTAATTATATTTTGAAGAGCAACAAGTGTTCATTTTTGTGAGGCAAAACGCGTTCAAGGTGTTAACGTTCCCTCATCGTTTACATTTTCTGTAATGCATCGAAACCGTATTCCATGAAAAATTGCAACTTTGTGTTGTCAGAAAGTGAAGATCACTAATTTCGACCGCGAGAACTTCAAGATCACCGCAAAGGCGTTAGGAGAAGAATTCACGATAGGCAAACATTCGCAGAACGCCGAAGTAAAAGCGATCACGTACTCGGCCATGCAGATCTACGAACCTCCGAAAACGGAACGTCCGGAAATTTTCGTGATCGTTGACATATAGTCAGTTTTGAGTCCCGTTCGTTTGATTTCTTGACGCGCCCTTGAGAGTGGCTTTAAGTTAACGAAAGTGGGGACGAACGCATACAGGAGCAAGAAGGGAAGGTACACCTCCCTTACGCCCTACTGGGGTACGATCTTTTTGTAGTTCGAATGCGTAGGGTTCAAATAAGTACGTTACGAAGAAAACACCGGGCTCCCTTCTTGGCGACCTGACTCAGACTCGTGTCAACGTCTCGCGGAACCCTAACACTTTTAAGCGCACTTGTAGGATGACCATTTATTTTCGTAGTACAAAGACTTGCTTAAACATTAATTAGATCATGAATGCTTTATTGAAACAACGTAACTGGAATTATTGACAATATGTTCAGAAACTGCAGATAAAGGTTGTTTAAAAAGATGGTGCAAATAGTGTACTGAAAGTTGTGATTTTTGGAAATTATTAAGTGAATGCAAAACTTTTAAAATGTACTGATTTTTAGTAAAACATTAGTGTAATTGAAATTAACTTATCAGGTTAAGTACACTCTCTTTGACTGAATCAAAATTCTGTATAGATATTGTTAGATTTTTGTCTGCAGTCAGTTTACTATGAAAATAAAGTCACCCTATTATACAAATGCTTAACCATCTGTAAATATTTTTTGAATATTACTATCTGTAAATATACAGATTTTGTCAGAACTACAGTGATCAACTTGACAAATGTAAAAAGTGTATTAAACATGTATTTTTGTATGCATATAATAAAAATCCCATCGCACATTAACAATTAACAAAACTTGAATTATAAGTAATTAGACTGTAAGGAATTCGAGAGACGAGTTGAAACGCGGGTAACATCTTGAATTACAAAACGAGAATGTGTGAAACGAAAGGAGAACGAGCCAGGGACCTACTTTTATACTTCATCATGCGAAGTGTACGGCCCTGCTTCAAACACCCCTCCATAACGAAGGAAGCCACGACCGCCCGCTTAGTTTCGGGCAAGAAACGACAGCCAGTGGGATCCTCCCAATCTTCGGAAGTGTGTGCGTTCGAGAAAAGAGAATCGAAAGGTTTCAGAAATTACATAATCCGGTAGTGCGTTTCCCGTTTGTTTCTTCCTTGCCCCTTTCCTTGATAAGGCCCAGGTTAAAGGGACTCACTGCCAACATCAAGCGTGGACGTTCATACGAAAGCGCCCACCCCTGACCATGGCGGAATTGTACGGTAATAATTTAAGAAATTAATAGGCAACAATGTTTCGAGATGTCAGAAACGGATAAGTGATACTACGGATAAGAACGTCCGTTAGAAAAGACGCATAGGGATTTTTCATCTACATGTCAGAGCTTGCGTGGCAGTTACGTGCAAAGCGGGACGGACAGTTTTGGCGCGAGTGTTTGTTGAGTAATGTCCACGAATGGAAATGGTCCATGGATCATCTGTTTTTCTTTCGTCGTTTTCCTTTAAACCGACGTGACGACACGTGGAACGGTACATCGGGGTGCAACGTAGGCTTCCTTGGAACAAAAAGGAAAGTTCAACAGGAATTTCTCAACGTTTGCTTTTCATGATTAGGGGGTTATATGTGTAAACTCGGAAATTTTCAAATTTTTCGATTCACGTGTTTCTAAGGGGCTAAATTTCAAAATTTTCATATTCCACAATCTCAAATATCTCAGATTGACAAGTTTTCAAATTCTTAAGTTTCTAAATCAACAAATTCCTGTATTTCTAAAATACCACATTTTTCACATTTTCATATCACTATTTTCAGATCCTAAGATTTTTAGATTTTTGAATTTCTATAATTCTAAGTCTCTGAATATTCATATTTTTGAATCTCTAAATTCTTGAATCCTCAAATTTTCAAACTGTCAGTTTGCAAATTTTCAATTTCTCAAATTCCCAACATTTCAAATCCCCAAATTTTCCAGGTGTCCGAATTCTGAAAATCCCGAATTCCAAAATTCGAAAAATCCCCAGCAAAAAAAAAACGACCGCCTAACCTGTCGTTTTTTCCCCTACGCGATCAGTTTCCCTAGGGAAGTCTGCGTTGCCGGTGAGTCCTGCGGACGAGCACGAAAGTCTAGGAAACATAAACAAACAGCAGTGTCGAATGTCCGGGAAGCTGTGATCGTACGAGCAAATTGTTCGAACGAACGAAAGAACGGGCCAGAAGGAGGATCGCGATAAAAAGGTCTAGGAACTTTTTCGGATAGCCTGGCGGCGCGTTGGTTTTACGGAGAAAAGCGAAGTGACGGTTTTGGCGCGCGTAGCCGACTGCGGTGCGCGACCGGCAGATGGCCGGCACGCGTCCACGAACGAACACACCGCACATGACAAGCGGCTAAGCACGCACCACCACCGTGACAGGGACGCGTTCAAGAACGTATCGGGGCATTGGTAGAAGGCCACTACTACATTGTAAATCGGCGTGGTGTTACTACTACCGGCACAGGCGGGTCTATCTGCCTCGTAGCCCGAGCCAGTTGCCAGCGCGCCAGCCAGCCCGTCCATCCGATCACCCAGCTCACGCACGAGCCGGCCTCGTGTGCGCGCGCGACACCCTGATAGAAAAGGTTCGTTTTTCTCGCCGGTGGCTCGACCGACAATGTCGAGGCGGGGCTCCTCGTGAACTCTAGATATCGTCCGTTCCCGAGAAAGCGAAAAATCCAAGAACGCACGGTCCCTAAGCTCGATTATCCTCGGGCCCTCGCTACGAGAACGGCCCCGCAGAAAATGGACACCGCACCAGTGCGGCAGAGAGACGGAGAGAGAGCGAAATAAAAGGCCACGCAACTGTTCGACGAGGACGAGCACGGTTGTACATAAATCGAGAGAGGGCGAGGAAGCACGGTTATTAAGGAGCGAGAGAAAGACCCGGTGCACGAGCCGCCTCGGGAGGACCGGGTTAAGGTCCCGGGCGCACGTTTCGTCCGTCCTGTCATCGACGGGCTTCAGTGGGAATCGCGTCTGGAATTATCGACGCGGCGTGACAACGACGATCGTAGCCACGACGGCGACGTATTCGCCATCGAGGAGGCACGGATATGCCTCGCTCCTCGCCGCTGTGACACGCGCCGCGCCGTGTGCTGGCTGAACCTCCCGGAAGAGAGCGTGGGCCTTCGTCTCAAAATACAACTGTGTGTGCGGTTTGCGCCGCACGCTCGAGAGCCAAGTAAGTGAAATAAAAAGCACGCGATATTCCGTTTTGACCTCTGGGATATGGTCGGTGTTTCGCGCGGTCGTACGGGAAAAAAGGTGCGATTACTGGAGCGTATAAACAGAGAGGAAAAATGATCCGTTATTTCGAGCGCAACACCGATTTGGTGCGTCGAAA
Organism: Megachile willughbiella; assembly: GCA_945859595.2. NCBI lineage: Eukaryota > Metazoa > Arthropoda > Insecta > Hymenoptera > Megachilidae > Megachile > Megachile willughbiella. Next base: position 8,445,319 of record OX243807.1, read on the forward strand.
GTGGCTGGCATCTCGCGCGATCAATCGCACGCGAAAGCGTGCACCGGTTCTAGCTTTCGTGACCGTGCCGGTAGCACGCCTAACTAGGGATACTCTAGTCCCGGCTTGGCTCTTTAAACGGCTCTACGTATTGCGTGCGAATCGTAACGTTCGTTCGTGTGTGCGTGTGTGTGTGTGCGAGAGAGTGTGCGTGCGCGCGCTCCCTCGTTGTCCGCTCGCTCGTTTGCTCTCGTATGCATGGCCGCTCCGGTGCGTAGCGTGCGGATTGCGCGAGTACGCATTGTCGCGTTCGATACGATCGTAATTCGTCGGTTACTTAATCGTGATCGGGTGGTCAGAGAGGTACGCGAATAAAGAAACCACACTGTACACCTTCGATCGACGTTAACAGCTGATCGCGGCGGCTCTATGTATGTGTGGAACGGACTGCCTTATGTATACGGCTTTTTCTACACTTTGTTGTTGATAAGAGAAAGAGAAGAATTCGGTCTCTCCGTCGATAGACGTTACGACCTGTGCCGGTTTCCACCAGCGGAAGAACACAAAAAAGGGGGGACTCTAAGGGTGCGTTTAGATTAAACGAACGGGATCCGTACAACCGGAGCAGGAACGTTCGTTCGGGCTCATTTTAGTGTGAACGAACCAGCTGAATCCGAGCGAATGTTCGTCGAGTTTTAAATGAACGTCTGAATGCTCGGTACGGTAAATTCGATCGTGTCGAATTGAATTGCGTTCAATTGAAACGCGTCCAGTCAAATTTTATCGGAGTGAGTCATGTCGAATGGAACGGTGCTGATTTCAAACTCCGCGAATCAAATTATGTCGAATAGAAACGCATCCAGTAAAATTACTTCGAATTGAATCGCGTCAGATCAAATTTGCGGCGAATTGTGCAGAATTAAATTGCGTCACGTGAATCACGTCAAATTTAAAATGTCTCAACTTTACAACGAATTCAATTATTTAGAATTGAATCGCGTCGAATTGCTCGGAATTCATGTTGAATTGAATTGCTTAAAATTGAGTCACACCGAATTCAATTTTTTAGAATCGAATCGTGAAATTGAATCACTCGAAACTGAACCGTATCGAATTGAATTAGAATCGAGTCCCACCGAGTTGATTCGCGTTAAAATGAATCGTATAGATTTGAATAACATCGAATTGAATTGATTCCACAGAACAATCTTATACGAGCACGTACGAACAATCGCCGAGCATGGAAAGAATGCTCGTCCGCGCTCGAGCCTCGCCGGGCGAGCATTCGCTCGCTGAGTCTGAACGCACCCTAAAGTTCATCGCTCACATCTGGGGCCTGAAGCCTCGTGCACACGATGTTCCGGTTTATTTGTACAAAATCCATTGGACCTCTCTGGTGTTATTTCCTGTCTCGAGCAGTACACACCTCGTGCAAATACTCGATGAATTATGAAAATATAACGAACGAAAGGAAGAACACGACTTATTGCAGTCTCTTTAAAGAACAGATAATATTCGTGTTTTAAAGAGCACCGTTCGTCGACCAATCGATGGCGACCGCTAGTTCTCTACAAGCAGTGCCGTCGACGCCAGTTACACTAGTCCGGTTTTATCTTCGAGATAATATCCTACCAATCAATGCCTCCGCATCGTGCATTGCTCCCAACCTTCGAATGCGCTCTACAGTGCTATTGGCCTCGCGATCGCGTACGTTGCGCACCCGGCCAAACAAGTGAAAACGGGAGAACCACGCGCAGTTGAACCGGGAGTTTGCTTCTAAAACTGCTTACAACGCAAGGCTGCTGTAACACGACGATCCTGCGGCATGCCTCTTTAAAACCACACCCGGAACGCTGCCTCGTGTTCCCGAGACGCTTGCTCTTTTTTTCGAAAATTCTCGTACACGGCCGCACCGTGGGTCTCTCCTGTTCAGGCGCGTAACCAGTCTTTTGAAAACGGGGACCTTAGGATGAATATTCTGCTATTTTTCGCGGCAATTTCGTTTACTGACCGAGAAAGATAAATGTCGTACCGTGAGTTTGATTCGAAAGAATTTTTCAACGATTCGTTACAGTATATAATGTACAATTTCTTAGTGCAGTCGAACGTCAATTGCATACTTTTTAATTGTGATAATTTGTTTGTCTTGGAATTTCAATTGTACACACAGTTTTGAAGAAGAAAGTATCATTTCAAGCGTACCTAAGGTGCAGAGATTTATTGGCCCTCGCTTATCGGTTTGCTTTTGAAACAATACCGATAAGGAACTTTTATTTTTATTAAAATTTGCAAATGGAATAAAATGTGATGGATAATTAGTATTTATTTTTTATTTGCTTCGTTATCTTTCTTGGCGTTCGTAGGGTTTATTCGCTGTTATTGCGGTACGACATGGAAATCGACCTGTAATTTTCAACAGATGTTCTGTTCTTGCGGAATTGTCACTTTGCCGTTTGGTCGAGACCACTTCCGGTTTCGTTATTCAATAGAATGATTACTACTATACGCGTTGTTGTTTCAAATACTTTTATTTATCCTTATCGGCTTTTTTAACTGAAATTAGGTCACAATTTATGCAACCAAGTATGATAAATTGAACGACCATTTGAAAATTGAAATATCAACAACTATGTGCGAATCGAAGTTGGAATAATAAGTATTTATATAGTTGTTTTTTTATTCGATTAATTTTTAAATACGAAGTTAAAATTTGAAATGCTATAATTCGAAGATAACGTATGACTGTTTTCAACGAAAATATACTCGAATAGACGAGCACCTTTATATTCAAAACTTTAATATGAAAATTATTCGAGTTGTGCTCGATGCGTACATAAAATACAAATTTGATAGATCAATTCAAAATTTATTCTCGTATGTTCCTGTTATCCACACAATTATGAAATCGATATTTTGTTATCGAGCATTTATTTCTTTTCTTATTTGTTATGGATGTTGCTCGTTTTTTTCGTGAAAACAAATGTAAAGTTGTTTGAAGTACGAATTCTATTATTAGGATCTACGAATGTTGGCCGATTCGAGAACAAAAAGGTTCTCCCCTATGCTACGCGTTCTTTGATATGCATCTAAAAAGTCGCCTCTCCTTAAATGTGTTATCGCGACCGAATAAAATACAGCCACAAATGAGTGGCAATGAGAAAAAGTCGAGAATGAAGGAACGACGATCACTCGAAATTTTCTATGAATCTGCACACCTTACAGTCGATCATTTTTACACATGAATGTTATTTTTGATAAAGCGTATCGGCAAGGTTAACAAGGTACTGATATCTGGTTTGACTACTGCAATTTCTATTTTTATAGGTTTATTCGACGTTCTATTAAACGTGTTACAAGTAACGGTTCATCAGTGATAAGAAACAGTCTTTTACGTCGAATGTTATGAAATAAAAAATACGTGTCCGCCAAAATAGTATACACTTATTAACCTTCATGGTCGGTGCTGGAGCGTGCGGCACGTTTTCTAAAAATTTTCGAAACTATCGCGTTATAAAATGAAAATAGATAAACATTTTTGTATCTTCTTTTAAACAATTAATGTTAATTCTATGGTCATTGAATTTTAACGAATATGTACATTATTTTAAAAAATATGGACATTAGATATTATTGTTTATGTTATTAGGATATTTTTTTATATCTTGGAGAATATATTTTTTATATTTTGTTAAGCGATCAATTTGTTTCTGCCTTGTACATGTTAAATATATATACAAATATTTTGTATGTTTTATTAAATTTTTTTTACATTGATCTGTTACTTTAAAGGGCACCTCTTTTGTATATTTATTAAATTAATTCAATTTCAGCATATAGTATTTATGTATGTAAATATTTGCACTCGTTAGGAATAATTTTTAATCGACTCTTTATTTCAGTGATTACTTTTGAAGTTTTACTTTAGAATAGTTTAAACAGTTGTTTGTTATGAAAGTAAAGCTATATTATTATGAGTACATATTCAAAAAAGGATCTCCAAATGAAATGAAGCTACAAGATTTTCCTGATCGAAAATGTTTTAGAACTTGTCATAAATTTTGACTTTATCGATAATTTATGTAATGTATCATTAAATTATTTTCTTGTAACTTCATCATTTAATATATTTTCTTACAACTGTTGTAGATTCTCATAAACAATAAAAATGCCTCGAGTAAGGAGACAGGTGGTCTTGGAAGATCCTGCCAGGCCCGTTACACCAGACATGGTGGAAACCAAATTACGTATGTATCAACTGTAGAGCATTACATAATTTTTCTGTAATTTGATCAATTGTTAGTACATTCATGAATTGTTTTCAGTGAAAACAGAATTCTTGGATGATGGCTCCCTGGATGAAGTACAAGCACAAAAGGTGGCTGAAGAGACACCGAGTCCTCATCTTCAAGATCATCAGTATGGACAAACACCTTGTTATCAAGTGACGAGGAAACCTACACAACCACCACCACGAACTGAAGTAAATAAGACTGTATTAACAAATAATTTTTAAGAAGGTTGTTGAAACATGGTAACTTTCTTTTGATATTTAAAGGCTGTTAAACAACATTAAGCAATATATTTACTGAAAATTTTAAGTAATTCTCTCTTAATATTTCACAAGAATACATTTTAACAAAACATTATTAATATTGATAAACATTAGTTTTTTTTAAGTGTAAATACTTTATTATTTTTTTGTCGTATTTTATTCTTGATTAATGTTTAGTAATATCAATTTTTTTTATGTTTTCGTAGCAAATATCGGTTCAGGCGGTGAAACGAAGACTGAATTTGGAAATGGGAGCAACAGGTCCCAGCCAATCTGCCTTTAAGGCTCCTAGAGGTAAACGTAGGAGATCCGGTTCGAATTCTCTAACTGGCCACACACCTACAAAAAGTAAATTGTATTTCCGTTTTTAAACGTTCCACTTCTTATATATCTTCTAGGAGAAAGAAATGTTACCCTTAATTGCAGGTAAAACGGTAGAGAGAACGCGGTATGATACATCATTGAGCTTACTTACAAAAAAGTTCATACATTTAGTTGAAAGCAGTCAAGATGGTGTTGTAGATTTAAATGTAGCGTCTGAGAAGTTAGAAGTACAGAAACGTCGTATATACGATATTACAAATGTGTTGGAAGGTATAGGTATTTTGGAGAAGAAAAGTAAAAACAATATACAATGGAAGTACGTTGTTCATTATTTACCGAAAATTAAATCCTGAATATTTGTAATTAAACGTGGAACATAATGACTGTGTTTCATAGGGGCGGTCAGTTACCGAATGACAGGAACGATATTGCTGATCTCAGAAGAGAAGTGGCAGATTTAGAAGCTAAAGAAAATACTTTGGATCGGTTAATTCACGGTGCAGATAAAAACCTTAGGGAATTGTGTGCCGATAGACAATACGCTTATGTAACGTATCACGATTTACGTTCTGTCCCAATGTACAAAGATCAGGCTATAATGGCAGTAAAAGCCCCGCCAGAAGCCACTTTACATGTTCCACAACCTATCAATAATCTTGGCCAACAAAAGGTAACTACTACTTCCAAGGATGTGTGGATACCCGAGATTCGATTCGAGATTAATTGGACTACGTTTATTAAATGTTATTGACTTACTTCGTTATAGGACACAACCTCATATGAAAAAGTTATAAATTTTTTAATTTCTCAAGTTCCCAAATTTCTGAACTTTCATGTTCCCGGCCTGAATCTCTGCTACCCGACATATCGAGCTACCCGTGCACCCCTAACTGCTTCCTATGCAAAAGTTAGACGAATCAAACTTGAAGTCGTATTCATTCTATTTATTGTATGATCGTTTTGTTCGCAGCTTCAAATGCACATGAGGTCGTCTCACGGAGAAATAGAGGTGTTCCTCTGTCCTGATGACCCCGCAGTTAAAACGTCTCCCAATCCGGGGTACACGACGACGCAACCTGTGCCTTCGTCAAAAGAATCCGAAATACCTGGTCTCCCTCCTGAACTGCTGGTCAATGGAGGAAGCGGGGTTCGGGTCGAACCAGTACCTTCTGTTGAGAGTACGTTGAATGCTCGTTTGAGTACACCGGTTATATCTGCGGTTACCAGTTTAGCAGGAATGAGGGACGCCTTGTTATGTGAATCTGATGACTATGGACCAATGGGTGGTGGCAAATTCCAACTTCAAACGGAGGATCAAATTAATACTCCAGGTAGGATTATGTACATGTTATGAATCAAGATTTATTCAAATATGTTGTTCTTCTTGTTATTATTCTATTGAAATATTGGAACACCTTTGAGAGAGTAGAGTTTAGTAGATGGAAAATTAATGCAGTATTAACTTGAAGGCTTTTATTAACCCAATAATAATATATTTATTTTTGTTTATGTTAAACATTGGTTTTCTTTGCATATACGCTTTTGTGCACTGCTATATTTTATATGCTAATGTTTGCAACAAGGTGAATACAACTGTCCTCAATAAATTATAAACAGAGAAAATGGAATGAAGTTATTTGACATAACTGAAAGTAATCGTTTACAGTAAGTAAACGTTTAAACATAACTGTTTGTTCTCACCTTTTTGTTTTATTTCTGCAGTCCTTTAACTGTACTGATAATTTGCAATGAAATAATGCTTCTCCCATTCACTGCAAGAATATACTTTTTTTTTTTGTTAACATAAGTATTTATATATTTTTTTTAATAAATGTTTTTTATATTATAATTTTTTGTGTTTGTACCTCTGAGACTTGTGTAAAAATGTTTTTATTGCACAAACAAGTGAAAGTTTACAACATTACAATTTTTTATTTTAATTTCATAAAATGTATTGCGCATGATGCAACAGTTTTCATAGAAAGTACATAAGACTTTCTCCGAAAGTAATAGAGCAAGAATTAATTTTTGTTTCAATTTGAATTTGATTAATTCTCATTTCTTTCTCTACCTTTTCAACAATGGAGGATAGCCGTACCCTGATGGAGCTCTGGCTGTGACTTGTGTGTTAAAGAAATAAAAATCACATCACAGGCAGAGTTCTAATTAGGTAACGGTTTCAAACAACAAAGCTCGTGTAGCGTGAAGGTACGTTTCATGGATAAAACAATTATTTGCTTATGTGTGCCTGGTTCTTTTTTTTCTTTTTAGCATTTGTTTGCTGTACAGTAAATTGCCTCTAACTGCTTCCTCTTCTGTGACCTATGATGCATCACTTTTTAACTTTGTACTGATTCTTTAAGTTAACATAGCATCTGATGGCTGTTTATCACCTTCAATAGTTTATAAAGCATTTAATAATTCACAAAATAATGTATGCTTTAAATATTTATGGTTAACTAATTTGAATTAAAGATTCACATAGAAATAATAAAATAACCTGCTTATAAATATTTAACATTAACCTGCAATTTGAAGCATTTCAAACACCACAAGTTAGAAAACATAAAAAAATTAAATGGAACTTAAAAACAGAGGATGTTACACAACAGTGGACAAAGAAAGCCCACTATCTTCTCTTTCTTTTGTTACAGATCTAAATTTTTTCGATTTTGGAGAACACTTGCTGTCCTTGGAACCACCTTTATCCGAAAACGACTATTCGTTCTCGTTAGGCACGGAGGAAGGGCTGTCGGATCTTTTTGATTTCAAATTTTAAAGATATCGTCCTGGTTGTCGTCATCGTGATAGCACTTTTGTCTTTTTGGACATACCACTCTGAGTTCGCCTCCCTAACATTCGAACGGATAGCGATCATTTTTGTTAATCCAATGATGACCGATTTCGCGTCACGATTATCCTGATTGGCAATTTTGTTTATATGTTTTTCGTTCTCGAAACGATCGTAGTCGTACGTTTGAAACAATCGAATCCATGGAACGGTAAAAGATTGGTAAGCCGAGTTAGTCATATGATCTTGCTTCTTAGTTTTACAAAGAAAAATACGCGATCGTGTAAATACATTTGAGGTATAGATAGGATGCGTTTGCGACTCGCGATACCGTATAGTATTTTGTCGACAGTCTTTTAAAAGTTATATGTTTTAATCGCGATTCGTTCAGGATCACGTATACAGTATCACGTCGGTCATTATCGAAATTCCACCTCACAGAAAGGATCTCAAAATTGTACGGAGCGAAGTAGAGGGACAAACATATCACGCCTTAAGTTCGTTGGCGTAACTATACGGGGACCAGGGTGGGCTTGGCACCTCCAAAATATGACTGATCTTCCAAATTTCTTGATTCTTAAATTTTCAAATTCGTCAAATTCCTGGACTTTCAAATTTCCAACCTCAAACCTTGTGTCAACATTTCTACATCCCTGACCCAAATCCATAATTTACAATTTTTTAACAGTCAACCATACGATGTGTTGACACCATTGGTAAAATAGAGAGGACCTGGTCCACCCCAGACAAAAATCCTAGTTACGCCAATGCTTAGGTTACTACTATATTGGCAATGAACGACGAACATTAAAACGATAAATCATTGTTTTCTCGGTCTGAGAAATGTCACCAGTTAGCAGAGAATCCGGAGCAATAATTGTTTGACAAAAGTAGACAATACAATTTATCCTTTACTATTCAGTTATTTTAGATTAGAAACAATGACACTTCGTGAATTTGTTAAAAATTAGCATACGTTAGAAATAATTTTGTCGATGTTTATCGGTCATTGTTAACCAATGTACTGGTAGCCTTAAACTGTTGACAGGTTGACTGCAGTTACCAATGCTTTAATTCAATTTAAACGAACGAAAGATTCGAAATACTGCTACAAATGTTACACTAGTCATTTAAAATCCAAATGTAAACGTTAGATTGAAATATTGTTTCTTAACATATTCGCTACTACGTCACTCACGTGTGAGTGTCGCCCAAATTTAGATCATTATGCTTAATTGTACCTATCTAACTAGAAATATTAATTACTTGCAATTTTAGGTAATAAACAATAGTGAAATATCGCGAAAGTAACAATGTGGTGAGAATTTTGATGGCTTCGTTACAGTAGCGAACGTGTTAATGTCATTGATGCTATTTCTATTATGGCAGTCAGCTTGTTAACAAGCAGTGCTCGAGTATTTCCGGCTTGATACGGTTGCCACCGACATTGAGTTTCTGGAATACGTTGTAAAGGTACGCTGGCGTAGCGACGCCGATTTTCTGTGCAATCTGTAATAATATTGTTAATCGAGGTAAGAGTAAAAAGCGCGGGAAAGAGAGAGGAGGATGATGTATCGGGAATTTCAAAGAGAGGAGAGACTGCAGACTCGTGACGAACAATTACAACGGTTTCCTTTTTCCCCCCTCTGCGTTCATTCAACTGTTAGCGGATAGAACGTTAATTCATAAAAAAAAAAAATGAAATTCCCTCCCAGCGTAAATATTTCTATTCGCGTGATATAATTAAACTCCTGGACGGTTGTCTTCTCTAGTCGCTAGGACTGAATCGTTTTTTATCTCCTTTTATTTTTTCGAAATCGCGTGCTTAGCACCTTACCCGTCGCTAGCTGATAAAATAGATAAGCCACTTTATGATTTAATAAGTGAAAAATAATATCAAGGTCATACCACTTTAAATGCCACGTGAAGTTCAAGGAAATTCTGAGTTAGTAATTTTATCCTCGGTAAATGTAATATTATTTTGTATATAGAATCTGCACTCTAGGTTTTGAAATATTCTAACCTTGGAACGTATGCATACCTTTTGATTCCACAGTTTTGAAACGTAGTCTCACAAATTGAAACCCTGATTGTATCATACACGAGTATCGCGATTCAAATGATACAGTGTGACACGCATAAATTTTGATTTAATCATGGATCCAAGGTTTAGTACTCAATCAATTGGTATCGAGCTATTAATTGTTAAGCTTGCGGTTGGTAAGGTGTTAAGACGAGAGACCACCGTTCAGGATGAGTGGCGTTCGAATGAATTTATCGATACGATAGTGTAGCTTATTGATTGGGGGTTGTTTGTAAAAATGTATCGCGTCAGAAAGGCATAGTTTTTATTCTATATACTTTTGTAATTGGTCGAATTTGTCCGACAGGGAGGTGCGGATTTTTGTATATTTCGATGCATGAAAATTATTCGAAATCGAGGTACATTCTCGACACACGCAGACACTCATACGGTAATCCTGTGACACCGATACAATTGATAATATCGATGTAATTAAATCATCATGATGGATTAGCTTGGAATATGATGCCACGAACACGGAGACGAACTCGAGCGTACAAGAAAGAGAGAAACAGATCTTAGACTGCATGTTACACTCGTATTTAACGACAGAGGGAACGTCTAAGACTCCTTTCAGGATCCACAGTACTTGTTCAGAAGCTGATTTGTAAAAAAAAAAGGGGTTCTTCAAAGAGAACTTTGAAGCCAGTGCAACTTGAATTTTGACCGAAGAAGAAACGCTTGAGTCTTAACGTACATATACATAACTCCTATATAAGACAAACTGAGAATATTTGTTCGATGTTCCTGAAGAGAATTCAAGGATGCACTGGAGAGAATCGTCTCAGCTGGAAGTCTCTTAAGGATGTACTCTAACGTACAACTTAGTGTACGTCCAAAGCCATAGTGCCTACACAATAATGATCACACCCTTCTGTAACTGTAAATAGTTTACATACTATACAAAATATATAAAACAAAGTATATATATACATATGTATAGTGTGTATATATATATACATGTGTGTATATAGAAAGTGTAAGGACGCGAGGACCCCCCGACGAACACAGAAGAGAAAAACCAGATGCTGCAAGACACCTCATTACGGTTATCACAAACTATCGATTAGTTACTTTTAATTATTATTATTGATAATTAATTATTGATGCATTAGACGGAGGAAAATATGTTAGATTATAAATTTGACTTATTATATATATGTACATGTATATATGTAATAAGTGCGTACATTTTTTATAGTCAAACGAATATTGTGCAGAATAATGTGATGAGACTTAAAGGATTACTTAAGAAGGGTAAGCGTTCAATTTTCTTTTTTTAATGTTAAAGTGTAGGCGGAATCGACAAAATGTGTATAAAGAGAGAAATGTTTTTATCGCTACGTGTATTTATTTCAATTGAATAGCGTGTAGTTTGCGAGAGTCAAAAGAAAATGGAGGAAAGTGTTATGAGGCAGTGACGAGTATGTGATGGGTTCACTTTTTAGTTACTTCACTTTAATTGCCAAACCTTTTTAATTAGTAAGTTTAAGAATTAGAAAATCAAAAGTTTGTGAATTTGAGATTTCTAAATTTGAAAATTTGGAATTTTTATATTTCTAAATTTCCAAATTACCAAATTATCAAATTTTTAAATTTCTAAACCAGAAATTTCCTTGAATTGTTATAATTTACCGCACATCTCATCGCTGTTCTCGAGGGTATAAGAGTCGAGCGTTATTCCAATAATCTTCAAATACGAATAAAATGAATATCGTCGTTAAAAATTGATATCTGAAGATTATTTAAATAATGCTCTATACAATTAGAATGCGTTGCGTTGTGAATAAATTATTCTGCACGATATTCAACGCGCAATTCACCGATCTGCAACAGAGAAAGAATTGTGTAATAGTTTTCGTTTTCATTCGATTTTTTTTTTTTTTCAAATTGGTGGCATCACGCTTTTTTTTCATACGCATCGTGCAACGAGAGGGGAAGCGAAGCGAGAGCGAAATACGTGTGAATGAACGTGTGAGTGTTGATTAAACGAATGATATTAATGATTCGAATGTACGGTGATCAGTGATCTCGATCCTGGCACAACCAGTGAGAAGTTAACAATATTTTCTACCTGAATAATATTTGCGGGGATCTTACGGAGTCTGAGCACGTGAAATTTCTCTTTATGATTATTCGCTATATTTCACTCTGTTCGAAGAGTGCGTCGGAAAATGAGTCCTACACGTTGAACCACGAATACCGTAATTTCCAACGTTCTCAGACTTCCTGGGATCTTTTTAGAATAACTTATCATGAAGATGGCAGTCCATCGTTTCGTTTTTAACCCGATATTCGTAAAATTACTACCGCGCGTTTCTGACAGTCTTTTGAATTTCGCGCCTCTTGCATTATGCACGGAAAACAGAGTACGTTCGTTCGTTTTTTTTTTTTTTTTTTTTTTTTTTTGGAGTTTCGTTTAACAGAACCTTTATGGCATTGGAAATAAATTATTTCTGTCTAGCAACAACGATTTAAACGAAATTGCGTTTCGAATTGTAGTCTTGTCTGAAAACGTATTTAAGAGACTGAACAGAACCGATGGTAGAAATGAAAATTGATTCTGATCGATTGTCTTAGGGAAAACAAAAAATTGAACGATGTATGAATCGATATGACGAACGAGAATTTTGTCATATTTTAACGGGCACGACCCGCCGAAAGACAGTAAAAAAAAAGAGAGAGAGAAGACGAAGTTACAAAATATAACCTTGTGTAACGTCATAGGGAGATGTGATGTTTTTTAATTTTCCATAACCTTCGTGTTCGCTTATCTTGTGCAAAGGAAAAAATATGAAGTATTTCGGTGAAACATCCCTTTTACTTTGTTATAAAAGTAAGGATATATTATTCGCTCGAACACCATTTCTGACTGTTCGAATATATTCGGCTCGATTTTAAATTTAAGTTCGTTCAGATCGTTTCGCGTGGAAAGTTCCGTTTCACGTTCAATGGAAATTGTATGCTTTGCAAATGTCTATATCAAAATAGCGAATACCATAGTATACGCAGAAGAAATATTTTTTATGTATGTTTAATACGTATAACGGTACGATTGAGGAAATAAAACGTCGAAAACTTGACTCTGATCGTCACGAACGTATATGAAATTTGGTAGCGGATTAAACTTAAACGATTTATGGATTTTTGCATGAATAAAGTACTCTTGCAATATTTTATTAGATACTTTTAATATCTTATTTTAATAAAAAGAACAGTTTTGAACAACGAGACGTCGAGGAAGGTGCAAAAACATCGACCATAATGTTAATTCGATTGAATAAAAGCGTTATCTTTTTCGCGCAACGATGTGCGCATGCGCATCATTTGTGTTTTCCCGCGATTATCTTCGCGCCGTTGACCGCCCGTCATTCGTGCGTCGCACGCGCTCGGGTACACATCTTTTATGTTATGTATATTTTGACGTTTTATATACACAACGGTATTATATACGAGAATAAAATTTTAAATATGGTGTATGTTATTGTCTACTTCCATGTTTTATATTTCACTTCTAACGTTTTTAAATATCGCACGTAACATCGGTCAATGAGCGAGTGCGCATGCGCGATTAGCTACTAACCACAGTACAACTCCCTCATATGATTAAAAACTTGAAAACTGCATGTGAAAATTAATAAATGAGAACCTTTCATTTAAAAAATTAGGTACTAAATATCTAAATTTAAAAAATTCGAAATTCCTAAATATTCAATTCCTAAATGTGGAAATTACAAACCTTTAAATTTAAAAACTTGTACATTATGAATCTCTATGGTTATTCCACGATATTCTAAATCGAAATAAAAATAATTACAACTATAACAATCATTACGACTTGTAACCTTCGGTTCAATTGAAAATATATAAAGGTTTATGTTACTAATAGAACAGTTACGTATTTTGCATCAGTGTCGTTGATATTTCAAATTCAAATTTAAATTCAAATTGAATTGATTCCTCGCGCAAGTTAGGTAACCGTATGAATGAAAAGCCCCTAGTAGGAAAGCCATGTTCCTATCTAGTTACTTAGCATTGCGTATCAGCCTTTACGCAACCAACATATAAAATAAGTACAAAGACGCCACTTTCAAAGTGTACTTTAAATTGATCGCTGGCAATCAATTGTTTTATATTGGCGCGAATTATCAAGCGATTTATCAAATTTGTCCGATTTTTTAAACTGACGTTTTTAAAAAAAACAGCCAAAATAAGCAATCCAAAGGATACGAGTATGCCACCCAAGTGTAAATTTCAAGAAGGTAGACACTTAATTTTTAATACAACTCTATCGAAAGTTCCAGTGTACATTAAATGAATTTTTATAACTGAATATTAAGTACTTTTCACATTTCTGATGTATTTTCAATATTATTTACCACTATTATATGATAATTTGCAGGGGAGAAGGTCCTCTGTTTTCATGGGCCACTAATTTATGAAGCAAAATGTCTAAAGTCCTCCATTACTAAGGAAAAACAGATCAAATATTTCATTCATTATGCTGGTTGGAACAAAAAGTACGTATTTAATTCTGTCTTATCTGTTTGAACATGAATAAAATTATGGGAATGATTGAAATAGTTGGGACGAGTGGGTTCCGGAAAGTAGAGTTCTTAAATACAATGAAGCAAATGTGCAGAGACAAAGAGAGGTTCAAAGAGCACATTCTAATCAGCAATCTGCGCAAAAGGCCAAAAAGGGCAGCACCTCTTCTAAAACTCAAGGACGTAGAAGTGAAGGTGTACGTGAAAAAGACACAGATAGTAGAGCTAGCACTCCTGTTGCTACAGTTGATAAAGGTGTTAGTCGGTTTAGCAAAGGTACAAGTAGTAGCGTAGCACCATCGTCATCTCATGATTCTTCATTAGAAGCTCCGCGTAAAAAACGCAGGTTTGTTTCAAACAGGATTTTTTTATATATCAGTTGAGCAGCATAGGGTAATTAAATTTTATTATAGCCGTTTAGAGCCATCGGGTGAAACAGAGGAATACCTCACCAAAGTAGAGGTTAAAATTAAAATCCCAGAAGAATTAAAATTTGTACTTATAGATGAATCAGAAGTTATACTGAAACATCATAAATTACCTGCTTTACCTGTAAAGAATACGGTTGACAAAATTTTAGATGATTATGTTGAATCAAAATCGTTAGGAAAAAATGACTCTGTCAGGTACTTATATTTATAATTTTTGTGTGAGAATATGTATCATTATGATTTATAATTTTAAAAATTGTTTACTTCCTTTTATTGTAAGTTGTGACATAATTATTTTCAGAGAAAGTACATTAGAAATAACTAAAGGAATTCGTGAATACTTTAATATATCTCTAGGCTTGCAATTATTATATAAATGGGAGCGTCCACAATTCATACAGATTATGAATGATAATCCTGAAACACTGCCTAGCCAATTATATGGTGCATTTCACTTACTAAGGCTATTTGGTGAGAGCACTTACTTTTTTTTATGTCTTATAATTACAATATTCTTGTATAATTATTAGCATGCAATCAAAATATTTTTGTAGTGAGACTTGGTGGAATGTTGTCATACACCACACTGGACGAAAGAAGTATACAGTTGCTGCTATCACATTTTCACGATTTCTTGCAGTATTTGCAGAAAAATAATGCCGAACTATTCAATTTGCAACAAGACTATGCGGATTCACCACCCGATTATCATAGGAAATATGCCTAATTTAGTATAAATAAATTTATATATTTAATTACATCAAGCAATACTGTAACTTCTGAATACTTTATACGGCAGCTGCAATATTTGTTCGAAAAATATCTATACTAAATACTGTTGTAATTACTTTCTATACAAAATAGGTTATTGTAAAAATGAACAAATTTTACATATTGTTAAATATTGCCCAAAACAATTCTAAAATGTGAACTTGATTTTCAGTTGACTAAATGTACAGAAAAGATATAATACATTTAATGATACATGTTTTAATTTAAATTAAGATAATTAAGATGATATTTATTGTAAACATATATGTATTACAACTTTATTATATCTAATTACAATTTTATACATATTTCTGAGTATTTAATTTATACATTTTTTGAGTACACCCAATATCAGATTTGGATTCCCTAGGGAAAATGGCAGCCCAGGAAAGTTGGTTCATTCTATCCGAACATCGAAGTTTTGGGGAAACTTTGGAATACTGTCATGATCCGATTTTGGCCAAATTTTGCAAATAAACTCCCCTATTCAAAAGGAAACATCTGTAAGAACGGATTTTGGCATCCCGAACGAAAAATTTTTACTACTCTAATGTTATTCTCTATATTGCCGACGAGATATAGTATAGTGTGCGAACTGGCTAATTAGGATTAGCCTAAGACTGGTTAAAAATTGATAATAGTTTAGTTGGGTAAGACAAGGTGTCCGAGTTATGAATGATTCAATCGTTGTTCTCCAGAACCTGAAGGAGTTTCCCTCAGAGCTAGGAGTTAGAATTGCAATTCCAGGACACGTGGTAATGGATGGACTATGGACTAAAGAATTGCTATCCATCTAGCGGTGAAAGTTGGAACTACAAAAATATAAAATTGCGATTTTTGATGAAATTAACGAATTTTAAGTATTTCTAAGGCTTGTATACTGTTATACAATCAAATCAGAAGTGAAATAATATCATGAAAGCTTCCTGAAAGCTCTGGAAAAAGAAATAAAAAAAAGGCCATTTTATGGACAAAAAGTGCAGCGCCATCTAGCGGCGAAACAGATGAACTAATCGAAAAAAATGCATGTCCAGATACGCATATAAGGAAATTACAAAAAGTCATATTTCGTAACTTTGACCACATATTATGCTTCCTGAGGCATTTTTAAGCAAATTTCTATTAGCATTTGATGCATTTTTTTGCCGATTAAGCCTAAAAAATCAATTTTTATGGAATTAGGTCCAAAACGGTACAGGTGGCGCCATCTAGCGGTGAGCGGCGGAACTACAAAATCATAAAATTGCAATTTTCTGTAAAATTAGGGCATTTTATGCATTTCTGACGCTAAAATACTGCTTTGGAATCTGTTCTGGACTAAAATAATGTTAGGAGAACTGCCTCAGAGCACTAGAAACGAAAATAAAAAAATAGTCCACTGCATGGAGTAAAAAATTGCCGTCCATCTAGCGGTGAAAGGTAGGAACTAATGGAGGCAAATTCGGAATAATACCCCTTCGGAAATATTGATTTTCTGGGCTTAATCGGCAATAATATGCATTAAGTATTAGTAATAACTTACTCCAGAATGTCTCAGGAAACATAATATGTCCAGAAAGTCATGAAATATGTGTTTTTATATCTTTCCAATATGCGTATTCGGACATACGATTTTTTCGATTAGTTCACCTGTTCCGCCGCTAGATGGCGCTGCAATTTTTGGTCCATAAAATGACCTTTTTTTTATTTTCGTTTCTAGCGCTCTAAGGAAGTTCGTGTGGCATTATTTCAGTTCTAAAGAGATCATAGAGTGAAATGTGACCCTCAAATATGCGTAAAATGCGCTAATTTTGCAGAAAATCGCAATTTTGTGATTTTGTAGTTCCAGTTGTCACCGCTAGATGGCGCCACCTGTACCGTTTTGAACCTAATTCCATAAAAATTGATTTTTTAGGCTTAATCGGCAAAAAAATGCATCAAATGCTAATAGAAATTTGCTTAAAAATGCCTCAGGAAGCATAATATGTGGTCAAAGTTACGAAATATGACTTTTTATAATTTCCTTATATGCGTATCAGGACATGCATTTTTTTCGATTAGTTCGTCTGTTTCGCCGCTAGATGGCGCCACACGTTCCGTTTTCAGTCAGCACATGAATAAATATGAATTTTTAGAAAACCAAACCTAATAAAACTCGATCAAAAATAATATTTATTTAAAAAAATATCTTCTGAAGCTATACGAATTATATTAACACAAACAGAACAATTCGCTTTATTGTTTGACGACGCGACTGTATTCTTCCACTCTTTTCGGGAGAATGGACGCGTCGCACGCTTTTTAGCGCGCCTTCTTTACAAAGCAGTTTTACCAACTATAAATGTACGGTTTAACCTAACAATTAAAAAGAACTAACCTAGTAACTTCTCAGAGGGCGTGTGTTAGTCGCCACACCAATTTTATGTACAGTCGGTACTTCAATACATGAGACACAGAATTCCATAAGATGACAAATCTGTTATTTATCCCGTCTATGGTCATATACACATGAAATCGACGCGAATCGTATATACTGTTAAATGCGTACACAAACGTATCGTCTAGCCTGCAAACATCGGGTCAGTCAGTCAGTGGCAAGAAAAAATGGCGGATGTCGAGTTGAACGTCGACAACCTGATACAAAGATTGTTGGAAGGTACGTGATCAAAAAGGAAGCCTCTGTGAAATGAAAGTGCGATATTGTTCTCGGTAATATCATCTTCGATTTGGTGTACAGTTGAACGATACTTATTTTTTCCAAAACACCCACTGAAGATCGTTCGTAAGCGAAGTCGCGCCGCGTACATCGAGTATATACATATATTTTCTATTCCAGCCAAAGCAAGATTAAATCGTGCGCGGTCTATTTTATGACATCCGATGTCTGTGCTTTACGAATTCGTGTATGGTCTTAATCGTGGCTCTTTGTTTGTCGAAAGTTTTCGTTTCTGTAAATCGAAAAGTCAAAAAGAAAAAAAATAACAAAAGATATTGATCTGTGTGTTGCAGTCGTTGTTTAATTCTTACGTGCCAGACGTCTTCGGATTTGTTCCGTAATTTTTTTGATTTCTCTCAGAAAGGCAAAACTATTTTCTTTCGTTTGTTTTCTTTCTCATGCTACATGTCGGAACTGTTTGCGGTAAAGTATACCACACGCAGAAAGACCAGGTTCAGAAGAAAGCCAAGCTTAAAGATATTTTCTCGTCGGATTTCGTTGGTACGCAATAAGGAATCCACCCCCATGTAGTTCTTTTCTTTCTTTCGTTTTTTAGTTGCGTCTTTTACTTGTCTCAACGTCGTACGTGAACGCTCGCCATCGTTTGCTTATGATCTACTATGTAAACCGAACGTAGAAGCTAGATATAGTATCGTGGCACCTGCAACGTTCAATTTCTCCCAAGATATCATCTTCGTTCTCAGTCAGTTCATCATATCGTTAAGTGTCCCATTAGCTTTTCTGATTTTATCACATTCTTGTTCACGCCAAATACAACTTGCAATATTTCTTTGTATTATACTTGTAAGTGCAACATATTTAACTTTTAGAGTACAGAGCCTATTTTCTGAAACAGATAATGAAATCACTCTAAATACTCACTAAAAATTCATTAAAACAGTTCTCAGTCTGTATTTTCTGGTATTTTAATTTATCTGCAATGAATTCATACTGGTAAGTAAAAACTGTATTGGCCATTCACATGAATAACAGACTGGTATATCAAAGATGTACAGTACTTCTATATACGATGCGTATCTATGTATATTCATTGAATAGTACTATTCAAGCTAAAACTTGTTTTCAAGAACTCTTCTTTATTTCTTCTCACCAGAACTTATAACGTGAGAGCATCTTTTAAAGATGTTTCATATTTTGAATAGAATCAATTAAAGAGTTCTATAACTCTTTAGATCCCCAGTTATAACTCTATATTAATATTCATAAAATTTATTTCTACAAACAAAAATCTTGGAATATCTGAAGTCCTTTGCTTCATACTCTAAAGGTTAATATTATTAAAATTGAAACTTGAATATATTCAAGCATAAATCTTTTGGGACCATTTACTCAACAGCAACATTGAACTTATATCACGTTCTTTAAATAAAAGATCATAGTTACATGAAAGATACAACTTGTAACAATGCAATTTGCACGTAAATTATTGCTTGAATGCAAATTAGTTAACTTGCATGCTTGATATGATATTTGTCAGTGTTGATTGACCAAGCTTTTATGAGGACAATACGTGTATATCTCTCTCTCATCTCTCAATGAATCGGCTATCTTTTGTGAAGATAATATCGTGTTCTCTTTGGGGATCTTACAGCACAATTTGATGTACCTTTATATAAACATATTGTTAGTATTAATGTTTTTTATCCTGGCACATGTTTTCTTAATGTATTTAAGTAATAAATGTATGTTACAACACTGGCTACTGAATATATTTAGAATAAGTGTCTTACTTGGCATATACGTACTACAAATTGAATGTAAACTTGTCATTATCTTTTTGCAGAGATTAATGTATTCGTTATATACACATTGTTCTTTGATAAGACACCTCTTTTTCACGAAAGTTATTTTGAAATTTATTACAATCAGAATGAAGATGTTAATGCTTGGCGAAGAATAATCTTTTTTTTTAATCTTTCCTGCGTGATCTACAGTGGTATCTTTTATTTGTTTGTTTTTTTTTACATAATATACGAAAATTTACAATGAGCTATAACATGTTTGAAGAGTTAATTCAAGCTATCGCGTCCGATCAAATATAACTATGACGATGACTAAATTTTTTCTATCGTCGGTTCCGTTTCCGTAAATAACCGCAAATATTAATAGATATTGTTTCCGACATTTTGCTGTTTTAGGATATATTCCATCATTAATTCATTTCTTCTTTTTTCCTCGGATTTTTGTTTATTAATCATGATGCTTAGATACTCTGGTTGATGTGACCTTGCTGATATGCAGTTTTCCAATAACCATCATCGGCCCAGTTTAGCCGCATCGTGAATTCCTTTATAGCTATAAATAATCTAGTGACACTGATACAAGGTTCTGAAGAGCAATCTGGGAAACGAAATTTCTCATTTCTTGCTCGTACTATATACCACGTTCGTATTGTACGGCCTATATTCATATATCACGATCAGTGATTACACACGTGACTAACCGGCCCCGGGCTTTTGTTTTCGTGTCCCACAAGTTTATATACCCGTACAGTTGTATTATTCGAACTCATATAACCACTTAATCCCGTCGAAGCATTATAACTACAATGTGTGCGACAACCTTTTGTGTTCTCGGTTATTGCATCAAAAGAAAACCTATATCGCGTTGCTTGATGTTTTTACAATCGATCTTCTAACGTAATGCTTCCGTGTCATCGAACACTATTTAACCTGTGCTTTACGCGTAATCATTGCATCATTCGAGAAATAATTTTTTTTCTCACGTAATATTTTTGTTAAAACGAGAAAACAGTTTTAACTTATTAATATTCAGAGATCGAAAATTATTTTTACGAATGATTACTTAACGCTTTTACAGCTGCCGCTCATTCGATATCGTGTGCTCGATCTCCGGCTGGAGATGCTGGTATCGATTATTATCGATACATTATCGGTACCTTATTGATACATAATGATATATCGATCATATCGTTAATGTAATGCGCAATTTTGTCGTTCATATTTGTTAAACTTGAAACTTAACGTAATCTGATTTCATCAGTCTAATTTAAACTTCGAACTTAATATAATCTGATTAGAACAGATTTAAACTTCAAATATCTAATCTAATTTCAAACAAGAATAATTAAATTTGAACGATAAAAGTAGGAATTACATTTGCATTCAGATCAGTTCGCCACAACGATGCTATCGATACATAAGATTATGGATATCGATACTGATCGGTAACTGCAGCTGTAACAATAAACGAGATGTGATATATGAATAATGACGTCGTTCGGTTGTTTTTCCGAGTGGAATGGAAATCGTAAGCTAATAAACACGTCAGGACCGTATATATTCATCGCGAATCCGAACGATAGGCGAATACAATCGAATCCGTGTAATCGTATTACCCTTGTTCCCCTTTGAAATCGGTTCTCGGCAGTCAGACACCTTCATGCTCCAGCGTAGACTTATGCTCGATGTACCTGTGAAAACGAATCTTTGATGCCTCGCGTCGATACACGAGGGAAACTAGGGAGAAGAAAAGGCATTTAAAACGTGCAAATTTTCTGGCCACAGTCAGAGGATGCCGACCAGGAAAAACCGTTGTTATGTCCGAGAGCGAGGTGCGCGGCCTTTGCCTGAAGTCGCGGGAGATATTTCTTCAACAGCCGATCCTGCTCGAGCTGGAAGCGCCACTTAAGATCTGCGGCGACATTCACGGTCAATACACCGATTTACTGCGATTGTTCGAGTACGGGGGTTTCCCGCCGGAAGCGAACTATTTGTTTCTCGGTGACTACGTGGACCGGGGTAAGCAGTCGTTGGAGACGATATGCTTGCTGCTCGCGTACAAAATCAAATACCCAGAAAACTTCTTCCTGTTGCGTGGTAATCACGAGTGTGCCAGCATAAACAGGATATACGGATTCTACGACGAATGCAAGAGACGGTACAACATCAAACTATGGAAGACGTTCACCGATTGCTTCAACTGTTTACCGATCGCCGCGATCATCGACGAGAAGATATTCTGTTGCCACGGCGGGCTCAGTCCGGATCTTCAGGTGATTCGATTTCGTCATTTCAGGAGGATCGCTTTGCGACGCTTTCGCAACGAAATATGATTTATTTTTATCGCAGGACAGCATTATGATGTACACGCGTCGCGTAATTTATCGAGATTTCAAACTTCTCCAAACGACCCGCGCCAAATTTATATTTGCTCGAAGGTTTATCTCATGACGATATTCTAAAAGCGTTTTTGGTATCGCATGCGTCACATTTTGATGCGATATTAAATTTTAATATACTCCGGTTAAATATACTTCACGTTGAATTTATAGTTTGCCTTGAAATTTTGGAATATCGTCGTGTGGCGGCTTGTGGCAGGAAATTGAAAAATAAACCGGCTAATCGATTTTTTTTTATTTATATTTTATGTAGGGTGGAGAATAATGAAACTTTAATCTCTGTTCCTTGTCAACATGCTTAAAATTAATTTTTTTTCACATTATTGCCATTTGGGTGCAACATTGACTTCTCTTGGTTGAAGAGAAAGGTGGTAAGAGGAATCTACTAACTATCTATTTTTCAGTCTTGAAGAAGAATCTTGCAAGAAATTAGGGAGAGTTCTAAAATTTAAGAACTAATTTTGGAATTTCTGAATATTTCTTCACCTACTCTCCTCAGCTAAGAGAAGTCTAAGTTGTACAATACCATGCAACAGATGTTTGAATACAGTTTTTATTTAACAGAATATGGAGCAAATAAGAAGAATTATGCGCCCAACGGATGTACCTGATACTGGCCTTCTCTGTGACCTGCTGTGGTCAGATCCAGACAAAGAGGTCCAGGTATGAAGGTCTTATAATTATACTATTTGTATTAAATATTGAACTACATCTATAATTTTGTTTCAGGGATGGGGTGAAAATGATAGAGGTGTATCTTTCACATTTGGTCCGGATGTAGTATCCAAATTTTTAAATCGTCACGATATGGACTTGATATGCAGGGCACATCAAGTGGTCGAAGATGGTTATGAATTTTTCGCGAAGCGTCAGTTGGTTACCTTATTTTCTGCTCCTAATTACTGTGGAGAGTTCGACAACGCCGGCGGAATGATGAGCGTCGATGAAACACTAATGTGCAGTTTTCAGGTTAGGTTTCGGCTACATGTAACCTTGAAAATATATTTGCATTTTTATTTAATTATAACACATTGTTGGCTATGTCTGTGTGCAGATCTTGAAACCTTCAGAGAAGAAAGCAAAATACCAGTACTTAAGTTTGAATACGGGTCAAGCAACAAGACCATCTACACCACAAAGGAATCCAGCCAAAAAGAAATGACAGCCTTGTGCTCATCTTTTGACATCAACACCATTAGCGGATGCTCTTGTGTTAGGTAAACTGATTTTATGTTTAAGGAAATTTTCCCTATTAATGTTCTAAAGCGAACATCGATAGGCGTTAATGAATTAACATTAAAGAGCGTAACACCAGAAAATGAATAACAGAGCAAGGAGGTGAGACACGTAGTGGTGTTTGGTTGTCCATAATTATTTGTGATCGCGGAAGACATTAAGGTGCAATTTTAATTTTCTTCTTCGCATATGATTTAAATCTTAGCATTTTAAGTACATTTATTACGTTGACTGATTAGCAATTAAAACGTTACGCGTTGTATTAATAGAACCTGTTCAAGTGCGTTTGTCATGGAAGGTTTAGAAACGAAAAAAAAAAAAGAAAAAAAAAAACAAAAAGATAAGATCTAACTTTGCTAATACTTTTCATGAGTATTACTTTTCATGTTTCAGCATGAAGACGTCAAGAGAAGTGTGTAACATTACCTCTTCCTTGATTACATCTTAATAAGATAAGTAATATAATTAAAAGCGATACGTTTTTCAATTTCAAGTAAGGATCATTTCCGCATTGTCTGGTAAAATTATTAACACGTATCTTCCAGATGCGGCGTGGTCCTTGATATGCCATTAGCGTTTAATGAAATTTCCACATTCTCATTTGATTATTTATTGCTTCCATCGTTAAATGTTCAGTGTAATTATTAGATTTGCTGACTATTCCTGATACTTCTCTTACTATTATTGCCATCGCTTCGCAGCTGATTTAAATTACATGTAATCATTTAACAACGCGCTGTGCGTTATGTACATAGATATTCATTTCTTTCGCTCCATGTGTTACTTCTTTTTTGTCATCTCATGTTCATACGATCTTCGATATTTTACTTTTTAATGTTCTATAAATATTGACAGCACGTTCCAACATACGTTGTAGAAATACTAAACCGTTTATTCTCTAAGAATGAAAAATCAGAGAGGAACAGAGAACCAGTATTTTTAAGATAATGATTCTATGCAGATTACATTATTGTCTTTTTATTCGAACGGGCATATTCGCTCGTAAGGAGAGGATTCGAATAATTATTTCAAATGCAGAATATACTCATTAAGAGGTTGTCTTAAATGATATAAAAGATACCAAATTATTCAAATCTCTTTCTATCGGATACAATGCACTCAAATGATTGTCACTTCTAAGAACTTAATATTTCACTTTCAGATTCGTTTTTCATTTGCGAACATCATTTTATCATCCACTTAAACATCAAGCATTGTGCAGCATTTAATTTTTAATACACGCTTTAGTAACATGGCAATGTTTCGTTTACATTTTGCAAAGCATTTATTTTTATTCGAGATCGTTTAAAGGGAAACATTCTCTGTGCTGAATACTTATTCTTTCTAATAAATTGTGCAAAGTAGTTGGCATAATTAAAAAGTAACGCGTACTAGAAAGTATCAAAAACAAAACTTGAATACTGACCTGTATAGAAGATAAGGACTTAAGAGAATTTACAAAGAACATATATGTATATATATACGTATACACATATATACACGTATATATACATATATATTAAAAAGACAAAAAAAAGAAACAATACATGATTAAAACAGAAAAAAAGAATTACCTTAGATCGCACTGTATCGTCAAGAGTAAATTTACTATTAGTTCGAGAAGCGAGAGAGCATCAACACGAGTATTATCTGAAAGTGAAATAATCAACTTCAGCGTATCGTTAAACGATAAAAAAAAGAAACGACCAGTGATTAAATGTTTGTAATTTATGTTTCCCAAGGAAATTGTTAATTTAACATTGAATGCGAACCATTGTCAATTTTTGTTTATATCCGTATTTAAATTGTTAATTGATAGACTACGAGTGTATTCGACGAATTAACGATAATTTGTTCTTCCGTGTTTAAGTAATCTCTGCAAAGAAGGTTGTTAGAAAAAAACGGCCACATTCTCTTCCCGCCATTTTTCATCCCCTGTTCCTTCTTCCCTCTGATATAAGTTTAATCGTAAAAAAAGAAGCGGTTGTGATCCCTCGGTATGCGTTTTGTCCGAAACTCGTAAATTATATACACAGATATTATATTTGTAAATGACGGGTCAGTCGTGATTCGACGATGTTCATAAAAGGTGAATATAAAACGTAGGGGTCATAATTGGCTAAATTTGTCTATCGTTGCATCGTTCGAATCTCGACGGAACACGGCAATGCAATGACATCCTAAAGATGTAAAACTTTCAGATAATAAACATGCATATTGTTGTACAAACCTGTTCATTTCCGACACCGTCAGTGAGATAAGAAGAAAAACATCTTGTAGTAAAATTTGGGCAGTGTTTATTTTATTCGTAGACAGAACGAACGAACAGTACAATAAACCATGGTGACGAGAAATATTATTAATAAATAGAACTCCGTGGACGATGATACGCGCTGCGAGAAAAATAATAGTCAGGCAATAGGTATCGAATAATTGCTTGGGATACGTTGCAAATATTCTTTCATATATTTTTTTTGTTTTCGTTTTTCGTGGCTTTATTTGAATTTTTTCATCGGTTTTTTTCGTATCACACGTTCCATGCTGGGTGACACAGTCATCAGTAGGCGGCTGGAAAAAAGATTGATCGATTAGGCACGCAAAGTACGATAAATGGACTAAAGGGTGCACAGCTTCGAGAATTCTAATTACGACTCGCTTCACTCCCCAATTTTTCAAACTTACAAATTTTGCAATTCTTACATTTTGCAATTTCCTATACAATTTTTCATTTTTTACATATTCTAGTCTTCCAAATTTTCAATATAAATTACCAAACTCCAAATTTTCTAAAATCTTAGGAAACTAGTTCTGCAAATTCTTTAACTACGAAATTCATTTTCAAATAATTAAACTTGGAATGTCTCTCCTTTTTCTGCAGAATTCTCGAGGCTTAATTTGAGTCACAAGTAGACACAATAAATATTAGGATATTTTTTTAACAAGGACAGGTGACTTAAAAGAACAAGTCCATCGATATCTTCGCATCTAAAGCTTGTGTTAAATTCGAACGTTATCAGCAAACACAAACGAAAGAAACTATTGATTGATCGATAATTCATGGACCACGTTAGAAACAAAATGGCCGCGTTAATTCCAGAAGTTTCTGTTTGCATGATGCAGCTCGATTTTCCGTTCAGATGTGTACACAATATATACATATGTATTAGTGGAATGAAATGTATGTACATAGAGGAGCATATTCCAAATAAACAATAAAAAAAAACGACCTATTAGAGGGGGCGTAGTAAATCCAGGCACGTAAGTCACGTACACAATGACAGCTGTGTGACGCTGTTTGATAACAATTGTTTTCTGTTTTAATTAGATGATCACAGTCGTAATTGATTAACGTTTATGATTTTTTACGATGACACGGTTAAAAAGGTCGATAATATTTGTCTTTTTTTCAACAGCCTACGTAACACGGGCTGTCTATGGTTCAGACTATATTTTTTCTTTTCTATTTTTAATTAGTTACGTTTAGTTGCGTGTTAATGATCACTATGTTTGTGGTCGTAGCCGGAGATATATACAGCGGTAAATTATTGTAATGTGATCGTCTCTCCTTTCCGGTGATTATTTTGTTCACATAACGAGTAAGGGATAAGAGGGGTGCAAAAACACTTGACCACATTTTATCACAATTTTTATCGCTCACTTTTCTTTCTTAATATGTGGTACGTTTATTGTACCATGGGCGGGTAAAGTGAAATCGTGGAACTGGCTTCGAATAATAGTAGTATAACGACCCTGAAATATAAGACATTCGGGTTCATTTCCGTTTGCTGTGCTAATTTTGTTAATTTTTTTTGTCGAGTGTGACAGGGATGGTTTGATCAAAGAGTTCTCTCGATAGAGCGGTGAGAAAATAATCTAGCAAATAAATGGCTTCGCGTAGCAGGTGAAGCCTATTCAGAGTAAACAATACCGCAATGTCAGCGACATTGTCATTGAAGTTATTCACCCAAACGAGTAAAAGTTGCAAATCAGATTTTCCACGTTGTTTACTTGTTATTCGCGTAATTAAATAAAACTCATTTATCTATTTAATTAGGTAAGGCTTAAAAATAGTCTTAAGTATTAAATTAATGACTTGATCAAAGATGTTTATGTGCAATTTGTTTGAAAATTCTTTTAAAAAAGTGCGTTTTTTTCTTGTAAACTGCGGTCGATAATGGTTGAGTTATTATCGAAGAAAGGTATTAAAGTTAATCCTTTGACATTATGGTGATATTTCAGTCACCGGAAGTGGCACTTTAACGACACTTCAGAATTTTATATAAATTGCATTATCGATCCAAGCTCGTTTTTACAGTTTATCAATGAACATATTTATATACAGAGATATTTATTTTAGTAAATGCAAGATTTCGATGTTTAGAAGACTCGATAATTTTTTAAGCGTCTAATAAATTTGAGTTATCAAGTTTTTATATTATTCGAGTAATTTACAATTTTTTTTTTATCGAGTTGCTATTATTTTGAGATGTTCCTCCATTTTTGTGTACCGTATTTATAACTCTACAAGATTCTTGACTGATAAACAAATTATTCACAAAATTTCCGATTAATACTACAAAATAAATTATACAAAATTTCCAACTAATATTATAAAATGTACAAAATGTCCAACTAATATTGCAAAATAAATTACACAAAATTTGTCACGATATATAAAATAAATTATAAAGCGTATTTATAGCATTATCAAATGTCTTTGTTTGGCTACCAAGAGACTGAAACAATAATTATAAATAAAGCGATAGTCAATTAATTGTTTAACGATAGGCTGCCAAGAGGAAGAAATAGTTGGCAGAAGAACGGAAGTTGAGGATCATGTCTCTGGCACGAGCCGTATCAAGTTTTTCACATCGTTTAAAGAAACAACAATACCTGCACTTGAGCCAAGCGATAAACAATGCCAAATGTAATTTCATCGGTCTTTGTAATATTACGTAATCGTTCGAGGAAGATCTCAAAATAATTATGAAATTTCAAGTACACGTTTTTGTAATGCATTTTGACATTGACTTACGAACTTACAAACTATATGATTATTTTATATTCTCCACGGTAGAATTTTTGTTAATTTTGTATTTGAATTTTGTGGTAAAAATTGAGAAGGTAAGTTTTGTGCACATTTTTAAACGAATTTGCAAAATTAACGAATTTGAGTAATTGAAGATGTTTTGTACAGCTTTTTGTGGATGTTTAAAAAGATTACTTTAGAGATTAATTGAACTTTGACCTATAAATTTAATCGTATAAAATCTATTAAATTTACAATTATAAAATCCAGTTTATAAACCTACATTATTCAACTGTATTTGCAACTATGAATTCAATTAAATTTGCATCTTTAAAGTCTGTAAACCTATATTATTCAACTGTATTTGCAATTATAAATTCAAGTTTATAAATCTGTGTATATTTACTTCCTAAACAACTTTAAAACTCCTGAATTAATTTTAATTTATAATATCATTTAATTATGATATAATGAATTTAAAACTTGTCTGTAAAAAGCAGTCAAAAGTTAATTAAAACTGTCCCGACATCAGTGACAAAACTGCTTTCGGTGACCTTAAAAATCATTCGTTAAAAATATAACATAAACCTTTATCAGTAATTAAAACTTCGATACTCTCACCCTAAATAAAAATGTCTAAAGCCATAATTTTATCTAGTTATATCTTGTTCTGATAAATCAAATAAATCGTGTCGTTCTGATAAATCGATAAGTAAAAATTCCAAAGCGCTCAGTTTTCATTTTTTTTTAGATAAAGAGTAATTTTAAATGCGCTCGGTTTTTATATTTCCAGTGGATAATCAGATATTTTCTATTGAAGCGATGGAAAGTAATGAAAAAGGGTTACATACCGAAAGGCCTGATGGGATGTCGGCTCCATAGATAGCTACGTTTTACGGGGCTAAGATAACTGTCCCTCAGGTAGAACGGGGTGCTCCTTTGAGCATAGCTCGGAATATAAGGAGCAAAGGCTGGGTACCACCATGGGTCTCTGGTGAAAGCACTGATGGGTGCCATGGGTGATGGTTCCAGAAGGTCGAACAGCGGTCTCTTGCGTAGCAGCGAATTTAACGAGGGTAAGTAATCCCAGTCGTTCAGCAAATTACCTACACATTAAGAATCCTCTTTTACATTCACCACATTGATTATACCATATTATTTTATATTCATCATATTTTCATTTTCTAAATTGTACGAATAACTTTAGTTCATGTACTAGGGAATTAATGGACTTTTATTAGCACTGACAATTGACACTACGAAATTGATTTTTCATTTTAATAATTTTTAAATTCACTAGTCACTGTAACACTAACTTCGTCACAATCGACTAGTATTCACTAGAGTATTTTGAGGTTCATTATAAAACACTTTGATCACCACTGTTTAGGATCTTAATTCTTACAAGTTTTCCAATTTAAACTATTCAGTTTTCAACTATCTGCAACCAATCTGCAAACCTTGTTTATTTAAGTATGTTAGAAAACCAATATGGCCGTAGTCTCAGTAAGGGTTTGCAACTCGAAATGTCACAAATTACTAAATGTCAAGTCTCTATCAAAATTGACAGTGCTTATTGTCACCAAAATTATTCGAACTTATTTTCAGTTATAAAGTAACAGTATAATAAATGTAATAAATACTAATAAATGGTAATAGTACTTAATTTATTTTTTGTAGAGTTATTTGTTTCTAAGGTAAAGTTATTTATTCTTAAAGTAAAATAAAGTTATTTGTTCTTGAAGTAAAGTGATTTGTTTCTAAAGTAAAGTCCATTGTCTTGTCATTAACTGAAGCTACGTGTAAGTAAAGTTATCTGAAGAACCCGTGGCTGTCAAAGTGTATTTCCCTAACATGAAAAGTACCAAACAGCAAGAGACAAAGGAGTAACGACGAGAACTCACCGTGGATGTCGAACAATCGTTTCGTACTGAGCGGAGGGCTTATATGCCGAGCGAGCAAAGGAGTTTTGCTCGGATACAGCCTGTCGATGTCTGCCAAGCGGTTCAGATGATCGGTCCAAGCTTTCTCAGGGTCGAACGGTTTCGCTGTATCGTGATACATTTATGGCAATGAAACAAAAATTCGTGGCAATGAAAATTGCATTCCTGCCGGATCGCTCTGCGAATACCAGCTTGCGCGATGCTCGAAATAATTAGAGGATCGGATGCTTTAAATTAAGCTGTCAACATGTCCGACAGTTATCAACATCTTTCGAAATTTATTGTTGTATTCTGTGTATCTGGTAAGTCTTCTCCGATTACGTTCTCTGATTCATTGTTAAGGTACACACGATTTGATATAAATGCAATATATTTAGACCGAGGCTGTTTTTTTGTGTTTTGAGAAATGGCTGTTCACTTATGTGATTTACATACGTGGTTCACTGTGACACTGTGTGGTTCTTTGACAAGGTACACTAGATTTAGAAGATATTTAGATTGAGACTATTTTTGAAATTTGACGAATTGGTGTTTGTTGTTACGTATGTGATTTACATATGTGAGAGCTGTACATATGTGACTCTGTGAGGTTACACTTTCTGATCGAATGACATTTTGATTGACAAGTGTGATATACATGTAACGTATTTAAATTGACTCTATTTCATTTTTGAAATTTGACGAATTGGTATTTGTTGTCACATATGTGATTTACATATGCGAGAGGTGTACATATGTGACTCTGTGAGGTTACACGTTCTGATCGAATGACATTTTGATTGACAAGTGTGATATACATGTAACGTATTTAAATTGACTCTATTTCATTTTTGAAATTTGACGAATTGGTGTTTGTTGTCACGTATGTGATTTACACATGTGAGAGCTGTACATATGTGACTCTGTGAGGTTACACTTTCTGACCGAATGACATTTTGATTGACAAGTGTGATATACATGTAACGTATTTGAATTAACTCTATTTCATTTTTGAAATTTGACGAGTTGGTGTTTGTTGTCACGTATGTGATTTACACATGTGAGAGCTATACATATGTGACTCTGTGAAGTTACACTTTCTGTTCGATTGACATCTTGATTGACAAGTGAAATATAAATGTAACGTATTTAGATTGAGACTATTTCACTTTTGAAATTTGAGGAGTTAATGTTTGTTATCATGTATGTGATTTACACATGTGAGAGCTGTACATATGTGACTCTGTGAAGTTACACTTTCTGATCGATTGACAAGTGAAATATAAATGTAACGTATTTAAATTGAGACTACTTCATTTCTGAAGTTTGACAAGTTGATGTTTGTCTCATATGTGATTTACACATGTGAAAGCTTCACATATGAGATTTACACGCGTGACAGCACTATACACGTGACGTCTTAAATATTTTGGTTCAAATAAATGTTTTTTTGTCAGATACACAGAATTACTATTTTATAATTCATTTTTGAGTGTAAATTATTAATAACAAATACTAGTGCTTTAGTATTTGTTCAGTGGATCCGTGCAGGAATACAAGATTGCATTTTTAAACAAACAACACTCAAATCGTACCGAGCATCTTTTTTTATAAACAAATCAATATAGTTGCAAATAATTTGTTTAATTTTACTTGATTTGTTGAAGAACAGTAAAAGATACTCTTGTGATTTGGAGTTTTATAATTTCTAATAAGAATCGTGTCGGATATTTTGAATCAGACTCGATACTTTTTATATTCTTTGACGCTTTTGAGTTAAAAAAAATATGTACAATAATTTAAATAACATTCTTAAATAAGATTTAATAACATTATTTTAACTACAATTTGAAAATGTCCAAATAATTGCACTTTTCTATCTTCTAATTTATTTTTAAATTTAATTTTCATCGTAATAAAGATAATTCAATTTCATCGATTAAACATCGAACACTTAGTAAATTGAACAATTATATTCTAACAAATATTTAAGTACAAAAATCTTCGTAAATTATCGATAATTTCTTTTAGCTACAAAAGCGTCAGCGTACATATATACTATAACAAAAAAAAAAAAAAAAAAATATAAAAATAACAAGTCCACATTGAAAAACACTAATCTATGAAGAGGCTCGAGATTCTTCTTCTCCGTTTGTCATTTGTCGATGAATCGTTTAATGTGTATGCAACGATCAATCTAAATGAATAATTACGACACCTAATCGTGAAAACCGTGCGTACCATCGGTTTCATTTCACCCCGAATCTGGCCGAAATGTATCACATTTTTTTGCGCTCCATTTTCTCTATTTCAGCGTGTTAGCTTAAAGCGACTATCTCGCGAGGAAAAATAACGTCTCTCTACGTTAATTACAACGTTTTCATTAATTATTCGAGGCTGTTCATGCTACATTCATGGACATTTTTAAGAAACAAATATATATAAAAAAATAAGTAACTTGACACGAGTGTAAGAAATTTTTATATACATTTTTCTGAAATCTTTGTTCAATGTTTTAATCATGTATTTATGATGTAATATGCTTCACACTTAATTTACAGTGTCTTCGTATTTGAAGAAAATTAAATTTTGATTATTATAGATGAAGTATGATAGACAAATCAATATTTCTTGATTCGATGTTCAAACAAAATAATTTAAACTCTGTAAAATTTCATTTGTTATTTTTCTATAATTATTGTGATACAATTTTATCGCTGTACATTAAGAAAAAAAATTCATTATATAAGAAATGATTGGAAGGCAGAAATTCAAGAAAATTGAGAACGTGATTTAAGCTTGATTTCTTACACTCGATGTATAAAATAAAAGAAAAAGAATATGTAGAAGATTGTGCAAGGGTGAAACTAGTAGGAACTGCGAGTGTGTTAGATTTGACAAGGGTTCTGTCCTTGTTTCGTGTGATTTTGAAGCCGTGCGTGTTCCTCCTACTCGATACAGAGCGTTCACGTATACACGATTCTTTCCTTCTAAAAGAGAAAAAAAATGTTGGAAAAATTGTTCTCTCTCTCACAAAAAAATAACACGACGCCACGTAACGTGAAAAAGCATACTAACCTGGTGGGAGGATAAAAAATCGCCTGCAAAAAATCGTACTCCCCGGCGATGGAGAGGAAAAAAGCTGCTTTTGCCGAAAAAGAATCGAGAGCAACCCGTCAACTGATTTTTTCTATCCAATTACAAAATTCCTACTTTTCAATTTGCTACTTCATTTAATACAAAGTCGTCTATTTTAAACGATACAATCTTTTTTATTTTGTTCGATTTTATTTATGGCTAATTTCAATTGACGGGTTAAAACTGAGCTTACGCTACGAATCACTTTACGAATTATTTCTTTGTACTCGTAATAATTTAAACATTTTATAACAAATTTTGTCGGGGACATATTTGACTTTTAACCCTCGAGTGATGAGACATTGAGTAACATAACCTAAAAATAATCTAGCTTTAAACACTGAAACTTCTAAACCTACATTTTTCATATTGAATAAATTTTGAGGCAATAATTTGAAAATGAAATTAGTTAAAGTTTGAAATACTATAACTTGAATTCACGTTTAATAAACAAAATATTTATAGAATATTTTAGATTACAATTTGAAATGTGTATTAGGGTTTGCCACCCTCAGGGGGTTGAAAAATGACTCAGCTAGTTTCTGAATAAACTAACATATAATCCCTAATACTTTTTCACATATTTGTCTCTAGATATTTCAAAATTTCCCGCCATATTTTCTGCACCACAAAATGGCCACTATATCTTCTAACAAAATGGCCGCCATATCACGGGTCCTATTATCGCTATTGACTCACCGTTCGAGGGTGTATTATATTACTAATTATTAATAATTATTGTGAACTAAACAATAATTTAGCTCTGTTCATATCCATTTACTTATCAGAAAGCCAGAAATCTACATACGAGTGCAAAGAGTCGATAAACTCGTCCACCAAGTGGCGAATACAAATTTCTATTTTCCCGCCACGAAATATAAACGATCCGTCATTGCAACTTTCTGTCGTTCTACTTGTTTTCTGGTGTTTGTTGATTAATACTACAGAAAGGTTCGAAGGAAAGAATTACAGTCGCATAATTGGGGGGGGGGTATATTATTTAAGCTCAGAGTTTTTACGGGAGAGGGTTGGTTCAAGGGTGAAACAGAAAAAAAAACGTCATGCCATCTCCTGAAAAAGATAGAAATTTTTGTTGGATCTGGTTGCAATTAATTGCCGCTTGTTAGTCGGAAAAATAATACTCGGACACGCGTGCGGATTAGAGCGTGTATTATCAACATTGTGATTAATATTGTTGATTATCTGTTTGCTATACGTCGTCCTCATCTCCCATGAAGAAAATTAACCCTTTCTCTTTAAATAATTTGTGTAAATAGGGTGAGTTACATATTAATGAAAATAATATTTTAAACGAAAATTCTATATGTGAACATGGTCAGACCCAACGGTGTAATTTTACACATTTCAAAGTAGCTGTGTTATTACGAGCTGTTACTCCGGGCTTGAACATGTTAGTTTTTTAGCATTCAGTTGAGTCTGTTCATCAAGTAGACAATATATCTTTAATTAATTTTATGTTCACTATTGTGTCAAATATATATTGACAAATACTAAAATCGTATACAAAAACTCAAAAATCTTGAAAGTCTCTACCATTTGCAAATAAAAATGTTTCTCTGTTATCCTAAAAAGTAATAATTTTAATGTATAATTTGTTATTAATAAAATATGTGATTCACCCTACGCAACTACAAAAAAGAAATATCGAGACAAGGAACGACGTTAAAAATTAGAACGCGAAAGCGTCGAGAGAAAATTTCCAGCTTTTTCAAGTTTGGCGGCCATATACAGAGTATCCTTTTATATTTCTTCTTATATTCCTTAGAACGCCACGACTATAAACTTGGCAACTTCGTTCTTCAACTACAATCATTCTCATCAAGCTCAGTCACGTTGTCCTCCCTCGTATTCTCTTTATTCGTCTTTCTATTATTCTCTTTTTTAGCAAAGATCCATTTTCAAACTGCGACCTCCACCTCAGCTGCAAGAGTTAACGTCTTCTGAATCATTTGTCCGCGGTACAAAGTGTTTTTCCTCAAAACGCAAAAATTCCGCGGAAATAAAACACGAAAAATCGTCGGAAAAAATGTTCCTCTCAGCTAACGATTTTTTATTGCAAAAATTTTGATGTATACAGTGTACAGCAGCTTTCTAGTGCCTTATACAAGCAGGTAGTCCGGTTGCGTTGGCCACTGTTTCAAGATGGTTTCCAGCGGAAGTGCTTCCATTTTCCGTGGTTCCTCGAACCGTTAAATCGTTACAGTTCTCTCGACGATCGTCTGAACACATCGATTGAGAGAATACGGACATGTTTGTTCTTTTTGTGTGTGTGACTGTTTCTTTTTTATTAGCGATTTTCTTGTTAGCGATAAGCGTTCGAACGTTAGGTAAAAGTTTTCGAATGACTGATTACTGTATACTCGTGAATGTGTTATTCCGAAGCAAAGGTATGAGATCGGTTATTTTTTTACCCACTTTTAGTGCTGGATTCAATTTTTTATTAATGTTTAATTTGGGAGCTTAGAAGGTCATGTTTCGATATTTAAACGATTGTTGCACCGTTTAGTAATTCATTTACAGAATGTTCTAATATAATCTTGCGATTTGAGTAAATGAAGTGATATAAAATTTTGTATTTTCAGATTTTTCCGTTTGATCTCATACGTTTGATTGTTAGTATAGCGTACACTGCTCAAAATGATGGCGGAAGGTTATTGTTGTTATTTAATAGTCTGTATTAAAAGGAAAGTACTTTTTATGTTCAAGTTTGTTCTCTAAGATCAATCTGAGGCTTAATTATTTTGAGCAGTATGTATAAAAAATTGAAGTACTAATCGTGTAGCATTTAGAGTAACTGGTTAATTATCTATCAGCAATTAATTTTCTAATATCACAATTAATACCTTGAGCTTTAACTCTTCATACGTTTGCATGAACTCAAACTAGCTCAAACTAACAAAGTCGTCAAAAAGCTACAAAGTATTTGTCTATTACGGGCATGGACACTAAATGGTAAGTAGAACTAGAATCTAGGGACTTGGAGATTTTGGAATTTTACAAGTTTGGTACTTAGAAATTTTGGGATTTTTGGACTTTGAGATCTTTCAGATTTGAAATTTTGGAATTTGAGAAATATAAATCTTTCGAATTTTTAGATTTTGGGATCTTGGAATTTTTGATACTTTGGATCTTTGGACTTCAGAATGTTGAAACTGTGAGACCTCAAAACTTTAGGTTTTTGAAACTTAGAAAATTTTTAAAAATTTTCAAATTCCATGGTATCAAGATCTTAGAATTTGTAAATGGAATTATAATCTGCAAAAAAAGTATCGACAATAGTATTAAAAGCACTCTTGTCCCTCACCTTGTGGCTTCTGAGCCCTCTACGTTCCACAATTAAATTATCGAATACATTATTCCCATAACAAGAAACGAACATTCACCTCAATAAACCTTGAACTTTCATTGAAACCCAACGTCAGGGCTACTCCGCGAGCAATATCGTGCCCATGCCCTCTAAAACGATAGAAAAACTGTATCCTATTCCGAAGCTCAAGATACTAAAATAAATAAGGGTCGATGAAGAAGTTAATGGACGTTAATCGAAAAAAGAGGGGTGGTCCTTTCTTCGTATGCAATGACGAAGTCGCACTCGGCTCGTAAGCGTATTTCGCTCTTTAAGTTGCCAGTTTCGTTCAATTTGTCGTCGTCTAACGTCGCTCATTTCGATGATACGATTGAGTAAAAGCCACTTGACGGGTTTAATGCCTGGAAAGAAATTAGAATCAGAGCTGCATGCGTTCTGGGGCTCGTCAAAGTCGATTCGTTTATTCTCAGTGCAACAACCAGCGACAGAGGATGATGATTCAGTTTTTTTTTCCTGATGGAAGAAGAACGTTAGGATGATCTGTGATCGATGAGCGATGATTCGATGATCCATGATGGCTGCGCACGGTTCGTCTCAGCGGTCGCCATTTTTCAGCCATCGACACTTCCGGTGAGGCGTCCAACGATGTTCGAATCTTTATTTCTTTTCTTAAAATTAGACGAAATTCATTTCCCTTCCGCATAATAGATCAAATCCTGAAGCTTCAAATCTCTCGATAAAACTCAAAGTAAAAACTTTCAAACTCTACAAGTTTCTAAAGTTTCAAAATTCTAGCTCCCAAATTCTAAAGCTTCAAATACAAGCTCCAAAATTCAAAACACCTAAAAGCTATCTAATTCTGAAAGTTCGAAAAGATAAATTTTTAGGTTAAATTCTAAAATTCAAGTGAAAAGGGTAGACAAATTTAAGTCAAAATTGAAATAAAATATTTAAGTAAAATTCTAACAACTAAAATTTCTAATAGAAGCTCACAAATTCTAGATTTTCAAATGAAATAATCGAAGCTGCCGATAAATTCTCAGAACGTAAATTTTCTTTCAAATCAAGATTCAAAAAGAAATCCAAACTTTCCAGCAACTCGGTCAATCGGCGATATAATAAAACTACTAACACAAAGCCTACAGATCAAAACTTTGTAAACACGAAAACAATTCACTCAAAATTCAATAAAAAACATTCCACCAAAAAATGAAATGGTATCCTATTCCATTCGGTGAGAAGAAAAGAATTTCATCTAATTCGAAGTTTTAAATAAACCATGTAAGCCAATGAGATTCAAATTCCCCCAAACTTAATTTCAATAAAAATTAAAAGAAAAAGAAATTTTCGCGAGGCAGACAAGTGATGGGCATATTTAACCATAATATTATATATTTGATGTAGATGCATGTTCATATAGCGATATATAAGTATAATAACTTAGATACAAAGTGTAGTAGAGCAATTAGTATTACACATATATGATATGCTGTGTGTGTCTGTGTACGTGTATTTTCGTTTTCGTGTATGAAGATAAAGAGACGATTAACGATAACATGACCCGATTTTTCGCGTGTCCAAGGGTGCGCGTTACACACGTCGGGGGGGGATGACACATAACAATAACAAGGTTCTCAGGAGCATCCCATTTTTTCTTTTTTTTTTATTTTCTTTTTAGTCACGATCGAGTGCAGGCAAAGGTGGAGGGCTTTGGGGTACGAGACGGATCCTCCGAACGGCGTTTCTGGCTTCTGAGAAATACCCTGGAGGGATAATCTCTTCGGATAAATCCTTAAGATAACGGACAGAGCATTGTCTTTTTGCCTTTTATCTCACCTCTGTCTTTAACAATCTGTCGTTCAGTATCGCGTTCTCCCTGCCAGAAGCCAAAAGCACCCGGTTTAACAATTACATTAACAACATGAACTTATCTTAGGAAAAACCCCGAGAACGGTTATCAGAATTAATTAAACGGTACATAGATTTTTTTCCATTCATGTCGTTCTCACTTTAGCTTCCTCGTTTCGTTGGTTTTTTGTTCATTTCGTTATTTAGACTTTCATTCTCTCTTTCTCTCCCTTTCGCTCATTCTCTCTATCTTTCGTTCGTGAACGTTCGAGATTCGTGTGTGTACAACGTTTGGCATTCAATCTTGTTCGTTTCTTTTCGTTTCGCGATTATTCTTTTCTCGATATTCTTTGTTTCTTAGGATGTCGTTCACTCTTTCGGTTTTTTGCTCAG
Organism: Megachile willughbiella; assembly: GCA_945859595.2. NCBI lineage: Eukaryota > Metazoa > Arthropoda > Insecta > Hymenoptera > Megachilidae > Megachile > Megachile willughbiella. The sequence goes on from OX243807.1 coordinate 8,484,548, forward strand.
AGTTCTTTAGTACGTACCGGGGGTGAAGCGTTCTACAGGTTTGTATTGATGCGGGTAGATCTGCCTCGGTGAGTAACCGTAGATCTCACGGTGGACGGGCAGGTACCTTAAAAAACAAATCACAACGTTAATTAAATTTAAGACTTTAACACTAGATTTACGGAACCCGTCAAAATAACTGGTCATACGTCTTTTAATTTAAATGACAAAACTTATTAAGAAATTTTTGTAAAAATATATGTCCACTTTCGTCAAGCTAAAGAATCAATAGGCAGTTCATCCCCAATTTATATGTTTTTCTACTTTCAATTCAAATTTAAATATAAATGACCATAAACGTCCGTAAACCTAGTGTTAAGAACCTTCTTGCAAGTTTGCTTGTAGCTATTCTAAAAGAACAGAAATGTTTCAATCCTTATTTTTATTTTCCTTGTAAAACAAAATGATGTAAGTATAAAGAGGACTACTGTCAAAAATATGTTTGACTAATTTTTAACGTTATTAAAATACCTATTTGTTAAAGAATTTTTCGTGTTGTTTCATATATGACATGGTCATTGTGAAATATAATGCATATATAATATTATTAAATGTATAGATAAATATGTTAGGTACCTTAAGGCGATTTTCTGAGAGTACGATATAGAAATAAAATACCTGTATCCAGGAAGGTTGATGCGATCAGCTGCGTGGAGTGGGTTTTCAAAGATGGATTTTCCAAAAGGCCACGAGGAATGCAGCTCAGGATAATCCGAGCGGAAAATACTGCGGGGTCTGTGCGTGTGTTCCGGAGCTCTGATGTCATCGGTGCCTTTTGTCAAAAAATAAAAAGAAAATTATTGCTCCGCCACATTAATACAATCACTCCATAACGAAAATCTCAAATACAGTGTCCCAATGAAAAATTGCACGTGTAAAATATTTGTCGAAAACGTATAACATGTATGTTATTAATATGTGTTGTTTCGATTGGGTAGTCATTTTGTTTCTAACAAAATTTTCAAATATTATTATATCAAGTATGTATCATTATCTCAACATGGAGTGTTCATCAAGCATATTTATCAATTCATTTCGCTAATTGTTACGATTGATAATTTATTATGAAACGTGAAAATGTTCAACCTATGTGAGACACCTATGTGTTCAATATATGGCCTTCGTTGAAAGTGACGAATTTTATTAGAGTAGATAAGAATTGGTATTTTTGGGTATACCTTTTAAGGCTCGGACATAACTTTGCCAGAATTTGGCCTTCCTTGTGATGGGCTCGTTGCGCCCAATCATGTCGAGATTGCTTCTGAAGCGCGCGTCCATTTTGCCGCTCTACTGAACTGCTAACCACACTCGTTCGCTGAAATAAACATAATCCATATTAAACTTTAATCAACTTACAACCTTCCTAACACGTTGAATGCCATATCAATTTTGTGTAACTCGTTCTGCGACTTTAACGTCAAGTTTTAATCCATCTTTACAATTTTAGTTGTGGAAAATTTTATAAGAATGACTCGTTCAGACACAATTTTGTTAGGACTCTTTTATTGTAGGTCATCAGTGACCCCTTACAGAGTTGTTTAATATTACAATTATCGACAATCATTCTTTTTTTCAAGTTACTGCAGTTGTTAAAAATTTTACTAGAACTCTATGAACAATATTATACTAAGTAAACTTAATTGATTAATATTGAACATGAACTGCATTTAATAATGTAATTGAACAATACAGAACAGTACTAAAATTTGTACAACTTTAACGATAATCTTCAAGGCATTCAACGTGAAATATCTTTTCAATATTTCTATTTCAGCGAAACTGAAATATTTTATTTAAAATAAACCGAACTGAACTCCGTATCAGAGAGAAGATCCATTGACTTAAATTCTTCCTGTTATTTACAGACTCAAAGCACAAATTCGTAATTAAGTTATCGAGGGAAACAGGGAGCTCGAATAGGGTTACAGGAAGTTACAGGAATTCGAAGGCATAATAGCGTAACATCGATTGCATAAGCAACGTTATATTTATAACGTGGAAGTGCTTTTTTAACCTTGCTTCTGTAAACGATAACCCATTTCCGCAATCCATTATCGAGCGAAATTCGTTCCTTTGTTTGCGGCCGTTGTAAACGAAGCCGTGAAGATGGATTCGTAGAAAACTTTCGAAAACGTATCAAACTCCTTTCTTGTCCATTTTTGTCCATTACGCAATTTTAAAAGAACACAAAATAATTTTATTCGACTATTGTTCAGTTAAAAAATAAATTCGTTGATGTAACTTAATAACCGTTTAAGAATAATTTTTTGGAATATTTCCGAAATATTGCGAGAGTCTTCCTTTGACCGTTAACATTTATAAAGTTTCGAGTAGTTTATAATAAGTACGATGGCACGAATTCGACAATTTTCCGTTTCGTAATACCAGAGTGAACGGTCTAAGAATACGAGAATTATCGTCGATAATTCGCTAAGCTGCCTTGTTGGCATCGTGTCGCTGTCTAAATATATCCTCTGCATTTTTCACGGTCGATTTCTTCATCATTCTTGCTAAACGCGATTTTGCAATTACGTATCTCTTTACGAGAGTCCAAATGGCTTTCGTTTCGTTCATAAATAACCTGAGTACTGCTTTATATTTCGAGTTCAATGCATCGAACAATTAAAAACTTATCTATAACAACGATGGATAATTAGGGTCATTAGAATGCACGTATATGAAAATGGCACGAAATTAAAAATGTTAAGTATTGAAATCTATACATTTTCTTTTTCTAAATTATCAAATATTTGCGTTATCGAATTGTAAGTTAGAAAATTAAATTTACGTCTAGAACTCTAAATTTTGTAAATTATGGATTTCAAGAATTTGTAGAATTTAAATTTCTAAATTTGAAATTTCCTGTTTCATTGCAATAAACAATCAACTGAATTTTGCCTTTACCGAACTTTATTTCTGTCCCACTAATAATAGAATTATAAATATGCTAATAATAAAATTTGATGAAAGTTAAGTGCACTGTAATTTTAAGTATAGTAGATACCTATCGTGAAATTAAATATCAATGAAAATGTTTGAATGAGTTAAGGAAGTTCGAATTTGGCCGTCGTACGCGAAAATCGCGCCGGTAACGTTGAATACCAAATAGTATTACGTGTACCGCTATTGGTCCCGGCATTCCTGGGATCAGCCAATCGACGGCCGCGACACAAACAGGAGCATCGCCTTTTCTTTTTCTTGACGCAACGTCGTCGCTAATTTTAGTTGCGCGCGTACTTCATACCGTCCTGGATCATCCGAAAGCTGTTTCGCACGTATTCCTGTTTCATTCCCGGCAAGATCGACCGAAGGTCATCGGGAATATATTTGGAGTACGTGATCTAAATCGACCCGTCATCTATTAATGCTTATTTCTAGCCAGCGAATTGATCGTTTACAATTACGACCGCAATAATATTTGCAACTTGATCGATACCATTCTTGCTTTTAAACTATTTTAAACTACCTCTATTTACTTTTATTAATCATTTATTTTTATCTATTTTCTGCTTTATTTAAATTGCAGTATATTTTACAATTTTTTTAATCCACTAAATTTAGAGATATTTGGTACACGAAATTTTGTTGGTACAGTAAACAATTTATTTTGTACGATTTGGCATATTTTGTTCATTTAATAGAGTTTAATAAAAATATTTGAAAGTTAGAGATACATTTTTAATTGCAGAGAATATTTATTTCTTGTTGACTCATTTTGAGAGATAAATAATTATGAACGTAGAGTCATTTTTAATTTTCGAATTTTCTTTTTCAGATATTGCATTCAGTCAAATTTTTTCTGACTTAGGTTGGTACCAGTTTCGTTCGTGAAGGTTGGCACCCCTCGATTTGTCACATATAAATTTGTTAATTAAGTTTTTGATGAATAAATAATGTTAAGACCGTCATTCATTAAGCTCAGTAATTTTTAAATCATCACCAATATTATTGTAATTTATACACGAATAAGAACATACGTTGAATGTCTTCAATTACTACTGATTGGTATATAAATACTTGATCTTATATTCAATTGTTTATCTTTAAATAAGAATATTGAATGCACTGTTAGAAATCGACGAGGTAAAATGAAACAGTGGATAATATAAATGTATGGTTACCGGTGGCTCTGAGGGTTGCATCAAGAAGCAAATGTTTTCGCGGGAAATTTGAAATGGTTCAAGGCTACATGAAGTTGTATCTAAGAACATAATTTTCCATATGTCCACGTATGGACCCAAAACAACCATTATTATTCAACAATTCAATTGCAATAACAAAATTTGAGTAAAGATTTGAAACTGTACTTTATAAGTACAGTAGTACAGTAGTACTTATAAAGTACTTTCGAACATATACATAATATGAATTATTCCATGCAATTATTGCTACTTATAAAATGTCTCTTTTTAAGTGGACCCCTGATTCTTATCCACAGTAAATGACATACATTACTTCTTGCAATTTATTATTATAATTAAGTGACAAAACCCCTGTACCGTCCTAAATACCCGATCCAGATTACTACTTGCAACACTTAATCAAGCTCCAAAATACCTTGAAATGGGCGTGTGACTTTGATCGGATGCACGTGCAGGTGTTAAATTATGTCTCTCGTGGTCGCAGCAGCGTCGGGGAAAAAGGGAAAATAAGAAAATGGCTAGGTGGTCGTGGTGGTCGCAAACGATGCGTCGTGACGTAAGAGTCCCGGATTCGCGGTCGCTATATTTAGGCTGCCCGGGCCCCGGTCCGTTTTTAGTCGGAAACAGGTGGACATCCAAGCTGTGCACGAAGGCAGCATAGCCGACGAGTCTGACTTTGACCGATTTTCGCCAACTCCCGTTGGAATGGACTACTTTATGCTCGCGACGATAATGACCCATTGAACGTCACCCTCGGGTCCATGGAATTCCATGTTCAACCGCCTGAGTCGACTGACTCAGACTTGCCCTACATTCTACCGAGTGTTGCACGGATATGACAGATTCAGTTCTCGAATAACTCACTTTTTAATTAGGTGAATATCATCAGTTTGTCAATTATGTTTGGCAGAAGGATTAGGCGTTTTGACGGGAGCTGGATGAGTATCACAAATGATCAAACTGGTGCTAGGTGGTTCTAGTATGATGCTGGCTGAATGATGGGCAAAATTGTTATTAAAACTTGTTCTAAATAATTCTGGGACTATCTAGCATGTGACAATGCGAGGACTATCTAGCATGTGGCATCAAACAATGCTAGGACTATCTAGAATGGAACCAACTAATCCTAGGACTAGTATGGTACCACATGTTTGATAGTCCTAGCATCGTCTAGTGTCAATTTGGTGATCATTGTTATTTAGCAGCCATCATAAGTAGTTGATGATTACTATGAATCATCTGATAGATATTGTACCTGTTATGATAGTAATTTAGTGGTTACCATGAATATTAATATACTAGGTCCATTACCTGACTGTAACATTGCAAATACAATTGTTATTTAACGATGCTGACTATGCATATAAATATGTATGAAGAGTACCTGATATTGTACCATGTATTGTTACTCTAATAGTCATCACAATTGACATTTGACTCATATTCGAGTAGCCACTAGGACAAAATGTAGAAATTTTTTAATTTTCACAGGTGCTAGTCTACCTTTTCAAATTACTTTCAGTTCTCCATATTTCTATGATGAAGCTATTAAACCCCAAAGTCACTAATACCAGTCGAGAGTATACCTCCAAGCCGATAATTCCAATAACAAAACGATGAATCAGAAGGAATTCAATGGCATAATTTTATGTCCTCGAGGCCATTGCCGTCCGTGTGACGCGTCCGTTTAATTTTAAAGAGTCCGATTTTTGTCACGGAGAAAAAATAGAGTATCGAGAGGGTGGGGATTGAGACGTGATAGGAACACGAACAAGAAAGCGAAGATCTTCATCCGGACTCGCGTGTAATCTAGATGGCTGCTAAAAATACGATCGACTCGGAACGGTCAAGAAAATCATCTGGGGCATAGGTCCAAAAACTGAAATACGCCTCGACCGGCATAGCTTTTGATCTACGTCGGTTCGTGGGACGTTAGCATAGTTTTCACCGCGTCATCGAGGCGCACGTTTAAATGGCAGAAGAATTAAATAATCGAGAGACGATTGCCAGACCTTCCGGCAGACACGTGGGTCATAGGTGATGACAGTCGATAGCGATAGGTGCTCTGCCACCTGTTGTTTCATTGTTCCTTGCCAAAATATCTTCGGCAGTGCTATGCCACAGAAAGTAGAGACAGTGGAGTACATTTGATACCCTTTTGAATTCATTTTGCAATTTTGGTTGAAGAATTTGGAGTTCTATATTCCATGCAAAATATTTGCCTTCACACTGGTGAAATTTGTTAAGGAGATTGAGACACTTACTGATCAGACATTTCAAGGAGATACAGTCACTAGTCAGACGTAGTAAGGAGATTCAGTCACTGGTCAGATATGTTAAGGAGATGCAGTAACTGGTCAGGCATGTTAAGTAGAATTAGACAGTAACTAGTCAGACTTATTAAGGAGACAGAGTCACTGGCCAGACTCATTAAGGAGATAGAGTCACTGGTCAGACGTGTTAAGGAGATACAGTCACTGGTCAGGCATGTTAAGTAGAATTAGACAGTAACTAGTCAGACTTATTAAGGAGATAGAGTCACTGGTCAGACCTGTTAAGGAGATAGAGTCACTGGTCAGACATGTTAAGGAGATACAGTCACTGGTCAGACACGTTAAGTAGAATTTGACAGTAGCTAGTCAGACTTATTAAGGAGATAGAGTCACTGGTCAGACATATTAAGGAGATACAGTCACTGGTCAGACATGTTAAGTAGAATTATACAGTAGCTAGTCAGACTTATTAAGGAGATAGAGTCACTGGTCAGACTCATTAAGGAGATAAAGTCACTGGTTAGACATGTTAAGGCGGAACAGTCACTGGTCAGACATGTCTATCAACTTTGCAAAATATTTCTATGTCGTTGATTATTGTCCACAATTCTCACTAAATTAATTGTGGTACATAATACTATTTTGTAACTAAATTACAGTACGTAATATTTTTTCAAAAAGTAATTATAGTTTGTATTATTTTGGTAAATAAAGTATGGTCCATAATATTATATCAGTAAACAAATTACAGTGCCCAATATTATTTTAGTAAATTAGTTATTTTGGTGATACTAAAATGTTATAGAAGTTTCGTAGAGAGATTGAAAGGCGTGGTAGACAGATCAGTTTATTACAGTTGTTTTGATTCGAAGTTTTGCCACTGCTAGCCTTTTTGCGGCGTTATATTTAGTCGGATGTGGCCGAAAGTAGTGACGCCTTAATTCGGTCAGACGCGCAGTTAAGCTTGTCAAGCGGCGCCTCTTGGCACTTGTGACGTATTCTCTGATATTAAGAGAATGAGTAATCTGGACCGTGTCACTTTAGCTATTCGTAACTTTGCACTATATTGTCCTCGGAAAAGTTTAATTTTTTTGTATTTCCAAATTTTGAAACACCAAGACTTCTAAATTTTCCAATATACAAATCTTTAAATTTCCAAATCTCCAAATCTCTAAATTTCTAAATTTGCAAGATCCAAAATTTGCAAATCTCTAGATTCTCAGATTTCAAAATTCCCAAAATCCCATATCCCTAGATTGTCAAATTCTCAAGTTCCAAAATCCCTATATTTCAAAATTCCCATTGTTGACGATTTCTAGAATTTCAAATTTTCAAGATCCAAAATCCCTAGGTTACCAAATTTTCAAACTTCTATATTTTAAAGAGTGGAACTTGTTTAAATTTTAATTACATTTTCATTTAGATTTTGAATTCCTTTCTAACATTCAACGATTTCTCGTTCTCACAAATTTCCCTAGTCCTTAGTTCTTACTATACAAGTACCTTTGCAATGTGTCTAAAGGAATGAAATTTATTTCATTCTGTATATTTTCGAAGAAATATAAATCGCTGAGATTTAGGTAGAGGTATGTAGATCACACGAGATGGCGCTTGGTTCGCTGGCGAAAAAGTGTTTCGCGTTTTAACCACAGAAAAGGGAGCGGCTATAACAGACTACATCAGACTTGGCGGCACTCGAAGGCACCTCACTATTTCTGTCTCGCGTTATATAACTGCCAAACAAATCCCTGCCAATTATTATAAACAATTCGCCTGATTGTGATTGGCACTAGCTCGACATCACTATACGTCTTTGTGTATGTGTACTATCGTATGCAACGTAAACTTCTTTTCACTACATTTTTTAACCCTAGATTTCCGAACTTTCAAATCCTCAAATTTTAATTACCTACAAGTCCAAGTTCTCAAATCATTAAGTTTCCAAAATCCCAAACCTTCAAATTCCTAAATGTTGAAATTCCCAAATACCTAGATTTCTGAATTGTCAATTCCTTGAATTGATGATGTTCAGATTTTCAATTCCCTAAATTCTTACTTTTCTTACTTTCCAAATCCCCAAATTTTCAAATCCTTAAATATTCAAAACCCCAAATTTTTAAATCTCCAAATTGTCACATCCTCAAATTTTTAAATCCCTAAATTTTCAAAACCCCAAATTTTCAAATCCCCAAATTTCCAAATCTCTAAATTTTCAAATTTCCAAATTTCCAAATCCCTAAATTTTCGAAACCCCAAATTTTCAAATCCCCAAATTTCCAAATCTCTAAATTTTCAAATTTCCAAATTTCCAAATCCCTAAATTTTCGAAACCCCAAATTTTCAAATCCCCAAATTTCCAAATCCCTAAATTTTCAAAACCCCAAATTTTCAAATCTCCAAATTGTCAAATTTTTAAATCTCCAAATTTCCAAATCCCTAAATTTTCGAAACCCCAAATTTTTAAATCTCCAAATTTCCAAATCTCTAAATTTTCAAAACCCCAAATTTTCATTCTCCAAATTGTCAAAACTCCAAATTTTCAAATCCCCAAATTTTCAAATCCCCAAATTTCCAAAATCTCTAAATTGTCAAAACCCCAAATTTCCAAATCCCAAAATCTTCAAATTCCCAAATTTTCAAATCCCTAATTCGCTAGAATTCCAAATTTCCAAAGAAATCCCTAGATTCCTGAACCTTGAAATCCCCAAACTTCCAAATTTCCAAAGTCCACAATTCTCTCCTAAAAAATCTCGCAAACGAAAGTAATCTAGTGAGCAAAATTTCCCTTCGAGCGTCAGATTTTTCCTAGGGGAAACTATATTTGCTGTCGACTGTACGTCAAGCAGTCGAAAGCTTTCGAGCAGAGAACCGGCAGGCCGTCGATCTGCCTCGAATTGGTATGCGATCAAAGCGAAACCGAGAAGCGAGTCGCGCCAACTATTGCGAACGAGCTCTTCCACGAAATTAGAATTTCGTTTCGGGACGATGTTTCGTGTTTCTCATAAATCGACTATACTTCATAAATCGATCGAAACTTTTCGAAAGAAACAACAGTTAGTTTTACGTTTTATGCGAGCTGTCTCGTGACCACGTTTAATAATACTGCAGAGTTACGAGAGCGATGATGTAACTACACGGTTCTTTCGGTCACACTGTTTTTAAAAGTCCGCTTCTTTGCATCATCTAACCCTCTGATTTTGTGTGCTGGTGATATTCAATTGTTGTTGTAATTTTAAGACAAAGAATGTTCATATGTTAAGAATATTTTGCAATGGCGATCGGTGGACGAGTTGTAATTAAAATTAAAATTAAATTCAAGTCGTAGTGAAAATGTGAGCCAAATTTTGGTCGTATTCCAACAATTGTGTGCGTCATGTGTGGACAATATTGTTATTGTCATATTGTAAAGCAAGGGGTTAATTATTGTACAGTTAACACGTTCCTATGGCATACTGTGTTGGTAAAATTTTGGTTGTGATTTTATTTCGTTTAGATCAAATTTTTCATTTAAGTTTAATCTTGATGTTCAATTACTATACTTGAGTTGCCATTGAGACTTGTATGAAACATATGGTTATTTTTCAAAATTTGACGATTTTCAGAGATTTGGTCGAAACTTCATTTTGCAGGTGAAATTTTTAGTGTTTTGTTCAGTAATGGGACTTGTACAAAACGAGTCAATAATATTTATTAAAGAACTCTTAAGTGCTTTGAGTTAAATCCATTACGCAGGAAGGTTAAACATCTTCTGAATTTTCAATTTAACCCCCAAGGTTACTCTTGCAAAGGTGTCCCATAAGTCACATCTGATGTCACTACATAATTGAGTAGCTTTTAAGTTTAGTTATAATTTATTAATTTTTTGTGAAATATAATTATGTATGGATATCAATTTTTGTTCGAAATAAATGCCTCTATAAGAATGTTAACCCTGGTCAAGAATACTTGAATTCCATAGTATCAATAATATCCATTGTAATTAAATCCATAGTATTTAATAACTAAATATTTAGTATAATAGCGTAGGCAGAACTAGTGAATTTCTTCTAATTTTAATAGAAATCGTCCTTGAAGGGGTTAAGCTCCCATTTCAGTGATAGTACCACAGTACCGACATACCGGAAACTGGGTCAGTTATGACTGAACTCTCTCAAATATATTATTTGCACTTCAATTTCATTTTCTTTATTGCTGAAGTAGGGTCAGTCCACACGACAAACACTCGGTATTAGGATTTAGGTGAAGTGGTTACATAAAATTGGTACTAGTTTCATGCACATATTATTATTATACAAATATTGGATACAGTTCACAAGGATTATTATTTTTATTAATGTGATTGAAACGATCGTTCACTAGAAATATATGGATTCTATTTACTCATTCTCTAAACAAAATATACAAAATTATTTTAACGTATAAATTACTTATGAAAAATAGTTCCAAGCTTTAGAATGTTAATGTTATCATTTGAAACAAGATTGCCCAAAATTCGATCGTTTCCATCTCGACACTTTCGCTGCCTACGATATCGTGTGCTCTTGAATTTACACAATAAATCAACAGCAAAATCTTCTACGAAATCATTTGCATACTATATCCGATCACGCGATCGCGCGTGTTATATTAACGCTATCGAAAGATACCGGCACACGGAGACGGTTCAAAACATCTTAGGTAGCGAGCGTTCTACGATTTCCAACAATTGCTGACTAATTAGAGCTAATTATTGCTGCAGTAACACTTAGCCAACCGAATGTATCTCCTTGTGGATAGATCCACAATAACCATAACTTTCAAATTGTTACATGATAATTCCATCTTTTCTATAAACAATATAAAAAAGTTACTAATTTTCACGCTAGTGAATTAGTCCGCGAAAAGTGCGCGAAGGGCACTCGCAGTTGGCTAAGTGTAACAGAAATAAGGAAAATGTTAGGTGCTTCGTTTGTAAAACGTTAGATCGTTGAAATTGGCCCATACGTGCTGATAATTTCGATACGTCGTACAACGTCAGGAGCGGTACACGATATAAGTGAAAGGGTTAAGCATCTCTTCGCTCGATCTAGAGCGGTTAGTAGCGCGAATTAGTCCTAAAAATACACGCGACAGAGCAGAAACGTAGAGATCGAAATTGGGAGCAGCTGTCTAGGTTAATGGAAGAGCGAATTCCTTCGCTAAATATACCCGAAGGATAAGCAGCGTCCAATTATTATTCGTCACACCATCGCACACACGGTCAACAAAATACAATAGCGAACGTGATACAAGGATCCTCGGATCTTCCCTCTTGATACGTCCTCGAAAACTCGCACTCACGATTGTCTAAAAATCTCTGTTCGATTTCGAACCCGTTTTTCGCGCTCAGAAATGGCCGAGGAGTTTCGGTCGAATTCAAACTTGAGTGTTCGGTAGTTTTTTCTTTTTTGCGAATTATCTTTTTTTTTTTACCTAAGTATTTCGGATGACCGTTCGGTTCGGGGATTGGACCTTAGACTGGGCGGCTGCCGCCAAAAATGTGGACTAGTATACCGGACGTCGGTACAGTGGCGCCGACCTGTCGGCGGGTTTCCGTTACTCGCCACGCGACATTTATGGCACAACCCCCGCCAACGGACTGCGATTGGTCGAGCAACAGTCAAGCATCTTCTTCTTCTGCTTCGGTTGCTTTGCTTGATTACAACGCCCGCTTCTTTCAACCTCGTCTCACGGTCGCAGGCTTCGCACGCCCACGCCGGGCTTCTTCTTGGTGGGTGTTTTGCATCGATTCGCGAAACTAGGGATGCGGCTGTGACGTCACGAGATACCCTTTTATGGTTGTTGGGAATTTTCGCTTATTTCGTGGGGGATTTTGGTGGAAATATCGAATTACGTGTTTACTGTTATTTTGCAGCTTGGGTCCAGTTATGGATTCGTTATCGGATGCTGCAAACGCTTGCATAAGCTGAATAATAGAAATAATAGTTGAGAATATACGTATGTGTATATTGTATATTTTCGAACATAATTGGAACGTAGGATTTCTTATGAAAGAATCTAGAGATTTGGGGATTTTAGGACCTGCGGATCTAAGGATCAGAGGATGTGGGAATTAAAAAACCTGCAGATCTTGGGATTTAGGTATCTGACGATGTATTTATAGATCAAAGAATCTGGGAATCTAGAAATATAGGGATGTAACAGATCTAGGGATTTGGGAATCTGTCGATGTAGACATTTATAGATCAAAGAATCTGGGAATCTAGGAATATAGGGATGTAACAGCCTTGGGATCTAGGAATTTGGGAATCTATGAACCTAGGAATCTAAGAATCTGGGAATGTTGGGATATAGCAGTCTTCTGATCTAGGGGTTTGGGAATCTATGAATTTATGAATTTGAGAATCTAGGAATATTAGGACGTAGTAGCCTTGAGATCTAGGGATCTTGGAACCTAGGAATCTGGAACTTGATAGATCTAAAAAGAAATCTAGGAATCTGGGAATATAGGAATATAGGAATCTAGGAATCTAGGAAGCTAAGGATGTAGAAATCTAGAAATCTAGGAATTTAGAAATCTAGGAATCTAGGAATGTAGGAATCTAGGTATCTAGGAATGTAGGAATCTAGGAATCTAGGAATTTAAAAATCTAGAAATCTAGAAATTTGGTAATGCAGGAATCTAGAAATCTAGGAATTTAGAAATCTAGAAATCTAGAAATCTAGAAATCTAGAAACCTGGGAATCTATGGATCTAGGAATCTAGGCATCTAGTAATCTAGGAATCTAGGAATCTAAGAATTTAAAAATCTAGAAATCTAGAAATTTGGTAATGCAGGAATCTAGAAATCTAGGAGTTTAGAAATCTAGAAACCTGGGAATCTATGGATCTAGGAATCTAGGCATCTAGTAATCTAGGAATCTAGGAATCTAGGAATCTAGGAATCTAGAAATCTAGAAATTTAGAAATCTAGAAATTTAGAAATTTAGAAACCTAGAAATCTAGGGATATAGAAATCTGAGAATACCAATTGAAATTTGTGGTACCTTAAAATCTAGTGATAATTATTTAGATCTAGGGACTCATACTGAGACGTATGGATACCTACCGATATTTCTACCCATTTATTATGATCAAAATATACTTATTGCGACGCGAAAATACTTATCGATATTTACAAACTTAAAATGCCCTATTAAAATTTGTGTAGCGTGTAAATTAAATCTAAATATAAACTTGAGGCATTTCTCCCTATTTATTCAGTAATTTTCCTACTCCAATTTGCAATACTAAAAATATGTATCGAGAATTGGATCCTGTACGATACTTGAATGACGTCAATCACTGGCGCTCTTGATCGAGACGAATTCGAAGTTTGACATTGTTCGATGATCAAGTTTATATTAAGAATTGAATTCTCCGAAAGATTCTGTACGAAATAGTAATAAATAGACGTGGTAAATAAAATACCAGATAGGACGAAACTTGTTGTTCTAATGTTTATCGTTCGTATTCGATCAGGCGCCTAGACAGTGATCGATAAATAATTTATACGTTTCACAACGGGGAAAGTATTCAGACGGTAAACAAAAATATTATGCTTGTGGTCATCGATCACAAGGCAATGATTCAATCGTAAACAGTCGTCTGAACATTTGATCGTGAATCATCCTCTAATTAAACAACCTTCTTAATTTATCCGTATCTGCGTACGAGGAACCGTTAATACCACATTACCATTTTAGGATAAAGTCATCTAATCATTTCTATATGTAGGTTGAATCATTGTCAGCAGCCGCTTGCAAAGGTATATTTTAATTACCTTGTAATTAAATCATCTATGTAACACGATTTAGTCGAACGTAGTTGAAATACCCTAATTGACTATTTGTTAAATAGCAATCTTATATATGGGTTCTGAATAATCAGTTTCTTAGCAATGTTGTAACAAATCATTTGATCTTGCTAGTCGTTTTTTCCTTCAATTAGTATATTGTGTTATCAATTTTTAAATAGCTTGATGATCTAGTGGTTGAATGATTTTTAGGTTTGCGGTTTATTTATTTTGTCAACGCGTTGATAATTAAGCGGAGGAATTAAAGACGGACCCACGGATGAGCGTTAACAAGAGACAAGCCAAAATGACATTGGCAGTATTCGATGTAGTGGGCCTTGAAGAGAGGCCTTCTTCAAGGCTGCCCCCATGTATATTTGTCGTGAAAATGTCATTGCTCGTGCGGGATCTTATGAAATACAGCATTTACCTTGTGTCCAAAAAAATTGTACGCGCATTCTCTTGGTATTTTAAAATAAAAATTGAGAGAACCTTGTGAATACTCGAAATAGATTCATATTTTTATTGGTAGACTCAGACCTTTCGATTGTTGATTTTATTTGTTGAAAAATGGATTTTTATTCGATTTTCATTCGATTTTGGTTCGATTTCGATTCGATTTCGATTCGATTTCGATTCGATTTCGATTCGATTTCGATTCGATTTCGATTCGATTGCGATTCGATTTCGATTCGATTTCGATTCGATTGCGATTCGATTTCGATTCGATTTCAATTCGATTTCGATTCGATTTCGATTCAATTGCAATTTGATTGCAATTCAATTGTGATTCGATTTCGATTCGATTTCAATTCGATTTCGATTCGATTTCGATTCAATTGCAATTTGATTGCAATTCGATTGTAATTCGATTGTGATTCGACTTCGATTCGATTTCGATTCGATTGCAATTCGATTGTAATTCGATTGTGATTCGATTTCGATTCGATTGCAATTCGATTGTGATTCGATTGTGATTCTATTTCGATTTGATTTGATTTCAATTTGATTTCTATTCGATTTCCATTCGATTTCCATTCGATTTCGATTTCAATTCAATCTTGATTCGATTTCCATTTCACTTTGTATCAATTTCGATTCGATTTCAATCTGATTTCAATTTAATTTCAATTCGATTTCTACTAGTTTTTCATTCGATTTCGATTCGATCTAGATTCGATTTCTGCCTTCAACAAATTGTCAAATATTTGTAACACATATATCCAATATTTCATAATTATGTCATAATCGTGATACAAACGTTTCCCATTAAATAATCAAATATTCTAAAAATAATTATAACTAGTAAGAAGTAGGTTTTAAACAAGGTGTAGAAACGCGTGCAGCTATATCTAGAGATAGGTTATTTATGAACACAATAGCCACTTGTTTGCCCGTGAAACAATTTCGAGCTAGAAGTCCTTGTTTATTTTTCAAGAAAAACCGAGCGAAGGACCACCAATGCGTTAGACAATAGTTAATTTCGATTTTATTATGTTCACAATGCATCATAGTGTTCAACGAGTATCAAAGAGAACTGTTTTATCAAATACAAAAAAACAAATTTATTCAACAATATTGCAATTTCATTAAAAAATACTTGTCTTCAACGCTTAAAATTCGTATTCATTACAATCTTAGTTTAGAGAATTAATAGAAACATTAATAACCTCTATAGAATTCTTTAAATACAATATATTTAGAGATTGCATAAAATCTTCAGACTGTAACAATAAGTGCGTAAAATTAGTCAGATATGTTTGATGTAAGTAATCGATTTTGTTCGCTTTACAAATTACAATAGCACGTTTGTTCATAAGAAGCAAGGAGGAAACGTGATCTTTAAAGTTTGGCACTCTTCGGTCATTCGTTACGACCTATTAGCACTTATATACCGGGTGTTCAAAACGCAACTTTATTTTTGTTTTCTTTTTCATACCGGTTGACCCAGAGGTACACATTGGGATCAGACGCAGTTATTTTCAATTTGGTCACGGTCAATGCGATGCTAATTGACCTCCATAATAGAGAAACTAAAAAAGAACTTGGGGAGAACTTAAGGGTCAGAAAATTTAAGGAGGGTCTATTGTCAATCTAGGGAAAAAGGAAGGGTCTAAGCACTGGACAACGTAGAAAATCTTTGGAGAGCCTATGTACTTTATGGACAATCTAGGGATTATTTCGAGAGAGTACTCTATGAACAATCTAGGGATTATTCAGAGCTTAAGTAGTCTATGGTGAACCTAGGAGAATCTAAAGATATTTTAGAAGAGACCCATGGGGATCCAGTGACATCCCACGGTCTAGGGAAAATCTAGGAGTTTAGAGAGTCTAGGAGAACCTAGTGACCTAGGTCCTAGTGACTGTAAGAAGAACCTAGAGAGGTTAGGAAGAATCTGGTGAGTTTAAGGAGAATACTGTGGACCTGAGTAGAATCTGGTTTGTCTAGGGAGAATCTGAAGTATCCACATCTAGTGAATCTACGGAGAATGTATCTAGAGATAATCTACTGGGAGTGCAGAAGAATTCTAGGGAGATTTTACATAGACAGAAATCTTCGCCGTTTTTTCTTTAAAATCACCCTAGACCCATTTTAAGTCTCGAAGTTATTGGATCTCCCTAGGTCCTTCATTTCTTGCAAAACGAAACAAATTTCTCGTAAACTGCATGATTTCGTGTTACACAATGCGTAGATAAAGATTTCCTGTTGGCACGCTAATGCCACATGCTGCTCACTAGAACTCGGTAGTCGAAGAAGGACGATTACGAAAGTTACATTTTAGAAAACTTGATACACAACGATACATCTACTTTCTTACAAAATCTAGTGAGAATTCATTGTTCCAAACACAATCTATTTTATAAACACTTTAAAAACATTTGTCACAAACCTTTGACTTCAATAAAATAATCATATACCGTGCACGTATGGTAAGTTGGCAGCTGGAAATAATACGGACGCTATTACATCACGTGCCATCTTGCCGGACGCGTGGAGTACGCTCATATATTCATTCCTTTAACATTTTATTATTTAAATATTTATTATTATATAACAAGTATTGTTATATTTTTCAAGTGTATGGATCAGTTTTGAACTTGTTAAAAAAATAAATAATTATTAAAGTTTTGTTTTTATTACGGTTTCTTGGTATTTGCATTATGTAATTTAAGTATAAGTATATTTTGTATATTTTGAAGAAATATGGATCTGAGTTTTGAGCTTGTTAGAGGTGAATAATGATTAAAATCCTGTTTTTATTATGGCTAGTGGTGTTTGCATTATGTAACGTACACGTGGTAGAATATCGAAAACCATAAACGTTCGAGGAGTCTAATTCTTAGCGCTTGACCCAATTCCCAGCTCTTCGCATCAATTCCGTTTCAAATTTAGACGTCCACGTTTCGCAGCACCCACATCCTTGCCATTATGTACAGGGTGGAATATATTCTTCGACCTCTCGCCAATTTTATATGTTTTGTCGCGTGTACTTCGTATTTACATCCGCGACGAGGACACGTTTCTGCTCTCATTCGTAACAGTTCACAAATATATATATAAAACATGATTTCAATTTTATGCAAAAACCTTTCCTTTTTTTCCCCTATATTTAACCTCTTGAAATTATTAGGGACTTCTGAGCAACTTTACAATTTATATTTCATTTTTGTTTCACATTAATTGTTTACAAATTCTGAAATTTTCAGCTTTCCATATTCGTAATTCTACAATTTCCTAACCTTCAAATTTCTCGACTTCTCGGTTTACTAATTTTGTCTCAATTTTACTTCTTAAGTTTTCAGCTTCCCAATTCCTCAATTCTACAGTTTTCTAACCTCAAAATTCCCCTATTTCATAATATTCCACAATATTTTGTTGCATTTACTATCCATAGTTCCAAGTACCTAATATAATTAACCGCATGAACAAATTCTAAGTAGAAATAAAGTTGATATATGAAAATTTAAACGTCACCCATAAATAGATAACGTGACAGTCAAAGTTAAAATTATATCTCCAAATCCCCAAAATGTTCCGTTATGTTAATATCCCGTCTATGATTAACCTACTCATACTTCCGTTAGGATGACACAGAATTTCGCTAAATTTCGCCTAACGCCCAAAGAATGTGGCAAAGACGGCAAGTCACGCTGGAAACGTTTCCAGTTCAAGATGGTCGTCAAAATTAGATTCTTCGGCCGCCACGTAGCATAACCACTATGCAGAACCGTTTGTTTTGCTGCAGTCACGAGGCGATTCCACGATTCGCGATGCGAACTCCTTCGTCATGAGTTCAATTTTAACTAACTGTCTCATTCATCGGCTTTCGCAATCCAACACCCACGCACCAAATCCTTTCAGGCTAATTTTTAACTCGTCGAGGTACAGCCTTGATCTTCGACAAGGTGATCTTACACGATGTTTATTCCAGTTTATTCGATCTTAAATGTATCTCTACACAAACAATTAATCATGAAGAACATTCACTACCTATATAAACTTGCTCGTCAAACATGCACGTATATAAATGTACCTAAACATGAACATTGCACATGTTCATATGTAAACTTACATGAACTTGAACATTAAACATGCACTAAAAATGTAACTAAACATGAACATTAAACATGTACATATGTAAACTTATATGAACTTGAACATTAAACATGCACGTATAAAAATGTACCTAAACATGAACGTCAAACCTGTTCATGCGTGAACTTATATGAATATGTACATATATAGCCGTATATTAAATTAGAATATTCAGTATGTGCATATGTGAACTTGTATATTAAACACATATGTGAACCTTCAGAAACTTGATTAGTAAGCATATATGCACATAAGTGTACATCAACATGAACGTTCAGTATGTACACATATGAATCTACACATGAACATGAACATTCAGTACGTATATGAACGTCCACATATGAATCTACACATGAACATGAACATTCGGTACGTATATGAACGTCCACATATAAGTTTGCAAGTTTAACACGTATGTACATGAAGGTATATGAATATGAACATCCAGTAAGTACGTATGTGAAGGTACACATATGAGTTTGCACATTAAACATGGCCGTATATGCACATACATGATGTACATAAAGTATGTAGATGAAGTACGTACATAGAGTGTGTACATGAAGTGTATACATGAAGTGTATACATGTATGTAGTGAACCACTAAATGATGTTATCAGATGAACTTTTTAACAGGAAGTAAAATAGTCAGTAAATAGGAGAAGATTGTTCTCCAAGAAGTGGGAGACTTCCGTTCCGGTAAAATGGTTGAAATGTGTGAAAATCAATATAAGGCACAGAGTCTTTTATCCCGTAAAGCTCGTCGGAGGACGCTGATCCCCGAGTAAATTGAAACTTATGAGTTTTCCGAGCTTCGAGCCCTCGGGGTTCCTCTTCTTACTTCGCTCCGCCATTCTTCTTCACTGTTAAGGAGACCTCGTCTCCTTGGTAACTGATACGCCTTATTAGCTGCTCTCCTCACCTTATGAGCCTCAGGAGGATCATGCGCTCACAGGACTCTGCTCACTGCTCCTGAATTTCCTGCGCAATAACCTAACTCCTACTTTTGCCTTTATATTCTACTCCAAACTTCCTTTTACTGGGAAATATTCTGTACGCGTTGGTTACCACTGAACTTTCGGTCTTTTAAGTTTGAGGCAGTGTATGTTCCATACTGAAGATTCACTGTTTCGTTTGTGGCAGGTGATTGTAGGAAACTTTAGTTGTAACATGATCTAGTTTGGTAATAGGGTTAATTCACACGAGGTTGAGTGAAGGTTAAATCAAGGTTGAGATGAGACAAGGTTAAGTTAAGACAAGGTTTATTTAACTCAAGGTTAATATAACTTAAGGGTAATTTAGGTCAAAGCTTATCTAACACAAGGTTAATCTAACTCAAGGTTAATCTAACTTAAGGGTAATCTAGGTCAAGGCTAATCTAACTCAAGGTTAATTTAGCTCAAGGTTAATCTAACTCAAGGTTATTCTAACTTAAGGGTAATCTAGGTCAAGGCTAATCTAACTCAAGGTTAATTTAGCTCAAGGTTAATCTAACTCAAGGTTATTCTAACTTAAGGGTAATCTAGGTCAAGGCTCATCTAACTCAAGGTTAATCTAACTCATGGTTAATCTAACTTAAGGGTATTCTAGGTCAAGGCTAATCTAACTCAAGGTTAATCTAACTTAAGGGTAATCTAGGTCAAGGCTAATCTAACTCAAGGTTAATTTAGCTCAAGGTTAATCTAACTCAAGGTTATTCTAACTTAAGGGTAATCTAGGTCAAGGCTCATCTAACTCAAGGTTAATCTAACTAATGGTTAATCTAACTTAAGGGTATTCTAGGTCAAGGCTAATCTAACTCAAGGTTAATCAACTCACGGTTAATCTAACTTGGGGGTAATCTAACTCAAGGTTAGTCTAGTTGAAGGTTAATCTAGCTGAAGGTTAATCTAACTCATGGTTAATCTAACTTAAGGGTAATCTACGTCAAGGCTAATCTAATTGAAGGTTAATCAACTCATGGTTAATCTAACTTAAGGGTAGTCTAGGTCAAGGCTAATCTAACTCAAGGTTAATCTGACTCAAGGTTAATCTGACTCAAGGTTAATTTAGCTCAAGTTTAATCTGACTGAAGGTTAATCTAACTCAAGGTTAATTCAAATTTAATCTAACTTGATGTTAATCTAGCTCAAACTTAATCTAACTCAAGGTTAATCTAACTTGAGATTAATTTACCTCAAAGTTAATTCAAGTTTAAAGTAACTTGATGTTAATCTAACTGAAGTTTAATCTAATTTGGAATCCTAACCTAACCTAGTGTCTAGTGTATAGATTAAACCTCCACAATACTCTAAGTAAACTTAACCTAACTTCATAAAATAACCTCAAAATTCAAAGAAGTCCTGCATCCAATAAAAAGCTGCAAATATGGCGTTTTAAAAGACGCGTTTCGGTACAGTATCCAGCAGAGAACTGTTAACTATTTGTCAATGTGGACATTCAAAGATATTTAAGCGATTTGGGTGGGCTACCGTTGGGTCGCCACACTCATTCATGGAAATTTTGTGGCCACAGGCCATTCTATGGCATCGTCGGTACCCCGTACACCCATGGCTATCGACAATACCTCGTGTGAACGGACAATACACGAAAAATACAAATATTTTGGGTAGACACGATTTCACGCGACAACGCCCTTTTACACTGCTACCACTGAAATCGTTGCACATTCACCCTGCGGCTCCTTACACGTCGATTGCAGCTGAAAAAATTCATTCAAGAAGGATCGTGTTATTTTTGTCCTTGTTAGTGGGATTACATGATCCATATATTTTTCTACACGAGGCTATTTGGAAAGTATACGAACATATTTTGAAATCTTCTTGATAGAAGGTAAATATTTCTCGAATCTATGTTTTATTAATTTTTTATGAAATATCGTTGCTTCTATAGTGTTCACAAGAATAATTAATGTTTATGAATAATACTGTTTACAGGAATAATAGTTTTTAGTAGGAAATGAAAGAAGTATAAACTTGATTCTAAGAAGCTGAGTTAAAGATGACTTAATTTGAAATAAAAATGTAAAAATTATTTTTCTTTCATACTGAAGTGAAAACAGTCCTAGAATATCTCTCAAAAATATCATACATATTAAAATGAAAAAAGTGAATTATATTTATCTTAACAATACATTTAACAAGTTTATCCATGCTTGATAAAATACTTGCAATCAAAAAATGAAAATATTTGTGCAAATTTTCGAAATGGTAGTACACTTTAATTTTCTGAGAATGTTTGTATACGTACAGAAAAAATATTTGTAATTTTATTTGCGAAGTGTGATCAAAGATATCTTTGACAATAAGAAGGCAAGCTGAGATCCGTGAAGAGTAGAACATTCGTTGGTGGACATAATTTTGGACCAGCTGGTCTTGGACACCATAAAACAGAATTTGTCAACGATCCATTCGTCGTCGACTTTAGGAGCAACAAAGATTCCGGAGATTTCACGCCCATTACCATTGTCAATGGGCAGATGCCACGCAACAAAAGGATGCGAGTCACTCGCACCTTTCTGCGCATTCTTCTGAATCGACCTTAATATGTCAGATACCTCTTTGAAGGAAGGTGTTGCTACATATTTACGATCAAGCTATAGCTACTTAGATTGTTGCATTAACATATGCATTAATATATAATAAACTGTAAAATAGTAGGATAATAGCAAAGTTGGGATATGATAAAATAATAAAAGCAAAGCAGGGATATGATAAAATAATAATAAAGGAGGGATATGATAAGATAATGAAATAGTGAAAGTATACCGAGGTAGAATAGTAAAATGATAAATCTGTGAAATGACAGGACAGTTAATAGAGAAGAAGGAAGAGAGTCAAGATGATAGCATAGTATAATGATAAAATGATACAATAATCTAAAGTGAAGAACAGTAACATAATAGAACAGTAATAATTCAAAAGAAATGGTAAAATAGTAACATGTTAGAATAGTACAGTAGAAAATCTACAATAGTGAAATGTTAGAATGGCAGAATGATAAAACAGTTATATAGCTAAATGAATAGCTAAGTAGTTGAATAGTTGAATAGTATAATGACCGAAAGACAGAATTAATGGTAAGGCGGTAAAATAGTAGATAGATAAAATAGTAGAATGATAGAGTGGTAGAATGCTATAATACTAGAATAGTCGAATAGTTAAATAGTTGGATAGTCGAGTAGTTGGAAAGTAGAAGAGTAGAATAGCGGAGGAGTAGAATGGTGAACGTATAGGATAGTGGAAGAGTAGAATGGTGAAAGAGTAGGATGGTGGGAGAGTAGAATAGTAGAACAGTAGAATAATGGAAGAGTAAACTAGTGAAATAGTAGAATAGTGGAACAGTAGAATAGTGGAGGAGTATAACAGTAGAATAATGGAAGAGTAGAATAGTGGAACAATAGAATAGTGAAACAGTAGAACAGTGGAAGAGTAAATTAGTGGAATAGTAGAATAGTGGAACAGCAGAATAGTGACAGAGTGGAATAGTGGAAGAGTTGAATGGTGGAAGAGTAGAAGAGAAGAATAGTAGAATAGAAGAGTAGAAGAGTAGTAGAGTAGAAGAGTAGACGAGTAGACGAGTAGACGAGTAGAGGAGTAGAAGAGTAGAAGAATAGAAGAGTAGATGAGTAGAAGAGTAGAAGAGTAGTAGAGTAGAAGAGTAGACGAGTAGAAGAGTAGACGAGTACAGGAGTAGAAGAGTACACGAGTAGAAGAGTAGAAGAGTAAAATGATAGAATAGCAGAGTAGTAGAATAGTAGAACAGCAGAGCAATCGAAGCGTAGAATTTTAGATCAGTAGAACAGAAGAACTCTAAAATTGCAAAATAGTAAAATATCAAAATAAACTAGTAAAACCTTAAACGCCCAATGACAGCATAATGTTCTACCCACGCCCATCACCCCTAAATACAGAATCCCGTAAAATTAAAACCGCCGACGGAAATTTGACTGCGAAAAGACAAGGTAAGGATCGTTCCGACTTATAATCAAGTCATGGGCGGCGAATAACGTCGTCAAATAACCCGGACAAGTATCAGCGACAGGATAATCCTCGAGAGACACGAGGAACAGAACGAGGAGAGCGGATATTGTCTTAGGCGAGTTTCGAAGGCTTGACAGGGGGGCTCTAACTCTCCCTTCCCCATAAACGTATTCATGGCTGTTACAGAGGGTGCGATGGGTTGAACGTCACCGAATCGCCGTTGTCGATACGAAGCCTCGTACTCGGCTAATAAAGATTGATGAGCTTTAATTAAATGCTCGATAAAAACGGTGCGTGCCGTGGCGAACACAGGACAATGGTCGGTTAACGAGGCTTTTTAAATCGACCGCTGTCGATTACGAATCGTGACTCGTTCCACGAACCTTCGAACGCCACGTAAATCTTTGTTATGAGAAGGGTAAGAAGGGTCTTATGTATGTTCACTTCAATATAGTCTTCTTAATATCACGAGGGGGTGGAACTTGCGATCTTCCGGGTGTAATTTGTGAGATTTAGAAATCTTCAAATTTTTTATTGTACATCTTTAAATTACCAAGTGGTAATTTCTTTGGTTCGTAATCCACAAACTAAGTTTCAAACTTTCAAGTTGCAAAATTTCCAGGTAAACTAAATTCTCAAGTTTTTATATTTTCCAAATTATCAACCCCCAAATTTTCAAATTCCCAACCCCCCCAGTTTCCATTTTTTCAAATTCCCAAATTTCCAAATTTTCAACCCCCAAATTTCCACTTTCCCAATTTCCCAAATTTCCAAATTCTCAAACCCCCAAATTTCCACTTTCCTAATTTCCCAAATTTCCAAATTCTCAAACCCCCAAATTCCCATTTTGCCAATTTCCCAAATTTCCAAATTCTCAAACCCCCAAATTTCCACTTCCCTAATTTCCCAAATTTTCAACCCCCAAATTCCCATTTTCCCAATTTCCCAAATTTCCAAATTTTCAACCCCCAAATTCCCAAATTTCCAAATTCTCAAACCCCCAAATTCCCAAATTTCCAAATTTTCAACCCCTAAATTTCCACTTTCCCAATTTCCAAATCTCCAAATTCTCAAACCCCTAAATTTCCAAACGTCCAACACCCCAAATTACTAAACTTGCAAACGTCCAACCCCCCAAATTACTAAATTTCCAAATGTCCAAATTCCCAGACACGAAATTTCTAGTAATGGAAATTTTATGGTATCGATATCGCCAAGGGTGTGTTTCGCTGGCTCTATTGAACGCTCCTGCAAACAGATTCTAACTGTCAACGATATATTTGGCTTAATATCACTTTCAACCCTCTTTTCGTGTCTCATTTATGTTACCGTTGTCGTTTCGCATTATCTCCGATGACTTTGTACATTGTACATCTCTGCTAATCGATGAATCAGTCTTCCAATTATGCTCTCTATTCCACGTCCACACTGTATTTTACGTATCATAACAGTTAATTAATAGTAACAGCAAACGTTGCTAATCATTGCATCAACTTTTAAAATTACTCAAATTTCATACAATTTCTTAGTCGAAACAGAAATTCACTTTTGTAACTTTTTGTATAATAAACAAATGCATTTTGTTAATTGCTACAGTAATTTTTATCCTGTTAATTGTAACATTATTTAAGAAAAAATAGTTATTTATGTAATATATATAAAACCACCCCTTATATGAAAAATGACTATCTTAAATAAAGCACTTTACACACAATAATATAAATATTTAGCTCATCTAGTCAGTTTAACTTTGTTAAAATTATTTAACATATTATTATTAATTTTCAGTATGTGGTGACTATATCATTATTTAAAGAACCACCTATTTGAAATAAAAAAAATATTACTTCCTATGAAATAATTATTTGAAATTTCAAACTTTAAGTCTT
Source organism: Megachile willughbiella (assembly GCA_945859595.2). Classification (NCBI taxonomy): domain Eukaryota; kingdom Metazoa; phylum Arthropoda; class Insecta; order Hymenoptera; family Megachilidae; genus Megachile; species Megachile willughbiella. The sequence continues at coordinate 8,510,284 of OX243807.1, forward strand.
CTCGAAATTCGTAGTGATTTTTTATAAAAAAATTAATTAATGTATATTCGATGATATAGATATTAATAATAAATTGTGTGCGCACTGTACCGCTAAATAAAAAATGTCCAATGGTGGTTCAAGTAATAAAGAATTGAACCCCATGTAAGCATACAAATACGCAGCCACACGCTTTGAATGTATTCATATGTTAATGATGATCGTCCACCATCGGATTTTTGATTCTAATATCGACTAACGTAATCCAGGCTTAGCCTACGCTCATTTTCTCTCCCTTTCCCTCCATTTTGGCTAGTTTAGAGCTCGGGTCTCGCCTCTATGACAAGTATATTACTCGCTGCGTTTATATCAATTAGCTTCTGACGTTTCGGGGGTGTGTGCTCGACCCGTCAGCTAAAAGGGTGGCCAAACTGGCTGCAACCGATGAACACACCTCGAAAACTAACCTCTTCTTTACTAACCCCCTTCATTTTTCTTATTTTCTTATCTTTTTACGTTGTTCAATACAATTAATAACACTCTCCTTCTACAATTTGTAATACTTTTATTTTTTTCGTTATGTCTGAAATAATTTTTATTTTTCTACAATTTACAATTACTTTGAAAAGTAGATCCAAATGTTGAATATTGTATTTGAACATTACGAACATTATGAATCTTAAAATTAAACATTATAAACATTACAAACATAGCGAATACTAAATTCAAAAATTAACCCCTTGCACCCCTATGTCAACTGTGGCTCGACACCACGTTTCTCTTGAATTTTATAAATAATTAAAATAAGTAGATTTACTACTTATAATAAACGAAAAATTTGCCACATTCTTCCCACTGTTGCAGTTTTGACAACCCCTCTTTTGATCTATTTTATAAATTAAGAAATAGGTAAAAGAAATGAAGTGTTAAGGGTTAAAAACATTTGAGTTAATAACTACAGTTAACAACTGTATTAATAATACAAATTATTATGTAATAATATCAGGTAAAAGATAAAGCATAGGCTAAAGAAATACGTGAATGACAAGTTGTCAGAGAAGAAATCGAACAATCGATCTCGATTCTCTCGGTGGGAAAGTGGAGGGGTAGTTTTCGAAAAAAAAAAGGGGGCAGAATAGCACGAGGTCCGGAAAAGTGGCGGAAACACGGGACACGCCTCGTCGTTGTAAAAATCGCCGTATTCTCGCGTGGTCGTAGAAATCGGTGGTCCCGAAAGATCCTCCCTTTTTCTACCCCCTCGTGTCTCGCACCATTACGACGCTTTAAATGGATTTAAACGACCATGCCGGTGACAATGCCGACGACACGCAACCGACGACTCGCAACATTCACCAGCTGGCCGACGATTTTTGATTTATCGTCCGTCCTGACTTTTGCCCCTTCGGGCTTCACGGCCGAAGGGTCCTGAAGAGTGACGGGATCGTCCTGAGTACACAGCTTCCTGTTTCGGAATAGTACTCGATTTCGAAGTGGTATCTTGCGAATTTCTCTTTCAGATTCGAGGATATTTTTTTTTTCGAAATTATTTGCAGGGAGAAAAGGCGTTGGTATGCATTTAATGGTTGGAATATTTGTGGATGTAGTTGGTTCCAGTTTTTGGGTTGGTAATACACAAAATTAGTTGGGACAAGTGTTTTAGGGATTTGGAATGTGGGAATTAAATTACACTAAATATTTTGTAAAATAACGTGAAATATTGCTGAATACTTTGTACGAAATAAATTGCAAAATGTTCCCATTATATTTTTATGGTTCCTCTGCCCCGTTACTGCAATATCTCGAAGGGGTTGTTCAAACCCGTGCGTCTTTGTTTTCTCGGAAGAAGGAGAATCGATCGACGGAAAAGGGAGACATCGATAAAACCCGAGACGACTTTTTCGGGGTGAACGACAAGGGGGTTGCACTTTTCCAAATGAAAACATAAAACTGCTTGTTGTCGATTTGCTGCTCCGTCGGCCACGTGATTCCCTTTGCGAATCCGGCAAATTAACATCGGATCGTACGGAAATCGCGGTGAACCGCTGTTAAAACTCTCCTTTAAAATCCCTCTTTAAAATCGTGTTGCCATTCTGTCACGTTATCGGTTAGCAGGGGTGCATTTTGGGGTGGTCGCGTGCACCCTCTTTTCACGTTCCGTGATTTCCATTGCTGAACTTGAAACTGATACTATTCATGCTTCGTTGATATTTCATCAAGTAGGTATTTTAGAAAGCAGGATTATATTATCGAAATTATTTTAAGGGTTGTTTTCTACTAGGGATAGTTTTGTATTCAGTTTCATTTTTAGTCGCTGATGAATTGTTGACAATCGTAGAATTAGAGGGGGCTGTAAGAAATGGGAAATTATTCATGTATTAAAATTTATTCATTAAATTTTATTGATTAATTATTTATATTCATGATTAATTGGTTATATTTATTGATTGGTGAGCTATTAATGATTAATGTAGTTCATATTTATTGATCGATTAATTATCAATGATTAATTGTCTATATTTATTGATTGATGAATTATCAATGATCAATTGTCTATATTTATCGATTGGTGAATTATCAATGATTAAGTGTCTATATTTATTGATTGGTGAGTTATCATTGATCAATTGTCTATATTTATTGATTGATGAATTATCAATGATCAATTGTCTATATTTATCGATTGGTGAATTATCAATGATTAATTGTCTATATTATTGATTGGTGAGTTATCATTGATCAATTGTTTATATTTATCGATTGGTGAATTATCAATGATTAATTGTCTACATTTATTGATTCATAAATTGTCAATAATTAATTGTCTATATTTATTGATCGGTAAATGATCAATGATTAATTGTTAATATTCATTGCTTGATCAATTATTTATATTTATTCATGTAGTATTGCCTGTTTTAAATGTACGTGAAAAATTGTAAAATTATAAAATTTAAAAATGAACAAGAATAGAAATTGAAGAACCATTCGAAAGCAATTGAATAATATCCCTATTCTACTTATCCAAATGTGAGCCATCGTGTTGTCAATTTTATCAGAGTAGCAACGTAACCGACAATGCGTAAATTTTCCGCGTTTAAATGGCATTTCCTTCGAAAATCACCGCTTTTCAGGATGCACCCTGTCTCTCCCTATAAACCACGGACAATACCATAGGGCATACCGCTGATCACAATGGGAAACATCCGGCCAATTGTCGCGCCTACCATGGACCATAGCTGAACCATGTAATTGTGGTCATGTTAGGGGTCGTTTGTAGCCGTGTGCCAGTGACGTGCACGCCTCTTTCTTCGAAAACGATGTCGAATTTTACCTGACACATCGGGATGTACCAGAAGTCATGCAAGATAAAGAAAGTGCACATCCCTTTCTATTATTTTCATCCCTGTTTTATCATTTTTATTTTTATTTCGACGGGGACATCGAGGGAACAGTCGCTTAATTTTAAATTTGAAGTTAGAATTAGGGTAAATTTTTCATTTTTACGTTTACTTTGATGAATTCCCAACCTCTCAAAATTATTTCGAAAGCATAAATCATTTTGCAAATTATTAAAATCGCGATACAAGTATTGATGCGCACATTAAAATTTCTTTTCCCATAAAATACAATATTTACCCCAAAAATTAATTTACCCCCGTATTAAAGTTCGTAGGAGTTCGCGCGAAAGAATATTTGAAGTTCGTTCAATTAATTGATGACTGGAGTTGGAAAAAGTCGAATTTGTCCGAGGAGAGGAAATGATGATTTGCACCACGTCCGCTGGTTTCGAGACAATGGATGGATATAGGACGAACTTCCATGTTGGCTATTACGTAGCTTCCGGTAACACAAACTAGCACTTTACCGGCATAACGCTGACACCGCGTGTTTAGGTTGGATCCTCGTGAAAGAACTCGACTCCAAATATCCGGTTAATATTTTGCTGATTATTCTCTTCCATATTATACAACTGAATTTAATAAAAAATCTACTACTTGCTGTAATTTCATCTAATGTTAAAATTTTGTTAAAATTATTTAGCGAATTAGTCGGAGACGGATTATTTAGTCGTTCGATATTCACCGAATATTAAGAAACATCCGATATGTTTATGAATATAATTTTTTTTTAAACATTCTATTAAACACTTCGATACTTTATTTTATAGTCTCATTCATGAAGCATGATTATCGTAAAGAAAATTGATAGGACAGTTTTATTTTGCTCGCGAGTTCGTTTTACGTTTGTCGGAAGTTTTCACCGTCGGCTTCTGAACGAGATCTTAAAACGTTTCACGCTCGATGAAAGCAGCTCCTTAACGTTTAATTAGTTACGACAGGAACTTGCATTCATTCTGTGAAATGCGCCTGTTGCATTCTGCAAACGATTTATAGTCAAAGCGCGAAATTTAATGGTGGTTGAAAATTTCAAATTATTTGCCAAAAGGGGGTTGCAAAAATAAATATTTCAATTAGAAGAAGAAAGTATTTTGAAAATTTCCGAATGAAGATTGAATTTTATTCGTGACAATTTTTTTTTATTTCATCAATTCTGAATCTTTCTTTTCATCTAAAAGTGACACAACTTTTAAAGACACAAATATACACTTCGTTTAATTTATAAAATTTCTATTGTATTTATAACAATAAATCTGTTAAGATCTCAGAATGTTATAAAAACGATTTAATCGTCGCCGATCTCTATTTTTACCGATACACGAATTTCGTTCGTTTCAAAAATAGTTGTGATCAATGTAAAACCATCAAGGAAACTGGAACGAGAAAATAAAAGACGCGGTTGCAAGAAAATCGTGTCTCGACGGTAATGCTATTAACGATATCACTGTTGGACCGATGCCAATCGATGTGACCGTCACACGAATACGTCACAACAAAATTTCAGTCGATTTTCGAACGTCACACGATATTTTTACCATTTTTGCTTACTCGAAACGACTAGTTTTCTTTCATTGTTGCTTTAAACTTCAAACCAACGCCCAAACATATATTTCTTATCCCTCTAATTTGAATATATTTTTAAACCTGTCTTTGACTTTATTTTTATTTTTCTTATTTTCTTTTATTACATTTATACTTGTTATATATCCACTCGTTACAGTTACTGTTTTATAATTTGTTATAAAAAAATACAATTTAAACTTGTATTTTTTGTTTGAATTCAAGAAAACGTGTGTGGTGCGTTTCATTTTATTTTAGGTTATGAACATTTCATTTTCTTTAAGTTATTAATTAGAATATAATTATATTGTATATGTGTAGTACAAAATATTATACTGTATAATGAGAATGCAGTAAATAAATGTTATAAAATATATAATAATGTATGTGCAAAATGTAAAAAGTAGCACTCGCTAAATTCATAACCTCAAAATGGGTTAATTATGTTTCCTAACGTGTTACAACTTTAAATGTATGTTACAAAAATGTTATTGTCAAGAAGAATAATAATTTTTATATTACAAGATTTTCCAACAAACTTATGTACTTCGTTATGACATCATTTGATAAATAAATTGAACAGAGCATATTTTCTTGAATTATTAGAAAGTAATATACCTTCAAATATTAACTATCAAAACTTCTTTAAGAATTTCTTTTAAGAACTTTTTTATTATTTTTATTTCGTTAACTATTTCTTTAATTATTGCGAACTATAAAAACTTGAAAGCGACGTATTATGAGAACGAAAAGAAATCCAAGTAAATATCACAATAAACTAGTAAAAGTGTCAGAAATTGGTGGTCAAAGTGTCGATTACCAAGAGTCCTCAGCCCTTGCTGCTTCCCTCCTGGTTCCGCTGATTCTTCCCTTATTTTTTGTGTCCACAACCCCTGAAAAGAGGGGTGTGCTTCGCTGGGTCGTAGCCTCGCTATCGACCACTGTCGCGAAAGCCACGCCTTTGCCCAGGTGAACATTCAGGGCTGTTACCACCCCTCGGTGCACCCCTCGTGCGCACACATGTGCACCCATGTACATCGATGCACGAAGTTGAAACACCGGAGGTAATTTAAGACGATCATCTTCACCGATTTATGTATGTTCACACGTACTCTCTAATCATCTTACAATTCTTTTAATTATTCAATTCTAGCTGTTGTTAAATTTAAAGAGAAATTTAGTTAGAGAAAAGTAGTTTATGTAATTTACTAGGAAAGGATTGTTATATGAAATAGTATTAAATATTGGGCATTTGTTGTTTTCTGTAGGGAATTAGGAAATTTTGGGATTTGAGGACTTTTGGGTTTGGGGATTTTAGGTCCTTAGAATTTAGGGATTTTGGGATTTGGAGATTTTGGAATTTGGGAACTTTGAAATTAGGAAACTTTGGGATTTGGGGAATTTGGAATTTGGGACTTTGGGATTTGGGAAATATGGGATTTGGGGATTATGGGATTTTGCGACTTTGAGATTTGGAGACTTTGGAATTTGGGGACTTTGAAGTTAGAAAATTTCGGGATTTGGGGAATTTGGAATTTCGGACTGTGGGATTTGGGGACTCTGGGACTTTGGGATAGTGGGATTTGGGGACTTTGAAATTAGAAAATTTCGGGATTTGGAGAATTTGGGATTTGAGGATTATGGGATTTTGCGACTTTGAGATTTGGAGACTTTGGAATTTGGGGACTTTGAAGTTAGAAAATTTCGGGATTTGGGGAATTTGGAATTTGGGACTTTGGGATTTGGGGACTCTGGGACTTTGGGACAGTGGGATTTGGGGACTTTGAAATTAGAAAATTTCGGGATTTAGGGAATTTGGGATTTGGGGATTATGGGATTTTGGGACTTTGAGATTTGGAGACTTTGGAATTTGGGGACTTTGAAATTAGAAAATTTCGGGATTTGGGGAGTTTGGAATTTCGGACTTTGGGATTTGGGGACTCTGGAACTTCGGGACAGTGGAATTTGGGGACTTTGGAATTTGGCAACCTTGGAATTTGGTGATTTCGAGATTTGAGGACTTTGGAATTTGGAGATTTAAGGATTTCATGAGTTTGAGATTCGGGGATTTCAAGTCTTACGTCCTTAGGAATTTGGGGATCTCCTCATTATTAATTTAATCATTAATAATGAGAATTAACCCTTTGCACTATTTCTACGAGTCTGACTCGTGACGCACTCGAACTTCAGTTGCGATCAATTTTACTCGAATACGCTTCAGTTTGGAGTTCAAGTCCAATTATAATTTACATAGTCAACGATTGCATAATACCAAATTGACGTAACATTTCAACTTTCTTTGTCTGTTTTTATATTATGGCTGTATTAGTTAGTTCTGACTGACGCACGTGACAAATTAATCATAGGCCAAAGGGTTAAGGACTTTGGAATTTGGGGTACCTAGGATATACAGAATCTAGGAATTAGAATCTACAAAGAAGGTTTAAAAATTTGGAAATCTACGGATCTGCGAATGGAAATTTAAAAATTTAAGAGTATGAGAATTTTGGAACTTGGAAATTTGGGAAGTTTACATATTTCTCCCTATTGAAAGTAAGTGCACATAGCATCCGAGTACTTTCATGGGTTTCCGTTTCCACGGAGGTCCTCGCGTTCATACACTGTTTGCCCGCGTTTAACAGGCTTATTCATGGAACACCGAACCCCGCATTGTGTCTCAATTCGGGTAAACGTCGGCTTACGAACAGCCATGGTGTTCGTCGGATACCCAAAGCCCCGTTCGAGAAATGTTTGGACGAAATTGAGCGGCAAATCAATGCATGCACTAACGCCCGACTTGAATGTCGTGTTTTCACGAATTTCCAGCGCATTGCAATCCCGTAGGATAATCTCGACTAACCTCTATGAGCTTTACGACAGTTTTAATTCTCTGCCATGATCCTTTTCCCTTCGGCTTTTACGGAATTCTATTATACCTTCAGGGAAAATATGCAACTCTCCTTCCTACTGTTTGTCGTGCACAATAATTTACATCTGTTATTGTTTATTTAATATTGGAGATAAGATTGCATTTAAATATGTACATTATAGGTTTGTATTAACTTTGAAAATATATTGCAACATGTGCTATAAGTGTTTAGAAAATCATTTCTGATAATACCTTTTAACCTGTTCACAACGTTGCAAATATTGTTTATGAACAATGTAAATTAATAACTATTTATGAAATAGTTTGTAGTAATTCTTTTTATCTTGCTCAATTAATAACATTGTAAAATATATTATAAATGAATTATAACCATTTTATAAAATTGTTTGTAATACTGCCTCACATCTTGATGAATAAATACCATTGAAAATATATTGTGAATATATTACAAATTATTTATAAAATTGTTTATAATAATATCTCTTGTCTTATTCAATTAAGAACATTGCACAGGTATCATGAATATATTAAATTCTTTTTAAAAAATTGTTTATACTAATATCTTTCATCTTCTTCAATTGACAATATTGTTAATGTATCATGAATATATTAAATTCTTTTTAAAAAATTGTTTATACTAATATCTTTCATCTTCTTCAATTGACAATATTGTTAATGTATCTTGAATATATTAAATTCTTTTTAAAAAATTGTTTATACTAATATCTTTCATCTTCTTCAATTGACAATATTGTTAATGTATCATGAATATATTAAATTCTTTTTAAAAAATTGTTTATACTAATATCTCTAATTTTATTCAATTAACAACATTGCACAGGTATCATGAATATATTAAATTCTTTTTAAAAAATTGTTTATACTAATATCTCTAATTTTATTCAATTAACAACATTGCACAGGTATCATGAATATATTAAATTCTTTTTAAAAAATTGTTTGTACTAATATCTCTCATCTTCTTCAATTGACAATATTGTTAATGTATCATGAATATATTAAATTCTTTTTAAAAAATTGTTTATACTAATATCTCTCATCTTCTTCAATTGACAATATTGTTAATGTATCATGAATATGTTAAATTCTTTTTATAAAATTGTTTATAATAATATCTCTAATTTTATTCAATTAACAATATCGTTAATGTAACATGAATATATTAAATTCTCTTTGTGTAAAATTCTTTATGGTGTCTGTTTTTAATAACATGTCCTATCATAAATTTTCAGTAACATCAAATGAAAGTAGGAAAGGGAGAGAATAGATAGGGAAACAGGAAACGGGATAAAATCGCGGGAAAAAGGAGTTCGTCACCGATTCCCAAACATTTTGGTGATCGACATTGGTGTTGTATCGGCGTAACTATCGGTTAATGGGTGGAACGCGTGTGCGTCCCATTGTCACGGGACTAAATAACCCCCAAAGGGCGTGGGAGGGTTGGTGGCCGCGAAATTAGGGTGTTCCGACTGCTGATCGGTCGCGTACCGCTCGACATTGCCTTTTAATCGTGATTACCGGTAGCCTTAAATCACACGCGATCCTGATACTCTTATTAGGGACGATTTACAAGTGTATCCGTAGAATACTGAATATCTTTATCTTGTAAAATTTTTGTTTCCATATTTCGGAACTTAGATTTTTGGCGTTTAGATTTTTTAATTTAGTTTACTAATTTTTTGTCACTGAATTTTGGTATTAGTTTATTTATGAATTCGGGAGCTTCTGTATGAATGTGGTTGTAAATTGTGAGATTTGTAAATTGTGAGATTTGTAGATTGAGAGATTTGTAAATTTGTAGGTTATGACATTTGTAAATTTGTGGATTTGTAGGTTATGGCATTTGTAAATTTATAAATTTGTAAACTTGTAAATTTGTAAATTGTGAAATTTGTAAACTGTGAGATTTGTAAATTGTGAGATTTGTAAATTGAGAGATTTGTAAATTTGTAGGTTATGACATTTGTAAATTTGTGAATTTGTAGGTTATGGCATTTGTAAATTTATAAATTTGTAAACTGTAAAATTTGTCAATTGTGAAATTTGTAAATTATTAAATTTTCAAATTTGCTAACTAGCAATTTCCCAAAATATACATTATATATTATATCATATAATGCATATAGTATTGATATACTGTATTATATATCAGTATTAAAGTGTAAAAAAACAGATAGGTATACCAGAAAAATATATCGATTTTCCCGTCTTAGGATCAAATAAGAGCAAGCTGCAAAACGTTTTCCTTTTCACTCGAGATCAAGAGGGAAAAATTGTATTAGATCCTAGTAAAAAAGATACGTTTTTTCAGTCCTTTAATCTCGACTACTTTACACCATGGAAGAAGGGTCCTCACCCTCTTAAACGTTTCCTGGTTTCGCGACTAAATCTGCTTAAACGGGACAGAAAGAAGCTGTTACAACTTTTTTCCGTTCTTTCTCCTGTCTTTTTCTATCTTCGTTCACTGTGATTTATATGAGCATTTTCTATGGGGGTTGATTGGACGATGGTGAAATTTCACATTTTTATATTTTGATAATTTGGAACATTTTCGATGTTCTAGATCTTTCAGATTTTTGGAGTTGTCAAATTTTCGAATTTTTAGGTTTTGAATTATTCAATTTGTCAGATTTCCAAATTTTCAAGTTCCCACATTTCAAAATTCCAAATTTCTATGTTATCAAATCTCTAAATCATCAAATTTCTACGCTCTCAGATTTCCAAATTTCAAAATTATTTAGAAATTTCCAAATCATCAAATTTCTCAAAGTCCAAACTTCTAAATATCCAAATTTCCAAATTATCATATTTCGATATGTCCAAATTTCTAAATGATCAAATATCTAAATATCCAAATTCCCAAATTATCAAGCTTCTCAAAGTCCAAACTTCTAAATATCCAAATTCCCAAATTATCAAATTTCTAAAGGTCCTAATTTCCAAATGATCAAAATCAAAGTCCAAATTCCTAAATCTGCTAATTTTACAACTTCATATTTCGCAAATAATCAAATTTCAACATTTCTCCATTTTCCTTTTCCATGTCTTTAATTCCCATATCGATATTTGTGATCGAACAAACGCTCCTTCTTTTCGGAAGCAAAAGACCAACATGTTTGCCAGAGACGCGTGCACGAAATGGTTAAACACGCGTTAAACAAACAAAAGTTCGTTTAAACGGCAGTTAACAGGCTGTTAGTCACAGTTAAGTGATCAAACACCGACACCTAATATCTGTGGTCACCCTCTTTCGATTATTATATGACGGGGGTTGAAGTTCACGAGCAACGTTTCACTTACTACATTATAAATTCATTTTTCTTTAACTTCAATTTTACTTAAACCTTCATAAATGTAACTTTAGTCTAGTTTAATTGTGTAGGTTTAAATAATTATTTCAATTTTTCAGTTTCAATTTCATACTGAACCTAACTTGACCTAACCTAAACCTTGTTAATTGTAATTTTATTTTAATTTCAACTTGTTAGTCACAATTTTATTTAAACCTTGATAACTGTATTTTAATCTTAATTTCAATTTTACAGCCTCAATTTTATTTAAACCTTGCTTAACATCAGTTTATTTAAACCTTGCTTAACATCAGTTTATTTAAACCTTGTTTAACATCATTTTATTTAAACCTTCAAAACCATAATTTTATTCTAATTTCAATTTTTCAGTTTCAATTTTATTTAAACCTTCCTTAACATCATTTTATTTAAACCTAGTTTAACATCATTTTATTTAAACCTAGTTTAACATCATTTTATTTAAACCTAGTTTAACATCATTTTATTTAAACCTTGAAAACCATAATTTTATCTTAACCTCAATTTTATTTGACCTCTCTAACAACTTCATAAAAATTGTTTCTTCATAACAATGATGTAAATTCTAACTTTGATTGTAACTGAAACGATTCTGCGAAACTGGTCCAAAAAACCTGAAAGTTCTTCGAAAAATGTAGCAAGCATATTCTCCTTTATTACACTTCCTTCGTTAACTTCGTTTCTTGCAATTCTTGCATCTCGAGTGGCCATAACGAGTCTCGGGCGAAGAAATACGCTGGCACTTCCGGTGGTCGGTCGCCATACAGGAAGAAAGGATAATCGCGATGGTGGTTCGCAGTGAAAAACGAATTAGTTTTCCGTACGGGGCTTTATTGATTAAGTAATCTTAATACATCGCTGAGCCGCAATGTACCATAAAGAGAGCGGAACCGGAAACGATTCATTCTTACCGGGGAATATGCTTTGTCGGTGGTCGCTCGTCGCTACGAATTTCTGCTTTGATTAATCTTTACCCCCTTTACCATTCCCTTATATCTTCTCCAGCCACGAGCTTCTTCTTTTTTTTTTCCTATCTTTCTGTCCGCAAAGAGTTATCATCTCGAGCGATGCACATTTTCTGGCCGTCTTCCAATATCTGTGTACAATCTTTTCTTCAACAATTCCATGCTTGTGCAGATTTATCGGATTTTTGCGACAGAATTTTTATTTCGTTGTTATTTACAATTTTAACTTAACTTAAAAGATCGACGTTGTAGGAATTTGTGTTAACTAAAAAATTAACATTGCAGGAATTTTTATTAACTTAACGAAAAAAATCAACATTGTAGGAATTTGTGTCGACTGAACTTAAAAAGTCGACATTATTAGATCACAACATTTGAAATATTTATATTTGTAACACTTTCCTACATTATTTATTCGTTGCAATTTTAGGAGAAGCTGAAACAATCGACTTTTGGTATTAATCCTAACCTATAATTTTCTACGCAGTTGCGTCATGCACAAATGATTAATTATTTCTACAATTTTAAAACAAATAAAGAAGCTTGAAATGTTAGAAACATTTTGCACTTAAAGATCCTTGATTGTGCAGATTACAATTAGAATTGAACACAAAATTCTATTACAATGAAAATATGAGTATAGTTTGTTACATTCGAACTGTAGAGTGCGTCACGAGCGTCACACGATATTACAGAGGTTAAGATATTAAGAGGTACTTGTATTGTTGTATCTGTTCTTTATTTTAACGAAGTTAATTACTTAATGAGTAGATTTATATTTTTGCTAAGTAGAGAATTTGTTAAATAAATATTTTCGATGTCCACCGAATAATTACGATGAAAATTGTAATAGTGTAAGCATTCGAGCAGCTTCGAATCGGTTGTCGGACCATTCAGCGTTCGTAAACTCTTTTCAAACTCGTAACAACACAATGAACTGCCGATCAGAAAGTTTTCGGGATTGAAAAACTTTCGTCGAAATTCTTTCTTCCCCTCGGTGGTCGAAGTTGGACGGACATTCAGATTTCCGTCGGACGCAACCGAGAGAATCCTGATCGAACACTAAACGTGTCTTTCAAACGATCTTTGAGCAAAAACTTTCCTTCCTTTCTAATTCTCTGTTTTATTATGTCATTATTAACTGTGTTAATTAATTTGGTACAGTTTTAACATTTAAGTTTATCGTTGTAAATTTTGAGATAATAACGAAAATTAAGACAATCGAGAAATAAATTAAGACAGGTTAATCAAACGAGAAATAAGTTAAGTCCCTAACTCCCTAATTCTCGACTCCAAAATTTCCCAACTCTTAAATTTCCCAACTCCCTAATTCCCGACTTCCTAATTCCCAACTCCCTAATTCCCCAACTACCCAGTTCCCCAATTCCTCAATTCCCCAAATTCCAAATTCCAAATTTCCAATTGCCCAATTCCCAAATTCCCCGAATTCCTATATTCCCCAACTTCCTAATTCCCGACTCCCAAATTTCCCAACTCTCAAAATTTCCCAACTCCCTAATTCCCCGACTCTCAAATTCCCCAACTCCCTAATTCCCGACTCCCAAATTCCCCAACTCTTAAATTTCTTAACTCCCTAATTCCCCGACTCTCAAATTCCCCAACTTTCTAATTCCCGACTCCCAAATTCCCCAAATCCTAAATTTTCCAACTCCCTAATTTCCGACTCTCAAATTCCCCAACTCCCTAATTCCCGACTCCCTAATTCCCGACTCCCAAATTCCCCAAATCCTAAATTTTCCGACTCTCAAATTCCCCAACTCCCTAATTCCCGACTCCCAAATTCCTCAACTCCCTAATTCCCCAACTCCCTAATTCCCCAACTCCTAAACTCCACAATTCCTAAATTTTCAAACCCCAATAATTAAACGAGGAATACAATTTTTGTAGCAGAAAGTGTTCATAGCAATCACAATTGCAAATATGAAGTAAAATTTCGATAAGCGTGGAGAGTTTCGTATGTACAGAAGTACTTGATGGTTTTATAGCAACGAAAACACGAGTTAATAAACTCTGAACAAGCAATTGATCAAATGGATGCAATGTCTATAGTTAGTCAAGTTTGAAAGTTGATGCTGGGAGTTGAACAGTTGCATACATTATGGCTGCGATGCATGAAACCGTTTGATTTAATGCATGTCCGACAAACCTAGCATGTTTCCCTCTAATATCCTTCATCTTGAAAAAGGATTAATTGGATTAACCTTTTCGTACTCAGATATGGATGCAATTACATCAATGACTATTACAAACATTGGTTACTCTAACTAAATATAAATATTTTTATAAATATTATTTTTACTCTTTTATTGTTTTCAAATATTTTTCTATTTGCAGAGTTCTTTTTATATTATTTTTCTATTATTATTCTATTACTTTTATAGAAACAATTTACTGCTATTTTTACGGTGATAATTATTAGTATTTTCACTCGTATTTTTATTATTTGTAAACCTCTCATTTTAATAACATATTACTTATGTTTCAACCTATTTATATTTCAAGTTTAATTTATTACTTATCGTACTTGTACTGTTGCACTGTATTATATTATACATATTGTATTATATTGTTATAAAATAATAACAGTAGTTATTTATGAGGAGGTATAAAATTTGAGATTGAGTGAAGAAGATACAGACTGAAAAAGCGCACCCGCGTCAACGAATCGATATCAATTAGGATGCGTCTTCCGGTCACGTGTCTTTGCACCCCCGTATATTGTTGGCACGTGTCCTACTGTGACTTTTAAAAAACGTTGATAAAGAGGGAACGTCGTTTCCGGTTCCGACGCCAATCCACAGACAATAGAATCGACTCTGCGATTCAACTGGATCACACGACCCTAAGGGTTATCAAAAAATGGAACGCATTCCTCGTGCGCTACCTCCATTTTCTGTAACTCATTATCCACTTCCTTTTATCACCATTACATTACTTTCCACGACCAGATACTCAATAAATATTGTGTTGTATAGATACATAGCGAATAGTGTATTAAAGCACACATTTTTGTTATGTACGTCTTGAGTTAATTTATAGAAACCTAACCTAAAAATCTTCGATACTCTATTATGGATAATTAATTAATGATTTATCGAACAGATTGGATTATTAAAAATGCTCAATGATATCAGTAATCGTGTAACACTTAACATCTTTAATTTTGTATAATACTCCACATCCTTAATATTAATTTAATTAATTGTTACATTGTTGATTATTTCACATGTAATTAACAATAGTTTTAGCGTATCATTACCATCATTTGATTTCTTGAATAATGTTAGTCCCAGAATGTCTTTTTTCATAACAATCAATATTGAAACAAAGTCAGCAATTTATTAAATATTTTAATTAAGACATTATAGTGTCACACTGTAAATTTACATCTACTATATTCATCAATATTATCGTTTCTACTATATTTATTTATATTATCGTTTTTATTATATTTACCTATATTATCGTTTGTACTATCGTATTTATAGAAGAGATCACAGTAAAATACACTTGAACAAGGGTTGGTCCAATCATGAAACACAGAAGTATAACGCACGCAAGGTTAGAGGGTTAAAAGAGTCCACGCAAACATCTCATACATTACGCAGAATTTCCACCCCACGGAAACCAGCCAATAAAACACCCCCGGAACATGGGCACCGTCCACTCACCCCCGTAACTGCATTGTCGAACTTTTTTCGTTTTTTTTTCCTCTCTCTCCCCCCTCTTTCTTCTGTGCTCGTCGTTGTCCATCCACTTTCTATTTTTTTCTTTCTTGCTTCTCGAAGTGCGTGTACACCCCCTCGATTACATTCGGAAATATTAGGGGACGTCCCGTCGTTCGACAAACTATCAATTTATTTTCTTCTACCATTGATTGGGACTTCGTGACGTTACTGGACCCTACAGTTTGCTCGAGTTTCTCCTTCCTTTTCTTTGGTAGTTTTGTTCGATGTCCGTTTGAGGTGCTCTTGGATTTGATATTCTTTAGAGATGCTCTTGAATTTGGTGTTCTTTTGAGATGCTCTCGCGTTTGGTGTCCTTTTGAGATGATGTTCGTTTTAGAGATTCGAATTTGATCCCTCATATGGGTTTGGGTAAATTCTCAAGAATCCTAAATCCCAAATCCCAAATTCCCCAAGTCTGAAATTCGCGAAGTCCCAATTTCTCAATTCCCAAATTCCCAATTTCTTGATTCTCAAATTCTCAAATTTCTATATCCTGAACTTCCCAAGTTCTCAAATCTCCAAATACCAAATCCCAAATCTCCAATTCCCCAATTCCAAAAGTCCCAATTTCTCAATTCCTTAATTCTCAAATTTCCAAATTTCCACATTGTGAATTTCTAAGTCCGAAATTCTCAAGTTCTCAAATCTTCAAATACCAAATCCCAAATTACCCAATTCCACTATTCTCCCATTCCCCAATTCCCCAATTCCCCAATTCCCCAATTCCTCAATTCCCCAAATTCCAAATCCCAAATTTCCAATTCCCCAATTCTCTAACTCCCAAATCCCCCGAATTCCTAAATTCCCCAACTCCCTAATTCCCAACTCCCTAATTCCCGACTTCCAAATTCCCCAACTTCTTAATTCCCGACTCCCTAATTCCCATCTCCCTAATTTCCAACTCCCGAATTCCCCAACTCCTAAATTTCCCAACTCCCTAATTTCCAACTCCCAAGTTCCCCAACTCCTAAATTTCCCAACTCCCTAATTTCCAACTCCCAAGTTCCCCAACTCCTAAATTTCCCAACTCCCAAATTCCCCAACTCCTAAATTCCCCAACTCCTAAATTTCCCAACTCCCTAATTCCCGACTCCCAAATTCCCCAACTCCTAAATTCCCGACTCCCAAATTCCCCAACTCCTAAATTCCCCAACTCTCTAATTCCCGACTTCCAAATTCCCCGACTCCCTAATTCCCGACACCCTAATTTCCGACTCCCAAATTCCCCAACTCTTAAATTCCCTAATTCCCAACCCCCAACTTCCCAAATCCTCCAATCCCAAATCCCAAATCTGAGAAACTATTGACAATTTCAGTACATCCCGAACGATCACGTTGAACGAGGTGACCGGAAGCGTAAGTAGAGTGTCCAAGTAGTCCGTGGGTGTCGGATCGAACGAGAGGTAACCGAGTCGAAATCTCCGTAGATTAGAGCCGGTCATATAAATCATGGCCAGCTTAGCGACGCTGGTGAATGTTATCTCGCGCTTCCGGTTCGACGCACCGACGTTTCGCGCACGAGAATATTCGTCCAGGGGTGATTTCGTTTTATACAAGGACCAAGGCACAAAGCATATGCTGCCCGCTGTCCACTCCATTTACTTCGCTACGTCATCTCTCTCGTTACACCCTGGCCTCGGGGAAGATAACTACCCACGAAAAGGGATCGACAGATAGGGATGAAGATACACCACGAATCGTTGCTCCAAATATCCTATCTATCTGGTCATTCCCTATTCAACAGACTTTTACTATAATACAACTTTTCATCTGCCTTTGCATTTTCTGGGGCCTTCAACGACTTCTTTCTTTTAGGAACAATTTTTGTCTCGTCTGTTTTGAAAGAAGAAATATTTTATTCTATTTTATTATACTTCATTTCCTTTAGGTTTACTGATATATAGTGTGTGGACATGTATCAAGTTTGAACTTTAGTGGAATAGCTTTTGATTAGATTTTTACTTTTTTGAGTCTTCTTTGATTTCTTTCTTTTAGGAACAATTTTTGTCTCGTCTCTTTTGAAAGAAGAAATATTTTATTCTATTTTATTATACTTCATTTCATTTAAGTTTACTGATATATAGTGTGTGGACATGTATCAAGTTTGAACTTTAGTGGAATAGCTTTTGATTAGATTTTTACTTTTTTGAGTCTTCTTTGACTTCTTTCTTTTAGGAACAATTTTTGTCTCGTCTGTTTTGAAAGAAGAAATATTTTATTCTATTTTATTATACTTCATTTTGTTTATTTTTGCTGATATGTTGTACGAGGACATCAAACTTGGATTTTAGCGCAATAACTTTCAATTAATTTTCTATTTTGTATGTTCCTGTTTTAGTTGTATTTTATAAACAATTTTTATATTGCTCAAAGAAAATTGTTGTATAAAAATAAAGTGAATTTCATCCAGCATGACTAATAAAAATTATCTGAGCAACGTGGAATAATTTTGTATAACAAATGAACAGAAGATTCGGTAACGATCGTGATAATCGGACAAACAATACAGAGATATGGGATCGTTGATTGA
Organism: Megachile willughbiella; assembly: GCA_945859595.2. Classification (NCBI taxonomy): domain Eukaryota; kingdom Metazoa; phylum Arthropoda; class Insecta; order Hymenoptera; family Megachilidae; genus Megachile; species Megachile willughbiella. The sequence continues at coordinate 8,528,705 of OX243807.1, forward strand.
TTAGTGGTATTTTTTCTCGAAAAGAACAAAAAATTGCCACGAGTACGAATCGAGTCCGATACGATGGCCGCGTAATCTGATTAACTGACCTCTGATTGGCAACCGATAATTTCGATCGCGTGAAAAAAGTATGATCGATAAGGACGCTTGCGTAAATCGACGATGTATTTTCTTCGTGTTACATGTGCGTTATATTCAGTGTCGTTGATGTAACCACGTTACTTGCTCTCATTTTTCTTTCTCTTTATTGTGACCCATCACGCTATTACGTTATTCAATTTATTTTTCTGACAATTTTATCGTGGCTTGCTTTTTGCAGTAGAATTAATTTTAAAAACTGTTACAGCGAATAATTAATTGGGATAAATATGTTTCACATACTTGAACGGTGAATCTTGAAAATTATAGATACGTTACTGTAATTTGTATTTTTATTTTTTAAATATACAAGAATACAATCATGTAATCAGTATACTAATCGTATAATACATTAAATCGTATAAATGTTTAATAAAGTAATAAATGGTTAACGTTATTTCATAAGAAAATCTTTATTATAATATAGTGATAAGTAACATTAAAAAAATTAATAATATTAAAAAGAGGAATGACAGCTAATATTGCACATATTACAATAAATTAATGAAATAATATTGAATTAATGTATTAATGTATAACACTGCACATATTACAATAAATTAATGCAATAAAATGTAACTAAACAGTACAAACGAATGAATGATTGAAGAAGTAATAAACAACGTTATTTTATAATAAAATTTTTATGATAATGATAATATTAGTAGGTGTTGCACATATTAGAATAAATAAATGAAAAGTTTAGTGACAGAAGTCAAAACGTGTTCCCCATCGAAGTTCGATTGTACGCCCTCAGGAAATCTAAACCGGTAACAAGATGGCTGCTCGGAAACGGAAACCGGAAGCTTGTCACTCAAGCTACACTGGCTTCCGGCGTGTCCTGAAAAAGGGAAGCGTTATGGAACGGTCGAGAAGAGAAGTAAAAAGGAACGAAGGGTGGAAATAGGACGAATACGTCTCGAGTATTCTTTAATCGTATGAAGTAACATTTGTACATTTATATACTGTACATGTGTAAAATATTTGATCTTCGTTGTGACATAGTTGGGTGATGGAATAGCAAAGTAGTGGAGTTGAAAAGTAAAATTGCAGTAATTGAATATTGGTGTTGTGAAATAGAGTGGTCGAATAATAAAATAGTAAGTCAGTAAAATTACATGATGATTAATGAAGTAGTAAAATAGTAAAATGGTAAAGTATTAAAATATTAAAATGGTAAGCAAGTGAAATTGTTAAATATTGAAATAGCAGAATACTAAAATAGCTAATAGTAAAATAATGCAATAATAAAATAATGAAATACTAATATTGTGAAAGGGTACAATAATGAAGTACTAAAATAGTACAATACTAACATGAAGTAGTAAACCACTAAAAGAGTACCAAAATACTAAAATACTAAAACAGTAAAAGTACCAAAATTTCCAAAAAAATCTTACAACTTATTTCAGAACTATTTCAGTTTTTTGAATTAACAATTAGAAGAGATGAGGTGGAGGGAAATGATTCGAAACATCATTCGTTTAAGATTCAATTTTATTAAATATCTATCTGATATATTAGACTACTATGTATTATACACAATGTACATATATACAACCTATCGATATAATTACATTCTACCTAATTAAAGGCGATAAACTGGGATCTCTTTACTGACTGTTCACACCTCTATTTTCTATACAATCACAATATGTGGCTCGTTTTCTCCATTCGACGGATCAATTATCTAATCTATTTAAACGAAACGATCATCCGAGTGCAATAATACACAAAATCGTGTTGTTTCTTCATCTTAACATTAGAACAACCAATGTTCTACACATTGGTAATTTTATTGGTGATTTTTCATCTCGATAAAGATCGATACTTCATTAAAATTAATTAACACTTGGACGATCGCATGTGTTAATGATTTTTGTCACTTCATATAATTTCGTGTATCAAAATTAAAATTACTGCAAAAATCATTTTTGGGAACTTTGATAATTTTACAAAACTAAAAAATTGAAATTGTTATATTATACAGCAAATGGTTTGTACTTAAACAATTTAAAAAATTTTAAAAATGTAAATTTCGAATACGTCAAATTGTTAATAATTCTTGTAAAGTTGAAAATTGAAGATACCATAAATAAATTAATTTTGTTGTTCCAATGTTAAGATGTTTACTGGCCTCCGTTTATTTTACAAATGCAAACACGTTGCCTTTTAATACCTAATTGAAATAATAAGAGAAGAAATTCGAATATCAATGATATAAAGTAGCACAGTGCAATTTAATGTTCATCATCGTACAACGATAGATGAATAAATTGTTTACGATCGATATTGTTCGAATTCAGATTTCTAGTTTCGAGTAAAAAGAAGACAGAGAATCTAAGGATAGATTCTACTTATTTTATTTAATTATCTATCGGTTCTCGCTAAATTATCTCGTTACAATATACAGATTTATGTAAAATGCCGCAATTTTGGGGGTGGAGATCAAATTTTTATTTGGCATTCTAGTATTTTACATAGATTCCAAAATTCTAAATTTGATCTCTAGAATTAAAATTCGAGAAGTTAGAATTTTATGCAGGCGAAGAATTCTAAATTTGCAAGTATTGTAAGTTGTAAATGGAAAATTCTAAATGAGAATTCTAAATTTTCTTCCATGAAATTAATTTTTATCCGAGTAAAATTAATTTTTATCCTGATTTTGTTAAATATTATCAGAAATGGCATTAGAACCGATCTACGTAAAATTCTAAACCCCCAAAGAAGGATTTCACCCCTCTCCCCAATAATTGTCCGACAAGAAGTTTTATATTTTATATATACACTGATATCAATAATTTTCGTCGAACAGAACAAAATCTGAAATTCCCCACGATATTGTTAATTAATAAGTGGAATATGTTGATCGAATTCAACACAGATCGCTATCTTTGGTTTCAACCCTAAAAATTTCCACGCTACAACGAAAGAGACACAACACGCATTTTATTGTTCTTTATCAATTTCACTCCGTTGTCAATCAAATTCGAGTCGTGTCTCGTTCTTTAATTAAAACGCTTCTGTGATGGTCGTTGATCACCGGCTGGCAGTATTTCTTTTATCCTAAACAACAACAACGCGGAGACTAATTGTAATTAGTTTTTACAAATTCTCGTTATTCATTTTCTGTTAACATTCTTCCAGACTCTATGTCAACTATTCTAATAATACGTTTGATCCTTAACACTTTTACTAACAATTTCTTTTCTTGATAATTTATTCATTTTCATTGTTGATATATTTTATTGTACGTTTGTAGTGAATTTATCGTATTTCATTGTCGACGATCATCTCGATTTTCACTGATTAGGCTCAATTTTTATCGAATTTTTATTGAAATGATATTTTTTTTAAGTGTAAGTGTATTATTGTTATCGAAGATATCGATAATTTTTCATTCACTGATTTTATTGTTAACCATTCACAAAATCTTTTGAAGGGGTAGAAATTCATATCTGTCTTTGAATTATTGCAAATTGCGTTATTTATAAATTACCATTAGTGTGATAGCAATGTTCACAGATTTATGGTGTTATTCAATATTGTTGATATTATCATTTTCTTTCTTAAGAAATTAAAATAATTTATTATCTGGAACTTAGATAATTTATTTTATCTGAAATTTAGGTAGTTTATCATTACGTGAAATTCATCATTATCTAGAATTTAGATAATTATACAGATAATAACAAATTTAAAATAATAAAATTGTCATATCCACCACTCACAAAATCCTGTTATTTAAATAAACTTTAATCTTCACAAAAATGTTCATAAATATTTTCTCACGTTGCTCTGACATCATCACAATTATTTTGTGATGTTGACGTCGAACATAAACCTTCTTTTTCATCACCGGTATTGTTCACAAATTTTTTGTTGTAACCTTTAAAGGTCTGACTATTGTGATTCTCAATCATAAAACTTGCTATCATGATTATATTAGGTTTGATAGATTTTGTGACAGGTTAATAGTGCAACAATTTCCATTTTAAGTGATCACAAATTTCACAAAATCCATGGATATAATTCTCAGCCAAGTTGACAAGGTTTTCCTATCAGTTTTTAATAATTCAGCCACTATAATCGTTGATGTCTACATTCTCGAAACTTCACAAACATCACAATACCCATTAAGACCTTCGATATAATTCACAAACTTTCCCGACGATTTTGTGATAGGTTAATCGTAATGATCGTCGACAATAATTAAACTTGTATCTAGAATATTCACAAACATCACAAGATTCATTAACATCTTCAACGAAGATCACAAGACGGTGCAGACGACCTTGTGTTTAGCCAATCGATAATGATCCACTTGACGCATTCACAAACGTCACAAGATCCATCACTATAATCGTCGATTATACAAGCCTCCAATGATTCTGTGATTATACATGTTATCTTATGATCGGTGACAATTATGTAACTTCCATCTTCAACGTTCACAAATATCACAAAACTGATCAATCGTTGAAATTTGCAAGCTTTTTATGAAGTTTTGTGATCATCTAGTTGTCATCGTTGAATGTGGACTTCTATGCAGAGTGGTCACAAGTATCACAAAACTTAATGTGATCTTTGACGAAGTGCACAAGCTTACGAAAGATTTTGTAAACGTGCAGTTGTTATAATTGTCGAGAGTTGTCCGTTGTGATCATCACAAACATCACAAAAGCACGATCTCCAAGTAATGCGAATAGATCTTCGACAGAACTTTGTGAACAGTTGCTGTAATTGATGATGCTAGTCTGTCTTAAGCAGTTCAAATGTCACAAGATTCTTCAGCATGATCACAAACCAGCTTCACAAGTCATCCAAACGATTGTGTGAACATCTAGCCGTCAACGTCGATGTATCTTGAGTGTTTCAAAAGTCACCAAATCTATAAGTCCATCACAAACCAACTTCACAAGTCATCCAAACGATTTTGTGAACATCTAGTCGTCACAGTAAAGAACGTTGATCTTGAGTGTTCCATACATCACCATGAATAGGATCACAAACGAAGTTCACAATATCTGAATAATGTGACAAAGTTCACAATCGTCAAGTAGTTTTGTGGCTATTCAACTGACAGAATTGTTGAAGGTCACAAACGTCACACAATGTGTCAGAATGATCACAATCGATGTCCACATCGTTCCAAATAATTTTGTGATTATCCAATTGTCATAATTGTTGAAGGTAGTCCATCCCAGATGCCACAAAACCCATCCGAATGATCACAGAGTCCACATCTTTTAGACAATTTTGTGACTATCCATTGTCATAGTTCTTGAAGGGAGTCCATCTTGAGCATACCAAACAAGACCCATCAGAATGATCACAAAGTCCACATCTTCCAAACAATTTTGTGACTATCCAATTGTCATCATTCTTGAAGGTAGTCCATCCCAGACGCCACAGAATCCATGAGAATGATCACAAACAGAGTCCACATCTTCCCAACAATCTTGCGACCATCCAGCTGTCATCCGATCGCCATAATCGCCGACAGTAACCCATCCCGTACCTCGTACATCACAAACCCCATCAGCGTGATCACAACCGAAGCGTACCAGCCTTCCAGCTGATCCCTTGAACGTCCACCATAATCATAACCCATCCCTAACTTCACAAATCCCATCAGCGTCATCACAAACGAAGTATACCTTCCAGTAGATTCCCATGAACATCCACCATAGTCAACGATAACCCATCCCTAGTATCTCGAACGTCACAAACCCCATCAGCGTGATCACAAACGAAGTATACCTTCCACCTGATTCTGTGAACATCCCATCGGTCGGCGACGGTTCAAAATGTCCAGACATCCCAGTAACCGGGTCCACATGAAAGCACCATGGTTTACCACCAGTACGGTTTCTGCATGTACGGCGGCATGGGTACTTGTCCAGCAGCGGGATAACTGGTGGGTTCCATCAGTTTCGACTGACAGGGTTTTCCATCCTTGATCAGCAACGGCACGGCGACTCTCCTGGGCGAACATCCGCTTCCTCCAGCTTCTACCCTCTCGGTGGCGGCCCTCTTCGTCTTGTACCTGTGGTTCTGGAACCAGATCTTCACCTGCGTGGGTGTCAGCCGAATGATCGACGCCAGGTGCTCCCTTTCCTGGGCACTCAGGTATCTCTGTTGACGGAAACGTCGTTCCAGCTCGAAAGTCTGAGCCTTCGAGAACAACACTCGTCGCTTCCTCTTCTTGTGCTCGGTTTCGTGGGGCTGGGTCTCGCTCGTTTGCTGCTCGTCCTCGAAGTCCGCGGACTCCTCCTCCTTGCAGTCGTGGTTGTTCTCTTGTTTTGGCGGGAACGACAGGTCGGAGATGGTCGGGCTGGTCGAGTCGGGCTGCTGGAGCACTGCAATGGCGAAAGTGGCTCGGTTAGTTGGGTTGATGGTGGTCTGTAAGTAGAGCAAGAACGAATGAAGCTCTATGTGTGGAGGGTGAATTAACTGCAGAAGGGTTTCTGTTGATTTGGGCTCTTGGAAAATTAGGAAGTTAGGATTCTGGAAGTTTGGAGATTTGGTAGCTTGGGATGTTTGAGGTTTGGGAGGGTAGGATTGGGGGATTTTGGAAATTACAGAGGTTAGAACTTTGCAAGATTTGGGATTTCGCAGGTTAGAACTGTAGGATGTTTGAGAGTTGGGAGGTTAGGAATTCGCAGAGTTTGAGATCTGGAAGGTTAAGGTTTAGAGATGTTCCAGATTTGGGAGGTTAGGAGTTTGGAATGTTTGAGAGTTGGGAGATTAGGAGTTTGGAATATTTGAGATCTAGAAGGTTAAGATTTTTGGATGCTTCAGATTTGGGAGGTTAGGAGTTTGGAATGTTTGAGATCTAGAAGGTTAAGGTTTTGGAATGTTTCAGATTTGGAAGGTTAGGAGTTTGGAATATTTGAGATCTAGAAGGTTAATGTTTAGGGATGTTCCAGATTTGAAAGATTAGGATTTTTGAATGTTTGAGAATTGGGAAACTAGGTATTTGGAACTTTTGAAAAACAAGTTTGAACTTTGGAATATTTCAGATTTGATAAGGTTAGTAATTTCGGAATGTTTCAGATTTGGGAACTTACTGTCCTTGGAATTGAAACCATTCAGATACGTATATTTTAACAAAAACATTGATATTTTGATCCAAATCGGATAAAAGTACTGAAAATGTCAATTTTATAAAAATTTATAACATGCATTTAATAGTATGTGTAGATACATGTAATTGCATGGTTGGCAAGCATTCATTATGTTTCGAAAATCGATGAGGGTCATTTAAGAAACTAACCAGGTCATCCCGTAAATGACTAGAGCTGCAGCTGCATTTCTTACACCCTTTAACGATGATTGCAGGCAGATGTAACCTTGTATTGATTTTTTTATCTACAATCTATACAATTTCAAAGAACTTCTCCAACAGGCAATAATTTAAAAAAAAAGAACAGAATTTTTTCATTATTATCAAAATTCTATTGAAAATATCAATTTAGAAATAATATTATTTTATTTTTTACATTGTTAGTTACTTTTTTCATTTTATTTTTTACTACCTCATTATTTACATTCATGATTGTATTTTTTACTGTTTCGCTTATTTCCATTACTTCATTGTTTACTTTCATAATTTCATTTCGAAAAATCTGTCGTTTCCAAGAAGTCAATATATCGATTCGATGAAATGATCGATAGAATCGGTTTCACGGAGACATCAATCTTGATAGCAGTTTCTCGAACGAGGATCCAATTAATCGACGAGCGATATCTTTCGAAAGACACTGACAGAGCCATAGCGAGTGTCTAATTGAAATCACGACGAGACTGCGACTACAGCCTAATCTCCCGTGAAAATGATACAGTCCCATGGGGTGCAGTAGGGTATCAAGCAGCCTGTATATTGCTTCACACCCTCCCCTAACCAGGCTTAGGAATCGTTCACAAAGAGTATTGTATGCCAAACCGAGACAGGGGATTCCTCGTTGTACATTAAATTAGCGTGTCTCTCGGCCACCGTGGTATTTGCCACTTTACCGTATCTCTAATCAAAATATTGTCGGATTAGACATCGAACATGTTTCGTCCATTATTTTCTCCTTTGCTATTTTACAATTTTTTTTTGTCGATATAATAATATTTAGAAATTCATTATTTTAAATTGTGAAATTGAAAGTTTTTCAAGCTTGTAAATTATTCAATTTTTATATTTGTCAATTATTTCGGAACATTTAGAAACTGTCATATTTGTAATTGAAAATTTTTACATTTCTACATTTGTACACTTTCAAATTTACATATTTTTAAATATATATTTTACAAATTTTATACATTTCCAAATTCCAAAATTCACAAATTTTTATATCCCCTTTCTGTAACCCCAAATTCCTACATCCCCAAATTCCCAAAATCTCCAAATTTTTACACCCCCGAATTTCCAAAATCCCCAAATTTCTATATTTCCAAATTTCTACATCCCCAAATTTCTACACTCCCAAATTCTCAAAATCCCCAAATTTCTACATCCCCAAATTTCTACACCCCCAAATTCCTAAAATCCCCAAATTCCCATGTTCCGAAATTTCTACACCCCCAAATTTCCAAAGTCCCCAAATTTCTATACCCACAAATTCCCAAAGTCCCCAAATTCCTACATCCCCAAATTTCTACACCCCCAAATTCCTAAAATCCCCAAATTCCCATGTTCCGAAATTTCTACACCCCCAAATTTCTACACCCCCCAATTCCTAAAATCCCCAAATTCCCAAGTTCCGAAATTTCTATATCCCCAAATTTCCAAATCCCTAAATTTCTATATTTCTAAATTCCTACATCCCCAAATTTCTAAAACCCCAAAACTCCAAGTTCCCAAATCCCAAAATCTCCAACTACCCAACTCACCTCAAATTTAATAAAACTCCAACCTCCCAACAATTTCTCAAAGAAACATAAAACTTGTCCCCAAATACACTCCCTCCCCAAAAGGGTGAACTATCTCTAATACTAAAAAAAGAAGCGTGGAACAAGAGGAAGAGATAGAAAGGGAAAGTCGGCGAAGAAAGAGAGGATGTGAAAAGATCGGATAGGCTAGCAGAGGATTTTTTGGGCGTGACAATTTCGATTCATCGAGGGCAACATGCATCTGCCCTCGAAGGGACATCTGTTCCAGTGTTCGGGCCAATCGGCACACAGGACCCACAAGGACCTTTTATAGGACCATTAGATCCTGCTTAGCCGACGCGGGCCAATTGTAGGGTGTTAAATAAATAAGGGTTTTCGAGCTGGGCCCCTCTATCAACGGATCTTCTGCACGAGCTTTATGGATACTCCTGCCGAATTTTCGGCAAATTTTCTACCCCGAGATTCGCTTCTTGTCGAATTCGTGTATCAAAGACTTCCAATCCTTTGGTATTGTGCTTTTTAAGGAGAAATTTGCTTGGTGATTTTGGGGAATATCTGTTTATGTTTAATAATGTAGTTTTGTGTCAACATAGTTTTATGTTATTTTACATTTTTATAACACGTAAAATGTAAATGTGAAATGAAAGGACTGTATGATTTTATAGAATTCATTGTGTAATTAAATTGTACGATTGTACAACTGTATGGTAAAATTTTGTGGTTATAAAAACAGCATCGTATAGCGAAATTGTATAATGATCAAAGCAGCATCGGTAGGATAAAATTGTATGATCATAACAATTGGTAAAATTGTTAAAATATATTATAATTGTATGATCGTAACACATCAGAACGATAAAATTGTGACATAACGATATCATGAAATGAAATTGTAGGATCATACAGCAACATCAAGTAATAAGATTGTATTAACTTAGCAATGGCGGACATATTGAATTTTATTGTTCAACAAGAGTGACGAAATTCGACTAATTTACTTGTTCTAATAAGGAATTCTACTGAGTATTGATTCTGACGAAGAGAAAAAATATTGAATATTAATTCTGACGAAGAATTGGAATATTGGATATTGATTTTGATGAAAAATGAAAATATTGTGTATTGATTCTGACGAGCGTGGTACGTTATCGATGACTCACACGAAGGTATTAATTAACATTCTGTCACTCACCATTCACCTCTTCCAAGGGTTGAGGCAAGGTGGTGGGTAACGTCGGAGCAGTGGGCCACCCTAGTAATCCAGGTGGTGGTGGCGGTAACGTGCCCCTGTTTAAATTCGCATATATCGCCGGTTGCAACATGGCCGTCGTGTGTTCGAAGAACTGCTGGTAAGCCGACGGTACATCGTTCGTGCTTGGCAAAACTGTCGTGCTACCTGTTAATCGAAAATTTCACAATTTTTATTACATTGAAATTCAAGTATACATGTTAGACTGATGTTAGTTTAAGTATTAGCTGTATTAGTCTAACTTTGTTATTAGTTATGTTGGTCTGACTCTATAGTTAGCTATATGTCTGTTGATAGCTGTGTTGGTCTTACTCTGTTTTTAGATTTATTGTTCTAAGTCTGTTATTATGTTGGTCTAACTTTGTTGTTAGCTCTATTGGTCTAAGTCTGTTGTTAGCTCTGTTAGTCTAACTCTGTCGTTAGCTCTATTGGTCTAACTCTGTTGTTAGCTCTATTAGTCCAACTCTACTGTTTTACCAACAATAAAATCTATGATCTATTGGTCCAACTCTACTATTATTATTAATTTTAAAATGATGAAAACCTATTTTTACCTTGAACTTCAGTCTCTTCCTGCGAAGGTTTAGAGTCCAACTGCAGGATGTCATGGATGTGGAAACCTGTCCTTGGCATCTTGATGCTCTCCAATATTCTGTAACAGAAAAACGTCGCAAACAAATTGAATAAATATTTTATGATACTCTTTAATTTAATTGTGGCGTTACTAATGAAGCACTATAAACTGCATGTTGAACTCTACAACACAGAATAACAAAATATCAAAGTTCAATAATATCCACATAATTTCCGTTTCTCATTTTTCTTATTAGACAGTTTCTACATAGATACAAAATTGAAATAAGCGAAAATAATTTGTATAACAAAATGACTACTCTCGATTACGAACAAAATATTCCGTGACACATAATGTCAAGATATCAATGTTCAATAATATCCCCATTATTATTTATTATAATAAATTGGACAGAATAATAGAAAAAAATGGCAGATAAGATGGTTTTACGGTGGTGTTTGAAAGAGGATTTCGCGAGTCGAAAAGTCGTGCACAAAGGTCGGTTTCGTTGCAAATCAATCCAATTTTGGAAGTTAGCCGCCGGCATGGAAACGTCGGTGACGAGCGTCAAGAAACCAGCGGGATACTTAAGACCCGATTAGATGAAATCTTTCTCGTGAAAGGACACGCAGCTCGTGGATACCTGCAGTTTTCCTGCCAAACAACCTGTTCACAGCCACAGAAACGCGCTTCCGAACCTTATAGTTTAAGTCTAAGGTTTAAGCCAAACGACCTATTATCGCGGCACGTTCCTGTCTGCCGATAAAAACACCGTAACCTGCCCCTAAAGTGATCTTTCTGTTCTTTATTTTCGAATGTTTTGGGCGTTTGGGGAATTTTTAAGGTTTTGGGAATTTTGGGATAGGAGAAATTTTGAGATTGGGGAATTTTGGAACTTGGGAATTTTAGGATTTGAAAATTTCTGGGATTTGGGAATTTTGGGATTTGTGAATTTTGGGATTGAGGAATTTTGGGACATGGGGATTTGGGGGTTTGGCAATTTTGGAATTTGTGAATTTTGGGATTTGGAAATATTAGGATTTGGGAATTTGGGACTTGATAATTTTAGATTTTGGGGATTTAGTGATTTGGAAATATGGAAAATTTGGGGATTTATGGAACCGGGGTGTAGGAAATTTGGGGATTTCATAAATTGGAATCTAGGAAATTTGGGGCTTTGAGAAATTGGGATCTAGGGAATTTGAGAACTTGGAAATTGGTTCTAGAAAATTTGGAAATATGGGAGATTGGGGTCTATGAAATTTGGGGATTTGAGAAATTGGGGTGTAGGAAATTTGGGGACTTGGAAATTATTCTCTAGCAAAATTGGGAATTTAAGGAAGTGATATCTAAGAAATATATAAATTTGCAAGTTTGAAAAAACAGGAAATTTGTATCTTTGAGAAATTGGAATCTAATTAATACATTCATAAATTTTAGAAATTGGAAATTAAGATATTTGTAAGTATGTAAATTGTTAAATCCAAAAATGTAGAAATTTCAGATTTCAAGAATTTTAGTACCTATAAGTCCAAGTTGCAATTAAGATTTGCATAAAAATTTCTAGCACACGACAGAGTTTTCCAGGAAAATAAGAAGTTAAATCCGCAAGAAAATTATTTCTATCATGTGTTCCTAAAGTTTTTCAATTTTGGGAAGCTAGACGAAGTCTAATGAAGAAACTTCAGCGAGAAACGAAAATGAGATTCTACCCAACTTTTTGATTAAAGTGAACTTCGTTATTATTCATTCCTTATCGCACAAAAAATAAAAAAATTTTCCTTGTTTTAACAAAAACAACAAACGAGTAATTCTATTAAAATTATTAATAAAAAGAAGTTTTAATAATTTAATTAATTTCATAAGTGAAAAGCATCAAAGTCACCAATTACACAATTTAATGAATTATCAATAAAAGAAGTTATAATAATTTAATTAATTTCAAAATTGAAAAGCATCGAAGTCACCAATGATTACACCATTTAATTAAATGATCGTGTAATTAATCATTTAACGTCTCTATCGTTTTTAATTATTGTTTGTCTACGATCAACATGCAAAGTTTAATCGACGGAGCACCGTTCTTGATTTTACTCAAGGATATCGATAATCGAACAGATGCTCGTTTCGATAAGCCACGATACATCTCGCCGATGCCACGTGCAAGAATTCGAGGGCCATCAAGATCTACGCTCGATTACCAGACAACAATATTATCGATAAAATTATCAATGAATCTCCCTAGCAACTTTTTCTCGCTCTAGTTCCCTATCTATATTTAGACCACACGCGTTTGTGTTATTTGTTGAATCATTTTTCAAATTTTATTGATAATGAAACACTTCATTTTTTATAAATAATTGCAGATCGAATACTTGTGTCGAATTTATTTTGAAAATATTGGAGATAACACAGATATTGAGGATGAAACATTTTTTTATAAATAATTGCAAATTGAATACTTGTGTCAAAATCGTTTTGAAAGTACTTATAAGATGATGAGATACATTTTTTATGAGTAATGTAAATTACGTGTTTTAAATTATTTTGAATATGTCACAGATAACGGGATGAAATATATTTTTTATAATTTTAAATTAGATGCTCGTTTCAGAATTATTTTATAGAGATGTGAAAACGTAGGAATTTAGAAATTTAGAAATTTGTAGATTTAGAAACTTACATATTTAAAATCATACTTTAAGATTTAAGAAGGTTTGTACTTTAAAAATTGACATACTCAGAATATGAAAAATTTTAGAAATGTACAAACTTCAAAGAATCTTTGTTTACGAATTTACTGAAACCCTTCACTTTCTTTTAATTTAACATTAAAACTGACACTGCAACTCTAAATTTTCATCTTATCTATTAAATCATATCCAATCATGTGACATCTATTAAATCGAACCTAACACAATCTATCCAAAGGACTTTATTTTACTTCACATTACTTATTTACGAATACTTGCATTACTTTTGTCACCCCTTGTCCCACACGTGACACATGTTGAAATACGACATATTCACCACGATTCTTTAATTATAATTCCAACCCACTGATAATCACATCCAAAATATCTCTGACATTTGTATATTCTCTTTCTCTCTTATTATAATAATTAAATCGCTCTGACTCGGCAACAAAATGATAGTTTAACTTCCAAACAAATAAGTTGCGTAAAAAACAGGTAGAGCATGCCATAATCCGACTATAAGCATAAAACTAATAAAAGCTATCGTACACACGATATTGTTCATGACATGTTACCTATTATTGAAAGCAAGCTGGTTGTACCAGACTTGATTCAAAAGACTGGTTGGATACGATAGCAGCGGCCAGGGCAGTATCTTATTCTTGTCCGCCATTTTGCTACGTTTGTCGAGGCGTGAAGGCGTCAGTACATTATTAAACAGCGTCCTCGCGTTAAACTTTTCTCAAATCTCTCAAAATATCTCTTCACTCTCGTACCTTCTCTTATCACTTGCTCCACTATTTGTCCTTCCTTCACTATAGTCACTTCCGGTCTCCACTTCCCGTTCGAGAAACGAACGAACTGTTCGTCATCGCGAATCACTGTGCACACACTTTTTAAAATTGTTACGACCGGCAGATTTTTTTCGCCAATCGGTTAATGACCGAATAAGTAGATGACTCGTTCTGCCGAGTGAAGAGCTCTCCTTGTAGTTTTTGAGTGTCCTCGACGAGCACTTGACGGCTAGTGTTCCCTACCTCCGAGCAGTTTTGCCCGTCAAGCACCCTCGAACCCGAGGGCGGATCTTCGCAGGGGCGGAGATTCCGGGTTCACCCCTCGAACGCCGAGGGTTCCACCACCCCGACTCGAATTACCACCCGACGATCTCGACCACCGACCAACGGCTTCCTTAACCCCCTCGAGCTTTCGTCTCTTTCGAATCATCGATCTTAAATGCTTCGCCGTGATTTCGGAGGACTTGGATATTCATATTTACCCCTCATTTACTACATACTTATTCCTATATATTTAGATTTATTGTTTCTTACCGGTGATGTATATGTGACGATCAAGGGGATTCTACGAGCGATTGAGGTTATAATTCAGAATTTTTGGGTTAAGTGAACGGTTTTAGCTGTTTTAACTGGTTTGCATTGTTCAAAGTACTGTATATGTACTTCCTATATATTCTTCATTGAGAATTTGTTGATTTTGTAGGAATATAGGAATAGTAATATTATTTTACGATATAGTGGAAAATTACTGAAATATGTGATGTAAAATAGTGGAATAGTGAAATTGTAAAATGGCTGATGATAGTAGGTGAAATGATGAAATAGTAAAATACCAAAACGACAGAATTGTTACGTGGTTAAAAAAATAGGGGAATGATAAAATACTAAATGGTAAAATGGTGAAATTGTAAAGTGGTAAAGTAGTAAAATATTAAAACAATATAAAACAGAACATACATATGCAACATATGGTTTATTCAATTTTATTAGCAAATTTATAAATATTTATACTAAATCTATATTTCACATTAACAATCATAAAATTAGATTTCATTATTTGTAAATTGTAAATAGTTAAATATATATTGTTAACAGAATGTATAACATAGAAATAATATTAATAACGTAATCTAAAGCAATTCAAATTAGATGTATATTAAGTGTATCCGGTGAGTCTATTATTTGCGGTCGAATAACTGAATTGAGAAGGATTAAGTCTCCATATTGTGTCACAATTGTGTCAGGTACTTAGATCTATGCAAATAGAACAACCCTACTTACATTATTAGTAATGTATTACCTACCCCTAGAACAGTTACACATGCTTGACAGTAACATCTTATATTAGTTTTATTGTACTTGTGATTTATTAAGGATTTGGAAATTTTAGAAATTTTGAAATCCATAAATTCGTACAAATACAACAAATTCTGCTGTCTAGTGATACAAGTCAGTCGAGTAATATCTAGGAACATCTCATATCTAATAAAACAGTCACAAAGATGCACAGATATCTCGGTAAATTTCTAAACAAATCTCTACCCGCAACCCAACTACTCCATCCACCAAAACTTGAAGAAAAACAAAAGGAACTCCTCCGAAAGGTCCTCGAATCGAAAGATAAGTCCATAAATCGAAGTTATCTAGTAAATTCTTTGTTCCCGAACGAAAAACAGCAATCTACTTCGGAGACTCTGTGAGTGCAGCGTAGCGGAAGCTCGAATAAGAATTTATTGAAATGCGAAACGCTCGAGGAACGCTCGTGAATCGTGGTAATGCACGTAGGATCGGTTGGTGGTCGAAAACGGGGGTAAGTTTGCGAATGGGCGTGGCTTGCCCCGGGCCAATGGGAGCGCGGTACGTCGAGGATTACCCTAGCGAAACGTGTCGGGGGTTGATTTCAACCCTCGCCGCGAGCCGACCAATCGGATCGCTCGATCGATCAGGGCTTTTTACACCGAGAGCATACTTTACGTGGAGTGTTAATGTGAAAGGGCATTAGCGGTGCTTTTACCGTGTCATTTCGATTTTTTCCCTGTCCTTCTCCTTCGCGTCAGACTTGTTGGATACCTTTTGTCTCACTCGCACCCTCGCGATTCTATCGATGCTTGTAAACTGGGTTAGCGTACTCGGCCGTAGTCAGCCGTTTACACACCGTTTATTCTGCTCCTTCTGAATCTTTCCCTTGTTTTTGCCATACTTCCTTCTTCAGATCTTATTCACCGACTGTCACATCACCTAGATATACTTAAATTTTGATATGAATCATGTCACTACAAATTTGCATATTTTATAGATAATTCATTAAAATTGTATGTGGTTGATCAATTAACGAGTGATCATTTAACAAGAGATCATTTAACAAGAGATCGTTTGACAAGATGTCATTGAACAAGTGATGATTTAACAAGATACCATTGAGCAAGTGATCAATTAACAAGAGATCATTTAACAGGTGATCATTTAACAGGTGATCACTTAATGAGTGGTCATTTAACAAAAGATCAATTAACAAGACATCATTTACCAGGTGATCGTTTAACAAGATGTCATTGAACAAGAAATAATTTAACAAGATACCATTAAACAAGCGATCATTTAACAAGAGGTCATTTACCAGGTGATCATTTAACAAGTGATCACTTAATGAGTGGTCATTTAACAAGTTTCTTGGAATTTTTACTTGTTATGAAATTATCATACAATTTGTCACATATTTATCCATTTCATCCGCTAACATTTTACCAACTCTCTTTACATATTAAACAAAAACGTGTATTATTGAAAAACTCAAAACTTCTAAATGTTTCTTATTTCTGAATATCTTACAGTCCTGAAATGTCTTAAATCTTCATTGTCACTCTCAACCCCAATCTACCACTACAATATAACCCCATAAATTGTACTTTCCATAGCACACGTAAGGGTCATATCAACCCTCATAAACACCGTTCAAAAATCCTCTCCCAAACATTCTCCGTCGAACTAAAAATTCAACTTGCACAAAACGGATCACATTCGAACGATATTAAGTGCAATGAGAATGGACCTGCAGGTTGTACCAAAATGACCCGCATATATACAAGTACGTGGAATGTGATACGTGAATTTTACCGAAGGAAATTGTGTGGATGGCTCGGAGAGCATGATTCAGAATGAGAACAGGTAAGGGACAAGGGTGAGGATGAAGCGGGTTTCCGGTTCATTCAGACTCCCTTTTGTTGGGTCGTGTGGGTGCTTGCTCGACGAAAAAGTCAAAAAGTACGGAAGAGGGCGGTTCTGACCTTCCTGACTTTTTTCCTCGAGTTTTCACCCTTGAATTTATCACCGGCGAAATATTTCACTAAGCAGATTGTCGTTTTCGAACAATTTTTATAACATGTAATATTAATTTCTGATGACACGAATGATAACTTTATGAGGAGTGATTGTAAATATCCTTGTAAAATGTTTATACTCAAAATTGTTTAGACCATCAAAGATAACTTAGTATTTTTGAAACACCCTTATAAATGAGAACAAACATTTTCATCCCTCTATATTTAACACTTTGTTACTTTATGAATAACTATTATAAACCCCTTATTATTTATGTATAAAATTAAACAAACTTCAAATGTAAGCTTTATTTATTAATATTAAAAATGGCTTATGAGCGTCCACTAAATATTTGTTAAATAATTAATTGAAGTAGTAGTTGTCTTGATGCTATTTTCCTTACATTTCAACCCTTATTTCACAAAATTTGCAGCATTTATACACAAAATATAATAAAAAGGAGAATATAAACGTTAATGTTCATACATACAACTTTAGTGATCACAAAATATTAATAAAAGGAGCTTTCATTATACACAACCCTTGATTTACATCCACCTTTCGCAGAAGTTTAACAAATGTCCCTTAACCATCAGTTTAGTGTCCAAAAGAAAGAAATAATTCCTGTGATATTAAGAAAGGTCACTGAATCTCTTCGAATCACGCACGAGGATCATCAAGTACATACATGCAAATCTATATATATGCGTACACCGGAAGTGGTAGGAAGGTTTGCACGTTTCATCGTTTTTAACTCGGTTAGAATCGAATTCAACGAGACGCTCTCGTGATTTTTCCAAGAAGCAAATTGTCCTTATTTCTTCCCACTCGGTTCTGACCGACTGGTGAGCCTCGAAGCGTTATTGCGAACAACAGAAAAAGGGGAAAGAGAAAAGATACGGCAATCGAGCAACATTTGCTGGGATCCCACGACTGTTTGGCGATAGCTGTGCCAACTTGTTTCGAACACGCAACCCAATTTGTCTGCGTCTCATTGTTTTACTGGCCGAGCCATTGCCTTCCTTCGCGATGAACAATCCATTGATAGAAATTTGGGTATTTGGGAATTTTGGAATTTGGGAATTTTGGAATTTGGGAATTTGGGTATTTGGGAATTTTGGAATTTTGGAATTTGTGAATTGGAATTTAGAAATTTTGGAAATTGGAATTTTAGAGATGGAAATTTTGGGAATTGGAATTTTGGAGTTTTGGAAATTTAGGGATTTGGGGATTTAGGAATTTGGGACTTTGGGGTTTTGGAAATTTAGAGATTTGGGGATTTAGGAATTTGAGAATTTGGGAATTTGGGAATTTGAGAAATTGGGGATTTGAGGATTTGAGGATTTGAGAATTTGGGGATTTGAGAATTTGGAGATTTGAGAGTTTGGGGAAGTTGAGAACTTAGGAATTTGGGAATTTGGGGATTTGAGAATTTGGAGATTTGAAAGTTTGGGGAAGTTGAGAAGAACTTGGAAATTTGGGAAATTTGGGAATTTTGGGAATTGGAAATTTGGGAATTGGGAATTTGGAAATTTGGGAATTTGAGGAATTGGAATTTAGGAATTTGGGTATTTGGAAATTTGGGAAATTTGGGAATTTTGGGAATTGGAAATTTGGGACTTAGGGATTTGGGAAATATGGTATTTAGGGATTTGTGGAATATAGTATTTAGGGATTTATGAAATTGTAATGGAAATTTAGGAAATATTGAATTTTGGCATTTGAAAAATATGAGACTCGAGTATTCCACGTCTCATCGTTCGCAAACCACCGTCCTCTGAAAATCCTCGATTTGTCCAATTGAACATTGCCACCAGCACAGTCATAAAATATAGGAAAGGAAGTTTGTCCAAGGGGAAAACATGGTCGTCAGCCAACGACAGTAACGATTTATGACACATTGTTGCGGTACACAAGGTTTTATTGCTACCAGTGTTGGGTCTAATTGCTTTACCAGGTGGCCAGGTAAAAGTCCTTCCTCCTTCTTCTCTAAGTTCGCTTCTTCCTTATTGCAACTCGGAGAAATCTCAAAAATAATCTTAAGTAAACGGCGTCCGATTGAAACAGATCCGATTAGTCGTTCAAGACCTTCTTCAAACAGTGGATTAACTCGAACTTCTATGGCTAACTGGGTTTACTTTCAAACACCATAAGTATGCTTTTAACCGTGCTGCTAAATGGTCGAGTTAATCTTCGATGCTGCTAACAGATTCTTCGGTCTTAACGTTCTAATCTAATCTCGTTTTCTTAAACCTGGACTTCACAATTTTTCAGGATGAACTTTTGTATCTGAATGTTACTTTGCTTTTGAAGGTTTGCATATTTGGAAGTTCCAGATATGGACATTTGAATGATTGCAAAAATATGAACATCTGAATGGTTGCATAAATATGAACATTTGAGTGTTGCTTATAGACATCGACATTTAAGAACAATTTATGAATATGAACAGAGTTTTTATGTGTGAGGAATTTGAATAGTAACATTAAAATGATGGTATTGTGAACTAGTATTAAAGTGTATCAAAATATTCTTGATATGAAAGTCCCTCCTCAGTGAAAGCTTTAAAATTGAAACATTAAATTCTAGCAACAACTCTCTCAATATATAGCCTGAACAATTTGACAAGTTTCCAAACATGAAGACTCATATTCCTCAAATATTGGCATATAATAGACATAATATTGTATCAAGGTCTCCTTGTTGAAGAGCAAGAAGAATAAATAGAACAAGGGACACCTGAGAGGGTATTCTTCAAATATTGGTTCTAAATATGGATGTTTATGAAGGTATTAAAGTATTAGACTTTTTATTGAAAAGCAAAAAGAATAAGTAACACTAAAAAGTCATTGAAAAAATATTCTTCAAATACTGATACAAAATGTGAATGTCCATAAAAAGGTATCAAGACTTCTTATTGAAAAGCAACAAGTGACACTCGACAGACAATTCAAATATTGATACAAAATGTGGACATCCATAATACAGCCAAGAGGAAAAATTAAACTATTCAAGTCTAAACTACTTTGAATTTATTGAAAAGAACAAGTGACACCCGAAAAACAATTCTACGAACGTCGATTAAAAATGTGGACATCCATAATAAAGGAGAAAATAGACTTGAAAAGCCTAGAACTCGAGAAGCAGTAAAAAGTGGCACTCGAAAGACAATCCAAATATTGATAGAAAACACATCCATAATAATGCATCGAGGACTCATCGAAAGTAACAAGAATAAAAACAAGCGACACTCGAGAGTCATCGAAGCACTCGAAGTTGAAGAGGAAGCGAAGGCTCGCGAGTCATTCGATCGGAAGTTTATGGTCACACTTGCACCGGGTCTCGAATGGCCACTTGATACCTCCACTCGTAGGAAAATTCAGGTGTTGAGGCAGAAACGTGCCAACTTGAATGGAGTTTCATCCATTCGAATATTTTCTCTATCCCTCTATTAACATCACAATATGGGTACCTGTCGGTCAAAAACACCTGAGACTCCTGTGCCAAAGTCCTTATTTATTGCCGGTACGTGCCGTTGCAAGATTTCTTGGAAAATTCTGTCCGCTGCTATCATCTTTGTCCAGCGTCATCTTTCTCTTGTTATATCGCACGAAGGACGTGCCAGGTATACGCTCTTATACGCGGATTTTAATGTTCAGATTTGAACATGTACCTCGAGTGCTCTTGAGTGGCTGTTGTAAAATTTGGTAATCGGTTAATGGCACTGGGAACTTTGCTTGGGGAGTTTTTGGGGGAAAGGTGGATGCTTTTTGGGACAAACATAGGTGGATGTTTTTTGGAAATAGTGCTAATTTGGAATTTGGGACTTTTTTAGTTTTAAGGTGGAACTGGTACTTGGGGATATGGGGTTTTTGGAGGTGGGAGTATTGGGATTTGGGATGATTGGAATTTTGGGGTTTTGGGGAATTTGGGGATTTGAGAATTTGGGAAATTGGAAATTCGGGGGTTTGAGAATTTTGGGATTTGAGAGTTTGGGAAATTGATAATTTGGAGATTTGAGAATTTGAGAAATTGGAAATTTGGGGGTTTGAGAATTTGGGAAATTGGAAATTTGAGGGTTTGAGAATTTTGGGATTTGAGAATTTGGGGGTTTGAGAATTTGGGAAATTGGAAATTCGGGGGTTTGAGAATTTTGGGATATGAGAGTTTGGGAAATTGATAATTTGGAGATTTGAGAATTTGAGAAATTGGAAATTTGGGGGTTTGAGAATTTGGGAAATTGGAAATTTGAGGGTTTGAGAATTTTGGGATTTGAGAATTTGGGGGTTTGAGAATTTGGGAAATTGGAAATTCGGGGGTTTGAGAATTTTGGGATATGAGAGTTTGGGAAATTGATAATTTGGAGATTTGAGAATTTGGGAAATTGGAAATTTGGGGGTTTGAGAATTTGGGAAATTGGAAATTTGGGGGTTTGAGAATTTTGGGATTTGAGAATTTGGGGGTTTGAGAATTTGGGAAATTGGAAATTCGAGGGTTTGAGAATTTTGGGATTTGAGAATTTGGGAAATTGATAATTTGGAGATTTGAGAATTTGGGAAATTGGAAATTTGGAGACTTGAGAATTTGGGAAATTGGAAATAGGGGATTTGAGAATTTGGGAAATTAGAAATTTGGGGATTTAAGAATTAGGAAAATTAGAAATTTGGGTTTTTGAGAATTTGGGAAATTGAAAATTTGGAGATTTGAGAATTTGGGAAATTGGAAATTTGGAGACTTGAGAATTTGGGAAATTGGAAATAGGGGATTTGAGAATTTGGGAAATTAGAAATTTGGGGATTGAGAATTAGGAAAATTAGAAATTTGGGTTTTTGAGAATTTGGGAAATTGAAAATTTGGAGATTTGAGAATTTGAGAATGTAGAAATTCGGGAATCTGGAGATTTGGGAATGTAGAAATTTGGGGACTTGGAAACTTTGTAATTAGAAAATTCGGGAATCAAGCTAACCTTGAAACTCCAATAAGGCAAGAATAAAAATATCCAAAAATCCCTCCACCCCTACACCCATCATCATTAACCTAACCCCAACGAATCTAACCACCTACGATCCAAAGAAAAACGGCCATATTTCAACAAAAATTGGAAGCTGTACAAAAATGTTTCCAATCCAGAACTTCAACATCCGAAGCAGAGTTCTGAATGGCCGAAAACCTGAATGGAAGTCTCCTTGTGCCTTTGCCGAATATAACTTCTTAAACGTTTCTTAAACGATGGCGGTGGCTGGTTGTTAACTAGCCGTGTAGAGTTTGGGTCACGTTTGACCCCGTGGCTTCGACGACTTTGAAGAAGAGGCCTCGTCGAGAGAAAGAGCCTGAAAGAGGCTTGTTCGAAGGGCCACCCGTTGTGCCGTCTACTACGAGAGCGTACTACGTTCATTCATGACTCCGAGATCCGCTGGTCCATTGTCATTTTTCGTGAATGAACGTCGCCATGTTGTATTTGTATTTGATTTTTTTATTCTTCGGTCGGCCCTTTGGCACCGAGGAGAGTTCTCCACTCGTTGCAGCCATCGGGAAATTGATTTTCGAGAGATTTCGAAAAGGTCACCGTGTTATTTCCGAGGGGACTCAATGGCACTGCGACGTTCAATGGTGGATTGTAAATTTTGATTTGTTCGATTGGGTGCTTCTGTGAATTTGGGGATTTTGAGATTTTGGGAATCTGGGGATGTTGGAACATGGAATATAGGAAAATTGGAAATGTGCGAATCTGACAATTTTGGAATTTGGGATATTGGAAATTTGAAAATTCGAGAAATTTGGGAAACTGGCGAAATTTGGGAATTTGGGGATTTTGGAATTTGGAACTTTCAGAATTTCGATATTTTGGAATTTAGGGATTTTAAGAATCTGGGCATTATGGAATTCGGGAATTATGGAATTTGAAAATTTGAGAATCTGGGGATTGTGGAATTTGGGAATTTTAGAATCTGGGGATTATGGAATTTGGGGGTTTTAGAATTTGGAAATTTGAGAATTTGGGGATTTTGGAATTTGGAACTTTCAGAATTTCGATATTTTGGAATTTAGGGATTTTAAGAATCTGGGTATTATGGAATTTGGGAATTATGGAATTTGAAAATTTGAGAATCTGGGGATTGTGGAATTTGGGAATTTTAGAATCTGGGGATTATGAAATTTGGGGGTTTTAGAATTTGGAAATTTGAGAATCTGGGGATTTTTGAATTTGGAAATTTGGGAATCTGCGGACTATGGAATTTGGGGATTTTGGAATCTGGTAATTTGGGAATCTGGGGACTATGGAATTTGGAAATTTTAGAATCTAAGGATTTTAGAACGTGGAAATTAGAGCATCTAGTGTTTTTCGAATCTGGAAATTTGAGAATCTGGGGATATTACAATTCTGAGTTTGGTAATCTAGGCTTGTAAATTTGAAATTATTGAATCTGGAAATATTGAAATTTTGAAAGTTCATTCGTTCGAAATATTTGGAAATTTTTCGAATCTCGATGATCATTGATGATGAGAATAATTATTTATCGAATAATTGTTGTCTAAAGATCACACTTTAAGTATTGAAACGATATTTTGTACGTCAGCAATCATATGACGATGATATTTCAGCAAGTCGATATGACATCGTTTCGAATTATCTCATGTATCTAATCATTAATCACACGAGCTGGACAGAGTATAAAAAAAAAGAGAGAGACAAGAAATAACGTAACATGGACATATCGATCCATCTGCATCGAACAATAGCAGCCGGACAAATATAGGTCGCATGTTGATCGAATCTCACATTAAGATCATAAAATTGTGCGCCTTTATCAAAAATAATATCTTAAGCGTATAATTTTCAACGATTTTTCATTTCCAGGTAATCCAGCTGAGAAATCTTCTGTTTTTATTCCATTGAATTCTAGGGACTTTCCGATATTGAATATTTGGGAATTTGGGGAATTTACGGGCATGGGAGTTCGGAAATTTGGGAATGTGAGAAGTTGGACATTTAGGGATTTTGGGATTTAGAAATTTGAGAAATTGGAGATTTGGGGATTTGGTAATTTCAGAAATTGGTAATTTATGTATTTAGAGGTTTGGGGACTTGAGAGTTTGGGGAAGTTGAGAATTTGGAGATTTGAGAATTTGGGGACATAGGGATTTGGGGCTTTGAGAATTTGGAGATATAAAGATTTGAGAATGCAAAAATTTGGGGATGTAGAGATTTGGGGCTTTGAAAATTTGGGGATGTAGAAATTTGGAGATTTAAGAATTTGGGAACATAGAGATTTGAGGATGTAGAGATTTGGGTCTTTGAAAATTTTGGAATGTATAAATTTGGAGATTTAAAAATTTGGGGATAGAGATTTGGGGTTTTGAGAATTTGGGGATATAGAGGTTTGGGAATGTAAAAATTTGGGGATGTAGAGATTTATGGCTTTGAAAATTTGGGGATGTAGAAATTTGGAGATTTGAACATTTGAGGACATAGAGATTGGGGGTCTTGAAAATTTGAGGATGTAGAGATTTGGGTCTTTGAAAATTTGGGGATGTATAAATTTGGAGATTTAAATATGTGGGGACATAGAGATTGGGGGTCTTGAGAATTTGGAGATGTAGAGATTTGGGGCTTTGAAAATTTGGGAATGTAGAAGCTTAAGGATTTGTGAATTTGGGATGTAGGAATTTAAGACCTGTGGAATTTGAGAATACAGCAATTTGAGGGTTTGAGAATTCAAAAGTACAATTTGTAAATTTGAGAATTAGGGAATGTAGAAAACAACATTGGACATTTACAGATTTGACACACGAATATGCAGCAAAATATATGTTGTTGTCTAAGAATATTCGAGATCGAGTTCGAGTTCACAGATAAAACTATAGACATCGACCTACAGTAAATATTCGATATCTGCACAAATCTCCTACACGATATGTGCAACATTTTTATCCCCACCACTGGGGGGAAGACCCCTCTAGGCGCCCAGAAGCTTGAGCGTCGAGAAGTGCAACGTGAGCCTGGTTCTGTATATCCATGAGACAATACTAATGAAAATGTAAAACTTTACTATTATTGACTTTTTTTTACATAAAACTTTCACCGACATATTTGTGACATTTTCCTGATAAAAATGAGACCAAACATGATATAATTTGGACTATATTTACTAGTTTAATTGACGATAAAAGTTTCTAACGCAAAGGAGGATAGCGAGTTAAAAAGAAAGAGACGCTGCGATCGTTCGCAGTCGGCAAAGATCAAAAGTCTCTTCAATTGTTTATAATGTTAATGCGTTGCTAACTTTTTTATTTTGAATTAATGTTTCGTACAACTTTCTCCATCATATTCGTGACATTTTCCTGATTAAAATAAGACCAAACATGACGTAATTCGGTTCATATTTATTTGCAATAACTTATTCGAGTAAAGTCCTCGATGTAAGCGTAACGTTTGAAATTACAAATAAATATATTCCGAATTACGTCGTGTTTAGTCTTATTTTAATCAGAAAAATGTAAAAAATCTAATAGTAGAAGTTTCATATGAAAAAAATAAAAAATAAAAAAGTTTTATAATTACATTAGGATTGTCCCACCGATATGTTATTGTTTCTTTACGTTTGGTATCCTTCACTCGCTGTCCTTTTCTACGTTCGGCAAAACATCAATCAATGGTGGACCTGTACGATATGTGCAACTGTTCAGACCCGAGAGAGTTGCAGATATCGAATATTTACTGTATTCGCGTTACAATTAATCCGAAATTTATGGTGGAAACCAACAGGTGTTGGCACTTGGGCCCTTTCAGTTCTCGCGTGTCCAGTCGTGTAACAAGGCGTACCACTCTATATCAAAGGATTCGCTAAAACCGATATGCGTGACTGCTCTTAAACGTTCACTTCCGGTTTCCGGTGCTATTTGCTTAATCAGATATGCTAATCGCCCTCTGGTGTTGGCGCCATCCTATCATTGATTTTTCATTCTCGATTTACGTATTTTTCAATTGATAACTTACCAAATGGATCTTATCCTTCAACACACTATTACGTGTCTTTACAGTTGCATGTAAAATTATATGAAATTGAAATAAAATCTTAATCGAATAATTATGCTTTTATAATCATTAATGTTTGTTTTCTTTGATTACTCATTTTACTAATTTTCTATTTATATTTATTTCTGTGTTGAGTCATGATTATTTGTTTCAGTTAGGTTAGGACTGGAGTTAGGTTGGATTAGGTTAGGTTAGATTAACGCTGCTTATAGTAGGTTAGGTTAGATTGAGGCTAATCCATATTAATTTCAGCTAGATTAGATTAGAGTTACTTATATTAGGTTAGGTTAGATTAAAATTGCTCGGATTAGGTTAGGTTAAATTAATGTTTTTTACATTGGGTTAGGTTGAATTAAGACTACTCACATCAAGTTAGATTGTATCAATGTTTCTTATATTAGGTTAGGTTAGATTAAGACTACTCAAATCAGGCTAGGTTAAATTAATGTTTCTTACATTAGGTTATGTCACATTAAGACTACTCACATCAAGTTAGGTTAAATTAAGACTACTCAAATCAGGTTAGGTTAAATTAATGTTTCTTACATTAGGTTATGTCACATTAAGACTACTCACATCAAGTTAGGTTAAATTAAGACTACTTATATTAGGTTAGGTTAAATTATGCTAGGTTAGACGTCCACTTATGTTAGGTTAGCTTAAATTTAAGCTACTCATGTTAGGTCACTTTGGATCACGTCTACATGTATTAGTTGTAATTTTAGAAGCACAGATGCCTTTAATTATTTGATTCGGTGTACACATCGTTCCATTTGATGTGTTTGTACGTTCTACAACCACCGTCTAATGGAATTTTCTTCGCAACACATCAACTTACAATTAGATAAGCTTGCGTGCACACCGACTGTTTTCCTATCACGCATTTCTTTTCCACGTGTTCCATATTTTTCTTTCATTCCGTTAATCTTTAATCTAGATTAGTGATTTGTGAGCTAGGCGGAAAACGATTTCTTCATACCGTTATCGTGAAACTGAAATCGGTATCTGGTATAACCGCATTGATTTCTCGAGTTGTTTAGAAAACTATAGCAAATCCTTGCACTTGATACGAGTCTACTGTATTCCACATATTTAGATATCAACTATATTACTTTTAGTATATACGATTTTGAATTAAGAGCATTTACTTAAGATCACATTCAAAGACACTGGGTCCATTATTTACTCCTGGTCATTTAACAAAATAGATAATATTTAATTTAATATAATAAGTAATTCATATATAATAGTACATAGTAACAAATAATATCTATACTTTGCTAATAAATAACTAAATCAATGTAAAATAATAATATTATGGAATCCATGTTTCTCAAAGGGTGCAATAAAATAAAACAGTCTTTCACTCTTTATTACTCAACATTTTATAGTTAAACAAAATATTTTAACAAACTTCTCAGTATCATATTTTTATCGTGTTCGTTCATTTACATGACGAAGTATTTCTCGTCCACCTTCATACATTAAAAGAAGGTTTATTCTTATTTTCATATGGAGGTGGTCTAAGTGGAGGCTAGGTTCAAACATATGATCGAAGGTGACTCATTCACTTTAATACAATTTGTAATAAATATTCTTCAACTAAATCTATTGTATTATAGTGTATAAACATTATAGAATATAGTAAATGTTATAGTGTACAAACATACCGAAGTAGACAATAAAAGAGTAATATTAATCTTAAATTAATTTTGCAAACCTTTTAACTGAAAAGTTTGAAGGTTGACATCTGACGATGGCAAAAATTTGAGTGCTAAGTTCAACCACTACATTGAAAGATTTCTCATTAATTATGTATCGAATGAAAGTAGCGAAGTGAAAATTACCTGTATTCGTCTTCGACGTAGTCCGGAGGGAATAGGTGCCAGGACGCGTCGTAGCAATCGTCGTATCCGTTAGCCATTTTCCAAAAGTGTCTCGCTCGAGAATATTCGTTCTTCACGGAAAAATTGCTCGACGTCCTTGTCCGCGGTTTTCACAATCGAAAACGACTGATCTTTGGCGAGCAGTTCATTCGAAACGATATATTTCTCGTTCAGTGAAAACACATCCGAGCACACAGCGATCTTAAACCGACCGGTCTAATTACCGGAAATTGTCCATCGAACATCTATTTCTAACGAAGTCTCTATTTAAATAATTTCGAATACACGAGTGCTTCGATAACGAGGAACATTTAGCTTTTACATATCTTTTAAACGATTCAACTCGGTTCTTCTTGTCTGACAAAAGTGGAAGGGCACATGGACGACACTTGAGACGGACTTATGTGATTTTTAAACTCGTCCAAACCGCGATAGGTGTTCTTACGCACTGAGAATTGTACCTGGATATATATATCGATCACCTATATATTGTATCGAAAATATGGCTACCAGATAGGAGTCCGAGCAACGTTATCTGCTCGATAACACCCTATATAGATTAGTTTGACTACTGGAACGTCGGAGAGTGCCGGATGATATCGATTGCTTCGATATGGGAAACGATTTCGAGACAATGCTTCTTTTTGGGAAACTTGTTCGAATAATTGGAGAAATTGGAAACGAATATGGGACACGTTGAAAATAGAGGTGAAAATTTAACATCTACATATCGAATAGATTTTGGGAATATTAGGGATTTTGGAAACCTGGGAATTTTCGAATTTGGAAATTGGAAAATTTCGGTATTTGGAATTTTGGGAATTTGAGAAATTTAGGGAATTTCGGGATTTTGTGGATTCTGGAGATTTTTGGTAATCTAGGGATTTTTTGGATTCTGAGGGTTTTGGGATTTTTGGTAAGCTAAAGATTTTTGGATTCTGGGGATTTTTTGGAATCCAGGGATTTTTTGAGATTCCGGGGATTTTGGTATTTGTGGTAATCTAAGGATTTTTTGATTCTGGGGATTTTTTGTAATCTAGGGATTTTTTTTAGATTCTGGGGATTTTTGAGAATGTGAAGATCTGTAGAACCTGGGGATTCTTGGAATCTGGGGATTTTTTGACATCTGGATTTATGAAAATTGGAAAATTTGAAAGTTTGCAAGTTTGCAAATTTGATAATTTGGAAATTGGTGATTTTGGCAATCTGAAGATTCTAGAATTTAGAAATTAAAAAATTTTGTTATTTAATTATAATTTACAAATTTTGAAATTCGAATTGTGAAATCGCAAATTTAGAGACTCGAAATATAAAATCGTACAAATTTGATAATCTATCGGAGTAATTATCAATTGTTACGAAATGTCAACGACAGTGATAGTAATTACTGGAAGTACATGTATGTACTCGCGTATCTGTTAGAATCTGAACGTAGCATAGAAACAGTAAGTTAGATCACCGCGATTGGTCCGAGATATCAGAAAATCATCCCACCTGAAAGATACGGCAATCAATTATTTCTTCCTAGCTTCCTATATTTTTCTCATTCCCCCTCGACCTCTCTATCAATCGCGACTTATCGATCAATTTATCGTTGTAACATTATTGCAAAGTTATCTTCCTTTTAAGTACCATCGTACACGTAATTATTAATTAAAACTTTTTGTGCAATTTTTTAATCTACGCAATAGCTACAGTAATAACGGTAACTAAAAATTAATCGTCTGATTTAAAATTTTTTAATTACTTATGTAATATTGTATATAAATCTCTTCCTTTAGGTACTTTTTGCGAGTGCTTAAAACGGTACGAGTAATTAACATTTGTTAGGTAACAGTTATTAATAATTTGTCTTTAGTGGTTCTGATAATTTTATGTTATTTAATATAGTGCGATTACGTAACACTGATAATTTATCAAGGTGGGTACAATAAGTGATTAATAGTAGATAAAAGTATTTATTACGATCACTGTTAATACTTTGTAACAATTGATAATTATTTGATGTTACTCGTATGATATTTCTATTTTTTGATATTACCAAGGAGCAATAATACATTCAAGACTTACTGTTGTAAATATAATAAGTCATTATCAATAAATTATGATTATTGACTATAGTACATTTACTGTAATTATTAGTACTCTTGAATTTTGTTAACAGTTAATTATATAATAATTATCTATCTTATTGGAATTATTAAATAGTTTCATATTTAACATAAAATAAGTACGTCTCTCATGTTATCGATGGTAATAATAATCTTAATCTTCATATTCAAGTTAGAATGTAACCACTCGAGAATATAGTTAAGTGTCTTGTACTCACGAAATAAGTCTCTTAATACTATTAATCCTATGCTAACTCGTATCTCAGACTTAAGTAAGATCCATCTAAATCTACCAATAAAGCAGATCCTTATCGCCATTCAACTTCATTCGAATCTGATTTAAGCATAGTGTAGAGTCCAGATGTTTTGAATACAAAATTAAGTGACTCATTTTAGTCCCAGGAGAAAGTTACTACTTCAGTGAATTTATGTTTACAGTAAATACAGAGAAATTTAATTTAATTAAACTTCTATGATGGATATTAAACTTGTACATGTACGTAAAATATTTTATTGATTTTATTGATTTTATTGGTTAACATAACGTAAACAGGTACGTATAATTTTATACACACATATGTACATATGCGAAATTATACATGTACATGTTCATTAATGAACTACCAATAATTATAATGGCAAGTAATTAATAAATTCATCATTTAATTAATTTAAGAATAGACATTATTAATTAAGAAAGAATATAGAAATCGAACCTTGACCCCAATAAAAGTCGGACACAGTTTAGAATTCCCAATTCGATGAAAATTGAACAACAAATCCGCTATCAATATTTTCAACACACAAAAATATTCGACTGCTCTCGAGAAGAAAAGATAAAAGATAAATCGATAACGAAAAATCAGCAGAAAGTGATAAAACTTCTGTCGTCACTCGACAATAATTGTCGCGATGGTCGAACATCATCCTGTGAACAGTCGATGCTATAAATCCAAGTGGCTACTCTAAATGCCGCGGATATAAACGGAGTTCACGGGAAAATCGAGAGATAAGTAAGTTCAATAATTATTGCTACTCGACGGGTCGATTCTGCCTTACAATTTGTTAATGACAAGAGACCCTCGAGGTGAAGTGTCCAGGCTTAACCGACAAGTGCTACCGAACGGAGTCGCTCTGTTGTCGGTGCACAGCTGATAAAGCGAAACCTTCGATTTTCTTCGGTATCGACACTTATGCATGCAAACATCTCGATGATCGAGTACTCGCGGTAGGAGGTTCATTTGTTTATTGTGGACTCGCGTTATATTACCACTTCTGTGAAAGGGTTAAGTTAGGTTGGATACGTTGCACTAACAAAGGATACAGGATTACAGGTTTTTACAGGTGTGCAATGTACGTTCTAAAATCCTAAAATACTCAAATTTCTCAAATTTCTACATCTACATATTTAAAAATACATAAATTTTCAAATTATCAACTTTATGCGAATTGTTATAACCCCAAATTTGTACATCCCCCAATTCTAAAAACCTCAAATTTCTATTATACCAATTTTCTGCTTACACACATTCTCAACTTTCCTAAATTCCCAAATCTTTGGATTTCTACATTACCAAATAATCAGCTTCCCCAAATTTTCAAATCCCCAAATTTCTATATCCCGAATTCCCAAATCCCCTAATTTCTACATTCTCAAATTCTCAACTTCCCCAAATTCTCCAATTCCCAAGTTATCAACTTCCCCAAACTCTCAAATCTCCAAATTCTCAAATCCCCAAACTCTCAAATCCCCAAATTCTCAAATCTCCAAATTCTCAAATCCCCAAATCCTCAAATCTCCAAATTCTCAACTTCCCCAAATTCTCAAATCTCCAAATTCTCAACTTCCCCAAATTCTCAAATCCCCAAATCCTCAAATCCCCAAATTCTCAAATCCCCAAATTCTCAACTTCCCCAATTTCCTACATTCCAAATTTTCAAATCCCCAAATTCTCAAACCCCCTTTCTACATTCCCCAATTCCAACCCCCAAAATTTCTACATTCCTAAATTCTCAAGTCCCCATATTTTGAATAAAACAACGTTAGAGAATTATTGTATTGTTCATAATATTAACAATATAGATACGATACGTTCGTTCTCGCGAATAAAAAATAGCCTTTATCGACAATCACGATAAGCAGAGATTACAGGCCATATGTCGTACATGTGCTCGATCGACAGATAACTGATTGTGAGTTACACTGTCCTAGAAAATGAACGGAAGAAAGCTTCGCCTATCGTTATTATTTATGGGTCATCGAACACTTTGCTTTTATGGAGGAAATAATTAATGCGATTTTTAATTAAAGATCATACAAGATTATACAATAAAAAGAACACTACATTCATATTATTATGAGAAAAGTTTATTTATAATATTTACTGTACTTGAATTTTTAAAAAAATCATATCACTTGATCAGATTGTAAATTTTATATATTAAATGTCATATTATTTAATCAAATTGTAAATGTAATATATTAAAGATATTATTTAATCGAATGTTAAATTTAATATATTAAATGGTAATATACATATATAGTAAAAAATAAATAAAAATAAAATATATCTTAATATAATTAATATACTTCATTGATATACTAATATCATTTATTAAAATTAACAGAGAAAACATAATGGAAATCTAAACGATTAAATTGAACCATCGAATTAGTTTATCTACAAAATTTAACAGATCTGTCAAATGGTATAAAGAACCCAGTAACAATTTAATGCAACAAAAGTAGAAGAATTTTATTTCCGGAATACGTACCGAATGACGCTTCTTTTTCTGGCTAAAAAGGGAGAAAATAAAATTGCAACAACAACGATAGTCGCACGAATTATCGTGCGAAGATAACGGGCCCCATTTTGTACTTTGAGCAGAATAAGAATCGTCGTGGAACTTTACGCCACGCTCAATAGAGCTCGATCTTTATTTTCATTTACTTCTTTTTCTTTTATTGTACACACAGTCATGTGTACAATCTATTTATGTGTACAGTCTATTTTATGAATCGAGTAATTATCTATCGTTTTGTATCAATGACCTTTTTCTTTTCCAGTTGCTGATGGAGCTAACAACCCATTGCTTCGATACTTCATCGACGGTTCTTCACCAAAATTCTGCTGTAGCAGCTCTATCTATCTTCGAGAACTCTCGATTACTCTATCGATCAATTCGTGACGATCATCGCGCTGGACAAGGTAAGAGCAATTTTCAATTTTTTATTACATATAGAGAATATGGTGTACACTATGTGCTTGAAATAACTAAATTTTATTTTATTAAATTAGGTTTTATTTTATTAAATCTATTATTTCTTTTGAAGTAATTATTTTTATTATTGGAGGAATGGAACATTTCAATTTTTATTAATGACGTTTTTTTGTTAAGTGGAGATTGAATGGTTTTTTTTTTATTGAATAAGGGAAATTGATTGAATTTCAAATTTTTTGTATCGATGAAGTTTATTAAATATCGAACTTCTGTATGTCGATTTTGATTAAATATCAAATTCTTGTATCAGAAAAGTTAGCTAGTAAATATCAAATTTTTCTATCGTTACAATTAAAAAAAATTGTTAATTGCATGCATCAAGATAGTAACATTATGCTCAAAGTATAATTAACTTGATATTAATTTACAATAATTGTTTAGATCATTTCAGAAAAGATAAGGTTAAATTTTGGTACATTAATAAGGTCTTTGATATACTTTTTCAATGATTAATATTCATAATATTCTTATTAAAACTTCCTGTTTCTTCGTATGAAAAGATTTATTAACATTATTTGTACAGCGAGATAGTAAAGTTAAAACAAGTCTCAGAGAAAAGGAAGAAAATGATTACAGAAATTAACATCGAACCTTAGAGGGCAACTTACTAAACAAATATATACCGATCGGTAACGAAACGCGAATAAATAACCATATTTCTTTTACAAAAAAAAAAGATAATTATATCGCACACACTCGCTTACATACGCTCACATATGCTCACGCACACATACAAAGCTACAATTATTCGTAAAAATATTGTTAATTAACCGTCTCGAAACGTATCTCGATTTCTTATCGCAACGAATGAAAAAGAAAGGCGAAATATTTCGTCACTGCATCGCGAACTTACGAAACTATTTTTCCTGATTTACAAAAAGATAATATATTTTTCTCAATTTTACCGAAAAGTGTGATATTGCCGATATTTTTTCAAATGGAAGTACGGAGAAAAATCGTTTCGTAAAAGTGAATGGTGATCGACTCGACGCGTTCGAGGGAGCCCCATTTCCGGTTCCAGCATTCGGGAGCCATCTTGCGTCGATGTTCTACTTTGTTTCCCTTCTTCCCGACTTTTTTGATCGGTTACTCTTCCTTTCTGGCATCGTGGAAGAATTCTCTTTTGCGATCAGATTTCGAGTTTCAGAGCCTGCGGACGTCTGCGCAGGTTGCTTCTTCGTGGCACCTTTGTCAGCCACTTCCGGTACCGGGGCCGGCTCTGGAAGAGCTGTTATTTTCACAGAAATTAATACTTTTAAGTTACATTTTCAATTCGAGAATTTTTCAAATTCTTTTTATCTTAAAATTCTTATTCTATTTAGTGAAGTTTGAAAATGATATTAATTCTTGTAAATTGAGAAGGTTATTTTGACCGGTTCACCCTGAAATGATAGTAATGGAAATAAAACATGAGAAAAGTGAAAAAAAAAAAACAAGATGATGGTTATTTAATAAAATTGATCAAAGTACCTGTCGATGGAGCATTGATCGAAGAATTGACTTCTCCATTGATGAAATCCGTTGTTGTGTTGCTCACTGTTTCCACTTTGGCTTCTATAAAGACAAGAAATTTCTCCCATCACTTCGGTCTAACATATCACACACATGGCTTCTATACTAATCACACGAGTGTATGTGCTTATGTTTGTAATAGTAAATCGAAAGTCAGCAGAAGTTGCACTTAACTTGTATAAAAATTCACGTAAGTATTTCGTTTATATAATTTTTTTTTGCGTTTTTGATGATGAATTATACTGTGTAATATTGATTGATTGAAAAGTGTGAAAATGTGGGTTTATTAAATTATTTTTTATATGCGATTGAGTATTAGTGTTAGGATATTGATTGTCATATTTGTTTATGACAGACTCTTGTTATATAGCCACTTTGCGAAGTCACGGGTTATAGCGTTGTATATTGCATTGGTTACATCGTCACGCCTTATATTAATTTATGGGATATCACGTGTTTCAATTTTTTAAATTTTGCA
The DNA here is from genome assembly GCA_945859595.2 of Megachile willughbiella. Classification (NCBI taxonomy): domain Eukaryota; kingdom Metazoa; phylum Arthropoda; class Insecta; order Hymenoptera; family Megachilidae; genus Megachile; species Megachile willughbiella. The sequence goes on from OX243807.1 coordinate 8,564,663, forward strand.
TTACTGAATTATCAAATTTCCAAATACTCAAACTCTCAAATTTCTATATCCCTAAATTTCCAAATCTCCAAATTGCTATATTCCCAAATTCTCAAGTCCCCAAATTCCTACATTTTAAAAATCTCAAATTTGTTAATTTCAAATTCACAAGTTTCTACATTCCCAAATTCTCAAGTCCCCAAATTCCCAAGTCCCCAAATTTCTACATTCCCAAATTCTCAGATCCCCAAATTCCCAAATCCCCAAATTTTAACGTTCCTAAATTCTCAACTACCCCAAATTTTCAAATTTCCAAAATTTCAAATTCCCTAAATTTCTATGTCCCCAAATTCCCAAATATTCAAATTACCGCATCCTCACATTGCTCACATATAAAAATTATCGAACCTCCGCTACACTTCCTTCGTGGCAATATAACGAGAGTCTACAATACTTTCTACCCCCCAACACTCAATACTTCGTTAAACCCTACACTCGAAATGTTATTAACACTAGATTTACGGAACCCGTCAAAATGACGGATCATAGATCTCATGTTTTAAATGATAAATTTTATTAAGAAATTTTTGTAAAAATGTATGTCAACTTTCGTCAAGCTAAAGAATCAATGTCTTATGCAGTTCACAGATCATCCCCAATTTATTTATTTTTCTACTTTAGTTCAAATTTAAATATAAGTTACCATCAAACGTCCGTAAACCTAGTGTTAAAAGATCAAGTTCCACCTGAAAATCCTTTATTCCTTTAATTTCTACCATTATCAAATTCACCGCGCATAAGAATCGTTTATCAGGATGAAAGGCGATCGTGAAGTAAACAGTCCACGAGAACGTTTGAACGTGTCTTTGAACGAAAATCCTCTTTATTCGAAATAATTTGGCTTGATCAAAGGTAAAGAAATGCAAAATGTTTCGTCGATCGTTATTTTATCTGCCGATTGAGTGGTTCACCGAAACGATCGGGTCATTGCACAGTGATCGTTCCGGTGAACCACTCGGCCAGCTGACAGACAAATAAAACAAGGTGTCGCTGTCCTCATCAAATTCCATTGCTGACGAGTAGACCGACTCACCCGAACTGTCCACGTGTTTTGGGTCCGCCGTCGCCTCCTCGTCTTGCGTCGAGTTCGACTTCTGCAATTTACACCACAAACACTCTATATAATATACGTTACAAACATTTATACAATCTATGAAGACGAGTGAACATTAAGAGTGATGATAAACATTTATTTTTGACATTTTACCTTCTATTAATTGATCCTCGATGACGATTTTATTAAGATCGTTTTATACTCTTGCATTTCCATTTTCTAAATTCTACGTTACGCACGATTTTATTTCTATTTCATACTAAACTTGATATTAATTATTAGTTCATGTACTGTTCTTTATTGTTTCAGGGTGATTTTATATGGAGGACGCACAAGGTGCGTCGTAGGTTGTATCACGTATGACGCACCATGTGTGTACTGTGTTATATCGGGTAAGACGCACCAGGTGTGTCATTAATTAAACACGTAAGACGCACCCGATGTGTCAGGTTAGACGTACCAGGTATGTCACTAATAAAATCATGCAAGACACATTTGGTGTCATTGGTTGCATCAAGTGAGACGCACGCGGTGTGTCATGGCTATATCAAGACGCAACTGGTGTGTCTTTAGTTATATCAAGACGCAACAAGTGAGTTATTAGTTACATTAAATAAGACGCATCTGATGTGTCATTCATTATTTCAATATACGCACCTGGTGCGTCGTTAGTTATATTACATAAGACGCATACGGTGCGTCGTCGTTTTTTAACATAGTAATAGACAATTCATACAAGATAGTAAAAATAAAAAGGGCGTATAACTTCAAGGATGGATAATTCTCATTATATGAAAGTAAAAAGATGCAGATAAACGTGCACCAAAAGCTCAGTTTTGAAAATGTTGAACAATTTGCGCAAAAACAGCTCGTTAAAATATCTGCACGAAAAATTCGGAGCTATCTATACGAATTTCGTAGCACGAAATCAACGATGACCGACGAGCGTTTCTATTTAAAAAAATTCCATCAGCCACAAGCATAAATCGTAACGAAGGAAAAAAATTCGATTACCCGAAGCGAATAAGAGACGGAGACGATTAAAACGAACGTTTATTTACATCCTGTTGAACGCGTTATCTGCAATGTTTCTCGTAATTAGACGATTAAGAGGGTCTCTCGGTTTTTTTCCTTCTGTTTCATATATCGGACATGTGTCTATATCAAGAACCGATGAACTATGCGTCCGGACTTATCTGGCCGGCTTCCATAAGCTATTAACGAGGATTTACCAGTCTCCGTATCGTGTCTAATTGTTTTTCTTTAATTTATCGACAGAACCGTGCAGGAACTCGAATTCGAAGCGTCACCGTTTCTTCAAGATTCATAACTGAAGTTTGTTATAAGACATATTCCTCGAGATTTTCTCAATGGCTCCTGGGACATTAACACTTTGACGATTACCACGATTAAATTTCAATAATTTCATTGTATTCTGGCAATTTTATAGATTTTCTATACAAACAGAAACTAGTCAATTACGAATTATTCGGAGAAACTTTGAGCATCTTTGGTTCTAAAGAACGAGGACGTCCTTGAGAAATGATATGTATAGAGAACATTACTGAAATGATTGCCTCAGGTGAAATGGCGTTTATTGTAGATCGTAGATTTTGCAATTCAGAACTTTAGGAAAGGGTTTGGGGCGGTTGGGGTATTTAAGGTGTTTGGAAATTCGGATTGGAAATCTACATGTCAGTCGGTCGATTGAATTTCATCTTATTACCACATTAAACACGAGATACAATACGAACACAGTATTATTACATATATTGCTTTTACCAGATGTTCAAGTGACATTAGGACAGGCTTCTCTTCGCTGTCGTTCAACAACTCTTTAGCATCTTCTTGGATTTCCAACAATTCGCTTGGAAACACTTCCTGTTCCGCTTCGGTCTCGCTGCTCGCTGCACTTGATTCTGTGCTGCATTCCGCTGGCTGAAAAATTATTAAATCACTCGAAAATTCGAACTCTTTGCCGATTGTGCCGTTTAGCTCAATTTTTCATTTATTATTCGCAATTCAACCATCTCGATTATTCGCAGTTTTAGTGCTTTAATTCTTACATCGCCATTTTTCAGATTGCAGTGTTCGCACATTTAAAAACTTGTAATTTTCAGATTGCAAGTCTGCAGATTAAGAAAATTTCAAATTTCACCCAGCAATACTTCTCAATTTACAAATTGCAATTTTCGTAAATTTAAAACTTAAAATTAGAGTAACCGATCAGAGGCATAGTTTGCATAAAATGTACGATCGTCAAATTGTCAACTTATATCAATAACTATAGCATAAGTAGACACGATATAATTAAATCGAATATTCAACACATTTGTATTTAAACAATTAGACATGATCAGACTGCGTGAGTATTTCCTCATCTCTGAGACTATGTTATTTCCGTTAACTGTGTCACGGTTAATATTAGTAGTTTGGACACCATTTTCGAACAGTTTACAGAGATAGACCGCTTAAATACCAAAGTATACACAGTGTTGTTGAAATTGCTGCAACCATCTATATATGAAAATATGTATTAGATATTTATTAATCTTATGCAATTGAAATGCAACGATTAAATATATTTTTATACTTCTCTCTTTTTACATTTTCATATTGCTTCATTGCTATATCCACATATTTCTACACCCCTCGTATCCCTTTATCTTTATATCCCTAAGATTCCTAGATTCTTATACTGAACAAATGTTTAATAATCTTTCGTTCCTTTAATTCTACTTACATTGAAATCTGGATCATCGGTGCTGTCTTCCAACGCGAGTCTGTCGAGTCTCGCTTGCAGAGGCTCGTTTTCTAATTCATCAGACTCGTCCTCGTCGGAACTCACCTGGGAGAACTTCCTTTTGATTTTTGTCAGTGTGGGACTTCCCATAGACTCTGTAGTCGACTTTTCGTCTGGGGTAGCCTGCTACATTCGTCCGAAAGTCACATTTTATTTTTTGAAACATTATATGGGAGCTTATAATCATCGTCAAATTATTTCAGCGTCATATTGTTAATATTAGTGAAATTATCGTGTAGTATTACTATTTTGTATTTTAGAAATGATTCATAAATTATTTTAATGACCTGAGGGAGCTATTAACAATTAGATACTATATTTCATAATACAATACTAATTTTAATATTAAGTTTTATGGTATACTATAATACTATGTAATACTGTGTAGTATTGTATGGAACATTAGTGAAGTATAGAGCTGGACTACTATTGTATATAGTTATTGTACTATATTACTATATACTACCATAGTGTTATTGCTACTGTACACATGCTACTATACTACTATAATAAATATAATACTTATACAATGTTGTATAGTACATATAATAATATAGTGTAATACAGTAGTCATACTACTATATAGTACTATATATAATACTATATATTATTGTACTGTAGTATTACTATATACTACCATAGTGTTATTGCTACTGTACACGTGCTACTATACTACTATAATAAATATAATACTTATACAATGTTGTATAGTACATATAATAATATAGTATAATATAGTAGTCATACTACTATGTAGTACTATATATAATACTATATAGTATTGTATATATTGTACTATAGTATTACTATATACTACCATAGTGTTATTGCTACTGTACACGTGCTACTATACTACTATAATAAATATAATACTTATACAATGTTGTATAGTACATATAATAATATAGTATAATATAGTAGTCATACTACTATATAGTACTATATATAATACTATATATTATTGTACTATAGTATTACTATATACTACCATAGTGTCATTGCTACTGTACACGTGCTATTATACTACTATAATAAATATAATACTTATACAATGTTGTATAGTACATATAATAATATAGTGTAATATAGTCATACTACTATAATAAATATAATACTTATACAATATAATATAGTTATAATACAATAATATTATATTAGTAATATGTATCAGAACTACTATACAATTATACCACTCGAATCACTAAATACTACATACAATTCAAAATATTATTATTATTGTAATATAATACAGTAAAAAAACATACAGCAGTATTATACAATCTCAAGGTCAAGCTAAACACTGTACACCATTAAAAACAGCGATATAGTAAGTATTAAGTGCATCGTTGCAATAGTGTCTCCACACAAACACAAAATTATACAAGTTTATCGCTTACCGTCTCGAGTTCCATGTTGCCTATACGAATTTTAGTCGGGGGAGGCGACGGTGACGATTTAGGAGTGTCCAAACAAGACAAAGTCGACAGGGTCAGTCTGATAGATTTGATCAGGGCCTCCTTAGCCTCGATCATCGTCGCTCTCTTGTCCTACATCCATCACCGAGACTATTATCGTGCTAATTTTAATGATCTTTCTATAAACTAACCGATTCGACAAAACTCAACACACACCAGTTAACTACTCGGCTACTTCCAATATAAGAGAAATATAAGTTTCTCGAAGGATTTTGTGGGAACGTTAAAACGATCGAAGGTCGAACGGACAAATGAAAATTCTGAACGAGAAATACAAAAGTCTGGGTTTACCTTGTTGCAACGTCTTGCAGACTTCACGGCTTTCAGGTTGAAGGCCCTCAATCGTCTGCGACCTTTCTGAACGAATTTCACCTGGAAGAATATTTCAAATTATGCGTTTGATTCGTGTAATTTTAAATTATTAAAAATACTGACAAATATTTAACTTTGCTTCGACTTCTGTAATTACTTTGTCAAGAGTGACACGTACATGTTTCATACAAATTGATTCATATTAGATAGATTTTTAAGTTGAGTAACAATTTGTTCTTCGATTTAAATTAAAACAATAACAGATGTGAGATATTGTGATTAGCCAATTTTTACTGAAGTCATGGTTGTTTTCTATGGGAGACCTACTTTGTGTGTAATAGTATATAAATATAAATAAATTCGCTATTTAATTGTGAGTAATTGGGAGTTTAATTACCATTCCACTCGGTTGTATCCTTGGATATCCCAGAATAAAGGCACCAACGTTCAAACTAACCCTGATGATGCGCAGAATCACCAACCCTGGTAGAAAAAGGACCCATGGCAGAGGTCTAACCAGTTCTATCTTCCCAAACACCTTTCCATTTTCCTCTGAAAAACAAGGATTCGAATTGAAACAATAATCTCCATTTTTTTTACTTCGTATCAGATTCCAAAAATCTCAGCTGTTGAAACTTAGCCATCGATTAACATAAAAGGACTTCGATATACCACTTATGACACATCAATTTTCAAGTAAAAGTCTCTACAAAAAGGTCACATAAATCTTCCGATGGTATTCTTAATACAAAATGGCTGACTGCCAACTGCAGAAAAATATTAGAGCAGAAAATTGAATACAAATTGATGGCAAAATCTCAGAATATCTCATGAAATTAATTTGAAGGTTCAAAATAATTATTCAGATTTTCAAGATATAATGTAGTTAAAATGTCAGGTAAATTGGCTGAGATCGTTTTATACCCCATTAATTGTTAAACAAACTTTCTTGTTTTGTTTTAAATATAAATGTTTATATTTATATACCTGCAGCGATTTCGTGCGATGGCAGACTCCATTGTGCAGATTTTTCGACGACCCACAAGAAGGAATCAAGAAGTTTGAATAATGTTTGGCCAACATAGGTTTGCGATGCTGTCAGAACCATAGATTCTATCCATCCTCGTATACCTTCTGGTGATTCGTTTGTGATCTAAGTTTATTGAATTGTAAATTAATTTATTTGATTGCGAATTTATTTGAAAGTGTATTATTTGTTGTACTTACGGCAGGAGGAGATCCTTCATTTTCCATGGTTGAACTCGATCTGGAAATAGATGGTTTAGTGGATAAAATTCGAGTAACCTAAGGGATGTAACTGAATTAAAATGTTATTGTGTTCGTCAAACTTTTTTTATTACATATTGGATCGTTCGTTGTATGGTGCTGTTAAAATGGGGCAGTCAAGTAGAAGCGATAAAATAAAATGGAGTAATAGAATAGTGTTTGATGTGAATTTCGTGAATCACATTGTAGTAGAATTTTGTTACATTTTGGAAGCCTAAGGAAGGCTTATTTGGAAATGAAAACGTTTAGCAAATTGGAAATTTAGAAATTTAGGAACGAAGAAATTTAAAAATGGAGGAATTTTAAAATGATGAAATTTAGAAATAAAGGAATTTGGGAATTTAGAAATTTAGAAATGAGGAAATACAATAATTTACAGATTCAAAATTTAAAAATCTGACAATGTAGAGTATCAGAAATTTTGTAGAGTTTCACAAATTTCTAAATAATAAAATGTGAAGATTTAAAAATTTAAAATTCTATTCATAGAACACTAATTAATTACTATGAACCATTCAACCTTCAAGTATCAGAATACTGAACTTCAAAGAAATAAAACAATCTATTTACAATAACACTTGTCAGCCCTCTAAAGAATATATTAATAGCCCATATTTGTATCACACCGAAAGATGAATAATAGACGAAACAAATGATAATTAGAAATCGATAAGAAATATTACTAAAAGAAGCAACGGCAAATGAATCGAATAAAAGTAACGCAACATTGAAGATACTGAACGTTGCTCCATTCATTTACCAGAATTGTCCAGAAACATGATTTTTCTAATCTGCTTGATGCCAGTTAATCAGTCACGATGCGTGTTAGTGGGGAAACGATGTCTCTGATAGTAAAAACGTAATTTGTAAAATGTAGTCAAAAATGTGAAATCGAAATCGTACATAAAAACCAATCTAAGCAGCTTCGATAACATTATTAACCCTTGTAAACGAGACCATTCAAATCTAACGAAGATATTGATTACTGTAGCAGCAGGCAAATTTGAGCGTTTGAAAATTTCAATATTTACGAATTTCGACGTTCGAGAGTTTGGAAATTTGGATATTTGCTAATTTCATATTTTGGGAAATTCGGGATTTGAGAGGTTGGAAATGTTTGAGCTTTCGACAATTTTGAAACTTGGGAGATTGGAAATTTGAAAATTTGGAAATTTGAGCTTTTGAGCTTTTGAGCTTTTGAGCTTTTTAGAATTTGAGATTTTGAGCTTCTGAGCTTTTGAGAATTTGAGCTTTGAGCTTTTTAGAATGAGAGGTTTTAGCTTTCGAGCTTTTGAGAATTTCAACTTTGGAGAGTTGAGCTTTGGAGATTTTAGAGATTTAAGAATGTGGAATTATGAGAATTTGGAGATTTGAGAGTTCAGAGTGTTCGAGCTTTTGTCTCCTTGAGAATTTGAGTTTTGCAGATATAAGCTTTTGAGATTTTGGAGATTCGAGAGTATGGAACCTTGAGAATTTCAGCATTTGAGATTTTGAAGATTTAAGAGTATAGAAACTTCAGAATTTGAGCTCTTGAGGGTTTGAGAATTTGAGAGTTATAGTTTTTTAGCATATGAGCTTTTCAGAATTTGAGCTTTGGAGATTTTGGAGATTTGAGAGCATGGAAACTTGAGAATTTGAGTTTTTCAGAGTTTTGAGTTTGAAAGTTATACTTTTTCAGCTTTTGAGAATTTGATCTTTTGTGAATTTGAGCTTTTGAGAATTTAAGCTCTTGGAAATTTGAGCTTTTGAGAATTTACGAAGCTAAAAATTTGTAGATTAGAGAATTTCAAAATTTGTAATTATAATTTACGACTTGTAACTGCAAATTATGACCTGCTGTTAGAGTTATAATTATGAATAAAATTTACAGCTATACTGAGCATGTTTCCGCACCTATCCCCAATAAGACAAAACCTCGTGAAAGAGTATATTTTGCAATATTATGGGAAATGTCCGCAGTGTAGCAATTAGAGGAGCATAACTTTCGCCTAAGTTAGAGGTTTCGTGATAGAGACACGTTGGCCTATGACACGAACCTAATAACATTTTCGACTTTGTTCCTCTTGGAGTGTTTGCACAGTTCGTTGACGGGCTCGCGTGAATAAAACTCTTCTCCATTAAGCGGTAATGAGTCGGTTATAAATAAACAATAAGAAATGCACTGGCGATAAATCGCTATCGTGAAGGCATGACCCCGTGCTATCGTTCCGAGCGCAGAAACTCCCATAATCGAGCTTATGTCGGTGGAAAACGCGACGTTTCCGAATAAAAAGGCATCTCGTTGTTTCTCCGTTAAAATATCACCTTTCGACTGTTATTTAATTAACGTTAATTATCATTTAGGGAATTCTTTGTACGGTATTGTACATTATTGTACTTTATTATTGTAGTTTTTTATAATTATTAATAAATGTATATAAATATAATTGTGACACTTTTCGATTATGTACTTGTTTTGTTTGTTATATGTGGTGCAATTAAAATAGAAATTTATGAACTCGTAAAGTGATAATATTTGATATAATCTTCTTGATGATTGTATTGACGATTGATTGATAATTATAGTTTTTGTTTGTACAATTACAGGTTCGAAAATTTTCCTTGACTTTTGAAAAGTTGGAAATTATCTGATTGTTGTATTTGTAAATTTGTACAATACAAAATTTATGATTTGGAAAAATGAATGTATCAATTTGAAAAATTGTAATCGAGGAAATTTCTGAACTTGTAGTTAAAAGATCAGGAATTTAAAAGATGTGGAAATTTGAGGTTATGTATCTCTGAAAATTTGAAAATTTCAGAATATGTAACTTTGAGCACTAATAATTTAAAGAATTGTTAAATTTGAGGTTATGTATCTTTGAGAATTTGAGAATATGTAACTTTAAAAAATTGTAATTTACAAAATATTGAATATGAAGTTGTCTCCTCGAAAATTTGAAAATATGTAACTTTGAAAACCAATAATTCCAAAAATATATAAATTTGAAACTACATATCCTTGAAAATGAAAGAAAATTTAAGAATACATAATTTTGGAAATAGGCAATATAACGAATTTGTGAATGAAATAGTATAATAATATAATAAAATAAAAAGCACAGTCTCATTAATCTGAATGTAATGCAACGTCAGATTAAATGAAATAAAACTTCATTCATTGTTTATTGAATGATTTAGATGCATCAGGAGTATAACAAAAATACGAATAAATTAGCTGTCGATAATTTAGTGTACTCAACATATTATCTCGATGAGTTTTCATGAAAACAAAAAGTGTTACGGCTTTTAATCATTTATTTTTAAGCGATGAATCATATTTGTTTCTGTTGCATTGAAAACTTACGTGTTTTATAGGATAATGTTTCTTTGGTCATGTAATATCGTGAATTCTCGTAACAGTGCAATTGTAAAAAAACAACCGAATGCTTGCAACGAAGACTCTTTGTAAATGTGCATGTGCACACATGTGTTATAACGCATGTTGTATGTGAACGTTCGTAATAGTTGAATATTTGAATTTTAGACTTGAATCATAACTTGAAATTTTCATATACTTACATTTTCAATTTTGAGTTTTCCATTTTGTACACTCAGTTCTCAATTCTCAATTTTTATTTGGATTTTTAAATTTTTATTTTGGACTACTTTAACGATTTCCAAATGCACTTCTCATTTCTTGAATGTTTCCAAATGTTCAAATTCTCAACTTCACAAGTTTTCAAAAATACAGATTTTTTGATTTCCAAATACTCAAAAGTTCAAATTCGTAAATTAGTTGTCACAAGATCAAACTTACAAATTTAAATATTTCCAACTCTTCGAATCCTCAAAAACCGAAATTCCCATATCCCCAAATACTCAAAGTCCACATTTGCAAACTTTCAAAATCTTATAGGATCAATTTTCCAAATCTCCAAATTCTCTTAAGCCCAAACTTCCAAATTTCTGTATCTCCCACTCCCCAAATTCTCAAAAACCCAAAATATCATGTCTCCAAATACTGAAAAGTCCAAATTCCTAAATTTCCAAAATCTCAAAAGTTCAAATTTCCAAATCCCCAAATCCTCAAAAGCTCAAATCTTTAATTCTCCAAATCGTCAAACCTCAAAATCCCCAAAATTCCCCAAATTCCCTATTTCAAAATTTCCAAAATCTCAAAACTGAAAAATCTTCAACTCTCCAAATTCTTAAACCTTAAAATCCCCAAATTTCCAATTTACAAACTCCCAATCCCCAAAATTCCCCAATTTAGAAATTCCTAATCCCCAAAATTCCCCAAATTCCCTATTTCCAAACCCCTAAATTCTCAAAAGCTAAAATCCTCAACTCTCCAAATTCTTAAACCTCAAAATCCCCAAATTACCAATTTCAAAATGTCCAAAGTCCCCAAAAATCCCCAAATTCCCAATTTCAAAATTTCCAGTCCCAAAAATCCCCAGATTGCCAATTTCAACATTTCCAAAGTCCCCAAAAATCCCCAAATTCCCAATTTCAAAATTTCCAGTCCCCAAAAATCCCCAGATTACCTATTTCAAAATGTCCAAAGTCCCCAAAAATCCCCAAATTCCCAATTTCAAAATTTCCAGTCCCAAAAATCCCCAGATTGCCAATTTCAACATTTCCAAAGTCCCCAAAAATCCCCAAATTCCCAATTTCAAAATGTCCAAAGTCCCCAAAAATCCCCAAATTCCCAATTTCAAAATTTCCAAAGTCCCCAAAAATCCCCAAATTGCCAATTTCAAAATTTCCAAAGTCCTCAAAAATCCCCAGATTGCCAATTTCAAAATTTCCAAAGTCCCCAAAAATCCCCAAATTCCCAATTTCAAAATTTCCAAAGACCAGAAAAATCGAAAATGTTCAAATCTCAAAATCCGTTACACCGGCCATACGTGACCCGTACATCGCTTCAGCTCGTTGTGTACCATCTTACTGAAAGTGTTATTTCATTCTCGATAGCGTTACGCAGCCCGTGTTGTGTATTGTTTCTTTTCTGTAGAGTGTGCTAATTACAACTCATTATCGGCAGAGGGCTCAAGTAAAAAGCGAGAAGACACCAAAACAACAACAATCGGTAATCATCGTCCAAGTATTGAGTCTGACATCATTGATGCGAGATTGAATTTTCAATCTGTCCGGACGAAAATTATTTTTCTTCTTTCTTGCTGATAAATCTTAGTCATAAGATCCCATCAAATCTTACTCTTACTAATCACTATTCTCTAGTATTAATACGTTGATCACTTTCGAATGTTATATTAATACACTGATTATAAAATATTAGTATTGGTTACTGATTTACAAAATTTAGTATATTCAGTTAGAAAATTGGTATTGATAGGCACATTTGAGAGCTATTAACATATCATTGATACTATAATTTTAATATTTTATTACTATTAACATGTTAATCTCTTGCCAAATGTTATATTAATACACTGATTATAAAATATTAATATTAGTTACTGATTTACAAAATTTAGTATATTCAGTTAGAAAATTGGTATTGATAGGCACATTTGAGAGCTATTAACATATCATTGATATTATAATTTTAATATTTTATTACTATTAACATGTTCATCTCTTGCCAAATGTTATATTAATACACTGATATGAAATATTCGTATCAATTATTATTTAGAATTTATTATCAGATTTAAGAATTTGATACATTCGTTTAAAATTATTAGAATTATTCATATAATTAGTAATATATTAATATAAAAATAATTTGAAGTTATTAACATTATTATTAGAATTTTAATATACTATTGGTATTAAAATATGTCAAATTATTAGCAGCAACACATGTCAAATTATTAGTATTAACATATGTCAAATTACTAGTACCAACACTTGTCAAATTAACACGCTAATATAAAATGTGTAATATTAAAATCGATTTAATAATTTTATTATTGAATTATTGATTCACTAACAACTTCAATATATGATATTAACGTATCGATGAATTTCAGCTTGTTACCTTGCAAAACTTAATACAACATTAATATCCAAAGTTGAAAGGGGTCCAGAACGAGCCAGCCATAAATAAACAATAAGAATAGTGGTGATAATTTGCTATCGAGAAGGCATGACCTAATGTTATCCACCGGGACGCAGAAATTCTCGCGACGAAGCGAAATAAAAATTGATCGACGATTCCAACGAAAACCGACGATTTTTTAAGCGCAAATCCTCCAGATTTCAATCGGCTGAAATAACAACCACGGTGTTAAGCGAAAAACGAAGAAACTCACCCAATATTGATCGTCGAAGAGCGACAGCTCACGGTCGACTATGATCGAAAATCGTTTACGAGGCTCGTTTTTCTAGTGTTTAGGTCGAACAGGACAGAGGACAACGAACGGTTAGTGGATCTAACCAGATTCCTTGAATTTAAACTTTTCTATACGAAACAAACATTTATTGTCAAAGTCTTCAGAACTTTCGATTGAAAATTGTTCGAATTTTCTTGACGTTTTAATTTGAAATTGTTGAGACATTTTAAACACTTTATTATTATTTTGTTTTTCGCGTTCTATCAAATTTAGATTAAAGAATTCAAATTTATGTCTTAAGAACTTTCGATGGAAAATTGTTCAAATTTTCTTGACGTTTTAATTTGAAATTGTTCAGACATTTTAAACACTTTATTATTATTTTGTTTTTCGCGTTCTATCAAATTTAGATTAAAGAATTCAAATTTATGTCTTAAGAACTTTCGATTGAAAATTGTTCGAATTTTCTTGACGTTTTAATTTGAAATTGTTCAGACATTTTAAACACTTTATTATTATTTTGCTTTTCTTGTTCTATCAAATTTAGATTAAAGAATTCAAATTTATGTCTTAAGAACTTTCGATGGAAAATTGTTCGAATTTTCTTAACGTTTTAATTTGAAATTGTTCAGACATTTTAAACACTTTATTATTATTTTGTTTTTCGCGTTGTATCAAATTTAGATTAAAGAATTCAAATTTAAGTCTTAAGAACTTTCGATGGAAAATTGTTCAAATTTTCTTGACGTTTTAATTTGAAATTGTTCAGACATTTTAAACACTTTATTATTATTTTGTTTTTCGCGTTGTATCTTTAGATTAAAGAATTCAATAATATTGTTGTTTGTTTTATTATCAAAAGTGAAATTATTGTAGAACAAGTATGAAAATTTGAATTTTGCAGAATTGTTAATAAAATATTTCCTAAACTTATTGTAAGCTTGCAATTTATAATGTAAATCGATCAAAAATATTCACCTACAAAAAGTTTTCATACACACAGTAATACAATTGGTTTACTTAATTTTATGTTTAGAAATTTGAGAATTTTTAAGAGTAACAAAAATATATAACCCGATAATTAATAACGATATGATGTTACCTTAATATTACTACAGTTTCATTACAATTTTAAATCTTTGTTAAAACACTATTCAATTTCACACTGTGCATATTTAAATCTTATTTAAACATCGAATTACACGTTCAAAGACCGTCAAAAATAAACACCTTTCTCTTTCCAATAAAAAAAAAAAACAAATTCAAGAACTCTGAAATTATGATCACTATTCTTCACTTTTATGAAAATAAAATATCACCAAAAATTATTCGATACCCCTTTTCTCGTATATTTTTATTTCTGTCGATATGGTTATTTCACCAGAAGCGAACATAATGGGAACACATTGTCGAACATTGCCGAAGTTCGCAAGTTTCGTGAAACGCGTTTCACTCGACTGTACGTAGCAACGCACTCGTTTAAAGATATCGAGAAGACCGCAAGATCGATGATCGCAAATATCTATTACATAACTGGCTCACTCCGTACCCTGGTGGCTGCTACCATGAGAAACCGCAGGGAAATACGAAGAATGTGGCACCAGAAATTCTAGAGAAATAAGTACGGAGCAGTCCCGCTATATGGCTGCCTTTTATATGGCACGGTAAGTGAGCTCTGCGTACGCTCTCGAACACTAGTGTGACTTATCTGACAACGTAGCGGGCATTGATGTTCAGAAACTTCAAATTTGGAAATATTAGGCTGAGAAAATTTCAAATTTGGATATTCAGAAAATCAGAAATTCTAATGCTTCAAATTTGGGTAGGTTGCAGTTCAGAAATTTCAAGATCAGATATTTAGGAATCTGGTAATTTAGAAATTTCAAATCTGTGCACGTAGAAATTTAGAAATTTCAAATTTGTGTGCGTAGAAATTTAGAAAATTCAAATTTGCACATCTGGAAATTAAAAATTTGAAATTTGGCACGTGGGAATTGAAAAGTTCCGAATTTGGTTTCGTCAGAATTTAGAAATTTCAAATTTGTGCACGTAGAATTGTAAAAAATTTATATTTATGCACGTAGAAATTTAGAAAATTCTAATTTGAACGTCTGGAAGTTAAAAATTTGAAATTTTGGCACGTGGGAATTGAAAAGTTCCGAATTTGGTTTTGTCAGAATTTAGAAATTTCAAATTTGTGCACGTAGAATTGTAGAAATTTCAAATTTGTGTGCGTAGAAATTTAGAAAATTCAAATTTGCACATCTGGAAATTAAAAATTTGAAATTTGGCACGTGGGAATTGGGAAATTCCGAATTTGGTTTCGTCAGAATTTAGAAATTTCAAATTTGTGCACGTAGAATTGTAAAAAATTTAAATTTGTGTGCGTAGAAATTTAGAAAATTCAAATTTGAACATCTGGAAATTAAAAATTGGAAATTTTGGCACGTGGGAATTGAAAAGTTCCGAATTTGGTTTTGTCAGAACTTAGAAATTTCAAATTTGTGCACGTA
The DNA here is from genome assembly GCA_945859595.2 of Megachile willughbiella. NCBI lineage: Eukaryota > Metazoa > Arthropoda > Insecta > Hymenoptera > Megachilidae > Megachile > Megachile willughbiella. The sequence continues at coordinate 8,580,430 of OX243807.1, forward strand.
GAATTGTAAAAAATTTAAATTTGTGTGCGTAGAAATTTAGAAAATTCAAATTTGAACATCTGGAAATTAAAAATTTGAAATTTCAACACGTAGGAATTGAGAAATTCCAAATTTGGTCTTGTCAGATCATAGAAATTTCAAATTTGGTTTTGTAAGAATCCAGAAATTCCAAATTAAGTCATATAAGAATTTACAAATTCAAAGGACATATAACTTAAAAACCTCAAATAACATAAAAAATTCCACACATTTCAAATTTCAGTAATTAACAAGTCTCGACTTGACCATTCATGAATATACAAATTTCACGTCTGACAATCTACAAAAAGTTCCGAATCTGATCAGTCGATAATTAAAAAAATCTCCAAAATCATTCCAAAAATATTTACGAGTATTTGCAAACTAAAGATATGAAAATGTCGAAAACTTTCGTATATCTCCCACCATTTGCGCTTCTGTAAACTATACGAGGGCCATATAGCGAGACTACGCTACGGATCAGATCTCACCTGACGGAATCGATTGCGCATGCGCCAGTCACTCCCGAGGAACTTCCTGTACGCTCTCGGAGCGTTCCGGCGTTTCCTTGGAGACGATCCTTTTGCTCGAAAGATCGAAACGAATGGAACTCGCGATCGAGGTTTTCAACAGCAATTCGCTGGAACGACTGACTTGTCTGATGAAGCGTTCATCAGCGAACCTTTGCCCGGCTCCGTATCTCTGCGGTTTCTTCGTGATCACGCACGTTCATGGCCAACGGACGACATAGCGAGATGATTGCTTCTCGGTTGCTACTCTCGCATTTAATACAATCAATTTTTACACTTTATTTAGCCTTGCACGTATCTGATCTCGAAACTTATCTAAAAAGATGATTCACTCGAAAATGTTTTTACTACCGTTTTTCGTTTGCTAATCTGTGAAATACAGACATTCTGTGTGAGACTAATATGCAATTTGTATCGATTGAAAGTAGTCATTGTTGAATAAAAATTGTAAATAAATTATGTAAGTTGTGAATACGTTAATAATGTTCATTGACGGACACGAGGATCAACGGTGATCGGTGCGAGTAGAATTTTAAAATCTTGATACTTTATGTAAATAATATGGTATTGATATATGTACTGTGTTCACTGTTCGTTTAATTCAATTTTTTTTAAATTCTCTAATTTATTAAAAATCTTAAACTATAGCAGGTAGGTCACATGAAAAGACCGGTGGAAAATGGACTTGCTGCGCAATCTAACCAGGAAGTGTATAACTGTGATGAAAATATTTCATTCAGAAGGTAAAATACTGGTTACTGTAAGCCAGTAAAGTATCCATCATGCACATGACAGTATTTTTACAAAAATTCCTTACTGATTTATTAATCGCGAGAATAATTGCATCTCGATGATTAATCGAGAACAGGTAACATTTTACTAAGTAAATGCCGTGTAAATAAATGAAATGAAGTGTCTTGTTTCGGAATGTGAATGAAGAAAACTCTCAATCGCAAATGATCTGAGAAAGAACCTCGCACAATTTTAATTTTCGTCAATTTTATATTTGGGGTATGATTGCGTATGTTGCTATGCCAAATAGAGAGGTGTATAGAGCCTACAACAAGAGATAACCCCTTAATATAATTAGTATAGCTTCAGAAGATGTTGTTTTAAATAAATATTAATTTTATTCGAGCTTTGTTGGGTTTGGTTTTTTGAAAATTTATATTTTTTCATGTGCTGACCGAAAACGGTACACGTGGCGCCATCTAGCGGCGAAACAGATGAACTAATCGAAAAAAATGCATGTTCAGATACGCATATAAGGAAATTACAAAAAGTCATATATCGTAACTTTGACCACATATTACGCTTCCTGAGACATTTTTAAGCAAATTTTCATTAGCATTTGATGCATTTTATTGCCGATTAAGGCTAAAAAATCAATTTTTATTGAATTAGGTCCAAAACGGTACAGGTGGCGCCATCTAGCGGTGACAACTGGAACTACAAAATCACAAAATTGCAATTTTCTGCAAAATTAGCGTATTTTACGCATATTTGAGGGTCACATATCACTCTATGATCTCTCTAGAACTGAAATAATGCCACAAGAACTTCCTTAGAACGCTAGAAACGAAAATAAAAAAAAGGTCATTTTATGGACCAAAAATTGCAGCGCCATCTAGCGGTGGAACAGGTGAACTAATCGAAAAAATCGTATGTCCAGATACGCATATTGGAAAAATATAAAAACACATATTTCATGACTTTCTCGACATATTATGTTTCCTGAAACATTCTGGAGTAAATTATTACTAATACTTAATGCATATTATTGCCGATTAAGCCCAGAAAATCAATATTACCGAAGGGGTATTATTCCGAATTTGCCTTCATTAGTTCCTACCTTTCACCGCTAGATGGACGGCAATTTTTTACTCCATGCAGTGGACTATTTTTTTATTTTCGTTTCTAGTGTTCTGAGGCAGTTCTACTAACATTATTTTAGTCCAGAACAGATTCCCAAGCAGTATTTTAGCGTCAGAAATGCATAAAATGCGCTAATTTTGCAGAAAATCGCAATTTTGTGATTTTGTAGTTCCACCTGTCACCGCTAGATGGCGCCACCTGTACCGTTTTGGACCTAATTCAATAAAAATTGATTTTTTAGGCTTAATCGGCAATAAAATGCATCAAATACTAATGGAAATTTGCTTAAAAATGTCTCAGGAAGCATAATATGTGGTCAAAGTTACAAAATATGACTTTTTATAATTTCCTTATATGCGTATCTGGACATGCATTTTTTTCGATTAGTTCATCTGTTTCGCCGCTAGATGGCGCTGCACTTTTTGTCCATAAAATGACCTTTTTTTTATTTCTTTTTCCAGAGCTTTCAGGAAGCTTTCATGATATTATTTCACTTCTGATTTGATCATATAACAGTATACAAGTCTCAGAAATACTTAAAATTCGCTAATTTCGTCAAAAATCGCAATTTTATATTTTTGTAGTTCTACCTGCCACCGCTAGATGGACGGCAATTTTTTAGTCCATAGTCCATCCATTACCGGAAGTCCTAGAATGGTAATTCTAACTCCTGGCTCAGAGGGAAACTTCCTTAGGTTCTGGAGAACAACAATTGCATCATTTATAACTCGAACACCTTATTTTACTCAACCAAACTATTCTCAATTTTAAACCATCCTTAGGTTAATCCTAATTAGCCTAAGGATTTCTGTATTATGTGCCACTATCTAGCGATAGAAAATGAGAACTAATTAAAGTACAGTTTTAAAACTGTGTAGTTGTTATAATAAATGTGTAATTTATTATATACTTCTTTCTGACTTTGGTGTGATCGTAGAACAATTCGTAAGCATCAACATGACATATAAATGTCTTATAGAATATAATCTAAATATGAATTTTGAAAAACATTTAACAAGGAATCTTCGAAAATATTAAAAAAATGTTTAATCTAAACCCTATTGCATAAAAGAGTGGAATACGGGTAAATTAATAACAACAATAATTGCCGTAATATTCATACTCTATTTACTCTTGAGAATCTAAAGAAAAAAAAATTGATACATAATTTATTCATGATGATTGAGAATCGATTATTTCAAAGAACACGCATTATTATAGTCACAAACACGCAGCAAATTATAAGCGTACAATTATTGCTTACGTGTTAGACCCTCTTTCATTCGTTGTCTCTCATTCGCTCTCGTCCATACAATTTTACAAATTTTCTCCTTTCGCGTTGCTTTTGCTTACAACGTGACTAACAAACACGTAGCGCTTGGAGATACACTTTGCGTTTTGTTCGCTAAGCAATTCGAGCAATCCTCTGTTTTCGTCTCAAGTTCATATCGCTGTTTTAAGGCCATTCTTGTTTCTGAAAGACAGATCATGGAGATGCGAAGACCTGAAAACGTGCTTGAAGCAATCAAAGACCAAAATCGAGCGATCCTTCGCATCTCCAGAATTCATGCGATTGCGTGAAACAGAAGTCGTCGAATAATAATTCTGCGTATCGCCGCCTCGGTTCAATCTCAAAACCACAACCGCGTCTACGAATGTACAATTATGCGACAAAAATCGTACAGTGTATTCTCGCGCAGAGTCGACAGTTAAGATAAAATAAAAATAAAAGATGAATATAAAACTTGTAAAATTCAATTTAATCTTGTTTTAAGATATACTTGGCATACAACATCATTCTGCAACGGGGAAAATCAGTGTTTTGTGACATATCATTCGTTTTGTTTCACGATTGCACAAGATAAAATGGTTTGAACGCATATTTAATTATGTTCATAATTTCTGAGAAAACTACAACGAGGTACGAAAGTACAACATGATTGAGCTATCGGCAATAAAACGGTGCATTTATAAACGAAAAAACATTCACACATTAATGAACATAGTTAACGTAACTTCACTGTATAACAAAGTGGACTCGGATAGTGTCCAAACATTCCTCTTTTTTTTCTTTTTTTCATATTTTTAATGACTTGTCGATGTTCAGAACTCTACCGTTATTTCGTATTACGATAAAGAACTATGACAATACGTGAACCGCTAACTTTGCTCCTTTCTTAATAATAATTACTCGTCATAGGATACAAGTTATTCAAGTGCATTATTTCCTCGTACTTCCTATCCTAATCACGTGCTGATCTCAATGAACTTCGTAACAAAATGCAGGCGCAAAAATGCTTAAATAGCTATACAAAGTAGTTTAATAATTATGCAACTGATACTGTAGTTTATTAATTATGCCGGTACTTCTACTGGCTCGCTAAACATAATAAACTGAAACGCACTTGGACAATTTGCTGTTGTTCTTTCGTTTGAATGATTGTACAAAAAGGTAAAGTTAGTATTCCTCCTCTTCATCCGGCGCGAGACCATCGCCTTCCAATTCTTCGGGTGGCGCAAATCCTTCCTGTACAACATAATTCGGAGACTTTTTGATTAAATTAAAAGTAATTGCTTTATACGTAAAAAACTCATCACCGAATTCTAAAATTTAGACATTTAAAATTTCTTAAAATTTATATACCTCTGTTGCGTAAAGGACTTCTAAGATTTTCTGTACTATTGATCGAGGGTCTCCATTATTGTCATAATCCTGGCACATAACTTCAATATCACGCAATTTTCCAAAATAGAAATCTCTTTCCTTCTCCAACCCGTCAAGCGTCATTTTCATTTCCATCAACTATAATAAATTACCATCATTTTTACCGAGGATGTATCAAACTATTATCGCAAACATTTTTGGAACTTATTGTACCTGTGCACTAAGCTCCTCCACTTTACCAGTATCTGCACGATTTCCAATTCCTCCTGTTTTCACTTGTGGACGATGGGGTGGTGCTTTGTTAACTATATTCGAAATTTTAGCATATTATTATCTCTTATATATCTCATTCATGATTACTTCTACTATATATACATTAAAAAAAAAAAAAGACAAGATTACTTAACGATAAATCTACTTTGACACGAAAACAATGCTGTGTAAACATTTATGCAAGCAGTGTATATATTCTGATGAAAAGCATAACAATTTATACCGAGAACTGTACAACGGGAACAAAGCAGGTATCGAATACGGTTATGCACGATAAATAAAATAAACTATGTATTTAAATCTTCTGAAGTTACGGTCAAAATATTTTGTGAAGAACGTCTTTAATATTTATGAATTATTATACTTCATGCAATAGTTAACTGATTTACTGATTTATAACATTAATAAAATACAAAATACAATTTTTTGAATAGTTAAATGAAGGATGGACAACCGAACTGTTCTAAAAGGTCTAAACTGGTTTACTCATTGTTTCAGTAAGAAATACCAACACCTTAACAAATACTCTCTTTATGAATACCTTCCTTTAAACTGTTCAATAATAAAACAAAAAGAAATTGAAAAATAAAAATACAAATATGAGATTATAAAAAAAAGTAATTACTAGTCGTGTTGTTAGCTGCAGGTGCAGGAAGTGAAGATCCTTGACCTGAAGTAAAATTCTATTTCTTATTTCATTAGGTCACAATAAATCTGTTATAATTTTTATATATAATGTATAATATCACTTAAGAGGATTTAAATAAAGCAAAGCAAGTTAATGATTTATCATGATCTTTAATAACTCTGTTCATAGTATTAAAGATCATTAGTATATAAGCAAAACCTGAACAAACTGTTCACAGATTAGAAAGAAACCACTGTTAATTTTGTAATTATTTCTTGATTCTGCATCACGTTTAATGACACAATTTCAAATTGTACAAAAGAAAAAAGAATGTGAAGTAATATACCAATACGACCAGCTGGTTTAGACGAATTTACATCACGTGGTGTCGTGCGTTTTGCATTAGTGCCATGCGGTGCATTGTTTCCACCACTACCCATAGGTTCTCCTCCTCGCATAGCAAGTGCATCGTATGGCTCTGCTCTGGAGTAGTTTGCATCAAAGAATTTCTTGAACCATTGTAAAAATTCAAAGTTATCTTGGAACCTGCCTTTCACCAGCCTATCAATTGGAACAATCTGCAAATGATTAGCAAAAAAGCATGTGGAACAAAAGAAAAACGAAACTGAAACCTTAATAAGTTACAGAAAATGGAGTAAAGTCAAAAACTGATCTATTAAAACATTGTTTAGCAGTAAATGTCAACAACTTTCTTATTGAATTATATAAAAATAACAAAAATCGATACAGTAAACAAAGATATCAAGTTACAGGGATTAAGTAATCATGGTGTTCTAAATATATAAAGATTATATCTAGCAAGTAAATCCAGTTTATATTACATCCTCTACACGATATTTTGTCCCCTATTTGAGTGTATTTATAAATTGGTGTAATAAATAAATGTGTTTATATTTCTTGCAATTAAATGCAAAAGATATGTGTGTTAACGCAAAATTAAAGATGACGATAAAACAAAAATATTCTACTTACACTTGAAATAAACAAACAATATACTAAGAAATACTGTGCTATAATTTCAATTTGTGTATCTGTACATTTAAACGTGATTAAAATCGCAAAAGCATAAAGTGCTTCCTACTTTACTGTAGATATGAAATGCTTTATTGGTTCAATTACGCACAGCCAGAGTAACTTTCTATGCAGCGCATAATACTTTCTTGAACTATAAAGACAACGATATAAGACATGCAAAAGCAACACTAATGAACTGACACGATGTTGCTATACCCTGCTGTTGGCGGGGGACAATATTACGTTGTTGAATATGCTTTTGCTGCATTTGCATCTGCTTTGATTGAGGAGGTAAAGGTACCAATTGAGGATTTGACAAGTTATGCGTCCCATCAACACCAGAACCCAATGGTACACAGCCACGAGCCTCATAAGCATCGTACTCGCGGCCATCATAATTCGCATCAAAGAATTTTTTGAACCATTGTAAAAACTCAAAATTGTCTTGAAAGCGGCCTTTTACTAATTTGTCCACTGGTATTACCTGAACCATTTTCATAACAGTAGGATTACATTTTTGTGCTTATCGCATTTAATGCAATACTTTTCTATCGTGTAATGTGAGCCCATGTTATAGTGAAACAAACTGTTTCATTATTTTAATTTTAAATTATTTTTTCTCTCAACTGTACTAAAGAACCAATATCAAAAATAAAGATTTTCTAAATTTGTGCCAATCCAACATTTTCTAATTAAAACTAATTTTTTATGAAGTATAATATGTTAAAACATTTTAATGATTATAATCCTTAGTTCTCTCATCTAAGAATTACAAACATTTCAATCGCTTACCTTATCTACATTCATCTTTTTAAAACCCCCTTGCAAAATTTTAAAATTTTGTATATATTCATGCTCAAGGTTGGTCTTGAATTTGACCCTCTTCAATGGTACACTCCCAGGAAAAAGCATATCCATGAACTGACAATAAACCGCTCCAGTGCATAGCTCTTCTATTTTGGTGAACGACGATTGCAAGCAATCATTTACCCAAGCTAACATATCATGTCGGCTTAAGTTCTCAGTTGTCACATTCGTCGCATAGACATTAACAGCCATGTTGTTATCTTCTTTTCAGTCAGTGGCTAAAACAAAATGATTCATAAATGATAATACATACAAATGAAGTATACGTTATCAACATGCTGATACTGTGAAAAGATATGTATGTTACATATAGAAAGGGTTCAAAAGCCCGCGGTTAAACTCAGTGGCTTAGTTATAAGAAATCAATGGGTTATCAGAAAATGGTCACTGATATTCCTTAAACGGTCGATCTCAAAGCGGACTTAAAAGGAATCACATTCCGTTTGCTTTTTTGGCTCGAAACATTGGGCCGTCGACATATTCGGGGTTCTTTCTTCGACGTGCCATGACTTCGATACACGGATATTTTCTCAAGACGTAACACTAGCCACTGGTTCCGAGCTTAAAAACGCATTAAAGTATTTTTCAAATATTTTTAATCCTCAAAATACCCGTGGAAAAACTTACCGAATATCGCGGAAACACCGTAACACCAATCGGGAGTGGTTCCCGCACGCAGATGACAAATGTGTAACTAGATCGTTCAAATGCGCACACAACGGAAACTTCTAACGGTTCCTTCGACAATGATTGGACGATGCACATGTACCGCACTAGATTTGACCAAAAAGATCCTACGATACTCGCAAAGATACTTCTTTTTTCACGTTTTCTTATAAAGCATCTATTTTTACCGCGTACCCGATAAAGCTGTTCCGTGCGGCTAACCACGTAGCAACAACAATTTCTCTACGCGTCTGTCAAAGGAATTAACAAACGACTACAACCGCACTCTAGAGATTTCAGCCGGTATGCGAGTTCGTTGCTCTGAGAGATACGTTCAAAATCGAAGAATTCGCGATATCCGTTACTGGACGAGATAAAATGTTAAATCCTGGCTCATACTGTATCCCTTATTTCCATTCCGGCGAATTTTCATTCGCCAATCACAACGGACTTCTTGGACAAAAAATTTACGCGAAAAATTGTCCCAAGTTTTACCATAGACAAAATATTTGTAGAGTAGATCCATCATTCAATGCTATTTTTTGTCTTGCACCTCGGGGAATCCTTTAATTTTCATGTCACAACCTACTTTATCAGCCGAGATTGAAATTACGCTACAGCGTAACTTATTCATGATAATAAATATTACATTACATTTTTAATATAAAAAGCATTACAGATAATAAAGATGCAATCGTTAAATTATTATTAAATTTATTTATACGCTTATTTATAAGAATGTCAAAAGATACAGTAAAGAACAAATATAAATCTGTCTAAGAATATATACGTTTTAAGTAGGCATTTTAAAACATGCCCACGTGTTAGACGTGTGTGATTTCTTTAAATATGGGGTAGATTTAGTATGATATGGAATATGCCAATAATTATTTTGCTTCAGAACATATGAATCTACAGGCATATCTTTATGTAATTTGTGTAATATGATTGAATCTTTACGCAAAGTGTACTGATGCACTAGTTGCCACCTCTTAAAAAGAACTTCCAATTCAAGATTATTAAAGGTAAATTGATGTTGGCGCATTAAATCCTTGGAGATGATATTAGTATCATTTCCACTTGAAAATGTAGCATATAATACAAATGCATCATCATTTGATCTAAAACATGAAAACAAAATAAGTACCTATATGCGACAAACATTAATGTGGTACATTAAAGCACATACAAATTATTCACGAAGAAATAATCTGCAACATTCATCAAATCCAATTTCATGATGGTTTTCTTAAGATGATATCTGCCAATAACAAGCGTCTTTTTACCTTTTTCTTTTAAATTATGAAGAAGTGATGCAAGCTGAAATAAACAGATCAATTTATACTATAGTAAAACATATGTTTCTCTGAATAAATTTAGTTCTTACCTGCTCCTTGGAATCTATAATGCCACACATAACATTTAATCCATCAATAACATAGTCATATTTGCGATTCTTTATAAACTTTGTAAAGGCTTCCAATTCTTTTGGATCTGATATTCTGTACGCATCATTAGTGATTACATTTTTTACAATTACATCATGTAGACTATCAAACTCCTCTTCAGAAAGCTTTATCTCCTCTAGTATTTGATGGCATCTGTTGCACTGTAAACTAAGTGAAATAAAACAGGAAAAATGAAAGTGAAAACAAAAAGAACTTGTAAAAATATATGTGTGAAAACTCCAGACTTACTTTGATATGGTCGTTAATTGTGCAGACCAGCCTAATTCATTACAACCATTCATATATTCTTTTATATTATACTCTACTGGTTTTATACCATATTTCCTCCATAATAAAAACAACTTCTCAATGTTTTCAGTAAACGTATTTCTGTCCCGTAAACAGGCTTTTAAATAAGTATTATATATATTGTGTTTAAGGTATGAACGCTTTCGCAGTGCAGTATCTAAATATTCATGTGCCATTGTAAAATTACCATTTTCCAGTAAATAACTAATAATTGCTTGATAAGCTTGTAAAAGAATTCTAGAGTCATGAGATTCAAAATCTTTTATGACCATAATGGCTTTCTCGAATTCATCTAGTTTACAGAAACATTTAACAAGACTGTTAGCTACATTATCTGATAAAAGTTTACACTCGTCCATAATTTTCTTGCAAATGCTTAAAATATGTACTTTTTCCTCATCTGTAAATGTTTTTTTCAAAAGATACAATGACAGATAGTCTGATAAAACAGATACAGGAATATTATAGTTATTAGCTTTTAAAAATTCATAATAATTTCTTGCTGCTTCCACAGACTTCTCAACCTCGAATAATGCAAAAACTAATGAGTCAACATTACTGTGACACTTGTTATCCAACAGCATTATATTTCTCATACTTTCCCATGTTTCTTTTGATACATTATTTGGTTCTATTAGTACATTTGAAAACTTTTCCATCAAAGTATTCCTGTATTGATCTAATCTTTTTATTTTAAAGGGTATGTAAAATCTTTTGCAGCTTATGTTTAAATACTGGACTTGGAATAAACATGACAGTTTCTTAAAAAGCGCCATTTAAAAGATATTAAATTTCGTTGATAAAAGAGGACATTCAAAAAGACATTTTACTGTTCTTTAATTACTATTTAAAAATAGTAATTGTTCATTTCAATATTTCAACTCTTATATTTATATTACATTAACTTACAGAAACAATTCCGTAACTGAATTGTACTTCGTTCTGATTGTATTTTTTATTTATACACTTATTCTAATAACTTTCTTCCAGAAAACAATTAAAATATGAATAAAATATTTGCAATTTTGTTATTCGCAGTAACACTACGAATCTACTTATGCATAGGTTAGAAATAACACAAACTACACGTGGTTCTATATCATGTAGAGAAATATCTCATAAATCCCAGGACCGCATTAAGCAAAATAAGTGCATAAGAACTACACATTACTAAAACCCATTCAAAGTAACTTGTTTTTAAAAACACTTTGATGCCAGGATATTATGAATAAATTTACAAATATTATATCAAAAACTTTTAGTTTCTAAACACACTACTGTCCTTTACTTTATATTATTTTGTAACCTCAAACCATAATTGATGAATTAATACAACTTTATACATTGTGGTTTTCCTAATGTCAGTTTCATTTTTGTTTCATTCTTGTTTACTTTTGCTTTTTTTATGTAAGCACAGGGCTCGAAAAATGTTAGTATACATTCCTAGTGAATAATCCTTTTACTTTCATGTTATGCTGTTACATCATTTTTAGTTCGGGATTCACACTGCTAGATGGTGTTTGTTAAATTTTTAATTTACGCGCAAAGTACGAGAAACTAAATTCATAGAGTAACTAACAGTACTTAGATTATTAGAATATGTTTATTCTTCACCAAAGGTATAATGTTAACGATATTTTAAAACAACACAAAATGCCTCGAAGAGGGTAAAAAAATGACGTAAAAACATTCTCCGTGTCTTTGAAAATAAAGAAAATAATTTGGATGATCATAATTATTATCCCACCCGATATGCAGAGAATCGATTTAAATTGCAGCACACATCCCTCACTTAAAGCAGCATGCGATAAATTAAGAGGCAACGGATGGGCAATTGAACGCAAATATATTTATTATATTTCCAACACAATTCTGCAATATAACCATTCCTTGGCAATATATTTTTTTGTAGACGTGTGCAACTGTAGAAAGTTGCTTCGATAAATTTCAGGTTAGGTTGTGTCGAATGCAACGGCATAATGTAAACATTATTCTCCGGACCAACGATCCGAATTTTCTCCGGACGTGTCTCTCGCTTTATTGCATCAGCGTTGGGTGATCTGGTTCGCGATGACAAGTGTTTTCCGAGACGACTTATAAAGGGAACTGATAGCACAAGATATAGTTCAGTCTCGTACGTCATCTCGAGCAGATCGTGCGCCCCAGTTTCACTTTGATCTGTGAGCGAATGTGCCGCGAAATTCTGAACGATTTTCTCGAAGGACAAAAAGGGGGGAAGCAATTTATAATCGAGGGAAAGTGAAATAAAATTCAGGTAAGATCCTCCGGGAATTGTTATACGACGGATAACACTTGGCCAAGGTAGAATTAAACGGTATAACGTTGACCATTGATTTTAATCAATTTGTAACATTGTTTCGGCGATGACCTCGTGATAATGGCGGAAGTCACGTGAGAACCCCTAGGTTCAAGATCCTCGGACACGAACTCTTTTGTGCGTGTTAAGTCCCTGATAACACGACAGCCTTTGTGGAGAGCTGAAGAATTATCTGTCTGAATTATTAGCGTTATCTGAAAAACATTTACCTACAGAGTGGCTCGTTACGAACGGAACATTTTCTTGCCAGAGTTTATACACTTATTTTGTTTATAAATTTATTACATTTATTTTATATGATATCCTTTACCATTATTATTTTTATATCCTCTTTATTTATTAGGTAAATTATTTCTACAATTTTCATTTAACTGTACTCTTATTTTATTTCCAAAATTTATTTCTGAAAACGATTGTATTTTTATCTAATTTTTTCCAGTTTTGGGATCTACTGGAATTAAACTGACATTCTAAAATTTCTAAATGCAAGATGGTAAATTTAAAAAATTCTAAATTTGCATTGTGAAAAACTGGAAATGGTATTAATACAGAAATTTACGACGAAGATTTTTAGCAGTATAATTGAAAAAATGTAAAACTTTTCTTTATGTCGCAACACGATTACTATATTAATGACGTCAAGCATCATTGAAAGTAACACTATACAAAAATTGAAAAAAAGACAGAATTATCGACGCAATTTTACGTAATATAGTGAATTCTCGATGATCGATAATTCGCTTGATGTGTGCAAAATTGCTGCGTGTAATTGTATACATTATAATGCACACGTGGTTGACTTATCACGATATCACAAACACAGCTGCAACATTAAAAACACTTCGTGGCTAACAACGAAAATGATCTTGAAATTTTTTGCAATTAAATTAAATACGAGTCGATTAGATCACATTTAAACGGTACTATTTTCGTTAATCAACTTCGATTACCAATCACGAAATTAATATTAATTTGACTGTTTTTATCAACATCATAAAGATTTATCGCGTTTATGTAACAGCTGAAAGTTAATTGGATGTGAAAACTATAAAGATAAATAAATTTTGCATGTGTAATACAAGGAAAAGTTAGGTAACATCAGAGATGAGTTGTAAACATTAACTGAACATTAAACATTAATTTTTATTAAAGTTTAGATAATATCTATTAAATATTAGATGTGCTGACAATATTTATTAAATATTAGACGTATTGACAAACATGTTCTTGTTAAACAGAACTGTTTTTCAAAATGGCGGAGCAGAGGTTACAATAATTTTCAGAAATGTTAAATAACGATAATATCAATATTTACATATTTTTAAAATCAATCATATCTGACAAGATGTCGATAAACATTGTAGATAAATGTGTTCATCTCTCTCTCTTGCCTTCTATTTCATATTTCAAACGAAATGTCAAATTTTCGTTCACAAACAAGTTAATGAAAGTTACATACTCATTTGCTTAGTCACGATGTTTTGAAATATTCATCTAAAAATGTCTGTTACGAACGATAAATAAATTTACCATGACCTATTAATCCTCACATTGAACACATGAAAAATGTTGCTGGTCATTTTATTTTTCTTGTGTATTCAATCTTTATGACATCTTGCCCCTTTTTATTGGACGTTCATTTGATAATATTATACATTAATCTAATCATTAATTTTTACTGTATTATAATTAATGCGATCATTAATTTATATACTGTAACCATTTCTTCCTACTATGTCTAATCATTCATTTTCACTAAAATAGGCAATAAGTCTATGTAAAAATTATATTATTTGAAATATGTCTATGTAAAATACAACATTTAATTATATCTGACATACTTAAATATCCAGAGCTAAGTGAGTTAGCATATTGCAACAATTTCGAAAATAATTATTTGAATTTCAGAAATTTTTATCTCTTTACTTGATCTCGCTTATCATTTTGAGTATCGATTAAAAAATTTCCTTACTTCCCCCACCTTTAACATAAATCAACACGTGGGAGGAGATGTCGGATAAATCATATATTAAAATGAGACCGAAATATCACGATTTCATTTTGCACACAGTGTTTATGCGTGCAAATGATAAGCAAAAAACACCAGCATACGTTGAACAAATTCTTTGTTTTATCGCACAAACATTATACAGTCACTTGCGTTTTTTTGATCGAGTTACTTTGCTTTTCCTTGTCGGGACGCTGCACTTCCTTGAGGTTTCTTCGAAGTAAGATTCTGTTCTTTCTTTTGGAGCTGTTTTGTTATATTTACGATTGCTGGATTTAATTGCGGGATATTTTTTTTTAGCATTATTGTGGTGGGAAAATTTAGAAATTTTTGAGATTTTAAGTTCTCAAATTTAGAAATTTTCGAGTTCTCAAATTTGGATGTTTTCAAGTTCTCAAATTTACAAATTATCAAGTTTGCAAAATTAGAAATTTTCAAGTTCTCAAATTTGGAAATTTTCACCTTCTCAAATTTACAAATTTTCAAGTTTGCAAAATTAGAAATTTTCAGGTTGCAAAATTAGAAATGATCAAATTCTTAAATTAAAAAATTTGCAAGTTCTTAAACGTAGAAATGTTCACCTCCTCAAATTTACAAATTTTCATCCCCTAAACGTAAAAATTTCACCTTCTCAAATTTCAAAATCTCTCAATTTATCGACTGATAAGTATATAAAAGAAACCTAAATAACTTAAGTAACCTAAGATAACTCTCCTCATAATATGAATTATTTAGTATTACTTACTAAACTATTTATTAAATCCTCCAACTGAACCATTGTATTTATAATTAATTACTTTTCCAGATATTCATGGAGAACTACACGTCAGACTCCAGCGACTCAGACTCCAGCGCCAAGACCCTGGACTTATCTTACCTGATGCTGGATCCTCAAGTCCTGAACGACCATTTTATGAACGCAAAATGTCCAGAACAAGTAGACACTCTGTTGCTCCATCAAAACCGATTGCCCAGTGTTCCACAGAACATCGTCAGATTTACAAACTTAAACTCGTTGGATATATCGAACTGCGGCTTGAACGAGCTGCCAGATTTCCTCGGGGACTGTCCGTTGTCCTGTCTGGTGGCCAAACACAACAATCTGACAAACGATTCGCTACTCAAGTGTTTCGAGAACCTGTCGGGTCTTAGGGAGTTGAATCTCAGCGGGAATAGGTTGACGGATTTCCCTGATCAGATTCTCGATCTGACGGAGCTCAAGTATCTCTATCTGGGCGGTAATTACATCACGGAGATCAGCAAGGATGTTTGGAAACTGCAGAGGTATTGGTTTTGGTGCTGTTTGTATGGGGAATTTAGGGGGTTGGGAAATTTGGAGATTTAGGAAATTTAAAATGTTGGAAAATTTGGGAATTTGGAAACTTGAGATTTGTAGAATTTGGGGAATTGGGGATTTGGAGATTTGTAGAATTTGGGGAATTGGGGATTTGGAAATTTGGCAATTTAGGAATTTAGGAACTTCAGAATTTGAGGATTTTGGGATTCAGTAACTTTGATGTTTGAGGATTTGGAGATTTAGGGATTTAGTAATTTCAGAGTTTGGGAACTTGAGAATTTGGGGATGTAGAGCTTTGGGAGTTTAGGGAATTTGGAATTTGAGGAATTTGGGAATTTGGGGAATTTGGGGAATTTGAGGAATTTGAGGATTTTAGAAATTTTGAAAATAGAGGAATTTAAGAACTTGAGCATTTGAAGATTTAAAAATTGAGGGATTTGAATTCTGGAACTTAAGAATTTTGGGATTTAGTGAGTCAGTAATTTGAGAATTTGGTAACTAGAGAACTTGAGGATATAGTGTCTTTGCAAGTTTAAACATTCTACAATTTGTAAATAAAAAATTGGACAATTTAACAGTTTTCAATATTAAAAATTTACATAACAATTTCATGGTTTCTTTCAGGTTGCACGTGTTATCGATGGGAGGCAACAGGCTAACGGAAGTGCCATCAACATTAGGGGAGCTGAAATCCCTCCAGGCGTTGGTATTATGCGATAATATGCTGGAGAACATACCTAGCTCCATAGCAAAGTTGACGAATCTGAAATCGTTACTGCTTCATAAAAACAGACTGAGGACACTGCCGACTGAAATTATCACCTTGAGGTGTTTAACTGAGGTACCTGTTCTACCTTAAAATCTTCTCCTATCACTTTACGTCGACAAAACATACATGGTGCTTCTTCAAATTACTTTATATAGCTTAGAACGCACCAGGTGCGTCATTAAACTTTGTTGTATCGCATAGGAGACTCACCTGGTGCGTCCTGGATTATATCACGTATGTATACGACGCACCAGGTGAGTCATCAAACTGTACTGTATTAGATTACGTATAGTACCACATAGTTGATAAGTCATTGTATTGTATTTACAGTATAGGTACATATGACGCACCAGTTGCGTCACCAATTGCATTGTGTAAGTAGTATATGACATACAGGGTGTGTCCACAATTTCTATTACATTGGACAAAGTAGAACGCACCTGATGCGTCGTCTCTAACATCGTATAGATAAGTGACGCACCAGGTGTGTCATCTAATGCATTATGTGAGCAATATATGACACACCTGGTGCGTCGTGCCTTGCATCGTATAGAGAGTATATGACACACAAGGTGCGTCATTAGTATATGTTATATTAGACAGAAGAATACGCACCAGGTGCGTCATTCCCTGCATCATATGTACAGTATATGACACACAAGGTGCGTCAAAAGTATCTAAAGTTCTATTACAGATAAAAATGAAGGTGGATAAGTTTACTAGAATTTGACTAAAGCATCAAATCCAGCAAGAAATTGTTGACTGTTCATTATAAATCACCGTCGTTGATTATTTATATGTATAATATATAACCTATTGCTTTTTCTGTGAATTCAGTTATCGTTGAGGGATAATCCGTTAGTAGTAAGGTTCGTGTCCGACATGACGCACAATCCGCCATCCTTGCTGGAGTTGGCCGCCCGAGTAATCAAGACCATCGACATCCAGTACGACGAGGAGAATTTACCAAGAAACCTAGTGGAGTATCTAAACAGCGGGCATCGTTGCGTCAATCCAAAGTGCAAAGGTCAGCGGCTAGTCGCGTTCAAAGTTCAAAGGTCTATTCGGCAACAATCGCGGCGCCAATGCGATCGCGCGCATCATTGTTCGACCATCACATTGTATCGGTCGCCGCGTTTTTCTCGCTGACTATTTTTACGCGTGCCAAGTAACGAGAAAAAGTTCACGAGATAAGCATTCGTTCGGGCTGCATTACTATTTGTTATTTCCTGAAACGCTGCGGTCACGGTTATCGTTTGTACTGCGTGCAGCTGACAAGATGGCTGACGAGATCGTGCAGTGACAGGAGTTTGCTTACTCTTGGTCTTTGATGCTTAAGAAATGTGCTGATAGTATAGTGTTGTATTGTCAACCTTGTTATATTGTCACTCTTCTTACTGCTCATATTGTAGATTAACTCAGTTTTCAGATTTGAGCATTTAGAAGCTTGATTATGTGGTGTTGCTGAAGAGTCAGCGATTCGAAATTTTGGGAAATTTAGAAATTTGGGGTCATGGAGAATTTAAAAAGGGTTGTAGACATTTACCTTACATGGTCATTTGTATATTGCATTCTCTACTATCATAAAACCAATGTTTCTTCATCAGTTTCTTATCTCTAGACCAGCTACCTCATCACATTTCAATACATATTGATTTTAATTTCTCTTACAGGTGTATTCTTCAACAACAGAGTAGAACACGTCAAGTTCGTGGACTTCTGCGGCAAATACCGTCTACCACTGTTACAATACCTCTGCAGCAGGAAGTGCGTAGAGTCACGTGACGGCGACGAAGTGGTCAGCGGCGCAATGATAAGAAAAGTACTGCTAGGTTGACGAAGCTGTTACTGCTATTTAGTTCCTTTCGTCATATGATCACGCGTTTGAAAAACGAATGAAGAGGATCATTACTGGGCGTTCGAGGTTAGGTTTCGTTGTCGCAATCAACTGCTGAAGTATATAGGATTCAGAATATGTATCAATCGTCTACAAATTCTTTTCTTCGAATTCGGTATTCGGAACGCGCTGCCATCGCTAGTTGCGTCGACTGGAGCTAGCGCAAAAACTAGTTACGTTAGTTGTACGATACTTGAAATGGAATTGGAAATCAGTTTTTGTATCGCTGCAGGTTTAGTCATCTGGGATCATTGGCGTAACTAGGATTCTTGTGTGGGATGGTTGGAAAGTTAGGAATTTATGAATTTGGGGATTTGGGGAGTTAGAGATTTGGAAATTTGGGAGTTTGAAAATTAGGGATTTAGAAATTTAAAAAATTGGAAATTATGGATGTAGAAATGTAAACAATTGGAAATTTGAGAATTTCTACATTTAGGATGTGGATAGAGTGTATTTGGAAATTTACCAATTTGCTAACCCAGTTATATGTTAATTTGAAAATTAGTAGCTTGCAAATGTCTAAGTTTCTAATATTGAATATCTAAAGTCCCACATCTCTAACTTCACCCAGGAAGCTCCACCACACAGCCAAGTTACGCCAACACGCGGAATAGCACCTTCGAACGCATAAATTTTTACAAAGGACTGCTACCTGCGTCTAAAAAAAGAATCTCTCGACCAGCCTTTTGTATTTCACGAAATAAACACGTTGTTGAGTTGAAACTCTGCTTTCGTCCTCGTAGATGAATGAACTCGTAGTCTGTTAACGTTATCGTTTTATTTCTTAAATAAACCACAAAATCTACAATAATAATAATTAATAATAATAATAAGAATCATAATAATAATAATAATATCATAAAGATCCCCCGTACAAACGGAGGTATTCGATCCTCGCATAAAACACATCCATTGATATTTCTACAGTTACCGATATCTGGCTGGTTCTCAATGCGAACCGTGTAAAACTGAAAACACATCCGACAAGTGAACGATAGCGAAGCGAACGATGTTGCTCGTTCTTTGTTCGTCGGTTGTCATTTGTTTTTTTTTTTTTTTTAAAGATTGCATAGAACATCGTTTTTCAATAACTCGTAGAGGTCAGGTGACAATCTCGTGAATATAGCAATCGTAGCAAGAGCTATTATTATTTGTATTCTTTTTTTTTTGTATTTTCTTTGCTTTAATAACGCATATAGTGTCGCCGCGTTAATTACCTATACATACATATGCATATTCATATACAGGGTGTCACATTTCAAGCAGTCTCTACGAACATCTCTGAAATTACTCTGGAACACAAAATGATTGAATAGATCACTATATTATATTGCTTACATCAACACTGATCTGAAAAAGTAGTCCATTCTTATATTAAATTCTAATTAAAAATATCTCGTAAATATCTAACATATCTCCTAAAACAAACTAGACACCATATGTAACCAATAATGATTTTAATATAAATGATTAATGGTAGTTGAACACAAATGGTTGATTTTATACAGAGAAGAAGCTAGTCTAAAAACGATCAACATCCACACATTTCCTCTTCGAAATCATTGAGCTTCTGTTAGAAACTAGTGCCACGAATAGTTTCGGAGATACCCGAAGAGATCGTTTCGGATGTGACACCCTGTACACGCGCTCTGTATATATACATTACATACATATACAGGGTGTCCCGCGACAGGTGTAAGTCCCTGAAAGGGGTTGTAGAGGACGTCATTCTGAACAAGATTTTCCTTTGCAAAAATGGGGTTTGAAGCTTCGTTTTTGAATTATTAAGGAAAAACACGGACCAATCAGAACGCAGGAATTACGCGCGCCCAGAAGCGGGAGCGACAGCTTCGAGCCTTGCAGCTGAGCGCGAGCGCGATCAAGTGCCTTTGCCTCGGAATAGTCTATCGTCTAACGAGAAGTCTTTACACCGAAACTCAGTTAAATAATCAACAGAATTATTGAAAGTAGTGTTCATTTACTCATTCCTTATGAAGAAGGAACGGAATTAGTTATGTGTAATTAGTAGAAACTGAGAAAATTAAATTTCCGTAATTTTAAATTTACACAAAACTTATTAGTCATTAAAATAAGACTCACCAACTGTTTGAAAATAATCTTGTTTGATTGAAAATGGATCCTGGTAACTAGATCGTTCCATTTATCCTAACTATTCGTATAAATAATACGCAACACACAATAGCTGATATCACAGCCGGTTCACTTCACTATTATTTTTTATTATCACTGTTCACTGCAATATTTTGTTGTCACTTTTCACTAATTTCCTAATGTAATAACAATGGGTGAACAAGCGAAGACGCGTGAACGATTATCCGAAAATAACTTCAGTGATTTTTTCTCTTTAACGTTTCGCTTCGAACGTTCTGTCCTAAACTGCCGATCGTGACTCCAAATGTGCCGAGTTTGAAGAAAGTGAGAATTCTGGACATCGTTTTCGGCCGTTTGGACCGTCCAGGTAAGGAATCATAAAACAATTAAACGGTTCCGTTTTGCTCGCTCGACAGTCGCTTCATAGGCGTCCGCGAAAAACCTTGTCCCTTTCCCTTTCTAAAAGGCAAAAACGGTTTTTGCCTTTTTATAAAGAAAGGCATACTCTCACTTTCGTTCGAATGTCAAACGTCCTTCTTGCAAGGGACTGTTGTCTAAATTTACAGTCGAAGATGTTCATCACGTTGCGCTCGGCAGTTTAGGACAGATCGTCGGGAGTTCAACATCAAAGAGAAAATAAAAAGTCGCTAAAATTATTTATGAATTATCATTCAGGCGTTTTCATTCGCATTCTTTATCTGTGATTATTTGATTAGGAAATTAGTGAACAGTGGTAGCAGAATATTACAGTTAAAAATACCAATTAGAAGTGACAGTGAAGTGAAATGAGTTCACTGACTAGGTTGTGACATTAGATATTGTGCAGTGTGTATTTTTACAAAAAATTAGGATCGATGAAGTGATAGAAACACAATTTTACTGGAACAGGATTATTTTTAAACAATAGGTGAGTCTGATTCAAATTTGCTTATCGCGTATTCACGAAAAATGGATAAGTGAACATTAGTTGTCACTGTTCTGTTCATTATTTAACTGCGTTTTATTGTAAGGGCTTCTTATTAAACGTTTAGACTGTCCCAGCGCGTAGGCACTTGATCGTGCTCGCGCTCAGCTGCAAGGCTCGAAGCTGTCGCTCCCGCTTCTGGGCGCGCGTAATTCCTGCGTTCTGATTGGTCCGTGTTTTTCCTTAATAATTCAAAAACGAAGCTTCAAACCCCATTTTTGCAAAGGAAAATCTTGTTCAGAATGACGTCCTCTACAACCCCTTTCAGGGACTTACACCTGTCGCGGGACACCCTGTATATGTATGTACACGCTTGAGATTCCTTGAAAATCCACCCTTAACACTTAACCAACCGTTAATTCGTTCTCTTTCCCGGCAAAGCACTGTCTTCATCTCGCACGCATCAGGCACTCCATTTTGTTCTCGCTCGCACAGCCACACGAAATGAAACCTTCCTTTCTCCGCGTCTCTCTCCTCGTTTCCTTTTATTTTAAGTCATTGTCCAACTGCTTATTCGCGTAGTACCTATGTATATAATTATGTATATATAAACACAATTTCTTTTCCCTAATACAATATAGTTGTGAGTAACGGTAGCCCTGTCACGTTACGGCGTACAGTTTTCTTTATTTCCCCCGGTGTGTATAGTACTGACGATGATTAAATCGTGGATCATGGACGTTTTCTTTTCTCCGCTTTACGTTAAATAACATGTACAAGTAAAAACGAGAGGCTTGTTACAACTCAACTTCGAATTATCATAGTTGAACTCGCTAAACAGGTGTACGCGTCGATGTGGCCATCGAATATAGTCGCTGAGCGGAGAGACGCGATGACTATAGCCGGCTCGCGGGCTTAGATAAGCATTGAGACTTGATTATAGTCGATTTCGTCGCTGACTATACGGTAGCTTTAGTAAGCGGATAGTTGGGCTCGACTATAGTCTTCTGGTCTACGTAGCGAGTGACTATAGTTTACGAGCATGACTATAGTTCGTGGGTATGACTATAGTTGACTACAGTTCTCGAGTACACTGTCACACGAAGTTGACTGCATAGTTGTAGCTTGTAGTTCACATGGACTATACAGTTGTAGTCCAAATGCAGTTATAGTTTACATGGACTATGTAATAACAGTCGATATGGACTATAGTTATAGTTTATATAGACTATACAGTTACAGTCGAGATAGACTATATAGTTATAGATCACATGGACTACATACTCACAGTCCTGAGGGACTATACAATTATAGATCACATGGACTATATACTCACAGTCCAGAGGGACTATACAGTTATAGATCACAAGGACTATATACAAGCAATCCAGGAGGACTATACAGTTATAGATCACATGGACTATATACTCAAAGCCCAGAGGGACTATACAGTTATAGATCACATGGACTATACACTCACAATCCAAATGGACCACATAATTATACATCACATGGACTATATACCCACAGTCGAAATAGACCATACAGTTATAGATCTCATGGAGTATGAAGTTATCGAGTGACTACAGTCTCATAGTCTGTGTAGCGTTTGAACGTTGACTATAGTCTTATAGACTGCATAGCGCTCGAACGATGACTATAGTAAACGGATATGACTATAGTTAACAAGAGAACTCTTCTCGAATGTACAGTTATTGTACGCAACTGACTATATAGTTAGACTATATAGTTGACTATAACCGACTTATGATGTGCGCATTATAAATGTGTTGGCTATAGTTAACGAGAGTAACTATAGTTAATTCGATAAGCTCTCAAATAGTTATACACAACTGACTATAGTTGTGAATGAGTGACTATAATTGGACATGAATGACCGCGATATTGCCCGATGTATAGTCAGCATTAGACTATAGTCACGTTGGTATAGTCATGAGTTCTGTGATCAGTTTCAACTAACTGTAGTTGATTTGTGTGTTATTCATGGTGTGGGAATTTGGAAATTTGGGGATTTGGGGTTTGGTAGTTTAGAAATTTGGGGATTTGGGAATTTAGAAATTTGGGGATTTGGGAATTTAGAAATTTGGGGATTTGGGAATTTGGGGATTTGGGATTTGGTAATTTAGAAATTTGGGAATTTGGTAATTTGCTAATTTGGGGATTTGGGGATCTGGAGATTTGGGGTTTGGTAATTTAAAAATTTGGGGATTTGGGGATTTCGTAATTTAGAAATTTGGGAATTTGGTAATTTGGGGATCTGGGGTTTGGTAATTTAGAAATTTGGGGATTTGAGAATTGGGGAATTTGGAATTTTGGGGATTTGGGATTTGGTAATTTAGAAATTTGTGAATTTGGTAATTTGGTAATTTGCTAATTTGGGGATTTGGACATTTGAGAATTTGGGGATCTGGAGATTTGGGATTTGGTAATTTAGAAATTTGTGAATTTGGTAATTTGGTAATTTGCTAATTTGGGGATTTGGAATTTGGTAATTTAGAAATTTGGAAATTTAGGAATTTAGAAATTTGGGAACTTGAAAATTTGGGAAATTAGAAATTTGCTAATTTTGAGATTCGAAAATTTAGAAATCTAGGAACTTATAAATCACTAAATGCGAACTAGAGTCAACCCACAGTATAGTCACCGCCAAACGACAATCACATCCGCCACATCACGTCCATCGACCATACTCGAATAATCTGGAGCAAACGACCATAATCGATGTCCACACCATAAGGAACAAACACTCGTTCTATAAGATGATAGTGCCGTTTCTCGACGTACCGAGAAATCGATGTTCTTAAATTGCTATAGTTATCGCGCTTAAGTGGCTGTATAGTCTCTCTTAAGCGTTCACTTGTCCCTTGTTGTCCTCTTCATCCTCTGCCTTCGTGACCGGTTCAAGAACAGGAAATGAACGATCAGGTGTTGCTCTTCCGAAGGGATTCGCCGCGTGAATACCACGCGATTTTTGCACTCGTATTCGGAAAAATCGAATAACGGATGTCCCAGAACGTCGTGGAACGTGAGTATTAAGGTGAACAGCGTGTTTTATTCTTTATTTATGAAATATGAAAAAGTAATGACTCTGTCGGACAAGTTGGCGAAGAACGCTTCTGAAGAGGATGTCCTGGTTTTCAACCCCTTCGCTATAGCCCCTAATTTTATAAACACAAGTCAAATAATTTTCCTCGAAAAATATTCTTCACATTATTTCTAGTTTTAATTGTATTATATTATATTTTGAAATTCAGAGTCGAGCAAATTAAACACCCGAAGGACAAGTTTCAAATAAATTTTCAAATTTAGAAATTTACAAACTTCGGAATAATTAGATCACTTCGTAGATTTATAAATTTACATATCTATGATTTGAAGCTTCGAAATTTCTAAATCTAAAATTTGAAATTAAACGAATACCTTAATTTTTCAAGGCCGTATTAGGACCGGTTGCAAATTTTTACAGCGAAGGGGTTAAATTAACCCTGGAAAGACTACGACAATCGCTTCAAAAATATTGAATATTTCTCGCCTAGAAAATTTCCTCACAACTGAAACGAAGGAACGTCTTTCCAGGGTTAAAACGAAGACCTGTACAAAATCACCATACTTGACTATAGTAAAATTTCACTGCCAGATTTTTTACAGCGAAGTGAAACGACCGTGTACAGTTATCGCCGTTGATAAAAAATAAATTTTCGCCGGATTCAAAAGTCTCCGATTTCAACTTTGTTCTAACCAAGATAGTTTGTTATAGCAACGGGTGAACTGCTTGTATTGCCACTATATTTCGCAATAATTTGCCTAGTTTCTTACCTAGATTCGTCGAAATTGTCTAATACCGCGAGGAAAAGTGTCTTAAATATCGATGGTTACCCTTTCGACCTGTTGTCGCTGCGATTTTGCCCTCTTACCTTTATGCGGAGGTAAAGTACGTGTAAACGCGAGAAAACGGTTACGGACAGAATTGCTAGTGGTGCAAAAGTAAAAAGCTTATCAAAATTCGACCGTGTGTCGTGGTATCTGTCGCTAAAATTCACCTCTAAAAATCTCCCTCGGTTTCCCTTAAATTCGCTCGGTTGAGAAACGTTGAACGGCATAAAAACAGACTATCCTCCCTTTTTTTCTCATATACATAGATTTATACATTTCGCGAAGATCGGAAAAGGGTGTTTTCTTAACCCTTTGCACTCCATTCTTGCGACAATCCTGTTTTTTGGTCTCGGAAACTATTAATAAATCTAAATTAAACTTCAAAGTTCCACTTTCTGAGTTAGAATTAAAAAATCTCCAACGCAACAAAAGAAATAAATTCAGAAATTTCGAACTTATTTGGAAATTCCATGCTTGAAGTATAGAGATTATAATTTAAAATTGAATAATTTAGGAGTTGAAATATTTCGGTATTTTATGATTAAAAAAAGAGATCAGAATTTAAAGTTACAGAGTGTAAAAGATTAAGCCTACAACTCGAGTCAAATGCACACACGTGACAAGAATTGCGCGCGAATTTTAAAGATGGACCAGGTGCGTTTTCAAAATGGTGTCTTTTAGTCATAAACGTCCGGTCAAAAGTCTACGATGGAAAAAAGTCACGTGTATCAAAGAGGAGCTTCGATTTTTAGGTTAACCGTATCAAAAAAGCGACACAATTGACTCGTATCGTCGAAAAAGACCGAAGCTGGGAAAAGATGTTCAGCAAGTTTCCTAGAAATCGATTTCCTTACTTACAAATCGGCAAAAGATCCCCGAACGTACGATAGTGTCGCACCTGTCGGTGAAATCGTTAATTAATCCTCGCACGACGTAACTGGGGGTCATTCGTGACCCTGAATTCACGGGAAGAGTACACCGGATTAAATATTTAAATGAACTACCTACGATAAATTTAAATGTTACAGAATATCTACGCAAATAGCAACAAAGAAAATGGCGCGAAAATTCGAATAATCGTCGTTCGAGGATCAAAATTTACATCGTTACGATTCTTCTAATTACAACGAAAAGACGAACACAGGGGACGATACAAAACGAGATCAACTGTAGAAACAATTGTACAAACGATACAAGCCTGTGCACGGTGAAGTTTAATACGAAATTTTATTGCGTCTCTCTTCTTTCTTCGAACGTTACATGCGAAAACTATAAAAAAAAGAGAAAAAAAAAAATAGATACAAAAAAAGGAAATAAACACATTTTATTCTCTACAATTGCTCGAACCAATCGAGCAACTTTTATTGATAACCTTTTCTCTTTATCGACAAATTTCGTATTAAATGAATCACTCTTATCATTTAAATTACGCGCCACAAAAATGCTCGCAACAAAACGTGTTTACATACGAACGTGTAGCATAATCGTTATTATCTGCTAAATTATTCATCGCTAATAGTTCTACGATACGAAGAACCAAACAGTGATATACAAAATGAAAAATCCTCGTAACGATAAACTGTAGAATTATCGCGATTCGAGCTGTTTCTTCCTCAAGCATACAACAACGAACATACAGCGCTTATTCTACTTCTTTTCCCTTTGCTCGTTTTATTCTGTCGCAATCGTTCAACGTGCAATCTGAACGGAAGAATTGTCTAGTATCTATCGTAAATAGTACAAACAGTTAGTGGTCCATCTTAGAAGTAGCTTTTCTTTCTAACGAGGAGTATAGTTGGGTTCAGAAATAAAGATTTCAAAATCAAAACTCATACAACGCAAATTTGCAATTTATTTTGCTAACTAAATTTTTGTTCGGTGATCTGGAAATGACGAGATATAGAAATTTCTGATTTTCAAGTTTATTAGTTCAGAATCTTGAAGCTGAGAACTTTGAAAAGATTTACAATATGGTCCTCAGAATGAAATAATAAATTTAGCTCACTTCCAAACCCGACTATACTAAGCTATCAGAGCATCACGCTCTGCACCATGGCTTGAGAAAGGCTTCTCAATAAACTTCCAAAAGAAAAAAAGATTAGCACTATTCTACAAAGATCCCCGAATAAGAAATATTCTTGATCTTTTGTTATCGTTTAAAACCGACTCGTGGTTTCGATATCCAAACCTTTCTAATCGGTTACATCGATCGGAAAACGCTCTTCCGCCCGAGTTTCACGTTATATACATTTGCACATGACACACACATACACACACTCACACACACATACATACATATATGCATATATATACATATTAAATTACTTTATTAATCTTTCTTTACACAATTATTACAATTTATTTACTAGATGATTCGAAACGGCGCGACATGATGCGATTAAGTAAGAGGACGAAATAAAAAAAGAAAAAGAAGAAGAGTAAGATGTTGCAGTGGTAACAGCGATGAAAATGTCGGTGAAACGATGACGAGTGTTTTGTAGTTTTTTTTTTCTCTCCTCTTTCATCATCCTTCTTCTCTCTTTACAATAGCAACTCTAAAAATTAGTCTGCATATTTATATATATATTTATACGTACGCAATTCAATTATATGTATGTATACATTTATAGGTATACACATATACATACATATGAATACAAATTATTTATACATATATATATAAATTTTCAGTATTTTACACGGGTGCCTCGCCACATCGTTTCTCGTTCAGTTACACAGGGCGTTTCAAAATCTGTTTCAATATCACCCTAATCGCGTACAAAGTATTTGAAATTAAAAGCGTAAAGAGATGTAATAATTGCCAAGTACAGTAATTTCTATAAAACACGTGACAGTCAAAATGTTAAAACTCGACCACTTCACAAACATATTTCTTTTATCATGTCCAGTAATTAAAAATGGATTCCACGTATTATGAAACACCCTGTATACTCGATAAATGTATATGTCAGTGTGTATCGTGTATGCCGAAGCCTTAAAAGCAAAACTAACGATGAAATCAATGCATCGGGGACTCGGTTCGTCCGACCATTGATTTTCTTCCTTTCAATAACGCATCGTTTATCTTCGTTCTTTCTGAAAAGTGTTCCAAGCACACACGGGTAGCCAGCGCGACAAGCGACACACACGTCACAAGCGAGACAGAGATGAGAAAGACTGAATCAAATCAAATCGATGAATTTCTTTATTAATAGAATAATTACGACAAATAACCAACAATCTATATTCAAGCCGTGCGTTATCGTTTCACGTTTTATCGTTCATGCGCTCGAAAACTCGTTCTCTTCGACGGCCAGACCCGGGACTTCCGGTTTTCTCTACCGCTGAGTCCACCGTTTCCGTCCGCCTGAAATATCGGAAGCAGCGCCGCGCAGTTTTCTCTTTTTTTTATTCTCTGGTCGATCGCTTTCCCTTTGTCGATCGACGATCACATCAATCTGCGAATAATTCATTTCCGATCGCAAGTAAAAAATAATGGCCGTCGTTCGCCCAAGAAAATTCGCATCTAAAACTCGCGTGATCGTAAATCGAAAATATTTCACGATTGTAACATAAAACGACCATTATTTTCCGCGAGAAAGTAACAAACAACTTCTTCGAATTTCCAGCTCCATGATCGACAGTTCAGCGAACACCCAGTTTGTCTTTTCGTTAAAATAATAACACGTATATAAAAAAAAAAAAAGAAGAAAAGAAGAGAATGACAAGTTTTCTTCTCGTCGTCGGAGCGCACTTCTCTTTTGTTTCGAATATCAAATATCAAAAATTAAACGCGTTTTCTTCGACGGACTAGAGGGAAGAAAGGAAATCGTGAATTCGGCTAATTTCGTCTAACAACGAAGTACATTTACCAAAAAAAAAGAAGAAGAATGGGGTTGGTTAATCGATTAAAAACTTAATTTACATCGTTATCAACATTCATAAAACTCTGAAACGAATGTCAAGATTTATCTCGCTTTTACATCTTCCATTCACACTCTGTTTCACACACGCACTCTCTCTCTCTTTCTGGTCTATCATTTTTCTATTCTCGTTTTTCCCCGTCAACGTTCGTCCTTTCGTTAAAAAAAAAAAAAAAGAAAAGAAAAAATGGAACCGAAATAAATCGTTCGGACTCTCGTGTTCCATCGGCAGCCTGCCTTTTTTCTTTTATATTTCTTGCGACGCAATGATATGTAGAAATGGTAATAATGGCGGCTAAGTCACGCGACATGCATCGAAGCTCCAGCTGCACAGGTTAAGGGACTGTCACGTCCGTTTACAAATGTACAAATCTCCTCGTACATTATACACTTCACTCTATTACACAACGTGTCCTAGGGACAAAAACCCTCTTTTTTTATTATTTCCCTATGCAACATTTGCCAGTCGAATCTCTGAAGACCTACACGACTCTGCTTACACAATGCACGATGTTGCGCGAATTTTCTTTCACGCCGACACAACGCTTGAAACGTGCTTTCGACGATCAATAATTTCAAAAACAAATAGTGTATGTGAACAATTTCAAAGATACAGTGTATAACGATTGCGTGACATATTAATGAGAATAGAGTATTACTAGCAAGGATAATATCGGTGAATACAGATAGCGATCAAAATCGTCCCAGCACGAAGAACGCGTGTCCGCGTGGATTCTTTCTTTTTTGAATCACCAACGGGTTCTTTTTTGCTAACAGTCGCTCAGTTTGCGTGTTTCGAGATTATTCGCCTTACGATAAATAGAGATTGTGCACGCAAATACTAATGTGTGTTCTCGCTGTGTACGCGCGTGTATGTATAGCCGCGCAGCTTAGGCTTCCTTTGGTTTAGGTTAGGTAAATTTCACTAGAAATTAGATTGCATTCACTTGGCTGTTAAGACAACTTCGGTCGAGGTTGGTCAATTTCAATGAAAGTTAGGTTAAGATAATTTTCATCTAGGTTAGATTAAGATAATTTTCATCTAGGTTGGGTAAATTTCAGTTGAGGTTAGATTAGGATAACTTCAATTAAGGTCTAGTTAACTTCTCAAGTTACATTCACTGAACTTCAGTTGTGATGAGATTAAGTTAACTTTAATTGAGTTTGATTCCCTTTAGCTATCTAAATTAGTTTGTCCTTGGGGTCTTTCAAGGTTCCTTAGGATCCTCCTTGACTTCTAGGATCTCCATGGATTCAATTGTCTTAGAATTCGAGGACTATCATAGAATCTTTCAAGGATCCAGGTTTTCCAAAACTTTTCCTAACTTCCAATGATTTTCTCTAGAATCTTAAGATATTTTAAGGCTCTTTGTAGGATTTCCATAGGATCTCTTTTGAGACCTCCCAAGGCTCTCCCTGTGACCCAAAGGTTCTAAGATCTCCTAACACCTCCTAGAATCACCCAAAGTTCCAAAACAGATTTGACTAAACTCCCAAATCAATCCTAATACAAAGGAAGTCTACGTTGCACTCGAGTGTCCGATTGAGATTCTCCTCGTGAAACGTGCGTGTCTCCCTCTCCTTTTTCATCTCGTAAAGATCAATCAACGCGTTTGCTACCTTCGTCCCTCTTGAACACAATAAAAATATTACACGACGCGTGTTTCGTGTACAGATTGTTCGAACGGAACACGGACCAGTATGTACCCAAGCCAAATAATTGTCATTCTACGTTGTACACAATCTGTAAACGACGAGTTTCCAATTATTTTTTTGACTGGCCAAATGAAACGTTCTTGCGGGCCGATTTCTGTTCTGCTCGGTCGGTCACCCGTGTCAAGCTGGCTTCATCTCTTTTGATCGCGCGGTGTGGGTATTCGATGATGAAAATGACGACGCAAGCGACGTTGACGCGCTACTATAGACACAGTGTAGATTACACATCATCTTCTCAACTAGAAAAAACTTCGCATATAATTTTTTTTTGTTTGTTTCTTTATATATATATATAATATATATATATTTATATATATATAGCAATTATCGTTTAAAGAAGTTACGGGCCAGTTCCTATAATATTATATATACACTGAATTGAATTTTTTTTTGGCAATAAGGTGGCAATCAAGCGTTCGCACGCCACTGTGAGAGTCGTGTTGTCGACGGTGAACCCGTTACAAAAGGGGACCACCATTCGTCATTCGTGTATCAAGCGAACAAAGCTGAAAGACCACACGGTATCGCCATTTGCATCGAGTTCAATTTACAATCTGGGATTACGTGTGTGTGTACGTGTGTAACGTGTCTTCGTGTATGTATGTATATAAGTGTAAACGCGGGACATCCTCCTCAGAAGATCATTATCATCCTCTCGGTTCTCGCTCTCTACCGTACGTTTAAGGCTAGTATCTAACACGTGAATTCTCCGTTTTTATTTTTCTTTCGTGTCTGTATATGTATGTACGTGTGTGTGTGTTTTCTCTGAATAATGGTAAAAATAGAAAGCAGCTTAAGCCATGTTCGACTGGCCGGGATCTGTGTTCTTTGAGGTGGACAGCGTGTTGGTGCTCACGTTATTATCACTAGAGTTACCGCTACACCCCGCGACCGGTTCCGACTGGCCTCCAGGATTCTCCGAAGTCTGCATGTACTTCGGCTTTAGGATCGAGTTCAACGACGGCTGAATTCGCAGCTCGTATTCTGTAAAGTTAAACAACGGAGGAAGATCTCGGCCGTTGGGCAACCGGGTGCCCTGCTCTCGCAGCTCGTCGAAGAACGGATGGGCACATGCTTCCAACGGTGTGATCCGTCCGGACGGTGTGTATTCCAGAAGACCTGCCACCAGCTCCATCGCTTCTGGAGGCGTGCGTGCCCTGAACACCTGAAACCATCATGATCACACCTATAGCAACCTTTATCATATAACAAACCTACATAGAAGAAAGCTGAAACCGGAACGAGCGTTTTTTTATTAAAATAACATGAACAGATTTCAAAACGTTCGTATTCTTATGGAATTTTAATGTGTGGAGCTGGAAAGATCTCTACTTTGTTCCTAGCTTTTTGTTAACCAAAGAACCCTAAGCTGAACCCAATGCACAAAGTATATCTATTACACCATAATCAAATCTGAGACATATTTCCATCAGACTTCTTTCCAGCTCTGCACAGTACATCCTGTCTTATGTTTATCGTCTGATCTCATGAAAAAAGCACTCGTTGTTCTTCTGAAGGGAGACTCTAGCGAGGACAAACGATTTTGGCTATTCACTACCAAGAAGATAAAAATTCTAATAATAGGTTAGGTTGTGCCTATGTGAGGTAGTCAGAATCATTTGTCTCAGTTACGGGAACTCGCACTGCAACGCAGACTGTATGAAATCCTTTGAAAAAGCGATAAAGTGACAGAGCAACACGATGTATTACTGTAGTATTAGTAATATGAGATGCTCGATTCTGAAACTTATTCCGGTGCGAGGTTGATCATCGATCGCGTCTGACGGCGAGCCAGACTCGTCCGTTGTGTACCGCTTTCCTTCAATAACAATCACGTTTATTTGAACAACAGAATCGCAGAGTTGTACGATCAACGAAAAATGACTTGGTACATCTATTTAGAGCGCACGAAAAACATAAATACGTGGAAGAAACAATAAACTTAGGTCTCGAAGTGCTAACATAGGTCGCGAAAACAGTCATACAGTTTCGGGGAATCCTTTGCAATTATAAAAAACAAGAACAATATCGTGTAGCGTGTTCGATCGTCACCAGAACATTAGAGTAAGTGATAGTTTTGAGTAATCACAACTTGGTCAATGTTTCGTCGGTTAGTGACAATTAGGATGAGGAATGAAAATGACAATGACGCTAGATAGAAAATGTGGATTTATGGAACAAGGCAGAGGTGATCCGAGTGAAACCAATGGCTCTTCTTATTTCGAGATCGTGTGATAATCCTGTTCAGCCGGTTACGTTGGTTAGTATAATCATGGTACATGTAAAAAAATAGGAACATTTGCCAGTAAGTAATGTAATAAACATTGTGTTTCAACAGGGACCACTTACTCTAATCTTTTGGTGCTCCGTGGAACACTTTAGTCCACTCATTCGCTGAAGCATAAACTGTAACCACGAGTACATGTGTTGATGAAAGTGGCCAAAGCCGATTGGTATAGCTAAACCGTTCAGTTAGAAGGAACGAGACTGTACAGAACCTTACCCCTCAGACATCCTTCAATTTACCCGGTACCAAGGTTACGGGTTACCCTCACAATTCTGACATGGGTTCACAAGGGATTACACGAGATGTACTCTGATCTGATCCTTCATTCACAAATGGGACGTTTGTTTAAATCATGTACCTTGCTCTCTCCAAATTAATTCAACATACTATTCTATTTCAAGGTCAAAGTAAGTCTATTTCAGGTATAAAATCTATCTAATATTGAACTGAACCTACTTTGGACTTTAATTTGCATTTACGTACATTTCTTTCTTCTATTAAAATCTATTTATCAGTCCATCTGCGATAGATTAAGCCAGATCAGGGCACATAGTCCCACGCGTTTGACCCGTTAGTCACGAAGAGGAGATTTATCACGAACAACGTATACGTAGTTACAGATTAGAAGATATAATCCTTCAGAAAAGTCTAACGTGTACACAATATTGTTCACATCGATGGGCTACCTTTTGCCACGGATGCGCCTTGATTTGTGGGAACTTGAATTCTGTGTAGTTGGGGTTCATCTCGCGTATCTGGTCGCGGGTTGGTGTACCAAGGACCTTGATGATTTCCACCAACTGATCCACGCCACTGTCCCCGGGGAAAATCGGTTGACCAAGCAGTAATTCTGCCACCACGCAACCTGCGCTCCATACGTCTGCGAACAGAGAGTATTTTGTCGTTAAGGCTAGTTTATATTAATAGAGTAAGTATCGCTATGGGTAGGAAAAACTAGTTTACTAGAGTGTGAAGCATGGAGCAAGTTAATAGAGAAGCTGGGCAACTGACTATGCCACCAATATATTTCCAATGTAATCTAACCTAACCTTACAGCTAATCATTATTAAAATAACTAATTTTCCTAATTAAATCTATCAATGTATCATAAAACTAAACCTAGTAGTTAACAGAATAGAGTAGTTTAGTACTACAAAATAACTTTATTCAGCAAAGTAACTAGTAAGATGCTTTACGCTTTATGTTGTTTAAATAATCTAAGCTTCAGATCATGTCCATTATAATAATACAGTTATAAACAGGAGGAAGAGAAGGAGAGCAAAAATAGATCTTCCTACTTCTATCAAAGGTAAAAATATTTAAACTTGTGCACTGGAGTTACGGTCCAGGTTAGATTTGCAAAAGTTTGTCTAAATATCAACGTACCAATTTTTGTGGTGTAATCAATGGCACCAAAGATGAGCTCAGGCGCACGATAGTAACGACTGCAAATGTAAGACACATTGGGTTCGCCTTTGACCAGGTGCTTGGCCGAACCAAAATCACAGAGCTTCAGGACACCAGATTCTGGATCCAACAGTAGATTCTGTGGTTTGATGTCCCTGTGGCAGATGCCCAACGAGTGGATGTATGCCAGAGAGCGGAACAGTTGGTACATGTACAACTGAAACAGAAATGGAAATATGTATTAACGTTGAGCTTGTTGCATGCTGAGTATGGTAAGTTCTGTAGGAAAAATGAGTGTAGCGAAGGAAACCACATTGTTTGTTGATTTATTGGTGGTAAATTATTAGGTTTAGAAGTTTTGAAATTTGGGAATTGGAAGAGTTGGTAAATTGAGGATTTGATAATTTGGGAAGCAAGTGATTTAGGAAATATGGAAATATAGAAAGTTAATAATTTGGAAAATTGGAGATTTAAAAATGAAAGAACAGTGAATATAATCTACAATATGGCATAAAAAGGAGTGATTCGGATCAAAGCTACCTTGACAGAGACACTCAACATTTTCTCACATTGACATGGCTTATTCGATGCAACAAATACTGGCTGTTTATAAAAGCAATTTAACCAGTTTCAGTGTACTCAGCACTTACGCAACGAATCAAGTAGCGCACGGTACAAAACAAAGTTAATTAACAGTATAAACGAGCTCAATAAAGCAAAACGTGTGTGTAACAAGTGCGAATTTCATAAATCAGTAGTTGAAAGGCCACGTCAAACGTTCATCTTTGAACCAGCGAATCACATCCTCGGTTAGAGAAATCTAAGAATTGTCTTACCTTGATGAAATTGATCGGTATGGTTTGCTTGCTTTTGTTATAATGCCGAGCGACTTTGTACACGGTCTCAGGTATGTACTCCAACACTAGGTTCAGATAAACCTCGTCCTTCTAAAAGAAATTTGTAATTACGATAATTAATGAACGTCGCATTAGTCTCGATCCTCGTGCAAAGTGTGCGTTCATCAAAGGCGCACGATCCGCAAGCAAAATTATTATGTCTCTCTCTCTAGTTCGAACACGTACGGTGGAGTTTAGCGCGGATTACGTATGCAAGATATACGTGTGAGGTACCTTTGAATCGCAATCACACAACTTCACAAGACTATCTTCTACAAATAGCGAAGCTGTGTTAGCTGGTATAGTCGAGGCCGAAGATTTTGGCTCAATAACTTCGCAAGGTACTTTGACTTTGTAATGAGGACACTCCTGCAAAATTTATTATATCTGGAGTGATCACTTAGCTTCATTCAAAGGCAACATACTAACTCGTGTTTCAGTTTCAATTAATACTGATAATTTCTTTTCTATTTGTGTAACAATTTAAATACTTCACATTCTTTTATCGTGGAGTTAAATATCATATGGTTAATCACCGTTTTAAATTTGAGAGATTTTATCTGACAATTTGTTTTGGAAGAAAAATGTGGTATTTCTTATAAAATAAAAAATATCGAGGTCATTAAGATTTCTTAAAGAAACGATTATATTGATTTCCTCTTCTTAAAGGGGGATATTAAGATTATATTGATTTATTGAGCAACCTTGAAAAAGGGACGCAAAATTATTGAGTCGAACATTGCGACCCCTAATAATTTTATTAGCAAAGTAAAGCATTCTCTATACATGTTAACCCATCGCCGTACGAAAAGAATCGTACGTGCACAACTTCGATTATCCTGTTCTATTTTTTCGCTATTTTTTTCTCCCACTCTCTCATCATCCACTTTTCAACAGGTTCCATGTTCGTAGTGTATCAATGTATTCCAGAAACGATGAAGGTTGTAGCGACGCACATATATTTGCACGGCCAATGGAAAAAGTCGACGAAAGGTAGATCAACTACACAGTCTTAAGAAAGAAAAGGATTAATTCGATCACGAAAGGGTTGCAACGTTAGAACAGTGATGGGCAACTCTCCCTAGGTTCCCTCAAATGTCTAGATTTTTTTTCGATATAACGTAGATCTGTTTTCAACCCTTTTGAAATCATGGAACATTCCTTATCGTAAGAAAAACTCGGAGAACAATCAAATTTGTAAATTTTTGTATTTTTAGTTGGGACTTTGGAAGGTTAGAACTTTTGGTTGGAATTTGGAGAATTTTTTAGGATCAGAGCTTTGGAATTTTAGGGATTTTTAAAATTTAGGATTTTGGGATTTTTGCACTTTGGGAAATTAAATCTTTTGGATTTGGGGATTTATGTACTTTGGAACATTGGATCTTTTGGGTTTTGAAGATTTTAGGATTTTGGGATTCCTGCACCTAGGGAAATTCGTTCTTCTGGTTTTGGGGATTTATGTACTTTGGGACATTGGATCTTTTGGGTTTTGAGGATTTTGGGATTTGGACTTTGGGACATTTAGAATCTGAAACTGTAGAATTTTAGAATCTTCAGACTTTGGAATATTGGAGGTCTGGATTTTGAGATTTAAAAATTTCAAGGTTTTGGACCTTGAAAGATTGGAATTTTTTAAATTTCAAGGCTATGGAATTATGGATTTTGGGATTTAAAAATTTTGTGGTTTTGACCTTGGAAGATTGGAATTTTTTAAACTTCAAGGCCATGGAAATTTGGATTTTTGAAATGTTGGAATGTTCGGATTTTCGGACAGCATTATTTTAATAAGAAGCTTCCAAATTGAAGGATTCAGGAACATCAGAGGACATGAAAATGTCTGAAAATTTACGTGAAAATATAGTGAGCATGCCAATACAGCTTTAATAGAAAAAAAAAAAGACATTGTAAACTTAATAATTCTACAAAATGGCAGTAGCAAGAAAAAGAAAGTCCCTAGATACAGCACGTTCTATACACATAAAAATAAAAATAAAGAACATGATGTGCCCATCACTGTAAAACGACCAGTAACGATCAAAATCTTCGGCGATGACTATACATGTAGACTGACGGACATAGTGTTCTACGTTCGTGTACATCGACGATTCAAGACGAGAAAACGAGAGACAGTGAGCATCGTTTCCTGTCGTTCATCCGTCCATGTGCAAGCGATAATGCCTAATATTCGTTAGGATAGTAAAGGACTCTCCGTCAAACTACTGGGTTCGCTTCTTGTTTTCACTTACGTCCACGTGAAATACTGGATTAGTCGCGTTTAAGATGTTCTACAAAATAACACAACAACGTAGCATGCATTAAAACTAACACGAATATGTTGGGCCGTTTACACGTGTAACAACATACATCGACATTGCTACCCGTAAACGTGTGGATTTTTCGGTAGGAGAATTAATTCTGCGCGATTATGGCAGAGCGAACGTTTATCGACCAATTACGTTGCACGGATTGCGATTGCGATTAATTTCGAACGATTTTGGTGAACCTCAATGGCGCACACAGTTTTATATAGAAATAATTTCAATTTCATGTGGAAACAATTTTAATTCCATATGGAAATTGTACAGATTTATTATTTTATATAGAAATCATTGTTACAGCTTGAATGTCATAAAACATCTTCGTTAATGTTAATTATTGTTTGTAATAATAATTAACGAGATGATTGTGAAGTTGTATTAAACGAGTTTATTAAAAAAAATTGATAGGATAAAAATTAGAAATAGTTAAGAAGAATTGAATTGTAAATGGTAACCGAGAATTTCACTTTGAATTAAATCCACATATGGTGTCATTTTCCCTTGGTTAATTGTATTGTTTATAGATAATAAATAATACAATTAACGTAATAATATCTAAATGTAATATAAATAAAACATTAGAAATGGTATATATATTAATCGTTAGTCAAATATTTTAGCGGAAATTGACTGTGTGCATATACATAATAAGTAATTAATAAATTCATAAATGAATTGAAATATATAAAAGAATGTAATCATAAAATTTTACTTAAAGAAAGGAAATTAAATTAATTTCCTTTCAACAAAATTCTCATTCAAATTTCATAAATAACTGCTTATAAATGACTGTTTCATAAGTAACTGCTTTATAAACGACTGCTCCATAAATAACTGCTTTATAAATAACTGTTTCATAAAATAGGTATAGAACCAGAATATACGAGATGAATGGAAGAAACAAGTTTAAAGTAAGGAAGATTTGAGTAAAATTTTCTAGTAATTTTTTTCCCGGAATAATTTCAGGACCCTAAGGCGCCCCCTCTGGGTGCGCCACTGACGGACATATGCGTAGAAGAATAGAAATATTTACCTTATCACCGCTGGAATAAAAGAAGTATTTCAGTTTCACGATGTTGCAGTGCTCCAGACGTCGCATTATTTGTAATTCTCTATTCTGCAAACAGAAAATCGAATACGATTGTGAAACGATGATGGTATTTAGTTCATCGTTGATAGAAAGTTAGTTGTTTTTTTTTTGAGGCTACTATCGTTCGTCAAACAGAATAATCTTATCAGATAAAAATAAGTGGGACTAAAAGATGATTTCGTTTGGTAGAGAAAAATGAAAATCTGTAATTCTTTTTTTTGTGAAATGACATGAAAAGCGGAGGGTTTTTAAATTCCCTAGGGAAGATTGCGGTTTAAGGATTTCAAAATTTGAGAATTCGGGAATTTAGGAACTAGGGAATTTGGTAATTTAAGAACCAGAGAATTTGGGAATTTAGAAAATAGGGGATTTGGGAATATGGGAACTTAGGGAATTTAAAGATTGGTGAATTTGGTAAATTAGGAACTAGGAAATTTGAGAGTGTAGATACTAGGGAATTTGGTAATCTAAGAGTGTGGAAATCTGGTAATGTGGGAACTGGAAAATTTGGCAATTTGAGAATTTAGGAACTAGGGAATTTGGTAATGTGGTAATTTGGAAACCAGGGAATTTGGGAATCTTGTCATTTGGAAACTAGGAAATTTGGTAATGTAGGAACTGAGAAATCTAGTAATCTAAAAACTAGAAAATTTGGTAATTTGAAATCTAGAGAATTCGAGGATTCAAAAAACTAGGGACTCGGTAACTCAATAAGTTAGTAATTGAAAAATTTGTAAATTTAAGGACCTCGAGTTCTGATAACCAGGGAATGAAAAATCTAGGGAATTTGTAGATAACTTGGAAGGTAATGCTCGCACAAATCAAAATGTCGAGGAAAAATGCAAGAAAGAAAGAGAAAGAAGAAAAAGTGTTAATATTTCGTACCTTAAATCGTTTGTCTTGGAGAACTTTCTTGATGGCGACAAGTTCTTCCGTGTCACATAGTTTTGCTAGGTACACGACACCAAAACTTCCGTTACCGATTACTTTAGTGTCTGTATAGGAAATTTCTTGGGGGCGGTCTGGGCCAGCACCAGGTGTAGCCACCACTGTTGTGACTTTGTTGCCATCTCTATCTGCATTATACATCACACCGCCCATAGAAACAATCGAAAACCATCATGGTAAAGTACGATGAAAGTAAGAAGACGTCGTTGGAGTAAATTATTAATTATGCATATATAACTCTATAAATATACTAGTCATTTATTTTTATATTAACCTATATTTTGCTATTCATTTTCATAATGTTTACGTGCCTCTCAGAATAATTAATATCATAGTCAATCACAAATAAAATAAAATCAGATAAGAATTCCGAGAGACTCGTATACGAATACAAAATATGCATAACATTCTTAAAAATTATTGTGGAAAATAAAATTAGGAATTAAACACTTTCATAAATAGCTGAAAACCTAAGTAACACGTTGATTAAAATTATAATAAATTTGAATAAAGGATCTTAGACCCTGAAATTGAAATAGTTTCATGGTTTATTACTTTATCGTAGCAATTTCATCTGTAATTCTATCATACTAATTTAAAATCATGCTACCCGGGTCACATAAACGCGTGACCATAATAAATGCATAAAACTTTTATGCAAGATAAACACTTAACCAGATATTAATAAATGTTGAGACGGTAATAACGGGTTGCAAGCGCAAGGTGTAATTTTCTACAATGATTGATTTCGATATTTTCTGTAATTGCGAGAAGTAAGTAAATATGGCGAGCAAAGTTATGGCGGCTCGGTGAGAAAGTTGCGAGAGATGAAACGCTATTAGGTTATTGCTAGCCATCGTGCAACAAGGATAACCTTGATAAGATGCAACGTTGGATTAACAGGAGGTCCGTGTTTACACGGACCGGTTTTCTTCTCGTTGAACCGTGGCTGAAAATAGCCAGGCATCGTGAAGCATTTCGCTGCATCGAGCCGAGATCCATCGAGAACGAAAATTCAAAGGATGACGTGTTAGGTTATCGCGCAAAACAGGAAACGTGCTCGACACTTGGGTCGTCTTGCAAACCACTGTTTTTTCGGTTTTGGGTTATTGCGGATTCTTGATAATGGCGATATAACGGGTGGCGATATAGTGCGAGGCCATATGACGCGTGGCGATACAACGCGGTAGTTTATAACGCGTGTAATACAATTTGATGCCGTATAATGCGTGGCGATACAGTGTAACGCGTGGCGATACACCGTCGTATAATATACAATAATGTGACGTGGTGCCATATAATGAGTGGCGATATAACGCGATGGCATAGAATTATAGAATCTAAGAATTTTAAATATAAAAATTGAAAGTTGACAATCTTGTCATTTTCTTGTTTTCAATTTTATGTATCTCCAAATTCCTAAATTTCTAAATGTTCAAATTCTTAAATTTCCCCGTATTTAAATCCCTAGATCTCTCGATTTCTAGGTTCTAGTACCTTTGTGCCTTCAAATCCCTGAATTCTCAAATCGTACATCCACATACCTAGAATTGAATATCCAAAGATCATAATAACTTTGGACTCTCAAATCTATATATTCCCAAATCTCTGAACCTTGAAATCCCTAGGTTTAAATATCCCTAGGTCCCCAAATCCTTGAACTTCCAAATCTCTAAATTCTAAAATCGTTAGATCTTCAAATTCCTAGATGCAAATCCTTGAATCTCCAAATCCCTACATCACTAAACCCTTGAATCACAAAATCCCTAGTTCCCCAAATCCTGAAATCTGCAGATCCCTAGATCCTCAAATCCTTGAATTTCCATATCCCTAATTTCCCAAATTTTTGAACCTCCAAATCCCTAAATTCTTAAATTGTTCAACCTCTAAATCCCTAGTTCCCCAAATCCTGAAATCTGTAAATCCCTAGATCCCTGAATCCTTAAATTTCCAAATCCCTAATTTTCCAAATT
Organism: Megachile willughbiella; assembly: GCA_945859595.2. NCBI lineage: Eukaryota > Metazoa > Arthropoda > Insecta > Hymenoptera > Megachilidae > Megachile > Megachile willughbiella. Next base: position 8,622,521 of record OX243807.1, read on the forward strand.
CTTGAACCTCCAAATCCCTAGATTCTTAAACTCTTCAACCTCTAAATCCCTAGTTCACAAAATCCTGAAATCTGTAAATCCCTAGATCCCCAAATCCCTAATTTCTCAAATTCTTGAACCTCCAAATCCCTAGATTCCTAAACCCTTCAACCTCTAAATCCCTAGTTTCCCAAATCCTGAAATCTGTAAATCCCTAGATCCCCAAATCCCTAATTTCTCAAATCCTGAAATCTGCAGATCCCAAAATCCTCAAATCCTTGCAAGTCCAAATCCCTATATTTCCATATCCCTAAATTTTCAAATCCTAAAATTTCCAAATCCTTTAATCCCCAAATCCCTAGATCTCTACACCCCCCAAAGTAATAACTGTAACCCAAATGCTGAAATGTCGAGGAACATCGAAATCTGAAGAAGTGGTTGGCCTGTTCTTTCGGGGTTAGTAATATTTTTTGTACGGAAGGCAGATTTGCTGTTGACTGTTGGTCTGATAGGAGGTCCTTAGGCACGAGAGCGTCGAGAATAAGTGGGTCAAACGACGGCGATCTCTGGCAAGAGCGTCGGGTTTGCTTGGATCGGCGCCGGCTAAATTCAGCGTGCAAGAAAAAGCGCATCGGTGAACCGAGGATCCGGATGCACGTTAACCGGCTACCTTTTGCCGCGTTACGCGCGCATCAGAGGATCTTCGACCTTTTTTTTCTAACAGCGCGACACACAACGTGTTAACCGGCTGACATTTTGCGGCCAACTGGCTTCCATAATACCCGCTCCATAATAGCGCCATGGTGTTTATTGCATGGACGTACACGTACGTCACCGATTTATCGATTCGACATTAATTATATCGCATCGAATGTAACTGGCTGTTATGCAACGGGCGATAAACGGACAAATACGCTCGTATTGAGGCATCATTTTTTTCTGTTGCTACTTAAAAGTGTTATGAAATTGAGGTACGTCCAGTATTTATACGAGATTTACGTACTTGAATTATGCATTCAGATTCATTGTTATAGATTAGATTCAAATTTCAGCGAGAAATAACGTAGGACGCACCGGGTGCGTCATTAGTTTAAATACAGATTTCTCTTTCTGTAAATAATATACATTATTAAGAGTCATCCCCAGAAGGGTTCACTGGAAGACTAGAAGAGTAGAAGATATCATGTAGGACGCACCAGGTGCGTCATTGATTTTATATAATTTTATTAATAATTCACTACCAAACGATTTCAAATGAGATTCTCCTTATTCTGAATAGTATAAATTGTCAGCAATTCTCCCTAGAAGAATTTACTAGAAAATTCAAAGATTTACATTGCTGAGAGATCGTAAGACGCACCTGGTGTGTCATCAGTTCAGAATCAAATAACTCACTATCAAACACATTTATGTGACATATGTAATTTTTCTATGAATAAATCCTTTCAAATAGAAAATATGTATGTATCGTTGTTAGCGAGAGTTAAGAAACGAATGTTATCGAGAATTGAAAAATTGTCTAAAGGGTATTCTTTCGAAGCCAACCTTTGAGAACCACGATCGCGAGAAATCGAAAATAATGTCATTGACGTATGTCGAAGTGGTTGTCGGATTAACCCCGATTCGTTTGAAAGAACGCGTTTCATCGATTCTTGATCTTCGTCCTCGCGACATCCAATTCCATTCTTCGTCTTAGCAGCCGTATAATATTTAAATGACATTACGCGAATACTTTCGCAATAACCGGTGTTCTCGAGCTACGATGGATATACGGGTCGAGTATGCACCGCGAAGAACGCTCTTTCGAACGGGCATGCATATTTGAACAGTTGGTAAAGAACTTCAATGGCGTAATCTTCACGGAAAGTTCTGCCTTCGGAACACCGGATATGAATAAACATTACAACACGATCTAGATCGAACATTCATAGCAGTTTTTACATCGAAACGTTTCATTGATTCGGAATCTGTTTATTTCGTTTATATTCTAGGGTGCACTAGGACTACTTTGCGCGCGAAAATTTGAAATTCTTAAGTTTCGTCTACGTTTGTAGATTAAGCTATTTCATTTACTGAAGTTTGGGATTATTTAATTTATCGAAGTTTGGGATTATTTAATCACTGAATCTTTACATTATTAAAATAAATTTTGAGGTTATTAAATTACTCGATTCTAAAATTATTTAAAAAAAATTTCTAAATTTTTAATTCCCCCATTTGCAAACTTGCAAATTTGTAAAATTTAATAGTTCAAAACCTGAACTTAATCAATTCAAATTTCTACATTCCTAAATTTCTATAAGATTGAAACTAGTAAAATTTATAATTTCTATAAAACTAACAATTTACAAAAATGTCACGATATCTCCACACTGTCGATAAAAAATCAAATGAAACTACTAATCTCTTTATCACCGAAGTATTGCCAGGAAAAAGATTGGTAGAGTAAATATCACCAGGAAGCAATTAATCACTAAAAAAACAGTTTGAAGATTCATTTAAGATAACGAAACTATGTCATTCGATATATAAAGATAAAAATCCGTGTCAGGATGACTGAGAACCACTGCACACGTGCCAAGTGGATAAAGATTAATCGAGTACACCTGAGAGGCGGGCAAATTTAAACTCCTTGACTGTTTTTAGCTTTCTTTTCACGATTCCTCTTTTTCCCTTTCTGCATGGTGTCAAGTTGACGCAGTTCATTCTTAACGGATGGAAAAATAAATTCGCGTGGGTAGATGTACATAACAAAAATAAATATGAATAACAACGGACAAATGTCAGTGGGTCGGTGTATTAATTCCTGTTGAACAATTCTTTCTTCCCTGTTTTTGCACATTTGCAAAATGGCAGAGAATGAAAATATTTCATAAACAATTTAACTATCAACACCCTTTCATCCCACTCTTCGCAAATGTTAATCTCTTCTACGGTTCTCAAATGTTAATTCATTTTTCTTCAGTCAAATTCATTTTTCCCTCACCGATATTTACATAACTCGATTTTTGGCGTTCCTGAAATTTATCGAACTTTCTAGTTGCCTTGAAATTTTTTTTTAACTTTTCTAAAAACTTTTTTAACTTCGCAATATAAATAGTTTGTTTTTGTCGCGCCATCGAGCACAAAAAGTACGCACAGATATTGGATAACACGAATGACAGAAAATAAACGGTTGCTGCTGAATAATTCGACGATGGTATCCGAGTTCATTAGACTTTAAAATATTCCGGCTGTGCGGGCCGAAATTAAAAGTTATTAAAAGAGTATGGCGGAAACGCGTACGCGTTCGAAAACATTCTGAATCCAAGTATCAAAGTAGTGTGATGAATGAAGAATTCAAGGAGAACGAGCAGAATTGTTGTTCTCGATGATCCGATAACTCGTACATGAAACTTTCATTAGAAAACTATTCTGTCCAATCGAAAACAAATTTCAATTTCATATAAACACACGATGTTAATTTCCTGCTTATCGCTTGTTTAGGTATTAAATTAATTATGTGTACACCGTAGGAGGTGCAAAATTTAATTACGAAAACATCAGTTTCATAAATGAAGAAATTAACGTAGGACGCACCTGGTGCGTTCTCGATTTCAAACCTAATAATACACTCCCAGATGAATTCAACCCGGATTTTTCTTTTCCTAACTGAAGTATGTTATCGAGGATTCTCTCAGAAAGATTTGTATAAAAAAATTAGCAGCTTTTGAGTGGAGAAATTCGGGTAAATGTAAGAACAGTATAGGACGCACCCGGTGTGTCATCACTTTTGAACGTAATAATTCAGTGTCAGTTTGAACGAGATCATTGCTTTCTTAAGCATGTTTTCAAAGGTTGTCTCCAAGAAGATTTCAGAGAATTAGAAGTATAATTCATGAATTATCAAAGGAATAGTGGAGGACGCACCTGGTGTGTCGACACTCAGAAATTGTTAAACGTATCGAAACAGGATTTTAGCATACAGAAATGAAGTTGTTGGTCAAGTACATTTGTATGCATAGGAAGCGAATTTTTATTCCTATTCAAATGTAAATATTCGTGACTTGTATTTCGCATGAAAATTGTAAAAGGTGGATGATGTTAGACGGTTCTCCTTTAAACGAAACGAGTCTCAGCACACTATAGCTCCGAGTCTCCCCCAAAAGATCATCTTTCATCCTCCAGACTTACGTTTCTTGCTCCTCAGTCGTCTGACGAACTTGCAAAACTTTTTGTACGCGGTGTTCGCCTCTTTGCTGCTGAGTTCCATGGCGCTCTTGGCCCTCTCGTGTTTCTGCTGCCCGGCCGGGCAGAGTTTCGGGTAACGCCAATGCTGGCGTGGCTCTGACCAGTCCAGAGTGACGGCAGGTGCCATGACAGCGAACGTAAATCGTCCAGAAACTCCACGAACAAATCTGGATCGGTGTTCACCAGATAACGTTCACCTCGCTCGAGTCAACCTCCTGTAGCCAGTTCAGTGGCAGTTTACAAATACTCGCTATTTGGAAGGTCACCAACTAACTAATATTAACACCGTGTCAAGGAGCGTGCATACGTACACGCGCACACAGAGTACGTGAGTTTGGGAACGTTTACACGGATTCGGTTTTTCAGTCAATTTTTTCTCGTCGACAACAGGACTCGTTTCCATGCGAAACCACGCGTTCGTCGAAACACGCGGACCGACAAACATCGGTCGTACACGAATTCCCACGTGCCACGAATCGTTAATCACCTTTTCCCGCCTCGAATACGCCCCGACACGCCGCGGATACCGCAGCTTACGTGCCGCGATCGACCATCACGCGACCATTGTTCCTCTCTCATTCTTGATGACACCGACTCTGAACGTCTGACTTCTGAATAGTTTTCAAGAGCAACAATTATAGTTCAATACTGTCGACTATTTGAGCCAAGAATCCAGGAATCAGATGTGGATTCAAATGGATTTTCTGCTGACTCAGAAAGTACAACTTCAGAAGTTAGGTATTTGATATACTTTGGTTATGGTTCAGTTTGGACAGTATGTTATTGTTCAAAGATGTGGATATTGTCTGAATGTAGTTGTCCAAAGATGTGGATGTAGTCTGAACATGTAGATGTTCAGAGATGTGGATGTGGTCTAAACAGTATGTACTTGTTCAGAGATGTGGATGTAGTCTGAACAGTATGTACTCGTTCAGAGATCTGGATGTGGTCTAAACAGTATGTTACTTGTTCAGAGATGTGGATATAGTCTGAACAGTATGTACTTGTTCAGAGATGTGGATGTGGTCTAAGCAGTATGTAGCTGTACAGATATGTGGATATAGTTTGAACAGTATGTACTTGTTCAGAGATGTGGATGTGGTCTAAGCAGTATGTAGCTGTTCAGAGATGTGGATATAGTCTGAACAGTATGTACTTGTTCAGAAATGTGGATGTGGTCTAAACAGAATGAACTTGTTCAGAGATGTGGACAATATATAATTGTTCATAAAAGTGAACAAAATTTCAACAATGTAATGTTCAGATATGTGGATAAAATTTGACCAATATACAATTGTTCATAAATGTGGATTTGAACAATAAGTAACTGTTTACAGCTACTGATATGTTACAAAGAATACGTTGCTCAGACAAGTGATATTGAAGTTATGGTAGTTCAGAGAAGTGGTCCGTGAATTTGAGGAAGAGTTTGATCTAGAACTGCTTCTTCGAAAACTTGTATGTTCTAGTTCAGTCAGAGAGTTCCAGTTCATTTAGCAGGTAACATGCAGAACAGCTTCAGCATTTCCAGCCTTCCTGATCAATATTTTGAATTTAGTCCAAAATAAATAAAGATGTACTTGTGCCTGAATTTCTCCTTGCTTCCTGTACTCGTAGAATTCTTGAAACAATTTTACAGTCCTTATCTCATTTCAAGAATTGTATCCAACAATCGCTCAATTTTCCTGCGGCGGGACATTGGTCTGAAACGATTTCCTGGATCAAAGAAGCCGTTCATAAATTCCGAAGCAGGTTTCCCAGGCTGTAAGTTCAAGTTCGTTCGATTTCAAGTTAATGGAGAGAGGCTCTTCTGATCGATTAAGAAATTTCAATCCCGCGGTGTGGAGTTTTTATTTGAAAGGCTGAAGCAGGTTTCCCTGGTCGATCGAGCTTAAGCACGATTTAGAGTCCCTGTAGGGGAGAAGCTCTCCATTAAGAAGTCTTGCATATAAAACAGTTCCGCTCTAGAGACTTGCTCGATTACAAAATGTGAACATGTCACAAGATCTGATTCGATAAACACCCATATCACAGATACACTGAGATCACTGTTAAATATCAAACATTAAACGTTCGTTTAATAATCCACACCTCATAAATATGCTTATCAACGCTGAAGTCGACATCAAGGATGAAACTTTTTATATCACAGGAACAAGGTTTCACAACATGAAATTTTCAATATTTTTGAAAATTAAGCACAAAGATACGGGATGTAAGATTCACTTTGGAGATACGTGTCGAAGTCGTTTAGGTTCGAAGATTGACGAGATTGTCCGACGGGACACCTCGACAGAAACGTTCTTGTTCCACGGCGTCTCGGCACGCGACTAAACCGAACGCGCCGCCAATCCTCGCGGAAGAATCGCTCGCAAGAGGGGAGCGAGCGAGCGTTGAAGGAGGGAGGATCTATCGCGGATGCTTGAATCGAGAAAGCGAGCAACGAACGCTACGAAATCGATTTTTCCTCCGATATTTTAAAACACTTTTCTGGAACTCGCTCTTCACTCCTGGAAAGGTGAAACGGACAACCTTTCAGCAAGCTTCTGTGAAGCTTTTCTTATTTTTATCTTAAGTCGTGTTATTTCTTGAAAGAATCTTTTCATTCTTTTAAGTTTCTGCTTTTTCAATTTTTACATTTTTGTAAGTATACTTTGTGAATTTTCAAACTTCCATATTTTACAATTTTTAAATTTTCAATATTTTCAAATTACCACTTTTATATTAAAAAATTTCAGAATTGCAAAATTCTCAAATTTTCAATATTCTCAAATTCTTAAATTTTCAAGTTATCAAAATACTCAAATTTTCAAAATCCTCAAGTTTTCGAAAAATCTTAACGCACCCAAATGTTCAAATTTCAAAGATTCTCAACATTTCCAAAACATTCAAAATTATAAATGTGTACAATCTCCAATTCTTCGAATTCCAAAAAAAAATGCCTAGAAACATAAATTTCCAGATTCATAAATACAGATATACTCGAACTCTAAAAATTTCCAAATTCGCAAATACTGCGAATTAACATATACCGTAAAAATTCCCGAATGATAATCGTTTAGTTTTTATTATCACAACCACAAAGAAATGTTCTTATCGTCGGCTGTTTTTTTTATAGTTTACGTTTGCCCATGTACGCAAACTCGTGGCAATAATCGACGTTATATGCGCAACACTGGTGTTGCTAAATCGAAATATCTCTTAAAGTATCCACTTCTCGGACAACATATCACGACAGATTTATATATAGAATAAAATTCAATCTTTGTTTAAAAAAAAAATTATATAAGTTTGACTTTCAGATGTCATACATTCTTATATTATTTTAAACGTGCGTAATTAGTCCATTATTTTATTAGAATGAACCGCCATACTTTACGTGAGGCGATATAAGAAGTGGTAATATAACATATGGTAGTTTCACATGTGGTTATATAACGTGTGGTAATATGTAGCAATATAATGAGTAGTAATTGTATATGGTGGAATTCAATGCGTGGTAATTCCGCACGTGGCGATATAACAGATGGAATTACAATATGTGGCAATATAACGCGAGTAAGACAACAGATAGTATTTCAATGCATGGTGATATAACACGAGTGGTATAATAGATAGTATTACAACTTGCGGCAATATAACGCGAGTAATACAATAGGTAGTATTTCAATGCGTGCTGATATAACGCGAGTGATACAATAGATAGTATTACAACTTGCGGCTATATAACCCGAGTGGTATAATAAATAGTATTAGAGCGTACGGCAATATAACGCGAGTGATGTAAGAGATAATATTAGAACGCGTGGCGATATAACGCGAGTAATGCCATAGGTAGTACTACAACGTGCTGCAATATAACGCGTGGTGATGCAATAGGTAGTATTACAGCGAGTGGCAATATAACGCGTGGTGCTACAGCAGGCAATATTACAAGTGGCAATATAACGCGTGGTGATAAAACAGATGGTAATATAAAGCATGGTAATTCAATACATTGCAATACAACGTGTGGTAATTTCACATGTGGCAATATAACAGATGGTAATATAAAGCGCGATAATTCTGCGTGTAACAATATAACGCGTGGTAATACAACACGTAGGGACTGTAATAAGACGCATAGTAATCAAAAACCAGATAATATAACATGTGGTAACAAAACGCGACACAAATATAAAAAAAATTCAATAAATCAATAAAATTAATACCTCGCATTGATCCTCAATCAAAAACAACTGCAATCACTAATACGTAAAAGCTGAGAAATGTACGAACGTGATAAAAAGTTTGATGATTGAAGATTCCTTCGTCAAAACGTTTCCATGTAACCGGAATCGCTGTTAATTACCAGAGATTACTTCATCTCGCTGTAATTAAAGCTTCACAACCTCTCATTAACATTATTTACATCTCAATTACACGGATCCCACCGTGACCCATATTTCTTTGAGCGACTGCAAAGCCAGACGATCACTGGCAGAAACCTTTCAACCGTTGCTAAAAGGATCACTGGAAATCGGTTGTTGTTCATTGACGAAATGAACTTTGATATTTTTACAACAGCAATAGCTCAATTTTTCAACACGTCGATTTCTTTTTTTTTATAAATATGTAAGGTGTTTCTAAATTGTTCAACTCGTATATCACAATCATAAAACCGAGCCATTAATCAAGGAATTAATTGCTTGAAATTGCAATAATTAGAAATTTTGTAAAATAGTTAATAGAGATCTACTGGATGACTCAGATAGTTGAATCGTGTGAAGGTATTAGAAAATGGAGATAAAAAATTTATACTGAAATTCTGACAAAGTCCTAGTTCGCGGAGTCGGTGGTTCACCGCAAAATTCTACTTGACAAAACTGGCACGTTCTACTTAATCCGACGTAACGTCCGTCATTGACGACACGATCTACTATAAATAGATTTTATCATGAATAATCCTCTCGTGTCGCGCAGGCTCGTGTCGTGTTTGTTACTGCATGCAAATGAAATATACTCTTCTGAACGCCGTTCACCGAGAAATGTCTCTCAATGATCGACTCCGTTGCTTTCGAGGAGTCTGTCCGTAACATAAAACCTCGAAACAAGTTTGCGTTTTAACTCCGCAACGCACGCGATAAAATCGTGAATTCGTAATGGCAATATAACGAGAGTCTGCTGAACATTCTCCACACATTTATTATTCGTTAAGTCTCAAAATTAAAACAAAAAGGTAACTTTCAAATTTTAACAAATTTCCAAATTCTCGAACTTTCATATTTTAAAATTTCTAAATTCTCAAATTTTTATATTTAAAAATTTCTGAATTCTCAAATTTCCGAAATCTTTTTCCAAATTTCTCAAAATCTCAAATTTGCAACTAAAAGCCCTAGTAATGGTTTTCCTCCTCCGATATCGCCGTCTATTGCAACCAATACGCATCTCCTATATTGCCGTTTTCCGCTACACTCGGTACATCTCATGAAGACACACATTCTGCACAGATATCTCGAGCGGAAACGAACTTTCGCTGCGTCGATCGCGATACGAAAGATTTAAATAGAGCACAGAGGCTGCTATTAATAGAACGATCAAATTAAAACATTGCTCGAGGTGAAACCGCGGATAAAGCTGATCACCATGCTCCAAAATAATGATAGCTCCTCGACCTCTCGCTGATTACGTCTCGATTCGTGCAACATTCGTTCACGATGCAGACAAGAGGTTAAAATTAACCTTATACCTTTCAACGTACATATGAGCAGCATTATTTTATCATTTCTACGTATATTATTCATTCAATTGTTTCTTGTATGTAAAACTAGTAATACACAATCTTTTCTTTGTTACTTTTCCCGCCAAATTCTTATGAGTTGTTCAAACCTCCTAGTTTTCCCGCCAAATTCTTACGAGTTGTTGAAACGTTTGAATAGTTTTTAAATCCTTACGGATTTAAACATCTTAATTTTTCCGTCAGTTTACTATGAGTTGTTGAAACTACTTTTCCCGCCAAATTCTTACGGGAATATAAACTTCGAAGTTTTCCCGCCAAATTCTCACGGAAGGTTAACCTCAACTTTCCCGCCAAGTTCTTACGCGAGTTTGAACTTCTTAGAGATTTTCCCGCCAAGTTCTTACGAGTTGTTTGCCCCTACGAGTATTTATTACGTTATTCGCTTTGTTTGTTCACGCGTCGCTGACTTTTATGTGGGCTATAAATTCTCTGGTTTCTTCGTGTGTCATCGTCCGCTGCTGTACTCGATTATCGATACACTATCGATATTTCACAACATACAATAAATACCGAAATTGGAAATTTATATTACCAGACAAATGTCTCGTAAAAATTCGAGACGTGAAAATAAGCTCGAAAATATTTTGCAACCTTGTAAAATGCGTCAAAAATTTATGAACCGATGAAACATTATCAACATTACGTGTGTACCTTTAACAATTGCTCTGTGCAAACACGATAAACCCCCGCTGTTAGATTATTAACGTGTTATTCGCATTTCTCGCTCTGTTTTTTCAACTACCATCGCATTGTTTACATACACACACGGTGTTCACAGGTCCCGAGGCTGTTATCACCTCGTTACGGCTAAATATAGCGAGTACTCTAACCGCCGTTCAAACACGAGCGACATATCGATGCATTCACGAGGATCTCTCGAAACGTTCCGAAATTAACGTCGAACCTCTTCCACGGAAGTGTCTTTTACCGGAAAATCACGATACTTTGAGATTTTGTTGAATAACGATTTGTTGTTGCTTCGGGGAAACACGTTCGAGGTCATGTATCGAGAAACGCTCGTAATCGCGGCGTAATGATTCGATGGTTAATTTTAGAGCATTCGTGCCGATTCTTATCTTGTATAAACGATTACGTATCGTTCGAATCTTATTTCATGTTGTCAAATATTTTAGTCTTAAATTTACGCGGACAAATTGGTGAATTCTTACGTTTTTAAGTTTGATCATTTGTATAATCATTAATTATTTATTTTGCTGATTTGCATAATTTAAAATTTTTTATTATGCTAATTTGTATAAATTTCAATTTTTAATTTTGCTAATTTGCACATTCCTACATTTTCAATCTCTCAAACTTGCATATCCCCAGATTTTTAAATTCTGAATTTTAATTTTTTAAATCTCCAAATTCTCAAATTTCTGAAACCCCAGTCTTGAAATTTGTGAGTTTTCAGAAACCTAAGTTAAAAAATTTTCAAATATCCAAATTGACAAATTCCCCAAACTCTAAAATCTACAAATTTCTAAATTCCCCAAATTCCTAAAATTCCAAAATATTCAAATTCCCAATTTAAATCCCCAAATCCCCAAATTCCGAAAATTCCAAAATATTAAAATCTGTGAATCCTTAAATTCCTAGATCCCAAAATTTTCAAATTCCGAAATTTCCAAAATTCCTAAAATCCTCAGATCTCCAAATCCTTGCAACTCCAAATTTCCAAAATTTATGCAAATAAAATATTTCTAAATGAAGCCTCAAAATTAATTACAAAACATTGAATACAATAAAAAACTCACATAACGCCCTGTAATGTCAATGGAATTCGAAGTATCATTTTTCATGAAACAATGAACAGTATGCAGCAAAAATTCCCAACGATTGATAATTATATTTAAATTTTCTCGCGAAACGGTGTTTCTCGGAATGTCGAGTTCACCTCGAGTTCTAAATTCGTGCAAGATCAATCATTCAAAGAAAAGAACGTGTACAATACTACATCTCCCGAACAGAAATACCTTCGTGTCTTCACCTAAAAAAAAAATATTACAATTTCCTTCGATATCCGATCGATTTCATGCAGCTTTCAAGATGCTTATCGAGTTCAATTCGTCGAGTGGTACTCGTCGAGGCATTTAGAAATAAAGCTCAAAGTCTGGGAAATAGGTCGGGACAATATTACCAAGAATTTGTTACAAATGGAATCGATTGGAAACACTCGAGAAGCATTGTGGAACCACATTATTTTAATTGCGGAAAAGAAACGAGAGGTAGCGGCGATAAGGGAGATATAGAAACACGTGCTCGATATCGTACGAGGTGATTTTCATTTTTTAAGTGCTTATTTCGAAAGACAGAAGTGAACAAACACGGTCTACTTATACGTACAAGTCAATAAAACGTAGTACTTTTATTGTACAGATGGATAAACAGACATAACTCATTTATTATAGGAGCATTAAAAAATTCACTTCTATTTGTAATTTCACTTCAGTTGTTTAAATATTTATTATTTTTATAGAATTTTAGAGATGTGGATTTTTGGTCAATTTTCTGATGATTCTTCTGAAATTTTTCTGATGAATTTCTATAATTTTGATAAAAATGTAATAAGTGAGCGAGGCCATATAATGCGAGGTAACCGGTACACTCGTATCACTAAAATTTATACATTTCTATATCCTTAATTTACCAGATCTCCATACAAGAAAATACTAAAAAATAGTTATGATTTCTCAAAACTCCGGTTCATTAAACAATATCGCTTAAAAATTTGCATTATCACCTGTTTACAGATTAGAAGCCAGATTATCGAGCATCTACCTGTTCGTCGAATTTCATCGCTCGAAACGGAAAGTTACTAGATGACGATGCATTCTCAATTGCATCGATAACCGTCGATGAGTATCGACTTTAAGGTACCTTTCCATCAGGCGGAATGTTGAACACCCACCGAGTCATATAGGAGTGAATTACGAGCAACCGATGCAGCTGATCGACTGCATATTATAAATAGATCGACCGCACATTGAACGGTTTATTCTCGCTGAAGAGTGATACACTTCGACCGGCCAGAACGCGTAAAACGATCTGACGCAAGACCGTCTAACGATCCGTCGTTTATCTCTTGTTATACGTATTTTTCCCTCGATTTCCCGATGCTTTTACAAAATATTACATCGCACGCTATCGCCACGTCCACTTACAGTCCCTGGACATCGAATTAGGTTCTACCACTACAAATTTTCAAATAGCTACATGTTATGTATACTGTGCATAATAACATGTTAATTTTCCACCCTTCACAGCATCCACATGCTCCGACATTGATATGCTTTATATCTTCATTTCCCCAAATATCTGTAATTCTTTCAACTCGGATAATGTGGAGAGTAAGTAGGCTCCATTTTCTATGGCGTTCACCAAATTTCACCTGACTATCGATACTCGAGACGCTCCACCCTTAACTCTTTCCCGCGCCATTTATTTATCAGATGCGTCAAAGACTAACTATTCAGGGCTATAACATTGAAACGAACAAAGAAAATTAAAATGTTGTGAGTATTTTATATTCAGGGATCCTTGATAATGCAACTTATAGTTGGACCTAAATTTCAAGTTGAAGAGTATTCAAAATTTGAGTAAGGTTTGTCACATTTGAGCTGTAAGTGCGTCACGAGTGGGACTCGCCGAAGCACGGGAAGGGGTTAATCGCTCATCACACAATTTATCACGATAGTACATTGCTATGTATCGTCATCGACGTATTCAGTAATAATTTGCATGACCCAAAACAATTTTCCATATATGATAATGTTGTAGCCATTAATGTGACATTTTCGACGTGGTCCTAAGATGGCCAGGGACTGTATATGCACCCATGTGAGACCACCAAGAGACCAAACTAACCTAACCAAGAGACCTACCTAACCTAACCAAGAAGCCAAACTGAGGATGGGGATGTGGAGATATGAGGATGTGAGGATTTGATGATGTGTGGATTTAGAGATATGAGGATTTGATGATATGGAGATTTACTGATGTGAGGATTTGATATGGGAATTTAGGCATATGAGGACTTGAAGATTTGGAGATCTAGGGATATGAGGATGTGGTGATATGGGGACCTAGGGATATGAGAATAAGAGATGTTACATATGTGGCGGTATTAAATATGTATTAAAGATATTACATATGTGGATTTAGCGATATGAGGATCTGCCGATGTAGAGATCTAGAAATATAGAGATCTTGGGATGTAGGTATCTAGAAATACAGAAATTCAAGAGTGTAGAAATTTAATGCACGATTGTTCACCAAGAATTATTTGTTTGCACCCTGCTGTAAATTGCACGATGCCGTAAAATATGGCGGTGTGGCCGATCAAGTGATCACGTGCGTATCGCTTGTTTGAAGTTGTAAGACGTTTGGCAAACTTCAGGCAAATATTTGCCGGGGTGCTTTTGGGAAATATATTCGAACAGCTTCAGACCTTTATGATCTTCAAACATAACGTTATCATAATCAATATACAGGCGAATTAATATTCGGGAATATTCGTTTGTTTTGCGTAAGAGGATGTTTACTGAGGTAGCTCAGACAACTGCTAACAAGCATATGTTAGTATATTAAAATCTGATCAAAGAACTCAAAAATTTGAGAGCTCAATTGTGGGTTAAAAATACAGCTGAAGTCATTTTACACAAATATCAAATATATTAAATTTATATATTATACCTTGAATGTTCAATATATTAAAGGTTATATAAGCGTACAGTATGCAATATATTAAAGGTTACATAAACCAATATATCAAGTTCCTTGATAAGTGTTTTATCACAAATGTTCGTACAGTATAAAGAAATGTACTTGTCAAGTTCATCTTTGACCGATTGCAACTTCGAACCTTTAAATAAGATATCAGTTTATGCAAGTTTTTCAATCAGTTGCACAGTCACGTCCACGTCATATCAATCAGTTTTAACACGAAGAAAGACGCAACGCGTGGTTGCGGTAATATTCATGTACACAGGCTCGTCGATGACCCTGAGCCAGTCCGAGTTATTGATTATATGCAAACACCGTAATTTCGCCTTTACTCTTACCCGTAACAGCCTATTATTATTAAGCATGCATCTGTGAGCCATCTTGGGAACATCCACACAATCGAGGCTGAGATTGAATCTTTCAGCTCGTTGCACGCGCCGAGATCTTAATTCGCTTTATGGCCGATCTATCTTTGATCTGGTTTCGTGGCGCTAAATGCTGCGGGGGCAAGGGGAACGGTGGAATCGTTGGAATTCTGGACTCTGGAAGTTTGGAACTAGTGGAAATTCTGGGGGATTTTAGATTTTGGAAGTTTGGGACTATTGGCATTTTGGGGATTTTAGATTATAAAAGTTTGGAACTATTGCAATTTTGGGGATTTTAAATTTTGAAAGTTTGGGACTATTAGAATTTTCGGATTTGGGAATTTCAGAAATTGTGAGTTTTAGGACCTTGATATGAGAATCTAGGAATATGGAGATTTGGGGATATAGAGATTTAGGAATGTGGGGATCTGAGAATATAGGGATCTAGGGATTTAGAGACCTAGACATCTATGGATCTAGGGATTTAGAGACCTAGGAATCTGTGGATCTGGAGATTTATAGACCTAGACATCCATGAATCTAGGGATTTAGAAATCTATAGATCTGAATATAACCTAACCCTACCCAACAATTAATAATAATAACAAATGAGAATGAAAAGTTCACAATCCCCAAATGAAAGTCCCTACATTCTCCTGAAGAGTACTCAGAATAACTCAAAGCATAGTAACTAAAATTATATTGAAACGATGGAACCTAATTCAATTGACCATACTTGAACTGACATTTAATAAATATTAAACGTAGAGAAAATTTTCTAATAATTAACGTTGGATCAATATTTGATAGAATCGATGACGTTACTCCGCTGTAACAAGGAAACGGTGTTCCTCTCGATCAAGCACGATGACCATTGTGACGTCAATGAGGTTAGGTCATCGAGCAGGAACGAGGCGCATAGAAAATCAAAGAGAGCCCTGCCTCTGCCTCGTTCTTGGCCCCGTTTTATGCAATCTCTACCGCATTCTTTTCGTCCAACAAGGGGACAAGGTGGAGAAAC
Organism: Megachile willughbiella; assembly: GCA_945859595.2. Taxonomy (NCBI): domain Eukaryota; kingdom Metazoa; phylum Arthropoda; class Insecta; order Hymenoptera; family Megachilidae; genus Megachile; species Megachile willughbiella. Next base: position 8,638,620 of record OX243807.1, read on the forward strand.
ATTGTTCGTACTTCGCCGCGGTAGAACGTTTTAAGCTTCGCATTAAAATTCGTGAACGTTTTCAGATACAACGCGGCAGGAAACTCGCGTCAACGGAAGTCTCTATTGACGCAAGATGCACCAACGACCACTTGGCTGATATTCTGACTACGTGACTCGCTCGCTGTCTTTCATTTTCATAATTTATGTTCGTTAATTCCTCGGGTTTTAGCGGTGTGAAGTGCGCTTCGCGTCGAGTATACTTGATCTAATGAGGGGACTAATGATTAGTATTCCTGGAATAGTATTTTAGAGTATTAGTATCTCTTTTTATACTATTACTATTTTGTACTATTATATATACTATTCTATAGTATTAGTTTCATTATATTTGCTAGCATTAGTATTAATGCAATAGTATCCTATTGTTAGTGTAATAGTGTATTAAGATGACTATCATATAAGTATTAATAGTGAAGGGATTGTTAATAACAATTACGAGATTAAAAATAGTGGCGGACGTTTTAGCGTAGGGGGTAGTGAGGTGGACAGCTAATCGCGAGGGCCAGAGTTCAAATCCCGGTGAAGATAGTGCATTTTTTTCAAGGGTTTTTACTATCATATCATAGTGTAGTGTTTAGGGATACAATCATATACATTATAGTAGTGTAAGATAGAATATCGTAGCATAAAATAATAAATAGTACCATAATATAGGCATATAGTATAAATTTAGCATAGTACAGTTGTAAAATTTGTTGCATATCATAGTATGAGTGTATCAGAATACAAAATAGAATACGGTATAGTACCTAACATATCACAAATGCTAGTAGCATAGAATAGTGTTAGTAAAATAGTATTACCCATAGTGTTTAGCATATCAGAATAATGTGGCACAACAATAGTATTCGATTATCATAAAATAGGGTTGCATAGAATAGCATATTCGGTGTATTGGTACTAACATATAGTGTATAATACTACTAGCATATCATCACAGCAATTAGTATTGTAGTACTAATCTAGCATAATACAAGTAGTATACTAACATATCATATCATAGTATAGCAGTGCTAGCATGCACCATAACTACAGTATAAAGAGTTAGCATAAAATAAAAAATGTGTCATGTATAAGATAATGTTAGCATGTCGCACCATAAAATAGTGTACCATATCGTACAATAAGACAACATACCGTACATATGCAGTAAAACAGAATAGTGAAAATAAAATATAAAATGGAACACTGAAAAAGTAAAATAGTACACTGAAAACAAAAAGTAAAATAGGACAGTATATCTCAGTATACAAAGGCGTGTAATATAGAACAGCATATCACATCGCGGCGTACCAACAGCATATATCATCCCGCATTTACAGCATAGTTAGCAACGTGTTAACAATGGAAAGTGGTCAACGGTGAACTTAGCTACGCGTACACCCCATGGAATTCCATGAGTAATCACTCCGTTATGTGACCAGCAAGACAAATTCCTTCACCTTTAACCCCACGGCGTATAGATGCTCATCAATTTTACTAGCTTGCTTAATATCCCATGAAATTAACCCTACAAAGCTCCCGCTTCATTCTAAGAATTACAGCATTAATCTTCGAAAAAATCTCTTATCTTAAAATCCCTTCCTCGTTTACTTTACTAAATCCTTCAAATCCCATTCCTGTCTACCTTCCTGAATCTCCAAAATTCTTCTAAAATCCTTAACTCAATATACTTTCCCAAATCCCCATCTCCTCCCAATGATCCGCAAATTTGCGAGCTTAAATTCCGAAATAAGAACATAACTGCTCCGAAATGTTTCGAAGAACCGTGTCAACATTAGAGTCGTAAAAGCATCAACGCGTTGGACGGAAAACGTAGCACGATTAATCGTAGACGCTGGACGACGAAACAAAGAAACCGATGCCGATGTTCCAGGAACGAGAAAACGCTTCGGCGTAAGGCGAGCGATTAAACGAACGAATAAACGTTACATGACGAGGCTCGGATGGAATTCCTGCCAATTCGCGAGACTGCTAGTCACGAAGATCCACGCGAATGGAAAATTTACGACCATTGTTTAACTGCTGTTTACAGGCTACTTGTTCTATTCTTTCCTCTCGACACTTTGACATATACCGATGACAAGACGAATTTCCAGATGGAACGGTTTGTCAAGGTTTCATTTATTGGCCAATGGGGAGTCTAGGGATTTTGGGACTGAGGTGGGGATGTGGAGATATAAGGATGTGAGGATTTGATGATGTGTGGATTTAGAGATATGAGGATTTGATGATATGGAGATTTAGGGATATGAGGATTTGATATGGGGATTTAGGCATATGAGGATTTGAAGATTTGGAGATCTAGGGATATGAGGATGTGGTGATATGGGGATCTAGGGATATGAGAGTGGGAGATATTACATATGTGGAGATATTAAATATATATTAAAGATATTACATATGTGGATTTAGCGATATGAGGATTTGAAGATGTGGAGATCTAGGGAAATAGGGATGTGAACCTATGGGGATCTAGACATATAGAGAACTAGGGATATCGAGACCTAGAAATATAGAAATCTAGGGATATAGAGATCTAGCAACGTAGTGATCTAGCAATGTAGACATCTAGGACTATAGAGATCTAAAAATCCAACAATGAACCTTCAACAGAAGACATACATCTACCTTTGACAATTTAATCGAAAAAGCGGAATTCCAAAAGTACAAACAAAGCACATAAATTCCAGTAAAAAGATGGCCCCAGAAGAAAGCTGGCAATTTTCCCATCCGCAATGGCGAGGTGAGATCGGACTTCTATAAACAGGGCGGCCAGCAACCTTCTTCCTTTGATCTCCGCCCAAAAGAAGCACAATGGTGCAAACAACACAACACCGGAAACGCCGCCTTTTCCTTCGAATTTTCCCAACTTCTCCAAACACTCGACCATTCTTTGTTCGTCGAAAGAACATTACTGCAAAATACTACCTTTCGGACCTTGTCGCAGTAACTTCAGAGCGCAACTTTGATACGATTCTGATTCATCTGTTAGCCAACTTGTTCCAGTATGATTCACGCTGCACTTTGAATTTTGATTTGTTCGAGCTAAACAGTGGACTACGTGCGTCACATAATTCGTGCAGCTTGCATCACGATGCATTTGCATGAAAAATTGTCGCGTTATATTGTAATAAATTCTTTCGATGGGGTTCGGAAATTTGGAGGAAGAGAAAAAGACCGACACAGTTGAATCATTCGCGAAGACGAAGGCGTTGCGACACATTCCTTGGCGATGTTTCGGTGTCTGGCCGTCCGGAAAAATGTCTGTCCACTCTGACGAGTTTGGACGCGGGTCAAATGTGGTTAGATACGTCATCGGTGACGTTCCCGAACCGATGGTAATAATAATTCTCCGTGCATAACGATGACGTGATGGTCGAGCCTTCTGCCAATTCGGTGACGAGCTAACGCTCTTTCAAACGTTCGTCTTGTGGCCGACAGGTGGTAAATGTAAAATTTGACCATTACCATCGGATTCGTATTACGGCCATAAATTTAACTGATTCTGAGAAACGCCCACTGCGGGTGACATTGTATTAATGTTAGAATCTTTGCGTGGTATATTTTTGTATCGTTACGCGTTTTATATACGGTAGATACCACGTGTTATATACTGTGTTTTACTGCCACATGTTAGTGTTGCATCGCGTTATATTGCCATGCGTTAATACCGCTACGTTTTATATTACCATGCGTTAGTGTTACTAGGTGTTAGTATTACATCATGTTATATTGCCACGCGTTAGTATTACATCGCGTTATATTGCCACGCGTTAGTTTTACATCGTGTTATATTGCCACGCGTCAATATTGCTACGTTTTATATTACCACGCGTTAGTGTCACTACGCGTTAGTATTACATCGCGTTATATTGCCACGCGTTAGTTTTGCATCGTGTTATATTGCCACGCGTCAATATTGCTACGTTTTATATTACCACGCGTTAGTGTCACTACGCGTTAGTATTACATCGCGTTATATTGCCACGCGTTAGTTTTGCATCGTGTTATATTGCCACGCGTCAATATTGCTACGTTTTATATTACCACGCGTTAGTGTTACTACGCGTTAGTATTACATCGTGTTATATTGCCACGCGTTAATATGACAACACGTTAGTACTACCACGTTACATGGAGTGATTAAAAACTGCAAAGTGAGTTTTAAATATCAGAAAAATTGCGGTGGTAAACTAGAAAAGTTAGAACGGCGATTTGTAACGGATTCAGACGGGCAGAACAAAGAGGGATCGTGAGTTGGTGATTTATCCTTTCTCTAGATCGTACGTTGGGCAACGGCAGAAGACTAGCAAAAATGGCGATAACGCCATAGGTATTAATAGAACAAACCAGTTGTTTTCCTCGAGGCTATGTTCACAAAAATAGCTCATGTTCCTTTCGAAATCGGGTTGTTAATAATCAGCCGAAATGTTACACGTGACCGTGTCGAATTCGCATCCGTGGTTTTCATCCGCTTTACTTCGCACGTTTAGTAACAGCACAGTGCAAATTGTGATAAAAGCTTTGAATTAAAATAAGTTTAAAATAAATTTGATTAATCAACTAGTATCGAGTTAATTAGTAATAATTATTAATATAAGTAACCGTCGTCGTGTTAATTAATAACGATTCGATAATTTAATTACCGAATCTTCTGTCTGCGTACTTAAGATTATCTCTTCCCTGTTATTTTTTAATTACTTGATTAAATTAAACACGTTGTGCCAGTCACTCCTGGCACAGTTAATAACGTGTTAATTATGCTTAATTTAGAGTCACGTTTCGACCGTCTAGACATGCAACATCAGACGAGTATATATTTACTTATTCAGCGTACATCCAGGCAAAAGAATCAATTTTTCATTTCGTTTCTATCACAAACGTCTGATAGTGTTATCGAATATTATCGGAATCAATCACAGTTATCCGAGGGTCTGAATTTATTTCAAGTTTTTTTTCGTCTGGTCACGAGGATAAGCTTATCACGGTATCTATACACGATCTGTCCGTGAAAGAAAAAAATTACCAAGTACATTAACCCGCGGCTAAAATTATCTCTAGACTTCTTCATGTTTCTGAAACACGGAATAACATGATGTGCTGTTACACCTGTACAAACCATTGTTAAAGCAATTTCTCAATTTAATTTATAGTTGATTGAAATGTAGGTATTAACGCGAAACAAGACTAATGCGCAGTGTTGTTAACACTGCGATATAGCGAGGAGAAATTCTGACAAGTGGCAATATAACGCGATGCAATATAGCTCGTGAAAGTACTAACACGTAGTGATAGTAACGCGTGGCGATATAACGCGAAACAATACTAACACATGGCGATATAATACGAGTCGATACCAACGCGTGGCGATATAATGCGAGTCGACACTAACGCGTGGCGATATAACGCGAAACAATACCGACACATGGCGATATAACGCGTGGTGATGTAATGCGAGTTGATACCAACGCGTAGCGATATAAAGCGAGTCGATACCAACGCGTGGCGATATAATGAGAGTCGACACTAACGCGTGGCGATATAACGCGAAACAATACCAACACATGGCGATATAACGCGTGGTGATGTAATGCGAGTTGATACCAACGCATGGCGATATAAAGCGAATCGATACCAACGCGTGGCGATATAATGAGAGTCGATATTAACGCGTGGCGATATAATGCGAAACAATACTCACACATGGCAATATAACGCGTGGCGATGTAATACGAGTCAATACCTACGCGTGGCGATATAATGCGAGTCGATACTAACGTGTGGCGATATAACGCGAAACAATACTAACACATGGCGATATAACGTGTGGTGATGTAATACGAGTCAATACCTACGCGTGGCGATATAACGCGAAACAATATCAACAGTGGCAATATAACGCGAAACAATACTAACTCGTGGCAATATAACGCGAAACAATATTAAGGCGCAGCGATATAACGCGTGAAAGTAAAATGCGAAATAATTTAACAAATATCCTCACATAGAAATTAATATTAATCGTAACTAATCAATCGATGAATCAAAACCGATCGATACAATGCATCAAAGTGTAAAGGAATCCACAGACAGAAATCGTTCGATCGACAACAGGTTTTCCCACGCGGTGAGGTCGAGTGTTAACGAATTGACCAATAAGAACGATCAATAAGAACGAGGTCGCCAGCTAAATTAATTCGAAATCACCTGAAGGGTAATAGATCGAGGAGAATAATGGTATTGCCGTAGCTCGGTACCACTTGACGTTGCATGAATGGAGAAAGGTGAACGCGTGTTCGTCAAGGGCAGCCGAGTGAACAGCTGATTCCTTGTCGACGATGACAAATCAATGAAACGTGGACCAGATGGTTCGCACAGAACTCACTGTGCTGCTGCTTACGCTACAATTCTCTCACGATATTCTTTTCTCTGTGAAAGAAGACATTACTTCCGGTTATCCCTTTGGGATCTGTGATATCAGACTTCGACGATGCAATTTGGTTCAGAAACTAATTCTGCATCATAAATATTATAATAATAAAATCTTGACGAGGTATCGATAAATATTGATGTTGATAACCATAAAATATTAAAATGTTTCATAAACGATTTGTATGAGAATTTCATTTTACCGCGGTTGAAAGAAGTACAACTACATAAAGAATTATTCTGCAACCGATTATGAATATAGTGATGATACACTAACAGTATATTGATAATACACTGATGATTGATAGCAAACACTAACATTGGTCCGAAGGAATAAAATGTTAAAAATATACAGTGCAATGATATTTGTATCATAATGCATGTAAAATTATATATTTACATTGCGATATTTGTAGAATGTTATTAAAGCATCTCACATATCCTAAACTTGAATACATCTTTAGAGTCAATCTATTTTCCAACGCTGTTTAGAAAATCATCGACGACACGTGCTCCACATCTGGATGCATCGTAATCGCGGTAACCTTCTTAAAATAGAGATTCTTCTGAAGATCCCTGCGGGTAAGCCAGAGAAGAATTTTGTTTGGGAGATCGAAACAAACAGCGATACCTACAGTCGTGGTAATCTTTGTACACCCCGCAAGAAGACATTAATTAAAAACAATTTCATATTTGATTAACTGCATATTTTATAAAATTCGATGAACTCTGATGAAACATAGCTCTCTAACTTTAACTTTTAAATTAGATCGAACTTTGTTTAGTTCGAAGCTGATCAGCTTCTTTGTCATAAAATATCGGTAATATAGTTTGTTCTCGCGTTCATGTTTCCAGTAATTGCCACCAGATGACTGTAGGCACAACAACTTGTTCTCGCAAGTTGTTTATCATCGTTATCATAGTGAAAAGATCGTAACTATAGTACTACACGAATGTACGTGAAAGATTCCGAACTTTTTTAAGTTAGAAATTTCTGATTTTTGGAGTTCGATGGGATTTGTTATTTATTTGGAGGTTAGAGTTTTACCAATATAGGGATTTTGGGATCTACAGATTTGAGAATCTAGGGATTTTCGAATTTACGGATATAGGAATTTTTGGGTTGTGAGTTTGGATATATAGGAACTTGGGTATATTGGAATCTAGGGATTTTGGAAATTACAATTCTGGGAATTTAGGAACTTTGGGATTTACAGAGTTGGGACTCTAGGGATTTTCGAATCTACGGATCTGGGAATTTTGAGGTTTTGGGATCTGCAGAGTTGGGAATCTAGGGATTTTCGAATCTACAGATCTGGGAATTTAGGGATTTTGAGATCTACATACTTGGAACTCTAGGGACTTTTGCATCTATGGATCTAGGAATTGTTATACTTTGGATATACAGGACTTGAGTATATCTGAATCTAGGGATTTTAGGATCTAGGAAATCCTTCTGAGGAAACTCAGAATCGATAAATTTGAAGATTTAAAGATTTAGGAATCTACAAATTTGGAAATGATTTTTTTTTAGTATCCAGGCATTTAGGGATCCTAGGTTTAAAAACTTGAGGATGTAGTGATCTAGGGATTTTCTAATATAAAGACCTCCCCATCTTTGAGAATCTAGTAGATGACTTAAAAACTAAAGAATGTAATAATTAGAAAACTTATAAAATTCCAAACGACGCAAAAAAATTTCTACACTTTCAAATGTCGAAATTCAGTAACTACGCAATTCACTCATCACTAATCTACAATACGCTGTACCGATAACGTACTCTAATAATTCTGAAACATTACGAAAGAACCAACTAGCACCTAAACACTAACATTAATTACTACAAAAAAAAAAAAAATTGCCAATTGTCTCCAAAATTCCAGCAAATCACATTCATAATTGTATAAATAAATCGTCCACAAAGGCTTAAGTCCACTCATAAAATTAGCATCAACGGAAAATCGAGTTATCGATTGCCCTCGAAATACACCCACACGCGTACAGACACACACGCAGGGGGTGATTCCGACAGAAAGAGGGTGAAGAAGAAATTTCTCGTCATTCGCAAACTCTTGTTCTGCTTTACTAACCGAGAATCACAGTTATCGGAAGCCAGAGGGCGCCACCTTCTTGGTGTCAAGTGGCGCCACTTTCGACCGCCAGTCGTTTAATCAAGCGTTTAGTGTGGGCGCAAAATGGCGTCACGAGAGGAACAATCAACCGCTCCTTCTTAGGAACGATACACCTCTCCCAGGCGACCATAACGATCCGAACAAAAGCGACACCGATAAAGAAACCTAGATCCCTCATCGTCGAACAGACACCACGACTCAAACTCGCGTTATATCGCAAACGCGATTGATTTTTAGTTTTCCAGTCGATGCGAACGACAGATAGTTCGCTCAACTTTAACTTTCAAAGAGTTACAGTCAAGGTCGGCATCCCGGCACCTGCTGTCAGAAATAGAAGACCAAGTACACGGAACAATAGTTGCCGAGCAGCTGCAGCGATAGAACTTCCGCTACTTTGCCGAATCGAATTCCGCGGCCTGTAAAGACCCCTCTATGTGCAACGGGCTCGGGAAATTGATCGCGGAACTTTAATGGCGGTCATTTAGAACGGTAATACGATTCAGATCGAGTCCTCGATTTCTCTAATCTCGCATGGCGATTCGCCGTGACCTTCGGCATACGCCTTTAAAGAGACCGATCTTTGCGTAATTATGCCAAGTACTGCGGAAGATTGATGCTAGGGAGATTTAGGACAGTTCGGGGGCGAATAATTAGGAATGACGTTTTTATGACGCTCTTGGTATTTGTCGATACGGGGGCGTCTCGATATATGGCCTTGCTTGGGTTTTGGATCTAATTGTTTTCATGGAGTGGAAATATGAATATTTTTGTACTTGAGAATTTATGAAGATTTCAGATTTGAACATTTCTATAGGGTAAAATATGCAAAATTAAAAATGTGAAACTTTTAAGTTTGCTTGTATGAAATTTATTATTTAGCGAACTTGAAAATTTGAGAGTTTGTGAGTCTGAAAATTTGATAATATGAAGATTTCAGATTTGAACATTTCTGTAAAATAAAATATGAAAAATTTGATATTTTTAAGTTAGCATGTATGAAATTTATTATTTAGTAAACTTGAAAATGTGAGAGTTTATGAGTGAAAATTTGATAATATAAAGATTCCAGATTTGAACATTTCTATAAAATAAAATATGCAAAATGCAAAATTTGGAATTTCTAAATTTGCATCTATAAAATTTATGACTTAATAAATTTGAAAATTTTGAAGTTCGTAAATTACAAAATCTGAAAGTGTATAAATTATAAAATCAATAAACTACAAAAATTAAAAGTTTAAAACTTAGAAAATTAATAAATTTAAATGTAAAAATATGTAAATGTACAAATTAAAAGTTTCTAAATTCCTAAATTTGGATGTTAAGGTGAAGCAGCAATTAGGAACGAGTTTAAATATCTAGGGATATCGAGTGGATTTATGGCAAGGATCTAGAGAAAAGAATCGATACTAGCGAGAAACCTTGTAAGCAAAAGGATTGATTGAAAGTCCTCTGGTGGCGAGCATGGGAGCTGCTCTGCCACACCCAATTTGCTCCGCATCTACAAGATGTATGCTACTTCTAGTTTCAAATCATATTTACATCCAAATAACGGTATATTACTAGATATTTTCAAATAACAACCTAGAGATTTGGGTACTTTAAGTTTAAAAAATCTGCAAATGATCTACATATTTGAGAATCTGGGGAAATTTGTGTATTTAATTGAGGAATTTTGTGATTTAAATATATAAATATTCCCGTAATCTAGGAACTTTTTATAATTTAAATTGAAATGAATTGTAATTTAAATATTTAAAATTCTAGTAATTTAGGAATTTTGTGTATTACATATTTAAAGTTCTAGTGATGCAAAAATATAAAAATCCCTATACAGGAATCGAATGTATAGATCTAAAAATGTACGAATAAACATTGCCATATAAGACATATCACATTTACATTTATAAGAGTACAGATAGAAGTCTTAGTCACCGATATTTGAATACAAATTATTTAGTGATTTCTATCGTCGTCCCCAATTTCTATCACGTTCCCTTAATCAACGAAGACAAGCACGCTTATCGACAACACTAAGGAGTAACAATTTTATCAGCAAGAAAAAACACTCATTTGTCAACCTTGCAACAATGACCAGTTCTATTGTTAAAGAAGCAGATAAAGACCTTAACTATATCCAAACATTGTATGCAGTTATCTTTGTTCTAGACAAACGCCGACGATTTTCAAACATTCCGCGATACGGATAATGTCGCTGCTACAAAGCACGGAAGATTACATATTCGAATAATAATCAAATTTGGATTTTGAACGCTTCGAAATTCGAAAATTTAAATACTAAGTAACTCACATATGAATACTAAGGAAACTCAAATTTGAATATCGAAATTCCAAAATAGAAATATTCGACGATACTAAATTTCAAAAATTCAAAATTCGAATATTTCCAAATTCCAAGCATCCAAATTTAAAAATACCGAAATTCCAAAATTCCCAAATTCGAATATTTCCAAATTCCAAGCACCAAAAATTTAAAAATAGCGAAATTCCAAAATTTGAATATTCCAAAATTCTAAGATTGAAATACTTGATGACAAAAATTCAAAAATTCCCAAATTCGAATATTTCCAAATTCCAAGCACCAAAAATTTAAAAATAGCGAAATTCCAAAATTCCCAAATTTGAATACCAAAATTCCAAGATTGAAATACTCGACAATACTAAAATTCCCAAATTCGAATATTTCCAAATGCCAAGCACCAAAAATATAAAACCACCAAAATTAAAAAATTCCAAAATCCCAAAATTGAAATATTCCACAATACCAAACTCCCAAACCTATCCAACAGAATCCAAAAAATACGTCCCGAAAATGCACCTCCGAAAAGTGCCATATAGGAAGAGGTTAACGTTCCCCGATATCAGCGCGAAATTCGCCGTACGAGCCGCAAGACCCGCTGTAGTGTCACGCTTCGAAAGCAAGTATCCCTTTATCTCGAGCAAGCTTCTCCATTCTTGTCCACGCAAGCCTTTGTCCTCTCACGGCTCTATCGCTTAGCTAGAGCTCGCGTTTCCGGGGTCACGACGAGGCCGCTGCTCTTCGAACGCTTTTCACAGGGTGGTTCTTCGAGGACGCGATTCTTCTTCGACGACGAAGACCGATATTAAAGAACAGAGAAAGACGAAGAAGTCAACGAGCTCGTTTCTCCTCGATTCTCTGAATGCAACGCGACTGACCTTGATAGAGCAGAAAAACAAGCTGCAGCTAGAGTTGGCCTGTTACCAGAATTTCGCGTTATTAATAAATCCAAAAATACCACTCGATATCATCTCGTTATCCTGCAGGGTTTTATCGATATCTTAATTAGGTTTGGTCTCTTGGTTAGGTTAGGTGGGTCTCTTGGTTAGGTTGGTTTGGTCTCTTAGTTAGAATAGCTTGGTCTCTTGGTTAGGTTAGTTTGGACTCTTGGTGGTCTCACATGGGTGCATATACAGTCCCTGGCCATCTTAGGACCACGTCGGAAATGTCACTTTAATGGCTACAACATTATCGTATATGGAAAATTGTCTTGGGTCATGCAAATTATTACTGAATACGTCGATGACGATACATAGCAATGTACTATCGTGATAAATTGTGTGATGAGCGATTAACCCCTTCCCGTGCTTCGGCGAGTCCCACTCGTGACGCACTTACAGCTCAAATGTGACAAACCTTACTCAAATTTTGAATACTCTTCAACTTGAAATTTAGGTCCAACTATAAGTTGCATTATCAAGGATCCCTGAATATAAAATACTCACAACATTTTAATTTTCTTTGTTCGTTTCAATGCTATAGCCCTGAATAGTTAGTCTTTGACGCATCTGATAAATAAATGGCGCGGGAAAGAGTTAAGGGTGGAGCGTCTCGAGTATCGATAATCAGGTGAAATTTGGTGAACGCCATAGAAAATGGAGCCTACTTACTCTCCACATTATCCGAGTTGAAAGAATTACAGATATTTGGGAAAATGAAGATATAAAGCATATCAATGTCGGAGTATGTGGATGCTGTGAAGGGTGGAAAGATATTAACATGTGTTAATGTTGTGTACAGTAGTATTGTAGCTAATAAATTATACTTTAATTTTAAAAAAAGGTTGAAATTTTGTAGTGGTCGATGGCCAGGTACGTGTTTCTTTGTAATTGGCAGTTTACGATGATCACGTTGCAAGTTCAAATGCCAGTATCATCGCCGAATGATTTACGGGGATAAATTTAGTCGGTACCGAAATATTCGCTGAAACGCGAAACCAGGTGCGACAGAGTGCACTGACGCTGTGCACTTGTTTATCGCGATTATACTTTTCCGTGGTGGATAATTGTCGCTGACTCATGTTTATTATAAGGCATGCTCGTTATTTCGTTGCTAAACTACCTGTCCTAAGAAAACTTGATGATATGAAAAATGCTGTAAAATTTGGTGCGCAGATATGAAATTTGGCTAATTTAGAGGATCTTAAAATGTGAATTTATAAATGCATGGGGTTGAAAATATGAAAATTTTGTAATTCGAAGACTTTCAATTCTTGAATTTATTAATGTAACAGTTCGTAAATTTCTTTATTTAAACATGTGAATATGTAGTAACTTGAAGAATATTAATTTGTAAATTTGCAAATGCAAGGGGTTGAAAATTTCTTAATTTAAAAATATGAAAGTTCTTTAACTTGAAGAATTTTAATTTCCAAATTTGTAAATGTGAAAGTTTGTGAACTTCTAACCTTGAAAATATAAAAATTTGCAAACTTGAAATGATACAAATTAGCAAATATAAAAATTGGAAATTAAAAAAAATACAAAATCTCTAAAAATGAGTATAAATTTAAAATTTGAAAATAAATGAATTTCTCAGTAGAATAATTACTGCAACAAATCAATAAATATCCCAACAAAAAAATTTCAAAATGAAGCTTAAAAATGTTTTAAATCTCCTTCCGCCAACATCGAGTATAAATCGACTAATTCCCCTTTCATCCACACTTTCGCATTTTATCTTGCCGTTAATTAGTTTATCAAATGCAGCGGCGATTGCGTGTGAACCTCCATTATATAACACGAATGCGACACTTGTATATCGCGGCAGATAAACGTGACTTTTTTCCCCTCTTTATTTGTACTCACGTGGTTTCTCTATAAAATCGTTTCGTTCCACGAAAAAGAGAAAACTCACACACTATACATTTGCATATATTTCTACGAAACCGTATAAATATTGCAATTATCAAACGATTAATGTTGGATATATGTTAAACGACATGAATATTTAAAAACATCGAAGTTAAAGCGTTAATGGAGCACGCAGTTGTTGGTCACGCGTCTCGATTATTGTTAAGATAAGTTGACCTCCGCTTTCGTTGCAAATAAGAACGTAGCGTGATATCGAAAATATTCTGCATTCTTGATAAGATTGCAATTTATGAAACGAAAGGACGCTTTTTTTGCTTCGAATATTCCGATGCTTATGAAACGAGCTTTGGGAAGTGTCAGAGACGTCTGCCATTTTGTAACCACTGTTGTTATGTAATCTACAATTCAAGTTAAAGAAAGTACAATGCAGTTCATTATTTTTTCTCATTGTTATTTCAGTAATTTGGGTTTTAGTAGATTTTGGGGACGTAGAGATATGGGGATCAAGGGATGTAGGGATGTAGAGATCTAGGGTTCTAAGAAGTTAGAAATATAGAAATCTAGGGATGCAGGGACTTAGGGGTGTAGGGAATTGGGGGTATAGGGAATTGGGAGTGTAGGGATTTTGGGATGTAGGAATTTGGGAGTGTAGGCATCTGGGGGTGTAGGGATTTGGGGGTGTAGGGATTTGGGAGTGTGGGGATCTGGGGGTGTAGGGATTTGGGGATGTAGGGATTTGGGAGTGTGGGGATCTGGGGGTGTAGGGAATTGGGGGTGTAGGGATTTGGGGATGTAGGGATTTGGGAGTATGGGGATCTGGGGGTGTAGGGATTTGGGGATGTAGGGATTTGGGAGTGTGGGGATCTTGGGATGTAGGGACCTGGGGGTGTAGGGAATTGGGGGTGTAGGAATTTGGGGATGTAGGGATTTGGGAGTGTGGGGATCTGGGGGTGTAGGGAACTAGGGATGTAGAGATCTGGGGGTGTAGGGAATTGGGGGTGTAAGGAATTGGGGATGTAAGGAATTGGGGGTGTAGGGATCTGTGGGTGTAGGGATCTGTGGGTGTAGAGATCTGTGGGTGTAGAGATCTGTGGGTGAAGAGATCTGTGGGTGTAGGGATCTAGGGGTGTAGGGACCTAGGCGTGTAGATATCTGGGGGTGTAGGGACCTAGGTATGTAGGGATCTGGGGGTGTAGGAACCTAGGTATCTAGTGATCTGGGGGTGTAGGGACCTAAATATGTAGAAATCTAGACGTGTAGGGATCTAGGGATGTAGGGATCAAGGTGTGTAGGGTCCTCGTGATGTACGGACCTAGGGATGTAAAGACCCAGGAATATAAAAGTCTAAGTAAATAGAAATCTAGATACGTAAAAATTCATACATCCTAATTCGTGAACGTGAACCACATCGAAATAAAGTTTTGAATGGACGTATATATGCGTCGAACGTAGTCGACTAGTTAAAGAGCCATACACAACAGGGTGCCTCGTTTCGAGTATGCAAACGAACGTGCCTCGACGAGTGCTTTGAATTGAGAAAATTGGAGAAGATTGAGACGCCGTTTCACCGGAAGTTGCCTTCGGTGGATAAGTAAAGACACGTCAGAGGTTATGTTTAATGCATCGAGCACGATGAATCGTCGGCGCATTAATTCCGACGGAATTATTCGAATTATCCGTAAATTCGTATCCATTCCTGTGCCTCTACTTCAAACCTACTCTTGGTAAGTAATTTATAGGGGCTCTTTAGTAAAGTTCCTAGTATTTGTGTTTCCTGTATGATTCAAGATAGATGTGTATTGATTTTTCTTCCTTTATTTTCAGATCTTTTATTTTTATACGATTTGCACTTCTTTGATTACACAATTTCAATTTTTATTTAGGAATTGATTATGAGAGAAGTTAGGTATCGATTTTCTTATTTTATTTTTGAAATTTAAGTTGATATAATTTTTATTTAGGAACAATTGATTATAGAAAAAGTTAAATATTGATTTTCTTATTTTATTTTCAGAATTTGTATTTTTAGTTAATTTTCATTTCTTTGATCATAGAGCAAGTTGATACAATTTTTATTTAGAAACAATTGATGATAGGAAAAGTTAGGTATCGATTTTCTTATCTTATTTTCAGAATTGATATTTTTAATTAATGTTCATTGCTTTTGTTATATAATAAACTGATGCAATTTTTATTCGTGGACATTTGAAGATTAAAAATGTTGAATATTCATTCTCTTCTTTATTTTCACAGCTCACATTTTCATTCAATTTTCAATTCCTTATAAGTTCATTAAACGTCTTCAATTCACGAATATTCAAAGTCAACAAATTTAAAAAAATAATCCCACTTTTATTTAAAAAATTCACACCACGAAATTCTTTTTTGAGAACACAGATTTTCCGGATTTCAGTTTCAAAGGATAATACATTTAAGGAATTTTTTATTTCAATTTAGTTAGCAAAGTGTTCCCAGCAGCGGTGCAAGGCACACCGTTATATTTCATATTCGGGTAATGAAATATCGCAGTAAATTAAGCTTCTTTATGGCTGGCACCGTTTCATTTTTTGCCCGTAAAAGCTTCGAAATGAATACAATTTGTGCTCCATAACCAGCGAAATGAAGTGAAACGCGAACATCTCCAGTCAGCCTTCAACGAGATTCCAATTACACCGATTTAACTCTGGATGAACCTCTCTATCCGCTTTCAAGATATCAGCTTCCAATTGTCTATCTAAATTTTCAACTTTGTATTCCGCGTTCAATTCGATTCAATTACTAGTATTTGTTCTCTGATTTGCTCCTTTAACTTGTTACGGCAACTTCATTTCACCTACTGGTTTATTAGGGAAGATCACTAGTTCAACCTAAATTAGATTTATAATTTTGAATGTAAGTGGTATAAACTTAGAATTAGGTAAATTATGTGATTTACAATTTTTAATTCAAATTTTATAGGCTTGTAATTAAGTAAATTATGTGAGGTGCAATTTTGAATATAATTATTATAGGCTTGTAATTAAATAATTTATGTGAGGTGCAATTTTGAATATAATTGTTATAAGCTTGTAATTAAGTAAATTGTGTGATTTACAATTTTAAATATAATTGTTATAAGCTTATAATTAACATTCAGTAATTTTTAATTAAAACTGCAGCAATTATTATAAATTTATTACTACATAAATTATATAGTATATAATTTTAAGTATTTAACTTTATAGTACAAATAATTTAATATATTATACATATGTATGATACACAATTTATAATTATACCAAGCACAATTATTTTTTAAATTGATCATATGTTATTAATTTTGTCTTGAGCGATTTTAAGAATAATTTTTATAATTAATTGTATTTTATTTATTTTGTCTACTATCTTGAAAATTTTAAATATAAATTTTTATTCCTATTTCAATTTAAATTTTATGTTTTTAAAAATTTATATATAAACTTGATATACTTGGATCTGCAAATGTGTACAAAATTAATATTTCATGCTTGATTAATGTTTTGCAACTTTTTTTACGATAATGAAAAATTAAAGATTGCATTATATGGATCTGATAAATATGATCTTGTTCAGTAGTTTATTTTAGCGCATCCCGGAACGAAAACTTGGATTCCTTTAATTTAATATACTCAGAAATATTTGCTTATTCAGACTCGGACAGCCAATACGAGGAACAGATATTTTACGAGCACCGTAAAACTTTAATACCACTTTATTGGTCGTCTCTATCCGACCTTAACCCTTTCACAGTCGTGGAATTTCAAATTCGACCCTGCACATACGCTGAATAATTTACGATTCGAATAAATTATGTAATAATTCCATTCTTCGTAATTTTATTAGAGAAATTTATAATATTCAAATTTAGATGTATTGCAGTTTTGGAATTTTCGGCTTTAGAGATAGAGAAATTTGGGGGATGGAAATTTAGGGGTTGGAAATTTTGAAATATAGAAATTTAGATCTTTCAAGTCTCTAAATTACCAAATTTTCAAACCCCTAAATCCCTAGATTCCCAAATTCTCACACCTCCAAATCCCTAGATTCAAAAATCCAAAAATCGCCAAATCCCTAGATTTACAAATTCTCAACTCCCCAAATCTCTAGATTCCCGAATTCTCAAATTCCCAAATCCCTAGATTTACAAATTCTCAAATCCCCAAATCCCTAGATTCCCAAATTCTCACACCTCCAAATCTCTAGATTCAAAAATCCTAAAATTGCCAAATCCCTAGATTTACAAATTCTCCAATTCCTAGATTCCCGAATTCTCAAATCCCTAGATTTACAAATTCTCAAATCCCTATATTCCCAAATTCTCACACCTCCAAATCCCTAGATTCAAAAATCCTAAAATTGCCAAATCCCTAGATTCACAAATCCCCAAATCCAAAAATTTGTAAATTCTCAAATTTCTTAGTAAAATAATTCTGAAACCTATAAATCCCCAAATTCCCCCAAAAATTCTCAAATTCCCCTAACCAATAACCAAACATAATCCACTACTGTACAACACGAGAAAAAAATAATAAAAGAAAAAAAAAATTCACGTTAACTCTCGAAAGAATAAAAATGGCTAATTACCTACCGATTTCTCGACTTTCTCGCAAGGACAAAACGTACCGAAAGAAATAACCCAGAAAGGAGTAATTTTTTCGCGGCGAAAAACGAAGTAATAAAAAAGTAATTCTCCGAGTAAGGAGATTGAAACGGTGCACGTGGAAAGTAAAAGCAATCGGAACTCGATCGAACAGTTCGAATTAAAATCACGATAATGAAGTTATCGACGGCGTTCGCGGATGATCGCGTGTTTCGCCGAAACGAATCGAGATTTTCGGTTCGGATAAAAATCACATTAACGATATCACGACTCGTTATTACGCGTTCTTCCTCTCGTTGCTCGTACAACCACGCGATGACCTTTCGACGAGCGAAAGAAAACGATTATCTACGAGTTTCGATAGTCGAGAGAGAGAGAGAAAAAACTCGTGAAACTGCGTCTTGAAATTCGCAAAATTGTCACGTGCTTCGAACTCGTTCAATTTCTTTGTGAAAATGCTAATCTCTGGATTTTGAACTTTGATCGAATTACGATGTGTATCATAGAGTGTTTAATTACCCGAATTTTGAAATTTTATGAAATGTTCGAGTAGTATGTACCGTTGTCGACCCATGAGTTGGCGCGTGAGGGGCTGACCCAGGTGTTTAGAGGAACCACCCATGCGCCAACTCGTGGGTTGACTACTGTACATACACTGAATTAGCCTTTTAATTCTATAATTATTTTTGGTGAGATCTAGTGAAACACAAAAATTAATTTGTTTGTCAGAACTAAAATATCAAATATACATTAACTTATAAATATAAAATGTTTGGTTACTTCATTAAAATTAATTTGTACGTATGAAACAAAATATCGAATGTTTTATGTATAAATAAATAGATATACTTGTATTTACTTATACTTATTTATGTAAATTTTTAAACAACTTAATATTTCATTCTTTACACAAAAATTCATTTTAACGAACTAATAAAATATTTTGTATTTATAAATAATTGATTAGTTCATTTTTGACATAAATCTTCTGCATAGAATAAATGATTATTAAAAGAATAATTTGACAAAAATGATGTGAAGGCACAGATGTGTTGAATAAATAATTCAATTTGAATCGATCGATTAATGGTCGTAGCAGAAAATTTGTATAAAATATGAATATCAGAATTTGTAGATGTAGGAACGTGAAAGAAAAATGAATAATCTGATTCTGAAATATTGATCTTTAAATTTAGAAGTAACTGGGAAGTCCACCGATGAACAAGACGAATTTCCAAATTCGCGTAGTAACGAGTTGGCACAGTCGTGGGTAGAGTTTTGGCTACAACAGTTAAGATCCTCTCTGCACCTCTTTGGAAACGGAGGAAATTAGCCAGAGTAAATTAGAAACTTTCTAAATCGTCCACGAACCATTTACGAATTAGTGTTCCCGTTTAAATCAGCCTCCATTTGGTCTTAACTCGTGTGAACTTAATGTATCGTGTATTTCTGCGTCGTTCAAGCGTAGAAAATGGTTTTGGAAGGGAACATATATAATCTTCAAGGTTTTTCCATTTCTAAATTTGCGAATGATCAAATCTCGAGACTTTTGAACAGTCGAATTTCTGCATTTTGAAATTTTAGGTTTGGTGCTTTTAATGATGAAATTTTCAAATTTACAGGTTTAGAAATGAAAAAATTTCTAAATTATTAAATTACTAAATTTATGAATTCTTAAATTTGCAATACTCCAAATTTTCAATAGAGAAATCCCTAGATTCTCAAGTTATCAATCGTCAAAATAACTAGATTTCCAAATTCCCTGATTTCCAAATTCGCACCACCTCCAAATTCCTAGATACCCAAATTCTCAAAACCTCAAATCCCTAGATTTCCAAATTCTGAAATCTCCAAATTCTCAAACCCCAAATCCCTAGATTCCCAAATTCTCAAACCCCCAAATCCCTATATTTCCAAATTCTAAAATCCCCAAATTCTCAAACCCCAAATCCCTAGATTCCCCAATTCTCAATCCCCAAATTCCTAGATTCCCCTAATTCTCAAAACCCCAAATCCCTAGATTTCCAAATTCTGAAATCTCCAAACTCTCAAACCCCAAATCCCTAGATTCCCAAATTCTCAAACCCCCAAATCCCTAAATCTCCAAATTCTCAAATCCCAAATCCCTAGATTCCCCAATTCTCAAATCCCCAAATTCCTAGATTCCCCAATTCTCAAACCCCAAATCTCTAGATTCGCAAATTCTCAAACCCCAAATCCCTAGATTCCCAAATTTTCAAACCCCCAAATCCCTAGATTTCCAAATTCTCAAACCCCCAAATTCCTAAATCCCCAAACTCACAATCCCCAAACCCAAATTTTCCAAATTTAAAAATCTCCCCAAAAAGCTCTAAAAATCCCAATATTTCAAACACCGTATTTAAAAATTTGTACACTAAAAAAATTCTAAAAGTTCCAAATCTCTAAATTCCCAATGTTCCTTCGCAGGAAGTCACATTTGTCGCCCGGAACACGAAAGAAAGCTAACGAACGAAATTAGTTTGCGATTTAAAATCCATTACCAGAACTTAATTACTCTTTAATAGCAGTAATTTCACTCGGTCACTCGAATAAATTGCTCGATCGTCCAAATAAAAGTATCGAGGGGACAAAAACTATTTCCCGATTAATTCTTTTCAATTGCGACGCGGGTTTTGTCACGAGCATTATACGTGTATCGTTTAAAAAAAACGTCGACAACAACGTCAATATCACTTTATTAAAATTGAACGGACGATCAAGGGAATTTATGACCGTACAATAATTGTCGTTCAAACGACCGCCTTCTCCGCGCTGCTGTTAGACAGATTACTTTTTATCCAAATAATTGGCGAAGTAGTACTTTTTTACTACGAAGTAGTAGTGACGAACTAGTACTTTTTTAACTAATGAATATTGATTATATGTTGCATATGAAACGGCTTATTTAATTTGTTTTCTTACGAGGTACACACGGAATGATTTTATAGTAGATGGCTTCAGTTCTGAGCAAATTGAATTGATTTGCTTCGTTTGCGTACCGAGAAAATATGAGGTGTTTTCGAAGGGTTTATCCTAAAATTCCGACAAGTAAAATCCCGATAGCTAAAACCCCGATACCTATAATCCCGACAGGTAAAATCCCGATATCTATAGTCCCGTTAGGTAAACACCTGACAGCCAAAAACCCGACAGGTAAAATCCAAACACCTATAATCCCGACAAGTAAAACCCCGATATCTATAATCCCGACAGGTAAAATCCCCATAGATAAAATCTCGACAGCATAAATCGAGAGAAAAAAAATTGAACGTGAACATTTTCTGAGCATTCATAAAAAAAAAGTTTGTTCACTGCATAGAAAATGAAACCATAAAAAAAAAAGTAAAAATTTGTAAGTCCACGAATTTGAAAATATAAATTTGAGAAGAAAGGAAACTTGAAAATTGAATGCAAGATAAACTAGAATGCTGTTTGCCAAACGAACGAGAATACAAGTCCAGTAAGTAATTAAGATGAAAAGCTTTCGGTGCATCAGGGCAGCTGCTAATTGCTTTCATCGCAAGAATGACTAATGAAGTGCGCCGAGCATTCTTAGAATCACATTTGGCTCCTTACTTTCAACAATACCTTACGTTTCTTAAACTACGTAATCTCTGTCAACTTCAAGCTAAAGTCACGTGTTCGTTAACTCTTTAATTATATTTTAGGGACTCCTAAGTATATAATCATTCTGTAATTACAGAGATTATTGGAGATATTTAGGGTTCTAGGGATTTTTAGAGATCAAGGGTTCTAGAGTATATCTAGGATTCCTAGGGATATTTGAAGAGACATCTGTGCAAACTTATAGGAATTTTTAGAGAAATTTGATAACTGGTACCTAGGGACTTTTCAGACTTCCAACTTATCAATTTCTAATTTTGAAATTACTATATTTCCAAATGACCACATTTCTATACTTGAAAATTTAGAAACAATCGAATTTTTTAATTGTACAATTCACTGTAATATAACTATGTGTGAGTATAGGGATTTAGACATAGGTAATATACAAATCTAGGGATTATTCGAAACTTCCAAATTACCAAATTGATAAATTCCAAGAGTTAAAAATTTGAAAATTGAAAAATATTAAAAAATGAAAGGAACAACGCCCCTTTTCTGTTCTCAGGATGAACTTAATTCGGGGTCAGAGCAAGTTGGTGCAGAGCGTAAGGATAATCGATACTTGGCCGGCGAAGACTGGTACCAGCACCGTCTCCGTTCCACCTGGCAACCGCGAGATATCGACACGTAATTACTTAATCGACCATCACGCGTGATTATTTATAAATCCGATCGGACGTCGTTATTCTTGTCGAACAACGCCCGGCAAAATTATCGATCGGTTATCGGAACGCCTTTACGGGCTAATTATTATTTAACGAGCTGATCGCACGATCACGTGCTACGCGCTGACAAAATTTTCACTAAATCAATTTAAAATTCTTCTCAAATTTTAATATTCTTATTTTTATACTTCGGGTTACGATTTTACTAGTCGAAACTTTTCAATTTTCTAAGTTTTTATTTAAATTTTCAAATTGTTAGGTTTTCAAGTTTATAGATTTCCAAATTTCTATGTTGAAGAATTTCCACATTTCCAAAATACCAAAATTCTGAATTCCTAAATTTTCAAGTTCTCAAATTTACAAATTCCAATTTTCAGAATTCTAAATTTTTACACTTCTAAATTCCAAATTTCCAAATTTTCCACTTCCAAAGACAAAATTTTCAGCTTTCCAAATTTCCAAATTTTGAAATTCCCACTCTCCCAAATTTGGAACTTTCAAAATTCTCACTCTCCCAAATTTGGAAATTTTTTAATTCCCAACTCCCCAAATTCTCACCCAATATAAGCGAAGATTCGATATAAGTGAAGATTACCCTGCTTCTCTCGCTATTCTTTTCTACGTTCAACAAAACGTAAAACCTACGATACAAGTTAAAGTTCAGACCCCGAGAGATTCGCTTATACCGAATCGTTACCATAATTAGCAAATTCACAAATGAACATATATGGATATGAGGGGTCACAGAATGTTAATCGCAACGAACAAGAAGTTCGCTTACGCAGGAGGAGTCTACGGAGGAAATTCGCGATTGCGAAACTCGCGTGTCGCGAACGGCTTAATACCATGGGGGCATATTGACCCAGATGAAAGGGACACGTGAACGGGTAACACGATCGACCTCGCTGCGTGTAAGTACGAACTTTTTGACGTGGATGTGTCGTCATCGTGGAAAAAGATAAGCGGACAGGGGTTTTTCAAACGGAAGAAAAGAGGCGGAACTGGGTCGATCCATAGCCCACGGAATTACTTCAGATGGGGGGAAAAAAATCATTCCCTGACAAAACTGAACGCTTATTTTTGGCCTGCCTTCAAGTTGACACTGCCGGTATTATCACTGCAATCGTTAACACTCTGATTAACACCCTACATTTTACACGAAATACGTGTACTAATCACTTATAGTAATTTCCATTTTCATCTAGGGATTTTTAGATTTTTCAGTTGTATATACTTTCAGGTATTTATTAAAATTATTTATGTTGGGCAGATGCAAAAATTATTGATTGTTCATTCATTTTTAGTAGTGTACATACATGTACTTTCAATTAATTATTAATAATTTTGTTAGTGGTTAATTAAAAATATATACATACATATGTATACATATATCATATAATATATAATATTATTAATTACTATTGTATAGTACATGTAGTTATATGTATCATAATATATATATGTTACATAATAATGTACATACACACATGTGATCACACTGCATATGCACATAATTATAAACAAAATATATATATGTATTATACATTTACTACACGTTTACGTTGTACATTTAATTTTTCTAACTCAACAACCACATGTGAAAATTACACACGAACACACTATCACTTCCTATATTGCATATTATTAATCCTTCTAAAATGATTGATCCTACATTGCATTTAAATAATGCTAATATAAAAGCTATTATTCTTAATTTATTCTCCACGTGTATATAAATATTGCAAATATAAAAATTGTTAATGTAAATTTATTCTCCAAGTGCATTTGAATATTGCAAATATAAAAATTGTTAATATTTAATTAATTTTATAACTGTATATAAAAATTGCAATCATAAAAATTGTTATTATTAATTCATTGTACAATTGCAAATAAATATTGCAAACATAAAAATTGTCCTATTTAATTTGTTGTCCAACTGCACAAAAATATTGCAAACAAAAATTGTTATTATTAATTTGTTGTCCAAGTGCTCAAAATATATTGCAAATATAAAAATTGTTCTAATTAATTAATTGTCCAACTGCATATAAGTATTGCAAATATAAAAATCGTTATAAGATATAAAAATGCAAATATAAGAATGACGAAAATGATTGATATTTGGACAGCTCCTGAAGGGTTGAATATTGTGTCCCTGAGATATGTCCCAAAATTTGACGAGGATCATAAGCGCAGCCCGGACACGTGCAATCTCCCCAGCTCCGTCATTATCACTTCTTTCAAGGTTACAAGAGATCGGAACAAGATGGATGACGAAAGAAGGGAGGAAGAAGAGGTGGAAAAAAGAGGGAAAGAGTTTTCTCCTGTGGCTATCAGCGGATCGTTGCCTTTGGACGGCTTACAACAAAGGATCTATAGAGGTGTCGACGATTACGTGGTAAGTTGCGAGAATAAGGATTGTCTGGCCGTTCGGTGTCTTCCATCGAGGATTGTGAAAGGAAGTATATGATAATATGTATCCGTCGCATGACTAATACTGCCACCGTCGGACACCTACTTCTGATGTAATCGTGTGCGGTGTTATCTGAAATTGTGGAAGGTTTGCGAACCCACGTCCAATCAAACTTTCCACGTATCTTAATCTTAATCCTTATGCGGGTAATTGCCTAACATCTCGTACATCTTTTTTTCGAAACAATTTTTAACAATTTCGACATTTGGCAACTGATATGGAAATTCAGAAAAAAATCCTAGTTAGATTCATAGTACTGTCCCTAGATTTACATATTACCCCTAGATATATAAATTTTAGTATCACTACATTCCTATATCTCCAGATCATTAAATCACTATATTATATAACTAAATTCTCATATCCCCAGATTCATAAATCCTTATATCACTACATCCCTAGATTTTTACGTTCTCAAATTCTTTTGTCACCAAATATCTAAATGTCACTATATCACTAGATTACAATAGCTCAATGTCACTATATCCCTGGAGTACAAAATCCCAATGTCATTATATCCCTAGATTCCTAAATCCTAATATCACTAGATTACAATAGCCTAATGTCACTATATCCCTAGATCTCAATATCCCAATATTACTATATCCCTAGATCTAAATACCCCAATATTACTATATCTCTAGATGTCAATATCCCAATATTACTATATCCATAGATCCCTAAATCCTGATGTCACTATATCACTAGATTACAACAGTCTAATGTCACTATATCCCTAGCTCCCTGAATCCTAGTGTCATCAAATACCAAAATTCCAATGTCATTATATAACTAGATCCCTAAATCTTAACGCCACAATATCTCTAGATCTTCATATACCTCAATGTCCAAATTTCTAAACTGCAATGTCCCTATATTCCTAGATCTATAAATCTCCAAATTTCTAAACCCACATATCACTATATAGTGCTTCTAGATCCTCGTGTCCCTATATTTTTACTGTCTCTCCTAATTTAATTCAATTTTTTTATTCGAAACATTTATTTCTCTGTTAACAATTTCCCTAAATAATTTCTAGGAATTTGAAATTCGCCATCAAGATATCGAGAGACTGCTATCTGTCCGTTCTATGATATTTTCGTTTTATCAACGTCAAACTGACCCGCCGTTCTATCAAGCAGAGATTAATTAATAACGATAACACTTGCTCAATCGCGTCATGGTTAAAGAAAGAAAGAACCGTCTAAAACGAATCCCACCCGAGTATACAGGATGTGAAATTATTAGCAACGATGATCGGTATCGTTAATTTGTAATCCGCGGCACAAACGTTGGACGATAGATACTAGATAATCGCCAGTTGCGGTTGTTTCATTTATGCAACCATGTAAATTGATTAGATAACGAAGCTATGTACAGCCGAGGAAGATCGAAGCATATTCTCTTTATGAGCAGAGGATTTTCAGCTGGTTAAACTTCTTTCAACTTCTTTTTATTTATGAATGCTGTATTCTTAATTCCACATTTCTCAATTCCAAAATTCCAAAATTTTCTAATGTAAAATCCCCAAATTTCTGCAATTTCAAATCCAAAAATTACCAAATCTATAAATTCCCGAATTTCTCAGATTTCTGAATTCCAAAATCCCCAAATTTCCAAAATTTCAAATACCAAAATTTCTGAATTCCAAAATCCCCAAATTTCTAAACTTCCTAATACCAAAACCCCAAACCTTCAAATTCCCAAATTCCTAAACACCCAAATCCAAAAATCCCCAAATTTCTAAACTCTCAAGTTCAAAAATCCCCAAACTTCCAAACTCCCAAATTCAAAAATCCCCAAATCCCTAAACTCCCAGATCCAAAATTCCCCAAATTCCTAAATACCCAAATCCAAAAATCCCCAAATTCCTAAACTCCCGAATTAAAAATTCCCCAAATTTCTAAACATCCAAATCCAAAATTCCCCAAATTCCTAAACACCCAAATCCAAAATTCCCTAAATTCCTAAACTCCCGAATCCAAAAATCCCCAAACTTCTACACTTGCCAAAATCCCCAAGTGCAAAAAATCCGAAATAAAAGAAGAAAATCATCGGGCCATAATATAGAATTACGCGAGCGATCCGCTCGAATGCGCTCGGAGGCTAATCGCGAATACGTTCGCCAAAAATACACGATGCACGAGAGAAGGCTCGATATCGATATGAACCACGGCGATTGACACGAACTCGAACGAAAGCTCGTTATTTCGGTCATCTCGATGCGCGCATCACACACTATACGTACATATGTATATTGATGGACGTACTCTTTTAAAAATTAGAGACTTGCCAAAATCGTGCCATTTAAAATGTTTTATGTTATAATACCTTCCTTTAACATATATTATTTTCCTCTAACCCCCATGTTAGTACATACCAACATAGGTCTAAACCCTATATGGGTTAGACCCTAGTGAACCATTTTTTTGCAAGCTTTACACTCGATCAATTAATATTTATTTTCTCTAATTAATACTGCAAATTTGTAGCACGAGAAATATTTTTTGATTTTGTTATAGTATTTCTATATTTTATATTTCTTCCTCTCATTATACTTTTTATATTAATCTCCGTGTGAGTTAATGCGAAAAACTTTTTCATAAAATTTCACGTTTAATTTTATCAATTGCAACTCTCGAATCGAAGATAATCGATCTAACATTTTCATACGAAATCCCTGTTTCCGTTCGATTTAACAGTGCTTTCAATATCGACGAAGCTTTGTTCCATCATAAAGCTTTTTTATAATAAACCTTCTTGTATTTTTTATCTGATACAGTTCCCCACGCGAATTAATATTACAGATCGTAACGAGTTTATGCTTTGTCACGAAGCTTTCTCGCAACGTTTTATATTTCTACCAGATACTTTCAACGCGAGTTAATATTACAAATCGTAATGAGCTTTTTCCCCGCTGCGAGCCATTTTTATAATATACGTTTCATTTCGTTCTCTTGTCTGCTTTATTACGGAGTTTTTTCACGACGTTTCATGTTATATTTCTCATCGAATATCTACGTAAGTTAATATTAGAAATACCAGCAAGGCTTCTTTGTTATATTACGCCGGTTTTTCATTAGATTTTATGTTCTGTTCCACGTTTAATGATACCTTTTACAGGAGTTATCGAAGATTTTTAACGAAGCTTGTTTTACCTTATTTTAAAAGTTTTCTGTAACGCAGCCTCGAGGTGTTTGGGAACTTTTGTTACGGATTTAATTGGTGTGCCAACCATAAGCTTCTTCTTTAAACAATTTGATTAAATTTCAATTTTTCAAGCGCAATGATACAATTTAAATACTATGATGATACAATTTAATGAACATCATTAATTTAATAGAGTATTATCAGACTATAAATAATTATCGGCTCAAGTGATGATCAGAACATGAATTAAACATGGCTATGAAATATTCATAATGCGGTCAACATTAAACATGATTTATAAAATCTTTGTACCAAGCTCTTCAACACTCGTTTAATCATTATAATTATCGTCAGAAGTCTTTTATATACAATAGTACGAAAGAAATTGATGAGGTATTAAGAATGTGACCGGTTACGACTTTGGCAACCCTCCTCCTCATTGTCAACCGTTTCTTTTTCGAGTGCGACATTGAACAATACCGACAGTATATTAATGACAGCGTTAATGACGCTCGTATATCAACAATTATTAGCTTTTATTACAGCAATAACACATCGGGACATCGTTTTATGAAACTATAATTGTTCCCATTTCTCAATTTGAAAAACGAGCATAAAATATAAAATCAATAACGTTCTCACAAATATTTGCATATGGAAGTTGCTTCAATAATGATGAAGTGTTTTCATTTTAGCGAAACGAATATTGCAAGTTTTTATGAGAAAGGATTTAGTGTTATAGAACTTTTCATTTTGTGGCGAGAATGAGAGGCACACCTGAATTTTGAAAGGGACTGGAAGGGCGTAGCCCAAATATCGGTCAGATGATACCTTCGATTGTTCAGCGCCATGACACCATCGGTGGTAATACGTTCTTCAAAAATTATGGTTCAATATTTGTTCCATAAACGCAAAACATTCGAATCCAGCATTCATAAATTACTAGTTTCACGTATTGACAATTATCTATATCTGTACATTCATGTGTCACTAGATTTCATATCTCTAAATCCAAATATCCCTAGATCTCAATATTTTTAGGTCTCTATATCCCTAAGCCTATAGATTCCCTAAATTTTTAAATCTCTACATCTCTAGATCCCTACATCCCCAGATTCTCTAAATTCTTAGATCTCTATATTTCTAGATCCCTAAATCCCCAGATTTCCTAAATCCTTAAACACTATATGCATAAATCCCCTGACTCCATATCCACACATTCTCATGAACCCCCACTGAACAATCAACACAGAAATCTACAAACAATTAGTGCTGCCAGTGTTCCTACAAGAATCGCTCTTCAAACATGATATAGAAAGATAAAGAAAGAAATCCCACGTCTGCGTTAGAAAGATAAAGAAATTTGGTCTCCGAATAGCTATTATATCTCTACCAACAGAGATTATGCTTGGTGGTCAGAAGTTTATAAATAGCAGTCCTCAAACTGCGAGCAGACATCATTGATGATAATCTCGCTTGAATTTTGATTAGATCACAATTCAGCAATTGTATTTGGAATAATGTCCACTGTCTCCGTGAGCTTAATACATTCACCAGTGTCGCATGACACCTCCCTTTTTTATACGAGGTCACAGCTGTTTTGTATGCTTTGAAATGTAGAAAAATCAGGTTCTGTGTAATACAGATCATTTTATGATTGTCTAGAATTTTATTATTATATCCTATGTTATTTTATAACGAAGAAAGTGTTTGGTAAAAGTTGCAATCAAGTGCTGATTAGCAAACACGTTAAACCTTCATTGTAAATATAAAGGGTACAAGTATATCAATATTTGAGAAACTGTAAGTACACACCATGTATCACAGAGGTAAAAAGTGCTTACATAGAAAAATATTAATAATTATTGATCAAAGTCATTGAAAAAGTGCATGAACCTTCAATTGGCAGCTCATTGTCATATAATTATAGGCTATTTTTGACAGCAGTACTTGCACAAGAATTGTCTACAAAAAAAGACCATGTTTCTTAGCGTCTTTCATTACTGTTCATGTTCTTGCATAAAGAAATTAAATATATAAATGGAGGAAAGATTAAAGTGCACGATTTTAAATTTTAATTAATTTCTCGAATCTATATTGATGAGCTTAGTTTCTTTTCCCTTTAATATTCAAGAACGTGTATTTTATGAGGTATAAAGCATTACTATCGCATTCACTTTATGCTCATTAGAGTTTCCACGTAATAGAGCAATGATTACTTCATAAATATGTATTGTAAAGTACATAAAAGAATTTAAATGGTTTTTATACTGGAAACTAATGCATTCTTGCAGTTATCATATATCAGAACAAAACTGTATAATTCAATTAAATTTCTAAGAATTACCAATAGTAAAACAATTGCGGCACAGTAAAATAAATGCGTTGTGTTAAAATTTACCATTGATTCTTCTTGCGATCATTAAAATCTTAACATCCTTAAGGTATCAAAGATTCATAAAAAATTACCCATAGAATCTTCAATAATCACAGTATAAAATCCACAATCATGCAATTAACACAATCAGCATGCCAATGGAGACGGGTTAGGACCATAGAGCTAATCTCACTTGTCACTTATCAACCTCGTACAACATTCAGAAAGAAAAAAAACGGTACTATCACGATGAAACATCTAAAATTGTTAAAAAGAACTATGTCCGTGCAGCGGTATCAGCCGAATACAATGTTTACCGTCAACTCTACGCACTGTAACAACATAATGCACAATTTTTTAACGAGATTCACAACAGAAAAGTGTTGAAGAGTATACGTAACAGCGATTTCTGACGGAATCGGCCGAGAACGATCGCGTTCCCGTGGACGACACCCGCGGATTGTCTGGTTTTCTCGCACTGTCCGGAACGCGATGAACACAAACGCGATACGCGTGCCGCGTAAACATCGGATTCAGCAGAAGCCGCCAAAACGGAGAATTACGAAGGTACGTGAAGGAAGATCTAAACAGCATCGGTAAAAAGAATCCCCCCTACCCTCTTCCTCGGGCACCCGCTCCATCGCTTTCCCAAGAGTAACCCAGCCACTCGCACGCAGACGCACAGTTCTGCATTCGGAGACGGACAGGCGAGCGAGCGAAGCGGCGAGAGAAAGAGCGCGGTAAGAGGGGCAACAAGTGAGGAAGGAGTGGGATATCGATGGTGGGGAAAATCGGTGGAGAGGGAACAGGAGCAGGGGAAAAACTAGAGGGGAGAAGCCCGAGAGAGCCGAGTAAAAGCTGCGATAGAACCAGTGATGGGTAACTTCTAGGGATGTGCGGGTATCCCGATCTGGAGGGTGTCCGAACTCGGGTTCAGGAAAATTCGGGCGGGAGCTTGAAAGTATTTTCCTATATACAAATTCTTACAACCCTGAAATTAACTAAACTTGGAAATCTCAAGATTTAGAAATTTCACAATTAACAATAGGGAATTTGGAAATGTAGGGATTTCAAATGTTGAACTTAAGAACTTGGGGGTTTAACAATTTAGGAATTTGGCAACTTGGAAATTTGAAATCTAGAATTCAAAAGTTGGTGCTTTGAGAAATAGGAATCTGGGGACTTGGACACAAGGGATTAGGATTTCAAAAACTAGGGAATTTGTAGATTTGAAAACTGGAGAATATGGGGATTTCAAAAGCAGTACTGGAAAACTAGTACCCTAATTTGGGTACCAGGAAATTAGGGGCTTTGACGTCTAGGGAATTTGAAAATGGTAGAACTGGAAATTTGGGAATTTAGAAAACTTGAAAGTTTGTAATTGTGGCAATACGAGATTGTATACCAAATATCTTGGAATCAAAATGTTTCTAGATCTTGAATATTCGTATTTAGGAAAATCCTTTTGAGTGCCACCTCATCCGAATTTATCCGAATCTGAATCCATAATTTCTAGTACCTGCACATCCATAATACATATCTGCCCTCGCAAGGGCGCGGTGTGTGTACTTGAGGGCATCTATGAGTAGACTCTCGTTATATCGCCACGAACAGGACCATATAAGCCAACGTTGCAATTATCTCAATTAACAATAAAGAAAGTGATCCTTTCATACACTATTTTCGAATTTTAAAACTTGTACAATCGTAACTCGTTAATTTCTAAATTTAAATTTTCAAAAATGACTAAACATGTCAATTTCAATTCTAAACTAACTAAATTTCAACTTTCCTGAACTCAATTTCAAAACTGCTAATTTTGAAACTTGGAAATAAACAAACTCGATACTTCGTAAATTCACAGTTAAAAAATTGATAAATGTCAGAATTTTAATCTCCGTGCACCTCGGCGCACTACGGCAGCAAGATAGCGCCACCAGTAACATAAAAGCTCATGCGAGGTTAACCTCGTTCAACCGGCAATATACCGAGAGTCCATCGTACCACCCTGAAGCCACTTGATCCAATTGTCAGCACTGATAAACTGTCAGTCATTATCATTCTCTTTGTCTTCCAGCTGCGTATCGGGTGCCCGTGAGTCCGAACCGCGAGCACCCGATAATCTGATCGCTATAGGTTAAGGTACGTCCTACGGTACTCACTGCTGACTCTCAAGCCACCCAGGGGCGGATTCGAGGACGCGATGGTACAATCTGCGAAGGAGGTGGTCCTCGGTCGGGAGCTCATTCTGAAATCTAGTTGACCCGCTTCTCCGCCGCCACCTGACACTACGGTTTAGAATACGCCGCTTCTGTTTCCGCTGGTCGCCGCCTCGGCTGGCCGTGCCGCTTCCTCACGCGAAGATAGCCAGCAACGCGTCGTCGTCGTCGTCGTCGCCGTCGCCGTTGTCGTCGTCGTTGACACCACCTCGGACATCAATGACAGCACGAACGATAATTACATCGCACGCACGCATGCACGTCCGCACGGTTCGGTTCTTCTATGTTACGCCACGGCCGCGCTCGATCGATGGATGGAGGGAGAGAAAGAGAGCGAGACGGCACCGACGCTCGGGCAGAGCGACAGAGAAAGAAGAACGAAGGAAGGGCAGGAGGGAGAGTAGGGAAGAGCTACGAGCGAGCAAAGCGCGCGCAACAAACTACGGCGAAGAATCGTGGTCGACGATGGTTAACCCAGCAACGCGGGTGAAAAGGGAAAGTGGTGGCCGTCAAAATTTTCGCACTCCCGTTAAACGGCCGACACGTTACTTGGCGACTATGAAGCGTTCGTTCAACGCCGCGCACCGAATCTTTTATTCCCGTCGCTCGGACGAGACCAACTTCACGCGACGCTCTTCTTTCCTTGCGACACTACGTTTACGACGCACCGCATCGACGATCGACACCGATCTCGCCGCCTGTCAGGGAGTATCGCGCACCGAGAAGTGCGGTTCTACTGCCTAATAACCTGACGAGGGCGCGGAGCGTTGCGGGGAGCTATGCCGCGAGGGGAGGCAGGGGTTGACGTTTTCGGAACGGTTCGTACACACTCGCCAGTGGAGGCACACCGCCGCACTCGGTAGCTTTCCTATATAGCGCCGCTCCACGATGATCCGGTTGACGGCTCGGATTTCTTCGCCGTTTCTATACACCTTCTCGCGGGATCGGCAACGCGATGAATTTCGATTTTCCTCCGCTATACTCGGCGTTACATCGTACTTCTCCGCTTGCCTCTACTCTTTTTCGACCTAACGGCGTAGTCGTCAATTATGTCGTTCCGTCTCTCTCGCTCTCCCACTTTCCTTCCTTTCTTCTCGCGGGGGAAGCGCTGCTTTCTCGCTCCGATATACTTTGAATCTTGTCACTCTTTCCTGCGCTCGTTCGCTTGTCAGGCCCGACTATCGACTTGCCGTGCTTCTGCTCGCGGATATTTCGCTCGTTGAACAGCCGGAAAACGATGACGCCGACGTGGACGTCTTCGTCGTCGTCCGTGTCGACGTTGCTTAAGGGGAGGTCGTCGTCACTGTCGTCGTTGCTCGCCTCTCTGCCTTTCGTTAATCGTGAAACCACTGTACCAGTAAACGACGCCTCGGGCCTGGCGGCGGGAAAGAGATAATGGCGCGGGCTTGACTTACGCGGCAAAATCAATCCTCGACGATCAACGACGTTTTCTCTTCCTCGCCGTGCACACGAACACCACACCAGCTACGAATTTTTCGAAGCCTCCTCAGACATTGACCCGTTCGGGATAGATCGGGCCACTCGAATGTCCACGGACATTGCCGAAAGTGACGTCAGTGATACCCCGCCCTGCCTCTTGCCGTGCCGATGATCCTACGGCAAGTGGGATGGCGCTTTTGTCGCCTTTATTGGCGCCATCCTGTGTCTACCTGTAGCATTATTCGAGATACGCGGGAAATTTAACTCTTTCATTTCCACTATTATCATATAACTTATATAGCATGAAAGTATACTTGTCTGCCTAACATGGAGATGGCTGACTTCATATTTTTATTCCCACGTTTACTTTCTGTAATGAGAAGCTGCTGCTACAGATTTTTCCTTTATAAGCAGTGAAATATGCTTTTTAATCAATTTGGTTAGAAAAGGCACTTACAACTAAATGCTGTAAATTGGTGTACTTTAGATAGTTAAATGTATTCTGAAAACCTCACAATTAGGTTTTTTAAATTTACATTTAAGTATGCGCTATCGGAAAACAATACTATCAGCACCATCTAATCGTCAGAAGAGGAGCTATTACAATATAAAATTGCATTTTTCCACAAAATGAGACATTTGTACGTTTTGTTAATGCCTGCAAATTGATCAATAATCACGATAGAGTCAGGAAAATGACTTTACAGTAAGTTAGGGTGAGAATAGTTTTTGACGAATCCAAAGAAAATTTTTTGTCATTCTTACGTCATTCCCTACATCATCGACGAGGTACAGTATACATACTGTGAATTATTCTGAACACATAATCCGCATCTTTAGACCCACGGAATATATTGCAAGCAGTATAAAATCGATATTAATAAATATATAGCATATTAATCAATAAAATCAATGTTAATTGAATTTTTACGAAAATAGAGCAGGTGGCGCCATCTCTTCTGCGAACAGGGTGAACTACACACTTTTGAAACTGTAGTTTAATTAGTTCTCATCTTCTACCGCTAGATGGCGCCACATGTACCGTTTCCGGTCAGCCCACGAAAAATTTGAATTTTTAAAAAATCAGACCCAACAAAACTCGAATAAAATTAATATTTATTTTAAAAAATATCTTCTAAGGCTACACTAATTATATTAAGGGCTTATCTCCTTTTATAGGCCCTATACACCTCTCTATTTGGCATAGCAACATACGCAAACATTCTCCAAATATAATTTCATCCGAGACGTCAGCGCAACTGGTATATTGATGCATCTCTGACAATCATTGTTCTGTATTGCAAATAAGTATACAAAAGTTAAGCGTAGAAATAAGCATAAAAACATTAGGTTTTAGCAATTTCTCTCAAATGTGACATGAACAGTAATGACACGAATGATTTTCGATTATACCAATCGTTCTCTAGAATATCGTGCGCCGATATAACGTAATTGCAGA
Organism: Megachile willughbiella; assembly: GCA_945859595.2. Lineage (NCBI taxonomy): Eukaryota > Metazoa > Arthropoda > Insecta > Hymenoptera > Megachilidae > Megachile > Megachile willughbiella. The sequence goes on from OX243807.1 coordinate 8,674,412, forward strand.
AGACGACTTTGACGTCCTCTATAAAACAAGTCTATCAATCACGTGCTGTCCTCTGGTGTTCGATCGAGACAAACGTGGCTACTCGAGAAAGAGTCTCCCCACTCTCGATCGTTCGGCAGTCAGCAAAGCGCGGGCTAAGGTTCAAGTTGCATTTTAGATGCGAGCGAACGCACATCGTTTTCGGTTAGTGGTCATGAAATAAGTGAATCTCGGTTAATATCACGAATAATACGAGTTGTGCGGATCGTGGTGTCTCGGTGTGGACTCCGGCGAACGATAATTCGGTAAGTTTTTTTTGCCGTTAAACTTTTCACTTTCGTTAGCGCGAAAAATTGCAAAGTCAACGACCGGTACGCCGGGCGCGCGTTTGAATTTCCTCTCAACGATTTCGTACGGTGTCACGTATACGCTGTTGAAAAGTTGAAATTACCGTACTTTCGTTCGTTACGTGGTCGCGTCAGATCGCACGTGGAGGTGAAATACAGAGACAAATTGCGTCCGGCGGCGCATGATTGCTCTAAATCGAGACAAATCGTAGGTAATTCGAGCGAACGTTAACTTTCCTGCGTTAACGGAAGCGCTCGAATACACTTCGCTTGTGTAGCGCGCTTGTTTGTGTCACGTGACCCTCGTACATGACATTCCTGTTCACCGGAACGACGTATAAAATGTATTTCGAGCATATCGGCTTTGTTAAGTCAATTTTACGTGGCTCTTGCGATTTTCTGAATTATAATACTTCGTTAGGGGGATGTATGCAATGTGTGGCGCACAGTTATTAGTTTTCGAACTGTAATTAGTACACAATACGGCAAATGGAAATGAACTGAAGAAGATTTATGTAGGAAGTTACGTGGTAAAGTTGCGAATGCGTGACAACTTTGGGGCCGTAAGTTTAAACACCGCGCTAACTGTTCGGAATTCTTGATATCTATGGGGAAATATAGGGAAGTTGGTGAAAATATTCTAGGTCGAATTATTTTGAATTAAAGTATATTAAAATCGATTCGAATTAAAATGTTCTGTTGAATTTTATTGTACTGAATTATTCTGAATTAACTCGAGTTCAATTAAATTAAGTCCAGTCGAATTTGGTCAAATCATGTTGAATTGAATTCAATTGAAATTCAATGTATTCAATTATTCAGAATTGAATCGTGTCGAGTTGAATTCTAATGAATTGAATTCTTTCGAATTGAATCAGAAAGTGTTTGATTGGGAAAGTATGACCTAATTGAATTATCTTGAAGTGGATTTCCATTATGTTGAATTATGTGGATTTGAATCTTGTGGAATTGAATGGTCACTGATTAAATTTCTTAATTGAATTGTGTCAAATTGAATCTCATCGAACTGAATTGAATTCCATGAAGTTTAATTATGGGGAATTGAATCTCTTTAAACTGAATTGAGCCTAATTGAATGGTGTCAAGTTGAATTGACCCTAATTGAACCGTGTTGAATTGAATTGTGTCAAATTGAATTTCATCGAACTGAATTGAATTCCACGAAGTTTAATTATGGGGAATTGAATCTCCTTAAACTGAATTGAGCCTAATTGAATGGTGTCAAGTCGAATTGACCCTAATTGAACCGTGTCGAATTGAATTGTGTCAAATTGATTTCCATAGAATTGAATTGAATTCCATCAAGTTGAATCATGTGGAATTGAATCTCTTTGAATTGAATTGACCGTAATTGAATCGTGAAGAATTGAATTGACCTTAATTGAATCGGGTCGAATGGAATTGACCCTAATTGAATCGTGTTGAATTGAATTGTGTCAAATTGAATTGAGTCAAATTGAATTTCATTGAATTGAATTGAATTCCATGAAATTCAATTATGTGGAATTGAATCTCTTCATACTGAATTGACTGTAATTGAATTGTGAAGAATTGAATTGACCCTAATTGAACCAAGTCGAATTGAATTCCACGAGGATGAATCTAATGGAATTGAAATTCCTCAAACTGAATTGACCCTAATTGAACCATGTCGAATTGAATTGACCCTAATTGAACCATGTCGAATTGAATTGACCATAACACAATCAAATTACCGCGAATCGAGACGTGTCAAGTCGAATTGCCCCGAACAGAATCATGTCTCTGCTTAAAAAAGATGAACACGAACGATCACGTGTTATCAAACGATCGAAGTGCGAAAGGTATTACACTAGCGGAACTGTGGCACCGCATCTAAAAGTTCGTCCAGGTTTATCCGCTCGCCTTAACCTCTTCGGCTAAATTGTTTTAGCGACGAAAAGTTCGCCAGAAGTTTAAAGGGAGGGCACGTGTTAACTGTTCGCGTGGTGCTGGTGCAAGACACGATCCTATTAAGGCTGCTTAACGAGAAAGTTTTCACGCTGGGAAAAATTAAAGGACGAACTACTTTGTGTCCTACGTTTTATCTTCCGTTGGAACTCGCGAGTACATTTACACGTACATGCCAGGTTGTTCTACAAAGTTGAGCTTAAACTTCACAAGCATTTAATATTTATTAAAACAAACAGGATGCCTCAACGCGTGTCTTCAATCATTTACATCATGAATGAATGTTTATTTTACCGTAATTCATTGTGCAAATTCAGCTACGTCAACGTTTATATAAATGTCACTCGTACAAAATTTATATTATTTGTACCGAATTTGTAATATTCATTTAATTGTTTAACAATTTTACATAACTGTTTACATATTACTGAGCTTCAATTATTTTGATATAATTAATATATTACATTACGTTGATTATTTAATTATTTGACAGCAAATGAATTAATTATATTTATGTTTAATGTATATCATTTTTTTATTATTTCCTTTATAAATTTTTATATCAATTCGTATATATAATTTAGTCTATGGTTGAATACCTAAAGCAGTTCTGAGGTAATTTTGTGTCCTGCGAATTTTATGGAACAGAGATTAGGCAATATACGCAACTAGAAATCCAAAATGCTATTCGACCCATATAATCCGAGTAACATCGACACTAAATTACCATTCCAATTGATTCGACTATAGCGGTAGCATTACCGGTCGCCATCGATGCCGCGATTTATTTGGAAACCATAACACAATACCGTTTTCATGGAACAACGACCTGTGCCAGCGTAAGGTTGGCCGCCATTGTCGACGGGGATACGAGAGTTGTGTGTATCTAATGTTGACCAATGCGTTCTATTCTACGGTGTTATTAACTGATATCGTGTTTGCCCACGTACATGCGAAAAGCCACCCCTACCCCGTTGATGTATGCGAGAAATGAATAGAATACGAATACTTATTTAATGTCGCCGGAGGCGATAATTAGCGATCGGGCTAGATATACGTAACAATGTTCGTGATTTGTGGAACTATTTTATATTTTACAGACGGTTCTCTTGGTACAAGTCTCGATATAAGCGATAAAATTATCACTATTACTGGAAACAATAAATATAAAACTTTTCTATTTTATATTTTTATATTATCAAACTTCTATCAATAGAGTTTTTGTATTTTGCTGATTAAAATGAGACCAAACATGATATAATTTGGACTATATTTGTTGCAAGTTGGTCTAGTAAGTTATTGGGGCTGGTGTAAAGTGTCAGGGAAGAATCCTGGGGTCAGCAAAGGGATGCATTTGGGGACACTGTTCTAGGGCAATATATTGGGTTTGGCATATCTCTGTAGGGCAATCATGGATTTGGGGCTTTTCCCTGAGTGTGGGGCATTCAGGGATATGGGACAATAAAGGGTACAGGACAAATAGAGGAACATACGAATTTGGAAATTTAGATACTTGGGAAATTAGGAATTGGGGAGCTTAGAAATTTGGGAACATAGGAATTTGGAAATTTAGAGATTTGGGTGCTTAGAAATTTGGGAACATAGGAATTTGGAAATTTAGAGACTTGGGAGGTTAGAAATTTGGGAACATAGGAATTTGGAAATTTAGAGATTTGGGAGCGTAGAAATTTGGGAACTTAGGAATTTGGTTACATAGGAATTTAGAAATTTAGAGATTTGGGTGCTTAGAAATTTGGGAACATAGGAATTTGGAAATTTAGCGATTTGGAAGCTTAGAAATTTGGGAACATAGGAATTTGGAAATTTAGAGACTTGGGAGGTTAGAAATTTGGGAACATAGGAATTTGGAAATTTAGAGACTTGGGAGGTTATAAATTTGGGAACTTAGGAATTTGGTTACATAGGAATTTGGAAATTTAGAGATTTGGGTGCTTAGAAATTTGGGAACATAGGAATTTGGAAATTTAGAGATTTGGGTGCTTAGAAATTTGGGAACATAGGAATTTGGAAATTTAGAGACTTGGGAGGTTAGAAATTTGGGAACATAGGAATTTGGAAATTTAGAGATTTGGGAGCGTAGAAATTTGGGAACTTAGGAATTTGGTTACATAGGAATTTGGAAATTTAGAGATATGGAAATTGAGAAATATTGAAACTTAGAAATCTCCAAATTTCCAAACTCAAAGAGTACACCGAACATGTCCCCATGCTAAAAACCCCAAACTCTCCCCAACGCAAAATAACCCATCATCCTCTTTCCCAGCCTCCACAAAATTCCCTCACCTGAAATCCTTCAAACTCTTCCCTCCAAAATAAAAATTGAATCTTTCCACTGTTCTCTATCCAGACTGCTCCCAAGTTGGTCTTTTCCTGAATCCATGTTTCGTACGAGTAACCGTCGCGTTCTTTATACGGTGGCAATCGTCGTCGATGAAAAGCAGAGGTGTGAATACAAATGGTCGACGAGTAAAATGGTTCAGTTTGGGGTCGTGTGCGCTTGATTCTATCTCCGTCTGTCTCGCAGACAGGCGAATCACGTTTCTTTCGACGACGATCAGGTGAAATCATCCGAGAGGATGAACCCGACAAAATGGACGGGTTCGTTCGTCGCGTTTCGACGAGCACGGGTCGCGAGTGGAACCGTTGGACCGAGTGCATTCGCTACGAAACAGCTTGTGCACGGTTGTTGTTTTCATGACTGACGGATACACCGATGGGTTAATCCTATGGCAGAATGCCGTCCACCATGAAACGGGATAACCGACGTTCTCGAAACAACGTGCTATGGTTTAACGCTTGTCAATTGGTAGATTTTCGAATCGGATATGTACGTTCGGTTATGTGAAAGGATACTTCGATATATTTCCACACTTTTGTTGATAGTTTGATTAATTCCTTTAGAGAATTTATTTGGAAATTCGACTCTATGCGAAAGTATAGCTAGGGAGATATAGGACGAGTAACATGATCATACTGTTTGGGAGATTCAATTGATTTGTGTCTTTTATTGGCTACGAAAATGTGGTCAGCTGAAGTTTGATTGTTCTGTTTGTTCTCTGTATCCTTGTATTGCTGGATCCTATATTATAGCACTGGATTCGTAGATGTCTAGATACTTGGGTATTAGGTACCTAGATAGGTGGATTCTTAGATACTTGGTTTGGTAGGTCTGTAGATATAATACCTAAATAGCAAAATAGTTGGATACCTAAATAACTAGATACTTGGATGACGTGGTACCCAGAATCTTAGATACCTAGTCACCTAGACACCTAGTCAGCTTGATATATAGTCACCTACACACCTAGATATCTAATTACTTAGATACCTGGATACTTACATACCTAGTCAGCTAGATGTCGAGGTACCTAGTCACCTACATACCCGGGTACCTAGAGATCTACATATGTGGATACCTGGATACCTAAGTATATAGTTATCTATGTACATACTTACCTTGACACCTTCTATCTATATATCTACCTAAATACCAACCTAGATGCCTAGAAATCTAGATCTCTAGCTACCTAGATATTAACCTGAGTTGCTAAATACCTGACTACCTAGATCCCATATCTAAACACCTAAACATTTAAACATCCACCCTCCTATATCCCTATCTATGACCCTATCTCACCTGCCCACATCCTTCTCTCCCACCGTCTCTATTTCTGTATATAAAACCCCTAAATTAACAACAGACTCTATTTCCCCAAAACTGGCCATCAAGTTTAGCAAAGTTCATACATCGTTTTGACAGATATTTGCGCGAGTAAAATGGTTTATTTGATCAGCACTGTTCGCGCGATTACGAAAGTTGCGCGAACATTCCGTGTTTGTTTTAATGAAATTTTGTCCGGCGATTTGAAATCCGCGCAAATATCGCGATTGAAGTTTGGTTACGGATCAGAATTAACTATATCGGCCATCTGCGACACCGCTCCGGTGGCTGCCCGTTCCAAGGACATTCAACGAACAAATAAATGTGCTCACTCATGTTCGAACAATTTCGAAAGTTGGTCATCGAACGCCACTCGAGGATGGGGTTGAAACGGGGACCGGCTAAAACTTTCCTTCTTTTATAGGGGCTTTGCCTCGTAATTTAATCGCCTGTATTCAAATGCTCGGCGCAATAAATCTTCTTGCCTTCCGTTTATTAACGGGACATCCATTATGTCGGGTATTTCGGTGACCTTCATAATTCTTCGAGTTTGATTCACTCGGTGAAGTAACATGTATATACTCATACAATTTCATGACATAAAAGTACCACCAAATAGCGATAGTATATCGATTTGAAGCTCCAGAAAAATTGCAGTACACACGTTTCGTTGGTATTCTTAACATAAAGTGGTCTATCATACCGAACGATGAATTTGCAAGTGTTTAAACTTTGCATAGAATTTCATGACATAAAAGTTTTGCAAAATGGTACTTGTGATACATCAATTTAAAGCTCAAGATTTAAGGAAGATGACTGTGTAGGCGCTTCTTCAATATTCATAACACAAAATGGCGGGTTACTCATTAAAGCGAAGAATGATAGAGTTGATTTGAAGTTTAGTATTCATCATTAACATGGATACAATTTTTGATTAATTTTAAGAATATTGATGGAGAAATTATGCAGTCCTTTTTATTAAGTCCCAAGCTTTCATTTGATGTGTCAGAAGCGTTATTTGGTAACACTTTTATGTCATGAAATTTATGTAGAACATTTACTCCATAGATGAACACAAAATGAATCTCGTTGTACTTCATTAGTTGCTACAATTAGAAACCAACAGCTATGTATTGAAAATATTGAGGGGGCACTTCTGTAGTCCTTTTCCTTAAGTCTCAAGCTTTAATTTGATGTATCATAAGCGTTATTTGGTAACACTTTTATGTCATGAAATTTATATGGAACATTTACTTCATAAATGAATAGAAAATGAAAACCAATGTACATCGTTAGTTGCTACAATTAGAAACCAGCAACTTTGTATTGAAAATATTGAGGGGGCATTTATGTAGACCTTTTCTTGAATCCTTAAGCTTTAATTTGACGTATCATAACCACTAATTTACGACACTTTTATGTCATCAATTATCTGTCGTTCTCTCCGGTTCCAACTTAGCAATTTTCCAAGCACCCTAAAGTTTATGCCATCTCCATAAAAGCTACCCCAAAAATACGGTCCGTAGACTGTAACCTTTCAGTAATTTTTTGATTCTCCATCTTGTCCAGGGCAAATTCGAAACACGTTTAAAAAGAATCGAATTTCGCAAAGTCGCACAGAAAGTCGAAATTTTTGTAAATTCCGTGTAGAGAACACGAGTCGAAATTCGATCAGGTATCGATCGGGCCGGGTACTCTAAAATCTCTCGAAAAAAGGAGGAAAATCAAAGAAGAAGAAGAACGAAGGGAAATAGAGGGGAACAAATCGAATCTATGTTCGCGAAGCAGCGACGCAGAGATACAGCGAGACATCGCCTAACAATACGCTGTACGCCCCATTGAAAGGATTTTCACGACACCCTAAAGTGGCCGTTGAAATCTCGTTAGGGTGCGAAAATGCCGGGCTGGAAAACGCGTCACCCCGAAAAGCCACTCGTTCCACGTTTTTCTCCGTTCGTCTCCCTCGCTAATTTGCACCCCCTCGCGATTCGCACCCCGTCGATGCAGCCGACGACAGGAAGACAAGATCCTGATGCAATTCGACGTTGTAATTTGCGAGCAACTTCTTTACGAGTGCGCAGTCACGCGAGGAAGGAAATATTGAAGGCTGGTGAAATCGGTTTGGGGGTTCGTGTATGTAGAATACTTGCTTTTGGGAAAGTTGAACGATGAGAATGTTGGTTTTGGGAAAATTAAGGGTTTAGAAATTTAGTTTTGGGAAAATTAAGGATTTAGAAATTTGGTAGCTTGGGCATTTGGAATGTTGGGAAATTGTAAGTGTAGTTTGGTAATTTTGATATATGAAGATATGGAAATTGGGCAATGTGGATGTAGAAAAATTTGGGAAATTGGAAATTGGGGAAATTGGAAATAGGGAAAATTGGAAATTGGGGAAATGAGGAAAATGGGAAAATGGGAAATTGGGGAAATTAGAAATTGGGAAAATTAGAATTTGGGCAAATTAGAAATTGGGAAAATTAGAATTTGGGGAAATTAGGGATGGCGGAAATTGGAAATTGGGAAAATGGGAAATTGGGAAATTTGAAATTGGGGAAATTAGAAATGGGGGTAATGGGAAATTGGGGAAATTAAAATTTGGGGTAATTAGAAATTGGGAAAATTAGAATTTGGGGAAATTAGGAATGGGGGAAATTGGAAATTGGGAAAATGGGAAATTGGGAAATTTGAAATTGGGGAAATTAGAAATGGGGGTAATGGGAAATTGGGAAATTGGAAATTGGGGAAATTAAAATTTGGAGTAATTAGAAATTGGGAAAATTAGAATTTGGGAAAATTAGAAATTGGGGGTAATTAGAATTTGGGGAAAATAGAAATTGGGGAAATTAGAAATGGGGGTAATGGGAAATTGGGAAATTGGAAATTGGGGAAATAAAAATTTGGAGTAATTAGAAATTGGGAAAATTAGAATTTGGGGAAATTAGAAATTGGGGGTAATTAGAATTTGGGGAAAATAGAAATTGGGGAAATTAGAAATGGGGGAAATTGGAAATTGGGGAAATTGGGAAGTTGGAAATTTGAAAATTGGGGAAATTAGCAAATTGGGAAATTAGAAATTCGGAAGATCCATATCTCCTTAGATTCCAGTCACTCTAAGCCCCCATCTATTTCGAAATTTCCCTAGTTTCCTATCACCCTAAGTTCCAATCTCCCTATTTCCATATCTCCCAAGATTCCTATTTCCCTAGATTCCACTCACCCTAAGTCCCTATCTATTTACATCCGTCCCTATCTATTTCCCCTAGATTCCTACCTTCCTAGATCTCCATCTACCTATCTGCCTATCTGATAATGTTCCTATTTAAAATACATGTGCTTGCATATAAATCAATTGCCCCCGTTTAATCGCGCATAATTAATCGTTTAAATGAATAAATGAATGATTCGCACACATATTTTGGGAGACATCGATGTACTCGTTAATTTTTAATTGGCCGGATGCGATCGCCGTTCGGTGAATTCGGAAAGCGCCCTGATAATAGAATATCGTGATCTGATTTTCGTTGCCCCTGGAATTAGCTGTTCGATTGCCAATAATTCGATCGAACGATGGAAATATCGTGATAAACTCTGTAATAATTGTATTTATCGATCGTCGAATCGGGAACGATTGCGTTCCAGCCGAATGCGATTATAATTTGTTCAACGTTCGATTATTAATAGTTGTCTAGATACATGTTTGCCTTGACCAACACCTAACAACGTGATTAAATAAATTTATCACATACAATAAAATGGTCACTCAATTTTTCACCAAGACACGGTGTGCACCCTAAGTCTTAAAAATCTCGAAGACCGTAGGTATTTCCAGTTAATGCATTATTCCAAGTCTCAATCATCATTTGATCATACCAAATGATTGTCGGATCCTCCAGAAAATCTCTAAATACCAACCCAATTTTTCACCACGACAATTCATGTCACGGTGTTGTGCACCCTGAATCCACCTAAAAATTTCAGACTCAAGATATTTCCAGGAGACGCATCATTCCAAGTCTCAATTATCATTTGATCGCGTCCAATGACAAAGATTGCCGGGTCCTCGAGGAAGCATCCACGTTAAAGCGTTCTTCAGCGAAGCAGAACGCGGAACGAACGAGCGTACACCTCTCCTGGTCACCGTGTAACTTTGACGTTTCCTGATCCCTTTAAAAGTCCCGGCCATGCTCTCCGGCACAATGAAGCGTTTAATGAATGCCTCAAATATACAGGGATCAGGAATTTGCAATCTTAACCTCTTAGGCACAGGTTTGAATTACAGCACTACAATGTGTGACCATGCTCTAGCGAGTACATTGGAACGAAGTTTTGATGCTTAAATTTCTCCCAAAGATTTAACTTTGATAATTCTTTTAGATTCACAAAATTTCCAAATGTTTCCAATATCGTGTATTAGTGCACCCATGGAGCACTTACCTTTTATTTACATGTAACGTTTTGTGGGATTTGTGTACTCTTATAGAACGTGGTGAAGAAAGTGCGAATCAAAACATGTGAAAAGATCATTCGATTGAAACGGTGAGCGAGTGAACTGGTAGAGTGAGCCACTATAGTGGCGCTGTGTCTACGATGACATTCACGAAAGCCACTATAGTGGACCGCCGCACAGAGAAATGGTGAAAGCCACTATAGTCGGGCCAAGAGGTTAAAGTTAGGGCTAGGGAGTAGTGAATTTTAAAATTTGTAAGTGTACATGATTAGTACTTTAATTTTTTACTGTAGATTGTTCATTTGTAAATACAAGTTAAATTTTTTGTTTGTTAGTACAAATATATAATTAGTATTTCAATCTGACAGCATATGTGTAGAACTAATACTTCAACTTGTTAGTACACATATACAGTTAATACTTTAACTTGTTAATATATTGTACACATGTGATATTCAAAATTGTTATTGTAGGTACATAGTGAAGATTCAATTGAAACGGTGAGCGAGACAGTAGAATGGCGGTATGTATGGCCACTATAGTGATCGCACAGAGAGATGGCATCTACCTAAGAGGTTAATTAGGTCCAGCTTGTCGACGGTGTCGCAGTGACGTTTTCATTCCGGCGGATCTGCCGGTTCGAGTTCGCGGAAAACGAGGCGTAAAAACCGGCCGGACAAGCGTCGTCCTTCTTAATCCCTCCTCTCTTTTCAACCCCTTTTTGTTGTCCGGCTCTTTCGTTCTCCTCGATGCCTCGTTTCCCCGCTTTCGCCACGGTTACCTCGCGTTTGTATCAATCAACCGACGACATGAAAAATGATTTCTGCGCTGACGCACGCGACGCTTTAAGCGGTGATTCATTGGGAGACCGAGGAATACTTTGACGGCAAAAAAGGGAAAGGGACGGAACTCGGCTGCCTTAGAACGAACGGATAGCTTTGATCTTGAGCCTCGATATCGAGAAATTTTACTGGGTTGCTTAGCTAGTCCCGTGTTTTCAAAGATACGGTGACGTAGAAGTATCGGGGTACAGTGTGTCAAGTTAAATCCCAAAGTCTTACGAAAGTAACTATGTAAGTTTATTCAGGGTTTTAATACAAAATGGCTGACTCTCAGTTTTGTTGCATATCGGTTTGAGACTGAACGTAATTTGATGACATAAAAGTATTACAAAATGGCACTTGTGATACATCAATTTAAAGCTTGAAGCTTGTAGAAAATGACTACGTACAGTTCTCATCGGGGATTTCAATATAAAATGGCTGGTTAATTATTATTGTCAAAGTTCATCCAACTTGTACTTATGGTGGTTTAGTCTTCGATTCAATAAAAGACCACCTCAATAGTATCAACAATATCGATTAGGCATTGATACAGCTATCTTCAGCAAGTCTTAATCTTTAAATCCATGTATCATAAGTACCATTTTGTAATACTTTTATGTCATGAATTTTGATTAGACTTCACACCTTCAAAAATCAGACATCTTCTGCTGTAACTTACAGTCAGCCATTTTGTATTAAGAATCGTGACGAAACGTTTAGACTGTCATTTTTATTAGACTCTGAGCTTTAATTTGATGTATCATAAGTACCATTTTGTAATACTTTTATGTCATGAAATTCTGTACTATTCTACATGTTCCAAAATCAGTCATCTTTTGCTGTGAATTACAGTCAGCCATTTTGTGTTAAGAATCTTGATGAAACGTTTAGACAGTCATTTTTATTAGATCTTAAGCTTTAATTTGATGTATCATAAGTACCATTTTGTAATACTTTTATGTCATGAAATTCTGTACTATTCTACATGTTCCAAAATCAGTCATCTTTTGCTGTGAATTACAGTCAGCCATTTTGTGTTAAGAATCTTGACGAAACGTTTAGACAGTCATTTTTATTAGACTCTAAGCTTTAATTTGATGTATCATAAGTACCATTTTCTAATACTTTTATGTCATGAATTTTTATTAGACTTTACACCTTCAAAAATCAGTCCTCTTCTGCTGTGACTTACAGTCAGCCATTTTGTATTCAGAATACTAACGAAATATTTGCACAGTTATTTTCAGCAAACCTCAAGCTTTAATCTGATATAAGTGCTATTAGGTGGTACTTTTATGTCATGAAATTATTGACTTCTTACTAATTGTTTATCATAACTGCAGCCATTTTGGTAATATTCCAGGCAACCATTTCGTACAAAGAACACTAACGAAACGTTTAGGTAGTCATTTTCGGTGAACCAAGCTTCAATTTGATGTAGCGCAAGTAGCATTTTGAAGTACTATGTCATGAAATCGCGTTTCAATCGTTATAACCGGTGACCGTAAATACGAATGAATCGTCCAGTTTTCGCGAAACCTAAAGCTTGATATATTGCCTTCAAACTTGTCTGCAACTTTCTGTGCGACTGATTATTTCCTTGTCGATGCCCTGGCTCGTTCCAATCTTCTATCATGCAAACTTCCCGCGTGGAATTCGTTGCGAAATTTGCTGATCCGAAGCAGTTGAAATTGTGTATAACTAAAAAGAAGGAGAGTAAGAAAGTTTTCCTTGCCTCCTACTTTCTGGGCGACTACATCAAACTTCCTTCGTTCCGTCTCCTCTTATTTTGTCACTTTACACGCGTGATTCGTTATAAAAATTCTGATATAGAAACTATTACTCATACTCAAAACCTAAGATACTCCTCAAAATTTCACATCAAATTTTTTATATAGAATCCCTTCTAGAATATAGTCACCATAACTACAATCCTTGTATTATCAATGAATAATTGTACCTTAAAATTTTCCTTGACAACGGTTAAATTTACACACATAGTTAATTTGAGATTTTTTGATCCTCTCGATGTGTACCATACGATACCGCAATAAAAACATTTGACCTTGAAAGTAAGTTCAAGGTCAAGGTCCTGCACATATTTGATGTACCATGATTTCGCCAATGATTCTTTGTAGTTACTTACTGTTCACCCTGTATAATGTTCGGATATCTAATAAAAACGTACATAATTGTTTAACGTGGTGTACGAGCAGCGGTGTTCCCTGCGCCGTCCATAAATCCATGGAAATTGCAAGGAAACGATTTTATGCGGAGGCAGGCAGTTCAAGTCGAAGCCCTCAGCCATTTCGTACTCTCGATTTAAAAGTCTTAGAAGTTCAGGAATGCTGGAAGGCACGCGATCAAACCTCAGCTCGTCCACTCGGAATCGTGGTGCACGTACCACGAATATTTCCCAAGGAAATGTTACTTCAACCCGACATATTGAAACCACATATTATAATAAAATTACATTCTTGCGTGTGTGTGCCGGATAATTGCACGGGGAAAAATATTTGGTCAACTGTGTACGTTTCTGGAGGCCGTTCGTTGTCCTTCATCGATCAAAATCTAGTTAAATTTTTGTCAAAACGGACTTCGTTATTTTGTGCACATTTATCAAAATATCAGTGACTGCTATTAATATTCAATTTTATATTAATAATAATATTTAATATTATATGACAACATTGTAAGTTAAGGTAAATATGTAGTTATATTATAAATATCTAGTAACTTTGTATGCACAAAATGTATAAAGGTATAGAGGCATTGTATAAAGGTTGTGATCATGGTTGGTCAGAGGAGGTACAGGTGTGAGTTTGCTAATAATTTTGATTAGGTTTTGAATGTTTAGGATTTGGTAGATGTCCCAAATGTCTGAACCTGGATCATTCACTTGTCGACAAATGTTTCACCTATTAAGCTATCGAAACCATCAACGAAATAGCCCCAATTCTCTTCAAACTCATGAGAGTCAAATAGCTACCGCCTACAGCTAATAAGTGCGAGTAGGATGGGTCAGAATCGAGACAAGACGTATATAGGGTGGTCAAAAGGAACTATGGGACATTATGGTGTGTGGGACCACTGCAAAATGACCTTAGTGAATATGGGCTGAAAGGTTTATCAATAACATTTGTGTATGTTCATATCATGTTCCTCTTCTGTCTTTAAAAATTCCTAAATTACCAAATTTAAATGTCCTAAAATCCCTAAATCTCTAAGTTCCTTTGTTCTGAAATTTCTGAATCCCCAAATTCATAGGTCCCAAAATTTCTACATCCCCAAATTCCTATGTCCCAAAATTTCTACATCTCCAAATCCATATATCCCCAAATTCCTATGTCCCAAAATTTCTACATTTCCAAATTCTTATGTCCCAAAATTTCTACATCCCCAAATCCCTATATCCCCAAATTCCTATGCCCCAAAATTTTTACATCCCCAAGTCCATATATCCCCAAATTCCTATGTCCCAAAATTTCTACATCCCCAAATTCCTATGTCTCAAAATTTCTACATCCCGAAATCCATATATCTCAAAATTCCTATGTCCCAAAATTTCTACATCCCCAAATTCCTATGTCCCAAAATTTCTACATCCCCAAATCCATATATCCCAAAATTCCTACATCTCCAAATTTCTATGTCCCAAAATTTCTACATCCCCAAACCCATATTTCCCCAAATTCCTATGTCCCAAAATTGTGTAGATCCCCAAATCTCAACATCTCGAAATATCAATACCCCAAATTCCTCTATCTCCACTTCCCCGAATCCAAATTTCCATTTCACCACATTTCATCTCCAAATTCCACCATCGTCCATCGACTCTCACCCCTACAAATCCCCAGATCTCCAAATACCTAGACCAATAGAGTTTGGCTGTCATATTTTCTTTGGAAAAGATAGATTTGCTCTTGACTATGTCGCTTAAATATCGAACGGCTTTGATACTCTATATTTGGCTTCGGTGAATACCTCCGAACAGTTTTCCCTCCGCTTCGAAGCATCGACGCTGAAATTTTTGTGTCGCAGCAAAAATTCTGGGAATTTCATTCAGTCACCGAGCAGCTAGGTAGATCGCGGTGAAAGATGTATGTACCTGGCTGCGTTTTAGCACCTGGCTTTGAGCGAAATTTCGGAAAACGCCCGTTTGCACCGGAAAAGCTCGCGCGGACAGGTAGATGCACGGTCACGGTGCAGTTTACATATCACGGCTCGTAAATCTTGTCTGTCTTTGGGTGAATTTACCTTCCATTGCTGTCCTGGCACTCGTAAAATTCCTCCTGGAACAGGTGTACATACGCTGTCTCGGTATTAAGGAGATTTCTCTTTTAAAAATGTATCATGAGCTTCGAATACGGTCATGAATCAAACTACGGATGGTTGCGTGTGCACGGGACAAAGAGAACGATAATGGAATATTTTTCGATGCAATAAAGCGAGTGGACTGCAAATATCCACGGTGTCGTAATTTGTCGCGTGGTCAGATATTTTTGTAATACAAAGTGTGGTTTAACAATTCAAAAATATTTTGTTTCAAGAACAATGAGATACCAAACAGGTTATACACGTCGCGTCAAAGATGGCCGCCGGAACTCGAAGAACGAGCGAAAGTGTAGTAGTTATTGACACATGTTTAATATGAATTTACTGCACATCATTTTATTTACTTTTGTTTAAAGTCAAAATCGTAGGAAGACAAATAATTTTATTATCGAAATTTTTTGTTGGAACTACGAACATAACCTCGTTCGATAGAATCTGATCTGCACAATTTTATCAAGCTTATTTATTTTTGTCTGAACTCAAATCGAAAGTCTATGTATTATCACTGATTAAGTTTGAGATTAACTTCAATAAAGAATTGTGAGGATTGAACTGTAAAATTATGAAGACATGTTAGATATGAAGAGACACGAACTTCAAGAATGAATAAATCATAATTGTAAAATTGTTCATTATATGCAATCTCAATAGTCTTAATTATCCATAAATAAAGTTCCTGGCAAATCACTGAGAAATCCCTAGGAAGCCCCAAACACCAAAACAGAAAGCAACAAAATGTTCTTAATTGTACGGCTAACACAGTGAGTAACAAACGTCCCGGTATAAAATAACGAAATAAATAATTGAACAGGGTAAAATCGAATGATCCCAAAAAACAAACAGCTGATTGTGTAGAAATTAGCTTAACAAGTGAGTCCTGTAACATTACCATGGCAGACTGGTTCGAAATTGAAGCTACATACGCAAGCGACCAATGTGATACGAATAATCGAATCAAGCAATCGAGCGAGCAGAGAGTAAATTATGCAGACTACGCAAGGATCATGATTGACCAATTTGATTTCGCATTATGCTCGACGCGTATGAGTTTCTACAATGTGCCCTCTAAGGCGGGCAAATCGATCCTTTTGACCGGCTTCGCAGCCACGTCTCTCGACTGTAAAATGCGATCGCAAACGAACCGTGCGAAACATACGTGCAACTTTTTTTTTCCGAATCTAACTTTACAATTTTATTTAGGGGTGACACGTTACTAGCTTCTGTTGGAATTGTTTAAGAAATATTCTGAATTATTTTTAGAAATATTTTGTATGTTATTGCAGTTTATATTGATGGGTACAAGTGAGTGTTGGGATTTTAGGTAATTTGTTTAGGGGAAATTATTGATATTTTTTTGTAATATCTATAGGAATATCAAATTAGGGAATTTTGGGAAATTTGGGAAACTTAGGAAATTTGGGAAATTTGGGAAATTTGGGAAATTGGGAAATGGGAAATTGGGAAATGAGGGGTTGGGGGATGGGGAAATGGGGAAATGGGGAAATGGGGAAATGGGGAAATTGGAAATTGGGGAAATTAGAAATTGGGGAAATGGGAAACCGAGGAAATTGGAAATTGGGGGAAATTAGAATTTGGGGTAATTGGAAATTGGGGAAATTGAAAATTGGGGAAATTGGAAATTGGGCAAATTAGAAATTGGGGAAATTAGAAATTGGGGAAATTGGAAATTGGGGAAATTGGAAATTGGGGAAATTAGAATTTGGGGAAATTAGAAATTGGGGAAATTAGAAA
The DNA here is from genome assembly GCA_945859595.2 of Megachile willughbiella. Lineage (NCBI taxonomy): Eukaryota > Metazoa > Arthropoda > Insecta > Hymenoptera > Megachilidae > Megachile > Megachile willughbiella. Next base: position 8,691,728 of record OX243807.1, read on the forward strand.
TTGGAGGTATTGGAAATTGGGGAAATTAGAATTTGGGGAAATTAGAAATTGGGGAAATTAGAAATTGGGGATATTGGAAATTGGGGAAATTGGAAATTGGGGAAATTGGAAATTGGGGAAATTAGAATTTGGGGAAATTAGAAATTGGGGAAATTAGAAATTGGAGGTATTGGAAATTGGGGAAATTAGAATTTGGGGAAATTAGAAATTGGGGAAATTAGAAATTGGGGATATTGGAAATTGGGGAAATTAGAAATTGGGGAAATTGGAAATTGGGGAAAATGGGAAATTCGGGGAAATTGTAAAAATGGGGGAAATGGGAAAATTGGGAAATATGAAAATTGAGAAAGTGGGAATTTAGAAATGTATCTATTTGAATACTTGAAAATTTAAAGAATTGGAAATTTGAAAATTTGCAAATTATACAAAATACAATTTCTGTAACCGTACAAAACACATCCTTACCATAAAAGCTCATCAGCTCAAAATTTCCGTTTGTGCAAGTTTACGAGTCAATTCAGTGCGCGTTTTCGTAATTTGCCCAGTTTCCCCGGAAAGTTTGACCAGTGTATCTTTATTCATAAAGCAAATCTCTCAAAACGAGCGACTCGAAAAACTAAGCAGCCAGAATATCTTGCACAAAGTGAAACATTTGAACATCCTTTCGCATGCAAAACTTGTGGTCCGAACTTTCTCCCCCGGGAGTGAAATTAAATGGAATTTCATGAAAGAAGGTGTTGGTCCAAAATGACGTCCCTGTTCTCGTGACTTTAATTGACCACGTTTTACCTTGGACGTCAGTCAAATGAAATGATGTATGGTAACCGACGCGTGTAGCTGAATGATTCAGCGGGCTTCGTTTCGAAAACGAACGATGGAGATTTAGTTATTCAACGGGAGAGGATCCGAAGAGTGGAACTTTTAATCTGTCAGTGTAAGCACATGTTTCGTTTGAGTACGTGTGAAGGTTTTCGGTAGCAGGATTTGCGCTTTGCAAATTGAATTTATTACGTTCTGTCAAGAGACTGTGTTTTCTTAATGGATATCAATTAATTGTCTGACTGTAATTGGCAGAGTGATTGGCGTGGTAATTTGGATCTCGGTGTTGAAGGAAAATGCATATTTGAAGAGGATATCATTTTAGTTAAACGCCATACAAAATTTATTTTTATTGTACTAGATATATAATTGTAATTTGCTGATGAAAGTTTTGAGAAATGACTTCTTCACTATTATTTTAATGCTGACGTATATATACGTCGTACGTATTGTTACGGATAATTCTGGTGAAAATGACAAGTTTTAACCACAGTTTTTTTTTTAATAAAAATTTTGACTATTTTGGTGTTGACGTATACATATATACGTCATATGTATCCTTATGGTTAAGTGAGGTGAAAATGACAAATTTGATGGTTGTAGTTATATTTGCAGGAGAGTAATTTTATTAAGGTTATTTTCGATATATTGCATTTAATTTTTACTACGTATATATACGCATATGAAACATAATTAATAAAGATTAAAATTACAAGTTTTATGCTTGTACAAGAAATTCGATAGTAATGTCAATAATATAATATTTTATCCTACAGGGCCTTACTTTTAATTCTTAACGATTTTCATTATTGTTCACGTATATATACGTCAGAAATCACATATGGATCAAAGTAGATAAAAAAAATGAATGTCAAAGTTGTAGAAATATTTCCATCTGAACAATTATTAACCAGATAATTCAAAAACATGTTAGGACGCAATGAAAAGATTTTTGCAATTTATTCTCGATTTTCACTGACGTATATATACGTCGTAACGTAATTATTAACGCAGGTAAGAACTAATTATATATTACGTAACTATAAAACATTTGGAAACGTAACAAAGAGATATTTGCCATTTACTCTCGATTTCCACTGACGTATATATACGTCCGTACAACGAAACGAACGGATTACCAAGGTATTAAACCGATGAATCTTATGGTTGTACGAACATTTCGACTAGAATAATTTCATCAGATAATTCTGAACGTTCTACAACGTAATACTGATTCATCTTGCACGTCGAGTTGTCAAAGTTCATTATTCACGCGATGAGCAGAAAGGAAAATTTTGCAGATACGTAATCCGAAGTACGGATTAATATTTCACGTAGATGGAACATTTTTGATTCGTTACATCGCGATCCGATTTGCTGTTCGTGTTCTAATAAAACCGTGGCCGGTTGCGGCCATAAAAAATGCACGCTGAATGGCGGAACAAATGACCGAGGGAGGAAACGTTGTTTCCAGCTATTGCGAGACAACCCCTGTGACCACACGGGGATTGCTTCTTCGTTGAAAAAAAATGCGAATTAAAAATGTAGATTAAAACTAATCCAAAGTGTAATCATAAATTCCTAGTGTCCGACGCTACTTCCACCTTTACAAGGGTGGTTTGGTAACCTAGTTACTTTATGGCGCAATTCTTTCAAATTTCTACATATTTCGCAAATTCTTTCAAATTAATTACTATTTTATTTATCGTATTCTGTGTTACTTTATTTAATTCGATACAGAGAATTTTTTATTCAAGGTTTGCAACTAAGGGCTTGTATTAAGGGTTGCAACTTTACACTATACTATTCCTTGTAGTTTCTATTTTATTTATTATTATTTGGTTAGACAAGTTTTAATTATTTTGTAGTTCATTTAGTTTATTTAATTATTAGTTATTTTCATTTGGATCTCATTTGGTATTTACTCCAGTAAGTAATTTTATTTAATAACAAATTTACTATTTATTATCAATATTGTATTTAGAATTTGTTTTAATAAATTCTCTAGAATTTCTAAAGTCACATAATGTTGCAATATGACGCATTTAAAAAATTTGTGTTATTATTGTATTATGAAATTTATATTATTGGATTATTTAGAAATTTGTATTATTTAAATTAATTTAATATGTAGAACTTTCAAGATTGTCAGAAAATATTCAAAATTCCAGATCTTTTAAATATTTAAAATATCTTAAATATCCATCGTAAAATTTTGTCCCGCAAGTTCCACCATCTTTTCCGCGCAGTTTTATCGTAAGAAGTCGGATACCTTCGGTTCTTTTGTCACGGGGTATAATCCCAAGGCAACTTTACACCGGTATCAGTGTATTCCTAACGTGGCGCAGGATTATCCACACTGCTTCAAAGGCTGGACAGTTAACCCTTCGTCTATTCGCCTTTTTATTTCCCTCTCGGTCCGCCTCTTCCCGTACCGTGTACTCCGTGCCACGTTTCTCTTTTGCATTTACCCGATTATCCCTTCTCCTCCCCTCTTTTGTGCAGTTCGAGCCAGTAAACTCCGAGAAAACTACATCCACCCGTTTCCCACTGCAAAAATGTACTAGAAAATGTTTGTTCGAATTCCTGCGAAACTTTAACACCGAACATATCCGATGTTCAAGAATTTTTTAATCTCATTCTATTATTACTAACTGAAAAAGTTCGCTCGGGAACTATAGGCTATGTTATATTCTGTAACCTTTATGCGATTATACTTTGTGTCCATTTGTTAGAAAAAGATTTAGAAATCGAATTTGGAACGACATTAGACTGAAGATGTAGTTTGTAGCTGATATTGTAAAATGTTTATAAATTTCTTCAGAATGGGTTATAATTTTTGAGATATTTTAATTTCAACGTTCTTACGAATCGAAGTTATCAATTATATAGACAATTTTTTGAGAAATAATGGTTATGGCGGTAGAGTGTCTATCTACAAATCTGGCAGTCGTGGGATCGAATCCAAGCGGGACAGCAATTTTTTTTTTTAATTTTCTTATCGCTTTCACAATTTGTAACTTAATATAATTTAACCTATTAGTCCATCCTCGTTCATGAAATTAATATATGGAATATTCCTAACTAAAACTCTTCCATAAGTGATACTTGTCCTAACCCAACATAACCTACAAACCCATCTCCATAGATGAAATTAATATATGGAACCTGTCTAACCAAAACTCCACTTCCATTCTAACTTAACTTAACCTCTAAACCCATCTTCGTTGATGAAGTCAATATATGGAACATTCCTAACCAGAACTTCCATACGTAAAACCCTAACCCCAGATGAAATTAATATATGGAGCATTCTTAACCTCCATTTCCATCTTGGCCCCCCAGCAATAAAAAAACCGAGATCTCGAAGTTAAATACTCTCGATCAAATAATTTTCCCTCGATGAATCCGCGTCCCCTAAAATGCTCCCTGTATTTAATAGTCGAAGATGATACTGGTGAGTTCACCCAGTGGCACTATCGACCATATGGGCGTCGATGGACTCGACTCTTCAGGACATCTGTGTTGACGCAACAATGGTCTCGTCCAGTGTACCACGAGTGTTCCCGCGTACTTGACTCTCTTTTTATTTTGTGACACAGTTACCGTCTCTTCTAGGTCGGTCTTTTTTTAACGCGTTTATCTCTCCCCCTTTTATCTGCCGGTTCATTGAGTTAAATCGACGTCCTCCGGTACGTAAAGTTCCATTTCGAGCGAGTGAATGGTTAATTTGAGCGTCATTCGGTCGCTACGAGCGTGATCCGTGCATTAATTCAATTCCGTGCTAATTAATGGAGCCACTCTTCGGGTTCGTTCGGTTTGAATACCATTCAACAGATACGTTTGTCCTTCTTTCGACCGAAGACGTTTGTTTGTTCTTTTCCACTTTTTCTTCGGCGGACCTCCGATCGATGCTCCACCAAGGTGAATATACCTCGGGCTCTCTCAAAAGTCGTTTCAGGGATTTTCGAGGACCTTCGGGGAACGGAAGAACCACCGTGCAAACGTCTAATGGCATTACCGCCGGTTCGTTATCGTTGAAACGCAGCTATGCACAGAGATCCGACTCGGTAACCGGCTCTGCCTGTCGAAATTCCAGCACCCTTCTCAGAATTAATAATACCAGATAACTTTGCATCTTCTGTTCTGTACCTTTCGTGTCGGGTTACCTGGAAACTTCGGTTTTTACCGGTTGATAGAAGAAAACGCGATAATTTCGTTACACGGTGATGTTTATTAATCAAAACAGGCTGCGATACTCTTCTGGATGATGGCTAGTCTTTCATTATACTCCAAATTATGAAATATTAAGATATGAAAAATTTATGTACTTACCAAATATTAAAAACAAGTATTTCTGTATTTTCAGTGAAATAATGGTAACCAATTATTCAGAATAACAAAGATTTCTGTATTTTCTACCGCATGCGCCATTTTAACTGACTTCAAAATGGCGGAGCGGTAGATGACTCACTTAAGTCAAAGATGAAAATATCTCAGAAACCGAGTTCCATTCTGAAGAAACCTATGAAGTTTTGTTATATTACACGAGTATTACAATTTCCACCCAGTATCGTCTCCAAAGGGATTCCACATCTGTTCCTTTCTGTTATGAATCGATACAATAATACATAAAAGACACATGAGATTTTATTATGCGATAGAACACATGTGACTTTATTATACGATAGAATACATGTGACTGTATTATACGACATAAGGTTCAAACGTAGTATGTGGATGAATATAAAGAACCGCGTTTTATAAACTCCAAAATGTTTGTTTTAATAGTTAGCTGATTTATTTGGTAATGTATTGAAATTTGAAGCTACAAGGTTAAGGTGGAAGTTTTTATTAAAATTTCGAAATTTTACCCTTCATATTTCCTTAATTTTACTAATCCTTCTTCATACATTATTCGTTCTCTCGTGGGGTTCATTTCAACTCCATGTATCACGAAATCACTGTGTTGGAACCGAGTGATTTGCTAGATTAGGGGAGCAGGGACTTAGGGTAGCACTTGACAGGTACAACGCAGTCCATGATCGTATTTCGTGTATGTATCTTGTTCCATGTGACTGGTAACATTAGCAAGCTTCATTTTTGCCCCACAAGATGTCATAGTTACTATCATCACAATTCTGAATATCTACCAAATGGTGATCATATGTGGTGATCATTTGATCATATGTGGACTCATTCTTTTAGCAAAACTATAATCAACGTATGATCATGCATTGACACAAGATGTCACAGTTACAATCATCACAATCTTAAATGTCCCTCTAATAGTGACTATTATTTGATCACATGTGGACTCATTCTTTTAGCTAAACTATGATCAGAATATGGTCATGCATTGACATGAGATGTCACAGTTACAATCATCACAATTTTGAATGTCCCTCTAACAGTAACTATTATTGATCACATGTGGACTCCTGTTTTTAGCAGAACTATAATCAGAGTATGATCATTCATCCCCACAAGGTGTCACAGTTACAATCATCACAATTTTGAATGTCCCTCTAACAGTGACTATTATTTAATCACATGTGGACTCCTGCTTTTAGCAGAACTATGATCAGAGTATGATCATGTATTGCCACAGGATGTCACAGTTACAATCATCACAATTTTAAACATCTCCCCAAATAGTGAGTATTCAGTAAAAATTTGATCAAAGAGTGTAATCCATGTCAACGTAAAATATTCGTATTCAAAGTTAGGCAACAGAGCCCACAAGTGTCCCGTAAGTTCATGGGTGCATCAGCATCAGAGGGAAGCGCATAAATTAGCACGAGTGGCGGTAGATGAGCAAGGGTAAACTGTATTAAAGTATATTTTGACTATTTCCAGCATATACGTCGAAAGTGCAAACTGCAGCAAGCTTAGCGAATAACTTTGCAGAATTCGTAATCAAGCACGCGGTAGAATTGCAGCGGGTCTAAAGTGGGAAAGGGAATTTTCTGACCGTCTGCATCCAACTCCGCGATAAATTCTATCGAGACACCGAGACCTCCTTTATTGCTGCCTCCTTAAGGCGGATTTAACACACCGCGTGCAGTGTACATCGATATTCTACCTGGATTGCACGCTAGCTTTAATGGAGTCTCGTACGGAGAGAGGCAATAATTGTCGCCGGGCTTGAATTAACTCGTCTGATTCTCGAGACTGTAATACTAAACGCAGCTCTGTTGGAGTTAAGAGTTCCCTTATCGTTACAGCGTGTTACTGAAAGGGAAAATTGAATGGGAGTTTATTGCCGGTGCTGGATTGTTTCCCTATGCAAGATTTCGAATTCTTTAGGTGCTATTGCAATTTAAGAGCTGGCTGCTTTTGGGATCATTTAGGATCATTATGGGGATTTGTGGAGTTGGACTTTGGTAGCCAACTTTTTTAGATAGAACACTTCGAGGGGGACTTTGGTAACTAATTTTGTCACATAGAAGACTTTGAGTTAGACATTGGTAGCTGACTTTTTTAAATAGGGTAATTCGAGGGTTGATTTGGTCATTGGTAGCTACCTTTTTAGATAGAGGACTTCGAGGTGGACTTTGGTAACTAATTTTGGACTTCAGAAGCTAACTTTATCAGATAGGGGAATTCGAGGTGAACTTTAATAGCTAACTTTGTGGTGCTAACTTTTTCAATTAGGTGAATTCCAGGTGGACTTTAGTAGCTAACTTTGTGGTGCTAACTTTTTCAATCAGGTGAATTAGAGGTGGACTTTAGTAGCTAACTTTTTCAAAGACAGTAGCTCAAGTTGGACTTTGGTACCTAACTCTTTTAAACACAGGACTTCAAAGTGTACTTTGGTAGCTAACTTTGTGGTGCTATCTCCTTAAACAGTAGTTCAAATTAGATTTTGATAGCTATCTTTTTTAAATAGAGGCCTCCGAGGTGAACATTGCTAGCTAACTTTATGGTGCCACCTTTTTCAAATAAAGAAATTCCAGTTGGACTTGTTAGACTCGTTGTTAGCCAACTTTCTGCTAACTTCATTACTCTATTGATTCACAATTTGATGTTTTTACACCTGACAATTTAATAAAAAATGACTTAAAATTTCTCTCGCATCTTGAACTTTTCCTCAGAGAACAGAGATTGTATCAAGCTTCCGAAGTCGAATGACGAACGAAGGGAAGTGTAAAATAGATCGGCAGTTTCACGTGATCCCATAGGGAGAACAGGAATTAAGATAAGCCGGATCTGATTTTCCTGTCTCAATGGTAGCATAATCTTTCCCCGGCTGTTCGACGAAAGAGTTGTCGTCGCTGGTCGAAGAGATACGTGCATCGAAGCCTGCGCTGGCTGACATTTTCTCGTATTTCCAATTCCATCTTTCGCCCGGCTCTCTCGTGACGCATCGATACACAAACACCGGGCCAGAGCACGGTTCACGTGTCCTCCTTTCAGCGGGAGTTTTATTCCCTTGACATCCTGCGACAACAGATCTTTCTTGTCGAGTCTGAGAATCGAATTACACGAACGGTGGAAAAAAATCGAGCTGCCGAAGATTTCTCGCGTTGAATGTCTTTTGTATACCGCGTCGCTGATGATTTATATATTCTCTCGATTTTTATGCAGATTCGGAGTTTTAGAAGTTGGCAGGCTTGGCACTTGGGAATTTGTGCGTTCAGTAATTTGAGAGCTTGGGGATTTGGGCGATTTCGAGGATTTTCGGGTATTTGGAGGTTTGGGGGTTTGGGAATTTGGACAATTTGGAGGATTTGGGGGATTTGGAGGATATTTGAGAATTTGGAGGTTTGGGGATTTGGGGATTTGGATAATTTGGAGGATTTGGAGGATATTTGGGGATTTGGGGGTTTCAGAATTTAGGAATCCAGGGATTTGGGGGTTTGAGAATTTGGGAATTTAGGTATTTGGAGATTTGAGAATTTAGGAATCTAGGAATTTGGTGATGTGAGAATTTGGGAATCTAGGGATTTGGGGGGTTGAGAATTTGGGAATCTAGGGATTTGAGGGGTTGAGAATTTGGGAATTTCGGTATTTGGGGGGTTGAGATTTTGGGAATCTAGGGATTTGAGGGTTTGAGAATTTGGGAATCTAGGGATTTGGGGATTTGAGAATTTAGGAATCTAGGAATTTGGTGATGTGAGAATTTGGGAATGTAGATATTTGGAGATTTGAGAATTAGGGAATCTAGGGATTTGGGGAGTTGAGAATTTAGGGATCTAGGAATTTGGTGATGTGAGAATTTGGGAATCTAGGGATTTGGGGGTTTGAGAATTTGGGAATTTCGGTATTTTGGGATTTGAGAATTAGCGAATCTAGGGATTTGGGGGTTTGAGAATTTAGGAATCTAGGGATTTGGGGGTTTCAGTATTTCGGAATCTAGGTGGGAACGTGATATTTGGGACTCTAGGGATATGTAAATTTGGGGATATAGGGACTTATGTACCTATGAATTTAAGGACTTGATCATTCAGGTATTTGTGAACTTAAGTACTCGAAAATAAAGAAGTTAGAGAATCTATGGATTTGAAATTTGGAAATTCACAGATTTTTGGAATTTGAAAACCTGGAGAATTTAAGGATCTGCAAACGTCAGTATGTAAAAATCATCTCTGAAACCTTAGAATTCATTATTAGAAATTTCGTTACGTTTAAAATTTCCAATTTTATAAAACAAATATGCAAACGAACTTAGAAGTCAAAAATTGGATGCAAATTTCATACGAGCTGCAGAGAACCATTCAAATTATTTCGTACCACGAATTAAATCGTCATCGTTAGTCAATTAACGATGGTACAAGCGATCGTCGGTCTGAAAAACCGAATTTGTCCACCCAATTAACGAGGTTTCGCGGTTAATTATATTTTAATTCGATCGAACGTGGGCACACGATCGATTGTCGGTTCACGTGATCCGCTCGCGAATTGTCAACGCAGATTTTTTTTTCTTTTATTCTCGTCATGCACATTAGACCATGTCCTGTTATTGCGAAATGATTTTATCCCGGACACGCGAACGCCATTACAAATATAAGCGCGTCTCGGACATCGTTCAAAATAATTTTCCCTGGTGGATATGAAGTCGCGAAATTATTGGCGCAAAACAAGCGGCCGACAGTAAATATCGCGGATAACAGCGTGTACGTTCGATTTACGAGAAATGGAACGGCATTGTTGTGTATCGTCGATGGTCCAATTTCCATTTGTAACGAGCGAGATATTTTCGTTCACTTCGTTAACTTTACTCGCGTTTTTTCGACGCGTCATCGACCGCCGAACACCTACACGCGTATCCACATTTTTCGTTTCGATGTTCAACACGGTTTGAAACAAAGCCTGGAATTGATTTCGGCTGGTTACTGACGCAAATGCAAATTTAAGAGCGTTTGAAAATTGCTCATACACCACCATCTCTGCGAGTTATACTTCTTTACATCCGTAGACAAAAATTGCGTTCGACCTTGATCGTAAAGTTCAAGGTCAAACTCGTTCTCAATCGTATCGTGTGGTATTTACTGAAGGGATCAAAATTGCTTAATAAACTATCGGTGCTAAATCAACCGATTTCGAGAAAATTAATTTTGTATGTATACAAAAATATCTTTAGATCCCGCCTATGTACGTTCAGGCCAAACCGTGCGAGATACGACATTTTGTCAGAGAACCAAACTTCTTTAAAATGGGCCAAAACCCCTAGAAAAATTGTCAAAAGTGACAATTGTCACGAGATGTAACACATATGTTAAAATACCTCTAAATCCCGCCTATGTACGTTCAGGCCAAACCATGCGAGATACGACATTTTGTCAGAGAACCAAACTTCTTTAAAATCGGCCAAAACCCCTAGAAAAATTGTCAGAAGTGACAATTTTCACGAAATTTAACACATATGTTACAATACCTCTAAATCCCGCCTATGTACGTTCAGGCCAAACCGTGCGAGATACGACATTTTGTCAGGGGAACAAACTTTCTTAGAATGGGCTAAAACCCCTAGAAAAATTGTGAAAAGTGCCAAAAGGTGGCTAAGAGAGGGTCTAGGGATCGTAGAGTCCTCAGCGAGAGAAGACGAGTATATAAACTTGACAGTTGGCCATAGAGATGTTAATCGTACAATTTAGCCTCTTTATGAGTCCGAATTTATGTAAGGAGTTATGCATTCAGAATCGAACGTATTCGTTCCCGTTGCTTATGATTATCTCGATGAAATGGTGCGTTTGAAGACGACGAGAACTATGCGGCGTATTTCAGTCGTAGAAGCGTCGTTAGCTTACGAAATCGTTCAATCTTCTATATCTAATTCCTGGCATAAGTTAGGGAATTCGGTGCATAATCTGATGGTAGCGGCACTGGTAATTCCGTAGAGTGGCTGGATGCCTGCGGAAGCGGGTAACCGGTCGTTCTCTGGATCGATCCTGATGGAACCGGCGAATTTCGCGGCACAGGAACCCTCTGCTATAAGCCGAGTCCCTGTTTCAGATAGAATTTCACTTCTATATCTCACAGCCTCGAAACTTCGCTTTCGACCTTCGACAAACAAGCTTTCCATATTGTTACATCGCGTTGCCGAATATGGGCGCTTTAATTATCCCTGATTGTGTGCGATGGAAACCATTCTTTGATGCATTAGGAAAAATTTGTAATTTCTTTAGTAATATATGGCGACACGAGTATATTACGGTGATAAAAAATGTCGCAAACACTTTCGCATCTAAAGACGCAAATGTATACGGATCGTAAGGACAGGCAATACTACGTGAGAAAGGTAAAAAGCCATGGGAGAGTCTTGGTGAAACATATATCCCTGGATGCCAAACGTTCGCTACGTGTTTCGTTTTGTCTGTCAGACGGCGACAGTTTTATCCGTCAAGTCCGAATGAAACATCCTCCGAAACGAAAACTCCGGCGTCGATCACTCTGCCATTTTTTTTCTGTTTTGTCGGTTAAAATGTTGCAAACGCGTGAACTCTGACTTTGCAAGAAATGAAAAATAGTCGCCACGGTTCTGCCATTTCACTTTTTCTGCCATTTTCATGGATACCCGCGATCTCCTACCCGGCCATTTCTTCGTCGCTGTTACGTACTGACCGATCGACACATTTCCACGGTAAAATATTTCAATTCGTTTGTTACGTGGTACTCGTATGTCGATAAACAACGTACTAGTTTCTATATTTTCACATTTATTATCTTTTAAGTTAGGTTCGTGTTTTGAAGTTCCGAATTGGAAAATTTGAACATTCTTTCGATTATTGGAATTAATTTTGAATTATTGAGCTCTTGAATATTTAAGTTCCCAAGTATCTAAAGTTCCAAATTTCCCGAATTTATAAATTTTCAAAATCTTACATTCTCGAATTTCGGAAGACCCGCATCTCTGAATTAAAAAATCTCAAATTTCCAGAGTTCTCTAATTCTTAGATCTTGATATTTCCAAGTTCTTTAATTCCCCGTTTTCTAAAGTCCCAATACCTAAATCCCTAATTCCCTAAATTCCCAACTCCTTAAAGTCCCAATACCTAAATCTCTAATTCCCTAAATTTCCAACTCCCTAAATTCCAAAACTTCTAGATAACCAAATCCGTAATTTCCCAAATCTCTAAATCGCCAACTCGCCAAATTCCTAATTTCGCAACTCCCTAAATTCCCAAACGTCGAAACTTCCACACCCACAAATTCCCAAATTCCCAAACCAGAGATCGTAATTGAAAACTTAATAAACCCAATTAGGTTAACGACTATCGGTTTCTACGAACGTTAGGAGCACTATAGTTCACTGAATATGTCATAGAGAAAGTAAGCATGAAACATATAAGTAGGATAGCATAATGGGCAATGAAAGCATGGTCATCGAACCCTGAAGTGACCTCTTTCGCGTGGCATTCGTGCAGTCGGAAGGTATAATCACAGAGAATGCAGAATGTGCACTTTGTCTCTTGGCATAGCGTCGACCTACGAACGAATGTCAAAGCAGAAATGAAAAAATCTAATCTTCTTCGAGAAATCTCGCGAACTGCGCAGCCACAGTGTACGCAAAGGATATTCGGAACATACGAGGCTCACATCTTTCATCGAATAAAAGGCGATTCATGTTTTCAACGATTTTCTCCTCGTACCTATCTCTCTAATTTAACATGATTTTCCTCTTTGTTCCTTCAACAACCATATAAATTCGTAAATTTTCCTTTCGTACAAGGATTCTTAGGACTGAATATTAATTTTTATCAAATGGAGGTTAATATTATAATACATTGTTTACAAATTGTTTGTTTATAGAAGGCTTTTTATTACCACCGAATAAGTATAGTTAATGATGTACGTTGATATAAATACAGGGTCAGGTATTAAGAGGGGTAGTCTAACTCTGAACTGGCCTAAATATGGCTGACTGGTAGTTTAATTTTAAACTGTTTTAAATTTTGATGTTGAAATCAGAATGTCTCTTCAAGGGGTGTATCTGGGATGAGAATGAGATAATTTCTGTTATGCAAAGCCAGTTGTTCGCTACAGCAGCAGTAGAATATAACGTTTTAGGCAAGTAGTGGCTTCGTCCGCACAATGCAGGCCGCTTTGCGAGCGAACGTTTCATGCGTTACAGCCCCAATATATTCGCGAATCAAAGACACGTGTCCCGTTGCAATGTAGCCCGCCATAAATTTCGCTGTTGCCTCGGTGCTTTCCTCGGAATTCCACGGCAAGGAAAACGCCCGTGGAAAAGGATGTAACGAGAGAGCGGATTAAATGAAACGTGCGGGCAATGATAAAGGCACCGGGCGTGCCTCGAAAGACGGAAACGGCGAAAGTTAATAGCGTCTTAGGCAAAATTGAAAAGCACGTTGCACGCATATTCAATTCTTCTCAAAGGTTTTACAACCCTGATGAATACCGGGATTATTTTGAAACGTTATTTCCCTAGACCTTTGCCAAGTGACTGTAGAACTTTCAATTCGCTACTGCGTCGTTGCACGGTTTCACTTTTAGGTATTTTCAAGTTTTTTTCGAGATTTTTAGGGGTTCTTAGGCATTTTTAGGGATTTTTGGGGGTTCTTAGGTATTTTGAGGTATTTCATTTTCGGTTTTGTTGTTGGGGAATTTGATAATTTTGAATTTTTTGGGTTTTGCAAGTTTGGAATTTGGGCAACTGGGGATTTGGGGAACTAGGAATTTGGGGAATTAGGGATTTGGGGAAATAGGGTTTCGGGGAACTAGGAATTTGGGGAACTAAGGATTTGGTGAAATAGGAATTTGGGAAACTAGGGATTTAGTGAAATAGGAATTTGGGGAATTAGATATTTAGGGAACTAGGGATTTGGGGAACTAAGAATTTGGGGAACTAGGGATTTGGTGAAATAGGAATTTGGGGAACTAGGGATTTGAGGCACTAGGAATTTTGGGAAATAGGAATTTGGGGAACTAGGGATTTGGGGAAGTAGAGATTTGGGAAACTAGGGATTTGGAGACTTAAGACACTAGGAGAATTAGAAATTTGGGGAATTACAAATTTGAAGATTTGGGGATTTGGAAAGTTGGGAGTTTGGTAATTTAAAAATTTATTATTAAAAATTCGAGTAAAATTGATCACAGTCGAGTGCGTCACGAGTGCGTCACGAGTGCGTCAGGGGTGCATCAGAAGTGTCAGGAGTGCGTCACGAGTGCGTCAGGGGTGCGTCAGGAGTGTGTCAGGAGTGCGTCACGAGTGCGTCAGGACTATGTCAGGAGTGCATCACGAGTGCGTCACGATTGCGTCACGAGACTCGTCCAAATAGTACAAGGGGTTAAAACCCCCAAATTAAATACCTAAACAAAAATAATTCCTCTCCCTTTTGCCCACTCTGCATCATCCATCAAATCCGTCAGCTGTTATTCGAAAATGTACGAGCCATAATCGTAACTGAAGGATAAAGAGCTCCAAGGATAATCTCGGAGAATCGTTTTGTCCCGAGTTAAAATTCCCCGGCTAGATGTTCTCACGATTCGATCGTTCCCGATGCCCGAGACGTTAAAGCGTGGCTCGTGCGAAATACAGAGAGAGGAAAATCGGGATAAATCGGCGTAAAGCGCGGAGAATCGATTCGACCGGTTTTGTAAGAGGAGAGTCTCGCTGTCAGAAATACAAACCGGGGCCGGGTATTTAAGCGCATGCTACAATGCACGACCACCCTATTCGGTGCAGGTTGCATTATTCAAAAGTATCGGCGCATTGCAGGGCTACGTAAGGGGCTTGAATTATGCACGATTTATTAGCCTACGAGAGACTCCCTACTCTGCTAGTGATTGGTGCTTGTGTACACAGTATATCTCAATTATACCGGCCGCCCTACCCCGACCCCTTTTCTTTGGAAAATTGATACCCTCCACACGCTCCGCCGTGTTCGATCTAATTATTAATGCCGTTTTCTTCCTCGAGAGCCGACGCTGTTTGTTCCTTTGATTCATGTTCCTGGACTTGTTGTACTTCACCTTCGATAGTTAAGCTTGAAGGATGATTACCGTCTATTTCGCAAAATTTCATTTGTGAAAGAAGGCTCTGAAAGAATGCCAGGAGGGTGGGTATAGATGGGAAGGTGATTTATACATTTATTTTATGATTGTTTCGAAGTTTCTTGGTTGGGAATTTTTAGATGGGGACATTTTGGAAGTTTGGAAATTTTAGAACACTGCATTTTGAAATTATTAAGGTACATTTGTGAATTGGCTAAAAGAGGCTTTGTAAATTCTCAGTTATCAAAATTATCAAATCTCAAGTTTATTTCCTAATTTCCCAAATTTTTAATTTTCCAAATTCGCAATTTCTAATTTCCCAATTTCCCAATATTCTAATTTCCCAGTTTCCCAATTTCCCAATTTCCCAATTTCCCAATTTCCCAATTTCCCAATTTCCCAATTTCCCAATTTCCCAATTTCCCAGTTCCCCAATTCCCAATTTCCAATTTCCCATTTTCCTAATTCCCCAAATTCTCAAATCCCCATTTGCCCAGTGTTCCATATTCTCAAGTCCCCAATTTCCCAAATTTTAATATTGCAAGTTTCTCAATTTCCCAATTTCCCATTTTCCTATTTCCCCATTTTCCCATTTTCCCAATTTCCCAATTTCCCAATTTCCCAATTTCCCAATTTCCCAATTCCCCAATTTCCAACTTCCCAACTTCCCATTTTCCCATTTTTCTAATTTCCCAAATTCTTAAGTCCCCAATTTCCCAAATTTTAATATTGCAAATTTCCCAATTTCCCAATCCCCCAATCCCCAAATCTCTAAATTCCAAAATGTACCCATACCTCCAAAATCCCTAAAATTATTCCAAATCTCCGAAACTTCTAAATCCCCAAATTCTGAAAGTCCCACTCGAATATCTCCCAACAATTAAATATCCAACTACTTAAATATCTCCAACTACCTCCTCCAACAGCCATCGTAAACTCTCCCCTCGCATCGTGCCCCTTCAAATATAATTCCCCAAATATTCCAAATGCAATCACTGCTCAATAAATAATGTATAAGCAGCCCAACCACATCCTCTCCTCAAACGAAATGAGACGTTCGAATGAAATACGATTTCAAGTTAAATTGATCGTTATAGGACATCGATATGCGGTATGTACTGCGGAGAAAGAACCGTGTATCCTCGTTCCATGAAACCCATATTTGTACCCACGTTTATTGTTACGGATAACATCCGCATAGAGATATCCGAGGTGCGGGAACATCGATTCGCAAATAATGGATGCCGCTCCCATCCGGAAGCCGCAGTAAATTCAAATATCGACATCGTCCGTGAGGGACTGATCTACAAATTTTTATCATCGTCGAAATTGTTCTTCAGCATGTCGTTTCTTTGTCTTCTTAGCTTCTTTCTGGGAAGATTCTTCCTATGATCGTTATTATGCAGCTGTTACGTTTCGTATGTCACGTTGATGGCCGGATCGAATGTCCGACTAGCTTATGGACATTGTTGTGTGATGTGTGTAGAGATGTGGTGGGATGTGTGGACATTTTTGAGTTTGGAGAGTTGTGCAGATTTCAGGTTTTGAATTTTGGGGATTTGAGGAGGTTTTGGGTTTTCAAGTTTAGGAATTTGTGGAGGTTTTGGACTTTTAAGTTTAAGGATTTGTGGAGATTTCAGATCTGCAAGTTTAGGGATTTGTGGAGGTTTTGGACTTCCAAGTTTAGGGATTTGAAGATTGGGATTTGTGGAGGTCTTGGATTTTCAAGTTTAGGGATATGTGGAGATTTCAGATCTTTAAGTATAGGGATTTGAGGAGTTGAGGATTTGTGGAGATGTTAGACATTCAAGTTTAGGGATTTGTGGAGCCTTTGAAAGTCTGACACTTCCATAGATCCACATCTCCTGAAATCCTTAAGCTTGAAACTCAGAAACCTCCACAAACTCTTCAAATCCTTAAACTTGAAAGTCTAACATCTCAAATCCCAACTCCGCAAAACCCTAAACAAAGGCTCCATCACAACTGTAATTCAGTTATTTGTAACATTAAAAATCGTTAAAATTAAAAAGCGCGAAAGAGTACGAATTTAAAAATATGAATACAAAATCATCAAAAATTGACAAATCCTTCAACCCATCTTCAGAACCGACTGTCAGAACCACCTGACCGTGGCTGATAAACGAGCAAGCTCCGAATATAACAAAATTTGTCCGTGGCGGAAAGGGTGTAAAAAAGTGTGAATTGTAAGGACAGTGGAAGGTAGGACGGTTCGAAGGACACAGGGTGGCTGGCAGCGAACCGGTGTTGGCTTTGTCCGAGAGCAAGTCGCATGTCGAGCGTGCCGTCTGCGACTATACTTCATAGCCTCGTGTCGCATGCAAGTTTAATCTTGTGGAAGTAACGCAAATGCAGCAGCCACATAGTGGCAAGCTAGCCTGTGCCGGCTGCCTGAATAATGCATTTATGTATGTGTCCGCGGATACGCGCCAGCTAGCGTTTCATCCCTCGCGAGGATACGCTCGCACGTTTCATCCCCTCCGCTCGAAACGCGCGAAACGTGGCCCACTTCGGGGCTTCGATGATCGCCGGTTACTCGACTATCGACTCCAACGATACGACTTCTATCTACGTTACGACCAACAACGATTCCTGACGGAAGATTAGCTACTCGGGCAAATTGCGTGACCTCGGAATTTATGGCCGCTTCATCTTTTACGTTCTACGAGTCGCTTCAAATTTATTAACTTCATGGTAGTTGTGGGATTTTTTAATATTTCGAGTATGCTGCAGCTTTTGAGTGTTCTGGTGGAGATTTTGAAGTTGGAATGTTCTTTTTTTGGAATGATTTGTGATTTCTAGGTCTACAGTTTTCTAGGTCTCAAGTCTGGAAGTCTTAAGTTTGCTAGGTTCAAAATATCTCAGTGATTTAAATGAGCTAAATTAACAAGGTGACAAGTTTACAAATCCTCAGTTTCAGATTTTCAAAGCATGTTCTTAAGTTGTCAAGTGCTCAAGATCCAAACTTCTGAAAATCTTCAGTCCCAAACTTTGAGAGGTCTCAATATCTCCAGGGTCACGTGTGGAAGTCTTAAACTTCCAAATGTGTAGGTACTCAAATCCCTAAATTTCAAGATACCAAGTCTTCAAGCTTCTTTTCAAGCTTTCAATTATCTAAATTTCTAGATACCACGTCCCCAAATTGCACTTCAACCTTTCAAATCCTTAAATTTGTAGATTCCAAGTCCCCAAATTCCACTCCAAGTTTTCAGATCCCTAATTTTCTAAGTACCTAACGTCCCATGTACTCAAATCTCTGAATTTGGTAATACCATATCTCCAAATCCCTATCCAAGTTTTCAAATCCTTAAATTTGTAGGTATCAAGGCATCAAGTCTCACTTCAAGGTTTTAAATCTCTAAATTTATAGAACAAGTCCCTAAATTCCACTCCAAGTACTCAAATCCTTAAATGTACAGATACCCAGTCCCCAAGATCCAGCCTGATCTTCCAAATCCCTAAATTTTTAGGTACCTCAAGTTCCAAGTAATCAAATTCCTAAATTTCTAGATCCCAAAACCCAAGTTCCAGCCCAACTCTTCCAAATCCCTAAATTGCTAGATACCAAGTCCCGAAGTAGTCAAATCCCTAAATTTCTACATCCCAACATCCAAGTTCCACCCCAACTTCTTCAAATCCTTAAATTTCTAGACCCCAATCCCCAAGGTCCACCCCAACCTTCCAAATCCCTAAATCTCCAGATACCTAAAGTTCCACGTAGTCAAATCTCTAAATCTCTTGATCCTAAAACCTAAGTTCCAGCCTAACTCTTCCAAATCCCCAAGATCCACCCTAAGTCTCCAAAACCTCAAACCCCAAAAATCTCTAAATTCCCCAAAACTGAAATCTCGACAGCTCCCAAGTAGTCAAATGCTTAAATCTCTAGATCCTAAAACCCAAGTTCCAGCCTGACTCTTCCAAATCCCCAAGATCCACCCCAAGTCTCCAAATCCCAACCTCAAATCTCCAAAACCTCAAACCCCAAAAATCTCTAAATTCTCCAAAACTGAAATCTCGACAGGTCCCAAGTAGTCAAATGCCTAAATCTCTAGATCCTAAAACCCAAGTTCCAGCCTGACTCTTCCAAATCCCCAAGATCCACCCCAAGTCGCCAAATCCCAACCTCAAATCTCCAAAACCTCAAACCCCAAAAATCTCTAAATTCTCCAAAACTGAAATCTCGACAGGTCCCAAGTAGTCAAATGCCTAAATCTCTAGATCCTAAAACCCAAGTTCCAGCCTAACTCTTCCAAATCCCCAAGATCCACCCCAAGTCTCCAAATCCCAACCTTAAACCCCAAAAATCACCAAATTCTCCAAAAGTGAAATCTCGACAAATTCCCAAATTCCCAGTACTCCCAAATCTCTCCAAATCGGCATTTCGATACAGAACGGTGCTTTAGCAGAATATTTCGTCAGGAACGACTGAAAGCGCCGTTTTCAATGAGCTAGCCACATCTCTCGCCACGCTTCATCGATCGGCCGCTCCATTTAAGATCACCGCTTTTCATTTTAACGCTCGCATCCGACCGACCAATGTATCCGGTTGATCATCGACGCCGTGATAAATCAACGTTCTCCATGTTTTAATACATCAAGCACGGCTTTCAAGCTCGCCACGATACCGGCCTGTATCGCGGAGCGCCGGAGTGAGTCGTAAAAGCCTGGTTGAAAAATTCAACCGAAATATCACGTTACGATGTCTCCTTGTATCTTCTCCGCTTTTCTCCCTTTTTTTTGTCTCTTTCTTTATTCTGCGTGTTCCGTCGACTGCACATGGCAATAAAAGAGACATTTATCCGCGTGTTCCCGGGGACGAAGATGGAACACGGTGAAATACAGCGATCACTGTCTACGACGTATGTTTGCTAAGTTTCTTTCGTTTATTAAAACTGACGAAATGATTTGTCATTTGATAGAAACAAAATTACTTGCAGCGTATTCTAGGGACTGTACACTCTTGTATAAGCAATTTTATTCATTCTAGAGTAGCTAGACTTAAAATCCTAGCAGGTACACTATTACCTGGACAAGTTGGACACTTAGCAGTGACAGGTAGCATAATTTTAAACCCTTATGAATTATTAGTTTTGTGACTTGTTAGGAACAACATTATATTCTAGGGTCCTTGACGCACTTTTACAAGTAATTTTGTTCTATGGTCCCCAGACATAAAGTCCCAAATGCAATTTTTTCGTGCGTCATAGCACACGTGCCTCGTTAACTGTCCGGTCAAATGTCTCTCATAAAAAATTAACGCAGTTGAAGTATATATATCTATTAACCTGCACTGTCAGTTTAATAAATATGAACCTAAATAGTAAAGTGTACTTCATATAAAAATGATTATTACCCTAGAATCACCTTATACCTTAGTTCCTCTCCCTAGTCTCCCCTCATCGAGTGTCAGATCTTAATTTCTCAGTTGCCAACCCGCTGAAAGGAAATAAAAA
Source organism: Megachile willughbiella (assembly GCA_945859595.2). NCBI lineage: Eukaryota > Metazoa > Arthropoda > Insecta > Hymenoptera > Megachilidae > Megachile > Megachile willughbiella. Next base: position 8,712,478 of record OX243807.1, read on the forward strand.
TGTGGAAGATCAGAGTTAAAAGAACGATAAGATACAGAGCGAGGCTCGTCCATCATCCTCGAAAGTGCAAAATGGCCGAAGAAAATCTCGGCAAAGAAGATATGGTATACGCTCTAAATATGGATGGTGATATTATAAAACGGATCTTCTATCGGTCCTTTATGGACACCTCTCGCAAAAACCGACTGGATACATCTATTTGGCCACGTCGAAAAGATTCATGCCTTTCGAAAGTTCTGTTATAACAGCTGAACTTACAGGTGCCGAAAAACCGGGGCACAGAGAAGATGTACCGAAGTTTACAGGATAAAATTTCTGCGGGGAAAATACTCTTTCTCTAGCGGAAGTTTACTGTCGCCGTGTCTCGACGTTCAAAATGGATGATCTTCGGACAGTAATCTTGAGCCACCGACCTCTTCCCTTTGTTACTTGATTTATGATCCCTAATTCTGTTGCGTGTTATTCGCATGAAGGGTGGCGACATATTTTTTAGCAATTAGTCAAACATTGATTCGGGGAACCTTTGGGTGCTCATCTTTCATAGGGAGCGATTTCAGGATCGATTTAATGTTCAACAGAGAGTGCAACGGTGGATGCAGCGCTGGAGTTTGAGGTTGACGGGCCTGGGGTGAAAGTGGATGTTACTTTTTGTGATTTTGATAGTTGGTTTAGGTGAGGGATGTGGATGGATTAATTTGAGAATTTGGGGATTTGGGTAATTTGGAAATTGGGGATTTGAGAATTTGGGAGATTACGAGATTAAGAATTTTATAATTTAGAGATTTGGAGATTTGGACAATTGGAGATTTGGACAATTGGAAATTTGGGGAATTGGAGATTTGGACAATTGGAGAATCGGACAATTGGAGATTTGGACAATTGGAGTTTTGTACAATTAGAGAATCGAACAATTGGAGAATCGGACAATTAGAGATTCGGACAATTAGAGAATCGGACAATTGGAGATATGGAGATTTGCAAATTTAGATAGTTGAGGATTTAATAATTTAGTACTTTTGTAAATTAAGAATTTGGGTTTTGGAATTTCTAAAGATTTGTGACTGGCATAATTAGAATTTCTAGGGATTTCCCACTCTTGTAGATTAAAATTTTTGACGATTTTTTGTTACTAGGGATTTGGCACTTTGGATAAGTGGTGAATTTCTGAGGTTCTATCGCTTTTTGAACAACAGATTTACTTTACAGATGTACATTTCTAGTAACTTTCAGAAATTTTATTAGAATTTGTTAATAATTTTTATAACGTGATTATTGTACCATCTAATTACATTGTACATCTTAATTAGAATTTGTATATCATTCAATAATTTTTTATTATTTTTATCTTAATTTGCTTATTTGCTCCTCAGTTATTTTTTATATCATTTAATTACAAATTGTATACGACTTAATTACTTTTTACATTGTTTATTTGTTGCGTACAATACATTATTTAATTTAATTCTGTTTCTCATTCAACTAAAAAATTTGTCAACTGTTCAAATTGAGTGACTAAAAGCAATTCAACCACTATGAACTCACAAATTGAATCTCCCTTTGCAATATCTGTTTCAAAATAGCAACCTGACTTTATTGCCAATTTATTTCAATTTCAATAAAATAGAAGTGCAATTACAACCCTTTATAACGGTGAAGGGTTTATTAAATTTTTACATTCATTTCCAATTGAAAGCGTCTTCAACAAAGTTCACTTTACTCGCATCAAAAATAGAACTTTGACCCTTGAAAATGTCTGCGATTGAGTTAAGATCTCTTACTAAATCATAATAATTTAAAAATAAATAATTTCGTAATAGAACATCCAAACAACGCAGTCTTCGAGGTAAAAAACCTCGACGAAAATTTCAAAAATTCGCGTGACGGACGTTGAGAGGGTATCTCTGAATTTTGAAAGGACACACTCGACGTTGACGAGGAACGATGAAGCCAGGATTCAAATGATTTATCGCCGTCGGGACGATAAACACGACAGGATCGTTTTATCCATGTACATAAATTGTTCATCGGGTATCGTCGAGAAGATTTTTAATCTTGCAATCTGCTCGTCGGCAGGAAAATAAAAATGGTTGACTTTAATTAATGAAATAAGCCTGGAGGCTTAAAGCTCCGGCGACGAGGTCAACTTTTGCAATTAATATTATTGCTGGTTGCCTAAGCAAAGAGTATGACTTCGTAATTAGTTGGATGTCTTTCGTCGAGGTTTTGATAGAACTTTTATTCGATCCGTTAAACGTGTTTATTCGATGCGGAGAAAGGGGAAGATATTTACATTTTTATCATTTTTACTTTTAATTTGATAAGTGAATTATGAAATTTTTGTTTTAGTTGGTAACGTAAAATTATAGTCACTACAGTTAATGTGGTAATTAGACAAATTATGTATGGGTTGATTAATTAAGTTATATGTTGGTTAATTAGTTATACATATATTAGTTAATTTGATCACAACATACACTCATCATTCCATTGTTGTATATTTTGGTTAATTCTATAAATTATAATAATTGATGATTAGGTTAAATTGTCATATGGGGTTGATTGATTGGATAAATTAAATGTAAGTATTGATACATTTGAATAATTGATTGAATTGCATATATTGATTACTTGATTAATTAGATACATTAGATATAATGATTAGTTAGGTAAGTACCATATATGTTGATTAATTGATTGAATTATATACGAGGACTGATTAGTTACATTGTATATATTGTTTAATTTGATAAATATTATATGTGCATAATATATATATTCATTTGTTAATTCAATAAAATATGATGATAAACTGATACATTCATTAATACGTTAAAGTATGTACAGTAATAAAATTCATGCAAATGGAGACATAAAAGGGTCCATCAAAGTAGCTCGAACAATAAGTACCGTAGTTCATGAACAATAATTGGTGGAAATGCAGTATTCGGAGTATTATTCATATAGTTTGAAGGTAGTTCATTGGGAAATTCGTATTCAGACGAGCGACTCGTTAATCTCTTGAAAATTTGCCGGCTCATTTGAAAGGGGGTAGCGGAATGAACTGAGTGATCCATAAACTCGTCGTTAGGACGTAAATATTGAAGTTAATGCCACGAACAAAGTTATCGAGTGAAGATGATACGATCCGACGCAACGGGAACTCGAGACAGTCGGAGTTTTGCTAAAATTAATAACCGCCCGGCCAATACGATCGAATTATAGTGCACGGAACTTCCGACTGACGGAAATAGTTCCACGTGGTTTCAATGGCGGATAAGGGATGATTGAAATTCGACGGAGATACTCCGACCGGACGGTTAATTAAGTTCGAGTTGCCGAGTGGTGACGGTGAATCTCGATCAAACGAGTTATCGTAAAATTTCCGCATCTGTTCACGCCATTTCCAAAAATAATTCGGAGGATATTCTTGCGCTTTTGGGTTCGTTCATATTCCACTGAACTCGGATTCTTGAATTTTCAATACAACTCTTATTGATGGTTCGATAAGTACTATAACATACTATTGTAGTGAGCATGGACTCTTCATTTCGATGATTTGCACAATTTGAACTATTCGAACTATTCGAAGAATTCGTACGATTCGAATAGGTTGAATAATTCACACAGTTTGAACCATTCAAACAGTTCGGTCAATTCGAACAATTCAAATAATTTGAACAATTCAGATAATTCGAACAATTCAAATAATTCGAATAATTCATATAACTCAAACAATTCGAACAGTTTAAATAATTCGAACAATTCAAATAATTCAAATAATTCATATAATTCAAACATTCAAGCAATTCAAACAATTTATATAATTCAAAGAATTCAAAGAGTTCAAACAATTCAAACAATTCAAACAATTCAAACAATTCAAACAATTCAAACAATTCAAACAATTCAAACAATTCAAACAATTCAAACAATTCAAACAATTCAAACAATTCAAACAATTCAAACAATTCAAACAATTCAAACAATTCACACAATTCACACAATTCAAACAATTCAAACAATTTATGCAACTCGAACAAGCAGACTAAAATATGTAAAATATACAAGTGCAAGTATTATTACTAGAATATCACTTTCCTGCAAGATGCAAGAAAATAACATGAGAAGAAGATAAAAAGATAAGGAAGAATTCGCACGAAGTCGATAACAAAAATCCCACGAAGCAAAAATCATAGGTTCTCCAGAAACCTCTGCAACTTCCTCGAATCACAGAAAAAGCTAGAAACGGTTTCTCTGTTTATACGACCATTTTATTCTCGCCCTTTGGCCAATGGTTAGAATCGTGGAAAGATCTTGCTGAATCTTAACAGCCAACGAGAGACGTGGAATTTTAAGCAGTCTCTTAAATTTACTCGCCATCTCGCAGCTAAGAGAAGGGTTATCGAGTTATCGAGTTTCTCTATGGAATATAACGTTCACAACGAAATGCTAGACGGCATAAAATGGCAATTTTCAGAGGTGAACGCGGACAATTTATACTTAGATTTTAATTATTGTAAATAAACTGAATTAAAATGCGGCACGGAAGGACTGGGTATATCTTTTGATACATGTGTTACTAGCTTCACATGTTACTAGGACTTTTATTGGTAGATTTACGCGTTGTTAGGGCCACTTGTTACTAGCTTTACGTATTACTAGGTACACTTATTGCTAGGTCCACTCGATGCTAAGTTCATACATTGCTATCCACTCATTCCTAATACCCAGATTGATAGATCTACACGTTGCTTTGTCTACGCATTACAATTCCACGCGTTAGATTATCTACGCGTTATAACTCCACGCGTCGAATTAGCTACGTGTTGTAACTCCACGCGTAGTATCGTCACGCGCTGTAACTCCACGCGTGGTATCGTCACGCGCTGTAACTCCACGCGTTATATTTGCAATGTGTTGTAATTCCACGCGTGAGATTCGCAGTGCGTTATTACTCTACGCGTTAGATTCCCCACGCGTTGTATTTCTACGCGTAGTATCGTCACGTTCTGTAACTCCACGCGTAGTATCATCCCGCGCTGTAACTCCACGCGTAGTAACTTCTTGCGTTAGATTCAGAATGCGAAACTCCACGCGTTAAATTTGCATTGCGCTGTAATTCCATGCGTTATATCACCATGCGTGCTATCCTCACTGTAACCTCACTTATCAAATTCACCACACGTACCCCTAATCTTAGAACCGTCATAAATCAAATTAGCACATCTTCCACTAAAAACCTAATATAAATTTTTCAACAAAACATAATCGCCAAACTAATAAACCTCTCCATCTAAAGTCTCCCTAACACAGTTTAAAAACTGCCGCGAAATGACCCGCGTTCGTCGTGCAATTAATCCCGAAGTATCCCGGTTTTACCATAACCCCAGGAATAATTGCGAGACTCTCGAGGATCACGCACGTGCTTACGTGTGCAAGAAACACGCGATACAAGAGCATCCTCGAGGCCGCTTATAATTGAGCCTCGAAAAGAAGCGTACAAAGGGGAGCGAATTTTATTGGAGCCGGCTGTTGGTGATGGCCGTAGCGACCGGTCAAGTGCCAAAATCAATAGATCGTCGAGAGTTGGAATAAAAAAAGGTGGAGCAGAAAGGATTTTTGGCACGTGCCACGTGACGCAGCCGGCAGCTCGCGAATTTGTAATTAACGGGAATTTGGCAACATTACGCAGCGGCATTTCCGGTGGCTTGGACGAATCCCGGCTATGATCGTGCCTCTCGTGCCGTTCATTTAATTAAAAGCTTCCGTTCGACCTGATTCGAACATGCAACTTTTGGGTGACTGTTTTCTGCGATGAGATGCGCGAGACTTTTTCGATGCGATTTCAGTAATTATATGCTCAGATTTTTGGCTATGGTTGATGGTTATCTGGGTCCAAAATCCCCAATTCCTAAATCCCGAATCTCTATATCCCCAATCCCTAAATCCCCAATTCCTAAATCTCCAATTCCCTATATTCCCCAATCTCTAAATATCCAAATTCCTAAATCCCCAATCCCTAAATCCCCGATCCCTAAATCCCCGATCCCTAAATCCCCGATCCCTAAATCTCCAATCCCTAAATCCCCAATTCCTAAATCTCCAATTCCCTATATCCCCCAATCTCTAAATATCCAAATTTCTAAATCCTCAGTCCCTAAATCCCCAATCCCTAAATCCCTGATCCCTAAATCCCCGATCCCTAAATCCCCAATCCCTAAATCCCCAATTCCTAAATCTTCAATTCCCTATATCCCCCAATCTCTAAATATCCAAATTCCTAAATCCCCGATCCCTAAATCCCCGATCCCTAAATCCCCAATCCCTAAATCCCCAATTCCTAAATCTCCAATTCCCTATATCCCCCAATCTCTAAATATCCAAATTCCTAAATCCCCTATCCCTAAATCCCCGATCCCTAAATCCCCAATCACTAAATAATCAAATTCCAATTTTCCCAAATCCCTACCTCCCCAGAACCTCCCCCATTCCGAAATCTCCAAATAATGATCCATAATCGAAGAGTAATGATAAATTCCGGGCCGTCCCGAATAATTTCAACAATGCATCCACCACGACACTCGAAACCTAACCAGACACTCTGTTCCCGTTCCAAAAGTAACCCCGATAAATCTACATCCCTGAACTTCCTGCCGAACAAAAAGTCCTTGTCCACCAGATCGTTTCCTCGTCCAACGAAAAGTCATCCTCGTAAATCGATTAACGTTAGCCGATTTAACGTTCGAGCTGCCACAATCGACTCCGCCCCCATTGTCGAAGCAAACCATCCAGAAACGACTTGCAAAAGCGGCACTCCGGTACCCGGCGATCATAAATCTCCGATCGATTCACATTTTGTTAACTCCTAATAATGGCCACGGGGGTGACCCTTCCGTTGCCGGTTCTATTGTACGCTGCTTCGTGCTCAGGATACCGATGAAATTCGGACAGACTCGTCACGCACGACTAAATAACCGGCAAACGGGGAAACGGGATAGCTGCGTGTTCAACATCCTCTAGATCCTGCCTTCTAGAGCCTGCTGGAGTCGATACGAGTGATTTATGGACTCATATTGTTGCCTGATGAATGATCTTTTGATCCTGTGAGAGTATCTTTTGATATTGTGAGTGTCTTCTGACCTGTTGTGAGTTTCTTGTCATTTGTTGAGAGTACATCTTTTAATTGGGTGAGAGTGTATCTGACGAGAATATCTTATGAGTTGACGAGAATATCAGTTGACTTGATGAGAGTATATCTTGTGATCTCATGAGAGTATATCTTTTGATCTGATGAGAGTATATCTTCTGATCTGATGAGTGTATCTTGTAATCTGATGAGAATATTTGACTTGATGAGTATACCTTGTGATCTGATGAGAATATTTGACCTGATGAGTATACCTTGTGATCTGTGAGAATATTTGACCTGATGAGTATACCTTGTGATCTGATGAGAATATTTGACCTGATGAGTATACCTTGTGATCTGACCAGAATATTTGACCTAATGAGAGCATCCTGTGATCTGACGAGGTATATCTTGTAATACAATGCGAGTATACCTCCTGATCCAATAAGTACATCATCTGACCCGATGAGGGTATTTTATAACCAAGTGAAAGTACACCTTGACAATTATATTTTCTTGCAGTACAGATATATTTAAGTCTACCTTCAAAATCGATTGAATATACTAAAATCAAGTAATGACAAGTATACATGAACGCTGGGAAATGCTGCTGTCATACGTTTGATGAAGATGGTGCTCAGGACACCGATGAAATTCGGACAGCCTTGTCATGCATGACTTAATAACCGGCACACGGGGAAACAATATATCTACGTGTACATCCTCTAGATTCTAGAGCCAGGAGTCGATAGGAATGATATATAGACTGTGGTCAGATAAGATCTTTTGATCTGATGAGTATCTTCTGATGTGTCGAGAGTATCTTTTCATCTGTTGAGGGTATGTTGCGATTACTAGATTCAAATTTGATAAAGCAAGTTCTTAAGCAGATATTAAACTCAGAGCTAACACTGTTGATTCATTGCGATGAAAGGAATGAGATGGTGTTTGATGATGATCAATCAGACGGTCGATTACGAAAGGTATTGAGCTAATAGAAGCATAGACTCGCAATAGAAACATAGAATGTGTTGTCAAGTCTGTCCTTTCTCCTAGATTCTAGTAATGATATAGAAACCTAGAATGTGGACTTGTCAGTGTACCATGTTACTTTTTGTCGAAGTCTCTCTCCTAGAGTCAAAAGCTATAAAAATGTGGAATGAGGTTATGTCACCATGTTGCCTTTTCTTTAACTCTACCCTTTATCCTAAATTTTAGTACAGTTATGAAAACCTAGAATGAGGTTATGTCAACGTACCATGTTACTTTTCGTTTAACCTACCCCTTCTCCTAGAGTCAAAAGCTATAAAAATGTGGAATGAGGTTATGTCACTCCACCATGTTACTTTTTCTTTAACTCTACCCTTGCTCCTAAATTTTAGTAAAGTTATAGAAAGCTAGAATGAGGTTATGTCAACGTACCATGTTACTTTTCGTTTAACCTACCCCTTCTCCTAGAGTCAAAAGCTATAAAAATGTGGAATGAGGTTATGTCACCATGTTGCCTTTTCTTTAACTCTACCCTTGCTCCTAAATTTTAGTAAAGTTATAGAAAGCTAGAATGAGGTTATGTCAACGTACCATGTTACTTTTCGTTTAACCTACCCCTTCTCCTAGAGTCAAAAGCTATAAAAATGTGGAATGAGGTTATGTCACTCCACCATGTTACTTTTTCTTTAACTCTACCCTTGCTCCTAAATTTTAGTAAAGTTATAGAAACCTAGAATGAGGTTATGTCAACGTACCATGTTACTTTTCGTTTAACCTACCCCTTCTCCTAGAGTCAAAAGCTATAAAAATGTGGAATGAGGTTATGTCACTCCATGTTTTTCTTTAACTCTACCCTTCCTGCCAGATTCTACTACAGTTATAGAAAGCTAGAATGAGATTCTGTCACTGTACCATATTACTTTCCATTTAACCGTCCCCCAAAGTCAAATAAAGCTATAAAACTGTAGAATTAGGTTATGTCACTCCACCATATAACTTTTCCTGTAACTCCACCCTTCCTCCCAGATTCTACTACAGTTATAGAAAGCTAGAATGAGATTCTGTCACAGTACCATGTTACTTTTCGTTTAACCCATTCTCCCAGAGTCGAGTGAAGTTACGGAAACGTAGAATGGGGTCTGGGTTACAAAATGGTTCTCCTTGATCGGGTCTGGGGTGTTTCATCGGCTCCTTTGGTGGCGTCGCGACGCGTGGTCCTGTGTCTCTTCAGCATCGCGAGTCATTAATTTTAACGATCGTTAGAGTGCGACACACACAGCGCGACGATCGCGTGTCTTCGAGTCACGCGAAATGAGGGAAGGCTTCGTTGATAAATGACATCGAGTCAGGGACAAATGGAAACGACACGGGATAAAGGGTTTTTTTTTGTGACAAATACATTGGGTGTAGCTTCTAACGTGATATCTAGTTACCATTGTTATTAATTGAGAACATCGATAACTCGAATCGATTAATTCAACCCTTAAGTCCATTCACTAATTAATTCTTGTAATTAAAACGGTGTTTTATAATTAAAACTAGAGATGAAAATGGTCTCCAATTTTAAATTAGAAATATTTAGAGTTCGTTATAAATTTTAATCATTTGGAGAATTTAAGCAATTATTCATTTTGAATAAAAATTTAACAAAAATTCAATTTATTATGTGATATATATTGTACGTTAAAATTGTATTTATTATACATTTGTAAATTATATTACTTTTAATAATATTTATTTTTATGAATGAGGGTGTAGATTAAATATATGACTTTGAGGTATATTAAAATAATGAAAGTGGGTTAAGAGTAACCCATAATAAACTCCACCCTCTTCACCATAATAATTATACGTGTTGATCCCAAGACTTACAACGTACAATTACATTCTTGTCACGGACTATGTAAATCGTACCTGCCTTTAAAATAAGTCGTTCTGGCGGAACAATCAAGCTGTTAATTAAAATTGCAAATGTAATTTAGAATACTGGACACTGCTCAAGATAAACAAGGCATAAAAAATATTCTAATATTATTCACCTTTATGTGCATACTCAAATAATTAGTAGATCTTTCTAGGGGAATTTCTAATTTATGGGAAGAGAAATATGTCATTTGTTGAGTTTTGGTTGGTGAATTTTGTAATTTGGAAATTATTTGTGTGGGTTGAGACTTTGAGAATTCGGAGATTTGGAAATTTGGGGAATTAGGAATTTGGAGTTTGGAGTTTGGAGATTTGGGGATTTGGGGATTTGGGAATTTGGGGACATAGAAATTTGGAAATTTAGGAATTTGTCATTTAGGAATTTGGGGACATAGAAATTTGGAAATTTAGGAATTTGTCATCTAGGAATTTGGGGACATAGAAATTCGGAAATTTAGGAATTTGTCATCTAGGAATTTGGGGACGTAGGAATTTGGGGACATAGAAATTTGGAAATGTAGGAATTTGTCCTGTACTAATTTAGGGACATAGAAATTTGAAAATTTAGGGATTTGTCACGTAGAAATTTGGGTTTATAGAAATCTGAAAATTTAGGGATTTATTATGTAGAAATTTAGGGACATAGAAATTTGGAAATTTAGGAATTTGTCATGTAGAAATTTGGGGATATAGAAATTTGGAAATTTAGGAATTTGTTATGTAGGTATTTGGATCATAGAAATTTGTCACATACAAATTCGTACACATAGAAATTTTATTTTTCAGAAATATGGAAATTGCAAAATTTTGACAATTGAAAAATTAAGTAATTCAAAGATTCTAAACTCACTTTACAAATAAAATTGTCAATACATATTGATCACATAAAATTTCCCTAAAATAATGCAGACAGGTTGTCATGTTAATATAACGCCTTCACTGCACAATTAATATAATCCAATTTAAGCTACTTTAATCAATAGCTCCAATTACCATAATAGTACCTAAATTGATTTCAATCAATCGCACTTAACTTCAGAAACTATTAACAAGAATCCAGATACACCCCTCAAAGGGGTTGTACACCGCTTTTAAAATTTCACCCACGAATCCTCACAAAAATTCATTAAAAGTAACAATAAATTGCACTTCAATAATAAAGTATTATAAGATTTTTCCAGAACGTACGTAATTTAAATACGTTTAATAATGTTCGAAAAACACTGAAACTTTCGAGGCGTGCTTGTCGAAGATAACGATCGGAAAGTCCGCATATTTTTACAGCTGGTTCGATGTTAGTCGATAATTAGTCGGGGCAAAGTTCGATCTGATGCGAGAACTAGAGTGAGAAAATGGGGGACTCTCAGGCGGGTTGAGCAAACTTTTTCCATAAATTATCGTCTCGGCATATTTTATTATTGCTTTTTGTATTCTGATTCGCAGGGGAACGAAACGGTGTAACGCTTCGGGGGTGATTCGACGGCCAGTAAATATTCGGTAAGTGACATTTCACAATTGATTCTATTAACGCGTAATTGATTAACCGTGTTCATTAGCGTTATGATTAGTAATTAATTGCTGTAGTGAGGCTATGTTATATTACCGTGTACGGTATATTATTCAGTATGTGCAATCTTCGAATACAGTGGTTTAATTTAACGGTGCGAAACGGTTATTAATAATCGGGCATTATGATAAATTGTGATTGGGGAAAGATACTGAAATTTTTCAATTGAAAGGATTAGCGCGGTTATTGTAGCAAAATTGGAATTTAGGGATATTTGGATTTAGGGATGGTGAAATTTAGGGGTATTGGAATTTGGGGATGATGGGATTTGGGACATTGGGATTGTGGATGATGGGATACAGGGATATTGGGATTGTGGGATATTGACATTTAGGGATATCAGAATTTGGGGAAATTGAGGGCTAGGAATATTGGCATTTAGAGATATTGAAATTTAGGGATATTGGAATTTGAGAATATTGAAATTTGGAGATGATGGGATGTTGGTGTAGTGGCATTTAGTGTACTGAGATTTAGTGATATTGGAATTTGGGGATATTGGGATTGCGAGATATTACTATTTAGGGATATTAGAATTTAGGAAAATTGAGAACTAGGAGTATTGGCTTTTGGGGATATTGAAATTTAGGGATATTGGAATTTTGAGGATATTGAAATGTGGAGATGATGGGATGTTGGGGTGTGGCGTTTACAGTATTGGGACTTAGAGATATTGGAATTTGGGGATAATGAAATTTAGGGATATTGGAATTTTGAGGATATTGAAATTTAGGGATATTGAAATTTTGAGGATATTGAAATTTGGAGATGATGGGATGTTGGTGTAGTGGCATTTAGAGTATTGAGATTTAGAGATATTGGAATTTGGGGATAATGGAATTTAGGGATATTGGGATTGAGAGATATTACTATTTAGGGATATTAGAATTTGGGGAAATTGAGAACTAGGAGTATTGGCTTTTGGGAATATTGAAATTTAGGGATATTGGAATTTTGAGGATATTGAAATTTGAAGATGATGGGATGTTGGTGTGTGGCGTTTAGAGTATTGGGACTTGGAGATATTGGAATTTGGGGATAATGAAATTTAGGGATATTGGAATTTTGAGGATATTGAAATTTAGGGATATTGAAATTTTGAGGATATTGAAATTTGGAGATGATGGGATGTTGGGGTGTGCATTTAGAGTATTGGGATTTAGCGATATTGGAATTTGGGGATAATGGAATTTAGGGATATTGGGATTGCGAAATATTACTATTCAGGGATATTAGAATTTGGTGTAAGGATGCCTATACTTCACACAGAACTTCTAAAAACATTATTATCGTTCGATTTCTCTCTTCACGTTCTATAAAAGTCTCTGACTAAATCATCCTCAGACTTTCCCGAAGGTTTTATAGGGAACGCATCCACATTTCTCATTTTCAGGTAAACAAAGTCTTGCCGTTACTATGGGCCTGGAAAATATCAACCGTATCTTGTTCAAACCTGGTCCCGAAACACTCTGAGGGACAATTTATGATAGCCCTAAACCAATTCTTATTGTAATGAATTAGGGGTGGTACAGCAAGTAATATTAAAAGTCTGAACAATCATCAAATTCACTAGTTTCAAACGCTATTAATCGTATTAACCTCTGACGCGCCAACTCGTGAGTTGACATCGGTAACTCTGACGTAACTGAAAACTTGTACGTTAAGGGTGTAACAAATGAATTTAATCGATCGAACGTCTGAATCATCGCGACCAAATGTCCGGACGTAAGCGGTGGAAACGGAACAAAAGTTTCCAGAGATAAAAATCAGCGGAGTGTCACGTAGGGGAGAATCGGTCTGAGGATTTTTCGTGAGTCGATTTCTATCGAGTTACAAAAAGAGAAATTAACGCGGCTGCTAGGCGAAAGCTTAGAAATTTGATTTCCTCGGACGCCAGATGTTTCGTCCCGTTCCTTTTCCATGATTGCGACCGCTTTTCCGTTGTGTCGTCCGACCAGGAAACAATATCGACAGCGAATCGACTCGAGAAATCGAGCAATTTCGTTGGCTGCGTGTGTCGTTATCGTTCAACACCGAGGTGTAATCGAAAACGTGTCACGGGGGGTACGATTTCTTTCTGGGACGAGCAAGCAAGTTCAGACGAATTTATCAAAAATCTATTAATCGCTGTTGTACCGAAAGCAAGTTCTAGATATGCCTGTATAATTTTCTGTTTAAAGCCGAATTAACTAGTAACGATGCGCGATAGCGTAAATCCATCACGCTAAGTAAGCAACGAAGAAAGAGAAAATTCTCCGATCAGTCATTTACCGAATTTGTAAACCGCAAACAAGAAGATCTAGCAGAGCCACCGCTAAGCCGTCAGAAAGATGAAAAATCGTGGTGGAAAGTCGACTAAAACAAATCGCTACGCTCACCGAGATTAAGCTAGATGCATTTTATTATCTCTGTAATTACCGGCACGAAAAACGATGAAACTTTCTGACAGCGCCGATAATTCATTAACGCGGATCAGGGGATCCATGCTAGGAAATTGGGAAATTGGTAAATGGGGAAATTAGGAAATGGGAAAATTGTGAAGTGGGGAAATTGGGTATTAGGGAGATGGGGTACTTGGAAAATTGGGTAATTAGGAAACTGGGAAATTGGGAAATTAGGAAATTGGGAAATTGGGAAATTGGTAAATGGGGAAATTAGGAAATGGGAAAATTGTGAAGTGGGGAAATTGGGTATTAGGGAGATGGGGTACTTGGGAAATTAGGAAATTGGTAAATGGGGAAATTAGGAAATGGGAAAATTGGGAAATTGGGAAATTGGGTATTAGGGAGATGGGGTACTTGGGAAATTGGGTAATTAGGAAATTGGGAAATTGGGAAATTAGGAAATTGGGAAATTGGGAAATTGGGAAATTGGGAGATGGGGAAATTAGGAAATGGGGAACTTGGGAAATGGGAACATTGGTAAATGGGGAAATTAGGAAATTGGGAAATTGGGAAATTGGGAGATGGGGAAATTGGGAGATGGGGAAATTGGGAGATGGGGAAATTGGGAAATGGGGAACTTGGGAAATGGGAACATTGGTAAATGGGGAAATTAGGAAATTGGGAAATTGGGAAATTGGGGAACTTGGGAAATGGGGAACTTGGAAAATGGGGAACTTGGGAAAGGGGAAAATTGGTAAATGGGGAAATTAGAAAATTGGGAAATTGGGAAATTGGGAAATTGGGAAATTGGGAGATGGGGAAATTGGGAAATGGGGAACTTGGGAATTGGGGAAATTGGTAAATGAGGAAATTAGGAAATGGGGAAATTGGGAAATTGGGAAATTGGGAGATGGGGAAATTGGGAAATGGGGAAATTGGGAAATGGGCTAGTAGGGAAATTGGAAAATTGGGAGATGGGGATATTGGGAAATAGGAAAATTAGGAATTGGGGAAATTTCAAAATTGAGGCAACGAGAGAATCTGGGAAATTTAAAACTTCCAAATTGCCCAATTTTCCAGAACTTGCAGAAACAAAAGAAATTATCCTGCGTGCAAATTTGTCAAACAAGCGTAAACGTGGTCGGTCTTGATAGCTGAAGTCCTGATAAGTAGCCGTCAATTACCGTAACGAAGGCTGAACTATCGAGCGACTTTATCGTCCGTTTACACGCTTTAACGTCATCCGACAGACGAGGTATGCAACAAGAGGAATACCTTCGTCTTCTGTCATCCCTTCACGACCACCCTGCTCAGTTATTTGAATTGCAACGTGCTTCAAGGACGCTCAAGCGACCCGAAGCTCGCTCTCGATGCCTTTTACCCTGCTTTATAACACGTTGCTGACACGTGGAAGCGTTCTCGTCGGCCATTAGCGTATCACCCTGTCGTTACTGACCCATTACTATATTTTTGCCGGGACAGCCACTCTATAACGTCGCATTAACCGCGCCAGGACGCGTTGCGGAGTCAGTGTGTCGCCGACTATAACATAGATTTTATGTCAATTCCCAGACACCGTTGAGTAAACCTGTCTTTACGATCGACGGAGATAAACATCCCCGTGAAATGCGGGGATACACCTCGAGCTATCCAAAGTTTGCGAGAAACCGCTTTCTATTAGGTTCATTACGAGCTGCAGTTTTCGGGAGGAATTTGCGGTCTGACACTGAAACAGGATGCTTGAAATTTTAAGGCGGAAGGTCAATCGATTGGCAGAAAAATTCCTTCGATGGAATGTCTCGATATTCGCTGCGCAATATTGCTGAGGTGGGGAAACTTCGAAGGATAGAGGAATTGAGAGTATGTGATCATAGTGAGAGATTTGGAGGGTTAATTTGGAAGTGGGTTGATGGGGTGGTTAGGGAGAACTAGGTGGATTATGTTGAGATGAAAGTGGAATGTGAAGGGTGGGTTTGTTAAGGTGGGGGTTTGGGAATTTGGGGATATAGGGATTTGGGGAATTATGAGTTTTGGAATTTTGTCATTTGGGAATTTGGGTAATTACAAGTTTATGAATTTAGTAATTTGGGGATTTGGAGATTTGGAGATTTGGGAATTTGGGGATTTGGAGATTTGGGGTTTTAGAAATTTGAGAAATGTGGGAAATGGAGGATTTGGGAATTTGGCGATTTGGGGATTTAGGGATTTGGAAATTTGGAAATTAGGGAATTTAGGAAATTATGAAATTATGAAATTAGGAAATTAGGGAATTAGGAAATTAGGAAATTAGGACATCAGGAAATTAGGAAATCAGGAAATTAGGAAGTCAGGAAATTAGTAAATTAGGAAATTAGGAAGTCATTCAATCAGAAAATTAGACAATTCGGTATTTAAACAACGAAACAATAATAAAATTAAAAATTTAGAAAATTACTAATTTTGGAATTTGTAAAATTATAAATATGAAAGCTCCAAAAATTGAAACCTCGAATATTTATAAAACGTGACGCTTAGTAAAATAATGAAATTGTTAATAATTAATAAAATGAACAATGATCGATGTGTTTCCGCAATCGAAAAAATGGTGGCGAGCGCAGTTTAATGCTTTCAGTAGCAATTTATTTCCCGTTGAAAAACTGACGAACTTTCATTTACAACTCGTTCACAATCACCATTCTGTTACCGCAATTTTTGCAAAACTGTTAATTAAAATATCTGTTATGAAACGTACGGGATGAATTCATCAAAATTACCTGAACCGTGCGAAAGTTCTAAAATTGAAACGAATGTGAACAAGCGAACGATATGCGACTACAATTCCCCAATTCCGATAGCCATCAAAAAGTTTCTACACGCGGAACGCTGTTCTAATGCGTCCAATCAAAATTTGTAATATCATCGTTGAATCTCGAAATTTCTGATATCGTCTGAATCGTTGTTGTTCGCGTTGTTGAACGCAATTAATGGCCAATTATGACGAGGAATTTCTAGACTAATAATGCATAAACCATCAAGTACTTCTCGAAACTTTGCGACATAAAATCTGGACTATGATGACGTAACTTGGGTTTCAAATATTCCACTAAATTTTTATTAACTATTTAACAATTTTAGATTCATTTTTAACGAAGTCTTTAACTATGAAATAAATTGTTATTGTTTATTGTATGATGACCTAAATTATTTAAAATTATTCAATTTTTTCTGAATGAGAAAATTTTGTTTTATTTTAGTTTGAGTCTAACATTCAAATTATGAACTATGTGAAAACAAATTTTAATCTTTGATTGAAAATTTTCAATCTTTTGAAATTTTTGACTGACACAAAAAGAAATTTTTATGTGAAATTTAATTGTTAATTAAAAAGTCACTAATTAAAATAAACTGTTGGTCTATAATTTGATAAGCTAAGATTAAAAACTGAAGTTTCAATTAAATTTAATTTAATTCAATTTAATTACCATTCGATTACCGAAAATTAGTGGTCTATTCATGAGTCAAGGAGTATTTAATTACCAATTACAATTTACTCGATTAATTCTTGACCGAGTAATTAGACATTTCGAGAGCTCGAGATGTCGACCAGAAGGCAGTCACTCAGCGAGCTTTTCAACGAACAACTTCACTCGGAATGACTTTATCCCTGAAAATAAACGTCGCGATGGTCGGTCAGGGAATAAAACGCGCGTACAAGGTAAAATTTATTAGCTATTACTACCCGTTCACCTCGCAACTGGCGAATTATTTTATCTTGTTTTTCGTCGTGACGAGACAGAAACTTTTATTCTGCTCGTTACTGTACTTAGGGAAGATTAAAGTATTTCGAGGATTAATAAACGCTTTTTTCTCCTTTAATGAAACTTAAATTATGCTCGGTGCTATGCTGGAAAAAGTGACACATACGGTAGGTTAAACTATCTGTTGTATCGCCGTTTATTGTATTCTTGATATATCATGAGATTGTAATATTTTTTAATTGTCGTATACACATTATCAGTTACTTCATGGATTTCAAATCATCAAACTCATAGACTCTCTAGTTTCGAATGGAATTTATAGAATAGCTTAGGAATTCTCAAATTCCCTAGTTATCAAATTTCCAAATCTCTAAATTATTAAATTTTTGAATTCAGAAAATCCTTCATTTGTAAATTCTCATTTCCAAATATTCAAATGCATGTATTTTCAAATTTTCAAATTTCTGAATCTCCAAATCTCCAAATCCATAAAACTCCAAATTCCTTATTCCTAAATTCTCCAATCTTCAAATTTTCAACTTCCCTGATTTCTGAAATCCTCAAGTTTCCAAATTTCTAAATTTCCAAACCTTCAAATCTCCAAATCTCCAAATCTCTAAATCCCCAAATCTCCAAATCTCCAAATCCCCAAATCTCTAAATCTCCAAATCCCCAAACCTCCAAATACCTAAAAATCCTTCAAATCGCCCAAATCTCCAAATCTCCAAATCCCCAAATCCCCAAATCTCTAAATCTCCAATTGTCCTAATCTCCAAATCCCCATACCTCCAAATCTTCAAATTACTAAATTTCTAAATTTTCAAGTTCCCAAATTCCCAAATTCCCAAATCCCCAAACTCCCAAATCCCCAAATCTCCAAATCCCCAAATCTCTATATTCCCAAATCTCTAAATCCCCAAATCCCCAACTCCCTAAATTCCCAAATCCCCAAACTCCCAAATCCCCAAATCTCCAAATCCCCAAATCTCTAAATCCCCAAATTCCCAACTCCCTAAATCCCCAAATCCCCAAATCCCCAAATCCTCAACTCCCTAAATCCCCAAATCCCCAAATTCTCCAGCTCAAATCTTCCCAATCGAGCACAATTTCACCGACAATCCCCCTCCCCTTTCCCCCAAATCCCTAATTCCCCTAGCCCACTAAGTAGATGACATGTGCAAACAAATTTTTCCCCAAAACAGTTAGCAAACATCGGCGAAGACACGTGGCGACAGTTAACAATCTTATTTGTCTACATCGGACGAATACCAGGGGTTGAGGATTCAGGGGTTAACAGCGGAAAAAAAAATCAATTTATCCTAACGTGACATCCTTTGAGATCGTTCAGCAGAAATTTCGCAAGACAGTTAAATCCCCTGCAGTGGTGCAACCGCGCTACCCCTGTTCTACCCCCTTGTTCGTTAATGGCCCGCGGAAAGAGGGTGCCGTTGGTTTCAGGCTGAAGGAAAGATGAGGGGTAGTCTACTACCGACTAATGTCTTTGTCGTGTTGACTGTCGACAAATCGCCCTTTGAAGACTCCAACACAGCCCTCCAGGTTTATAGCAGGGTGCTGACGCATCCCTATGGAACTTTCGTACTTCGCCGCTGCGTCACTACCCTGGTACACCCCCGGGCTATTTACTGTATTTCAGAGGATAACATTTGATACTGATCTTCTCTGTATTATTACAATTTAATTGACTTTGAGTTTGTTAATCATGTAGGTAAATAGTGGCTATTATTTTTACATTAGATACTAGTTTCATCCCCTATTTTAAAGAATTTTATATTACATACATATAACACATATTTTATTATACAATAATGTAACATAAATACGACATCAATAATATAGTGCAATATAATACAATATAATAACAACTTGTTACAATAATAAAGTAACAACCCTTAATGTTAATTATTACAAGAATACTTCAAAACAAAATTAAAAAATCAGTAAAGAACAATTTTAGTTATTTATTTACCTGTACATAAATAAAACACAGTTTTGTTGTCGCAATTTAATTTTTTTCCAAGAAAAGTTGCAGTAGTTCAAAAATCAGGAAACTACCCTCTAATGTAATCTACATCATTAAATTCAGTAAACGTAAAAAATCCGGCAAAATATTTGTCCATGGGCGAAGGAATTCCACGTTATCCAACAACCACCCTGTTTTCCCACGGCCATGGGACGCCTGCCTACCACGCACCCCATTCCACCCCGGGTTCGTTCAACATTCCAGCAAGGATAGCCGATTCCTTTAGCCTGAGGCCAGAATCCCGGAATTCGTTGCCTCTCTGAACCGGGAAAACGCTCTTCCTTTCGCGAGCGTGTAAGTGTCAGGCCCGTGCGTACACGAGCGGAAAGGCTTGCTATAGGGTTGCAGCCCGAAGGTACGCAAGGGTGTCTCGATTTCACGAAACCGGAGGGGTGGAGCGTAAACCGAAGACAGGGGAAATGCCTGCACGCGTTGCACAAATGCAAACATCGATGCTAGAACGGGGTTTTGATGGAAAAGAAAATTTAGGAATGGAGGAAGATTTGATATATTGAATACTTGTGGAAATTGGAAGATAAGGAAATTAGGAAGTTAGGGAATTCGGAAAATGTGGGAATTGGGATATTTGGGAATTGGGATATTTGGGAATTAGCAAATGTGGAAATTGGGGAATGTGGGAATTGGCAAATATGGAAATGGGGGAATGTGGGAATTGGGGAATGTGGGAATTGGGGAATGTGGGAATTGGGGAATGTGGGAATTGGGGAATGTGGGAATTGGCAAATGTGGGAATTGGGAAATGTGGGAATTGGCAAATGTGGAAATGGGGGAATGGGGGAATTGGCAAATGTGGGAATTGGAAATTGTGGGAATTGGGGAATGTGGGAATTGGCAAATGTGGGAATTGGGGAATGTGGGAATTGGGGAATGTGGGAATTGGCAAATGGGGGAATTGGGAAATGTGGGAATTGGCAAATGTGGAAATGGGGGAATGTGGGAATTGAGGAATGTGGGAATTGGGAAATGTGGGAATTGGAAATTGTGGGAATTGGGGAATGTGGGAATTGGCAAATGTGGGAATTGGGGAGTGTGGGAATTCGGGAATGTGGTAATTGGGAAATGTGGGAATTGGAAATTGTGGGAATTGGGGAATGTGGGAATTGGGGAATGTGGGAATTGGGGAATGTGGGAATTGGGGAATGTGGGAATTGGGGAATGTGGGAATTGGCAAATGTGGGAATTGGGGAATGTGGGAATTGGGAATGTGGGAATTGGGGAATGTGGGAATTGGGAAATGTGGGAATTTAGGAATCTGAGTATTCGGGAACTTAAGAATTTAGTACTTTGAGTATCTTTGAATTTCAGGATTTGGGGACATAGGAATGTTGACATTGTGAAATTTGAAGATACAAAAATTTTTAAATTAGAAAATTAATAAATTTAAATACTAAGAAATTAGGAAATTATCAAAATCCTCACAATACTAATACACCCAATATCTCCATCGCACTCCAGAGACTATAAAAATAGAATAATGGCACCGGAAGCAAAGAAGTTGCGGAAGGAAGAATAAGGGTGAGCATCGGAGCACATCTCGGTCGAGATGTTGCGGCAACGAGGAAATCGTCGAAGAAGGATCGGAAGGAGAAATCAGATCTAGCGTTTTTTCCTCTCCTAGGGTGGCAGGGTGTTTAAAACCCGTGAAATGGGCCATCCGCTTTCGATGTTCGGTGCGCGTTTCCAAGCATGGCGATTGCTACCAATCTAGCTGCCCGGCCATTTTGTTCCCAAGATTATTTTAGATAGCCTGCTCGCAGTGAACCGAGGGAAAATACGGTTACGCTCCGTGGACGATTTAGGTTGGTCAGATAAACTCGATACTGTCACAAATTTCTTAGAATGTTCCTTCGTTTCATTATTTTAGCTGTGCAATTATTATTTTAGGTATAATTACTTACTAGGTGTACTTTCTTGAAAATTAACTTGCTCTTCAAGCTTTATATAATGTTGGTTAGATAATTTTTGGACGACGTGTCTATGTGGTCGTCGATAGTGTAACAGTTAGATAATGTTTAGATGATAGTTAGATAACATTCATGTAGCAGATAGGTTATGTTTAAATGATGGTTGGATAATATTTATATAATTTATATAATGTTGCTAGCACACGTCTTTAATGAATATTCATAACAAATATTGTTAATAAATATTCTTAATCAATATTCTTAATAAATATTGTCACTGAATGTTGTTAACAAATATTCTTACTGAATATCGATAACAAATATTGTTAATAAACATTGTCAGTAAATATTATTCATAAATAATTTTACAGATAAAATGAAGTATATAGTTGTCCTCAG
Organism: Megachile willughbiella; assembly: GCA_945859595.2. Lineage (NCBI taxonomy): Eukaryota > Metazoa > Arthropoda > Insecta > Hymenoptera > Megachilidae > Megachile > Megachile willughbiella. The sequence goes on from OX243807.1 coordinate 8,734,573, forward strand.
GTATTCGTATCACTTTCTCCTTGAAGAAAAAGTTTAAATAATCGCAAAATAAGTTCGAGTGATTAATGAACGTAGAATTTAATAATTCGTCCGACATTCTCATCGCTGTTGAGTGTACAGGGTCGATATCAGTCGAAAAACGTAGCTGAAATCGCGATCCGATGAGTATCTCGAGTGATTAACAGTTCTAAGTTGTCAGGAAGAGTAATCGGTGCTGCTCGTATCACCAGACGAGGTTGCTTTCCGAAACGCGAATAAAGATCTCGAACCTCCTGGTGATCCTTATCACTGTTTATCGTTTTGGCTCGTGAAAACCGTGTTTAACCCTAGATTTATGGGCGATTAATGGCTACTTATATTCAAACTAAAACGAAACTATAAAAATAAATAATGGATGGATAATACCTAAACTTGTTTATAGAATGATTCTTATCTTAAATATACCTTCTACCAGATCTAGATTACTAGATTACCTAAAAGGGTAAGGAGGTTAAGAAGGTTAACGTGCTTTAACATCTTGGTTAACATCTTGACAAAGGATCCTAGGAGTACTTCATTTTGACGGGTACCGAAAATATAGTGTTAATTAGGGACGTGACTGATGATGGTGACCTGAATTTTTATGCGACAAATGATGTGCATGTGCTAATAATATTTCGAGCGCTAGTATACAGATGTCACCCACGAGTTGGCGACCCAAAGTAGAAGAAGCTGCAGACACCTTTTGTCTCGGCTTACTCCATCTTGTTTTCTGCGATTGTGACTGTTAATTCTCGAATCTTGAGTATCTGAAGTATTTCTCGTACAACTGTTAGATTACTCGAAGCTTTAAATTTTACCTAGCCTCGCGGTCAGCGAGAAGGAAACACGTAAAAGTGCCCTTCGTCGAGATATCACCGCGGTTTTTGGTCGTTAGTTCCTTAATCGCAGTTTATGGCCACGTTCGTGCCTTCAAGTTGCAGTTAGCAACAACTAATTCGAGATTAGCGTTGCTAACCTGTCTTCCGACCCGTATACCGATGTCGACCCACGAGTTGACGCGTGATCGACTCAAAGTAAAAGAAGCTCCACCGTGAACACTTCCAGTTACATTTCGGCAAATAAGAATAATAATGACAATAACTGCTGAACGCAATTCTATCTTACTCTCGAGACGTTTGCCTGTCACTTTTGGCCTAATTCGCTCGAGCCAATACCGCCGAAAATACGTGAGACATTTCTGATCAATTGTAAACACCTCATCCTCTCACGCGCCAGCTCGTGGGTTGACATCGGTAAATGATTTGCTAATTATATGAAATACGAAAATTGATATTGTACATATTATTATCACACATTGGTTTCATTTGCACGTAGTATTTCCGCGTATCGTCAGAACGACGTACGTACATGGTAAATATAACCTCGTCGATACGCGTCGGCTTCTACCGTCATTCACCCTTCGCTATTTTTGCCGCACTCAGTCCTCAGAAATAAAAGCCGTCGCGTAACTACGCATACCCTCGTTGTACAGTCTTCCAGCAAATCTAACATCCCTAGGGAATATACGCGAGCAAGGAGAACGACGACAATTGTTAGTCGGGTTTCGGGAATTTTGAGATTTGTAAATTTAGGGACGAGGAATTTGGAGACTTGGGATCTAGGGATTTAGGATTTGGGATTTGGGATTTGGGATTTGGGATTTGGGATTTGGCGATTTGGGGATTTGAGATTTAGGATTTGGGGATTAAGGATTTGGAGATTTAGAATTTGGAGATTTAGGATTTGGGGATTTGGAAATTTGGGATTTGGAGATTTAGAATTTGGGGATTTAGGAATCTAGGAATTTTAGATTGGGGGAGTTGGGATTTGTGGATCTAGGAATTTTCAGATTTGGAAACTCGGCATTTGGGAATCTTTGAATTTGGGATTTGGGGACTAAAGATTTGGGAGTCTACCAATTTGGACTGTAACCAAATTAGCAAATATCTAGATTCACTAAATTTCAAGATGTCAAATCCCTAAGTCCCCAAATCGCACGATCATCAAATTGTCAGATCTCCAAATTTCTACATCCACAAATTTCTACACTCACAAATCCCTAGATCCCCATATTAGTGGATCCCCAAATCCCAAAATCCCCAAATTGTTAACTCAACCCAAAATTTTCACTTCCCAAATTCCCAGATTCTCAAATTCCTAGATTCCCAATATTACTACTTCCCCAAATTTCTAGTCCCCCAATTTTCTAAATCCCAAAATCCCAAACCACCCAATACCTATGTCTTCAAATTCCTACCCTCAAAAATCCCTAAATTCCCAAATCCCAAACCCCCACACACAAATTTCTCAAATTCCCAACCAACCCCAAATATCGTCAAAAGTCCTTAAAAATATACGACCATTAAATCTCTTCACCCCTCGCAGCTATATTTTTCCTAGGGAATTCAGATTTGTTCCCGACTGTACAGCCACGGCATATCTTCGCGTGACGGCGGAATTTAAATCGGTTTAAATATGGAATCATCGTACACCCACGGTTCTATCCCTCTCCAGTATTTATACGCGTCCACACCGTTCCAGGTAATTGCACGTTACATAAGGGTGGCAAGATCCTAGCTTGTACGCATCAGAGACAATTGCACGTTGCTCTTCTCGCGGTGTTCACCGGCTGTGTACTTTGTAGCCATCCTTCAAACTTCTTCCTCCCCTGTTTTACCGTCGCTCGTACGTTATTCAGGGGATGAAACCACTGTCCTCTGCGTGTTCCTATCAAATTTCGATCGCTGTGTCGGGGGTTGCTCTTTTCTACATTTTCTTAAAAAACAAATTTTTAAGTGATGTTGACCGGGTGAATTCAATTATTTTGGTGTCAAATATTGCTCGTGGAAGAATTTAGGTTAATTCTGAGAGCTTCAGATGCAATATATTAAGAGTAGTTATTGTAGCTTGACACGTGTCGATTAATTTTATGAGGTGAAGTTAACGTGTGACACAAGAATTGGATTTTTTACACATTTCTAAAGGGGTGAAATCGAACAAGTGAATTAAATTATTTTGATGTCGAACATTGCTATGTCAGAATACAATTTATGTTAATTGTGAAGCATCGGATGCAATATATTAAGGGTAGTTATTGATGCAGCTTCATAGAATAATTATCACTGCATATTAGCAGACGACGTATCACAATTTAACATCCACCCAAGTATAAAATCTTCCGACAGCGAAATTCGAATTACATTTCTTTATACCCCATTTTCATCTCCACCCTTAAAATAAGTAGAATAAGTACTTGCACTTCAGTAACCGAGTTTGAAAGCATTCTACACAGTGTTTTGCTCGTTGACTTTCGAGAGCAGTAGACATCCCTTGGTCCGTTCATTTCCCCGGGTGCATGCTTCCGGTTCATTTAATTATCCAGACGAGTGGAGGAACGTCTAACGTCAACAATTTTTTTTTATTCTCAAGGTTACTAGATGTTTTCGTGGTTGTTTCTTTTGGTCGTACGAATGGCCGGGCTGGAAATTGGAAAAGGGTCCTTAAAGGTCGACACTCGAGAGCTCACGGTGCATTCGCCAAAAGGGCACTCAAAGGTCGTCGATATTTCATCGAGCAGCATTTAAAGCGGCGTGAAAAATTCACGAGATCCCTGTCGAGTCATGGACCTGTGTAACTAAACGTGTTATGAAAGACGAATGCAGCCTCGTTTAAATACATCAAATATTCAATGATTTAAATAGGTGACCATTTGGATGCACGTATTGGTACGGTAGACTTCCTTAGGGATGATGGGGAGTTAGGGCAAGGGTCTGTCATGTCATTTGTTGACGTTTGCAATTTTTAAATTAGGGTTTTAGATCTTCTTTTTGGATTTGAGTTTGGGGGATGTTGAGAATTTGGGTGAGTTGGAAATCTGGGGATTTTGGGAGAGGATGATTTGGGAACTTGGGTCAGGTGGAAATTTGGGGATTTTGGGAGTTGAAAAGTAGGGGGTTTGGGGATTTGAGAAGCTGGAACGTTGAGTATTTGGAGATTTGAGATTTTGGGGATTTGAGAATTTGGGGATTTGAGAATTCGAGAATTTGAGAATTTGGAGATTTGAGATTTTGGAGATTTGAGAATTTGGAGATTTGAGATTTTGGGGATTTGAGAATTCGAGGATTTGAGAATTTGGAGATTTGAGAATTTGGGGATTTGAGAATTTTAGGATATGAGAATTTGGGAATTTGAGAAGTTGAAACGTTGAGTATTTGGAGATTTAAGATTTTGAGGATTTGAGAATTTGGAGATTTGAGAATTCAGGGATTTGAGAATTTGGGAATTCTAGAAGTTGAAAAGTTGAGAATTTGGGGGTTTGACAATTTGAAAACTTGGAAACTAATTTCAAAATTTGAGAATTTGGAAATTTGGAAAGTTGAGAGTCAAAATTTGAGAACTTGAAAATTTGAAAATTTGGGAATTTGGGGGTTTGAAAATCTGACTATAAATCTAAAAATAGAAAAACCTGCAAACATAAAATTCCAAAAACCACAAATTTCCAAGCACAATTTACAAAAACGTTCAAAAACTCTCCGCCAATATAAATCCCACATTTTAAACCGAACAAAAGGAATATAATATAGTTGTTAGTAAATCTTAACGAGGAAATAATAAAAAGTTACACGTCCCAAAAAGCGTGCTTGAAACTCGCAGAAAAGGAAGATCATAGTACGCGAATATAAAAGAAAGGAAGAGCTTAACCGAAGAATAGGTAGGATGGTAAAAGGAAGGAAATAATAAAAGTAGATAAAGAAGAGTGTTCTTTAAAATTGTTCGAACCACAGCTTACAAAGTAGGTTGCCTTTAAATTTTCATCTAAGATTTCTAAGTTTCCCTCTTAACTTTGCTTTCAACCTTTACTTCAAAGATCCCAATTTCTACTTGATATTTCGGTACGAGATTTCCAAACTTCCTTTCAATTTTAATTTCAACTTTGACACGACGTTTGCAAGTTTTCCTTCAAATTTATCATCCCGGGAGGGTTATTCTTAGAGGAGGACCTGATTTTTATCTGTGTAAGATTCGGTTCAGATTTTATTCTGTGCAAAATTTCATGAAAAAAAAACATATTTATCCTCCTATAATTGTTCGACATCTATTAGGATACAATCACAACAACTCTTAATATATTGTATCCGATGCACAATTAACATAAAATTCAGTCTGCCGTAATAAGCAATGTTTGACACCAAAATAATTTAATTTTCATGCCTCTAAAAATGGGTAGAAAAATCCATAAACGTTTGAGGTAGTATGTGATATGTCGATACATGTGCTGATGTGTATTACGTCAATAGGTAATGTATTAGTATGCATGCTGTAGGTACACAACGTATTCATAGACAATATATTGTTATAGTACGCATCGATACACAGCGCAGTGATATAGTAAACATTGATACACAACGCATAAGTGTACAATACGTTGACACATAATGCGTCAGTATACAACACGTCGATACACAACGTATCAATGTTGTAATCCATCAACACACAACGTATCAGTACACAATATATCGATACACAACGCAATAATATACAATAGATTGATACACAACGCATGCATATACAATGTACCTATACACAACGCAATGACATACAATAAATTGATACATAACACATCAATATACAATATATAGGTACACAACGCATCCATATGCAATATATCCATACACAGCGCTTCTATATACAATATACCTATACACAACGCAATAATATGCTATAAATTGATACCCAACGCACCAGAATACAATAAAATGGTACACAACGCATTAATATTCAATAAGTTGATACACAACGCAATAATGTACAATACATTGATGCACAACGCATCGATATACAATACAGTACGATGCTTCATTGTACAATATACCTATACACAGCGCATCAGTATAAAATAAATCTGTACATAATGCATCACCACGTCACTAATGCATAAATATACAACTCATCAACCTGCTATGCATCCAAATACAATTCACCAAATGCATGTCGTACACAGCACTCATTTGAACAATTTTATACATTAATTTTGCATAAAATTATCATATCAAAGAATATTCGTTCGCACTTATTCTGCATAATGGTGAATATGAAAATATCAGCAAATTTAAAATAGAATTCCAGCAAATTTAAAATATTATAGAATATCAGCAAATTTAAGGTAGAATTTCAGCAAATTTAAAATATTACAGAATATCAGCAAATTTAAGGTAGAATTTCCGCAAATGAGTATCAGCAAATTTAAAATATTATAGAATATCAGGAAACGGAAGATAGAATTTGTAGAAAGGGTTAATAAACGCATAAGTAAATTGTCGACGTAATGATAAGAATTGCACGGTGTACCGAGACGTACCCACAGCAAAATAACACGTTAGGAAAAGAGGGACAATCGTTTGCGGATCGCGATTGCGTGATTGCCGGCAGAATTTCCCGACGTCGACGACGATGACAGACCTGTCGTCGGCGAAGAACCTATGAAACTTTGAACGCACGAGTTGCGAGGGTCGATGTCGAATTATGAAAGTTTCATTCGATCGTGGTCGACCGAGGGGCGTTTAGCGTCCGAAACGAGACTATCTTTGCTACCAACTGACCGGTTCATGGGAAAGTGGACAGGCTCTCTCCATCGAGACCTGTCTCAGATTCTCCAACGCCTTTGCAACTTTTCCTCTCGAGCTTATTTATAATGTTTTTCTTCACCGCTTTCTGCAACCTTCTCCGAGAACTGCTGGGGTAAATGTAAGAAATTAAATTGATTGAATTGATTCTGTTGAAAACGAATTCATTTCGTGAAGTGTTTTAAAGTGATTTTACAAATTGATGTTACAAAGTGACGTTAAAAATTGATATCATATATTGATGTTATAAATTGATTGTAAAAATTGATATTAAAAATTGCTAGTAAAAATTGAGATTAAAAATTCATATCACACATTCATATTACATATTAATATTAAAAATTACTAGTAAAAATTGAGATTAAAAATTCGTATCACACATTCATATTACAAACTGATATTATAAATTGATAGTAAAAATTGATATTAAAAATTGCTAGTAAAAATTGAGATTAAAAATTCATATCACACATTCATATTACATATTAATATTAAAAATTACTAGTAAAAATTGAGATTAAAAATTCATATCACACATTCATATTACAAACTGATATTATAAATTGATAGTAAAAATTAATAATGAAAATTGCTAGTAAAAATTGAGATTAAAAATTCATATCACACATTCATATTACATATTAATATTAAAAATTACTAGTAAAAATTGAGATTAAAAATTCATGTTATACATTCATATTACAAACTGATATTATAAATTGATAGTAAAAATTGATGATGAAAATTGCTAGTAAAAATTGAGATTAAAAATTCATATCACACATTCATATTACATATTAATATTAAAAATTACTAGTAAAAATTGAGATTAAAAATTCATATCACACATTCATATTACAAACTGATATTATAAATTGATAGTAAAAATTGCTAGTGAAAGATGAGATTAAAAATTCATATTAAAAATTCACATCACACATTCATATTACATATTGATATTAAAAATTGGTTGAAAAAATTGAAAAAGTGACGTTGTTAGTAAAGTATAGTAAATTTTGGCATTGAAGAGGAAGGAAAGAACTATGTAGAGTAAAAATAAGGAGAATGTGCCGGATGGAGGCGACTGACACGTATCGGGTGTAACGAAGACGGAGGAGCCTCGCCCTAGGAAGCCAATTTTCGTTAACGTCGACCGGATCGTCGGAAAATGGATCGTAATTACGTTTAATTAACCCGGCTCACCGACAACGTGTCGAGAGATCGCTAGTCGTCGATATCTGGGCACGGATCGACTGGATAAACGCGGTTTATTTGCTCTCGTTTTGTTGCCTCGTGGCCGTCGACCACGCGGGGACCGCGTTTATTTAAAACGCGGTTAATAACCGGACCGCGTCTATATCGATACAATAAATCATAAAAGTAATTACGGAGCCTCGGTGTTTTATGACCCGGAGCCGTACCAACTTCTTAACAAATTTCCTTTTAATTTATTCTTCGGCGAAACGTTCGGAACTTACTCTCCTGCGCTTCTTCGGTTATGCTTTAAGAGATTCAAGTTGCATCATAGAATTGGAAATTTTTATTTTTCGTAATAGCAGATTTATACTGGGTTCACTAGGTTTACACTAGGCTTTGTTACATGTTAACATTTTTAACATATTAATAGATGAATTAGGAGATGAGAAGATGAGATTGAAAGATGCATTCTTGTTCTTACCTCATATGTGACATATGTGACTGGCACTGCAAATTCAGTTATATTAATTATTTATAGGAAAATGTAACGAAAGTTTAATGTCTTTTACTGCTGACCATGATATATACTAGCAGATCAACAGATGAGATTGAAAGATTAAGCATCCTCGTTATTATCTCATATGTGACATATGTGACTGGCGCTGCAAATTCAGTTAAATTAATTATTTAGAAGAAAAGTCAATGAAAGTGTGATGCCCCTTACTGTTGACAATGATGTATACTAACAGATTAAAAGATGAGATTGAAAGATTAATCCTTGTCATTACTTCATATGTGACATATGTGATTGGCGCACCAAATTCAAATAAATTAATTATTTAGAAGAAAAGTCAATGAAAGTGTGATATCCCTTACTATTGACAATGATATACACTAACAGATTAGAAGATGAGATTGAAAGATTAAGTATACTTATTATTACCTCATATGTGACATATGTGACTGGCGCTGGAAATTCAGTCAAATTAATTATTTACAAGAAAATTGAACAAAAGTGTATCTCTTACTATTGACAATGATATACACTAACAAATTAAAAACGAAAGATACTACCTTTGTTACTAATAATTTGTATTAAAGTGTTGTAAAAATTTCTTGGAACCTTGATGAAAATGGACGTCTCGAACGAACGTCAGGGATTAACGACGATCCAGGACCACTAATTACATCGTCCTCGATATCAGTTATCGCGGTCGAACGTCGCATTTGTAATTAGTAGAACAGATTCGTGAACGAGATATTATTCGAGCAATCCGTAATGCCTGATTACCCAATAAACATTAATTACCGCTGTTATTCATTAACGTCCCCTTCTCGCTATCGTTGATATCGCGATGTACCTCGTCATCGATGCGCGATCAGTTTTCGTATTACTTTTGTTTCAAATAAACCTGCAAGTTTAATATGATACTATTTAACATGATAATAAATGGGCAGATAAATAACTATTATTACATGGATAAAGAACTAAATAGTATGTCATTGTGAATACTAATCACATTAGCTTTCTGCTCACTGGGGTGCTCAACCCTCCAGACACCCCTTATCCACTTTTTGGCTTTTTCACAATTTTTCTGAAGGTTTTCGACTATTTTAGAAAAATTTCGTAAAATTTTGATGACAAAATGTCGTAGCAGGGTTTGGTTTGCACATCTGTATACGAACATGAGTGGTCATGGGGTATAATATTATAGTATTTTATTTTTTAGTATTATAGTATTTTGATTTATTAGACTGACAATGATATTACTGTATTTTTCAGGATAACTAATATATAGATACATGAACAAGTTATTGCTGCCATCATTACACACATGATGTATGTACACATGATATGTGTATACATGTGTATGTATACACATGATGAAAACATATTTTACTACATTTTATTAGACCGACATGATACATTTTTTGGAACAAAAATTAATAGACAAATACTTGAACAAGTTATTGCTGTCACCGTTATAAATTAATAATAAAATTAATAAGACCAACTGAGGATGGTCAAGAAGAAAACTAATAACAAAATAATTAAACTAACAAAATAAAAAAATTAATACAAAAATAAAGAAACCAATACCAAAAAAAACTATTAAAAGAAATAAGAGAACTAACAAGTAATTAAAAAAGCTAATAAAAAGTGACACCCGCAGTCCCTAAATAATTTAACAAACAAGGTATTTTGAGGTTAGAAGCTCGAAGAAGTGCGCGTCACGAAGCTCGAACATCCTCTTTAAATGGAAGCTTAAATCAGCGATTAGCCGGCGTGTGTCACGGTAACAACCAACGAAGGGTTGAGCCAGGATCAATTAATTCATTGATCCTATTTATGCTGATCGACGAACGATGCGTAGAGAACGGGTCAACGAGAGTGAAAGAGAGAGACGCAGAGAGAAGGAGAGAAGATTGAATGGCCGTGGAGGATAGAGTAAAGGGCCTGTTTAAGCGAACGTCCGGAAGTTAAACCCTTCGTGCTCAGTCGCATACGATTCGCGAATCTGCCGTCGAACGGGAAGCGAACCGTACATATCCGGTGATCGTTTAATTGCTCGACGGATAACAGTATCTTGGAAAATTTATGGTGATCGTTAATAAGTCTTCGGAAATTTCCCTTGCGAATATCCTAGTAGGTTTGTACGGTCAAGTGTACTGTGATTGGCACTGTGTTTTATGGAGTTGCTTGATTTATTTTAGTTTTGGGACTTTGGGGTTTGGAAAGTTTTAAAAGTTCGAGAGGTGGGAAGTGGGAGCTTGATTGTTTGGGAAGGGAGAAATTACATTGAGGTATTTGTGGAGGGTGAGTTTAGATTTTGGCTTTTGGGAGGTGGATGATTTCAAGATTTGGGGGGAGAAGATTAGGGGGTTGGAAATTTGGGGTGCAAGAAATTTGGTAATTGGGGATTTGGGGATTTGGATATTTGGACTTTGAGAAGTTTGATGATTTGGAAATTGGGGATTTGGACATTTGGACTCTGAGAAATTTGATAATTTGGAAATTGGGAGAGCTGAAATTTGGGGATTTGGGAATTTGGGCTTTGAGAAGTTTGATAATTTGGAAATTGGGGGAGTTGAAATTTGGGGATTTGGAAATTGGGAGAGCTGGAATTTGGGGACTTGGAAATTTAATAATTTAGAAATTGGGAGAGCTGGAATTTGGGGACGTGGAAATTTGATAATTTAGAAATTGGGAGAGCCGGAATTTTGGGGATTTGGAAATTTGGACTTTGAGAAATTTGATAATTTAGAAATTGGGAGAGCTGGAATTTGGGGACTTGGAAATTTAATAATTTAGAAATTGGGAGAGCTGGAATTTGGTGACGTGGAAATTTGATAATTTAGAAATTGGGAGAACTGGAATTTTGGGATTTGGAAATTTAATAATTTAGAAATTGGGAGAGCTGGAATTTGGGGACGTGGAAATTTGATAATTTAGAAATTGGGAGAGCTGGAATTTGGGGATTTGGAAATTTGGACTTTGAGAAATTTGATAATTTGGAAATTGGGAGAGCTGGAATTTGGGGACGTGGAAATTTGAACTTTGAGAAATTTGATAATTTGGAAATTGGGAGAGCTGGAATTTGGGGACTTGGAAATTTAATAATTTAGAAATTGGGAGAGCTGGAATTTGGTGACGTGGAAATTTGATAATTTAGAAATTGGGAGAGCTGGAATTTGGGGATTTGGAAATTTGGACTTTGAGAAATTTGATAATTTGGAAATTGGGAGAGCTGGAATTTGGGGACGTGGAAATTTGGGCTTTGAGAAGTTTGATAATTTAGAAATTGGGAGAGCTGGAATTTGGGGACTTGGAAATTTGATAATTTAGATATTGGAAGAGATGGAATTTGGGGACGTGGAAATTTGATAATTTAGAAATTGGGAGAGCTGGAATTTGGGGACTTGGAAATTTGATAATTTAGAAATTGGGAGAGCTGGAATTTGGGGATTTGGGAATTTGGGTTCTGCGAAATTTGGCAATTTGAAAGTTAGTCGATCTGGAAATTGGCAATTTGGGAATTTGGTGTTTGAGAATTTTTGCAATTTGGAGATTCAGAGGTCTGGAAATTGGGAATTTGAGAAGTTTGTCACTGTGAAAATTGGCGATGTGAGAATTACAGATTTGAACATTTGTATTATAAGAAAGCTTGACAACTTGCAAATCCAGGGGTCTAGAAATTAGAAATTCAAAAATGTATGTTAGTAAAAAATATTTCAAAAAAAGTTCAAACTTGAAAATCGGGCCATCAGCAACTGAACTTAAAGATTTGATAATATAAAAATTCAAAAATTGTCAAATTTTCAGTGTCTAACTCAAAATGGCTCCAATAATACCAGAATGGTTCTTACACCAAAAGAACCTCTTTTGAAAAGTTCTCTCGAAGTAACATTAAAATACGTTTGTTATTTGCAAACCACCGGAAGTCACAATATTGTCCATATCAGGTGTCTATTATCAACTAGGTCGTAATACACCAGCAGCATTTTTTCCCGAGTCGGTGGAGTACATCGTAGATCAGCAGATAATCTGCGTTCTTTCAAATGGCACGTTACAATTTTTTATTCATAGGGCAATGGTACATGTTCAGATGCTATCGACGAACCATTATAAACCTATTCAACGCTACTAGAAAACGGCATAATAGTGATAAATGATGCAAGCAATTCATTTTGCAAAAAATTCAATCGCACACATAATCCTAGTAATCATTAGTCTACTTGCAAAATACGAATATGATTTATCTTCCCGTTCGAAACGCTATACGTAATTTCGAGAATCAGATACATGCGGAAATCACGTGACAGTCGATCAGACATGAATTTTTAAGTTCTACACATTTTGTAACATACATTTCTCCCTTTGTTACACATATGTAGATATTTCTTTATTCCGCTATGTTTATGTGATGTATAATTCATTTTATTTATTCTTGTTACATGATGTACTTTCTTTGTCTCCCTGCATTTGATGTGTAATTTTGTTTTGCTACCATGTATCTTTATTCTGATGCACTTATGACTTTGTGAGTTCTTTACATGTACTACAATTAATTTTATGTCAACATCCAGTGAAATTCGAGTTGAAAACTTAATACATTATGCTATTTATAACTTCTGTAATATACAATCCTGTTTTGTAAAATAATTTCTCATATCAACGTCTTGAACTTTCCTTCATCCGCCATTTTAAGTAACGTGAGATACTAAATAAATAATTCTCAAACAACATATTCTTAATTTCCCAATTTCCGAATCCCCCAACTTTCAAATTGTCAAATTTCTCAATGACCAAATTCCAAAATTGCCAATTTCCAGATCTCCCGAATTTCAAATTGTCAAATTTCTCAGAACCCAAATTTCCTAATCTCACTTTCCATATTATCAAATTTACCGAACCCCAAATTCCGGCTCTCCAAATTTCCAAATCTCCAAAATTTCAACCCCCAATTTCCAAATCATTGAACTTCTCAAAGTTCAAATATCCAAATCCCCCAATTTCTAAATTATCAAATTTCCCAGTCCCCAAATTCCAACTCTCCAAATTCCCAAATCCCCAAAATTTCAACCCCCCAATTTCCAAATCATCAAACTTCTCAAAATTCAAATATCCAAATCCCCCAATTTCTAAATTACCAGATTTCCCAATCCCCAAATTCCAGCTCTCTAAATTTTCAAATCCCCAAAATTTCAACCCCCAATTTCCAAATCATCGAACTTCTCAAAGGTCAAATATCCAAATCCCCCAATTTCTAAATTATCAAACTTCTCAAAGTCCAAATTCCCAAATCCCCAAATTCCAGCTCTCCCAATTTCATAATTACAAGAATAATCATAAATAATCTATGGACCTTTTGCTTTTGCCCCAAAAATTGCGGCACATGCATTCGTACAAAATCCAGTGTTTGTTTTCCCAAAATATCGGCGCGTTTAACGCATTGAGTATTCGTGGTCGAATCAAAGGTGCGCAATCGGGATTGTCAAGGTAGATTTGAATGGACGTAAACCGATGAAATGGCAGCAGCTCGTTGCAGTTGTTTATTCGTTGTAACGAGCATGGCAAGTTAATTACCTGGGTCTGGCTTATTCAGGAACCGGACAAAGTGGATTAGCCGGGGCTCCCTGAAAATCGTTGTCGTATGTGTAACGTTGGCTGCACGGTGTCGGTCGTGTCTCTGAAGTTGGTAATTAACCGGTACGTGGTCTTATCAAACGCCCCTTTTGCGTTCCCTTCATTGTTCCCGACTGGATTGCGACCGCCATTCATCGACAACGCGGATTCAAAAATTCGAGACCGGAAACAAGCGGAACACGAGGACGAGCCAACGATTGCACGCTCGATTCGCCTCCATATTGTTCCTTCTGTGCTCGTTACAATTTCAAACTTCATACCGGTCATTGTGGCGCTCTGGACATTTGCACTTTCATGTTCCCGCACAAACCCATCGTTTCCACATTTTGCACAATTTCGTGCTGCGATTTTTTGTACTGAAAATGTTGTCAGAAGTGGACAAATAATTTACTCAATAGCGAACAACAATTTAAAAAATATGGGTTATTGGAAAATTTATGACAAAATTAGATCAACATCTATTTGATTCAGGTCGATTTAGGTTGATTTAGATTCATATTTTTAGGTCGTAATGCAGCGAGAGCATCTCAGTAATTCTTGAACTCCAAATTAAAAATTTGACTAAAATTAATCGCAGCTGTAAGTGACGCACAGGGTGCGTCATGAGACTATTACAGTGAGTGGATCTCAGTAGAAGTTTCTTGAACTCCAAATTAAAAATTTGACTAAAATTGATCACAGCTGTAAATGACGCACAGGGTGCGTCATGAGACTATTACAGTGAGAGGATCTCAGTACAAGTTTCTTGAACTCCAAATTAAAAATTTGACTAAAATTAATCACAGCTGTAAATGACGCACAGGGTGCGTCATGAGACTATTACAGTGAGAGGATCTCAGTACAAGTTTCTCGAACTCCAAATTAAAAATTCGAGTAAAATTGATCACAGCTGTAAGTGACGCACATGGTGCGTCATGAGACTCTAGTCATGAGACTATTACAGTGGGAGGATCTCAGTACAAGTTTCTCGAACTCCAAATTAAAAATTCGAGTAAAATTGATCACAGCTGTAAGTGACGCAAAGGGTGCGTCATGAGACTCTGAGACTATTACAGTGGGAGGATCTCAGTACGTTTCTTGAACTCCAAATTAAAAATTTGAGTAAAATTGATCACAGCCGTGACGCAAAGAGTGCGTCACAATAGTCAAAATAGTGCAAGTGAACTTGAATTCTAAATATAATAAAATATTATAAAAATGAGATTTAGAGGTAAAAGTATCTAACAGAATTTTCCACTTGAACATACTACAGGGGATTTTTAATTACGCCACGCACGATTTTCATTCATTTTTACTCGTTTCGTGAAACACTATCGTAGCCATAATGAATCACCCCAGGTAGATACGATCCCCATAGAACTACCCCAAAGAGTGGGGTAACTATCGCAACAATCTTCATTGGGTAGACCCATAAACCTAAACAATATATGCTAGTCAGGATGGCGCTGCATTATTCGGAAAGCGCGAGAGAAAATAGGGTCAGCGTCAAAATTCCATCGTGAATAATAAAAAGAAACGCAGCTGTCCCCATGGCCAGAGGGCGGAGTCGCCATTTTTAATGGCTAATGGACGGAAAAGGAATTATGCTTTCGTTATCCTTTCACCCCTTTTGTAGCCACCCTTAATCCTTGTGTTTATTGCATGAACGGGACACGCAATCGAGGTGTGCGTCACGCAGCCAACCGTATCATCTGAGTTAACCCTTGGTGATAGGGTCAATTGTGACCCGTGCGGGTAAACGTACCCATCAATATTTTCATACAAATATTCTGTACTAAAAGTTTTAATAAAAATTTGAGGAAATATTTATCGATATAATGTGAGGTATCGATATATCGCCGAGTCATATTTTAACGTCATCGTGTGATAACGAATAATCAACGTTGGTGTATAAAGCACCGCTGTGCTCCTTTTTTATTCGGTAATAAAAGAAGTTTGAGAATAGCTGTCAGGAATTCTGCACCCTCCTTTGTTCGCGAACAGCCTCCGGTAATAATCGATGCTTATTAGATATTTAAAATATCGCCAAGAAGTGATACAAAGGCTGTACCATCAGGGAACACCACGATTGTTTTGGTTTATTATTCCCCTTTTCAATGGACGCTAAGTTTCTGAGTAGCTGCTTGTCCATCATCTGTTTTGTTCGCTTTTGTGCTTTATTCTGGGCTCGTAACGATTCGATGCCGGTGGTTATCGATCTCCATGAACATTTTTTGGAGAAACTAAATTTACCCATAGTTCGACGAATTTGTTTGCTGATACTTTGTTATAATTTAGGGAGTTTAGTAGTTTGGTTTATTGAAAATGTTTTGTATTGGGTGGATAAGTAAATTTCAGCTTTTCAGATATGTTTATATTCATGTACAGTAGAAGCAATTTTATTATGGGCAGACAAGTAGAGTAGGATCATTCGTAACCAGACTATTAATAAAAATATTACAAATTTGATAAATGTTTATACATAGAAAAATATGTATAATTGTCAGACAAGTAGGATAGGACCACTCGTAACCAGACTATTAATAAAAAAATTGCAAGTTTGACAAATATATATACATCGGACAAGTTGTATAATGGTCAGACAAGTAGAATAAGATCATTCGTAACAGGAATATTAATAAAAATATTACAAGTTTAACTGTATATACATAACAAAATTGCATAACGGTCAGACAAGTAGAATAAGATTCGTAACAAGAATATTACAAGTTTGATAAATGTATACATATATAGGAAAAAGTGTATAGTGGTCAGACAAGTAGAAGAGGACCCCAATCAGACAAGTTTCATAAGACTCAAATGAGCATAAATATTTAAATGCAGTAAACAGCACAACAGTGAAGTACAAAAGGACCATTCAATACCAGAAAATTAACACAAATATTACAAATTTGTCAAAAATATTTGTATATATCAAAAATATGCATAGTGGTCAGACAAGTAGTATAGGACCATAACCAGACGAATGATACAAACATAATAGACTCGTCAAATAAATATCGTATACACGTGTACATAAATATTTAGATGTCAGCGAATAGCATAACAATCAGACAAGTAGAATAGGAGCATACATAACCGGAAAAGTGATATACGCCGTTATACGAGACGTTCGTTCACAAGTATCATTGGCTCGTTCGCTGTCAGACAAGTAGAATAGAACCGTGTATGGTCGGACAAGAGGTGTGAACTAATGGCGTTCTCCGGTAGTCAGACAAGTGATATAAACTCGAGCCGTTCGCAAATAAGTAGTATAAACTAGAATGTAGTCGGGCAAGAGGTGTAAACCAACCGCGTTCTCGGATAAGTAGTATAGGTTCCTATGTAGTCAGACATACCAATAATTCTGTACCCTCGTTTTGTGGATGGAGTTGATATAGTATGTGGTTAGAACAGGAGAGACAATCTTAAACGAGACATATAGCACCTTTTCACGTACATTTTCATTTTTTTTTTTAATAATTTTTATAGTGTGCTGTTTGAAGGCAAGATTGTAGGTCGTTTAATTTTTACAAAGATGTTTATACAAATTATTGCAATGGTGTCGAATCACATTTATTTTTATAACTCAGTTACTTCATATTACATTCTTAATATTATTTTATAATATCGATATTATACAAAATTCTTCAACTGTTTTAAATTTTATTCGATATCAACTTTTGTGTATCCATGTCTTATGAAGTTGATGTGACACTTACTAATTTTGTTCAGACATCTCCGATTCTCAAATCCAATTAGCTCGGCCGCAACCTCGCGAAATTATTAATTTCGAAAAGTTGTCTTATCGGGAATCGAGCTTGCAATTATCGCGGTTCTCGAAGTGGAAAGCTGCTCCTGCCTCGATCAGATGACTCATCAGCAATCGAAATTACGTTCCTGCAACTTTCGCGTTTTTTATTCGCGGTAACCGCTCTTTATTTTCCCTCGCAGAAGTTGAAAACTCCTTGAACTGGCGCCATTCCGACTCCGCAAACTTTTCCTTTCGCGTCCCTCTTACCTGCGGGCTGTCATTGCTATCCGATCACGTTATAGTACTTCAGAGATCCACTTTTTATTTCCAATCATTCAAATTGAACAATTTCGAATATTTCTTGTTTACTGGCACAGGATATACATTTTTTAATATCATTCTTGGATACACGTATAACATTTGAATAATAACGCAAGAATGATAAGCTGCATATTTCATTGATGACGCACCACGTGCGTCTTATAGAAAAATTGTTATATTCTGGGACTAATGGAACAAGTTATATATTTTATACCGATGACACACATAGTGCGTCTTTCATAAAGATTTATATACAAGTTACATATTCCACTTCGATGACGCACCACGTGCGTCTTACATAAAAATTATATTCTCAGCCTAATAAGACCAGTTATATATTTCATACTGATGACGCACCCTGTGCGCCCTATATGAAATTTGATATATTTTACGAAAGATAGAAAAAATATTTTACACCAATGACGCACCTGGTGTGTCTTTTTAAAATGATTGATATATTCTCTAAATAACGAAACAAATTGTATGTTTTATATGGTTGACGCATCTGGTGTGTCTTATGTAAAAGCTGAGATTATATTTTATGAATAACAAGAAAATTAATATTTAAATTTTTTAAGCTTGAAAGTTGGCAATTTTAAATCGTGAGATCGTGAAATCGTAAAATTCTAAAATTCCAGAATTTAAAATCTGACCACTTGAAAATGAAAAATCCTTGTTTCCACTTTTCGTTAAAAATCGAAGTAGTCGACGCAGCACCGTCGGAAAATCGCGGTCACACAAATTCCGGGTGGAAAAAAAAAATGCTCTCTTCCAGGGATCGTTTTGTAAAAGCCGAGTTTCGAACGACTGAATGTTTAAAAGCTCGGTTGCACGAGAGTTTTCGAGCTTCTCAGACGAAACGGGACACGCAAAGGACACGAGAGCATGCATTAAGTCTGAATTATGCAAAAACATCGATTCCGTGCTATGCAGGAAACTCCTCTCCAGCTCTGAGCAGTGGTTTACCTGCTGTTGTTTGCTTCGCGTAAACTGTACTGCGCTCGGATGTATTATAATTGCGTTGTTTCGTTGAACCTTGAAATCGTGTCGACTTTACGTTTGAATACTCGAAATCGTGTTTAGATGGTTAACGTTTCTGGCTGGATGTATTGTGTACTCATCATTTGCCAAATTACTGCGATTCAATTTGGAATTGAAGCATGATACCGCATCAACTATGGATCAAATCTAGCGGCTACTTTTGTGGTACATAAATTTTAGGATGTATATTACAAGGAGAGGAGTAGAATTTTTAGCAAGTTTTTAGCGATAGAATAGTTTAACGGTTCTTTCACATTTGTAGTTTTTACTCGTAGCAGCAATAAGACCCACGTCGTTACAGCGAGTATTTTTTTATTGTTAGTCACATCTAGTAAACCCTTAACTTTAACAGTATTGTTTGCAGTTTTCTATCTTCGTGTCGAGGTACTGTTTGGTTTCATTACTTGCTCAGGTCACTTTGAGGAACTTCATACGTTATTTGTCCACTTATAACTTATTGGAAATCTAATGATTCCACGCGTTGTTTAATCGTCACTGCTGCGGCGCACATATGGAGAATTTGAAAACTGTGGAAGAAATAATAATATTCTCCTACATGAAGCAATTATAGCTATAATGGAAATCCCAATAGAAACCTAACAGAACTGCAATTTAAGAACGTAACGAGCTCGTAACACCATCTCAAACTTAGCAGACAATACGCAATAAAAGGCTCGTAACGAATTAACACCCGCTCTCCTTTAAACCGGCATTCTTCCGAACGAAGTTTCTCGAAACACCAGTTAACCGCATTCGTGTCTATTTGGCCACATCCCGACCACACGTGAAACGTCGACTAGTCGACGTCTGGTTGGACGTGGTCGTCGACGAGTTCGCTAATTAGATCGGAGCGCGATTAACTCGAAGCGGGCGAGATTCCCTGGAAAGCAGTTGATCTCAAGGAAGTTTCGGAACCGACGGGAAAGAGAGGAGCAGACAGAGAAAGGAGGCAAAACGCGATAAGGCTGATAATTAACCGAGTAGCTGCGAAAGGCGTGTATACAGTGGGTTTCACAAAAAATCTCTCTTCGTTAAGATCCGAAACATGCACCGTCGACGCGTTTAGAAAACTATTTCATAGCAAATATTTTCGTCTGTTTCTCCTGATACTTCTAATTTCTTCTCGTGCAGATAATAATAATTCTTTTGGTACATCTCAGGAACTTCGATAAAAATTGGGACACTTAATCTAGCATTCTCTAGGCATTTGTGTCGTGTACAAATAATTCAATATTTCTACGAGAAGAAATATTAAATATAATACTAATAGAGTTAAAACCTTGATAATGAAAATTATAATTGGAAGTGAAGCCAAATTGCGATGAAAATACGAGTGTGGCTTATTGCGTCTGAACTGTAATGTGTCACGAGTGTTGTCACGAGTGGGTCACGAGTGCGTCACAAGTAGGTCATGAGTGCGTCACGAGTACGTCACGAGTACGTCACGAGTGGGTCACGAGTGGGTCACGAGTGGGTCATGAGTGCGTCTCGAGTACGTCACAAGTAGATCATGAGTGCGTCACGAGTGCGTCGCGAGTACGTCACGAGTGCGTCACGAGTGCGCCACGAGTACGTCACGAGTGGGTCACGAGTGCGTCACAAGTAGGTCATGAGTGCGTCACGAGTACGTCACGAGTGGGTCACGAGTGCGTCACGAGTACGTCACGAGTACGTCACGAGTGGATCACGAGTGCGTCACGAGTGCGTCACGATATTGTAGGGTAAAGGTTTAAATTTCTGTACAGACCTATAACATTAAAAATTTGTTCTTTCCTAACTGAAAATACTCACAGTACTTGTAACTAATAAATAGTACTTGCAAATAAATATAAGTTTGCAAAAATACCAGGTGCAGCGATTAGATCTTAAATTTTTGTCAAGAAAATTGGAATTCGTGAAAAAATGCGATAAACGCGTTGAATTTCGCGTGGAAATATATGAGATCGTTGGCATAGGTAATCAGGCGACGCACGCGTCGTTCTTCGCGACGGTAGACGTCGTCTGCGCGTAATAACACGGCGACGCTCGTCGCCGGCGCCGGACTATCAACGCAGAATTAATCCTGACAAATTGGTCGTGCGAGATTGCTCGTCCACGTGCTCGAGATTCGAAATCGAAACCCGCTCGATGATGCAACGAGAACCGTCGTATCAGTCGCGCTAATTAAATGGATACCGTGACGTTATGTGACGAGCATCGCTATCCAGCGTGCCGATAATGAGACGTTCTCGAGCATCGTCCGTTCGAGGGCTTCACGGATGTTTCCTGTCGTCGGAACTGCGGATCGTGGACATCTACTCTTTGATCATCGGCTCTGGTTGGCCCTTTTGGGTTTCATCTCCGTTCCAGTCAATTCAGAATTGAATCTCGCAACGCAGATTTTGTACCTCTGTCAATCGATAAGTAGCTGCATGTGGATAATTTGAATGGTTACGGGAAATTAGTAGTTGCAATCAGTATGGAATTAATATGGTATGGAATTTGTTTAGGAAGATTAGAATTTCATATTTTAGAGTTACAGGATTTTCAAAGTTTTAACCTTAGAAATTACCAAGTTTAAAAATTCAAAAATTTTTTAATTTTTAAATTCTCAAGTTTACAACTTCTTAAATTCCCAAATTCTCAAATCTCCAAATTCTTAAATATCCAAATTATCAAATCTCTAAATTCTCAAATCTCCAAAATTCTCAAATCCCTAAATTCTTATATCTCCAAATTCTCAAATCCCCAAATTCTTAAATCTACAAATCCTCAAATTCCCAAATTCTTAAATCTCCAAATTCTCAAATCCCCGAATTCTCAAATTTCCAAATTCTCAAACCCCCAAATTCTTAAATCTCCAAATTCTCAAACCTTCCCAACTTCCCAATATCCCAATATCCCATTTTCCCAAATTTCCAAATTTCTAAATTTCCAAATTCCCAAATTCCCAAATTCCCAAATTGCAAATTTCAAACTTTCCAAATGTCCAAAACTCTGAAAGTCCCAAAACTGTAACGCCACTTCAAAAATCCTGACACTACAGTTCACAAAAATTTACTCTCACCCCTAATCCCTTAATTACCCGTATCATCCGATAATCAATTACCAATTACCATATCCAAAAAGAATCACATCGAACCCCCTTCGACTCTTCCCTTGTAATTGTTAACTTTCGTGTTCCCCGAAATGGAACATGCATCACGAAACGATTAAATTATTAAGGAACTTTAACATATGCCGTTTCCAGTGGTATAATCGTACAAAGTGTGCACAATACAATGTTAATCCAACGTTAATAATACTCGCGATTACATCGGGGTACGAATTTTCCTCGTTATCGTGCGCTTTAAATAATTAATTAATTCCAGTGAAAGCGCAGCGATTGGAGTTACAGAAACATTTTGATGATTCAATAATCGAGCCTATTCTGATCGTAGGGTCAGCGAAAGAGATCGTAAAAACGATTTACGTTCGAGTCCGGCTAATGAAGGACGAACACGAGCAATATCCAATAATGAACCACCCACACGGATAACCGAACTGCATCACGATTACACACCGTTCCCTGCCGCAACATAATGAGAAGGAGCTTCGTTACAGTGCCACTATCGAAGTTGCAGTTCGCGTTTCGCAAATGAAGCTGTGCTTGCGAAATCTCGCTACTTGCATACCTACGAGACTGTCGCTTTTACCGATTTTTCTCTTCGTTTTAATTAACTCTCGCATAGAAACACTGCTCGAACGTATCGGACGTGAATTGCGAATTAAGTTATTTACGTCATTAGCAATTTTAATTGGGAAGATATTTCAGGTTTAATTAGGGAGATCTTATGTGTTGAATTTACTGACGATTTTTGAATTAGGGGATCTCGGGTTTTGGTATCTAGGGATATAAATGTGAGGATGTGGGATCTAGGGACATCTGGTGGGATAGCGATTTCGGGATCTAGGGACATAGGGATCTAGAGATCTATAGATTTCGGGGTTTAGGGATTTCGGGGTCTAGGGATTTCGGCTCTAGGGATTTTGGGATGTAGAGATTTCGAGATCTAGGGATTTCTACATCTAGGGATTTCGGGGTACACAGATTTACAAATCTAGGGATTTCTCAATGTAGAGATTTTGCGATCTAGGGATTTTTGCGTCTAGGGATTTTTGGATCTGGGGATTTCGGGACCGTGGAATTAGCAAACTAGGGATTTTGGAATGTAGAAATTTCGGGATCTAGGGATTTCTGCATTTAGGGATTTTGGGATCTAGGGATTTCGGGGTCTATAGATTTAGGAATGTAGGGATTTGGCAAGGTAGAGATTTTGCGATTTAGGGATTTCGGCATCTATGGATTTCTGGATCTAGGGATTTCTGATTCTAGGGATTACCGGATATAAATATTTTGGTGTCTAGGGATTTAGGAATATGGGAATTTCGGAATGTAGAGATTTCATTATCTGGAGATTTCGGGATCTAGGAATATAATTTTTAAGTCTTCAAATTCTAAATTTCAGTACTTGCAAATTCTTCAATTTTGCAATGGTCAATTTCACAAATTTCCAAACACATTCCCACTGTTATCCGTCTGAAAAAGGTGGAGAGACAAAGACAGATAGGAGAATGCGAAATAAATCAACGAAGTAAAATCAACGACGACTAAATTGATTTTCAATACACCGAGCGAGAACCACGTAGACGCTGCGCGGAGAACGAAATTGATTTTCATATTATTTCAATCGGTCTTCCGTTGTATTCCAACCGGAAATAGATGCTGGAGAAGCTGGTATCCATCTTGTTGGGTCGTGATGCTATAACAGGGAATGGCTGATTGTTTGTATTTAAAAAAAGACGCCATCAGGTTCTCCATTGGCTGCTGAATGCATGCGAGTGGAAATTCATCGAGAATATATGAAAACTCGTTGCTGGAGATCTTTCATGGCGAAGGAAAAGAAAATCGCTTTCTTCGGGTTTGAAAGCGTTTTATGAGACCTTAAGGGTGTTTTTAATGGGTCGTTTTATATATTTGAATTAATGGAAAAGTTCAAATAAACGAACATCTTGTGAACAATTCAACAATTTCTTAATAATTTAATAATTTAACATTTTGTCTTAAACGTGTCTTAAACTGAAACTTCACCGTTTTCCAAACAAAATGCAATGAAGTTAAGGAATCGTATCGTTCTTGTGATTTCTATATTATTTGATGTAACGAGAACGTAAAAAGTGATGTGCAGATATGTGGAACGATTTCACGTCCCAGGCAACAAACTTTAAATCCCAAATCTCAGGATTGAAGGAACCATTTCCAACTTCGAAATGCGAAGCTGTAATTCTCGAGTTTCGAGTTCCAAATCCCAATCCACCTATCTGGTATGCAAAATTCCAAATTGAATCCTACCGAGCAAACATATTAACAACGTTTCATCATCCATTTGGTACGTACTCTAAAATCTTGGCTTCGTTCGCAAATACTACGAATAATCGTCGTAAACTCAGCTCACGAAGTAATGCGGTAATAAAATTTGTTAAATCGTACCTACTTTCTGGTTGAACGTATTCAAATTTCATTTCGTTCCTGCTGCGGTGAATTTATACATTCACTGAATTTATACATTTAGTTGAATTAATTATTTAATGGAGCTGTTGAAGAAATACATTTGTGCGAATATTAACTTCACGCGGAAGTATAAAGTAAAAAATTAAGTACGTGCACTGAGAAATTGGACAAATTAATTAAATGTCCTAAGAAGTTTAAGGATTAACTATATATACTGACAAGTTGAGATATTTACTGATTGTCACATATGAATTTTGTCACACATTGTGCTGTGTAATTCGAACTCCAGAGAAGGGGTAGTTCATGAAGAGGTTAATTTATTATGCGATAAACATTCAGCACGAAATACGTTAATTTTATCACTTATCGTCAATATAGAAGGTAAATAGCTCGCAAAGTGGTTTGTTAGTCCAATAATCGCCGATGTCACGGGAAGTGGCGAAACTTTTCCTTCGTCGAAAAGACGCAATCGTTTGACCGAGAGAAAATTAACGAAGTCCGCGAGGATTTTCCTCGCCACCCGCCCGAATTACCAGTTGGAAATTGTATTTAACTTTCTCCATTTTTAAGCAGACTCCTTTGCGGACTTAGAGTTTTCTGTGCTGGCCGATTTATGCTTGGCCAACTCCACTTCCAGGGGAAACCACTCGCGAGAAGGTCGGACGTTCTGTCGCAGCTGATCGAGAAAAACGAACGGGGACGCTGAAATGAAAATATGTTGCCCGCATTCCGAGCTTCTTCTTTTTCTACCTCAGACTTTTCTGCGTCCCGCAGAAAAAGGGAGACAAGATTCGGGCTATTTTGGAATTTCTACGAAATTCCTCGCGTGATTCTCTGCACGATGCATGTCGCTTTGCTTTTATAATGCACGTGTTTCTGGGGAGATTTTCGAATTTTGTGCATGTTACGAGATTCTCTGGAAGATGCATGTTTCTTTCGTTTTGGTTGTAATAAAACATTCTTGCGATTTTTGTGGAAATTTTTGCAACTTTGAAAGTTGCATTTTGCAATTTAGGGGTGTGGTAGTTTATAACTTTGGAACTTGGGGATTCGGGAATTTTTGGAGTTTCGGGTTTTGAAATTTTGGAATTTGGGAATTTTTGGAGTTTCGGGTTTTGAAATTTTGGAATTTGGGAATTTTGGGGTTTTGGAATTTGGGAGTTTGGAATTTGGGAATTTTGGAATTTGGGTTTTTGGGAATTTTGGGATTTGGGAATTTTGGGTTTTTGGGAATTTTAGGATTTGGGAATTTTGGGATTTGGGAATTTTGGGATTTGGGAATTTTGGGATTTGGGAATTTTGGGATTTGGAAATTTTGGGATTTGGGAATTTTGGGATTTGGGAATTTTGGGACTTGGGAATTTTGGGATTTGGAAATTTGGAATTTGGGAATTTGGAATTTTGGGATTTGGGAATTTGGGAATTTTGGGGTTTTGAAATTTGGGAATTTGGGAATTTGGAATTTTGGAATTTGGGATTTGGGAATGTTGGGAATTTTGGGATTTTAGATTTGGGAATTTGGGAATTTTGGGGTTTTGGAATTTGTGAATTTGGAATTTGAGAATTTTGGTATTTGTGATTTGGGATTTTGGAATTTTGGAATTTGGGAATTTGGAATTTGGGATTTGGGAATGTTGGGAATTTTGGGACTTAGGAATTTGAGAATTTTGGGATTTGGGAATTTGGGAATTCAGGTATTTTGGAACTTTGTAATTTTTCTATGTTATAACTTCGAAATTGTAGAATTATTATATAAACAAAATTTACAATTTAACCTCCTAATTTTCACCTTATTTCTTGTCCTTTCGATCCACATACACTTACCTTATATAGTCGCTACCCTAATGAGACTCAGATCTCCTAAAAAAAATATCATAGTTCAAATAATCATAAACGTAACAAAAATCTTGTTATATAACCAAGAAATATGAATAAAGTCAGTTATTTCCGTAGCATGCACCACGATTTCCCCCGGTGAGTTCCCACATATTTTCAAAGAGGAAATCAAATAAGTATGCAATTGTCAATTTAAGCTCGTCGGGTGGCAGGAATCGGAAGTTCTATTTGGCAAGTTTTTCTCACGGTCATGTAGAAAGATCGCAGCATCTGTCGGATCGGCTGGAGTCCCGGGGGAATTCGGGACATCGACCCTGTCTGACAAGAACAGGGAAAAATGCTTGCTCACCGATGTACATAGCTGCTCGCAGCTTGCACTCGACTCGCTGCCTACGGCTCTACTCGAAACCGCTTTTTACGCGGATCCCAACGTTGTTTCGTCGCGTTACCCCGTCTGAAAACAACTCGACGCAACGGCCAGCGAAATATCAAGATTCCAGGGGTCGTTCGGTCGGAAAACAGTGGATTGTGCACGAGAAAAGAGCCTCGTGGCCAGTTCGTAATTAGCTGCCACGTAATTACGACACGACAGTGGTGCGTTGGTGATTTATCGCGTAACGCTCGACGAGGTCTGCCCTCGTTCTGTATCCCTGATGAATCTCCCATAGAAAATTAACTAAATTTATACTATACTTTTATTTAACATTCAGTGTTCACCTCGAGAAACAATCTTCCTCTTGTGAGAAAATAAAAATTACTGGTAAACTTTGGAAGTGACCTTGAGACCTTGGTTTGGGTCGTCTTATTCTTCTTTTGAAGTATTTTAACTTTTTGGTGGAACACCTTTTTGTATCTTTTTAAATAACAGAATAGGGATGGACCACCCTGTATATGTTGTATACATATGTTACTCTGTATACATATGTATATGTGCATACATGTTACTGAACCATCCTATACAAAGTAGTTTCAGTAACATGTATGTACACTACACACTTTGCTAAAATATATACACACTTATCACATAATATAATAATTAGGCAGAGTTAACTTGATCCTAGGTTGGCTGCCTTGAAATGGCAGATATTCAAAATGGCCGCCTGCATGAGTTCCTACGTGAATCTCATACTTTTGTTATTATATTCGATTAAAAGTTCTCAGTACACCAAATGTACTTCATTCTTTCATATTACACCTTAATAATATCCTAACATGTTACAAAACCTACATAAATATTTTCAATTAAAAAGTGCCAATAATCTAACCTTAACCTAGAAACATGCACAGTAAATAATTAGAAGTCGCAAACATGCGCAGTAAAATTGAAATACCAAAATAAACTAAAATAGTATATGGTAACGCATAAGTGTAGTTTATGAGTACCGACTGCGCATGCGTTTCATATTGCAAGATCATTTAAAGTTTCCTCAAAGAATACCGTGATTTATGCGTGTATGTACGATTTCTTTTCTTGCACGTTAAGGAAAACAAATGTTCGAATGTAAATTTCAAAGTTCCTGCAACATTGTTTCTGGAGAACGGATCCGTGATGCATAATGGGCCGTGAAAATTTCGAAGAAACAAATTTTCCCGCCGGTTCGACGCACGATGATGAATCGCGCGGACGGATGCCCGTCGAGAAGGAACAGACAGGCACGGCGATAAATTACACGCGAGGTCGCGCATCCGATCGATGCATCGGTTTTCGAACTCGTTTACTATTTTTCCTTCGTCATAAACGCGTTTCCGATAACGCGGGAATTAATAGAAATCGATGCGGTGTGTAGCACCGGCTCATTAATTTCCGCTCGCGTTTCTTTAGGCCACCGCTGACTCGAGATGAAAGGATCCTTTGGTCATCTCGATAGACTGATTAGTAGCATCGGAAGATCCTTTCTTTTCCTTTTATTATTCGATCGAACACTTTCTATTACCTTGTTCAATCAGCTCTTTTTGATATCATTGAAAATTCGATCCATTTTAAAATTGTGAACATCTATGCTTAACTACTCTATTGTCTTTATACAATTATATTTACTTCATGTATTATTAATATAAACATAATTACATGTATGTCGCACATAATTATTATAAACGTAATGGTGTAATTATACAATTCAATATTTGAAAATATAAAGTACTTGTATGAGCATAATTTCAGAATTCCTAAAAAATAAAAGCAAGTACTGGTTCGAAATCCCTGAGTGATTTCTTAATTAATCGATGAAATGAAATTAGTGGACCGAAGTCGAAGGGAAACAGTTGGGGAAAAGTTGCTAAACTGCAATTTCGCGAGTAGGAACGAATGTCGTTGCCCGAGGATCAGAAAAGTGGAGGATGTTTCCGGGTGAGTGACCCGTTCTCATTTGACATTCAATGGATGTAGCTGGCCATAAAGGGTCGGAATGTCGTGTTCAGGGGCGGGCGTAAATTATGGCTGGGCCCCGGGAAATTCGTTGTAATTTCGCAGCGTGACGATTAGACGCATGCTCGACGGAACGCGAGCGAATTCTCACGGAATGGATCGCTATCAGACGACGAGGAAGAAAGGAAAAAGCCTGCTGGCCCGACGCCTGATACTCGAAATAACCAGCGCGAAAGAACCACGAGTAGAGGCGAAGCGGTGATTAATTACCGAGCACTTAACTTACCTGGCCGCTTGACTAAGTCGCGAAATTAATTACCGACCGGTACCTGTTCCATCTCTTCCGATCCCGTGGCTCCATTGTTCCCCATCCCGTCCACGAACGAGATAATTAAAATCGCTGCGATGATATGTTAATTAGATGGCCCCGTGATTGTCAGCGATCCCTCGTCCCGTCGGTTTTGTTAAGGACCACCCGACGACTTTGACTACTTCGTTACCCATCGGGATTAAGAGTTTCCTGGTGTGCTCCGTCTTATCCGCGGGAAAATTCACGATTCTAATTAGAGCTAAGAAGCGTTGGAATGTCTTGCTGCTCTCAATTGGGCTTGATCTATAATGAATTCGACTAGGCTGGATTAAGGGTTGCTTTCCGCGGAATGAGATTCTCTTAAAAAAATCCACCCTTGCTTAAGCCGGCGCGTCGAAACCTGGTTACGTAATCTGAGAACGTTACTGGGGTATCTACGTTTTAGGCTAATACTAGTTTTAGAAGTTTAAATCGGTGAAACTTTTCGGTGGTAACATTCGGCATGTTTAACTTGTGGGGAACTCCATCTGGGTACATGCTCGCGTTTTGGGAACTTTTGAGTATGTTGGGTATTATGGCTGTTGAATCAAATGCTCTGTGGTTGTCCGCGGTAATGAAATTTTTAGTGTTTGGGGGCAGCGGAACATGTTATTCGATATACACTGCTTGTTCGAGTACTAGTTATACTACTTTTCCTGTTCACTGATACTGATTTTCTTGTTAACGCATTCTACTTGTCTGACAACTCACTCATACTACTCGTCTGACCCCTCATTCATACTACTTGTCTGATTAACACATACTACTTGTCTGACCACTCACCCATTCTACTTGTCTGACCACTCATTCATACTACTTGTCTGACTAACTCACACTACTTGCCTAACCACACACTCATACTAGTTGTCTGATTAACTCATACTACTTGGCTGACCACTCACCCATTCTACTTGTCTGACCACTCATCCATACTACTTGTTAGACTAACTCACACTACTTGCCTAACCACACACTCATACTACTTGTCTGACTGACTGATACTACTTATCTAACCACACATTCCAATTACTCGTGTGACCATTTACCAATTCCAGTTGAATAGCAGTCTATTACTTCAAGTTTGAATTATGTACCTTGCTATGCTACTTGACTGCGAATCTATCTATGTTATTTGTCTGACAACTGGTTTATAGTACTTGTCTGACTAGTTGCTTATACTACTGGTCTGATCATGTGCCTTTACTACTTGTCTGGCTACTTGCTAATACTACTTGTCTGGCTATTTGCTAAAACTACTTGTCTGACTACCTGCTAAGACTACTTGTCTGATCATATGCTTATACTACTTGTCTGACTACATGCTTATACTACTCGTCTGGCTACCTGTTAATACCACTTGTCTGACTACTTCTCTGTACTACTTGTCTGACTCTCTGCTACTACTACTTGTCTGACTACCTGCTCATACTACTTACCTCATCATCTATAATTTTTTATCACGTTTTCGACTGCACATTAATCTGTCAAGCATCTGTTATCACAATTCGAGTGTCACATGTTATCCATACAATGATCCCCTAATAAAAATAGCAATTTTTTGTTCCTATCTGAAAATCATTTGCCAACTCATCCTGAGTTAATGATTACCCATAAACTTCGATCATGCTTTCCCTCCGTTAGCTGCAGTTTTTTTTTCCTGGAACCACAACACGAAGGGTGTTCAAATTTCCGTCGGGTCGATGCAGCATTAACGCGGAAACTCGAGTCGACCTTAAGGCGTGGGTTTGATGAATTCCATTGCAAGGGAAATAACCTTTCCTTTAACCGATTACGAGCGTGTTCACGATCGATCTTCATTCTAAGTAGCCAGCAACGGTGCAGTCATTTTCGTTTTTGTGGTAATTATGTTCTCCGACGGGGTGCTGCTATTCTCCCAGTTTGTGTCATCATTCCCACTCTTATATTCATTCGAATAAAAATTATTTGATATAAATAACGTTATATTTGTCATATCCTTTATAAACATTGCATAAATATTACTTTCAATTAATTATCAAATATATTTACTTTCATCTTATTTATTTTGCAAACTCCCCTTAGCTTGTATACATAGTAAAGATTTGTTCTATGTATGGATTTTATTTGAAACAATTTCTGAACGAAATCAACCGATTTACGATATCGCCGCTAAATCGATCGATCGTTTCCTTGCGTTGTGTAGCTGCACACTGGGTTTGCGTATCAGGTGTGACAAATACGAACGCTTTGAGTTTATCGTCCCGTTTATTTCTTTTTTTTCCCCGGCGTTTCCCGTGATTTACACCAACGTGTACACACGCGACATGGATCCATCACTCATGCAACTACCATCCTGAAAAAGGACCGTAAAAAATAGAAGCGGAACTGCGATTGGGAACCCAAAGCGTGCGATTTTGAGGTTGCCCTACGAATTGTGGTCGAAAACTCTGATGCCAGAAATGAACTTCTACATACGTAACAACAGGTTCTATACTTTTCCTCTAAATATTTGAAAACTATTATACATGCATCCACGTTTACAGAACATTGTTCACCAGTCTATTTTTTTCTACTGCCGCCGTTGGTACAGGTGTTAACAATACGCTGTTATGACTGTTTCAAAACACTGTTATAAATGCTTTACAACACTGATAGGATCTAGTTAAAAAATCTCGCTATGCGTTTAACTTTTGCGTTAAAATTTAACTGGATATGCTGTGCTATAGAATTAAATTTTTGAAAGGTAGATAAATTTTCAATAAGTTATTTTTGTTACTTGTGTTCAATTGGAAAGTTAAAGAATGAATTAAATGTTGCAGCTTTTGTGCTGAAATACGTGAAAGCGTTGTTAATAAATACAAAGGCTTCTTTTTGACAACTCAGAGCTGTATGCAGAAATTGAACAAATTTTGTGTTAAAACTCGAGTGACCCCTATTAATACGTGAAATCAATTTTTTTATTTTTATGTTACAATAAAGGAAAATTTAAAAAATTGAAACTAGTTTCCTAATTTATGTGTTGAAATACAGATAAATTTCAGTAAAGTATCAGACAAGTTTTTGACATAAATGAAATAATTTTCGAACACAAAAATTAGCCAAACACGATTCATAAATTCAGATAAGCGCCAAAGTTAACTGAAATATGAAAACACTCAGCTGTGACATATTGCAATAAAACAAAATAATTTGCGCGTTTCAACAAAAACTTCGTGGACCAAAAATTGCCATAACAAGTGAAGCGTAAAAAAGCTGAGAGCGTTTCTCACGCAAAATCGAGTGTCCGCTTCCTGAAATCAGCTTCCTGCACGTCGACCACCGTTTGGTCAACGAGCAGACCGAGTAACAGGAATTCGCGTTACGGCACGTTTGCAACAACCGACCATACGAATCTCATTTCAGATGCAAATTGTCGCGATTGATGCGTACGTGTGCGTGTGTGCGCGTGTTCGGTCGTCGGCGCGATAAACTATTTTCAACGGGCGATAACAGCGGCGTTTCGGAGTTTTTGACGCTCAACACTCGGCTCGCACGCGACAACCGAAAATTTAGCCCGGTAAAAAGCAAATACCAAGGTCCATTCAGAGACGCGGGAACGAACGCCGGTTTGCACGGCGGCGATTCATTTGTCACACGTTTCGTGTATTTGTCTTCGTACAGGTTATTAATTACCCCCTCGTCGAGCGGAGCACGTGCAAATATTGGCTTGCACGAAATACGCTCGGAAGTCATTATACACCGGCCAGAACATTGCGTTCGTGCTTTTCGATCTGACGCTTAATGCTTCGTTACTTCTTCATTATTTGTTAACTTCGCCGGAGGATGATCACCGAGGACACCCTTTCAGAACGTCCAACTAAGTGCCGGATGGTAATTAAGGGTCTCTGCGCAGGCTAGTTTGTTTTAGCAAGCTCTCAAGGGAACACGTATTTGTATTCCACTCTTGAGCTTCCAAATTTTTTATTTCTAAATTTACAGATTACCAGAAATTCATGTCTCCCATCTTTTATTTTATTATTCTTAATTTTTGATATTGAAATTATTTCGCAATATTTTAGTCAAGAAATCTTGAACTATGTCACCTCATATTATTCTCAGATTAATTTGTGAATATCTAAAATCTTTCGTACGAAAGCGTTTACACCGTCGGAAGAGGCAGTTGCCGAATACTTATGGAAGGCAATGTAAGTCGCCGTTTCGAAAACAGTCTCCAACGAGCTCAATTTTGTTTCGTGCCCGTGAAGAATCGCCGTCCATTGTTTGCGAAAGTTATTTCGGTGCACACGAAGCAGCGGTTCTCGGACGCTGAGCTTCCCTTAAGCCGAGCCAAGTGTTTGTCCAGTAAGCGAGTTGCACCGGATGGATATCTTGGCAACTGCTCACGGGCATAAATCCGGGCGAAAACGAGCACCAAGGAAAATAATCTTACGAGTGGTTCGAAGATTTTTCGTTGTCGAGACGCCAGGTGTGTCGCGTTCGCTCGTTCGGATCCTCTTTGTTTATCAGCTGCTCGATCGCCGTCAGATGTTCTCTGACAAAACACATCTAACCTTCAGAGGTTCTCTTTCTCTTTGAACAACTGACTCGTTTAACGATCTTTACTTGATGTTAACTAGTTATTCTTATTTATTACAATTGGAAGTAATTAGACAGGTAATTAAATAGCACAAGTATATAGTCATATAAACAGTGTGAGATCAGACATATATAGTTTTCAGTCAGACAGGTTATTGATGATAAAATGAGTAGATAGATAACTAGTATAGATGAGCCAGATAGTATAGGTACCCAGACAGATAGTGTAAATTGCCAAATATACATAAGCAGTCAGACAAGTACCATGGGCAGGTAGCCAGAACTAGTCATATTCGTAAGTGATCAGACAAGTAGTATAGGTAAGTAGCCAGACAAGTAATAAGGGGACGTAGTCAGACACATTGCATAAAGTAATCAGGCAAGTAGAATACAGAAGTAAACAGACAAGTATATGCAGGTGATTAGATAAGTACAGGCAAGTAGTCAGACAAGTAGAGTGTGTCAGGTAGTCAGACAAGTAATATTTGTAGGTGATCAGACAAGTAACATGAGCAACTCGACAGACGAGTAGTATTTGTCGGATAATCATACAAGCATAGTCAGTAGCATTTGTAGGAGATCAGACAAGTAGGATACCTGATTGGCCAGAGAAGTAAAATGTGCCAGGTAGTCAGACAAGTAGTATCTGTCACATAGTCAGACAAGTACTATAGGCAAGTGACCAGACAAGTAGTGTATTCAAGTAGTCAGACAAGTAGTATTAGTCAGATAGTCAGACAAGTAGTATAGGAAAGTAGCCAGACAAGTAGTGTGTTCAAGTGGTCAGACAAGTAGAATGTGTCAGGTAGTCAGACAAGTAGTATTTGTAGGTGATCAGACAAGCAGTATAGGCGAGTGGTCAGACAAGTAGTATGTGACAGGTAGTCAGACAAGTAGCTTACCCAACTGATCACACAAATAGTATTTATTGTTGCACAATTAATATGCATAGGTGACGGAATAAGCACAAGGCTGAAGTGGTCAGACAAGTGGTATGAGACCTATCGCAATGCCCTCGAATTGTATCGTGATTTTCATTTAGTTGGAAATTGGGAATGTGGTGTTGTGCCAAACTTTACAACACGATGAAGTCTTATAACTTGAATATACGAAACCTTGAAAATGTGAGAACTTGAAAACATAGGAAGTGGGAAACTTGAGAGCCTAAGAACTTGAGAATTTGGAAATGTCAGAACTTGAAAGCTTATAAATTTGAAAATGTATATCTTCGTAACCTAATAAATTTGCGAAGCTAAATATTTTAGTGTAGAAATCGGCCAGAATCAGGTAGAGTATTTAGTAGTATCTGACTACGATAAGACAGGTTTGCGTCGATCAAGATGAGCGTAACAGCGTTCGGCAAACAACCGAACGATGTTTCAAGCGTTATCAAAGCGATCCAGATGGAACGCATCGGAAAGCGAACAGAGCGAAAGAGACAATTGATATTCGAGAGATTCGAGATTGGATGCTCTCCAGATGTAGGCTAGAACAATAATCAAAACCCAACGGCTACGTCTACTTATGCAAAAGAGAAATAGGAGGGTTGCTGTTGTTATCGATGGCGTGCAAGTTCCTGCGGATTCTAGTTCCACCTCGCACGAAGCTTTTCCTCGGAGCGATCGTTCAAGGGCTCTTCCATGTTCCGAGAGACGTTGTTACTCGCCCATCGTGCTGGAAATAACGGATATCTCCAGACGAATGGAATACCTGAATACCTTATTTAACTTTGTTTCTACTGCTACCATATCAACTTTGTTGCACGCTTTACCTCACTATGGTTTTGCGGCATGTGTTTCGTTTGTTGCACAAACGTATGTTACACATCCCTCCTGTTTGTAAATGCATACAATTCATTTCTACTTTAATCTTTAAATAAATACGAACAGTACAGATTTTTAATACTATTTTTTATAACACGTGATGAAGTTTTATACTTGAATAAATTCTCTCAAACGGAATATTAACAATGAAATAAATATAAAATTGTTTTGAATTAATGGAGGAGGTTGAACACTCAAACATTTTACACGTTGAACACTTAAACCTTATTATAACATCCCTCAATTTCGTTTCTCATTACAAAAGTTACTTGTTTATCAGGTTAATAATACTCGACACGTGAAAATGAATAAACAGCAACAAAAATCGATACAAAATGTTACGTTTCATAATTACCTGTTTACTTCGTAGGTACTCATTGCCGGAAAGATGAAAACAGAGGTTAAAACTTGAACATCTGAAAGTGGAGTAAAACGAGCAGAAGTACTGAACCTCTTAATGGAAGTAAATTTACCAGTTCATTATGCCGTAGAAATAAAAAAAAAGGAACGAAAGCAAGAAGAAAAGATACCTGTGGGGATAAAACGCGTCCCAGGTAGAGTACAGTTGGTGGAAACCTGTAAATATCCGTATTAAAATTTCATTTTAATTCCGCTTGAACCGGCCAGCAGATGGTAACTGAAACTGCTTTCGAAAGAGCCGGAAACTTTTCCCCTCCGTGCAAGTTGGCTACATGTGGAAATTAATTCTTTTTATTTAAGAAACTCTAGCCTTCTAATAAAGAGAAATGATACTCTGGTGGGCAGCATGAAATATCTTAGACGTACTTTACCGTTTTTACGGCTGAACGGGGGCGTCGTTGACCCAGTGTGTCACGTGATTCAGAGAGCGAGAGATAATTCGATGATTTTTTAATTTGCGGGCTGCGAAGTTTGACATTTTTTTATTTCTTATGTTTCAAGATAGGAAATTCTGGATTTTTTAAGTTAGGTATTTTCGAATTATTAGTTTTCATTTTTGGAATTCTAAATTTTCAATTCTTACAATTTTCTAATTCCGAAATCCCCAAATACCCAAATCCCTAAATCTTTAAATCCCCAAATTTCTGAATCCCCAAATTTTCAAATCTCTGTATTCTTAAATCCCTGTATCCCTAAATCCCTTTATTCTAAATCCCTATATCCCTAAATCCCTGTATCCTTAAATCCATGTATCCTTAAATCCATGTATCCCTAAATCCCCGTCTCAAAAAATCCTCTTCTCCCTAAATTCTCGTTCCGTAAATCCCCGTCTCCCTAAATCTGCGTATCCCTAAATCCCCGTCTCCCTAAACCCCCATCTCCCTAAATCCCTGTCTCTCTAAATCCCCGTTGCCTAAACCCCCATCTGCCTAAATCCCTCTATCGCCAAATCCGCAAATCCTAAAATACCAAAATTGAAAATTTTCTAAAAATTGCAAAAGTCAGCATGCCAACATAGAAATAATTTAACATCCTCTACAATATACGATAAAAGAATAATGCAATAGACTAAAAGAACCATAAAATAGAATGTTAAAAGAATTAAAATATCGACGATAACGAACGTGATAAAGTACCCCGACGCAAAAAGTGCAAGAAAACGTAACACGATCCTTTGATCCTCAGTGAACGCAATGAATACATTACTTCGACCGCCATTTGTCAGCCGAAAATCCTTTCTTCGGGCAAGAATGTAACACAAGTTCCTCGTGTAAGACATCGTACCGGGTTCACCGTATAAAATACACCGGCTACTGCGTTTTTTACCCTCTCGGGAAAAGTTGCCCTTCGAGGATTCTCAGCTCACGAGACGTTCAATGTTAGGGGTGGATTTACTTGACGATTAAACTTTCCGTTCTTTCTTGCTCGTACAAAGACCGTGCAAAGGTAAAATGTGGATCTTCCCGGTTAATGAGCTCGATTCCCTATGAGCAATGGAAACTTTTTAATTATTCCGATGGAGGGTGGTTAATATGGATCAGGGGGCATTTCTCAGCCACCGAAATTTTGCGGTTCACGGATTTTGTATTCTGGAATTTTTGGGATTATGGGAATTTTTGGAATTTGGGAATTTGGAGAATTTGAGAATTTGGGAATTTGGGGATTTGGGGATTTGGAAATTTAGGAATTGGGAAATTGGGAATTGGAGAAATTGGGAATTGGGGAAATTGGGAATTGGGGAAATTGGGAATTGGGGAAATTGGGAATTGGGGAAATTGGGAATTGGGGAAATTGGGAATTGGGGAAATTGGGAATTGGGGAAATTGGGAATTGGGGAAATTGGGAATTGGGAAAATTGCGAATTGGGAAAATTGCGAATTGGGGAAATTGCGAATCGGGGAAATTGAGAATCGGGGAAATTGGGAATCGGGGAAATTGGGAATCGGGGAAATTGGGAATCGGGGAAATTGGGAATCGGGGAAATTTGGAATCGGGGAAATTGGGAATTGGGGAAATTGGGAATTGGGGAAATTGCAAATTGGGAAAATTGCAAATTGGGGAAATTGCGAATTGGGGAAATTGCGAATTGGGGAAATTGGGAATTGGGGAAATTGGGAATTGGGGAAATTGGGAATTGGGGAAATTGGGAATTGGGGAAATTGCGAATTGGGGAAATTGCGAATTGGGGAAATTAGGAATTGGGGAAATTGCGAATTGGGGAAATTGAGAATTGGGAAATTTGGGAATTTGGAAAGTTAGCAATTTGGAAACGTCAGAGTTCTGAAACTTGACAAATTTCCAAATTTCCAAACTCAAGAATTTTCAAAATTTCAAGTACAAAAAATACCATATTTGAAAAATTCCCAAATCTTCAAAAAATTAAAAAACCCAAAAAAAATTTTAATATCCAGTAAATAATAAATCCGAGCCATGAAATTTTAATTATAGCAACTCTCCATTGAACTTTTTCGTGACTGACAGCGCGGATCAAACGTGACCCGCAGTGAATCGAGCGAGATTAATGAAATGCGTCCGTACGCAGTGAAAGCGTGCACAAAATGAGAGTAGCCGAAAGCCAGGTGTAAATGTCGGTTGTCGTCGGATGACTGTTTGCAGACTCGTTGGGAACCGCCTGTATATCGAACTAGAAAGGCTTAAAGTTCGAAATTACGGGAACCGTTTTGCCGTGGAAGCAGTGGGAACGGCGTCAAAGGATAAATCGAAACCACCCCTGGTCCGACGTTCACAGCCAGCTAAATTGTTAATTTCTGCTCGCGCAACTTTGCTCGCTGCCGTCGCGAAAAGGGAAACGTTCGCCAGAGACTTTGATAAAGCTATATAATTTGATGGCTTCTGTTCCTGTCAATCATTGCTTGTTTATTTAACTGCTTATTTAATAAATTGTTTCGGTATCGATTCTCGCCTCTGAATTTATTGACACTCTCTCGCTTTTATCGTTCATATGTCTTGTTTAATCAGTTTTATTATTATTAAAAAATGGTCTTTCATGATTACATTCTGTAATATTAGCTTTCAGTTACTTTTTTGGTTTTGCAATTTTTTTTTATTTTTAGCTTGATGAGTTTTGACAAACACCTTCTGAATTCGAGGGTAGTAAACAAAAACAAGGTATTTTTTAATACCTTACTTTCCCAGTTATAAAGTATTATTTATTATTATAATATTATAGTAGTATTTAATAACACAATATATCTTTTTAATCATACTTTGTCAATTTACAGTCTGCAAGCATAATTCACAGCCCTTCAAATTTTAATAGCAAATTCAGTCATTTGCAGCTAAAGTAAATTATCAATATTAATTAATAAATTCATTAAACTTGCACACGAACTAAAAACATATAAATAATCCAACAAAATTGTTAACTATTATCAATCATGGTCCTCCACTTCCTACATCCACATTAGTCACCCCATTTTTATTCGCATCAACAAAATGAATGTACTATTTTTTACAAAATAATTTCTTTATCACAAAAACTCATTCTCTCCATCTATCATAACCAAATAATGTAAATTATTTAACAAAATTAATGTTCAGTTCCCTGTTTGCATTCATAATCCCAAAACATCAGACAAAATTTTATATTAAGAAAGTATATTAAAAAATATTTCACAAAGTGATATCAAGAAGTCACTTGTGTCAAAAACATTATCAAGAAAGTACAAGTTAAAGAAAATATCTTGTTAGCACTTTGAGTGGCAAGTTTCATATTTTCGATAAACAACACTCCACAATGTTTCACATATTAAATTATTTATATTCTTCAACACTACGTTTACGGACGTTTGATGGTCACTTATATTTAAATTTGAACTAAAGTAGAAAAATAAATAAATTGGGGATGATCTGTGAACTTCATAAGACATTCTTTATCTCGACGAAAGTTAACATACATTTTTACAAAAATTTCTTAATAAATTTTATTATTTAAAATAAGAGATCAACGATCCGTCATTTTGACGAGTAAAGATGATTAAAAATGATTTTCACAGAAGGTTCAAGTAAAAATTGATACGTCGTGTGTGGAAGTAAAATTTGATTAAAAATCGCAGGGAAAAAAGAATATCGGTGGGTAGCCACTTGTTGAGCGGCCATTTTGGTGTGACGAAGGTATCCATCGTCGGGGAAGGTAGATGTTCCGCGAATGCAAAGGAATAGCCTTTAATCCTTCGATTGTGGCTCCATGGGGCGTTTAACTCGCTCTGAAATCCGTGGCCGAGGGACTTGGTGAACCCGCTACCAGTTCTCGTTGACCGATGGAACAGGTGGGTGGAGTTGCGGCTCTATTCAACGCCACTATTTTCGTCATCCCCCTACCCTCTGCGCCCCTGCTCGTTTATAAAAGAGACGAGAGTGTGTCCACCACCTGTCCTGTGATTTACTTGCAGGAACAGGTGTCACCGATGACCCGTGTTCCCGTCCTACCAAATGAACAAATAGAACCGCTCGCGCCACTCTGCTTACCTTTTGCACCCCCGAGTTCGCTCTTTCAATTCTTTCGTTTCGTAAATAATAATTTATGTTTTGTACATTTGCTCGCGGTGTTTTGTTAACATTCTACGCTTGACACATGACTGTTCATGTTTTACAACCCTTTCGACTCTTCTGTTTTGTAGATAATTTTGTGTACTTGTTAGTTTGTTAACATTTAACGGTTTGCACTTGGGAAATGACAAAGCGGTTTTACCCTTTCAATTTTTCTACCCTTGTCTAAATAACAGTGAACGTAATTTATTTTGTTTCGTTGACATTTTGCAATTTTATACGATTTGAAATTGGTAATTTTTAACTGAATCTAGTGTTGACATCTGAAGTCTCATAAGAACTTTCAAATGATATGTTGTTGCGCTGTCATATGTTGTTTACCTTATGAGTAACTTTTATTTTTAATATTAACTGTGATCATTGTTGCTCTAGTCTAAATAATTATACTAGTCTAAATAATTTTTACTATGTTAAAAAATAAATTTTCGAAGAAATGTTACATAACCTTGCACACGTGTCCTCAATTTGAACTTAACACACTTTGTCATTAAAAGTACGATAAAATTATAAATATACATAAGTAAATGTTCAAATTTAAGCTTGATTTGTTACCTCATAATCGAGAATTTGCGTGCAGAGTTCGCTAGAGAAAGTTTGCTATTACAAGGATCACAAACTGATTTTTTAATAGGATAGTTCTGGATTTGGCGCGCGTGAGATATTTATCAAGAGGAAGTTTCAAAATTTACGCGAAACTCGGGAGAATATGAAGAAGTTTCTGTGCCTGTGAATTATGAAAATTCAGGAAGTTGTGTATTTCGGCGAATGATGCTGAATTAACCATTCTTCTTCTGAGATTTGGTGTTCGTGGCTTTGGTAACCTTTGGAATATTGTGGGGAACATTGGGACTGTGAATGCTTTACTTTAAAAATCGTTCGTAACTTTGAACATAGTAATTGCGTGCCACAATTTTCCGAATGCTTCATTTGCTTTACAAACGACAGTTTAAATCGGATTTCCTGCGTTCAGAAATACGATACTCGTTGAATCGTGCTCGGTCATGAGGGCAATTTTACGTGAAATATCGAAGAATTGCGAGTATTAAGTAAAAGATGGAACGGGAAACCAGGATGGCGCAATCATTCGTTTAATTTTTCTCTACAAATTGAAAGGAATATTCATCGACGAATTACTGTCGAATTTCGTTCTCTCTACAAGTGATATTGCTCTACCAATCAGATTTAAATTAACGCTTTCTCTCTATAAAATCGATGTACGTTTTGTAACATTCAATTATACCGTTCACTTTTATTCATTTTTGATCGGTATTTCGCATGTACGAAATAAAGGTTGTTCATATTTTGTTCGTTTCGCGTTCATTTATTTTTGTAAATGTTTCGTTATTGCGAATTAAAGTTAAATGAACGCTCGTTTGAAATCCGAGCGACGCAATCGAGGAAAATCTATACTGCTTGTGGAGAGGACAAGGTTTCACGGTTGCTCGTTTCTAGGGACTTCTGGGAATTTTTGCACTTTTGTGCTGGGTCAAAAATTTGGGGGCCTTGAGATTTAGGGAGTTTGGAATTTGGGGATTTGGGGATTTAGGGACATTAGAATTTGGGGAGTTAGGGGTGTGGTGGTTTGGGGATTTGGGGAGTTTGGAATTTGGGGATTTAGGGATTTGGGGACATTAGAATTTGGGGAGTTTGGATTCTGGTGGTTTGGAGATTTGGGGAATTTGGATTTGGGGATTTGGGGAGTTTGGAATCTGTTGGTTTGGGGATTTGGGGAATTTGGAATTTGGGGATTTAGGGATTTGGGGACATTAGAATTTAGGGAGTTTGGATTCTGGTGGTTTGGAGATTTGGGGATTTGGGGAGTTTGGAATCTGGTGGTTTGGTGATTTGGGGAGTTTGGAATTTGGGGATTTAGGGATTTGGGAACATTAGAATTGGGGAGTGGGGGATTGGGGGTCATTCGAATTTGGGGAATTTGGAATCTGACAGTTTGAGGATTTGGAGACATTAGAATTTGAGAATCTCGGAATTTGGGGTGTGGGGATTTGGGAACATTAGAGTTTGGGGATGTAGGGATTTGGGGACATTCGAATTTGGGGAGTTTGGAATATGGCAGTATTGGGAATTTGGGGAATTTGGAATCTGACAGTTTGAGGATTTGGGGACATTAGAATTTGTGGAGTTTGAAATTTGAATGTTTGTGGATTTGGGAACATTAGAGTTTAGGGATGTAGGGATTTGAGGATATAGAAATTTGAAGATCAGCAAAATTGGGAACAAAGAAAGGATCTGATAATATGGGAGATTAGGAATTTGGAGATCTAGGGATAATTGAGATTAGAAATTTGTAGACATAGGTATTTAGTAATGTTTGCATTTAGAGACTGATTTAGCCACCTATGTTCTTGGAGGTTTAGCAATATTGGGACACAATTTCTATGTTTAGGAACTTGGAGACATTACAAATCATTCATTTAAAAATTTTCCAGTTTGCAACCTTGAGAATTTGTGACTTAATTTAAGAATTTATGAACTTAATAACTTGAACATTTGTAAACTTCTTAATTTTAAATCTAGAAAATTTGCAAATTTAATCATCAGGAAATCAGAAAATTACAAAAGTCGAAAACTTGATCACTTGAACTTTAATCGAACAATCATAAATTTTTTTAAATGTAAACGTAAAAATCTGAAAATTCCGAAATCAAGTTTGCATATTACGCAGAAGTATCTTCCTATCTCTTGAAACGGGAAGGATGTTTCGTGTCTGGGCGTAATTGTCGCAAAAATTAGCCAGACGTCGAGGGTTCGCCATCTTTGATCTGTCGGGGGCCATTTTGACGGAGGGTTAACCCACGCAACAGTTTCACGCTACGATTGCCCTAACGAAATTTTCTCACCCCACTCTGGCAACCAGCCACCGGCTTAATTGTATAAATATTGGGTTATGCTCGTCCCCGTAAGCACCAGTACCCTCTCTAACACGTGCATCATTTGCAAATCGACCTTAAATCCTGACCCACGCTGACCAATCACGGTGATCATCGAGTGACCTCTTGTACGAACCGTTTATTATCGAATCATGCTGATTTATTACTCTTCAGGGATGAGTTTCTTTCGATTTAACAGAAGAATAATGTAATTCTTTTAATGTAATTATAATTTACTTGTTTTGAATCGATGGGAATTAAATAAAAATTAATGTACAGTGTTTTTTGAAGAGGTTCAATTATTTTGTAGGATTTTAAGGACGTTCGTTGGAGAAAATAAATTATTGGTAATTTTTTTATTAGTGTTTTCAGGGGTAAATGTAAAATGTGTTCAAACACGATATGAAATTTTTTTAGATTTTTTAATTTACGTACGTGTGAAATATTGAACTTCGAAGTACATTTTAAATAAAACATTGATTAAAATGTACATTATAGGAATAAAATTTTAATCCAAAATATTGCAAGTTATAATTTTGTCCCGTTTGCGAAATTGCATTGCTTATGCTACTTTATGTCGACGTGAGCAAATTGAAAGAAGTATTTCAGGTTTTATTGTTACACAAAATACAGATTCTCACGATCGTAACTTTTGGATTTCAAAAAATGTATGGGTGCGTTTTCAAACGAGTATAAAATAACAGATCTACGTCGCAATAATCTTTTTCACCAGGGATATGTCGGGAACTGACAAGTTATGGTATTTAC
Source organism: Megachile willughbiella (assembly GCA_945859595.2). NCBI lineage: Eukaryota > Metazoa > Arthropoda > Insecta > Hymenoptera > Megachilidae > Megachile > Megachile willughbiella. The sequence continues at coordinate 8,778,759 of OX243807.1, forward strand.
TGTCGTCACTGCGGAGAGATTAATTCTTTACAAACTGAGCAAACATTTTTTAAATTATTTTTGTAGATTCACCAAATTCTTTTTTATATCTGTATATTTTCTGATTTAAAAATTTTTTTGTTTTTAAATCTTTAAGTTTTCAAGTCTTCAATCTTTCAAATTTTCAAGTCTTTGAGCTTTCAAGCTTTCAAATTTTCAAGTTTTCAAGTTTTTAAGCTTTCAAATTTTCAAGTCTGAGCTTTCAAGCTTTCAAATTTTCAAGTTTTTAAGCTTTCAAGTTTGCAAGCTTTCAAGTTTTCTAGTCTGAGCTTTCAAGTTTTCAAGTCTGAGCTTTCAAGTTTTCAAGTCTGAGCTTTCAAGTTTTCAAGTTTTTAAGCTTTCAAATTTTCAAGTCTTTGAGCTTTCAAGTTTTCAAATTTTCAATTTATTTTTTATTTTCCTAAGTACTTGTATCTGTAGATTTTTATATATCCATTTCAAATCACAAACTTATTGATTCGAAAGAGTCAGCTGTCCATCAGGGAGAAAAAATATCGAAACACGTTAATACCTTCGTAAAAACGTTTGTCAAAGAGTCAATTAAATCCACGGTCGAAAAATTGCTTCGGAATTTTATTTTCAAACAAATTTTCAATTTTCAGTTTTAACAATTTTCCTTTGTGCCGAAAACACGTAAAAGTATTAATATTTTTGCTCGAAAATCGTTTTCCAAATCGACTAATCCTTCACTCAAGCTTTTTAATCTTCAACTGACAAGTTTTTCATTATAGTTACTTCTAACAATTAGTATAACGTGCTTCCATTTCTATAATTAATCGTTTTGTAATATGTATAATTAATTCGATTGAATTGCTGCTGTGTAATTAACTGTCACTGACTCCTTTATGTAATTAATTGCAATTAATTGCTGTGTACAGCAATAAAATTAAATTAGTTGCAAATTTAATCAGTTCTCTGTCATATGAAGTTTCAAACGTTACAATACGTAAATTAATCAAATATAACGTTTAATTAATTGCGAATTGTTACAAGTTTCTATTACGGAATCAAATCTGTAAACATTGCGTATTGTGTAATTAGTTACCCTGTAATTACATTATATAAATTGCTCATGTAATTGTCACATATAATTAATAATGACTACATATTAATCCAAATTACTGCAATCTATTATCATAATAATTTATGCAACTCTTCATTATTATCTCCGAAAAATTACAAATAATTATCACGTTCACTTAGCTGCAAATAAGCACTTAATTTCTACACATAATTAATACAAATTATTATCTAGTTTTACTATTTGCTACAAATACTTATTGTGTACAATTGCAGTTACTTGCAAAATACCTAATTACTTAACCACATATTCTCAATCAAATTCCCACACGACCTCGCCAAAATTTTCTAAAATAAGTAATATTAGAATCAAATAACCTGCGAAATCGTGTCAAACCTAAAATCAAGACAGACAGCCTGAGAGCGTCAATCTCACTGTCCATTACTCAAAAAATTATCTCAATTATCTGTAACCGGTTCATCGTCCCTAAAAGGTGACCCATCGAAAAAATCTAAACGGGTCTCCTCAAAAACAGCCGCTGTCCATTACCCGCCAGAAGGCTGTCCGTCTTCATCAGCTTCAAAGTCCAGCGGCGTTCAAATATTTAGCTGTCTGGAAAAAGCCGCGAGACATCACGGCTGCTCGAAGAGAAGGCACGCCGAGGGGGTGGAGTCAAGGTTGTTTCTCTTTAACGTCAATCCGAATAACTTCGTTCTCCTTATTCCGTCATCTCCGATCAGGTTGGTTGCCGGTTTTCGTTGAATGCCGAGTGTTGAACGGGGGTTGGTTTCCGGGGCTCCACCCCTCCGGGGAGTTCACCACGCGTCTTTTTCCCCGTCGTTTCGCGTACAATCGAATCTCGTTCGAAACTAATTTCGTGCCTTTGTGGATCCACGTCATTACCGCCGGCAGACGTCAGCCGGTTGCAGAGGGGCGCGGGGATACCTAGATTTCCGATACCATTGAAATCCTTTCGAGCGAAAAGTAAATTATTCGAGATCCGTCCCTCTCTCGATGCTCCACCTCTCTCTCGTTCGAGGACGGACGTGTGGGTCCTTTGATGTTCCTCCGAGAGAGACGCGTTTCTGAGATCATCTTCACGGGCTGGCAAATCGGCACCGGTTCTTTTTCTTCTTCGATCCGATCAAAAGTCCCGACTACACGGCCAATTTGACGGAACGGACGATGTGGACCAGAGGATATTGAAACGGATCTGAGGATGCTGGAGTTTCAAAGCAATTTCTGCCGTATATCATATCATATTTATCTTTTCGGTCAGATGTTTCAACCGATGCTAGAGTTCACTGATTCATATTAGCTGATACGTTGATAAGGGTAGGAGGGACTGATTGATTGGTCGATGTTATCGGATACGTGTATGAAGGTCTGAGAGACAATATGACTAGTGATTGATTTATATTATCAGATACATAGATGAAGATCTGAGGAAAGGTTCACTATTGACTGTTTGATATTATCAGGTACATTAATGAAGATCAGAGAGAAGGTTCACTATTGACTGTTTGATGTTAGCAAAATTCATTGTTGAAGCTCTGAGTGACAATTTGACTACTGATTGCTCCATATTGTCAAATACATCAATGATGTCTGAGGGACAATTTGACTGTTGACTGCTTCATATTGTCAAATACATCAATGATGTCTGAGAGACAATTTGATTATCAACAGCTTCATATTATCAAATTCATCAATGATGATCTGAGGAAAGGTTCACAATTGACTGTCTGATATAAGCAAATACATCAATGAAGGTCTGAGGGACAATTTGACTGTTGACTGCTTCATGTTGTCAAATACATCAATGGAGGTCTGAGAGACAATTTGACTATCAACAGCTTCATATTATCAAATTCATCAATGATGATCTGAGGAAAGGTTCACAATTGACTGTCTGATATTAGCAAATACATCAATGAAGGTCTGATGGACAATTTGACTGTTGACTGCTTCATATTGTCAAATTCATCAATGATGATCTGAGAGAAGGTTCACAATTTACTGTCTGATATTAGCAAATACATCAATGATGTCTGAGGGACAATTTGACTATTGACTGCTTCATATTGTCAAATACATCAATGATGTCTGAGAGACAATTTGATTATCAACAGCTTCATATTATCAAATTCATCAATGAAGATCTGAGAGAAGGTTCACAATTGACTGTCTGATATTAGCAAATACATCAATGATGTCTGAGGGACAATTTGACTGTTGACTGCTTCATATTGCCAAATACATCAATGGAGGTCTGAGAGACAATTTGACTATTGACAGCCTCATATTATCAAATACATCAATTCAAATACGTGAAATTTAAATACCAGAATTTAGTTAACAAATTATAGAATTTATACCTGATTTAATTAAGTATTATAGTAGTTGAAAATTGCGCACGATTCCCAGAAAATTTCCTTTGAATTTAAATACGATGGAAAATGTGATACAGGAGATTCGTTCCAGATAAAATGTTAGCTGTAACATCTAACGTTACTGTTTCAGAAAATCCATTTCTTGTATCCTCTTTCACGAAATCGATACTTTCAGCGAGAACCGATCGCATACGACAGATTGGATAAAATTTCCAGTGATCTGTATCCTACATCGATCACATTACACCGGTACACACACACACACATACACAGTAAACATATTTTAACGTCGAGGATGCATTCATTTTTGTTAGAAACAGCTGTCTACGTCGAACCGAAACTGAGTTTATTGTTCGTAGAAGGTTGGAGATTTTTTTCAGTTTCATTTTCTCATGAACGCATCGGTGGAGAAATTTATTTCACGGCTCGACGTCATTTGAAAGGACCCCTAAGAGGATCGCGATTGAACCGTCCATTGAAGTTTGATATTTTCTTAATCGTGTTTCGTGTAAATAAACCCTCTTCTTGAAAGTTTTCCTATAAGACGATCACGTTTCACGCTAGAACTGAAGTTCATGAAAAGATTCGGCTTTCGGGAAAATTATTCGGAGGGTAATTACTCGACGAGGGATAATTTTATGGGGGTTGGAGGGAGCTGGGAGAGAAATTTACAAGATTATAAATTTGAAAATTCTGGATTGTTAAGATTTTTGGGTTTTGAAGATACTCAGGGGATTTTTAGATCTTCAAGGTTTTGAGTTGGGAAATTTCCAAATTTCCAATTTCCCGAATTCTGAAATCTGAGGTTTCCAATTTTCCAAATTCCCAGTTCCCCAAATTCACACTTCCCCCAAATTCTCAATTTTCCCAAATTCCCAATTCCCCAAATTGCTAATTCCCCAAATTCCCAATTTCCCAAATTCTCAATCCCCAAATTGGTGATTCCCCAAATCTTCAAATCCCATAACTCTCAACTCTCCAAATTCCGAATTCCCCAAATTCTGAATTCTCCAAATTACTAAATCTCCCAAATTCCCAATTTCCCAGATTCCTTATTCCCTTAATTCCCAATTCCTCAATTCCCAATTTCCCCAATTCTCAATTTTCCCAATTCGCAATTTTCCCAACTCCCAATTTCCCCAATTCCCAATTTCCCCAATTCCCAATTTCCCCAATTCCCAATTTTCCCAATTTTCCCAATTTCCCCAATTCCCAATTTCTCCAATTCCCAATTTTCCCAATTTTTCCAATTTCCCCAATTCCCAATTTCCCCAATTCCCAATTACCCCAATTCCCAATTTCCCCAATTCCCAATTTCCTCAATTCCCAATTTCCCCAATTCCCAATTTCCCAATTCCTAAATTTCCAAATCCCCAAATCCCCAAATTCCAAATCCCCAAATCCCCAAATTCCAAATTCCCAAATTTCCAAATTCCCAAAATTCCCAAAATTCCCAAATTTCCCAAAACTCCCAAATTTCAAAAATTCCAGAATACAAAATCCGTGAACCGCAAAATTTCGTTGGCTGAGAAATGCCCCCTGATCCATATTAACCACCCTCCATCGGAATAAATCTTCCAACTTCCTAATTTCCCAAATTTCAAATTCCCCAAATTCTTTATTTCCCAATTCCCAAACTCCCAACTTCCAAATTTTCCAAAGACATTCAATACACCCTATATGAAAGTCCTAGGTACATCAACATCTTTCACATAATCCCCAAATAAATTCTATTCCAACTATAACCATCGTCCTGAAAATCGTACTGCCTCGATGGAGGTAATATTTATTTGCAAGAAATCAACGAGACGTTCATGATGGAATACGAATGAAACAGGTTCGGTATAACTTCATCAATTCTGTTTAATTAATGTTCTTGCCCGTGATGTCTCGACTTAACTGAAACTGCAAACTCTAAACCCTATGGGAGATCGTTCAATCAATCATGCTGCAAATAATTTCGAGCTAACGTCTCGACTACTGCTGATAGTATCGCTACTTCTTGTTTATTAAAATTATTAGCTGATATACTCGTCTATTTCAAAAAAATTCTCTTTTTGTTCCAAATTTTAGTTTAATTATTCACGATTTTTTTAACATCTATTACGGTATAAATTTTTATCAGATAAAATGGCAATTAGTAAATAATTGTCCCTCAATTTAATTTCTGAATTTATTTCAATTTGTGTGTAAAGTGAAATATGTTCAAAATTTATAGGTTTATATATCATAAATAATAATAATAAATTTATGTATTGTTACATTATTATGTATTATTATATTTATAATTATTTAATTATATATGATAATTAATAGGACCAGTATTTAGTAATTGAAAATCCCCTATTTTTCAAGCCCCTCCTTCACATTTTTAAACAAGCCTCCATGTTCTCAAGTAAAAGAAAAACATGTTAATTTGCAATAAATTTTAGCATGATCCACAATTGTATTCAGTTGTAAATAAGTGAATAGGAACTCAGAAGAGACCCGAATGTTTGTCTAAAAGTTAAATATCAATTACCGACATACTATTTATGTACACAAAATGGCGCATATATAGGAGGATGCAGCACATCGCATTAAGAAAATTGAACCCAATGGAAATCGTGCAGGTCCATCGGTTCAAACGACGATGGTTAACCATAAAGGTGGCTCAAAATGTCTTCCGTGGCTGCATATACACATTCTATGGGTTGCTATAACGCGGTTAACGACTCTGGAAACCCGTCTCAGGATGTTTCTATTCAACTCCGGTGTTTAACCACCCTTTCTGATCGATTTTCATAACCTAACTTTTTCGATATTTCACGTGCTCAAACATCTATGCAATACTTTCGCAAACGTATTTGTCAATTATAATAAATCATTTATTATAGTCAACTCTTATTTATTATTTATACTAACTCATTTGTGCCTGATATGTCAAGCTTAACTTTCCATGGGTTAGGTTAGGTTAAGGTCGTTTAATTTAATTTTTAAGAGTAATGTGGATTCAAAATCTTTTCATAGTGAATAATTTTATTAATAATTCCCATCAGTTATAATTTTTAACTTTGAATAATGGTGGAAATAAATTAAGATACCTTGAATCACTTTGAAATTTCGTGCAATAAATTGCTGCATCTTTTCGAAGTATCTCTGCGTCAATTAATTTGGAGTTTTGTTTATACAAAATTATGTAAATTTGCACAAAATTATACAAATTTGTCGAAAATTTAAATATACCAAATTATACAAATTTATGCAAGATTTCAGTATACAAAATTATACAAATTTGCCCAAAATCTAAATATACAAATTCATGCAAGATCATACAAAATTTTCAGACTATATTAATAAAAAATTTGCAAATATTTGAAAATGTCATACAGTTTCTATCATAACTTCTCATCACCAACGACAGTTTTCCATAATTCGATCTTCCAATTGTCTCTGAATTATGCGATGATCTTATGAGTCCTCACCGATGTTCTCAAGGATCACTAATATCGAAGCAACAACAAATCATCGTCGACCCGTGGTAATGGGCATAATTAACCAGTTAGCCGAGAAGATACAACAACCGTGTCTGCGCATAAAGCGCATTTACGACGTCGTATATCCTACAACTATGTCCTAACACGGAAATAACGTGGTTATAGCTAACCAAAATTCGCGACATGTTTATGGATCTGATATCGGATAATTCAACCATTCGAATATCTCAAAAAATTTGAGGTGGATCAATTGAGAATCAATCTGGTATTCTTGAGAAAAGTTTGATAAATAGGGAGGAGACTTCATTGGCTGATTTTTAGGGATTTTTGGGGATTTGTATGTTTGGAGAAGAGTTAGGTGTTTGGAAATGTAGAAATTTGGGGAAATTTGGGATAGATGGAATTTGGGGAAATATAGGGATTTGGGGAAATTTGGGAAAATTGCAATTTGGGGGAATATCGAAATTTGGGAAAATTACAATTTGGGGAATCATAGAATTTGGGAAAATTGTAAATTGGAGAAATATCGAAATTTGGGAAAATTACAATTTGGGGAAATATCGAAATTTGGGAAAATTGCAATTTGGGGGAATATCGAAATTTGGGAAAATTACAATTTGGGGAATCATAGAATTTGGGAAAATTGTAAATTGGAGAAATATCGAAATTTGGGAAAATTACAATTTGGGGAAATATCGAAATTTGGGAAAATTACAATTTGGGGAATCATAGAATTTGGGAAAATTGTAAATTGGAGAAATATCGAAATTTGGGAAAATTACAATTTGGGGAAATATCGAAATTTGGGAAAATTACAATTTGGGGAATCATAGAATTTGGGAAAATTGTAAATTGGAGAAATATCGAAATTTGGGAAAATGACAATTTGGGGAAATATCGAAATTTGGGAAAATTGCAATTTGGGGAAATACCGAAATTTGGGAAAATTGCAATTTGGGGAAATACCGAAATTTGGGAAAATTGCAATTTGGGGAAATATCGAAATTTGGGACAATTTTAATTTGGAGACATTGAGATTTGAAAATTTTGGGATTTTGGAATTGAAAGGTATGGGAATCTAGGGATTTGGGGCTCTATAAATCTAGGGACATAGGGATTTGGAAACCTAGGAGTTTAGAAATTTAGAAATTTACAAATATAAATACTTGAGGATATAGAAATTTAGGGGTTGAATTTTTTGAGAAACGTAGAAATGTAGAATGTCGTAATTAACTTAGGAATTTAGGAATTTCTTCAAATGTACAACTAAGAACTAAGACCTTCACAAATATAAATAGTAAAAAGATAAATCCATGAAAATTTCAAAATTAAAAAATCCATAAAATTCCGAATTTTATATCAACTCACCCGAAACTAGCACGAGAGTTCTATATATTAAAGAAAATTCAGCAAACGGTCGAGTGTATACAGGTCGATTTACTTAACCGTTTGATCCGATCCAACGAATTATATTATTAACATAAATTCCACGGATTTCTGGCCGCATATGCAAATTTCGTGTGACCACCAACTATCCGAAATTTCCGCTCACTGAAACCGAATCCTATTATTTCGACTGAACACGATTCAGCTGTACACAAAGCCCGAACCCGTCGCCTCTATATCATAATGGACGAGCCACCACGTAGCCTCATATCGATGCAGATACGTTTAACAGCGCAAACTTTGAACAGCACCAGTTATTTATCGGTCGCGATTGCTCTGATACGCGACACAAAGCTGAAATATTCAATCATTCTTCTGTATCTAAGCATAAAATCCGTCTATATCAATCTCTGAAACCTGTCGGACACGTTATCCATACACTCGAAGCTTTTACATTCATGTATAAACGGACATTGTGTTTTGTTATAGTTTTTATTGACGCATAGGTTTATTTATAATTCTAGTTTCGTAGGTTACGAATTTAACTTATACAAACTTCACGTGGAAACTTAGCTCATTAGTTCATTTCTATATTAGGTATATCTACATGTTACGAATTTAGCTCACATAAATGGCTTTTACGTAGAAAAGCTCACTTTATTATTGGTCACATTTTTTAGCTATATCCACTTACAAACTTAGCTCACATAACTGTATTTCACATGAAATTAGCTCATCCTATGTGAACAGCTCACATTTCTACTTTAGCTACTTCCAAATATCATAAACTTATCTCACACAACTGCATTTCACATAAAATCTTAAGTCATTTTATGTTCATAGGTCACATCTCTAATTTAGCTATATCCACATGTCACAAATTTAGCTCGTCATATGTGAACAGGTCACATTTTTGTTTTAGGTCTACCTCTATTTAGCTATGTCACAATTTAGCTATATCCACATGTGTCATATCTCTCTCTTTCACTCAGTCCGTACCTAAATATATTTCCTCATTTAACACCTCAAAAACGTGCAAACACCAATTTAGCTCTGTCACGTTATTAACAGCTGTCCCAGTTGGGACAATCTTCAAACGTCCTGATGGTCCAAAACGAGAGGTGTAAATTCGGCTTTATTAGAGGATATCAGTTTTTCTATCCACAGTACAAATACGGAGAGCCGGATCCGAAGCAATTAACGCCAGCTTATTATCCTGCGGTGGTCGCGGCTCAGTCGTCGCAGGGAAATTAAGTTAGAACGTACACATTCTTGCTCGGAGGGACTCTTCATCGCGTCCATTAGGATGCCGCGACAATACGATACAACGTGTTGTTGAATATGGAATAGCGTCCCTTTATGAAATTCGAATCCCCGGTGGACACTGGCCGACGGAACACTCGAATATGTAATACCTCGGGGCAACCGTGTGTAATTAGTTGTTAGTTTCGCGAAGCCAGACACTGTTAGCTCTGCTGCTCTCATTGTCTCATTGTCGTCGATAACTTTAATCATGGCAGCCATACGAGCAGCACATTTCAACTTGTTCGTTCGACGATAGTCTCGAAAGTGATGTCGAAGTTGCGACACGGGGATGTGATGAGGATGTCACTGGTCTTTGTGCAAGGGTTGATGTATCTCGTTCTGTTCAAACGGTACTCGGCAGAGTGAGACAATTAGGGATCCGAGGGTCTTCGATGCTGCCATATTCTTCAGCTTTGCTTGTCTCACAATTTGAGAATTTGAATTTTTTGTAGGACGTTTAAAAATTTTACTATGAGAAAATTTGCTAGCTTGACCTTTGTGCGAGGAAATTTAAAAATCTGAATTTTGTGTGCCAGAAAGTTCTGTACACGAACAAATTTGAAAATTTCAACTCACAAAAATCCTGTTTTCTGTATTTGACAATATAAAAATGTCCCACACTTGAGAATTTGAAACCTTAACTTTTCCAGACCTAACAAAAATTTGAAATATGAAAATCTCTACCTTTGTAAACTCCTCGAAGAGCAATCTCCCAAATCGATACTTATGCATCGAAATACCCCGGTAATATTTGCACGAGGGTGATTCGAGTACACAAACCGTAATCGCTAGAGGAAAATCCCAGTTTCATAAACTCACCAGAGGTTCATGCCGTAACGTGGTTATTTATGGGAGCCTTGAGCAGTTATCAGCTCTGTAAAATTACGTACATGCATGCACCCGAGGACATTTAGAGGGTTTTAATCGTTTTACATGCAGTCAGCTGGACTCCATTAACGAACCTGGACAAATCGCACTCTGAATTCATTAACGCCACCTTTCTCTCGATAATTATGCGTTTTTTCTTTCAAATCCGTGCCCGTGCGGTTACTTATGCATGCGTTTGTGGTTCGACTTGAATTCGTTAACACGTCTTTTGTATTCTCATTGCAATTTTTATTTTTCTTGCGGGTATAGCGAGCTCGCAAGCTCTGGCGGTTTACATAAGTACATGGTTATATCGCAATTTATTTTTCTGGGGCATGGGAACATTGTTTTCTCTGGTTTTAACGGTAAGAAGTTTTTATACCCCTGGGGAAATTGAAAGGAAAGGTATTAGTTTACTTTGTCTCATTAACTACGGTTTCAACGCGAATACCCTTGTCAGAGGATTAAAATCCTTTTTGAGATCGACGTAAGCGTCTTCAATTAATGAGTGTCTATGCCGCGTTTCAATTAAAACTTCAGGTTCCGAAGAAGTTTTGATTAATACGATTTGTCCAGGGAAATTAGTTGGTAATATGACCAATCTGCTAAATAATTCCTGGAATATTAAATTCTTTCGGGGACCTTTAGTTTGTAGTTTTAAACGGTGTGTGAAAAGTTCTCACGTATGTGGAGGCTGTTGAGTTTTATAGTGTTAAAGGAAACGGTGTCTCTCGAATATCTCGCTAGCTATCAGTTCTATGACAAAAATAGTTGTTACAAAATTTGTAGCTCAGGAAATTTTCTATAAAAAAGGTCCTACAACCTTATTGCATATAACCAATCATTTCTGAAATAACGGTAAATGTCTAAGTAAAAAGTTTTAGAATCGTCGAAGAGACATATTTGACTATTCATCTGTCGTATGATATCAAATTTTAGTTCTACGATAAAAATGCTTATGACAAAATTTATAGTACAGGAAATTCTCTACAAGAAAGGTCCTATAACTATATTCCGTACGACCAACCGTTTCCGAGATAATATTAAATTTCTGAGCACAAAACTCCACAATCGTCAAAGGGGCAAACTTAACTATTCATCTCTCATTTGATGTGAAATTTCGGTTCTACGACAAAAATTCTTATTACCAAATTTGTAGTAAAATAAATTCTCTACAAGAAAGGTTCTATATCTTTATTTCGTAGAACCAACCATTACCGAGATAATATTAAATTTCTGAGCGCAAAACTTTCCCAAATCGAGAATTTATGGATTCTTTCCGCAACTGATCGCCCAAGTTTCGAATCCTCCGATGATCCGTCATAGTCTCGTCGCAGCGGCACGTTTCGCGGTAACGCCTGGCCAACTAACGTACGTGACCAGGTGAATATTCATGAGGCCATCTCTGCGGCTTAAAGCACACCTCTCATGGCACATTGTCGAACGTCTAGTAATCTGCGGTGGCCTGTACTGGTGGGTCACGTGGTAAGATTATCTGGTAGAAATTCGATCCCAACAGAGTTCATTAACCCTTTCCAGGACACTGTTTCTAAATTAAACTCTGCTTAGCTTCGAGATTTCTCAAGAAACCCGGGTAAGTATAGGCTTGCGCAAGAAATTTCCCTCGTGGCTGCGGCTTTATCGCACATGACGTCGTAGATACGATCAATTTGAAACGTTTCATAATGCAAAACATGGTGTGCATCATCTTGAGGTCCACATGAATGAAACTTTCGAAACTTTCATGATGTTCAATTGTATTTTATGTACAATAAATTATGAACATCTGCAGAAAGTGTTCTGAGATACCTAGGATATAACTCCTTCATGGACACTGTTTTAAATGAAATTGTACTTAGCCACTTCTTAACAAACCTACCTGGATAACCTTAGGTCTGGCCAAAACATTTCACTCGTGGCAACGGCTTAATCGCGTATGAATATATCGTATTACATAGGCAAATTAATTTCACAAACGTTTGATAGTACGAAACATACTGTACACATATTGAAGTCCACATGAAACTTTGGTAAACCAACAATGTAACGAGAGTCAGATAAGCTGAGACCTGCGTTAAAATTCCCCTCGTGGTAGCGGCTTAATCGCACACGAAAATATCGTACGAGATAGGCAAATTGATTTTGCAAACGTTTGATAGTACAAAACATAGTGTGTACCAATATATTGAAGTCCACATGAAACTTTGGCAAACCAACAATGTAACGAGATAAGTTTAGACCTACGTTAAAATTCCCCTCGTGGCAGCGGCTTAATCGCACACGAAAATATCGTACAAGATAGGCAAATTGATTTTGCAAACGTTTGATAGTACAAAACATAGTGTGTACCAATATATTGAAGTCCACATGAAACTTTGGCAAACCAACAATGTAACGAGATAAGTTTAGACCTACGTTAAAATTCCCCTCGTGGCAGCGGCTTAATCGCACACGAAAATATCGTACAAGATAGGCAAATTGATTTTGCAAACGTTTGATAGTACAAAACATAGTGTGTACCAATATATTGAAGTCCACATGAAACTTTGGCAAACCAACAATGTAACGAGATAAGTTTAGACCTACGTTAAAATTCCCCTCGTGGCAGCGGCTTAATCGCACACGAAAATATCGTACGAGATAGGCAAATTGATTTTGCAAACGTTTGATAGTACAAAACATGGTGTGTACCAATATATTGAAGTCCACATGAAACTTTGGTAAACCAACAATGTAACGAGATAAGTTTAGACCTACGTTAAAATTCCCCTCGTGGCAGCGGCTTAATCGCACACGAAAATATCGTAGGAGATAGGCAAATTGATTTTGCAAACGTTTGATAGTACAAAACATGGTGTGTACCAATATATTGAAGTCCACATGAAACTTTGGTAAACCAACAATGTAACGAGAGTCAGATAAGCTGAGACCTGCGTTAAAATTCCCCTCGTGGCAGCGGCTTAATCGCACACGAAGATACCATACCAGATAGGCAAATTGATTTCACAAACGCTTGATGGTAAAAACATAGTGTGTAGCAATATATTGAAGTCCACACGAAACCAACAATATGAGAGTGAATTTTATGAACAATAAATCATGGAAATCCACAAAAAGGTGTATGGTAGCCATGATTGTTGAGGGTCCGCGTGCCGGTCATAGGACGTAGTAGTACGTGGTCGAGCACGTATCAGACACGAGTCGCGACATCGTGTCGGTCGGTTGACGCGTTTAGATTGATGGCGAAAGGGGAGTCGCCGTGAAATGATATCCGTGCGAGCTCGAATGTTAATTAGCTGCATAATTAATGCCGTAGGAACGCGAAACTGGGGGTTGCTTAGAGCCTGTATCGCCATTGATAACGGTCCTCGATTTTTGTCCTTTTTTCCGCTTGGTTTTCCCTCCCCTTTAATGTCGAAGGGCGAGCGTTACGACCTCGATCACGCATTTCTACCGCTTATTTCGCCGGTCAACTGTCCCTTTCTACTTCTTCGAAACGTTGCACCCTGTGGTTTCGTCTGAACATCGAGACGTTGCGTCGAGTTGAACTGGTAGTTACGCTGCACAGTCGGGTCAATTTTGTGCTTTATAATTTGCTCGGGCTTGCTCGACTGCATCCCATAGGCGCTTATTAGACGAACAATTTCGCCCGCAAGGTGAGCGAATGTGCGTAACGAACGTTGCGCTTGTAAGTTACAAAGTTGCAATGGTTAATAACGCTGCAAGCCCGTCAGCTAATTTTGTTTCATCGACGATGCATTCTCTCTGAAATTCTCATCTTCTTTGACGCAATTTTCTGTAACCACGATTTATGTCACAAATTACTGGAATTAGCGTATGGAGTTATCCAGGAGCAAATGGACACATTCAGAATCGACCTCGAGATCAGCTTCCAAAACTCGTAATTCATAGAATATTTCTAACGCAAGAAATATCAAAAGATAGGTTTTAGGTCCCACATTTAGTATTACATTTACCCTTCTTTTGTCAGAATATTGTAGGGACAAGATGGTCGTCATATTCAGTTGGTCTTCTATGATCACTAATCATCACTTATGATGACCAATCGTCATAGGTAGATTATTAACTGTACTTGACGACCATCCTTTGATGACCAATCATCATAGGTAGATGACCAACTGTACATGACGACCATCCTTTGATGACCAATCATCATAGGTAGATGACCAACTGTACATGACGACCATCCTTTGATGACCAATCATCATAGGTAGATGACCAACTGAACATGACGACCATCCTTTGTCCCTACAAGAATCTTCAGACAAAAGAGTAAAATGTCATCATAGGTAGATGATCAACAGAAATATTAACTTATTTAGCTTCAATTTAAAAGTAAGTACATCTGACGTTGATAATGCTAGTGTTAATACGTTACAAATGTGTCAATACGTCACTAGTAGTAATATGAAAAATAAGGAATAAATATTTTTAAAATAATACTAATCCACATGTGGACACCTAACCCCAAGATCTTGCAATCTCCAAAGAAGCTTCCGTAACCGAAACACGCTCAAACCTTTATCAGACCCACAGCAAATAACAAGATCACTCTTTGCCCACGGATCGATACGTTCGAATCTCCGATCAGATTATTCACCAGTAAAAAATAGATCCCCGAAACTGATAGGAATTTTTTGACTCGCCATCCTCTATCCCGCAGGTGTATTTACTGGCGTGCCGGGCAAACCCGACGTTCGTGAAAAGGGGAAAATATGGTGGAGGGTAAAAAAAAAAGATCGGTTATATCCGCGTGCAACCGCGATTTCGGAAAAGCGCAGTGTCGTAGCTGGAAAATCGGGCAACGGTTTGGTGGCCCGCGCGGGAATAACGACCGCGATTGTACACCGTGCGGGATAAATAAACGGGTCGGTCGGTTTCGCTTTGATCATTCATTCCGGAAGCGTGCGGTCGCGTTCGATTGCCGTTCGGGAACGTGCCACGCCGAACGAATCGCCGTGAAGCACTAAATTGCGCTAAATGGCGGCGGGGAATGCGTTAACGCCTGATCTAACGCGTGGCCGCACGCGGTCCTACGGATAGAGCCGCCGCTAACGATTATCGATTGCGTGCCGACGGTCTGCCGATAATTATGTCGCCTACGGAATTTTTACTGATAATTCCCGCTTCTCTGCTTTGTTGGTTCCTCTACACTTATGTGGAGATATTTGGGGACTTAGAGATAGAGGTCTATGAGGTTTTCAAATATGGGAATTGAAAGAGGGGTTACGAATTGGATAATGGGATCTGGGCATATGTGGATTTCAGGATGTAGACATATGGATGATGTACTTGGAGAAATATGGATCTAGGGATATAGAGATCTGGGTCTAGTAGAAACCTAAGAAATTAGGAATTTGGAAATATTGGGGTGTAGGTCATAGAAATCTGGGAAATGAGGATTTGGTGTTACAGAGCTTGGGTAGGATTTGAGAAATTTGGAATTCGGGGACGTAGAAACCTAGATATGTAGAAATCTAGGAAACTAGGATTTGGCGATGTAGAGATTTGGTTACGTAGGAATTTAAAAATGTGAGATTTGGGGATACAGGAATTGAGCAATATTGTCATTTGAAAATGTGGACATAGACATCTAAGAAATGAGGATTTGTTGTTACAGAGCTTGGGTAGAATTTGAGAAATTTAGAATTTGGGGATGTAGAAACCTAGGTATGTAAAAATCTAGGAAAATAGGATTTGGCGATGTAAAGATTTGCTTGCATAAGAATTTAAAAATGTGAGATTTGTAGATACAGGATTTGAGCAATGTTGTCATTTGGGAATATGATCTGAACATATTTGGGACATGTGGTCAAAGAAATTTGACGTACTCAAAAACCGTACATGACGAACACCTAAATCAACAGTCAAAAAGTTCATCCCAATGTAAAACTAAATTAAAATTAATTATTCATGATGAAACCCAAGAACGACAGAGTTCACTCCGTTCAAATTTCTCAAGTTCACCAGAGCAAAAGATTAATATCTCGAATGGAAGAAGGTTGTTCTGACCCAGCTACAAGATTTCGATCGCGGTTATTCCAACTCTCCCTTCTTCTTTTCTTTCCCTTTCTGCCGTAGTTCTATTATATTATCAGGACACACGACGGGTTTTTCAAACTTCTCGGCCGATCCTCGAGTTGCTGGAACTTCCCTGTTCCGCGGACAATAAAAGCCCGAAGTGCTCGTTCAATCTTCCGGTACAAGCTGTCGTTCGATGAGCCAAGAACGCGTTACCTTCGTGATATCGATTCCAATTGACACGTACGTCTAGCTGGCCTGGATCACGTTTCACACCTAGAAGACACCTGTCGTACATACTTATTGTCCGACTTCGTGCTATCGCTTATGGAATCTTGGCCAACCAGCTTCGCGAATCTCCTGATGCGATCAGTCATCTTGCGCGGCTTAAAAATTTGTCAGGTACTTGTGGAGTTGGGCCAAACTTCAATTTGTGGATTTGGGCTTGATGGTACTTTGGACATTTTCGAATTTGATATCTGAGAACTCACTTCCTTTATTTTGGTTACTGGTGAGCTTTTGTAGGTGCAATGTGGTAAAGTAGTCTGGTGGTGTAATGATTAAATGATAATGAAAATGATGGGATTGTAGCAATATACAGAAGTAATGTGGTTACTGAGTTAGTTTGTGCAGTTCTCGATACTAGCAAGTTCTCAATTCTCTGTTTCTTAATTCTCAAATTGTTAACCTAGATTCCTACATCCTCAGATAGCTATATCCCTAGATATCGACATTCACAAATTTCTAGACCAAATATCTATATGCCTGTATACAAACCTGTCTATACCTCCAAACGTTCACATCCTTTCCCTAGATTACCATATCCCGAGTCCCAACATTTCCATATCCTATGTCCACATCCCTATTTCCCAAATTCCTATATCTCCAAATCCAGTAGCTCAGATACCTACATTTCTCAGTCCCTATATTTTCAAATCTCGACATCTCCACATCCCACTTTCCAAATCTCCATATCCTCTAATCCAGTACTCCCAATCCCCACATCTCAATTTTTCCAAATCCTATCTCCACTTCCCTATTTCCCAAATTCCTATATCTCCAAATCCAGTACCCCAGGTCCCTACATCTCCAAGTCCCTATATTTTCAAATCTCGACATCTCCACATCCCACTTTCCAAATCTCCATATCCTCTAATCCAGTACTCCCAATCCCCACATCTCAATTTTTCCAAATCCTATCTCCACTTCCCTATTTCCCAAATTCCTATATCTCCAAATCCAGTACCCCAGGTCCCTACATCTCCAAATCCCTATACTTTCAAACCTCAACATCTCCACATCCCACTTTCCAAATCTCCATATCCCCTAACCCAGTACCCCAAATCTCCACATCCCAAATCTCAATATTTCCAAATCCTATCTCCACTTCCCTATTTCCCAAATTCCTATATCTCCAAATCCAGTACCCCAGGTCCCTACATCTCCAAGTCCCTATACTTTCAAACCTCAACATCTCCACATCCCACTTTCCAAATCTCCATATCTCCCAATCCAGTACCCCTACTCCACATCCTCAAATCCTCATATTCTTACCTTCCAATCTCATAACCCGTACAGTCACATCAACTGTCTGAAACCCTAGATGTCCATGCCATCCTTCAACCTACTCCAGTAAAACGACAGTCAAGACCACATGTGAGCCACATATGGAGAACCGAAACCTACAATCAAGTTAGCAAAAATCAGTTACACTTGAACGGGCTATCGCTATGATTAACAAGCGACTAGCCGTTGGCGTTGTTTGACATTAGAGTAATGCACGTTGTAACGGCCGGTGTAATACGTGACCGAGTGTGAATTATACGACAAAGGGCCACGCCGGGAATCCGAAATGGCACTCGCGTCCCGCATGATTTACAAGCCGGCCAACCCGGGACAAAGAGAGAGCGCACCGTCGAGATTGAATCGTAGAAATGACAACGGGTCGCGTTCTACCGTAGGAAGTCGAACGGACGAACAAAGGAGTGCGACGCGTTCGCGAACTCGCGAAACTGATACGACGGGGGCTGATTTGTTGCCCGCAGCGACTGCGGGGCGGTTCCGAGGGCCGAAATACACCGCTGCGAACGGTGAGTCCTGCCTCGGGGGATATCGCTTAACCTAACCCTCTCAGGCGGGTCAATTTTAACCCTTCTTGCGTATGAACCTGTAGTTATCTAAATAAGGGTGACGACACTACCGACTGCGATTTCGCACATATTTTATGTGGTTTTGTAGAATTATATAAATGGGAGATGCTGAAAAATAAGGACAAATATTTTTATTTTAGGTTAATGTTAGGTTTACAGTTAGATGGAACGATATTAATGACATGACTCATTCTTTGACCTAACCTCAAAGACAAATAGACGTTCACAAGTTTTTGTTATGTGTTTATTTTATAGAAAATATTAATGCGTACCTGTTAGGTAGTCTTGCATTAATAAAATATACAAAAGCAAGTTATAAAATAATTTCTTAAAAATTTGTTAACTTGTTAATAAGTTCTGAATACAAGTGCATCGATACGCTTTCACTCGACGCATCTCCCGCCATTTTAACCCCAAAACAAAATGGCGGCAGCTCATAAGCTCCTGAGATCAGGTTTTCCTATTTTAAAATTAATTTCTACGAAACTATACTGATGTACATGCAAAATATATTCCTCTGAAATAAATTTAAAAAGAAATACCATTAAAAAGCAACAGTCTGCCATAAAATGCGAGTTAAATGACGGAGCAAAGATTTAACGACTAACGAGAAGCAAACATGGTGTCCATTTATTACGTTTCCGTTCGTGTAATTTACTGCTCGCGTATTATTACGTTCATCCCCGGAGGTGTGAAAAAGTTGCTTGTAAGCATTCGCGGATAAACGACACGGCAAATTCGAGACGTCATCGTAGCTCGCACGGCTTATCGGAACGCCATTGCTTCGCGTAACAATCTCAATCCCTCGGGAGTTGCATGCAGCGTCATGAAAATTCGAGGAGAGTAGATTTTATGCGAAAAGGGTGGGAAGGTAATAAGAAAAGAATGCAATAAGAAAAAGCAGGAAGCCGTGTGTAGCAGTCAGAGGTTCTCTGTGGCCACGGTTGAAAAAGGTCCCGGCGGTTAGAAAAAGAGGTCGACGGATTCGATAAAATGAGGTTTCCCCTCGATGCCGGGAGAGGACATTTAATTCACCCGCGAATTATTGCCGCTATTATAACGACTTTATTACAGTGTACGATGCATGGGGTTGTTCAACCTTCTGCACCGAGATTTATCACACGATTTCGCTTCACTGTCATCTGTGATTAATTAGATTGTTAATTGAAACGTTTCCTCGTTTCGTTGATTATGAAGTATAGTTGTAATAAATAGTCGAAGTCTGGTAGAATTACAAAGTAGCTGGGAGAAGATGGCGAAATACTGAAGTGATTAAGTGATGAAATAATGAAATAGTATAATGGATATATTAATGAAATATTAAAATGAAACGATAAAATAGTAATATAGGAAAATGGTCAAATCATAGGATAGCAAGATAGCAGGATAACTGAACAGCAACATAGTAAAATAGCAAAGTAACAAGACAGCAAAATAGTTAGGTAACAGAATAACAAAATGATGAGTAGTAAACTAACAATATAGCAATGTAGCAAAACGGCAATATAACAAGGTAGCTGAACAACAAAATAGCAAGATAATAAAACAGCAAAATAGTAAAGTATCAAACTGAGAAAATAGTAAAATATCAAACTATCAAAGTATCAAAGTATCAAAGTATCAAAGTATCAAAATATCATATTATCATTCTGTCACTCTATCAATTTATCAATCTATCAATCTACCAATCTACCAATCCACCAAACTACCAATCTACCAATCTACCAATCTACCAATCTACCAATGTATCAATCTATCAATCCACCAAGCTATCCATCCACCAATCCACCAATCCACCAATCTACCAATCTACCAATCCACCAATCCACCAATCTACCAATCCACCAATCCACCAATCCACCAATCCACCAATCTATCAATCTACCAAAAAAGTTTCACCAGCAAAACTTACTAGTAAGTTACCATACAGTGTGAAGTTCACTACACAAGCAGTCGTTAATTTAAATTCAAGATCTTAATCAACACCGCTATATACTCATACTAATTTCATTTCCATTTTCTGTCGCAGGTAAGCCCGACGCAAGCTGATCTAAAGGAACGTTACAGAAAGCAAATTAACGTAAGTAACAATTCAATGAAAATCTGGCCGGGGGATTGAAATTTCAGCCGGTCAAATAAGGTAGCCAAGTTTGTTACAAAGCGATCGTTAAAAATCTTTGCCGCAATCCCTTGGATGACATAATAACGGGTTCCAGTTCCGTTATACACAGAAGAAGACAAATGAACAGTTTTTCTTAAGAAAGAACCAGCACTACCTTTGTACCGGCCTAACTGTGTAATTTACGATTAAATCGCGAACACGCGAGTTCCTTCGCTCGCGAACACGAAATCTGAAGGTAGCCAATTCGAAGGCTCGTTGAGCGAAGAATTAAACTCGTCGAATAACGAATTGACTACTGAATTCGAAACTTTATAGGATCTTTATTGTATGCCAACTCTCTGTAAAAATAAAACTAGTTTTATTAAAGGAAGTTTGATGGGTTGTATTCGAGTTAGATGAACGACTCGAATAATTTCGATACTTTGAATAGTTCGAATCATTTAAATACTTTGAATAGTTTGAATCATTCAAATACTTTGAATAATTCGAATGATTGCAATTCTATAATAGATTAGAATAAATTGAATTCTTTGAATAATTCGAATAAATTCAGTACTTTGAATAATTCGAGTAATTTGAATTCTTTGGATAATTCGAAAAAATTCAGTACTTTGAATAATTCGAATAATTTTAATGTTTAAATGTGAGGAGAATTTGAATCATTTGAACATTCAAACTTGCATGAAATTCAAATATAAGGATAACTTTAATTATCCTAACATTTGCATGAAATTCGAATATAAGTAGAATTTGAGTTGGAGTAATATTCAAATATGTACACAATTTGAATTGCTACAGTATTCGAACACAAGTAATATTTGTACATTAGTAGAATTTAAACGATTCGAAAATTAATTTAATTTCGAACGGAAGAATTGCAATAGTTCAACTATTAGAATACGAGTAGTTTGAGTGTTCGAATACGACTAGAATTCGAATAGTTCGAGTATTCGAATATGAGTAGAATTCAAATAGTTCGAATATTCTAATGTGAGTAGATTTAGGATATGAGTAGCATTCGAATAATTCGAATATTATAATATGAGTAGAATTCGAATAGTTCTAATATTCTAATGTGAGTAGAATTCGAATAGCTCAAATATACTACTCTGAGTAGAATTCGAGTATGAGTGGAATTCGAATGTGAGTAGAATTAGGATATGAGTAGAATTCGAATAGCTCTAATATTATAGAACATGAATAGAATTCGACTGCGAGTAAAATTCGAATAACCCGAATATTTCGATACTCAAATACGAATAAAATTCAAGAACATAATTTAGTAAATTTAATTTCAAATACAAACAGAATCCAAATTATCCAAATACATAAACATAACCCGAATATTCCTAGTAAAATTTGAACCCGAATAGAATTTGAACGCGAGTACGTCGTTCACGGCCAATTAAGACGTCGGAGGTGAAATTGTTAACTGGCATCTCTATCATGAATGTATAATTAGTCACCTTTGACAGAAAATAATTCTAGTCTAGTAGGAAAGTGAATACAGCCACAAAGAGCTAATTACCCTGCTACTGTGTCGTCGTGCAATAGGCGAACTCGAAGACAGTGTATAACTGTATATACCTGAAAGATTAACTGCAGTTTGCTGTTGATATCGCTGGAATTCTGCTTTACTACACGAATCTGCAATTTCTTGATACGGCACGGTTATACGGCGAAGTTTACAAGCTAAACACCGACTGCAACTTGACTGGCAAGAGTACAGCTTTTGAAGTTACGCGTGTATTGTTTAATGGGGTGAGGATGACCTAATAAGACCTAACCCAGACCTCTTACAAAGAGAAGTTACGATCCTCTCTGAGCAGGTACTGTTTGAACGAAACTCCTCGGAGAACTAGCTAGTTTAAGGGCAAACAGTAAACGTTCGGCCATTGTTGCAAAAGATGCTGGAAAGCTCCTTTATCGAACGTATTCCTTTCTTTCGCCTACTTGATAATTATCGACTATTATCTTGCCTGAAAATAACTCGCAAAACTAGCTACTTATGAACACAGACTTATTGTACAACATTTGTGGATAATATTCAAAATATTAATATGTGACTATTATCTATGTATTATAAATGTAGCCCTGTACAGTGACATCTGAATCTACATTCATTGGACGTGCCTAACTTAACTTTCTTTATTCGTCTTCACATCGTACCAGCAATTATGAATGACATCTGGCTAGAAAATTAAAGATGTTAAGAGACATCTTGAAGTTAAAGGGGTTGTATGAGAAGCTTTAGCTTTGGTCAGTAAGAAATGTCTATAAATCTATATGAATTTATCTGTTTATCTGAGTCTGTCAAATCTGTATGAGCATGAATTTAAATGTCTGTTCAAAAATGTAGCAGAAAAATATAGCGATCAAAAATCTGGGAAGACCTAAGAAGGTGATAAACCCGCAAAAATCCGAGGATCCCGTAAATTGCGACGAAAGCTCCGTGTGACCGGGCAAAAGTCGCGAGTTCAGCAACAAAGTATCGCCATTAAGTTTGAGGTCTTTGTCCCGAGTGAAATCGACGGCGAGAATACGGACGTTTATTGTCCCAGGATTACCCTGGGCAAGCAACAAGAATTGCGGGTGGTTTCTGTTGTGCATCTGTCGTGAAACGTCAGTGTCCCTTTGTGCTAAACGGGTTAGGTTAAGGTCCGGTCTCTTTGCCTCGGGAATGGAATAAGATAAATTCGCGGCTACGAGTTAGGTTTTAGCTTATGGAGCTTAGGAAATAGAAAAACAGCGAAATGCTGAACAACTGCCGAAATTACCGCCTCCAAATAGCTGCAGGCTAGTTAACCGGCTAAATAGACTAATTGTGCGAACTCTATTCATGAGATACGAGACGTCGCAGTCACGGCTGGCATAGTCTTCAGGCATTGTATAATTGGTTCGCAATCGGGTCTTTGATAATTATAGAGTTAATGTAGGATTCAATGTGAGCCTGATTTGTGCGGTTTGAACGTTTTGCCCGATCGAATATGCATTTCTGTTTATCTACTGATTAGAGATTCTGCATTTGACTTCCATTTATAATTATATTTTTCATTGGACAAGAACCTTGTTAATTTTAACATATGTCATTTCTTAACTTGTCCAAACTATTTTGTATACGATTCTGTAATTAAATATTGTATATAAAGTAAGGAAGTTATATAAAAGTACATGAAAGTAGAAATAAATTTAATTAGTCGAACAAGATGATCTTGTAAATTGAAATTCCAGTAGCATAAACAGAGGAATGTATCGGACACGATCGTGCAGACCAAGTCGTAAGTGCTAATCAATTGCACTGACAATCGCTGTACACCGGTTTAATTAATTGACTAATTGTTATGCTAATTAGCGCTACTAAGTTCGAGCGTGTCCGTCCAATGGGAGTCGGTGGCCATCGGGAATCACTTCGGTAATCGACTAGCCAGGAAATTTCCATGCCGTACTCAGAACATCACCGGTGCATGAATATTCCAGTAATTTGCAGCAAACATTCCAACTTTAATTACGAACTCATTAAATACCATTACGATCTTTCCCTTTCGGAACCGATCGTGCATCAAAGGGGTGGAAATTCCTTGCACGGGATTTTCAAGGTAATTTTGCTTCTTTTGTTGGCGAGATATCGTTTTCAAATAACATACTCGGGAAAGTTATATCAAATTCGTGGATGTTTTTGAAATTTATGTAGTTTGTAGATTAGGTGAAATTAGGGGTAGTTTAAGTCATCATTTCGTCGGTTTCGAATTTTTTTAAAAGATATGCGTTTTTGAAGACCATAACTTTTATTGATGTTCATAGAAGGGAATTCAATAAACAAATTTTTATTTTTAGTTAGTGAGAGATATACAGACAAAATTGACTTACAAAGTCATGTAGTTCTAGTAAAATGAGGGGTAGTTTAAGTCATCATTTTATTGATTATTGATTATTATTAACCATTTTTACTTTTGGCGGGAAAACTTATGTAGCTCAAACTGTAACTAAAACAGTGAGAAAAATGACATCAACTTATAACACGTTTATGAAACTTACATACTGTGTAAATTATGCAAAATTAAGGGTAGTTTAAGTCATCACTATCTTCTTTGTTCAAAAGATATAAGACCCTGCACCACAACTTCCTCTGAAAACTCATGCTATAACTGCAGTTGTATTTCTGAACTCTCCACCTGAAATCAATGCGAAAAGTAGATATAGTCCACAGGAAACCACTTATAAAATTTAATAAGTTTCAAAGTATCCGATGAAATCTGCAGATCTAAAATAAATCTCACGACTTTAATTTGATAAAGAAAGTTCAAGGACCCACATTCCTCATATTCTAGCACAAAATGAGCTGAATTTTGAACAGGAAATGAATAATAAATCTCCCAAGGAATATTTAGTCGTCGAAATTCGATGGAACATATCAGACAAAAATGGATCCTAAACCGGATCTGTAAGTTGCTCCCTTTTTCCACGGGAGTAGCAATATCGGGAAACTTTGCTACACTGGGTGAGGCTCGTATCAAGGATATTCGGGTTCCTGGAAGGTGCTGGAGCGGGTCTCGATAGCACTCATGCCTAAAATGAAAGTTCCTACTCGACTTCATGTCCCTCTTCACGAAAGCATCATGATATCAAGAGCCACCATTAATTTTCATCAACTTTTGAAAGCTTTTCGTCTCCTTTGATTTTATCTGATATTTTTGCAAACTTCTTTGCACATAATGCGGACCTTTTTGAACGCGTAATGAGATCGTGGATTGTCCAGGAATTGGTTTCATTGGATTTCCGTGATGGGATCGATGTCACAGAATTCTCGAGAGCGTGTTGTTACCATGATCGGCAGCTTTGCGTATGACACGCGTGCTTGAACCTCGAATTTCCTCACGTAATAACTGAAACAGAATGCAGGGCCAACGTATCAGCAGCGGCTATCTACGTCAGGAAATTAACCAGGCTGCTAACCTACATTTCCCTCGCTACTGTCACTGACATCGATGGCTCGTTCGGGGTTAACGTCCATGAAAATGTGCATGGAATTGAGGCTGTAAATTTATCTAAAGATACGCCCTCCACAAAATTCGTTACGAGCTATCGTCGGAACATTCTGGCTGACTTACGTGATCTGGTGAGCTGGGATTTGTTTAAAAAAAAAGGGGAAGATGGTTTTTATGATTTTGATAATTACATTAGTACTGTTATTGCAGTTTTCGAATATTAGGGTTAATGCATAGACAAATTTATGTATTAATTTAGGAATAATTAGGGGTATTTTAAGTCATCACTTCGCTGATTTATAATTTGTTTGGAAGATAGGAATTTTTGGGGACGCTTGTTGTGAATTATTTTGACATGTGACACGTGGAGTTATGAAATTAAAGTTACTGAACGTGTGGGTTAATATACGAGGAAAGTTTATTTAGATATTATGTAATTTAGGTAAAATTAGGGGTAGTTTAAGTCATCACTTCGTTGATTTATAATTTGTTTGGAAGATAGGAATTTTTGGGGACGCTTGTTGTGAATTATTTTGACATGTGACACGTGGAGTTATGAAATTAAAGTTACTGAACGTGTGGGTTAATATACGAGGAAAGTTTATTTAGATATTATGTAATTTAGGTAAAATTAGGGGTAGTTTAAGTCATCACTTCGTTGATTTATAATTTGTTTGGAAGATATGAATTTTTGGGGACGCTTGCTATGAATTATTTGGACATGTGACACGTGGAGTTATGAAATTAAAGTTACTGAACGTGTGGGTTAATATACAAGGAAAGTTTATTTAGATATTATGTAATTTAGGTAAAATTAGGGGTAGTTTAAGTCATCACTTCGTTGATTTATAATTTGTTTGGAAGATAGGAATTTTTGGGGACGCTTGTTATGAATTATTTTGACATGTGACACGTGGAGTTATGAAATTAAAGTTACTGAACGTGTGGGTTAATATACGAGGAAAGTTTATTTAGATATTATGTAATTTAGGTAAAATTAGGGGTAGTTTAAGTCATCACTTCATCGTTTTAGAATTATTTCAAAAGATATGGGTTTTTGAAGATGGTGATTTTGGTAAAATATTGTAACGTGATGTGCGAGTGGTATTATTGACATTATTGACTATCAGAATGAATATTTAGAAAATGTTGATGGTAGCATTATGTAATATAGGTAAAATTAGGGGTAGTTTAAGTCATCACTTTGTCAATTTTCAATTTATTTAAAAAATATGTGTTCTTGAAGTTCGCGAACACTTGTAATACAATATAACCTACAAAAGAAGTAGTATCACTAAAGGTATTGACTATCAAGATTAATATAGAAAAAATTAATGTAAGTATTGCATAATTCAGGTAAAATTAGGGGTAGTTTAAGTCATCACTTTGTCGATTGACACTTCGTTACAAAAATATGATAATATATGAAAAAGTTGTAAATTAAAAAATTTAGAGTATCAATAACTGACTCAACGAATATTTACCTTGATTAGAAAAAGATAAATAGGTGGAATTGTTCTCCAACCCTTAATCCAACCATAAATTATAAATATTCGAATATTGTCTGAAAGTTTGTGATAGTCTCCAGCCATAAATTCTATGGCAAAACCTGCCAGAACTCGGCAGAAGCCCATAAACTACTAAAGATACAGTTGTCGTTCTTACAAAGGTACGCACGTTATCTTGCAGCAACACCGGCACGTGACTTTCGACGCAGTACCAAAAACCCGCGTCCATTTTGCAAATCGAGCGAGATAACCCCAGAAACAAAAGCAACGCTGTCTAAATTCATATTAGGGTTGCTTACGCGGTTTTTGCGTTCCTGGACCAACGTGCAAACTTTTCTTTCGCGACGGCCCTCCGTGACTCGAATCACGCCATCCACTTCCGCTTCCGTTAGCTCGCGACCCGACCCGACGAAAATTATGCGAAGAAGCTTCCTACGGAGATTCAAAGTGGCGCTACCGGTGGTAACTCGTTGGAAAAAGCCACTCTGAAATGGAATTTCGACGAAGGGACGGGAAAACTTTCCGATCGAACGGAAAAGACGAGTCCGGCCTCGGCAAAAGTGACCTGATTACGAAAGATGGACGGAAAGCGAACGTTAGGCGACCAAACTACGTTACTGCCGCCATCTCCGTACTCTTCGATGCCTCCAGTATTTGCGAACGTATTTCAAAAAGTGCACTCATTTTTTTACCTTCAAAAATGTGAAGAAATTTTGGACACTTCATTTTTAATAAATTAATTTTTGGAGGTTAGGTATATTTTATTTCTTGTGAGAAAGGACAGGAAATTTTGAACGATTTATTTTTCAATAAATTAATTCTTGGAGGTTAGGTATATTTTTTTTTGAGACAATAGGAAGGAATTTTAAATAATTCATTTTTAATAAATTAATCTTTAGAGGTTACATATATTTTAATTTTGGAGATAGATAGAAATTTTAAACGATTCATTAATAAAATAATCTTCAGAGGTTGTGCATATTTTATTTTCCGAGACAGCAGTCAAGAAGGAATTTCGAGCAATTCATTTTTAATAAATTAATCTTCGGAGGTTGTACATATTTTAATATTTGATACAAGAGACAAGTAATTTCGAGCAATTCACTTTTAATGAATTAGAGGTTATACATATTTTATTTTCCGAGAACAATTTTCTATATAAAATAAAGAACGTGTGTATAATTGACAATCTGTTATTTGACAGATGATTTTTTTAACTTCAAAAGAATATTGAATTTTTAGAAATGATAATATAATAAATAAGTAAAATTCGTGATGTAAAAATTAAAGAAAATTTGAAGACAAGAGTATGAAGTATTAAGCAATAATATAACAGAATAAATAAGTAAAATTGATGAAATAAAAAATAAATAAATAATTGAAGAAAGATGTATAAAGTTCATAAATATTCAGTGTTTATACATGCGTTATGTGAATGATCTTCGAAACGGCAATTACATGTCTGTTCCATGAAATTTAATATCGTGTTAGTTGTTTAAACGAATGAAAAATTCCTTGAATCGCACCGTAGCCCGTTTCAAAGAGGCATTATGAAATTTCGCGAGTGTGCTCGCACTATGCTCCCTTTTCTCGTTCATACCTTTCTCTTAAAAATAGCTCTCGTCCTTACGATTCAGAAAATTTCATTCCTCCACAAGAAAGGGATGCATCTCACACTTTCGTTTCACCCGATCGTCGAATTGAAGTGGTTCCTTCCAGATTTTTTATTTTTTTCCTTATTTGTGTGCTGTTTTATCGTTGGGACGATTGTCTGTCGAAATGCGAAATTTATTTAATATAAAGCTGTTATTGATACGACACATGTGGAAGAAATAAGTCCTCTTTCTTATTTTTACAGTTTCTGTACATTTTTACATTTTTAGAAGTTTAGAATGATGGTCATTTTGTAATTTGATAATTTGCTAAATGAATAATTGAATAATTGAACAATTGAACAATTGAATACTTGAATATTTGAATACTTGAATACTTGAATACTTGAATACTTGAATACTTGAATACTTGAATACTTGAATACTTGAATACTTGAATACTTGAATACTTGAATACTTGAATACTTGAATACTTGAATACTTGAATACTTGAATACTTGAATACTTGAATACTTGAATACTTGAATACTTGAATACTTGAATACTTGAATACTTGAATACTTGAATACTTGAATACTTGAATACTTGAATACTTGAATACTTGAATACTTGAATACTTGAATACTTGAATACTTGAATACTTGAATACTTGAATACTTGAATAATCGAATAATTGAATAATTGAACAATTGAATAACTGAACAATTTAATGACTGAACAATTGAATAATTGAAAAATTTAGAAATACAACAATTTGCAAATTTACAAATCATAAAACTCAAAAATTGTTAAATAATAATTGTAGAACTTCAAAGATTCAAAAATGTGGAACCATAAAATCATATTAATCAGAGATATAATAATTGAAAAATACAAAAGCTTAAAAACTTGATATAATTTCTACCAAACCAAACTTCATAAAATTTAATTCTGACAACATAAAACCCGCAAACGTCCAAACGAATAAACCTCCCTATTAATTTTAAACAGTAAACTTCATACTCTACGAGTGTTAATCAACTAAAACGAAAGAAGTATCATTAACCCGTATCAATTTATCCATAAGTCGTTTATTTCTGGCGTACTTAGCTGATACAAAGGAAAAGCAACAAAGAGAACGGTAGCATGGTAAGATGGTGTATCTGGTAAGGAACGTGTTTGATATAAGGGGTTGCCAAATTAAACAAGAGCCTAAGGGTCGCTCTTAATTTGTGCGCTGAAGTAATTCAACCCTTTCCCTATCCCGTTCATCCTGGCTGCTCCGTTTAAGCAAGAATTACCTTCTGTCTGCAGCCGGAATCCTTGTCGAGGATTTCCACGTTGAAAACCGCTTACGTTTAAAGCCCCGGGCAAAGAAGAGTGGGATGTTCAACTTTTCCCGCGTGGAATAATCGAATCGTTCACCGACCGATGATTACCTTTCCCGAATCGCTTCGTGTCGAATTTTCATTCCTTGTTTCTGTGCCACGCCAACTATCGAACGAGTTTGCTCGATGGATCACTGACTACGGTGAGCAATAAACATTTCATTCTGTTTTAACCTATTTCGCAACTATTCAAGCTGCTGGAAAGTTTTGCAATTCTATTTATGTAGGTAAAATTATGTAACATTAGATAGTACTGGTATTGCTGTTAACTTTTGATATTTAATTACATTTTACCTCAATTCTGTAAACCAGTGATAAGTCAAAGGCTAATGTAGCTGTAATTCTGACACATTCACAGAAGCTATTAAACTTAATACCTGAACTATTTGATCAGGATAGTCAATATTTATAACAAAACAAAGGATTACCATCATCTCGGGATGAATATTTTAATGGAATATTCAACGAACAAACGCAACAAACAGAAAATCCCACTTATAATACTATGATCCAGTTTAATGGAAACGATCGAATGCGACTGGTTGTATTTGGAAAACATCAGGACAGTGAAAAATTCCGGCTGACGGCAGAAATATCGCCGGTGGATGACACGTGTGATCAGAAGAGCCATAAAACACTGCGCGAAATAACCTGTCGATTAATGTACACAGACGAAAATATTTGAATCTGTCGGATATTAGCGCGTGCGCGCGATGATTTACGAGCGCTTTTTGCGCGGGCTACGGGACTGCAACTACGAGAAATTTATTTAAACTGCGAGATCGTTTATGCGCGTAGCTGGAGCTACCGTTTAGATTATCAAACATCGCGTTGAAAATAATCTGTCAATGTTTCGAAAATACACCTATCGTTTTCCGTGTCGTTTCATCAGTCGAACACTTGTTCAAACGGCTATCCGAATAATAGTCAAATAAAAATGTCAGTTTCGTGCTTTTTTGCCTGTCAATAACACGGAAAGTAATTTTATCGAATCGAATTTTTTTCTAGCGAAATTAAGGGAGAATTAAAATTGTTGGGTGTTTAGCAACGAAATAAGAGATTGTATAGAAAAAGAGGTACTGAGATTTTTAGTTCGTTGGACAAGAGTTACCGATGTCAAAGGGGTTGTGTCAGAAGCTTTACATAATTAACTGGAATTTCTGCATTAACAGGTTTATAAAATATACACATGTTAGTGTATGTATTAATTAATTTCCGTGTTAATTCAGTTTCTATACCAATGAATTCTTGTATCAATTAGATGTCTATATTAATTAAATTTCATATAAATTTCTGTGTTGATTCAATTGTATTATCAATTAATCCTTCTATTAATTATATTCCTATAAAATTAACATTGATTAATTTTCACATCAATTAATTTCCAAATTAATTATAATTCTATA
Source organism: Megachile willughbiella (assembly GCA_945859595.2). Classification (NCBI taxonomy): domain Eukaryota; kingdom Metazoa; phylum Arthropoda; class Insecta; order Hymenoptera; family Megachilidae; genus Megachile; species Megachile willughbiella. The sequence continues at coordinate 8,810,439 of OX243807.1, forward strand.
GTAACATTCACAATATGATTATATTTCTTATAAATTAATTTCTGCTTTAGTAATTAATTAAAACAGAATGATTCCTGCGTAACAATTTTGCACAACCATAATGTCAAAGGTATGATTTATTTGGGAACGTACAAACCTAAAATTAAGCAAGATTCTCGTTCAAAGCAACAATTAAACTAGCTCGAAACAGTCAATTGAAATTGTTGATTGTTTATACCATCCCAGGAGATTCTATCCGAGTAACAAAGGAATCCAGTTGGAATTCAATTAATTCCAAGTTGACGTACAAACTGCTAATCGTTTTTACTAGTCAAAGTGGAATTATTCATAGGCATTGCAATTACAATAACTGCATAAAGCTGAGAATTTCCATGCAGCATGATTAAGGAAGTCGACAGATCCGTGTGTAGCCGAGGAGAGCGAATCTTCTCGACTGTTGCCTTGTGCTACTCTCCTGAATACGCTAAAACATTCTGCCCGTGAGAATCGCGAGGGAACTTGAATTTGTGTAAACAAAGGGGAACGACGGAAACACGGTGAATGCCGGTAAAGATGGAATAAACGGGAAACGGAGGAGGGAATCGTAACGAGCTAGATACAACAATAAAACGAATCGATAAATAAACAAGATGCTAATACGAGTGACAATCTAGGGTGAAGAACTCGAAGCTGTTCGAGATCTCAATTTAGGGAAATCAAATTTGGAAATTTTTCAATTTTACAATCTTTGGTCGAAGATTGTACAATTTTTAATTGTCTCAAATTTCAAATTGTAAAGTTTATAATTTTTCCATTTTACAATTTTTGCTTCAAGCATATACAATTTTTAATAATCTGAAATTCCAAATGTTGAAGTTTATAATTTTTCTATTTTAGAATCTTTTGAGAAAATATTTGGAAATTTATCATTTTTCAATTTTGCAATCTTTGTTTGAAGCCTACACAATTTTTAATTGTTAGAGATATCAAATTTTAAAGTGTATAATTTTTCTAATTTTTCTACTATGTTTAAATTTCTGAATTTCTAAATTTTTGAATCTTGAAATTAACAAAATTCCGAAATTTTTCAACTGCAGTCAAGTTCGAAAATTCGCAAATTTTCGAATATTCAAATTTGCAAGGTTCAGTACTCCCGTGTTTATATGTTCACGAACCAAAAACGAAGTAATGACCAATCATATTTCTCCCGCATCGGCAATTTCCCTAGGGAAGTGAATCATGTTCGCGGGAGTACACATATATCAGAAGTGATTCGAAGTGATTACAAGCCCATCACCGATCAACGCTGGCTTGCTACAAGGGAACAATGTAGAAGAGCTATTTATCATGCTGCGAGGAGACGTTATCAGGATTACATCTAATTATTCGAAGCGGCAGATTGGGAAGGATGTTACTCCGGAAACGGGATTAACGCGTGTTCAAATCATCTCTTCCATCTGCGTTGATGAAAAGTTCTCGACTCAATGAAACAAGGAACAATTAATCCTTGTATTTATACAAATCTTTATTATTTACTCCCTTTAATTTAACCCCTATAATCTAAAGTAACAGATATTTAAATAAAATTGTTATTAAATTAGGTTATGGTAGGTACCAAATCAATATAAAAAAAAGTTGTTAAAAATCTTATTATAAAGCATGGTTGTCCAAAAGTGATCTTCTACAATGAAATAAACCTGAAATAGTCTTATTATAAAACGAAATAAACCTGCTATAAGATAAACCTGAAATAGTGTTATTATAAAATGAAATAAATCTGAAATAATTCTAACCTCGAATAGTCTTATAAAATAAAATACATCTGAAATAATTCTAACCTAAAATAAAATATACCTGAAACAATCTTATTATAAGGTGAAATAAATCTGAAATAGTTCTACACTGAAATAAAGTAAACCTAAAATAATCTTATCCTAAACTAGTTCTCCTAATATCATATTGAGACGCAAATTCCACCCCAATACATAAAATACAATAAATCTGAAATAACTCCAAGCTAAAATAAAATAAATCTGAAACAGTCTTAGTGTAAGGTGAAATAAATCTGAAATAATTCTAACATGAAATAATTTTATCCTAAACTAGTCCTCTTAATATCATATTAAGACCCAAATTCCACCCCAATATATAAAATACAATAAATCTGAAATAATCCTAACCTAAAATAAAATAAACCTGAAACAGTCTTACTATAAAATGAAGTAAATCTGAAATAAAATAAACATGAAATAATTTTACCCTAAAATACTCCTCCTAATATCATATTGAGACCCAAATTCCACCCCAATACATAAAATACAATAAATCTGAAATAATTCTAACCTAAAATAAAATAAACCTGAAACAGTCTTACTATAAAATGAAGTAAATCTGCAATAAAATAAACATGAAATAATCTTACCCTAAAATACTCCTCCTAATATCATATTGAGACCCAAATTCCACCCCAATATATAAAATACAATAAATCTGAAATAATCCTAACCTAAAATAAAATAAACCTGAAACAGTCTTACTATAAAATGAAATAAATCTAAAATAAAATAAACATGAAATAATTTTACCCTAAAATACTCCTCCTAATATCATATTGAGACGTAAATTCCACCCCAATACCCAGTCACGAAGTATCTAGTACATGATTACCCGTTAATACCCAGTTTAGAAGAAGGTATTTATCCCTAAGTACTAGTGGCAGGTATTAATCAATTTCGCTCGTTAAACTACCACGACCTATGTCCATAATTCCGCAGAAGTAGCTTTAGCTCTGATCCGTCTTATTCCCTAGATCGTCGGTGGCACTATTAGAAAAGTCGATCAATTATTTGCGAGTAGCTTTCAACGCTGCGAGCGAGTACAATAACTCGAGCCAACTTATAAGCTGATTTCAAACCTCGCAAGATTCCTGAGGCAAAGCCGTTGCGAAAAAAAGTTAATGGAAGAAGCCTCGAACACCGAGGCTCTGTTCTTTTATCGATCATGCAAACAGCTACTCTTAATGCTCCTGTTTAATTAACCACACTCGATATCCTCAGCTCTTTTTTCCAAACTTACCAAGATATTCGCAACTTATCAGTTTCCTCTTTGACTATGTAAGTTTCCCATTATTCCCTTCGGAGAACTTCTAATCGTACAAGTACGAATAAAAGTGGACACGGCCTTGTTGAAGGCTGATTATAATTTCGAAAGTTTTAATTGGATACCTCGTTTTATGTTGCCGGGTTAATTATCCACGCTGGATTGCGATAGACAAGCCTTCTGAGGGCATAGATGTGTAAAATTTATAGCTTATGGTACTTTGTCTCTAGATTTACGGAACCCGTCAAATTGACGGAGCTCTTATTTTAAACTTGTTCAGAAATTTTTGTAAAAATGTGTGTCCACTTTCGCCAAGTTATATCACATATCCCCAATTTATTTATTTTTCTACTTTAGTTCAAAATCATCAAACGTCCGTAAACCTAGTGTTAATGGCCTCCGCAGTCAAGCCAGGGGTTGACAATATTTTTGAATTAATTTAAATAAACTTTCACGAAACAATTCAACGTGTGAAGATACACAAACAAACGGAACAATTGCATTTTTAATACAACTTTGTGTAATTATTAAAACAACCCCCTACGTTCACACACATGTGCGGCTACAAGTGCTAATTGTATCTTTCTCCAAAATATAATTTGTGAAAAAAATAAGAACTATTAACTGGTACTTGGTAAATGATCTTTAGATTGAATTGAGCGAAAAATGCGTTCGGTTGATGCAGTCCGCTCGGGGATGATTTTCAGCCGGGCGCAAAATGGATGAAATGAAATAACGAGCAAAATGTGCCTATAAATTTGTTCGCGTTATTGAATCGCTTGAGCGCGATTGTTTTTCCTCGTAATTAAATACGCACTCGAATTGCATTCTTCTGTTCCTGAAATTAATGATACAAGTCTAATTTGGAAACGTTTCAATCTTCGAACGAAAAATAAGTTAGTTTTAAAACCCAGTTTAATTTTCGGTGATAAATAAATCGAGAGTGAAAAAGTCGCTTGACAAGTTCATTATTAACTACCCCGGGAAATTTATAATTGCGAACAACGAATCGTTTGGATGCGCGTTATAATTAAATATCGTTAAACGATGGTAATAAAATAGCTGGATTAAATTGAAAAATTTTAATCGTCGAGGTTAACTTGGAAGAAGATCGAATGTCCGGTTTTCACCAAAGGGTGAATTTCAGGATTAATCCCCGGAAGTCGTCGGCAGAGATTGTTTTTAATTAGAAGAAACCCATGGAAAATCAGAACGCGAAGTTTTTTCCTACGTTTCGTACGGATTTCACCCCCACCATAATCACCCCCCTTCGCTCGCTTTCAAGCACTTCAATTAGATTTCTTGACAACGAGAGCGGAGCATGTCCGCGAGACACACGTGCGTGTGACGTGCAGTTCCCTCAAGTTTAATTAAAGCCAAAAATGGCATTTTTCTTCGACTTCGCTGCAAACTGCAGTTTACAGCAGGTTCTGACGCGGGGATATGACGTGCCGCGTGTCGAATCCCCTTTGAGACGAACGTCTGAAATGAAACCGCGACGAACAATTGAATAACGGTGAACCGCAACAAATACAGGGTTGACAAATTTTAGAAACTTTTAATAACGCGATTAATTTCGGTTTCTTGAATTCTATTTCTTTGGAAAGTTTCGAAATTTAGGGTTTGAGATTTTTCGAGATGTAGAATTTGAAGAAGATGAGGAAGATAAGTGACCTGAGAAATTTATGGAATTTGTGGAATTTGAAGAATTTTAATAATTTAAGGAATTTTAGAAACTTAAAGAACTTTAGGGTTTCGAGAAATTGTAGGAATTTGAAGAATTTGAGAAATTCTGAAAAGTAGTTGAATTGGGACTCTGGGGAATTTGGAATCTGAGAAATTGGGAAGCTGGGGAGTTGAGAATCTGAGGAATTGGGAATCTAGGAAATGGGGAATCTAGGGAATTGAGAATATAGGGAATTGGGATTCTAGGGACTTGGGAATGTAGGGAATTGGGGATATAGGGAATTGGGAATCTTGGGATTTGGGTATCTAGGGAATTGGGAATCTAGGGAATTGGGAATCTTGGGAGTTGGGGATCTAGGAAGTTGGGAATCTTGGGATTTGGGAATCTTGGGAATTGGGAATCTTGGGAATTGGGGATCTAGGAAGTTGGGAATTTTGTGATTTGGGAATCTAGGGAATTAAGAATCTTGTAAATCGGAGATCTAGGGAGTTGGGAATCTTGTGAATTGGGAATGTAGAGAATTGGGAATATAGGGTAATTGAGATTCTAGGGAATTATAAATGTAGAGAATTGGGAATATAGGGAATTGGGAATGTAAGGAGTTGAGAATGTAGGGAATTTGGCGATCTAAAGAATTGTGAAGTAACAATTTGAGAAATATGGAATGTGAGAAATGGGAATCTGAAGAATAGTCATTTTGATGAATATGGAATTTGAGAAATGGGGAATTTAGAGTATAGGGATCTAGTAGTATCTTGGTGAACAAGAAGAAGAAATTGTAGAAATAGTCCAGAGAACAGTGTCCAGAATACCCATCGCCCTAACCTCTCATTACGAGTGAAGTAAACAACCTTCATATTCAAATACGAAACACCGTGAACAATGAAAGCACCCATGCTATTTGCACTTAATCGCTTTAAGAATTCCCTTTAAGAATATGCATTTGCACGTTCCATTCATCAATATCATTATCATTTACTCTAGCCGGCCGCCAAGGTCTCTTTTTATCAGCGGGAATCGAAGAGAAAGAGGGTTTTTATCGCATGGAAATGAAAGGCAAATGCACGAACCGCGTAGATCCACTTTGCCAAGGTGAAAAAAACGTCGGTTCCAGAGGAGGAGGTTTCGACAGTGTGTCCTCCCCGCGACGTCGACCGGGGAAAAATAAATAATCCTAATTGCGGGTGAATGGGCTCGCCATGATGAGAAAGAAGAAAATAAGAGCGGTGAAACCGGGACGGTCCCTGCTTCCAGACAATACCCGTCTGCTGCTCTGTTCCCAGTTTTTTTTTTTCTTTTTATTTCTTCCTCCCTACCAAACGCCATTTTCCTCTCTTTTCCTAGTTGCTGGCCCTCTGATAATTTCACTAATTATTTATTCAGCTGGCCGCACGCGAAGTAGCGTGGCTTGTATACGCGCCGATATTACACTGCTTTCTTTCGGTAACTTCTGTTCTTGGGATTTGCAGATTTTACTGGGGAATTTTCAATTTATTGTTTTTTATGGATATGTTATGTTATTGAAGAAAAAGAATGACAGAAATTAAATAATTATTGACGGGAGGTCCATTAGTTTAGATTGTGAATTCGCTGCATTCAGAGGTACCTAAATTTTAATAACACGGTTTTAGAATTTCTCGAATTCCCTAGCTTTCTTATTTGCATAAATTCCACGTATTCCTCAAATTTTCTATTACGGAAATTCAAGGTTACCCAAATTCCCGAATTCCTTATTTCCAAATTGCACGTTCCCCAAATTCCACATTCCCCATTCCTTATTCCCCGAATTCCACATCCCCCAAATTCCACATTCCCCAAATTCCTCATTTCCCAAATTCCACATCCCCCAAATTCCACATTCCACATTCCCCATATTCCACATTCCCCAAATTCGACATCCCCCAAATTCCTCATTTCCCAAATTCCACATCCCCCAAATTCCACATTCCACATTCCCCATATTCCGCATTCCCCAAATTCGACATCCCCCAAATTCCTCATTTCCCAAATTCCACATCCCCCAAATTCCACATTCCACATTCTCCATATTCCACATTCCCCATATTCCACATTCCCCAAATTCGACATCCCCCAAATTCCACATCCCCCAAATTCCACATTCCACATTCCCCATATTCCTTATTCCCCGAATTCCACATCCCCCAAATTCCACATTCCCCAAATTCGACATCCCCCAAATTCCTCATTTCCCAAATTCCACATCCCCCAAATTCCACATCCCACATTCTCCAAATTCGCCGAATCCCCCAAATTCCCCAAATTTCGCAGTTTTCTATTAACAGAATCCTATTTCTCAGTATTCAATTACGTTCACACATAAAATTATTACATTTCACGCAGCCTCGATCCACCCCCCGGGACGGTATCATAAAATAAAACGAATTCGCGGTAAAATTAGAGGAGCTTGTCAGAATACGAGCGCGACCGTTCGCATATGAAATTCAGCATGTCCCGTACGTTATTTGATCAATATTCTGAAGTTAGACGGAAACGTTTCCGGTCCGAGATCGAATTTTGCGCGACCGCACCGACGAAAATGAGACGAATTAAATCCAGCTGAACGCGAAACTTTGCCGTGCATCATTCAGAAGTCACAGAAAGCGTGTGTTTATGTTGTATCAACGAGAACTACGAGCCCCGCACGATGGAATCGTTGCTAAACTTATTTAACGGCGGACCAGTCGCGTCCGTTTCCCGTTGCTATCCAAATTTGCATGGTTAACAGTACAATATTTAACTACGTAACAACCCTGATGCCGGAATGCTCCATCAACGTAATTACGCAGTAAGGTTCTCCTGACCTTTCCTTCAAATTTATTGTTGTTTTTACTCTCCGCAATTTGCTGGACTGCTCGATACAAAAAGTATATCTTTACTCTTTAATTATTGAAATTTTATCATTTTAATAGCGTGCAAATTTATTTTATATTGTTACATTATTGATACTTTGTAGACACATAATTCTAGGTATTTTTAGATATTGGTTGATAATGAATTATTTGCTGCAAGGGACGCTGTTTGGTTGCTCCTATATTTATTCCTTAATTATTGCAACGTTAATATCGTACAAATTCATTTTATATTATTACATTATAGATACTTTGTAGACACATAATTCTATGTATTTTTAGATATTGGTTGATAATGAATTATTCAAGGTGATCGCTTCTATATTTATTCCTTAATTATTGCAATTTTATAATGTTCATACTTATCCTGCAAATTGTACTTTACACTTCTATGGAATTGTACTGTGGACATTTTTAAATGTTAGTCGACGAATTATTTGCCATGAGTGTATTTAACTGCTTCCATATTTATTCGTTGATCATTGAAATTTTATAATGTACATACTCGTGCAAATTTATTTTGCATTACTGTGAAAATCGATTGTGGACATTTTCAAGTGTTGATCAATAAAGAATTATTTGCTACGACCGAAGATATTAATTTACTTTCATATTTATTTGGTTGTTATTGAAATTTTTTAATATCAATATTGTGCAAATTGTACATTTTGTACTTTCCGGGGGATTTTTAAGTGAATTGTTTGCGCTGGATGTTTATTTGATAACACGATTAAACATCCCGTTGCTGATCACACAAAATATTGCAAGAATTTTTATTTGTATCGACAGCAATTTTGGAAGTGGAGAAATTGGGGGTTGTGAACTAGTGGATATAATTTGTGGACACTGTTCTAGGGATATTGCATTTGAAAGTTTTGGGGTGGAAATTTGGGGTGGGAATTTTTCAAAAATCCTACAATTCACCACAAACAATTTAACCCAAATACCCTTAAAACCCAGAAATCTAAAAGTCTGAAAAATCCGTGTTATTCTAGATCACGTGACGGCAACCTGCGGCTCAGTAGAAACTTGTGGCTCTTAAATAGTTTAATAGTGAAAAATTAACTGCAATATTGCAATTGTCAAACAAATATAATAATTCTGCACATCAAAATGCGCGGCAGATACATGTAAACCTAGCTTTAGCTAACCTTGCAACGTGTCTAGGGACCGCCATCTTGATTGTTTACCTCTATGTCTCACATTGCACGAATTTTTCATTTTACAGAAAATTTAGAGATTTACCCACCGAAAACGAACCAAACAGAGTTTTACCGAAGTGGTCTAATATCCCCTGAACCAGATTTTGGTCACTTTATCACTTTTTGAAGGCACAAGTTGCAAAATATGAAATCGTCTATACGTGCATGCCTCGCTACGTGTGAGTGTGCGTACACAGATACTGTGGGATCCTACCCTTAATACGTTGACTTGTTACTACGCAAAATACAATGTTTTGATTTCACAATCAATTTCACAGCAGATAATTGTTACCGATTTGACTCTAAAAAAATGTATCACATCGAGAAAAATGGCACTCAACTGCAGAAAGGACTGTTCTAGATGAAAGAATGATCTCAACACAATATTTAATATCAACCATTCGCTTAACTCGACACAATTTTAGCAGCGGAATAAAATTTCATAACGTCGAAATGCAATCCGGTCCGCGGAAAAGAATATCTCTTGAGGGGCGGTAGAAAAATCAGCCGAAAGAAACTCCGTGAAATGACTTTGCGAGACGGAAAAGACGAATAACATGATTATTTCCGTAAGCATGGTAGAAAAGAACGAAGATTTGCGTGTTGCTTACCGTTGGATACAGAAATGGCAGGGAATTTACGGGGAAATAAACGGCACTATATAAAGAGTCTTTTATTTTGTGTCGCGTGGTTGGAAGAAAAGGTCGTGCCGGTTTACCGGACCGTGATTCGAAGCCGGATTTTTCGTTTGCCGGCTCACTGCTCTAACCAATTGAGCCATTTTGACCCGTGAGTAGATATTTCCTTGGTAAATCTAATATTCGTTTCGCGATCGATAATTCGGGGGTAAGGGAATAAATAAATTGCAACGGTGTCTCGTAACGCGTGCCGTGTGTTGCCTGAAATTGCGAATCGCTGACTTCTCTTTTGCTTCCCTTTCGCGAACATCCAAATATCACACTCCATGCATTATGCATTCTTTTTTAGCGTCGATTTTGGAATGCAAAATTAAACAATTACTTTTACACGTTTCAATTTTCTCCTCCGCTTATGGAATGTTCCATCGTTTTAACACTGAATGAGTATTTTAGTGACGATTTAATATACAAATCCTCAAGTATGAATTTAGTGTTCAAATTGAGGGACATAAATTTTGGAACTATTGAAGATTTCGAAATTTACAAATTCATGCAATGTTATGTTTTTACTGTACAATAACCAATCGATTTCCCAACACAGCAAGGTGCATTTGCAACGAAAGTGTAGGAAAAAGAGGGTGGGGTAGGTTTTTTAAGCTAAGTGCAGCATAACTAGGTGGGTTACGGAAAATTGGGACAAGAAAGTAGCGAGGGAAGCAAGGAAGGAAGAAGGAAATCACGCGTGTCGGCGTCGCGATTTACGAAGGCTTTATCGCGCACTTGGAGAACTACATGCAGACTGGAGCCGAGCTCGAACCAGTACGGTAATTCAGTGACAAACGAGTTGAACGGAGTACGGCAACGTTCCTCTATGTTCGCGTTGTTAAACGTCCGGTTACGACTTCCTCGTGTGTCTTCTGTTAATGTGTACACGCTGGACAAACTGTCGTTCGCTTTTCGGTTCGCACTTTTATTTACTCGATGGACAATCAGAATTTTAACTTTTACATCAGCAAGGTTATTAATAATAATCACACTGATTATAATAATAATGATAATAGTAACAATAAGAACGGCACTAATAATAACATGTAGACACTGGAAGTTCTAGGGATATTTTTGCATTTGGAAGTTTTGGGGTGGGTAATTTGATGGTGTCGGAATGTAGACCATTTGAGAATCTAAGGATGGGGGAATTTGGAGATTCGAACATGTAGAAATTTTGGGATTTGTGGACATTGGAAGTTCTAGGGATATTTTTGCATTTGGAAGTTTTGGGTGGGTAATTTGGGGACTTGGGAATCTGGATGATCATTTGGAAATCTGAGGTTGGGGGAATTTGGAGATTTGAACATGTAGATATTTTGGGATTTGTGGACATTGGAAGTTCTAGGGATATATTTGCATTTGGAAGCTTTGGGGTGGGTAATTTGGGGACTTGGGAATCTGGATGATCATTTGGAAATCTGAGGATAGGGGAATTTGGAGATTGGACCATGTAGAAATTTTGGGACTTGTGGACATTGGAAGTTCTAGGGATATTTTTGCATTTGGAAGCTTTGGGTTGGGTAATTTGGGGACTTGGGACTATTTGGAAATCTGAGGATAGGGGAATTTGGAGATTGGAACATGTAGACATTTTGGGACTTGTGGACACTGGAAGTTCTAGGAATATTTTTGCATTTTTCAATTTTGGGGTAGGTCAACAATTTGGGAACGTAGAAATCTTGAGACCATTTGGGGATTTACAGATAGGGGACTTTGAGGATTTGGAAGTGTAGATGTTTTGGGATCTGAAGACTTGTGGATGTGGGAATTTGTGGACACTGGAAGTATCAGGGATGTTATAGTGTTTGAAAGTGTTAGGGTGGGTTAGTAATTTGGGAACGTGAGAATCTGGACCATTTGGGAATCTAGGAACAGGTGAATGTGGAGATTTTGTGGAAATTTTAGAATCTAGAATCTTGTGGACATAGGAATTTGTGGACACTGAAAGTTTTAGGGGTGTTTTTGCATTTTTCAATTTTGGGGTAGGTCAACAATTTGGGGACGTAGAAATCTTGAGACCATTTGGAGATCTACAGGGGAATTTTTGTACTTAATCTCGACCCTTAACACTTTGACTGCCAGGTCACCTATATGTGGGTGGCACTTCAATTACCATGCAGATCTACCACCTACATTATCAAAAATTTGTCTTCTTCCTAAATGAAAATACTTGAATTAACTACTTGTAACTATGAAAAATAAATATAACAAGATACTGTAAAAATATTTGGTAAGGTTTGTCAAAAATGAAAATACTATCTAATGATATTTTTATCTGTCTCAGTGTGGAAGTCCATGTGTTACTTATAGGGTAACTATAGGACTACATATCAATTTTCTGACATTTGACCATGATCTCGAAATTGAACCTAACCTAACCTTATATAGTTTGGAAGTATTAAAAATCTCTAATTTGCATCTTGAAATTTGTTAAGTATGTAAATGTTTTTCAAACATTTTTCATTCTATTTGTCACGTTTTGTACTTAATCACGTAATATTTGCTAGCCAGCAGCACAGAGGTCGTTTCTCCAGCTCGTTTGTACAATTTCAGATTTTCTTTTTAACTTTTTTCGTCGTACACCTCCATTCTCGTGTCTTTTCACGCTGTTTTTTGCGTGCAGTCTCAAGCACCCTTTTTCACACGGATTCTCGCTCGTTTCCTTTCTGTCTCGGTTCATCGCTGCTTTGCACGTACTCTCTTCTTATCGTTGGCTTTACCTAATTTTTTATGCTCTTGCTCTATGTACCCTTCGTTTTTTTAAACACCCTCTCACGTTTCTCGTCCTGCTCCTTTTTCCGGTTTCATCGTGTCTTGTTTTTACCCTGATTTGCACCGCTAGAGATGAGCTACTGAATCTTCTGCTTCTCGCTTTTATGCTGCTCTAAATATTCTTTGTACACCTTTCTGAAACTTTATGTACAATCATTTATGTATCTAGGGGAAATTACAGTAACGGAGATATAGTTCATCCAGTTTTGCCTGATTTTTAGGTCGATTACTGTTTTAAGGATTTGATGATTGGGAGGTTGGAAATTTGAGGAGTTGTGGATTTGGAGATTAGGGGTTGGTGGATTTAGAAATTAGGAATTTGGAGATTAGGGGTTGGTGGATTTAGGAATTAGGGATTTGGAGATTTTGCAGTTGGGGAATTTAGGGATTTGGAAATTTGGGAGGTTGGCAAATTGGGATATGGGAAATTTGGAATTTTGGAATTTTGGAATTCTGGAATTCTGGAATTCTGGAATTTTGGACATTTGGACATTTGGATATTTGGACTTTTGGAATTTCAGAATTTTGGAAATTTAGAAATTTGGGAATTTGGGAATTGTAGAGTATGAATAATTTAGAAATTACGACAATTAGAAATTTAAGAGTAATAAAATTCCAAAATTCCAAACTTCCAAACTTCCAAAATTGCAAAATCCCAAAATTGCAAAATTCCAACATTCCACTAACAATCCCAAAAATTTTCCAAAATTCCTCGTAGAACCCATATCTCCAATTACATCCTGACATCTCAACATCCACTGAAAAAAATCTCCAAATTGTTTATCCCCGCGAAATCGCTTTATCCACAATTACACGCGTCGCAAATCAGCTCCTCGTGTTCCACCAGAAAAGTCCTCGGATTTACCGTGGGTACCCTTTTTTCTTTGTGTACGCGAAAGCATTAATTAGTGGATCGTTTAAAATCGAGGCTCTAAATTCGCACAAAGATTAAGGCGAAAGTTAGCCAGGATTATGGCGAGCTTAACTTGAAACCAAATTGTCGAAGTTTAATCTCTAATTAGCATCACGAAGGTGTACCCTGCTATAGCCGCTCATTGCGTATTTCACTTCGAATGCTCTCTCGTGTGATGCACAATGCCTCGACAAACTTTTCATCCTACATTGTCATCCGTACCTCCATTTTGCTTTCTCGTTTTCTAACCTCTCTAATCCTCTCGTATGTATCGTGTTCTTTAAAATTCGACAAACGATATGTAATATTTTGTGCTTACAATTGTATGTAAACTTTGATGTCTCTCAGGACTTACACACTGGAAACCATACAGTTTACAGTTACTCGAAAAGTGACTGCTGTTTACGCGTAATTTAGATCCCGTAAATTCTCTAGGAACTATCTCCAATTCCCAAATCCGCAAAATTTCCAGCCTCCTCCTCTCTAAGTCGTCAAATTCATTTCCCAGCCACGAATCCTGCAGCTCTCGAATTTCCAATTCCCTAAATTGGGACGTTGGTAATTCTCAAACGCCTAAATTCACGTTCTACACCGCCTCAACGCGGAGATTTCGCGCTACGTTCGCAATTAAACGATGGGGCGTTAAGGCGAATCCGAACGAAAGAGTACGTACACATTGCCTTAAGTTGCTTTTCATCCGGGCAACTTTACGTGCTCGTAAAAGTAAGAAAGAGAGGGGCCCGCGATCGTTCGGCTGTATAAAAGTACAGTTTCAAAGAGCGTGGAATTAACATATTCAGAGGTGGAGGCGTGTTGCGTGCGAAGTTCAAGAGAGCCGTTTAACCGAGCTCGTCCAAAGGGAACTTGTCGGAACTTTAAATAGTCCGACCGCGAGAACGGCTAAGTGAAAACTACTTTTCACCTTGCAGAACACGTATTTCTTTGGTCACGCTTTGGATACGGAATTTGCCGAACTGAAATCTCCGTGAATTTGCGTAATCGTCGTGTTGTGAAACATCGATTTTACTATGAAACTTCGATGGACGAGTAATTTTATGCTGAGTGGCTTGGGTCGCTTTTTACAATCTGGCTAATGTAAACCTTTCACGAGGGAAGGAAAAAAGTTCTGACAGTTTACGATACTGTGTTGTATACTTCTATATAACTATATTGTTGCAGTAAATTAATAAATCATTATGTAAGTTTGGAACACTCCTTTTGAACACTGTAAGAGGTAAGATGTTCTCTGTCCACGTTCAATTTCAAGTTACATCACAGAACATCTACATATGCATTAAAGTATCAAAAAGTTACTCCTCAAAGATCGATGCTCTTCCAAATGCAGACACCATAAACCTATCCATCTTCAATATATAACTGCAAGAATCATAATCAATCAAAATGTCGAAAAGTTCATATGTGTCTCTATAAGTCGAGTACAAGTATTGTTGCTGCAAATAACATAAGATTGTCTTATACACCTGGAATCTCCAGTTACAACCACCATAATCATTCAAATCATCAGAAGATTGATGTGTACTGCTAAGAAAGTTCATAGGTACCCCTTGAAAGTCGAGTGCAAGTACCTCTGCTAATCCATATGACATCAAATTATCCTCATCATCTGGAATTTCTAGCTACAACCACCATAAGCATCCAAATCATCAGAGGATTGATGTATGATGCTCAGAGAGTTCATAAGTATCCCTTGAAAGTCGAGTGCAAGTACTTCTGCTAATCCAAATGATACAAAATTGTCCTGTTCATCTTGAAGGTCCAGTTACAACCACCATTATCATCCAAATCATCAGAAGATTGATGTGTACTGCTAAGAAAGTTCATAGGTACCCCTTGAAAGTCGAGTGCAAGTACCTCTGCTAATCCATATGACATCAAATTGTCCTCATCATCTGGAATTTCTAGCTACAACCACCATAATCATCCAAATCATCAGAAGATTGATATATGATGATCATGGAGTTCATAGGTACCCCTTGAAAGTCGAGTGCAAGTACTTCTGCTAATCCAAATGATACAAAATTGTCCTGTTCATCTTGAAAATCCAGTTACAACCACCATTATCATCCAAATCATCAGAAGATTGATGTGTGCTGCTAAGAAAGTTCATAGGTACTCCTTGAAAGTCGAGTGCAAGTACTTCTGCTAATCCATATGACATCAAATTGTCCTGTCCATCTGGAATTTCTAGCTACAACCACCATAATCATCCAAATCATCAGAAGATTGATGTGAGCTGCTCAGAAAGTTCATAGGTACCCCTTAAAAGTCGAGTGCAAGTACCTCTACTGATCCAAATTGCATCAAATGGTCCTGTCCATCTGGAATTTCTAGTTCCAACCACCATAATCATCCAACTTATCACAAGATTGATGTGTGCTGCTCAGAAAGTTCGTAGGTACCCCTTGAAAGTCGAGTACCTCTGCTAATCCAAATGGTTCAAAGTTGTCCTGTCCCTCTGTAAAATCCAGTTAAAACCACCATAATCATCCCAATTGTCAAAAAATTGATGCATGCAACTCAAAAAGTTCATAGGTACCCCTTAAAAGTCGAGTGCAAGTACCTCTACTGATCCAAATGGCATCAAATTGTCTGTCCATCTGTAATTTCTAGTTCCAACCACCATAATCATCCAACTTATCACAAGATTGTTGTGTGCTGCTCAGAAAATTCATAGGTACCCCTTGAAAGTCGAGTACCTCTGCTAATCCAAATGGTTCAAAGTTGTCCTGTCCCTCTGTAAAATCCAGTTAAAACCACCATAATCATCCCAATTGTCAGAAAATTGATGCATGCAACTCAAAAAGTTCATAGGTACCCCTTAAAAGTCGAGTGCAAGTTGATCCAAATAACAAAATTGTTCTATCCACATCAAATTACCATTTCCCATGAACATCCAAATTATCATAAAATGGCCGCCTGCTCCCAGATCGATTGCACGCGTTCTCCCAAATGCAAACACCACCGAATTGACCTATCCATCTTGAATTTCGTGTAACGCGTTAGAATTTGCAGAACAGGAGGGCGTTTATTTCCGGGAAGCTCTCGGTAACGACTGTTCGTGTAATTCGGCGGATTACCGGAAACGTAGGAACTTCATCCCGTGTTACGGTTTCCCACGGGATCGCGGTGCATACGCGGAGCAACGGTTGAGAGGGGTTTGGAGCCTGTTAACGTTCTCGGGAATACGGCGTCGATTAGAGGCGTCGCGACGCTCCGCGTTCAAACGGCTTCGCGTCTCGTGTCACGAGCCTGTGTATAAATAGCACGCACAGGTCGTCACGTGAGCCTGTGAAGATAATTCGTGTCAGCAGGCCCGACGCCTTCTCGAGATCGTGCAAGCGTGAAGATACCGGCTGCCTACGATCCACCTGACCGACCAAGACTTCCGGTACGATGTTCATCGGAAGATAATCATCGTTGTGGTCGCATATCTCCTCGAGTGGATCCTCCCTGTCTAATTTTGGACGCCTATAGACAAATTTACCTTTCTAAGGACCTGGGAAACTGAGCTAGGAAGCAGGGGATAGCAAAGGATGCTAACTTTACTAGGGAAATTAGGATTGATCTTTTATTTGCATTCTTAGGGATTTTAGTGTGGAATGCTTGGAGATGAGTTAACAGTTGAGAGATGTCCCCGGAGATCATTCGGGGATTTCGGAGGTTTGCATGTGTAGATATTTTGGGATCTGAAGACTTGGATGTAGGAATTTGTGGACACAGGAAGTTTCAGGGATAAGTGTTTGAAAGTTGGCGGGTTAGGAATTTGGGGACGTGGGAATCTGGACCATTTGGGGATCTAGGTACAGGGGAATTTACTTGCCCTCGACCCTTAAGGTATAGGTATAATTTTCTGACATTTGACCATGATCTCGAAATTAAACATTGGCAATCTTATATAATATAAAAGTATTAAAAATCCCTAAATTCCTAAATCTCACAAGTTCTAACCCCCAAACATCCACATTCCCGAATATCTAAATTCAACAGCAAAATACTTAAATCTTGCATATCACTATCCCCATCGTCAACTGTCGAAATTCCTCGACTCTTCCCGAATTCCACATTTCGAGGTTTTGAAATACCCCACGAAATGACCTCGAGCAATCTGTAATTGTTTCTCCGTGGCCGTCTATATTCCAGCCCTGAACTCGTCGCGTCGCTTTCAACCCGTTGTATGGCGCTGCACAGGTGAGCCACGAACCCGGGAGGAACGAAGGGTGATACGGGGATGGTGGTCTTTGTTTTCAGGGAGGATAGAATTACGAGGGTGGCCTGTTGCCGACGACGGTCGGCTTGTTTTCCAACGACGTCGTGGCTCGCGGCGCCGACACACGGACACGGGGATGCATTTAATTTCGCGCATTTCATTCCCGGCCTGGATACGTCGCGCAGGATAGCAGGGAAGGGTGCAGGAAGGAAGAGGGTTAGGTTAATGTACGAGCCATGGGGTTGGCCTTTTCAGCCGCGAGAATCTAAACGGCCCTCGCTGAATAAGACGCTACCGAAGACGGAAGCGAGCCGGATCCCCGGTTAGACGAGGATCTCGTAAATAATTTTCCTGCTGCAATGTCAAGGCTGAAGGGTGGACTTTTTCGTTACGGGGGATGTCGACCTTAGGTTCGGATTTTACGCTACGGACCAGTAGACTGTTGTTGATGGAACGATAATTGGGGATGTAACGAGGGTACATTCGGGGATACTGATGGATTAGTTTCTCAATTTAAACAATTTTTACCTCCATTTGTATTTGTGCACTTTTAAATTTTTTAAATTTGAAGATGGGTAGTTGGAACTTTGGGGATTTAGGGATTTGAGGCATCTGGGGATTTAGTAATTTAGGAATTTGTTGGGGATTTGGGAATTTGAGGATTTGGGGATTTGGGAATTTGAGATATCTGGGGATTTGGTGATTTAGGAATTTGTAGGTTAGGGATTTGAGAATTTGGGGATTTCAGATATCTGGGGATTTGGTGATTTAGGAATTTGGGTATTTGGGGATTTCAGATATCTGGGGATTTGGTGATTTGAGAATTTGTAGGTTAGGGATTTGATAATTTGGAGATTTGGAAATTTGAGGATTTAGAGATTTGGGAATTTGGGAATTCGAAGATTTGAAGATGTGGTTTCTAGGGAATTTTTAAATTAAGGGAATAGGGAATTTGAGTATTTGGGGACTAGGAATATAGAAATTTGAAGGCTAGGGAATTTCGAGATTTGACAACTCACGAATTTCTGTATCTGAAATTTTGGAACTTGAGGGTTAGATTTTGAAATTTGGGTTTTAGGGAATTTAGAAACTAAAGGTATAGGGAATTTGAGAATTTGGGCTCTAGGAATATAGTACTAGGGAATTTGGAGATTAGGGCTAGGGAATTTAATTTGACAATTCAAGAATTTACAAATCTGATATTTCAGAATTGTAGAAATTGAGGCTCCAGTAACTTAGGAATTAAAATTACGATACAGAAAACTCTAGGACTAGGGAATTTGTGGATTTCAACCCATAATAATACAGGGATTTAGATATTAAAATATCTAATAATTTAAAGATATATCTAAACCTAAAGAACATGAAAACCTATCAAACCTATGAAACCTATAAAAAATCAAAGCTTGTAAATTATATAAAATAAATTTTGGAAGTTACTTGAATATTTATTGAAATATGAAGTTATATGAAAATATTGTTATTTTTGTACAGCATAGAAAATCCCCGTCACCCTCGTTTTCATCGAACACTGTGTTTTACCTGTGTACCGCGATGAAAGAGAGGGTTGAAAGCGTCGCGACGCGTTAAGGGCTGGAATCTAGACGAACACGGGGGAGAAACAATTAGAGATCGTTTGCAAAGGACGATTTCACAGGATTAGAGCGAATGACTGGAAGAGTTTCCAGTCGAAAATTGTTGGCTCAAACCAGCGGTTATGAATTAGAGAAGATGAGTACGGATCGAGGGGTGTTGTCCATGCTGGATGATGTTTCTTTTGCGTCTGCAAAGAAGTTTGTGGAGTGTGGGGGTTGAAAGAGAGATTTTGGAAAGGGTGGCTGGGAAAATGGTAATATGTGGAGTTTGATGGACCCATTGTTCCCTTTTCTGTTGTGTACGCTGATTATTAGAGGATCAGGACGTGCTCGAAGGAATAAGGGGTTGCAAACTTTTGATGCTACTTACAGTCTGTTCGAAATGAACGTGGATAATGTTAATTAAAATATGATAGAAATTGTTGCAAATGTTGGGAATTCTTAATATAATTGTTAATTATAACTCTCAATATAATGAATATAATTAATTAAAAATAAAAGATGCAGCTTTTTTTAGAAATCTCTTTCAAGTACGAATTAAATTATAATTATTTTTGAATAATTTCTAGTTGAATATTTATACTTAATTATTTACCTGCTTTAAAGAGTAACAGCAGTTATTTAATCATCGATTAAAATAAGATTATTGTTCACCGAAGTGATTCCAAATGTTAAAATCCTGTATGTCAGTCGAATAGTTCGACTATGTGAACCCGTGGATTGCTTTATATGGGGTTGGAAAAGGGAGAGAAAAAAGAAGGACGACTGGTAACGTGACTACTCGGAAAAACGGTGTATAACTGACGGGACTCCTTGAGATTATGCCCAGACATGATCCCATATAGATCGTCAGGCTAGCGTATGCAAATCCTCGTGGCAAACTGCTCGGCATTTGCATAAGCTCACAGATAAGGACGCGTTAGAAGTACGCCTTTCCTTTAGGATTCGTTTCCAGCACGTTGCGAGGCGGTTGGGAAGAGTGCGACGAATCGATCTCTCGTTTCACGGGCCTCGATCCACCTGCGTCCTCGTTCTTCCGATTCGCGGTTCGCGAAAATGTCGTGAGAAAAAAAATTGAGACGCTTCCTATCGATAACGACGCGTATCGACAGCGACTGCGTTCGTTTATCGAGAAAACAAAAGTGGAGGGAGGACAGGGAAATATTGCAATATTTGCTGTGTCGGAATAGACGATGGGCAAATCTAGGGTCCCTGAGGAGAATTTCATTTTAAATTTAAATTTCAGCATTTGGAGATTTGATTCGGAGAGTTTGGTAATTTGGAAATTTAGAAACTTCAGAACTGAGGTTTGGAAGTTAGGGGTGGAACGTTGGGGTGTGAGGATGTCGAAGTCTAGGATTTTATGAATTGATATGGGATAGCAGGAAAGAGGACTAGGGGATTTGGGAAATAGGAGAATAGCGGAATAAGGGAATAGAAAATTTGGGAAATGGCAGAATGGGGAATTTGGGAAATGGGAAATAAGGGAATAGGGAAATAAGGGAATAGGGAAATAAGGGAATAGGGAAATAAGGGAATAGGGAAATAAGGGAATAGGGAAATAAGGGAATAGGGAAATAAGGGAATTGGGAAATAAGGGAATAGGGAAATAAGGGAATTGGGAAATAAGGGAATAGGGAAATAAGGGAATAGGGAAATAAGGGAATAAGGAAATAAGGGAATAGGGATATAAGGGAATAGGGAAATAACGGAATAGGGATGTAATGGAGTAGGGAAGTAAAGGAGTAGGGAAATAAGGGAATAGGAAAATAAGGGAATAGAGAAATAAGGGGATAGGGAAATAAGGGAATTGGGAAATAAGGGAATAGGGAAATAAGGGGATAGGGAAATAAGGGAATTGGGAAATAAGGGAATAGGGAAATTAAGGAGTAGGGCAATAAGGGAATAGGGAAATAAGGGGATAGGGAAATAAGGGAATTGGGAAATAAGGGAATAGGGAAATTAAGGAGTAGGGCAATAAGGTGATAGGGAAATAGAGGAATAGAGGACCTTGAAAACAGGAGAATAGTAACAAGATCCTGACAATTCAGAAATTAATAAATTTGAGGATCTAAAGATTCAAGACCCAATTCGAAGACTATAGTACATATCTCTCTCAATTTAAAAAAAGTCCACATTTCATCCCAACCTTCCCATATTTCGCCGGGTGTTCGTGATCCCTGTAGACACCTCGCATTTGCTCCGTTAATTCCCCGTATGCCTTCAACAAATGCCCAAAATCCCATCCTTCAGCCCTCAGAAAGTCGACGGAATCCCCGGTGCCCCAAAGCGGGCAACTTCATTACAGCTTAATCGTCGCTAAATAATACCGGTGATTCTACGAAAGTTGCGTTCACGGTGTGTTTTCGTTCGACGAAGCTGGAAGCAGGCAAGTTCTTACGGGCTGGAACCGCGGCAACAATCGACAAGATAAATACTTGGGGTGGTCTGGCTCCGAACAGCCGCGGAACTATGCAAAAGTTACTTCCACGGAGTCGGCTAAGAGTTCCAGTGTCCCGATTGCATTTACAGTTTGCCGCTGCAGCCAGATAAGCCATTTCGGAACAAATTAATCAACACTATCGTGGCGAGACCACGGGGTACCCAGTCGGGAAGTAACTTCCCATCAGATTAAAGTACCCCCGTAACCGAGTTAGAAAATCGGCCGCGAAAAGCACAACCTCGTTACCGCTCATCCATCCTTCTCGCTGTCAAAATGGCCGGGAAATCGACCGAGCCGTTACAAATTGACCGATCGCCGATCGTGATCGATCGAAGATGAGAGACAAAAGCGGTTTCGAGGCTGCAGAGTGGTTCACGCCATCCCGCGATGGTTTAGCGAACTTTACACTGACACCCTCCAAACTTCCGGGTTTATGGCTGTTTCTTAATACGTATTGCCTCATCAGGTCTGGGGGAAATTTTATACCGTAGTATGTGCTTCGTGGGTTGATATTTGTACATGGGATCTACAAGGTTCTCTAATTTTTGTATTTTTCACTTTTATGTTAAGGTTGCACTTTTTGAGGTTAGCTTCTGAAGTTGAGCTGTTCAAGTTCTCAAATTTCTAATTTTCTAAATCTTTCCCTTCAAATTTTTAGTGTAGATTGTTCTCTTCAGGTTCGTATTTTTTGTCGTTCTCTTCAAATTTTTAATTTTATACATCTTTGTATTCAAATTTATAATTTTATAAAGGATTATCTTCGAATTTTTGGTCTTCGAAATTGTTCTCTTCAAATTTTTGGTCTTCGAAATTGTTCTCTTCAAATTTATAATTTTACACATCGTTCTCTTCAAACTTCTAATTTGATAAATGATTGTCTTTAAATTTTTGGTCTTCTAAATTGTTCTCTTCAAATTGTTGGTCTTCGAAATTGTTCTCTTCAAATTTATAATTTTACACATCGTTTTCTTCAAACTTCTAATTTTATAAAGGATTGTCTTCAAATTTTTGGTCTTCGAAATCGATCTCTTTAAATTTTTAATTTTGTACATCTTTCTATTCAAATTTCTAATTTTATACATCGCTCCTTTCAAATTTTTAATTTCCCAAATCACTCCCTTCAAATTTCCAACTTTCTAAATCAACCCCTTCAAATTTCTACCTTTACAAACCATTCTCCTGAAATTCCAAAATTTGTTAATTTTCGTCTTCATAATCCCCGACGTCCCTCCCGTTTTAATTTATTTTTCCGATACTTGCTAACACACTGCAGCGTCGGTTCGTTCGCTGAACACGTTTTTGGTTATTCTTGTGGAATATTTGTTTGTAATTTATAAACTTTGTGAGTAATTAATGGAATAACTAATGGGCAAATATTGGCTTGGTGTTCGATCTGATTTATTCACTTATTCCAGCTTTTTCGTATATTTGTTAATAATTCACTTGATGTCTTTATTTGGATTATGTTTTTACGTGTTCACAATTACAGAGAGAGATTCACTAAAAAAATAACTACTTCAAAACAAGTCTCAATGTTAAAAAATAAACACCAATCTCAACAATAGAATCGAACATCTATTTGAAATAGAGCACGATTTTTGAAGCTCGGCCTAAATTCGTTGGTGAAAGAACGTGGATGATCCAGAACGGAATCGATATCGTTATCGCAATTTTCTTTTCTTACCACGACGGTATTCAACTCTATTTCAGGGTGAGGCAGACGGACAGGGTGGCGGATGGTTCAATAACGTATGTTATTGAGGAGCCACTCATGCGTTGCCCTCCATTAAATGCGCATGAGGAACGTTCCAGGGACTCCTGCCCACGCATACCTTGCACTCTTGAACTTTACGAGGAGATAACTCATAATTGAGCCGGCCCAATAATAGGTTACCCTCCTCGGTTTCAATCGTCGATCGATCTTCAACGATCCGGCGAACCCTTAAAACTTCGTTCCACATTGTCCGCGAGAAAGATTATTCCTATGAGTTACGATATCGTTCCACGAGAACGCGGAGTCTCGTTAATTTTCTCGGTTATGTCGCTCATAATTATATCCCTGCTGTTTCTCAGATGGAATTACTTCTGACGTCTTTTATTATAATCAACAACGATCTGCATGAAGTCATTAAATTGGGTGCATCCTTTTTGTAAATAGCTACCATTTTGTAAATGGCTGCCATTTCGACTCCCATGGAAGTTATAGTTTCTTTGTTTAAATCAAATGGAGAAGTAGTGATATCAATTTATATTTTCTGAATTATAGAACACGTATTATTTCTTTATTTAAATCAAAAATAGCATGCTTTGTCAAATTACTGTAAAACCGCATCCAGTCATGCCTATGAACGTACAGGCCAAACCGTGAGAGATACGACTTTTTGTCAGAGGACCAAACTTTCTTAGAATGGGCCAAAACCTTTAAGAAAATTGTCAGAAGTGTCTAAAGGTGGCTAATAAGGGGTCTGTGGGTTAAAGGGTGAAGATCCCTAACGAAAGCTTAAATGATTCCATCAAAATTTCACTTATAAAAAATATTAGAGATACAACAAAATTTTGTAAACAAAAATTATATGTATTGAAGGGATAAATTGGTGACGATTAATATTTTTAATGCACCCTTATCTCGTTCTTTAGAGACTTATTATTTCTTAATTATTAATTTCCGTTTGTTCATATTACGGTACAAGAGTTAAACAGAGTTTCGCTTCTTTTCTAGGGTTTCCGCGAAAGAGAAGAAAAATGATCGAATTGAAATTCGAACGTTTACTCGTCCGTTCTAATCAATCGATGCACGGAATATCGATGAATTCCTTTCTGATCCTTTCTGCTCTGAAAATAGCTTTTCACGTCTTTCGCTTAGAGCTTGAGATTATGCCAACTTCCGAGGAGAATGCTGGCTGAAACATCGTTCAACATTGATCTTTCTCATTCTTGGCAACCATGGTTATACCAAAAATTTAATAACTCCTTTGGTAAAAACTTGAAACAATTTGATAAATCGGCTGAATGATATTGATTTCCGATACCTTGAATGAACTCGTAGATGTCTGCGATAATACTACACAATGTGTACGATTCGATGTTATATTGACAATGCAACGATTTGTCGGCGATAAATTTATCGACAAGCGGTGATAATTCTCGTAATTGTTAATAGTGCAAATAGTTGATCAAATACACACATCTGATATTTGCTTCTCTCTGTTAATACCTGAAATCTTCATACATATAGCAACAATTTTGATTTAACTTTGTATCCCTTGTCAACAGTATTAATTTGTGTAATTCGTATAATTGCAATTAATTGTTTGTACTTTATAGTAAAATTCTTTTGTCAAAATGTTGCTGTACAATTTGTTAAGTTGATAATATTATTTTTGTGGTAAAATATAGTCAACGTGTAGCAAAATTTTGATATAAATTTCTAAATTTCATGACAAAGTATTATACTCAAAAAGTTACATCAAAATTTTACTATAAACTAAACTTCATACTAAAACATCACAATAAAAATTTTGCCAGTAAAATTGCACAAAAAGTGTATAACTATTAAATTATGTACCGATAGCAGATGACTTAAAATTTGACTTTCTTCTTCGAAAATCAGTAAACACACGCAGAAAGCAGAAACAAAAGTATAAAATCGTGTACTCTGTAACATACTTCACTGAAACAAACTTGTGATTTGACTTTCTCTTTGTTGAACACGGTAAACAGAATGCGGCGGTATCCTTTGAATTTGTATAATAAATTTTTCATTTGGAAGTTGCAAACGTGGCTAAACACAAAAGGCTGGTGAGAACGTTAACTTTTTTAATTAGTTGCTGTCAGGCACGGTGGAATGAAATTAGCTTTTTTTACAGGCAACGAAATGCGATTTAATAAGCGTAATTGAGATTATTTCTACGTGGCGAGGTACAGGTGATAAACGTGTCAAATGTAGACTGTTTAACGTGATAAAGGAATTATTACATCTTATCCTTTTGATTTATAGGTTTTTGCTGATAAACTGAAACACTTTCTGTAGTATACTGATGTGTATAACTCGTGTGAATATGTATTTACATGTGAATGTATGTAATTTACATGTGATGATTGTAGGTACTGATTAAGAAAAATTGTTGAAGCAAGAAGGTATAGAAATTATAATGATTTGATACAGAAATGTATATTTTAGAGTATTATAGCGGAGACATGTAAAAAATTATGTATCAGTACATTTTTAGTAAAATGTTTCAAGAATTTATTATTGTGGAGAAAAATGTAATGAATATGTCTATCTTTTGGTGAAACATTGATTGTCACGTATTAACAGTATGTAACGTTTGATATTGATTATCCATTCATATGTACGCAACTCTGTATTCATATGAGGGGTTGATAATCACATATGTTTATACTTGTTAAAATATTTCACGAATATAATTACTGTAACAAAAAAATATTGAACATTTCGTCTTTCTTTTAGTAAAATATTGATTGCTACATATTAGACATTCAGTGCCTATATGAATAAGGGGTTAAAAATCACATATGTTCATATGAAGTAAGTCACGTCTGTTTATACTTGACAAAATATTCCAAAAATATAATTATTGTAACAGGAAATATTGACCATCTCACCTTCTATTAAAACATTGCTTGTTACATATTAGATATTGATTATCCATACGAATAAGGGCTTGAAAATTCATATGAAGTAAATCACATATATTCATACTTCATAAAATATTAAAAAAATTGATTATTGTAACAGAGAATATACAACATCTCATCTCGTACGAAAACATTAATTGTTACATATTAGATATTGATTATCCATATGAGTCAAGGATTGAAAATCACACATGTTCATACGAAGTAAATCACATATGATTATACTTGATAAAATATTCCTAAAATATAATTACTGTAACAGGAAATATTGAACGTCCTATTTTCTATTAAAACATTGATACATATTAGATATTGATTATCCATATGAGTAAGGAGTTGAAAATCACATATGTTCGTACGAAGTAAATCACATATGATTATACTCGATAAAATATTCCTAAAATATAATTACTGTAACAGGAAATATTAAACGTCCCATTTTCTATTAAAACATTGATACATATTAGATATTGATTATCCATATGAGTAAGGGGTTGAAAATCACATATGTTCGTACGAAGTAAATCACATATGTCTATACTTGAAAATATTTCAAGAATATAATTACTGTAATAGAAAACAAAAAATTAACCATAGAAGCTCCCTACGAATCTGTAAAACTCTCCATAAATTCACCAAAATATTCCAAAAATGAAGAACCATAATTTTACGAAGAACGCAGTTAATTGAGTATTTGAAGGGAAAAAAATGTGAAAAAAAAAAGAAAGGGGTGAATCTGACCTCGTCATCGACTTAAGTGGGGTATCATTCGATCGCGCACTTTTCCCTCGTAGAATCATCCCCCTGTTTACGCAGCTGGAGATCGAAGGAGTGGGGCGGGCATTTTCGTTATACCTGACCTCGGCGACGACTTTGTACTTTGTTCGGAACGAGTCAGTCGCGCTTTGCCTTTCGCTTGGGCAACATCGTCGGAGCTCGCTCGTTCTGTTGTCGTACAACACCCCGTGACATTCCTATTCCTCGAACAACCTTCGTGAATTATTCCGTTCGTTATTTCGCCGGGTGTGTTCGGTGACAATTTACGGAAACGCGTGACGGTGCTTACAAGGGTTGTGCACGTATGCGTTTGTCTGTGTGTGGTGATCTTGGACTCCGGGTTTTTTTACCGGTCGAGGAAACCGGCTGATCTATCGCTAGGGTGTTTTGGATGCCTTCGGAAACCCCTGGGTCTCGTCTGAACCGGCGCTGACGCGAAATTCTGCGGGAAAAAGGTAAGGCGATTTATCTATTGCTTCCGATATCTCCGCTTGATTTCTCACAGGAATTGAGCTGTTAACTCTTTCGCTGCGGAACTTGTAATATGCAGGAACAAATCGATCTTCCGGTATTTGATAAATGTTATGGTTGTCCTGCGAATTGCGCCGTTTTGTTAGACAGTCGACGTTTATTGCCGGTTTTAACCCTTCGGAAAATTTGCCGAGCGTTTAAAGAAATTTTTAGATTTATATTTGTGTAAATTTTCGTTTAAAAATTTTTTGCCATTTCATGAATATTAAGGGTGCCATATTTTATATCTTATGCTAATTACATTTGAGGGTTGTTATTTTACATTTTTTAGTTTATATATTGTTCGTTAATTTTGCGATATCAGATATTTAATTTTAAATACTCCAATATCACTTAATTTTACATATTGCAATTTTGCAAATATTTAATTTCACGTATTACTCGCCTTTTACATTTTTCACATTTTGCGATATTTTATATTTAATGTACAAAATATCCCGAAATCTTTCGTAATTATTTAGCAGAAAATAATGACGGAAATTCGTCAAAAATATTTGTAATATTGGAATTTTATAAATATTACGTTACAGATATTGCAAATAATATACATTTACTGCTGCTTTCAACCCCTATATGAATAATTCACTACTTCCAGCGTGTGTAATTGGAAATTTAATATTTAAAATTTTCTATACAAGATTTTATTTGAAAAGTTTTAATCAATGTAAATTTTCTTATGAAATGTAATACTTTTTGAATATTACCTGTATTTTAAATATGTGAATGTATTAATATAAATTGTTAAATTTCGCGTACAACGTTGATAAATATTATTTATTTCTGAATTAATAGTAACCATTGGAAATGTTACACTGAATTTTTTTAATAATGGAAAAAAACTGTGGTAGAAAATTATGGAGAATATAGTAATTCTTGGATATTTTAAAATAGAAAATATTAGCATATGTGACATATCGTATTAGAAATTATTTTTTACTATAATTACAATTATGGACATAAACTACATAATACTACTATAATAATGATACTTTTATAATATAAAATATCGTGCTATTTGTAAAATATTGTGTATATCAATGTTTTATAGTACATATATGTGTTAGGTTAATTTTTATAACCCATCATCAACCCCTCTAACTTGTCCCTATCTCTTCGACACATTGTCCAATCACAGTGAATTAAAAACTGTCCGCTCCACAATTCTAACTTAACAATTTTCTAAAACTTCGACCTACTTCCGATTAAAAATTGTGTAAACAAACCCGTTAGAATATTCTCCCCGCCAAATTAATTCGCGGAAGCTTTCATCGCGTATTATAATGTTCCTACACCCCCTTTCTCTCGACTTTTTTCTCGTTTCAAGAATACACGAACATTTATCACGAAACAGTTAGCGAGAAAAAGCGCGGAAAGCTTTGCTCTTTAGTTTTAAATAAATTTCCTCATAAAATAAACAATGAGGAGCGTTGTTGCAATGTGAAGGCTGTTGTATCAAAAGAGTTCTTGCGTTCAGCGGAAGAAAGAATAAAACATGTTCGCTGCTTTTATTGCTTTAAACTAATTGCCGGGCTTGCAAGCAGTTGAAATTAAATTGTACTATCACGCCGCGGTTAAATTCCCGTTTATGCTAAATTTTTTTCGCTTCACATTTTTTTCGTCTCGATCCATGCTCTCGTTGCATGATGTCGCGTTACGTTCTTTTTTTTACATATTTATTTTTTGAGATTTTATCTATTGATTTTATTTATTGATCTTATATATTGATTTTGTACATTGATTTTATATTTTGATTTAATTTATTGATCTTATATATTGATTTTGTACATTGATTTTATATTTTGATTTAATTTATTGATCTTATATATTGATTTTGTACATTGATTTTATATTTTGATTTTGTATGTTGATTTGACATGTTGATTTTGTACATTGATTTTATATACTGAATTTATATATCGATTTTATGTAATGATCTTATATGTCGATTTTGTGTATTGAATTTTTAAATAGATGTAATAAATGGATATTGCAATTAGATTTCAAAAATAAATTTTACACTTCAATTTTAAAAATGGATTCTGTAACTAAATTTCATAAATAGATTTTATAAGTGGATGGTGCAATTAAATTTTATAAATACATTTTACAAATGAACCTTGCAATTAGTTTTGAGAAATAGATTTTAAACTTCAATTTTAAAGATGTATTCCACAATTAAATTTTTTGAATAGATTTTATAAGAGGATTTTGCAATTAGATTTTTAGCAGAGATTTCATAAGTAGATTTCGCAATTAGATTTTATGAACTCATTTTATAAATATTATTTAGTGAACAGATAATACAAGCAGAGTATAAACAGATGTTATATATAGATTTAATAGGAAGATGATATAAATAGATTATAAAAATAGCAATGAGGGTGAATAATGGTGGTAGATATTAAATAATCTTATCGACGCGAAGTCAGCGGTGAATAAGTCGATTTAACCGGAAGTAGCATGGCGGTGAAACAAGAGAAATCGTGCGTTAAATTTGCGATTCTACCAGTAAATATCGGTAGTCGGTGTAACGAAACTGTACGGTCCATCTATCGGCGCTGGCCATTCAACCCCCGTTGGCGGTACATACGCGTTTGCAACCCCTATGTCAAATATATGTATATTCGTGCGACGGATCGTAAACACTCTCGAACTGACCACGATCTATCTGCGATCTACGATTTGCGAGATCGCTAACGAAATGCACTCGAATGACGTCCCTTTCGTCGCTCCGCGGTGCAACGTGCCGAATAGTAATGCAAAATTATTACGTTGTTGCGTTTTGACTCGAAATAATCCCCCAGATTATTCGCGAAATACGTGCTACGCTTGCCGGATGAAATAATTGATTATATTTGTTGATTTCTGTGTCAGCTACTCCCGTACGTTCAATGAAACTGGAATGTTTCAAACTTCGTATATCAATTTCCATTTTGCAATATTGAAATGTGCATCTGCATATGTACAGATATGCACTGTATATTCTGTACAGTCATTGACGCTAATATTTCAGGGTTTGTACATCAGTTTTTATTTTACATTGATATGTGAACGTATGGCTCGGTGTAAGCATTTATTGCAGCTATAGTTCAAACCTTGTATATCAATTTTGCAGCAATTTTGAAATATGCAGTTCTTGTATAGAAATGTGTGTGTACGTACATTCCTGGAAACTAATAAAGATTGTAGATCAATTTTTATTTTGTACAAATTTTAATGTGGACTCTACAGAAGTATAGAAATGTATGTGAGCCTATACTTGTATACACATATGTACATTCATTAAAGCTATCTTAAAATGGAACGTGTTCATATAGATGTGTTTTCCTGCTCATATATTAGGGTGGTGCAAACAAAATTTCTTGTTCGCTCACCCTCTAACAAATTAGTGATGTGAAAAAAGTTCGAGTTAAAGAATTTTTTTTCAAGATGTCACCCTAAGCAATTTTCTGTCGGTATATTGATTTCCTATCATATCGACTTATAACCAATAATTTGAACCACCCTAATATATACACTTGTATGCAATCACAGAAATTACAATATTTCAGACTTTGTTAATTTTTATTTTACAACAATGTCCTATAGAATTTGTCAGTGTATTTTTATTATCATATCGATATTTAACTAAAAATAATTTTTACCCTAATATTAGCTACGTATCACTGAAATTATAATATTTCGGACTTCGTTCATTTCTACGTTAGTGCAATGAAATGTGGAGCTATAGAATCATAGTTATCTAGAAGTGAGCATATTTATGTATATGTACATAGCAGGGACTTTACGACTATGTAGGTACAGCAGAGTGGTTCGTTAGAGAATCTTGCGGTTATAAAGGAACTCCGAGATATGAACGAAAAACAAAATAGAAAAGAGTAATGAAGTTAATATCTTGTTTTCATTCCTGGTTTCTTCCTCGATGTTATGAAACTTTTATCTGTAACGTTTCTTCTTATCTGCTGGGTGCAGGGAAGCTATTTGGTTAGTCCGTTTTAAGCATCTCGGTGCAGTAAAAACTTTCAAGATATCAAATTTAAACGTCCGAATGCTGGTTATGGACAATGATCCTAAGGGATGACGCGTGATTTCGAACAAAGTACAGATGTCACCCACGAGTTGGCGACCCAAAGTAAAAGAAGCTGCAGACACCTTTTGTCTCGGCTTACTCCATCTTGTTTTCTGCGATTGTGACTGTTAATTCTCGAATCTTGGGTATCTGAAGTATTTCTCGTACATCTGTTAGATTACTCGAAGCTTTAAATTTTACCTAGCCTCGCAGTCAGCGAGAAGGAAACACGTAAAAATGCCCTTCGTCGAGATATCACCGCGGTTTTTGGTCGTTAGTTCCTTAATCGCAGTTTATGGCCACGTTCGTGCCTTCAAGTTGCAGTTAGCAACAACTAATTCGAGATTAGCGTTGCTAACCTGTCTTCCGACCCGTATACCGATGTCGACCCACGAGTTGACGCGTGATCGACTCAAAGTAAAAGAAGCTCCACCGTGAACACTTCCAGTTACATTTCGACAAATAAGAATAATAATGACAATAACTGCTGAACGCAATTCTATCTCACTCTCGAGACGTTTGCCTGTCACTCTTGGCCTAATTCGCTCGAGCCAATACTGCCGAAAATACGTGAGACATT
This sequence comes from Megachile willughbiella, assembly GCA_945859595.2. NCBI lineage: Eukaryota > Metazoa > Arthropoda > Insecta > Hymenoptera > Megachilidae > Megachile > Megachile willughbiella. The sequence continues at coordinate 8,842,529 of OX243807.1, forward strand.
TTCTATTCTGACCAATTGTAAACACCTCAGCCTCACGCGCCACCTCGTGGGTTGACATTGGTACGTATTTTTAGTTGATGTTATAGTACGAATTGTAGAAAATGAACGATTGAATATTTAATTAACAATCCCATACAAAGAGATATAAATATGCAGGACGAATTTAAATATGACGTTCAGTTAATTATGTAAAGCTTCTGACACAACCCCTTTAACTTACTCTTGTCTTCAATTTTCTGGGCAGTTGCGTCATTAACTGCTAATTGCTGCTACTCTAATAAAAAAAGTTAGGCACGTTCTATTTTCAACGATTCATTGTGGAGATTATAATTGGAATTGAAGGCAATATTCAATTGCAATGGAAATACGAGTATGGCTTATCACATTGGAATTGTAGTGCGTCACGAGTATGACACGATATTGTAGGGTAGAGGGTTAAATATTGATCGTATAATCACTCGTTAATTTGATTTAACTCTGCCAGAATTAGGATTACAAAGTCAAAGGTATTCATCCCTGATATCAGGTTTCGGTCGAATGACAATAGACTCTAGAATTATCGATCTCACTGTATTCGAGGAGAGATAATTCGATTGATTTCTCGAAGAAAGACTACTCTCAATTATTAATCATCTTTGAATAAATAACGAGTGGGATGATAAAATTAGTAGTGACAAGTTTTTTTAGATGGTATTGTTAAATTAGAAATAGTGCAACCTAGGAATATTCGGACTCGAGGATATTCGAATCTAGGGATTTTCGGATGTAGAGATTTTTGGACTTAGAGATATTCGGTTATAACGATATTCGGATCTAGGGATATTTGGTCGTAGAAATATTTGTATTTAGATATATTCCAGCATAGGCTTATTCATGTGTTGAAATATTCACACATGGAATTTAGGGGCTTGAGAATTTAGAACCTTGAGAAATTTGGAAATTCAAGAATTTGGGGCATTAAAAATTTGATATTTACCGATTTGCAAATTTAGAAATATTGGAAATATGGAATTTATGCGGTTGGAAAATTCGAAACATGGAAACAAGAAATCCATTCAGAAAATCCATAAATATAGGAATCCACCATTCATAAAATCCGTAACTAAATCAAATTGCGACAATTCGAAAATTGCAAAAGTTAAAAATTCCCAAAGAAAAACCGCTCAGAAAACGTCAGACGCAAATTTGAGAAGGTGTAAATTTTCAAGTCGGCATATCGATCCCTATCGAACATACAGTCCGCGTGTGTAGCTCGCATGCATCATGTATAGATACCATTCGGCGTCCATAGGAGGCGGATATCGGGAACGTAGGTTTGTAAGCAGCCGGCTATACGTATAGCGGCGAGTTAACTCGCACCGCCGGAAGCATTACCGGGAATCAAGTTTACGTTTCCTGATATGCGTATTTCCAGGCCGTGACATATGATTTAGACACGGTAACCGACGAACACGGGATCACTGCCACTCGCAATACGCCTTTTCGAGCCCCGCAGCTCCAGAATATGTCGCAACTTCGCGATTTTACGACGCTAACTTGCCCTCGACGTGTACCTTCGTCCCGGATGCTTTTATCCCTACCTTCATTTTCTTCTTATACTCGAACAAGACTGATCTTCGACCTCTGCGTACCTCTATTATCTCGATGTACCACTGTATTTCTTTTATTTCCTGTTTTTCAACGAACTCTTCGTTCTTCCTTGATGCATGCTCGTATACGGTGTAGATATTCTTCGGATACGTTACTTTATCTATCTAGGGAGTTTTCACGATTTCTCTGACAAAATTTCTAGGATTCTTGGATATTCTTACGATTTCTTAGGGTACCATTTAAGGTTTCATTTAGACTTTTTCATTTTTGTAGGTTTCTCAGGTTATAAACACTATTCCCTAGTTCCTAGGGTACTTGTGAAATTATATTTTTGAAATATTCCCAGGAAATTTTGCACCGAAATTCACCTACAATCTATTAAGATTCTCTGTGATCTGATAGAATATCCCTAGATTTTATTACTATCCCCTGAGAGTCTTGCTGAAATACCCCTAGGGGTTTCCAAAAATCTTCATAGGATCTTTCTAGGATTTCTGAAGAATCCTATTAGGATATCCCTAGGATCTCACAAGTCAAATTAGAATGTCCCTAGGATTCTTCACGAATCTCATTAGGATCTATTATTCTTTGTAGTATCTCCCTAGGATCTCATTAGGATGTCCCTGAGATCCTTCGCAAATCTTATTAAAATGTCCCTAGGAACCTTCACAAATCTCGTTAGAATGTCCCTAAGGGCATGAATTACATTAATGTGACCCTAGGATCTTTTTACATCTGGTATAAAATTTTCCTAGAATCTCTTGAAATTCCAGTTTCCCCAGAGTTCATTAGAGTCTCCGTAGAATTGCCCTAGGTCCTTGTTGCAACTACAATACCTATGCATTCATTTCTAGAATACCCCCATAATTTCCATAAAATTTGTCTAGAATTGTAAATGAAATTATTCTAGACTCCAGTATCTAGAATCTTCCTAGTATCTCTAGAGATTCTCTCAAGAATTCCTAGGATCCCCAAAAAATGTCTCCAGGGTCTTTTCAACTTTACAGATTCATACCTCTGTAAGTTTGTAAAGTGTTAAAGTGCACCATAATTTATAAACATTAATGTAACTTCACGATGGCGCGCGTTATAGAATCGTAGCGGTTGATACAATGAAATATTAAGAGAGTTTTCGGATATCGCTGATACATTTCGACGATATCGGGAAATATCTGTTGGTAGAGGTGGGGTCGCAAAAATTTCCCATAAAACTGTGTCCGTCCGGTTATTTGCTGGTATCAGTTTTATTCCGTTATAAATAACGAATGGGGTTTTGGAAGAATTGGTCCGAGTCCAACTCGGCTTCTAGCTAGACGATATAAAATGCTAGTGTAATTCACTTGGTCCTCGATTTTCTCGACCAACTTTCCTGTAACACATTAAAAAGCTATTTCGTTTTCGATTCGGACGCGTGTTTATCACTGGCTGTCGCGCGGAAGGGATACTGCAACGTTTAACTCGCTGATCTTAACGCTTTTTATTCCTCTGCCGGACGGAAAATAATTCGTGTCCAGAATGGCGTTTGGACACTTCAATGTTTCACGTTTAGGGAATTTTTAGGGCTGCAAATTTGGGAATTTAGGGATTTTGGAATTTCGAGAATTAAAGTTTTAAGTATTTGGGGATTTGGGGATTTAGGGATTTGAGGATTTGGAGATTTGGAGATTTGGGGAATTGGGGATTTGGAAATTTAGGGATTTGGAAATTTCGGAAAGTTCGATAATTTGGGGATTTGGGGACTTTCTAATTTAGGGAATTAAGGATTCAAGGATTTAGAAATTTGGGGATTTATGGATTTGGGAATTTGGGGATTTGGGGATTTAGGGATTTGAGGATTTGGGGATTTGGAAATTTAGGGATTTGGGAATTTTAGAAGGTTCGATAATTTGGGGATTTGGGGACTTTCTAATTTAGGGAATTAAGGATTCAAGAATTTAGAAATTTGGGGATTTATGGATTTCGGAATTTGGGGATTTGGGGATTTAGAAATTTAGGGATTTGGGAATTTTAGAAGGTTCGATAATTTGGGGATTTGGGGACTTTGTAATTTAGGGAATTAAGGATTCGAGATTTTAGAAATTTGGGAATTTGAGGATCTAGGGATTTATGGATTCAGAAATTTAGAAATTTAAGAATTTAAGTATTTGGGGATTTGGAAATTTCGGAAGGTTCGATAATTTGGGGATTTGAGAACTATTATTTAGGGAGTTAAGGATTCAAGAATTCAGAAATTTTGGGATTTGGGAACTTGGTAATTTGGAAATTCGAGAATTATATGGGGATTCACAGATTTGGAGAATTACACAATTAGGAATTTACAGAATTAAGGATTTAGGGATTCGGGAAATTAGGGAATTAGGGATTTAGAAAGTGAGAGTCTAGAGAATTATGGATCAACAAAATTAAGGATCTAGGGAATTATTTATCCAGTCATTAATAATTTATGAAATGTGAGATCTATGGAATTAGGAATCCACGGTATTAGTAACATTAAGGTATTCAAGAATATGTGAAAAGGAAATTTTGGAATTTGGAAAATATGGAAATAGATTCCTAGATTTCTAGAAATTTATGAAATACAGCGACATGAAAATTTATAAGTTTATAGTATTTCAGAATTTGGAAATATGAAGGTTCAGAAATTTGCACATGAATAATGTGGTGATATAGACATCTGCGAAATAATTTGGCAATTCGAAAATTCCAAATTTCAAGGATTTAAGAATTCAGGAACTCAACTATTCAATTATTCAGCCATTCAAAAATGTAGAAATTCGAAACGTTGCAGACGTGCAAATTCATTACTCTCCACAATCCCAGATACCGAGCACACTCAGCATCCACCATCAATCCAATATCTCCAAGTCACCGCGAACCTTAGCGTCGCTCATAAAGCACTCAACAATCGCATCGCAAGCTCACCCCGTAACCACCGTATTCGGCTCCAAAAACAAAGAGCTGCTCGCAAATTCATAGAAACAGCCGCACATAGCCGATGTTCCCGAAACCTTTCGACGTTATTCATTGACCCAAAATCCGTGGAAACAATCGCGTGGATCGATCGCGATCGATCGATCCGGTCCAGCGTGAAGCGGGTTAACTCGCTTTCGAGCAGGGTCAATCGGGAGACGCGATTTAATGGAGAAATCTATTTGTGCGTCGTGTGTGGATGATTCGAGCCGCATTGACACGATACGTGAGCGTGTTGGAACGTGTGTGGTATGCCCGAAGCCACGCAACCCCCTCCTGTTTGTACCCCACCGATTATACGACGGGGGTGTAATTAAAGCCGGTCGTGCAGGTCGCTGACGGATTGATCGACAGCCTATCCATCGAATCGTTTCACGGTAATCTGGATAGAATGATCTATGGATCTTGCAGGGGGCATCGCACTGGTTACGACCAGGATTCTTGTGATTGACGTGCTTTGTATACGGGATGCGTTTGAGAATTTTCTTCGGTAAATGGGCTCCGTCTTGTTACTTGCCGTTGCCACGATCACCTGTCGACTGCTTGGTTTGTGTGCATGACGGCCCGAGTACGTTACGCGAATATAGGATTTACTTGCCTCCCCGCGATGAGTTATGCTCCTGCAACCTCGCTATGGCGTAAATGTGATGAAATAAATGAATTAGCTTTTTCCGATCGTGCTTTACTTACTAAATTCAACATTTCTCACACCGATACCATGCAATATCTCACTTTATGTTCTTAATGATGTGTCATGTGTGTGAAAATAATTATCACATATGTGACACACGGATTTATTGTGCATGTAATACATGCATGAATAATTGCATACCATGTAAGTGATATATGGATAAATAATTTCATGTCATACGTATATGTGGATACATAATTGTGCATCATGCATGTCACATATGGATAAATAATAGCATCATATACATATAACATATGTAAAAATAACTGCATGTCACACATGTGCTATATGTAGAAATAATTGCATATCATACATGTAACATATGCAAGTATAATGGTATATCACACATGTACTATATGTAAAAGTAATTGTATATCATACACATAACATGACTAAAACTGATTGTATGTCATATATGTAACATATGAAAAAATAACTGTATCACACATGTAAAAGCAATTCCATATCATCCAATATAATATACGTAAAAGTAACTGTATATCACACATGTACTACAAATGAAAATAATTGCATATCACACACATAATATATGTAAAAATAACAATGTATCATACGTGTACCACGTATACAAACAGTTGCATATAATATCATACGTGTATCACATGTAAAAATGACTGAACGTCACACATGTCCTATACGTAAAAATAATGGGGCACCACAGAGCACCACAGAAAAGTTCCACGCCGGAATTTCCCAATTTTATGTATCATCCCCCCGAAACGTGTTACCGTGGATCACGTCTGACCCAGTCATCTCGTTGTCCGTACTCCCAGCGTTAAAGGGATTAAAGTTTGACCGTGAGTAGAATTTCCCGAGAAATTTGAACGATATTACAAAAGAATCGAAGAAGAGATTGGTCAAGGGTTCAGGTCAAACGCGTTCAAACTCGAAGCAATTTTTATTAATTCCACCGTCGAACTGTAGGCAAACCGTTAAATTAGATACAATCGAAAAAAGGGGGTCGAGTACCCCCACTCCGAATATTTTGCCACGATTTCGTAGGTAATTAAATCGTCCAAGAGTTTTAAAAGTCCGGGCGAACGGGTCGAAATGAATTTCAAATGAATTCTCTACAAATGCGTCCGGTGAACTTTTGCTACGAGCTTTGGGCGAGATTTACGATGCGATGGCTGATAATAAAATATCGTTTCAAAGAAAGGGCTGACTTTGTGACGCGTCGATTTTCAACAAAAAAATCGTGCGTTTTCTCTTGGACCACCGACAATTTATCGTTTTCACTGTTGGAAGATAAAATGCGGATGATAATGTAAGTTCCGTTGCTATACTTATTCGACAAAAATATGGCCGTTTCAAAAATTATGTGGTTCATTTATTTTACTTAATTGAATATTTATGCAAGAACAAATTTGAAGGAAAATACAATTTGAAAACTTGACATATTTTATATTTGAAAGCTGTATACATTCATCAATAGGTATTAAATAAAGTAAATAAAAATGAAATTTGTAGAGGGTAAATTGTACCGGATAATAATTGAAGGGCTGATATGGATTCGTCGTGAACCATTCGTTCGCAAGTTTTCAACTGTTTTCCAGATGGCGGGTCGTGGCTTCTTCTTGGTCAGCCTTTAATTTCTCAGGCACGTAGCCCAACGGGCTCCTTACTCTTTTTATATTTCGACCTCCTTCTATCGCGGGCAACCGGCGCGGAAACTTCGTGTCCCGCAAACGAGTTCCAAGCCAATACGAGTCAGGGTTTGCCGCGCACAAACGTGCGGAACAATCTTCTCTCTTTTTCCGCCTTTCGTCGCAACCCTGCGCTCATTCGGGGTGGCAACTTCATAACCGACGTCCCGTTTCTTCCGTATATCCCTGACACCGGTACAAAAATGCCCGGCTTAATCGAAAAGTCCCCGGGAAATGGATTGCGATTGCCTGCGCTCGTGAATATCCGCTATTTGCAGCTTTTTAGACCTGGATTCTTCGACGTTATGAATTCTTTTCATGTTATTTAATGATACGAAGTGTTTATGAATTCTTTCAATAATACTAGGTCTCTAGGAACTTGTTTTAGGAATTTTAGTCATTTTTGTTGCGGAGTGCAATTCTTTGTTTGAGGAAAAACTACTCCCTTTAATGTGCAAGATATGAAAGTTTGTTAAATGGGGTGGATAGTTTCAAGTTGCGTATTTCTGGAAATTGTTCTAAATTTGCAGAATGATGACTTAAACTACCCTTAATTTAATCTAGTTTATAACATATTCAAGTTTCAGCAAGATCCATGAGTCCCTTATGGGGTTCCAGCCCTCATTGACCCACTCTTGTACGTACTTCATTCCTGTCTAGTTACAATTCTAGATCGCATAATTCTTAAATTAATTGAAATCCAGTAAAGTGATGACTTAAACTCCCCCTAATTTGACCTAATATACAACATATTCAAGATATAGCAAAATCCATAAACGCGTTATGGGGTGCCAACACTTGTTGACCCACTATTATATGTACTTCACTATACTTCATTTTTACTCACAATTCCAAATCATGTACTTTTCAAACTAATTGAAAACCATGAAAGTGATGACTTAAACTACCCCTAATTTACCCTAATTTATAACATACTCAAGTTCTAACAAAATATATAGACGCGTTATGGAGTACCAGCTGTCATTATCCCACTATTATACGTACTTTACTTCACTGTACTTCATTTTTACTCACTGTTCCTAATCATGTATTTCTGAAACTAATTGAAGAGCACTAAAGTTATGACTTAAACTACCCCTAATTTACCCTAATTTATAACATATTCAAGTTCTAATAAAATCCATTGACGGGTTATGGAATACCAGCTGTCTTTGACCCACTATTATACGTACTTTACTTCACTGTACTTCATTTTTACTCACTGTTCCTAATCATGTATTTCTGAAACTAATTGAAGAGCACTAAAGTGATGACTTAAACTACCCCTAATTTACCCTAATTTATAACATATTCAAGTTCTAATAAAATCCATAGACGGGTTATGGAATACCAGCTGTCTTTGACCCACTCTTATACCTACTTCATTTCTGTCTACTCATAATTCCATATCACGTACTTGCCCAATAAATTGAAACCCCGTAAAATGATGACTTAAACTCCCCCTAATTTAACCTAACTTATAAAGTATTCAAGTATCTTCGATCTCCAGTGGCGCGTTATAGGGTGCCAACATCTCCAATCTACCATGACCTTATTTCAGTGCATCAAAGCGTGACTTCATCAATAAAAAACGAATCATTCGAAATTATTCAACGTTTCAAAGAGAAACTGTTTCGATTTCCACAACTGACGTGCGAATAATTTCAATATTTCAATGGTTGAGATCTTGAAAGTTGGATTCGCGGGTCAAGCAAGCGTTCTCGCGAAGAAGAAGAAGAAGAAGAAGAAAGAAGAAGTCTAATGTACAAGTTTTGCAGAAAGAGCCGGCTGCGGCAACAAAAGCGTAAGAAGCATTTCCGGGCGAGTTTGCTCGCGGGATAAATCTCAAACAGTCGAGGCGGAACGCGAGATGACGAAGCGACGAGCGAAACGAGCGCCGCCGGACAAGCGGATGGGAACGATACGCGAACGCGTCTCTAAACAAATATGCTGGCAACCCGTGAGATGAGAAGTTTCGAGCAGTTATTCTTGCCTCTTCGTTGTATTCGAACTTCCTTCACCTCGCAGAGTATCGATAAACTTCCGACATTGTTCCTTGTCTTCTTTTGTCTCCTCGTTTTGTCTTCTCTTTCGACGGGAATTATTTATTAAGTTTCGAATAAATTGCTGATCCGCAAGTTTTTGCTTGATGGGCAAGTTATAATATTATGCGATTTATAGGAGGTTGAATCACGGGTTTATGTCATCATTTATTTTAAATTTGTATGAAGAGGAAGAATAGGTTATTGATAGGTGAGTTGTTTGAACGTTGATGGGGTGTGTAGAAGGGTGCATTGCATAAAACGGTTATGGATGATTGTGAAACTTGAGAATAGTGTAATTTAGGTTAAATTAGTGGGGGTTTAAGTCATCACTTTGCCAATTTCGAATTTATTTAAGAACTATATGAATTGGAGTTGCGAGTAGACTGAAATCAGGTGTAGGAGGGACAAAGAGTGTTGGCACCCCATGAGATGTTTATGAATTTCTCTGAAACTTGACTATAATATAATTTAGGTTAAATTAGTAGGGGTTTAAGTCATCACTTTCCTAATTTTTAATTTGTTTAAGAAATATGCAAACTGCACTTGTAAATATACTGAAATAAAGTATAGATGGGAAAAAGAGTGTTGGCACCCCATAAGATGTTCATGGATTTCTATAAAACTTACAGACAATGTAAATTAGGTTAAATTAGTAGGGGTTTAAGTCATCATTTTGACAAATTTCAATTTTTTCGAAAGATATACAATCTGAAAGTGCGAATAGATTCTCGATAAACAATTTGCTGTTGACACTGACAGTGTGAATCCAATGGCACCCCATAAGATGGTCACCTATTTCGATGAAACTTACAAGTAACCTAATTCAGACCAAATTAATAGGAGTTTAAGTCATGGTTTAGCCCAGTGTACATTTCTTTTCAAAATACATGATGTACAACCTGAAATTGTGAATAGATTCTTGCAACTTTTCACGAATACAAATTATAATTGAATGCATACTTCTAATGTATAGTTTCTCTTTTAACTCTAATTTTTACCTTTGTTCACGTGTCTTCATCAGAATATTTAAACTGTTCAGTTCGATTAAAGTGTAATACCATCCTCATCGAACGTTCATTTAATAAAGATTGTCTTCAAAGTTTCCTCCCGAATGCTCCATAAACATGTTACACATTTTCTAATTATAATCTTCTTCGAATCCTTGTATCGGATAAACTTTCTTTCGAACTACACGCCATTTCCTCCTTCTTAGATCCTTCCTTAATACTTTGATCCTTGTACAGAAACATACCTTGTTGTTTGTCTTTCGGGAACCGAACATCTGCAACTATGGTATTAGTGCCATATTTCCTCATCTAAATTCCGGCTTTCAAACTTCCACGTTCATAAATTTTCTAATTTGTAAACCAAACATTTACAAATTTTTGTATTCTGTAATTGGTACATTTGCAATTTTGTACATTCTCAAATTTTTACACGTTTGGATTTATATTTTTGGTAGTTCTACATTCTCAGATTTCTACACATTTAAATTTCTACATTTGCAATATTCAACATTCCCAAATTTCTATAGACTCAAATTTCTACATACTCAAATTTTTACTCTTCCAAAATCGACATTTGCAAATATCTACATTTTTCAATTTTTAAATCTTCAAATTCCTAAATTCGAGAATTTCTGCTCTTTCGAATGTCTAAATTTTCAAATTCCTAAATTCCCAAATTTCTACATTTCTCAATTTCTGCTCTACCCAATGTCCAAATCTTCAAATTCCTAAATTCCCAAATTTCTACACTTTTTAATTTTTGCTCTTCCCAATGTCTAAAGCTTCAATTTTTTAAATTCCCCAATTTCTACATTTCTAAATTTCTGCTCTTCCTAAGGTCTAAATCCAAGTTCTCTCAACCCCCAATCTCGCAAACACCGAGCCTCTAAAATTTCTAAACGGCGAAATAGCCGAGTGTCCATTAGTCTACGAAAGAAACGCGATACCACTTCATAAATTAGAAAATATGTCGGCTTCCCACCTTGTACTGGCGTTCTCGCCATGAAAAGAAGAAAGTTGGCCTTAGTGGAAACGCGCGAACGTCCTTTTAGCACAGTTGCGATTCTTGGAGCGTTCGCCCACTCTCTGTTATTTATTTCTTTCCGTTCTCCGGCCTCGTGCTCGTTGCCCCACGTTTCGCCTTTGTGGTAAATTATTGTCGTCCCCCTGCTTCTTCCTGCTTCCGTTTTCCAGCGGTGCGACGCAGCCATGTCCCTAAGTACGTACGTGGCTGGAACGTGGCGAAAGTAAGAGCAGGGGGTGAAAAGGGGGGGTCGTAGATCCAAATTTTGAAAGGACCTCGTTTGTTCTTTGCAGGGACACTTTGTCAGAAACCATCAAAGGACTGCGAATTTACTGCCTTGCCTAGGTACATGATGAATTAGTCAAGGAATAAACTTTCTTTGTCTCGTAAATTAGAAATAATGAACATTCTTTTTAACATAAATTTGATATAACTTCTTTGATGGTAATTTAAAATGCATTATGTAATGAGGTCAGTTTATATGTGATGCACATGTTGTATGATAAATTTAATGTACATGTGATAGACAAGTTGTGTGATGAATTTAATGTACATATGATACACACATCTTATAATGAACTTGATGTATGACACACATGTTACATGATGAATTTACATATGATACATATGGTGTATGATACATTTATTGCATATGTGATACGCATAGATATGATAAATTTAATGTAATGTATGATGCACATGGTGTATGATAAGTTTAATGTACATATGATACATATGATGTATGACACGTTTAATGTACATATGATACACATGTTATACGATGAATTTAATGTACATATGATACACAAGTTGCAGGATAAATTTAACATACATATGATACATCAGTTGCATGATAAATTCAACGCACATATGATACACACGTTGCATGATGAATTCAATGTACATACGATACCCGTAATATATAATTAAATCAATAAAGGCATCGTACACACAACATACAGTGAATTCGATATCTTTATCGTACATACGTTGTATAATTTTAATTCGTTTATTATTCAAACGTGGCATAATGAGTTCAGTACATTTATCATGCACGCGTCTTAAAATAAATCCATTACATTATCGCACACATATCATATTATAAATTCAATAGATATATCGTAGAGACAATATATAATGAAATCGATGCAGATATCGTACACGCAACATATAGCGATTTCAGTACATTTATCACACACACGTCGCATAATAAGTTTAATTCATTTATCATTTAATCATTGTACAAGGAATTCGGTACATTTATCATGTACACGTCATATAGTAATTTCATTACATTTATCATACATACAGCGTATTAGAAATTCAGTAGGTATATGGTACACATAACGTACATATAATTAATTCAGGGCATATGTTGTACACGTGTGATATAATAAATTCAATACATAGTCGTACACATAACATATGATGAAGTCAACACATATCATATACACATCATGTAGTAGATTTAACACATATGTCGTACACATAACATATGATGAATTCTATACATATGTCATACAGACATCATATAGTAGATTCTACACATATGTCATACATGCAACATATGATGAATTTAATACATACATGATACACCACGTAACAAATTCAATACATCTACTATATAAAATATACATAAACCAATGAATTTATCACACATATCATACAAACACCACATAATAAATTACAAATTAAAATAACAAGAATTTGATTATATTAAACAAGCAATTAGAAGATGGTTTTTGCTTAAGTTACAATGCACATAATAATAAAATTTAAACAATAATACAACATCGACAATAAAATTATGTATAAATTTTTAAATCCAGTCCCAATAAAATATTGGAAAAAATGAAGTTTGATGGCTGGTACATTATTGGTCCAATTAAAATACCTGTTAGCCAAGAATGTACCGTTCTTCGAGGAACAATCGTTCGAGCAAATCGTCAGAATGACGTTATACTTCAGGTGAAGAGCTATTAAGACGTAAACTGCGCGGGAACTTGCCAAACAAAGCTAGAAATGCTTCGGAATTACGCGAAAGCATCGAGGGACAAAATCGACGGAAGCTTCTAACGGATCCGACAAACAGAACTCAGAATAGTAGCTCGTTTCGATGATCGTTCGCAGATCCAGGAAACGTTTCTGCACTTTGGCGTCGCGACGCTGCCATGAGAATCGACTTTCAGAAATTTCCTCACGAAACGCTTGGTTACTTCTCGTTAACCTCCCACAACTCAATCGTTTCGGGCCAATAAAATCAACTTCCCCGTCTGAATACCCTATTGCTTTTCATGTTTACGATATGAGTTGCGAGACTTTGTATCGTAGTTTATAAGTTGCTGTCTACAGCAATATTTCTACTCTTTTCGTCTGCAGACTTGGTAGATTTGTGTTTTTATAGAGTATCATTTTTAGTGTTTCACGTACTCAGATTTTTAGGTTTTATTTGGACGTTTTCCAATGTTTAACTACTACATGTCTAAGTGTCTAAATGTCTAAATGTCTGAATTTCTTAATATCTAGATATCTAAACATCTAAATATCTAAGAGTTCAAATATCTAAATTTCTAAATGTCCCAACTTCCAAATCTCCTAACCTATACATTTCTAACTACCTAAATATTAAAATTTCTAAGTGTCCTAACCTCAAAATCTCCAAACCTTAAAATTTCCAAATACCTAACTCCCAAATGTCCACACACCTAAATACCTAAATGTCCCAACTTCCAAATCCCCTAACCTTAAAATATCGAACTACCTAAATATCCAAATAAGTGTCCTAACCTCAAAATCTACAAACCTTGAAATTACCAAATACCTAATTACTGTCCACATACGTAAATTTCTAAATGTCCCAACTTCCAAATCTCCTAACCTATACATTTCTAACTACCTAAATATTAAAATTTCCAAGTGTCCTAACCTCAAAATCTCCAAACCTTAAAATTTCCAAATACCTAACTCCCAAATGTCCACACACCTAAATACCTAAATGTCCCAACTTCCAAATCCCCTACCCTTAAAATATCTAACTACCTAAATATCCAAGTAAGTGTCCTAACCTCGAAATCTACAAACCTTAAAATTACCATATACCTAATTACTGTCCACACACCTAAATATCTAAATGTCCCAATTTCCAAATCCCCTACCCTTAAAATATCTAACTACCTAAATATCCAAATAAGTGTCCGAACCTCAAAATCTACAAACCTTGAAATTACCAAATACCTAATTACTGTCCACACACCTAAATATCTAAATGTCCCAATTTCCAAATCCCCTACCCTTAAAATATCTAACTACCTAAATATCCAAATAAGTGTCCTAACCTCAAAATCTACAAACCTTAAAATTACCAAATACCTAATTACTGTCCACACTCCTAAATATCTAAATGTCCCAACTTCCAAATTTCCTAACCTAAAAATTCCTATATGTTCTCCCCCTAATCCCCAAATTCCACTCTCAGAATTTTCAATTCATCTTATATTCAGCAAGAAGTTTTTTGCACGAGGCGTATAAAACGTGTAGGTTAAAGGTCCGAGTAATTAGTAGGATTGGGAGTCTAAAGTCAGACTTCCAGATGCTTTCTTATCTCCTTTAATCTCCTTCAACGTTTCGTTTCGAGCTTTCTTTCTACTTTTCTTCTCCGTGTTTACTCTTCAAGTCCATCGGCCGCGTTTCTTTGAACACGCCAACGAAACGTTAAAAAGTTACGTTGGAAGTTCGTAAATTTCCCGGTATCGTTCCTTCTTGCGCACGTTTCCACGCTCTGTTCATTAAATTCTCATTTTTCCGCGGGAAACGGGGCGGGTCGATCAAAAACCGGGATCTCTGTTCCTTTTTATATCGCCGGGGTCGGTTGTGCTACATGTTTAATGGCCGACCTCAAATATCGGAAGTCTGATGCGATTTGAGAGGATGAAAGTGTTATCTGGTTATGTTGTATCGGTTGAAGATTGAAGTTTATTGAAAATGACTCCATCTTTGTTTTGTCAGTCGTGATACAAAATGGCTGACTTTCAAATATTGCGGACGATGACCATTTTGAGATGTGCGAAGTCTGATAGGAATTCATGACTTAAAATTGTCGAAAAGTGACACTTATATTACATCAATTTAAAGGTGACGGTGTACTGAAATTAGCTGCAACGTTGTTTTGTCAAGATTTGGAACACAAAATGGCTGCCTGTCAAATATAGCGAACGATAACAAATTTTGAAGTGTATAAAGTCTAATAGAAATTCATGACTTAAAATTGTCGAAATGTGGCACTTATATTACATCAATTTAAAGGTGACGGTGTACTGAAATTAGCTGCAACGTTGTTTTGTCAAGATTTGGAACACAAAATGGCTGCCTGTCAAATATAGCGAACGATAACAAATTTTGAAGTGTATAAAGTCTAATAGAAATTCATGACTTAAAATTGTCGAAAAGTGACACTTATATTACATCAATTTAAAGGTGACGGTGTACTGAAATTAGCTGCAACGTTGTTTTGTCAAGATTTGGAACACGAAATGGCTGACAGTCAAATATAGCGAACGATAACAAATTTTGAAGTGTATAAAGTCTAATAGAAATTCATGACTTAAAATTGTCGAAATGTGACACTTATATTACATCAATTTAAAGGTGACGGTGTACTGAAATTAGCTGCAACGTTGTTTTGTCAAGATTTGGAACACAAAATGGCTGCCTGTCAAATATAGCGAACGATAACAAATTTTGAAGTGTATAAAGTCTAATAGAAATTCATGACTTAAAATTGTCGAAATGTGGCACTTATATTACATCAATTTAAAGGTGACGGTGTACTGAAATTAGCTGCAACGTTGTTTTGTCAAGATTTGGAACACAAAATGGCTGACAGTCAAATATAGCGAACGATAACAAATTTTGAAGTGTATAAAGTCTAATAGAAATTCATGACTTAAAATTGTCGAAATGTGGCACTTATATTACATCAATTTAAAGGTGATGGTGTACTGAAAATATCTGCATCGTTGTTTTGTCAAGATTTTTAACACAAAATGGCTGACAGTCAAATATAGCAAACAGTGACCAATTTTTCCATGTATCCAGTCTCACATAAATTCATGACTTAAAATTATTGAAAAGTGGCACTTATATTACATCAATTTAAAGGTTATAGTCTACTTAAAAGTACAACATAAGTGCTTCATTAATATTTTGTTATACAAATCAACTACATGTCAAAGAATCATCTTATGTACTGAGATATTGACATCAAGACGGTTCTTTAATCGTCAGCCATTTTGTGTTCACGTCATCGACAAAACGCTTACATAGCAATTTTTAGCAGACTTTAACCTTTAAATCGATATAGTACACTTGATATTTTACAATAATTTTATGTCATCAATTTTTAGGAGACTTTGTATGTTTCAAAATAGACCACTGTTTAGTATAACTGCTCGTCAGCCATTTTGTATTGAGAATATCGACAAAACGTTTATACAGGTATTTTCGTTATACTTTCAGCTTTATTTTGATGTATCATAAGTGCTACTTTGTGACAATTTTATGTCATCAAACGATATGAGACTTCATATACTTCAAAATAGACCACTGTTTAGTATAACTGCTCGTCAGCCATTTTGTATTGAGAATATCGACGAAACGTTTACACAGCTATTTTCGTTATACTTTCAGCTTTATTTTGATGTATCATAAGTGCTACTTTGTGACACTTTTATGTCATCAAACGATATGAGACTTCGTATACTTCAAAATAGACCACTGTTTTTACTGTATCTGCTCATCGGCCATTTTGTATTAAAAAACCACTTACAAAATCTCATTGGCGATGCTTTCAGCTTTATTTTAACATACAACAAGTGCTACTTATGTCACGAAATTCGACTTTCGATATCTCAAAATGTGCCATTGTGTACCATTGTTTAAGCATCGTTCTTTTTTATTTACACAAAACATTTCCGTTCGTTTTCGTCGGTCATCGAAGCAGACAGTCTCTGTCTATCCTTGTACGTTCGTGAAACTTTGCCTGGTTCCAGCCATCAGGCTTGTTTGCCCATTTCCGAAGCGGTTTACCCGCTCATCGACGTTTTAACGATTAAAAGCTGTTCAACTCTGCTTCGGATACTCGTGGTAACGCGAATCTTTGCCAGAGATTAATCCGTTTATCGACATCTTAGCGATTAGGGCATTCCGCTGGCTCGTTACAATTTCCCATGAAATTTTTACGGAATATTCCCCGGGCTTGAAAGATTGCTTGAAGGGCTTAAATGATGGAACGGACAAAATAATTAATTTTTTCGATCAAGGATTTTGCTTTTTATTTTCAGTTTGCCATTTGCATATTCTGATCAGTTAATTTATCCGTAGGGAATTTATTAGAGAAGAGATTTTAAATTTCTGAGTCGGAATTATTGCTAAATTATTAAGGGAGGAATTTATCGAGTTATATTACTAAATTACGGAATTTATGTATTCTTGGATCTGGGAAATTCTAGGTTGATCGATCTTTAAACTTCTGAATTATTCAGGTACCAAATTTCTGAATTATTAAATTAAGTTATTACCTACTCATCGTGTTAGCAGATTACCAAATTTCTACCCTTATTAAATTTCTGAATTTCCACACTTCTAAATTTGTAAATCTGTAAATTACCAAATTATTCAATCAACACATCACTAAATGATCACCACAACCTCAAATTTCCAAGTTAAAAACTTACACACTTGCACATATCCATCACTTTAACAACAAAAATAGAAAAAATACACCCAACATCTTAACAACACAATCAGAACAAAGAAGAAAGAAGAGAATTACAGAAACACATCTCCAAATAAACGAAGAGAAATGAATGTAAGAAACAACAGAAAACAGCTGCGATTAAGTTAATCTTAATCCACGTAGGTGAAAAGTCGTGCGATGGTCAGGCACAAAAATAGAGCATGACTCGATTGTGTGTATAACGAATTCGATTCGAAGAGTAACCATTTCCATTCCCGTGGATGATCATTCATCAGCCTCGAGGATAATTGCTGTCAAGTAAAAGGGGCGCGATGTTAAACTATATCTCGTCGAAATGGTTGCAATTAAGGTCGAGCAGCTCTTGAAGCGACTATAATGGCTCGCATTACACGCAGGTTACATGATCGCGTAAAATGGCACCATGAGGCTGTACTTCATAAACTGGTTCGATGATAACTGGACAGTTTCGAAATTTCTGTGAATCTCGGAATTTCAGAATTTCGGTGTGGGACATATTATTGGGGAATTTGGGTAATTTTGTTAGAGGACAATTTGGGAAATTTTGTTAGGGGACAATTTGGGAAATTTTGTTAGGGGACAATTTGGGAAATTTTATTAGAGGACAATTTGGGAAATTATGTTAGGGGACAATTTGGGAAATTTTATTAGAGGACAATTTGGGAAATTTTGTTAGTGGACAATTTGGGAAATTTTGTTAGTGGACAATTTGGAAAATTTTATTAGAGGACAATTTGGGAAATTTTGTTAGGGGACAATTTGGGAAATTTTATTACAGGACAATAATAACAAATTTAGAAAATTTCATTATAGAACAATAATAATAAATTTGGAAAATTTCATTGTAGGACAATTTGGGAAACTTCATTATAGGACAATTTGAAAAATTTCATTAGAAGACAACTTGGAAAATTTCTTTATAGAACAATAATAACAAATTTGTAAAATATGGGAAATGAAACTGGGAATTTGATAAAAATAAAAAATGAAAGCATCTAAGTATTTGTGAAATGTAAGAAATGGTAGAAATTGAGAACTTAAGAAATATAAAAAATGAAAGAAACTGAGAATTTGAAAAATATGACCAACATGAAAAATTGAGGATTTGAAAATTACAAAATTGGAAAATGATAAAATTCATCAGAAATAGGGTTTGCAGTGATTCACCGCCAAATACAAAATACTGTAAAAGTGTTCTGTAAAATTTGTCCAAAAAATTGTCCTAATGAAATTTCCAGCTGCGTCACCATGTTAATCGAGTAATTAAATTGATGCAAGGGTCACCGATGACTACATTAGACAGAGCTTTCTATGCCGCCACGTGTTACGCCAGCGGAGAAGAATGTCCACAATACATTGAGAAGTCGTTCGCTGAAAATGAGTCATCGTGAACTAGTCAGAGTCCTATGGTTATCGTGTAGCTTATTAAGTTTGAAAGTCTGGAAGAAAGCCGACGTCGTTGCAACCCGGATCCGGCGACTCCCAGATGATCTGTCCGATCAATTTCTCCGTTGATTCGAAGCAATCAAACTTTCCAACAATTACGGATCCCCTATGTACCCGATAAAAGGAAAAAAGCCGACAGAAACGCTTTTGTCACCGTGTCAGGGCCGTATGATACAATTTCATAGGGCGACTAAAACTGACCATTCGGTTTACAATAACTTTGAAGTGGTTTTTAATTAAATAAGTTGTACATGTGATGTGTAGCTACTGTCCCTGACCATCGAATTGGGATCACTAAAAATTTTCAACATTTTCTATGTTTTCTGTAAAATTAAAGGGCCTCTAAATTAAAGATCATCAAATATTTGCATGCTGCACTTTTCGAATATTTGTAATTTAAAAATTTGTTATTAATGTACATTGCTAATATAAATAATGGTACTATGTACTTGTATATTTCTGACATAAATTATTATGTGTTTAAATGTCTGCAATACAAATTATGTTACAATGAATTTAAACATCTGTAACGTAAATAATTGCTATTTAAAGATCTTTGGCGTGCATAATGTTCCTAAGTATTTAATGAATAAAAATAAAATAACTGACAATAAATATTAAAATATCGGGGATACAAATGTTACCAAGTATTTAAATTCAACAAGGTATCCATAAATAATCATCCTGTATAGTAATGTATTTAAATAAAATTTTCGTGGAAGTAAATTCGAATGTTCGATTATTGAGGAATTAGTGATTTGACGCAGAATTAGTAGTTTTCTTCTGGTTGAGTAATGCTTTTCTGGTTAATTAGCGAGATCCCCGAGTAACTACGCCAGTGTAGTTCAGCGTGGAAAAGCTTGCAACGTGTGAGGGCGTTAAGCTGCACGAGGAAAGCTTCTTATTACGTGTTTCGTTTACTTCCGGCGAAAAAGAACGAAAACAGGAGAAAGAAAAAAAGAATTGAGAGAATAAACGACCCTTTGGCAACGGTCGCAAAGCCAGACCGTGGCTTTCAGAAAAGAGAAATCACGATCGTGCTCGAAGTTACAGCGGCGCCGAAGCCAAATAGTTGTCGAAACTTTTCAATTGAGTATCGTTCCTGTTATGGCTCGAAAGAACCCTAGAAAATTTTCCACCGGTTTGTTAATTCTGATTTATTACTTTCTATTTTTATTCTCCTGTAAATTCGAAACACTTTTCATTCTCCATCTTCTTTTTACTTAACTTACTTTTATGATAATCGGAAGTCTGGTAACAAAATCTCTGATAAACAACGCAGCTTATTTTTATAATAAAAGATGTTAAAAATATCTGGAGTTTGTTGACAATTTTTTGTATGTACGTGTATTTATTTCTTGAAATAAATATTCTGTTTAGTGAATTAAAAAGATATAGCAGCGAATGTTACTTCTTTTCATTAACAAAAATATTTTATGAAAATTAAATATACTTGAAAATCAAGCGAAATTAAATAATCTTGACAATCGCGTAAAAATCCTGACAACTAAATATTGAATAAACTTAAAAATGATGCGAAACAAAATAGTCTTGACAACTATGTAAACAAAAGTTCTGACAAGAAAATAAAATTCAGTAAACTTAAAAATCAAGTGAAACGAAATAATCTTGACAATCACGCAAACACAATTTCTGACAAGAAAATAAAATGAAGTAAATAATCCTGAAAATTAATTCAAATTGAAAGAACCTAGAAATTGGGTAAAACCAGACGAACGTCGCAACAGTTAAATTAATCGAATATAGCAGTGGGAGAAAATGGAATAAAATTTTTGACGCTCGTAAATTACATAGTAGAAAATGGCGACACGGTGACGCACGCAGGTTCTTTTCTTTTTACCGTCGAGACAGTTAACAGCTCGATGAATTTGTCGGTAAAAGATGAAACCGAACGTAACAAGAAGTCGCGTTTTTTTATTTGTCAGCGGCCGGTTAATCGGTTTATGTTCTATCGGATAATTAATTCTCCACCAGCGTTAATGTGCAGAAAGCCGCTCATCAGGCTTTTTCGCCTCGATAATTGAAACGGCTGATCGCATTTGCTAGCATTAAACGGACAACGAGTTCCCTCTCGAATTATACCGGCAAGTGTGGACTTGACTGGTAATTACTTGCTCGCAATTAGCGAAACAAACAGCCGTGTCAAACAACGGACACGTTTTTGCCTCAAGTGTCTCGAACTTCGACCTCCGAGACTCGACTCGATGACTTTTTAGTGGACGATTCACTGAATATATTAAACATCCTGTTAATTGTTCTGTGCTTCATTGTATAGTGCTGGTTTCAAACTTTAAATTAAGATGTACAAATTATTCAAACATTTTGTTTCAACATTTTGTTTTGCGGATGTTCTAATATTCGAGTATAATTCAATTTATTTGAATAAAGAGAATAAGTGAATTATTTGGTTAATTACAGTAATTGAAGTAATTTGAATGATTAATTAAGTTTAACAGTTCGAACAATTGAATAATTGAATAATTGAATAATTGAATAATTGAATAATTGAATAATTGAGTAATTGAATAATTGAATAATTGAATAATTGAATAATTGAATAATTGAATAATTGAATAATTGAATAATTGAGTAATTGAATAATTGAATAATCAAACAGCCGAACAGTCGAACAATCGAACAATCAAGTAATCGAGTAATCGAGTCATCAAATAATCGAGTAATCGAGTCATCAAATAATCGAATAATCTAACAATCCGATAATTGAATAATGGAATAATTGAATAATTGAATAATTGAATAATTGAATAATTGAATAATTGAATAATTGAATAATTGAACAATTAGAACAATTAGAACAATTTGAATAATTTAAATGATTTGAATAATCAAATAATTCGAATACATTAGTACACGAAAGCTTCTTAAATTAATTTTTGCGGGAAAATTAAAATGGATTGCGGGAACATGCCGTAGTTTTCCTGTACAAGGATACTCGGCATAAACGTATTTCCTTCATCCCTAACCTTCCAGCCAGCTGTGACTCGAGAAACCTCATTAACAGGTCGTCGTTACTAATTAGTACCAGAATCGAATCGATCGAAACCAATTAAGAATAGTATTGCATCGATGCGCTTTCTCAGACAGGCAAATTGAAATCCGTACTTTGTAGGAGATTAAAGTACAAATGTCCCTTGTAGCTCCTGTTTCTAACATCTATAGCGAATTCAGATTCATTCAATTCAGTATTATATTGATTGCACTTTGATTGCTCTGACGTTCGTCAAAATTACCATTTCTGTTTTAATAAGATCTTGCGTACTTCCATTAATATGTATTCAATTATTACAAGTTTTACAAACGTCTGAATTAGAAATATCACTTCATCATTTATTATCGTACTTCATATTTTCATTATACTATTAAATCAATATTTGTTATCGAACTTATAAAAATTAATAAGTATTCTATTTTTACAGATACCACAGCTGCAAGTGATCGGATATTTTTGGCAGATAGTCATCGTCTCAAAGTAAGGTAAGTCTGGCGAAACACATTTATACTAAATTTATATCAAACTTGTCTTATACAAAATACAAATTTGTGTCGATCTACGTCAAAATTATTTTCTAACAATTTATGTAAAAATAATTTTTCATCAACTCACAAAAAATTATATAATGTCAATTTATATAAAATCTTCACTGCCCACAAAAAATGACACAATATATTCAAACGATTTCTTCAATATCAAAATAAAATTCAATTCTCTCACAATTCAGTGACAGACATTTTAATTCCCCAAAAATCACAGATGCAACTTTCATTATTTTCACGACAGAACTAGCATCCATTTCTTCGATTTCCCCTGAATTATACAACCCCATCCTCACTCAAAATCGTGTAGACTCCCGATCGTGCTTTTATCTAAAATCGATTTATCAATGCAACGAGCGCACAGTGGATCGTAACAGTGATTTCTGTAGAAAATTCTTGAGCCCGTTCGTTCGGTAACGGGCCATCAATTTTATTAAACGATTAATTCCCTTAAATCGTTGCAGAGGTGCACAAATATCCACGAAAAGTTTGCGACGATATTTCATAAACTTGCCGTCCACGATAGCACGGTTTACAGACACGCGGCGCGAAAATGCTGGATCACCGGCCGATATGTGCACACATAAGTCATGAGAAACACTATAAGAAGTCCGCCACGCGATAAGCTCGAACCACTTAAATTGTCCACCCCCGTATCTATCTTTACCAATGAATAACCCGCGGCGAATCGTAACCATGCATTTACCAAACATGCGGATTGATGTCTCCACGTGTGCACATACGTTTCAATGCAAATTTGCTTTTTAAATCACACATGCATAACAACCATATCAGATTTTACACATATGTAACAACCACAAATGTTTACTGGGACACCCTCTATATACAATTTTTATATAGAAACGAAAATACAGGAATAGACATTTGAACATTAACACATACGTGTATAACAGCCATATATGGTTTCACACATATGCGTGTAACATCTAAAAATTATTTGTTAAGACACCGTGTACATACAATTCTGACATAGAAACGAAAATACAGGAATAAATATAGGAATAGCAATTTTAATGTTTACACACATGTAGCAGTCATATGAAGTTTCACACATATGTGTATAACAGCCAACAATGTCTGTTGGGTCATCCTGTATATATAATTCTGACATAGGAACAAAAATACAGTAGTAACTACTTCAATGTTTACATACATGTATAACAACCATATAAAGTTTTACACATATCCATATTTGTAACAGCCATATAAAGTTTTACACACACGTGTGACAACTAAAAATTGTTTGTTGTCTGTATATATAATTTTGACATAGACACAAAAATACATAAATAAACACAATAATAGTCACTTAAATATTTGCACACACGTGTGTAACAAGCATATAAAATTGTTCACATATGTGTAACACCTCAAATTTTTTTCTTGGATCACCCTGTATATATAATTCTGACAATGACCAGGAATAAATGCGAATATAGAAAATGATTTGAAGCATCAGAACCGCGAACAGACGCGGATGTAATCGTATTGTTTAGCGAAATGGGACGGTAAGATTATCCTCGATAACTGTACACCGTACAATGTTTAAGTGATGTACCTGTTTATGAAGTGGCTCGAAAGATTTGCATATCGCTCGAGTGTTCGCGGATTATGCGTTTAACTCCCATTCTATTTCCCGGGGCTCGAGCTCTTGTGCAGGAATTTGCATCTGTTGGAAACCGGCCGGCTAAAAGTGCCCGCGCTCCGATCCGGAGCGCGAAATGTTTCATTCGAGTGGCCCTCCGCTACGAATCGGGGCTAGGAACCGGATCGATTGCTCGTCGATTCATCGAATCGTTGCGGGTAATTGGAACTAAACGTGTCCGGAAAACTTCATGCGCTCCGCAATCTTCGTTTTCATCGATTTTCGTCATATGAGGACGATCAATTCTTTCATTTTTAATTAACACGTTTGTCTTCGTTGGAAAAAGTTTAGGAAGAATTTGGGGAGATTTCAGTATTTGAAACAGAACCTAGGAGAATTTTGGAAGGGTATGCAGATTTTAGGGAAATATGAAGCGAAATGGGAGATTTTAGGTTAGGGGATGTTAGGAGTTCCTCATGAGTAGAATATGGGGAAATTTTTTAAGGGATACTCAAGAGATATTTTAGGGAATTTTTAGATTCAAAGGAGAACATGAGATTCTAGGGAAATACCAAGGGAAAATTAGGGAATTCTTAGATATAATCTAGGGGGTGTTAGGAGTCCTTCAGATATAAGGCAGAATATGGGGAAATTTTTTAAGGGATATTCAAGAGATATTTTAGGGAATTTTTAGATCCAAAGGAGAATTCTTAGATATAATCTAGGGGATGTTAGGAGTCCTTCAGATATAAGGCAGAATATGGGGAAATTTTTGAAGGGATATTCAAGAAATATTTTTGGAAATTTTTAGATCCAAAGGAGAACATGAGATTCTAGGGAAATATCAAGGGAAAATTAGGGAATTCTTAGATATAACTAGGGGATGTTAGGAGTCCTTCAGATCTAAGGCAGAATATGGGGAAATTTTTTCAGGGATACTCAACAGATATTTTAGAAAATTTTTAGATCCAAAGGAGAACATGAGATTCTAGGGAAATATCAAGGGAAAATTAGGGAATTCTTAGATATAACTAGGGGATGTTAGGAGTCCTTCAGATCTAAGGCAGAATATGGGGAAATTTTTTCAGGGATACTCAACAGATATTTTAGAAAATTTTTAGATCCAAAGGAGAACATGAGATTCTAGGGAAATACCAAGAAATAGTTAGGGAATTCTTAGGTGCAACCTAGGGGATTTCAGAAGTCAAAATAAATTCACACGATACCTTGACAATTTCCAAATCTTTCAACTTGAAAAAGACCTCCAAACTTGCAATCTCTAAAATTTCCAAAATGACAATTACAAAAAATGCTTACCTTATAAATTTCCAAATTTCTCATCACGTGTTCACAAAATTCACTAAATACTTATCCAACTCAGCTAAGTGAAAGTCCTAAATTCAAATTACCAATAAAAAAAGTCATTTGACGAGTCGTAACACAAAATGAAATCATCACTCGAAACAATAGGTAGGTTATAACCAGCATAAAAGGATAAATCCGAGGAAAAGCAGCCGCGTTTAAAGGGGGGAGAAGGGTTTGAGACGCAGGTTTTACAAGGCTTGCTAATTATGCAAATGTTAATCATAATTAGTCGGTGGCCAGGGCTAGGGTACGATAGGGCGAGGCGCATAATTAGACGCGTGCCCGGTATCTCGCCGGAAAATTCATCGCTCGATGTAATGTATATTCATAAACGAACAGCTGGAGAAGCTGGAATCGAGTACGAGGGAGAGGCTGAAGAGGAGAGCGAAGAGTAGCGGTAGGCGTCTAGGCGTGCATAATTAGCAACTCGTCAGAATCAATATGTGGCTGTGTAATAACGTGCACGCGATAGATATTGTCTGCAACGGTTTCTGTCGCGGTTTATTAATCGCCGGATACTGCACGCCCTGTGTTTCGATAATCAGACTCTACTGCGCGGGACGTTCAATCCATTACCGTTCGCGGCACGCGTTACGGGATTTCACTTACTTTTGACGATTGTTGGCAGATGACGGGTTCGAGTGCGCTCTTTGGCTTAAGTACGTTCTTAGTTTTGATTACGCTACGAGAGTTTGGAAATTAATTCGACAATTTGGGAATTTTAGTACTTTTTATTGGTAACATTTGACTGTTCTTGACTTTGGGAAGATCTGAAAAATTTTGACCCTCTGCATTCCTGTGTCGAGTGTGGCTCGACATTTCTTTTGGATTTTATAAATCAGATAAATAGGTTCACGTATTTTCATTTATTTATTACGTATAATAAATGAAGAATGTATTTGTCACATACTCGCACTGTTGCAGTTTGATTGAGAAACCCTTTCTTGATCCATTTTGTAAAGAGCTGATAGGTAAAAGAAATTAAGGAGTGCAAAAATTTGATAAACTGAGAGTTAAAAAATTGAAAAATTGAAGAATTGAAGAATTGAAGAATTGAAGAATTGAAAAATTGCAGAATTGAAGAATTGAAGAATTGAAGAATTGAAAAATTGAAGAATTGAAAAATGGAAGAATTGAAAACTCGAAGAATTGAAAAATGGAAGAATTGAAAACTCGAAGAATTGAAAAATTGAAAAATCAAAGAATTGAAAACTAAACATTGAAAAATTGAAAAATTAAAAGATGAAGTACTTGAAAAGTTGAAAAATTGAAAAATTGCAAATAAATATTTGAAAATTAAAATCAAATTAATACGAATCTTATGCAGCTCTATAAAATTGATCTATCCAGTTATCTTTAAAAAATATACAAGACCTGTAAATTCCTAATTCTGCTGCTCCCAATTTCTACACATGCACCCTTATCAAAGTTTCTGAGCGAAGATTAAAGAAAAACAGTAGACAGTGTAAGATTTTTTCATTTTGCACATCGATTTTGATGAAAACTAAAAAAGAATGGCAGACGCAGTACGGCGGCTGAATAGAAGGACGGCCTTCTATGGCGGGGAAAATAGCTGCGAAATATTACATAAGCGTGGTAACGAGATTCGCCTGTTGGCTTTCCGAGGCCAACATTGGGTTACTTATGGCACAACCGAGTAATTGTTACGGAAGCGAACTTAATAACTCCCCGGATTCAGGAAAGAAAGCGGGAAGTGCTTCCTTTATTCTTTTCGGATAAAGTTTGAAGAGGTTTCACAATGTTTTCCGTCTGCTAACGTTTGTTTTATATCCCGGTATCTTTGGTTTCTGAATTTCAAACGAATGACCGAGGAGTTAGCACCATTTCTTAAATCAAATTAATCAAAGTGAATCCTCGTTGATCATTTCCTTTATTTGAGACATCAATCAACTATTGAATGATTTTAATTTTTTAAACTTGAAGTATATTTTCAGTGATTCATTCATTGAGAAGGTTTTATATTACAAAGTTAATTAAAAAGTTTCTGTAGTAACTGAATTTTTAATTGCTAATTGTTTGAATCGAAGAATTGAACACAGGAAATTTGCTTAGTTTATTTTTTGAAATTTCTGTCAACGAGTGGGTGAGCGAGGGTGTCGCATAAATTACCGTGTTTTCTCAGAAAGTTTAACGCAGCGCTGATTAACTGGTAAAAATTTAGAGCATGCGGCGAAATTAATGCGCCGCAAGGACCATGGCGCATAATTTTCGTGTAATTACGAACGCTTCCCTCTCTGTTCGCAACAATGTGAATTCACCGGTTCACTGGTTCGTTGACCATTATTACTATAAGACAAAATGAAATTCCTTGCTACCCTGCTCATATTTAAATTCCTACTTTCATTTCTTTCTTTGGGAGATCTGGTAGAGATGACTATAACCAAAAATAAGTATGACTTACATAAAATATATAAAGGTTAAAGCGATTTATATGTTTCGCAACAATTTAGTAGTTTACTTGAGGTTCTAACTTTAATGACTGTTTCCTTCCATCTTGCTATTAAAAAAAAATGTATACATTATTCATAATTTATATTGTTTATGTTTGTTATCGTTATAGTAGATTTGTAGATGTTACAAAATGTCCAAATTTAATGCGACTTAAAAATACCGAATTAAATATTAAATTAAATACAGAATACATGAATTAAGTACTGTATCAAATACACAATTAAATATTGAAAGGAACAACTTGAAAGAAACAATAATTTTGTATATCAGTGACTAAAATGAAGAAAATGTAGCTATATATAACTGATAGGAGTGCTTGGTAAAATTATTGATTCGAAGATAATGTACGTATAAGAAGAAGAAGCAGACCACGTGTCACGAGCAGCGTATAATCTCGCGTTAATTATGGTCGCCTCAGATTACGCGCTCTCACGAGCATGAGATGCCTTGGACGAAGCTGTTGTGGATACTGGAACGACGATAAGAAATACTTCAACTAGTTCCAGCTCAGAATTCAAACTATCTCTAATCAAGGAACAATCGATCAATGATTCCCCTTATATTCTAGCAATTAAACACAAGCCTATCGCTCACGTTAAAATTATTAACAATTATTATTTCTATTTTTAAAATTTTTACAAAATCGTGATGTGCTTTTACATATTTTTACAAATTCATGGCATGTTTTTACAAATTTTTACAAATTCACAGCATGGTTTTACAAATTTTTACAAATTCATGGCATTTTTTTACAAATTTTTACAAATCCACAACTAGGCTTCTACAAATTTTTACAAATCCACAGCATAAAAATTCACTTACGTATTTTTGCAAATTCACAAATTTTCAAATTTTTATATGTTCGAGCGAAAGAATTTCTAGAAATATAATTTATATTGTCACATATATTATCACATATATGGTCACATATATTGTCACTACTCTTATTTGCCCAAATATAACTAAAAGTATTCACGATGGAGATAGGCTTCTTTTACTTTAGCTCTCACGCGCCAACTCTTGAGTTGACATCGGTATATCAAGCTTGCCTAGTGGTTTCATTTCTTAACGCGTTCGATGCCGGGGTAGCAGGTGCAGATAGACTGCCATAAAACGAGGTCATAAAAAATGTTTTCAAGTTTATGAATTATGTCTTTGTGCAGCCATGGCCTAACATTAGGTTGTTATCACCTCTTGATTTATTATTATTAACATATTAACATATGAACATATGAACATATGTACATATGAACATATTAACACATGAACATGTGAACATATTAACATATGAACATATGAACATATGACCATATGAACACATGAACATATGATCATATTAACATATGAACATATTAACACATGAACATATGAAGACATGAACATATGAACATATTAACACATGAACATGTGAACATATTAACATATGAACATATGAACATATGAACATATGAACATATGAACATATGACCATATGAACACATGAACATATGATCATATTAACATATGAACATATAAACACATGAACATATGAAGATATGAACATATGAACATATGACCATATGAACATATGAACATATTAACATATGAACATATGAACATATGAATATATGAAAATATGAACATATTATTGCTTTCTTCACACAGTAGAATTTAATTCTTCCATCGAAAAGACCATGTCACGGAATTCATTCCTCTCGGATGCAAATCAATTTGGGAAAAATATTTTCCCAAACGGGATCGGCGTTGTTCCCCTCTCGGTTTCGGAAAACGAGAAGGTACCGTTCGGTGAACAAAAGCGAGAAAAATATCGTCGGCAATATCCGGAAATTTCGCCTGTGTCCCGGAGAACGATCGACTCACTATCCCGGAAAATTTCCGGGAGTGCTGGTTAAAGGGTTAACGTATTTCATACGGCGTGGTTTCGCGTCTTCTCCCGGAAAAATCTCGCTCGACGATGGGTTTTTCGCAGAAGTACTCCGACCAATCGGCGAAAAAAGAAGAGTATCACGCGAACAACAAACTCTGTCGATTTTTTTCCCCCCTTTCGCGTCGATGGTTTGCAACAGAAATATTTT
Source organism: Megachile willughbiella (assembly GCA_945859595.2). Classification (NCBI taxonomy): domain Eukaryota; kingdom Metazoa; phylum Arthropoda; class Insecta; order Hymenoptera; family Megachilidae; genus Megachile; species Megachile willughbiella. The sequence continues at coordinate 8,872,835 of OX243807.1, forward strand.
TCACGAGCTACTATAAAATTCTGTCTGACGAAACGGATTCTTTGAGCGATCCTTTTGAGAGGCGCATTTAAAATCGTCGAAGTTTCAGAGATCGTAATTTAGGGTATTTTTTTCGTGGTCTCGTGTGAAATACGTCGGTGGAAGAACTTTTATGAACATTTCTGGTATTTGACGGAGAATTGAACGTCGGGATGTTTACAGACGAAAATAACGATTTAGACATTTTTGCGAGGGTGAATTATGAACTGGCTATGGGGTTGGTTAATGTTCCTTTGAGCAAGATATTCCCAAATCCCAAGATTTATAAATCTCAAAGTTCCCATATCCCAAAATTCCTAAAATTCCCAAAATCACAAAAATTCTCAGATCTAAAAATTTCCAAATTCCAACATTCACAAAATTCCAAAAATTCTTAAATCCCAAAATTCCCAAGTCCCACAATTCTCAAATTCCAACTTTTCCACAATGCCAAAAATTCTCAAATCCCAAAATGTCAAAGTCCGTAACTCCTCAAATCCCCAAAACCAGAAATACCAGATCCCAAAATTTCCAAATCCCACAATTCCCAAATTTTAACTTTTCCAAATATCAAAATTGCCAAATCCCTAAGTCCCTAAATCCCAAATTCCCAAATCCCAAATCCCCAAATCTCAAATTTCAAAAATTCCCAAAATTCCCAAAACTTCCAAATCCCCAAATCCCCAAATCCCCATATCCCAAATCCTCAAATCCCCAAATCCCCAAATAATCAAATCCCAAAATTCCCAAAATTTCCCAAATCCCCAAATCCCCAAATCTCCAAATATCCAAACACTCCTTAAATTTCAACCACCTCAACTTCCACCAGTACCAATCTTCCAAAACTAGAATCAATTTCACTTCGTCCACTGCTAAACGATTAACGTGTGTTTAGCAACGATAAGATTGAATCGCGTCTGGGTATAAAAAGAGAAATACTTGTTGGTGAAGTGTCCGCGCAGCATCCACGGGAAATCAAAAAAGTTTCCCAGACAGGACAAACCGAGCACGAGGCAGACGTTACAGTTCCCTCTTTTATCTTTCAACTTATACGAGCATCTAAACGAAGTTTTCTGTATCCAGGATCGTTCAGTCTCTGCGGAGGTGCTCGAAACGAGTTCTTCCACGCTACTTGTCGGACCCTCGAGAACATCCGGTGCATCGAGCGTGCATTTCGAGATGCAAGGAAACCGCTCGATGCCCTGTTAATTATACCCTTCGCTCGATAGACGGTTAACTCGGTCTGCTTTGATAAAATGAACGCGGGAAAACCATAAAAGTAATTTATGTGCGACTTGGTCGATTTGTAATGTTATTTCTCTTCTATGAATATTAAGCTTCGAGGAGAATTTATGCCAAGAAATATTTGTACCGTTGCATTGAGAGAGGTATGAAGTTATGCTTTCTGGTGGACTCATTTTGTTATAGGGAAAAATCGAGATATAGGAGAGTAGATCTAGGGATATTGGAATCAGGTATTCAGAGGTATTGAAATTTTGGAATTTTGGGATTTAGGAATATTGGTAGCTAGGGATATTAAGATATCTGGGTATATTGGGAGATAAAGGTATTGGGATCTAGGGATATTGGTATGTAGAGATATTTAAGGGTACTGGGATTTAGGGAAATTGGGATTTGGGAATATTGGGATTTAGGGATATTGGAATTTGGGAATTTAGGGATTTGGGAATATTGGGATTTGAGAATATTGGAATTTGGGAATATTGGGATTTAGGAATATTAGAATTTAGGAAAATTGCAATTTGGGAATTTAGGGATTTGGGGAGTTGGAATTTAGGGATATTGGGATTTGGGAATTTAAGGATTTGGGGAGGTGAAATTTAGGGATATTGGGATTTGGGAATTTAGGGATTTGGGGAGTTGGAATTTAGGGATATTGGAATTTGGGAAAATTGGGATTTAGGAATATTGCAATCTAGGAATATAGAAATCTAGGGGTCTAGGGACCTAGAAATGGAGTAATCTAGTAATCTAGTGACCTTGTAACCTAGTAATCTAGTAATCTAGTAATCTGGTGACCTAGTGACCTAGTAACCTAATAATCTAGAAATCAAAGCACCTATGAAAAAAAATATTGTGACGAAATAAATCTAGGGATATTGTGAACGAAAGATATTGTAATTTAGTGATATTGCAATTTAAGTATATTAGTAGCAATAAATGTAGTGATGTAGGTACACAAAGGTTATAAATAAACAGCGTATCTCTTTTCATGCGTTTCAGCACCTATAAACTAACTTATGGTGGCCATAAATTATACGCGGTGTTTTGCCCGGGGCACCGACAGCGTGAACGTGTATTTTGTCATGGCAAGAAAGCTGTTCTAGAGATAACATCACGGGACAATGTAATTTGCGTGGAAATGCGATTTGTGCATGCAATTTAGAATCTAAATGATAAACTTGCACCGCGGAAGCAACGCAATCGAATCAAGAGATAATTCGATTCAATCAATTAACATTACCGCGATTACGAATTATATTAAAGCGTTGTTACGTAGTTATCGAATGAAGCGATTACGGGGGAGAAAGTTCGACGTTCATTGGGTCATTTAGGGATACCGCGGTACGGGAATTTATTTAGTTGGGAAATCGGGGCATTTGGGGACTGGAGAATTTTGAAATTTAGGGGTTGGAAAATTGAGCACATTCGAAGATTTGAAAATTTAAGAAATTTGGGGGTTTGAAAATTTAAGAAATCTGGAGATTTGAAGACTTAAGAAATTTGGGAATTTGAAAACTTCAGAACTTAGAACATTTTAATTCAGAAATTCGAAGTTGAGAGTCCAACGTGACATGAAAAATCAGAGAGCTCGCAAATTGAAAGATCGAAATGCATGAACATGTGTGTCCCAGGAATGAAGTACTTTCAAGTGCTACTGAAAATATTAAACATCGAACATCTCGAAATCGGAAATTTCATACGCATCATCCTATCGTTATTAAGCAATCGTAGTACCAGCTAATTAATAGATCCTCTAATTGCCTCATTAAGCCAATTGATCCCAATTTTCTTTCATTATTCAGAAATAATCTGGCGCGATCGAATGTTTCGGAACGAACAAGCTGGAAAATCGAGTTATCTTTCGGCGTGCCGTTAATTTACCCGAAAATCGTCGGCCGGATTAATCCGTCGGATGCCGTCAAAAAAGGAAACACCTCGAATTTCATTTCCTCCCTTTCAATATCCGTCCTCCTACCACGATATTGCGAATTTTTTCCCCTGTCTCCCGTTCCGTCCCCTCTCTCCGCCATTCAAGAAGACATTTCGTTTGATAATGAAACGATTAATCGTGCTAATTAAACGAATCGATTCAGTCACCGCATCCGACCAACGGGAACACTCGATAACGCGTTAATTAGTGAACTGTGCGTCGTTAATCGCGTTAATTAAGCCGAGGTTACCTTTGATGCTACACTTTTCGCCGGCGCGAGAAAGCACCGAGTTTCCGGCCACGTTTTGCCCGGGTAGTTCGAACGCGTCTTCTGCACTTGCCCGACCGTTTGTCAGTTTTTGTCGCAGGACCCCGCTGCATGTAAACGCGGACGACGATGCTACAATTTACGTGACGATAGTTCAACGCTGCAAGAACCGTACGCTTTGTTACGCCTGCAGACACCTTTTGCCTCGGCTTACTCCATCTTGTTTTCTGCGATTGTGATTGTTAATTCTCGAATCTTGAGTATCTGAAGTATTTCTCGTACATCCGTTAGATTACTCGAAGCTTTAAATTTTACCTAGCCTCGCGGTCAGCGAGAAGGAAACACGTAAAAATGCCCTTCGTCGAGATATCACCGCGGTTTTTGGTCGTTAGTTCCTTAATCGCAGTTTATGGCCACGTTCGTGCCTTCAAGTTGCAGTTAGCAACAACTAATTCGAGATTAGCGTTGCTAACCTGTCTTCCGACCAGTATACCGATGTCGACCCACGAGTTGACGCGTGATCGACTCAAAGTAAAAGAAGCTCCACCGTGAACACTTCCAGTTACATTTCGGCAAATAAGAATAATAATGACAATAACTGCTGAACGCAATTCTATCTCACTCTCGAGACGTCTGCCTGTCATTTTTGACCTAATTCGCTCGAGCCAATACCGCCGAAAATACATGTAGCATTTTCTATTCTGACCAATCTCTTCTAAACACGTCAGCCTCTCACCAACTCGTGGATGGATATCGATAATAATGTTCTCTTAAATATTTAATAGAAGCAAGTTCTTTTTATTCGGTCAATGTACAAATACAAAATCAATTCGATAAAATAGGATAAAAAATGTCTGAGTATTTTGTGTCTGGACGTGTTCTTCTCAATTTTTAATAATACTCTTTTATTGGTGATTTGCAGTGTTCGATTTCTGATTGGTAAACCGAACTGATCGTTTAAATTCTAATGAAACAACGTCTCTACGTTGGATGTATCACTTTTCATTTAAATAATTGGGTTCTTTAAATTTTTTCATCTAACATAATCTTGTTATCGGTGATGCTCTGGAAGTTTGGGGAGCTCGTTTAAATATATCTGTAATTAAAAAGTCATTACGAAATGTCTTCTGATATTTTGTTATTAACAATCCTGGGACGTAATTCGTTGAGGATGCAAGTCTCAAATTTCTAAGCTTCCAAATCTGTAAATTTCCAAATCTCTACATTACCAAATTTCTAAACTTCCAAATGTGTAAATTTCCCAATTTCAAAGTCTCCAAATTTCTACGCTTTCAAATCCCTAAATTTCCGAATCTCTAAATTTCCAAATACCTACATTACTAAATTTCTAAATTTTCAAATTTCTATATTTCCAAATTTCTACGCTTTCAAGTCCCTAAATTTCCAAATCTCAAGATTGCCAAATACCTACATTACCAAATTTCTACATTTCCAAATTTCTACGCTTTCAAATCCCTAAATTTCCAAATCTCAAAATTTCCAAATACCTACATTACTAAATTTCTAAATTTTCAAATTTCTATATTTCCAAATTTCTACGCTTTCAAATCCCTAAATTTCCAAATCTCAAGATTGCCAAATACCTACATTACCAAATTTCTGCATTTCCAAATTTCTACGCTTTCAAATCCCTAAATTTCCAAATCTCTAAATTTCCAAATACCTACATTACTAAAATTCTAAATTTACAAATTTCTATATTTCCAAATTTCTACGCTTTCAAATCCCTAAATTTCCAAATCTCAAAATTGCCAAATTTCTACATTACCAAATTTCTAAACATCCAACTCCCCACATCTCCAAATCTCTAAATTACAAAATTTCTTCAATTCCAATTCCATAAATTTCCCAATCTATAAACTCCCAAATCTCTCAATTTCCAAATCTCCCACCACCGAAATCCCCAAATTGTCACCTACTGCAAATCCTTCACAATTCCCTAACCTATCCTCATCACCATCCCCTAACTCCTCCACAACTTCCAAATAAAAATTCCCCAAAACCACCACCAGAATAATCACCCAAAGTCCTTGAAACGTCACGTATTACGAAACTGTATAATTAATAATTAATAGCAAAGCCTTACACGTTACCGACCGAGGATAAAGGAGGACCAGAGAGGGTGTCTTTAATTTGTCAGAAATTGTTAAGGAAGCTTTCTTCGATTAATTATGCATCCTGTCGCGTTTAACTTGGCTTTCGAGTGATTTTCCAAAGGGGCTCGGTTTGTCAAGACGTTCCCGCGCTTTTTATGGCTATTAATTACGAGCCGCTTTTGTTCCGCGAACTTGGTTCGTCGACCAGAGCCGCTTGTTAATCACCGTTGCGACGCCGGCTGCGAATAATTAACGCTCCGTTACGGTTAGGTAAATCGCTTCTTTCGTTTTTTTTTCTTTTTTTCTTTTTTTTTTTTTTATTCTTGACGCGTTAATAGCTTACTTTTCCGGCAGCCTAGTAATCCAATTTGCCGCGAGGTACACGGTGTTGTGGGCCCATGCTCGACATTTTAGCGGTGTTGCCTCGTGGCCAAGTTGGAAACGTCGCTCGAGTGGAATGTAAACGAACAGGTGAGACACACGGCTCGACGAAACTTCACTGACGAGATGTAGTCAGGTGAGGGATGCTGAGGAACTTTGGGTTTATGTTAACGCTAAGCTCGAGGATGATGCATTAAGGAGAGACTAAAACCGTAAGTGGAGGCTGCGGTGCATGGTGTTAATGGATTTTTCGATTTATTCTCTTGGGAATTTGAAAATTTCAACATTTGCAAATTTTTAGAATTTCGTGTTCGTAAATTTCATGTATTTGGGGTTTTCAAGTTCATTTGGAATTTTGTTCGTTTTTAGGCTTCAGACATTTCTCAAGTTTCATCATTTATAAGTTTCTGAATTTCTCAGGTTTCATCATTTATAAGTTTCTGAATTTCTGATCTGAATTTCTGAATAGCTAAATTTTTAAATTTCGAAATTTCTAGTGTTCCAAACAACAGAATCTCCAAGTTTCCAGATCCCAAATTTAAAAATTATAAAATTTCGAAATTACTAAAGTGCCATATTCCTAAATTTCTAAATACTGAATTTCTCAAGTTCCTCATTTTCCCAAATATCTAAATTTTTTAGTTAAGTCCCGAAATCCCTATATTTGCAAATTCTTAAATTCTCAAATCCCTACAACCCCAAATCTCTATATTCCCAAATTCCTACGACCCCAAATCCCTAAATTCTGAGATCTCTAAATTCACAAATCCTTACAACCCCAAATCTCTAAATTTACAAATACCTATATTCCCAATTCCTTAGATTTCCAATTCCCTAGATTCCCAACTCTCTATAATCCCAATTCCCTAGATTCCCAACTCTCTATAATCCCAATTCCCTAGATTCCCAATTCTCTATAATCCCAATTCCCTAGATTTCCAAATCTCTATACTCTCAAATCCCTAAATTTCCAACCTCTAAATGTCCCAAATTGGTTAATCTCCAAACCCCTAAATTCCCAAATCCCTAAATTTCTAAATCCCTAAATTTCCAACCCCTGAAAGTCCCAAATCGGTTATTCCCCAAACCCCTAAATTCCCAAACCCCTAAATTCCCAAATCCCTAAATTTCCAAATCCCTAAATTTCCAAATCCCTAAATTCCCAAGTCCCTAAAATTCCAACCCCTAAAAATCCCAAATCGGTTAATCTCAAAACCCCTAAATTCCCAAATCCCTAAATTCCCAAACCCCTAAATTCCCAAATCCCTAAATTTCCAAATCCCTAAATTTTCAAATCCCTAAATTCCCAAGTCCCTAAAATTCCAACCCCTAAAAATCCCAAATCGGTTAATCCCAAAACCCCTAAATTCCCAAATCCCTAAATTTCCAAACCCCTAAATTCCCAAATCCCTAAATTCACAAACCCCTAAATTCCCAAATCCCTAAATTCCCAAGTCCCTAAATTTCCAAATCCCTAAAAGTCCCAAATCGGTTAATCCCCAAACCCCTAAATTCCCAAATCCCTAAATTTCCAACCCCTAAAAGTCCCAAATCCCTAAATCCCCAAATTCCCAACCTTCCAAATCCCAAATTTCCCAAATTCCCATCCTCCATACAACCCGTAGAACATCCATATCCCGGATAAGATAAAAAAAAACATTTACAGCCAAAGAACACGCCGTTTATCCGAATCGCGATGATATAAAGTAGCTGCCGGCAACGATGCTCTCGCATTTGTTCTCGCGTACATAGAGAATTCGGATTACCGAGGATTAAAGTGAAAAAACGCGTCGCTTCTCGTGAACGTGACCAAACGATTCGTTTTATCTAAACGGCTTAAGGGACATCCAGCGACTGCTAATAAGTTAAGCGTCCGGATTACTGGCACGCGGCGGCCATCTTGACAGGGAGAGATCGTTTCCGGGACACCCGGTATCCTGCACGTCTGCCCCGCGTCCCGATAAGATTCTAATTAAGGAGACTTATTGGCGGGTCGTCTGCGACCCTACGGCTGCTCTACGAATATCCTGTGCTCGTTCAACGTCTAAGGCCGATTTCCTATTCCGTTAAGGAACTCGCTCAGTTTTTCATCCAGAAATGCAGCCTCTGTATCGATCTTTTAACCGGATGCTGACATCGTGACTTATGCGAAATGAATGTGATCTGACTATCCTATTGGCGGAACATTATTACTTGCCAACGGAAATGATCTTCGTGAGCAAAAGTATACTTTCTTCGAATTTTAGGACCACTATAAATTTTCAGCATCTTTTGTTTTTAAAATTACCTGTACGAATGATATAATGTGCTACACATGATACTACTACTCTACACAACATTAACACATGTTAACATAATTTTACATGACTCAAGACAATTTTCCATATGTGATATACCCGTGAAAGTGGTCCTGACCGGTACTTTGGATAACTTGAGGTAACTTTTCTCTTCCGACAATTGCAATTTGTATCGGTTTTGATATCTCGTTAAGAGGGTAACATTGAGCAGTGCGAAAAGTATTATTACAACGAACGTTTCATCGATGTTCTCCATCTTACTGGTCTTAACATTCCACAGACACATTTCCAAGTTATTGAAGCGAGGTTCTCACGGTTGAACTCTGGTTCGCATTCACAGGAATCCTTCTGTTGGACGGTTGGATCAGGCTGCACTCATGCGTGCGTGCATCGGCGAAATCGGTACGCAGACACCCTGCCACGCTGCGATATAAAGGGATGAACGCGTTCTGCTTATTCTCCGAGGAATTTCATTTAAAACTTTCCCCAAGGACGACGCGTTCCTAAGGTCTCCTTTCTGCTCCGCGTCTTTACGTTTACGTTACTTGCGAATAAATCTTCTTACCGCTTGCTTTGTTCCTCGTTCCGCGCCGCGGAAAATAAAGCCTGTCTCTTGCTTTTCCTCGCAACTTTGTTGCTGCTTGAGTGAGAAGTGTGCAGCGTGACGCAGGAACTTGAAATGGAAATCTTGTTGCAAGTTTCTATTATTTGGGGGCTGTAGTCTTGTGTTAATCTTAAACGAAATTTTGTGTAGTCTCGTGTTTTGGCACTAGTTGCTTTTGGGGATGTAGCTGTTTTTGGGGATGCAACTGTTTTTGGGGATGCAGCTGTTTTTGGGGATGCAGTTTGGTCGCAGGGGGCAAATATCTTTTCTATGGCTGTTTTGATGACATATGTAGGATATTTGCAGCTTTCTGATTAAGGTAATTTGGTTATATTTGGGTGAGAGCTTTGATAGGTGGATATAAGGAGCTGTTTGATGTGATATGTCATAATTGTATGTGACAAAAGGTATGTGACATTGTCAAGGTTTATGATACTGTCAGAGTAGTTTGAGGTTTACAGTATTGTCCAGATTATTGGAGGTCTATGACAATGTCAAGGTTCTTCAAGGTCTATGATATTGCTAAGGTTGTTGATGGTCTATGGTCTTGTCAAGATTATTCAACATCTATGATAACTGTCATGGTTATGGGAGTTCTATGGTATTGTCAAGGTTGCTGAAGGTCTATGACAATGTCGAGGTTGTTCAAGGTCTATGATATTGCCAAGGTTGTTGGAGGTCTATGGTCTTGTCAAGATTATTCAACATCTATGATAACTATCATGGTTATGGGAGATCTCTGGTATTGTCAAGGTTGTTGAAGGTCTATGACACTGTCGAGGGTGTTCAAGGTCTATGACATTGCCAAGTTAGTTGAAGGTGCATGATATTGCCAAGGTTGTTGGAGGTCTATGGTCTTGTCAAGATTATTCGACATCTATGATAACTGTCATGGTTATGGGAGATCTCTGGTACTGTCCAGGTTGTTGAAGGCCTATGACACTGTCGAGGTTGTTCAAAGTCTATGACATTGCCAAGTTAGTTGAAGGTGCATGATATTGTCAAGGTTGTTGAAGTAAGATATTGTCAAGATTATTGAAGAGATGATGCAGTCAAGATTGTTTAAGGTCCACGTTATTGTCAAGGTCATTCAAAGTCATTCGAGGTCATTCTATAATATTAATGTTATTCGAGATCTATATTGCCAAAGTCAAACTTGAATCAACTGTATGTATCATCCTTGTATATTATCGCTCTACATTGCCCCTCTTGTATATTATCTTGTACATTTCCACTGGTACACTGAAATATTCTTATATATTTCTGGTACATAGTCTGCTAAATAATAAAACGAGAGTATCAATAAAGGCAGAATGCAAGCGATTTAATAACGAGAGCAAGAAGCAGAATTTAATCCACTCGAAAGCTCGTTAACGTTAATCGAAGTAGCGGTTTTCCGGTCGGTCGGTTGCAAAGACGGATTTCTTCCGACTTCCGGTCGCTCCCCGACCTCTCAATCGCGTGTCCATATTGCACGGCAGCGTCGAAAACGCGATTAACGTAGAAGATAGCTCGAATTTTTTTGCCACCGCGAACAACCGCGAAATTTCATACACGGATACATCGCGAGATATACCGGTGAAAAAGGGAGACCCTCGAAAATTAATAAATCGTATTAGCGATACACGGTGCGTGAGCGCCACGAGGAATTCCGAGTGCCTTCATGTCGAAAACAAGCGAAAATAAAGCTGCTTGTCATCGGGAATATTTTTGTTTAACGAATCGTTAGCTTGTCGTTGGAGAGGATCGCTTTTAATTTCGACGTTCCATCGGTCACTTCGTTAACGTTCATCGAGTGTATATGATATCTGTAGAGAGACACCGCGCTGATCGATCCGTGTGTGATTTTAAAGTGGGACGTATTGTAAGAGGTGGACGATTGATTGGAAAAATCAATTTGATGCTCGAATATCAACTGTGTATATTAGACAAATATTTACTAAATGTAGTTTGTATGGACGTTTATTTGATAGCTGTTCAATGAAATACAGATACAATGAAATAGTACTTCTAATCAAAATTAATATGTCATTACGATTGATCCCTTATTCATTTATTCAGCAAGTGTGTCAGACAGGATTTAATTATTGCTTTATTGTTAGACAATGTGTGATCAAATGTTAGGGGTATTATGGGTACGGATCATTGATGCATGAGTTGGAATTGAAATTATTGATTTACGAATTAAAACGATTTAATTATTGGATCACAAATTAATTCACCAACAACGAAAGTAACAAAATTAAACCGGAATAAACGAATAACATCGGTTTAAAATTAAAGTTAAATATTTATAGCCAACGAAATTAATCCATTGATTGGAAAGATTATGGATACCGTATCTCCTGGGATAAAAAACGAAAATGTTCAATTGTCCGGACGGAAATAGACGAACGAACGCGTATCGCGTGTTAATTGAAAGCACGGAAGCGTTCGTTCGAACGGACGACAGGCTTTTACGGATACGGTGTGCATGCTTAATGTCGGCTGATAGCGAGATCAAAAATTAAACTTGCTATATGGCTTTAGGATCATGGTGTACTTGTACCTTTTATTCTGTATCGGTGTCAGTCAACGTTTCGACCGATCGGACAATACGGGATCAGTTTGTACAGATAGTTTAAGGCATTACAGATTTATGGGATGGAAGGGATTATACGTATACACTCGGATGTAGGTCTTCTTTGGATTAGAATGTTTACGTGCGTAATGTAGCAATTTTTGAAGCCGAACGCTATTTTATTTACGGAATGTTCAATTTTTCAATTCTTCAATTCTTCAATTCTTCAATTTTTCAATTTTTCAATTCTTCAATTTTTCAATTCTTCAATTCTTCAATTCTTCAATTTTTCAATTCTTCAATTTTTCAATTCTTCAATTTTTCAATTCTTCAATTTTTCAATTCTTCAATTCTTCAATTTTTCAATTTTCCAATTTCAGCTCTTTCAAGTTATAAAATTTTGTTATTTTTTAAACTTGCAAATTTTCAAATGTCCAAACTACTAAATACCCAAATCCTTAGACGCCGATTCCCTAGATTACTGATTCTCTAGATTCCCAATTCTTTGGACTCCCAACTCCCTAGATCCCCAATTCCCTAAGATTCCCAATTTCACAAGATTCCCAATTCCCTAGATTCCCAAATCCCTAGATTCCCAAATCCCAAGATTCCCAACTCCCTAGATTCCCAAATCACAAGATTCCCAAATTCCTAGATTCCCAATTCCCTAGATTCCCAAATCCCAATATTCCCAACTCCCTAGATCCCCAAATCCCAAGATTCCCAATTCCCTAGATTCCCAAATCCCAATATTCCCAACTCCCTAGATCCCCAAATCCCAAAATTCTCAAATCCCAAAATTCCCAAATCCCAAAATTCCCAAATCCCAAAATTCCCAAATCCCAAAATCTCACGTCACCAAATATCGACATTCTAAAATTCCTAAGTTCTTTTATCCCTAGATCCACGTATCCCTAAATTTCTCTCAAATCCCCAAACTTTTAACCCTAAATATTCCTACCCCATCAAATCTGTAAATCCTCATATATTTATAACCTGGATTTCTTAACCTATTCTTACACCTTCAATTTTCCAGTCCCCAGAAATGTGTTCTTTCTAAGTTGTCACATTTTCTCTGGGGAAACAAGATTTTTGCCGGACTGTACACGCGACAGTTTCACGGTTGTCGTTCGTTGTGCGTTGTCAACGCATGCAAATACGTAGGAAAATATCGCACGAAAATGGCTGGGCTACCTCGCTTACGATTCTGTTTAATGGACCGTCTTGTGTAACGTATGACGGCGCGCGGATATTTTTATTTTCATGCTCGTGCACCGTGCAGGTGTGTACGGAAGCCGCAGGTATTCAACGCGAATTTTCAATTATGAAATACACACCGGGGGCGCGCGTTACCTCGCGTGATGTAAAAAGAGAAATGAAAACCCGCCCTGATAAGTCGACCCTCCGCTGGCCGATACATGCGACACACCTTACGAGACTGGAACTGTTTGATGGAATAAAACTGCGAAGTACATGTAACTGGACGTGTTTTACGTCTTCTTTTTATGCTTGCTGTTTGAGGAAATGGGAAACACGTTGATTAAGTTATTAAACTACTGTCGATTGAGTTGTACGACGGGGGTGGGATTGTTTGTGAAGAGAAATTGATGTTGGGTACTGTTGATACTGTTGAATGAGTGGTTTGTTGGGGTAATGTGTCGAGATGATGTGTTGGGGTGATTTGTTGTTAGATGACATTTGGTAGGAGGAATTTTGGTGGATACTTTTGCAGATGATTATAGTTTGATGATAGTAGTCAACCATCAAGATAATAGTAGTCAACCTTCATGTTAGGTAATACTAGGTATACCAGTTACTTTTAATACCAGATGTACCTGGTACTTGCTATTTAGTATACGATACGTGAGAGTCTTAGTTATTTGATATTTGATACTTTGGGTTTGATATTTAATATGTGGTGATACTGTTATTTGATACTTAATAAGTACTGGGACTTACTGGAAATATTAACTTGAAAGTTAATAGTAGATAAGTGATACCAGGTAATACTAGATGACACCTGGTACTTGATATTTGATACTTGACACGTGAGAGTTCTTGTTATTCGATATCTTGGGTTTGATATCTGATACCTGACACTTGATATGTGATTCTTTGTGCTGGATACTGGATAATAAGTAGTTGATACGTGGTAATACTAGACACCTGGTACTTGATATTTGATACTTGATACGTGAGAGTTTTGGTTATTTGATATTCGATATCTTGGGTTTGATATCTGATACCTGACACTTGATATGTGATTATACTTTATACTACATGCTGAGACTTACCAGTACTTGGAAGTTAATAGCAGATAGGTGATACTAGGTAATACTAGATGACACCTGGCACTTGATATTTGATACTCGATATTCGATATCTAATACTCTACACATGATGATACATAATGATGATCTGTACTTGGTATTCTATATGTGATATGCTATACCTGGTACTCTATATTTGATATCCTATACATCATACTATATTTTTGATACTTTACACTTAATACTATACTCTTGATACTTTATACTTGATAGTCCCTATTAGCTGCTATGTACTTGACGATCCATACTTGATACTCCATACCTAATACTTCATACTAGATACTCTATACTTGGTACTTACTACTTGATACCCTATACTTGGTACTCTATACTTGATGTTGTACTCTTCATACTCTATACTGGATACTCTATACTTGAAACTATATATTTGTTATTCTGTAGTTGACACTAATCATGAATATTTGCTACCTCATATTCAACATCCTTCTTAAAATATGTGAATACTTACTACTCAATACTATTCACTACTAGTGAAGTAGTAGTAAACTTCACTACTACTAGAAATAATAGTAAATTGAGTACCAAGTACTCAGTACCTACTTCTTCACCACATAAAGAGCAATAAAACGCACTAACCCCAATTTCCAGAATACCCCTAAAAACCACATTCTGTACCTTCTGCTAACTCTCATTATCCCTCCTCCAAACGTACTGAAAACAAAACTCATTCTCCGTACCATCCGTACGCAATTCCTGACCCCGAGGTCTATTAAAGCAATTTCTTTCATCCCCATTCGTTAAACGACTCCGTGTTTACGGAAAGCAGAAGAAAAACGAGCGTTAAGTGGCGCGTTTACTTTCGCGGATCTCGTTTCCGTCGCGAAAAACCGTCATGTTTCTCGCTCGGCTCGCGGCGGGAAACAACGACGGTCACGGAAGGCGAGAAGAAAGGGCTGGATATAACCCTTTGGACAGCTTGAAGGAAGCTGGAAAATTCGCGAGCATTTTCCTGCGCTCGTAAAATAGGGATGACCGCAATGGAGCACGCGCGGGGGTTAAGCACGCGTGTTACGCGACGCAGAGCGTCCTCGAGCGTCGGTTGACAAATAAAGGCAAACGAGACGTACACTCGGGTGCAATGATGCTTCTAGACTACTATTATATGTACACTTGAGCATTTTCTAAGTACCAAATTATTTTCTTACTAGATTTCGAAATATTTATGCACTGGTTGTTGCTAAGGGAAAATCTTAATTCTACTCTTCTCAAATCCCCAAATTCTAAGGTTTCTAAATTCACCAAAAATCCCTAGATTCCCAACCTTCTAGAACCCCAAATCCTTAAATTCTCAACTTCTAACATTTCCAGATATTTATACTTAAAAATCCTAAATTTTTAATTCCCATATCCCTAGATCCCCAAATTCCTAAATCCCCAAATTCCTAAATTCCCATATCCCTAAATCCCCAAATTCCTAAACTTCCATATCCCTAGATCCCCAAATTCCTAAATCCTATATCCCTAGATCCCCAAATTCCTAAATCCCATATCCCTAGATCCCTAAATTCCTAAGATCCTATATCCCTAGATTCCCAAATTCCTAAATCCCATATCCTTAGATCCCCGAATTCCTAAATCCCATATCCCTAGATCCCCAAATTCCTAAGTTTCTATATCCCTAGATCCCGAAATTCCTAAATTCCATATCCCTAGATCCCCAAATTCCTAAATCCCATATCCCTAGATCCCCAAATTCCTAAGATCCTATATCCCTAGATTCCCAAATTCCTAAATCCCATATCCTTAGATCCCCGAATTCCTAAATCCCATATCCCTAGATCCCCAAATTCCTAAGTTTCTATATCCCTAGATCCCGAAATTCCTAAATCCCATATCCCAAGATCCCCGAATTCCTAAATCCCATATCCCTAGATCCCCAAATTCCTAAGTTTCTATATCCCTAGATCCCGAAATTCCTAAATTCCATATCCCTAGATCCCCAAATTCCTAAATCCCCTATCCCTAGATCCCCAAATCCTAAGTTCCTATATCCCTAGATCCCGAAATTCCTAAATCCCCTATCCCTAGATCCCCAAATTACTAAATCCCCTATCCCTAGATCCCCAAATCCTAAGTTCCTATATCCCTAGATCCCGAAATTCCTAAATCCCATATCCCTAGATCCCCAAATTCCTGTATCATCAAACTTCTAAATTCCCCCAAAATTCCTATACCACCAAATCTCAATATTCCAATATCCCTAGATCTCCACGAGATCCCCAAATTCACAACCCAGTTCGTATCTTTTGAATCCTTGAAAATCCCTAGAAAACTCGTGGTAAGTGATCTTTCTTATCAGATACCATTGATGTTTCCCTAGGAAAGCCAGATTTTTTCTCGACTGTACTCGCTCGGTATTGTGCGGGAGCTTCCACTCGGAAGGATAATTTTTCAAAGGGAGTTCGCGAGCTGTCCCTTTTCGGCTCGTCTTCGTGTCAAGAAAAGAAAAAAGACTAGGCCTGCTGAAAGGCCTGCGTTCCCCACACCTGGCCACGCGTCCGTGAACCCCGCATCCACGAGCTTACCTTCATCCCCCGTCTTTCGTTAACCTTTTTTTTATATCCTTCACGGCCTTTACTTCCGCTTCTTTTTTTCAACCGAGACAAGATTTTTCTGGGCCGATGAAGCATGAGCCACCAACGCGCTAGGGGGATTCTAGGAAACTCGCAAAGAAACGCGACACGTTCGATAACCTTTGAAACACGGTCGAAAGGTGCGAACCACTTGTAGCCTCTTGTGTACCCATGTATTTTTATGGACTCGCAGAGTGCTCTGTTGTTAACGTGGACGGGGTTTTCGGTGCAAACAACGTAACTTGTAAATGCAGTTTATGGGCGGACGGTTAGGGGGGATACGGTGATATATGGACCTTGGGAAACGATGCCTTTGGTGCAAGGCAGTTCATTCGGAGGGCTGCTTTCCGGGAGGTGAACATTTCGGGGTTTTGATGTTCGTACTTCTCTAACTTTCGGTTTCCCGAATTTTCAATTTCAGTTTCCAGGGTTTGTTAGTTTTTGTTTAATTATTTGTAAGTTCGTCTACTGTCTCATCTTCAATTTTCAATTTTCTAGTTTTCAAACTCCCTCGTTTTCAGTTTATTAATTTCTTAATTCTCTTATCTGACTTTCAATTTTCGAATTGTCAATTTTGAATTCTCCACTTTCCAAACACCTTTCAATTCTTTAATTTCTAAATCTTTCTATTGTTTCATCCCCAATTTTTAATTTTCTAGCTCACAACTTCCTTCATTTTTAATATATTCATTTTTAATGTTCCGATCTCAAATTTGGACCTCTCAATATTTAATTCCTCCCTTTCCAAATTCTCGATATTCAATCCCTCGATTTCTAAGTACCCTCATTTTCAATTCACCAAATTTCAAATTCTATTTTAGACTTTCGATCTTCCTATTCTAGTTTAACTTCCAAGAATCAATCGTATCAACCTTTCTGATCAATCTTAATTATGGAATCTTCTCTTATTAATTTCCAATATTGATCTTGAGTGATTTGATTGACCTTAATAATACCTTCCTAACAATCAAATAACTAATTTCCTTAAATATCTGGTGTTTCACTTATCAAAAATATCCTTCAATTATTTGTACCTATAATTATCTGGCATATCACTATTTCCTATATCAACATCCAGTACAAATAACTTAAGTTGAAACTTGCTTATGTTTACCTTGAAACTACTACATTATTCATATGAAATTAACATGCATCAAATAGTGAAGATAGTTCATAGAGAAGATGATCTTAAATAGTGAAGATGATCCATAATGAAAATGATTTTAAATAGCGATGATTCAGAAGAAGATGATTCATAGTGCAGATGATCTTAAATAGTGAAAATGCTCCACAGTGAAGATCTGAAATAGTGAAGATCCATAACAATAACATATACAACCGTTTGATGCCTCACATAAATCAAGTCATAAACAAAACATTGATCCATTAAATCGCACACGATATACCACATATTTGCACCCCAGAATCCATTCTCATTTTTTGCGCCATTCAATTCCCTGCCATATCATCCACATACCTGGAACCCATAACCCCGATATACACCCATAACTCCAGACACGAGTGTCATTTAATTAATTGCAACACACCACATCCAATCTATCCGTGCAAATCACCTCCTATTCCGCTTCATTTTATCACCTGAGTTAACGACGCTATCATCGACACCTTAACGCGTCAATAACGTCGTCTCCTCTTATTAATAACCAGTTTCTGTATATTTTTATCACGTGTGGATTGGCAAGATTTCTGAGTGGAAAATTTCATTTTAAGCAAATATTAGAATATAATTAAAATGATGACATATATTATATATATTACATACACATATGTGATGTATTAGATACACATATGGTTATAGTTACTTTTAAATGCATAATTGACTTCTTGTGTTATTTTGACACACTTATGGTCAAATGATGGCAA
Organism: Megachile willughbiella; assembly: GCA_945859595.2. NCBI lineage: Eukaryota > Metazoa > Arthropoda > Insecta > Hymenoptera > Megachilidae > Megachile > Megachile willughbiella. The sequence continues at coordinate 8,891,063 of OX243807.1, forward strand.
ATGGCTCCTCAAATTAACATGATAGTAAATAGTTTTAAATAATTATAATTACATACACATGTGTAGTGTATTACACACACATATGGTTAAAGATAAATTTAAATGTATGATTAACCCCTTGCACTATTTTGACACATGTATAGCCAAATGATAGCAAATGGTTCCTCAAATTAACATGATAATAAATAGTTTTAAATAATTATAATTACATACACATATGTAGTGTATTACACACATATGGTTATAGTTAAATTTAAATGTATGATTAACTCTTTGCACTATTTTGACACATGTATGGCCAAATGATAGCAAATGGTTCCTCAAATTAACATGATAATAAATAGTTTTAAATAATTATAATTACATACACATATGTAGTGTATTACACACATATGGTTATAGTTAAATTTAAATGTATGATTAACTCTTTGCACTATTTTGACACATGTATGGCCAAATGATAGCAAATGGTTCCTCAAATTAAAACAATAATTATAAAGAGTTTTGTAATAATTATAATTACACATAATGTGTATGTAATTTGTAAATATGTAATATATTTATGTGGTCATAAACGTGTCAAAATAATGCAAGTTATGCATCAAAAACTGTATAATTAGTATTAAATATAAAAGAGAGTAAAATATAATTCAACAGAAAAAATCTGATTTACAGATTCGTCCGGTGCTCGACATGAGACAATTACCGTGGACCTCGTGCTTTCTTCAACTGCTTCTGCTGACCTCGTTATTCACCCCGGGTCTGTCGGCGTCAACAAGGTCCCGAGGGAAGAAGAAGTTCGCCAAGGAGACGAAGGAACCTAACATTTGTGCGATCGAAGGCAGACAAGCACCCATTTTCTGTTACTGCGACAACAAAGCCATTAAAAACGCTACCGACGCTACATGCCTCGTTCTCAGTCCTTTTAGTACAAATGATCCGACGTGGAACTACTTCAGCTCGCAGATTTATCTGCAGAAATTGAAGTTCATCGTGCGAGCGCCTAACTGGCTCGATTATATACCCGTTCAAGTGTTCAGACAGTTGAAAAACTTGCATGTCATCACGTTCCAAGACGCTAACATCGAGGAATTGACTGAGTACGCTTTCTCGAATCTGCCTACGATCGGGGAGATCAATTTGAGCAAGAATTCGATCGCTACTTTGAGGATGCACGCGTTCGAGAACATGAAGAACTTGTCTGTCATCAATTTGGACGACAACGAGATCACTGAAATTAACAGGTACGTTCAATTATTTGAAATTTTATTTCATTTTTAAGAACACGATTGGGTCAAAATTTTCTCACCCTATCAAAATTTTGCTGTAAAAAGATCTTCTGGAAACTTGAAAATTTTTATTTGAGAAGTGGCTGAGAGCAATTTAAAAATTTACAAAATTTTAGTCATTTATAAATAGTTATCCTCCATATTAGTCAATTATATATCGAATTTAAAATTAAAATTTTTATTTAAGTCCTGGACTTCTGTCAAATCATTTTTATTTCACAGTTGAGAAATATTAGTTCATGTTTAAAGTATTACTACGAACAGTCCAATCTATTTTTCAAATTAATCCAGTATCGGTTTCAGCAAATAGTAATTAGAGTTGTTAGAGCAACTTGTTAGCTGCAAAATAAATATAGAACGATCGAGCAGACGATTCGTCCCAATTACAATAAATAAATAAATTTACTGAATGGATAAAAAGGTTTACTTTCATCGTTCGTTTGCTGATCGCTGCCTATAATCGTGTTTCCCAATTATTTGTGCGTTTGAACATCGAACCGCTTGTTACCTGGTCCGATGTTTAACGAGCATCTTGTTAAAATAATTATACAGAAAGAAAATATGTACAAAGCTCGAAATGGAAAGCACACACGAAAGTCTGCAGAGTACCATTTCATCTTTCCCCGATACGTCGGCCATTTTCTCGCGCGATAATTCGCAGATTACGCGCGATTACGCTCCGCTCGAATAATCGATAAACTGTACGTTTCATTTGTTAATATTACATGCAGGTAAATTTCAACGAAATCGATCGGTGTTTGCTTTTCATTACCTTTGATCGTTTCAAGCAATTATAAATGTTTGATCCGAGCCAAGGAAAATTACATTTTTCTCTGGTTAGTTCGGTCTCCATGTTTTTAATGCTGAAATTAAAGTTTCTAGATTTTCAAATTTTCATGTTTTACATTTTTCATATTTGGGAATTTGTTATATTTTCTACTCTCTCATTTATAAGGTTATAAATATTTCAAATGTTTCAGATTTAATTTCTACAGCTCTTTTCTGTTTTCCCTAATTTTTACATCCTCTAATTCCTACATTTTCAGATTTTTAAGTTTCAAATATTCCACGTTTGTGAATTTTTACTATTTTCTGCTTTCCCTAATTTTTACATCTCTTAGATTTTTAATTTTTTTAATTTTAATTATTGCACGTTTGTAAATTTTTACTATTTTCTGCTTTCCCTAATTTTTACATCTCTTAGATTTTTAATTGTTTTAATTTTAATTATTCCACGTTTGTGAATTTTTACTATTTTCTGCTTTCCCTAATTTTTACATCTCTTAGATTTTTAATTTTTTTAATTTTAATTATTCCACGTTTGTAAATTTTTACTAATCTCTACATTCTCTAATTTCTACATCCCCAAATTGCATTTTTAAATTGTAAAATTTTACATATTCTTCATTCGTGAATTTTTCCTATTTTCTGCCCTCTTGTTTCTACATCCCCAAACTATAATTAAAAATTTTTAAGTTTTACATATTCTTTATTTGCAAATTTTTACTACTGTCTGCCCTCTCTGCAACCCCTACTTTCAAGTGTTTACATTAAATCAGTTCCAAAATTACACGGTCCTTCGCAAAATAAAAATAGTATCTTCAAATAAATAATAATACCTTCAAATCGAACGTTTCAGAGACATAAAAATCCGAAATTTGAGAAACGTGTAAAATTATCCAATTTCTCTTGTTTGCTCCGTATGTTGGAAATTAACTGCGGTCCTCGCGGCCCAATTTCCGGCTCGATACATCGATCGAACATTAATCGGACGCGTGTATTCGAATAATCATAACCGTATTATCCGTGCACATCCATCCGTGGATCGTTCTCGATCGATTAGCCAAACAGCCGATTATCCGGATCTCAAGAGCCTCGGATCTCGGTGCTTAGTCGTCGAACGAGGCGTGTCTATTCGATTATCAGAGAAGCTCGTACAATTCACCGAAACGATTTCACGCCACGAAATTCCTCGAGCATCGTGAACTCGTGGAATTCCATGGTAATTCATGTGTCTCGGAATTCCTGCAGTTAAAACACTTCTCGCGTATGTGCATACACGTATGCTCGGCCATAAACGTTTTCAGTTTCGCTCGAGACCGGCCTGACTTCGTAATTGGACATAATTGAAAGAATCAGCCGGAATTGCTCGGGGTGTGTCATGAACAGAGTTTCTTGACATTCGAATGTAAAAATAATACTCGAACATATGTGGGAACATTCCACAAATTCTGTTAATAGATCTTATTTAGAGATTTGGGTAATTTAGAAAATAAAGCTGCAAGATGTGATCATTGTAACTTGTTAATAATAAATCTCCAAAAGGGCGATAAAAATAGTGAAGTAGAAAAATTCAGGAAATATAAAATAGCACGAAGATCAATATTATTAATAAATATGTCAGAGAAAGGAATATTATAAATAAATAAAAGTACATTATTGAAGAGCGTAATCGAATGAATCAAAGGCGATACAACAATAATTGTCGAGTGCACGAGAGCGTCCATGAACTGGCGGTTGCTCGAAGCTATTCATCGCATAAATCGACCAAGTTTCATTGAAAATTCACATCTTTTTTTTTTTCTTCCCGTCGAACGATTCATTGAGAAGAATCGCCTACCTTTTGTCGCTCATTCGCGCGTTTACCATCCAGGCTCGAAGCTTTTAAGCCCGCAAAAGTCGAGCGTGACACAATCGCGGATTCCACCGTGCAGCATTGTTCGCGTTTCAATCGCGTGACTGGATTCATATCGAACCGTCAACGATCTCCGCGTTTATTTATGGTGTCGCTACGAGCAGCAACCGAGATTACCAGCTTCGAGCAATCGAGATAGAGCGATCGCCAACACCCTCCGGCTACGTTGATAAGGAGCTTTCAACCGACGAGGGTGATTTTTAACCCGTAATGTGTACGCGCACCCTCACCTCTTTAGCACTTTAACTGCCACGTCACTCATACGTGACACGTACATTTTCATACAAATCTATATTATTAACTGTTCGTTTACAGAACTCATTGAAAATATATTACCTACTTGGGACTATGAATACATATAAATTGTGAAAATATTTGATAAGATTTGTTATATGTGACATTTACATTTTACACGTATGTGACTCATTTTCATACCAGTGTGTATTATTAACAACTCATTTACATAACTCATTGAAAATATATTACCTACTTAGGACTATGAATAATAGAGATCATATAGCGTGAAAATATTTGGTCAGATTTGTTATATGTGACTCTTACATTTTCATACGAATCTGTAATATTAAAAATTCGTTTACATAACTCATTGAAAATCAGCTACTTAGGGCTACCAATAATAAATATCATAAATTGTGAAAATATTTGGCAAGATTTGTTATATGTGACACTTACATTTCCATACGAATCTATATTATTAACTACTCGTTTACATAATTCATTGAAAATCAGCTACTTAGGGCTACCAATAATAAATATCATAAATTGTGAAAATATTTGGCAAGATTTGTTATATGTGACACTTACATTTTCATACGAATCTGTAATATTAAAAATTCGTTTATATAACTCATTGAAAATCAGCTACTTAGAATTATTAATAATAAATATCATAAATTGTGAAAATATTTGGTCAGATTTGTTATATGTGACACTGCTTGTTTCTTGTTCATGTCTTTCGCTGCACCATTTCAAGAGGATATTCCAAATCTGAATTTTGAACCTGAATATTTATATGAACTAGAAATTCAAATCTGGAAACTTGGAATTATGAAATTTGAAAGATTTCAAACTTTGCTTCTCGTTCAATCACTTCATCATTTCAAGAGGTTATTCCAAACCTGAAATACGTTGATTCATCAACCGCAAATAAGTACGAGTAACTGTTCCAAATGCAAAGAGCAAAAAATCCGACATAGTTCGTCAATTTCAAAAGCTGTCCAATCCCCTTCGAAATTGTAACCCTCCAAATGACCGTCAGCTAATACCCTTTCAGCTAAATTGTTTGTCGCCATTGAATTTCGCAGGGACACCTTCGTCAATCTGCCCTCGTTGAAGATCCTCTACCTGAACGAGAACAACATCAGCACCCTGCACGACAAGGCGTTCAAGCATTTAACCTCGCTAGAGGAGCTCGAGCTGTTCGGCAATCAGATTAAAGTGATAACAGCGGACAGTTTTCACGGTCTGAGGAGCCTGATCCGATTGGACCTGCGCAACAATTCGATCGCCATGATCGGCGATCGCACGTTCATCGAGATGCCGTCGCTGAGGGAGTTGGAGCTCGATCAGAACGAGATCGTTTACATTTCGGAGAAAGCTTTGGACGGCATGAGGAACCTGAAGAAGCTGCGTCTCAGTGAGAACAAGTTGGTCACCCTGGAAGCGGACTTCCTTGCTGGAGCACCCGGCATTTATTTCCTGGATCTCAGGGACAATCTTCTGAAGACCATCACCTTCGACAACGTGAAACCTATCGTCACCAACCTGTACAACAGCACCAGCCATTTTTACCTGAGCGGTGAGTGATTTTCAAATTATTTGAGACACTTGGGCACTGAAGAAATGGATGTTCGATATTCATGCGATGCATTATGTATCGAACGCCGGTCGAAAGGTTAGAAGATATAAATATTTTTGTGCTCACCTTTCGACCCGTATTTACTAACACCATTCGCTCGGTGATCTTTTATTCAATAGTGTTATGTAAATATTTGCAGTTAAGTAATTTTAGACTTGGGAGATTCATCTTTGAAATGTTTTAATTATTGAATATATCGTTTAAATTCTTGATCTATAATTGTTTGGACGCTGGGTTTTGCTACAACAGGTTAAGGGAGGTTAGAATGTTAGGCACATTTTGCCTTCAGTGATCTTTGATTACATAGATTATGATTCGAATTGAAACCAAAGATCAAGTTCTGTAGTGCGTCACGAGTGCGTCACGATGTGGACAAGGGGTTAATATCCGTTCATCTTGGAGAATGTCTTTCCTCAGTTCAGAAGAACAATTCTATATTTCGAACAATTCATTTTCAAATAACTCGTATTAAATTCATATCCACCCAGCTGCAAATTAAACATTCACACGTGGATCAATGAAACGGACGAGTGTCAAAAATATCCGAATCTCCTTCGAGATTTCTGAAGTTATGAAAGTTTGATAATTATCGACGCGGTCATAAATAGCTGTCACGAGAACTTCCGACCGTCACGTTGGAAAAACTTAACCGGAAACCAGCGGATAAAGTTTAATGAAACCGACCGTAATAATTTTATAGAGTAAGACGATTATTTAACAACCAATCTCATTGGCCGCAAAATTGAGATTCAAACTTTCTTCGAGGGTTCTTTTTTCTTCGTCGCTTAATAGATAATTTTCTGACGATCTAATGGCCGACGTTAAGGAATATGCCCGTGAATATCTGAAATCTCCCCGTTCAACTTACGCGGAGGGTAATTACTCCGAGGCTATGGGGATCAGACGATCCTATCGCCCCATGAAATCTTTCATTTCGCTCGTTAAACGCGATGCGTACCAATTTTGCGGTTGTTCGACGGTTCAACCCCTGGGACACACCCCTTCTTCCGATTATCTTTTATCTTTTAACGATTATCATTCGGCTTAACGGTTTATCGACATACCGAACAATCATCCATCGAACGAGTACCACGGGAGCTTTTTATTACCACAGTTTCTTGCTTATTGCTATCGTTCAGAATTTAAATATTTAATATCTTAGGGTTGGATACAGAGAGGTTTTGATCTGGAAATGGTATGGTTTAACGCCACGTTTTTAGATGCTTAAAGGCTTTTGTTGCTAATTTTGAACGTGTTCAAATTATGGATTTTGTAGATGATTTTATGTTATGTCTTTGAAATAGTGGAAGAATTCTTGTGGAATATTTTTTATTTGTATTTTATTGATGAAGAATTTTTATCTTGTGAATTTAGACTTTTGGATGTTGAGGATTTGAAAAGTTGAGAATCTGACAATTTTACAATTTTACAATTTGATAATTTGACAATTTAACAATCGGATAATTTAACAATTTGACAATTTTACAATTTGACAATTTTACAATATTACAATTTTACAATTTTACAATCTGACAATCTGACAATTTGACAATTTTACAATTTGATAATTTGACAATTTGACAATTTGACAATTTGACAATTTTACAATCTGATAATTTTACAATTTGATAATTTTACAATTTGATAATTTTACAATTTGACAATCTGACAATTTGACAATTTGTATTTGACCAAAAAAGAATTTTCAATTTGTAAATTTGGACATATGGAAATTGAGAATTTCAGAAAATAAAATTTGAAAACTTGAGGATCTGAAAATTTGACAATTTAACAATTTGACAGTGGATCAATTATTGAACTGAAATTATTGTACCTTCACTTATACCAAATTCCGCACACATCCAAAAGCATAAAGCTAGTTTCCATCGTAGAATGTCTACGCCATTTGAATTTCCGTGTTGATCATTTGACGATTGTAAACAACCCCAAATTAGTTGACACCGTCACGTTTAGATGAATTTATTAATCAGCTGATAAACATTGACGATCGAGCAGTGCTGGAATTGACATATGTGCGTTGTCTAACTTGAATCGCTTAAACAAACACCGCATAATCACGCAACGCGTCGCGTCTACATTTAAATTTGGCGCCAACGAACATCAACAGACGTTTATCCTTGTCTTGTTCGTACTTGTGTTTCTATTACCTAGAAATTATTGTATTATCAAGTCGAATGAATGAAGGGATGATCTTTTGGCACCGGATACGGAAGCTGGATGCACGATTGATTTAAAACAGACCACCGTAACCGCTTCTGAAAAGCAGATAACGTTCAGGGTCGGCCTTTTTGCCGGTCTATGGTAATTTCAGGGTGGATGAAACACGTTTCTGGGAACAGACCAGACTCCACTGTATCGGAAACCGGGCGACGCTTGGAAATATTGTGCTGTGGATTATTTACATTTCAAACTAGGGAGTCGAGCGACTGGCACTGATGGGAAGCTATCCTTTTTTTTTTTATTCATTTTTGTGTTCGTTTCCTCGCGTTGGATACGGATTACGAAGATATTTCATTGAGGTTTGATTACGGTGCACGTGGAAACTGGACGCATAAATTTTTAACGAATTCCGGGAAACTCGATATGAAGTCTGACAAATATTTTGAATCGTGAATTTTATTATTACTTTCGTTATTATTTATGTGTTCGGAATTGGAGAATGATAGTTGTTTCAAAATGATGTTCTTATATGCACAATTTATTATATTGCCGTTTCGTTGAGAAACTGTTTCGCTCGAAAATTTTGTTAAAAGTCGAAAAGTTGTCTGGAAGTTGAAAATTTCCTTGAAACCTAAAAATTTTCCTAAAAACTGAAAATTACTTTGAAACTTAATAAATACCTTCTCTAAAAGTAGAAAATTTCTGCAGAAGTAGACATTTCCTTAGAAGTCAAAAAATTGCCAAAAATCGAGAATTTCCCCAGAAATTGAAACTGTCCTTAAAACAACTTCCCTAGAAATAGACAATTTTCCCTAGAAATAGAAATATTCTGCAGCGTTAAAAAATTCCCCTAAAAATTTAAAATTCCACCAAAAATGTTTAACAAACCCAGTGATTCTCGTTAAAAGTGTATCTTTTCTGTCGTGGTAAACGAAATGGTTGTAAAAATAATTCGATACGCCTTATCGCGAAATACACAGGTCATTTGAAAGGTTGTAATTCGGAGTGGCTGTAACATGCAAAGCTCGATACACGTAGAGATGTCGATCCGAAGGATTCCGTGTCGGTCAAAGACCCCGGTTGTTCGATTTTCTCTCGGTCGGCAATTTCTTTTCGCCGTTCGAGTCCATCTTATACCCGTCGATTTATCAATTCGTTCGCTTACAACCAGCCGCCAAACACTCGATCGTATTAGGTGGCGGATACGTCCGGCGAAAGATACTTTGCCAAGGAACATCCAACTATCGAACGAACGGTCAGACGTCGAGGAAAGGTTCGATAACGAGCCACTGTCTGCACATCGATTTCCCGGCTCTATTCCCGTCGTCTGGCTCGATGGCTTACATTTATTTCGCTCGTGGTTCTCTCTCCTCGCCGTGCGATTTTTCGAATAACAGGGAAATTCGCGTTCGAATGGAAACTCCGTTCGCAGGCTTCCTCCTCGATCCTGCACCGACGATATAAAACGCGATCGATCGAGGAAATTGCATCGGCGATCAATCGGACGATGATGACCTTTCTACCTGAACTTTATCAATGTTCAGCGAGAAATGATAATAACGGATGTTTCTCACAGTTGAAACGTGTTCCATTTTTTCTTTTCTTTAGTAGACACTCGTTACACGACTGTTAGGTAATTGACCGTTAGGTATATGACTATTTTGCTGGAGTAGTTTATGACAATTATATTGCTGATATAGTGTAAACAGTTGGGGCTGCTCTATAGCACTGAACGAATATAGTGTTGTAGTCTAGTATACTTTAATAGACACTTGTTAGATGACCGTTAGATAATTGATCGTATATATTTAACTATTTTGTTGGAGTACTTTATGACAATTATATTGTTGATATAGTATAAATAGTTGGGACTGTCCTATAGGACTGAGCACTGAACTAATATACTACTGTAGTACAGTATACTTTAGTAGACACTAGTTAGATGACTGTTAGGTAATTGACCGTTACATATTTGACTATTTTTCTGGAGTAGTTTATGATAATTCTATTATTGCTGTAGTCTAAATAGTTGGTACTATTCTATAGAATTGAACACTGAGCGAATATAGTGTGCTAGTCTAGTATACTTCACTAGACGCTCGTTACATGACTGTTAGGTAATTGACCGTTAGGTATATGACTATTTTGTTAGAGCAGTCTATGACAATTTTATTATTGCTACAGTATAAATAGTTGCAATTGTTCTACAGGACTGAACGAATATAATGTAGAATAGTATACTTTAATAGAAGCTCGTTAGATGACTGTTAGATAATTGATCGATATACGTAAACGTAATTTTAACGAATAATAAATTAAGAAGCGTTTAAAATAAGTATCCTGTAGTATTACCCTGCAATTCGAATTGAAATACAGAACGTTTAGTAAATATATCTATAGGATGCTTCTCTCGTAAAAAAGTTCATATCTTCGTTCTCTCCGTACACATCAAACCTGATTTTTCTTCTTCTTTGATGGCATTACATTTACTTAAATTCTTTAATTTCTCCGTTGAATCCTTCAGCTAGCTTTACGATCTTGCACTTTTACGAGGTAATACGATGTTCTTTGAACTCGACGTAGTAATTCTTTCATGCTTCGCTTTCTGCTTTTCATTTGAAACGAAAAAAGAATGGTCCATTACTAATCCCTTAATTCCACCTTCTAAATACGCGTTCTCCACTTTGCCGTTTTCTCCGCGATATTACGCTCCGTATAATTTAATACATTTTTAATTGATTGCCTCGAGGCATAAGTTGAGGTTATTAACTTTTGAGGTTACCTGTTCTCGCGTGATAAATAACATTTGGAGGATAACGGAGATATTTTAGGACGCAATCACAAAGAACGCATAAATTGGTAAGCTGGCACGCGAAAGTTAGAAAGACTGTTTTCACGAGTGGAAGTTGGATATCGGATACGCGAAGCAGCCGATTATAGGACATAACGTATCCTTGAATAGATGCGCCACAGGTGGCACACAGATGCTCCAATATTTAACCTCGATATTGTTCCTTAAAGTCGAGGGATATTGCCTTCCACTTGTAAGGAATTTACGCGTGTATCCACGAGGTTAACTTGCATTGCAGCGGTGAATAAGCGACCTTATATGATAGAGCACTCGTTGTAATCATAATTATGCATCATGTAAGCAAATCATGGAACTTATAATACACAGAAGCAGTGATATGTAACTTTCACTTGATGAATTTGAAAATGTAAGGCACATGTAAGTTTTGAAGTGTTGACACAGTGACAACATGCTATGATACAGATTATTAAAAATAATATATTAATTGTCTTAGTTGAAGTATATTGTATTATTTTGTATATTACTGTTAGAGTATATTATTGTCTCAAGACTAAGAATCTTTGAAAGGTCCTTTCGATTGCTTTTGCTGTAAATAATTAATTTAAGTGAATTTACTGTACTCACATATGATGTTCACATATGATGGCGGTCATGTGTTGTTTACACGTAAGAGACATATGTGGTTTGGTTTTGAAATTCGTCAATATGTGTGGATATTATTACTGCTTTTATATATTATACTTCTTATGATTTGTTTATAATATTACAGATTAAAAATTAGTAAAATATAATTATATTCAAGATTGAAGTATTTCTTTCCCTAACCTCAAAAATGTTATCTAACCTCAACTTCTTCAAATTCTGTAAATGAAACTTATAGAACTTTGAAAAGTACTTCTTCTACAATTTTTAAGACTCTACAATTACAGTTGATTATTAATAAATTATTGGATTTTGTTAACTTTTGAATTTACGTTACATGAATACGTCGTTGAAATTTGGTAACAAGCTCTGTTTTTTTAAGAAAAATTTCCCATTTGTGTATCTTGCTTTGCGTAGATCGATTCTTTGGATTCTGCGTAAAAAAGTATTATGTTACGATATTAATACAATCGATAGTTCGAGAGATATTTGAAATTTTCGAGCGAAATGTTTCGGGAAAATGTAAACAGTAAGATATTTCATAGAAAAATTGATCTCAGGGTGTATTTATTTTTCCAACATTGCATTCCAGTGCGTTTTGCGTAGAATGTTTCGGAAAATCGAGAAACAATATAGAATTCTGTTTAAAACGATAAAAATTTATTTGAAATTTTAGAGAACACCTTGTACAAATGTAAAGTTTTAATATATTAACATCCTTATAAATATAGAATTTGTTGATAAATTAAAGTGCAATATTTATACTTTTTTAATAAACCTGTATAAATTTACAATGTGGCACTTTAAAAAAATATTGTCTGCAATAAAGAAGTAAAAGATTAAAAACAATGATCAGAATGGAGAATATTTTCATGTTTATAAGCCAGCACAGGTTCCAGGAGATTTCAAAGTAGCTTCTTTTTATATTCCGCAATTTTTCATTCACACCCAGCTCACTGGGACAGGAAAGATTCATTAAAAGCCAGGGAACAAGAAACATCGACACGAAATATCAATCTCGAACGGTCGTTTTCTCCGTTTTTCCTTTCTTTATTTCCACGGAAATACCCATAGCAAAAACTACCCTTCTTTCGATAGAATTTTATGAAGAAAAGTATTAACGTCTCTGTAAAAATCACTGGATGCTTTGTGGCATAATTTTACGTGATTGTTGTGACAATTATTTATAACTATTCAAGTTAACATTTTTACAATACAATATTCATTAACAACTTATAAAAATCCATATAACATTATACATATTGTTATGTAACACATAATATATAATATTATATATAACGACAATATAACAATGTAATATTATAAATAATATTAGACAATTATAACAACAATATAATGTTTTATATATAACAGTATAATATAGTATAATATGACAGTATAGTATAATATAAATTTATATAATATATTACATCAGTAAAAATTTAAATTATTAATGTTCTTACACCGACAGTAATTATACTTCATAACTAAAATATGATTACAATTTATTCGTGATATTAAATTTATAATATATTTTGGGCCACGTGCATTAATTTGAGACTGCCTACAAAAATAAAAAAATCGTTAACACTTTCGTATTAAATAGATAGATCACAAAACTTGCTGTGCTTTAATCAATTATTGAATTACACTAAATTCAAGGTGTCAATCACTGACCATAGTATTTCACAAACACGTGCATGATTAAATTTCACTTATTTAACAAACTGTCAGCGGCACAATCACACATAGATTGTTTCAAAAAGAGGTTCATTCGTAATATCATAACGATGATAAATTTAATCGATAACGAATGGACAGTGTTCAGTGTTAATTATCGTTAATGAGTCGAACGAGTACGCGGAAAGAAAATACCGCAATTATCGCGAACAATCTTCGCAAACGAATTCAAGCACCATAGTAATTTGTTTTTGAGAATTATCGTTTACACAATGTGCAACATTGATTTAACAATAATAGAGCCAGAGTATGCTCGAAGATACCGAGCCCAATCGATGCCATGTTTTGTTATTCTAATTGCAAAAGCTGCGTCGAGACTAATTACTAAAATATCGGAAATAAATTAGCCCTGCAGATTCAATGGGGTCTTGAAAATTAATCGTTCACTCGGCGAACGGGCAGGAAAAAGAAAAATGATGCATAATTGATAGTTATTTATTTACAATCAACCAATAATGATTATTAGATAGTACTGATATCAACCCACGAGTTGAGACCCAAAGTAAAAGAAGCTGCAGACACCTTTTGTCTCGGCTTACTCCATCTTGTTTTCTGCGATTGTGAGTGTTAATTCTCGAATCTTGGGTATCTGAAGTATTTCTCGTACAACTGTTAGATTACTCGAAGCTTTAAATTTTACCTAGCCTCGCGGTCAGCGAGAAGGAAACGCGTAAAAATGCCCTTCGTCGAGATATCACCGCGGTTTTTGGTCGTTAGTTCCTTAATCGCAGTTTATGGCCACGTTCGTGCCTTCAAGTTGCAGTTAGCAACAACTAATTCGAGATTAGCGTTGCTAACCTGTCTTCCGACCCGTATACCGATGTCGACCCACGAGTTGACGCGTGATCGACTCAAAGTAAAAGAAGCTCCACCGTGAACACTTCCAGTTACATTTCGGCAAATAAGAATAATAATGACAATAACTGCTGAACGCAATTCTATCTCACTCTCGAGACGTTTGCCTGTCACTTTTGGCCTAATTCGCTCGAGCCAATACCGCCGAAAATACGTGAGGCATTTTCTATTCTGACCAATCTCTTCTAAACAGCCTCTCACCAACTCGTGGGTTGCCATCGGTATATATTTTTAATTGATATTACAATTTGAATTGCAGAAAGTCCTTGAACAATTCAACAGTTAATTAACAATCACCCATATGCGCATACAAATTCGGAGATATAAATATGCAGGACGAATTTAAATGTGAAACGTTCGGTTAATTATGTAAAGCTTCTCATAGCAGTAAAAATATCACCGCGATAACCAGTTTGAAAGTGTGTCAGTTTAATTCTCGAAATATTCCAATATTTTCATTCGTGTTTCAATTATTTTTCGAGAGGTGCGATTATTAAAGTTGTTCATAATGAAATGAATATAGAACAGCCTCGTTGAAGTACGTCCTTTGAATGTTACAATTTTCCATATTGTGCGACGTGTAACACAAATTGCTCATTTGGAACTTGGTTGTTAACCTGCTGTTTCGTTACGTGTACACATTTTTTGAGATTAAATCTTTTAGGAGGTTCTTTGTGGAATGAAGTATGTGTGCATTTTTGATATTGCAAATTTGAATAAGATAAATTTGTCAAAATGGTGATTTTCAGTGCATTTCTTGTTCTTAAAAATTAAAATATTTATGATATATGGAGTTCTAAATAAATGCTGGAGATTGAAGATTTAAACATTGTAGTCTTGCAATGAGTTCCAAGTCTTGTAGGTCCCAAATCCCAAAAGTATACAGGTTTCAAGATTTCGAAATTCTGGTGTTCCAATGTTTCTATATTTAGAGGTAATATTTCAAAGTTCAATCAAATTGCAAAGTCCCAAACTTGAAGAATCTCACGTTCCCTAAGTTCTGGAATTCGTAGATCTAAATTCACAGAGTTCAATGATAGCAAATACCAAGGACCCACAGTTGGAAGGTCCCAAATTTCCAGTGGCCCAAACTTGTGACGTACCAAATTTCCAAAGTCCAAAAGTTCAATATCAAGTACCAAAGACCTAAACTTGAAGGGTTCCAAACTCCCAAAGACCCAGACTTGAACGGTTTTAAATTCCCAAAGTCCCAAACTTGAAATGTCCCAAATTTCCAAAGTCTCAAACTTGAAAAGTCCTAACTTTCCAAAATCCCAAACTTCAAAGGATCCAAAGTCAACGTCCCAAACTTGAAAGGTGGCAAACTCAAGACATCCCAAATCTGCAGAGTCCCACAATGAAAAGATCCCAAATTCTCAAAATCCCTAACTAAAAATCCCCAATTCTCCAGAGTGCCAAAACTGAATAACCCCTAAACCCCCAACTCCCAAAATCCCCAGCACTCGCCTCACAATCCAAACATCCCAACAATCCATCAACAAAAATTCCTAAAAACACTTCACACCAAAAACTCGGCAAAAATCAAAAAACACCAAAGTCCAAGATTCACAAACGCACTTGAAAAGTCACAATAATCAGTAGCATTGTCGAAAGGCCATAACATGTTGCAACACGATCGGTCATCGTCGCGCACGCGATTACCAAAAGCAGCAGCTAAAACGGCTGGTTGTACATTTTATTAATCACCGTAGCGAGGCATGCCACCTGGTCGAGAGGCTACTCGGCTATATATCGCGTAGCAGCCGCGATGAGGTAATAAATTTCAAGCAATTACTCTCTCAGCCAGTCCGGCTGGTGCACGATGATGCATCCGTACGCTTCTGCACGCTTCCAGAAGCTTTTCTCCGCTCGAAGGCATTTCTTTCTACAGCGTTCTACTTCGGCCGCTGATTCACTTTTCTATTACGGCGACCGGTCTTCAAGATAGACCCGATATCCTGACGATTTATGGACGTCCAACATGAAGCGCGGCGATCTATCGCCGATCAATAAAACGATCGTGACGAGCTCTCGAACACCTCGCCTTAATGAGGGGAAATATAAAAATTGACGGTATCGTAGGAATTTATCGGGGTGGAAATCATACTTCTGATAAGTTATGGTTCAAATATTTCTAGATACATATTTATTATATAGGGGTGAAATTTTGAGGTTAGGTCAGACAGAAATTTACTGCATTTTTCATGTATGGTATTCATGTATAGTCATATGCATGTATAGTCATATGCATATATAGCCATGCCTATATGGTGTTCATGTATAGTATTCATGTATAATTATATGTATGTATAATACGCATGTATAGCATGCATGTATTGTATGCATGTATAGTATACATGTATAGTATGCATATATAGTATGCATGTGTAGCAATATGCATGTGTAATATGCATGTGTAATATGCATGTGTATTATGCATGTATAGTATGCATGTATAGTAACATACATGCATAATATGCATGTGTATAGTATGCATGTGTATATGCATGTGTATAGTATGCATGTATGGTATGCATGTATAATAATCAGCTATAGTAATGTACTATAATTCCTCACAAAACCAAAAGTACTTGTACAAACCAACATACTTGTACCATATCAATATATTAATAATTTAAATCATTTATTAAAATGATTATACTTGCTCCCATAAATTATGCATATTTCTTTACAAACAAGTTTCACAAAGTATATTTATACCGGTGATTACCCGATCATCGAGTTAATATCCGAATGAGAAATAGCAGCGATATCTCGAACGTCCGATCGTATCGCGAGCTGTTCCACTGCTTTATACGACGAGCACGATGAAACCCGTTCCAGCGATGTATTTCGCCGTTCGAAACACGAACTTCCTCTTTTCGTGAAACGTCGCGGCGATTCTTAAATACACTTTATAGGCAATTCTGTAGCAGAAACGAGGAAAGAATGGGCGAACGTTTGATTTACGATCCCTTCAAGCCCTCTCTTTACACGCACAACAATTTCTGACCCGCTGTTTTCACGGACTATTCTCGGAAAAATGTTGACAATACATTATGGGGGTGGTGACACCCACGCCGTGGGCATTATACACTGACGTGGCTGTATTCGAGCCCGACTGAACTGTAATTTTGGCGGAAAAGCAGGATATCGCGTTTATGCTGTTATTATAAGCTCATATTTCTCCTCTGGATAACGCGCTGCCTTATCCCGTGGAAACTGGTTAAACAAATTCGAAAGGCAACACTTATCCTCGTATTTTCTTGCACGTCCAAATTTTCTTTCTAGCTTCATTTTTACTTCGTCACTTTTATCATTTTTAACGTTATTAACATTGTATATCAATGTTTTACCAATTATTGTTAAAATACAATAATTGTTGCATTGTTATATAATAATCGTACTAATTTTATTATCACATTATATCATAACCTATATCAACCTAACCAATGCTATTGCAGAATAAATTATAATGTATTACTGTGTGTTACAATTTATAACACATTACTAAATTATTGTTAATAATATAATTCATGTGATAAAACAATGATAAAACAACAATAACAATGGTGATACAATTATTATGTATTAATACAAAGATTATAACAATAACACTATTATATGATTTATTACATTGTGATCAAATGATAATCAGTATAATAATATAAATATTCAATAATTTTTATACAAGTTATTTATAATGTCATACAATAGTTATACATTGAGTACATTACTATATACATACTACTATGAATATTATTATTTTCACTATTCTATTTTATTTATGAAAGAGAGATATCGAGAAAAGATGTAACAAAAATTTCCACGAGCGACGATTACGATTTCTCAAACGAATCAACCCCGATCTAAATTTTCTCCCGTCCCGATATTTTATAGGTTATGTAATAAAAACGATGATCGCGTGTACGGTCTTTCCGAGCAAATTCCTATGATTCACGAAATTAATAATCCTCGTGAAGGCAGTTAGCGTGTCATTTGAATTAATTGGGTTAAAGCCACGGCGATTTCGAGCCACGGTGAAATGAACACGAGAGGGTGGAAAGTTTGACCTCAAAAGAACGTCAGGGAATAAAAAATTGGACGGTAGATCAAAGTCATCCTGCTCATACACCGTGCATTTCGTTTCATTCGGTTTAGTTGCTCCCTGGTGCTGGCACGTACGTGTCATTTTTGTTCAATCTTTCCACGATTATTTATCTCGAATGAAACTCTCTTGGAATTACTACCATCTTTTTATTTTATAATACACTATTTTTTAGGGAGGAAAACCTTACGTTGCAACTTTCTAAACAGTATACATTTTTTAACTTTTCTTAATGATAACTGTGGGAGAGAATTATAAAGGTACTTACATTATTGTTGTTTATGAAGGATGAAAGATAATTTTGTTGATGACAGGTAATTTATAAGAGTACCTACATTATTGTTTTTAATGGATGATGAAAATGTTGTTGGTGAAAGATAATTAATATAAGTACTTACATTATTAATATTGATAAATGATATTGCTAATAGGTAATCAATAAAAGTACATACATTGTTAATATTAATAAATGATACTCATAATAAGAAATTAATAAAAGTACTTACATTATTAATATTCATAAATGATACTCATAATAAGAAATTAATAAAAGTACTTACATTATTAATATTAGTAAATGATATTGCTAATAGGTAATCAATAAAAGTACTTACATTATTAATATTAGTAAATGATATTGATAATAGGTAATCAATAGAAGTACCTACATTATTAACATTAGTAAATGATATTGCTAATAGCTAATCAATAAAAATACTGCCATTATTAATATTAGTAAATTATATTACAAATAAGTAATTAATAAAAGTACTTACAATATTAATATTATTGAATGATATTGACAATAGGTGATTAATAAAAATATTTGCACTATTCATATTTATATAAGATATTAATAAGAATTCCCCTAAGAAAGTAACAATAAATAACTTGAAATTTAATTACAAAATTATTGAATAATTTTTGGTACTTTTCTTTAAATCAGTGAATTTAAAAGTTCCTAAATTTGCGATCAAAAAAATGTCAAGACTTGAGAAGGTAAAAATTTGAAATTTAGTAAATGATCAAATTCATGTGAATATTCCTCATCTATTTGTCATAGAGTTGTATTGGCCAGGTTATTTAACCAGGAGCTTAAATTCCTAGTTGCATCTCCATGTGAAAGCATCGCCCATTAATGCTGCAGAGTCTCCATCGTTTTCATTGTCCCGTGTTCGTTCGACGTCTTTCGTCAACGTCTCCGTACGGCCGCGTTTTCGAGAGCGTGTATGCACGCTCGTGTCTAGCCGGCACGCACCCTTAGTTGACGAGGGTGGCCTAACAAGCCGGCAACCCGACACGTGTCTCCCCGTAGAAATACACGCGATTCGTGGCTGTTCGAAGCGGGTGCGAGCGGAGAGGAATTTCAAGGCGAGCTTTGACGCGCTAACCGACTGCCCTCTTCAGGGTGCACTGGCTCGAGAATCGAAGCGTGCGAAAGGGTTGACGCAAACCTCCTACTCTATCAAACGGCAAAGCGTTTTGTCGTCCTGACACGTCACCCTTGTGCTTTTTACTTTTTATCGTCGTCTACGGATTTCTCCGATCGTTTTACTTCTTATTCTTTCGAAGATTTTACAAATTTTCGTGATTTTTCACTGTCTTGGACGTTTTGGAAGTAGTGAGAACGTCAGGTCGGGAATTATTTAGATTGGAACACTTTGGAAATTATTTGCGGAATTTTAGAAATAGGACATTAGGAAATTGAATTATTTTGGAATTAGTTTGGGACATTTTTGGAACACTGCTTTGACAATTTTAGAAATATTGGAAAGATTAGTTTGGAACTTTCTGAAGGATTATTTTGGAAATTGTTCCCTGTAGTTTGGGAACTTTTGGAAATTTCAGAAATATTAGGAATATTTGGGAAACTTTTAGCAAGCAATCGACTTCAAAATTAGGTAGAAAAATTAACAAACTCGTGTAGTATCAGAACAAAGTACAAAAACTTGAATTTCATATTTCCCGCCAATTTTGTCGACCATCTAGCAACTTCCCCAACAATTATTCTTCGAATCCACTTAACATTTACAGAGATTCTATAACAATATTCTACACCTATATACCTGGTAATCAACTTCAAAATGAAATATAAAAAAGAACAAACTTGAATTACAGTAAATAAAATACAGGAACAATTTCATATTTCCCGCCAATTTTATGACTCGATGAGCAACTTGCCGACCAATTATTCTACAAAACCGGAGCATACCATTTTTACCCATCGTTTCTACGAATGCACAAGTGTCACGGTGCAAAGAGCCTCGCAAAGGGTCGAACGCGTGCAATCACGCGGATTAAACGTCGAATCTCGCGATTCACGACAAACACGCACACATATGTAGCCTTTTCAGCAAACCAAAACATTCCGCTTGGCTGTCACCGATAAAAGCCACCACCGATATTTCAACCGGCTTTGTTCATAATGACTCGAGGCTCGAGTATCGTTCTCTAAAACACACCGTGAAAATTCCCCCTAGGTTATAGTATACCTAACCTCTCACTATGCCACGAGTTAAGTGCTTCCGATCCTCTAAAATAACTGATTAACTGGTACAGGGCTTCTCTATGAAAAACACCACTTCCGGTTTGCGTGTTAAGTTACGTGCACCCATACGTGCTTCTTTTGACACGTTTCTTTATCGAATTGTTGAGCAAACATAGGAAATTGATTGATTTTTTTGGTTAGTTCTTGGACTGTTTATTGATAATTATTGATGATGACTGATTTAACCTCATGGAAATCACTGGAGATTTCAAGAGCAACTTTAACAAACTTTGTAATTTAAGATAAGAAACTTGATTGCAGTTTCAACAAGTTTAGCATTAATCTGTATAATAAATACCACCCTTATAATCTGGAATTAAATTTAATATCTAGACTTTTTCTGGATAAATCAGAAATCTGTGATCATGCAATGAATATCATAACTCGAAATTAATTTATATTTCAACATAAATTTTTTGTTGTTATAATAATTATTTCCTGTTAATTGTTATATATAATTATCTGCAATAATTTTATTTTATCCTAACAATTTATATTATAAGTTCCTACGAGTACATCTTTGAAGGATTTGTTGTAGAATGACAGAAGGTTCAATCCAAACGGGGTGCTTGAGATAAAGGCTTCTCGCGACACTCTCGATGGTAGCCACTGAAATATGGCCGACGAATTTCTGCTAGAAATTTCGAACAAATTTTGGTTATATGTCTTTGGCTTTGCGTCTTTCTGCTGGCTGACAGAGATAGAGACAGCTAGTGAGAATTACATCCGGAATGACTGTAGTAAATTTCGCCGGAAGCAAAGCAGAACGAAAGATATCCGTCACGCCGTGATTAAACGGTCTATCATTGCGATTGATGCGAATCTCTGGAAAGCTCGCCCTTTGAAAATCGTACGATTTGAGGGCCTTTGATGTGTCATATACCGAATTATTGCGTCGAGTACCTAGAATTGGGAATTTTCACAGTGGGTTTCAGGTTGGAAAATTTTCGAAGGTTGGAAGAATTTAGGAATTTAGGGAGATGGAAATTTGACAATTTGGGGATTTGGGGAGGTGGAAATTTGGCAATTTAGGGATTTGGGAAGGTGGAAATTGGGGAGTTTGGGAATTTGGCAATTTAGGGATTTGGGGAGGTGGAAATTTAACAATTTGGGGATTTGGGGAGGTGGGAATTTGGCAATTTAGAGATTTGGGAAGGTGGAAATTTGGCAATGTAGGGATTTGGGGAAGTGGAAATTTGGCAATTTGGAAATTTGGTGATTTAGGGATTTGCGGAGGTGAAAATTTTGGAGTTTGGAAATTTGGTAATTTAGGGAATTGGGGAGGTGGATATTTGGCAATTTAGAGATTTGGGGAGGTGGAAATTTGGCAATTTAGGCATTTGGGAAGGTGGAAATTTGAGAGTTTGGAAATTTGGCAATTTAGGAATTTGGGAAGGTGGAAATTTGGCAATTTAGGGATTCGGGGATGTGGAAATTTGGGAGTTTGGAGATTTGGAGAAGTAGAAATTTGGCAATTTAGGGATTTGTACACAAATCCCACAAAAGTACGTTACATGTAAATAAAATGTAACAAGGTTAGGCACTATGGGTGCCTAATACGCGATATTGGAAAGATTTGGAAATTTTGTGAATCTAAAAAAATGATCAAAGTTAAATATTTGGGAAAAATTGAATTATCATAAACTTCGTTCTAATGTACTCGCTAGAATTGTCACACATTTTGCTGTTTACGTTATTCAAACTCTGCGGGGAAACAGTGCGTAAAGTTCAACCGTGCCTAAAAGGTTAACCGCGTCGTTCAACTTTATTTGCAGTCAAATATTCAAATCGTAACTTTCCCTAATCTGATTCAATTTCCACGATTGCGTGCCGAATCGTTAATTACCCTGCCACTTTTCCTTTTTATTAATTGTCGAGGTTGTAAAATTTCTTATGGCCCTTTCTTCAGGGGCTCGCGATAAGATCGCATTCGATTAAACTGTTGATGGCAATTATTTTTTTAATGCTTGTTGTATAGTACTGTATGATACGGTTAAAGAGAGTACGACACGGTTCTTATGATCCATTCTTAACATTCTGTTATAAATTTCGTACTAAACATAAAATATAACAATTTTAGTTTAATTTGAGATTTGGTGAAAATTGAAATTCTGAAATTTTTGAAAATTTTTTAGGTGAAAATTGAATAATTTTTGAGTGATTTTAGAAATTCAGAAATTTACGAATTTGTTGATTTGCAAATTACAAGGTTTCATAAATATTTATTAAAATGTACATATTATTACCACTAACAAACGAATAACTAATCTCATTAATGATATAATAATTTAAACAAATGCATTATTAATGAATCTGGAATTTGAAGCATTTAGTGTAATGTAATTGTGGTATTCATTATAACCACGTTACATAACGATTTGTGGTTTAATAGTTGCATAATAAATTCAATTTATTGCAATAATCGTCCCCGGGAATAATGAAATTGTACGTGTATATCGATTAATGAATAAAAGTCAGCGAAGCAGAGTGAACCGAGTAATTAACAGAAATGATTTAGCGAGCAATTGATTTTTTATACTAGAACACGTTGCAATCAGCTGTACTTTTATTCTCCTGATTTTCAATTAAAACATGTTGCTTTTATTACGTTTATTTCGTTCGTTGTTCAAAAATGAAATAATTAACAATTTTCCTCGATAAATTTTCTTTTCATACATATTTATTTCCTTCTACAAAATTGTTAAACAAAGACTAAAAATTTCGTAGAATTTATAATAATTTTAGCTTGAAGTCGCCATTGAAACAAAAATGGCTCTGCAATATCGGATTAATTTCAACAACACAAATTAGTTTGAACAGCAAGTGTATCATGTTTCATCCGCTTGCACGTGTATTCATCTTCACGCAAATATCCGTCTCTCAACGCCTTAATTGCGCCAGCGAATTTACAACCCCATCACCATAAAATCAGTCGAATTATGGCAAATCGATTATCCAATAAATCGACACTGTTACACGCGCTCGTACTGCGCATGTGACATCCCCGATCGTTCCATTTAGATAAAGAATTTACCTAGGATTAGAAGCAGTTAGCTTCATCGACATTCATCATGCAGGTATTTTTGCAAATTTGACTGTTTTGGAATTTTGGGAATTTTGGGAATTTGGGAACTGGGGAATTTTTGGGGGGATTTTGGAATTTGGGGATTTGGGAATTTTGGGAATTTTGGGAATTTTGGGAATTTGGGAATTTGGGGATTTGGGGATTTGGGAATTTGGGGATTTGGGGATTTGGGGATTTGAGAAGGTGGGAATTTGGGGATTTGAGAATTTGGAAATTTAGGAACTGGGGAATTTTTGGGGGAATTTTGGAATTTGGGGATTTGGGAATTTTGGGAATTTGGGGAATTTGGGGAATTTGGGGAATTTGGGGAATTTGGGAATTTGGGGATTTGGGGATTTGAGAATTTGGGAAGTTAGAGATTTGGGGATTTGGGGATTTGAGAAGGTGGGAATTTGGGAATTTAGGGATATGGGGATTTGAGAATTTGGGAATTTAGGAATTGAGTAATTTGGGGCTTTGGGAATTTGGGGATTTGGGGATTTGGAGATTTGGAGATTTGAAAATTTGGATATTTAGGGATTTTGGGGATTAAAGAATTTGAGAATTTGCGAATTTAGAGATTTGGGGATTTGGGGATTTGAAAAGGTGGGAATTTGGGGATTTGAGAATTTGGAAATTTAGGAATTTGGGTATTTTGGGATTTGGGAATTTGGAGATTTGAGAATTTGGAAATTTAGGGATTTCAGAATTTGGGAGTTTAGGGATTTGGGGATTTGAAGATTTGGAGATATAAGAATTTGGGAATTTAGCGATGTGGGGGTCTAATGATTTGGGGATGTAGGAATAGCAGTCTATACGAATTTGGAAATTTTTTAAAGAAAATTTCTTTTTCTCTTCTGTTTGCAACAACATACTTGGTAGAGGCAAGAAATGCAAAAGTTGAACTATTTATTGGCAAGGTCACTAGCACCAGTTACATGAGGACGTTGACGTGTCCTCAGAGAACAATACCGATCGATTAAAATCATTATCGACTACCGAACAAAGTTCATCTAATTTTCTCTCAACAAAATATGACAAACTTTGACAAAAGCAACAAAAGTGTATCACATAAAAAAGCAGGTGTATCTGGTAGATAGCTCCAGGGAACAATACCATCTATTAAAATCATTAAGTACTGAACAAAGTACATCATTCGATAAGTTTGTCACATTTTGTTTAGAGGAGTGATGTGCAATCACTTGGACAACAGCCCGACAACAAAATTCTGTCATATAAAATGTGAAACAAGTGATTCTGACTGGTAGATAGCTCCAGCATCAGGGAACAATACCGTCTATTAAAATCATTATCAGGTACCGAACAAAGTTATTCGATAGGTTTGCATGTCTCAACAAAATAAGACAAACTTTGACAAAAGCAACAAAAGTGTATTACATAAAAAAGCAGGTGTATCTGGTAGACAGCTCCAGGGAACAATACCATCTATTAAAATCATTAAGTACCGAACAAAGTACATCATTCGATAAGTTTGTCACATTTTGTTGAGAGGAGTGATGTGCAATCACTTGGACAACAGCCCGACAACAAAATTCTATCATATAAAATGTGAAACAGGTGATTCTGACTGGTAGATAGCTCCAGCATCAGGGAACAATACCATCTATTAAAATCATTATCAGGTACCGAACAAAGTTATTCGATAGGTTTGCATGTCTCAACAAAATATGACAAACTTTGACAAAAGCAACAAAAGTGTATCACATAAAAAAGCAGGTGTATCTGGTAGACAGCTCCAGGGAACAATACCATCTATTAAAATCATTATCAGGTACCGAACAAAGTACAGCATCAGCCGAATCACTTAAACACTTGAAACGACTCGAAGTTGACATTATCTGAAAGAGTCATTCATAGCAAGGTACCGTGATTTTCCACTCGAGGAGTGTTGAAGAGACCCGAACAAAAGTCTCGAAAAGTCCATCTGACCCAGTGTGGTTCTACGTTCGGTAGGTTTGCACGAGATCTTTTCTTCATCCAGAAATAACATCGGGCAAATAAAAGGCCTTGGCAGTTTCTCCTGGTCTTTTTCCAGCGTCGGGTATCCAGAGGACGACAAATTTCCCTCTCGTCGACACTTGGAATGCCCAGCTACACCTAGCCGGGCATAAATCATTCATCGACGTTCCCTGCTGAGAAGAGGGATCAGAAAGGGTCTGTTTGCCCTGGAACGGCCGATAAGCCGTCCCATTTACACCACTCGTACATTCGCTCTGGACGACGACACCCGGCTTCATTTATTTAAAAGAACCGCCACGATAGGTCGCGCGAATACCGATGAATTCGAACTGCGAAAACGACTGAAAAATTCAGCCTGTTCGCGAACAAAGAATCCTGTCTGCCATTGAATTATCGTGCTGGACTACGGGGATCACAATAGAGCCACTGACGGAAAGGAAATGCCTCGAATCACCGAGAACTTTTGCTTCGAGAGTTGTGCAGATTTTTATGCCTGATGGAGGATGATAAATTTTGTATTGGGATTTTCATTGGGTGGGTTATGGTGGATTAGGTAAATTGTAGGGAGAAGGTAATTGGGGGGAGGATGGTTGTAAAAATTAGTATGACGAGGTGTTTGCACTTTTGGGGTGATTTTTGCATTTTCGAGGGATTTTTTGTGGACAGAAGAGTCTATTGTCTGTGAGAGATGTGTTTAATTAAGGATTTTGAAATTCTTACATACCCAAATCTCTACAACACCTATATCCCTAAATCCCTTTTGTACAAGGAAGTCTTCCGCCATTTTGTACAAGACCTATCAGATAATAACATGGTGCACAGAATGAGTTGACAGAAAGATTTCTGAATATATTGGATTTTTGATTTGCAATTAGGTTTTATAATGCAAGAGTTTTACGAGATAATCAACAATTTGCACTTGAATAAATTGTGGTCTTAAAGCTTGAAATTAAAATAAATTCAAGTGGTGTGCGCGAAGAGAATAGCCACTGAAGCTACAGCAACGCTTAATCAGAATTTTCTACTAATTGGGACGCAGCTGGTTCGGATTAACTCGTGTCAAGTGGATTTTTAAAAAATACGAGGAACAATATTCTACGTGTTCGAGGCTCGTCTTTAAACGCATGCCAGTTCGTTTTAATTGCGAATCTCAACCACTTTTTGTATTATGCTTGCTGGCATCTACGTTATTTTATTACGCTAATTTTGGGGATCTAGGAAATTATGGGGATGATTTAGGAAAAATAGACATTTTTTAAGGTGGTTTGGAAATTTGAGAATTTGAGGAGTTAGGGATTTGGGAATTTGGACTATAGGGAATTTGAAGATTTAGGGATTTGGGAATTTGGATTTTAAGGGATTTGGGGATTTAGGGATCTAGGGATTTGGACTTTAGGAAATTTGGATTTTAGGGAATTTGGAAATATAGCAATTTTAGGAAATTTGAAATTTCGAGTTTTAGGAAGTTTGGGGGTTTGGAGATTTGGGGATTTGGGGATTTGGGGAATTCAAGATTTGGGGATTTGGGAATTTCGGGATTTGGGGTTTTGGGGATTTGGGGATTTGGGGATTTGGGAATTTGGGGATTTAGGAATTTGAGAATTTGGGAATTTCAGGATTTGGGGATTTGGGAATTTGGGGATGCAGGAATTTGGAAATTTGGAAATTTGAAAAATTGGGGATTTGGGAATTTGGGACTTTGGGAATTTGGAGATTTGGGAATTTGGGGTTTTGGGAATTTGGGGATGCAGAAATGTGGAAATTTGGAAATGTGGGAATTTGGGAATTTGGGAATTTGAGTATTTGGGGATTTGGGAATCTGGGGGTTTGGGAATTTGGGAATGCAGGAATTTGGAAATTTGGAAATTTGAGAAATTTGGAAATTTGGAAATTTAGAAATTTGAGAATTTGGAAATTTAGAAATTTGAGAATTTGGAAATTTGGAGATTTCAAAATTTATTAATCCAGCATTCAAAAAATGTAAAAATTCAGAAACCTAAAAACCCAGAATTTCAGAAATTAAATTTCGAAATTTGAAGAGCTAGAAATTCAGTAATTTTTGAATGCCTAAATAACTTGCAAGCAGTCTTTCACCATCAACCCCCAAATAATCTAAAATAATTAAAGCTGCAACCCTCCCGAGTTAATAATAAAATTCCAGCAGCGGAACTCATTTTCCCCAACTTCCCCCATTTCCCCATTATCAAGACGTGGTATCTCAGCGCCGAAACAAGTAACAACCACATAACGACTGAAGGGTGTAGTCACGCCATTCGCAATTCAACCAAAAGCTCCGTAACTTCGTGTACCCTCGTTGAACTTATTGTTAGTGGAGCTTTATTAATCATGTTGCAATGATTCACGAAAAGCTTGATCAGTAGTTAAAGCGAATAAATACGAAACTCTTAATAAACTCGATCCATCCGGGCTCTACCCCCTTTCTCATCCCTGGCATTCTCAGGAGACTCTGTCGTTATATTTGCTGTGCTTTCAGAGCTTAATTAACGCCCGACTGGGCAGAATGTGGAAATAAATTCAACGGGACACCATGACCGCCAACGTCACTGTTTGCCTTGTGACTTAGCGTGAAATTTGCATGGAACGAAGATCCTCTTCTCAAGCAGGATTTTCAGTTATTCTTGGTTAATATCTTGGGATTATGATAATAATTGATTGTACTTTCAAATATAAAATATTCGCTTTTAGTTTAATTTTGTTAAATATAGTTAGATGTTTTCATGGGGTTTTAGGATCGTTTTGTATAAATAGTCTTTTATTGGTTGAGGAATATTCTCGTTATATTGCCACGTCGCATGACGGATTATTACAAGCTGGATTACTACATGTTAGATAATTTCATGCTAAATTACTACTCGTTACATTATCACGCAATTTTAATTACGGAAAGATTAACTCGCGGTAAATTGCAACAAGTTAATTGACCAAGTGGTCAATTACCACGTATTAAATTATCACGTGCTAAATTACCGCGAAATTTAGATTAACTCGCGTTAAATTGCAACAAGTTAATTCACCACGTGTTAGATCACCACGAAGTTTACCCCGCGTTAAATTGCCTCGCGTTAGATCACTAAATAATTTAAATTTCAACGCGTTAAAATTGCAACGTTAGATCACCACGCGTTAAATTGCCACGCGTTAGATCACTAAATAATTTAAATTTCAACGCGTTAAAATTGCAACGTTAGTTCACCACGCGTTAAATTTCTACGCATTCCATCACCGCGGTATTTAGATTACCACATGTTATATCACCACGCAATTTAAATTACCACGCGTTATATTGCAACGCGTGAATTCACGGCATAATTGAAATTTCCACGTGTTAAATTACCACGCGTTAAATACCTACTAGTTAAGTCTCTATGCGTTAAATTCCTACTAGTTAAGTCTCTACGCGTTAAATTCCTACTAGTTAAGTCTCTATGCGTTAAATTCCTACTAGTTAAGTCTCTGCGCGTTAAATTCCTACTAGTTAAATCTCTATGCGTTAAATTCCTACTAGTTAAGTCTCTATGCGTTAAATTCCTACTAGTTAAGTCTCTATGCGTTAAATTCCTACTCGTTAAGTCTCTACGCGTTAAATTCCTGTCACATCGAGTCTATGCTCTCGCACTTTAATTTTTAATTTAATCTTGTCAATGTAACTAAAACATAGATACATTTTTATATACTTCTCCACATTACAATTGTATATATTTGTAAATTGAAATTACATTCTTATACTTTTATACATATTAAAAAATATATCAATGCTCCACATATTTTTCTACATATATAAACTATATATGTATCTTTTCTATAGATAATATTCATGAGAAATATGACTTGAGAAAAAAATACCTCTTATTTCAATTTTGTATACAATACTATGCAATTCATTAGAACGCATCACCTAAACGCTGCAATATAAAGAGAGTTCTCCGTGAAAGTGGTATTATCGAAAAATTACAGAATCCGAAGGTACGTATCTTTTGTCGAGGTATTACCGATGGCTTCAACTTCTTCTGTTGGCTTTTCTCTTTGAAACAGGTTCGAAAGTTTCCCAGCGGAATGCTTTTTAGAAACTCGTGTGTTCCTTTGTGTCGCGGAAAGTCGCCGAAATGGTTTCTTTTCGACGGTTCAAAGCATTGTTTCATCGCCATAAATGTTTGAAACGCGATGGCGGGGGCTTTGCTGTAACGGTTTCCATTGGATCTCGAAAAAAAGTTTGAAACTACGTCGCGGGGGCGACAGAGAGGCATCTGTTGAATTAAAAAATACGCGTGTATCTCCGCGCGAGGATTATCAAATTTACATTGCCGCCGAAAAAGAAGACACTGTCCTTTTCCCTCGTATTTTATTGCAGCTACCACGTGTAACCGCTTCATTACGCCGGTCTCGTGAATTTTAAAAGCTTCAACTGCAAAAAATTCCGCTGCAAAAAATTACTGACGGTACTCGCCTTTTTCGGATTCTCTCGTGTTTTTAAACTCTCTAAGTATTTTTACAATAGTTTTAATCGTACCACGTTTAATTGACGCTGTCTTATAAGTTTCATGGTACAAAATTATTTAAGGGTGTTTTTTGGTTCAATTTTTTTCCTGTAATCTTTCGCGAATCCTTTGATTCGTTCATGTTGATTCGTCGTTTAATTTTTCAACATTCCTGAAACGATTATCTCTGTTCTACAGAGAATTCTTTACTTGTTTAAATATTCTTTGAAAGAACTTCCTCCCCTTTTTCTCAGGGTAAGCATTGCTCCGATTCTTTTGAGCTCCTGCGCTTTTATTTGTTCGAAGTTATGTTCATAATTGAGACGTTAATTAACAACTTCTTGGGGGTATTCGCGGGAAAATTATGGGTAGTTTCAAGTATTTACGAAATTAATTAGAATGTGATACTTTGTTCCACGAATATTGTGAATTATTTCCACTTGTGGGCTAAAATCTTTGCAATTCGAATTTTTTCTCTTATTCTAATTTACTATTCGAATGATATGAGTAACTAGATCATAGGTTTATTAGAAAATATAGCACATTTATTTTTTTTCTATTCATTATTCAATTTATGAGTGACTTAACCTCCTCAAGCATGACACTTTTGAGGTTAAAAAATAATTGATTTAATGTTTATTAACAATTTATAATTTGTTGGTACAATTATATTTTACTCTGATGTCATTTTACTCGTTATAAAGTTGCAATATATAAATAAA
Organism: Megachile willughbiella; assembly: GCA_945859595.2. NCBI lineage: Eukaryota > Metazoa > Arthropoda > Insecta > Hymenoptera > Megachilidae > Megachile > Megachile willughbiella. Next base: position 8,922,074 of record OX243807.1, read on the forward strand.
TTTTAGAAGTGTTTATAAAATACAAAAATGATTGTCCACATATGTCCACATATGTGATCTGTGATGGATATTAAAACAAATTTAAAATAAAAATAATTGTATCGTTTTCCATGAAGAGATTAATATATCGTGATTAAAGAAGTTTAAATATATTTGATAGAATGGATGGTCGAAAATGACCCCAACATATTGTCCACACATGTGACCTGTGATGAATATTAAAACTTTAAAATAAAAATAATTGTATCGTTTTCCATGAAGAGGTTATATAGATATTAAAGAAGTTTAATATTCGACAGAATGGATGGTCCAAAATGACCCCAACATTCGAGAGTTAATCGATCTACGTCCCGCAAAAACATCAAATTCCAGGACTCCCAGCGGACCAAACTTTTTCGTACACCTGCTCGTTTCTCTCTTCATATTCGTGGAAATTAAAAGGAATTCAATTTGCATGAGAAAGAATCTTCTTCGGTCAAACGCGGTTTTACGACCGCTCGTAAAGAACCGGGAGGAAAAAAGGAAGGAAAATGGCGGAGAGGAGAAAAACAGAAAGAGCGGAATATCTCGTGGCATAAAATTACGTGAAATTACGTATGACCTGGAACTACCACCCCCAAAGCGATGTTATGCTTTTCGTAAATATTGATGAGACATCCTTCTTGCGTTTGGGAGAGAAACTGATATCGGATTCTATAATTTTCGAGCTTTCCAAGATTTGGATTCTCTAATTCTAGAAGTTAAAAATTTAGAAATTCACATATGAATGTCTGAAATTGAATTTTAAATATTAAACATCTAAAGTTGAATTTTATATACTAGTTTTGAACATGTACGAATTTAGCTGTTTTATAAATTTGAAAATCTGGAACCTCCTTTTTAACGTTGGAACCTGAAAAGCTTAAAAGTCTGGAAATTCGATTAAACAATTAAAAAATTTGAAAATTAGACTACTCTGTTTATTAATATAATTTACCCTGTGTTTTAACCTGAAACAAATATCTATAATACTACCAACACAATAAATTTTCCTATAATTAAAACAGTAATACATTCATTTTAATGAACAACAAAATTTTTATCAAAAAGTGAAACCTTGCTCACATCGCTGAATAAACCCCAGATGTAGAGACTAAAAAATTCGAAGTTAGTAAAAATAAAAAATCGAGTTTAGCCTGAGAGTGGTCGCGATATCTCTGTTGAACTATTAAAAGTGTTTTAAATCTTTCTATCCGATAAACGTATCGGTTTGATGGTTGTTTGATCAGCAATAACGATGAAACTCGGCGGCGTAGGAAAGAATTGGTGATCGTCCAATAAACGCGTCGGAATTCAACCGTGCCCCAAAGTGCAATTTCACGCTGAGAAATAATTTAACATCCATTCCGCGTGGATTTATGTATCCAAGGTGTCCCGTAAAAATTTTCGCCGGCGAACCAAGCCGATTCGTTATTGGCGGCCTGCTGTCTCGCCTCCTGCAACCGGAAGCGTCGTTATTTAAGTTAACGACCGTCGATTGGTATTTGCCGTGGAAATTACCTGTATCCATGCAACGCGACGAGAAAACAATAAAACTTCCGTTTGTTCGTTTCACTTTCTTCTTTTATTTTTTTACTATTTTTTTTTGTTCGTCTATTTTTATACGCGCCGGGTCGTTGGAACGAATATGCATTTGTCCGGGCGTGAAATCGGAAAACGGGGAGAAAAAAAATATTATCTTGTCCCGGGAATTGTTTTCTTTAGCTGTTCGATCGTTTAATTTCCTCGGTCTTTGAGAAATTGAAAAAAATTGTAGATTTATATAGTTGGTATATCATTTTTATTGGGTTGGTTACTTAGGATTTATGGATGGAGGTATATTGAAAATTATGATACAATTGAGTATATCAAGATTTAGTAATATAATGAGAAAATGGGAATATATATGTATAGTGATACAACGATTAAGAATGATATACAGATATAAGAATGTAGAGACAGGGATCTAGGGATAAGAGAGCTACATATACATATAGACATACAGAGATCTGCATACGAATGTATAAAGAAATATAGAGATCTAGGGATGTAGAAATATAGAGGTACAAGAATAAACTACGAGTAGTATTTACCATAAATAATATTTATTAAGAGTAGTATTCATTACAAGTACTTGTTCACTAGTCGTAATTTACCAATAGTACGAGTACTGTTCAACACGAGCACTATTTCCCACATGTACTATTCATCAAGAGTAGAATTCATCACGAGTTGTATTTACTACGAACACTATTCACCACGAGTAATATTCACCATGAGTAGTGTGCACCACGAATTGTATTCGCCACTAGTACTATTCACCACGAGTAGAATTCGCCAGAAGTGCTATTCACCATGAGTGAAATTCACCACGAGTAGAATTCACGTCAAGTACTATACACTATGAGTAGTATTTGCCACGAACACTATTAACTACTAATACTACTCACCACGAGTAGAATTCACCACTAATACTATTACCACGAGTAGAATTCACGTCAAGTACTATTCATCGTGAGTAGTATTCACCACGAACACTATTCACTACTAATACTACTCACCACGAGTGCTATTTACCACGAGTAGTATTCACCACGAGTAGTATTCACCACGAGTAAAATTCACCACGAATGCTATTCATCATGAGTAGTATTCATCATGAGTACTATTCACCACGTGTAGTATTCACCACGAATGCTATTTACCACGAGTAGTATTTACCATGAGTAGTATTCACCACGAATGCAATTCACAATGAGTAGAATTCACCACGAATAGTATACACCACAAGTGCTATTCACCACGAACCCTATTCACCACGAGTAGTATTCACCATGAGTAGAATTCACCACGAGTGCTATTCACCATGAGTAGAACTCACCACGAGTTCTATTCACTGCGAGTAGAATTCACCCCAAATACTACTCACCACGAGTAGTATTCACCACGTTCACTATTCACTTCTACCACGAATGCTATTAACCATAAGTAGTACTCACCACGAATTTTTCGACTAATACTATTCATCACTAGTTCTATTCACCGCACATTATATTACCCACATACGACACATACCACACGTGTTACCGTCACATATCACCTCACCCCAACTCTCGCATTATAACAAATACACGTTTTCCCAAAATGAATATTTACGATCCGCATAGTCCATAAATTAAAATGAAAAGGTCCAAAGAATTGAAACGAAACAAAAGAGCGACTGTGCGGGACCTACCCGGAGAAGGGCGGCCAAAAAAGTGTCTGACAAGAAAAAGGGAAACGCACGAAATCTGTTTTATGGAAGGGAAAATGTATTCATTGCTTTTCTCTTTCCGCGTCACGCGCTCGAAAGAAATCCCTGGAACAAGATTTTTACACGTTGTTACGTTTTTTCAATTTCTCATTCATAGATACCCGCGTTCCTTCCGCTGAAATATAAACTTTGCGTCGGAAAAATGAGATACCGAGAGCAACGCGAAGGGTTGGAACCCAGCATCCGTGCGAAGTGAAGGGATGAAACAAATACACGTATATTCCTAATTTAATCTATCGCGCACATTCTCGAGTGAAAAATTTGACATAAAACGCGGAAAATGTTGGTCGAATTTTGTAAACGGTACGGAATCTAATTTGTCCGCGAAATTTACATGCACTCTCGCAATTTTGCGAGCTCTTTTTTAGTTAACGAAGTACAAAGTACCTGGAAAGCGCGGTCGCTGTTATTTTTCGATGTTGCGAAAAATATTGAATCAGTTCGAGTCACTTTGTCAGCGAAATAATATTTTTATCAAGGCTTATCGGCTTCCGATCGAAATTTCCGATCCTTTGATACTTCCGAAAGTTTCCGGCTTTGAAAGAGTATCAAGTTAATCTTTCGATAACTAAATGTGTAACTTAAATTGAGAAGTTTCTACGATCGGGTCCCCTGTTTCTCTGGTAATTATTCTGTTATGGTTTCTGATAAAGCGATTGCAATTTTGATAATGAAAGATAAATTGCGGTGAATGCATAGAGAGGATGAAATAGTTCGAAATCGAAATGGTAGCACTGATAATAGTAATTGTATTGTAATGATAGGACATAATTTGTGGTTTAAATTGTCGAGTGTCTTGCAATTATTAGCGATGGTGGCAATTTATGGCTGTGTGGAGATAAGGATAGTGATTTACAAATTATTTTAATGAAGTTTGCGAAATTAATCTTCTTTTAAATTTTCGAGATTTCAAACTCATTGGGTTTTGTATTTTTTAACTTTTTTGTTTTACGGTGTTTAATTTTTTTCATTTTTCAAGTTCTCAATTTTTCAGTTTACTAATTTCCCAGTTTCCTAATTTCCCAATTTTCAGTTTTCCCATTTCTCAATTTCCTAATTTCTAATTTTCTAATTTCCCAATTTCCCAATTTCCCAATTTCCCAATTTTCCAATTTCCCAATTTCCCAATTTCCCAAATTTCCAATATCCCAAATTTCCAATTTCCCAATCTCCCAATTTCCCAATTTTCCAAATTTCCAATTTCCCAATTTCGCAATTTCCCAAATTTCCAATCTCCCAATCTCCGAATTTCCCAATTTCCCAAATTTCCTATTCCCCAATATTCCAATATCCCAAATTTCCAATCTCCCAAATTTCCAATCTCTCAATTTCCCAATTTCCCAATTTCCCAAATTCCAATCTCCCAATTTCCCAATTCCCCAATTTTCCAACTTTTCAATTCCCCAACCCTCAATTTTCAAAATTCCTAACCAATCACATTCACAAATTTTCTTAATCAAAATTATTGTTCAACCCCTAATATACAAATTACAAATTAAAATTCACAAATTAATAAATAATTTTGATAATTATAAAATTACCAATTTAAATAGCAACTTGTTACAAACAGCTCATAAATTGTCATAAAACTCAAAAAACAAAAGGAATTATATTTTGCGGTCGTTTAAAATAAATGTAAATAATAGGTATTTTTTAAGCACCCTGTATATGAGAATTCAAATTCATGCGCAAAGATGCGTATATGCGGGGTACAATGAACACGCTCAACTTTGACAATGAGAAGAAAGGAATCCTAACCATATGTCGTACGTAGAAGTGCCATAAATCGACGGATATTCGGCTCAACTTCAATCCTTGTTCCCGTAAAGCCGCAGAAGCGACGCGTACAGTCATTCGCTCGTTGAAATTTCGTAAAATATGCTGGATTGAATTCTAGAAATTAGTGTTAATAGTGTTTACAACACACGATGTACAATGTAACATTATACTGTGAATTATTGTACGAATAATGTAACCTTATTGCAAGTTTAAATTATACCACATTTTATATACTATTTCACTTTTTATATAATTTATAGTGTTGGACAGTACATTATATACTATACACTAAAGTGTTAATGCAAGTGTTCATCATGGATAATAACAGTATTGTAGTTCATATATGTTATTTATAAAATCTGTTATACTGGACACTATGGTACTATGTTACACTATCTGTTTTATTGTACACTATGTGTTGCATATTCCACTACACTTTTTTACTGTACAGTATGTACGTTGTACAACAAACTCTGTGTATCATATACTGTACACTGTATATTTCATACATTATATTTTATACAATACACTACTATATTACACTAAATTTTAATGTACACTATACCACAACACTATTGTGTGCTACTACATAGACTACATAGTGTACTATGCATTACACAATATGCTCCATTTTTTTCCTAATAGAATTTATGTACTATTTACTGTACACTATACACTATACACTACATACAATACAAAAAGTTAAGAGATATATGCACGTACCGTCTTTATTTTCAAAAGGAATGCACAAATTTCTCTTTCAACACGTAAAACACACCGCACCCCACACGTAACAAAAAAGCCCACTTTGACAAGGGTTGGTCATATATTATATAGCATTTTCGGCAGTATAAAAAAGAAGAATCAAATTAGGGGTCGAATCGACACAGTAGCCCGTATCAAAACTAATCCGCAAACAGAGTGATGGCGATGGCACGCGACCCCCATAGAAGCAACCGTTTACCGTCGAGGGTTAATTTCTTCCCTTTCAATTATGAATGTTTTCCGGTCCCAGAGAGGAAGATTTATGCGATCGTAAAGCTGCTGGAGCATTCGTTTTTCGGGGATCGGCCATCGCGAAGTTCGGCACAGAATGTAAACGAGTCGCTTAAAAGATTCACGAAAGCGAAGACACACTACCCTCGCGTTTCCTCCCTTTTGTTCGGGGGTGCACTGGTCTTTCTTCGATTAAATTGTTTGTTTGTCAGAGAAAAGAAATATTTTTTACAGATATTTCTTAAGTAACAATTTATTATACAATATTATACCCTAACTTTTATTTCAAATATTTGTTTATTTTGACGTTGAAAGAAGATGAGGGTTAAAAAATATTAGTAAACCGGTGGTTAATCGAATTTTCATAAAAACATTTTCAAATCATTTTTGCGAGCAATACGCCGGAATATTTTTAAATATAATTAATTTCGATGTTTAATTATCGTAAATGTTTGGATTGGTCTGTTGTGATAAACTTCAACAGATGTTTACAAACATAAACGTCACTTTTACTGTCCATTAAGCGAAATGGAAATACTGCGACTTTTAACCACGACAAATTTTCGATAGACTACCGCGTTGTGCATTTACTGAAAGCCTCTGAGTGCATTGTGTAATCGAATCCTGTATTCGATCGAATTTAAACATTACAATTATTGTATCATTAGTGTTCTTTCTATGTACTTCCATTTAATTATTTTTTGCTGTTAATGAAATGATTTTATTGTACACATATTTCGATTTTTAAATTGTGACTTTCATATTAAATTTTCAAATTTCATATTCCAAAAAAAGCACCCTAATATTTTTCACTGAACGCTGAAACACGAATATTTTATTAGACAGAATTCGTTGACAACGAACAATTTTATCGGACAGAATTCGTTAACAACGACCATGTCCATCGAAGAAAGTAAATAAAGAAATGGCAAGAACCGCAAAATGTTAGCACACCCCATTGTCCGAAATAATCGCGAAAACAATTGCATAAAACCTCTCTTAAATTGTCGCGGAAGAAAGGAGGCTCCCCAACTTCAAAGGGTCTCATTATTTTTTCAGCGTAATCGTTCCACCCCTGCGATTCTTTCGATCTTCGCAGCCCTAAAACCGCAACTCCTTTCACCGTTCTCGTCGTTCGATTTTTCGCTCGCGACGTCAGTTTACCCGTTTCAATTATTAACGTCCACGAGGATTTACAAGCGCGTCGCGACACCTCGAACCAACCCTTGCCTTTTTTCACCCCCCATCCCGTTCGAACGGTGTCCATCGAACACCTCTCTCCGGGACATTGTTTTTTTCCGTCGAAAAGCTTCGAATTCTCCAGCGAATCCCGCTTAACGTTCGCTCGAAATCGTCGAGCAACCCTCTCGTCCCGCCCCTGTCTAGCAACCCCCTTTTTGCGAAAACAGAGATAGGCGTACATTTCCCACGAGATCGAGACGTATGCACGCGGCGAGGACAAAAAACGCGAGCGTGTAAGCCGATCGACGACGCCATGTGGCCTCGCATCGAGACGCATTGTACGCGTCGCGACTCTCCCCCGTAAAACAATGGGACCATCGCCTTTTTAATAAATGGCATGGATTACGTTATACAGAGAGAGAGGGAAGCCTATGCTTACCGGAAACGTGGCGACGAGCGAACGAACGGGGTGACTTCAGTGCCGTAGCTGCTGGAGAGGACTCTTGCCTGGGGTTGGACCGGGATTAATGACGGTGTCAATGTACGGCGAGGGGATCAAGTGGATCTGGGGAATTTGGGAATTTGGGAAGTGCAGGCTTGGGAATTTGCGGGAGGAAGATTTGGAAAATTTGGGAAGTAATTTGGGATTTTGAAGAGATAGGAATTTGAAGATTTAGGGATTTGGGGTTTTGGGGATTTGAGAATTTGAGATTTGGGAATTTAGGGACCTGAGAATCTGGGAAATTTGGAATTTGGGGATTTGCAGATTTGGTGAATAGGTTATTTAGGGTTTTGGGGATATGATAATTTGCGGTTTGGGAATTTGGGGATTTGGAAATTTGGGGTTTTGAGCTTTTGGGGATTTGGGAATTTAGGGACCTGAGAATCTGGGGAATTTGGAATTTGGGGATTTTCAGATTTGGTGAATAGGTTATTTAAGGTTTTGGGGATATGAGAATTTGGGATTTTGGAAATTTGGAAATTTGGGAACTTCTGAATTTGGGAGAGGGAATTGGAGATTTGGGGAAAAATGGTAATTCAGAATTTTGGGAATTTGGGGATGTGAAGATTCGGGAATTGATAATTTAGGAAGATAGAGATTTGGAGATTTAAGGATGTAGGGATGTGAGGATTTGGGGATTTGAGGATTTGGAAATTTGGGGATTCGAAGATTTGGGGATTTTTAAACTTGGTAATAAGAGAGTTGAACATATAGAGAGAAGTGGAAATTTAGAAATTTGGGGTTTGGAGATTGGGAGATGTGAGGATTTAGGAAATTAGAGATTTGGATATTTGAGGATGTGGGGATGTGTGGATGTGGACATGGTGGACATGTGGAGATATGTGGATGTGGAGATGTGGAGATGTGGAGATGTGGAGATGTGGGAATGTGAGAATGTGGTGATTTGGGGATTTCTACATTTTTGAATGAGGAAGCTATATAGGGACTTGCACAAGTGAAAATTTGTAAATCTAGAAAATTCAAATTTAGCAATTAAAGATTTGGGTTGTGAAGATATAGCAATTTGGGGATTTAAGGACTTGAGTATATGAAAATTTAGGGATTTGAATATTTGAGCATCTGTTTTTTTTTAACTTGGAATTATATGAATTGAACATATAAAAAGTTAAAAACATAGAAATTTGATCTTATAGAAATATATAGAAATCTTCATCTACAAACAATAAATTCAAAACTATCCCATTATACTAATTTCGAAAAAAAATAACGATCACTATAATACATCCCTCCTAAGTTCCACCCTGTAAATCCAACGCAACCCCCAAATTAGATGCGTCCATTGATGTCATCAACCAAAAGCAAAAAAAAGTGCAGAGATACTCGGTAACAAAATCTGTTGGTCGGGCCAACTAAATCCCGATAATTTATTTACAATCGACCCCTTTGACGGCAAACGTTTCATGAAAACGGGGGATTAAGCAAACCATCCGCACCCTAAAACGTGCCTACCCCATCCCTCCAGCGAATCAAGCAAATACAAAGCACTCGGTGTCGACGATCCTCGATCAACCATTCTATGAATTGGTCGATCCTTTCCCACCATATATAATATTATAGTCAACTGATCATGCTAATCAGCAGCGACGCAATCGAGCGATCTCTGTGATCGCATATTATGCTTGGATAACGTTTCTATGATTTATGAGAGGGAGAAATTTTATTGAAATTCTCATTATTTTTAGAGAAATAGAAAAGGAAATATTTTCATTTTAACCAAAATACAATAAATAAAATAAAAATAGTACTATTCGTAAGTTGAGTACAAATTACAAGAACTTTGGACTTACAAAAAAGTATTGCTTTTGTATTTAAGTTTTGCAAAATACTTTTGATGTACTTTGTAAGTGTGCAAAGTTTCAACGAAATCGGCGAGTCAAAGGTCATGAGAAAATGATAATGAAGCGGATATTTGAATGTCCATCGAATTTTCGATCAGCTATCAATCTCCGCGCGAAAATTTCTCGGCGTCCCTCGAAAACGCAAAATGCACTTTCTCTGCGAGCGTGGGTTCGCGAATTTCTTTGACAAGGGAAACAATCGAGCCTTCGACGAATTTCCAGCTGTCAGGATCAGCGATTCGTATAGCATCGATTTCCAGATGACGCTGACTCGTTCGAAAATCATCCATCAAACACGGGACGACAGTGCAACCAGAGAACGAAAAGAGAAGTGCAGCTCTGTCATTCGCAATTCCACCTCGAGGCTTATCTTTAACGCGAGAACCGGGGCCGATGACATCGAAATCGTTCAAATCCCTCGGGAAAAATCTGCCGAACGTTTCCTCCGTTTCATGTGTCATTTTCTTTTTTGCGTCCATTTCTGGAACGTGACCTTTCACCGCCTGCATATTTTGTCATAATTTTTCCTCTCGACTGTTCCATCCATTTCTAGGGGGGGCATTTCTCTTTCAGATAATAAATTTTTTAGGTTAGGTTAGGTTTGGATGATAACTTTGTTAGATTAGGTTAGATTTGGATAATAACTTTCTTCGGTTAGGTCAAGTTTGGATAATAACTTTCTTAGGTTAGGTCAAGTTTGGATAACAACTTTGTAACGTTAGGTTAGATTTCAATAATCACTTTGTTAGGTTAGGATAAATTTGGATAATAATTTTGATAGGTTAGATTAGATTTGGATAGTAACTTTGTTAGGATAGGTTACATTTACATAATAACTTGTTAGGTTAGGTCGAGTTTGTGTAATTACTTTCTAAGGTTAGGTTAAGTTTGGATAATTACTTTGCTAGGTTAGGTTCGTTTTAGGTAATAACTTATTAGGTTAGGTTAGATTTTCATAATAACTTTGTTAGGTTAGGTTGACTTTGGATAATATCTCACTTATGTTAGGTTAAATTTGCATAATCACTTTGTTAGGTTAGGTCAAGTTTGGGTAATTACTCTGTTGGGTTAGGTTAACTTTGCATGATAGCCTTATTAGGTTAGGTCAGTTTTGGATAATAACTTGGTTAGGTTAGGTTAGTTTTAGACAATATCTTATTAGGTTAGGTTTGGTTTGTAATAACTTTATCAGGTTAGGTTATGTTTAGATAATACCTTTGTAAGGTTAGGTTTCATTTGGATCGTGATAACTTTGTTCTAAAGATAGACTATGTCCTCGCATATTAATTAAAGTATGTATCTTATTTTCCTCATACTGAGTATGAACTTTTACATATTTATTAAAGTTTCAAGTTATTAAAAATTTTATAATATACTTTGACTAAAATTTCATGTTACTCATTTTATCCTGTATATCTATAGTATGTGATTTCAAATACATTCTACCTGTATAGAATAATATTTAATGAACCCATGGTACAAATGCACCAATAACACAGAAGATAGCAAAAGACGGACCTCCCCTACGAAAGACACCCCCACACGATAAAACTAGCGGTCAGATCAGTAAAGAAAGGCCTTGCACCCCAATTTTCCCATCGGTGGCCAACATTTCGCCAATTAAACCTTATCCCAGGCTCGGTATCGCTTTCCAACCCCATAGCGGTGGAACGGTTATTTACACAAGAATAACGCGCTTTATGGGATTACGTCAAAACATCGACGCGGAATCACCGGGCCCCCGGAGGATCACGATCAACGAAAAATACAGAAGGAAGAGAAAAAAAAACCGGTACGGCTGTACTCCGGATAGTGGAAGGGTGCGTGGATAGAGGGATAGATCTAACCCCTTGCTACGCCAATACAAAATCAACGGGTCATTGTTGTCCGTACGGGGGTAGACCGTGTGTTTTCAAGCCACCGGCTGCATGTACGATTTTTACTCGGGGATAGATCCTGGAGTGCGTTACTCGCTTGAGTGTCTAGCGTGCTAATTGGATGGCGAATTATCGGGGATGAGATTCAAGGAAACCTTGGCTGCAGTTCAACTCCGATGGGGTGCGTGCGAAAACGGATTTTGAAGTTTTAGATTGTGCGACTGGTGAGTTGGCAGATAACGGTGTGGATTCTAAAGGCTGAAGTCTGCCTTCTGGTGTAGCGGTTTTGGAGATATACGTATTTTGAGATGGGAGAGTGCAGGTGGAATAGAATGTTTAAATATCCAAATTTGCAAATCTTACTTTGTTAGAATTTTTAATCGAATATCATAAGAATTTTCAAGTCTGGAAGTCTTTATTCCTTAAATCACTAAATTCACAAATGTTAAATTTCTAAATTTCATTAATCAAAATTAAAAAATTTTTTAATTTTAAAATTGTTGAAATTATCAAATTCCGTATTTTTAGATCATTACATCCCTACGTTTCTAAAATAGCAAATCTTTGAGTACACAAATCATCAAATGTCTATTGCCACAAACTTCTAATTCTTAAGTTCCCGAATCACCAAATTTTTGAATCTCTAAATTAGCAAATCCACAAAGACACAAAATTTCCAAATTTCTAAATTTCCAACTCACCAAATCTCTAAATCAGAAAATGACTAAATTTTCAATTTCTCAAACACCCAAGTTCCCAAATCCCTAATTTGCCAAATCTACAAGATTCCAAATCTCAAATTACCAAATCCCTATATGCAGATTCTCAGACCCCCAAATCCCTAAGTCACTAATTCACAAAATCTGCCAATCCCCAAATTAAAAATTAAAAAATCCCTAGATTCTCAGGTCCCTAAATTCCCAAATCCCCAAATTTCCAAACCCCCAATTCTCAAATCCCCAAAACTCTAAATAACCTATTCACCAAATCTGCAAATCTCCAAATTAGAAATTACAAAATCCCCAGATTCTCAGTTCCCCAAATTCCTAAACCCCAAATTCTCAAATTACCAAAACCCTAAATAACCTATTTACCAAATTTGCAAATCCCAAATTCCAAATTCAAAAATCCCCAGATTTTCAAGTCCCCAAATCCTCATATCCCTAAATTCCCAAAACCCTAAATCCCCAAATCACCAAATTTGAAAAATCCTCAGTCCCCGAATAGCAATTTGCACAAAGACCATTCAGTTAATTTCGAAATTCCCAAATTCCACAAACTTCTAGTAACAAAAGTACATAATTTACGTCGAGATAGCAGCTTGACAGAATTCGCTACATAAACGTATAAAAAAAGTGGTCGACAAAGGGTTAGAAATTAGGATTAATTTATTCGTGTCACGACCCTCGCTCCAGTTTGACGTTCGCTTCCGATGGTGTAGAGGGAAAAATCGGTAGACACTCGAGCAGAGGCAGGCTTGCCAACCGATCCAAGGGATACCATAGCACCAGAGGGAATATCGATCCTCCGTAGCGATATTCGAACGCCGAGCTGCTTGAATTTCGATGAGCCTCCGCGCACCTTTTTCTCCGTTTTTCGACGTCCTCGTCCTCCGACCACGCGATCCTGCTTCCACCAAGGGACAGAGGATTCCCGAGGGACCAGCCAGAAATTATCATGTCGCCGATATTACGATCGAACGCGTTCCTACGAGGTTAGCTTGCCAGAAAAACCACGCTGATACGACCTACCCAAACGAATTGATCCAACGATCCGCAAATTTATTAATCCTACAGGGGGTTAAATTTAACCCGCCACTGAATGGGCTTTTCGTACCTTTAATCGGAATGAATTTAAGCCACGTGGAAAGCTCCTGTTCCTGGTTGTTCCGGATTTCACGAGATTAATTGCATACCATAGCGATATTTCTGTATTTAAAAGTTGCCGAATCGCAAGCTTCGGGATTTTTAATATTCGTGTTTAATAATTTTGTAATTTTGTGATTTTAGTAATTTTTGGTTTTGCAGTTTTCTAGGTTTTTAGATTTCTAATTTTCTAATGTTCTAATTAGCTAATTTGATAACTTGATAATTTGATAACTTGCTTATTTTCCAATTTTCTACTCTGCTAATTTTCCCATTTTTCCCGTTTTTAAATTTTCCAATTTCCCAATTTTCTCATTTTCTAATTTTCCAATTTTCCAATTCTCTAATTTCCCAATATTATAATCTCCTAATTTTGTAAAATATATAAAGCCAGTAATTTTTAAATTTATGAAGTTTTCTCCTCTTCTACTTTTCGTCACAATATAATGCAACATTCGGAAGACTCGTTATATAGCCACAATCAAGCCATTAATGTCAGATTATCGCTGCATTAAATCACCATGAATATATTCCCAAAAAATATTTCCTATACAGTTAAAAAGACTCGATTAAACAATAAAAAATTGATTTGCTAAAAAATCAACATTTATATCACTATGTTGAAAAGTGAAAGGGATCGTAATAAAGCAACCCCCATGTTTTTTCGTAAGCTGAGCCATACACCAAAGGTGTTGGACGATGTCGGGTAGCATACGAGTCTGATCCAGTTCGTTTGTTAACAAATAAAGGGAGCAAGACAAGCGGGGTCGTGTATTGTTTCGCTGCGATAAATCGAATGGTCGCTATAAATCGTGGCTCTTTAAAGCGTGCTCTGCATAGCTCGTGGCGAACTTTAAAAGGATTCTGGTCTCTGTATTGCGAATTTCAATTAAACGTCGAACATATACTATTTTGTCTTTTTTCAACTTCTCCTTTTCTTTTACACTCGTGATCACCTTCATCTTAATTTATAAATCTTTTATGGCCTTCTCAAAAGGCCATAATAAATTTCCAAATTTATAAATTTGCAAATTTCATACCGATACTTCCCTCACATTCTGCTATATGGCATAAACTCCCACCACACGTTCTCATGTGATTACGGCAATATTTTGATCCTCGTGCAATCGTTAGATGATCGTGTCCCAAGTAGATTAATCGTATCTAGAATTGGAAATTCAGATCGTGAACGTAGCGCGGCGATTCCTGTCTCGTTTATCGGTTGAAATATCAGTGAAATCACTAGCAGGCAAAAAGCTCGATCGAAAACCGTGTTATTAGCCGGCTCTGACCAACGTTATCCGTGTTTCACGTGCCGGTGTTCCTCGTCGAGTGCAAAGAAAATGTTTTCGAACGGTACGGATCGTAATGCGTTATCACGTGGCCCCTTCCGACAAAATATTTGCCCGGAAACTCGAAATAAAAAAAAAAAGAGCGAACCTCGGCAACGCTCTTGCGGATTTTTCGCGTTTCGCTGTTTCGACGATTTCAAAGCAAATATTGTTCCATCGGGTCCCGTCCCTTTTTCTAGGCACGGAATTTCACTCATCCGGCTACTCGTCAAAGAACGGATGTATTTTACGTATGTTTGTCGTATCACGGGTATATCTGACCCATCGAACGCGTACTACATTCGCCTGTGTACCTTTTGTCGCGATACCGGTATACCTCGATTATTATTCTACTCGTTTTTCTCGTTGTCTCCTCCTTTTTTATTGTAATTTTCTACTCGCAAATTGAGTCTTCAAAGAAATTCTGGTGATTTTGTTAGAGTTCAATTCTGTTGGTTACTTGGTTATAGTTGATACTTGTATGATATTTCAGATAGGTACATTGGTGGATTGGTAGATTGGGAGATTGGTAGATTGGTACATTGGTAGATTGGTACATTGGTACATTGGTACATTGGTACATTGGTAGATTGGTACATAGATTAATTGGTGCATTGGTAGATTGGTGCACTGGTAGATGGTATATTGGTAGATTGGTACATTGGAGGATTGGTACATTGCTAGATTGGTACATTGGTAGATTGGTACATTGGTAGATTAATACATTGCTAGATTGGTACATTGGTAGATGGTACATTGGTAGATTGGTACATTGGTAGATGTTACATTGGTAGATTAGTACATTGGTAGATGGTACATTGGTAGATTAATACATTGCTAGATTAGTACATTGCTAGATTGGTACATTGGTAGATAATACATTGGTAGATTGGTACATTGGTAGATTGATACATTGGTAGGTTGGTGGGTTGGTAAATGGGTAGATTAGTAGATTAATGGATAGGTAGATTGGTAGATTAGTAGGTAGATAGGTAGAATGACAGATTTGTGAATTGGTGGCATAATGTATTGGTGGAGTGGTGTATTGATGAATTGGTGGATTGGTACATTGGTGAATTGATGAATTGGTGAATTGATAAATTGGTGAACTAATAGAAATTTATTGAATAATGTAATTTAAATATGGTTTAAAAGAGTACCCTTAAAAAGTGTAACAATAATCATTTATTCTTAAACTTTCCTCGCATAATTCAACACAAAACGAATCAGTACAATTCTTTAACTAAAATATCTTCGTCCATCGAAGCGATAGATACATAGAAATATTGAAAATTCTATATATATTGATATAAAATGGAATCAGATCTGAAGAATGTTCATTCACGTTTGAAAACTTTCCAAATCCACATATTGGATATCTAAAAATAAGTGACGAAACATTGTTTGGCTCCACTTACACCTATCTTGAGAACACTCCGTTTTACCCAAGTGGTCATTTCAATTTATTTCATTACAGATAAGATTCCCCATAAATTTATCTAACAGTATCTTTAACCGCGCCCTTTTCCCGAATATTATTCTCCACTCTTGACAGCACCTCTCCGATACGACCACAGACTCGAAGCAATTTTTTCGAATGAAAAAGAAAACTGTCCTTTTCCCCGGCCGCTCGTTAATTCTCATTGAAACATTCCTGCTTTCAGACTATAATCCTTTGTCCGGACTTCCGTCTTTATCGAAAGCCAGAAACAATGACGTGTTAATTATCGTTTACTGTGATTGCTGTTCCCTCCAATTTTGTTTACGCGTTAATGCGTTCAACGAGCTCGTTGCCCGATTGAAACGCGTTAATTGAACGTATTTTTGCCGGAGATGTTTTACAGGCATTAGTTTCTCTGTTCGACGCGCGAAGCAACGATAAATTAATAAATTCTCGGCGATATCAGACGAACATCAAAAGCACCGGACTCATTTTCTGCGTCCATTGTCCTCTTTTAGTTGAAAATTCTGAGGATCCTTATTAATTAACACCGAGCATTGTTTTCGCGTCACAAAAGGGATCAAGAATTTTAATTAACTACATGAGCCTCTCTGTTTACATACCTTCGTTTCGATTGAAATCGTATAAACTTTTAATAACTCTTCCGAGAAATCTGAATATTCAAGGATTTTATCGATAATTTTAAGTATTAATTATATTTTATATAATTAGCAACTTACAAGCATTTCTTATGATTAATTACAATATTTTATTGTAGTACATCATTTTTCTTCGAACAAACCTTTGTAGCAAATATTTCTTTCAAATTTTATTTCAATCTTTTCGATAAATTTTTAATACCAGCTCTCTTATTATTATTTACAACGCTATGAAAATAAATTGTTTTTTCAAACTTGCGAGAAGATAATATTAAAAGTCGAAAACTTCTTTGGTGAAAAAAAATGTGTAGCAAAAAAGGTGGTAAAATTTTTAAGCATTAATCTGCGGGGATAATTACATGTAATTTAAACGGGGTTTGTAATTAAAGCTGTTCATGATTCAGCTTCCATTAAATCCGCCTCGGTTCCGCGTGTATTACGCCAAATATTTGTGTATATTTTAAAAATGTTTCACGGTTTTATCATATGTTTCGATCTCTCCCCTCGCGTATCTCGCAAAAAATCCAACAAAATATTCTTCCAGGCGAACGAATCTCTCTGCGGCGAAAACAGGAAAACATGTTCATCCCTGCAAACGAACATTCTTCGGATCTGTCTCCCTTTTTTCCCTAGTACATGCAGAGTTTTCATTATTTCGTTTCAATAGATGCAGACATTTCGTTTGAAATATTCCTCATTCGGATCATGTCGAACAATGTATAAAAAGTTTAATAATTATCATTTATTCTTGAAAAGTAACGGTGCGTACGTAGAACATGTTCAATTTATTTTGTTGAAACAATATTCGAGTGTTTCTATTTAATTAAAAACCATTTTTCAAGTAATATGAATTTCACAACACATGCAGAAGCTATGAAATTCATATCAGTGAAGAAAGCTGCAGTCGATTTATTTATTCATTAATGTATCAAGGTATCAATTAATTAA
The DNA here is from genome assembly GCA_945859595.2 of Megachile willughbiella. Taxonomy (NCBI): domain Eukaryota; kingdom Metazoa; phylum Arthropoda; class Insecta; order Hymenoptera; family Megachilidae; genus Megachile; species Megachile willughbiella. Next base: position 8,939,844 of record OX243807.1, read on the forward strand.
TCTAACAATCTAACAATCTATCAATCTATCAGACTATCAATCTACAAATCTATCAGTCTATCAATCCATCAATCTATCACTCTATGAGTCTACCAATCCAACAGTCTATCAATCTATCAATCTATCAATCTATCAATCTATCAATCTATCAATCTATCAATCTATCAATCTACCAATCTATCAACCTATCAATCTATCAATCTATCAATCTATCAATCCATCAATCTATCAATCTATCAATCTATCAATCTATCAATCTATCAACCTATCAACCTATCAATCTATCAATCTACCGATCTATCGATCTATCAATCTATCAATCTACCAATCTATCAATCTACCAATCTGTCCACAGTTTCATTTTGTAAATGAAACAAAATACAAAATTAAAGGAAACCGTAGATATGCTCACACATGTACATTCAAGATTCGAATAGAATTTTAATAGCCATGAAAATTAATTGAATTTCAATCGAATTACAGCTGCGATATGAGGATCAATATCTGCAATAGGAATTAGCCGACGATGGAATTAGAAGGGCTTCAATATCACACTGTTCGATAAAGTTGATAGGATGAGAGGTAATTAGAGAATGATCATAATAACCTGGAGATAAATTCTTGTCGAAAAATCTTGATAACGCTGCTATCAGAAAAAGTTCTTAAGTGATATGGAAAGTCACATAAACTGACATAATTTAACTGATTTATCTCATCTTAACTCGACTAGTTTAATCTTGTCTGAAACATTGGGCAGTGGAGGGATTTCTTCCAGCGGTGTTTTAATTCTTGTTGGAACAAAAATTATTTTAGTTACTTATTTCAAATATTTAATAAAAATTTCTTTAAAAAATATTTTGATATTCTAGTATTTCAATATTTTTATATTTCTTTTTATTATTTTAATATCTTATTCTTTAATATTCTGATATTTTAATATTGTCGTTAGTAAATATTTTAATACTTGTTAAAAGGATATTTATGAAAATTTGTTTTAATACTTGTTCAAAAAATACTCATTCAAATATGTTCCAATACTTATTGAAAAGGTACTCAAAATTATTTTAATGCTTACCAAAAGTATACTTATTAAAAAGTACTTAAATATTTATAAAAAAAGTGCCCATTAAAAAATAATTTCATTCGGATCAAAGTAAAAATAAGATTCGCTGTTGACATCTCACAGGTCAATCTGCCGGCAGCAAAGAAACCTCCCCAGAAAGCGATAAAAAAAATCGCAGACTGTAAAGTACGCAATCAGCGCTCGAAAGCGATTTTCACGAGCTCATAAGAGCAGTAGGAGAATGGCCGAGGCAATTTGTCTCCGGGAACATTTCCAACAGTTGTAACTGTTAAACGTTGCTAAAAGACGATGTCCGAGTGTTTTGTTCGTTCGTGTAACACTTGAACCATATAGGATTCGGGTCTGTATAAAGATAAATCGGCTAGCACGTTTTATCGAGTCGACGAGGCGTCGTGAAGCGGAAGTGTCCGTGTCGCAAGAAATCCCGCTCGTCCTCGGAAACCTCGGCGATTTTATTCAGTTTCGTCTGGCATGGTTCGATGCGACGGTACTTCCGGCGGACCCTTGATTTATCGACGATTTATTTGCAGCCGGTGCCAGCGAGAAACGGGAACGCGTCTTGTCCCGTTTAGCGAGAGTCTCTTGGCCGATCTTTCGAGAGCTTTTAAGCACTGATGCAATCTGTGACGCGGCAATGTGCGAAAATGCATTCGCCTTTTTTTTTTAGGAGACGCTCTTTTGATGTTGTCTTTGTTACGTCTGCGATTCAGGCTTTGATCGTTCGATGCGAGCTTTATTGTTGAGGTGATACGAAGTTTTTGGGATGTGGACTTCAGGAATTTGGGATTTGGGGATTTGAGGATTTGGGAATTTAGGGATTTGGGAATTTGAGAATTGGGAGATCTGAGAATTTGGGGATTTGAGAATTCGGGGATTTGGGAATTGGGGGATTTGAGCATTTGGGGATTTGAGAATTGGGGATTTAGGGATTTGGGGATATGAGTTGGGGGATCTGAGAATTTGGAGAGTTGAGAATTTGGGGACTTGAGAATTGGGGAATTTGAGAATTTGGAAATTTTAGCATTTGGGGATTTGAGAATTGGGGAATTTGAGAATTTGGGGATCTGAGAATTGTGGAATTTGAGAATTTGGAAATTTCAGCATTTGGGGATTTGAGAATTGAGGGATTTAGGAATTTGGGGATTTGAGTTGGGGGATCTGAGAATTGGGGGATTTGAGAATTTGGAAATTTTAGCATTTGGGGATTTGAGAATTGTGGAATTTGAGAATTTGGAAATTTCAGAATTTGGGGATTTGAGAATTTGGAGATTTGAGAACTTTGAAATTTCAGAATTTGGGAATTTGAGAATTAGGGGATTTGATATCCTAAAGGAAAGAATAACTAATACTATAATACACTGTGATATTCTAATACACTATACATCAACTATAAAAATTCCTATATCAGCCATAAGGTTTCATTCCCAGTCACTTTATCACCATTTCACGAAAAGTCCTTTAGAAACAACACCTGATTAATCAAAGTTCATTTCTTTCCCTCTTTCGTCTTATCACACTATTCCTCATTCTCCTTATCGCAATTCATAACTGAATTCAATTAAACGATTCAAACCGAGAAGTTGCCATAAACGAAGGAAACGATCCTCCGTTAATTAAGATATCCGTTTCTCGTGAAAAGAACCAAAATTACAGGTTAGTTGGTTTACAACCAATCGGTTGAGGCTCGCGTGCATTCGCTGCTAATTATTCTTCGCCGTGTAAGATGTCTATCTATCGGTCTAGTGGCTGTATAAATATCACTAAGGGTTGCGGCCAAATGAGCGATAAAAAAATAAAGGTACTGATACGTTTATCGTTTAAGCACGTACGTTATGCACGGTTTACGGGTGGACGTAAATTTTACGGATGACAAGCGTGAAGAGGATGACGATACGAGCTGAAAGGAGTATAAAACGCTAAACATCGAGTTGCTTGACTTTGTGGAGGTAGAAATGTTGGTCACGTGAAATCCTCAAGATCTTATGACCTTTCCTGCACGCTCGTAAAAAACGATGCGAGTTAAATGCTATCGTGCTGCTAAACAGTTTGCCTAAGGTGGTGAGTGGATAGTTATCTAGCTGGTTGTCTGAGTAACTAGGTGGTTAGTTCAGTAGCTAGGTGTCTGAGTATGTGGATACTTAGCCAGTTAGATGAACACCTGAATAACTGGATGGTTAATTAGCTGGTTGTCTAAGTAACTAGATGGTCAGTTAGTTAGATAAATGTCTAAGTAACTGGATGGTTAGTTAACTAGCTGGTTGTCTAAGTCACTGAATGAGTAGTTAACAAGCTGCTTGTCTGAGTAACTGGATGATTAGTTAGATAAATGTCTAAATAACTGGATGATCAATTAACTAGCTAGTTGTCTAAGTCACTGGATAAGTAGCTATCAAGCTAGTTGTCTAAGTCACTGGATGAGTACTTAACAAGCTAATTGTCTAAGTAACTGGATGGTTAGTTAGTTAGAAAAATGTCTGAATAACTACATGACCAACTACATAGTTGTCTAACTAACTAGATGATCATTTAACCAGCTAGTTGTCTAAGTACCTAGATAACTAGTTAACAAGCTACTTGCCTAAGTAACTGGATATTTAACTAGCTGTTACTCTAACTAACCAGACAAACTGATTAAATAGTTACCCGACTAGTAGCTAAGTATAAATTCATAGTACATGTGGTCTAAGTAGCTAGAGTACTTGTTAGTTTGGTTACACCGCAAGTTTGGTGATAGTTAGATTCCATGTACCACAGAATCAAAGTTAGATGAGCTATCAGTTAGCTGGACTACCAGTTAACTGTCTAACTACTTAGGCTGCTAGCTAAGTGATTGATTAATTGCATGGGCTATCTAGTTTAAGTAACTAGTTTATCAAAGTGCATACCGTAAATTTGAAGGTAGTTAAACTATTAATTACTTAAAGTACCATGTAGGTAACTGTATATCTAATTACATTACTGATCAGTTTAAGTTCTATTTAGGTGTCTGTAACTAGTTAGTTCAACTACTGATCATTTAAACTACCATTTAACTAATTGTCCAACTAGTTGCACTCTGATCATTCAAAGTATCATTTATCTAATTAACTACCTAGTGACTTAGACCAGTAATTACTTGTCCAACTAATTAATTACATGGGCTACACAGGCTACCCAAATAGTCAATCAGATCACACACACCAGTTTTGAATAAATGCTCAATCTTCTTCTACCAAAGTTAGACTAAAGATAGTAAGTTCTTATATCACTATCCAGGTCACTATATCACTAAACACCCTATACATGAACAGGTGAATCAAAGGACTAGAAACAGGAGAGGTCCCCTACCACGGTCAACGGTTGTCTAGCAGGAATTCAATTTGATCGTTCCATTCGTCTTTACAGGGTTAGGTTTTGACCCTCGTACCAGGACATCGACCCCCTGTTTCTCGATTTACCCGCCCCTTTATGACATAGCTGGCCACCGGCTTCGCGTAAACGTTTATTAATGCGCGTAAATCAAATCGGTGCCCGATACAATGTCCATGTGCCAGGATGGCACACCGAAGAAACATTTGGACACACTCGTGTCTGCTATTCTGGTCGATTTTCTCACGATTTGGGGTGAGATATTAGTTTTTTGCTCTTTTGGACGACTCTCTTGTTTGTACACTTGGCAATATATTGTGTGGCGATGTGGGAGGTGCTGTAGACTTATTGGAAGACTGGGAAATTGTACATTTGGGATTTTGGAGGATTGAGTAGTTGGTAATTTGAGACTTCTGGATGATTGAGTAGTTGGTAATTTGACACTCTTGGAGGATCGAGTAGTTAGTAATTTGATACTCTTGGAGGATTGAGTAGTTGGTAATTTGATACTCTTGGAGGATTGAGTAGTTGGTAATTTGATACTCCTGGAGGATTGAGTAGTTGGTAATTTGACACCCTCAGAGGATTGAGTAGTTGGTAATTTGACACTCTTGGAGGATTGAGTAGTTGGTAATTTGACACTCTGGATGATTGAGTAGTTGGTAATTTGAGACTCTGGATGATTGAGTAGTTGATAATTTGAGACACTTGATGACTTGAAAATTGGAGATTCAAGACTTCAGAAAATTGCAAACTCTAGAATTTAAAATTTTCAAAAACTGTAAACTGGGAAATTTGACATTTTGCAAGATTGAAAATTTGAAAAGGGACTTCTGAAGGAGAAGTTAGAAATTATTCTACGAGTGCCCATGCACAACATCCTCAACTACGCTCACAGTTACCAACAACAGCGGAGGTGGACAAAGTTAGTATCAGACGGCGAAAGGTCCACCGTGAAAAACAGCTCGTTTTTCTTGGGCCGCTGTAAAACCGATGCTGTCTCGTGGCAGAGTACGAAACAAAACATCGTTGGCCGTGTTTGCTGGCTTAATGGCAGTCGCAGCCGGTCGCTTGGCTGTCCCCATAGAAAAAAAAACACGCCGGCACGTACGCTTGCCCCGTGGAACGTACACGGCAAACAAATACTCGGAAACGAGGAACAGGCTCCGCGAATGTATGTACAAAAGCAACCCCATAGAAAGAAGGGACAAAAAGAGGGGGTGAGTGTTTGGACAGCACCAGTGACCCCTCCTAATCTCGACGGGGGATCATTGTGTCGAGTGGTAATGCGATTCGACCACGTTAACGAATGCACTGCTTCGATTCGAACGGTCATGATCGATGCTTTATGGTGCTGGAACACCATGGAGTACTCGCTGTTATTTCATTACTCGCCGCGAACCCCCACTTGTTTGAAGACGGGCACGTTAGAATGACGCAAAACGAAATAATATGATATTCGATGATATTTATGGCTGTTTAGGTGTTTCCTGATTTTTATGGGGCGATTTATGACTTGCGAGAGATTTATGGGAAACGGATAGGGGATCACTGATGGGTTTTTTTCTTACCTCGATTTGGCACAGTTGCTGTGGTTTTGTCAAGTTTGTTTTCCAACTTTTGCTAAATGGTGGACAGATGGTTTATTGTGGTATTAGACGATAAAAATGGTTTTTATGAACTTTTTGTCAATGGAAGTGTTAAATACATTGTTATGAGACTTTCTGTTTAAAAATTAATACAGGTTCTGTTTAATTAATACAAAAATATGAATCATTGCTACGAGTAATTAATACAAAAATTCCAGCAATTGATATGAACAATTAATAAAAAAATACAAGCAATCAATAATTAATACAAAAATAAATTTCTTCGATATCAACATTGGTCATGAACAAATCTTTTAGTGCTCAAAATGATAGTGTTAAAAAAATGTTATCTACTTAAAATTTTTAACCATAATCATATTAAATATACAAAGTGATAATAATCTTATAATAATGATAATCTTCAGAATCTTTCTTGCAACTATGTTTCTGTGATATTTGAATGAACTCATGATTCATGCACGATCAAATCCTGATGCAACGATACGTTTCGACCCCCAAGATTCTATTAGCATAGCGAAATCAGCGTGCGTCGTCGGGTAATTAATTTCCTTCCTGTAAGAAAAGAAAGGGAAAGCCATTAACGCGTCGTGTTCCCGTGGTTCGATATCGTCGGCGAATTGCCAGCAATTAACTTCTTTTTTTCGTTTCAGTCTACTTCGCGGCAACTCCTTTTCACTGTAACCCTAAGGTACGCAACGTAGCTCTAATCACAACGTAGCCACAGCCATTAGAATTTTTAGGTCATTGCGAGTCGCGTGCCTTCGAAAAATATTATGCAAACACGTGGAGAGCCATGGTGAGGGTAATAATATCGACGGAGAAATAATTGCGTGCGTGCGTTGGATGCCTTTACACGGCGTCCTATGGGGAAAACGAGATCCCATCCCTCGTAAACTCGGAGGGGAAAAGCATCGTTTCACGATCTAAGGTTTCCAGGGAATCGTTTAGGGAAATTGAACATCCTTGGGTGCTAAATGTTCCATGAGCTTTGTTCGGTCAGCTTTTATTAATTATTCATACTATTTGAGGTAGTAAAGTTCGAGACAACGCTTCACAACTTTTATAAATATTTTTAAACAATTTTTTCATAGTTGCATTATATTCGTTTTGACACCGAGCCATGAGATGAACATATGGTTACATTGATTACATTGGTTAACATTGATGATGATGCTATTTGAGGTAGCAGAATAAAGTACTTACTGGAGACAACGCTTCACAGCTTTTATAAATATTTTTAAACAATTTTTTCATAGTCGCATTATATTCGTTTTGACACTGAGCCATGAGATGAACATATGGTTACATTGATTAAATTGGTTAACATTGATGATGATGCTATTTGAGGTAGCAGAGTAATATATAAATATTTTTATAAATATTTTTAAACAATTTTTGTGTGGTTACATATCTGTTTTGACGCTGAGCCATGAAATGAACATATGGTTACATTGATTATATTGGTTAGCATTGATTAAATTGAATTGTAAATTACTACAATTTCACTTTGTTGGCAATAGTCCTAATATCGTTATAAATCCCTAAGGGTAGTTGCAATAGATGTTTGATGGTTTTGGTATACAAATTTACATACTTGAGTCATGGAACTGATTTGAAAATATTTCTTGCAAAGAAAGTACTAAAATATTCCCTCCACCCTATTTCTGATTCAAAGGAAGCCTAAATTGCATTTAAGTATACACATGATCCACATAAAGATCACCCCAAAAATCAACCCTGTATCAGTAACAAAAATCCTAAAAAAATTGATAGAGTCCTACGGAATAAACTTTATAGAATAAACTTTGTAGAATTGAAGAACTATATCTATAGCGCACTAATCGTGTTTCCGAAAGAAAGACAAAGATCCACAGGAGGTTTAAAGGTACATTGAAACACAGAAGCGGAATCAGTATCAATCTAACTGAAACTCGAGACGAAAAGGAACGACTGTGCCCCGAGGGCGCAAACAACCCCCTCAGGTATGCTCTGCGCGGAGGAGCAGATCTCCCGCGGAGCGAGGAATAGAATGGGGATGAAAAACCGGAACGTAGTGAAAAAAAAAGGAGAGCTCGCAACAGTGCTTTCTGGTTATTAGCGAGCGCCGTTCTGTATACCTTCGTGATGGGGAGTCGAAATATAATTAAAGGTTCGCCGGTGGCCGGCCTAAGGGATGTTTTGGTTCCATTATAGCGTGCTCTACGGAGGGTCGTGTGTGTGTGCTGGAGGGTGGTCCTGTGCGGGCCATGGCCGCTCTACAATTACGCGCTACCCTCTAGTCGGCTATAAATTTCGACGCATGCATATTCAGAGCAACCACCCCCTCTTCTTACCCCCCTGCGAGCTCCTCTTCCTTTCTTACTGGCCAACCGTACGCTTTCACTTTCCGTTTTCGGGCCCCTGCCACCCTTTTCTGCTCCACTTATGAAATAATCATGGAATTATTACCCTCCGGCCACGTACGAGCTCTGCTCGCGTCGAAATCTCGCGGACACGAGGGGTGGCTCGATTTATGTTGGCTGCTGCCGAGACTTAAAAGGTTGATTCACCTCTGTGCACCCCTTGTTTCGACGAAATTACTTCGGAAACGACGTGTTACACCGTGTCGGGAATAATTCGACCAACCCCCAACCCCCTTTGTTAATTACGCCGGATTAATTTCGTTCGCACTGATTTCTTTTTTCACCTCCGTCGTTCTTTTAGTTTCTTTTTTTTTGAGGGCTCGTTTGATGTTTCAATCTTGGAGAGGGGTAGTTCCGAGTAACTTTTTGTGTACCTCGGATTCGTTGTTGCGTGCGGTTTGGAGGGTGGGAAGAGTGTGAAAGCTTTGACGTGTAATTCTAAAGTGATTAAAATGTTAATTGTCCTTGCCGCTGTTAAGTTAAGGGAAATTAGCAATGTAAAGGCGTAATGACGGGGTGATAGTGGAAAAAAGTTTACGGGAATGTGGAAGGGGACCGGGGGTGTTTATGCAAGTACTCTTATTAATTTTCTTCGTGGAAGTAATGAGTTTTGCAAAAACGTGTGATACCAGATTGAATACTAAATATTGATGTTCGTTTAAAATATTAATTTCATATTGATATCGTATTTATTTTTGTTTAATTAATATTGCTATTCATTGCTATCAATCAATTTCATTAATCGCAAATATTAAAAATTAATATTAAATCAAGTACATGATTAAATTACGCACTTGTAATTCAAAGAGTCCATGTAACTGATTAAAAAATATTTTATACTGAATTTCATGAATATAGTACTTTGACAAATATATTTAAATATTAAATATTTTCAAATATTATTCACAGTTATATTAAAACGTTTCCCCCGTTATCTCAGGTCTGACTAATTAACAATAGCTTGTCATAGAAAGGTAGCAATTATTAACGGTCGTTCTCAATAAACGTACTACAAATGCAAATTGCATCGATGAACCGCACTGCGCCTTATATAAATCATATCCCGTGCATTAATCTGCAACAGTTACGTTACATGTATTAATATTCTTGAAATACAGGTGTGAGTTGGCGTGATTACTCTCGGACGCACGTTCGCAAAGTGAAAAGCCCTCCGCTCGTTAGACGAAACAAAGAAGCAGACATTTATTTTGTTATAATCTGCGACAACCTTTGCCATCGTTCAACCATAATTCGCATTTTACGTGATGCACGCATTTTCGTTACCATTTCTTGTGGGTAAACGCATTCCTGCTGCTTTACAATTATAAATTTTTATCGGAACTCCAGTTGTTCCGATAAGACCACTGTATAATTCTTACTTATGCGACTGCGATTAAATAAATTATACCGACCTCATTTGTAACTGTTGATGAAGGCAATATGCGGAGAGACTTATATAAAATATTAATTAATTATACTGAATTAATAAATTGATTTCTATCAAAAAATTTATAAATTGACTTTAGAAATAAAATTAATAAATTGATAGACTTAATTGATGTCAAAAATAAAATTGATATAGTCATTAATTAGATTCAAAATTAAAATTCATACATGCATTAATCAATAGATTGATTAATTTAGTTGGTTTAAAAAAAATTAAGTGAATAGACCTGTTGAATTAAAATGAAAGCTCGAATTAATAAATTAGCTCATTATCAGATCAATTAAATTAATTTAAAAACTGATGGATCAATTAAGGAATTACGTCCATAAATTATTTCGTTATCAGATCAATTCAATTAAATTAAAAAATAGATATATCGATGTATTTTCATAAATTACCTAATTATCAGATCAATTAAATTAAATTAAAAAACTGATAGGTTAATGAATTGCATTTATAAATTACGTCATTATCAGATCAATTAAATTAAATTAAAGGACTAATAGATCGATTAATGGCTAGCATTTATAAATTACCTCGCAAATAATCAATCTAAGATGAAAGATAAAATAAAACATTAACGACTACGTAATTTGCAACCCCCGATAAAAGCGAAATTTACACTAGCTTACAAAGTAACATTTACATTACTTTATAAAGCAATGACTCAACGTCATTGTTTCGCCGTTAATGGAATGAAAGCTCAATAATGTTCGTTGTAACATCATAATGGTATGTTCGTAATCCCTTTCTGTTCTACATAAGATCTGAAGTGGCTAATGCATTTTAGTTTGTTTTCCTCTCATCGAGTCAAGCAGATGTATTCGCAAGAAATTCGAGATTCCCGCTTTGTAACCGTATACGTCTCTCGTATATGCAAAGAGGACAACGACAAAGGGTCGTCGGCATGATATTTCATATATTTGTCAATTTATTAAAGTGCTTTTAATGGATTACAACCGAGGGTGCAGCGGGTGTCGCGCGCGATCGTCGTGAATCATCCGAACTTTTGCTTGGAAAAAGTGAGGCGAGCCTCGATTGCCATGGGAACAGACTTCTTTGTCTTCCCTGCACTTTACAAAGAACCTCCTTTCTTCATATTCCCTGGAATTGTTAAATTTTCATCGCTTTTTCTCGTTGTCGCGCGAAATAATCTGTTGCGACACTGTATCGTTCTGTTGCCGCCATTTTAATGAACTTGCCGCCATTTTGAAGCCTAATCTTAGGACTCTCAACGAAATTTTTGACATAGATATACTATTAATCACGTACAATAAATTACGTATTATTAATTATAATAAATTATTATCGTTATTAATAACTGCATAATTATTAGTGACTACATAATTATTACCAGTATCAGTGACTATAACAGATCAATATTAATAGCTAATAATAAATATTGACAATGACCGAACAGTCCACAATTGATATATAATATATATACAACCCCGGTGCAAAAAATTTCAATAAAAAATCGTATCGCAATTTTGCGAATTTTTGCTTTCGCGATTCCCTAATATTTTCGCAACCGGCGTTCGCATATTAAAAAACAGAATAAACAAATATACCGTGTATTAACCGGGAAAAATTGGAGTTTTTTCGGCTCTTATGAGGTCCGCGGATTCGAGCCGGTGTTTTCGCAAATATTTGCAGGCGTCCGAAAGAGGGAGCCGAGGAAAAAAAGACGAACAGCAGCGCAGAGATTATTGTAATTCGAATACCGTTGATTTTCGCTAAAACGAGGGGGAATACCAACCTAGGGCAATGCAATTAAACAGATTGTTGGCAGGCCTGCGGGTCCATTAAAGTTTAAAATCGTGCTCACGTCGGCGAACGCAATTTTATCGAGGTACGCGATCCATGTTGCTGAAACGGACCGAATTGTATTTGCGTTACCGGTGTAAATAATAATAATGGACAACGCCCGGGGCGTACTTTCCGATTATTAGTAGCGAAATAACCATTTTTTTTTTTCTGATCGTATCCGTTCGTACAATTAACCGGACTGATAAACATTTTTGAACAATTTTTATCTTTTTCTTCAAGCTGCTTTTATTTTTCCATTTTCCCTGCTAATGTTGTTGATTAATTTCATATTTTATGTTGGTATTTTCAATTTTTGCCGTTTGTTGTTTTTTGCAGATTTTTTTAATGAAGCTTGCTGATGTTCATATTAGTTTGAATATTTTTTATTATTTATAATATTTTTCATATTATTTGTTTGTCTAGATATAAATGAATGTGAACAAAATTTTTTGCATTGAAAGTTATATGTACAAAGTATTAGAACATAATTTATACACATTTTGGCAGTATCAAGTATACAAATAATTATGAAGACATGAAGATTCACTGAAGTGAATGATCACTTTCAATATTTATCATTTTTACCCAATTGAATAAATGTCTGTCCATTTTACATTACCTGTTGTCTCTAGATAAAAATAAAATAATCCGCAGAATTATTTAAATTCGAACTGATTACAATTTTTATTGAAATTTTACATCTTGATAAAAGAACACGTTCCACGTAATCATGAAATTACAGAATGCTAAACATACAGAGTTATGACCAATGAATAAAACATTACAGTAAAAATATGTGATAGCAGAGTTTATTAGGATATTACAAAAACGAATGAATTATGGTAATCGAATGATTCGATATTTAAACAAGCAGTATAGATAAATGTAACTTGAAAATCGGATGAAATAAATCAAGAAACGGTTCGATTCAAGAACAGAAACGAAGAGAGGAAATCGCAAACAGTTAATGTGCGTGTAGTGTTCGTAGCGAAATTCTGTTATTAAACGCTAGGGAGCAGTGTCGCTTTTTGCGCGGCAACCAAAAACGCCGAAACAAAGTATTTTAATTCGCGTACTGATTGAAAATGTTTTCCGGTCGAAAAATATCCGCGTTAGGTAAATTCGGTGTATCCGGGCGCCGCGGTGTGCCGTAAAATTTACGTTTAATTGAATTAAAACGGTTCGATTTTATGCGCCAGATCTCCTTTCGTATCTAATTAATATATTTAACGAACGGCCGCGAAATTCGTAACGAAATTCGCGGAATGAAATGCAAACTCGACTTTTTGCATCAGGATAGAAAGATAAATTTTGCCGATTTCACGTTACAGAACAGAATCACGATTTTGCGTAAAGACAGAGAAATACGAAGATTACTGTTGTACTCAGAATGATAATTAAATAGAATTAAATTTATTTTTTATATTTAGTATTGTTTATAATTTTGCGAGCCCCTTTCGCTAGGAGTTGAGGTACCTCATCTTTAAGTTCTCATCGATAAAAAGAGGTAAGGTACCTCATCTTTAAGTTCTCAGTGCGAGTCAGTAAATTAAAGAAATTAATTATCTCGTTGCTTGTTAGAAAGAGACAACTCCGTCCTTTAAGATAGCGTTGGTTTCATTAGGATACAACTTTCCGTTTCCGAGATATGATCGTTTGAAGAGGAGCGTGATTTCGGGGGTATGTTCGCACTCTCCGTTCTCTCAGACCTCTCAGTCGCGCTCTCAGACCTCTCAGTCGCACTCTCAGAACTCTCACTCGCACTCGCGGACCTCTCCCCCTTTTCTGCGGTGTTGGACATCTCTAGGTCACTCGCTCAGACACCTTTCTCCCACTCTCAGACGTTTCTCTCGCACTCTTAGAGCACGTTCTCCCACTCTCAGACGTTTCTCCCACTCTCAGACGATGTTCTTCTACTCTCAGACGTTTCTCTCCCACTTTCACGCCTTTTTCTCCCACTCTCAGACCTTTCACTCGCACTCGTGGACCTCTCCCTCTTCTCTGGATGTGGGACATTTCTAGGTCACTCGCTTAGACACATCTCTCCCACTCTCAGACGATGTTCTCCTACTCTCAGACGTTTCTCTCCCACTCTCAGACCTTTCACTCGCAACCATTCGATTTTCCCTCTCCTTCACACTCTCAGTCCCCTCTCGATCGCACTTATGGTCCTCTCTCCCACTCTCAGCATTCTCCACCCATACTTACTTGTCTCTTTGCCACTCTCAGCATCTCTCTCCTACTCTCAGCTCTCCCCTCCCACTCTCAGACCTTTCACTTCCACTTATCCGACGTTTCTTTTCTTTCATACTGTGGAACGCCTTTCAATCGCACTTTCCACGTGTCTCCCCCATTCTTAGCTCTCTGTATCCCACTCTCAGCCTCTTGCTCCCACTCTCAGCTCTCTCTGTCCTACTCTCAGACTTCTCTCTCGCACCTATCCATCTTCTCCCTTTCTTTCACACTCTCGAACGCCTCTCAGTCGCACTTTCCACGTGTCTCCCCAATTCTTAGCTCTTTCTGTCCTACTCTCAGCCTCTTGCTCCCACTCTCAGCTCTCTCTGTCCCACTCTCAGACCTCTCACTCGCATTTTTCCCTTTCCTTCACACTCTCAAACCCCTCTCAGTCGCACAGTCGACGTCTCTCCCCCGCTCTCAGCTCTCTCTCCCACTCTGAGACCTTTCGCACTCTACCACTAACCTATCTCACGCCTGTCTGCCGTGGCGTGGTCAGTGACAGACGCTCGGTCAGCGTTCTTCTTCTTACTACACTACACAGTGCCGTACGCATTTCCAGAAAAATATGTAGGTCACGACGTTCCCTGGAATTTCGGACGTCATTCATACTCCCCTCGTGTTTCGAATACTTTGGAAACTCGTATCTCAGCAGCGGACTCAGATATCGATTCGCAACAAAATCTGGAGCGCCTTTCACTATCTGTTGAATGTTATTTTTAACATATTATACGTAAGAGAGATGGGGATAGTTCCATAACTCTCAATTTCTCATAACTCCAAATTTCAAAGTTCGTATACAAATTTTAAAATTCACATACTTCCAAACTTTAAAGCCCTCAAGTATTCCAATTTCCAAAACACAAATTCTCATACCTCCGAGTTCCAAAATCCTCAGTATTCAAAATGTACCATAAACTACAAAATTCTCAAACTTGCCCGCAAATGAAATGTATATAATAATAGATAATGATAAGTATAAAATTGTGCAATATATTTAGAGATGCATAAACTAGCTTTACAACGAAACACCGTACTTTTCAAGTAAACATTTCCTCGAAACGTTTCGTCAGCCAGCGTTTAATCTCTCCGGGCAATTAAACGGGATATCAGCGTTTGTCGCATTTATGTAGATGTGCGAATAAGCGTGAGCTTGCCAGGCCACGGTTCCTCGGGCGACGGTCACTCGGTTTAACGCTGCGCCCTGTTTCGTTGACATTAGCATAAAATGGGTGGGCAAGATGTCTAAGCGCGAGTCAAGAACACGCTCCGTGATGACAGTGTGGCTTTGAAAGTGGTATTTGCGGGATAAACGACCGTTTCCCTGCCGAGCATCAACCTGGAACTCGTGTCACATGGAAACGTGTTAATGCCATTAAAATGTGCCCTCATGCTGGCCCCTTTTTTTTCTAACGCGATTTAACTACGCCGCTGAAGTTCCTTTTTGAGCGGCCTTCTCGCGGGTTTGAACCTCGCTGCGGAATTGCGACTTTCGAGTAAATAAAACGAGCCGCGAATTAGCATTGGAAACCGGCCTTTAGAAGATACCGAGGATTTTCATTTCTGGCTGGACTGCTGGAAAATGATACTGAATGAATGGCGCCGGAACGAGAGAACTGTAATTAGTAGTTTGGCTGTTTTGATGTAAACGGTGATGACTAAATTGGAAAAGCACGAAGGGTATGAAAGTTAGGACTCGAAAGAGAATTTATGATTCTGTACAATATTCAGACATTATTTATTATTACTGAATTATTTCTTCTTGACTACACAGTTTCATCCTCTCATTAATTTTGAATATTTTAAGTTTAAAGAACAGGGCTGAATAAATGGGCAGATCGTGAAGAACATTAATCATAATTTAAAAAAAAAATTTAGTGTAATTTTTAAATATACTTTATTATTATAACAGGACTTCTTACCACTTATCATCGCGCAATTATTTCTAGGAATATTTTCATCGATAATTTTACTATATCAAAACATCAAAATTGTTTTTTCAAATATGACAATTATAAGGTGTGTTGAGAACCAATAGCAATTTGTCATTAAATTGTTCACTATAGAAAAATACCTACATTTTGAACATCAAGTTTGCTTTCAATTTTCACACAAAAAAAACAGTAGTTTCCATAAGAGAAAGAAGAAAGTTTAGAAAAGTTCCTCGGAACGCGGTGCATAAATACATTACGAACAAAATGATTCCACCCTTTGCTGGAAACATTTCCCCCTGTAAAACAAGTAGTTTACGAGTACCAACTCAAAGTGATAATTTCAAATTCCACGGGAATCAGGGAAAGCAACCCCTTGGAAAGCATTCATTAGCCGCGAAGAAAGTGCAGCGAGGAACAGAACAAACAAACAATCTCCGAGAAGGAATTTACGTAGTTTTATAGAAAACAATGCGAACCCCCGACAAATACAGTGTTTGGGTTCTCATTAAACTAACGAAACTACTGGAACCACGGTTATACACTCCCTTCACACTGTTTTATCGGTACCACATCTTTTTGCATTTGGTTTTTGCTGTCAATTTGCATTTATTTTTTAGCAAAAGTATAGGACAAAGGTTTCTAAAAATGAATTGCGATACTCAAAAGTAGTCAGAAAGTGAAACTGCATGGTCAGATATCATTAAATAAATTATTTTTAAAGGTTCTATTAAATTCCAGTTTAAAAACCTTTGAGTTTAATATTCTTCAGGACCTTCCGATTCATTTAGCACTAAAAGTAGAATATAAATGTACGATTTTCTAAAAGTACAATAATTAAAATCAGGGAGTGTCACAGTGTCAATAGTTGCGAGTGCCAATAACTACGAGTTGCATGAGGTGCGAGTGGCATTAATCGAGAGCGACAATTGTTACGAGTTCCAATAGTAACGAGTCTGCCAACAGTTAGGAGTGCCAGTATTTGCGACTGCCAATAGTTGCGAGTTCTATTAGTTGTGAGCTCCAATAGTTGCGAGTTCTAATAGCTGTGAGTGCCAATAGTTACGAGTTCTAATAATTGTGAGTGCCAATAGTTGCGAGTGCCAATAGTTGCGAGTTCTAATAGCTGTGAGTGCCAATAGTTACAAGTTCTAATTGTTACGAGTTCTAATAGTTGTGAGTTCCAATAGTTACGTGTTCCAATAGTTGCGAGTTCTAATAATTGCGAGTTCCAATAGTTGTGAGCTACTATAGCTGCGAGTTCTAATAGTTGTGAGTGCGAATAGTTGCGAGTTCCAATAGTTGCGAGTTCCAATAGTTGCGAGTTCCAATAGTTGCGAGTTCCAATAGTTGCGAGTTCCAATAGTTGCGAGTTCCAATAGTTGCGAGTTCTAATAGTTGCGAGTTCTAATAATTACGAGTTCCAATAGTTGCGAGTTCCAATAGTTGCGAGTTCTAATAATTGCAAGTTCCAATAGTTGTGAGCTACTATAGCTGCCAGTTCTAATAGTTGTGAGTGCAAATAGTTGCGAATTGTAATAGTTGCGAGTTCCAATAGTTGCGAGTTCCAATAGTTGCGAGTTCCAATAGTTGCGAGTTCCAATAGTTGCGAGTTCTAATAATTACGAGTTCCAATAGTTGCGAGTTCCAATAGTTGCGAGTTCTAATAATTGCAAGTTCCAATAGTTGTGAGCTACTATAGCTGCCAGTTCTAATAGTTGTGAGTGCGAATAGTTGCGAGTTCTAATAGTTGCGAGTTCCAATAGTTACGAGTTCCAATAGTTGCGAGTCCTAATAGTTGCGAGTTCCAATAGTTGTGAGCTACTATAGTTGCGAGTTCTAATAGTTGTGAGTGCCAATAGTTGCGAGTCCCAACAGTTGTGAGTTCCAATAGTTACAAGTTGCAATAGTGTGAACTTCAACATGTACAAGTTGCAATAGTTGTGAGTTACAATGGTTAGGAGCTTTAACAGCTGTGAGTTCCAATAGTTACAAGTTGCAATAGTGTGAACTTCAACATGTACAAGTTACAATAGTTGTGAGTTACAATGGTTACGAAATTTAACAGCTGTGAGTTCCAATGGTTACGAGTCTTAATAGTTGTGAGTTTCAATAGTTGCGAGTGCGAATAGTTGCATGAACCATATTCCTCCCTATAACCCTCGCCAATCTCCCACACAAAATTAATACTAATTACAACAAAAACAGTCTATCAACACACCATCACGACTATCAATTTCCATCCTCACAGTTACGCAAAGCACAGTAAAATATAGATGTGCATTATCGTTGAATTATTCAATAAGAACAGTTCTTCACGAGATGAGGTTCCCAGTGAAATGTGAAAGAGGAAAGCTAAATATTTCGAAAGACAGCACACAAAGTGGACGTCGAGGTTTTCCAAAGGCTAGAAAAGTTCCTTTTAATTTCCATCCGTTTCCCGATTACTATTCAACGTGCTTCCGCAAGCTCGCTGCCGAATGAAATGGAATATTAACCGGAACAAGAAGCGCATCATGAGCTTCCACGAACAGCCGTGCATCTCGTAAGCTTTCATGTGTGTCTCGTATGCAACCCGTTTATTTATGCGTGTTGCAATTTACTCGATCAGAACGGTGCCACGCGAGCCAATAACTTCCAACTTCGTACGACCTCCATTTTCTACGTATGCACACGGTGTACGGAAACCCATAACAATTACCATAAAAAATGTGTCTCAGACGCATCAAAGTTTCATTGCAATCTTCCTTAATCTCCAACATACATATCTTATTCAAAATTATGATATGGCAATACAATTCACATAACTACACTATGGTATTGATATTTCATCTTCTCAAATTATTTACTTGGCTAGTTAGGTTAGGATATAGCAACACATCATTCATATGACAACACAATTCACATAGCAACACAGGGTGACCTCAACAAATGCAATTTATTATATTTACAATAATTTTTTCAGTAGTCTGATTAGGTGTTGATGTTTCATCTTCTTGAATTATTTACTTGGCTAGTTAGGTCAGGTTCACATAGCAACACAATTCACATAGCAACACAGGTTGACCTCAACAGATGCAATTTATTATATTTACAATAATTTTTTCAGTAGTCTGATTAGGTGTTGATGTTTCATCTTCTTGAATTATTTACTTGGCTAGTTAGGTTAGGTTCACATAGCAACACATCATTCACATAGCAACACAAGATGATTTCAACAGATGCAATTTATTATATTTACAATAATTTTTTCAGTAGTCTAATTAGGTGTTGATGTTTCATCTTCTTAAATTATTTACTTGGCTAGTTAGGTTAGGTTCACATAGCAACACAATTCACATAGCAACACAGGGTGACTTCAACAGATGCAATTTATTATATTTACAATAATTTTTTCAGTAGTCTAATTAGGTGTTGATGTTTCATCTTCTTAAATTATTTACTTGGCTAGTTAGGTTAGGTTCACATAGCAACACAATTCACATAGCAACACAGGGTGACTTCAACAGATGCAATTTATTATATTTACAATAATTTTTTCAGTAGTCTGATTAGATGTTGATGCTTCATCTTCTTAAATTATTTACTGGTTCAATATTTTTCATTTACTGTATTTGTTCTTTAATAAATTAGTCTTTTACTGTTGATCAATTATCAGTCTTTTATCATTGATCAATTACCAGTCTATTATCATTGATCGATTGTCAGTCTATCATTGATCGATCGTCAGTCTATTTGACATAGTAAAGTACTTTCTTCTAGAGTAATTGAAAATGAGATTGTTCTGCTAGACACACCCAGTAGATGCAAGGTAACGTATACCGATACATCATTGAAGATGCGTTGAACCACCCTCTCCATGAGTCCCCACTTCCCTGCTTATTTACGTTCCATCTGCGATGAAAACGGCGCTTTAATCGCGAAATTGTCGATTCCCTTGGTGCGCCCTCGGTCGTCGGAAACTTTGGAAGCAGTTGCTCGGAAAGATGGTTCAAAGAGCAGCAGATATGAATTCAACGAGATTTCTAAGGCATTAAATTTCTTAGCGTATGTGTGCTCGTAGTCGGATACGTGGAAATTCAATTATTACTATACATTTTTCGCGTTCAATATTTACCGTGCTCAACAAGTAGTCAATCCAATAATTACTGTCACTTTACTAACCTCTTAAAATAAATAGTATCAATAATTCATTGTCTGCAATGTAACTAATACAGTAATTATTAATATCTTTTACTATAATGATTATTGAGATGATAATAGTAATTGTACACCTCCTCGAATATTTCAATAATTTCAAAGATGTATAAGGTAAAAATATTTAAATAATAATATTTAGAAACTGTTCGTTTAAATATAATCAGATAGTGAGATAGTATAATAGTATGGTAGTATGATAACATGACAGAACAGTAGTATGATGAAATGATAGTATGTTACTATAGTAATGCAGTGGTACAAGCAGTAGGTCAATGATGCAGTAGTATAATAGTACAATAGTGCAATAATATACTAATATAATAATATGCTAATATGATAGTATAGTGGTATATTATTATAGTAGTTCAGTAGTATAACAAGAAGGAGAGCTACCGAGATATTGAAGTAGTGTAATAGTAAATCAGTAAAGGTCATAAGAGGTGTAACTATTAAACTGCTACCATAAGATATAAAAATAGTAAAATAATTATTCATATAATTATTATAGTCCATTCAATCGATGAATCCGCCAGTAACAGGAAAAGTCAGGTGATCAATGCAAGCTCGTTGCCTCATATTATTCGGTTTTCTCCAGTGCTCGAATTTTTGCCGGCTCGCACGATGAAAAGAGGAACCAACGTTTCCGCGATTCGTCCGTCGTTCCCGGACATTCAAATCCTGCGTGCATTTCGCGAAAATAAACGGATTACCGACCGAAGCATGTGTTTTTTTTTTTTTTTTTTTTGATGCGTCGAATGATAAAAGAGAGAAAAAAAGAGAGAACTGTTATCAATCGAACGAGCTCGAGCGGGGCTCGTTCGCGGAAAAACGTTTTCACTGCGTCTCCTTTGTAACATCGCTCGGTATTTCCAACGATGTATCGAAATTCCAAGCGTGAAACGAAGAAGAGGATTTTTAAACTCAATCTTCGCGAAAACGAAGCTTCCAAGGGAAAAATTGATTCTACCTCTTCAGTTCTGCTTTCCCCGTTCCGATGAAGATAGAATTACTTTACTTCTTCGTTCATCATCTTTATGTTTTGAACGTGGAGCTTTCGAATAGTTTTACAAATGAACAATTCAGAAATTGAACGATTTCAAGTTTTGTAGGTTGAACGATTGGACAGTTGAAACTTTCGTGAATTGAACAAGTGGGCAATTGAAAATTTTGTGAATTGAACAATTGAACAATTGCAAAATTGACACATTGAATGTTTCATGAATTGAATAATTGAAAAATTGACACATTGAATGTTTCATGAATTGAATAATTGAAAAATTGACACATTGAGTGTTCCATGATTTGAACAATTGAATAATTCAACAATTGTGCGATTGAAAAATTGAAAATTTATGAATTGAAGAAGGGAACAATGGAACAACTACAAATTTTAGGAATTGAATAATTGAATAATTGAATAATTGAATAATTGAATAATTGAATAATTGAATAATTGAATAATTGAATAATTGAATAATTGAATAATTGAATAATTGAATAATTGAATAATTGAATAATTGAACAATTGAACAATTGACTCATTAAATGTTACATGAATTGAGCAATTGAAACATTGAAAAATTGACACTTTTTTTAATTGAAGAAGGGGACAATACTGAATGTTATAAGTTGACTAATTGCACAATTGTACGTTTGAGCCATTGAAAGTTCCATTAATTCAGCAATTGAACAATTGAAAGTTTTATTAATTCAACAGTTAAGGAATTGAAAGACGTGTGAATTGAACAATTGAAAATTCAGTATAATTGCAAAATCTTCAAAATGTCAAAGCTCAAAATTACATAATTTCTAGTATTTCAATATTTGAAAATTGCAAGCTCTCCAAAATCTCGAATCCCACAATTGCAAGCTCTCCAAAATCTCCAGCCCCAAAATTGCAAGCTCTCCAAGATCTCAAATCCCAGAATTACAGAATCGCCAAAATGTCAAATCCCAGAATTACAAAATCCTCAAAATCTCAAATCCCAAAATTGCAAGCTCTCCAAAATCTCAAATCCCAAAATTACAAAATCATCAAAACCTCAAACCCCAAGATTACAAACTCTCCACAATCTCACGTCTCAAAATTCTTAAATCTGCAAATCGCAAGCTCTCCAAAATCTCAAATCCGACAATTGCAAGCTCTCTAAAATCTCCAGCCCCAAAATTGCAAGCTCTCCAAAATCTGAAGCCCCAAAATTGCAAAATCTCCAAAACCTCAAATCCTTGCCCCTCAAACACCCCTCACTCCCTAAAAGCCCCTACCCCAACTTCGTCCCAACCTCCATTAACCTGCATTTCTAATGCATAAACAACCCTCGTCCGTTATACCTGTGGCACAAAGCGTCCCCCGAAGGAAATGAATCAGGAATTCTCGCGAATGCCGACTATCGGTGAAAATAGAAGCGGTGATCGATTCGTTTAACCTAACGCGAGAGCGCCAGGTGGAAACAGCGCGGCCATCTTTCTGCTTTGTGTCTCGTCTTTTCTTTCATGAAAGTCCAGCGACTTCCTCTCGCGTTCTCTCGCAGACAGGCCTTGTAATTTCCGCTTCGAGTTCTCAGCCCGAACTCTTCCAGTTTTTCTGCTCCGTGCTTTGCATAATTCACGGTTACCCTTTCCACGTTTCGCGGATGAAAGTTCATCCCCCATTGGCAGCCTCGAAGCGAAGAGGATGAAATATTGTGGCCGATGCAACGCTCCTTCGAGAAAATTTCGTTCGGAACACCGATCCCTCGTGATTCCGTCGAACGAGACGCTGTGAAGGCACTGTTGCTCGCGCTGTGATTTATGCAAACACCTGACAGCTAGAATTTTTCACGATATAACCCTTCGCTGGGTGCAACTGGAAATTGGGAGACAGTGACAAGTTTCAGGTTGGGGTGGGGTTTTTTAGATCGAGAGGGTGCGAGATACTTTCACAGAGTTTATTGTTTTTTGGGGATCTGTTGTTTTGAAGGGAGTTTGGGTGTGTTCGCTATATGGCCCTTTGAGGTTTTGGCGAATTCGAATGGTTATTTTAACTAGTTTGAATATTTGGGATTCTTGTGTTAGGGAATTTAAAATAGATCGGAATTTGGGAATTTAGGAATTTGAAGAGATGGCAATTTGGAAATTTAGGGATTTGGGAAGTTGGAAATTTGGGGGTTTAGGGATTTGGGGGTGGAAATTTGGGGGATTTAGAAATTTGGGGAGATGGAAATTTGGAAGTGTGGAAATTTGGGGATTTAGGGATTTGGGAAGTTCGAAATTTGGGGATTTAGGAATTTGGGGAGGTGGAAATTTGGGGATTTAGGGATTTGGGGGATGGAAATTGGGGGATTTAGAAATTTGGGGAGGTGGAAATTTGGGGATTTAGGGATTTGGGGGTGGAAATTTGGGGGATTTAGAAATTTGGGGAGATGGAAATTTGGAAGTGTGGAAATTTGGGGATTTAGGGATTTGGGAAGTTCGAAATTTGGGGATTTAGGAATTTGGGGAGGTAGAAATTTGGGGATTTAGGGATTTGGGAAGTTGGAAATTTGGGGATTTAGGAATTTGGGGAGGTGGAAATTTGGAAGCGTGGAAATTTGGGGATTTAGGGATTTAGGGAGGTGGAAATTTGGGGAGTTGGGTATTTGGGGATTTAGGAATCTGGGGAGTTGGAAATTTGGGGATTTACGGATTTGGGGAGGTGGAAATTTGGAAGCGTGGAAATTTGGGGATTTAGGGATTTGGGGAGTTGGAAATTTGGGAGTTTAGGAATTTGGGGAGTTTGGAATTTGGGAGATTAGAAAGTGGAGAATTTAGGAATGGGAAATTTGGAATTTGGAAATATCGAATTTGGAAATTTAGAAATTTGGAATCTGGAAATTTAGAATTTGGAAATTTGGAATTTAGAAATTTAGAATTTGAAAATATGGAATTTGTACCACGCTTATGTTAGAGAATTAAAAATATTTCATCCCCTATCCATTTAAATTTTTGTACTAAAAAATTGCAAACTTTGTATAAACATATACCTATAACACAGTAAATTATTATGTGAACGGTTAATATTGCACGGATGATATTTATTACAATTATTTACGTTAATTTCACGACGTAACTTCATAATTTATGCAATAACGGAAGAGCTTACGAAAGTTTCTCATCCCTTAATAAGCCGTGTAATATAAAAGATTCTTTTTTTTCATTATACCTGACGAATATTGAACACCGCCGTGTCCTCCGCCTTCAAAATAAAGCACGGGTTAAATTTTCTTGTTACCGTGAATTAAAATTCTTTTTATACTCTCGTATAATCTTATTCGTCCCCTTTATACGTCAAGTTTTCTCTTGGCGGTTTTAAAATGCAACTCGTAAAAAAGTTACAACGCGTTAACCCGTGTACAGAAGAAGCACTTTGCTCTTCTGCTATCTCTTATCCTCTCTGAAAACGTATAAAATACTCGCACGCGGTAAGATAAACATGCTAAAACGGTTTTTTATATTCCATTTAGTTTCAATCTCGTTTGTAATCACCATTTCCAATGACAATTTATAAGGACAATTTATACAGACAATTCCCATTGACAATTTATGAGGACAATTTATACTGACATTTTGTACTAACATTTTATAACGATAATTTGTAATAACAATTTATAGAGGCAAGTTATAAGAACAATTTATGAGAACAATTAATAAATGGCAATTTGCAATAACAATCTGTAATGACAATGTATAGGAACAATTTATAAATGACAATTTATACTGACATTTTGTAATAACATTTCATAATGACAATTTACAATAACAATGTATAGGTGCAATGTATAATGATAATTTATAAGAAGAATTTATAAATGACAATTTATAAGAACAATTTAGAACAGCAATTTGTAATGACATTTAGCAATTGCATTTAAATAGACTTGTTTAAACAACCAAATAAAATGTGTAACATTAACTGACTGAGCATCCACAAAATTCCTTAAGAAACGTCGAGTTCGAAGGCGAAACAGATGTTGATAAATACCGTAAATAGCAAGGTTTGTGCAAAAGATTGAGGAGAAGCTTAGCGAAATAAAAGTTGGCGAACTCAAAAACAACCTGGAAGATGAATGCGGAGCGACGCAAGGATTTAAGACGGAAATATTTCGCGTTTAGCCAACAAATAAAGACACATTACTGCCGGCTGAGTCTGCATCAGCACGGCCCATAAAGCGTCCGAATATTCGTGAAACGTGGAAATCAAGAGGCGAAAAGTCCTTCCAAAAATGTTTATTGTGTGCTCTCTGATAAAGATCTACAGACAGCGAAACGAGATTTTGTTTAAGATTTAGGGGTGCGAAACGTGCAATTGGGGGTGAATTTAACTCAAGGTTATTCTTTTCTTTTTTGTAAGATTATTTTTTGGTACAATCACTACATAATGTGTAACAATATGTGTAAAATTTATTAAACTATAATATTACAAAGCAACATTTGAAGGCATAAAGATCGTAGTGATGAAACTTGGTAATAATTAATATTTGACAAATTACAAAAATTTCAGAGTATATTATTTCATTTTTTATTCAGAGTCATATTGTACCTAACATATGTATTGTACATGTATAATTCTGTCTAATATAATTTTGTCTGATATAGAAATTAATTAGTTGAAAATATTTCTCCAAGTCTACCCATCAAAACATGGCAAGCTTCAAAAATCAATAAAAGACAAATTCGTAAAATATTCTGGATACAAAGTTCCGCAAGGTATGAAATAGTTGAACAGACAGAAAAGCAACAGCTAAATTATGGAACTTATCAAAAACGTAGAAAGTTCGCAGGAAAGTATCCCCATAAAATTCAGCTCGTTGGCCGCCGTTTTACGACTAAATTCTCCACATAATCAAGCATCATCGAGTAGCGGGAGAAGGCGGGATAAGTGCGAAGAACGTGGTCTGAGAAAATTCCGAAATCTTCTCGTAAACGACCCTTAATCCCGGCCAACTCATCAAACTTCCAATAAACTATGGCAGAGAGAGAGAAAAAAAAAGGAGGCAAAATTTGAGCACAGATTTGAGGGGAGGGATTAAACGATTCGAAGGAACTTGTTCGTTTAACGAGGCTCATTACGGGAACGGGATGAACGTGCTGAATTACAAGTACGTAAAATACGGAAGATGGCGAACGATAGCGTGGTATCGCGGGAAAACATGACAACGATGAGCCTCTGGTTACGGTGATACGTTCACCGCATATATTTCGGTTTACACGCCGCTTGTTTGAGCGTTTAAAAACGTTGCCCACCATTTTGTTGACTCTACGCGATGCGTGCGCGACGAAATGGAGGACGCGTTGCGTATCGGCGCGATCTCTTGCATCGATTTTATGCAACTTTGTGCAGTTTGCGAAAGTCTGATCTGGGAATTTTATGGTGGGTTGGAGATACGGGAATTTGATAATTTTGGGAAAGTGAGGATAGAAATTTTGAGAGTTGGAGAGTTTGAAGGTGGACGGTGAGAAGTTTGCGGGTAGAAGGATGTGATTTGGGGTTCTGGGGATATGGAAATGGGAATTTGGGAATTTAGGGATTTGGAGAGGAGGAAATTTGGGAATTTGGGGATTTGGGGAGGTGGAAATTTGAGAATTGAGGAATTTGAGGAGTTGGAGATTTGGAAGTTTGGAAATTTAGGGATTTGGGGAGTTAGAAATTTGGGGACTTAGAGATTTGGGGAGGTGGAAATTTGAGAATTTAGGAATTTGGGGAGTTGGAGATTTGGAAGTTTGGAAATTTGGGGATTTAGGGATTTGGGGAGTTGGAAATTTGGGGATTTAGAGATTTAGGGAGATGGAAATTTGGGAATTTGGGAATTTGGGGACGTGGAAATTTGAGAATTTAGAAATTTGGGGAGTTGGAGATTTGGAAGTTTGGAAATTTGGGGATTTGAGGATTTGGGGTGTTAGAAATTTGGGAATTTAGGAATTTAGGAGATTAGAAAAAGGAGAATTTAGAGATGTGAAATTTGGAAGTTTAGAAACTTGAGAAATTGTTAATTTGAGAAGTTGGTAATTTGATCATTAATTCAGTACATTAAATATAGTCACTTGTTCCATACATTAAGCATACACGTATATGTGTGTTAAATGTATAATACATGAATGTATCAGTTCACTATATTAAATTACATGTTGAATATAGCAAATAGTCACCCTCTCAATATGTTAAAAACCATTGTTTAAACATAAATAAAGCATATATTAAACCTACATCACATATGTGTTCAACATATAAACATATGTGATCATTAATTCAATATATGAAGTCACCATAAAACATACACAATTACAAATTAAAAGATAGTAAATATTTACCTAATTTTTGACTAAGCAAATAAATAAAGTAAACATTTTATAATGTTAGTACTGACATTCATATTAACATACGTGAATATAAATGAAGAATATAATTAGTTGACAAATATTTGAGTAAATAATGTAATATAAATACAGAATATATTTGATAATGTTAGTAATGATCAAGCAATGATTTAGCAATACTTAGAGAGAAAATCAGCAACGTAATCAAGTTTAGAGTAGCTGGCAAGCATTGACCGATCGAAGGGGTGAATCTTGCACGGTCAGCAAAACGAACTCTACCGAATAGAGCTTTGTTTATAGAAGACAAACCATCGAACTGGGCCAATTTTCTGGCACAAAGGGATTGACTGACAGGAAACAGAGTCGGCTGACTCCTCTGAAACGATAGGAGACGCCATCTTCTAGCCCCGGGCGATGCATCTAGTATCTAGTTGCTTTGATTTACATTTTCGAGCTTATCTTCAGGGAACCCGATTGCTATGAGAGCACCGCTCGGAAACTTTGGGTTCCTTCGATGTTTAACGCGAAACTTTCGCTATAGAAGATTGTCGGGCTTTTATCTCGAATTTCTATAGAGTTTACAAATTTTCTAATTTAGTTTTTAAGATTTTGGGGTTGGGTTACTGATTTGCGAAGTTAGAAATTTCTGTATTTTCGGAATGTGGAATTCTTGAATTTTTGGATTTGGGAAGTTTTGTGTTGGCAAATTTGGAAACTTTCAAACTTCTAAATTTTCAAATTCTCATATTAGCAAATTCTCAAATTATCAACTTCTAGAATTATCAACTTCTCAAATTACCAACTTCTAGAATTACCAACTTCTCCAATTATCAGCTTCTCAAATTACCAATTTCTCAAATTATTAGCTTCTCAAATTACCAACTTCTAGAATTACCAACTTCTCAAATTACCAACTTCTCAAATTATCAGCTTCTCATATTACCAGCTTCTCAAATTACCAACTTCTCCAATTACCAGCTTCTCAAATTACCATCTTCTCAAATTACCAGCTTCTCAAATTACCAACTTCTCCAATTACCACCTTCTCCAATTACCAAATTTTAGTCTTTCAAATTTTGTTTAATCTAACCATAATTTCACAAGTGAAAGATATATTATCTAATATTATTTGTAACATATTCACATAATATTAAAAAATTCCATGTAAACATATCCAAACGTACAATAATATGAATACCATAACAGAATTAATTACAGTTTTCAATGCAGAATCAATCTGAGCGTATTAAATAATTGATCGAATAATAATTAATTAATTTAACTAATGTCTATCAATGTTCAATGGTTTCTAATGGTACTTAAATCTAATTATTATTATATAATTTCACAACGGTGTAAAATAATGAGATACAGCTGAAACATATTTCGTAACAATATACGTAATTTATCGTTTAGTGAACTAAATTGCGATGAACAATATTACATTTCAGCGATGGTTAATTAAATTATATCAAATTTCATCTGCTTCGTGATGACTGGATAAATAGCTAGACATCTGTGAAGTTGTCAGTAATTATTATACGTAAACAGTAATCTTTTTGTTAATAAAAATGTTTTTTAATAAATAAGATAATATTTTAACATGTACAACAATATTCTTTAATGTATACAACTTTTATTTGACAAATTTTTATTTTCAGATGGATAACATCAACCTTTTTGTTATTAATTTCAATTACCATATTTCTAATTAATTTTAAGTGAACTAAAATGGATAGTCTAATAAATAACTTAATTAATTTATAGCTATATATTACTTCCTGCAATAAATTAACAAATTTTTTATTTTTTCCACTATCAAATTTTTCAATATTTTCCCCTTCACAAACTTGTCTATTTTTTCCCTATTTTCTTTTCCCCTATGGAGATATTACAGAGCAATTAAATGTCCGAATAATAAGTACTTCGCAATGAAATGTGAACTCCGCGTTAAACAAATTCGCGAGTCACTTCGTATTTGAGATATTCAAAATATTTCCAGTTTACATGGGAATTATTCAAACAGAAATGCTTTCTCTGCGTAAAGCGAGCTTGGAATAGCAACGAGGAAAATGTTTAATAGAAACAAGGTTTAAAGAGAAGCGTTCGAAAATATGAGCAGACGTGCGTTGCTTGTATCATAATGGAAATTTATGGCATCGTTTTCGAAACATACGCCAAATGGTCTTCCCTTTCTAGATACTCGATTGTGTTTACGCGAACGGGAATAAAGTTTGTCCACGACGAAAACTATGCGACCGATATATCGTTACATGCAAACTTCTCGGAACAACAAGCTTCTCCAAACTTGAACATTTTTCAAAACTTCTACGGAATTACACCGATTTTCTTTGTTTACAGCGCTTATGACATTCATTTTTAAATTCTCAAATTTACTAATTTTCAAGTTTTCTAATTCTTTAGTTACAAACTTTTTGGCACATTTTCTAAATCTTAAGTTTCCGAATTACCAAATTCTCAAAATTCCAAATCCCTAAATTTCCAAATCTCTAAATTAACTAGATCTCTAAATCTCTAAATCTCTAAATCTCTAAATCTCTAAATCTCTAAATCTCTAAATCTCTAAATCTCTAAATCTCTAAATCTCTAAATCTCTAAATCTCTAAATCTCTAAATCTCTAAATCTCTAAATCTCTAAATCTCCAAATCTCTAAATTAACTAGATCTCTAAATTTCTAAATCTCTAAATCTCTAAATCTCTAAATCTCCAAATCTCCAAATCTCTACATCTCCAAATCTCCAAATCTCTAAATCTCTAAATCTCTAAATCTCCAAATCTCCAAATCTCTAAAACTCTAAAACTCCAAATCTCCAAATCTCCAGAACTCTAAATCTCCAAATTTCCAAATCTCCAAATCTCCAAATCTCCAGAACTCTAAATCTCCAAATCTCCAAATTTCCAAATCTCCAAATCTCCAAATCTCCAAATCTCCAAATCTCCAAATCTCTAAATCTCCAAATCTCCAAAACTCTAAAACTCCAAATCTCCAAA
The DNA here is from genome assembly GCA_945859595.2 of Megachile willughbiella. NCBI lineage: Eukaryota > Metazoa > Arthropoda > Insecta > Hymenoptera > Megachilidae > Megachile > Megachile willughbiella. The sequence continues at coordinate 8,970,255 of OX243807.1, forward strand.
TCTCTAAAACTCCAAATCTCCAAATCTCTAAATCTCCAAATCTCTAAATCTCTAAAACTCCAAATCTCCAAATCTCCAAATCTCCAAATCTCCAAATCTCCAAATCTCCAAATCTCCAAATCTCCAAATCTCTAAAACTCCAAATCTCCAAATCTCCAATTCTCCAATTCTCCAAATCTCCAAATCTCCAAATCTCCAAATCTCCAAAACTCTAAATCTCCAAATCCCTAAATCCCCGAATCTCCAAATCTTCAAATCCCTAAATCCCTTCGCATCGTAACAATTACTGAGCTTGCACTCAATTTTCCGCCAATTACACACTGTTCGATCGTCCAGTATCTTATTTTTCAATATCCACATCAATAGCACAATTCTCTTTTCCCCGGATTGTTTACACAATCCTGTAAACACGATGTTTTTAACCGAGACCCGGCAAAAAATTGATACCTTCGTTTGCAGCCATTAAAAGAACCAATAGTTCTCTCCGTTACAAGCTTTTACAGGAACCGCTCGAGTATCAAGGAGTTTTGAAACTTACACGCTTTTTTTTGCCAGCGGTGTTCGTTATCGACACGAGGAGAACAAAAAACGAAGGGAACAAAAAGCGGAACCGGATCGATGGAGTAACGGATTGCGTTAAAAGTTTGTACACGAACATGAACGCCAGAGAGGCGGAGAAAAACGCAAACAATTCGGATTCAGGCAATCAGCATACGGTTAAACGAAACTGGCAGAGGCGGGTGATTTGAATGCATGGTGATTTCGTACACCATTGTTCGATACTATCGTCGATTTCGATGGAACGATTCGCTCGGTAAATACCGGCGGAACCGCAAAATTAGTACCGATTAAAATCCACCTGGTCAAGTACCGAAATTTTCGTCTTTCGTTTCGAATTTCCGATGAACGATAGTGCTATTCATCGAATAATCGATGGATTCCATACGTTTCATGGGTTTCGATGGGAAATAATTTAAAATATTTTTCTGTTTAAAGGAGTTTGGAATTTTTACCGTGATTATACAAAATTAAAAATTAACAATTATTTGTTGTAGTCAATTGTAGTGTGATCAATTCTAGTACAAATTTACAAACTGCATACAGAAAAAATTCTAGGAAATTATAATAAACTAGTCAAAATGAAGAAAAAATACTTTAGTAACCCAACACAATTTTAGTAAAATTCTAAAATTTTGGAAGAGATGCAAAATAACTGAATAATTGCAAATATTCGAAATAACAATCCAGTTTTTATTTACAATCTCTGTCTACGTTGCTAAATAAATAGAAAATAATTATGAGATGAGAGCACGTGCAATTTATTTATCGAAATTACAATTTCATTAACGAGAAATAACGTTTGTTTATCGTGTTCGGTAGCTGTTGTACGAAACTCAAGCAAACAATCAATAATTGATAGACGTTTGATTGCCAGGTAACGATATATCCAGATTATCGTTTCCTAATTAGAACTCATCAATTATTTCAGGAACCACAGACGAAAGTTTACAAATGATTACGACAATATCCATTAAAATAATTTCAATCGAGTTTTATGGTGATTGCGGATGAACAAATAAAATACGGATAATGAATTCGTAGTGTATGGTTTGATTTTCTCTTGTAATTGCCTGAAATATTTATACTTCGTTAATGAAGTTATTACATATTGCAAAGTTATAATTTAACAATTTACTTCTACATTTCTTTCTAAATTAATAAAAATTGCATTTACCTATATAAATTTTACAATTATAATAAATTCTCTCTAATACTTTCTCTGTTCAATTATGATCTCCTATTTTATTTTCTAGTAACACGGTTAAATGTTTAAATATTTCATTTACTCGAATTCAAACATAAAAGTTCTTCAAATAAAAAAAAGCGCATATCGTTTAATTACTTTTCATCTAACATTCTCCACAATTTCATTCTGCTGCATTTTTCCACAATTTCATTCAATTCCCTCACGATTCCATTTTATTCACTGTTTTCCACAATTTCATTCCCGCTCAATTTTTTCCCCGCCATACATTATATCCCTCGTTCCGATCAGTTATTTGTCCATACCGGGCTTATGATTAATCGACACTTTCCTCGATTAATCATTCCGGCGGAAAGCAGCAAAACATAAGCTCCTTACATCGATTCTTAAGAATTCAATGCAACCCAATCGGATCTCTAATCGACGCCATTTGTCAAGTATAATGATTGTGAGAAGTCTAATGATCCTTAAAAGTGGAGCACGAGAACCTCTGACTAATTACATCCATGAGAAAAATCAATATTGCGTCGTGATGCAACAGGGCTCTTACCGCTGATTTACTATTTCAGTTTTTACAGAAATTACTATAATATTCGCACAACCTGTAAATTTATGGTACTTACAGAATTTTTGTATATCAGAAGGGTAATGACTGTAGAGAAATATTCAAAATGATTAATTGAGAAAGGAAATATTTGACGAAAAGATATTTGAACCTCTTGTCGGATCTGGTGCTTACGTTTTCCTTCCAAGGCCTGACTCAGCCGTATCTTTTCCATCGTCTCGACTTATTTATTTCGCGTGTACCAGTGTTGTTGAAGTAAAAGAGAAATTTATAGCGTGCCCGCGTGTTTCATGGTATTCGCGTCGCGGAAGTATTAAGAGCACCGCCATGCAAGAGAAATGGACTTTTATGGATCACCCCGACCAGATTTCAATGGGATGCCGCCCGATGAAAATGCATTTCCGCGATGGATCACGGAAACCAGAAAAATCTTTCTCTTTCTGTCTAGTTTCATTCTGCTCGTCTGCAAATCGTGCATCTGCTTTTTTTCTCCTTTACGCTCGCGTTTCGAACCGTGGCGAAATTTTTGGCGGTTCAATCTTTGCGAATGGAAAATCATGATACGTTTCTTTTGTCATTTATAGCTACTTTTGTCATAAAGCTACTTTTCTTAGTGCATTTGTTCGTTTATATTTAATACAGCCACTCGTTCAATATATTCAGTGAAATTATTTCGATATATTAAATGTAATTATTAATTCTACATATTAAACGTGTTCAACAGTTCAATATATTAACTGCACTTATTTGTTCAAAACCGATAAATACCCATCCTTACGTCTGCGAGTTACTGAAATTAAAATGAACGGTACAGGTACAGAAGGTAAATAGTTTAACGCGAAACAATTAACAGTATCTAATTTCTGTGGAATTCGTTCCTTTTTCCGGGAAAACGATCCCAGCAAGTTTCGCGAAACATCTGCGGAAAAGTAAGTTTTGCAGTTCGCCGTAGAATTCGCGAGACTGGCAAGTTCGCTGTTACGTGACGATTTTTCTGCTGAACTTTGAACACGGGTTTGGCGGAGCAACGTTTAACAGGCACTTTCGTATCCGAGCACCGTTTGAAATATCTTTGTTAATTAAGAAGCTGGTCGGTGAATCTGCGAACAGAGTCTTAGTCGATCGTTCGCTCGTGATTCCGCTGCTTTTTAACGAGCTCGGTACAGACGGGAACAAATCTAACTTCCCTGGACAAAATATAATAACGAATCTAAAATACAAAACCGTATAAATTTAAAGACCGTCGATCGTTGTCCTTACACAAAATAACGCAACATTGCACCCGAATGTAGAACGATAACAATAAAAGTGGCCGTTACGTTTAAAGTCGGTTAAAACCGTGGAGCGAATCGTGTTACCCGCCACGAATTTAGAAGCGCAATTTGAATTCGTGAGACTTCTTTCGGCGACGTATCGGTGTCGGGATGTTCATTGTAATGCTGCACCTTCGCAAATTCAGCCGTGGAATCGTTATTAGAGGGACTCTCGCTCTGACAATGGGCTACAAGCAAATAATTTTGTCTTTAATCCCCGGCTTGTTCGGCGGAATGCAAAATTTGTAGGATGAGATGGACTTACGTTGGAAGATTAAATGGTAATTTAAATTCATGCCAGTATTTCTCTTGGGATCTCCACAAACACTTGTCTACGTTCTGTTCTTTAAAATGTAAATGAATTGTTTTTTTTCACTACCGTTTGATCTCTTGTTGACGTTCTTACCATTCTGAAAGTACGTCTTTCGTTGCTGTTACTCCTTTCTCATTTAAGGAATTCTTTATTTGGGAAGATAGTGTCTCAGAATATTACAGAGACCTCCAAGTTTCTAGTGATACCTTAACGGAAAATTTGTGGACGATAGACTAAAATTAGATCAACGTTTTATTTTTGAGGTCTTCTATTTTTTATTTGCAAATATTGGAAGAATGTTGGAAGGTAATTTTGAGAGATTTCGCTATCTTTCGTATATACCACTAGTCTACTCGTCTCCATCTAATTTTTCAGAATTAGAATCCACAAAGTGGTTCTGTGGTCCGAGAACTTGATCTTGGTAATTTGATACCTTGACAATGTGGTAACTTTATAATCTGATACCTTAGTAATATGATACCTTGACAATTGGATAACTTGGTAATATGATACCTTGACAATTTGGTCACTTGGTAACTTGATATCTCGGTAATTTGATACCTTGACAATTGGATAACTTGGTAATCTGATATCTTGGTAATATGATACCTTGACAATTGGGTAACTTGATAATCTGATATCTTGGTAATATGATACCTTGACAATGTGGTAACTCGGTAATCTGATATCTTGGTAATATGATACCTTGACAATGGAGTAACTTGATAACTTGATACCTTGGTAATTTGATACCTTGTCTTATATCTTTCGTATATACCAGTCCACTACTAGTCTCCATCTAATTTTTCAGAATTAAGAATCCACAAAGTGGTTCCGTAAGTACCCGAGAACTCAATTCATAGCAACCAGGTAGAAAGCAATCGGAATAACAGCAACCACGCAATCGGTACAGAAACAATTGTAACCAAAAAAAAAAAGAGAAAAAAGTGGCATTTAGTTCGCGTGCCAATAGGGAGAGCCGAAAAAACTGGGCACGTTTGCGGAATAGCGTTGAAATCGTCAGGCGCGATACGAATTTCGCGAAATTGTCCAGCCACATTTGCGTGGACGGGCTTCGTTTAAAGTTTAGTCGGGATTCATCCCGGTCGGGCAACAATTTTCGCTTTGAAGAGATATGGTGACGAGCCCCGACGATTATCTCGTCACGCAGCGGTGATTTCTATCCGATGGCCTCGTCCGGAGGCAACATTTTTATCGGGCCAATCCCTCTTTCTCTACCTGCGAGGACAATGGACAAATAATTCGACAAGAGATCGAGGATTCGTTCTTTCTGGGTCGTAATACTGGCAGGGAATGTTGGAATGCTGAGGGAATGGTGAGAGAAATCAGGGAGCAGTTACTCTAGCTACTTGATTGATTGCGAGTTTTTAGGTTTTTGGATTTGTAGATCTCTTTATTTCTAGATGTCCTGTTTTCTAATTTCCCAATTTCCCAACTTCCAAATTCCCAAATATCCCAAATATCTCAATTTCTAAATATCCCAATCCCAAAATTCCCAAATTCGCAAACACCCAAATTTTCAAGCACGCAATTTCACAAAATCCCAAGATCATTACATCACTATAAATAAATGAACGTCGCATTCAGCCCTCATTCCACTCATCAGAGAAGTCATTTTCGTGCCAAGCCTGCGTACCTCATGTAATGTTCATATTCATCGATCATCATTTTTCGACGTCGTAAATATTAATAATTTTTAATGAATTTTTAGTCCGGTTCTCGTTACATTCGTCCGTTCGTAAATGAACATTGGAAATCGCAAATATCAATTTACTTTCGATTCATTTTGTTTGCAAGCCCATGCTTATTCATCGCGAAATGATTACGTTTTCCAGATGATAAATCTGACGAAATGTTATCTTTTATTCATATCATATTTGACTCTCATATTCGTTCGTGCACGAATATTCTTCACGTAACTAGAGGCTTTTAATAATAATTTGTAAATTGCGTTCTCGTTCTTTTCGAGTATTTCACTCTGATTTTGATTAAACGAGCAGTCATAGTACAAAGCAGTGAACTAATGTAATTGAACCTAACCTCATCTGATGAAATTTAACCTAGCTCAACCAAACATAACCTAACATAACTTTAATGTACTTCTAATTTAATCTCGTTTAAATTTACAGTAACCAAATTTAAGCTAACAAAATCAAATTTAACAAAACCAAAATATAATGCAAAGTTCATTGAACAAATCATAACGTAAATAAATGTAATCAAATCTTATTTAAATCTACCGTAATCAAATTTAAGCTTACAAAATCACATCAAATTTAAGGAAACCCAAGTATAATACAATCAAAAGTCAGTTAACGTTATCAAAGTCACTTATAACATAACCAAATTTAGTTTAACCTGATCTAACCTATATTTTGTACGATATGCACATATCGCAATAGTAGTGTCGTTAAAATATGTAAACGACGTAACAGATAAGCATGAAAAGCGCACATTAGATTAATAGATGATAGGTATGCGATAGAACAAAAGTCGATCACTATTAATTGATAGTAATTAATAATACCGTTTCAATGAGGCAGGCTCGTTAATATATGTATTGAACGGGCCACGGAAAATAGCAGCGGCTGTCGAATGGATTTATGCGTCGCCACGCGACAACCACAAATTAAGATCGAAACAAAAGCCCGGTGACAGCGACATATTTCGATGTTACACGTTGTCAAAATGAAACAGCGGCGAGTTCGCAAAATGATAATGCATCGGGATACACGGTTTCCGTAACATTCGCGTGCAGCGTGCATTCTGGATGCCGATAGTAACAAAAGAACTGCGGTAATAAATGGTAATCATCATAGATCAACTTCTCGGAGGATTTGACAGGAAAGTTTGGTCGAGTTGATTTATGGCTTTCGTATATGACATTTCCGGGACGTAGAAATTTACCTATCAGTTGATTCGTGTTGATGTGTTGAGTAATTTCATGGGCTCATTATAGTTAATTGCTGTTTAATATGTTACTGCAGTAATGTTTCGGAAAGTTAGAAAATTGGTAAGTCAGAAATTAAGAAATATGAAATGTTGAATCTCTTGGCAATTAATAAAAATGTTTTAATCCAAAGTTCAACAATTTCAAACGAGATCTTACAGACGATTGTTTAACGATTCGATTCGTGTCGAGGAAAGCTCTATTGCGATTAAATTGAATCCGACGAACGCGATTGGAAATTGAAACGTTCAGAATGGTATTGGTCCACCTTAACGACACAACTAGTACCGATAACTAAATACATATACAACGAACGAAAAACGTTCTACCCTGTAATTCGCCCTCGAATCGATTTCCACTGACGATAGAACAAAAAACGTTACATCAGAACGTTTCTTTATTTGTATTCGTCAATGACCACATATTCTACTTTTTTACTTTTTATGCGAGATCGTCTGCATATTCGCTGACAGAGAAAATTTCATCGACTTGATTTTATACTCTTTATACAGTTTTGTATTGTTTTACTTTTACCTAGACTTCGTTAATATTTCATGGTGCACGAGAATTTGCAAAGTTAAATTGATTTCAATTTTAAATTGTTCGTTTGATAAAAGAACTGCGATGTAAGAAGGAATTTTTATTTGATTGGTCTTCGAATGTTTGAAAATTTAGAAGTGGAGGAATAAGAAAATTTGATAGTTTGGCAAAGTGGAAATTTCGTAATTTAATAGGTTCAGACTTTGACAAGTTGATAATTTAATAGTTCAAGATATTGGTAATTTGATACCTTGACAAGTTGGTAACTTGATAATTTGATATCTTGGTAATTTGATACCTTGACAATTGGACAATTTGGTAATTTGATATCTTGGTAATTTGATACCTTGACAATTGAACAACTTGGTAATTTGATATCTTGGTAATATGACACGTTGACAATGTGGTAACTTAGTAATTTGATATCTTGGTAATTTGATACCTTGAAAATTTGGTAACTTGATAACTTGACATCTTGATAATTTAACAATTTGAAGATCTAACCTCAAAAAGTATACAAAATAAGAAAATAAAAAATGTACCAACAAAGAAGTTCCATAATTTAATAATTGCCAAATATAAAAATATCAAAATGAAGCCCAATAATACAAAAATTGAAGAATCCTCAAATTCAGAAATGTCGAAAATTCTTCCAACAAGATAAACAGCACAAACTTGTCATATACCAATATCGAAAGAAATTCAATCAGCCAGTAAAACTTGGGCCATAAAACAGCAATTAATTAGCGGTCCTTCAAGACTCCTGGAGTTGTCGAAGAAAGTTGTACAAGAACAAGGATTTTTCCCCGAGGGGCAAAGATTTTTCGTGCCTCATCGGCTTATTGCCGAACTAAGATCGTTATTCAATGCGGTCAGATCGAATTTCGTAGGAAAATCCTTTGTAACTTTCCCGCTCGAACGTAAACTTCCGCCATGAATTGGAACAAAACGGAAAGTCAGGGGCTGTTTCGCGGTGCTTTTCAGTCGACAAAGGAACCGTTCAACCTCTTCTCGTCCACTCGTGTAACTCGCGATTCCACTTTTCCGTCGATTTTACGATCGTTCGAGTGAGCGTATCGAGTCGATCGTCCACGCCCTCGTCTCGGTGGAAAAACGAACCTCCGTGAACGTTTCGAAAAATCGTTTACGTTCGCTGCAATTTAACGAGGGTGGATCGAGAGCTTTCGAATTACACTGGAACTTTCAGCATCTGAAATGTCTTTTATCGAAATGTGCTATCGTTCGAGTGCTACGTTTCCACTTTTTTTCTGCAACTTACAAAGGAACCTAAGGGTCCAACTTTTTGGCGATACTTTTCCTTGCAAGAATCTACATACATGACCTTTTTATATGCACACGGTAAAATGATATGCAAACATAAATTTATTTACATGAAAATTGTTTTCATGCTTTATTTAAAACAATTGGACAATGTTTTATTTAAATCGTGTTTCTAACAACTGTTTTAAATTATGTAAATTAAACTTGTACTATTGTTTATTGAACATGTACGTTGATTATATTTTTTGGTTGTTTTGTTGCAAATGAAATTATGATGTAACACAATCTCTTAAATAAATTTTTTAAACAAATTCCTGAAAAAGAGATGAATATCAAAACGTTTATCTAAATAATGTCACAAAGTTATTTAAATAATGTAACAATCATCTAATTTTGCGACTAACCTAATAAATAGTCAATTTATCTAAATTCTTCAAGTATGTTACAATTGTTACAAGTGACTTTTCCCCGACATTTTCCTAACAATACATGCTCCGAATATAAAATAAGAAATGCAGAGGACATTGAATGGAAATCAATAATCGATGCAAGCAGTTTTCGCCAGAATATTTGTTGGAAGTGTTTCGTGTCGTCCGATCTGAAAGACAGGACCCTATCGATTCTCCCGGAAACGCTTCGAGACGATCTCTCGCGCAAATGGTCGCGCGAAAAAGGAGCAAACAATAGATATCCTGCGAAACGCGGAAACCACTTTCCTACGCTTTCGTCTACGAAGGACGGTCTCGTTCCTTCGAGGATACGATGCAACGCGTTGAATAATTGAGAACCCAATTTCCCCGTTGAAAAACCCGCGTATCGGACGAGAGACACGCTTCCCCTTTTTCCTGCGTCGTTGTCCCGCCATTTTCTTCTCTCGTGATCCACGGCGCATCCGCTTCTCTTTAATCTAACGAATTCGATCGACATTCTTTAATCACTACATTACTATTTATTTGTTACACAATTTTTAAGCTTGTCATACATTTCGTTTCGGAATTCAGGATTTAGAAAATTGAATTTTATTAATTTTGACGAAGAGTCTTGGGCAAGGTTAAAATAATTAATTTTAATTTAATTGTCAGAATTTTTTGGTGAGTTTGAACACTTTTCTGTCTACAGTTTTATTTCGTTATTTTACTATTTTTAAATATGTTCGTGTTTTTGTTAATTTAGTTGTGATCAATGGTATTACAATATTAAAAATATCAGTAAAGACATCTATAATATATTTGTTGCAGATGAAGTACAGAAAAGTAATTTGATACGTTTATTAAGTTTAGTATTAAATAAATGACAATAAACCTTCACAAGTTTATACAATTATTACAAGAACTAGAAGTTTCAACACTTCTTTTCCACTTTTAAAAATTGCCACCCCTAAAATGATAAATTTCAAACATCTTCCTAAAATATAAATTTCAAAAATTATTCTGTGTCAATTATTTAAAAATCTACTATCATATCTTTTATTTTCTTCTTACAATAAAATTTTAACTGAATTAAACTTGCAAGATTAACCCCTTCTGGAATTCTTTAAATCACAATTTTTGCGTCCTTTCTGTTCTATGTTTTACATATATCTGTTTATTATTAACAAAAAGAGATTACAGAGATTACAGAGGAGATTCATAGGTAAATTTTTGGAAAGACAAACGAAGGAACTGTACGGAACGACGCGCTTTATATCGAGTTCCATCGCTTGGTTTTCGGTTAACGAGTTCACTACGGTTCGTTAGTTTGATACATGCGCGACTGATTTAAAGGGGATGAGGATTTCCGAAAGAACTGGATAATCATTATAATTGGAATATTTTTGGAAGTTCCGTAACTTCTCGGCGAGAAATTTTTTCAGAAAGATAACGAGACTCGATTTCAGTGGAACGTGATTAAATTTCAGGAAACCTTTAAATTAAAATATGAATTTCTGACTTTCTTGGAAACTTTGAACTTCGACCTTTCAACGTTTTAATCAATATTTACTGGATTTTCTACAGAATTTTGTATGCTGTTTAACCCCCTATATTTTTGAATGTTAAAGAAAAAGAATAATGCAACGTTAAAAAATAATTCAAGTAAAACTGTAAATCGCGATCAGATGAACAATAAATTCTCCAGGAAAGAAGCCATTAACCTGAGGTGCTCATAAATTTTAAACGCACAATAAATTCCTGCAAAATGCTTCAATTTCGTCGAAGAATATTTTCCAATATTCCCAGCATTTTTGAAAGTATTGAAAATGCAAGATATCCGAAGTCCAAATCTGAGATTTCTAATTTCTGATCATTTTTGTATCTTGCTGATGCAACAAAAATTTATTAATATTTCACCAGTCCGCAAACAATTTGAAGCTTCTAAAAAATTCATCAGAGCTTTAAAAGCTTGGCGAGGGCAACGATCCTTGAAAATCATCCCCCGTTAATTCACGAGTCTTGTCGTCTTCTCATTAAGCCGCATCGATTTAGCGAGAAAGTCTCGTCCGCAATTACCGCACCGCCATCTTCTAATTTCGTATAATTGTGCGTATCGCGACGCGTTTCCCCATAATAAACACGTCCCTGGATCTCCTCCTCGAAAAGCAACGAAATTGGAGGCAGTGACCGTGAAAATTCAGTCGCGGATTTCTGCCAAGGGTGTTCTCGACCCCAAGCGAAAAAACACCGCGGCGAAATGTACGCTCGGGGTGCAGCGAACGGAGGGTGGCTCTGGTGGGGGGGTCGGTGGGCAAAGGGGTGGCGAAAGAAAGTGAGAGGAACACGAACGAAAGCGAGAGGACCGGTGAAAGTGAACGTTATATAGAACATGGGGGTGCAAAATGGAAATAGAGGGGTGCCGCGAGTTGACGAGGGGTGCAACGGACATCCTACGGTAGGCGTGTCTCCATATTAGGTTTTAATCATTCAGGGGATGAAATTTTAGGCACGGAGGCGTGGTAGTCTGCTCTTCTGCCGGCTACACCCCTTCCTGAACGCAGCTTCGTCGAGACAGTATCTCTATTTTTGACGCACCTGATCACGCAACGATGTTAGGGGTTGAAAAACACTTCGTCATATGGTTTTCTTCAAGTTTATTATACAATTGTATTATAATATTATTTAACTAACTGTACTTGAATTATCTTGATGCATTAATTATTTTGACGAAATTATTGTTTGGACTGAAAAGAATTTCTGACGCTCTTCTTTGAAAGAGGGTGAAGTTCTTGATATGAAATCTACATTTTCGCAAGTACTTCAAGTTAAACTTTTCTTCAAGTTTATTATAAAATTGTATTATGGTATGAATTAACTAATGTTACTGTTCTTGTTGAATTAATTATTTTGATGGAATTATTGTTTGAACTGAAAAGAATTTCTGACGCTCTTCTTCGAAAGAGGGTGAAGTTCTTGATATGAAATCTACATTTTCGCAAGTACTGCAAGTTCTATAGCTTTCTTCAAGTTTATTATAAAATTGTATTATGGTATGAATTAACTAATGTTACTGTTCTTGATGAATTAATTATTTTGATAAGATTATTGTTTAAACTAAAAAGAATTTGTGCTGCTTTTCATCGAAGAATGATGAAACTGTAACGAAATCTACATCTTCGCAAGTATTTCATGTTTATCGTAAAATTACCATAGTAATTAACTAACCTTAATTAAGCTTCTTAATCTTAGCATACAACGTTACAACGTTAGAATTTATTAACGTGATACTAAAATTTCCAAAATTTCTCCAATATTATTTATTTAACATTGTTTATTATAAAAGGTAAAATAGTATTATACAATTAATTTATTATAAAGTGTACAATAGTATTATACAATTAGTTTATGTACGATAATAAAAATTTTTTAATTTTCTACATTTTCAAAGTTAGGGTGTAGTGGTTAATTGGTACGAAATTCTTTGTCGGAGTGTCGCGCATCAACTTCTGAACTTCAACCCCTACCAGTTTCCTATAACCACTTTCCGGAAGTGTTCAGAACGGTTAGAGAGTAATAGAATGTTACCAACTTACTGCTGGACAAGTTCCCAGAACTTCCAGCACCACTGCATGTCACTTGCTATCGAAAATCGTGTACGAAGATCCTAGAAACATCCAGCTCGTGGAACTCTGAAAACCCCTTGAACTTTTAATGCATTAGAATATTGGTTTCCCATCAATATTCACCCTCTGACTGACAGCTTCTGAAATTCTTCCAACTCACTTTTGTGGTTCTTTCTTGTAGTAATAAAAGCAAACGTGCTATACTCAAAGTTTGAATATTGGTAAAATAATTTATTGAACACTTTATAAATTCGTATATTTTACATTTTATACGATCGATGTTAAAATTAAGTGACAGAGTCTTGAATTATTAAAAAGGTGTCCCTAGGGTGCATATTATCAGATAATTTATTTAAATGGTTCTCAATTTTTGCATTTTTTTAGATGAAATCGTGAAATTGAGTGACAGGAATCTTGAATTATAGAAAAGATCATATCTAAAGAGTCTATATGAGATTTATTAAAAATTATTTAATTTGAAGATTTCGTTAAAATTGCAAAATTAATTACAATGAAAACCCTTGAATAATATTAAATATCTAAATACATTACATACTAAGATAATTTATTAAGAACCTTTTAATTTCTATATCTCCCATTTTAAATAATTAAATTTTTCACTGAAATTGTAAAATAAATTAACGTAAGAAAGTTGAACAGATTATAAACACGATATGTTAAAAAATCGTGTACCAATGTTGAAATAAGTGATCAAAAATTGTTTGATGTTTACTTTTCAATTATTAATGTCGTAAACTGTTTCCAAAGCTCAGTTTACGTGATATAAAGCTCCTTGAACGTTGCAACGCAAGCTCATAGCTTGTCCGGGGTCATGAGAAGACGGTCGTCGGAAAAAAGTCTGCAAACCCAAGTAATCTGCAGTAAATTTCTCTATGCTGCGATGGTCTACTGCAACTACGTAAGCCGCCCCGTAGATTTACGTTATCTCGCGATCTTAAGTTGCGATTTATAATCTTTCGGCCTCCTCGGTTTCGTTCCTTCGCGAAATTATTTGCACCCCGCGAGAGGGATGCTTTTTTAACATCGAATAGAATGTGATATTTCAACACTGCTATGAAATTTTGCTAAATTCCTAAATTTCTAAGTTTGCTGAATTTCCAAATTCTCAAATTTTCAAATTTCCAAATTCCCTAAATTCATAAATTCCTAAACTTTCAAGTTTTCTAATTACCAAATTCTCTAAATTCCCCAATTTTCCAAACTCTCAAATTTCCAACTCCTAAATCCCTAAATTTCCAAATTTCTAAACACCAAATATTGCAACTCCCCAATTCCTAAATTTCCAAATCCCTAAACTCCCGAGTTTCCAAATTCCCAAATTCCTAAACTCCTAAACTCTCAAATCCCCAAATCTCTAGATTTTCAAATTCCCAAATCTCCAAATCCCTAGATTTCCTAATTCTTAAATCTCCAAATCCCTAGATTCCGAAATTCTCAAATCCCTAAATCCCTAGATTCCCAAATTCTCAAATCCCCAAATACCTAGATTCCCAAATTCTCAAACCCCAAAATCCCTAGACTTCCAATTTCTCAAACCCCAAATCCCTATATTTCGTAATTCTCAAATCTCCAAATCCCTAGATTCCGGAATTCTCATATCCCCAAATCCCTAGATTCCCAAATTCTCAAATCCCCAAGTACCTAGATTCCCAAATTCTCAAACCCCCAAATCCCTAGATTTCCATTTTCTCAAACCCCAAATCCCTAGATTAACTAATTCTCAAATCCCCAAATCCTCAAATTCCCAAATTCTCAAATCCCTATATCCCCAAATTCCTAACCTTAGAAATTAAAAATTACTAAATTCCTAAATATCTAAATCCCTTAATTCCTCTAAAATCTAAAAATCACCAATATCCCTAAATCCCCAATATCCCTAGATTACTAGTATCTCCACCTTTCCAATATCCCTATATCTACCAAACCCTACTTACATTTACCTAAACAATTTCCCAACACTAACTCCAAACATTCCTCAATCTCCACCCTCTATTTTCACCCTCAATTTATCCTCAATCTCCACCGTCCAAAATTCCAAAAAATCCCCACATCTGTACCCCACATTGCACATGACTATAGAATATCAAAGAAGTCCTCTCTAAAGTTTCTCCCAGTGGAACGTCAAACGTTGAGGGTGCATCCAAACGTCGAATTTAATACCGGCGCACAAGACACCGTTTAGGACAGAAGATTTTTCAACAGAATTCGAGGCTGTCCAACGATATACGAGACGTTTGGTAACCCTGTTTCAGTATTCACGCGAACTTCTTGACTAAATTGAAATTCTGGATTTAAGGCCGACGTAAAGTTACGTCGAGTAAACGTGCTCGTCTGCTCTCCTTTACGGAAAGGGACATTCGCAAGATTTCGAGCGGAAGCAAATTCGACCTCTCTTTTCTCTACGATTTCTCCTTCTTTTTTTTCCTTCTTTTGAGACGCAAAGAAAATTAAAAGATATTCACGAGCTTCCACGACGTGTTTCGAGCGCGCGAAATCTTCTCCGCGAAGGGAAATTTCGGAGGAGTCCATCTTAGCGGACTTCGGAAGACAAAATGGCGCCCCGACAAATGAGACGGCGATGCTAAGTTGTAAATCTTTAAGAGGATCTCCGCGTTTTTAGAATCGCTTCGGAAATGGAATTTCGAAGGGAATTCATTTTAAACTTTGCTTACTTCCCTTCTCTCTGGGTTATCATCGAGCTTCGGAGTTTCGCTCGAATGCCATTCAATCTCCGCCGACAATAAGACGATTTATATGGCACAGATTTGTCATACGATTTGGATAAATTGTTCTTTTCTTCGGTTTGCGAGGTTTCGATTGATTTCATTCGTTCGAACTGCTGTTCTTGTAAACGACTTTACTAAGCGATTGTTTGAGAAGGGAAATGTGACTATTTATTACCAGAAATATGAAATTCATTTATTTTGATAAATTTGTATGTTCATAAATTTACAAATGCATTGTAGAGAAATGTTTTGATGTAACTATTAGTAGAAGTATAAAATTAATTAATTTTGATAAATTTGTACGTCAATTTGCAAATTGATTTAAAAAGCTAAGTGAAGTTTTGGAGTTATTAATTACTAGAAGTATGAAATTAATTAAGTTTGATAAATTTGTACATCCACCAATTTGCAAATCAATTATTTAGAAAACTAAGTGAACTTTTGATGTACCTATTAATAACTAGAAGTATGAAATTAATTATTTTTGATAAATATGTACATCCACCAATATGCAAATCGATTGTTTAGAATGGTAAATGAAATTTTGATGTCCATATTCATTACTAGAAAGAGCACGATAATCATTAATACAAAGGAAAATACTGGAGAATAATTATAATCCCTACAAACTCATTAATGCTAAAAAGCAAACCTGCATTCCCATCGTAATATGTTGTGTAATATCAGCACGTATAGAAGTGCGAATTTGCAATGGATTAAACGCTACATCGAGCATAAAATACGATTTATTAATTATGTGTGCACATCGTTAACAATACACGAAATTAACATGATAATTAATAATGATAGTGCTAATAAATTGAACCAATATTATTTGCAATTTTTAAATCCATTTTTTCAAACTCAATTATAACACATTTATCGAATCTCATTTATTTCGTCTTTAAAATTTATACATTTCTTTAACTTTAACATTATTTCCTTTACTATTATTTATATTGTGAAATAACTTCATTTTTCTAAATTACTTTATATTTTTAAATTATATTATTATTCGTATTTCGAACATAACCTCAAAACTTAGATATCTTCAACTCTTAAACTAACTCTTAAACGACATATGAATATTTGTATAAACAGATTTATTGCAACAGTGTTATTAAAAACAAGATTTGTAGCACGACATAAAATTTTTGTACTGCGAATAAAATTATATTCGACAGTAAATCAACAAATATCAAAACGCAGTATCGAACACAAAGCAAAAAGATTCCTCGTCCACTTTCACCCATTCACTAAAGCACCAATCATGTACAATATTTAATCCAGCCACAAGTTTCATTCATCACAGTCCACCCTTTCAACGGTTCTCCTATTCGTTTGTATGACTCTCCCAATTCCCGATTGCCGGAAAATTCTCTTGAAAAAATTCAATTTTTCCTTCTTTGATCGTAATCTGGTTTTCGAACGCGTT
The DNA here is from genome assembly GCA_945859595.2 of Megachile willughbiella. NCBI lineage: Eukaryota > Metazoa > Arthropoda > Insecta > Hymenoptera > Megachilidae > Megachile > Megachile willughbiella. The sequence goes on from OX243807.1 coordinate 8,987,218, forward strand.
TCAAAAACATCATAAAATGAATTTCATGAACAACGGATGTATTGAAGAAAGTGGATTTATTGTTTTCGAATCAAATAGCGTTGTTGACAGTGGATTTATTTTGGAGATTTGTATATACGCGGATTATAGACTTTGGATTCTGTTATTTGTGGGTTTGTTGAGTTGGGGATTTCTGGATTTCTAGGTTTCTACATTTCTACACTTCTACATTTCCAAATTTCTAAATTTCTATATTTCTAGATTTCTAAATTCCTAATTTTCCAAATTTCTAAATTTCTAAATTTCCAAATTTCCACCTCCCCAAATCCCTAAATTTCCAAATTTCCACCTCCCCAAATCCCTAAATTTCCAAATTTCCACCTCCCCAAATCCCTATATTCCCATATTTCCATCTCCCCAAATTCCTAAATCCCCAAATTTCCACCTTCCTAAATTCCTAAATCCCCAAATACCCAATTCCCCAAATTTCCACCTCCTCAAATTCCCAAATCCCCTAATTTCCACATTTCCAAATTTCTACCTCCCCAAATTTCCACCTTCCCAAATTCCTAAATCCCCAAATTTTCACCTCCCCAAATTCCTAAATCCCCAAATGTCCACCTCCCCAATTCCCCAAATCCGCAAATCCCTAAATTCTAAATTCCTAAATTTCTACATTTCTGAATTTGGCATATTTCTAGATTTCCACATTTATAAATTTCCACATTTATAAATTTTTAAACGTCTCTATATTTCTGGATATCTATATTTCCAGATTCCCTCATTTCTACATTTCCACATTTCTCAATTTCTCCACTTCTGGATTTAGACATCTCTATATTTCTAGATTTCCGTACCTTCCAGATTCCCACATTTCTAGATTTAACGTTTCTACATTTCCGGATTTCTCTATTTTTAAATTTCCCGTTTCTAGATTTCTCCCAAACTCAAATATTCCACTTCTTATTTATTTCCTTGTTTTGTTCCGATATACCCATCACTACTTTAACCTCTCCATTAGCTACACCAAGAAGCAGTCAAAAATTTTGTTAAGTCGCAATTATATTTTGAACAAATGTTACCAAATATTTTCTCAATATTTACATTTATTATTTATAGCTCCAAATAGTTGATCCGAATACTTTAAATTAGATTGGTAAACAAATTCTTAAAGAATACAACTAATAGACTCATATGGTAAATACGTCATCCACATGTGGCAGCTCAAGTGTTAAACAATCTCTTTTCCATGGAAGCCCTTTCATTTCAAGCACAATAATTTTTATCAAATTTTGATCATGTGATGTTTATTGTTCATCCTATGGTATTTATTTATCATATATTATATTATTCATATGATAATTTTTATCAAATAAACTATTGTAAACGTCCTTTTGCTGACACTTATACTTTAGGGTAGTAAATTAAAGTAAGAAAATTATACTATTAAACTAAAGCATACTAATAAGGTCGGGTGTGTTGGTAATTTTATGGATACCTGACCAACAGACCCTGTCCTAGGTCATGTACATCCTCGACCAAGAAGCTTTTCATTTTGAAAAGCAGTTCAGGAAAAGTTACCGTTCCTCGTTAAACATCGTCTACACTTATACAATACATTTATATTCGACATCCCTAAACTATATTCCGACTTCAACCCTATATCCCGGGGCAAAGGAAATGACCGAAAAGTAATTCGATTGTCCGCGTTAAACGAGATATTGTAGTCGAAACAATGTATCAACTGGACCGTCGTACGGTGTAGATCGAAATCGTCCATTTTCGATTAATTAAACAAGCGTGAAAGCGGGAGGAGAAGCTTGTGACCCGCAGCGAGGAGTGCACGTGACTGGTGCAGCAAGCTGGTAGAGAAAGGGAGCCGCTGAACTTCCGGAAGTTTGGCCGCCGTTAAATCCTCGTTACCACGAAGATTAATCCGTCCCGGTTGGCGCCGCGAGGTCCGAACTCTTACCACGTAACAGGACGTGTAATGCGTGCAATTCATCAAAAGGCAATTATTAATTCCGCGGGAACTGGCCCCTCCAATATCTCAACGGCCGGATACCAAGCAGAACGCGAAGCCGCCTTAGCACTTCCGGTTACCAGACGACCAGCTTGATTAAATTTGCTTTAGATTTCACCCTCTTGCTAATCGAATACTTACATTTTTAACAGCAGATTTTTACGCTTTCAGATATTCAACCCTGAGGTACTTTTGCTGTCGGATGAACTTTCTAGTTCAAAAGTTTCATGATCTTTTTCGGGTTATTAACTGTTTTTCTATTGTAGACCCTTGCTGTTACTTAGAGCCTAAGTGCCCGTTGTCAACTTTATGAGGGTAACAGGCCTTTTTGACCTGGGTCAATTATGTCCTTGCTGAGGAGCTTTCCTTTTTGGGAAACGGTTGAGGGAAAGGCAGTTAGTTCCTCGTTAGAGTCACATCTTTAAATATGACTCTTACATACTTAGTAATTATTTAGAAAACCCCCTACACTATGTTTGTACATCATACACTGCTTCGGTTGAAAAATATTTATTTTTCACTTGTTATCAAACAAGCCAAGAGGTTTATTATTCATTTATTTCACAAGTTATGTTGACACTAAATGTCTGCAAGTATACATTACACACCTACTTTGAAATTAAAAATTACCTTGAAAAATAAATGCATAAGGGATAAAACAGAGATTCATGTTACATTAAGGTATTGAACAAAATTTGAATTTTATTATTTATCTAGTAACTAGAAAATTTTCACATTGCATCTGAGTTATGTAAATAAAGGCGCACGAAGAGGGTTCAAAAAGATGCAAATTGTTAGGATTCGTTGACCCCGGTGTTTCAGGGATATTATTTGAGAAACTTGAGAAACGAAGGCAATGAAGGGGGGGTGTCGATGCGAACTCGAATCTGAAGAAGCGTTCGTCGAACAAGGGTGAAATTGCTAGAGGCGTTCAAGACCCAACTAATTCCGCCACTTTATGCGACAGTGCAGCGTTACACGAAACACGAGCAGTCTCGTTCCCGTGGCAGACTTTCGCGTGAAATATCTGTCTGCATCGAGAATTGTTGCGATATTTCGCGATATCACGCAACATCGTGCGAACGACCCCGGAGAGCTTATCGATTTCATTCTCTCCCTTTCGTTTGCGCGTCAAAACGATAAAAATCTGCGGAATTTTTTAACACCATGCATACTATATGCGATACGGAAAATGAAATACTGTGCTCGTAATTCGAAGAAAGTGGAGTAAAGGGGAAATGCGATATGAATTATTTCATGGGGTTTTTTTAGGGTGATAATTTTATAATCGTTTTGCGGGCGAGGATATGTTAATGTATGAATTAACAAGTATAATATTTATAATATTATTCTAGTATAAAATTCTTAAAATCATATGAAGTTACAGTTCAAAAATCTTTAAAACCCAAAAATAAAATAAAATCCATTAAATATCTAAAACCTCTAAATTCCCCAAAATTCATAAAATCTATAAAGTCCATAACATCCATAAAATCCATTAAGTATTTAAAATCTCTAAATTCCCTAAAATTCATAAAATCCATAAAATCCATAAAATCCATAAAATTCATAAAATGCATAAAATCCCTCAAATCCATAAAATCCATAAAATCTCTAAAATTCCTTAATGTCTCTAAAACCCCTAAATTCTCTAAAATCCATAAAATCCCTAAAATTAATCAAACCTATAAAATCCATAAACTCACTAGAATCCCTAAAATCCCTAATATTCCTAAACTCCCCAAAATTCCTAAACTCCCTAAAATTCTTAAAATCCATAAAATCCCTAAAACTCCTAAAATCCTTAAATTTCCTTAAAATTCTGAATTGCTAAAATCTTCAAATTCCCTGAATGCAAAAAATCTGCTCCAAGAACATCTTAAGAAAAATGACTAAAAAGAGAGAAAGTGGATATCGAAAGAGAAAGTGAAAGATCTTAAACAAGGAAACAACACTAGATCAAGAAAGCACGTGTAAAATAAATGGAAGTGGTAAATGGATGCCGATGCTTGCAGCGAGCAAGTAGAAAAAGGATCGATTAAAACAATAGAGGGGAAAAGTTGGCGCAAAAGTAGGAGCTGATAAAGAATCTGTAATCTGAGCGAGAGGATGAAAAAAGCAGCGATTAACTTAAAGCAGAGGAGGAAAAAGTTAAGTAACAGCGAAGTAAGAAGAGCACCGTAGCTTCCTTTTCCCTGAAACAGGACTCGCTAGGTAAAAAGATGAAACATCGCTGAAAATGAGAGAGTAGATAATAACGAGAAGTCAGAGGAAAAGAGGAGTCGAACGGAAGGAAGGGAGGAAAAAAAGAGGACGAAGTGGAAACGAAAAGGAAAGGAAGCAGATAAAAGTAACGAGCGAACGGGGATGAAAAAAGAGGGTGAAGTCGAACGGAAAAAGAATCTGATAAGAAAGAAACGTGTGGAACAAATAAAGATAACGAGAATGGAAGAGCTTTAGAGTCGCGTAGGTGATATAGTGGGGTCGTTAATCTGGAAGTTCTTATAGCGGACAATTTTGAGGTTCAAAAAAGGTATTCAAAATTTTGGAGTTACCAATGTTCTTTTAATTCCTTCTCTCAAAATTGCAGAGTCAAAATAACGAGGTACCATTTCCAGGTACAAGCATTCTACAATTGTAAAATTTCCAATTGCAAAATGGGGTGGTTGGTTTCAAAGTACCTGAGATTTTAGAGTTGAAACATTTCGAATTTCTAAAATTCTGTGATAACAATATTTTGACATTGTACAAATTTGAAAATATTAAAGTCACAAAGTTCGAGGTTTCTTAATAATAGACATCTCAAAGTTCCAAATCCCTAGAATTATAAAATTCGAAAGTTTCAGAACACTAAAGTTGTAAAATTCTTATTTCAAAGTTCGTACCTTCTAACATTCTGAAATTCTAAAATTCTAAAATTCTCAAATGTCAAAGTCCAAAAAGTATAACCTAAAATACTAACAGTCTAAAATTCTCTAATTTGAGAGTCCCAGTACTCAAAAATTTCCTAACCAAAAATTCTAAAATCTCCAAGTACCAAAATTCCAAACAAAATTACAACCCTCGTGAAAATTTACGACCACGCTATATCCACCGAATCGACTATGCGTCAAATTACACGAGTTGGCGAAAGTGATTTGTACGTGCAGGCAAAAAGGTGTGAGATAAAATGAGCAAAAGGAGAGAGGAATGTAACGAGCAGTAAGTAAAAACAAATGAAATGAAATAGCAACAAGAAGAAACATGAAGAGAGATATAAATAAAAGGGGAGGAAAATAGATGGATCGAAGTAACGAGTTAAACGGAGAAAACTAGGTGGAGAAAGATAAGGAGAATGTTTGAAAGGATCGAGAACAAAGGGAAACCATGGACCATGGATAGAAACAAAAGGAAAATATGGGACAAAGGATTGGAAATTAATGGAATAGAAGTACGTGCGGAAAGTTGACTTTCTACCGAATTTATTGGGATAATTTAGTATGGGATTATTTTATATTCACAATTGTTATTAATGTAGAAAGGTACTTTTATAACATTTTTAATATTGTAGATTTTACAGGGAATTGGGGTGGGGGGTGAAGTGCAGTTTGGTATGGATATATTTCAAGCTTATTTCTTAGCTTCTTCAATTTTTATACTGTTATATACATATTCATTTACTTGCATTCTCAAATTGTCAAATTCACAAATTTCTAAATTTCTCAGATATTTAAATTTTGTAATTTCTACCTTCTCAGATCTTCAAATTCTCAATTCTCTAACTTTTCAAATTTCCAAATTCTCAAAACCCCCAAATTCTGAAATCCTCAAATTCTCAAATCCCCAAATTCTCAAATACCCGAATTCTTACATCCCCAAGTCCCCAAGTCCCCAAATCCCCAAATCCTCCATTTCTCAATTTTCCACGTACCCAAATCCTCAAATCCCCAAATTCTCAAGGCCCCAAGTTCTCAAATCCACAAATCTCCAAACCCCCAAATTTCCATTCTCCAAATTCTCAAATCCACAAATCTCCAAATCCCCAAATTCTTAAATCTCCAAACTCTCAAATCCCAAAATTCTCAAATACCCGAATTCTCACATCCCCAAGTCCCCAAATCCCCAAATCCTCCATCTCCCAATTCTCTACCTACCCAAATCCCCAAATCCACCATTTGCCAATTCTCCACATCCCCAAATTCCCACCTTCCCACCTTACAAAATCCCCAAATCCCCACCTCCCCCCCTCACAAAATCCCCAAATCCCCCTTCCCACCTCTCAAAACCCCAAATCCCCACCTTCTCCCCTCACAAAATCCCCAAATCCCCCTTCCCACCTCTCAAAACCCCAAATTCCGCAAACAACCTCCACAAAAACCCACTAAAACACCCGACTCAGCGAATCCACGTTAAAATTCTGTCAGCCCGAAACGAGCAGCCGTCTCCGCGCCAAGACAGCCGACTGTCAATGGCTGCATCGCACGAAGTTTAATAAATCGAAAACGTATAAAATTGAATAGACACGTGTATCGCGTTAGGATAACAGATGCCAGGACGTTGGACGTAGATATTTCAGTGTTTGATCGAAGTAACCGGTAACCGGATCGAGTCACTTTCCGGTCGCAACGATATCCTTGACCAGGCTGGCAGTTTCGATTTTCGAAAACCACCGACAGAAGAGCTTTTACGGGACGAGTTCTCCACCTCTTCGTCGTCGTAGCTGGTTTCCGTCGACCAAGAATTATTTAACGATCGGTATTTCCTCTCGAATGGCTCGATAGATAGTATTGGCAGAGGAGAACGTGATATCCGTATCGAATTTTAATCCGGGCCCAGCTATTGCTCGTCGTTTCACGTAAGCGAATATTCCGATGACGGCGACGGAAACGACGTTATGGATTCTCTCATTACCTATGCTATCTTGTCCATTTTCTCTCCAAGACGCGCCATCTTTTTTCTCTTTCTACATCCTTTATTCCGTAGGATGCTTGCGAGAGATTTTTAATTGTGAATTATGACTTGCATGCAAGAAGAGAGAAGAAATGAAAAGAATCGAGAGAATTTACATTATTATTATGTTCAATGCATTATCAGTTGAAATATTTTAGTCATTTTTATTATTAATTATTACCGTAGCAACTGTGTGGTTTAGTCCTTCAACCTACAACCACATATATTTATATTATTCGTATCAATTATGGTTATTGTTGTCGTACCAATTGTTTACCATTCGACGAGCATAAAATATGTGCATCATTAGTGAAAGTATTTTAACAGGTTTTTCTTTCAATTTAAGAACACACGCACAATTTCTGTTTCATCATCGAGAGAGGAATAAACCGAGGGTTTTCAGTATTCGTTCGGGTGATTTCTCTTTTTGTTTCTCATAAAGGAACATGCCTGCGTGAACGAAATGCGAGCAGAATGAAAGATTCTTCGAGAAGAGTTTCTCTTTCACGGGAATATTTTCCGGGGAAGCCTTTGCTAATAACACCGTGTTCCTCTCGTGCTTCTTTTCGCGTTATTTGTGTTCTCTTTGCGTTATAGTAATTGTTATGTAAGAGAGAATTTTTTACCGTCCTTCTTTCTGCCTTTGAACATTTCTTCTCTTCGTTACTCAACGCTGGATTTCTCGAAACTTTGATGAACCTTATTGCTTTCATTTAATAATTGCCATACCATTTTATGGAAATATGAAAAATTTCAACGAACAAGAAATATCGGTGAAATTTTTATGTGCGTGAGTATTAAAATTATTGCAACATAAGATAGTGAAGAATTAAGTAAAAATAAAATTATAACAGGATTTTAATTTTCATTTTCTAAATTTTCCATTTTACTAATTTCCCACTTTCCCAATTTTCCACTTTCCCAATTTCCCACTTTCCCAATATCTCACTTTCCTAATTTCCCACTTTCCCAACTTCCCACTTTCCTAGTTTTTAATTTCCTAATTTCCCACTTTCCCAATTTCTCACTTTCCCAATTTTTCAATTTCCCAATTTTCCACTTTCCCAATTTCTCAGTTTCCCAATTTTCCACTTTCCCAATTTCCCACCTTCCCAATATCTCACTTTCCCAACTTCCCACTTTCCTAATTTTTTAATTTCCCAATTTCCCACTTTCCACATTTTTCAATTTCCCAATTTCCCACTCTCCCAATTTCCCACTCTCCCAATTTCCCACTTTCCCAATTTCTCACTTCCCCAATTTTCCAATTCTTTAATTTCCCAATTTTCCAGTTTGCCAATTTCACAATTACCCAGCTTGCAAATTTCCAAATTTTCCAATTTCTCAACTTGCAAATTTTCCAATTTCCCAATCACCCAACTACTGTATTCACCTAACCTCTGTTCGTTGTATATTTATTAATTTATATAACAAAACACCTTGTAAAACATCTTTTATCAACATAAAATATATTAGCATCTTCTTATATACAAACTTATGATTACATATGTATACGTGAACGTATTAACCTAACCTTCGTTTTGTACTTATTAATTTATATAATAACAAAGTATATTGTAAAACACCTTTTATAAACAGAAAATATACTGGTATCTTACATGCAAGCTCATGCAATACATAATTAATTTTTATTGCAATGACTACTGTAACGTAGCGATCCCTCGTCGCCATTTTATACCGCATTATTGTTTCCTTATTTCTTATACCGCCATTTTATGTATCTTTTATACGCAATATCGTCGCCAGTATCACGATGCCCTTTTTCTCTGGTTTTTCCAGAAAATTGTAATGCTTTATAGTATTTTTAGCGGTACATCAACAAAATGGCGGTTTAGTATCTCGAAGGAAGTCAGAAAAACGAAGCTCGTAGGAAGATTCGTATTCATAGCCGGCGTATAAACGACGACACCACCATAAAAATAGATCGTTCAAAAAACCATAAAGCCGGTATCACGCGCAAATATTGAAAATCGATTGACACGAATTTCAGCTAAGTACACCTGTTACATTACGCGGTCAAACGCCACGGATATATCCTCGACAATTTTAATTCAAATTAACAAGTCCGTTATCCTGTTAGCATAATCGAAAAGAAAATGAATATTTGCTGACGTTATAATTGAACCGTCATTACTCTTCTTGAATATAATGTGCAATTTCTTTTTAACAGCGAGCAAAAGCGAGGGTGACTTTCATAGTTAAGGAGATTTCATTATAATGCTTTCGTTATTATCATATTGATCAGGAACAGTTAAATTGACTGGCGATTATGGTTTATTATAATATAAACTGCGATGTTGCTGTAGATATCCGTTTCCCTATTAAGAAGTGCACACAGTGTGCTGATAAAAACGTGGAATATTTTAATAACATCGATTTTGTGCGTTTATGCGAGGAACTGGATTTTGATGGTTTAATAAATTTTTAGTTGGTTGTGTTGGATTGATTGTATATTGTATTTTGAATATTATGATGGGTATCTTTCAGTAATTATGGTATGGGGTTTCATCATCTGTTGGATTATTTGTTACTTGGGTTTAGGATTTTACCATTTTACTATTTTGTTATTTTGCTATTTTGCTACTTTGCTATTTTGCTACTTTGCTATTTTGCTATTTTGCTATTTTGCTATTTTGCTATTTTGCTATTTTGCTACTTTCCTATTTTGCTATTTTGCTATTTTGTTGTTTTGCTATTTTGCTAGTTTGCTGTTTCATTATTTTCCTATTTTACTATTTTAATATTTTGCTATTTTGCTACTTTACTGTATTACTATTTTACTATTTCACTATTTTACTATTTTACTATCTTACTATTTTACTGTTATACTATATCATATTTCACTATGTTACTACTAGTTTGCTATTTCATATTTCACTATTTTACTATTTTAATATTTCTACAATTTTATTCTACAATTTTCCTGTTCCACTACGCTACCATACTACTATCCCATTAATTCCCTAATTCTACAGTTTACAGTGTTCTTTGAGTATTAAAAGCTCGAACCATGTTCAATTTAGGTTCACCATTTAGAAAATGTAATTAAAACGTACAGAATTACAGCACAAACGTGTAATTGAAATTTCTTCATTATTTTAATGAATCCGTTCCGCGAAAATCTCTTACATTTTTTGTTAACGCTCTGCATTTCACATAGAATATACCACCATTAAAAACATTGATCTGATATCAAACAGACATGAAAAATGAAATTTTTGTTCGAAGAAATGTACTCTGTAATTGTACTAAAGGGCTGCACCCCATTTCATCCCTTTACAACTTTCAATCAATAAATTAATTAATAAACTAAACAGAAAATAAATAAATAATGTGTGATTGCATATCAGTTAATTAATGAGCGAAACAAGAAATGAATAAATAATAACCGATAATTTATCAACCAATTAATAAAGTAAAGGAGAAATGAGCAAATAGTACGTCACAATTTATCAATTAATTAATAAGCTTAAAATGAAGGAAATAAATAATATATGAAAATTTATTGACCCTTTATACTTGAAGCGTTTTTTAACAAATATTGACTCACAATTTTCCAGTTATTTATTGAATTTCGTTAATATAATTATTGTACGAAACCAAATAAGTCCCCTCTCGAGTACAAAAAATTAATAAATTGCACTCTGCATATATGGACGAGTGTTACCCCAAAAATATCCCGATATCCCAGAAACAACTATATCCTTCATCCCTCTATAAGGTGAAAGTAAAAGAAGCGAAATTTCATAAACATTCATTCTCCCATTAAAAATGCAGTGTCTTCCCGCGGAAATCCATTAGTCCGCAATCGCGACAGCAGCCGGTACAGGAGCCGTTTTATTAATCTATTTGCACTTCCGTCGGGCCAATATCGACAGGGTCGCGGCTAATTCCCGAATTAATCTGCATCGGTGCAAGCTGCGTTAGTTTACGGGGCGCCGCAACTTTCCATTCGTTATCGCAGCTCGTTTTGTTTCACGTCGTACCGGTTCGAGGGGTTGCGAAACCGATAACGACGGATGCGGGGGTGTAATGAAAAGCGGAAAAAGGAACGCCGGGAAATTCGGCGTGCTGGATTCAATCGAGGACTTCGCTACTCCTTCATTTTATTTAGTTACTAAAACTGCCTGGATCGAAACGAAACTTCCGGCATTGTAAATAATTCGGAACTTGCTATTTTATTAACATCATTTTACTTTTACCCTTAGTTACAGTTTTACCCTTATAATATGACTTATTACCCTTATAATATTTACCCTTAAAATTATCACAGACTATAATTCAATAGTGACAAGACTCATTTACCGCCATTTTGATTTCAATTCAATCGAGAAGCACTAAATTCAAAATGTACATACTTCAACCCTCTGCACCCCTTTGACCACTCTTACTCGACATTTCTCTGTGAAGTTATAAATAATTACGTCGGTCTTAGATCTTATAAATAATTCAGATAGATTAGTTGAATATTATTTACTACTTATGATAAATACAAAATTTGTTACATACTCCACTGTTAAAATAAATTTCATTGAGAACTCCTTCATATATTATAAATTGCATCCTTCATTTTATAAATTAAGATGGTAAACAAATTAGGGTGCAAAGTTAATTTTGTTTATTTAAAATTGTAACAATAGTTAGAAAAATTGTAGGTTAAAAGACCCTTTAAAATTTAATGCTGGATTTTACTATTCTCTTTGTACCAATTTATTTATCGAAACTGACTCTATTCACCGCGTATAAAATATTGTATCTAGTAAAAGAGTATCGGTGAAAAGAGTATAATAAAATAAAAGGTAGCAACGATATAAACGGTAAAATGTAACGTTGATAAAATAATAAAATAGATCAGTTCTTTTGACAGGCGTACGTATTTGCCCGCGATTTTAATCGCGATATTGAAACACACGTGATATCGAGAAACAGGGTTTTATCGTATGAAGAGCAATGATCGAATCCCACAATCATAACTCACGAAATAGATTCATAATCGGTGTACGGGATCGAAGAGCAGCGATGGCGGCCACTTTGTCATCGGTTCTCATCAAATAATCGTAACAGCGGCCATTAGGAGGGACGCGTTTCCATTAGAACGTCGACCATTCGTAATTTTCGATTTCAAGACGATAAATCGTGTCCACTGTCCGCGTTTCCGTGATCGAGTCAACGATTACAATTCTCACGATCGAGCTGGCTGTTACTTTTCTATATCGTGGCACGATACGATTAATCGTATCGTTGGCAAGGGAAAGTGCACCGAGGATGGTTTATTCCGCGAAGAGGACGATTTATTTCACGGCCATGAATATAAATGCGACTGGCCGGATACGTCGAAATACGCGGCAATCACGTCAAACGAGGCTGAATATTCATACGAGAGCTACTCGTGACTCTATAGATCGTTTTCGAGATGCTAAACGACCCTTTTTCGACGGTTAACCGCCGGAACGAAACACGCCCTTACTCGATCAGCCGAGAATCGAGTCCCAAACGATTCGATCAATCATTGACATTCGATATCTCCGGGGAGACGTGGAATTGCTATTGCCTGTCGATAATATCGATATCAGTTTACGATACCTGATTTTCGATTGAGCAGTGTTTGAAGGTTTTATGAATCTTCAAGTTGTCTACTTTTATAAATTTTTTAGCTCAGTAATTTCCTTGTTTCTCGATTTCACAAATTTCCAGCTTGTAAATTTCCCTCTTTAACAATTTCCTAATAGTCCACTTTCCCAATTTCTCATTTTCCCACTTTCTCAATTTTTCATTTTCCCAATTTCCCACTTTCCCCATTTCCCACTTTCCCAATTTCTCACTTTCCCCACTTCCCACTTTCCCAATTTCCCACCTTCCCAATTTTCCACTTTCCCAATTTCCCACTTTCACAATTTCCCACCTTCCCAATTTCCTTGTTTCCCCATTTCCCACTTTCCCAATTTCCCACTTTCCCCATCTCCCACTTTCCCAATTTCCCACTTTCCCCATCTCCCACTTTCCCAATTTCCCACTTTCCCCATCTCCCACTTTCCCCATTTCCCACTTTCCCAATTTCTCACTTTCCCCACTTTCCACTTTCCCAATTTCATACCTTCCCAATTTCCCACCTTCCCAATTTTCCACTTTCCCAATTTCCCACTTTCCCCATCTCCCACTTTCCCACTTTCCCCATCTCCCACTTTCCCAATTTTCCACTTTCCCAATTTCTCACTTTCCCAACTTCCCAATTTCCCACCTTCCTAATTTCCCACTTTCCCCATCTCCCACTTTCCCAATTTCCCACTTTCCCAATTTCTCACTTTCCCAACTTCCCAATTTCCCACCTTCCCAATTTCCCACTTTCCCCATCTCCCACTTTCCCAATTTCCCACTTTCCCCATCTCCCACTTTCCCAATTTTCCACTTTCCCAATTTCTCACTTTCCCAACTTCCCAATTTCCCACCTTCCCCATCTCCCACTTTCCCAATTTCCCACTTTCCCCATCTCCCACTTTCCCAATTTTCCACTTTCCCAATTTCTCACTTTCCCAACTTCCCAATTTCCCATCTTCCCAATTTCCCACTTTCCCCATCTCCCACTTTCCCAATTTCCCACTTTCCCAACTTTCCACTTTCCCAATTTCCCAATTCCCCAATTTCTGAATTTCCTAATTTTCCAATTTACTAATCTCTCCACTTGCAAATTTTCCAATTGCCAAATTTCCCATTTTCCTAATTACACAATTTCTCAATTACCTAATTTTCCACTTTCTCAATTTCCTACTTTCCCAGATTCTACATTTCCTAATTTTCCAATTTCCCGATTCCCTAATTCTCCAATGTCCCAACCACATAATTTTCCATTTTTCTAGTTTTCTATCATCCTGAATTTTCAACCACCAAATTTCAACAACAATAATTTTCCAAATTTCCCTATTTCTAGATTTCCCTGTTTCCCAAAATTTCCCTGTAGCTTCCTAAATTAACAAAATCCCAAATTGTGCAGCTAAATTATCTAATCATCAAATTCTCAAGCTAATCACCAAATTTTCGAATTCTCAAAAACACTCCATCCTTTGCCAATCAATCATAAGTTCACCGAATAAAACCATCAAACAAGACAAAAGGAAAGAAAATACGAAACTACCCCTTTTGTCAATGAATATTCGACGCGTACGAGAAAAACGTGATCGAAGTTTAATTACAGAATTAATGAGCGCTCGAAGTTGACACAATTAACCCTCGTTAGCGGTGAACGGAAAGATTATTTCGAAAAAATGGCGGTCGTGGTTTAATAAACCCCATTCACACCGTGGAAATTTATGGGTTACCGTGGCTAACGAAAGCTGGCCAACGAGTAATCACGATTATTCCGCTCGATCGAAACGCGAGGACGCTTGTAATCATCTGAACGAAAATTGCACAGTTATTGTTGTCCAAATGGAACTTTTCGGCCACGGTTAAATCGAGTCTCGAACCGGTGATTCGCGCAATTTTTCCAGTTATAACTCGAACGGTTGATCGAGCTTTATAGGCTGTTTTACCGCGAACAGCGGTTTAACGAGAACAAATATTCCCATAACTTCCGCGTATTTTTCTCACGAAGTATCGACGAAATAAAACTATTTATATCGTCTAAATTATTTCCACTATTTTATGCTTATAATGTTTCGCTGGACTTTTACTAATTTTATTTATATATTTAGAAAGTTCGATTTTTAACTATCGTTTGTAAAATTAAATAGGCTTTCAGTAGATCAATATTGTAATAATTTTACGGAGCTTGATGTTTAATTTGCTTGATTGACAATCATGTTACAATGCAGTGCAGTGTAATTGACTGCATTTCAGAGGAAATATCAGGTTCACTCGGTAACACGTTCGAACCAGAGTGCAGCGATCGTTGCATACGTAAAATGTGTAATATTACACGCGTGGTCTGAAAGCGTGCATGTCCATTAAGGTCCAATAACTAAACCTTCCAATATTTACGTTTTTAATAAAAATTTTCAAGTTTGTAATAATAATTAAAAAATGTGAAGGTATAACTTCGGTAGAAAATTTCGAATTTCTCCGAAGCAATACTCACTCGAGTCTGATGGAAAGGAGAGTGCAATCAAACGAAAACAAAAAGCCATTCTAATCACAACAGCCCATTGATCGTCGATCGATCTCTTAAGGGTCGGCGGTTAATCCGACGCAATCGATTGTGCGGTGTGCAGGGGCAGAAAAGCGATCCAGATAGAGGAAACGAAATGACAGAGAACAAATGAGAATCGTCCAATAAAGAGAAGGGATCCGGTTGAAGATTCGCCGGACGTACGTAGATGAAAATTCCTAAGTCAAGAGGGAAGGTCTAGGGATAAGAGGAGAAGCGGTCGGTTCTGAAAGGAGCCAGAATTCGAAGGAGGAAACCGAAAGGTTGCTCCTTTTCTCTATTTCTTTCGCCGCAAGAGGACTCCTTGCTGGCTTTCATTCCGTCGCACGACCGATCGATCTTCGATGTCTGTTGCCTAGACCGAGGATCAAAAGGACTGCGAAAACCCGAAGAAGAAGACACCCTCGAGAAAGGTTCGAAAGTGGTAAACCATGAAAAATCGTTCCCTTGGTGTCACGCTTCCATGGTCGCCCGATACTTTTTTCGTCAAATATCTACCTTTTAATAGTGTTTTTATCGCGTCAACGGTATTTAGGGAATTCAATCGGGATATTTAGGAAATTTACTTTTTTGGGATTTTTTGAGAATTTACTTCCTCAGAATTATTTGGGGAATTTATGTACTCTGGATAATTAGGGAATTTACATCCTCAGGATATTTATATAATTTACTTCTTTAGAATTTTTTGGGAATTTATTTTTTTAGAATATGTAGGGAATTTACTACTTCTGGATATTTAGGGAAATTTACTTCTTCTGGATATTTTGGAAATTTACTTCCTCAGAATTATTTGGGGAATTTATATCCTCAGGGTATTTAGGGAATTTACTTCTTTAGGATTTTTTGGGCAATTTATTTTTTTAGAATATATAAGGAATTTACTACTTCAGGATATTTAGGGAAATTTGCTTCCTCAAAATTATTTGGCGAATTTATGTCCTCAGGATGATTAGGGAATTTACATCCTCAAAACATTTATATAATTTACTTCTTTAGGACTTTTGGGAATTTATTTTTTTAGAATATATAGGGAATTTACTTCTTCTGGATATTTAGGGAATTTACTTCCTCAGAATTATTTGGGGAATTTATGTACTCAGGATAATTAGGGAATTTACATCCTCAAAACATTTATATAATTTACTTCTTTAGGATTTTTTGGGAATTTATTTTTTTAGAATATATAGGGAATTTACTACTTGAGGATATTTAGGCAAATTTTCGAGTTATTACACTATTATACATATTGCACTTTGTACAGCACAAATAAATTAAAATTAACCTAAATCATTTATGTACGTTACACGATTACATGGTCTAGTGATTTTCGTCATAAAAAATGTTGTATTCATATTCATAGGTTTATGTATGTTTTTGTATACATTATATGCATTATATTTGGTTTTATGTTTGCTTATAAACATTATATGTACTTTCATTTTCGTATATTTTATGTACACTTTATAGGTTATGTCTTCATATATCTTTTGTATACATTAAATATAGTTTGTTTTGTATATTTTCAAAAATGCATTTATAATATATGTATTTTCAGATGCATATTATTATTAATGCAATATTATTAAGAATTTCAAGGAGAGTTTTACGAACCGTAAAGGTGGATTCGCACAAGAAGACAATGACTTCGAATTCGCTACTGCGACAAAACTGCGTTGTTTACTTGGAAGTAAAAAAAATGGAGGAGATGTAGAAATAGGCTATTAAAGCGAGTAGTTTCATTTTCGATTCAACGAAGAGAGATTAGCGGAAGGCAACATCAGGCTGCTATGAATGTAATGGATACGAGGATGGTGATTGTTGCGTGGACAATGGCGTTTAGCAATTATTTTAAAGCGGCGTACGAACAATGAGAGCCGTAGCGTGTATAGTAACCTGCTCCATATTCGAGCTTTGACGCTCAGAATGGCTCATAATAACAGCAGAAGCGGTGACTAAGGACGAACCGAGACAAACGTCCCTCTTCCTTCAATCTTCATTTATCATGCTTTCATTGTTCCATGGGAACAGACTCAGATATATACGTTTAATTCACGTGCTTCAGCTTCGTTAGTTTCGAGAAGGTTCAAAATTGCTGAGAGTTTTTCGTATCTCTGATCACTGATTCTTTCGGGTTTTATGCTTTCTGTATTTTAGGAAATTTTCCAGGAAATTTTTTGTTAAATCAAATTATTTATTTTGAAGAAATTCCTTGAGGAATTTTGTAATGTTAGAGAAGGTTTATAGCTGCCAAATAATTGCCTGCTCTCGGGGCTCTAAGTAGAGTGTAGGATCTAGTTCTAATCTAAATATAATCTATAAACCTTGTCAACGTAAACTTAACTTAGGACCTAATTTTAACCTAACCTGGGTACCTATTAAGTTTAACCTCAATAGAATCTACTAACCTAACATAAGTAATTCTAACCTAATATTTAAACTAGAATCTATAACCTAACATGATAAATAGAATCTATAATCTTTCACATGAGTAACAGTCATCACACAATTTAATCATATCAAATCCTAAAACATAAGTTTCCTCAAGGAGAATTTCAAGCTTACCAAGATGGCCGCCTCTCTTCAATAAGGCCTTCGCATCTGCTCAATTTCGCAATGAATCAGACGCTGCGTCTCGCAAACGAGGAACGTCTTTTTTATATTATTTCGTTATTCTTTCACGAGAGCATCCCCCCGTCCGGTTGTTCCAGAGGGACGGGTGGCCTTTCAATTTTCAGCACGAGATCCCGGAGGACTCGTGGGACGAAACGGTCCTT
Source organism: Megachile willughbiella (assembly GCA_945859595.2). Lineage (NCBI taxonomy): Eukaryota > Metazoa > Arthropoda > Insecta > Hymenoptera > Megachilidae > Megachile > Megachile willughbiella. The sequence continues at coordinate 9,005,084 of OX243807.1, forward strand.
GGTTCGCGATATGAAAGATGCAGAGAAAACGAGCGACTAGGGTCGATCTTGTTGCCTTGTTCCTGGTTAAGTTTCACCATGGACCAACGACTACGGAAACAATCAACGATGGTAATGTCGTTCAACTCCCGTAACCGAGATATTTCTATGTTAATTCGCTAGATCGAGCCGACTCCTCGAAACAATGTTGTACAGGTTATGAAGTTTCGAAATATTCCGGTTCCTGGCCAACGATCTTTCATCTGCTTGTTTAGGTGATTTTCTTTTGTAATTTTATGCTGCTTTTGTGTTGATTTATGAGAATTGTCAGGAGATAAGATTGTAAATTTATGGACGCCTGATAGAAATAATTATGCTATATTTACAGGAGAGTGATTCTCATATTTTATATATACAAGTTTGTTTTGATTGAACAAGTTTTTGAATTATACAAGTTTGCACATTTTAAATATATAAATTTGCAAATTTTAAATATTGAAGTTTGCACATTTTAAATGTATAAATTTGCAAATGTTAAATATACGAATTTACATAATTTCAGCTAATTAGTTTCCATACATAATTTAAAAATTTCAAGTTTGCACACAATTAATATTCTCAACCCCTATCAGGTTAATTAAGCAAGAATAACAATGTATTACTAGCAATAATAATGTCAATAAACTCTCTGCACAATCTACAACATAATTTTCATACCTTAAACAGTGCACAATAATAAATATAATAATAATGCATAATAATAAATATACTAATAATGCATAATAATAATAAATGCTCAAAAGTGCTTCAAAATTGTTTGCAATTCAGTATTAAATTATTATTGAATTGTAAATCAGTCCACGCACGAGTTCCATAAAATTAAATTTCCTTTTATCAAATTAATTAATAAGTTTAATACGTTACAAATTATTCCACCGAATTCTTCCGGGTAGATGAAATTATTACATCGTTCAAAGGGAACGAATTTTCATTAATTGCCAAAAAGAGTGAAACGAAGGAAAATATGGTGTTTCATTAGGACCCATTCAATATTAGACGATGTTTTAGTGGAAAATTTCATAATTATGTCTCGCCATTCAACGATTATCGGCGGTGCAGGACGACGTAGCAATCAGAATTTATTCAGCAACGACAAATGAGTCTAGAACGAAACTGGATAGCCGTTTAAACACGAAACATTCCGTGAACGCGTTAATGGCAAAATTTAATGGATCGGATGCTAAATAATTTTTCGACCAAATATTGCACGATTAAGCTGGCTCCAAAATTTACATTTCGAAGCAATCGGTCAATCGAAATGTTTACATCTTCCGGACATTGAATTCGCTTTAATTAATAATTCGTTTGCCTGCCAGCGAAATGAAGTTTCGTACGAAACGTTACAGAAGTATTTTTCAATAGGCAAATACAATAAACAGCGAAATTAAGGTTATTTTATCCTTCGCGAAATGTTTGTACGAAATACAGGGTCTTGAACCCAGCATGTAATTTAAAATTTAAATTGAATTTTAGATGCCTTCACATTCTCATTTCGTAAATTTGATTTAAAAGTCGTTTAAAAATTCGAGAGAAGTCAAAGGACGTGAAGTAACTAGTTTTAGAAACCTGGGTCATTAACCTAACCTCTTTGAGGTTTAATTGACGATGTAACGAGGATTTTATGTAAGTTGGACTCTTGGGTTAATTGAGTGTTAATATACTGCACAAGTCATGAATGTATGATGTTTGAAAATTTTTTAATTTTGAATATTGTAGGTTAGGTTAGGAATTTTGGGGTAGGTTAGTATTTGATAAACTGTAGATTTTGGGTATTTTAGGTTAGGAATTTTAGGTCAAGTTAGTATTTGATGAATTGTAAATTTCTTATATCTTACGTTAGGAATTTTACTTTAGGTTAATATTTGATTTGTAAATTATTAATACAGACACTTGAAAATTTAACCAATTGAGAGGCTATAAATTTGACGATTTAAAAATTTGAAAATATAGGAATTTAGAAGAAATTGTGAATGTAAAGATTTGATAATTGGAAAATTAGAGAATGTTCAATTTTGCAAGAATTATTTGATTCCCCGATAAAAGGCTATCGATAAATTACGTTCGACATCATAGAATTCTTTCATCGGCTATTTTCGAGATCTGCTACGAGCTGGTTCAAGCTATTTTCAATCGAATCGGCGATATCGAGGCGAAATCCTGATGCTAAGGACGAAGGATCAAAAGGAGGACTAGCGTTGCACAGCGAGCTTTTTCTCCTTTGAACTGTCGCAAATGTTTTCTCCGAATTGAACCTATTTTCCTTCGCATCGTGAAGGAAAATGTGTACGCGTGCAGAGATATCTTTCTGATCGATACTTGAAAAGAACCAAATTTTAATCCTCTTAAAATCGATTAAACATCACATTTATTATCTACGTAGCAGGTATTGATTAATTTCTTTAAAACTACATATCACTCGAAATTTTATAATTATTAAAGTTTCACATTGGTGAAATCAATTACATTTTCTTAAAATAACTAATTAATTTAATTTCAACAAAATCAGTTACATTTGTATACTAAAGGTATATAAAATGTTTTATACTGTTTTATCAATAATAAATAAAAATAGTACATTTATAAAAGAACACAGACAGAATAATTATAATATCCAGCATTTTTAATCGATTAAAATTAATTAATCGGAAGAACAAAAAATTAAAAATGTTTCATTAAAGCTGGACGGGAACCTGTGACCACAAGATTGATAGTCCGACATGTTACCTATTAGGCTACACTACTTTATCGACTGCTGATTGAATAAACTACTCTTGTAGATCATTTTATAAATACCACACAAACTACAAACAAATTTTTCACATAATTAGTTGTGCATTCAATGCTAATATTAAAGGGACGAATATTTTACGTGTAACACCAGCACCAAACTGGATTTCACAGAAATCCGTGAGGACAATTTCGCAATTTAATGTAAGTTAAATTCCAAAAGCTCCAGTAACATTTCCCACAGCGGGTCACAGAAGAAGGACAATTCGTACACCTTCATCTCGATACAATCGATGATCGGTTCCCGATATGACCTCCATCCTGGCGGACCGATGAAAACGATAGAGCCCGAGGGAAAGCGTTCGCGGCAACCTCGGAAAAAGGGAAATGTTGGCCGTTTACCTTGTCTTCCCTTTTGATCCGAACGTCCTTCGCGCGCGCAAAAATCTTCCACCCGTCAAACCACCATGACGATATCGCTGATTGAAAGCGGTTTGCGGCAACGGATACGCTCGAAAATCCTCTAGAACGAATCGAAACGTTTCGAAATAAAATCCAGCACCCGACCACCGAACTGACGAGGTGCAAAAACCCGATGGAATTTCGTGAAAAGTTACGTGCTAACTTTCCTCTTTTACCTTTTTATCTGAAAAGGAGTTAGGACAAGGGTGGAAGGGATTTTGTTATTTTAGGTGGTGATTGCTCAGATTAAACTGTTATTCCGCGATGAAATGGCGGGAGATTTGAGTTGGAACGAGTGTGCAGCGAAATCAATATTTTATTGGAAAAGAAGAATATACTCTTTTGTTAAATGGAGGCATGCAAGATTTAGTGAAAATGAAATTGGTAACTGAAATGAATTTCTAGGGTTTTTGTTTGATATCACTAGATTCATAGATATTCATAAATGTTCAAGTTTCATAATTACTGAATTCCCAAATTATCAAATTTCGAAATTCCTAAATTCCTAAACAATCTAAACCTAACCTAGATTTCTAACAATGCAATTCCTAAATTATTAAATATCTACGTCCAAAAGTTTCTAGAGCAAATTCCTAGATTCCCGAATTCCTAACTTATCCCCCAATTGCAAACTTTTCCAATTCTAGAATTCTGAAATTACTATATCCTCAAATTCTCATGTCCCAATTCCCAAACCCCCACATTCTCATATCCCCAAATAACTATATTCACAAATTCTCACATCCCCAAATGCTCACATCTCCAAATCCCTATATCCCCAAATTCTCACATCCCCAAATTCCTATATCCCAAATTCCTACGTCCCCAAATTCACAAATTTCCAATTTCTCATATCCCCAAATTCCTATATTCCCAAATTCCCATCTCCCCAAATCCCTACATCCCCAAATACCCATCTCCCCAATTCCCTACATCCCCAAATTCCTATATTCCCAAATTCTCATATCCCCAATTCCGTACATTCCCAAATTCCTAATTTCCAAATTCTCATATCCCCAAATCCCTACACCCCCAAATTCCTATATTCCCAAATTCCCATCTCCCCAAATCCCTACATCCCCAAATTCCTATATTCCTAAATTCTCACATCCCCAAATTCCTATATCCCCAAATTCCTATATCCCGAAATTCCTATGTCTCCAAATCCCTATATCCCCAAATTCTCACATCCCCAAATCCCTACACCCCCAAATTCCTATATCCCCAAATCCCTACGTCCCCAAATTCTTAACCCATCCCCAAATCCCAAGTTTCCAAATCCTAAAACTCCCAACTTGTCATAGCCCCAAATTCACCTCCCCCTAAATCCCCAACTTCCCAAATCCCTATACCAAATTTCCAAATCCCGAAAACTCCTTAAACTACATCCGATCACTATCCTCTCTCGCTGTCAGTGTATTTTCCCTAGCAAAATGTCTCCTCCAGATAATCCAGATTTGTCCTCGACTGCAAGACGTTACGAGTCGACTTAACTAAACGTGGACTTGTTTTTCTGGTTTCAGGCAATAAACTGATCTGCGACTGCAAACTGGCATGGATCTGGGGCCTAAGGAACGAGACGAAGAACAGGAAGTTACGGGACGCCCTGGAGGAGCTCACTTGCTTCCTGGAGAGCAATAACGCAACGTTGAAGATCAACAACGAGGACCTCGAATGGAACGAGGCACTCGAGGCTGCACGAAATCACGGTTGGTTCTTCTCCTCTAAAGCTTACACGACCCCAACCCACGCCCTCCACCATTGTATTACGAGATTTTGCAACCTGGAATCGTTGATGTTGTTCCCATTTTGAATACGATATTCACCGGAACCTGCGAGCTAGGTCCTCTCCGCTTTTCCTACCGGATTGAAAGAACCTTCGCGATGCTGCACGGAAAGCTTGCTGGTTTCACTTTGCTCATTCTGTTGAAAGAATAAGAAGCTACTCCTTAAGAAACTTCTTTTCTATTGTTCTATCGAGACACTGCCTGTGTCTATGTGCATCCTCTTCAGGGATCCTTTGATGTATGAATTAAGCTCGGGATGATGGCGGAGTTTCTAGACCGCTGGAATTGTCTTTGGATTTGGATTAAGTTTCGGTTTACGTGTTGCTGCGGTGAGAATGTTTGGCTTGAAGTAATTTTCAATTGCAGGGTACTGGCTTTTCAATTTTAGGTGGTTTTCTGAATTTAAAGACTGTAACTTTCAAATTAGATTTGCAAGATTTTAAATTAACTTTGGTAATTTTCAAGTTACTATATCTGCGATTTTTCGAAGTTATAAAATAGTAAATTTCTGAATTATACAATTTTTGAATCCCTAAATCCCCAAATTCTCAAATCTTAAAATTTTCAGATTTTAAAACTCCTAAATTCTCAACTTCTTAAATCCCAACTTCCTAAATCCCGGTTTCCTAAATCCCAACTCTATAAATCCCCAAATGACCAAATACCTAATTAAAAAAATTATTTCATTTAACAATTTGCATATAAAACAGACGTTACAACACTATCAGAAAAAATAACTCTGTTTTTGTTAAAACTATAAAATTGTTCAGATATTATTTACATCATCCAGAAACATAATACACGCACAGATAAAAATTGGAAACAGAGATTTATCGAGCGAAGGAACAATTTCATTTATTTTGCTTTTGTTTACCAGATATTTCCGCATCATTATTTGCGATGCAGTGTTTGATTTCAATATCAAATTTAACAATTCTTTCGCAAATGGAGCATACCTTTTGTAACGTGGTATTCTAAAATAAATTGCTGCTCCATTAAACATGGTTTTTATTTATTTCATCAGTGTACCGTTTACCGTAACGATCGTATATGGAAACGGGGAACAAAAAATCATGAAATAATTGATGCCGATGCGAACAATGAATGTATTGTACCTTTGATCGTCGTGTAGACAGTTAATTGGGTAATACTTCCAATAACGCGGTTAATTTAAACTGCTTTGTTCGGTGTACCCAATTTGGGGTGCTATAATGAAACTACATCCCTAAATTCATATATTTTCGAATTTACATGTTTTCAAATTCGTACATACCTAAATCTCTATATTCTCAAATTCTCATATCCCCAAATCCCTACATCCCTAAATTTCTATATTCCCAAATTCTCATATCCCCAAATTCCTACATCCTTAAATTCCTAAATTTCAAATTTCTCATATCCCCAAATCCCTACATCCCCATATTCCTATATTCCCAAATCCCTACATCCCCAAATCCCTATGTTCCCAAACCCCTACATCTCCAAATCCCTACATCCCCAAATTCCTATATTCCCAAATTCCTAAATTTCCAATTTCTCAAATCCCCAAATCCCTACATCCCAAAATTCCTACATTCCCAAATTCTCATATCCCCAAATCCCTAAATTTCCAATTTCTCACATCCCCAAATTCCAAAATTTTTAATTTCTCATATCCCCAAATCCCTACATCCCCAAATTCCTAAATTCCCAATTTCTCATATTCCCAAAACCCTACATCCCCAAATTTCTATATCCCCAAATCCCTTCATCCCCAAATCCCTTCATCCCCAAATCTCTTTATTCTCAAATCCCTTTATCTAAAAATTCTCAAATCTCCAAGTCCCAATTTTGTAAAACAGTATATCAGCAACGTTCATGCACAGAAAAGATAATGCGTTGACGGGTGAAAAGAAATTGCCTGTTCTTATTTTGCAAGTGAAATATTTCACTCTTGTTAGAATGAAAAAGCAACAAGCGTAAATGCATTTTGAACAGCACCTCTGTGCGAATTTCATGCGAATTTTCGGCTCTACCATGTTACAGAGGAATATCTTGCTGGAAACTCAAGAGGTGGTAGCATCGACGACGACGACGCTTACTTGGGCGACGAGTACGAGGGTAAAGATGGATACGAAGATTCCGCCTCGAATTCCGATTTTCAGCTGAAGGTAAGATATACGTTTACCTTTCTATATTTTTCTTTCCCCCAGTGGGCGAACAGAATCAATTTTCATTCGATTCGATGGCTGCTTCTTAAAATTTCCTCTCGAATTAGGCCTCACGCGAAAATAATCTTGTACCGATACTTTTGCTAACTGGATCATCGTTTATTTTACTTTCAAAGCTTTTTGGAAAGTAAATATTATTACTAGTTGCTGGTTGAAAAATTAGTGTATGTGCTGCAGAATAATTACTAGTATTGCTTTAAAGATTCTTAGATCTTTATTGATCTTTTATAATTCTTTTGATTCTTCACATGTGACTGGGTCTATTTAGAAACATTTTTTTAAATTTCTTCATATTTTTCATTTTGAGTCGTTCACTTTATTTATATTTTTATTATCAACTGTTTATTTTGCTAATGTAGAATCTGAACATCGATAATGATAAGGAAAAATAGAAAAAGATGAAAATGTTGTTAATTGGTATATTGGTGTAGTGTGTAACATACGAGATTAGTAATCTCTTGGTCAAGGGTTCGAATCTCGATGAGAGCTGCAACATTTTTTCATGTCTAATTTCAAATAATTAATTCCAAAAATTCATGGAAAACTCAAATTAATTGGAAATTTGGAAAATAAAAATATCCAAATACCAAAATATTCGAATTCAAATTTGAAAATTTAGAAAATTCGAGTTATGGAGCTTTTCCGAAATATTCAAATACCAATTATTCTAATTTGAAAATGTAAAAAATTTGAATTTATAGAGCTATCCAAAATATTCAAATACCAAATACCCGGAAAAGTATTAGAAAATGTAGGAAATTCGAATTTTATAATGGTGTGTGGCTTTCAAACAAAAATATTCAAAATACCCAATTTGTATGGAAATCATGATCCACATATAGATTTCAAAAAAATAGAAATAACAAAATTTCCAAAATACCAAATCCGAAAATATGAAAAATTCTAATATGAATGGTACATCCAAATACAAGTTACGTTAATAAATATTCCAAGAGTCAAAAAAATCAACAAAATGGCATCTAAGGTACCAAACTTTAAAACTGGGAAGTTTCTCTCGATTTCTCCCCGCAGTACTCCATTCTTCGCAGGGAGACCTTTGAGAAAGAGGAGCAAAAATGCGAGAGACCCTGTACGGTGTATAAAATGAATCTCGCCGAAGCTTCTTATCACGAAACTCGACTACCTTTCGTTCTCTCTCGCTGTTCGACGTGCACGGAATTTCACGTCGACTATTTTTTATTCAAATCGCCGTCGGACGATAATACAGATAAGCCAGAAACTCGTGACGATTTTTCGAAAATCGAATAACCGCTATTCCGAGCAACGCGCTCTCTCGTTTCTCCGAGTTTATTTCGTCGTTTTTTTTATTTGCAAGCATAGATTTATCGGGTTATAAAACAATCCGGGCGGGATCGAATTTAACACCCGGACCGAGTTTGTTTAACCGAACTCCATTTTTATGTACATTTTTATATACAATTAACAGTCGGCTCGACTATGCCCCATTTTGCTTTGTCCTCGCACGATTGCAATCGAAATAAACCGTTGTTCGTCATAATTCATCCGATACAGTTAATGTTTTTTGTTCCGTTTTGACAGTCGCGAAATCGATTCCCAACAAATATCCTGTCTGTGGGAACTTTTTTTTCGTTTTGTTTCTATGTTGATATCATGTCGAATGGAAAATGATTTTTTACGACCGAGAAACAGAGGGTGGACAGGATGTGGCGGGGTGGGGTGTATATAAAATTGTGTTTCGTTGTTTGATAGAATGGAATCGATTTTGACCGATTTTAAAAGGATTTTTGGGGATTTCGCTTGATTGCTTGGCTTGAACGATTGTCTTTCCCAATTTTCGAGAAATACAAGTTCATGTAATAAGAAAGTATTTAAGATTTAACAAGACACAAAAATCGTACGACCAATAATAGACACCCTTATCATTTCACCTTATATTAAAAATTTAATTTTATCTCTAATTACACTGCAATTGTACATTTCATTTTTAAACATTCAACTCAATTCAAACAAGTTTTAATTCCATCTTTAGCTCGCTGCTTTTTAATTAATGTAAATGGTGAACATATTAAGTTATTTAAATAAACGGCAGCTGAAAAACGATGGAATAATTTGCGGATCGAGTTAGCTTATCGAATTAAATCTGAAAAATGTGTCAACATTTCCTGCAGTAATGATTTTCACCATTTGTTTGCTTTCAATTATGTTTGTCACGTAAACTGGCTCTCATTTCTCGTTTCACTGGTTTGTATTCAGTAATTTTACAAGTGTAATCGATTCGTTAATGCGTTCGACAGAACTTTGGACTTTTAATCGGCACGTGAAATCCATGATAATTACTAGCAGTTCATTTCGTATACAGGAGAATGTCGGTTAATCGGATCCGATAATGCGTATGGCGAATTATTCTGGACTATTTTACTCGAAGAAATTAATTTCGATGCTTTTTCGATAGCAAAGTGGATAAACATTAACGGAAACATGCTGTATTCTTGTATAGAATCTCTTTGATGTTTATTCTTGTGAATATTGCTAGTTTAATTAGTGCTACTAGTTTAATTAGTATTGTCACTTTAATTAGTTCTGTGAACTGTGTTCATTTGGTTTGTTTTTACAGAAAATTCCTTTCATCAGAATATTATTTTACTTGTTATTTTTGATAAAATATTTCTAAAAGATATTATTGTTGCAGCATGTTTTGGCACACTTGCTAAGTAATGAATTTTTTGGGGACACAAAGAATTTGAAAGGATTATGAATTATTCTGAGCTTTCAATGGGCTCAATAAAAGTTGTAAAGATAAAAGCTCCATTCAATTTTTTAGCACATTCATATTTTACAAAGTAAAAGCTGCGGATTAAACTTAAGACCTTCAAATCTCTGTCTAAATCTATGTAAAACTGTGCTAGATAAAAATAATTCAAATTGTTCAAATTTACTCGTTTTATACAAAATGGTCACAAAAATTTTGTACGTCAAAACATTTACAATTTTATACCTCAACTTTATAATTATACATTTCAAAATATTTGCAACTTTATAGTAGTCCCTTATTATTAATTACCTCGACAAAATTGCAATATTAAAACAATTATAACTTTGGCCAATTTCCTCCAATCTCAAACTAATTACACCTCACAATTACATGACACAATGTTACATACCACGCACAAATGTTCCGTCCTAACCTAACTTGTTCAAACCTAACCTCAACGTCCAATCATGGTAATCGACACAATAACACGGAGCTAATAAAAAATAATACGCAACTAAAAGATTGTTCACGAATTCGTTTCAGATGCAGATATTAGAAGGCAAAGTGGGTTACATGAAGAATTTATTCGACCTGAAATTGGAAGAGCTACCGTGCCCAGAGCCCTCGAGAGAGGATTTAATGGCGTCCGAGCAGCCGTCAGGTCGTCACGAGAACGCTCGCGTGGGTTCATCGGGGTCTATCTGGTCCTCTTCAACGTCCAAGCCTGTTCATCTCGATTTATCCGTCCTCGCGTGTTCCCTGCTTCTTCTGCTGTCGGTTTTATTCACGTAGAAGCGGCTTTGCTCATCAAACGACCCACGAAACAGATCAGAAGGACGGCCCGTGGACGAGGACGAGGACGTTTCTCGGTATCCCGAAATATAAGCGAATCGCGCTGGTGTGTGTATGCGTTTGTGTGGCTGTGTGTATGTGTGTGCGTCGTTGTGTGTGTCCTCAGAGACTCGATGATCTGCCTGGTGACTTGTACGCACTTCGAAAGGAAAAACGGAGAGAACTGCCTCTTCGTCGTCTCCATCTGTGGACTCTTCGCTGGAATATTTCGATAAGATTGCTGGTTGGTCTGACCGAGCTCATGATTTTCTCAAGTTTTCCAATTTTAGATCACCAAACCGTTAAACTTGCTTTATCGGGTGACTTGATATGTTTTATCTAGCTAAAATTAATAACTAAATGATGAACTCTTTAAAAGTAGAATATATCCTCAGTTATCGAAGAAAAATGATCAGTAATTGAAGATATGAATCAAAGTTTACAAAAAACTAACCTAATTTCGAAATATTACCTTGCAGCCTCTCCGGAGCCCCCGGCGCAGGGAAATACCGAGCACCCCAAATGTATCGAGTCCCCAGAAAAATCGAGTAATTAATGAAATTAAATTACTGTTACGTGAACAGTATCGTAGCTGAAGAAATCGTAAGTCATGAAGCTATTGAAGAAGAAGCTCAGTGTCGAGCTTCACGGAGACGACGTTGAGTCGAATAAATCGTTTCTTTTCCGCGATCAGGATGCCACGAGTGCTTTTGTTGTCGTGGAAGGATCATTCACGAGATTGTGAATCGCTGAGGACATGTCGGAAACGCGGTGAATTGGATATCGAGCGTGATTCCACGAGAAAACACAAACGCCTGGAAAGAAGACACTTTCGATTCACTTTCTATATCGAGTCGTTATATAGGATATGCTTATCTAACAGGCACTTTTCAGTGACGGTTTTGTAACATTGACTTTTCGACGTACTGTTTTATCCCGAGCGTGGGGTGTCTTTTTGTCTGACACGCGTGATCGTTGGGAAAAAGTCTTCGTGATGTTTGGAACAAGACACAGAAACGTTTCAAAAGAAGTTTTCTTCTTTCGGTTACATTTGTATATTGATATCGACGGTGTTCATATTGATAAATTGTAGAAAATTTGATATTACGTAATTAATGTCGTGTTTTATTGGTTATTTCTGTAATGACTCTATATTATTGACTCTAGTAATTAACGCACAAGTTGCAGTTGATATTCCCGTTGTATGATATTGACTTCCTGTTTGTATTTAAAAGGAGTATGCGATACTAAGAGAGGTACTTCTAACGTGTTCGAAATAATTAAAATGATAATAAGTATTCAGGATAATCTAATCAAAAGGGACATTATCGAGCCTACTAATATCGAATATTTTCAATTTTATTAATAATTTTAATAGTATTAATCGTATACAATAAGTGTCCATGAAATGGAGAGAACAATCGTATCGTAGTTCACCTAACCTCATTAATCGTCACGAAATACTTTTCATTAATTGATTATTAATTAATTAACCCTCCTGTGTCCACAAATATTTATACTACCTATATTTTTCGCGAATAAAACTTTGTTGGCTCGTAAAAGTTAAAAAATATTTCAATAAAAAACGTCGATATTTATTTTTAAAGTATCGCAGACATATCACGACACATTCGCGAGTACATTTGTCAATCGATACACCGATACGTATCGATCGCTGCAACTGGGTCATGCAGACCCGACGCAGTACCAACATTAATATAACAATGTAATGAAAAAATTGTTGAGATTCCAATTAGAAAGATACGTAAATTCGGAAGAACATGCATGGGTCGCACAGACCCGAGCACAGCAGGAAAATCAATACGTACCTGCAATATATTTTCAATAAATTCCACAATAAAACAGTTATTAAGCCAATTCCGATAACGTATAGAATGTAAAGCCTACATAAATTCAGGGAAACGCGGCCGGGTCACATAGACCCGAACACGGTGGATTAAAACAATTTATTTCTAATACATTTCCGATAAACGGAAAAATATCGCGGAGGAATGATCCACCGAATTCCAACGATACAAAAAAATTCATAAACTTTAAAAGATATGGGTCACATAGACCCCGATACAAAATCGATACATTGTACAAAAAATATTTTATTTAATTTTAAGTATACCTTAAAATATTTAACATATGCTCAGTTTCAGTTGCAGCAGCGTATAGAAATTAGTAAATTAAAAAAGTATGAGTTGGGTCACATAGACCCAAAATAGGAGGGTTAATGAATTAATGACGTCATGACATTTTCTTGGATACGTTATCTGCTCAACAAAACTTGAGGTGCAATATACGAAGACTTTTCCGATCGAGCCCAGATCATCGTCGCTTAACTTGTTCGCACACATGTAAACACACACACACAAACATATATATGTATAAGATTGTTTTTCCACGACGCCATGGCGATTTCAGGCCAAACGTGACGGTTCTCGCGAGAATTTCGTTTCACTCGCGAATCGAGTTCGACGATGGGAACGGAAGGAAAAGTTGGTCGGTGGACGATCCACGTTTAGTCAATTCCCCGTGCAATCGCGCCGGTTTTATCGGCGTTGAGATCGTCGTAGATCGAGAAACTCTCGAAATTCCGTGTCTCTGTCGCCTTTGAAACGCACAAAACTTTTCCGAACTCGAAAACTCGACCCCAATACGCTCGAACGACCCGATCCGCAAGTGTCGGCGTTACCACGAATTATTGAACATCCAGCAAAAATTTCGCGTCGAATCAGAATCGTGTCATGTTCTGTATTTTCATCTTTAACTGACAAAAATTCCAACCCTTCATACTTTTGTTATACTTCCTCAAACTTATAAACCTCTTCAAACATGTAGAATGTCATCGAATATGTTTGTCAATTGTACACAATTTAGAAAGAACTTATGGGAGGTGTTTGAGGATTGAATCATTCAGTATACACTTCTTCAAACTTGACTATACCCAAGTTTGCACAAACAGCAACTATAAAAAATCTATTAAATCTTTCTGAATTGAGAAACTATTTACAGCAGGTCCCACTTTTGATACATAGAGATTTAAAATAAAAATGGAGCACATAAACTTCTTCAAACTTGTCTTCAAACATGTTTGTACAGACAAGTATGACTCCGTACAGAATCTCTTTAATGTATTCCCTCATGCGTGTTCCTTTATTCAAAACTTTCTGTACTTCCTCAAACTTGAATGCTGTGTTGAAATTTTTGTACAAACCGCTATGAACAGGAGAATTTGTGAAGGATCCGTGACAATCGAGGAACCCTCCACAAAATATTCCATCATTTTCTCAAATCTGAAAGACTGTTCGTTTGCACAAACCATAGCAAACTAATCTCTGAAACATGATGTTGACAATATCGTCCATCTTGTGGTTAACCGAGTTGTTTAAGAGAAGCAGAAACTTCGTCAAACATCAAAGTGACGTGTTCATTAAATGCAACGCTATTTGAACCTTGTGTAACAAGTCTTTCGTTCCAAAACGAACGAAAGTTTCCGATTTCCATTATTCTCGAGGTCTACGACGATTTTCCCGTGAATCGTCTTTCCGGCTTCGCCCATCCGCTCGGCCGTCGGCAATTTTCCGCGGCGTATACATACAATGAATAAATTAACGAATTCTAGGCGTCGAATTCAGTGGCGTCTTCGTTCCCTCCGAAGCGTGTGTTAACGTCGTCCCTTCGTCTCCGTCGAGGCTCCTTCAGCGAGCAGAGCGTTAATTGCGACGCCTAATTGAACGTCAGACAATCGAGAGCGAGCTCGTCGCCCTGAACAGAATCCTCGTACGGTTTTCTACGCCGTACGAGCCGGACGAGGTGTAAAACGAGACGATAAAAGAGCTGCGTGCTCGAGGAATCGATGCCTCACGATGATATCGTCGTTGCTTTTGTATCATAGACGAGCGTTTCTTCTTCTGCTGAATTATCGTGAGTACCTTTCTGTTTCGCTTCGTTCATTTTTTGTGCCATCCCCTAGGTGTTAACTTATTATTCATAGTCGTTAGATAGGAGGATTTTGAGGCTAATGTACATTGCGAGTGCTGACGGTCTCGTGCTAACAGCTCGATCGTTGCTGGACTTTAACGTCTCTTTAACTACAAAGAAAATAATCGGTGAACTCTGGGTTAAAAATAGTGGTTTTCAGGAATTACTAGGTTCACTTTGGTTCCCTAGGCTCTCTATAAATTCTCTGGACACATCTGAACTTCCTTTGAAATTTGCCTTAGGTTTAATTCTCAGACCCTTAATTGTCTAAGTCCTACATTTTCTCTGGGACCTCAGACTCCCTGTAGTCCCTAGACCTCCAAGTACCTAAGGTACCTGGGCCTAGACCTCCTCTTTCGACTCTCTCTAGTCCTTAGGGTCCTTCTAGTCTCTAGGCTCCCCCTAGACCACATTCTCCACTCGGACCCTAAACTCTACTTTGACCCTAAGCTTTCCTAGGTCCTCCTACGTCCTTCCCCTAGGTCCTCTAAATCTGTCACCTAAATCTTGCTCTCCCTAATTCCTAAATTCCTAGTCCATATTTTGCTAATTAATTGGATACAGTGAATCTTGCAACAGTCTACCATCTTTGAATCCAGAGCTGTTCGCACGAGAGGCACGATAAAGTTACGACCAAGTATAATCACGCCTAAGTTCGATTGCCTTCTAATTAATTTAATGTAGCAATCCTGTGTGAGATCGATGGACCACGAACTTGACGAATTTTGCTGTTGTTCCCCGCAAAATGGTTCCCCGCGTCGCTTTTATCGTAACGTGAAACGAACGAAGAATAATCGAAAACAAGTTGTATTGGTCCCTGATAATGGTGGACGACCGATTGATAACGTGGAGTATCGCTTGCCCCAGCGCGATCTAGCAACAGAGGACAGAATAGCTAAAGGATTAAAAAAAATTATCGATAATGTTGAGATTGTTTGTCATAGTATATGCGTTATCATAATATATAGAGTATCGCGATATATAGTATATGAATGGTCGGACTGCAAAATGACGTGGCCGGAGACGACGGGGTTTAATGTTGATGGAGATTCGTAGTTGAACGTTTTAACCCTTTTTGGTCGAAAATTTGCATCCATTAAGGTCTTTATGATGACAGATATTTTTGGTAAGGTGTCTGAAGAGTTCTTAGAGATATATGTTAAATAATTTTATCATTTTAAGTAATAGTAAATTTTTAAGCAGGAGAAATCATTTGAATTAAATGAATTTTACAGTAAAAATTGAACTTAAAATATTTAGTTCGACTTTCTGATCGTAGAGGGTTAATCGTTTGAAGAAGAGCAAGTGAGCAAGCTGATCCAACGAATTGTACCGCAAAAATCTTTTCTATTCTAATTATATCTCGCCAATGTCGTTAAATAGTGTGAACATGAGACGACACGAGGAACGCTGGCTTTTGAGAACCTAATTACGGAACTTGATCTACAGATCGTATTTCTTTCGGGATTTCAAGAACAGTTATGCAGAACTTTGTTGGAGAATCAAGTGATTTAAATTGGCATATTTGAATCTGATTAACTTGGAGGATAATGACGAGATAACGGGGCAGTTTTAATTAAAAATTATATTCAGTTGGTATCGAGGAGTGCACCGAAGCGTACATAACAGTAATCCTAATTGAAACCATGAATAAATGCAGCAACTTGTATTCCAAAGTTAAGCAGCAAAATTAAATTAGCATTGAGAGGTCTCGAAGATATGTCTGAGACAATAATTTGCAGGATACTTATAAATAGTAAAACCAATTTAAGGAACTAAAATTTTATTAATTAAAATAACAACGTTACAAGTTAACAGGTTACAACTTTATCATAAATCTTTGTAAAAATTTCTTGCACCAGTCCGCCAGCGTCCTAGTGTCGTGTCTAGTGATTTAATTCTAACCTCTTCGTCATCGTGATTGTTTTACGTGATCCAAAGCGTCCTGCAAAATGGCATTTTGTGGCACGACGTCTGTTGTCAATCGAGACGCACGCACGCGTACAAAGGGAGACAAAAGGTGAAGGGAAAAGAAAGGGTAGATATAAATATATATAAAGTGAGAGAGAGATAAAACAAAGGGGAGAGAGAATAAATAGAATTATACGGGGTTACCGCGTGCGCCACGTTATTTCGTAACACCTTGACTGCCGCAATGAAAATGGCCGTACGTAGAACGTTGTAATGGCCGCACGTTGTAATAACGATCACCCTGCACACCATTATCCTAATTCTCACCTTTCAATTCTCTTCTTTACCTCGTTAAACCTTCTGTTAGCTACGGACACCCGTTTCTACCTTATGTTCCGTTGAAACATTTCGAAATCATTAAGTGCATGAAATAAAGTCTGCATTTTTAAAAAGCCTGTAAGGACTAGTTTTTTTAAATCTATTAGAAAACTTCTAAATATTTATTGTGTTATAGGTAATGAATAAATTTGAATGGTGTAATTATTTAAACCTTCTACAAGTTTTGATTTTATCGATAAACAAAATGTTGGAAATTTACAGTCTTATATATTTGCACTTTATTTATTTGTACAATATGAAAATTTTATTTTACGTGACGAATGTGGAGATGTTATTTTGTGTGGTTTTTATGAACATAGTTAATTTCTATTGAATGTGAAAAATGTATGATATTAGCGATGAGGTGATCTCCTGGCAGTCAAAGTGTTAAACCAGCAGCAAAGCACGGTGGTCCACGTTTCCCATGATGTTTCACGTGCGTAGAGCGTTCTCATTAAATTCGAGGTTAAACGTGTTCTAGAGACGTGTTCCGAGTTTTTTGATTCTCGATGATCATAATAGGATATAACGTAAGCTAGGCTTAAGTACAACTCTCTAACTTACTAATAAAGTCTGTCTGTCTCTCTCTCGCACACTCGAAAACATAGAAACATACATACACACACTGACACACACACAACATACATCCTCTGAGAATAAAAAAAAGAAATATTAAGCTCGTAGGTACCAAAGATAAGGAAAGTTCGGTGTTAGTCGTTAGGATGCTCATTAACAGAACGATTCATGGTCCGCCATTTGATCACAGTTGTCTTTAAAACGGATATATCGTTAAAACGAGCCAATCGAGCAAAGGAACGTGTCCAACCGATGCAAAAGAGAGAAATCTCTCGAAAATGGTTGTTCTTTTTTTTTTTTAGATGAACGGGGGACACAACGTTCCTTTTTACGCCATTTTTCATTCTTGCATTACGGTTGATTATTGTTTCTTTCCCTCGTTTCGCCAACAGCATCGTTGTTCGCAATTCAAGAAACGTCGAATCGTGATTATATATCGTATTGTATTATACAACGTGATAGGTACGTAAGCAACCTCTATTGACACGTGTCTATCGACGTTTTTGAGGATTTTTACCATTTTTTCTAGAATCTGAACGATTAAGTTAAGGTAACGAGCGTGAGTGCGCTAACCGATATGTTCTAAGGTTTTTGGATATTGTACTACTTATGGATTCACTGTCAAGCCGTAATATGTATTATATGTTCTTTTGTAAGATCTAAAGGATAAATAAATAAATCGTCGAGGAAACGGAGATGTGTCAAAGGACTTTTATTATTGGACAATTCATTTACCAATGTCCTCTTCCATTTTTTACTTTTGTATCTGTAAGATGGTTTATATTGTGAAGGTTAAGATATAGTGTTAAATAGTCTATTCATTTACCAATATCCTCTTCCATTTTTTACTTTTGTATCTGTAAGAAGATTTATATTGTGAAAGTTAAGATATAGAGTGCAGTTGAACGCTTGCTATACTGTAGTGAAGAGTTGCGTGACGACGCGATAGCATTCGCAATATTTCGGCAGTTTTCGTGAGTCTTCGTGCGCTATCGTGGTAGGGGGCGGAGCTAGAGCGAAAGCCCGAACGACGGGGAATTTGCTGGTCAGTGACGATATTTATGATGGAAATATAACGATAGGTCACTGTATGTATTGTGAAGCTTTGTTGAAAATTCACTTTCAGAAATGTCATAATTTTATTGTTTCAAAGACCTGAAATTAGGTTCTATAGTCCCTAAATCTGCTAGTGCCAATGTACAAAAATTCTGAAGTTCTAAATTTCAAAAATTGTAAAAGTTAGAAATTATACAATCTCAAATTCTTAAATTCCTATTACCGAAATCCTAAAATTGTAACTTTTTAAAATTCCAAATTCTTGAATTCCCAAATACACAAGTTGCAAAATTCCCAAATTGTCAAATCCCCAATTTCCCAAGTTTCTAAATTCTCAAACTCTCAAATTCCCAAGTTTTCAAGTTTCCAAATTCCCAAATTTCCACATCCCCAAATCCTTAATTTTCCAAATTTCTAAATTCCCAAATTTCTAAACTCCCAATTTCCCAAATCTCTAAATTCTCAAATCCCCAAATTTCCAAATTACCCAAATTTCTAAATTCCCAAATCCCTAAACCCCCAATTTCCCAAATCTCTAAATTCTCAAATCCCCAAATTTCTAAATTCTCAAATTCCCAAATCCCCAAATTCCAAAATCCCAAAATCTCAGAATCCAAAAAATTCCCAAATCCCCAAATTCCAAAATCCCCAAATCCTAATATACCAAAGTCCCACAAAAAATTCCCACCTCTTTTATTCCTATCTCCACCGAGTAATTACAAAACTGAAGATTCCAAGAAAAATAAATTTCCCGGTGACTTCATAAAGCACAAACGTTTGAAGTTTAATAAAGTTCGTAGGCGCGAATGAAATTTTCGCAAAGTTTCCAAGTACTCGTCAGTAAAATGAGCGGCAGGAAGCAACATTTCGTTTTAATTAAAATTCATTTACGCTTTCAATAAATTTCCCCTGTAAAAAATTGCGGTCTACTAATTTCAAGTGTAATCTTGATTTAATTACTCGATTTATCTCGTGAGGCTACGCTTCTAATTTTAAAACGATTTGCGTGCATTTAGCACCTCTTAGTTTTTCTATTTAGCATCGTCGGACTACCTTGAAATGTCCGACATTCTACATTTAGCCGCACGGAGAATGAATTTATCGTTTAGATCAATTCTCAAGTATAATATTTACACTGTTTCGTAAAACTGTTCGACAATTATGCAAAATATAGATATGCAAATATATTTTATAATAATTTGAACCTTGCTTAACAATATAGTTATGACAAGTCAACAAGTCATAGCAATCATAGTGGAAAAATTGTACATAATAATCAGTCAATGATTACAATATTTTTTTATTATTATTATAAATATATAGACATATATAACCATCATATTTGTTTATATTTGTTCATCCATTTATCTATTTATTCTTTTAATGCACTGTCCATTCCATATGCACTGTACATATGCACATTTTGTTCATATTAGTAAATTTTGTAATAAGTCATTTAATAAACAATTTAATTAAAATTGTGTATTTGAAGTTTAGCATGCTGTAACTGTTTAGTCGTTCGACGTGAATAATCTCGTCTGGACACGATTCCCATCGATTCGTGTCCCAATGCAAATCGATCGCGTGTCATCTGTCGGCATTGAACGACTGTTTGCTCGGAGTTTCGTTTCGTTCGTCTTCGAGGAAACAGTCTGACGACTCTTTGCGACACTAAAACCATCAATCTTTGCGAACCTCCTCGAGAAAAACTCAATTGTGATTCGTTCTCGTCCTCGGGTATCTTCGATAGTGTCTGCACCTTTCTTCGCTATCTTTTTTTCACCCCCTTTGTATCAACCCTTAACCGATGAGCTGCAATTTCTATCACACGAATGGTGAGTCGGTGTCCGTTAAACCTTCGTAAATACTATTAATTTCTTTTCTACTTTCTTGTTTGTTGGACTAGAATTGTTTCAAAATAAATAACAGTAGATCAGATTTTTAAACGAAGACAATTTTATTTTTTAACAGTTTTAAATGGCATTCATAATTGTAGTTAACGTAGTTAGCTTTCGAAATACTACAAGTTTCTATCATTTTACAATTCTTCTGATAATAAATGTATTTATAATTATACTGTCATATGTTAAATATATAATTATGTTTGCACATGTAAGAAGGATGAAATATTTTAATAAAAAACACTTTTACAATTATGAACCAATGATAATTTTAATTTCATAAAATATCCGTGTACGAGAATTTTTCGTTTAAAAATTGAAGTATCTAATTTGGGTCGGAATTGACCCGGCTCCGAGGGTTAATAAAGAATATTGCCATAAAGAGGACAGAAACTTTAGCATAACGTTAAATAATTCTCGGCGCGAGAACGCGAATTCTCTTTTTTCGAGAAAGAAGTCTCGTTATAAGTTAGCGAAGAAAAAGTTGAGTAACTCGTCCATTTTATTTTGGAAGATTCTTCGAGGATGTAAGACTAGTTGAAGGAGAATTTGAAGCAGGAGAAGTCGCTGATGTGACGGCATAAATTATCACAGAGTGGTTCAGCTCTATCCGAGGCTCTTTTCGAAAAGACACGGTAAGCTCTCTCGGTAAATGTGTTCCTGTAAGTAGCTCATAAATATAATAAATATCTTCGATTACGGGGCCAGCCATCTCGCGAATTTACGAATCGATCCTCGAGAGATCGTCTGTTTTATGGCGGGGAAAACTAGCTGGCATTTTGGGGCTTGTAAAATTATTCTACCTGATGGCCGATATATTTACAGGGATGCGATAGTGCTTTCCAACGGATCTGAATCTTTCTCTTTCAAAGTCTGAAACTTTCAGTTTATTTTATTTTAAGTTATTTTAAGAGTTATTGTAATTGTAGGGGTTACTGTATTTTAAGGGTTACATTAAGGATTATTTCAAGGGTTGTCAGGTATAATTTTCAATTTATTTTATCTCATACTTTATTTTATTTTGGGTTATTTTAAGGGTTATTTTAGGGGTTACTGTATTTTAAGGATTATTTTAGGGGTTGTCAAGTATAATTTTTAATTAATTTTATCTCATATCATTTAATTTTCTTTTAGGTTATTTTATGCATTACTTTAAGGGTTATTTTAAGGGTTGTTGGGTGCAATTTTCATATTTACCATCAAGTACACTTATCTATAATTATTTTATACAATTATTTATTGTATCTGCAATATAATTATTTGTCAACAACTACTTGTGACGGAAGAGAATTAAGTAATATATATTTTAGCTCGAATATTTTCTTTAACAATTAATTGACGACTGTATCAATACCTAAATGAAAAGTATTAAATAGCGACTAATTTAAGTAGCAAGTGAATACTGCTAATAAAAAGCAGTTGTATCAGAACTCTCCAGCCTAAACATGTACTGCTAATTGAACAAGGCACCATCGATAAGCAATGCGGATAAATTAAATCGAATCTGCAAATGCAGACCAATTAGCAGGAGTTTAGCCCTCGGTAACTCACTGTAATTTACAAGTGACGTTTCACTCGTCGATGCCTTTGGAAGTGTGATTTCACTTAATCTCTAAAGCTCGTTGCATGTACGGGGTGGTTCACAAACCATAAAACGATGGAAGCACTACTAAGCAATAAGATTAACTAACAATACAAAAATTATAATATTTACAATTATTAAAAATTTTCACTATTAATTTTATTATTCTTTTTTATTTTTAGTATAAACATTGAATATCAGTAGTTTTAAATTTTAGTACTAATTTTCTTTTATATGTCTACAAATTTATTGAGATATTAATTTCAATAATTACCAATCGATAGATTAAAAATAATTTTGATAAGCATCAATCAACAGATTAAAATTAATTTTAAAACTTCAAATCTACTAATTAAAATTTGATGAAACAATCTACACTTCACATTAAAAATAAATAATATGAAATAAAAGTAATCATAGGATAATCAAAAGAAGTGTACATAAAATAAATAAAAAAAGATTTAGTGAATTGATGGACAAATTAATTAAAAGTCTTAACCATGAGGATAAAATGTAAAATAAAATGGTCTATAAAAATCTTGCACAATGCCGTCACTGATGCACGAAGAAACGTTCCGCTAAGAAATTTCTTCTCCTTTTTTTACCACGGTATATCTTAAAATGCACAAAATAATCAAGCTCCGTTCCCTTTCTTCTTTTATGCCTGTTAAAAGCATCTAAAAGCGACCTTTTATAATTCGAGGCTCCCCGGTGGTGGTGCATTTAGAAAAGCGTTTTAACCGTAGCACCATTAAGAATTTCATTAAACCCCCATTTTCACCTGTCCTTTCTGTTCGTTGAATCGGTTGCAACGTTTGGAGAAAGAATCGGCAAACGTATAAACAGAATGTTTCTCCGTCTCTAATTAGATTTTCTTACACTTGTCTAATTATCTTTTCTAATTCACGGTTTTATTCAATTTCATTGTTCGTTTCAAAATGGTACTTATCAATTCCATCGCTTTTATTTTTATTATAGCAATCAAATTTTTTTCACCCAGGAGTGGATACCAAATACAATTTAATTTGGCATCATATACCTCTCTCGTTAATTGACCGGCACAGTATTTTCGATTAATTTACTTTTATTTGTATTTTACTGAAAGTGATTAAATAGGAAATTGGTTTGCAACATATTTTCCGTGTTATCGAATACGTGTCTTGTTAACTGACCGCATAGGTGTTTTCCCTACATTTTATTTGACGAATGTGTTATGTAAAGTATGTCTTATTTATTTAATTCCTTGCCTTACAATATCGTGACGCACTCGTGACGCAATCGTGACGCACTCGTGACGCACAAGATTCGGATGTGATACACCAGACTCGTATTTTCATTGCAATTGAATTTTACGTTCAATTCTGTTTACAATCTACATAATCAAGGATCACTGAATGCATAATGTACCTAACTTTTTAACTTTCTTCAGTTGTCATCACGTTGTAGGAATATTTATGTATTAACGAATGACGCACCGTCCAGAAAATTGTAGGTTAAGGGGTTAACGTGTAGCAATGTAAAACGACAAAGATGACCTTGATAAATAATTAATACAGAATTGTTTATGACAATTTGTTCGTGACAGAATATCGAGTACAATGTTTCAAGGGGTGCTCGAGAGTAAAACATGTCGAAAATTGTTTTCGCAGCAGCAGAGTTAAATTTGCGTTCGATTCGTTTTATTCGAGACAAACGAAAACGTGAACTCGGCATCGATAAGTGGCCACTTCCGCCCTTATTTTTTGCCTTTTAAAAACGCTAGATTCCATTGACAAACGTCGAAAACACCCGTTGGAATCCGTTTGCCACCGACTGCATTCGATACCACGGTCCGAATATAATTAGCAACGGACCAGAGGCGGGCTGACGTTCTTCGATTACAAATAGTCGATTGCCTCGATTCAATATCACTTCCGGTAAACGACGTCGGGAAAAGGTCCGGTGACAAACAGACTCGACGAGGAGCATCGTGAAACGGCGGTAAATCGTGAAATTTCGATAACAGACATCTTTTTTATCGCGCGAAACAAAATCTATTGAATCATATACCTTCATTGTTCCTTAATCAAGTTTCAATAAGTAGTAAATTAAATATTCTGTTCATTGTTCATAACTTTAGTTAGTAATTGTATTTACAATTTTCTATTGATAATTTAAATATGTTTTACAATTTGGACAATTTAAAAAAAAAATGTACAAAAGTGAATATATTTAGTTAAACCTGTAGTCACGTGCCAATTTCACAATGAACGATGTATAAATTATGTATAGAATATAAAGATTACACACTGAATAATTTTCTTGTTATCTAACTACTTGTTAAATGACTGTCCGTTAAGTAACGGCCAGTTAAATGACTACCTGTTAAGTAACCGCTTGTTAAGTGACTATCTGTTGAACAACCGCTTATTAAATAACCATTCATTATCATTTTTTTACCAAAATTATTTTGCATAATTAGAAATGTTATAAAGAATAAAACAAACATATAAAATTTTAACTGAAATAAATAGTTATTAATAATTAAGGAACACTTCGTTGCTTCATGTTCCTTATCCAAGTAAAAGGAGTTTAACTGGTTTCTCCTTGCATAAAACAGAAGGCAAATCCGAATATATCCCCATTAAAGTTAACTACAAGATCTACCGTCATAAACAAAAGTGGACATTTACATAAACTACATGTTGTTTAATAAAAGTAAGTTACGTAAAACAGAACCAGGAGGTTCGCGTTATCAGTCACGCGATACGAGATAGAAAATTTACAACGTGGAATAAAAACTAAGTGAAACGAGTCGGTATCACGTTTCGAGGGTTGCTGAGGTTCCTGAGGGTTGTTTTTTACGAATCTTAGCATCCACCACTTCTCGGTGAAAATACGTCGTCAAAGAAAATAAAGTAAACGGAGGGAAGTTAAGCAAAGACAGCTAAGTTAAATACCAATTATCAAATTATGGCGGTGGAGAAGAAAATGGCGGTATAACATAAGTGGCGCGTATTTTAAATGCTTGGAACTTTGGGAATTTGAAAATTTGGGATTTTGGAGATGTGGAAGTGTAGAATGTTAGAATACAGGAACATTAAAGGCTTGGGACTTTGAAACTTTGGAACTTTCTTTGCAAACTTTCTATTTACTTGCAATTTTAGAG
Organism: Megachile willughbiella; assembly: GCA_945859595.2. NCBI lineage: Eukaryota > Metazoa > Arthropoda > Insecta > Hymenoptera > Megachilidae > Megachile > Megachile willughbiella. Next base: position 9,030,416 of record OX243807.1, read on the forward strand.
GTTTGAGACTTTGGAGTCCCTGAAGACTTTGAAGTCTTTAAAAGTGTGAAACTTTGGAATGTTAGAACTTTGAAATGTTGAAACCTTGAAGTGTCAGAACATTGAAATGAAACCTTGAAGTGTCAGAACATTGAAATGAAACCTTGAAGTGACTTGGACCTTCGAACCTTGCAGCCCTAGATGAAGCTTGAAGATCTTCAAACTTGAGAACCTGAAAAACATGAAACTCTAAAACTCTAAAATTTTGAAAGCTAAGAACCTTAATACCTTATAACTGAAAAACCTTGAAACGAGAATGAAGAAGAGTAAAACCTGTCTGTCCACAAGTACAAAACCGTGGAACCTTGAAAGCTTGAAACTCAGAACTAATTCAGACCTGTTCCGAGTTGTATCTCAGTAGCGTACCACTCTGCTCCCACGTTCCCTTGCTCTTGTTTACTATTTGTTTTCTGAACAAATAGTGCACCTAGTACCTCCGTGAGCCTGCATCAACAACATTCGCAGCCTTCTTCGTTGACCTTCTCGTCATTATTGTCCTCGTTGACGACTCGTTCTCGTCTCAGGCGTCGTTAGACGTTCAAGAAGACTGGACACAATAAATCCTCATTCCCGGCCGGCCTACTTTCAATTAAACTCTGCCTAATTGCCGGCGACGGAACGAGTGGTTTCGTGTTTCAAGCTTGAAAGGTTCGCGCTGAAGATTGTTCCATGGGATCCTTGTTTCTGGAGAACATTGAGCCATCGAGTGAACGCCAGCGGCGCGGAATTATGTAAAAAGGCCAATTGTTGCTAATTCACGGAGTTTATATAAACTTCGCCTACGTTGTCCGTATGACTGCTAGTACTCGATTGTATCGTGTGTTTGCCAAGTGCTCTCAACGTACCCTCTGAGCTTCTCGAGGTTCGATTACTAATTTGTTTTTAATCTCCTATTTTCACTCGTGACGCGCTTTAGATCTTACTCGAATTTTTAATTTAGACGCGATTTTTGATACGCAGATTCAAGTTTAATCATTTGCATAGTCAATAATACCAAATTGACGTATTTCAATTTTCTTTTAATATCGTAGCTGTGATCTAACACACCTGACAAATGGTGCAACGGATAGTGGCAAGGAGGTTCGTTTACGAACAAGGTTTTTAGTGATACACAGGTATTTTTTAGCTATTTACTAGCCATTAGTTATTTATTTATCGTAAATAACCTTTAGTTACAAAGGTACTAAAAATACACAGGGTGCGTTCTTAACAATTTCTTTTTTAAATATTTTTACCATAGTTTACTCTGTTTTGGGTCTGCTACACTGACACTAAAAGTTTGTAAAAAATTATTTATAAATGAAATGTTAATATTTTGACTTTATAATAGGATTCTTTATTAATAAATAGAACATAACCTCTAACTATTCTACAGAAGTGTCTGACATTTTATGAAGCCAATACATAACACTTAAAAAAATTGCAACATTGGTATTTTATTGGAAAAACAATTTTTTTTTAATATTTTTAGTGAGAATGTAGAGATTGAAGACTGACTAACTTTTGTATTAGAGAATACTCTTATGCACATATGGGGTGTTTAAATTGTTAAACATTATATTATTTATACTGTTAATTGTGTTTATATTTGTTGTTACAGCTAGTGAATTTATATTTGAGATTATAGTTACTGTATTTATATTTTTTGCTATACTTGTTGTCTTTATATTTGTTGATATAGTTCTGTGTTTATATTTGTTGTTACAGTTGCTGTGTTTAAATTTGTTGCTACAGTTATTGTGTTTATATTTATTGCTATACTTACTGTGCTTATATTTGTTGTCACTACTATTAGAATCAAATTTATTGTTATAGCTAGTGCAATAAATAACTGTTCATTATATATTATCAAGTATTTTCATCGTATATTATTAATATTCACTGAAAGCACTATAAAAATGTTCTATTTACGTAACAAATCGAGACATTTTTCAAAACTAGTAAAAAGTAACGTGATTCTAAAATTAATTTCACACTTCCTCCGCATCTCAAAATGGTTGAAAAAAGCTGAAGCTATTGTTGAAAATTATTCCGCGTCGTTGATGGTAAAACCGCACATTTAGAAGGGTTTAATGGTGCCCAGAAAGAAAACTTCAGACACTGTTCCCGTTTCTATTATTCGTATAATGCGGCAAAGAGACAAAAAAAACGAATATATCGATATCTGGGTTTATCGCATGCGAGAAAGCTCTCGGATTCAATGGAAACTCGAACGGAGATGCTGAAAAACTTGCGTTATTTCGCTGCCAGGGAAATATGGAGCTCGTAATTCAAACCTTTAAACAAATCGTTCTCTTCCTTCTTCTTCTCTTTTCATTTTTTTGCTCTATCATTATTTCTCTGCCGTTCTATACACACAAGGAGATCGATACCAGAGGAACGAGTATCCTGTTGCTCAAAGTTGAATGGAAATGCTGAAAAACTTGCGTGCTTCTCGATACCGGGCAAAAAAGAAAAAAACGAAAAAATTCGCTGCCCATACTTCAAACTTTTAACCAAATCGTTTCTCCTCTTTTTTCCGACGACCACCATTTCTGTCCTCGCGCTGGAATTTTCGAATCTCGTCGAAAAGCGAATCTGCCGCTAATAAAAGTTGGATAAAACCGACCGAAACGTTCGTAAATTTTCCATAAAGAAGAGAAAACATGGAATTGGTCATTCGAATCACTAGTACAATTTATTCTTTTTTTTTTTTATTCTCTCGGTTTCGCGAAACACGCTCGAATCGATATTCCGTTCGCTCGAATCGAACGAAAATGTGCAAAATTTATCTAACCTTCTCTGTCAACAGAAAAATACGAGAGATATTTTAGGTTTGCTGTTTATTGTCCTTTATTTTGCATATTCGATGCTAGGAAAATGTACCTTCGCTTCGGTATATTTTCGTATTACAATTCTGATTCATTGCACCTTTTTGTTTGTACAGCGCGTACTATTTTTCCCGGGCAATTTGAATATTCGAATTTTCTTACAAATATCGGAGAGGGTTTTCGCCTGAAAATACTGTTCAATCACGCGGTGTTTTATGGTTCTCTATGTTAATTTTTACCGAGCCGACAAGTGATGTAATCTTGTTATATTTCATTTTTTATTTTTGCTCTTTATTTTTATATTTTTGTCCTTTATTTATTTATTCTTCATGTACTGATTTATGTTCTTTATTTATTAATTATTTGTTCATTTATTTTTGCCCGTTATTTATTTACTCTTCGTTTACTTATTTTCATCCTTCGTTTATTCTTCGTCAATTTTTCCTCTTTATTTATTTTCTTTTACAGCTTCTATTTCCCTATCAATTTAAACGCAAGTTTGCACTATGGGGGTGGAGAAGCGAGGGGTGGGAAATTTTTCATAAGTTATAATTTGCCGGAACGTTTTCAAAAGAAACATCGTCACTCGTGCGTTCAGTATCGTCCCGTAACAAAAAACGGGAGGATCAAAGGCACAAGCGAGGGAAAAACAAGAAGAAATCCAATAAGTTTAAACGAGTCCGTGGCTCGTCGATGAGAAGGAAATTCTATTTCTTCACGGTGGTCAAGAAAATATCGAGTCGAATCAGCGTCCCGATGGGGCAAATTGATTTTCGTGTTCACCCTCGACGGACGAGGGTGAGGAACATCGGGAAAGAAGAGATAGAGCAACGCAGGTTACTTGAGCTCATCGTTATTCGAAAAAAGCCTCCGCCCTCTAAGATAAATCGCATAATTTATGAAAGCAGCTTCCGGTATAATCCTCCGCAGTGTCTGCAGCCGTGATTTGCTTCTGTTTCCATCGGAAACCCATTCGAACTGTGCGAGTTTTTCGCTTGGAAGTAATTGTGCTGCTCGCAAATCAACGTACACGCGCTTTCGAGAGAAGAAAAATTGCGATAGAAACAAAGGGAATTCGATTGTTCTTCGATCTGCGGTCTGGGACTTGTCCTTTTGTCGAGACGTTCCAGATCCAGCTCAGTTTCTATGGGGAGTAAAGTCTTTTTAATTGTAACATGGCAGATTTCACCCCTGTTCTTTGGAACTCGAAATTTAAAAGATTTCGTTGTTAGAGCATTTAAAATTTTTAAATTTAGACATTTATTTTGTTAACTCGATACATTCAAGGTCTTACAGATTCGTAATTGTATCGTCAAAAATAATATACAAAATTTCGAATATTATGAGAAATGTTTCAATGAAATTTTATAATTTAATAATTATAAAGTCTTCAAGACAAGGTGATAGAACTTCAAAAACAATCATCCTAAAATTTCAAAACTTCGAAGTCCTTCTGAAGTCAGATAACCTCAAAGTTCTAACATTTTAAAGTCTCGACACCCCCAAACCCTAAATTCCCAAAATCCCCAAAAATCCAAATCCTCAAAATCTGAAAACCCGAACCGTAAAGCCCCAAAATCCGCAAAGACACATAACCTCAAAATTCCAAAGTAACAACACGCCAAAACATTTCCACTTTATTAATTTTATTCGTCTATAAATATCTGAATATACCTACGTTATTTTGGTGCATCTAAACGAAAAGTTAATCTGTAGCTGCAATTTAGTAATTAATTAATAAACAGATTGGTCGATTCTACTCCGAGGATTCAAAGAGTCTTCCGCGTCACGCGATCGTCAACCAAATCGCTAGCACATGAATTAGAAATGAGCTCAGCTTTGTGGACGTTGTTTGCTGAACTTCATACAGAATAACGAAAGAGTTGAAGACATTTTTTTGTTGGAATTACAAATGTCGGCAGTTATGTGTTTTCGTTTGTGTTCGCTATGTTACGACGCAGTGTATGTAAATATACTTACAGATAATAATAATATAAATTATACGAGTTATAATAATACACGCAATACATATGTTAATATTACAATTTTTCAATTTAATATATATTCTCTCACATAAATTCATTGGTGTATAATTTTCATAAATATCTTGATCTAACTGAAAAGTATTATATCGTCAGTATAATTTAGTTTGAAAAGTAAAATGTAAAATTCTAAAATATATAATCTATATTAAAAACATAATCAATCTTGAAAGGTACAATCTTCATAATATAATCCATCTTGAATTCTGCAAATTAAAATTATAAAAAGTATAATCTAGATTAAAATATAATCAAGTTTGAAAAGTACAATTTAGATGAAAAAGTAATCCTGAAAAATATAATCTTGATAAGAACTATATGTCAAATACAATCTCGATAAAAGAAAACGTGACTTAAAGTATGTAATCTCCTTCGAACGTCGCACCACTCAATTCCCTAGACACGCCGCCATTTTCTCTGCAGAACCGTGTCACACAAAACCGATTCTACACTTTAAAGAATTCAGTCCTTTTATCGCTAAACTAATCACATTCGATCCTCTATTAAACCTATCAGCTAAAATTCCACCGTGTTTCAGAAGTCACATTAAAGTCACTAAAAACACAATTTGATCATCGCTTCAATGGCGCGTAAAGCTTCGACACAAAAAGATTCGTCGTAAAGCGTCGAACGCGACTGTCGATATTGTTTATCAGTTTTCTACGATGCCCGATTCAATTACATCGCGATTGATCCCGATTGACCCGATCGTCTAAATCTCCCCAACGGATATAAGCTATTCCCTTAATGCCGACGCTTGCATCGCGATCAACTGTGTCGCCTCGGCTCTATAACGTGACATATAAAGGGGAATTATTATTGTTCGAGGATAATCGATTTCTCGACCGTCCGTAAAACAGGATCGTCAAGGATTAATACCCGATATTTCATCGGGCAGCGAACGGTCCTCGCGAGAAATCGATCTCGAGTGCACGGTGATTTGTATATCGTCGTGAATTCCGGTGATTAATCGACGATTGATGTACGGTGGACACGTTTCCGCTTTCGTTCTGACGATATAACGTGCAGGTTTCGCGTGCGACGATTCTTTATGCATTTTGGTAGGACGTGATTTCGTGACCATACTTTGTGTACTTTGTAATGAATGTTTCAAAGATATACTCTTTATCCATATATATCCTGATATCTCTGAATCCCTATATCCCTACATCTCCCTAGACCCGTAAACATTTGTGAACATATCCCTAGATCCGTACATCCCCACATCATTATTTCCCCATAACTCCATACTCCACAGTTCTATAAATCTCTATATATATTCCTTGAATCCAAGATCCCTAAATTCCTAGAACTCTAAATTTTTATATCTCTGAAATCCCTACATTTACAAGTACCCAAAAATTCCTCCATTTATTAAATTTTTAACTAGAACACCCAGTTAAGTCTACAAGTTAACCACACATCAAGTTCGTAAATGCAACCTTTATTGCCACTATCCCGAAATAATTCCCCATATTACTTAACGAGTTATATTAACAATTTTTCAATTCCTCTGATGTCATAAATAAATTATGTCATCTTCAAAGCCGTTCAATTGCACACAGTTTAAATTGTACAAACGAGAAATATCAAGTTTCGTGTCACCATACGTTTACGCAACCCCATATAAAATTGTACGTAACAGAAGTCAATATTTTCGCAAGCAATCAACGATCGTCGTCGCAGTCATCGTCCAATATAGATCCCTGGCCCCGGTACAGTCATTTGTCATCGTCGTTCGAATTAAGGTACCCTCCCGTATGCAATCTACATCTGCCTCGACGAAACGTGTCGCTCGAAACAACATCGAGAAACAATCAAAATTTCTGCGGTGTCATATCGGTGACAACTGTATGAAATGATCGACACCCACTGAGAGGAGAGAGAGCCATTTTTTTTTCTCCACCGAAGATACAGCGCTAGCGTAATCAAAATGGTAAAATTGCCTGTATATCGCCGACCATGTGTACGAATGAGTACAACGTTATGCAAGCTGGATGCATTTTTATTGCTCGATTCGAATGCATGGCAATTTGACGCTCCTAATATTTTAGTTCGATTGCTGCAAAAATAGGTGAATCATTTTACCAGAAAGGTGGACTCTCGTTATATTGCCACTTTAACTGGTTACGTGCATTATGTGGAGTTATTGAAATATAGTAGACCCTCGTTATATCAATTTTGTAGTTTGTAGATTACTGAAATTGTTTCATGCAACAGACTCTCTACATATATTGCCACTCGAATTCCAAGCATGCTAATCAACCCTAATATCAAAGGAGAATTACGGAACTGAGTACTGCAAGACTTTGACATCTAATATAACGAGAATGTCAATTGCAAGGTTTAATATTGAATAGAGATTTAAGTTTGTCAGAAAAAGAGGGAAAGATAGATGTAGCGACACGTCCAAGATGTGACTGGAGTTTCAGCTTTAATGTTATACGATCCCACTAAACTAAATAACTCCTCTATCGCTCCCGCTTTGCGCATGCAATTTGCCTTACAAATATTGTCTCTATAAACGATTAACAGATTGCAGGGCTTCTGAACATCTTTGAACTAAAACTCCCAGTAATTACCGCTATTTTTCTTGGATAAATAGGTTAGGAAGTAGGTTATGTTGATCACTTCACAACTTAAGCAATATAACCTAGAAATGTATTTATTTAAAATTGTTTGTACATACATCGTAAATAACTTTATAAATATAATTCCTTTAGTTCGATAAATATTCTTCCATAACCTTAAATCACGTAAAATTAAAATTCATGTTTAATCTTAATTTATTTTAATAATCCTGCCATGTGAATTATGTCTAAAATAAAAGCACGTTCAAATTTATTGAAATGTCCAATAGAAAATTTCTATCTTAAGGGACTTTGTTGTAGCATCCTTTTAGTGTCGATAAAATAAAATGCATGTAATAATTAATGATTATATTAATTCATTGTTCGTTCAACAGGGAATGTTCTCCGCGATACAAAAGCAACAAATATGTCTGCTGTTCTTCGTCCAAGTCGTCCTAATTGTGCTAATGGGAACGTTGATGACATACGGCCCGGAGGCGAATGCTAATTTGCTAAAAAATCTCACAGGTCAGTGTGCATGCGAAACGACGACGCCCCTGAATTATGGGACGACATGGATTATCAGTGGACGGCAGTGCAACTTTTGTTATCGTTAAATATTCCTCGTCCGATGTGACGTCACTTTGGAATTATATCGTGTACGGTGGACGATAATTTTTTAGAATTTACATCGGACTGAAACGCGTCACCGATCCCCTGTCGTCGTCGTTGTTATTCGCGCGAATTTATGCAAAATGCAATTTTTTCCTTCCTTCCTTTTTCCCGTTTTTGTCTTTTTTTCGTATCGGAAAATACCAAATGAATTATACCATTTTCTCGACAGTTACAGTCAAAAATCAAAGAATTATCAAAAAGTTGATTAAAATGAAAAGTTAATTCGTCAAAGTTATTTGATATTACTATGAAAGTATTTGTTTAAAATTATTTTGACAAGTCCTAAAAATCAAGCGATCAAAATTTAAAAAAATTGCTTTAACTATTTTATGAGAGTATTTTGAAAAATGCAGATACAAAACGTCTGCAATTAGCGTCAAAAAAGAAATACGAAAAATTAATTAATTTCCGCTAATTACTTGCCCGGAGCACCCTCTGTTATTTACAAACAAATAGTATCATTATTCAGGAAACGAATATCGAGGAAACAAGCAATTATCCCAGTTCCATGTTTCTCCCTTTACTCCTTCCATCCTGGTCACGAATAAAATTGCAGTCTTACGTCCCGATAAAAAAAGAAAAAAAAAAGCGAAGGATCCGCTTACGTTCTACTTTGGAGTCCCAGTTGTGCTCGCAGTCGAGGGATTCCTTTCGATCTTTCTCCTGTTGGAACAAAAGCTCGAGGCATCGGGAGACCAGTATGCTTTCATTTCCGAGTCAAAGGAGAATGTAACGAGAAAAGAAAAGGTGTATCCAATGTCCTAGGACGAATTCGGAAAATTTCCCGAGCGTCACGCGTCCCTGCTTCTTCCTTTAATGGAATAATTAAACTTTCAGGTAACAATGGCCGGAAGTACGTCAAGAAGGACGGTGAATCGTTGCAAATTTATCCGAGTGAGTATTAAAATCGAGTTACTTAATTTCGTATTTATATTCCTCCGAGAAAGACTTTCTTTAAACGTCGAAAAGACAGTGCATATTAAACTTACAATTACATGAATATTTGATTACCCGATGTTACAATTTGAAAAGATAATTAAACTTCCGATAATTATGAATGCATGTACAATTACATGATGATGTGTAATACAGGGTGTAGTTTTAATTAATATTTCAGGGGAGGGTGTAATTTTAAATTGAATATTCGTTCTCTGATTTTGTAGCAGAACATGCATTGAATTATTGACAATTAAAATTAAACGGAGAATGTTTTAGTTTTTCACCCTCTTTCACTCCCTGCATTATTGCTCTTTATTGTGCCTTCGATTTTAATGCATAAATAACAATAAGTATGTTAATTAATATCTTGAAATACAAAATGGATGCAGGACGCCTTTGCAACACAAAATGGCCGAACCTAACCTTACTCTTTCAGAAATTAATCTTTACATTTTCCTCTACAATTTTCTTCTTTTACATGAATTACTTCACATCATTTATCTAGAATAATATAAAACACACTGTCATACTTGAAAAATTATTAAAACTTCGTTATAATTTAATTTTGTATACACCGTTCACTAAAACTTTTACTGTAACGTCATAAATACATTAATAAATAAATATCTGAATACTTAAACTGATAAATACATAAATATATAAATATCAGTACTCAAACTAAAAAAATACATAAATATATAAAAATGTAAACACTTGAACTAGAAAAATAAATAAATACGTAAGTGTCTGAATACTTAAAGCAAAAATTACGTAATGCAAATGAAAGAAAACAAGGAAGAAAAAGAAAAATAAGAAGAAAAGTGTGAAACAATAAGGGTACGGTATCATAAAATAACAGGACGCGATCGTAGACGTCGTTTAGTTTGAAACTACGTCCCAAAATGTAAGCATAGCCGAGAATTAACAACCCCGACGCGTTTCCTCGCCAGTATTATCCAACGAAGAACACCGTCGACGAACTTTCCGGATATGAGAGTTCCTTCGTTCGCGACCCCCGCACCTGAAACGCGTAAAACGCAAATTTACGCGTTACCAGCGACGCTTAGCAGCTGGATCACGTGGCACGCGTGATGGTTAAGCTAATAACCGGAAACTGGGAGCCACTTCCTGCTAAGAACGCGTCCCAAAAGAGTTCTTTATGCGGAAGTAAGTCGAAATAGTTCGCTCGACAACTTTAACACCGTGTCGCAAGGGTGATGACTTGAAAATCGTAAAGTTATAACTTGAAATTTCTGTCTTCCTTTTCACTTGTTCTAAATTCTCAAATTTTGAAAGTTTGCTTACAATCTTGACAGGGTGATCTGTTAGTGTTTATAAATTTTAAACTTGATAAAATGTCTACATTTAGCAATTGAATTTTGAAACCCGAAGACCTGGAAGTCTTTATATCTCAAATTATGAAATTGCACCTGGAAATTTAGAACCCCTACTTTCATAGCCTCCTATGGACCCTTCCTTTAATCCAACTCTGGTTCTTAACCCAGAATCTCAAACAAACCTTATAAAATTTAATGTTTCATCTTACAAGGGAAGGCACGGAAGTGTCTCCCTCCGATTTTGATGAAACTTCGTACGTTTGTTAAGCAGGCAAAAATAAGGGACACGTATTTTTTTTATCGGCTGAGACGCGGGTTTAAGGGGCGAAACGACCCCTTAAAGTTTCGACCCGGTTAGGCTATCTCGAAATCCATACGAGATACATTAAAACTTCTAATAGGAAAGTTGTATGGTTTGTTACGTATAATAATAGGATGTTAACAAATTGGGCAAAATGCAATTTATTTATAACAAACAAATTTTTCATAACCTTATTTTACAATTTATTCAAATTTGTATAATAACACAAAGTGTAGAGAATTTCATTACAAATCCATTGGTATATATATATACGATATTGCCTCCTACAATTCCGCAGATTTTTATTATAAACATTACGCGCTCGCTGACCCACCGCACGATACTAAACCGGATCATGCCGGACGATATTACACTATCAGTCAACGTTATTTATAAGCATAAATGATAAACAATTATATTTGCGTTATGCACTGTTGTTAATTTTATTGGCATGGTATAAAAGTGGATACATATCGTCAAGACCAGCACATTTTGAAAATCCCGTAGAATTTTGCTATGCATCAGATGATGAACCACTATGCCATATACATATGTGGTGATGTAGCAATTATTACATGTGCTTGGTGTCGAAAACCGTTATGTTTGAAACATTTCTTTGAGGAATACCATTATTGCCGCGATTATGTTTCCTAACTTATTCAAACTATTCGTTACCTAATAAAATTGACATATAGAATACCTATGTACTTTAACAATAAGTGTTTTGTAATATAAATTTAATAAAATTAACAACATTGTATAACGCAAATATAATTATTTATCATTTATGCTTATATATAACGTTGACTGATAGTGTAATATCGTATGACATTATCCGGTTCAGTATCGTGCGGCGGGTCAGCGAGCGCGTAATGTTTATAATAAAAATCTGAGAAATTGTAGGAGGCAATATCGTATATATATATACCAATGGATTTGTAATGAAATTCTCTTCACTCTTTGTTATTATACAAATTTGAATAAATTGTAAAATAAGGTTATGAAAAATTTGTTTGTGATAAATAAATTGCATTTTGCCCAATTTGTTAACATCCTATTATTATACGTAAAAGACCATACAACTTTCCTATTAGAAGTTTTAATGTATCTCGTATGAATTTCGAGATAGCCTAAGCGGGTCGAAACTTCAAGGGGTCGTTTCACCCCTTAAACCCGCGTCTCAGCCGATAAAAAAAATACGTGTCCCTTATTTTTTCCTGCTTAACAAACGTACGAAGTTTCATCAAAATCGAAGGGGGACACTTCCGTGCCTTCCCTTGTTAGTTAAATTACGAAACTGTACCTGCACATTTAGAACTCCAACCCCCACAGTTTCCCATAGCCCCCTCTCTCGATCCATCCCTGGTTTTCAGCGCAGCACCTTAAACAAACCTTATAGAAATTCATATACTACCACTTAGCTTAATAAAATTACGAAATTGCACCTGAAAATTTAGGACTACAACCCCTATAGCCTCCTGCTGCCCCCTCTCTCGATCCATCCCCGTTTCTTGTCATAAAATCGCAAACAAACCTTATAAAAATTAATGTATCAAAATTCTTTAGTGAAAGAATACCGAATAGAACAATAGCTTTGCATACCAAAGTCCCCATCACAAAAATAGAAGAATGTTAATCCGAAATCGAAATTCATCAGAATGTCTTCGTGGTCTGAGAAGTTAAAGCGAGTAGAAGCAAAGATAATCGGGAAGCTAGTGTCGTGACCCTCGCTTTTAAAAGTAGGCAGCAGTGATCTTTATCGAGTATTCAAAAGACCCCCACTCGTGCTCGACGTTGCTTCTGAATGCAAAAGTCGATCCTCTCGACACTGTGTGGATCGAGTATCGTGCGAGTTACAGGATCGAATTGCCAATAAACGAAGCCTCGGTTACTAAGCTTCCTTTGCCACGGGCCAAAAGTGGCTGTTAAGCTGATTCCACGTGCGTTAACCTCGAGCACAGGTAGATTTCACGATGACTTTCTTCTTTATTTGCCACGATTGATCGTATTTAAAAGTGTAGCTCGATCGATTTACACGGGGTAGACCCTGTACCGGGAAACTGCGTGTTCATATCCGAGACGGAATAAATGTGCAAGTTCGTTTAAAATTTAAAACTGACTCTTTGATCTTGCCGCGTGGATAAAACAGTTGAAAGAAAAGTAGGAATTTGATTTCTGGATATTACGGCGCCGTGTATTGAATGGGGAATGTTCAAGAAAATGAAAACAAGACATTTCTCCTCGACTGTGCAGCTCTTATTGGCTACACGGAATATTATATTAGCTACGTAAATGGAAATAGTCATTTCCAAAGCGTAGAATTGGCAATTGTTAATAGATTTAGTATGTTGTAGTATTTATATCGATAATTTTATGTACGGAGAAGAGTTTTGTCTTCATCTTTGTCTTCTGAATTCTCATATTTTGTTTCCTTCATTTTTATTCATAACATGAAGTCATTTCTATTTGATAACGTTCTCGACTTGTTTTCTTCTACTCTATCTCTTCCATTTTTAAGTTTGAATGTTTGAACATAGAGAAGAAGAAGAATTTCATTGTCTTCAACTTTGTCTTCTGAACTCTGCTTTCATTTTTAAACATTTTCATCTTCATTCAAACCATGAGCTGATCTTTACTTCAGGTATTAATTCATCCTCTCACTTTTTAAATTTCATTATACGAATAGCGTCAATGTAAATAAATTTTAAATTCGTCAGAAAATGAACATCCCCCATTCAATTTCCAAGATCAAAGATTTGAACCCAAAACCCAGCAGAAGTGTAATCCGAAATATCTTGGTTTAAACAAAATCGAAAAGAAGAAATCAGTACATCCGGAAGCAGTGAGGCCACAAAGAGAAAGAAAGAAGAAGTGCTAGAGGAATCGAAGAGAAATCGAAATTAAATTCATAGAAAGCTGTAAGAGAACGTTTGAGGTGTTCAAGCACGCCGAGGCAGGTAACAGGGTTTGAAAGAAGAAAAGTCACCCCCGGGTGCAAGAGCCAGAGTAATTTCACGGGCTCGATTCTGGTGTAGCCAAGGACTGAAGAAAGCACGTGAAAGAAGGGATGACGAGGAACAACGTATCGCATGCGATCGTACTCCTCTTTATCGAGGGCATCCTCCTCTGTGGTTTTTTGGCCACGTTTGATTACGCCCCCGAGGCGAACGCCGGTTACCGTCAGAACAGCTTCTCGCCTCATCTAAATGGAAAACCGAGTTTTTTGCCGGTCACGTACACACGTAAGTCCTTCGACTCGTTCTTCAACATCACCCTCTCTTTTTACACGGTTCCGCCTTCTTCTTTAACTACACACTTCCATTCTCTTATTTTTTTCGACTGTTTAGGGACAAGAGCTTTCCTCTTCATTTCCGTTTTTAAGTTTCACTTGATCTATTTTAATTTAGTGTTTAGTTTTCTTCTTTGTTTTCAATTTGCACTTCATTTGGATTGTTGGCAAAGAAGAAAACTTCTTTGTCTTCTGCATTTTTCATTTAGTTCGTGATTGCTATTTTCTTCAATTTAGTTTCTTCTTCTTCTCTTCTATTTACACTCTCAGTTGATTAATTTCATATTTCATTCGTTTTCTTCTTTATTACACTCTTTCAATTTAGATTTCCTTTATTTTGGATTGTTGACTCTTCTTGAAACTTCTATATCTTCTGAATCTCTTCCATACTTTATGATGTTTCTTCCTTGCTATTTATTACTTTGATTTGATTTGTTTCTATCCATCCCTCACTTCTTCTTTGTCTTTATTTCTGTTTGTAACTTTACATTCATCAATTTGATTTTAATACTTAATTCGTTTTCTCCTTTGCATGTGCACCTTCAAATTAAACGATTAAATATAAAAAAGGAGAAGAAATCTTATTTTCTTCTGTATCTTTTGAATTACAATTGGATCAAATTAAAACATGTCCTCCTTTGCACCTCTTTTTTGAATTGTCTTTTTAAAAAGTTCTTTCATTCTTTTTAAAAGTGTACATTTTTTCCTCTTATTTTCTGAACCAGTTCTTTTCCTTCAGCTGTCATTTCAATTAGTTTCTATTTACTTTTTATTCTATCCTGTCCCATACATTTGTCAATCGACCACCCTTATTTTTCCCTCTGATTCGCTAGTCTCCTTGGTTTACCCTATTTTTTCTCCGCCATTTGCACCTCCTGTCTTTGAAACAAAGGCGCGAAGAAAAACGTGGCCGACGAGAGATAACAAGAAACAGCGTGCGTAATACTCCAAGAAACTCGTGCAGCTGCATAACGACGCGAACAGACTTCAGTCGGTGGATTTAACTTTACCATAGAGTCGGATAAAGTACGTACATTAACGTCCCGTTTCTACACCGGAAACCTCTTTACGATGTATAGCAATTCGCTCAAAATCATATCGCGACAACCTTGTTTCATTTACTATTTTCCGATTAAAATCGATTCTTAATTTCTCCGAACCTCGTTAAAACGTCTCTTCAAAGAAAACGCTTCCAATTATATTTAACAGTACTTGTCTCGATTTCCCGTCGAAAATGAAATTCTATGATAATTTCAAAAGGGATTTATATAAATTATTTACATAGGGTTTCAATAATTTCGAGGTTCGTATTCCAGAAATTTTCACGGGAATTCATTAAATTTATATTACAAATGCTTTTAATTATGATCGGCTCCTACACGCCAAAGACGGACCCTTCAAATTGTACAATGGAAACGCATTTCCCGCCGCGGTATTAATTAATGAAAGACTGAAATATTTATTAATTACGTTTCTACGTTTTCACTCAACTCAATTTGTACGCCAGGGCAGTAATTAATAATCTCGAAGGATAATTTTTAAAGAACTGCGCATTGCGGCCACATGTTAGACAAAATGGTGCTCAAGTAACAATTAATTGTAGGTTAAACGGTCGGCTAATAGCAAAATCTCGCAGGCAAAAGCTATAATAACACGATTATGCATGTTATTAGCGTCATAAACGCGGAGTGAAGCTTTTTGGCCGTTGTCTCGAGAAATCTCTGGCCAGGGATAAACACGTGGTCAACACTTTAGCCGTAGAATTTGAATTTCAAAGTGATACTTTGTGTAGATTACAAAACCGACTCCAGACCAGAAGCATAATTGGCACAGTAATCTCGTTGCTCTTCAAAGATTATAAATTTTCGCTGGGATCCGAGCCAGCCGAGGCCGAGTGTACGTGTTTTCTTATGGAAATCGCTTTTCATGCGACGTGGACGAAATTTCCTTCTTATGGAAATTGCCACGGTTAAGGAACGAGAACGCTGTGAAGAGTCCAAAAACACGACGGCGCTCCATTGTCTTTCTCTCTTTTTAAACTCGCCGCCTATTTTCTTTTTTCTTCTTATTTCTTCTCCGTTTTTTCTACCGAGGTACAATTTTCTCTGGAGACCACGTTTCTTGTGTGATTTATTTATTTAGCAGCTTTGATATCTGGCTGGAGTATCTTTCTAGTCGGGTACAAAATGGCGGCGTCAGGTTATGTCGATAACTCAGAAAACATCTTTGAAACATCCTCTTACGAAGAACTTGTATTACTCTTCGACACAAAGTTTGCAAGTCTTCAATTTTCAGTCATAAAATGCGTAAACCCATCGAAATAACCGTGGGAAAAAAATAAGATAAAATTGCACGGTTGATCGAATTTGTGTAGAGTCTCGCGAAGAAAAGAAGAAATACGAAACATTTCAATAAACAGTTTGAGAAGAGAATTACAGGGGCTTAACTGTTCGTTCGAAGGGTTAATCGAATTAAGTCGTCGAGGAAGGCAATTATCTTCGGTTTGAAAGTCGGCTAATGCGATTTCGCTGCAACTTTATCGTCGTCGATTCCATTACCTTTCCATGACTCGGCTCGAATCTGCCAGGGCTTTTCGAAAATTACCGTTTGATGGATGCGAACAAGCAAAACGGCAACACGATTCTCTCGTCATTGCCTCTCCCGTATAAAAGTCACGACAGGGACAGCAATGCCTCAAGTGATAAATAGATTACCTGCACGCGGCTCGAATAATTTCCACGGGAAGCTACCGTTTCCCCGAGCTTCCGGTTTTTACGTTATCCTTGTTTCCAGGGATTTTACTTCTGACTCCAGAAATGACAACTTCGTGAGAACATTTATCTATTTACTGCGCTTCTTTTCGAGATTATCGCATTTTATTCGGAAATTTGACACTTTTTTAGAATTTTTATAGTTTGAATCTTTCTCAAAGTTGTTCTTTAATGTTTGAATTGTTCTTATTTGAAACTTCAGTCTTCCATATTTGAGATTAGGTAAAATTGAAATTGAGGTAATTTAAAATTATCAAACTTTTGTTCTTCGGATGAAACTTGCAAGATTTCTGTTCCCAAATTTAGCATACATTAAATTCCTAACCTCAAAATTTGCAGAACTTTCGATTACATAAAACCAAATTTATAATTGCTAAAGTTGAAATTCGAATAAAATCTTCAAGTCTGAAAGTGCAAGCTATCCTTAAACGAAACTTGCAAGATTTCCATTCTTTTCAAATTAGACATTCCTAACCTTAAAATTGCAGAACCTCATCGATGAATCTAATGTCACCTATTATCAATTTAACCTAATTATCAATTATCTAATTTAGTATATTAAAATGATTAATAAAAGTGTTCCTCCATGTTCCATGATACACGACAATATTTCATATAAATTTACCTTAAATAATAAAGCTACTTAAAAATCACGTCAAGTAGCAACAAATTATTTTTAAATATCTTCGCAAATTCTGTCGAGGAACACATGTTAATTTTGAGAATCCTAATCTTTCTGATACGTTTTCCACACGTCGCCCCAATATGGAGACGATACATGCAGACTACGAACGGATCAGAGAAGAGCTCCTCGGTTATGAAATGTGGTTTCGACCTACTTGAATTTCGACTTGACTCCTCGATCATCGGTTATCCGCATATAAATTGCACCAGTGACAGGGACACCGCAATACCTATGATAAATAAATAGATCACCCATCGAGACAGCATCTTCTTTGATCCTGGATCACTTTCGAAGGAAATCATTCGCTAGCTTCTCGGAACACCTCTTCCCTATCGATGAACAGCCTTCGAAATTTATTTATTAAAACTTACCCAAATTTTAAACGAATAAAATTGTACATACTTTCACATTTTTGGAGACTTGTGGAACTACCCCATTTTTGCACGATTTCAATTCGAAAAATATATTTTCGAACTCCTAATAATAAAATGTAAATAAATCTTTCAGTAATAAGTCTTTTCAATTTGAAGAACTACAATAATTTGTACTATTTTATAATAAATTCACATAAATTATTCAAACGATTTTTATGAATGCATTTAGCATCTGAACAGATACAAAAATATTTCTTCATTTGAATTTTCTTTTACCACAGTCACATTCAATTTCTTCGTTTTCATATGAAAATTGAATGTGTTTACGTGAAAAAAATAATTTTCAAAAAAGATTGAAGAATGTTATGAATATTTCTGCGTATTGCACCAAAAACATAGAAGTGTATGGATTAATTTGAATAAAAGCTTATTGAACGGTTCATTTAGGAATTGTAGAGGATGTTTAAGTCTCGAAGCATGTTCGATCGAGTCCCCTAACAAAAACGTCGACCCGAATCACCACGATTTTGCTGATTATTATGCATTCACGAGAACTGCAAGTAGCGACAGTCGGTGATGGATGAGCCCCGGGGAAAGCACGAATTATCTGTTTCGAAATGGCCTAAGACGTTCACCGTTTTCCAATGATTTACGAACGTGTTTTATACGAGCAAGGTGTCGACTCTTAATCCGGCTCTTCACGCGTCTGATTTATTCCCGTTTAATTTCACGCGGAACCGGGGAAAATTCAGCAGCAATATCAACCCTGTACGCTACTAGATTTTAGGTACATTCTATGTTTGAGATTAAGCTTCTACATCAGTTGGGTATTTAATCCTTAAATTTGATATTTGGAACGTTTTAAACCCTGAAATTTGTCAAATATTTGTCCGTTTTGATGTTTCATACATTAGAAACTCTTAAATTTGAAGTTTGATAAAGTAAAAACCCTTAAATTTGAAATAAGTGAATTTGAAATTCTGAAATTTGATATATGAAACATTTGAAACCCTTCAATTTGAAATTTGGTAAAATATTCATCCACAAATTTGAAGTTGCACAAATGAGAAACCCTTAAATTTGAAATAAGTGAATTTGAAATTCTGAAATTTGATATATGAAACATTTGAAACCCTTCAATTTGAAATTTGGTAAAATATTCATCCACAAATTTAAAGTTGCACAAATTAGGAACCCTTAAATTTGAAATAAGTGAACTTGAAATTCTTGAATTTAATATGTGAAACATTTTAAACCTTCAAATTTGAAATTTGGTAAAATATTCATCCACAAATTTAAAGTTGCACAAATGAGAAACCCTTAAATTTGAAATAAGTGAATTTGAAATTCTGAAATTTGATATATGAAACATTTGAAACCCTTCAATTTGAAATTTGGTAAAATATTCATCCACAAATTTAAAGTTGCACAAATGAGAAACCCTTAAATTTGAAATAAGTGAATTTGAAATTCTGAAATTTGATATATGAAACATTTGAAACCCTCAAATTTGAAATTTGGTAAAATATTCATCCACAAATTTAAAGTTGCACAAATGAGAAACCCTTAAATTTGAAATAAGTGAATTTGAAATTTTTAAATTTGATATATGAAACATTTTAAATCCTCAAATTTGAAATTTGGTAAAATATTCATCCACAAATTTAAAATTGCACCAATTAGAAACCCTTAAATTTGAAATAAGTGAATTTGAAATTCTGAAATTTGATATATGAAACATTTGAAACCCTCAAATTTAAAATTTGATGTACGTGAAATCCTCAAATATAAAATTTGATAAATTAAAAATTTGAAAAACGTGAAACGTATTATTTTAAACCACCCCAATATTAAATTAGTCTAAATCACCCTCCACGAAGACCAAAAAATAACCAAGTCTATTCCAACCCTCGCCAATCAACTCGCAATTAATATTTCCCAACCTTCACTTGTATCGTACAACCTAAAACCAGCAGTATCCTAACCTATACAATAACGACGATCGCATTCTACACACTGAACGTCTGCAAATGGACCTTCACGCGTAACTTTCCCTCCGCAATTGGTAAAAGTTCGCGTTCCATCCCTCGTGAACCAATTACGGAGCCACGTAATTGCGGCGATCAATTAACGCGCGATTAACAGCACTCTCGTACCAGAACGAGCAAACAAACGAGCAAGCAACCAAGCAAACCAGCATTGTGTCGCTCATTAACAGCACGCTAGCCATGCATGCGGCTACAGAGAGCTCTTTTTGTTTCCTAAAACGTCTCAGTGTATCAAGATGTCCACGTGATGATCTGGATCGGCTTCGGTTTCTTGATGACCTTCTTGAGGAGATACGGACAGAGCGCCATTGGACTAACCTTCCTCCTGGGAGCCATTTTGGTTCAAGTTGCCATGATCTGCGAGGGTGTCATACATATGGAAAAGGACTGCAAAGCTTCTTTGTCTCTGAAGAGGTAATTCATTCATTTTTAACCAAAATATAAATTTATGATAGAGGTCAAATATAATTTATTTGCTTCCATTTTTGATAAAAATACTCGTATTCTTAAATTTTGTTACAAATCACTTATGATACTTTCTTGGTAATCGTTGGTACTATGATGTATGATGTTTTGTTAGTATTCTTAAAACAACTGAGTTAGTATTCTTAAAGCTTTTTGATATACAAAATGGCTGCTTACTATATGTAAGTCTATTCGATTTTGATACACAAAATGGCTGCTCACCATATGTAAGTCTCTCTGATGTTTATACACAAAATGGCTGCCACCATATGTAAGTCCATTCGATTTTGATACACAAAATGGCTGCTCGTGTGAACAGTATGCTGATTTTGATACACAAAATGTCCGACATGATTTCATTGACCTACTACAAAATGGCTCTTACTGTACATTGAAGGTTATTTAATGAAAATTTCTGTATAGACTGTTCGTTGATATTTACATTACAAAATGGCTGACGACCAGTTACAATAAATAAACATTAATTTGTACATATAGTTTGATGACAAAGTACTACAAAATGATGCATTAATTTAAAGTTTAATATTTGATGAAAATAATTTTACATATAATTGTCTAATTTTTTGAATACAATAGTGGTAAATATTGGATACAGTAAATCGTTCAAATTCCTAGATAACAAATTTATAAATTGAAGCGACATAAATATAAAATTACTTATATCGGACAGTTTAATCAGCTATAAATTCCGAGCCACAATTTATCGATGTTCTCATTCTCTCCATTCAGTACGAAATCGAAAATTCAATATTTGATCGAACGGAGGATAAAGAGAACAATCTTCGGAGGAAATTTGATCAGGTTTGCGGTCAATTAAAATCATTCACGTGTTCGAAACGTGATCGGAATTAACTTTCAATCCGTACGTCGGTGATTTCGATCGTACTTTCCTCGTCTCTCTATTTTTCACCCCCTCTTTTTTTTTTCGTTATTTTTCACCTCCGTGTCGCAAATTCGCCGATCGCGAGAGGCAATCACCATTTTATAATTTCATTCGCGATGCATTTGTAATACGAATTCCAAAACTCGACCTCGTAGATTATCGAACGTTATTCAACCGACGGCTGTAATTACCGGATCCGTTTTAAACTTCGAAACTACACCTTTGCACGGCCAAAGTTCTTGTTTAATTATTCTAATGGAATGGTATCGTCGGTTGTGCTCCGAGTACCTAGATGGTTTTTCAGACCATCTCTGATTTACAAGTACGTTACTCGCCTTTTCACTGTCTGTTTCCAATGTGCAGACCGGCTTACCAATCATTTAATACAAAGCAGAGTGCTCTAAATATGGCTACTATTCCAGGATATATTACCACATCTGTTAAATATTTACTGTTTCTCTTGATTTTTATTTTACAAGAGCTCTCTCTCTTAATTATCAGTTTGTTACTTCACGGAAGGTTCATTAAAATTTATCTGACATATTGTACATAAATACACTCTTTCATTAAGTAGCTATTTTACCACAAATATTCATGAAAGTTTAAATATTCCAAAGATGTAACATGACACGTTCTACATATTTAGTAATGAAACCGTGTACGTTACCATTTCCGTTTAAAGAATCCCCTGCTGAAAATTGAATGTATCGAAGAAATCGAAAAACGGAGTATAGCAGACGGTTTTTTTGGTGCATCAACTATTCATTGCACCGGGTCAAACACAATCCTACAAGCAGGCTTTGGTATTCAATGGTGCATCGTCGTTTCGAATATATTTCGTGGAAGAACGTGCAAAAATATTCTCGGACTTCTCAACCAATCGGTACCTGATGTGTATATTACCGGGCCTGTACGAATTTATTTGTTTCCGATACTACGTGTTGGACACGCTTTTCAAGTGCCTGCGTCACAATCGATTCCGTGAAAATTTCTGTAATGTCGAGTTTCTCGGTACATTAGTTGAATTTTTAGAAAAGAATTCCAATATTTTTTGCAGATATTTATTCATACTTTAATTTTATTTAATTTGCAAAAAGAGTACCTTCTCTTATATTAAAAATATTTGTAATACATGGATGATATACGTGCGTTTAAATCGGACATTTTGTGCATCGAATCGATAGAAATGAACTAATACTGTTACAAAATTGCCGAAATGGAATAATAATGAAATAATCTGCGCAAACACGTGTCTCTCTTCACGCCGGCATATAAATTAATAATGAAGTAGCCATAATCAACATTAATCCACCGAACATTGGATATTATACATAATCAATGTGTACTTAAATCCCTGCATAACCTAGAATAGCACATGATGAAATTTATTGAATCATATCTTTCGGTAACAATGGTATTGATAGTGATTATTTTCATGAGATATTAATTTATGTCCATAATCGTCCGTTCAATGAATACGTACACGCCATGCTAGTGTAAAATGAAATATTGGACATTTTAAAAAAAGATTTTAAATTGTTTGAACAAATAATTTATTTTTCAAGATAGTTTATTTTAAAGTAGCTTGTTTGTCAAGAAAGTCTTTTTAATAAATATTCAGAAAAATATTTCATTTCTCTTTGTTTGAACAAATATTCTTCAAAATAATTTATTTCAATTGGTTTATTTTTTGAGATAATTTATTGATCAATATAATTTTGCAACATCGTTCAATTTTCAAGATAATTTATTAGCATAATTTATTTTTCAAGAAACCATCAAAATAGCTCATTTGTCAAGAAAGTATATTTTAAAATAGTTTATTCTTCAAAATTATTTTACTGGATAATATATGTACAATAATCGTAACCTAAAATTATCTAGTAACAAAGAATAGAATGGGGAGATATTCTAATAATTTGATAGCAATCTGTTGAAGTCAGGAAAGCAATTATTCCGCCATTCTTTAAAGTTCTCAAATATGTATATTCAAAAATGTTCGCTCAACATTTCACGTCACAAAAGTCACCAGACCTTTCAAAGGAAAAGCTAACTCCATCAATTCATCTTTATTCAATTTACTCTCTGTGACTCTGGAAAAGAAAAAACAAAGAGGAACAGAGATAAAAAAAAGCAGAAGTCGCTCGTCAGCCACAATGAACGTACGTACAGGGTGTGCCATGAAAAATAGAGCTAAATCTCTTTAGTTTTATATTCATGAAAAATGTGAATGGTCTATTAATCAAGCTTATACAGTCTTATAGCAGCTATAATATAAAACATGGAATATAGGAATTTAGAAATATGGTTATTTACATCTTTATGAATACAGAACTCTGAAAGAGGTTATGTTGAGGTTAGAAATGAAATACAGAAAGTTTAAATTTTGTAATTTGATGGGTTAGATATTTAGAAATCTATTAATTTAAGAACATAGAAATTTGAAAATATAGAGCTTTGGAACTCTAAAAATAGTGATGCATAGAACACAAAATTTAACTATTTAAAAATGAATAAGCTTGAGATATCAACTTACAGATAGATACAAGAATAAAATTCCTTGAAACACTAAATAATGAATTTTACACCAGGCAAATATTTTTACAAAATCCATCCATCTTATCTCAAAATGTAAAGGTTCTATATCTAATTGCATTTGATACAAAGGGTAATATAAAACAATGAATAATTCCACAGCAAGCTTCGAAAATATGTAACAATAGTATTAACATAGTCCACCTTATCCCAAGATGTTCGAATATCTAGAAAAGTTCCGACAGCCACTTTATAGTTCCTCGAATAGAATTTTCTCGAAAGATATTTTCGTAAAGAAGAAAGGCACCCTGTAGAAGTACGCAGAAGAGAATCGACGGAGAAAGTTAAACAAACCGCGTGAACGAACGAGGAAAGGATGATATCGAAACGTCCCTTCCGGTTCCGTGATCCGGCCTGTTTGCATATCAGTCGGCGGTGCTCTTGCGGATGTTATGAATACTGATCCGCAGGTTTTCGAGCGACTACCTGCCGGTTAATAACGCGGATATCGATCAACCACGTGCAACCACTTTCAGCCTTCTAAGCGCAGACGTTGCAGTGGCCACCCCGTTGATATCCATGGGTGCTCTTCTTGGTAAGACGACCTACATTCAGCTCGTGTTCATGGGGATCCTGGAGCTGATCATGTTCACCGTGAACAAGTACGTGGGCGAGCATCTACTCCAGGTAAATTTACAATTTGCTTTCGTTGCTCTCTGAACCGACTTTCCAATTTTATTTTGTATATCAGGTAGAGATGTAAGGTAATATTACGGTTTGTTGCATTCGGGAGATGTATGATAACTTGGAGTATTTATTACGCTTTGAGTTATCATGCGTTGTTTATCACGGGGTACAGTTACCGCACGTTATAATTTTACGCGTTAATACCATGTATTGCGCTTATCATACATTATACCATGCGGTGTTTACCACGCGTTCTTTATCTTGTACTGCACCTACCACGCATTGTATTTACCACGCGTTCTTTACCATGTGCTGCATCTACCACGCATAGTACTTACCACGTGCAGCACCTACCACGCATAGTACTCACCACGCGTTGTATTTACCACGCATTGTATTTTCTACGCGTTGCTTACCACGTGCTGCAACTACCACGCATAGTACTTACCACGTGCAGCACCTACCACGCATAGTACTCACCACGCGTTGTATTTACCACGCATTGTATTTACCACGTGTTGCTTACCACGTGCTGCTCCTACCACGTATTGCACTTACCACGCGTTGTAGTTACCACGCATTGTATTTACCACGCGTTGCTTACCACGTGCAGCACCTACCACGCATAGTACTCACCACGCGTTGTATTTACCACGCATTGTATTTTCTACGCGTTGCTTACCACGTGCTGCAACTACCACGCATAGTACTTACCACATGTAGCACCTACCACGCATAGTACTCACCACGCGTTGTATTTACCACGCGTTGTATTTACCACGCATTGTATTTACCACGCGTTGCTTACCACGTGCTGCTCCTACCACGCATTGCACTTACCACGCGTTGTAGTTACCACGCATTGTTTACCACGTGCTGCACCTACCACGCACTATACTTACCACGCGTTGTATTTACCACGCGTTGTTTACCACGTGCCGCACTTATCACGCACTGTACTTTCCACGCGTTGTATCTATCACGTTACATTCACCACGCGTTGATTTCTTACGCGTTGCACTCACCAAGCGTTGAGTGCATAAATCATTGCATTTACCATACGTTGTTTTTATCACGCGTTGAATTCACCACGAGTTGCAATCACCAAGCGTTGAGTATATTAATCATTGCATTTACCATACGTTGTATCTATCACGCGTTGCATTCACCACGAGTTGGAATCACCAAGCTTTGAGTATACATTGCATTTACCACGAGTTGCAATTACCAATCGTACTACCACGGGTTGTATTTATCAATCCTAGTATTTACCATGCGTTATATTCGCATGATTGCTCCACTCGTACGACATAAATACTATTCATAGCTCGCGTATCATCTCACGGTATATCACCACATGTTATATTGCCTCGCATCGTATCTCCATATCTTATATAATAAAATGCCCACCACTAACAAATAACAAAGTGATAAAAATGTCTTCTAAAAGACCTATTATCATGAACTCGTGTACGAATTAAAATAATGAAATTTTTAGTTACAAAATCGTTAATTTTGAAATTCTCTAGTAACTATTGTAAAGTATCTTGCATAATTTCCAGTACGACTCTTTAATCGTTATCTACCGTTGCAAAAACTTGGGTATTTTCGGTAACGCTGCCAATTGCGTGGAACAGAAGTTTTGAAAGCTGTTCCGTGAAAGTTTGAAGTTACCGAACGACGGACCGGAATAGAATTAGCGAGTGTCTGGTAATTAGAAAAGTTACGAAAGGTATTTCTAGCGTTCGATTTTAAGAAACGAACGAAAGTCAGCTGTCATGTAATCGATGCTGAAAGCTAAGTGAACTTCGACCGAGAAATTTTTTCTCTGTCTCTCTCCCTTTACGGTCTACACAAGATATTCGGAGCCACCGTTAAACTTTTACTGATACCCTGTTCTCTCGTTGGCTGGAATCAAATTAAAAATTTAAACCTGTCTCGGCTGACAGGCGAAATTGAACCGGCGTTATTCCCATTTTATAGGCTGTTGATGCTGGCGATAGCATGTTCGTACATGCATTTGGAGCGTATTTTGGTCTGGCTGTCAGTTTTGTGTTCGGGATGAAGGATAAACCGAAGGAACATCTTCTCGAAGGGCCGTCCTACAACTCTGACATATTTGCCATGATTGGTTCGTTTTGTTAATATTATTATGTAGAATGTCTAATTTGGTGATGTGACACTCAGAGGTTACGATGGTTCATTTACTCATTTTAGTACTATACATTACTTTATTCTACTATATTGTTATGCTACTACTTCGTGATCTAATGCATTACTACAGTATTGCACCACTATTTTATTTACTGGGTACTATTATACTACTCAGTTTCACTATACTACTATACTACTATGGTACTATACTACTATACTACTATACTGATATGGTACTATACTATTATACTACTATACTACTGTTTCACTGTACTACCATTCCGCTATACCACCATTCTCTGTATCCCTATACCTAAGTCCTTATATCCTCATATCCCCACATCCCTGTATCCCCACATACCCACGTCCACATATCCCCACATCCCCGTATCCTCACGTCACCATGTTCCCATATCCCCACGTCCCAATATCCCCACGTTCCTATATTCCCACATCCCCACGTCCCTAATATCCCCACGTCCCCATATCCCCACGTCCCCATATCCCCACGTCCCCATATCCCCACGTCCCCATATCCCCACATTCTCATATCCTCACGTCCCGATATCCTCACGTCCCGATATCCTCACGTCCCGATATCCCCACGTCCCTAATATCCCCACGTCCCTAATATCCCCACGTCCCCATATCCCCACGTCCCTAATATCCCCACGTCCCCATATCCCCACGTCCCCATATCCCCACGTCCCTAATATCCCCACGTCCCCATATCCCCACGTCCCCATATCCCCACGTCCCCATATCCCCACGACCCCACGTCCCCATATCCCCACATCCTCATATCCTCACGTCCTGATATCCCCACGTCCCTAATATCCCCACTTCCCCACATCCCCACGTCCCTAATATCCCCACGTCCCCATATCACCACGTCCCTAATATCCCCACGTCCCCATATCCCCACGTCCCCATATCCCCACGTCCCCATATCCCCACGTCCCCATATCCCCACGTCCCCATATCCCCACGTCCCCATATCCCCACGACCCCACGTCCCCATATCCCCACATCCTCATATCCTCACGTCCTGATATCCCCACGTTCCTAATATCCCCACTTCCCCACATCCCCACGTCTCCATATCTCCACGTCCCCATATCCCCACGTCCCCATATCCCCATATCCCTAAATCCCTATATCACCACCCAACCTCAGAGCCAAATGTCCTCAGATACGAAAAGTTCCGAATGTCGAACCCGATATTCCTCTATTTCCATATCACTAATATCAGTAAAGTGATAATAACTCCAAATAGTGAAAGTCCCCAATAAAAAACGAACCTAAAAGTTGTCCCCCAATACTACCTGAAAGTCCCTAGTGTCCAACATAGATTCCACGTTGTAGACGTTGTACAGTGTGTAAATAGAAGTAAGGTTAAGATGAAAGATGGTGTATCTTAACGGTGAGAAGAGATGGTTCGATGACGATAGGTACAGTGTTCCTGTGGCTGTTCTGGCCGTCGTTCAACAGC
Organism: Megachile willughbiella; assembly: GCA_945859595.2. Classification (NCBI taxonomy): domain Eukaryota; kingdom Metazoa; phylum Arthropoda; class Insecta; order Hymenoptera; family Megachilidae; genus Megachile; species Megachile willughbiella. The sequence goes on from OX243807.1 coordinate 9,058,533, forward strand.
GCCGCCCTCGCAGGAGACGATCAGCAAAGGGCCATTATAAACACCCTTCTGTCGATCTGTTCGAGCTGTGTGATCGCGTTCGCGACCTCCGCCCTGGTCTCGAAGGACAGCAAATTCAACATGGTGCACATACAGAACTCGACGTTGGCCGGCGGCGTGGCCGTGGGCACCGCGGCAGGTACAACAAGACCGTCTAATTAATCGGAGATTTACATTGGAAATTCGAGCGATGTACCTAACCGGGACGACATTTTCTGAATAAACACAGGCATGATGTGTCAACCGGTCGGCGCTTTGGTCGTCGGCGCTCTGGCAGGACTACTCAGCGTGCTTGGATACAAATATTTGACGGTAATTGGCCTAGTTTTCGACCCTTTCTTACTTCTTTCAGTTTCTTCAAAGGCGAAGGACGGATTACGGAGTTTATAGTCGTTTGAATTTTTTATTGTACGGATAATAGCCTCTGTTTTGAAATGTTTATATGTCTTGTATAGTTTGGGTGATTTCAAGGATTTAAGGGACTTGACTGATTTGGCTGATTTGACTGATTTGACTGATTTGACTGAATTGACTGAAATGACTGGTTTGACTGAATTGACTGAATTGATTGAATTGATTGAATTGACAGATTTTGCTGATTTGACTGAATTGATTGAATTGACAGATTTGACTGATTTGACAAGTTTAACTGATTTGACTGAATTGATTGAATTGACAGATTTGACTGATTTGACAAGTTTGACTGATTTGACTGAATTGATTGAATTGACAGATTTGACTGATTTGACAAGTTTGACTGATTTGACTGAATTGATTGAATTGACAGATTTGACTAATTTGACAAGTTTGACTGATTTGACTGAATTGACTGAATTGACTGAATTGACTGAATAGATTGAATTGATTAAATTGACAGATTAACAAAGCAACGCACAGAACTCTACTGTACACGCCAATATTTTAAATTCGATGGAATGCTTTCAAAGTAATGAAGAGATTATTCAAAGTAACGGAATAATGCGATACTCGGCGGAACAGAAGTGAAATTTTGTTAAATTTTTCATTTTCATAAAACGGTTCAAAGTACTTATTATTAGCTGCAGACATCCGATTTTAATTAGTCCGCTGATCTGTCTTTCAGTTTACAATTTTGTCTGTTACTGTGTACCTGATGTTACGTAAATTAGTCTCTCTGTCACATCGTTGCGAAAGAAGATGAAATTTTGATAAATAATACCCTTCAAATTCCGAACTTTAATAGGATTATTCTCAAACTGCAGACGAAAAGGGATCCTTTTATTGAAAGTAGTGAGAGGAGTACTTTGAAACATTATTTTTCAACATTGTGCTTTATCTGTTCTCCATTTTTTACTGGAGACTGTGCATTTCTATTTTAAAATATAATATTATATAATATATACATGTATACTATATAGTATAAGTACATGTATATTATATATTTTTTTGTTATAATATATTGTTAAATATTTATTAAATATTAAATACATTGTGTAATATTATATCATATATTTAGTATTATATTACAGTATAGTATTAAATATCAAATGTATGATGTATATTCATGTAAGACGTATGTGTACATGTCACACATGTGCACATATCAGTGACTGTGATTAATTAGTGATATGACACATGTGTACACATTAATACATATCAGTGATTGTGATTAATTAGTGATATGTGACACATATGTACACATTAGTACATATCAGTGATTGTGATTAATAAGTAATATGTGACACATGTGTACACATTAGTACATGTGATATAACAGTATATAATGTAGTATAACATAATACAATATTGCATTATATTACCCTATATTATATACATAACAAACACATACTCTTACATTAATATATTATAATATTATAACAAATCACAGCATATTGAAGCACAAAATTTCGACAAATGACGGACGGTATTTTAAACAGCAATAAACGATAATCACGCTATTCTGACGGAAACAATTTGACAATTCGAAAAAGCTTTATAAATCATCCAGCAAGAGTTCAATGTTAAATCCGATCACGTGCTGGCAAATTAAATTCACCTGCAATTCATAATCGTTTCAGCAGCTTCGTAGAACTTCACGTGCACGTCGTTACGTCGACGGAGCCCACATTCTCGTGAAATTTATGTTCCGCGTGTATTATCAGGCGTTTCGTGTAAAAATTTCAACTTCGAGACTTTTTTTTAAATCCATTGCACGGAAATTTCAATGACATGTCTCGTTTTGATTTCGCGTGTCGGAACTTCTCAGAAATTTTCATTCGAATACCGATCCGATCGATTTTCAATCTATACAGCTACCCTTTCACAACACCGAACTTCGTAAACAAAACACAGCAGTCGTGTTGCTTTGAATCAAACAATAATCCTTTACAGAAAACAACGATGTCGAAGCTTTAGTCGAAAGATTTATGTAATAACAATGTTTAAGCTGCTGTATATTTTTGAAAAATTACGAGATATTTTCGAATACTCTTTTGCAAGCTTTTTACAAAATTTGTAACAGTATTTCAGATCTTTTTGTGATAGTTTGTGACCTCAGAGGGTTACATTTACTCTTGATACAAATTTTGTTAGGTATGATATACTTCACATTTTCCACTAATTTTATTACTAATTTTGAAAGTAATTAGGTTAGAAGTGGATATAGCGAACAGAGTGAATTATCGAATTAACGAATTAGATTTATAACGGGTCTCGTGGTAAATTTAGCGTGGTAAAGTGTTTAAAATCTGCTCAGTTGAAAGTTTCTGGAGTTAGGAATTTCTCGATACCGGAAGTATTGACACAGCGAGATCGCGGAAAGACGGATAATCATCGCGGAGAACTGTCTTGGAACTTCTTCTAATTATCCGTGATTCGTTCGCGACGATCTCACCGTCGGTAATTCAATATTCTTTATGTACTTTGTTCTTCTCATCCGAGAACTTTCATCTGGCCACGAATGAAATTAATATCGATACATTTCATTATACCACGAACACAGAAACTCTCAAAAAATGACGAAGAATATGTGACAATTTCTCTATTTTTGTTCACTTTACAAGTTTGACTGTTTTACAAAATATTACTTTACAGAATTTGAAACTTATACGATAGTTTTGGATCGACTCGAAGAGTAACGTAAAACTAATGGTATTTTACATTCTGCGCTGTTAATTTTCCGTTTGATTAATTTGTAGACACGCTGGGAACGAATTTCCGATATGGAACGTTCTCAAAGCGCGGAGTAATGTTGAATAACAAAAAAGAGAAACTTCCAACTGATGGAAGAAACAAATTAGCAAATTGTTTCGTCGACGAACACGATGGATTTCAACCGGGAACAAAACGCGTGGAACGAAATGGCTCGATTTCTAAATATCAATGAAAAAAGAAAAGAGGGAAATGCAGAACAAAGGGAACCATCCGATGAATGTCAGATTGTTTCCGTTCTCGATAATACAAGTAACGTCTGTTTAATCATTTCCGGGTGTACCGTGCAAATAACAGTGTTATTATAACGAAATTATTACGGTATTATGTCAGTAAATTTGGGAATATAATTATGACAGAGTTATTAGAAACGCTCCATTGCTTGCGTATCAAAACGTTATTGAAACATTGTTCTATTATTATTCCACGGTTTCCTCTTCAGTGACTATATGTATACATGTATATTACGTTTATATATTGCATAATTCCGTATTTCTCCGTAGAAATAATTATTTAATTTTTTTTTTATTTTAGGCCTGTTCAGACATTAAGAATTTTACTACTAGCGCCATCTATACGAAAAGTGCTGAAACTTCTCGTAAATTCGGTCGGTAACTTTGGGATACTCCTTAAAATGTCGGTAACATTACCGACAGGTGATGTTTTGTCGTAGTTCATTATCTCGCCGCTAGATGGCGCTGGGGTACAATTTTAGACTTTTTTTAAATTTATATTTTCGAGTTATTGACGCTTGTAGATGATTCTAAAGCCGTTTATTATCACTAATTTCATTATATTATTGTCTATTACACCGCGAAAGTCAGTATTTTTTTATGGTAAAGTGTTTCAAATTTAGTTCCATTAGTTCCAACTTTCTACCGCTAGATGGCTACGCTTTTTGACGTCCATAAAATGCAATTATTTTTATTTTCGATTCCAGCGCTTTCAACACATTATAGTGATATTATTTCAATTCTATTGGGCTCGTAGAGCACTTTACTCGTCTCAGAAAAGCATAAAAATCCTTAATTTTAAAGAAAAATGCAATTTTCTTTTTGTGTAGTGCTACAGTTCACCGCTAGATGGCGCCACGGGTTCGCAGACTGCTCGCGAAAATTTAAATATGACAAAACCCTTCTAAATACTTCGAATTTTATAATTGAATTACTTTACAATAAACTATTACTTCTTATATCTCTTTTACAGAAGCACTACCACATTTTAATTGAGTGGGAACTTCAATATAAAATTCTATTGCAAAACGTTTATTAACACAAAGTGAATTTCAGTTTGAGAAAACTACAAAGAATATTTTATGACTTTTTAAATAAGTTGATTTCTGTGTACTATAGAATTTATATATAAAGACAGGTATAGGTTAAATAACGTAATCACTTTATAATTGAATAGTAATTTAATTTGTAAGTTAATTCCATAAATTTCAGCCACTGATACAGAAGCATCTACGAATCCACGACACGTGTGGTGTCCATAATCTCCATGGAATTCCCGGTGTTCTCGGTGGTTTATTCGGTGCTTTGATGGCTGGCTTAGCCACGGAAGCGTCTTACGATTATTCTCTTTACGAGGTACATAAATTACATTCACTTTATATTATTTTCTACTTCCTGATTTCATAGTAATAATTCATTAGATACATAATGAACATACACAATACATATTGTTAACAGGATTCTCAGGATTAATTAATAAATTTACCTTGATACTTTTTGTTAGATCTTCCCTGCACGAGCGCCAAACTCGGAATCGAAGCTGGCTGAAATGAGAGACAATTATGGTGCGTTATCGGTTGGACAGAACAGAACTGCTGGACAACAGGCGGCGTATCAATTATTAGTACTAGTTATCACTCTGGGTATTGCTATTGTCTCAGGATTAGTTACAGGTATTTGTATTTTATTTAAAGCAATTATTTCTATTTCATTTAGTAACATGAATTCAAGAACTACCAATAGAAGATGTTATTAAAGCAGAAATTATAAAAAAAATATATTTTTGTGTAGGTTTAATTATGCGTATATCAATTTGCGGCTCAGTAACCGAGGAGCAGAAATTCGACGACGAAGTGCATTGGGAATTGGAAGAAGAATCTTCGCACGAATCCAATGTGAAGGACGGAAACAGCTGCGACGGAGATCAATTACCTATGGGACACATTTGAAACAAAACATGAGAAAATTGGTCGGATAACTCTAAATAATTCATCACTCGATATCGCGTGCTAGCTGAGTAACGCTTATACCTGAGATTTAATAGTCCCGATCCGCTGGTGGATCCCGTGCTGATTTTCGATGGGTCGTTAAATATTAATATATAAAATATTTAAAACGAGCGAAGTTTTTTATTTGATCCTCCTTTATAACATATTACAGACGGAAGTAGGATTTTGGAATGTTAGGAATGTCGAATTTGGAACTAATATTTGCATTTTCAAAACTTAGGACTTTAGGATTTATTAACTTTAGAACTTTGGACAACAACACATTACAAACGAGCAGGTCGTAAAAAATTTCCAAAATATCAATCTCTCTTCGCAAAAATTGATAACATGCAAAATGCAGCATACAGCGACCAACCCGCTTCTCAATGCATCAGCAAACGTGTTAACGTAGTATATTACCTCTCATTTATTTATACAACACAATGATACACAAGTATCAAGTTAAATTACGGAGAAATGGATAATCTATATTATAAAATATAGTTACATATTGCAATAAAATCGTATAAATATTAAGAACATTTTATACTTTACGTTCGAACTCCCGAATTGCAAGAAATTCACAAGGTTAAAGTGATTTTGCAAAGTCAAAGTGCTTAAAATATAAAATTTGTATCAAGAGAACATGCCAGCCAAAGTAGTGGCACGGTGTCTCACACTTTCCTCACCAGGAGTCACCAGAACAATTTTTTCGTTTCCTCGAACTGCACAATTTACATAGACTTATTTCTCATATATTTCAATATATTATAAACGCATAAACTTTGGCAATTTAATTATCAGGATTATCTTCGGATGACTGATTCGACGGAAATGATGCTTGTATCGGATTGGTTGCAAAAGAAGTTGATGGTTGAGGTTCTCCAATACCGGACACACTTTTTGTCTCGTCTCCATGATAAAATCCACCGGGCAATTGCTGTTCTTGACTTCTCAATTCATTGAACACTTCCTGTATAGGTTGCAAAGCTTCCTTTATTGTTTGCGTAACTTTAACACTGCGATCTACTATAGGATCATATTCTCTTATTTTCTCTGTCAAGTTTTCTGCTATCCGAAACACCTCGTCTAATTTTTCCATTGTCCACAGTGCCGGTTTTCTTTCGATCTCCTCCTCGTTTTCTTCCTCTGTGTACGATTCGACGTCCTCCATCTCTTCTTTAATTATCACTTCCGGCTGCACTTCCACTTCCTCGGCCATCATGCCGCCAAATCCCTCGCCATTAATTTCCCTCGCAGTCTCTATAATTTTCTTCACTTCTCCGTCCATCTCTAAAAAAGGATTTTTCAAGAACGTATTAATCATTTCCGGCTTCAGATCATACAACGCTTTGATGTCAATTGCATCAGCGGTCGTGAAAGATTTCCAATTGTCTTGAAGGTTAGAATTCGCATCAATGGCTGCTCGTACCGTTTCGAAAACCTGACGAGCGTGTGAGGCCTTGTGTTCCATCTGCGAGGTATTATTTATCGCCGAAAATATCGTCTGATCATGTTCGTCGAAACCGTTTTGAGAAGGATCTATTATCGACGAAATTTTCGACGGCTCCTTGTTCAAATATTTTCGAATTTCTGGCATGAAGCATTGCTGGAACCATTGTGTAAATAATACTGAAGTGACCCACGCCTTCAAGTTGTATTGCCAGAGAACTGATAAAAATTTATTCTTGTTTTCGAAATCCCGCGGATTTCCTGCAGCGAACTTACCCAACTCGGTAGGTAATGTTTCTTCTTCTTTATCGGGCGACGGTGCGTCCAATACTTTAATGTTACTGAAATTGAATCTCTTCTTGAACCTGTGTAGCCATCCTTTGCTAGCTGTGAAAGGTTTCACTTCTTCTCCCCTTTCGACTTCTTTCTGATATTCCTCGTACAGGTTTAAAGCTTTTCTCCGAACTACGTTACCGTCGACCGGTATGCCTTGACTACTCAAATCTTCCACCCAATAATTTAACGCCTTCTCCATCTTCATCAGCACTTTGTTTCGCGCCACAGCGGTGACTTTTGCTGTCTGCGGTGCCACAGAGAAACTGGCACGAATCTTCTCTCTGTTCTTCATCACCTCACGAATGGAGGACTCGTTCTTGCCGTACAGCCTTGCTATTTCCGCGTACGACTTCTTGTGTACCTCGATCATGTCCAGGATGTTCACTTTCTCACTGATAGTGAGAACACCCCGGATTCTCTTGGGTTTAATGTCACTGGGAGCGTCGCAAATGTTGCGTCGCTTTGGAGCCATTGTGGAGTGGTGAGTTTGTGTACACGACTTTGGAGATTCTACACTTCACTTTGGATCAATTGTTTCCGATCGAACGTGAATCGACTCGTTCTCACTGTTACTGCTTTTTATGCTCGTTTTTGGTCAGCACGCGAGGTTTTGTAATTTTTAAGCGCGGATAAGCGAAACCGCGCATACTGAGTCAGCGGATACGGGGATCCAACTGAAGTGCCTAGAAGCACGGTTTGCGTGTATGTGTAGAGTGCGTAACAGAATGGTTGACGCCATGTTGACGCGAATAGGGTTTTATGTAATGTCGGTATTTCAGATTATGATACATCAATGAAGTGGTTGGTCTATATATATTATACTTTGTTTATGTTTATGTTTGAATTTACAGCAGTTTTTTTTTGTTAATGAATGAAATGACATAAACACACGATTGTGAGTCATGAGTAGTGCTACATGTTATGAACAAGGGCTCGCGTGATCGCGAGTACCTATTTATAGTAAGTAGCACAGTTATAAACAGAAAATGTATAACGTTTATAATGACAAAAGGTACATCGAATAAAAATACTGCACTGTACAAGAATTAATTAAAATATGGAAGCATGTCCTTGATCTTTAATTCCATCATTTATATTTTTTAGAAAACTGTCTATAAATTTGTACATTAAACCATTTGCAACATAAACCGACTGAGGATAGTATGCGAGCGTCTCTAAGGATTTTATAATTACATTTATCAAATCATTTAACGTAACATAATTGGTAAGACATAATTATCCATATATTAAGGACAGTACTTATTTAGACACAATAATATATTACTTCTGCTAAATCTTTTTGTATATAATTATAATTATCATTATCCCCTGAATTTATTAATAATTATCTATTAAAGTTTGAATCATTTATGTAATAAATTTAATATCGTTTTATTATTCGAATCAACAATTACTTCATTAAAGCGTGAACTACCGCTTTCGCGTTTAATGATTTTAAATCTGTATAAGTTTGTCCTGTACCAACAAAAACGATTGGTTGCCCAGTAATGTATGTCATAGAAATCGCTGCGCCTACCTAAAAACAATATCCACAACAAATATTAGTTATGATATTCCTTGCGCAACACCGTTGTAATGAATTTCATTTACCTTATCATCGATTGTATCAAATTTAGTTAACACGATTCCGTCAATGATATGAGGATTGGTGGATTGACTATGATCGGCTAACGCTTGATTGAATTTCACTAATTGATCAACAGCCTCATTTCCAACGAGAGCTTCACCGACGAAGAGTACTAAATCTGGCTCGTTTACTTTGATCAACTTAGCCAAGGCTCTCATCAACGGTTCATTATCTTGCATGCGACCAGCGGTGTCTACCAAAACTACGTCAAATCTCGAGTCCTTAGCAAAACGAATCGCTTCCATGGCAATGCCAGCAGCATCCTTCCCGTACCCTTTTTCATACAACTGAACCATAGACTGATTTCCATGTTTCTCTGGTGGATGAAGAGCGTTTAAATGACGCATATGGGTCCTCAGTTGCTCAACTGCACCGGCTCTGAAACAAAATATAAAATGTACTCAAGTACACTATATCTCTAAGTTCGAATACTGTAATAAGAAGAAATACCTGAACGTATCACACGCAGCAATAAGCACGCGGAAATTATTTTCTATGAGCCAGAAACAAATTTTCGCTAAATTCGTTGATTTGCCTACTCCGTTGACGCCGCAAAAGGTCATAACGTAAGGTCTATTGTTCCGCTTTGCTTCCATTGCATCTCGAAGAATGTCAACTCGTCTTTTTGGAGACAATATCTGTACTAGTGCGTCTGTTAACGTTGCCTTAACAGTACTTGACACACTGTCGAATGTACCCAATACTTTTCCTTCTAGCTTTACGCCAACAGAATCACATAATTTTTGAGCAATTTCCGCAGCCACATTCTTTGTGATCAAGTGATCCTTCAGTTTATCCAGAACTGGAGCCATGTCTTCGTGCTTCAAGCTCTTATTACCGACCAAACTTTTGAACATTGAAAACATACTGTTTGTTTTCTTTTGTACTTGCGGCTTAGGGTTCTCGATTTCTTGATCAGACTCATCTTCGGACTCACTTTCAATTTCTATATCACGAATACTGCCTTTCATCTGGCCTACTAACTGTAAAAGATATTAGTCAGTTTTAACAAGGACATAATTAATCACGTCAATGGTCATTTGCGAATTATAAATTTACTGTTGTATCAGCTGCCACATAATCGCCACTTTCTTCTGGTTTGTCTTTGGTGCGCTCTAAGGTAGCAAGGTCCTTGGTGGTCCCACCTAATTCCCACACGCGAGGTTTTTTACCTGCCTTTTCAGGCTTTTGACTCTTCCTACAATTATTAAATGTATATAATTTAAAAGTAAAACATATTTCTGTAATTTCGAATTTTATAAACTTACTGCTTATCAACTTTCTTCTTTTGATTGTTTAGTTTCTGAGCCAATTTCACGCGGTTCGCAATTAAAATCTCCTCGTTTATTTCTCCATTATGAATTATTTGATTATTCACCAGGTCCTGTTTTGGAACCTCTTGAATTTTCACTACAGAATCACATAATGGCCGGATTAATATGTATTCAACAATAAATTTCATTATTGTTTTAATTTTTATTAATTTATTGTTGAACATTTAGCCTATGTTATGAGATAAATAGGAATATGGCAAGGTGCTGTTAATTTTGTTAATGTCTGGTGGTAATATATAATTTGTACACAAAATGCAGCATGTGAAATCCAAAATCACTTACATTGATCATCTTTATTAGTATTAACTCCCTTCTTCCTTTTACCTAGAAGCGAAGAAGATCCCCATTTCCTGTTAGTGATACCCACATTGGAAAGGACATATTACTACCTAAATGAAAATTGCTTGTGATTCTATATAAAATCCTAAACAAATATCAATGGCTTATAGTATTTAGCACTCAAAAATAAATGAAACCACCAAAAAATTGTACAACTACATTAATAAATAAATATTAATCTTAGAAAGGTTTAACTACAACCTGATTATTTGTATGTAATAATTACACCCAAACTATTTTCAATTCCCTGATACCAAAAGAAATAATAGAGTTCTTAGGCATCAGTACATATTGTCAATATTTGAGTACTTTAACTAAATATTGACAATATATATAGGTCATCTAAGATCTCCAGAATAACATAGGATATAGGGATATCTAAGCTATAAACTAAAGACATTAATAATATCATAAGCTCATTGAATGCAAAGTGCTTGAAATAAATAAAAGTACTATTAAAAACTAAACTTTTAAGTCATATTTACTACGTACCCTGCTTTTTATTATCCTTGTCATCTTTTCTTTCAATCATACTAGCAACAGTTTTCTTTGATTTTAGACTCTCATCAAACGTACGCATTTGTTTAGGTATCTTAGCCTGAGTTCGTGCCCATTGTTCAGCCATAGCAAGAACATGTTCATAATTCCTGCTAAACTCATAATTATAAAACCATTGGGATTTCTCCAACTCATTTTTAAATCTGTCTCTAAACTCCAAATGAATATCATTTAAAAATTTGTCTATATATGACAACTGTAGTATCTTTTGATATGCAACAACAAACACTAATTCAAACTCATTATCAAGTTTGTATTGCAAACGCAAAGAATCATATTCAAAAGTATGATTTCCCGTACGTTCCTGCAAAAAAGATTATAAAAACATAATCATGACAAAAGCAAACTGTTTAACAGATAAATTACTGTACAAGAAAAATATATCTTTTGTTTCATTTCAATTCTTGACACAAAAATCAGTTATTGAACAGTATTCCATATGGACATGAAAAGGAAAGAAAAATATAAAACCTTGACAGGTGTACTTACTTGCAGTATGACACTTCGTATTAGCGCGTTAACGCTAGGTGCAAATATTTGCGAAGTACTTTGGAAACACCAAAGCACAATTCCACCTTTACTGAATATAGTAAATAGATCCAGCATGATTATATGATTTTTTGATAATAAAAAAATGTTTATTATAGAATATTGCGATCTAACCTATTCGTGATCGTGCAGTTTGATTTTTGTACACGTCAGACACTATTCCTTAGAATAAAAGCTACAAGATACGATAAAATGAAACGTCGGAAAACTTTAAGGCGGTTGCATATTGCAACGGCACGTAAATGCTGCTATCACAAAAATATGGTATTGGATTGTCCATATATTTAAAAATGTGCTTCATGATTTCTTTTGTATTTTATATTTTATTGCTGTATTAAACACAATTTTTAATTAGAGAAGAGTATAAGGAAAAAGTTGGGTCAAGCCTATATAGATGTATAATACATCTATGGTTAGGAAAAGTCTAGGGAAACCTAGGAAAAGCCTAGGGAGAACCTAGGGTCTGGAGAGAGCTTAGAATCTAGAAAACCTCAAAAATCTGGGAAAAGCTAGAGTCAGAGACTAGGAAACTTAGGACCCAGAGTGAATCTAGGGTAAGCTCAGGACCCAGGAAGAGTGTAGAAAGAACCTAGGGAGAACTGTTGATATCTCTTGATATCTGGAAACCGGATAAATACAGTATCTGCAGGCTCAACTCGCAATTTTTAAAGTTTACAATTAGAAATGAATTTATATCGAAATTATAAGTATAAAATATCAAACAGTTTTCTACAATTTATTTTTCTTATTGTATCCATACAATAATTGTTCTTTCGAACTGAATGATGAATATACTTTAATTTGTTAATAACAGAACCCTCAACAGGCAGTGTATACTTAAGCTGTAAATCTATCTAATACATTATGCACAACTACATATAAAAATGTATAATGGAACAATTTCATTAAATGTATGTTATATACAATAATTACAATGTTTTACACAAGACAATACGACTTTTATGCTTTGCGTTAAACGGATACAAAGCTATATTAAAACCGTATATCGTCTCCCGAAAAGTTGTAGACACCTTACTTACTCACGTTTTTTGCATTACTGAAGTCGAATAAAAACATAACTATCATTATGATAGTGAGAAAAACCTGCAATAATAACGATTATTAAGATACTGAATTTTTAACTTCTTATATTTTGGTAAATATAAAAATAATAAAAGTAATAATATTTGAAAACCTATATCTTATCGAGAGGATTAGCATACTTTAAGCAAATTGAATTAAAAGGAAAATAAAGATTTGTTGATTATATAAGTATATGAAACAAATTTCTTTTACACAGATTTATAAAAATACACATAACACATTATGAGAAAGTTAAACTGACACTTGCAATTTACCTGAATCATTTCTTCTAAAACAAAGATTAAAAACTTCGTTTCAAAGAAATGGTTTCAAAACATATACACATATTATATGTAATTATAGTAATAACACTAATGTTATATTCTTCTAAATAAACTGTTCAACATTACTGTTAAAATAACAATCCAAAAATTTGTAGAACATTTGAGACAAGAATATCTTTTCCACAAAGATAATTGTATAACATTTAATTGTAATCTCTTCAACAAAAAGAGCAGTCTTGATATATCATAAGTAATACTGTAAAAGAAAAATACTCTTTCTATTAATACCTAATGCAACTATTTACACAAGCTTTTGACACAAGCTTCTCAGAAACATTTAACATCTTATAACATAAAAGTCATAGATTTCTTCAGTTTATAAAAATAAGAAAAGAAATAATGAGCTCCTTTCTTAAGTAGTCGTATAAATTTATAGACTAGAACTTACGAGCAACTAAACATTAGTTTTACTTCTAATCTTTCTTAATAAATTTAGAAGTAAAATTAAATCATATATACTTTGTGCGTGTTAAAGCGCTTCCTCCTTTCGTAGGATCCATCATGCGATCCCAGTTCGTGTGACCAACTACGAATCCTACAGCTCGCATTTTCTCTTGTTCTTTTCGTTCTTCTAAATCTGCCCACCTTACCTATTTGGTACAATTGCGTATGTTATGCATTTTTATAGATCAGATTGACAGTCCTCAAGTATATTTAAATTAGTCAAAAGCGTACTTACTCGTTTTTTACCGGAAGTATCTTCCATGTTGTAATAATCCGGGACCTGAAGAAAATCTTTCATTGTTTGTACTTTTCCCTCATTTTTCTTCTTCGCAAGACCATCCAAACGATCTGTATCAAAAAACATGTACATAAACAATAATTTAAAACAATAAATTTGTTATAAAATATACAATTGGAAATAAATGACCAACCTAATTTATCCTCTGCCTCCATACGTTCCCACTTACTGACTCCCTGGAAGTGATTAATAAGACATACGTTTAATGTCTTGAATTTTCTTTAGAAATATATTAAATTTAAATTGCAACTAAATATTACAGTAACATCTTGAATATCATCTTGACTATCCTGACTATCTTCGTTGTGTTGTTGGGAGGGTTTCTCCTGCGTTTCTTCACTATCTTCCATGTGAACCTATTATATAAAAGAATACAAGCTAGTCTTAATCCATTATTATAAACACAAACGTATAACTTATCCGAAGAACGTACTTCTTCAATCGCTTGTTCTTGCAACATTGAATTGACATCTAACTTTTGATGATAACTTGGTGTTGGCTCAAAATAATCTATAATCCTGTTTATTTCGTCTTCGGTGCGATTATGAATATTTCTTTTTACACAAATTTGTAAATCCATTTCCATTTCGCATACATATACCTATAAGATTAAGAGACGCGTTAAAAAAAATTATTTTTTTGAGATTATAGAATACTTACTTTAAAACCTTTAGTTTTAGCAAAACTCCACATTTCCTCGTAATCGGATATTTTTTCATTGATGCAGTCTAATATTATGAAGTTAAAGAAACCATCAGTGATATTCTTTTTAAATGCTTTAACCAGAGAGGTGATGTAACTTTGCTCCATTGCTTCCTCATATTCGTAAACCATATCCTATAAAATGTATCAATGGAAAATGTTTATATCATTTATACATATAATCTTAAATCAAACAAGAATAACGATTTATGATATACCTTAACTGTGATCTTTTTCCCGTTATCATCTGTGGTTTCTATCTCCTTCTCAACCAAGAAATAATCATCAAGACTTAAAATCCTTGGTGCAGAACCTCCTTGTTCAACTTCTTTATCCTGTAAAAGAATATTTTCAGTGTAGTAATTTATTAAAAAATTTACATGTTAATTGCTTATTATAATAAAATGTTATTTTACCTTAATAAGTTTTGCCACGAATGACTTTCCACTACCTGGTGGACCTCTTAAAATAATGGCTATTTTTGGTGGTCTGTTCTGGCGACCTGGAGGACACAGTAGATCATCCACCATTGTACAATTTGGTGTCTTTGCCAGCTCCAAGGTCTTTTGTGCAGGTTCCAATACATTATGCTGAGGATCTGAAACACTGTAAGATATAATATTATTTTATTATGAGATCTTTGTAAAACACTATGCTTGTAATATAATAAAGAAAGTAAATCAAAAATATAGATATTAGATGTAAGTATATATCAATTAATACATACAAGTGGTAATATATTTGATATTTTAAATATTCCTAATAATTAGAGAACCTTAAGATATTAGAAAATTTCAAAGGTGCATCATAAATATGAGAAACAGTATAAAGTTTCTGGAAGCTATTATTAAAAATAGCAATAGTTAAAAACCTAAAATCGGTGTATGTTTTCATATGTTCAGATTAAATTACATGAAACGTGTTCATGTACAGTACAAACATATGTTTGTATTATGCTATTAAGCATTTCATGTATCTAATCGAATTTGTCGAATACAAATTATTTTTAGACTATTGTATATTAATACATATAGCATAAAAACACGTATGATCTTTCGTATTTAGTAAGTATCGATTGTTAAATTATTTTAAATGAATAAAACGTTTCTAAAAATAATCGTTTGTCATCGCTTATATTTAAATTGTTAGCACACATGAAAATAAATGTTTCATGGCTTCAAATATATAGTACTTCAATGTAGTGACGATTGTAGTCACATTGTAGACATGTTATAAATAAAGAAAACCAGTGGTTTCCAAAATATCTCCTGCGTCAAAAACTATGACACAATACAGACAAGCATAATAAACTAGTATCTTCTAACTGCATTTTAGCAGTCTAAAGGCATAGTATAAATTTACAACAGTAAAGTGTCATCTTCATAAGAGTATTAAATTTATAAACAGATACCAATAGTGTAAATTTAAAAACATAAAAATTGTAAAACCGTTTATTTAACAGTTTCTAAAAGACTAAACGCTAAAGGATGTATTTAATAATTATTATAACATACCTGGTATCTGATGGCTTTGTATCTATGACGTTCTTGTTCGCATTCTCCTGCCAGTTTTTATTTCCTTTTGATCTAAAGAAAGTTACATGTTTTCAAAACAAAATTGATGTAAATATTAACAACAGCCAAGAGAAATTTATTTTTGTTACATACAAATATGCATGAATACAAATTTATGAATGAAGTATTTATTCTACTGTACCTGTCCTCATCTTTGTCATTCTCTTTAATCGGTTCCTTTTGAGAAGTGTCACATTTTTCCCGTGTTCTTTCTGCAGTGGAAGAAAAGAATAAATTCAAAGCTATCTATATAATTTAACAACTAAATATACATGCATATATGACTTATAAATTCACACATGTATATTTAAAATTATGAATTTTTACTTATAACAATATTGTAATAATACTTGAATAAAAAGACTTATTTATTTAATTTAACGTCAAATTACCTTTATTGCTATTTTTATCATATCGAACATCTTGATCTTTGTCAGACATACGATCAAACGACCTATCCTCTTTTTCTTTTCCTTTGTGGTCCTCCTTCTCTCTACGTTCTCTGTCAGGTTTTCTTTCATCAAACGATTCCTCACTGTTCTTTCTCTTATTATAATTTCTAGATCGCCTAGAGTCCGTTTTATCCGCATAATATTCGTATCGCCTTATCTTTTCCGTGTACTCTTTCAAATTCTGTTCACTCTCCTCCCAGTTTCTGAAATCTTTCTTTGGATGCACCTCATGGTCAGGCACCAGTGGTTTCAAATTACCATGTCCATAATCGAAGCACTGCACTGGAGTTAAATGATCTTGAATCGTTGAACGAGAGGTATGAGCATAATCAATTACTTTGGCAGGTATATGTTCAATAAATTTCTTCTCAGAGGTGGCTCCGCCATGATTGTAATTAAATTGTTTCTCTATGCAAAATTCTTTAACGGGTGGACACTTGACTTGAGATTGGCGACTATCTGATGAACGTTTAATGAACATAGAATTACCAAACGATGAAGACTCCCCAAATTCAGCTTTATAATCTCCCACAGTTAAATCAGCCATACTCTTGTCCGATCTTTCAGATATGTTAGATTTCATTGCATCTAGTTGCGGCCGTCGTTCTACATTATTCATGGTATCTTGATTAAACGTTTCATTCTGACCAGGCCCAGATTTATTGACAAAACTGAAATCTCGTGTGGATCTTTGGTCAGTGTCGCCAAAGCTGTTCTTGGGATACGATTGCCTCCAGCCTGGATTTGACATATCATCAGTATCAAACTGCCCTTGTGGTATATTCGGTTCTATCCGCATCTGGTTAGTGTTCTCAAACACTCCTCCATCAGCACGAATGTTGGAACCATCTGCTTCTGAGTTCTCTGTGAGTTTAGGGCAATTGTTATCGATTGGCCCTTTTGATCTGAATTCTCCAATTCCTCTGATATCGTTTGGACCGTCCATTGGACCTCGAGACCCAAAGTACGTATCGTTTGAATTCTGAGGTCCATAACATCCATCAGTCATATTAGAAAATTGTCCATTGTTTGCTCCTTTCGAACCATTTGGACTTCTTTGGTAGGGTCCATCGCTGCGTCTTGAACCGAATAGTCTATCGTTAGGTCCGGAAAATCTGTGCGTCTCAGTTGGTCCTCTGGGAGCAAATTGTCCAGAATTATCAAAAGGTGCGTCAGTTTGTCTACCAGGAGCAAATGGTCGATTGTTGGGTCCTTGGGGACCAAGTTGTCCATCGATTGGTCCTCTAGGACCGAACTGTCCATCATTGGGTCTTCTCAGTCCAAATTGACCATCAAATCTGGGTCCAAACTGTCCAGTGTTAGGACCTCTGGGACCAAACGGTCCATTGTTAGGTCCTCTTGGTCCAAACTGATTTTCAGTGGGCCCTCTTGGTCCAAAAGGTCCTCCATTAGGACCTCTAGGCCCAAATGGACCGTCGTTGGGACCTCTGGGTCCAAATAATCCGTCATTGACACCTCTTGGACCAAACTGTGTATCGTTAGGTCCTTGAGGTCCAAATTGTCCATCAGTGGGACCTCTTGGACCAAACTGGCCGTTATTAGGACCTCTTGGTCCAAACTGTCCATCACTGAATCCTCGAGGACCTAACGGGTACTGGTTTAGAGCAGGAGGATTAAATGGAAACGAACCTGGACCTCTAGGTTCAAAGACTGGAAATCTGTTATCAGTGGGGCCTCTGGGGCCAGTGAAAGGTGCGGTTGGTCTGAACGGCATTCCTCTTGGGCCGAGTGTAGGATCAAAGCATTCTGGATTATTTGGGAACGATTTCAAGGAAGACTCGTTTGTCCCTCGCATAGGATCAGTCAGTTCATTATCTGAAACAGGACCTAAGTTTGGTAATTCAGGTGGGGGCTCCATGTTCAAGTCTTCAGGTTTTGGATCATTCTCTCCCATAAAAGGCAATGCTTCAACTTTTTTATTATCACTGCTGGATAATTCTTGTTTTCCCTTTGACTCGTTAAATGCATTCTGAGCATCCTGATCTGAAGGATTGTAGTTTGCAGACAAATTTTCATCTGGTTTAATTTTATCCTTTTGCAACAAATCTTCAGGAAGTTGAGCATCGATCCAAGGTGGTTTTTCTAACAATGGTATATCATTTTGTCCCGCGTAACCTTCGGAACTATCCTTCTGAGCACCGTCAACACTCGGTTCGTTTAAGATTGAACTCGCTACTGGCTGTTCCATCACAGATTCGTTTTTATTCTCTTTATTCGCTTCCATGTCAATTCCAATGTTTGGTATTTCTGGTCTAGGTTCAGTGCCCATGAAATCTTGCTGTGGACTAGAAGCGAGTCCTCTGAACGGAGCAACTCCTCCGTCTCGCGATTCAAACGAATTGTTACGCCCGAGTCCAGTAGGACAACGTGTTCCGAAATCTTGGTTTCCTGGAGATTTGAAATCTCCAGGCATCCTGAAGTTAGCCGCTCCACCTGGCCCAAAATTGGAAGACCCACGAGGTCCAAAATTATTGTTCGAAGTGGAAGTTTTCATAAATGGAGACTCACCGGTGATTTTCTTGAAACTTTCACTCAAAGACCCGACGCTACTATTCTTGTCGGAATCAAGGAAGCTCGGTTTAAATACATCTATTGCAGCCCTTCGTTTTTCCATAAGCTTTTTCAATTCTGGCGCGAATTTGTCCGGTGGTTCAAACTGATTATTTCTATTAAAGTTCCGTGGAGTACCTGGGAAGCCATCGCGCCTTTCTCCTAGATCCTTTTGATCGAAACGATCCATGTTATTCCTGTTAAACCTATCACCACCAGGTCCATACGGTGGTTCATTGTTTGATCCAAACCGATCATTAACAGATTCGCTTCCTTGTCCAAATCGATCATTAGCAGCAGCAAATCTGTTATCTCCAGACCCAAAACGATCGTTTCCTGAACCAAACCGATCATTTACAGGTCCGAATCTATCATTCGTTGGACCAAATCTATTATTGCCTGGCCCAAAACGATCATTTCCACCAAATCTATCGTTACTGTAATTCATTTTATGTTGATTGAACTGATTACCACTGAATTCTTGATAATTTCTGTCCTCTCTTCTGAACTGGTCAGTTTCAGGCATGCGTTCATCGTTCAATTTATAATTTTCACTCCGTTGACTGAATAAATCATTGGATCTAAATTGATTATTCTGTTGATCACCATCTCGAGTAAAACGTTCTGATAGTGCCCCATCCTTTTCTCGAGTAGGATCGTTCATATTAAAAGTATTTGGATGACCCACCGACTCAAAATTGTTTATGGGCCCGGTTTGTCCTGGACGTTCGTTGTGCATACTTCCATCTGGACCAGTATTGTTATTTGGACCAAACGGAGGGGGTCTTCCCTGCATATTCGGTGGAATTGATGGCCGTGCATTTTGACCCTGTCGGGAATCATTACTAACAAAACCAGGCGGTGGTTGCGAAAAGTTTGGTACACTTGAAAAGCTCGGTGGTGGCTGAGTAAAATTTGGTGGAGGCATTTGCGTTGGTGGAGCACCAAAGGGTAGTTGTGATACACCGCTAACAGACTGAAAATTGGGAAAATTTGATACGTTTGCATTGTACTGCGGTGTCCACTGTTGAGAATTCCAAGGTGATGAGGACATCACGTTAGAAGACATATTAATTGCTGGTAACTGAGGTCCTGATTGTGAAGTTGCCTGAGAGGAAGATGTCATGGTTGTTTGAACGTTAGTCGCCGTAGCTTCAGTAGCTGGCGGTGGCGGTGGCGGAGGAGGTACGTTAGTGTTTTGTTTTCCAGTTAAACCGAGAGTCTTTCCAATACCTAATAAATTATTAATCAATCCCTGATTCTCAGTACTCGACAAAATATTCATTATTTTATCGTCACCAGGCAAACTTTTATTTTTGTCAACTTCTGTCTTAGCAGTAGCTTGCTTTTGTTGCTCGCGTTTCCTACGCATCTGTTCACGTCGTTCAATAAGCTTCTCCCGCCAGGATGTCCATTTCGCTTCGTATTGTTTGTATTGAGTCTACAATAAAACGGTATTTCTTTTTCTTGCAAGAATTGGAACTAACACTACTTCACTCACAGTATTTCGACTAATATATTTGTGGTGATCTATTGATAATAATTGTAACATTACTTACCTTGTCTGGATGATTAGCATTTTGCTGTTTCCACTTATTAAACTGTTCCTCCCACTGTTTAAACTGAGCATCAAATGTTTTCTCGGCCTCAGTTAGTTCTTCGTCTTCAACTTTCAATTTTTTAGCACTAGTAGATTCACTAATGGCATTACTACTACGTTTACCAATTAAATTATTATTCTCTTTACTATTATTACTACTTTCAGGAGGTAATGGTGGTTGGTTTGGAGGTAAAGGAGGATTTTGAGGACAATTCTGAATGTTTGATTGCTGTAATGAGGTATTTGCATTTTGTTTAGCAGGAAATAATGGAAGATTATTTTGATGTGGAGGAGGCATGCTTGTAAATTGATACGTATTCATTGTGGTTGGGGGTAATGGTGGCTTTGCATCCTCTTTTGGAAGAGGCGGTGGAGGTTGCACAACCGGTAACTGTGGCACCTGACTGGATAAGTTCAAGTTCTGTGCTGATATGTGCTTCATGGTTTCCTGATACTGAAACAAGAATTGGAGCAATGAAAAAACATAACTGAATGTAATGCTATAAAAAGCAATCTTTACTTGAGCTTTATTGCACATATCCTTAATTTATTTAAGAATTGTATATCAAATTTTCATATCAGCAATATGTGTATATGACCATTGTATAGACTTTATGATTACTCATTGCATCTTGAGCTTAATTAATAATATATTCATTTGTTATGTACCTTTTCGCCATATTGTGCTTGCCATTGCTGGTATTGTTGTTGCCATTGCTGCCATTGAGCCCAGTTTTGTTGCTGAGCTGCAGCCCATTGTTCTGCTGTATACCCATTAGGTGCCTAACAAAGAAATACATATTATTAACATTTACAATATCAAGTAAACATTTAGATTCTAAAAATATTCATATAAACTGTATTAAACATACGAAAATTACAATTTTTAAAAACTTGTAATTAATACACAGAAATTTTATTAAGAGCTTGTATCAATTTATAGCACATAAAGATTAATTTTTCAAAATTGTATCTCTACCATTAATCATTTTAATACAATACTTACTGGTTGATTGTAATACTGCATGTAAGCTTGCATCATAGCCATAGGATCTGCTCCTGGAGTGGCATAACCAACTGGTGGTTGTGGCATTGGAGTGGCAACAGCACCAGCTGACAATTGCCATTGATTCCAATTTTGCATTTTTTAATGCTCTCTCACTCTAGCAAATGGTTTGCTAGAGCAGTCCAAATTGTTTTAAGGGCCGCAGTCCGTTTGGACGCTAGTTTATATTCAAAGAAAACTATTATAGAATTACTGTCACATATATGCATATATTAAAATAAATATCTCTATTCATTTATTTATTATGTTTTATAGTACAAACACCAACCATACATTTATTTATAAAAGTTTGCAAGGTAATTAATCAAATATATTCATAAAAATATCTGCAAGTTTCATAATTATTCAAATGATTTTGAATAAGCAGAAAAAGATGAATACATATTTTTACTAGAAATTAAATCACCTGAAATTTTGTTACATAAACAAACATCACTTTACATAAATAGAGAATAAGTCGCTTATTAAATTAGTAATCATAATAACATTGTATAAACTTTGTAAAAGTTTATAGTTTGAATTTCTCTTCCATTATACTTAAATATAGAAGCTCAAAAGATAGGAACTTCCGTAAAATAGTTATGAGAAATTAAAAAGTCTTAAGAATTCTTTGAACAACACACAACATATAAACATAACGAACAAATATGGTAGATTAAATTTTTAAACATATATTATATATAGACAAGAAATCATAAAATGAAAATAGCACAGAAATATGTTAAATTATAAAACATAAAGGAATAAACTTTATGTGCTTTTAAAATATATTAATGAATTTGCATCATATTTGGTTTGATAAATAGATACATACATAGAAGAAATAAAAATATGTATTTGTTATGCACAAGTACATACAATATACAAAGTTGATATTATAAAGTATTTGGCATCAAAAAATGGTATATATATGGTATATCTTACAAGAGAGATTTTTAATAAAATATGTGTTATATACATATAAAATACACCAGTTTGTAATTTTATAGAAATATTATAGAAGAGGAAGGATAAAGTCAATCAACTTTTATTTGGCTTTGCCCACAGGAAATAAAAATTCATTAGATTCTGATATTTATTATTTTAGAAAACATATTTATATATATGCTTAAATTAAATGAACATAAATCTGTTTTCCAAAATAATGAATATCAGAATCTAATGAATTTTTATTTCCTTCTTTCATCAAAGCAAACAAATGTTTCCAAAAATTAAAACTGAGAAGTATAAGAATTTGTTCAATATTCATAAACATAACATTATTATAGATTTTTCAAGCTGACTTATAAAAAATTTAGAAAAGAAATATTTTACTTATTTGGTAAGAATATTAAATGATTATATAGTTATTAAAGTTGACAAATATCTTAAATATATTTGAGAATTGAATGTTGATTGTTTTATTTTTAACAATAAGAATGTTTAATTTTAATATACTTATTATCCAATTATTAACATGTTCATTACAACTCATTCCACCATGGTGTAAGATTCCCTAGATATGCCTCACATCTCTCAAGCATGAGACGCAATGATACAGAACTACAGTTCCATATTGGGAGAATGCCTTACATTTTTGTTTTCATGATGAATAATATTAATCAAGGGTCCTCAAAACAGGTAAACTCTTTGCCTATAAGGAAGACATTTTAATTTAATACATAAATTATTCCACATGTTTAATGACTGAATAATAAGTATGTTGAAATTTAACATCTCTATTGTTACAAATCCTTAAATATATAAATAAGATTATAGTACAATATGAAAAAATTATAGAAATGTTTAATTATTTGTGATCTCATTAAATGTAGAGTCAGGTATGTCTAAAATATACATGACAAACTGCAACAACTGCAATTAACCTAAGTAGATGATCGAACATATAGTTCTCATCATGACTTACGATATAGAGTTGAAAAAAATTGTAATAAGTGTTTTATACATTTTCATTACAGCATATAAATAATGCCCAAAAATGTAGTGCTATGAAACACATTTAAAAGAAGTAAATGCTTGATGAGCCATGAAAAGCCAAACTGGGTCAAGTAAAATACATTGATTTGCTCAACATGAAGTGCAATAAACACAGAAAAACATCGATCAAATTGATTTTCCGTAAATATGTCATCAAAGTTTCAAAGAACTTTGAAATGTCTAGTTCAAATACAGAAATTCGCCAAGTTCAGCAAGTAACATAATATGAGACAAACATCTCTACACGATCGCCATGATCGTTGACGACGTACAAATCTTAATTTTGCGCAGGCATTATTTTCATCATTGTATCAATCATAATTCGATAAATATAACGAAAGTTTTATTGGTTATATTTACACGAAAGTATTGTGTCATTCAACATGTAATAAATCGTGAACAATTTATTTGTGATCTTCAACATCTTTGTAAAGGTGGAAGAACGAAAATAAGTTACATTATAAATAAGCGAAATCGAAAAACAATACTCACGACTGGATAGTCGAGAAGCTGCGACACTTTTGGTCGATGTAAAATTCACGAAAATTATGTTTTATTACGCGGCAACTAACGAGAATCGAACGCGAAAACTTCGAAACTGTCGGAAACGATGGCGACTGAAGACGGTGGGTCAATTTAATTTCTAGAAACCAAACGGGGAGAAAAGTCCCTAAATTCAGACGCCCCGTTTGAGCGGGCTGTTTTTAAATCGTCGATCGAAAAGCAATCAAATACTATGTCTATAATTATTTCAAGGTTCGGAAATGGTTAACTAGCCCATTAACAATTAAGTTATAGTCGATGAATAGTTTGTAGCACTTATAGACGAACCAGAGGAGCAACTTTTCATACGAATCACATCTCTCATTGCCGAAGCCGCTGTTCAAGTTCGCTGGATCCGAGGAAAATTGGAAATTCATGTGTTTGGAAGATATAGATTCTGAAGAAGAAAGGATATGAGATTTATCGTTCCACTGTATATAAAACGAGAAGGAATAAACTTGACCGTTATGTAGATCCATCTGATCGATAACTGAACACCGAAGAACTGATTATCGACTGGTGGGTAATAATCATTGACCGCTAAAATTCTGATTAACGACTATCGGTAGATAAAGTATTGTAAATACAAAGGTAAATAAACTATCGTTTGTGAATCGATAATGAGGTGATCTCTTTATCTATAAGTTATGAGTAAATTGAGTAATAGATTTTTGAAGCATTATCAGAAGAGCACATGTACGATTGTATTATGGTAGAGGTATTTCTACGAAATCAGTCTGCAGTTGTGGTGTTAGATCTCTTCTTCTTTGACCATTATGAACTATGAACCCTATCCTGACCAAATTCTTTTTCAAGTTATTTTATTATTCCACGTGGATTAAGGAGGTTAATTTTCCTCAATTATCGGGGATTCGAAAGGATTATACCCTTTATAGATAAGTGGTCACCTTGGTCGTTCACCATTATTCTTTCATCACTTTGTTATTTCTTGAAGATCTCGTTCGCTTGGATGTGAAATTTAATATAATAACTGATACGTAGAATGATGACCAGTGGACGGAATATTAAATTTCCTGGACCATGGAGGATATGAGGATGTTTAGAAAAAGTATTTTTCAGGGGCAAGTGTTTTGGATGTTATTATATATTCCGTACATACATTCATATTTTATTAATAATTAATTACAACTTATTACCTTATATTTATCTAGAACACCAAGTATTAATTACAGTTTGGTAATAAGTTCAATCATTGAAAATATAATAGAAGAGATCAAGAAGAGAAATATACTTTCATTCTACTATGAAATGAGGAAGAAGGGTGCATTATTCCTTATTAAAGATACAATTTTTACAACACAGAGGTAATGAAATATCCGCGCGTTGTTGAATCATCAATGACTTTCCTTTAACGCGCAAATGATATTTTTATCTGAGGAATACAATTTTTAAGTACCACTGTAAAAATACACTACTGGTTCAACCGATTGGTGATATGAAGATGAATACATGTACTTATGAAAACCAGTTTGCAAACATCGGTAGTGGGGTCTCGTCTCTCAGTTTTCCTTAAACCGGCATCGTTATCAGACGTAGCCACAATGAGCTCTCTATCGACCATGTCACTTTTTCTTGGAGTTCTATTATTCATTGTACTACAGGGAAATTTGGCACGATTCGTTCCTCCGACACCGACCGTAGAACCTCTTTATCCGAAAGGATTGCGAATGTCCATTCCACGTAAGTATTTATTACTCTTCTTACACGATATGTACCATGAAAAAATAATACTTGATCGTTTAGTTTGGTACATTACAATTTAGTACAAACTAAATATCAAGCTTTCGCTCATGAATCTCATTCAATTCTTTTCATCCCAAGTCGCACGCTCATTTTCTGACTCATAGCAAAGTATTAAAGAACAGAATTTTTATATTCTATACATACAGCATGATCTCACCGCATGCATATCAGTAATTTTGTAATGTAAAGATATAAATAAAAGTAAGATAAACATCCCCACTATCGGTTTACAAATTTCAACCTCAGCCTTCTACAGCGTAATGTCTAAGATAGCGTTAGAGATGCAACTACTAAAAAACAATAAGGAAACACGGAAAAAAACGAAGGATAAATATTAACATAATTCAAACACATTGCATGTGAATCAGCAATGATTCAAGGATTGTACATTGTAAACCTCTGAATAGCTAACAGAAGTACGTTTTATATTTAGACGAGGATGGCATCAGTTTGGTCGCCTATCATGTGAAATTCAACGAGGATTTCGAAAGTCTCGAAGCAGGAGTCATCGCCAGGGACATCATAAAAACTCGCAATGGCCGATGGGTGTACGAGGATAAAACCACAAGGTTGAAACGGGGTGACATTATTTATTACTGGATTCACGTCGTTTACGATGGTCTGGGTTACAACTTGCTGGACCAGAGCTACGTGGTGAACAGTCAGTTCCGAACATAATCTATGATAATGTATGGTAAATATACAGATTAGCTCCTCCAATTACCTTGACCTTGCAAGGAGCTTAATCTATATATTTATCCAATTAAATAATATCGATGATATTTTCAATACGATTTTTAACACGTTCAGGATTTTACAATTCCGACGGAACACCTGTGGGTGGAGATGAAGAAAGTACCATCTCATGCGCTAAACAGTCTCCGACCAAGGTATTCGAATACAATAAGAATGATCTTCAAATAAAACCACAAAACATTTGTCCAGGACAAGTGGTGTTCGAAGATCAATTCGACAAGCTTGATACTAATCGCTGGACGATCGTAGAGCGCTTTTCTAATACGCCGGTAAGTTGGATATTATTCGTTTAATCGAATATTCTGAATTAATGGAACATACCACACAATGTCATTATTTCTCCAGAACTACGAGTTCGTCGTTTACATGAACAACAAGAGCAACGTAGATGCCTGGGACGGTGTTTTACACATTCGACCGACACTCACTGAGGATGTATTTGGAAACAACTTCATTCGCGAAGGAAACCTAAATTTGGAAAAGTACAGACATGATCATTACAATCATTTACAACGCATAATACCGGTATACGTTATATTAAAGATAATTCTATTGCTAGATGCACGGACGAGATTGGTACAAAATCCTGCAAGCAGTCGGGACACTCCGTTTACATCCTGCCGCCTATAATATCGGGACGTATAAATAGCAAACCATCTTTGCTCTTTACGTATGGGCGCATTGAAATTCGAGCTAAACTACCACGTGGTGATTGGATATATCCTTGTAAGTTTGATGGGTCTATGATGAGCTATTCGTAACCTGTGAACCTTTACATGGTCCAAATACTCATTCAGCGTTATAATCTGGGCTGGTCCAAGTATTGCAAGATTAAAATATTCAATGTGTGTTGCAGTGATCTCTTTAGAAAGCATAGATAAGCAAGATGGTTCAAAATCATACCAGGAGATCATAATAGCTCATTCAGCCGGTAATCCTTCGCTCCAAACGCAAGACGCGCAAGATTTGAGCGGACACGTTCTTCGGGGTGGTGGATTTATGATCACCAGCTCTGATCATAATAAACAACATAATCTGTGGAATCTTTCGTCAAAAAAATCGTCGACATTATGGTCAGACAGTTATCACGTTTACGACTTGTTGTGGGAGCCTGGTAAAGTCACAATTAAAGTCGATAACGAGCAATATGGCGAACAACCATTGCCGACGTCGTTCAATTCACCGGTTTGTATAAAATTGTATAAAAATTGCATACAATCATTCGTTTACTTATGTTATGTAATATCACAGGTTTATCTGAACTTCGGAATAGCAGTCGGAGGTCACATAATTTTCCCGAATATTTGCAAGAGTAATAATTACGAAAAACCTTGGAAAAATTTATCACCAAAGGTAATTTTGTTAAACCTTAACTATTATAGTCTGTGAGACCACTCTTAATTTTTAAAGAAACGTATTAAATTTCAACACAAATTCATTAGTGCAAAATATATCTTTTTAAATACATTCGTTGTTCAGTTGCACATGAAACTATTTTTACATGAAAAATACAAAATGTCTATTACAGGCACTCAACGACTTTTACCAAGCTAAAGACAAATGGCTAGAGTCGTGGCGGACCGGCGATAACGGTCTCCACATTGACTACGTCAAAGTATGGGCAATCTAAGGACAGTACTCTTTTCAAGAACTATACTCAGATACATTTGCATTCTGCTATTCATTTCACTATATCGAACATTGTATTATCACCGAGGAGGCGCTGGAGGAACCATCACGGAAAGTGGTACAGGTTGTCGAAAAGGTACACTGTCAGGATGAAAACCGGAACCGAGTAACTCGATCAGCCATTGTCCGCGATAACCATAGCGGCTTTGATAAGCGTACGAGGCACGAGGTCCATCGTCGGGTCTGAATTCGAACATCATCTTCTTTCTGGTGTCAGGAGCTGCTATCAGTCTTAGGAAATACTCTGCGCTATTTCGTGGCAATTCCCATAATCGTCCACTGGACCACAAGTTTCTGAACGTGCTCGACCATCTCGACGGGAACAAATTGAAGGGAATAGTCCTGGTCACGCGAGTCGAAACTGTACCGCCACACTCGACGATTATGCACAGCTATATTTGCAATAAAATAATTATGAAACATTTTTATAACGCACTGTATTCCAACGCTGTAAATCCACTTACCGCGAAGATTAATATTAGCGCGTGATTAACGCGCATTTTATCGTTTTAGTTTTGTTGTTCGATGTTCCGGATAGGAACTGGTGGAAAGCAATACTCCGTCGTTCATCGTGTTCACTTACCTTTATGTCCTCGGGTCGAGTGACGATTTCGTGCACGGAATACATTGTAATCGATCACAAATTATTATTCATAGGGGTATCAGAGACAGCATAGTTTTTTCAAACAACTCGCGCCTCTCGTTACCGGAGATCGATCTTTTTTACTTTCACTGACGGTATTGCGACAGGCCACCGATATGCACGCTGATTTCTTTCTTACATACACGGTATGCGAGTCTTTGGAAGAGGTGAATATAAGTTAGTTGTTATTCCGCGCTCGTTCAGCGATCATCGTGCCCGTCATTGTTCCACGTGTTACCTCGACTCGGGACAATATGAATTTCCCTCGTAATTTGGTAGTTAGAACTATTGATTAGTGGCTTTTGTTTTTGCATCTTATAAGAATCGAAGTTGGTGGTATGTATGAGGAATACGGATGCAAAACTCACATTGTTTAAAGAAAAATAAAGTATTGAAATACTTAGCGCTTCAGTAATGTAATAAAATCTTTTGGTGCCAGTTTGGTACTGATTTTATTGTACACACTGCTTAGTTTTTATTTGTAATCCTTTAGATACTTTGCTGACAAATACAATCTTGATGTAAAGAACCCAATAATTAAATAATAATCACATTAACACTTTGACAGTTGTTAATTTTTTTACCTAATCTCTCAGATACTAATTCAAATTTAAGAGTTATTTTTCCTACAATGTACGTTAACTCTTTTTATTTTACCAGATGCTCAAAATATTTATTCAGGTTCCGTGCTGTTTCAAACTACAATTGTTTTAATTAACTCCAATTAAAAGTTTGAAAATAAATTTTATGACTCAACCACTGAAACACAATCTCGTTCAGTTGGGTATAATGGAAGATGTATATAAAATAAGCTACAATCAAAGTGTTAACGTATATCAACAACAAAATCATAACAAATAAATATATAAAACTAAAGATGAGTTTTGCATACATGTGCTCGTACATACAGTTTCGACTTTATACAAAACAATTGCACACGGTTGTAATATGATCATGCTTAGATACATATTGAATGGCGGATGCTGAATGAAAAAAGACCCAAAACACATACAAGAATACTTTGTCTATACTAACAACTCATACTTCTTTAACAAATAACTTCCCAATGAAACGATAACTCAAAGCTTACAAAATGAAAATAAAGTCTAAAATTAAATTTAAATTGTCCTTGTAGCAGCCCGCCATTCAAGGATAGATTTTACGGCTAAGATAAATTATAGTCATCAACTTCGGTGTTCTCTTATTGCAGGTAAGTCTGACTTGTCTCATCTTGCTGTTTCACGCTGACAAACGCGCCGTCTCAGCAGCTGAATCCATTAACGTTTTCTCGTTTATTCACGACCTGATTCAGTACAACGTAGCGGGGATACCGCTCATCCATGAGGCAAGTATAACACTCTGAAGAACAAGAAAGTTAATGTTAAAAATAAAAAGTTACAATTACTTGCGATTCACAGCGTACGGAATGGGACTTTGATCCGGACGTCGGGAAACAGAGAAGAGTAAAATACGAACAGGAAAATGGTCGCCATGGGGAGCTCGCCATCGAGAGGATCGGCATGGGTATTGGATACAAAGGTCCATGGGGAACACCTGCGTGAAAGCACATCGATTAAAATTAATCAATTAACTGTAAGAAGGGGCCTTTTAAAAGTCAATCGACTATGTCGAAGACTGTATGCCTAGCTAGTCTGAAAAATAAAAATATATATTTCTTATAATTCCACCTGTTTCAAACCTAACTTATAAAATCCAAGTTACCCTTTGCAAAATTTAAATATAAAACAATTTTGTTCAGATTTGTTCTTGAACAGATATTTTAGTTATCTTAAATGCACATTTCTATGTAGTATGTCATAATTCGCTGTATGTTTTGAAATCATTCTTTCTTTGACCTTGAATAATTTCGACACCAACCCAGTATAATTCGGGGAACAGTGGAATACTATTTTCAAGGTTCTTGGCCATCCTGGCACCATCAGGTGCGTATACGTGCAGAAACGCGCAAAGTCCAGTATGTACCGTTCGACTTTCACTTGATGGCGTCAAAGAAAGAAGAAGGTGGGGAAGACGAAGAACGGTACCGGACTTCGGAATGAGCCAGGGTAAAAGGTGGAATCAGAAAAACGGAAAGAGCCAATCGTACGGGCCGTAGTATCGTCTTCCGTCTTCTTTTCCATCGGAATAGAATCATCAACTGTAACGTTTCGATAAACAAAAGCGTAATCGCGTGGGAACACTCTTTAATACGGTGTTAACTTTCAAAACTTTCGTTTGGCAAACGAAAATCGTTTGAACCTGCCTAAGCAGTGGTCACAATGGCGAGACACGCTTCTGTAAGTAAACGACTAAAAAATTCTGTTAAAAATAAAATAAAAATTGATCGTATGCGACGACAGTTTGTGCATTAAAGAAGATTTATTTAAAGAGCGGATTCTTTGTAAAGTAGATCTCAAAATACTGTTCGACCCACTTACGGTGCACATGCCACATAAAACGATACCCTTTTTTCTTCTCTGAATTTTGCAGTCATTATGAAAACAGTTATTACGTAAAGTTCACACACACACACAGACTCGCACATGAGCGGGTTTCTTTTTTGCATAGATCTACGGGTTAACATTAATTGACCTACTTTCAGTGGACGACCATAATCCTAATGACGATAATTGTCACGTTTTTACTTGGGTTAATCGCGGAAAATGCAGCTACCATAGCACAACCAAAAGCACCTAATTTTCAATATTTTGAGAGGTAAGAAATATCTTGTGCCTTGAGTACATCTAAAACGAAACGAGCAATTACTATAGGAAAAAAATACACGTATTATAAAAAAGAAAATTACCATTTAAAATAGGGATTCCCAAAGTAGGGCATGACCTTGGATTTTTAAAATTTGGGACTTTAAGATGGATAGTAAAAAATTACCCTTTTGTGTCCCAGCACATATAACTTTGAGAATCCCTGGTTTAAAGAACGAAAACACATTACGACTGTACAAATAATTACAATAAAGATACACACGTTAGCTACTTGTAAAAGGAGACCAAATACAATTACTATTTACCTGATTATTTAAAGGCCTAAATACCGCTATCCATACTACGATGAAAATGGCAGAGGGAAGTTGCTCTACGGCTATGGAGGACCAGATCTATACCAGTATAAAACTTACAGCGCACTCGAGGGAATCCATTAATAAGAGGACACCTAAATTACACTATACAATGAACCAATTGTTGACATTTCGATGAGCTGCAATTGTTACTGTGGAGGGTGATAGTTTGCAAATAGATACCATAATACATATACACGACTTTGCTTCCGATTGCAAGAAACATTTTACCATTTGCAAATATATGAAGTATTTATATTGTATAATATATGGTAATTGTAGTACAAATGTTTTTATTTTTTTCCTTGTTATCGGAAGCATATCAGGTTTCTTAATGGAAATAAGGAACATTACAAGATCGTTTATTTTTCCAATTATAATTACTGGTATGTTTTAAATGCAATCGATTCGTGTACTTAATTACGTCGTAAACATATGTTTCTTCGTCACGGATTATGTTTTATTAATTGTTAATACGTTCTATAATTACGCGCGACCCAAACGGATACAGACAATAGTAAAAATCAGTAAGAGACATGTTTCAAACGACAAATTGATTTAGTAAAATAGATTAGAAAAGACGTATTAGACAGAACAATATCATGGTTGTTTGATGCGAAGATTACTATTAGGTTGTTGAACATGAAATGCTGGATATCAAAATATTAAGTCTAATGCAATATGATAACATAAAAGTACCATAAAACAGTACTTATGTTATACAACTTGAAGTTTTGAAACTTCCAATAGTTTTATGTCATCAAATCGTGTCTAGCTTTCTATTTTCGAAATCCGACATTTCACGTAAGTATCCCAATGAATACGATTGCGAGTACTATCATTAAAATTCTTCCGTTCTCTACGAAAAATGTGTGGAATGTGCTTAGAATCTCAAAATGTGTTCAATATCGATAGTTCACCGTGAAGTCGAGAAACGGCTAATTCTAATCCTAAAAATCCACCTATCGTAACCTCAGAGAGTCCGAAAATTTGTAAATGTTTAAAAACGCAGTCATTTGTAAATCTTAATTAAACGCGTGGAGAACGCGAAGCATGTTCGTTTTGTGACAAGTGCACATACAAGTTTACAAATGTGCAAGCATAGTCATGTGTATAGCGAGATAATGTTGATAAACGAACGAATGACTACTACCAGTACGATGTGTTGGGTATTTTATTCCAAATGATCCTTGTCCGCCTTATCTTCGGCAGACTGCAACTGTCATACAAAATCCATTTCAGATTTATTGTAATATTGTGTACCTGCACGTCGCCTGTAAAGTTGCCTCTCTATAAACTTCTTTATCTCGCTAATTACGAAAACGCTTGATGTGAGCGCGACGAGGAACAAGATATCTGTTAACAATGTAACAATAAATGTTTGTTTAAATAACACGATGACAATGTTTTTTACGATTTAAATACTTACCCTTTGCCGAAAGTGCTTCAGTTTGAAAAACTCGTTGCAACGGTGGAAAGTAAATCACCAACATTTGTCCTATTACTGATAACGTTACGGCTACCAGGAACATTTTATTGCTCCACAAACCAATAGTGAATATTGATTTTGTCTGAAACATTTATTTCCAAAGATATTTCTATAGTCCTCCTTACCCGTATATGTCATCGCTATTTATAATGTTAGAAAACGTTCCTTACCTGTGATCTACAACTTAGAGCATTAAACATATCAAAGAAAACGAAACATGTAAATGTCATGGTTGTATCTCTTGCAGTACTCCCATCAGTCGTCATCTAATTAAAAGTAAAAGATATAGTCATCCTTTGCAAATAAATATTTATTCGCAATGAAATCATTCCATACCTCCCTATTATAAACCCATAAAGTACCAAGGATGATAATAATGGCTGACAATAATACATTAACAATTAGGTGTCGTGTGATCATTGGTTCTTTTGTGTTACGTGGTTTTTGTTTCAAGACGTCTTTATCAACTGGTTCAACACCAAGACTACACAAACATGCGTACATGTTAACATAATCTTATAAGACATTAAACGGTTTTTCTGATTATCAAA
Organism: Megachile willughbiella; assembly: GCA_945859595.2. Classification (NCBI taxonomy): domain Eukaryota; kingdom Metazoa; phylum Arthropoda; class Insecta; order Hymenoptera; family Megachilidae; genus Megachile; species Megachile willughbiella. The sequence continues at coordinate 9,092,820 of OX243807.1, forward strand.
ATACCTTTGAGCAGGTGGACCATCCATAATGATATTAATCCAAAGGATTTGCATTGCATTTAAAGGATTTGGTATGCCCATCAAAGTAGCAAGAGCAATCAGAGAAAGGGCAGCTATGCTGGTACTTAATTGAAATCTTACAAAATTTCGAATATTATGAAAAATTCCTTTTCCTTCCTCGATTGCGGCACTAAACGAAACACGTCATGAGAGAAAAACACGGAAGAATGATAACACTACTAAACAAAAAATAAATACGTACATAATAGTCCCAAAGTCATCATCCACTAAAATCATGTCCGCAGCTTCTTTACAAACGTCGGTACCGTTTTTACCCATGGCTATACCAATGTCTGCTTTTTTTAAAGCGACTCCATCATTCACACCATCACCAGTCATGCCTACTATGTTTCCTTCTCTTTGCAGTGCTTTTACGATACATAATTTATGTTTAGGTGTGACTCGATAAAATACACTGACATTATTAATACATTGCTCTAATTGGTGTTCAGACATTAAATCGATCTCATCTCCGGAAATTACTCGTGAATGAAGTACATCTAACCCAATCATACTTGCTAAAGGAAAAAATCAAATTTCGTATGCTGTTCTCGCAGGATCCTTATAAAGTATAGACGAATATTATAAATTGACGTCATACCTATCGCAGATGCAGTTTCTTTTGCATCGCCAGTAACCATTTTGACTTTAACACCGCTATTTATCAGAGTTGTTATCGTCTCACGAACATGCGGTCGTGGAGGATCGCATATACCCACAAGACCAACGTATGCTAAATCTTGTAATGATGTTCCACGTGCTAATCCAATTACTATAAATATATATAAATAATATAGTAAAAATATTATTATAATGTCATAATTATGAGTTTTGAAAGATACCCCTTAATCCTTGTTGTCCAATGTCATAAGCTTGCGTTAAAAATTCTTCGTCTTTCTTTTCGCTCAAAGAACATACTTGACCATTAACATAATACTTGGTACATAGAGGTAAAATCTTTTCCACAGCACCTTTTATAAAATATACTTCTTGCCTATTCTGTAACATACAAAAACGGAAAGATAAAGAGAACATTAACTTTTGTACAGTAATATAATTAAGAGAAACTTACATACATTGAAACGTTATTTTACCTCTCCATATTTCGGTGCGCATTTCACAGCCATCATCTTTTGCTCGGATGAAAATGGATATTCTTGTAATCGTAGATACTTATCAGTAACTCCATACATTCCATATTTCATTGTCAATGCCAACAATGCACCTTCCGTTGGTTGACCAAGCAAGGTATCGTTTTGTATGACAGCGTTATTGCAGACACACGCTACTTCCAGCATATTGCTGATAGCTGTACGCGCAAGGTCAAAATTATCGCATTTTCGAATCCGTACTTCACCTTTATCATTATAACCAGAACCAGTAATATCAGCTATGTATTCATCAGATGTCACCAGAATAGTTGCAGTCATCTCATTCTTCGTGATAGTACCAGTTTTATCAGAACATATCACATTCACGCAACCTACGCATTCGCGACATAATATTTATACATTTGGATTCGATAAATATTATGCAAGTATGCTATATGTTCACTTACCAAGTGTTTCAACTGTTGGTAATTTCTTTACAATAACTTTTCTTTTCGCCATTCTCATAACACCCAATGCTAATGTTACGGTTACCACAATCGGCAAACCTTCTGGTATAGCTGCTACCGCTAAACTTACACTGATCGTAAACATCTCAAGTATTGCTTTGCCTTGGATCCAGCCAAGAAGCATAATAATACCAATGATACAAAATGAATACAAGGATAACTGAGTGCCCAAAATATCCATACTTCTTTGGAGCGGTGTCTTTGGAGCTTCTTCCGCTTGCATCATTGAAAAGACCTCTCCAAATTCACTCTTTTCTCCGGTGTTCACTACTATACCCTATAAAATACTTATTTTTAGCATAACTAAAATTACAAACGCATTTTATTATTTCAAAAATTGATCCAACTAACTTTTCCATTTCCACAACGCACTAATGTGCCCATAAATGCAATATTCCGTTTTTTTGTCATTCCATTTGCTTTAAGCAATGGGGCTGTTGATTTTTGCGCTGGTTCTGTTTCTCCAGTAAAACTACTCTCATCAATTGCTAAATCTATTGCTTCAAATATCCTGATATCTGCAGGAACTCTATCCCCAATATTTAAATAAACTACATCGCCAGGAACTAAATTGCGAGCGAGAAATGTTTCTAAACGGCCCTCTCGTAAGCTGTAAACAAAATATTACGAAATTATTATAGGGCCATAATTGCTAACTTTCAGACATTCTTGTACATTCTAAGAAAGAATGAGTCTAACTTCCATCCTGAACCTATTAACCAATATCTTTGGTAAGCAAATGGTTATGGAAAGTAAATTTCACCTTACTGATCTACTGATTGGAATTGGATATTATATCTTCTTTTCTAACAAGGCAAAGGAATGCTCCATATAAAGGGTTAATTTATCCTCCAAGGACCATAATTCTAAAGGAAATGTTAATTACAATAAATACTACTAAAACATTTTAACTGATATTCAATATAACATTGCAAAATATCAATTTAATATAAATATAAACTTATATTTACCAGTGACAAGCTGGTGGTACCAATTTATTTAATTCTTCTAAAGATTTTTCAGAGCGGTATTCTTGTACAAATGCAACTGTTACCACTATTATGATAGCCTAGAAGAACATGTATCATCAATTGGGTATTTGTTGATATAAATTATATAAAAGACAATTTGGAATTATCACTTACCACTGTAATACTGACAGCATCATCAAATTGCTTCATACAAACACTAACAAAGGCGGAACCAAGTAATAATAGAATTAAAGGATTTTTAAACTGAAAAAAAATTATAAAATATGTATAATGATTATTGTAATCATATAAAGAAAGTATATCAAATATACCTGTTCAAGGTATTTCTTCCATGTTGGTTCTTCTTCTTTAACACTAAATTCATTGAATCCTACTAATTGTCTTCGATGATCAGCCTCCTGCCACCAAAGTCCTGTTCTGACATCAACATGTAACCTTGCTGCGACTTCTTCTGCGCCAAGGCTGGCTGCTTCTGCTGTTGTTAACCACATCTCTGGCTTTGAATCTTTATCCTTTAATTTATAAGAATTATTTATGAGATTGTTACATATTAAATGTTAAATTTTGGAATTAACTGCTGTTTCCTATAATTGCTAACCAGCTTTTTTTGTTAATAGTACTAACAAAAGATTTATGTCATTCATTTTCAAGTTTTAAGCTTGAAATTGATACTACCATAAGTGCTATTTTACATTACTTTTATGTTATCAAATAATATCTAACTTTCTATCTTCAAAATTTGATATTCCATGTGCACCAACCTAATATCTCTCCATATTTTTTTTTAGTTATTTAAATCTTCACATTAAAGTTTTTAATTATTGTAAAATAAAAATGTATTATTTTAAAAAGAAGTTGTGAAGATGTAATTACATCATTATGATATACCATTAATTTTATTGCAAAGTTTTCATATTTTTATAACATGTATAAATGTTTTTAAATATTCAATTCTTCATTTACTTATTTATATAATATTCCAAAAGTAAATATAATTATATATCCGTTATAAAATATAACTGTATTAAATTCGTTTACAGTTATAAAATAAAAAATAATTAAATGTCAAACTAACGTTTAGGTTTATGACATGTGAATCAGATGTTCTGTTTATATTACAGCATGTAAATGTTATTTTTATTACAATAAGAAGATATTCGTACACCAGGTAAGTATAAGAAAGATCAAAAATATTTAGTGATTAACATTTTTATTAAGAATTTTATCTCATTATTCATATAAAGCTGTTAATATATACAACGCAAATTCTAACCTTCACAAAATTCACAGAACGCCAGCGTTAAAACGCATATATAAATTTTTAATAAAATTATTTAATCTTGAACACATGGTGTAACAATATTATATATTTGTATGGATCAAAAGAAAAATTAAGATGTTAATAATACCAAAGTAGTACATATTAAGTACTCTGCTTAATTATAAGTACTTATCAATCTTTACTCAAGTGTTTGACTCGTGATACGGATATAAAAATATGTTCAAATGATAACTTACTTTTAAGTAATGTACCCAATTTGTATTTTATGTTATTACATTTGGAACCATTGTCTGGTATAAAATCCAGAACAGTGTTCCAGTTGGTTCCAGTACTTTCGACTACACAAACTTATTCCTAGATCGTGAAATTCCAATTTGGTCATTTAGCAATTATAAAGTTTTTGTAAGCTTCAGAACTTCAGAATTCCTACATTTATGGTCTGATAATTTATGATTTTTCATGTTGCCAATTATCGATCGGTTTTTCGTAGAATGTTCAAGACTGCATTATTAACTTCATTACCTTAGATCAAGGTATTCACATTTACCGCTTATATTTCGAAATGCTCGCGCGTTATTGTCTTTTGTCGCTAAAAAATTGTCTGAACTAAAATTGATAAGAAACACTTCGCGACTCCTCATCTTGATAATTGTAAAGACAGTAAATTAGTAACAAAAGAAAATAGAATGTTATTGACTTATTACAAATCTACAGGTAACAATTGAGAGTCCGGCAGGTGCTGTTGGCAGGGTAGCATTCGATCGATACCGAAACATTTGAAGACACCACAGTTACAATGAACCTTTCAAATTGTTCCACATTTCTATTTACATATTTCATGTAAACTATATTACTTCAAACATTGTCAACTTGTTCGCATCGTATATATTTAATAAAAATATTTAAAAAAGAACCAATGTGTATATAATATTATTCAATGACATAATATTAATTTGAAAATATTTTTACCTCTTTTACTGCTGCATTTTCACTCCGCTCCTTGTCGCTGGAGGCGTCCAGTTCATTTTCGTCGAAAAATTGTTCATATTTTTTATTCGACGTGTCTTTCATTTCTCCTAAATGACGTTCTCTTTATCACCTTCCTATTAACCGGCAACTAATTACACGACACAATAGTTATTTCTCAATTTAAAAGAAAATTATTATTATTACAAATTTTTTGCGTAATCATATCAATGTTCAACGTTATTATGTTTGACATCTTTTTACGTGTGACTTTGTCGTATATGCCAGTTAAGTGTAGGTACTGTTAATTTCCAGTCACGCGAAGGTCGAATGAAAAATATTTAATGATCCTTGACAATCGAGTATTTTCGAATAAGCGAAAAGAATTTTATTGTTTTACTGGAGTAGGTTAGTTGGCACGTTTGCAAGACGAACTTAAAAGATTTCAACATTTTGTTGTAGACCGAGTTTTGAATCATACCGTTCGAATCATCTTACAGTAGTAATAGTTACGACGACTATAAATAATTTTGTAACACGAAAATATTTAAGTCAATTGAATTTTATATTAAATAATTTAATTATTTGGTACCAACAATGTACAATGGGAATTGCAATATCGGATATAAAATAGACCTCCACCGGATAAAAAATAATGTGGAGGGAGGAGCCTTCCACTTATGTTCAATTTTGAAAAATTAAATATGTTAACTTCAAATTTTCAAATTTCTAAATTTATGTATTTCTCTACGGAAGCTTATCGTGCTTGCTGTTTTAAAAAAAATAAGTGGACAATGTCAACTGAAAAAATTATTTAACTATTTTGCAAACGCTAATAAAAATCAACTGAAGACTACGCTTATGTAATTTGTAAGATTGCTATTGATTAAAGTGAATCTGTCGGAAGCTCCATCATAATACAATAAAGCTATTCGTTCCAATGATACAGCGAGCCCCTATAATTTGTAATCAAAGAGACACGTATTTCGCGGCATTCGTTACTACAAATCAATAGCGACGTTGTCAGTGAATGCACATGAACGAGTACAAATTTGTATATTTTATCAAATACGAATGAAAGTAACAATTACATATAAAATATAAAATTCTCCTACCCTTAAGTATCGGGTAAACTTGCTAATATCCGAGGCGGGTTGAAGGATTGAACTGTAATGTACTACGAAACAAAATACACACGATAAACTATTCACAAAGTGCAAATTTGATATAATTATACTGGACTTGAAACTGCGTTTCGAAGCAGTTGAATAACTTTATTTTATACAAAAGATATATAATTGTTATACAAAAACGTTAAAAGCACAATGTATGATTCATGTATAATCACTTAATGACAAATAGAGCGATGTAACGAACAGCGCTTCTTGAACTGTACTGGTGTACTGATCTGGGAAAGCAGCTATATATGTAGAGGTTTACATATGTGTCCCGTATGTGTGCTTGAGATATATGTGTGTGAGAAGTAGAGCATACTGTGTCGATCCAGCGTACGACGACCTTAAACTGCTGCATTTCCAAATTGGCATATATCTTACACTCGTGACGATTATAATATAGTACATACGTTTAAAATCTCTATATCAAAAGTATACAGAAATTTCCGATATTAAAAACGAATGTGTTATTATGTTGAATTCGCTGTGCATGTGTAATTTATCCCTTCCGTATATGCTCTGTCTTCATATTCTTAGGTTTATGATAAAAACCCATTGTATCCTTATCTAATTCCGCATGCGCACTGCTCATCGACCGGCAGTGCGCGTATTCTTTTGAAAATATCGACAGAGGATAATACGAAGCCCTATTACTTCCTAACTGTTGCGTTTTCTTAAATATATATTGAATATAATTTTATCAGCATACCTATAATTTATAAATATATATAAAAAATATCCATTCTTTATTGCGCATGTGTGATTAAACAAGGACACAAGGGGCCCACATGAAGCGCTCTTTCTATTACCGTAGGATTTATATAGTTTTTCTAAATACCAATTGAAAAATTACACTAATTGAAAATGACAATGAGACGTGTCAGAATATACTTAGGTTTATATTGTTATACAATTCCATTTACTACTTTTTATTCCAAAACAAAAAGGAATCAATTAACAAAGTTTGAATTTTATATCTCCATTTCGAACATCGTTTAATTGCTCTAAGCAACACGGCGGCGCTGTGTGCGCTTATTTGGATCGATTGGATCAATTTATATGAGCGGTAATTTGTATACATTTTCAACTGCAGCACAAAGATAACCTCTAATGGAAAAAGTAAAACCGGTAGAAAATGTCTCAAAACGTGTTAAAACTATTTGTCCATCGGCGGAAGAGCTTAGCGTGATAACCAATAATATTAAGTGCGACAAGTGTGGTCTTGTATTTAAAAATGAACCACGATATCGTTTACACGATCTTAAAGTTCATCAACGTAAAAACTTAGATAAAGCAATCAAAGAAAATGTTCAATATCATTGTCCTGTAGAATCTTGTATTTACGCTCCAAATGCCGAAAGACATTTTAATAGTATGAAATATCTTAAGCAGGTTAGTCCAATGTCATAAACTATTATTTATAATAAAATTTAATTATGTATATCTTTACCAATGCATATTTAGCATTATCTTAAAGTACATGCAAAAAAGACATATGCCTGTACCCACTGCGACAAAAGTTTTTCTACTGAAGCAGCTAAAGAAGGACACATGAGAGTATGTGGAATTGAATTTACATGTTCGTGTTTAAAAACTTATACTTCCTATGAGGCATTACTTACACATGCAAAGCGATCATTACATACTGTAAATAACAAATACAAGAATTCTTTAAGGTAAATTTATCATAAAAGACAAATATCTTAATATTTCATCATTATATTACATTATAATCATTAATTTACATCATAATTTAAATATTTTTACAGACGTACAAATTCAAAAACGATAAGAATGATTTTACCAACTAGTCAAACAGAAATAAATAAATTAATTGCTATTTTACCAACAAATCAAAGTGAGAATAAAATATCTAATCAGGGTAATAATTCAGTGCGTAAGCTTACTTCAGATATTGGTGTACAGACTGATGAACATAAAAGGAATAGACGAATATTAAGTCCATCAAAACATAATAATAGTCACTGTCATAATGGAAAACGTGAAATGTCTAAACAGACTCAGACAAACATTTCTCAAAAGATTAGGCAAAATGTAATATCTATGGAAACACAGACTACTGGAACTTCTCAAATATTTAAGAATACACTAAGAATTCAAAAGCATAGAAAAAGCTCTGTATCACAAAATTCTGATTATACATTGTTAAAAGAAGACCTTAATCTTGGCAATTTTACACCTACAAATTTATTTCCTAGTAGTCCATTGCCACTTCGTCATGATGATGGGCTACATGATTTTTGGGAAGATAAAAGTACATCAGGTACACAAACTATACCTGAAAAAGATATGTTTGAAGTTCTCAATGATAATGTAACTCAAACAGAGTTTGAAACGTTTTATGATCATAGTACAAATCCACTGATACAATGTGTTCCAAAGAGTACAGTTGCACTAATGACATTACCTTATGCTGAGGAAACATCATCAGTTGTTGGAGGATACTCTTTTGTATCCTCAAACAGTATATCGCGGTCAGATCCCATGCTTACAGACAAAACTTTTGATGACAAATTTAGTAGTATAGAAACCCAAACAGAACAAGCTTATTCGCAATCGTTTTTTGATTCGGATACCTTATCCAGATCATTTACTTTGAGTTCTACCATCGAAACGCAAACTACGAACAATCTCGATAACATGGAACTGTTATACAGTAATACATGCACTCAAACTTGTAATGAAATATTACCATCTGATCTGGGATTATCAAATATTCAAACGCAAACAGCATGGACTCAGCTCGAGGATACTACCGTTTCCGCTGAAACGCAAACAAAATCCTTGCTATGCGAAACAGGTTGCAATATCTCGATAGGTGCTTGTCGGTCCTGGTTAAGTACTCAAATTAGTCATACTGAAACACAAACTGACTTACTTAGTATCTTTGAAGGTCTTCAGTAATAAAACATTTCATTTTTTTTTTAATACTAAATGAAAATATAACAACTGATATCTGAGAAAAGCCTTTTAAACATAAGGTAAAAATAACTTGCATTTGGTAGATTTAAGATTTAATTTTTTCATATTGTTATTTAATACTTTGGTATTTTTTATATTTTATTATAAACTGATTTCTTTAAGTTCCTGTGTATGTGCAATTTGTTGATAAAATACTATATGCCTTAATTGAGAACTGCATTTTTTTAAAGATTATATTAAGTTTTAATATGTCGTTTATATGTGTATTAATAAAATAAAAAAATACACATTATAGGCAATATATAATTGTACTATACGTAACTTATTACCAAATCCATTAATTGTATAAACCTGCACAATGAAAAATGTTACTAATTATAAATTTATATTATAAAAAGAAAATAACACGTAAAACTTTCAATAAATTCTTTATAATAATATCTTTTCAAATTATTTCATATCTAACATAAATTATTAAATCTAAAGATTTATAAATTAATAATAATTATGAATTATTGTATAAAAAAAGCTAAATGTAAATATAAAATATAATATTACTACTAATGGTGTACATTAAAAACCATTCTTCATTGTAGGTATCAATCCACCAACTTCAAAATGCGTTCACAATATATAGTATGAAGATATAAAATATTTTATTATAGTATTAGAATATGGGTTTTAGAAATGTTCAATGCAATTTATCTTTTAATATATGTAAATAGACGTGTAACTTCTAGATTTAAATATCTGAAATCTTTCACGTGTCACATACAAAGGCAACTTTTTGAGAACCTGATTTTTTGTATAAGATATATTGTTACTATACTGCTTAGAAAAACATATTTGTTCCTCAGTTTGTATAATTACAACCTTGTTTAAGGGGAATATGTCTCCCCTTAAATAGAAAAATACATTGAAGATCTGGTCTACTTCAAAATCTAACTGTTCAGTTGAAAGTTTCAACATTTACAAAGAAATGGAACATGTAATCAGAAACTGTACAAGTAACATTGTTACAATAACTATTAAAATATTGTTTTTTTTAACAACTGTGTTGGAATTACAACTTAAATCCCAACCAGTGCTTTACTTTATGGCTTTACATCAAAATGTACATATAAAAGTTAAAATCCTTAGTTTTTCGTTTGGAACCGTATCGCAATCAATTTAAGCTACTATTTTACTCACACTTGTTACTAAAGGTTAAAATGACATTTGAAACGGTATACATTGCTAAATAGAAATAGCAATATACAGTTGTTGTATAAGGATGATTGTTATGTAACTTGAAATTTCTAAAACAATAATCAACATATAAAAGTCTAAAAAGACATGATTTAAATATCATGTTTGCGAATTTAACAAACTTCAATATTTCACTTAAATACGTGAATTTTAGGAACTAATTAGCACAGGCTGGGAAATGTGGAAGTAAAATAAGGATGGTATACAGAAAAAAAGGTACATAAAAATGTATTAAAGTGCAGGACCAGCAGCATTGTCTTCGTCAAAATCCGGTAGAAAATCTTTGGTCCGATCTTGTATCCTATCCACATTCTCAAGTGCAGAAGCTAGTACTCTTAAATTGTCCACACCTGACATTAATTGCCTACAAGAATATTAATATATTATTATTGTAATTTCTTAATACTGAAATCTAATTAAAATCAATGCATTTACCTCAATGATATCTCGGCTGAGGAAGCAGCATTTCTCAAATCACTAGCTAGTCGTTTTACTCTTTGATCCACATTTGGAGAGCTACATTCGTTTTTATTTCCTGCTGTAATCCCAGCTTTGAGTTCTTTATTTTCTAATCGTAGCAATGATAGTTCTGTCTGAATTAAGATTACATGTTTTTCATTTACCAAGTAAATATATTGTAAAATATTTAAGAAAATCGAGTGTATACCAACCGTTAAAGACTTAATTTCCTTTTTTAACGATGAAACAGTACTTTCGGCACTTACTGCTCTTCTCTATGAAACAAAATTATAGTCGTAAATAATAATCAAATATACGAAATACAAATATTAGTAGTATTTACCGTACTACGTTTTAGATTATCTTCCACTTGTTCCATAGCTTTTTCAAGATGAACTGTTTCTTCATGTTCTACTGCTCTCCTAGATGCCAATTCTGATTCTAGTAATTGAATTCTATAATGAACATAATATAACTGAATTAAAAAACACACTCTTGCGCGTAATCGGTATTCCTACAATTACCTTTCTGATTTCTCACTAATTTGTTTTTGAGCCTGTTCTAACTCATAGCGTAATCTTTCATTTTCTAGTAGTAACTGGAAAAAACATATATTATATTTATAAAAAATAATAAGGAATACACAAATACTGAAAATTCAGACTTGCTAATGTTTTTAAACATTCCTTACATATTGAGAAAATCAATATTTTAATTGTTATTTACCCTTCTTTCTGTTGATTCTATGTTATTTGGAATAGATCCACACTCTGTTGACAGTGTTGTCCTATTATGAATAGGGCCATCATTTAAAAAGTCTGGTAAAGATTTTGGAATATTTGCTTCGCTTGCTCCAGAACAATCTCTTGAACTAATATTTGAACCAGGATGAGACTCAGACACAGGTATTGGTAAATCTAATGGAAACCCTAAATAATAATACAAATTAAATACAATACTTATTTAAATTATGATTGAAGTAACTTAATGTGCTATTCTACAACTACCTGATGATTCTGGATGTTCAGTAGAATCTACACTAGATCTAATAAAGCCAGGTAAATTTGAATGGATAGAATCTATATTTGGTATTGATAGATTCCTATGAGGTAACCCTTTATCTATACTTCCAGTTAAATCAAATGGAAGATCACACGAAGCATTAGATTCACTTTTCTTTGACTCATTTCTAAGTCGACCCTGTCTCTGCTCTACACTATTTAATGCAAAATCAGGAAGATTATCTACATCTGAAATAGTCTGCTGTTTTTGTTCCTGATTCAAGTAATATTGTTCTATGCCCAAATGATCTTGCACAAAGTCTGGTAATTCAGTTGGATTTCGTGGATAAACTGTAGAATCCTTCTCTAAATTAAATGGATTTGGTGTTGGAGGAGAATAAACCTTTGGACGAGCTCCAGCATTGTGGTAATTTGTTCGTAAAAAGTGTTTAAAGCTAAAAGGATTTTCATCATTTCTTGATGTTTCTTGTCCTATAAAACATAAGAAACAAGAGATATTAAGCTAATTAGTATCCAAATTTTGTGAGAATGTATCAGGTTAAATCTAACCTGTTTGAGATTCCGTGTCAGTACGATTTCTAACAAAATTTTCTTCTAACTTCTTATTCCAACTTTGACGTCCCGTTGCTATCTCTTCTTCGGAAGACGAAGATGATAGAAACATGACCTTTCCGACATGACGCCTTACATTTTTACGACTCGCCATCATCTATGCATCTATGCAGAAGATCGACCTTACCGACAACCATATCATTTGCGGCGCAGTCAAAACTACACTTGACATTTGTCACCTGCTGAATGCAATAAGGTCAGGTTAGGCATGTAATTTCTTTTTCTTTATTCATTTGAACAAGGAATGCATATGTATACATACTCTTTCCTCTCCGTACTTCTCTTTCGTAACTGTGAGTTATTATTATGTATAGTCTGTTATCTGAAATGAATTATAAGTTGTTACATATACTAACGTAAACGATGTATAGGACTTATTCACGCAATGCATTTTTATGTCACAATTCCAAGGCTAGAGTTGTCTGACCATTTTAATGTCGCATTCTACTATATCAATTGGGACTGGTATTTATATTATTACTAGATGGCAGTGATAGTACTGTTTTTTAACGCGTTTATTATTTCCAGACCCGGTACCTGTAATATATACCTGCTTACATAAATACGCTTACGTATATTCAACGAAAATTACATAGTAGTGTGTGCAAAAGGATACCGAATTTTTGTAATACAATTAATTCAATAAACGATTGTTACACAAATTTAATATAATTATCAAGTATTTATACATTTCTCTTACAGTGCAATAGACTCACAAATTACAATGTTGTATAATAGGTTATCATCCACGTGGGGATATTATTAATTATAACAGTTTTTAAAGGCTTTTACGAATGTATACTATATTTACAATAACAGAATGTCTCACGATAAACCCTGTCGTGCGTGTACAGACTTTAAAACGTGGGCAAAAAGTCAAAAAAAGGTTTACGAAACTGCAAAGGTAGGAAAGCATACCATATAAATTTTTGTACCTTTTTACTTTTATGTTACTTATTCCATTAAATGCTGCGAAGTAATAGATCATCGATAAAAAAGAATATTTATATTTCGTAAGTAGATGATACAATAATAAAAATATAACAATATTGTACATATTAAAAAGTATTACATCATTGTATAAACTATTTCACAAATCACTAATTGTATGGTTTATGATATGTACGAAGTATTAACTCCCAAATAGTGGAAAGTATTATGTTTGTCTTGCTGAAGGATTTAAATTATATGTATTTATATGTACATTTCATTCATATTAGGAATCCGAGGAAAATCAGAAGAAAGATCAACCTGTAAATAATATTAGGCGTGACTGTCCATTGGATAAGGATGGATTAGGTTCAAATACGTGGTCATTTTTACATACCATGGCAGCATATTATCCCAATAATCCGAGCAATGAACAAAAATCAGATATGAAAACTTTTTTTAATATATTTGCTAAGTTTTATCCATGCAATGTGTGTGCAGAAGATTTACAAGAGCAAATAAAACATTGTCCACCTCAGACTGATTCACAGGAAAAATTAAGTCAATGGCTTTGTGACATTCATAATGGGGTAAACAAAAAACTTGGAAAACCACTGTTTGATTGCAAACTTGTTAACCAAAGGTGGAGAGATGGTTGGCTGGATGGTTCATGTGACTGATAATTGTTATGATTTAAAATTCTCAGATAATTCCTATATGTGATATAAAAAAATTATGTAAGTTTATTGTAAATATTTTTTTAATAAGAAAAAAATGATAAAGGCATTAGTGTCACATGTAAATTAACATTTAATTTCTCTTAGACTAATTGTACCTGTGTATAATGTGCCTGTTCTTAGTTGTAAATATTAAAAGTTAATAAAAATAGAGTCATTATTTAATTATACTTACATAAATTATCACCTATTTTAGAACATGCTTATGGTTAAGATTGCAAAGTAGGTGGAGGTAGATGTGAAATGGTGAATGCAGAACTTGCTGTTCTAACATGAGGTTCATAACCATGGTCTTGACCATCACCAGCAATTGGCATGACTTGACATGTCCTAATATGAAACGGAAAACGCTTGTTGGCCATAGATGGTCTAGTGATGTATAAAAATACTATGTGGCCCATAAAAATCATCCACAATGAACATCCTTTAGCAACACTTTCTCGCACCCATTCATCTACTAACATAGTGATGCAGAGTATCTACAAGATCATAAATACTTTTTATATATATTGCAGATGAACAAAAACATTATTCACAAGTGTTTTTAAATAATGTTATTATATTTATTACATATACCGTTAATGGATGACACAAAAACCATGCTGATCCCAATGAAAATAATGAACCATAAAAATAAAGCTTGGCTGACATTTTCCTAACAGTCTTAAAACAACAAAGAGAGAATACAATCCATGCTATCAATTTTAATATTATTAGTCCATAACCTGGTGGTGATTCATAGATGTATAGTACTAATCCAGGATCAAACACATCTGACTGATAAATATGCAGTGACAATTGACAGAACGAAATAAGACTAATAAAACATATAAGCCATCGAACTTGTTTAGGTTTTAACACACTTTTAGTTACTGTGAAACCAAGTGCAAGCAATAACATAAGTAGGGTATACAAAATATCTGATGATGCTTCTAAAAGTTGACCTAATAATGAAGCATTGTCTGATGATATTCCTCTTAGGCCAAGATTTATGTAATTATAAATTTCAAACAGAATCCCCACTAATTGACAAAGCAAAGAAGCCATAAATATCTTATAAGATACATGTAATAGTCTTCTTGCTCGTAATTGCATGGCTGCATAGAAACTTAGTATAACAAGTACTATATAAATGCAAGCAATTACTATCAATTCTGGTAATATATCTGAAACGAAAATACATTTAATTAGATTCCCAAAGTGTAGGTCCTGAATTAATTTTGGGATCATGGAATTTTGAAACTTTGTTATTTTGCATTTTGGCCCACGAAACTTTAGAAACCCCTGCTCTAAGTCAAACTAAAGTTACTTGCAGAATTCGTCTGCTGAAAAGTGTTCTTTCCAAAAGTTGCCATGTGGGCCGTTTGTTAGCGAAATCCAGTACGAGACATTCAATCCGGTTTTTGAAGAACAATCTGCTAATGCGATAAACCACCATCTCGGACGAGATGAACGAAATCTGCGATAGCTAGAACATCGTGTTATTGCATTTTCTTCGACGCATCCCGATTGTTCAGGTGCTAATGTTGACAATGGTACTATTTGACCAATTCCGTCCCAAAGTAAAGCTTCTTTTTCGATGCATGTTTTGTTGGTCGGATAAACGCTCGGCCATTGATCAGGCGCGTCATAATATAATAATATTTTCAAATCGATTTCGTCACCTCCTAGTTCAAATTCATATCGAAATGTGCCCTGTTCTGTTAAAAAACAGAATCTAGCTAAAAATGCCCAATTCTGAAAAAAAATTAACTTCGTGACATGCATCGAGTTTATTACTTAAAACAGCACAAAAGTTATCGAATATAATATTATACTATAATTAATACGGTGTGTACATGTTTAAAAACATGTAGTATATTTTACATATATTATTTTAATAATAGGTTTAAAAGTTCATAAACAAAGTATTGATAGTACTTCACGTGTTACGAGGTGACCCCGAAGAATTTTGCCCTTTGAATATGTTAATAAAGACAAAAATATGACACAAAAGAAGAATGCTACGTTAAACATAGTTAACACACGATCGCACAATTACTCTAGACTGAATGATATCTACAGATCTATTACATGTTACCTGCTACCTGCTGTTTTTCATGATCAATATTACCCTGACTCTTGGAATTGTGTATTTAAATTTATATATTGACTATTTGTAGCGCAAATCATATTACTAATATATAAATTAAGTAAAAAATTGTTGAAAAGTAACGAAATTAATAATTATAATACATTGTATAAATTTCTGTATATTTTAATTATTATTTCAAAGTACTGGAATGTTGTGTTGAATTAGAGTATACGATACATGACCCTGACATTTACTTGCAATTGTTAGTATTGAAATATAGCAATGAGTACGTGTATAGATATATATGTATATGTGTATGTACTTGTGAAAATTGACCTTGAATAACATAAAGTTCATACATTGTTCAAATTAAAATTGTAATATGCTTTAGAAAAAGAACAGTATCGCTAATGTTGAATATAATAAAATATATATTCACTGGTTAAATCGTTTTTAAATGATTTATTTAAAATCCTCGAACAGGCAAGATAGTTAATTGATGTTATTTTACATCGATGTTTCAATTGAGGTTATGTTATGAAACCAAGAACCCCCTCTTATATTGAGTTCGCACGTGGAGTATAAGTAACCTCACATATTTCCTAATAATACTTTAAGTAATTTTTCGCTATTAGTTTTAATAAAGATTATAACCATGAAGAGTAAGAAACAGGACCTTAAGGGGTTCAAAAGTAAATACGAAGTATTTTATCAATTATTTTAATTAGATTATTTATTCCCATAAATAAATGTTTGTTTACTTATTTTATTTTTAGCTATGTGGATTCAATATACTAAGGAAAACACGGACAAACATCAATTATTTTTTAAAGAGCATTCTATCAGACATCAATTGCCTGAACATCCAAGAGGAAGAACATTATTTGTCTTAAATATACCACCATATGTTACATCTGAAGCATTACAAACAGTATTTAGTGAAATTTTCGGAAATGTTACAGACGTTTTCTTTGTAACACCAAATGGGTTCAAAACAGCATATGTAGTTTTTGAAAAAGAAACTGCATTAGAGGAAGTATTAGATTCCCCTCCAGACTTTATAATAACAATAAATAGACAAAGAAATATTTGTCATACAGGGTTAAAAAGTAAGTTCTTTCAATATCTTTTTTAATTTGTTCTTGTAGAATATTTTTTAATTACTTTGTTAAATTAGAGTGGTGTAAGGAGTATAATAACTCAATATGCAATGAAGATAAATTGAAGGAAGAAATTAAGACTTATATGGAGGAATATGATAGAAAGATAGCTGAGAAAAAAGCAAATGAAAAGGCTATGGAAGAACAAGCAAAAGATAATGATGGTTGGATAACAGTAACTGGACAAAAGAAGAGGGGAGAATATGCTCTTTCTAGAAAAGAATCTACTATCAATAAAGTGCAATATAAGGAAGAACAAAAAAATAAGAAAAAGCAGTTGCTCAACTTTTATACTTTCCAAATTCGTGAGAGCAAAAAACAAAGTAAGTTTCAAATTCATACTGTATTTAATATTACAGAATTCAGTTATTTAAGGTTTATTATATTTTTGTTTACAGACTTAGCAGAATTAAGGAAAAAGTTCGAATTAGATAAGCAAAGATTGCAAAGTTTAAAATCTAAAAGAACATTTAAACCATTTTAATTTTTTATGCATATCAAGTGTATCATATTTCTAATTAGTATTTTAATGAATATAAGGTATTTGAATTAAGTCGACAATTATAACATAGAATAGATATTTATTAGATCTTAAAAATTTTGTTTACATTTATAACTATGATTCAGTCGCGTATACCGTTATACTTCAATTTATGTACAGTTCAAGAGTAACATACAATAGTAACTTAATACAATGTAATCAAGCAGCTTTGGATGCATAGGTTTGTAATGTCCATTCGATTAAAAAATGTTGATATGATAAGGGTTGTAATAATGCTAATAACTCTTCTGCAAGAAAAATGATGAAATTATAAACGATGCGTTTTTCTACATACGTTTTATAATAAAATTCGTAAATTATAATAGTACATACGTTTATTGCCGTAAATACAATTTGCAGACATCGCTGCACTAACAGCTTGTGCAAGTCGTTCCATCGCTAAATCATGTAAAGTTGAACTAATATTTACATGAGACTGTAAACTAGTAGTTAAAGTACGAGTAGTGGCTGCAAAATGCTGTGCGGATATAGCATGTTTGTTATTTCCACTGTTCTTTAATCTTAATACTGAGTCCATTAATAGCTGTTGAATTTTAGAATATAACTTTTTTTGTTCTTCAGAATGCTCTGTATTTTCTGTGCTGTTTATACGCACAGGAGATAAAATACACCATCTGATAGAAGAAGATAATCTTAGCATAAACATTTTTAAATTTATTCTACAAAGAAAATTTGTTTCTTTACCTGAATAAACCTGCTATGGGTGTTATTGGTGTCATTGGAATGCCACCAGTTGGTAAAGCAGGATTATCCATTAAAGGGGTTAACAGAAGACTCGGGTTTTCATCTATCCATTCTCCTATTAACCTGAGTAATTCCGTAGGTGGATCTTTGTCCTCATAAACTTCACCTATTGCCGTTAGTAAGTTGGCAGTGAAATGTGATGCAAGAACAGGAAGCTGCTTCAACTTGTCAATAGATTTTGGAGTAAGGACAAAATAGTCATTAAGTACATGCCTTGCTAATCCAACACTCTGTGGAGAAGTTGAGCCTAACTGTTGCATCCAAATTCCAGTCGCATTCAAAACTGCCTTATTTTGAGTGACAATAGCTAAAGATACTAAATTGCCTAAAATTTTGTATCTAGGACTATCTGCTGGAAAAAGCGATAGAAAGACCGCGTTGCGTACAGCAGGACTTCCTCCAGGGCTTTGAAAGAAGTCGCTTAGGACTTCTATCAACTGCAATTCTTGTATGGCTAATGTCATGTTGCGTTTCTTTCGCCTTTCTATTTCGCCAAATACGAATTCCGATATTAAATCTAGTTGCAAATCCATCTGCTTCCCTGGTCTTCCACATAGTATCTCTTTAAGGAAAAAAATTAAATACGTTGAAAGATATTCTTAAATTTAACGGATAACCTCACTTGAGGTATATCTTACCGATTCTACATAAAGCTTCTCTAGCGCAATAAGGAAAATCTAGTTTTCGTAAGTTTAGCTTTATATCATTCCCTGCCATTAATATATGTGTACGTGTTTAACAAACAAACACATTTAATTAAATTATTCAAACTCAATGACAACAGGTTCAAACAAACACTGTACACATTTTGTTAGGTTATAATTTTGATGGGTTTTCATGAACGTGATACCCTCCTAGCATTTCCCTAGCATGCATCTAGGAATATATTTAGAGGTAAAGTGTGAGCTTGAACTGTACATAAACGAAGAATAAATCTGTTACGCATTTTGGAAAGCCAAATAGATTATAAATAAGAATGTCTTACATATATTTTATAACTGCATATTTCATTACGATTCACATAATTTTATTCATTTATAAATAACATAAATTATAAGTTTGGATTAAAAACTAGATTGACTTTGCTTCTAACGTATAAATATTTATTGAGATCTTTCTGTTTTTAAAATTAAAACAAAATTCATATTTCGCGCCATACATAGTAACAGGGCCGCTTTCCAACATCTAGCGCTACCTGTGAGTAGGTTGCGAATTACATTGTTAGTCAAAACAATCGCCGAATTCACAATCTATTTTTAGGCGGCACGCACCAAGCTTCGGTATTTGACCATTTTTCGTGTACGTCGAAAAAAAAGAATATATAGAGTCAGTGTTTAACCACGTTGTCCCGCGATTTCGGAAAAGTTCAACGACCTCACGGTAATTGTGACAAGAGAGCGACCGGCCATGTTTATATCGTGGTGAATTTTGAGCTAGCGGCCCGAAATCTACAAGTAATTTTCCACGTGTACTTGTCCGATACTCGTGTCGCGTACCGTGCATACAGCACAGTGTCAACAGCCTTCAAGAGATGGAGTCCAGCGAAAGGGGTGAGTAGATTAGCATGCAAATAAAATCGCGGCAATATTGAGCCTCTGACACAAATCGCGACCTGGGGGCAATGGCAGTGTCAGGGTCGAAACGGAACTAGTTCAGTGACCGCATTTACGGTATTCGACCGTGATATTAGCGGAGAATTTCGTTTTGGAGTTAACTTTCACTCATCTCTACATTCCTACGACCTGACATTTCCATTTCTGATTGCCTTTCTGTGAAAATTGTTCCCTTAGCCGAATGTATGTCACGCATTCCACTTTTGATCTTGACTGTACCCTTCTCTTTTGGCTTAATCTCTACGCGTGTTTCGTACACGTTCGTAAAAGCGGAGATGGCTCGTGAAGAAAGTGACGTTGTCACGAATTCCTTTAAGAGCGGCGTACAGGTTTCTTTCGTGTACAGCATCAGGTGCAATCGATTCGCTGTAAATAGATACCAGCGAAGTTTCATCTTTCTTTGATGTTTATTTACGAGGCATCGAAGAAAGTTGTTCGCTCAGACGGCCACGCACCGTGCATTACGCAACAGCATAACGGCGTGTCTTTAACCTAGATAATCTCTCGTGTACAGTGAATTAAAGCCATAGTACCGCTTGACAGAGACACGTGAGAATTATTATCGCTTGACCGAGTCCAGTGTGTGTTGCAATGTGGCGACACCTGGCGTCTGTTTGTTCACGTCCTACCTCAAGCCAGCGCGAATTAACCCCCTCCGTGTTTGTTGCCGTCCAACCCTTCATGATGCAGCTATACTAAAATCTAGTAGAGCAAATAGAATACCTTCTTACGCAGGTTATTTCATCAGTGATTATCAAAGTTATATTAGCGATATCCAATAACATGGTTTTAAATAGACAAGCTTTATACTGTGTATAAACCGACGATGCAATAGAGAAGGTTATGGCTAAACAAACATGAATACTTTTTAAAAATACTGAGATTTAGAAAACTTGGAAGAATAAATTAGAAAAATTTATCTAAAGATCTATAAGTTTAGAAATATACGTCTATGTACGCATGTGTTTTCTATATGGACATAAACGGTGATTTAGGAATGTAGAATTCTGGGGAGTATACTTCTCGATATAATACATTGGCGCACGTTTCTTTGCAGCATAGTTTAGTTCTTTGCCACCCTTCATGGTATGTTCTTTCCTGAGATCCTTCACTTTGTGTATAGATTCTTCCTTGTTATATAAGTCCAAGGTCGGACTACATGGCTGCACACGTTCCCCTCTTCTCCCGACCCCTATTTTATCTTATTCCTTACCGGTTATGTTGCCTTTTTCTTTCTCCTTCCCGCTTCCAACGTACGCTCTGTTGTCTCTCTTTCTCTTTTCCTCTTTTTATTTCTCCTCTCCTTTTTTCGTCTCCCTCCACAGCATACATTCTTCATTCTGTTCTTCACTGTTGCTTTATTATGTTGGTTCGTGCATGCTGTGCCTTGTTCGATGCATTCGTAAATTTCTGCACACTTTTGTGGGGTTCCATCGAACCTTACTAGACGCACCCTATATCACATTCTATTAATAGACCACGTTTTACTAATTTAAAAGATCAATAGTTACATCATAATTCAAACAGTGTCTAAAAAGAAATCTTGACAGGCAAAGTTTATCTTCCATCGTTTCGTACTTTCGCTGCTTCTTATCCTAATTAATGCACCATGAATTATTAACGAATACAATGTAAGCAACGGTTTACGTAACCGCAGAAGTGGATACTATAACGTTGCCGTAAACGACCATAAATCCAGCAACGAATTCGTACAATGCAAATTCCCATTTGGTCGTGAGAGCGTCGTGTTTCATTAAAGTATCGCGTGCTCGTTCGTTGCAATTAGAAGGTATTGATTTATCGGAACGATGTTGTACACGGAACCAGGAACACGGATAATCGATGACCTTTGCGCGAGATTATGCTTGTTTTACGATATCGCACGATTTCGAGAACAGAATTGCACAAATTAAAAAAAGTTATTAAATAGAGTATCATGTATTGTAAGTAGTATTGTGCTTGTGATCAGACACGCTGTTGTCTGATCAGTGACGTAAAGCTACTTCGCTTGCGGTCATCTTCGAGGATGGGTGCCCGTTTTTTAATAGGTATAGTTTTTCTAGTCTTCTTCATATCATAACACCTGTGTTGTTGAGTTGAATAAAGATATGTTCCTCTTCATATAACTAGCAATTTACAGTAAAATTATAATGTATCGAATAATAGAAAAAATGGTTTCAGAATTATTTCTTGAATTAAAAAATTCTGGAACCCTAATGATCATCTCCGTACAGGGAATTTAAACAAAGGAAAATTAGTTCATATTCAATTATGAACTCGAATGAAAACAAGTCAGTTGATTAATCATTTAAGGAGATTTGATCAAACAAAAAAATATAATTAGAAGTTTCTAATAATAAAACACTATCATGTATCTGATTATAAATTGTAATGAAGGCATTGTACATTAAAATATCCGAATTATACGTGAGACGAGTTGAATTGAATGCAATTCTAACGTACGAACTTTCTTCGATAAAACTGTTCTTAACTGTTTGAGCACATGGCTGGCGATGAACACAAAGAGAAAAAATTTTGATTCGACTTGTTTGCTCTCCGATATAGGTACGATAAGATTATCCTGCGAAAAGTCTCGTACAAATAACGATACGGTCTGACAGTGATGCAAAAACATTGTTACTGTTTAAAAAATTCGAGGTTAACGACGTACAAGCACGTGCGATCTTACATTTCATAAATTCTCATACAGATACATATAATGAAAGGAAACAATATTTTTGCAGAAGTATTATAAAAATAGAAATACGTTCACGAAATGTACCCGTATCGGTCATGTTGTTTTCTTCGGGGGTTACATATTTCTCGACGTTCCATTCATATTTCTCATTCACGTCTGATGTTTGCACAAACAGTGTGCAATATCTGCGATCTACAGAAATAATCCTCGTAAGTGTATCGAGTAAAACGTACGTACGTAGCTGCAGGACGTCCTGGCCGATACGACAAGCTCGAGTATCTAAATGGCGAACGTGCATGTCCTACGCCCACGCGTTGAAATTCTATCCCATTAATTGGCACCAGAGAACGGATTCGTCGTTAGCGTTAGTTCGAAATTAAATGCAACGGGTTCACGCGTCGTCATAAATCGACCAAGTTTAACACGAACGTTGCTTGAAATTCACCTGTTCGTTAAAACTTCACGAATCAATTAACACATCACCATAATAACAATTGAATTATCTGCTTAAATTATTCTCGTATGAAATGTGGTAATTATTTTTATCGACAGTTCATTATTTTCTAGTTCAGCGTGGAACTTTCGGTTAGTATTTTGGAATATAGGGATTTTGGGACATAGAAGTGTAGGAATCTAGAGATATTGGGATCTAGGGTTATCCGATCTAGGGATATTAAGATATTGGGGTCTAGGGATATAGAGATCTAGGATTTGGGGATATAGGGATTTCGAGACTAGGGATTCTAAGATATAGGGAATTTGCAGTATTGGGATTTTTGAATGTAGGGATTTTGGAGTATGGCGATTTTGTTATCTAGGGATTTTGGGATACAGTGATTTTTGAACCTAGGGAATTTTTGGTATAGTGATTTGGGAGTATATCGATTTTGTTATCTAGGGATTTTGGGATATAGTGATTTTTGAATTCAGGGAATTTTTGGTATAGGGATTTTGTTATCTGGGGATTTTGGAACAGTAATTTTGGGATTTAAAAATTGTTGGATACAGGAATTTGGGGATATTAAGATCTAGGGATTTACAATTCAGAACTTCGAACATTGGGAATTTAGAAATTTGGAAATTTAATCTAGGAAGATAGGGATAATAAATTTAACAATATTCTTCTGCATAAAACATAATAATACCGTGCTCTAATTATGATCGTTTAATGGACACCCCGTATATGAACACAGATACGGGTCGGTGTTTAGAGCAAAAGAAAACGATACCAGCAGATGTTAGAGCAGCTTGCTAATTGACTCTTTCGACAAAGTTCAAATATAAGAGTTAGCTAGACGATTGGGGAAATACATAGGAACAAATGTAGCAACGAGTAAACAAACTTATTATCGAATTAATATCTACAAGTTTTTATTCGTAAATACTCTACTATTCTACTTAACGATAATTCTGTGTAACGCGGTTTTTGCGAATTAATTTTTGTCTAATCTGTCTAATTATGTACGTTCGTAAGTTGATATAAAAATAGCTCGAAATTAAGATAAAAGTGCTATACTCTCAATTACGTGTTCCTTGATTCCTATTTGCTGTATACCGAGATGACCTATTTATCGATGTTTTGTCTAAAGCTTTGTTTTGTAGAAACCTATTTTGAGCGCTAAACAGCGTATTACTGTAATGATAAGTAGTTAAAATTGATCGATATCTCGACGGTTGTACGAGAATCCGATAATTTCGATAAGTATGCATACTTATCGCACACATATCTGTTTGTGTAAAATATATAAATAGACTCGTCGGCTGCGAAGAGTTTATTGATCGCGATGCGTCCAAGGTTTTGAAACTCGGAGTGCAATTATGTAAGCTTTGTGCAATTATTGCATTGTATCGTATATGCCGTGTTAAGTACCTTCAATTATATCTTTATTCAGTAATATTTCATGAAGTGCTATTAACACGTTCATTTGCACAGATAGCACTCGTTTCTTACGTTGACAAATTTACATTTTCAAACTCGTTCGAATCTACAATTTCAGAATTTTCTACTTCTCAGATTTTTACATTCTCACATTTTAATTTTTTAATTTGTAATTTCAGATTTCTAAATTTTCAATTTGCTACATTTTCTACAATTTTTTACCAAATCATCAAAACCCTAATTTTCTCAGTTTCGCTCTCATTCACTTGTCCCCAACCCTTTAAATTTAATCCGTTTCAAATTTTCCCGCCAAAATCAGGTATATTCTCGTGCGTGACCATCGCAACGTTTCGACACGTGCGACAAGGGCAAGAGAAAAAGAAGAATAAAATATAAGAGTACACTTGTACATGATAAACTAACGCGTTACATACACATCGCTTTTCGATAAACAGTCTCGTCGAAGCTGTTGGCGACGCAATTGTTTTCAGCGGAAACTTTTTATCTGCCCGACTTTTTCCTTTCTCTCTTTCTAGTTTCCTTTTTTTTTTTATTTAATAGAGAAATTGCAAGGTTCGCTCTCGTTGATACCGCGAACGAAATATGTAGAAATTGAATACTACGTGCGCATAGTAGAATCGTGAATAAATTGCGAATCATTCATGCGAGGCGATGAATGAGAGTTACTAGGTTTCTGGGATGAAATGGTAAAGTAGGTGAGGTGGTAGCTAATGAATCACGTTGTTCAGAACTTTGGATCGAGGAAAGTGTTTGTTCATGGTTACTATGAAAATTATTGTGTTTATTGTAAGGATAGTAATTGAGATCTTTTGGAGAAGGTTATATTTTTTCAATTTTTCATCTTCTCACATTTGAAAATTTTCAATTCTTCAATTTTTCACGTTTGCAAATATGCAATTTTTCATCTTTTCACATGTGCAAATTTTCAATTTTTCAATTCTCCAACTTGTCAATTTTTTAACTTTTCAATTTTTCAATTCTTCAATTCTTCAATTTTTCAATTCTTCAATTCTTCAATTCTTCAATTTTCAATTCTCCAATTTTCAATTTTCAATTTTTCAATTTTAATAAATTACAAATCACCAATTTCCCACACTTGCAATTTCTCAGTTCCAAACTCTACTTCCTACATTTGCAAATGAACAGATCAGCAAAATTCGCATTGAGTTTCATAAGAGAGGTGGATCGATGAGAATCGAATGCATAAAAGAGGAAAATGTCTGCATCCCACAGCGTGTACCGCGACGTTTTACATAACGCATCGAGCAGACCAGGGTCGTCATCGTGTGGTGCTAAAGCTCTCGAGTCCGACACACGAGGCGTGAGAAAAACACGTGAAGTGTGACTGACTCGTTCGTTCAAGTTTCCCTCCTTTTCTATCGCCGATCTCTATTTATATTTCCGCAAGGCTACGACACGCACCGAGGCATGCGTGCGCGTACGCAAATCGCGTTGCGAAATCGTTTTTGTTACATCGCGTCGTCTCCGCCGAGGTCGTTAATGAGTTGCCTTTCCTGCGAACAGGTGAGCCTGCGGGTTCACTAATGGACTATTTATCGCTTCGGACTAATTATCTACGAGGAAAATTTTAATTCGTTCGAAATTCCCTATTCGTCAAGGTTCTATGTCTTCTTATCGATATGCATTGGTAATATTGCAATTTTATCGGTGTTATTGACATATATTGATATCGGAACTTTATCGATATTATTGATACATATTCATGATATTATAATTTTATTGACACATATCGATGGTATCGCAATTTTATCGATAATTTCATATCGTATCAATTAGTTTCAGTTTCTCGATAGATACGACACAGTAGGGACTTTGAGAATCTCACAATTTTCTTAATCAAATGAATAAAACTTTAAATATTTTCTCTACGAATCATTTGATTACACAAGCGTTACACCGTGCAACTATTCCCTAATACATACCATTATTACGATAGTAAAAAAATCATAAATCTTATGTAACGTCAATGAATTAATAAACGAACGATTTAATCACTGTACGAGGTGTTAATTGATATTACACATCGTTCCGCACAAAGTCCAGCGAAATCGTAAAAGGTTTTCGCGGCAAATGATGATGCAACGTTTAAAAAAAATTTGTCGAAGAAGGTGACGCGTATTTCTGGAAACGAAAGACAAGTTAGATGATTCTTCCAGTAGCCATGAATCGTTAGGTTGTCAGGGCATCGATCGCGTCTGGCAAAGGGGGTGGCGGCGGGACGTCGTGTGGCGCCGGGGTGGCGTCGCGATGGTGGGGAAAGTGCACTCCAAGTGCAAGCAGACCCTATATGCAATTGGCTGGAAAGTGCATCGAGCGACGGGGAGGGGATGGTCGGGTTAAAGCGAGACAGCAGGGAAAGGGGGAGAGAGAAAGAGGGGTCACGGAAGGGGAAGGCAAGTGCACACATAAAGTAGACATATAGGTCAATGTCGGGACACTCCCGTGCACTGTTTAGCACGACTCACCTACTGACCCACTTAAACTCCTCCTTTTGCGTACTCTGACCAGCTCTTAGCTTCCAGGTCTCGCGGATTCCAGACACCGGGACAGGTGTATCGTATCTCTGAAACGTTTTCTGAATAGCAACCACCTCCACCACCTGGATGCATAATGACGCCTCGCGTAATCTTCTCGTGACCTATTTTCTTCGTTTCTGTGCCAACAGGTCTCCCCTCGTTCTTATCTCTTTTTATTTTTCTATTACAACTGCTTTCAATATAGGAGGTTAAATGTGTACCGCATATGTGGATCTTAGGTCATGCAGTGGAAATGATTTAGTGAAGGTATTATCTTGTGGAACAAGACTTTGCAATTTTGCTTTTAACATTTTTTAAATATCCCAACCTTTTCTTCTTCTAGACCATTTAGACTCTGGATGGATATTTTTACTTTTATTTTGAATACATGTAGTTATTTAATTCTATATTCGAAGTCGATGTTTGAAATTTTCAATAAATCTGATATGTCCCATATTTATTCAACGATTAAACCGAGCAGCAACGACGGAGTAGTTGGCTATGAAATATGCCAGGAAATGCATAAACTTGTGTGAGTAAGAGTAATCGTACTTCACCTTCGACGATTTCTTTGATTAACGAGTTCCAAGTAACCATACAGATCTTTTTTTTTCACTTCATTTGAATAGTACGCGGCATTGTATCAGAATATCAATAGATCTTACGTAAAGATTATCGATTATAAATTATGGAAGAACTTTATTATCACCAAATGATCGTCTGTGTAATTACTACAATTTATTATCGTAATGTAATTAATGTACTTAACTAGCCATTACGTTTTTTGCAGCAAGTTTTAAAAGCGTTCTGCGTTATTTTTTTGAGTAATTGCTATCGTGTGTTTGCTATTATACGCCATGTTTATGGTTCGTAGTTCTTCCGAAATGTTGCAATTCAGAAAGATGTACGACTGTTGAGAATATTTCTGTTACACGCGGCGCTCACATCCTTCATAATCCTGGCTCATTTGGCTGACCTATATTCGCTTTCAGTACCGAGGTCCTCTTTTATTGTCCTCCTGTTTCCCACGCATTTCATTGTTCTTCTGCATTATACTTTATCCGTACCTGTGTGCTAAAGCTTTTCTATATTTATTTTATTCGAACAGATATCGCCGCAAAATTAAAAAATTCCAAAGTCTCAAAGATAAATAATATAAAATTTGGAAATTTTTTCTCAAGGTTGAACCTAAAATTTCACGAGTCCTAAAATACTGAAATGTTACGATTTAAAAGAGATCGTATGGTAAGCTGCTGGCTCATAAGATAATTGTAGTTGCAAAATCAATTGTATGTAAATTATAGGAGCGGTTAACCAGGAACAATGTATATTTAGCAAGGCGAACGAGCCTTATAGGGTTATTTGAGAAAGCTCCGGGGTGATTTCCTGTTACAAGGCCCTCGGAAGTACACTTCACGTGACGAGCTTCCATTTACCGATCTCGTGGGAATGTCAAGGTTCCTGGTGCAATTTCACACTGAAACGCGATTCGTGCGACGCAGCTTTTCTAGCTTCCAGGGAAAACCACGAGCGCACGGAATTGGGTCAAGTGCGGATTTTCCAAAGAAATGCCTGGGTCACGGCTAGTAATCGCTGCGAATACATAACCATTCACAAAATTTGTCCATTATTTTGTTCGACATTTCATTTGCAAATTTATAGATTTGAAAATTTGGGATTTAGAGATTTGGAGATTTGGGAATTTGGAAATTTGAGCATTTGCAGATTAGGTCATTTGGGAATTTGGGGATTTAGAAATTGGGTCATTGGGGAATTTGGGAATTTAGAGATTTGGAAATTTGGGAATTTAGGGATTTAGAGATTAGGTCATATAGCAATTTGGGGATTTAGGGATTTAGAGGTTTGAACATTTGGAGATTTAGGTATTTGGAAATTTGAAAATATGGGAATTTAGAGATTTGGGAATTTGGGGATTTAGGGATTTAGAGATTTGGGAATTTGGAGGTTTGTAATTATGAGGATTTATAAATTAGATAAATTGGGAATATGGGGATTTAGGGATTTAGAGGTTTGGACATTTGGAGATTTAGAGATTTGAAGATTTAGAGGTTTGGAGATTTGGAGATTTAGAGTAGTTTAGGGATTTGAGGATTTGGGGATTTGGAAGTTTGGTGATGTAGTAACTTGGGGATTTGGAAATTTCAACTTGGAACTTTGTTAACTTGGAACGTTGTTAATTTGAAAACATGCAAACTCCTAAAAGTGAAATCTTAAAAAACTTGAGATTGTGCAAATTTACAAAAACTACGTACTTTCTCAAACTGTCCACCTATTCAATCGCACTGACTAAAAATACTAAAGACCCTAACAAAATTCTGAGAACAACAATGCGCCAACAATGCACAAATTCCGTGCCTTAAATAATTCTCCCTGCAAATGTATGTAAAACCCCCGTAAAAATCGCATAATTCCTTTTCCCGTCTGCACGTCACGTTCAACCCAGCGATCATAATCGGAGTGAAGAATTCTTTTCGACTCCTCTAAATAAACGTCGCAAACGAGTGTTAGGAATATTTCAGTCGTCCAACAGTTCCAGCTTGGTAACCACAGTCGGTCATTAGCTCGATTTAGAAGACGATTATGCATTCAAGAAATAATTGCAATAATTGTGGCAACGTTGTCGTGATAGCTACGTACACTAAACTGGACGTCGTTTTTGTCTTATTTCTTTTTTCGAACTTTTATCCGCTTTTTAAGCACTATTACGTATTCAAGAAAGCTAGTTGGGCCGAGTAGTTAGCTGTTATCGAGCACCGGGCAATTCATCATTGTAATTACTGGCTTGTTCAAATAAAAAACTTCGTACGTGCAGTAAAGATATCGTTGCATGACTTGTTTATTCGTATAATTATTATAATTATGTGATTGGTCAAGATGTACATGTTATTTAATAAATTATAATAGTCTGTACGCAAATTTTTAATTTGATTTTATGTTTTGTTACAGGTGAGTTTTGCTGTTTTTTTGGTGGTGGGTGGATTAAGTTCAGTGGAGAGCTCGTGGACAACATGTGAGGAGAACCTAGGGAGAACCCAGGGAGAGCTTGAAGAGGACGTCATGGAGATGTTCACATGTGATATATGAAGAACATAGGGAGATCTTAGAGAAGATCTAGGAAGAGTCTAGTACCTAGGGAGAGTTTAGTACCTAAATAAGCATTAGGACCTAGGGAGAGAACCTAGATAAATTGGAAAACTTAGAGAAAATTTAGGTAACCTAGATAAGTTCTAGGTATCTTAGGACCCAGCCTAGAACTTAAGTAGATCTTAAGACATAGAGAAAGATCAGAACCTAAACAAATCTTAGGACCTCGAGAGAGCCTAGAACCTAGGTAAATCTTAAGATCTAATGAGAACCTAGAACTTAGTTAAATTTTATGATCTATGAAAACCTGGAACTTAGTTAAATTTTATGACCTAATGAAAGCCTAGAACTTAGGTAAATCTGATAACTTAATGTGAATCTGGAATCCAAGTTTTGATAACTTGAGAGCTTAGAACCTAGGTAAATAGAACCTAAGTAAGTCGTAGGATCTAGGGAGAGCTTAGAGGAACCTAGGGACATCCTCACATGTACCACTGCCTAACATACCTAAAGAAAACCACAACGTTGGATCAGGTAAGTGCTGAATTTTGAACTAAGCTAGTTCTATTAGATATTAAGACCAACACAATGACCAATTCAAGATTTACAAATGTTAACATGGTCGTACAATATTTTCATTGTACATATTATAAGAATAATTTCCGTTGAACACTTTCTTCGGTTGATTGGCTTACGAGAGAGTGGAACTTTAATGCGGTTATCCTTAACTTGGTCAAGGTTTATATCATGCTCTGAAGGGAGAACACTAACGGGGATATAAAAAAAAGAGATCTGAATTAAATGTTTTTTAATTTTCCTTGCACGAGATAAATTAAACGTTCTTTATTGTATCCTAAATAATTACATTTGTTCGATACGCGGTCTAAAATCGCGAATGTCTTGTGTCTCAGAAATTAAGTCTGACTCGTCATTTGTCAAGGAGATGTTCACGAAATGTTCAGGTTTTTGGATCCACCTCAAGCGTATCGGGTGAACGAACTATTTATACAACCGTCCGCGAGCTTTATTTCTTGGTATACAGCTTTTCTGAACTCTGACAAATCGACGTCTACCATTTTTTGGAGATGATACATCTCTCACTTCCTGTCCCTGTTTCCCACTTTGCAGCCTTAAGAATAAGAGGAGTAAGAGAATAATAAATAAAATAGTATTTGAACATAGTGTTCTAAAAAGTATAAAATATTTTCTACTAGGCTGTTCTATAACTAGGTAGTGGAGATAAACTTTGGAGAGGTAATTTGATTCAGTATCTATAACTGTTGAGTTCAGTTGAAGTAGATAAGTGTCCTGTGTCCACACCGAAACTTTGAAACCTTGGTCAATCAAATGGGTCTCTAAATATCAAGGTATCGAAGAGACAACCGTAACTATTTCATTAATTTCTCCAAAATTAAAAAATACGTGAAAGAGACGTCCCGAAATAAACCCTCCCAGAACGGATGTGGCAGCTCCAGACCTAGGCGTACTAAGTGTCCAAGTATCGCGACAATTAAAGAGGTAATAGCATAGTCTTTCGTCGCAATGCAGTGGTCACGTATGTTGTCCTTGGTTCCCTCAAGATCCCTTCCACCCGGACCTGATTGATCATCCTTCTCGTTCCTTTTTGAACGAGCATTATTTATAGCAGGATAAATGCACGTACTCCACCTAACGTTTGACGCGGCAGCAATGAGCAATATCTGAACGTGTTCCAAGTGGAAACCTGTTTGCAGAAAACGTGCAAATGGCGCGAATATCTGTTCCAGATAGTCTAGCAGAAAAATGATTCGAACCGTTTCCCAGGTTCTTTTCTGGGAGGGTCACATCCAGTCTTCCAGGGACTTTTTCAACGCCGAAGGACGTCCAACGGTGTTCGCTTATTAGGTTTCAAGGAACGATTAACCCCGAAAAATTGCGAGCTTTCATCGGTGAACAATGTCGGGACTGATTGGTAGTCGCTTTAGAATTAGAACCCGAACTTTTGCATTGTGCAACCTGGCCAACCGAAACAGCTGCACCGCGTTGCTTTCTTCTCCTCTGCACTCCTCGACGCTCCTTCTATTTCTTTTTCTCTTCTTTTCTTTTTTCGAGAGACCCTTTCTTTCTCTCTAGCCTCGACTTCCTTCGTATTCAATGTTTCCGTCCTATCTTAATCGAACGGACGTTATTACTGTCTCTCTGTTTCCTTCCGCGTATTCAATGTAACATTCGTTTGCATATCCAGGCGTCTGAAATGCATTCTTCATTATGCATTCGATTTTACATCTATTATTTTGTGCTTTGAATGTTCAATTATGTATTGGGTCACTACATTCTTACATATTTTTAACAGGTTTTGAAATCGTATAAAATTTCGAAAACTCGTATCATTTGCTATAAATAATTTTTTAATTCCATGTGACTTCAGATTTAACAATTTAATTAAACGCGAAAAAGGAGGAAGGAAATTTGTATATAAAATCTTGATATAAAAGGAACTGCATTTTAACCATGAATTTATGGTCCGTCTTGACAGAAGTATAATCTTATGATTGCAGTGGTGTAACTTTTAATTATAAAGTAAAATTTTTAACGCGTGTTATTCATATGATCTCCAAGGTGAAATTCATGGTTAGTTCGTAGCTGGAGCTGTATACTGTAAATCATAATTATTGCAAACTGGGTAACATTTATAGCCGGCTAGTTTCGAAACGATGTCAATTTCGGAGCTGTGAAATGCTATAATTTATATCTTCCATGTCGTTCCCTCGTGATTGATGAGACACTGAGAACGGTTAAACTTTACGATACTTCTAACACTTCCACCGGAACCGACATATTAGCCCTGGCGTAGGAAAGAAATTTTATTATGAAATATTTGGTAGATATTTTTCATGTGAAATTTTTAATAGACAGAAAATTTTTGTATGAAATATTTGGTGGACAGAAATCTTTCATATGAAATATATAACAAAGAAAAATTTTTCACACGAAATATTTAATGGAGAAAAATTTTTTATTTTGAATGTTCAATTTAGCTTATAATTATATTGCACATTGGTCACATTTAAAAATGTGCAAGTCTAATTTTTAGATCTGATAGGAGAAATAATACGGAATAAAATAAGTAGGAATTATTATAAATTGATTGAAGGTATTAGATAGGGAGTAAGGATGCACATACAGAGAAGCGGTCGAATTTTAATGTCGTTGATTCCTCTCTCTTGGCAATCTTCCTAGGGTCCAAAGGACCGTACATCCCTGTGGACCGAACGGGGGAGAAACCAGTTCCGACGAAGAATGTAAACGGAATATTGCCGAGTCCTGTTAACCTTTTCTCGTCCTACTCACCTGTTCGCAAAAGCGAGCTGTCCTATAAAGTGTTATCAGCCAAATCCAAATTTTGCAAAAAATTCATCTCGGTCCAAAATACAATTAATCAGTATAGTTCTCATAATGTCCCTTTTCGTGACAGCTACAAATTGTGCATATAGACATGTTTTGTGTTCCAGTAAAGAGAGGTAGTCTCGAACGGTAGCGTGCACATTCGTTGCGCAACGAGTGATACACGCAATAAAGTGAATATACGCGAAGTCGCAGACGGAGAAGGCTGAAACACGAGCCAGCCTGCGAAGAGATTCGTTTCCTCGATTCTCCGCGAGCGCATAATAAACTTTAAAGCTGGCAAGACGACTCAAATGCATCCGAGAGAGTGTGCACGAGCCCACGATAGCGAGTAGGTGGCTAACCTTGACGACCACTTATACACGATCGGCACTTGTGCGCGCGCACACAAACAGTTCAGCTTGAACGAGTTGTTGCAACGAATGCAGACACGCGACGATCTTAGGATATACTGTATGTCCGGTTTAAGTGCATACAAACTATTGCTTCTTTAATTACTGGCAAACAAGAAATATTGTTTCGTGCGGACGGTGTTTGATTTCTTATACGATAGGGGAAATTTTATGTGATTGCGATGTAGATAAAAAGCTTTGGTATAGTAAGGTATTGGTAGAGGGTGCGAATTAGGATCTGTGTTATGGGACTTTAGTTTCAATCCTGTAAAATGATGAATTGAAGGGGTTCAATTTGGAGGTTTGACACGATTCAATTTGATAGGTTTCAATTCGATGTAATAGAATGTATTAGGTTTCAATTCCTTGCAATTCAATTCCATGCAATTCGACTTGACACAATTCAATTCCATGCAATTCGACTTGACACACGTCAATTCCATGCAATTCGACTTGACACAAGTCAATTCCATGCAATTCAATTCTATGCAATTCGACTTGACATAGTTCAATTCTGTGCGATTCAATTCTATGCAATTCGACTTGACACAATTCAGTTCCATGCAATTCGACTTGACACAATTCAATTCCATGCAATTCGACTTGACACAATTCAATTCCATGCAATTCGACTTGACGCAATTCAATTCCATGCAATTCGACTTGACACAATTCAATTCCATGCAATTCGACTTGACACTATTCAATTCCATGCAATTCAATTCTATGCAATTCGACTTGACGCAATTCCACATAATTCAACTTGACACAAATCAATTTGTTGCATTTCCAACGTGATTGTAATTCAATTTAGTCGAATGCAATTCAATGTAATGGTTCAATTAGCTTGCGTTTCAATTCGACGTGGTTCGATGCCTCTCCATCAAACTATTAAACTTCTCTATAAATCCTTAATATTCATCAAGTCGGTGATACACGGTACTTAATACTCCAAACTTTATCAAAGTATCGGTACACTTCTATTTACCAATCCAATTAGAAATCTATAACCGTGAGAATATCGATCACGATTTAAGAAATATTGTACAAACTTGTCTCTTAGCATAAAATAACGACTTAGAGTTGAAAGCTAAAAGACAAGAGGAAAAGCTGTCTTTATAAGCTCATTGCTTCCTCAAAAGTACAACAGCGGGTGTGTCTAGTATAATACGTTGCGTGTGCCCGTACATATGTGTCGTGGCTAATAAATCGAGGTATCGGAACAGGTGCGGCAGGGGAAGACTGCTTTTGCTCGTGCACGTCCTCTGTTCCGTGAAAGGCTGTTGCAAGGATGTTTTTTTTTCTCGAGCGTGTGGTTTAACAAAGAGTTTGCTAAAAACTTCAACCTTTACTGAAATATTGATAACTGTAATAATTAAATAAATTGATTAAACATTTACTACTCCACCGTATTGCACTGCTATTTCTACTGTTATATTGACCCATTACCGTTCAAACTCCGAAGTTTTACAAAACTTCAAAAACTATAAAAGAAGTAAATAGTAAATCAAGTAAGTAGATAAGTACAAGTTCCTGTGGTCAGACACATTGCTGTCGGATCAGTGACGTAAAGTTCTTGTGGTCAGACACATTGTTGTCTGATCGGTGACGTAAAGCTTCGGCTGCGGTCACTGTTACGATGGGTGACCGTTCATCTAATACGAAGTTGCATTAGTTAAACGAGACAATTTTCTAGTTGATAATTACAAATCGCTAATTAGAACTAGAATCGATTTTACCAAGGTATTCTGTGAGTTCTACAATTTTATTTTAGCAGATATATTTCGGTCACCTGGTAGAATCCCATGCAAGGCTCGCCGCCGCGCACGCTCGACATTGCAAAGCATTCCCCTTCCCCTTCGGTTTCGACGATTTCCCTCACCCTTGCACTGGACGAGCCACCGCGTGTTCGTGGAGGGGACGAAAAGAGGGGAGGTCGATTCTCCCGTTTCGGCCGTGCACTAGAACTTGACTCCTAAGCTCGACAATGATGGCGCAAGCTCTATCCACGCTTCTCTCTTCTCTTCTTTCCTCTCTTTTCTGCTCTTATTGTCTTCTGCCGCTTCCTTTCTCTCTCGTTTCAACGTACCCCTTCTTCCGCCACGATGATCGCATCGCACCGAACTCGCTCAAAGACCTCGAGCGGTAAGGTTACATTTCTATCGTCCGGTGTTACCGCGTTTTTCATCGATTATGAACTTACGGGGTATGGAACGTGAAATCCGAGGAAAAGTTCGACGATCAATTTCAGTAGAATTTTTATCGTTTCCTACCTCCAGATTCCGTGACCTACATTTTGAACTCGTCCGTAGATATGTTCCTCTCTGAAATTTCTTATTTTTTTGATAACTGGGGCTCGTTTATTAAAAGTTCACTAACTCCCTGCAATAAATGGTATAACTTGTGTCTTACAAGACATTCTTACTGCCCTGCAATATTATTCAGTAATATAAACCATTTGTGTTGCTAAATAATTTATATTATTAAAAACTTCGTGCATAATTTATTTATCAATAAATTCTATGATAATTTACACAAATTTGTATTTCGATAATTGCGTAAGTTGACGAGTGCAGAAAAGACATTGCTAACGGAGATTTTTACAGACATATCTAAAAATTGTTAATAGAAATTGAGTTTCAAAAATTGGAGTCAACATGTGAGTTCTCGAAAGCTACAAAGTCTAACCCATGTGAGACAGCAAGCATACAGTATGGAAGTAAGAACGATAAAACATTTTGTCAATAGTAACAATGACCGTGCAAAGACATTGCTCGACATTGTTTCCGCGAAGTAAAAGTGCAAGTAGAGGCGGAACGTAAGGCATCAGACAGAGGGGACTCGCTGCACTCCTTCCTCGTCGAGCGTGTTCCCTCTTCTCCCTCCTACCTGATCGCCACCACCTTTTCGTCCTCCATCACCTCCTCCTCGTCCTTCACCTCCTCTCTGGGATCCTCTATCGGTCCCTCTCTTCCGTGGCTCTCCCTCCCTCCTCTTGCACCCTTCCCCTATCCTCCCTTTCCCCACTTCGCTCCTCCACCGACTGCACGCTTACATGCAACGAGCCAGACCGGCCGGCTGGCACTCAGTTGCCTTTAGCGCCGTGCATCTCCAAGTTAGTCAGTCAGTCAGTCATTGAGTCAGTCAGTCGGGTCGACGCGTACCGCGCGACGAGGTATCGTCTCTCCTAACTAAATTACTCTCTCGACTTTCTCTCTCTCCTCGATCCTTTCTCGAGTCAACGTTTTTCTTCGCGTTTTATCGCGTTGGCCGCGTGCTTCTCCGAACGGCGGCACGTGTGTGCAACCTCTGCTCGTCGGGAAAAACGTGTTCTAGTCGCGTGCTGTACCCCGTCGCTCGCTGTTTCCAGGAAGCCCCAATCTCGTGTGTATGTGTGATAATATCAGGATGCGTCGGAAGTTTCCACGTCGATAAGGTGCGAATAAAAGGATTTCGATACGTTCCCTATTATTGCCCTCTGTGGCCGCAACCATCAAAAATTTGGAATCGTATTCCGTTCACGTGCTGCGCGGCGAAGGGATTTGCTTTTGGAATCCGAAATGAGACGGGTTGTGTGTTCTTTCTTCTCGGAAATTCGGTTTCGCGATAACGCGTTCGCTGCGGGTTACTGATGAGATAAAGAAAAATTGGATCGATTTTGATAATGTGATAGTGGGATTTGTAGATTTAATTAGAATTGTGGAAGTGTAAATATTGGTGGGCGCCGTTAGCTGAGTGCATAACGTCGCGGATTGCAATTTACGTGGCCCGGGTTCAAATCCCGATGGGGGGGTGTACTATTTTTTCATAGATTTTCTACATTATTATTAATGTAATTAATAATACTATAAATAATATTGACAATAATATAAATTAATGATAAAATAATATCAATAAAAAATATTCGTGCGTATAAAGTCACATCGTATGCAACTCATAATAAAATCACATAGGTAAAAATCCTGATATTATAATTCATAATAATATAATATATATTACGATGACGGGAATGAAATAATTAGAAAAACGGGAAGAATCAATGATCCCAAATGTATCCACAGCCAGCAAACGTGTTAACTCTTAATTAAACAGATAATGAGACCCAGTTTATGAAACAGTGTTTTCACAAAAATCATTGAACCGTACAATTTCGAGAATAAAATTTCAAGAATGAAAGTGTGCAGTGTTGGGAAGTCCAATGGTTTAAGGTGCAGTGAAGTTCAATGTCAGAAAGGTTCGCGTGTTTATTATCTTTTCACGTGTGCAGTTCGAGAAGCGATCGACCGTTATGGATTAGGTGTGTTAGAGATAACCATGTTTGTTATTAATATCTAGATAAGCGTCTTTGACCCTCGTTGGTGTACAGCCATGTATATACCATGGTATTTCTGCTAGTAGTTATTGCGTCCGACTGCATTCGTTTCTTTTGCGTAACAATGTAACACGACCTTCGTGGATTAGTAAAGAAGGAATGTTGTACGTGTTGTGCTTCTTCTTTGTGTGCAACAGTCGCAAGTTATCTCGAGTGGTCAGATAAAACTCTTCTAAGGGATGTGATTTAATTAACAATTACTTGCAATATTTTAAGGGTGGTGTTATTTTTATACGATTTTCAAATTTAATCTGGTACAGATATCTTTTAATTTGGTTGTTGGACAATTAGAGATATTTTTGCTAGTGAAGTGATTATCGTACGAGAATTTTTGTGATCGATCGAAAACTTCGCGGTGCATCTCGAGTGACGTCAGGAATATTTTGCATTGTCTTCTCGGTGCCAAAAACCAAGTGTCGCTAAAAGTGTCGGTGGATGACATATACTTTATCGATCGTGCATATTGTTCCAGTGTCGTAATCAAACGTGACTTCGGTTGCGGTCACTTTTCACGTTACTATTATGCTCGTCGAATCGCACGTGCCAGACCAAACTGTCCTCGCGTCTCGAGATCTCTCGAATTTAAAAAAAAATCAACGCGATCGAAAATAGAACGCGATATCGCGATCGTATCGACAGATTACGTAACGGGACGATCGTTCGAAAAATTCGCGACACCGACTCGAAATCGATTGAATAAACCCCGGTTGCTCGCGTATCGAAATTTATTTCGATCGACGTTATTTTCGGTGGGCGTTCTACCAAAAATAAGATAACCGTTATGAAACGGAGAATGTAATAAATATAATTCTTTTGCATATTTATGCGCATGGAGTACATTGGCTGCGCGCGTTCGTGAATCATCGTCCCCTAACTGCAAAAGTGCGCAGTTCGAGCATCACCCTTCTACTCCCTCTCGCTCTTGCATCTTCTACTACGCAGTACCTAAGGTCTCGTCTGACCTCTACACCACTACTGCACCAAATGCAACGGCCGACTTTTTCTTTCTCTTAGCTTTCAGAAACGCATACGCACACAATGTTCCTGTTTCGTCTCGTCGACTCGTAAACAAGTTTTCGTTCTTCGTCCTCATGGTATAGTTTCACGACTCCGATTTGACGCCTCTATTCCACACGCGAATTCAACCCGTTCACGAACTGTATTTACCCACTTAAAAAATTCCTGCAAATTTATTTAATTACGGTAAAATTCAAGAAACTTCAGCGAAGTCAATCTGAGAAATTTCAGTAAATTTATTTAAAGCAATTCCAGTAAAATTTACAAAATTTCAGTGAAGTAAGTCTAAGAAATTTTAGTACGTTCAGTTTAAGAAATGGAAAAAGTATGTCTGACCTACACTTTTAAAAAATTCAAAAATATGATCCACCAATCTTACCTTCAATCACCTTGAAAATTTTTATTAACCAGTAGCCATTTTGAGTATACTTATGAAATGGCAACTGTAACTGGTTAAAGAAATTAGACTTAAAAATTGTTTATTACTGCCAAGTTGAGATTTTCTTTGAACTTATAAATATTAAAATTGAAGAATGGAGTAAATACAGAGTTGGTGTATATTTTGAATTCGTATTTGTGGATACTTGCAGAGCACCCGTTGCGTATCGATTCGTCTTTCCCGGTAGACAGGGTCTGACGTAGCCTCTTCGGCGTTAACCTTGAACTTCAACCTCGACGCAGGCCGAGTGCCATTAGAAATGCGTCCTCCCTGTTTCCTCCCCCATTCACCGGGATGATCGATCGTCGCAAAAAATCGATCCGGGCGGTGACAAAAGAGAAAAGGGAGAGTGTTGCCGTGTCCTGTAGCGTGTACTTCGGCGTGTTTCTCTTCCCCTTTGTTAGGGAGGTTTACGTAACGCTATCAGTCGGGTTTCGCTCGGACCGGTACTATCGTTCGGATCGGTCGTCAGGCGGATACACAATACGCGATATGCCAGGAGAATAGAAGATGCACCGGAGCCTAGTACATGCACGTGGACATACTTGCATTTTGCATAATTGCTTGCCCGTTACGTAAGCATTGTTTCTCCGTGACGATGATTGTCACCGTTGCGATGGAGGCAACGCATTTTCTACCTACATATGCTGTGGTCAAGGTCGCCGTACCGTAACGACTACAGAAATTATAGTTACTGAGATCTGTTTATTCTGGGGATAATGGTGGATTGGGGGTAAGGATCTAGATACATTGCAGTATAGGGATCTACATTGGAGTGTAGAGGTACAAGTACATAGGAGTGTAGGGATAGATTTAAGGATAGAGGTTGAGGAGTATAGGGATTTAGGAACGTGGAGATCTAAGCACATAGAAATCTAGAAGTCTAGGAATAGGGTCATAGAAATTTTTTTAGAAACGTAGAGATCTAGGGACATAGGAATTTACAGATGTAGAAATCTAAGAGGGTTCATAAACATCTGTGGATGTACCATAGGATTAATCTAAGTTCGATGAAGAGAAAATGTGAAACAGCGAACGACGGGGAATTCTAGTAAATTTCAAAATCCTATTGGATATAAGAAATGATAGAAATTCTTAAAAGTGCATTTAGACGAGGAGTGTTGAATTTTCTAAAAATCATCCGACTCAAACGCACCCTAATAACCGCAAACTTTTAATTAACTCTTGAACAGTGGATAATGTGAGAATCGATCAAATTATGTTACTAAAAATGTTAGCCTAGTTGTATCAGTGTAATTCAAATAAAAGCATATAATTCGATCTAGACGCGACTCATCCATTCTGCAAGGGTTAATTAAATTTTTACCTTCCGTCCTCTATTTCAGTAAAACATTTTCTATTCGTGCTCATAGAGCGATCGGGAATCGACCGTTCGATACAACCAAAGGGCAAGTGCAGTGAACGAAACCAAATCGATACCAAAAGTCGATCTATAAGGGCGGAAGCAGGCGGACAATCGTTTTTCCGTGTTTCGAGATGACGCGACGAGGGTATCGCGCGTGTTTCGCTTGAAAACGTATCTTGTACGAAGCGTCGAAGACAACGAAGTAAAAGTGACTAGTGAAAGTAAGAAGATCAAGACGGGAAAGATGATGAAGAAGGAGAGACCGATGACGTCGGTGACGGCCATCATCCAGGGGACTCAGGCCCAGCATTGGTCCCGTGGCAACACTTGTATGTATACCTTGTTGTATGTACCGGATGCGCTGATCCTTTGTATTCATTTATCGATTCAGTATCAGTAGTTCTGATAACTACTTGTGACATATCAATTTAAAGTTTAGGGTTCGAGGAAAGTCTCTGTATAAACCATTTCATTGATATTCTTGATGTAGATGACTAGTTGCAAGTTGAAGCAGACAATGATCGATTACGAAACGAACAAACGCGACGAGTAGACTATTCTTCGTTTTTCTACCAAATCACCAGAGTCATTGGCATTCTTACACCGTTAGTTTACGCAGGTTTCGTAACAGTTCAAGATAATGAAATACCGAGCAACATCGCTGTATTTTGAAACTTTTTACAATCGTTCGACGTAGAACGAATATTCATGCAATTCGTGGAACTTTTAGACAAGAAACCTTTAACCTTCGAGGAGCCTAAGTTTAGTACAAATTAAATTCCAAACGCCTACTCGTGTTTTTAAAGTATAATTTTTCATTCCATCTGTGATGTATGAATCAAACGACAGAACTATAATAGGTTAATTATAGCACCTGTTCGTGCTGAGTAAAATCGTCACCCGAAACAGTTCTCGTCTACTGAATATCAAGGTCTAATGGTACCTAAATGAGACCAGTCGTGTAAAACGTGCAAACGAATAATTAGCAGGATGGTGGCAGACGGACATTTAGCACCGTTCTCAAGGCTGGTTCTTATCTATTCACAGTTCTGAAAATTACCTCTGTTATAATTCTATTTCACAATAGTTGCGTTGTTTCCAAAAGCGATAACGCAACGTTTCCTTACATTAAAAGAAATCGTGTTAATATCCCATATACATATGTTGTGTCCTGATATGAATACATCTGATCTACCCTGACATGAATAAATCTAACCTAACATTTTATATGAATAAATCTAACCTAACCTATTGTGACAGGAATAAATGTAACCTAACCTAACCGAATAAGAGTAAATCTAACCTAACCTGATTCAAAATGAGTAAATCTAACCTAACCCTAGATGAGCGTATGTGAACCAACATGAATACACCTGACCTAATGTAACCCTAACCTACTGTTAGTACATCAAACGTAAGTACATCAAACGTAACATAATATGAATAAGTCTGTCCTAACTTGCAATGAGGTCATAGAACTCCAAAGCACATGTGGATAAGTTTTACTAAATTTATAACGTAATTATAGTTTAACAAAAATGATAATATGAATCTTCCGGTGCACTTTCAACGACGATAAAAGAAAAAGGTAGCGAGGAACGATTTGAACTAAGCGATATTATTTATCGCAGGGGGGCATCGATATCTCGAACAAGAAGTGAGTCACGTTAATTCCGATATGCTCGCTCGTTGTTGCCCGGTGGCGGAATGTTTAACGTGCATACGTGCGCGTGCGCGTGCACCGGCGATGTTAAACGGCGTCGCGTAGGGTGAAGGTCGGCTATTGAAACCTGAATGGTGCAATTCGCGAGCGAAAAGTGATGCGTGCGCAGCCGTCTAGGCAAGCGATCGCGTTATCAGTCGCGGCTTTAAAAGCGGCCTTACAGCTGCCTGCAAACGTTCGCCGCGAGAAGGTCACGCCAATGCGCTTCGTTATCTACACCCCTGCCACGATTTATGAGCCTTTTCGAGCGTTATCACGTGGCCCCTATTACGAACCGAGCCATCACGCGTTTCTAGCTTCACACGTCCCCGCAGCTTTTTCTTTCACCCTTATTACCTTCTTTCCCCTTTTCTTTATATCGTTCGGCTGCATAATTGGGGTATCAAGCTTCGGATCCTAGTAAGACTTCTGGTACACGACTCTCTGTTTTGAGGAGTGGATTTGTAAAGGTTCTTTGATATTTGGTAACTGTGGATTTCTTAGAAGCACAATTTTGTGAATTCATGAAATTTAAGGCACCAAATTCAGAAATTAATTTTCTATATTTTTCAATCTCACAAGGCACCCTATTTCTCTGCATTTGCAAATCCCATAATTTCCCAGTCCCGAAATTCTCCACTTACCAATTGGATTTTTAAATGTTCTTGAAAACGTAACGAACCCGTAGGTCTTGTGATTCCATTCTAGAGCCCCGAACACCGTGTGCGATACGTAACGCGCATACACGTGCAGCAACGTTTGATAAGAGTACCAGTATCACGCGAGACTCTCGGAGCGGTTCGTGCTAGTTCGGTTAATCCACGCACCAGCACGATCGCAACCTTGGCACCGATGCGAACCAGCCGTGAAGTGCAGCCTCCGTCGCTGCGCGCCTTTACGAATTGCACGGTACACGTATACACACCTCTCTGCGGTGCCTGTGGTTTAGATTAGAGGCTTGCGTGGGCGTTGTTCGCTTCATGCGTTTTATCATAACATATATAATCAGCTGCTATAATATATAGAACTTAAAACATACACAATATACAATAATATTCAAACTCTTGTTGGACATTAGCATTTTCGACTTAGTAGATATTTTAGTGGGTTCGTATGAAAACTTTACGTTTATTCATTATAATTAAATTTAACATTAGACATGGAACATTGAACATTGAACATTACATTTGCAAAGAATATATGTATCGCACAATTGCATTTAAGTAGTACAATTGCATTTTAGTTTTAAAAAGTCGATGCAAACAAAAATTATGCAGGACCGCAGCATTTTGAGATAAGACACCGTGTATATAAATGATA
Source organism: Megachile willughbiella (assembly GCA_945859595.2). Classification (NCBI taxonomy): domain Eukaryota; kingdom Metazoa; phylum Arthropoda; class Insecta; order Hymenoptera; family Megachilidae; genus Megachile; species Megachile willughbiella. The sequence continues at coordinate 9,137,249 of OX243807.1, forward strand.
CTAAATTACATTGTTCTGTTCAGAGACGATTGGTAATCAAGCTTCGATACGCTGAATGAACATTTTCTGCGATTCTGAATAAAGATTAGATCGAGCTCGATGCGATCATCGAAATCGCAGCAGAAAGAGAGAGAGAGTGCAGCAATGCAAGCGCGATGCAGGAAGTGATCATTCATTGTAGTCACGTTGTCAGACATCGCGACGTGGCTAGTGACCGATTAGATGTATCTATTACGTGGATTCATCGGCATACGCAATCGTAACGGAATGATCATTGTGTTAATAAGTGATTCGAGCATTTATTCGCACTTAAAGTCTCAACTGTGTTATTTATTCATGTACTTAATGTGTATACATATTTATGCATGCACAGGGAATTTTAGATTGTTCCTGTGTTCTCTAAGCTCTCAATTATTCCTCTTTTGGTCCTCAGAAATTGTAGAGTCTCAATGCTTCGCAGGCCCAAAGCAATGACTCGATGTACCTAAGTCCCAAATTTAAAATATCCCAATATTCCTAAGTCCCAAAATAGCAAAGTCATTAAGTGAAAAAATTGTGGTCCCAAATTTTTTAAGGTCCAAAATTGCAAAGTCCCAAAGTTGCAAATTTGTAACATTCCAAAGCTCATAAGATCCAAAATTGCAGTGACTCGACGTACCTAAGTCCCAAAATAGCAAAGTCATGAAGTCCCAAAATTACAAAATCACTAAATTAAAAAATTGCAAAGTCCCGAAAATTGCAATGTCCTTAAGTCCCAAAATCCGAAAAATTTTACCACAAACTCGAGGCAGATCATTTCATCATACAAAATCTGTAAATCATCGAATTTTCGAAATACGAACTGCGTGTCAAAAAATGCATTACGATGCACATCTTCCATAGAAACACGTGTTCGTCCAATCGTACACGCATCACGGTACACGTTTGTGTATGGTGGTTGACTTGCTAGGCGTGTCATGTGCAGGATCACGTTTTGCACCGTGACACGTGCAGAAAATTCTCGTACGTGATGCCACGAGTCGGACATGCTGGATGCATATCCATCATCGTGGCTATAACGTATTGATATCGTTGTTGGAAAGAAAACCCATCGATCATAACGTTGAATTAATTTGCTCGAGCTGGATGACGCATCTTATGCGTCCTACGCAATCTGTGATATCGAACACGAAAATTGATATTATATACCAATGAGGTGGTTCTATTATGTAAAATGTTCCATTGTGAAGGTAAAATGAAAGCAAAAGCACAATTTTTATTTTGGTAGTTTATTTTTAAAGAACGACTAATCGTTGAACATTATTCTGAGCTGAAACTTGTTTTCCAGATTGCTATCGCGATATCGAATCTATACAATTTCTTATAAAAACAGTCATTTCCACCTGATCAGCTATTTTTACTTCGTCCATGAATAAGCCTACGCTGGTCGTTCCATTTGTCTTCTTCAGTTATCCTTGCATGATTTATCTGAGTATCTGCCAGACATCCGGTTGTCTTTTGTTATCAGACATGAAATCCCTGTTGTCACTATCGATCTCCCGATGTATCCGGAAGGTACAATTCTATCTAGCTGATTCAATAATTACTTGATTCACTGCTGTTCTCCAAATACACGACATAGTGATTTATGATCAGAACTCTTTCGAACGAAGTTTGAAATTTAGGAATTTAAGTAAAAGTTTATCAGATATCAAAGCTTCAGGTGTCCAACGCAAAGATTATCGATGCTAAAGTAATTAGGGTGCTTTAAAGCACACAGATCTTGCGAAATTCATCGTGTCAGAAAGTGTTGGAAGTTTGGTCTTGAAACTCAGAACATATAGTGCTACAACGATTTCCTCTTTAGAGACAATCGAAATGTCTGCTCGACGAAAGATCACGAATCTTTCTGTCCGGTGATTAACGACCTTACCTTCGAACAAATCGTGTCCATTGTTGTTACGTAAGCTCGTTGACGTTCGTTGACTAATTTTATTAACGTTCACCCGGTGAACAGACGAGAGGCCGTGTCTTTGTCTGCCGGAGGCCTTGAGACCGACTTTGTTCCGGTTATGCTTTTAATTTCCTCGCGAATCGACGTTATCATGGAAATAACTCGAGCACGAATAAATTCCTAAATTTCCACTTTAAAATTGCAAAATTTTAAACCGATGTTTCATAGGACAGGATTTGTAATACTTTGATGCGCTGCCTCGAAACAGAAAAATTATCACGGATAGCAAAGGGTTAATAATCATTCCATCATGGAGAATTGATAGTACGGTAAGTAGTGAGTTCAGATATAGCAACGTGTAATCATCGATGTCCTTAGTTGTCTGGCTATTACGTGATTGTACGTTTAGTTATTCGTGGAAAGAGGCTTTCAAGATACATGCAGTTAATTTATACCTTCTAGAATGCGGGTTAACAGGAGAGGGAGCACAACCTTCGGGATACCTTCCACCACTGCATACATCCTAAACAATAATAATTTTGCAAACATGCACTGTGAAAACTTTGGGGAATTTCAGACAAGCCCTCTTAAATTCAAGAGAAACGAAGAAGATTTCTAGTCACATTTCATGAAATGTCAACCCTAAAGTATCACTAGTGAATTTGGGATAATTCAATGGAATTTTGAGAAAAGCCTATGAAATTGTGAATTTTATCAAGGGTGTATCCCAAGAAAACTTGAAAACTGAAGTCTTCAGAGAAGTGTAGGAAGTGTTTGAGAAAAGGAACAAGTAGATGGTTTATGGACACATAAGTTTTCCGTATCAAGTTTTCCACTGATTGATCAGAGACACAACGCATAGTAAATATATGTATATGTATATTATCTTGATCGCAAACACGGTAGGTAGGAAGCGTGTAGAAACGACACGCCTCGTTGCACCTGTGACAACGAGGCGTGTACACGCGGTTCCACGAGCGCATAAGTACATGCTAGCTCACCTGTTTGAAATCGTGAACCCCTGACCTTCGCCATGGTATTCGCGTACAAGGCCAATTCAAGCTCGACATACTCTTATTCAGCATTACACGGCTGCCAGCTCGATTCCTTCGATACGAACGATGGAACATCCGAACTGCCTTTCCTTTTTCATTATGATCAACAAGATGAGTATCCTTCTTTATGGACTTTGCGATCCAATATCCTTTACACTCCTGCTCTAATTTTTTAACTTATAATCCTTGTAATCTTCTCTTCATATGAAAAGATATTAATCGTATATTTGAGTCAATTGCAACTTGTAAATCTTGCAATATTTGGAAAAGGATACATTTCTGAACCATCAAGTTTTCTCAAAGTCTGCAATTTTAACTGTATACATTTTTTGAACAGTCCATACATTTTTTGATTTAACGGTGATCATAAGAAAATTATAGTGTTAAGAATTGTGGTTGCAAATTGCCTGAAGTTTATGTGGATTTTAGGTTGCTGAATGTTTGTACTTTCGCAAATAGTATTAATTCGTAAATTTATGGATGCACCTGCATGGCGAGGAGCAGAGCGCAGCTGCAGCTGCACGCCCACGAGCTTGAACGCGCACCTAGCTTGAAATCACGACCCTGTGACCTTCTCCCGGTGACCCAGGTACCAAGTTGTCCTGCACGTGGCGTGCCATGCTATATAAAGTATAGCTGCATATAGATCGGTCCGGCGTGCACTTTCAGGGGCGTACTAGCTCTGATCCTCTCCCCCCGTGTACATGCCTCGCGGTGTGCTTCATCGATCGCGACCTCAACCAAGCTCTCGCTCTCGTTCCACGCAATGCACTGTGGTTTCGATAACACACACACGGAAATACGTTCACACGAACTGTTTTACATCTATGAAAAAATGGGGAATCAGACAAAATATTTAGGGTTTGGACATTGGGGAATTTTTTAAGGAAGTTTGGAGGAATTGGGAATCTGGAGATTTGGAATTTTAAGTATTTGGAAATTAGGAAATTTAGGAATGTACTTGTAAACCATGTGCTCATATAATTTTCACAATTTCAAACTTATACTCGAATGAGACCTATTACCCTAGCACACTATAAACTTCTGCAAGTTTCATGTAAATCAATGTGTTCAGTCTTCATTGTCTCCGACTAATTTGAATATTGAATATATGACTATGTGCAAATACATGTATGTATAATTAGAATAAAATGGGCAAATTATATGAAAAGTTAATGTAAGGTGAATTACTCGACGCTCTGACCGACATACACGTCCTTCAAACAGTCAGGATCGTCTCGGGATTCTTTAACATAAGAAACGTTTATGCATGAGCGTACACGGTGGTTCACGTGTAGATCTCTCCGTATTCAGCCGCTCCAGATGCATGACGCTTTGACTTTCATTGCCTGCCAAACACGGTTACACACACACGTACATATTTTTACATACGTTTGTCTTCTTACCGCTCTACGTGTTCGAACTTCGATCAGAGGCATCGAAATGCTCTGCATCCGTTATAGAAAACGAGGTCGCTTGGTATACCTTCAGAATCTATTACAAATTTGAAAATTCAAAGACTTCGAGTTTACTGATTCTAAATTTTCGGATTTCGATGTTTGCAAACTTGAAAACTTTGAGAACATCTTAGATTGCAACGCATAGTATTCCCTCGCGTGGCATTCCCACGCATGGTGTTTCCACGCGTTATATTGCCACGTGTCGTATTCCACGCGTTATATTGCCACGCGTAGCATTTCCTCGCGTTATATCGCCACGCGTAGCACTTCCTCGCGTTATATCGCCACGCGTGGTATTTCCACGCGTAGCACTTCCTCGCATTATATCGCCACGCGTAGTATTCCCATGCGTGGTATTTCCACGCGTTATATCGCCACGCGTAGTATTTCCACGCGTTATATCGCCACGTGTAGTATTTCCACGCGTTATATCGCCACGCGTAGTATTCCCATGCGTGGTATTTCCACGCGTAGCATTTCCTCGCGTTATATCGCCACGCGTAGTATTCCCACGCGTTATATCGCCACGCGTAGTATTTCCACGCGTAGCATTTCCTCGCGTTATATCGCCACGCGTGATATTTCCACGCGTAGTATTCCCACGCGTTATTTCGCCATGCGTGGTATTTCCACGCGTAGCATTTCCTCGCGTTATATCGCTACGTATAGTATCTCGACGCGTTATATTACATCGTGAATTTTTTCCACACACTACATCACTATGCGTTACATCGTCACATGTAGTATTTTCACGCGTTATATTGCCACACATTTTATTCCTATGCGTAGTATTTTCACGTATTATATCTCCTCCACTCCAATCACCACCGAAATTCGTGATAAAGCACATCGATGGCGGCACTTTTAATCAAACGCATAAATAACGAATGCGGTGTTCCAATAAATAACTGAAAATCCGCGATTCTGTCGGCGCGAGTAGCACGTTTGCCATCGTCCGCGAAATAAATCAGCCCCAGTCGAGTCATTAATCCAGCGAGTTTTTTCACGGGTTCAAGGACTAACGCCACCAGCATCGGACACTATTTTCGGTACGGCTCGTGCACATGTACGTTTCGCGTGGGTTGCATGTGCAACGTCATAACGCTATCCTGGTGTGGGAGCGGCATCCGGTCGCAGCTGCCTGCAGGAAACTGTTAAAAATTCGTCTCTCCTCTTTATCGTGCACGAAGTCGAAAACACCAGCTTCTTTTACTTTTTGGTCCGCGCGGACAGACTTCTCGTGTAGCGAAATCGTTAACTGCGAGCTGATGGGACGATTCGTTTTGTGGAAACGGGACCATCCGTGGACGTTCAATTTCTAATTAGAACGAGTAATGGGAGACACGTGTGGAAGAATCGTTGAGGATGCTGCATCAATTGCCTCTGATACAAGCGAACGTGTCATAGATTTATCGTCACATACATGAATGTGTCTCTGATTGCATTTTATTACGTATAAATAATAATTAAATTTATGTACAGGAAGATTGAATCAATCGATTGAATTGATTTAACCAAAAAATTATTTCTATGATAAATGATATCTTTTGCAAAATTTTCTAACGTGGCTACGAATTTTCGTGAAAATTTGTATCCACGCCATCAGGAAGAGTCCGTTTACTGCCGATAAGGTCTGCGAGCAAATTGCTGCACAATTTATTCCATCGATGTAAACTAGGCTTTAGGATTGGAGATTTGAATAGCAGATTCACAGCTACAGCAGCGAGATACCAGCATCCTCGATGCGCCCAAGGCGCTCGCAGATGAGGTCTGCCGCGGAAACTGGTTTTCAGTTTCGGAAGAGCGTTGAAATTGTCAGACGGTGACGTCATTGCCTTAACGCGCGAATCACGGTATAAAATAATGACAGAAAAATGACGTTTATTAATTAAATCGATTCACGAGGCAGATTAACGATGACGGACGTCCATTTTGTGCAGTGATTGTGCGACTCGGGGAATCTTCAAGGCGCTCCATTAATCGCAGTCATGTTTTTACTTTCATTTTTCAACTGATGAGTTTATTTTAGGAATTCTCTTTAACGATTTCTGTGCAATTTAAACTTGAATCATAGCCTGGTAGATTAAAATAAATCTAACCTAAACTCTGACCAAACTAACCTAAAGTGACCAAATGGTACAAAAGAATCCTTATAGATTTGAATAAAATAAGTCTAATAGATTTAGAACCTAACTTAGTGGAGTTGAATAATAAAGAAAGAAAAGGATCCTCACAAAATGCTGATCACGAGTTGGAATAAAAGTTATATGTATCGTGTGCCGCGTGTGTCGAGTTATTTGCTTAATTCAGCACTTATACGTCCGTTTACATGAATCTAAAGTTAGCGTCGACCGATGAACACGTTTTACATCGTTCATTTTATGGCGCCTTGCTCAATAACCCGTTCATGTTAGACTTCCAATTACAACTACATTCAAAAATAATAATTACAAATTAAATTGTTATATGTATCAGTATTCTGCGCAGTCTCGCTATATGGCCCGGTGAGTAGGGCAAGTAGAGTGCGATATAAATGCAACTTCTTGCAAGTAACTTTTGGTCTTGCAAATGAATGCAAAATTTGCAAGTTCGAAAACTTGTAAAAATGTTATATTTCCTAATTTTGTTGAACAAACTTGGAAAATCGTCGGAAGACGTCAAGAAAGGAATAAGAAGAATATCGTAAATAAAATATGGATCTTTTGAAGCGAGAAATTTGGAGTGGCAGAAAATGTTGCTCGTATTCGTGGGATTGTATATCTTGTAGTAAGTTCAGTGTGCCTGGCTTTTCTTCGAGTTTCCATCCCGCAAACGTGGAATGCAACGAAACGGTGCAGTGAAACGGTTTATTGCCGTTCTCAAGGCTCCCGACGCTTCTTGGAACATAAATATTCATCTTCCTTCATGGTTCGAGGATAGTTTCGCAATAACGCATCGCTTTCAGACGTTAATAATTATTGTTTCGCGAACAGCACTCGACGGAATCAGATTCCGCGATTTGAATGATTACGAAACTGTAATTACAATAATACGCTGTCCGGTATAAAATTACGATTTGCAGTAATTAAATATCAGGACGTTTTACTGTTCAAACATGATCCTCCTTTACGCGTCATAAAAGATATGCTCGGTTTGAACTCGTTAATCGGTGATTCAGCTCTGTGTACAATATGAAACATAGTATAAAAATGGAGTCGAGTTTACGTAATATTTATTATTAATGCGTTAGCAGTCGCGATGCTATTACTTTTCTTTTTAATAACACAGGGTCCTTTTGTCGTATCATCAGCTCTAATCTCCCATTTTTAGCCCAGCTTTGTATCTGGGATAATACATCCCTCGCTGGCTGTCATTCTTCCTTCTTTTCTGCGCGAAAAATTCGCCGAAAACACTCATCCTTTGCACATGTTCCTCTAATGCTTGCTACGCGTGTCGAGTAGACATTGAAAGACACGATGTAGACAGAAGAAATGTTCTCCGTGCGAAACGGAACTCGAGATAATTATAGTTTTCAGAACGAAGAAAAATGAGTACATGACACTCGGTTGTGACAGGGGATTTTCAAATTTTTAGACGTTCTAGTTTTGGAATTTTTTAAATATCAGATTTCTACATTTACAAATTTTTTAACTTCCCTCGTCTCTGAGGTAGATTTGTGTACTTCATATCCTTAGATTTTTGTCTCTAGATACCCAAATCGAAGTCTCCAAATATTCCCAAATTAGGTCTAAAAATTTGTAGGCTTCCAAATACCTAGATTCTGAAGTTCCTATGTACCAACATTTCTAAGATCTCAAATTTGTTTGTATTAAAATTTGTAGCTTCCCAAATCTCTGGATCCCCAAATCCCTAATTTTCAAATCCCTAGATCTTCAAATTTCTAGATCCCCAAATCTCTAAAGCTTCAAATTCCTAGATCCCCCAATTCCTAGATGTCCAAATCTCTAGATTTCCAAGTCTCTAGATCCCCCAATCACTAGATCCCCAAATCCCTAGATCTTCAAATCCTTATATCCTCAAATTCTTAGCTCCCAAAATTTCTAACTTCTCAAATTCAGAGATCTCCAAATCTCTATTTCCCCCAAATTCCTAAATCCCCAAATTTCTACATCCCCCAACTCCTACATCCCCAAATTCCTATATTCCCAAATTTTCACACCCCCAAATTCCTATATCCCCAAATTTCCACACCCCCAAATTTCCACACCCCCAACTCCTACATCCCCAAATTTCCACACATCCCAACACCTACATCCCCAAATTCCTATATTCCCAAATTTCCACACCCCTAACTCCTACATCCCCAAATTTCCACACATCCCAACACCTACATCCCCAAATTCCAATATTCCCAAATTTCCACGTCTCCAAATTCCTAGCTCCCAAAATTTCCAGGTTCCCAAATCCATTCATCCCCAAATTCCACTGTCCCAAATTTATTAGATCTCCCAATTCCCAGACTCCAATATCCATAAACTTCCAAATCTCAAAATGACAAAAAATCATCAGAATTCTTAAGTTAAAAAATTACCAAAAATCACCTACAATCCTAAATATGAAAATGTGTAAATTTCCCAAATTTTCCATGATAAAGCCACGGTAGAAACGTAACAGAGTCACGACGTTCCAACGACGTTTTCATCCCTCGCATCGGTCATTGTCGAAACGAGACGCAATAACGCGTCCCATCTCCCACAGGATCTCGCAGCGTGGAAAAAGCTAAGAAATCCTCGTGCAGAATATTCGCTCACGGTCAAAGGAAGGGGAGAACGATCGATACTCTCTCTCGCTCGAAAGACATGACCATTCCCAATTTCACGTTTGCTTCTGCCCTTGAAAATCAGGTTTCCAGTCGTTTCGCCATACGACCGGCTCTTTCGCGTTCGATTCGCTCGGTCGGTTCACCTTTAAAGGCGAATATATGTTTTAAATATTCACGAGCCAACGCACTTGACTCGTTGTTGGTGTAGGTCGCTTTTCTTCTTCCCCTCTCGCTTGTCTTTTTTTTTCTCTCGTATCTTGTGCAGCTTTTTCTTTTATTCGACCACACGAAGCATGTGTACGTGCACGATTAACGAGTTATCAACTGAGACCTTGAATCGTTTCTTCGCTTCATTAATTATTTGAAATACGAAAAATTGTGCGAATTCTTTTCTGGTTATTTCTGAACGGTATCAACTTTTCATCGTTTATAATTTTGCTTCCGTACTTGTGTACGGTCCTTTATACGGAACGCACATGTTTCGTCACTGTGACTTGCGTAAGGGTAGAACGCATACGGTGCATTTCCGATGGTCAGCTATATTGTCACTTCCTATGCGACAATTGCGAACGTAACTGAAGGATAATTGAATAAAGTTACGACCCAGATATTTAAGAGTATCTGTTCGGACTCATTAATTAAATACGAAATTCTCAGATATTTCGGTAACCACAAGCGCTCTTCAGGGTGTGACCATAGCGACCTTTATTATGCTCTGAACGAAGTTGCTTAATTATAGTCGCCTTTGGTAATGAAAGGGTTAGATGTACGAGCATGTGCCAGAAATGGTATAGCTGCGTGCAAACTGTTTCGAACATTGCACCGGCATGTTTGCGTCTGGTCAAGGTGCCCGACACTGCCGGTATAATATACTGTCACCGGACTTGGCCTTGCAGCCACTCTCGTGTCCTCGTCCCGTCGTCTCCTGCCCTCTTTGATACGGTTTAAGTCGTGTCCACAACTCGGTCGACGCTCGAGCAAAGTTCTTTGATCGCAACTTCAATTCAACAGTTACCTATAAGCATAAATGCACACGCTCGATCTTTATTTGTCGTCGGAGAAGTGGGATTCCATCTGACTACATTCTTAGATTACTGAATCCCTAGATTGATAAATCTTTAAATCGATACATTTCTAGATCCAGATATCTTTGATAATTTATGGATTTATCAGTCTAAGGATTCGTGAAATCCTGAGATTACTGAATTTCAAGATTTGTAACTCTCTAAAGCTCTAGATCCCTAGATTATTAGATTCCTAGGTACCTACATTCCTAGATACCTAGTTCCCTAGGTATCTGCACCCCCAGATCCCTACATCTGTAAATTCCCAAATGCTCAGATCTCTAAATTTAATAATTTCTTCATCTAGAATCTCTAGATCTCCAAATCCCTAGATTTCCAAGTCCCTAGATCCTCGAATACCTAAATCGCCGAATCTCTAGAACCCCAAATACCTAAACCCTGGAATTCCTCAAATCCCAAATTCCTAAATCATTAAATTCCTAGACCCTCGAATCCTTAACTCACCAAATTCGAATCCCCAGATTCCCGACTTCCTAAATTCCAAAAATTGTCAGACGACAAATTCCCTAGCTCTCTAAATCTCTAGTCTTCCAAACCCCTGGTCCCTGCACCCGAAGTCTCTTAAAACATCCCCTAATCCCCTTAGACTCTATACTTCCTAAATCTAGTAATTCCCTAGGTCTCCAAACTATCTACTCTAAAAGTCCCTAGAAAGGATTAAAGTCCCAGAATCATTATATGTATACTCAATATTTGTAACAGCAGTGGTTATAAACGTGCTATATAGGCATTTATTCAGTCACGCCCAAATTACTGGATCGTATCAGACCGATCAGTTTTAATCGAGGCGATATTCATCTTACTCCGGCTCGACATGCTGGTCTCGCGGTCGACGCAATTTGCGCCGCTACATCACCGCGCCCCATCATCATCATCTTTGCCTCGCTTTTTTCACACTCTATTTCTCAGGCTCGATTCGCGACGAATCACTCGTCGAACAGACGTTCGCGCGTTACATATCTCCGTAGGCTTTCTGTCGTGACACGCGGGGGAAACGCGAACGGATGATAAATGACGTTTTAATAGGGTTCGCCACCCTCCGTCGGCAATGAACGTGGGGGAGACAGGGTGAAAATGATCCAGGAGGAACGAACGTATCCTCCTGTCCTATTTCGATCCTCGGTTTCTTTCTCTCTTATCATTCTACCCGCCATTAATCGACTGCATTTGACTAACGCGTTCGCAGCTTCTAGTCTGATCTGATACTTTTGTTATTCAGGTCTGTTCGCTCTTGTTTATACTTCGCCTTATCTAATCTAGCTTAAAACACGAATAATTAGATTCGGTTGATAAGAGTGTGGATCAAATTAAGTTAACGATGTGCTGATTTATCGTTGATACTTTGATGTTATCGATATATCGAGCTATTGATAACATTTCGATACAATCGATATATCAAAGTATTGATAACTTTACATATATAGTTATCGATGACATATCGATACTGTCAATATGTCCAGTTATTGATAACGTTTTAATACTATCGATACATCAATTATCGATACTATTTTGATATAATCGATAGTGCTATCGATACAGGCAGTTCCAGCTTGGATGCAACCAAGCCCAACTATTTTAAGTACAACACCGTGATCGATATGCGCGGTTACACGCGATTCAGACGCAACAAAGGCGGCTGGAAAAACTCGGTTTAGTGGGTTAATCGCTCGTACGGCGTAAAAAAATGCGCGAGCCCTTAAAAGGTTGCGTCGAGAACGTAAACGTCGATGATGATGATGATGGTGATGATATCGAGCGCTCATCAGCCGCGTCTTTCCGCGGAAAATATAATTACGCCCGAGGTCGTAACTCCGCTCGCTCGCGACTTCTATTTCGAGTTGTTAGGGTCGCCGATTGCGTGCCTCTCATCACCGAGTCGTTTATTAAGCGCCGAGCCGCCGCTTTAATTACGCAACGCGAGCGTGCAAAGCGGACCGAAGGTCGACGACAGACGGTGAAGCACGCTCGACGAATGAAAGCTTCTGCTGTGAACAATCGTCGTGGATAAATGTACTCCGAATGTACCAAAAATTAACCTTCCTCCGTACGATGTGTGATCCTACTGTTCTGCTCACATGTGAGCAGTATGTACGTTACCAATATGTATTTTAGACATCTCAATATTTCTGGTTAGTATGCGTGTATTGATAGGGAATTTGGGAAAATTTGTAAAGCTAGGGATTTTGAAAATTACAAGAGGACTTGGAAACTTGGGACTTTGTGGATTTGGTAATTCTGGAATTCGGAATTTTGTGGATTTGGAAAATTTGCAATTCGGGGCATTGTGGATTTGGAAATTTTGGAATTTGGGTTATTGTTAATTTGGAAATTTTAAAATTCTGGTCATTGTGGATTTGGAAATTTTGGAATTCGGGGCATTGTGGATTTGGAAACTTTGGAATTTGGAACTTTGTGGATTTGGAAATTTTAGAATTCAGGTCATTGTGGATTTGAAAACTTTGAACCTCGGGTCATTATTGGAAAATTTTGAAATTTATGTCATTATGGATTTGGAAATTTTAGAACTCAGGTCTCTAATGTAAGAATTTTGAATTAAATGATTTGTTACTTTGGAAATGTATGTATTTGAAATTAGGTGATTAATAAATTTATAAATTTGAATATGCATGATTTAAAAATATGGGAATTTGATAATCGAGAAACTTAGAATTCATTGTCTTGAAAATTTGGCTAAGTTTAATTATTCTAAAAATCTGTTGCAGGGCTAAGCTTGGACAACAGCAACATGTCCATGTCTTCTGTGGGCCCACAGAGTCCTCTGGACATGAAGCCGGATACAGCGAGCCTCATCAATGCAGGAAACTTTAGCCCTTCCGGTCCCAATAGTCCAGGGTAAGTGGGACATAACCGGGGAATATGATACAAAAATCAAATAGACGAACAATATGTTATTGAAACAGAATGTATGTACTGATACACGATTCACTCAGTTCGACGGATATCAAGAAAATGGTATTATGGCGAAACACGTCGTAAATCGAGGGTATACTATGAGCGTAGTTGAGCCCGTGGGAAAAATTGAGCAAAATACTTGATTTCGTTACTGAATCGTTGTCTTGTAACGTGTCAAATATCCAACTGTTACAAAAATACAAGATTCCAAGTTTCAAAATTCTCAAGGTAAAATTCTCTTGAAATCCCAAAGTCTGAAACCTCGAAAATTTCAACATCGCAAAGAGAATGTGAGGAAACCTCGCGAGGCAATGAATATTTCACTGCTTACAATTCAACGAAAGTTAGCATGATTCGTAAGATTCCACAAGTTTGGTGGTGACAGTATTTTGCTCGATCCAGGGCAGTAGTTTCGTAGGTCGAGTTTTTTGTTATTCTCTTCTTTGCATGTAAGATCCTTCAACGCTGGTTGTCACAGCAACCTCCTCAGTACGTCGCCGAGTGGACAGAACAAAGCAGTCGCACCCTACCCGCCGAATCACCCTCTTTCCGGAAGTAAGCACCTATGCTCGATCTGCGGGGACCGTGCCAGTGGCAAACACTATGGTGTCTATAGGTAAGTCACTCACTTTATAATTTATTATCAAATTTATGTCCAATCTGTGAAGACAATAAACTCTCGTTATATTGCAACTTTCACTATTCTTCACATATGTTACAAATTAATCCGCATTAGATCTTTTCACGTTAAATTAAATAGATTACCGGGTTACATTTCCACGCGTTATATCGCCATGTGTTGAATTATCACGTGTTAGATTGTTTAGCGTTCAATTCTCACATGTTGGATCACCATGTGTTAATTTATCACGTGTTACATCGCCACTCGTTATATTGCTACGCGTTATACCGCCACATGTTAAATTATTATGCATTAGAGTGTTTAGCGTTCAATTTTCACATGTTACATCAGCATGCGTTAATTTACTATGTATTACATTGCTATGTGTTATATTGCCACGCCTTATATCGCCATATGTTAAATTATCACGTTTTAGATTGTTTAGCGTTCAATTCTCACGTGTTGGATCACCATGTGTTAATTTATCACGTGTTACATCGCCACTCGTTATATTGCCACGCGTTATACCGCCACATGTTAAATTATTATGCATTAGAGTGTTTAGCGTTCAATTTTCACATGTTACATCAGCATGCGTTAATTTACCATGTATTACATTGTTACGTGTTATATTGCCACGCCTTATATCGCCATATGTTAAATTACTATGTGTTGTTTCGCCGCGTGTTCAATTTCTGTGAGTTAAAGTGGCATATATTGTATCACAACCTTTTAAATAGTTTCCAATAAGTTCTATACATTGCCAAGTCCAATAACTGTCCTTATCACTACAGTTCTGTAAATGGCAGTATAACGAGAGTGTGTGTTAAGACAATTTGCTACGATGATAAAATTAATCTGTTAAAATTCGTCAAATTTGACAATGCATAAATATAAGTCATATCGTTTACCAACGCTTCGAACAGTTTTTCCATCATCGAAACGAAGCAGTTCAAGGTTCCGTGGATTTACATGATAATCCCGACCCCTCAATGCCGACGGCTTTAAAACGTATTAATAAACGTCGTTGTTTCACCTATAATGTACCCGTCGCGATAAAGCCGTCTTCGGTGCAACGATAAAAGCTTATATTTTGAATTATCTTGAACTCCGACCTACTGTTGCTTCCATTTCGTATCGCGGCCAGTCGAACGAGTTAGACAACGAGAGATTCTTTTAATCTCCGAGAAGACGAGGAGAAAATATGATACAATTGTCGAAGGAAATCGTATTAGAAGTTGAACTTCGCCCACAGAATTTTCTAGACCGAATCAAGTTCATTGAATGTCTCTTCGGGAAATTGGCGATAAACCTTGAAATTTAACAAAGATATAATATTACTATACACTAGAGGGTGTAACATCACACAGTAATAAATTTTGATCGATGCTTTACTCTGTCGATCACGGTTTGTTAGAGTACAAGATGTTTGCTACAGATACAACGTTGTTCGCTGGCTGCAAACGCGCCTTGAACGAGAAACTTCAATCGCGCTTCCGTGGGTACAAACTTACCCAATTAAAACTTTTATCGCTTACTAAATTCCTGCGAATTCTATCAGCCGTAACGACGAAGGGGATCAAGAGAATTCATCACTTTTTCAGGGTTGTAAGATGTACCATTTGTGGTTAGGTTCAAAATTAAGAATTATGCATTTTGGAATTGGGGAATTGGTGAGTTGGGGATTTCGAGATATGGGGAATTCAGGAATTTGGGAATTGGGGGTTTTGGAATTGGGGCTCTTGGAGTTGGGATTTTGAAATTGGGGATGTAGGAATTGGGGATTTTGGAATTGGGGGTTTTGGAATTGGGGATCTTGGAATTGGGGGTTCTGGAATTGGGGATCTTGGAATTGGGAATTTTGGAATTGGGGATCTAGGAATTGGGGATTTAGGAATTGGGGATCTAGGAATTGGGGATCTTGGAATTGGGAATTTTGGAATTGGGGATTTTGGAATTGGGTATCTAGGAATTGGGGATCTTGGAATTGGGGATCTCGGAATTGGGGATCTAGGAATTGGGTATCTTGGAATTGGAAATATAGGAATTGGGTATCTAGGAATTGGGGATCTTGGAATTGGGAATTTTGGAATTGGAAATTTTGGAATTGGGGATCTCGGAATTGGGGATCTAGGAATTGGGTATCTTGGAATTGGAAATATAGGAATTGAGGATCTAGAAATTAGGTATCTAGGAATTGGGGATCTAGGAATTGGGGATCTAGGAATTGGTGATCTAGGAATTGGGGATCTTGGAATTAAGAATTTTGGAATTGGGAATTTTAGAATCGCAAATTTAACCTTTGCAAACTTTAGAATGTGAAAATTTGAAACTTCCAAACTTAAAAATTCTGCAAATTTACATGAAAATGTTCAATTTTAAAAATTTGCAACTTAACAATCTTGATGTTACATACTGACTTCAAGGGTTGCATTTACAACCTTATAATTTCCCGTGCAGTTATTCTGAAGCAATGAGTATAAGCGCATGATGTATAAACAAGAAACATGCAATAGCAATATAATTTCAAGACCACCGTGCAAGTTGTTTGATCTCGCTTTCGTTTACACGCCAGAGAAATAAGCCTGATGCAACATATGCGTACAGAGGCTTGTTCGTCCAAGCCAAGTTTCATTATTGAAAATATGAGACCTTCGGTTTTTGGCTACGAACGGCGTCGACTAATGAATGGCACCTACGAGACACTCTTTGATCTCGAGTCTTCCAATTTGCATATCCTTTTCAAGGAAAGTGATTTTGTACAAGTTCTTTGTATAAAAATGGAATATTGTGAACCATCATGATAGTTCACGTTTATATCGAAAGATATCCTCTTTTCTATTTTTAAATACTGAGACAAGTTCTATATTTTAACGATATATAATTGTATGCTACCTGCATCTGTAGCTGACCGAGTTGTAACATTTTTATTTTTCCACATTTACAAATTTAAATCCATGTGTTCCAAATTTCTAAACTCATCAATATATATTTTTATCGATAAACATCGAGGACCATGAAATATTAACAATACATACTAATCGTTTAAGATTGGTTATTAACCAAAAATAAATAATTTGTTCAAAATTCTTCACATATGAAATCCCTGTTATACTATACATAGCTCGTTTGCTATAATAAAATCAAGAGAATATAAATAAAAAAGAATTCACAGAATAATCGATTTGTAAAGCGTCGAACAAGTCGGTAGGAAATTGAAAGGAGATTTTAATTATCTGTTGATACAAACATACCATAGAGAAATCTCTATGACGCGTGCGGAATGGATCGTGTTCGCCTGTTGCAGCTGTTATCTGACAAGGGCCCTGATAATGGCCGTGATTGCTTAATTAGCTGCCACTGGAGAGCAAAGTAGCTGCACGGCCAAGAAGACGAGCCTCCCTTCTTCCCGCAGGAACTATGGCTGGCTAGTCGTGCTAACCTCATGAGCCGCAATTCATGGCAAGTCCAAGGTTACTCTGATGCAACGCGAATGCAACAATATACGAGATGCCCATCGGTTGTTGCTACACGCGTGGGTCATAATAGGGAATGACCAATAGAGATACTACACTCCGCAATAGAGATATGCTGTTACTACTGTGTGTCGGAATAGCGTGTTCAATTCATGAGGGAAATTATGTTTATTATTTGTAGAATTTATTGCTTTTTTATTTATTGTTCATGCAATTTCTACTTGTTAAGGTAGAATTTAATTCTACATTATTAATTTTTGAAATTTAGAAATTTATTAAATTTCAAGTTTTAGTAGATAAATTTTTGGATTTCCAATTCTCAGTTCACAAACTTCGTGTTTCCCCAATTTCTAAATTTTCTGTTGCTAGTTCTCAAATCTATCAAGTTCCAAATTTACAAATTCTCAATTCACAGGTCCCAAAGTTCCAAATCTCTCAATTTCTTAATCTCCCAATTTCCCAATCTCTCAATTTTCCACTCTTGCAATTTCCCAATTTCTCAATTTCCCACTCTCATAATTTCCCAATCTCCCAATATCTCACTCTCATAATTTCCCAATCTCTCAATTTCCCACTCTTACAATTTCCCAATTACCTATTTTCCCAGTCCACCTAATTTCCCATCCCCTAATCCCCCAACTCTCTAATTCTCCAGCTCCCTAGTTCCCAACTCCCTAATTCCCCAATCTCCCAATTCCCCAACTCCCTAATTCCCCAACTCCCTAATTCCCCAGCTCCCTAATTTCCCTATCCTCTAATTCCCCAATCTCCCAATTCCCCAACTCACTAATTCCCCAATCTCCCAATTCCCCAACTCACTAATTCCCCAATCTCCCAATTCCCCAACTCACTAATTCCCCAACTCTCTAATTCCCAACTGCCTAATTTCCCTATCCCCTAATTCCCCAATCCCCTAATTTCCCAATCTCCTTATCTGAAATTCCCAAAGCCCCCAAAATCTGATACGTCCCAAAATTGCAGAATCCTGACAAAAATGAAGAAGTCCTGAAGATTATGGTAGTGAAAAATAAAATCGAAAGGTGCATAAGTATTCGGCAAGATCAAGGGACTTAAGTTATGGGAGGATCAGAGGAAAATCTCTTTGGCGTTCAGTTATCGTTAAGCTCTCTTGATGGGCCATAGTTTCGGGGGGTTCGTTTTTAAAATTGGAACCCTTCCAGAAAACCGGCGACATTCCGCGAACAATTTATTTCCGTTGCAGAGCGTATTTTCGAGACGAATTCGCGCTCGTTCGATAATGTCCTGCGTTTTTCTTCGACCTTCGCGTTTGCGACAAATAAAGTACCTCTTTCTCGCCTAAAAAGTACAAATCAAAAATATCTTAAAATAATAAATTACTTCACATTTTCCGCTAATCTTGATTATGCTTAAATTAACTCTAAACGCAAATCATATTAACTTTTCCATTATTATTATTTTTGAACTCGATCACAAATAAGAGAAATTAATTTAAAGATACATTGCTAAATGTTACAAAGTTCTATTTGGTATTTGAAAGAGGTGTTAGAAGTTTAATAACATGCTAAAGTGAATTAATTCGAGAGTAATAAATAAATTTCTCATTCCCTAATTAACCCGTTACAGAAAGCTACAAATTACAGACAGAAGGGCCACCATGCAAGAGTGTAATTAACACGAACACGCTCGTATAATCGTATTAACTCGTTCGCAAAGCAGTTAACGATGAATCAGCTTGTGTCTCCTCGTTTCAGCTCGCGATAGTTCCGCTTTGTTTCATTCGTAAATTCGCCGGCCAACCAACGCGAAGAGAAACGATACGACATAGTAATCTCATGGATTTCGCCAGACATCAAAATAATCGAAGTTCGAGAAGAATAGCGGTTGAAAATGTGACTCCTCGAGTTTATCGATGGTCGGGCCAGGATTTATGGTTTGCAGCCTCGAAATCTGTTGAAGAGAGTTGACAATGAATGACTATAATCACTCTTGATGATGGAAGTCTCAGGAACGAGTGACTATAATTATTCCTATCAATGAATAACTTGATATTCTGAATTGTAACTGTAGACATTCTCAGTATCAAACAGATTGATTATGAGTGACTATTATGGTTCTTAATAATAGAAGGATCGATAACGAGTGACTACAATCATCCTTAACAATACAAGGATTGATAACGAGTGTTTATAGTCATCCTTAGTAATACAAGGAACGAATAACGAGTGATAAACGTCCTTAACAATACAAGAAATGGTAACGAATGACTATAATCATCCTTAACAATACAGGGATTGATATCGAATGACTATAATCATTCTTAGCAATACCAGGATTAATGATGAGTGACTATAATTATTGTCAGTAGTGCAAGCATTGATAACGAATGACTATAGTCATCCTCAGCAATAAAAGGATTGATATCAAGTGATTATAGTCATCATTAGTACTACTTGGACTGATGACAAATGACTATAGTCATCCTCGGCAATAAAAGGATTGATATCAAGTTACTATAGTCATCCTTAGGAATACAAGGATCAATAACGATTGACTATAATCATTCTCAGTAATAAAAGAATTAATAGCAAGTGACTATAATCATCCCAGACAATGCAAAGATCGATAACCAGTGACTATAATTATTCCTAGTAACGAGTAGCTCGTCATCGCTAATAAAAAATTAAAAACGAGTGACTATAATAACCCTTAAAAGAAATATAGTAAAAATGCGACAGGAAATGACTATATATTTAAAATTTGTACAATAGATGTGAGAGTATAGTTATATTAACATAAGTATCACTTTGTTTCAGCTGCGAGGGTTGCAAAGGATTCTTCAAGAGGACCGTCCGCAAAGACCTGTCGTACGCGTGCCGCGAAGAGAAGTCCTGCATCATCGACAAACGACAGAGAAATCGATGTCAGTATTGTAGATACCAGAAATGCCTGGCTATGGGGATGAAAAGGGAAGCGGTGCAGGAAGAACGTCAACGTACCAAGGAAAGGGATCAGAGCGAAGTTGAAAGCACGAGCAGCCTGCATTCTGACATGCCCATCGAACGTATCCTAGAAGCTGAGAAACGAGTCGAATACAAAATGGAGCAGCAGGGAAATTACGAGGTAAGTGGACTAAGTAGAAGGATCGTCTAGTAACTTTTTAAATACCCTTTTTGCGTACACGACTTGGATCGTTTGATAATTGATGACTGATCGAATTTGGCGATTTGGAGATTTGGGGATTTGAGGATTGGAGGATTTAGTGACTTCACCGTTTGGGGATATACTGATTCAGGAATTTGGGGATTTAAAGATTTAAGTATTTGAAGATTTTGGGGATTTAGAGATTTAAGCATTTGAGGTTTGGGGATTAAAGATTTTGGGGATGTAATGATTTAGGCGTTTGGGAACTTAGATGTTTTTGAGGATTTTTTAATTTTTTGGAGATTTGTGGATATTGAGAAATTTTGGGAATTGTGGATATTCAAAGATTTTGAGGAATTTATGAATATTGAGAAATTTTGGGATTTGTGGATATTCAAAGATTTTAGGATTTTTGTGGATTTTGAAATTTTGAAAGATTTTTTGGGGATTGTACTGTTTGAAGATTTAAGTATCTGAGAATTTAGAAATTTGAAGACATAAAAATAAAAATTTTCAGATCGAAAAGTTGACTACCCACGAGTGACAGTATGATACATTTGGCGATCCTCAATTAGCTAATTGGTCTAATTGAAAAATACAGTTACAATGGAAGTGACGTTTTTCGGTTTATTAATTTGCAGCGATGAATGCCGTCGAGAAGTCTGCTCGAACGAAACGACAGCTTTGGACAATACACAGCTGTGTCTCGCGTCGAAATCAATTTATTTGTCATTGGACCCGGACGAGTGATTGAATTAAACTCGTTTGAGACGTCCATTAGTATTGTTTTATCCCGTAAGAAGAATTAAAACAAAAAAGAAAAATCGATCAAGTCGTGTATGTCACAAAGCTGCTCAAAATAGATTAACCAATCGCTACAACTTTGAGCAGTTTACCCTCACAAATTCAATCTTCTCAAATACTATTTTCAATCCAAAAATTAATTCGTCAGTCGAACGAAAGATAAATCTCAAAATAATAGGCTCTTAATATTCCGTCACCTCAGTGATCCCTTTCGAGATACAACGCATCTCGCTATATTGCCGTCATTCAAATTTCCGAGACTGAAATTTATTCCAAGAGAAAATTTCATCCAATGAAATTTATCATAATTTCACAGTACTGAGATTTCATTTGATTTTTTGAAATTACATCGAGTTTCTCCATCTGGTGAAATTCGAAAGTCCCATAATTGTCGGCCACAATTCGATTCCGTAGAATTATAACGGAGCAAGATCTCTGCTAGAAATTAGAGAATTGGTCTGGTACGCCATTCTGCGAATCGATACACAGCAGCAGCGGCAGCAACATCAATGGCTAACTCGTGACAGCAACAACAAAATCGTGTTCGCTTTTCTTGTCGCTTGTTTCTCTATCTATCTGTACGTAAGCAAATAACAGCAGCAACAGCAGCAGCGGCGCAGTGATGATTTTCGTGGAATGGTGTGCGTAGAACTGTTCCACGAAACGCCCCTTCAATTAATTCGGCATCTCTTGTAATGCACAGAATGCAGTGTCGCACATTTGCAACGCCACGAACAAACAGCTGTTCCAGCTGGTAGCATGGGCGAAACACATCCCACATTTTACATCGTTGCCACTGGAGGATCAGGTACTTCTGCTCAGGGCCGGCTGGAACGAGTTGCTGATAGCCTCCTTTTCCCACCGTTCCATCGACGTGAAGGACGGTATCGTGCTGGCCACAGGGATCACTGTTCATCGAAACTCGGCGCAACAGGCTGGTGTGGGCACGATATTCGACAGAGTGCTATCAGAACTTGTGTCGAAAATGCGTGAAATGAAAATGGACAGGACCGAACTTGGATGTCTTAGGTTAGTATTAACCCAAAGTCGTTACCTTCCAAAGACCCTAACTTCCAAGTCGCCATTGTCTTAAATTTCTAAGGTTCCAAATAACTATACCATCAAATTGTCCCAAAGCCCCACATTCCTAAGTCCCAAATCTTCAAAACCCCAAATCTTTAAAGTCCCAAACCTATAGAGCCCCAAATCTTCAAAACCCCAAATCCCTAATGTCCCTAATTTCTAAAGTTCCAAATCCCTAAAGTCCCAAATCTTCAAAACCCCAAATCTCTAAAGTCCCAAATCTCCAAACTGTCAAACTTCCAAAATCTCAAATTTTCAAATTCCCCTAAGTCCCAACTCCCCAACTCCCAACTTCCTGAATTCCCAAATCCCTGAATCTCCAAAGTCCCCAAGTTCAAATCTTCCTCTAATAAAACACTCACCTGCTACATACCAAAAAAGGCAAAATTTGTAACCTTGAACTATCATCTTTGAACAGATCCATCATACTGTTCAACCCGGAGGTTCGAGGTCTGAAATCTATCCAGGAGGTAACCCTGCTCCGTGAGAAGATCTACGCAGCCCTGGAGGGTTACTGTCGCGTAGCTTGGCCCGACGATCCAGGCAGATTCGCCAAATTGTTGCTACGCTTACCAGCGATCCGATCGATCGGCTTGAAATGCCTGGAACACCTGTTCTTCTTCAAGATGATCGGCGACGTACCGATCGACGATTTCCTCGTGGAGATGCTGGAATCACGATCAGACCCTTAGGAGCAGAAGGTGTGCCGCGTTCTGGGGCACACCGATCTGTAAGAGAGAACCAGAGGGACACATATTACATGTACACATCATCGTCGAGCAAACAGAAAACAGAATCGCAGATGCGTCTAAGGAAAGAGTTTTTTCTTGTCGGTACTCCGACGCCTCCTCATCAAGATCGTTCGACGATCAACGCGTTCAGTGAGGTGGATTTTACTTACTCCTCTCTCCTTCGACTTTTTTATTTATGTCTCTTCGTTAGCGCATTCTTCTGTCCGACGTAAAGGGGGTGGTCAATGGTGATCCGATTCGTATCGAGAGCACGTGGAAAGTCGCAACGATTACACTCGCAGAATTCAATCACACACGGGCTGCAGCTTCTCACACGTTGGAACCGTGAAATTAATCCAACCAGACAAGCTGTTGCTGTTTTACAACGAGATCTCTAACACTTTGATGGTTGCAAGCTTTTGAAACCTACAACCTTTGTAATCTTATTCAGCTTCTTAGGTTGAATTGGATAGTTTTATGCTTCTCTCAGTTAAAAAAAAGTGTGAACGAAAAAAGGTTCCACCATTCACATCATTTATTCATGTTCTTCAAGTGAAGGAGATCCTAGGTCTCCTCAAACATTCCTCAGGATCTCCCTATGCTCTCCCTAAGTTCTCTAAGGACCAAAAATAAGTGGTACGTAGCTCCTTCCTCTATGCTTACTCTTAACCAAAAGAAGAAAAGCAGAGAATGTTAAATAGCTCAGAAAACTGTAGAAGGTTAAGTTGCAGCTACCATCAAAGTGTTAATAAAATTCATTGCATTGAAAACTACCATCACTTTGATTACCCAAAACTTGTGAAAACTATCTGCAATTTATTTACAATATCTAATTACCAGTATCACGATTAAAAGATATATGATTGGTTTTTATAATTTACAAGTAGTTACTTAAAATGTACTGTGGTAGTTCTCAGTGCGATGCATTAAACGCAATGTGTGTCTGATAACGTGAATTGCATCCACGTTGAACTGTACACTCCCTACAGCCACATGGAAGTTCCTAACACATCGTTCTCCTCCTCGTTTTTATTGTTTTGTTGTATTTTACACGTTCTGCCTCTATCACCGACGAGTTGGTTTCTATCTGCTTGTTCAGTCTTTCAAAATAGAGTTGTGTACAGACAGAGGCCTTTTTACATGGTACTCAGCGTGGATGCAACATAAATTAAAACATGTTCTCGAGTATTTTTACATTCCAACTCTGCCTCGATTCGGATCGTTCTTTGGAAGAGCCACAATATAAATAAATATATACATACATGCATAAAACGGGAGCGTTTTACACGTGTGCACTATGATAATTTATTGTTTTGTATTTTAGAGTATAGAGAAAGAGATAAACTTACTAATTCATTATTAATTAAATATATTACGGTAGCTCATCTCGAGAGCTATATTATATGTACACATGCGTACAGCTTATGTCTGTAATGAAATACCGAAACCATAACTGTTGGACAACACGTGAACAAAGAATATTTACATTCGAAGTATCAAAATTTCTTGATACGCTGTTAAAGGATACTGTCAGATATGAAAATTTCTTATCAACTTAATGTTTTACGTTTGGCATATCAAATTGTAGGAAAATTTTTAGCATGAAATTTCCAAGTTTCCTCTTTTGTGTCAGATTTTAATTTTCGCTATGAGTTGTAGCGAGTAAGATATAATTTTATCATTCAAAGATTTTACTTGAAACAAAAATAACATTTCAGCGCTATAAGATGCGAGAGCTTTTAAAACAACTTCAAAGAGATGCTTGCAAGATGTATGGTCTATCTTTCTAAATCTAGAAATACATGTAAGAATTAATTGATTCAGGACAGGAATAAGATAGAAACCTTACCGTCGTTGTTAGTAATTTGCAGAACTTTTTTTATGATTTGAGCTGAAGGATATAAGAAAGTTTTATGAGATACGATATACATAGGTTTTAATTCTATTTTAATGATTCAAGGCTATTAATATTTTATCTAGGTCTACGAAATTTAAATTGTGATTATTAGATACTTTCGAGTGGTCGTAAAACTCTAAATTCGGGGCAATAAATTTCCAAATTTTATAGTTTATCTTTAACGCTTTATCGCTAAGTTAAAAGTATAGATTTTATAATCAAAAATATTTGGTGAGTGCATTATTTTAGAAATTTATTTATATTACCTTTAGTGAACTAGTTTGAGAGTTTTATTATCTGGATTGTGTAATCTTGATTGTAAATTTTGCTGGGAAAAATTGATCTTTTCTTAGTGTCCTTCAGTTTTAGTCATCTATATTAAATGACTCTATAGCACCCTTAGCAATTGTAAGAAAATGATCATACTTACTTCGATGATATAAATTATGATAATATTATATATTATTAAACATATTTCTATTTTTGCGTGAATGCTTACGATTGTTAGTTGTTGGTTATTGTTATCTATTTGATGAGAGTTTTTAATGTTATGCATACCATGAGAAAAAGAACACATTAAATTTCCCGATCTTTTTTGTAACACTACTGGAGTTGCTATTCATTTCAAATGCCTGGTATACGACGTTGTCTTTAAGTGTTTCCAAACGCAGGATAAGCATTTGATAATTACATAATTCAATTTATAATATTCTAAAATGATTTGTAACCATTGGCGTAACTAGATAAAAATTTAGAAATTTTTTAAAGTTCAAATTCCCTAATTTTTTGAAAGTCTAACACGGAACAACACTATTAATAAAGATAAGGGACCTGGATAACCCCAGACAAAAATTGTAGTTACGCCAATGTTTGTAACCATTTCAAAGCCAAATAATTTACATATTTCATAAGATAAATAGGAAAGTGGTATTTTATAATCCGTACAATTTCGTTTGTTAATAATGTTCTTTTTTTTCTGATAATATAACATCTCGACCAAAATTACCTCTGAACAAAACGCGTTATGCGATCACACCTCATCTAATTCCTTAAATATATACAAATATATATGTAATATGAAAAAGAGAATAAACAGTAAAAAAATATTAGGATTGGAGGGGCGTGAATGCTTGGCTACCTGTGAATGAAGTTTCATATAAAATATATAAATGTTAAAACGATTGATATCTATTACATACGTATAATATATAATTATATAAACAAAACTCTTTCACAAAATAATAAATGAGAACCTCAGTAGTGGTCAGTAGATTAACAAAGATAATGGCAGGAATTAAGAAATACGAAATCATATTATATTTAAGGTAAGAAGATTCAAAAAGTGTTGACACTTTGGACCGTATTGAAGTCTTACTCATTAACAGCATGCTTCTTTGTGGAGCAATGATATTCAAGAACAATGAATTGTATACACGATTGTAATTGATGTAAACTTAATGCTTTTGCCATACTTCTTTGAACTATCATAGAAATGGTACAATGCTCAAATTATATGTAGTAACGTTTTACTTAGTAACGGTGTCCTAGAATGGAAGAACAGGGTGCGCTGGAAATTTTCTGTACAGTCAAGAATGGTAAAATAAACGAACAAAATAATTTCTATCCACTGTTCTATTTTTCATGCTTATTTAGTACTTACGAAATCTGATTTTATATTTTTATATTTTTCCCAGGTATTTAACTCTTAACTGCTATAGTGAAGTACAAACACTATGTGGATACATAAAAAGAAAACTTGTTTTAAACTAAAATTTTACTCCTTTCAATTCAACATCTGTTACTTTAACTGTGTGAGATATTATAGGTCCCCCATAGTAACAGTTAAGAGTTAAAATTATAATGTATACTATTGTGTAATTGAAAATTTGAGATAACATTTGATTGCTGTTTTCACGAAGTATGGAAAAAATTTCACGCACCCTTTCTACATAGATCAGTACAAATAAGTTTATATTAATAGTAA
This sequence comes from Megachile willughbiella, assembly GCA_945859595.2. Lineage (NCBI taxonomy): Eukaryota > Metazoa > Arthropoda > Insecta > Hymenoptera > Megachilidae > Megachile > Megachile willughbiella. The sequence goes on from OX243807.1 coordinate 9,164,177, forward strand.
CGAATAAAATAATTTGATCTTACTAAATATGTAAGATACATCCCACTTAAACAGAGTAGAAGGTTTCCTATTAAATATTGTACCTTCAATGATCTAAGCTAAAAACCAGAGTACTAAAAATCCTTCTGTGTGTATAAATGTTGTGAACTTTTATGTATTGATAAATGCTACATGAATAACAAATTAACTCGTACAACTGCCATTACAATTAACTATTTTTTGGAATACTAACGTGGCCCAATGTTCCATGTTTGATCTTTCTTCCTTTAGATTGAAACGGCAAAAAATTTTCATGAACTTGTTGTACCATTTTATTGAGTAGATTTTTTATAATTTGATTGTATATCAATGGAAGTCGCCATTGCGCAAAACACGTAGTTCTAAACATGTTAGCGAATTCAAAATCGATTAATATCTTACGAAATGAAGTAACTTTAAAAGGAATAGTAAGGATAGCTCTCTAACATAATACTTTATTATAGAAACAATTATTGTACTCGCAGCTTAAAGGTGTTTGTGAATACTAATTTTTTTATATATTGTTTGAAAATAACTTTCATCTTATTGCTGAATAACCGATAACACTATGGTTGTGCTAACTAAAGCAACGTTTCTCAGTGTAAATAACAATGTCTGTATATTGTATGTCAAACACATACAATGTATATAACAAAAATATATGTATGTATACACTTGCAATTCATCTTTTACTACCTTTAAGCTGTAACCATTGTTTCATTACTTAAAGGGATAATTAATTCGCGTAAATCTATTGTGTAGTTCTCTCTACTAAACATGTGTATGCATATCTATACATTTACGAATGTAAATGTTCTAACATACACATGAATTCTTACGTTATTGAAATACGCTTTTGTATGTGTAAACGTAACACTTTTTCAGGTAATGGCATGAGAAAACTGGAATACAAAGAAAATTCTACATTGGATCGGTAACTATTTTATAATAAAAGTAATATATATATATTCGAAAAAGGATGTCTAATAATGATGGATATACAAATAATATAGAAGACAAAAATATGTACGAAAGAATGACAGAGAGCGAGATTGTTAGTGAAACAGATAAAAAGAATCTGTATTATTGTACTTGTAAAGCAGTATGAGTAATACTGATCTCTGAGTGAAGAGATTTTGCGCCAAGAGATAAATCGTCTATTCTGACTTGTCTAAATATAGTATTTTTATGAACTCAAAATCTGTTATATTATATCCCACATTTTTCTTGCAATTTTTAGAGTACCTATCCTTCCAATGCTGTTTACTCATACAAAGATATTTAATAGGTGTTTAAAAATAGATGATCAATGAATCATAAGCGGTACTTAAGAAAACACACTTTTATTCATGATGGACATTATACAGAGTATGTTTCTGATATTATTCACTGATATTCTGAAGAATAACAATTATACATATTTTTGATACTTCCATTGCTGCAAAGTTCTTTCCCCATCTTCCATTGTATTAATTATAAATTAAATGCTCCAATAGTGTCGAGTAAAAAAAGAAAGTAGAAAATAATATTACAAACGTCACAGTGAAATCAAATACCGATATATTGAAGGGTTAATGGTTCTTTTATCATTTTCCCTTTAGTTATTCTATATGTACAATTAATTACTTGTTTCTTCTGTTAATTATTTAAATGAATAATTTAACTACATTACAAAATGAGATTGGAAGTAGAATTGTTTCCCTTTAACTAAATTTCACAGCTTCTCAGCATGTATACAGTCTTGATTTGAGTTCATCTGAAAAATATACAAGACCTAATTTTATTTTCTTGTGTATTAAATCAGTTTAACAACTGAATTCGTTATTATAATGTCCGGTTAAAATAGACGCTGTGTACGAAAAGTATACTACAGCGGGAATCTGCTCACCAATTTTATCTAACATGTTTGTGCAGTGCCATATACATATAAGTACAAAGTATAAGGCATGAATTTACATGTATAATAATACATCAAATTCAAATCATAACTATTACTGTATTAAAATAAATATAGTATATGCAGTAAGCACAGAACTTACAATATTTTTCCACAATTTGTTGAATATCTAAAATTATTTAGAATTTCTCTTCTTCAAGGCCGTGCTTGAACAACATGAGTACAGGCACAGAGTCACCATCAATTTCACGGTATTCCATTAATGCAACAAGACCATCAATATCCATGGATTCTCCAGTGAAGAATTGTAAGTCTTTGAAACGACTCAATATGTCTTTCATAACTTTATTTGTATTGGTTTTGAATACTTCTACTTGATCAGGAGCTTTCTCTTCCAGTCTTGCTACTAATCTGTAAAAATATTCATTAAAAAATTTGTCTGATGTACCCTCAACAATAATTTGAATATTTACTTTTTCATATAATCCTTAAGGTATAAGGTGTAAGATTTTTTGTCTGCAAATGCAAAGGTCTCTTGAAGCCGATGATTTAGAACCACATCAACACCGCTCTCCACTGCTTCATCTGTGCCTTCATCAGCTTCCTCAGCAGATGGGTTAAATCCAGCTATTTCTATATCACCAGCTTTACGAGTAACCACCTAATCATTGATAAAAAGTTAATACTTCTATTTATTTAATGATATCATACATACATACCTTGCCATATACTTCATATAGTACATCATCGATCAATTTCATTTTGTAGGTGTCAGAGAACATCTCATCACCTGTAACAAAGTTTATTAAATTGTTATTAACAAATGCTAAAGCATTAAACTTATATAATTTTATAGTGCATAATGTAGAAAATAGTAGTAATCTTCTTCGTTAATATTATCTTCCTTTTCACTGCCAGAAGGTTATCATTTTTAATTATCTCACAATTATAATTAATCACTTTGAGCATATGGAGAGGTTATAAATTAAAACACTGAATATTCAAGTGGTAAAACAATTCTACAATAGTTGAATAATTTCAAGTTATGTACAAAGACATATGAGGTAATCATAGTGTTAAAACTACTATGATAAAACTGTTTACTATTAGCAAGGACAAAATTTCAGTCCTCGTGATAGAAATGTCACTGTGAAGCTATCTTCGATAAAGCACAAAATTTTACTTATAAAACGGCAAAAAATTGTAAAAATATATATTAAGCATGATATTTGAATATATTCTGAATTTACATACCGGTAAAAATATCCTTGTAAATCCTCATGGTGGAAGATGGAGAAAGATTTAATTACAGCTAAACTAAAAGACTCAGTCACCCTCAAAGAGCGAACCGGAAGAGAGTGCAGGTATTCGAAGGTGCAGCCAACTTTATTACAGTCTTATCCTTACCAACATAAAGTTTGATCTCAATTACGATAAAAAATGTACTAATTATGTTTATAAGTATGATTATTGTATCGAAATTAAAAAAATAAGGTCTTTGATGCGCTATATTTATTATATTAAAGTTAATCCAGCAATATATACTTATATTTAAAAAAAATATTTTTCATGATCAATGAGAAAAACATGGCAGCCTGTTTAGGGTAAAATGCTGGATATATTTTTATATATTTGTAGGCAATTATAATAAATTTCAGTTTAAATTATATTGAATCAATAAACGAAACTATTTTCTGATTTATTAGTTACTAAATAGTTTATAGTTTAAACTGAATAATAGGTGTTGCAATATTCTTTTAAATATTACTTCCACTCGTTACGGAATTTAAGTAACTATTAAATTGTTCGATAAATCATTAAAAATAATAATAAAACAATTTTGCATTGATAAAAACTGTATAGTTATAATAAATCTTGTGTTCGTTTGTTTTAAATATTTTCAGATTTAGTGCGGTTCGGTTACCGTTTTCGATTCTATCGTGTACTTCCGGTTTCAGAAGCAGCAAGGGCACGTGTGCGTCATGATGTTTTGAGTTCGATTTTTAGAAATTGACTTATATTTACGTTTTCTACAGTTTCCAAAGAGTAGATTTTCTGTAAGTCGTGTTGAAGAAAAAGTGGAGAAAATGGAGAACGGTCAGGAAGAAACCAAAGTTGAGGAAACAAAAAATGATGTTGCTACCGAGGAATCAAAAACCGAGAAGCCGGTTCCTAATGCCGAGGAAAATACTGCCAAAAAAACGGTAGAGGAACCATCTAAGGAGCTTTTAGAAAAGATAAAAAATCAAATAGAGGTATAGTTTCCTTAACACAATCAATAACCATAACACTGAAGTAATTCGTTTATTATGAAGCATGTATACATACACATAGCCTTTACATAAACGTTAATTAACACGTGAAGTATCACAATATTCCTAGCTTACTAAAACCTGTCTATTGCAGTTTTATTTTGGAGATGTTAATATGCAAAGAGATAAGTTTCTTATTGAACAAACAAAGTTGGACGATGGATGGATTCCGATGACTGTTATGTTGAATTTTAAAATGTTGACGTCTATGAGTACAGATACTGAAGTTATATTAAAAGCCATAGAATCCAGTGAACTGATGGAAATATCTGAAGATAGGAAAAAGATACGTCGTTCACCAAAACATCCTTTACCAGTATATAACGAAGAATATAGAAAGGCACAAGAAGCCAGAACAATTTACCTAAAGGGATTCCCATTGAATGACACCAATATTGAAAAACTTAAAACGTTTTTTAGTGTTTATGAACCATTTGAAAATATTATTGTAAGTATCTTAATTGTAATCGAAGCGGGTAATATTTTGAATATAACCTGAAGAAAATTTGCAAAAAAATGTTTAGAATTTCAGACCATTTTCTTGTTTGATAGATGAGGAAGTATCTAGATAAAGAGAAAAAGTTGCAGTTCAAAGGATCGATTTTTATACAGTTTAAAACTCTAGAAGATGCAAAAGCTTTTATGGCTAGGGACCCTATGAAATATGGAGACACTGAATTGATCCGGAAGTGGTCGTAAGTTTACTCTATGGAAATGCTTTTTATTAATATTTTATATTTGATTTTGTTTAAAATTACAGAGCAGATTATAATGTGGAGAAGGCTAAAGAAAAAGAAGATAGAAGGCAGAAGAGATCAGAAGGAAAAGGAAAGAAACATGATAATGTTAGTGTAAAAATAGTTATTTTATATATTTGTAATGTTGGTTATGTGAAATATATCACCTTATTTCTTTCTCGAAAAGGCGAAAGAAAAAGAAGCCGATCATAGCGGTGAGGAAGAAGAAAATGAGAAGGATGCATCATTACCTAAGGGTTGCGTGATTCATTTTACCGATGCACCTGATAAATGTACAAGAGAGGATATCAAGGAACGTTTAGGTGAATTAGACGCTAGTATCGCGTTCGTAGATTTTAAGATAGGTGACCAAGAAGGTTGGGTGCGTTTGCAAGGGGAAAACTCTGCGAAAGCCGTTGTTGATAAAATGAAAGACAGTAAAGTGAGTATTTAAAACCTTTTTAAAAATATAAATTCTTGGCATTAGCTTACATTGTTTACTTTGAACTCCAAGGTATTAATACATGGCAAGGAGGTTACTTGTCGTGTCCTTGAGGGTGAGGAAGAACAGAAATATCTCATAAAAGCAAAGGAAGAGATGGCGAATATGAGACAGAAATATGTTAAAGGAAAGAGGGGTAAGAAAGGTAAGTCTCTAACAAAAGTATTCCTTTTAGCAATATTTATTTCTTTTTCGTAATGATGTTTTGCCATGCTAATACCGAGAGACCTTTTCGAGTCTCGATGAGTTGAACTTCAAGTATACTGAACGAATTGAGAAAAAAAAATAGGACGTTGAATCAAAATATAACGCACTGAACGAAGAAATTATTTTACAGGTCGTAACCAGCAACGTGGTCAAAGGAAAAGGCGTCATAGCGAAAATACTGATACTGTTCCTGCCAAGAAAACGGCTAATGAATAATTCAGAGGTTATTTAACTTTGTAAAACTGAACTATTATATACTTACTTCGCTGTACATGTGTATTCACCATATTTTTATCACATGTATACATATGTATAAAATATGAAAGATAAACGTTACACTGCTAGGTATTTTAAGTAAGCACTTACTTTTTTTGTTAATGCTTAAGCAGTGTGTATATTATTTAAAGTATAAAAAGTACAATAGTGTTTATATTCGTAAACTGTATATTATTTCATAGCACCATTATCTGACCCTGTTGGCAACCCAAAATGTTAGAAACGTGAAGTAAGTAAAGAAATAATAAAGAGTTACTAATAAATAATATATTTTTAACAGTGGAGGGAAAAAGTTGGTTAAATACAGTCATTTTTATTCATTTATTAAATGTTTATGAATACAAAAGGAAACAGGTCTTATAAATAGTAGTATTTTTTGAGATAAAGAAAAGTTATATGGTAAATAGAATTCGTACTGTTAATTAAATAGCAATAGTAGAAATTATTGTATAATTCGCGAACGCTATTGTAAAGAAATGTTCTATAATTTATCGGTTTATTACCAGAAGCAATAAACTATTATCGAAAGTTGTAAAAATAAATTCTTTTATGAAAAGAAATTGTCAATTTATTGTAGTGTGGTTTGACCTTCATGCAACTCCTTACGATATTGAAAAGTAAGTAATTTTTTAAATTAAAAACTGTACCATGGTCTGCGTTCACGATTTTGAATTTTAAATATACGCGCGCTTTTCAAAAACAGTAATACTAGTACCCTCAAATAACGATAAATAAAAATCCGTTTTTTCTGCTAATTAGCAAACTTTAAACCTAAAACGCACTTGTAGAGTGTTAATTTATCATAATGCAATTAGATCAATGTGCTCAAAGTGCTGTAAAAGCGTTAAAATCGATTTTTAAAATAAGTCCATTTTATGGACCAAAAAATTGCCGTCCATCTAGCGGTGAAAGTTGGAACTAACAAAATATAAAATTGCGTTTTTTGACAAAATGAAGCAATTTTGAGCAAAAGCGACATTAGAAAAGTGTTCTATAATCACTCAGGAATCTGAAAAACATCATTATAATTTGCTGAAGGCGTTAATAAAAAAAATAAAAAAAATGGCATTTTATGGACCAAAAAATTGCCGTCCATCTAGCGGTGAAAGTTGGAACTAACAAAATATAAAAATCCGTTTTTTCGCTAAATTAGCAAATTTTAAGCCCAAAACGGGCTTGTAGAGTGTTAATTTATCATAATGCAATTAGATCAATGTGCTCAAAGTGCTGTAAAAGCGTTAAAATCGATTTTTAAAAAAAGTCCATTTTATGGACTAAAAAATTGCCGTCCATCTAGCGGCGAAAGTTGGAACTAATCGGGGTAAATTTTCGATTTTAGTTCCTACCTTTCACCGCTAGATGGACGGCAATTTTTTGGTCCATAAAATGCTATTTTTTTTATTTTTGTTATTAACGCCTCCAGCAAATTATAATTATGTTTTTCAGATTCCTGAGTGATTATAGAACACTTTTCTAGTGTCACTTTTGCTCCAAATTGCTTCATTTTGTCAAAAAACGCAATTTTATATTTTGTTAGTTCCACGTTTCACCGCTAGATGGACGGCAATTTTTTGGTCCATAAAATGCTATTTTTTTTATTTTTGTTATTAACGCCTCCAGCAAATTATAATTACGTTTTTCAGATTCCGGTGCGATTATAGAATACTTTTCTAATGTCACTTTTGCTCAAAATTGCTTCATTTCGTCAAAAAACGCAATTTTATATTTTGTTAGTTCCAACTTTCACCGCTAGATGGACGACAATTTTTTAGTCCATGAAATTGCCTTATTTTTTATTTTTGTTATTAACGCCTCCAGCGCACTATAATAATATTTCTCTAATCCCAGTGTGATTATAGAACACTTTTCTAATGCCGGTTTAGCTCAAAAGTACGATATTTTATCAAAAAACGCAATTTTCTATTATGTTGGTTCCACTGCTGAATGACATATCCCCTTAAAAAAGCGCGCGCTTATTTGAAATTGGAAAACGTACAAACACGAATTCTGCGGATTATTTTTAACTTATTAAATTACTTACTTGACAGTGGCTTCATGTTCTCGTTTACTCCTGTACAATTTAAGTAGTTCAAACGTTTTAATACTATTTTAAGCAACAAATTTAGCAATTAAATAAAGAAAAGTTTCTTTACAGCGTTTTTCTGAGGAATTCAAAATTAATTATTCTGGCTGATTTTATTCAGTGATAATGTCGCAAAGTCCAGATTTTTATTGTTTTTTAAATTTCTTAACCGCATTAGATTTACCTTGAAAAATCCTACAAAGATGAATGATGTTCGTGTAAGCGTGGGCATAGTCTGGCTTTAGATTACTTGGTCGAGGAGATCTAGGCATTATTCAATTTGAAGGAAAGTCTTCTTTACGATTACGTTCTGAGGAATATATTGGCGTAACTAGGGAAATTACTAAATCTTCAAAAGTTTAATCTTACAAATTTCAAAATCCTCCATACCCAAATTACTAAAATTCCAACATTCTAAATATCTAAACTTAAAAATTCCCAAATTTGACCTAACTAGGGTCCCAGTTTTGTCCCAAACAAAAGGTCCTAGTTACACCAATACACCTTCCACAATTACCACCCAAGTTTTGTCAAAGTTTGAACAATGATTGTTCAATTTCACCCGTTCCATTGTGCTAATTTAATTTGAACATCGCACAGAACACCTGTGGAAGGTTTCACGCGAACACCATCCGGTATATTGCATATCGAGTGCCTATATATTCATAATCTTTCCGTTGATAACAATAACATCGAGACGATAAAAAATTGATGGAGTTCATCAGTTCGAATAACTTCACAACGTTCGTTTTGTTCAATTTTATGCAGTCAAGGAAATCAAAAGTCTGAATTAACGATACAAAATTTTACTTAATTACAGAAAAAAGGTTCTCCTTTAGTCTCTAGCGAAAGGATAGTTTTTCTCACGAGTTTAATCGATAATAATAATTATAAGCAACTATCAAACAATCATACACAGTAATTAATACACCGATTTATATTTAAATTTTGCCTTTCATTCAGATGGATCACGCTGATCAACGTTCCTGAAGATTCTTACCAGTTCGCTACGTATCGCTTTACACAGACCTTAACTAATTGATTATCCGTGCGAAACCGTGCACAACTTTCAGTAATTGGGATAGAAAAGACCTCGAAGTTTTCGCGTATTAAAGGAAGTAGGAATCATTCGTGTGCCTAGCGTCGATTATACCGGAAGTTAGTCTACGCCCGCGACCATCGCTACGCCATCTTGGATGCCAGCTACGAGAAGAACACTTTTGAAAGAACACTGATTACGCTTTCACCCGACGAATGTCCAATAACAAGTAGTTACAGTGTTCATTATCCAGAAGAACAATCATCAGGGCATCCTATAATGTCCCACGTTAATTCACAAGCGTTTCAGAAAAGAAGACACGCGGCACAAAGACACCTGACCTTTCTCGAACCTTACGGAAAGACCTCACGAGTTGTTCAAGTTACAAATAATAATGAACATCGCCCAAAATGTCTTCTTCCACAAAACTTTAGGGTTCAGCATCCTACATCTTCGTGTAAAAGGAGATCCAAAGTTCTAGCTATCGATCCCTGTGAAACAGTCATTCTTCATCGATCCAAAAGGAGTATCCTCATCGGACTTTATTAGCATCTACACGAGCTTGCTCTCAGAACTTGGACTCCTCGAAGTCCACGAAAGTCACCTTCTTGGTCTTCGCGTTGCCCTCTAGGGGCAACCCCTAATGCTATACGGATATCTCCTGAATTTGCACGCGTTTCTTGATGGTGTTGGTGCTGCCAGTGCTGAGGGAGCTGGTGGTCCTCGTGGGAGGTTTGGGAGGGATTGGGTCCTTGTGGATGGTGTTGCTCGTTGCGTGGACAGGTTTCTGTTCGTTCTGGGGCTGCTCCTCGTCCGTGGAAGGATTCTGGGGAATCTGATGGTGTTCCTGGATAGAGGGGCTCCTGGCCAAGGTGGTGTACGACGGGGGAGGTTCTTGGGTCGATCTGGAACTGTCCGGAGCCTTCAAGGAGGATCTCGTCGTCATCGGGAGCGATTCCTGCCCGTTCGGAGTGCAGTCCATCGCTGCTCGCTTCTTGTCCCTGTCTCTCTGATAGTAAATCCCGGCAAATATCAACATGTTCAGAACCAGGAGGATGCAGCCGACACCCACGGTGATGGCAAGGGCAGTGGTGGTGCTGTAGTAGTGTCGGGAGGTCAGTCTTTGCAAGAGTTCCGCGTCGTCTTCCGAGTCGTCCAAGATGGGAGTGATGTCTTCGGCGATGCTGTCCTCGCCTGTTGAGGTGCTGCACGCGGTCGTCGAGGAGGCGCTGCTTTTGGTCGAGCCCACCAGAGGGAGCGGAGTGTACCACTCGTCTCGAACTGGCCCTGAACAGTTTTGTACAATTAAATTTTGTACTATACGTTAATACCAAATTCTATATTCCTTAGTCTTCAAAATTCTTAGGAACTCACCTGCATAAAAATGATCACCCCTCTCTCGAAAGTGATGATGTCTCATAGAAACGTCGTCGTCTCCTGGTCGATGCAGTTGCGGTATCAAATTCAACCAGACGGCCATTTTGTGGCCTCGGTAGTGACTCTTCATTTTCGGCTTCATCGCTAAAAAATTTGATGAAACGTTACTGTTATTATTTAATCCAGATGTTTCGCTTTCATTAACTCTTTCAATGCCTGTTCTTAAATTGAAAGAGTTAATATTAAAAACTGATATGAAGTATACCAATTGTGAGGTACTGTTGAGTACCAGTTTCGTATTGTTCCCAAATGAGTCCTCGATATCTAGTCTTCTCCTTCGGCGTGCCGTAGTCCACCGATTCGATTTTATGCGGTTCATTAGGATTTCCGGTCTTCGCGAAATTCGTGAAGAACGTGAGAACAGCCTCAGCCACTATTTGATCCTGGCGAGTATAATTTCGCGGGAAGAAAAGTCCTCCGGCTACCAATGGCAGACCGAAGATGTACGGTATGTCTTCTCCTCGAATGCTTCCTAGACGCTGAAACAAAATTATTTTATTCTTCAGTGAGTATTTATTTAACTACTATTCGGTATAAGTACTGAACTGTACTATTTGTCATAATATAAAAAAATAAACATTCAGTGAATAGTACTCTTAAGTATAGAAATAAAGAGTACCAAAACTTGAAGATGTTAAAATTTTCAAGTTCCTTCTTCGGTATAATATAAATACTGAATATTCTCTACTATTTACCATAATATAAAAAAATAAATATTCAGTGAATACTCTTAAGTGAAGTAGAAAGTATAGAAATAAAAATGACCAAAACTTGAAGATCTCAAATATCTCAACTTCCATGTTCAGTACAATATAAATACAGAATATTCTATAGTATCCACTATAAAATAAAAACTAAATATTCAGTGAATAATCTTAAGTGAAGTAAAAAGTACCAAACCTTGAAGATGTGAAATATCTCAACTTCCAGAACTACCAAGATTTAATAAATCAAAGTCTCTTTTCAAGATTAAAAATCATGTTTGAATATCGTAATATTCGAAAGTTGCGTTTCAAGTTCTGCCTGAAAAGTCTACTTGCTCAACACTCGAGCGAGACATCCGCTTAAGCCCGTTTTACAAGCTGCTACGCGTTTAGTAGAAGCAAGTTAAGCGACTCATCCATTAAACGATCCGAGCCGATAAGCGTTAAGACACACCTGTAAATTCTCCAGCTAATCCAGCGGGCTACGCTTCTTCGACTGTTGCGAAATGTATGCACGCGCATGCACCGATCTGTAGATCTACCGGGGGAGAAATGTCGAGGATGCAGGATCAAGGAGGACACTCGAGAACCGACTAGGGAAGTTCTACATTCGGTTGCTTGTGCTGCGAATTAAGGAGATTTGCATTGTGACCCCGATGCGGAACGCAAACAAAATTGGCCGCGTCCGAACGATTCACGCTCTGCTTTGCAATTACTATTATTGAGCAGGAATTGTATTGCGCGGACATCTTGCGATCTTGCAATGATCTGCTGCAACGGCCTCTGACATGTTTTATGGTTGGGAGACTTTCTTTGAAGGTTGCTAATCACACTTAGATTTGTCATATGTAATATTGTTTATAATTATTTTAGTTGGGAGCTGCATTAGGATATAGTTGTGAGGATGGTAACAGTTTCAATAGAGAGGTGCAAAATTTGGAAGTCTCAAAATTGCAACACTCAAAAGATTCATCTTTCAGGTTAAAGATTTGGCTGTTTTGTAAAATTCCAATATTAAAATTTCAAAATTCCAAACTACCCCAAATCCCTATTAAGCTATTATGAGCCATATTCAAAAAGCTCTAATATATTGATCATGCTCCAAATAATGCACTTCGTGCAAGTAAGAACCCGACTAGAGCCCATGTTACTATACTAACTACCCTCTTCTCTAATTTATCTACCAATACTAGTATACCAGCAATATACCACCTATGTATCCAACACACCAGCCTTCAATTATTAATCGCCGTCTGTTATTAATATATTGCTCTCGTAAATTTATATCGAACAGTTATTCCTTCCCCTTTTTCTTTTCCACCTTCGAGCACCTTGTTTTCTTTCTCTTCGTTTTCTCGTTCTTTTTCTCGCTATCTTAACTCACCACATTCTCGTTTGTCGATACTGAATTTACCACACGTTATTAATACTAGACTGATCAAAAGGTTTCTTTTTTGTAAATTTTCGAGGGTAAATCCATTTTATGATAAAATTTTGTTGTATAAGATATTGTTTGTTCGATGTGTAAGGACAATTATTATTCAATCGAACATTTATGCTTTTCTACAACATGGATTCGTAGGAACATTTTTAACACGAAAATATTATTTTTTTAAATATTATATAGTATTATCAGTGCAATCTCAATGTACTATACGTCTTCTCCAAGTTTAAATAACTTACCTTTGTAAAAATAATGTAATATACTCCCAAAGTCGCTTTCAGTGTGTCTTCCATTTTGTATCTTCGTGTCGGCCATTTTGTTTCATAGCGGGTCGAAGACTTGGGACTCTCTTTTTAGTACAGGGTTCAACGCGTCAAAATGATCTAAGATACTTAAATTTCAGAAATTACAATTGTCGTATGTTAATTTTGATCAAAACGAAGAATAATTGTATAAATTATCCCTTGAATAATTTATCTTTGAACTAAATTTTGAAATAACCGCAAATCGTCCTTTTTTATCAGACCTTAATTTTATCAACAGCAGATAATTAATGAGTTATCTAAACCTACCTAGTTATTAAGTCTACCTGATAAACCTACCTATTAATAAAATAGACCTAGTGTTAATGAAATTCCCTAGAACGTAAGTTTCAAGTATTCAACGAAAAAGACGTAAATGGAAGAAATGTCATGTACTGACAAAAACTACGGTACTTTTTGGCGAAAAGTGTCGGAAGTTGCAAAGAGTTAACAACGTCACCGGAAGTTATTAAACGAGCTGCCTTACCGGGTTTAATTAAATTTCGCTTTGTGCGTACGCAGTTGGCCAGGCTTGCCAAGCAGACGCACTAAATCGCTATTAACCCTGGTCCTCGGGCGAAACTTATTAACTTTTAGTCCTGTTGTGATTTACTTGAAACGTGCTGCGCGATATACCAGCTTTGTACATACATGCGTTTGTTTAACGCTCGTGTACAAAGCTGTTTTGTTCCTTTCTATCGAACAACAGAGAGTTTCTATGCAATTGCGTCCTTAATAAAGCGATCTCAGTATTTTAACACCAAAAAGCAACAACTTTGCGGAATCAATGGATGGCTTTGAATTCTCTAGATTTAACTTGAGTTCTTTGTGAACGTTCTTTTGGAATAATATTCGACAATTGTGTCAAGACGAGGGAGTTAAATTTAATTTTGTTGTTGAGGTATTTTGTGGAGCAGAGGACTGAGAGTAATATGAATTTTAACGAAGTGACCTAACCTAAATTAATTCTGTGTCACTTTTGGAATTTCAATTTTATGCAAACATACAATTTCGTTTCAAGTTGTTTGTACTGTAGAAAATATAATGTGAGAAATATAGTTTCCTTTTTTGATAACGTAAAATTTCACGTAACCTAACCTGACTTTACTCTGTACCTAACCTCTCCTAACTATGTTATGTTATTAGAATAGTGGTTTTATACAAACACATACGAAAATTATCTCTAATTGTATTATAGTAAATATAACGTAAAAAGTATCGTTCTCTTTTTATTATAACGTAAATTTTAAAGTAACCTAACCTGACCTTGTTATATATAATGGAACTTGTTTTTATTCTATATCCATTTAACCTAACTTTAAAATGGACTGCTGATCGAAATGTTTGGGATAAACTGCGTGCATCAGCATCATTACCATAGTTCGATGGATGTAGTATTAATTTGGTATGAACTTGTTGGCACGTGTAACAATGAACTGACGATAATTTATTACCGTGTTAATTATCACTAATTAAAATTCAACGGCAATGACGGAAAACTGTATCGGTTAATTGGAGTTAATCGACGATGCCGAGAAATGCAAATTGAACACGTCAAATTATTTCAGCCATTATTGAATATCCTACCGACTATAAATCATGTCCTGAAACGTAATACATTCTACGGCGTATGTGGATACATTTTTAACAAAATTATACACTGTTTCATGTTTTACGTCATTAAAATTCTTTTAGTGTTTGTTTGTGTTTTTTTACGATTATGTGAAGAATTAGAAAAAGATTTTGGGGATTTGAGGATTTGGAATTTAGGGATTTAGGAATTAGGAGATTTTGGGGCTTTGTGGATTTTGGGATTAGGAGATTTTGGGGCTTTGAGGATTGGAATTTAGGGATTTTGGGATTAGAAAATTTTGGGACTTTGAGGATTTGAAATTTAGGGATTTTGGGATTAGGAGATTTTGGCAATTTGGGGACTTGGGGATTTTGGAACTTAGAATTTTAAATTTAGGGATTTTGGGATAAGGACATTTTGGGGATTTGAGGAGTTGGGGATTTTGAGATTTGGGGTTTGAGAAAGTTAGGATTTGGTGATTTGAGAATTCAAACATTTGGAGATTTGATGATTTGGATATTGTGGACTTTGATAATTTGGGAATGTGTACATTCATCAACTTACAAATTTCAGAATGTAGAATCTTGAAGATATCCTTAAAAACTTGAGGATGTAAAATTATCAACAAATCCCCAATAACTAATTATTAATAAAAAATGTGTCTTCTACCAACCCAGAAGACAGCAATAAGCGAAACTTTCAAGATTCCTGCATCCAGCAAGTTGGTGGATAAGGTTGCGCTTAATTTACACGGTTCCAGACTTGTTGTATAAGGTGGTCGTGATGGAACCAGCATCTGCGGCCTCGTCTGATTAAATCAGTAGCTTCATCGTGAAATCATGGGCAGCGGTTAACGGTTAGAGTGGATGTCGGGTCGAAGAAGCGAATCGATGAGGAGGAAACGCAAGATTGTGCACAGCCAATCTCGAAGAGTTCGAAGCTCGATCGCTCGTTCTCGCGATTAAATTAACCGGAGCTAAACGCTTCTTTTTTTCTTTGCGATCGTACCGAGGCAAGACTGTGCGCTGTTATCTTAATTATCGATAATTACAATGGAATTCTTGTAGAATATTTGACATTTTGAGAATCAAAGATGTTAACTTTGGAGATTTTTAGAATTGGAGAGTTTAGGACTTTTCAATTTTAGAGACTAGGGATTTGGGAATTTATGGTCTTTTTAATTTTGAATTTTGTATATTTGGGAAATTGGTAATTTGAGAATATGGGGATTTGGGAATTGAGGAATATAGGGATTTTGGGATGTGGAAACTTGGGACTCGAAAATCTGGTGATTTTAGAATTTAGGGATGTGAAAATTTGAGGCTTTTGAAATTTGGAAATTTAGGGATTTTAAAATGTGGAAATTTGGGGTTTGGAAATCTGGTAATTTAGGAATTTAGGGATGTGAAAATTTGAGGCTTCTGAAATTTGGAAATTTAAGACTTTGATGACGTGCAA
Source organism: Megachile willughbiella (assembly GCA_945859595.2). Lineage (NCBI taxonomy): Eukaryota > Metazoa > Arthropoda > Insecta > Hymenoptera > Megachilidae > Megachile > Megachile willughbiella. The sequence goes on from OX243807.1 coordinate 9,180,166, forward strand.
ACTTAAAAATATCTAAATTTGCAAATTTTCAAATTTCAGAAAAAAATAAAAGAAAAATAAGTAGAACTCTTAACTGACCATAAAATATCTTCCATAAAAGATACCACTATAAACTATACAATTTTACATCACTACACAAACATAAACCAATATAAAAGCATTCAATATTCAATATAAAACAAAAATATACAGAAGCTTGTCTAAACTCTCCATAAATACAATACGATCTCGCACCGTTTATTTACCAAAAAAAGAGAACTTAAAAAACAAACTACAGCGATATTTGAAAGAATATTAGCTTGAATTCGCAAGCGGATGTAAGTAGTTCGCAAAGAGAGTTATTTAATAAATGTAGTAAGTCTGTTATCTAAAGGTTGCGCTCGTCAAATTGATTCAAAGGAAGCCACGTTTTTTAAACAGCAAATAACCCGCGCAAAGCGTCGAGGGTAAACGTGGCCCTTTGAACCACTTCCGCTGTAAACTTGTTTCTCACGAGACCTCGCTGCTTCTTTTTCTTCTTAAATCCTTCTTGCAGACGTTTATTCGCGACTTCTTTGATTCTTCGCGAAATTTCTTAAGTACACCAGCCGCCATCGTCAAAGAGCCGGACTCGTACTTCGAAGTTTTGCGTTCAACTCTTAGACGAAAGCGAAAAGTGGAGCAGCAACGAAGAACCAACTGCTTAAGTCTCGGTTAATTTTGCATAAATTTGCGAGTGAACGAAATGTTTGAATAACGGTCGCTCAACGCTATTAACACATTTTTAATTCGAGACAAATTGCGGAACAGCGCTGGAACTTTCGCTGATTTTTAGGGAATTTTTAGGATTGGGAAATTTAGGGGTGACTTGGAGAAGTTGGGAGTTGAATGGGAGAATTTTGGGAACTTTGGAAGTTGGTGATTTTGGGATCTAGGGATTTGAGATTTGGCAAGTTTGGGATCAATAGAAATCTGATATTGGGGTCTAGGGACTTTATAGGGACAGATTTTGGGCATTTGGAGAGTTTGGTGTCTTGTAATTTTTGGAATTTGATGATTTGGAAACTTGAGAAGATATTTGGGGATTAAGAACTTGAGGACCTTAGGATTTGGGAATTTACTGATATAGGAATCTAGAGATTTGGGAGTCTAGGGACTTTGGGGCTTAGGAATCTTTCAATCTAGGGATTTTTCATCTTAGGAATTTGGGAACATTGGAATTTGGGGATGGAGAAGTTAGAGACTTTAGAATTTGGGGATCTTCTGATATGGGGACTTAGAGATTTGGGGGTTTTGGAACTTGGGGTCCTAGGAATCTGGGAATCTAGGGATTTTAGGGATTCTAGGGATTCTAGGACCATCTACTAATATGAAAATTTATAGATTTGAAACTTGGAGATCTAGGAATTGGGGGATCAAGAAATCTGAGAGTTTAGAAATTTGGTGATTCAAAGATTTGTAAATTTAGGTATTTGGGAGTTCAGAAATATTACTATCTAGAAATTTGGACGTTTATCTAGTATTGTGGGCACCCACTTTAGATAGGAATTAAAACTAGGAATTAGAGGTAATCTAGGGAATACATAGATCTAGGAATCAGAGAATCTGGGAATTAGAGAATCTGTGGAATAGAGGATGTACGTAGTAGGAGATCTAGGGAATAATGTATCCTTGAAACAGTTCTAGGAAATAAAGAATCTAGAGATTAGATCTAGGAGTAGATCTATGGAGTAGAGGATGTAGGAAATCTGGGAATTTAGAAATTTACAAAATTCGCGTTATCCTAAATCACTCTGGAGCAAGCACTCTTCCTGGCCATTCCCGTTCACCACTGACCTCCATATATCCGTTGTTCTTGTTCTGATGGCTGAAGTGATAGAAGTACGTCTTGGCTCCCCTCCTGGCGTGATAAAAGGCTATTCTCATGAGCGGAGCCACGGTGTGTCCATCGCTCAACGCCTCCATCGTCGAGTCCCTAACGTTGATGGGATGAAGAACCGGCTTGTCCCAGTCCGTGTACTCGTTTCTCACCGCCGAAAATATCTCGTTCAGATGATAAACGTACGCGTTCCTGATGAACGTGCGAAGAACACGATTCCGATGATCCTCCTCGAGACCGTACTGAATATCGTGAGCGTTGAAGTCGAGGTTCGACTCAGTAGTCGATACACCGAGGATCAGAGGCACCTTGATGAACGTGTCGCTCACTCTTTCCATGTCCAGACCTGGGTCGGGGTTATTTTGGTCCACTGGTAAGCCGGGCCCTATACGAGGCACGAATCTGCAACGAAAAATATTTCTGATTCGATGGAGATCGATAGAGGGCGAATGCGAGGTAATAATAGGGTGGATAGAGGGGGGATAGTTATGGACCGATTAGGGTGGTTCACTTTGATCTGCGATAAACGCCGATGCGATTACTGTGTTGAGATTGATATCAGGACGCTTAGGTTAGATTATGCTTGGGTTAGGGGTTGTGGAAAGTTACGTGGCGACTTTTAGACAATTTTGTGACACTGTGATTGGTAGTTTCAGGATTTAAAAATTCTGCAGCTTCCAAAATAATATTGCAGAGTATCAATATTTGACAAAATTCAAGAATGATTCTAAATTTTCACATTGCAGTCTTAAAATTTTAGGGTTGGAAGATTGTGAGATTGCACTGTCCCAAAATTTCCAAAATCTAAAGTCCCAAAATTGCAAGACTCCAAACTTCAGTTCAAGAATTCTAAATTCTCAAAGTTCAAAAATATTAAGATTCCAAACTCGAATATTTTAAAGTCCCGCCCCTAAAAATTAAAAAATCCCCAAATTGCAAGATTCCAGAACTCAAAAGTTCCAACAAACGAACGACTATAAGTTTATGGAAGTATCGTTTCGAAGTGGCAATAAACGAAAACACGCGATTTTACGAGAGAATTATTCGTATTTAAGTCATTCTTGAATGAAACTCGTAAAGAGCCGCTATCTTACCGGATTTCCGGCAATTCAACCGCCATGATCTCGCGAAGAGGAATACCGCGTAGACAGTCGGCAATATCTTCGTCGTTTTCTGTGGGACAACCTATTTGCTCAGCTACTTTAAGACGCAGGTCGTTTGGATCGTGAACGGAGGCCCACGGGCTTAATGCTGAGCCGCTTGATAACACCACCCTGTGAAATAGACCTGAAAATATCCGTAAACATTCATTTTCTTATTTAACCAGCATTTATCGTATGCAGTTACTCGTTATTAATTCAAATTAGATCCATAAGAACGTTTGAAAGATCTCAGGATAAGAGATGTCTGATTAAACTTGGCTATTACTACTGGTAAAATGATAAGAGTGTCTAAATGACATGAATAAATTAATAAAACTTTAAGTAATGATGTTGTGTATAGATATTGAGAAAATATTAATTGAAACTTGCTAGTAGTGTAACATATGTCTGACCAAAGTTGACTTTTACTACTGATAGATGAAGAAAATTGTATACATCAATCTCTGAGTCATACAACAGTATATTATACATTACATTATATATATTTTACGTTACAGATACCAGAAAAATTATTCATTACAATTATATTTCTAGTAAAGTGAAATTTTTGAGGTGTCTGACCAAAGTTGACTTTTACTACTGATAGATGAAGAAAATAGTATACATCAATCTCTGAGTCTTACAACAGTATATTATACATTACATTATATATATTTTACATTACAGATACCAGAAAAATTATTCATTACAATTATATTTCTAGTAAAGTGAAATTTTTGAGGTGTCTGATCAAAGTTGATTATTACTACTGAAGATGAAGAAAATTGTATACATCAATCTCTGAGTCTTACAACAGTATATTATACATGACAGTATATATATTTTACATTACAGATATTAGAAAAATTATCCATTATTTATTCTAATTATATTCCTCATGGTGATTCTTAAGATGCCTGACCAAAGTCGACTGTAACTACTGAAAGACAAAAATTACCGCATAGACAACTCTACATGTATTTATTCTAAAGTACAAAAGTATAAAATAATGTAAAAATACAAGTATCAGTATAAAATTAATAATATTATGTCTGACCAAAATCAACAATTACTACTGAATAAACCCCAAAATATCGTTCGGAATAAACTTGTAACACACGACCATCAAACACTAAGCGTTCCATAATCAAATAATTTTGACAAAATGGAGCATCTTAAGAAAATATCAAAGAGGATTCAGCAGAAACATATGTTCGAAAATTACACCGATAGCGACAAATATTTGCAGCTGAGTCGAAGAATATTTATTTGCATTCGACGTGTATTGCTTCCTGTTCCCCTTTGGCGTTCCATGGGATTAATCTGGATACCCTGCAACATTTCCACATCGGGTCACGTCGATGGATAAAGGACGACCATTCGCTTGGTTATCCTGCGGCTTACAATCCTTGCGAGTCAGCTTCGCAAACCTGGAAATACTGCGACGTCACTGTGTAAACCACTCGTTTCTACTTTCCTGACACTACGCACAAAATAATTGCCCTGTCGTTCCATCACTTTTCAACCTGCAAATTCGTTCTTTCAAAAACGATTGAACATTTTACATTTGTAAATGTCTCAGTTTTTATATTTCTTTTGTACCGAGGATTTTGCTACAATTTTTTCTCCTTGCATTTCATGACAAAAATGTTTAACACTTTCTTAAAATTTATAATCAATGTTCCAGTGTGGATTAGATAGACCGAAATTCGTGAACAAAAACAGAACTGTTTCCCCAATTTTATTCTGGAAACGTAGAAAATTCGGAACGAAACCGTAGACGATAAGATCGGTAGAATAAATTGTTTCAGGAGAAAATATTCTTCTCGTAAAAGCGAGACAAAATTGGCATTCCGCTGTACGTAGATTACTGTTCTACCTGTGTGCCAGCGAGCCATAACTCGTCGCCAACGACGTTTCAGTCTTCTTGAATATCTTTTATTATCGCGTAAATCTCTTTGAGCTATCGCGGATAACGACTTTACCGTGTTGATGTTGTAATAACTTCGATATATCCGACCCAACCCTCCGACTTTAATGCGTCTTTTCTTCAGAGCAGTATAATGGCACAACACTCGAGACGATCGATGCCACTATTTTGTTGCTGTATATTTCATATTTATAGAACGGTGTCCGATTTAGTTTAAGACCGAAGAACAGTAGTAGACAGTGAAATTGATCAGACACTACTATAGAAAATTAGCGATGGCAGTAACAACCTTAAACTAATAAAGGATAAGTTAAATATTTGACTGCACTGAGATTTCTAATTTTTAAACGAAAAGATTTGGAATTTTCTTTTAAATTTACACTCTCTAGAGTTCCTCAGAATTTTCTGCAAATCTGCAAAATTTCTTCTCCCCTTCAAGTTCGGAAAAAAATTTCGAAGCTAATTCGTAAAGTACTCAATTAAAAAATCTGTAAATTTGTCACCACATGAAACTAATAACCAAGTAACCCTAAAATATTTTCTCCATAGAGTACAAAAATTTCAATTTACGAGAACAAACGGAGGGAATATTTAAACTTCGGTAATTTAATCAATGAGGCCAGATCGCTATTATTTCAATCACGCTACTTCACTAAATATCGGAGCTTCTTGCCCGGCAAACTTTTCCACGCGATCGTCGAGCTCGTGAATCGCGGTGGAGCGAACGTTAATTCCAAAGTGCTGGGAACTCGAACGAGGAGCACGGATTCAGCCTCAATTAATTAACACTGCTCGATAAGCTATCGCTGGAATTTCGTTTCGCTCGTCGTGGAGCGATCGTCGACTCGAACGAAAGAAAACGAAAGATTCGAGAGCGAAACACGCCGGAAAATTGTGTGAACAGAGACGATCTTGGCCGGGGGAGAAAAATCGAGGACACTCGCGAAATTGGATACTTTTAGCAAGTTCAGGGAAGATTAAAGACAAACAGGAAACTGTGGAGTGTGACGTTAATAAGTACGTACACATCGAGTGTACACGAGCAGCTCTTGGTTAAAGGGGAGATGTTACACCACTATTATTTCACCAGATTTCTTATTTCCAAAGCTAATACTACACTAGATGATACTACACTAGATAAGTTATCCTTGGTTTTCCCAGGACATTGGTTATTTCTAAGATTCTCAAGCTTTGGTATTCTTCAGAATTCTTCTGACTTCACCTAAAATCCAGGATCTTAGGGTATCTCTAGAATTCCATCAATTCGAGATACTCTGTAGGATCCTCTAGGGTCCTCAGATTCCACTTGATTCCCCTACTATTCTCTAGGATCTCCATAGGTTCTCCTGGATCAACAGATTCCTGCATTTTCATGCAATATCCTTCGTTTCCATAGGATGTCCTTAAAATACATTTTGAACGCTGATTGAAATACCTGGGGTTCTAGAATCTCCTAAGCCCACAAGTATCTCTAGATTCTCCCTAAGTACCCTAGTCCAAGTATGTATTATTGAGAAATCTACGAATATTTTAAGATAACGAAACGAAGACACTTTGGAGTTACGCGAACCGATTCGATTTCGCTCGTCTATCAGAAACTCGAGAGGCCGCACAACAAACTCGTAGTCGATCCCCGTATCCTCTATTCCGAGGAATAGGATCGCGGGTCCCAGGAGTGATTGGTGAATCCATTTCGTTTTCCTCGTTTTTCCTTCAGCCACTATCCTCGAGCTGTTTCTCGCCTCTCATAGACCCTGGTACACGAACGATTGGCTTGGCGAGTAATCACAGACGCAGCCGAGCGTGATTCCTGGCAATTGGCTGATTCAATGCGAGCAAGGCGCATCGGTTTCCTACCTATTTCTCTTTTCGTTTCCAATCGTTCTGCTCGCTTTACCGATCACCGATCAGACGCCGATATCCGTCGCGGGATTTAACGACGCATTTGCTACCGTGGCTACGACGGTCATTATAACCGATCGTTGCTCGAGTGTAAGATTGTAGACAGAAAGGGGAATGGGAATATAGAGATTTGGAGATGTAACAATATTGTTAGTTTAGAATTTGGGGATTTGGAGTGTAGGGATTAGGGATATGTGGATTTGGGATGTGAAGATTTGGGATTTGGAGATTTGGGACATGTGGATTTGGGATATGGGAATTTGGGATGTGGGGATTTGGGGTGTAAGGATTTGGGGCATGTGGATTTGGGGTGTGAGGATTTAGCATATGTGGATTTGGGATGTGAGGATTTGGCATATGTGGATTTGGGACATGTGGATTTGGGATATGTGGATTTGGGATGTGAGGATTTGGCATATGTGGATTTGGGATGTGAGGATTTGGCATATGTGGATTTGGGACATGTGGATTTGGGATATGTGGATTTGGGATGTGAGGATTTGGCATATGTGGATTTGGGATGTGAGGATTTGGGGCATGTGGAGTTGGGATGTGAGGATATGGGATATGGGGATTCGGGACATGTGGAGTTGGGATGTGGGGATACGGGACATGTGGAGTTGGGATGTGGGGATTTGGGATATAGGAATTTGGAACATGTGGATTTGGGATGTGAGAATTCAGAATGTGAAGATTTGGAATATGAGGATTTGGGACATGTGGATTTGGTTCACGTGGATCTGAGATATAAGAATTTGAGATGTGAGGATTCAGAATGTGGAGATTTGGGACATGTGGATTTGGGTCACATGGATTTGGGATATAGGAAGATATAGAAATTTAGGAACTTGTGAGTCTAGAAATCTTGGGACCTACTTAGGATCTTCAGAATTTCAGTATCTAAAAATTTGAGAGCCTACAAATTTAGAAATCTTGAAATTCAGAATATTTGATACATGAAGACTTTAGAATTTGGAAAATTTACAATATAGAAATCTAGCAGTATAATAGTCCAGAAATTTGCCAACAAATTTGAGGACCGTGGTATTGGGTGATCTAGGGATATGGTAACTCAGAGATGTAAAGATATAAATATTTGCATACCTTGTTATTTAAGAATCTCTCAAAAATTTGAAAATTAGAAAAATATTGCGAATATAAACTGTACTGCCCTCGTCAAACACAAACCTAACCGAAAATATTTTCCTAAAATTTCAACGCAACGCACAAACTGTGAATAATACCAGACAAGTTTTAAATCCATAACGTGACGCAGTTACACGAGAAGCTCTTACATAATGTAGACGCAACTTCGCAGGCACAAACAACAGAACCACAAAGGTGTATTCACACAGGACGGCGAATATATCGTGGAGTTGAAGAGAAACAAAGACTGTTTGCAAGAGAACACGATAAAATAAACAGGAGAGACCAGCCGGAGTAGTTGCTCCGAATGTCGGTGGCTGTCTGAACAGGATTTCACCGGCTGCCTTAGCCATTTCCAGGCGTTTCCGTTGTCAGCGGAAACGCTGGCAAACAGTTTACATCTTGAGACTGCTTTGGTAACGCAGCATCTCCGTTTCTACAGCCGCAGGAAGCGTCGTTGAAACAGTTCCTCTTCGTTCTACGCTGCAACCACTTTTCCCGCTCGTCTCTCTTCTCTTTACGGAACCCGATGTCGGACGAACAACTTCCGTCGAGTAAGAACCAACCGAAGGGTCTTTTCTGACCCCCTGGAGAAATTCTCTCGAGGATGATCATCGATGAAACGGTACAGTCGAGGTCAAACTTAATTCTCTCTTGGAAAATACGAGGAGATGAAGAGAGAAGTAGAATGTTTTTTAGGGAGATTTAGGGATTTTAGGGAATTGGAAAATTTGGAGATGGGTTGACTTTGAGGGGCATAGGGTTTGGGACTTTGAGAGTTGGAATATAGGGATATAGGAATTTGGAGATTTTAGGATTTGAGGGATGGGAATTTGGGAAGATAGGTAATTGGGTAGCTAGGGATTTGGGGAATAGAAATTTTGGAATCTTGGGATTTGGGGGATAGGAATTTGGGAGCATAGGTATTGGGGTATCTAGGGATTTGGGGGATAGAAATTTTGGAATTTTGGGATTTGGGAATCTTGGGATTTGGGGAATAGGAATTTGGGAGCATAGGTAATTGGATATCTAGGGATTTGGGGGATAGAAATTTTGGAATCTTGGGATTTGGGGGATAGGAATTTGGAAACATAGGTAATTGGGTGTCTAGGGATTTGGGGAATAGAAATTTTGGAATCTTGGGATTTGGGGGATAAGAATTTGGAAACATAGGTAATTGGGTGTCTAGGGATTTGGGAAATAGAAATTTGGGAATTTTGGGATTTGGGTATCTTGGGATTTGGGGGATAGGAATTTGGAAACATAGGTAATTGGGTGTCTAGGGATTTGGGGAATAGAAATTTGGGAATTTTGGGATTTGGGAATCTTGGGATTTGGGGGATAGGAATTTGGGAGCATAGGTAATTGGGTGTCTAGGGATTTGGGGGATAGAAATTTTGGAATCTTGGGATTTGGGGGATAGGAATTTGGGAATATAGGTAATTGGGTGGCTAGGGATTTGGGGGATAGGAATTTGACATCATAGGTAGTTGGGAATCTTGTGATTAGAGGAATAGGAATTTGGGAGTATCACTAGTTGGATATTTAGGAATTTGGGGGATAGGGATTTGGAAACATAGGTAGTTGGGAATCTTGGGATTTGGGGAATAGGAATTTGGGAGCATCAGCAGTTGAATATTCAGGAATTTGGGAATATAGGTAGTTGAGTATCTAGACATTTGGATGAGGGAAATTTGGGAATCTTTGGATGTGTCAATGCAGGATTTTGAAATCTAGTAACTTAGTAACACAGCTGGTAACCTTGAAATGTGGAGATTAAGATACATATATGGTAAGCTAGATATTTAAAAACATAGATATCACAGGATTTAGAGATTTGTGAATCTAGAGGATCTGATGATGTGGATTTTGAAGACTCAGTGAAGACAATATTTGAGGACCTAATGATTTATGGATCTAGACATGTGTAGACCTAGATATTAAGAAATTGACAAACTTGAATATCCATAATTATGAAAGTGCAAACATTTGACAATTGGAAAACTGTCACATGTGCATACGTATCGTAACCTAAGTACAGCTAACATTGCATCAGAGTGTACAAGAAGATACGTCGAAACTTTCGCCCTCTGGACGTACTCTTTGTCCTTCACTGGACAGACGAGTGATTTCCGTTGGACTGTTGGTGAATTGGATGGAACTTTCAGGAAATTACCTCGTAACAATGACACGAAGCGTTTGAAGCTGCAAACTTTATTCTGTTCGAATAACATAGGTCACAGCGGCCTTTCAGATGATTACATTTTTCGAGATACATTGTTTCACCTTGACAATTTACGTTGGTAATTAAATTTGACTGTTTCGTTAAAAATGAAAATCAGAATGATGGAAAGAGAGAAGAACGTGTGTACTACTTATGATGTCAATCGTAATTAACAAAGAAATCATTAATTCCGGTGTATCTTCACAGCTAACGAGGTCTTTGTTTTTACAGGCCAAAAGATATCAAAGACACCTTTCATCGAAATTGAATAATCAGAGCACACGTCGAGTTTCCGCTAATTATTCGTTGATTGCCAACTAATTCAGCTTTATTTCACGAGCTGGCGCAGTCTCAAAGCATAATTAATGTTCTACGCGTTTGCACGAGCTCTTATAATAATATCATACCTGGCGGACGAATATTTACGCTGCTCTCGAGCCGATCGTGCTTAGACTGTATACTTTCCCTAGAAACCAAATGTCGTTGTCTCGTAGTGAAGCAACAGCTTCAGTACTAAAATAACTCCGTCAAATATTGACTATATCAATATCTCCTTCCAGAAAATTAAAAAAAAAATATTTGGATCTCGAAGAATCTTCCACGATATTTTGGACAAAAACATGTCTCAAATCCCCATATGCCAAATCCTCACACCCCAAATCAACATGTCCCAAATTCCCATATCCCAAATCCTCACACCCCAAATTCACATGTCCCAAATTCTCATATCCCAAAACCACATGACCCAAATTTCTATATCCCAAATCCACATGTCCCAAATTCACATGTCCCAAATCCACATGTCCCAAATCCTGATATCCCAAATCCACATGACCCAAATTCCTATACCCCAAATCCACATGTCCCAAATCCACATATGCCAAATCCTCGCATCCCAAATCCACATATGCCGAATACTCACACCCCAAATCCACATGTCCCAAATTCCTGTATCCCAAATCCACATATGCCAAATCCTCACACCCCAAATTCACATGTCCCAAACCCACACACCCCAAATTCACATGTCCCAAATTCCTGTATCCCAAATCCACATATGCCAAATCCTCACACCCCAAATTCACATGTCCCAAACCCACACACCCCAAATTCACATGTCTCAAATTCTCACACCCCAAATCCACATGTCCCAAATCCCCATATGCCAAATCCGCACATCCCAAATTCCTATATCCCAAATCCTCACACCCCAAATTCCTATATCCCAAATTTACATGTCCCAAATTTCGAAAGTATAAGAAAATCAAATTTTACCCTTTTAAATACGTACAAATCTCGTTAACAACTTGATACAACCAATACACATACAATTATATAAAACATAGTGACTATAATTATACATTTATAGTTATCATAAATGTTAATTCCTATCGACTCATATACGAATAAGTGTCTGCGTAAATAATTTTGATAAATCTAAAAAATTGCAAACAGATGACTAATCACACCGCGAAATGAAAAATCGAATTTTCTAAATGGAAAGTGCTATTGATTGACGATCGTATCGCATGAATGTTAACGACGCACTTGCACAACGATCAAAGAGACAAAATGGAAGGCGCAATTTGTCCCTAGCTCACGGTCAGTTCAATAAAAACCATTTTTGGTTCTCCAGGAACAAAACGAAGCCACGCAATTTGTCACCATCGTGCGAGATCAATACGCACGATTTTTTCCGCTCGTCGATTCATCTACCGAGTGTCGCACGTCCAGGATCCTTTTAATCGCGTCCGACAACGATATTTCTGTTCTATTTCAAATCGATTTCCGTTCGTGTCGCTTGCTATTCCGCTGTCCTTCGTTATCCGCGAATTCCGGCAATTTGGTTTTGATCGCTCACCGTAAACGCAGTTTCGGAAATCATTTTTAGTTTCCAACTAGTTCTTTCTTTATTACGTTCATGCAGAAATAATTGCAGGTTTAATCTCTTATATGGCACGACGAGTTAACTAATCATTCGAACGTTTTAAAATTAATTTCCGTAAAACAGAAGTGTTCTGATGCAATTCCTAATATCAAGTTTAAATTTGACATTCGGTCAAATTTCGCCTTCATAATACGTAGATCCGTTGAAACGTTCCCCGTTGACAATTTACCATGCCCGGTGTCACCATCATATTTTTCGCAGTTTCATTCAACGCAAAATTGCATTTATCGACCTACCTTTGCCGTAAGGAGCGAGCAGCAGCAAATTCACCAAAGCAGCCCCGGTATCGTGTCCAATCAACGTGATTTTCGTTGGATCTCCTCCGAAAGCAGCGATATTTTCGCGCACCCAACGCAGTCCCATGGCAATATCCTTCAACGCCAGGTTTCCACCGGATCCTGGCGTTCTGTCCGGATACGGACGAGTTCTCAGGAAGCCTGGAACACGGCCAAACCTTAACTCCACCACTTTCCTTGTGTCTTCGTTTAAAAGAACACATCCAAAATGTCTATACTATTATTCTTCCCTATTATTCTATCATATCTGTTCACCTCGATCCTCCACCTTATTTTTCCTCTATTATTCCGCCATTGTTTTCCTCCCTATGTTTCGCGCAAATTCCGTCGAATACACAATGGGATGAGCTCCGTGGCAAACTGCCACGATATCGCCAACGAGATTTACTTTTTTCTCGGTTTGACGATCTTGCTTCGAGATCAAGCGGGTAGCTCGATCATGGGAATTTGCAAATTACTGTATAAACACGCACGTCTCTTTCTAAGACGTCCGATAAAACTAGGTTACTAAACGCCGTACAAAAATTACAACCACGGAACACCGTGAAATCGTTCGCAATCGTACTCGATTTCTGCGCGTATGTTGTAAATTGAATACGACAAAGAAACCGTGAAACATTAAATCTACCGATCGGTGAGATTTATGCGTCTGTCCGGACTCGCGTAATTATAATGTTAAATAATGCGACGCCTGGCGGGTTTCTGGAACGCGTGCATGCATCATTCGGACAGAATTTAACGCGGCGAATGAATTAACGAGCATGCTTTCCCTGGAATAAGAATTTATCCGACCGGCATGAATTGTTTATTAGCGGTTCAAAGCCGACCCTGCCCTCCCACGATGCTCGTTCGCGTTTTTTCTTTGTTCAACGCCGTGTTTCGTTCGCTTGTTTTCATGTAATATTCAGGGTGGTAAATCTGGCCAGAGATGGATAAAAGTAAAAGAAAAACGGTGCATGTTCAAATTGCGATATTACACAGTACTGACGGTAATTGCAAAGGACCTTATCGATGACCTTGAAATGTGTTGCCGAGGATGTCATTCTGAACGTAAGTTCAGAAATATAGTTATTCAGAAAATTATTTTGCTTACCTAAGATTCCAAGACGATAATTCAGCGTGATCACTATCACGTGGCCAGCACTAGCTAAAACTGAGCCATCGTAGACATTTCCGGTTCCCCATTCAAAACTTTCACCGTGGACGTACACCATAACCGCGTATGGCGCCTCCAGTCCTCGAGAACCTGAGAAATTTTATAATTTCTTCGCCGTTTAAAAGATATTTAGCAGACTAAAATTAAATAAAGCAACCGGCTTGCTCGATACAAAATATTAGAAAAGATTTGCTTTATCGTTTCAGGCAAAAGAATGAAAACATTACCGTTCTTTAAGCTTCCACTGAGTGAATTTGGTGTTAGAAATTTGTTTAGAACTAGATTATTTAGGATGAGAGTCAGTACAAAATTATTAGGAACGTAAATAAATATTTATTAAATATTTTTCGTACAACGATCGTCAGCTTACATAGTAAAATCACTTGAAAACTTTTATACAAAGATTATAAAAAAATATGCAATTCTATCGGTAACTCCATTCAAATTACACAATATTCCATCCAAGTTATACCATCACTCATCTTGTCAGCGAGGATTTAAATCCTATTACGTAAAACATAAATCTTATTACTCGAGTGACGTTCGGATTACCACAGTTATAAAGTTCTTAATTCCGAACTCGGCATTTACAACTAAAGATATTCCGTGTCGTTGTCGTCAGATAAAAACTATCTTAAGATTACAAAAAATAGTATCTAGGCAGGTACGAAGTATGAAATAAAATTATAAATTACAAATTTAAGATATAACGTTACATTTTTTTACTTCTATCACTACTTTCCACGTTGTTAAATTTTGTGTTGTATCATTTTTAATAATTCGGAAGCAATATTTTTATGCTTGTTAGATACTGCAACTTGCAGTAGCGTGGATCCCTGAATGTCGCGAGCATTTACTGCAGCTAAAAAGTCATCGTGTTTTAAATTCTCTAAAACGTTAATAACATCAACATGACCGTTTTTTGTATCCCCGAACAACTTATCAATTAGTCTGAACAGATTATTAACGTTGGGGTCGTATGAAAGATCGAACGGTGTTTCGCCATTCTTATTTTTGATGTTGTAAGTTGCGCCATGTGTGAGTAAAGATTTGATAATATCCAGAAAGCCATTTATAGCAGCTATGTGAAGAGACGTAACACCGCTACCAGATGTTTTAGCATTTACATAATTGAATAATTTATCACGACTTATATGTTGTAACAAAATTTCGACGATCTCCTTGTAATTTTTGGAAGCAGCAATGTGTAACGAGGTGTTACCTTTCTTAGTAACTTGAGACACATCGGCTCCGTTTTCTAATAAAAGATTCACAATATCAACGTGTCCATTACTAACGGCGAAATGCAATGGTGCTCTTCCTTCAAAATCATGATCATTGATATCGATTCCATCTTTTAACATTTTGCGAATAACTTGTATGTTACCATTACTAGCAGCGGTGTTGATGTCTCTCTGGAAATACCCAATGAGTTTCGATGCATCTGAACCTTCGAATTTATATCGCAGATTAATGACTTCAATCATTGATTGAAACGATGAAACACTTGGATGACTTGGACCTAAAATGGTTTTTGCTTTGTCAAGACATTCGTTACAAACTTTAAGCGCGTTGATATATTTTCCTTGATCAAAAAACGTTAGTGCTAAACTGTGCTGAGTGTGCAAAGTATCCGGGTAGTCTTCTCCAAAAAGGTTTTTTTGCAAATCTAAAACTTCTTGTGTAGTCCTCAAAGCTTCGTTGTATCTCTTTTGACAGCGGTATATATCGGCAATGTGACCTAACGTTCTTATAGTATCAGAATGAGTAATACCGAGAACCATCTTTTTTTTTTCAAAAACCAGTTGATATATTTTTAAAGCTTCTTCATATTTACCTTGGCAACATAGTACCATTGCTATATTATTTTGGGCACGTATAGCGTTTGAGTGATTTTCACCTGATAACTTTTTCCTCTTTTCAAAAACTATTTTATTTAATTCTAGTGCTTTCTCGTATTTTTCAAGTGCGCATAATACCAAAGCCATATGAAACTCGCTATCTAAAATATCTGGGTGATCTGGTCCTAATATTTGTTTTTGTTTTTTATATACCTCTTCAAAAATATCGAGAGCTTCTTTATCTTTTCCTTGTCTATGAAGTATTAAAGCATACATACTTCTTGTGCTCAAGGTGTCCTCATTGTCAAATCCAAACATTTCTTTTTGTTTCTGAAAAATCTCGTCAGTCATATTTGCAGCTTTTTCATAAACTCCTTGTTTATATATTATTGTAGCTATATCTTTCTGAACATCTAGAGTAGCAGGATTGTCTGGGCCAAATATTTCTTTTCTTTTTTCAAGCACCCTTTGCAAGATACTCAAACTTAGCTCAAAATTTTCCTGGCTCGCGTGAACCATACCTGCAGCAATCTGAAAAGACACATCTTCTTGCAATACCTCTTTCAATTCTTTGATTTTTGAAAACTTGTTAATCATTGCAGTAACTATTAAACTTTGGTGTTCCTTGTTACAAGCACCCATTACCGCTTTCATCATATTTATATCCTTTATTTTGTTAAGATCATTAATAATCCTGCGGTTATTAATAGTAACATTTTTGAACGATTCGCTCACTAATTTAAGTAGTTCAATTATATTTTCATCTACAGCAAAATCTAATGGTGTCTTTCCATCGTCAGAAAGAGCATTGTATATTGCACCCTTAGATAGCAAAATCAAGACAACTTTTAAATGAGAAAATTTAACAGCATAATGCAATGGTGTAAATCCTTTGTCACCAGTCATATTAGGATTAGCTTTATTCTGTAAAAGAATGTTGATAATTTCATCATAACCTTTCCATGCGGCATAATGTAATGCTGTTCCGTTATGACCTTTCGCTGCAGCATGTTTAGCATTTATGCACGCTCCTACTTTGATGCACTTCTCAACTTCTGAAGTGTTATTACGTTTTACAGCATCAAACAATTTCTTAGTTGATACTAATTTGGTAACAATTTGTGTATTTTTAGCCATATTTACTGGTTCAACATCAAACGAATTAACAATATTGTAAATTGCACCATTTTGCAATAAAACTTCAATAATACTTTCATGTCCATGTAGTGCAGCAATATGCATAGGTGATAATCCGTTATTATCTTGAGCATTAATGTCAGAACCTTTTGATATTAAATACTTTACAACTTCTAACTGACTTCTCATTGCAGCGTAATGCAATAATGTTTGATTAGCCACGCCAAGTTCACGAATACTACAGCCTTTACTAAGGAAAAATTCGACAACATCTTTAAAACCATCTCTGGCTGCAATGTGTATAGGCTTTGAACCAGCAGTATTCCTAGCATTAATATCAGACCCTTCCTCTATTAGGCATTTTACCATTTCTAAGTCACCCCGTTGAACAGCAATATGTAATACTGTCCAGTTATCATTACCCTTAGCATTGATGTCTCTTTTCTTACTTTTCGATAATAAAAGTTTTACACAATCTGGCTGATTATGTGCAACTGCAAGTTCTAAAGCTCTTCTATTCTTTGAATCCTTAATGCTGACATCTGCTCCATTATTTAATAGAACTTTAACAATATCTATACTGTCTTTTTTTCCTACAGCAGAATGTAGCGGTGTACCTTCGGTAGAGTTAGCATTGACATTGGCGCCTTTTAATAATAGAAGCTCAACAGTGTCCTTATAACCTGCTGATACTGCACAGTGCAATGGTGTGATGCCTATATCATTAGTGGCATTAATGTTGGCCCCTTTTGCAATCAAAACATCCACTATTTCCGTTTCACCTCGTGCAGCTGTTAGATGTAATAATGTACTTTCTTTAACGCAGCTTAAATGGATATTAGCCTTGTTATCTAACAAAATTTTTATAATATCTTTATAGCCAAAAAGAACTGCAGATGATAAAGCTGCACCATTAGCTGCATTAACATTAGCTCCATTTGATATTAGAATTTTAACAACTTCCTTACAATTGCTTTCAACTGCAGCAGTTAATGGTGTCTTGTTATTTTCACTTTCGGTATTGACGTTAGCTCCATTTCTTATCAATATCTCAACAAGTTCATTATTCCCATTTTGCGCAGCTATATGTAATGCAGTACTACCAGTATGATCGAAAGCATTAACGTCGGCTTTATTTCTTATTAAAGTATTAACAACATCTTTGTGACCAGCCATAACAGCTGACTGTAATAATGTAATACCTAATTTATTTACGGTGTCGACTTCAGCTCCATTTTTTATTAAAAAAGTAGTTACATCTGTACGCCCGGAAAAGACTGCTATATGTAATGGTGTAATATTGTTATTAGATATAACATTAACTTTAGCTTTATTTCTTATTAGAAGATCAATAATATCTGTATTACAGTTTGCAGCAGCTGTATGCAATGGCGTTATACCATTAATGTTTTTAGCATTTACATCAGCTCTATTTTTTATTAGGAGACCAATAATATCTTTGTTATTTTTCATAACAGCTGCATGTAATGGTATGTTACCTTCAATATCTCGACCATTAATTTTAGCTTTATGTTTTATTAGGAGGTCAACAACATCTGTGTGACAATTCATGGTAGTTATATACAATGGTGTCAAGTTCCTACCATCTTTTAAATTAATTTCTGCTCCATATTTTATTAAAAGATCAACAATTTCCTTATGACCTCTTGCTGCTGCATAATGCAATGGTGTAGCTTCGTTTATATCTTTAGCATTACTGTTGGCACCATGTTCAAGTAGAGAAGTAACTACTTCTAAATGATCACTTTGTACTGCAAAGTGTAGTGCAGTCACACCTTCAATGGAAGCAATATTAATATTGGCCTTATTTTTTAGCAGAATCTTAACAATTCCATCATACCCATCTTTTGCAGCATAGTGCAAAGGTGTACAATTATAGGTTTTATCAGAAACATTAGCATTAGCTCCGTATTTCAACAGAACGTTAGCTATCTCCTCATGACCATTTTCTACGGCACTATGTAATGCTGTATAACCATTAATAGCTCTAACATTAAGATCAGCATTGTTTAAAATTAAAGTATTTACTACTTCTAGATGACCATTTAATGCTGCTGGATGTAATGGTGTTCCCCCTCTATCATTTCTTGCATTAACATTCGCTCCATTTTTTAATAAGAAGTTAACTATCTCCAGATGACCATACTCTGCAGCTATATGTAGCGAAGTAAAACCACCCATAACCTCATTATCATCCACATGTATTTCTTTTTTCAGTAGAATTTGAACAACATTGATATGGTTAGTTTTTACCGCAGAGTGTAAAGGTGAAAAGCCAGAAAAATCTTTAATGTTTGGATCAGCATTATTTTTTAGTAGAATGTCAACAATATTTTTGTTACCATCTTGAGCTGCAATATGTAGTGGAGTTTTGCCATTGCTGTCTTTATTATCAATATATAAATCTGTATTTTTTACAAAAAATTGTACAATATCTCTTCTGTCATATGCAGCAGCAATGTGCAGTGGGCTCTGACTATCACTATTCTTAACATTAACGCTTAAATTATGATCGAGAATAAATTTTAAGACTTCAAGAGAGGGTCCTTTAGCAGCAAAATGTAATGCAGTCCAGAAGTTGAAATCTCTGGCATTGAGATCTGCTCCCTTCTTCAAACAATCTTTTAAATCTTCCAAATTTCCTGCCTCCAACGCAACAAACATTCTTTTCTGATTAGTAATAATAGCTAAACTTTTATTGAGTTTATCTTCTAATTTCAAGGGATCATCTTTCATAAACTTGCCAATCTTTCTCGAATTTTTTATGATATTTTCTGTAGCTAATTTTCTGGCATTCAGAATAACTGCTAGTGAAGGATCCAATACTATGTCAACTAAGGCATTATCATGTGCTAAATGGTTACGCAAACATTTTCCAATTAATAAAGGAGTATTATCATCCAAAGAAAATAGATTATCCTCCAAATAATTCTCTAAGCTACCTAAAATTGACATTATATCCAGAATAAATATTTTCATTACTGTTAGCAATTCTTCCTTTTCTTTATATGAAAAATGTTTTCCAATTAGTTGACCACTTAAATCATTATTGTTTAAAATGATTTTTAATTCAGATAATTTTAATGCAAGCTGATTATGATATTCTTCTTCTGATATACTGTAAGTCTTTTTTTGTTCCTTGATAGGCATAAAAGGATTTTTATTACTTAACTTTTCTTTCAATTTCTCAATCGATTTAATATTACTTGTTTGAAATTCGGCAATATAAAAAATTTGGCAAATTAATCTAGTTATTTCATCATGGTCACCATTTGGTATTCTTGATTTAACACTCTGTGATATTTTCATTGACAGTGTAACAATTTCTTCGATACTAGGATGTTTTATTTCGGAAGCAATTATCTCTAGTGCCTTAGTAACAACAGATTTAAATACTCTACTAGTATTATGATTATTGTTAGTATCATTATAGGACATATGTAAAACAGTTAATATTCCAAATACTTGAACATAATCAATTTTCATGCTTACTGATTTATCTTTGGTGCAACTGATTATGTTATTAATTTTACCAAATAGCTCTTTTTCATAGTCTGTCTTATCAATTACAATATTGCTTAATTCTTCTACGAATTTCTCAAGCTTCACGAGTTCTTTCATTTTGAAGCATTCTGAAGACATTTTATTTAATTCCAAATTATTGAATGGTTCTAAAACTTCCTTCATTTCATCAAAAGTTTTACTACCAACAATTTTTTCTAGTAAAATTTTTATTGCTTTCATTCTATTACTATAAAGAATATCAGTAACCACATCACCGACTTTTTTTATATCATTTTGAATATCAGTAAAAAAATTAATATCTGCATTTTTTTCAATTTCTGTTCTTTTACAGAGTGAGTAAGCATGGGACAATGAATTACGTAAATCTTTAACAACTTCTCTTGTATGTTTCGGTAATGACAGTAAAAAAAGTTCGCTTGTAGTGTTAGATAATTTAGGTGATTCTAAAGTGTTTTTTAAGTATTCGCCGATAACTTGTAAAACTCGTAGAATAATTAACTGTCCTTCCTTTTCTGAACAATTGGTTGATAATGCCAATTTTATATAACCATTTACTTTTTCTAGAGAATAGACGTCCCTAATTTGTTGATAATCATTATATAATTCTTCAAATTCAGGATTATTCTCAATAATTCTTGAAATAACTATATCACGTTTTAATTTTGGGAGATCAGAAATTTTAGTACTATCCATTGTTTCTATATTAATTTTTTCTTCTTCAAGCTTCTTTCCAAAATATTCTAATTGGTTTAATATTTTTTTCTTATTTAATATAGCATTATAAAATAGATTAATTTCTTGTCGTTTAGTGTAAGCAGATACAAAACTGACCAAATAAAATTCCATTTCTTCCCAAGGTAATCTATCATAAGTTGATTTCAACTGCTGTTTTAATATATGAATATTTTGTGCAATAAATTTTGTTAAAAATAGAAACTTGTCATCTACTTTTTCTGTGTTTGAATACTCAGCTTTTAACAAATTAATATTTTCAAGTACCAATTCGATTCGTTTTTTGATAGCATTAAGATCACACCTACAACTTTTTTTCTGTGTAGAAGTATCAGAGAAGAAACGGAGGTTTATTAACTTATCTGCGATAAAAATTTCCATTTCGTCTGACAGTGGTATATACTTCAGTTTCAATTCTTCATAAGCTTTTGATAGAATTGCATCCAATTCATCCGAATGAAAATTAAAGTAATTACCTGGCCATATGTTAATTAACGTATCAAGGAGTTCGACATTACTTGAACGTATAGCATAATAAAATGCATTATGGCATTCATCATCTTCATGATCTGGCAATATAATGTTTCTTTTAGTACCCATGAATAGAACATTTAGAATTTTACTATCATTATCAAATAAGTACTTTAGTATCTCTTGTTTATTTTGCTTGCAGGCTAAAATAACTAGGTTAGTGTTCCTAATAGGATTGTTAGGATTATTGTAATAATCTTTTAAATTTAATCCATCTTTCATCTGGCTTGCGTATGTAATTAAACATCGTAAATTTTTAAAGTCATCAATACTGCCCTCTGATACTGCTTTTTCAAGTTTAGCAAAAATCTGAAGAAATAGTTCTGCGGTTTGTGCTTTGTCATAGTTGAGTTTTCTATATTCTCTTCTGAATTCTTCTTTCGACGTATATGAGCTTGATATAAACTTTTTATTTTTGCGGCAAGAACTAACTTGCTCTTCAGATATTTTTGCAGCTTCCATTATTTATACTGCTATTAAAACAATAAAGTTAATTTAATGTGACAAAAATGAAAGTAATATTATTTGCAAATAAAATATCTTTCAGACTCACTCAAACACTTACTCAATGTTGTACTCAACAAAATTAACAAAACTCTGAATGGTACACATAAAACAAACTAACAAAACTTCAAGTTCAAGGAATTATATCTAATATTGACGACGATAAGATTATATATAGCAATCTTTGATTACTGACGTACTTTTTCCTTATAGCCATGATTATTCGGTTATTTCCCACCAACGTTGTGCGAGTATAACATTATTTGTGACTCATAATTTGAGATATCTTGCAATGACGCTATCAAAGTAAGACGTATTAAACTTTTATATTCTCGAGTTTACAACTACATATAAGATTGTTTTAATCAAATCACTGTAGTTCGAATTACACAGAGATCAAATTCGAAATTGCGAATGTGTAAAAGATAATATTTTGCCGAAGTCATTTCTTACGTGATCAAATACTTGAATCTACGTATGTTCTTTCTACGGATATTAGTATAAATAATCAAATTCAAATGAGAAATAAAATAATTACAGTACGAGTAGTTAAATAATTCATACTATTTGAACAGAAAAAAAAAAACAAAACAAATATGACATTAACCTTCGTCATGTAACTCTAGGTGGAGCTACAGAAGCGGGAAGAATCGTGCAAAGGATCATGTAAATGCAACTAAATTTCCAAACTTGAAAATTCGAGAACTGCGTTATAAAATTTGAAACGAATTATAAGAAAAAGGAAGCAGAAAGTTCTATGATAATTATTTGATATACCATGTCGTATATTAAGCGTCCAATTAAGCAGACGAACTTCACCTTTGCATCCAGAAGAGAAGATACTCCGGCGCGATGCTCGTAATTAATTAGCACACGTTTATAATACACGGCCAGGAAATTTTGAGTCGGCTACCTATCGTCTGTTTATGGAACAGTGTGGTATTACGAAACAACTTACTTCCTGAAGTAATTAGTCTCGAAGCAATTAGTACCTTTATACCGGGTATTATCATGAAAGTAAGAGCCGGCCTCGTATATCATTCGAATCAACGTTGGAGTCGAATTTACGAGGAGAGACATCGTTGAAAAGTCTGCGTTCATTTTACGAGGCTTTCGATCAAAATTATAACAGTGACGTTTGCTATAACGAACGATATTTTTCATTCTTTTGCTTGAAAGCTGATTGATGTTGCTCATTTATAAACTATAGTTTAACTGAACGCGATGTCAGCGATAAATTATTATTTTAAAAATAATACACGATGTTTCTGTAGAAAGGTTTCGCAAATGTCCTGTGATTTAAATAAACGATAATTTTATTTTGATACTTTGGGCAGGATTATTTCAAATGTTTATAATTCACAATTCATATACGCGATTAAAAATAAGAAGCGATTTTTTAAATTCTACATTGTAATTAAAAATTATTCACGTAATTAACTATCAAAGCTTACTAAAACTTTTTGAGTTTGGCAACCGTAAAATAGTAGACCATGTCCAAAATAGATTGCGTTACGCGAATCTTCTGTAATTAAAAGTAACGAATAAAATTATAGAAACTAAAGTTAAAATTTTGAAAAAAAATGAAATGCGGAAAAACGTTCATAATTTCTTCGCAATTATTTTCCATGTTGCAACAGTATCAAAACAATAATCATTCATCTCGTTTCAACCAAAAAATGGTTGAGCTATACCAATATCGAGAAAAAGAAAGAAGAACCATTGTTCTTACCACTGCCGGGTATGTACAGGTTCAGAAACAGGCAGTCCTCGCTCTGATTGGTCAGGAACATGTACAAACGCTTCAGCTGGTGGTACCTGTCGAGGGGCATTTGCAACAAAGCAACTGTGTCATTGCGAATGTCGGGAAAGTGCTGCGGGCAAACAGCGCCGAACGAATCCGCCAGCTTGATGCCGTCCCAGGGGATCGGCGAGATCGGCGCTCGAAAACGTAAATCTCCTACGGGAGGTGCCGCGTACGGTATACCTCGAAACACTTCCACGGGATCTAGGTGTTTGCTGTTGAACTCCTAAAACAGAAAACAGAAACGTGATCAATCGCCATACGAAAATAACAGACTTCTTCCTGGCGCGTTTCGAAATTTAGACGGATGGGAATTTCGAAATTTAGGAACAGAAATTCAACCTCTGCATTTGCAAATTTTCGAGGCAATTTATTGGAAGATTAAATATTTGTGAACTTGGGGTTTCAATATTTCAAAGTTTGAAGTTGAGCTTTTAAAAACTTCGAAATGGGAACGTGGAAAATTCTTTGTACATCATTTTTATAGTTTAAAACTGTTCGAAGTTGAAAGCTATTTTATATGGAAGGAATATACAGTTATCCATCACGATGCCAGTGGTAAAAAAAAAATTTGCAACGATTTTGTAAAAGGAAATATATGAAGGGTAGAACGAGAGGAGAGAGAGTTGAAGATAATCGCGCGGGCGTATCAACAGAAATATTGAAGAGAAATCAATGGTACTGCGACCAGGGAAATCGAGGGTCTCCCGAGGATAAATAAACGCGTCAACAGGCTTGCTTCATAGGCATTTTCACGAACGACCACTGACCGTCAGCGATGTCGACAGGTGAAGGTCGTTAATTTTTAACGGGCTCGAAAGCACGCAAGCGAACCAGATTAAATCACCAGGGAAAACGATTTTTAAATATTTTCCCGTGCTATTTTTTTCCTCTCTTCTTTTTTCTCGTTGCGAGATTGCTGGACCACAATTCCTGTCGTAATTATTGCTTTCATCGTTGGAAAATCAACGCGACATATACGAAATTCTCGATTACGAACTCCAAAAAATTACTAAAATACGCTTCGGCTTTATTACATCAAGTATAAAATTTGACAAACGTGTAAAAACTTTCGGCGTCTTTTGGTACTGGTTTGTTCTAGATTTATCAGAAAAAGTTTCATCGATGATTGTATTCTAATTAGGGCAAAGTATCCTAGCGATAAGGGCAAACGAAAGAATTTATTCGAGTAGGCAGCAAGGGAATATTATAATTACAGAGCGTTGGAGAGGGGGCAGAAATAAGGCCAGAGGGTTGAAATTTTTTCGCATCTTGGCTTACTCTCTTTATTATTCCTCGGGTAACATCACAGGCCCTCCCGTTAATGGGAATTCGTGATTTTGAACTCGATGCAGGTTCCATCGTCGTTCTTGAACGAGTTGGGAGGGAAAAGGACTTTTCCACGAGGCACCTGGCTGCTGCAATTAACGTCGACGCGTACCAAACGAGATTTATTAGCTCTCACGGTATAATTGCTTCGAAGAAAGCCTGGCGAATGGCAGTGTTTTCTTTTTCTGCGCAATTACGTCTAACGAAAGCAATTATCGAGTTTCGTTAGCAGCTGGGATCGCTTCGTTTCACGCGGGTTTATATTGCTCTGATTGACTGGCGATAGAAAATGGGAGGGTTATGGCTAACCATTTTATTTTTTTTAACCTAAATATTTTTAATCTTCTCAAGCTCCGAAACTTGCTTTACAAATACCTGAATGATATTTTCGAGTCGTCAAACTAACAAGGTTTTGAAGATCCCAAGTTTTTGAACTTTCGAATGTTTAAATTAAAAAAATTCCTAAATTCTCGAAATCTCGCAACAAATTTAGAGCCGAACTATCCAATATCTGAGAAAAAAGGTATAATATCGTAGTCGAACCCTGCGCCAAATACCCAATTCCGGAGCCGAAACCAATAAAATCCGCATCAAGCTATCTTTCTCGACGATCCTCCATAACCACCCTCCCTCCTCAAGATGGCGTCCCGCTTTCACGAAATAACGAAGAGCATCCGATCCCTCGGCAACTTGGTCGTTATCCCATGACACACGAGTTCTAGGAACGCCTCCCGATGCCTCTTCCCCGGGAAAATTCGTCGAACATTTTCATTTTCCGTGGTCGTTTACCGGCCATAAAGTCCACGGTAGGGCGACAGCTGTCGCGATTCCCTGTGTCGCGGACAATTGGCATGTAAACTGCTAAACATTTTATCATGCGCCATTGTTGGCGTGTGCTGCTCCCGAAGCCGGCCAAAGCGTATACAATGTCCATCGTTCCGGGGGCCGACGTAATGTCATCGTTCCGTAATTATGGTGGCATTACCGTGAGCGGCCATTATTATTGCCAGATTGTACACGCGTCCACCTACCGGCTGTTTGACGACCGGTGAACTGGCGTAACCGTAATTACCCCGTGATTAAGGCAACGCGATCGTAGGATGAAAAGCGTAATTAGTACGGGAGTTATGAAAAATTCGTTATGGGAAAGGGCAACAAACAAACTTCTTACCCAACTTCGATGGAGGTTCGGGCGTTAAAGCTTCTGTTCCACTCTTCTAAGCCTCATCTTCCGAGATATGAAACTAGACTTTTTGGGGGGTTGAAATACAAGAAAGATGGCCATAAAGTAACTTTATATTATTTAGTTCAACGTTTAGATGTACGGCTGTGGGACTTTGGAATGAGCTTGGGTCCTAGCGGATTTTTGAACCTTTACACTTGAGGGATTGTTGGAAATTTGGGATCCTAACAAAACTTGTAATGTCTGTTCCTTAAAGACTGAACCCACCAGTGACCCGTAGAAGTTTGCGAAGTCCCACTCTACATCGGATACGATTTCATATTCCCGCCATTGCAATAAACTTGATAAAAACAGAAATAAAACGATGAAACGTAGCGAAGTTTCGATGGTTTGTTCTTTGGAAGAGTGGAATTTCACGATGCGGCAGGGTGCACGATTTTTCTTTCTTTCAAGAGAGCATTAGCGGAAAATTGCGAAGCGTAGCGAGAAAAACGTAGCTTCTCCATAAACTAAGAACTAGCCTCTCGGATTTTCTAGCCGATTTATTTATCGTCGTGGCCCAGATCGGGCTGTTTAATTTTTAAACACCGCCGCTCGAGAGTATGCGAATGCGTTATGAGGTTCAAGCCGCGTTAGGAGCGTGCAATTTTTTCCTACCTTCACTCGCGCGTTAACGCGAGCTTTCACGTTTTTCCGACATTTTTTTGCCGTTAATCGTCGACGGGACAATGGAAGTACGCGCGCAATGTTGGCCTTCGGATTAGGACGCAATCTTCAAAATATTTAAACGTGTCGGAGCTTTTATTAATTCGAGTGAAACGGTAGTCTTTGGTGTATGTTTGAGTCAATGCTCTATCGCTGTCTGACTGTTCTGGGTTTATACTACTGAAATCTACCTTTCGGAAACGTTGTTTGAAAATTTGGGAATTTGGGGACTTAAACACTTAGAGATTTGGGGATTTAGGGATTTGGGAATTTGAGATGTTGGGAATTCGGAAAAGTGTGTATTTGGAAATTTAGAGATTTGCAGATGTAGAAATTTAGGGATTTGAGGATTTGGGGATTTGAGGATTTAGAGATTTTGAGGCTTAGGAATTTAGAGATTTGAGGATCTAAGAATTTGGCAATTCGGAAATTTATGAATGTATGAATTTGAGGATTTAGGGATTTAGGGATATAGGATATAGAGATTTAGAGATTTGGGGTCTGAGATGTAGAAGTTTAAGGATTTGAGGATTTGTGTGTTTATAGATTTAGAGATTAAGTAATTTAGGAATTTGCAAGTCCAGGATTTTTTAGAACTTAAAAAATTTGAAATTACCGGAATTAAACAATAATTTCAAATATAAATTTGAAAAGTCACGCATCCTACAAGTAAAAACATTCGCCTCTCATCCATTAGGTTATCGATCCGCGTCTCGCTACAACTTGCTTGGAAGTTCCAGTTAGATTTTTGCATAGATAACGACGTAATCGATGTTGTAAAACGACAGACACACCCTGTGTGTATGTTCTTCTTGTTCCCGGCGGCGGGTAACGGTCAATCGCGCGAAATGGAGCGGACCAGCCGCACGAGGAACGAGTCGCGTCGTGTTACAACGTAATGTAGAAGTCCAGCAGGCGTCCCGGGCGAAAAACTTTTCTCGTTATCCATCCATCCAGCGGGACTGGCCAAGCTAAAAACGCCCTGTAAATTACGGGACCGCAGTTCGTCCGGAACGACCGCACGTTCATCCTTCCGCGCGACTTGTTCTACGTCAAATCGCCTAAAACTTCTCATGATATTTATCGATTTCGCAGTCGCGGTCTTCTCGTTACATGATCGGAAGAGATAATTATTCTGTGTTTCCTGGGAATAGGAGAAAACAGAGATCTAGGGAAACAAGGTTCTGGAACAATGAAGTACTAGGGAAACGAGGAACTGGGAGAGGAAAAATGTAGGGACTGGAAAAATGGGGAGATGTAGGAAAATAGAGATCTGGGGAAATGGAGAATCGAGCTGATGGAGATGTGCAGAAATAGGGTGATGGACAACTTGATTAATGGATATAGGCAAATAAAGATATAGGGAGGTGGCAATTTTTAAAAGTGTTAATCTAGGGAAATAGAGATCTGGGGAAATAGAAAACCGAGAAGATGGAGATCTAGAGAGATTCAAAACTTCAGAAATGAAAATCTAGGGAAATAAAGATCTGGGAAGATGGAAAATTTGAGAAATGGAAATTTGGGTAATGGGGTGGAAACTAAGAAGATGGAAATCTAGGGAGATGGAAAACTTAAGAAATGAAAATCTGGGGAAATAGAAATCTAAGGAGATAGAAAACTTGTGAAACGAAAATCTAGGAAAATAGAAATCTAAGAAGATGGAAAACCTGAAAAATTGTAATCTAGGGAAATAGAGATCTAGCGAGATGAAAAACCGAGAAGCTGGAAATCTAGAAAAATGAGGAACTGGGAGAAAAATAGAGATCTAACTAAATATTTAAAGAAATGATAATCTATGCGGAGATCCAAATAGAATTAGTGTTCATAGAAATAAGTAGAAATCTAGGGAATTAGTGAATTTAAAAGAATTGCACTATTATCCGCAACAAAGAGTAATTGTTTCACACCGTGATATTCCGTTTATATTAACCGTGGAAAGTTAAGTTTAAAAGGCAAGTTTGCCGTCGAAAGTTCCGAGTCACGAAAAAGGAAAGAAATTTTCCCTCTGAATTTTCCACCCGCTTCTCTGCTTCTTTCTTTCGCCCGCCTTCCACGTTCAAGTTTACCTTCGTTGAGAAAACGTTCTTAGACAGGTAGCCGTGTTTTGTCAGGAAACACAGCTTTGAACGAATTAAAACCGTCTGATTGAAAGTACTCGAATGATCAGTCCAATTTCCGAGCGTCTTACGCTTCCGAACTTTCTTCGGCCTTTTTCTTCGAACCATATCGAACAACTTACAGCTCGTTTATAGTCGTTTATGGAAGAAAAGTATAGCTGTGTATCGAAAGTGTTATTGCTAAGTCAGATGCAGACTTGCAAATTACAGGATTTGAAAATTTGTACACGTTGAAATTGTAAGTCGATCAGGAAAAATTGAAAAGGTGAATGATTTCGAGTTCGAAAGATTTGATGCATGAAGCTATAAATTTTCTCTACAAAGTATACTATGTTTAAAAAAATCTTGATAAGATAGTAGATGTGGGGGTCAATTTCGGTTTCGATCAAAGACTGTCACGTTTCCTGGGACCTGTTTGTCGAGCGAAACCCCTCGAACGTCCATTGAGCGACAATTGATCGGCAACTAAGATGTTCGTATCGGTAAAATTTTTCGGACAGCAGTTCTCGCGTGCTTCGATTCATATTTCCAATGCATCGGATATTCAAACCCTCTCTACCAGCCAATCGTTCGAGTTCGATAGCCTTGCTATGGTTAAAACGGGAAGAATCGATATACTCGAATATTCCATGAATATACCGGAGAAGATTTCCGGATTTAACCTAACGACACTCATCTTGTCGGGAATTATTTATTCGATTGGACGCTCGTTTTCTACTTCGGAATAAGGTTACTTTTACTCGTATTATCGAAACTGGGCATAGCCTAAGAATATAGGGATTTGAAGACATATAGGTATTTAACGACATAGGTATTTAGGGATGCAGGGATTTAGGGATACAAGGATTTATGGATACGGGGATTTAGGTATACAGGGATTTAGAATTATGGGAATTTAGGGACACAACAATTTAGAGACACAGGGATTTAGGGACACGTTGATTTAGGGATACAGGGATCTAGGATTTAGGGGCATAGGGATTTAGGGACGCAGGTATTTAAGGATACAAGGATTTAGGAGTACAGGGATTTAGAAATACAGGGACTTAGGGGTATAGGGATACATGGATCTAAAGATACAGTGATCTAGAAACACAAATATCTAGAAATACAGGAATCTAACAATATTTCCACATTTTTAATACACTTCACTACAACGTAAAGTAAACGAGAATAAATAGTAAATACGAAATCATCATGAATAACCACAGTGAATTTCGCTTGATTGTTCGAAAAACGACACAACTATAAAATACCAAAAACCATCATTATTTATGCACAACCTTAACGTTCTCTCATTAGACCGTTTTTTCGATCTTTCCATTGATCATTCGCTCACGTAAAGATCGATATTCGTAGGTGAATTTTTAAACGAAAGAAAAATCGAACTTATTTATAGCGAGCGTCTGCAACAGGAACGATATCGAGTTAACGTCGAGTGTTTCGTTCGTGTCACTCCCCGTTAAAGCGACGATTTAAAATTCAGAAATGGTAATGCTTTAACACGTCGCGAGAACGCGGAAAGCGCGTTTTAAAACTTGCAGAAGTGGTTCGATAAAAGATTGAAAGAAAAAAAGAGGAGGAGAAAAGAGCTGTTCGATAACTCGCGGATACTTTCGCGAGAACGAAATTGGCTGTCCGTTTCCGTCACGATACGGATTGCCTGTAAAATCATTCGACGCCCATCGATCCTTCTGCATCCCCCAACCCCCTCCCTCTTGTCGATATGAATATCTATTAAACGCAATTCATGTCTACCACCTGGCTGGCCGATTGTCGCAGTAAACGTCAGAACCGGTTCGTTTTTGCTGGTTGATTGACGTTTCTCAAATGCGACATCGATATTCCCTTTTTGAATCGTTCACGACCACGTTTAAAAAATTTCCTTTCAAAAATCCTACTCTATGCTACAGTCGAAAATATGGAGGTTTATATCGAGGCAAACTCGATGTAGATTTCTAGATTATCGAAGTCGACCATTTTGGACGTTTTAAATGAGTAAATTATAAATGCAAGTTTGGGAATTTTAGTTTTTCGAATTTTTATGGTGTGAAAGTGAATGTGCGTTTGCAGATCTGGGAATTCAGGAATTATTAGATTATCGAATTCCTATATCATCAAATCATCAAATTGCCAAATCCACGGGTTATCAAATTACTACATTAAACCCTGAATTATCAAGCTGCAAATTCACAAATTCAGAAATTTTCATATTGACGAATTGTTAGTAATTAATATTGACGAAAAGTTAGTAAATTCCTAAATGCTCAAATTCCCAAAGTACCAAATTCCTAAATTACCAAATTCTCAAATTTCCAAGTTACCATTTAACAAATTCCCAAAGTACCAAATACACAAAGTACCAAATTCCCAAAGTACCAAATTCCTAAATTACCAAATTCCCAAGTTACCAAACATTAAGCTCCCAAGTACCAAATACCCAAACACCTAACTTATCAAATTCCCAAATCCCCAAGTTCCCAAATCGAATTCCCAAGTTTTCAAATTAGATTCCCCAATCCCCGAATTAGATCCCCAAATCCCCAAGTTAGACCTCCAAATCCCCAAGCCCCAAATTCTTCAACTTCACACCACCAAAAAATCCCCCCTGAAATCCTGCCATTAAAACTAATAACTCTCCATCGCCACAATCATCTCTGCTTCATCCCAATACATACATTAAATACGTATGTGTAAAAAATAGAACCCAACCCAACATCCTCCATTAGCTATCTCCTCAGCATCGTAAAGCATTCATCCCGGTATCGATGTTGGCCCGATGAAAAACAAAGAGCAGCTTCTAAAATCAATATTCGGCATCCAGAAGCTGTTCGTTGGTTCGAGTCGGGTCCTCGTGCAACGAAGAGGAAGAAAATCGATACATACCTGAAGAATCCCTCGTATCTGTCCGCTCTTGGTCTCGACGATGCGCGAAGCGTAGCGGATTTGTGTGGCAGCCCGGGATCCCTCGTGGCCGATCAGCAGGATCACGACAACGATCAGGATCAGGTAGCTGGTTGATTTTCTCAAGGACCTCGTGGCCAGCGGCCTCTTCTTGGCCGCCGGCTGGCATGGCAAGAGCATGACAGCATTTGCTGGCGGCCACTCGCAGCGACGCCAGCACCATAACCGTGGAAAGCGACTTTTGCCACGGCTCGAGTTCGCCCAACAAGATCACCGCGAGAAGTCCTGCATTTCACAAGGGATATCGTTCAGGACATAGGACAGGGTATTCTAAAGGCAGCAAAAAGAAAGGTACTGATAAAAACCAGGTACAAGGACTGGCTAGTGTTTTTGGGCGACGACATGCATAGGGGTACATAGGGGCTAATAAGTGTTAAATTAATATTTAATATTTAAATAAGATGTTAAATATTAATAGACGTTAAACACGTTAGATATTGATTTAACACTTAAGTAATGCGCTAATAAGGGTGCTTCTTGGGGCTGATAGAATTGTGTTGATTTTTGGAGAGCACATTTCTTATGTTTTTGTTTAAATAAACTATTATTATATTATAGTATTAGTTCTTTATAGTCTTCAAGATCTCGTTACACGTGGATTAATATACAATTCAAGGTTACAGATCATGCTATCTTCAAATGCTTTGTACCATCAATCTATATGTTTGAGCAAGTTTTATAACAATTTTTGTGCTTCCAGAATAATTATCAAAAATTTTAAAACCATCTTGAACGAATTTTATAAAGAAGATATTTTACCTAAAACTAACCCTCCAATTTCCCGATAATATCGATGCATCTCTTGAAATAATAATTATCGCAAGGAAATAAGGTTAAGAAAGCAAGGTGGAAATGTAGGAGGAACGATCTCGGAGACATTTTCTCCGAAAATATTCCATACGTTTCGCCGAGAGGGTAAAATTGCATCCGGATGTACCTTAGCGTCGTCACCGGAAGCTACGTTGTAGAAATATTTTCAATCAGCGCAGCCACGGTTTCCGAGCTGTTTCGTAGGCAATCCAAGGCGGCGTCGACGAATCGCTTGGTAACTTCGTTATGCAAAACGATGCTTCCCGCTTTTCTGGCCCGCGGTGAGACCGGTCCTCCCTTCTGCTCTTCTTTTTCCTTCCCTTTCGACCTTCCCTTTCGGCTGCAAGTTAAATTGCACTCAAAACATCCCTCGAACGAGAGAACACAGAGGCTCCTGAATACCGTCCCGTTTTCATGAACGTTATTTTTACTGGACCGCTAACTTTGCCCCGTTTTTGATGCACGGCTCGAACGATCTGAAATTAAAAGAAACGAAGTCTTTGTTAATCCTTGGGTAACGCTTCGCTGTTTAGGTTTCCGACCCTTTCGTATGCAAATGCAGATTTTTTAAATTACAATTAGTTTCTACGGTGGAGTAATTTATATAGCACACATTTGTAATTTTTTAGTTTTATATTTCTTTTATATACAACTTTTAATTCAAATTCTTTTGAATATATTTATATTTCCAAATCTCAAAGAAGTCCTGTCCGAATTTTGAAATGCTAAAATTGATATGCCCACCTATTTAACCGATTAAAATCGAAATAAAAGGGACTTGGAGATTGTTTCATGTATCATAAAAATTGTAACAAGAATCTTCACGCAACATCAAGGAAACATGCGATCTAAACGAAGTCCGAGATATCAGTTTGAAATTGATGAATTTCACGCCCGCACACCAGCCTAAAGATCGAAGATTGCGCGAAAATAATGAATATATTTTCACCATGCAACCGTGCTTCGCTCGGTTTAATACTCGTCGAATAAGGTAGCAACAAATTTAAATCATGAGTTTACAAAGTTTAGACGTCCGACGCGGCAATCTTCCTCGGCTCCAATTTCGCTCGAGGCTCATTCAATCTCCGAGATGATTCTCCTGGATTGTCCGCTTTAAAGATTTATATCCGCAACACCATAAGCTCCAGCAACGATTCGCGCGCACCTACTCGAAATTAACCTTTTCTAATACCGTATGAACTCCATCATTTTTCAATCATTTTCTAGAAATTATTTTTCAATTCCATTCATTTTTAAACTTTCTGAAACCTTCTTTGGAAATTTAGGGATTATGATTATTTAGGTATTTATGGATTTAGGGATTTAGAGATTTAGAGATTTAGGAATTTGGAAATTTGGGGTTTTTGGGACTTGGGGATTTGGGGATTTGGGATTTGGAAATGTGAGGTTTGGAACTTGGGAAATTTGGTAATTTTCGGATTAGGGGATTTAGGAATTTAGAGATTTGAGGACTTAGGGATTTAGGGATCTAGGGATCTAGGGATTTACGAATTTAGAATTCTTAAAATCTAGGGATTCAAGATTTGAAAATTCGGGAGGTTGAAATATTTTAGAATCTTTTTAATTTCGAACGTTATGAAATGTCGAAAATTCGAAAATTTAAGAATTCATTGAGATTATAATTCCAACTAACATTTATTGAACTTGAAAATATTTTATTTGTAAAACATTACAAAGAAAAATTTAGAAATATTCGATTTACCCTAATCAACTCCATCCCTCGTGAAACGTAAATATATTCGTAGATTCGGTGAGAAATATGATTTAATATGTGAACGAAGCACACCGTTATATTTATCGCATCGGGCGTCAATAAATGATAACCGAAATTTCAGCACACAGAAATTATTAATCTTTTTAAACGAACGCTGCTCAACGCCGAATGAATTTTCATCGAAACGAAATTTTAATTATAGAGAGGCTCCAAACACACACTCATCGACGGCTACATTCAACGCACACGTTCTCATTTATTTTCGAAACACGTACTTGAAATCTCGCGCTTTAAGTTTTCGTTTCGAAGTGTTAGCTTTTAATTAAAGAACACAATGTGCATCGTTCATCATCCTTGTTGCATAAAACGTGAAAAGACTTTTTCAATTAATAACGCGTTAATATCAATCAAACATCGTCGCCGTTAAAATGAATGAAAATCTATCAAAATAAATGGATTACAAACACTTAACGCCAAACGGTATACACTGTAAAATAATATTTCTTTCCGTGGCATTTTTCTTCGGTTTAAAGAAAAATCATCGTACTCCGAGTTGGTAATTCTTGCGTGCTCATTGAAAGTTTCAGATAAGTAAGATTATAGTCGCATTTAAGTTAAAAGTTGGAAATGAATGAACGAGGTGTAACACGATTTAAGGCCGTTATTCATGTCGCTAACGAAACGATTTGTCAACTTTATCGTTAACGCGACTCTGTAAAAAGTTCCGCGGCTTTTTAAGCTTCGTTTCGCGATAAAAAAAATGTCGCGTGTCTTCGTGGCGTTATTTTAACGCGAATTTGGTTTTCCCGTGCACGATACTTGTCGCATTTTAATAATTTCCATTCATACTTTAATAGTTTCTAGTTGGGTCGACAGAGTATCCCCTCAGAGTTTTCTCGGATTTTCGCTCAAACAGCCAACACGTTTCTCTCCTCGAACAGAGAAGCTGAAAAAGCTTTTTGATGTTCGCGAAAACAATCTCCTCCGTGGGGGATCAAGTTAATGATTCTTGTTTTCTCGAAGAACGTGTAAGGAAGCATGTAAAGAGGGGCTTAAAGCTTTGATTTTGAGGAAATTCCTTCTAAAAAGCTGGCTGGTGCAGGAGGATAATATTCTTTCGAACGTGATTTAATCCCTTCAAAGTGAATCTTCTCGAGTTAATTTCAAATTAATTTTTTCCCGAGTTAATTAACGTTGGAATTTTCCTTCGATTAATTTTTGTTTTTTCGCCTGCGGTACCTGAGAGTTCGAAGGTGATCAGTTTTCAAAGCTGTCTCTCATCGGATTTAATCAATTTAATTGATCCAACTTTTATGTTTTCTTTGCTGAAGGTATTAGAGAAATATTTTAAGTACGATACTTGCTAATTACTTAATTAAAATAATATTCGTTAACTTATAGTTGGGTGAAGGACATTTTAATATTCTTAAAGTCTTAATAACAAGTACTTTTATCGATTATTAATAATTCAGGAAACAAATCGCTTAAATACTTTTATAGTGACAAAATAACATACATAATTCTATTAAAAGAAAGTAATGCATAATAAACATATTTTTAATTGACCAAATAATGAAAGTTATTTCAATTAAACAGGAATTATAAACGTAAGTAACCTTCACTTGTTTCCTTTACTACTCTGACCAGTTGCAAATTTTTCCACTAAACAAATGAATTGACTTCTGCAAAAATTCAAATTGGGTTGAATTAATTTTAACAAATTATTCTGTTTCAAAAGAAGATCGAATATTGTTAATATTCGCTATATAAACATTCCATTTTACTTTTCTTATTTTGACGAGGGTAGTTCAGATAGCACGAGGTTCGCAACACAATAGCGCTAAGAGCTGGTGGGGATAACGTCGGTTACAAAGAAGAAATGCGTATAAAATAAAGATTATTACATGTGATTATATGTATTTAATTTTATCATCAGTTTTATAGTTCCTTGGTTTTGAAGTTTTATTTCTTTGATTCATGTGGATCAGTTGAGCTTTTATAACATCGTTATACTGTAAGATCAACTTATTTTGCACACGTTTATATTGGAAATAATTTGTTTTACTTTCTTATGAAAATTTGACCGTTAATGTTCAGATACATAATTCACTTTTCATGCACACTACAGGTACTTTCTGAAGATTTTTATGTGTTACTACAAATTATTGCATACCAAAGAGTAAATAAATAATTCTTTTATATTAAAGTAAGTCTTCCTTTCAAAATTATTTTACTATAATACTAAAGTTATTTTAATTTCTATCATATTGAATTTTTTTATTTTAATAGCGGTGTAAATAATGGAGGCTGCGAAAGCATCTAAACAGCAGGCTAGTTTTTACCAAAAAAATAAAAAATTTATATCACGTTCCTATGTATCGAAAGAAGAGTTTGCAAGAGAATATATGAAGCTCAACTATAAAAAAGCAAAAGCTGAAGAACTGTTTCTTCTGGTTTTTATTGAACTTGAGAAAGCGGTATCACAGGGTAACATTGATCATTTAAAAAGATTAAGCTCTTTAGTTGATTACACAAGCGAGATCAAGGATAAAGTAGCATTGAAAGATTATTATGACAATCCTAATAATCCTATTAGAGACACTAACTTAGTTATTTTAGCTTGTAAACAAAATAAACAGGAGATACTGAAATACTTATTTGATAGTACTAATAAAGTTTTACATAATTTATCAGTGGATATTGGAAGAAGTGCTATATTACCAGGTAATACAGATGAAACTGGCCATAATGCATTTTACTATGCCATACGTTCAGGTAATGTTGAACTCCTTGATACACTAATTAACAAATGGCCAGATAATTACTTTAATTCTCATTCAAATGAATTGGATGAAATTCTCTCAAGAGTTTACAAAGAACTGAAGTTGAAGAATGTACCATTGTCGTATGAAATAGAAATTTTTGTCGTAGATAAGTTAATAGACCTACGTTTCTTCACTGATACTTCTGAACCAGATAATAGTTGTAGATGTGATCATAATAATATCAAACAACGCATTGAATTGGTACTTGAAAATATTAATTTGTTAAAAGCTGAGTATTCAAATACAGAAAAAGTAGATGAAAAGTTTTTATTCATAACAAAATTTATTGCACAAAACATTCATACATTAAAACAGCAGTTGAAATCAACTTATGATAGATTACCTTGGGAAGAAATGGAATTTTATTTGGTCAGTTTTGTATCTGCTTACACTAAAAGACAAGAAATTAATCTATTTTATTATGCTATATTAAATAAGAAAAAAGTATTAAACCAATTAGAATATTTTGGAAAGAAGCTTGAAGAGGAAAAAATTAATATAGAAACAATGGATAGTACTAAAATATCTGATCTTCCAAAATTAACACGACATACAGTTGTTGCAAACATTATTAACGATTGTCCTCAGTTTGAAGAATTGTATACTGATTATCAACAAATTAGGGACATGTATACTTTAGAGAAAATGAATAATTATATAAAGTTGGCATTATCAGTCTATCCTTCAGAGATGGAGGGAGAGATAATTATAACAAGAATCTTACATGTTTTTAGTAAATATTTAAGAAATACTTTGGAATCTCCTAAATTATCTGACACTATAAGCGAACTTCTTCTATTAACATTACCAGAGTATGCAAGAGAAGTTGTTATAGATTTGCATGATTCAGAATCTTGTGTTTATTCGCTTTCTCAAAAAATAGAGATCGAAAAAGAGGCAGATATTGACTTCTTTGTTGAAATCCAAGATGATATTGAGGAAATTAGTGACATTATTTCTGATATTCTTTGTGACAACAAAATGAAAATGATCAGAATTCTTCTAAAACGAATTGTTAATAGTCAAAATTTAGATGAAATAAAAGAAGTTATGGCAGAACTTAACAATATCAAACTGGATAAAATGGGTCTAGAAGGTTTTAAAATGGATGACCATGAGAGACTGGAGATCTCGATTCAAAGCTTGAGGGATACTATACTTTACAAGACAGATTATGAAAAAGAACTGTTTAATAAAATTGGTAGCATAATCAATTTTGCAAGAACTAAATTAAATGCATTAGAAACTAACTATATTCAAGGGTTTGGATCATTAAAGTTCTTACGTATTGTCTTCAATGATAATAAGATTAATTGCAATGTTGCTGAAGGGTTGAAATTCTTTGTTAGTAAAATATTAGAGAATATTGCTCCCGAAATAAAAACGCACAGTCTTAAAGAAATAGCTGAACTATCAATGAAAATCTTTAACAGTGTTACATCAAGACTAGAAGATGACTATCATATAATGGGTGACGAAATAAAGAAATCATTCCTCGAAATTTTTTATATTGTTGAAATGAGAATAGATGATGTCCACTGGATTAGGACATTACGTGAAAAGTTAATTGAAGATAGTTATTCTATATCTATGTATGAACAGAAGAAGACATATACTGCAACAGAACAAGAATGTAATATTCAGCTTAAACTAAAATTAGATGAGTTGAAAAGCATTTTAAACAAGAATGCATTAAACAATCGCTTAATTGACACATGTTCTTCCTACAAGGAAGATGACAAATTACAAGTAGTAATATCAACCCTCGTATTGGATGTAATGTCAATTTTAGATAACTCAGAAAATTATTTGGAAGACAATTTACTATTTTTAGACGATGACACTCCTGTATTGACTGGGAAATGTTTGTATAACTACTTAGCACATGATAATCCCTTAGTTGATGTATTACTACTTGATCCATCAATATCCGCTATTCTAAATGCTAGAAAACTAAGTACAGAGAATATAATTGGGAATACAAAAAAAATTGGTAATTCTCTGAAAGACGATCCCTCCAAATCAAAAGATAAACTCGATGAAAATTTAGCTATTATCGATAATCAAAAAAGGATGTTTGATGCATTGGAGGCAGGAAATTTGGAAGATTTAAAAGATTGTTTGAAGAAGGGAGCAGATCTCAATGCCAGAGATTTCAACTTCTGGACTGCATTACATTTTGCTGCTAAAGGACCCTCTCTTGAGGTCATAAAATTTATTCTCGATCATAATTTAAGCGTTAATGTTAAGAATAGTGATAGTCAGAGCCCACTGCACATTGCTGCTGCATATGACAGAAGAGATATTGTACAATTTTTTGTAAAAAATACAGATTTATATATTGATAATAAAGACAGCAATGGCAAAACTCCACTACATATTGCAGCTCAAGATGGTAACAAAAATATTGTTGACATTCTACTAAAAAATAATGCAAATCCAAATATTAAAGATGTAGCTGGCTTTTCACCTTTACACTCCGCGGTAAAAAATAACCATATCGACGTTGTTCAAATTTTACTGAAGAAAGAAGTTGTCGACGTTAACGAACTTATAGGTGGTTTCACTTCACTACATATGGCTGCAGAGTATGGTCATATGGAGATAATTAATTTCTTATTGAAAAATGGAGCAAATATTAATGCAAAAAGTGATAAAGGAGCAATAGCATTACATCCAGCAGCATTAAATGGCCATGTGGAAGTAGTAAATGCTTTAATTTTAAAGGGTACTGATGTCAATGTTAGACTTGAAGATGGCAATACACCCTTACATTATGCTGTAGGAAATGGTCACGAGGAGGTAGCTAACATCTTATTGAAATATGGGGCTAATGCTAATGTTTCTGATAAAGCCAGTAAAAATACACCTTTACATTTAGCAGTAAAAGATAAGTATGTGGAGCTTGTAAAACTTTTACTGAAGTATAAGGCCAAAGTTAGTGCTGTTAATATTAAAGGTATGACTCCACTACATTTTGCAGTACAGAGTGGACATTTAGAAATAGTTACTATTCTTCTTGAATGTAATGCAAATGTTAATGCTAAAGATAACAATAAAGTCACGCCGTTGCACTATGCAGCGGAAAAGGGTTATAAAGAAATTGCTGATCTTTTAATCAAAAACAAAGCAGATGTTAA
Organism: Megachile willughbiella; assembly: GCA_945859595.2. NCBI lineage: Eukaryota > Metazoa > Arthropoda > Insecta > Hymenoptera > Megachilidae > Megachile > Megachile willughbiella. The sequence continues at coordinate 9,220,671 of OX243807.1, forward strand.
TGCGAAAGATAATAATAGATTTACTCCACTATACTTAGCTGTTCTGCATAACCACACAGATGTCACTGAACTATTAATAAAAGGCAAAGTCGACGTTAACACCCGAGACAGTAAAAGCTGCACCCCCTTACACTTAGCCGTTATAAACGATAACAAAGATATTATTGATCTCCTAATTAAAAATAAGGCTAAAGTAAATGTTAGGAACAGTCGCAGTGTTACGCCATTGCATACAGCTGCCGCTATTGGTAACAAAGATGTTGTTGATCTTTTGGTCAAAAATAAAGCTGATGTCAATGTCAAATCAAATCTTGGTATTACACCATTGCATGCTGCTGTTATATATGGACACGAGGACGTTATTCTTCTTCTAACAGAAAGTGGAGCTCAAACAAACTGTGTAGCTAAATTCGGAGTTACAACCTTACAGTCAGCAGTTAAGGGTGGCTACAAAAACGTTGTAAACCTTTTAATACAAAATAAAGCTGACGTTAATTCTACAGGTCGTACAGATCTTACTCCACTACACATGGCTGTGGAGTCTAGAAATAAAGAACTCGTTGAAATTTTAATACGAAATGGGGCTAACGTTAACGTCCAGACTAATTATAAAATGACACCATTGTCTTTTGCTGTTAAACAAAATTGGAAGGAAATAGTTGAAGTTCTCATAGCAAATGGCGCTGACGTTGATGCACTGAACGGTGAAGCTTTATCAATTGCAACTTTCCTTGGTTACAAAGATATTATAGAAATTCTGTTAGAAAACAAGGCTGATATTAACTTAAAATTTATGGATAATAAAACACCGTTACATATAGCCGCTGCAAAACGCACCACGGACTTGGTAAACCTTTTGCTCGCAAAAGGAGCTGACGTTAATGCTGTCGATAAGGAAGGCGCTACGCCATTGCACTATGCAGCGCGATGCGGTAACGCGGAAATTGTTGAACTTTTATTGTTAAACGGGGCTAATGTTAATGCTAATTGCAACGAAGGTACTCCATTACATTACGCAGTGTATGAATATGACAACGTAGATGTTGTTAGAGTTCTATTAAATAATGGAGCAGATGTCAGTATTAAAGATCTTCAAGATAGGACACCATTACAGGTAGCAGTCACATATAATCAGTTAGAATGTGTAAAACTGATAACATTGCAGAGCCAGAAAGTAGATATCAATACAAAGGATAGTGATAGCTGGACAGTATTGCACAATGCTGCGCAAGAAGGTAATCTAACAATGATAAAGTACTTAATTGGAAAAGGATGTGATATTAATGCTAAGAATGCTGATGGTTCAAAGCCCATACACATTGCAGTTAGAAAAGGTTACAAAGATATCGTCGAATTTATGCTTGATAATGGTTCTAGTGTTCACGATCTTGGCACAGATAATCGGACACTATTGCATTATGCTGCAATGAGAAATCAATTAGAACTTGCAAAGTATCTCATATCAAAAGGTGCTGATATTAATGCTCAAGATGATAACGGTTTGACTCCTATGCATATTGCTGCTAGGTATGATTATGAAAGGTTCATTGAAATTTTGTTACAAAATGGTGCAGTTTATAACATCACGGACAAACTTAATAGAAAACCGTCAAGTATGGCTAGTAAGAAAAGACTTACAAATCGATTAGTATCAACTGAGAGACTGTTTGATGCTGTGAAGCATAATAACTATTCGGAAGTAGAGAGGTGTATCAAACTAGAAGCATTTCTTAATGCCAAACATGCTGCATCAAAAGGCTATGATGGGACACCATTACATTATGCTGCGTGGAAAGGCTATGAAAAAGTTGTCAATGTCCTGGTTCAGAATAAAGCAAATATTAATATAACTGGTAATAAAGGATTTACTCCTTTGCATTATGCTGCTAAGTTTTCTCATGTAAAAGTTGTCATGCTTTTGTTATGTAATGGTGCAGTACATGATGCTGTGTCTGAGGGTGGAAAAACACCATTAGATTTTGCCGTGGATAGAAATATAATTAAATTGCTAAAATTAGTGAGTGAATGTTTCAACAATGTTGTAAACGATAACCCAAAAGTTATTATTGACCTTAATAAGATAAGAGATCTTAATACAGTGTCAGCAATAATGAATGCTCGTAATCGGGAAAATCAAAGTTTAATAGTTGTCGCAATGAAAAATAAATTTTCAAAAGTCCAACAGCTGAAAGAAGTATCACAACCCGACGTGTCCAGAGAGATTGATACAGCTTTACTGTTCTTGTATCAGGAAGATTACGCAACATCCCTAAACATTTTCAAAACCGTGTATGAAAGGAGAAAGAGACTATTGGGTCCAGATAATCCTGCCACTTTGGATATTCAAGTGTTCATAGCCAAAATATTGTACAAACAAGGAGCTTTTCAAGAGGCTGTAGATATGTTTGATGAGATCTTCCAGAAACAGAAAGAAATGTTTGGATTCGACAACGAGAACACCTTAAGCACAAGGAGTATGTATGCTTTGATTCTTCACAGACAGGGAAAAGACAACAAAGCCTTTAGAATTTTTGAAGAAGTATATGAAAAACAAAACAAAATACTAGGACCAGATCACACGGATACTTTAGATACACAGTTCCACATGGCCATTGTATTAGACAGACAAGGAAAGTATGAAGAAGCATTAAAAATGAATAAAGAAGTTTATAAGAAAAGAAAGGAATTACTTGGTGCAAATCATCAAACCACCATATGCACCCAAAATAACATAGCAATGATACTAGGCAACCAAGGCAAATATGAAGAAGCCTTAAAAATGTACAAAATGGTTTATGAGAAGAAGAAAATGGTTTCTGGTGTCAATCATTCTGATACCATAAGAACGTTATTTAATATTGCTGGAGTACTGTTCAATCAGAAGAAATATGACGAATCATTGAAGGCTCATCAAGAGATTCTCAATTTGCAGATAAACCTTTTTGGGTTAAACCATCCAGACACCTTGAATACTCAATACAATCTAGCAAATGTACTTTTCGCTCAGAACAAGTGGATTAGTGCGTTCAAAGTCTACGACGAATGTCTCGATAAAAGAATAGCTGTCTTTGGACTAAATCACTCTTCTGTTTTAGATATTATACATAAAATGGAATTGATTAATTTCAGATGTAAACTCGAGGGTTCAAATGCATCAGAGATTGTTAAGCATTTGCAGACAGATATAAACAATGCTGCCAGCAAAGGTAATATACAAACTCTTCGCGGTTTATTAACGAATGGAGCTGATGTCAATGACAAGGATACTGAAGGAAGAACACCGTTGCATTACGCTGTTAGCAATGGACACTTAGATGTTGTGAACATCTTGCTAGAAAACGGAGCTGACGTTACTCAAATTACTAAGAAAGGTAACACAGCGTTACATACTGCCACTTCTAAGAATTACAAGGAAATTATTGAAGTTTTGTTGCGACATGTGAGTCGTGAGAAAATAGTTGACTTTATAAATGCCAAAACTAGTGGTAGCGGTGTTACTTCACTGCACGTTGCTGCTAAAAATGGCTCCCTGGATATTGTCAAATGTCTACTTTCGTACGGTGCAAGTTACAACATTAGAAATAAGGATGGCAAAACACCATGTGACCTTTCCAACGACCAAAATGTTAAGAATCTGTTTCAGCTCATTGAAAAAATGTTCAAAGATGTAAAAAATGGTATTGTCGAGGTTGTTGACAATCTTAATTTGTTAAATCTTGACGAATTTGTGCCCATAATAAATGCTCGTGATGAACATGGAAGCACGCTAGTGCAGGTTGCCATATTCAATAATAAGAAGCACATTGCTACCAAGTTGTTAAAAATGATACAACTCGAAATGTAGAAATATAGAAGCAGTATTATCGTAGTCTCTAAGCGGTTAAAGTCGAGAAACGCGAGATAATATATTTTTATAAAGTAATATATTTTTATACAAAAGCTGTTTTAATTTCAAAGGAGAATTTTATGTTTCTGATCAGAATGTTTATTTTATTTCCTGCGATTCAGTTTCTCTCGTTATTATACGTTCAGTTTATTTTCTTTAGTTGTAGAACAATTTTTGTTTCTGGTAACGTCACTCGAGTAAAAAGATACACGTTTCCTTACTGACAAGATGAAACTTGTAGGACTGTATAATTTGAATGACGAAGTTGCTGATAGAATACTTTATGTAACTCTTGTATTAAAATTTCCAAGCGATTTTAAAATGTAAGCGATTGTTACAGAAGAAAATATGTAGCAATGTTACAAATGTCAGTGTTCAATAAATTCGTACTACAGTTAACTAAAATGTTTCGTTTATTCGAAGTCGTCGACCTTTGAAAAGGAAAGCGTTTCCGATGGGTGAATAGATCTTTCCGAATATCGAGACAAGTGGCCATGTTTGTGACCGAGTCACACATGGGAACGTGGCCAGAGGAATCGAAGTTGCTGCTAATTTAATTTCGAGTCTCAATTATCGGCCGCGACTGACTCCCCTGGCGGCTCTAACTTTCAACCCTCAACGCGCTGCTCGCCGAACAGGGGTGACTGAACCTATAACACAGTCCTGTATTCCGCCACTTTATCTTGGGATTGACGTTTCATCCGCAGAAATCGACAGACCGAGAGAACCGACAGGATTGCTCTGTGCCTTCGTGGTCACGTCGGGGAATAAAGCGGGGAAATGAAAGAAACTGCGACAAAACGGAGCGAAACATCGACGTAACTAGATAGACACCAGGGGGGTTGAGAGGGACAAAAATCTGGATCCTGTCACGTGTGGCGATGAAAGTTGCGAAAGTTCTCAAATTTTTTACTTTTGTATCCTCGACTTTTTTTTGGAATATTTTTTCTAATATTTTTTCAGGTACATGCTTTGTAAATGCACTTTTTTTCAACAAATTTGCACATTTCTGTTTATGCAAGTGAATCCACTGGAACGGCGTAAAAAAGTGTTAGAGTACAATATTAAAAAGTCAACAGTCCGCGAGATATTTTAAATTCGGAAGTGAGGTACATGTTTAAAATATTTCGTAATTTGCCAGTTTTTTTGCGCTTTTTACGCAAAATGTTTTTAAAAATCGATCACTGTAAAAAGAGAGACACAAACGGCACATTTGCATTTTGCAAGTGCAATATGCAAAAAAATTGTGAAGCGGAAAATATTTCTATTTTCTATTTAATTACAACTATTATATTTTTAGTATTTATCATCCTTAAAAATTCTGTTCATTCTTTATAGGAAATCAATATTTATGAAGGGGAAGAAAAAAGTTAAGATAACTCGCGGGAGTTTCATAAAATATTGTGCCTGATGAACAAAATCAATTAAAAAGAAAATTATATTAAGAAGAGTCGGCGAACTATTTATTTGATCATTTTCCCGTCGCATCAAGCGCAAACCTCTAAATCACGGAGCGGAAGCAAATCGTTTATTTACCATCACCCATTTCCAATACCTATTTCCCCGAACGCAGCGAAATCGCGAGAAAAGAATGGAAGGGGCGCGATAGATTCTAAATGGGAGAGAGAAACAGGGAAAGGACGGAGAGGGAAAGAGGGAACGGTTGCAGGAGGAGGGACGAAAGAAAAAGGAGAAAGAAAATGCATTTTCCCGTGGCGGAAGAACTCCTATCCCGTTCCATCGATGATTTGACTTTATAATCGAGCTAGCCTCGTTCAATTACGATGGAATTTCTCGCGGAATTTCGCGCAAACAGCGCCGCGATTCGAGACAATCGAGAACGGACGAGATAAACGATTTCGAAGTTAACGATTAATGGGGAGGAGGCGATATTTTCCCTGTACGTCCATCATGGAAATATGTTTACTCGTTCGCCACCGAAATTTCTAATTTCACCGGTGAAGATCCATCTAGCGCTTCATACCTCGCCATTTTCCTATATTTTCATCAGATGGTTAATTTGAAATAAAATGGCTGCTTTGAAACTTTTACATTCATACGTTTTTAAATTTCTATTTCTATGTCATAAAAATAAAATCTTTTATTTCTACATTTTGAATGGAAAGAACCTTTGAAATTTTTGGATCTCTCATTAAAAATTTGTGAAACCGATATGAAATATAGAGGTGTTCGATTTTCCCGGGTCTGGCGAGTTCGTGCGACGATTTTACGCTTTGATCGTAGGAGGTAAATTATGTTTTAATTAAAATTGAAAGGGTCCGATGAACGTTCGCAGAGTCAGAGAGTGGCAGCTGACAGTGACTGGTTCCACGCCATCTTTTGCTTGCTGTTCTCGTTTTAAAAGCTCGCAGTTAAACGAGGTTCAATCACCTTCGGTTCCCTGATACTTTACAACCATCGCGGAGCATAGAACGCCCATCGATGCGCTTTTGTTCAGAACAATTGCCTACTTCGGTGAACTACACTTTTATTACGTAACACCGACGGCCATTGTGCCGTCGGAATTCCCGTCGGAAGTCGTAAATGTGACAGATTCTTCTTCCTTCCTTTTTTTTTTATCAAACATAATGCTACATCAGTGCCAACTTCTCTTCCTTTGTTGAGAGCGCACGATCTTTCGGTTTGAATGACACATTTTAACCATATGAGTATAAATTCGATGTTGGGAAAGGGAGATGACGAAAGATGACATAAAATCAATTTTTATACGCGTTACAATTTCAAATACTTGATATTTTTTATACTATCTTATAATCTTGTCATAATTCTGTTATTTTTAAGCTGCCCATCTTCAAATTTCGGAATTAAAATTTTTCGAAACTGCAAAATAAATTTTCCAAAACCATATAACTACTAATCTCATAAAACACAAAATGTAAAGAATAATAAATGAAAATGAAGCGTCATAGTTATCTAAAATTGAAGATTGACCTATTAAATTATTATTCTGTACGATAGAAATAAAACCGAGGTGATATTTAATTTCGGAGTTAAGAGAAATAAGTGCTCCTAAATACTGCTGTCTATAAAGTGTTTGAATGCCGCGGAAGAGAAGCGATCGATATCTCGCATGAAGTTGGCAACGCATGCGCTTCGACTGCGCTGAAATCGAAGCAAGTTCAGGGAGGTCCACAGTGGCACTCAGGCAGTTGGGAGGGGAGGGTGAGATTTTTGTCAATAAAATCTCGTCTTGTCTTTTTATTAAGAAAAATTGTGTTCAATGTAAATAATCCGTGGATTATCACTTTTCAAAAACTTAGAAGCTTACGTGAGTGCTTATATATTTTACGAATTTTTATTTAAATATCTTGTTTAGACACCTTGACGTTCGTGTGTTAAATTTTATTCCCTTTACCTCTGCTTTCCACGATTATTTTAACTCCTACACTAACGATATAAATTTCGCACATTCTGCTTTTATTTTTGCATTACAATTTCTTATCTTTCTTTTTATATTTTTCTGTTTGATAACATAACCTGTATTATACTATATCCATGCATGATCATTTAGAAATGTCCTTTTCCATGAAGTTCATTTTGCCAAGGTAACAAATAAGTTTTATTTGATTGCAGTTTAACACATCTTCAAAATGTCGACCTCTGCGATATATATTTTAGACGTGAAAGGAAAGGTTCTGATTTCACGAAATTATCGTGGGGACATAGAAACTGGTGTCATAGAAAAGTTCATGCCTCTTGTAATGGAACGCGAGGAAGAGGGTAATCTAACTCCCATAATCCAAACTCCTGAATGTACATACGCGTACATAAAGTACAATAATTTATATATTGTCTCAACCACAAAGAAGAATGCAAATATTTCATTGGTATTTGTATTCCTGCATAAATTGGTTCAAGTGATGCAAGAATACTTTAAGGAATTGGAAGAAGAAAGTATACGAGACAACTTTGTTGTCATTTACGAGCTCCTGGATGAGCTAATAGATTTTGGATATCCACAGACCACAGACAGTAAGATTTTACAGGAGTATATTACCCAGGAGGGACACAAACTTGAAATTCAACCTCGCATTCCTATGGCTGTGACCAATGCTGTATCCTGGAGATCAGAGGGTATAAAGTATCGTAAAAATGAAGTTTTCCTTGATGTGATAGAGTCTGTAAATCTTCTGGCAAATGCCAATGGAAACGTGCTGAGTTCTGAGATTGTTGGTGCCATAAAAATGAGAGTTTATCTATCAGGAATGCCAGAATTGAGGCTTGGTCTGAATGATAAGGTCCTGTTCGAATCTACAGGACGTGGAAAGTCTAAATCAGTAGAACTGGAAGATGTTAAGTTTCATCAGTGCGTGAGACTATCCCGATTTGAAAATGACAGAACAATTTCTTTCATACCTCCTGATGGAGAGTTCGAGCTAATGTCGTACAGATTGAATACTCATGTTAAGCCTCTGATATGGATCGAGTCTGTAATCGAAAGACATGCCCACAGCAGAGTTGAGTACATGATAAAAGCAAGATCGCAGTTCAAGCGACGTTCTACGGCCAACAATGTGGAAATTGTGATTCCTGTACCAAACGATGCTGACTCCCCTAAATTTAAAACAACTATTGGCAGTGTCAAGTACTCTCCTGAACAAAGTGCAATAACTTGGTTCATCAAGTCTTTCCCTGGAGGAAAGGAGTATTTAATGAGGGCGCATTTCGGATTGCCATCAGTCGTCGGCGAAGATGTAGAAGGAAAACCACCGATACAAGTTAAATTTGAGATTCCATACTTCACCACTTCCGGTATTCAAGTACGTTATCTGAAAATCATCGAAAAGAGCGGATACCAAGCTCTACCTTGGGTGAGGTACATTACACAAAACGGAGATTATCAATTGAGGACGAATTAAAGAAAATTAGTGAAAGAGAGACATTTTTAACGGGATTCTGATTACGATGATTGAGAAAATGGAAACTAGTCGGTTTGCTACGCTTAGTATGCTTCCGAACGTTAAAAGTTAACTTTGTAGTTATTTTCATGATCGATTGTGATCTATATAAAAAACCAATAACTATAGAATAAATACGAATTACTGTTTGCAGTATTCCTTGACATTGATATTCGTTTAACCGAGTAATTTTAATCCTTTCAATTTAAATGTGCCCTATTATCATTTTATACGTGTAAATGCATTAATTCTGTTTTTAGATACTTTTATAATAATTTCTTTCCGCGTGGTAGCACGCGTGAAACTGCAATGTACTTAATTTATTTACGTTTCTTTCTAATCATGCGTTACTGACTATACGAGACATAAATTGTACGTTCCATATACAGGGATTATTATAACGTTCATCAAACCATAATTCGATATATGTAAAAGAAACGATTGTAAATATACTGAAAATCATTCTATATCGGTATTTTCATGGAATTGTTAACGAATTACTAATTATTTAAGCTCTATTAGTATTACATCAGAATTACTGTTGTACGAAGACGAATAATGATACTGTTTTAATTGTACACAATGTATTAATATCTTAAGACATTGAAGAGGTGTATTAAATTTTTCATAGAAATTACATGTGCGTTCTTTATTACCCTTGCAGACATCTTTTTTATTTTACGTTTACTATTCATTGAATGTACTTCCTATAGATACAAGATAAGTTTGATCGCAAAAGTGTAGGCAGAGTATAACGCTACATCATATTACACGAAACAATTTCCAGATAAATTTCCGTGGTACGCCATTTGAAAGTACTTAAAGTAATAATTTGCCGACCATTATCTCCGAAATCCACTTCCCACAAACATAGTAGAACACAGTGGCGCGTTAAAATTATTCAAAAATATTTTATCCAGACCACGATAACCGCGACAATTTCCGCTAACCAGGCTTCGTTATCACGTCCAACCACGTGTCTAATACATAGCGTGTTACCGCGTAACGAGACCGTTTAAAACTACTTTCGAATTCCGAGCACAGGAAACCGAGATGAAAAATGAAGAACACCCAGGTGTTCGGTTAAAAAAAAGAATAAATATAAAGGGATCTCTGCGCGAACGGGAATGGTCTATCTGGATAGGAACAGTCTCTCGATAGTGTCTCTCCCTTTTTTATTTCACCCTCTCTTCGATCCACTTGCACGTTCTATGGTCGATGCGTTTCGAAATTCCTTGCAGGACCAGCAATTTCCATAAAATTATTACGCGCCGCTGTATGCGGCCCGGAAATTTGCATAGCATGTCCGTGTCGTAGCCGGGCGAATAAAAAGAGGCCCTACTGCGCTTCGCTCTAATCGGGTTCCTCCGATTCATATATATACCAATCTCGACGAATATTTACCATTTTTCCGATAGCGGAAAGTCGCTTTCTCGCATAGATAAGCACGCGTAAACTTGTTAATTTTTGGGTTCTTTTATTTTGAAATTATTCATTTTTTAGTATTTCAAATTACTAAATTTTTAAGTTTCAGAACTCTTAATTTTTAGAATTCTTAAATTTTAGATATTTCAACTTTCAGAATGCTTGAATTCCATAAAGCTCAAATTTTATAACCCTCAGATTCCATAACCCTCAAATTCCATAACTCTCAAATTCCATAACTCTCAAATTCCATAACTCTCAAATTTCATAACTCACAAATTCCATAATTCTCAAATTCCATAACTCTCAAATTTGATATCTCCCCAATTCCATAGTTCTCAAATTCCATAACTCTCAAATTTCATATCTCTCCAATTCCATAATTCTCAAATTCCATAACTCTCAAATTCCATTACTCTCAAATCCCATAACTCTCAAATTTGATATCTCCCCAATTCCTTAACTCTCAAATTCCATAACTCTCAAATCCCATAACTCTCAAATTTGATATCTCCCCAATTCCATAATTCTCAAATTCTATGACTCTCAAATTTCATATCTCTCAAATTCCATATCTCTCCAATTCCATAACTCTCAAATTTGCTATCTCCCAAATTCCATAACTCTCAAATTCCAAAATTCCGAATTTCCAATCTCCCAATATATCAAAATTCTCGAATCCCCAAAATAGCAAATATCTCAAAATTCCCTGAAATCAAGTTCCAAAGTTCGAAACTATCAAGAAACTTCAGCGTCGAAAATCAGTCCAGCGACGGTACATCGTAACTGACTTTAGGAAGGTCCGTTCTAATTTCGACCCGTGTTTTATCATATCCTGTACACGGATACATCGTTGCACACTTGTACCCTGGTCTTAGAGCCGAGATCTGATCAATAAAGGGTCAATGTATCCTCTCTGCAAGTTGTCCGCGAGCAATGGCAATTTTCAGCTTATCGGATCTCGGCGAGATGCTTGAAAAGCTATATATAAATACTTTATTACCCCGACATCGGTAATTTATAGTTAGCAGCCATTATCGTGGCGTCGAGATATCGATACGCCATAAATTTTGTCACGGCTCCTTTTGCAACCTCGTTTCACGGTGCAAAAAGCGGGTGTTCAGAGGGCTTCCGATATTTTTCGTTCGACGTAGCTAATTAACGAAAACGAAAGCAATTTATTTCCCGCGGTGTGTACACGCGCGCGTGCATTTAAATTAACGTTAGCAAAGCATGATTACCCTTCTCGTGCCTGTTAATACACACTGTGTATACCACGCTCGAGAAAAAAAGGATACAAAGGCGGAGAGCAATCTGAAATCCATTAAGGGTTGCAAATTATTAGAGCGGAACGAGTCTTTCGCTTTTCTCTCTTTTTCTTTCCTGCTTGATTTCCTTTTTTCAGGCAAATGACTGCTTGTTGCGCCGGGAAATTGTTCCCCTTTCGATGCTTTAATTCGAACATTCTTTATTATTTACCTCCATAATATTCACCGTGATTCGATGAAGCAATTTTTTTAGAATTCAATTTTGCCGGCACGGAGTATTTTCGATTCGACGTCCGCCTTTGTTTTCTCGTTTTTTCCCTTTAATAACTTATTTGCACGATTGCATTTAAAATTTCGCTATATTGAAATATGTACCGACGTATAATTCGTACAAAGAATTATTACCTTTTTATTGTTTCAAACATGCCGGGGTTATAAACATGTACGGTTATTACTTTTGGATAAAATATTACCTCCGGAGTATAAAAACCACGGGGGAATTTATATCAGACACGGTGAAATTATTGTTTGGTATTTGTGTTTGTCGTTAAAAAATGAATCATTTGATTCAGCTTTGGAATTACAATCGCTGACAAAATACACTTTCCTTCCGGTTAGTACATCATATGAATTTACAATTTTTCGTTTGTAACGTTCAATTTTAATTAATTTATGAACTGCGTCGTTTTTCAGTTTCGGTAGTTCAATCTTTTAACTTGTGTATATATAAAATAGAGGTTAAGTAAGTTGCTCAAATAATGCTCACATAAAATTCAGGTTGAATATGTTGTTTAGATAATGTTCACATAAAATTGAAGCTAAGTATGTTACTCAAATAATGTTCACATAAAATTGAGGCTAAGTATGTTGCTCAAATAATGTTCACTAAAAATTGAGGTTAAGTATGTTCTTTAAATAATGTTCACATAAAGTTTAAGTTAAATATGTTGCTCAAAAAATATTCACATAAAATTAAGGTTAAGTATGTGGTTCAAATAATGTTCACATAAAGTCAAGATTAAGTATGTCCCTTAAATAATGTTCACATAAAGTTAAGATTAAGTAAGTTGCTCAAACATGAAATTAAGGTTAAGTCATACAAACAATGTTCATAGAAAGTATAGTTCCCTAAATAAAAATTTAAGAGCAAATATATGTTTCAATAAATTTTGTCCTAAGACTTGAATTATTTTTAAAAAACCAAAGAATGTAGCAACAAAGAGTTGCCCAGCAGCAAAGAGTTGCCTGGCAACAAAGAGTTAAACAAACGAAGAATAGAGGGTATAAGAAAAATCGTGGCAGGGTTAATAAACGCGAAACGTGATCCAGGTACTCCGGTTCGAATTTCAGCGAGAAATTGGACGATTGATCCTGAAAATCCTTGAAAGAGCCGGCCAACGAGTAATGGGGATGCATGCAACCCTTTCAGAGGATTCGCTAGACGGTGTTCCCCAAGGAGCTCAGGCTCCTCGATCGGTCGCCACCGTGCGAGGGATTCGAGAAATTCTGGCGAGGCCGATTTAAAGTTGCATCCGAGATCCTGTCGCGAAATCCACGAGAGAACGGTGAGACATCTCAGCCGCAGGATATTAAAACTTCGCTGGGAAATATATAGCTGCTGTCAACTCGACTGGATACGTAGGGAATGGTCGAATAAAAATGCGACTTAAAGTACACGCGGAAAAAAGGTATCCAAAGTTTCGTCTCCCTTGGCTCTGCGCGACAGCGAAATTCTTGCAACTTCGAAATTTAGTTGTCGTTCTTGAAATGGCGCGATTAACTGGATGAAAAGGGTATCTCGGGGTATAAAGATTGTTTCGTTACGATTGATTAAGGTTTGGCGATATTTTAATGATGAATTATGGAATTTTATGTGAGGTCAGATTGGGTCACTAAATCACTAGATCACTATATTTCTAAAGTTCTTAAGTTCTAAAACTCGACGTTCCTAAATTCCTAATTTCTCAATTTCCTAATTTCCTAATTTCCTAAGTCCCTAATTTAAACAATTTCTAAATCTCTAAATTTCTAAACACCTAAATTCCTAAATCCCTAAATCCCCGAATCCTCAAATCCCTAAATTCTATACGTAGTAAACATCGGTACGCCCTCTCTAACTAAAAGATAAGAGAACCAGAGACAATTGCATCTCACGGATCCCCAAAGCGTCAGTAATTAACCGTTATCAGATAGCAGATAATTAGAAGCACCATTAAGAACTTAGTCGGAGATAAACAAATCGAGTGACCGTTAAATTAAACCGTAGGTAAATAAACATTTGGTAACAGTAATTGAACGGCAGTCGTCGGGCGAACAGAGGGAAAGGAACAAGAAACAAGGGGCGTAATTAAATAAAAGTAGAGTCGAAATTACAAATGAAAATTTTAATTGAACGTACCGCGATACACGGACGGGGTACGTATGGTGATAAACATCGCGAGACGGCGAAATGAATTAGCATGCCATTTCGGGGATTAATTTCTCGTGGGTGCGGGAGAAAGTGGAGGGAAACCGAGCCGTATCAAGCAATCCCGTTAAATTCCGGGATTCATTGAATTACAGAAATATGAATCGTAAAACCGGCGAATAACTTCCGACCTGACTGGCGTACATTCACGGAAATACGTTCCGGAGGAGTTTGCCATTCGTAATTCAACCGGAGTTTATGCTTCTTGTGTACAAAGTGTTGGCTCGAAGTTACAGGGCAGAAATAAGTATACAAAGTTATGAATCCTGAAAGCCATCCGTATCCGAACGGGTATGTATAAGTGACGCGGGGAGACGCGTTTGGAAACCGAAACGTTTGATTATTTCTCAATACGGTTTTGTATCGTTTTAACAGAAATTTTCTCAGATACAATTCGTGAGATACTTTTGTAATGTTTATTAAATAAGGTTATTTATTTTGGATGTTCAGAAATTCTTTATATATTATAAGGTGCTTTCTGGCTACTGTTTATTATAGTGATGACTCATTAGTGATTCATAACAGCACTCTGTAGATTGTAATATAAATTATATAATTTGCAGTTATATGCACATATGTGCATTTCTAGTTACTTATACATATGTAGATGTACGTAGATATGTGCAGATATATGCACCTATGTATATGCATCTAGATGTAGGAAATATGCAGGTACATGCATGCACGAATATGCACATGTGTGGACGCATGTCTGCATATATGTATGTATATGCAAGTATATGCAGTTCTATGCAGTCATGTACAGGTACAGGAACATGTAAGTACATGCAATTATAGGAATCTGTAATTATATTGCAACGATATGTATTCATATGCAGTCATATGCACTCATATGCAGGTACATGAATTATATGCAGTTGTATGCAGGTGTATGTAATTATATATATTCAGATGTAGTTATGTCCATTCATACGCAGGTTCATGCTATTGTGTGCAGTTGTATGCAGGTGTATGTAATCATATGTGCTCATATGTAGCTTCATGCATTCATGTGTAGGTACATGCAACTATATGCAGTGGTACGTTGAAATAGAAGAATAGTAGTACTACAAACACAGTAAAATATCAGTGCAGTTGTATATTTGGAGAATTGTAATATAGTGTTGCAGGAAAGTAGTAGTAGAGTGATATAGTGAACCAGTAGAATACTACAGTAGTATATTAGAACATTAATGCTACAATAATTATAGCCACTGAACTAGAACAGCAAAACGTTACACTAAAGCTTTACAGCGAATAAATACTACAACAGAATAGTGTAACAAGACACATCCAAACCCAGATCGAATATCCGAACAGAATTTACCCAATCCACTATGTGGACCCTTCCGCAATAAATCTCGATTACCGCTCCCCTTTTAATCTCCCAAAATTTCCAGAGAAACGAAATCCTCTTTTTGCCGAAAAACGACAGATTCCCGTGTAAAAATGCACGCGAACGACACGGTTGAATTCTCCGGCTCGTTATCGATCGATAGTCGGAGGTGGCACCGGTGCGCCGGTGGTCGCGTAAAACCGAAGAAAAGCGAGCCGTGGCTCCGCTCGAACCGAGATTCACGAATTACTCGGATTTCCGGGAAAAAGCACCGTTTACCAGAGTCATTTGGGAACAGGCGTGGCCGCAAATCGCGATTCCCGCCGTGATTTATCCTTACCGATCTTACGGGCGAAAAAAAAAATATACGACGCCTGCTGTTTGACTTCGACATTGACAAGAACGGCAAAACGACGATCACGGTTTTTCGACGACCGCGGAATCTGTCATTGGATCCCAGCCAATACGACTTCCCCGGTTTCAACCCTTCGACTGCTCGATTCTTATCGAACAGCTCGCAAATTACGTTAGCTTACGGGAATTTCCGAACCGCGTTCTTCAGATGGTTCGATTATTCGTGTAGGCGATTTTTGTTGAGATTGGGGGAATTCGTTTTGGGCTACTGACGAGAGTGATCTGAGACGTCCAACTTGCAAATTTGGGATTTGGAAAATTGGGTGTCTTAGAAATTGAGAAATGTGGAAATTTGGAAATGTAGAAATTTGAAGATGTAGAAATTTGGACATGTAGAGATTTGGAAGTGTAGAAATTTGAACATGTAGAAATTTGGAAATGTAGAGACTTGAAGATGTGGACATTTGCAAATGTGGAAATTTAGAAAAGTTGAAATTTGCAAATGTGGAAATTTGAAGATGTAGAAATTTGAGAATATAGAAATTTAAAAATCTAGAAACCTATCATAGAATCCCAAAAATTTGCAGATCCCCAACCATATAAATTAATAAATCCAACTCCAAAAATTCTAAAACTCCACCAACCAAAGTACTTCCATTTCCGCACAAAATCCACTAATATACTTAAAACAGCAAAAAATCTTCAGCAAAAGAAGTAACATTTAAAAATCGCGACTAAAGCTCTCAAAACATCGTAGACATTTGAGTGTATACATTATCCTTTTCATTAAAATTTCATTGAAATCACAGCATCCAGTCAGAAAGTAGAAAAAAGCGAAACAGACAAACATGGAAGAGGTACGTTGACAAAATTAAAAGTAACAAACCATGATGAAATATATAATTTAGAGAAAGAGGATACGTTCAGGAGGTTAATTACCACCGAAAAGCGGTGCTGGCCGTGTTTCGTAAGCCGTACGGGGTCGAGGAAAACTCGACTGTAATCGAGTGGCTGCAAAATTAGGAAGAGGTCCGTTTCTTTGGCCGAGTTTGGTGAAAGAACGTAATCCTTTTTTTGTCGAGTACTTTCAAGCGTGGAAACTTTCGTTTCTTCGCGAGTCACTGACGGAAAAAGCCGAAAATTTCTTTCCTTTTCGCTTTTTGGAAAGATTCATTGGCGTAATTAGGGACTCTTGGAGTGAGTCAGGATTTGTGGAATGATTTAGGGAGTTTTGAAGATTTTTGATGTTTAGTTGTTTTGAATTTCGAGATTTGAGAATTGGGGGGTTTTGGGGATAATTGGAAATAATTTGAGAGTAATTGGGGATTTAGAAACTTGGGGAATTTTAGTTTCAGGGGTTTGGAGGATTAAGAAATTTGGAAATTGGGGGTTTGGGAAGTGGGGACTTGAGAATTTAGAAATTGGTGAGTTGAGATTCTAATTTGGAATTCAGTGATTGAAAATTTGAGGATGGGAGGATTTGGGAAGTTGGAACTTGAAATTTGAGCACTGCTCAATCGCTAAATATTGAACTTTGAATATATAAGAATTCGAAGGAATATACATTTCAGAGACGTCGATATTTCCCCTAGACCATATCGAGTTACGCCAATGGATTCTGGTGATTCCAGATCTCGGTGGAGAAAACCGCTGGCTCGTTTCTCTGCGATTTTACAGGCCCAAGCACGCGTGTATTGAAGTTCTTTCATGCCGTGTTTCAAGGCGCGGGTTTCAGGCCAACAGTTGAAAGTTAAACGTGTGCAGGTTTTATATTTAACGCGAAGCCTGTGGCGAAGCGTGTCCCTCAAGAACGCGTCTATGCGAAAAAAAATGAGCGTCGCTTAATTTACGCGCTGTCTGACGCTTTGACTACACCTCGACGTTGTCCCAGTTCGTTTAGTTTAACTCTGAAAGCGAAACGACCGGGGAAACGAGTGTTTAGCCCTTTAAAGAATCGACAAAAAATCGACTATTAACCCTTTTTACCTATAGCTCAACGAATTGCTCGAATAGGTGCTTTCAAAGCTTCCCTGGAAAATTAACCAACCTTAATATGTGTCTTTGTCAAAAATGTTTATATTTTCAACATGTATGCAGTTTGTATATGCAACAAAGTTAAAATTGACGTGTGTCAGTTGCCATCCTCAATAAACTGATATAAAAGATTTTATGACACTTTCATAAAATCTGGTGAAAATTCGATGCTGAAATCCATCATCTTGTATGAAATGTCTGAACCTAAGCTACAAGCATTTACAATATCCACAAAGCTTTCAGTAAAAACATCTAAAATTTTCTGAATAAACAGTCCATCACTAATCTCCCTTTTCATGAATATGAATCGACATAATCTTGTCCGTAAAGTCGTTCATTTTTAGACAGACAAAGACTTCGATGAGGGAATCGTCGCGTAATCTGTTTAGTTTCTTCTAATTGCAGGAGAGAGCGCGAAAAAATCTGTTGCATTTCGTCGGTGATTTGCAGCCAGCCATTTGCATTTTAACATTTCAATTCTGGCATGCAAATGGCATTATGATCGTGGGAACGTGTTTTTTCTCCCTCGCCGCACCGGGTTATATACGGCGGGTGATAAAACCGGTTACATTTCTGTCTCTTGTGTATCTTTCGCCGGGTACCGTATGATAACCTCATGATAGCGTTCGCAGAGTTTCTGTTATCCCTGGCGGTGTACCCATTAATAAGGGAAACGGTAAGAAATATTTATAGATACCGTATCATGGCATTTACATTCGAGGGAGGAAAACACCGTACAATGAACCTTTGTTACCACTGTAAGAACTCTTTAGTATTCTTTAATTAAGGTTCTTCTAGGTTCTAGGTTCTGGGATTGATGCAACGATGGTTAACGTCTTTGGTAATTATTAAAACGAACATTCGTGATATTTGCTGACATTTACAGTTTGCTTCGTTTTAGGGATCTAGGGATTTCAGGGATCCAGAGTTTGACGAGTCAGATTCAAAATAGTGCAAGGGGAGTTAAAGTTAAATCAGTGTGATGTAGAATAAAATTAATGACAATAGTCCTGAATAATATTTTTTATCGAATGTTGGAAACATTAAATCATGAGTAGTGACGCGAACGTTTGAACAGCGTCAGTTCGTAATGTCGTCGCAACGCAACCACGGACATGGGGGAAATGCAAATAGAGAGCAGTTTGGAGACGTCGGTGTCCTTTCGATGTTAAGCTCGCGGGTTAATGCATTCGAGTATCGTCGCGTTGCTATACACGCGCGTATATGCAAATACGTGGCAAAGAGGCCTCTACGCAACACGCGGAACGCAGCGCGCCGTCAATCCCCTGATTGTCGGCGTCCCGACGCCCGTTATGGAAATAAATGCGTCGACGTATACCGCGGTACTCAGACACAGATCAACTGATAATAATTCACGGCTAATAAGCTTAAAATTCCCGTTAAACCAAACGTCGATCTCCGTCAAACACTGAATGGCGCAGTTAGAAACTTCGCTATGGGCGAAACTTTTAATTATTAACAGAAATTAATATTATTCAATAGCAAATTCAAATTCTAAAGAAACTGACATTCAAATCCTAATATAAAAAAGCTAATATTCAACTTTTTATATAGAGGAACTAAAATTTTAATATAGAAGAACTAATATTCAAATTTTAATATAGAGGAACTATTTAAATTCTAATATAGGTTATAATAATAATAACAGAATATTAATTATGGAATCGGTTATCCGGAATATTTGTGTACCGTGGCCGGATTTAACTATCAATTGCATTCGACGACCGTTATTAAAAAATAAACGTCGATGCAGTTAAAATAAACCTCGTGGCCCGAATCTAATAACGTTTGCAACGTTGAACGGAATCATTTATTTCCATTATCGTCACGGTCGATTAGTGGGAATTCCATCCAGGTCAGGTTAGTTATTACAGGAACGCTGTCAGATAATCGAACTTCAGATAAATGCAGCGGCAGCCTGCTATGTACGTACCAACGTATATTTGCATGCGTGTAAACGCCGACAAATTACCCACGCTCGAATAATGTGTCGGTCCACGTTAAACATGGGAATTGCGGTAGGATCTAGCTTGCACTAAATTCGCTAATAACCATCAGTATTCTATTGACACTTCGATTTATCGATTTACGTTCGTTTTTTCGCGCCCTTGTCGATGGAAAAAGCCTGTTGAATCAAGTTGTCGATTCATATCCTTTCAATTCTCTCACTAAATAGTTACACTCGATATTTCTCTGTCAATACTCCTTAACAACAAAAATTTACATCTTAACGCAACAAAAATCTTAACAAATATATATATAATATCTCCCCAAATAAATGAGCTAAAAACCAGGTTGATTAAATAACCGAAAATTTTGAGGTTATATTAAGTTCGAAAATTGAGAAAGTTCAGTCAGTAAATCACTCTTATATCTGTAGTTTTAGCAAGTTATGCAAGAATTTTTGATATAATCGATTAAAATGAGTACTCTCGGCTGTCGTATGGCTAAGAAGGGTTCAACCTGATCTTTGGCAAAGTTTCATGGGAGAAAGTACGCCGGTTAAACGCATTATCAGGGGCACTCGGAAGCGACGGTAATTAAATAGAGTGACGTAGTCGGGACTTTGCACGAAGGTTGAAGCTTACCAGGCTGAGGGTCGACGAACCGCGTTGCTTTCGTTGCACTTGAATGCATTAGCTCAGCTTAAAGTCAAGGCGACGACGTCTCTTTGCATTTGCATTTACTGCAGTGCCCGCACGCATTTGCATTTAGTTACGAATCATTTGCCGCCCGGCCACCAACATCTTTGTCGCATTCGACAAAGTCCTGGGAACACGAACTGTCAGTAACGACAAACTTCAGGGCTTTTAAAAAGAACCGGAAAGTAGCGCAAACCTCTTTGTTCCGGTGCTCGTGAACATTCCGATTTACGGACCTTTGATTTTTCCAGCATTATATAAATTTCGGATTTTCTTTCCTTCCTCTCAGGATTGTACACTTTGTCGATTGTCGCCGGAGAATTGCTTTCGCCACCAGTTGTTCCTTTTTATGTACGTAATATCTACGAAGAAATTTTTGTAAATCATTTCTCGTATATTAACAACTTCAGTCGTAAATCATTTATTAATTAGATTAATCGTTACAGTATGTTCATAGTCGAGACGCATAATTGATTTTGAATTTCAAACATCGCGTCATAAATTCATAATAACCTCAACGGACGCGGTAATGCGTTTGAAATAGCGCTAATTTTAGGTTACAATATATTCATGTATTAACGCTTAAAACGCAAGTTTATCGGTAAATAGGTAATGAAATATGGATTGTCTAGTCGAATATAATTAAATTGGGTATTTACTTGCAAAGTTACGTGGAAATTGTGGCTTCAACACTTTAATAACTGCAGAACAGTTGTATCACACTCGTACGCCATGAACGTAGTACTGCGTCGGCGTTTCGCGCAGATTTTGAAAAGACCGGAAGGAGCCGAAGTCTCCCGAGTGGATCCGAACTCGGTCGCGTCCTTTCACGCGGGACTTTTGAATATTATTAAACAGTACTATATTAACTAAGTAATTCACAATATTTTCAATAACCTATTATCCATTTTATCACGTACCGTGTTATATTTTTACTAAATTCTTTATTTTTATCTTATTTTTACTAAATCATTTTGATAATGGAACTTTTCTGAATTTTTATTTACTATTCAGTACATATTCAATATTTTCAAAAGAATCTTTCAGTGATTTGACAAAAGATTAACCGCTTTTCATAAATTCGTTTAAAGTAAACATCTCGTATACCTTTTAACTATGCCAATGGAGAAGTAAATAGATAAGTACATCTTCCACGTTCGTCATGGAAATACGTATTTCTTTATCGGCGTATAATCATACTCGTAACCAAACAGAACCGTAGCAACGAACCCCAACAAAAGCGGATCGTTCCGCGTAATTTTAAAAACGCAAATATTAAATGCACGCTGAAAAGGTTGTTCGATATAATCCAGGCTGAAACAGCACGAAATTTATTTTTAATCCAGAACCGTAATTCCGTCTCTTTGATCCACGCGGATCCCTCTCATCTGTTCCCTGTTGGCCGTGTATACACTCTTTTTCAATAATTTCGAGGAAATGGTACTTTTTAATATCGATGGGACGATTGTATTCGCTAGACGAGCCTCTCCATTTCCAGTTCGTGTCGCGAACGCTTTCAGGTCGGCCTCAAATGCGAGGCGCAGGCATTAATAACGTTTCACTTCTGTCGAAGAAAAGGATCTGGGATGTCACGTCCTCGATATCTGTCTGTCGTTCGATTTTCTAAATAACTGTCGCGAATTGAAAGGGAACCTTGCTGTTCAGGGACTCGTAGCGAGCAGTAATTTTCATTAAGAAAAGAAAATGACTGCTTTGTTTCTTATCGCGTGCTCAACTTCGATTCTCAATGTTTTCGATGAAATTTTGTAACTCGTCATTCGTGTCAATTTTAACAATTCGTTCATTTTTATAATTTTAAGGCTGTCATAGAGTTGTTTAATCTGCATAATGGATACACGAAGCAGAAATCTCATGTTCGCTACATTATTAAAAGTAATCATTCGAGAAGTTCGTACGAATTTTTTCATATACGAGTAGAATATTCCTGCGACTGTTTGACGTTTTTAATTATATTAATACATTTAGCTCCGGCTTCCTCTCCGCATTTCAGCTCGAAAACGAACAGAATATTCTGTGCGGCAAAACGATGTCTTTTGAGTTGAAAAGAACCGTATGCCCCGACGTTAATTCGTTTTAATACCGGAGAAATTTGATGTTAATGAAGGAGAGCATACGTTGCTCCTATACTTTTAGCGATAATTACAATATATTGTTTGTTTTATTCCTTTCACGTGACCTGAAATATCCTCATTTTCATATGAAAACTCCCTCTACGTTTCCGAGACTTTTGTATCCTTGATATTATCTTTTCATGTACTGTTTTTACGTTTCAACCTAACTCCACTATCCGTGGGAATGTTTCGAAATATCAAAGCTTTCTTCTTAGATTCCAATGTATTACGATATTTAAATCCTTTCGTTTACGTTAATTTCAAATCAAATAATGGTGGCACACAGGTTGTGGTGTTAAAAGCACCAACCACTGGTGCATACCGTGGTAAAAAGAAAACTAGAACAGAAGGTTAAAGATTTCAGTTTCGATGCTGGTAGAACGAAGTAAATCTCATTAAAATCGTGGTACAAGTTTCGCTACTCTCGCTAGGGGAAAGAAGAAGAAAAGACGAGGAACTGGAAGGTACCGTTAATTAACAGCTCCTCGTCACGGGACAAACTTTTATACTCCTTCGATCTCGGACACAGAACGGCTTGTTTATAAGGTTTTCTACTTTTGAATTTCATTGGAAACATGCTAGATATTCTGCCCTTTTGATGCTCCAAAACGTTACATATAATTCACATGAATCGGATATGGGAGAATTACGACTAGCAGAAGATTAAATTTCTCTTACCGGGAATATGCACATGATGTTAATTTTTACATTTAACCGAATACGTTTTAAATTGATATCAAAGTTTTACGTAAACAGTGCAGGTAATATTAATTTCTATTCGTGATTTAAGAGTTCGTAATTAATAATTGTATCGAAATAATATGAAAATTGCATTTTAATTGTAATGAAATTGCAGTGAAATTATATTAAGATCGAATCGATATTGCATTGAAATTGCAGTGTATCAAAATTGCATCGTCATTGAGGATGAGGATTGCATTGAAAATATGTCGTAACTGTATCGAAACTGTATTGGGTTCTCATTGAAAATGCATCACAATTGCACTGAATTTACATTGGGATTAATACTGTACTCGGATTGTATCAAAATTACATTAAAATTGTGTTCTAATCATATAGCAGTTGCGTCGTTGCATTGTGATACGTTAGAATTGCACTGGGAGTATATCATAGTTGCATACAAATTGTATTGTATTTTCAGTGAAAGTGCATCAAAATTGCATTGAGAATATATCATAGATATATGTAAGTTGCATAATATATCATAATTGCATTAAAGTTGCACCAAGTGATGCATCAAGGTGCATCAAAGTTGCATCAAGATGAATTAAATTCTGTCAAGTTACTTTGAATTGCATTAAATTGCACTGAGTTTGCATCACATTAATATTATATTAAAATATCAATATGCATCAAAACGTTCCAATTGAATCACAATTTTATTGCAATTGCATTAAAGATGCATCAATTTGTACTAAGCTCGAATTGCATCAAGTTGTATTTGCATCAGAATTGCATTAACACTGTACTAAAACTGTATCGATATCAAAACCGTGTTCTAATTGCATAGGAGTTAATGATGTCTCAAATTGCATAAAGTTGTATCGAATTGCATTAGGTCGCATCGAACTGCAACTGCACCGAATTTGCATGAGAATTGCATTGATTCTACACTAAGATCAATATCGAGACTATATTCTAACTGATAATTGAAAATACAGGAGATTCAGAAAGTTCTAAATGCGTAGAAGTCATATGTTGCATGATTCTAGACTGTATGATCAATTCAAGCACGGTCTACATCCTCGATCTATGGCCTAGTTTACATTGCTACAGGGTACCCAAGGGTGAAAAAGATAACTTTCTTTCCATCTCGAAAGATATCCAGAAGATCTCCCCAGCCCGTGGGTATCATCTCCTCGGTAGACTCTGCCATAAGTTCCAGAATAAAGAGTCATTGCACCTACTCCGAAATCAACCCACATTTCGCAACCTGCTCTCATCGTCTAACTTGTACCGAAATTCCCGTATCTCTCCTCGAATTCCCTGTTTCATCCCGCTCATTATCCGCCTTTCAATCGTACGAAGTGCATCGTTGCAGAGTTGGGAAGAAAGTGTTGCCGGGTCTCATTTAGTTTCGAATTTCACGAAGACGAATCGGGAACAAAGCGATTATACAGGGCGATGGTAGTTAAAGCGACACGGTGTAAACGTCGTGGTGGTAGTTCTACTACTTACATCCCCGTCTATCGGCCTGTCCTTTGTCGAGGCCCGGTAAACACTGGTTTGTTTGACCAGGAAGGAAAAGTTGTGTCGGCCGACACGAGAGACTCGTCAACGATTGCCAACACGAGCCGAATAATAGCTGTATGGCGACAGAGCGAAGAGCGGCTGCGGGTCTGGTACGTCGAGTTTTTCTTTTATTTCCAACCCTTTCCGAGCCAGGTTCTTTACCCCGTTCCTTTTTTTTCCTTACTCGGCCAAGTCTCCCCGACGAAAGAAGTATTCATTGTCCAGTCGCGAACTTCTCGAGGGAGGGAGGGTAGGAGATTGATCGCGAGACTGCCAGACGCAGACCGGTCTCGTTTTCGACCCTTTTCTCCGTTGCTTTTCGGACTACCTTGATGAATTCGTGATAACGCTTGTGTTACCGCCAGCTCGGCTTTCTTCTCGTGTCCCGTATCCAATTTATTCCGGTTATCTATGATCGATTGAAAGCACGCTGATACATGGAGGCGGGCTGATTTTCGGGCGAACTCCAGTTTATCTGCGGTTGCAAGTGTACTCGTGAAAGTGGTGCTTTAGGGAATATCCAGATTTAGGGGATCTAGGATTTTTGGGGGTTTGAGGGGGAAATTTTTAGGTTTAGGAATTTGGATATTTGGAGCTTTGCGGTATTTGGGAAATTTGGATGTTTGGAACGATGGGAATTTGGGGGTTGAAGATTTGAGGAGGATTTGGAGATTTAGGAGTTTGAGGAATGTGGAAATTTGGAATTATAGAAATTTGGGACGCTAGGAATTTGGGGATTTGAGGATTTGGAAATTTTAGAGGTTGGGGACTTGAAGATTCGGAAATTTGAGAATTTGGGGAATATGGAAAATTAGAATCATAGAAATTTGGAACGTTAGGAATCTGGGGATTTGAGGATTTGGGAATTTGAGAATTTGGGGATTTGAGAACTTGGGGAATGTGGAAATTTAGAATCATAGAAATTTGGGATGTTAGGAATTTGGGGATTTGAGAACTTGGGGGATGTGGAAATTTGAAGTTATAGAAATTTGGGATGTTAGGAATTTGGGGATTTGAGGATTTGGAAATTTGAAAATTTGGGGATTTGAGAACTTGGGGAATGTGGAAATTTAGAATCATAGAAATTTGGGATGTTAGGAATTTGGGGATTTGAGAACTTGGGGGATGTGGAAATTTGAAGTTATAGAAATTTGGGATGTTAGGAATTTGGGGATTTGAGGATTTAGAAATTTGAGAATTTGGGGACTTGTGAAGTTAGAAGTTCTGAACTTGAGAAATTGAGGATTTGATACATTCTGAACTCGAAGATTTGAGGATTTGGGAATTAACCTTGAAGACTTGTGGATACAGAAATTTCAGAACTTGTGATTTGAACTTAGAATCTCCTTAGAACTCAGAACTTTCAGAACATACATTAAACGAACATTAAAAATTAAAAACTGTAGAAATTCATGACTTTCTATGAACCTAACCTAGTCTACGTTGCACTCCACTGTATGTACAAGTACAGTCTGTGTTTGGTATTGTTAATGGTGTGCTTGTTAGGGGTGGCGGCTGTTTAATGGTTGTTCAGGGTATTTGTCGAAGAGACGAATGTTTCGAAGCTTGAATAATGGGGCTAGGAAGATGTTAACGCGGATAGTGCTATTAAATTCTAGGCCGAAAGTAATTCATTTGGTATTGAACGGTTCTGTTTGCGAATTGGCTTCGAATTGGGATGGAAACAGAATTTATTCGACAGGTTGCACGTTTCTTATACATAAACAATTTGCAATTTATCGATTCTTATATAGAATGAAAATTAATTGGCACATTAATTCACGATCCATTTCAGGTCATTGTAAAATGTTAATCATAACCATTTATTCAATCATAAATCAACTATAAAAAATTGTTTACCTATAAAATGTCAAATATTTAAAGATATGAATGAACTAATATTTTACCATGTTTTTCCGAGTGAAAACTATGTCAGTACTGATATTTGCGCTTTATCCTTTCATGCACAAAATGACCTTAATTGTTGCAACTTCAAAAATATATTCACAGCACACACTTGAGACTTCAATACTTTTTAAACGAAACTGAAGTCCAATATAAAAACAGTTGGTGGTTTTCGAGATTATCAGGGTGTTCCACCCCATTGGCACAAAAACCACGTTGAAATCTCGAATCGAAGCGCAAGGATGCGACGAGGCATCGAACCCAAAAGCAAAAACAAGACTGAAGGAAAGGTCGGTTCGGTGGCAGGATATTAGAATTCTTATCTCTGAAAGGGTGGAGGGACGATCGGAAGGGGATGCGCTCAGAAGCGTAGAATGTAAACGGGGTGGGTTTCTCGGTTTCAATTTTCGTGCAACGCCCCATGAATCGTTCGTTGCTGTTTACCGTTTTGAAACACGGTACGCTTTGGTCATAACGCGTAACCCGGAATTTCTTGAAAGTACCGTGCCATTAAGAATGAATTACGACGAGTATACTCGTCCTGGGGGACCCGCTCAGTAATTTTACCTTTAATGAAAACACTGGTAATAAGAAAATATTGTTCTTTTACAGTTGTTACAACGTGGTTGCAAATCTATTTTTGCGATGAAATATAAGGGCAAACGTTTATTTTGGTAAAGGGTAATCCTGAAACAGAGCTCAATTGTGTATTAAATTTAATAAAATTGTTGTTTGTTCTGAACAATATTCAATAATATTAAATGATATTTCAACAATATTTAATATCGAGTAACATCAGATAATAATAAATAATATTTGATAATATCAAATAACATCAAGTATCAAATAATATTAAATAATATTTGACATTTACTAATATTAATTATTATTTTTATTTCAGGAAATATAACAAGACATGGTGTAAATAAAATTATAATACATTTTCGGAAATGATGTATTTAGAAAATGCGAATGTAATTTTAAGGGTGAATTTAAAATCTAAGTTATTCGGTGGGTCAGCGAAGACCTTGCTGTATATTTGCTTCTTATTTTGCATCTTCTGGATAATTCATATGTTTTGCATATTTATCTTGAAGACATATGCAGAGGTGTACATCTCACAGAGGTGTGCACTTTGTATAATTATTCATTCGAAAGTACCATATGCTACTTCGAATAGCAAATTCTTTTCTGTAAGCTTGTAAACATCATTTTTAAGATAAATTGATTATTTACAGCCATTGTGAGATCCGGATAAAAATGCTTCACTTTACAGAGGAGAAAGTACCACGTTCTTTAAAGTTTTAATTAGTTGTCCACTTCATTTGTCACTTTTAATTAAATTGATAAACTATTGATGGGTCAACCCTTGACTTTATTACTACTAACTGAAAATAGTTACAACTTAATATTTTCTATTAGAAAAATTTATTTAAAGAATGATAATGAAAAGACATAGCAGGAACCGAACTTTGTTAACTATAAAATTTGTCATACATAAATTAAAATACAAGGAAAGTTGTACAATCTTTATTTTGTAAAATATCAAGTTCGTTTTCAATGATAAGAAAATAAAGAGGAACAATAAAATTCGAAGTGCACTCGCGGTACAACTTTGTTTTCCGAAGTTGAAAAGCGTGGTTGATTGTTCTCGAAGGAACCGGACTGTTCGCGGTGGAGAATGATGGTGTCGGTGCTCGAACACAGTCGATGAATTTGCGAGGAATCCGAAGAAATTTGAAGAGATGCCCTCTCGACGATCTTAAACGTCCCGACATCGCGATCTCTATTTCCGAGACCGCCCTTATCTTGATTCACCGCAGAACGGTTTGATTTGAGATTGGACGAAGGTACTTCCAATTTTCCCTGCGTGGATCGATCTCGTCGCTTTTTTGCCCCGTTCCAAGCAATTTACAGACTTCTTCTTGTCGCATCAGCAAATTAGATTACATCCACGAGCTTTCTAGTTTCGCTTTTTTCGCCGTTTCCCTTTCGGCGATTCCCTCCATTTAGTTCTGTTCCGGGGATCGATAAAGCGAATAATGCTCGTTTTTCCTTCGACTTATCGTTTTAACTTTCTTCCTGATGCGTACTAGTCACTTTGACTTCTCGTATTTTATGTTCAAGATTGTATTTCGTGTTACACTTGATTATCGAAGTTCAATTGGGTATTGAACTTTTTATTGATTATTT
Source organism: Megachile willughbiella (assembly GCA_945859595.2). Taxonomy (NCBI): domain Eukaryota; kingdom Metazoa; phylum Arthropoda; class Insecta; order Hymenoptera; family Megachilidae; genus Megachile; species Megachile willughbiella. The sequence continues at coordinate 9,249,506 of OX243807.1, forward strand.
AATTAGCAGTGTGTGCATGGCCTAGGCAGCGTTTAGGTGTGCGATGGAATTATGGTGAAATAATCATTTTGTTCCCGAAAGTTTTCAGCTTCAAATTTGGAATTTTGGAATTTGGGACTAGTGAAATTAGAATTTGAGAATTTGGGAATTTTGGAACTAGGGAATTTGGGACGAGGGAAATTGGGAATTTGGGATCTAGGGAATTGGGGACTAGTGAAATTGGGAATTTTCTAATTTGGGAATTTTGGAACTAGGGAATTTGGGACGAGGGAAATTGGGAATTTGGGATCTAGGGAATTGGGGACTACTGAAATTGGGAATTCTCTAATTTGGGAATTTTTGAACTAGGGAATTTGGGACGAGGGAAATTGGGAATTTGGGATCTAGGGAATTGGGGACTAGTGAAATTGGGAATGTGGTATTTGGGAACTAGGGAATTTGGAAATTTGAGAATTTTGGATATAGGGAATTTGAGACTACTACAATTGGGCATTTGGAATTTGGGATCTAGGGAATTGGGGACTAGTGAAATTGGGAATCTGAGAATTTGGGAATTAGGAAATTTGGAAATTTGGGAATTTGGGATTTAGGGAATTTGAGACGAGTAAAATTGGGAATTTGGAATTTGGGATCTAGGGAATTTGGTACGAGGGAAATTGGAATTTGGGATCTACGGAATTCGGGACTAGTGAAATTGGAAATTTGAGAGGTTGGAAGCTAGGGAATTTGGGGATTTGGGAATTTGAGAACTAGGGAATTTCAGAAATTTTGAACTTCGGGGACTGAAAATTTTCAAGTTGAGAAATTAATTATTTATCACTACCCACAATATCACTTCAATAAACCTAGAAATATCTAGGGATATTTGAATCCAGAAATATGTAAGGTTATTTAGAAACATAAAACCCCAATAATGCGTTGAAATTCTGGAAAGATCAATGGAACTGTTCCTGAGAATTGCAGCACGTTTAAAAAGCGAGTAAGACCGTAATCGATAGCGGTAAAAATGGCGAAGCTGGTTCTGGCGGCGAAGAACGTTTAACATTTGGTAGGGTGAACGGTATTCGAGGGCAAACGAAGTTATCGCAGGGACCGGAATAAGGGCCAATCGTCTGTAACAGGTAATATTACAGACGTAATTTCCTGTCCGCGTTTCCTTCGGCAAACTACGTCGGGGATTCTCGAGAACCGTCGCGGACGGAAAGGGTATTTTCAAGGAGATGAGAAGATAACGTAAATTTACCGTCCGGCTGTTTCCGATTCTCCTTCGGCCATTCTTACGGGATATAACTTTGTTTTAATAAACAAAGCGGCGCAGCTTCATATCGCCGGCTGATGGTTCATCAAGGGGGAAGAATAATCCTCCGACGGCTTTCCGTGCCTTTCTATGAAAACTCCAGCCTTTTGTTGTAAACTTAGCCTTATAATATCGTTGCCATTGTTCCTGCCTTTCGTTATCTCTAATTCGCTTCTCGTTCTCTCACGCGATATCGAGTGAACACGGAAACGTGTCTGACGAACGCTAGAACTTTTTGAATCATTTTTACAAGGTATAATGCTTTCCTTCATTATGTCTGCTCTTAAAGATCTTTTTCATATATATTTTTAGTAAAGAAAATATTGAACAAATATTGAAAAATATTTATAAAAGACATTTATAAAAATAATGATAAAATATAAAATACTTTTTTAAAATAATAAAATAGTACAGTGAAATAATAGAACAGTAATAAAAGATTATTTCAATGTACCAAAATAATGAAATAATAACTGAATAACATAATAAAATAGTGTAACAGTGAGCCTGTGAAACGGTAAAATGTCCCTATAAAACTTTCACCGCGAAAGAATATACAAATCCCTTAAGCACATGCATATGCATAGGGAAATTGAACAAATTTCTAAAGTCTTAAGGGATTTAATGGCAGAGTTTATTCCAACGATAATTAAGGGACTTGCACTCGCCATTGAATAACAAATTTAATATAACGGTCGGAGTAATTGAATGGGAATTTAATTCGAGACCGTCCGTGTGTACGAAGTACCGCGGGGCAAAACAAACGGTTCCTGATTTACCATCCCCTTGGTAACGATAGGAGATAATCACACGAGGCATCAGTAGAAACTGTACGGGATAAGTCAGCCGCGGGCACAAACTGCAACAACTGTTAACTGCATCGACTGTAAACTTCTACCGTAGTAAAACGCATAAATAATGGAAACTTCGTGCTGCCCGGATAATAGAACCGGCTAAATGTGTTACCACGTACACCTACGCGATAGATAACGACGTAAGTAGAAGCGTTACGTATAAGTCGGACATGGCCCTCGTGCGACTCACAAATCAAATACTTGCAAGACTTGTACTTGCCGATAGCTTGCTTTACGTCCCGTATGGTCCTTCATATTTTCAAATTTTTGTTGTTCAATTTATATATCTTCAAATTGTTATATTTTTATTTAGGAACTAGGGAAGTTGGAAATTTTGGTAACAGTTTTATTGAATTCCTGTATTTTCCAATTATCAAATTAACAATTTTTCATTTCTTTATTTTCAAGTGTTAAAATTCCTAAATTACTCAATTTCTATTCTGTAATATCCAAATTCTAAAATTACAAGTTACAGAAGCTCAACTTTTCAAATTCCCAAATTTATAAATTTCCTAGTTCCGAAATTCCCAAATTCCCAAATTCCCAAATTCTCAAATTCCCAATTTCACTAGTCCCAAATTTCCTAGTTCCCAAATTCCTTAGTTCCCAATTTCACTAGCCCCAAATTCCCAAATTCCCAATTCCACTAATCCCGAATTCCCTAGATCCCAAATTCCCAATTTCCCTCGTCCCAAATTCCCAATTTCACTAGTCCCAAATTCCCAAATTCCCAATTCCACTAGTCCCGAATTCCCTAGATCCCAAATTCCCAATTTTCCTCGTCACAAATTCCCAATTTCACTAGTCCCAAATTTCCTAGTTCCCAAATTCCCAATTTCATTAGTTCCAAATTCCCTAGTTCTCAAACTTTCAAATTCCCAATTTTAGTAGTCCCGAATTCCCTAGATCCCAAATTCCCTAGATCTCAAACTCTCAAATTCCCAATTTCAGTAGTTCCGAATTCCCTAGATCCCAAATTCCCAATTTCATTAGTCCCCAATTCCCTAGATCCCAAATTCCCTAATTTCCAAAAGATCCTACCTGCAAATTCCCAATTTCCAATTATTACAAACTCATCCTCCACACCCCCACATAAACTTAGAAATACCCGAAAAATAATAATAACGAAATGAAGAAATCGATCATTGACTCTAGTTGAATCAAAAGCACAGTAACCGGGTATGCAATTATCCGTAGCCGTCCCTGAACATCCTTTGCCAGAGGGCAGAATAGAAACGAAGAGACTCGCACGAAAGTTGGCGGAACGGTGAAATTTACTGCGCGACTCATTTCGCTCCTCCCGGAATAAATGGACACTTGTCTGAAAGCGATGTAAGCTTGCGGGAAAAGACGAGGCTCCGGTGGTTTATCACCGGGGACAAACGGACCGATTAAGACAGAAATAAACGCTTCACTTACCGGCGTCGCGCGATTCATAAAGCTTTCCAAGTGTCCATCCCGTGTGCCCCCGGTCGTCCCAGTCACCACGAATAATCCGCGGATTTACTTTTGCTCCCTTCCTAGGCTATTAAATGTCCTTTCACTATCTCCACGACGCGATCCTCCAGAACGACCCGAGTGTACGCCTCCTGTCACAAAAATTTTACAAATTACAGTCATAATCGAACGTAAGGATTAATGTAACAAACTTTTCAGTTTTTGATATATGTGGACTTGACGATTTTTTTGTTTGTTAATCTTGGTACTTTTACATTTTTACTTGTGCAAGATTTGGAATTTTTTAGTTTTCAAATTCTGAGGTTTCTCTGGCAAGTTTTGGCATTTTTATATCTTTTATATTTGTGACTAATTGTTGGATTTCTAGATTACTGATTAGTTCTCAAATTTTGCAATTTTCAGATTTCTAAGTCTCCAGGTCTCCTCAGATTTCTAGATTACTATTCTATATTGTCAAATTTCCTATTTCTCAAATTCTCGAATCTCCAAATTCACTATTTGCAAGTTTCTCAATACTTCACATCCAAACATTCTGAATTTCTGAATCCTCAGATTCCTAAACTTCTAAATCCCCAAACTCTCAAAACCCTAACACCCCAAATTCCAAAAACCTATAGCAATCACAGAATCGTCAAAAGCTCCACAACATCAAACGGACGATAAAACGCGTTGCATCCTATAGTACAAATAATTTCGACAATCGAATATCTATCGCTGTATCCAGCAGATCCGTAATTCTGAAGCGGACATGATCCAGATAGACAGTTGCCCTCGAACCATAATGGCCTACTGTTGAAACTGTTGAAACATCGATTGGTAATTAGTTGGCCGACAAGAGAAGACTCGAGGCGTGTATAATTATATCGATTCCCATCGATTCCCCTCGAATCGATACGGATAATAATTGGTTCGGTGGTGGTGTGATAGAATTGCCAGGATAGCCAATGGGTATACACAGAAATCTAGATGGCCGGACGTAATGGCTGATACACACTTACGTGGTGCATCCTCAATGGATCGACGATAACGACTATTCTCGCGATAAAAGGTGCAACCAATAATCGTAGCTTTTGTTTACGTGGAATTGTAGATCGAGATGAGCAGCACTGATTTCGACGAGGGAAATGATCGTAACTGATATCGTTTTCGAGGAGCAATTTTTAGCGGAAATTCTGAGATTTGGACTCTTTTGGATTTTAGTATCTAACTTTGGGAATTTGGGGACATAGGAAGTTGGGGATGTAGAAATTTGGGGATGTAGGAATTTGGGAAATTTAGGGGTGGAGGATTTAGGGATTTGGGGATATAGGAATTTGGGGGTGTGGAAATTTGGGGATATAGGAATTTGGGGATGTAGGAGTTGGGGATGTGGAAATTTGGGGATATAGGAATTTGGGAGTGTGGAAATTCGGGGATATAGGAATTTGGGGATGTAGGAGTTGGGAGGTGTGGAAATTTGGGGGTGTGGAAATTTGGGGATATAGGAATTTGGGGATGTAGGTGTTGGGGGTGTGGAAATTTGGGGATATAGGAATTTGGGGATCTAGGAATTTGGAGATGTAGGAGTTGGGAGGTATGGAAATTTGGGGATGTAGAAATTTGGGGGTGTGGAAATTTGGAGATATAGGAATTTGGGGGTGCGAAAATTTGGGGATATAGGAATTTGGGGATGTAGAAGTTGGGGGTGTGTAAATTTGGGGATATAGGAATTTGGGGGTGTAGAAATTTGGAAATATAGGAATGTGGAGACATATGAATTTGTTGATATAGGAGTTGGAGGTGTGGAAATTTGGGGATGTAGGAATTTGGAGACAGGAATTTGGGGATGTTGGAGTTGGGGGTGTGTAAATTTGGGGATTGAGCAATATAGGTATTGCGGAATTTTGTGATTTGTAGGTTTAAGAATGTTGGAATTCCTAATTAAGGAATTTCTGGACTAAAACATTTGGAGATTCAGAAATTTGAAGATTAAAAAATTTAAGAATTTAGTAATTTGTTAATTATGAACTCTGGATATAGCAATTGTGTTTTTCAAAATTTTGCCAATTTTAAAATAGTGAATTTTGAACGTTGAAAACGTAGGAAATGTAAGGAAGAAATATTTTATTCAAACAGTTCACTCCATTTTTCTCTCGAATAAAAATGGCGTTTCAACAAGTTCTCAGCAAGTCTCTCCGCGAACATTTTCAAATACTTCTCCATTTCTACGTCACGCGATGACGTAACCGGTGAACCAACCAAAAAAGATTCTGACCACGTTTTACGGCTTCACTTTTACGTCTTCCTTCCTTCTCTTTCGAAATTCCGAAGTCCAACTCCGGGGTCTGCCTTTTCATTTAGAATTTAATGTTTCAGCTGTTCCTCTCGCTGTTTCAGGCTCGCTTCCACGGGGAAACGAGGTCGTGGTATAAAAGATATTGTAGAAGAACAAAGGGAGGAGAAGGGAAGACGTGAAGTAGAAGGCAACGTTGGAAAAGAGTCGTTGAGAAAGTTTTTATCGAAGGGTGGAACGAACGTGTTGGGCTCGCGATCGATTTTCTTCATCGATCAGCTGCTTTTATCTACTATTCTTCACATTTACGTCCTTCTAATGACGTTAAATTTTCTTAACAAATGAGTTACATTGTTTTAATCCATTATCTACGTACAGATATTTTAACGTCCGCCATTTTGACAACTGTTATTGCACCACCATTTGCACAAAATGGTAGAAGCTTGTATTTCTGATACTCTTTTGATTATTAAGATAGATATTGCAAAGTTAAAGAGTTTTTTATATTTTGATTGAATGAAGATTTGGATTTGATTTTATACAATTTAATTTGATTCAATTTAGTGTAATTTAAATCTGTTATAATCTATTTTGATCTTGACGTAAAATATTAGCTTAGGTTATGTTTGCACCCTGTACACAAGAGAGGTTATCTTAACCTAACCTAATAATTTCACCATGAGAATTCTATTATATTAGGTTAATCTCTCAATTTATTACAAGCAACATTTCAATCTTTTGCTCTTTCTCATAACCCTTAAAATATGTTAACTAAAATAATTAACCACCCCTCTATAAAATTACAAAACTAGAAATTAGAAAAATTGAAGTGTCCAAATTTCTGTAATTCGAGAATGTAAATTTGAAATGTGAAAATTTTGTGATACGATAAAAAGTAGCGAGATGTCTTCGAATTCAAACGTGAAATTCTACACACAGCAAAGTCTCAGATGCGTGAAACGCGACACACAGTTCATAGTTCGAGTTAGCCCCGTTGTTTCGAGATTTCGCCGCGTACAATGCTCGCATTTTGTATTTGTTCCCGCCAATGGGAATTTTAAGGTATTACCGGTATGCCACATCCGTTCCCCGTGTTACTAATGAATACCATTGTGTCATGGCGTATGGAGCTCATTGTACGCTCGACTGCGATTCATTTCAATTTATACAATGTTTGGCATAAATCATAGACATTAATTCGTAACCTTCAATGGCAATTTAAAAGCTCGACGCGTTATTAGTTGCGCGGCTACAAGCTTTTCGGCTCGGCTTCTGCAGAACAACTTACAAATTGTCAATTAAAAATTCAATTAAAATGCAAAAGCAAATTATAAATTCAAAAAGGAATTTAATCTTCTCAATGCCATTAGCGAACGAGTTGCTTCGCTCGCTGAAAAAATGGGGAAAGAATTTTGTAATTAAATAGGGGAATAATTATAAGCGCGAAAAGAATGTTTGTGAAGATGAAAACGTTCGTTTTAACGCGGTGACATGTTGACGTTGCTGAAAAATCTTTTGTAGCATAACATTTTGTTTTTTCTCGTCGAAACTATCTTTATCGATACTTTCTAAAAAATTATGTTATTGAAATTTGATTACATTTCGTATTAAACATAACCTATCTTTAATTTCTAAAAAGACTAATTTCCAATGACATAATTTCATATTATGTGACATATTATGTGAAAATTATGTGGAATTTCAGTTCGGTAAAAAATTTAATCAAAGACGATAAAGCTAATAGAATTAAACACTGTTACCTATCTAAAAAACAAGAAGAAAATCCCCGGAAAATATGGTTTCCGAAAATTGCTTTCTTCGTTCATTTTCCCTTTAATGTCGTGGAAGGTTCTTTCGATGATATACGAAGGAAATTTTCAAGAGAGCCCGAAATCAGTCTTCTCTTTTGATCACGCCACAGGGGCGGGTAACGAAAAGGGGTTGAGGTGGGGCACGATCGAGGGAAACCGATGATAGAAGTGGACCGAGAGTTCGTCCAGGCACGTAAGACGATAAATCATGTGGTTACTGCATGTCCATGTGAATGGGCACATGCATGAATTACACCTGCGGTTACCTGTGTGAATGTGTTTCGTGGCGTGGCTTCCTGAAAATGTGGTCGATGTCTGTGTAAACCGCCCTCTGCACACTCGGTGTTTCGAAAATAACAAATTAAATGTTTTTATAAATTATTATATGATGCTTTGGGAATTTGGGGATATGAAGATTTGGAGATTTAGGAATTTCGAAATTTTAGGACTTGGAGACATAGGAATTTGGGGATTTAGGAATTTGGGGGTGTGGAAATTTGGGGATGTAGGAGTTGAGAGTGTGGAAATTTGGGGGTGTGGAAATTTGGGGATATGGGAATTTGGGAGTGTGGAAATTTGGGGATATAGGAATTTGGAGACATAGGAATTTGGGGATGTAGGAGTTGGGGGGTGTGGAAATTTGGGGATGTAGGAATTCGGGGATTTAGGAATTTGGGAGTGTAGAAATTTGGAGATGTAGGAGTTGGGAGGTGTGGAAATTTGGGGATGTAGGAATTTGGGGATGTAGGAATTTGGGGGTGTAGAAATTTGGAGATGTAGGAGTTGGGAGGTGTGGAAATTTGAGGATGTAGGAATTTGGGGATTTGCGAGTTTGGGGATGTGGAAATTTGGGGATGTAGGAATTTGGGGTTTTAGGGATTTGGGAATTGACAGATTTGGTAATTTATGAATTTGTAAATTTAGAAATTCTATAATTGAAGGAAGAATCTTGAGAATTAAAAATTTGATAATTCACGCATTTCTGAAATCCATAAATTCCTCTTAGAAGTTAGTAAATTTAGAATTTTACAATTCAAGCTTGATAATTTGAAAATTTGAGAAAATGACAATTCTGTAACAGAGGAGTTCTGTTATTTGTAAATTTGGATGTAGAAGAAATGTTAACGCCAAAATGGTATAAAAATAGTTGCGTAATAATTGAACGATGTTCATCGTGAGTATAACTTTCGTTGTATCAACAAACAAAGCGAAACTGCACAAAGCGTTGAACGTATTCTTGCACGCGTGTTCGCGTACAGTTTGGTACACACGCGAGACCAAATGTGTAGAGAATAAACGTACGTATATCTACTTATACTTGCATGGACAAACACGAACGCCAGTTGCAATATACCTGCGAGCGCTCTTGTATGAATTACCAATATTTGTATGCTCAAACAGACCTACTTTGTCGTGGAAACAATAGTATCGATCGAAGGAATCCTCTCTTTTAAGAAGAATTCAAATGATCTCGTTGTGAATGACACGAAAGAGCGGAACACGAAATTCGCTCTTCCTTATTCGTTGAAATTTATTCTCTTTAGGGGAAACACGAAGCAATTATAACTTCAAAGGGAAAAATATCCCTCCTCTGCTCTTTAAATTTCTCTTTCGTATTTCAAACAAACTGCATGATGCAATACATTTTTTATAATTATCACCGTGACTGCAGTAATCTAAATTATTATTTAACGTTATCAAATTTTTGCAAGATGAATTTTAACCCCTCGAAAAAACACACTCACAGATTTATTATAATCTGAAATATTTTTAATTACAGTTATTTCAGTTAATTTATCTATACTGTACATGTCACATATGAATGTAAAGTGGACAGTATTGATACTTAATAATAAAATTAATAAATTCTGACGCACCTGACAAATCATAAGACAAGGGGTTGATACAAGTTTAAACATACATAATTTAATTAAATATGTAATATTCCATATGTGATGTATAGATACAATGTAACAGACAATAATGATAATTAATAATAAAATTAATAAATTCTGGCTGACGTACCTGACAAATAAGGCAAGGGGTTGATACAAGTTTAAACAAATATAATTTAATTAAATATGTAATGTTACATATGTGATGTATAGATACTAACAGACAACAGTGACAATTAAGACGATAGTGATAATAATAAAATTAATAAATTCTGGCTGACGTACCTGACAAATAAGGCAAAGGGTGGTTACAAGTTAAAACAAATATAATTTAATTAAATATGTAATGTTACATATGTGATGTACAGATGCTAACCAAAATGCTAAAAGACCTTACCAAATTTTTGAATTAAAGTTTTAAATAGTTAGCCATCTGCCAATATAAAAGTGGCTTCAAGTGCCAATTTTACCTCCAAGGGTTAAGTTTACACGTGTGTCCCTGTTCAAAAGAAGCCTCTGTTGCACTCGAGTGTACATCGGCAAAAGATCGTAACGAATACAGTCAGTCAGTATTTTTTTTCGCCGCGGAAGTTACGCTTACGTGTCGCGCATAAAATGGAGGCTCGTACGTGCGCGGCGTGTATCGCGTCCATCCTGAAGCGAATTCGAAGCGGATTCGAGCCCGGTGGGTTGGTTATCTCTCGGCTCGAGAACTTTCCAATCGTTAAGCAAATTGATATCGATCGTCGTCGAAGAGTTCCGTGCCGCATAAGCTTCCTTTATGGCGCGCACGGAGCCCGTGAAACTTACGGGTCCGCGCGGCTAAGTTCGCATAACGCGCGGATTATATTGCCGCGTGCAATATCTCGTTGAATTTTGTATCGTTGCACCTAACTCGCGGACGTTCCTCCTTTGCGAATTTCGAGTCGTTTCGATAGTTATTCGATGACGAATGTTCTTGAAACGCTTGAAAGCTTCGCGGAACCTTCAATATTTTCTAATATTGCATTTCATAATATTTAACTGATTACTAATATGGTTTTAAACCAATATGGATTAATAGTAGCGTTGGGAAATTCTAGAAAGAATCTGAGGAATTCTAGGGAATAATAAGATGAATTCAGGGAAGTCTAGGGAATCTTAGAGAGTCTCTCAGCTTCTGATGGATCACATAGAAAACTAAGGAATTCTAGGGAATACTAACAAGAATCCTAGTAAACCGTAGAATGAATCTAAGCAGATAGAGTTCTAGGGAAACGTAGAAAATTGTGTTAAGACCCAGGGAATTCTGGAGAATTCGAGAGTGATGCTGTAATTAAAAGTATCAAATTTTTATTTCGTGCATTACATTTAATTTCCCGGACATTTGGTCACGCAATAATTGAAATGCACGCACACGTTCAAATATCAGCCTGTAAACGTGATATACAGTTGCCAATTTCGACACCGGGATTAAAATTTGATTTCTGTCTGCAATATATCTTTATTTAAATCGCGGCGCGAAAAACTCGTCTAAAAGCGTAAATGAAATCGTACGAATAAATTGATGAATAATAATTAGATCGCGAATATTTGAGGGTATTCTACACGCAAAACGCGTGTCGCCGACCGAAATGAAATAATACTTTTAAGGAGCTTAACGGTGAAAATATTTCACGGTATCGCGCGCTCGCATTTTCCAGCGTAATAATAATAGAATACGTTGTACGGCGAATAAGCGAATGTCATATTGCTTTATGGACGTTACAAATGAATTTCGAAAGGACTTTGGTTTGCGCGAAATTACGTGTCCATTAGCATGCTTTCATTAAAATGCATTAACAGCTGTGCGCATTTATTGTACAACTGTTTCCATTCGGATGTTTAACGATCGTAATCCATCTTCGAGTAAATACTTCATAATCCTAACAGCTTCGATCCCTTTCATTCTCCGTAAAATAAATTCGCGACACCGAAACTTTTCGTTCGTTTCCGCGAACAAAATTCAGCCGTACTGTTTGGCCAGTGTACCATATTTCACATTTATCGGGACAGAAAAGGGAATATTTTTCGTTTTAAACCACCGAGGATATCTCCGCCATTTTATACCTCCTTTAATTGCCGGATTATAATTGGCGATCGAGGGAATTTAAGAGAGTCATTAAGGAACGAGATTCGTATTTCTTTCCGGACAATCGTTTTCGAATATTAAACTTTGACGCTAAATTCACGGCGTAATATTAAACTTGCCGGCAACTTTTCGAGCACCCGTTGCATGAATGCAGCCGGTACGATAACGGGTGTGCCATTGTTTTCGAATTCCCATTATAATCGAGTTCCAATCGTGGCTCTTTTGTCGTCCAACTTTCCAGCCATGCTTTTCCTCCAGTCGCTGCTCCGATATTAAGATCCGATAGTTCGAAATTAATCACATTAACCTCCTTAAAAGATAAAAACCTCGAACTAGATTCTGAGCTATTGCACGGAATTGAACGATCGATTTTGAAATATTCAAATTTATAAATTTATAAATTCAAATTTATAAATCTATGTCTCATCGAATTCACCCATTTTCAAATTTGATCCCTTACAGCCTTCAAACTACCATAATTCCAAAATACAGAAATGCTTCCACTGTACAATAAATAACCTTCCTTCGTTCAATTCAAACCTGCCTTATACAACCACTTATTGCAACACCCCTATCTACTGCCATATATCAAGAGTCCAAACAGCTCGTACCTCCCCACAGTTTCATACAAAACCAAACAAGTCGCAATACCCAAACTACAATCTCACAGAGACCAATAGAAAAATGCAATAAATCGCATGGACGTAAGAATGACAACGAAACACGCAACAAGCCATAGACATTTGCCTAAGCGACAGCATGATTCCGGTCTCGTGAAATCTACGCGTTCGTCCCTGACGGAGGCCGCATTTCATGCCGTATATTCGCGCTGCGCTAGTTCGGAAGCATCGTCCGACACACCGGAAGTAAGTGGGCAGGAATCGATCGATAGTTCCTTCCTGGCTTGCCACGGTCAGCCAGCCATTGCGTTCGACTACACGCGACACCGACGTCTCCGCTCGCCGACAATCTCATGCATTATGGGCATCCTCGAAGCCCGAAAGCTGCCCGGTATGGAAACGAGAGACCAATGGACATGGTTTCCCATGTCTCTTTGTGCAACGACGATATCTGATCGTCGGTTACGGTTTCCGATCACGGGAAACACATTTTTGTCACAGGAAATTCGGGTGTGGACGCCGCTCCTCCAACGGCGATGCATGGAGCTCGTACGTATAGTGTTACAAATAGAGGTTTTTCTGAATGGGCCCTTTTCAGATTTTTCGGTTTTGAAGTTGTGTAGGGTTTTTGTCGGGGAACTTCAAAGATTTACGGTCCTTCGAAGATTTTTATTCGATCTCGGATTTTTATGTATAAATTTTACTGTATATTGTACAATACATATTTTATACAATATATATTTTGTACAATATACAGTAATATTACTGTATAATATTTTGTACAATTACAGTAAATATTACTGTATATTGTACAATACATATTATGTACAATATACAGTAATATTTTACATGTAAAATATATGTGAGAAATATTATTTAAATATTTTTGATATGGTTGTATTTAATTATTTATATTTGATATGGTAAGTTCCAATAGGTTTTACAAATATTTTTCTGGTTCCATGGTTATAAAAATTTCAATCAATCCATTTTTCAAAAAGTTTAGTGACCACTGTGGAATGTTTGATGCATGTGTGGAAGTGGGTGTGGTGGTTGAGCACCTGCGTGCAAACCTGATGGTTCCAGTCCAGTGGAATATTGATACCATTTTTATTGTTTTTATTCATTTTTCTTGCAAAACTTGTTACATACAGAATGTATCAGTAATACTTACACAGTGAATGTTAAAATCAAATATGAAAATAATAACAGTTAAATATTGTTACTGATTTTGAATGTTTGTCGAAGATTGATTTAACCTGCATACCTTTATTATACATTATAAAAGTTTTCTTCGTATGATTATTTGACATAGAAATTGATACGAATAATTATAAATATAATTATGATTAGAGGATTACTGTCCATAAATACCCTCAAGAGATTCGAAAGTTGAATATAACGCAATTTACGAAATAAATGCAATTTGAATACATTATGGTTGGCAGTCGCAGTGACAATTTCCGATACGAATCCACGGAGAAGTGTTTTCGCAGAAAATATTTGGTAGTTTCATGCTTTAATATAGAATCGTTATTATGCAAATGATATTTGAGATTCTTTAATCTAAAAACACATTCACCTTTATAGGAGAGAACAAACTTATTTCTGTACGTTAATACTCTTTTAGATCCTCTTATCTTAGGCTTACAACTTGCAAGGAAATTTCAAGATACCACGATCCTTTCATGAATATTTAACTCGCGTATTAAGAACAACTTTTGGAACTGTGTACCTTACGAAATTCAAGAACGATTTGAATGAATAATCTTCTACTTGTGGAGCATACACTCTGCTGAACACCGTGCATTTACCAGTGGAAATGAGAAATTTAGGAAAATCATAACATTCACTTGTTACAAATTTATGGTATTCAATTATTACAATGTTATGCTATTTATTTGTTACAAAATTTTAGTACACATTTGTTATAAAATTATAGTACTTATTTATTACAAAATTATACCACTTATTCATTACAAAATTATACCAAAACCTTGTCACAAAAATTTACACAAAAAATGCATTACTGCTCTTTTCCTACTTTCTCAGATATCAAAACGTAAAGAGCGTCTTAATTTTTCTTCCCATTCGAGACAGATGAAATTTTCTCCGTATGTAGAAAAATTGCGCAAGAAAGGGAATTCGTGTTCTCTTTTTTTACACCGATATGTCGTAATTTCGAGGAAAAAATGTATCAACCCCGGTATGCTTTTAAGCAACAACTCTCGCTGGGACAGCTACGATTTCTTGCTACCGTGGACAAAGAATTGAGTATATCAAGCAAAAACGGTTGAGTTATCGCTGTTTCCCCTGGCTGATCGATTATTACGTACCTCCATTTTCCAAAGAATTTGCTGTTTAATACAAAAACTGACGGTGTGCAAAAATCGTAGCTTTGCGACTTACGTTTTTATTTTTGAATACACGACAGAAACGTTTTCATGAATTTTCTATTCTTTTTAGAGTGGAAGGTATTTTCAAATATTATCACAATTTATAAAATTGTCACAGTTTACAAAGTTATCATAGTTCATAAAATAACCATTGTCTATAAACTTGCTGTTCATTAATCAATTTCAACACGATTCATATCTGTGTACCATTACATTTAACAAAATGTCCAGAAGCTCAAAACTTAAAATCAATCTTCGCAAAAGCAGTTAAAAAATTTTTAAAAATTCAAAGATCAAGAATTAAAAATTTCTGTCCTTCAATCCACACCTGATCTACCATCTGATAATTCTTGCACGTGATTCTATAAATCATTTATTATTTGAACACCCGAAAAATGCAAATACATAAAATAAGTTTCTGAAATAAAAATATGAGAATAGTGAAGGGGCATAATATTAATAATTGATCATAGTAGTTATAACTTACCATAATTGACCACGATACCCTAAGTAATTTTATTTGAAGGCAATATTTATCAAGAATTGATATGTGTCGAAGAGATCAGAATTTTGTATGGAGAAGGCAATATATCAAGTTCGCACGTGCAATTTTTCGGGAGGGTAGAATAGCGAAAAGGGCAGAAAGGTTGATTGGCCGGTGATTCTGGGGAATTCTTGGCCGGCATGGAAGTGGAATCAGCGGTACTCTGAAATGAACCACGACCCTGAAAATCGGCGGGCTTTTCGGGCTCGCTTCCGGTCGCATTACCGCAACCGAGCGCATCCCCTCGGGATTACACCAACTGCCGGCGCTGCTAGATTGCTTGGCAAATAGGATTGCGCAGCCAAACAACTAGCAGCAGTTACGAGAGGAGATTGGTATCGCGATGCTGGGACTAAATCGAGCCGAGTTTTTTTTCATATTTGCATTCACCTTCAACTGGACCGAAGGATGTTCACGAGGTCCTGCCGCACCGATCGTTTGGATACCGGTCAAGCTTTATTAGCGGGTCGTTTGGTAGATTTTTGGGGGATTTAGAAGTTTGGGGATGAAGATATTGGGAAATTGGAAAATTGGGAAGCTGGTACAGTGGAAAATTGAGAAATTAAGAATTTGAGAATTGCAGGATTGGAAAATGAGAAGATTGGTAGTTGGGATATTGGGACATTGAGAAACTTGATAGCTGGAAAAGTGGGACGTTGGGAAAATGAAAAATTGGAAGAGGATATTAGGTAATTGGGAAATTAGAATACTGGAGAATTGAGAAATTTGGAAATGGGCACATGGGGAGGTTGAGAAATGTGGAAATTTGAAAATTGAGAAAATGGGAAAGTGGCAAAGTGGAAAATGGGGAAATGGAGAAATTGAAAAATTGGAAAATGGGGAAATTGGGGAGTTTGGAAATTGGGGAATTAAGAAATTGGGAAATTGGAAAATTGGAAAATTGGAAATTGGAAAATTGGGATATTGTGGTATACTAAAATGGGAAAATTGAAAAATTAGGAAATGTGAAGTTGGAAAATTAGGTAATTGAAAAGTTGAGAAATTTTGAAATTAAGAAGCTACATAATTGATAAAATAAATTGCGAAACTAGAAAATTAAAATATTCACAAACAGAAAATTACAAGTCGGCCCTTAATTTAAAAACCCCTTATTTTATAATTTTGCGCAACTGTTTCAGCAAGTAAATCAATCCCGAGTAAGAAATCGTCTCGACTATCTCTGATAAATCTGCATTTGGTGTAGCCAGGCCAAGAAGCAAAGCGATGTTTTATTTAATCGCGGTGAAATTTAATCAACCAGCGGTTCCGAAAGCACCGAAACCCGATGCACTCGAGGAAGCATTGTTACCGAGGGGGAATCTAACGAGTTTTTCCATCGGAGATTCTTGTTCCGTAGCCGTGGAATCCTTGAAAATATGCGCATTCATTAAGAACGGTAACCGAGTCGAAATATTAACGAAGAAACGCGCAGAACCGTTTCTATCGCGTTCGCGAACGGTTCGATTCTGTCCGTATGTTTTGTCGCGCGATTTCTCCGTACGTCACTGAAAACTATTCGCGAATCACGTTTGTTGACTGTTCGAAGCGAATATCGAATTTCAACGACGAAAGAAATGGAATCTGTATCGTTTGAATTAATTGGGGAACGCTGGCGCGCGAAGAATGGATCGCTTGTTTGTTTGCTATTGATCTTCGAACGGTTTTGAAAGAAGAACAATGGACTATGTTATAATAGAGAAATTGTTGTATTCAATCGTTGGTATACACTTCGATACCGTTGTCCTCTGTCTCTATTAAACGTTCCTCGTTCACGTACAGCTTTTAATGAACGCTTGTCAAACTCATTTCCACCCTAAAAGTTTCTAAAGCATCGTTTTAATTGGACCTCGCGAAGAATTTATTTTGAACTGACTGGACAAAAGTGATGTTATTGCAGTATATAATAGTCACCATTTTTAATAACAGTAGTGTTTATATATGGCTAGTTGTTTTGTATTTATGTTTTGAGTGAAGTGATATTTGAAACTTCGTGTTGTACCATTTTTCACTTTACCAGTTTTCTATACCTCCACTTTCTGATTTGTAAATTAAAATTTTTCCAAATTTGAAAACTCGGAAACTTCAAATGCTGTGTCGAATTTCAGTCGCATCGGTGGTTCGATAAATGTACCACAGTTAATTGAGAGACTCTTTTGCAAAGACCGTATCTAAAAACAATAAGATCGTCTAAACAAGAACCAAATGTCTGGTCGGAAAAATTCGCACGCCTGCGGCGATCCGACATCGCGTGCAAACACAAAGCGGATTCCAGGGCTTGTTCTCGTTTCTCGGTGCCTCTCCATAAACAGAACGGGCAAAGAAAAATAGAAAAAACCGACAGACTGGGAGATAAGTGGAAACGTTAAAGATAGGCTCGCGTGACGTCACAATCGACGGTTTAATTTGTTTTCTATAACCGAACGAACGAGACCTGTGCAATCTGGTATCGTCTCAATACATCCCTTGGGAACATTTGCAATTTGCTACTTTCTAGAGTACAGGAATACGAGGATTAAAATGGTTGAAAATTTGAAATCTTGGAAATTTTGGATTTGTTTTTGACTACTTGGGAATGTGATCATCTAAGAATAATAAATTTGAATATTTATCAATTAGACAATTTAAAACCTGGGAATGTAAGAATAGCAAATATTTGAAACTCGTAAACGTAAAAATTTAAAAGTAATAAATTAAAAATTTGGAAATAAGGAATTTATGAATGGAAATATCAAAGAACAACAAATCTGAAAATTTGGAACCTTGAGTAGTATCATTGATAAAGGTAACGACATCAATTTAATAGCATAATGGACGGAACGAGGAAGGAGTTCACTCGAAAGGAATGTTCGACCTCTCGAGCGTACACTCCAACGAATAGAGTGTCACGAAACGCTTCGAACAAATTAATTGCAATTAGATTTGGCCGATCGATCGGGTCGAACCGACTGGAAAGAAGCCTCGAAAACTTTCTGCTCTGATTAACAATTACAATGGTGACCGTAGGGAACTGTCACGATTACTAAACCAGCACGAAATCGAAACACTCCGTCAAAAATAATTTTTTCTCTGAAACAAAAAACACACTCGACCTTTGACAAACTCCGGAATGTGTCCAAAAGCTCGTCAAAATTTCTGCGAAAAAATTCGATCAATTTTCGTCGGAAAATCACGTTAACAAAGAGTTCTGGTTAAACAACAAATAACGGACAACTCTTTTTTCCCGTGTGTCCCGTGCGAATCAAATAAATGCAGATCCCTCGCGGCGTGCAGATTGCGCGGACAAGATTTTAATTGCGTTCCCGACGCAATCGACGCGGATCTAATTACAACAATTACCGTGCGAGTACGCATGCACGGAAAAAGAGGGAATCGGAGGCTGGATCGCCAAAAATACCGTGTTATTTAAATTATACTCAGCCAGTGGTCTGCGATCGATACGCGATTTCGACCTCGTGAAGTATCGGTCGTTTAACCACTTTATTGCTATGCGAAAATCTACTGCTTCATGGTTCGACGCTAATCAGTTCCCCTGTTCTAACTGTGTACATTACGAACAATAGGACACCTTACAAGGTGTGGTCACGAATGTGGACACACCGATTTGTCTCATTGTTTGTGGATTGACGGTGATCGATGGGACAAGAAAGTGTATTGAACTGTTCGATGCAACGTGTAAACGTTTGCGAGATATTATTTGAAGTTGGAGCGAAAGTTTTATCGATCGTGTATATATCTGAAATTATATTATATTATAGTACTATATTCTACTACTATATTGCGATTGTATTTGTTTAATATTCTATAATTGAATTGTTGACTATTTTACTACTTCACTAGCTTCATATAATATAACACTATTTTTCTGCCATTTTGTTATACTTCAACGATACTATCACTAGCAGTCGACTACTATTTAACACATTGACTGCCACACTGAAGCAGTCGATAATTGTATTAAGTATTATTGTCACTTTTAACAAACCTTGCAAAATATTTTTACAATATCTTATTATGTTTATTTGTCACAATTATAAATACTTAATTTTAATATTTTGAATGAGGTAAGTGAACGTAGATGTTAGAGTTATAGATCTTAATATACAGATGTTAATATGTAGATGTTACATGGAAATTTAAGTATCACCCTCATATGGGTGATATGGGTCAAAGTGCTAAAAATATCCGGTAAATACTATTTAAAATTCTAGCTTGATATTATCAGACCATAGAATAATAGGGTCACCCGATATATCATATCAAAGCCTGTATGACACGGTCACTCGGCCTTTTATTTCTTTTTTCCTCGCCCCTTGGACATGCTTGATGTCGGGTTATATAATGACATCCATTATTCCTTGCGAAAGCGAAGGTGGATTCCGTGTAATTCTCCGGCGAGAGAAAGAATGATGCTAGCGAGGGGAAAAAGATCGTACAGAAAAACAAAAGGGTCTCAGGATTTCCGAAAGGACCGAACATCTACCAGACGGTCCACGAAATGATTAATTATCAGCAAGGTGTGATTACGCTCTCAAGATAGAACATTAATTACGACGCTTCTTACAGAAAACTTGCAATAATTGTAACGGTGTT
Organism: Megachile willughbiella; assembly: GCA_945859595.2. Lineage (NCBI taxonomy): Eukaryota > Metazoa > Arthropoda > Insecta > Hymenoptera > Megachilidae > Megachile > Megachile willughbiella. The sequence continues at coordinate 9,269,353 of OX243807.1, forward strand.
CTACGTTGTTTAAACAAATATACAGAATTGTCTTTAAACAATTATTTACATAATTCTGCAAGTAACAAATAGCTATTTAAACAATTATATAGCTAGTTATTTGTATGATTCTTTACCTTAATTGTAACTTAAATAAGTGCAAATCAGATATAATGTATAACTGCAGTACAGATAAGTGCATGTCTGATATAATACATAACTGCAGTACAGATAAGTGCAAGTCAGATATAATATATAACTGCAGTATAGATAAGTGCAGTACAGATAAGTGCACGTTAGATATAATACATAACTGCAGTCCATCTAAATGTAATCTAGATATAATTTACAACTGCAGTTGAAATAAGTGCAGTACAGATAAGTGCACGTTAGATATAATATATAACTGCAGTCCAAATAAATGCAATACAGATATTATACATAACTGCAGTTCGAGTAACATGTTCCAAAGGTATATTACAATAAATTTATCATAAAAGAGATATTGAATTCAATATCCTCTTATTGATTTACCACTTTTATTCCGACCGATTTTAATCAACTATTCCCGTTCGAACGTATGCGTTAAAACGAACATAAAAATTAATATAATTTCACTTTGATACCCGACAAATGTTTTTTTCATCAAATAACGAGGATAGATTTGATATATCAGTGAAATATAATATTCAAAGGAATTCACCTAACAGATCAACGTTTAATCACCGAATATCCCCGCGTAGAAAATGGAAACTCGTCAGAGCAATATTTGATCACGATTTTATTGTTCATTTAATCAAACCGAGTCCCGTTTAATCTGTCGATGATGAAACGCGTGCAAAGAAAGCGTCGATCGATATATCTACGCGAAATAACGCCATTCCTATATTCCCGGGCATTTATTCGTTTTCGAATCGATTTATCACCGGAAACGATAATTAAACTGCAATTTAAATTACGTACAGTTCTTAATTGGTTAACATGCTCTATGCTCGAAAATTATTCCAACATTTTTCGAGTACACTCGCTGCGTTTGTTAACTATTGATAATAATCCCTTCGATCGTTAATATTTTGTTTAATGACTCTGTACATTTCCATTTAAATAACAGAATTTTCATTTTACAGTAACAGAACTGTAGTTGTGTAATAGAAGTAATGAAGAAGTCAAACATATAAAATAATTAAAAATAATAAATATAATAAACTTGAACCTCAATCATAATTCAAATAATTATTAATTACAAAAAAAGAATAAAAATTTCCAGAAAACTTGCATAATAATTCTGTCAACAGTCGATAAAAATACCGTCTAAGACTAAATAGAACATGAATTTCTATAATGACGATATCGATGACTATAACGGAATCACCCTGTACATGCACCCCTTATCGTAACAACGAAAGTCTCACACGACCCATTATTTTTATGCAATGGAGGGTGAATAATACTCGAGGATGCTTCTTTGACTCACCAGCACCCCCGTCGCTACTGTCTTACTTTTTTTTGCTCACCCCCTAACGTCTATCTTGTTCACGACTCGATAGCCTCGCTCCTCTTTTTCATCCCCTCGTCGTCAAGTTTCCGTGCGAAAACTTTAATTATTATACAGTCGGCCGGTGTCTTAATTAATTCACGCTGGGGGACTTTAGTCGCGAAAAGCCGACCGTACTTGCGTGATTAAACGGCTTAAAGTGTCGCTAATGACTGGGGGAATTATTAATGATTCGCGATGCGGGGAATATGGGGGATTAAGAAGGGTCGCGATCATAACGCGCCTTATGGCGGATTCCTTTCTAAGACCATAATATGGTTAGATCTTCTTCGTGTTTGCGAGTTATTGAGATCGTGCTTGAAATTTCTCGCTGGAAATTTCCGAAGAAAATTCTCGGAAAATTAACTAATTACCCAGAGTAAATTTTACCCATTGTTTGCGGAAAACTTCTCGAAATGTTAATGAATTTCAAAGCACGCGATTACACGGCTGAAAATTTGTTCGAGCGTGCTAGGAAGTTCATTTTTCTCGACCTGCACCCGGGAACGAGTAACTTCCGGTAATTTTTAGTAACTTTCCTTCCCAGAGAAACTCGATACATTAATTATAAACGCGATGGGGTAAAATTAATTTATTCTGCGACAAACGTTGCTTGTACACGATTTTTTTAGTTCTTCATTTTGTATTCTTTTTTTAGACATTACTTTTTTAATAGATTAAAGTTAGGTTAGGTTATGTAACTCTCATAATTATCTTTATTGATATTATGACTTTTTCAGCACATCAAAAGTTAGGTTAGGTTAGGTCATTCTCACAGGAACCTTTTCTGGCATCATTACTTTTTCAGTCCATCAAAAGTTAGGTTAATATTCCGACAATTACCATCTTCCCCGACATCAAACATCAGAGATAATTAAACCACAGAACATTTAAATATCTTTGTTCAGTGTAAAGCAAAGTTCCAACAGAAAATAGACAATGTTTGCGTTAGTTTTGTTTTTCGCCGAAGGATTTTATATCTCCGCCAGTCGGAGGAACGGGAAGTTGCGAGTTAATTTCAAGCGGGGTAGCGTAACAAGTTCAACTTCCGATCGCAGGAAGTTTTGGCGCTTCGCAACAGAGAAGAACAAAGTCAACAGAGGCTTTGTTCGATCTTTTAACGAATTCACATCGTTCATCGATTGACGTGCGCTCAAACAGTTTCACGGATTAAATTCGGCAGCGCGCTTCAAAGAAAAGTGGTAGAAAACCAATTTCGAGAATCGCGACAGCGTTGTACGACAATTCGTGAAAGTGACAAAATTCGTACGTCGAATCTGTCGACGTTAATCGGATAACGTGTTTATCGATATGGAATATTAAATCGTTTTTGGGAACATTTTTTTAGACTTCTTTTTTATTTAACAATGTATGACCGTAATTTAGGAATATAGTAATATAAAAGTATAAGGATCCAGTAACCCAGGAGTGTGCTAGGGATATCGAAACGTGGTGAACGAGAGTCTAGGGAAATATCTAGGAGTTATGAAATACGTCACGTAACTGAAAATTGTCCACAATAATTTGATAATCTAAGCCCAATATCGCAATCGGTTCTGAAATATTTCACCCAACAAAGACCGGATTCTCCGATGACATTTAATTAAAAGAATGTATTCTATTTCATCCTCTCGATAATCCACTTGACACAGATGCCTCGGTTAATCTCATAATTAAATTCCGAAGCGAATTAGCCCCGAAGAGGAATTCAATAGGTTCGGCGCGAGATATCGCCGGTCGATTTGTTCATTAATAATGAAAGAAAGCAATTCGATTCGTTTGTTTGGGCCGACTATCGAGCCTGATAAATCGATCCGTCCGACGCGTATTTTTTCCCCTTTTCCGATTACGTTCCCGCGGATCAATCATTCTGGGACAACGTTCCTAACGCGGACTGTATTTACAGCGCGTAAAAATCCCGTTTCGCGGCACTCATTTTGTCGCCGTCATCCATTATGCGTCGTAAAAGCGTCGCCGGCACGAAATTAACTCGACCGATTCGATTTACTTTTTGGCCGATTGAATATTTCACAAGTAGCCGGATCGGCGACCGGCTAATTAACGAATCGCTAATTGATCGGCGGATCGGTTCGTCTGTTTTCGTTTTAAACACGATAGTCCTCGTTCGAGCTTCGAGCATCGTAAAAGTCGGAAATGACAAGCTCGATCATCGATTCTACACGCTCCGGCGTTTTATACGATGCGCTATGTTCTCGGATGGATATTCCTTTTTGTTCCTGTTTCGTATTTTACCGTTCGATCACGGACTGCGTCGCGATTTCAATTTAAATACGTTGATCGGATGCAATTTGCTGATGATTATTCTGTAAATCGATAATTTTGTTCTCGATTAAACATTTTATTTTTAATTTCTTTCGATGCGGTAACTTTGCAATTTGAATCGTTCTATAAAAATATAATCGATTGTGGTGTTAATTAATTTTATCTTTGCAATTTTGCTTTTATCAAGGTTTATTTACGAAATTTAATTACGGAAGGTTTATTTTTGTGGTCGAAAATCCCAAGGGAAAGTCTTTATATTCTAAAGTACATAGATCAAATCTCTACATCTCAAAAAGCAAGACTCCTTTTGTAAATCTCAAAGTCCCTAAACCCATATCTAAACTACTCTAAACTACTTAGTCCCTAAACTATCAGGTCCTTATACCCCCAAATCTCCTGTAAACCCTGAAATTTGCACACATCAAAATTCGTAAATCTCCAAATTTCTGGATTTCTAAATTTCTAAATTCCCAAATCCTTTACCACGTCCCCAAACCCTCAAATCCCTAGACTACCAAGTGTCTAAACTTTCAAATCCGTATATTTCAAGTTTCATAATTCCACAAATTTCTACATTTCAAAATCAGCAGATCTTAAAATTTCTGGATTCCTAAATTCCTAAATCTCCAAATTCCTAAATTATCAAATCTGTCAATTCCCAAATCCCAAAATTTCCAAATTTCTAAATCCTCAAATCCCTAAACCTCCAAATTCCTAAATTACCAAATCTGTCAATTCCCAAATCCCAAAATTTCCAAATTTCTAAATCCTCAAATCCCTAGATCTCCAAATTCCTAAATTACCAAATCTGTCAATTCCCCAATTCCAAAATCCCTAAATCCCAAAATTTCCAAATTTCTAAATCCCCAAATCCCTAAATTCCGTAAATTCCCTAAATCCCTACACTCCCAAATCCCCAATTCCCCAAATCCTCAAGTCCTAGACCCGCATCACCTCTGCATATCACTAATAATCCCACATTCGTTACAAAACGGACTATTTATAGGTTACCCATTATATCTCCGCATTCATCAGTTTAAAAAATAACCACGTCGACCATATCCACATTCTCGCAACAGTTCAATTAAAATCGTATAAATAATCGATCTCCGTTTTTTCCCATTTTCACCGAAACACAGACACGCATTCACTTAACGTGACTGCAACCGCGTTTTTAATCCCATAATTGACGTTTATCGAAGAAAACGCCATCGGCGATTTGCTCGAAATCGAATATTTTAATCCCCATTAGCCCGGCAAGGACACAGAGATGATTTATCGGGACGAGCATTTTTCAACGTACCCTTTAATTGGCCCACGACCGAATCGATATACGGCCATGTTTTAACATATTTGCACGCGTCTCGGTCCGCCTGTTCCACGGTGCTAGTGCTCTCAAACTAATTACTCGCACGATCGTTTTACCCCGATGATACTAGCGGTCGGATAAATTTGTCAATGAAACGACCGACTCTGTTTAACGTTCGTCGACAATTTTATGATCAGCTCGGCTGCCCATTATGGTTTCAACTGTTTACTATTTCGGTGGAGGACAAACATCTACCCTTTCGAATTTCACTGTACAGTATTAACCTCACTATTTTGACGAGTCTCGTGACTCGTACTTTTTCATGAATTTTACTCGAATTTCTTTTTGAGACTTCTTAGTTTCACCACCGTGCCTCTCCTGATACTTGGTATACATAGACAAATTTTTAATTCACATAGAAATTTCTTTTGTGTACAGGAAAATTGTTGGTACAAAATTGCAGTTACTCCATTATACGATATATGACAAATTTTTTTAACGTAAATAAATAAGAAAGTTTGATCCATCAAAATTGATTTACTCCCCTGTTAAAGAAGAACAAAGTAAAAATCCCAAAATTGCAGTAACTGCGTTGACAAGAAGAAACATGAGCACAGCCCAAAAAAAAGACGTCGAAATGCAGAATACAAAAATCCACGAAGACACGGCAATAAGACAGCGAAAGATAAATTACACGGCACACATTTAACACTACTTCTCGTTTAAACTGACATCGAAATGTAGAGAAAAGTGGTGGGAGACTGGTTGCCAGTTTAAATGAACATTTGCTCAGGGAACAAACTACCAGCGGAAGATGGATCTGTAAATGGAGACTAGTTTACGGAGTTCCGTATACTTGCTTGCCTCCTTTGTTATGTTCACCTTAGCTTTGGTATTTTACTTTGGCTGCAAACTTCTCGTCGAATTAACGCGCATTAACTCTACAACCGTTAATGTCCTCCATAGTATTGTAGTACTCTGGGACTTTGTTTGATTTATTTTTGAAAATTGTTTAATTCCGGTTTTGGGATTTTGGAGGTTTGGGAACTTGGGATTTTGGAATAGGGAAATTTGGGGATTTTTAAATTTGGGGACTTGGGGATTTGGAATAGGGAAATATGGGGATTTTCAAATTTGGATATTTGGAAATTGGGGAATTTGGAAATTGGGGAATTAGGAAATTGGGAAATTTGGAAATTGGGGAAATTAGAAATTGGGGAATTTGCTAATTGAAAAATTTAGAATTTGGGGAGATTGGAAATTGGGGAATTAGGAAATTGGGGAATTAGGAAATTGGGAAATTTGGAAATTGGGGAAATTAGAAATTGGGGAATTTGCTAATTGAAAAATTTAGAATTTGGGGAGATTGGAAATTGGGGAATTAGGAAATTGGGGAATTAGGAAATTGGGGAATTAGGAAATTGGGGAATTAGGAAATTAGGGAATTAGCAAATTGGGGAATTTGGAAATTGGGGGAATTGGAAATTTGGGAATTTGGAAATTGAAAAATTTAGAATTTGGGGAGATTGGAAATTGGGGAATTAGCAAATTGGGGAATTAGGAAATGGAGGAATTAGGAAATTAGGGAATTAGCAAATTGGGCAATTTGGAAATTGGGGGAATTGGAAATTTGGGAATTTGGAAATTGAAAAATTTAGAATTTGGGGAGATTGGAAACTGGGGAATTTGGAAATTGGGGAGTTTGGAAATTAGATAACATGGAAATTGGAGAAATTAGAAATAGGGGAATTTAGAAATTGAGCAGCTCGTCAATTTGGAAATTTTGCAAATCCCTTAATTCCGAACTCTTCAAATTCCCAAATCTCTAAATTCCCAGCTCCCTACATTCTCAAATCCCAAAATTCCATATCCCTAAATCATCATATATTATCTACACTATGCAAACCACTGTCCCCTCCTCTCAAAAAACACCAAATGCCAATAAAATTACCACAAGATGCAATTTACCAACGATCCTGTCAACGACCAGAAAATGAATACAAATCCTCATCCAAGATGGCATCCACCCCATTCCCTCCACCACGTATCGCGGTGGATAACGAGTAAAATTCCAATATTTCGTATTCGAATCACTCGTGGCATTTTCCGTGTTGGTTCACAAAGGTATTAACGTGGCTCTGCTGGCAATTTAAGAGCCGCAACGACGACGGCGAACAGCGAGAGGAATTTCGTACGTTGGACTCGCATAGCTCAGACATCGGAATAGTTGGCCACATTAACCGGACGTTCTCTCTGGACTTTGGCCGATGTTCCTATCCAATGGTGGACCGAACGTGGATAGATACGTTGTACCCACTCTGTGTCAGCTCGTTAGGAAATATCAAGCGTGCAAACTATGACGGCACTGGCGTCCATTAAATTAAGTCCTCGCCGGTTAACAGATTGCCCCGGAACACGGCCTGGATCCTCGTCCTAGCGATAATTTATACGTTAATTATACCCCAGAGCCTATTGTTTCGACTAATTATGATTCATGTCGCCCTGATACGATGCCGCAAAGAAACTACTGTCGGGACACGTACGAACTGTACGTTAATTACTAACAGTTCCGTGTCACCTTGATGTTTTACTAATGTAATTAGTTTTTATCACATATGTACATATGCAAAATTTTATGGGTATATGTAGCTTAAAATTATATTTTATTTAGAGATTTCATGTGAATTTCACTGTTGCTCTTGAACAGTGAACGTGGTAATCATGTGTGATGTAAGTGAACATGTGTGACAATCACACATTATCTTCATGTGATAGTTGCATGTACTATGTATGTTTATCACTTATCATTATTCAATGTATACGTAAAATTTAATGGATAAATGCAGGTTTTTAACAAGTCTTCCTTGAATGTTAAACCTATGAGCATGTATAATATGAGTGAATATACGTATGTGGTAATTACATATTACCTTGATGTGTTACATGTATCTGCGTGTGTCACCTTCAATCATCCACTGTAAATTTTATATCCAATCGAAAAGTGTTCAAACTCGTTTCAAAAGTGTACCTCACAAAATTATTATAACTAGAAGTCCATAAGTCCATATGCACAGTTAGCCTAAGGTCTCACCCTTAACGAAATGCTCAGTATAAGAGCATATACACAAAAAATATTCATATTAAATAAAAATACACGACACTGTGCAGTAAAATTGAAAGGAATCGAGGCTGATTCGAATTTAAAAAGATGAATGTAGGTGTTAAGAATGAATCGCAAGAAAATATTCGCATCAGGTGGCACGAATGCCGTTCGTTTACAAGAACGCGTTTTCGAGAAAGAAAATTTCCGGCCTGAAATTCCCCGTACGAGTGTGAAGGTTGGTCCACATTTTCAATGGCAGTTTCGGTCGAAAGCGTCGTGTAATTGCAAGCAATAGCGTGTGTATTCCCCTTGTTACCGTCGAAATCAAAGCGGTTGCAAGGTTGCTCGTCGCTTCGTCCCAATTATTGTTCCCGACGTTGCTTTCGATGGCGAACGAGGGCTCGGAAACGTGAGAACCGGGCTTGCACGAGGATCGTTGCGAGGCGGGCATGGCTTTCGTAAATTGCTTCCTCTTATGGGGTATTAGACACAAGCTTCCGGTGAATTTCAGGGAGTCCCGATGAACTGAATCTTGATTACGTTCACAATTTCGATCATTTCGACGCCGTCGCGGACGTAAAATACTTTATCAGCGAAACATCTCGACGCTTGCGAATCGTGTGCTTCGTGAAATACACTATTCAAGTACCTTTAAATACACTTTCACTTTCTCCTCGATAAAAAGCGTTTACAATTTTAATTTCCTTTGAGAGACTTTTCAATTACTTCACTATACACGATACGTGCGCTGCTTCAATTTCTTTCAGTTGTTACTTGTTTTAACCCTTTTTCTTTATTTGTTACTGTCTTGTTTTAAACAATAAATAACTTTTTTAGTAATGTACATTGTTATACGTGCTTTTGAGCAAGAACTAATTTCACTTGTCTGACCATACTACTTGTCTGACCATTTCAACGTACACAGTATTCTATTCGATTTATTTTAGTTAGTTGATCATTCTACTTGTCTGACCATTTCAACGTACACAGTATTCTATTCGATTTATTTTAGTTGGTTGATCATTCTACTTGTCTGACCATTTCATTGTGCACAGTATTTTATCCGATTTCTTTCACTTGTGCTGACTAATCTACTTGTCTGACTAGTTATGGAATTTATTTCACTTGTCTGACCATTTCGTTGGACTGACTGGTTCAATGTGTACAAATGTACTTTACTCGTTCTGATCAATCTACTTGTCTGACTAGTCATGGGATTTATTTCACTTGTCTGACCATTTCATTTATCTGACTAGTTCAATGTGTACAAATGGATGTACTTTACTTGTGCTGACCAATCTACTTGTCTGACTAGTGATGAGATTTATTGCATTTGTCTGACTATTTCACTTGTCTGACAGATCCAATGTGTATAAATGGATGTACTTCACTTGTGCTGACCAATCTACTTGTCTGACAGGTCATGGAATTTATTTCACTTGTCTGACAATCTCATTTGTCTGACTGGTTCAATGTGTACAAATAGATGTATTTCACTTGTGCTGATCAATCTACTTGTCTGACTAGTTATTGGGTTTCTTTCACTTGTCTTGCCATTTCATTTGTCTGACTGGTTCAATGTGTATAAATGGATGTATTTCACCTGTGCTGACCAATCTACTTGTCTGACTAGTGATGAGATTTATTGCACTTGTCTGACTATTTCACTTGTTTGACTGGTTCAATGTGTATAAATGGATGTATTTCACTTGTGCTGACCAATCTACTTGTCTGACTAGTGATGAGATTTATTGCACTTGTCTGACTATTTCACTTGTCTGACAGGTTCAATGTGTACAAATGGATGTATTTCACTTGTGCTGACCAATCTACTTGTCTGACTAGTTATTGGGTTTATTTCACTTGTTCTGATGAATCTTGTCTGACTGATTGAACTAACATGGTTAGCTTTTGTAAAGTGATTGTATACATTTTCATATTTGAAAGAAAGACAAGTTTTCCTCCGTGGTTCCTTCTTCAATCTTCATCTTCTCGACAAGTACTACACCACAACAAAAAGATTAGACCTTGAACACCAAGCTCAAGATCAAACTCGATATTGCAGCAATTTTACATTCTCCAATAGAAAGCCGTAGAATAACACTGTGTACCTGCAATCTAATAGTGTTAAAGATTTAATAGCATTTTAGGGATGCAAGTGCCCGAAAGTGAGACTCATCAATCTCTACTGTTCTTTATCAAAAAATCAAATTCGAGTGACGATGAAAAGCAGAGGTTCACGTGGATACGGGACAGCTGATTTACGAGATCCGCTTTAGCTAGCGCGGTGTTTTCTCGCGGGCGATATTAAGCGGAAACTTTTGCTCCTCAATTTACGCTGCCGCGTTGAACGCGGCCGTTGCATCGCGTTGCAATAACAAATACGCGACTGCATCAGAATACCGGGATAAACGTTTACAATATTCTCTCTTTCATACACGCATACACCCACGCGTGTACGTACGCGAACATATTCGTATAGCGTGTACATAAACGGGGCGGTCGTGCGCATTTTCGTGTAAAATAACGCACACGTTCCCGCGTTTACGCTTTGTTTACGCGAACGTAAAATGAAACACTTCGTTTACGGCGTGGGAAGCCTGTAATAAAAATTAATTAATGTTAATTTACTAGCGTAATCTTATTACATAGTACTCTAGCATGTAATTTATGGAATAGGATGACGAAGTATAATGATGTATTTCATATTTATTTTGTAATTGCTATGCAAATTCTGATTGGACGCAGAGGATGATTTTAACAAAATTTATTTTATGCGTAACTTCTCGTGTGAAATACGGTTGTAAAGATAAATTAAATTCAGAAAAATTAGGTTCTTATTAAAACATATAATAACTCTATCCTTGATTTGAAATCGAGAATTTATTTCTACTAAACAATGTTATATTAAATCTTGCATACAATAACAAACTTGTATTTTTACAGAATATAATATTAGTTGAAATATAATTTTATTGTACACGAAATGGTAAAATTATATTTATTTTTGTTTATTATTTTTCAGTCAGATTTCAAGTAAAATCTTCTGCACCATTTTTTCTCGAAAAGAGTACAAGCAGCAGAGAGCTATTTCTTATTCGAAAGAGATATATTTTGCACTGGCTGAAAATGCTTATAAAATTGTGAAATGCATGAAATTTATCTCTGGCGGACGTGTTCGTGCAATATCGTAAACGTAAACGTTTATTTTGTGCGGTAACAGCTTCGAAAAGCGAATGAAAGCCACAGCGTATTTTGGAGACAGGGATTTCCGTTGCAAATTGAATCCGTTTCGAACATTGTTGAAATGTTGCGTAGGAGGAAAATTAAAAACAGACCAAACGTTGCCTTTGAAATGAAAATGTTTTAAGCTCCTTGAAAATTCCACGATTTTCAATGGCGGCGGTACCTTTTCAGAGAGCATCGAATCGCACTGGAATTACCGTCACGCTAAAATGTAAACAGAATTGAAATCGAAATTACTTCATTTAATGGTTCATTTACGTCCCCGTCGTTAACTTTTAAGGTACACTAGCGGAACACCTAATTTCGGAAGCAATTTCCGTATTTCTGCCATACTTTTTTTATTGCTACTGCGATGCTTGGACGTAGTAATATTTGCACGGATTTAGGGAATTTAAGGATTTAACCATACGAAGTTTTGGAAATTTGAGAATTTGGGGTGTAAGAAATTGGAGACTTGAATATTGTGGGGTGTGAAAATTTGGGGGTGTGAGAATTTGGGGATTTGAGAATTCAGGGGTGTGAGAATTTGGGGATGTGAAAATTTGGGGACTTGAGATTTTGGGGTTGTAAAAATTTGAGGATGTAAGAATTTGGGACTTGAGAATTTGGGGGTGTGAAAAGTTGGGGATGTAAGAATTTGAGGACTTGAGAATTTGGGGTTGTAAAAATTTAAGAATGTAAGAATTTGGGGACCTGAGTACTTGGGGTGTGAAAATCTGGGGATTTGAGAATTTAAGGGTGAACTTATATATCTGAGAATTAGAGAGCGCAAAAATTTGGAAAAATGTATATAAAAATTAGAGATTTGAAAGCCATGGAAATGTCTATACCCTAAAATGAACATTAAAGATGTAAAATCCGCAAGGTAACTGTATCGCAAAAACCATCGTTCCTTCGGCGGTTCATAAATCAGCATCCAGTCATTTTCGACTTATTGCATGAAAAAGTGCAGCGTACCGACAGAGTTAAGAAAAGCTGGAGCTTCTGAAAAGCTTCTTTCGCCCACACGAGCATTGAAGATGTAACATAGTAGCGAAAGAAGCGTGCAAAAGAAGAAACGTTTCGTCAAAAGTCGTTTTTAACAGCTGCTCGTTTATCGTCGCTCGACGAAGCCGTTAAACGTGCCGGCATAAATTCACCCCCGGTAGCTTCTGCTTAATATCGGCGACGGTGAGAAGCAATTTATGAAAACACATCCACTTGCAGCTTCGCTGTTCACCGCCCAATATCGTCGTCATTGTTGCGGTGATAAACGCGCGAAGAAGTTTGCTCCGTTAAAAGATAAAAGCGGGGTAGCGGGATCATCGACGAAGGGGTGAAACAATGGGCCGAGTTAAGGCAAGTCCTTCGGGAACTACCGAGAAAAGTACAGTGAATTACGTGTTATGTATAGGTATAATAAGCGCCGCGATGCCGAGACTTTCTCCCTAACACTTCTGATGAAAGTTCAGCTTGAATAGCTTCTTAGATTTATCTTCGATAGGTACTTCACTTTTTCTATTTCAATGTACAGTTTTATGGGGACTTTTTGTGATTTCCTTCATTAATTGGTGCCGGATTTAATTATTTTCTTCGCTTCACTTGAACATACGTATGGAATTTTTTAATGAAAAACAGGAGAAGAGATTTTATGAAAATATGGAGAAGGATTTCTATGGTTTATTATTCCTTTTGTAATTTTTAATTAGTACATTTCATTTTCAGAATTTTCGACTGTAATTGTAATTGTACACCCTATGAAAAGCTACCTAATTAATTTAATTAAAGTTACTTCATTTAATTATGACATATACATTTTGACTTCATTTTTATGTTGTTTGTTAAGCTACGAGTCAGAATTTAAAAATCAATGTTTGCCAAATATGTTAAATATAATTGTTTAATTATTTCTTCGTAAATTGATAAGAATCGTGGATTTCACAAATCTGCATTGCTTGTTCCATTTATATGTATTTATTCTTCTTGTCTGACTGATTCAATTTGCATGTATTTCACTTGTTTGATGATTCTACTGGTCTGACTGATTCTATTTGCATGTATTTCACTTGTTTGACAATTCTACTGGGCTGACTTGTTCCACTTGTCTGACTAGTTCAATGTAGGTTCGTGAGACTTATTCTACTTGTCTGACTAATTTAGTGCACTTGCACGTTTATGAGGCTCATTTCACTTGTCTGATCATTCTATAATACTTGTCTAAGTCTATGTCTGTTGGTGAGACTTATTCTACTTGTCTGACTAATTTAGTGCGTGCGATTGTTTATGAGGCTTATTTCATTTATCTGATCATGCTACTTGTCTGACTGATGCAATGTATGTTTGTGGGACTTATCCTATATGTCTGACTGATTTAATGACACTTATTTCAGCTGTCTGATCAATCTACTAGTCTGACCAGTTTACTGTATGTATGGGGCTCATTCCACTTGTCTGACTAATTCAATGTATGTGACTGTTTATTGGTCTTATTTCACTTGTCCAATCATGCTACTGGTCTGACCAATGCACTGTACGTATGGAACTCATTTTACTGGTCTGACTAATTCAGTGCACGTGACTGTTTGTTTGTCTTATTTCACTTGTCTGATCATGTTAGTGGTCTGACTAATTCACTGTATGTATGGGATTCATTCTACTTGTCTGACTAATTCAATGCATGTGACTGTTTGTTTGTCTTATTTCACTTGTCTGATCATGCTACTGGTCTGACTATTTCACTGTATATATGGGATATATTCTACTTGTCTGACTGATTTAGTGCATTTAATTTAATTTTCTAACTGCATCGAGTTCGTAAATTCTTAACTTTCTGATTCATTACACGTAACCATTGTAACCGATACTTATTCACGCTGAAAATATAACCAGATATTACCACCTGAATAAAAACTGGTCAATAATTGCAACAATGGAAAGTAGAAAATGCTGGAAAAATGTTCACACCGCAGTATTCTCGCGTTACCTCGAAACAATCCATCGATATCACGCAGTTTAATGAAATTAATCGATTCGTAGATGTCGTCGGTAATTCACGAAGCGGTTTCCTTAGCCGAGGAGTATCAATTCATGGGAAACTGCCGCTTAATAATAGAAACTGCGAAACGATTTACGGAAACGCGCATTTCCACCCATAAAATCCCTTTTCGACGTTCAATTTGGCCCCGCATTGTTCGCTGCACTGCATTGCTTTTGTATCAAAACCAGTTGCAACGTTATGCATTAAACGCTCGCATTCGTCTCTATGTGTGCAACGGACTCATAGAAAGAGAGCCAGGGGGACGGAGGGGGCTGTTTCAGTCGAATGAAAGGAGTCAGGATGCAAAAGCTATATTTCGTGGTTTCAGACCTTTGTTAAGATTTTCCATTGAAAATTATTTTGCATGCCACTGTGCCGGGCGTGTTTAAGACTGAATATCTGACTTTCAACACAGCGGAATCACTTCTGAATTAATCCGTTATTTACTTAATATTTATTTCAACCTGTTTTCAAATTTATTGTTCCATTTTTACAGATACAATTCAAAATTTTTATTATTAAAATTATGGTACATCATTTATTCTATAGTTACAATTTTCAGAAATTATTTTTAGGTCAAGCTTTTTTCCTTATGTCTCAGGTGCGTCAGTTACTAGCTAATTATAGCTGCGATATTAAAACAGAGAACAAATTTGAAATATTACTTCAGTTTTGTATTCGACAATTCTTGACTGAAAAATTGACAAATGATAGTTTGACTCAAATTCCAAGTTGAAGTATTAAAAATTCGAGTCACATGTAGTTGAAGTATGGGTGCGTTGTGAGATATTGTAAAGCAAGGTTCGGCAGGTGCGTCAGACAGAGCTCCCTAATTATTACTGCAGTGTCAAAATAAAGAACATTGAAATGTTAGGTATACTATCAATTTAGGGATCTCCCACCATACAAATTACAATTGGTACCAAACGCAAAACTTCATGCAAATACGATTTATGTTCGTCACATGTGAACTACAAGGTGCGTCACGAGTCCACGTTGCAAGAACTTCATACTAATTTATTACAAGAATAAATTTCCGCTAAAATAGTTCTATTAGTTCAAAAGCTCTGTTCATAAATGCAAGATAATTCGGTTTTCCAGAAAATAGTGATAGAAGTCGGTCTATTTCTGGAGCAAAATGGGACACACGGTGTATGCAGCATTAAACAGGAGCTGCATCAGCCGTTTATCCCAAAGACAAAATCTTACACGCGGATCTCTTTTGATCGCGTCTTTGTTGCTCATCCCTGGGTGTAATGATGTTAGTCATGCATCGAGTTCTCGGAAGCTCGCAGTTAATATCACCCATGGCAATACGGTTCACGGAAGCGTATCCACTTTTGAACGAACATCCTTTCTGATGTTCAATCTCCCCGATGCTTGCGCTGATTTTAAGATTGCGGCTACTCTCGCGGAAACAGAGCGGAGAAAATACTGGGGTCAATGTATTATGGGATATCGCTGCTTTATTTTCCACCGGGGGATTTTTGCTTCTTTTATTAGCTACAAGTTCGGCGAGTTTTTATGGGGCGTGCGAGATTTAAGGTGGTGCTTGATGGGGATGGGGGATGTTGGGGCGATTTTGGGCCGATGAAATTGGAGGATTTGGACATTCTGATGTTGATGGATTCGGGAATTTGGAGATTTGGAGATTTAGGGATTTGAGGATTTAGGAATTTGGGAATTTGGGAATTTGGAGATTTAGGAATTTAGAAATTTATGGATTTGAGGGTTTGGGGATTTGAGAATTTGGAAATTTGAGAATTTCAAGATTTGGAGATTTCGAAATTTAGAAATTTGAGGATTTGGGGATTTAGGGTTTGGAAATTTGTGATGTAGGGATTTGGGATTTGAGGATTTGTGATTTGGAGATTTGGGATTTGGGGATTTAGGATTTGGGGAACCAAAAATTTGGGGTTCAGGTATTTGTAAGATTAAGAATTTGGGGTCAGGAAGTTGGAGAACTGAGAATTTGGGATTTAGAGATTTGGATGATTGAGATTTTGGGGTTTAGGGATTTGGGGAACTGAAAAATTGGAATTTAGGAATTGGATGAACTGTGAATTTGGGGTTTGGACATTTGGAGAATTTCGAATTTGAAGATTTAGAGGAGAGAGATTTTGGGGATTTAGAGATTTGAGGATTTATGAATTAGAAGATTTTCAGATATGAAGGTTTACATACTTTTGATTCGGAGATTGAAGAATTTAGAAATCTTAAAATATCAAAGTTTGAAAATTAATGAATATAGTGAAAATTGAAAATTGAGAATAATGAAAATTCGAAGTTATGATAATTTAAACATTCAGGAATATGAACATTCGAAAATTTGATGAAATTTATTCATTTCAATATTTGAGATATTTATGACATTTACTTGAAAATGTCTGAACCCCAAAATATTGAAAATTAAAAATTGAAAATCTTAAAAATTTCCAAATTCAAACCTTCATCACTCTGCAGTTTAATAAATAATACATTCAATTCAACTGAATGCTTCTGTTCCCCAGGATAAAACAGAAGAACCGAAAGATAAAAATGAGTTGTATACGAATCTGAAAGTTGAAAATAGGAGACACATTTTAGTCCCGACATGGTTCTCGAGTCAAGCTTCAGACAAGAAACGGACTTCTGCCGCGACTTCCTCTTCGACTGAGACTTATGCCATCCATTTATACCGGGGAACGATTCCTTCCAACCGGAATAATAGACAGCCGGAAAAGGTAGATGGATTGAAATGCATCGCGGAAAATTCACCGTTAGAAGTTACTTTCCTCGTCAATCAACTGTTTCATCGAGGATATGACGGATACCTTCGACGAACGTGTTTCTCTCTGTACCCGTTGTCGTAAATAACATACTTTTTTCTCAGTCAGCGTTTTAAACGACTGTGTCAGAAGATGTATATATGCAAGGTGATTTATATTCGTATATATCACTTTGATACTTTCTTTGGGAAATAGAGATTAATTAGTTTAATTATGTACAGGTGCAGTACATTCTATATGGATGTTGTAACATGGTAAGATCTCAAAGTATACAATTTTTGGAAATTTTAGAAATTGTCAAATTTATAAAAATTACCATAGCTCTCGAAATTCTCAAAATTCACGAAATTTTCAAAATACTCAAAATTCTCAAACTTCTAAAAAATTCTAAAAATTCACAAAAGTCGAAAATATCTCTTTCTCAAAATTCATAAATTTCTCAAGGTACTCAGAGTTTTTAGTTTCAAAAATGTTGAGAACTTTCAAGATTTTCAAAGTTCCCAAAGCACCAAAAATGTTAAGATCTCTAAAAATTTTTTAGGTTCTCGAAGTTCTAAAAATTTCATAGTAGAATAGATCTGTCAATACTAAACTTCTGAAATTTCCAATTCCCAAATCACCAAATCCTTCATTTCCAAAATTCTAAAATTTCCAATTCCTCGATCACAAAATTTCCGAATTGCCGAATACCGCAGTTGCAAAATTTGAAATTTTCCCCCTAAATCCCCAAATCTCTAAATCCCCAAATTCTAATTCCCCAAATCCCAGATCTCCAAATTTCTAAATCCCCAAATCACAAATCCCCGAATCCTAAATCCCCAAATTCTAATTTGCCAAATCCCAAATCCCTAAATCACAAACCTCCTAATCCTAAATCCTCAAATCTCTAAAACCCCAAATTTCTAAAACCCCAAATCACAAATCCCCAAATCCTAAATTCCCAAATCACAAATCCCAAAATCCTAATTCCCCAAATCGCAGATCCCCAAATTTCTAAAACTCCAAATCACAAATCCTCGAATCTTAAATTCCCAAATCCCAAATCTCGAAATCACAAACCCAAAATCCTAATTCCCCAAATCCCAGATCCCCAAATTTCTAAATCCCCGGATCCTAAATCTCCAAATTCTAATTTGCCAAATCCTAAATCCCCAAATCTCCAATCCCCAAATCTTCAATCCCCAAATCCCAAATCCCCAAGTCATCCACATCCCAAATTTGCAACCGACCTAAATAGAATCTAGAATCAACTCGAGCAGAGATCGAATAACAGTTAACCTCCGTTAATTTCGGTTAACACGAGAAGCATCGTTGAATAGCGAGGCAGAATTTCGGTTGTTTCAGCAGCAGCGTTGATCGAATTAATCAAGTCGCCCACCGACGATCTTGTCTGTTCGATGTCGCAGGCTAACAGCCAGCAGCGACGTCGAGCACGTGGGCATAAATTCAGCTTCCCGTTTGATATCGCCCACGGGCATGGGGCGGATCCTGTGGGCGCGCACCCAACGATACACGTCTTCGCGTCCGTTTACCGCCCGCTCCAAGATTCAGCCCCCAGCGCCGACGAGTCTCGAACTTGTCCTGCAAACCAACCGGGAATTGGACGACAGAGGACGCTGAACACCCTCCACAGGGTACTTCGAATTTCTGCTTTTAGTCACGTACTTCGACGAAGATCCGTGCGGCTTTGTTAAACACCGCTTTCTACTGCTCAAAATCCTCTGACAATAATATCTTCCTGGATATTTGTCAGCGTCCTACGAACCTCTGATGATTAAAATCTATGTTACGTCTTAGAATGCATATTTTAGAGGATTAGGTCTCTGTACTAGTTTTTAGTGGTGTAATTAACTATTTTCTGTTCCTTCACATTTGTAGTTTCAAATGGAGTCTATCATAATAAGACACATAGGAGTTATTGCATTCAGTTAGAGGAAATAATGTGGACAATGAATAATTTTGAAACAAAATGACTGGTCAGATGAAGCAATAATTTCGAAACAAAATGGCAGGTCAATTACAGAAATGTATGATCCAAATTTCATGACATAAAAGTA
Organism: Megachile willughbiella; assembly: GCA_945859595.2. Lineage (NCBI taxonomy): Eukaryota > Metazoa > Arthropoda > Insecta > Hymenoptera > Megachilidae > Megachile > Megachile willughbiella. The sequence goes on from OX243807.1 coordinate 9,288,648, forward strand.
ACGCAAAATAGTACTTGTGATACATCAATTTAAAGGTAGAAGCTCAAAATGGCGGTCTGAATGAATACCTTCAATTGTAACTGAGCAATTATCAAAAGTTGTGATGAAATGGTGAACCCAATAGCACTAGTGGGACCAGAATGAAATTGCTTTTAAATTGAAAATAAATTGGAAAAACGAATAAGTAAATTCTGAAGCATCAACCAGAATATGCAACCATTCGTCTCAACAAGATATGACAGACATTTAGACAGAAGCAATTTTCTAATATAAATTGTGCAGTAACTTAATGACCAGTCAATCAAACTGAAAGAAATGTGAAGCTGAAAGGTGCAATTAAGGATTCACTTTGATGTGCAGCAATAGTGGAACTACCAGCTAGTCAAATTGAAAGAAGTGTGATGCTGAAATGTGTAATTAACGATTAACTCTAAATTGTGCAGTAACTTAATAGTGTAACTACCAGTCAGTTAAACTGATGCGAAGCTGAAATGTGTAATTATGGATTAACTTTGAATTGCGCAGTAACTTAGCAATGGTACCATCTAGTCCAACTGTTTTCAGTGTCAAACCGGCTAGTGTTAAGTCACAGCCCAATTCAAAGATAATTGCAGCAGACATTAATAAAACTTTGGAAGCGAATTTCTGTGTAATTCCATGGAACCGATTTTGAGGAATTATTACTTTTGCAGCAAAGTTTGCCTCTAATCGTTGTTCGAAAGATGCGTTAGTTAAACGGAGTGTACCCTTCCGTCGTCGGTTTTCTTCGACTTCCTCCTCTACCTTTTTCCCTGCTGGATGTTTTCGCGCTCGTATCGCCAGCCGGCGCCAACAAAAGACGACAGTAATCCGCAAACGAGCCGGCTTATATCTAACGAGGCAACGCATTAATCATGGCCAGCGATCTGTACGAGAGTAGATATTAGCCGTGATGTAATTTTATTTACGACACCGATTTACATACCTTGCGCGTTCGTTTAATCGCGCTTTTATTCTGTTTCTGCGCGAGAGCTTGTTTCACGGGGATACGGCTCTCCCGTTGTGTTCCGTTTGCGCTGGACGTTTTACGAGGCGAAAAAGGTGTTAAATACTTTTATAGGTATTCTGTTTTTAATTTTCTGCCCGGAGAAAAACCTGTACGAGAGCTCGTACGTTTTTCAAACGCTCTTCTCCGCGTTCGGAGAGATGGGGTAAAAAAGGGGTTATAATGTTTTTATAACCTATCGTTTATTTTTAGTTCGCTGGACGGAAATAGTTCGGAGACAAGACGTCTCTTTGACGGAGATGCATTTTCCCTGACAATTTTGAAAGGTTATCGAAATGTCGCTACGCTTTTTTTCCTGTTATTTGCGCAATGCTTTTTAACGACGCTTTCCCTCGTTTCTTTTATGTTCGCGTTTTATACGCTTGGCGTCGTTTGTGGAGCTGCGTAACCTCGCTTTTAAATATGGAGATGAAGATTCGGGGTTTGGAAATTGGGATTAGTAGGTATTTGGGATGCGGGGATTTGTGAGATTAAAGGTTTAGGGATTTGAGAACTTGGTAATTGGGGAGTTTGATAGTTTCAAAATTTGGGGTTTGAGGATTCAGAAATTTGCAATTTGGGAATTTGTGGGATCAAAATTTTGCTGATTTATGGATTTGAGGATTTGGTAATTTGAGAGTTTGATAATTTGTAAATTTGGGGTTTGAGGATTCAGAAATTTGCAGAGTTTGAAACTTGAGGATTTTGAAATTTGCAACTTGAGGATTTATGGGCTTAAAGATTTTTTTATTTATGGATTTGAGAATTTGGTATTTTGGGAGTTTGAAAATTTGCAAATTAAAGATTTGAAGGTTCAGAAATGTGCAATTTTGAGTATTTGGGTATTTGGGAATTAGGGGAGTTGGAAATTTGCAAATTATCAAATTTTCAGACTTGAGAATATGAAAGCTTGAAAATTTGAAGATTTGTGTAACTTGCAAATTTAGAAGTGAATTTGATTATTTGATAATAAAAAAATTTAAAAGTTTAAATATCTAGTAGTCAGAAGATTTGCAAGTTTTAACGATCAAGAAATTTGCAATTTTTAATATGTAACGGTCAAAGAATTTGCAATTTTTAATATGTAACGATCAAGAAATTTGCACGTGTTAATATTTCCCAAGAAACATAAGAATTTCAAAGTTTAGTCGCAGTAAATTAAAAAATTTACATAATCAAAGCTTCTGAAGCGTAAAAATTTGTAATTATGGAAATAAGAAAATACAAGGACCTTATTAAAGTAACATTATAAAACTTTCTGTCCAGTATTATCATCCATTCAGACTGTCAGGACAGTATCACTCGAATTTTCATATAAATTGACCATGTGCAAATATATGCAGGGTCGTAAATCAACGTTCCGTTCTTCTGTCCACAAGACTTGTTCTGGATCTGCACCGGAACGTAAACCACCGTCTACGTCGATGACATTCCTTCTACTCTTTATCACCTTAACTAGCTAATTGCGGGCCGAGGTATTCGATTTTAATGGGGCTATTATTAACAGAAGACTATTCACGCAGGAGTATTCGAGAATAGCAACATGTGAGAATAGAACGAATATTTCACTGATTTAAGTCTGTTAACGCTTGAACTCGCCAAAATGGCTGCCTTCGGGTTTCACATCTTATGCCGCAAAATTTTGTTCACGTACCGATGTCAACTCACGAGATGGCGCGTGAGGAGGTTGACGTGTTCAGAAGAGCTACGGCACGATTGGTCAGAACAGAAAATAGACGCCTCACACGTATTTTTGGCGGGAGTATTGGCACGAGCGGTCGCCAATTAGGCGAAAAATAATGACAGGCGTCGAGAGTGAGCGAGATAGAATTGTGTTCAGCAGTTATTGTCATTGTTATTCTCATTTGCCGAAATGTAACTGGAAGTGTTCACGGTGGCTTTTACTTTCACGCGACAACTCGTGGGTCGACATCGGTTCTATCGAAATGTGTCATATTTTGTTGAGACGAATGGTTATTTACTTGAGTACTTATTTTGCTATTTTATTTTTAATTTAGTAAGGAACAGTTCTTGTCCCAGCAAGTCTTTTATTTTGGATCCTCAACATCTGTACGCATATTTTCCAGCGAAATTCTGGATGAAAATGGATTCTTGGTATGCATTCGAACAGGAAATCGTAAGGAGCTTGTTCAGAAGGGATCTGATCGCCAACGGAGAAAAGCAAAGTTTCCCAGACAGCAAGTGGTATGAGATTGCAACAGTCAGCCGCGAGCTCTGATTCCAACCGTGTTGATCTTTCGACGCGGCTGCAGTTTCTTGGCAATGCTTATCGCTGATAACAGAAGCGTGCAAGAGAAAACGATATCGAGTATGTGAACTTTTCAACGAGAGAATTATACGATTCATATTTGTTCTCCATTCTTTCCTGCAGCATAATTTATGATACAAGTTCGAGCAGTTAGAGAAGATTTCTCCCTTTTTTTTTCTTCCTTGTTACGAGAAAGTTTCGTTCGTGTTATGCCTGCAGGATAACTCGCTTGTAACTAGATAGAAATTTCCATCTGTTTTTTATTGGGAAATGTAATCTTTATTGTCGAGAGTTCGTGCAGTTTTCAATGATACAATTTGCAGTCGCACGTTTTCCATTTTCATTGCTGGAAGTTCAACTTAACGCTGCTCGGAATTGTCCTTTTAACTTTTTATAAGCTCGGAATTTATGCTGTAACGGGATTATTTGGGGAACTTTCTTCACTTGGGAACTTTCATAATTAGCTCACTTTTGTTCAAAATTAATTAGTGGATTTCTGATTTTTTAAATTCTAATGATTTTTACAACTTTATTCAGATATATCTGGTATCTTTATATGAGGATGTTTTTATACTTTTTCTTATTTATGTATACGTTATCTAATTATTAATTTCTTTATATATATTATTCAATGCTTAATTCACATGTACATTCACTTATGAATCTACACATACATGATCCACATGTGAATCAAGACACACATCCTCTTATGTATCTACACATATATGATCCACTTGTGAATCAACACACACATGATCTACTTATGAATCTACAATATATGATCCACTTGTGAATCAACACACACATGATCTACTTGTGAATCAACACACACATGATCCACTTATGAATCTATACATACATGATCCACTTGTGAATTAACACACACATGATCCACTTGTGAATAAACACACACATTATCCTCTTATGTATCTACACATATGTGATCCACTTGTGAATCAACACACACATGATCTACTTATGAATCTACAATATATGATTCACTTGTGAATCAATACACACATGATCTACTTGTGAATCAACACATACATGATCCACTTATGAATCTATACATACATGATCCACTTGTGAATCAACACACACATGATCCACTTGTGAATCAACACTCACATGATCCACTTATGAATCTGTATATACATGATCCACTTGTGAATCAACACACACATGATCCACTTATGAATCTGCATACACATGATCCAACAATTAATTCTTAATTAATTTGCAGTTAATCTGTACCAAATTTTTGAGAACTTATTTTGTTATTAATTTATATAATCAATTTTAAGTGACAAGTAAAATAAAAAAAATTTCCACATCACTTATACTATCAAACTATAACTACATAAATATCTCTAGAATAATTTCTAACAATTCTCTCTGCAATTATCAGTCATGTCATAAAATTCGATATTAAATATGAAAAGTTTAATCTGTTGGTTTATTTAAATTGCAAGAGAGATTGGTAGTTGGGATACGAAGAGCAATATCGTATGAAATCGGTATTCGATTGTGAACCGAAATAATTCAGACAATAAGGGAAACTCCGTGATTTCGGGAACACGGGTAATTTGTTATCAACCGTTTCGGAGTGTTCGAAATGCACAGGTTCCCTGTTTCCCAGATCGTGCCGGCCTCCTGGCATCGAATTCGACTCGAGACATCGATTCGCGTTGAATTAGGTGGCTAGCTGAAAATTTTGGCTATCCGACATGCATTGGACTCTGTTCAATTACAACCTGGCCCCCTCCCGAACCCCCTTCGATCGAGATTCCCGGAAATGTGGAATCGCTCCGAATTAACTGCAACCACGTTGAAATTGCTTCCGAACAAAATGAGTTTCCGCCGGCCTTTCTTTCATAAATCATTGCTCCTCGCATAGATATCGTTTTGTATCTTTCAACATCAATTTTTTGTGCGAACAAAACTTAACATTCACCACTCGTTATATGACCAATCAGCACGACGAATCAGTGCAAAAGAATAATTTTCAAAAATTTTTTATGAGGTCATGAAGAGTAAATAAGTATTTTGCAGGTTCACTAATATTAAATATTTCATAAACTTGCAAATGTTAAATGAGTATTTTGTACATTCATAAATATTAAATATTTGACGAATTCATAAATATTAAATATTTCATAAATTCATAAATATTGAATATTTTATAAATTTGCAAATGTTAAATGAGTTATTTTGTAGATTCATAAATATTAAAAATTTGATGAATTCATAAATATAAATATTTTATAAATTTGTGAATATTAGATATTTGATAAATTCATAAATATTAAATATTTTAGAAATTCATGAATATTAGACGAGTATTTTGTAGACTCAAAAATATTAAATATTTTATGAGCTCATAAATGAGTTAATTTTGTAGATTCATAAATATTAATTATTTCATAAATTTATAAATATTAAATATTTCATAAATTCGTAAATATAAAAGAAGTATCTGAATCAATGTAGCGAATGTTTTTTGAGGTATTCCTTAAAGAATTTGTTTACGATAAGGAGGATCTCCGATGGTTTCTAACGAAAACTCGAACAAACTTCCCAGAATTTTATAATTCTAATAATTCGATTAAGTCGATCGTAAAACGATTCGAAAGACTTGGAACTCTCTTAACTCCGAGAAGTTTGTCTGCGAAGATCAGAACGACCAACTTCCTTCCTAAAATCGTCTTCCACTTTCTTCAACCACTATCGCGCACCCATTGTTCGATCTTAGAGGCAGCTGCAATCCCTCGAATCCCTTCGAAATCTCACATTCCCTGAGTCATCAGTCGAGTAAATGGCGTTAACGAGATCGTCTACATGATTGGGATGATCTACGATGTCTCTACTTCACTTCGACCAACAAAAATTTGGTGGTTTGGAGATTTGGGAGTTTAGGAATTTAGGTTTTTGTAGATTTGAGAAAATGGGAGTTGTGGGATGAAGTTTGAAGAGATCTTTGGAAGAAATTGGGAGATTGAGGGATTAAGAAATTTAATAGTGAAGAAATGAAGAAACTGAGGGATTAAGAAATTTAAAAATGAAGAAGTGAAGAAACTGAGAGATTAAGAAATTTAATACTGAAGAATTGAAGAAATGTAGAAATTGAAAGATTAAGAAATTTAATAATGAAGAAATGGAGAAATGTAGAAATTGAGACCAGAAAGCATAAAAATCTATTTCTTTCGAAATTACCAAATTCACCTTAGAAATTCCAAATCTCCCAACTATTCCACAAAAAAATTTCACGATTCAGAAATGTAAGAGGTTAAAAGTACCAAAAAATGAGTCTATCAACTACCTGACACGTATATCCGAAACAGTCGATCCAGTAGCGAAACTAGAGTCGCATCCAGTGCAAGTAGAACGAGTAAGCATATAGTCAGACAAGAGTTTCAGTGATCATTTTGAACGGGTCTGCCGTTGAATTAGGTGAACGTAGGGTGGTATGTTGGAGGGCAAGGCGACTCGAAAGCGAGCTGACTGCAGCCAAAAACGGATTACTGCTATTAGGTTCGACAGTTTCTTAATGGCGCCTCGACAACGGTGAACGTAAATTTTCGTCGGTCGATCCGCTTTTGTCGCGTCGTAATCGAGTAACCAGGGAACAAGGGACGTTGCCTTCGAGCTCCATACCCCTTCTGAATTCATGGGAGAAAAGCACGGAAAGATGCGGTTGCGTACACTCCAATCGAAACACTCGCGTCTATACATCACGCAATCTCGTTTCTTATCTCGAGGGTTGATTTATCGGGATATTGTCTGAATTGTGGTCCAAAATTGCTCCAAGAAACAATGGATGAGCTTTGTAGGTGATACAAAGTGCTTCATACTTTTCAGAATATATTTTAGTCAAACAAAAGTTGAAACTCACCTAATCACTTGGTTGTGCATTATGGGGTTTCTGAAACAAACCATAAACAATTACGACCAATTAGGAAATTGTCGAGAACCTTTAATTTCACGCTTTGTCATCACCTCCTAATTTTAACAGCACCTTTTATACGCGCAATAAATTACCTGTCCAGTTTATTACAAATTAGAGAACATCACGCTTGAAAAATTTGCAATGTAACGCGAATGCGAATGTACCGTAAATTCAGCACTGTAGGATTTTAATTAAATTTCCCAGCTAAATATGTGCAGTTTTAATTATGTTTTCATACGTGAATCAAATTTACAAGAATGTTCATTATCTGCAAGTTTTTGAGTTCACATTGTTTCATCAAATAGCAGTTTGTACAGCGAACATTAATGAGTTGGTAGTCACAGTATATTGCATTTTTTGTATAATATATATTTATGTCAGACTTCATTTTGGACGAATACCTTCAAACCCAAGCATGTAATATTACACATTTTCAAAGGGACTTAACAGCGATTGCCTGGACCGTGTAAATCGCTCATATGTACACTAATTTTGTGCAAAAAAGTATCGTAGTGCCCAGGAAAAAATAAAGATTGTTTAAGCAAAACTTTCGTGAAAAAATTTTCAATCTCACGTTAATTAAGAGTCTCAATCGAGTCATTTCAAAACTTTCGGTAATTTTGTAAGTTTTAATGGTCTCACCTACTGTTGGCTCTTCTAGTGATTTAATTAATTCTTATTTCTCTGTATTCCGATTCCCGAAAGTGTTTGTTTCTCTGTCAAGCCATTTTGCTCCTTGGCGCCTTTATGTCGCACTACAAACGCGTAATTGCCGCGAAACAAATGAGCCCTGGCTTTCCTCGAAACGAATTAAAAATTTCACCGACACCTCGTTGTCCGACAAATTACGTTTTTCACTACTGCATATCTTTTACATGGGTCTGCAGGACCTTGCATTCGTGACATCAAATCCCCGAAGCAATTTATAATTTTTAAAAGCGTCTGCCTTCGACAAGATTAGAACACGTATGTTACAAACATTCTTTGTTTATTATTAGAGCGTGTTGAAATTTGAGAATGTGGGGTGGACGGGGTATTTCTTGGGTTATTGAAAGAAATCTCTGACATACGAATGTCAGGATTTCGCGAAGTGAAATTTTACCAACTCAAATCACGTCTCAGCAGAAAGTTTGTCGAACACGATCGTGAACTGGGGGTTTTGATCTTGGAACTCTTTTCGAATATATTTGGAGATATCATATGTGGAACATGCTTAGTATTATATTGAAAAATATTGGGTTTCTTGTATTTTTCTGGGAATATTATTTGACACATATTAAGGAGGTAATATGACTTTAGCTGATTTATTTTTTGGGATATTTTTATTTTGAAAGTATTATATTTTTAGTATATTCCTTGGAATATTATCACTCTATTATTATTATTAGTATTTAAAAAATTACAGACACATATATTTCTACAAATATTATTTTATAAATATTATTAACAATTTTCAGAAATATACTTTGTACCCATTTTTAAGACACCCTCAGAAATGATCAACTAAATAATTTAATTAGTAAACTTGAAGACAGTGTTTGACCAGATATTTCAACGTATGATATTAAATTATCTCCTGAAAGCTCAGTTGAATATAGCGTAAAATTGTATATCAGATATCCTGTCTGATCATGCAACAGCACCGGATCTTATCAAGCTAACCGAGTGCTAGAGTATTTCATTTTGTCAGTCAAGTAGTACGAGACGATATCTAGGCAGCCACTTGATATACGAGCACATATAATCAGCTCGTATCGTAGAACCACCATGTAGACAGAGTTGCATACGAAAGCATGATCAGTACAGTGTGTCGCATAGTAAGTCAAGTGGAATAAGAAGTTACGAGATGTTGTAAATGAAATAGGGATCCTCGAGGTAGAACATGTATCTTTTCGTGTAAGTGCGCGTATGTCTACGTAATACTCTTCGGAGATGAGATGTTTCGGATGATGGAAAATTCAGAGATTGATTGAATACTTCGGGTTTTGTTTTTGGTGGTATGTTTTGGGAGTTTGGGAATTTTGGGACTTGGGGTATTGGAATTTTGGAAATTGGGGATGTGCGGTTATTGGAATTTAGGGATTTTGGGATATGGGTTATTGGAATTTGGGAATTTTGGGATTTGTGGTATTGGAATTTTGGAAATTTGAGATTTGGGTTATTGGAATTTGGGAATTTTGAGATTTGGGTTATTGGAATTTGGGAATTTAAGATTTGGTTTATTGGAATTTGGGAATTTTGAGATTTGGGGATTTTGGGATATGGATTCTTGGAATTTTGGAAATTTAAAATTTGGGTTATTGGAATTTGGGAATTTTGGGATTTGGGGTATTGGAATTTTGGAAATTTAAGATTTGGGAATTTTGGGATTTGGGGATTTTGGGATATGGGTTCTTGGAATTTTGGAAATTCGAAATTTGGGTTATTAGAATTTAGGAAATTTGGGATTTGGGGTATTGGAATTTTGGAAATTTAAGATTTGGTTTATTGGAATTTGGGAATTTTGAGATTTGGAGATTTTGGGATATGGATTCTTGGAATTTTGGAAATTTGAAATTTGGGTTATTAGAATTTGGGAAATTTGAGATTTGGGTTATTAGAATTTCAGAATTTTGAAGTTTGAATTATTAGAATTTAGGAATTTAGAATATTTGAACTTTGGAATTGTATTATTAGAATTTTGAAATGTTCAAGTTTGAGATTTGTCATATTGAAATTTTAGGATTCTGGATATCCCAAAAATTTTATTGACTAGTACATTCTAGAACTTCGTAACTTTGGATCTTTCGAACTTTCGAATTTTCTGATTTTAAGAATTGAATTATCGAACTTCTTCAATTTTGCAATTTAGGTCCATGTTCTCTTAGACTTTTCATACTTTCAATGGTACTGACGAATATGATACTTTAATGAATTTTTCTGAAATTTGATACTTTGATACTTGAAAATGTCTTAACTACGAAATCTTGGAATTTTCCAATATTTACATTTTGAAATCACAAAACCCTGCAAGTTCCTATAAAACAACTACGTTAACAAAGTACCGGCAAAAAGGTCCTATTAATAATTTAAACACAGCAAAGCATGCAATACGAAATTGTAGAGTCAGAGCTCGAAACATCAAACATTCACAGTACACAAACTTGCTATTACCAGAATAAACTTAACGTGACATTAATTACTTAGCAAAGTCCAGTCTCCTAGGTAATTAAGGTAAACGTCAGTATTGCGCATTACTATGCCATAGAAGACACGAGGGAGTCTAGAAGACTCATTAGACAAGTACTTAAGTAGAATAGTACGCGTAGACAAGGCGAAATCCCAGCGAAACGAGATTGAGCAAGTAGAATAGTACCGCGGACAAACACGTAATGCAGCCACTGTATACAAACCGATCGATCAGTATTTGTATGCATTCTGATTAATAGCCGAGTATTAATGCGATATTGTTTAAGTAGAATGGCATTGTGTATCGGTGGACAACCGGAATAACGTTGCTGCGACAGGCATCTGTTTGTACGTTCACGGATTAGCAGAATACAGTTAGTTCGCGATTAACTGAAGTAGAACGGGTCCGTAGAGAAACAGACAAACAGAATCACGACGGTATATAGACAATTTGAATGGCGGGTTGTTCGAGATTAGAAAGTAAAACAGAGATTCGTGTGAACTGATAAATTGACTGTCGACCTGTTCAACAGAAGAGTTGTATGCTGTTTAATCAGCGTACGTGGAAAGATAACCACATATGAAATTATACTATTTTTCTATTTTTAATTATTTTTGTGTTGTGAGAGGAAATTAATTTTGTATATAATTTGGGGTTAATAGCTTCTGTATTGTTCATTTTGAAGTTTATTTTGAGATTTGTTAAATAATAGTATGCTGTTCGATCAGCATGGCACGGAAGCAGGATAATCCACATATGAAGTTACACTATTTTTCTATACTCGATTTTAATTATTTTTCTTTTGGGAGTAAAGGAAATTAATTTTGGGGCTAACATCTTTTTGTACTGTTCATTTTGAACTTTATTTCAAGACTTGTTAAATAATAGTATGCTGTTCAATGAACATGTCACATGTGCAAGCAAGATAATCATCCACATATGAAGTTACACTATTTATCTACATTCATTTTTAATTATTTTTGAATTCAGAGTAAGGAAAATTACCTTTGAATATATTCATTTAACACAAACATTGTACGGTTCATTTTGAATTTATTTCATGAAAGAACAGACTTGTTAAACAATAATATGTTCAGTCAGCAAATCACACGTAAAACAATAATACTCCAAATATGAAATAACATTATTTTCCTGTCTCGTTCAGTGATAACTGTTATTTTCGTATCGAGGGTAAACGAAATAAATTTCGAACACATATTTATTTCGGGCAAATATCGTTTTGCACTGTTCATTTCGAACAAAATTTATGAACAATTTGTTGCTCGCCATGGATGTATAAACAAGATAATTTAATAATGAATGCCGTGTTATACAGTAATAATTATTTCATGTTATTCAAGGATAATTAACGAGATGCTTTTGCATAATTTAATTTGTATTTTGTGTTCGCTTATGCGTTGACTCGTACTACTTGAAATTCCTGAAACATGTTATACGTTGAATTTATACGTTTGTTTAACATGAAATTTGTTTGGAGTTAATTAATTCTGGACTTTATGCAGTGCTTATAGTATAATAGATATGCAATGTATGCTTCGGGGAGTTTTATTACTGTGAATATATCGTAACACATTTCTAATATATTCTGAAAAATATTAGTTTCGAAATATTGCTGCTGCAATTTATTTCTGGGGATTATACTAGGGATGTGTATGAATTCTGACAATATTTTTATTTTCAAGAAATAACATTTCTACTATATTCCTAAGTTTCTAATAAAATAAATATAACAAATATGACAAATATCAATTTCCACCCCCAACAATATTACATTTTTAGAATCCCCATAGCTCGAATAAATCCCTAGGAACATTACCACCCTCAAAATATCATATCACCCCGAAACGCAGTACCAAAAAAATAGTTACACCGATCCACCCACTCGAAACATTGTCCACGATGTTAAAATTGAAAGCAACGTAGCATCAAAAAAAGGTGCTTCAGCGCACTTCGAACTAGAATATTAAAAAAATTGTTCAGTATCCCATATTCCTTCCAGTCACCGGAAACGCGATAAAAGTGCGTGAGAGTATAGCATAATTAAATTACCAGCGTCGAGCTTGATGCAACAGAACGAAAACAACGCACAAAGGTATCCCCGCGTTAAAAGTTGCGTAATGAATGTTGAAACTTATGCAATTATCGGGTAACCTGAGTTTATAAGCGTCAAGGGACTGGAACTCGACGTTGTCAAGATCTATTTTGTAATTAAACTTAGAAGACACGAGCAACTTTATGTGCATGCTAGTTACACGGAGACTCAACGACGTAAAACGACGAAAAAACGATGTAGTGAGAGTTAATTAGAATTTCTCCCGACCTTTTCATCAAAATTTTTACGTCACTTTTCAAAACTTTCCTGTATTATATTAATACTAGACTGGTGGATTCTATGGTGTTCTTAAGAGTTTCGCAACTTGATGCTCTCGGTTTGATCTCTAGTTTGTTCAGATACCAAGTTTCTACTTGTTCTAATCTTCCCTCTAAGCTTCAGGATATTGCTGAAGGGCTGAACATCACTCTGAAGCCAATAAGTAACCCTCATCCTTCTGATACTTCCTTAAGTGCTCGGACATAGGATGTTGGATGAGGATTAATCGCTGCTTAATTACTTTTTTGATCGATGCTCTCAAGTAAATTGTGTACAAGCTTACAGATTGATACTGTCTCAAATACACACATTTTCAAGTCTGCTTCATCTTAACAAATTTGTAAATTTTTAAGTCTTTTGCAGGAGCAAAATTTTTAAATTTGCTGTTTCAAGTTTTTTGTGAGGATTCACGTTTATCTATCACAAATTCCAAAGTTTTTCCGTCGTGAAACCCTTCAAAAGGATTAGTCAGAAAGATTGTCAGTGACTTAACGCGTGTTCCCTGGGATAATTCTTCCTTTCGGCGGAGGACCAAGGAGCTGAAGAACGAGGCAAACGAAAAATAACCAGCTAACCAAGGATCCATGTTCCATTGAGAAAACGAGTCCTTTCTAACGCGATGCTCGTTTCTTCGCGAGCGTTCAACGTTCTATGGTTGAACGGGATTCGCAAAAGGAACCGCATTCATCAAGATTCTTTTCTTCGTTAGTTATGTGCTAGGCCAGCGAACAAAGGCCAGGGAAATATTAATTTAATGCCGGGACGAAAATTATGCACGGTGGTAAATCAACGGTGGTTTCCGTTCTTTTGTCCGCAAGACTTGTTCCTGGATCTGCACCGTACTCGCCGAACGTAAACCACCGTCCACGTCGATGAAATTCCTTCTACTCTTTTTATCACCTTTACTAGCTAATTGCGGGTCGAGGTATTCGATTTTAATGGGGCTATTATTTACGGAAGACTATTCACGAAGGAGTATTCGAGAATAGCAACATGTGAGAATAGAACGAATATTTCACTGATTTAAGTCTGTTAACGCTTGAACTCGTCAAAATGGCTGCCTTCGGGTTTCACATCTTATGCCGCAAAATTTTGTTCACGTACCGATGTCAACTCACGAGATGGCGCGTGAGGAGGTTGACGTGTTCAGAAGACCTACGGCACGATTGGTCAGAACTGAAAATAGACGCCTCACACGTATTTTCGGCAGTAGTATTGGCACGAGCGGTCGCCAATTAGGCGAAAAACAGTGACAGGAGAAAGGAGAAATTTGGATGTGTTTCTGTGTTAAATGCAGGAGATTTGAACTGCTAAATAATTGGTAACTTTTGTAATAAATAACTTTCATTATACTAACTTTAATTATAGAGAGTATATGATAAACAATAAATAGTAGATTATACATCATGCATAACATATGTATAATATATAATATAGAGTAGATCATAGAGAATATATACTATGTAATAGATAATAAAAGAAATATATAAAAGATAATAGATCATAAATAATACATAATAAATAATAGATAAATATTTTAATGAATAATTTCAGTATTTTGAGTAGAAACAAATGTTACAATTAAAATGCTTCGCAATAAAATACAAAACAATGAAATTCAATGTTAACTCTCCGATTTCACTGATTTGTTAAAATTTGATTGGGATTCGGTCGCGAAAATTATCGAAGAAAAACGAAATTGTACGGTTTGAAAAACTTGCAGTGTAATTATCGGCACAGGTGTAAATTGAAATTTAATCAGGCCGAACGTGAAATCATTGGAATTTAAAATTTAATCAATTGCAGTAAATTTTCACTGTGGTTTTCTGCGAATTTGTAAATCGAAATATAATTATTCGTTCAGTGAATTCATTTAACTTCGTGGAACGAGCTCGTAACGCGTTCTGAATCGATTAAAAGGCAAGAAAACGAAATTCACACCATCAACGATATTGGAGATAATTGTCTTCATAATTGAATTGGAAAATTAAATAATTTACATTCGTTAGAATCTTTTATTTCAGATATTCCAGTTTATAGTCGTATACTCAGAATACTCGAACTTTAACTCTCTGAATATATTGCATATTTCAAAAATAATTGATAAAAATAACTAATAATCGAGAAGGAATATTTTAGTAATTATAATAAATATAATATATTTATACGATTATTTGGAAAATAAATTTCGAAGCAGCTGAACATCTTAAGAGTAAACAAATTATTAGCAACAAATAGCTGTGATAAATAACAGGTGTTCAATAAATAAGACAACTTATAATTAATAGCTGTAGAAGTAAATAAGCGATCGACTATCAATTATTCATCGATAATCCTTATCGAAACAGGCAAAGTTTCATTGGAATAATGGGGAACACGGACACAATCGATTATATAGTTCTCGGTTTCTGTTCGGCCACGCAAAGTGGTAAAACGTTTTTATCGAAACCTCGAGGCGGTGTTTTCCGAGTTAAACAAAAAACAAGAGAAAGTTTGTTGAGCAGAAAGCTCGTTAAATTTACGTCTGTAACTTTGAAACAGCCTGTATTATAAACTCGAGAGTACTCCGAGTCGACTGTTTCGCAAAGCGTATCGATTTTCCATCGAAAGTATAGTCTCGAGAATCGACGACCTCGTTATCGTTCGCTAGGCCGGGCAAATCTGAACTCAGCCAAATTCAAATCGAATTTCCTTCTTGCATCGGCGACGGGTTGCACGATTTCCGGGCCAAACACAATCGTTTACCCCCCTTTTCCCAACACGATTTCAACCCGGTTAGACACTCGAAAGGATGTTTTCGTCCCCGTTTACCGCATCCTTTGAACTAAATCCTCCATTTTCCAACGTTTCGCACCCCTTCGTCGGTTCAAACCAATTTTCGAAACAATTCTCTCAGACCCGAATACTGGCGAACAAATGCACCGGAAGTGCGGAGACTGTGGACGCTGGATGTACCGCTTGTTGCCATTTTAAGGATTTTCCTGGTGCTTGTGCAAGTAGTAGGGTGAGAGATTGATTAAGCGAAAGTAATTAGATGGAGATGAAGTGTAGTCGATTTCAAGATATTGTGAGGGGAATGATTTAATTTAATTAATTGAAGAAATTGGAGATTTGGAGATTACGATATTGGGGAGTTTTGGAATTGGGGGAGTTTGGAATTGGGAAAAGTAGAAATTGGGGGAATGTAGAAATTTGGAAATTTGAGAATTGGGGAATTTGGGAATTTGGGGTTTAGGATATTGGGGAGGTTTGGAATTGGGGATGCTTGGGATTTGGAGAAGAGAAATTGGGGAATTTAGGAATTTGGAAATTTGAGAATTGGGGAATTTGGAAATTTGGTGATTAGAAAATTGGAGATTGTCATTTGGGAAGTTTCAATTTTGAAAATTTTGAAATGGGTGAAGTAGTGAAGTAGTGAAGTATTGAAGTAGTGAAGTAGTGAAACAGTAAAGTAATGAAGTAGTAAAATAATGAAATACAAAAATAGTAAAATAGTAAAATTGTTAAATAATAAAACTAATAAAAATTCAATGGTCGAACAACAGAATAACAATAACAGTTAAATGGCACCACAACAAAACAGTATAATAGTATAATAAAATAGAACAGTAATACAATTAAGTAGTGAAATAGTAAAATGGCGGAACAATAAAATAAATTGCAAACGAACAAGTTCGAGTGTACGACAGTAACACAAATTGCAACTAGAAGTTTATTTCCAACGTGTTGTTTCTCCGTTCTATGCAAATTCACTTTTAATCGCGAGCTACAACGTCGACGGACAACCAGTCCTTGATGGCATCGTTATCGCCATTATTGGCTTCATATCGGTCGTTAAAGCCGTTCCAGTCGTAAAGCAGATTGAACTCGAGCCAGTATTTTGACGCTTGGTAATCCGCTCTCGTCGCATTTCGAATAATTTAAGCGTTCAACAGACGTTTGTTCGTCCATTCGTTCGTTCTCTTTGTCGTCTCGATTCCACCAACATTTTTCTCGAGTTTCCAACTTGCGGAACTTCATTGTTCACATACGTTCCACTTTGAAAGGTATCTTTTTTTACGCGATACTGGAATCACTCTTCAATTTCGATGCGTGGAATGGTTTAACAACTATGCTGCTGGATATTTTCAGGTCGGTAACGAACATTTTTTCTTTTACCATTTGTTAGTTAACTGCTTTGACTGCTTGCTTTTCACTGTTTTAATTCTTTACTACTTCGTTGTTTCACTACTTAATTATTTTATTATTTCTTTGCTTTACTATTTTACGATTTTATTATTCTACTATTTTACTATATCGCTACTTCCCTACTTCAATACTTCACTACTTCGCAACTTCAATACTTCACTACTTCACTACTTCAATATTTCACTACTACACTACTTCGCTACTTCACTACTTCATTATTTCATTACTTTATTATTTTACTACTTCATTACTTTACTACCTTACAACTTCAATACTTCACTATTTTAATACTTCACTACTTCACTACTTCACCACTTCGCTACTTCACTACTTCATTACTTCATTAGTTTACTATTTCACTATTTCACTACTTCAATACTTCATTACCTCACAACTTCAATACTTCACTACTTCACTACTTCATTATTTCATTACTTTACTATTTTACTACTTTATTATTTTACTATTATTCTTCTATTTCACTATCCAACTTCTCACCTAACTATTTAATTTCAGTATTCAGTTACCTCATTCCTATACCATTTCGCCATTATACCATGGCTATGTTACATATAGTGTTCAACAATTTGAACGCTCACGTTGAATTTACTAAATAAATTATAGTGCAATATCATTCATCATTGAATAATTAAAATTGTTCTTTAGGAGAGTGATTAAAATACGTCATTCTAATACGGGTGATATGACGATAAACGAGTTAAATTTTTGCCGCACAATCAATCACCCTCCCAAAAAGCATTTACCCATCCCCATTTCTCCGCAAAATATCCAAAGATCGAATCCCCGGGTAAAATGGTAAGGACGGATGCGTCCGTAGCTGTAAAACGGTTCTCCGGGCCAGCATGGAGCCATAATCCTGGACAATTTGTAATTCAAATCGACGCGATACGAGATAAATTACCGACGTATCTGTTATCGTCCGTGGTTGCTGTTCTCCCACCGCCTTGTTCGTCCCGGAAGATCCAGCACCCCTTGGCGCGCGTATAAACCACCCCCTGCTCCGCGGCAATCTCGCCGCGATCCTGTCGGGTTAATTTCTCAATTTCGTGCACGAAACTTTTGAAGGATCGTCAGAGAAGCGGTGGCCGCAACGGGCTATCGATTTCAGCCACAGGATCGAGCGAGACAGTCGGGTGATTAACGAATCCCGGCTACGAAGTGAAGGAAAACATTTCGCGACGTGGAAACGGAGATAGTTTACGTTCTGCAAGTTTCCTGTTAATATGCAACGCGAGGATTAATTGTCGGGAGATTATGTCCTTTTAAACGGAGACACGTGGAGACACATTTTTGTTCGATTTGTGGACCACTGTTCAACTTTTTGTAGCTTATTGCAAGGAATTTTATTGGCTTGTTCAAATATCGAAAACCATCGTGAATTGGGGTGTACAATATTCAAATGTCGGGTTTTTTTTGAGGAAAATAATGGAGATTCGATTTTTATAATCGAGGTGCATTGTGGAGACTATTAGATTAAGATTGGTAATTACAAAATATGAAGATTACCATTGAGTCACACTTTTCTTTTAGCATCATTTTGTTTTTCCAGAGATGTCATGTATGCAGTGTGATCCCGGAGGACAGAACGAATAGATTGGTACCTCGTTCATTAAAATCCATCGAGTCGTTTCGATTTTACGAGGGGATAAAGAATTTCATGAGTGAAACTAGTGGTCAGTTACGGAAAGCGGTATTCTATTTCAAAACACATCAAGTTTAACAGAATTTTATGATATAAATGTATCGTAAAATGACACTTATGGTCCATTTGATGCTTGAAGCTTTGTGGAGAGATCATAGAACTATTCAGCTTGTATTGGTAACACAAAATGGCTGACGGTCAGTTACAGCAAACAATGTCTGATTATGCAACGTATAAAGTTTAAAATAATTTCATGACATAAAAGTGTCGCAAAATAGCACTTGTTGTATATCAATTTAAAGCTTGAAACATTATAAAAAAGGTCGTAGAGCTATTTAGCTGATATTCGTTACACAAAATGGCTGACGGTCAGTTATAGTAAACAGTATTTATTTTCAAAACGTATTAAGTCTAATACAATTTCATGACATAAAAGTGTCATAGAATATCACTTATGCTACATCAATTTAAAGCTTGAAACCTTGTGATAAAGACCATAGAACAATTTACCTGATATTCGTTTCACAAAATGGCTGACGGTCAGTAACAGTAAACAGTAGCCAATTTCAAAACCACAAAAGTTTTCCGAATAAATTTAATTCTATGACATCTTTAAACATCCGTAAAATTTGCATACACGTTTCCTGCCTTAATTCGTTCCAACGCGAGTGAAAACGATTTAAAACTTTTAATCAAGACACTTCGGGTCGCTTCCGGTTGCCTAACAGCCGCTGACATGTCGTAAACGACCGAGTACGCTTTCGGGAACAGAGAATCCAGTTAAAAACCGAGTTGAATGAAATTTAGTTCGCTAACTTGATTCATTGTGCGAGCCAACAACGTAGATAGACGTTTTCTCGGTTTTTTCGTGGAGCACAGTTTCATATTCAAAGGCTGAAAAGCATCGCCATTTTAAATAATCATTCTTTCGCTGCTCGTCGCTGTAACGCACGTACACATTTACATTTCCAGCGGACTTTATAATCCGCGGACGCCAATAATAACGCGAAATCACGCATTAAAAAATTATTCACCGACCGGGCAATTAACTGGTGACTAATGCACCGAAAGTAATGCGAATTATCGAGAATTTATTGCGCTGTTGTGTACAGCTGCGTATGGTCGTCGCGATAATTACGTTATAATTACAATGGAAATCGAGATTATATTTACGGGGAAAATAAATTCTTATTGATGGAATAATGTGGTATGGAGATACGGTGTAGCCTGATTATTAGCACGGTATAGCTTGATTATTAACATAGTGCATTAGTAATGTGTAATAAGTGTACTAATACTAACAGTAACTATAACAGTAATTTTATTAACTATAGAGTATTTTTCTAGTTTCAATTTTTGATATTTTCAAATTTTCTATCTTCCAAATTTTCGAATCACCAAATTTCGAAATTTCGAGCTCTCAAATTTTGAATTCTACAAGTTCTTACTGTAATTTTAGAGATCTCTACTTCCTCAAACTCCTAGGTCCCTAAATTCCTAAGTCCCTAAATCCCTAGATCTCCAAACTTCTAGTGTCCCGTATTTCTGGATTGTCACATTCCTAGAGTCCCAAATTGCTAGATCTCGAACTCCCAAATCATCAAATTTCAAAATCCTGAAATTCCTAAATCTCCAAATTTCCTAACTGCAAATTCCTAAATCCCAAATACCTAAATCAAAAAATCCCTAGAACATCAGATCTCTACATTAAAAATCCCTAGATCTCCAAATCGCTAGAACCCAGAATCCCTAGGTCCCCAAATCGTACCAAGACAAATAAGACAGACATACCACAACAAGACTGTCCTACCAAAATCAGCAAAACAATTGTACCAAAACAAACAAGACAGTAATATTAAAACAAAGAATACCACGTACCAAGACAAATAAGACAGACATACCACAACAAGACATGTGACATAGATATCAAAACAACCAAAACAGTTGTACCAAAACGAACGAGACAGTCCTACCAAAACAAATGAGACAATCATACCAAAACGAACAAGAGTGTCGTATCACAACAACCAAGACAGTCGAAAGAATTCCTCAGCAGCGGTAATTACGCGTGCAATCAGACGGCCACATACGTTTCCGATAAACGTTCCCGGCACGCGACACAGTTTCATTATTATGTTTAATACTGTTTCGCGTTAATCATCGTCGGTCGGTGTATCTCAGCGTGAATATCGCGTGTTCGCGTGACTCGTACGCGGAGCTTTTTCGTAACGAGAAACGGAACTGCGTAGATCCGGACACGATACAAAAAGCGAAGTAAAGAGAGGAAAAAAAGGAAGGAGAAAACCGGAGGTTCGTTCGCCGGCGAAATTTGTAACGGAACCCGGCCGGAGGCAACCGGGGAATTTCAAGTTTCTTAATTGGACGGAAAATTTGTTACCCGGCGTTATCATGTAAACCGAGCGCGGCTCGTAACGAACGGGTATCGATAATTAATTCGATTTGAGATCAAGAAGGAAAATTTTCGGGACGAAGGAAACTGCGGAAGGTCTGGCATTGATCGAAACTGGCTGCATTATAAAAAGAGAACGTTGCGGTCAGAGAAAAGAAGAAACGTTCACGAAATTTTACAAATGCCCGCGGATTTACGTGAAACTTTGAACGAGTAAAGAGGCCAGAACCGTCCCTTTGATGCACCTTCCAAGAGGATTCAACCGCGGTTCCAGGATGCAGCGGCCATAAAAGGCCTCCGTAAATTCGCTGCCCCGGTTTAAGAACTCTTGGAAACGTTCAGATTGCATGCACGTCGAACGTGATTAATTAAACAAGCTATTTGCAATTTAACGAGTCTGGCGGTATTTCAACTGCCTTTTATTCGTGTCGGATTTCAGGAAAACATGCTGGGAAGTTTGCTCGAATAAAGATATTATGATATAATTGTGTAGGAGAATGGTTGTATAGAAAATTAAACGGCACTGCAGTGTACTGTACCTGTTTAAGAAAATTGACCCGGTGACCATTGCTGCAAATTTATATAAATTTTCATGCATTTTCTTATAAATTATTTATAGGAGCAAACGTTTGAGATCTCCTGATGTTGACAATGATATACATTAACAGACTAAAAGATGAGGAAAGATTAAGTACCTTCGTTCTATGTCACATGTGACATATGTGACATATGTGATCGACGCTGCGAATTTGGTTAAATTAATTATTTACATGACAAACAAATAAAAGTTTGAGATCTCTTAATATTCACAATGATATACATTAACAGATTAAAAGATGAGGAAAGATTAAGTACCTTTGTTCTATGTCATATGTGACATATGTGACCGACGCTGCGAATTTGGTTAAATTAATTATTTACATGACAAACAAATAAAAGTTTGAGATCTCTTAATATTCACAATGATATACATTAACAGATTAAAAGAGGAGGAAAGATTAAGTACCTTAGTTCTATGTCATATGTGACATATGTGACATATGTGACCGACGCTGCAAACCAACACTGAAAAGTACAACAAAATTTTAATATAAAATATGAAACTAGTAATTTTGATTGTTTGATAGTACAAGTGTTAACAAAGTTGATCTCTATCCAATCAAAACCGAGCATCTCAGCCACGCAACATTGTATGCATAAGATGATTATGTTCTGCGTTTCCTACGTACACGTAAATGCATGAACTCAATCTTCTAATATCGCAAACACGAATCTGCAGGAAAATCACGAAGAAGAGATTACAGAAGTCGGCCTCGTAAACTTGATAAGCAATAATTTTACGTCGAAACGTGTTCGGAATAAAATCCTCTCCGGGGTTGTTCTTGTAAATGAAAAGAAATAAGATAAACTTAACGGGAAATATCGTTGATGTAGACATAAGCGAACGTATTGTAATCCCCCCAGAGATTTTCATGCGGAGACATAAGCACGATGTAGGTACACGCGTTTGTTATGCATGTCTCCGGATATGCAGAAGGATGCATATGTAATCTCTCGTGAATATGCAGACTAACACGATTATTCGGCAAGAAAATCCGAATTCGTCGCGAATGCACGAGCAGCGATAATGCACTTTTGCGATAACCCGGGACACCATGATTGCGGTATTAATAAATCTCCTCCCCGCAAGCTTCCAGGTATAAATTTTCAGCGCAGCGAATTTCCTAAGAAAATTTTTCAAATTCCCTCCATAAACCGTCGTTACCTCCTATATTTTTCCTTTTTAAATGAATTTTCACTCCGCGTTTGTCAAATATCTCCACTTTTATGAAACCCACATCTCTGGTTCTGATTTTGTCAGATTATTGACAGAACTGACGGGTCAACAGCGTTCAATTGTTACTTTTAATTGAAGTTTGATTACAAAAGTTTGCACGGTTGACAAAAAATGAAAAATCAAATTTCCCTGATTCGTGTAATAAATGTAGAATGATATGCAAATTTTTAGTTGAACAAATTCAGAGATACGTGACTAGAGTATAACTGTATATATTACAAATATATTTTTCTTATGCAAGATAATTTGCTTGATTCATTTGTTTAATTTGCATTGCACGTTTTATATTTTAAATTAACTGCACTTGTCAAGATTTTCCTGCTTCTTTACGGTTTTGAAGTAATAGTACAGTTTTTTTATATAATAATTAATTTTAATCATCGATTTGAGAGAAGTCTATTCTAGGACGCACCACGTGCGTATTGGAAGATATGAAGATATTTTAAAAAGCATGAAATAATTATAATTGTTACTTGAAGTAGGAGCTCAGTAGTAGATCAAGTAACTAAAATGTTATAATTCAATTATTTTGTTTCCATAAAATTAAGCAATGTTTCGTGTCATCTGACGACGCACCTTGTGCGTCAGAGAAATTGTGAATCATTCAAATAACAATGAAAGATAGTACAATACATAATATAATATGCAGACAAATATTATTTAACAACAAAATACCAATATAATTGTATCAACTAAATTAAAAAATAATGAAACAGAAACAACAAAAATGAAGCTTGCACAGTAAAATTTCTCTCGCAAACAATTCCATCGACAGAAACCTGATCATCGAAATCCAGTCTATTAATCCCTGAACATTTCACGATTTCAACGTTGATTAATGCGAATCGCTCTCCTTTTAGTTCGTTTTCAACGTAGCAACGATTCCGCGACGGTTTCTTACGTCCGTCGGCCATTTTCTTTCTCTTTCCCCGTTTCTTTGGTTCCGAGCACGACATGCACTCGCAACAGCAACAACGAAATAAAAGGCCGTGCTCGCAACTTTTCTTATATAATAAATCTAGCGGCGGCGACGTACTTTACAAGCTTGATCGTCGAGCTTTTTCGTGCACACGCGCACCGGAATGAATAGGGAACTCGTTCCGCGAGTCACCCTCGTCGAATACCTAATTCGCGGGGCAAAATAAATTGCGAGCCAACTTATCTGATCCATCAGCACCCGACACGATCGAGTTAAAACTCTTGAAACTCGTGTTACACGGGGACGTTCCTTCAGTACAGCATTTTTGGGGACGCATTTTATTCTCAACGTTTGAAAGATTTCTCAGCTCTTTTGTATAAATTGTATTGTTAATGACAACAAATCTTGTATTGTTAATGACAAGAGTTATATGTCACGTACATGTTATGTACATTCACAGGTGTGTGTGTTGCATGTATTGCGTGGCTGAGGTGATGGCAGTCGCCTGTGATTGGCTCTGCGGATCAACTTCCTTAAAGAGACGTATATTATTGTATTTATTACGCTACTGTTACAGTATTATTACCGTAGTACTATTTCTGTAATTTTCTACGGTGGTTTAGCCCAGAAATAGTTTGTATAACTTTCCGAAATTTTCGGAGTATAATACAGTTAGTTTAGAAATTAAATTTTGAAAGCAGTTCTGTTCCATTCTGCAAGAAGTTTGACCTCAAGTGTAGTCCAATACCAAGTACTGGTAGAAAGTACCAAGTTTCTGTGTTACCAAGTTTCTGGTAAAAAGTTTATTTTTCTGTACGGTCCTGAAGAGTCTTAATACGTCAGTGAAGTTACGTGAGAACTGTACGATTTTATTCGTCGTTTTTCTCGCGGTGCGTTACGCGAAACCTCGGATAAACCGACAGGGCTATTTCGAGCGTGTATCGCCTTATGAATAATGCAACGCAACGGGATTAATATTATTTCTCGATGGACCCCAACCCCCACAGCACCCTCTTATCTACGCGGAACGGTGCCCCGTAATCGATATTCGAAACGTGACACTTCGAACCGTCCTTTCTTCGAATTAATTCCGTGAACTGCGTTCTACTGCCGAGACGATCGATCCGTGCTGCTTTTTGCTGACTCTTTTTGACAGGATCGTTCGGATTTATCATCGTTATGGGAACAGAATGCTTTTGGTCGAACAGTGATCCTGTTTGTTATCGTTTAACTACACTTTCGACCGAATGAAAACATTTTATCGAAAAAATATCAAAGTGCCATATTTTTCCAATTTCCTAATATACATAGGTATTTTTGAAATTTTCATGGTAGTGTGAGTGAACAATTATTTGAACAGAAGGCAAAAACCTCATATTTTAAAAAATGGGACTCATTGTTATTTTTATAAAATTTGTACATGAGTGACATAAGATAAACTAAACTTTAGTGAGAGTCATTTAGTCATTTAGTCAGAAAATGGTCACCGTGGAAAATGAACTAGTCTCTAGTAGCATCATACTACTTGTCTGACCACATATAGACATCATGTTACCTGTCTGGCCACCACTCACAAGTATCATACTAGTTGTCTGACCACCACTCAAAAGCATTATACTACTTGTCTGATCACTTATAATGGTCATACTACTTGTCTGACCATACACAGACATCATACTACATGTCTAGCCACATAGACATCATACTACTTGTCTGATCACCACATACAAGCATCATACTACTTGTCTGACCATACACAGACATCATACTACTGGTCTGACTACATAGACATCATACTACTTGTCTGATCACCACACACAAGCATCATACTACTTGTCTGACCATACACAGACACCATACTACTTGTCTGACCACATAGACATCATACTACTTGTCTGATCACCACACACAAGCATCATATTTTTAAAAATGGGACTCATTGTTAATTTTTATCATATAAAATTTGTACCTGAGTGACAAAAGATAAACTAAACTGTAGTCAGAGAGGTCATAAAAATAAATTGTAAGAAAATAGCAAAAATGGCGGGAGAATAAATGAATGCTAATTTTATTTCATAAGTGTAGCAAACTGTATATTACCCAGTAGAAAGGTTAACAGCTAACTTATCAATATAAAGCTACCTTTAATTTCAGCTGCAATCATCCACTTTTTCTAATTTCAATTTCGTTTCAAATCTCGAGCGATTACGCGGAATGAACGCGAAGTCCATTTGCCGTTCAACTTCGTTAACCCGGCACGCAATCTGTCGTCGAAAGAAAAGAGTACCGTGTTCCGTTTCGTGTTCGTCCCCGGAACATAGTGAAGAAGTTGAGGATACACCGTAGGATACAAGGGAAAGTTCATAACTCTTATCCCAGCCAGCGTCATAATACTTCCAACTGTTTAACAATCCTCTTTCGCGCCGCCAGGTAGGAGTTTCATGAAAGTTCGGTGGAAGACTTCCAGTTACCGGCGAGTCAATTACGTCTGCGTTCAAAATTCGCCGATATTTTTGGTTTTAAAGACGAGCCGGTTGAAAAGTTTCTGCTCGTTGGAATCGGACGAGTAAATCTGCCTCTTATGGGAAACTTTAGATATTTGCAAAGTTGGAGCGTCGAGAATTTGATAATTTGGAGATTTCAGAGGCTGGGGATCTTGGGTTTCGAGGATTTGGAGGTTCAAGAATTTTCGCAAGTTTCTAGACTTTTCAATTCTTACACTTCACAGTTTTTAGATCTGGAAATTCATGGGTTCTCAAGTTTCTAGATTTTCAAACTTTTGCACCTGCAAATTTCAGATCTCCAAATTTCCAAGTCCTTCAAATCCTAGATACCCTTTCTAGGTCTACAAATATTAAGGTTTTCAAATTTCTACACTCCCAAATCCCTAGATTTACCAGTTTCTAGGTCCTTAAATACTTACGTTTCTAAATTTCTACGCCCCCAAATCCCTAGATCTCTAAATTTCTACGCCCCCAAATCCCTAAGTTTCCAATATTCTACGCCCCTAAATTCCTAGATTTCCAAATTCCCACACCCCTAAATCCCTAGATTCCCAAATTCTCAAACCCCCAAATCCCTAGATCTCTAAATTTCTACGTCCCCAAGTCCCTAGGTTTCCAATATCCTACACCCCTAAATTTCTAGATTTCCAAATTTCTACGCCCACAAATCCCTAGATATCCAAATTCTTACGATCCCAAATCCCTAGGTTTCCAAATTTCTATACCCCCAAAATTCCTAGATTTTTGAATTTCTACGCCCCCAAATCCCTAGATCCCCAAACTCCCAGGTCCCCGAATTCCTAGATCTCCAAATTTCGACACCCCCAAATCCCTAGATTTCCAAATTTCTAGTCATATAAATTCCCAGATTTCCACATCGGTACATCTCCAAATCTGAAGATCCCCAACTTCCTATATTCTGAAAATTCCAACTCCCCAAATTCCTACCCTCTCTAAACTCCAAATCTCCCAAATAGTGAAAACCACCGTATAAAACTGTCACTCTCTAAGGACCCAGTGTCTCCACAGTAAATCTCAAGTCGTCGCCGTTCGTAACGATTATAATAACCTAATCTAACCATTGAAACTCATAAGTTTCACTAAATAAATTTAAAATCGTCCCACATCACGGCAAAAGAAATTGACACCGATGATCCCGCAGACGATCAAACGCTATCAATCACGGTAACAAAAGCGATTCCATAAAGAAAAATCCTCTCGTTCATCAACTGGGATCATTAAAGATCGCGACAGACAATGGTAAGGGCAAAGGGCGCGGGAAAACAGGGGACGTCGAATTGAAGGGAGATCTGCTTTGCAGCTTATTGGGAATTAAGCCGCTTAAACGCCTCCGCTTGGAAGGAACGGAGCGGCTGGAAAATACGCTCTCTTTGCAAGACACGTCGTGAAACGGCGCGAATTATTCAACGGCTCGAGCCTCGTCTGGTTTTCCCTCCCTTTTCTTCCCTTGGATATTGACATTTTCCCGCGGCGACGCGTTTCTTTTGCATCCGAGTCGCTCGACCGCGTTAATCCGAGCGCAATCGAGCGGATTCAAAGGAGAAACTATCGTTGCCCCGTTAATTTCTCGCTCCCCGCCGATACCGCCATTTTACTGATCGCTTAAGTCCCCACGCTCGGCCATCTTTCTTCGATCTATGCTTCTTGCGCTTTTACCACCACGCGCTTCGTTGAATGCTTAATCTCTACATTTTTATATGCGATCGCTTAATAACCGGTTTATGCTGTTTTATTTATGCCGTTGCAGGGGTTCTCCGTTTTGTCGCGGTTGTAACCCCTTTTTATTCGTTGCTTATTGATCTGTTTGTGCTTTCGCGATTTTTCTTTATTTTATGCTACTGTAGTTTTTATGGCAGGGTTTCTCTATTTATTTGTGTTATAGTTACTTTTTTATTTGTGATTGTAGTTTATTGATCTGCTTGTGCTTTTGTGGTACTTCTTTATTTTATACAAGCGTATTTTGTATACGGGAGTTCTAAATTTAGTTGTGTCTGTTGGAGTCATTTTTTATCCTCAATTGTAGCTTAGTGACGTGTTTGTGCATTTGTATTCATAATTCTATTCTTTGTATCAATATAGTAAGGGTTCTCAACCTTGTTGAGGTTGTGTATGCTGTTCGACAAACATATTGTATAAATTATATGTCATATATTAATATCTAGTAACAGTTTAATTATAATTAGTAATTACAATTCAGTTCATGATTAACATAACCTATTAATACAATAAAAAAGGAATTAGTATTCATTCATCTCAATAAAATCAACCAATGGATGCAATTAAATACAATGAATCTATTAACCCAATTAAATAAAATCAATCTATTAATTCAGTGAAATAACATCAATATTAATTCAGTTTAATAAAACCACTATCAATGTAATTAAATAAAATCAATTTATTCCTTCAATCGAATAAAATCAACCAACCTAATTCAATAAAATAAAATTCACCTATTTAATTCAACAAATTAAAATCAGCATATCAGTTCGTTTAAATAAAGTTCATTTATAGACCACTTATATCAAGAATCTAAAAATGAAAGATTTTATAAAATGATTTTACCCACTTAACTTTCTCAAGTCTCAAATTGAACGTAATCATGCAATAGAGTGATCTCACAAAGTTAATTTTACTCTGTAATGAAATAATTTCTGCCAGTGATATTTCTAACGAATCTCTGTTTGCAAAGTACGATATTTTAACGGCGATAAAACCTACGGTACGTGAACTCGTACCGGACGATAATCGATATCAAGAATCAACCTATTAAACCATCGAAATGGTAGAAGTTCTCGGTCCAACCAAGTGCCACGATAATTGCACCGAAACTTCTTCGTTGTGATCTAATTTAAATCTCGCTATTTTGCAAGAGTAAAAAGTAACGTTCGAGAATGCTGATATTCGCTGGGCAATTTCCAATTTTTTCTCCCTCTCGTTGTGGGGACAACAGTGGCCACACTAGAAATTTTGTCGATATTCAGAAAATGGTTACTGTGGAAAGGGAACTATTTCTGATTGCCACTCACAAGCATCGTACTACTTGTCTGATCTCTAACAATGGTCATACTACTTGTCTGACTAACACTCACAGCATCATATTACTTGTCTGACCACAGACAGACATCATGCTACATGTCTAACCACATACAGACATCATGCTGCATGTCTGATTACACAGGTACCATATTACATGTCTGACTACATACAGACATCATCCTACCTGCCTGACCAGGACTCACAAGTATCATACCACTTGTCTGACCACCACTCAGAAGCATTATACTACTTGTCTGACCACATACATCATACTACTTGTCTGACTACCACTCACCAGGATTATACTACTTGTCTGACCACCACTCACAGGTAACATACTACTTGTCTAACCACTTCCAATCGTCATACTACTTGTCTGATCACTCGAAAGTATACTGTTATATGTCTGACCATTTTCTGGAGTAACACTTGTCTGACTATTCCCAGCCTATTCTACTTGTCTTACCAGCAACATTTTATTTACTCTTTATATTTGTTCCTTCCTTTCCGTTTGCATGATTTATTATCGAAACTTGAGGCAACCAAGTAGTAATTCCTCATGCAAAAAGAATTTAAGAAAGGAGAATTAATCATTTATATACAAGGTTCTCAATAAATAAAATAAATTTTCCAAGAGTAAAAAGTAACGTCCGAGACTGCTGATATTCGCTGGTCAATTTCCAATTTTTTTCTCTCTCTCTCGTTGCGGGGACAACAGTGGCCAGACTAGGAATTTCGCCGACATTCAGAAAATGGTCACCGTGGAAAACGAACTATTCACTGTTTGCGTGTCCGGTTTGTTTCATTTCGCGCCATTGTTCTTATGCGGGACGAACAAGATATTTCGAAAAAGTATTCCCGTGTAAAGCTACACTCGTTCAGTATTTTTTTTTTATGTTGTATAAAAGAGATAGGGGCTATATATTATTTCGGAGAAATTGCGCAAGTGGAATCAATTGATGGAATGAAAAAATGGATGAATGCAACGTTGTCGAGGGTGAAAAATATCGCGAAATAAAGTTGCACTGTGGATTCTGCAATATTGGAATTTGGAGAGTTATGGAATTCGAGAATTACAGGGTGTAGAGTAGTTTTGGTATTGCAGAAGTTTGTAATTGGGGGATTGTAGTATTGGGAGGTTTAGAGTTTGGAAATTTGTTGCTGGGGGTTTAGGATATTGGAGATTTGAGAATTGGGGGATTTGGAAGTTTGGGGATTAGGATATTGGGGAGTTCTGGTATTGGGGGAGTTTGGAATTGGGAAAAGTAGAAATTTGGAAATTTGAGAATTGGGGGATTTGGGAATTTGGGGATTAGGATATTGGGGAGTTTTGAAATTGGGGGAGTTTGGAATTGGGGGAGATTGGAATTGGGGGAGTTTGAAATTTGGGGAGTTTTGGAATTGGGGGAGTTTGGAATTGGGAAAAGTAGAAATTTGGAAATTTGGGAATTGGGGACTTTGGAAATTTGGAGATTAGGATATTGGGGAGTTTTGAAATTGGGGGAGTTTGGAATTGGGGGCGATTGGAATTGGGGGAGTTTGAAATTTGGGGAGTTTTGGAATTGGGGGAGGTTGGAATTGGGAAAAGTAGAAATTTGGAAATTTGGGAA
This sequence comes from Megachile willughbiella, assembly GCA_945859595.2. NCBI lineage: Eukaryota > Metazoa > Arthropoda > Insecta > Hymenoptera > Megachilidae > Megachile > Megachile willughbiella. The sequence goes on from OX243807.1 coordinate 9,319,639, forward strand.
TTGGGGACTTTGGAAATTTGGAGATTAGGATATTGGGGAGTTTTGGAATTGGGGGAGTTTGGAATTGGGAAAAGTAGAAATTTGGAAATTCGAGAATTGGGGAATTTGGAAATTTGGAGAGTAGGACATTGGGGAGTTTTGAAATTGGGGGAGTTTGGAATTGGGGGAGATTGGAATTGGGGGAGTTTGAAATTTGGGGAGTTTTGGAATTGGGGGAGTTTGGAATTGGGAAAAGTAGAAATTTGGAAATTTGAGAATTGGGGAATTTGGAAATTTGGGGATTAGGATATTGGGGAGTTTTGGAATTGGGGAAGTTTGGAATTGCGGGCGTTTGGAATTGGGGGAGTTTGGAATTGCGAAATGTAGAAATTGGTGAACGTAGAAATTTTGAAATTTGAGAATTGGGAAATTTACAGATTAGTATACAAAGAAATTTTGAAATTTTAAAGATAAAAAAATTGTAGAATTTTATGACTAAAAAGTTTTGTAACTACAAAGTTTGATAACATGAAAATGTGGAATACTAAAAGTTCCCAAAGAAGAAATACGCAGAGATAAAATGTGAAGATGTCTGGTCAGGACTGCTCAGGAAGTCGAAAATCAAACCGGATGAGACGGTTCGAATCGAAGTGAGCAGTTGCAGTGTGTACAATCGAAGCAAAGGGCAGCTGGTGGAGCAGACATAACCGGAAGTCAAACATGCAAAATCCATCCGTGCACGTGAGTCGCGTACAAACCATGTCCCTGTAAGGTAAACTTCGCGATACGTGCCTTCCTAATGCGTGTAACGAGGCCCAAAGTATACTTGAGGAGGACTGCTTGATCTAACCGGAAGTTTCGCTTATCTTACCGACAGATAGAGAGTTAATACGGTTCTTGAGATCGAATTTATTCGCTGCAGAATTGCTTTAATATTTTATTCAATTTCTTACTGAAAATCGTAAAAGGGTTGAATTAAAATATCGTACAATTTTATTTATTAGGATTTTTGTTCCAAATTCTAGAAATCTATTCTAGAATTTTATTTACTTTAAAAATTCTCTAATTTTCTAAAAAAATTTTTAGTTCTCAAGCTCGAAGAATCTTTAGCACATCAAATTGTAAAATTTAAAATTAAAAAATTGACAGTTTTCCAAATACATATTTGATAGTTTCTACTTTTCCAAATAAACTCAAATAGTCACAAAAGTAGTGTAAGATAAATTTGCTATTAATTTTAAATAATACTTTAATGAAACAATACTCGAAATAAGTTGTCTGTGAGCAAGTATCTAGTTTACAGCACAGAATACGCGTTTGTATAGAGTATAGGAGTGAGAATGCCGTTAAAGTTTTACGTTTAATATAAAGAAAGCGATCACATCGGTTATAAAATTTCCAGGGGCAATTTCACTTTTATTTCTGTCACTTGACGGAAAACAGCTTTCCCGTCGCTGAGAACATTTATTCGCACCGTGAAAAATCAAATACCATTGACGTTTCTCAATTTTTACACTCTCATCTCTGCTTTCTCCCTTGCGGATCGTAAAATTTCGTCCCTTGGTTATTTTCATCCCAGCTGTACTTTTTATTGTAACACTTCTGAGCAATCGTTATCCTTGCTTTCAACCGATATTTATATATTTTGATTTATGAAGGTATATTTGTATTTGAACACTGGATATATTTAAGCAATAATAGATATTTATAAAGTGCATAATACTTCAACTTGTTTTGTCTGTTTTAATTAGCTCTATTTAGGTGAAACACTTATAAGTGAAAGAAAAATTTCCATACTTTCAATTTAAGACTTTTTCGATTCACAAATGCGTATTTTCATAAAAAAATATTTATCACATTACTCTATTATTTTAGTAAAAAAATATGTACTATATTACCTTATTACATTTACATTACACTTTTTTATGTAAAAACACGTGCATAATGCAACTCATGAAAATTGCAACTCCCCAGTAATGCAGCATGTCGGAAATGTAACGTATGGGTAATGTAAGTAATTAGAAATGCAACCTGCGGTTAATGCAACCCGTAGCTCTTGTAACGAGTAAGTAATGCAACACGCGAGGATTCAACGCGTGATTAGTGCAACGTGTGCATAATACAGCGCATGGCAATTACAGCGCGTTAGCGATATGAAGCGTGGTTAATGCACCGCGTTGCAGTTGCAACAAGTTAGTAGTGCAATGCGTTACTAATGCGATTCGCGGATAAATGCTACGTGCACCAATTACAACGCTCCAGTAATGCTACGCTCGTTAAATGCAGTGGGTGGATAATGCACTTCGTGATAACTGAATTTTATTACTAATGCAACTTATGAACAATGCGTCGCATTTGCAACAGGTTCGTAGTGCAATTTGTAGATAAATGCAACGTGTATCGACTGCAACGTAATGCAGTGGTAGATAAAGCAGTTCGTAAAAATTGCAGTGCATTACTAATTCAACGTATGGTCAATGCAACTTGTGACAATAGCATTGTTAGTAGTGCAGTGTGCAGTTAATGCAACTTATGTTCAATGCATCGTGTTGCATTTGCAACGTGGTTAAGTCCTGCATACACCAATTGCAACGCAACAGTAATGCAATGTTAAATGCAGTAGTTAATGCACTTCATGATAATTGCACTGCATTAGTAATGCAACGTGCGGTCAGTGCAACCAGTGACAGTAGCATTGTGTGAGAAGTACAGTCCAGTTAATGCAACGTGTGGTAATTGCAATGCATTACTAATGCACTGCGCGGTCAATGCAACGCGTTGCAACTGCAACAGGTACGTAGTGCAACAGTAGTGCAATTCGTGGAGAAAGGCAACGTGGGCCAATTGCATCTTGCACCAATAACGTTCATTTAATGTAATGTGTAGACAATGCAGTTCGTGATAATTGCAGCGTGTCAGTAATGCAGCGTGTGGTCAATGCAGCGCGTTGCAACTGCAACAGGTTCGTTATGCGAAAGGTTAGTAGCGAAATTCGTGGAGAAATGCAACGTGTACCACTTTCAACTTGCACCAATAATGCAGCGTTCATTAAATGCAACATGTAGAGAATGCAGTTTGTGATAGCTGCAGCGTGTTAGTAATGTGGTCAGTATATTGCATTGCATCTGCAACAGGTTCGTCATACAACGTTACTAGTGCAATTCGTGGAGAAATGCAACATGCATCAGTTGCAATGTGTCAGTAAAGCAATGTGTTGCAACTTGCACAAATATTGCAACGTTCATTAAAATGAAATATGCAATACGTAGAGCATGCAGTTCGATAGTTGCAAGGGGTAAGTAATGCAACGTGTGGACCATGCAATGTTGCAAGGGCAATAGGCTAATAGTGCAACTTGTTAGTAATGCAGTTCGTGGAGAAATGCAATATGCACCAATCGCAACTTGCAGCAATAATACAACCAATTGCAGCTTGGAACAATAATGCAACGTGCATTAAATGCAATATGTAGGCAATGCAGTTTGTGATAATTGCAACATGTGACTACTGCAACGTACAGTCAATGCAACGCGTTGTAACTGCAACAGGTTCATACTGCAGGTTTGAAGTGCAATTCGTAGATAAATGTACACTTATTGCAAAGCGTAAGTAATGCAACAAGTACTAACTACATCTTACACTAATTATGCAACGTTCATTAAATGCAATATGTAGACAATGCAGTTCCTGAGAATTGCAACGCATTACCAATGCAACGTGCGGTCAATGCAACTCGTGACAATAGCATTGTGTTAGCAATGCAGCAAGTGGCTAATGCGAAGCGTGGAAAATGCAACGTGCGGTAATTGCAACGCGCTAGTAATGCAACGCGTGGTTAATGCACCGCGGTGCAATTGCAACAGGCTGGTAATTGAACGTGCTAGTAATGCAACCTCTATCAATTGCAATGCGCTAGCGATGCTACGTGTGGCTAAATGCAGTGCGTGGTTAATGCAGTTCATAGATAATGCAGTTCGTGACAATTGCATCGGGTTAGCGACACGTGGAAAATGCACCGCGATGCAACTGTGATTAGCAAGTAGTTGATGCAAGACGTGACAAATACATGAGCTGAAAAATGCAACACTGTTCAATTAGTAATAATTGTATTTTATAAATTGTACATTTTGCGTTAAAATATTCGTATAATGAATAATATATTTATGCAAATAACTGGAAGGAGGTCAGAAATTATTATCGAGGAAATATCGAAGATCCTCCGCTTTCTGATTCAAAGAAGAAAAAATATAGGGATGCTTTGAAAGCACAAAGTGGAATGTTTGCGCTCATAAATGGAAAGAATAATACATACGATATTCTCGTGGGAGATGCAGGGAATATATTCTACGTCTTGAAGGAGGAAAAAATATTCCGATTTTCGATTTTTTAAAGAAATGTAGAGAATGAGATACTTTAAATACGGAGAGTGCAGCATTTGCACCGTAAATGGGGGAGATCAGTTGAGAAAATATTAAAGATATCCTGCACCTTGCAGCAGAGGAATATATCATCCTGCTATTGTTTCTTGACTTTTTAATAAAATACGTTTCGAATATTCTACACCTGGGGGATAAGGAATATATTATTCTGTATCTTGGTTTTTATTTTTTCGAGAAATATCATGGTAGTTTGAGTAGCGAGAGTGTAGCACTCGCACTCATATATGAAACGGTATTTCATACATTATTAAAGTTGTGTATTGTGAAGAAAGAAAAGATATGCAAATGCACTTTTGTATCGATACTGCATATATTATTCTATGTAGAGCTTTGAAATGTTCAGCACAAAGGGGTATTACATTTGTCATAAATTATTTCAGGATATGGAAGTTTTTGTATTTGATGATTTTTAGCAATGATTTATTAAATTAATAAATTTCCACTTGCACAGAACTTCTAACATTAAGGTCTCTAAATTTGAAAATTCGTACCCTAAACCGGAAAATTTGAAAATCTGCCTAGCAAAAATTGGCAAACGACGGTCCGCTTTTCTGCTTACAAAATTATTTCCCTGAGGAAAAACACCGCGCTCCCGCTGTACAAACACTGCGAAACATTTAAAGCACTCACACAGCGAAAACAGCTGATGCCTTCACACCGTCGTACAAACATTTACGCACAAGCTACGCAATTAACCTTGTCAACAACACAGCGTTACAGCGCTACGCCTTCAGACCCGATTCTGATAGTGGCTGGTTCAGCCTGTACACGCGTGCACACACGTGTACGCTGAAGGGTGTGCTCCCTTTCTCTCTGCTCCCTTCTTCTATTTCGAATACGAGAACCGCTTAACCAACTGAATGGCAGATGTAGATAAAACACGAGCGCACTTAGGCACTCTGTCGAGCTGCTATTTATTCAACAGCACCGATCTCCAGGCAAATGTTGAAACAGTGGCCACTTCAGTCTTCTGAGAATTCTGGGAACCACGAGACTTTCACCTCTACTTGTGATATTTTTTAGTAATTTTATATATATATTTTTAAACATTTGCGGTTTGTTCTGGAGAAATTTAATAGTGATGTTTTGGAGCTATTAAATATTGACGATTTCAAAATTGAGGATGGTGTGATAAGATTGCAATTATGCTATGTTGGGTGATCATCGAGGGAGTTGTACCTGTTGGACAACTTTGGCACACTGTATTTCTGTGGTCATTCATAGTTGTTGCATTAATTGTTTGACTGTTCAAAATATTATACTCGTCTGACCACTTAGAGATGTTATATTATTAGTTTGATTACTCATTGGTACCACACTACTTGTCTGACCACCACTCAAAAGTATCATACTACTTGTCTGACCACCACTGAAGAGCATTATACTACTTGTCTGACCACACACAGGCATCATACTACTTGTCTGACCACATAGACATTATACTACTTGTCTGACCACTTGAAAGTATAGTGTTACATGTCTGACCATTTCCTGTAGTATTCTCACACTTGTCTGACTATTCCTAGCGCCTATTCTACTTGTCTGACCAGTGACTTCTCATTTACTCTCTATCATTTAATAATTTAATGGTGAAAATATTGAAAGCTTAAATTAAATATCAAATAATTGACAGCGGAAGTCTGTAACTGAACTGCAAAGGAACGTGTGAATGAAATGTCGATTTGATTTTTCAAAAGGTGTCAAATTTTTTTTTTGTTGACTCGAAGTCGTGTCGACGAAATCGATACAGGTGTAAATGTTGTAGTTCACAAAGCACTAACGTCGGGATGAAAATTTGTTTTATCGTTTTAACGGGGTAGTTCCATGACCGGAAGTGTAGAACTGGAGGTGAGAGGGAAAAAAACGAGCGAGAGGGCACTTTTGAAGTAACATAGTTGCAAAAGCGTAACACGGTTGCAAAAAAAAGCAATATTTTTACGAGTACAAGCGGTGGTCCAGCGTCGGCTGCGTAACATTATTCCGAGGGCGTTGTTTCATGCGTGTCCCTTGGGTATTATAAAAGTGCAGCAATTATAAAATTACAACCCCTTTGTATGAGCAACGTTCTCTCTATGCCATAAAAACTGACTTTCTTTTCATTACGGTGATTAAAAGAAGGAATAATTACGTAACGAGAGATACGACTTCGTGCAATAAAGTTCAAAAATGCGGTATGGACTAGTGAAAAGATTTATTTTCACTCACAGGCGATGGCGAATATTGTATTCCATATTGTTCTACGCTTTCATTATTAAATTTATAAATTTTTCAAATTGTGGAACTCTAAGTAGTTAAATTTTGAATTCAGTTTGGCAATTTGGAACTTTCGAATATTATTCTGCAATTTTTTTTCCTCAATTTATTTTTGAAACTGATCGACGAAAATTTGCAACGATCCTCAAAAAGACTCATTATATCGCTCCACCGTAATGTAGACTATAATTCTTTTGCAAAGTCATAAAGAAGTGATGAAAAATGTTAAAACTAATTGAAAGCAGCAAATTTTTTTTGGCAAGATATAACACGAATCAAAATTTTTGCGAGCGATGTCGTTTGTATGCATTCGGCTATTGTTCGGCCACGCGCATTTTGTCCTCGTAAACCGAAATGAAATTTTTGTAATTAATTGAATTTAACAAGGCTGACGAACAAACGAATCGGGCGACCGGTGGTATAATAGAAGACTAAAAAACCCGAAATAACAGGGAATTTTGTTAAGCTTTTTCCTAATGGATACATGTGTGTACGTATGGTGAGGCGAGAGGAGGTTGGTTCTGGAAGATTAAAATTTTTCAAATTTCCGACGAACCGGTGTTCCATGGCGAATAACGACGACGTAACGGGGACTCTGCTTGGCCACGCTGAAATCACGAACAGATGGCTTTCCAGTATTAAATTTGGTTCGTGGTAAATTACAGGACGACGGCCTGGCAGCCGCGGGCAACAAAATGTATAAGCTCGCCGCGACCTATCTCTCCGCGTCGACTTACAATTAAAAAGTTAAATTGAAATTACTCCGGTAACCGGCCAGAGAGAGCTACGTATTAAATTGGAATTTCCGTTAATGCAAGGCGTTCCCATGAATCCACCTCTGCGACAACCGACCCGACCGCCCGCCACTCTTGTTGCGAACGAAACTTGTTGAGTTTCGTTGCAACAAGCTTTATGCATACTGTCGCTCCAGAAATTATTCTAACGCTTGTGTGTCAAGCTGTGAAGGTGGTATTGCAATCATACTGGGTTATAACATCGCTCAAAAACTGGAGAGTGAGAATCTGGTGATATAGGTTGCTACGAAACTCTGAATTTCGCAAAGTTAGATATTATTTCATGATAGTACCTTCTACGATATAGTGCTTTTGGTAGACAGTAAATTGGATTGAACATATTTGTGCGAGTTGTTAGTAGTCACACATAAGAAATTTTTCAAACTGATGTACAATCTTACTTTTTGGTATCAAATTGTATTTTGTAAATATCCAATAACATATATCTATAACAAAAAATAAGGCACTAAAAGAGATCGTTTTGTTAATCAAGAAAAAGAACTAAAATGAAGGATGAGTTTCTCCGGAAGAATTCATCAGATAGGTAACACAAGTCATAAAGCAGTCGAGAAAGGAGCATCGATCTCTCCCGAAAACAATATCTTACCGCCTGACAATAGAGAAGAAAAGCCACGGGTAGCATAAAATCGACTGGTCCAGGTATTACGGCAGCTATCTAGGACCCTGGCTAAAAACAGATGGTACCCGAAATTCACAGCGGGCTGCTTCTCGTATTTCACGGTTTCGCGGCCATATTGCGGTTATTGCCATACTCTTGGCTTGCTCGGGGCCCCCGATACCTCCTGGAACTTCTTGAATTATCCGCGTTTCTCAGACGTGACGAGACTTCGCATAGTTTATGAAATTCACCGTTCGAGCCATGCAGTCGGTTTTTCCGAGTTAGAACCGCGCTTTTCTTCGTCATTCCGGAGCTCAAACTGTTGGGATATGAAAAATATCGACAGTCGTGGTGGTTCGAGTTGTTCTTTATTTCCTCACAATTTTCACTTGTTTGCGGATTTAATTTTGTGGAAACATATGTACACAATGTCTGTCTCATTCTACTTGTCTGACTACAGCACTCGCCTCATAGTACCTGTCTGGCTACATTACATGTCTTATACTACTTGTCTGACCACAACATCTGTCTCATACTACTTGTCTGACTACAACACCTGTCTCATACTGCTTGTCTGGTCACAGTACCTGCTTTATACTACTTGTCTGACCAAAGCACTGGTCTAATACTACTTGCCTGACAAAAATAGCTGTCTCATACTACTTGTCTGACCACAGTACCTGCCTCATACTACTTGTCTGGCCAACGTACTTATCTAGTACTACTTGTCTGACAACCTCAGCTGTCTCATACTACTTGTCTGGCCACAGTACCTGCCTCATACTACTTGTCTGGCCAAAGCACCTGTCTAACACTACTTGTCTGACCACAACGTGACTCCTGCTACTTATCTGATTTTAACACATGTATGGTACCACCTGTCTGATCACAAAACCTGGCTCATGAGAGTATGTCTGTCTACGATAGTGTCTTATACTACTTGTCTGGCCACGTATCAGTATTATCTACGTGTCTGAGGATCGACAAGTCTTATCGCACTTGTTCGATCGTTTGCCAACACTACACTACGTCCTTGATCCTCCACTTGATCCAGCAATATATTCCTTGACCCAGAATCAACGAAGTCGCACTCCCGTATCATTCTGCAGTCCCATTAAAATCCAAGCCAAGATTTTGCCCCGGCGAGGAGCGAGGAGGGTAGTCCACAGGGAGACGAGGAAAAGCGGTATCGCTTTACAATTCAAAGAGGGTTCGCGGCTCCTCTTAAGTATTCAGGATGTGAAATCGTCGTGGCTAGCCGACAGTAAGCGATGGCTTCCGCCTAGCTTTTCTTTTTTCTCCGACTCCCGAAGATTATGTCACGAGGCAGGCGTTGTAATTGAAATCCATGCTCGGAATGCAGACGCAGCCACCTGTGCGTCTGACGGCGCACCCGCGGAAAGATGCGTGATGATGAAAAATTGCTCGTCGAACGACATCAGGCTTGTCGTCGGGAAATTCCTCGTACGACGTTGCTACGACTGTTCCCTGGCAATATTGGCAGACGTTGTTCGAACGGAATTTGAACAACAGAGTTCGTGTCTTGATTTGCTGGCTTGTCTGTTTGTCGGAAGATTGATGAATGCTGAAGATCAATCTTTTCAGCGGGAACAAACACGCGAACACTTCCTTTGTGTCTGAATTTATTTTGCAAGGTATTTTGACTTGAAATCCACTGGATCGTGTTGTCAAACTAATCTAGGGAAACTCAGTAAAAATGCAGCGAAAGTACTAGTGAAGAAATAAAAGCTATTCTCATGTCGCTATTTTTTCGCACCCTTTAAAAATTTAACGTTATAATCGCGTGAGTTGTAAAAATTCATGACGTCAGTATCAATGAAGTGCTAGACGGTGTAAGTTTTTATTGGGAGCATTAAAAACAAGCGGACATTTAGCGAGCCGTTAACTATGCAGTAAACAACGCGAGAAGTGTCGCGACTTAATTAAGTCTCCATTGTTCAACGCTCGATTTCTCGATGTCTTCGGAATAAATTTGCCGGAGGAAACTATCAGAACGATCGTTAACACTGTTTGTACTATGCTGGATTTTACAGCTAATTTCCCGCAGAAAAGTGCTTTGGTTGACGGCTTACCGTTCGCGACTTCACGTCAACAACTTAATGACCATGGCTTTCGCTGATAGTACTCTCCATAATGTTCAATCGATTTTATGGCATGAATAGAATAACGCGGAACATAATGTTAAATAATGTCAAAACGTTATTTCTATTAAATAATGTTAATCCAATCACCATACAATAATTTAATTAAAAATATTTGATCACTGAATAATGCTAAATATAAGTTTGAAGAAACCTAACAGTACATTGCAAAATTATTTTTGTTATACAAACAGTTGATCTCCACAATTATAATAAAGGTAATATAACATGTATATAAGTCAATTAAAGAATGCTACATTTTTACATTTAATGTAAAACTGTTCCGTACAGAGGTTTTATCTGACCCAGTAGTAATTTACAGAGGTGAAAACCTCTCCCGTTCTCCCTACACCCAGAACAACGCAGTATCTTTTTCAACAAAAAAGAGAACATGGAAAACAAATACAGTGGAAGTAAGTTGAGCTTACCCATGCAATTCACGATCGTAGTCGAAATCGCGAAACAAATCACCCCAAGGGATTCCAGCATCCAATTCACCCCTTTCGTTTGATTGCCGCTTCGTTTCCTCGATTCAATTCAACAAGTCCACAATCCACCGGCTAGATCCACTAGATAGACTACCTGCAAGGGGAGCGAAGGCAAAAGAATCGGTAAAAATGTTGAGGAAGCTGTTGTAAACGCTGAGGGGTTGAGAAAGGGGGGTGGTAAGGGGTTGTCGCGACTTAATTGCATTTGCATTTTCGAGCCAGCTCCACGACTTACTTACGAGTTCTCTCCTCGTCTTGTTTTATCGGTTGCCGGAAAAAACCGGGCTACGTTGAACGGCTGCACACCCAACCGACCCCATTCGACCCCCTTCTCGAAGAAAATATTCAGTCGTGGCAGCCGTCGAGGCTAACTACTTTATGAAATTACGAGTCGTTGCAAGCCCAAGGTTTTCGTGGGACGACGTTGCTCGTGCTTGGAATTTCTTCCTTCGTTTATATCCACGCTGGACAAACTGCGGCTGTTCTAGACCCTTACTGCAGCTACCGTACTTTTCAGGGTTTTCTCGAAAAAATTCTGTTACTACTTTTATTGGTGACCTGCATTGCCTTTACTAGCCACTAAAGACACTTTTCTTCGGTATGAATCATTAGAATTAAAAAAAAAATCGTCTAGAAGGAGTACATCACTGGAAAAATCATTTATGGTTATTATACAACTTGTTTGACCAGCCAGGTGCCTCACACTACTTGTCTGATCATCCAGGTGTCTCACTCTACTCGTCTGACCATCCAGGTATCTCATTCTACTTGTCTGACCACCCAGGTATCTCACTCTACTTGTCTGACCACCTACATACATCATACTACTTGTCTGATCATCTGGAAGTTATGTATTGTTCAAAAAGTCACTTATAGATATGACAATTGTCTGACCATACAAGAATCTCATACTACTTATCTGACTACGAACAGGCTTTACACTTGTTGTCTGATTGACCACATGTTTCGTGCGTGATCAATCATAGGCATCATACTACTTGTCTGACCACTTCGGAATTTTCTACTACTTGTATGACTATTTATAGGATCCACACTACAGATTCGATCATTTTCGTGTTTCACATATTGCTTGCCTCAATCAATTCTCTCTACGTGATTATATTTATCGTTTTTTAAACTATTCGATCGTCATATTGGCAATTATTAGAGACGTCCGACGAGCAACTCGATAAAGGACTAGAAAGAAAAAAGGAGAGTGAAGCAAATGGTCAGCAAATGGTGCATCCTATCGGCCACAAAGGCAACAGAAAGTGAATCAAAAGAAATGCTGATTTAGCGACCGTCCGGCCTCCGGTCCATTAGCAAAAATTAGCATACGCTTCCGTGAGACTCGTTATCACGAGCAATGGTACGGAAGCCGGAATTATTTTCTCTAATCCAATTAGAGGAACGATAAAAGCTCACGCCCTACTTGCTATCCGAACGGGTGGTAGGCGGGTGGGTCGGTTTGCAATCGGTCTTCATTAACTGGACGAACTCTTCTTCGAGCTTAGCTGAAATTAAGCTCGTGTGCTCGCGTTAATCGCATGATAACGAATCGCTTTGCAAACGGGATTGCTGCCTGCCTAGCCGATATCCGGTCAACGGGCAAACGGATATCGTCTGCAGAAACGACCTTTGTTTCCACTTCTACTAATTATCCGATAATAATCATAATCTGATTAGAATGTTACCTATTAATTAATTCAACATTTTTTATCTTATCATTAATCATTCTATCGACTGAAGGGAACTTAATTTTCTGGAGAAAATTTCTGGATTCAAGCGAGTAGTATGTGGAGCATATAAGTGGTCAGACAAGTAGTATGAGACGCGTGGCTGGTCAGACCAGTAGTATGGCATGTCTGACTGGTCAGACAAGTAGCCTAGTACGTTTGACTGGTCAGACAAGTAGTCCAGGGCGTTTGACTGGTCAGACAAGTAGACTAGGACGTTGACTGGTCAGACAAGTAGTTTGAGGACTACTGGTAAACAGACATTACTGCTGATTGTCAGACAAGTAGTATGATGCTGGTCAGACAAGTAGTATGAGGACTGCTGCTGGTCAGACAAGTAGTATGAGGATTTCTGACTGTCAGACAAGCAGTATGCAGACTATGGGTGATCAATAAAGTAGTATCACGAAGTAGGTCACAGGTTTCAATACTTGGACAATTATAGTGATAATTTAAAGTACAAAGTCGAAGTATCAAACGAAAAGTTTAATTCCGAGTGTTTTCAACACATGGATAGCGTTTGGGCTTCGTGTCAGAATTATATGTGACTTTTATTTTCCAATAGGGAATTGTGGTATTTGTTGGATAGGTGATGTATATCTTTGAAGGCGGTTTCTAACGATCATTGGCGAACACTTTCGAGATGAGCGATCGGAAGAGCACGTCGAAAGTTTTCGAATCGAACGACGACGTCCAAGTAAATGTAGAATTTTAGTTATCTTCTTGGAGCCAATATACGCGACCATGGAAACGTTCCTTCAACTAAATCGGCATTCCCATCGACATTTAATTTCCCTTCTGGCTAGAGAGGACGTAAATTCAGCCGCAGGATACCCTGGAAACGTGTACCTCGAACCATCTGACACGTAAGATCATCGTGATGTATCGTCAAGTACCTGCTCGTAAAACGTTTCGATATTTATTTAATATTGTCGTTAAAAATGATGAAGAGTGATCGTAAATATGCGGTTTATCGCCCACGATGGCTATTCCAACGATATCCATTTTCATACCGATGTTTCTGTTTATTCTGATTCATTTAATCGATTTACGTCGATGCGTATTGTGTTTTGGTTCAATTTGTATTAATGTTTTTCATCTATTTGCATATAGTTTTCAATTTATCACATATCATAAGTCATTATTTCAAATTTGAGAATTATACTATTACACTGAAGCAATACCAATTTATTTTGTTACATTTATAAATTTTCGTCAGGTAATTTTATACTGCATACTGCGTTCGATATTACAATTGTTTATGAAATGAAATCGTTTTGAAAGTTGAATTGAAATTGGAGCTGTGTGTTAAATATACATTAACATTTTAAACTGAACATTTTAAATAGTTTTAATTAAAAACTAAATTGTATTATGTGTTTTGAAGGATTTAAAGGATGCGTAGGTATGTCAGAAATGTATAATAAATTAGTGCAGAAATGTTGCAACCGAGTGAGTAGAATCATCGACGTTTTTCTGTCTGTTTGTGTTACGGTATACGCGGTTGTTGTTTACGAACAAACTTAATTATTCTCGAGGGAAAGGAAGCGCAGGATTACGGGTAACGCGAAGCGGAACAAGCAGCGGATAAAGAGAAAAATTTCAAGAAAATAAGAGAATAAATCAGGGCTTGGTGGTTTTAACGCTCGAGCAAACGCGAATGCGTAAATTTCATGAGAGACTGGCTCGAATAAATTGGCTAACCCTCTGAACAAGATGGTTCACTGAGCACGAATAATTATATTTATCTAATGCACGGCCTGAATCGTTACGAATTATCTACCCTAAAAAATTATACTCCTACAAAAAATATTGCACCATGCCTCACATTTCACCCTGCCATAATTAAATTTTACATTTTATCTCCTCAAGTTTGCATCCTTTAATTTAACTTTATTGTCTACGTATCTGAAGAAACAGTTTAATAAACGGAATGCAGAAATATATAATTAAATGGAAAAATTATAATATTAAAATAATGAACAGTGGTACTTGACATATTACAGGTTTACTCTCAATCTTGTAGTATTCATTTGGTGATATTTTTAAAAATTGAATTAAACTGTAAATAAAAAATATTTGCGGTAAATAAATGGAACTTTTTTTCCTGTTTGTGTATGGTCATTTACGGGATGAAAAGATTTCCTGAATTGTTAAACGTTTCACATAAAATGTGGAATTGAATGGTATTAGATGTACATAGTGATTCAATTATTATAGCTGGATAAATTCTGTGATACTAAATTTGATTAAATAACTGTGATCGTGTATACGAAACAGAATTTAATTTCGCGTTTGTTTTCGATTGATTTTATTGAATCTGGTTATTGATTGTGCCGCATACCTTCCCTGAAATATTGTATCGAATAGTTTGGAATATTAAATCAAAATTCAATTTTCGGTGCATATTTATGAGCAGAGATTAATCTTCCTTTATTTTGCTTCGGTTTGAAATTTGAAGTATATTTTTCTTGAACGTTTTCCTCGTTTATTAAAAAGGAGAAATTATCTTTCTCATTATTATTTTACATATTTCAAAATATTTTACGGGGCAGTAAAATAATTCCATCGAAAAGTGTATTTACTTTAAAATTGAAAATAATTTGCTGTATATAATCATTCTAAAATCAACAATAACTTTGTAGAGGCAATCAAGGCATCAAAAGTACTTTGACAATCGTTTTAAAAATCAACAACTTTTAATTTTAAATTTCAATAAATTCGATATAAACAAAGACTCGAAAATCTTTTGTGAAATTTTGTCATACTCCAAAAAAATTCCCTTTTTTATTTCGTTAACTGTTATGAAACATATCATACTCAATACAATATTAAATTAAAATATCGCATAAAATTCTGTACCACAGTACCTGCATTCACCGAGCAAAATATAAAATTTTCACGAAGCAAAAATCGATTAAGCACGCTACATTTTGCAGGGGATTTTTCAAAACGTCAGTGTAGGTAAATAAAAAATGAGAAAAGTCACAAAAGCTTGAAAGTAAAACGCGAAAAAAAAGTAGTGTTGACAAAATCGTGGAGAACGTTAAAAATCCTGCGCGATTTCCTTGGAACGAGCCGTTGTCCGAAAAAAGGAACCGGAAACGATCGTATTTAAATGACAAAGGGACTTTTCATTTTTGCTGGCCGGCCTACTTTTCAGTCGGGTTACGTGTACGCAAACGGAAAGTACACGGGAACTTCTAGCATCCCTATTGTCTTTTGATGCAAATTTCCCCCTAACCCTCCTCTTCACCCCCGTTAGAGATTACAAGAAGAGTCGCAGTACTCGTTTACAGTTCTGTTTTGTGTGTGTGTGTGTGTGTGCATTATGCGCGGTAACCGGCGCCATGTTGCCTCCTTTTAAAGCAAAATAACCAAAATATTTCTAGCGCTGGTTCCCGACAGATATATTCTGATTATGGAAATATTTGCTAGTTTGCTGACCTAAGTGGGTACTACATTTTTTTTAATATTTGTTTTTCAATACTGTGCGAATTTTTTCATTTTTGAGTATTTGGGGTGAGGAATAGTTAAGCTTTTGCAGATTGGAATTTTAACGTTGGAGGTTTGGGGTATTTTAATTTTTGTGTGATGGGATTTTGGGGTATTTTAATTTTTGAGTGCTGGGATTTTGAAGTTTCTTAATTTTTGAGTGATGGGATTTTGGGATATTTTCACTTTTGAGTGTTGGAATTTTTGAGTATGAGAATTTTCAAGCATAGCAATTTTGGGATAATAAAACTTTTAATCTGTAAGTCTCTAATTTTCTCAATATCTGCCTCTAAAATAAGATAAACTTCATCATCCAAAATATGTATGGTTCCACCGTTCTGAAATAACAAATCAATTTACTATCTCTGCCTCTAAAATAACATAAACAAATTTTCCCATAAAAACATAAGAAATATTGAAAATCTGTCCTTTTAAAATTAATCTTCTAATTTGCTGTCGGTTCTCTTCTTTAAAATAACAAAGTTTGCTCATCAAAACCTAGGAAATAAAAAACGTAATTGAGCCGTGAAATTAATTGTCGCATTGTTTTTCCTTAACCGACGCACTCGACACCATTTCCTCCCATTTTGCGAGAGAAAAGCTCAGAGAGAAATTTCTATCATCGAGGAAGATTTTTGTTTCATGGTACTTAGGTACTTGAGCACACGAGCAAAATGAAATGTAAAAATCTGACGAAGGTCTTCTCATGCGCGAGTTTCACTTCGGTTTTGTTTAACCGTTCTTTCCACTCGACAAACGTTGATTACACTTTGTAATTAGTGATGCGGTGAAAATAAGGTGTGCGCGAAAAATGAAATATTCGGGCCAAGCAAGTTTACTCGAAAACGAAACAACGTGTGTTTTGTTGAACACACATTTTCTGTAATTTCCGCTTCTATTTATAGCCCTGTGTACATGCACCTTCACTGGGTAGTTTGTTCTTCAGCTTTTCAGATGTGGACTTTTAATTTTTATTATTACAAACAGCACCACCGCAAAAAATACTCGGTTTGGATAACAAGAAGTTGAAACTTTTAACGTTTATTGGGTACATGATGAGACTCGTGTAAATATTTCGACGGATTAATTCGAATTTATTGAAACGTCATGGGAATTTATAAACTGGTCGAAATATTTACTTTGCCGAAATTGGAATACGAAGAACGTTAGTTTGTACAAATAAGTATTTAAAAATTGACGACTGGATGAAAGCAAAAACAGTCCTTTTCAAATAAACTTCACTAATATGCAATATATTTTCTAATTTAATGTTGCAGGATTTAGAATTAATCTCAGCTTCATGAAGCTCTGATTAGAGTTGGAACATATCGCAGCACACATTCACGAAATATTTCAAATATATAAGATAATATCGACAGTTTGTGAAACGCCCAGTAGCGAATCCAGTCGGAGTATTTCACAGCTGATCAGCTTCCAATTACAAGATCATTTAAACCCGGATCGTCAAGTGATAATAGCATCCGGTATAGAAGTTTCCATTCATTTCAGAGTATTAATGGTCCCTATTGATCCTCTCTGAGCTTCATTAAAACGGGGTCTAAAAATAGTCGAGAAGAATGGATTATCGAAACAATTCAACTCGCGGAGTAGAAGAAAGTGTATGAAACAGAAATTGAGAGATTACGCGTGTATACAAATACGTATTTATCAGCCGAAAAATAATCATCCGCTTTAAACGGCACGTATCCCGCTCGTTTGCCTCGCGGAAAATCCGTATTGTCACCGGGAATGACCCAATTCGTTGTATTCGTCGGGTGAATGTCGAAAGCCGAGCGTGTCGCGATGCAAATTTCTCAACGGTGACACGGGTCATTCGCGGTGGATGAAAATACACGTGGCTGTATTATGCGCCGTAACCAGCCACCGAAAGGGTCGAGGTCGGGGGACGAGCAGAGAGGGGGTGGCACGAAACAGCTCCCTGGGAAAATATTTGAGCACACGCTATAAACGTTTACCGTGCCCCTCGACAACGAGTAATAAAGCGACGCCACCTCTTTTCCGATAATACTCTTTCGCTTATTCGAACCCTTCGGCTGCTCCTGTTTAACCCCCTGCAGCTTCCGTGACGGAAGGGTGATTATTGCCATTAGGCGGCTGTCGTTTCGTCTTCGACTTACGTCGTGAACGAGGGAGCTCTCTGAAAGCCGGGATGCACGGTTATTGGAAACATTTTTGCGACAAGTTATTGGCAGAAAATACTTGTCGCGTGTTCATTTTGATGTTTAAGAAGAAGAAAACGTTTAGGGGAAAATAGAAGACCTTGTAGTACTTGTCTGACATCTATGTGTGTCTCGTACTACTTATCTGATCATTTACAGAGCTGTTACTACTTGTCTGACCATCATACATGTCATATACTACTTGTCTGATTAGTTCATGTGGCAAAACATATTTATGTATCACAGGAATCACATACTACTGTTCTAATTTTGTTACATGACTCATATTACTTGTCTGACCACACTGTGTGTCTTATTCTACTCGTCTGACCACACTACGTATCTTATTCTACTTGTCTGACCACGCTGCGTGTCCTTTTCTACTTGTCTGATCACGCTGCGTGTCCTATTCTACTTGTCTGACCATGTTGAGTGTCTTATTCTACTTGTCTGATCACACCACGTGTCTTGTTCTACTTGTCTGGCCCCACTATGTGTCTTGTTCTACTTGTCTGACCACGCGGTCTGTCTTATTCTACTTGTCTGATCACAAATATGTCTCTTCTGATCTTATTCGACTTCTATGACCGATTTGATAGTTCGAGGGTGTTATTCTTAAACATGATCCTCATGCATTTATTTATCCTTAACTACAAATTACCTGTGGAGTTAAATTATTTGACGACATACGAGTTCGTACAAGTCAAAGTGTATTATATTTATAAGTATGAAGCTGCATTAATCCTCACAATTTTTCCTTCTTGCAAAGCTCCGAAATTGCGAATAATTTTCCTTCCCATAAAATTCGTTTAAAATTTACTCTCAAGCCAAATATCCATATAATTTTGTGCGTGTTTGCTTTATCACCGTTTGAACATTTTTCCATGCAAATTCATGCGGATCATACGGTCCGGTTTCAAAATTTATCCTCATTTACATCGATCGAGAGCGCACTGTTTACACACGCGTCGCAGCGTCAGGGAAATCATCGTCACAGCTGTGACCCGCAAATCGCAGCACAGCAGGACGCTCGCCGCATTAAAACTTAATTAAAGCCCAGCGCGGTCGGAATCACGCGGTCACCGATTTTTAATCGTCATAATCAGCGCACGCCATAATTTCCTGCTCGCAAAATGTCGGCCGTCCAGGCCTGTGAAATCGTGTGACGCCCGTACGAAACAAATTCGTTCGGCTCATTCTGGTCGAGAAATATCTCGATGCAATTTGAAAAGCGCGCTAGGCACGGAGATAAATTGCGTGACTCGCAATTTTTCCGTGGCGAGGAGAGTAAAGTGGACTCTGGCGAGATCTTCAGGAACATTGATTAATTTCACTCGTACGACACTATCCTTCTTGAACAATTGTCTCACACCTAACTCTGGACATTTCGAGGATTTTCTCGTATTGCTGGAGAATGATCAAGACAATGTCATTAGATTGTTGATGAACTATTTACTTTATTCTTTCATCACATTTCTATGTAATCCGTATGTGTCAGGTTAGCTGCCTGGTCATGCACATGTGACAGGTTGCCTATCTGATCATCCACTTGTCTTAGTTTACCAGTCTGACCATCCACGTACCTCATACTACTTGTCTGACCCATCTTCAACTTGTGTAACCGAGTACATACTACTTGTCTGATCACCACTGTATCTGAAGTTATTTTCTTTCACATATGGATCACATACTACTTGTCTGACTACTTACAGACGTTATACTACTTACCTGATCTACTATACTACTTGTCAAACCACAGACTACTTGTCTGACTACTTGCAGATATACCACTTGTCTGACTACCGAGTGCAAACTAGTCTGACTATTCACGGACCACATACTACTTGTCTGACTACTCACAGATATACCACTTGTTTTACCACTGACTTCAAGCTAGTCTGACTATGTACGGACCACATACTACTTGTCTGACTACTCACAGATATACCACTTGTCTGACCACCAAGTCCAAACTAGTCTGATTATTCATGGACCACATACTACTTGTCTGACCACTCACAGATATTATACTACTTGTCTGACCACTGACTCCAAGCTAGTCTGACTATTCACAGACCACATACTACTCGTCTGACTACTCCGACACCTAACACTTGTCTGTCCACCAACAGGCATCACTCTACTCGTCTGATCACCCACATGTCTTAATCTACTTACTAATTTACTCAGTAGATATCGTATTACAGTGACGTTATTCAGTCCCCTGTTAGGAGTATAACAAAGCTCAGACCAAATCTGAGTAACGAGCGAACCGATGAAAAATTCTTCGGTACAAAATGTAAGATTCGAAAATGGCGGATCACGCTGGGCAATACGTGGTGGATTCCTGTGGGCAGCGCGTTACAGCGAAGGTAAAGGACGGGGCGAGAAACGAATCGGAGGAATGTCTGCGGTACCAGCTGCGGAAACGTAATTTCTCGCTACGTTGCCATCAGCGAAGCTTCTCCGTGGCAGCTCTGCTATCCTGAACCGGCTCTTTCAACGCGAACCGAAAGTGTCAAGCGAAGGGAAACATTGGAGAACACGTCTGCCCTCTTTTTCTCTCGTTTTGCTTTCGGGATCGAGCGTACATGCCTCGTTCTTCGTTTCTATTTCTGTTGCTTTCCTTTCACCGGCTTTTTTCTACCGTTTTCTTTTTTTTGTTCTTTCTACCGCGGGTGGCTGGCGTTTTTTTTATATTATCGCTCGTTCCGAGTGGTTCGCGTTTCTTCCTACCCTTCTCGGATTCCCTGAATGCTCGGCCGTCTTCTTGTTTCTTATTTACGCCAACTTCTCCTCGATGCTACTTTCGAGGTTTTCTCGTCGAGTTTTAATCTCCTCGGCTACACTTTAGCCGGTCAGTTTGCGTTTTCACGTTTGCTCGATTCCGCTTTATTATGCTTGTTTTTATTCGTGACGGGACTTCTGTTTCGTTGAAAGTGCTTCTTAATCACAGTTAATGCTCTCCGGCTTTAATCTTGCCCGCTGCTTATTTATTCAACAGCCGGCACTTTAGTCTACCTTAATTATTTCATACAGTTGTTTCTTGGCTTTCGAGTACCGACTCGGACAGTTTCAATTATTATATACCGTCACGTGGAATTTATCGTCGCAAATGTATCGAGATTTAACTCTAATGAATTTATAGTATAATTCGCAGTTTCTTTGACTATTAGAGGAAAACTTCGTACAGGAGAATCACAGTGTCGCAGAGATAACAACACAGGGAAAAGAGATGCCACCGGGTCTTATCCCACGGGAATGTTTCCGTTTCGATTCAGTTTAAACCGGGATTCAACGTCGCAACCTGCGATCCTTGTCCGATTCCTGTACCTATTTGCATTGCGAAACTTTCATAATCGCGATCGCTAATTCACTCTAAGTGGCCCGTTTAATTAATCTTCTCATTAGCGTCTTCCAGATGTCTCGCGTCGCCCGGAAGAAGGTAAAACGAAATTCAGATAAGCTCTACTCGTTATCGTTATCACCCTTGTCGAACAATCTTGGCATTAATGTACTCTTCAGGTCTGATGACCTCTTGAAGATTATTCATTTCCAAACTTTAAATTTATTCTTCTTCATAAATTTTTCAATGTAAAATAACATAAATATTATTTTAATATTTAATACAGGTTATGTAAAAATTATTTTTGAAGATAAATTTGTAAATTTTCAGAGATACAAACTGAGTTTTCCAAATGTCAAATATCTACATGTTTAGATTATTAAAATTCCAAAAGTTTCGGAAGCTTTAAGTTCTAAATTTTGAGGTTTCCAAATTTTTGAAGTTACAAATGTTCGAATCTTGAAATTTCACAAATACCTAAGTTTACAAGTCTTCAAATTCTCAAGTTCCATAATTCTCAAATCCCTAGATTCTAAAGTCACCAAATCTTCAAAACATTCAAGTCCTGAAAGTGCCAAATTTTCTAAATTTCCCAAATTTTCAAGGTTCTAATTGTCGAACCCTAAATTTCACAAATCTCTAAATTTACAAATCTCCAAATTCTCAAATTCCCAAAACCTCAAGGTCTCAAATTCTCAAATCCCCAAACTCTTAAATTTACAAATTCTCAAATCCCCAAATCCCTAAATCCCCAAAATCTCAACGTCCTAAATCCCCAAATCCCTAGATCCCCAAATTCTCAGCGTTCCAAATCCCTAAATCCCCAAAATCTCAGCGTCCCAAATCCCCAAATCCCTAGATCTCCAAATTCTCAGAGTTCCAAATCCCCAAATCCCTAGATCCCCAAATTCTCAGCGTTCCAAATCCCCAAATCCCTAGATCCCTAAATTCTCAGCGTTCCAAATCCCTAAATCCCCAAAATCTCAGCGTCCCATATCCCCAAATCCCTAGATCCCCAAATTCTCAGAGTTCTAAATCCCCAAATCCCTAAATTCTCAGCGTTCCAAATCCCCAAATCCCTAGATCCCCAAATTCTCAGAGTTCCAAATCCCCAAATCCCTAGATCCCCAAATTCTCAGCGTTCCAAATCCCCAAATCCCTAGATCCCTAAATTCTCCGCGTTCCAAATCCCCAAACCCCCAATTTTCCCCAATACCCTCAATCCCAAAGTTCCCCAAATTTCCAAATTTTCCCAATGACACCAAACTCCTTCTCCCCGCACAAGAATTTTCACGAGTTCGAAAGTAGCTTCACCTAGCAGATCAGGTCGAAAACTTGCGAGGAATTCATTAACAAGGTTCCTCGCAACGGATCCACTTCCCATATTACTCTCGTCGAGTAGCAAAAGTCTTCCTCAGCGATACACCAGTTTCACCCCGGTCGTTACTTGCAGACTGTACTTACATTTTGTAGATAAGTAGAGGCACGAGTGGTATGTGCCACGATCAGGCTTCTTATTTTATGCAGAGTGTGTGCCGAGACGTGAACGTCTCTTCAAGCCCTGACTGAACTATGTAAAAACTATAAAGGAGAGGCTGGTAAACGTCTCCTTACCTCGTGCAGTTTATGGTTTCTGCTCGAGCATGTACTAAATATGTACTAAATCATTCTATATTCCATGGTTATTAATTTATAGCCCTTGGAAAATACTTTGCTACTTTTTACCCCATTTTTGTCTCCCTTTCATCTTTTCTGTAATCTAATTACATTTATGTCTATAATAACGGCACTGACTTTTGTACATTCATTCTTTTATTATTGCAGTTTGTTCTCTTTTATAACACTATTTCATGGTTTTATATTTGATGCTGTTACACGTTTTTATTTGTCTACACTCAAGTTTATAAATTACTTCTTCCAACTGAATATTAAAAATTCAGAGTTCAATGTAACATTAAAAATGTACGTTTACCAAAACTTGTATGCAGTAATAAAGTTTAACAGAACTGTGTTACAATATTTTGAAACGTGCATTTATCTTTATACCTGGTCATCAGCTACTAAAAGTTTCATAAAATAATTCAATAAAAATCGAAGACAATCTGAAGTTGTATTTCTGACTATTCTAAAAAATGCATGCATTAATACAATTTTTAAAGAATTAATTCGTATAACAGACGGCGTCGAAGGGAATTAACAAAAGCCGTCAAACGTATTCGTTAAATCACGCAGGATTACGTTGACAATCGCAGTGATTTTGTCAAAACGATCGCAGCCATGATTTTAAAATGGCTCGCGCTCCGGCGATACACCCTCGCGAAATATATCTTTTTTATGTCGACTCTAATGCATTGTCGGTGCTCATATTTTGCAACCAGGCAATACTGCGAGAAAGGCGGATTGGACAATTTATCGTTTGCCAGTCGACCTCTAAAAAAAAAAAATATATGGCTTCCTCCATCCTTCTCTCCGCGATAACTTATGGGGACATTTATTTTGCATTGCTTTAACGCCGTTGTGTCGCGTGCCATAATCGCTGATGATTAAACGACGTGTTTTTACCGATTAATTAAGTGCCATTAGCATCTTGCGATTATACGAAACTTCTGCTGCATACTGCTTCTCTTTAAAGTCGTTCAAGCTTATTTCGTTAATGATACTTTAGATTAGTTTAAAATTTTTTAGATTCTTCTATTATTTGCTATTATTTATTTTGCAACTTTTTGTGTAGCTGCGTTTTATTTTGGAATGGGTGGAAAGGGTTTTTGAGTACTGTATTGTGGGAACATGGAAGCTTTTATATATTGGAATTTTAATGGTGGGGTTTTGGGCTGTTTTAATTTCTGAGTACTGGGATTTTGGGGTGTTTTCATTTTTGAGAGTTGAGATTTTGGGGTATTTTAATTTTTGAGTGATGGGATTTTGAGGTGTTTCAATTTTTGAGTGCTGGGATTTTGGGATATGTTAATTTTTGAGAATTGAGATTTTGGGGTATTTTAATTTCTGAGTGCTGAGATTTTGGGATATGTTAATTCTTGGGTGTTGAAAATTTGGGACAATTTAATTTTTCAGTGTTGGAATTTTGGGACGTTTTAATTTTTGGGAGTTGACATTTTGGAGTATTTTAATTTTTGAGTGATGAAATTTTGTAGTATTTTAATTTTAGGGTGCTGAGATTATGGGATACTTTCACTTTTGAGTGTTGGAATTTTTGAGTATGAGAATTTTCGACCATGGCAATTTTGAGATAATAAAACTTCTGATCTGTAAGAGTCTCTAATTTCCCCAACATCTGCCTCCAAGTATGAAAAGACTAAGAAAATTGTTATATTGCCGCAGGTGCATCCAGAACTATAATAGTAACGTTTTATTTGTAACGCCCTACCATAGTTCAATTTTTTACGCAAACGCATCACTGCTCCTGCAAAACGTGCACTTGTTATTTAAATAAAGCCTTACTCTGATTGCGCCAGTTAATCCATCTATTTTATCCGAAAGTATTAAACTATAACGTTTGAAAAAGTCAAAACATTTCAGATTGAACAATTCGCAACGCTTTAAATTCAACGATTTATAAAATATTTCAGATACAAAATTGCCCTCGCAATGTTGTACAAATCATTTCCTTGAAATTTGTCATCGAATTAAAAAAGATCTAAATCTCGCAATATTTTACAAGAATCTCGCTAAACTATCAAATTTGTTAAAATAGGGATGTACGGAAGTAGGGATGAGAATAGAAAATTGTGTCTCGAGTTCGACATCGATACGCAAATTGCAGAAATTAAAGTGGCTGCGGAGTTATTGATACGTTCGCGACCTACTTTCCTTTGCTTCCGTTTATTCGACGTGTTTCTGGTATCGATTATCGCGCTGGAAATATCCAGGTCGGATTTCCACATTTCCAGAACGTAATCTTTCTGTCGATTCGTTTTATCGAGCCGCGATTTCGCGAATTTCGCGGATTCCCGTCAATGTCCGTTCAAATTCTGTCTCGTTAGCCGGAAATTTCATTTTGTTTCAACGCGAACTGACAATCTCGCCCCTTCGCTGTGTGTTTTTTTTCGTTGCATTGTTTACGCCCGCATTGTTCGATATTCATAGATTTTTTTATGCAGCCCTTTTCGAACGCTGCGTTACAGCCCAAAGAAAAATTAACGAGCTCAATGTTTCGCGACCCGCGTTCCAAATATTCGCTTATTATACAAGCTACGATTTTGTTACAAAATGTCATCTTTCTAACTTATTAAATTATTTTTTGTGTCTGACGTATCCAACTACATGTCACGTACAAATCACGATTTTAAATTTCAAGTAGAAGTAATAAAAATTTAAGCTGTCGTGTCCACAATCGATCACTTCAGTAGTAATACTAAATAAATAGTCAGACATGTGTCGCTGACGTCGCTGATCAAATCCCGAAATTTTTCATAAATTTATGAATTCACGAATTGAGCTAATGTTTAATTCAATAATTACGAAATCGTAGTTACTACTAAACAGTGAACGGTTGAATAAGCACCGATTGTTCTATGAAATACATTTTGTAGGTAAAAAATTGCGCAATATTCTAAACCAACGAGCAAAATAAACAAATGGATACATTTCCATATCCAGGACTTACGAATTCCATTATTCCGAAACAATAAACTTGTTACATCGGTTCACGATCGAATAGTTCCGACGAGCACACTCTTTGTTGGCGAACTTTTAATTGTTATGCAATATTCGTGCGGTTGCATGTCTCGCGGTCGTTTACATTACGATCTATCGAACAATCGAAACGTTGTTTACCGGGCGAACGGCTGACGGAAACGACGGATTTGAATTTCTTTGAATAACGCGAGCAGCGTCGTTCGCTCTCGATTTCGCCGACTGCTCGGCCATTGTCGACGTGGCCTGCGTCATGGCACACATGTGGCCATTGTTTCCGGTTTATGGAAATGTCGTTCGACGATCCGCGGACCCGTTAGCGGTCGTAAAATCGCGCGAAAACAACGCTTCTTTGTTAGCGGAGTCAGCGAACGACCGGCATGATGTCTGCCTCGACCGGTTCACGGTTGAATTACAAACTACGCCATTTTATTCGAGGTCTCGAACGATAGCCATTATTTTCGCAATCTGAAATAACGTGTTTGAAAGCATGTTGGTCTAAATTCGGATGGGTTGTTCGAAATAGGGGAAGCAATTTTAGTAGTGGATTAATTAAAGCATTTATTATATATTATATTTCACATATCGTATTTCATATATCAGATTTTATATATCATAGTTGACATATCATATTTCACATATCATGTTTCACATATTATATTCCATGTATCACATTTCATATATCATATTTCACACATTATATTTCATATATCATAATCCACATATCATATTTCCCATATCATGTTCCATATATCATATTTCATGTATCATATTACATATATCACATATCATGAGTCATATATCCTAAAGCATGTATCATATATATCATATATCATACCATCAAATACCACATATCATACATCATATGTCACGTATCATATATTATATACCATATGTATACCACGTATCATATATCATACATCATAGACGTCGAGCAGTCTCAATTAAAATTGTAATAACAGTGTAATTAATTGGTGTTGAATTAAATGTGAAGATGGATAAAATTAAACTTGAATATTCTCATATGATATTTATGATCGACCCTGCAGCAATTTTAGCAGTTACACGAAGATATGTGCAGTATTTCAGTAATAGTATCAAGTGAATAGACATGAAATACCATCACTCAAGTAGTACAAAATACAGAATCACTTAGATCGATTCCTGTCTATTTTCATAGCAATAAATTTTCAAGAGTATCTTACCTTCCTTGCCAGCATATAAAATCTCAGTTTCATTTTCGTGAGGACTAATTTAGCTCTCGAAATAGCCATAATCCATTGAAATCAGTATTCATGAATTCCAAGCCCAACCTTTCAGTAATACCAAGTAAATGATCATCCAATCCTCATCCAGCTCTGAACAAAATAATCCCGGAGCGAACAAACGATTCTCGAAAAGGGGAGACAAACCACATAATCAACGACCCGATCTCGTAGAACGGTTTTCCATTTCCGATGCAGCGGAATCGATCGCGGGTCTTCAAAAAGTATCAGCGAGCCATCTCAAAGAGCCGTCAGGCTGAATAACAACGGCTCAAGGAACCAGTTGTTTTCGAGTTGATGGCCGCCAGTCAGAACGGTAGAATTCAGGACGGGGGATGAAAAAAAAACGCGACGTATCGATGCTCGTCTGGAATCAGAGGAACACAGAGGCTCGCCTTTGGCACAGTTTCGTCGAGATAAACGGAGAACAGAGCGAACAGAGGGAAACGCGACGAACAGAGGGAGGATCGATAGGACGATGCGTGGTGAGGGTTGAGCAGTCGTAAAAGCGAATTTATTTTGAATGCTCTGACCGAACAGCTTCGGTGATTCTGTTGTTAGTTCTCTCCGACTGTTTTGTCGCTTTACCGGCGATAAAGAAGCTTCCCGATGTCGAGATATCCGCGGCACGCCACGTAAATCTGTCCGTGATACGTTGTTCTTTGGCTCGTCTGACCAATTTTGGGATATTTCACTGCGAAACGAGCGGATCCGAATTTGCACTGGGAATTAAGCCTTTGATTGTTTAATCCGTCGGGTGTGTGCATTCTATGGCTCTGAACTGTTTGAGAGCAACTTGATAATTATATCATATTAATACCGAGGTTATACCGTGGATCCAGTTACTGCTTATTCCATTACACGCTAGAATTTCTCTTCGTGTAATCATTCCTTAATTAATTCATCTGGAGAACGTCTTGTGAATTGTTTACTTTAACTACTGTTCTGTTTACGTTATTTTGGGAATCATTCTTTTGTAGATCATTTTTAGAAAACTTGAAGTAGCGTTACAATATTTTATATGATGGACTGTGCTGGACTTTGCACGTTACGAAGTTGATTGCTTGCTGTAACTGACTGCCAGCCATTTTGTGTTACAGGAATTTATCAGATACTTATTTGACCATGGGTTAACCTTCAAATTGATATAAGTTTTATAATACTTCATTGTCAAACAGCATGGGATTTTTCGCACAAATTTGCTACTGTTTTTTGTAACTGACTGTCAGCCATTTTGTGTTACAGGAATTAATGACATACTTATCTGGTTGCAGGTTTAACCTTCAAATTGACGTAAGTTCTATAATACTTCAAACAGCATGGGACTTTCTACACAAATTTGTTCCAGTTTTTTGTAACTGACCGTCAGCCATTTTGTGCTGCGAAATAGTGTGTACTTTCAGTAAATCATAAACTTTGAATCGATGTAGCAGCGGTATGTTACATTAATTTTACGTCACGAAGCTGTGCAGGACTTCGTATGTTACGAAGTTTATCATTGCTTGCTGTAACTGACTGCCCGGCATTTTGCGTTGAAAATTGATGAAATATGTAGGAAATTTCACATACGAAACTACTTTTATTTCCATCAAACTAAATTTTAAATCGATACACCCGAAAAATCTTCATAAGCACTTTTCGCTTCACAGCTCTCACACACTCAGCGGCCACCCGAAAAGCTGGGCAAATACGTTTCCTAATTTAATTATCCGCATGAAAAGATTCGCAATCCTCATTTTCACCTCCATGAAAGACCATAACCTTAACCACACCACAACGTCCACCGCACTCTGTACCTTTATTTCCCAAGTGTCCCAATTATTTTGACCCTTCCAACCAACTAGTGGAATTATTCAGAGTACAGAGCCAAGCCTGGTGTTTCTGGCCACTTTCTCAAAAACGTAGGAACACGCTGGACCACCGTCGTATCATAAACTCGGGTCCACATCGGTGCTCCTGACAAAAACAACGTCTGCGGGCTAGCACAATAAAACAGCCAGTCTCCGAACACGCTTCCTACCTAAAATAATTCAGCCATACGAAAAGGACAGAACGGTGTGATATATTCGTAAATAAAGGGGATGCAGAGGTTTAACGTGGATACACCGCACTGCCAACCGTATATATTTCCTTTCTCCTCTGCATACTGAAAT
Source organism: Megachile willughbiella (assembly GCA_945859595.2). Taxonomy (NCBI): domain Eukaryota; kingdom Metazoa; phylum Arthropoda; class Insecta; order Hymenoptera; family Megachilidae; genus Megachile; species Megachile willughbiella. Next base: position 9,349,201 of record OX243807.1, read on the forward strand.
CCTTACTACATCGTCAGAATCCTCGTTTTTCCAGCGTTACGTCTCTTGTTCTTACAAGGACTGTAACGAGCTATGGGGGTGCACAGCATTGTGGGTGGGAGGTTCTTGAATTTTACATGCCAACTTGGGAATTGAAGGATCATTATTTTAGAAAATTTAATTATTCTCAAATTTTGTACTATTCTTGAATTTCTAGATTTACGAGGTTTCAGGGGTTTACAGATTTCTGAGTTTTCAAGTTTTAAGATTTTTTAATTCAGGTTGGAATTCAGGAATTGTGAAATTAGAGAAGTGGGTAGGTGAGGGTTTGTAAAGTTGGAGAAGTTGGTAACTGGAGAGTTGTAAAATTGGGGAAATTGTAAATTGAAAAATTGGAGAAATTGTAAATTGAGAAGTTGGTAATTTGAGAAGTTGGTAATTTGAGAAGTTGGTAGTTTGAGAAGCTGGTAATTTGAGAAGTGAGAAACTTGAGAAGTTGGTAATTTGAGAAGTTAAGAACTTGAGAAATTGGAAAATTGAGAAGTTGGTAATTTGAGAAAGTGGAAACTTCAGAAGTTGGATACTTGAGAAGTTGGAAACTTGAGAAGTTGGAAACTTGAGAAATTGGAAAATTGAGAAATTGGAAAATTGCAAAACTGGAAAGGTTAGTAATTACAGAATTGGAAAATCGGTAATTGGGGAATTGCAAACCTGGCAAAATTATAAATCAATGAACTGTAAAATTGAAATAAAAAAAAAATCAAATAAAATACGAATATCAAACTAAAATGCTCCAAATCTCCCCATTAAAGAGCAAACTTCCCCCAAGTCCACCAAAATGAACTTCACCGAAGTCCATCGCCAAAAAAAGCGGCTAAAAATGATCCCGTCGGACACAACTCGAAACGATAGTCGTCGATAAAATACAAATTACCGTCGATTTTTCACGCGTAACGCCCCTGAAATCGAATCTCGGCCAATTGATTTCTCCCCAGGAGCGCGTATAGCTCGGCTTTAAGTTCCTGCAGGATCGTCGCAGGTTCCTTTTTTGCTCGACCAAGACAAACGACTGAAAGAAGCGTTCGCATCGTCGCCAAGTTCTGACCCCGTACACACGTACCGTATATCGATCGACACGGGTCCTAGACGGAAATTCTAAGCTGACCCTGATCGATACGTCCCTGTCTCCGGTCGTGCACCGTTCTAAGAGCGGCATTTATTCCAACGAGGAAGATTTATTCGTTGATGGTAACGCGTTTGTTACTGTACCGCTACCAGGACTACGTGAGCTGCTTTTTCGAACAAAGTGGACATTGTTACGAAGACATCCTTGGGAACGAGGTGCTAAGGATTTCGAATAAAACGAATCCTTCAATAGGCACTTTCACAATTGCTGGTTTCGTGAATTTTGTTGTATGAAGGTAGGGGTAAGAGTACTAATTGTAAAAGTAGATTGGGGACACAAGTTTATCTTCTCGTATGGAGGTTGTGAATGTTATTGTATGAAGGTTGTTCTCCTAAATGATCTTCTGATATGTGGTTGCTTGTCAATTGTCAAAAAGTTAAGACAAGCTAAATACAAGCTTATATAATGGTCCTACAGTGGTGAAATGGAACCTGACCATATATACAGTCAATATCACATATGAACATATACACATTATTATATGTCTTAAATTATTAAAGGTCAATCACATATGAACACATACACATTATTGTATTTCAAAATTGAAGAATTCCTCAAATTTATGTACGTGTGTGAGTACATACAAGGATACTTGTATATTTGACAACATATGTGAAAGTTAAAATCCCATATGAACACACACACATTATTATATCTCAAAATTGAAGAATTCCTCAAAATGAACATGTGTGAGTACATACAAGGATACTTGTATATTTGACAACATATGTGAACGTCGAAATCACATATGAACACATACACATATTTCAAAATTGAAGAATATCTCAATTTATGTATGTATGTACATACAAGCATACTTGTATACTTGACATGTGAAGATCAAACTCACATGTGAACATATGTAGATGCATGTACATACGTGTACATATACAATCTTCAAAATCCCCAAATTAACAAATGAAGAAGTTTCATGTTTAACAGAGATTTACAAATACGCGTGAAATAACTTATATAGTAGTATGTTATATTTCCAACGAGTGATTATGGTGACCATGCCAGTTACGCCAATGGCGAGAAATATTCGATCGAACATTCGCTAGTCCACCGCAGCCATCTTCCTTTTTTTCCCCTGCCTTTTTTCCACCCACCCTCTCCTAGTTTTTATTTTCTATACCCCCGTTTTGGATATTCTTTTTCCTTGTCGCGTATGGCCGCGTCAATTTTCTGTTTGCTCTTTTTCCTTTCTTTTACTCCTCTTTTGTCCTCGTTTCGTTGCTTCTTCCTGCTGTAACGTTTCCTGGCTGCATTTCGGTCGCTGTGTTTTCTTTTCCGGTCGGGTTTCAACGAGGGTGCTGGCTTGCGAATTCTTCTATCCCCTGGGAGTTCACGAAGAGCTCTTCTTTTTTATGCGGTTTTTCCTTTTTATTTCCTTTTTGCTTGGGAATTGTTTCGAGGTAGGAGGTCGAGGATTTGCTCCGCCAATTTGTCGGTGCGAACGAGTGGTTATTTTTGATTAATTTTGCGGAAAATTCGATTTTCCTGGGATCCGAAGGATGAAGGACAAGACAAGGAAGTGTTGGCTGCTTTTTTATTTGCGTCGATACTTTTGGGAATTTTCTATCTAATAAGGTCTCCAGTAAACTGAAATTTCTAGAACCACCTTTCCAATATTTGTGACTATAATTTTTAAATTTGAAAACTGACAAACTTGTCGAATAACCAAATTCTCATTCTTTTAGAACACCTCTTCCAAATCTGTAACTCTACAATTTATGAACTTAGAAAGTGACTACCTTAAAAATCCCTAAATCCCCAAATTGCTGAAGTTCCAATTTTCAGAATTGCCGAATAACCAAATTCCTGAAGTTCTAGAACCCTTAACTTTCTCAAATCCGTACCTCCAAGTCTACAAATTCAGAAAGTGACAAACTTCCAAATCCCTAAACTCCAAATTGCAACTTCCAACTTCCAACTTCCCAAATTTCCAAATTTTTCACCCATAAAAACGAACGAAACCACAAATTTTAAATAACTAATACTCCAATCCTGCTGTAAAATTTGAAAAACTTCCAAACGAAATAAGCTTCCTAACATGATACCCTAACCTTCGGCTATGAACCTAAATACCGTCTCAGTCAGATGTTATCGAATTAATAAAGGGAACCAGGTCATGTAAACGTGAAAATGCATATGAATGCATTGATAGAGATACAGAGAAGAGAATGGTGGAAATAGTAGTAGAGGAACGTGTATAGTCAGACATGGAAGTTGGCGAGACCTTGGCTGCATTGATTATGCATGAAACACGCGGTGGCCCTATAACGTCTGGCAGCAAAATATCAATCTAAAGTTTCCCAATAAACGTCGGTTTACATCCCGCCGGTTATTCAAAATTTGTTGGAAATGTTCTCGATGGATTTATGTTTTCCGATTGTCGCATTCTGTCACGCCATTCCAGTTACTGAAAGCTGTATGTTCTTTTTAATCATTTATGAAAGACACATGGGTCTGCCCGACGAAACCTGTCGACGATATTCTTTCACAATGACTGCTCCTGTAAATAAAAAATCTCTTCTCATAGGTTCAAATTTATAAATTTTACCGTGTTTGACATAATTGAAAAATTGAAGAGAAATGTGATGTTTCAGAATGTGTATGTTGAATGTGTCTCACATTGCTTAATTATTGTCTTCATCATCAATGATCAAACTTTGAGTCAAACATAACGGTTGAAGATATTGTGAATTTATTTGAACTCCAAGATGGAGAACCGACAGGAGTCCTCGAGATTTTTTACAGTAATTAAGAATATTTTGCTTTTCCAAAATGTTTACGTTTTTTCATTTTACTCTTGCGGAGACATACGTGTAGTAGGAACAGCTAAACACCGGCGCGGCCGTCGAAGCTCGGAGTCGAGGGCAAAAAACGGGCAGAATTCAGCGAGGAACGAGAGGCTTGAGCCTGATGTTTGAAAATTTATCGTTCAACATTGTGCCGTAGGAGAAAGGGAGAGAGAAAGGTGGATAGAACGGGAGGAAGACGGGAGAAAGCTGGTGGAGAGGTGAAATTAAACGGACGTCGTCGGGAATTGCCGGGTAATTGAAAGCTCGACTGCAAGAGAAGAACGGTAGCTCGCGGGAGCCTTTGTCACCCCGACACGTGAGAGCCCGGAAACTGGCTATGAAACGGAAGGACCAAGCGAGGGGACGTTCGAACATTAATTCAGGTATTTTGCCTGACGAGCATTGGCGTAACTAGCATTTTTGAGTACGGTGCGCTGAATCACGCGTCCTTGGTAACAGTCCCGATATATGGCACTGGACGATTACTGCCATGTGTCACATGTGGTACGTATGGTTAGCGGCATGTGCCACATATGGTACTGTACGGTTAGTACCATGTGCTATATAGCACAGTTACAGTCACGTGTCACGTATGGTACTGTACAGTTACTGTCATGTGTCACATATGATATTGTATAATTAGTGCCCTGTGTCACATATGATATTGTACAATTAGTGTCGTGTGTCACATATAGCACTATACAGTTACAGTTATGTGTCACATGTGGTATTGTATAGTTAGTATCATGTGTCATATGTCACATATGATATTGTACAGTTAGTGTCATGTATCACATATGGTACTCTATTGTTACAGTCATGTGTCACATATGGTATGTTACAGTTAGTGTCATGTGTCATGTTTCACATATGGTATTGCACAATTAACGTCACGTGTCATATGTCACATATGACACTGTACAATTACTGTCATGTGGAGTTTTGAAAGTGTGCTGAAATGAAAATTTAAGAATCCTCAAATGTACAAATTTAAAAAATTGAAAATTTGAGTTTATAAAGTTAGTAATTTAAGGAATGACGATTAAGGAAATTTGAGAAATCAAACATTGAACTTAACAATTTAAAAAAGTTTAAATCTTGCCAAATCAACCTAATACAACAAACGAAAAGTGCTTTCCTCCGTTCTCAAAACCCTCTTTAACTCCAGGAGAATCATACAAAGACCCTTAAAAAATGGCTAGAAACACAACACAGCAATTCAGGAGCATTACAATAGAAGCTTTCACCAAAACAACGCGGGCCAGCCTCCATTCTTATTTCTTTCCCGTGACCAATATCCATTCTTGCTCCTCTCTCGCCAAGTGTGACCAATATCCATCACTCTAAAAATGTCCCTACACCCTCGACGGAACATGCACAGATTTAAAAAGAAGAAATAAAAAAAAAAAAAAACGTGAAAATCGGAAAGATAACTTTCCGTGTCGACTGTACAGGCAGATACTTATCCCACGAACTGGGTCAATTAGACGGCAGGCCGCGAAAAGCAGCCGAGGGCGACGGCCGCTTTTAGGGCAGCCTGTTTAAAAAAGAGAAAAATGACTTTTGCCCAGGGAAACGAGCATCGTGCGAGAAGAAAGGACAGAGGGCCAAGGGAACCACGGATAAAGAGGACAGGATACCTTCTTCCGTGGCGAAAGCTCACCTTCAAACTCATTGGCCGACTCGTACGAGACGATACTTGAAAGCAACTGGAAAACTTGCCCCATCTCTGATAAACGAGAGAGTTTTAAGAAACGGGGCAAGTTTTCACGGGTTTTGTGTCGATTTCTTGGTGTGTTTGAGTAGATTTAATTTGCGATTGATTTGATTTTATAGGAAGGGACTTTGAGGTGATTTGAATGCGATTTCACGTGATTTTGTGTGAGTCGATTGGGATTCAAGTTGCTGTGATTTAACTTTGTATGGTTATACTTAAGGGATTTAATTCGATTTGACTTAATTAGACTTTGAATTTGACGTGGATTAATGTGATTTCAACTCAACAAATTCGTAGTTCAATTTGACATAATTCAGTATGGCGTTATTCAATTTGATATAATTCAATTTGATGCGATTAAATTCCACATATTTCAACTCATTGCAATTTAATTCGACGTGGTATAATAGGATGCTCACAGCTGGAAAATTGCAGAATACATTTCCGAGATAATATTAATACCCCAGACAATATCCCTCACTAGAAATTCGATAATTCGATCAATTTCTGAATGAAACTAGAAAACTTTGTATAGAGTATGCAAATGTGACAGTTTCTAATTTTCTCCCAAATAAAGATGTTAATAGTGAAATCACAGGACCCATCGAACAAAATGAGAACAAAGAAATTGATGACCGTATTTACCCTCTCTTCATTTTTTATTTCCCCATTCTTACTTTGTTCCCTCGAAATATCTTTTGTAACCACGAACTCATGGACCAGTAAGCTCCTTATTGGTCCATATCGAACGTTCCATGGACGTAAGTAGCTCGAAATTAGGAGAAGAGCCTTTGAACCGTGCAATTAGAAGTCGATGGATCGTTCTTTAGCATGCCTCATATTTTTCCGCCAAGCGGTCTCCCATAGTCGGCCATCATTCTTTTGTAAACTTAATATCGTTCGCTTGATCGATTTATGTGTTCCTGTTTCACTCGATTTTCCATAATATTCAGATCAGTTTACACTGGGAGAATTAATACATCACTCTGAAGAGGGATCGATTTACATTTTGGAAAATTTTACAATTTGATGTTAGCTGATGTTTGAAATAAATTATTTAAACGTCCTGTGGATAATTGAAAGATTTCAAGCCAAAATTGAGAGTGAAACTTGAAGAAAAAATTGAGGTTAAGACTTGAATAAAAAATTGAGGTTAAGACTTGAATAAAAAAATTGAGGTTAAGACTTGAGTGAAAAAATTGAGGGTGAGACTTGAACAGAAAAATCAATGCCAATTTTTGAATAAAAAGTCGACGACCAAAGTAATAAATTTATAGTTCCAATTAAAATTTATTATTCTAAAAAGACTTGAAGTGTATCATTTTAATTTGAAAGCTTAAATTTAATTATTAACCTTAATGTAAAAATTATTTGTATCAGTTATTCAATAATCGTAATTATTGAATTTTAAGATTTAATTTCAATGTATTTATTATAAGATCATTTAACATGTGGACCAATTTATGTACCACGTTAATGTATTCATAACGAAAGATATTCATTATGCAATTAGTATATTGAGATTTCACAATCTCATTGACATTAATTAGCATTTTAATGTGTTCAATATAAATGTAAAATGTTTTCGTTGTCACTTTGATAATTAACGTATTAACCACTTTTGAGTGCTATAATTTTAATATAAAAATACTTTGATATTTTAATATATTAATAATTTAATGAACTTCTATTAACACATTCAGTAGCATATCTCATAAATTATTTTCTTGACTGTCAGGAAAAATAAATGTACACGATAACTCCTTTTAATTGCTTTAATTAATGTAAAAGTTTGATATTTCGATGTATAAATAATTTAATATTCCAGTTTGGTCTAACATGTATAGCAACATATAAATTATTTTCATGACAGTCTGAAAAGATAAATTAAACTTGATTAATTTTTATAAAATCCTCATCTTCATAAAATATAAATTCTACAAACAGTCCCCCTGCATTTAAGATCCTCTAAATTTACAGAACGGTGTCGAAAATAAAAATATGAAATTACATGCTAAAAATATGAGTAATCGTATTAGCAGGGAAATTGAAAATAAATAGCAGCAGTTAATTTCGTCTCAGTCGATAATGTCTCGTTTGAGACGCGTCTGTGTTTCAGTATTGTCACCGCGCAACAGAAGTGACCGCTTGTCCCGTAATAAAATAATTTCAATTGCAAATACAACGTCGGTCACGTCGTATGAAATTTAAATGGGTCAATTAGCCGGCGTGGCCGTCGGCCAGCGTTATTCTTTGCTTTTTCTCGAAAACGCTTCTTCTCGTCCGGAATACGCATCCCCGAACGCGTCGCTGCCCATTAATTATTCATATCAGTTGCAGTGGCGAGGATAACGCTCCTTTTTCATCCCGTTTCCTCGTTTTTCTCCTTTGCGCCGTCCGTCGCAGCTTATTTTTAGCTACGCGCGAAAAGATAGCAGTATTCTTGATACGGATGATCTTTCTTTCCCCGGTTTCTGCTGCGATGCATAAATAAACGAATGCATAAGCTCGGGCGTTAAGAACGAGGTGTTAATATGCAGCTGATAATGCGTCTGGTGAATTAACGTCGAGTCTGAGTAATATTGTCGATTATAGTCAGCGATGTTTAATAATTCCAGAGTTTAAAGACATCTTCAAAAATTCACTGTTTGTGTTAAATTTACGATCACTGAAGACGTGTGCTTCGACTATAATAACGTTGTTATGAAAGAATAGATACCTTAAAATTAGTTTAAAATGTTAGTTCCGATTTTGTGAAATTTGAGAGCCAAAGTTAGACATAGCGTTATCTGACTCTAATTTACTGTTTTTGTTAACGTCATCTCACTCTAAACCTTCCAATTGCTTGTGTTGTCGATTAGTTTCCGTAATATTCATATTCGAAAGCAAAATGTTGGAAATTTAAATATATTTCTTGATGAAAATTCAAATAAGAGTCCTTATCGTTGAGCTGTATCACTGAAAAATGATATCCGATAATTTGACGTCGATATTTTTAACATCTCGACGTAAATTATAGTTTAACTTTGATAATGTTTGCATTCGAAAGTTAAATATTGGAAATTTGAACCAATTTCGTAACAGAAGTTTAAACAGCCGATTTTATCATTGAGCTACATCACTTACAAAACGTTTTTACGCATTTACCGATCGATTCTCTTTACATTGCAATGTAAATTTCAGGTTAATTTTGCAAATTTATGCATTTGAAAGCAAAATATTGAAAATTTTGACCAAATACTTGATTAATGTTTAAATAGTAGATCGTAGCGTGCAGCTAACATTAAAATTTTGAATCGGTAGATTACAATCACTCAATCACATGTGAATTTTTCATTGTAGAGAACTCAATCATGTATTAAACGTTAATTGTCAATTGCAACTCAATTAAATTCGAAATTCTCTTAATTATTCGAAATCCAATTATAGAGTGCAGCTACCTGAACGTATATATAAATGATTTTTAATGATATTGCATCTCCAATTATAGCAGTATTGAACATTTGAAAGACTGGAAACTGGTGAGCTTGAAAACTTGCAGCTTGTAATTTTGGAAAATTTGAGTTTCAGTATTTGAAGAAGAAGGATTTGAAAATTTGTATAATTTCAAATTTGAGGACTTGAAAACTTGTATACTTGAATAGTGGAATATTGAATTACTTGAATACTTGAATGCTTGAAGGCGTTACAACTTGACAACTTTACAACTTGACAACTTTATAACTTGACCACTTTACAACTGTATAACTCGACTACTTTACAGCTTTACAACTTTATAATTTGACAACTTTACAACTTGACAACTTTACAGCTTTATAATTTGGCAACTTTACAGCTTTACAACTTCATAACTTGGCAACTTTATAACTGTATAACTTGACAACTTTACAGCTTTACAACTTTATAATTTGACAACTTTACAACTTGATAACATAACAACTTGACAACTTTACAGCTTTATAATTTGACAACTTTACAGCTTTACAACTTTATAACTTGGCAACTTTATAACTGTATAACTTGACAACTTTACAGCTTTACAACTTTATAACTTGACAATTATACAACCTAACAGCTTAATAATTTTACAACTTGACAACTTTACAATTTAACGACTTGACAGCTTGACGACTTGACAACTTGACGACTTACCAACTTGAAAGTTTGGTTCCTCTAAAACCCAATAAATCGAAAATGAAGTAACTTAAATCCTGTAACCGTATAAATTACAAAATCTAACTACTTGGAAACTTCACAAATAAGTTCGCACGCTAAACTACTAAATCAGTGGCACGAAACAAAAAATGTAAACCCAGTAAAATCCGTCGCCGAAAATATACCACGTCTTAAATAAATCAATCATGCTCCCGAACAGATCAATCCCCGACGCAAATAGAACGACGACACACAAACGTCGAAGACGAATATCGAAGTTTCTTCCCAAACAGCGTTCCCGTTGGAACGCTTCGGATCCGCGCCACGTACCGCTTTTTTACGGCTGTTCGTTAGCCGCCCGGCGACTTGTGTCGACAAGAACGCAGGGTGAAACATTTTTTTCTTCTGAAATTAGCTTAACTGCGTTCCCGTCGTCGACTCTGGTGCACGGGGGAACAGCGAAGAGGGACACGGTTAAGTTTATTCCAGGAACTGGGTCGCGTCGTCGTGAACCAACCGCTGGTTGCGACTGAAGCTGTTTAGAAGAGTGGCTGTTTGGAGAGCGGTTTTCTACGGTCGACGAACTCTCGGCACTTTGCGACTACGAAGTGTAATTTAGAATCACGAGACACGGAAGGATAAAACGGCCGGGGATGTTGGCACAATTTTCTTGGAATTTAGAAGTCGACCGTAATTGCTGCCACTGTCGAATCAACGCCTCTGTCGAAAAACTCTCCTGTTGCTACTTTTTGTTCGCTTCTGATTGCTCGGAAAGCGGGAATTTAGATTCGGTACTTCTCAAATTGCTGCTTGAAGTTCAAAATGAAGTGGAAAGTCTGTACAAAACCGAGAGTGTAGAAAGTACTGTATTTTTTAAGTGATACAACTCAATCTATAATCATACAGATCTTAATTTATTTTCTCTATATATTCTAAATTGATTAATTTTCATAATTATGATGGAACTAGACAGAAAGTGAATATTCTTGAACAGTCAGAAAAATCTTCAAGTGATACAGCTCAATGATAAGGTCGACGAGAAAATAACTTCAATCAATCGTAATTTGTCCAAGTTAAATTCAATTTCCTTGTTAATTACAGTTGATTGACCAGAAGTAAAAGCTTCGATCTTTAAATTGACCCACTTTACTCCTCAAATATACTTCAAAAATTTCACTTAAAATTCAAGTACGTCTGAATTTCAAGATTTAAGCATGTGTGTGAATTTTATATTCTTTCACAATTGAATGACAAAATTTTCCAACTTTGAGTTCGAAGTTTGTTGAAATATTTTGGAAGAATAAAATTAATCAAGCAGCAACACGACCAATATCTGCATAGAATCAGGGTACAAAGGACGTCATCTCTGGTTAATTGACGTTTCGTCACGTGAACGTATATATCCCTCGTCCTATATCCCGCTTTGTTGTCCTAATCACACGAGCGACATCGTTGACCACGTTACTCTGACGTAGGCTTTTATTCGTGGCTTAATTTATTATGCTAATTGTCTGCGGCCGGTGACGAAGCTCTCCTGTGGAGAATCAACTCGTACGTGTGCCCGCAGACAGGCTTCAAGCCAGTTTCCACTGGCTTCGGATTTTTCTTGTTGCTACTTGGACACTCGCCAGAGACTCTTCTTTCTTTGCTTCGCAGTTGTTTGTTTTGTTAATTGAGTTATGCTCCTTTTTGCGTTCCCGCTGATTAATGTTCTGCATTCGAATGGGATTCGTGTTGCCAGCAGGGTATTTCGGTTATAAAATATATTAATTATTTGCTTGTTTCTGCGTGGAATTTTGTATGCATTTCTGGGTGTTTAACGTTGTTTGCAACGATCCTGTTTACGAACGATTTTCAGGTTGTTATTAATAATTTCGTTACGGACTATAGTTAATTATTCTGTGTGTGACAGACTATGATAAATAATTGTATTTGTGATACGTTGAATAATTCTATTTCGACACGTACAATTATTAACTGTATTTATAACACGTTGTATTAATACTTTGAGTTACAAGTTGAAATTGTTTAAAATTGTTTTCTAATTTTAATAATATTTTCGAGTTATTATAGTACATAATTTCAGAGTAGTGGAAATATTTTAGTACGAAAATATTTTCAACCAAATGGAATTAAATGATATTTAATAACAAATTGAATGCGTGGTATAATAGATTCACGAAGAAATTACATTTGTTTCGAGGTATCATCCTTGGATCATAAATCAGCGATTTTCCTTTAAAACTTGACAGTAGCGGGAAACACAATCAATCTGTATTATGAGCTCATTATCGTTCGACATTTCGTACAATGTGATCCGAATTTCACAGAGAAAATGGACATTCGAATTATCAAGTGTCACACAGGGCTAACGCGAACGTATAATGTGAGGTCGTGTCTTGCATGATATATTCCCGCGTGCTCTTCACCGGTAACGCGTGTCGATATTTCCGCCATTTGGCCTCGAGATTCGAGCAATAAATTAATCTCACTTATCCGGAACTGTCGTGCCTGTTTTATCGAACAGAACTGTCAAGAATATCTGCGGCCTGATGCATGTTCTTTAACTTTGTTGCAATAACTTGATCTTTTGCTTGAACGGTATTCATGCTCTTTGAATAACTGTGTTATGAATCGTGATGTTTAGAAGATATTAAGGAGGCACTTGAAATTTTGATGTTGTCAAGTTTTCAAGTTGTCAAGTTTTCAAGTTTTCAAGTCTTCAAGTTGTCAAGTTTTCAAGTTTTCAAGTTAACAAGTTTTCAAGTCTTCAAGTTGCCAAGTTTTCAAGTTTTCAATTATACGAGTATTCAATTATTCAAGTATGAATTATTCCAGTATTCAATTATTCCAGTATTCAATTATTCTAGTATTCAATTATTCCAGTATTCAATTATTCCAGTATTCAATTATTCTAGTATTCAATTATTCCAGTATTCAATTATTCTAGTATTCAATTATTCCAGTATTCAATTATTCCAGTATTCAATTATTCCAGTATTCTATTATTCTAGTATCAATTATTCCAGTATTCCATTATTCAAGTATTCAAGTTTCACGTTATGAAGTTATCAACTTCAAAGTATTACAGTTTCAATTTTTCAACTCATGTTTTCAAGTTTCTCGATCTCAAGTTCTCAAGTTTCAAGTTTACATATTTTAAATTTCTAAAGATTTAATGTTCTCTAGCGTTTGAATCTTATGCTCTCAATCTCTCAAGTTTTTAAGCTTCCATAATTCCTTGTCTTCAATTCTTAATCTTTCCAAATAACATCTTCAGGTTTCTTAACTGCAAAATAATGAAATTAACTGTTTCAATTCTCCCATTTTCATTAAAGTTACTTCTCTTGAGCGTACTAATAACAAACCTCATCACAACACTAAATATTGATCAAATCGTTTCCATTACATGAAACTGAAAAGTATTTCTGACCATGTAACAACGTGTGTTTACAAAGAATTAATTATCGTAACGAAACAATGTCTCCTTCTCATTTTAGTCTACCCTATTTTGTTAATTCTCAGCAAAATTCAGTGGTACCAGAAAGTTTATCTTTTATTATCTTTTTTTTATCGGTGCTGCATTTAATTACAGCACCACGTTCGTAATATGAATTGCTAAGTTTATTTTCATGCATATAATTTAATTGCATACCACCAGGCACCCGTTATCGTCGTTACGCAGCTTCGTTCATTTGATACTCTTGCTTGCAGCGTACATTCGCCGTGTATTTTTGCTAATTAATTTCCGTTTGTTCAAGAAACATCGCGCTTTTATTCCATGATCTTGCTTTTTCTTCTTCCCTATCTGGCAAACATTCGTTATCATAGCGAAACAACAATTTCGTCCTCTGGTTTCTCGACCATTGTAAATTCGGTACTTTTTATCGCTCTAATTTCACAATTTATTTCTGTACAACGATCCGTACACGGTAAAACATTTTTGTTAGTTTAATTTATTGCATACATTATTTGTAAGGGGAATTTTTTTGTGGCAAAGATATTTTATTAAATTTCATTTTATTTCATAGAATTGCTTGTTAAATTGATTATTCTTCCAGGAAATATTTTTAACGAAACAAAATCTATTATTTTATTTTGATCACGTATCGAATTAATCCTTTATACAGGCAATGTTTTTTATTTAGAAAGATGGATTATTTTACTTTAATTCAATTGCGTATTGAATCAATGTTTTATAAAAAAGACGTATTATTTGATTTCAGTCGAATTGCCTGTTAAATTGTTTTCATAACAAATTATTTATTTAAAAGATGCGTTATTTTATTTCAGTTAAACTCTGTTCGCAGAAAACGTTATTTACTGAAAAGATGTATTTTGTTCCAATTTAATCGTCAACTAAATTCTTTTTATAGAAAATATTGGTTAAAAAGATGTATTATTTTATTTCCATTTAATTTCACGTTGTGTCTTTTTGTGAAAGGCATTTTAAAATGATAGAAAATAATGAAGTTGAGAATCGTGTCGGTGAAAGTTACCCAAAACGTTGGAATTTTTGTCATCGATTGGAAAGACCCATAATTCGCGAAGAAATCGACTGTAAGTTGGCAGAAGTGGAATAAGACTCGCGGCAGACTTCTCGACTCGAGAAGAACAATGTCCTCTCGGTGCGAGTGCCGACTTTCGCGAATTACGCAAACACTTTCAATGTTCGAAGCTTGCGGAGCTGTTTATCGCTCGAAAACACGGAATGTTCAGCGCAAACTTTCCAGTCGTTACAAACAAACAGAATTAAGACAGAAACAATTCGTCGACAAAAACGCACTTTGATTTCGTACATTTAACCTTAGTATAAAAACGAGAAATATTCAAACCTAGAAATTACAAAGAATAAAGTTGAGAAACAAATTTCAGGTTGATACATTTGAAATGTAAATTGCTCGACTTGAGAATACAAATAGTTGACTTGTAATGTTTTGCAACAGCATCAAAATCAGCACGAGAAGAATCGGGCATGATCTCGGTGGTTAATTTTTTTGAATCGATTAACAAAAAGTAACATGGAAGCAGAAAGAGGCAGAAACAATAGAGACAGTGTATTAACGTTTCTCATAACGGATGAGAAGAAACTGAATACTAATGTTTCATTTCCACGGCACAGTTTCCGCTGCTTCATCGAGCATTAAAATATTAAAAGAGCCTCGCATTTCTGCGAGGAAAGTTTCTCTGTAAAAGCGTTCCGTTTGAAATATACATTGAAATTTAAAGGCAACACAGGTACTGTCATTACGCTTCGGGACAACAGAGAGTTTGAATAGAGAGGCACGTTAGAAGCTCTACTTCCGTTGGCAACCTCATTTTTCACAGCTAATTGACTCGCACCGTTTCACTTTTAATTGTCTCGATTCACTCTTAGAGTTCCAAACATCTTACAATACGCAGGCTATTCTTAATTCGACATTTGTACCATGAGACCGAACTATGATTCATATAGTTTTTGAATTTCATAAATGAACACCATGATCATTACAATATAACACTACTTTTATAAGCAGGTATGCGTATATGTACATATGTGTGAATGTGTGTGTACACATATGTGTGTATTTATATGTAAACGTATGAATGTATGCATGTGTGTATGCATGTACATATGTATGTATGACTATACGTATGTGTAAACGTATGAACATACACATGTGCGTATGTGTGTACATATGTGTGTACGTATGAATGCACGTATGAGTGTACATATGAACGTACGTATGAATGTACATGTGAATGTACATATGTATGTACGTACGAACATATGTATGTATGTCCATTCACACATATATGTACATAATCTAAAATTGTGAGAACAAGTAGCACATATCACGTCCAAGACAGCTTTCATGGAATAAATGAAATTATAATAAAGCAATTACATGGTCCAAATACTGCAATGAAGTATGAAAGCTTGATCAAGGGCTGAAAGTGGTCGAAAAGCAGATTCAAAGCACGATATTTAAAAACCAGAAAAGTAGCTTAATTAATCTGGATGTTAGTTCATTGGACATAGGTAGATTCAATCCCTTCATCGTCGAACCTTAAAAAGCTAAATTTAGAGACGCGATGGAGCGGAAAATTCAGCATCCAGGGATCGATAATACCCTAAAGAGACTGAATAAGTAGACTACGGATTTGCACGTACGAAATTTTCCGAAGCTCTCGTTCGAAAATTCGGTAAATGGAAAAATCCGACACTTTTACAAATTTGAAAGTTGAAGTATTAAAAGATGAAGTGTGGGTGCGAGTATTTAAAGATTGCGGCCGAGTGTACCTTCAGACACAGTCTGAAAGGGAGTCGCATTGAGACAGGTATCTCGTTGGCGGAGTGAAGCGTGTAAAATCCTCGCAGCGAGTTACGAAGATAGCATCGGCGAGGAGAATATAATTGAACGACGCGTGAGAAGGGTTGTTCGCGAGCAAAGGGGTGGATGAAACGAGAGGTCGTCGTGAAAGGGGCACGAAAACGATGTCTCTCGCCCTCGAAAAAGGCGACTGGCAACCCCGACGACGACGATAATGATTTATTAATAAGGCCTGGATGGTCGGGACTGCTATAAGATCTCAAAGGAGGCGAAGATACTACCTCTGTCTGTCCTCGTCTACCTCCTCTTCTTACCGTCGGTCAAAGTTGTCTTTGTACCGTGATGCTGCCACGTATCTTTCCTTTTTGCCACCAGCTCGACGGAACAGGATGGCGAACATGAAAAAGGACCAAGAATACTCTGGGGCCTCTGATTCTCTCTTGCGTCCTTGCTACTGCGAACTTTATATCTCTACAAACGTGCAGGTCGCGACAATTGTCTCTCTTCTTCCTCCCTCTTTGTTCTACGATTTATTTTTAATTTATTAATGAACTGCACCATTTTTGTGAACGTACTGTTTGCATTACAGTCTGTTTTCCTTATAATTTCTACAGGTTTTTGGTTTTTTAATTAATACAGGGGTTGTAAAACACCCTAACATCTCATTCACTCCACTACTTGTCTGGCCACATACATCCATATACTACTTGTCTGATTACATACGTACGTATACTACTTGTCTGACCATCAACAGTCCTCAGACTACTTGTCTGATTACATACGGCCCACATACTACTTGTCTGATTACATACGGCCCACATACTACTTGTCTGATCACATACGACCCACATACTACTTGTCTGATCACATACGGCTTACACTCTACTTGTCTGACCATATACGGCCCACATACTACTTGTCTGACCACATTTGCTTATGATTTATCATGTGACAAACTTGTATGAATTCAAATTGTACTTCACTGTGTTGTTAAAATATGTGTCAAACATTTTACATATGTTACATATGCATATATTTACATATATATTATTTAATGGAACAGTGATATATTTTATGATACACATTATGTAAAGTGCATATGAGAATCAGTATGTTGTATGTAGAAAAGGTTTTCAATTTGATGTAGAAACACAATTTCATGGACAGGAAATTTTGAGCCTTTGACGCATATTCTGTCCCCCCGAATCGGGCTTCCGATGGATTCTTTAAAGGAACGACGCGAAACTTTCAACTATGAAGGGAAGATGGCTCAATTTATGGTGATAATACCCTTGAAATATCACTCTATCCGAAACTCGATAATGAAACAGCTTCAGCCGGCTTTCTGTCAACGCGATCGCTATCATCAAACAACCTGATATCGTGAGCCCTTACAGAAATTGCGGCTTGAATATTGCAGCACGCAACCTTAAATTGCCATTATAAAATACCTTCCAGATAACCATCCATCAACCACACGAGTTAACTTTCCATGCCAGAAATAAAGTTTTGAACTTTAATTTCATTTTATTAATTACTTAATAACGCTTAATAATATTCTTTGCTACACAAGTTTGTATTTTGCAAAATCTCAAACCTTCATAAATATTATGTGAAATCGTAATTTTTAAACATTATTGAAAAATAAAAAATATTCTGAATAATCTTGTTCATTATAAAATTTGTGGTATATTAATATTCGACAGACAATAATTTTAATGTATAAGTTGATATTTTTCTGTACTCTAAATAAATAAGTATTAAGAGTATTAAAAATGTATTTGTTAATAATTTTGAACTTGCAGTCAAAAAGGTTTAACCCAGAAATTTTGTTGATTGTTCGATTGAGTAAAATAAATAGTTGTTCAGGTGTGAACATCAGTTTGCGAGTGAACGTTTTCGACAGAATTTTAGGAGAAAGAGTAACGGTGTAGAGAACCTTAAAAGAAACCTTCGGAACATATCAAACCACTGTAATTTCGTTGAACATTTCGAGGTACGGTGGTTCAACGTGTCCAATTGGGTTACCTCTCTTCAAACCCTTTTCCCCGGTTTTCTCGCGCGACCTCGAATAGCCGAAGAAACGTGAGACCTGCAGGAGATTAAGCACAACCATCTCCTGGAACTGCAACCTTAATTGGAACCACGAAAAAGGCGCAAAAAATTCGTTTAATGAGGGACTAAGGGTCGCTTGTCGAGACGCCGATTTTCCACCGGCAGCCATCACGATATTTATCGGAGCAGAATATTTTCTGCGAAGCTTTTTCGCACTGGTAACGCATTATGGCTTAGTTTCTCATCTGTCACATTCGCTCCCATTTTCAAATTGTTTCTGCATTGACAATTAACTCTTCGTTTCATTACTTTTCAATCTCACAAAATATGTTTTCAAACTTTTAAAACTCGTGATGATAAGAAAATAATGATATACAATGTTTTCCGTACAAATACACAAATATGTAATCAAAATTATACAAGGTTCACAAACAAAGTTTGTAAATTTACTCAAAAGAAAGTTATATGAATTTGCAGATTTGTAAATGTAAAAATTCTGTATCGATTTTGGGTTTAAATAAAAAATAAAAAGTTTAAGCGATAACACGTGCCAGTTTGAAAATGAGTCTCGTGAGAGCCCTTTATAAAAAAATAATAATTTCCTAGAAAATCGATTGCGTTGGTTATCCCCGTTTTAGTTTTCCCATCGATCTTCCAAAGAACTCTATAAATATTTCACCGTAATAGCTTTAACGGCTTTGAAATATCTCCCAAACCTGATTCAGCCCTCTCCCGCTCTCCCAAATCTCCGAAAAAGGTAACAATACCTATTCCCTATTCCGTAAAACCGACAACACCAGAGTCCCATGGAAACGCGGTTCTATTTACTCGCCGATAAAAAATCAATTTCCGTTCCATCTCTCGAAAACCCTCTGAAACTATCACGAGAGATCGTTGCAATTTGTAATCCCCATTTTTCTACACCTACTACCCCTCCTGCATTGTCGAACGTTGAACGATGCGCCATTTCCAGAAAAAATTGCGAACACTTTGATCCCTTTTGAAGGATCGTGCTACTTGTCCGACCGACCGCCATTTCGAACCAATTGCTTGATCAATTGCGATTCCGTGGTACTCGTATGGTCAATCACTATTGCATACTACTGGTCTGATTAGTCACAATTGCATATTACGAGTCTGATAAATCAATATTGTATACCACTAGCCTGATCAATCACAATTGCATACTGTTTGTTAGTTTAATCACTGTTTCATATTGATTAGATCAGTCACGAGTCACTACTACCTGATTGATTATAGTTCTATACTACTTGTCCCATCAATGATAGTTGCATACTATTTGTCTGATCAGTTACATTCTACTTGTCTGACTAGATACAGTACATATTCTACTCGTCTGACTACATACAGTCCATATTCTACTTGTCTGACAACATACAGTCCACGTACTACTTGTCTGATCACATACATCCATAAACTACTTGTCTGACGACGTACAGCCCACATACTTGTCTGATCACATACGGCCCACACACTACTTGTCTGACCACATGGTACATTATCTACTTGTCTGACCACATGGTACATTATCTACTTGTCTGACCACGAGCTCCCTATATCTACTTGTCTGATCACCCACTTCTCATGTACCAATTTCAGTTTGTTTTAACTAACGCATTGAATATGGATGCATATGTTGAAAATACAAAATCAGAACATGCATAGTCAAGTCAACAGGTGCATTTGATTAACATAATCGAATCGAGAGTTACCATAGCTCCTATTCGAGACGGAAACACGAAATTCGAGGCAAATCAAGTTAGGTTTGAGGTTTCAGGTATTTCTCAGATATTTAGCTTGAAAATGGATGATATAATTAAGAAGTGCTGTTAATTAAAGCGGATAGGTTTTAATGAGTACCCTCGGAAATTTGTAAGTGTCCTTCGGCTCGTCGGTGTAATTCAATTCAGAGGGAAGTGTCAGGTCTGCGAAAAGATGTTGAACGAGGGGACATCCATGATTTTAATTTCATCGAGTGCTAATTACAATTTATATATATTCTGTGTTCAAACAGTGGTAACGATTTAGAACCGAATTCCAGACAAATATGCACTCTACGACCTCAAATTTAAACTCGAAAATCATGATTGTTGTTGCACGTATTCGGTAGTTCCAAAGATTTAAAAATTTCAATTTCAAAGAGGAACGTCATGAAGTTAGATTTACGAACTAAGACAACGTTATGGGAAGTTCATAAATTCTGCGAGATTTTTTAGCGGAACTCTTTACACCTTTTATGACACGATAGAATAATTTGACGAAAATATATTTGCGAGGGCGGTCGATAATTTTTTGCAGAGAAACAGAGATGAGTTATTTTCATCGCCAATTTCGGGAAGCTTAAAGGAAACGTTGTGACGTCCCGACAGAAGTTTGAACGGCTCCCAGGATCATCCTGGATGAAAAATTAAACCGACCCTGTCGCCGACAATTCGTCTTGCCGCATTTCCGGCGAGGATATACGATCAAACGACGAAAGAAACTCGTTTCACTGGTCGAATCGTGACGGGGACCGAAGGATGGTTGGTTGTCCAAGCGACCAGTGCTTTTTTCCGCGTATTACAGAACTTCTTTTTCCTCAGTCGGCTGACACTGACGAATGCTTGGCCGCTGGGAATTATCTCGCATAAACTCCGCGAACAGTCCCAGCCGCAAAGAGCAGCTGATGTTTCCCTATATGAATGGGCCAAGTGTCTCCACGGCGTTTTTCCCTGCCACGTTTCAATCCATTTTGATCGCGCCTCGGGAACTAGGGTGGATACAACACCTCCCTTTTATACCCACGACACCTGCTGAATTTCTCGTACAATGGACGTGCAATGTACCGGGTCTCCAAATCGGAACATCTCTCACCTCATACTGTACAAAATCCTTAGTTTACTTCAGAACACTACTACAACTTACTTTGGACCATGTGTGTGATGTGAAGAAATTTTGAATAGGAACATGAATAGGACACAGTGTGAGTCAGTAGACCTAAACTAACTCATTGCACATGGTTTACCTCTTATGTGATATATAATATGAATAATGTAACAGTGTAATTTAATTTCTTCATTAATTGTTATTGAATTATTCTACCCTATCTGACCTTCAAGACCCGAAGGTATTTATAGATCAACTTTTACTTTCCACCGGCTACAATGACTTTTAAATAAAAATAAATTGACCCTGAAACTCACGAGTCTCAGGGTAGCACTTTCATATAAATACATCAAAGTTAATTATAGTTGGTTTATTTTAGCATACCCCCGTTAATAGAAATGTGGGATGAAGAAGTTATCAATCATTTTTTAGTAAAAATTTCGTAATGTTTATTTGGTATAATGTGACGTGTATGATGAAGTGATACAAATGGTGATATATTCGATGTAAAAGTTTGCACCGCAATCGTTTGCAGAGCGAATGATTTGGATGCCGAGGGTGCCGGTCGTTTTTCAATAATGGAGTATCGCGACGAGCGTGCATATTCGCGCAAGAAGTTTTATTGCGACAGAAAAGTTGGCCGGTTAAATTGATTCAATCGGCCGATCGGAAAAACTGGCCGGCGTACTAACTTCATTCGATCGCATTCGACTACCAATACGAAGCCGGGCAACTCAATTTCTGTGGATGCTTATCGACTTCGTACACTCCGTTGCATCTTTTCCACTTACGGGTAAATATATTTTTTCTATTTGAATGTGTCACGTGCAATTTAGTCACACATTTAAACCAACAATATATAATAATTTGGAAAAGATATTTGAGAACTTAGTTAGAACCTAGGTAATTGTGTTGTTTCATAATAGTATAATTGATCCGTAAAAAATTGTGTGGGATATCAGTCGTCAGATGATGAATTTGTTGAAAAATAAAATATCGAAGTCTCTAGCTTCTTAGTTCATTAGCTCTGACAAATTTTGTGTTATTGATTAAATTATAATATTAATGTACACTTGGTGATGGTAAAATGACGAATGGAATAATTACCGAACCTCATTACAAATCAGAAAACTGTAATCGAATTGCATGATTCAATATACAGTTATTATTCATGATTTTCCAGCGAAGCTAATAATTGCTCGGGGAATATTAAAATTAGACTTTCCACGCGCTGTGATAACAATCGAAATTAATTGCAAATTAACTGTAACAAATAATTAATAATAAATCCGATCGCGTGAGTGATTAACAATCGTAATTATTATTATTGAGAACGCATTCGTTGATTGAACTGGATTACAATTTAAAGTGGACCACAGTGATTCGCTTCGTTTGTTTCGATTGAAAGCGTCGATCGCATTCAAATTAGCGAAATAAGAATGACGAACGCAGCCGTCTGCCACTCTGATCGTCATTTTATCGGATCGATTACAAAAACGTCGATAGATCCGATTATTTGAAAGCCCCGTTCGAAGTTCTGCGATTACGGTTCGCGCTGCACTAAATTTCAAGTTTCCATAAGCTTGAAACAGTATTCAAGGACTGTTACTTAGCGATGAACTTTTCCATTTAACTCAAGGACTCAATTTTACGCGGTAGAATAATCTGAATTCTTCATACTTCAATTCTGCTTTCCAACTGCTCGTTCGAAACTTAGATTAAAAAACATACTTTGCTTCTTAATTAACCGCCTCGAAACTGCGTTAGGAGGTAACTCCATCGTGGAATAATTGGAATTGATTCCAGGAGTATGAATTCGCTTATAAAGACGTATTTGAAATGGATATAATTATCCTCGAAGTGTAATAATTGCTTCAGAAAGCAATTAAACTGATATTATACATTTACCGTTACAGTCATGGTTATTGGATAATACGAATCTCATTCCGTCTGTTATGGCCACATATGGACCTATCCCACTTGTCTGCTAGCAAACCAACCTCAGATTATTAATATGATTCGCTTATCGCCCGGATGTCACTGGTCTGACCACCTACGAGCCAATTCTACTTGTCTGACCACTTACTGGGTAATGGTGTTGGCCTGCATACCTACAGGTTAATACTATTAGTCTGATCGCATGTAGGTTGATACTACTTGTCTGATCAATTAAGATTAATACTATTGGCAATATCCTATAAAGCCAATACTACTGATCTGATCATTTTCAGCATAATACTGTTGGTTTAATCACTTACCGAATAACACTACTGGTCTGATCAGTTATAGTATACTACTGTTAGTCTGACCAATCTCAAGTTATACTACTGGTCTGACTACATACGAGATGGTACTACTGGTCTGACTGCATACAGGCTCATACTACTGGTCTGACCACGTACTGGATAATACTACTAATCACCTGCAGATTAATACTATTGGTCTAACTATCTACAAATTAATACTGCTGGTCTGACCACATACAGTGCACCACTACTGGTCTGACAACATACAGGAAAATACTACTGGTCTGACTACCAATAGGTTCATGTTAATGGTCTGACCACAAATTAATACTACTGGTCTGACTACCTAAGGTTAATGTTACTGGTCTGACTATCTTCACACCAATTCTACTGGCCCACATACAGCACACGTCCTACTTACATACTATGATGTTACATGACTAACGACTTTCCACGTATCGCATTTCTACCATAATTTCCTTCCGATTCACTGAACGTGGAAATATGTGATAAAAGTATAAAATCAGAAGTGGAGTCAACAGGTGTAGCAATTTGATCAACATAATCGAACAGAGGTTGGCAGCCGTGTTCGCGGTTTTGTGGCTGGTTTCGACTAGGTTGTATCTCAGTTGTTCCTCGGACGAAAATACAACAGCAACCTTGTTTACCAGTCCAGCTGCATTTTATCGTGTGCCTATGCCTTTTCCAATATCGGGGAATACTTTTCTACTGTCTTCAATTTTCCTCTCCATTTCCCATCGCCCCGAAGTTTCTTGGTCGCGCGACTCCTTTTGCGTCTGATCGAAAGAAGTGCTTTCCGTCGTCGCAACGATAAAGAAAACCATATTCCGGTATTATTCTTTCAACATCGAAGAATAACGTAGTGCGTTCCGCTAGTTGAAAACCGTACGGAGACTAATCGAACTTGGACTTCTTATTGGATACGTTTTCTGCTCGTGATGCTGGCTACACAACGGAATTGTGCAATTCTCTACGTAACCAATCGAGCAGGATAAACAATACCGTGTTATTTTGTTTTGACGTCTTAATTAAAACGCTGATACGTTTTTCACTTGTTGCACGATCTGTTTGCGAACACCCATAGTAACGCAATCCGTAAAATTAATTTTGTACCTCAATGAAAAGATTCATCAAATCGTAAGCATATTCCGTAGAGAATATCCTTAATTCAGCCTCATTACGAGTATTCATACACTGTAAAGTTCGCTGTTGTAATAGCAGGTGAACACACATGCTCTTGGCAAACTCATGCACCATACACTAAATAATTCAAGGCACTCTTCGTGTAATTATGGTATAGTTACAAAATCCGTATTTATTGTTAAAATTGAAGCTCGAAACCATCGTGGAATTATCATCGCATATTCAATATTGTTTAAATAGAAAATTTCATTTGGTACAAATATTAAAAATTTTACGTTCCTGTAGATTCTCTAAAATAGAACTGTCACTATGCATTACCGGTTGAATTAAATTTGTACGTAGTGAACAGCATTAAAATATTCTCATATTTTATATGGACGTTGAATGAGCGGTACATCAGCGTTGAAATTGAAATTGCCACCGTCGCCGATAATAATCGTATTATTATATAACAGTGGATAATTCCGACGTATCAGAGGTTCAGAAATCGATTCATAAAACAGAACTTACCCATCAACGTCACGAAACGATCGGTCCGCTTCAGTTCACTGTATCCGTTCCCCGTATTCGCAATAATCTGTCGTCCGAAACGTTCGCCTCCATTCACTTCCGGAAACGTGACAAACACCGCTACTTCCCGTCACCACTGCGTCAAGCGAACAAATGGCAACACCACTCGCGATACACAACGAACGATCAAGCACACGTTCCGTCACTGGTCCTTATCTTGAATCTTCGCGAAGGTCCAAAGGATCCACGACCACTATGTCATCGTCGAACAATGCACATCGACCGGTCACAGTGGAAATATCAACCGGTGGAATCGATTGTCCCCGATAGTTATTCTAGTTGGCCTCGATTTACGGCGAGCGGGCACGTGTTCACGCTCGAGTGCACCAGGTAGACGGAAATCGTCGGAACCGTGAAAGAAGTCGACTCGAACGACAGTCCCTTTGTTCCCTTGTTATTCTTTCCCCGGAGTGTCTTATCGAAGACCCCTGCAATCTGGCTATCCGCCCCTTTCATCGGTCGGGCTGATAAGATTCAATCGGACGCTTGGATAACCTCCTCAATAGGCTAGTCGATGAATCACTGGGTCACAAAGAAACTAGCATACCCAGACATCCCACCGGAATCCTTGAAACTCGAGGATCCCTCCGGGACCATCCGCTCCGCGATCATCACAAACACTGTCGATCCACCAGATCACTCGAAATCATTCACTGAACACTGTCGACCCAGTCCAGACGCACATCCACATCTTCGAACCAGATGTCTGTCGACTTAACCCACGAATACCTGTTCGATGATCGAACGGTGCACGATGGAGCAAAGAGGTCGAGATTAGAGGTCAGTCGATGACGCGGGTCACACGTTAGCAGCACGTGACATGACCGTGCGTGACGTGGCAAGGACAACGGCGACGGAGAGGACTGCCACGTTACACCTGGTACCAGGGCCACCCGGTGTGACGTTCTGGCCTGGTCTGTGTACCAGGGTGCTACTGGGGATCGCCGTATGCTTGTTTTTGCAGGGCTGCTAGCTTGAGGGAGCGGGAACATCGGTAGGGGGGTGGTGGCGCGAGACAGAGGGTAGGGACGCGTAAAACGGACCGAGATGAACGCGTAGAGGGATGAACGGAGACGCCGTTGCGGGTAGGACGAGGAGAGAATACGAGGAGAGACAAAGAGGGTGGTTCGCTGGTAGGGGTGGCGAACGAGAGGGGTTGTTAGACGAACAGAGATACAGGGAACAGCTGAACACGCGGGGCCGAGGGGCGCAAAACACGGGAAAGAATGAACTAACGTCAGAGCGCGACACGCTGAAGAGGGAGCAAGGAAGGACGGTTCGGATGGTGGGGGTGCAAAGGAGACAGAAAATTCATCCCTCCTACGGGAAGCTTCGCCTGGTCCCGACGACGGTCCTGCGTTGCGACGGCGCAAGGATCTCTGTCCTTTTTCAACGACGCCCCCTCCCTTCTATCCGGCGTCCACCCCTGAACGCGCCACCCCTCCGCCGCCGATCGATCCGTCGTCCGTTCGTTCGTTTCGTTCGTCTGCTACGGGATTGTGTGCTCGCGTGTGCACACGAGGGTCTCACGCGTACGACGTGAGTCGTGGAGAAAGGCACGCGCGTGACCGGTACGCAAACGGCGACGAAATGCGCGGGAAAGTCGACAGGAAGCTGCGTGCCGGTTCTTGTTACCGCCAGATTTACCGACTCGTAATTATCGTGCACGCCGTCAAACGGAAAAATGTTCACTGCTGCTCCCTAACGAGATTCGACGCTGACTCCATTTTTTTTGGAAAGACTTCGTGCAGATCGAATTTTCTACCTGAAAGAATTCCGGTTGCGCAGCTTTGCTACTCGATGTTTGGAGTGTTTGTATGCAGTTGAGTTGCTTGACGTTTGGGTTGGTTGTTTCGAATTGGGTTCATTCATGTTTGGAGTGGTTGAGAGCAGTTTGATCGATGGAGTGGTTGTGTTGGATTGATTGACATTTGGGGTGGTGTCGTACAGTTACATTATCCTGGATTTGGAGTATGTGTTGTACAGATTAATGTTTGGGGTGATACGCAGTTGAGTTTGGTTGTTTGCAGTTGGGTTGATTGATGTTTGAAGCGGTTGAGAGGGGTTTGACTGATGTTATGGTTATGAGTAGTTAGATTAACTGTTTGGAATGTGTGGAGTTGGTATGATTGATGTTTGGAGTGATTGTACACAGTTAGGTTGCCTGTTTGATGTTTGAAGTGGTTGAGAGCTGCATTGATTAATATTTGGTATGGTTGTGTAGAATTAACTGGTGCTTGTAATGTTTGCAGTTGCATTGATTGATGTTTGGACTGATTGTATGGATTTGGACAGATGTTTGAAATGGTCGTGTGAGTCTGAGTTGGTTAATGTTTGAGATAGTTGTGTACCAGAATTGGTTGATATTTGAGATAATTGTATACAGTTACTGAGAAAGTGGCTCAAATGGTTTGGAGATGCGGTATCATGGTTCCTGAAGATTATTGATGACCTCTTTTAGGATATTCTGTGTCACAATAAAATGGACATACACTTTATCTTATCTCATTCTACATATTAATCATGTACAGTATTCTTGTGACCGAGGTTTAAGGTTTAAACTCAGAGGTGTTTGCCTATGTACTGCTTGAACACTGTTACAGCTTCTTCGTTTGATTAATGAGGAACACCATCTTCGATTACTATTATATAAATGTATGTAGTGGTCAAAATTTCATTCGAAAGTATCACTTTAAAGTCATTCATATTTTATCAGCACACGGAAACGAACACAGGATAGAGCGTATAAACAAGGAACAAAAGTAATAAAGAAAGAAAGCGAAATCAGCGTGAAGCCGCGTACAAAATGGAGAAAGGTGAGATCGCAGTATGCAAATCTCGTAGGAAGTTAAGATTGCGAGCTCGCAGCAGGATTCGCGAGAAACCGCGAGATTAGTGCACGTGTATATTGTATCACAAGCTGGGGCTGCAGTTATACGCGAATTCAAGCGACACGTCGACGACTTAAAGCGGCACACGTAAAACATGAACCCTCCGGAATTCGCCCTCTCCCTCCAGATGTGTGTCGAATTTTGCGGCGTGGCCTGCGTGACTTCTCGGGACGCCTCATGAACGCGTTAATTCAAATTTTCATCCCCGTGGAGTGCGACTTTAGACGCGTTGTTCCTCCAACGGTTGACAAGCAACCTTTCTCGAAACTTTGTCCTTTTGTCGCCGACGACGCAGACATCCTCGACAAAGGTGTGTCGCTTTGTTAAACACCTGTATCAAATTCTAACACGAACGCGTTTAATTGTTTACGGAATGAGGGGACATGAGATTTCGCTGAAGAGAAAGAAGGAAAAAGAAGGTGGACGAAGCAGGCAAAACAAAGAGTTACAGTGAAGTAACTGGTGATACCGTTACAAAGAGCACGGGCACTTTGTATGCCAGGTATTGCAGGCAAAGCATCTCTCCCGTAGACATCCCTTTTTCTTACAAAAGAATTTGATTTCACAGGTATTCTCCATGCACATATTTCTGTTGACACTTTCCTCGTTCTTTCTTATGAAATTTTTCTGTTTAAAACTGTACTGCCTTAGCATATCGCTGTCCCGTGTTCCTTTGTAACAGTAATTTTGAAAAAGAACTTGCAGCTATCTGCGCTTTGATTGAACTGCATGAACTGAGGTTCTCATATTCCACGCATTGTACCGCCACATGTGAGAACCATTCATACCAGAAACCTATCTTAACAAAAATTATAAATTTTCTTATTTCTTGACAACTTCATACCACAAAGAGTTTCTTCGATATAATAAATAAATTTTTTCGAACACAAAATTTTCGTCACTCATATGTCATCATATATAACGTGACTAATAGCTACCTACAATAAGTGTATTAAAATTTTCCCATTTTGAAGGTGATAAGAAGTTTGAAGCAAATTAGTAAATTAATTATACTAACAAATCCCAGCGAACTCTGCATAGCATCAAAGCCGGCGCAATAAAACGAGCATTAAGGGAGGTGAACTTACGTTAAAGTTCGCGTAATGCTGTTGTTCCAAAACTGGATGCTCTCTTCAACGACGCGTGCACGCGTTTACCCTACTCACGATTCCCGTATGAGTCAGCAGTTGAGTGTACGCGTCTAGCAGGTTTGTCGTAGCAGCCGAGAAACTTCCGGTTCGTTCGTAGTGTGTGCGGTCAGACGACAGTGGTAGTTTCATTCGACGTTTCCGGTGCCGTGCCTGCGATTCTGACGCACGCATCAGACTGTTGAACATCTTTCGTTGCGTACTCAGCCCGTTAACCAACCGGAAACACGAGTGCACTTCAACTACTTGGAGAACTGTCGCTAAAGAGCTAATTGACGAATGGTAGCTGCAAGGTAAATTGAAAGAGCTTCAAAGGAAACTGTCAACAGCACCTCAAACGTAACAATCACATCCATTCTGTTTTATTTTCGTATCCAACCGATTTCCTAGTCATTTGCATCATTTGCTTATAGTTATCTACATCGCTACTTTAAATTATTCGAGTAATTCTGATCATTTGAGTACCTCATGTTCTTCTTTAGCCTCAGTTGTTCGTTTATTTTGCATTGACACGTGAATTAGACATGGTAAGGTTAAGTGTGGCTGATTCTGAATATTACAGAGGGATGATGTAGTGTCTGAGAAGTTTGCTTGTCCGATGTCGTTATTAAATATTTCATTGACACGGTCAGCAAACTTGAAATGGAAGGCTAATGGAGTTTCTAAGATTGTGCAGTAGCTCATGAAGGTTAACAACTGTACATACTTTATCTGTCAGTTTGTGGTCTCAATCCTTTGAGGATGATGAAGCTACGAGTTTGGAGATAATCGTCAGCATAGCTTATGAGTTTGGACATACACGGTTCTACTGCCGTAAATGTATAATGCGCGCATAAGGGAACTGGAATATTGCATATCTTAATTGAAGCATTATTCTATGGAGACATACCATTGAATCTTAAATCACTGCTGAATATCTGTCCTCGTATTCTATTTGCAGTGCATTGTCTACTGCTTCGTCCGTATAATATCACGTATGTCATGTACGATTATCTGATGTTCATACTGTACTTGTATAACGAGTTTATGGTCCATATTATTTGGATCAATCCTTTATGGTTGCATAGCGCTACTCTAATCTACAATTGTATTATAGTCTGATCTCCTAGTAAAGTGAGTGAGGTGAATTGCCACTAATCAACTGATACTTGTCTGATCATATATTAATCACGTACTACTCGTCTGAGTACTCATTGATCATATACTACTTGTCTGACCACCTACGAGTCACATACTACTTGTCTGACCAGTTACCAATCACATACTACTTGCCTAACCATTATTAGTCACATACTACTTGTCTGACTACACACCAATCACACACTACTTATCCATTCACCTACTTTCCACATGCTACTTGTCTGTCTACGTACTGACATAATCTACTTGTCTGATCACCCACTGCTCCCGAACTACTTTTTTCTCCTCATAACGCGTCTGCACTACTTATTCAACAAAACATACTCTCTTCAATACGTCTGATCATATATTTACCTACCCTACTCTCGCAATTATGTTATAGTCCGGGTAAAATACAAAAGCAACATCAAAACCAGCAGGTAAAGTGCAATGTGATCAGTGAATTCGAACTGTGATTACCCGTCTAATGTCTGCAATTTCATTTCTGCATGCTAGACGGTTGTTTCGTAGTTGTTATATGGAAGAATTGTACTTGGTACAATCATAAAATTGAATCTTAATGTGTCTTTCCCACTTAGAATAAAACAGTGAATACGAAAATATACATTGTCCTGTACCATGTGCACTGTAGAACCTTGTCTAACACAATTATCAAACCTATTGTGTTTTCACATCTGAATACAATTCTATTCATAGCAATTCTCAAAGGACAATTATTCTTGAAGAATAACCCAGTACAATTATTCTCAAAGAATAACCGAGTACAATTCTTTACATCAAATCCCGGCTCGCAATTAAACAGCACAATAGCTACGCACTTCCTACCACACTTAGCCCTTCCAAATAAATATTACGTATGAAAATGAACTCGTTCTGAATAGTAAATTGAATTTAAGGTCGATGCACTGCTTCAACCGAGAGAGGATAATGTGACACATCGTGTGTCCATAAGGGCAAGGGCGCACAATGGTATTAACCTCGAGTGACCTGGTTTTAGAATAATCAGTCTGCGCTTCTCCGTAGCCACGGGAAGCCATCTATGTCTACCATAGAACGTTTTCGTAGCGATTTACCGTGGGGTTACACGTGGCCGGGCAAACTCGCGTCGCTTCGCGGTCGATTCGTCCGATGATGTAGGTACCGGTTCCATTTATCAGATTGCCGCGTCCAGACGGGGCCGTGTATGATTTTAAGCGCGTGTACGTGCACAATTACCGGTTCTGCGGGACGTGCGCGATGGAATTGTGCCTTCGATTCGATAGCCCGTGCACGCTTCCGTCCGCTTGTAATCTACACGCCGCGGACCGTATCGCGGTGAATACTCGCGATCTAAGCGGCTTGAAAACGCGCACGTTCATCGAGCCGCAATTAGTGTACCCCGCTGTAATTAGTTCGACGCCTCGGTGAATTGATAACGCTCCCTGTGCGCCCTGATGCTGACGGCCTAGCGACTTCGACGCGTCCCTCTTGCGGTTCTTCACAAATTTCTGAATTTTCAATTCTCCAAAACGTGTTATCACACATGCTCTGTTTACTATAATCCCCAGTTCCTAAATTGCCGAATGCACAATACTCTGTATCTCGAACTGACTAACTCCTGTGTTTTCAAACTCGCAAATTCCCAAACCAAATCATCAAATTTCTAAACTTGCCAATCTCTAAATCTCCAAACTATCCATTTTTAAACTCCTCGCATAATTATATCACCTACATCCCCAATTCCTAAATGTCCAAATTCGTAAATTTGCCAATCTCTAAATCCCCAAATTATCAATTTCCCTAATACTCACATGTCTGAATTACTCAAATCTCCGGATACTGAAATTTCCCAATCCCCGAACCCCAAATTATCAATTCTAAAATCTCTAGATTCCGTAAATCCCCAATTGCAGAACGTGCAAATCCCCAAATTCCTGCGGCTCTAAAATTGAAAACCTCCAAATTGCTAAATCCCTGAACGCGAAATTCGCCGAAGTATTTAACAAAGTTATTTGCAGTATGTTAATTAAGATCGTTCCCCCGAAAGTAGGTAATAGAACCCGGAGCGTTAACCACGAAGTGCTCCGTTTGTACTTAACCTAAATATTCCGGTGCGAGGTTCATTCATCATCCCGTTTATGATTCATGCAAGCCTGAACGGCGAGTTTTAATCGGCGAGTTCGTCGCGGGCTTGGCGAAATTTCCGGGAGCCACGGGGCCGTACGTAATTCGTATTCACAATATCGGCGACGCTATCGAGCACAGGCGTGTAACTTCTGTTTGTAGGGAGCAAAGTAATTTTACGTGCTCGCGGCGGAATATATGCGAGCAAGCGAACGAGCGGAGACGTACGCGCGAGCCGGCAATTTGTTACCGGCGTGCAAAAGTGCATACAACTGCGGACGCTGCTTGGCTGATATATACGAGCGGCATTTGCATCCGTGGGATAGTTTTACACCTGAATACGCGGCCTCTACTTTTCCTCTCTTCTTTTTTCATCCACTTCCTTATCGCCTGCCTGGGTACACATGCGCGAGATGTAGAATCGTCATGTACACGGATTCGTGTTCACTATTCAACTTGTCCGGTCACGTAGAGTATTCTATTAGTATAACCATAGCCTTATTCTCTTTATTTGGTTATGTTTGTTCGCTTATCTACAGTTTCAGAATCGGTTCTACGTATTTGGTCACGTTCTACTTGCCTCGTATGCGAAATCGTGCATTCGGTGCACCCTCTATCTATTCTCGTGAATTTTCCTTGTTTGAGGCTTTACACCACTACTACTTGTCTGATCACTTACAATTGTAGCTTCAATTCTACTGGAAATTCCTGCTATCTTGTTCTGATCGTTCTGTATATGCTGTCCTTTTCTGTTCCATTTGTCTGACCAACTATTAACCCATACTACTTGTCTTGAGAAACAACGTATCATTCTACTTGTCTGACCACTTCCTGTACATTCACAATTTCATTAATTATTTACTCTTCACATACAACTTGTGTGAACAACCACTATACCATACTACTTGTCTGACCAGTTGCGGTCATAGTGCATATACTACTTGTCTGACTAGTTGCGGTGCAATACTCCATATACTACTTGTCTGACCAGCTACAGCCATACTCCATATACTACTTATCTGACCAGCTCCCGTTGCAGTATGTGTACTACTTGTCTGACCAGCCACGATCATAGACCATATACTATTTGTCTGTCTACATATAGTTCCCATCTGTATACTACTTGTCTAACTAGTTACAGTCGTAGACCATATACTACTTGTCTGACCAACGTCAGTGACAGACTATAAAACACTTGTCTGACCACGTGTAGAGTCTGTCTGACCACGTATCGACCCTGTCTGGCTATTTATAAAGCGAGATCCAGCTGCTCCTCACACAAAAATGTAACAGCAATCTTGTCGGCCAGTCCAGCCGAAGTTTATGGCGCCCTTATACCTTTTCCAATATCGGAAAATACTTTCCTACTATCGTCAATTTTCCTCCTCATTTCCATCGTCTTTATCCGAAAGTTTCTTATCCATGTTGTTACTATTTTACGCAAACGCTAATGCATTATCGGTGGATTGAGCGATATCGTTAACACATCCAGTCATTTTATAAAGTGTTTTAACGGAGGAGGAGCCGTTTGCGGAGAATGTCGAACGTGCCCCGAAGATATTTTGATGAGATTCCTTCTGAGGGTATATCCTTAACCCGTTGCCGGTTTAGAGGCCCGTCAAAGCGGAGTGTAATAATTTGCGTGCACTGAACAGCTGCATATATGTACCCGGTGTACACACGAACGTGTACATGGTTACACATAAGGTACATATTCGCGCGTATATACAGTACTCATATTACTGATACCGTGCGGACCGCTGATGTACATTAACCTTTAAGTGTGTGATTAACCCCTTTAAGCGGGACTCCCGATGCAAAATGAGCACCGCCTTTTCTTTCACGAGCAACTTAAGTCTACATCATTTGTTCCCGTGGAACTTCCACTTTCGACGCTCGGCCACGCGAACGAATAATTTCAGAAGAAAATTTATTCAACCAATAAAAATCGATCGTAGAACGCTCGCGGCGTAATTACCTCTCAGCTATAAAATGTATTCGAGCGTTTTGTAGCAAGCACCACCATTTTTTTTTTGCCCCGTCGCAGCTTTTACTTTCCCTTCGAGTAATTCTTGCAAACGATCTCGTGGTACTTTTAATTAACCACGTACTAAGATTTATCGGACGACTCGCGGAACAATGTTACGTTTGCAGTCGCACGCTTGTTAATTGCAAAAAGGAGCGAGTTCAAGTTTGATGCGGCAATTTGGCGCAGCAGGTTCGTTATCGTCGAGACGTTTACGCGAAGCTGGTGCTGCTTGTAGCTGGACTTCAATGCTGCAAGGTTAATGAAGTTTCAGCTCATTAGGCCGCGCAATCATGAGTTGTACGGCTCGCGATCGATTAAACCCGTCGCTGCGGAATCGATTATGAAGATCTAATTACTCCAAAGTATTCCCATTAACTCGAGGACGCGTTGAAATTTCCTTAACTGTTATCGCGAAATACCAGCGAAGAGCTCTATCCTAATGGAAAGTTATGCTGTTCGTATTTATTCGTGGACAAAAACACCTCGTAACAATCTTTTTGTCGTAATTACAGCGAGTATTATGAGGCAAAATAATTATAGACAAGCTAACAAGAAGTCTTATCGTACAGAAGAAGTGTTACATCTGTTTATCTCAAGATTAATCCGGTTTCATGTACGAAGGTGTAAAATTTCTTCGGTTTAACGTATCATTATAGCAGGCTGGAAGAGGCACGAGCAGAATACCACGAATCTCGATGTTCACGCTTTAAGGTTAACGAAGTTTCGCCTCGTTACGTTCTAGGGTTACCAAGCTCGGTCGGCCCTTTCACCATGCTAGACGGTTGATTAATTTTCTAGATAACGATCCGCCTCGCACTACGTTTGAGATTTTACCAGACCGTCTAAAAAAGGCACTTGTTGCGCTGAAACAGAGAGGAACGGCTGACGGGTCTGATTGAACTTCCAGTTATCTTCCTTCAACTTATGTTATCAATTACATGCGATGATTTTAACGAACTTGCGGTTTCGCATCCACACCGAGTCAATATTCGGTACATCGTTCGACAGGTTTTTTCGTGATACCACATTTTCGTTAATTACTCAAATTATTGAAATGCGATATTCTCAGCAAACTTTTTACAATTGAGAGGGACTGTAGAGTGACTCTATAAAATTATAACGTTATACGGTATCAAAAAATGAAAGAGTAACTCGCGATCAAATTTTCTGGGGGACCACATCAATCTTTGAATTGTGTCTTAATTCCCCATGGTTTCAAATGTAATTCGCCATGACTTAGTGGTAAGGTATCTAATAAAAGTTAAACGAAGGTGAAATTTCACTAGGAGCTGAATTAATAAAGATCACTATACTCCGTTGATAGGTGTGGAGGTAAACAAGGAAGATTGATGAGATGCGGTATGTGAAATCAGATGAATTCATTTATGTTTTAGATGTTAAGTTCGTTCTCGCAGAACGAAATTAATTTTTCACTAGTCGGGGGATCTGCGAGGTATTTCGTAAACGTGTTACAGAGCCCGTTTCCAAGCAATTTAACGACCTTTCCGGGAGTATAAGTGATTTAGGTGTTCTCCTCAGAATTAAGCGGATATTTTCTGCTGGCTACATCCAGGATCAGATTAGCGATTTTGCGGGGTACTTCGTTTTCCCCGTAATCAGATTGAATTAACGTGGTATAGAGTTATGCTTGGTTAATAATATCCCCTGTGTTTAACAAACACATTACGTGCCGGAGAAAATTTCTTCAGGACCGAGATAATGTTCGTTCTAAAAAGAAAAGTAAACGTCGTGAGCCTATTTGAGATTCTAACTAGTTGCTAATGAGTGCTCGATGTCTGTACTTTATCTAAACGTTGTTTTTTGTCATATTATACATTTGATATTTTATGTTTCGCTGTGTTTGATTTGGTTAGGTGAGTATACTACTTGTCTGACCACATACATATACTACTTGTCTGACCACATACATATACTACTTGTCTGACCACTTGCATATATACTACTTGTCTGGCCATTCGCACATATACTACTTGTCTGACCACTTGAGCATGTACTACTTGTCTGACCACTTACACATACACTACTTGTCTGACTACTTGCAGGCACAAACTACTTGTCTGATCATCTACTCTCACATACTACTTGTCTGATCACCAATTGCCATAATCTACTTGTCTGACCACTGACCAGAGTGCAAACAAGACTGAACATTCAAATCATTTCAGATAACACTTGCGTCTAACATACCTATAATCAACATCAGGAACATAATTGAATATTATAATTCACAGGTTAAGTATTCCACACAGCAATTTTATATTACGCAGGAGGAACGTAGAAGATGTCTTCCCCTCGTGGACGTTTGTGAGACAATGGAAAACATGTCCTCAATTTATTCATACACAGAAGTGGTCGATAATGGCGGTTCTTCGTCGATTCTGTGATTCGTATAATTAGTTGTACAAAGGCTGGGAACGCGACGAAGACTCGGTTGGTTGAAAACGAGTCCCGAGGGATCGACAACGGATGCAAGAAGCCGGATATCCGTTTTCGGTTGCGGAAGAATGGGAAGCTGCGAAAGGAAACGAAGAAGAAATTCAGACAAGGCGAGTTTACAGAGAAGTTAAGGCGAATTGTCATTAACCTGTGGGTTGTTTCGGTTAATGAGGTACACCGTCGTCTTAAATGAACGTGTAACCTTCCCTCGTTATTCTGCGTTGCAAAACTTTCTAACTCTAACATTCTGTTGCTCTGAAAGTTTTACTGCTCCGAGACTCTACCTGGCTCTAATGCTTTTAGAGCTCAAAAATTTTCAAAATTGAAGAGCTGGAGAATTTTCAAAGTTTATAATTTGATGACTTTTTAATTGTTAAAGTTGTCGAGTTCTATAATTACTTTGTACTGAGATCAAGCTCTAGGATCTTCAGGGTAAGATACAACTAGTAAAATATTTCTTAGCGCTTTTGATACACGGTTATTATTACAGATGTGATCACGTACGTTTGAAAGAGCTGTATATAAAAATGTTTGTAATTGTTCCTGTTTTGATATATTCCAGACATACGGTGGAGTGCATATTCTCGGTGTAGAGGAAAATGCAGATGAAGGAGAGGTGTATCACGTTCGAGCGTTCCTTCTCGTACCGTTTGATCTTTCAGGTATGCGAGAGGAAGGTTCGTTCTCGGGGCTGGTAAGAGGACAGTGGTCCGACGTGCTTGAAAAATTGCGTTATGGGTCGTCAAGCTTTACGCAAGCGGACAGGCCGATTGGCTCCGTCGAAATGGCTCCTCCCAGAGGAGCGTTTCTTCCCTGAGCAAGCGAGTTTCGCTCCGGACGATGGCATGTCAGCCTCGTTTCACACTGTAACGAGAATGGATTCGAGAGATCGTTACTCGTGTATGCTCTCTTTGCCCATTCTCCTAACGCGGTCCATTGAATTTTTCCGTTGCTCCTCAACTACATCTCAGACTCTTGTTGACCCTTTCCAATTCATTCTTTCGAACTTCTTCACATTTTCCTACCAAATAATTCACGCATTTTTATTTCACTACTAAATCCATTTTTTTTTTCATACTCACATATCTATTATTTTTAATTATTGAACTTCATTGATCCTCGATCTCAGACTCTTGTTAATCTTCTGACTTTCCTCTAATTTTTGTTCATATTTTTATTTCAAATAACTGATGTATTTCATTATTAAATACTTCATGACATTATTGAACATTTGACATCATTCGAGGTGTTCGAGAATTAGAGGACTCACATTAGTCCACATGGATTCAAAAGTTAATAAATTAAATATTATTGTCTCGTAGAGATACGAGATTTTATCTGAGAAAGTTTTCGCAAATCGCATTGCATCATTAAGTAGAAATACCTCTGCACGAAATTTCTGTTTCCTTGGTTTTTCGATTTAACTAATAAGAAAAAAGGAACAAGCCACTCCGCGGCAACTTGAACGAAACTTTTCAATTTTTCGATTCGGCAACCGACCAACTTTTCACGACCTCTGAATAACTAACTTTCTCGCTCGACGAACGCGGCAACTTTGCACTTTATCGCCGGCGGATCCATTCATCTATCAAAATGATCGGACGTTATGCAGTCCCAAAAAGAAAGATAAAGAACAAGCACGACGTGAATGCAGTTTCGCCAGTGTCTCCATTGTGTCGTTAAATCGAATAGAATTGAAACAAATTTCGTGTCGGAGCAAAAGTTCATTTTCTGCGCAACGGAACATATGAAACTTTCGAATGGTACATTTCAACCTTGAAACTTTGTTGATCACAGATTACAATCGTTCTGCTAAAAATCGCCATTTACGAAATTATCTCTCGACGTTGAAAAGTTTGTAAGAAGCTTTAATCCCGGGCTAAAATGATCGAAAGAAGCATACAATTTCTTTCTCCTTTCTCGAACACAGAAAAGGAGTCGATGAATGGTCATGTTCCTCGGCAAAGGAACAAGAAAGACCTGCGAAGAAAGAGCGGATAAAAAAGAAGTGGAAAATGAGGGGGATTCTGTGTCCTTCGATGGGTTCAATATCAGAGGTGATTTGCTTTTGATCCGCAGCCGAGGAAACACCTTCGTTCACGTAGCAACGTTGCCAGCGTCGAGTTTAAGGGTCAAAGGGAATGCAAAACGTGCCGGTTCCTTTCCTAATAGTATCCTGCAGGGCACCGATATCGGTGTTTGGTCGTTTTCCAGGTTATGCATATTGATGATGATGTCTGATGTGCCATGGCTCACGTACGTTTCAAGGTGGACGTTGGTAGAGAAAGTGGAACAGGTCGCGTGAGTTTACAGCGAATTTGTCGAGTGTCGAGAGAGAAACGGTGCAATTTGCAAGCTTGCTGAATTTCATGTATCATCGTGCGTGGTCGCCATGAAATTTTTACATTCTGTGATAGGTCATCGTATAAAAGATAAATTTCCAGAACTGATTAAATTTAATAGAATTTTAATTGAATAACTTTGTATGACGCAAGTTTGTATATTAAACGTTTCACAGAATTTTGGTAGTTCCACGAGGAATATGGTTAGTGTAGAATTTATAGCTTAGGAAATTCTCTACAAAAGAGGTTATATACTTTTTCTTCGTAGTAGTAACCGTTCATGAGAAAAATTGGGCTGAACTTGAAATCGTAAAACTTGCAGAAATGAAAGTTTTACGCGAATATCTCTAGACATATCACTCATACGACAAAATGGTAATAACCAAATTTGTAGCTCAAGAAATTTTCTACAAATAAGGTTATATACTTCTGGTTCCTAGTGGTAACCATTCGTGAGAAAAATTTAAGTCAAACTTAAAATCATAAAAATTGGAGAAATGAATGTTATACGTTAATATCTCGCTATATATTACTAACACGACAAAAATGGTAAGAACCAAATTTGTAGCTCAGAACGTGCTCTATGAAAAAGGTCCCATAACTTTCTTTCGTAATATGAACCGTTCGTTAGAAAAATTCCAATTTACATTTCAATATTTCAGTCACACTTCTCCTCTTCATCTTTATTACATTTTTAACAAAATTTTAAACGATCAAATTTAAAAACATGACTCGCCAATGTTATCAAAAATCGATTCACGTGTATCTTTTCGCAGTTTCCTTTCAGGCGATACTTGTTCTTAACCGCGCTAGAGAATTCCTTTCCCCGGCTTCGACTTATTTTCATATACATCCTGATGCGTTTCTTATATTCTCGCGGGTTATTTTCCTCCGGTAGTTCCCGTAGTCGCTTTCTTTCTGTTTAACTTGCCAGTTCTTTCCTCTAATGTTTCCTCGGTTACCCGTTTCCCTTATTTTCGTCACGATCCTGGTACTTTCGTTCGAGTCGCTTTCTTCTCTACTCCGTTCCCGATTCCTATCTTACTTGGTTCTTTTTATAAACTCCATTCCACTTTTTATTCCTCGTGAACACAGTACTGTAACTATGTATTACCACTAGTCTACTTTTATTTCTTATTCCTTTACTGTGTTTCGTTTAGAAGTGTTATACGAGCGTATATTGCGTGACTGTGCATATAAACATTTTTGGAACGTAATTAGATATAATAGAGTTAAGTGAATATAGGGGTATAGCGCTCTTTGGATATTTTTATTTGGAGAAGGAAATGAGTATATGGAGATCTGATTATGTAGGTGTACATAGAGGTCTGGTTATGGGGAACTGACTATGTGGACATCTGATTATGTAGGTGTACATAGAGGTCTGGCTGTAGGGGACTGACTATATGGACATCTGATTATGTAGGTGTACATAGAGGTCTGGCTATATGGGTCTGATTATGTGGACATCTGATTATGTAGGTGTACATAGAGGTCTGGCTATAGGGAACTGACTATGTGGACATCTGATTATGTAGGTGTACATAGAGGTCTGGCTATAGGGGACTGACTATATGGACATCTGATTATGTAGGTGTACATAGAGGTCTGGCTATGGAGGTCTGACTATGTGGACATCTGATTATGTAGGTGTACATAGAGGTCTGGCTATAGGGAACTGACTATGTGGACATCTGATAATGTAGGTGTACACAGAGGTCTGACTATAGGGGTCTGACTATGTGGACATCTGATTATGTAGGAAACTAAGTATGTGGTCATGTGTCTATGTAGGAAACTAGGTGTGCAGAGATCTGACTATGTAGGAAACTAGGTATATACAGATCTAGCTATGTGGACATCTGACTATATTGGAAACTAGATATGTGGAGATCTGACTATGTGGGAAAGTAGCTATGCAGAGATCTGGCTATGTAGAAAGCTAAGCATGCAGATATCTGGTTATATAGAAAATTAGGAACCCAGATATCCTATGTAGGAAGCTATCTAAAGATCTGTTATGTAGCAAACTAGGTGTACCAAGATCTACCTATATAGAAACTCAACTAAGAAACTACCTATATCTAGCTAAACTAGGTATACAAAAATCTGCCAATATCCAAAACTAAATATACAGTGGTCTGGTTAAATAGTAACCTGAAAGATCAAGTTTTCAGTAAAATTCTGGGAATTATTTTTAGTCTCTAGCATTATTCAGAGTTTTCTACCGCAGCTAGAGAGCACATAATCGATTCAGGTTTCGATAGTGCATTCACAGCTTCGTGAATACGTCAAACGAGATACTCGCATTTGCGAGTATTACTCGATGCCTGCGAAACAAGGCGCATCTCGTGGAATCGATTTAGATTCGTGGCTACATATTGAACTTGATCTCGTCTAAAGTCAGCCCATCAAATGTTCCTGTGGAAAAGGTTCTTGACTCCGTCACCTCGGCATCCTACTTTTCCTCATAAATTTTCCAGGCTCGCGTGGAGCAAAGATAGAGCAGCGATAAAATGAAACGGAACGTACGGAGAGAATAAAATGGAGGAAGATGGAGAAGGAAGTAAGAGGATATTAGGAATCAAAATTATAGCAAACTCGTTATACAGCCATCGTATGCTTTACAGTAAAGCATATATTAACGTATCAAAAGACTAGTCATATATCTGAAGATAAGATCTATGAACCTCTTCGTATATTGTCAATTTGAGAAATAAGAGATTAACCTGCAAATTTGAAGAGTCCTGTTACGTTCAAACTTGAAAGTTGCTCTCAGAAATAAGATCTATTTCGGCCTTATCAAGGAGAATATCCAGAATGTACTCTGCGATAAGAAAGAAGAAGGAGAAGCATCATGTCAGCATGTTGAAACCCGTGTGCACTGTTTTCAGCGCAATCCCCTAATGTTTCATTACACACAGTTTCCAGGAACATGAAAATTGCGTCTGTCATGCGTCTGAGGTATCATCGTTCTTACATAAGAGGATTTCTCGTGTTTCACTTTACGTCCGCGAGTGTTCCCCGAGAATTGCGTTAGAATGGAAATTGTAAGAAACAAAGAGATGGATTACGGGATTTTGCCCAGGGACGAGTACACTGAAAATGGATTCGCCGTGGGAGGGAAAGAGAAAAGCGTGAGAATTTGTTCTTCAACGAGAGGCGGTCGTGTAATCTTTCGGATTTTTCTTCGGCTGACCGTCTTAAGGTTCCGTGTCCTCGGAAAATATTGACCTTCGAAGCTGTTTCCTTTATCCTCGGTTAATAGCAAACGTACAGACGTCGTGGCGTAAGATATAGCGCTTGAAATTTGTCAGCTCCCATTGGTTCATCCTGTTATATTACAACTGAAATGTACAGTGACATTTGTTCATGTTGCTCTGATAGTTTACTTGTGTGCTGCTGGGATCATTTTGGACTCTGTCAATTCTGGATTACGGTGTGGATTGTACCAACTTGTCTAGCAACTGTTTGTTCACTTGTCTAATTGCTTAATTATTCACCCAGCAACTTGTCCAGATACCTGCTCAGCAATTAGTCTAATTACTAGTCTGGCTACTTGTCTACCTACTGCTCTGGCAAATTGTACAGCTACTTGTTTGACAATCTATTTAGCAGTTTGTCTGATAACTTATCTACCTAGCAACTTGCTAAGCAACTTATTCAGCTGCATACCTTGCAACTTGCTGAGCAACTTATCTAGCTACTTGTCTAACCTACCTAGCTACTCTGTTAAATAATTTACCTAGCTACTTGTTCACTTGGCTAACTATCTGTCTTCCTATCTGCTTAGCTACTTGCTGGTCCACTTGTTCAGCTATCTGTCCATCTATCTAATTAGCTACTTATGTGGTCACTTGGTTAGCTATCTATCTATCAATCTGATTAGCCACTTGTTTGATCACTTGGCTAGCTATCTGTTTACCTATCTGCTTAACTACTTAATTGTCTACTTATCCAGCTATCTGTCCACCTATCTGATCACCTACTAACTTGGTCACTTGGCTAGCTATTTGTCTAGCTGCATACCTGGGGACCTGTCTAGCTACCTATCTAACAATTTATCTATCAAGTTCTTATTTCTCTATCAACATGTCCACTTACTTGTCTGTCAACTTGTCCAGTTACTTGTCAGACTACTTGTCTACCTACTGCTCTGGTCATTCATCCAGCTACTTGTCTGACAATTTATCTAACAGCTTGTCTGACATTCTATCTAGCAGTTTTCCTGAGCAGGTAGCAGCTGGTCTGACAATCTACCTAGCAGCTTGTCTGACAATTTATTTAACAGCTTGTCTGACAATCTATCTAGCAGCTTGTCTGACAATCTAAACTTGCTAGAAAGTTTCGAAGTTTGAAAGAATTGTTACTCGAACACTTAGACCTTTCCCTCCCGTCTTCAGAGCTTTCACTCGCAGACTGAGACCTTTCACTGGCAAGCTCAGAGCTTTCACTCCCACGGAGCTTAAATTTCTCGCTCACATACTAAGTCCTCCTGCTCTCACCTTGTCACTGTGTCTCACCCCAGGTATGTCTCGCGTGCGCTGGTCAGTGACAGACGCTGAGTCAGCGCTTTTTTACTACTATTTACTACTACTAGCGTACGTAATTCCTAGAATAAAAGTGGGTCACGGCGTTTCCTGGATTTTCAATCGCCATTCAGCCTCCTGCGCGTCTATAGGGCTGCGCTTTTGAAGTTCGTATCTTTAGAACCGACTGAATTATCGACTGGAAACAAAATGCAATATTGAGAGCAAACTTTGTCCTCCCTTCGTGCACCAAACTTTTTCATTTCAATCATTTTTTATTCGTATTAATTGTATCTCCTTTCAAATTTTCACCGTGCAGTTTAATTAAGAACATCTACAGCCAAATTTATTTTTTAACATGAACCTCCATATTTTAGCAAACCTCCTCTTCTGTACAC
Organism: Megachile willughbiella; assembly: GCA_945859595.2. Lineage (NCBI taxonomy): Eukaryota > Metazoa > Arthropoda > Insecta > Hymenoptera > Megachilidae > Megachile > Megachile willughbiella. The sequence continues at coordinate 9,393,314 of OX243807.1, forward strand.
TTGCAAAAAGTATGTACCAGAAATTAAGTGTGTAGAATTAATACCTGAATATTATGAAATAATTCAGATGTTTCGTGGTAAATACAAATTAATGTATTTGTGTAACTAACTTGATTAGTCTTTGTATTCTGTAACAACTCAACCAAATGAATTAAAATAAACCTCGTAGAATCTTTCTTTCTGATTTTAAAGCAGTTCGATAGTGAATCTCCATTCTATTCTCGTTACCATGGTAATACGACGGAAATTACGTCCCATTTTATGGACAAAGCTGAATCACATCGTTCTTTGAACACGAACGAACCCAGTACGATGGAACGTGCGGATTAAACAATTTTCACGCTTGAAACAATTGATGGAACTGTAGTACATATTCAACTCCATTCTCCGCATCATCTTGTAAAGATCTCTTGTCACTTACAGATGTGAAAAGCACTCGTTTTTACAGAGCTTTTATCAGATGAATGCTTTGCGATGGAAATTCAATAGCTTCATTCTCATAATCGATCGCTTCTTCTTCTGGGAGCTGTACACTGCTGAAAATCTGGGGAAAATGGTGATGATGGGGTGTGATGGGATGTGCTTTTTGGTTCGTGGATTTTCATGTTTAGAAATTTGGAAGTTTTGGAAGTTGGAATGTACTACCCACTTACTACTTGTCTGATCATCTACTGGCACATACTACTTGTCTGATCACCTACTGCCACTTACTACTTGTCTGATCTCCTACTGCCACATACTACTACTTGTCTGACCATCTACTGACCACCTACTACTTGTCTGATCAGCTACTTCCATATACTACTTGTCTGATAACCTACTACCCACTTACTACTTGTCTGACCACCTACTGTGACATACTACTTGTCTGATCACCTACTCCCACATTCTCCTTGTCTGACCTCAGATCAAGTCTAAACACGACTGAACATTCAACTCGTTACACATAATGAGCTTGGTAGTTTGAAAAGTTGAAAATTATAAAATTTAGAAACTTGACAATAAACAATTCAGGAACCTAGGAGATTGTAAGTTTGAAAATTTTACAATCTAAGAATTCTGAAACTAGAAAATTGAATAATTAAAATCAAGAAAATTAAAAGATTTGACTCCGACTGTATCCTCCCTTTACATTCCTTAATCAAAAGAAGCTTACGCGTCCCCCAAGTGTACTTTTCAGATCCAAATTTCAGATTAATGGATTTCTTATCTAAAACGCCGCTAGGGATAATTAATACGATGAGTTGACGCAACAATTCCGAGTCTGATTAATTTATGGAGATTGAGCCTCGTACAGAGGAACAGATCTGATGAAACTCGAAACGGTAGATGGACCCAATTAAGTTGCCTGCAGAATTACTGTTGCGTATAATTAAGTAACAGTTAGTAGTAATCCAATTGGACACGGCTGCTCTTTTCGGTAGAGTAAGGATAGCAAATGAACGAATTTCTTTGTACACCCTTTCGTCACAAAGGAAACGTTCAAGTAATCCCTTTTCACTTCTCTAATGTTTCCATAGTCCAAAAATTTTATACAAACCAATTAATTTTATATTACTATGCAAGCATAAATAAAATCTGAAAAAAATTGATCTTTTATTAATTGAATCAATAGTCATACATGTATAAATCTTTTTGTATATTATTATATTATAATTAAATGTTAAATATTATTTTAAGTAAAATAAGTAAAAATTGTCTCGTTCGAATGAAAACACGTAACGTCTCGCAATCTCGTCTCGACAAGATGGAAAAACGATTTGAAAATTTGATCGAGCTACAAATGGCGAGGAACGCGATCGTGAAAAGATCTTTTTTCTTTATTTCTTCTTCTTTTAACAGGAAGCCGGTGTTTCTCGGGCTTTGAGCGTTGGACGGTCAGGTTTCGCGATACTTAAGTCGAAGGGAAAAAGTCTGGAGGGTGAGGCGCGATGGAAAGAAAGTTCGACATTCATGAGAGAATTTTAAAGTTCACGCCCGCGAGAATATGAATGTTTAATGGCCACGACAGCGTGCAGTGAAAACGGAAAGGGGAAGAACTTTCACGAGAACGTGAGAGCAATTTGATTTCTCTTGTAACGGCCTTCACAAATGTAACTCGACCTCTTCAGTTATTTACATAATCTGAACAGAAACACTTTCAATCCCTTTCTCGTGTTTTGTCCCCACGTTACACGTATGTGACTCTGTTGTTTTTATTTACTGTACCAGATACTTCCAGCAAATTTTACAGTTGTCCTAAAACAAATTCTCGGTAACACGGCGATAAGGGTTGATCTTCAAAAATTATTTGAAAAATATTCCAATCAAAATTTGTTTCAGATTTGTTCATTAATTTTTGTTAGAATGTTATAACGAATAAAATTTTCTCAGAAAGTCAGCTCAGATTTAGTATTAAATTTGTGAATAATATACAAAGTAGAGATTTTCGTTTTACTGTTGAATTTATGAACTGTACTTGGAATTTCGTACTGGGAAGAGGTTTATGTTGAATATGTTGCAATTTCTGTACCATTCAGATCGCGTACACGACTTCATTTCGTAATTGGATCTATAATTTACGTTTGGAAGAAGGGTATATTTTGCAGAGGCAGTGGAATTTCTGGTTCATTAAGATCGTAGATTTCTTCTCTTAAATACAGAGTTTACAGCGAAATTACGTCGTTTTTTTACTTACGACGATCGCTTTTCAGTCTCACGGACACGTACAACGGAGCTCGAATGCTTATTAAATTCCGTAACTCAGAGCGTCTGACTTTTAACGACCTATACTACTGTCGCGATAGAAGGTTCAGTAAAGGCATCGAAAATAAAGTAGTATTAAGTTTGCGGACTTACATTTATTACAGTGTTTTAATTATGTGAAATGTAAACTGTCCTCCATAATTTCATAACTACCTTTGTATTACCTTTAAATAGAAATCGGTCAAACAAGTTTATTAATTCTGTGATATTAATTTTTACTCCTTATGTTCGTTATACGAGAATCTATTAACAAAACGATCGATTTGATTCAGTTGTGTTCAATTCAATGTAATTCGCTTTGAGGTAAGTTTGACGCAATTTAACTTGATGTATTTCAGTTCTAATTGGTTCAATTTGCCACAAATCGTTTCTATAATATTACAGAAAATTGTACATGTTGTGTGCAATGGTAGAATGTTTATTTCGTTTACACGAACGTAAGTACGATCTACACATGCGCGCGCATCCGCGCATGCGCTGACCGACCTGCGCAGTTGAACCTTTAATATTAGCTGCTAGTACGCACATCCATTTAATCAGGACCAATATTCACTTTTCGACTTCTAAAATTATTTATTTGTACTTTGCACCTGAATATCTACTGAAATATTTTTGTTAAATGAAGTATTAACTATTCTACACGTATTTTAAAGTAATTTTAGTTGTAATTTATCAGGATAACTTTAGGTACATGTGTTTCTATGATTTAGCGATACTACTGACACATAATCTTCATTTAGTTCTTAATTGAAGACAAAATATCAAACTAAATAAAGCAAAGAGAGAATTGTACACTAGCGTACACATTAATTCTTGACCGTTCTTGTTATATTAACGAAATTAAGACTGTCGTAAATACCAAGAAGAGAGGTATTCCATCAAAATGAGGAATGGCGATGGTAACATTATCTCGAAAGCTTTGTCCCCGAAGATTTCGCGAAGCAGAACTCGTAGTTCACGGCGTGGAAGTCGCGCGAACCTAATTTTGCGGGTATTGAGGCTCAATCGAGGAGAAGATTCCCGGAGCGTTTCGAATCGAACGGAAATAAAGGATGTGTCGAAGCCAGGAAACGTCGGATAAGGCGTGCGAGGAACCCTTTTTGTTGCGTTCGCCATCATCCTAACCGTAGAACTTCTGTTTCCGTTTTCGTTAGCGACGATCGCTTCTATGACCGAGGCCTGCTCGTGTATTCAGCTTACGAAACACGAGGTTAATGGCAGTCTGGACGGGACAAAAGCGTCCTCTCCGTGTATTTTCATGGAGCTAAGGCTTCCTTTGCTGCTGAAGCCTGATAAAGGTAACTATAGCTGTGCTAATGTCGCCTTTACCGTTCCGACAACAAATCCTGCAGTTTGCTTTTTGTTACCGCGATGAATGGAAACGAAGGATTTGATGAGACCTTTTTATCAAACCTTTAATAATAAATAATCGAGAAAAACGTTCATCTATGATCATCAAACTTTCACATTTCTATTAACATATTCTTTAAAAGTATTTGAGCCTTTGGACAAAAATTCTGTAACATATAATCTTGTACTATTATTTTATGTTATATAAAAGAGTAATCATTTTTGTTCTATCTAATTTATATACCGATATTTATTTGTATATTGTCAAGTGTGCGCAACAACTTTCCTCGTTCTTTTTTTCATGTCATAAAGAGACATTGAAGATTCTTTTGAATAATGGACAAGAAGATTGCGGTGCATTCTGCAGGATTTTAAAATTCGATTTGTCCATTTATTCTTATTTTCGGTATATCTCGAAATCTGTTCCATCATTCGAAGAAAGGAAGATTTCAAGACACTGTAAAAGGTTTGCACGAACAACGGGAGATTACACGGCTCCAATATGCCACGCTATTATCCGGCAGCCATTTTAATTTAAATTCCCGACGTGAGTCCAGAAATTTCGATTTTTATATCGAACGATAAAAGCCTGGGAAGATAGCGGTGCCATGCTCGTGCGAGTGTTAAGAGATAACGTTGGTTATTGCGAGCACCCTTCATTGGAAATTCTCTCCTAGATTGGCGTAAATTTTGTCAAAACTTTAAGTCCGCTTTATCGATGCTCGTTTTCGAACTTGCGCGAAGATCGATACAACGATTATGGTGATTACATGCGGTGACCCACTTTCGAATTTTGGGTATCACGGAGTTTCGGTCGGTGGAGTGATTGAATTTTCGAACTTTGGAACTGTGGAATATTGGAATTTTAGAACTTGCGAAATTTTTAGGTTTTCTGGCATTTTTTGAGATATTCAAGATTTGGGATTTATTTTAGAATTTTGGGATATTAGAATTTAGGGGTTGGGAATTGTGGAATTTGAGGAGAGGGGAATTTAGGGACTTGAGAGTTTAGGGATTTGGGAATTTTGGGATTTAGAGGTTTGAGAATTTTGGAATTTAAGGATTTGAGAATTTAGGGATTTTGAAATTTGGGGCCTTGGATATTTTGGGATTTGGGAATATTGGGACTTTGGAATTTTGGGAATATTGGAAGTAGGGAATATTGAAATTTGGGGGTATTAGAATTTGGGAATATTGAAATTTGTGAGTATTACAATTTGGGAATATTGAAATTTGGGGGTATTAGAATTTGGGAATATTGAAATTTAGGGATGCTGAGAGTTGAGAATATAGTGACTTAGGAATATTGAGATTTAGCAATGTTGGAACTTGAGAATATTAAAATTTGAAAATTTTTGATCTAAATTTCAGAATTTTTGATTTCTTGAAAATTTAACATGTTATTATCTACCCTTCTGCTATCAATTAATTTAAATATCAGCAATTGAGATACTACGAATGAAGTATTTACTTCTTTCACCGAAAAATCGCAGAAAGTTGCACGACGAATTTGATAAATTTTAATGAAACTATCATATAATTTTCCAGCTTCGCATCTCGTTCCATTAGCTATACTTTCAAGCATGTAATGAAATTATAGTAGTGGGATGGAACGTCCAAAGGATTACACCGTGGTGTAATAATTTTCTATAAAAGCGGTAAAAGAAATTTGGGTAAAAATAGGTATCTATTAACCTTCTAAGCATGTTATGTTATGTCGGTAGACGATAAAATTCGATGGAGAATTCGAGAACAATATTGGAAGTGAAAACATTCGATCGCAGGTTTCACAACGGAACGCTCGTGGAATCTTAATGGAATTATTAAAGGGTCTCAATGGGGAGAGAACGAGTTCCATGGGAATGGAACGTTTTATGGGAGCTTATTTTTACGAATTGGATGAATATTGCCACGTCAATGGCGCGCAACCAGGGGAAAATTGATAAGAAATCCAGAAATATAAAAACTGCTATTCTTCTGTGAATACTTTAATCTGATTAAAGCATTATCTTTCCTTTTTCAATTGGTTTTTATTCTCTGTTAGTCACTTTTTAATTCTATTTAACAATATACAACCGCAGCTTTATTTTATATTTTCATTTATTCAGTATTTAATAACACTGCTCTTTTATTTCATATCGAACGTTGGTCAATTTTGATTAATTAAATGATTAATTGTGTACTGGAGTGATATGTTTATGATCAGTCGGTTTTGTATTAAAATGAATTATATAGCAATTTTAATTAATCTGCTCTCCCTGTTGTCATTATTTTTTTTTTTTCACTTATTAACTTTATTTAATAATATCTCTTCTTGTAAAAATTTTCAAAAGAAGTTTTAATTAAAATACGTACATAAACAAATGATAAATTTAATTCGTTAGAAAATAGTCTAACTGGCCCGCAATAAAATGAAACATAATTTCAGTTCTAGCAAACAAAAAATCCTGCCCGCCTGCAAGTACTTTCTGAGCCATAAAATCCCCAAGAAACCGGGACAAAAAAGCCCCATCCAACCGAGCAATTAAACGACAAATCCATGAAGAAGCTCTGCTCGAAATTAGAGCCACGGGTGGTAAATAAACTTATCTGGGACGCCTGGAAGAAAAGCGTACGCCACAAAACAACGTTTTATCATCCCCTTTTCTCACGGTGTCTTGCAAATCACCCATTTCATCCCTCAAAACCAACCTTGATAATAATTCAAAGTAGCTGGTGTTTCGGTGACAAAAACTGGCCATGAACGAAATGCGAGGAATAAAATCGAAGAGATACGAAAAACTACCCCTTTTCTGCTTTATTTCTGTTCCCATCTGAGCTCTCCTTATCTAACTGTTTTTTATTTAGGATGGTTCTTCTGTGATTGTTTTGTTATGGGGAGGTTGCTTGATTGTCGTGTTAGGGTAGTTTAGGCTAAGGGGTGGTGAGGGATGAAGGTGGATTTCTAGGAATTTTAGAATTTGGGGGTTGAAAATTTGGGGAATTGGAATTTGGGATTTGGAGAATTGGGGGGTTGAAAATTTGGGGAATTGGAATTTGAGATTTGGAGAATTGAGAGTTTTAGAATTTGGGGGTTGAAAATTTGGGGAATTGGAATTTGGGATTTGGAGAATTGGGAATTTTAAAATTTGGGGGTTGAAAATTTGAGAAATTGGAATTTGGGAAGTTTAGGAATTTGGTATTTGGAGAATTGGAAATTTCACAATTTGGGGGTTGATAATTTGGGGAATTGGAATTTAGGAAATTTACGAATTTAGGGTTTGAAGAATTGGAAATTTCAGAATTTAGAAATTTGAGAGTTTGAGGATTTCAAATTTGGGAAATTTAGGAATTTGGAGATTGGAGAATTGGAAATTTCAGAATTTGGGAAGTTGAAACTTTAGGAATTTGGAATTTGGGAAATTCAGAACTTTGAATACTTAAAGATGTGAACATTTAAAGATTTGAAAATTTAAGAACTTGATAACATGATAATTTAGAAATATAATAATTCAGAAATCTAGAAATCTAGAAATGTAGTATAATTATAATAATTGCTCAAAAAATGTCTGGAGCTACTATCCTATTTTAACAAGTATTGTTTCTAAATATAAAAACACTAGAATTTAAAGCAGTGAGTAGTCTACAAGGTGAGTAGAAGCGAAATTGAGTTGGTCTTCGTTGTCCTGAAGTCGATGGGTATAGCGTTCCCTCGGGAAACTCTTCATGATACAGCAGTGAGCCTCGATTAAGCCGGCTAATCGGGGCCGGACTAAACCGATTAAATTTAGATCCATTGGGTAACCGAAGCTTAGACGATACGTATACGTACGTTGACAGAAAATTTATCTAATATTTATGTAATAGATACAAAACACAGCACAAACTTACATGTCCAAGCAATACGTATTTCAACATTTAAAGACGAATACTCAGAAGTGTCATCTACCCAAATATATGAATACCTTTGATCACCAATTTCCATAAATAAATTCAATATTAGCGAAGATAAGTTCAACATAAAACAATAAAGATAACTTCTAAATTTCGAAATGAAGTTAAAGTCCGTTGCCGAATGTGCAGACCCTCCCCATCTAAATAAAAGCATAACTCAAAAACTTGTTAAAAGAAATGTTTCTATATTACAATTTTCTCGCTGATATTCGTGAAAGTCCCCAATAATTTATTCTCCACTGTCGTTGCAAAAGGATTACATAAATAAGGACATTAAAGTGTTTAACACGACCACGGTCGGTAGACGGTAAAATGGAGAACATTTTACGCTGGCGGATCGCGGATAATTCGTATGTCGGATAATAGACGGTCGGATAATCGAAAACTCGAGAAACTCGAGCTCACGTTAGGCGAAATCCTGGTGTATCGCCTTTACGTGTCTGCGGTCAAATGCGTTCGCGGATATAGACGTAACATACACACGCATTTGGAATGGCCTTTGCGAGCATTCGACGAGGCGAACGCGCAAGAAACTTGCGGTTAAGCGTGAAATCGAAACTCTATCCCGGGCGTCCATGGATTTTGAAATTCGAGAAAGCACGAACACCGTTTCAGCTCGTGGACGCGTGACGGCCATTCGCGATCGTGTTCGCGAGTTTCTGTCTGATGCTACTTGAATCGTGAAGATATTCCAGTCCGGTTAAATTTACTTTTTTCGCTACGAATATTTTCTGTGAAATATATTACTAACAACATACTTATCGATTGGGAATTATGAAAATATTAGGCTGTGTTTAATAATTGTACAAAGTTTTGTAATAAAAAGTTGATCAAAATTCAGCTAGATACAATTTGACACAACTAAATTTCACATAATTCAGTTCAACATGATCCACGTGGTTTGGTTCGAAGAAATGTGATTCAATTTCACGTAAATTCTCCTCCATTTGATTTAATTCAATGTTATTCAACTTAATTTGATGTAATTCAACGATAGGGATGTATTAAATTGTATATTTTTACCAAAGAAAGCCTACATTGCGATTCATCTATGGAAGCATAGCCTCAGAACGAACTACGCATGCGCACACCGGTTCGCGCATGCGCTCTGACCTGCGCAGATCTAGCGTCAACAATACTCGCGAGTACGCATCTCCATTTAAGTCCAATATCAACTTTTAAGTTCCATTTATTTGTTCAGAATCTATCCAAATCTTTTTGTTAATGTACACAGATTATTTTCAAGTAATTTTATCTTCCATATCCACTTCCTAAAACCCTTAACACTAATATTACCGTTAATGATAGTACAAATTCCTTGCTTAATTTTCGTCACACGAGTTTTTTGTCAAATCCACTCAGCGATGCACCCTTTTTCTGTCCCTAAGTAACTTTTCAAGTTCGAAAGGGTATCATGTGCACCGTATTTTTCGTTTCTCGTTTGTTTGTTCGTCCCTGGCGTTCCCGTTTGGACGGTCATTAAATTTCGAGCCGAAGCAGAGCCGCATTAGCCCTTGAGATCGAGCTGCGCGTTCGCGAGATTCCAAGCCGGAAAGACGGGGTAACGAAGAGGATTAAAAAGAATTTAATCTGCTTTCGTGGATGAAAGTTTAAGCGCTGTTGTTAATGGAACTTGTTAGAGGAATATCGTTAGAAGGGATACGGATGTGAAACGTTGAATTTCTAGCCGGAGGTATCAACTAATTGTTTAAAGTATATATTACTTTAACCTCATTGAAATATTTAGTCCATTTGTTTATTTATAAACTTCACGTTTATTCGCTTGATATTCATTCTGTATAAAAAGAATCGTTAAATTATTGTAAAGTTACACCTAAAATATTTTTTAAAACGGATAACAATTTTCTGATGGTCTTCGTATATGGAAGAAGTATTTCGATATAAATTGTTAAAAATTTGTGACAGTGATGGTCTCAAAAGTTTTGAAAATTTCAGTTGTCGAGTGGTATTTAAAGTACGCGATACTCTAAAAACATGGAATTTACAAAATAATGATAATATAGGAATTAAAGGATTAATGTTAGAGTAATCTCCAGAATTTTAATAATGCACGCTGGTTCGATGTTTTCCCCGATGTTGCATCTATTTTTAAGGACGCCTTAAGCCGAAGATGGCAAAATGTAGTCAGAAAATCTGTATTTCCATCCGCGAGTTTATCAAATTTTTATTTCCAAACCGCCAGGAAGAACAAAAGCGGATTTAATGTCTTCGTCCCAGCGAAAACACCATTTCAGATATTATTTTTCACTCGCGTCGCGCATCGACAAGGAATTCTTTATTCGACCGGAATACTCGGATCCCGTTTTCACGAATTATGATACAACCATTATCGAGTAATCGCTTACAATCCATACAAAATTCTACAATCAATACCGCTTTCCCAAACCGTACGTAAAATTATTATTTAACGGACAACATCCATTTCGTATAGCAATAAATTTTATTTCCGTCAGGTTTGAAACTGATAATCAGCAAATCTGAAAATTTGTAAAATTACTCGCTTCGATAATATTTGAAACGGTTATAAATGTCTGTTACGTTAAACACAAAATTATCGAAAATGTGAAATTTTATGCAACGCTGTTCTGCCCTTTTTACGGGAACGTCAAATGAAATTTTTGGGAAAATTGGAGAGTGTTGTGTATCGCCAGGCGGTCAATACAAGCTAATTTCTGGACACTCCCGATGAATGCACATACTTTATTATGAAAATCACGTCGCTCCAATTTCCACGAATCCAAAATCGGTTGGTGGTCGAGTGCAAGCAATGGGGGGCTGATTTCGTTGGTAATATCGCTGATCGAAGGGATTTTGCATCGTTAATAAGTGAAGTACGTATTTACGCGCGCGTATCGATTCACTACTATCGTTACTAATTGGCCAATTACATTGGTTCTGAAATTTTCACTGAAGGATTTAGGTAATACCTGGTCGACGATGGATTTGCGCGCGAGTTGCTATTCGCATTTCCATCTGTACCTCATTTCGTGATTATTATTTAGTGCCGAGAGATCAACATGGAAAACGCACAGGATATTATTTCTAAACCTTTCTTAATACCTTTTGAATCTCTTTCAAAAATATTTTGACAAAATTTGGAATTTTTGAACAATTAATTGCGAGTTACAGCGAAAGTTGCAGATGCTTGGATCTTTACCTGGGGCAATTTAACCGGCTGCCCTTTGTAAACCTTTGGTTGAAAGCGATCAAATGTTTCACGTGCTTTGCACATCCATTATATTCGCTTCTCTTTTGTCCATTCAGACTCCATTATCACGCGAACCCGTGATCTCGAGCAAATCTGGACAATAATAATGTTACAACGCAACACGAACTCGTGGCGTTGTTACTCAACCGAACGTCATTATGCAAATTTGTTGGCTATAAATTGCATCCGTGCATCGTGGCCAGAGGTTGCTTTGGAATCGATTCGATTAAACAACAAACCCATTCACAGTTACGGGGTCGAAGTGCTCATAATTGATTTATATCGTAACAAAGGGAACATGATCCAATTGAAAGTATGCTTAATACCCCGTGAAACTTATCGACGCTTGATCTTTCACTTGCAATAATTCTATGACACGATTACTTCTCATTAATCCTTTCTGTAAATGAACTTCGATGACTTTAGAAAAAAAATTATACATAATTTTTGTAGGAAAAAATTATACTGTAATTAAACGTATACTGAAATTTAACATACAATGTAATGACTATAATACAATATTCTAAACATACATTGGAAAAGTAAGATACTTGAAAAATTTTGTATGAACTAATATAAAAAATATAACAAAATAAATATCTACTTATTTAACATAAGTGAATGAATATAATACAAATTGTACATATAGGAATAAAATTAAATAAAATATAATATGTACTTCTACACAGTGACATTACACACTACGGCATACAAACGCCAGCAGTAAAAAAGATTCACAACAAAGCGTCGCACAAGAAAGAATTATCTTTTTAAAAAAGCCAAAGTTTTCAGAGATAGTTCATAAAAACAGGAAATGAGGGCAGAACGTAGCTAGAATCGCAATTTCCTCTTCCGCTCGTAAGTTTCGTGGATTCAAAGTTGGCGCCCGAAAATGGCGCAAGCGAGGAAGGCATAAATTCATAGCAACGCCATGCTTGATTAACGTTATTATGCGACCGGTGGCAGAAACGCAGCACAACAGCTTCCGCTCTCCCCTGGTCGACAACTTTCGCCATTAATCGCAGTAGGACATCCTGCTAGTTGCTAGCCGCGACTAATTAATAATTACTGAATCATATCGTCGCCATTCTTCACGCCGTCCGGGCGAGACTAATCGTCGCGTTCGCTCTCGTTCGTCGATTTTCAGGCTTGCTTTCAACCATGCAAAAATTTCGGTCGTGAACAACTGAATTGATCGAATTAATTTTTAAAATTGAACTTGGAGTTGCAGAGTTGGAGCTGGGTGAAGTTAAATACTTTGTGAGATTCTGAATTTCCTCTACTTCCATTTAATGATTTTGGCAATTTAAGTTACTATCTGGTCACTAAATTTAAGAGGACATTCAGAACCTCAATTTTTAAAAATAACTCGATCAGTTCCATCGACTGAATATTGTCGAAATTTTTGCGACTGAGTGGTCGAAATTTTGAAAATTCTCAAGTTCCAAAAATTTAAAACGTTTAATAAGGAGTTGTCCCTATATCTCAATTAGTCCGAAAAAATAAACCGACTAGAAAAGAAATAACACTGTGAAAAAGAAAGAAAGTCGAGACAAAAATGGAAGAAACGCCATCGAACACGTGGACCGAAAAAAGAACTGGAAATGAAGCTGATCGGTAAAGAAGATCAAGCAAAACAGGATTTACGCAGGCAAATAAAACGTAATCGAAAGTGCGAAAATCGAGCCGTTTTTTCCACTCTGTGAAAAACGATCAAGTTCGGAAACTTCCAATTGGCTGGTTTCAATTTAACCTGTGAGCTTCGTTTGCTATTATTCCTATGCTGATTTATAGATAACGTTACTATATGTGGGTTGACGTTTTATTGATTCGAACGAAATAATACAAAAGTGATTGTAAAAATGTGGGGCATGAAATGAACGAATTTATTCATTTAGATGTCTTTATCTGTAATGTAATTTTTTATCGGTTTCCGTGTAAAACACGGAAGGGTTTCTGGATTTTACTGGAAAAATATTTCGCAGTGCGTGAAAAATATTTTCCATGAAATTTTCAATTGTCCGAATATGTGATTCAGTGGACCAGAAATTTGGGAAAATACAGGAGTTTCATGTTTGTGAATGTAAAACATATTTATACTATATTATATTGGATGCAACATTTAATTGCAAATCTGCAACATGTTCGCTGGTTTTTGTATATTTTATTATTGTTAAATTCGGTTTTTTTATTTAATATCTTTTATAAGGTTGTGGAATTGGAAGTTATTCGATTTTTCTCCAATTTTTGAATCTTTCGAATGAAACTTTAAACCAATGGTCACGGTACGTAATTATTTATTAATATATATAGCGTTACGCATGATTGGGAAATTTAATAGCTGGTAGAATTTCGACGAATCGGGGCGTGAAATAATGCCTTTGCCTGCGAAAGACCGCAAATTAATCATGGTTCGGTTTCAAACAACGATACACGAATAGATTGATGATAATTTAATAGACGCTTAGGTTCCTCGACACGTACCTACATGTTCCGTTCGCTCGCGTTTCTATAAATTACACGCAGAATTCGAGCAAAACTCCGTCGCTCAACATGGTGAATGTCTTTTTAAACGATATATAATCACCGTTCCAAAATAATTCTCCTCGAGCTGCACACCCGATCGATCCCATGGAACAATATAAATTAATTCACGTCTCTGTGTCTCATTTAATTTAAATCCTGGCGAGGATAAATCAGTCCTCATTGTGGCACAGCCACGAATTTCTATAACGAACAGCTGGATAAAATTAAAGCGACTTCCGCTGAATATCCTTGCCGTGAAACCCGAAAAATGTTTGCAAAAATTTATTATTCAGTTTCAGTTCTCTTTTGAAGATTTTAATTTTCGACCGTGTCTCTTAATTAATGTCACATTATTTAATTCAAGTCTGTTGCTTTTCATTCCACTCGTACTTGTCACGCGAAAAAGTTAAGCCATATATAGATTATATTAGACGCATACGGTGCGTCTGTTATACAGCACAACTTGCATAAGACACACGTGGTGCGTCACGTATGTTATACTAACACCAGACATTCACAATATGTATTCTTCGATATTACTTTTCTAGCATAAAACGCACATAATAGTACGCACAAGGTCTATCAACTATCATTTCATATGTATTGCGTAAGACGCACACGGTGTGTCATCAATTACAACATACGAATTGCATAAGACGCATCAGGTGTGTCATCAATTATATACAAATTGCATAAGACGCACCAAGTGCGTCATCAATTATATCGTACGATCTGCATAAGACGCAAAAGGCGCGTCATCTATGATACGAACTGTATAGGACGCACCCGTCGTGTCATCGATTATATCATACGAACTGCATAAGACACAGAAGGTGCGTCATCTATGATACGAATTGGATAAGTCGCACTTGGTGTGTCATCAATTATATAAAAATTGCATAAGACGCACCAGGTGTGTCATCAATTATATCGTACAATCTGCATAAGACGCATAAGGTGCGTCACTTAGTATATCATGAACATACAAGGGAAACAGTAGACGGTCTACGTGAAACGTATCAAGTTTTTCGTTTAGGACGTTGGTTGATGCGGCTATCGGGTTAAGCAAACTTCCGGTAATTTCGTTCATTGTGTACGGGTCACGTTCCAGCCGGGCCAAGACACGATCAGGCCAATCACGACCCAGCCCGGAATCACCTTGATTTTTCGCCTCGGTAGAGCCACCGAAATGCTTCCGGTTGCAGATCTATGCTCGGTGACACGAATTCGCCCCCGTCGGAAAATACGAGCAGGTTGCGCATTTTCGCGGGCTCGACCGTAAATCTTTGTAGCACCGATTTATTTGTTGACGAATTCCGAGAATATTTCGTGCTGTCGATCAATTTCGCTGATTTGTCGATTCGATGAGTCATTACCTTGATTACCGGTGACATAGCAGCGATTGAGGGATGCGTTTTTGGAAATCATTAATGATGGACGTCAATGGTGATTAGTGAAATTCTAATTTCTGAATGCGAAATTATCGAGGAAGAAGTCAAAATATTGTGAAATAATTGAATACATTTATTTTGGAAGTAGATATTTTGTAGAGAAGATGAAGTTTTTGTTAAGATTGCTATTGAGTAGATATTTGTTACAGCTTTGACTGTTTGTACCTGTATCATCACTACTTGTCCGGTAATAATCCGCCCTATTCTACTTGTCTAATCGTAAATCATACTAAGCTATTCGTTTGCCAGCGTATCTGCCTGTTCTACTTGTCTGACCACATATTACCTACCTTCTACTGATATGAACGTTCACTGCACATACGGTGAATCGTTCAAATCTATCACACCACATATCTTTGAAACTATGAGGTCTACGAAAATAATTATTAAATAACAATTACACAAAAGAATCTGTAACATAATATAAATAGTTCTTCACTTGTTCAGATATAACTTTTATCCCTGTAATTTCTTACCAGATTCATGGTAGAATATATGGACACATATTCGTATGAAAACGTCCCAGAAGTTTAGAATTTTATTCAAATCTGAAGCTACCCAAACAATCTGCAATTAGTCACAAGTTGCAAATGTACCAATTGTTTCTGGTTCATTAAATTTCGATAAAATCCTTCGCACATTTACGCTTCCCGAGGCGAACTTCGCAAAGGACGCGTCGGAAAAGAAAATACGCCTCTGCCCGTCGAATTCTCTCGCGCAAATAGCAATCGTTGTATTCCTCGTGCAAACAATCTAACGTTCTCTGCATCGATCGTCTCGAAGATAGAATCGAAGTAGAACGCTGGGTCAGCCGTTATTGTCGCAACACGGTCGGGCAAATAACGCCGGTGCAAAACGCCTCGGCTGCAAATCGCATTAGCAAGTACGCGTCGATCGAGTCAATCGTCGAACGACCGGATCAATATTCAAATTCGTTCGTGTTGACAAACGGATTTACATGCAAACCTGGTCTAGCAGAAGGGGGAGGGGGCAGGAATCGATTAGCGACGCGTTCGCCGCTCGTTGATTGAGCAGAATCGAGAGGCTGTTCGTGCCGGGGCTCTCCTGCCTTTGAAAATCTTCGTCACGATGCGATGTGTGTTAAGTTGACAGGAAATTAGTGCCTGGTTTACATTTTCATTTGCGACGCTTTTGATGCCGAGATATCGACGTGCGATTCGCGGAGCCCGCGATACGGGGCTTGTTGTCACCGCGGGTTTCTGAGCAACAGGTTAGAGATGTTTCTTTTGTGCAAATTATGCGGCGGCTGTGTTTTATGGGGATTCCTCTAACGTTGCATTCTATCGACTCGTAAATGTCGCTACGCTGGAATTTCAAGATTTGAAGATTTTTGGGTTTTTGGAATGTGGAGATTTTGGGACCAGCAGTTGGCGATTTGTAGAGTTTGACCTTTGAAGTTTTGAGACACTTCAGACTTCATAACCTTGTGTTCTTGTGTTGTTTGAAATTTTAGGGATTTGAAACTTTGTGTCCTTTTTTAGACCCTGAGACACTGAGACACCTACACATTTTGACGAGACATTGAGACACTGACAGTCTAAAAGTCTCCATTATTTGATATAACGCTGTTGTTCAAACGTTTGTGCTCATCATATATTCTAGTCATACTAAAAATTACCCTACAAAGACCCATGTGAATATTCGTACCTAAGCCTGTGATACATATCTCAAATTTTCGCCCAGCAACATTATCGAAACGAATCAATTCGCCATTATTATTACTAGCTTTTTACCGTAATCCTTGAATAACGCTTCGGCAGTCCCCCCTATCGAACTCCGAAATTATAGCTCACTGAACTATAAATACAAATCCAGTGCAAGCATTGCATTTCAATTATCTCGATTTCGAATAATTCATAATTTTATCCGTGGCCACAATCGATAAATAGAAAATAACATCCATAGATCGCAACGCCGGATCGTTAAATCGAAAATCAAGGAAAAGTATTAATTACAAAATGTGATAAGGTTATTTATTCGCGTGGTACACCGTTCGCGAGTGACGTTTTAATTAGCGGTCGATAGCAATTAAGCCTCGATTCATGGGAACGAGACCACAGGACCGATTGTTTCGGCTTCGCTATCAACAATATTTTCGAGACTCACAATGCCCTTTGTGCGGTCGGGTTTGATAAATTGCTCGTAGCCTCGCTTGACACGGCCACTCTGGATCGTTTGGTAAATATCAGGCCCGTGGATCTCCCTACAATTTGTTCGATCGTTGTCATTAGGAGCTGCAAAAATACACAGCCGTTTGTTGCGGTTCGATTATGGTGCACATTCACCGCCCGAATTGTTTAATTCCTGATGTATTTAGCAATTCACGTGCAACTCATTTCAGCTACCTAGCCTAATAAACGGTGTCACAATGATTTGGGGACATCAAAATTTTATAACAAGATCATGTGGACCACATGGCTTGTCCAAATTTCTAAAATATATTGAACTTGATTTATAATCAAATTATATCCGAGTCTTGTTTGCTCTGCCTTAATGTTTGCTCAACTACCACGATAAGTGCCAAAAATCTCCGGACCATGCTCACATCGGTTCCAGCAGAGCTTGCTAACCGCATTCGATCGATCCTCAAACGCGTTTCGTCCATTTTGCATTCCAGTTCATCAATTCACCGGATTCGATTAACATGCCGTTCGCTGCTAATTCGACGGCGTCGATTGATAATATTCGAATAAGCGGCGCCATTAGAACAGCACAGCAGCGGTCGGACACGGGCAATACTTTTGCCATCCGTACGCGCGAATATGTAATCAGGCCGGTTGCGAGCGTTTAGAATTACCCGGCCATTGAGATGCAGCCCGCGTGCTCCGTGGCCGACGTTTGTGTAAGAACGCTTCTGAAATGGGGATGAAATGCGAGCTTGCCCTCCGGAAAACGGAGATTCCGACCTGAGAACGTTCCCATTCGTGCATCTCTTGGTCCATTGGTGGAGACTCCCTCTAAAGGGAATGGAAATTTCGTGGGAAAACCAACCGCGAATCCTTTTCTTCGTCGCTGCCATTTGCTTTTCTGATTTTCGGCTCCTGATTATCAAAAGGTTAACTGTTGCCAGGCGAATGCTACGTTAATGTCGGCTTTCAACATTTTGGGCTGATTCTGAGACGTTCAGAATTTCGATTGTTTAGATTCTGAGACTGTGGTTCGTTCAGACTCTGAGACTTTAGCTAGTGAAATAATGAGACATTGAAACATTCAGACATGTGGACATTGAAACGTTCAGACATTGAGGCATTCAGAGATTAAAACATTAAGACATGTGGACATTGAAACGTTCAGACATTGAGGCATTCAGAGATTAAAACATTAAGACATTGAGACATTTAGACATTCAGACATTGAGACATTTAGACATTGAGACATTTAGACATTTAGACATTGAGACATTTAGACATTGAGACATTTAGACATTTAGACATTGAGACATTTAGACATTGAGACATTTAGACATTTAGACATTGAGACATTTAGACATTGAGACATGTAGACATTGAGACAGGTAGACATTGAGACATTTAGACATTGAGGCATTAAGACATTGAAATATGGAGACATCGAGACATTAAGACATTAAGACAGTAAGACAGTGAGATATTGAGACATTGAGACATTGAGACATTAAGACATTAAGACATTAAGACAGTAAGACAGTGAGATATTGAGACATTGAGACATTGAGACATTGAGACATTGAGACATTGAGACATTGGGATAATAAGAAATTGAGGTGAGCCATTAAGACGTTGAGCGAATAAGATAATGAGGTAATGAGGTAGTGAGCCAGTGAGTCATTAGGATATTAAGTTAATGACATAATGTGACATTGAGACATTGAGACACTGTGACATTGAGACATTGACACACTGAGCTATGGAGATGATAAGAAATTGAGGTAGTGAGCCATTAAAACAGTGAGCCAGAAAATGAAGTAATGAGATACTGAGGGTGAGCCATTAGGACATTGAGACATTGAGACATGAGACATCAAAATATTTGAATCTTGTAGTTTCAAGAGCTTGAGACCCCCAGTTCTGCAACTTTGAAGCCTAGTGATTGAAAGTCTATAAAATGTCTCGGTGTATAAAAGTACAGATAAAAAATGGAGAAGTAATCAGACTATCAGTCGATTTCCAGCAGTAGCTCGAACGGAACGCGACGAGTTCTCTCGTCGCCTTATTCACGTTGACCCTAATGCAATTCCAAATAACGCAAGGAGGATTGCTCGAGAGGAACGGAACCACGAAATTGCCAAAGCTATTCCGCGTGAAAATTCCTTAATAACCCGACGATGGCGTAGCTGTTAGCTGGAACGGATTAGAGACGGCTTGATTCGGCCTCGAGATTAACATCGGACATTTTGACAGGGAGCTTAATGAACCGCATTTAAGTAGAGATTGAATTTTAAATTGAACCAGGCAGCTGAAGTTTTTGTTGATGAAGCGTGTTCGGGAAATTGTGATTTAAAAGGAACTTGCTTTAAGTTACGGGGCTGGAGAGGCCTTTTGATTACGGTTAAATGAGTTTCGTGAATAATCGAATCTTTAACATCGATAATTATACCGGAAACTTTAAATGAGACCAATTTTGTGTTCGAGTGTTATTTGGAATTATAAAGTAACGTTTCATTATTAAAGAGAGAAATATTACACCGAAACGTTACACCTCTATGTACAATAATGACGCATTTATGAATTATAAATTTTTGTAATTGTAAATATTATATCATCTTGTAAAATCCTCTAACCTATAAATAATCTAAATCATGAAAATTGTGAAATTGCACATTTAGATGTACACAATCTTGACAAAGTATTGTGTGCATCTGAAATAAAATTGGTTTTGTGCCATATAACGAATATTTTATAAGATTGATAAATGAAAGAAGAGTTTTTGTTTGCGAAGTTAATGTTGAAAATGGAGATAATTAAAGTTTTAAGCGCCGGCAGAGATTTAAAGGTCGACCGTGTGAACTGTGAACTAATGCAATTCCGATGCAATTATCAAAATATCTGCCGCATTCAGAGATAGGGTAACACGTAATTAATGAGCGATAAACGTTCGCGTGATCTAGGGGAAACGGTAAACTTGAACTGCTACCTCAGCGTTACGTAATTAACAGTAAATTCAAATTAGCACGTATTATTGTGCGATTAATATCGACATTGACAGACGTTCCCGCACGACAAACGTCACACCTCGAAACCATACCTGTAATTCCACTTGTAACAATTCGAAACCTATTCAAACAAATATTTTGTACACAGAACTGTGAACTTCTGTGCAATTTTGGGCACCAAAAGTACTCGTTAACAATTTAATTATTATTTAAAAAAATAATCTAAAATGAGAATTGAGAAATTTGACAGCCTATCATTATATTGCCATAGATGTCAAAAATTTGTCTAAATTGCTGAAATATTAGATTGCAAATTTGACAATTTAGAATCTGTAAATTTTCAGAGTTGGATATTGCGAAATTTTTGCAGGAAAAATTTTTTGTTGCGATTGTGCAATATATTTTCTGTCGAAAACAGTCCAATATTGGAAACAAGCATGATAATCAATTGATTTTGCATTTATTAATAATTGGCGATATTTATAGTTGCATCGAATGTACAATCGGGATTTACGAGATATCGTGACAGTATGAAATTGAACAGCTTGAAAATACGTTCTTCGAAATTTCATTTGCCTTGTCGTTCTCATGACAAATAATTTACACGTTGCAGAGTTCCCAACGATATCGGTAAATACCACATCCTAATGATATTAAAGCAGGATAAACCCTGTACATTTCATGATTCGAGTAAAAGCAACAGAGAACGATATTATTTCATCGTAAACAGCGTGCAGAGTTTAATTAACCTTAATTTCAAACGGAATCGAGGAATATAGACGCTTAATTCGAATAATTGTCTCGCGTCGAACGGGAGACGGTATTTGCAAAATTAAACTAACAATCGTTGTAATTCACAATTTGTCTACTGGTCGAATCATTTTGTACGCTGTCAGGTATCTTCCACCTTGTTTTTTTCGCTTCTGCCACTTTTTGTCGCGTTTTCCGATCATTTTTCACGGGAATGTCACTCTCATGGCGTACTCGTCTTAATTGATCGATGGAAACAGCCTCGTCGCACGAAACTTCCAAATCTTTTCCTGTCGAAGTTTTAAAAACTCTGCGCCAGAACTCAGAGCGGGATGTACGATGTCACCGAAGTAGGTAAAACATAACAATGTACATTGTCAACGTCGACAGTATCAAGATTAATTTCAGCAAAAACTTTTGTTAATATTAATTTTGACTTTCATCACCATTAATTTATCAGGCAATATTCAACAAAATAACAACAGATGCAACAATAAAAAGCAAGAGCATCAATGACAAAAAGCTACAAAAACAGTAACAAAAAAATTATCTCAATATCGAGACTCCAAAGCAACATGCTCCTCGACTTCAGCATCATTCACATCAATTAATATCGATCGAGAAAATTAATACCAACAGCAACGTAAATAACAACAGCGCTAAGAAACAGTAATGCAACAGTAATGCAATATCAAGAGCAAAATTGATAAATATTAACAGTACAACAAGAATTAAGGTGAAACAGCAACAAAATGCATTGTAACATTATGACGTTTACAAAGAATAAAAATGTAGAAAAGAATAAATTAAAAAGAAAAGAAATAAATAAAACATAGAAGGTAGACGTGTCTGGAATCAAGCTAAGCCAAAAACTGTCTGCAGCGCAACGAATATTCGCAGAGGAGATGAAATCGTAGCAATTTCCGAGAGATACAAGCAAATTACGAGACAACGGGGCGAAACAGACGGAGACGAGCCGTTATAACAAGTTAATGTTCACAATTTAATATCACGGCAGGAGAAACATTATTAAAAATGTAAAACTGCCGTCGACACGGCCGGAAGTGCGCATAGACAGAAACGTCGAAGCGCGGCTCGCGAAACTGTACCTTTGTTCCCCCGTCGAAACAAGAGTAATTTCGAACGGTCTCGATGCACCGAATCTTCTTACGAAATTAACGGACTAATTAAAAATTTGCTTTACCTTTTCAAATGTTCCATTTAGTTCAATTCAAGATTCAATTTTAATGTGATTGGACTCAATTCAATTTCATGTCAAAATTTGATGCACTTCAGTTTTGGGTAACATGGTTCGATATTATTTAATTTATGATTCAATTTAACATTATTCAATTTTATTCATGATTCAATTTAATGTGATTTGATTTTGTTCAATTATATGTAAAAGTTGTCTCAATTAAATTTCATGTAACTTGACTTGATTCTATTCAATTCAATTCAATTCAATTCAATTCAATTCAATTCATAATTCAATTCAATTCAATTCAATTCAATTCAATTCATAATTCAATTCAATTCAATTCAATTCAATTCATAATTCAATTCAATTCAATTCAATTCAATTCAATTCACAATTCAATTTAACATTATTCAATTCCATGTATCACAATTTGACCAAATTCAATTCCATATAAAATGACACAATCCAATTCAATTCAATTCACAATTCAATTTAATATAATTGAACTTCACGTATCACAATTAGATCCAATTCAAATGCACATAAAAATAACTTGACCTAATTCAATTCCACGTAACATGGCTCAATCTAATTCAATTCAATTCACAATTCAATTTAACATCATTTAGTTTCATGCATCATAAATGAACCCAATTCAACACCACATAACATGGATCAAATTGAATTCAATTCTCGGTTCAATATAATATAATTGAACTAGATCCCCAGTACCCAAAAGTTCAAATGTTTCCCTCTAACATCAAAATGTATGAAAACGATCGATTTCTCCTATTAATTTCCAGGCTAAAATCAGGGAGTACATCCGTCAATTACTCTAGCGTTAAAACGAAGCCGCGTCGCAACGAGTGTGAATTAGAAACGCGATAATGACAAAGCGTGACGTCGACTGATTGTGAATCGGCAAATCGACAAACAGCCCCGGGTGTCGATGACGAACAACTAAAATTACGAGATTGTCGTCGGGGCTGTTCGTTACATTAACGATTAACGCAGCCACGCATTAGTCGCCATCGGCGACTAGTATTTATACTGTACCATTGCGCAGAAACAAATGGATCATTGTTGCCCTCGAATACATTATGATAATGACGGTATATGCTAAACAAGTGTTCGATAACGTACCTTCCTCGGATGCTGGCCTCCGCGATCGATATCCAGTTTATTTGGCCGGTGCTCCTGGATAATTGTAGGTCGAGTGCCGAGGAAGTTCCAGTTGTAAGAGGTTTCACTGTGTTTGTAGGCGAACTTGTGGCTGTGAAAAGAGGAAACTAGGATAATAAGAGAAGTTCGCCTGGATCCCTGAAATTTCGGCTTATAACGATATTTCTGAACGACCAAGATTTCTGCATACAAATTTTACACGCTTAAATTAATTTTCACTAAATGAACATTCATCCTTCAATATCGTCAAATTTGGCAAAAATTATAGATTTATACAAGTCACCAGTTTGAGAATACAATGTATACTGTAGTTACGCATCGCGCGTCCGACAAGTTTGCAGCTGGCGACAACGGTGTCTATATTTTACAGGTCATCGAAACGTAATAGACTGGTGGTGTTTCGTGTCAGTTCGTTTTTGCGGAAATCGGTGAAAATGTAAAAGTTATGGTCCCGGGTATTATTCGACGATCGTTCACGTTCTTATCAGAGTTTCAGCTCACGAATGGCTTGTCTGTCGCGAGATTCGGTTGACGTGTTGTAGAGGGATTCAGAGGAATTACCGTGATCCCGTGCAACATAAAGGATCGGTCAGGTGTACCGATAGCTAATTTCCTCGACATTATCTCTTCGTAGCACGCTTACCACGAACGACAGTCACCGCTTCGAATCTGACGGCTCGCAAAAGCTGCCCAACAACGTTCTATCCCCTATCGAGTGTCTTCTTCCGACAGGATACGCCCTGGAATTATGATTCGAATATCTGAGCGTGCATACTTTCCTTCCTCTTCGTAAATTGCAAGAATTTATTGCCTTCATTTGACTAATGCAGATATTGTTGCAAAGTTTACTTTTATTTAAGGATATCACTTTATGACTGTTTTCTGCAAGCTTTGAGTCTTTGATAGCACAAGTGCCATTTTGCAGGATTTTTATGTCATGAAATTCTATTCGACTTGGTTTCGGAATCCATCTGTCATTGACTATATGTTCGCCATTTTGTGTTACGAATATCGACGAAACATTTACGTGGTCATTTTCAGCACATCTTAAGCTTTACATTGATATGCCACAAGTGCCATTTTGCGGAACTTTTATGTTATATAACTCTATTGAACTTCGTGTGTGTCGAAATCGACTACAGTTTTCGGTAACTGACACTATCGCATTAATACCGTTAAAACATTTATGTGACCATTTCCAGCTAATTTAAACGTGCGATAAATCATAAGTATTATTTTACAGTACATCATCGAATTTAATGAAAATGTTATATCTCGATATATGGCATTTAACACGCAACGAGGCAATATTTCTATCAATGAAACACCAGTATTATTCAGTTGTTCCACGCAATTCAATCACCATCGATAATCTCCTTTCAACCAGCACAATGCAAAGCGTTATCGAGCAGACTCTACCTTCTATGTATGATCGATCAAAGAGAAGTATCGTGAAAATCGCATAATTGTTCCACCGACTGTACATTCCACCCTGTTAGCTGTCTCACGTGTGAATACGTTCTGAGCGATAAGGAGTCTATTATAGCACATTCAATACAATCGCAAGATCGATATGCGATCGATGATGAATTCGATAGCTCTCAATTCATGAACCATCTTGTGTCGATTGAAATTACACAAGACTATATTGTAAGTTGCCAAAGATGTTATGCGTTATATATCCTCGTATTAAATTCCCACGCGTTATATTGCCACTTATTCTATTTCTGTGTGTTATATTGACACACGTTACATCGCCACATGATGGACTTCCACGCGCTAAATTGTCACATGATAGATTTCTACACTTTGAACCATGTAGTGAATTTCCACGCGTTATATTGCCACACGGTAGATCACGCGTTAGATCGCCACACGTTAGATTTCCACAAGTTAAATTGCAGAATACTTTCATGCGACGTACAACTCAGCGTTATACTACCACGCGTTTCACACCCTCGCGTTATATTGCCACACGTTGAAGACCCTGTCCAAATTTGACAAATTTCGAAGTAAAAGACAAAACGATATTATCACAGTTATAAGGATTTACTTCCATAAAAATAATGATATCGAGCAATTCGAAATTCAGTAGTAGTATAAATTAACCCTATTTGTCCACGATATATCGTATCGAAGTGGTATTTCGTTCTCGAAGACCGAGCTCTCATATCGGCCGGGCTTCCCCGTAGAAATATCGCGTTACCAGAAAAATCTCCGCGACAGTGCGATAAATCAGCGGCTAAAGAATCGGCACGCCGGAAAGACGCATATATACGAAGGTTCCATGGTGAACGAAAGAAAATGCTTGGGCCAGATGTGCCGTTTTGGCAAATCGAGAAGGATCAGAACGCCATAGCTCTCGCGCGAACTTGCACAGGGTGTTTCCGAAATGGCGTACCGAAGTTCGATCATATATTTTGTGAAAATGGCTGGCCTTAAGAGACCCCTACGCGCGAAACTCCGGCCCTTAGGTAAATTCAGACGCGTTATATGACCGGGGGGTGTTATTATTCATGAGAAAAATTGAAGGTATCATATTGGATTTACTGTGGGAGGGTGAACGAGTGAGTCACTGAGGTCTTCATTTTGAATATTTATGCTCTTTTCATTGAAAATCTATCTTAGACTGTGACGAGAAAATATAAGATAATATAACAAGGGGGAAAGTAACATAATGACGTAATAGGAATAAATGAGGTATAAAGATATAAAGTGAAAAATGGAGGTATATTTTCATAACCGTGTAATCTTTTATATTTCAAAGTGAATAATAGCGAATTTCGTTGAGATCACAAGATGGCCGCACATATAGTGTTGCCATGACAACAGTATACACAAATGGATGTAACCATGGCAACGGTGTACACAAATAAGTAAATATCACTATATGGTGATACTAATACCATTCAAATATTAATTACATATTTAAATTACGATACATTCTGAAGAAGTATTTTGACCTTGAATATAATATGTGAAAAACTTATTATAAATGATAATTATGCGCAGAAAAGTGATTATATTTCACTGTAACGTGCCTTAATATCGAGTCCAAAATTAATTAATATCTGACCAACTGCACTAACAAGAATCTAGCACTAATAATAAATCCTACACTTTCTCACTACTTCGAAATATAGAACATAAACGTTTCGTAAGAATTCACAGTCCACTAACAACCGATAAATTTCAGCGTCTTTGTAACAAAAGGCTGGCAAAATATTGTTACACATATTACACATTCGCGTGTCCTGCCGGAAACACGGAAACGCTATCACCAGTGTAGGATATCACGATTCGTCGGATCGTTGGCGAGGAAACGAGATGGGCAAAGGGTGAAAAAAGAGAAAAAGGAGAAAAATCGAGCGTCTGCGAGCCATTTCGCCGTACAAAACCGCGTACACACGGCGATGTTTCGTCGGTAAATCTTTGAAGCGCGGCTTGACAAAGGCAGAGACACGAAACGGTGCACGGTTGGCAGCCGGGCGTGGTATAAAAGGCAAGAAACAGCGGCGGGAAGGAAGAATAGGGCTACACATAGGGGAAAAAAGCCGTGGGAAGAGAAGGAAATGGGGATAGTGGAAGGGGGGATGGTTCACCTACTGCCTATCTCTCCTTTCAATAAGATTCCGCGTGAACGGTGGCTCATGCCAGACGCGAAGTCATGTCGGCATATTGAGAATTCGAGCTGGCTTCTCGGATCTCTTCGTCCTTCTCTTTCCATTCTTCTACAGGTCGCTTCAAAAAATATGTTCACCCAAAAAAACACTTAGGAACCCACCCTTACTGCTCCCATACTGTTACTACCTCTACAAATCTTCCTTTTGACATCATAACACACAGGGTGCATTTTCAACCCCTTAAAACTTATCATAAAATATATATCGTACATATTGACATTATAACCAAGTATTTTCTGAATTGTAAAAAATATCCTACGTCACAGAATGCTGTCTATAAATATAAAACTTAGTGTAATAATACTATTATTCGTATAAGTACTTATATTGCATTTGAACTTGCAAGCATTTAAATAGCACAGGACTAGGTCCATAAATTAAACACATGCGACACTAACGGTGAGCGCATGAATTAATAAAAATGGCCGACACGTGTGTACCTTGAGCGTCGTAAACAAACGTGATCTACCTTATTTACGACGAAGCGAAAATATTTTATGGCTAAGTAAAAGAAGCAAAACTGCTTTCAGCAAGGTTGTACATCATTTTAATTATTTTATACAATCTGCTTTGATTTTTCGTCGAAAGTAGTCCCGTATCATAATCATTTCATGAGCTACGGTAGATTTCTTTTTCAGCGGCAAATAGTACTAAGTCGAGAGAGATCGATAGTGATTTTTAGACTTCTCCTTGGAATCGCCTCTTCCATTATTTACCCCATGATAACTCGGCATCGTTTGCACAGGGAAATCGAAAATTTTCCTCGCTCCGTCGACCGTATCTTGCCGGCAAATAAATTCCGAGCATTAAATCATAATCCACGCGGAAGTATCATGTATACACGAAAGAGATACGCTGTTTACCCGAAAGAAAGGGCGGTTTACGTTTTTCGAACGGATAAATTTTAAGCGAAACTATCGATGTAAAAATCTTACGCGGCATTTCGGACCACTGGTGACGTCGTAAAAATCCAATGACGAGTTCCGCTTAGGAATTCTTCGATTTAAGGATCGAGGAATATACGGGCTATAAATGCGATGAACACGCTCTTATTTATTTAACAACCCTCCAAATTACCATTTTATCGAAATAAATGCCCGTTTTATACGAAATCGATAGCTAGATGTGCTATTTTATACATTGTGTTTAATTTATTACGTTATCATTTTGCAGCTTACAAACTGAAATATTTAATGATGAATGTTTCATCTTGAAATTTTGTCGAAAAATTTAGGATAAAAAACTTTAAATATTTTCCACTGAAATAATTACTATATCACATTAACATTCCCATCAACTTTATTTGAGAAGAAATTCAAATCCGAGTATGTAATATTACACATTTCACATATGCGACAATATTCACATATGGTAGCCTGGGACCCAACGTGTTAAATGATGTTATTCGTTCCAAAAAATTATTTTACATTGACAGGGTCGAATTTGGCACTATAGATTAATGAAGCAAAATTACAAAATTTAACATAAAATTTGAAAACTCAGATATTTTCAACTTTGTGTCTGAAATGATATTTCTTCAAATCTTTCTAGTCACGAATTTGTTAATTAGGCAAAATCATTTCATTCGGTTTTTCTCAGTCGGAGCGATTGTATTCTAATTTGCGTTTGTTAATACAAGCTTCATTAGACCGATACGACGGAATCGCGTGTCGACAGTGGCGCGCGAAGAAGGATGATCCCAAATAAGGAAGCAATTCCAGGTCTAATGAGTCCTCGAAGGTAATCCTGAGTTCTGAGCGAACAGAGATTTACGAGCAAGTTGCCTAACTGAACTTCACCAACGTGCGCCAACTACCAACTCGTTTACGTGATCGTCTTTGCGCATACATGAATACTAAAGAAGCATGCATGACGCGGAGTGAGACTTATGATTACTTATAGAACACGAAGAATGTGCACGAAGAATGTGTGTACTCAGACAGATCCGCAACTTCAACAGTCGAACTTGTTTGGTTACTTTACACTTTGTTAACTGAAACGACAGAAATTTGCACAGGAAAATGTGAGATAACCGTCATCTCTCATGCATGCGATATATCGAGGTGATAGATTTAGGTCGACTTTTGGGTAGAGATGACAACAATGTAATTATATATAATTTCAGTAGTGTAATATTGTAATGATTTACTGTTTGTGACACATCCCTTTGTGGTATCACATGTGGTATCACATACTTACACAATAACTCTATATAATACTATTGCACAGTAACAGTGTACGTAACATTGTATATAGCAAAACAATATTATACATAGCGAAAGTTATATTACTATATTGTGGACTATAGTGAATTGCAATTTGCAGTTACACAATACAATTTGAGTACATGGCCATCATTCGACCTTTCAAATACCACGAAGTTGGCCGTAGCCGTTATCGTATCATTTGCACACTGGTGCAGCGGCGTTACACAACCCAATTCCTGAAAAGCCCTCGAAACAATCGTCATGCCCTCGAAACAACCGTCGTGCCCTCGTCAAAGCTCCGATCCTCAAAACGTTCTATCCCATCATCAAGCGATAGACCAACATCTCGAGCATTTTTGCCGGTCGGGCCAAATGAAATTTCGTTGAATTCCGCGTGAAGGAGCCCAGAGCTGACGAGCCCTCGACGAGCAGTTCGCGAGCCCCAAGTGGAGGGCTGGGTTAAGCTTCGAGTCTATCGGCCGTTACATATCGAGCATACGCCGGAAACGGTGTTAGCGTTACGCTGAGAGGATTATGTCCTGTTCCAGTAACGGCGTACCTGAACACAGGGACCGTTCAACCCTCTCCTCGCGTCTGTGTTCCATGCAAATGCACCCTGCTGCAGGTAATGCCGCTGACGACCGGCGAAATAGTTTTCCGATACGATCGCGTTTTTACGCGGCCTCCGAAATTCCCCGACGATCCGGCGAGAATTTTATAACGAGACGATGGAGATACGGTTTCGTAGTCAAATAATTACCAGTTAAGGAAATTGATATGTGCGGTGACTTGTAAGGCTTGTGATCGATAGACGACCTGATAGTCGATTGGCTTGCAAGGCTTCGGGTGAAAGTTGATCTCTAATCGATTTTTACCATGCACCGGGTGACCACTGTGATAAAATCTTTCGACGGTGATAACTGTTCAAATTTTTAGATAACAATTCTTTATAATACTCGGATTTCAAGTTATTGTCCTAACTTGGAGAACCTGTATGAAGGGAATTTTGATTCTGTCCTATATGGAAGATATTTTGAGGTAACAGCTTATCTAAGGGTTTATCTAAAAGATAACAACTTATTTGTCGGAATCGAAGAGCATCGAACAAGACGAAGCTCATATCCTGCGGAGATGATCATATTCCCCATAAACCTGAATACGAGCAGCATTGTCAACAACAGGAAACGTATAGGTCCGAGGTAGCTGGCGGTATATTCGACCTAATCAAAGTTTAATCTGCTCAGCCTACCACGTCGGCTACGTGTTTACATCTAAAGGTACATCCAGTATATTGAGGATATGTGTTAGGCCAAACCCGAGAGAGATCTTCAGGTAATGGAAATTGGAACGAGCACCCTCTCCATGGGTGCCGGTATTCCTTTCAAGTCGGTACCAACCACACTCTATTCCATCTGGCAGCTTTCACACGGAATAAAAGGAAATCTAGCTGGGAATCGATTTATATCTCGATCGTTTTTATTCTACCTTCATCAGATCAAAATATTGAAATATAATAGAATCTCGTTATACCGCCGTCGACTGGTGATACGGAACAAATTGCCGAAATACGAAATTGAGCGGAAAGCTGAGCTGGTTTGTGATATAATGCGTGGTGATATTACTGGGGAATACTGTATGAGGTGGTATGAAGTGGTACAAGCTGATGCGTGGTGATTCGATGTGATGTACAATGTACAATATATCGCTTTTACAATGTGTCGAACACAGTTAAATAGCGCTTGGTAATTCACCATGTTCATATACAGTGTGTGGTGTATCACCAATACAATGCGTAGACCAATATATGGCTATTACAACGCCTGGTAATTTTACAAGACCTACAACACGTGATAGATCAATATATGGCTATTGGAACGCTTGGTAATCTAATAAGACTGTACAATGCGTGGTAGACTAATATATCGCTATTGGAACGCGTGGTAATCCTACAAGACCATATGTGGCGCGTGGTGATTTGATGTGACGTCATACAACGCGTGGTAGATCAATATATGGCTATTGGAGCACTTGGTAATCTAATAAGACCAGATACAACGCGTGGTAGACTAATATATCGCTATCGAAACGCGTGGTAATCCAACAAGACCATATGTGGCGCGTGGTGACTCGTGTGACGTCATACAACGCGTGGTAGTGCAGTGCATCAACATCACAACGCGTGGTAATCTAAATGCATCAGTATATCACGCGTGGTAATTAAATATATTACTGTTGTGGCGCGTGGTGATTCGACGCGTTACTAACAACGCGTGGTGATCCATCAGGGCCATATACGACGCGCGGTAATCCGGCGTGACGTTATACAGCGAGTATTAATCCAACGTAGACCATTCTCCGTCACCACAAAAAGCCTTCTAATGCAAATAACATGTCACAAAGTAACTAAAATCAAGCAGTAAATCTGACTAGAGAAATGATTTTGTTATAATCCCCCGGTAAAATCATAAATATTGGCAGCCGCTTGATAACAGTTCGACGATAATCGTTAAGCAGTTTACGTGCTCATCGTATCCCGTTCGATTACGAGAGAATCGGTCCGCTCAAACTCATCGCCAGCAGCCGGAAGTTCGTAATTATATTCCGGGCAACTTTGCGCAAAGTTGGCGGCTCGAAGGGAAAGTTTCGCGATGCCTAAGAAAATTTTACGCCCGACGGGATACACCCAGCCAGAATAATCGATCGATTCCGGATAAACTACGATATAAAGGACTACACCGGCTAAACAGAACAAGTATGTGTTAAGTAATTACCGGTTGTGAGAGTGTTACGTACACCAGCCAACCCTGGATCGTTCATCCACTTCTCTATCCTATTAACAACCTTCGTTAACCTGATCTTATATCGCATTAAATCGGGAATTTTCATCCCTATACTTTGTAACAACATTCTCTCTCCTCACTCTCGCTACTTACTGCAAATACTTTCTGTTCATTAGTTTATCTTTTGTAAATATAACATTTTCATGATATTTAAATAATTGTTATTTTGTACCAGGTTTCTGTTAAAATAAGGATTTAATGACGAGACAGGTAGGCTGCAGTGTTTTAGTGTCAAGTTAGACACGCACACCAAAATGGTTGACTCTGAAACAAAATGGCCGACATTGATCATCTATCTCTAAACGAATGTTGTACATTACGACTCTGTTATGGCTAATAAAGATTTCATCAAACAGATTTACCTTTAAAAAACATAGATAGCTACCATTTTAACCGTAGCTCAGTTATCTGAAATTGAAAACGGTGTCCATCGCGAAAGTTCGATTATTCCCTACCGAATTATTATTGCTGTCTACCTGAACATCGAAACGTAACGTCAGTTTATCAGCTGCGACATCGACGTAACGATAGTTGTCGACGGGGGGTACATTTTAATTGCATCGCGATGAGAATTCATTTTTTTAACGGTTACCGAATTTCGAACCACCCCCTTCAGTGTCCCGCACGATCGACGAAACGTACAAATGGATATCGGCTGTTATCCATCTGTGTTCGTTTCGAAAATGGAAAAAGGAGGAAAAACAATAGTTGATCGATCCAGCCGGCACGGAAATACATTTTTATTATTGGCTCGACACCTCGAGCGTGTAGTGACTCCGGCCAAATTTCTTTCGCGATCCGGCCGAACGTTTTCGCTCAATGAAAACACCCCCGGCGCTTTATAATATCAACATCGATCGCTTTGTCACGTTCCGACGTTCGAACTCTATTTTTCCTGCATGATATTTAACCGACGGGGTCATTTTTGGCCCGTTACTAAAGATTTGCTACAAATATTTGCTTTCTGACACCATTATTCAATATTTAAGTACAGTCATATAATTGTATTACAAATAAAATGTAAATTCAGTGGAAGATGTATATTTCATAATAAGCTCTATTCTGCATATTTAATAATATTCTTCTACCTCATCACTTTTAATAAATGTCACATATACATACATGAATTAAATATTATAATATTACAGATGTACATTTATGTAAAATATTACACTTTCTACATATAAGTAATACAACTTACATGTATGAATAATTTCATGTTCTATTATGATTAATTTATGTTCAATTAAATTTTACATATGAATAATATATGCACACATGTACATATTATTAATTATGCTTTGTATACATATTAATTATATCATGTACATATTAACTATTTATCTGCATATGGTATGCACATATATTACACACATATTAATTAGTTATACATTGTCCACATATGGTATACACATATATTATGCACATATTAATTATTTATATATTGTCCACATATGGTATGCACATATATTATGCACATATTAATTATTCATATATTATACACATATGAATTAATCATATGTTATGTACATGTATAATGTACATACAATATAATGATTAATACTGTACATATTGAACAGGAATATTAATTACTGTAAAGTATAAATTGAAGAGCATTGGTGAACGATAAAAGGAAACGTTTTGATAGTCAAGAAAGGTGATTGAAAATAATCGATTTCATCAGCAATATGCCAGAGGAAAGTGAAGCAACGAAGTTTGAACGTAACGCGATTTCTTCACGCGATTATGCCGGACAAAATTCTTTTGAAACTTTATAACGATCAGTGAAACTGAGTTTCGACCGGGCAGCTTTCCTAACTCGCCATTTAACACGCTGCAGAATGCTTTCGCGAAAGTTATTCGTTGAAACTTCAGCAACGACGTGACAACGACGGTTTCGCTGTACCGGCTTCTTCTGATTCTTAAGAAAGCTTGTTTTCTTCGCGGATAAATAACGACTTTGCGCGAAACGTGTTCCTGGTATCAAGAAAATTGCGCGCGAACTTATTTACCGACTAAAATTGATTCGAACCCTGTGCAACGTTGTTTACGTTAACAATTCTTGTAACACATTTCCACGAAGTACATTTCACAAATTTTCGCGAAGTCCACTGCACAAATTTACTGTACAATCGTACGACTCTTTTGCTGACTGAAATTTTTACTGGTAAAAACACTTAACGAAATAAAACGTAGAAGCTTTATATTAGCTTTTCTTACATAAGAAGCGTATTTTCGTACCAAGTTCTTGAATATTGCTAAAAAAGTTATGACTTCAATACAGCAAAGGAAGCTGCTATTTTAATGAAAGAATTTAAAAATTGCAATGAAAGTTGTTGTTATAATTCAAGAACTCTAAAAATCCTGCTTCAATTTAAACTTTGCAATAAAGGTGAATGCAAGAATTTAAAAAATTGTAATTTAAATATTCGAAGTTGTAATGCTGAATAAAATATGGCAAATGAGAATCGACCAACAATTTCTGCCAGAAGTGTCCGAAACTTATGCGAAATGGAGTTCGAAGATCGAAGGTTTCATGATCGACAGTTCGCCGTTTTAGGACACGCGGTATAAGACCGAAGGGGGAAGGGTGAAGTTGACCATCGGCAAAGTTAAACGGGAAGTTCGGAAAGTTTACGAGACGTTCGCGTATTTGTCGAGGGATTCTGGGTCGCCGAGGTGGGACAGGTTAAACCAAGAAGCAACCCTTCGCCCGGAATTCGACCTGAACCTTCGTCCTGGCCTCAAATCGGAAGTTATCGGACTCTAGGGAGTGAAGTGCAGTAACTACCGTGGAATTGCGACGACCCGATGATCACCTGTGAAACTCGAACCAGTCTATACAGTTCGCATGCCACAGGACTGATAGTGCGCTGAAAAAGGGGCTGTGATTGAAGTTGAAATTCTTCGTCTTACATTTTCAGGGTTGTGAAATTAACTATAGTTGTCATCTGCAATGATCAGATCGAAAGATACGGAATTTTCGAAGTCTTTGAATTTTTAGTATTCGTTTTTTAGTGGACGAAGTGTGCTTTAATATTTCACATGTGACCGCAGCTGTAATTTCAGTTAAATTAATTATTTATAGGAAAGATTGAAAACATGTTGACAATGTTGAAAACTTTGATATAAATTCTGACAATGATATACACTAACAGTTTAAAGGGTGAGATTGAAAGATTTATACGTGTTCTTGTCTCGATCTCATATGTGACATATGTGACTGGCGTTGCATATTGAGGTAAATTATTTATAGGAAAATCATGTGAAAGTTTAAGGTCTCTTACTGTTGACAATGATATACACTAACAGATCAAAAGATAAAATTAAAAGATGTGTCCTTGTTATGTCATGTGTGGCATATGTGACATATGTGATCACCACTGCAAGTTCAGATAAATTAATAATTTATTGGAAAAGTGAACGAAAGTTTGGGATCTCCTAATGTTGACAATAATATACATTAACAAATTAAAAGACGAAGTATATTTATTTTCAGTAATCTGTATTAGAGTGTGTCTGACCACATATGTCACATTTCACTATGTAGACCTATGTACGTGTACCACATGTCCAACGACATCAAACGCTTCAGAACACTGAGAACTCCACGTAAAATAGCGAAATAACATAATTGAGAAGTAGAATAATAAAATTGAATGGTAGAATAATAAAAATTGAATGGTAAAATATTGTGTAACGTGCAGTTGTGACAGAAAACGTCTGAGCGAGGGTATTTTATTACTTCTTTCGTAATCGTGAATGGAAATTGTGGGTGTACCGATCCATTTCTCGTCGATTAATCATTGTCAACCACGATTCGTTTCCTGTCTCCGCCCAGCACACTAAATTCGGACCAGACACTGTCAATGAAAAGCAAATTGACGATCATGGTATAACTTTGACTCTTGCCCTGCTGCTGACGATTAATGGGTCAGTTGCTCCATTTTCGGCCTAGTAATAAACTGACGATTAACTCGTGTCTTTTGATCCTATTCTTGTCTGCTAACTCGTTATTGTTCAATGTTAACATTTTCTTGCAAATTGTACATTATCAGAAATTTTTATGCATACGATTTAAGAACAAAATATTACCGAGGATAACTGTATTAACAGAAATATTTACAAGTTTGCATTAATATTGAGGTTACTTAACATCTTTGTCGATTGTTCTTATTTAAAAAGATTATTGATATTATTTTTGTTATAACAGTCCTTCATTTCACATTTTTTTTAAAGAGTTTAAAAAGAGTATTGTTTTGAACTATGCATTTTTATGTGTAATATAAATAAATAAGAATGAGAAGGAAAAATTGAATCACGAACCACACTGAACTGTTGTGAAATAGTATATTAAACATACCAAGCATACCGAGGTGAATATCAAACTTTAAAATACCGAAAGCCTGAATTATTCAATGATTAATCTAACGCAAACACCGAAGCATCTCCCGACAACTCAAACACGATAATTTCCTGAATTTAACAATCCGTTCGAAAATTGTGGTCGATCGAAGGAAATCAATATCACGAATAATGCAACCTTCCCAGCAGCGAAGAAATCGCGAAGAAATCCTTTTGTACCCGGAATCTCTTCAATTATTCCATCCCTCGAGCGATTGTCTCAATCAGGTTAAGTGGATCCCAGGATCTTGCGGAAGAGAGGAGAGCTTCCTGTAATTTCTAACGTCCCGAAGAAACGTCGTCAGCAATTTGCCCGGAATGTTTAAAAAAAATCGCGCCCAGGTTTTTGCGACCCGTTCGATTTCTCCGTTTTACACATGGCTGAGAATATCGTGGTAAAAGTTGAACGAGTAGAGGATGGCCGGATAATTCGACTAACAGCTTCTATACGAGGAAGCCGCGGGAACCGAGCCAAACCGGAAATCCGCGCCTTCGAGATCCACCAGCGAGATTGCGAAGTGATCCAATAAGACTGCGAACATTTTTCCCTTCTCTTTTCTGCTTCGCGAAAATGTACCTACAGGGTGTAAATAACTTTGTTAACAGACGTTCGAATATATTTGCCGAACTTAATCGGACACACTTGTCACAAAATGGTGACTGAAAACATATAGGAACATGTGAAGCACCCTCTTCGTTTGTATAATTTTTCAAATTT
Organism: Megachile willughbiella; assembly: GCA_945859595.2. Classification (NCBI taxonomy): domain Eukaryota; kingdom Metazoa; phylum Arthropoda; class Insecta; order Hymenoptera; family Megachilidae; genus Megachile; species Megachile willughbiella. Next base: position 9,430,685 of record OX243807.1, read on the forward strand.
TATATTTCACCCCTTACAATATTCATGTGTCCACATGTGTGTCCACACGTGACGCACTCACGCTACAACTGTGACACGAATTTTGAATACCCTTCATTTTAAGTCCAAGTTAGTCAAGGATTAAATACATTGACATAACATTTCAAATTTCTTTCTCTTAATATAATTGGCTAGTCCCATCTGACGCACCTGACAGATAAGTCATAAAGCAAGATTGATCGAAAATTGTCAGTATGGTATAATAGCATCTCAGTACGTTCTCATGAGCATCGAGTGTTTGAAAGGAAAAAGGTGGAACCGAAAGGAAGAAATGGAGCTAGGAAGGCAAACATAGAGGGACGATAGAGAGGTACACGGACAGTAATTGCACGTCATTGTAGCGGAATTCCGCTTAATCCGTTAATCTGTCGGACGTGGCTGGTCCTGAACGGTTTACACGTTTGCGTTAATCCGGTAGGAAGTTTCTAGCGGCGGCCGTGTAAAAGCGGCTCGTAATTTGTAAGTGACACAGAGACCTCGAGGACATACACGCAGGCCACGTGCACGCCAACCGATACGTGTCACTCCGTTCCGCCAGGATTAATCGCAGACTCTGTGTAAATTAGCCTTGATCCTACCGATTCGATAAGAATGATCGAGCTGTCTACGGATCCGTTGAATCTAATCAACGACAGATTAACACGTTCAGCGTCACCGCAGAAATTGCTACGTTTACCGTCACACTTCACGATATTGATCTTCCAATGCCATTTGATTTCTTACATATATGATTTGCTGTTGTTTTTCAAATTTATGTTTTCTGATCATCATTTCGCTGTTCTATTAAGTTAATAATATCCTTAGTTAAGATATCGCTAAAAAATTTGCTGTTAGACAACTTCAGCTATTTGAGATTTTTAATTTGTCCATTATCGATATTCTAATCTTTCAAATTTTAAAGTGTTCTGATAACTAAATTCTTATGTTGCCAAATGTACAAATGATTAAACAATGTCTCTAAACATCTGAACGGGTTCGAAATGTCCCAATGTCCAAATTACCTGACCTCAAAGCCTAAAAATGTGAAAGTATTTCCAAATATCTGCAATACAATACCTAAATGTTCTCAAGCGTAAAAATTGAAAAGTCTCGAAATGTAGCAACATAGTTCGCAGACCGTATGGTTAACTGAATTGGGGAACATTTAATTCACCGAAGCGTAGATAGTTTTACAATGACGTCAAACAGTTGGACAGACCGGGTGGAGTGGTCTGGTCTGGCTGTGACGAAAGGATGACAACCAGCATCGTTAATGGAATTCCGTAGTTTCACGTGGAACGGTCGGGGCCGAGTGAATCAAAGCGGCCGTGAGGTCGCTCGTTGACATGACAATTGCACCAATCATCGATGCATGAATCACGGACAATCCACTTTGCCAGGTCGTAGCTGCTAGTTGTGTCATCGTCGACGTCGCTGGCGTCGTCGTCGTCGTCGTCGTCGTGGTGTTACGTCGAGCCTCGTTACGCGTTGCCGTCACGTTGCGGAAAATTCGATATCGACCCTTCTTGCTTCTCCGCGATGCTGCGTGATCCGCAACCTTATACCCTCGCTTCCATTGTGAATCTACCAAATCATCGATCGTACCTATGGGATTTTCGAGATATTCCATTGAAATGTGACTCGACTTTTTGTGTAACTGATCTACGTATGCAGATATAATGGCGGGTGGAGATACGGGGTAATTTGATACGTTGTTATTTGAATAATGATGCTATAACACCTGGTGATTCTAGTTTTGGCGATTTGAAGTTGGACGCTTTGTGAGTCTACAGTTCAGCGAGGGACTATTCAATGCGTGGTGATTTTATTTGTGATTCTGGTATGTGGTGAGTCCGTATGTGATTATTCGGTGATAGGTAGTACCACTTGTGGTGATCCAACACGTGGTAATTCAATAAGTGGTGACTCAACGCATAGTGATTCGACGCGTGGGAACTCGACGCATAGTAATTCGACGCGTGACAATTCAACGCGTGGTAATTCTACACGTGGTAATTCGACGCGTGGGAATTCGACGAGTGGTAATTCGACGCGTGACAATTCAACGCGTGGTAATTCGATATGTAGTAATTCGACGCGTGGTAATTCGACGCGTGGGAATTCGACGAGTGGTAATTCGACGCGTGACAATTCAACGCGTGGTAATTCGATATGTAGTAATTCGACGCGTGGTAATTCTACACGTGGTAATTCGACGCGTGACAATTCAACGCGTGGTAATTCGACGCGTGGGAATTCGACGAGTGGTAATTCGACGCGTGACAATTCAACGCGTGGTAATTCGATATGTAGTAATTCGACGCGTGGTAATTCGACGCGTGGTAATTCGACGCGTGGGAATTCGACGCGTAGGAATTCGACGCGTAGGAATTCGACGCGTGGTAATTCGACGCGTGGGAATTCGACGCGTGACAATTCGACGCGTGACAATTCGACGCGTGACAATTCGACGCGTGACAATTCGACGCGTGACAATTCGACGCGTGACAATTCGACGCATGACAATTCGACGCGTAGTAATTCGACACGTGGCGATTCGGGACATGGTAATTCGACGCGTGGTGTCCCAACGCGTGGTAATTCGAAGCGTGGTGTCCCAACGCGTGGTAATTCGAAGCCTGGTGACCCAACGCGTGGTAATTCGACGCGTAGTAATTCGATACTCAGTGATTCAAAGCGTGGTAATTCAACACGTGGTGACCCAACGCGTGGTAATCCGACGTGTAGTAATCCAATTCGTGGTGACTCAACGCGTGGTTAATTTAATACGTGGTGATTCAACATACCACTCTTCAACGCACAATAATTCAATACCGAGTGATCAAGCACGTGGTACTTGTATGCACAGTTCTTTATTGCGTCACTATTTCACATATAATAATTCAGCACATGATGTGTGTCTATCAAATGCTCAGTAATTAAACTATTACAAAATTTCCAAAATATCAAACATTCCAGTGTCTGTATTTAGAAGTTCAAAAATATGTTAATATAGAAACATAGAAATTTAGGAATCTGGGTTGTTGTTAATTAGAGATAGAGTGAGAAGTAATGAACGTTAGTACGTGGCAGGCCAAATAACATTCTTCCCTTTACACATTTGCAAATGTACTTGTACGCGATAATTAGTAGCAGAGAAATGACTAGAATAGCATGAAATTGTTGGAAGACTAAATGGGGCACATCCGCTCATACTTGTCCCGTTTGACCGGCAGACGAACCGCTTGTTATCCTATTACCTGGATTATATTGTTTTATGCGAGGTCGAGGCTCGCCGGCTCGCCCGTCGGATTATATTGCAGCACATTGATCGATACTAACTTCGACCGTGGGTTTCGTACGCGGATAATGGAAAATGAAAGGGGATATGGTGTCTGTTTCGACGAAAAAAAATAAGTGGATAACGAAAAAACTATTGTGTAATGTGCCTCATTGTTACGTGAACAATGCAGTTTTATATTATTTATTTTCTTTCTCGTTCAATCTTCTTCTATAATGCATTTTGCGTCGGATAAAAGTCCCGGAGAGAAATTAAAAATGTCCCTTAAAAATGAACCCTTCCCTTATAAATGAATATGATCTTTTGAAACGTGCTCATAAAATACATTCTAGCTTATTGAACTGTCGGTATCGTTTTGAATAAAGCAGTACACGGTATTGGCCGAAAGCACAGGGAATTGTTGAGAGGATTTAGCTAGCAGTAATCGTTGTTAATTACTCTTATCGAATTGGCAGCATAATTTACGGTAGTCTTAGTTTAATCCGTGGTAGCTGACACATTGCCTCGTATCTACTGTTTGCCTAAGATATCTGCGAAACAGCAATCCTTTTGTGATTTGTGTGCCTGGATTAGATTGCCCATTATTGTATATCGTAGAAAATTAGCACAAACGTAGAATCACGAACAGTTGTAACGCTTTCATAATCAACTAATGTATTCAATCTGTATCATTGGAACTCCGGTTATGCAATGAACGTAGCAGTCGTTGCGTAATTTACGAAGACGCATTCGGAATTTCAAAAGACTTAAAATCCATCTAGGTATGTCCTATCTCGATGAATCTGTTATCCGACGATTCCCAAGCATCCAGTGTAAACAATCGTTGTTTACTTCGGGAAGTTTGGAAACTCAAATCGCTCCCAAGTTGGCATTTAAACTTCGCGAGGACAGATTGAAAGTTGCCGTCGATTTTGGGGCTTACGTGAGCTTCGATCTGTACACTCGTTAAAGTCGCGCAACTCACACACGCACACTGGGTTAGAAGCGTACAGGATTCCGAAGGATTAAAACAAGTGAAAATAAACAGAACGGTTGATGAATTATTACCGTTTATATTCAATGTTCTATTTGTTTCACGTAATTCCTTCATGTTGGGAACCAACGAACAAATCAGTAGTTTAGACTCCAAAGTGAACAATATGATCATAAAAGTAAAGTGGGGCGGTAGGTAGTGTGAAATGAAGTAGAATGTGACATTACCAGACAAGTGTACGTAGATAGGGTGTCAGACAAGTAGAATAAGACATCACTTATCATGGGTTGTCAGACAAGTGGATTATATCTGCGTAAGATATCACAGGTGGTCAGACAAGTAGAATAAGACATATCACTTTATCATAGGTGGTCAGACAAGTAGAGTAAGGCACATTACTTATCACAGGTGGTCAGACAAGTAGAATAAGACATACCACTTATCATAGGTGGTCAGACAAGTAGAGTAAGGCACATCACTTATCACAGGTGGTCAGACAAGTAGAATAAGACATACCACTTATCATGGGTGGTCAGACAAGTAAAATAGGGCACACCGCTCATCATAGATGGTCAGACAAGTAGAATAAGACACACTCCTTATCGTAGGTGGTCAGACAAGTAGAATAAGACAGTCTAGTATCACGTTACTCAAACTAGTAGAGCAAGACAGTGTCTAATATCAAATACTCATCAGACAATTACCTAAGGGTATCATTTTATTGCACCTAGTCAGACCAGTAGAATAAGACAATATATGATATAATCATTGCAAGCCCAATACAATAATATAATGAACATTCTAGCAAGTAGTCTAAGACAATCTTTAGTCAGAGGAGTAAAAACAAACATCATATATTTTTCCTAGTAGAAGAGTTCCACATGTGGTCAGTCAGTGATCAACTTAATTATCCTTTTTTCCATGAGTACGTTATATTTACTGAAACAGGTACCCACGCAGATATTCTTCGAAATCAGCAATTTATTTTCACTTTCCATAAAACATTCTGACCCATGAACTCCATTACCTTTGCAAACAAAATCCGAAGCCGAAATCAATCCATTGTTCAAGCAAATATTTATTTCCTCCATCAGCCGGATGATCCGCAGAAATAAAACGCGCGTTTCGAAAACAACGGCGATTAATTACACCTTTCGGCGAAACGCGGTTTAATGCAAAAATAAGGGGAAAAACAAGGGAAGTAACACGATCGGAAATTGTACGGGATATCAAGGGTGGCTGAGGGATCGAGAATAATTTCCGTGTCACCTATCGGCCCGGTCATATTTCCAACGGGGACGATGAAACATTTTCGACCGCACAATTTAGCGATTGTTTCCCGCTTCGTTATAACACGGGCTTTGTTAATTTAAACGGCCACGGGACGCGACAGGACGTGTACCGCCTCTGTAATTCTGAATCGTGCGAAAATTGCGTACAGAGACACGCGGAATTTCGACGGTGCGGCCGGCTCGAATTGAATGTGTATCCTAATCAAAAGGATCGCCGCTACGATTTTATCGAGTTGCTCGCTAAAGCGATCGCATTCGATACGCACGGACGACAGCGGCTAATTATGGAACCCCGCGATCAAACGACACATTTCCATGCCGCATATTTCGTGTACACGAACGTTGTCGCTAAATGTTTGCCTGGAAAAATATTTGCCATGATACGCGCAGCTGGTCAAAGCACAATGTAATAAAAATTTAAATAACGTCGATAACGTTAAAGCAACATCAATTTTGGTATACTCGTTTCACTTTTTCGAGAAAATTTTCGAATATTCGCTGCAAATAATTTACTCTCAGGACGCACCCGGTGCGTCATATAGGTAATCACGAAAAGAGAAATAAGAAATTCTGAAGTTATCGAGTTTAAAGTTATTTGAAATGCAAAATGAGCGTACTGTGTTTTATTTAAAAATATGCGAGATGTATCAGGTGTAATAACTTTTTGACTATCTAGTATAAAAATAATGGAGCGTCGTTACGAACGACGAAACTGATTTCCCCTAGATGCATATGCTTACGAAATATGCGGTATCATTCATGCACATGACGTTCAAGTGGAATATGCAAAGCGCGAATTATGCAAAATGCCGCGAGACGTAAAATACATTACACAACGCATTTAAGGGGCACCGTTGGCACAGAGTGACTTTAATGCGTGGACCGAATATCAACCGCGAAAGAAACTTCGAGCATTTAATATGATGATGCTTTTAATGAATATTTAGGTGATATTTTGCAAATAATTTCGAAATATTCGACGGTAAACCGGCAGTTTGTACGAATATATAATGTTTTGATTACGAACGACTCCGTGATTAAATATCATCTCTCACATTTTGATTAATGTTACAATTTACAATGCACACATTTAAGCTGGCAATTTTAATTAATGCATTTATCATGTTATTATTTGCAGGCTAGTTATTTCCGCTTGGTGCATATATTTTATCAGGAGTTTCGTATTAAACTTTTGTTCTCGTTATTTGTACTATTTTTATTAAAATATTTCATATTGAAATGTAATAACTGTTGCATATTATTTATTGGACATATTCTCCATGAATACAGAGAAATGTATTATTATCATCACATAATATTTGATATAATTAATAATTAGTGTAATTATATTGTTAATGTAATTATTGTAATTTAACTAATTTTCAATGCAATTCGATTCTTTATTTCGTGCTGCCAATGACAGAAAGGTATATTTGCATGTTCATGATTTATCGCGATAAATTTGTTATAAATGATTCGAGACGGGTTAAGCGATAAAATTGCAGCTGCACTCCCAAATCAAATCGCAGTTCGAAATTATTATAAATTGGGTCCTGGTATTAATTTAATTACGCATCGTGAAACGTGCCCGATAATTAATTCCAACAGATTAAATATTCGATCGGAAGAAAGAAATTAACGAGTGCTGAGAAAATATTTCTTCTCCGATGTGCACTTTCTGCATGGAATTTCTGTAAGCCGCATTTATATGAAACGTGGACGCAGCAGAAAACGGCGAATCGATAAGCAAATACAAATTAATTCCTCTCGGGAAGATATGTTCTTAGTGTGGCGAGAAGATGAAAGAAAAATATCCTGTGGATAAATTGTATCGAAATAAACGATGCGGTGAAAAATTGCTGCCATGGTGGATATTAAATAACGAAAGAAAAGTGTATTCATTTCGTGAAATTAAGAGTTCGTTCAAATTTATGCTGAGTTATAATTAATTCATCTATCAATATCAAATTATCGGCATACCGTGTATTTAAGAATTAATTATGAAATATTTCACTGTTTGCAAATCATGAAAGCAATACAATATTATTCAATAGCTGTTAGAAATGTTCATTAAATATTTAGCTAAACGTTTCAGAACATTTGACAATAAAGGTATTTCTATAACTGAACACATGGTGAATTCATTGCAAATCGAGCGCCAAATTTTATTAATATCGATCCTCGTTTATAATAATCTAAAATATGTAATTTCACCGTAAATTAGACCATAAATATTTATGCGTTTGTAAAAAATACGAGTGTATAAAATTCGCAAAATATACGAGAGAATGTATTTTTCAAAATATGCAAACGAATGTATAAAGTTTGCAAAATATGCAAAGTGAGGTAATATTTGAGCCATCCACGAGGAGAAATTTTATATAAACCTGCAGAAATATTCTGACTGATTTCTATAATAGAACATTTCTAATTGTGTCATTTTCGTAATTTACAAAGGTGTAATGCATAAGTGATCGGACAAGAATAAAGGACAATAGCATCGTTAAGTAGTGATAGTCGATACGTAATCAGACAAGCTATAGAGTAGAATAGGGATTATGTAGCCAGACAATAGACTGCCCTGCATTGTATTAACTGAATTGAACATTCAATTTACAACTATTCCTTTGTTAATAAAATATTGTTAAAGTGCTTACAGGGTGCTTCTATTATACAATACATTATTATAATTTTTATTTTGTAATGGTTCTCATGCACTCATGCCTTGTAGGCTTGATAAATTGTTCAGAAGACAGTAAACTGATATAATCTTCTTATGCAAAATTTTACTAAAAGAATAAAGAGTTCCATGTAAAACAAATTGAGCCCAGAAAACAACTTTCACTCTCATAGCAAAATTTTCTTTTTGCAATTCAATTTTATTAACAGACTGATAGCTCCTATTAAGTTAATCAATTCTCCCAAAGAATTTAGTTAAATAATTAAAGAAGACAAAGTTACCTGAATATTCCACGAAAATATAAAAACAACTGACAAGTAAATACCAAAACCGTATTATTCTTAATCAATACGTAAAACATGGTTTCTTAAAAATCGTCGTAAAAAGCAGGGGAGAAAATAGTGTTTCCTTCAGCGCGTAGCCCGTGTATGTCATATCGGTACAACAACGTCGACACGCGAACAACCGGGCTCGTGTTCTAGCAAAGCCAAGTTATTGAGAAATATTTCGCATAGTTTGAAATATTTCCGTGCCGAAGTACCACTCTGCGTTCCGTTGTAAATTTCACGGTGCATCGATCACCTGCCGTGATGAATTCTCGTTGCGCCCCGTTCTTTGCTCGGCTAGAGAGGGTCGTTTTCCTGAAAAACGAATCGTGTTGCATGCAACCCCAATTGCTCTTTCCCTGTCTGTTTTAGCACCTGCCTGTTGGGAATATTAAATTTCTTCTGGAGGGCCTGTAATCATTCTGTCGTTTGTTTCCAACTCTTTCGCCCCCTTTTTTCGACAACTTTATTTCCATATCGTATTCGATACTCGATTTCTGTCGGACAATACAATTATTTCGTTTGCAATTTTTTTACTCTTCTATTTTACTACGTTACTATTATATTATCTACTGTCTCAGTATTGGTGTCTTATTAGTTGTAGTATTTAACGATGGGTAATTCATTCTAGAATTACTCTTCATAAATATTCTTCCTCATTAAAGAAATAGTATTCTACTACCCTATCATATTTTTCATTTGAATACTCCACAATATTCTACGATTTTCCCACCACGTTCGCTAATTCTGCACCCTACAACAAATCCTAACCGTTTCGAGGAAAAAATTAATCAACGAGAAACCCTGGTCCCATCGGAACCGAGAATAAAAACTTGTCCTCGACATTTCGATCCGGGGTCGGTTTCACCGTACGAATCTTAATACCACCCTTTCTTCCCCTGCCCGGTTATTCCCTAGGCAATCGGATTCAGAAGCGGTGGTGCGACGAGATGCAAATTCGAGATTTCGAATGGCGGCCGAATTTCCAGCGGGGAGGTCTGTTCGCGGCGAGACGAAGAAAGTGAAATTGAAAAGGAGATAGCGAGAGGAAGCCGGGGCCATAAGACGATGGAATTTCGAGAGAAGATAAAACCTGACCTCCAGGAAGCCACTTCACGATGTCAGCTCGACGACCCTCTTCAGGAGGTTGCATCGGAAGAGCAGCAATTCCGCCTCTGGTCTTCTTAATCGAACCGGCACCGGCTTTACCTACGCGAGTCTTCCAGCTTTCCCGTGGACGAGAAGGCGTTTTCCTTGGATCACGGAAATAATCTCGGCCGCGTAATCTGACTTGACAAAGCGAGCCCCAAGGTAGACCCGCGGCCGTGATTTTTCAATTTAATCCGTTCCGCTCGATGGGATCTCCAACGGATCGCTTTGGTACTCTTTCGTTTCTCTTTTACTACTTCTTTCTACTCTGTTTCTCTTCTTCTTTAACGCCGATTACCAGCTCTTTATCGCGACCGAGGGATGAACTTGTCGATCTGATCGACCTATCGAATCGTATCACCGAGGAGAAAGACTTTCGAGAGTGTTTGTCTGTCGGATGAGATTTGTTTGACAATTACTTGCACATCGTGATTACGATTTGCGGATGGTGTTGTGGGTGGTCAGACAGGTAGTGGACATAGTGTCTGATGAGATGAGTAATCGAAAAAGTACGGTGGAACAGTATATGTTATGGTAGGTCAGACAAGTGGAATAAGACAGTGCGCCATGTATGTGGTCAGATAAGTAGAACAAGACAGTGTCTGACTAGATATATGAGTACACAAGTAGGTCCTGCCAATGTGTAATTTCATATGTGGTCAGACAAGTAAAATAAGATAGCGTGTGGTATCATATGTGGCCAGACAAGTAGAATATGACAGTGTATGATTTCATATGTGGTCAGACAAGTAGAATAAGACAGTATATGATTTCATATGTGGCCAGACAAGTCGAATAAGACAGTGTATGATTTCATATGTGGCCAGACAAGTAGAATAAGACAGTGTATGATTTCATATGTGGTCAGACAAGTAGAATAAGACAGTATATGATTTCATATGTGGCCAGACAAGTAGAATAAGACAGTGTGTAATATCATACGTGGTCAGATAAGTAGAACAGTGCAATCGGTGATTTCGTGTGGTCAGACAAGTAGAATAATATCGCATCGTATACCATAGATGATCAAACACGTAAACTCAGATAGTATACACTATCAAAAATGATCAAACAGTTAAAATGAAATATCGGTTCGGTCAAATAGTCGAAGGATAGTCAGACCAGTAGAATCAACCGAACCTAATCAAACAAGTAGACAAATACTATATACAATCGAAATACTATGTACCTAGCCATCTAGTTCCATCTATCGAGTGAAAATCCATACACAATGAAACAGTGACCAAAAACATATAGCCAAATCGTATAAATAACCCTATTAAACTATTAAAATTCGTATATAAAAACATTATATCCACTAAAGCAGTAGTATCAATATAAAAATCTGTATGAAATCCCCTGTAGAAGCTGTTAAACGTTATCCTCGCATCCTCCTCACGGCAGAATCGATAATCCAAAATAGAAAGCATCGGATCCTGCAAAACAACCGCCCGTAGCGTCAAAAATTATTCCGCCGACGAGCAGAGAGTACGAGTTTCGGTCTGTGCACAGCCTGCAAAACGTCTCCATCGCGCATGAAAGAAATCCATACACGCCAGGTTGGTTCGATATAGAAATCGTTGCCATGAGTTCCAGGGACAAACTGTGAGACGCTCGTATCCCGTATTCCCGTGGGGTTACCTGGCTCGAGTAAACACAGTGTAACCAACAGTATGCATACGGTTTGCTCGGAAACTTCTTTTCCTGGAAACGTTCACGATTTTCCTACCAGGCTTCTGAATCTCTGGCCCTGTTTATTCGTTGCAGCATATCGGAAAAACAACGTTAAAACACCGATTGTGCGATCCTCGCGAAAGAAATCTAATTAAAAGCAAATACCGTTACCAATTTGTATGTAGTTTTGGATAGAAGATTTGGAACGATGGAAATATTATAAAATTGTAAAACATTTTTGTGAAAGATTTTAAATATATAAAATCTTACAAATACTAAACTTTGTATCAAGCACTTGAAGTTCATAAAAAAAATTGTAAGTTTCTTTGTGAAGTATTTGAAATGCACAGAACCTCACAAGTACCAAAATTAAAAACACAAACGCAATGGTTAAATTTTTTTCTAAAGGATTCGAGGTTCACAAGAGCCCCAAAAACAATTGTGCAATTCTTCGGAAAGTATTTTAAAGAGGACTTTGCTAATAGTAAAAGTGAAGACATTTTTATGTGTAGACGTTTATGTCAGTGAAGTATCTCTTCGTGACGGTGCTTCAAAGTCTGCTATTGTAATTTTCTGGAACGCTTTGTCGCAGAAGCTGCCTTTTCACTTTGAAGCTCGACCAATGAATGGGTAAGGAAAACAGGAAACGTATTCTTTGAACTCTATCGATTTTGCAACAAACCCGCTCGAACAATACCCCACGTTTTTTGGATCCTTTATACTTCAACTTTTAATTACTTATCAAAGATATTTCGCAACAGATTCTGTTCTTTGACCAAAACAGAATTAATCGAGATCGTTTTGAAGTATAGTAGTGGACAATTTTGAAATGTTACAAGATGAGAACATTAAAAAATAAAATATTTATCATATTCACGAGCTTCATTAATTAAAGGCACTTCTTTTCTTCCCTTCATTATACACATGCGAAACATACGTGTATGCATTTCATCTCCAGAAGCATCAGAACAAGGAATTCCAGTTATTAATGACAATAATTAAATTTTCACCTTCGTTTCATCGCACATCCTGAAATTCCTGTACCGTACAGAAGCCCACAGCGTAATAAAAATGTTCACCGTCCGGCAATAAAAGCGAGGTTGCAGCCAAAAAGTGGTTGTTAATTAAGAAACTCTTTTCTCGCCGTCATCCGCGAAGAAATGTCGCGGATCAAGCGGCCATTTACGACCCGATATTAACCCGTTGATGAAAACGACGGTACTTAGTCCGAACGTTTATAAATGCACGCGTTGACATTCGGCTATATCGAGCGACGCTCGTGGTGAGTCTTTCATTTTGTTCCTCTCTCTTTTTCGCCGGAGATGGTCGACCAGAAGAGAGAAATGCAGGGGATAGAAAAAAAAGGGTGGAGCGAAAACGTGGCTGGAAATTTAACCGCGAGTGAAAGTGTGCTGGCAATTGAAAATTTTTGACCTCACCTTTGAACGAGCAAACGCTTATTTCGCTCCCCTTTTTTTCGCGTTTTTTTTTTCCTCCTCCACGGTGAATGCGTGGAAAACGTGTGTGTATGCGACCGCCGGACAAGCTCGGAAAACTATCTTTGAAACTGCGACGCTAAAAGTGTGTCTGATAAAAGTTGCAGAGGAATGATAAAACGCTTCTCGACGATAGGAAGTGCCGGGCTCCTTCTTTTTTACGCTTCTTGCAAAATACGCTTTTTAAAGAGTGACGGCACGCGAGAGAAAGATTTATTTGCTATTTTTTCGCGGGCGAGTTTGGCGGAAAGTTTGGACGGGCTCGGAATAATGCATGGCGGAAATTATTCGGGAATGAAGTTTGATGTCGGAGACCTTTTATTATAACTTCGGTTTGCTCGTGTTTCGTTGAACGGGGGATAATTATTCTGAATAAATAGGCTGGACAATTGACAGCATTGACCTACTTTGCTAAGTCATAACTATAGTGAAAATTGTCAACATCAGTTTTGTGACGTCAGTTAGAGCTAATTGCTGCAATCCTCATAAGAAAGTTAAGTATCCTTTGGATTTAGGGATCTGTTCAATGATTGATCAAACTCAATCACAGAGCAATTTACGAATCCAAACTTGTAACGTCACGAGTGCCCGGTTAACAATGTATATTAATTCTGAAAATCAACGATAATAACGACCGCAGTCGATAAACACAAATAAGTTGCCTAGAAATCGATTTCCCCGATAGAAACTCGTCTTATCGTCGAGTCGGGACACGTGTATCATCCCCGCGAGCAGACTTTCCACAACAGCCGCAGATGGCCCGCGACGATAAGTGACCCTCGTTGCTAGACCAGGCCACTTATTTTCTCGGAGTACGCGACGAAACGAACGAGGCCACGGTTGAAACGAAACAGAGGGAGCGAGAGAGGCGGGCAAAAAGCAGAAGAGCGGAAGAGGAGAGGAGAAAAAAAAAAAATGGAGGGAAGTTGAAAAGGGAGGAAACAGGGGCGCGCCGATGTTTCCGTGCGAATGGAAACGGGCACGCAATAGAAAAGGCCGGGACTCTCCAATTTGCTGAGAGCTCTCCATCTCCGTGGACTTTCTCTCTTCTTCCTCTGTTCTTTCTCACCTTCTTTGGCCGCTTGTTTCGGCCCGTGCGAGTTCGCGCCTTCTTCGTTCCTCCGCCTGTCTTATTACTGTTGCCGCTGCTCCTCCACGTTCGAGCTCGCTCGCAAACTAAATACACTCGACCGTTAATGGCGACGCGGACGTTGAAAGCTTGCCTGCTTCCTTCAAACTATTTCGTCGAACGTGATATCCCGCCAGAAACTCTTTTCTCACCGGGGTAAAATGGCCGACCGCTCGAAACTTATTGATTTGATAAATCGGTTCACACCCTTGCGACCATTTTGTATTTGTGATCGAGAACACGTGTTGATTCATATTAGCTGACTGTGTGGACTGCTTATGATATTGCTACTTAACACCTAACCTAACTGACCTAAACATTCAATTGTTACTAACGTCATGTAGTATGAGTCAGTTCAATATATCACATGTGTGTACATAACACTAGATAATGGAGGAGGAATAATGAATATTCTAAAAATGTATTTGAATACAGACCTAAAAATATACTTGTACAATGATCTTACATACTTGGACAATGGAGTCCTTGAAACATACTTGAACAGTAAAAATCTTAAAATATACTTGAACAATAAAGATCTTAAAATATACTGATATAACAGAAATCCTAAAATGTACTTGAACAACAAAAAACCTAGAATTTACTTAAATAATGAAAATCCTAAAATGTACTTGATTAACAAAAATGCTAAAATGTCCTTAAATAACAAGAATCCTTAAAATATACTCAAATAAAAATTCTAAAATGTACGTAAACAATAAAGATTCTGAAATGTACTTCCATCATAAAAATCCTGAAACTGCCATAACAAAATCCAGAATAACAGAAATCCTAAAAATATGCTTGAACAATAAAAATCCTAGAAATGCTCTGATCGCAATTTGCAGTTCACAGATGTCGCGTGTGGATGAGGATTAGATGAAAGACAGAAAATGTCGCATGTGCAGTTAGGACTTCAATCATACGTTCGAAGGGATTAGAGTGCGAATGGGATTGACCATAAGGTTTATTGGAAAGGGGATTTGATCTTTCGTTTGATGTAATGCACAAACGGTTGTCTTACGACTCGAAACACGAAGCGAGGGGAGCATAAACGGTGAGAATCCTATTTCTGAACGACAGGGCGAAGAATAGATCTGTTTTATTGGACCGAGATTCGAGGCCAGATCTTCCGTTTATTGAACAATTCCATTAGGTTCGGGGAGAAAGAATTGTTTAGAATAGTTTCTTTCTAGAACTGCAGACATTGATACTTTCATGTGGAAATTAATTAGGATTCGGTGATAATTTGATGACATGAACTCAAATCTCTTGAAGTATGAGTAGAAAGTACTTTTGATAGAAGATGTAAATTTTCTTGAAGATCATATTTTGTTATTGGTCACAGTAAAAATTAGATAATGGTCAATTACAGAGAACAATTACCAATTTTTAAACGTTTGGAATCTAAAAAAAATTGGTGACATGAAAATAGAGCAAAATGGTACTTAAACTAGATCAATTTAAAGCTTGAAGGTCTAGGAAAATAACTACCTATGTGGTCTCGTAGACGTTCACACAAAATGGCTGACGCAACCTAAAGCAGTAACCTAAAGCAGTCTTCGAAACGTACAAAGTCCAATTTGACGACATAAAAGTACTATTAGTACTTGTAAAAGTACTCTAAAGGTGATTGTATAAACAATTTAATCCTGCTTTCTTAAAATTCTTCCAATCTAAACTTCCGAATCGAAAACTAATCAAACTAGCGTCAACGCGAACCAAAATGTTATTTACGAACTTTACAAACTGAATTTCACGAAACAATTAAAACACGAAAACAGTGGATCGATTCCGTGCACAATAAATGATTGAAGGGTTGTATCAAAAAGTTTGAACAGTAACGAGCATTTAATAAATTGCAGCAGCGTTGCAAAGTTGGTAGCGAAAATTTGTGTGCTGCAGAAGGCAAGAGCGGAGTTTTCAACGAAAACTTACGGTCTTATCGGATGTTGCTTAAGAACGTGCTCCATTCCTGGCACAACGGTTTAGGAACAACGTTGTTTCGGCCTTCACTTTGAAAAGGGTTCTAACAGAGGTAGCAGGGACACGGAAAGACATTTCGTTCGGCAGACATTTCTGTAAAAGGCACTCAAGAGGCCGGAAGTAAGGCACTGTAAGCGATGTTTCCTCACGATTTCTCACTTTTCCTCTTTGTTTTTCATCGAGTGCTCTTAACCCGGCACGACCAGACGGAAAATTAAGTTTCATTTTATGATCGACAGGTAGATTGCTATAGTATGCTTGGAAACTGTTCCTTTATATTTCTCTTGGTAACACTGTTCTCCTTCATACTTTTCGTTCGAATGGAGGTTATATTCCGTTGTTGCAAATGTAACTTTTTATTTTATTTGCAAACGCTATGTTTTGGAACACTCACAAGTACAAAAGTAGAAGTACACTACAAATTTAGTAGTAGAAATTATTAGTAGAAATTACTGACTTATCAGCAAGAGTTATATAATTACTAGCTATACTATTACTAGTTATATAATTACTACTACCAAGTACTCACTACAAGCACGAATTATTCACTCATTCGTTCATTATCAACACGAATTATTCATTCTCCATTATCAATGTGAATCACTTACCTATTATGAACTATTCACTCAGCATCAGCATGACGTCATCAGCACAAATTACTCATCAAATAAATTATGAACTCATCAGCATCCAGTCATCAACACAAATTATCACAATAAATTTCAAGTTTAGAATATATTATGTAGACGAATATTTCGTAATACTAACATCAAAGTTTAACCTCTTAACGCGCCAGTATAATGGCGCAAATGTCGTAGATCACGACGCGCCACTCCGGTGGCTCACTCTACTGGCCATTTCAACTAAATAGCCGTTAAATTAAATTTAAATTACATATCTTGTGAATTTTCTGAAGAAGTAAATTATCAAAGTTAAAGTGTATCTTTGGGAAAAATAATTTTATCATCAAAAACTTCGTTCCAATGTACTCAGAGAACAGCATGGTCACACAATGTTGTGCTGCATCTACGATGAGAAAAATAAGAACTGTGGATATAAGAGGTTCAAGTAAAATAGAGTTTAAGTAACAATAATTTTTACACCAACCATCATAAAGATTCATATGCAGTAAATAAAATAAATCCACCTTAAAGTCTACATTATAGTGCAGTTCTATACATATCCTGTACAGTCATATATCTATATGTATATGACTCCTAGTCTTTCAATATTCTAAAATATCTACCAAAAATGAATAAATACAGTACTGCAATACCAGAAACTGTTTCAATCTACAAAAATTTGTAAAAGACTTGAAAAGATTTGGTCAGTAAGAATTTCCGGGAAATAAAATGCGCTAAAAAACGAGGCTGCAGAGATCGGATCGAAAATCCGACTTTGTGGTCAAGTCGAGGGGAACTCTCCGTTGAAGTATTCCTCGAAGCGAGTTGACCAGCTCGAGTTTCGCTTCTGCAGGCAGCCGGTACAGGCTCAAAGGGCAAAACTTGGTAGTTACCGCCTATTGATAGCAGGGAATCGGAGCAGGCCTTGGTTGTTTGCCTCGAGTGGAGGAAGATGATCGTCTTCGTGGTCGCTTGCTCAACGAACTAAATCCCGTCAGACGAATGGAACCATTGGATCGTGCACTTAACGGAGATTTACAAATTAATTCGAGCGTCTAAAGAGAAACGGCCTCGTTCAGGAAACTGGGATTCGTTTCCACGAACGAACAGTGAGTAACGAGCATTGCCGTAAAATACCGCTTACAAAGATTTCATTTAACAGTCCGATGCTTTTTGGGGATTATAAATCTTTTCAGCGATTCACGGTGATTTGGAATATTTAGTGCAGGGATGAAGTGGGAGAGATTTTGTAGGGATTTAGGGATGTGGGGATTTGGGGATGTGGGGATTTGAGGATGTGGGGATTTGGGGATGTGGAGATTTAGGGATGTGGGGATTTGGGGATGTGGGGATGTGGAAATGTGGGGATTTGGGGATGTAGGGATTTGGAGATGTGGGGATTTGGGGATGTAGGGATTTGGGGATGTGGGAATTTGGGGATGTGGGGATGTGGGGATTTGGGGATGTGGGGATGTAGGGATTTAGGGATGTGGGGATTTGGGGATGTGGGGATTTGAGGATGTGGGGATTTGGGGATGTGGAGATTTAGGGATGTGGGGATTTGGGGATGTGGGGATGTGGAAATGTGGGGATTTGGGGATGTAGGGATTTGGAGATGTGGGGATTTGGGGATGTAGGGATTTGGGGATGTGGGAATTTGGGGATGTGGGGATGTGGGGATTTGGGGATGTGGGGATGTAGGGATTTAGGGATGTGGGGATTTGGGGATGTGGGGATTTGAGGATGTGGGGATTTGGGGATGTGGAGATTTAGGGATGTGGGGATTTGGGGATGTGGGGATGTGGAAATGTGGGGATTTGGGGATGTAGGGATTTGGAGATGTGGGGATTTGGGGATGTAGGGATTTGGGGATGTGGGAATTTGGGGATGTGGGGATGTGGGGATGTGGGGATTTGGGGATGTGGGGATGTAGGGATTTAGGGATGTGGGGATTTGGGGATGTGGGGATTTGAGGATGTGGGGATTTGGGGATGTGGAGATTTAGGGATGTGGGGATTTGGGGATGTGGGGATGTGGAAATGTGGGGATTTGGGGATGTAGGGATTTGGAGATGTGGGGATTTGGGGATGTAGGGATTTGGGGATGTGGGAATTTGGGGATGTGGGGTTTTGGGGATGTGGGGATGTGTGGATGTGGGGATGTGGGGATGTGGAGATGTGGGGATGTGGGGATGTGGGGATGTGGGAATTTGGGGATGTGGAGATTTGGGGATGTGGTGATTTGGGGATGTGGGGATTTGGGGATGTGGTGATTTGGGGATGTGGGAATTTGGGGATGGGATTTGGGAATGTGGGGATGTGGAGATGTGGGGATGTGGGGATTAGAGGATTCGGAGATTTGGAAATTTGAGGATTTAGGAATTTGAGGATTTGGAAATTTAGAAATTGCAGGATTTGTAGATTTGGGGATTTGGGGATTTGGGAATTTGGAGACTGGAGGATTGTGAAATTTGAAAATTTACAGATTGAGTAATTTGGAAATTTTAGAATTTGAGGATTGAGGAATTTAGAAATTTGGAGATTAGAAGATTTGAAGACTTAAATATTGTAGAATTCTAGGATTTGAGGATTTGGAGATTGAGGGATTTGGAAATTTGAAAACTTGAACATTCGGAGATTTAGAGATCTTAGGATTAGGAGTTGGGGATTTGGGAAGTCTTAGAAATGATCATCCCTAATTCACTCTACAAAGTTCCAACATTTCCAAGCTTCAGAAATTTCTAATTCACAAATTCTATCGTACTCGAATTCTCATATCCACAAATCTCCGAATGTTTCTGAAACCTGTTACAATTATAGACACACCGATCTAAAAACGATCGTACCCTTGCCTGTAAAAAAGCGTATCGACTAGCAATTTAAAGGTTGACCCATTACTTGATCGTAAATAATAATTTAATCGTCCATTACTCCGGTACAGAACAAAATTTCTCAGTACCCTTATTTTTGATTTAATTCGTCATTTATCTTCGTTCTTTCCCTTGTTTATTCGTATCTCCGTTGCTGAACGTGCTTTTTTTTCCATCGCTACAGTCGAGGTGACCAGAGAATAAGAGAAAATGGTTCGTAATTTACGACGGTCTTTCCGGACACTTTACGCGCGTACTATCGCACCCTCTTTCCCCTCTGTTTATAAAACGAATATCGTACATCACGATTTCTTCAATTACGTCGCAGATTTTACGATTTTCCTGTGTGCAGCAGCGACTCGAAGCAAAAGATATTTCTCGACCTTTCATAGCTGCACGCTTCCCAGCTGAACAAATACTCCTTTTTTTTTTCGATTTTATTCCTTTCAACGACGTATTGTTTTCGGCTGAAAGTTTTCAAGCTGTTACGCGTGTAAAGAACTGTCCGTACAATTCTATATTCCGTGATAAATGGATCTAAACAATGCGAAGTGCGAACATTCTTTGGAACCTTCAGTTTGGAGGTTAGGTTCGAACTTCTGTTCTTTTATTTCAAATGTAAAATTTTTATTTTTGATAGAGATTGGGTCATTTAGGTCTCGTTTTATTCGGTAATTTATCTATAATAATGACTAATTAATATTTGTGTATATTATTTGAGGAAAATACATTTTATTATTTTTGTACGCTATCAAGATTCAAATATAATGTAAATAAAGAATGATAACTCATAAGAGTTTTGAGAGTACAATACTACCATATTGAATTTTTATTTGTTATTTAATTGAGGAACGTATTTATTTTGCACGTGAGTGTTGGAAAAGAATTGTTAACGAAGGAATTTTGTAGTAATTAAAAGAGAATTGTATGAAAACTGGTAAAAAATTTCTTCATTTTTGCACGTATGATGAAAGTTCGACTTAATGAATCTTACAGTTAATATTTGTATAAAATAAAATAGTTTAAGAAAATGTGGAAATGAGTTTTATAAAAGTTTACAATAGCTTTGATTTTAATCCTTTAACCCTAGAGAGCGAGTGCAGAGAGAAAAACGAGAAAAAATTGTAATAAATCTAGTTCTGCGGTGACGATGGCTGTGGTGTTCGACAAATCGATCGAAAAAAAAATGGTTTTACTGCTCGTAACGAATAAAGCTCTCCATTCATCACGTTCGTCTTGTTAATCCACATCGTGATGGGTTAGAAATCGGTGACCACTCTTCTGCTGGAAAACCGGATTCCAGTTCTTTATCTTTTTATGTTACATAAAAGAATTTTTTAAATTTTATCATTTATGAAGTTCAGACATTTTTGGTTTATAAATTTTGTCATACTGGAGTTATGTTCATAAATCTTCACATGAAAGAGGTTCTATAGCCTCAAATTTTAATACTTTTTTGGTAAGAAGATATTCAAATTTATAGGACTCAAAATACATCTGAAATTATTTCCTCTCTCAAATTTCAATTATTCTTAAATTCCAGTTTTTGAATTGATGTAATAAAATTTGCAAAAATTCAAATTACCAAGTACTTATTTTTTTACAATTCTGAATGCTTCATCATTCACTCTTCAAGTCCCTAAATTGTCAAATCCCAAAATTCTCAAAATACCCAAACTTCCACCTCCTCAAATCCCCTTGCCAACACCCCAAGTACCCAGATTTCCGAGTCTCCAAATTCCCAATTCTCCAAATACCCAAATTTCTAAATCCCCACATATCCAAATTCCAAACCTCCCAAATCCTTGAAAATCCAAATTTCCAATTCCCCCTTTACTCAAATTTCCAAATCCCCAAACCCCAAATACCCAAATTTCCAAATCCCTAAATCTCCAAATTTCCAACGCCTCAAAATTCCCCCAAATTCCCCCAAAATTCCCAAACTCTCTCACCCCAAAATTTCCAGATCCCAAATCTCACACTCCCCAAGTCTCCCACGTCCCACACTCCCTGTCCCAAAATTCCTAAATCTCCCTATCCCAAAAATTCCCAAATTCACCTCCCAATATTCCCAAATCTCCATACCCCAAAATTCCCAAATCTGCACCTCCCAAAGTCCCCAAATTTCCAATAGCCCAAAGATCCTCCACAGTACCAGTAACAGAAACCGAGATATGTAAGAAAAAACATAATATCCAGATGTATCGCGAACGAACACGAATCCGACGCGAGTCTGTCGTGTGAAATTTCGTCCTTTACATCAGGTTTCCGTTCGCGAAGAGGATTCACGGCGTCGATCACGTTTCGATCGATAAACCATCCACTGGTACACGAACCAGCTGTCATAAACTTGGGAAGAGTATGTCGAGCACGTATGACGAGGGCCATCGTGATCCATATGCGAGCATACTTTTACCGGCAGGTTAAGAGGCGGGACGGAAACGGAAGTGGAGGCCGCGGGCCTCGTGGAAGCACGAAAAAGAAAATGCGAGTTACATTTCTTTCTCTGGCCCCCGAGAGATTCAATATTTCACCCCTTAGCACACCGGTAAGAGATCCGAGGCATTCTCAAACTTTCCACAGGAAATTCACCCTTTTCCCGCGTGTCCGTTCGCACACACACACACAGAGACTGTTCATACGACGCCGTTGGTGATTCAACTTCGAACGGAAGTCCCTTTCACACGGAAACTTTCCTCGATTCATTTCGTGCCCTGCAACGATCATTTAATTCGGCTTTGAGAATGGTAATCGTCTACATTTTTGAACTTTTCAATCATTGTGCAACTTACTCGTGATTATTTTTAGGATTGTACATCCGGAGGGTCACGTGACTGTCATGACACTAGTAACAAATTTAGTAATTTCGATAGTTCATACATTTCATGATTTCATGATAACATATGTATAATGTTCTTGATATGTATGTTCTTTACTGTATGCATCTTGTATTTGGAAATGACATTTTAGTAGATAAATAATAAATGTACCTACAATGTATATTATAAATGTATGTATAAATAAAAATAATTTTTATGATGTATGTATGTATGTACGTATGCAGTTATGCATGTATGCATGTATGTGTGCATGTATGTATCCATGTATGTATGCATGTATGTATGCATGAATGTATGTATGCACGTAAGTATGCATGTATGTATGCATGTATGTATGCATGTATGTACGCTGTATGTACGTACGCATGTATGTATGCATGTATGTATGCATATATGTATGTATGAATGTATGTATGCACGTAAGTATGCATGTAAGTATGTATGTGTAATAAACAGCAACAAATATATAAATATAAAATAAAAAATAAACAATAACCTTGTTTTTGTGAGGCGTTCTAGTGCAAGCTCATCTCAACAAAATAATAAAATATCAGTAAAATGACATATCACTGAAATGATAAAATATCAGTAAAATAATGAAATAATAATAACAGATTTATTAATGTAATTTTCTAGACAGCATTCTTCGTTTCCGTCAAATTTATGGAATATAATGTGAGCAGCATTATAGACGACACGACGGCAGAAAGGCTTCGTACGTTCACAATTTTATCTATCCATCTTTATGGGCACTTCTGCTTGTCTTAAAAGCTCGTAGGAAGAGTTCGTAAAAGCTGTGCACATAAAGTTCCCCCCAGAGATAATGGGCACGATATGATTTTATTATGAAGCAGCCGTGATACTTAAAAATTCCCATATTGCAGACAAGTGTTTTTGTCTTGTCTCCGTTACGCGGAATCCCTTTGATGCTCTTTCATTTATCATTCTGTGTTCGGATGAAACGTTATACATTTTCGTTCATTGCATTTTCGTTTGAAAATATGTTCATTTAACAGTTTGGGGATTTGTTGTCAAAATATTAACCTAGACATCAAAACGAATTACGACTTGAAAAATATTGACATCTCTAGTAACTGTACTTTTACGTACATTTTCCACGTATCAGCGTAGAGGCAATGAATCTTCCCCGCAATAATAAATTATCCAAACGAAACATTTTCGTTCAGTTCCACAACTCGAGATCCTGGAAGAGCAGTTGCAGGATACGCAGATAAGTAGCTACACCTGAACCATTCGACCACGTGCGTGAATGTCCTGAATGCACGGTCCTGGACGATACGGTGATGCTGTATTAGTACCGGTAATTTCGCCATGATGCACCGGACATGGATCACAGCGGAAGACAGATGATATTGTTTCCTGCTTCGAGGGAGAGATAGAGACAAACGCGTCACATTCTGGGGCAAGGAGGTTAGGTATGAGTTAAGTTAATTAATGGCGTAGGTTTTTCCTTACGGACATCTTGTTTGTTTGCATTAGCATCAACCTTGCCTAAATTTCCAAATACCTAATGTCAGAATCCTCAAATGTCTGCATTTTCATATTCTCTAATCTCAGAATCCTCAAATCCTTAAATCTTCAAATCCTCAAATCTTCAAACCCCAAAATCTGCAAATCTCCACATCTCCAAATACCCAAATCTTCAAATCATTAAATTCTCAACTCCCTAAACCTCCAAACCCCAAAATCTGTAAACTTGTACATCTCTAAACTCCCAAATCTTCAAATCATTAAATTCTCAACTCCTCCCGTCCTCAAATCATCAAAATTCCCAGTTCCCAAACCTCCAACCCCCAAATCTCCTAATCACCAAATTCTCAACTCCTCCAACCCTCAAATCATCAAAATTCCAAATCTCCAAACCTCCAAACCCCAAAATCTGCAAACTTGCACATCTCCAAACCCCCAAACCTCCTAATCATCAAATTCTCAACTCCTCCAACCCTCAAATCATCAAAATTCCAAACCTCCAAACCCGAAAATCTCCAAATCATCAAATTCTCAGCTCCACCAACCCTCAAATCATCAAAATTCCAAACCCCCAAACCTCCAAACCCGAAAATCTGCAAAGCTCCACATCTCCAAACCCCCAAATCTCCAAATCATCAAATTCTCAACTCCCGTCCTCAAGTCATCAAAATTCCAGCATCACATACGTAAATTCCACGTCGCCGGCCACATCGCCTCCGCTGACAAAATGAAAGACAAAAAAGTATAATAAAAAAACGAAGAAAGAGAATCCCAAAGAGGAAGTTTCTCTTTTCCGTGCAGTCGAATCGTCATTTGCCGCGTGTCTAGCCGGCAGACGATGCATCTCTCGAGCGGGACACGACGGTGATAACAATGATAATGACGATGACGAGCAGCAGCGACCGAGTCGAATGACAGAGTCGAGCAAACCGTGCTCTGCAGACAATGCCTGCTGAATTTCCGCTCCGGTTATTCACCACTGTGTTATGCATAAAATGAGCACCGAATCTGATACGTGCACGTGTGCGTCGTCTTGATGCCGAGGCTTTGTGAATGAGAACCATTCGAACGGGCTTGATGACACTTCGATACGTTCCTCCGGAACGACAAGATTGCATCCGTTTCTATCGATCGACTACGATGACAGCTTTCAGACTTGGAAAACAGAACGGAAAGTTACGTCGCGGGGCTTCGGTTAAGGCAGGACTGTATTTATAGGGCACGATCGTACATCGAAATGATCACTCCTATGAAAAAAAGGTGTACAACATTTTTTGTAGAGAATTTTGTGAACTGCATATTTTATTATGACCACTTTTATCGTGGAACTTATTGATAGTCAGATATTCGGGAAAAAGTATAACTATTTCCTGAGATTTGATTTTCTCAAGGAGCTAGAACTTCTGGGACGGTATTCGTGAAAATGGGTAGTCCTACAGAAAATTCTTGTAGAACCGTTTTTGTAGAGAATTTCCTAAGCTATAAATTTTGTGGTAATCATTTTTGTCATAGAATTGATGGATAATTAGATATTTGGTAATCAATGTTACGTTTATGAACTGTGACACAACTTTGTGAAAACTTGTAATTATACATAAAAATGGTTGCTCTTACGAAGATAACTTATAGAACCTTTTTTATAGAGAATTTCCTAAGCTATAAGTTTTGTAATAACCAATTTTGTCGTAAAATTGATAGACAAGTAGATTATTGCAAATAAGTACCCACGCTCTGTGAAAGAGGTCTAACTTGCAATCAAGCATGGAGCAGCCAACGCGAAAGTCGCGATATCGGCAAAATTTGTGGAAACCCGCGACGGAGATGTTCTCCAATAATTCTCGCGCCATTTCTGAATGCCATCCTCGAAATCGCCGCTATGGGAATCGTTGATCGTAAATCTTTTTCTTGACCGTCGCTCGGTGCGACATAAATCCGACGTGGTGGTGGCGTTTCGCAATTTTATTTCCTCCTTAGGCAGGTTTTATCCTAAAATATTATATCCGCCGGGGTTAGGGCGCCAAGATGGATGAAACGGCGAGCGACCGACAGAGTCACTCCAAAGGGAAAAGGAATCTATCCGCTGTAAATTCGATTAACGGATTGGGTAATCCTCGTGAGGAGTTTACCCGCGAAATTTATGGCAAACAAATAAACAGGCAAAAGAGAGAGAAAAAAAAAGCAAACGGACTGGTTTTAACTACGCTCGTTCATCGTAAAACCCTCGAACCTGACGGAGAACAATGCGTGGGCGGATCGTGAAGAATGACTCTCAATGGAAACGGAATATTCTACCGCTCTTTTTTTCTCTTTCTCCCGCTTTTTTTCTGTTCACCTCGGTTTAAGGTAAGTGAGATTTTTATAACTTCGGGGAAAATGAAGGGATGAAGCGGGAGATGCTAAGGGCTGTTTATAAAAACACGCCAACTGGATGGTGTTAAAGTTTAGTAGCTACGGAGAGTGTGATGAATTTTTGTTATTCAAGAAGGGTTCGTGCGCGAAAGTGCACTCGTTAATTAGGAATTCGCTAACGGGTGTTCTTGGAATTCCTACTGGGGTGATTAAAAATTTAGTTCGCAAAGGGCACGGCCGTAAATACTGTAGCCATCTGACGGACGCAAAAAGGAACTCAAACATCTGAATTCTGAAGGAAAATATATTTCTATCGATTTACTGGCTTTCTTAACTCTTGAGGAACATTTTATCTGTATGTAACTTGATGCAATTATAGTAAATTAAGCCTATAAATCGATATTAATTGAATTTAAAAAAATAGAATGAGTGGCGCTATCTCTCCGGCGAACAGGGTGAACTACACACTTTTGAAATTGCTCTTTCATTAGTTTAAATTGATAATAGTTTGGTTGGGTAAGACAAGGTGTTCGTGTTATGAACGATGCAATTGTTTTCCAGAACCTTAAGGAGTTTCTCTCCGGGCTGAGAGTTTGAATTGCAATTCTAGGACTCCTGGTAATGCACCGACTATGGACTAAAAATTTGCAGCGCCATCTAGCGGCGAAACAGGTGAACTAATCGAAAAAAGTGCATGTACAGATATGCATATAAGGAAATTATCAAAAAGTCATATTTCGTAACTTTGATCACATAGTATCCTTCCTGAGGCATTTTAAACCAAATTATTCTTAATACTTGATGCATTTTAAGTGCAGATTAAGCCCAGAAAATCGATATTTGTTGAACTAGATCGAAAAAGGTACAGGTGGCGCCATCTAGCGGTGAGCGGATGAACTACAAAAATACAAAATTGCGATTTTCGGAAAAATTAGCGAACTTTAAGTATTTCTAACGCTTGCATACTGTTCTGTGATCAAATTAGAAGTGAAATAACGTCAGAAAAGCTTGCTGAAAGCTCTAGGGAAGAAAATAAAAAAAAGGTCATTTTATGGACAAAAATTTGCAGCGCCATCTAGCGGCGAAACAGGTGAACTAATCGAAAAAATCGTATGTCCGAACACGCATATAAGAGAAATATTAAATGTCATATTTCACAACTTTTAGGATATATTAACTATCAAGTGTCAATAGAAAATTGCTTTAAAATGTCTCAGGAAGCATAATATGCCCAAATAGTCAGGAAATATGACATTTTATATTTCTCTTATATGCGTGTTCGGACATGCGATTTTTCCGATTAGTTCACCTGTTTCGCCGCTAGATGGCGCTGCAAATTTTTGTCCATAAAATGACCTTTTTTTTATTTTCTTTCCCAGAGCTTTCAGGAAGCTTTCATAACATTATTTCCCTTCTAATTTGATCACAGAACAATATGCAACCGTCAGAAATACTTAAAGTTCGCTAATTTTGCCGAAAATCGCAATTTTATATTTTTGTAGTTCCAACTTTCACCGCTAGATGGACGCCAATTTTTTAGTCCATGTTTTGCCCTATTTTTTTATTTTCCTTTCTAGCGATCTGAGGAAGTTCTTGTGGCTTTAATTCGATACTAAAGAGATCACAGAGTGATATGTGACCCTCAAATATGCGTAAAACGCGCTAATTTTGGAGAAAATCGCAATTTTGTATTTTCGTAGTTCCAACTTTCACCGCTAGATGGCGCCACCTGTACCGTTTTTGCACCTAATTCAATAAATATCGATTTTCTGGGCTTAATCGGCATTTAAAGTGCATTATATATTAATAATAATTTGCTTCAAAATGTCTCAGGAAGCATGCTATGCGGTCAAAGTTCCGAAATATGAATTTTTATAATTTCCTTATATGCGTGTTCGGACATACGATTTTTCCCGTTAGTTCATGTGTTCAGCCGCTAGATGGCGCCACCTGTATCATTTTCCGTCAGCAGATAAAAAAATATGAATTTTCACAAAATCAAACCCAACAAAACAAGAATATTATTAATATTTATTTAGAAAAATATCTTCTGAAGCTATGCTAATTATATTAAGAGGTTATCTCTTTTTGTAGGCCCTATACCTCTTTTTATTTTGCTCAGAAACATACGCAAACATACTCCAAACATAAAAATGGCGAAAATTAATATTGTATGAGGTCCATTAAAATTTGTAAATCTTCTACTTTTTAATAAATGTAGAATTTATAATACATACCTATCATTATATATTTACTTGATCTATACACGTTTATTGCACCATTCTTGGAACTCCGAATGGTGCATTTAACGAGCATATCTTCAAACAAAACATTTTCGTAAAAGAAAATGTAGAATAAATGAAATTATAATATAACATTAATTCGTAGCTATTAGCTCGATATCGTTTTCTAAAGTTTAAAAAATATTTAGAAAACGATATCGATTACCAGGTCACACCACGTGGAGGTTGCTACGACAGTGACCCACCCTAACTCCAAGTCCCAACCACCCACCATTTGCAACTCGCTCATTTATCGGAAGGATAAATGAGTTCTGACTCTACTTAGCTCGTAAGCTCGCGAAAATGTACAAGTTCTTTACCATAAGCAAAGAACTTGCACCGCACGCACGCTGTACAATTTATATACAAACTCACATATAAACTTAATACTAATTTCGTGGGATCCCACACACACACTCTGTTCTAAAATTGCACTCACATTGTGTAAAATGAAACGCTAAACGAGAGAGGAAGAGAGGAACTAATACAATGATCTAACGCGGAAAAAGCTCACGAATTAAAATGAGTGCAATTTAAAACAGCATTCGCATACGCACACGCTTATTCTAAACGCCGCACGCGTACCTCTTATTCTAAGATTGCACTCGTATGATCTATAATGGAGTAAAAAAGCAAAGGGGAAGAAAGTTAGAAGAACTTTCTACTAGAAGGAAAGAAAGTTAGAAGAACTTTCTGCTAAAAGGTGGATCAGCATTTCCTGCCAAGTGATCCTCGCCCTCCTGGGTCAAAGGGTAGTCGAATAGTGACTTACGTGAACCACGAGACCGAATTGAACCGAAAATACTGGCAAGAACGAGTGACACATCCGCGAAGGGTTTCCCATTTCTCCCCGCTCCCGTTGAAAGGGAGTCTGACAGCAGAGAGGATACCCACGCCGTGAGGCGGCAAATCGAGATGGACCATCAATCAAAATGCCTCGCAGAGATGTGTCCCTGGCGCTACACCAGCACTTGCAGCTCAAAACTGCCGCGTGTTCACAGCACTACCAACCCCCAATGATCCACTTGGGTCTGGACCAATTGACAAAAAATAGCTGGGTATACTACAATCTAACGCGTAACAAATTCACTAATTGTGAAAATGAGTGCAAGTTAGAAGTAGAGGTACTTACAGGGACCCACCCACCCTCCCACGAGATTACAATTAACTTATAACTAACGCACGCATCCCTCGATGATCCAGCGATGATTCCCTCGATGATTTCTCGATGATATATTCAAGTTTCGTATATACGCATTTCGCACATGCATTCATCCATACTACAATGTATTACAATATGTTGGACGCAACTTAAAATTAACTTAAAATTAAAGGATCCGTCAGTGAAATCTTTTTGTGACTGTTCTCAATGATTACCTATGCTGTAACAGTCAAAAACAATATGCGAAAAAAGAAAACAGATGTAAAATTACTTATTTAAAATTTAAATCTGTAACATAAAAATGTAATTAAGATAAATATGAATCATTCAATTAGTTACATTGAATCAAAAGCTGAAACATACAAATGTAATTAAGACAAATATGAATCATTCAATTACCTAATTAAAATAATAACCTGAAACATACAATTGGAATTGAGATAAATATGCATTATTGAATTACCTAAATAAAATAAAAACCTGAAACATACAATTGTAATAGAGACAAATATGTATTATTGAATTACCTAAATAAAATAAAAACCTGAAACATACAAATGTAATTGAGACAAATATGTATCATTGAATTACCTAAATAAAATAAAAACCTGAAACATACAATTGTAATAGAGACAAATATGTATTATTCAATTACCTAAATAAAATAAAAACCTGAAACATACAAATGTAATTGAGACAAATATGTATCATTGAATTACCTAAATAAAATAAAAACCTGAAACATACAAATGTAATTAAGGCCAATATGAATCATTGAATTACTTACTTAAAATCAAAAGCTGAAACTTACAAAATGTAATTAGAACAAATATAAATCATTAAATTACTTACTTAAAATCAAAAGCTGAAACATACAAAATGTAATTAGGACAACTATAAATCATTAAATTACCTAATTAAAATAAAAACCTGAAATATACGAATGAAATTAAGATAAATATGAATGATTGAATTACTTACTTAAAATCAAACTTACTTGCTGAAACATACAAAATGTAATTAGGACAAATATAAATCATTAAATTACTTACTTAAAATCAAAAGCTGAAACATACAAAATGTAATTAGGACAACTATAAATCATTAAAT
Source organism: Megachile willughbiella (assembly GCA_945859595.2). Taxonomy (NCBI): domain Eukaryota; kingdom Metazoa; phylum Arthropoda; class Insecta; order Hymenoptera; family Megachilidae; genus Megachile; species Megachile willughbiella. The sequence continues at coordinate 9,461,435 of OX243807.1, forward strand.
TACCTAATTAAAATAAAAACCTGAAACATACGAATGAAATTAAGATAAATATGAATGATTGAATTACTTACTTAAAATCAAAAGCTGAAACATACAAATGTAATTAAGACAAATATGAATCTGTAATTACTTACTTAAAATCAAAGCTGAAACATACAAATGCAATTAAGACAGAAAATTGAAAGACAAGGAATGAAATCTTTCTCAATTCGAAAAATTCAAAATCGGAAGTGAAATTACAAAGAGGTTCAGAAACCTCAAAACACGAAATAAAATCTCGATGAGATTTGAAAACCTCAAACTCGAAATAAAATCTCGATGAGATTTGAAAACCTCAAACCCAAAATAAAATCCTGAAAAGTTTAAAAACCTGAAAATCGAATTAAAGTGACAGGGAGATCCAAAAACCTCGAAACTGGAGATAAAATTCACACATGAAATGAAAGACCAACACGTATTAAAAAAAACAATCAAATAACAAAATACAGAAGAAGAAATAAAATAGCGAAGAGGTTAGAACATTTAGAAGCTGAAAATAAAATCACTTAGAGTTGTGAGTACAGTACTTTACTCACATTCCATTCACGCACTCACACATGCTACAATACTTATTCTGAAAGCCCTACATGTACCTTTTGTTCTAAACTTGCACTCGTATAATCTAAAACTTTGTAAAAGAAAAAGGAAGAGGTAGGGTAGAAAGTTAGAAGAACTTTCTTTTAAGTTTGAAACAATTGATAATAAAAATGATAGGCTATTACTACAGACTAATATGTAAGTTAAAAAATTAAGATGTTAAAAAGTTGTCGCAAAGATGAGTGCAAGTTAGAACAAAAGGCACTTACAAATTACGCAAGCTTTTCGCCACGTGTTGTGACGAAAAACTTGCGCCCGAGCCCACCCTTCCACCCACAAGCTCGGAATTGACGTAAAAATAATGCATTAAAAATAACTTACCAAAAATCCTGAAACATACAAAATCTTATTAAAATAGACAATTGTAGGAAAAGGAAAATTTTACTTTATTTGGCATGAAACTTTCGAAACACAGAGAACGTAGTGAAAATTGAGAAGAGCGAGCAATGTGATAACTTACCAAAAATCAACAGCTAAAACATACAAAATATTATTAGCATATGGTATTGTGGGAAAGGAGTAAAATTTTACTTTATTTGAGACAACATTTTTGGAACATAGAAAACGCAATGAAAATTGTGAATTTAAGTGAGCAATAACTTACCAAAAATCAGATTCTAAAACAGAAAATTGTGGGAGAAGGAATGAAATTTTTCTTTATTTGATACGAAACTTTTAAAAAATAGAAAATACAATTAAAATTGTGGATTTGAGAAGAGAAGAACATAATGACTTGTCACAAATCAAGTTCTAAAACATATAAAGATTTATTAGCATTGAAAATTGTGGGAAGGGGAATTTTATTTTATTTGATACGAACCTTTCGAAAACAAGATAGAAATTGCAGATTTGAGAAGAGAACGTAATAACTTACCAAAAATCAGATTCTAAAACATACAAAAATTTATTAACATAGAAAATTGTAAGAGGGGAATTGAATTTTTATTTTATTTCTTACAAAACTTTCGAAAAATACAAAACGCAATGACAATTGCGGATCTGAGAAGAGAAGAACGTAATAACTTACCAGAAATCAGATTCTAAAACATACAAAAATTTATTAACATAGAAAATTATGGGAGAAGTGAAATTTTACTTTATCTGAAACAAAACTTTCGAAAAATAGAAAACACGATGGAAATTGCGAATTTAAGATCAATGAACAATATAACAATTTATTTAAAATCAATCCCTGAAACAGAAAAATATAATTAACATAGAAAATTGGGGGAGAATAAAATTTTTCTTTATTCGAAATAAAATTGTCAAAAAGAAAAGGGGAATCGTAATGAAAATATAGTCGCGAAGGGATATAAAAATCTCGAATCTCGAAATTTAATCGCGGAGGGATATAAATTTCTCGAATCTCGAAATATAATCACGAAAGGGCATAAAAATCTCGAATCTCAAAATTTAATCGCGAAGGGATATAAATTTCTCGAAATATAATCGCGAAGGGTATAAAAATCTCGAAATTTAATCGCGAGGGTATATAAAAATCTCGAATCTGAAAATAAAATCGCGAAGCTCGTCAAAATTCGAGCAAAACGCGTTCGACGATACTTTTCGTACCGTTAAAAAACACATGTAAAATACAAAAAAATATTAGCGAGCATAGTGACAAAATGACTCTCCATCCTAAGATGGACAGCCATTAATAGTTCCCCTCTTCTTTGGCAACTTTTGCCGGGGCTCTTCGGCATATAGCCTCTTCTTTCTTCGGCTGTGCCTCACAAAAATCACTCGCGAAATTTTACGGTAACTCGGACACTCTTTGCTTTAACAATTACATAAACTTTCAATTTCGGTATCGATCTCCGCAAACAGATAGCAGACAATTTTATAGAAATAAAATTGCACCGCTATCCATTTACTTCGATCGATAACAAAATCGAAATTTTGTATAATGTATCGTAAAATTACTTTTGTAAGAAAAAGAATTACTAAAAATATACGACCAGCGATTCTTAGAATGCGCTGTCCGTAAAAGAATGTCCGAGCAGAATATTTAAAGCACTTCACTTCACTGCACTGTATACTTCATTTTTGCAATCGGGTCTAGTACCACGACTGCGACTTACAAACTAAAAGGCCTGGCCTTACGAACAATCGAGTTCAAGAGAATATTAAATAGAATTAATTCATATTTAGATTTTCTCTTCTCGATTTTTCGTTAACCCCCCAGATGCAAGCATCTCACGTGTGTTTTACGGAGGACAGAGAAACATGAAAGCTTGCTCTGGCCCTACCTACTTAAAACTAACTCAATCACACCAGAAGTATGCTACCTGCCTGCCTATCGCTATATTTAAAAAATTGCAAAGTCCATTCTCACAAAAACACACTCCACGGTTCTCACACTCACCACCCGGGTGCAAAAAAGCCTACTCCTAGGGAGTACGTCCCGGGACGTCTCCGACACCCGAGTTCAATACAACATTCACACTCTAAGTTCATACCTTTTTGCTGAAATCGATCGACAATCGACAGTGAACATTGAACATTTACATATTTCATTTTCTAATTCTTTCGAATATGTAATATGTGCATGTTTGTAATTTATTCTAACTCTGTCATAAATTTGTAATTCAATCTAAATCATTTTCAATATATCTTGCAATAACTTTTTGAAAAATTTGTATGATTTTATAATAAATTAATAAGGTTTGTAATCGACACAAGGTCCACGACCTAACCACACACACACGTGTAACTTGTGTCGATAATTCACTGTCAAATTGTCGATCGCCAAAAATCTTAAAACTAAACCGTGTCCACCTGCCCTAACTCATGCGAGTAGCATCTAAGCACGCGTATGAGTTTAGAGCATAAAAATGAACACGGCCAACAATATTTTCACCTACCAGTTTTCTTCATGTGTGCTGAAAATCCTGAGCTAAAAAACGTGATTAATAACATGCTAATAAAGTGTCTCTTCCGAAAAAATTGACTCTAAAGTTTCAAAAAAGAAAATGGAAGAACACTTTGCAAAAGTCTATGTATATCGATTCTCATTTTCAACAGATTTTTAATATCAAAGTAAATCTACTAAATGATCAAAAACATTCATAATTAACTTTGATATAAAAATCTGTTATTCGCGAAACTTTCTTGTACACATGTATTTGAAAATATTGAATAAACTAATATACTAATAAAATAATAAAATTTCCGCGCGTACAGAAAATCAGTAAACTACTATGAAATCGGAGGGTCATCCGACTTCTATCTAATTTTAATTTGTTATATCGGTTTATAAGAAAATTGAAATTGTGTACAAGAAAACCCTAGCCTGATCTAATAAATAAAAACAGTTTGTACGAATTTAGCACGATCGTACAGTCGTGGTCACTATGCTCGCTCAAATAATAAAAATACAACCAGTTCCCGTGTCGCTTCGGACCATTCGTCCTACGACATGATGGGAACCGGAGGAAACGTAAAGCATGCGACTCACCGATCGCCGACTTGCATCGCTGCGATCGTTTTACCGGCAAAGCATCTGAGAGGCACATCTGGTTGGCTGTTTGATTGGCTGGCTGCTTTCGTCAGATTTTTGGCGGTTCGTCAGTTGACCTTCTGTAATCATAAAAGGATCACAACGGTTAATCAACTGTGTTTATCGATTTTCGTTTTGATTGACATATAGAAACAAGCATGCAGAACTAGGTACAATAAGTACATTACAGAATTCGGTTATAAATTTGCAAACGTTTATCAGTACGTGTGTAATACTGTGAAATATTGTAAAAACTTTGAAAATGTATATCAAAACACTTGGGTAATCACTTTATAGAACATGTTAAAACGTTTGCAAAAATATACCGGAACATGTAGGTAACTACACCGTAGAACTCAGTAAACGTTCACGAAAATTTGTAAAAACACGTAGGTAATAACACCATAAAACCCAATAAAATATTTGCAAAACACTTGTACAACTACACTATAAATCACACTAAAACACTTGCACAAGTATGTCAAAACACGTAGGTAACCACACCGTAAAACTCACTAAACGTTCACGAAAAATTTGTAAAAACACGTAGGTAATAACACCATAAAACCCAGTAAAATATTTGTAAAATAACAGTAAAACACTCGTATAACTACACTATAAATTACACTAAAACACTTGCACAAGTATGTCAAAACACGTAGGTAACCACACCGTAAAACTCACTAAACGTCCACAAAAATTTGTAAAAACTCGTAGGTAATAACACCACAAAACCCAGTAAAATATTTGTAAAATAATAGTAAAACACTTGTACAACAACACTATTAAACACACTAATGTATCCGTATACACATGCACAATCAAAAATTAAAACACCTCGGTAAGCACTTTGACACATAAAGAACCACACCATAAATCGTGTTAATACACCACCGTATTTATTAAAAAACACTTGATAAAACACACTAGACACTTGCACTAGTACACTAGGTAACACAGAGATGAACACGTAATCCGTTAATCGAATCGTTGACTCGTACCGATAAGTGGTGATGGGTTCGATCCGACCTCCTTGGCAGCTTCGATGCAACTGATTACCTGTGTCCTCTAGGAAGTACAAATCGGCGATAATAATAGGCGATTCAGGAACCAATCAACTGATGTCCAATCAGCTATCGTCTAATGGACCAATACCGTGCTACCTCGACTCGAACTTGTGATTAGCGTAATTATTTAATAATTTTAAATTTTACTGTTTATTAATTACTTTATTGTTATAACTATTGAAATTTATTATTTTTCTTAACTTTCTCTTGTGGATATGATGCAAAATGATTGTTCATTAATATGTTACGATATATTTTACTGTAAAAATAATTTTTCTATTATTTATTTATAAAATTATTGTTGTAACTATTCAAAATCGTTTTTCTTAAATTTCTTTCGCAGATGAATTACAAAATGATTGTTAATTAATATGTTACGATATATTTTATTGTAATTATTAATTTTTCAGTTATTTATTTATACAATTATTGTTGTAACTATTCAAATTTATCGTTTTTCTTAAATTTCTTTCGCAGATGAATTACAAAATGATTGTTAATTAATATGTTACGATATATTTTATTGTAATTATTAATTTTTCAGTTATTTATTTATAAAATTATTGTTGTAACAATTCAAATTTATCGTTTTTCTTAAATTTCTTTCGCAGATGTATTGCAAAATGATTGTTAATTAATATGTTACGATATATTTTATTGTAATTATTAATTTTTCAGTTATTTATTTATAAAATTATTGTTGTAACTATTCAAATTTATCGTTTTTCTTAAATTTCTTTCGCAGATATGTTACAAAATGATTGTTAATATATCATGCTTTATTTTATTGTAATTAATAATTTTTCTATATATACACATGTACATATTACAAGTACATATATTCATATTTTTATATATGCACATGTAAACACACATACGTTTATTATACACATTTTCAGAATATCGGTAAGGTAGGGATTGATATGAAAATGTTGACAAATTTTTTTTCACATCTCCAAAAACATTCAAAAGTTAATTAGTACATCAGTTCTACTATCATTATATAATACTCCATGTGTCTTAAAACATAAAAATCGATAATTTAAAAAAAAAAAAAATCGTTACTTTCTGTTCGACTAGTGTCATCGATCATCGTCAGATGGCGCCAGCAATATCGTTTTCAAATTTGTATACTAAACAAATATCTTGATAAGCATAAAATAGTATGGTTCTCAGGACTCTAAACCATTTAAATTAATAGCTTCATGAACTATTGTTTCTTCATACTTTACTTAATTGCTCTGATTCATCAATTAACATAAAGAATGTACAATTGAATTTATTACAGAAATTTAATTATTACTATTTAGAAATCAATACAATCTTTGATAGTCTACGCTGGTAACTTAAAACTCAACTATAAAATACATATTTTCTCTTGATACATAACTATGAGTTTAAATTCACACACCAGATATCCTACATTAAATCCATCATTCCGTTTCTTATGTTTCCCTCATTTTTTACACGTAACAAGTTATCGTGAATATAACGAGCGTGTAGTAATCGAGCCCATAGATCCAGAAGTGTACTGTTTTACCATAAGATGTCGCACGTGTGACTGCCGTGCGCGCACACGATTTGTGTCATACATTCCAGTTTGTGCTTTTCAATGCAACAGGTGTTATGCTTCGTCGAGTTTTCGCGTGAGTTTTTTAATAGTACAGTGCCGTGCATGTGTACAGCCTCGTACACCCGTTCGTTAACAACGCCGTTTAAAATCGGTGCGATCAATCGATCCTTATCGCGTACGATCGTGTTAAACGTGCATGTTCAGGAAATGACTTTTGAAACGTGACACGCATCGGATTTGAGAAAACGGAGCGAACGAAAGGTACGTGTAGCCCGATACTTACATCACAACGATGACCGTGATACGTTGACACTTTTTTTTTTTTCAAATTCTCTCTTACGCTATCGATCTATCGTGCAAGGCCATCGAGTATGTAGGTTATCGTTCTTTCGTTTTCACTGGACGATAATGAATACGTCGTGTTCGGTGTTTCGTAAGAAAAATTCTGCTGCATCGCTACGCATCGTGAGAAATGTGCGTCTTCGAGAAGTACGCTCATTGTTTGTGAAACAAAGACACGTCTACGAATGGCGGCAACATTGCCTTTGCGAGATATCGCGATTTTGACGTTTGACAAGTTGATAGCATACGTATAATCGATCGCCTTTTAAGTGATCTGCACGCTCGTGTTGTGTTGTAATTATAGTTTAACGTGTGTGAAGTTTGTTGGGATTGGAAGAGGAAAGAGTTTTGAATACTTTGTTAAGATGTTGACAGGTAACGTGACGGTGATGTCATTAAAATGTGGGGATTTAAACAGTTGGGTATGTTCAAATTTGGAGAGTTGGGGAGACGGAAATTATAGAGTGGGAATTTCGGAGTTTTGGAATTAGAGGATTCAAGGATTTGTGAATTTAGGGACTTGGAGATTTAGGTATTTAGGAAATTAGGAGTTTAGACATTTGGGGATTCAGGGATTTGGGAATTTAGGAATTGGGAATTTAGGATTTGGGAATTTAGGAATTGGGAATTTAGGAATTGGGAAATTAGGAATTGGGAATTTAGGAATTGGGAATTTAGGATTTGGGAATTTAGGAATTGGGAATTTAGGAATTGGGAAATTAGGAATTGGGAATTTAGGAATTGGGAATTTAGGAATTGGGGATTTAGGAATTGGGGATTTAGGAATTGGGGATTTAGGAATTGGGAATTTAGGAATTTGGAATTTAGGAATTGAGAATTTAGGAATTGGGAAATTAGGAATTGGAAATTTAGGAATTGGGAATTTAGGAATTGGGAATTTAGGAATTGGGAATTTAGGAATCGGGAATGTAGGAATTCGGTATTTAGGAATCGGGAATTTAGGAATTGGGAATTTAGGAATCGGGAATTTAGGAATTGGGAATTTAGGAATCGGGAATTTAGGAATTGGGAATTTAGTAAATGGGGAATTTAGGAATTTGAAAATTAAGGGATATCGGAACTTAGGGTTCCGAAAATATAGTAATTTAAGAACTTAGAGATTTGGAAATTTACTGATTTAAAAATTCAGAAATTTAAAAATGTAGTAGTCTAGAAATTTGAAAGTTGTAAAATTTGATACCTAATCGATAATCCAAATGGTAGAAGATTCCCCTACACTTAAGCTTACCCAAAGGCAGCCTACGTTACATTAGACTCGAGTGCATGTGCGTATGTTGAATCATTAAAGCGTGTTGATTAAAACATCGATCGTTCTTGTTGCAACACAGACGAGTCAATGACAAATGAGTCAGTCTGGACTTCTACGAACGTATTCCCGTTCAATCTATTCGTTTCATATAAACTCATCGAGCACCCAATTTCACTATACCATCGCTGCATTACATAGAAACAATAGAAAATTTACTGTAACCAACTTCCAATCGCTTTTATTATCTACTCTCATTTCTTTGCTGGATCACTAAAAAGAAATTTGGCGGGAAAGTACTTTTTTTGAATTCAATACATGATTACCACTATACACACTAGTTTCTGATTTAATTGAAATATATTTTAAAAAACAAAATAATTTTGTTGGAATATTGGATTGTATGCTATTCATATATTTTAGTAATTTCTCTAAAGATTATTTTATTGTAAGTTTATTCAGAATAAAAATGGTGGATCACCAGGTGATTCACCTGGCGCGTGTTAAGAAAGATAACGAAATATTAATACGGTGATTAATTCTGTTCGTGTGTAAGCAACAATCGATTTTATTTGTTCTGCAGCTCTTCACCAGCTTTGTTCATCTTTACACCTTCGATCGAACCTAACCTATCTGACTTTGTACAAGTCACGTGACCTCTATCGTTGCACACAAATGATTATTTATATACAGGCATAAAATAATTGTTAATCATAAAACTTGATTATAAATTAAAATTATGTATCATTTTTGCGATTACATTTGCATTGTTTTAAAATTGTTTTCAAAATGGATTAATTTATGAACTGACCTAATAATTTGTGTAATAATAATCTTATAGAGTGCACTTTATAAAATGAGTTTAATAAACAATTTTGGAGGGAACATTGCGTATAATAATTTTAATAGATAATTTCATACAGTGTATTTTATTAAATAATTTTAATAAATAATTTCATGTAGTGTATTTTATGAAATAATTTTAATAGATAATGTAGTGGATAATTATAGTCAAACACAACGAGGTTTTGTATACATTTCTAACGTATTTAATTATTATAAAATTGAAAGAGCACCTCACAATGTATTATTAGAGTGGATATTAGAAAACTTCTCGCTTTTATAATGATAATTTTGAGAATACTCTAAATAAGGTAGCACCGATGAATCTCAATTAACAATGTCGGTGATCTTTCGTTCGTTCGTCGCAAAAGTGAACGGCCTGGTATACGAGCATAGAAGAAACCCGTTTTCTACGCGTGGGTGGCGCAAAAATATCAAGAACCTACGCGAGTTTCACGCATTTGGCGCGTTTCAATGATCGAACGAACTTCCCTTGGTTCTTTCTTTTTATATGCAAGAAAACGTGGGCAGGGTACACTGACGGCCACGGTAGATCTCCCTAGGGAAAATGGCGCTGGGGAATAGGGTCACTCCAACTGGGGACGTACGATTAATTTATTATGGGTTTGCTGGGGTAAGAAATGAAAAGAGGGTGGAAATTAAAAAATTTTAAAGATTAATTTGAAAGTTATCAAGCTTTTAAGTTAGTAAATTTTCAAGGTTATAACTCTGAAAATTATCGGGCCTCAACTTAAAAATTTTTTAGGTTTTAAGTTTGAAAATTTCCCAAATCTCTCAAATTTTCAAGATACTCCAAATTTCCTAAATTTCCCAAATTTTCAAGATCGATAACTTCCTAAATTTCCCAAATCTTGTAAAGTCCCCAAATTTTCCAAATCTAACAAATTTTCCAAATCCTCCAAATTTCCCTAATCTCCCAAATTTTCAAGATTCCCCAAATTTCCCTCGAAATTTCCCAAATTTTCCAAATCCTCCAAATTTCCCAAATCTCCCAAATCTTCAAGATCCCCCAAATTTCCTAAATTTCCCAAATTTTCCAAATCCTCCAAATTTCCCTAATCTCCCAAATTTTCAAGATTCCCCAAATTTCCCTCGAAATTTCCCAAATTTTCCAAATCCTCCAAATTCCCCAAATCTCCTAATTTCATCAACCCACAAAATTCCCCAAATCCCCCAAATTTTCCAAATGTTCAACCTTGCAAATATCCCAAATGTACCAAAGTACCAACTTCGAGAACTAGTGAATTCGAAAGTTAGTAAGAATGAAAACGTCTAAATTTGAAAACGTAAATATAATGCACCGAACAGAAATCAACACCAGTAGGCACACATCTGGATAAGATAAAAGTTATCCCACCTACCTGGTTCGTTGACATCCACCAGGAACTATCTTTCTCTTATCAGCCGGTTAACGTATGTAACCGGTTGATAACGTATTCGCGGGCACAATTGCACTATTGTAACCTGAAGTTCACTCTTTTTTCCTTCGTTTTATTCTCTCCCCTCGATTCCCGTTGCGTGTATGAATATCACCTCTGATAACGAGGGATCTGGGAACGATAACGAAACGAAGTTGCAGGATCGATTGTGTATGGTGGGAAAACACGCACTGCACGGAAATAAATTATTCCTCTAATTGGAAAATAAATTCCTGCGATGAAATTTATTTATTTTCTTTGGGAAATCTGGTTGCCTTTTACTGTATTTATTAGGCAGAATTAATAATTCTTTAAATTGTATTAATTTTATTGAAAATATATTATTTATTTATATTTAGGAATTATATTATGCAGCATACACAGGATGCAACAAAGGGTTAAAATGCAAAAGGTTGTTCAATAATAATTTTCAACCCTTAACCGCATCGTTGAAGTATTTATAACAAGACATTGAAGGGTGAAACTTGACCCAGAGCTCTTTTAGTCTATAAGTAGCTCTGCTTTGTAATTACTATTTTTATTTACTGCGTCTTTTAAGTGGGAGATAATGAACATATAGTGGAATAATGTGGTTAGTGACAATTATTAAATGCAGAAAAACAACGAAATTATGGTGTGATATCACAGTGTAACAGTGTTATAAAATAACAAAGTAGTGGATCAATGAAATAATAAAATGTAGAATAGTAAAACTAATATGTAATTAATTATTAACAAAAAATTTCCCACATTTCCCACTTTATTTGACATCTCCAAAAATTGCACAAAATTCTTCCTCAATATCCCATGTTCCATCCCATACTCATTTATCAATTTCCACAAACTCCAAACAAATCAGCACATTTTTCCCCATTTCTCTCCAAACAGATCTAAAACTTTATCTGACCGTTCGCTGCAATTTTGATTCAAACATAACACGGCAATTTCTCTTGTACGAAGTCTCGATGGGAAATAGACTGTTGCGTGCTCTTCTGGCAAGCGAGATCGTGCAATTTTTCAGTGGATCCGACGTCCCATTACCGAAGTGCAGGTGAATTGTCCAGTTATCCGTCGTTTTGCGTTTCGTGCAGTATATCGAAAGAATTTCCATTGTACGTAGGAGAGCAGACGATAGGTTGGACTCTCCAGTCTCTGGATGCATGGGGTGTACGCCTATGGTGGTCCACGCGCCTAAAATCGATTCAGAGAGACACAGACAGGGCATAGACCTCCGTGCGTAGGGTGGATTCGTCGTAACTTTTTCCAGGAACACGAATTCCTCAATTTTTTACACTTTTGCAAATTTTTTCTATGTTCAATACTCCGCTGATGGCACTTTTAGCTTTAACAAAATTTACCTGTTACTTTATGCAAATTTATCTGATACTTTGTTATTTATGGTACTTATTACAGTACAGTTTCTTTAGTATAGAATTCATTAATTAATTTATTTATAGCTGAATTAGTATATAATTAAATTTCACCATTAAAAAATGTACAAACTTGAAAATTCAGAAGCTAATGTTTACAGAAATTGTCCTTTTTCATACCATTGAATATTAAACTAAATATTGAGGACATAAAATGAAGCATACTATTATCGCACTTCAGTAACTTTTCTAGATACTTTTAATAAAAATTCTTCATAACTCCGTAACGATGCCATTTATGGTCCTAAACTATAGACTATGGAAAGTATCAGCGACATTAGCCCACGTTTTTACGTGGATCTCCATCAGTAGCAGAAGACAAATTTCCCTAGGTCCGTGCAACCGTCGCAGGAATTAATTCCCCCAGTATTCTGTTCTGAGGGTGCACTGCAGCCGGGATTGGCTGCGAACTACCCCTGGATTCCTTCACCCTCGAACAGTGGAAAATTGTCCACGTCGAGGGAGGTGTCGTACCAAAAACTGTCGAGTACCACCACCATCACCATCACCCACCATCGTCGGCGAGTAGAAAAGCGGTGGTCGGTTCGCGGAAATTTCGAGCGCTTCGAAGCGCGGACCCTCGAAATTTTATGATCGCTCGTAATCGTTGCACGGCCAAATTATTATGGGGAAAATTTCCCGTGGCGGGTCAGCGTCGCATGAGTTTCTGTAATGGTCCCCATCCACCGCCGTCTTTATGGCTGTTAGGTTTATTAGCCGATGTTTTCACCGCTTCGCGTTCGTTCCTCTGCCTCGGTTCAATTCGCGTTTCTACATTTTGCTACTTTCACACTGGGAAACTTTTGGGGACGTTGGAATTGCGAAACTTTCGGCAACTTGGAACTAGAGAATTTTTGGGATATTGGGTTTATGGAATTTTTGGGGTCATGGGATTAAAGAATTTGGGGGGGTATTAGGAATAGGGAATTTTTGGGACATTGGGACTAGGGAATTTTTCTGGATCTTGGAATTAGGGAATTTTGGGAGTCTTGAGAATAGTAAATTTTTGGGATCTTCATAATAGAAAATTTTGGGATTTTGCAATTTTAGGGAATTAGATTTTTGATTTGTGGGATTTAGGGCCTTTGAGACTTTGAAAATTAAGTAGTTGTAAAATTACATTGCTGTTAAATCAAGTGGTTCTAAAAGTACATGGTTGCAAAGTTCAGTGGGCGTAAAATTACATGGTTGTTAAATGAGGTACTTGTAAAGCTACATAGTCGTTAAATGAAGTAGTTGTAAAGCTACGTGAAAAATGAAGTAGTTGCAAAAATACATGGTTGTCAACTTAAGTAGTCGTAAAATTACACGTTTGTAAAATAAAGTAACTATGAAATCACTTCACAGTGATTATAGTATCTATAAAATGAATCTAAAAATTAATACTAATCAAAAGAGAAGAGAAGTCCTAACCTAAACTCCGAGAAGTCCCAGTGGTGGGACTTGCCCAGATCGTCCGAACGATCAAGCGTGCCGGGGTCTTGACGGACCCAGTTAATTCGAGCCGTGTTAAACAAAAGCTTTAGCCGTTTCGACGACGGTCGTTTGCATTAAGTGGTTTCATCCGAGGCGTGCACCCCGATCTGTCTGCATTTGACTTTGTAATTTCATTTATGTCGAATCGCGTATTCCGGACTATGTCCGACGCTGGCAAACATTTGCGGCCAACACCGCGTTTCGCATCCTCCAGGTTTCTCTGATTAACAAACTTCCGATTGAAATTGTTGCTTCCACTCTCGGCTCTTCAGTGAATCAGTTATTATGGCTGGTGTTGAAAAACTTCTTACAAAAATTAATTATTTCAAAAACATTATATAAATTGAACGTCATAAATCGATTAAATAAGTCCAATATCATAAAGTTCTCATAAAAATTGATTATTTCAAAAATATCATGTAAATTCAATATCATAAATTGATTAAAGAAGTCTAATATCATAACGTTCTCATAAGAATTGATTATTTCAGAAGTATCATATAAATTCAACATTATAAAATGATTAAACAAGTTCAATAATTATGAAGATCTTAGAAGAATTGATAATTTCAAAAGCATCATATGAATTCAATATTATAAATTGATTAAATAGATTCAATATTACAAAATGATTGAAGAGAAAATTGATCCTAAAAATTCATTTTGTCCGAGCATTTAATCAGATCCTCATGCAGTGGAAGTGTTGAGGTAATAACAGGCGATACAGCATCGATCCGAATCTAATTACAGGATATAATTGGTAATATTGTGCCGGTGCATCAACAAGCATCCGTCGTTATTACCGAAATTGTTTCGATTCCGTGGCTAATCGAACGTCTCCGGAAACGTGGTTAATATAACTCCGATGCCGCGTAACCCCATGGCCAGAATGGCGGCCGGAATTCTACGATGAAATTAGCATCGCTGGAATTCCCTCGTGAACCCGGCGGTCCTACGTGACCGAAGAACGAGTCTTCTTCCATAAAGCAGCTCGCAACGTTGATCAACGTGCACGATAGGCGCCAACAGCGAATTATTCTCGAATTATCAGACCGTTCTACCACCTTGTGTATCTCTATTATTACGGCACTGGCCTTTCGTCGGCTGTCGTCGTTTGTCACTTGCATATTGTTCGATTCTCCGTTCGTAATTGCCTTTGTAATTTATTCTTGTAGCTCGATGAGATTTTGTGACGCTAGATTTTATCATCCACATCATCTTTATATTTTGTCACGTGATAGGGACTTTAAATTTTATCATGCACATCATCTTTATATTTTGTCACGGGACAGGGACTTTAGATTTTATCATGCACATCATCTTTATATTTTGTCACGTGACAGGGACTTTAGATTTTATCATACAAAAGAGTAGTTCCCTGATGGGGTTAATGACAACAGTTGACGCCTGCAGATGCACAATCAATTGCAACAATCAATAGTCCCTGATCTGGTCACTTCACTGATAAGATGGTGTATATCTCAGTTTCAATGTACTTAGATCCCAGAATGTCTAGTGTGTACCGTAAAATTTCTAATTTCCAAAATTCTTACATTTAAACATGTTTTGAATTTCAATATCATTATATCTTGGTATGTGTGAATTCTGATATATAAATGAGCAAAGAGAAGAAATGACCGTTCAAGATGGCACAAATGAACGCGATTAAAACCACCCACAACGAACCACTCCATATTTCCTCCCTTTTTCGAATTCCCGACGCGCAGCCCTCGGTTTGCAGCCGGTGCAAGCGTAGAATGCAGTCGCGAATGCAGCAGCTTAACGTGATATATAGAAAGCGATGCAACGCCGGTATTGAGCCTGTGCACGACAGCCGTATATACATTATGCATACATTACGGCCGAGCCTCGTGTGTGTACACGTGCGCTGCCGTGCGTACGTGGACGCATGATGTACACGATGTACCAGGTGTCGCGCTGCATTATTTACTATGCGAGTGAACTACGATAGAGCCACTCGACTGCTAATGAACTGGAATCTGGAAGAACGAACACCGGTCTCCGATTCTACCTTTCACCCGGCTGATCATCTTGAAGGATCTAAAATTCAGAACTATCGAGCCAAGAGTTGAGATATGGGTCTTTAAACTAGTCTCGTTGCGGCCATTGTTCGAAGTTTTGATGTATATTGCACTATTCGGAGGTATTTTGATAGTCGAACATGGAAATTGTTAAGTTATGCGAGACAACGTTAAATTCTTTGGAAAATGTGAATTTATCTGAGCCATTTATATCACACCTTTTGTATAATGTGATGTCTTGGACTAAGGTAACGAAGTCCAGAGTTTTTATGTAGTATAAGTTTATTGCAAGTCTGAGGTTAGAATGATCGAATTCTTCAGAAAATGTGGACATAAACTGGAACATCATAGACTCACCAAGTCCCTTACATAATATGGATTCATCCTTGTTACCAAAGTGATAAAATTTACTGTAGTTAACGTCATAAGATGATCTTATCCTGCAGACATGTCTCTACCAAAGTACAGGTTAATGAAATCAGATCTTTCACATAATGTGAACTTATCCTTGTCTAGCCTCGTAAGACGATCCTTCTCCAAATGTTAACTTAAGCCAGCCCAAGTTATCAAAGTGACCAAATCCTTCACAAAATGTGACTTGTTCTAGCCCTAGTTCAGGTTACCAAAATCATCAAATCCTTCAGAAAATGTGAACTTATCCTAGTTTATCCTCACCAAATGATCACATCCTCCACAACATGTGAACTTATCCTAGGCTATGCCCAGTACAGGTTAAAATCGTCAAATCTTCCACAAAACATGAACTACCTAGCCTTACCTCACAAAATGACCAAATCCTTCACAAAAGATGAACATACCCTAAATTAACAAAGCGTCCAAATCACCAAAATGGTGGACCAGTCGAACTAAGTAAAATAGCCAAGTTAAGGACCCAGAGCTCGCAACCAAAGTACCTACATCAAATTCCAGAGCAATTCAGAGCCGTCCGAGGTGGAGGTACATAAAACGAGCAAGATAAGCGTAAATGGTTAGGCAAGGTAGCGAGAGGAAACTTCTCCGTTTCCATCGATCTTGCTTCAGACGCGTTTCATTTCCCTCAAATACGTTGGAAATCAGTTTAGATCCCGTTGAGACTTAGTGTTTAGCCGTTGGCCCGCCCCCGCGCACCGAGTGACGGATAACTCTGTTACTATAATTCAATCGAGTTGTCTGGCTCTATAAAGGCTTCCACGACACACCAATGCGTATCCACGGATACGTGTACTTATATACACACGGAGACAGGAATACGTCTGCGAACGATAGTATGCTTTTATAATCGAGTTTACACCCGATCACGATATCATGCACTCGTGCCACCCTGCGCTCGCGACAAGATGAGCTCTGAGCATTTTGAGTTCCTTTTTTCTGACGGGTAACTGGAACCAATTGTTTATATCTCTCATTAAGTTATAACGGATACGTGTTTTTAGTATTGATCAATGGAAGTTATATCTTTCTTCGTATATTGCCAGGACTCATCTTGTGGCGTGCACACTACACGTTTTCTGATATGTGATGTGGTCTAAGTAAAAATTAGTTCGTTAGTTTATTAACAAGATCTGTATTTCGTTGGACCACATAGTGATTACTACATGTATTATCAATTACTACTACATATGTATTATATGTATGTATCTACATAATTTATGTAATAATCACTATGTGGTACAACGAAATACAGATCTTGTTAATAAACTAACAAATTAATTTTTACTACATATATGATACTACATGATACTACATATAGTATCAATTTTACGATTATACTTCAAATGTTACTACGTTATGAATGTTTTTAAAAAATTCTCATATGATGAAAGTGAGCAATGTACAAACGGGTGAAAAGTATAATTATGTTGAAATTTTATGGAGACCACTGTCATAATAATACACGTACATGTATGTGTTTGATCATTATGTTTTGTAGTCCTCCAATCGTAATCGCTGGTGTTTCGTTCGTACACTCGTGTTTCTTTCTTCTTCTTTGAAGAGGAGACTTAATTGCTCTTAATTGAACGATGCTCGAAACAAACGCGGACACTTGAATCCGATGAATGAATACGCGGTGTTTAATTTCGAGAAGTTTGGGTTGTTCAATTTGCGAATTGTTCGAGTTAACGTGTTTACCGATTTCTTTTGACACTTCTCGGAATATATTAAATTAGAGATGTGGGGATGCAGGGATGTAGAAAATTAGGTGTCGAATGTGGTGATTTAGAGATTTAGGGATGTAGAAACAAAGATATCTGGAAATTTTGGAATTTAGAAATTTGAGAATCTAGGAATCTAGGAACCTAGAAGTCTATAAATTTAAGGATCTAAGAATTTAGTAACATAGGAACCTAGAAATTTATGAGTTTAGGGATCTAGGAATCTAGGGACTTAGGAATTTAGGAATCTGGGAATCTAAAATATCTAGAAATCTCAGAATCTAGGAATCTCAGGATCTAGGAATCTAGGGACCTAGAAATCTAGAAATTCAGAAATACAATTTTTGTATCATCCACTATAGTCTTTATTACGAAGATCTGACAGTGTCTTAGTTCCGAAAATTCTCACTTTTCGTTGCATTTCATAAAAATATTTAGATAGGCTCTATTTACATTCCTAAATACTTTGTATTATCGACCATACACTCCAGGAAGATGCAACCCACATCACACTGGTCGGTAAGATGTTTCACTGAAACAGACAGAGATAGCGTTTATCTCATGCAATAAAATCGTTTAATTATCGAATTTATTAACTGGTCAATCTCCTAAATCATAATAAAACAATTTGAAAGTAAATGATCATTTTTCGAAATCTTGCACATTCCTGATTTTATACATTATACGTTTACTTGTTAACTAATCGTTATATAAATTGTTGCACAAATTACCTTTGTCGTTGCACCAATGGAAAATTGGAACGATCACAGACAGCGCAGATTCCGGCATTCCCGATTCATTAATTAAATTATTTACATACGGTACGTTAATCTTACCATCGGTCATCTAAAAACAATACAAATATATCTCTAAATAATATAAGCAATCAATGACATAAATATAGATTTTTTAATGAACTTACCGTTCCTTGAATATGAGCGCAACAAACCATAGCACAAGTCATTCTTCTTATACCCGCTTTATGACAATTCAAAGTGGACTCGTTTATGTCTATTTCAAATGCTGCAAAATCGTCTGAGAAAAAAAATATGGTTCTGATTAAATCTTTGATGAGTTGATTCAATTAGATTACGTTCAATTTGGTTAAGTTAAACTAAATTAATAAATAAATTAGATAAGACCAAAATAAATTAAATTACGTTAAGTTAGTTCAAATAACGTTAGGTTAGAGAAAGTTAGATGAGATTAGGTAGGTCACAAGGTTAAATTACGTTAGGTAGGTCACATTTACTCAGGTTAGGTTAGGTTCTTACGCAAACGGAAAATATAGTAATTTTACCTATTATTGCTCCTGTCTTATTCATACACTTCTCAGCGTCTAGCGAACTGATACGAAAACCCTTCGATAAAAACATAATCATTGCTTCTCTTGGTTCAAATCCTTGATTTGCTTGAACAGTCGCCTGGAATGAAATAATAGCATCTTACAGTATAGAGCATTTATGATATTTTAAGTTTCATATATTTAACACGTCAAGATATATTTGGTTTCGTGGATTTTTGGATTTTGGAACTTTTATCAAGTATACATATTTCTAAATTGACAAATTGACAAATTGACAAATCGACAAATTGACATATTTACAAATTGACAAATTCCTAAATTGCCAATTTTCCAAATTTCCAAATCTTCAAATTTACAAATTACCAAATTCCCAAGTCCCTAAATCTGTAAATCTGCAAATTCCCAAATCTCCAAATCTGTAAATCTCCAAACTTCCAAATTCCCAAGTACCCAAATTCCCCAAATCTCCAAGTTTCCAAATTCCCAAATTCCCAAGTCCCTAAATCTCTAAATCTCCAAATTCTCAAATTCTGAAATTCCCAAATTTTCAAATTCCCAAATCACCAAATCCCCAAATCTCTAAATCTCCAAATTCCCAAATTCCCAAGTTCCCAAATCCCCAAATTTCCAAATCTCAAAAACCAAAAGCCACTTCCTGAATTTACGCAGTACCGTATTATCTGAAATCACACATCACAGTTGTGACACAGATCAAGTCATTCTGCATACAATTAGTTCCGATAAACTCTGTTAATCGCGTTCTCATATAAAAATCGCATAGCATGATGCAAACTTTATTTATTTACTTAACAACTCTGCATTCTTGCAAAAAGTTCCGATTGTGTACTTACAAAAGCTACGACCACGAACAGCAATAACGTTGCAGTCTTCATGGTTTCGAATTCACAGGCTGCAAATAATAATTAGCTGATCTTGAAAAGCACTCGACTTATTCCGTGGATGAAATTTGTTTAACTAAGATCGTATGTTTGGCCTGCTTTATTTATATCGAACTGAATCGCGGTTGAAGGTTAAAGATACAAGATAAGGTTACATCCGCGGTCTCAGCGTTACTCATAAATAATAAATAATAGAAAAATGTGAAAAATTTGAATGGGTGACCCATCTGTTTCTTTACTCTCATATATCGAATAATTGTTGTTATGATATTAATAATTATTGCATAACGATTTTGTATATTATCTTCTTATTTATTTGCGGAAATTATTATTTCTACTCTGATTAGTATTTCTGAGTCAGTTATTATTGTAGATTGCTGTAAATGTTCCTTCATTGCAAATTTAAATATTTTTTATAACCTATTTTCAATTAGATATTTAATTAATAAAGAGATTAGATATTATATTAATAATAAAGTCGAATGGAAGGTGCTTGAGATGGGTGCTAATGTAAACAAGATGGCCGTCAACAAACAAGATGGCCGTAAGTAGAACTCTACGACGAGAAGACTAGATTGTCCTTGCGATCCTTCTGTTCGGGTATAATGCTACTGTGGACAGTATCGCTAATGCTTTTATAGGCTTTGACTTTTTTGGAGGTAATGAGAATGAAGAGGACCAATAGGGATTGTTGAGGAATCGTATTCGGAGTCGGTGAGTAAAGATAAATTGAAACATAAAAAGATTATCCCAGAAAGATAAAGGCTAACTTAAAGTAAGAAGAACATTAACCTAGAGCGATGTCCTTTTAATATAGAAAAGTTATTCGTTATTTAAAACGAAACAGGTAACAGGGTCTTCTACATTTTGCAATTGTTATATTTACAAAAGAATACTGTGAGTTTGCACTGGCGACACATCATTGTCGAAGTTTTCGCATCACACAGGAAGTAAAAGCGAGTCCAATCTTGCACTTGTCATCTTCTTCTTCGGCTGGAACAAATTAATTAATTTTCTGTAAACAATACATTTTTCATGGATTTTCCTAAGTCTATTTATATCCATGTTTGCTTTCATTATTAAGTAAACATGTTTGTAACAATCGAGTGTACAGTTTTCGTTTAACTAAACGAATTCCGTGAAGTCTGCGAATTCCGATAAATTTTCTTCCGTTCTGAATAATTCCGCGTTTGTTATATAAGTTCAGTTAAGAAGAACGAGCTACTTTATTATTGTTTTGACAAATTTCATAAAAGTGTATATAACATTCACAAATATCTTTCGTCATATTAATTTTCTTAATACTCAATTTCGATTATTTTGTCACGGAAATTAAACAGCGGAAGTCAAATTTTGAAATATTACTGTAATAAGAAAAAATAACTTGAATAATTTACCTTCATAAATGCATTCGTTTAATTTTTGTTTAGTTGCCGGTGTGATAGTGAATTTATTGCGTTTAGCCAATGCGATCAACCTGTCAAGCTGGATCTCATTATTTTGCATCTGAAATAAATGTATAATAATGAAATATTCTCAAGTTTTTAATGAAAGGACTACTTACAATATTCGCTTTTTCGAAAATACATGTAACGAAGCAACCAAAATTGGAGGAATATTCTCTCGTCGATGTTTGGTCCTCGTTGAACATATTTTCCAAATTCTCTACGTCTTCTACAATGATGAAAAAAAATTAAAACAGCAAAATGAAATTGATAAAAAATAGCTACGTAAAGATTTGTATAAAACATTTATTTAGTATAATTTATCGAATCTTTGACGATAACATCTTTGTAATTGTTAATAATAATAAATTGTATATTATATATATGAACAATGATTATTATCAATTATTATTAATAATGAATTTAATTCTTTTTCTACCTAACCTGTACACTTTGAGATCTATTAATTTTACATCATTGCATAAAATAGTTGTTAATTATTTTGCAGCACGTACCTGCAGATAAATTGTTATTTCGCAAACATTCCGCTAATTCGTTCAATGGCACGTCCATTACTCTCGAAATTAGTTCTACCTCGAGTGCTCGAGTCACCTGCAATGGACATTCAATTAATTACTTTCCAATATCGTACAATTAAAAAGTGTCTGGAAGTGTAATCGGTTCAAATGAGGTGAGAACTTTTTCTATAAATTATTAACAAGCTCTTCTCGAGCAGTGAAACCCGAATACACGCCCTAGTAATTTTTCCAACAACAAAATTCCATTTGTCTTCATCCTCCATTTTCTCATTAAACTCGAGCACTTTCATCAAAATCAAAAACTTGGAGGATTCAGAAACTTAATTATTGCTAGTCCAAAATAATTGTTAAACTATTCAAATAAAATATTTAATAATCTAATCCCAGAAAGTGACACTCACGCTGACAAGAAGACAAACAAGAATCACGAACTGCATCGTTTTTCGATCACCGAGAAATTAAATGTGGAACGTGCTTTCTCAGAATATTCTGCAAACTGCACCGAATTGTCACGGTGCAGCTCAGTTTATATTTGTGTGATCGTCCCGAACTTACGGACAATTGACAAACATGCCTTTAAACAAAATTTTCCTGCATATTGTTGCTTACAGTACGTGGCACCGAAACCAAATTAGTCAGCGAAATGTTAAATACGTTTCTGATTGTGTCATGTAATCACACGTTTCGAAATCGATCACTGTTTTCTGTAACTGACCATCATTCTATATTAAGAATGCTCACGAAATGTTTACAGCATCATTTTTGTAATACCTCAAGCTTTATATTCATGTAGCATAAGTGCCATTTTGTGGTACTTCTATGTCATAAAATTTCATTCAAATTTATATGTTTCGTAAGATAGTTATTGTTTGATACAATTGAACAGCAGCCATTTTGTGTTAGGAATATTGATGAAATATTTATGGGATCATTTTTGTGGTACTTCAAGCTTTATAGTCATGTAGCATAAGTGCCATTTTGTGATACTTTTATGTCATGAAATTTTGATCGAATCTATGATTCATCAAAATGAAGAATTCGTTTTTTGAGAATGTCATTGTTCGTTGCAATTGACTGCCATTTTGTGTTACGAATATTGATGAATCGGTTGCAGCATCATTTTCGTGATACTTCAAGCTTTATATTCATGTAGCATAAGTGCCATTTTGTGATACTTGTATGTCATGAAATTCTGTTCGAAGTTAATATAATTGTTTGTACGATTCATATCACATTACGTGTCTTTGATCGAATTAATTTTCCGCCATTTTATACAGAGTATTGACGAAACTACTTTTGTTCAACCTTCAAATTGACATAACAATTGCCTTGTGACAATTTTATGTCATATCTTTCGAAATCGACTACCATTTTCTGTAACTGGCATTTTGAATAATAATAAATCTATATACGCTTTTCGACCAAGCCTTAAGCAATAAATCGACGTAATATAAACGTTACTTTGTAACAATATCCTGTCAGACTGTACGTGTCCGTAATTGCTCTAATTGAGCAGCAATATTTCATAAAAATCATTAATCATGTTCGCAGTAATTTGAATCAAACGTCAAAGTTAATTTATAAGATTCGAAGGTAACAGTTTTCAGTTGGACGTATATACTGGGTGGTCATAAAGCAGCGGTTTCCCCGTTGAAATGCACGTGGCGTTCGCGTCTGGAGTGTAGTTTAATTATTCATAACGCGTTAACGTCCCTTTGTTTATTCATAAGCCGACGCGGTGTCTGCGTGATGCCCTGGAATCGCACGCTGCTTAATCTCATTCTTATTAATGAAACTGTACGGTCCGCTCTCAGAAATACTGGGAACCTTAAAATGATCATCAACGAACTACATAAATTTTACGAGACATTAAATGTTTAACGTACCAAGATCATCATATCTTATATGTCATCATACAAATATATCAAAAATACATCGATTTCAAGCTTAAAACTTGCGAAAATAATTACGTGAGCATTTACATGAATGTTTATTGTGTAACATGTCTATTTAACTTGTAA
The DNA here is from genome assembly GCA_945859595.2 of Megachile willughbiella. Lineage (NCBI taxonomy): Eukaryota > Metazoa > Arthropoda > Insecta > Hymenoptera > Megachilidae > Megachile > Megachile willughbiella. The sequence goes on from OX243807.1 coordinate 9,485,412, forward strand.
TGGTCAAAACATACTTCAATTTCAAATTTTGGTACGTTCCCGCCTTTTTGTAGCGATTTGTAACGGGAATCAATGAGTTACAAGAATATTAATCAAGTCAATGGTTAGTTTGACAAAAATAACCACGTAGATTCTTTTAATATTCTTTATTCGGAATATTTGCCATACAGTAATGGTTGAAACACCATTTTGAATCTGAACACTTTCCCGCCTTTTCTGCGGCGGGAAGTTTAAAGGGAGTACTAACAAAGATCACCAATGATCAATCTATCAAAAATCGCACAAATCTCACTCTTCCTCTTGTAATTTAACAATCGAAAGAAATTTCAAATACGAGTGCTTTCCCGCCCTTTCAGTGGCGGGAAATTTAAACGGGTAAACAAATAACGCTAACAATTTTGATCCTTAAAACTCCTGTGACATCTCTAAAGTAAGTATTCGTAAATTAAGTTAATGACCCAATAATTTATCGAATTACGAAGAACGCGGAAGAGGTATGTTCACGAAGCGACAGAGTTCATCAGCGTGGCATGCAGCACTTGTCGTCCTGTGAGGCAGAAAATTGTCTGCACGAGTTGCAGCACATTTTCAGAGCATTCAGCTCGCGGCAGAACGACGAGGACGAGGCGGGTATCGCGTTAACGTAAGCGGCTCACGTTGCGAGGCGGTATAATGTAGCCGGTAATGGTCGAAGTTGCCTCGCATACACCATGGGATAAAGTTATGGCCGTCCCCTACGCGACGAACAGACGTGCACGCGTTGAGACACTTTTGCAAATGGTCGGCTTTGCGACCGATTACACCCGGTAGTTGCATTTCCGAAGAAATCGCTCTGACGACCCGTGGAATTCTTAAACGAACACTCACGAAAAAGATCGCATCTTACTTCGAATCGGCCATTCGTGCTCATCGATGCGTACAGTATTATCATGCGTGGCGATATAATGCGAGGCGTTGCAGCGGGTAGATGGCCGACAAAATTGCTATGTGATCGACGTGGAGAACTACAATGTGGGGAATTACAATGGTAATATTGCGCGAGGCGATGTAACGCGTGGAATTGCAATAGGTAAAGAACTGGTAGGACTACGAATAGAATTGCAATGGGAAAAATTACGTGGAATAACGAGTGGCAGTAACGGGTGGTATCATAACGCATTGAATTCACAACCCGTGAAATGATAACGAGAGGAATTACACGTAGAATCACGGTGAGTGGAATTTACGGAGCGTGGAGTTAACAGTGCGTGGAATTACGAGACGTGAAATTCGCAATATGGGAATTTAGAGCGCGTGGAGTTAGGAAGAGTGGAATTCGCAATGCAATCACAAAGTGTCATAAAGCATAAAATTACGTGTATCTCCACAACACAGATTTCTCATTTATGGCAATGTAGCTTATGATAGAAAGAAACTTGGCAAACATTCGTGAAAATCGAAAAGAAAGATACATTTTTACATTATTTTATTGAATATACTACTCGGGTCACAAGTATAAAACTGTCATTAAATTTGCAGCTTTCGAAGTACAATTTTTAATAACTTTACTTATTTAACTGAAAAGCTTTTGTATGTAACAATCAGTGTACTTGTTGCCCGCGACGCATTCATCAGACTCTCCAACAGCTGGAACAGAAACATAATACCTTGTATTTCTGACAAAGTATTGTAACAAATTATACTATTTTAATAACTTCATACAATTGTGAACAATTCCTTGAATTCTTTTATGAATGTAAAAATCATTTGCTACTTTCTACAGAACCGTATACAGTAAATGCTGCTCTCAGAGCCCCTAGCGCAGGAAAGTATCGAGACTACCGTATACAATTTCAGTCAATATCAACTATTTTGTGAAATAACTCAACATTTTGTATGATTAGCAATATTATCAGTATATCAGTGTACACCCTATGTATAAACACACCGTATAAATTAGTCTTACTAATTACTTACCATTTGCAAGGCAGTCGTCCGCAATTTTCTTGACAGACTGAATTTCAGCATCGTCACCTGCGTGCACCACTTCTATCATCTTGTACACAGGCTCCAGGTGATACTCATTGTTTCCCGCCAGCTACAATAAACAAATGACATGCTGATACGCGATCGGCGTCGCCTAAAAATAATGTTTATTACACGGTATACGTACCATTCCTATTCTTCGCATCACACACGCCTTCATGCAGCCTAATTTCTTTTCGTCCATTGTTTGTGAGGCTACTTGTATGTTATTAGCTTCATCTGAAATTTAATGCTAGAAACGTGAGATGTTGCGAAATGTAATCAAATTATTGGGAAAATTATACAATTTGGATACTTGTTTATTTAAATAATATTCATATATGCATGTTCATATGTGCACACAATACATTGTGTGTAATATACATATTAACATATTTATATATTAATTAATGTATGTTATATATTATATGTATCAATATTATTTGTATACATGTTAATTGTGAAATGTATTTGGATATGTTTGAAGATTGTGATTCGTATTGCGGAAGTTATGGTTATTTACCATCAGAAAGATGGAACTCTTGCGCACATGGTTGCACATCGGGCATCAGATACTCCATGTACTTTGCCATGATGGCGTCTTGATCCATACCACGAACGATCGTCTGAAAATAATATTCCACTTTTGTATAAATATATTGACCACTAATAAACACTTCAACATTAAATAGATTCACAACTATTAATTCACGAGTATAAATATCATAAATACATTGACAACTAATTCAAATATTAGTTACCAGAAAATCAGTAACAATGTCACTAAGAAATTCAGAAATTTCGAAAGTTATTTTGAAATAGTTTAGAACTCTATAAATTGTGCAACTGTGTAGATAAATTTACAAACAGCATAATCTAGAGATTTACAATTGAAAAGCAGTACACTACAGAAATGTAGAAAATGACCGAATTTAAATTTGATAATTAGAAAATATTTCAGAAACGTACAAATTCAAAAATTATAAAATAGTGTAATTAAAAAATTTGCAAATGGTATGAAATTCTTCTTCGACGCAAACTTGAACGAATAAAAAAAAGACTGAAGCTTCGAATAAAATAAAAATATCACATATTAATCGAATCCTTCGATCCAAAGGTAGCACGTAATCGACACCTACCATGGTAGCCAAAAGGCAAGTAGCAGCAACGAGGAACTTCATAATTCAACTTATCCAACTGTCTCGAATCGACAAACAGAACAAAATTCGTCCGGAATGAATTTTTTTCAACTGTGTTCTGTCAAATCTCCCGTTTGTACATTTATACCTTGACTCCCGTGGGTGTTCGAAGTTTGACACGCAGGAAACAAGATAATTCCCTGATTTAACCGATTTACGTAAGGCTGCTTGTTCAAGTAACATCGAGTAACGTCTTCATTACCGCTCATGTGTCGGTTTTATCACGAGAAATAATCGTTTTCATGTATTCGTGGAACGAGGGTTGTTAGAAGAAAATTATGAGCTGATTGATATGTGCTATACTAATTACGGGAAAATCGTGGCGATACTGCATCGAGAGATCTGTTATTATCGCGACAATTTGTTTGACTTCTGCATACGGTTGATTTCGTATGTAATTTGTTTACGCGGCTATGAGTTCCACGAATGCATTATGCATCGTGGTGACGCGAAATATAACAATAATCGTGTTCTTGTAATATTATATTCAATGTTAAATTATGGAACAGATGGTACTCTCTTTGGGGAGAGCCCATCAGAGAGAGAGATTATTTTTATTTAATTCGTGATTTGTCTAGGATTATCTTGGTACTTTATAAATATTTTATTAACGTAGTCAGGTTATGTTATTTAATCCGATGCATTTGAATGTTTGCAGGTATTTAATTTTGTAAAAGCAGTCCAATGCAATTAATGTGTATATTTTGGTGCACCTATTCAATGAAGTACACTTAGAAACTCACATGTTCAATTTTATAAATGCAATTAAATTCAATGAATGTGTACATTTTACCAGATGCAGCTATTCAATAAAGTGCATTTAGAAACTCATATATGTTCAATTGTATAAATGCTGGTGCATGATACCAGATTTATAAGAAAGTACATGTGGAAACTCACATATGTGTAATTTCACAAATGCAATTAAATGCAATGAGTGTGAATGATATTTTACCAGATGCATCTATTCGATAAAGTGCATTCAGAACTTGCATATATTTATTTTCATATGTGCAACTAAATAGAAATTTGTCATTCTTCACGTACCTATTTATAATAAAGTGAATTTGAATCTTCGTAAATGTGCAACTTTATTGAATTGATCTATCTATACTTAAAATTTGACAAAAAATAACAAACCATTATTCATATATTCTTGCACACTATATTTTATAACAGATATCAAACATAATACATTTGACCAAATAAACACGTATTTCTATACAAACAATTGCATTTTTATTTATGTCCTCCCTTAAAGTATACGTGGATCTCGTTAATGTTTATCCATGAAACATTGAACGAAGACGTACGCCTTTTTGCACTCGTCGGCGATGTCGTTAACTAAAACGAAAATAAAATTCGTATTTATCTTACGCATTTTTGATCGTACAATATATATTTTACCTTTATCGATGCATTCACTTGCACCTTTCTCCAATTGCTTACGCATCTCCGGATTTTCACCGTGCACAGCCTCGATGAACGTGTTCACGTTACGCACGTTTATCTTAGAGTCTTGCATCTTAAATGAAATAATTAACAAAATATTTTTGTGCAAATGTTACTACTTTTATGGAGCGTTCATAGTAGATTTACGTACGAAGGCGCCCATTTTCATGGTGCAAGCACGAAGACACGTGGCTTGGTCTTCTCCTGCGCTCGCTTCTTTGTCAAATATTACTCGAGCATCCTCTGCAGTGTTTTAAAAATGTTTTCATGTAGAACACGAAATACTTTGGAGTTTGCGCGAATATTTTTGAAGTTGAGCAAAATGTTATTTGTAAGAAAACTTACGTTCTGTGTAGCCATTTTCTTTGGCGCATGCTAGGATCGGATCCTTCATTAGCCCCAGATAAATGTCTATGTAATCCTCGCCACGAATAGTCGCCTTGAATTATACCACCAATCATTTATATAATGTGAAATTTAGGAATTTGGAGATTTGAGGATTTGGGGATGTAAGGATCTTGGAATCTAGGGATCTAGGCACTTAGAGATTTAGAATTCTAAGAATTTAGGGATTTGGAGATCTGAAAATTTGGAAATTTGAAACATTTGGAGATTCAAAAACTTAAGAGTACAGAAATTGGAAAACATGGAAACAGAGAAGTTAAAAATTTTTAAATATAATATTATATTATTTATAATCTAAAAATTTTAGAATTCTAAAGTTCGACTTCAATTTATCTTTTGAACTTTGATATAATACTTGACTTGCTGTACCTAACAAATGAATCAGCCTGTACCTCAACTACCATCAAACAGTCTCCCTTAAAATTTCAATTTCCAAAAGAAAAGTATAAATTATTTAATACTCTAAATTGTCTTTACTTACAGCAACTAACAGAACACCAAGAACAATGTATGCACCCTTCATCTTGATATCGTTTTACGATGAATCCTCAAGTGTACCGCAAAGTGAATCAGTTTATCGGGAACTAAGCGATGTTCGGAAACGACCGCATATTTATATCAGAACTACAAAGATGTGCAAGAAACATGTTACGTGAAAATCAAATTAATCGTAAAACAAGTGCTTATTACTAGATCGACAGGCATTGCAATCAATACTTATAATCTTGCATATCTCGCTATTCGATATCCTGTTAGCCTTGATTCTGAAAGATCGATTAAAAAGATTGGTCATGAATCATTTATACCATTTTCTGTCAGGTATTGATGTACTTAAAAATTGTGATTAAGAACGATTGTATTAATTTTTATTTTTAATTTGGGGATTTGAGGATTTGGGGATTTGGGGATTTGGGAATTCGGAAATTTGGAAATTGGGGAATTTGGGGATTTGGGAATTTGGGGACTTGGGAATTTGGGAAATTGGGGAATTTGGGGATTTGGGAATTTTGGGATTTGGGAATTCGGAAATTTGGAAATCGGGGAATTTGGGGATTTGGGAATTTTAGGAGTAGGGAATTTGGGGACTTGGGAATTTGGGAATTTGGAAATTGAGGAATTTGGGGATTTGGGAATTTTGGGAGGTGGGAATTTGGGAAATTAGGAAATTGGAAAATTGGGAATTTGGGGATTTGGGAATTTGGTAATTTGAAATTGGGGAATTTCTGAAAATGGGGGAATTTGGAAATGGGGAAATTTAGAAATTGGGGAATGTGAGAATTTGGAAGTTTGGGAATTTGGGAATTTGGGAATTTGGAAATATGGAAATTTGTAAATTAGGGAGCTCGGAAGTTTGGGAAATGATAAAGCAGGAAGTGTAGAAGTTTGGGAAATTGTATTTGGAAATTTAGAAATTCGTAAATTTCTCAATTTCTCAATTCATCAATTTATCAATTTATAACTTTAGAAATTTAAAACTTGACAAATTTAATGTTCTTAAATTAGTCGAATAATTATAAAGTCGTCGATAATTTAAAAAAATGTTAAATTGTATACCAGCTGGTATTTATCAAGGAAACAGAAGCACAAATAAAGCAATTAATTTTCAATAACTTATTGGTTGCGCAACGGTTGGCACTTTTGCAGTATTCATTATATCTGTATTATTCTTTTTTTTATCGCCAGATCTAACAACTTCTAATGCACTTAAATTATAATGCACTTAAAAAAAAAAACGTGGAATCTACCGTACAATTGTCATGTTACATGATATTGTTCACTCGCATTACGTACGTTTCACATACGCAATCGTTCCATTTACACCAAATTTTATTTTCATTCGTTTTTCATCATTCGCAAATATTTACGAACAAATTGCTTTTTATTTGTTTGAAAATATTTATCTTGGTGTTGCAAATAATTGTTGAATAAATCCTTTTTGCTTATAATAAATTTCACTGCTATCGATTATCAACAATATACTATTAATTATAAAGTAATTACTACTAATTTATAATTATATATACTAATTAAATATAAATTAGTTACTCTAGTTATAAAAAAGATGTAGGTTTTCACTATTTTCAGTTATCGAAGAAAAAATAGCAATTGTTTGAACAATATATTTCATTTAATTACTACATATTATAATTTTTACAATTACATGTTTGCACAGTTCTCTAATCGTTAATTTGTGATTTAATTGTTTATTCGTTTAATTGTAAACTGTTTTAAGGATAATTCGTCCCGGCAGCAAATAATTTGATCATTCCTTGTACTTAAGCAGGACACAACGCGAAAATTCATATGCTGCTTCGCATTCGTCAGATATCTCTTTCACTGAAACAATTTGATCGTGTATTAATTAAATCTTTTGGATCAAAACAAATGTAATCATAATATTATATACATATAATTGAAACCTACCTTCGTCGACACAAGCTAACATATCCTCCACGCTTTTGGCAATTTTATCCGCATCACCGTCATGTATTTTCCCAGCTATTTCTTCGTATTTATCAGCGTTTAAGCTTTCGCCATCAAACTGAAAAATATGATTTTTTCACAGACAAGAAAGCACGCAAAAATTGTTCGTTCAATTACTACGGAAGATTCATTTAATATCAATAAGTTGTTAAATTATACTTCTAAATATAATCAACCGTTTGAGCGCAGACTCTCATTATATTGCCCATTATCCACTGACGCTCTCCCTTTATTGCAGAAAAGAGGTTCTTGAATTTTTTAGCTTTGAGAGAGTAATTGCAATAACTTGTAACTGTCCCATGTCGATATACTAAGTAATTGTCTTCTACGGCAATATATCAAGAGTTACTCCATAACCAAATATCTACTCACAAGTTCGGCTCGTTTCATTACACAGAGCTTCAAGCAACCGACTTTTTTTCTATCGTCGCCTTGTAACTCGGTGTCATCGAATTTCAGCATATCCTCTAAACAAGAATCGATTAATTAAGAATTTAATTACAAAGATTGTGCTCTTTACTCACCAGGTGTAATATTTTGTTCTGCGGCACAGGCGCTGATGTCTTCCCGCAGAGCCTCTGCCACTTTTGGGTTGGCACGGATCATATCCTAAAAATAACATTAACTATACTCGTATTTATCATCTTATTATTATTTTTATATAATAATAATTATTATATTATTTCATCTTATTATTTTGTAATTTCCGCACGAATTAGTGAAATACTGTAACTGAATTAGAGATATCTGAGCTAACTAAAGTGTTTCATACAAATATAGTATATAACCTCTGTACTCAAGATGCCTAATTTATTTGTAGTACATAGGATATCTACCTGAAATTCTTCAGATACGTACCTAAGTGTCTAAGTACCCTAAATGGTATCTGGGACGTCAGAACTATCTGAAGTATTTAAAATATCCTATGTAATTAAGGTACTCGAATTATCTCCAAGTACCTCAAGTATTCTGACTGCCTACGGTATGTAAACTGCATAGGTATCTAAAGCACCTGAAGTGTCCTAAGAGTGTAAGGCGTTTGAACTGCTTGACCTGAGGTGACCCAAGTATCTGAGGTATCTGAACTCCCTGAGTACCTCCAGTACCTGAAGTATCCTAAGTATGTAAGGTATCAGAATTGCATTGAAGTACCTGAGGTGACCTATGTATCTGGGGTGTCTGAACTTCCTGAGTACCTCCAGTAGCTGAAGTGTCGCAAGTATGAAAGGTACATGGAATATATTGAAGTATCTCAAGTGACCTAAGTATCTTGAGATAGTATCAGGTACTGTATGAAGTACCTCAAGTACCTGAGTGTCCTAAGTATGAAAGGTACATGTTATATATTGAAGTATCTGAAGTGACCTAAGTATCTTAGGGTAGTATGAGTTACTGTATGAAGTATCTGAAGTACCTGAGTGTCCTAAGTATGAAAGGTACATGTTATATATTGAAGTATCTGAAGTGACCTAAGTATCTTAGGGTAGTATGAGGTACAGTATGAGATACCTGAAGTACCTGAAGTGTCCTAAGTATGAAAGATATATGGAATATATTGAAGTAGTTGAAGTAACCTAAATATCTCAGGTATGTATGAGGTACAGTATGGGGTGCCTGAAGTACCCGAAGTACCTGAAGCGTCATCAGTATGTAAGTTATCTGAATTGTACCTCAAGCGATCTAAATATGTAAAATATCTTAACTGTATGAGGTACCTGAAGTGTCCCACATATCTTTGACAACGTTCCACCATCGAAACCAACAAAGTTACAAAGAGTTTCAGATTTAGTTGAAACATAATCAGGTGTCACATTGATGAACAAAGTTATCACGGTAGTTAATTGCTTTCGATAGCCAATTATGTAGTGTGTTGAACAAAGTGAAAGATAAATTTGTGATACAAGATATCGATTTTGTTCCACTCACCGCGGCAAGAAGAAGGCAACCGATCAACAAAAGGGATTTCATCTCGATAATCGTTTCGGAACAAAGTAAAATCACGAACTGACTGATGTCTTCGATGCCCGGTGAACATATTTATAGAGGACCTATGTGAAGAAGCGTCGAAGGTGTTAGATTCCATTACGAAATAACAGGAAGAGAAATAATTGCTCAACCCACGCTACTTTATATAACGAAGCTCTGATTGCGATCTGAAATGGATGGCCAATTTAAGGCATACTTGAATATCCCGTGAAAAATGATTGCTTTTAATTGTTCGATCGGCGAAGAAAAGATACGATCGGTGTCCTTCGTGGATAGATTTCCGAGAATATCTGCGATTCCATATTTTTGAACGTACCATTCTGAAAATAACCATTCGTTCCCTGGGTTTGCATACAATCGTGGGAATATTTACCTTCGGATCCTTGCTAATCTGTAGTTAAATAGAATTTAAATTTTATTACTGGTTTATTGATTTCTGTGTAATTGATCGTTTTTTCGCTATTTTATCTTTAAAACGCTGCGTTCACATACTGTTCGAATGGTCGATGATTGTTGCATACTCTTTTAATAGAGTGTTAGCAATAATTAAGTGATTGAATTTTAATTAATATCAAGGGATCTTCATTTGGATTCATCGAGTTCTATAACAGAATTCAGAAATTTAATCATCAGCAAATACTATAATTTAGAAATAATATCATAAATAATTAAAAAATTAAGAAACAGTATAATAAAAAAATTTAATAATCAAAATTGGAAAAAATAAGAATAAATGAATTGCAACTTGTAATTAAAGAATTTCAATTAACTGATCAAATCAGAATTATCCATTACAAAATAAACGAGTAGTAATTATGCATATCTAAAAGAATTAATTACGTACAATCCCTTTATGAATTAATTGTTCGATAAGTTGTGAACGACATTCAATCAAGATCGATTATAAACCAGTCCGATTAAAATGCAAAACTAGCCAGGATTCTTCGTGTAGATAAGAGGCGCCGACGAACCAGATATAAATTAATTTCATCGTTTTTTAAATCGTCATGGGATTAAAACTAATCCTTTGAAACCGGTCTCAGGATGTTCGATCAAAATATTGAAATGATTCGACAACTTTCATAAATTTATGTAATCGAACGAGATTCTGCTTCGATAGTCATCGAAAGATTAATTTCGTGAGTGTTACTTGATAAAAAACATTTTATAATAATTACACGTTGTATTTTTTTATATCTATCGCAGGACATTGATTCAATTATTTTAATAATAATATTACGTGTAACAATATAACAAGATAATATTATCGTTTAATTGAGTATTTCCTATATTATTTTTATATTTTGTTAAAATATTTTCTTATCTTATTTGCTTCAAATTATTTTTTAATAATAATAACTTATTATTAATATTTCTCGTTTACTATTTCACTTTAACTGCATTATATTACATAAAAATTATCTTTTTCCAACTCAACGTGTGTTTTTAATATCTGTTTGTTTTGCTGATCATCGTTGTTAATAATCACAACGTGATCTCCTTAACGAGCTTAGCGATATTAAACAATGTTGGGAAGAAGTATAATGACAGCAATAATACTGGATAACTCAACGAAAACAGGAATTACGATATAACTCCGAGATATCACAATATTTTTACTTGCACCATTACAATTAACAAATTGAGGACAGAAGCAACTACACGCATAGAAAGAAATTGTTAAACATCTGCATGAAATTTTATTAAAAGATAACAAAAAAGGAATTACATTGCATCATAATCTTGTTCACAACATAAATACAATAACTCTTTGTTATACTTCCATTCAAATTTGGTTTAGGAACAATCGATCTCGATTTATCGAACGAATAAATCGATAAACTATCGAACAACACAGTCAATATTTACTCTAAGTAAAAAAACCTTGCAACCACGTTCAACAATAATTCTATCCACGCAATACAATTTTAAATGTTAAATTACAAAATTGATTTTTCAAAAACATTAAAAAGACCGTCATTCTATTCTCGTTAACAATTTCTCAGATCATTTGATCATCAAAAACAATCTTCCAATTTAAACGAGTGATGTCGTAGTGTCGATACATTCTTCAGCTCCTCCGCAAGATCTCCAGCATCAATGAACCACGATTATTTAACGATGATTGTTCCCGATTAGACCCTTCTGCATTGCGGCTTAGTTCTGTTGTTCCTGCAAACCGCGTTCTGACGACTGTAACGACGATGAAGAGTGCGATAGTGCATCGACGACCGACGCTTTCTTTGACGACTTAGTCTAGAGATTCCGTAGCGATCTAGTGAATTCGTTGTTGACTCGTTGATCATGGGGCCATGTACATCTGCAACAGAGTCCTGGTAATCAATTTCACTCGTAACGGTCGTTTCAAATTGAGCATATTAGCAATTTAGAAATCTAGGGATGTGGGGAACTAGGAATATAGGAAGCTAGGGATATAGAAAAATAGGGATCTAGGGATCTAAGGTTATGGAGGTGTTGAGACATAGTGAGCTAGAAATATAGGGAGTTAGGGACATAGAGATTTGGGGATATATGGTGCTAGTAGTATAGAGATCTAGGGATATCGAGATTTGGGGTATAGGTAGCTAGGGATACAGGAAGTTAGAGATATAGAAGTTTGGGGATAAATGGAGCTAGGAATATAGAGAGTTGGGGATGTAGGAATTTGGGGATGTAGAGATCTGGGGATATAGAAATTTGGTGATAAATGGAGCTGGGAATATAGAGAGTTGGGAATGTAGGGATTAGGGGATATATGGAGCTGGGAATATAGAGAGTTGGGAATGTAGGGATTTGGGGATATATGGAGCTGGGAATATAGAGAGTTGGGGATGTAGGGATTTGGGAATGTAGAGATCTGGAGATATCGAGATTTGGGGATAAATGGAGCTGGGAATATAGAAGGTTAGGAATGTAGGGATTTGGGGATGTAGAGGTCTGGGAATATAAGAATTTATATATAGAGAGCTAGGGACATAGATAGTTAAAGATATAGAATTCTAGGGATATAGAGATCTAAGGATACAGAAATCTGAGGATCTAGGGATATACTATGCGCGATTATGATTGTATTAGATCCATAGTAAATCTTGTACGTCCCTTCGCTATTTCTCAAACAGATCCAATTCATATTTCCTATAGTGTTAAAATATGCATATATGTAGAATAACATGTGAAACATGTAAAATATGTAAAATAATAACCCTATTGTATGATTGTTATGAAAACAAAATCAATTCTATTAATTGTGAACCATGATGTGTCAGTAATAATAATAGATCCTACAAAATGATGCAAAGTGTATAGTATGTGAAGGTGGCGATATGACGAGAGTGTACTGTATTGAAAAATCACCTCCGAGTCCGTTTCATAAATGCATTTTGCAATTTGCCACGCTAGCTCGCAGCCATCTGTAGATGTGGCTGTAATTAAAATGAAACAATCAATTGTAGTGTCATTAATTGCCGATTTTATGTCGCTTTGAGGAGCGACTTTACAGATTTATTGAATAATTGCAAACCTTGTGGTTGGCACACTTCAATTATGTGGTCGACTCGTGGTACGTATTCCTCCAGCAACATCACGCGAGAACTTTTAGCGAAAAATTCCCAATTCATTTGGTCGTTCTTCATCTGTAAACAATTTGTAGGTGTATTAATTAAAATACGTCTCAATATTTTTAATTATAATAACTTTAACTTACAATTAAATTTAATTTTAATAACTTCGTTATTAATTTTAGTTTATTAAAGTTACTCACGAATTTCGTCGCGGACAAAATGCATCTGAGGTAACACATCAGACTTTCCTCCTTTGGAAATTCTCCCTTGTGTTGGCCGTCTAATAATTCTGGTACACAAATGATCGATGAAATTAAAGATCAGACATTTTCTTTTGTACAACTGCATTTACGTGAACAGGAAATATTGTTCATGTAAAATTTTCAAGTTATTTCTTTATACTGTCTCGGTATAATTATTTCTAATAACTAGTAACAAATATCTAAATGATACTTTAAATAATTAACCTATTATATTAAACTTCATTTTACCTTTCGGTGCATCGGTCTTCTTGCTGCATGTTTTCCTCAGATTTTTAACCGACTTCTTTGCTTCCTCTATTGTCATTTTTTTCTGCGCACATAAAAATGATTCATTTTCAGCGGACAGAATTCACGGTGCATAGAATTCACAACGCGTGGAATTGCAATACAAGAATTCACAGAAGTATAGTGCGTAAAATAACAGCGTAGAATTTCAACGAGTTGCAATAAAACATATGACAATATAATATCTAACAATACACCAGAATTGATCCTCAATTGATCACCTTTATAAGCACGAACTAATCAATTATAAATGCAATATAATAAACGATCAACTCACACTTTCTGTGTCCTTGATGCTCAACAGCACCATCATCAAGGCGACCAGTAATATAACACTGTACCCTTTCATTCTTTCTTCACCTTTCACCTCTCTGCTAAATTTCTTCTTGTCACACTTTTGTTTCTTCTCCGAATCGGCGAAATAAGGACGGAGCTTATCCGTGCCACTCGAAATCGTTCGCCCTTGATAGATCAGTCGCGATACGGGTGTGTACCCTGTTTTATAGCTTGGACATTGCCAATAAGTAGGAGAACGACCAATTTTTGTGTCTTTGGTGACGTGGATGGTGATTAACGTGTATCCGTAACCTCCATTTTTCGTGAACGTCCTGAGATTACACCGGAAAAGGAGGAGCGGTGTCACGTAATAAGTTACATCGTCTCTGATTACTCAATGCCCGTATCGTTGTTGGTATTTTGTATCTCCAGATTTCTGTATTTAGGTGCTCTTATGGGGAAATATTTTCGTTGTTCTGTATGGTACTTTTTTAATAGTAATATTGAGCGGTGGTGAGACAAGAGGGTATGATAGTGGTGTGATAAGCTGAAGTATGGTAGTGTTGGTTGTGAATAGTACATGGTAGTGTTAGTAGTAGTAGGAATAGGTAGATGAAGTATTTGAAGTGGTGATAGAGTTGAGATAGTTGGGGTAATAGTATATATAGTGATCTATAGTGAAATAAAATATAAGGTACTTCGTGTGGTACTATTAATATTGAATGGAAGGTAGAGTAGTGATATACTACTATTCTACAGTTTCACTGTTTCATTACTCCACTATTCTATGGTTCTACTACTACTTTCACTATACTACTATACTACTGTAATACTATACCACTATACTACTATACTAGCATACTACTATACTACTATACTACTATACTACTATACTACTATACTACTATACTACTATACTACTATACTACTATACTACTATACTACTATACTACTACACTACTATACTACTATACTACTATACTTAGGTAAAATTATTTGACTACACCACTATACTACTGCACAATTGAGTCGTCCACCTATACTATTTTCCAGAATTCAACTACTCCACTACACAACTACACAACTATACTATGACAACACTTTTCAACTATGCTACCATATCATTATTTTATTGTTCCACTATATACGCTACAATTACACTACTTTAAAGCTATACTACTAATTTAACTAATGACTGTACTCTATATGCAATACTATACATATAAGTGCCTGATTGATTATGTGATAAAATAGTGCAGACACAATTGAAATAGTGTTCTGAATACTATTATTAGCGTTGAAAGTGATTGAAATAACAGTATTATCACCAGAGTTTGCAAAAAAAATAAGAAACTATGTATTTCATTTCAACCAACAGCTGTAATAATTAATCTTGACGTACAGGGATCGAATACAATTATCATCGGCGAAGTAGCATTACAAAATGTGTTTGTTCCTACGCAGGTTTTTTTCTTCAGGGAAAGAAAAATATGTCTGGAGCCTGTTCGTACGCGCATTGTACGTATTTGTATGCTATGTCACATTGATCGCCAGTATACTCTGCGCAGAATCACCAAAAATTGTTTTAGAAATCAAAAAATTGAATTAAAATTTAATGTACAAGACAACTATCTTTTAAGTGTAACCTCAATAAGAAATGATCGAATTTAAAATTTACTTTTGCTTGCATTAATGTTCAAAATTCAATATTTGCTATTTAGTGAATTTTCAAAATCTCTCTCGATATTTGGCATCTATTTTAATCTACATACGATTTAATTAATAATTAGAATGTCATACACACCATTTTTAGCACAGTTGGCTACAGACTCTTTCATTCGAACTGCCAAATCAGCTGGCATCGACAACTCGATTTGCTTTGTGATCATGGCGAAGTCGATAGCTCCGTTTTTAAACTGAGAACACACACGTGGATTAATTAAAAAGTTGTTTAAGAGGAATTAATTACTACTTCAGTAGTTAAGTACTCTTAATTACACGCTTTCAGTTATAATGAGATTACTGTCTTACACTTCTCATTATCTTCATGATGCAATGTGTGTAACACTTGAGATTCGGGTCGTCCGGGAATTCACCTCTCCTGAGTCCTGCTACTAGCTCTATTTTTAGAAAAAAAGAGAAATTCATTTCTGGAATTCGTTGTCGTTGTACGATTGATGCTCTTGCACGAGACTGATTTTACCTTCTGTCGTGTCAATTTTCTGCAGACATGTGGTTCTCATGCCTTTCGCCATCTTCTCCATTTGTTCTTGGGTTATCTGTGATTTATCAGTAAAAGTACTTTTTATAGTGATACTGCTGATAAGAGTTGTGTTGTATGATTTTGAATTCCTAAATATTCAAATTTCTAAGTATGAAACTTTCTATATTGCCAAATCCTTAAATTTTCAAATCTGTAAATTTTGTAATCTCTAAATCTCCAAATTTCTTAATTTCCTAATCACTAATTTTCCAATTCTCCAAATTGTCAATCTCCTAAATTCCCAAATCCCTACACTCCTAAATCCCTAAACTCCCAAATCCCTAAACACCTAAATCCCTAAACTCCCAAATTCCTAAACTTCCAAATCCCTAAACTCCCAAATCCCTAAATTCCCAAATCCCTAAACTCCCAAATCCCTAAACACCCAAATCCCTAAACTCCCAAATTCCTAAACTCCCAAATCCCTAAATTCCCAAATTCCTAAACACTCACATCCCAAAACTCCCAAATCCCTAAACTCCCAAATCCTTAAACTCCCAAATCCCTAAACTCCCAAATTCCTAAACACCCAAATCTTCAAATTAATAATACATGTCGCCATAGAACACGTCGTCCAAAAATGGCAATATAACGAGAGGCTCCCACAAATTCTCCTACCACCCTCCAACCACAAAAAACATGCAGTCCCACCAATACACGAAACACACCTATCCTCCCAAAATCTCCATTTTCTCAAAAAAGAACTTACACCTTTGACCGGTTTGAAGGCCACGAACATCAAGGTCGTCACCAAAAGTAGCAGCTTCGTCTTCATCTTGCGTCAGCACAGAATACAGCACCACAATTAAACTGAATCTCTTCACATTCGAGTGCAAGTAACTGAGGACTCCCTGACCCGAGGTTTTCCTTATAAATCCTTTGATTTTAATACGCGGCACATCTTCGAACGTCGTACACGATCATTTTCGACCCCGATAATTTGGCATCGTCGACGAAACACGGTGGTTTTGAACTCGATGACAGGCTCGCTAACTTTATGTAACACGTTAATTTCATATCGTGCGAGCGGCTTTCAGACAGATAATTCGATGATGTTCACCTAACCGGATGCTTCCTTTGTGATTGTATTTCGGACGCTTAATTTGGATTCGTTGTTCCTTGTTGAAAGGTAGCTTTGGAAAATTATCTTGCTGTAGGTTAATCAGATAATTAACCGGTGCAGAAAACAAAATGGGCATTTCATCAGTGTTTCAAAATTCATACAATTTGTTACTCAATTTGTGGCTTGTTCGTTTTTATGCAATATAGAAAGAGGTATTGTCTTTGGGTTAGTAATAATTACTCATCGAGGATGGAAGTAGTAGACTTCATTTCTAGATATCAAGGGTTATACATCTCATAATTCAGGTAATGCATAATGCAGATTTTTCTGCAATATAGGGAAAGGTATTGCTAGGTTTATTAATAGAATAATTATGAAGGAAAAAGGGTACTAAGTTTCAATTATCAGACAATATTAAAGTTTATCCACCTCCTAACTCACCCTCAGTTTTTTACACCTCGTTTTTCTACAATATAGCAAAAAGCATTACGTAGATATGTTATATAGAATAAAATAATCACTCGTTAAGTAAAGCTAGCAATAAGCTAGATCTTAGACAATGATATCGAAGATTATTCACCCTCCGTAGCTCTAATCTTGCATTATGTAAAAAGCAGCAATATAGGGAAACCCACGTCACCTTATGTTTGTTAATAAGATAATTACTCGCCAGGGAAACCGGGAAGAAGAATGAACCCGATTTTATTATCAGACTATGGTATAAAAGTTCATCCACTTTGTTATTCACCCTTAACCTCATAACGAGGAAGATATTATTATTATTCTGGTGGAAACAACGGCTTATCGACAAGACGTTCGTTACGCAACCTGATGAGAGAGGTCCGTTATTAAGGCTAATTAAAGTTGTTTAATTAGGGCGGTGTCGCAAGGTTCGCGTTATTCTCATGCTTCCTTCGCCTCGACTCAGCTTCTCTTATTTCTATGACTCGTTGCATTCCGAGGTACACGGGATGCATTTCGTTTCTTTTATTTGTGGCAACTCGGAGTCGCTGGAATGAAATGAAATAAACCAGCGAACGGGTGTACGTGAAACACGCTCATTAAATACCTGTCAAACTAGGTACATTAATTGCTGCTTTATTTATGAGATAGGGATATACGAAAACTAGGATGTAGAGTGGCAGGATATCTAGGGATATAGGTACCTAGAGTATAGGTATGGGATATAACATAAATTTTATGCAATAATATTCCAACGTGTATCTCATCGACTAAAAATATTTCCAAGCGTAATAACAAAATTTCACCAGAGGATGACATCGGATTGAGTCGAAGGAATTCGATCGCGTAATACCGGCCTTCCTTCACCCACATCTGGACACCGTTGTGCTCGTTTTCAACCGACGATATCAGAACGCGAACTTTCTCCGTAATTGGTCATATATCGGAATGATTACAGAATGTTATCTTCGGACAACTTCTTTCCAACAGATTATCCGTAGATCATAACCATTCATATGCATTCTTCGCTGCATCCCTTAAACTTACCAGAACTAATACAAGTTCAAAATTGTACCTATAAAATAATTAATACTTATATTAATTTTACAATTATTAATTATATTTTTGTGGAATTTTGTATAAGCTATACATTGTAATTTTATTCTGTAATTTATATAATTGTGTACAAATATTGAACATTATAGATTTATAGAAATATAGAGCACAATTTAAAATAAATGATTAAAGAAGGAGTTACACAAACGTCCGCAACAAACACTCGTTTCATTAAAAACCAAAAATGAGACTATTTACAAAGCACCTAGTGTGGGGCTCGTTTGTGGACGAAAGGGTGTCGTTCCACCAAGAAAGTCCCTAGCGTCCATAACGCAAGCCACTGATAAATTATTCCATTATAGTTTGCATTTCCCAGGACCGTACGATTGCGCGATGCCGGTGGACAAGAGTGGGGTTTCTGGCAACCACCCCATAGTGGTTTAGCTACGGTCCAACTCTATGGAAAGCAAGTTCGTGCAGCTTGCTTGTTCGCTTGTATTTCGCAGCCCTCTCGGACCCTTCCGCGCCAGAAGACTGGCGTTAATGTCGAACCCTTGTATCTCGAGAGACACCCTTAAAACAGGACCATCTGGCCAGGAACCATCCCCGCCAACGTGCCGTGGCCATTAGTCCGACGGCCACTCTTCGCCGGCTCGATAATTACATTTTTTTTTTTTTCTTTCTTCCCTTTTCCTCGATCTCGTCTGCACGATTAATTTCCACCTGATCGTACGGTGCTCGAAACAACCCCTACGAGATCCACTCGAGCCTTCTCGCCATTTTGACCTTTTGTCTCCTTTTTCATCGCCTCTCGTGTGCTATTCTTTCAATTTTATATACCTTTGATATTTTCTTCTTTACTCGCTATATTTTTATTTATGATCTTATGCTGGATATTCTTATTTAGTGTTTTGGTATTTTTATTTTTGAAGAGGCTAGGTTTTTCAGGTTATGTTGCTTTGCGTTGGAGATATTTTTAATGTCTCCATCGTCCATGAGTGATATTTTCTTGTTTATTCCGGATATTTTTAATTTTTGTTTACAGTTTTATGCAGGATATTCTTGTTTGTCATTTTTGTTCCATTTTGGTATTTTTTTATTTTTGAAGAGGTTTCAATGAAGTTGTACTTTGCAGATGTCTTTTACTTCTGTTCCAGCTTGTCAAATTTTTTGAATTAAATCGAAAGTCGAAAGTTAAATAACCAAATCACTACACAACTCCAGCATAATTTTCGCGCAGCAGAAAAATGTCGGATCGAGTTTTCCACCGGTCCCGACAGGAAACCAGTCTCGAAAGAAAAGAGAAAGAAAAAATTGATTTCGAGCCTAATCAGTGTCTGTTTCCACGTCTCGGACGCACATACGCACGCGTAGGCCTAATCGTATCCGCTTCCTGCGAGTTTCCAGCTAGCCACGTCCATTTGACGATAAACAAACTGAAATCGTAACGCCGCTGAAAATAATCTTCGACTTGCTTCCGCCTCCTCTTTCTCTTCTTTTTTTCTACTTCTACTTCGGCCCATTTTCTCCACGCTCCGATTTCTTTTTCACGACAACCAATAATCAAACTTTGTATATTTTCTCGTTTAACCGACCGCAGCCTGGCCTCTTTCTGTCTATACGAAAGTTCGACGTTCGAGGCTGTGCTTTTTGTCAGAATTAGAATTACTTAACCGGTGTATAGTGTTGGGTGTGTGCTGGGTCGTTTGTGTGTCCGGTGTGCTTGTTTGATATTTGCATTGCAAATTGTTTCGGTTTACTTAGTTATTCCTGGCTTTTGTGACGGAGAGAACTAGTTTTCGAATGACTTTGTAAGAGAGTGCTCGTGTGAGTGCTCTTTATCATATTTTCTATATGACGAAAAATTCGTATAAATTTTTTTTTCGTTGGGAATAGGATCTATGAACAGTTAAGTGATTATTTGGATTTGTAAATAAGTGCAGACCCTATATTGCAATGGATAAGCTTTTTGAGTCCCTAAATTTACAGTTAGATCATAAGTGGACCCCATATTACAATGGATAAGCATTTGAGTCCCTTAATTTACAATTAGCCTTAGTACATCAAATTTCCGTTTGTGACTCGATAAATTTTCGTGAGTGCTGATATTCTTGCTAGTTTTTTCGCAATTGCCCATCTCGCAATTGCCTGTATTAATTTGCCATGTGGGAAGAGGGAGAGCTCTGATTGCATTATCCTACGGAAATCCTTGCGATATTGCGAGCAATCGATGACGCTTAATTCAAACAAAGGGGATAGAACAAAGGCGGCTCTTAATGAAGCCTGACGCCCGGTAATTAGCAGGGGCGGATCGTTTTTTGATTTAATTGCTGGTCGAATGTCGAGCTGTAACCTTATTATCCATACATCAAGGACCTTTTATCTTCGGTAAATTCAGGGAGTCAATGATAATTTACTGCGAGGTAGAAATGAAGTTAAATTCGATATAAAGGAGTATAAAAGTGAGTATTCGAGACGGTGGATCTTGGATTTCGGGGACTCGGTATTACGTGCTATTATGCAATGATGTAATAAGTGTTAGCAGAGATACAGACGTAACTTCGTCGATGAATTATGCAATTATAATGTCATCATCTTCGGTTGCGAATAATGAGAGGTAAGACTAATAGGATATTACTGGTCAATGGTTTTTTTCTGCTGTGACAGGATGTTACTCTGTTTTCTTAGTTAATATTTCTTTGGATCTTTCTTTTTTGCTAATTGTTTTTATCTAGAGACTCTGTGTTGAGCTCTAAAAGTTTGGTGAATGGTTATTCAAGTTCAGAGCTTGGATTTTTAGATTTTTAGATTATTAAATTGTTAGATTTTTAGATTTTTTATAATTAATGTTTTCTACATAGTTATACTTAAATTTTTAAATTTTGTTATAGTTGGGTGCTTAAATTTGTTGTACTTAAAGTTGGAAATTTTGTTGCTTAAATCTTTTGTAGTCAAATCACAAAATTTTGTTATAATTAAACATTTCATAATTTTATAATTTTTTTTATTCTTACAATGAATGTTACATTTTTGTATAATTTCTTCTTTCCTCAAAATTTGTATCTTGTTCCAATATCGTCATTATTATGATTCCTTACAAATACGCACTAAAAATCAATGACTCATTATTAACAAAAAAGGAAGCAATGTTTATAATAAGAATTTCTACGACTTCTTTCCTCGTTGCACGAACACCTCATGCGTTCCACTAAACGAGCTCGTTTATTAATAAACAGCTGCTGCTTGATTCATTCGTTTTTTCAATGAATATACACTCGCATACGAAACGTACACTCGGTATATTTTAGTTGCATGATTCAGCGACCAACGAAACGTCTATCTCTTTTCTCTACTTTTCTTACTGTCTTCTCTTTATATTTTTCGAGTCAGGTTATCTGTATTGAATCTCCAATTCAGCTGACTCGACAACACTTGTTCCTTCAATGTACTTATGTAATACAAACAACAATAGTAGTATTAGTATAATCTAATCTGTGATCCTATTACGTCTAAGATTATTAAATGTATTATCATCTTATTATGCAATTTCATTATATGCAATTTTTTGGTGATGAATATTAATAAATTTAAAAAAAATTGAAACTTTTGTTACATTATAAATTGTCAATCGACGATTAATATTTAGCTTAACAATAACTATACAATTATACTATATCACCTAACTGTAGAATTTATATTTTAAAATATACTGCAAGTTTTCTTACGACAATTATGAAAAATAAATAGCTACATAAATTTCATGTTAAACATAAAATTGTATGAAATATTTTATTTCATTTACATTACATCGAAGTTAATAATTTCATATAAAATTGTGCAAGTATTGTGTGTCCCCTAAGTAGACACCACAATGCATATCATATCATATGCCTACTTATCAGACATGCACGATACAGTTTTCACCAGAGATGACCATAGCAGAAATAACTACGAGTATAAATCTGTACATGAAATTATTGAACAGGCAGGTATATTGTTATGTATTACCAATAATCAATCAATAGTTTCTGAAAAAATTGCAAGGATAAAGTAAAGAATGGATTGTAGATTACTAGAATCGAAGATCTGTGATATGAGAATATTAAAGAATTAAGGGCCCGTTGTTAAAAATGGTGGCAGCCCTGGTAGCGAGTGTTTGGTGGTGGTGGCGACGAAGAGGAGGTCGATGGCGATGATGATGTTAATGCAGCAACCAGTGGTGCTGGAGTCTTTCTCTGGTCGACGTCCTCTTCCGTAGCGTCCGCTAAATTTGTCCGGATCGATGTTCGAACACTCGCACCCGTTTCTCCTTTAAGATTCCGAGTTGTTATCGACCTCAAATCGATTAGGTATTGGTGTACTGTGAGTCCAGAAAAAACATTTCTTAACTCCTTCACTACACAAAAATTAGTGTCATTCCAGGAAATTTATCAATCTTTTTTTTACGTTATACATTAATTAATTCGTCAGACCTCGTGAACATTATTAAGTGAAAATTTAACCTCAACTTTACCAGAATAGTCGGTTTGTATACATAATTGGATGCAGCAACATCTACCAGATCCAAACGTTTATTACTATACTTTCACCTAACATCATCAAAAAACGATCATCTCCCCATTTACTGCCTCGCACTTCTCGAATGCTACAAAAACTCTGCTCGTAAATCTGTGACCATAAAACCAAGGAAATTACGGAGTGAAGCAATCATTGACAAGAAACAGAGCAAAAATAAACTTTATTCCGCCGCGTTAAACATTATTGATAACTGTGTGGACCATTAATGATGATTATCCGTCGTATTTATGCTTCAACTGTGACATAGAAATTGTTTAACTGTACATTTTCTCACTATTTTATCTTTCTACTGTCTCACTTATGCAATAACATCGGTTCCTTCATATGACGCACCGTGTGAGTCAGTGGATACACTGCAGATACAACATAAGACGCACAAAGTGCGTCATTTTATGCAACAGAGACATAAGATACACCTAAACTGTCTGTCAATTACAATATATTTGTTGTACAGTATAAGACGCATCACGTGCGTCATTCTATTGCAATAGACGCAGAGGTAGGACACACATGGTGCGTCATGCAACTTCATTTCATAAAACGCATACATCGTCGATTTGTATTGAATACAAGACGTATAAGATGCGTTATTGACGATATTTAATACAGAAGGGAAGACGCACAAGATGCGTCAACAAACTAATATATGACACACCTGGTGCGGCATCCAATTACATATAAGGGATAATACAAAATGTATACATAACAGAGAACACATGTGGAGCGTCTTGAACGATATTCACTGCATAGTAGAAGACGCGTGAGGTGCGTCATTGAATGTATTCAGTACACATGACAAGACGCACACGGTGCGTCATTCGGTGAAAGTGACACGACATATCCAGTCATACAACATACCCAGTATATTTCATAGGACGTATAAGGTGCGTCATGGAGTATATTCGATACACACGTCAGGACAATGTGTTATAAAGTGTATATAACATAACAGGACGCATAGGGTGTGTCATTGAGTGACATCAAATAGCGTGCAGAAGACGCCCCGAGTGCGCGAGCGTTCTTAAGAACGTGTTAAATAAAAACGGAATGACCAGCATTCATTGGCCAGGTCTTCTTTGAACGCTGCAAAGGTCGCGTTGGCAAACAGGCGGTCGTACAGTCGAGAAAATTACCTGCTACCGCAACAATCGTCGAAAGAGGAAAGGCCTAGAGAGGAGGGAGAGGGGAGAGCGTGTGTAACCAGCCAAGGAATAATGTCGATGGCAAACAAGACTCTTTGTTTACGTTGTAGACGGGCCTTAGGTGGTACCTGAGCGTTTTCGAGGGCAAGGACTACGGTTAGTGTCTCGGAGTCCGCGGTCGAGTGAAGTGCTGTCCCTACAACAGTGTAGCGTGCCTCGCGCTATAGTACACGCGTTCCGTTCACGGTAAAATGGCCACGTGAACAAACCGAGCATTCGAAAACCGTTTCCACCCGTTCTACACCCTCTTTGTTCCCTTCTCTTGTGCGCCGACACGTGGCCTTTCGACATTTCTATAATTCAGCGGGGCTCACGGAGCTTGTGCGTGACACGTGTTAGGTGAGTACATTAATAATTCCTTCAGTTTTCTACGGATGGAATGAGCTCGTTTGACGCTCTGCATTTTTCGCGCGCTTTGTTCCACAAAATATTTTGTTTATTTTATGGATATAGGAGGGTGAACGCTTATAGATGTTCTCGTCCTCAAATTTCAACATCACTTGAAATTAATAAATCCAAGACTCTAATTTTGTACATTGATAAATTTCAAAATATTTACATTACCAAATACCTGTGACACGAAATTATTGCATCCCCAAGTTCTTATGCTCTCAAGTCGCTATAACAACGAATCCCTACACCTCTAAATTCAAATATTATCAAATTGCTACTACTCCACATTCTTACGTGTCCAAATCTCTACATCCCCAAATCTCTACATTTCTTAATACCTATATATACAAATCTTTACATCCCCAAATCTCTACACCTCCAAATTTCTACATTACCAAATACCTAAATATCTAGATCTCTACACCCCCAAATTTCTACATTTTCGAATACCTAAATATCCAAATCTCTACACCCCCCAAATTTCTATACATCCAAATAGCTAAATATCCAAATCTCTACACTCCGAAATCTCTACATTCCCAAATACCTAACTATCCAAATCTCTATATCCCCAAATAAGCCCCCAAATCCCTACATCTCAAATTCCCAAATCCCCAAATCCCTAAGTCCCCAAATTCCTACATCCACAAACTCTCCAATACCTAACTCCCCAAATCCCTAAGTCCCAAACTCCCCATTACCTAAATCCTAATTTCTAAATCTCGAATTCGCAAATTTCCAAGTTTCTCCTCAAACATCTCCAGATACCGATCCTCCCACGTTATCTCCGCAATTCGAGGTGTTGCCTGCTTTTTGTCCACGATGGACAAACCAAGGGAACGATTCATTCAACCGGGCAGGAAGTACGCTGGCTGCTTTCACGGAATGCTTTTTCGTTCCTCAGGGAACGCGAGGTTCACAGAAGGAGGTTCCTTTTCAAAATTTTTGCACGAATTCGTGAACACGTGATCCGTATCGAGTTATTTATCGCGAACCTAACGCGTACAGTTAGTCGTCCTTCCCGTTTCGCGTTTCCCAGCGCCAATTACGCTGATTGCTCGCCGCGAATGACGAATCGCCCTGCGAGTCCGGACGCGGAATACTGATCGATCTTTTGATAAACGAACGCAGCATGCGTCTCAGATATGTATGTACTTTGGCTAATATATTTTGGTGTCTGCGATACGCATCTGACGAGTGTTCCGGTTCTTGATGAACTCCCAGTACAAATGGTGTTTAGATGTTTTACAATGATGTGTGCGAACGAGCCTAAATCCCACACCTACAATATTATATAATCTTAAGATTGTATAACATGGTCTGTAAATTTTGGATATCTTAGTTCTGAAATTGTTGTGGTCACTGAATATTGGAACAGATTTGAAATCACCAAAGTTTCAATTGTTCAAAGTTTTGAAGTCCTGAAGTTCGAAAATTTTAATTAGAAGCCCTGACATCTCAGAGCTCGACAAAAATTAATTTTTCAAAGACCCTAAATTCTGAAGTCCCAAACTCTCAAAATTCCAATTTCTCACTGACTCTATTTCTCAAAGTCCCAAAGTTCTGTAGTCCCAAAAGTCCCAAAACTTCACCTTCTCGAAGTCCCAAAATTCTGAAGATCCAAAAGTCCCAAAAGTCTCAAAAATTTCCAAAGTTCAAACGTAAAGTTGCCATCCTTTCTTGCACATCACCCGGTAGATACACGCAGCACTAAGAGGCCACGTCTTTTTAAAGCGTATCCGAGCTTGTTGCTCGCTAACTTATCGTTTTACACACCAACACTCCGTCTGGCTACTTAGTTTGATCCGTCGTTCAGCCTTCTCGGACTTCCCGTCTCCTTCGTCTGCTACGATAAAGAAGTCGTACTGCCTGAATTTAGATGCTGCACCGTTACGTCCCATTTCATTAATAGTAATTTACATCAACACTTAACAAACGCTGTGTGATCCTCGCTTCGTTTCGTTTTATCAAATTTACTGTATTGAACCTGTTACTTAAATCGATCTTAAAGAATTATTTACCTACTAATATTTCTTCTTTCGTAAATATTTCTGTAATAAATTCCGTGAATATTTCACTACTTCCTAGATCTCATAATTAATTTTCTTGCTGTTTTAAATAATTTCTAATGTTGATGATTTGAGTACAGAATTTTTTTAAATGAACATACATATATACAATTGAATTCTTTTTAAATATTTTTTTTTTTCAATCGAAAATTCAGCAAGATTTTGTTTTAATTAAAGCTCGAATAAGGTGGTAAATATTTTGTAGCATAAATTAAACTCGAAGAAGTTTCGTTCCACGTATTTTAACTCAATTTTTTGCGCGACGAGACAGCTTTTAACGGGAGCTTGTCAAACTTTCTTGCCTCCTTAAGCTCTCGAGTCTTCAAGGTCTCGAAAACTTGAGAGAAATTTCAATTGAGCGTGGTGTGATCCCGGAAGAAAGTACACTCGATCGTTTAACGTTCTTCGAGGTTCTTTTTTCCGAAGTTGTTCGCTGCGACGTAAGAAGAGCAGACGCGTGTCAAGGCTCGTTTCCATCGGCATACGGGTGTATGCGGGTCGAATTGTTCCAGCCAATTTAAACTAATTTTATATCGTCGTGCTCCTATATTTCATACACAGATAAAAACCTCTCACATAAACTGTACACAATATTTGAAATTATAAAATTTAAAAATATGGGTATAAAAATTGATGTCAAAAATATTGAATATTCAAATAAAAATTGATATTAAGAATACAAAATATATGAATAAAAATTGATATCAAGAATATGAAATATATTAATGAAAATTATTAGGAAAAAATATTGAACATGAAGACACAAGTTAATGTCGTGTATATGTTATTATAATGAACATATGTCCAGCAACATATACACATGTGTATTATTATAATTTTCTAATGATGCATATATTATTATAACTTCTCAAGAACATATATTTTATTATAATTTCCCAATAATATATACATTAATATAATTTTCCAACAACACATATATCACAATATATGCAGCAACATACACATATGTATATTATTATAATTTTCTAACGACATGCATGTTATTATAATTTCCCAACATATCCATTATTAATAATTTCCCAATATATACATTACTATAATTTTCCAACAACACATGTATCACAATATGTGCAGCAACGACATACATATTATAATTTCCCAACTGCATATATATTATAATTTTTCAAAAACACACATATTATTATAATTTCCCATACAAGCCTAAACTCCCTAAAATCTGAAAACCACAAGAGTGTCCCTGGAACAAAAGGTCCCTGGCAGGCCTCGATAAGACGGTGACTGAAAAGTAATAATACAATCCCTAACCTTCGTATGCAGATGAATCCCCAGGGAAAATTCGCGAAACTTGAAGGGCCGGAGGGTGAAAATCGAGCGATTCTAATAACTTCGAAACTCGGCTGAGCCCTCGTGGTGACGTGCACAAGCTAGGATTCAATTTCGGCCCTTTCAACGCACAACGGTGCGCCATTAAGAACGTAGGCTTAAACTTCGCCAACTCGAGACGATGGCGATTCATATTTTTCGTTATTCGGAACAAAGTTGCGCGATCTAACGACTTGACAAGAAAATTGCACGGTGACGTCGTTCAACGACGTTCGATCTTGAGCTTCCTTTCGAACAGGGGAAACTTGGCGTTTCCATTTGCTGTAGTCGACTCGATTCAACCCCCTAACAGGAATATACGTTCTGCCTCGTATTTTCGAGCCACGTATTAAGCTATGCATCGAGGGTGCCTCTTTCTTCTCTTTACTTCCACTGATTCTTCAGGCTTGAGGGTACACTTCTATGGAATCGTGATACATGATCTCTCAAATGGATGTTGTTCTGTATTTTTGATAAATTGTTCCTTCAAATATTTGTTTCACTATATTTCTCATTAATTGTTCCTTCAAACATATGTTTACTATATTTGTGATTAATTGTTTTTATCAAAAATATGTTTTACTATATTTGTTGCACTATGTTATTAATTGTTCCTCCAAATATATATTTTGCTATGTTTATTATTAATTGTTCTTTCAAATACATGTTTTACTATATTTGTGATAAATTGTCCTTTCAAATATATGTCTTATTATGTTCATGATTAATTGTTCCTCCAAATACATATATTTCTATCAATGATTAATTGTCCTTGTGGGGTTGAAATTTTGTACAATTTCGTTCTATAAATTTTTGCCACAGAAATTGATGATTACTCTGTAGATATTACTGTGGAAGTTTCTTTGTACAATAAATCCGACTGGAATTGATTTCTGATATCGAAGTTGCTGAGCTGTGCATCGCCAGGGGTGGTTTTATGAGATTTCAGGGAAGGTTCTATAAGATTTATTCCTGCAAACAGTTGTACCTTGATCGAATAAAATCACTTAACTATTTTGCAACTCAAATCTTTTATATCTTCTTAATAAATTCTTACTTCTTATTACTATTTAGTAAAGCTGTGGAGATTTACATTAAATTGCAACAACCCTTGAATCACATTGTCATAATTACTATCATCAAGATAATAAATTATATTATATTCAACAAAACAGATGAATTGAGTTACAAACTTTTTATTTTACGTCTTACGTAAAATTGTAGTTCAATAGACATTTTCTTAAAAACCGATTATTTTATTTTTTTAACGCACACTATAATTTTCAATTCTATTTTAAACTCTACACAAAAGTCAAAATACGTCAAACTTAACCCCTTTTAAAAACATTTCATGGTAACCTTGAAGATGAAGGTGCTTATTTCTGAGAGAAGAATATCTAAAAGGCTATTTATGTTCCCGTTCTCTTAGCAAAAGTACACCCCTAGCCCTAGTGGATCGCATCGAATTCTCATTGAACCCCCATCGAGCGCCAAGAACTTCTAACGAGGCAAAAATGTCGAGATTACGTCTACGACGGAGGATTGATCGACAGTTCTATCGTCTGCAGCTTTGTTCGACGAATGAAACCGAACGCGAGAACAGGGGTTGACAACGTTGGGGTTTCCAGAGAAACCTCCACGGCTTACTACTTTTGACGTTTTTGCGTTTTGCTGGTGACACCTGTTCCCAGACTTTATTAAATCCCTCGACGTGCGATGTCGTTTTGCATCGCGTTCCGACGAAAATAAAGGCCGGTTTCAAACCAGACGATTCCTCCATTTTTTCGTCTCTTTCATTTCCTTCGCTGGGGAGATGGTGAATATCTCGATGTGAATGGGAGAGGTGTATGGTAATAGGTGTTAATTATGGAGTGATGGTTCATGTTTTAAAATTTTTATACGGGGGTATTTTACGTATTTTCGAATTTTTTGATTTTTAGGTTTTTTGTGGAGACCTAAAATAGATTATTAAGTTTCTGAATTTTTTAGTTATGAAGTTTGCAAATTTTAGGGGTTCTACATTAGCAAATTTCTAAATTACCAAATCTCTATATTTCCAAATTCCAAGATTTCTAAATTTATGAATGACCAAATTTCTAATTTACCAAATTCTTAAATTTCCAATTTTCTAAATGGCCAAATCCCTATATTTCCACATCCCTAAATTTCTAAATCCCTAGATTCCTAAATTTCTAAATGACCAAATCCCTAAATTCCCAAATTTCTAGTTGACTAAATTTCTAAATTTCCAAATTTCTAAATTACCAAATCCCTATATTTCTAAATTTCTTAGTTATCAAATTCCAAAATCCCAAATTTCTAAATCCCCAAATCCCTAGATTCCCAAATTTCTAAATGACCAAATCCCTAAATTTCCAAATTTTTAAATTACCAAGTCCTTATATTTCCAAATTCCTTAATTACCAAATCCCTAAATTTCTAAATCCCTAGATTCCCAAATGTCCAAGTCACCAAATCCCTAGATTCCCAATTTTCTAAATCACAAAATCCCTAGATTCCCGAATTTCTAAATCCTAAAATCCCTAAATTCCCAAATTCCAAATTTCCAAATTACCAAATCCCTTTCCAATCTCCCTAAATTCCCAAATCCCTAAACTAAAAAATCCCATATTCCCCAATACCCAAATCTCTCAAATCATCAAACACTGCATATCATGATTCAAATTGAAACCCAAGAATGATCGCACATGAAAGAACGACCATATAAAGTGAGCAATCACCGACACCGCAGTTGTAAATTCATCGTGTTAAACGATATTGATGATTAATTAAGTGGAAGCAATCGATAGATCATTGTTTAACTTCTTTTTCTGCATTCGGAAGTACCGTGTGAATTATTCATCCGCAACTTGCGCAAAACACGTTGGTGTTACACCGAGCATGTTCATCGTAGGCTTTCTTATAACTGTCTGATGTCATCAGCATGGATCGTTCCGGCGATTTCGCAAGTCGATTTTAATCGAGACCAATCAGGGCAATGACTGCAACAACCAATGGATGGTAACGTTCAAGCATTTCATGGGAACATGTCTTAACTGCTCGAAAACCATCGATCTTACTACTCGAACATTGATGTTTACATTCTTCAAATTTTATTACTTCTGCACCTCACGCTATTTTAAAATTCCTAATATTGTAATTTCGCGTTATATTGCATGGTTATAGGTCTGATGTACTTTTTTATACAAATTTTATGAAACTCTTTATGAAAGTGCATTGATAACAAAATCAAATATAAATTGATATAGAAACATGTACATAATTTTTATAATTATTGTAAAATATTAACGTAAAACATTTATGTATATTAATATAAAATATACATTATTGATGTCATAATATATGATCAGTGTGTAATGTTTGAACGAACAAAATCATTCTGAATTTTTTACCAATCACTAATAAAAAGGTAATATTCATTTATGAACCATAAACCATATCATTTATAAAAATTAAAAAAAAAATTTCTACTTCAAGAAATGAAGTACAACTTCAATAAAATAGCAAGGGAATTCAGACTGCTAAAATTGAACCATCAATTTCATATTCTTACAAAATTTTGCCCAATATTTTATTATTAGAAAGTTCACCCCCCAGTTAAATTACCAGGAGACTTTTTCGAAATGACCCGAATAATTGAAATACCATACGTGATTAAGGTTATTGTATGACAATGGAAGATCAAAGTGTTTCGAATGAATTTAATATTTCCTTAATCGCATCTGTTGCAACCCTCAACCCGGTTATATACGCAACAAGAGCATAATTTGCCGCATTGTTGGCATGATTTTCACGCAAGAATTTGCCTGGCGTTGTCAGGAGGCTCTTTCCCCTCGTATTTGATCCATCGTGGACCGGTGAATTGAATTTAGAGACCGAAAAGCTCAGTCAAGGAGCATCGAGTGGCTACGGATAAAGGTAAACACGATAAATCTTGCTCTAAGGGTGGTTTACATGAGCGTGGAAAATTTAATTTCTGTTGAAAGCGTACCAATTTACTGAAAAATATTTTATTCGATTCGATAGACAATATTCCCTAGAATTGATTGGCTTAGGAATAAAAGTGTGAGACAATATTTTTATGGGGGTTGAAAATTTTTCTAACCTAACGAAAATTAGGGAAAATTAATTCCATATGAAAAGAGACATTGTAAATATTTTTGTGACCATTACAATCATTAGAACGAACAAAATTTTAGCTTTAAATTTAGAAAAAAAATTTATATTTTATATTTTTAATTCATATTTGCAATTATAATCATAAAGCAACTGAAATTTACAGTTATATGTGTGTCTTTCTATTAATACCTCAATTCTAAAAATTCTATTATTAATCACAATATATAACCACTCTGCAGCATCTGAAAGCGCAACATTGATTTTCGAAACAATTCCCCAGAGGGTTGAGATAATCGAAATTTATTGCGTCCTAGTTTGGCACTTTCTATCTGCTCCCAGATAAGGGTGAAATTATGGTGGTTAGCACGAAACTGTTAGATAGTGCGTTAGTTAATAACTGACTTTATTAAATATTTCCTACATAATTTTTTCTTTGTTTTGTTACAGATCAGAGAGTTCCATAGTGCGTGACGATTACACGTGTTTAATTGGTGTGTTCAGTGATTAAGTGTACGCTTGTGTTAATTAATTGAAGTTCTTTTTTAATTAATTATCGTTTACGTGCGTGATCGCGATACAAGTATTCGGTGACTAATATGACAAGAAGATGACCTCACTGATACAGAGGGATTGTGGACCCTCGAAGAAAAGGGAGTCCACCAGCAGCAATGCTTCCAGCTACTTGTTGGTGAGTGATTTTTATTATTTTCAAACTTGTTAATGTTCTTTGCGTCATTATTTTTAATCTTTATTAGACATCATATATTATATAATTTATAGACACTACCCTTAAGTATTTACATCTTCTATTACTCGAATTTGTAGTCAACAATATATATAAGTTAAATGAAATAAGGCAATAAAATAGAAATGTATGAATATAAATATGGAACTCTGTAAGAATCTTGTATAGGAAAAATATTTGATATACTTGCAAAGTCTGATATAAGGGTGTATAAATTATATGAGGACACCTTTACATCTCTAGTTATCATAATTATTCATTTAAACACATTTTTGCATTGAATATAAATAATATCTTTTTGCAACAATATTTTGTGTTATAATACCTCTTTTTACTAATACATGTACACATCATAACATATACATATCATAATAATACCCTACACTAATTTATCAAAATCGGAATATAAAATTATTTATTTCCATCGAATAATACTCTCACACTCGACGTCCACACGAGACGAAAATGGTGACCACCGGTCCAGCAATTACCCAAAATTTGAATGGACCACGCTATCCGAGCGATTATGCGAAAGCACGAAGTCCATTGCCGCGTCTTTCCGCCCTTCCCTGGACTGTTACGACCCCGGCGCGGCTTAAAAACGCTTAAAAGCCGTGAACGAGGATAAGAACAGATGGCTCTCTTGTTCCCCACGGAAACGCATAAGCCATGCGAGTTAATGCTCGTTGGAATATTCAGAGGTGGTCACGGAAACGACTATTTTTCATGGGGGTTCCTTCGGATCCTTGCGCTGCGATCCTTCCACTTAAATTTTAAGCTGCAGCTTTAGATTCGTTTTAAGTCGCGAAACTGCCAGGTGATTGTCTAATGATATAATATTTATCGTTACTAATAACATTAATAATAATTATCATTTGCAATATGTATTAATAACACGTTATTGTTAATTATATTTATTATTGTTAAGGAAAGATGTTTGCATAATAGCAAATACATATTTAAGGGTGAGGTTCAATGTAGGGTGGCCTTGATCGGTTCAGAAAGTGCTTCATTCTTGAGAATTAATTTTTTACTGACAAAAGTGCTCTTCTTCATCTTCTTAACCTTCTAAATCAATTGTTATTTTGATACAGGTACATATGTATGTACATATGTGCACATATGTGCACATTTATATGTAACTTATATATGTATATGTATATACATGACATTTGCAAGTTTAGATTTGGAATAACATCCCATTATTCATTTCCACTTAATTAAATTCATGTAACATCTCATTCGTCAAATGACAATCAAAATTCTACTCCATATGTCACATATACTCTTGATCATCAAGTTTGCAAGAAAATATTTCCGACCAAAAATTACTTCCAACCTTGTCTACGTCCTCGAAAATGTTCAGAGGTAGTCCGAAAAGAAGAAATCCGTGAGGACGGGTTTCCAAGTTGACGAAAGTGGTCTGAGCCCCTAATAGTAAGCGATCGAAGACATTATCGATTCCAGTTGCCACGGAAGTTTCAATCGAGCGATTCTTGGCAGACTTGGACCACAACCCGCGAGGATTCGAGCTAATTGCAGTCGAAGATCAACCGCGACAAAGTAAACCCATGGGGATCGAAAGTGTATCGACAGTTGCCTGACAGGAAACTTTCTAGACACTGGAACCGGTGTCCGTGAAGATGGCCTTCGATTGGTGGCTCGTTTGATGTGCACCGGGTGTCTCGGAAGCATTGTTCGGACCTTTGTATTCGTGGCTCTTTAATCATGAAATGCTCTTCTTTTCATCTTATGGGGGAAAAGAATTCGTTTATTAATCCTTGTTGACTGCTATAGTCTTTATCAAAAGAATATTGGTCTTTGTACATCATACATGTGGGTTGTAGGAGGTCACATACAGTATCACAAAATTTCAATGCTATAAATTGCTACTTCAAACAATATTTTTGCAATAATCTCAATATATATAATCTCAAGATGTTCACTCAATATGTTCATTTATACATTTGAACTATGGAGAAAGATACATGCATGATCATTTAGGTTTACACATGCTTACATGCAATGCACATACGATATGAACCCACTATGAAAAAATACAAGAAACCAACATAAGCTACAGCAAGTCCACAAGTCCCCATAGAAACCCTGGAAAGTCTCACATGTTCGTAAACCCACATATTACTAAATCCACATAAATCCATACCCACCGTAAATATAAATATGGCGATACAATCGATACATGAACATATTGAAGCACCATGTTGCTTTCGTGAATGCAGATTTCGCTGCTCGTTTCCCATGGTCCTTCTTATCTTCCATGGCGTTAATTGCAACAAATTGCTCCGGGACACAGTGTAGGGACACGCATAATGGAAAAGTATGGTGTCTCTCAAGGACGAGGCAGTTGGCTTCCGCTCGGAGGATCGACCAGTATGCAAATGAAGCTTAAGCTTCTGTCCGCTGGCTCTCTGGAAGCGTGCAGGCGGATCAATTGCCCGGTGCAGTTGTTATTAATTGAATTAATCATCGGATTAAGCGTCCCTTCGCTGACGGGAATTCGTTTTTGGCGACTACGTGTCAACCGTGCAATTTCGTGATCGGGGAAATTGAATATAGTCACGGGATCGAATTTTGTGGATATCCTCGATGGGATCTTGAATTGTTCACGGTTTCCTCTCTTATGGAATGTATAGACATTTTTGACACTGGGTTATATACCTATATGTGAGAAGATGACTTCGAAATTGA
Organism: Megachile willughbiella; assembly: GCA_945859595.2. Taxonomy (NCBI): domain Eukaryota; kingdom Metazoa; phylum Arthropoda; class Insecta; order Hymenoptera; family Megachilidae; genus Megachile; species Megachile willughbiella. The sequence goes on from OX243807.1 coordinate 9,521,353, forward strand.
TATGATGCTAGGTTTAGAATTGATGTGACTTCAATTTTCCAAATTTTAGGTCCATGATTATTCTTTAATTTTCAAGGGTTGAAATTTTGTAACGATTTATAAGGACGATAGTGAGCTGTACGCATCTCCCTCGTCCACAATTCGTCGACTACAATTTTCCAATTTTTAGGTCCACGATTATTCTCTAATTTTCAAGGGTTGAAATTTTGTAACGATTTATAAGGACGGTAGTGAGGTGTAATCTCCCTCGTCCACATCAAGCGTATTCCATCCACAAGTTCCCTCCCCAGGTTCGATCGAGCAGATATCAAAAATATTCATAAAAAGATCACGGCAGATTTGAATTCTGAGTACACGTGTCGAGGGACAAAGAAGGGTAAGGCCACGCGTGGATAATCAAAGGAGAGGCGATAATAAACACGAATAAGAGGATCGTGCGAATTGGATGAGATCCAAGGATACGAAAGTTGCCGAACTTTCTCCCTTGACAAACGACACCGTCGCGCCCTTAACGCGTCACCGGGATCTCCCTAGGCCGCAGAACGTCTTTGAATACACACATCGGCGCCAGTTTCCTGGATCGTCGAGCAAAAATCAGGTTATTGCTGCGACAGCTCGTGATATTACCCTAACCCCGTCCCTGGTGATAAGCACAAGGGTTACGTGTCGTATCGCTCGTTATTTGGACAACGATAACGACGATTCACGTGAGAGCAAACCGAGAATTCGTCCGGGAGATTACCACCGTGTCTCGGACGTCACGGTACCGCGACAGGGATATTTTAGGTGGGGCGGAATTGATAGGGTGGGTGCTTATGGGGGTTGAAACGTTATTTATGGCTGTGAGTTACTTCGCCTGGGTTTTTGTTGTTTGGTGATTCCGTTTGGGGGAAAGGATGAAGATACACCGACGTTTAACCCCTTGAGTTACTCGTGACGCACGAGTCCATTTCGTGACGCACTGAGTTCACACAGGTCTTAAGTTATTCTTAAATTAATTTGAAATTTTTATCTAATTATAATTTTTGTGGTCAAGGATCTACAAGGCATGACATTTTAATTTTCATTGCTTTAATATTGTAGCAGTGGACAGTGACGCACCTGGTGCGGCAAGGGTACATGTCTCGAGTACATCACTTTGACATGAAATATAAATATGAAGATCAGGAAATTTTATGAAAATATGGAAGAGAATGTACAAATTGTAATGTACATGACTGTGTATCATTAATTTGAATTAATAATTATTATAAATTGTTAGAAATAAGAGTTGTGGAGATTTTAGGGATGTTGAAATCAGAGATATTGTGATGTAGGGAAATCCTAGACATTTGTATCTACCAAAATTGATATCTTGATAAAGATGCTATGGATATTGCTGCTAGAAGATATTGATGTCTAGAAATATTGACTGTACTAAAAATAAATAACCAGGGATCTAGTACTTCAATAATATACATGTCCACATGGCACACATACATGTTTCACTTATATGAGTTTCTTTTATTAAATAATTTCATATAATTAAAATTGAAGTAAATATTTTTGTTACATAATTTTTAAACAATTTATTACACAACTGTTACACGATTTATTACATGTATTCTATTGAGCAAGAATTTTTATTTTTATCTCGTAAAAATATTTATATATTTGCAACTGTATAAAGAATCAAATGGTGAGAATAATTCGTGAAAAATTGTGTGACCAGCAGAAAATAGACTGGTTCGAGGTCCCCGTAAGCCCATTCATCACAAACCCGTTCGGAAAATGATAACCACCCCATGCATATATCAACTTCATCTAGACATCTTCTTGCGCGGATTCAGGAATCGTTCGAGCGAGAAAGAGCCGCAAAAATAAGCAGCCTGTGGCACGTTATCCTAGCCGAAGTTCGGGGGATGAAATTTTGGCTATCCATCACATTTCGAAAATCGTGGCGGGCCGGAAATGAAAAGGAAACATCGCGAACATTAATTCCACGACGGCGAGATATCGTTCCGGTGCATGAGAAAATTTGCATTAAACGGGATTCCCGTCGACTTTGCGCGTTCCTCCTTCGAACCCTCGCGATACTTCACATTTTACCCCCTCCGCATACCGCGCCGACCGCCCTCGCGAATATATTTCCTCGACTTTTATAAAATTCCGGCCACGCCGCGTTCAATATCGAAGAAAAAACTACACGGATGCTTTTCACCGGGGAAACCCACCGAAATAATTGCTTGCATGAGTTTCCAGTGCTTCGGAGGTGAATTTTTAAAAAACGAGAAATTGGGACAAGTGGAGGCACGATGTGGTTTCTAGAGATCAATGCGGAAAGTTACTAGAATTTCTCGAGGGTTTATGTTGCAGAGTTGAATTAAAAAATTTTATTTTAGCCAAATAAGAATTTTAACAATTCTGAAATTGTGCGGCTCTAAAGTTACGTACTTTGAAATTAATGAATTTCAGTACTAAAACATAATATAAAACTAAACAGAAGAAAAATGAAGGAATGTTCCTCAACAAAATTCTTCCATAATCCCATAACTCCAAACAAAAATAAAAATAAAACCAAATCTAAGATTCCCCAAAATTCCAAAATAAAAAATCATAACCGACGCAAAAAAAAATAAAGGAAACTCAATTGCCGGGAAGAACGCAATTTCCTCGGGTCTTTTCACGTAAAATTCGCAAAACTCGTGCGGTTGAAGGGCTGACCACCCCCTGTTCACTCCCTGGAATCTCCTTAAAGGGGTTTTCACCCTCTTTCACGCGAGGCAACTCCCCGTAAAAAAAAATATAATCCCGTTGAACGTACGTTCTCGAGTGTTCGACGTTTAGCACCGTAGCCACCGTTCCAAATAATTTAGCATCGTTTTAACTTGATTGAACGAAGGATTTATCGTCGCGGTTCCTCTTTTCAACCCCCTCCGATCTCTTTTTATTTTTTCCACGCCGATGGACCGAGGCGATGCGATAGGCGTTCATTCGCCTGAGAAACTTTCACGCTCGCCTCTGCTCTTTTCCTTTTCTTTCTCGTTTTTCCTCGTCGCCGTTCAGAAAACTTACCTCGCCGCTGAATTGAGAATCGATCTGTCCAGGAATTAACCTGGTTCGTTGACACATTGAACGATCGGGATATAAATAGACACTTTCTTCTTCGATACTTTTTATGTTGTCATTTTTCATTCTCTTATTACGCAGTCGTGATTTATGCATACAGGGTGCGGTGTGAAACATCCACCATTTTGTAGCCACCTCCGACATTTTGTTTTGCCGAAGAAAATTTTTAGTGATAGTACAATTTTTTATACGGAACATATTTGATGTAGTGAAACTTGTATTAAGATGTTTTGAAATTTTTATTGATACATGTATTGAGATATGTAGGAACATATGTATATATGCGGACATGTGTTGTGATATGTACTGAAGCATGTATTAATACATGTATTGATATGTGTACGGACAAATGAATTGATACATGTAATATAACTTATGCGAAGACATGTATTACCACATGTGTTGGTACATGCACATATGTATGTAGTGGTATATGTTTTAACACATGTACTGAAACATGCATTAGTACATGTATTAACATGTGTACGGACAAATGAATTGATACATGTAATAGAACTTGTGCGGAGACATGCATTACCACATGTGTTAGTACATACACATATGTATGTAGTGGTATATGTTTTAACACATGTACTGATACATGTATTCATACATGTGTTGATTCATGTATTGATGCATTTATTCATACACGTATACATGTATTAATACACATACTGTTGCATGTATTGATACATGTATTAATACATATACTGATGCATGCATTGATGCATATATTAACACATGTATTAAAGCACATATTGAAACATAATCACCAGAAACATTATATCAGTAAAATTATATAATTCGAATAAAAGTACATATTCGAAATAAGTAAACTTCCCGGGAAACTATCACAGAATGATTTTTGTTTGGATCAAATGTTGCTATGGAAATTTAGCGATGGGTTGGTGGCACGTTAGTATCGATTCTTAGGTGGCAAGTACACAGAATGTGTAAGGTAGCTGCACATTCGTGTTAAAGTTCAGTTCAGTCACCTGCTTTGATCGCATGAAGTTGTGCTACCGTTACACTGTTCCACGTGATCGTGAAGCCAATCGTGTGTTCAACAAAGTGCTTCTAGTTTCTAGTTACAAGTGCTACACGTGGTAATAATAACTGTTTATTAATAAACTTCACGAAGTAACTTTTAAGAGATTTAATCAGATTAATACTTAAATATTTTCCTTTTTACAAACCTTAGATTCTATAAACTCTATAATTTTTTTTACTGTTTAGGGACTCTAGGATGTTTTTACTTTTTGAGATTATTTTGGAGTTTCTTATTTTTTTAGATCTCTATGATATACTTTTTAGTGAAAATAGAGCCTTCATATTCTCTGGAGATTCTAGTGCCTTCCTATTTTTCAAAATCCCTAGATTCCTAAATAAAATTATCCTTCAAACAATCTCAAAGCAACATAATTTTTCGTGTCAAACGTATTTCAATTCGGTGATCCTAAAAAATTCTGCATCATTGAATCTCCGTGTACCGACCCGATCCATTCTTTTCCCACATCTGCCTTCTCTCAGTGCTGACTGGTGCACAAAAATACGTGTGCGTGCACGAACCCGCTCGTTGTCTTATCATCCCCGGTGTCGTCTGTTCGTGGGTACACAGTGGCCTGGTAAATAAATGCCCGCCACAGGAACACGTAACATTCTCGATCGAGTGCAGCTGTCGTTGCACACCGTGTGTACCGATTGTTTCGTGCTGCAGGTGGACCTATACGTGCACCACAAAAAACATATTTCGCTCGTCCATATGACGTGACACGTGGCACTTTCGTTGATCCACCGTAATTTTTACACTTTTACATTTTTACTTTCCAACGGTCGAACGATTTGAGGATACATTTGTTCCAAGATTACATAAAATCATTTCTTCATCTGACTATTATAGAAATTCTTGAAGAAATTCTTGAAGAGTTAATGATCCAGTCATGTACCAGCTTCATGAAATTCATAAGGACGTTGATATAAAAGGGAAAAAATCAGCCCCAAATTTTCATGTGGACCACAGAGTCCACATCGACGTTGCTCTTGATGGATCACAGATTAATTGACTATGTAACATCATATTGTTACACAGCAGAGTTGATGTGGTATATATACCCTTGACGTACCCTCGACAATGTAACGAGGATCCTCTGGGACAGCTAGGGGGTTCCCGAATTCTTTGTCCCATGTGTCCCCGTCATAGCGGGCAACGTATGGCGGAATAAAATACGAGCTGATCCATGTATATGGGTGTGTTATGCAACCTAACAGACCATTGAACGAGACACGAGGCATACATTGTCGACTATCTCGAGCGATCATCACGAATGACGTTGTTCTGCTTTGCTCGTTTCTATGGGAAGCGAGTAGACACGTATGGTTAGGGATAACTGCAAATTTGATAAATGAGGTGGATAGGTGGGACTGAAATTGGGGATTTGGCGATGGAGGATTTTGGGCATTTGGAGAGGTGGAAGGTGTGGAATTTGGGGAGTTGGAAATTTGGGACGTCCCTAACTACTAAGTCCTCAATTCATAAGTCCCTAACTTCCAAGTCCTCAATTCCTAAGTTCCCAATTCCTAAGTCCCTAACATCCAAGTCCTCAATTCCTCAGTCCCTCATTCCCAAGTCCCCAATTCCCAAGTTCTCAATTCCTAAATCCCCAACTCCCAAGTCCTCAATTCCTAAGTCCCTAATTCCCAAGTCCCCAACTTCTAGATCACCAACTCCCAAGTCCCGAATTCCCAAGTTCCCAACTCCCAAGTCCCCAACTTCCAAGTCCTCAATTCCCAATTCCCCAACTTCCAAGTCCCCAATTCCTAAATCCCCAAATTCCAAGTCCTCAATTCCTAATTCCCCAACTTCCAAGTCCCTAATTCTCAAGGCCCCAATTCCTAAATTCCCAACTTCCAAGTCCCCAATTCCTAAATCCCCAACTTCCACGTCCCCGATTCCCAAGTCACCAACTCCCAAGTCCTCAATTCCCAATTCCCCAACTTCCAAGTCCCCAATTCCTAAATCCCCAATTTCCAAGTCCCTAATTCTCAAGTCCCCAATTCCTAAATCCCCAACTTCCAAGTCCCCAATTCCCAAGTCCCCAATTCTTAAGTCCCCAACTTCCAAGTCCCCAACACCTAAGTCCCCAATTCCCAAGTTCTCAAATTTTCTCCACAAATTCCTCAATTTCCAAATTTCCCACCTTGTCAAATATCCACATCCCCAAATCTATATTCCCAAATCCCTTCCTCCTCAAATGTCCCAATACTCCATCTGCTCTTTTCAAAAAGCCCCAAACGTCAGCACAAAAACACATGAAACCGCAGATACTTCAGGAGACCCCGACGAAAATGTTAGCCAGAACATGTTAACTAAGCAAGTCAGCGTCATGAGTTGTTCTTCATGAAATTTAAATATCACGGCGCAGGGTTCGAGGCAACGTCAAAAGATCACGGAAAAAGCGAAGATGAATGCATAAGTAAGAACGACACCCTTCCATCGTGTACATTGTCATTCAGAGGGGTGTGCATATCTCGGCCATCTCGTAAGAGGATCCAAAATGCAAAGAAAAGGAATCTGGACCTGGCGTACGAATCAACTGCTGATCTTGGTCAGGGATCCTGAAAATTGTCTCTGCATCTTTCATGGGAGTCGAGGATGTAAAAAACAGCCATCTCGGCCATGGTCGCCCTCTGGCTGAGAAGAAAACTCGGACTTATCCTTGAACATAGATGAAAATAGGCTGACACCGTTTCTCGTCTCTTTCTTGTCAACTCTTTATGGCAGGAAATTGACTTTATTAGAAATTCAGGCGTGTCAGGGTCGTCCAAGCTTTTGACTTCCTTCTATTCAGATGTTGAGGATGACCCCTAACATTTGGTGCTCTGGATTTAGGTCGTTTTAATCGTCGTGAATGGGTCTTTGTAGCTGGTGGACCTAATTTCTAGTTTCTTTAATCTACTGTAAAGTTGTTATGAGATGCAAATCTTCAAATTTCTGAATTCTCAATTCACACTTGAAATTTCTAAATTAGGTCTTTAAATACCTAATTTGTGTCTTGAGATTCCTAAATTCCCATATTCTCAAGCTTCCAAATTCTCGGATACCCAAATCTTTAAATCCTCAGATCTCAAATCATCGTCTCTAAATTCCAAGGTAAGATTACTAAATCACCGACTTCCAATTCACCACATCCCATAAAACTGTTATGAGGCCCATACAACACTTAACTGACAAGGGTAGACAATTGCACATAAAAGTATATGGACCTCACATGACAAGGTTTCTGCTGAGCTGCTGCTTTAGATATAAATTAAACCTCCAACTTACACTATGACTTTAATACAAACAATTACAAAATATCTACTTCTTTTAATTAGTACAAATAATTACACTATAGCCTTACATATTATTTTCTAAAAGAAGAGAGTTCAAATAACATCATAAGTAGGTCCTAAGGGAATATTTTCTGTGTGCCATTACCATCTTCCGTAATGAGATGATAAGTTTAAGTGTAATGAAATTTTTGGTGATTGCGTGGAAACACAGAGTTGTAAGAAGATTAAACAACGAACGGACCCCCGTGAAAGTTCAAGAAGAAGAGCAAACGCGACACGCTCGAATTAAAATGGTCCGTTGAAACTCATTCCCCGAATTAAACGGATTAGATCCAATCAGCAGCACTGCTCGTTCTCGTGGCCGATGTGCAACACGTTGTCGCCGCGTTTAATTCAATTCCAGACATTTGTTTAATTAAATCTATCGGCTGGAAACGAAATAATCGTGGATGAAATTTTCGTTCACGGAGCTTCGGTCTTTTTGGGACAATAGGGATTCTCGTTTTGTTTGCTTTTAATTGGGGTATGTAAAAGGGGGAAGTATCTGGGGAATATGATAGGGGTGGATATTTTGGGAGAGTTCCAAAATTTGAGGATTTTTCAATTTTTACTCATTTGTAAATCATCAAATTCCCTAGGTCTGGATTAATTAGTTGAACTGCCAAATTACCAAATTACTCCCAGACTTTCATACCTTCAATTCTTAAATCTCCAAATCCATAAATCCCCCAAATTTCTAAATGACCAATTTCTAAAGGACTAGATTCTAAATCTCCAAATCACCAAATCACCAAATCAGTTAATCCCCTATTCCCAAACTTCCAAATCTCTAATTTTCCGTCTCCTCAAATCCCCAAATTTCCAAAACTCCAAATTCTCAAAACCCCAAATTTCTAACTCTCTAAATTCTTGAGAACCCAAATTTCCAACTTCCCAAATCCTCAAATCCCCAAATTTCCAATTTTCGAAAAGCCATTAAATTTATCAATCTGACAGCACTTATCAATCTGACGAATTGCAATAATCGGATAATCGCACTTGCACTAAAAAATCTATTAAAGAAAAAACTGCGAAACAAAATCAGCTTGAATTCAACATGCGATTTATATCCAAACAGCCTAATCACGATCTAAATTTGTATCTAACAATCCTAATAGCAATTCTCGCAACAATGTAATTCGGTTTCAGACGCATCAATTATTGCGCAACAAAACACAGAGTAGAAACTCGAAAGCGGAAATCATCGCTGCTTGATTACAGTGTTCTCATGGTTCCTGGATGAGTTGCGTTATCGCGAGCCAACTGACACGATTTTACAACGTGATTTTAACGTGACACGATATCGAACCGTATGAAATTTCGTTTCGAGTTTGAAAACGAACGAAATTTTCGCGAACCGGCGAAGACCCGTACGTTTGTACCCATACAACGAAAGTATTTGCATTGCATCATGGAATCGGAGCCCGGAAAATTAGAAGGTTTCCATCCGGAGGCACTTTCGCAAAGTCAATATTGAACGCGGAGAAGACATTCGATAAAGTTTCGCAACATGGGCTACACATGGGGTGAAAGCATGGGGTGCAATTTCCTTGCAACGCGGATAAAAAATCGATGCTATTTCTATGGTATCTTGATATTCAACATTTTTTACCAAACATATCTCTCTGTATTTAATTATTAATTTATATCATTATTTTTGTTTATTTATAAAAATTAATACGATCATTTATTATATTATTAAAATTGTTCCTTCAATATATTATTAAAATTAACACGTTCAAAATTAGTTAATTTTATTTTACTAGATATTTTTCTTCGAGTGATTTGAAACAGACTGATGTAAAAATTTATTACATGTGATTGTTTATACATAATTATACAAATATTGTATGATTTACAGAACAGTATATATTATGTTGTTCTATTTAATTTTATTATAAAAATGATGTGTGAAGATACAGTTTTGAGTTGCATATATGGACATTTGCTAGGTAAATTTATTAAGAATAAATTTTCATTATAAATGAACAAATTTTTGAATGAATGAATAAATTATAATTTAAGAAGTGACATTTGAAAAGTTAATTTATGAATGATTGAAAAGGGTATATTCAATTTCCAAAAGACTGAAACAGCTGAATTAAATTTGTGAACTATCAAAAAGGGTAAATTCAATACATGAAAGATTGAAGAGGACAAATTCTATTTACGAATGATTGAAAAAGCTAACTTCCATTTATGAACGGTTGAAAAAGCTCGGTTCAATTTCCGAATGATTGGAGAAGCTTAATCATTTTTGAAACAGCATTGTGAAAAAGGACCGGAAAAGCTCCGAATAACAAGTTAATGGAAACACAAAAAATCGGAATAAAACAACAAACTTTTCGAGTGGAAAGCACGAAAAGCATGGAACATTAATTAAACGAAAACGAACCCCATTGAAGCTCCACGGCAGACACCCTCCGTTCTATCTTGCCCCCATAATCACGACAATTTACGAGGATCACAATTTTCGTTTATGAAAAAAGTGCAGCACACTTGAAGGGGTTATTATATTTGCCGGTGATCCCATTCGAGAGGGGTTTTTTCTAATAAACTAACTTCCCGTCTCGTTTTGTACGAGTTCGTCGAGTGGTTTTACACGAGTTCAACGGTAACGTGAATGAACTTCGACAGAAATTGATAATAAAGTAAAAAAGTTAATTCGAATCGAAATGGTAAAATTTAGGCGACAAAATTTGAGTACAATTTTGTAGAATTTTATACTGTTTTCAGTTTTTAATCGTATCGAGTGAGAATTGCAATATTATGTAAGTATTAATTTAGGTTAAGTTAGATAAGTTCATTGAGTAAATGAACTAAGTTGAATTAGTTGACTTAGTTAGTTGGAGCAAGTTAAGTTGGAATTTATGAAGGAAGTTGAGTTGATTGACCTGCTTGAGTTAGTTGACTCAGTTGACTCAGTTGAGTTAGTTAAGTTACTTAAGCTACTTGAGTTAGTTGAGTCAGTTGAGCCAGTTGAGTCAGTTAGATCAGTTTAAATAGTTGGGTTAGTTGAGTCAGTTCAGTCAATTCAATCAGTTGGATCAATTGAAATAGTTGAATTAGTTGAATCAGCCAAGTCAGTTGAGTTAGTTAAGTTAGTTGAGTTATTTGAGTTAGTTGAGTCAGTTGAGCCAGTTTAGTCAGTTAGATCAGTTGAAATAGTTGAATTACTTGAATTAGCTAAGTCAGTTGAGTTAGTTAAGTTAGTTGAGTCAGTTGAGTTAGTTGAGTCAGTTGAGTTACATAAGTTACTTGAGTTTATAGAGTTACTTAAACTAACTCAACTAGTTAAGTCAAATTATTCAAGTTAATTAAATGAAAATTGCCACGTACTAAATTATATCTATATCGAATTAAAATCTTTTAGTAGCACAACCCTCCAGATCTTGCTTTCTATTAAATTATCAACTGATACAAACGTCCATAACAAGACGTCCACCTAAAATTTTGATATAATATTAAATAGAATATAGCAGTATAAATGTCTCGAATATCCTGTACACGGTATACTTTCAACAAAATAACGCGCCAAATAGAGAATTTCCTAACGAACAGTCTCGAGTGCAATTTAAATATCATCAGAACCCTCGGGATGTGGTGAACTCGTACACGACCTTAAAGGGTCATCGTGAGAATGTAATTGCAATTCACCCCCTCTATTCACCACGCAATCTGTCGATACGAGTATCGAGTCCCCTTGTGACACGGGTAACACGTAACTCGCTCCACAAAATCTCAGACTATTTCTGAAATTTTCATGCACACCACCCCAGGACAGCTCGATTGACAGATAACAGGATGCGTCGTTGTCTGAACCTTGCGGCTTCTTCTGCTGTTCCCGTCTCCATCGGTTTACTGTCTGTTGTTCAGACATGATAACTTTGAATTCGAAATACAATCTTATTTGTCATAAATCGTACAAGTGATTTGTACCCATCATTGTATCAAATTGCCCTTCGAAACTATTTACTTCCAAGTAACTGTTTAGCTGCACGTTGGAAGATCATCCATTTTGTACCGGAAATATGAACGCAGACTTTGTGTTGGAAGCCTCAAGGGTTAATTGGAAGCTTCAAGGTTTAATTTGACGTGCCATAAGTGCCATTTTGTTATACTTTTCTGTCATGAAATTGTATTCGAAAGTTAACGTTTGGAAAGAGTATGCAAATACTTGAAGATTCGGAGTTAGCATCATAATCACATATACTTCAACTGGTTATCTGAAGATAATCAACTGAAGATGACCACCTTGTGTTAGGAATATTAACAGGAACTGCATGGGAAATGAACATTAAAATTACCATGAAATATTCACCCTCCTACCACGAACCACATGGTATACAGGTAATGCAACGCGTGCTTTAGATTCGAGAATATTTGGCTGGTACACGTACCTCCAACGTGAGTCATGCGAGCAACGAAGCATGGAACCCCATAGAACGTCGGATAGATATTCCGGCTGTCGAAGCTTTGCTCACAAAGCCGATGGAAATCGATGGATTCGCTAAAGCAACGGGAAGCAACGCGGCCAGGAAACCTTGCGTTGATCTTTTTCATTGAAAAGCCGCTGGAAACCATAGAAATGTTCTTTACTGGAAAACTTTGCATCTAACTCATTAAACTTGTCTAGCTCTACTCGGAGCACCATATTCACCCTTTTAAATTTACTGACAGATAATGTTGAAGTTTAAAGAACCTGAAGATGATTGTAGAACCAATTCTGGAGCAGAATAGCAGAACGTGATGTAATTAATTCAATTCGCAAATTGTTTTAGTTCAGTTGGACTGAACAAGTTTGCATTTGGAGTAATTACTGTAATCGTAGTTAAAGTAGGTGAATTTAGTCGATTCGTGTGAAGTTAGTCTAATTTGGTGTCGTTTGGTACAACTCACAGTTTGATAGCATTCATTTAGACTTGCTCTAATTCATGTTAACTCTTTGTATATACTTATAATTCACATTGAGTTGGTGCAACTCGTTTCAGTTTGATGCTAACTCTTTCTGACTAGCTCCAGTTGAGATCAACTCATTCTGAGTCAGGTTCAAACTCATATGAACTCATTCTGACTCAGGTTCAAACTCATGTCAACTCATTCCAACTAGTTCAAATTCATGTAGACTCATTCTAGTTAGTTCCAGTTTACTTCAACTCACTCTATGTAGCTCCAATTCGCGTCAGTCCATCCTAACTCACTGATGTTTAACTTATAACTTCTTTCAACTCCTTGCAACTCATGTCAACTCATCTTAAGTCTTCTCAAACTCGTTCCAACCAGATTCCTATTAGTTAATTCCATTCAGTTGCAATTTGACCCATCCTCACTTCATGTCAACCCATTTCAAGTCGTCCCACCTCGTGTCAACTCGTTCGAATTCGAGTTTAATCCTAATTTGCACCAAATGTTATCAACGTAACTGGTGTAAACTCATCCTAACTCGTTTCAACTCGTTCCAATTCGACCAAGCTCATTGAAAACCGTTCCACTGCCCTCGTCCTGCTCCCCAACTACCCTTAAAAGATCGGTCGCAAACGTACCCTAACTTCCCCCAAATTCGCGTGAACGCGTTTTTCGAGCAGCGGAGTTTTCATTAAAAATATACAGAACAACGATCTCGCCGGCTGCGTGTATTCATTAAAGAGTAAAAGGCGATTGATGTACCGCTGCGAAACGAGGTGTGCCACCGACGACCCTAACCCCTTTTTGCTTCTCTTTCAGCTGCTTAATTCCCTGGCGACCGATTTGGACTGCATGCTGGGCGAGCTCTGCACGACCCCGGATTCCTTCGAGCGGTGAGTACCTTTTTTCCTTCTCTTCCTTGGCGTCTTCTTCTTCTTCCTCTTCTTCTCGAGGTCAAGAGCAGGGTTATTGGAGTCGATCGATTCGATAGAGAACTCGACACACGCCTTCGGGCTATTCTCGATTGCGACTCGAAAATGTCATCGTTCACTCGATGATGAATGGATGATATTTGAAGTTCAAGACGAACTTCGATACATATAGAACTCTTGTATTTTGGAATTTCGGATTTCATTTTTACAGTCACGTGTTTTGGAATTTCTAGATTTATCTCATTATGGAATTTTTTAATTTATACATCTCCAAGGTCTTAAATTTTGTACATCTTCTAGTTCTTAAACAAATTTGTATATCTTCAAGTTCTTAAAATTTAAGTATTCTCAAGTTACTAAATTTGAAAATCTGCAAACTTGAGAATTTCTAAATTTTTTACCTTTGAAGGTTTAAAATTTCCAAGTTCCCTAATTCTCAGATTCCTAAGTTTTCAAAGCTTAAAATCCCCTTTCAAGATTTTTGAACCACCAAGTTTTAAATTATACATTTTCCAAGTCCTCAAACACCAAGTTCTAAATTTCCTAAATTCTCCAACCCCCAATTCTAAATTTTCCAAGTCTTCAAACCTCAAATTCTCAATTTTCTAACTCTTCAACCCCCAATTTCTAAATTTTCCAATTTCTCAGCCCCCAATTTCTAAACTTTCCAACTCCTTAACCCCCAAATTCTAAATTTTCCTACTCCACAACCCCCAAATTCTAAATTTTCCAACTCCTCAACCCCCAAATTCTAAATTTTCCAACTCCTCAAACCCCAAATTCCAAATTTCCCAACTCCACAAACCCCAAATTGTACACCTTAAACAACCCCATAAGTTAAGTAAATTTAACGAGGTAATATGTCATCGAAATTCACCATTAAGGACAATTTCCACGATAGCCATACGAAATGTTTGCAGTGGCGGTACTCTAAGCGTAGATTGTCGAACGGGGTGACATTGTCGAGCAACCCCATCGCGTGACCATGGTTAAATCACGAATTCCCGTAATTTATGATGGAAATCTTCCCAACACCTCCGGGCCACGTGCACGCGGAATAATTTCCATATCGTAAGGGCCTCTTGGTGATCTATGGGAGACTTCGCCTACAATATCCGCAATGTTATATGGGACACATCGTATAACGAACCTCTTGTTTGGATTAAACGTCCACCCAACGATATTTCATGACCAAGTTCTGTATCGAGTTTTTAATTAACGATAGATCAAAATTCATTCATTTTTAACATAACCTCAAAACTTCATTCTCATTGTGAAGATTTTTAATTCATATTCGATTTATTTAATCTTGCGACTATTTCTTGACTGACGATTAACAAGATTAATATGTTAACAATATTTTAAATATTATATCAGTATATTAAGTTTAAATATTGTTAAACTAACAATATTGATCATTATAAAGAATCACATTCTGATATTTATGGACATTGGGCTACAATTGTTAATAAATTTATGATAAATGAAGAATTACCAAAATTGTACTAATAATTTAAGATTTACTAACAAGTAGAATAAAAGGAAGCTAATTTTCAATTTCAAATTGAAAGATTCGACCAGATTTTCTGTAATTGATTAGTATAATACTACGTTAGGTACGGTGTTTTTTACCGTGTCATTAAAATGGTGTTAAATCTCTGCTCGTGTCAGCGTGATGTTAAAATGCAATAAAAACAAGGGGCCCATAAGATATTAGAAGAGCTCCAGACTGCGAGGATGGTAATAGTGGCAAGAAACGACAGGCAGCTGGCATCTGAAGGCGATTACGCATAACATTATGTCGCTGATCCTGGACACATGTCGCAAATTGGGTCATTTAGAAAACGCTAATTTCGCACCTATTCATTATTTTTCCTATTCTCCAATTTCCACAAATTACACAATTTTGAATATGGTTCGAGTTGTTATGTGATTTGATGACCGCTGAAGAACATCACTCTTCATTGAAGTACTAATACAAACACTATATTATACAAAATTTCAACTGCTAATTGACTGAACCTATATTTTATTAAAAATGAAGAAACTCGTCAGTCCAATTAAAAATTGTTCTACACAACATTCATTGCAATGAAGAGAATATCTTGCTATCTTCATCTCTTCAATAAAACTTCATTATGACCCATCGACTGTTTAATTCAGAAACTACTGAACACAATAAAAATTACAAATTACGATACAAAAATTTAATACCCTTTGTCTCATTTCTGAACGCACTGTTGAAGTTGCGGAAACGAGGTCGAGATGAAGATTGATATCCCAGACAGCACTTCGCGGAAATCTTGTACGAAACTATTCGAATTAGAGCGAAGAGGGCGTTCCCGGAACGCGAAACTTTGATATTAAAGACCGTTTATTAATCTACATGGTGTGGCTAGAAAATTCTGTACTTCCAATTAAGATTAATTAATAGAGAAAATTAGGATGTTTCGCCATATCGAGATACACTTTGTCATCTTCCGTTTATTCGAGACGCACACATATTCATTAATCAGAGAATACAGTAGAAGATACTGGCATTATCCTCGAGTAATCTAAGAGGGTTGTCTCCCTCTTTGTTCTCGGTTCCAACTTCAAAAGTCTCGGGCCATTCATAAGGAACTTGTATAATCTATCAAGATACCCATCTGGTCGTTTAGGTGAAAGTTCCGGAACTTCTTCAGATATTGCGACTGCTCTGATAAATCCATGAGATTCGTTTGTTGCTAATTTAGAGATTAGTCGAGTCAGATAATAATCGACTCCGTGGGAAGCGTACGTTCCATTTAGTTGCCAACCGAAGTTATCTCCAATATCTTGTTTTACCATTAGAAATTTCGGAATTTAGAAATATAAGTAATGTGACAGAAATTTGAAATATTGTTATTAACAAATCTAGTAGCACAATTTGACTGAACCACTGTGGCACTAGAATATAATTCAGTAACTAAACTAATAATTAAACTAGTAATTGAACTAGTAATTCAGTAATTAATAATCTGAAAAATACTGTGACTCAAAAATTAAAAAATTTGGGGATTGAAATTCACTGAGTACCTCGAATATAATTCCCCAATTATACTAGTAATTAAACTAGAATATAATTCACTAATTAAACTAGTAATTGAACTGGTAATTCAGTAATTAAAAATGTAAAAAATACTGTGGCAAAAAAATCAACCCCTCGAGGTTATTAACCTTGCACCATAAATAACTAAATCTAAAAATTTCTAAATAAATCTAGCACTCGATCGTTTCACCATGATTCGTTAAACACGATCAATTATCCACGTAATCACGAAGCAAATTTCTCTGTCAATTCAGCAGAAAAATGTACGAGTGATCAGCAACGGTGTCGTAGAGAGAACTCGTTCGGTGCCTATTCAACGAGATAGGCGATCGCAATTCAGATAATCAATTATCCCCGATGACTTATGCGATTCGGTTAAACGTGTTGCTAAGGAAATTGGTGCACGCCACGACGATTACTCCAAGATGGCGTAAGTGAAAACAGGAAATGGCCGGAGTCGTAGGAACAGAAAGAATGACGATATTTCAATGGGGGCGAACTTTTTAGCCACCGATAATAATTCAAACGTAGCCTGGGGGTGAATTTCGTTTGGGATGTTCGTTGGGGGAATTCGACAGGGATGATTGCTTGTGTTTCGGAGATTGAATCAAAAATTGCTGTCTCGAAGAAATTTTAAAAATTGGAGGGTGAAATTTTGTGTACTGGAATTTTGGGAATGTTGGTGATTATTTTGGGATTTTAGGAAGTGGAGGTGTAGGGCGAGTGGTACTTGTAGGAGGTTTTAGGGATTTAGGGATTTGGAAATTTGAGAATTTAGGAAATTGTGAATTTAGGGATTTAGAGATTTGGAAAATTGGGGATTTGGGGATTTGGGACTTGGGAATTTGGGAATTTGGGGATATGGGGATATGGGAATGTAGAAATTTGGGGATGTGAGAATTTGGGAATGTGAGAATTTGGAGATGTGGGAATTTGGGGATATGAGAATTTGGGGATATGGGAATTTGGGGATACGGGAATTTGGGGATGTGAGAATTTGGGAATGTGAGAATTTGGGGATGTGAGAATTTGGAAATGTAGAAATTTGGGGATGTGAGAATTTAGGGATGTGAGAATTTGGAAATGTAGAAATTTGGGGATGTGAGAATTTGGAGATGTGAGAATTTGATAGTTTTCGAATTTGAATTTTGAATCTAAATAATTAGAATTCCAAAATTATTTGAATAATTTAAATTGTATGTGCGACATAATCAAAACACCTCGCAATTGGCAGCACATCTCCATTTTAGTTTGGTATGCAGCAATTGTATCGAAAAGAATCCAATTATTGTAGGACACTTTCGCCAATCATACAGTAGTCACGGTTCCAATAAATCAACCCGTTACGTACACACGGTTTCGCGAGGTTGTTGAAGCCGCGTTACCCTCGATGGCCACCTGACACCTCACCTGCAGCACCAGCCACGATGATTAACGACAGCCCAAGCAATTATCAAGATCGAACGCGATCGTTATCGATCGTGAACGGGAAACGAAGGACACCAGGGTGAAAGGGAGAAGAGACAGGGAGAATCTGAACAGAACAACGTGGTACGATGGCGATGGTAGGCCCTGGGGATATACGCTGTGTATCCAATTTATGCTCTACATCGATTACTATACCCTCCGTAGCTGCCGACCGACACGGATGATTATCTTAATGATTATGTAGACAACTCGCGTACTCGCGTTGCTCTTAACGAGATACAGTGGCAAAAAATTGTGGAATGTTTTAAATTGATTTGGAGATGGGTAGAAATTCAAACTACGTACAATATAAAACTTCAAACATGTACTTTCAATATTAAAATTCAAACATGTATGTACAAAATGAAACTTCACACATGTACCTTCAAAATAAAAATTCAAATATGTATGTACAAAATGAAAATTCACATATGTACCTTCAAAATAAAAATTCAAACATGTACCTTCAAAATGAAAATTCAAACATGTATGTACAAAATGAAACTTCACATATGTATCTTCAAAATAAAAATTCACACATGTACATATATAATAAAAATTCCAACATGTGTATACAAAATAGAAATTCAAATTTGCACCTACAAAATGAAATTTCCATCATGCACATACATAATAAAAATTCACACATGTACATATAAAATAGGAATTCAAACATGTACCTACGCAATGAAAATTTAAACACGTACGTACAGAAAAATTCGGATATGTACATATAAAATAGAAAATGAAGCTTGTACATATAAAATGGGGAATATAAGAGAGAATTTGTACCATCCCCTAAAAAGTTACAGCGTAGTTGATAAAAATGAAACCTTGTTCGTCGTAAAATTTCGATGACGAGCTCTGTTCACCCCAATTACGAAATCTCTTTTCACCCCCTTTCACGAACAGCGCTCTCCGAGCGTACATACGTGATCCACGAATGCTCCACAAGCTTTTGCCCATTAAATTCAGATCTCGAAAGCCAAGTAAATCCTCTTTTAATACGACTGGCTGACGAATCGAAGTGAAATCAACGTACACGTACGCATAAAGAGAGAGAGGGAAAAAAGGGATCACTCGTTTCTTGTGAAGATTCCTCGACCGTATTAGATTCGCGTTTAGACGAGACGAAATCGTTAAAGGCGTTCCGGTAAAGGTTGATGCTCGCTGGATGCTGTAAAAACCGTGTTTACGAGCTGTGATCCATCTCGATTGCTCGTAAACAGAGACATGGTGGATAGAGTGCGTTGTGATGGAGGATCAATCGAAGTTTAATCGAATGAAACTATGAAACTTTGGATGGGTTCGATGGTCGATAACTGGACACCGAGATTTGGCTGGTTAGGTCGTTTGAAAAGTGATCTTTTTTGGAGTGTTTTAATGTAAATTTGCAAATTCTACAATTTGTGGGTTCTTACAGTGTGAGTTCTTAATTATATAATTCTACAATTTCTGTGTCTAAGATTTCTAAATTGATGGACCACTGAGTTTTGTAATTAACAAATTTCTCAATTTTCTACCCCTAAATCCACAAATTTATAAACCCTTAAATTCCAAAATTTCCAGACCCCAAATTCGATGTCCAACTTTTTAAGTCCCCATATTATAAAATTTCCATTGTCCAAATCTATAAATCCTCAAGTCCTAAAATTATCAAATTTCCAACCTGCCAAATGCCTACACTACAGAATCCCTAAATTTCATCATAAAAATTAACCCTGTCACAAAAATACTAACCTTGCATACTTCGAATTTAAAAGTCAAGTAGAAGAATGAACAACCAACCAATAAAACAAAATAAACTTTGCAATTTAAAATGAGAAACACGTGAATCGATCAAGTGATCGGTATAGACCAGCATTAAAAATTGAAATACTCGAAGAGAAACTGAAAGATGGCGATCATTACGGGCCAACGACTTGCGGATAACTTCATAGAAACTGTGACATAGCTGGAACTTGTCGATCCGTAGAGAATTTCCTCGTCCCGCGGGAAGAAACCGAATCCATCGATCGATGGTAGCCGAGTCGGACACGGAACGTGCACCGATCGAATTATCGGGGAAACTCGATACAAGAGAGAGAGAGAGAGAGAGAGGGAGAGAGAGGACATAGAGAAATACCATGGGGATTCCCTTGGGTTGGTTTCTCCGGCTGCCACCGGATATCCCCCTGATTTCTGACGACTAACGCGAGTCTGATGTTTACGAGGGGAGCTACGCAACCCTTATCCGACCACCCCGTATCGTTAGCCATAGACAAAGGGTGTGTCGTCGAAATACGTGCTCCAGGGCGCCGCTAATTCTGTCGATAATAGATTTCACCCTGTTCGTCGTGAGATTTTCCTTCGATCTTCGTCCTTGCCCTGGATTACTGAACAGGGCAAGGGTACCTTTACATTTTTCTCACATTTTTGTGAAACATATTTGTTACATAGGGGTGGATTTTCAAAAAGGCTCAGTTGTATGTGAAAGTTGTACCGATGGAAAAGTAGTACTTGAGTGCCTACAACTGAGGTAGCTTCTATTGGATTTTGGACTATTACTTCTGGATTTGGAGTTTTGGGGGGAGATACTTCAGGGAGAGATAGATGGAATGAAAATTTGAAATGACGAATGGAATTGATTGGACAAGTGCTGATGGGAGGTTTAGGATCTAGTCTAAGAATGTAAGAATCTAGTATAGTGAATATAGGGATTTAGAAACTGGGGATGGACGGATTTGGAGATTTGGAGATCTGGGGTGAATGGATTAGGAGATGTAGATATCTGAATGGAAGGATCTGTAAATATAGAGATCCAGGAGTGTAGGATTTTGAAATATAGCAATCTGGGGATGTGGGTATCTGAAGATACGAATTTAGGAATATAGGGATCTGGAGATATAGAAGTCTAGGACTGTAACAACTTGGAAATATAGAGATCTAGGAGTATTAGTACCTGAAGTATAGAAATCTGGAAATGTAGTGATTTAGGTGTATGTGGACCTGGATGTAGGTATCTGAAAATATAGAAATCTTGAAATATCCAGGGATAAAACAAGTGACCTAACCTAACAAGTTGCTCAACCTACTTAAACCTAACCTAACCTAACTCAAAAATATGTATAGAGACATAAAAATCTAAAAAATTGTAGATATGCAACCCTAACCTCCACATGTCACACAAATGAATTAATAAAAGCCTTCCTAAAGTTATGAAACGTGATTGTAATTAAAATGGGAGTACGAATTAATTTTCATATTAAATTGGAATAGTAGAATAATACATTGTTCAGAATCATATTGAGCTGACAGGACAGGGAACGCGAGACGTCTGGCCCCGGTATCGCCAGGAATTTGACAATTGGTTAATTTCCGGCGCATGTCAACGCCAGGTGTTGTATCATTTCACGCACGGATCGCACAAAGATGTCAGATGTTGCGAATACGCTGCGGGGAACACTGGCGGATAACCTATGGAATATCACATAATGCAGACTGAGATAACCATTGACAGAGCAAACTCAATGAATCACGAATTTTAATGCGGATATCCGTCGCTGGTTACCTTTTGAATTTTATCTTTGATTCGAGAGAATATTCATTTATGTTTTATGAATGTACCGGCCATGAACTGGTTATACTTGATTGTACTGTGCGACAGCTTTCAATTATCAACTTTTTATTTTAATAACGTATTGTAGATGATATCGGAGGGTTGGTCAAACATTTACAAAATCTGCAATGAAGATTTTAGAAATTTAATTTTGTGGACTTTGTATTTTATATTGGAAAAATTCTTCGTGTGCAATTTTATTAAATATCTTTCAACTTTATGAAGTTGCACAAAGTATAAATTAAGTTTCGATAAAAAATAATCGTCTACAATCCAAGAGGATTGCCACAAGATATATTTTGGCGGGAAGTTCAAATTTATTACAAGATTCTGCAAATCCTACTAATTCAAAAGTGATATGTAAACCTTATAAAGCAACGTAGACTCTGAAAGTATTGATCAATCCCAGATATGTTGAACCTGTTACAAAAATAATCTCCCATTCACTCAAATCATCAAGAGTGATATTGTGGCGGGAAGTTCAAATTTATTACAAGATTCTACAAATCCAGCTAAACCAAAAGTGATATCCGAAGAGTATGAAACAAGGTAGACTCAAAAAATATTAACCAATTACCAGCTATACTGAACCTGTTCCAACAATCTCCCATCCACTTAGAATCAAGAGCGGTATTTTGGCGGGAAGTTCAAATTTATTACAAGATTCTCGAAATCCCACTAAACCAAAAGTGATATCCGATATAAAGCAACGTAGACTCGGAAAATATTGACCAGTTCCATGTTGAACCTGTTCCAAAAATGATAATCTGCGATCCAGTTATGATCGCCGGGAGTCTCCTGACGGTCCATTGAAATTTATTCGAATCCGATGGGCTCCCGAAGCGGAATCCGGTTCGAAATCCACGGTTCGTAGGATCAGGTAGGCTGGAAAGCGACTAGGGTAGAAGGAATTTATGGCGGTGTACCGACCATTCCATGGCCATTAATGCAGCCCCCTGTTCACGAAAGTGAATCTCGTCGGAATTGCAGGCCGATATGAGGGCGATAATTTGCGGCCTCGCCTCTCAGGATCTCGCTAATATTCGCCGCGACACTCTCTTTCGTCATTTATCTGGCGAACGTCGCTCCATTAATCTTTTCGCTTCGTTAGCTTTGTTAAAATCGGACGAGGATAGCTGGTACGGAGAGTTTATAGAGAACCGTTTGAACGTTGATGCTACATTGACTCCGACTGCGAGGATGATCGATGAACGTGCAAATTTACTTGCATTTTCTAAGCTCTTATTCGTACGGTTGTTACTTGTACGCTGATTGCTTCTATTTGTATGAGACACGGATTGAGTTCTTGTTGCGGTACAGGTTCATTGATATTTGTTAGGTTAATTAGAGCCATTTGTTTCGAGCGGTTTCTATTAAGTCGTTCTTCGAGTTGCTCTAGGAGAGTCTGATGCGATTTGATGTTTAGTATTTCAGCACTATACTGCTGCTTCTATTAGCTTAGATACTTCAGGTACTTTCAGGAATCTCAGGTAGTTGTAGGTACTTCAGGTACTTTGAGATGTAGCAGGTAGTTTTACATCAAGTGCTTTTGGGTTCTTCAGATACATAAACTATTTCAGGTACTTTAGGTACTTCAGGTAGTTGGAGTGTGTTAGGTATCTTTCACAGGTACCTTGAGTATTCAGATGTCTGTGTTTCGTTCGATGACTTTGTCTAAAGTGTGTGTAAAATACAGTGGCTGGCGGTGTTACAGAGCCCTGTTATGCAGGTCAAAATCAATATCCTTTCGACATCCCATATTTTCTATAGCGTAATTCAAGGATAACCCATGAAAAGGACGGGCCTATAGAATCGACCTGATTACACAGGAGCCCCCTCGGGTGAACCGAAGCGTAACGATAACGCCGATAATTCATCTTTTTACTCGGTTGAATCGCGCCACCTCCGCCATTTTCCTCGATTTTACTCTTCCGTGCTGTTAGCGGAGAAGAAAGCCACGTGGAATTCTTTCTTTTTTCGATTCTACGTCGGAACGCGTGTCTTCGCGTCGTAAACGAAAGGGAAAAGAAAATTGGCCGAAGGTGGCAAAGTAAAAGGGCCACGGATCGACCCTCTGGATTAGCTGGACCAAGCATTCCGCTAATCGGGTTCGAACTTCTACCCCTTCGACAAAAGCGTAATCATTCTAATAACGTTTCCTGTCCGATGGTGAACCTTCTACTTCAGTGGTACTCAACCTTGGTCCACGTATAATCCTCTTTTAATTTTGAAACAAATTTAATCGTGTTGTCAGCATTTTTAATATTTTGGTGCTTCTTTAAAAATATACCTTGATGTTCGACCATTATTGAAATTGATTTAATAATAATGTAATAATACTTTGCATTGATACTGTATTAATACTGTGGTTATCATGTGAACTTCAGATGCTGGTAGGTCGAGAGATAGTAATCTAGTGAAGCAGTAATATAGTAAAATACCAGATTTCCACCTGACTAAAATAAACTGAACCTGACATTTCACACATCGAAACCTGGTCCGATTCGATCGAATATTGATGAGTTCCGACTAAGTTCGTTTCAAAGAACATCGTCCGCTGTTTACCCCGATGTTTCGCTAATTTTCCACCCCCAGAAACTTTCGAGAGTTCACAGGACACCGATGAATCTTTGAAACGTTACTTTTTTTACTTTTTCTCCCCGCTTTTCCTACGAATCTTCCCCTGTCCTATGAACCGAGGCGACTCAATCGATACCGGTCCACCCTTGAATTATGCACGCAGACTTGGCCGGCAGGAAACGAACCGTTTTCCTTAAAGACGCTCTCTCACGACTTGTTTCGAAACGGACAAAAAGTTTCACTGTTTGCAAAAGCACCTGAACTTCATTTTACGTAGGAGACAGAAATCAAATGATGTGTAGATAGAATTTAAATAAATTGAATGAAGGAGTAATTAGCACCATTCATCGTTTCTTTTATGCTACATCTATCAAAGAGACTATTTCAATCTTTGTCAGATTAAGGAACTAATTGTACTAATTAAAAGGAAATTAACGATAGATTTTCTGTTTAATAAAATTAACTTGTCAGATTGAAAATATATTAAACTTGTCAGACAATTATACAAAAAATATTTAAATAAGATAAATTTGAACAGACTTTCTAAGTACCCTAATCTAATCTATTGCATACTAAATTGACCATACAATTATATACTAAAATTTGAAGAACCTGACAAGTTAACTCGTCCTACCCCCAGGTAGATTCAAATTTAAGATACATAAAAATAATTTAACGATACAAAATGAAGAAATACATTGTTTGTACCATTTTATAAGGGAGGTCGTGATAGAGTGAACACGAAGATCGTGATAGAATCGAGCAACATAAAAGGGTTAAAAAGGATCGTCGGTGTGTGCAAGGATAGATTGGAGAGGCTAGCAGGCGAGAAATGAAATTCACTGAAAGTAAATCGAGTTTACTCGCACCCTGCTACCAAAAGGTCTAACGAACCAAAAAATCACGTTGCTCCTGGTCTGCCAAGGAGAAGAAGAAGGGCTCTCGCTAAAGAGACTCCCTAACGCTACTTTTGCCACAGGAACATTTCAATGGAGATTCTAATTTGAATGGCTAACAGCCCTGTATTGATTTTCACTTGTACATGCATTCTTTTTAACACGTTGGTAAACACATTTGTATCATAAATTGTAAATTATTTGAAAATATTACTGAATTTGCAGACTTTGTTAATTCATAGATATCAACTGACTTAATATTAAATTATTGATATGTTATGTACCTCATGTATGTATAATTTTGTGTACGTTGTAATATACATATATGATTTTATATACATACGTACGTACACATATATGTAATTTTAGTTGTATAGATCGAAACGAGTATCCAATTCTGAAACGAGCAACGATACATATGGACGAGGAAAGGAAAAGCTGACAAATTCGACCAATTTGTTTGGACCCTTTCGAAATCGCAAAATTTCACGCCACTCTCTCTCTCTTTCGACACTTTCGAAAGGGACAATTTTTCCCGTCTGACACAAAGGGACGGTGAAATTCCGGGATCAGGTGTTTCCACGCGAGCCCAGGTGATTCCTGCAAATTACGAATTTACAAATTAGGATCGACATCTGCGAAATAACAGGGTGATTTGAAGAAACGATGTCGTATGTTATCTCACGGGTGAAGTCGGAAAAAACGATTTCATTATTGAACACCCTTTAGAAAACCTATAGAACACGTCAAAAGTTATAGTAATATGTAGTTGAACTGGGATATAGTAATCTCTCGTTATATTGCCGATGATTAGTTTCAAACTTGGAAAATTAGAATTGAATAAATGAAATTTCTATGAACATTACAAAAATTGATCAAATACAGAAATGTATTTATACTAATTAAATCAATATAATTTATATTTATCGAATTCGCCGATTCACTGATATTAAAGACTATTAAAAATCTCCGTTCTGTTGAATTGCACGCGCAATCACGTTGGATAACTCGGGCACATTACACTCTCCACGTGGCAAAGACAAAAGCTGTTCTCTCGAGCATCTCTTGACTCATTCACCTCGGTTTAATTATTGCGAGTTCTCTCGAACTAATTAGCAACTCGTTAGGCAGCATTCGTATCAATTGGTCCATTATTTTTTTTTTCATGAAACTTTCATGCCGGTCAAAAGAGTCTTTCACAGAAAGAGAAGTCGTGTTCGATTATGAAAACAAAAAGAACGAGGCAATTTGAAGCAGAAAGGGTCGAACTCATTCTCGACAATTGCATGGAACTTTCGAGTTTGCATCGTTTCTGGTATTGACGTAGGTAGGTTGATGATATAACGCGTGGTCATACAATATTTGAGGTTCCAATGTGTATAAATAATAAGGCAATATAACGAGTGGAACCAGATGTAACAACACATGGTGATACACGTGGTAATACAACGCTTTGATGGTACAATGTGTGAAATTATAGTATATGACAATATAATGTGTGGTAATGAAATATGGCAATATAACGCGAGGAAAAGACGTATGGTATTACATGGAAATTACGACATGTGGCAATATAACGTATAAAAATTACTATGCATAGAAATAGCATATGGTTAACGCAACGATTCATGGAAATAACGCGTGGCAATATAACACGTAGAAATAATCACTCGTCCAAACAAAATGTTAAAATTCAAAGTTTGAAAGTAACAACGCGCGGAAATTGCAATGTGTGGCGATATATCGCGTCGTAATCCATGTGGCGATATATCGTGCAATCTAGCACGTGGCAATATAACATGTATCCATCAGAAATGCATATAGATCTATCGTAGGGACATAACATCCGATAATCTAATGCGTATTTATACAACGTCTGACGATGTAACTGATGACTGTCCAACTCACAGCGATATAACACGAGGTGATATAACACGTGTCCATCACAAATACATATAAAACTACCTTAATTACATAACATCTGATAATTTAACGCGTATCTATACGAGTTTGACGATGTAACTGATGACTGTACAACGCACGGCGATATAATACGAGGCAATATAAAGACCCGTCTCCCCTAAACAATAATGCTAGTTACGCCAATGGTCCATGGCCCTCTGAATGTTCGAATTGGGGAGTTTTTGGAGCATTTTGGAGGGAAACTCGAGAACCATTCATTCGAAACACGATCGTCAGAGCTCGGTCGTTGGTGCACGATCGCGTTCATTCGTGCGTTCACGCGACACACTATGCAAACGAATACTAATTCGCAATGGTGGACAGGATAACGGGAGCCTGCGACGTGTCCTGTCCTTCGTACGCTCATTTTCGGCTTCCCGCCGGCGATTTTTAGGAGCATGCAAGAATTATGCAAACTAATATTGGCTTGCCGCGTACGTACTGTTCACGGAAATGAAATTTTTCCGTATTTGTCGTTGGCTTTTTAAATTCTGTCCACCGTGCGGTAATATCTTTATGGGATTCTTTGAGTTTGCTGATGAAAAGATTATATTTCTGCTCTCATTCTTCCTTCCGTTGCGAATTACTGTCGGGTTAGTCGAGCCGATGAAATTTGTACGCTGAAAGGAAATTTGCGTACATAAATTAATTTCTTCATTTTCTTTTTACATAATTTGCATTGTGTTCCCTTAGTTTTGGAGCTTAAGGAAGTGCACCGAAAGATATTAGACCGCAAGAGTTTACACGTAGAACAAAATTGAAATTTTTTAATATTTCCCAGCATTCATCTTTGGATTAAAAATTTCGTCGAAGAGAATTTTAATTAAACAAAGGTTTTTAATTTTATGGTAGTCGCTGTACAGAAAATTTGCTATATGGATAATTTCAGGTAGTAAAAATTGCCTAGCAAGATAGAAGAAAATGGTGGGTATATCCTTTAAATGCGTGAGACGCGATCTTGCAGGCCACTGAGTTTCCCATTTAACTTAATATTCTATTCGGATACGAGGCTCGACTTCTTATCTGACGTTCCCTTTTTCTTACCTCGCCATTTATTGTTCCCAGGAACGAACTTTTAATCCGGCGACTCTTAAAGAATTCGTTTAATCTGATGCCGGACTTGGTTTGTTTAAGAAAGAAAAGCAACCCGGTAATTAATCTCAGGAATTCGGTGGCACTCTTTGAATACTCGATTAGTCTTCTTCATCTCAAATGGTTTGCTAGACACTTTGTAGTAGACTCTCGCTATATTGCCGCTAACGAAACTGCTGCAGGAGCCTTGCACTTGACGATATATTGGGTGGATTAATAAAATACTAATTTACTCGATATACTTTTCTTCTTAAATTGAGAAAATGGAAAATTCTTTTTTGAAGAAATAGTGAAGAAGAATTAAAAAATTTGTTCAAAGAAAGAATCATGAATATAAAATTTCACTTTTGACCAACACCTCACTTACACTAGGTGCAAATAGTGTTTTAAATTTTAATTCACATGTTCTTCGTTAAGATCCCAAATTTCAAATTGTATTATCTTCCTGTTGAGGCGAATTAGATATCAGAAGCGTGATTATTTCCCAAAATTATGGACTTATGTCGGTTCTCATCCGACGGTGCTCAGATTTGGCCCACATCCAGCGGCCACAGACTCTCCACCTCCCGATTTGCAAATTATCGTCTATTTCTGTTTTTGTTCTAATGTTAGACCACGAATGGCCGAGTGCAGTGTACTCGCAGTTGCATTGTCGAGTCGCGTGTCGTTCGTTCATCTTTCTCCGGTTATGTTTCCTTTCTGGAATCTTTATTGCAGCTGCTCGGTTAGCATAATCGATCCGTAGATGCTTCGCAAGATCGAAACTCGTCATGTTGGTACTCTGCGACGTGGTGCTCGGATTATTTGATTATAAGAGGAAGAGGTGATTCAGATTTTGTTTATTTTACTGCATGTGACGATTGTGATATTGTGAGATTTTTCGGTCGTTTCTTGTGCTGGTGAATTTTATACATTTTCTAGGTTTAAGAATTTTAACAATCAGCACGGTAAGTTGATGTTCAAGCTGTAGTGTAAATATTTCATGTGAAATTAATTCTTAATCAGATATTTCTTTTGTAATATTTTTAGTAACTCACTGTGTGATGAATGAATTTTTTCATCTGTGATAAATCTGTTTCAATAGAAATTATTTTGTATATAGTTGTCTGTTATTATTATTGTAAATAATTTTATTAAATTTAATTGAATTAAAGTTTGTATTAAAACATTAAAGATGAGGGTAAATAATAGAAAAATTGTTTAGTATTAAAAATGAAATTGGAAGAAGTTATAACATTCAAGGTGATAATTTTTTTATTGCTGATAATTCAAAGTATTCTAAGAAGATAACTCTTCAAGCATGTATCATTCTTGAGATAAGAATTATTAACAAAGTTATGTAGAGAGGTTTTCTACCTAACAATTTCAGCTATTTATGCTTTCAACTTTGTCTCCTAAGAATTTACTGAAACTACTAGGATAATAAATACATCATTGCGAAATACCAAGAATGCAGTATGTGAACTTTAATTTCTCTGTACTATTAAATATGAAATTTTTACTCTAAAAATTCAGTGAAAGTATTTTTGCAACAGTAAATATAATATTGCAAGCTTCTAATAAAATACAGATAGAAATATCTCCAAAGCAATTATTAAATTATAAATTTGTAACAAAAAAGTTTTAACCAGTTTTTGTGAGAACAGATGAGTCACTGTATGTTTTCATAAAATTCAACAATAAAAAGAAGATATGAAGACTAAATTATCATGGAAATTCTTGTAATCTCCACTCTTCAAGGTTCACGGGTTTCTACATAAAAGCCCACTCGAACAAATCTGTCGGATGTTACGCGTTATTTCAATTCCGCGATTCGTCGAGCTGAACGGATCAGCTACAGCGAACAAAAGACTACTATTCCATTATTCTACTATTTTTAATCTTAATTCACCAAACTATCAAGCTTCTTCGATTCACGGATTTTTAATCTCAAAAATTTCCAAATCACTACTCTTTCGGATCATTAAATACTTTTTTGGGTTTCTCATTTTTACATTTTTAAATTTGTAAATTTGTAAATTTCTTAATCTATAGGTTATATTTCCAAATCTTCAAATCTTCAAGTTCTGAAATTTCGTACTCTTTTGCATTCGTAAATTTCTAAATTCCTTAATCTATAGATTGCAAATTTCCAACTCTCCAAGTCTTCAAATCTCCGACTTGTCAAATTCTCAAATTTCCTGCACTCCTAAATGCTCAAATATTCCTCCAAAATTCCAACTACCTAAATTCTTAACTTCTCCAATTACCAACTCCATAAATTCCAAAATGTCCACACTGAAAACTCCATCGACTCCAGTCCTCAAATGACCCACGATCCAGTATCATATTTCGCGTAAATCCGGTTGATGACCGTCCAGCGAATACCTGTCTCGTTTGTTCATAAATTCATTTTTACAGTCGTAGCGTACCGATAACGATTATAAAATTGTGCGTTTTAAGGATGCTTGATGCATCGTACGAGCGAGTGTCGCGACCGGTAACGGGACCGATCGAGCGATTTTAACGAGCACGCATACATTGCGGTCCTAAGTATCGTTTCTGAAACCTTGATCGCCATAATAGCTCGTCGACCAGAACGACACGCCTTCTTTCCGTGTATTTTATACCGTCTTGATTATATGGGAAAATGAGACTTCGAGGGAGAAGTAATTCGCCATCTTGGCAACAGTTTCCTGGGATTTGGGAACGGAAGTTACGACATTTACGATCATTGCTGCTTTTTTTTTTTCTTTTTATGGTGAAATCTCTTCGGTTTCGGGATCGTTGTGGCGTTCTTTTAATCGATTGGAGAATCGAACGTTTGGGGAGTTGGAAGTTTGGGGATTTTGGGGTTTTAGAATTAGGGAATTTGGAAATTTGGGATTTTGGGGATTTGGGATTGGGGGATTTAGAATTGGGAATTGGAGGTTTGGGGACTCTGGGGTTTTAAGATTTGAGGAATTGGAATTGGGGAGTTGGGAATTTGGGGATTTTGGGGATTTAGAATTGTGGAGTTGGGAATTTAGATATTTGGAGATTTGATAATTTTGGGGTTTTAGAATTCGGGGATTTGAAGATTTGAGGAGTTGGGAATTTGGTGATTTTGAGGTTTTAGAATTGGGAGTTGGAAATTTGGAGATTCGTAAATTTGTGGATTTGGAGATTTGGACATTTAGACATTTAGACATTTGCAGATTTGTTGATTTTATAATTCAAGAATTTAAAGATTTGAAGATCTGGGAATGTTCTGATATGGCAATACGAAAAATGAAATATAAAAATTAAAAAACACAAATCTCCTAAATTCGCAAATTCCAAAGTGGCAAAATACTTCACCCTAAAGGCCTTCTGCAATTAAACTCCCAATCCCTAAAAAGCAACATGTAAGCAAATCCTAAGCAAACAGAATCTCATCACTGTACTCGATTCACGTTGAAGCGTTATCTGCCATTCGCAGCGTGTCCCGTTATCGAAAACTACCTCGATCAGGCTATCATTGGTAGCATTATCGAGCCGGTTCGATACAATATCATCCGTCGGGCGAGCGTGTATCCACGCGGACTTGTCCATGGCAGGCAGGGTTGTATAGAGTACAGGGGGGTGCAACAGCGCCGGCACCCCCGATGGAGCTATTGTGACCGGTGACAAAGACACGCACTTCACGCGGCGAACACAGCAGCCGAGAGGAGAAGAGGATAAAAAGGAGAGGAAGAGGAGGAAGAGCCCTCTTGCAGTGCGGGAACAACCCTCTCGCATTGTGACGCTCGACATCGATTTTCCTGCCGCGAGACCGAGCACAGCTTTTCTAAATGGTGTAAATTGAGCGGGAAAGACGGACGAGCCTGCGGCGACGCTCCCGAGAAAGTGCATTAACGCTTTTCACTGTCGTGCTAAATTCGTCCGTTGAAAATCGGTTCTAAGCTTGTAGTTTCCTTCTCGAGATATTTGCGAGTGCGGGTGTGATGGGGAGATTGGGGAGGTTTTGGGGAAATTTTGGACGTTTTGCAAATGGGAGTCTGGTTATTGGCGAATTGGTCAGGTGCAATTTTGGGGGAGTATTTTTGGGGTTTTGGTCAGGTGCATATGTGATGCTCACATGGGTGGATGTGAGATTAGGGATTTTTCATATGGGGAGTTTGAGAGTTGGGAAATTTTGGACGTTTTGCAAATGAGAGTCTGGTTAGTGACGAATTGGTCAGGTGCAATTTTGGGGGAGTATTTTTGGGGTTTTGGTCAGGTGCATATGTGATGCTCACATGGGTGGATGTGAGATTAGGGATTTTTCATATGGGGAGTTTGAAAGTTGGGAAATTTTGGACGTTTTGCAAATGGGAGAGTGGTCATTGGGGAATTGGTCAGGTGCAATTTTGGGGGAGTATTTTTGGGGTTTTGGTCAGGTGCATATGTGATGCTCACATGGGTGGATGTGAGATTAGGGATTTTTCATATGGGGAGTTTGAGAGTTGGGAAATTTTGGACGTTTTGCAAATGAGAGTCTGGTTAGTGACGAATTGGTCAGGTGCAATTTTGGGGGAGTATTTTTGGGGTTTTGGTCAGGTGCATATGTGATGCTCACATGGGTGGATGTGAGATTAGAGATTTTTCAAATGGGGAGTTTGAGAGTTGGGAAATTTGGGAGATTTTGCAAATGGGAGAGTGGTTATTGACGAATTGGTCAAGTGCAATTTTGGGGGAGTACTTTTGGGGTTTTGGTCAGGTGCATATGTGATGCTCACATGGGTAGATGTAGAATTAAAGATTTTACATATGAGAAGTTTGAGAGTTGGGAAATTTGAAAGATTTTGCAAATGGGAGAGTAGTCATTGGGTAACTGATCAAGTGCAATTTTGGGGAGGTTATTTTGGAGTATTGGTCAGATGGTGCATATGTGATGAACACATGTGTGTATGTAGAAGTGGTGATTTCTAATATAGGAAGTTTGAGAGTTGGGAAATTGGGGAGGTTTTAGAAATGGGAGTACAGTTATTGGGTAATTGATCAGATACAATTTTAAAAAATTCAATTGTGGAATATTGGTCAAGTCATGCATATGTGATGCATATGTGGTATTGGTGATTTTTTATACATATTAAGAACCTGAGAGTTAGGAAATTGGGTTTGGTAAACAGAAGTGTAGTAATTGAATAATTGGTCAAGTGCAATTTTAAAGTCTTCAGTTATCTGGTATTGATAAAGTGATGGATATGTGATGATGTCATAGGTGCATATAGGATTAATGATTTTGCACAAAGGCAGTTTCAGAGGGAAATTGGAGAGTATTCGTAGCTGGAGAATTTTAGAACTGGACAATTGAGGAATTGGTAGCTGAATGTACAATTATTGGATAACTAGTAACTTCAATTGTGTAGATTTTTATTTTTGAAATATAAACAAAGTGATGAATATGTGATGAAGTGAGTGGATGTCTAAAAAATTGACTGCTAAGTGCATAGCAATTTTTATTTACAAATCACTTTACAACTGTCAGAATGAAATCTGCATTTAAATTTGAATACCTTTAGTGTTCATTGAATATGCAATACATAATTACGTAATACATTGAGTATACAATTCATTAACATAATTGCAGACAAAACAGCTATCCATCACTTCCAAAACAACAAGCAGAAATGAATATTTCTCCGCCATCTTCCAAACAATTCCCATTTCGCAAAAAGCACCTCACGCAGTCACTTTTGCAACCCCACGATCCTGGCATCCCTTTTCTGGCTGCGATTTTTCGCCTTGCAGACGGGCTTAATATAGAAAAAAATGTCGTCCCTCGAATTTACGAGGACCTTGCAGCCCCAGCTGCGACGGATTCCTAGGGGGTGGTTCAAGGGTGAAAATGCTTGGGGAACGCGGTCGAGAAAAACGCTATCGCCAGGAAGACACCGCGAAATCGTTATCTTTCATTTTTCACCTCATAACGTCAGGACAATGACGGCTGCCTGGAGCATTGTCGTCGCGAAGCCAGGTCGCCGATGCTTCCCTTTGCTTTCTACCGAAAGAAAAGAGAGGAGGAAAAAAGAAGGGAAAGAACACCAGAAGATCTACCCCTTTTCCGAGCGAGACGTTGCTCTGTTTCCCGGTCTGATTAAAATCTCTCCCAGGGATCAACGTTTGAATAACTTTCCTGCTTTGTCTACTATCTTTGTCTGTCTCTGTGTTTCCCTTTTTCGTTGTTGTTCGATGCACCTCGCTGAAATGCACCGAGGGTTTTATGTGGTCGCATTTGGGGATGCATTCTTGGAAACGAGCGCGATTGCACGGTCGGGAGATCTTCCCTGGAGAAAATATCGATACGAGTTTCTTCTTCCGTTGCTTTCTAGGGATTTTTGATAACTTCAACATTTGTGGATAGGTCATTTGTGGATTTGTAATTTGTCAGAGTCTAAAGATTAGATGTTCTAGCACAAACGAATATTTAGGGACCTAGACCCTAGACATCTAGGGATTTAATGATGACTGAACGATTAAAAAAAAATAAATATTTCAGAATGTTCTTCAACAAATTCTTAATGTCCACACAGTATCTAAACTTGCAAAGTAAATATAACTTGAGTTCTAAATAAATATCGACCAAAACTTGCAACCCCACGCCATATTTTTACCCCCTGAAACTTACGAAAGTGTACGTACCCTAACGGTTAGGTATCCAAGGATAAAACTGGGCACGAGAAGAAGAACACTTTACGAGCATTCACGCCAAGAATTAACGCGATGAACATAACTCTTCCACCCCCGTACCGATTTTCTGTTACCCTAGCTGCGGGCACCTTAATGCAGACTGAATTATTTACAAGCAGAAACGACGAGCGTCGCCAGGATCTTGCATGCGTCTCTTTCTCATCAGAATCCTCCTGGGAAAAATTGCGTTTCGCCTCGAAAAACACCGTGGATTATCCATAGCGTGAACCGTGATGTACAATCTCCATAAATCGACGCGTAAGCGCCATCTTCACCCCCGTAGCAAGATTCACACGAGCTTTTGGAGCTACTTTTATTCGATAATTCACTGGGACTGACAAATACGGATATTTTTTATTTATGCGTTTCGATACGATTTTTGGAGATATTTCGATTTATTTACATATTCTTTTTTGTAGCAGAATTTTATATAGCTGGGGAATTATTCTTGACATATGTAGAAATTTGGGAACTCTACATATATTTAGGGATTTGGAAGTTCTTTTTCACATATGCAGGGATTTAGGAATTCTTCTCTTTGTAGATCTAGGGATTTAGGAATTCTTCTCTTTGCAGATCTAGGGAATTAGGAATTTTTCTCTTGATTGATCTAGGGATTTAGGAATTCTTCTCTTTATAAATCTAGGGATTTAGGAATTCTTCTCTTATAGATCTAGGGATTTAGGAATTCTTCTCTTTATAAATCTAGGGATTTAGGAATTCTTCTCTTATAGATCTAGGGATTTAAGAATTCTTCTCTTTGTAGATCTAGGGATTTAGGAATCTTCTCTTTATAGATCTAGGGATTTAGGAATTCTTCTATACATATCTTGGGATTTTTTAATTTTTCCATATATATCTAGGGACTTAAAATTCTTCTACATATATCTAGCTATTTAAAAATTCTTTTGCACATATTCAGGAATTTTGGACTTCTCCAGATATCTAGAAATTCTACATATATGTAATGATTTAGAAATTCTTCTACATATACCTACAAATTTTCTACATATTCTAGGGACACTTCTACATGTACAGTTCTCTTATACAGTACAGAAGATATTTGTATAGAATGTATTGTACTTATAGAAGAATATTTGGGTCAAGTTCACAAGCTCTCAAATCGCCTCAAACTCAAAAGAAAGTGAAATATCAATTCGCAATATGTTAGAGTGATTTTTATGCTTCCAGTTTTGCAGGGCAATACGGTTTTTCAATTGATATGCAAGAGGTTCGTTGTTCGAAGCGGCTCGAGAGATTCAAACGCGACAGGATCGCTTCAGGCTCATTAGCCTCTAATTAGTTAACATGAGTGAGCTCTTTGTAGCACGGATTAGGAGATTTCAATCGACGTTGGATCATCGAAATGACCCGTTTACGACTGTCGACTTTTTTCAATTTTAATTAACACTTTTTCCCATGTATCTGGTGCGTTCACTTACCTCTTCACACATCGGTTATTTCATTGGTCATTTTATTGAGGGATCTTGAAAATTCTCAATTTGACAAGTTAATTATGTCTTCTCAAGTAATGAGCTCCATAATATATTTTTCTAATAATGAAACAAGTAATAAGTCTCATAATTCTTGCCCCAATAAAACAAGCTGAACACTTCTGCAAAACACTCTAAAAACTTCCGACATCACACAAAACAGAAAACAATAATTACAATAAGTAAAGAAAAATTATTTGCCAAGTAATAAGCTCCGTGATGTATTCTTCCCCTGACAAAACAAGCGAAACGTACATCTGCAAAAACCTCTTTCCGCGAGTAATCTCAGCATGTACGGAGTTTCGAAGAAAATGGAAGACAAGACGAACTCGTTGATCCCGGTCTCGATTTTCTCTTTTTAACCAGCAGTAAAACTGGCACCAACATAGTTTTCTCGTCCTATATTCAATGGTGAGCGATCTCTGCCGTGAATCCAAGCCCCTATTAGCCTCTATCTGATCCGCGGAATCGCAACCGAGGCTTTCTTCGACGGTTTAAACGGTCGGCTAATGAAAGCTTCGCGATGGGAAGAGGATGGACAATTAATTTTACGAGCAGAGCAAATGGAAGGCATCGAGGAGTCCCCGCAAAGGGACGTCATTGGCCGCGATATTTATCGTTCGTTGAGGAGAGGCGGTTCAGTAGCGAGCACGCAAGCTCTCCCTAGGGGAAGAGGCTGAGGGGAGAGACCTAGTTGATGACTCGCTCGGAAATGTTGGCTATTTTGCTGTTTAGGAAACTTCAGTGTTTGAGAATTTGGTGATTTGGGCATTTCGAGGTTTTGGGATTTGGGGATTTGGAGATGTGGGAATTTGGGGATGTGGGAATTTGAGGATGTGAGAATTTGAGGATGTGAGAAGTTGGGGATGTAGGGACTTTGGGATGTGAGATGTTGGGGATGTAGAAATTTGGAGATGTGAGAAGTTGGGGATGTGAGAATTTGGGAATGTGAGAATTTGGGAATGTGGGGATTTTGGGATGTGAGAAGTTGGGGATGTAGAAATTGGGAATGTGAGAAGTTGGGGATGTGGATATTTGGGGATGTGAGGATTTGGAGATGTGAGAAGTTGGGGATGTAGGAATTTGGGGATATGAGAATTTGAGAATGTGGAATTTAGGGATGTGAGAAGTTGGGGATGTGAGAAGTTGGAGATGTGAGAATTTGGGGATGTGAGAATTTGGGGATGTGAGAATTTGGGAATGTGGGGATTTTGGGATGTGAGAAGTTGGGGATGTAGAAATTTGGGAATGTAGGAATTTGGGGATGTGAGAAGTTGGGGATATTGAAATTTGGGGATGTAGTTATTTGGAGATATAGGAATTTGGAGATGTAAGAATTTGGAGATTTGATGATTTGGAGATGTAGAGATTTGGGGATGTGGGTACTTAGTTATTTATAAGAATTTGGAGATGTAGGGTTTTGGGGTTGTTTGGAGATATGGAAATTGGTAATGTATGAATGGAAGGATTCAGGAATGTGGAGGATTTGAAAATTTGGTGATTTGATGATTTAGGAGTCTGCTTATCTGAGAATTTGATAATTTAAATATATAAAGATGTAGAAAATCCTCAGAAAAAAATTTGAATACTTATGGTTTTAAGTAATTTGAAGCAGTACTGTAAATGCCATTAACTTCAATAACATCAATACTTAGTTGAGTCTCGTTTGTAAAATTGTAATTAATATTATTTTATATTATTATACATTTATAAAGATATATCCTCCGTGATATTACTCTGTAAAGTATTAGAATTGGTGTGAACAAATTTGTCCCATCAACTAGCTCTATTTTCTTCAATTCCTCTCTCTCCACCCTCCAGTTTCCATGTAGTTTAAAAGCCAGCGTGAACGTTGCACCACTTTCGTACATTTTCGCGGCTATTTCCACAGCAGCCGCAAGCTCTTCGTACAAGTTTTTTCCATTGTTTATACGAGAATTTCGCAGCGAGTGGTTTAATGCTGTTCGAGGGCCGATCTCGCAATAAACCTCGTTCTTTCTTTTTTTTCTGGTGCTCCCTTGTCGTCCCGTTGGCACGCCACGAGGGAGAAAAGGTCTCCGGCTCATAATGGCACGGTGTGGGATCGCGTAGACGGGATCCCATCGAATTTATGGAGGGTAGATCGACCGTTGTAATATCGTGGGGCGCGTAATCACAGGGCTTTCGATCCGCGAAAAAAGGAGAGATTAATCGGGCGCGACCTCTTATTAGCGAATCCGTGCGCGACCCGATCCTCTTCGGCTCTTTCGATCGATTACTGTGGAAATATACACCCCTGGTTCCCTATTCGTATTCTTACTCTATGATTCAAAGACAGAACAAGGTTTAATACATCTTTTATGAACGAAGATCTTTGCTGGACATATATGGTCAAATTATTCAAACTAGTTTGTGTATAAGTTGCTGCATAGGTTAGGTTTATGTGAGGTCATTTATGTGAGGTCACTTATGTGAATCACTTCAGCAATAAAATAATGAGAGTACATCAAGCTATTCATCGTACATGCACAAATAGTCAATATAAAGAATAATATAGCTAGGTCTAGTATTACCCTTGCATCACTGAATGTCTGTGAAGAAAAGTTCCTGCAAAAATTTCGTTGTCCTCGACTCTGTGCTTCAAGGTCAAACTATCTTATCATTCTATCATGTACTACTCATCAAAAGGATAAATTTTCTCAAATGATCTATATGTGAGAACATAATCATTCTCTTGCAAAACGATATTGAAGTCCCTGAAGACTTTATGAACAGTAGAGACCTATAATACATATGAACGACCATGGTGCAATATAAAGTGTTTCTATGTTAAAAATTCAGTAAAGTCTTACATCAGTGTACATCCTATGCTATTAACAGTCTATAGTAATCCAAAGTTCTCAAAGACAAGTTAACATTTATGTGCATACGTAATTTATGAAATGTGCCCTGCTGAAACTTCTACATATTAAAAATCCAAGTATATAAAAATCTCCAAATGTGTAAATATAAATTGTTGAACTGAAAGAGGCAGTAACACCGTTGGTTTCGAGTCGAAAGAAAAAAAATGTGGGGAGAATATGGAAGAAGAGAAGAAGGGTGGCATCGAACGGTCGTGCACATCTTCTAATTGCTTTCTCCGGCCGATTAGCAGACAAAGAAGGCACAGTGGGACGGCTATTTGTGGAAACCGGCCAACTGGCCGTGCAGTTACGCTCTCGACCTTCGTCGCTTGAAGAACGGATGCCGGTTTCTCGCGAAGGTTGCGCCTTCCATCTCGTCTCCGCTTCGTCCTCCCGCGGTTGCTCGTCCTCTTCCACAGATTTTTCTGCCGGATCCTGTTCCACCTATATACGGTCGTCCAGCTGAAAACAATCGAGAAGGCGACTTTCCGTTTCGCTGGACTCTCGGATGGCTCGGTGTCCTGATCAGGTAGAAGGGCTTACCCTACGACTTCGTTGTCCTGTTCG
Source organism: Megachile willughbiella (assembly GCA_945859595.2). NCBI lineage: Eukaryota > Metazoa > Arthropoda > Insecta > Hymenoptera > Megachilidae > Megachile > Megachile willughbiella. The sequence continues at coordinate 9,560,948 of OX243807.1, forward strand.
AAGAAACACGTGGAACGTTTCTTTTTGGTTCGGAATTTTTATTCTGATGTTTCACGTTCTTATGGGCGATGTGGTCTTGGATATTTTTGAGAAGTTGACTTAGAGATTTATAAATTTGCAGGTTTACAAACTTACCGATTTACAAGTTTACAAATTTACAAATTGACAAATTTTTAAATGCACAGATTTACAAATCTGCAAGTTCACAGATCTCCAAATCTTCAAATCTCTAAATCTCTAAATCTCCAAATGTCCAAATGTCCAAATCTCCAAATCTCTAAATCTCTAAATCTCCAAATCTCTAAAACTCCAAATTTGCAAATCCACAAATTCACATATCTCACATATTTCCAAATCTACAAATCTCTAAATCTCCAAATTTACAAATCTCCAAATCTGTCCTAGGGCACCTAGTAACGTAAGAATTTCTTATCACACGGTTTGCACATTATCGCAACATAAACGTCCATCCTTATCTCCTCCTCAACGTCCACAGTCTCAAAATAGGTCTGAAAGAAAATTTTTATCGCCAAAGAGCACCGAGAGTGCCTAAGGGTGTGAAAGGTCGACGCCAAAGCAGTCCACAGATTGCTGAGGGGTGGAAAATGGCGTTATGGATTCATTATCGGGCATCGGGGACAATGATTTCATGCTGAGAGCCAGACGTCTTATCGAGGCTTACAGGCATTACTGTGGTTCATAAACGAACGGCTCAGAACGTTTATTCAAGACGAAGCTTCTTCTCCTAATTGGATTTCCCCGCAGGCGAGGCGATATTTGCTTATCGACGAAGCAGAACCACCGGACAGAATTTCGATCGATTTAATGGCGACTGGTCACTCTTTATGGACATCGAGACTTCCGGTTAATAGGAAGGTAGAAATTGGATATTATAGTTTCGAGATTTTTGGGATAATGTGGTGTGCACACTTCTGTGGAATGTAGGATACTTTTGTTTGATTCGCAAATTACTAAATTCCCAAATTCCTAAATTGATAAATATCCAGAAGTCTAAGGTCCATCAAACTCGTCACATACTTGACATTTACTACATTATACAGTAACGTAGAGTCCTTCATTCTCCTTTCTAAGCAACTCTAATGAAATCTCCGGAAGAAAGGCCACATTTGTCCCGAACAATCTGCCGTACATCTGTCCGAAGACGTTCCTGGGATACTTCTTGTCTTTCCATTGTTCAACTCGCAGCCTCTGCTATTCGAGACGTAGATTTATGGGTTTACAACCAATCGTAAATACTTCCGGAACAGAGCGACTGATCTTTAACCTTCCACCAGAACAATCACCGTCAACAAAGAACAAAGAGATGCGACGAAACTGTTCGCGGTTCGGAATTTCGAAAAATTTTCTCTAAAACGAGCCACGGAAGAGACCCGTTCGCAAAATGGGGAACAAAGGTGCAACGAATGGGAGAAACGTATCGTTAATAATTTGGATGCGTTCCACGCGTGACGGACTCAGAAAAGGCTTCATCCACGGTTATTTAATAGACGATGCGAAAAAAGAAAGGGGGTATCGAGCGACCAGTGCCAAATCTGCTCGTACACGGTCGCGTTAATACGCGTATCTGCTCGTTGCAGACCATTCATCGTGCACGAATTATTTCGGAGGTAAATTTTCGACTGAATGGCCCGCCATCAACGTTTCACGACCCTGCACTTTCGCAACCCTTTAATATATTAACGTTAACTCTTTGTTGAACGGTTGAATATTGTCGCCTTTTTGGGGTGTACGGTTTGGAACAAGATAACTTTAGTGGATTTTTTGGAACAGTTAGATAATTTGGAACTATCAACGCATAAAATTCTAATCATCTCATTCCTTCAACAATCACCTAATTGACAACATCAATTTTCTGAAATATTATTCAACATGCAACCTCTCAGCAATTAACCTCACACGTGACGCACATGACTATTGATTTCTGATAAAATTCGTCACTATTCAATTTCAATTACAACCTGTTCACCAACAATCTCCATATCCAAATTGTCCCTAACATGTGAACATTCTATGCCTGCCTTAACATTACAATAATATAAATCTATCTGACGCACTGGTCTTAAAAATCATAGTCCAACAAAGATTGCACCACAAAACAAAAATACCATGTATCATCCTGCATACCCAAGAAACAACCGCTACCACAAATAGCAAGATGAATGCTACCTGAAATAATTCGAGCATCAAGAAACCGCAGTTCACAAAGCACCAGCCATAAAGGGTTAAAAACACGTGGCCAGTTTGTTGAATAGCCGAATGGCAATGGAAAGAATAAGTCAGAGGACCACGTTGCACCTTTTCGAGGCGCGGCCCACGAAATCATCATCCCCCACCAAAAGGAAGAGAAGATCGCGTCCCACGTTGTTTCCCGGGTGCCTACGTGCCAGCCGGTTCGAGGCCGACTCGTCGTGCGCACTCGCGAGTGCAGTTGTTCCCCCTTTTGCACACAGTCGAGGTAGCCGTGCACCGAGGAACCGACGGGACGCGACTCGACGCACACGTGGCCCCTCGTGTACAGTCAACGGCAAATATGTCGTCCATAGGGAGGGTATCTCATTGAAACGGGACGGGCACTTACCATCTCCTTCATAGGGACATTCGACAACATTCGGATTAGGGACGATTTTCGGAATAGGTTAACAGTTTGGGAATATAAGAATTTGGGGACGTTGCGATTTGGGGACAGTGGGGATTTGAGGAAGTGTGAATGTGGCAAAGTAGGGATTTGAGTGTTTGCAAAGTTTAGATGTGGATCCAAAGTTTGAGATCTAGGGACTTTTGCGATTTGAGATAGTCTGAATGTGGAATTCTAGGGACTTGAGACTTTGCAAAGTGGATTCAGAATTTGAGATCTAGGGACTTTTGGGATTTGAGATACTATGAATGTGGAATTCTAGGGACTTGAGACTTTGCAAAGTTTAGATGTGGATCCAGAGTTTGAGATCTAGAACCTTTTGCGATTTGAGATAGTCTGAATGTGGAATTCTAGGGACTTGAGACTTTGCAAAGTGGATTCAGAATTTGAGATCTAGGGACTTTTGGGATTTGAAATGCTATGAATGTGGAATTCTAGGGACTTGAGACTTTGCAAAATTTAGATGTGGATCCAGAGTTTGAGATCTAGAACCTTTTGCGATTTGAGATAGTCTGAATGTGGAATTCTAGGGATTTAAGAGTTTGCAAGGTTTCGAGATAGATTAGGAACTTAGGGACATAGAAATTTAGATACCTAGGCATTTGTGAGCCTAGTAATTTGCAGACGTGTTTGGTGATTTGGGGTTTCTGAACTTTGGAATTTGTAGATATACAGACATAGTAATCTAGGGATTTGATGATCTAGAAATATAGGGAATTTGGAAATTTTAGACTTGGAAGATTTGGAGATTTGCGAACGAATAAATTGAAAAGTTTCAACATTTATTTAGAGATCTGTAGAATCTAGAATTCCCTAGAAATGTACTGCAAAATGAATGAATAATTTACAAACTCTAATCTAATTTAAAGATGCTAAAACTCAAATTGAAAATATAGAAATTGAACTGAAAAATTTGAGAACCTGCCAACTTGTCAATCCGAGATGATAACTTGAAAATGGCTCCAAAGTAAACTGGAGAATTGAAAAATGGTCAAGTACGCGTGGTAATCGAAAGGGAGCCTACGTTGCAGCCGAGTGTACAATCGAGGAGTCGCTCTCGAAACTCTCGAGTCGAGTCAGGAACCAAGCATACTGGCGGACTATAGGCGGCCTAAAGTCTGCTCGTTGCAGCCGCGACTATAGTGTTTAAAGGAACGTGCAGAGCCAGTCCATTCGCGACCGGCAGCCAGGCAGCACACTCGAATCTCTTTGTCTGGCTGGTCTATAAATAAATCGCGACCTCTCGCTGGAATAATCGATCAGTTTGGATTCTTTTTTTCGGGGAACCATCCGACACTTCGCTGGCACCCACCGCTGATCCCTGGCCTGGGTCAAGGTTAACCGACTGACCAACTCCGCGTACGTTGGTCGCAGTGTCTCTTCAGGATGATCGATGAAGGATAATTGAGTGTGTTTAGTGATTATGAGTCGATGATGATGGAGATTTTGTACACGTGGAGCGGCAGACTCGAGGGTCTGCCTGGCGTCTACCTGTGGATCGAGTAGGGCAGTGTCCTTTTCGAGCCAGGCCAAGGTAATTGACTCTGGATAACGGTCATGTGAAAACCCTTTGATGGGTTTCATATTGTTACAGTCAAGTGGAACTACCTGTGAATATCCTACGAGGACTGATTGGTTACTGTGCGGTGTTCTTCGGTATTTGATGTAAGTTTTCAATGGGTAGACACATTTTGAGAACGTGGAAGGTGGCTGACGCTGTAAACCTCAAGTTTGCGGTTGAAGAGCTTTGTTTGTCGATGGATTAGGATAAGTATTGTCACTCTGACGTTACTTTCTTCGGGATTCATTTTTGGTATAAATTTTAATCTAGCAAGGTCCTTCTGTGTATATGGAACTGCTTGTTTAGAACTAGGATAACTCAGATGTCAAAGATTGTTACATAGCTCTTCTTAGTTCTTAACATAAAACATCTAGCAGGATCATTTTGTGTATGTAGAAGTTGTCTCGATCCTGATGAATGTTGCAATTGTCAGAGGTTGGATATCATTTGTGGATGCATTATGACTAGGATAACAAAGGTGTTAAGGATTCTTGTTCTGGTGTTGGTTTCTTCAGGATTGCTTTTCAGTATAAATTTCAGTCGAGTAGGATCAATTTGAGTACTTGAAGTGGTCCTGGTGCAAAATGCACTCCAAAGTTAAGTTAGGACGTGTTCACCTATGAACACCCTATGATAATCAGAATATTGCATATTATTGCTCCTGGACTTCTAGAAGAGTTACAAATTTTAGTCAAGTACATGCACTTCAAGACTGCAACTCTAACTGAACTGGAATGATAATCTGAAGTTAGGAGTCTGCTTGTGAACATCTTAGAACCTTAAAGATTAAATTATTCTCATGTATCATTGAATTCAAGATTTGGATATTTAAATATGGACATTACTTATGAAACAATGTACCTAATTGTTAGCACCGTTAATTGCTCATATTTCTGAAGATTAATTAACTAAGACTGAATCTCCGAATAACAACCAAAAAAGAATTGTCCGAGGGGGTCCTTCAACCACGGTGGGCCGAGTATCTGAAAGACGTGTTCAACAAGCTGTGAATATTCTGCATGGTGTTATTTCAAAGCTATACGAGAGAGGAAGTTTAATTGTCTCTGATGACGTGAGACGACTGTGTCAGTCACTCGCTGAATATAGCAGCTTACCAATTATGAAACGTGAAAGTGTGAGGATGCGAATACGCGTGTACATGTGTACATCTTCGAACCAATATAGATCTCGATACTGAGAATCACAAAAGATTTTATCACTGCTTAACGAATCATTCTTCGCGCCACACATCACAAACACGATTTATTTCATGAGTGCCATGAAGAATAGCATCGATTAAGGATTCCTCAAGGTCTTCGAGCTTGTTCACCTGTTGATGAAGGACGATCATTAATCCTTCCGACTGAAATAAAATACGTCTTATCACTTCTCGGTGATCGATTGCTTGATCTTTGGAGTATCACAAGAAATCAGATTAGGGACAAAGTTGGTGCAAACTTTGAGTTTGGGTCATCAAATATTGGAAGAACGCGTTTTTTACCACCACAATTATTTCTCAAAGAATTATATCGATTCAGATCGTCTCGTACAAGGTCTCTTTTTTAATGAATTCATACTTCTTATATAGCAGACCAGAATCTTCACAAAGAATGACAAGGATATGAGGACCTCACCTTGAGAGGTTGAAGATCACATCAGACAAAAGCTTGTCACACCTCAGCAAATATTCCCTACTTCTCACATCCACTGGTATCAAGATCTAACATCACAATAGATTCACAATGAAGTCTACGTCAATCAAGGAACACATTTGGAAGAAGACATCTGAATAATTACACGGTCTTCTCACGAGTCAAATCCACAAAAACATCGAAGGGCACTACACAAGTATCCAAAAAGAGCAGCGCCAGAAGATGAACCTACCCCACACGAAGATCGTCGTGAATTAAACTCGGTCGTTTGTCCCTGTGGAGCGAGTTCGAAAGTAACCGTGGATGACCCAGACTCGGGCGCGATCGAGCATGAAATCAATTCGAGGCGCGGAGCGAAGGGTAAGCTGAAACGCTTACTTCTCGCGAAAATCACGAGCCGAACAAAAGCTCCACCTTCGTGTAAACGTTGAAACCGAGCAGGCTAACCGGTTGTTCGATCCTCGGAGATCGATAACGGAATTGCTTCGTGATCGACTCCTCCTCGAGTCAGCGGATAGAGAAGAACGATACGAGGGGTCGTACGAAGCCCCTGGCCTATGGTGCTCGTAATAAATACATTGTCCAGGGGCGACAGTTCTCGATCGAGGTCGATCGTGCCTGGCTCGTTGTGAACCGTGGCTTGTAGAATAAGCGAACGAGAGACTGTTTAAGACTGTTTATCGGTCGTGGCTGTCCTTCAGTTGACACCGATTAAAGCGAGCAACGCAGGAATGCTTATTGAACGGATCACTTCCGAGCGAGTAGACGCGCACTCGCCGCGACGACTCGAGCTGCGAGCTGCCACCTGCCAGACGATCTGACACGCGAGTGCTGCGGTTTCGAACCCATGTCACCTTTTCTACTCTTTGTGACTGTGAAGAAGTCTGATCCAGATATCTGTGTCCTCGAGGACCTTCTTTTGGGGGCAAATCTGGGGTCCTTCACTGATGTGATTTGTGGTGAAAGGTTTTGGTAAGGGTTTTAACATCTTGTGACACTTAGACGATGATGACTTCATCTTCTGCATCGTTTGGAGGCAATTCAATCAGTAGACTGGTTTTGTGGTGATGCAATTTGTGATGCAAGGTTCTGGTAGGAGTTTTAACATCTTGTGACTCTTTGTTGAAGATTAATCTGTTCTGTATCGTTTGAGAGCAATACTGAGGTTCTTTTGTTCAGCTGACTGATTTTCTGGTGATGCAATTTGTGATGCAAGGTTCTGATAGGAGTTTTAACATCGTGTTACTCTTTGTTGAAGACTACCATAGATCTACTGTATCATTTGAGAGCAATTCTAAGATTCTTTTGTTTAGTAGACTGTCTTTGTGATGAAGCTATATGTGATACAAAGTTTGACAGTTGTAAAATCTTGCGACTTACAGACGAAGATAAGTTGTGGATCGTCTGTGTCGTCTAGAATTTTCAGGTTATCTTGTTTAGTTAACTATTTTTGTGATGATGGAATTTGTACAAGTTTCATAGAGAGTTCTGAAACCTTGTGACTTTCAGTTAGCTGTAGATTTTCTACATCATTTGGGAGCAATTATAAAGTGTAATTGTTTAATCAACTACCTTTGTGATGGTACAATTTTACATGAAAATATTCTATGTCAACTTTTAGCAATACTCCAACTTGTTTCATTACTGAACTGCTTTTGTGATGATATTTATGAAATAGGGACTTCTTATCTCAGAGATATGAAAAGCTTGCGACTTTGAATCGTGACAGTTCACAATTTTCCCCAATAAAGCTTAATCAGAATCTTGATCATAAATGAGAATATTGCCGTCCTCGTGATTCCTTGATTCGTTCAACAAGTTGATCAAAGTGTCCTCGCCTTGGAATGTCCACACAGCTGACTAATCATTCATGACCGGAAGTTTCTTCCATGAACGATACAATCGTGATCATAATTCGCTGACAGCGTAATCTCGTTTCCATTCTATGTGTATTCGAATAAAAATCTCCTGAGAAGGTTCACTGGTGCCATTTGAATCCTCGACCTCGTCTGGGGAAAAATCTCTAAAAATACTTCTTTACGAGCGCAGCCACCTCCACGAAAATAATCCACTAAAAGGTCCTCGGCAACAAGGTCGTCGGGTCGTTCATCTCCGTTGGAAACCGCGGAAGATTCCGCGCTGCCTGATCGGCGATAAACGAAAACAAATCCACCCACTGTGCTTCCCTGACCACCGTCAAACGGATTTCGGCAAAACAAACACCGCGAGCGGAGAAGCTGAAGAGCGAGGGACACGTAATAATAGCAACGGCGCCAGGGTGACCATTCGAGAACGATCGAAGAAAGCGAGTCGACGATCGTTGCACCTGTCGCTATCGGTCAGACTCGGGGGAAACCTTGAAGCTGGCCCTCGAGCCTCGAAGAACTCGCACACCTGCCGTACACTTCACAAACTCGTTGACGTAACGTTGCTTACTTTGTGACGTTGATGGAACCGAATGTTGACTCGATAGATTTCGACTTAACTAATAAGAGAAACCGGTGTGACGCTGGTGGAACTTGATGTAGATGCTGAGATGTGGAGGTTGGATTGTGATTCACGAGGGATTTGGTGAATGAAGGTGCGGCTGAAGTGGATGGATTTAAATTATCATAGATAGTCACTTGTGCGGTTGATGAGATCTGAAGGTTGCTTATGAAGTTGAGGTCTGAAGATCTGTTGTCAAGTTAAGGTCTGGTTACTCGAAGTTGAGATCTCAAGGTCCCTTTTGAAGTTGATAAGATCTGAAGGTAGATTGTGAAGTTGAGACCTAAAGGTCACTTATGAAAGAACCATTCATGTAATATATTAGAAGGTATAATACCTGATCACAAATGATTCACAAGGATTTGTCTCATGAAATTATCAACATAGTACAAAATAACCTAACAGATAGTTTATGGAATTCACAAGACTTCTGGTACGTCAGGACCTGCCGATCACAAAAGACTCATAAAGGTGGTTATGTAAGGAGATATAGCTTGTTAGAATCCTGAACTGATAAATTAGGATGAAGGTTGGTCACAAATGATCGAGTCATCGACACAAGGGTTCTCCGGTGTCTCGAAAAGAAACGATGGGTCGAAATCGCTTTGTGTCCGTCGGAAATATGGCCTCTAAATATAGCCAGAAGAATTTCCGCGGCATCCGCACGCTTCTCCGCTTCGCTCGCGGTTTTGCTCGATTTTCTTAAGCGCGATTTATGCGAAACGAGTGCGAACCTTCTCTTCTGAACGAACCTCGTCACCGACGGCGTTTCGCGTTACCCACTTTAGTGAATCAGAAGAACTTTGACTCGCGAGTTTCACTTCTGGGGAATCATGCTGATCACAAAGTACACCACCATACTGCTGCAATCCACCAATCAGCATATCTTCAGGTATGTAGATCACTTTTAAACCCATTTTAGACCATTCACACAGACATTGCATTACCATAAACGAATACGATAATGCGATATATTATGGTATGCTGATCGTCTGACACAATTTCATGACATAAAAGTATCGCGTAGAAGCACTTGTGATATACCAAATTAAAGCTTAAGGTCTACAGAAAATAGCTGTGTATATAACTTGTTAATATTTTTAGTATACATTTGAAAATTTGTTGCTTGTTCGTGGACAATTGTGGAAAGTTCATTCATGGAGTCATTGATTGCTTTCATGAAGCGTCCGCCATTTTGTGTTGGGAATTTTTACGATGCCCGTATGTGGCTACTTTTGTCAAGCTTTAATCTTTAAATTCATGTAACATAAGTGCCATTTTGTGACACTTTTATGTCATGAATTTATGTTCAAATGTTTTTAAGTTCATATGTGCATTATACATATGTAAATACGATATTATTTTAAAGTGACAATTGAATTCAAGAATATTATTTATACTTTTATATATGATAGAAGAAAAACAATTCTAGTTACAAATAATTTATGCATAAGGAACTTGACTGTAATAAATTTAATTTAAGAAATGTTTGAAAAGGATTATAATTGTATGTGTGTGTGTACACATACGTATGCAATATATGGAGATTTATGGCTTTCTGTTTTTCAACTGAACTTTCTTGGAGAAACGTTCAACCCTTTTAATTCAGAACGAATTTAATAATGCCCACCCCCGGAATAAGGGCAAGTCCGATCGAAAGCTTAAATATGCAACGAACGATTTCTGAATACCGAATTTCGATGAAGTCGAAGAAACTGGTGGCACGAAGAGAAGAATCAAGAGTATTCAACCATCCCCGTCTCTTGCAGGGCGAGTTTCTTGACTATCCTCGAAATTAATCGGTGAAAATTAAATTCACCCCACACCAGTCCCCCAATTACCGTGATGGCACCGTCAGAAGTTCGTATTAATTATGAACCGTAATTGTCAATTGACGCCGTGTCGGTTTTCTAAGACTTTCGGACGGGGTGAGAAAAGGGAAGGGTTGAGATGAATTTGCACCCTTGAGGATAGGGTATAATATTTATCATTCTGGTAAAAGCATTGAAATATTAGGAGCGATCTCTCATTTTTTCTATTGGTTTGATACTTCATTTTGAAATTTTCAATTTTTCCAATTACTGAAATTCCCAAATTCTCAGATTTGCAAATTTCTACATTCCCAAATCCCCAATTTCCCACTTCCTAATTTCCCCAATTCTCAATTTTCCATATTCTCACATTTGCAAATTTCTACATTTCCAAATCCCTAATTCCCCACTTCCTAATTTCCCAAAGTCTCAATTTCCCAATTACTCAAATTCCCAAATTCTTACATTTGCAAATTTCTACCTTTCCAAATCCCCAATTTCCCACTTCCTAATTTCCCCAATTCTCACATTTGTAAATTTCTGCATTTCCAAATCTCCAATTTCCCACTTCCTAATTTCCCCACATACTCAAATTTCCAAATTCTCACATTTGCAACTTTCTACATTTCCAAATCCCCAATTTCCCACTCCCCAAATTCCCAAATATCTCCAATGAAATTTCCCAAAATGCAATAAACATAACGAGTACACCGTTTATCTGAAAGGAAGCTGAAGATACATAAATGCACGCCATATATCGAATACTATCGCTGAACGAGACAGCACAAAATTATGCTCGCATTCGATCGTATACAGTTTCCACTTCGAAACTTCGCTCCATTTTCGGCTCGCGTTCCGATTTATCAGCACCGAATGAAATTTCGATCGGTCTCCATAACCGTGAACTTCCTCCCGGCTCTATTCAATTTCGTCTCGCTCGATGTATCGATGTACAAGCACGAATACATTATCGCTATCGGCAGGTAACATCTGTGAACGGTGACAGCCGGCTCGAACGAGTCAGCTCTCAGATCGGGAATGAATCTTCTTAGGAGAAAGTTATAAAAACAGAGGGAAGAAAGTGGGTTACGTTACGATGCTTCAGACATATGTAGTCTGACGCAAAAATTATCTTCGCTTTTTTTTAATGGTACTTTGTGAGAAATAATATCTCGCAGGGAAAGTTTATCTATGTTCTTTTACATTTTTGGAGGAAACTTTATGAAAAATTATTATGCACACTTTTTCTGAAGGAAGGTGTTCTTTATTCACACAATATTCTTGAAAGAAATCCCTAAAGAAAATCATTTTTGAAAGAAGAGAAAACTATTAGGTACATCTTTTGTGATACATTGCAATCTTGCTTAAAATAATCTATGTTATTTTATACAATTTTTAAGAACTTCATAAACAAAAAAAACAATACAATCTTTAATAAAATAATCTACGTTTACTTGAATTATAAAGAGAAACATTAAGAGAAGAAAATTGGTACACACATCCTCGATTATCACATATGTACATATGTCCAGTTTCATACATGTATAATTGTGCGAACAATCTTTGATAACAATCATGCTCCTATTCATAAGACATAACAGTAATGATTGATCTACGATAAAACTCGAGGTCGATATTACCTATCGATCGATCAGACTAATACCAGATCTCCCAAAAACAACATCCAGAAACAACAAAAATTCGATGAAGCATGTTATCCATCGCAACCTGTTCGCACCTCCAGACCACGTCGGTTCAATAACGCGAGCCACTAATGAAAGAGTGCAGGAATTTATCGAGGGTATAAATTGTCCCCGGATGTCCGACATCCGGCGGCGTTTAGGATCGATCGCGTTCCAGGGATGGCGTCTCGCAAGGAACCGTCTCGTAAAAAGAAAAATCGAAGATGAAAACCCGGTGAATCCCTAGTCTTTTATTGGTTTCCCCTTAGAAGGCCAGGGTCGTGGTTCGTTTTAATTAGCCGATCCGGATATCGGGTACGGGGCGAAAGATCGAGCCTGTTCGCCATTCGAGTATTCGTACTGCGGGCGCAATAACGAGGCCTCGTTAGAGCCACGACGAGATCAACTGTTCTATTTGCCGCTGACAAACGATCGTTCTCGCGAATGTTCTTGCCCGTTCGCGGTTTCGTGAACGCAATTAGTGAACCATCCTGTTCTCGTATCGCCGCGATGAGGCGTTTTGCCTTCGACACTGGCCAGTTTACGCTAATGGCGCGTACGGTGTCTGGTCAGTTGAAATGAAACCGGATGAAACGCAGATTGTGATCCGAGTTGCGTTATGGCGTGCTCGAAATCGGTGTGTTGTCATTGTAACGCATTTCCCGTGAGTTAGGAACCGAATTTTAAATTTTGCACGAATTTTGGCGGTTTTTAGGAAGGTAGGAGACACAATTTTATGGATTTTTGAGGATTTCGGAATTTGGAGGTGTGGAAATAGAAATTTGGGGGTTCAGGAATTTGGTAATTCTGCAATTTAGGGATTCAGGAATTTGGGGATTTAGCGATTTGGGGGTCTAGAAATTTGGGGATGTGGGGATTCGGAACCTGAAAATTTGGGGTTTAGCTATTTGTGGGTTTAGAAATTTGGGGATGTAGGAATTTGGCAAACTAGGAATTTGGGGATTTTGCGATTTGGGGTACTAGAAATTTGGGGATGTGGGGATGTAGGGATGTAGGGATTCGGAACCTGGAAATTTGGGGTTTAGCTATTTGAGGGTTTAGAAATTTGGGGATGTAGGAATTTGGAGATGCATAGATTTGGGGATGTAGGGATTTCCGGAATTAGAAATTTGGGGGTTCAGAAATTTGGAGATGTGGAAATTTGGATATTTAGGTATTTGGGAATGTAGAAATTTGGGGGTGTAAAGATTTGGATATTTAGGTTTATGGAAATGTGGAGATTTGGGGGTGTAGAGGTTTGGATATTTAGGTATTTGGTGATGTAGAGATTTGGGGGTGTAGAGGTTTGGATATTTAAGTATTTGGAAATGTAGAAATTTCAGGATGTAGCGATTGGGGGATGTAGAGATTTGAAAACATAAGAATTTGCAGTAGCAATTTAAAAATGCTGAAATTTGCATTATCTACCCTATGTATTACACCTACCCTATATATCAGAATATCTACCTGTACACTAATACCTTATGTGACTATATCTACCTATATACTACTTCAAATTAATTAGTATTAAACCTTGTCATATAATCCTATATGACAAACAAAATTGCAAACCTAAAAATACCGCCATGAAAGAAACAAACTCCATCATTCCGATATTCAAATGATTCAACATCGATTCCCGTCCAAAAATGGCGAAGGATTGTCGGAAAAAGGCGGCCGTAGCTCGAAATAAGATCGCAAGAAACGGGGATGGGGATGGCGAAAATGAAGAATATGCTAATGGCCGCGTGTCGGTGAGCCTACTCTCGTCGTAAAAGGAAGAGGAGACCTTTCTTGCCTGTTCGAGAGGATCCTCTTGGAACTCTGGTCCAGCTTGCTCTTTTTTTCCCCTGCTCCCTTTTTTACTTCCTCGCCAAGAGTATACTTCGTGAAATATTACATGGTTGACGGGCCGAGAGAATATAACCAATAACATAAATTTACCTACGGATAAACATTTCACTTATTTATGTTGACGTGACACTTAATATTTTGTGGTATCATCTTATCTACAAGATATGTGTGTATGAAATTTTTCTGTGTTTCGTTTTAGTATTCTTGATTAATTTTATTGGGAATTTGATCAAATATTTTGTCTGTCATCGATGAAGGTCTTCGAACAGCAAATGTTTATGCAGTTTTTTATTCATTTAGGAATCCTTTTTGGGTCTCAGAAATATTCTTGTGTATATTAGTTTTGAAGTACTGCAAATCTGAGTAGACATTTTGTCAAAGTGAATCATTAGAATCAAAGGTAGCTCTTGAGTGGACATCGAGTGTTTATGCAATTTTGATATATCAGAATAAAAATATACACAAATCCTATATGTACAATTTATAGACTGTAACTTTCTATATTTATCAAAGCTTGAAATGTCATAAAACAAGCTTGAAATATCACACCTGAAATTAGAAATATCATATCTAAAATCATAAAAATTTCAACATCCATAGTCTAATGTTCTGAGCACCAAACAGATCTCCTCAAATATTACAGTACAACGATTGTTTTAATCAGCAAACTCGTGCTAAGAAACTAAAAAGGATTGTCAGTACTTCTTTCCTCGTTTCGTTGATTTAGCAGCATGCCACCGATCCGTGTCATTGAAGAGCAGCCCAGAGTGCATCAGCGTTGATGAACAATCGAACGGGACGTTCTTTGTCCCGAAGGAATCTCGATGCTGGTGCTGGATGCCCGTATACACGACAGCGATTAGTTTGCCAGACAAAGAGCTGGTACTTGGGTTCATTCGATTCTGATCGAAAAAATGGTAGTCCGGTTCGTTTGGTTCCATCTTCTGTAAGCCGGTAACCAGTTCAATAATCTGATGGAACTTAATCATTCTATTTTTAATTCCTTGTGGAAGATTGGGTGGAATATAGTGGTTAGGTTAGGTTACACTACTAACTAAGGAGATTTGAGTATTTTGAAAGTCGGCAAGTTTGTTGGTGTTTGGTGAAATTGGTGCTTTGGGGAAACATTACCAAATTTTTGGATCTTGGATTCTAGATCTATATTTCTGGATATATAGATTTCTACAGCTATCACAAGATCTCTATTATGCTTAAATCCTTATATTCTTAGATATCTATTCTCTAGATCTCTGCACCCCAAGATCCCTATATTCCTAAATTTCTATATCCCTAAATTCCTATTTCGCGAAATTCCTACATCCCCAGCTTTTCACATCCCCAAATTCTCATATCCCCAAATTCCTACATTCCCAAATTTCTACATCCCCATATTCTCATATCCCCAAATTCCCATATTTCCAAATTCCTATATTTCCAAATTCTTACATCCCCAAATTCTCATATCCCCAAATTCTCATAACCCCAAATGTCTATATTCCCCAATTCCCACATCCCCAAATTCTCACATTCCCAATTCCTATATTTCTAAATTTCTATATCCCTAAATTCCTATACCCCGAAAATTCTATACCCCTAAATTCCTACACCCCTATATTCTACAACCCAAAATTCCGTATACTCCTATAACCCTATAATCATACAATATCCCTATGTACAGCCTTAAATCTCTAATTTCCCCAACTATTAATAAATCCTTAACTCTAAATAATCCAGTTACTAATAAATCTTCCATTGTTATTACCATCAACCCCTACATCCCCAAAGTAAAAATCTTCATAAATCCACAATAAAATAACTAGAAACTTTTCAGTTTTCAACCGTGAAACAATAATTGCCTTCGCGTGATATTGTTTCGCGGCCATCGTTGCCATTCATTTGTCCCGTTTCCGCTGCAACAAGTACACGCACGCAAGTAACGACAATTTGCCCCTCCGCGATGTTGACGAGAACGGTTTAAAGGCGAAACTTTTAATTAAAAAGTAACCATCGACGACAGTGAGCAACGAGGAGAAACTGGCCCCGAGCAATTTGCGGCGATATAAAAGTTCCTGTCGACCGTTTCGGGATCGCCGGAAACGACGAGGGTGCACACCCCTCGGACCCGTGCGTCTCAGAACGAGCGCGACATTACGAAAGAATTTATACGCGAACTGTAAGGGAATAAAACGGAGATCCGGTAGACAGGTGATTTTTGTTTGACGAGACGTGCAATTTGCTTTGAGAACAGTTTCCTTTTCATGTAGTTTCTTGTTTGTGGATGTCGACTTTGAATATCTGCTTCCTTACTTCTTTCTGATCTTTCGTCTTTTAGATGGGTTTTAATAGCTTTGTGAAATTGGGGGAGTTTTGGGGGTTTGACTGCCTTATTAGTGGAGATGCAAATATTTTATTCGCTCGTTTGCAGATTTTTAGATTTTTATGCTTCTAAATTTTTGGGTTTCTAGTTATTTAGATTTTTAGATTCGTAGATTTTTAAATTTCTAGATTTTCAAATTATCAAATTCTCAAAATCTTAAGTGCCGAAATTTTCAAATTCTCAAACTTTTGAATTATCGAGTTACTAAATTTCCTAATCTTCAAATTGTTACTTCTCACATCTTCAAATTGTCAAATTTTCAAATTCTCAATTTCCCAAATTCAACAATTTTTAAATTCTCAAGTTTCCAAACACTCAGTCCCCAAATTCTACATATTCAAATTTCAATATTCTCCTTTTCTCAAATTTTCAAAGGCTACGCACACCTAATGTCAATTATTAGTTACCACTATTAGTACCCTAAATTGTCCCTAGATTCCACTTACATCACCGATTGTTCTGCACTAAATAAAAGAAATTAAACATTTCAACCCTCTAACATCTACATAGTTAAAAAATATTTCCTTCACACCCTTTCCATCGCAACCGATGCACAAGATACACTAACAAGTTTCACTAAAAGAGTTCCTAGATGTCGCCACCCGTCTCTAACCTCTAATTCAAAACAACCTCACAGTTTCCAATTAACAGACAAATATTTTCAATTAAAAACAGAAAACTCCAATTGAAAGTCAGACGATAATCCCAAGAATATATCCCGAAGGGATAATCATAGAATGCATATCAAGCAAGATAGTCGAATGCTGATGAGAATACGGCATTTAACGAAAATAATGCTTAATTAATTCATTAAACGGCGGGCAAGACGCGTCCCGGTTTTCCCGATGTTCCTCCAGGATTCCCGCCGCGTATTTTCAACGGCGACGGGGGTTCCCTGGAAAAGATACGTCCCTAGGGAACCGAACTCCGACACGGCCAGAAGAGGTTGCTATTAAGCTCACGGGATAAGACCTGGCACTTCACTTCGTACAAGCTACTAATTAAATTATTCCGGAAACGCAGCACGCTGTTGCTTACGCTTACAAGAACCACACTCACATATTCTATTCAGCTTACGTGTGTGCGTCTGATGGAGATACGCATCGCTGATGTGCTTGGACAGGAATTTTCCAGGGGTGGGAAATGGTGTCGAGTACACTCCGCTTTTCCAATCGAGACCATCTTTCAGATTCTTCTAAATTATTCAACCCTTTATTACGTTATTGTTTAACGCTAGATTTATAGACATTACGTCTTCTTATATTTGAAGTGATACTGAAGTAGAAAAATAAAGGGATGAAACCTTCTCATACAAGGGTTCATCTTGACGAAAGTTAATATACATTTTTACAAAAATCTCACAGCATAAAAAACTTGAGAGGTAAATTCTGAAATTTCAGTCTCCTAAATCCCCACACTAAACCTGTCCTCACAGATTCCGGTGTCTCCGAATTTTCTCCCCGTTTAATTTCTGACAGCCAAATACTAAAATCCGCGCCAAAATTTTTCCCTTCAAAATCTACTCACGGCAGACTGGAATAGGTGGAGGCTACGTGATGCAATTTCCTGGAGAACAGTATTCTCGGCCCTTTTTCTCCCTTTCCGTAAGAGATGTGTCTGATAGCCAGCCTCGGATTTTGACAGAGACGAAGCTTCAGATATGACGGATAAGGGGGTGGATGGAAAATGTCCTGGCTGGCAGACAACAAATTGTTCGCCGGATACGAGACGATAGAAAGCCGTTAGACCAAGTTGTCTGGCCAGGCCAATTGTCGCGAACACGAGACCGATTTATCAGGAAAAGCTTGTCTCGATGAGGCTCGGTGATTGGCTTCCGGTTACGTCCATCTTTACGATCTTACCTGGAATTTCACCGCAGAAAATTGCAATATTTTCTTTCCGACTGTTTCACGCTTTCAGATATCATGAAACTGTTCATGCATACTGATTTTTTTTAAGAAACTTAGCTCGTTAATTATATGGGATTCAGATCATTAACTGGGTATTTGATGTTATTTATCTGGAGTATTTTGACATGTTAAATCATTTACTGGGATTGAAGTCACTGGATATTTTGTTCAGATATGCTGTATATGGTATTTTAGTCAGACGTGATGTAAAATGATAGTTTAGACATTATGTAAAATAATATTTTATAAGATATTTTAATCGGACATTATTTAAGATTTTAGTAGACATTGTGTAAGTCTTTGTTTAAATTAATTGACATCAACATATGTTTTTATTGACATCAACTATGGTTCACATAAAATTGTTACTTTATACATGTCTGAATATTTATGTAAGACTGGTTTGTTGGTGTATATGTAACATGTAATATTTTGTTTCTGACACAATTATTTCTCAGTAACATTTAATACTTTCAACATTGGCAAAGATAATTTAAACCTTGACAAAGTGCATTTTTAATTCAAAGTTTCAATTCAAACCTTGAAAAATTGATTTTAATTCGAACCTTAAAAAATTGATTTTAATTCAAACGTTAAAAAATTGATTTGTATTAATTCAAAGGCTCCAAATTAATATAAGGTTTGTAAAGTATGTTTAAGAGATAAAGTAACAGTACATTAATTTTCCAGCAAGAATTTACCGCAACAGCGATAGTATTTGCAAAAACGATTTCCTCGTGGCAAACTTGTTCGAAGAGCAGATTTCGTGTCACGGTTGTACGGTACTTGTGAAAAAGAACTGAATCGAAGGTACACGAAGGAAATTCGTAATTGTTGAATTACATCCACTCGGTTGTGAATGTTCGTTTCATATTGCTCGTTCCCTCGTCTGCGTAAGAAGGCACGCTAATTACTTGCACCGTTAGCGCGATTACAAGGTGCAAATTGTTTCGTGTTTCTTTTCATTTTTTTTCCTCTTGGGCTGCAGTCGAGCCAGTTCTCGTATTCGTGGAGGAAATCGAGACTTGTCGTGGTATTCGTGCCATTTTCGATATTTTCGTTTTAATATGAGTTATGTTATAGTTTATTTCCTGAGAGCTTATCTGGTAAGGTTAGGAAGGAATGATATTTCATGATATGTTTTGAGAGAAAATAATTTATGTAGTAACATGTGCTAAGACAAAATGGTAACTGATCTAGTAATATATCTTCAGAACTTACATGATATATTTTGAGAGAAAATGGTAACTGATATAGTAACATATGGTACAAAGAAAATGGTAACTTCTCTAGTAAAACATGATAAAAAATAATTTCAATTTTCATAATATATTTTGATAAAAATCAGTAACTCATACAGTAACATATGGTAAAAAAATAATGACTTATTTAAAAGTTATTATTTATTATCGCAAAAGTTAATAAAGATTTATATGGAACGTTGACTCGGCACGTGACGTAAGCTCCATTTTGTACAGTTTGTTATCCCCTAGAATTTCTATGGAAAACCAGGAACAATACACTTGATATTGTGGATGCAAAAATATTCATTTCATGCGGCATGCATTTATACAATGGTACATTTTACTTATTTTGATTCGACGTGGTATTCAATGAACGGAGAGGAGCAATTTGTAAACGTATCGTAAAACGTTTTCAGCGTTTAAGAACGTTCACCCTTGAATTTCAACAAGCATTTAAACGTTTTACATGTTCATCTCCTTCTACTTGTCATCTTACTACTTATCGTTGGGAAATATTACCATACATTACTTTTATTTTACTTTGCGTGATGGTACAATATTTTAACATTGAATTTTTCTAAAAATATATGATTCATTTGAAATTTTTTATGTATTACCTGCACGTCGCCGACTTTGAAAGAGTACAGTACCAGAAATTAATGAAGAAAAAATAAAAACAAAATATTTTGAAATGTTTTAAGAGACAATAACAAGACGTCAAAAATATTAAAAGATATTAAAAACTTGTTAAAAATATTAAAAGGTACTAAAACCTTAAAAAAAAGATATCAATATGAAGGACACCAAAAGATATGAAAAACACATATAAAATATATTCAAAAACATTACAAAAATTAAAATGAAATCAACAACAGACATATTTGGATCAAAGAAATTTGAGAAGAAAAAAGGATGCAAAGTACAACAATGTCGACAAAACAAAAGTTGAAGAGCAGAAAATAAAAAAGCGGATAAAGTGAAGGAACGAAGAGTCACCGTTTAAAGCATGAAGCACAACAATTAACATTAACCTATAGCAATCCTCCAAGCGTCCATTCATTCATCCTTTTCCCTCGAATTAATTCGAATTCACGTTTCCAACGTGCACGCCATTCCATTGTCCCCTAATTCTCACCCTCGAAACGACGTATAATTCATTAGTAGAACGTCCGCTACCAATTGTAGCCCGCTTGTTCGTACATTTTCCAAATTGTTTAGAAAACTGCTCTCCATTTTGCATATTCGACCGTCTGAGACTGGCTGGAACGATTACCTGAGGGTGATTACTCAACGACTCCATGGCCGTGTTATAATAATTCTCCGGTGAACCCTTTGCAACGTCCCCGAGGGGACAATCGCGTGCCGTCGAGCGGAAAACCGGGGTTCGTCGCGACTGCGAAAAAAACTACTCTGGGAAACCGGGTGACGTGATCTTTGCAACCTTTTTCGGCGATTGGGAACTGATGAATTAATCCCTGGGGAATTTAATCTTAACCTTTGAAGTCATGGGTTTGTAAATACTTGTGATTCTGAAGTTTCAAATGTGGTCCACATTTGTCTATGGTTCCACATTTCTAAATCTCAATTGTTCCAAATTTTGTACTGTCCAAATCTCTGTAGTTTCAAATCTTCAACTAATGGTTCCAAATTTGTTAATCCCTAAAATCTTTAAACTTGCAAATTCCCCAACTTCCAAGTCCCCATAATTTCAAGCTTCCAAATTTCGAAACCCCCAAAATTCTCAAACTCTCAAATTTCTATAGTCCCAAACTTCCAAATCTCCCAATTCCACAGTTCCAAATCTCCAAATCCCCAGAATTCTCGAACTTGCAAATTCCTGCAGCCCCAAACTTCCAAATCCCCCTAATTCCACAGATCCGAATTTCCAAGACCCTCTAAATTTTCGAATTTCTAAATCCCTAAAATCCTTAAACTTGCAAGTTACTATTCCCCAAACTTCCAAATCCCCACAATTCCAATAACTAAATTAAAATTGTTAAACCGCATCATCAGATGTCTCTATCTCAAGGCTCCTTAATCCGCTCGCTCCTCAAACATCCACCGGAATAAAGTCCGTCGAATCAAGTGTCGTAGCTCGATCTCCAAGTAAGCCAACTTTCCTCCGGTGAAATAGAACGTCTGTGGATTTTTATCTCAGAGAGCAAAGAATATATGACTTGGTCAGACTTCCTCGCCATAATCCACGGAATATACGCTCGCGATGAACCCTGGGCGAAAACTCGACCCTCGCGAAATTTCTCAGGAAAAGTTGCTCAAAAATTCGGAGTAACACCTGGGCTCCTCGGACGACCACAATTTTTAGTAGACAAGACAATCTTATACCTTCTTCTATCTTATAACTTCGTCATCTTACATCTTGTTCAATATTACACCTTCACGAGCTTGTATCTTCGATAGAATAACTTGATGACCTTGCACTTTCTTCCTTTTTGCACCTTGATGACCTTACACCTTTTTCAATACATCTTCATGACTTTACACCTTCATGAGCTTAAACCTTCTTCTATCTTACAACTTCATGACCTTACATCTTTTTCAATCTTACACCTTGATTACCTTGCACTTTGTTCAATTTTATACCTTCATGACCTTACACCTTTTTCAATATTATACCTTTGGGACTTTACATCTTATTCAATATTACATCTTCATGATCTTACGCCTTCTTCAATAGTACACCTTGATGACCTTACAGCTTCTTCAATATTAGACCTTCATGATCTTACATCTCTTTCAATATTTTACCTTGATGACCTTACACCTTCTTCAACATTACACCTTGGTGACCTTACACCTTCTTCAATATTACAACTTCATGACCTTAAACCTTCAATCTTACGCCATCATGACTATTTAAAAAAGGCAGTTAATGGTCGGTCTTTGTAGATTTTCATCATTATCGAATGATAGAGGAATGTGTTGATTCTACGAGTATTGTTTCTGGAGAAACGAAGCTGGACCGTGTGTTTGACGGGCACTTTATTGTCCGATTTTCTTGCCACGTAAGGGTTGCAGCAGACCTCGAAGGGTTGAACGATTGCCACTCAAAACGTGCCTGGTACATCAAGAGGGAACGGTGTTTTATGATGTTCCGGATGAAATTGTTTGTCTGGACTGATCAGGTGCCTAGATCGAGAGCCTTCGAGCACTCGTGTGCACGATGAGGGCAAAAATTAAATCTATACGTAGAAATAATTTTGAAATAGGAAATTTAATGTATGAGGGTGATATGAGGTGGAAGGTTGACTTTATATTTAAACAGTGGAAGGTTTATTTGATTATGTATTCACTCCAAATAGTGAAAGTTTAAATGAACTGTGAAGAAAGAAATTTTAATTTATATTTCTAGTATAGAAGAATTATTAAAATTTGTATTGAATCTACCAAAATCCCCAAAAAGTCCCATCTCCAACTCGTCCAAAGAGTCGGAACATACGTATCGAATATCTGAGCTCCATCAACGTCCTCGAGTAGATTCGTCGGAAAAAAGGAGCGGAGGTCGCAGTGGATTAAACGAGGGTTGTAAAGGGGACAACGCGTCTGAGAAAGCAAGGAAAAACGTTGGAAGAGATTTGTGGCTGGTTGCGAGGATTTCACCGCGACGAAGAAGCATAGCTTTTCTTCTCGCGAACCGTTTGGAAAAAGTGATCGCGAGCCGGCTAAAGAGCAAGGAAGACACGAGGGTTTCGACGCAAGAACGAAACGGAGAAACTTGGGTCGTTTCTAGACCGACGGAAAAAGTTTATTGCGTGTTTGCTCGTGAGGATGTTTCGTCGCTAGACGTTGATGAGACTCGAGCGTGCCATCAATGCGCTTGTTTGTTTGGTCCTCGACTAATGAGATTGATCTAGCGACGCATCAAGTTGGACGGGAACGATGATTAATCGGCTTTAATGCCACTACTCGTATCGCAAAGAGTTGTTGCCGTTGAGTGGATATTATATGTATCTTATCGGAATTGTAACGTCAAATATATTTCAATCTCTCGTGTTATCCGATCGCTGCTGTTTGGATCTTGTCGATATCGAGTTAGTTAACATATGTAGGTCTGATAAGAGATCGTTGCTTTCGATTTGCTTTACCGGAAGATTTTCAGGATTACTTACTGTAAATAAAGACTACTTTCATATAGTTCAAGTGAACAATTTTGACGTATTTTAGCATTATTTTTATATTTTGAATGAGCTGCCGATTTTGACAAACCTGTGGAAAACTCATACACCTGCGATGTCCACATCTTGTAGTCTTATTTTAATATTATAAATGGTAGTTATTGAAGATCCTGTAAAACCCTCTTAGATATACGATGTCCACATCTGGTAGCCTTATTTTAATATTTAAAATGAAAATTGTCGAAGGTCCTGTAAAGACCTCATAGACCTACAATGTCCACATCTAGTAGCATTATTTTAACATTATGAATGAAAGTTGTCGAGGATCCTGTCAAAGTCTGATAGATCTACAATGTCCACATCTTGCAGCCTTCTTTTAATATCATAGATGAAGGTTGTCGAAGATCTTGTAAAAGTCTGATAGACCTACGATGTCCACATCTTTTAGCATTATTTTAATATCATAGATGAAGGTTGTTGAGGATCCTGTAAAAGTCTGATAGACCTACGATGTCCACATCTTGTAGCATTATTTTAACATTTTGAATGAAAGTTGTTGATCCTGTAAAAATCTGATAGACCTACAATGTCCACATCTAGTAGCATTATTTTAACATTATGAATGAAAGTTGACGAGGATCCTGTAAAAGTGTGGACCTACAATGTCCACATCTTGCAGCCTTATTTTGATATTATGAATGAAAGTTGTTGATCCTGTAAAAGTCTGATAGACCTACAATGTCCACATCTTGTAGCATTATTTTAACATTAGGAATGAAAGTTGTTGATCCTGTAAAAGTCTGATAGACCTACAATGTCCACATCTTGTAGCCTTATTTTATTATGAATGAAAGTTGTTGAACCTGTAAAATAGACGTACAATGTCTACATCTTGTAGCCTTATTATGAATGAAAGTTGAAGACCTGTAAAAGTGTCAAAGACCTACGTGTCCACATTTTATTTTAATATAATGAATGAAAGTTGATCAACCTGGCATCTGCGGTGCAACACGATATCGGTTGAAATCTCATAGAGCTATCAATGGTATCAATAATATCAGTCCCAAGACTATTCGGTGTTAGCGCGCATGCGTCTAGTTCCCCTGGTTTTCCCCTTCCTCTAGACGCCGGTAAGAGGTGGTCTCGTGTCTACGAACAGGCAGTTGCGTCCCTGTACGCGATTGTGCGTGTCGTGGCGACGCCGGCTGGCAGTGCGTCGCCGACTGGCGTCACGGCGCCTATCGCCGGTGGTGTTGTGCATATCGTGTGTTCGCTAACGAAATCCGATCAATCACAGTGCGAAATAATCCCATGTGTACGATATCTGTGATCGCAACAGACGTGTGTGCTTTGGACACCGGAAGTGAAAGTTCGCGTACGTTGTTGTTGCACCGGTATCGATCGAAAGCCGGTTCCGGTGGAGGAATAGCGTTCGTTTAGAGAGAGGAAGACCAGTGACGTCATCGAAGTTTTGTCGAGGATCGAGAGGACGAGAATGGTCTCGCGACAGCGTCGCGAGGTCATTGATAAGAATCGAGTACCGAGGCACAGTTCTTGGTAAGGATCAATGAAAAATCGACGATAAGAATATGCCTCGACGATGTAGTCACTGAAGTAATTATGATGAATTAGAGTGCATTCGAAGCACTATGATCTTTGACTCGTGCTGTAAAGGTTGATGGCCTCTCAGGAATTTCTACGATGCTTTTAGGACAGTTTTTTTTTTTTACGAATTTTCATACTAACATATTGTGGAAAATTCTCGAGTTCTAGAAAGAGCGCTATCTGGTTTAAAATTTTGGGGAATTTACAACTTACACATGTTTGAGAATATCGGTCTATAGGAGATATTGAACTTGGAGCTCATTGCTATATGAGAAATGGACAGGACTAATTTTGGAGCGTGGATGACTAATAACCACGTCACCATTTTAGGGTTGTTATGTTCGAGCACCCTCGTGAATCGAAACTGTGGATCATTGAATGGTCAATTTCTATTTCCATACACACTCATTTTGTAAAATTTAGTAACACGAAGTTGAAGTTGTATAATAAAATGCAGACTACGTAGCATCCTCACTGTATACTATTTTCAGATAGTACTAAAATCCCCTATACTATAATTCTCATAAAGTTATAATAATTAAACCTGAAGATCGAGTCTCTCACTATGTACTCACAGAAATAAAATTTGCATTACATTATACAAATCATTGTAACATTACACAATTTAATATTCTCTAAGCAACTTTCTGAATTGATAGAATTATATATTTTTTAATCCTGTTAATTATACGAATATTATTGTACGAATTAATCTTTAATCTTAAATTTCTTAAATTTCTAATTTCAAGCATATATTTTCAATTTCTTCCATTTAAATAACTTTGCAAATTGAAGAACAAATCTGCAATTTAAAGAATGCACTCCTCTAATATAAAGACTATGTTTAATATCAAAATTCAAACTTTATTCAAATTTAAAATAGTATATGAGAAAGTGTAGATATGTCTCTAAAATAGAAGACGAACGACGTGTAACTATGAAAATACCGAGAGGACATTAACCTTTACGTCATATATCAAGATCATAGAAATCAGTGAGTTTTATGGTGTAGTTATGGGAGTCCGAGGATTCGGTCCGATAGGAAAGAATATTCTTGGGTCGTTGATACACGGTGATACTTAGGTGCATTGAAACGGTACCGGTCGATATTATCTGATTTTCCTGGCTGGCTATATATGGCGGTTGATAAGCCTTCTACCGGTGACATTGTCAGCCTGCATTGATAAGACAACGCTTGTTAACCGCATGTTTCTTATCGAACGTTGCGAGACCACCTAAGGGAGAATATTATAAATGTAACTCATTCGATAATTCATCGACGATCAATATTTAAATATATATGTTGGGGGGAAATATTCATTATGAAAAACCTTGAACTTACACTGCTTGATAATTTTTAACAACCAGAATTATCAGTATATTATCAAGTTTTATTTAATTAAAGGAAAGAATCAATATTGGAAAATTGTGTTTGAAACCATATGCTTCAAATTATCTTTGTTATCTATAATCCAAGAATGATAGAGCTATTTTTATCGACTTATCTGAATTTCTATAGAATCTTTCTGAATTATTACGTTATAATATGAATTCCGATAAAGTTAATTGAAATATTAACATGTTCCAGTGTGCTTGAGGGTTGTTGCTATTTTGTATTAAAAAGAAGTGCATACATTTCTATTTCACTCTGAAAAGGAGTCTCAAGAGTTAAAGCAGAGAACGACTCGCAGGTATTTCTTCAATTAAGAGAGACATTCTCTGGCTGGCAATAAAATGCAGTCGACAGAATTACCCGGACTTTAAATGATTTCTCTGAAATAGAACAGAGAAGACTTCCTCGCAGATATTTCTTCCGTTTAAAAAATTCTGCGGCGGACAGTTGATGTTCGCATTTTAGACGAGGGGTCTCGGTGAGGAATATGTCACATAAATGAAATTATACAAAATGAAGAATAGAATCAAGATTTATAAATTAAATTTCTTTGTAGGATGTAGAGAGTTTAATAAGAATCACTAAATTAGTGGACTTGGGGATTTTTGCATTTCTAGATTTCTAGATTCTTCAGTTCTGAGATTCCTAGATTTCTAGATTTGCAGATTTCTAGATTCGCAGATTCCTAGATTCCTAGGTTCTTAGATTCTGGGATTCCTAGAACCCTAGATTTCTAAATTCCTAGATTCCTAGATTTCTAGATTTCTAGATTGCTAGATTTCTAGATTCCTAAATTCCTAGATTTCTAGATTCCTAAATTCCTAGATTCCTAGACTTCTAGGTTCTTAAATTCTTAGATTCCTAGATTTCCAGATTTCTCAATCTCCCAATTTCTAAATTTCCCAATTTCTAATTTTCCAAATTTCTAAATTCCCAAATTTGAAAATTTCCAAATTACTAAGTTCCCAGATTTCTAAATTCCCAAACTGCAAATTCTTACCAAAATACCAAATCTAAAACTTCTAAATTAAAAACCTTGAAATCTCAAAATCTCAGAAATGATCATTCCATCAAAAATTCTGAAATCTAAATGTCCTAGCTTCTGCTAAACTAATAAACTTCGAATTAACTCTCTGAACACAAGAAACAACACAGAGCTCCATAAAACGACAAACAAAGATTCTGCCACATCCTGTAGACGGTATTCCCGAAAAAAATGCGAAGTTCTCGCAAATTCGTCCGGTTGGTGGATTTTATCGGTGACGTAGCTCGCGTCACTTATCACCCGGGTTGATAAGAGACGGTGGTTCGACGTCGTCGTGGGTGGTGCAACAGAGTTCTTCGGGATCAATGCTCGTGAACATCGTCTCGTTTAGACTTGATTGGACGGTTGGTGCTCAATCAACGCGACGATTATTCGTTGTTCGCGCGATACTCGTTTGTTTGCTGTTTCTTTATCATTCGCTAGTGTATTCCCTGATCGGCTCGTCGTCGATCGTGTTCGAGACATTTTTCTTACGATTTATTCCTTCAGAAATACTTAATCGTGTTCTCAAAAGTGTAAATTCTGTTTTGGAGATGATAGCAGGTGATTTTTGAAAAGTTAAATGTGTTTGTCTTTTTATCGGTGAAACTTTTGTGAACGATCTGGATATTGTGAACTTGAAATTGTTTAAAATTGTTTCTGTATAGTTATGTTTTGTTGAGAAAACTTTCGTGTCGAGAAGAGTAGATTTTATGTTAGTGTGCGTTAGTGTGAGTTAGCGTGCGTTAGCGTGGGTTAGCGTGAATTTTACAAATTTTATGAAAGTGTGAACTAGCATTTATAAATCGTGTATTGAGTCATTAATTTACTGAATAACATCATTCGAAATCAAGTTTTCTTTCTTCAAGAAAAGACCTAAATATCGTAAAGCTTATCGTTAAAAACAGCAGTTGATTTCTGTATCTAAGCACTGAAATACTGATAAACTATCCCCCAAAAATTTAGTGTCTAACAAGGATTAAAGCTTCACAGTAAATTCAGTTGAATTTTAAAGAAAATTGCAATAATTAAAGTGTTGAGAAAAGGAGTGCAAGTGATAAATGTTAACATATCGGAATATCTTCAACACTGTGCAATTGTGCAAGATTTAAGCAATGTCTGTGATGTTTAGTGATAAGAAGTGTACAAGCAACATGCGTATTTGCATAACAACCGTTTAATTTCTGTACAGTCGTTAAAATGTTAATTAGAGTTCGTCGTCGGACATTGATTTCCGTGGAATTGATGCTACACTTAAACGATTGTGATGAATTATGTTAGGAAATTACTGAACAAAATAAGAAGGTGAGTTTTCACATCTGTACGTGATGCAATTATTCACTCGCTATCATACATACGTTTCGTAAATCATCAACCGAATTCGTAGAAAGTTACGAGAAACCTTGTTACTTTGAATCTTTTAATGAAACTGACTGTGATAACATTAGATAACAGCTGTCCAATTTCTTGGAGGCAATTAATCGCACGAGTTCAATGAATCGAATTTTTATGGCTCGATAAACGGGTTTGGGAAACATTCTCTTCATTCCATTATCATTTATTTCCTGTTAACGTTTTGACGGCCAGTGTCAAGTATTCTTCGTTGCTTTCATGCTTATTTTTTCATACGTCTTATCATGATTTTTTATTTACAATGTTTCGTATTTTCTTTACAGAGTTTAGGGAAATTTACAAATTCTAAAATATTGGGATACTATACTAAATAATTCAATGACGTCTAGTAATAATTTATAAAGTGTAAGGTATCACAATTTTAATTTTACACTAATTTTAAAATATTCTAAATCTCTGAAAACACCTGATTTTTAATCTAAAACGAATCTTTTTATTCTACTTACTGACTCTAAAAATTCTAAATCTAATCTAAATTCTAAACAATTCTGAATCTAAATTCTAACAAATTCTAAAATACTTCAAATCAGAATTCTAAAAAACTGATTGTGAATCCAAGAAATTTATAGCACAAAAATACTTGAACTCCGCGAGAACAGACATAGAATTTCCGCAAAATGGAGCGACGGTATTATTCCCCGAAGATAATCCGTTTATTTATATCTGGAACGAAAAAAATAACGCACAAAAGTTTATTTTTTCCTGTTCCACCGTCATCGGATGTTTTCACATACATTTTCACGTGGAGAAACACGGTGCGTTGTTTCTGCTTCTTTTTTTGCCCGATATTTTTCGTTCGACGTGGCCCATGGACGAAACGATGGAAAACAAAATGGAGGAGCCAGTGGGTGTTTCGCTCGAGCGTCGATTTTTCGAACCGACTGAACGAATGAATCAGTTCTAGCTAAAACAGCATAGTCACTCGAGTTGCAACCGCGTTCTTTTCGATCGAGAAAAAGAGAAGTCGGAAGATTCTTTGGTGAGTCGGTAGAAACGTAGGTTGGAATTGCATTGATCGAGACTAAACAAAAAAGTGCTGTCTTCGGGGAGTTGCTCTTTTATTCCCTGGCGAGGTTTCCTCTTGAATCTTCCTTTCTCGCGAAGAAATCCACATTTTTACTTTTGGAGAAATTGAAACTTTTCGTTTAATTTTTTGTTGTCCCTTAATTTTTACTTTTATGTGCTTTAAAATTTTATCCTAACGTTGATTAATTACTCTGGTACAGTGCTGTTTTCTAAGAAAATGAAATCCACATTTTTACTTTTGGAGAAGTTTAAAATTTTCTTATAATTTTTGTGTTGTAATTTTTACTTTTAACTAATTTAAAATATATTTATCTCCAGATTAATTAATTACGGTTCTGCTTTCTAAGAAGATATAAAGTTACAAATTCCGAAAGAATTTATTCCAGTAAAGATTAGAAAATCGAACGAGAGTTTCTCCGAAATTGCCACGGCCGTTCCACGTAATCGAATTAATATTTCCACGTCAGGCTTTATTAGGAACGCAACAAAAGTTGCGGGGAAAAATTCGTTGGAGCGCTTGCAAATTACTTTTGGCCGACGAAAATCGGGCTACGATCAAGATTGATCGCGAACGTGACGAGAAATTTCTATCGTTCTATCAATTTAAGAGGAAAGACAGAGGAAAGGAATTTGTTGGACATTCCGTAGAAAGTAATTTCTACGGATAAGAACGATTTTTCCTTCCTGCTTCACGGGGAATCTCAATTGATGACATTTTTTTGCGTTATCTCGTTACGCGGGCATAGCGACGTAGAATGCGGGGAATAAAAATTTTTCCAGGAAACAAAATTGTTGAGAGAATTATTTTATGGCGGACAATATCGAACAGTGTATTTAATCAATCAATATCGAACAATTTATATAATCAATCAATATTGAACAATATATTTAATCAATCAATATCGAGCAATACATATAATCAATCAATATTCAACAATGTATTTAATCAATCAATATCGAACAATTTATATAATCAATCAATATCGAACAGTTTATATAATCAATCAATATTGAACAATATATTTAATCAATCAATATCGAACAATACATATAATCAATCAATATATTCTAACAATTTAATAGTATTTAATCAAACAATATATTGAAATAGTATGTTTGATCAAACAATAACTATAAATAACATATCTGATCAGCCAACATATTTAAACAGCAATATATGTAAATAATAGTTGACCAAAAAAGAAACATAATTATACGAAATAATTAAACGAAATGGAGATTTTGTTTAATGATGAATTAGAGTGTTCCTGACCAAAACACCACATGTATAGTGATTGTTAGCAGGTACAGAATATCATTAATTTCCCACGAGTTCCATGGTAGTGTCGCTTTCCTCTCGAACGCGTGATGTCCGTCGCATTCAATATTAAATACCAGAACAGGGTGCGAGTCCGTACGCAATCGAGTGATTCGATGATCGATCGCAATTAAGCCGCGAACATGACACGTTGTTTCGTGGCCGATCCAGTGTAAACCGCAACTGTTAAAAGGCTGAAACGTTTCCCCATCGTCCAGTTTTATCGCGTGTTCCTTCCACCTGATTTTCAATCGACTTCTTCCTGTTTCTCGTAAATCAAGCCGAAACACTTTCGAGAGGAGATTCTTGAAACTTCTGATAAGGACCCTGTGATTATTAATTACAAAAATAATATATGGAATAGTATTATTTTTTATTTTTAGTTAATTAGACGGACGTGATGATGGCTAGTTTTATTGAAATTTCTACCTTCTCAGAGTTCCAAATTTTTGGATTTTTCACTTGGTGAATTCTTCAGTTCTCGAATTGTTTGAATGTCAAGTATTACAGTTCCCGAATTCTCAAATTTCCGAATTCTTAATTTCCCGAATTCTCAAATTTCCGAATTCTTAATTTCCCGAATTCTCAAATTTCCGAATTCTCAATTTCCCGAATTCTCAATTTTCCGAATTCTTAATTTCCCGAATTCTCAAATTTCCGAATTCTCAATTTCCCGAATTCTCAAATTTCCGAATTCTTAATTTCCCGAATTCTCAATTTCCCGAATTCTCAATTCCCCGAATTCTCAATTTCACAAATTTTCAATTTCCCGAATTCTCAATTCCCCGAATTCTGAATTCCCCAAATTCTGAATTTCCCGAATTCGCAATTTCCCAAATTCTCAATTTCCCAACTACCCAAGTCCCTAAATCCCCAAACTCCTCAAACATACAAATTTCCAAATTCCCGCAACGTGTGCCCTCACACACGATCACCCATCCACCACGAAAATGGCAATATAACGCGCGGCCACGACTCCCCAAAAGTTCTAGTAACATCAACGGTAAGAAATACGATATCATACGCAAAACAGAAGAGAATACTTGGCTTGCATATAAACTGGCGATCGTTAAATTTTCAAGATCATCCGTTGTCTCTTTTGTACACCTTGAAGTAGCTGTTGTCCCCTGAACAAAAATGACGGAAGTTGTTTGGTCTTTCCGTGAAGTCTCTCGCTCGTTCACTCGGACAGCTCGCAACAATGCTTTTCTTTATTCCTTGATAATTCAATTCAGTCCCTAGAGACGAGGACGTTCGTTTATTCCGAGCAGTGTATTCACGATGGCGCCAACCTTCAAACTGCACACCATTACAAGGTAGAACCCCTCAACCTCTCCCGTTTCAATATTTTTTTTTTCTTCCTTTTCTCCTCTCTCCCTTTCGTTTCAAAGAATAACCTGGATGTACACGAAGGAACGGCTCGACGCCTCTTCTCGCTGTCCGTCCATTTATTACGAAACATAATTCCTCGCTGAAGTTTTCTCGAGTGCTGCTCCTAATAAGGGAGGAAGGTTACGCCAGACGTGGAAATTGAGGGAAACCAGGGAATTGGAAATATTGGTAATTGGAGGACGATCGGGTCACTTCTGGATCTTTGGGGAATTTGGGAAATTCGGGATTTGGAAATTTTAGAGCTGGAAAATTTCGGTATTTGAGCATTTGGGGATTTGGGAATTTTAGAGCTGGAAAATTTCGATATTTGAGAATTTGGGGAATATTAGAATATTAGTGCTGGAAAATTTCGGGAAATTGAGAACTTGAGAATTTGAGGAATTTGAACCCTCGATCTTTAATATTCCAACCTTGAAAACTTAGAAATCCAAAAATATTACAATACTAAAAATTTAATCAATCACTAAAAAAAACAATTCCTTGAAAAGTTAAATATTTGACCACCTTACAATTTAAAGAGTTTGAAAATGTAGAAATTCGTAAGTTTCCAACGAATGTGTTTTTATCGTAATCTACGGTCTCTGTCTCCTTTTCATTTGAGACCATTTGTCTTCGGTTCAATATGGAAGGCGTTTCCTCTTCCTCTTCCTTTTTTACCACTATCGTATCATAATAACAAACGTGTCTGGACTATCGGTCCGGTTTCTTTTATACCCGTCCGTT
The DNA here is from genome assembly GCA_945859595.2 of Megachile willughbiella. NCBI lineage: Eukaryota > Metazoa > Arthropoda > Insecta > Hymenoptera > Megachilidae > Megachile > Megachile willughbiella. Next base: position 9,594,209 of record OX243807.1, read on the forward strand.
CTCAGAACTTTGATCACAGAAGCTGTCCGTTATGTTTGAGGACCACGAAACCAAACTAGGGAGTTCCTTTTTTGCCAAGGGAGGTCCATTTGATAGGGTCTGATGGATCTTCAAGGACGCCTCCAAATTTAAACACTACCATTTTGTTCGTCTTCCTACGAAGTCCCTTAAATTTCATTCTTATAATATTTTTAATATAAAAATATATCAAATACATTTTCAGTTTGTTACACATTTCTAACTCATCAGTTTATCAATATACCTATCTTTAATTTCGCACACTTCAATTTATTTTAATACATATTTTTAAATAGGTACCTTGTTTAAACCTGTAGTATTTTTAATTTATTTTATTCAATCTTGTAACATTTTCATTTTATTTCGTTCAAACTTGTAATGTCTTTAATTTATTTTGTTTGGACCAGTAACATTTTCACTTTGTTCAATCTTGTGATGTCTTTAATTTATTTGTTTTGAACTTGTAACTTTCATTTAATTTGTTTCTGCCTATACTTTCACTTTATTTCACTGAGACCCGTAATATCTTTAATTCGATGCTGCACTGAAACATATTTTCAATTTCTCTGTACGATGTTATCTTAAAGGAGTATTTCCTTTCGTTCCAATCAATTTCTTGCCACGAAAATATTGTATTTCACGGGTAATTTCTGTTGTAACATTTCACGGCAATTTGTATTGTATAGCTCTTTTTTTCACTGGAGGTGTGAAACGCCAGTAATAAATTATCACGCCGTTAAGTCATTTACGACATGGCGATAATTCTTTGGCTTGGCTCGTATTAGTACGCCACGGTCACGTACGAGGAACGATTTTACGCTTTTATTGCACCCGAAAATCCCCGTGGTTGCCATGAAAGTTACGCTCATTCGATACACTTTTTATCCATCAACAAAAATATTGATTCTTCTCGATTTATCTTTCTGTCGCTTTCACCAACTTTACATATTTAGATGTTACAAATGTGTATATTTACTATCTCGTATAAATACATAAGGTTATTATACTTCTCAGTATTTTTCATATTTGTCCTAAACAAATTTTTACATATATGATTAGATACATACATGATTTTATATACAATAATTTTGTATATGATTTTGCATGACATATATGACATATATGATTTCATAGAGAAAAAGTATCCTCTTCAGGGACAACCATTAACCTCAGGAAATAATTTTAAAAAATTGTAAAAAAATATGTATCATATGTAACTGCATATGTACACGTCTATATTCTATCTTTATCCTTCTTATTCTTCATCAAGCATCAAATAGATGATAAAAAACGTTTGAAAACTATGAATGGTGTATAAAAATGTTAATGGACGAAGCAATCACCTATGTACGGTAATTTCTGTTCACTAATCAATATCACTTATTTCTGATCACTTAGTTATCACGTTTTTGTCACTGAAACCACGTGTAGAACACTGAAATTCTTATTCTTAGTACCAGTAGACGTAGAACCGAGTATAGTTACACAAATACCTTATTTAGAACTAGATTAGAAAGTAGTATAGAATAGAAGCTTAATTATACTTATTTAGAGAAAATAAAATTGAATTAATCTCTTAATCTCGAGTTAATTTATGGATCAAGTACTATGACTTTTTTAACGTGAATGAAACTTTGGGATGTTTGGAGTGAAATGAACATTGTCTGAGGTTATGTTATCTCGAAAGCACATTACAAATTTATTTTTATTAAATGTTCAAAATTTGTCAAAACAATCTTTCACATCTTTAGAAGGTGTAAAACGAAGCATTTTAATATTCCTACTATCAGTCACTCGATAAATTCACAAAGTATCATTCAAATGGGTGAGTATTCCCCACAAATCAGCAGCCATCTTGAAACAAAGAAAAACCGATTATTAATCAAAATAATTAAAAAGTGAAAGTACCACAAAACCATTACAATGATAAATAGTTAAAAAAGCATTCGAAGTACGATCGAAACAACGCCCAAGAACTTTCCGTCGCGATCCGAAAAATCGAGCCCCATCGAAGGAGTGTTCTCGTAAAGTCCCGTTCACAACGGAATAATTTTATCCCCGTCAGAGGTCGATCGATCGGGGATCGAATCGAAGGTGAAACACGAGGAACCGTGTGTGCGTTTGTGCGATGCTTCGGCGTGCGTGGGCAGACCACAAGGATCGACCGGAAACAGGATCGCAATAATGCTGCCGCCGATTCTAAACAACATTAACAGCGATATACTGACGCTGTACACGAATCCTGGAAGCGGCAGGAGCGTAGCTACTCGCCCGGCGAGTGGCCGTTACGCGGAAATCGGCGTGAAAAGGTAAATTTTTCGCGACTGACAACTATTTTTAACCCTTTCTGCTATCAACCATGTACATACACGCATTTCATCGCAAATAATTCAGCAATTATTCTTTTTTACTTTGTTGACACTAGTCGCAATGAACTGCATAATATTACTGACAAGAAATATTTGAAATTATATTGCTTTATTGCCAAATTGTGTGCTTTATATTACTTTTAAAGCAGTTATACTTAACCCTCGAGTTACACTTTGTTAGTACTTTGTTAGTACTTTGTTAGTACTTTGTTAGTACTTTCTTGGTACTTTATTGGTGCCTTATGATGCAGTGAAAGGGTTGAAAAGATTTCACCAGCGAAAAACAATTATCGATTGCTTTAAATGGCAATCAACTGGTGTAAACTGTAGTGCGTAAACGTAGAGCATCAAGAGAATATATTTAAATTTCATGCATGATCTATGTACAAAGAAATATTAATTTTGTTTATAGTAGATTGAACGCTGTTTTTGAATAAGCTTGTAGTGCATTGTATATATAGAATGCAACAAATTATTGTATAAAATTCTGTGATCTGACTGATAATTCGATTGAAATTATCGATAATTTTCAATGTTGTGTCACAACTACATAATTGCATGATTTGATGTAATCTCGCTATCTTGTATTATCGGTGTGATAAAAAAATGAGTGCACACTCAGTGCAATTAAAAATCATGGTATCGAATACGTAGAGCATAGTAAATATGCAAAGAAAAGAATAATTACCATGACGTTCATTATACGAATTCACAACTCTCGAACGAATCAGCACACCGTATAAGTTTATGAAAGAGAAAGAGTCTTCCTGTTAATTGTTATGACCCATTCTCAAGCAATTTTCATTCGCTCATCGTGATGCTCTCACGATGGACGCGTTGTTAAGAACGCGGTGTAATTGCAGCCACGAAACCGCGTATTTAATTATTAATCGATGGCCATTGCACTCGGATCGTGTTCGTTGCAGTTGCCATTACCTGCACCTGCGTTTATTGATCCCGCCGCGAGCTACCACCATGGATTCTCATGGTGTACATGCAATTGGACAGCTTCAGAATTTGGCAACTAGACAATTTTTAAATATACAAGCTTAGTAATCTAGTTTAGGTGGTTCAAAATTTGGAAATTTTTTCATTTATAAATTTGAGAGTTTGGAAATTTAGGGAGTTGAATATTTGGGAATTTAGAAACTTAAAAATTTGGAAACCAGAAAATTTTGAAATACAAAAATTTAGTAATCTAGAAATTTGAGAGTGGAACTTTGTAAGTGTAGAAAAGGGAGTTGAATATTGGGGAATTTAGAAACTTAAAAATTTGGAAACGAAAATTTTGAAATATAGAAGTGAAGTATAGAAATAATTTAGAAACTTGAAAATTTGGAAATTCTTTTATACACTTTTGGAAATTAAAAGTTATCTATTTTTATCCACTTTCGCAATTGAATTTAGAAGTTCACAATATATATACCTGAATTACTTTGATAAAAGTTCGTCGAACCCTTTAATTGATTTTGGCAACCCTTGTTACTTTGATGCCTCGCCCCACTTACTTCTTTCGCGTATAAAAGTTCTACACTTCCGGCTATCCGAAGCTTCGAAGCTTTCAGCGATGGTGTCAATTGATTTTCTGGGAAATTGAAAGCCATACGTTTGATTCCACGTTGTCGAATGAGATACAGAGACATTTTAATCTATCTCAGTTTTTCATTTATGAATCAATAAATACAAAAGAACCAAAAGCTTTCCAATCTGAAAACACTAAAAAATTCCATCCTTTGATTGTACAACCCTCATATCAATAATTTTATTTTATTAATTCTTTACTCTGATTATTTACCCAATAATTTTCAGAAAAAATATTGTTAACAGGCTCGCACAATAAATTAACAAATTCCTATATTTTAATATTCTTTAAAAAATGAACTTTTCCTTAAAAAAGAGCTACGGTCAAGTTACATATTATTAAATATTTAAAGAGTGATTTCTCTCGTTGAAGATATCTCATTTCCCTGAAGAGAGGCTTAAACGGAAATCCCATTTGTTTGAAAATCGATCGATCGTGAATCATTGCTTGTCACCGCAGGAAAATCGATTTTAATCAGCGGTTAATATGAAATATGATAGCAAAGTGGCCGACCACACGAAGCCCTTCGGTTTATTCTTACGTAAGCCTCTTAGTGGTAATCCGCTTGAGGGCCCCCGCGAATAGACCCCGGACGAGATTCATTTATTTCTTTTTTCCTTACTTCTTTTTATTTTTTTTATTTTTTTCTCTCTTTTTCGCGGAGACTAGCCGAAGGTTCTGACCCTCGTCGATCCCAATTATAGGGGGATGCTCGTGGCTGCTTTCGTGAAAATAAAATTCTACGAACTTACCCGAAATCGGGAATCTTATTTTCAAGTTTTCAAGATTTAAAATATATCTTCACAATTTTACATCTCTTGTTATTAATATTTATTATTTATTCAACAATCCGTGCACTGTTCATAATTTTAACTCTGACATCAGACTTCTAAAATATTCAAATATTTACACGAAAGAAGATAAAATTATACTAATTTACTACACATGATACAATGCGAGATATCAAACTCAATGTGTAACTCATTGAAAGAAATTTACCAATTAATAGATCATTTCATTTGCAATTTTTATTTCGTTTTTAGTTTCTTAATGTTGAGTCTTGTACTGTGATCGCAGAAGGAATTTTAAGAATTTGTTTGCATGAAATGCGACGCGTTGGCGTCAGAGTGCGTGAAAGATGGCGGCAGAGTAGCAGCTCGCAACGTTCACTTAACACGAAACAGCGAAAGGGTCGTAAGTGGAACGAGATCTTTTGAGCAATTCGAGATGTCTTTGACACACGAAAGCGGGGCTGTTTTTCGCGCGACATTCTTCCTTTGATTCTCAAGCGAACACGCGCGATTGCTTTGATTGTGAAGCGAATGAATTAATCGAGCCACCCCTCGGTTTTTGCCGTTCGGTTCCCTTCGGATTGGCTGCCATTCGAGGCTTCATGCGAAAAGTTTCCTTTCATGCGTTACATAATAAGCAACAATTAAAATTTAACGAGCTGTTTCAACCCCGAAATTTCAAGCACATAAATTATCAATAAAAAAACTCTCGAAAGGAAATAAATAAAACAAAAGTAAAATAAATGAAACAAAAGTGAAATGAATATGTCAACGAAGGATAAAATTGTGTAGATAAGTGAACATTCAGCACAAAAATGATCCGATCTAATCGTAGAGCTCGTTCCACATAGAAAATATAGAAGATGCAAAGCCCATGAATAATTAGCACACAAATCATTCCGTTTTATCGTGACAGAGCTCGTGCCAACTTATCTTCTCACCCACGCTGAAAAAATGACGCTAACATCCGCGATGCACGCTTCCAGCCGATTAGAATAACAAAGTAGAGAACCGAGCGATTTTAATGCACTCTGGGGACCAACGATTTATCGTGTTCCCAACGAAAATCGCGTTAACAATAAACAATGATCGTCGAATCATGGGGGATTAACGCCACTTACAACCCCATCGAAATCACAGGGGTCGAATCACGAATGCACTCGAACACGTGAGTGCACGTGTGCACTCTGCTATGGGAAACGGTTAGGTTAGCTTTGGAAAATGCGTGACGCGGTGAAAAATGGCGGTGATGCGAGAAACAGATGATTTATACCATATCTGACAAATATTTGACTAATTGTGAACAATGATCAAATAATTGATTTATAATGAATTAGATGATGTATCATAATTAATTTATCATAAACACTATTTTGTACTACCTTCCTCTATATAAATTATACAAAATTTTCGTACAATGTGCAATAAAATTACACATCAATTCTCTTCACGTGGAATTTATCATTTTATATGAGGCAAGCTAGTACTTTAAATTAGCAACCTAATAAATACTTGATTATCTAAGCTAAGGAAGTATGATGCAAAGTTAGAAATTTCAGATAAAAAGTCTTGATAATTGCACGTTGAGTAATTTTTATCGTAAATGTACTTTTTTAATCTACATTCACAATAACCATAGATGTAGATGAATAGCATCAATTACACATCTGCGGACAAGTATGTCCAGACAGCGTCCAGTTTCCCTGAAATGCGTGATCGCAACGCAGCAAATGCAAACAGTTGCCCTTAATCGAGCGTCTGGTCATCCCAGTCTCCTCTTTGTTCTCTCGCAAGAACAGTATCGTGATGTAACGATCGAAATTAAGCGATTCGTGCGGTTGTTCGTCCTGCAAACGCCTCTTTGTACTTGACTCGTTATCAAAGCGAGCCACAATGCTTGCGCGTCCTCGTCTTCGAGGGCTGGACTTCGTGGTTACCTTCGGAGGATTCAAAGGACCGATATTCGTCGTTAAATGGGGGTAGATTGTGTATCTGCTGGACCCTTTTGGGGTTTCCAAACTATTCAATTCTCAAACTTGAATGACAGACACCTTCAAGTACCTTCCAGAATTTTTATGTCGTTTGATGTGCTACTAGAGTAACTGATAAGTGGCCGTTGGATAGGTGGATATGTGTCTACTGAATAAGTTATTGGATATTCGTTAAATAAGTAGTGGCTGTAAGAGTATTGATTACACAAGTAACCGCTAGATAAATATTCGTTAGATAAATAGTCGTTGTATAGGTAGCCGTTCTATAAGTAGTTGCGGTATAAGTAACTACTCGATAAGTAACCGCTAGGTAACGATGTAAGTAAGCTCTAAGCAGGTTCTATAGGTAGATTCTTCTAAAGAATATGGAATTATTGAGCGTTCCTTCTGTAAATTTCTTCATTTGAATGCATTGATTATATTATGTAAAACGCAATGGGGATTTCTATTCGATCAATACTCGACTCCCGTAAATTAAAAGTTGGGGAAAAGCAGGGGAGCACCCATTCTTTTTCCCTGCTTTGCTTCGCGGGTCAGATTTATGGCTGCCTACCTGAATAATTAATAATTACAAACGTCGATAAAGCTTAGGGGATTTTGTCCTGAGGAGCACATACATCATTTTCGAATCACGTGAAATAATAATGTGGAGAAAGTACCTGTGGGAAGAGTAATGGGGATGTTAATTGGTGAAATATCGAATAGTGCTAGGTGTTGTATTGTCACGCGTTGTATCGCCACCCATTGGTATCTCTACGCGTTGATATTGCTACCTATTGTATCACCACGCGTTGTATCGCCACGCGTTAATTTACCACGCGTTGTATCACCACGTATTCTTATCTCTACGCGTTGTTAACTCTACGCGCTGTTATCACTACGCGTTGGTATTGCTACGCATTGTATCGCCACACATTGAATTACCACGCGTTATATCGCCACCTATTCTTATCTCCCCGCGTTGTATCGCCACGTATTCTTATCTCCACGCGTTGTATCGCCACACATGGAATTACCACGCGTTATACCGCCACGCAATCCTTATCTCTACTTATTGTAATCGCCACGCGTTATATAGCCACTCGCCGAATAAATTCCCCATATTTCAAATCTAAACCGTTACACAAATACAAAATCCGAATCACCCAATCCAACGATACAATTCCCTAACAATTCCCTTCCACCATTTATCTCCACAACAAAGAAATGAACCCAACGGGGAGATAACAAAACGATTTCATTTCTTTTCATTCATTTTCCACATACCTGCCGGAGGAAACTGAAAAAGGAGAAGGAAAACGATAAAGCAGAGAATTGGTCGTTTTATCGTAAGTGAGGTCGAGAATTTGTCTGAATTTTCGCCGACAGACAGGAAACCGGTAGCATAATGCCAATTTCCGTGAGCCCTCGTGCGGATTCGCTGTGGAATGCTTTACACGGAAGCCCAATATGCGCGGTGACGTCGGATGGACAGAAAAGGGCAAACGATTCACCTTTGATCACCGACCATTCCGGGGTTCTGCAATTATGTACCCTTTAATTACCGTATTTGGCAGGGCGCGTCTGAACCGAGCAATTTGCAGAAATGGAATAGGTGTATCCTTCGTCGAATGTTTGTCCCTAGCGGACCATACTACTTGTTTGACAAACACGCTGCTTCCATACATCTTTTCTGCCAAATTTCTATTTTATTTTATTTCCAATCATTCTCTTTCTATTTTATACAGAAAAATCTTTTGAACCTTTTAATTTTATAGCACTCATTGACCAATTTTGCAATTTAGGACTTGAGTAACTTAATCAAGACCTTACAAATTGAATAATATGATCATCACAAAATTTTCTACATTCCCTTAATTTAAATAATTAAGTTATTTTAATATTCATAACTTCCCAAATCGAATGGCATGTAAACTAACATCGTAGATCACCCTAAAAGCAACCTCCACATCGTTCAGCTTGAGTGTCCAGCAGCATAAAGGCATGAATGGTATACAAGAGTCCCTGGACCACCCTAAACTCGATTTTCCGTTGTCCAGTAGTACAATATAACGGGTGACGTCAGCGAGACAAGCACAACAACCGAAACAGAGCGTGGAGGTACTTAGCGAGCAAAGTGTCGCGTGTTACACCAAGTAACTTAAGACCACTTTGCTGCTCCCAGCGTGTAACCCAAGAGTCGCTCTTTGGCTTCGGTTTCCACGAGAAATTGGATAGGCTGATGCACGCTAGTCGAGCTTTGGCATACCTTTTTCTTCCTCTTCATACACTCTTGTTTCCTGCTCTTCTTCCTCTTCTTCTATTTCGTGTTGACGTTTACCTGCCCACTCGACGGGCATTAGACATTCATCCGTGTCGGGAATGTGACATTGGAAACTGGGTTTGTTACGGTCCAAGATGGCGTCGAGTCTCTAATTCCAACTGTATTAGGATTAAACTATCACTGAAAAGATTTGGTGTCTTCTTCCTCTTATTTCCTGCTCTTCTTCCTCTTCTTCTGTTTCATTGTGTTTACTTGGTCACTCAACGAATATTAAACATTCATCCGTGTTGAGGATGTGACATTGGAAACTGGGTTTCTTGCAGTTCAAGATGGCGTCGAGTCTCTGACTCCAACTGTATTAGGATTAAACTATCACTCAGAAGATTCGGTGTCTTCTTCCTCTACATCCTATACCTCTGTTTCCTCTTCTGTTTCGTTGTGTTGACGTTTACCTGGCCACTCGACGAATACTAAACACTCGTCCGTGTCGAGGATGTGACGTTGGAAACTGGGTTTGTTACGGTTCAAGATGGCGTCTCTAGCTACAACTGTATTAGGATTAAACTATCACTGAGAAGATTCGGTGTCTTGTTCCTCTTATTTCCTGCTCTTCTTCCTCTTCTTCTGTTTCGTTGTGTTGACGTTTACCTGGCCACTCGACGAATACTAAACACTCATCCGTGTCGAGGATGTGACGTTGGAAACTGGGTTTGTTGCAGTTCAAAATGGCGTCGAGTCTCTGACTCCAACTGTATTAGGATTAAACTATCACTGAGAAGATTTGGCGTACCTCTTGTTCCTCACTGTGACATTGCAAACTGGGCTTGTTACAATCCAAGATGGCGTCTCTGTCACCAACTTAAGCTATCATATATGAGCGACACAATTTCTATACTGATATAACATGTGTATTATTACAAAGTTGTTCAGTTTCCTAATCGAAGATAAGAATTGCATGAATTTATGGAAAATAAATATAACGAGATAGGTATATTTATTAAGAATGAAAACACTACTGAATGCAATTTTCAATGGCTTCAGTGTAGTAGTCAATTAAAAGCTTGAAAATGGTAGCTTAAATTTCGTGTAAAGTACTTTTATGATTCAGAAAATTAATTATAGATAATAGATAGAATCTTGATGGATTAAAGGGTCTTGAATAAGTTGGAACGCTAAGAAATTGGTCAGAAATTCTCTGTCCAGCGCATCTAACGGGGAAACTTGCCTTTTTAGCGTGGAGTAACGAGCTTGTCAGGAACCATCGTGTTAGGAAGAAACAAAGCTCTCCAAGGAAGCTCTCTGTTGTATTAAGACTAATAGTGCAGTTCCCGGTCGCTTTTTCATTGAAGCTTTCTTGGCGATGTCTCGCGAGGAAAGTATAAGAAAATGTTATTATGCTGACAAGAAAATAGTGGAACTACTAGGAATTTAAGGATTGTAAGATTTAAAAATTCTGCAATTCGGAAATAATATAATAAATGTCCACATCCCATTTTCGACTAAACTTTCCTATCAAAGACCTTCATCATACTAAAATTTGCTAAAACATAACAACGAAGACTACTTTCATGAAGTAGTAAAATCCAGCAACGTTTTTCCTGCAACCATTGTCCGCGGAAGACAATGGAAACGTCTGCAATTTAGCGGAAAATCTCATGTGCAATCTCAATGGCGAGGAAAACAGTCGAATGTATGTGCAAGGGTGGTCGTTCAGACGTACATAGATACCCACGTTCCTTTTTTTCTCGAAATTGGATCGCGTTTTGCTCGTTCCGGAGGGAAATTAATCGTCTTCGCGAAACGGGGGAATGGCTTCCGCCAATACCTCGAAGGAGGACGCCACTTCCGGTCGATTTAATCTCCACCGATGAGACACGCGAATCCCAGAGTGCTGATAACTCGGTTAGGAAGTTTAACTAATAGAAACTTTTTCCTAGCAAACCAACATTGCCGTTTCGGTTCACGAATTATGGCGACTGTTGTCGTCGTTTTTATTTATGGCGGGAAATTCGAGGGAATTTATGGCGCTCTTTATGGCCGAGAGTAGCAGTTTGTTTGCGCAGGAAATTTATTTCAACATGTTTGAATGCTTCTTAGAGAGATAGTTTATGAGATACAATGATTCATTGTATTTTCTGTAATTTAATATATTAACAAGTTGAGAGACTTTGTTAAAATTCGATAAATAATGTTGAGATAATTTTTAATGTCTGTAATCTTGAGATAAATAATGTACATTGGAAAATTGTAAATTTACTTGACGATTTAATATCGTCTACATTTGTACTAATCTTATTCGTTGATGTATTTAGTTCAATTAATAATATTTATTAAATGAAAATATTTTATCCTTAAATTAGCCAAATCAATTTCAACGAAATGAATAATAAAATATGTTATTAAAATTCAACAGCAATTATCCAAACCAATTTCATCAAACGTTAATTATTAATTACTAGCAATTAGAGTAACAGAATATATTATTCAAATAATGAAATGAATTATAAAATATGTTATTAAAATTCAAAAACAATTATACAAGTCAATTTCATCAAATACTAATTATTAATTAATTAGAGGAACAGAATATTTTATTTAAATATTGCAGTGAATAATAAAATATGTGATTAAACTTCAACAGCAATTTGATCAAATATTAATTATTAATCAGTAACAATCAGAGTAACACAAAATATTAAAATCTAGAATATGTTAATAAAGCTGAACTTTAATGAAAATAATTGAACTATTATAGCACGTAATTAAAGGTAGCGAAACACGCGTGAATTTTTATGAATCCAGAGTTATTAAAACCTTAATGAATATTCATGGAATTAATTCTCGTGTAAAAAATGTATAATCAACCTTGCCCGCATCTCGCACAGGTGTTGCAATCTGACTATGAATGTTATCTGAGTATCGGGTACGCGAAAAGCATGTCGCAACGAGGTCTGAAAGAAAAGAAACGACACACGATAATTTTCATGCAAAATACCATTGCTGTGGAAACGGGAGAAAGTGAACCGAGAAGAGGGAAAAAAAACGATATGTTTGCAACTGTGTTCCACATATAAAATTACGTCCCGTGTAATGCTGAAATTAATTAAACGATTTGATTATACCTCGTAACGTATCATATTCTGGATACCAACAGATTAAATAGAAGAGAAAGTACGATCGTTGCAAATGAGAGTAGGATACTGGTAATGTTATGCTGCAGATTTCTATATTTGTAATTATAAGTGTAGAGAAATAGATGGAAAGATGTGAATCTACATTTATGAGGCTGCTTCAAGATGGACAGATGTGGATGTAGGTTTATACGTGTTCGAAATTTATTCGGGTGATACATTTTTTATTGGGGTGTTAAATTCGGTGTCAAAATTACTGGGCTTCAAGTTTAGTACTAAACTTTAGGAGGTATCAAATTGTTAAGCAAATTCACTTAGATATTAAATATGTTGTTAAGCAAATTCACTTAGACTTCAAGGTGAGTATTCAGCAAATTCACTATGCATCAAGTTGAATATTGGACAAATTCACTATGCATCAAACTGAGTATTCAGCAAATTCACTATGCATCAAGTTGAGTATTGAACAAATTCACTATGCATCAAACTGAGCATTCAGCAAATTCACTATGCATCAAGTTGAGTATTAAACAAATTCACTATGCATCAAACTGAGTATTCAGCAAATTCACTATGCATCAAACTGAGTATTCAGCAAATTCACTATGCATCAAGTTGAGTATTGAACAAATTCACTATGCATCAAACTGAGTATTCAGCAAATTCACTATGCATCAAACTGAGTATTAAACAAATTCACTATGCATCGAATTGATTATTAATCAAACTAGCCACCAAATTAATCAAACTGATTACCTGAACCCAAACTTGAAAATTTCCCACGAAGAAGTAAACTTACAACCAAAAATAATTTCTTCTTTATCCCTAAAATCCTAGCACATTCTCACCCATCATTTACGTCTAGTTCAAACGAGTTGTGTCACGAAACTACGTTTTTAAATAGAGTCGTGTCACGAATCTCGCTCGCTGAGCAAACACAAACGCGCATTAACTTCTTCCCTCGGGAGAAATAATTTCGTTAATTAGAACGGGGTTAAAATGCACGGAGGTCGTCACGTAAGTTTTGCGCTAAACGCTTCTCTGAAGTCTGCGAAGATTTCCCGTAGAAAAATTTAAAAGAAACTTGCAGCGAAAGAATCCTCTTTCAACTTCTTTCGAGAAAATTGTTCCGCTTGCAAACTTTTCAATTTTGGAATCATGGAATCTTTTAGTAAAAGTGAAGAGACTCTTCTGGATATTAAATTGTTAAAAATTATTTATGTACATGGTTTTAAGTATTTATATAGATGGTTTTAAGTACTTATGTATATATTTTTTGTCAATTATGATGAAGGTTAAAAGAATTTTGTTGATTGAAGTATAATCTCTCTTCCACGCACGAGAGAATGCACTTGATGGTTAAAAGGGATACCATATTGCATATTTTTCCGGTCAACGATCATCGTAATCGACATTTCTAATTCCCTTTTCCTCTCACGTCGAGCATGAAACCGTTTCTCGTGACTCAACGCCATTAGATGCTTTCCAGCTAATTTTTTGCCTGTCAATGGAAAGTTTGCGCTCGATTATTTCAGGTTAATTAAGTAATCGCCGATTTAGCGGTACGAAAGAAAGGAAATTACTTAAACGTTTCGTTTTCATGAGAAATTACCGTGCACATTGACAGATTGCATCGAAATAGTGTTATAGAAATGAAGCGTTCTTTCGATGGAGACGAAAGATTTCCGCTGAGTATTCAGGTGTCTCGAATCGCCCTCATTGGCTAGAATTCAAGGTTTCGCAAGAATACGTCCCCGTTGGCTGCGATTCAATATCAGCGACCAGACTAATCGAATTATATCGAAGAATGAAATCACAGGAATGTTGAACTTTGGTTATTTTATATCAATGGATAAACGTCATTCACGATCTTAAAATACCTATGTTAAATGTTATAGGTACATGACGTATGATGGTACATGATGAGGTGTCAGATCAAATTAGAAATATTTACTGTGTTTAATAATATTAGTAATATATGTACTGCCAAATAAATCTAGGAATTTAGAAATCTAGGGGTGGAAATACAGGAATATAATCTAGGGTTACAGAGATCTATTAGTCCAAAAAATGTCATCTCCAAATAATCAGAACCACCCTCAAAGACACCTTAAACAATTTCATCCATCAAAAAGAAACCCTCGCAACCCCCAAAAAGAGTTGACAGATTACGAAAGAAAGTGCAGCCCATAAGGAGCAACCCTTTTGGGGGTAGCTAAGGGGTTGCAAGACGGTCTTTGGTCGAACTGCGCGAGCAACCGGTCGAAAATAACAAAGGGCCAGCAAAGCGGAAGTTACGTTCCTGATTCGACCGGAACACGGTGGTGCCATGGACGTCTGCGAGGATCGGACGGGGGTTGCCATGACGACTGAAGGTTCTCAACACGTGGTCCAGCGACGACCTCGCGAAGGGTAAAAAGGGATTTTTACGTATTAACGAGCGGTCCGTGCATCCAGAGCTTGCAAGCAGACACGCGGAGAAGGAACGAGCGTCTCAAAGGAGCGGATCGTCGAGTGGGGTGTCTCAAAGGGGAGGAAAGGAACGTATGGGAAACACTTCGCTCCTTTTACGTCCTTCTGCTCCTTTTTTACGAGTTTCGCCGTCTCGAGATGTTAATTTGCTTCACGGGGCTGGCTAATTGTAGCCAGTCTGCAGTTAGGGGTGGTCCGGGGTTGCATTCTCTGCTTTTAACAGGAGACTATAATAATGCGCGGATGAGTTTTACGACTTGGTTTTATGAACTTCTTTAACGGGTTCTTGTACTGAGAACTGCACCCGTGAAAGAGGTAAATTTTTAACTTATGAAACATTATCTACGTACTGGTATGAACATATTAAATATGAAACATTATTTATTATATTTTTAACGAAATTGTCAAAGTATCTTATATGTACGATATAGAAAACACATACTTGAAGAGTTAATTTTTTTAGAAACGGGGTAGTTTACAAGAGCATTCTTTTAAAAAATTCATCTACAATTTCTATCCATAATTTAAAATTCCATGTACAAATTCTAAGAGTGCAATATTTAGCTTCTATAATTGTAAAACTATTATAAACAAAAGTATGGTCTCCAACCCTTAACCCAGTTGCTAAAGATTCGATGAACCGCATATTGCAACGCTCGCGATAAGAATTGATAATCCACATGCCCCACGGGTCCTATTTATACCCCAAATCGTTGAATCATTATTCGATTCATTGCTCTCGGATGACGCGGGTCAGAGGTCACGGAACTCTCTCGAATAGCTCTCAATTTTCGAGGGTTTATATTCGGTTGGCTGTTTTCGGTGCATGTTTCCCGTCTAATTAAATCGATACACCGGAAACCAGCCGCCACGTGCGAGCCAGTGAAAACTCTTCGAGCAGTCAATTAATCCGCGCAGCGAAATTAGTCAATGACGTCCGGGTGCGATCGATACGTCGCGACGAAACAATTCGTCTCTCATATCGTATGATAGAACGAGGTAGACATTTTTCAACGATGATTTATGCCAGCTGTCATCGATTTCGAACACTGTTGACGTCTCGTTTA
The DNA here is from genome assembly GCA_945859595.2 of Megachile willughbiella. Lineage (NCBI taxonomy): Eukaryota > Metazoa > Arthropoda > Insecta > Hymenoptera > Megachilidae > Megachile > Megachile willughbiella. The sequence continues at coordinate 9,609,893 of OX243807.1, forward strand.
CTAAAAATTTATGAATGAACCTCCTACGAACATTAAGGGTAGCTATGTTATGGTTGGGGACTGAGGACATTATGACTAGGGACATTACTGAAAGATTGTGGGGCACATTGTGAGCTGGAATATTAATCAAGGAGCAATTATGCTAAATATGATCATTGAAATATACATATAAATAATATGGAGCACATATACGTACATGGAAGTACACGTACATGTATGTATGTATAAAAATATTTAATTATACTGGAATTCAACATCCCAATTATTTTCTACCCAATTTTATCTAATTGAAGCTGTCAAATTAATAGCTATGAAATGTTGAATAAAACTTGTAAATCGTATTATTTAATTTTGAACGTAGCACGAAATTAGATGGGAGTTGAATCGTTCACACCGGGGGACAAAATGTTTCGCAAATTTCACGAGAGTTGCTTTAATCGATGGAGCAGAATGGTATACGGTCCTGAGAGTCGAGACAAGGTCCGAGACAGACCGTTCATCTGTCAAACGCAGAGGACAATAAAGTGCAGAACACACAGGGGTGGTTGGGGGTGGCAGCCAACAACTTTGCATACGTCAACGCCCCTCTGCTTCGATATTCAACGAGGGATAGCGACAAAGTTTGCTCGAAATAATATCATTTGATGCTTTCAAGTTAAAATGAGTCCTGGCAATTTATTCTTACAATTCTAACACAGCTAAACGCTTTAAAATCCAATATAATCATATTGAGTTAGAATAATTATAACTCATTGTAATAATTATAACTCATTGCAATAATTATTATAAGTCATACAATTCAAGAAAACTTAGCGCACAATTGTGGTAAAGTAATAATTATCAAGACGCCATTAAGTCGTACAGCTGAAATAGTTGCATATCAAGCATTCGCGCCGAGATCGCGGAATTAACGTTGAATTAACGATGTCTCGAGTATCCGCTAATTATACCGATAATCCTTACTCGTGTAAAGCGTTCCGAAGCCCATCCAAACGACGCTGTACTTAATTAATGCTCTCATTAGAGTCCCAAAAGTCTCCCTAATGACCTCTTTTTACGAGCACGCCTCGAATACAAACCTTTCATTTTGTTTTCCTTTTTCATTCTTCCGAGCGTTCCACCAATTTGTTTATGACCTGGTTCGTGATGAGGTCGACCGCCTCGAACAAAAAGCCCCGGGCACATTTTTAATTCTAATGAGGATGTTTCTAATTTTGTGTTAAAACTTGGCGGTGTTGTGCTGCGTTAGATTAGCTTGACACGTGTCAGATTACTACACGTTAGGTTACTACGCGTTAGATTACTGCACGTTACATTACTACAAGTTAAATTACTACACGTTAGATAACTACACGTTTGGTTTCTACGCGTTAGATTACTACACGTTAGATAACTATACGTTAGATTACTACACGTTAGATTACCACGCGTTAGATAACTACACGTTAGGTTTCTACTTTGGGAATAAAAATTTGATCTAAGTAAATATTTAGAAAATATTTAACCAGCTAGAGAAATAACTAAATGATTAAATAATGGTTTGAAATTTTACTCTGCAAGTTCTTTGAATAAACCCTGATGTCTACCAATATCCTAGCATCCAAATTGGCCTCTCGGTATATAACCACGTCGGCATATGAATTCCTACGGTGAAACTTGTTTCGCGATTTCTGCTCATCTACCCGACGGAAATTACATCAGTTAGATCCCTGTTTACAAAGCTACATTGTCCTCTTACGTGGAGTAGGTACTTCAGTACGCTACGGAAAATTTATCTGCGAGTTTCTAAGCGATTACCTGTACGAGAGTGCTCTGAAACGGAGCGTAGGTAACGAGAACCAGCGGTTCTCTCATACAGCGTAGCTTCACAACACCGAATTGGATCGCCCAACCACTTTTGTACCTCTTCTTCCTTCACGACCTTCTTCCTCCGATTCGAAACGATTCTCGTGGCTGTTTCGCTTTCACGGTAAATGAAACGGAAGAAACCCGCCGTCCGAAGCACTGGTTGAGAGGAGAATCTTGTTTGACGCACTGATTATTACGCTTTTGATACTCGAAATTTTCGGTCTTCAAACTTGGTGGAACTTGAGATTCAGTAGATTCTATTCTTGTGGAATAAGATTAACAGTAATACAAGATCTGATGTGAAATATGTGACTGATTTTTAACTTTGCAAAATGTTTACTTTAAACTATTTATAATAAAATTTATTGCAAATGTTAATTTTGATTGCTACGTAATATATTTGTTCTGTAAAATAATTCCATAGCCGTCATACTATATAAGTTAAGTGATAAAGTAGTTGAATGTGATTTATGTGCTATACAATAAAATTATAAACATTTGCTTCGTTATTATGAAGGCTTGTACTGACGACGGGAGTATTAATTGACACGCTAACCACGTGAAAGCATCTCGAAGTCACGTTGCCTAATTTGTCTCTAGAAATTCGAACGGGCGGTTAATTAGTGAAAGGTAACTAAACAGAATGCTCTGTTTTCTCTTTGTTACAGGAGCGACGTCTTCCTGGAACCGTATCTGCAACAGCATGGAACCGTTCAGGTTGTCAGCTCACCTAGTACGCCTCCGCCAAATCCGCTTCAGCATCATCAGCTTACGCAGCTACATCATGTACAGGTGAGTCGAATCATCTTGTCAATCCACAAGAAAATTTATACACCCTGTATACACATGGAAAATGCAAAACGTTTGCTTACAGAAATGCATCAATTTTGTTTGCAAAATTGCATCAAATTTTTTTGTAAAATTACATTAAGAAATATATGTGAATTTCTTTATAGAAGCATATTAAAAAATGTACATCAAAAACTGTGTCAGTTTACTTATAGAAATAAATTTAAAAATGTATCAATTTATTAATAAAAATGCAAATCCAAGAATGTGTCATAGACAAAGTTACATAAATTTGTAGGAATATGTGCAGCAATGTATATGAAAATGTATATGCCGACAATTAGGGATGGATTGCACGGTGTACACCATAATTTAGTCCCACCCCGTTTGTAAAACGTTGAAAGCATCGAATCATTGGAAAATCGCAACCCTAACGGAATACTTTCTGCGGCGAGCAATTAAGGGATTCGCAATTAGCTGCAAGGGTGTTCAGCACGCGTTGCACGTCCTCGTTTAATCCGTTTAACCCGAAATGCCGTTGTGTGTCAGTCTGCATTTCAAATTAAATTACACTCGAAACTCTGGCACGCGGTGAACCCCTTTGCAAATCCTCTTCGAACCCCCCAATCGTACCCCCACTGCACTCTTGCTGGAGAAATGGTGATGTGGGAAAAATCGAAAATGTGTAGTGCATTATTTTAGATACGTTCACAACTCAATTCAAAGGAGAATTAAACTTATTTATTAATAAAAATGAGATAGTATAGTCATGGTAGGCTCGTAGGATGTAGTGTCGTATGATCTTTCGACGTCAAGTCAAATTACGTGGCGTACATGGTGGGATGGGTGACCGCTTTGGGGTCCTGCCAAGAGAAAAAATTTAGGGGGGACAAGTTTTTTCATCATTTTTCCTCGATAATTAGGTTTGCGACATTAATTAGATATGGATTTTAGGGATTTATAGAGGAAAAGTGTGTTTCTGGGGATTTTAGAGTAACAAAGTTTCTATAGGGACACATCCTATAGTAGACATGGGGAAAAAGAGGCTAGGGAATTAAACATGATTTCTCTTCTCCCTTTTAGGGTTTACTAGGGACTACTACGAATCAATCCTAGTGTTGGAATCTAGGGAATCTAGGTTTGTGAGTAAGAAAATGAGATAGGACGTGTGAATCCTTTCGTAGAGGACCAGGGGCCTCTAGGGAATTCCTGGTGATTATTAGAAGGGAATTAGAGAGATGAAAAGAAGTCTTATAGGTGCAAATCCCGTAGGAATTTTAGGATTAGAAATTATACAACAAATATAATAATAAATCTTACATAATCTATGAGTAGCTGTATACATAAAATATTAGTATTGCCAGAATTCAAATAAAACACCATAAGTTAGTTACTAAAAGGTACACCTATCAAATCTAGTTACACAAATGAGTTTCAGTATTATAGCAATTGCAATCTCGAAACTCTGCCCGCAGATAATCAATAAACGGTAAACGACGCGTTCGCACAAAAGAAATAAATCAAATCGGTCATCGATTAAGGCTCTCCCACCTTTCACCAGTTTCAAATAATCCCAGGATCCCCCCCTAAATCCCGCCGGTAAAAAGTGTGAAAAGGGTCGCGCGAAACGGATATCGTTGGTCTCTATCGTTTTCATTGATGCGACTCGGACGACTGACGAATCGTGGAAAAAAAGTTACGAAAGAAGAGGTAGGGTAGAAAAAAGGGGCAGATCGATCAGCATCGATCAACAGAGAGAAACGCGCTTTGTCAGACAGGAACGGAGGTAGGTGAAACGCGCTTCCTGTGACGATTTGCTGTTTTGCGGCTAATCGTTTGACGATTATCCACGGTAGAGTTTGCATAAGCTTCGTCAGCTCGGTGGGAAACAAGGGAAAAAGAAAAATTAGGGGGACTTCCGTGTAATCAGCGACGATTTAATTGCTGGATTCAAACGTGCACGTTCAATTATTGCAATTGATGTATGTTTCAATCCGTAAAATTGTGGAGATTTGGTGAAATCGGGGAGTTTAAAAGTGTGGGGAGAATTTGGGAATTTTAGGGATTTGAAATATTGGGAATTTAGGAATTTTAGGAGTTTGAGAATTGGGGAATTTAGGGATTGGGAAATTAGGGATTTGGGAATTTAGGGATTGGGAAATTAGGGATTTGGGAATTTAGGGATTTGGGAATTTAGAAATTTAGGGATTTAGGGATTTAGGGATTTGGGAATTTGAGTAAGTGGGGAAATTAGGAAGTGGAAAGTTAGGAAGTGGAAAGTTAGGAAGTGGGAAATTGGGGATGTGGAAATGTAGAAATTTGCAAATGTAAGAATTTGGGAAAGTAGGAAGTGGGAAATTGGGGATTTGGAAATTTTGTGATTTGGGGATTTAGGAGTTTGGGAATTAGAGGTTTTGTATATGTGGAAATTTGGGAATTTAGGAATTTGGAAATTGAGAAGTTTAGTAATTTAGTTGTACAAATTTAAAAATTTAAAGAGTTTCCCCAGATAAAAACTAGAGAATTTAAATATCTAACTTAGGAATTTCATGAAATTAAAGGATAGGAAATTATTAAATTTACAAACTTACAAATCTGCAAACTTTGTACCTAAAAATTAAAAAATTTCTGATAAAAGTTACAAAGCATAAATCCTCATATATTCAGCATCGAAAGGGAAACATTTGGTATAATTTTCCCAGAACACAGCCAGCCAGTTAGCCCCGTTAATTCCAATCCATTGCTTAATCTCGAACCCCACGTTCCTTTTTGTGTGGCGTTAAGCCGTTTGCTAGCCAATTCTGACCACAGTTCGTAAACGAGTAGACAAAGTCACACGATTTACAATCGCCCAACGAATATGGAAATTTTGCTCCCTTAAGCCGTAATTCCATGGGGGTGTAAATCCTGCTCGATCGTCACACAATATACTCTAATGCGGCATTATAACACCGCGTCGAGAATGGGTGCACTGGTTATCTCAATTTGCAGCCAATTCCCGACCATCGTTTATTTAGTCATCCTTTAATCGTACCTCTATCAGCTATTTTTTCTCATTTTACACCCTCGTTCTTTTTCTCTTTAATTATCTCTACTGTTCGATACCTTTTATGGTCTGTAGGTTATAAATTATGTAGATTAAAATGTCTTTGAAATATTTGTAAATGAATTTATTAATTGTGAATGGAAATGGGGTTGGAAAATTTGGGGTGGATTGGATAAAATTAAAAATATTCAGAAATGGATTGTGACAATTTTTGTTTTTGTAAATGAACAGATTATTACAATCAACATGGTAATAAAATATTGTGGTTAATAATGTTTTATAAAGTGATGTAAACCACCCCTTAATTGTTTAGATATTATTACATTCACTCTTGATTATTACAGTTCAACCTTGATTATTGAAATGTTACTTCAACCCACCCCTAATTGTTAAAATATTATTATAACCCACCCCTAATTGCTAAAATATTATTACAGCTCACCCCCTTTTCTAATATTATTACAACCCTTAATAAATTATTAGAATGTTATTATCTTTCCACAGTGATTCAAGCGTTACAACCCACCCCTAATTACTAAAATGTTTCAACCCACAAAGGAGGTCTCCTTTGAAGAATGTCTCTCCATATTTTGTAAAAATATGAAAACTGATCGATTAATTTTGTAATTTCAGAGCGAGGAGTCGCTATCCTCGGAAGGTTCGGCCACCTCGGCTGGATCTTCGGGCACCACAGAAGATTCTGGCAGCGAGGTCGCCTGTGACATCACTCTGATCGAGAGGCTTATACGCTCTCATCCGATCTGGTTCCTTCCTGGCATCCAAAGGGCCGGTGCTTTCCACTTGTTGCAAGGCAAAGAGGAAGGGGTGAGTGCACTCGAACGAATCGATTAGGCGTAAGAAAATTGCGAGCTAAAGCCGGCTCTCTAGCCAACTTTTCTTTCTGGTAAGGGGGTTAAAAGCGTATCCTCCTGGAAAATTATCCAACACTTTCCGCTCTGGATTTTCTCACGCGAAAGCCTTTCACCTGGCAAGACCTAGTTTTCAAATCCTTCAGATAAAATGTTCCTTCCGAATGAAAATTTCTCGAAAAACGAACAGCAAAATCGACATAATCATTTCATTGATTTGATGCTTCCACCGATTATGTTCAGAGCCTGCTCAAGTGGATCTTGATCAATCTCCCTCCAAGAGACACTTGACCCGATCGCGATTCGATCTGGAGTCGTTACTCCATCTTGTCTAAGTCTTTAATTTTTCATAAGCCTTTATCTTGATCTCGTTTTCGGTCCTTTCGATAAAGCCTCTTGACCCTGCTACCGTACAGCCTTTATCTTCTTCAGAGGTAGACCTGATTCCATCTTGATACAATTCGGAGAGGATCTTGACCCGGTTCTTCTGCACGAACCTCTCGTACACCATCGATCCGCTTTTCGAACAGACTTCATTCCTTCTTGACACGCTACTCGAGCAATTCGAACGCGTTTGCTTTGTACATTTCACGGGAAAACTGACAACTCGGTTTCGAAATCAAAAGATTTTCGAGATTGTGCTGGAGGAATTAAATAAACCCTGTATTTGGATCTTGAATCCATGGACATTTCATTTGGATCATTGGACATTTGATACTGTATCTACTGTTAAATGAATATAATCTTATATTTGTTCATTATGAATCTTAGCACAAGGTTTATGGAGCATCTTATGATTTTTATGAAGTCATCCTAGATTCCACATTTTAATTACATAAATTTTTAAGCTGATTTTGCTAAAATATTTTCTCGAGATGTCACGATGAAGAATAATTATACAGGGTGTCTCACAATTAGTGTCCCGGAAAGGGGTTGTAGAGGACGTAATTGTGAACAACTGCCTTTGCAAAAATAGGGGTTGAAGCTCCATTTTCAAGTATTAAGTTATTCAAAATTACCTTGTAGAACAATCCCTTTTCAGGATGTACACTAGTTGTGAAACACTCTGTATACTTTATACTGCATCCCTTATTTATCATTGTGCCTTACCTTCAATGAAAAAATAACATCGGACGTCCACAACCCTTAGATACTCTTCTGTATTCAAATATTAAAATTGCAAAGTTTGAAAATGTCCCCACATCAACTTTTTATTTCAACCATCAACTTTCTCTCTTATTAATACTCAATTAAGTCACATAGATTTATAAAACACTTCATAATGCTCTTTCCTAAAGTCCTTATATTCTGAAACGTGTGAATCGTTAACGGTGTCTGTGACCCTTCGTCTGGGGAGCAATTTTGCGGAGACTTTCGGTCCACGATCGGGACATTTAGGGCACGCAGGGACAATTAGCCTTCGAATTACGCCATCACGACGATGCTATCGTTCACGGATGGCCGCCAGATCGAGCGTGGCCAAGGTATCTGCGAACTCATCGACCATTTGGCAAGCTGCAACCCCGGCTTAATATGCGGTAAATGCAAACGACGGACGGTGTCCCGACGAAATACGACTGCCTAAGCTTCTGGCGGCATTCCAAACCGCGATCTAGTTGGAAATACGCATAACAAGTGGCATTGTTAGCGTGGTGGCCTGGTAAAAGTCCTCCCTAAGTCGCCCGTCTCCGTTTTTCCGCCATTGCGAACTTCGCGCGTGGGACGTATTTGTCCGAAACTGCTACGTTTATTTTTTCTGCAGGAAGCTGTTAGGCTACATTTTTTTATGGTACGTCGTCGGTGTTGGCTTGATCCGATTTGTTAATCTTGGTATGGAAACAACACCTGAAATTGGCAAAATTATTTGAAAATGTATAGATTTGAAAGTTTGGAGATGTAGGATGTTTAAGAATTTTGCAGTTAGATGTAGAAATGGATGTCTCGGAATCTTGCAATTTGATGATTCAGAAATGAAGGAAGTTTGTAAATTTTGCAATTTGACAATAGTTAAAAAATTCTCAAACCAAAAAAATTCCTCTCTCAGCACCGAATAATTCTAAACATCCCGACCTCGATATTAAAAAAAATCATCCCTCTGCAATTCGCACGTCAGTGAGCAGGAATACATCTCCCTGTTTCAAAACGCAACAATTTCAACAGAAAATGTACAAGTCTGGGAATACTCTGACGTTTTGTTCGAGTACAGTGTATTTTTTCCGCGGAGCAAGTGAAAGGGGTTGGAAGGGGGTTGCACGGAGCAGTGTAATCAGTAGAACGGCTGCGAACGAGCCGTAGCATTGTGGTGGCATTGTTTTCCCGCCGCTTCATTGTTTTCCAGCTTTGTTAATCGTCGCACACCCCCTTCAACCCCCTGGCAAATTGCACGAGCCGAAAAACAATGTCGTTCGCAATTACTTCTCCATAGACGAGACACTCACCCCTCCGCTGCGAAACGTGGCTGGTGATTGCTCGAAACTCTGCGTTGTGCGTTCGTTTGAGGGTTGTATCGAGAAACAGTCGATACGAGACGTGCGGGGGAATTCTATGAAAATCATGGTGGATACAGTGATCTTTGTTTTGGGGGTTGAAACGAACTTACGGTTTTAGTTTGTTTCGGGGGTAAAATGTGTAGGTAGAACTTAGTGATAATAGTACAATTTTTTATTTTTATCAATATTTGACACTAGATTTACGGAACCCGTCAAAATGACGGGTCATACGTCTTTTACTTGAAATGACAAAACTTATTAAGAAATTTTTGTAAAAATGTATGTTAACTTTCGTCAAGCTAAAGAATCAATGTCTTAGGTAGTTCACATATCATCCTCAATTTATTTGTTTTTCTACTTTCAGTTCAAATTTAAATATAAATGATCATAAGCGTCCGTAAACCTAGTGTTAAAGAGGATTTTATTATAATTGTATGGGGGTGGATGTTGGAGTCAAATTCTGGTTGGAAGTTGTATTGGGTATATTTTTACATCATATGTTATGATAATGTGTGATATAATTGTTCAGAAAAGGGTGTTTATTATGGAATAATCTCTCCCTGTTAAGTCCTATAAAATCAAATATAATCGGAACTAATATAAAATTCTAGAAATTCGATAACTCAGAATTTGAGAATCAGAAATCTTGAGAAAGAAGTTCTATAATTTGAGAATTTGTAAATTTAGAAATCCTGATATTTGAAAATTTGTGAAAGTAAAACTTGCGAAAGTAGAAATTTGGAAATCTTTGAACTTGAATTATGGTAGAATATTTCGATAATTTCGTATAATAATAAATAGCAACCTTAATTTGTACAAATCAACATAAATTTTTGTATAAACTTTCAAGTTACAAAAGTTTGAATCGATCGACGAAGTAATCGATTTAATCGTCTCGTTTTACAGAACTTCGTGGTTCGACAATCGAGTCAGAGCGACACGATGGCTCTGTCGGTAAGGTTGCCTCCCGGAAAAGGGCCATATATCGAACACTACCTGATCCAAGCCAACAAGGGGAAGTTGAGCTTGGAAACTAGCGAGAACAGGTTCGACAACATCCCCTCGTTAATCGCCCACTATTCTCAGTGCTGGTAAGTGCTTTCTATTAACTCGCGCATCTCTTCCCGTTTACGTACATGTTCGTGTTGCATAATTACATTTTATTGGTTTAATAACGCTGGCCCATAAATCGTTATCTAGAAATGTGTACAAGATTATAAGATACATAGGAAGTTCAACATTCTTCCGTTTTATTTCGCCGTAATCGAGGGTTAGAAGAAAATGATATCATCGGGTTCTCTGGAATTATAAATTGACATGCGAAGTCACTTGTGAGTCATTATTATTTGCATATGATACGCAAATTCTTGGGCAGATATTTGTATAGTCTGAAACACTTGGTATTATTGATTTTTAGCTGGTTTATCCCTAGTAATCCCCATTATCTAAAATTACTATTATAATATTTAAATACTGTTATAAATTTAGTAAAAATTAAATTTTATAAAAATACAAAAATTCTAAATTATCCATACGACAAGACTTATAAGCTAAATTATCCACCTATTAAAATTCTAAATTACTCCATAAAATTATAAAAATTCTAAATTATCCACCAAATTATAAAAATTCCAAACTAAATATAAATGTTGATTCAGCTAACAAAATAAATAGCTGCACCCAGCTTCAGAAAAATTTGATAATTTATACGATTCGTCATAATTAAAGCGTCGACTCGTTCGAAAAATGATAGATAACGTTATTTCAAGAATTATTAAGAGTGACGCGGCGATAATTAAGCAGAGACTACCGTGTACCGCGAGCAGGTGTCACGAAGATGAAGCTGAGCGTTCCCTGTAGCTTAATTTATCAAACTTCTCCGTCACGGAAGTGACGTGGTACGATATAAACTCAGCGAGCCGAACGAGGTGAAAGTCGAGCGTTTAATCGTGGCGGGAGATAATTTAGGCGACGCTGGAAAGCGCGAACGCGCTATTAAGCCCCGGTTTTCGCGATAATCCGTGCTGTGTTGCGTTTTTTTCCACGTTTAATGGGCTCGATTAATGATTCATGAGCGTTTCCGATCGTTTAACGTTTTACCGAACGCGTGACGTTATGGGCTACCGATAACCTGACTTGTTGCCAGTTGATCCCGCCATTTTATGTTCCATGTTTCATGTAACTGTCCCCAGAACGCTTAATATTCGACACAAAATTCCAAATGCAAAATATTTTTATGTAGTCTATAGAATTCATCGTTTCATTATGATTAATCATGGAAGATTTATTTTATTGAAAGAGAAAGGACAGTTTAATAAATCGGTTGTGTTACTAGGAAGCAGGAAGAATTCGCGCGTGAATTTGTTCTGCTATTATAAGGCAATTATAACAATTCTATTCTCTTAGATAATTTATTATACTCCAAGATGAATATTAATATATGAATAGTGCAATTTTATTAATACGAGATAAATAATTTATTTGAGAAAGTTGAAATCCATCCACAGAATTTAAAAAAGAGAATTGTAAATGAAATATTTAGCAAAGTAATGTATTATAAAGAAGTAATGAATACAATTGTAATGAGACATCGGACAAAGTTATTTGAATGACAAAAATTTTGTCGAAGATGAAGTAGTTCCTTAGAAGTCTTACTTTTCTTCATGTTTTATTGCTCTTCGCGTGTACATTTATCTTCGTCACGGTGAGTAAATCAATGACTGTCTGACTAGTTTGTTTTCCCTTGAACGAACAGCGACGAATTGCCAGTTCAATTGACACTGCCAAGGGCGATGCGTGAAGCCAAGAATAGGCAGCAACTCTCCTCCCTGGCTCTTCTGGGTCAGGAATTCTGGAGATACCCGATGGCGAACCCGAAACCGCCTGAAAGCAGCAGCAGCAATTCGTCCAGCTTAAGTAGTTTTCGTGGGGGTAAGTTCATGAAGATATAATCATTAACTAAAAAAATTCTTTAAAAAGAATGATGAGCAAATTTGCAACTAAGTCTTATAGTGATCACATTTTTGTAACATAAAACACTATGTTGCAAATAAATAGCAATTTTGGTATGTAAAGTGTTATTTTGGAATTTTTTATTAATAGTAGACCCTTTGTTTGCAGGTAACAATAATCTCAATAACAATAATAACAATAATGTTCATACACCGACGACGGAGAGCATCGTGCTAAATCTTGCACCAATATCGTCGCATGATACACGTAAGTATTCAAGTATTCAGAGAAAGAATCTTGGGAATCTTGGAGGTGTACACGATTTAATTTGACGTGATCCAACTCCAAATGGTCCAACTCAACGCAACCCACTTCTACATGACCCAACTCCACATGATCCAACTCGGCACAATCCAACTCCACATGATCCAACTCGACGCGATCTAACTCAACATACCCCAACTCGACACAATCCAACTCCACATGATCCAACTCCACATGGTCCAACTCAACGCAACCCACTTCTACATGACCCAACTCCACATGATCCAACTCGGCACAATCCAACTCCACATGATCCAACTCGACGCGATCTAACTCAACATACCCCAACTCGACACAATCCAACTCCACATGATCCAACTCGACGCGATCCAACTCGGCAGAATCCAACTCCACATAATCCAACTCGGCACCATCCAACTCGGCACAATCCAACTCGACACAATCCAACTCCACATGATCCAACTCGACACGATCCATCTCGACGCACCCCAACTCGACACAATCCAACTCCACATGACCCAACTCGACGCGATCCAACTCGACACAATCCAACTCCACATAATTCAACTCGACGCGATCCAACTCGACGCACCCCAACTCGACACAATCCAACTCCACATAATCCAACTCGACACAATCCAATACATGTTCCAATTCATCACAGTGCAACTCCACATGACCCAACTCCCCAAAATCCAACCCAACATGATAAAACGCAACACTATCCAACTAACCCCAATCCAGCTGAACGCAATCTCACTCTCAGTTACCAGCATCTCATACCATGTCCAAAACCTTGAAACCCCACCCCAAAATTCCAATTGCCAAAACCTCTACACTCCCTTCAAATAGCACCCATCCATCACCATCAGAATAAAACGAGTCCGCAGTCATCGAGTCCGTACCAAGAACGCGTTTCAACCATCTCACCCACGCCGAAAATAATTCATCACCCCTTATTTTCGTTCGCAGGAAGCTCGTCGCCGACGACGGTCGTCACGACGTTCGCGTCGTCGTTGCCTCGTCAGCCTCGACCGACGCCGCCCAACACTCTGAACCTGACGACGTTCAACGAGCCTCTGGACGTGAAGAAAGAGAAGATCTCTCCTGCAGACAAGCTTTCGCAGAAGCTAATCTCTCCAAACTTGGTCCAAAGCGTTCGTTGCCCGTCGCCAGTGGTCCACAACGTGGAGAGCAACGTGTTGAGCCCTGTCCAGGACACCAGGATCAGTTTCGATACTAAGAACTCCGCCGAGACATCGAAGTCGACGGTCATCGAGCTATCCAGGACCAGATTCTCTTCTGTCAGCACTTCCACGTCTAATTTCCATCAGAATGTCTCGACGTTTAACAATCTGTCGTGCACCACGTCGCCAGTGTTGCCGGAGATCAGGAACATCATCGCTGAGAATCATTCGATTGGACAGAACGTGAAGACTCCACCACCTCCGCCTCCCAGGTGGGCCAAACCGGGGATCGGTCAGACACAGAATAACTTCATGGTGACCACCACGGTGACGTTCAATGTGAATCAGGCGAATGACGTCAGCAGCTCCCAGGTGAGTGGGTGTTGGATCAGGTGATCGAGGATTAGAGGCACCACGTAGACTGCATAGAATGATCACAATAGGCCTGGGGTCAATGTATCTGGAGAGCATTTATTGAATATTGTTGGGATGTTGAAATGTAGAAAGTCATGTGATTCATGCAAGAACTACGATAGATTTTTCGTTCATATGTGGATGATCAATACTTGGAGCAAGTCAAAGATCTTTTAACCATGTTGTTATGGTATGGTTTCATATTTTGAGGATGCAGCTTACTTCTATTACAGACACCCTGTATAGCTTGTTATATCTATGGTGTTTTGTGTGGACCTATGCCAGGTCTATTCATCAGATATTCTGATGATTTAAGATGCTGTAGTTTGCCACAAAGTGTGCTTCAAAACAAGATTCAGATAGATAGTAACATAAATAGGTGAAGATCCCTAGTACTTCACATAGACTTTAATATGATCCTGAGTTAGGTTTGGATTAGGGTATCACTGAGTTACATGTGTATCAACTTCATTGCTAAAACTAGTATTCCTAACCAGTTCGATGCTAGTCAAGATTTCTGTAAACTTGAACAAGTGTACCTTCAGTTCAACCTCATATCCAGATACATTTGACTGAAACTAACCAAATGTAACTCTTCACCAATTACATCTGATATCTAATCCATGCATCTGATTTTTGATTACAGCAGAATACTCCATCGGACCCAAACACGTCGCTGCTGAGTCCACAAAGCGCTACCTCGAACAAGTCCCTGACCTCAAACTTCTCGGTGAAGTCTCCCCTGTCTCCGACAACCCCGGTCCTCTCCCCACTGTCGAAGCTAGTCCCAAACACCGGAGCGAAGACTCCCAACGTCCTCTCGCCGACCACGCCATCGAGTACAAGCAAATCGAAGCGGAGACGCGACCGGGAAGCCCGGAAGAACTCGCAGCACTACCAGGAATCGGACATCCTGGAGTCGTACTATCGTAGCTCACCCGGGGACAAGATTTCGGACTACGAGGACATCTGGAACACGACCGACCAGTCGAACCAGTCGACCTGGTCGCCGAACGACAAACTGGCGAGGAACGACGGCCCAGCGAATCCTCAGGACCGGCTGAGGAACTCGAACGACCGGCTGATGGTTCAGGAGAGACAGGTGAATCCGGCCGAGAGGAACTTCAACGAGCGATTACCCACGAACGAGCAGCTGATCGTGAGGAACGACAGGATGATCGTCAGGAATGACAAGTCCATCGGCAACGAGAAACTGAGTTATAAGGAGATCACCAGCCCCGAGTTCAGCAGCTTCAAACCTGTCCAGGAGCCGAAGCCGACGGAACAAAGCAACGGGTCGCCGGAGGAAACGGGAATGGGAAGGAGACCTGATCTATTGTCACGAGTTTGTGAGTAGTTGCTGCTAGAGTATCACGTTTATAAAGTATCAAGTTCAGTTGGAGTTAGTGTGCTGAGGTTTCCTTTGTTCTTTGTCCTAAAGGTGGAAAGTGATCATGAATAATTTTTGGTTGAACTGTTTTACAAGTTAGATTACTTGATCAGCAGTGCTTGGTAGAGCTTGTCACTTACTGTCTCATGTTCTTACCTCTTCATGTTCTGTGTTTATTTCATCATATTTTGTACCTACTTCCTCATGTTCCATGTCTATCTCCTCATATTTTGTGTCTACCTATTCATATTCTGTCTGTACTTCATGTTCTGTTTCTACCTCTTCATGTTCTACGTCTACACGCTCTGTGTTTACCTCTTTAACAATTTGCAAAGTGACAAGAATGATCATTTTCTGCCTTTGTGACAAAGTTACACTAACCTAGTCAAAGGTGCCGCAACAGGTTCCTATAAATAGAGATTCCCGGTTCTCTTCGGCATCTAAATTAGTTCTAACACGAAGTATCTCATCCAAACAGGCAGTGCGAATTCCTTGAACAGTCCGAGCACAGTGACGCCTCCCAGAAACAAATTAGGCCTGATGCTGGCGAAATCAGAGAGCAACAGCCCACTGACACCGGAGTCCAAACAGGGTAGCCCGTTCTACGCGGAACCAGCGGACGCCATCGCTCAGAGCGCGGCGATTATACCCAGAAGACGACCCAGGAACAATCCGGCGACGAACAAATATCGACATAGCGAGCCAGGTTGGCTGCAGACACCGGTTGGCGGCAATCCTAATCAACTTCATCCGATCGACTGGGAGGAGACGGAGGAGGCTGAGGATAAAACGCCTTTGATCTCGTCCTCTGTGGACAACCTGGCCAAACGACTGAGCACCAAAGAGGTGAAGAAAATACCGCGGGCTAAGCCCGTACAACCACCAAAGATCAGGACGAAGGTGTTCAATGATACCTCGTGGGCTGTGGACTCCAGCTGGGAGTTTATTGGTAATCATTAAATTAAGATCCTCTTATAACACACCTTGAAGAGATTCACAAGCACTGTTCTATCCGCATTGCTATTTCTTGATGAGTTTAGTCCTGCAAGAGCCTTTTGGAAAGAGTTACAAATATTTAATCCTGGAGGTATTACGTTCTTAAACCAATCACAGGTACACTTAAGGTCGTTTATTCATTGAGTCTAACATGCTAGGTAACAGAGTAGGATATGCACGTATGTGTGAGATGTACATGTGATGGGCTCCTGTCGTACATTAGACGAGCGTGTATTAAGCGAGCATATAGTTTACTAGTATGAGTTTGAAATGTGGAATGTGATGACGTGTAACGAGTGATAACTCATCGCTGATAAGTTTCTGATCGATGTAGGCAACGAAGCAGACGACTGCGAGCCAGACTATGACTGTGATGCTGATTATGAGGGAGACAACGTGGCCAGGAAGTTTCCGGACGAGGAGTGCGACAGGGACGTTGTTGGGAACACTTTGACCGTTCAGAGTATCATCCTCCAACGGTAAGTTTGCTATTTGATACTTCTTTCGAGTGTAGGGATATAGGGACATCTTCCACAGTATAGGGATCCAAGGATCCACTCCTCAGTATAAGGATTTTAGAGTACAGAGATGTTATAGTTTAAAAATTTAGAAATATAAGGCTGTGGAAGTATATAGAATTTGGGAAATAGGGATCTAAATGTATAAAAGTCTAGAAACTATAACAACAATTGTTTGAACTATATAAATGTCCCAAAATATTTAAATCTTAAAGCATCTGGTATGTTCATTGTTCACATTCAAGTTTGCAAACTTGATTAAAATCTTATATCAGTTTGCGAACGAGATACAAAGATATTTGATTAAAATATAATGATATTTAACTGTAAAACAACTAATTTATAAAGTTGAAAGTGATTTGAGAGGTCAATTATTAAAAGTTATTGTTTCAATTCATATTTTCGCGCGCTTTTCGATAAAAGTACTGGTGGCGCCATCTCTCCTGCGAACAGGGTGAACTACACACTTTTGAAACTCTACTTTCGTTAGTTCCAACTTCCACCGCTAGATGGCAGGGCATTTTTTGGTCCATAAAATGCAATTTTTACGATTTTCGTTTCTGACGAGTTTAGGGCATTGTTATGAACTTATTTCGATTCCAATGAGATCCAAGAATGATTCCTACGCCCCAAAAGGGCATAAAAGTCGCTAATTTTAAGGAAAAACGCAAGTTTCTTTTTTGGTATTTGCACCTGGCACCGCTAGATGGCGCTAGTAGCAAATTCGTGGCCCTCTAGTGGTGGAAATAGGAACTAATGAAAGTAGAGTTTCAAAAGTGTGTAGTTCACCCTGTTCGCAGGAGAGATGGCGCCACCTGTACTTTTTCCAAAAAGCGCGCGAAAATATGAATTGAAACAATAACTTTTAATAGTCAGGCTTACAAATCACTTTTAATTTTATAAATTAATTACTCTGTAATCATCTGTCATCTCTTATATCTTCTTTACAGTTTAAATCACTTCTTTATTTAAAAATGCAAACTTGAATGTAATTATGAAAAAAAGTCTTTATCGTAAATTTATCAGTAATTTATTAGCGAATGAAGTAATTATACTTACTTTAACTTAATGCGAATAACGATATGTAAGAGATGTTTGGAACATGTTATGAAGTGGTTCATGAAGAATTTATTTAAAGATTCGTCGTTTATCAGTGTTTTATCAATTATTGCGCAGGTACCCAGAGTTATTGAAACCACCGGACACGTCGGAGTCGCTTTATAGCGACAGGAACTCCTCGTACGACAACGTGGAGAAGAGACACGAGAGGGAAGAGACGAACGACACCAGGAAGGACCAAACTTACGATTCTTCCGAGTGGGAAACACCTTTGGAGACAGACGAAAGCGACGTGGAGAGGATGAAGAGGAACAAAAGCTTCAAGGAACGCCTCGATCCCCTTCTCTGTAAGTTTATACCTGTCTCTTCCATTCTCTTTCTTGTCGGTTTAATATTATGCGTACAGGAAAAATTAATATTATGCAGATTTAATATTCTAATCATTATTATGCAAATTAAATTTTTTAATTAATTTTATATGTATTTCATATTATACTTAATGTTATGTTTATTTAATATTCTAATATTATGTATATTTAATGTTCTAATTATTATTCTCAATTTAATATTCTACTTAATATTTCGCACTTTGATATTCATCATCTATATATAAATAATTGAAAACCTTTAAGTAAGCAAATATTTAACTTTAATTAACATAAAATTATTTACTATTATCTAATTGTAGTTCTAGTCTTCGTGTAGCGATAAGTAGACTAATTTTTGATAAAATTACTACTTAATGAGTGTACGAGCACATTAAGGTCGTACACGTGGTCGATGTAATTGCGTTGAAACACAGTTAAAGATAACTCAATACGGTAAACTATCACAGACAAAAAGACTAGATGACAGAAAAATTATGTAGATCATTGTGACGTGGCACGACCTCGTTCGAGAGAATTGTTCGAACAAACACGGTCACGGTTTCTGTGCTCCGATTTCGACCGATTCTATCGTCCGCCATGATCTGTTTGGAATTATGCTAATGAATACTCTCGTTTCTTGTCTGCACTAACTGATAAGAGGATGAAGCTTATCCAGAGTTTCCAGCTGATTTGATGCTTGATCGATGCATTTATTCAAATATGATCGATAGAAAATGAAATGATAATTCTGATACAGTTTAATGTACCTTCAAAATATTTACACCTTTGATTATTTTTTTTGAAATGCGAGGAAAATTGCTGAAGTTTAAACTTTACATTAACACTTCATTTTTAACTTTTATAGTTTTAATTTTAAGCTTACTTTTAATTCTAACTTTTATAATTTCAATTTTACGCTTCATTTTAATTCTAACTTTTATAATTTCAATTTTAAGCTTAATTTTGATTTTAACTTGTATAGTGACAATTTCAATCTTAATTTTAATTCTAATTTTTATAATTTCAATTTTAATCTATTTCAAATTTATCTTGAATTTAAATGTAAAAGTCTTGCAAGAATTATTGAAGAAAGTAAATAAAAATTGTGGTATCAACGGTGGAACACTATAAAAAAATTGTCCACTGGTAATTTCGTAGGTCTCGAAAAATTGCAAGGAAACGGTGGAGTGGAATATTCCTTAGACTTTATTAAGAGTGCAATAAAGTCGGGAAACCTTGGGTAAAATTTTTGACCTGTCCCATGATGCCTTCCCCGTTATTAAATTTATACCTCAGGTATCTTCCGACGCCACGTTTGGACTTTCCCGTTAATTATTCGCGAAGGATCGTTTTCTTATTGTTCCATTTGTCGACAGAAAAAGTCAACGGCGTTAAAGGGTAGAAATTAAGTGGAACTTTTATATCCATTTGTCCCATGGAAAATTTCGACTTTTATTCTTGTTTCACCTCTTGAAATTCTATTTAATATTTTATGAAGATGAAAAATTGATTTTTGTCAAAAAAGAAATAGTAGTAGATGTAATAAAATTAAAAAATGTAACATTCATTAATATTTAAAAATTTTAAACAAAATAAAAGTGTTGGAACTCTTAAGATACTGGAGAAATTTTAATTAATTGATATACTTATCTTTGCTTTCATTTACAAAAATAGAAGAAATGTACATCTGTTTCACCCTTCCAAAGTGACGAAATTACAAATTTTGTTACAGAATGTAAATTAAAAATTTTTTTTAATACATGAACAAATAAGATATATTGTTATAATAAATTTCCTTGAATGTGAATAATATTTGTTCGTCCAACGCAAGAAACCGTATCAGAGTTAAAATTAACGCAACAGGCTACAACAAACTTGTAATAAACAAATAATACTCATCGATCAGAACAGAAATCTTTTGTCTTATCGTAAATGACGTATAAACGTAATACGACGCGGAAATCATTTTATTATCTCATCATTCACGAAGCAAATTGAAGAATTTTCGACAAAGAAACTCGCAGAACCGTAAAATCTCCTTCTTGTCAAAGTTTTATTATTAAATTTCGACTTTGCAATATTCTTTAAAATTCTGACTCTCGAACGGGAAATGAAAGAACAAAAATTTCTTCAATTTCCTCCAACATTGCTGTCGACGTACGTGCCAAGAATCATTTTCCAGCGACGCTCTGTTAAAAGAACTATTTCAGACGAGTTGATGAATTATGTCATGGTTCTACTAAAAATATTTCTTTTTCATGTAGGACAATATTGGAGAAGTCAAATTATTCTTAAAAATTGTTGTTTTTAGTAATGGAGGAAAGTTGGTGATGTCATTTATGTTTGAAGTAGAAAAGGAATTAAATAAGTAAAATTAATCTTTGTTAAAAATTGTTCTTTTTACTAACACAAGAAGATTAGTTACAGCACTGTTTATGTTCAAAATAAAAAATGAATAAAACAAGTAAAATTATTCTTCTCAAAAAATGTCTTCTCTCGTAACACGAACAGACTCATTGCAACATACTTTATTTTCAAAGTAAAACAGTAAATTAAACAAGTAAAATTCTTCTTAAAAATTGTTTCAATAACAAGTGCAGACTTGTTACAGCACTGCGAATGTAAAGTAAAAAAAGAAATTGAAGAAGTGAAATTGTTCTGGTTGAAAATTGTCCTTTCTAATAACGTGAGAAGGTTTAAATCGCGATGTACGGAAACAGGGGGCACTTAAGTTAATAGAAGTCGCAAACAAGTTGAAGAAACTTGTTCCCTCTTCCGGAATGCTCCCACGAATACGTAATACCATCTGGACCGTCTGCGAAGTTAGCAAGGTCTGCAGCCGCAACATCGAACCGATTGCTTTGTTCGTATCATCCACTTTTCATCGCGATGAGATCACGAGACACTGGGAAACAGAGACGCAAATGGTCGGAAATGAATGTCTCGAAATGAAGATTGCAAGATTTCGTTGTTTGGTAGAGATTGGGTTTGGGGCAAGAATTTGGGGGTAGGGAATTTAGGATTTTGGGGTTTTGGAGTTTTGGGATTTGGGGATTTGGAGTTTTAGCAGTTTGAGGTTTTGGGGTTTTGGAATTTGCAAATTTGGGATTTGGGGATTTGGAGTTTTGGAATTTGCAAATTTGAGATTTGGAGATTTGGAGTTTTAGGATTTTGGGGTTTTAGGGTTTTGGAATTTGCAAATTTGGGATTTGGGGACTTGAAGTTTTGGGATTTGCAAATTTGGGATTTAGGGATTTGGAGTTTTAGGATTTTGGGGTTTTGGGGTTTGGAATTTGCATATTTGGGATTTGGGGACTTGGAGTTTTGGGATTTGCAAATTTGGGATTTAGGGATTTGGAGTTTTAGGATTTTGGGGTTTAGGGTTTTGGAGTTTTGGGATTTTCAAATTTGGGATTTAGGAATTTGGAGTTTTGGGGTTTTGGAATTTGGGAATTTGGAGTTTTAGGATTTTGGGGTCTTCAAACTTTTGGAATTTGCAAATTTGGGATTTGGAGATTTCGAGTTTTAGGATTTTGGGGTCTTGAGACTTTTGGAATTTACGAAGTAGGGATTTGGGAATTTGGAAAATTTGATAATTTAGATATATGGAAATTTATAAATTTTAAAACTTAGTAATCGAGAAATTTGGGAATTCAGGAATTTGGGTAATACTGAAATCTACGAATTGAGAAATTTGAAGATTTGGAATTTGAGAAATATTGAAATTTTTAAATTAGAAATATTGGAACATATGGAAACTTGAAAAGTTATAAACTTGATAAATATACAAACTTAAAAAGTTAGAAATTTGACAAATATACAAACTTGAAAAGTTAGAAATTTGGCAAATATACAAACTTGAAAAGTTAGAAATTTGATAAATATACAAACTTAAAAATTGAAGAATCAAAAAATAAAAAAGTAGTGATCTCCAAATCTTCACATTAAAAAATTCTACCTTCAACAAATTAACACTGCAAAATATCTAAACTAGCGCCTCCCTACTAAAATTTCACAAAATTCACAGGACCCATGTCCCTAAAAGACCCTTTCCAACCATCCTACAAGGAGTGGAGGTCAGAAAAACCCAGACCTTCCCCCGGTCACAAAATTGCCCACAATTGCGGGCATTCGCCCCTCTACGATACTGCGTAGTGTACGAACGATAGCTCTACCTTTCACGATAACGCGTTCGACGATTTATTTAGTGTCAGACAATCGGTCGTCGGTGAAGCCTCGTGTCGAGTAGTCTTCTAATGAGCCTCGTGTTTGCATCGCATTAAAAAAATTCGGTGAAACGTTTTTAATGTCACGATCGATACTCTTGATCGAAAACTTTGACAACTAGAACTAAGGAGAATAACAAACTTTGTGAAGAAGTGATTTTTTTAATAATTCTCTTGTTCAGAATCAGTGAGACTTGATTAACAATTACTAGTTTTATTTCTTTCTTAAATTCTTAAATTCTTTTCTTGATCTAAGAAGAAATTTTGGATAATTTTTAGTGCAAAATTGAAGAAAAGGAAAATTGCAAATAATTTTAAGTGCATCAGTAATTGAACAGAAGAAAAATTGCTTTCTTAAAAATTTGGGTTATCAAAATAATTTAATGAAATTTTGTGCTTAACTGAAGAGAAATTAAATGAAGTATTACTGAATATTGTACATTCTGATATACAATATAGGAATAGTTTCAGTAATCGAAAGCTCTAACAAATTTGTTTTTATTTACTGAACTATCAAAAAGAAGCTACGACAGACGTTTTAATAAATTATTCATGAAATCACGTGAAGAAACTCCGTGTTTGACAGGTGATAATCCCAAACACGCTCCTGTCTGTTGCAAAGCGAACGACTTTAAGAAAGATAGGAGAAAAAACAAAGAGGACAAGAAGAGAAATCGTCGAAAACAAAAATTAAAAACGTTTTAAGTTAATTGTCTGTAGAAGTTCTAGTTGAATCTCATTTATTGTAGAAATCTTTCTTTCGTCAAGAATAATCTTTCTTCCATAAACTTTTGTTAAAAAATAATCTTTCTTCAATGAACTTTTTTTTAAAAATAATCGTTCTTTATTGAACTTTTTAAAATAATGGTGTTTCTTCAATGAATATCTTCGATCAGTAACTGAAGAGAGTATAATAATCTCATCTTCGAGGACTACGAGTGCAATCAGCAACCCTGAAACAATACTAATCGCGACTTTATCAATTCACGTTGGTGGCATTATCAAATACAAATGATTCAGGGTTAACTAGTAATAGTAGAAGATCGATTTATCGAGGAACTTTAGATTTGCGATAATTTTGAAGCTTCAACATTTCTATATACTGAAATTTTCAAATTTTTATATACTCCAAACTTGCAGGTCCACAAATTCTAAGACTTCCAAGTTCCTAAATCCCCAAATTTCCACACTGTCCAAACTTCTAAATTTCCAAAGTCTAAAATTTCCCAAACTCTCAAGTTTTCATATTCCTAAATCCCCAAATTATAAAATTTCCCAAATTCCTAAATCCCCAAATTCTAAATTTCCTAATCTCTCAATCCCCTAAACTCCTACATCCCCAAATTGTGAACTTTGTAAATTTCCACATTGTCCAAATTCCTAAATCTCCAAATTCTAAATTTCCCAAACTTTCAAACCTCCAAATTCTCAAATTTCCAAATTCTAAAATTTTCCAAACTCCTAAACCCCCAAACTCCAAAATTTCCAACCTCATAAATCCCCAAATTCTCAATTCTGCAAATTTCCAAATTCCTAAATCCCCAAATTCTATATCTCCCAAACTCTTAAGGCCCCAAATTCTAAATTTTCCAAACTCTCAAACCCCCAAATTTCCAAATTCTACAATTTCCCAAACTCCTAAATCCCCAAACTCTAAA
Organism: Megachile willughbiella; assembly: GCA_945859595.2. Lineage (NCBI taxonomy): Eukaryota > Metazoa > Arthropoda > Insecta > Hymenoptera > Megachilidae > Megachile > Megachile willughbiella. The sequence continues at coordinate 9,633,987 of OX243807.1, forward strand.
ATTTCCAACCTCCTAAATCCCCAAATTCTAAATTCTGCAAATTTCCAAATTCCTAAATCCCCAAATTCTATATCTCCCAAACTCTTAAGGCCCCAAATTCTAAATTTCCCAAACTCTCAAACCCCCAAATTTTCAAATTCTCAAATTCTAAAAATTCCTAAACCCCTAAGCCCCCAAGCTCTAAAATTTCCAACCTCATAAATCCCCAAATTCTAAATTCTGCAAATTTCCAAATTCCTAAATCCCCAAACTCTTAAGGCCCCAAATTCTAAATTTCCCAAACTCTCAAACCCCCAAATTTCCAAATTCTAAAAATTCCTAAACTCCTAAGCCCTCAAACTCTAAAATTTCCAACCTCCTAAATCCCCAAATTCTAAATTTCTCAAGTGTCAAGCCCCCAAATTTTAAATTTCCCAAACTCTCAAGCCCCCAAATTCCCAAATTTCCTAAATCTCCGACCTCTCAAACCCCCAAACTACCAAATTGCAAAATCCCTAAATTCTAAAATTTTCAAACTTCGCTCTCCAAACCCCGAAATCCGCAAATTCTAAAATTTCCTAAATCTCCAAATTACGAAATCTTGAAACATCTGCGAATATTCGAAGAACAGAAGATCGTGGGTATTCGAGCGCGAAATAAGAAGGGTTGTTATATCGGTACCGTAACATTCCACGGTCGTCGAGATAACTCGACGGCTCTTGAAGAAGTCCGCGATTCCGTCCTGGGTCAGCATCGTCGATAAATTGTATGCGAAATTCAGTGGGACGATAAGCTCGTTCGACAACGAGCATTCTTGAACGCTCGTGTAGATAAGAATGAACGATCTTTAGCCCCGATTAAAGAATACGCTGAAGTTCTTCGAAAGAAAAGACATACTTCCGGCTGATGTTGCTCGTAGAAATGTCAATGAACTGTGAAATCTCTTGAGAAGGAGATGTTATCGACTTTCATGGATATTCTTTGAAGAACTTTTACGATTTCTTACTACTATTATATTTTCATATATTTACTGATATATTACCAGACATGAAAATTATACATATTTTGTACAATTTTATATACTGGCATATTTTATGGTTGGTAAATTAATAAGTTGAAGTTGAGAAACTTTTCGAAAAAATAATTGGAAAAGTTGAAGAAAGATTGATCGAAGATTGGATTTGGAAGTTCATGTATTTTGAAGATAAATTATTTGAACGTTTTTAATTATTCCCGAAATTTCGTATTGTCTTTGAAAATTTTGGAACTCTACAAAAATACAGTCGTTAAAATATAAATTAAAAAATCGAAGAATTCGAAAACTGAGGTTTCGTAAAAAAGAATAACTGATATACTTAATTATTACTATAATTCCATATCGGTAGCCCAAAGAAAATTCTGTAAGAAACAGGATTACCGAAATAATTGATAACAAAGTTTTGAAGAGGAGTAGACTGGAAATATCCATGTTGTGAACAGTATTACAGCTAAAAGCTGATTTAATCGACGCTCGAAAGTATTCGGAATCGAGAAGTTGTTAAAAGTTTGAGCAAAATGATTAATTGTTCGGTGGAAACGCATTGTGAGCGGCAGAGTTTGTCTCTGAAGACTAGGGGGATCTTCCGGAAGATTGGAAGATGGTTCCGGTGCTTTTGCAGGAAGCTGCAAAACAGTATTGAGATACTAAAGTGTAAGCTTCACTTTTTAAACAATATTTCATACACGACATATATTATTTTTTACTATTATTGTTTCTGTTATTAACAAACTTAACTGTCGTTTGGATTGTTCACTAATAAATGAATTCATCACTGCAGAATTATCAAGTTTAAAACAAAATTCTTGAAAGTATTTATAAATTTAAAAAATGAATAAAAGATTAATCTTGCAAAAATTATTTAACCTTGCAAATTTCAATTATTTAATAAATCACGATTGAAAAATAATTGTCAACTTTAAAGACAATTAAAATTTGTACTATTGTATTATTATAAATGTATAGGCAATTTCTAAAAAAAAATTTAAGTGACTATACAAAATTTCTATAGAAGATTTACATAATTATTGAAAAGTATAAAATTAAAAAATTGTGAAATGAAATTTTCAAAAAATAATTATCAATTACAATTATTTGTTGCTAGATAACCACGATTGAATAATCACGGCTTTAGAAAGATTCTCCATTCATTGATAAGAAGGGATTCCCATTGAAGACTCGAAAGTGTAGTTATATTTACAAAGTGAAAAATCTGTTTCTACGGAAGAAGTTATCGAAAGAATGTGTTTTCCGATAAAAGCAAACGAGATCAAATTACATACAGTGTCCTCATAAGCACGTGTACAGATAATGACTATTAGCAATTGTTTTTAACACACGTTTCCTATTTTAGAACTTATACCATCGGTGTACTATTGATATGACATAGTATTCAGATAAGATAACGCTAAGATACGGTTGGATGTTTACGCAGATAGTAGAAATTAAGATTCAAATCAAATTTCTTGAATATCAATCTGAAGATGTCTGATTTTTATTGCTTATCGATGGCTGGGGATTTAGATGGCTGGCAAATTTTGGAATTTGGATTCAGAGATTTTGTATTGCAGGATTTGGGAATTTGGGGATTTAGGGGTGGTCGAATTAGGGAATTAGGAAATTAGGAAATTTGGGAAATATGGAAATTTGGTAAATGAGAATTTGGACTTTAGGGATTTGGGGGTTTGGAAATTTGGCAAGTAAAAATTAGGGGATTTGGGGATTTGGAAATTTGCCAAATGAGAATTTAGAAATTTAGAGAAGTGGGGATTTGGAAATTTGGCAAGTGAAAATTAGGGAATTTAGGGATTTGGGGATTTGGAAATTTGGCAAATGAGAATTTGGAAATTTAGGGATTTGGGGATTTGGAAATTTAGCAAATGAGAATTTGGAAATTTAGGGATTTGGGGATTTGGAAATTTGCCAAATGAGAATTTAGAAATTTAGGGAAGTGGGGATTTGGAAATTTGGCAAGTGAAAATTAGGGAATTTAGGGATTTGGGGATTTGGAAATTTGGCAAATGAGAATTTGGAAATTTAGGGATTTGGGGGTTTGGAAATTTGGCAAGTGAAAATTAGGGAATTTAGGGATTTGGGGATTTGGAAATTTAGCAAATGAGAATTTGGAAATTTAGGGATTTGGGGATTTGGAAATTTAGCAAATGAGAATTTGGAAATTTAGGAATATGAACTTTAGGTATTTGGACATTTCGAAATTTGGCAAATGAGAATTTGGAAATTTACGAACATGAACTTTAGAGATTTAGGAATTTAGAAACTTGGGACATGTGTGGAATTCAGAATTTAGGGATATGGGGGTCTAGAAGTTTGGGACATTTGTTAATTCGTAATATCGAAATCTGCAAACTTGAAGATTCAGGAATTTGGGACAACAATTTAGGGATCTACAGATTTGAAAGTTCAGAAATTACAAAATTTGAGGACATGACAATATGACAACTTGAGAGTAATAATTTGAAGATATAAAAAGGTTTTGATTTACAAACTCGTCAATATAATGTCCCGACCCCCCTCCCTATAAACCCTAATTCTCCTAATCTTCTGTTACAGCTCCCCCACGATTGCAAGCACTGAGGAACCGTGACAACTGTGGCACAGGTGCAACGATACGATCCTACGCCCTCCAGTTAGCAGCAGATAAAACAACCACCTTCTCCCAGAACATCGACAACTTCATCCAATGCACGAAAGAGGGTAAAGAAGCCAGCCCTCACGTTGTCATGAGAAACATGCGGCAGTTCATGTCAGGGATGAAGAACTACCTAGTAAAGCACGGGGAAAGAGAATTCGAGAAAGAAGTCGAAAAGGAGAGACTGAAATTGAAACCGAACGAGTTTCTGAACCTTGACGCCATCTTGGAGGGTGTGATGATGGGTCTCGTTGTGAGGCCGCTCAGGGAACACGTTTACAGACTGTTTGTGGATCACTATGCGACTACTGGGTCGCTGCAGACCCTCGCGGAGAGCATACAGCATGCACAGGGGAAACATGTGCAGGATCTCGGGGTTCGAGTTAGTAATTATTCAAAATATTAACCAAATAGGAATTTTTTTTAAACCTGAAAGAAAATTAAGGAATGGTCTTTGAGAAAGAAGGGTTGAAGTTCAGTTGATGAAATGCATTTTATTTATACGTCCAAAAATAAGCTATGTAAAGCTATAGTTTTGAATGTTGTAAACGCTTAAAGCTATAGAAAGGCCTCAAACTTACGTTCAATTGCAAGAAGCTAATACTGTCAAGTTCTAACGATACACATCAAATTCTTTGAACAGTTTTAACATTTATAAATGTAAATTCGATATAAATATTTATCGTGAAATCAAAGAGAAATGTTCAAACTTGAACATCGAACAATTGACGAATTATCTGTTCATATTTACGTCCAAAAATAAGCTATCTTCGTAAAGCTATGATTTCGAACGTTGTAAACGCTTAAAGCTATTAGAAAGGCCTCGAATTTACACAATTGCAAGAAGCTAATACTGTCTTCGAGTTCTAAGATTATATCAGGTTCCATGAAAATTTGCTAGGTACCCCAGATCACAGATTAGAAACCTCAAAAGCTAAGATATCAGAAATACTGTTTGCAGCCAAAGATCATACCGCCGTCAGAGTCGAGTTTGGAGAGGATCCTGAAGTACATCGATCGTCTTCAGAAAGCTGACTCGCCGTTGGACAAGTTGGAGAATCTCCTGGCGGCCATTTCGGCGATCTTCAACTCCGTAAGTTCGCGAACAACGCTTTTCGTACGGAAATGTTCAAACATCTTTCGTAAAAAGATATTGGAGAGTTTAATCTTTCGTTCAGAGACATCAACAGTTTAACCTTTCGTTCAAATGAATGTTGAAGAGTTCAATCTTTCGTTCAAAAAAATGATAAAGAGTTTAATCTTTCATTCAAAGAAATGTTGCAAGGTTTTGTTTAAAAAGATGTTGAAGAGTCTATTCAAATTATTATAGAGTTTAAAGTCTCCTATTCAAAGAGTTTCAATGTCTCCTATTCAGAGAAATGAAGAGTCGAATTTTCAGAGAGATGTTTAAATATTTCAGTGAAGTGTTCATATAGTAAAGTGTTCTTCATCTTCATGGGGTTTTTTCAGGTGAAGCACGCGAATTCCGGGCGACACGTGACCCTGGGTGCGGATGACCTTCTACCTCTTCTAGTTTGGGTGTTAGTTCGCGGAAAGGTGGTGGACGCCGAAGTGGAGGCCGAATATATGTGGGGGTTGCTTCATCCCTCTCTTCTCACAGGCGAAGGGGGATACTATTTGACCACGTTGTCCAGCGCCGTTCATGTCTTGAAGACGTTCAAGTCCAGCCAGGGAACGATGTCCACGTTAAATGTAAGAGCCCTCGACTTGCGTGATATCTGAAGCACCATGAAGACGTTTTGTTACAATCGCAGTTACTCTTTTTGTAATAGTAAAATATGTAAAATTAATTTACCTTTACATTTTGTTACTCCTTGTATCAAAGTATACTGTACCTGTAGTTTGTAGAGCTTTTGTGAAGTGAATTTGTGTCATTTATGCTAAAAGAAATGATATTTTTGAAGGGTCCTTGTTATGTACAATCTACCAGTGTTGAGTAGAATAGGCACAGTTTGATGACGTAAAGTAACACAAAACAATCTACATGTTACATCAATTTGAAGCTTAAAGTCTACCAAAAGGCTACATAAATTCAGTAACTATCTGAATAAAACTAGCTAATTATACAGTGTAACCTATTAACTAGAACACATGAAGCATAATTTATATGAATCACAGAAAAGCATTTATGTGCTGTCAATGTAAAGCTTAAAATATAGCAAAAGTCTACATGAAGCTTTCATTACTGCTTGAAGTACAAAATAGCTAATAGTCAACTATGAAAGAATGTTTCAAAATGGAAGTATGAGTTGTCAATGAAATGTAATTTAATTTCAGGGTTGTGGAACACCAGACTGTTCGTCCGTACTACGGATCTTAGTACCAGATGAACTTCATGGATCCCTGAACACCAGAACGCTGCCTGTGCGACCAAATATGAACACCAGAGAAATTTGTCGCATCCTCGCGCATAAAATAAGGTGCACCAATCCTCAGGACTATGGTCTGTTCAAGTTGGTCCAAGGAGAAGGTGAATAATTATGATCTGTTACAATCTTTGATCGAGATAACTATTGGATTTGGGGTGAACTGAATTTAATTGTAATCTGTAAATTTGTAGATGGGAATTTTCTAGTCTAGATTTCTAAATTTACTAGTTTAAATTATTTTGTGTTTCCTAGTTGTCGGGTTTCTAAATTCTCTACTTACCAAATTTCAAAATTCCTTAATTAATATATTTCTAAATTCTTAAAATCTAAGTCTTAGATTTCTAACTCCCCAATTTCCTAAATCTTGAATTACTAAATCCCCAAGAACCTATATACCCAATTTCTTAAATCTCCAAGTCCCTAAATACCCAATTTCCCACATCTCCAAGTTCCTAAATCTCAAATTCCAATCTCCCAATATTTCAAATCCCCAAATTTCTAAACTCCCATATCCCCAAAATTCCCAAAACTCTTAACCATACCATATATTCCTCTAACCCTCTCAGTAACCCTAGTATCCTACCTCCCAATAAAAAATCCTAGTTACAGATCTCACCAACCAATCCAAGTAACATCCTATCTATTACAAATAAAAATTGTGATCCGTATAATTTCAGAAACCTTACTGGGCGACCACGAGTGTCCACAAGAGCTCTCTCACTGCCTTTTCGCATACAAGCGAATCGAAGCGAAGATAGCCTGGCCGAAAACCAGCTCTTAAAAGTAGGTCTAGCGAGGTCTAGAACAAAGGATAATCCTGTCGGAGACACCGATTAATCAGTCTCGTACCCTGGTTTCTTTTCACTCTCACAACATAGCTATGAAATTCCAATCTCGAGCACAAACTTTGGACGATTAGCTCGTAGAACACTGCCAGCTGGATGGACAGCTTTTCTAAACGTATAAAAGAAAGAAGAGTCACGAATCGAATCGGAGACAATCCGAGCATTTAAAAGCGACCAAAGCTTAATCTAAGCATTAATCGTTCATTTTTCTCGTTCGCAATTTGAAACGCATCATCACATATCTGGCATCAAAAATCGTCCTTCATCATTTTATCGGGTAAATACAATACAAATTTGTAACAGTTAAAATGTTAAAATATAAGACCCCTCTAGCTGCGATCGATCCAGACAGATCTTATTATTTTTGATCGGAGAAGTTTTTAAAAAACGTATCGTGATGCGAGTTCGATCGAAGACAATGTTATAGTGCAATGCAACAGTGCAATGTGTAAGGAGGATAAAATGCGTTCTCGAAATGGTTTATTTTGAACGCAGCTAAAGATGGTCGAGCCAACGGCGGTATACAATCAGGCAATTAATATTCAGTCGGATTTAATTTGCTCTAGCGAGCAGGTGCTAGATATAGCTCGTTCTGTTGGCGTTCAAAAATCGAGCTCGAACAAATTTTTGTTAGTGACCGCTTGTACTTCGCGATCGATGTTAACGATTAAAAGAAGAACGGATCATGTATTACTCAGTATTCGATATTTCGTAAGGCTCCTCATTCAACTTTTTAATCAAGTTTTGACGGAGCGTTGGAACTCGAGGCGAAGTCTGTCCGCAATTTTTCATTTGATGTCTTCAAAATTTTTTGCGAGAAGATTGCGGACGTTCTTCGGACTCGAATGCCAATTTACGAGAAATCATTGTACGTTTTTTATGGGATGAAGCCCACATTAGGAGGGGTTTAAATGTCTCTGTTAGAATGTGAATATTTTTTTTTGTAGGTGAAATTTGGCGGGAAGATGTAATGTAAGGTTCTGTTGGACAATTCAGTGTTTTAATCACTGGGTTATTTGAAGATTTCCTGAAGTTTCTAAATTTACATACTTCCAAGTTCTTAAATCCTCAAACACCTAAATTCCCAAGTACCTAAATCCTCAAATACCTAAATCCTGTAATAAATCCTATCTTACAAAAAATCTTACCCCCTCAATATTAAAGAAAAATATCTTCTACAATGAATTTCATCCAAAAAATAAAAGTTTCATACCCAAAAAAGAATATAACAGAGACATGTAAACTCTTGCTGTGCAGGTAGCTCAAGCCTAAATTGTAACCAAGTAAAAGAGGAGAAAAAAATGAAAAACCGTGTAGGGGACTCCTTGATACAAATTAAATTAGACTTAGGAGCACGAAAGGCTAGTTTAGACTCTATTTTAAGTACTTTCTCAACGAGTCGTTGGCGGATTAATGGATAAGCAATCTTCTGTACTTTATAGACGGACGTCGCATATTTATTGGGAAGTTGTACACATATTTTACTATCTGTCGAATTTGAATTTTTCGCGCGTGTTGCTTCTTCCCTCCGTTCATTTTTTTTTTTTACACTTTAATTCTTCCCGGGAAAATCTGCCAGGCTGATTTGCTCACCGATTTTACGAAGGCTGTGTAACTGTCTCTCAGAAACGAACTTTTCAACTAGCGATTCTATGTTACCCTCTTCTTTCCCTGTTTTCTATTCACTTTTCTATTCCTTCGTTTCTGAAAGCGGACGCGGAGAAAAATGTGCAGACGTGGAGCGAATATTTTATTACTGAAATAAAAAAAAAACTCGTACAAATCAGCCTTGCATCGTTTTTATATATATATTGGTCTGAAGAAACACGACGTAGCCCCCCTCGAATACGTGTAACAATAATAATGATGTTATTATTATAGCGATTTATAAATGTACATTTCTCCTTGATATCGTACCTAATTTATTTTACGAAGCGTTTTATCTTCTTCCTTTTTTTTATTTTATATAACTGTAATTATCTAGTAATTACCACCCCCAACCCCTTGGCGCATTTAAACGTGCTTTTCGACCCTCCCTACCTTAATTGATTACGGTTAATCGTGAACACGTTAATATGCTTCTAATTATGCTAGTCAAAGCCGATACAAATCAAGAGGAGTTCAAGAAAGAATTATTCTTTTCTCGTTTTTTCCTCTTTCTCTCTCTCTCTTTCTCGTACACACTCTCTCTTTTTCTCTCTCTCTCTCTTTGTAAGCGTAACTTCGTGATAGTTTTATTTGTTAAAACAGAAGAAAGGTAAATATCATTGATTATCATTACTCTCTCACCTTTATTAATTATTATTATTATTACTATTGTAACGTGTAACACTATGCTCAATAAAAACTTTTCTATAATTCGAAGTGAATGGAACAATAACACAATGCTAATTATGGTACGTGAACGATGTTGATTATATTGGAATAAAAAAATTTCGTACGCTGCAAGTTTCTCTCTTTTTTTTTTCTTCGTTAGCGATAATGAAAGTGAAGGAAAACATGATTGTACTAATTGGTCGATGATACAGAGTTCTATTTGCGTTTTCTTTCCTTTTAATATTATGGAAGCGCACCTTTGTGTCGTCTGGCAATCAAGATGACACGTCATTGATACACAGACTGCTGATAATTATAGCAATGGTTTTTTTTAAGTAATTTTATAGACAACGGGGCCAATCTTATCAGCTTAGGGTGTTGCCACAGTCTCTAAGGTGGGTGAACTCTGGTATCAGTGATCTGGGCTAATATAGCAAAGAAAAAAGTAATTGGGACGCTACAAAATAGGCAGAGAAATTATGAGAACTAAGGATACTCAATGGAGGTATTTCAGCAACAATGTTTTAATTAAAATTCGAAAATTCAAGTACAATTTGTTGTTTGGAAACCATGCTACGCGAGGGAGCAGACGAATAAATCTTACCAAGTGGAAATATTTATTATAAATCAAAACTTACATATTATTTAAATTACAGTACTTGCACCTGAGAGCTGCAATACCTCAAAAGTTTTGTTGTTCTATCGAATAAAGCAACAACTACTTTCGACGGTGAATGGACACTAAAACCTTATCTTAATACTGTATCACATCTATTTCAAGTATAAAATAGTAGATCATCGATGATCATCTATTAACTTCCCTTTCAACTTCTTAAAAAAAATCTTCTCAAGGAAGAAAACAAGCTACATAACCCCAAGAAGAAAAATAAGCTAACAAAAACATCTAATATAAATAGTAAAAAGAAAAGCAAAGATATTAAAAATTACATAGGTCTCTTGTCGCGGCTTAAGCAGCGATGCAAAGATTCTCCAAGTACAAGTGAAATTAAAATATGCTGATCGTACACCTCTCAATAAATATTTACCCTACCTATTTAACAGAAAAAAGAGGACTAAATGTAGTGCGTAGTCTATACAAAAAGAAAACAAGTTCTCTTGTAATGATTCAACTTATACAAGCGATATTAAAATATTACAAAAAGCCAACAAAGCTTGAGCATTGATCTCAAGCGAAACGAAAGCTGATATTTTCTAGGCCTTCAAGCTCTCAGGCGCAGAATATGCGTATTGATAAATGCATGATTCATTTTTTCCAAGATAACAAGAGCACACAAAAAGTGAAAGTATGACAAGTGTAAAAAAAGATGATCGGATGAAAATTCTACGATTCCTAAATTAATGAACGCAGGATCAAACGATGAGAAAATGGAGTGCTGCTTAAATAATTACGCAGAATGAAAACGAGCTATCCTATCGTCGCTACGACTGTAAAATGATAATCGTACATCCGTGACCCGGGTGCAATCCTAAAACCTTTTGAACTAGACCAGTCCAATATAATTTGTTTCGCCATCGAAGCATTCAATTTTTAACGAGTCTTAGTTTATTCAATTTGCATGCGAATAGAACTTGAGAATTATTTTATTAAAGAAGCGAATGATTATTTCATAGCATTGTTTAATAACTATTGTTTAATTTTATTTTTCGTTGTTAAGTATTGATGTGACTCGAGTCTTCGCTACTCTATAAGAACAGCTATAGTTGCCCCTTATGAATTATGGAAGCAACTATAGATTCTGTATAATGGCGTTGTAGGCTTCTGATAATCTAAATTTTCAGATTTAGAAGTTTAGAAATTATGGAATTCAAAAACTTAAAAATTGGGGATTTGAAAGATCAGGAATTTGGGAATTTAGGGGCCTAGGGATTTCGAAATTTGTGCAGTTGAAAATTTGGGAATTTGTAAACCTAATTTAGGAATTTGAAAACTTAATTTCTAAGATTACAAATTTGATCCTCCAAAATTAAAAGCACTCCCCCTAATTCATTCTTCCAAAAGCCTACGTTACAGCCAAGTATACAATAAGAGTAATTATTTGCAACTTGCAACAATTCATGACAATAATTTAGAAGCTTGTTCATAAAAGTTCTATTCATTTATTACGTAACAAACTATAGCCTCGCTATAATGGCTCTTCGCACGAAATGTTATTAAGGACGACTCATTGCAGCGATACAATATTACAATGAAAGAGTTGTACAACGCGTAAAAATTCGTATAAACCGAGATTCTAGCTGGTAGAACTCAGATGTACGCGCGAGGACTCGGCTAATTCAAACGATCATCATTTCTGTATTGTCGTAGCTACTGTTAAAAATCGAACGCAATTTTCAGACTGTTTTAAATAGTTCACATTCACAGCCGGTTACAATGATCCTTGGCTTTAAAGCATAAGTTTCAGGATTTACATAAACGCGGATATAAAAGGAATCCTTGTTTCGCGTCCCGACGGGATTACTGACAACAAAAACGAATAAAAAACGTTCCGCAGAAACGAAATAATTTAAATATCGCGGTAACTATAATACAAATATGCGTCATGCTTGCGCTTAATATCTTAATTGCGACGAATAGAACGCATTGAATAAATTAAATATTGCGAATACATAAGTATATTATATAGTATATTATATAAGTATTCTTTCCTTTTTGTTATGTGTACGATTATAAATAGGACAAAGAAATCAACGTCGTCGGCAGATTAACTCTTTCCACTACACGCGGTGTCACGCGCCATTTTACTTTGTATTATTGGACTCCAGACGGGACAAGAATGAAAAAGAGAAAACGCGATTCTCCCCTAGCGCGTTACACTTGTTTATTCTTGAGTATGACGATGATAATTTCGCATAATCCTAACATGCATGGTATGTAAGAACAGTGATGGACAGATCAGGTGCCCGCCGGAGAGCCTCACGGGCACGGACGTGCACAGTACGTACTGCAATGATGTGCGTGACACCTCCTCGCAGGCATAGTTGCCCATCACTGTGTAAGAGTACATGTAATGCTAAGCGACATACAAACATTCCTTAAGTTATATGTAAATCATTTTCATCTTTTTTTTGAATAATCGACCAAAAAGCTAGAACTCGTGGAATGATTACACGTTGTCGCCTCGTTTGAACTATGGTATGCTCAACGAAAAAGAAAGATATGTATGCGTGTATGCAAAATGGACGCCTGTTTGAAGAAACTTTTGTTTGTTTATCGCTCTCTGTACAACACGGAGAGCAGTGATTGAATACATCCGGATTTTTATGTTTAGGTCAGTGTAACTTTCTGCAGTGTAATTGTATAGATTATCTCCTGCCCTCTGTTTCAAACACAACAGATTCGCTCGGATTTTGATTCGGTTACGTTCCCAAGCAGTGTAGTAGAGCGATATGCCTCGCAACCTTCTTTCCTGTATCCAAATTGTCAGTTGCTAGTCGTGATTGGGTTCCCGCGTTGAAACAAGCAACGTGAGCACTTCGTTAACGTTACGCCTGATTGAGAAGAAAAGCAGCTGGAATGTGCTGTACACGGTTAAACGATCCAAACAGAATGGACATCAGACAATGTTTTACGCAAACAATGCAGAGCCCTTTTTATCATCCAAACTTATCGTTCCCCGTTACATATCTCTTACATAGTATCCTTTATTGCGAGCGAATGAAACATTGTCCTGAAACAAAAGGAAAAGACTTTCTAGAGAGATCTTTCCAGCAACATCAATGATCGTGTGCCTTCAATGTGATCCTAATTTCATTTACCAATTCCTTGCATTTACATTTGAAAGTAGCTAAGAAAGCTATTGAAGACACAGGATCAGAACAAACTGCTGATAAATGTTACAAAAGCTGAAAAAAAAGTGACGTTAACTTTGTCTTCGTATTATGGCAGGCAAAAACTTAATCGAATAACAATGTAACATTTAGAGAGAATAATTACTGCTCGCAAGGACAGATTTAAATATATACAAGTTATATGTTAGACATGTTAGGTACGATTCACAATGAGAGAGCAGTAATTAACTGGAACGATAACTTCAATGATACTTGTTATGCTACAAAAAAGGTCTGTGCTCTGACAATATCTAAAAATGAAAAAAAAATGGGAAGTGTAAGTCAGATAATGTATATGGTGGGTGGGAACAAAAAATAAAAATAGATTCCTCGGTGCATTAACATAAAACATTGAAAAATAAAGTAAAATGTTCTACAAATCTACGAATACGCACCTGCTCCAGAAATCGGTCATTTCTGTCCCGTATGTTGTCCAGACGAGATTGTACTCCGGTGACATCCTTTATCTAAGTCCCGGCCCGCAGAGTACTCAAATCAAAGCGAAACAAAACGACAACGCAGATATCGAAAAACGACTGGTAACAATGGTGGTTAAAAAAACACAAATGCGTGCGAGGAAAATTAATGATGCAAACCTGTGTTATACACATTCTTTGTTTTATACAAAAGAGGCCTAACTCTGACGATAACAAAAGAAAAAAGAACAAACGGACAGTGAATATAAATTCCACAACGTAAGGGTCTTGCACGTAACATCATCCATCACGAGCGGAATAACAACTAGAATCTTATACAGTTAGAAAATAATTTATTTGTTCGCTCTCAGTTAAAGTCTCAAGGCACTACTTATATTAAATAATCCAGTTCACAATTACCGATTGCAGTTTCAAACATTACAACGTAGAATTGTATGTAATGTAACAATTTCATATTTTATCTAAATAGGAGTTTCGATGATAACTAGATTGCGGACATTTATGCATTTACGATATACTGAAGTCTACAAAGATTTACATGATTTCTATATACTTCGCATACTTCGATACATTATAAATGTGTAAATATCCGCAGTCTACTCGTAATGTATAAAAGATGAAAAAAGAAAGGGATACAAGGTGCCCCGAATATATAAAATTACCCTTCTTACGCTCTTGAGATCTGTCAAAATAGATCCGCAACACAGCTTTTCATTCATTTGTCGCACAAATGAGAATCGTTTAAGAATATATAATATATTATATGCGTATAAATATATAACATAATGAATTGCACGAGTTGCATCCATTTCTTAAAAAATACATAATACTTTGAAGGGAAGAATTTGAATATTACATGAGCTTCGAGACACCTCACACCGTATTAAAAAGTAGGACACAATCAATGTAACCCTAAGTGAGAAAACTTTCGTTTAAAAGAATGTAAATTAAAACACATTGTTAAATAGACGAATGTAAAACCGACGACAACGAGTCATCTCAAGCTAAAAGAAGACTGCACATTTGTTAAAAATCAAAGTAAACTGTACACAAGAATATTATCGTAAAAACCTCTTACACAGAGAATATTAATTTTTTTTTTTGTCAAGTATTAAACCGTAAAATGTTATTTTAGCGTTATTAATTTTCTCTGCACATCGATTATCTTAAACTGTCATCTTTGCAAATCTATACTGAACTATATAGTTAAGCAAAGCTGTTGCTAAAATTGGCTACATATAATTTCGTGTGCGCAGTTTCATCGTGTGTTTTGGCTTACGAAAAATAACTCGATAATAAAAAACGATACTTGAATAAATTTATAAATGTCCATTCAATCAATTCATTTACATCGCGGTATCTTTCTGTCAAGCCAAGAAGAACACGTGAAACGATAACTATATAGTTTCTTTAAGAAAATAACTATTTCTGGAAGCATTTTTTATTCTATCTGCTCGTTAATATGATTGTGTATGATACAAGCGTAAAAAGTTTCAATAGTTAAATAGTAATTACAGATAAATAATGCAAAGTGAAAAATAAAAATGCTTCATAGAAAGCACCTCCATTGAATTCAGATTAACATTTAAAAAATACAGAATACAGATCCATGATCTTTCAAAAACAAGACGAAACAAAAGGGATCGGAACAACGAAATTAAAGGAGCATTATTATCACGGCTTACAAGTGGAAGTGATTTGTAAAGGCTGTACTTTTCTACGCAATACTTGTCCAAAAAGGATAATGGAAGTAGCAACAAACGGTTATCGAAATACTTGTAAATGTAATAAAAGAATGTGCAGTAATGTGCTTTCGTCGTATCATCGGAAACACCGGCTGCCGGAAACTATCGAATGCCCAAAAATTGCCGAAGGCCCACTCCTACATCCAACTATACGTCCCTAATAAATGCTTGCACTTTAGAGGAATCTTTTAAGGACATTCTCGCACGATCGTAACGTTCCTCAGCGGTTTGGGTTACACCATTATGAAATTTTAAAACAAATACCTAAACGTAATGTTCTCTCAAACATGCGTACTTCTTGAAATATTCTCTCTCGTCCTAACGGCACAAAACTTTCAGCGACGCGACCGAAAGTCGTTATTTGTGTGATCGAGCATAATTGAACGACAGGTAACGCTACAGACGAATATCCTACGTGGAAGAGTGAATCCCGAAAGCTTGAAAGATCTTGTTTTTAAAACCGGGTTTGTTAGGACTAGCGTCGTGGTGGCCAGACTGTCCTTCATGTAGCGCCCTTTGTACCAGCGGCAGCGAGCCCTGTGATTGTGTGTTGTATCGCCAATATTCGTCAGAACGGGCCGGATAACGAAAAAAGAACAAAAAGAAAGAAGAAAAGGATAGTAGACGACTAATCGTGTGCTACAACATGCAGTGCGACTAATAATTTATTTATTTTTCGACACAACTTACCTCGTCGTGTTGCTCGTGTTCACTGTTGGCTAAACTGGATCTCGAACCGCGCCTTGTCGGTCCTTTTTCTTCTCCTAAAATCTGCGCCACCTTTCCCTGTTTCACGAAGTCCAATGTCTGCTTCAAAAAAAACATAACTCAAGTAACAAATGCGTACAGTCTTTTTGACTATGCTGTATTGGATATACAGATTCAATTTACATTTACTAGAGGATTTTAATAGAAAGCTATTCAACTAGTTACATTTAAAAGTTTGATAAAATATACTATGGACTTTTATTTCGACATTAATTGATTCTTCCACTGTACTACTTATGGCAAGGGTTGTTGGCAAACCCCCTTTTAAATTTTGTAATTTATGATCTTGGAAACTTAACAATCTGAGAATTCGAAGATTTGAAGATCCGATTTATAGAGTAAATGGGAATATTATCACGGTCCTACATGCGGATATAATAAAACTTAATAATTTAACTTACCTCTCTTCGTGACCTCATAGCACAATCCTCCAAAGTTTCCGCCGCCTCATACTTTCCTTGTCTTCGGTATAACGCAGCAAGGTTTTTTAAAGTAGTTGTGACTGTAGGCGAATCTACTTTAGCAGCTTTATGCCAGCCCCCATACTCTCCATACGGGGTATTCTCTTTATTCCTATGTTTATTTTCTTCCCTTTCTTCCGCGACCTAAAATCGATTTCTGATCGTATAACTCGTTCTAAAACCAGCTAGAAGCATTTTCCAGTAAACAGAAGTATCCTCACCTGCCAAATTGGTTTATTATCGCTACAAATAGCACCAAATTCTTTCTCGTGTGCTCTAGTTAGTATTTGTTTATACAAAACTTCGGCATCTTTGTATTTGCCTTGTTTCAGATAACACGACGCTAGGTTATTTTTCGTTTTCGCGACATTAGGATCATCCAGGCCAAGTTTAGTTTCGTAAATTTCGTGCGCTCGTTGATAATAACGTTCTACTTCATCATATTTACCCTGGTTCTGACAGAGTAACGCGAGATTATTCAGTTGCTTTGCAACGTCTGGGTGATCACGTCCCAGAACCTTTTCTCGAATATCAAGGGCTCGTTTACACAATGGCTCAGCCTCTTTGTATTTGCCTCGTTTGCCATATAAAACGGCTAAATTGTTTAACGTCGCGGCAACTGCAGGGTGATTCTCTCCGAGCGTTTTCTCACGAATGGCCAAGGCATCATTCAACAGATTCGCTGCCTCTTTATATTTATTTTGATCTCTGTATACTAAAGCGAGGATATTCAACATAGTTGCGACATCAGGGTGATCGTGTCCAGATGTCTTCTCCAGATCCTCTAATGCCTGCTTGCATAGAGGTACAGCTACTTCATAACGGCCTTGACTCGCGTACTGTATAACCAAATTGTGCAGCGTACGTAAGCGTGCAGGTATTTCATACCCGGCATTCACTTGTTGTGCTAACTGTGATGGTGGTGTCGGCGATATCGCTGTAATAAAATCGGAACGTTAAAAACATGGCTCTTATCGATAGCTTAAGTCCGTGTGAATGTGAAATCTTACAACCTCTTTAACATTCCAACCGAGTATCGAATATTATGCCGCTATTAAGGCAGTTTGAAACGATGAAGAAATTTTGGTAAAATTTCTTTGTATCGTTCACACAAACTTAAGGGCAATTCAAGCATCTAAGAGATGTGCTTGATAGTAGAAATGAAAAGTGAACATACACTTACTATTTCGGTCGTCCGCGTCGTCATCAGGGAACAAATCAACTACAGGATCAGCTTTTGGTCTGTCTTTAGCATTCTCATCATCAGCAGATGAATCTGCATCATACTGTTTCAGACTTGCCATATATTGGAAGTGTTTCTTGTCTTCTTCTAATTGAACTGCCTAACAAAATGATAAATGTTTTAGCTTTTTATACTTCTTTTTAACTCAATATAACATTAGAACTTTAATTTACATACTGCTTGCTCACTGGCTTGTAATTTTTGCTGAGTTCCAGCCAACTCATCCCTTAACCAAGCATTTTCTTGACATAGCCTTTTAACTTGGGTCCTAAGCTTTTGTTTTTCAGCCTCTACCATTTGTAAGTGGCTGGCAAGGGCTGTCATAACGTGAGCCTCACCAAGACCCAGTTCTATCATCTCAATGTTCTTCGATAGCAAACTAGCTTTATCCCTTGCAACTGGTGTATCCTGCGACTGCAGTCCTTGTAGAAGCCCTCCATGTTCCACACGAAGGGCTTCCAATCCTTGGGCAACAGTCCTGGCACCAGCCACAATTTCTTCCTGTGTCATGGCCGTCATTCTACCAATGGTTTCTATTTTCTTGCTGGAAACAGAAAAACTAACATATAATGACAATTAACACAAATTGAACTTCATTTAACATTGATTTATCCAGTACATTTTCTATTTATTTTCAAAAATTCAAAAATGAAACAGTAGTCAGAACGACGATGAGGCTATGCGTTTGCATAATCATCTACGATCGCAACCAATACAAAAGATAAAAAAAAAAAAAAAGTAAAACAGAGGTAAGCGGTATTTGGAACGACTTGCTTTACGCGCCAATAATTAACCGCAATCAAAAATAAGCATCGTGAAGTATTCCAGTCGAGGCAAGCAGAACGTATCCGGCACTAGAACGTTTTCAGATTTACGTCGATCACGCTAACTCTGTTTTTACATAAACATAGAGTATTCATAATGTAATCAATCAGTCATAACCACCCAACTTTTTATAATGTTTAGGATGATTATCATGAAATTAGTTCGAATAGAAACTTACCCCATGTCAGGGCCGCGTTAAATCCACAGAAATCAATAGTACAGCATGTACGCGCAAGCGCAACCGAGTGGTTTCCCGAGCTTACGAGGTGAATTTTCACAAAGAAAAGTAGGGTTATAATACGATCCGTTGACGATTGAATTTAATTAGAGAAACATTCACGCACGACGAAAGATCAACTGACGATAAAGAGACGCAGAGAAATCGGCTGGAAATGAATGCGTTTTGAGGAGGAATTTACCCCATGTCGGCACCGCGTTGAACACAGACGAATCAATGGCTCGATAGTTCCGCGCAAGCGTAATCATCATGGCATGTTCTTTTATGTGACGGAACGCATATAGGTTTAAAAAGACGATGAAATTTCTAGAACAGCAAATTTCGGCTTTGGAAATTTGAGAATTTAAGAATTCGAAGACTTAGACATTTGAAAATTTGGTGAATCAAGGATCTGGGGCACTGAGAATTCACGTATTTGAAAATTTGAACACTGACATTTAAGGACTGGACTTTGAGGTTTTGCGAATTGGAGGATTTTGAAATTTGAGAATTTGAGGAATTAAAGAAATCTGAGAATTTAGACATTTTGTAATTTAAGTACTTGGGGATTTGGAAAAAGTGGAATTCTGAAAAGTTTAAGAACTGCGGAATTTGAAAATTTAGATATTTGAAAGTTTGAAAGTTGTATTTGGAAATTTGAGAACGTAGAAATCTGGAAATCTGAGAATCGAACGCCTTGAAGGACAAGTGAAATTTTCAGGATACAAAAAAATGCGACGTTAGCGCAATCGATAAAACGCAACCGGAAGTTGTACGTTCTTGCGGTATAAGGACGAACTATTGACGCTGTCAGGCGAGGTCAGGATTTCAGGGTTCTACACCTGTAAACCTTGACCTCGTGCAATCGTCCTTGGAGGAGCCTTGACCTCCGCCCGAAACGACATCGTTTAACATGCTCATATTTCGACATTGACATTTGGTCCACAGAGCAAACAAAAATCTTGAACGAACGAACTAACAAAGAAGTGTGGCGAGAAGTACGAAAATTTCTCATCGATTTCACACAGAACCTGCATTATGGAATATCAGCAGTGAAAGTGTTTCACAGCTGATAGACGATAAAATAATGCGGACGATATTTTTTTTTCGCGCATTGCGGTACCCATTTGGGTTGGTGCATGCAGTTGCTTCGATGACACGTTTCGCTGGAAAAAGAATATGGAAGAACTGTGGGTGAAGTTTCTAATGAAAGTGCACGGCAATTAGAGCTTGGTATGTTTACGTAAAAACAGCAATGCTCAGTCAAACGTTGTTCGTATTAAAAGGAAAAAAAAATGGGGAGATAATGATCAAAATGGGTTATACGAGGACTTGTAAGTAGGGGAAGCTACTCACATTCTATAAGCGTTCAGCGTTTTTGACATTATTTGTTCTACCCATCGGTAACGTTGGACTCTGTTGAACCTACCTAAACCGTACAAAAAAAATTTAACTCTCTACTATATCGATCTGGTTATCGTTTCTTCGCGGACAGTCGCAGATATATTGTCACTCTCAGTCGATCGAATTTCTCGTAAAAAAGACATTTATCCAGTGTTTAGTCGTAGAAAAATAGAGTCTATACATATGTACACTACAGTGTGTCCCGCATTAGCGATTAGCAAAGGGGCACCTCACGGAATCGCGTTTAATTCTTTACTGAGGGTTAAACGTTTGGCTTCGCACCCTGTCCACGAAAGACCGAGACACAAGGGGGTGGAAGGGATCGAATGATTGCGCAGGCGCCACGATTTTATTGGGGGTTACTATACGCACGAAATATCTACGTGTATGAATATAGCAGGTAGACGAAATCAGGAGTGAATTAACCATTACGAGACATAAGCACGTGTTTAGAGCACCAAGGGAAGGGGGTACAATTTTCAACTACTACATCTACCAAGGGGTACACTTTCTAAAATTTCAAAGTCTCAAAGTTAACTATGAAATTCGAAAGTCCGAAAGTTCGGGAACTTCATAATTCTAAGACCCCAATTTCAAAAGTTCAAAAGTTTCGAAGTTTCAAGGTCCTACAGTACATATGGGGTTACTAAAATTTTTTGGGGTAGTTCTTAATCCGACTCTGAAATAATTGATACGTTTCTTTATAAACTTTCGTGCCACACGTTGCTCAGGTCACATACGCAAATAAGTGTTAGTCGGTCAGTGGGAATAACCAGAGGGTGCGTAAGGGTGCGATGAATGGGGCTCTTAAGAAGAGGGTAACGCGTGCATGACACTTAGTTCGTGGATCAGAAATGCGTGACTACGTTAAAGGTGTTGATACGGATAGCGTTATCGGTAAATATCGGTATCATAACAGTGCTATTAATAATGTTATTAAAGCTAATAGGTCAATCATACATATCGTTGAATGTAACGTTACTTATTTTCGAACCAATTAATTCGTTCGGATCTCGTGACTTTGTGGAACGTTTTAGGAATCTCGGCGCGGCGAAATGCGTGCATAGACCGTTTTCGCAATCTTTTAAAGGGGGAATAGAGACTGGTAGCTGATGACTCACGGCATGACGACAGAACATTGGAAGTGCTGTACCATGTGCGCCCATTCGTAGAGAAGTGTACTCAGGGCTGGCTCAAAGAGTGTTCACAACATTCTAAAGGCCCCCCGAACCACGAAAAGTTCGTCACAATCGTGTCTTCGCTACGACAAATCTAAAAAAAATTGCAACGGATAAAATTTCCTTGCGATGTATCGCCGCACGTGCTCTCCTCACATTACTACACGAGTCGTGTACGAATCTAGTTGGAATATCGAGTCGGTTCCACATAAATCATCATGACATCAAATGAGAAATTTATTGTAGTCATAAATGTTCATTTTCTCCGTATTGCATAATTGTGCAATGGGGCCCCGCAAATGTTGGTGCCAACCCTGAATATATACATATATACATAACTGCGCGCATAACATCACATAAAAACTGCTTTCTCAATTTTAATACATGCTTATCGAATGTTTTATTTCAATCGCAAAAATGTTGATAGAAATTAAGGAAGTTTAATAAAGTATATATAACTTCGAGAGAAGAGTATTTATTACAGTTAACATAATGACAAACTAATCTAAATAACACATATGTACATGCACGTTTCACGAATCGATATTGGATGTCTGACAAGAACACGTGTGTGAACATATACCATGAAATTGAATAAACAACACGGATGCACAACGTAGAACAGACGTTACCAGTTTAATACGATCGTAAAGCATTTTTTATTTCAGAGATACCAAGAAATTATTACTAATTTATTCAGGATTTTCTAAAGTATATTCATTAAGAATGTAAATAGAATTTTCGAAAGCGGAATGGGGTCAATGGCAGGTGCGTACAGGTGCAACGAAATTTTCAGTCACAAATGGCACAGCAACGCGAGACAATTGAAGATCCATATTAGTGCTTGAACGTTGAAACACTGATTAAGATTCGTATCATATAACAATCACATATTCGTTTCATGTTTCGTTTATATATAGTAAATTGTGGTAACAGTTTATAGATCAGTGTCCGCCGTTCGATTCGGAACTTTATGATGCTGGTTCTTTAAATAACTTAATAAACAACTACACCTTGTTGCAACTCTTTTGTGACTTTGATATACGATTAAGGTTAGAAATTTCAAGTCCACGTTCATTAATAAACAATTACTTACGGCTCCTTTGTCTCTTTATTGGACGGAACAAATAAAAAATCGAAGCAAATACTTCAAAATGTTAATACGAGAAGATAATATAAACTGTGTTTCTTAAAACCAATATGCTGACTTCGAATGAACAGCACTTCACTTATCTGACAATTTGCGGTTAACCCTCGCTTATCGGTGTACATTTATGTAACGCGTACAAAATACATAATATCGCTGACACAGTGAAACCTTTTTTTATTCGTAGGAGCATTCAATTAGTAAATTAGTGAAAATTTGATGAAACGCGCTCCTTTCTAAATGCACTAGAATAAGGATAATTACCATCACCATCGTCGTCATGGTCGTTGGTTCCGCAAAATCTTTTAGAAACGAATTAAGATAATTTACTTCCGGTTAATAACTAGTTGCCCAAGGCGTGGCAATTCGGTCTCGTGCAAATGCGTTTTAAGTTCGTGCGTGTATGAAGAGAAAAAAAATTATTTACAGATATAAAAACGACTTAACTTACTCTTGAGAACGGTCCATGGAGGAATCCTCCACTCTTCAGTGTACCATCCCACTTCCCTAAAGAAGTGCAGGATGCCTCGATGTACACGTCGAAGACGAACCTAAGAGAATCTTTTTTGTAATGAACAAGTACATTTTACGCGTTTTTAATATTCCAATAAACCATTCGGCTTTGTGTTAGCGATAACGTTGGAAAAAGTGAATTGCACTCACCGATCACGGTTGCGAATTCACTGTGCAATGTTCTTCACGATACGAAAGAATAATTTATTGTTTTTTCGTAAGAAAATAGTCTTGTAAAACACAGTCAACTGTAAAGTAAGAAACACTGAAATTTCGGTTCGAAAGGTTTGATGACAGACTAAGATGGCGATAACCGTGAAAATTAATAAAAGTACAATAACCACATATTTTGCGACTTAAACGTCGAATAAACGAACACTAAATATGGTTTCCACTATTGTGATATCATGGACTTTTGTAAAATCGAGTACGGGTGAAAAAT
Organism: Megachile willughbiella; assembly: GCA_945859595.2. Classification (NCBI taxonomy): domain Eukaryota; kingdom Metazoa; phylum Arthropoda; class Insecta; order Hymenoptera; family Megachilidae; genus Megachile; species Megachile willughbiella. The sequence continues at coordinate 9,657,432 of OX243807.1, forward strand.
GTGTTACTCGGAATAAGAAAATTGTAACAAAATGTTCAGAATATTGAAACGACCGTCAGCCGATCGTAAAAGCGCGACTCTAGCGACTCCGTTGCGACTGCAGCGCCAAGTACCGGAATTTTCTATAAGGCCTGTTTTTATGAAACAATTTTTACATTCAAAACAATGAAATTTAGATCAATTCTATTTCGAATGATTGTATCAATCAACTAGTTAGTTAGTTGGATTAATATCTTAAAGTTTTATATTGCAAATATTTTCAATATTGAAGCAATACGAATGCAATTTTGCAAAAAGTAAACGCCGCTCTTTTTAACATGAATCATCAATGAAAAGAAGCACGATAATGCAAATAATGATGACTAACCGAAGAGTAACACCTATTTTTGAAGTATTAGTCCTTTTGTTTCAGATGAGATATTGCATAAATTAGTTATTGACAATTGGGTTGACAAAGCCACAGTGCATATGGAGTACATACAGTAGACTCGTTATATTGCCACGAACCGGCAAAAGGAAATTCTTGGCATTGGCAATATTTTTTTGAGAATTTATTTTTGAATTTCTAGATTTTTAAATTCATCAATTTTTCAATGGTTAAAATCCCAATTTTCAAATTCATAATGGGGAATAACGGGAATAAATAAATACTGTATCTTGCGATAAACCATATTTATTTGAATAATTATTATTTGAATAGTAAATAGATACAATAGAGAACGCTTTTAGCAGGCCAACTTCTCGGTAACAGTTGAGAACTATCAGTATCTTTTTTCTTCTAAAAGAGATACGTGTATCGAAGTGCAGATGCTTCGATCATTTTAAAAATCTCAATAATAATTAGGAATAATGATATAGGTAATTCGTAATCGCCTTATTAAAAACAATTAAAATATTACCGTACAGATAAATATTGCTAACTCGGAAACAGTTAAAATTTCTCGTACATGTAAATGGCATTATAATTCACCTCTTGGCCTAAAATAACAAAATGCTATATATAATAAGAAATTGCATTGCGACTCTTTGTATCGTGTGAAAAATGATCGTTAATCATCGTTTTACCGGACAAGTGTCCGACTACTGAGCATCTTTCATGTTCTTTTTAAATGGCATCGATATCAAAATCATCCTCATCATCCGAGTCTTCATTAACTACAGCAGGCTTCTTCTGCGCAGGCGGTGGCTGTTGTGGTTTCAGTGATTGTTTGGCTCTATCGTCATATTCAATCTACAAAAGAGATTTATGAATTAGTAATATTTCAAGATTATACATCTGGTGAATTTTTAAAAGTAGAGATTTACCTCCAGATCATCGTCTTCTTCTTCCGATTCAGAATCTTCTTCTTCCGCTTCTTTCAGCCAAGTTAGGAACGGTGCAGCTTTATCGTGAATTTCTTGAGATAAATCTTTTGATACGTATTTTTTGGTTACCTTATTCGACCACTCGAATAAAGCTTTTTCTTCCAAAATATCAACATCATAGAAGAGCTATAATAAAGATTAAAAGTTCAATTTCGAGATGGAGTTATTAGGTTAGGTTATCTTTTACTTGGTTATAGCACTAAGATTCATTTTACCTTCAAAATGCCAGGTACTTTTGGCATCAAAGCATCTTTATGCAGAGCTATCACTTGCTCGATTCCTCTGATCAAATACTTCTGTGCCTTGATGTCATCATGAGTGAAACGTAACAGAAGTACCCGGTACTTTTTCGCTTGAACAGCAATGTTCTGATCAAAAAGTAGTTCAGCCAATACCAACGGAGCCTTGGTCTTGATCTCCAGACGTTCAGCCTCCGTCACTAGCTCTTTATGGTTGTCCAGTTGCCCAGCGTCCCGACGACATTTAACTAACTTATAAAACATGTCCATCCTCTCCTTTTCAGTCTTATCGAGATCGTCGCTGATGGTCATTCCTTTCGCGCCATCCGTCAAGTCTTGCAGACGAGCTCTAACCGCTTCTTCTGACACGTCGACTGCCCAATTGTCGTCATCACCGTTCTCGTCAGCCATTTTCTCAGGAGCTTCGACCACGATGTCGGTGGTGCTGGTATCGTTCTCCGGAGAACCAGATCGATCACCGTTAGCGGTAGCGGTGGTAGTTGTTGTTGTTGTTTCACCGTTAGCGCGTTTCGAACGTTTCCCGCGTTTACCCTCTGTCAGAGAGCTACCTTGAACAGCGGGATTCAAGCTCGGTGGATTCTTCAAGATGTAGGTGTTCAATTTATGATTGCTTTCCAGTAGCCCATGGTAACCGCAGGCTTTGCATCCCTGCGAGATAGTCCCCTTCTTCGCGCTGACCATCAGCTCCGTTTCAGGGTTATCGCAGGCCGGACAAAGAACATATTTCCGGATGAATCCATCGAGGAGATCTTGCAGTTTGGTGGCGTCGTGTGAACCGTTCACGATGAATCTTTCATTTTTGAAATCGAACTGGGTTTGAGCTCCTAGCTCGCATCCAAAGTACTTGGTCGGGTAAGTGGCAGGTCTTCCAATGGCCTTCGCAACGTCGACCATGTTTACGATGACGGTCTTGATGCCGTTGCCCTTGCCCTCGACCTTGGCTTGGATCCGCGGCATTTTATAGCGATAAAACGCATCGCTGACGGCGCGGTTAACGTTGACGCTCGCCATGGTGAATGACGTTTCCGTCTCTTGCTTCTAGCTACCTTGATGTCCGTTCCAAGCGACAACTTACGACGAGACGTTGTGAACACGTTACTGCAAATCGTGGGCGGATGTTTCAAGCTTCCTCTGGTAGCTCGGCTCTCTTGATTCTCGGCCGTTCCTGGATCGCGGTGTTCAAGTGGGTAACGTCTTCGTCCTCGTCCTTCTCGATCTAATTTTCACGTTTCCCAGCGGCAGTTTGAATGCTGTGCAGCGACGTTGCCAGGCAATGGCTACCCGATGGTAGCTCGTTACGTGTCGAGTCAGGGTGATTTTCGTTGTCTGCGGTAAGGTGTGCCGCACTATCCGCTGACGCCAGTCACGTTTCTCTGAACGGCTGTAGCTTCCGATGCCTATTACTGAAATAGCAAACGTTCAAATTGGTTTATCTGAATGATGGGCTAACACAGAAGAGCTAATCACTAGTGAAGAAATAGATACACACCTGGAAAATTTTGAGGTCCTGTGTTTAGGCAGGACCAGATGGTTTAGAAATCGTTGGGTGGTATCTTGATGCAGATATTGCCTCGGTTTGGTGGGCAGAGGGGGATAGTCTTCAATGATCATACACGCTGCCTGTCCGTTGCTTGTGCCACTAAGAAAGCCTGGGTACCAGGTTGGTGTGGTTAACTCACAAGTTGCTCGTAACGAACGATTACACCGAGCTAAGGTGATGATGTTGCCGTTTAAATGTCGCTTGGACAATGTCCTACTACCGCCGCCTTTGCTGTACACCGATCCTTTCCCTCTGGATGATATCCTGGATGTTCCTGTAATCAGACCAACTTCTGTTATCATCTCTTAATCACTTACTACATATTAAATTGTAGTTCCTTGTCACATCATGTCAGACTTCCTAATCTGCTAATGTTCACTTGGAATGTCAAATCTTAACCTAGTCTACTTTCTCTGAGTAAATTAAGCACCGTTGTAGGTTTCGGGAATCATATTTAGTACATAGGATACTAAATCTTAATCTAACATAGATTCTCTGAATAAATTAAACAGTGCAGGTTCCAGCAGTCATGTGGGTCACCGATAGCCCGGAATCAAACACACCTCCCTAAATCAATATCCTGATAAGAGGGATTCAACTGACTACTGCTCCTTGAATAGTATCAGACATATAAATCAAGCATTTAAGATAAAATAAATGACCCAGTCGAGAGTTAGCATCACCAACCTATGTTTAACCAGCCAAATCATCTCAAGCGACGGAACGCATAGCACGTTTTGCAGACATATCAGTCTTCGATCACAGAAATCTGAATATATTTTGTAGCAGCCTATTATGTCCATTCACAGCCGGATTCGAAGATCTTTCAGTAGGACCTGCTAAAAACGTTCGCAGAAAGGGACCATCAGGGGATGATGACTTTTACCAGGTTTCTCTGACTCGATCATGCAGCTGGACCATTATTTCTGTTGCCTGTTTTGTTCGTAGATTGTTTGAGGTCGAGTGTTGATGAAAATTTAGTCCGGTGCGTGGTCTCATTTATCTTGGTTTAACGATCATCCAGCCGGTGTTTTGAGGAGACTGACCATTCCAAAATCATGATAGCGAAAGTCACACGAGGACTTGCTTGCCGGGAAATACGTGGTTTGAGGTTTCACCACCGGAAACGATGCAACGGAATCCTTTACTGAGCATCGTCGGCAAGCGGAATGAAACAAATGAACCGGAAACAAATGATCAGAGAAGATGGAGAAGAAGGAGGACGATCGAATCATCCATGAATGTGATTATACCGGATTGTAATTATAATTGCGATCTACGCAGGAATGCGTGGGAGAGACGATTGCCCGGTTGACTCTCGGTATATTGCCGAATTGGCAGAATTTTGAAATTTTGAGATTTAGTCGGGGAGTTTTGGGCAATTGGGAATTTAGAAATTTAGGAACTGGGGGTTTTGCAATTTTGGACAATTGGGAATATGGGAAGGTGGGGAGGGGAATTTAGGAAGTTGGGAAGTTAGAATTTTGGGCAATTGGGGATTTGGAAATTTAGGAAGTTGGGGATTTGGAATTTTGGACAATTGAGAATATGGGAATTTAGGAAGTTGGGAATTTAGAATTTTGGGCAATTGGCAATTTGGAAATTTAGGAAGTTGGGGATTTGGAATTTTGGACAATTGAGAATATGGGAATTTAGAATTTTGGGCAATTGGCAATTAGAAAATTTAAGAAATTTGGGGCTTTAGGGATTTGGGAATATGGAAATTTAAGAATATGAAAATTTGATGATTTAGAGATTTGGAAATATGAATACTTGGGAATCTGAGAACTTGAGGATTTGAAAACTTGTGAAATTTGAGAAAAAGTGGAAACTGACTATTTGATTCCCTGAGCTCCCTCAGGGAGAATTAATTTAATTTGAAGCTTCCGATAATCCAGGTTGATACCAGCGATCGGAAAACAAGAAACCAATGTGACAACAATTGCTACGGTATATTATCCGTAATATCGTCACGTTAATTCCCAATACGAAGCCAGACAGGGCTCGCTATGCTATGAACACGCTTCCGGTGTACGTATATCGAATGTAAGCAAACAGAGACGATATCCTCGTTTCTGCGAACTGATAGTTCGAATGTTAACGGGAAAAATGAAGCAGGAAGAGATTAAAGACCACTATCATAAAATTATAAAACATCTTTATCATCCTAAAAATCGATCAAGTACTAATTCGAAGATAGAATAATTTTCTACCACTTTCAAGCTTGATTTCATGAGATCTGTCGCGATTTCATTGTTACACGTTCGATATGGCCAAAGAAATATCGAAGCATATTTTTCCAGGATTTTATCGACCTGGGCGGGGTTGCATTGGTTTCGATAGCACGACGAAATCCTATTATGTAAAAACATAGTATAATCCGCTTCCGAGCAATACGCCAGCACAACGCTGTTCTTGCTCTGATCATTAAAGATAACTGAATCGCGTAAATCGTTCCGATAAACAGCGAACACATTATTCTTCTTGTAAACTAAACAACGCTTACCAGTGTACACGGACCACCATTTATTCCCTCGGTAAAGTTTCACAACTTTCTTTATCATACATGCCAACGGAAAAATTGATTCGATTTGGTCAATGAACTTTGCAAAGAGGGGCAGAAAACTCTTGTGGATATGCATTTTTTAACAGAAACTTTACTTCCTTGAACAGAGTACGTTGGAATGTATGCAAAGGTCAAAGCAACCAGTACGCCATCCGATATTTTCAATAAATATTAATACAAATGTTGTGAATCTGATATTAATATTATTTTTTGTAATAGACTGGTGGTCACTTTGTCCACGAATAAAATTTTGTATATTAATAGTCATCATTTATTATAGTGTCTTCAAAATGTCTTCTACTCGTAACCTTACATTTTGAAATATTGCAAAACGTAAGTATATTCGCAAGAGACTAGAAGTGAACTTACGATTTTGATCAGCAGCGTACACATAATCGTGTGTGTACATATGTGCCAATTAACTATTGATTCCTGATGATGACGACGAAGCTAGTTAGGGAATTCAGGTTCTCACGTGCACGAAACGTTCCAACGTCTGGCACGCGGTGTAAAATGACGGGTTTAGAATTCTAACCGCGATATCCCGTACCGATTAATCGTTTATCAATGCGCCAGTTCGAGCGCAAAACCCCGTTCATCGATCCCATCCGTTCCCGATAGAAAGAGAATTTCACGTGTGCACCGTGAATCCGAATCGTTCGAATTCCTCTGCACGACGTTTCGCGATACGCCAACACAGACACCGGCTAGAAGAGGAACTTAGAAAAAGTGTAATTAACGGTGTTATCGAACGCCGACGTAATTGAATTTTTTCCATGCTGCTAATGATGCGATAAGCAGAAAAAAGAACAAGCTTTTTCGTGCCATAAATGAATTTCGTTAAACGCAGAACGAAAATCGACAATAGTTTTTTATTCGGGTCAAGTAGATCAACGATGACCCACGGAGGACTTATTTTATCGTAGAATATAAATATGATCGTTTAATAATACGCCCATGGGTTAAAAAATCGAAGGAGATTTATATTTAAATATAATTTGAGTCTTGAGTGACCCACGGAGGATCTATTGAAGTCGATCAGAATTTCACATTCTGAGATAAAATAGTTGTCAAACGTATCAAGGATTGTTTAAAAAATATGTTAATATTCGTGTGGGTCATCGGTGACCCACGGAGGATCTACCGAATTACACCACAATTTTTATATAGCGAGATAAAATATTTCATATGTTAAACACATTAAAGTATTCTTGATTTCTTGCTTAATTATATAAAAGTTTTTACATTCTAAGATAGAACGTATGCTAAATGCACTACTAGTTCTAGCATTGTCTTCAAAAATGCTTAGACAAGTGAGATACCAATGACCCACAGAGATGCACATCATTTGAATACTTTCTTTAAGAACCTATCCAATATATCACTGTAATGTAGTACAATTGTCACGTGGATCGTCGATGACCCACGGAGGATCGCATCTTTTAATATTTCCTCCATTTAAAGTCAAAATATGTCATAATAAACATTTTTATTAAGAATAACTAATGACCCACGAGGAACTTAATAACTGCAACGTTAAAATATTTACTGATATTGGAACAGCAACGGGTAATTTTATAGTGGATCAACGTTGACCCGCGGTGAACAGAGTTATTTTGAAGCTGGAACTTTGTCACAAATCGGCAGACTATTTTAAAACGTTCTATTTCAAAATCCGAAATATCTGACGAAGATAACAATGTCAGTTGAAAATTTGATAATTCACATCACGGACCATGGACCACCAATGGTCCAAATCTAACATCTTTTAGCGTGAAATTGTTATTTATCCGTCGAGCAATCGATTTACACGGTGCAACGGCCGACAAATACGTGGCCAAACAATTATACAACTATGTAAAGCAACTTCACAAGCGTTGCAGCATCAAAGAGAAGCCAAAATATTTAAACCCACGAGAAACAGGCTGAAAGGGACGTTGAGTTCACCCACTTTCTTCGATCCGCACCCCTTCGTTGGCTACTATTTATTCCCCAGGCTTATCAGTTAGCGAAAGCCTTGTTTAACAAAAATATTCCTTTATTAATTGGTTCACGTATGCGCGATTTGTACGCATCGATTGTTCGATTTCCATGCTACCTGTAACCCGTGGAAGTTTCGAGACGTGCGATGGTTCGAGAACCCGGGGGTTTTGCACGAGAAACCCTGAACGATTATGTGATTCCGTTGAGATAGATAATGAACGAGTTACGCGGACGGATCTGAAGTGATCGCATCGCTTTATCGACATCAAACGTGAGAAACCACTCCCAGATAAAGCTGAATACACGGTCGCAGTGATTAGAAACAACAGATTACCGACAACGAGTTGCTCATCACCACCCTAACGAACAGAGAACAGTGACAGCGTGTTTCGATTGAAATACCAGGGTGCCGGTGCACACGGTCACACTGCACCGTGTCACACAATGCGCAAAGAGGCCACGTCAATGATCGTTACGCTCGCTAGAGGAAGAGACACCAAAGAAGAAACTAGGAACGATATCCACCCTCTGATCTGATCCACTCTCTGATCATAAATCTCTTTATAATGAAACCTGATAGCATCACCAGTATCAAAAGACCAAATCATAATCGATATCAACCGAGGATGACACTCCAGGTCTCTTCCACGATGTCTAATTCTTCAACCAGGAAGTCCAAACGACGGGGTGAAAGGAGGTCAATCGGCGTCCAGAATCAATTAACAGAGAAGAGAGAGGATCCCAAGGAATCAAAATTTGATAGCAGAAGTAGCTAATCACCGATCATCGACCAGGAAGCGGGTCCACATAGTAGCACAACGTAGAAGAAATCGAACGAGTTTGCTAATCACCTTGATGGTCACATGCCCTGCGCGTTTCATCCGGACAGGTTTATCTTAAAAGCGATGGTACTCTATCTAGAGCAACGCTAGCCCAGGAGTGTCCTATCGAGCGGTGCGGAGGCGTAGCACGATGGAGGATCATTACCTGCTCGGTACAGACGCATAAGTCGTGATTTGCGACCGTGGCTGCAGCTGCGGATGCTTTTGGTGTCCTTACGTCTTCCTCGAGACTCTCGCCTTAGGCCGGCAGAGTTCTGGATCGAGGAAGGGAGTCCGGCCGGTTCCTCTGGTTATATAGCCGTTCAAACGGTCGGTTGCCGCGGCGCAGCCTACGTAGGACACCACTCGCACGTTACGACACGACGGATTGCGAACGATATGCCTTGTGGACGAGCGACTCTCTGCCGGCTGCCGTAACTGGAGTCACTTGGTCGTGCGTGCTCGCGGCCCTCGGATCCCAGATCGGCCTACCCCGCGGCTCGCCACTTGCGCAGGCGTCCTACGCGCGAGGATACGCCGTATATTGATCGGAACTTGGCCCGATCCGGACGTAACGTCGACGTGGAATCTCTGCTACGGTTAGCGCACCACGGACTTCAGACAAGGTCAGATTTTACCGGTATCGCGCCACGAGGACCGGAGCACGCCACCTCCGGGTTCTACTCTTCGACTTGGTGGAAGATCACCCAGGTGTCACACGGTGCAAGGTTAACTCAGGGTTACCTCGTGTGGTTCACAGAAGTGATAGGTGACTGTGGAGTATCTGGTAAATACCTATGGGTACCGTGTGCTCTTTGATCTTCTGCTTCTCTACATGTGTTCGGCAGACAGAAATTGATCGGATCAAAGGATTTTGTCGAAATAGGAGGTTAGATCACGTTATTCGTTGTGGGAATCCTGGTAGAAGTTTTATGAAAGTGATGCTGGTAGAAGCAGTTAGATGCCTACATGTACTAGATACTCTTTCATCCTTCAGGGCTAACTGGAGTCTCTCTCCAGTAGATGGAGATTGATGAGGCTAAGGTATTTTGTTGGTGTAGAATGTAATAGAGTGAGGTTAGGTCAGGCTGCTGCAGCTTATCATTATCTTGTAGACCTTATATTCAGATGATCTATAAAAACTAGTGATGTAGATAGAGGCAGTGAACTGACTGTCGTGTAGGTATGTAATTTTCCTTCCTGCAGAGATAACCAGACTCCACATCTGTGCCCACGAGTTCAGATCAAATGTTTATAAACACCCTTGTTATCGCATTTAGGTTTGGGTGCATACTCCTGTATTCAATAAATGAAGATTAACCAAACTGTCGATTCTGTTGAAATAAAATGAAATTAGATCAGGTTTTCACAGTCTTGCTATACAATTGGATTTAAACCTACTTGGATCCTAAGAGCATCGGGGAAATGTTTACAAATCAATGGATACCATATGCTCTTCGTAGAACAATGTTTCCAATGTTTGGATACCATATGTTCTTTCTTTTAGAGCTAACCGGAGTTTCATGGAAGTAACTGGAATTTTCTCGTGTGCTGAGCAAACAAGAATTGAACCGGGCGGTATGCTTCTCTCGTTAAGCAGCAGAAGATTGAGTAGGCCGGAATGAACGATGACACAATCGCTTTATCAGAACACTGGACTGAGGTTACATCAGGTTCCAACAATCTTCCGTTCTGGGGATCAATGCACCCCTCGTTTCCTATGAAACTCTCTCTCCGGTTAACGAGTACAGGACACGATAACCAACACCGCTATATTCTTCTTGCGCAGTGCGTTAAACAAACAATATGAAACGACTTGTGAACGATGCACGGAAGTTTCCGCATTTGATTAAAGCGTCGAAGGAATCGATTAGATCGCTCGAACGATAACACAGGTTTTTCTAATGACCGAGTCTCGATGGTAGATTAGATTTTGCAGCAAGGACAGCTGAATGGCGCGATCTTATTCTCGAGTAAAGTGGAATGATAAATGGAACGGCTTGATTGGAGTATAATGTGCTACGACACGTGGAATTTGTATTGTGTGCAGCCAGCTTCTAGGTAGGTCTAATTAACGCGTACACGATGTATCTTCTTCCGTGTGGAGGGAAATGTTAATTACTGCACGCGTTGATCATGACCGACTACCAGGAACAAAATTGTTTAACACATTGTATGCAGGAATGTGCAGCTTATGCAAATGGTTGCTCACCGCATTTTTCATATTTTGCACATTCTACCTGTGTTACAGCACTTGATAAGTATCTACACTTCGCTGATTACGATCTCAAGTGAAATTCTGTGCCAAGATGTGTCAGGATAATCGCTAAATAACATACCAGCGTTTCGTAGGAAAATGAGTGTTCCACAAACTGGAACAATAATCAGGGATTATTTGATCAAGTGGACCAGATTAAAATAAATCTATACAATGAATTTCCATTTTAGCGAGTCAGCGATTCGAGTAATAATTGATGAGTTAGAGGTATGCAGTTTTAGTGATCTTGCGATAGAAACACCCTCTTGCGTACAACGGAATAATAGTTGTTCCTTGTATTGATCGAAGGAACAGTCTGATCAGGACTAATGCGCTCTGGCAACCGTTCAATTGCGTCCTTGTCAACAATCGCAATACGGAAACTCGTTGTACGCCGTTGAATAAATAACCCGTTTACTCCTACTCTGTTAAGATCTAAGTCGCATTTATCACGGAAAAAGTATACACTCTCCGCTGCAATTTCTTAAATAAACAGGTGATATCCTACAATTTTTTAATCGAAGATAGTTTGTGTACCGTGATATTTTCATGTTTGAACATGTAGGTAATGTGGGTTCGTAAGTTTCAGTATTCAACTTTGAAATATTTTCAATTTTTCAATTGCTAACCCAACTTTCCAGCGACTAATGTTCTACATTTCAATGCCAAATTTTCCATGAACTTCCAGTTTTCAGTTCATTTGGATAGTGAGTGGTTTTACTCCCCCTAAATTAGAGAGTGTACGATATCTTGCGATATTTGCAGGAGGTAATAAAGCTCGCGTTATCATTACTATTACCGAGTCAAGTTTAATGTCAGTGGCACGATGAAAATATCGCCGGTTCGCGCGCAACAGATCACGTTTATGCATTTTAGGGGGAGTCATTATCTCGGCAGGAAAGCATGAATCGCATGCATTATGCATTTTCTGGCCAGGATCGATCTTTTATGGCGTGCTGATACGTTTCGGGCAAGGCTAGATCGTCCGCGATGCGTCGCGAAAAAGACATATTGCGAGCGAGACAGATCCAACGTGATAACACTGCATGCGACTGTTTATGCAAATGTTGCTGCACTCGTTTTCGAGCGTTGCACGCGCGCTCGTTACCAGCTAATGGAAATGCACGTGTTGCACCTTGATACGCTATTTGAGAATGTCAAACAAAATTTCTTTGACGCGTTGTATGAACCAGTTACGATTGGTAACCTAAGCTTGAACGCGTAGGAAAAATATTTGAAACAGGATCGACGTTTACAAAATGAAATACGTGTACACGCTAGTCTGAAAACCGAATCGATCCATGCGGTTGCAATTTCGAGCATCGCCGAAAATGACGCAACGAAACATAGTTCTATGCTAATCCCTCGATTCGCACGAAACTTCCGGTGCGCCATACACGGTGTACACTATTTTTACCGCGATGCAGAAACAAGGCCGTACGTTCCGTTAATTTCGGAACTTCCCGTTTTATACAGGACGATCGGTGAAATTAGAAATCTGCATGGCTTCCCGTTGTCTCGCGATTAACCGAACGATCGCCGATCTAACGACGAACGATTCGAGAACCACTCGGTATATACGAGCGATTGAAGATACACATATTATTCTGCATCGCTATCGGGCCGCTGCTATGCATGCTTAAAGGGTCAGAGAGCGGGCCATCTTAAACCGCACGATAAATGGAAAAAATAAGAGGAGAGTACGCGAAGGGAGCGAAAGGTCGGATTACAAGAGACCGTTCGAAGAATCTGTTTCGAAACCGAACAGTTTCATGTTCACGGTGATGAAGAATCCTAACCGCAAGATACTACACGTGCTGCAGCTCGAACATTTTCAAATACTAATTTACTGACAAATCATACACACAAAATTTATATGCACAACAATACTTAACCAGATATAGGGGTATAGGGAAATTGGAATCTAGATAAGTCGGAGTGTAGAATATTGAAATCTAAGCAAATTGAACTTTGAGGATATGGGGAGCTGGGGATTTTTGGACATGAGGACTCAGATCTGACAATATCGGGTTTTGGAGATGGTGGTACCTAGGGACATTGAATTGTAGAGATAATAGAATCTAGGGATATTGTATTGCAGAGATACTGGAACCTGGGGACATAAAATTCAATACACTGGGGTTTAGAAATTAGAAATATTGAGATCTAGGGAATTTTTGAGCCAAGTAGTGTGAGTTTAGTAAGTTTGTGATCTAGGGATTTTAAAACTAAAGATGTTGTGATCTAGTGAATTTTATCTAGAAATATTGTGTCTAGGGAATTTTTGAACTCGGTATGTTTGGGATCTAGTAATTTTCAAACTAGAGTTATTGTGATCTAGGGAATCTTATCTAGAAATATTTGTACCTAGGGAATTTTTGCTTGTGACGTCGGAATCTAGGGATATTTGAATCTACGAGAAGTTAGAGAAATTAGACTTTGGAAATATCGAGATAAGGACTTTTGGACATAGGAAAATTGAAATCTAGAGATATTGATATCTAGGGACTTTGGATCTAAGAATTTATATCTGGATGTAACATAATACAAGTAAATAACTAGATTCTCGATAAAGTTATCAAAGAAATTATTAAACGATATGATTATTCGAGAATCGAAATATCGATCGATAATCGAAAGATATAATTAGCGGAAAAGTTGAATCGTTGTTAATTAAATAGTTCCAACTCGGACCCGGGTCAATGGATCGAAACGTAAATATGTGCGTCGTAGGAACGCGAGAAAGTTATACAGTTCGAATTAAATGTTAACCTTTCGCGATCTTGCGCCAAATCAATTTCGTTGCGTTTCAATTCGATTTCGAAACAGCGATACGTTGTGATAACGATTGTTTGTGACGACGAAAATAAACGCATGGACGTTCAACGGAATTGAATCGTTTCAACTAATTCGTTTATCAATACCAAAAGCAACAGCTGTAAATGGATAGAACAAAAAGTTAATTAAATTTCAAATTATTTTACACAAGTTGTTTTCCATGGTACATCGTACAAAGATCGGAACTAGTTACACATCACCTGTTTTTCAAATATATCGTACAATTTCAAATCAGTATTATCTAACTTTGAGATAACTCCTTTTATCTCATAACTTATGCAATTTTATCTAAAATTTGTGCTTGTAAATATTACTAATTATCGGTGAAAAATGTATTCAGAATCTTGCGAGGTATTTTTCGCGATTTAATGGAAATATCCAAGTATCACGTACTTCCGATTAACCGCGAAAAGTGGAAATAGAAAGTTTCATTGATCGTGGCTACGAGTATAATTACAAGCAAAGACAACTCGGCAGATAACACGAACAAATAGATACCTACGTGACGACGTTTAACATATGTATCCAGCTTATTTAACTATTCAAGGTTATTATTGAATGAAAGGAATAAATAATATAAATGCAATGTAATGCCAAAATAAGACAATACAAGTTTTTACAGCGCAATCTGTGAATGACATTTAGAAACGAAGAAGAAAGCTTTCATCATTCGCCTGTTTGCTGATAAAGAAATGTTAATTCAACAAAACAATTTACATTTCTATTCTATTTTAAGAAACACTCGATCCACACTCCATCAGTTCAATCCATAAGCATTCGATACAACAAATAATAAGACAAAAATACAGTTGATTACGATAAATGTATAAAGTATGGACGATTCGCGTACAAATAACACGAAACCGCCGTTCAAATCGATATAGCACAATATCGTATGTAATCGAGCTTCGACATTCGATGATACGAATCTTTTCGTTTTATCAACGATATTAAAATATAAATTCATGACTCGAACAACTTACAGAACTAAATTTTTCTTTAAAAGTCAGCTTGTCGCTATTGCCAATCGATAAATGACGTTGCATTTTACTCCATACACGAAAATAAATGTCATAGTCGAGTTTTTAAATCTTTCTTGGACAAACTTATTTAATCTTTATATGTTCAATCATATCTATATGGTTTTCTTTATATTTTTTATACTTTTCATTTCTTAAACATCTTTTCACATCAATTTACGTATACCAAATACAAATTTTATGTACTAAAACTTTTCGAAGTAAGAATTTATAGTATGAAGTCTTTCAAATTACGAATTTTAAATATTCAAGCCTGGCAACATAAAAATTTCAAATATTACAACAACGAGTACCCAAATACTGATTTCTAATTCTCCTGACAACGGTTCTACGTTTTTATGAAAATATCACAGAATTACTTGAAATACCTATGCTTGCGACAATTAACGTTGATTTACGTTTCAACGTTAATTTACGTTTTCGGACTAGAAATTTCTAATATTAAATTTCTAACGTGGTACCATTTAATGAGGTTGCCCACACAAGGGTTAAACTCTCGTTATCGCAGAATGAAATGTTAATATCGTTACCTCGATTTGATAGTTCATACGTTATAGCTTCATTTCACATATTTTCCATAAGCACCGAAAAAAATCATGATTCATCGAAACATCGGCGTTACATGAGCGTTATCGCAATCTCGCGGCCGACAAACCAGCCGTTCTCGATTCGTTCAATAATTTGAAATGCAATATCGATCGATCGTTAAGTCACAGAATATGGAAACGAGGCGACAAGGAAAAAGAGAAAGGGGAAACGTAACGTACCAACGAAAGAACTTGAATGCGTGAAATGACGGAGAAAAGTTCATTTCCGTAGAAATGAGCCGCTCGTGAATCGTGTATGTTCTCGTGTCCAAAATGGCTGGTCGCTAAAATTAGCGTCGGAAGCAACCAAATGATACCAGATAGGAGGTCGCCGTCGTTACCATGCCCTGGTTCCACTCACCTTGACGTCGAAGAAAAGTCATATAAAATGGTATCGCCCTGCTGGACGGCCGCCTTCTAGCGTGAAAATTGAACGGGTGTTCGTGGGTGTATCGAGACAGATGGATCGCCCTGTCGGGTGCACCCCAGTGTCTCGTTTTACGTCTTTCTACGATGTCGTCCTACAAACGTCGTTCGAGATGTCGGTTGATCGCGTTGAGTTGACAACGTGCCGATGCTTCAGCTTTTCTTGCACGATGACAAGTATCCCTGTCGTCGAAATGCTATTTACTCAAGAATTCTTCGGTTGTACGTGATGTACGTAACGTTTTCAGCTTGCAACGAGCACACGAAACGTTCCGGCTTCTCAGACGGCTACTGCCTGAATACAACTGCAAACGCTCGAAGAAACCAGGGCCGTAAACGTGACTCACGACTTGCGATGATAGCGGCGCCCCCATACAGCTTATTATACTGTAGTAAAAACACTATGTTTTTGCTGATTTGTCACGTGACTCGACGGTATCACTGACAATGATGCAATATCATTTTTGCAATTTCCTTAGAGCTCGTGACAAGAATTTTATCGATACTTGTCACTGGAATATTATCACGGCGACTGCCAGCGTATAAAAATTTGGTCGCACGATATGGACAATTAAAAAAACCTTATTTGCTTATACTTTTATTACTCTCGATTTAAATTACGTGAGAAAACAGTAACAGTATAGTTCTTCTCGTAGATGTATAGTTTATGCTCGAAAAAGAAGATGCTACGGTAAAGTGTTCTGTAGCATAAATTATTCAAAACGTAAGGAAATTAATAGGTATTTCCAACATCTTTATGTAAATTACTAATTATAATCGTTGCTAGTTTCAATAAATGCATATTATATGTATCAGAACATTTAACGAACTATTTGTTAAGTATTTAAATACGTATAGGTCATTTACAAATTTGCCGCCGAAAAAAATTACATGTTAACAATTTATTAGGGAATTTTTATACCCTATGACTTTCAAGATTTATATACTTTCTTTTACGTGTTCTGATGCAATATCAGAAGCAGATATCAGTTGTAATGATTGCACTAGTATTGCGCTAGTCGTGTAATCGGTAACATAACCTTTAAATCATTGCAATGAAGTGTTTTGAACATAACCTTCACGTGCAAAAGTAATTCCACGCGTGAGTCGTATTATAATTCTCATTATGTATATTAACTGTAATTAAATATAAGTAGCATATAATATAATTTATACTCATTTATTTGGTGGTATATATAGTATAATAAATGTTACCACAATATAATTCATAGTCACATCAGAACTTTGTTAGTTGAAAGGCAACCTATCTATTACTGATTACTAATTTATAATTGTGATACATTAAAACATATTGTAGAAAATGACTTCTCCATTTACTTGTATCACATGCCGTGTGGCATTTAAAGATTTGGAAATACAAAGACAGCATTATAAGTCAGATTGGCACAGATATAATTTGAAAAGGAAAGTGGCTGAATTACCTCCTGTTACTGTAGAAGAATTTCAGAAAAGAGTAATTGCACAAAGGACTAAAGATGATCAACAAAAAGAAGAAGAATCAATGAATTGTAAGACATGTAGAAAAAGTTTCAATACAAAAAACCAATATGAAAATCATTTGGTATCAAAGAAGCACAAAGAAAAGTGTGTAAAACAAAATACAGCTGATGAAGCTATGGATGAAACAGAAGACAGAGATGCTAGTGTCTCACCTGATTCTATGACTAGTAGAGACATGAATGAAGAAAGTTGTAGCAGTGCCAGTAAGCACTGGAGTAAGGATGTGGAAATAGATTCTGATGTTGAGTCTCTAGATTCTGATGAATGGCTTGAAGACACTGAGAATCCAGTGAAAAATAATGATTGCTTGTTTTGCAATCATCATAGTAGATCTTTAATACGCAATTTAAAACATATGACTATTGCACATTCATTTTTCATACCAGATCCTGAGTATTGCGTTGATATTAAAGGATTGCTTGTATATCTTGGAGAAAAAATATTTGCAGGATATATGTGCATTTGGTGTAATGATTCTGGTAAGTAACTTCAAATTTATTCTCTTATATTTACATAATACTTAGTAAATAAATAACATTTGTTTAATACATTAACAGGCAGGAATTTTCAAAGTGCTGAAGCAGCTAGAGCACATATGATAGATAAAGGTCATTGCAAAATGTTGCATGAAGGAGATGCACTTGCAGAATATGCAGAATTTTATGATTATTCTTCAAGTTATCCTGATGCAGACATTGCAGATCCAAATGCAGAAATTGAGATACCAGAATTAGATGATAGTGATTTTCAACTTATATTACCATCAGGAAATGTTATTGGTCATCGATCTTTGCTGAGATATTATAAACAAAATTTGAATCCAAACAGAGCTCTTGCAGTATCAAAGAGTAAAAAATTGCGCAAAGTATTATCACAGTACAGAGCGCTTGGATGGACGGAAACACAGAAAGAAGCTGTTATTAAGAAAGTCAGAGATATCAGATACATGCAAAGGATACAAGCTAAATACTCTACACAGTTGCAGTTTAAGGCAAACAAATTACAAAAGCACTTTAGACCCCAAGTTAACTTTTAGATATTATTATCCGTCTAAATATCATTGCAAGACTGCATTCCTTCTTAAATTATATATCATTTTCATCAGAAATTAAATGTTACATATGCTTACTGCATATTTGTAAATCTTGTGTTCAAATAAAATTGTACTTATTTAGTTGAAAACCGCATTTAGATCTTAAATCTGTTAGAAGGGCATGTTACGAGACTTTAATCATTATAAATTGTAATATTTATTTGATGGATAGTTTTACAAAATAATTCGTAATATATTTTCATAATATGTGACACCGACAAAAATAATATTTCTTGTAACTTTTACTTTATACTCGTGTGGACCCATTACCAAGTGATACCTGTAACCATGAGCTGAGTCACCGTTTTCGATAAATTATTATACACGGAGCAAGAAGACAATCCGTGTTTCTGCGCTTTTCTGACGGCTATAAAAAAATATGTACACAATCGAAAATGTCGAAAATTGTGTACCATGCATGTATACGATATACTTTCAATTTACCACCGGCAAACTGTAGAATCTACATAAGAATCAACAAATGTCAATGTACAACATTTGACACGACTTTTATTTTCAATCACATTTCTATTGTCGAACGATATATGCTGAGATTCCCTTATGATATACATAAAGACGTAACTTTTTTTTTTTATTTGTTATATATCATTTATCACGTTAACCAGAGCAACTGACTTCGATAATTCATATTGAGTCAGCAAATTGCAGAATTAGAGGTCCATCGAACGAAACGTTAAATGGATCCTTGTTCTTGCATTTGTCAACTCGAATGTTTTAACTTTGTCTCAATAACGATACATTAGTTGGAACACAGATAATGGGTGGTAACCGATGTTTCGAATTTTGTAATACTTTCTAAGAGAAACACGCGGTCCACCCTCTATAGATACAAGTACTTTGTAAATGCGTCTTTAAGACAAACATACACATTAGAGACCTGTTATTGTCACACAACGATACACATAGTTTACACTACTCTTCATTCGTGAAATTCTTTTGTTTACCGAAGAATTCTCAATATGTAATGTTAAATCTCGTTTCGTTTAATTTAACAATTTCACCATCAGCTTTAAAGCTTGATGGGGAGGAGCCGGTCTGATCGACTCATCGAGATCCGAGTACAAAATTTCAGCTTCCTCCTGAAAACCATGTTTTAAGCAAACTTTTTGCGAATACAGCCCCGTAGCGTCAGCTTTGAACACCTGTAAATATATTAACAATTTGAGCACATCATTTAGGAGAATATTCTGCTTTTACACGCAAACATTTACATACAATTCGTACGAGGTACACTGCGTGCAAAAATACCTCTCGAGAAAGTAATGAGTGCATTGCAATTACACCTTGATAAACGAAAATCATCCCATGCATATTAATCGAAGAACATGCTGAAACAAAAACAAAATGTGAACTTCGAGCGGTCACATTTATCCCAACAAATCGTGCTACACATCAAATCTTATCATGTGTAACTTAGGCTTCTCTTTGTTTAAGGGGAAGTGTAAGGGAAGAAATATTGATAGGCCATGTTAGGACTGGGTGCCTTGGGTTTAGGCTTCTTCTATTTTCCCAAAGAGTCCTCTGGGAACTTCCTACTGCTTAGAGACCCTAGGTACCCTTATTAGTCCCTAAGGTCCCTAGGTCTGTTGGACTTTCTCTTATCCTTATTCTCCTTATCTTTTAAGGTCTTAGAAGTTTCCTTATATTGGACTCTTCCTATTCTCTTCTTAGGCTCTTCCTCAATGTTCCTTCAGTTCTTCCAAATGATGGATACTTCTGCCCTTACACTTACCCCTGACCAAGAAAAACCTTTGTTGCACCAAAATGTATACACAAAATCGTAAGCTGTTAAGAAAGTAGTTAAGTTATTACAGTTTATAATGTTACATATAAAATATTATCTTGAATACACATATATATTCACAAAACTGAAATTTAAATACATATGTGCCGTATAATTAAAATAAGCTTCCATCTACGCCCTAGTAACTAGGGTATGATAAACGATCGAAATATCTTCGACGAAACTTAAATGCATGCTTTAACATTTATAATATTTAATATACATATATATGTACTAGACCATTGTTATAATTACAGTCAGATTACCTTGAAACCAGCATTCCTCGCTGTTTCTATACTGTCTGCCATTAGAACATTCGCCAAACCTTTTCCACGGAAGTTCTCGTCCACGCTGAGGATTCGACATTCAAACAATTCTTCGACGTTGTATTTGGTAAAGAGATTAACTTTTTCGTTAACTTTGTAAAGAAGACCGAAGATTGTTTTGAATTTTTCATCGCTCAATTCGGCCAGTCGACGTTCAGCCTCTTCCCGCTCCCCTTTCTTCAGAATACCATTCAAAGCCATACCAGCTATCTGATGGGACAGTTCTTATGATTGACTTAATCTTCAAGATCCATACGTCATAAAAAGATATTCGCTCGTCGATGAAAAGTTAATGATACACAAGTTAAATTATCAAATTGAAGAAAATCATACATCTCTTTATTTGATAGTTAAAAGGAACAGAATCTGTTTTCTTCAGTTCAACTTACCGTTCCATTCTGATCAACCAGCATCCTTGAGTATCCCTGTTTCAAAGTCAGTAGACAGTGTCTCTCCAGTTCGAACTGGCTGTCTCCTTTTTCACATAGTCCTACCGCATGATTCAATGGTTCATCAGAAAAGAAATTCCATTTTAAATGATGGATCGCATCCTCGAAGCGATTTTCTGGAACTTTCACAACTGTTAAATGATCAGACGACATCTTTGGGATGGTCACGGCACGAATTTTCCGCGCACTGAAAGGATTTTCCACGCGCGCACCACCCTTAGTAGGGAGAGTAGACTCATATGGGAAAAGGTCCATATATTGATTGACCCAGTTCAAGGAATTTACTAGCTACAATTGATTATGTATTCTTCTTAATTAATTCCCATCGCAGGGTCTGCAATACATGCCCTAATGGTGTCTGTAGCTATCCAATCTGGATATGAAAACGCCCGATCTCTGTCCGTGTACATCAGACATAAAATGTATCATTGTAAAATTAAGGAGTTTATCCTTTGATGTAGAGTAATGATGCACAAATATCACAGTAAACGGATACTCTTTAAAGACGATAAAGGAGTGTAATGTTGTTGGATAAAGAAGAATATAATCATTAGAGTATAGATATATATGTACATGTTTATTCATAAATTTTTACTAAATATTTGATTCTATAACCTCCCACAACGTTACATTTATTGGCGCTGAACGGCATCCTTAATAACAGAATAGCAACTCAAGTATTTTGAGTGCATTTACACATGATACAGTTTCAGCAAACTTCAAACCGTTGACGCATAGTTAACAGAAGGCATTATTTTAACATTTTTCAATTAATATATACCAATTATTTTCATGTGATGCATCACAGGAGTAATATAATTAAAAAATGTTAGCAATATTGTAACTGTTACTTTGCTTACATAAATCTTTAAGATTTCGATAACATAATACATATTGTCTTAGAAGTTTTACGTAAGGACTATATGTCTTAATCATACTTCATTGGATTCGCTCTTCACACATTCGTTCAGAATCGAAACATACTTTTTAATACTTCAAAGTGTGGAAACAAATTATTTACAGTGTTTAGAATAGAAGGTCATCATCACCTTCATCAAGCATATTGGCAGCTTCCATGTCTCTGCCTGCAGCTTTTCTTTCCGCTCTAATCACATCGAGCTGAAATGTAATCAGAACATTGTATGAGCATTAAACTATATAATAAATATATCAATCTTCAGGATTCAAATTGTACCTTAGCTTTAGCTTGTTTCTTCTTATCTTGAATCTTCTTTAATCGATAGAACTCTTCTCTTTCCAGTTCATCCAGTTCTGATATTATATAAGCAAGAGTTCTTTCGATTCTTGGAATGATAACGTGTTCAATTGCATTCACACGACGATTTGTGATCTTAATAACTTCATCCAAAGTTACAAAACTTGTCTGCAAAGATGCTAATTCCACTAACAACTTGACTGCTCTCTGATAATTCTTTTTCAATTTTGCCAATTGCTGACCACCTCTAGCCAATCCAGCTAATTCATAAGTATCTGTGCCATCTTGATAAGATTCGAATACTGGAAGATTAACACCAGCTACATTATCTTTCTTGGAACGAATCTTAATTTGTGCTTTTGTCACATCCTGGAGAACTACTTGATTAAAGTCTCCTGTTGCAAATTTTGCTTCGGCTAATGAAAATGCTGCTTCTTTCATTACCTCTCCCATAAGGGTTTTTGTCTACATATAAAAGCAATGAATAGAAACATTATAGCAATATGGTAAATGATAATGATCCACAAAACCATAATTTTTATACCTCAATGATTTTACCCAAAATCAATCTGAATCGCATTTGTAATGCGTCTGCCTTCTTTTTTAACAAACCATGACCTTTCTGTGCCCCTTGTAAACGGGACTTCATTAACATTTGTGCACTGAAAAAAAGACATGTCAGTTACAGTTATACATCATTTTACTTTACATTTTACAGGATTTGTAAGAGATTGTAAGTACCAAAGTATATATAATTATCACATAACAATTAATTTGATAAAGAACATATACATTTATATGTATGCTGACATAATATAAATAGGTTTTATAAATAAGTAACACAACATTGATAATCAAGCAATGTATTTGATGTCAAAGTGTAAATGTTGAAAACAAATTAAGGGGTTACACCCATCTTATGAGAATTCCGTATAACTTGACAGAACTTATAATATTTATGAAATAAATGAAAAATGAAATTCTGTTACAAATGAAACAAATCTGAATAATTTATGGGTGAAATACTCACCCCCGAGAGGGGAAAATTGCTAGTTTATCTTTTCCAGACATAGCTATTAACTATCAAGCAGACAGGAATAAGATTGATCAGCTGACTTGTGGGACCGGAAGTTTTCAGATACCTGGCGTAATGATTAAAAGAGCGCGCAATTTTAAAAAAGCAAAACTTTTTTTGTTCAACGCTTCCTTTTCCTAAATTCAAATTTCATGTTTCTAAATTTCTGGAATTCGGGATATCTAAATATGAAAATTTTTAAGCTTAATCGCAGAATTCTGATAAACGTGGAACCCGATACAAGTGCCCTGTTTATTTGACGCTAACGACGGTACTGATAAAACAACTGAATAATTAAATATTTACAGATTACAAGTCTATCTATTGTTTCGCGGCTAAGACGAGCGGGAAGAATGGAGCGAATCTCGCATGGCATGGTCGTTGACCGGATTTAATAAAAGACAATATTTATTTCTTTGTTTATGTTTTCTTTTAATCTTATATTATAATGAACCTCTACAACTCTTTACGCGTATCGAACAATCTTTTGCATGTACAATGTCAAGTAAAGAGCGCTTTTTTGGAAAAACGAAACGTGAAAAAATGTCTTCTATAAAAATTTTGCATATTTCCTTCTCGCAAAATTTTAAGGGTAAAATTGCAAAATCGGGCTCTTTATATAAGATAAATAAGATAAGATAAGATAAATAAGGATCGCCGGAGCTTATTAATTTTCCACCATAATTTTTTTAAATTATACTCGGAGTATTCGGTGCTGATTCATAACCCTAAAGTTTTATTTGCTTAAACATAATGATTTTACGTATTTAAGCATGATAAGCTATTCTTCATCAATCTGGATTGAAATTCAATCTTTAGCGCCACGTGTACAGAACGGAGCTATTATCAGCTGAATGTTAATAGCCATTTTTAAATTAACGCGATAAATTTTGAATAAACAAGCGTTTAATTTATGCGCGTACATGCGCGTCTCACAGACAGAAGATTCATTTATGGCGTTTACACACGACATCCAGAAAAGTATGTTTAAATAATGATAAAATTATCGTTTATCGTGATGTAGTTCTTAAACCGTTTGTCAGTTGAGAAAGCGTCGAACCGATCAAAAGAGGTATAGCGCCGTAAAAAGTTTAATGTAAAATGGAAACGGCGGAAATTGACGATGAACGAACTCATAGTCGTTCTATAAAATTACCAACAGCAGTGGAAGTGTTTGCAAATTTAAAAAATGCCCAAAAATTCGCAATTGACATTGGTATGTAGTGCATTTCACGTTTCTCCAATATGAACCAAAATTTTTGGTTGGAACATAAATTTGACTTTTGAAAGGTTACTTTCTTAAACGTCGTAATTTGTTATTAAATTAATTACAGGCTTATCATTGACAAAAATAGCTTACTATTCAACGGTTAGTTACCGTAAAGCATTGTACGAAGACACAGGATTAGGAAATAGTGGAGAACGTGCATTCAAAGTACATGAAGGAAATAGACTTCACTTTGTTAAATTTGAAACAAGATACATTGAAAATTGTTTGGATTTTGTGAAAGAGAATTTAGTGAATGTTGAACGGTTTTATGGTAAAAGTATTAAAGTAACTGGTGGAGGAGCATACAAGTATACTCCTTTATTGCAAGAAAAATTAGGCTTAACGTAAGTACTTTATAATATCAAAACAATAAGAAAACTTGTATATGTTTACTGTTAATATCTTTAATGCAAGAATGTAAATATTTCAGAGTTGATAAAGAAGATGAAATGACATGTTTAATAAAAGGTTGCAATTTTTTACTCAAGAATATTTCGTGTGAAGCATTCGAATTTGAAAGACACGGTAATCCTGAATATAAATTTCAAAAGGCTGGCCCTAATATATTTCCATATATGTTAGTAAATATTGGTAGCGGCGTCAGTATTCTTAAAGTAAGAACAATACATATTGACCTTGTTGTATATTCAAATAGTTTTAAAGCAATTATTCAAAAATTTGAATAATATTCTCAGGTGGAATCTGATAAAGTATTTGAAAGAGTTGGTGGGACAGCTACAGGAGGAGGAACATTCTGGGGATTAGGTTCTTTGCTCACAAAAAGAAAGGTACTAATATAAATTTTTTTAAATAAAATTAATAATACATAATTTTAAATAACAGTGTGTACACATTATTGAGATGAATGCATATTTTATAAAAATGTCTTTAACAATTCCCTTGCTAGGGCTTTGATGAATTACTGCAACTTGCAGAACGTGGAGATCATCGTAATGTTGATATGTTGGTAAAAGATATTTATGGGGGTGATTATTCCTCTCAAGGATTACCTGGAGACCTTATTGCAGCTTCTTTTGGCAAGGCTGTGTCTTATGAAGGTGAATGAGCAAACAATTGGCTAAATGATTAAATGAAAAATTTCAACATAAGAAATAATTTAAATTATATATATTCTAGGTCAACCTACGTTTTCTGAAGCAGATCTCGCGAGGAGTCTTTTACTTACAATAAGTAATGATATTGGACAAATAGCTAGTTTGTATGCAACTGTACATAAAATGGATAGAGTTTATTTTGGTGGTTACTTTTTACGTAATCATCCTTTGTCAATGCATACCATTTCATATTCCATCAAATTTTGGTCAAATGTTAGTTTTGAAAATTTTTTTTACACTGCTACATAATTATGATAAAGAAATGTAACTTTTTTTTAAATCTAGGGCAAAGTAAAACCTCTATTTCTTCGTCACGAGGGCTATCTTGGCGCAATCGGCGCATTTTTATACGGTGCTGAACAGTCCAACGAATATAGTTGGTTAGAAAATTATGCAGGATCATCAGGTTTTAAAGATTCGATATCCACTAATCTTGGAATTAAAGTTGCTCAGTTGGAAATTGATCAGGCTGAAAATGCTGTTACATTTTGTCCTCTTTTAAAAGATCCTTCATCTTACAATCCTGACACAACAGACCTTGCTCAAGATAAAGAAGCTAGGTGAGTTGAGTAAACAAGTATTTTCATATACATTACATTGTTGTATAATAAGCAGATCGTTAATTTTGATATCTCTAGAGATTACTGGCTTCAGTGTTTCGAAGAATCTGTAGATAAATTTATAGCAAGAGCTATACATAGTCAGCCACATAGCCCAACTGCAAAAGATAGAGCAACGAAGTTGAAGGAGAAATATGTTAATAGACTGCATTATCTGCATCTTCAACCATTGTAAGCTCTGATCACTAATAAAAAAATGTAATATTTTATAAGAGTATATAGTTATCTTACATTTTACGATGTTAAGTTAATTAATATCATATTACAGTGCTTATGGAACACTCACTGTGAGAGTATTATTAGACACTATTGAACACTGTATGAAAGAATTTGACTTTCCTGATCCTTATTTGCACGTAAGTTACTTTTAAACTTCGGATTTGTCTTTACGTTGCAGGTGTTTTCGAATATGTCCGAATAACCTTTTATTTTTTAAAATACAGCAAAAAAAGCAGGAGAACGAAGATGCATTAAAACACTTAAAACATCGTATAACCCTTATTGATAATTTAGAAGGAGCTGAAAAAATAAAAGCTTTAATACTCGGAGTATTAAGTGGCAATATGTTTGACTGGGGTGCGAAAGCTGTCGCGACTTTGATGGAAACCACGGACTTTGGTTTTGCCGAAGCTCAAGCAAAAATACCGGGTACTGCAATGCCTCAGAACAATTAGTCCCTGACATATCACGACAAAAAGTGTCAACAAGATTCATATGTTACTTTTCTTAAACTTAGGTAGACCTTGGCTACAAGACGATTTGGATGATTGGATAGATAGACTGGAAACGGGACCAGCTCATAAATGTGCGGCTATTTTTGTTGACAATAGCGGAGTTGACATAGTACTAGGAATTTTACCATTTGCACGAGATTTATTACTACGGGGAACAAAGGTTAGTCAGGATATATTTATGGGTATAAGATCATTTATCAACTTAGTTAAAATCGATTAAGTATTATTGCAGGTTATTCTGTGTGCTAATTCTATGCCAGCATTGAATGATGTGACATATCCAGAGTTAGTTGTAACATTACGGGACGCAGCAAAGATATGTAAAGTTATCAGACACGCTATTAAGGAAAACCGACTGATTGCTATGGAAACAGCTCAGGCTGGTCCTTGCTTGGATTTAAGGTAATTATTCTAAACACGCTCTATATATTTCTATAACACGTTCTATATATTTTAACGAATTGTTTCGTGTTTAACAGCCGATTAAGTTTGGACTTATGTCTCGCTATGGTGAAACATAACGTCGATCTTATCGTACTCGAGGGGATGGGTAGAACTGTTCATACCAATCTTTATTCAAAAATGACTTGCGAATGTTTAAAGTTAGCAGTGATTAAAAATCGCTGGTTAGCTCTTCGATTGGGTGGCGATATGTATTCTGTAATATGTAAATACGAACGAGCACCACAGAAAATCACAATTTACGATATAGAAATGAAACCAACGGAGTGTCCACCAGAGTGTGTAGAGAGAGTAACGGATATTTGCACCTGCGACGTTAAAAAATAAATAAGAAAACTGTAAGTAACAATATTGTTTTAAACATTGGCAAATTAATTTATATTGAAATCTTAATTTCATTTCAGGAACTGAAAAATCATACATGAAAAAGTATTTCTTTACTTACGTTTAGATGTATATACATATGTAAATGAAAAAAGAATTTAAGTACTACATTTTAGAATTTCATACAACAATTTATGTATATTGTACAAAAACTTTTAAATACTTTTACAAAATTTATCGTTATTTTTTCCGACATTACAAAGAAACAACTATAAAAGGAAAAAGAAGGAAATTTGGTTGATTGCATCATATATTTTGCGCCGCGATATGCTATATGAAATTGATTAAAATGAAGATTTGCATACAATTGGGCTATTTTAAATTTACAGTATGAATCGAGAGTATGCACTGTTGAATGTTACTGGATTATTCAAGTTTGACAAACTAGCCTACTTGTTATTCAAGTATAAAAGCTTAAGCGTTCCGATACATGGATAAATCATGACTAACACCTAGTCAAAGACAATAAGATTATTTTTTCTGTAATTTAAAGAGGTTACCGTAGTTTAAAGGATAAGTGATGCGATCAATTATAACAAAGATATGTATCATATAATATTGTATAATATATCTTCTGTGATAATGTAATATTCAAAAAGAAAGTTACATATACGTGATAAATTAGAACAGTAAATTGGTACAGTATAATAGAGTATAAAACAAAAAATCAAATATTTTAAGTTGGCACCTTCTGATCACGAGATATTTTGTACAGAGATGTCACTTCACGTCAAATTAAACAGTGTGAAACAGCGTTTCTTTCAGCATAATAAATTCAAGTATGTCTCGAACGTATTATTTTTTAATGTAATATTATAAGTCGAATATATTGATTTTTACAGTATTTATGGATACACTATACGTTTTCAGAAACGACCAATTTGTGAAGATATCCTTCATGATTGTACTACAACTTACCAAAATGGTATTATAAACTTTTTCCAAAATTTTATATAAGTAAACGATAAAAGCGCGAAAATTCTAATAAAAAGAAGACACTTTGTTGAAACTTAAAATGAACTACCGTGTTAAAATGAAACATGGTTTTCAAATCAGAGATTTATATGCGAACGATTTGTTAATACTTGATATAAATATATGCGTATGTGATATATGACTTGCTTTGTAATGTGTAAATAAAATATGAATTTTCGAGACATAATGAAAATGAAAATCATTTAAAAACTTCAACATTCCCTATTACTACAATAGAAAATAGTCAATTTTCTAAAATGAAATGGTGTATATATAAAAAGTCATTCTCTTCGCCTTTTGGTGGTGGACAAATAAAAAGTTAGTCCTTGGGGTAAGACAAAACGAGTAACAAATGAAGAAGGAAAGGAAGGAAAAAGTCTTATATGCATGCGGAACACGTTCCAAGTTCATTTCTTTCAGCCACGTGCGACGTAACGTCCGCGAATTTCCCTTTATTAAATTCCCATTGTGCGATATTGTCCTGTGGTCCGTTTCCGAATTCGCTTTACGATATTTTGCGAACGTGGTGCTAAAAATTATTTGACGTTGTTTAAAATAATTAGATTATACAAAATTTTAAATACAGTAAACTCTTGTTATACAAATTGTCAGGTACAGGATAACATGAGTGGAGAAACTGATGAATGAGGATACATATACAAATGATGTTCTTTAAAGACACTGCATTTTTAAAGACTCTTAAAATTTTCCTGCACTTTTTCACGAGAGATTTCAGCAATTACCTACAATTTTATACTCTTTTAAGTTTCTCCAGAATTTTTCAACCCTCGTTATTAGCCCTCGTTCGCTTACAAGCTATGCTTTAAAAAAGAAGGCAGCAAAAGTAAACATGAGAAGTTCGTTTTACGCGTGTCAGTCGTAAATGCTTTATGAAAAGAGCATGTTTTACGAGAGTGCTCTTGGCATCAATTTCATCAACCGAGATCGATGCATTTTCTCTGTTCCATGATTTATCTCTTTTTTACTATCGTTGAATATCTTCAATTTTAACTTGATCGAGCAGTTCCAGAAAATCCTTTTGTCTGGAAATTTCTCGCATCCGAGAATGAGATTGTCCTTTAATTATGAGAAGCATTGTTGTTGAACTTTACCCTGGTGTCCTTTTCCATAAGAAGGAAACTACTTCTCTCTGAGTGAACAGCATAATGCTTTTAGGAAGATAGTTGATCTTTGTTTCTACTTCTTAACTACCCTGTGTCACGGAAAAAGCTGACTTTGAATCATGATTAACCATTTGTGACGTTCTAAATGTCTGCAAGTGATTTATTCCGATTAATAACCTCAATCTATTGCAAGATGAATAATATTAATATTAACGACTCATATATTTTCTAACATGATTATTTATTGAAAATCAATAAATTTAACAAGAATATTGCACTGTAGGAAATCTGGTAAAACTGTAAATCAATGTTTAGGAGAGTTAAAGAATCCTGTGCATCGAGAGTGTAAATAACCTCGCATGGGAGTTGCGTGTCCTAATTACTAAATTAATGTAATTAGAGGAACCTGGCGTTAAAACGAAGCGACGATTTATCATATGCGACCATTTATCGTTGCACGCTTGTCGTTTATCTATCAACACCCAGTATCGCTGCATTTGTTAGTAATTCATTTCCGCGCGTTCGAATAGCGAAATGAACGTTAGACGAATTTGCTAACGAAAGTCATGTTTAATTTATCTTTCAGCGTTAACGCGTTGAATGCTGTAAGCAGAATACGCGCCTCGTCAAAGGTTCAGTCTTGTCGCCAAAGAATACAAATTCTCCAAGTAAAAGGATCATTTCCGTTTCGAAAATAATGGATAGAATTAGCATCGTTATTAACTGTCGTCGCAAAAGCAAAGTCAATATTGTCGAAGACCTTTGTTGCGAATAAAATGGCCAAGAGGAAGGACTAGATCAACGTAAATGAATCTCGAATTACGATGTAATTCCAAATAAATTAATAAATTTTCAAATTCCGAACTTTCTGAAATATTAAATGCGAAAGTCTGTAATTCTCTTTAAAGTAGCTTACCGTGATGACTTCATCGATGTGTGCACTTCCTAATTGAACTCGAATTCTAAAAATCGAATCAACTCCATCTAGCGGTTTTTGTTCTACGGTTACTCCTGGTAGCAGGATCGCAGAAAACTAAAGGAGGTATACGATAAAAGTAGGAGGTATCCTGAGTAGAGCGCGCATGCGCGGCAGAAAATTGGCGCCATGTTTGTTAGAGATGTACGCATGCGCGACCCGACCTGGTACACTCCTTTTCCAAAATGGCATCGCATTTAATAAACAAATGACAGCTATAAAAAATTCTTAATAATTAATTATCTGTGAACAATTTGCTCACCTTCATCATTAAAAAGTGAAATTTAGTTCATTTGCAACGTTTTCGTACAAAAATGATCAAGGATTCATTCGAGGAAAAATTATTAAATATTTTTAGAGTACACGTTGCCTTCAATGTGTCAAGCCAATTAAAGAAATATTAATGATTCATTAAATACGTAACAAATCTACACAAAAACTATTGCATATTATTTAGGAAAAACGAAAGAGTATATACCGAGCTTAAAAGTATGCAAAATGTCGCTCAGAAATTAAAAATTAATAAAAGATCACAGCTTCTAATGATATTTAATAACTAATTATTTTCAATTAAATTTGGAGTACATATTATATGAGATAATAGATAATGTATTATAGATCATGTTTTAATGATAAAAGTACGTATATTGTACTCAGAAAATGAGTAATTAATAATTCCATCATCTTTTATTTTAGGAAGCCATATTGGGGAGGCGGTACTAGGTTGGATGCACCGCGCATGCGCGCCGATGCGCGGGAGACCTCTTCGCTCGAATACCTCCTTTACTTTTCTGCGATCCTGCTACCAGGAGCAGCCCCGAAACCCCAACCGCTAGATGGCGCTGATCTACTTTTACTTTTGTCGGTAAATTATCCACAAGCGAAAAATAATGGAATACCGTATCAATTTTACGCTCGAAATTCATTATTTGTATTATATTTTATTTCTAAACTGCTAGTCTTCCAGCTTACTCAACATAACTGTAAATCTACTCTGTTCCCACAAATTCGTGGTTTTATTACAATTACTTGCGTTAATCACTATTACCGTATATGTGCCACGAAGAATATTAACCCCGCGAAAACAAACTGTTGACAGAGATCGACAACGCTCGAGTAAATCCTTTCCATTAATAATGACGATATTAAACGTGACGTTGCTGTGAATTTCGCTAACTGATAAGCGCGTCACGTTTGCGCGATTGCAGCATTCGTGATCATTTATTATCGACACGGTTGCAAAGGTGATTATGCGCGGATTAATCAATAATGAAGGAAAAGGTATCTGCCGTTCTATCGCGCGACCGACGAATTGCAAATAAATTCGGTTGAACGTGTACCCTGTGGTATAAATTTTGTCGTTACCCCTCAAAAACGTTTTCACGAGTTTCCACCGTT
Organism: Megachile willughbiella; assembly: GCA_945859595.2. Lineage (NCBI taxonomy): Eukaryota > Metazoa > Arthropoda > Insecta > Hymenoptera > Megachilidae > Megachile > Megachile willughbiella. The sequence goes on from OX243807.1 coordinate 9,689,657, forward strand.
TGATGTTGATACGGAACGTTTCGTGCCGCAACCGTTTTTTCGTTGCTTCCTCGACACTGGTTAACCAACTGGCTGTTCCGCGACAATCGCGATACTCTGCCGTGAACTGTCGCCAGTGGATTAATTAAAAGCTGGATAGCATCGAAACTAGAAACGGAATTCGACGAACGAGCTAGCGCAAACGTCCTCAGAGGGTTGCAAAACATTTCACAGGGAACATCGGTCGACCACAATTGCTCGCCGCTTCTAGAAACTTTCCCCGGAACCTGTTGATGCCACTTCTGTCGATGTTTTTCGCTTTCCAGCACGTTTCTCTCGAGGATGCGATGATTTTCCGCTCGAGGATCTCTTCAAGCCTGGCAGCAACGTTTCTCTACGGTTCACCGCGTTCTTCTTGCATTTATGATATAGCTCGGTGTTTGTTTTACATTAAACTGTTTCAACCTCTGCCTGTTTCCGGAAAATCTGTATTTTCACGAGTAAATTACAAATCTATCAGGTCGTCGAATTTCGAGACACTGGAAGAGCATTCCAGAAATCACTTTGATACAATTTCAATTCTGTTCAGAGTATCGAGAATGTTTCATAATCGGACAATGTTTGTCTCTTAATGTACGCATCGGAACGCGAATAATTCTGTACGATAAAGTGGATGAAATTACTCGTAATTTGGTAATGAGCGCTGCGAAATGGCAACAAGTATCACCATAACCCACATCACGTACTACCGGTCATATGCGTAATGTAATGCTCTTAACTATGCGTTATAACAATAGTCTCTCGTGTTATAACGTGTTTGCGAAGTCCTACGAACTCTGTGCGTATTCTACAAACATATCTAATATATCAAAGAAACAATACTGCTGCATAACGTGTGGTCACTGCGAATGCACCGTAATTGAACCCGTGACGATATAGGCCGTGTAATTTCAAAATTAAACCTACAGAACTTGCTTTCTGGCCACGTGTTCGCAGAATTATTTTGTGTAGCTGGAAATCGAGTATGACAACGAAGAGGAGTTGGGCAGCGGCGCGTGATAGAATCGCTCACGATCAAGCGAGCATCGTGCCTCCGCGAATTTTCCACGGATGGTCGAGTCGTTGTACAGGCCGTGTCCGAGGTGTACGTGTGTTCATTGGCCACCCATGACCCCATGCACGGGTTGCATACGTGTGATCGATGTTGGAGAAGGCCATGTAAACAGCTTACAATGACGCGATTTCAAGCAATTTCAGGCAATAGACCATTAATAGGGGTGTGCGTGGATCGACCATGCTGAAAATGATACCCCGACTCTTTTAGGCCCCGCTGCGAATATAATGGCCATACCGATTCTCATAGCGATTGTTGCTATTATCGCTTGTCTTGTAAGCTCGATGTCGACAAAGCTACTGTTATCGTAGTTAAGGGTAGTCGGTTGAGCTTCGGCTTTTGAGGTGAACACGGAATTGTACGAAGCGTACCGCTGTCAAGATTAACGCGGCGGAATCGTGGAATGAGTTCAAAGCTTCTTCGAACTTTAGATATGTAAGGGAAATTGACACAGATACCCGGAAAGTTTAATCCAACTTTGAAAATCCTCTTCGCTGTTTCACGATTCAGATTAACACTTTGATTATTAATATTATGCATGATTCAGAGACACTTGCCTCGGTGTTACTTTAAAGCGCAATTACGAACTCTAAGCGAATAACGAATTCTCTATCCATGCCCATGGTGTAGAAAAACCATAGACCCGATATTGACAGGGCCAGCGTACGTGGCTCGTTTGTTCGTTGAAAGCCAACGTTTCGAAGGTTTTTACTAAAGCTTTGCTCACTGGAAAATTGCTTCGTGCATCGATTGACCCTCGGAGGCGAACGTTATATTCTTGCGTATTACAATTTCTGATCGGATCGAATATTATCATAATGTCACGTGAGATCCAGAAATCTTGCGAATATTTCTGGATCACAAATTTCCCCTTAATCCTCGAACGACGGGTCAATCCTACCCGGTTCGATCAAGGTTCTAAGATTTTCGAGGAGCTACTTATGCAAACGTCGAACGTTCACTTCATTTCTACCGGTTACATCTTTCCGAGAACGAAACGTGGCCTTGGCAAGAACTCCTCTGTTAAACTCGATGACATAATCGTCTGAATCACCGATTAAGATCAATTACCCCGGTGTCGGTTCAACGCGTCTTCTCTCACGGACCAAGTTTCATTTCATAAATTCGAGCGGTTTTAGGTTCAGGTGATGACTGACTTTGTTAAACCGGAAGCACGTGTCTCGAATTCGGTGCATTCGCGCAAATCCGTAAGAACGCATTAAGCGGTTTTACCAGAAAAGCGTGTTCTATTTTTTCATCCACGTTATTTCGCTTCATACGATAGAGGATCATAAAAACTTCATCGTTCACGAGCTCCTCGCTGAAACAAGGGGCCATTCATCTTCGCCGACGCTTGCGAGGAAAAAGCTGCGATGCATTTAAATTACAAATATTGAGCACTCGCAGGATACCGGAGGACACGATGAATGTTTCGCCAGGGAAATCGTTATTGATTTCCTTGTCGGACAGCGAATTGATAATGTTACGCGTTCACGATGGGCGGCATCGTTGATGGACACGAAAATTATGAAGCAAATATTCATTAGGAGGTTGGTTAGCTTCGACAGCTTCGTGAGAACCTTCGCTCGAATCTTTATCTCGGATCTTGTCTGTGCGTTCTTACATTGTGAAATAACGCGGAGGTAACTGGGATGCAGATTCGTCGCGAGAGACGCAAAGTTACCGATCAAATTTAAGCTTGCTGAGAACTCGAAACTTCAAAACTTACACGCAAGTTCCTACTCTGCATACGTTGCTCTGAACTCCGCTGCTCTGCATGCACGCCGCGAGGTCACGAATTTTCTAGACAAATTGTATTCTTTGCACGTTGTAGTATCCTCCAGGTGCATGTTAAGCATCGTGGGCTAGAGTTCGATTAACGAGAAAAATTGTATTCCTTGCAAGGTGGAAATTGTAACGATAGAATTAAATACACCTTGTTACCGAACCTTCTACGTTACCGATGTTCGGTTTTCAATAATCGGACTTTAATGGACGGTCTGCCGTAATACTAATTACATTCATTTTTAGCAAGATTACATCGGATGGCCGAGTTGCGCCCGCATTGGGAAACTCGTTACAGAAGTTACATCAGTTAATTATATCTAACTGGATTAAACGAGCGTGCAGAGAGCAAAATTTTTCGTCGTTCAGATTTTTGCAAATTTTTTAACTCTGATATGAATAGTATATCATTAGATATACGCAGAGATGATACATAGAGGTGATGATAAAATATACTCGCATCTGAAATGCACTTAGGCTTCAATATAGAGTATCAATATCTAACAATATCTCGTTATCTAACAAAATATGATATTCTGCCTTTCTTGCATTAAGTTATTAACCCTCTAGGAAATTCGGCCACATCACGTATTCCACTGCAATTACCGCCTAAAGTACGAGATAATTAATTAGTAACGGTTAATGGTTCTCCGATAATTTCGAATATCGATCGGAAGTTCGAGGAACCCGATCGAGGAAGCACCAGATAAAAATCGTGGAACGCAAAATTATTTATACGCTCGTGGCTAGGTGGACGTTGACAAATAGGTGTCTTGCGCAAAACGATTCGAGAAAACGTTGCAACGAGAAAGAACGATTAAGCGAGATCCGCGGAGGGGAAAAAATTGTCGCTCTCGCCGAGTGAAGAAAGATACAAGCTGTCCCGTGTAGAAAGTTTCTTTTTTGCTCTCTTTTTCATGGAGAAATGAAAATACTTAATCTAGCTCCTGTTTATTCGGTAACAATGCCGAATTTGCATTTCATATTCGTAACTTTATTTTCATCGCGTTTATTCTTGAACCTTATAGCAAAACTGTTTGTCCATTTGTGAGTTTTTTCATGAAATAAAAAAGTATCGCAATATATCGATTGAAGCTTAAAGAGGAAAGTGAGTGTGAACTTGGATATTTTTAAATAGGAAGTCACCGTCTGACCATAGCGCGAGTTCTACTACTGAGTTCTACCCCCGAAGGCGATTCGATCTTCAAATTCTGCCGAAACTAGAATAACATCGCGGAACAAAGGAGCCACTTAGGAAGCAAACTTTATGCGAGTCGACGCGCGTTGAATGCCACCGGTAATTGAATCTAATTCTTATTCCTCGAACGTGTGTCCCGTAAAGTCGTGGGCCTCGTAGAACTGTAAACTCGAGTACACTTACTCCTTCCACGTTTCTTTCTCCTATCTTTACCTTGACACATACTACCACGTCGTATTCTCTCGTTATGTTTACCTTCAGCTCGTGATTCCTTGGTTTCCTTTAAAAGCCTGAAAACATCGATAACTCTTCAGAGCTAAAAGCCCAACGAATTTCTCAACTGTTTCGTTGTCTGAGATTGATGGGACCTTCTCTCAATTTCGTATAAGTTGCTTTTTAAACAAGTGATCTAGAAATAATCTACGGATAGGAACTAGAACCTTCTACCTTCCTTTTCTTTTACTTCATTTCCAGACATCTTTTACTTGTGTCCACTCTTTTCTTTCCATCCTCTAAGGATTCTCTTAAGAACTTTTCTCGAAACCTTACCGACAGAGTACTTTTTTGAAGAACCGTTCAAACTTACTCTCCGCAGTTTACAAACGTAGCTGGGTCATGTTGCACTCGGTCAATCCATTAGCATACGGTCATTAGCTAATTTATTTGTTTATTCGTTTCAGTTGGTTGAGAGGTCGCGATCTCTAAGTCCCGGCGAAAAACCGCCGGACAAACGCGATACACCCACGAGACGATTAAAGCGCTAATTTACGATGATGGGTTAATCGACGTGTTGTTTCGGGAAGTCGATTACCAGCGACCGTTTGTCATCGTTGGACTGATGTTCCGGAAGCGAGTTCGTGTTACTGCGATTTCCATATTCGAGAGAATCACGCGTGGAAACGTAATATTTCTCTCTGCAAAGCTGCTTTTACGATGTTTTATGATCGAATGTAATGGGATGAAACGGTGATCAACAGCTTTGATCGTGAATAATCTATGTTTTTCGTCGCACTTGTTTCGGCCATCTTGTTTACATTAGCATCTCAAGCACAAACGACTCCTGTCTGCTACCTTTTCTAACCAATTCGTACCGGAAACTAGATAAAATCTTCTAAAATTGATTTTACGAAAGGAAGTAAAGGCCTTGGTATCAAAAAGAAAAAACGAGGGCATCGGAGAGTCTGCAAAGATGGTCAACACGCTACGGATCTTCCTCTTCCGTTTCTATCCGAATCTATCCTCTTTCTTTCGTCACTTTCTTCGGGTCGCTTCTTCTCGGCTATTCTTCTCGTGGCGGACGACTCGATCTAGCTTAACGACCCTCCCACGACGCTCGCCAGATATAAGCCGACAGTCAAAGGGATCCTAAGCACAAAGGGTCGTTGCTGGGCGCAGTCGAAAAGTTTGCGTTGAATTTCACGTAGGCAGCCGCCATCCGCAGACCAACACACAACGAACGATGTTGTAATCCGTTTAAGAGGAAACTTGTGGAGTTCAGGAACGTCTGGCACCCACGACTCGACCCAGTTGTTATTTCGCCACGGAAATCACATTTAATGGGCTGCCGTCGTGTCGTTCCATCGATCCGTATCTACTTTATACTGAAATATCTTGCTCTTTTACGGTTTACGTCTTTTATTTTACAAAGTAAAGACATATTGAGCGAGATCATTCTAACAAATTTATTTATTTCAATATCATAAATCATTGACGATTTATTACTTCTAAGATTGTTTTTATTATACCAGTTACTTCTAAGATTATCAATTATATTGTAAATAATAAATGCTGATCATCAAAACGTCAGTAAGTTTTCGGTCAACAGACAGTTTTTATAGCATCAATTACATTTTAACTAATAAATGCTGATCATCAAAATGTCAGTAAGTTTTCGATCGACAGCGACCATCAATTCTAAGATTATCAATTACATTTTAAATAATAAATGTTGCTCATCAAAATGTGATTTCGACAGCGTGGAGTGGTTTCCCCAAGATTCTTCCGTGTTTTCTACCCTGTCTAATCCTTCAAGATTGCAGTACGGCAAGAACGTTAATTTACCTTAATGGACAAAATTGGTCGCGATATTAGAACTCCTTAAGAATCAGGACGAAGTAGTTGGACTTTGTCGACGACCATTATAGAACTTCTTGCAGGCTTATCGAAGTTTGTTAAGCGACGCAGCGAGCAGGATAAAAAGCGGAAAAGACAGACTGGAGAAACAAAGAGGGAGAAGGAAAATTGAGGCGCAGAAGAAAACCGATAAAAACGGGAACAAAGTTCAAGAACACGGATATTTTGATGGCTGAGCATCGCTGAGGTTAATTTTCCAATTAACCTTAATTATCGGGACTTCATACTCGTTGTTTTACAACAGCTGCTAAATCTCGGGTTGTTGGCACAGTTACGTAACGACGAAAGCGTTTTCCCGTGCTTGATTCTTCACGAGCTTTTTAGCATTCACGACTCATGCGCTAATGCGAATATCTCGTTATTTCTTTTCACTGTTCGCGAAAGTTTAGATGCGAGGTGCTTCCAGCGACGTGGAAAGTATCGTTGGAAAGTCTTGGACAGCAGAGTTAGGGGGAATACTTACCGATGTCCACAGTTTCCTGCTTAAAGTACTTGTCCGATGAAACGAGACTTCCTGTAGAAATTGTCGGAGAAGACTAACGAGACTATCGCGGAAAAATAAATTCCCAGAAACCGTCAAAGTGATCTCTTTATTGTTTCATATTTATACACATAATAAGCATACGATTACATCGTATTAGGTACTAGATCGTATTATTAGTCAAATGAAATATATATATTTCATTTTATTCATTTTTATATCGAGCTTTTTTTTGTACAATAAATAAAGACTCTAGAGCATTCAAAACATAACACGGCGTACTCTTTTGCGATTGCCATTCAAGTATACAATAATTTAACGAGTTCCCCATATGTATATCATCATTATCGTCGTTATCATATTAAATGCTCAACGCTGTTTTAGACTGACATCCGAGGATATATATACAGGTAGTTTCTTTCGTATAACTTTTTCTTTAAATAAACCATAACAGTTCCCTCATTTCGATTCCAGAATCACGTAGTCACGAGAAGCTGCGACATTTCGACGCGTTCAACAACGCGGGTCTCCGCTCAAACGCATTCGTTTGCTTTCGTTTATGTTTTTAATGTAAAATAGAAGAACTATAGCACGCTATCTGTGGGACTGTACTTTCAAAATTCGTAGAGTCGCATTTTTTTGTTTACGGCTATTTTGTTTGTTCACGGCCATCTTGTTTACATTAGCATCTATCTCAAACAAAATTTGATTTTATTGAACATGTGGTATTTATTGCTGTCCAGAAATACCTGACTACCGTGAATTTTGGAAGGTGTTTAAGACAGATGTTAACGTAAACAAAATGGCCGTAAGCAAACAAGTGCGACTCTACTCCGTTTATTAAAAGAAAATCGTATCGGAAAACAATGCTGAAAACGATTGAACGCAAACTGAAAATTAAGGTTAATTCGCAAACATTCTACAGTAAAAGTAGCATTAACGATCAAGTCTATTCTACCGTTAAATTTTCAAATAAAAATCCCACATCTAATGTGCCGGCTCGCATCGAAATTGAAAGGGGTAGTAAAACGACATGGGTAAAAAAGTTTCACAATAGAATTTTGTACGTTGTCCGTATAAAAAGGCATACGAGACGTAAGACTGGCAGAATCGAAGGTCCATATAAAAACATCGTCCGAACGAATATTTCGGTAAGTATAAAAAGACAAAATTGTGTTCAGCGTAGATTCTTATTTGAGAAGCGAGTGCGATTGAGTAAACGGACACGATTACTCGAAATTGATCGAATATTTTAGGTCAACTTCGATCATGACACGAACAATATTAATAATATTCATCTCTAACGATTTAATGTTAACTATCTTACAATGGTACAACGTACACTGCTCTTCCCCGTCATCGAATCGAATCTTTCTCGGTTTCTCGATTTATCGAGTTCGAGTCAGGAGAAAGACTCTCGGAATGAATGACACGATATGAAACATCCGATTTAAAAACAAAAATCTCTCGATTATCAATTCACGACAAATCTCGAGTTTATTCTATCGGAAAGTTGTCGCACGATTTGCTCGTTCGAGCAAAATCTTGTAAACTACAACGATCGATCGCCCGCGAAAATCGACCGCGATCGTCCGGATACTATTGTCTTCTTAAATCCACGAATCGAGAATTTACATACAAACATGCATTTTTTCTATCTAACGCGACTAATGTTCACGGAGAAGCTCGTCCAGAAACGAGGATTATCTTTTGCTGGCAAGAATCGGTTCGTGTTCGACTCTTTCAGCCATTATCCGACACGCGGAATATTTCCGAGGAAAGCTCTTTTGTTATCGAGTCGGATTTCACCTTGTAATGCTTCTTGAGATATGTTTCGTCAGGTTCGAGTTAAATCATTAAAATAATAAAATTGACTGCAAGATATAGGAGCATTTTGTTCGATGTTCGAGGATGTTCGATAACGTTTGAAATTAGATACAAATGGGTTTTGAAAGTATTATCAAGATTATTCCGAATCGAAATTTATCAACTACAGTTTAATCCTCGAAGTCGGGTCAATCCAGACCCGCGAAACGTAGCGCCCGTTAAAGTTAGGTACACTCAAGTGCAACGTAGGCTTCCAGCTCTTCTCTGTTAAATCCTCTAATCCACTTTCGCGAAATCCCCTTTTCTCTTTAACACGTTCGCTGCGGGATTCGCCTGAACCCGGTAAGTGAAAACAATATTAATACAGCGCGTTATATCGCCGAAACAATAAAGAACGTTTGTTCTCGATTTTATCCTCCAATCTTGAAAATCCTTAAAGCTATAAATTAACACCGAAGTCACTTAACCAGTTCAGAATTCTTTTATTAAGATTCTTGAAAGTTTTACCGAGTTAAAGAAGTCATATATTAATTCATATCGTATCAGTTAACGATTTTAATTTTGATTTCAGTGCATTATAGAACTGAAAGAGTCGACATCGAGACATCGAACGCTTCGAACTGTTCGAGAACGATTTCTAGGCTATTATAAATACGCGAACGGGACAGGCATCGTCCGTATTGTTTCAGTCGAGAACGCTCGAGGGATCAACGTCTCCTTCGAGGAGGAACGATATCTCGCGATAACGAGGACAAGGACCAACCCCAGCGTATTTCGAGCGGAAACGAAACGAATCGTTCCCTTGGAAGCTGGCATTGTCGCGAGAAATGGAATCCGGGCCGTGTTGGCGCGCGTTTCTCGTCCACGAATTCCTTCGGCTCCTTTCGCGTTTCCTCTTTTTATCTTTCGGCGAGATTCTCGTTACGATTGCGTCGTGCGCCGGACGCGTCGTTAGCTGCGTTGGCAATTAAAGGGCTTTTTTCATCCGCGGATCAAAAGAGTAACCTCTTGTTATCGGCCAAGTATCGACCTTTAAACCAGAAGTTCGTCTTCTTTGGATACTTCATCAAGAATCTCAGGACGGTTGCTCGCTGGAAGTGATTTTGATTTGCTCAGATTTTTATCGTGACGCTTGTTGCTCCAAGGCTGTCTCAAAATTGGTGCGCGTACGTTGAATTCGTTCTTGGAAAAGTCCTGCACTGCATTCTGTTCGAATATGATCAGAGAGTGACTGTACGAAGACTACTTTTAACAACACGCGCTACAACTGATGTCAATACACAGTATGTCTACATCGAACTTCAGTATTTATTGCAAGATGGAACCAATATTTGAGATCAAACAAGATTTGATATCTGCTACACGATCACGTAAGTTTTAAGTCGAAATCTCAAAGATGTCTTGCAATAAAGGACTTTTCGATTTGAATCCACGTAATTGACGACCTTGAAAACACCCTGTGAAATTGATGTACTCCAGTTCCTCTCCGCATTTTCAGAACCCAAAAGATTTCCACGAAGAAAAGAAAGTCGCGGAACAGCCCAAAGCTAACGATTTTCCTCAAATTCGTGCTCTTTGATCGACGATCGCCACTACCAAGAGCCGAAGAAGACGCTGAACAGCACTCCCATCAAGCCGAGTAAACCGATCAGATTGACGGAACCTCTTCGCCAGACGGCGCTGTTCATACAGGTCTCTCGAATGCTGGCGATCTTCAGGCCGCGACGAGTCAACAGATTGTGAACGCCACGTTTGTCGCTCTTCTGAAGGATATGCTCGCGCGCCAGCAGCAGGGAGAAGAGTTGATTGTCGGGGCTTCCGGCGCAGAAAGTCAACACCATATCCGATGCCACCGCTTTCATCACGTGTACGTTGCCGGCGAACTGATTGTACTGTTTCTGCACCAATGTACCTGTTGACAAGATCATACAGATGTGAATAATTTCAGAAGCTTTCACACAGGGTCCCTCGATACAAAATGTTTGAAATCATACAAAAATTATGCCCCTTGCCTTCGACAAGTTTTACTTGTGACACTCACAGCTCAAACGTGACAAACCTTGCTTAAATTTTTAATACTCAACTTGAAAATTAGATCCTATTTTTGTAGTCAACGATCGTCCAAAATACTCAACAGATTAATTTTCTTTTAATATTGCTATGAATAGTTTTACCGACATCTGACAAATCGCAAGGGGTTACCGGAAGTCGAACGTTTCTGTCCAATTAAATTTTTGCTCCTGTTATACAGTGAGTGTTAGAGGGTGCTCGAAAGGATTTATCAGTCGTATTTCGAGGCAGGTTTCCCCTGGGACAAAGAGAAATCGGGGAACGGTGGTCGTTCACGATCCGGAGTAAATCAGCAACGGAAATCAGTGAATCGGTCTGATTATCGCTTGCTATGGCTAGGAATGTCGACGTATTCCCTCTCTGGAAATCTGTCACATTATGCGCCATTATGTCGTTGACGATGTACTTACTCCTCTGATTAGGAACACGCAGAGACGAAATTATGGTGCGGCACGTGTGTCGCATCCAGGATCTCGTATAATATCGAAGAAACACCGATTCAGATTTTCGAACCCTACATTGATCGACTCTTTACAGACGTTAACGACGAATAAAATGGAGATAGAATCGAAAACTTACATTCCTCGAGGTTTTCCTGGTTCCGGTTCTTGTCATCGAAGTTTTATTAATCGTCACGGGTAGCAATAAATAATCGGGTGAAGCGATTCGTAAGCGGTGAATCAAAACGTGTTCCATCGAGCCGAATTTCACGGCAGCTACAATTAATTTCATCGGATTAAACGTCAATACCTCGGAGATAGTGTCCGTTTACACAACGAAACAGTTTAATGGACGACACTGTAATATTACGATAACACGTCGTGTTGACGTTATTGCGATTGGCACGTACTAGGCGCGTGACAATCGTTTCTCGAACTAATAATGCTCGCTGTTTTATTCGCGGACGTGTCGACCGAAATGGAACGAAACTGTAAAATTACAAAAATGTTCATAGAAAACATTTCAAAAGAAATCATCTTTAACCCTTTGTCATACTCTGAGACACTTCAATGGTTCTACTTGAATTAGAATTATTAGAATCAATTAGAATTAGATCTTTGGAGTTCAATTTACACAGTCCATCGAACTGACATATTTCAACTTTCTTTGTAAGTAGTTACGATAGGTTCTGGTTATGGCTGATAGCCTGACAAATAAATAGGGTATCAAATTCAGATGTAGAGTGCTAAAAAATTAGTATTAAATCAACAGTGAATAGATGCAATTAACCTTACGAAGCAGAGGGTGTAACTTTAGGCCATAAAACGCTAGTCGATCCAACGATATCGTTAACGCGTCAACAAACACGAAAGGTATATAGTTTTAATTGTCGAAGTAGTCCGATGACCCACGATCTTAACTTTGGTTCCACTCTACTTCCTGCGCATTGTCCTATCGCGTTTATACGGCTCATCGATTGCCGAGGCCGAATAGACTCAATGAATAGAAGCTAACATCTAGCTCTATTTTCGAGCCACGAAACAGGAAGAATGTCTTTGAGATGGTTCGTACCGATAATTTGCAAAGTTACCTCGTAATAAATTTTAAAGGGGTTAATTTAAAAGTTGGAGAAAAAGAAACATTCGAGAAGAATTGAAGAATCGAACCCCTCGAAGAAATTTCATTTTTCAAGCAAGGAAGCAGGTCACGTTTCGATCAGAAGCACGTTTCTAATTTCGTCGCTGGGTCAAACACTCGTACGCTTGACCAACCCGTTCTTTCATTTATTCCGCGAGAATTGTTCGGCTCAGATTCGATAGCTTCTGCAGGATGATCCGCAAAAATAAAAACGATAAGCAAAATTCATTTGTCGGATTCTGTTAATTTTTGTTAGAAATGGTTAAACCTTAAATTATTTCCATCTCCCGTTTCGCATCCATTGTGTAAAAAGTTCAGTTTTCATTTTCATACGTGTGGAAAAAAGGAATGATTTTAGTTTGGTCCGCGCTCGCGTTTTGTTCGAAACTTTTCGCATTTTCCCAACTGTTAGATGTGAAACTCGTCAAACTCTGTTTCTCTATTTGCGATTTCGGTAGTTGGCCAGAAAAATGTTCGCGCTTACCGTTTTGCGGAGAATTGGAGATCCAGAAGCCCGGTTTCCTGGTGATGTCCGGTATTCGGAAAGTGTACTCAAGATTGCCAGCTTCCTCGGTCCACAGGAGCCTCAATGAAGAGAAAAACTTCAACGAGTTCTCGATCGCTCTCAGCTTCACGATCGGACACGTATTGACCACGTACGATCCGATCAAGGGTTTCACAGGATCGGCGTTGTGCTCCAACACCTCCACCACGTACCACTTGCCCATTATCTGAAATCGATATAGAAATCGATCAATACCTCGCGAAGTTAATTTTTTAGGTCTTTCCATCGGTAATATTTGAAAAGAATCTTCTTTTCAACGAGAATATGGAAATATTAAAAATTTCAGGGAAGTTCATAAGACGCAACGATGCAAGAACAACATTTGCCAAGCAAACAGCAATAAATTTAATTGAAAGCGGTCGGCTTATCGAAGGGATTTCCCGTCTAGCCTAGAATATATCACGAGCGATTTAAAAACACGTTAAACTGCAAAATCGAAGAGCCATAAAAGTGTCAGGCTACGTTATGCGACCGGTTGCACCGTTAATGCGAAAAACTCGCCAGTTTCACGAAGCACGTTTCATTTTCTTAAACGTGTTCTAATATTTCATGCGAATAAAAGAGGTCGAGTAAGGCGAATAAATGGAGGGTCTATTAAAAACGCCTAGTAGCACGTTGCTACACTTATAGATAATTTAGTATACATCGTGACGTCGTTGCTTGCGAACAAGATGGCCGTAAACGAACAAGATGGCCGTAAAGAAACAAGTGCGACTCTAAATGATCACTCTGTTTTTTAAAACGATTGGATTTGTGAGTTGAAGCTGTGTAAAATGAAATCGACGACGACAGAAACGAGTCAGATAATTGAATTTCAGGTTGAACCAGATGCGAACGATCAGAATGATTAAAATTAATTTACAGAGCGGGATCGTTCTCGAGAAGGTACGGTGTCGTTCGTAAGATAATCCACAGATGTTGGTGTAGGTACAGATAATTCCAGGAGGTGCTCCAACCAAATTAGGGACGATTTATTGGTCGGTCGACCACCGGCGATTAAGCCCGGTGAAATAATATCGATCGATTCAAGAATTCGTCTGACTTCCTTTGCTCGACCAAGTGGAAACCCACTCCGGAATGAATTAGAAAAGTTCTTTTTTCGTTACAATTTAAATTGGAGAAAAAAATGTGAAGTAAGCGATAAATCGATAGGGTCAATTTGCATGTCCTTTACTCGGACTGTCTTTTCGTTAACCAAGCGTAATCAATTTACAGGAACAGTATCGTCAGCTTGGAGCAATTAGCTGGCAATTAATCACATTCGTACCGGAGTCAAAGCTTTCTCTTCGAGCATCCAATATAGCTCTCAATTTCTCTCGTTTCTACTCCGTTCTAATAGAATTTCAGCTCGAAGTAACGCGATTTAATTCCCGTAGGCAGTTAGTTCCGCAAGTTTACCGGACACAGGACCGTCGCGTGCCACGTGTGTTAAAAACACCCCGGAATAACGGTCGACCTGTGCTTGCAGAAATAATTAAAATAACAAATGCCGGGATGCGGGGCGATTCGTGCGTGAAAACGGTCCCACGGTTCGCTCGTTACACGTATACAGAATGATCCATATCGCGTCCATTTTAACCGGTGATATATCTTCGCTATCATCGATGTAATATTAATTAAATTTCGCGAAAAATAAATTTTAGCGGCTTTCGAAGATATCGATTGAAAAGCTGGACGCGAGGACGCGTTCATACTTTTTTCCGTGGTGCCATATGTTATGCAACATCCTGTATAGAGGCAATTTATTAAAGCAACACCGCTTGATACAACGAACGCATTCGTTCCTCCTATTCGGAATTGCAGTGGAAACGGACTTTTACCGGGGTTCATAGTCACGTGTAATTACGTTACGCAGCTTTATGAAAGGAACACTCTTTTCGGTTGTGTCCTACTGGATATTTCGCGGCATGGAGTATTCATTTTTCAGAGGTAATTGCATGCTTCCACTCTATCTTCCTGCTCGTTCGTTAGAGGATATTAGGATACAATTGCCACCATATATTTTTGGTCAACGGTCCGAAATCGCGCGGTGAAATGTAGATTTCTCAACACTTCGCCCATTTATTATCGCGTTTAATCTCGCACGCGGTAATTTATGTGGAGCGTGGATTTTTACGCGTTTGCGAATTTTACAAGTTCGAACGGAAGCGCGGCTTGAAAGCTTGAAACACTCTCGATGACTCTCGACGAACCATCGCCGTTTAGTAAATTGAACATTATTCGGTGACATTTATGAAACGGTAGAACTCTGATTTAATATCGTGTCCATGCTCATTACGGAACTTGCTGAAGTTTCGCGATACTTGAAAATAATTGTTTCGCGAACAGATATTAAAGTTTGCCCCTTCTCGCCCGAAGGAAGATAAGGAGGGAGGGAAACCGCCGGAAACAGGGAAAATATTATTGCGAACAGGCCGCTTGCGCGAACTATAAATTTTCACTCGCACTGAATACCGTTGCATCGCAAAAAGCTATGCATTCTCTTGCAATGAGGTCGCCGGGAACTCATTTTCTTTCAATTTTGAAACGAAAAAAGAAAATGGAAACGGTTGAAAACAGAAAAGATGAAAAGAAACACAATTTTGTTAATTGTACGTACAAAGGAAAGTATCCGGTTATTTGTACCGTGAACATTTGTGAAATTGAAATCGTCGACTCTGTGAAATATTACAAGCTTTTTTACTTTCCTTTGTAATTCGTTCGTTTACGACTGTTTGTCGCTTTATACGGTATCGCATTTATGCGAATAATATCGTATAATTAGGTGAAAAAGCGTACACGATATTTCGTCGAGCCTTTGATAAAATAGAGTTCGAATGCGAGAAAAATGTTCTTTGATACAACACGAACGGGGTTGTAAGTTTAAATTGAAAATCGCGTCGTTAATCCTTTCGTTACTGCAGGGTCTGTTATAATAAAAAAATGTTGATTTTCAATCGCGAATGCATCTGTCAGCCGCGTTTCCGCCAGCCATGGTATTTGCATTTTTACAACATTTAACGACTTTAAACTCTCGTTATACCGTCATGCGAAATCGGGAACAGTGTACGTGGATTCCGTCAATTTTTCAGTAAAACAACGAACGGTATTTCACGAAAGGATTTTTGTACTGTTGCTTGTTTAAAACGGTGCGCTCTCTTTATCAAGCTGAATTCATGAAACGCTAAATGCTTGGCCACGTTTTGTTTCCGCGGGGAAGGAAAAAATATTCCGGATAAAAAGAGGATAAAATTTCCGTTCGAAACGTAAAATAAACGGTAAAAATCGTGCATGGAAGTTGAATGAAATATACAGAACGAGCCGTAACGAGCGTAACAAACTTTGACGGACCGTTAGGTGTGTCATTGCGAATAAAAAGATGTCACCGACGGTTCCGATTTTACAGAATTTACGACTTTAAACAGTGCGACACGCTAACTCGTTTGATAATATTCGAAGCATCGGTTCGACATTCGTGAACGCTTTTGTATATTCATTGGTTTACATGCATAGTAAATTTCCAGAGATATGCGCATGTAGCTTTTTGAAAAAGGGAAACTTACTTTCCGTGTTCCATAACGGTGTTACAGGTCGAAGCAATATTTATCGAATTTTACGCGTTCATCGAATACTATGCCTGTTTGCTTAAGTGCTTTTTTTCTGTCGCCTCGATTCGCGCTTCTACCTAATCGAATTTGTTCGCCGATTTTCACCGGCGGCCTCCGCGCTATAAAATCTAGATTGTAGATATCGATGCGGTTTCAAAAATCGATTCTCTGCGGAAGGAAGGTACCTCTTTCATTTTCGAGATATTTAAAATTATCGTTGCTGAAAATTATCTATTCCAACAGCAAAGATGAGCTCAAATTCTACGAACGAACGGCGTCGCTAAACAAGATGGCGGTAGACAAACAAGATGGCCGTAAAGTTACTACGTCGTCAATGACTGCGCGTCCGTAAATTTGATTTCGCAAAAATATGTTCGCTGCGATCTTTCGCAATTGTTTCTTTTTGCGACTTTGCGTGTCCAAAGAGATTTTGATTTCCCGACGAGGGACAGTCAGCGAACAATTTGTCATCGGCTTTGCGATACGAGTCGAACGAGGACGGGCGAAAAAACGACGGCAAAGAGGAACGGAATCGAAGGTCGTAAAGATGCAAATGCAAGTTTCGCAGAAAAATTGCCGGCTGTCGAGGCTGGAACGGCTCGAACTCGATGAATCTTGGCGTATGCTGAACTTTTCTGCTCCTATTCCGCGGGGACACCCGGAAGAAAATATGCGCTCGTATATTACACCCACGGAGCTTATCGAGTCATCCTGTTTCCGAAATCTGACGGGTTTGATCATTAAATTTAGGACACAAAGATGACAAAAGCGGGAGAAACATCTCCGTGAAGTCGACGTATTAAAAAATTCCTCTTTATTTTTCGTATTTTCGCTTTGGAAGCGATCAAAGGTTTACCCGTACAGAACGTGTATAATGTTTACGAAAATTATCGGTATAAGAGCCTTTGCCAAGAACATTTCACGTGTATATTAAGGCACGGGAAGCAGTCAATGCATGCTCGGGCAAGGAGAAAAACGATCTTCGCGTTTTAATTAAATTCCTTTGGTGGACGATCTATTTTAAAAGGCTATCCTCCAGTCTCATTTTTCATTCGTTCGAGCTACAATACCACTGATGTTTTCAAAGACTATTTTTTAGCCGCGTTAGCCCGATAAAAACAATTCGCGATCGTTCCATTTCTATCTTTGAACTCGCACAAAGGGGTCGCTATATTTCATTTCTCGTTCGTCGAGCATTAACAACCTTTTCGTCGAAATTTAACCGACGATGAGTCGGGAAATTAGGTCGATTTTACCTCGTGAAAAATATCCTTTGAACACTTGAACTCGTTGTTCTACGATATTGGGACGCACTCGTGACGCACACGGCAGTTCATGTGTGACGCACAGTTATCGCGATTGAATTTTGGGTACAATTCTAATTATCTTCACAACTTTCCTTACTCTTCGTACTGTACCATCTGTGCATGCCTAGAAAATTGTAGGTGAAGCTTAAATATTCGTACATGCTTGTACCTCGATATTAAGGTATTCGAGCCATTCCGAAATGTTTAAAATATTTGTAAGTTGAATGCATCCGCAGAACCATAAATGTTCTAAACTCTGGCCAATTCGTAAATGATTTAGCAGGCATTTAAAGCAATAAAATAGTTGGAACGGTTATCTTTCGGTTTAACTCGAAAAGCGTACTCGACGGAGCTCATCTCGGGCGGTGCATTTTTCAACGACGATTCGATCGTTTCATTAAAGCAGCATCCACGATTAAAAGCAGATAGCAGCTTCAAAAACCCTGGTTGCCTCAACAGCCAGATTTCCTGCAGGAAAATTAAATCCCGCTTTCGGGAGCGGGATCTCGACTAAACACACGATTTACAGCTGCTCTCCTCGGAAGAACATCTTCCACGTACCGTAGGGAAATGTTAGAACGTCGCTGGCTGTTGTGCACACTTATCGCGAATCGTTCAACTTTATTTCCTCCGTCGACGCTTTCCATTAAAACTGAAATCGATCGCGAGCAACAGATCGCTTATTCTTCTCGCGGGAGACGTTTCTGCTTTTCAACCAATACTATGGCTCGCTGGTTTCTCCGCTTCCTATCCGTGTGCACCGGATACGTGGTTATCATCAACCGGATATACGAACGTTCCGTTCTTTCGTGCGCTTTTTTTGCTATCTTCGCGAGCCTTTGTCGTTAAACTGTTTGGAAACGATTCGAGCTTTCATATATCAAATAACTTTCTTCGGATACGTTTTTCCTACGAACGCAGCAACGTTGATCGAAAGATAGTCGGTTAAATTGGAAGCTGGCGATTTGGAATTCGGTGGGGTACATGCTCGTTTAGCGGCCGAGATAAATGGCCCTCGGCTTCGTCATGATTATATTTGTTCGACCGCGGTACATGCCCATACCGAAATCCATTGTTTTACGAGCCACCTAATTATACATTGTGTAAACCAGCGTCACTTAACCGCTGTCGGTGGCCGTGACATAATGGAGCAAGAAACCCATTCGTGATATTTCACCAATGATGTGTTCCACTTAACCTATGATTCTTTCAATCATAATTACTGCAATGTTACATAAATAAAATAGTTGAAATATCAACTTTTTAGCATTTCAAATTTATCTCTGTACTCGATTTATTTTCAAAGTTGTTGGGTGTTGTGAGTGCAAAGGGTTCATCTTTATGCAAATACGATTCAGTATCATTTGAACTGCGTTCAAACTGTAAGAGGTCAAAGGGTGAGCTTAAAACAGCCGAAATATTGAACACACTTTCCTCTAGCTAAGTTTTGTTTTAACGTTAGATAGATTTTAAAATCGACGCTCTACTTTAAACGGTGCCTTAAATAAATCACGTAGGGTGGAACACGTTTATCACCTGGCCGATGAATTAATAACGTATCATAAATTTTGTGTAGACCACAGGTGATCAACGTGTAATATCGTTCGAAAACATACGTTCTCTTAATCGATAGAATTATATAATCGAATATCAAACCGCAACGCGACCTAAATATCGTTTAAACGTGCTTCAAACCTATACGATCCGCTGTAAATTTCTCCCTGCGTGAAACCTCTGTTGCGCCTTGAATTAAACGCTCGAACAACTTCGAAATTATATTTACCCCGTAGGTAATGAGATTCGATATCGATAGCGTGGCTGCGTCGATACGGCGTGCTTCTCGTTAAAACGCGTTTTAAACACTAATTATCCACTCTCATCGGGAACAGTGAAAATTGCCTGTAAACTGATCCCCCTTTGCCGAAGACGTTTGCGTTCGAAATATTTCTATCAGGCGCTTACAGCGATTTAAAGTTAGCGTTTAACGCGGAACGGTGTCTCGAGGAATCGAGAGAATTATTTGTATTCAATTTAACGGTTTGCGAAACTCCGCTCTGAAGCGACGGTAAGTAGTTTTAAATTCTCAGCAGCCATTCTACGGAGAGGATCTTCCCGCGGAACTAATCATTAAAACTTGGAACCGACTTCAAACATTGTCCGATCCTCGGCCCAGATATGAGAATCTCCGGACTTCCTGGAGTTTCGGGGATCTCGCGAGCGGGGAGACGCGTTAAAAGTCTTTCCCTGAAAGTTCCGTGGAATTACGAGGTCCAAACCGACACCGAAAGAATCGTATTAACCTTTGTCGAACTACCGTCAACTTCATGCATCTTTTATGAGAACGGATTTTGTTTTTCTCCGACCGCTACTCGCTACAAAATTCAACGAATACGATATAACGACTACTGATACTTCAAGTATTAACGGAATCACACTTTACGGCCATCTTGTTTGCTTACGTCCATCTTTACATTAGCATCTGTCTCAAACACCTTTCAAAATTCGACTTTATTAAATGGTATTTATTTTGCTTGCGGCCATCTTGTTTGCTTACGGCCATCCTCACATTAGCCTCTTTCTCAAGTACCTTTCAAAATTCGATTTTATTAAGTGGTATTGCTGTTCAAAAATACCTGACTACTGTGTAGTGATTATTATTCTTATTAGATTATATTCTTAGTTGTCATTCTTATTTGCAGAAATGTAACTGGAAGTGTTGACGGTGGGCGTAGGTTCTTTTATGAACCTCATACGCCAACTCGTGGTTTGGCATCAGTACACGTCTCGACAACTGTATAACAGTTGAATTTCACAACATAACGACGCGTTCCGTCACAAATATTTCGCACGAAATTAATCGACGTTAACCTGACTTGACATCGATATAATATACGATTCTGATTGGTCGGTGAACCGCGAAAAATACGGATGTGGATTTTGGCTATGAAAACCCGCCGGTATATTGTTCGCGAGACACGTGTAATTATATGTAGGCATCCGTCAAAACGATACGTTTGAACGACGGATTAATCAAATCCAGCCCGAGGGTAGGTTTCGATATTTTCCGTCCGATTAGGCCAGATCAATAGGAGCTTTCTCATCGAAACGTTTGCGGGACTTTTAACGTGCCACAAATTCGTGAATTCATATCGACGAATTCGATACGATTGATGGGCATACCGGGTATACATCGGTTGTTCCCAATTTCCCGTATGTTATCGGCTGACATTTAATTAGCTGGAAACCTTAGTAAAGATATCCATTACACAAGCAGTTCCTGTAATGCGTTCGCAATAATCGTATAACCCCGGAGGCTTGTCTCAAATAATTTAATTGTCGATAAGTCAAACATTTAACGTTTCTGATAATTAACGAAAACACCTGCGTACGGGTGAACGAGCTTCAAAAACTGGAACACGAACTCTAAAATATCTGCTTATCGAACGGATAAATTGCAGAAGTAAATCAATTCAAGGGAAATTAGCTTGCAGAAAAGTCAAAAAAGTTATTGTCTATTAATCTTTGACAACGCTATTCACTTTTAATTGAAACTATAAATAGGTACATAAACTAAATAAATATAATTATAATGAACTTAATGAACTTAGGAACCTTGATGGTGACAATGTGGACTTTGCTGATACATACGATCTTGATGATCATGATTATGAAAATCACTTTCCCCTTTTTAATACAGAAAACGTTTGTGTTCATATAGAGAAGCTAGAGTGAATCTTCCCGTATAAAATGGAGTTTATATCGCGTCGATATCGTAGCTCGTTTCCGAGATACGGTCGTTTAAAGAGAGGCGCTATTTTAAATCCTTCGGTATCGGATCTCTGGCTCGCCGCGCACACTGACCTATCCTAATAGGCGCCACCTGTTCCGTTTACCGATTCATACTGACTCCACAAGTTCTTTTTTCTCGTTACAGAGTACGCGTTTTCACACAGAAATGTAGGCCACGCCATTTCCTGAAACTATGAATTGGTGTCTGCCGTTTTTAACCAACTTTAGGATGAGATGTTGGAGATACAGCGATTTGGGGTTTAGGAATTTGAGGATTTGGGGATTTCAGAATTTAGAATTTTGGGAATTTAGTTTGGGGATGTAAGGATTTGAGGATGTAGACATTTCGGGATTTAGGAATTTGGGAATTTAGCTATTTGGGGGTCTGGAGATTTGGGGATGTAGGGACTTGGGGATGTAGGGATTTCAGTATTTAGGAATTTGGGAACCTGGGAATTTGGGTATTTAGCTATTAGGTGGTCCAGAGATTTGGGGATGTAGGAACTTGGGGATGTAAGGACTTTGGGGATGTAGGCACTTGAGGATGTAGGGATTTCAGTATTTACGAATTTGGGAATTTAGCTATTTGGGGATCCAGATATTTGGATATGTAGGGACTTGGGGATGTAGTGACTTGGGGGATGTAGTGACTTGGGAGATGTAGGGACTTGGGGATGTAGGCACTTGGGGATGTTGGGATTTCAGTATTTAGGAATTTGGGAACCTGGGAATTTGGGTATTTAGCTATTTGGGGGTCCAGAGATTTGGGGATGTAGGAACTTGGGAATGTAAGGACTTTGGGGATGTAGGCACTTGAGGATGTAGGCACTTGAGGATGTAGGGATTTCAGTATTTATGAATTTGGGAATTTAGCTATTTGGGGGTCTGGAGATTTGGAGATGTAGGGACTTGGGGATGTAAGGATTTGAGAATGTAGAGATTTCAGTATGAATTTGGAAATACTAATATTTGGGAATTTAGCTATTTGGGGATCTGAAGATTTGTAGATGTAGGATTTGGGAATTTGGAAAGAAAAATATTTCCTTTCTTTCTTTCCACCTCTTTCCAACGACAGACCTAATACAAAGTAAGAAACGCAAAAATTCGTGTAGACCCTCCCTAAGAAAATTGGAGGGATAAAATAACCCTCCTCCAAGTACTGACTTCATCCCCATGACACTTGCTATTCCTCCAAACCAAGCTTCTGGCAATCTTTTATTGCCCTCCCGAGTTCGGTCACACGATAGTCCTTCAAAAAGAGGCCCTGAAAACCTCTCCTATAAAATCCTAACTTTGTATCTCCAGACCCGTTTGCCCTATCAACATTTCGTCTATTATCGAACGGATTTCGTAGGTATAAGAAATAGATCGTTTCTCGTATTCAACGCGATATTGCTTGTCCAAAGGCCAGGTACGCAAGAAGCCTTTATTTATGCTAACTAATTCGTCGATTTGCATACGCGGCGAGATTTCAGTGGGTTTTCGAGGAACGTCACGGTTTCTGTTGTCTTGCCTCGCGATCAGATATTAAAGTCATCCTCGAAACGCGCGATACACGCAACCAGATTTCCCGTTGTTTTGTTATTGTTACCGTGACTCTCGTATAAATTATATTATAAGCGGCTGAATAATTCTCAATTCCAGCGACGACGGCTACGAATTTAAAATGCAAACGTTATCGGTAGACTGGCAATTTGACCCTGGTAGCTCTTACCCTCTTGCAAACTTTATGCTCGAAAATTTGAAGAGTAAAGACGATGAAAGTGTTTCTCCACCCTCGTTGACCTCTTTTTCTTCGAGTACTGATTAAAAGAATGGAGAAGAGGAAAAGTTTGTCTCGAGTAACGAACTTTGGCTTTAGTCATAAAAAGTTGGAGATATCTCAGGAAACGTTGATTTGCCGACACTGTACCCTCATAATTTTCTCTGTAGAATATTCTAATTGATCTAGATAAAGAGATGTTCTCTTTTAACACGGAGACAAACGATCGCTAAAAGATCGATAGGAAACAGCGTGTATACGAAAGGTCTTGGAGAGTAAGCGACGTTCCTCTGTTGGCGAGTGCACGGAATGCCAGCACATCGTCAAAGGACACAATGGTGTCGAGTTTTTATCTTTCCCTGCACTTTATCAGCCTTTCCCCTATCTCCCCGTTTTTCCACTTAAGTAACTCTTACGACTCCCTTTGAAATCGCGCTGAAATTTTCATTCGGTTCGGGGCTGAAAGTCGGCAGAAATCATCTCTGTAACGTTGCCTCGTGTCGTTCTTGCGCCCGCGAGTCCCTCGAAAAAAGGCTAATATTTTATTCCTCCGTTAAATCTGCTATTTTTAAGCGCGTCCCTCGTTATCGTTTCCTCCACTCCACATTTTACGGGAGGAAAAAAAAGGGAAGGAGATAAAAGTTGAAAAAGAACGAGGTTGAAAAGAAACGAAGGGAGGGACTTAAACGAGCACCGCCGCCTCCTGCTACTTCCTGTTTTTAAGCGCTGACCCACACGTCCATAAAATGCACTCCGTCGGCAACATATTGAGGCAATATCGGTGAAATTTCACACGACGTGAGCAGAAGTCGTTACCTCGACTTTACTTGGCAATATTATCAGACAACGTGCGCCCACTATCAGACTACGAAATGTTTCCGACCCCCATTCTCTGCCTCTTCGTAGCCGAAATAAAATAGCACCGTTAATATTACAACCGGCTTGATTACCGGTTCCAGCGAAATTCAGCCAACGGGGAAGCAGAGAAATTTTTTTTTTTTAATTCAAACCTTTTTCGTTTCGTTGTTTGCCGCGGACCGACAATACCAACTAACAAAATTGGAAATTTCAACTGGAAAAATTAACCTGTGCAACTATTTTCACCGAGGCAACGCGTTCAATATTTCTTGCACAACGATTTTAGATAAGGATTAAATTTGCACTTGGCCGTTGCACGAAACTTGCTCGACTTTCTTTCGTTGCCCAAACTTCGTCGTTAAGAGCTTATTAAGATCGTCGAACTGCTCCTTTAATACTTTACATCTATCCTACTTAAAGGTGTTCTCCAGCGTTACTACCAAACTTTCGTATAATTTTACCGTCGCTCTTTCCTGATTACTTTGCCTCCTCTGGGCCGAAATCGGTCAACTTAGGAAAAGCAAACATGCTGCTTTCAAAAATATATAGATATTTTATAAACTGTTCTATTGTCAGATAAATTTTTACTCACATTAAAGGAAATGTGTAATGATAGATATAGTATGTCCATTTAAAAAATAAAATTAGTGAAAATTTTTAAAAATGAAGAAAAAAAAATAATATGAAAAGTAAGGGATTTGATCCAGCAATCGATTAGCAGTCTTTTACGCTACGCTCTCAGCCATTTAGCTGTTTCGTTAATAATTAATGTGTCCTCCTTATAAACGAGTAATACAATTTTCAAATGCAATTATTTCGAAAAGTCTTGAGAAGTGCACCCTACTGCTTTGTCTAATTCGAAGGAGACCTTTAAATATCCACTTTCAGGAAAATTCCGTGAAGCTTGATGTTCCCCTGTGTGGAGGTAATGAACGAAGAAGAGGGAATCTCGAAAGGTTGGTTCGAACCAGTATCGAACTTTTCTACGGATAGATGAGTCTCGTTCACGGCTTAACCGAACAATCCAATCAACGTTGAGCAAAAATCTCTTGTTTCGAGCTGGACGAAGGATTGCGATCGTACAACTTCGCGAAATCTTATAGCTGGTCACGGATGAAAGTGCTCCCCGTGGCCTTTCGAGCGTGATTCTAAGCACGGAAGCCATAAACGCGTTAAACTTTCTCACCCTTTCTCGACGAGTGTCTTTCACCAAGATTTCCTCTGTGTTCGATCGAATCGTACTTGAAAAATGTATGTACCGAATACCACAAATAAGCTGAAACTCTATTTCGGTAAATTGCTAACCATTCGTTCTCGTGCAAGGTGATAACGCTTTATGGGCAGTTTCGCCGCAGCAAAGGGATTAAATTCAACGCACGAATTTAATAAACCAATAGATGGTTCGTTTGGTCTCTAGTGAGGAGTACGTGGTTTCACGCCTGATAACCGGGACAGATCGTTAACGGATAAAAATAGATTATCATTAAAGGGAACCGAGCGTTAGCTATGCCGCAAGTATTAAAAGTTGATGTCTCAAAAATGCACGTTACAAATAACTGAAGTTACACGAGTACAAGACTATGGTCCACAAAGGTATACTGAATTTGAAGATTGAACCTTAGCTTGTAATGTCGAGTCAGACTAGCAATTTACACTTCAAGTGTGACATCTTACTAATTTTAAATACTCGTCTTGTTTAGGTCCAGTTATTTGTATAGATCGCAGAATATAAAATACATTTTAATTTTCTTTATTTGTTTGAAACGCTTGCACTATTTTGACCAGTCTGATTCGTGACGCACTCGTACACACTCGTGACGCACTCGATAAATTTTACTCGAATCTTGAATATAATCTGGAGTTCAAGTCCAATAATTAGTCAACGATTGAATAAAACCAAATTGACATAAAATTTCATGACGCACTTGTACACGCTCGTGACGCAGCCGATAAATTTTACTCGAGTTTTGAATATAATCTGGAGTTGAAGTCCAATAATTAGTCAACGATTGAATACCATATTGACAGAAAATTTCAACTTCCTCTGTTTTAATATTGTAGCTGTGATTAGTTTGACGCACCTGACAAATAAATCATAGTGCAGGGGTATGTTACAGCTATGAACAGGTACTTTTTGACAGATCTAATAAATCGTAGGGTAAGGTTTGGTGGAGGTAGAGCTGTATCCACCGGTGTAAATTTACATTTCTCCGATCGTAAATCGAAGCTCTCGAAAGAGAGGCAAGCGTAAACGTTTAATCTTCTTACGGTCGACGGCGAGATCGGGAGCAAGACACTCGTCGATTCGCCGAGAATTAAGCGACACCAGATATTGCGAAACTTCTCCGATGACGTACCGAAATGCTGGTAGACGAAGGAGGTATTCGAACCAGAAACCGATTGGGGCTAAACGTCTGTCGGTATCGGGAGAAGTTACGCAATTAGCAACGCGTTTCCCCGTGTCACCAGTTCTTCGGACGAATCGGTACATTTAAGGAAGCATAATTCGAGAAGTAAGCTGACACAGACCCTATTTCACTAATTTAATAGCTCTATAAGTTTGCAGAAGCATAGCAGAAGATAGGAAAGCATAGGAACCACAGTGCAAATTTGAACGAATAAATAAATAAAATTGTTTACAAGAGAAGTAGCGTAAACCTGTTACACAGCATCGTCGAGGACTAGTGAAATAAAACGGGATTAAAGCGGCACTACGGTCCCGGGGAAATTTCGTGGACTCGTTCCACTCTCGACGTGTTCCCATTTAACTCCGGCAACGGTTAACCGCATTGGATCTGTCGTAAAGAAAGTGCTAAAAAGGAAGACGAAAAGACGACGGGGCGTTCCGGAACGGAAGCTTGGCCGATTGAATTGCCGGTCGGGTGGTAAGGAACGATTCAACGGTACAGAGGAGCAACGCCACGCCGAAGACAAACGACGATCGTAGCCACGCTGATATTTGATGCTGTGCCGGGTACAATAAAACAAATTCTTTACCCTCGGAGAAACGGTTTCAACGGATAGATACGGATAGAAGTTTACGCCCCCCTCGAACGGAGCATTCGAGTTGTTGCTTCAAAGAGAGAAGTTTGAACGATACCGGAACAGCAAATTTTAGTTTTCGAACTTTCGAGGTGATTAAGAGAACAGACACTGTAGATATTCTCGTCTTCTCACAATTTTATGCGAACGAAATCTGACGGGAATTGTAAAATAGCCGCTTTTAAACATTCGCAAATGAAAACAGGAAAAACGCATATGTAGATATGAATTAACCCCTGCACGTGACGCACAGTTGAAGTATAAACCAGATTCGCATTTTCACTGCAATTTTTGGTTCAATTAACATTCTTTAACATTCTTTAGTTGCCTCAATAATAACTTTGCTGTAATAAACGACGTAACTGTTTAGAAAATTGTCAAGGGTTTAAAAAACAAAATTGACTCGACAATTCTGTTTTTCCACATCCACAGAGCCTTCTCGGTAAAACATTGAACAATGTCAGCATGGTCCAACGACTATTGTCCTTTCGTTGTCCATTGCCCCTGAAAAAGTTTTCCTTGCCAGGAAAGAGCTGCGACAAAATATGTCACAAACATGGCTTTGCTCCAATATACAAAGTTGAAATTTTCCAACGCAAAGCTCTCGATGGTTGCACAGGGATTAAGAACCCCGATTATTCACCGGTGAGCGATTGTAATTTTCCAGGCAACGTTAATTTATCAGATCGCGAACGGCAAAGCGAAAGACGTAGAACGCTCACAGAGAGGCTGTTCCATGAATTTGAATCTCGTTTGCATATCGCGGTGTATCGGTTCGCTGCTTTGACTATCGTGTTATCAGGCCGAGCGTGCGTCCGTTAATCTCCACGGAACTCCGATTCGCTGGACCGATGCAACGAGATCTTCCGAAATCAGAGAGCTTTCAAACGTACATCAACGATTTCGTTCCGTTGCCTGTGTGTGTACAAATCGAGCAAAAATTCGGAAAGGAGACCCCGTACTGTCAGTCACATTTCGATTGGATTCTGAATTCGTTGCCGTAGGAGAACACAATGGAGCCTCATCGACGAGCCGTCCTTTCTTTATTCCTGGCTATCGAGATTCGTTTAAAACGCGTCTGTCACGATCTTTTTTCCTACTCTTTTTCGAAGCTTCGCAGCGGATTGGTCTTCATTCGCAAACAGTCGAATCGAAGGATCTTCGGTTAGGCTGATTGACACAGAGTTCTAGAAATCGTATTGCTACACTATAATTTTAGTTATAATCTATCCAAATTTGTATGCACTAACTTTCATTATTACTCACATTTCACTGTAAACAAGGTGAAATCTACTAAGTGACTCTACGTTGATACCTTATGCGAGTATTCAGTTTTGATGAACTACGTCCTGGCATGACAGTTACAAAATTGATCAAGGTTTTCGGATAAGGAGTCGCTGGAACGCCTTGCAGAAAGAACCGGTAAAAACTCTCGGTGGACGTTCCCTCGAAACAGGTCGCTTATTGGTCTCTCAGGGAGTAATTACGAGATAGTAATTTCCGTGAAAAACGTCCACGACAATGAACGTTGGAAGGTTTTTATACGTGCACGGGGATCGAGGACAATTGCGTTACACCGACGCTTTGACAACAAATATTGCGAGCGTTCCATGGCGCACCGTGAAATGTGGCGCCTTCAACGTGGGACTCGAGGTTGCTTTATTCAAAAGCCACCGCCGAGACCAACGCAAACAGACCGTTCGAATAACACAGAGAAAAATGAATGTTTGACGCGCGTGCCAGAGGAAGCATGTCACCAAGATCCTACGATTTTTATTAACAACGACGTCGATAGTAGTTCAACGATAAAAATTCTGTTTTGAACAGCTCGATGGTCATAGAATTTCTCAAATTTCAGGTCCGCTATGTCTCGATAAGACAAGCATTATGCACATAAAAAATGCAAAATTTGTACAAGTTTCCGAAGGTAAAAATTGGAGTCGTTCTCAACAGAGTTCTCAGGAGAAGAAATTGAAGTTCTCTGTTCTGTAAGAATTTTTGATAACACAGAAGAGAACACAACTTTTCCATCAGAATGATTGTGTATTGTTTTATTTGGGAAAAAAATTCCTCTCTTTATCCTTGTATTATCGTTATCAAAATTTTCGTGGTACTTTTCACCGAATTACAGGTCCTTTTGTCCGAATGTTTAAAGAAAGTTTCGGTGTGGAAAGAGAGAAAGAGGATCGGTAATTCGAGCAGTCAGGTTTCGGGACAAGATTTGCATCGAAAGTTAGACCGCGTTCACCTTTTCCACGGAGTAGCAGTAACACGGTAGACGATCCCATTATCCTGCGTCGAGCTATTATTATATTTTGCATTTAAGCAAACTTCAGTAGTCGTAACTTCAACCGTGTTACCGTAGCCATTCCCAGAGAACTTTCCACGGAGCGGAAAGGAGCTTTTCTTACCGGCATTTCGACCATAAACGAAATAAAACGGTCCTCTTTTAGTCCTCGAGGTAAGCTTTTAATCCTTCCGTCGTTCTTGTCACTTTTCAAACGAATTAAAATTCTCGACGCGTGAAATTTCGATGATCGATTAAGCATCGCGCAACAAACACCGCGATTAAACGTTGAATTTCTGTTGTCAGCAGGATGCTGACGTTAATTTATAATCTTAATAAACGAGTCGCCGCGAGACGTTGTTTTCAGCGAGAAGTCCGCTTCAAATTTTCTTCTTCCTTTTGCCTTATCCAACGAGCCGCAACTCGACACCTTTGTTCCCGAGAAGCAGCCAGTCAGAAGTTTCGAATAATTTTTAAGCCAGAAAGAAAGGCAGTTTTAAGAAAAAATCTGCGTTTCGTTATACTTCTTTGAAGATCTCCATAAGGATAACCGAAATATGATTAAATAATTCAACAACTTCATCCGCCATTTTCTGTTCTTGGAAAACTGCGAAGCAAAATTATGGTTAAGCAAAGTTCGTACAAGTAGTTTCGAAGATATCGACGTTTTTCAGCGCTTTTTTACGAAACTATCTGCGAAACGTGTAAAGCAGCCGCGGTCCCTGGACGAGTTCGCGATCCCTGATACAAAATGTTTCACACGACGCCGGAGATTAAGGGCACGTCGCCGGAGACTTTACCGTCGCTTACAAATTTTCATTTAACTTCCCGGAGGCCATTGCGAACTTTAGGGAGGACGCTTTAATAAGATCGTACGGTGGATTTCATACGGGGCGGCAGTTTTTAAAGCCGAACAGTGCGCGATCGCGAAACTTCTGAAAAGGATCTTCCAGCTTTACGTTGATACTTCTCTGAAAGCGATTTGGCTCAAATGTGGAATTATTTAACGTTGCATACGGTCTAAACATCTGGTACAATATGGTGAAAATTGTGGGAACATGCGGGAAGGAGAACGCAAGTAGTATAGGTCCGTGCGTGGTCAGACACCGAGTCGGTGCCTCTTTTATTAACTCTTGAACAGTCTTATAAATCCTAAAAAATAGGTCACTGCACGATATTAAATTTTAAATAAATTCGCAGGATTTACCCGAATATTTCACGAAATAATTTCGCATTTTTTGATACCTGGAAGGGAATTTTCGATATCCACAGATTATTCGTTACAAATCGCGAAAGTACAATCCCGGCGTTCCCGTTCCCTTTTTCAATTGACATTTTGCAAAGTAATCCGCTGTTTGATTAAAAACTCGTCCCTCGGTCAAAAAACAAAGGCGTTTTCGCGCGTGTCAGCGTGCACAATGCGATAACTGTACGCGTCGCTGGTAAACGCGGCCGATCGCATTTGCGAAGGGAAACGGGCCGTAATCTAGGCCATGGGACTCGAGTCCTTGTGTTCGTAACTCACCACACGTGCTGCTAGACCTACATTAGGGTGGGCAAAGTTCGCCTTCCAGCGGCGCGGATGCTCGCTTTTCCACGCGCCCCTTTCCGGCCGAATTTACGATTCAACTTCCGTCGTCTCTGCGCCATTAAATGCCACCTCTCACTGACGGGATCCGGGCTTTCGATGGCGGCTACACGACACCGTCACGGATTTATTACCTTCCGACTCTGGCACATTGAATTCTAAGGATAGAAGAATCTATTTTGTCCTCGCCATTCGATCCACGGACATTTTTTAACAACCTTCACAAAAATAATACCCGAGCTATTTTTAATCCTCGCGCACCCCGATTCGCGATGGAAATTCAATATTTAATTGATAAAATATTTGACGTATGCAAAGTATGACAAACAAACGAGCGGAATATCCTGTTTTTCGAAATGCAGGTGATACGTTTCGCAATTTGCTAGCCCCTTCGCTGCATGCTCGTAACACATTAATAAGGTCGCAGACTAATGTCCACCGATGCAATTGCCCCGGCAACCATGACCTGATTCTACGAATTAAGTAGCTTCCGATTATTACGGGCAATGTTATGACGATTTATAGCATCGTTCTTATTGGAAACGTATTTCAACCTTCTGTCCGTGTTATCCGATCGCGTGTTTCGGGACGATTTCTCGGCGAAATTACGATAAATCTGATAGTACTAGAAATGATAATTTTGTACGAGACTGTTTTGCGAAAGATAGCGTTTTGAGACCGCCATTATGAGAAATCGATAAAGACAAGAACGCGGGCATATCGCACACACATCAGCGTCCACGAGTCCATACGGCGGCTTATTGGCAACCAGTTGCACATGCTTACATGGCTGTAAGTTGTACACGTATGAAGACATAAACGTAGAAAATTTGATCGTTTCGAAACTGCACGATAACCTTCGAACACGCCATCTTTCGCGTCATTATTGCGGAGCCACTTGTCTGTCTCGTTTGACATCTATCAGCCGATGTTAACGAGTTCCTCGCTGCTCGTTCATTAACGACCCGACCGTGGTAGCCTGCGGAACACGCAACAGTAACCCTTTCAGCCGGCGATTATAGTCGTTCGTGACTTCGGTTATTTTGGCTAGGAAATTTCGAACGAGGACAATCGGGAATGCGCGTAATTTCGAACGGACGCAATTTCGAATGCGTGGAATATGAAACGAGTAGAATTTGAAACGAGTGCAACTTGGAATGTGAGCGATTCCGAAAGCATGTAACTTGGAACGTGCGAAATTCCAAATGTGCGGCACGTTCGTTGACGCACACTCGACGTCCGTGTTTCGCGTTAATTGCAAAGGCCATTGAATGAACATTATTATATAATAAAATATCGCGTTATAACATAATATACGTCGCGTACGGTTTCCAGCATCCGATATCGTTCTACAATATGGAGCGTCTAACAAATATTTGCACGAGTAAACATAATATCGATACAGGTTATTGTAAAATCGATTTAATAAAATTGCCAACTAGCTATCTCCATATGTCATAACTAGCGGGATCTATTCCATGCACGTATAATTCGCTGATTTATGTTTATATTATCTCACGCATCGTTCACCGTTCGCGTACCAAACGTGCACGGAATATTAATCGACGCGTTATTTATTAGAAAAACTTCCGGGATTCTTTTACTCTTCTATATCTCGAATTTTCCTGTAGGTATTAATATTAGTACAACGAGCGAACTTCCGCTCAATCCGGTTTGCTCCCGAGCAAACTTTATTTAACGTAATGAATCTGATACACGATGTGGGTCAGCCGATTGTTTTTTTCAGAAACGATGTGTACCAAATTTTCTATCCACAATCTTCCAGTCTACACTTGTAACCTATATCAGACCAAAATCTGTTCTTTGACGGTACGTTCTCATCAAATCACCCAGGATTATACGCGCGAGTTAAGCACATAAAGGGACAATGAGAAAGATGAATCCCGGTGCGATCTCTCGGCAGGTTGGACAGCTGCATTTTACATCGAACAGATGTAATAGGTAAGGCTTAAACTCGGATTAACACCCCCTCGGCGCCCCTCGAATCGTTTAATTCGCAGTTCAGTCCGGTGTCTAATTAGATAATTAAATTGGGTCGTGCCACGTCGAACCACGGAACAGGGAAGTTCGGGTCTTTTGATCAACGCTGACTCTTAATCTCTTAACAGAAATCTCGTTCTCGGTTCTTTTCCCAGAATACAAATAACTCGTCTGAACTGTGCAAACAGTCTGCACCGACGACTCGATAATCGAATAACTTGTGTACGGTTAATTATCGAACTTCCCTTTAGT
Source organism: Megachile willughbiella (assembly GCA_945859595.2). Taxonomy (NCBI): domain Eukaryota; kingdom Metazoa; phylum Arthropoda; class Insecta; order Hymenoptera; family Megachilidae; genus Megachile; species Megachile willughbiella. The sequence continues at coordinate 9,722,860 of OX243807.1, forward strand.
CAAAGATCGTCGGTCAGCGAAATACTAATCACCCATCGTGAATACGTCAGGTACAAATTGTTTCGGACCTCGTTTCTGTTCCTGTAACTGAAGTCTGCAGAATATGTTTTTGCTTCGATGGTGGATTTTTTTTATTGAAAGATCACAAGATTTATAAGGTTAAATCTAAACCTAAATACACAGGTGCATTAAAATTAAATACGAAGTTAAAAAGTAATCTTTAACAAATTTTGCAATTTAAAATAAGAAACCTGTGGAATGACTTTGGTAATTTTAGTGTTAAAATGTGAGCTCGATGAACTAGGTGCAATTTTTTTCGTAGATATCGTTCGGTAACAAAATGTCACTTATGCCATTATTCCTACGGAATCGGAGTATCTCGTAATTAATTTCTCATGTGTGCCAGAACAAGCCTCGCAGAATTCTCTGCCTGCAGATAATTACTCAAGCTGATTAATTGTCCCGTAATTATTCCTAGCAATCGGTGCACCGACTGCACGCGGTACAAAGAAGTTCATTCCTGACAGGTTTCGCGACGTTCTATTTTCAATTAACCTGTTACTTTTTCTGCGTTTAATTATCACGCGTTGTTGCATTTAATTTCGTCGAAACATCTACGATAAAAGCGAGCGATAAGGCATCCTTGATCAAGACGAAATCCGTTTCGAACGTTTGATTCAAAGCCTGTTGCCAGTCAAAGCATCGGATCCTGAGGGATTACTCGACGTACACAAGAGCTCCTTCAGTTTGTACGAAAGTTGGGAGTAGATTTACGTAATTTCAGCGTAATGCAAAGGATTAATATCCGTCGAGAATTAATACTCTTGTAAATGTGCGTGAATAAGGGACGTTCAAATTTGCCATTCCCATGTATCTTACATCGCCTATTTTTTGAAGGAATACTGATTAATCACGTTGCAAAGGGGAGCTTGTTTAGGGCACGAGAAATCAAATGGCAAATGCGAATGGCGAACTTTGTTGAAATGTTACGTACGTGAATGTATTAACATTCATTAGTCTCTTGAGCTAGCAAACGCCGAAAGCCACGGTGTAAATTAATTATTACTTGTCACGAACGAGGGTGTTAAAAGGTAAGCAAATGTTCTCCGTGTTCACTACACACGCGCAGTGATGACCTCTCCACGATAATCCCTTCGGTGTTAAATATTTCCTACGACAAAATCCTTCTACAAGTTCATTTATCGTGTAATTGCCCACAAATCGAACGACGGTACATGTATCTAGATTATTCTAGAAGTTAAAAGATAAAATGATGGAAACGTGCTAGCTCGCGAGTTTCAGCATAAATAAATATATCGCGAAGGATCTTTGAATTCGCTTTTATTATCCGCATCATGGTGTATCTTTCATAACATTGCATTTTAATTGTTCTCGATTATCACTGGCCAGGCAGCCACCGCAAAATGTACCTCGTTTGCATATATAATCCTCCACCGTGAAATCCTGTATTACACCAAGCATTTTCACTTATAAATATTCACCAGCAGAAAAATCTATTTCCATATGTAAAGTTTCCCGAGAGCCGCCGCTACAAAAGCAGCCTTTTGTTCGTCGACGATTAATCGTAACTCGAAGCTAAATTAATTCGATGTTAACCTATTGGCAATTTTTAGCAACTCCGATCATGTCTTCTTCCAGATAACCTGTATTTTCCAACGCAGAACGGTTAAAGCAGCTACATAATGCCTGGTAATTCGAAACTTGCAGACTACTTTACCAGGGCGGAAATTCATGCAAATTCTTGGCCTGAAAAACTCGCTACGGACAAGAGTGCTACCACGGAAGTTCGCGTTGCTTTTCCATTTACCACGAAACTCGCGTTCCTTGCATTCTATTGCGAGTCAAGATTTTGGTTAAGGCGACTCTGCGATAATAGAATAATTTTTATTTCAATTACGACGATTAATGAACGTCATTTTCAAAAACTGTTGCCCTAACAGAAAAGCTAACAGCGTTGTATTTATATCCTTATGGCAAGTATTTTTATCCGTCCGTAAATACCCCTGTCGAGTAAAATTCGTGTTCTACTCTGCGCCACAAGTTTACCGCGTCTAATTATAGAACGTAATTGCCACTCGAGTTTTTCTAGTTATTACACGCGGTCGATAATAATTATAAAGAAATGTTTTCGTCAAGTTCCGAAGTGAATCGTTTGAAGTACTCAGCCTGTAAAAAAATGCCGTCGCGTACAGAATTTTCTTTCTCATCGAGCGTGAGCACGATACGCGAGAAACCAGAATCGAATGAGATGGAACACAGTTAGTGGGACAGATTTTCCTGACACGGGTAACTCTATAGCATTCGAAAGTTCTCGCTGAAAGCCTCTCGTTGAGCTATGAAACATTTTCCAGACGAGCTGGGAAGCAGCGAGAGCTTTTAGCTTCGGGTTTCCTGTGGTTTCGAAGCTCAACTTTTCATCGCGAATGAGGGACAGAGAAAGATAGAGATAGACAGAGTGGAAATGCCAGCCAAGGGTTTCTAGTTTGGATATTTGCCGTTGAAAAATGTTGTCCTATATTTGGATACGCTATTTCGAAGGGAGAGGTTTGTTTCCTGACAATCTAGATCGCTGGAATCGCTCAACCACTCTGTTTCTTTGGATTGCTCTTCGTGACACACGTGCTAATCTATGGCAATTGAACGGTATGACGCTATGAATCGTAATGAATCTTAAGATACCATTAAGTGGATGTGCTACAATGTCGACTTCAAAAGAAAAACATCAGAACAGACTTTGATGCAGACTCCTATTATAATTCTCATAATGTTCAATTTTCAATGTGGACATTGAAAAGAAAATGACGAGAACAGTCTTTGATGCAGACTCGTATTATAATTTTCATAATTTTCAATGTGGACACTGAAGAGAAAACGATGAGAATAGACTTTGACGTAGACTCGTATTATAATTTTCAATGTGCACATAAATAAGAAAATGATGAGAGCAGTCTTTGATGCAGACTGACATAATAATTTTCATAATGTTCAATAATTTTCAATGTGTACATAAATAAGAAAATGAAGAGAACAGTCTTTGATGCAGACTCGGATGATAATTTTCATGAAAGTCGCCAATGGCGTCACATACGTATATCATTGCTCATATTGTGATGAGACCACCATGTTAAATTGTAATTCTTTGTATTTTGAACGATATTTTTGACGAGTAGCTAAGTTATTTCTGTGGTAAATCGAACATATCTTTAAAGTTGAAAATATTGACTACTCTTGAAAGAAACAAGAGAAAGAATCTTGAACGAAATATTGCCAGGGTAGAACAAACTTTCTATTGACAAATACTTGCAATAAAAGTTTACTGGTTCCATCCATTGCAAGGACTCGAACAAATAGTAAATACCAGTTACTGATTGGTACCTATTTATTCGAACTCCGCCATCTCGAGGAAAAAGATGTCGTAAAGTGGATAACACAGAGAAGCGTAAAATTGGAGGAACGTATGCCCGTATTTCTCGAAGAACGCAATCCGGAAGTTGTGCAAAGTTGGAAATTTTCGAGCATACTCTTTCCAAAATATTCCCGGTGCAGTTTATTCGAAACGATACTCGAAACACGTGTCTTGAACGTTTGGAATCGATGGTTTTTTAATATGAAACTTGTCCCGAAATTGTTGAGAGCACGCGAAACTTGCCAGAAATGAAATTTCGAAGTAAACGATATATGACGCTCAACGAACTCAAAGCAATCCGAAAGTTGAGAAGGAACTCGGGAATTTTATTTCGTGTCTCGTACGCGATTCATTCGACGCCCGTCACCTTTTTCATCCTTTTCAATCCCTGCGAGCCTGTGAAATCGATAAAAAATAAAAAGAACGAGTAGCTTGACACGGGAATCGTTTATTCCCGATGCTCGTGTAATACGCCGACGCTCTTCCAATAAAAATATTTTCTCGAAAACATGTTGGACATGTACTGAAACTGACGAGAACAAATTTCCTTTGAACGGGGGCAGCAAAATGGAAATTAATATTTCACGTTTCTTGCTGTATCGACATCAAACTTTTAAACAGACAAGATGGCCGCAATTAAATGCGACTCTGCGCCATTAAATTTCAGACTCAATCGTGTTACAAAAATTGAAAGATTATGATTTGTCGAATAATTGAATGATTATGTGCGTCACGAGTCATAAAAGGGTTAAAAACCGTGAAGACTTTTGCATTTATCATCGTTTCAGCTGGGACGAAGGTGCCTCGGTTATATCATACGCAAGGTTTGTATTCGAATGACACACGGGAGTTGACCGTGTCGGGGAACTTATTACGTGAGAAATGAAAAGAAATGAAAAGCGACGGAACGCAAACGGTCGACAATATCAAATTTCCATATTTAAATTTCCCACCCTTCGTTGCGTTTTTCCTATCCTCTTAGCCACCTTTTGAGAATATTCTATGTTTTAATTAAAAACCCTCTATTCCGGAACCGTTACGAGCCTCTTCTAATTTCACCGAAGTTGAAAGAATTTTCAACGAATCCCATTAAGCGAGCGAATTTATTTCCACGCGTGTGTATTTCACCTCGAACGTTGAATTCCAAGGGACTGTTAGATTGATTCGAAACTTCTGCAAAAGAAGTTTTCATATAATTAAGAACAATTCGAAAAAGTTCATATATCAATTACTTTTAAAGTTAGGTCGTTTAATCCCGCTTTAATCTTCTGCCGCCCCATTTATCATAAAGTTTCGGTAAAAGTTACATACTTCAGTTTAAACCGGTATTCATAAAAATGACTTCTAGTCGATTTTTTAAAACATCGAGGTAATTGAAAAGATATTTCTGGAAATAATTCTTGTATTGTTCGGAGAGGTATAACTCGCGTAGAAATTGCTCTCGGGGTAAAAGGTTAAGTAATTAACTTTTTGCCGAACGAGCGTTCGAAACGCGCTGATCGATCGAGGAAAAATTACGAGGCTCTCCTGCGAAGAGGTCATGCCACGAAGAGGAAGAAAGTAAAAAAACCGGCATTTCTTGCTCTACTCCTTCGCAGTAAGTTAGTCGCTATCTCCTAAGACAGAGAAAAAGTTAGCAGGTTTCTCTGGTCGGATCCGTTGAGTGACACGGGCAGCCATCACGTTGACTTTCGTTTCTTCGCTGGCAGATTGAACGCGTCTCGTTGACTCTAACGGCGCGGAAAACACTGAAAGATGAAATCTCCCACGCGAAATTTGACCATCGAGAAATTCTACTTTCGGTGTCCAGATGTTATCCGATCGTGATTTTCTCCGGTACAGATTCGAAGCTTTGGATCGAATATTAAAAGATGGAGGATCCAGAGGAGCCTAGAATTTAAAAACCCATAGAATTCGTATCTGATCTGGAAATACGTGGTCTTTTGTTTATTCGAAATTCCATACGTTCGCAATGACGAGTTACGTAAATGACCATTCGGAGATCAATGTCCGCACCCAGAATTTCGTTGAATAGTGGGCGGAGCAGCGGAATGGATGTCAATTATCGAAGCAACGATTCAATCTCGATTCGGATAGTTATATTTAATCAACGTATCGTTAATAACGCGGAATGACAATTGCGCAGATAGCAGCGGAAAGATAATTGGAAAGTAGTGGATTAAATTAAACATGGCTGTGAAACGCACCGTGTATAACTGTCCTAATTGTTTAAGAATTTGTTAGATTTACGGGGACAGCACGTACATCGAGCCGAGTTCAGGAACGTGTACGGAATAATAGAAACCCTTTAAAACACAAATCTCTCGTCGATGAAGGTACCTCTAACACCGTAAATCTTCTACAATCTCTGGCGACCATATATCTTGAAGAAAAGCGCTCCCCTGGATTTCCTCCGCTTCAAAACGGAATTTAAAACAGATCCGGTGGTAATTGTCGGAATTCTGCTTCGCGATAAAGTTAAAAAACAAATCAGGAGCCTTACGTAACGACGTCAAGCTTTACACGATTCGACGTAAAAATCACTGTGACGCATGGAGGGCTATTTTGACGAGTCTCGTGACGCACTCGCACTTCGTCATCAATTTTACTCAAATTTTAATACCAAATTGACATATTTCCTTGTCTGTTATATTGTAGCTGTACTGACGCACCTGATAAATCATGACGCAAAGAGCAAACGGTCCAGAACTATCTTTTAACATTGTCAGACAGACAAGAAATAGAGTGAAACATTTTGTACTTTCATAAATGCAATACAACGAAATCCAGTTACGAAATCAGCAAGCATCGAGTTTCGTTATTTTCTCGAATTTTTTCTATAACTCTGTCAAATAAAAATGAATAGAAAGATGGTTTCGTGTTGGAAGCACGTAAGAAAGTTGAGGATAAAAAACAATGGAGTTCCTTCTCTCGAGTCAGTGGTATTGAATAGAAAGTTTGTTACCAGCTTCTGGTAGCACAATGGGAAGATGCTCTTCTTTTTTTACAATAGAAAATAAGACGTTTTATTCAACTGCTTCGAACACGCGTCGAAAGAAGAACAGTGTTCGGGAGACACCAATAAATCTCTCGGTAATCCCGATCGATCGTGCTTGCAAAGAAAGCTCGCGTTTCCATGCAGTGGCGCGGAAACATTGAATTCTTTCCCAGCCAGTGAAAAGCGGCCACAGCAACGACACGTTTCGCCCGTGCAAGAACATCGCCATGACGTTACACAGCTGCAACAGCTTGCTCATAATACGACTTTTCCTCCAGCCTTTACATGGCGCAAGAATTTCCAACAAAATTTCTCCGTTCCACCGGAAAGCCTTTTATACGCTGACTTTATAGAAACTTTGGCTATCAATTCTACGTGCGTCAATTTGCAAGTTTTACATTGTACATGAAAGCTTGTTAGTGACAAACTCCTCGCTAAGAACAACCTGCGACCATTTTTTTTTCGCCTCCGTAATTTTTCAAGTGTCCTCCGCACGTTTTCACCAATTTTCTAGCCCTTCAACCGTTCTCTTCATTTTTCTCCGGTTTTCACCGGCACGACGCATTTTTACTTTCTTATTGGACTCTTTTAATTTTCTTCGCTTCAACCTTATTCCGCAATTAGATAAACTTGAAATTTAGCTACGGTAAACTAGGCCGAGGTAAACACAAATCACGGATATTAACATAACCTATAATTTTCTAGGTAGAGTCATTCACGGCTGAATTATTGCTGCAACGTGAAGACAAATAAAGGAAATTGGAAAGGTAGTTTTGTATTCTACGATCCTTGATCATGAAGGTTATAATTAGAATTGAACCCAGAATTGTGAGATGAAAATATGTGTCTGTCGCGTATGAACAGCAGGGTGCGTCACGAATGTGTTGCAAGGGGTTTTCTGTTGCCTCGAGTACAATTTGATGCATTAAGCAATATTAGCAATACTTTGTTTCGCGTTAAGAAGTGCACATTTGTACATAAATCGAAGCATAAATCATCGATGTAATTAAAAGGCTGTAAAAAGTTCTCGACGTTGCGGTTAAAAAGAAGTTGTTGGCCGGTCTGAAAATTTTCCCAAGACAGACTGATTGCCTTTTACTGGTACGCAAACCAACGTAGGAAACCAATTCTCTGCAACAGCTTGCCCATAATTTCAGCCGCGGGAGAACGTTTTCGCGAGCAATATATTCAGTACATGAACCTTAAATGGAATTTATGCTAATCAACGCGGCGCATAGCGCGAAACTGGAAACAAAGGGAAACGTTGATCGTTTCGGAAAAAAAAAACATTGACGATAGAATACCAGATTCGAGCTCTCGAATCGATCGACTTCGGCCTGTTTGAAAAGCACAGTTTTCAAACGCCACGAGCAAAAAAGGTTTATCGCCTGGAAATAATCCCGACAGAGATCAATTTAACGGTCGAACTAGGTAGCCCTGATTCGTTTAACGATCTCCAAACAAAGCTGGATCTTCGAAGAAATTCCATTTTCATTAAATTATGTAACTCGACGAACAAAGCGGAAAGGTAAATGTTTAACGGGTGAAAATTCTTCGGGGAGACAGGCTGTTAATAACCGTTCCTTTGCACGCGAAATCAGAAATTTATGGCTTGAAATTTAAAAATTGTAGGTGCTTAATCTTTAAGAAAATTACCGCTGTTTCGGTATTAAATGGAAGAATCCTCTTTAATTAGATCTTAGTATTTTTGTATTAAGTTCGATGTGAGCTAATCCCGAGATAATTATAATAATCGAGTTTATCTTCGACGAATCCGTAAAAGGATTATCCGTTGTTTGATCCAGGGCCAGTCGTCAATGCTACTCCCATTATAGTCCCAAGTTCATCGGTATGATTGAAGCCAATGTAACGCGGCAACATACACATAACATTAGTTAAGTGATGCCTGGACGCTTACATGGACAATATAGACCCCAATTGCGTTGCTCTGTGATCGATGTTGCCGTGAGGCCAGCGGATTGGAAAGTTTACCATGCTCGACAATGCCGATGCGAAATTAACGTTCGGGGAAATCTGAAAGGATTAACGCGTTCCGATGCTATTTACCCGAATAGAGGATCGATGCTAGTAAGATTTAAAAGATTTAACGGTCAAGAGATATGAGAACATATTTGAAAGATCGCACGGTTTCAGCAAACTGACCCAGGGCTAGAAAACGTTGGAAAAGAAATCAAGAAAGGTGCATGTTTAAACGTTAAACCCACTCGCGACTGCAAATACTGTAGCTCTGCTGCTAGAATCCACTATATCACCAGAGGCTCGCAGCCAATCTCGCGTCACGACAGCTCACCATTTAAGTAACTGTCCTATTTCCTATTCTAACTCTTTCTGCGAATATCAAATCTTTTAGTCAAGATTTTGCTAACCTCTGCTTTATGCTTTGAAGATAACCTGGGATTTTCAATCAGCTCTTGAATGCTTGGTTCAATTTTAATCGATACAGTTCATTACTGAACGTTCTGTTATTTAATTGGACTTTTCTTTCTTTATCATATATTCGCATTTGATAATGCAGAGTATCTTTCGTATCTCGATGGTTAAAGAACATTCTGTATACGCGTATGATTTTTCAGAAAACGAAAATTTTCGATTTTTTCATTTCTATAGAAATAAGTTATTGTACCGACGAGAGAAATGTGTTCAATTTTATGCGACGGTTCGCTCATAAGTCAAAGTGTCGCGGTGTTCCATCATTTTCCTTCCAATGCATAAATTTTCGGAAATCACCTCCGAAATAAGAATAATGTCAAGAATAACGCAAACGATTGTAATATTAATCTTAACGTAAAAACCTTTCTAATTTTTCCTGTGTACAATTTCACCGAGATTCGAATGAATTCACAAAATTCTTGAAGAGGAACTTCTTTACCAAATACTTTCAAAGTTTGATTGCCATGTCAATCAAGCATTCCCGAACTCGAAATCTGCGTTCCTAGGGAATTCAAAGCGTAATATAATCCCACGTCAATGTCTTCGGGTCTCTGAGAATCCGAGATATTTCAATATACGACAGGGATTGTCGATAAATATTTTTCCGTGCAATCTGCTCTTTATATACGGGATGCCGTGTATTCTTGTGGCCATTCGCCCATCGGGGAAAGAAAACGATTTACTTCGATTAAGATTAGTATAAGTTCTCTTTATGGAACCGAATAAACAAACTATGGCCACTTAGTTCGCTGCATAACGAGAAGGCTGAACGACTACAAGTTCGTAGAGGCCGCGTGCCAGGAACTCGTAATTGTTTTGAATTAACGATACTTTAAGCTTGGACCAGCTTCGTAACGCTACGTAGACTGACTCTATGCTTGCCATCGTATGACTAATTCACGAGAAACATTTTTCTTCTTTTCTGTTCTATTTTACACCTCACTCGAAAGGTGGTCCACATTCTGTTTAATGCAACTATTTGGAATTTTTTAGCTAAATCTATAGGACCATATGATGTGTAAATATAATGAAACAGACAATAGTAAGAAGTAATGTTAGTTTCAAGTTGCTGCCAACAGCAAAAATTTCTTCTTTTATATTTGCCGTTACCAACCCTAAAATGTTTTGCTGACGAACTTAATGAATTTGAAGTTATTTCTCTGCTATTGGTTTCCACTGGTGTCGCTGTGTTTATACATGTATAGCTCTCTGGATTTAATTAAAAAATACGTACTTCATATTGTTAAGTTAAACCAAAGGAGTCACTTTTCTAGAAAGGCTTAAGACAACTCAGCTCTTAATCCTTCAATGTCTACCTATGAAAAAACAACCTCCACTAACTGTGGAGAAATGTTCGAATTTTATGAGTTCTGAATTTTATGAATTTATGAATTCTCATAAAATTTTATGAATTTGTGTTCTCATAAAATCCATAGGAATATGTAACTATGGTAACTATCGATATAAATTATCAAGTATTTCGTATAGACAAGGAATCTCGGAGCAATATCCCAAGAATTTATCAGAATCGAAGCATAATTTAAGTAGACAATTAGTTGCGATACCTCTGGAATCCCCTAATTGCCGAGATCTACTTTTCACGCCTATCTAAGCAATTTCGCCGGGTTCCGAATCGATTGCCTTTCAAATAAACCATTAATCATTCCGTCTTATAAAATTCACCCTGCTTTCCGAGCCCTTGCAATTTACTTAAGTAAACAAGTCATCGATGACTCGGTAACGAGTTTTACGAAACGTTTCCAAGCAACATGAAACATGTATCAAAGAGACGCATTTGTTCGAAGAGGCTCGATATGTACGGCATGCGAACGTATTTTGTGCGCTGGTTTTTGTACCGTGTCCTCGATGCTCTGTTTTCAGCCGCCCTAAAACGCATTCCATATACCTCGTGCTCTATATTCTAATCTCTATTCTATGGTCATTGTTTCGTACTCTGTATCCCGTATTTCTAACCTACGAATTTGCGAAATTTTCATAATTGCTCGACAAGATCGACGCTGCGAGTTCGATAGGATTGAATAATTAAAAGAAAACTCGAACCGGCAAATTGGAAAGTTAAACGCAACTTGTTAATATTCCGCATGAAGTTTCCGCGTTTTACCGGGCGAGATTCGAAGCAAACACTTTGCAAACATTCGATGGACTTCCAATAACGTTGCACCGACCAAAGCTCCCAGAAATGAAACGAAAACAGAAATATTTCGGAGGTGAGAGGCGGAAAAGAAGAAAATTGAGTCGAAGCATGGAGTCAAGTATCGATTATATCCGAAGCAAGATGCAAACGTTTGCGTTACATAAACTCGAGTGTATTTGTGCAGGTAGAATTTTCGGCGAAAAATTGAATGCTGCAAATGAAATAAATATTGCGGATCCATTAAACAAAGCTCTAATCTGAGCCGATTTTCAAAAACGCGTTATCCTTCGATCGGCCATACGGATCCATTTTTATCTGTCGAACATAAACCGACTAACCGTAGAAATAAAACGAAACAGGTAAAGTGATTTTATTTTAATTTGATCGTCACCCCGTGGAAAAAAAATAAACGTTCTTTCGAAAGCCTCGGCTCGATGTTATCGATATTGCATTTATCACGGTACCATCGAAAGCTGTCTACCTTTTTGACTACCGTTTTCCTTTCTATTTTTAATTCTCTACACTTGCTACAATATTTTTTCCGCGATAAAAGAAAAAGAAGAGAGAGCAACGGCTGTCGCGCCTTTCAAACTCGCAACAAACCACCGGTGGTTATCGGAATCGCATTAATCCCGAAAAACCGAGGTCGCGTCGAGATGCGTATCTTTCGGCGATAAATTTTCTTCGTTGGAAAAAATCGTACAAATCATTGTACCGTGAAATCTTTGCCGTTACTGCTGCGTTATGTTTATAACATTTCGAAGAATGCCTGGCACGAGAAACTCGCGCATTATTTAACGAACATCAGAATTCTCGGCTGCACAGAATTTGCAAACGCGATTTTCTACCCTTTCATGTTCCCGCGCGGACGAAAAACGACCGACAAGTTGTAATTAACGCGATGAAACGGACAGAAATAAAGCGAAACGTACAAGTTGAGCATCGAATTAGCGTTTATCAAACCGTTAAACGGCGGTAACGCGCTACGAAGGACGCAATCAAACGAGATTCAAAGAAAATTAGAAGGCTCTAGCCGTGCACGAATCAATCTCTCGTTCAGTTGACTGAAACACAAACAATCGTTTGGACGAAGCATTTCGTGCAACTGTCTTAAAGTAATCACGGAAGAATCCTGGTCGACCCAGTTTACGTGACAAGAATTTAATGACGCAATTAAGGTATTCCAGGAACATCAGGCGTTTCCCAGCCCCTCTCCCCTTGCTCTTGCAAAAAAAAAGCAGAAGGAATCGTAAAACCAACCAACCAGCAAATCCTTCGTCGATCTGTTCACATTCGAAAATCGTTGCGATGGGAACCGACTTTGCGCGATTTTCATTTCATTCGAGACAAATCCTCGGTACTGTTCGTGCGTAAAAACAAAATTTTTATTGGAAATTTATAAAACATGCTGAAAATTCTATTGGTATTTTTCTACATCTTATATTTTCATATTTTGTTATATTTATATATAATTCCAAACAATGCGACTATTTGCAGTTAGGAAAGTAAATTTTTAATAATTGTTAGGTATTTCATATTTTCATAATGTGATAGTTCACAGTCCCAAGGAATAAGTACAAGTATCTTCAGTTAGGTGAACAAATCTTTAATAAAATATATGTTACATCTGTATCGAAATTTGACAATGTAGATGTTCGATCACATATGGGTGACATGGCAAAGTGTTAACACGATGCAATTTCAACGTACTCCATCTTCGAATACAATTCATTATGAATTACAGCTCCATTTGTATCTTAAAAGCACTCGATACGAGCAAAATATGGTTTTAATCATAAGAGCTTTTCCAATTATTTTCCGGCTGAATTCGAGTGCGGTAAAATTACTGCTTATCGGTAAAGGAGCAGTGCGTTTGCGTAGCAAAAAAAAACTGAGCTCGACGTGAGCTACAATCAATAACTATTAGACTCTTACGGTCTAGAAGTTATAAACTGAACAGATTAGTAATATTTTTCTGACAAATTTTTGCGTCGCTAATGATGTTGATTTTGTAAGAAGTCTCACCTCGTTCAGGTCGATCTCCTCCTGCGAATTCAGCGTCGGGCACTTGAAGGCCATATACGAATCGACGGAGTTGTCGGCCCGCGTGACACCGGCCAAAATCAGCATCACCAAGCACCACTTCATTGTCCGCGTTGTATCCCTGGAACTCTTCCAAAATCCCTGTATCTTATCACTGGCAAGTCTCACTCGCGCCAGATCGATCGTTCGTGAACATCGATCCGCCACCGATCAGCGTGTTCGATCTTCGTCTCCGAGGAACTTGTCAGGGAGCCACCAGAAAAATCGCACTTCCTCACTGACACAGATTTGCGAAAAAAAAGCTCGTATCGTCTCGATTCAGCGCGAACGTCTCGCGGCTACGATAACGGGAAACAACATGGCACGCAGTGTTCGCGACTAATATTTTCCTCTTGTGCTTCTCGCTCGAGCTGGCGCGCTTCTGGCACGCTTTAATTGAACGCCTCGCTCATCCCCGCGCTCTGTCCGCGATCGATGCTCCTCAACGCATCGTTCTCGATCTTCTGGACCCCGATACGCGTCTTCCAGCGAATCGATCGGATCGATCTAAGAGTAACCTTGTGCGGACATCGCTGAAGAGAAATCAACGTTTCTCCTGTAGATCATTGTCAAGATCGGCAAATAACCTCTAAGTTTGGATGACAGCAATCGTAGGAAATTTGTAGAGTTTCAAGAAAACAATGACACGAGTATAGATCCAGATGTTGACACTCGGGGATCACTGTCTTCGATGTCACTGATCACTAGAGTTTTTCGAGGGAATGATCGAGATGTACGATCGTGGAGGCAGGGGATGCGAACGCGACGCAGTCGTAGGGCACTCTGAACCGTTCCCAGTCAGCTAGCTGGTCCTCGGTACGTCCGATCGTCGCGACGCCTCTGACGTGAATGAAGAGGGGAGCGGGGAAATAAGAACGAACCGTACGAGCCGGAGGGATCGAGGATTAGAAACGTGATCGAGACACGGTCAAAGAGGGAATCAATTTTCGACCGGATTCGGAGGAACGTGCTTTTCTCTCGAATTTCGAGCGAATCGTTAGTGGTCGGGCATGGTCGCCATAGTGTTTTTGTTTATTGGACTTCGGAAACTTTTGTCTCTTGTTATTTGCTCTTTTTGAACGTCGAGGGAAATTATACGAAACATGGATTAATGTCAAATATTGATATACATGTATAATTTAGAGACATAATTTTAGGAAAAGGCAAAATGAAATTTTGGATGATTAGCTATCAACCCTTTGCTATCCTGACGAGTCTCGTGACGCACTCGTTTCGTGATTTTACTCGAATTTTTAATGTCCAATAATTTGCATAGTCGATTGCATAATACGAAATGGACATATTTCAACGTTCTTCTCTAGTGATTAGTTCTGACTAACCTGATAAATCATAATGCAAGGGTTTAACAATAGACGGATGGTATTACGTCCCAGCTTCATTTTTAATTTGTCAAAACCATGAATGCGCCACGTTGGACGTCGAAACTTACCATTGAATTCGGTGATTTAATTAGCGAGACTACAATCGCAGTTGTGTCTCGAATAATCGAATCAACCGAATTATTAATCGGACAAAGACTTGATTAAACCTCGAGCGAATTGTTTTAATCGTACTAATCGGAAACACGGAGCCCCGTTCAAACGGGATCAATTGATTCTGAAAATATAGAAGTTCGAGTGCGAAAAAGTTTGGGAAGTTTCGTCGCAAAAAGTTTCGTTTCCTGTTTGACTGTACGATCAAAAGAATCGAAAGTTGTCTCGAAGGATTTAACTCAACCGTCTACTTCGGAAACGATACGTACATTCGTTCGTCGCGGCAGAAAAGAAAGAAAATCGAGAAGGGATCGAAGCTTGTTACAACGAAGAATCGAGGATTACGAGAGGAAATCGAAAAACAGAAAAAATATGGAAGAAAACGATTGTCGCAGCAGAACGAGTATTCGATCTTGACAAAATTATAGTAAACCGAAATCGTTTGCTTTCGAAGCGTTATTGAATTCCGCGTTCGCCAGCGTGATTCAGAAATTAAAAGTAATTCTTCTTTAATATCCCAATTAAGAACTAACGTGAGTCGAGGGAACAATGTTTCCAGTTAAATTGAAATATAATTGCACGAAAGTACTCCGTTGACCGTTTTTAAACTCCTCTTTAATTCGTGATGGCACCTGTCCTTAAGCACTCCCAATTAACCGAGTTTTACCCTGCTAACAAAAATTTTTAATATTCTGGAAACCTTTAATTATCAACCACGCTTCTTTCCTTTCAATTTCAGACGCGTAGATATTTTTGTTTGTAACGATTTATTTAGAGAAACGATTAATGAAATATATCGTACAATTCGTATAACTAATACAAGGTTTTCTCAGTCGGAACAAATCGATAGCTAAAATTAAATAGCAAGATTACGGGAATAAGAGACAAATAAGTGAAGAACGAGAAGCAGAGAGGGACCACTTCGAGTTAAGTAGACAGGAAGATAAAGAAAGCATAGCAATGCATCGAGCCAATGAAAACTTAATTCGTTCATTCAATTCGCTCGATGATTCGGTCTGCGGGTTGATAAAACTCGGCTGACGCACTCCGTAGACGTTTTATCGACATTAAATTCCGTGGAGAGATACTACGCGATTGAAGGGGGGAAAAAGAAATAATTGACAGGATGATTAATCGCCTTGGATGGAATTAAGAGCAACTTTATTTAATGAGGTCGTTTTTCGGATAAACTTTTGTCTTTCCGAAAAGCAATCGATAACTCGTCGAATCAGCGTCTAATCTCTCATGCAAAATTTTGGCAAAGAATAATGAATCGGAAGAATTATAAAATCAACGCGAAAGATCAGAGGCGTAGGAATTTAATTTTCCAGCGTTTTTTCCCCTCTTTTTGAGCACAAAAGGCCGCATAATTATAGTGTACGAGTGAAGCTCAATAAATTCCCGTGAATTTCTGCCGACACAAACTGCGGAGTTTACGCAGCCGAGGTTTCGAAGTTTCACGTCATAGAACTCTCGCGCAATAACAGGAGCTATCTATCGACTTGATTATGTCGTGAGAAATTATCGAGCTTCTCGGCGAGCTAACTGAAAGAAGCAGCATTCAATTTTCTAATAATACAGACGAAAGAGCATTTCCTCCTCTTTCATGTATTTACAGTGAAAGCTATTTTCGATCTAAGATTGTTTGGTGAAATCTTTGCAAATATCGATTACGGGGCGTATCACGTGGAGATGGTTACGTGACCGATTGTCTAACTTATCCTAGCTACAAGTACCTTCGAGCTGTTGCCAACTAAAAAGAGTTTTGTTTCTATTTAATTCATAATGAATCTTCCACACCATCTTCTGTACAAAGTAAACCAAATTCATAATGAGATGTCTTAATGTCATCACTGTTCCATTTTAGGGGTATCTTTTCAACATCGAAATATTGTGTACTTATCACAGAGAACATTTTGCACGAGTACGCCATTTATTAGGTTCATCGTGGTTGTGAAAATATTTTCCACTCGATGACTAGCACCGCTCGTAAAGTATTTCAAGATTGACTCGCGATTGATCGACGCTTCACGTTACCGTAAAATTTTATGACCGACAGTTTTTTATACTGTTAATGAATGATCACATTGTACATGCAGCATAATTACGATCAAATGAGATTATCAGTCTGAATAATTTCTCTATTCGTGCATCATAATTTGAATAATTTACACGACGATTTATTACAACGTTTGTAAAAAACGATACATAATTCAATCTCTGTATAATTGATGAACATATTTGCGACTTTGTATCATTAAACAGATAATTACCGAAAGCTAAAAATCCATGCACAAGTATCGATAAAGGAGAATCTGTTAGGATGATTAAAAAGAGATAAATGGACTTCTCGAATTTCTTGCGAGCGGATTAATTACGACACGAAGAATGATACGAGGCGAGCGTGCCGGGCATCGTTACGCTTTCGAAAAAAGGAAGGCAGGTCGAAGAAAATGGAAAAGAAAACGTGTGCCTCACGAGCGTTTCCGTGAGATTTACACGGGCATTGCGAATCGTTCTTAAGGTTATCCTCGTTGAGGAGTAATCCCTCTTGGCCGATAACGAACGTTCTAATTGGAGATTTAAATTAGGCTCGTTGTTTGCCACCGACCGATTACGATCCGAATTATTTAGCGACGAAACCAACGGCCGATATCAATTTATTTCCCTTAATTTATTACGCGCCGCATGGATGATTATTTACACGCGAGCAAAATCCGTTTACACTCGATTCGATTGGAATTTCATAAAACGTCGACCGGCATACGTGGCAGCAGGAAAAACTGATTAATTCTGTCTGGTCGATGGACGAATCGTTACGCGGGCCAACCGGAAATATGCTTTTTCCTACGGCCGTCGACGCGTTTCCGTGACGGCCGACGCGTCAATCGTTATTACGCCGGATGCGGCAAGAAAGAATCGCTCTACCGTACGACGTTAAAAAAAAACTGTCGATTTTTATCAATATTCACCGTCATTTTGCCATCATCCTCTCCTCGCGATTATTTATATCTTTCCGCGTTTTTAACAGGCCTTTTAGAGTATGTGCCGCGAATAACTGTATCAATTTTGATCATTTTCCGATGGGAATTTGCATAACTGCGATTTATTCGCCACTTTTCCCGTTTTTTTATCTCGCCCGGGTTTTCTGCATCTGCTTCGTTAGGTACGCGCGAAAGAACGGTAATTATTCTTCTTGCAAATAATGGATGCGGAAACGTCGCGAGGTAGCATGTAATCAAAACGCGCGCCTCTAGAATCGTAAGTAGTGTAAGTCAATAACTGGTCAGACGCCTGGGACGGTAGTGTTCGACATTACTTTTCTACGATAAAATATCGAGTTTTATATCAGGTAACTCTTTCATCCTAACACTAAATGACCATTCTATAAGTTTCTCATTTTAAGTTACAAAATTTGTTACGGTGGTTTTCTTGAGATTTGTGTTGGCTCTTGAGATCAAGTGAGATGATGTGTATAATAATTTATGTTTTATCGTTTGTCTATTTATTTTTGAATTTCATTCCTAATTTTGAAGCAAATACTGATAGGTTTAGTGTATACTTGCGTTTATTTTATATCGTTGGAACGATCGAATTATTTTTTTTCTGAAAGAAGAAGCCAGTATATAAAGTTTAGTCGAAGAAGATTTTTTAATTTAACTGTTCATACCGTGAAAGTCGAAACGCTCGAATAGAATTAATTCGACCGTCGAAAAATCAATTTGATGCTCCGTTTGTACAGGAAAAAGATATCGAAACGGAAGTAAAAAAATGCGATCAAATAATCGAGAGGACACAATTAAACGCGTATCATCCAATCAAATATCCCCGGTGACACGACAAAATCTATTTCCGTTGCACAGGTAATATTTAAACGACCAAATTAACGTTTCACGAACATTTCATAACCAGTTTCCGATTTAACGAGACTTATATTCTGTCGATCGATCGGCAAATTTACCGAGCGATATTTCCCCGAGCGATGGGTTCGTATCGTCATCAACGAAACCGAATTACTCGTTGTAAATGACATCGTGCGTTAACATCTGACATTAAGTAATTAGCGAATTAATTATTTAACTAATCGAATTTAATAACATCGACGCGTATTATCGTGGCGTGGCAGAGGAGGATTAACAAATGACGGGCGTTAAAGGGAGAACGGGGTGAATTTATGCTACGACGGAGGAGCGTAATTTATATTTTCTAAAGGACCATTAAAATCCAGTCGAAACGACGAATTTGCGCGAGCCGGCAATAAAACGATTTGCTGTAAAATTTCGGAGGTAACTGGCCGGGTGTTTGCGCTCGGCGATGATTTAAACTGTTTACTTAATCGCATGAAATAACCCGTGGGAATAGTTTGACGGGAAAAAAAATAAAAGTGAAGCAATCATTTTTAGCAATTGACAATACTGTATTCGCTCTAAAATTACACGCGGGCTGCGTTCGTGTTTGACGACGCAGAATTTTATCGACGAGTGGCTACGAAAAAAATGTTTGTTTTATTCCTCGATGGTGTTCCATTAAACTGTTGTAGAGGAAACAGTCGGTTTATCGCTTATTTCAACGACAGTATTAATCGAGTCTAATCGTCTGAATTGTTCGAAATTCGATAAACTAAAGTTATTGTACTTTTATAGACATTTTCATGAAACTTTAAACGCTATTTCACGACAATTCCCCGTCGAGTCGTGTTTCGAAATTGACCATTTCACTAGCAATAGGAGAAGTACGGGTTTCACGACTCGCGATTCACAAGTGATTTGCGACAAAAAAAAATTGGATTAGTTCCTCTCGTTCACCACAGCCAGATATTTTCCGATCCTGTTCTTTCAATTCATTTCGATGCTTGTAACGATGTTAAACGAAGAGTTCGTAATGCTGTTCCTGTCCCGATTCAATTGACAACGATAGCGGATGTTATTTCAATACGCTGAATTCGTAGTCGAATCAATGGAATCACGGTTCAATCGTGCAGCGAAAATCGCACGGAACGTTTATTTAACCGTATATTTGTCCATACGGGTTGTATGCTTCAAAGATAAAAATTTCATCGGTGGCCTCTCTGCATAATCAACGAATTAATATTAAGAATCCAATTATGAATACCGGCTCGCGTACCACCAGATGTCGAAGATGAATCGTGCTATGGGGTACAAGCATAAAACTCCTTCGAAACTTTTGTTTCACCGTTTCCGAGTAGTCGCTCGTTTTCCCAATAGAAATCTTCAAGACGTATCGAAAATCTTTCGTTTTCCTTTACGAATCTAGTCTGTGAGAATCGATACTCGTAGCTCACGGTTCCAGTTTCGAACTCTCGAAGATCATGTTAATTTCAGTTTGTCTCTCATGTGGACAGTTTATAAAATAAATGATAAAATGTTTAAATTCGCGCGGAGCAAATGGATTGTTCGAGAGGAATTTAAACAGCTTGTCGAACGTATTAAGGATCCGTCGTATTTTCGCTCACCTCGAGGGACATGTTGGCCGAAGAGAATCATGTTTACCCGTGTCTGGATCCCGATCGTATATAAGACTGGTGGAGTGTCTAGTGGGAAATATTTTCTCCGTGAAAGATGCTTGCACGCTACTATTGGTTTTGCGGTTTCGTCCTGCTATCCTGCTTTCCTTTATCCAACGTGGCCTCGTTTATTCGACCAATGTACACTTTGGTCAAAAATTGAAATCAAGCTGGGTAAAATATACATCGTTGAATGTTGGAAATTTTTTTAGAAACTTGCAATTTTAATTACCATACCCGCGTAAAATTTCGGAGATTTTAACTGTAGAATGAAAGGGAGGACTTTGAAGTAGGACAGGATAACGCGACAAGTCGGCCAAAGTTAGAACTCCTGGCGAGTAATTAATATCAGTTTAGCGGCAACTTAGAAGATGCAATAAGTTAATAAGCAGAGCCACCAAGTTCCGTGTACCTATCCACAAGCTTCCGTTTCCTGTGGGCCGTTTACCCAATCATTATCATCCTCACGGTTTACGAGATATAAACAGCATGAACCACGCCGAGTTTGAATCTTAAATGTCTAAGTATCAAACTATAAAGAAGTTGAAACATCCGATAGCAGTTTTTAACGCGTTTCTTGTCTTCCAGTTAAAATTCGGAACACTTCCCTAATCGATTTGCAAGTACAAAAAGTATCCTCCTATTCCGATTGCAATTTCACGTTCGATTCGACCGCATCGAACGAGAGTAATCACTGCTTTGCAGCCAATAATCGCGGCCAGCCTCGACCGGCAAAGCGGCAACACGCTGACATGTCGCTAATAGGTAAACACACGTGCATAAATACACCTTTGCACGCGCGAGCGTCAGCCTGTAGTAGATGTAGTTCCGAAGCTGATTTCCGGCCGAAGTAACATGTAACGTATGATCTGTACTGGCGTCGAAGAGACACGGAAAGCTTAATACGAGGCTGCTGTGCCAGCTTAAGGTTGCTAACGTAGTGTTTGCACGTCACGTTGCCAGTGGCGTAACTGGAGTCGTATGGGGACCCTCTTGAAACGTGCACACGATCACGAATTATTGAAACAACTAACAGTTAACCCTCTGCACGAAGGGTGCATTCACTTTGACGACATCGACAAAAATTTATAACATGGTGGAGTAGCAATAATAGAAAAATTTCGAAAGAATTTAGCGGAAGTAACTAAAAGTTTCTGAGGTTGATAGCAACCTTGTGCAAAGGTATACTCCCCCAACTGAAAGAGATTCAAGAAAATTCTAAGTAGCTATTGTATCTTAAGCTATTTCTATCAAAATATGTAACACTGAGTATCACGTATCACGGGTTTTGACGAATAATTAGGAATGCGCCAGTTCTTTCGGAGGCTCGAAAAATATCGGATCTTGAAGTTATCGAAGCGAGTGCAGTCATCTGAACGGTTTCAACAGTGCATTCGAACTTTCCAGGGTGTTGTTCGCTTTATTTGAAAAGTTTCGAGACGAAATTGTGTTCGAAGCTACGGAGTTGCTGGATGTGACTATGTGATCAATTCTGACACCACTGATGTAACGACTCATTTGCTTTAACATGTAAATCTTGAGGTTTTCCGGCGGGTTATTATTAGGTGGACTCACGTCGTAGTACTGAATATCACAATTATGAAATTTCATTTATATGCAGTGGTTTAGTTAAGATTCTTTCGGTACTGACATAATAACTGGCCCTTGAAGCTCTAGCAGGTGCTTGCTTTTCAAACACGAATAATCGAGCGCCCAACTTCGAGGAGACTATGTAGGAGCCGCAACGTACGAACCCGAGCGACATTAAGGAGGCGTGAAAGGTATGCACAGGATTAAGCCGGATTAAGTGCTTTAAAGCGATGTTTACACATCCATGCCACGAAAAGTAAACGCAATAATCAACCGATGACACGTGCATCGAACGAAGAAGTATTATACCTGTAATATCTGCTCCACAGTTGAATCGAGCGATCCAGAATTGATCCAAAGTTGGATATAATGGAATAGGAAAATCAAGGATCAAAATGGAGAACGTGATGGATAAGAGAAAGAAATCGTAATTAGATCGTCTGAATTATCAGCTCGTACAATGAAAATTACGGAAAGTATTATTGGAAAGTAATCAAACCGAGGCTCGACATAATTACGCGCATTAGCTGACATTTGGAGCAGAAAGCTTGCGGCTCGATTTAACTGGTAAACTGAGTTCTTGATGAAAGTCAATAATTTTCATATTTTTACGAGATACACCGATCTGTGGATTAATATGAAGCGCAAGATCGCGGAAACCTTAAAAGCTGCTTGACACGCTGCTAATAGAGATAAATTGCTTGTCGGGTTAATGGAAGCTATATTTCAGGAAAATTCGTTCATCGTGTGTAACTCCTATTATTCCACTCTTAACAGATGAATATTGGTAAACGGTAATTTGTAATAATCTATTTGTTCTAAAAGGTAATACATTATTTGATGACGACACATTGTCTACAAAATGTGTCTCGATAAAATAAAATTTGTAGCACGTTTTTCTATATAATTCGAGACACATTGCCATTGTTCCAGATGATGTATCCTAGCGAGCATATCCCCGAGCATATCTATCGCTTCGCACGCTTTGTGTTCATATGCACGCGCAGAAACAGCCGGAAACTAATATCCCCGGTAACAAACTAACGATATATGTACATCGTAATCCCCCACGCATTGATTATCCTATCGGTGTAGAATTATTTACGCAAATGTACCTCTCACCCGTCGGGTTTGTGCCGGTGTTACCTCTGGAGATTCGATTACGCAACACATTATTGGATAAACCGCTGCGAATTCGCGTTCTCGTTTCATACAGATTTATCCTGCAATTCTCCACATATTTTGTTTTATTTACTTTTCTCGCGTTTCGTGATTTTTAATCGTTTGGACCGAAGTTGACGCTCGTACCACTAACACGCTTGGAAAATATGCATTTCTAAATATTTATGTTAGTGACAGAAAGCAAGGTGCACCGCAAGCGTGAAAGGTGTCAAATCAATACTGTACGAAGGTTTAAGGTAGAATAGGTCAGAATATGAAGCGTTAATCAAACGTGGCTCAATATTAGACGTTGATTGCTCTTCAAAGTCTGATCACGCAACCCTAACTACTTTGTAAAGGGAGTTGCTACTCGGACTTTCGAAAACAATTTAAATCGACTTCGAACGTCCGACATTTAAGAAGATTACTCTTGAAGCGATTCAACGGCTAACAGGTAGAATTAAAAGAATTTTATTTAAACGTATCGGATTTAACTTAATGAAAGGGTTTACAAGTAGACGGGAAGTTTCGATGCGAGTAAGCTCGTCGCGAATACGGATACTTATACGGGAAGATTCGCAAGGAAAACAGGAAATTCACAGTTAGTTATCCCAATTTCCGTTTCGTTTAATTGTGTTGAAACGACGCATGCTACACGATTTGATTTGCGGATAACATACACACACACACGCGTACGGGCGAAGGAATGTGCACACGATATGAAAGGCAAATTAACGCGAACGGATTTACCGGTGTGTACCATTTCCAATCGTACGATTAAGGATGTTTGTCGAATGGAAATTACTTGATGATAGATTAATAGAGAATATCGAGCAGCGTTTCGAAAGGGATTATTTTTAACGCTTCGCATACTTTTGTTATTAAATTTCACAAAAATAGTGTGACAGAAGTTGACAACATAAAAGATGCAGCGACCAAATAATGGTTACAAAACAAATTACAAACTGTTTACGCTTTCCGAAAGACTACGGTCAAAAGCCAATACACTGGCTGCGAGTGATTACTTCGTGCAACTTTTGCCACGTACATCCCTTTCGACGCTAGTAGTCAAAGTCAGCGTGTTACAGGGCACAATGTTGGCACCGTGCAAACCAACAACTCAGAGTACCAGCAACTGACCCCATTTTCGACGTATCCTCTTTTACTCGCAAACTTCGTCGTTAGACCAAGTTAACGCGCTATACGACACACAGTTCAGAAACACTGGGTTTCTGCTCCGTGTATCGGGCTTCGTTGGTTGCATTTGGGTGTAAATCTTTCAATTCCGCCAAAGGGGCGATCTAACGCTATTGCCGCAACAGCACTATTTGGAATAAATTTTGCCATTTCGAGATACCTGAAGAATAATGGTGTCGCCTCTGACCGAGAACGAAAACCAAGTAGATTTCACCCGACACAACACGAGAAGAGTACGAAAATGGTGCGGTCATTTAATCTGGAGAAGAAAGGGTGATAAAACCGTGGGTATACAATGGACCTTTAGGCTGGTAAGGTCGATATACGAAGCCGCGACGAAGGATTCATCGACAGGAAGTTGGAGGAGCGATAACAAACCCCTCTATTCATATAATGGCACGAATGCTGGGATGAGAATCTCTGAACACCATTGACGAAATAGAAGATATCTAGGATCCGTGAGACGTACTCTGTATTCTGCTGCTTCTTCGAGAGAGACGGCTTTCCATACGTGTATAATCGTTTCGAAAACTCTTTCGATCGAAGGCAGACGGGCAGCGTTTAATGCTTTTAAGCCGGTGGATTTTATCCAGAAGAAGCTTTTGATGCTTCACGCTCTGTGAGATCGAATCTACGATGCAAACGAGATCGTGAAATGAAATTCATAAAATGGAAACAAGTGGTTTGCTGTAGAGAGAGAGAGAGAGATATCAACGAAGTACGTTTGTACAACCTTTTTTTCATCCGGATAAATTTCAGTATACATTGTACGTTTTAAAAAAGGATTCGGTTACGTATTATTTTCGTACAACTGACGTTTGGATTATAACGAATTAATCTTCATTTATTAACTTACTCTCGAGGTATCTGTTTCGTGTTCGCAGGGGATAATGAAGGATCAAGTAAAATAATATTTGAGCCCCTGAGGTCTCTTTCCTTGCGAATCTGTTATCTACATCCACTGTATTCGCTAACTAGTACAGAGTATGTGGACAAGTTCTATATATTCAACTTACTGCTATAAATCACTTGAAACAATATTATTTGTTTTCTTTACGAGTTTCATCGAATCCTCCCATAAGTTTCGTACAAACATTTGAATTTATTTTCATAATCCTATCGATCAATATTCGTGTTTAACTCGGATAAATACACATATTAGAGCAACGACGCATAAACCTATCAATTATCGATAAAATAATCAGCGTTCCCGAACGTGTAACGAAGGAATAACAAATTTTAGGGATTAGCCACCGCGAATGAATTCATCCAATCGTTGATGATCGATGACGATTCGTAGCAAGATTTTGGTTTTCCCTCGTGGCAACAAATCGGATCTCCGCTCTTCAAACCGGTGAATTTCCAGTTGGTCGCGTTGCACACTTTCGAGTACACTGCCACCTGAAATATTCAATAAATAACAACAATTCCATAACGAAAAAAAGGGTCCTGGAAGACAGAAAAAAAGGTCACTCACATGAAGATTTTCCACGGAGGCATTCAATTTTTCGCAAATCATTTGCGGGGCCTTGTCTTTGGCACTTTGTGCCTGCAAAGAATCGCACGTAGTTTTTAAACATCTATCGATTACTGTATTTGACGTATTGAAAATAATTACGAACCAAAGCGACGCACAGCAGTTGACACTCTTCCTCTCCTTTGCTGTTGCACGTAACATTAAATGAAAGAGCGTGTTCGAAGATCGATTTCGTCGTTTCCGGCACAAAAACGCCGCACTCGCATCCTCCCTCTTCGACAGTTTCTTGGCTATAAGAAAAATTGGAAACGGAATTATTTCTTTACGTAATAACGTGCAACAATTGCGTCAATTATTTGAACTATAATTATTTAATAACAGTGAAAAAGCATAGCCAGCAGACTGTGTAAGCAAATAAAGAAAATTGTTTCCAATATTGTGAACAGCGTTCTCAATCAGCGATAACAAAATTGAACGAGGCTACCAAAACAAAATATGATTTTTGCTTTACTATTCCCAATATTTTTCTTCTTTATTTTGCAGTGCAATATCAACGGACAAAAGAGTGAATACGATTGTTACATTGCGAAATGCAAAACGGCGAACAACAGAACGAAATGCAGGAAACGATCCATTGTGTATCGATGACGTTTTCCACGCTTCGGATCGATACAAGCACCGGTGGAGTTTCGCGAAACAGACGAACAATCGAGCGGAACTTTTCATTTATAGACTACAGGAATCCCTACCACCGTCACTACAGAATACATGTTCGATCACACGATGCAATTGTCGTGTACGATACCCTCTGGATGTCTCAAATTTTACATCGATAAGTAATTATGCATCGTGTTGCAACGCGAGAATGAAATGAACCGGTGTCAAATGCATGTCTCTGTTCGCGATTGTTTCCTTTCCAACGGGACTTAAATAACACCTATCAAATGCTTTTCTTTGTCGAACGAATCAGAGGATATTTATTTAAAATATCAAGGTTTAGACTTGAAACCAAAGTTACTCCTTTTCAATTGAAAGGACTCGAAGAAAAATTAATTCGATTTGTAAAAAGAATTTCGATAAGTCTAAATTGCGAATTGATCATCAGGGATCAACAATTCTGGGCAATAACAATTTTATAACTCCCGGAGCTTGAAAAGAGCAAAGAGCGTCGAATAATTATTTTTGATTTAAACGTCGATCTATCACGAACTAATGAAAAGGCCATTTTCCATCAGCAATTTCCTATCTGTAATTACTTTCCTTGACCTTGTACGTGACTGAGAGGAAAGTTCCTTTCTTCGTCCCAAAAAAATGAACCGGAACAGTGAAAATCTTTGCTGCAAAAAAAAGCTAACGGAAGTTTAGTAATATTCATAGTTGAGAGTATCTTTACGAGTGAAAATTTTAATTTCTTTTATAACCATCTTGCGAACAACGCTGTAGAGTGTAGATAGTCAGCGTTTAAGTAACGAATACAACGATCGATCGGTTCTAATATAAAAAGTTAAGTATTTTTAAATCGGTAAAAGGAAAAGAAAATGCGACTTTTGTATTAGGCGCTATGCGCGGAAACAATGGAGAGGTTGCATATGCAGTGCACCTATCTTCCGAAGAAACATGGCGTCCGTAATTAAAGGTGCGGCATATTCCGGTTGATTGTAAATACGTAGATTTCGAACGTACGTTTTATTCTTACAATTAATTATCATAATGAAATTCGCGATATCGCATTTTCGTAGACACGGGTGAGATTTGGAGCCGACTGTTCGATCACCGACCATTCATCCAAGGTGAAATCACGTTCTTCTTGCGCGAATTTCAGGTAAAACATTTTCCTGTTTCTTAGAAATACTCGTAGTTTCATGTAAGAAAAGATAATAATCGTGTTATCAGAAATGTCAAAAAATGTTAATTTTTGTAGTATCTTTATTAATCGTTGTGTGTATGTCAGTGACAACAATGATCATTCTCTATAACCTAAAAGAGTTACAAGTTTATGACTGAATGAAACTTAAGAACAAATTGGTTTTTTGTTATTTGATCGTTGTAAAAAACATGTAAACATCGAAGATTGTACACTTCCAGGAGAAAAGAGGTGACACGGAAGTGGAACGACTTTTCAAAATACTTGAATATACGACGGAACTGAAGGAAAATCAACTCGATCGAACGGAGCAACTTGGAGATTGTCATTTGCCGAGTTTAAAAGCAAATGTTGACGTCGCACTGAGTATGTGCGAAAGAGTTCTTCAAAGAGAACAAGACTTTGATCCTGTATGCTTATTTAATATAAAACAAACGAAAAATATATATACCAGAAATATTCTTATATATGTTTAATGATTTTGCAGGATAAAGCATTGCAAGAAAACAGAGAAATAAGGAAAGTAGAATGGGAGAAGTTTGTTAATGACATGAGTGAAAAGTGTGAGAAAGTAAATCAAACATTTGAAGAAAAAGAGAATGAAATAAAAGAGTTTTATATTGATCTAGAAAAAAAATTACATATTACACCATAAATTGATCATTCTTGTACTTTAATATTAGAGAATTATATTTTCTACTTTCTGCATTTAGCACATACAAATTTCATAATAATGTTATTTTGTTAATAGCAGCAATTTATTTAAAAAATATAAGAATGGTAGTTGAATCGATTGAAGATCCTTCTATAAAAATCAAACCAAATAAAAGGTTAATAGAATTTATTTGTAAAAATGTTAAGAAAGCAAACAACAGCCCAGCTGGTATTGTTGCTTTAAAAAGGGCTAGTAAAGATAACCAGAAAGATGTTTTATTGAAACTAGACGACATCAAATGGTTGAACAAGTATTTGGAAGAATACAGGACCACAAAAAAAGAAAGTATTTACTTACATGAACTTTTAGAAGAGGCTGATATAAAATTACCAACACCAAAACACATACCAAGGAATCCTGAGTTAGAAGCTAGAATACAGAAGCTGAAAGCGCAACAAGATGCTAGAGAATATCAAGCAATGACCAAAAATATTGATTCTAGTAGAAGAAAATTTCCGGATGATTCTATCGCTTATCAAAGTAAGACATCAATTTAAAATTAAGTATTAAAATATATCTGATATATCCATATTTATTTTTCAGTGAAACAAATAAATAGACAACTCATAGCTGTTGCACAGTTTATATTTTCTGTATTAGCAGGTTTTGTTTTTGGATTTAAAGGTGTGGAATTAATAGTTGGAAATTTAGATTTTGGATTCAGATTGTTATTAGGTATAATCTGTGCACTGATCATAGCCTTGGCTGAAATCTATTTCTTGGCTATTAAATTAAATGAAGATGGATACGAAGCTGTTTCAACGCCTATGCCTAAAAAGTTGCATCAAGAATAAAATTGTATAGAGCATCATTATAATTAATATCTTTCTGCAATTTCTACAAAAATGTTAAAACATAAAAAAAAAATTGGTAAAAAGTCAATATATTAACAGATAATGATAAAGTGAAGGGAAAAACAGAGCAGAGAGATTGATGCATTTATTTTGTTTTGTATCATTATTTGGCTAAAGTAGTATGGAGCTTTTTAAGCTGTTGCATCATGAAAAATAAATAAATCATTTACTTTGTATGTGCTTTTATACTTCTTTCATGATACACCTAAATAGGGAATAATACAAGTATGGTTTAACACAAATGGAAATGTTATATTTAGTTTTCTATTAATTTAATGAATACATATAAAAATAATGTTGAGCATTCAAAATTATTGTCTGTCTGTCATCTAGACATCAAGTACTGACAGACACTTTAAGCATTTCCCTAAAACTAAATGTCTGTAAAGTTATAATGTTTCTTAGGTAATCAGAGAGCCTATCTGTATGAAAGTATAGATGAAAATAAATATCTCTTTCCCTATCCTTTAGTTTCATCTTCACTGTCACTTTTTTCACTGGCTTCACTTTTATCACTGGTTGAATCACAGTTACCATTTTCTTTCTCACTACTAGTCGAGTGGCTATCAGCTTTTCTATCATCACTATCAGAACAGGAATTAGTATCTGACTCACTATCACTGTCTGAATCTGAACTACTTTCAGACGAGCTATTTGAATTCTTGGCAGCCATCATTTCCTTAAATTGTCTGACTGTTATTTTCCTGGGCATTATTTCTCTAAGAAATTCTAATGTATCATTGGTCTGTACCACTTCTGCCAGATGTTTATAATCTAAAGAATGTCCTTTGTTGTTTTGTAAATGTGCCTCTTCAGTTAAATAATGTATAAATAGTTCCTAAAGAAATTAATTTCATATTTCTGATTAATGAAATTTGTTAAACAAAAGAAACAATTATTTTATATAATATGCATGTTAAACAACAGGAATTTTTAATTGACCCGCGAAATAACAAACATGGAAACTACATGTATTTACAAAATAACCATATTAATCTTACCGTAGCTTTTGTGACCAAATACAGTCCATCTTGGCCGATTGTATCAACGTAAGGAGAACTTTTCATAATCGTTTTTACTCTTGACATAGGCAAGCGTAATTCTTTAATTTTAGTAGGTGATCCTTGCGCAGTCATTTTAACCAAAAATTGATTTCTGCTAGAATCAAACGTAAACTACCTGCATAGCAGTAACGTATTTGTATTATTCGTGCAGCGCCAGCTGACATGCGTAGAATAGAAAACTCAGGATACGGTCTTTCCTGAAAGCAATTACCGCCAATTTTAAAGCTTTATTTGCTATGTTTAATATAATACATGTAACGTTAAAAATGTACTGAAATCTTTTTGTAAAATTATTAGTAATAAATACTGACATTCTTTCAACATAATTGGGCTCACATTTATTCAATACATAAGACTTAACTCTATTCTTTCCATTGTTGTTTTCTTTCTAATAAATCATATTGTATAAGATTAGTATTTATTTCTTTTTAATGTAGCTATGCTAATAAAAATACGTAATAAAATTGAATAAAGAATTGTAGACTGTAGACCATTGCAACATTACAAAATTTATTGTATGTGTATTTTTGATTGCGTAAAAATTTAATTGAACCTTCAGTCAACATATTTTTTAAGAAGCTGTATCTAATCTAAATTAAAACATCAAGTGTTTTGAGTTGGTCGGTGATAAAAAGATACCCTAGTGACATCTTTCATCATTACACGTATACCAGTGTTTCTATTTCTTTTTAATTGGCACGTTATATCCGGCATACAGAAATTTTGGCGAACGGACAATTGTTGCAGCAATCTGACAATCTGTGACGAGTCAAGGTAGATTTAATATATTTAGGCGGCATATAATTCATATGCTTGCTTTATCAGTTTGCAATATTAGCGACAGTTAAATTAATAGTACTTCACCTATAGAATCGTCAAATTAATCGATCAATACAGCACATGGCGGATACGTGTTATTAATGTTCCAGTGAAAAATTTACTGATTATTCATGCACAGTTGCATAAACTATTGGCTCATTGGTTCGTAAATGATCCCGTTTAATTTCTTTCTTTGATCGATGTGATATTTATTTGATTTATAGTCATTAACCTGTAATATACAATTTCATCTGTCTCTCAAACATCTGTTTTCGGTCTATGACAATATTTCAAGTTTAAACGAAATGTAAATACATTTGACTATAACATATTTTAATCAAGCACAAATATTAATAGAATACTTAGTTTAAAAGTCTTTTCTTAGACTATTATTACAAATTAGATCTAATATATATTGATTCATTACATATATAACCACATATATTACTTCTGTTAAGATATTTTTATTTTGAACAAGTGTTGATGTAGTTGATGGTTAATTTATAAATTACAGGAGCTAAATACGTGCCAGAATGTCAACTTTTCTTGGGCTTATTAAGGAGATACCTGGCATCTCAGTGGATCGTTTTGATGGAGAAAATTTATCATCTTCTGTATTCTTTCTTAGTCATTGTCACTGTGATCATATGCGTGGGTTATCTGACCTTTTTTTTGAATATTTAGATGAGAATAACAAATATCTATATTGTAGTCATATTACGAAGGCTCTATTAGAAAATAAATTTAAATTTAAAGATACTTGTATAAAAGAAATAAATATCAACGCATCTGTTGTTATAGAATACAAAACACAGAATAAAGATGAAATCCTTATTTCTGTAACTTCTATTTCTGCAGGACACTGTCCTGGTTCTGTAATGTTTCTTTTTGAAAGAAATAATGTTTCGATATTGTATACTGGTGACTTTCGTATTAATCCAGTAGATTTCTCAAAGTTGAAAAGTTTACATTATTACAAAGATTCTAAATTGTTTCCTAGAACATTTACTAAAATCTACTTAGATACAACATTTCTAAGCAATGATTTTATTGTTTTTCCAACTAGACAAGAGAGTTTACTTAAAATCTGTACAGTTACCAAAGATTGGTTAAATAAGGACCCAAGAAATGTTGTTATTCTGGAATGTTCTGCTACTTATGGTTCAGAATTTCTTTTTATAGAACTGTTTAAGATGTTAAACATGAAAATTCATGTTAAAAATTATGTATATGAAATTTATTGTCGTATCGAACAGTTATCTTGTTGTGTTACAAATGATCCACATAGTACACCAATTCATGCTTGCAAGGGAAAAATATCTTCCTCGGGTTTACATTGTAGAAGTAATGTAAAATTGACAAATATTATGACTATCATTCCATCTGTAATGAAATGGAGAAAGAGAGATACGAGTGTAATAGGAGAGTGGGATAAAGCTAAAGAAAGAACTTTCAATGTGTGTTATTCCACTCACTCTTCTCTCAATGAACTGAAAGCATTTGTACAATATTTTAAGGCATTAGAAATATATCCATGTGTAGTTAAAACAGAAGAAGAAGAAGAGGTGTATCGTTTGTTAGGTGAAATCACAAACACATCTGATGATCAAGTAAAATTTAGAGAGACATATAAATTAGAGCTTCCAAATAAAAAAGCATTAAGTAAATCTTCATTTAAATCTGAATACTTCAGTAGTGACGACGATAGTTTGTGATGTTAATTAATATTTAAGTATTAATGAGTATTAGCAATTAATTTTTGTAATATATTGTTATTTGATTAAAAAGATTCAATAATTTTATATAATATTGCACATAGTTTACATGTATTTTATTTATAAAGTTGTATTTTTAATAAATACAGTTATTTAAATATTTTTTTATATCTTTATTTCTCATAGACAAGTATTTCTAAATCATATAATTCAACTTGATTAAATGAATAGTTACATTTTTACATATTTAATACTTTAATATGGTTAAGCTAAATATTGCTAAATTGTTTCAAAAACTTTTGAGATGGATAAAATTTCATGTTACAGAAATTTACTTGCACCCTTATCATTGAATAAATCACCTAAACATGGAAAAATCAGCATTAGCTCAAGAAAAGGTATGGTTTGACAAGCCATCCTATGACAAGGCGGAACGACTATATTTTGAAAGAATGGCTAAGGTAAGTATTTTTAATAAAATGTTTTATGATAATATCGTTGAATAACGATAACTGCCAACAGGAATAGGAGAAATGTTTTTAAACATACAATTAAATCAATATGAAAAAGTTTGGTTTTTTATTAATTTTGTATACAATAATGTTAAAGCAAATATTTGCTGACAATCATGATGTTTGGAAGTATGTTTATAAACAGAAAATTTTAAACCTATTATTGTTAGCCCCAACATCTATTAACTAATGTATGTTGTTTTGTTATGCCTTATGTTTTTTTGTTGTACTAACTAAAAACTAACATTTCTAACACACACTTCAGGGAATATCTGGTGATAGGGAACATTTCACCTGCTTATAATTTCACGAGGTGTTGGGAATTTTATTTTTCTTCTAAAAACTTAATTCCCATTTCTATTCATATGTCTAAACAAATTATGCAATATTTTGTTTTTCCTAATACAAAGTATTTATGACATAATATCAAAGTTAAAACATAAGATTTACAATATAATTTCGTATTAATTTGTGTATATTGTTTGGTTACACACAATGTATTATATTACATATTTATGTATTTCATGAGTTAAATAATGCATGAAACTTTTACTAAAGATATTTGATACTTGTGCAGTTGTATTTTGATAGTAACAACATAAAGTGTATTAAGTCCATAATAGAAACAAGCTTGATTTAGTTTCTATTTTATACAATATTTACAAAACATTAGTTCCTACTTGCATAGCTTGAAACATGTTTCAAGGTGGTGTCCCATAAAATTATGGAAAGCTGCTCGCTTAAATCTGAAGTTTCTTTAACTAACAATTGTCAAGATATCCTGAATAGTAATTCTTTATCTAAGTCAAAGTCTAAGAAATTTAAAGATAATCAAATGTTAATTTCTGAGAATATTTCAAATGACATAACAAGTTCCAAGTATCAGAAAAAAATGTCAAATACAAATAAAGAGGAAGATGAGTATATTATGCCTAAAAAAGAAAATATAGAAGAAAAGCAAAAGACTGAAAATATCAAAAATGATATGAAAAGGAAAGAGACTAGTCCTTCAAATGATGTATCTAAAAAATATAATACAAAAGAAGTGAAGGAAGAAAAGAATAAAGCTGATACAAGACATAGAAATAAAGGAAAAGCAAAGAAAGATGCTAAGGAAATGAAAGAAAATGTTGCATCATTAACAAGGAATAAGCAACAATTACCTACTCAGGTACATACTGTAATGCATACTTAATGTTTTGTGTGCATCAATGGAATATTATTTATGATATTTTATTTATTTCATAGTTATATCAATTTTATTGCATATATCATTACAGAAAAATGCTTATAATTTTTAAATTATTTATTAAAAATATTACTATTTTGTTCGTTTTTATTATTGTAACATCAAGAACTAGTAATCATTTTATAGTTACCATATTAATACTGTTGTTTGGTACTTTAATTTGGTAGTTATTGCTTAAACACTGAGAAAAATAGCATATGTATACTATGCCTTTATTTAACATTTTGCATGCCTTTTGTGTTTTTAAAAAAATTGTTGTATTTGTGTGCTTACAACTAAAAATATATTTTGTTACAATTCTAAGCTTGCTAATCAAACATTTATGTATAATAATAATCAATGTTTCTTTTTAATTTTTTACCTTGTAGTAACATATTGATGTGCTTATTTATTCACATGATGAACATGCAAAATATCTACTTCCACCTGGTTTTTTTTCTTAAAAATTGTACTTCCGTACGATTTTATAATGAATTTTAGTATGATCTGGTAAATGTTTTCAATAGTTTGTATAAAAATAAAACAGCAACATACACATGTTGCAGTTTTATTAACATTACTTTTTTAAGTCTTAGTGGAAGTATGATACTGAATTGATAACATTGAGTTTAGTTTGAGTTTACCTTTAATATTGGTGGATGCAGGGAAATCAACAAACCACTAGTCCAATTCTATCTGCTGGTGGAAGCTTAGCCAATGAAGTGGCCAAGGCTCGTCAACATATTAAACAGTCTTTACAGTGTGTGAGTACTGCACTCTTTGCACACCCTTATATAACAAATTTACAAACCTGCTTACTAATACAATATTTAGTCTTAATGTAAACTTGTAGATGTAATGTTTAATTATCCAGTAACTATCAGCCTGTAATTGTTATGTACATTTTTTCTACCATATATTATTATTATTTTACAGATGGATGACATTGCAGCTGTTGCTGGTCTCCCAACACCAAATGATAACAAGAATGATACATTTGATCCCAGCTGTGAGTATTCTACCCTGTATGTAACATCATTTGCTAGTACTGTAAAGCTCACTGTATTACCAAATTTCACTGATAGTTATCCAATCATTGAAAAATACTATCGACAAATTGGAGGAACGTGTCAAAGATCTTGAAGATAAGGTTGCTCTCCTATCTACCCCTCCAGTCTTAGCAGTTTGCCCTGCTAAACCTGAACCAGTTTCAAAAGAACCTCAAGAAAAAGCTGATGATGACGAGGATGTTGATCTCTTTGGTTCAGATTCAGAGGCAAGTGAGCAGTAATAGTGGAAGACATAAGCAGTTAATCTCCTTCTATTTACATGATATTTAAAATCATTTATGCACGATACATTTAGCACACTTTACACATTTTTTTCAAGTAGGATGAAACAGCGGTAAAATGAAACGACATTTACGAGAAAATAGTACACCAGATATTCCCAGAATACTGATATACTCCACTCTATTCTCTTATCCATGACATTCGTTCAATACAAAACTACACAATTATTCAAATTAATATATTTTTACTTATGGCATATGCTGTAAACTCTTCAAATACTTGACTTATTAGGGAGAAGATGCAGAAGCTGCAAAAATTAGGGAAGAAAGATTGGCTGCATATGCCGCGAAGAAGTCCAAAAGTAAGTTGTTTGTTAAATGTGAACTTTGGATATAATATTCTTTATCTTTACATAATGATACTTTATAGAACCAGCATTGATCGCGAAGTCAAACATAATATTAGACGTGAAACCGTGGGACGATGAAACAGATATGAAAGCTATGGAAACTGAAGTACGAAAAATTGAAACCGATGGTCTTTTATGGGGAGCGGGTGAGTTAATGATATAATTTATTTATGATAAGCACTTTGATATTTGAATTGAGAACACGATAATTATTTTTGTTCACAGCAAAACTTGTTCCCCTTGCTTTTGGAATACACAAACTTCAAATTTCCTGTGTCGTGGAAGACGACAAAGTTTCGGTAGATTGGCTCACAGAAAAAATTCAAGAAATCGAGGATTTTGTACAAAGCGTAGATATTGCAGCTTTTAATAAAGTATAAAATATTAACATAATATCCTTCATAGAAAATATTTGACGGTTCTAATTGCAATCAGGCATTGTTCTGTTGTGCCATCTATTCATTCCACTAGCAATATCTATTTCAATGAACACGTTGTATACATATTATATATTAAATGTGATTATCCAGGGAATCAGGATTTAGCTTATCATACTTAAAAGTTCAATACTCAGTCTGTTAGTTCATTAAATCGTTTCTAATACTCACGTAAATTTTTCAATTGTACTCGAAAAATCGATATACTATTTATATAAAGAAAAAGCAGATATCGTACGATTAAATGTTGTAAATGTAACTAAACGTATAAAACTGTAACGTCAATGTGATAACATGTAATAACATTTAGTTAGTATTTGGAAAAATTTCATGAAATGGATGATATTGCAAGTAAAATAATGCCAATTACTAGTACCATTTTTAAATGTTTGTTTTGGATCATTGTTACTATGAATAAAAATTACAAAAGTAATTCTTGGCCTATTAATTTCTCTCCGCTTTTCACAATGTTCTTACCGAAGAGATCATTATAAGGATATTCGCCACAGTGCTGCTCTCTAGCAGCACGATGACCATTTACGACAGTATTTTGACGTAAAAGAAAAGCGCATTGTTTCTGAGTAAACAAACTACTTCCGTAATTTCTTTTCCCGTGTACACGAAAGAATAAATATTTTTCCAAGATGACTATGGCAATGCTGCAACGGAGGGCTAACGTAAGCATATAAATTAGCGTATTTAGGGGTTATTATCAACTTATTTGTAACCTAACCTACATCTGTTATTTTTTAAACTATTTTCTTTGACAGGTAAGATTACCTCCGGAAGTAAATAGAGTATTATACATCAGGAACTTGCCCTATAAAATTACAGCGGAAGAAATGTATGATATTTTTGGTAAATATGGAGCTATCAGACAAATTCGAGTGTAAGTGATCATTTACAATATTTTTTTGATACTACACCTAAAATATGCAATGTATAAGTCTAACTGTTGTTTTAACAATTTCTTTCAATTGCTTAATAACATTTTGTACATGGTTTTTGAGATTAGTAGATCTTTTCTTGTAGGGGTAACACAGCTGAGACCAGAGGAACAGCTTTTGTCGTTTACGAAGATATATTTGATGCTAAGAATGCATGCGATCATTTAAGTGGATTTAATGTTTGCAATAGATACTTGGTAGTTTTATATTATCAAAGTAATAAAGCATTCAAACGGGTGGATGTAGATAAAAAGATGGAAGAAATAGATAAGTTGAAGACAAAATATAATCTCAGTGAAGAGAAGAAATAATGTAATTCTGCTAATTCAGTCAGATACAATCTTATGATACTTGTTTATAATGAAATACATGTTACAATTTCAGAGGCAATTAATATTCATTTATGTGACCTATAAGTGCAAGTAATTTGCTTCACATTTTTGACTAAAGACCATTTACAGAAAATGGGATAATATGGAAGTAATATATGAAAGTGAAGACGTTTGTATATGAACATTGTAGCTGTACAATGATTATTATAAGTTTAAATAAATATATTTTTCTTTGATGTACTAGTTACCAATAATTTAATTTATCCATATAAATGATCAACAAATACGTGACATTGCAGTTAATTTTATCGTTGTAAGTATAAAAGGAAAGCCGAGCAAATTGTAATTGTAAGAAAAATATTAAAAATTAAGGCAGAAATTTGAATATACTCATTCGTTTTATTCATTTTGAAGTGACCGCGGCGCGGCATGACCTCAAGGTAAACAAGAAAAGATGTATCTGTTATCGTGAAGTGCATTACGCGCGTGTCACTTGTAATTTAATCGGTCAACTCATCTCGTCGACACTAGTGTTTTGTAACACGAGCTCGACAGGGCTACGTTTACTCGTCGGGATACTCGATATTGGATGCTGGATAGAAACACCCGTACGACGACATACGCAACACGCACGCGTGCGCACACGTACGTACTCGCACACGGGCTGGTGTTCGCGGCTAGCCGGCAGGACATTCGATTTCAGTCGAAAGCGAAAACCCGCTTAGCCCGTTTAGTCGCGTTGTCGCGGCGCGCCGTTTTATAGCGCGACATTCTTATGGGTGCTCCGCATTTATTTCCCGACTTCAGCCTGTCATACTTTGTCCAGTCGGAGCATTCGAAGGTACCACAGTTACTGGTCAAATGTCGTTCGATTGCTGTGGTAGCGGCGAAGTCGCCGGCGAGACGTTCGCGGACGTCCTTGAGAACGTGTCTGGTATACTGCGCGTAGTCTACGACAGTTTTCCTCGCGATGTTGATCATTTAGTGTTTGGGTGCTATTGGTTGTTCCTCGTCGTTGCTGTTCTCCTATTAACCGTTGTATTTACGGTAGGCCGCGTTCACGTCACGCCGCCTACGGCCACCAGACTCGAAGAGTAGCGCGATCTTTCGGAGCACGCAGGAGGCTATTTTTGTTTTGCCGCATAATCGCCGATGGAAATAAGTGGCGGTGTTTGAACGATTTGATTAATACCTCGCAATTGGTGTGTATACGTTGCTCGTTCACGTGAATTGTTTTGGTCGTGCCATAATGTCTAAGCGCGAGACCTCACCGAATCGAGCGAGCACCAACGAACAGGGGAAATCGTATGTCGATGCTTGTCTAGCGAACTAATGAGACGAACATCGACGTATATTTCTCCCTTCTCGTTTGCGCTCGTTTGGCTCAGTGGGAATTCACCCTAAGGGTGCGTTTGGACTAAGCGAGCGAATGCTTCTTTCACCTTGACGAAATTCATAAACGAGCATTCTTTTCTTGCTCAGCGATTGTTTGCCGAGTCAGATGGACGTAAACGAATGCTCCAATTCGAACGCTCATCGATTTAATCCGATGTGTTTTGATTAAATGCTACTTTTCATCGTAGACTACATAACTTTTTATCTGACGTTAACATAGGATGATACCTATAAGTCCATCATCGAATACAAGTCATTGCTGAGAAATGCATTTGTTCTGTCTCTAAGCTGTACATGATAAACTCTATGACTTTAAATGCAGTTATTTCTATTTTGGTGCGGTGGATTTTTCTCAAACTTTATCAGTGTTTGGATATCATTAGTATTTGCATCCAATTAAATCTTAATGAAATTTCGTAATAAAGTGCGTTTGCGGTACAAACTACGAACATTCGTTCGCATTCAGCTGTTTGTTGTGACCCAATAATTCGATCTGTTCGTATTAAACGAGCACGAACGAATGCTCTTGCTCTTACTCCACGTTTTTGCTCGTTTAGACTAAACGCACCCTAACGCGATATAAACAGTTTGAAAGCAAGAATGGCGTCGGTCTGATCGGTCGGGAATTTCGCGTCGCGGTGCGTGTCCGAGTATTATCAGGTTTGTCTGAATCGCGATTCGTCGTCTCTGGTTGATCGAAGATCGTACTTTATTCGATTACCGCGCAAAGTATGCCACTGTACACCGGGTAACTATGGTGTGCCGTCTGTTAACGTTGCTGACACGAACGTTGTCCGCCGAGAAAAGAAACAACGGCGGCGTCGCGTGGAAGAGGAATGAATGAACGGGAACAGGAGGATCGAGGCGCGGCGGGAGGGGATGCAACGACCGTCGTGTTGTGACGGCCTGCTGCCTGCTTGCCGATTTGTATCGAGGTGAGAGTATTTACGTGTATATACGCGCATATGCACGTGTGTATTTATTCACGCGATCAACCGTGTCCACACTGTCGTCACTGTCGCCGGCGTACACTTTGCGTACACACAGCCACGTTATTTATGCGTGGTCGCGTTCACGCAATTCGTACGAGCGTAATTCGTTCTGGTCACGTGAGTCAATGTCCGCGTTCTGCTCCTTCTCAAATATATCATAATGCATCGTCGCGATAATGGATTTTAATTTTCGAATCGTTCATAGACTCGCGCGCAATCGACGTTTCGAGATTGCTACTTGATCGATATCGTTTGCTCGTTATGGATATCGTTTAACGACAGCTATTGTTACGAAATGATTAGTCACATTCTTATTTTATAGTAAATTTACATTGTATGCAATCGTTGGTCGTATAGTTAATCGAAAATAAATGAGTCGCTTCGACTGACATTCATGGTCAGTATCGATACGCGAGATACGAGTTGAAATGAAAACAGAGATCACGTTACAACTACGTTAAAGACTCACCGTTCTGTCTGACTTGCGTGCCCAGTTTCACTCGTAGTCCTCTTTAAAAGTATACGAAAGTGAGCAGGTGTCAGGTACTCAGGCAAGTAGTATGTTTGTCCGCTGTCTGGATAAATACGTCGTCGCGCTACCGGCTTTTGAGCTGCTTCTCTTTGCGCGTTAATGCTGGGGAACTTTGTCGAAGCCAGAATTTAAAGTTGCTTTTACGCACTTGCACGCGTCATTTAAAGAGCACGCAAGTAAATGAATTCTTTGCCATGCACGCACACTGTATCGAGACGCGTATTTCGAAACTATTCTCGCAATTTGAATCGAAAACTCGTAATTGCCGTTACTATTGCGACGAATACTATTGTTTAAAATCGCGTGCCTGTCACTGTTTAAAAATCTTCGAGCATAGAGTTACTAAAAGTGACGCGGCTAAAAACGCGCGACTTAAGGAGCTTAAGCTTTGTACTCATTTTCATAGATGATAGATGTCGCGTCTTTCGTAGATCTTAGATATAGATCGCGTAACCTGAACTACATACCAGAGGTTGTTAATGGTCAAGTATGTCGATCAAATTTTTAAACGTGGAAAGTGGTGGTGCAGTTTTCTTTAAGTTTTTATGCGTAATTGTGCAAAGTTTAATTCGAGCTTGTAACAATGCATGTGTTTATACGTATTGAGGTATGTAAAAATCATATCTTTTATCTTTTTAATGTTTTAACACGTAATAATGGTGTACGTACATATTGCGCGGCGTTAGCAATAGAAATAGCTAGGGAAGGACAAGAAGATAGAAACTTTTAAGGGATGATCAAAATAGTAACAAAAATTAGAAAGTTTAACGAGTTGAACACGAAATATATAGAATTTTTTAAAGCTATCTTCCCTTTTCTTTAAGTTACCTGATTATGTTGAGTACAGCGATGAACTTCATGACAGTGGACGACAGTGATCTAGAATCAATAGTGCCTGTTTTAATTACAGGTGGTGTGCCCCTTCCTCGTCGGAGACGAGCTATGCGGTGAGTCTCGACTTTCATGCTACTTTGTAACATTAGATTGTTCGATGAGGTTATGCTGCGGTATTGCGCTATCCGTTTCTAGTATTATTTCACGATCTTATTGCTTGTATCACAATGCGCGAAACGATGCTAGGTTAAGGTACATATATTTTTATATATATTACCGGCAAATGCCGGTACACTGCGTCTTAAAAAAACTCTACTGCGCATGTCAAGCGCGAATTCGAAAAGCACACACTGCGCATGACCAGCGGGACTTTTGAACATTCATACAGTGCGCATGGCAATTCGACACAAGTTGGAAACCAAGATACCGGGTACTAATTACACGTTCTAATTTCGCGACTAAAAGTATATGGCTGTTCTAAAATTGATTTAAACGCCTTTGATCCTCCGTGAACAGTCGCGTACAATGTTCCTTGGTAAATTACGTTTAAATTTGTCCCGTTTCGAGCGCTCAAATAGCCTTAACACGTGGCGTAGAAACCGCGCGAGCAAAAGAACGGTACGTAGAAAACAAGTGTGTCCAGCACACGCATACACGCGTCACGGTCGTGTTTGCATTGCGTGCAGTTATGCCTAATTGGTGGCTCGCCTGGTTGCATGCGGAAAGTAACTTGATTATTTCTTCGCGTAATTAACTGATGAACGCGCGTTTAACGCGTCGGCGCGTTTCTCTCTCAATGATGCTTCACTTTGTCCCGTAATCGACAAAGTATACGTTTTTAGCGATACGATATTCAAATCGTGTTTGCGAATAGATTGTCTAACTAATCGAAGACGAGTATCAGCCGCTTCATTGAAAATCAACAAGGAAGGGAGCAAATTACTGTAGCGAAGCTAGGTGTTCGATCATCGTTGTATTCTGTTCACGTTTCGCTCTATCGGTTCACGGAAGTCCGTATTGATCGAGACGCGTTGTAAAAATTCAAGAATTCCACGAATCTTCGTTCTGCTAGCGTTGTTCGGTCGCGTGGAATGAATCACGAGCGCGATTTGAAACGCAAAACATCGGAGGGCGAGGCGGGTTCGAGCGGACGCGCGACGCTTTCTACGCCAAAATTTCCGTTCAACCCGCGATTATCTACATAATACGTCGGAAATGGCGATCGTGATCGTACGATCGCGCCACGTCATTTGCATCCGCTGGAATTGGCTAATCGACGATTCTCCGCATAGGTCGACCGCTCGAGAATATCAGTCGATCTTCCGTGTGAACACGACTGTGCTTTTGTCTCGACAAAGCTGTCTCACACTTGCAGCTAAAATTACTCCACAGATTTTTACAGCGCCGTCTCAAATTCTTAAACTGGAAGTTCTAGGCTCCGTCAAGTTTAGGACTCTTAAGGGTGGAACCATAAATTATCCTAGACTTGTCCTCTCTAGCTTGTCCCTCTCCCCAAGCTTCTCCCATTCTCTCAACATCGAAGGTTTGTACCTTCAAGATTAATATCTAGTATCGATAGAATGACGAAAGGGCTAGAAGAAAAGGAATAATGGGCGAGATCTCACCCAGTAGTGGTCAGAGATTCGAAACGCGCCACACGAAGCGGAACGAGGTCGTCGGCTCGTGCGTTTATGAATGTTACATGTTACATGCATGAACTGGTGGCGTTCGGACGTTCGATTCGTTCCGTTGATTTGCCTCTGTTACTTTTAGGAGTTCGGGTCTAGTACCGCGAACCATTTGTCTTCATCTTCGTCGTCATTTCTTTTCATTTGTTCCATCGGCGTGGAACAAGACCCTCCGTCACCCTATTCTATTAGCGATGTTGTGGCTGGCATATGCAACGCTCTTATCGTTATTGTAGAACGATGTTCCGTTCACTGAACC
Organism: Megachile willughbiella; assembly: GCA_945859595.2. Classification (NCBI taxonomy): domain Eukaryota; kingdom Metazoa; phylum Arthropoda; class Insecta; order Hymenoptera; family Megachilidae; genus Megachile; species Megachile willughbiella. The sequence goes on from OX243807.1 coordinate 9,766,303, forward strand.
TTTCTGCTTAACTATAGTTGAATCGCGCGATGTTCCTCTCTTTTTTTCTAGTCGATTTCGCGTAGACACTTCTTCGCTCCGAGTCTAACCATCGCGTCATAAGACTATGAAAAATGCTTCGTCACGCTGAGATCTATTGGTACTTAAGACGGTGTCTTAACTCGTACAAATCTGTTTGCTACGAACCAGTGATCTGTACGTTTTTATTCTTTCTTTCCATAATTAACCTTTGACTCTTGATACTCTTCGACACCCAAAAAATTCTCGGTTCTTTTCCTACTCCTGTGCTCATAGTATCGCATGATTTCAAGATACCCAAGATTTAGATATCGCTGCATCGTAGCAAAGTTAAGGCTTTTTTTCGCGTTATACTCTTACTGTAAATTCGTATTACTACATCGGTGGTTCGTGAGCTGATTTCGTATGCTCAGGTCGTGGTTGATTACATCATAGTCAGCGTATTCGTGCCTCGGTGCATACTTTGATCCACCGTGATCCTTATGATCCACGAAGCTCGTTGTCCCGCGAAATCCGTCAATGAAGCGGTTTCTATTCTCGCATGCGTGGATTTCTAAATGAAAGAGAGAGCAGCCGAGAGGAGAGCATGCGTTAGTAGTTCGTCCCACATCCTAGAAAAAAGCGGGTCACATGGACAGTGCGATCGCCGGACAGGACAACGTTGCTCGGCAAGGACGACCGCCATCGTCTCCGTCTGTGTCGTTTGTTGGCCTAAATCGCGACTTTGCTAGCCGCTAACGCGTAGCATGCTAATTCCCGTTGCTGTGTAAAAATGCTAATGTACTCCGTCTCGTTTCAACACGTGATTCTCGTTTTTTTTTTTTCGTTTTTCCCTTCCGTCTCGTTCGCTCGCCTTTAGGTAGCCGACTTTCGTATACGTTTTACGGTGCCCCTCGTAAAATCTTCACCGTATACGTTTCTTTCTCGTGCTGGCTCGTTTGTACGTGTACGCACTAATATAAATGCTTTGATGCTTTACGAGTCACGCTTGACCACTTAAGGGGTCTGTAAATCGTTGTTCGTAACTGTTTGCTACAAAGTTTACTCGATGAGAGGTCTTTGATTCGAAAGCTATTGTCTTTCTTCCGATATTATCGGTGATTGTTGCGCTATCGATTTCTTTTTTTAAATATTCGCTTTTGACTCAGCGCTGGCTGCAAGTAGATACGGTGATGCGTGGCAATCGGTGCAATCGACGCTTCAAGTTTTGTATAATTAGCATTAAAAAAGGAGTTCAGAAGAGGTCCACATAATTTTAGCCGCGTTTAGAAATTTCCTCCTGTCCTCGTTTTTTGGATTTCCTGATTAAATTTGTAACGGTGTTAACGTGTCACGGTACCATATTTCTCGGCTTTTGAAGAGAAAGTAACTAACGACCGTCTACAGTTGTCATATTAATGGGAAATAAATTTGTACAAATACCGATCTTTCTAGATATTCCTCGTATTTTTAAGCATATTAATATCTTATTTACAAAAAATCGTACCACCTTTTCGTAGACGATAAAAATTTCGGTGAGTCGAGTTTCGCGGACTTTGCGGATACTTCCCTACGAATAATGATCCCGAATATCAAGTTTCTCCGTTAGAATCAGGGATTCGAAAGCTTATATATAGACGTAGGATCTTTTGCCACTGCGCTCCAATTCGATTCACGGAAGTTCAGTTCCGTCTGGCGTTCCTTAATGGTTAAAGGTGACGTTCAGCGGAACTCGCTCGAGACTCGGGCCAAATTCGTTCCAGGGAACCAACGGATCTAATGATTCGGCTTAAACACGAATATATACGTGGCAGGTGTGTGGATCGTGTTTCGGATCCTTCGTCGAAGTCGAAAGGGCCTTCGAGTTTGACAATAAAAGTTAAGGAATCGAATTCGGGGCTAATGTTCTTACACGACTCGCGTGACGAAAAACATCCTCGACGCTATTAAGAGCATCTCGTAAAACCCAAAAGAGCCCTTCGTGTTCCTGTTACTCACTGATCGACGACTTAGATACGCGTTATTCCGCCAGCTATTTTCTTCTCGAGTAAGTAGGCTAATCGTCGGAATTCGTGAGCGAACGATCGTGCCGATTGATAACGCAGAAAAATGTGCTGCCGCCGTTTGATACGATCCAGGTGTTCGGCGAACATTAGGCGAAGGTTTTGGACGGTTCTAACCCGGCGGACACTGATTAAAGGGCCCGCTTATCGATATTACCGAACGACGACGATTCGTGTTAAAGAACAGCATTTCATACCGGTAGATCGTGAGAAGGTGCAATGAATTTTAGCGAAATAAATTTCTATGCTTACCTTCCCCTTTTTTTCTGTTCTTAATTGCTCTTGGAAGCGGAACACTGACCATTCTAGTTCTGTCGGCTTACCGTGAATTATTGTTCCGGTACAAACGGACTTGTCGAGATATACCTGCAAATTCTCGAACGCGAATTAGCTCGAAATTATCCTTCAAAAAAGTCACGAAACCCCTTTCCAAAATGTCTGATCGGTATCGAGCTCTGGTAGCGACTCTTCGACCATATCTCTCGAACGATTCGACTTATCAAGATGAAAAATATATGCCGCGAAACCACAGGTCTGACCCCTGATTTGTAGCTATAGGTAAGTTTAATGTTCGACCCAACGTTTACCGAGCATTTATGTGAGAGATTGAAAAGAGCAAAAATTTCCAAATTGCATAATTTTTTCATAGCAAAAGTTCGATCGAACAATCCGTAGTGCAATGGTTGCCCGAGCGGGAGTTTCGGGGCAGTTCGGAAGCAGCAAACGTTGGGTGGATCGATGATCGCGATTTCATCGAGCGTGAAAGATCTGAACCCGTTCTCTGTACGAACATTCGTAGTAGACGTCGGTATACGTACGGTTGGATTGTTTTCATCCGACGAAAATGGCTCGCCGTGAAAATAGACGACGACCTCCTCCTATGTGCGTGCGCGCGTAGAAACGGGGATGATGCAGTTGGCCTGGATAAAGGTCAGTGGCCGACCTAGCCCCCCAGCAGGCCGACCACCAGCTCTGCCACCCACTGGTATTGATTTTGTTAACCTTCTAGGTTTTAGCCCCCGTTGCACCCCCTGCTGCCGCCAACGGCACCCTTCCCACCAATGACATCTTGCTGTCGTTGCTCTAGCTTTTACTCTCTGCTATCGCACCCTTTTCAGATTTTCCTTTTCGACAGAACCATTGCTTCTTATCGTTTTACTTTCATTTTATTGGAAGAATCTTGAATCGTAGTAATTGCTATTTTGATTACACTTTTCGTACGTTCGATCGTAAATTGCGGATGAAATCGATACGAACATGACTGTGGTATCTACATTTTCTCCTGCATTCGTACTCTTTGATCGAATTTCACGTTATCGAAAGATCATCGCGCAGGCAACAATATGTTTCGAAAGAGAATATCAGGCAGATGGAAACAAATCGAGTATTAGCTCGTAGCCACGTTGAGAGGGTACGTATCTAACCGTATCAAATCGAGCGTACTCTATGGCATAGCCTCTCCTATTCAATTCAGACAAACAATCACGGACGATGATGCGACGAAATAGATTGAATCGAGGATCGTGTTCGTTGTTCCATTTCCATGGCGAGTTCGAACGTATCGGTGTTCCTTTGGTTCTCGATATCTCCAAGAGTCTGGTATCCTTGCCATAATTCACGATCTCGTTCGTACGCCTACTCGCGGACTCGTTCCGCGTGTTCATTAGCGAGTCGCAGCGTTTTCTCGTTAGAAAACGTATCGCGAAAAAATGCACGCGAAGACGAATCGCCCCGTGCAGTTCGCTTGCAATTGACGCGTTCGTACGTGCGTGCACGCGTGCGTGTGCGGTCAAGCAGCTATCGTACGGAGGGACCCGCAAGCGGAATTCTAATGCCGTGTATCTGTGCCACTGTGCGAATTGAATTCCAATTATACGCTTGATTTACTTGTCATTCAGTCGAAGCACTCCGGGGAATTGCATCCACGACATTTGGCGCCACTCCATCTTCGTCCATCGCGACACCGCTCCTCCTCGTTCTGCTCGTCGTCGTCGTTCGCAAAATGAGATAACCGCGTGAAATTGGTCGAGTTCCGTAGGGTGTCCACGGTCCGAGTCCGCGATTGCTCGGAATTTATGTAATTTCGTCCGGTTGATCTACTCCAGTTTCGTCTCTCGAGGAAGTCGATTTTTCTATTTAACTTTAGATTGTTTTGGGGTAATTAGTTCCTTGTGGAAGAATCCAAGTGTTATCGATTGGGTAAGAGTCGAAGGGGAGGAAAGTGTTGGAGGTTGTTCGAGTCGGAGCAAAAACGGAGCAACGTAAGCCGAGGACAATCGTAGGATCGGTAATTTTGATCTTGCCGGTGATACAGTCCGAGGGACAGCGGTCGCCGTCTGCGACTCGTTAATCTTCCGTTCTGTGCTCGTGTTCCTCTTTGCTGGTCGTCGCCACGTATCAGCGTCGTCGCTAGAGGCTTTGTGGCGACTCGCGTGTCTACGTACACGCGGGCCGAAAATAATCGCCACGACGAATTTGCATGCGAGCTTATGCGAATCATGCCGTGCAAGAATATCGGCTAGCAACGAGATTTATAACGCGACCCAACCGTACCGCACCGCGCCGCAAACGCGTACATTACGTGCTATTGACAGTATTACTAGGAATTTGCATATACACATATGCAAATCGCGAATGTCGACTATTGATCAGTCTCTTGCATTAGGTTGCTTAAAGCTCTGTCCGTTAATCATTGATCATAGAAAAAAATAGGGACAAAGATTACTTATCTTTCAAAAACCCAATCTCCAAGGTTTCGCGATTAACCCTTGCACGGGGATTCGCGATAAATACGCAGAGTTGTCGCAGGTCGTGTTCCAGATTGCGTTACATCATTAACCTTGAGACACCTTATACGATAGTAAACGTAATGTAATATCCAAAATAAGATGTTAGAAATTTAAGTCGCACTGCTGTGCTTATCAACCATTCGATGCCGAAGGAAAAAACCACGCCAACTTTGGTCTGAATCATTCTTTCATCGGGCGTCAATTAATTTCCCTCCATTCAGCTTTTGCCGCGTAATATTCCGTCGACCATGTAGAATATCAGGATCAAACTTCTGCGGGTTGGTTTTGTGTTTACCGGTGAGTTATTGGAACAACGAGTCACTCGTTTGAGTTAGCTGCGTTGGAATTTGGTACAAGGATCGTAACTCAAGAGTCCCACGTTCAGAATTTATCCTCTCTAGCGTTTCTAGCCGTTGTTTAGATCTCGGGAATTAGACTAGCACGTTGACACGATCGATTATAAGATACACTCTCGTTGTGCCACGGAAAGGTTCTTGGAATGAGAGACCTTGACAGACAATGGACATTTAATGACAATCTACTAAATATTAGAGAAGTAGGGTCAACACGAATAACGACTGACCCACAAATTTTCTGTGTAATTTTGACCAGGCGATATGGAGACATAAATTTGCGAACATTGATTATTGGTCCATGTAGACCTCGTTTTCTTCTTTTTGTTCGTTCAGTGAACGGTTAAAAAGAACGGCAGAAACGGAGGAAAGGTCATTGTCGGAGAACGGAGACATTTCTACCGAGTAATCGAGCGGTCAGGGCCGAACAGTGGGTCTTTCAGTACCCATCCCTTGAGCGCACGAGTGGGTCGAGTGGAAAGTCAGGATTGCGATCGAGTTTGCGCCGTATCAAAGGTTATTTTCGACTATTGACGGAAGTTATGGTCCAGCTTTACCAAACATTTCAATTGTTAACGTGTTAAATTTCATTCGAGGATATCGCGACGTTACAAAAAAGTGTCATATCGGTTCACCTGTCGCCACACCTGTGACGATGATCAGCCCGCATCTTCAATTATCGCGATTAACGAAACACGCTTCACCCGAGACACGTTTATTATGCCTCTGCGATTGACAGAGGCGTAATTCGCTTGTCAGTTTTAATTCAAACTCGATAAACAATTCAATTTTATCGATACTCTGAAATTATAACTTGGCCTTTTTATCGCTCTTGAAGAAATTATTGACGTATCGTAGTAGCGACGATTAGCACACGATAAATGAATGAGCGTGACTAATCGTAAGTGTGAGCCTCTTTAACGAGGCTCTCGTTCCTGCGTATAAGATACTGCATATTGCAGAAACATTGTAGTTTATTGTCGCGTCACTTATGAATTATAGAGTTGTCGAAGGGAATGAATGGTTCCTTTGATAATAACGCGGATACCGATTATAAATATTCATCGTGGATATTTCTCGTGGAATGGCCTTTACGTAATACGTTCGCCAACAGTGCAATTCCCATGGGGCGAATCGACCAAATGACGGTGCAGCTTTTTGGAATATCCGAAATTGAACGGACAGCAAACACCGTTCGATATTGTTTCTATTTTTATTACGTCACGCAAACGCGTGATTTCCAAATTTCCATCGGAAAGGTTCCCCTATAGGTCTCGAATCATCCCCTTCGTCGGGATGATAAACGCTCTTTTGCTTCTCTGGTTAACTATGTTCCACGCGGTGAACTGCTTGCAGCACACTCGTTTAACCTTATGAACGCGAGCTAGCGTTCGCTCATTTTCCACTTAGAATGTCTTGCGTCGTCGTCGTAGTTGTCGTTGAAACGAGAATGAAACGTGGTGTGACCCAGTTATATCCCACGACGATTTTCGTGTTCTGGATACCGGCCATTGACGTAACTGACTACTATCGTTTTCTTCGTAGATGTTCGCGATAAACGTTTCGACGATACATCAATTTTTAATTAATCGACGCATTCGAAGGAAAACTATTCGATATAATCGGCATTTAACATCGCATTCGGTATATTTTCTCCGAGAAAATCTGTGGTGGAAGCAAAGGTCCGAGTCTTTTGTGCGTAATGTCAAGGCGCTAATGGATTCTTTCCGAAGCGTATTTTGGAAGCTTGGTAACGGCACACGCGGGTCAATGCTCACGCGACGATTTTGTCGAGGAAAGAGGGAGAGAGACGGACGAAGAAGATTTTTAGTGGTCCAAGAGTGGGCACAATGGTGGCTCGTTGGGAGATTATGAGATGTGTGAATGGAAATGTAGCCGGTGGCTACGTTCAGCCAACGGGCAGAGGCCTATCCTGGCAGAAGACATTCCTAAGGTTTGACGTTGGCTCTAATAGAAAAACTGGGCATCTGCCAGGGGCGTAGCAGCCGTTGCAGGAATAACAATACGACGAACGCAAATGCGCGTGTCGACGAGGAGCGTGCGCCTATTCTTTCTTGCTTTCTCCCGTTTTAATCGGCGACCTCTGTTCGGAGAAGCGGTCGTTTCGATCGCCGATCGATCGTGTACTTTTCCTGCATTTTAAGGAGAAACTTTCCAGCCTTAACGGAAGAATCTTATGATAATTCGAAGGTCGATATTTTCATATCCCCTTTGCACTCCTGTGTTGATTGCAGCTCCGCAATTGATTGTAGACTACAATTACTTATATCACATTTGGATTTTATAAATAACTCAGACATTAGTTGAATATTATCATTTATTTTTTGTAATAAAAGATAAATGTCACTGTTGCAATTTTGTCGAGAACCTTTACGATTTATAAATATTTATTTCTACTTTGCAAGGAGTCGTAAAAGAAAGTAAGGAAAGGGTTAAACGATCGAGCGAAGTGAGAAAAGAAGCCGATAGAGATGAATGGTTCAGGAGCCAAAGTCTTCTAGCTGGTCGGCCAATTGAGCAATCCACGTGTTCGACAGGTTCTCTCTAAATTCACCGCGTTAAAGATATCCCGTTCACCCTTTGACTTATATCGTTACACTTCAAAATTCACGAGTTCGATTATAATTTGCATCGTCCCTCAAATGTACATTTCCCTTATTTGTCTTAATATTGCAGTTAGCTGCAAATCATAGATTTGTATGATCGCTTTATCGATTTCGCTTGGTAAAAAGGACGATGTTCGTGATTCTGGACGAAGGGAATAGGAAGAACTGGGCATCTGCCAGGGGCGTACGCGATCGCGACGTTGGAATATCAATGTGCCGGTAGCGAATCGTTAGAGGAGGAACGCGTGCTCGCGAGTTACACGCTCGTGCAAAGAGAGAATTCCCCAGGGCTGCGAGAGCGTAACCACGTAAGGCGTATCGGGCGCGAGGCCACCGGTGCATTGTCATCTTCCCACACGCGATGCACGTCGAGAAATACGAGAGAGAGATAGCGACGGTGTGGCTTTCCTGTTGGCCCGCCACCGGGAAAAACTCTATTATCGATAACCTGCTTCCATTCTCTAATTCACGGTCACGAGTGACGCGGTGTCGACCCTGTTAGGCTACCAATTTTAAGGATCCTTAGATTTGAGATCGCGATGATGCAATTGCATCCGATTACCTGTGAAACGCTAGAAAAGTGGCTCATTTAGAGACGTTTGAGTTTCTGACGTTTTGAGTCGAAGTTTGTAGGTGAGCTAGTTGAGGAAAGTGAATCGAAAAGTCGAACCCGACAAAAAGTAGACAATGTGATAGAACTGGTATGGCAGAAACGAAATTTGAACGTGGGCGTTGTTTATGAGACGAGTCTGGTGCCGGTAGAAACGCGGGGAACCGTAAATCTTTAGCCATTTATTTGCCACGAGGGGTTTTTGAACACGTAATACTTTCATCCACTTTCCCCGTCGGTGTTACTCGCAAAACTTTTCAAAGCACTCTCTTCGGCCTCTGCTTTCCATCTAAAGTAATTTCTACTCCGATCACGCTTCCTTTCTCCCGTCACGTCACGCCGCAACCAGGCGAACAGCTATTCCAGGATATCGATCGTTAAATTATGAGAATATCGTATTCATCTGGATGAATGGAACACGGCGAAAAATGGAGAAGCTAGGTCTAATGTGTTTATTTTTGAAAGGTTACCGAGAGTAACCCGCTAATAATTGTGCAGATTGTTGCCCGACCATACGATTAATATTTCTTGCAATTTGTATTCGTTTCGATCGCCTGCACGCTAAAGCTATCATTTATTATCCATAAAATTAGCATCGTAATACTCTCGGTTCTCATAATATCAGTTGAGAAACGTTCTAACAATGCAACATTTTATCCTTGCTGATGTTTCTTTCGTCGATCGTATCACGGCGATCGTATCGATTTACTTGAACGATCATTCATGATATGTTCACCTTGCCAACTCGTTTCGTCATTCTTCTTTAAAAGAAAAAACCACTAATGAATTAAAAAAAAAATCAGAAAAGAGTGGCATTGAAATCTATGATTAGCCGCTTGAAGGATCCATTAAATTACCTTTGAACAGACAAAAAGTATTCTTTGAACAAGTTAAAGGGTTATGTAGATAGCAATCCTGTCAGTTCATATATTGCCTGATTATACAATGACAGAGTAATATAAAACAATCGCCTTTGTTGCAAGTAAGTCGTCGATCATTCCTGCTGCAGTGTGTGGCATCTCACAGACTCTTGCCACCTTGGTGTTGAAAGTAGTCGGTTAAGCAAACAGCAATTAACGAAGTCTGCATCGTTGAGTCCCGTTAAACTTCAAAAGATTGCTAAAACGGAAGTGATTCCAGGAAAATGAATCTAGGAACTGAAAACGATCCACGACCGGGGTCTTTTCGTCTTTCCTAGACAAAAGCATCGATGGTGGGGAAAACCTGTCGCAGCCGTTCGCAGCAATGCAAAACGAAGCTCGAGATCGAAGGACAGAGGGCCGATAATTCTTGGGACCCCGATGCGTGGCTATTACATCCCAGCCAACCATCCTCTTTTCCCCTACGAGCCGGATACGTTGAATTATAATCGAGGGACGAATTTTCGAGCGAGCCGCCACGATCGTTTCTACCCCCTTCTCTTCTTTTTCCCTTTTTTTTTTTGTTCGCCGTGCCTCGTTTAATGGTTTAATCCTTTTATCGTAGCACGAAACATCTCCCCTTCTTTTTTTAATATCTGAAAGCTTTTTTTTTTAAAAGAGGGTTGTCTCGTCTACGCTGTACGAGTTGCGTAATTCAATTAAGATAATTGCGTCGATGAAATTTAAAAGTTAGAAAATTTTTATCGAATTCGCGATGGAGGTCAGAGTTCGACTTTACATATTCGTGATTCTGATACGCATCTAATCTCCGGTTACGATCCGACAGCTTTCCTGACAAATCCAAACTCGAGGAAATCCTACATCCTAATTTTCCGTGGAAATCAGCAGTTTTCATCGACGTACGTGCGTGGACTGTCACGCGAGAATGGCAGCAGCGTCAACAAAGTTGAGCTGATCGCGCGATACAGAACGAGCGGAGGGATCGATATAGTCACGCTAGCAGGAGAGATCGTTAAAACGGGAAAAAGGGGGTGGAAGGTAAAGGTAGAAAATTGCAGAGACAAGAACGGTTCGAGTATACGTAATCGTGAGCCGAGGTAACGCGATTGGACTATGGGATGAAGTAGAAGCAAAAGCAACAGTCAAAGAGGAGGAAGAACGGGCAGAAGATAGAAAAGGAAGAAAACGAAGAGAGAAGTGTTGCGGCGAAGGCGAGGGAGGGATTCACAATAGCTCAACTGTGGAATGAGGAAGTCTCTCGTACGAGACGACACCACGGGAATACTAAAGTCTGGGTTACTAATAGTTGGTTACTTCGCGTATTCCAGCCTCATAGATTCTCGCGAGGTGGAGCTTCTTGGGATCCCGTGTTCGTGTGCCCGGTTGACTTTGTATCGGCGCCATTTGTCCGCGTTAACACGGACGAAAAGGGGATCGTCGCTGTCTCCGCTCGTGCTCGTCTCTTTTCCTATGCTCGCGTTGATTTGCGACTCGTTTCTGAGAATTTGCTGTCCGAATGGCTTTGGGACTGGGTCAAGAATTAGCTGGTCGAGGTAGCTTTTCGTGTATGCTCCCTCCTTTCGATCTTTAATAGCTGAACAATTTAGCGGCAGAAAATTGCTGACTGCAACGGCCTCTTTTTTACTTCCATGGCAGTAAATTTCACTGAGAACTTCGCGTTTGATCTTGAAATAATAAAAACTGGTCAACTATTTCCAGCCAGATACTCCCCACTTTCGACTACGAGTATACAATGATAGATGATTCAGATCACTTCAAGTCTATTATGTACAGAAGGTTGTTTCAATCAAAATTTCTGGAACTTCGTGTTAGAAATCAAGATTTAACGAAGTTATTTTCTGCGACCTGTCACACGTGCCATTTGACACTTCTGTCACGAAACGGTGTCTGTGGTCATCTTTTAGGTGAAACTTTTGACCAAACCGTTTACGAAATGCAGCCTCTACTTGTTGGTTTTGTCGTCCAACAAATTTGTAACCTCCCACGCCGTATTTTGCCACACAGTTGGCGGTGGGTTTCTGTTCGAGGAGAAAAAGTAACGCGCGCAGGTTGCGAGTAAATCCGCCGCGCGAAGTATCCCGTTAATCTGACAAGTAATGGCGCATCGGTGCGTTATATATCGTGGCCTATAAATCACCGGCGTATAAATCGTTTAGCATAACAACGTAACAGCGGCGATAATATTGCACGTGTGCATAGGAAGCTCGCATATATTTTTGCGGTATCCCGGGAGAGACGGCTATTTTTGAGCGACTCGTAAAGATACTTGGAAACCGCAGAAGAACCATGTTCCTATTGTTGAATCAATTTTCATTGTTGATCCTACTTAGTACATCAAAGATATCGTTTGCGATCAATTTACGGAAGTTTGACTCTTTCAAGCGTATGTGGATATTTCCAAACTGTCCCTAAACGTACGATATGTCTTGAAAAGTGAAATAACAAGATCACAGGTAGAGGTTTCTTCGAACGACAGAGGACGAGAGCGGTCGATCACAGTCCGCTGCAAGCTGCACGGTGGAACGCATGAAACCGAGGCTAAACCATTAAATCGTTTATATCAATCGTCGACGATTGGCTTTCGTTCGTCTCTTAACTTTCTTTCCCATTCCCGGGTCAGTACTCTGCCTCTCTCTTCCTCGCACGCTTGAGGCTGGTCAAAACGTAGAGGTCAAAGCGAAACAGGTGAATCAGACATTTAAAGAGATTCGCCCTTGGCCCTCGTCCTCGTGGCGGATGATTCGCTTCGTTAAATCGATTGTGTTTCAATCTGACCCGCTAATGCGCGAGAGCCGGGCCAGACGTGCTCTCGCGAGCGTATCGTTTGCTCTGGCTGTTTGTGCTGACCTACATGCCCGTCCAAAATAATCTGACACTGCCGGCAAGACCTTAACCGCGACCTCTGCTGGAGCAGATCGAAGAATAAACCTCGTGCGTCTAACTCCGTTCCAATTGCTTTGCAATTGCACCGTCACTTTATTTACCACAATTAAGCGTTACAAATCATATTATTACTGAAAATGTGGAGCATCCGCTGTAGTCTCCTTAATCCACATCCAGCATCCACACTAGTATCCTTAACCCGTTGTGAACCACTTTTCCTTTCTCAATATTTCATCCTTCTACCAGATTAAATTGTGTCCTTGTAGTGGCATCATTTTTTAGTTATGATTTTGGTAAAAAAGTCGGTGAAACTTTTCGCACGAAAGAATCGAAAGAGGTAGCGAGAAACGATCGCGCCTTTGAGCGAGCAAAGATTAACAACGTTTCAAGGATGTCATCGATGACGGGTCGGTGCATAAAATTGAAGGCGGTCAGGCACGTGATTGGCTCGTTTAAAATGTAGTGACCTACACGGTCGTCCAAAATGATCTGACACTGCAGGCCTGACCTTAACCGTGACCCCTGCTGGAACGGCTCGAAGGGCAAACCCCGTCGTGAGATTTAAAACCAATTGACGAGACACATAAGTCGTGCAAACAGCTATTTCGTACGTGCATGCCCGACACCTAATTGTGCCCAATAGCGTGATGTATGTATACGTTTTTTAGGTCTGTATCCTCTTAAATTGGAGCATTTGATTCCATTCGAATAAAAGAGCTCTCGTTTCGTAGCGGTTTCTTTTTATAACTCTTCCGTTTTGGAGATTTGACACAGTTATTCGAATCTCCGTAATTGTAATTGAACGTAAACGTCCAAGAAAGTCAAAGGGTTTAGCTAACAGTAATTTGCGAGTATTTGCGAGACACAACCGAGAATAGAATTTTTTTTATTCTTTTTCTCTTTCTCAGTTCAACGCACTTTTATGTTAATACTTGATCCCGCAATCATATCATGTATTGCGTAAGCCTATTGATTGGTACTAGGAAAGTGAGTGTTAATATCGAAAAATGTTGTATTCAGAACAAGTATGAACCACGCCTAGCAGCAGCGGGTACGTAACGCGATGCCCATTTAACCTAACGTTAATTTATTAACGAGACTGTAGAATTATCGGGCAATCACTGCTTTAATCGAGAGCGTGACAAACGTGTTTCAGATTCATTTTCCTTCTAAATCGTTCATTTTGGCGGCCGAAAAGTTCCAGTAAAAATTATGGAAGGTTTCCAACTAAGCATGTACAAACTGTAGAAAATTATACAATAGCATCACGTGCAATTACGTTCTTCATTTCTCGTTTCAAATTCGCGATAAATTCGAATAGAAAAAATTCGGTATGTACGATAGCATGCGACTTAATTTTCCCGAAATAAAAGTATCGGTAGCGATGGGTCTCGAGTTAAGTTCATTGTTAATCACGACTGGACAGCTTTCGCCTGGGGTCTTTCGTAATATTCACCGGGTACGTCCGCGGACCTATTCGATATTCAATGACGCGATACAAGTATCGATTCCCCGAAGTTCGGCAAGCCAGCCAAAGGAGGAACATCGACGGGTGTGGTCGAGGAGTGCGTACATCGATCGGCACTTTAACCTCCGACGAAAGCACACGTTTCTACGCGGCGAAGGAGGGATCCGCTTGTCCTGCTGCAACCGTTGGCAACAGGATCTTCAAACTTCCTCCCTGTTTCACGAGGGTCTTCGAGTACTACCCTTTTCTCACCTTGCTACACACCTGCTCTTGTTACATACGGCCGTTTTTACTAAGCTCCAAAACTTTTTCCTCTAACTTGCCTTTCTCGCATTAGATAATATAAGGACTTTATTACAATGTATTCCGAGCTAGAAACGACGCAATATACCCTATTCAGTAAGTTGGATCAGTAGGTTCTCTGCAGGAGGGTGGGCTAGCAGAAACGTTTTAGAGCAGCGAGGCTAGTAAAAGTGATGGCAGAGACGGTAGATCGGTCGGTCAAGTTACTCTAGTATCCTCGACGTAAACTGAGCTTAAGCATGACAATGGAGCAAACTGCTAGGAAGGATAAGGTCGAAGGAGGTATTCTCGTAGAGCGTGTGCACACGAGGGAGAGTGAACTAGGGGAGTATAGAAGAGCGTAAGAGCAACACGGGGAGATATAGTTAGTAGTAGAGAGAGCGAGGTCGTCGAAATTAATGCGGTGAATCCAGTGAACGGGTGGAGATCGGGTTGCCCGTCGTGGCTCGTTTTGAGTTTTTTAGTTCTCGAATTTAATCCAAGAATGGGGGAGAATGGGGGACATTGAAAGCGGTGGATCTCGTCTAGACGGTCGGTGACGTCACGAGACAAGGTCGACCGTCGCTCTATCCACGGGCACAGCGTCGCTTTTCTATATACAGTAGTACCGGACATACATATGTATTTCCCTGCATACGCACCTATGCAATTTAACGTCAAATTCAATCTTTGATCGCACCTAAAGGGTACCCTTCAATTCCTCCAGTCAATTTTTCTATAACTCTTTCAAAGCCACATTTAAGATTACATAAATTGCACATAGTGCGGGATGAAATTTTCTACTTTATTTTTCCAAAGATTTTGCCAAGTCACTTCTTGACCAGAGTTAGCCAACCCTGCAAAGAAACCGGGAAAACAGTTTATCCAAATTCATTTGTCCTGTACCATGCACACGCCTTCTTTGGTCGTTCCAGTCTACCTCGCCCTCTAGCCAGGCTTCTTTCCGTTCCCCTTTTTCTTTTTTTATTTCGTCCTTTCCCTCCCCTGCTCTCTACGTGGACTCGAGCCAGAAGGGTGGCAGCCTCGTGTATCCTTCCACGGAATGCTAGCAACCGAACCAGTTGGACTAGGAATCGTCCCGATCTTGTTCCTTGGCGAGCAACGTGATCGATTCGTCTTGCCGGGGATGCTGGCCATCCCGAGGGTTTACAGACCGTAATCCGAAAATGAAAGGACCTTGTCCTTGCCGAGGACACGTGCACCGTTTTAATGCTATCAACAATTATCTATTTGCAGGGAACTTGAGTGTGCGTTTCCAAAAATTTCAAACACTAAAGATATTAATTAAAAAGCGTCGACAACATAGCTTCGACCGCCCTTTTCGTGTCGTGTCAAAGGTTGGACGGTATTCCTCGTGTTTCTCGGCGCGCTCCTCGGCTGAAAATATCCCCGACCGATTAAGAATTCCATCCGAAATTCCGTCGACAGTCCCATTCGTTTCCCGCGTTTTCTGTCACCAGCCCAACAGCGTTTTATCTCGTCCGGAAATCAGTAAAGCCTGCTGGACTTTGGTCAAGATGGACGATGCTCGTTGACGATCGTGGTTCTCGCTTCGAACAACGAATAATATCTGAATTCCTTTACGTTCAGGCATAGCCAATCAGGCTCATCAATAATTCAGCGAGTTCGACCGACCGAGAAATTCGAAAACAAGGCGAAAACAGGCTCGCTACAGGCTTTGTCACAAATTGTTCCCTTTAAAACGTCCATTTGTCCATGACACGACAAACGTCTTAAATTCTGTATTCTTCTTGACTTCTTCGTTCGTTGAACTTGCCGATATTCTTTTTGGTCTTACAATTCGCGTACTCAAGTATTTCGTAAACGTACACCGCGTTCGTGTAACGCTCGTGTGGCGATGTAACGCGTGGCACTATGTATAATACGACTCGTACGAGTATTTCGATTTTTGATGCAGCCTGTAGAAAAGAGCAATCTGGGTCCCCGGTTGCCTTTACAAATCGTAGCAGACGAGTTACCTAACCACGGTTTATCGGCGTACGATTGAATTTCGATTTTTCTCGCGATCGGCAATGGAAAAAACAGCGGAACAGTCTTTCGAAACGAGGTCGATCGAATTTGTCTATTCAATCTGACTGTGTCTGCGAAACGTCGAGATGTCTGATCAAGCAAGGCACACACTTTCATACATTTCAATGCGACCGACAGGATGCACATTTCAATGTCGAATCGAGGTTAAATTCTAAACAGTCGGGGAGAATGTTGGTGAACGTGTTAGCCGAACAAGAAAGAATCGTATATTTAAACGTGGCAATGTAAATCTATGTGCGTTTTATTTTCATGTATTTTCGGTAGAACAGAATAATCTTTTTTTTTATTGTATGAATTTTTGAATATGCAGCCTTTACGTTCTGTTAGACAGACGGTTGACATTGTGGTCGGCGAGTGGAAGGTACAGATTGCAATCCAGTTTCAACAATACAGAGTGGCAAGCCACGGCTAATTTACTAATTCAGACATAATTGCCTTCTCGGAAGGGACAAACGAAATATAGACCGAGCCAGGGTCACCGGTGCACCCCTATGTCGTGCGCAAAGGTCGCAGTAATTAAGAATGATTCTGTGTACAGTCAGCGTAAGGAAATATCCTGTAAAAATTTGTTAAATATCTCGTTGTCTTGCTAAAACTTTCCTGGTAAATAATGAAATATTCTCCGTGTCCCTCGATTTAATTTTCGCTTGGTTGGATAGTTGGGGTGACCAATCGTACTTTTCTCGCTTCGTTTGATCGGTTACGTTCGTTCGATTTTTCTCGTTTCTTTGATTAATCGAACCGATCGTTAACTTCCTGCATATTAATCTTCTTAAGGCGAAACTGATCAGAGAATTGATCATGATTCGTGCGTTGCCCTTCGAACGAATCGGATCACGATCTCGATCGGTCGGCTTCTCCTTTGATCAGCTTCGTTTGCTCCTTGACGAATAAGTTAATCGGGTTAATCCATACTCGCCATTTAAACGTTACACGCGCTTAATCACTTCCGCGTACCGGGGTCACTGCTCTTCCTCGTTCTTCCCTAAACGCTATTGTAGCGTTACGAGATTATTACCAGACGAAATACGTTTCATAATTTCTGTCTGCGAGCGAGCGTGAGACTGCGGTACCGTGTTAGATTGGATCTAATTTTCCAATATACCCAGCTGCAGCACACGTTGATACGCGGGGTGTTCAGCGAATTTCTTTTTCTAATCAGGTTATCGACTGGGAAGAGATTCTACCTGGAACGTTAGAAATAAAATAGACATTATTGCAAAAGGATTAACGAGTGGTTCGATTGCAACTGTTCCATAATGTATTGAATTTCAAAGAAGTACCAGCACCGGTATCCAACTTATCTTGCTGCAATGTAATGGCATTTCTCCGCTCGAATACAAAAGTACCGAGAATATCGGCGCGTTGTTACACGTTAAATCGAGTTCGAAGTCGTTCGCATCGATATCTGGGCCACAATGTCTCGTTTCCCAATGAAGCTGTTGGGTCCGATCTACTCGATGACGATTCGTCGTGATCGCTGCTTGGTTCAACGCACTTGCAGCGCAAATAACGCGGGCAGAACAATCGACAAGCCGGATAGAGGTTGATATCTTATTAACAGGGGAGGGAACAGCCCGTGACACGACGAATTTCGGCCAATGGTTCGTTTAAAATCCCGAGGAGACACCCTTTTTTTGTCCGTGCGTCCATTCGGGACAATAGAGTCGCTTGATGTGTTCGATTGTAATTAATGGATCGTTGATGCTTATGCATTTAAGATCTGTTAAGCCCTCCGCCGATATGGGACATCGGTGTCCCACGCACTTTCTTTCGAATACTTTGTAAATTATGGATACTTGAAACACGGAGCGATTAAAAATGATTAATGTCCGCGACGAAATTAGACTTCCTGCTCTCCGCAGTAGAAACAGCCGTCTGACAAGCCACTAAAGATACTACTTATGTTCCTAATCGTAACTTTGTTTTATAAAACTTCAAGCTAATGTAAAACGATTAGATGTGCACTGAGAATGCATCGATTAATTTTACCAATATACCTCGAACCAGAGATGCAAAATACGTCATCACTTTTCATGGATGCATTTTGTCATCGATGCATGTCCGTGTGCTACTTTTCGTCCCGAGCCACGATCGTGGGATCGAGATAGCGAATCGATCGATTTCATGAATGCTTGGACCGAAAGATCAGGCTGTATCTTGTCGCGGATCTCGGAATACGAATGACGCGATAAACGAATTCGTTTGAATGCCCGATAAGATGACGTAAGTAGCGTAAAACAATGTTGCTATGGCTATCGTAGATAAGAATCTGAGCCTCGTCGCGTTACAGTTCCGATAAAAAAAATACATTTCCGTTGAAAAGAGTGTTCTCGTTCTAAAAATAAACGATTACGAATTAAACGGTATCGGTATACGAAAAATAAGATACGAGTTACGAAAAATCGTATCGTCGTTGTTTTTTGCGTACGAAAGGGGTGTACCCGAGCTGACCGACTGAATTATCGGCAATCATTTAAATTGGAGTATATTGCAACGGCGATAAGCGTGTTACGCTTGTGAAATATACGGCACGCAACGTGTTGCAAAACACGGACAACCGTGGCTGGTCGTGGAAGAGATAGCGACGATGACACGTACGTACGCGCGTAAAACGTTATATCGAGTCCAAAGTATTTTTCACCGGAGTAAAAATAGCGGTGTACGTACACGAGGTTGCGATGCCAGTCGTGACCGACACACGGGTCGCGTTTGATCTTACAGGACTTAATTGTCTCTGTCGCGTGTGCTTAATCGCTTTCATGCTTGCCCAATCATCGTGGCTCGTCTAGGTCTACGCGTATCGTCGTTTCTATCGATAAACAAATTAATTGCTCGCGATACGACGCTACTCAACTCATCTAAATGGATGCCACCCGATTCTCGCCCTTACAATACCTCGGTCATACACAAATTAAACCGATACTATAGCAATTCAATTAAATCTTCAAATTTTTTATTTATACGTACCAATTATAGTTCGGAGCTTTCGCTACATTTTGTAACTAGTTCCTTGGGGTACCTCAGATTCAGGAGCGTTCATTTCTAATTAAAACTTCATTCACGTCGTGAAGTTCAAAGCGGAGTTGAAATTTCAAAACGTTACTTTCGAAAGAAAGAAAGTCATCCCCCAAATCCCTTGCGTCATCTTCTAATAGTTCATAATACACTCGATGACTTCCCGTTTCGAGATCTTTGATTTACGATCGGTCATAAACGATTCTCGTAAATCACAATGAAACATCAACTTTCCCGAAAAGAAATACAAACGTCAAAGGAAACTTTCCAGCTGACACAACACGTTTTTCGGAAACGGAGGGGTTGAAGTAATTATACGTATAAAGATAGAGGATAAAAATTGCGAACCTTCGACGAGTGCAATGAAGGCAAGTGGACGGCGAGACGAGGAACGATGCTGCAGGCAGCTCGGTGCAATATGTGGGCCAGACAACAATAATTGTTCAACGTTTCCTGGTATATTATACTGCGTGTAATTGATACAGAGGAGCCGCCATTAATTCTCCTGCTGTTACTGAGCTATCTTTAGCCGGGGGCTCTTGGAGGGTCTTGTCGGATATAGTTTTGCGAGAAATCTTATGGAAATTTTGTGCCGTCTTTTTATCTTAACCCTTTGCACTGTGTGGCATTTCTCTCGGATCTTATAAATACATTGGTATTTACCACTTGTGGTAAAAGAAAAATATATTTCGCACTACATTCTCGATGTATCTTGTAAGTTAAGTCGGTAAAAGAAATTGAGTGCAAAGTGTAAAGTCTACAAGATTATATTACCGTAACGATTTTAAATAGAAATGTAAGATGGAAATAAAAATTTGAAAAGGCTATAATAGAGTCGATAATAAGCAATTTCTCTCAAGGTGTAGATCAGTTTAATTCCACTTTTCCAATGTCGATCGATCGGGGATTCGAAACCACGTTAAAGGATTGCAACGTAGACACACGTAACCCTTTCACTTGGCGGAGAACGTGGCTACCCTTACCACAAATGTATCGATTCTTAATAGAAGGTATATCAAGGTCACGTTATCCTGACGAAGGTCAATCTCCATTCGCTACGGAATGCAGCGCAGCCCTTTCATTTATGTTAATAGGATTCACGTGCAAGCTGCCATTAAAAGACCGTGGTCCGGCTTCCTCGAAGACCTAAATATTTGGAATTTTTTTCACCGGTGCATTATAATCGGCTACGATTGCACGTGTTCCGTGAAATCTCGAGGGAATGCGCATTGATACTTGAACGAGATTGCCGAGACGATAATCGCATTCAAATTTTACTCTTATGCACGAAATTACGCGAAAGGAACCAGACGTAAATTTAAGGGAGAAGAAATTTAAATTGTTTGGAGTAGAAAGATAGCATTTCTTAAAAGGATTCATACTTCTCGGTACAGGGTGTGTCAAAAGTTGGGGTCCCTAAATTCTGTCGATAATTCACCAAGTTCGTGGAAAATGGTGTCCAGATTTTCGACACCGTATTCGTTCGGCTAGGAGCGGTGTTCCGTTCCTCGGTGTATAGGAGATTCTGACGACGGTGTTCGTATAACGGTACCGTCGGTTTCTCGCACGTCGTGTCGCGTCGCGTCGCGACGCATACCTGCCGCTGAGTCGAACCGAGCCAAACCGTGTGTCGACTGGAAGCGTATATATACGTTCTGTGTTACGTCGACGCATGTTGCCGGCGTTACGTGTACACCGGGATGCATTTTGCCGCGGCGAAACGAGTTGAATGCCAATCGGCACGCGAACCATCGCGTTCGATATGGCCAACCAGAGGAAGCCGACTTTATCAACATATACATCGAGAATATTTTGACTCGAGAACGTTTCGTACTCTCATTAAAAATTATACGCTCCAAATAGAACGAAAGAAGTTCGAAATCTTCGATTCGCATGGTTTATATAATGAACCCATTCATACCGTTCAACCACGCTATTTCACGTAAGATACGAATAGCAGTAACGGATGATTTACAACGCTGAAAAAGTATCTTAGCATTGTTCGAATCGTTCGTATATTTGGATCATTCTTTCAATTTTTTTCTCGTGCCAATAAAGACGCAGGGTAACATTACCTTTGTGAGATTAATTTAATGGAGCGTCTCGCGTATATAATTAGTTCAGCCGTTATCTCGTCTAATTGAAACAATTCACAGGGACGAACGATGCCTGAGAGCGTTGTTCGATCGAAGGAACGAGCAACGCGCACTGTGAGTATCGAAAAGGATCGTTTGATCGACAGACACGCGAAAGAGCGAGAGATCTTGTTCGTTCGATTACAGCGTAAAATAGTTTGCTATTCATCGAGAGTGAAGCGTAGAAGGTGCAGTTTCATCGGATCGGATAAAAATGCCGTTACAATGCATCGTTTAGATGGGAATCGAATCGAGCCGGACTTTTTCGGTCCCCCGATTTTAATTAATTTACACGACGAGGCGGAGAAGCTCGTTACGCGAAAAGTTACGTAAGGGCAGCGGAAAACAAACTCGAATTTACGCGGAAAGAAACGCCGGCACCGAGCGCGGTCGTTGCGGTTTGAAAAATACCGCAAAGGACAATATCGGTGATCACGAGTCGGCCCGATTGGCGAGTCGAAACGAAATTGAATTCCACGATGGTACGATCGGAAGTAATTCGATCGTACCTAGGAAGTCCACCACACTTTCTACGAGAACTTTCATCGCGTTCAACTTCACCTTTCCTTTCGCGGAATCGGTTTCAAAGGGAAGAACCGAGATACAAACTCCGAAAAGGTGTCGATGAGCACGCCTTGTGCGCGCCGCTTTCACTCGAATTCTCCGGCGCGTTTTTGCCGCGACTTTCCGCGCGTACGCTCCGTCGACGCCGCGCGTCCCGACGAGGGCAAGCAGCGTCGCGCCGGCAAAAACGACACCCATTGAAAAGGGGGCAGGATTCGGGCGCAGGAGCGATCGAGCAGCTGCCAGAATTCGGATCCCGATCTCCGGAGGGCCGCGTAAACGCGCGCATCAGGGACTCGTTCCCTCGGTTCGAGTCTGGAACGCAGAAGGAGGAAAGAGGAAGGAAAGGTCGGCGGGCAGAAGAGCGGCGCGGCGGAGCGAGGAGGATCGCGGAGGGGTTGGGACGGGATGAAACGGGATGGAACGGGTGGCCGCGTGGAACAGCGGTCTGGCCAGTTGATTACGATGCCGAAACGAGTGGCGGGCCATCTCTCCAACCAGTTTCGGACAGTGTCTTCGAAGGTTCGAAAGGCCTGCGTAGCCTCGCGCGGAGACGAACGGAGCAAACGGCCCGCTGCTGGACGAGGAAGGTAAGGAAACGAGAGGAGAGCCAGGGAGAGCCAGGAAGAGAGGCGCAAGAAGAGACGGAGGAGGCGACAGCCGAGCTTAAGTTTCGGTTTCGTTCGTTTCGCGCCTGCTCCGCGTCGAACGGGAGCCGAGAGTGAGCGCCGGGTCGAGCGGGACAGAGATCGACGCGAAGAGGGACGAGGAAGGTCGTCGCGACGCGACTAGAACGAGACGGCTTACCCCGAGGGAGAGAGAGAGTAGACGAGCAGGGTAAAGGGGAAGAAGGAGCAAGAAGGAAAAGCGAGTAGAGGAGGCGGGCAGAGGAGGTCGAGGAGGACGGGGAGCGCTGTCGAGAGAGAAAGAGCGAGAACGTGCGCTAACCAGGGGTGAAGAGAGAGGTGGCTGCCGAGGCGAACAGACTTCACCGGCGCTCTGCTCCCAATAACGACTCTCGCCCTCGGTCAGTCGCGCGCGAACCGCGGAGCCGCGAGCATCTTTCCGTTTCTCTCTCGCTCAGCACGTCGGGATCGCTGTGTTCGGAGGCGCGTGCACGTGTGCGAGAACAGGGGACGTGGATCGAGCGAGGGAGCAAGTGGAAAACTTGGCGCGGGTCTGAAGTCGACCCGAACGAGGAACACCGGTCAGAAGCGTCGGCGTCGTGCGACGATCGCGACAGGTGAACCGATTCATCGAGACCGGGATCTTGCTCGTCATCGCGGTACTGCAGAGGATACGTTCCTACGAAACGTCGAGGAGCACGATGGAAGTAGTCTCGATCGGTGTACGAGAGATCGACTAGGGCGAGAAGTAATCGAATTTGACCGTGGTTCAGGGGTCAGAGGGAGGAACGATCGCGAGCGATCGCACTCGTTTTCGGGGTTATCTCATGGTGGAATTGTCGCGGTATCGACGTGGTAATCGCGTCGCGAGTGGTGCTGGTCGCATCCGGAGATACGTGCAGCTGGTGACCGAGTGAGAGAAGAGCGGAAAGCGGTCAAGTGACAAGCAGCAACGAACGCGTGGTATATAAAAGTGCGAACTGGTGGAGCGACCGAGCGAGTTACACCGGGCGGTGCGAGGCTGCCAGTGGCGCGCGGACCAAGAAGAAGACGACGAAGAAGAAGAAGAGGAAGAAGAGGGAGCACACACACCGTAAAGGACAACGCTGTTGCTATTTTCGAGCCCGCCAAATATCTTGGAGCACGGTGCCGTGCTCGCTGCTGTCTGCGCTGGCCCTGCTACGCTCTTTCTTCGGCCGCGCGTCCACGTTCCTCCAAAGCGCACCGATTCTGCGCCGATGACGCATGGCCCTGACCAAACAGGGAGACAGAGAGAGACGGTGCACGCGAAAGAGAGGAGAGGCTGCGCCAGAACGAGCGAGACGGGACGACGTATGACAGGTACGTTTCGACTTCTTGCCTTTTTGCAAAAGCACGCCGCGATCTCTTGACCTACGACGTATCTGTGCCGTGACCGTGAGCGTTCACGAGTCTCCACGATACTGGACGTTCACGCCTTTACGACCGCCGAGATCGCTGCCCTACCATAACTTCGACCCCTTTTGTTGTTCCATGTAATTGCCGACTGCAGGGGTTGTTTTGGTAGACTATAACCTACGCCGCATCCCCTCGCGCTGCTCCAAATAACTGCTCGTGCTGGGACGCTGCCGTGTTTCGCTGCTCGATACCTGACCATGCTTCCTCTCTTTTCATTCTCTCTGCTCGCTGTTAGGGTTCTTTCGTTATTTCCGATAGCTAACCGTTCGTAATCTGTTTGATCCTGCGTGCTGGCTATCGTTTCGTTATTTGAACTGTGATGTTTGCGTCATTTTTGTCATTCGGAGTAACTACTGATCAAACTCCTAAAACGCATTATTCATATTGTTCTCCTGGCTGAGAAGATTCATCAGAATAGAGGTAGATTTTGTGAACCTTGAATTTCAATTTTTAGACTGTCTGGGCAAAAGATTATGTTAAAATAGAAATTATCTTTACCGTTTGATCAATGATGCCTTTTGTTTCAAAGTCAACCGTTGAAATTTCGCTGCAGAGTGAAGGTTCACGACCGTTATCAACAATTTATACTCCATTTCTCGCCGTTTCCAAAACACCTGGTGTTACAGGTGTTTGGAATACGTTCTATAATAAGCAGCGTTGAAACGCATCGCGTTTCACGCTCGATTCCTTGAAGCTATTTACCCGCCACGATACGAGATCCATCGTTCTTCGTTATGCTTGATGTAAGAGAAACATCAAGATTTCCTTGCGCTTTTCTTCGTTTTAACGAGCGAAATCACGTTGCGACATCTGGATCGGCGTTATCTCGAGGAAACAACTGCGATAATCTTTTCGAATATCGTGCAAACGTTTTTGAAACGCAGAACCCACGAAAAACTGGTATCTCGCGATCGCGAATTGTCAGACTCGATGGCTGACCGCCGCAGTGAAAACAGACGTGCATGGCAAGACACGGTATTGATCAAGGATACGAATTTTTCAGTTTCGCGCGTCGATTGCCGCAGTGGGAACGTGGTCGGAGATATTGACATTTTGATTATTAACGCGTGGTTATTAAGCGTGGTCACTGGTGATCAGGAAAGAAATAAAAGTCGAAGATGAAATTATTTCGAATTCTTGATTTCTTAGACTTTTCGCAGATTTTTAATAAAGAAATCATACGAGATGGCGAATGATACGAAAAGAAGCTGTACGATACAGAGATACAGAGACAGAGATTAGTTTGTTTCTCGACTGGTAGTCTGCTCATCGTAATACACGCGTGGCAGGGATATTTATGTAATACGCGACATGCAAATGAATACATTGTTTGCCCGTTTGTCAGCGATAAGATACACAAAGCGAGGTTTCGTACAACGATTTCTGTGCCGCTTTTATTACAGCGACACGACGCCTGCTTGTAGATGCAGAAAACCGGCAAACAAATATGTGTGTTGTGTGGCGGACGGGTTATCACGTTTTTTTCTTTCCCTCTATCCCTCTCTCTCATTTTAAATGAAACGCCACGGCAGAAAAACAGCAATACTATCATCGAACCGGCTCGTCAACTACAGTCGACAGGCGCCAAATGCTTATAATTTCAGTGTTGATCAGCCACACGCATGAACCTGATAAATTTTCCAAGGCGGTGCTGTGATGCGTAAATTATTTCTACGGTAAGCGATCGGTCTGACGTTTCGCGGAGCCTAATTAGGAAAACAAAGAGTTTAAATTAGAATGTTTCATGAATGTTGCCTACAAAATCTGCAGAGTTCCACTAAGTTAACCACCGAAAATAACATTGCGCATATTTATCCGGTAACAATGTTATCGGGAACGATCGATTCTCAGCCTTTAAGGGTTAAATTTGTCGAGAATGCTAAAGATTAGCGATTCTCGGAGAAGCATAAGATCAACGATAATGAATCGAGGATTCGTTCGTGGTTCATAATCGATATTCGGTACGAAGCCTCGCTATCGATAATGCATCTCGTGCAACAGGTGAGAGGGCACGCGTCAAATTCACCACCAGTCTTTCCACTTTCGCGCACCGATGCATCCATGAGTCACGTTCCCTGCACTAAGTTGCAGCTTCGAAGGCCTTTGAGGCGGGTTGCAACGATGCTCGACGCCAGGGACAGATACCGTTAGCCACATCGTCTGTAGCCTTCGTGTGAACTCTCCTTTCAAAATTTCCATTTCAATTATCTGCTTTTTCCCTTTTCAACCATTATTATATTCCTCGCAACGAAGCTGAGAAAGGTTGTGTACCTGCCGTTTATGTTAACGAGCCTGAACCTTTTCCGTGATTTATGTTAACGCCACAATTTTCCTTAATCCTATCCCTTTTTTTCGTCGTCGCAGTTTTACGATCTCGAAGATTCCTCGGTAAAAATACATTTTTTGTCCCGTCCCCGAGCAGAGAAAGCGTTTACGAAGTTACAAAAATCTGGAAGCACAGTGTGTTCCATAAGTTTCGCAGCTGGGAAACCGGAGATGAGTCTGGCCGATTCCACGCGATCATTGATCGTTAACTTTTTTTGGCTGTCGATGATCAAAGCTGAACGACGCGGTGGCCGCGCGTAAATCGACTTTAAATCGCAATAAACCGCGCAAAAACGGCTGCAGCGGATTTGCCTCGCGTTCGCGCGCGCGCGCGTTCACTTTCGACCGCAAAAAGAGAAAAAAGCTTGAAAAACTGATCCTCCCTGTCCCACTTTAGCCTACGGCCTTCCACGTTGTTTCGAAAATGTTTCCACTTCCTTTTTGGTTCCTTTAATTCTGACTTACGTTCCTTTGTCGTGCGCCTGGCAGCAACGTTTCGCGTTTATAGCTTGAATATTTCCAAACAACACGGTTTCACGCTTCCTCCAAGTCTTTTGAAGAGACCGCTGTGCAACTTCATCTTCGGTTAATAAGCAATTTTGATGAGCAAACGAAGAAAAATTCAGTGTTTTGCATTGTTGCTTCTTTCGAATCAATTTCTTTTTCCTTCTTTTTGTTCGTTGTGTTTTGCAAGCCAAGTTGCTGCAATCGTTTTGAAGAGATCACTGTGCAACTTCATCTTCGGTTAATTTCGATCAGCAAACAAGGAAAAATTCAGTGTTTCGCATTGTTGCTTCTTTCGAATCAATTTCTTTTTCCTTCTTTTCGTTCGTTGCGTTTTGCAAGCCGAGTTGCTGCAATCGTTTTGAAGCGACCTGTACACGAAAAGCACGGTAAAAACCGGCGTGCGTAATAATACACGCAAAATGCGGCATTAATCACACGCGGCACAGGTAATCGCTAGATACTCGTAGACCCGCGGACTTTTTCTCCGCTCGATCATCAATCCGACTAGACGAGGCGTTTTATTGAATTTCAAGACCGCGTATGATCGATGATCACGAGCGGCGGGTAAACATCGTCGTGTAGCAAGTGGTAACAGTCATTATTATTACACTGTCATTGCCGGTCGCTGCCAGTCATTTGCATGGTCACGCGACCTGCTGCAATTTCGATTATTGATCCTCTAACTTTTATCCTTCGTTTTTACCGTGTGGCGTTTGTCCACGCGTAATTGTCCATGTTTGTATGGGTTAAAAATTGCAAAATATAAACAACGAGGAGAGATATTAGGTTCACAGTGGTATCGGTTCAGGTATCAGTATGTTTATTTTTATCCTCGAGTATCCTTATCCCATTGCAAGGAACGGTTCAAGTTCTCCCGCTAAATTGTCAGACAGAAAATATGCGATACTAGTGTTGGCTAATAGTGGACATTGAGAATCGCGCGTGCCATTCGTGACCCTGCGACCGCGCGTTCCTACCATCATCTTCTGCTTTTCTTCTGGACTTGCCTAACCTTTCCTTCAACGTACGTTGGTCTCTCTTCTACGCGGGCAGTCGCTAATTAGTCGCTTAAGTAACACGTGCTTGATTCATTAACTCGCGGTTTTGCCGACAGCTATACTTTCGAATAAATTTTGATCCTTTACGTATTCCTCTTCCTTTTCCGAAGATTTCTCCAAAACCTGAATTATCTTTGCTTTTGCGTGCTTTCTCCTCTTCTTCCATTTTTAATCTGGGCGATATCGCGATATCTGCCGGTATATTTGTGCTACGATAAGACTCCAGGACGCCGTGGCTCAGTTTGCCCAAGGGGGTCGACGCCGTTGGAAAACCTTGTGATGACGCTTTTCTACGTTGCTTGATCCTTTAATTATACGAACGTAATATTTTATTTAAAAGATTTTATATAATTGTTACAAAGTTTACAAACATTTGGAACTTGACCGATTTAACTCATTGTTTCACTCACAAATACATACGATTAAATATTGTAAAAATTGTCGATGCATTTGAATTATTGATGTTACTAGTAATACTTGATGTTACCGATGAAACAATCCTTACGCCACATAATTGTAATGTCCTCGAATACGTTGCTGTGAATGATGAGAATAAAATTTGTATTCTCGGAAATAATTTGTACCATAATTTTGTCGGTGAACAAACTTGCACTATAAGTTTCTTTAAGTTACTCTACATGCACCCTTCATTCTATTCCACAAATTTTTCAAACACAGAATTCCACGTTTCATTATTGTATCAACTTAAACTCTTGACTGAAACTGGGTTTTAGTAATTTTTTAAATCCGACATCTGTGTAAACGTATAACACTGAAACCCGTTTCAAGAAACAGTTTCATCGTCGATGACTCGAAAAGTTCTCGTTATATTTCAAGCTATTTGATAGTCGAATCAAACCATCGAACTTTATGAAAGAGATAAAATTTGGTGAAGATGAAAGAAAATGTGGAGCGAGGAGGGAGAGCGGGTGGGTCGGATTCAGCCATTTTTGCGACACCAATAATTATATCTTATCTGCCTCGACCCGTGGCCTCGAGAACGCGATGCGTTCGTCTGCCTCGGCTTTTAAAGAAAAATATGTAGCTGTCCGTTCGTGAGGATGAAGCTACAGGACGTGAGATCAGCTTAACATTGGTTTTGTTCGATATACGTGTACATGTTTTGCAACAACGTGCCCGACTTGCAGAATCACTTTACAACTCTGAAAATCAGATTTCAGGTTAATCTTCGTTGACAGCTTTTATTTCTAACAATTTTCTAAATTTCTAAATTCCCAAATTCTGAAATTTCAGTTCTTTAATTCTGAAGTTTGCAAATATCGCAAGCACGATAAATTCTTGACATCGCGAGTCGAATCGAAGATGGAAATCTGGTTTAGCAAATGAATCATTAAATTCCGTGTGTTCTGAAAGGATTGATGGGTTCCTCAGCAAGTTAATGGATTGAAATTTCTTATGAAATCGATTAGTGGATGTTGCAATAACTTCTTGCTTTCTTCGACGGACCTCTTTTTTCGATTTCGAGCACTCGAAGCATCTGTTGAAGCATCGGATGCTGCATAAATGTAGATGGAAACGGAAAAATCGATTACCTCAAGGCTGCTACGGTCCCTACGTCGTGCCCTTAAGAGGATCGTAGAGGCTTAAGCGTTTACTGGATTTAATGTATGTAGATGGCTGTTTAATAAATATACGATCGCGTTTAAAGCTGTTACCTTGCCGAGCTAACTTGAACGTTCGAATAGACAGTAATAATATTACGGTATAAATAGGATTCTAAGAACTTTATTTGAGTGGGAAGAAAAAGATATTAAATAATGATCTCGGAAAATATTGAGGTGAAATCAAAAATTGAGGGTTTATTAGGTATAAATCGTAGGTTATCCTGGTTCGAAATGCAGAAAGCGTCAACGTCGAGGCCCGTTCTCTTCAAAAGCAATTGCTGCGGTGCAATTGGTTCAAATGGCATTGCATGGTGCGCGGTGTTATAAAATAGAGTTACGTGGACTCTTCTTCATAAAGTACATTTGCTAACAATAACAATTGCATTTACTTTCGTCAGTTGCTATATCATCCTTTCGAAAGTTTCTAGGAGCGTATTACTTGGAATTTTTAACTCCACTTCGATATGGCTGGTACAATTTTACAAATTTTTGCTGGACAATTAAATCCAAATCCGATAACAATCGCAATGCTTTCGTCAATTATTTAATAAATTTCGCTTTGAGTCCCTCTGGCCTTAGAATTCGACTTTCCATTGGAAAGCGCTCAATTTCGAAAACTCGTTTCGAAATTTATTGTTTTTCGACATCCTGCGTGCAGTAGTCCATACAAAAATACCGTCTGAATTTTTTGATTCTGATAGATCCAATTTACAAACATAACGTAGATTTTTCTACGGAATTTCCATAATTTTTTCTTAATGAAAGATATCGAAGAGCTTCGAGCCGGAGGAAGATAAGACTCCCAGGAGAAAAGGGGGTGGATTTCGCGATATTAAAAATAACGTCAGAATGCGCGCAACTGTTTGACCCAGTTCGAACAGCGAGGGATATCGATTTTAGTGGCAGGTATCGTCGGGATTAATATTAGACCGCGTGCTGAAAATAGGTGAACGCTGCAACACTGTTGCTGCACTTCTTATCGAGCAACTTTGATCATCGCTGTAAGTGTCTCTTGAAAAATATCGAGCTTATTGGTTTAAATTTAACCCCTCATGACGTACATCAAATTATTTTACTCACCAAAACTTTTATTTGTCCTTTGGTGCACATGAAACGAATTCCTTCAACATTATTACTGTCTGACATAAAGGTCGGATTTAACTGCTAATTAGTTGAAAATGAACCAAGAAGTTTGGTCACAATGGCTGCCTTGGATATCGGGGTTTAATCGCAATCTACGAACATAAAGTTTGTTAATGTCATTTTGACGTTGTAAAGTTGATAAAGAGTCACCGTGTATATAGGGAACGAAGTCAATGATACACTTTTCCACTTTCTCCGCGACCGAGATTACACGAAGCCTTGGGTAGAACACCGCGAGATAAAACTCACCTTCGTTCTGCTCTTGTGCACGGTGCTCAATCGATGCCAGTCCTTATCGAGAAATTTCACATAAATCAAATCTGTCCTATTTAGCGTTTCCCGCCACCTGTACCATTTTTTAACCTTGCTATCAAGCTTCTTATTATTCAAAAACTGACGAGGATTGCGTGATTGGACTTTTAGCAGATTACCTCATGTACTCATACTCAGACAGGTTTCTGGAGAAGTTAACCGGAAGTCTGTTAGAATATTTGGGTTCATGATTATTATGGAGGTCCAAATATATGACCTACTGTGTCTTAATTCTTGTACATCCGTTTGTGGATGAAATTTTGACTGTTTAGAATAAGTGTAGCAAAGAAAATAGAATTGTCTATAAACGTTATAGCAACGTGAACTCTGAACTTCTGTTTGACAGCGTAACATCTCGAAAGCGATATGTCAGACTGGAATCGATTAAGCTATCCCCGCAAATTGGGTCGAGCAGAGATCCATCGAGACCTATTATCCGCGTTCTGGTCTCGAACAAACGATCGATAAGGTTCTGGCCGGTTTGCATGAGAACCACTGCGTGTTCCCATTTCTCCTTTCAGCGGTCGGTCGGTCGCTCGATCCGCGGTTGTATAACAGCAATGAAAGTACTCGGACAGGCAACCGGCAACGTCACGTCTCTGTTCACGCTAACTACCTTGTGATAGTCGTTCTAGCTGCCAGTGTGCTTGCTTGTTCGCGATCTTGCCATGTTCCCATTTAACCCTTTGATCGTTGACTGAAAATCTGATTCGCCACGGGCGTCTCTTTTCTCCAGCGATATAAGTCTAACATTCAGTGTTCGAATCGCGTTCGGTATCTGTTAAACGCGTCGACGATTGTTAATTGCCGCAGGTTAGCGTTTTGAAATAATAGAAAATTGTTCGCGATCGATGTTGCAGAATATTGCTTTTATCTTATCAACGCAATCACCGCGTAAAAACGTGTTTGGATTGCTCGTTATCAAGAGGATTTTGCCGCGTGAAAGTGCATTGTACGATAGAACGTCTCCGACGAATCGATGCTCACGATTTGGGTCAATATTTTTTAGCGTGACGCTCAATTGCCGTCGCTTTGACATCGTTATTAATCGCGTGCTTGTTTCTCGAGCTGATACGGGTCGAGGAAGGCTGAAGCGTTCGTTTTTGCTCCTCGAGCCGGAGAAATCTTTTTGGAAAAGATCTTTCGTCGCTACGCGATTCATTAAGGCTAATCAGCGAATGAACTCGAATGGAAACATTTCGCTAAGATATGATTCTTGTTTTTCTCCGTGCCAACGATCGATCCATCGACCTCGCGAACCGATGACTAAGGTCAAGCGCGTATTTTGCACTCGCGATTTTCTTTCCAGAGACCTTTTCTTTATCGTACTCTATTTAAAACTCTACGTTTCAGTATTATGATAAACACGTGTCAAATTTCGTTGCTTACCTTGAATTTTAATGTCTTAATAATTGTATGCAGGGTTTACGGGGTAAAGAAGGTGATGCATTCTATCGGTACACATCGCGATTAAGGCCATGGCCGAAAGAAACGGCACGCTTCTAAACGCGGACAAGTTAAATACTTCTGATCTAGCCACTTATCGAAGTTGCGTGGAAAACCCTTCGATCGTTCTTAACCCCATGCCTTATAACCACCAATCACGCTCGTGTCACGGGTCACGGTCTACGTGTGACGTAATAATAAATCGTATGTATGTCAGGTTTTAATTTAAAGCGATAATCGTGTACTCGATAATTAAAATTCACAGTAAGCAGCAGACCCGACGATTCCTATAATTTTTATCGAAATTTCTTAAATCACTATTTCATAATTCTGTGTACCACGTGTAGCCTTTGACAATACAACCAAAATTAACCGTATTCGTGTCCTCAATAATTCCCGTTCAGAACAAACTGAAATTCGCGAACGATTTCTTATTTAGTTTATCGAAATCCCGTCTGATCAGCCGTCTGTTTCCAGCGATATTTTCGGCGACGCTAAAAGGTTTCGTTCGATATCGCGATATTTAAAGTTAGGAAAATTCTGTCGTGGCTCGAGTTTTCGGGGAGAAGCGTTTCCGTGATATTTTTACGATCGAAAAGTTTTTCCCCTTCCAGTCTGTAGGTCGTTTATTTGCGTGCTTCGTTGCACATTCGTCATGTCCATGAAAACTCCGATGCCGAATAAGAGTCCCAAAAATTGATTTTCCTTTTTCTGTCTTCTGAAGCGGTTAACGTTGGAAATAATTTGAGAGCGCTTCTGTACACCGATGGAAAGTTCGAAAACGTTACGAAACGCGAACAAAAGAGACAACCAAAGTGAAACGACGGATCCGATAGAGCATCCACGAAAAGAAAACCCACACGAATTTCAGCGTACGAACGTACAAACATATGTATGTCACGAAACAGTTCCCACGTGATACCATCCCACGCAGTTGGAAAAAAAATGTTCCTCCGAGAAACACGACCGCGTAAAAGTTCAACGAACAAAGTTGTCCTAGAACACATCGAGCTCAAAATACACCGTCTGCCCTTTACAATGGGAAATTTTCGTTTCGGGAAATCACGTGACAAAGTTGTGGCTATAATAAAAGCGTTCAAGCTTAAAATACACCGTGCAATGAAAAGCACGATGGAAAACGTAAAAGTCAGCGGAAATGGGCATCTACGTTGGCTGCTTTAAGTGCATCATTTTTGCAAAAGTAGGGTAAAAATAATGAGACATTTCAGTATATATTTTATTAGGTAATTGTACAATTCACTTCTGCAACTTCACGTCACTACTCAGTATGATGTATTTTGAAACAGTGCAGTACTGCATCATTATATATTTAAAGGTTGAAGTAAAAATATTTTTGCTATTTCTATTTGGAGGCACTGCAGAAATTCAGTCGAGCAGAGGTGTGGATGTAGAGCTGGATGTGGAGGTATTCTTGAATTTACTTCACAAATTCTCAAGTGCCCAGATAGAAATGTCTAAGTTTGTGAACGTGGAAATTTTGAACTTGTTCAAAGTGTAGTCGTAGGAGTGGAGGTGTGGATGTAGAACTTCATGGGTATTCTCGAATTTACTTCAAAAATTCTCAAGTACACAGGTTGTCAAATGTCTAAGTTTGTAAATGTGGAAATTTTGTAGTTGTCCAAAGTATTCAGTCGAGGAGCAGAGGTGTGGATGTAGAGCTAGATATGGAGGTATTCTTGAATTTACTTCACAAATTCTCAAGTACCCAGGTTGTCAAATGTCTAAGTTTGTAAATGTGGAAATTTTGTAGTTGTCCAAAGTATTCAGTCGAGGAGCAGAGGTGTGGATGTAGAGCTAGATATGGAGGTATTCTTGAATTTACTTCACAAATTCTCAAGTACCCAGATTGAAATGTCTATGTTTGTGAACGTGGAAATTTTGAACTTGTTCAAAGTGTAGTCGTAGGAGTGCAGGTGTGGATGTAGAACTTCATAGGTATTCTCGAATTTACTTCAAAAATTCTCAAGTACCCAGATTGAAATGTCTAAGTTTGTGAATGTGGAAATTTTGAACTTGTTCAAAATATAATTGCAGGAGTGGAGATGTGGATGTAGAGTTGGATGTGGAGGTATTCTCGAATTTACTTCACAAATTCTCAAGTACCCAGATTGAAATGTCTAAGTTTGTAAACGTGGAAATTTTGAACTTGTTCAAAGTATTCAGAGTAGAGATGTGGATGTAGAACTAGATGTGGAGGTATTCTCGAATTAACAAATTCTCAAGTACAAATTGTGAAGTATAAGCGTCTAAGTTTGAAAAGGTGGAAATTTTGAAATGGTCCAAGTGTACGTAGGTGGTATTTTGCGAAAATGCCGAAGGAAGGTGAACCATGACACGGCGAAGCGTTGGAGCAAGTGGAAGGTGGACACGCCTCGACGCGACGGTCCCCCGTTTTCGTCCAAGGATCGTTCTCCGAAATTTCGTGAGACGCCAGTGGATTCGTCGGTGTTCGAGAGGAGAGACACGGGTTTACGTATGCGGAATACGTCTCGGCGTCGCCGTCGGCGGGCGAGTTGCCATACGAAGGTCTTCACGACGTTGTTTTCGGCAGCCGTAAGGGGGATCCTCGTAGCGACCGTAGGAGGGAGAATGGAACGACTAAAATCGCGTGGTTGTGTGCTCACAATGTGCCTCGAAGAAAGAACTATCGGTTTCCTTTTTCTGTCTCTCTTTTTATTTCGTTTTCCACCTTCGTCTCTTCAGCTTTCCCCCGGCATCTTTTTTTCCGCCTACTTTTTCTAGCTCGTCCCCTTTTTCAATCTCTCGCTCCCTCTTCAGCTCTTCCTCACTCGCGCCTACACACGCACGCGTGTCCCTGGCACGTGTGTCGCATCTTTGTTTTCCGTCTCTTTTTCTCGGCCGCCCGGTTTTTTTCGTGGTTGTTTTCTCGCCTTGTTTTTCTTCGACTCTTCCGTCGCCGTTTCCTTCCTTCGACCGATTTATCCACCTCACGTTTCCCGTTCCATTCGATGCCCCTGGACACGCGTCCGTTTAAATATCAGCTGAGGCTCCCTTTGTGACCCTGCCCTTTTCCTGGACGTTTTTCGAACTTCCTTTTGTCCAAGATCACTGAAAGCTGAGAGGACACGTGGGTCGTAGACAAAGACTCTGGAATTGCTTTTAATTCATGGAAGAATAAACAGAAATTTTTTAATAAAAAGAGTGAGGTTATTTTTCGACGGTACTTAAGGTTAACCCTTTGCACTCCTATGTCGACATCCTTGTCTTGGATCTTATAAATAATTAAGATAAACAGCTCGAATATTTTCATTTATTTACTACTAATAAGAAAAATATATTTGTCGCATACTCCATTTGATTTATTTCGTAAATGAAGAAGGTAGGTAAAATGAAGTGCAAAGGGTTAATCGTGGAGCACCGGTAAAAAGCGAATAGCAAAGGGGAAGTCGAAGAATAATGCACCCCGTGACCAGGTCGAAGATACCCTTATCGAGAAATTTCGATCCTCCCCTCGTGACTTCCTCTGCCGTCCAATAAACACGACTTCTCTTTCTCTCCGATGTTAGCCGTCGACCGGCGTCTCCGTCCCGCGTGTTGTGTCACTCTTCGTCGTCCGGTTGGAGCGTGTTGGCCGGAGCGTTGCTCGCCACGAAGGGGCCAAATAACTCCGAGGGGTAAACGACTTCCACGCGTGACGGTGCCTCGATGAAGCGCCGTGCGTGCCGGTAGAAGAGACAGGTTCGGCCGGCCGGGCATCCGGCAAACTCAGGCTGATTCGGCCACGGAACGACGTTCCAGGCTCGTTCGAGG
This sequence comes from Megachile willughbiella, assembly GCA_945859595.2. Lineage (NCBI taxonomy): Eukaryota > Metazoa > Arthropoda > Insecta > Hymenoptera > Megachilidae > Megachile > Megachile willughbiella. Next base: position 9,802,338 of record OX243807.1, read on the forward strand.
AGCCATCGTTGCCGATACAAACCTCTGCCAACGCTCGGTACCGATTACTCGAAAACTTCACCTCCGTTATACCACTAAAAATATTTCCAATTCTCACTTTGCAATTATTGCTCTTCACAGGCATTACAGTTTCTTTTATAACATTCTCACATTCTTCAGAAGGCTTTTGATTTTGATACGGACTCTTATTTTCGTTATAAGCTTGGATCAGTATTTTTCAGCGATCTCGTTTGAACATTGTTACCCTTAGACTATAATTTTCTTGGCAGGTCATGCACAAATAACCACAATGCGAAGACGAGTAGAAAGTTAAGCACGAGTTGTATTCATCCTTATGAAGATAAGTAAGATTGAACCCAAAAGTTGTGTTGAAAGAGACTTCACACGTGAACTGTAGTGTGCGTCACGAGTGTGTCACGATATTGTAGGTTAAGGGATAAGGTGTAGGGATTAGATTAGCCATTAGGATCCTTAGAATATTTCAACGCTGGAGTGTACTAGGGCACCCAGATACATTGGAGTTAGAATGTACCTGTGCTACAATCTTAAACTAGCGCTGGAGTAGCTACGGAGTTGCTAGCGTTAGGCTAGATTAAAATTCTAACAAGTTCTAAAGATTCTAAAATTGATGGTATTTATCTTCGAAGATTGCAGCATCTTCAGTTAACGACCCAGTAACGTATCTCGCTATTAAAAATTCGAAGCGAACGATTAAAAAGTAAAATGTTTTTAGGTCGCTTCCCGGGAACGACGTCGACGACGGTCTTTTCTAATTTATTCAAGATTACGGAAGAGAGGGTATGCAACAGTTTTCCCTATTAATTCGTACGGTTTGATCGGATCGGCCGCGTAGGCGGTTCACGGTTGCTCGATTCCTTGGCTCGACGACGAAATACGAGATACCGGTCGTTCTTCGGATTCCAGTGTCTCATAAATGTCTGTTAGTCCCCGAACGAGAAGAGGCTTTCAATCCGACCGCCGTTCCACTTTCTGCTTTTACCGTGCTTTTCGACGCTCGCTTTCTTCCTGCTGTCTCGTAATGCTTGCCATCTACGATATTTGCTGCAAACTTCCTGGAATGTTCCAGTTATCGATAACGCTTTTCGAATCGATTCCCGTTGGGAACAGTTTGAAAATATTCAAATATCCTTCAGGCATCGGAAACGTTTCGTTAAGAGAAATATTAGGAATCAAGTTGACTCGTTAATTCAAGATACCTTCGGGTCTTGCTAGAATCTTCAGAATCGAGCTCGGTTTGTACTAATAAAATCGTGTCAAGTCCAGCGATTACGACAGATTTCGAAGCATTCGATCTAGATTCTGTCGAAACATCGACCCTGTGCATCAATGAAACACCGTGTTCGAATGGAGCTCGAGGATCCCGTGCGTGGGTGGTGTGTCGTTTATTCCACAGACGGAAGTGGGTCATAGCAGACACCGTACACTCGCGAATGAATAGGGGATGGAAAAATATGCATCCGTGTGCAGGTTGCAGCCAGGTAAACCGTGCATCCCCTCGCGTATCCCCTTTTTTTCTTAGCCGTGTATTATTTCTGAGCGCGTTCAACACCGTTTCTGCTCTCGGCTTCTCGCGACCTAGCTTCACTTCTTCAACTCTATCTTTTCTTCGCGTTAAAATTAACGCGTTTAGCCCCACATTTAATCGGATAAAGAACGGGGTTCTTAAGTTGCTGGCTGACCATGTATGGCTGGTTTCACTGCGAACACGTTCACGTTCGAATATTCTTTTGACGTATGCTAACCCCTTAAAATACAATTTTCTGGGCAGGTGCCTCACCCTAAGGGTATTTAGCGATCCTTGACTATGCAGTATCCCAACTGCAGTGATTCAGAAACATCGATAGAATCGTGTTTGCTTCACACGAATTACCCAAAATGGTGGAGTGATTGGATAATACATGTATCGAAAATCAAAGACTGTTATTAGATGTAATTATATTTGATCCTCGGTGTTTCCGGCGTATTAACCTTCCCTAGCAGTTAAGATAATTAGCCAGAATCATCCTTTTGTCCCGAGGTTCGTCAGGCACGCGTTCACCGACCGCACGTGTAATCCGAACAGAGCTGGCGAGTTTTTGACGTCATTTCGCAAACATTTGCGCAGTTTGAACGGCCTGTTATTTCGCATACGATTCTGCTTTTCCCCTCTCGGCCTCGTCCCACCTTTCCCTCTCTCTCGCTCTTTCCGCGTCAAGTCGCAACACTCGTTCGGAAGAGCAACTTTCGACGCGAGGTGATTCGCCTTTTTCGGGGCCTGGCAGCGGGACCCGCGGGTGCGCCTCTTCTTCAACGGCCCCTCTAATCGCGAATTCGAGACGGCTCGCACTTTCACTCGCTTCGTTCCCCGTTTTTTGCCTCTTTTGCCTGGCTTTTTTCATTTTTTTCGGCGACACGCGTTTCGATTCGGGAATGCGCGAACGCGACGAGGAATATCGAGTGTGGACATATCTGTCTACGAGATGTGACAATACTTTCGAAGAAAACTGTAAAATTAAGTCTGATAAATCATTTAAAATAACTTGGTATATGCACAAATTCGAAATGGTATTAATGGCATAGTGAAATTGCATAGGGCCCCTTAGGTCCTAAGTGTAATTGCGGAAGGGCTTCTACAGTCCTATGATACTAAATATAAAATATCGTCAGGGAAAAACACAGCAAGATTTATCGGCGTGCAAAAGGTCGATAAAGCTGTAGACCGTCGAGTAGCTGTTGTCAGTAGAGTCTAACGACGTCGGACGTACGAAGGACGCAGAAAAGAGGAACGTTCCCCGGACGTCATTGATCGTCGACAGGGAAATCCAGGCGAAGTTAGCCTGTACGAGGCAAGCTGCACATGCGTGCCGCGTTTCAAGATGTTTGCACGTGCGTCAAGAGCGACGACGTCGACGGTGTCACGTTGACCCAGTTGACGGGGGCTGCAAGCTCTCTCTCTCCGGTGCAACGATTCCCTGTGCTTGCGAGCCGATGCACGTGCGCCAGCCATCGTAACAGCCGAACACGGTCAATCTCGACCCATCTAAAAATACCCTAGTCGTTGCTCCTGTTTTCCATTGAACCGTTTGTGGGCTCGATCGATCTTCGATTCCATTCACGTGTTTCTACGCGATCGGTTCCATTTTTAACCCTGTCCCAAAGATCTTTCGATCTCGTTTATTTTTGACACTTACGAGAGGAATGTTCGAGCTTAATGGCAGATAGGAAGATAGTAAGCTGATCGAAGATACTTTCAGCGAATCAGTTCGCGAACCGTGACCGAATCGGCAATAAGTTTGCGTTAAAGTCGTAAGGTCACGCTCGACCGATTTCGAAGCGAAGTTTGCACGCGCGATGCACCGCGACTGAATCGCGAGAGCGGGTGGATAACCGTTTCAAGGTGAATTTATAGAAGACTTGGCCGGATTATTTGCGGATCCGAGGGAGCCAGCCACGAGTTTGTTTAGCTTGACAAGCGTTTCACGCTGCGATTGTACCCTCTCTCGATAAAAAATTAGATCGGGGATCTTGGATCTGAAAGACTACGTACAGCGACCAGATTGAAAAAGAAGAAAGCGAACGAATTTCAGGAGGGGCCGAATTCTTCGTTAATGCAAATTGATTGCTCGCGTTCGCGCGGCTGCTTTCCCTCTCGATTTCTCTTTTTTACTTTTAAAGCATAAAGCGACAATGTTCAAATACGTTATTGGTGAAAGGACCCGTTCGGTATGCAGCGTCGTTAAGATAATCGGCCGAATATCCTTGTGGCACTCCGCTCGTCTTCTCTGCGACGATAACGGCTCGCTTTCGTACGCCATTTGCGCAACGATCGTGGGACGATCTCTCGGCAATCGAAATATATTTTTGCTCCTTCGAGTAGCTCGGTGTTTCCGTGTTCTGCCGCGAAACGAGACGCGTAAGAAATCGTAGCCAGACTCTCCTAGGTCTTTCATTGATTCTACCAGTGTTTTCTCTCTCTCTTTCGCTGATAATGCTTTATGCGTCGAACACTTTTATGGACTTCGTTCGCACGATCATAAACGCGATTCCGTGCTCGTAAATGTTAGTCATGCATCTTAATGATCACCGATAATCTAACAATTACCGGTTTCTCCTATGTCTTCCGTTCTGTCTCTAGCCGGGATTGTCATTACCTTTTTCTACGATCCTGCATCCGTTACGAGCTTGGACAACACTAGAAATTTTCTCGAGATTTTAAGTTCCAAACGAGTCTCGCTCCGCGCGGAACAGGTAGTTACGAAGTTAAAACCCTATAATGCTGGAATTCATCGCGTTTGAGCTAGCGTAATCGGACCAGAGTTATCGGTTAACCGTGACGAATCAAAACTCTCGTTTATACGCGCGAATATTAATTATCACCGTTCTTATGGTTGCTTTTGAGAAACGCGATCGAGCTAAGAAATACTTCAAAGTTTGCTGCATATTCCAATAACTTACGGCACGAGACGTTTATTCTTGCCGTTCCCTCGTATCAACACGGCCCATTTCCCCGATTTTCAAGCATTTTCTCTGGACGGAAAGACGAGTCGTTCTCTCACGGATGAAGTCATTTACCGCGGAAGAGAGGCAGGCGCCGCAAGTGGATTCAATCGAGGAATATTGTTCGGCTCGGTGAGAATCGACGACGTCGATCCGGCCTTTATTGCGCTCCCGCTGCCCTCCTTTCGCGGGAATTTCGTTTCGTTGGCCCGATATCCGAGGGGAAAATCCGTGTCTACCGGAAAATTCATATCAAACCCCGGTTCAGCCGTATCTAGGCCAATGCACTCGAAATCTCTCTGCTGCACCGAAAACCGGTGCATTATATCCGCCGAAGGGTCGATGAAACAGAGACAAAAAGAGAGCCGGAACAGGGTGCGAAAGGGTCGTGGACAGAGCAGAAATGAGGTGCGTAGAGATCAAGAGGGGTTCGGAAAGAGAAATAAAAAAGAGGCAGGCAACAAAAAGGGATTCGGAGACAGAACGGGGGAAAAGGATGAATCGAGAAACAAAAGGGATACAGGTACGCAGCAAAAATGAGAACATTCGTGTCCCTTTTCCGAGCCTAAAAAATAGGTAAACGCGAAAATAAGTTGAAAAATCGCTGGAGAATTATCTCCGGGCGAGATCGAATCTAGGGAGTGCAACTAATTAATATTTACCCGGTAAAAGGGAGTTTAATAGGAAAAATGTCGGAAATTTATCGGGGAAGCGGATTAAAAAAGGTGGAAGAAGGAGGAAGGAGAGGAAAAGCCGCGGGCGAAGCAAAAAACGAAGACAGTCGGGTCAGAGGAGCGGAAAAAAGAGCGAGAAGGGAAGAGTAACCGGCCGCCCACGCTCGCGGAGTGTGCTTTGCTCGGTGCTTTTACTCGGGCGAAGCGCGATGTCGGCGAACCGTGTGTCCCAAAGTAGGTCAGGTCTCAATGGCGGTGCCGCAGAGCTGGTTACGTGTCTGTGTTCATGCGCGCACAACCGGCCAATGCACATGCAGCGGGCATGCAGCGGGCATGCATCGGTGCAACGTGCCGCTGCGCTCTTCTATCTTTGAACTATGCGCGCCGAACGTCGCGTCGGCTCTCTCGCGAGCGAACCCTCTTTTCCTGCTCTCCCCCTCGAGCCTTCTCCTCTTTCGCTGACGTTCTTCCTTCCCTCTTTTCCGGGACTGCTCGACCTCCTCTACCTACCCCTTCCTTCCCGGTTGTCCGTGATTTTCACTCGATCACCATCCAGCGAATCCCTGCGCCACGAAAACGAACGTTTCGGAAGGTGGTCTGCTCCAGTTCCTCCTTTCTCGCGACTTCGACCTGGTTTGCGAAACTCTGAATAATATGTCTTTCAACCGGGTATTCTGCCTCGACGGAGACTCGACAGCGAGCTTCTTGAAACAGCGGAAAGAAAGAAAAGGGGCTTTGATACGGTGCTGCAACGCGGATAGGTTAACACCGACAATATTTCCATTAATCGGCCGACTTTTATAGCTTAGGTTTTGAAAGAAAGCTATAAAAAGTGTTGGATCACTAACGTTGATATCGGAGGGTACCAACGCTAGTTACACCCCAGATATAATCTGAGCTGTATCGCTTAACCACTTGTCCAATCGTTTACTCGAATATAATAAACGGATACCTTACCAGAGGCGACGGTAAATTACCGATGAAATTTATCGAATGCCTTTGAATCTGATCGTGAGTGGTAATTCGAGCCGCAAAATTATTGAAATTACATAGTAGAGAAAGGGAAACCTACAGTTTTTGCGCGGTGCAAGATCGAGATTACGTATCTAATTCAATTGAAATTGACCGCGAGCAACAAAATGGAAGAGGCATAGGAAACCGGCGTCGAATTGCCACGCGGAAATTACTGTCGGGGGCCGAGGAATCTCTTCTAAACGACTTCCTTCAATGAAACGACGAAAGAACGACGAAGACGGGGCACGGGAGAAGGGGGGACAGGCTGGAGGGTGTCGATGAGAAGCAGCGGCAGCAGCAACAGTGGCTAGACCAGGTCATACCAATTTGTTTCATCAAGCAAAGTGTGTGTAATGCGTATGATGCAAGCCGTGTATGAAGCTGGGAGCGTACCGTGTAACGTTGTCCGTGCCTCTCGTGGTTTCTCGCACCTACGTGCTCGATATCTCGATTATCGAGCGTCCGAGTTCACCATGGGAATATGGGACATTCCGCAGCTGCGTACCTGCTGCTCTCCGTAGCTTCGAGACACTGAGGTCATCCGGGCGATTCTCTGCGTCTCTCGCCTGCGCGAGATACCCTCCTTTCCCTCCGTTCCCCTGCTTTTTTCTATCCTAATTACTTCTGTTCGCCTCTTTATTTATACGCTCGCTCGTCGACGGGTCTTTAGAAATCGGCCAACAATGGAGAGCAAGATTCCGAGAAGCGATTCGATATCCCATTAAGTATTTTTAGAGCAACGTTTTATCGAAAGCCACAGTCTCAATAACGCGGTGTCCGAGGCTCTACCGAGTTCAATTTGTCGATCTCTCCTAGTCTAGAGTTTGAAACTTTCAACACAACGGCCCCTACGCTTTCAGAGATGGACTATTGAGGGACCGACGAAATTGCGACACAGAAGGACACCCGGAGCTATTTTCCAATTAATAATCTAGGTGGTAGTCGTTCCGATACTAGAATTAGGCAGAAGCCGTCGCTAACGTGACTCAATTGACCGGAGTTTCGAGTTCCAAATCCGACTAGTAGCAATTCACGTGATTGCTTCAATAGAGACCGATGTTTAGAGCTAAGTAACATCTTTGACTGATAGCTCAGCTTTTATGATCGCGAAGATCTTGTTCTTTTCATGGTCCACTTCCTATTCACATCGTTCATCATCGATAGTCTTTAGAACACTTGAACGCTTCAGGTGGATTTGATTATGATCGTTTCGATGGTCCAGGTTTTTAAGCTCCCGGAGTCATCCTCTGATTTGTTGGACAGTTTTCGTAATTGTTCGTAGGCAATTTGTTTCGCTCGAAGCGTTGCATTGTGTTACGTGCACACGAACGCGTCACGTGCTGGCGATCCGATGCAGTTTTGCGCCTACGTCACCGGTGCTTACCATCGATTTAGAGAGTAGGTCGCAGATGCGCACCTGCTGCGTCTGCAACTTCCAGACTAGATTCGAGACCTACTTTTTATGTTTGACTCGTAAACAAGAAGTTCCTAACGTTTCTCTCTCTCTTTCTGTTTCAGGTAAGTCCCTTTGCGTCCCGGTCCAATATCGGTAACGTATCGAATCCGTTTTAACGAATGGAACCTTAGAATCGACGATTGAGAGGATATTTGTAAGGACAAGTAAACGGGAGATCATCCGAACGTAGTCTATCAATTACTTTTACTTTTAAACCGGCTAGAAAGACGCCGTGACACAGTTCGAAGGAAACGCCGAGTGTACACAGATCTCTCACACCTACGCCGACGTCAGCCTCGACATCTGGGACAGACTGCAGCTGCGAACCTGTCGCGTTGCAACTGCAACTCCGAGACCGAGGTCATCCAGCCAGTTTCGCCTGTCTTTTTCTCTTTCTCCGTTGTGCGCATAGCTCTCTCGTGTCCATGGCTTTTTCACTTTCTTTCACTCTCCCCGTCGTCGTTTCTCGCGCGAACACGATCCTGAATTTCGTCGCTGGTTCGTGTCCTCGTGCTACTCTTGTAGCCTCTTCTGCTTTTCTTTTAACGCTGATGGGCTGGAAACCTTGAACATAGCGCGCGAAAACGGGGGAAGGAACTCGACAACAATGATCTCGGATCGTTGCACTCTTCGAAAATTACTCGAAAGTTACTTTCTCCGAAGTAATTGATTTCGAAGATATTTGGATTTAATACGATTTTAAGGTTGGTTTATCAGCTCGTAAATTAACATGGGAACAGGCGACTCGTTACGCGGACGTTCGATGCTTAATAATATATTTATCGTGGGATTTTTAACTGGCTGAATGGCACTGCAGAAATAGCCACGCTTAATACGTACAGCACATTATAGTATGGATTATGAAAGATACGGAGGATATAAATCCTTAATCCTATCCTTATTAAAGAGACATAAATAAGAAATTCCGTCAGCCTTTATTTCTCAATCATTCGAACAAATTGAAACGGCACGGACTCGGTTTATTGAAATTTTGATGGAAATCTTCCATCGGTTGAATTTTCGTTTGTACTTCTTAATCTACACTCTTCAATTGTTAAAAGAAAATTAACGTTTTATCGTAGCGTTTAATTACAACAGTTTCCACTGCTGGCTGCGTCCGCCGTCTGAATTATCATCGACGACTCTACTTGACGCGGTCAGACGTTCTCGGTAAATACGATTTTGAGTTCTTGAAAAAGAGGAGCGTGATCCGACAAGATAATCATTTATCAGCAGCCGCGTAAAACGAGGGACTGTACCAAACTGAAATCTGGAATTCCAAGCTGCACAGTCTCGCTCGAATGCCCCCGAAGGAAAAGTAGCAGAGAATTGCTCGTTATCTTTGTACAAGACAAGAACAAGGCCTCTCTATCGTGATTAAGCTTCAATTAGAGGAAACATGGCGGATACATTCGATAATCGATCGATTTCGAAGCGTACAGCGTTCCTCGGAAGTTTCAAGGCCTCTAATCTAGCGTGAACGCCACTCGAAGTTCAGAGCGCGTTCAGGCGATTCTGACAAAGGATGTTGAGAAGGCGAAATGGGCATCCTGAACCGAGCCACATCCATTTTCCACGAATTCCAGGAATATTTCCTGGATGGTCGTAACGAGGCCGCGAACGATTCGTTTCGCGTACAGCCTCTTATGCGCGCAGCGAAGAATTCGCTAAGGAATGAGATTTCCGCGAATTCATTAAGGGTACCGAGGCCGGTACACCTCGTACAAGCTGAACGCTTGAAATAAATGCGTGCATAAAACTTTGCGAGGCAACAGCTGCGTATGCGCGGGAATCGGTGTGTCGTGGGCTGGATAGAGATGGGATCAAACCGTGTCCACGTTGATTCGCCGATAAAGCAATCGGATCTTTCTTACTTTTTCCTTCAACGATCTTGTCGATCAAAATTTACATGGCAACCTGATCAATATATTAAAATACATCCTCCGGAACATGTTTCTTCCTACGAGATAAACTGATAAAACGAGGCGCAATAAACGGAACCGCTCGGATCTACACGGGAATAGCTGAGAACTGTTATTGAACGGTCTGGTGGTAAGATAAATCCGCGACAATAATTCAGACCAGCCGAACGAGTCTATCAGTCTAGTTGACCTACTTATTATCGCGAGATGTCACGCGAAAACATGATTAGCCGCATTGTTCGCGAGCCAATCACTGGTTTGTTCCCGTCTCTAGAGTCGGCACACCTGTGCACCTGTGTTCACCTGACTCGCATAATCGTTCGCGTGTGTAGCAACCAACGTATCCACCGGTGGGAAGACCGGGTAAAAATTGCAAGATATAACGGAGAAATCAAAGCAACCGTCTATAAATCAACGCCGAACCGCGATGGGATTAGATCGAGTTAAACTAAACCGTGAAACCTCCGGATCGATTTGTATCGCTTGGCACCGGCGCTACACGTGCAATACCCATGCCACACGTGGCCAGCCACGAGAGTTGCAGACATTCGAGAAAGGTGTGTAAAGGGAGGTATGTGGATGCATTGCATTCGAAAGAAGTACACGAGTTCGGCCGACAGTGGACCACTAGATATATTGCCACGCTAAAGCGTTATAAATGGATCTTAAGTATCATGAATATTGATCGAACAGTCTCTCCCCAATATTTATCAGAGACTGTTAATAGATCCCTATCTCGTGATATGTCCTCGGGCAGCACTCGGTTATTATTAAACCATTGCAAGATCCTTTTCCCCCTTGTTGCTTACTTTTCTACGTAGATTTATGCTCTTGTTAGCTACGTTTTGTATAAACTTTTGAACTATTTGCTCGATTCTCATGACACAAGGAATCTGAAGAATTGAAGGAAGGGTTCAAGAAGGGTTGAGGGGAAAAATGAGAACCATCTCGCTACGTGGTTAGGGTGTTATTTGCCGAAAAAAGAAGATACTTTCGATAGCGTCGGCTATGATTGTCGGTAATTTGCGGCTAGGGACCACCACGGTCGTGAATGCAATCTATTATTACATCGGCCTGTGTCCACCATGATGCGCTGTGGCTTTACATTGCTATCTATGGCTACCATAATGCCTTTACTCTCGTGCCATTTCTACCGGATATTGTAACGTTTCTGACGGTCGTTCAGTTTTCAACTCGAAGACCTTGAAACATTCTCTGAAGTTAGAAGGTCCGAACTTCGTTTAAATGACGCTAATCTGATCATGACTGTTAGTACAATATTCGAGATAACTAACGTAATAATCTATATAGTAAACTATCATAGTATCGGACCGCGAACAGATAATTGTACGCGCAATTGATTTTAGGCCCGAGATCTTTCGCGGATTGACAAACTATCAAACTTATATTACCATGTTGTATTTTATGCGCGAGTAAAACGTTGCACAAGTACTGTGGCTTCAAGGATAACCAAGATCTTCGAGGTTTCAAAAGTTGTTAAACGTTCGCGACGTCGAATAACGATGCAGGAGAGCTGGTCGTGGCGCGTTTCGTCGAATCATCCTTCGAAAAAGAATATTTTACGGCCATGCCGGGTCGTGGTGATTCCTTTGGCGAGTGTGACATGGTAGGCGGGGTTTTATAGAGGTAGTCTGTAAAGATTGGATTATGCCTCGTTGCTGCGATTAAGTGCTTAATTGAGTCTGATGTCATTTCAGGAATGATGTTGTTTATTGTGGCTTGTAATTGGGGTTGATTTCAGCGGGGCTGGATTTTTATAAGATAATTAAGATAATTTCGCGAAATTTTTCCCGGCTTAATATTCTATCCTCCGTATTATAATTGTATCGTAATATCTTAGAGAAAATAAAATTGTTCGGAAAATTTCCTGCGATTCTAGCAACGTAGAATGCTTTTTACTATCGTTACTTTTACTAGTCTCATTTTGAAAGAATGACTTGTCATTAACTGCGCAACAATCGAGCCACTTTCTAATTAACGCTTGCCACGCAGGAGGAAACAATTAAATTCGTTTATCTTGTACGGCAAAGGTACGGCAAAACAATCGAAAGTAAAAGCGTACAATTACACGACACTCGTTTTTCCTTTTTTTCAACAACAGCCTACGGGGTCTCCGATTCTAGCTGAAATCGTAATTAAACGAGAACGAAAGCCGCGTACCGGTTGAAGCTGTCACCGTTGAATCACAGGCGTCGCGAAAATCGAAAGCAGCGAAAGTAATTCTCGTAGCGTGAACAATAGAAGGAATCTCGATCCTGATCTCGATTTCATTCTGGAAAGCGAGAACTCGCCGGTGAAGTGTTTCTCGATTTGTTTTCAAAAAATGTCGACAGTTACACCATGGATCAAAATTGAAATGTAACAAAATAAAGCAATTTGGCAGAATCCCGAATTACTATCGTCGATTGCGATAAAGTCAGGCGGAATGTCGACGAATAAATTAGGAGACGAGCCAGTAAAACGTGAAAATCATCCGGCTCGTTCCGCCTTGTCTTTAACGCCGATTATTATTTATTGTCCCGCTAAAGTGGCTCGAATTATTCTTCGACGTCTAGCCGAACGTTCCGCGTGCATGTGAGCGTATCACCGTAAACCAGATTCAAGATCAGGTTCAACAAGTTTGCTGGGAACATCAAAGTAGCATATAAATCTTGCTGCTTTCCACTTTACTTTCTTGGGGGCATTTGCAAAGATTTGCGATACGTTCACTGCGACCGAGTTGCCGATCGAAAGTGAATCGTCGGGAAACGTTTACCACCTCAACATTTTTCACCAACGGACACTTTTTTCAGTCGAGAAACTGAAATGTCACGATCGATCTTTAATCAAGAGTGACCCACGATCGAGACACGCGAGCTGTTTCGCGTCGTTGCGTTCTCGATCTGAAAAATCCTTTTCCTCTCGATACGTCGTTAAAAGGCTGATCGTTTCTCAGAAACTTCGAATTCAGCTGTTTTATTACCAATCGCAGATATTTGTAATCATGCGAAAGTTTGAGAATTGGAGTCGGGAATTACATCGTGTCAGCGACGATACTTTCCAGCTGGTCGAGTGGAAGATTTAGCCTTTTTTTGCTTCGCATCACGTGCTCGGCCTTCCGAGCCGGTAGTTTCTTTTGGGTCGCTCTGTACGACAACGTGTATGCTGGCATTGAGTTATAGTCGTAGTAGAATAGAGCAACTAACCAACTAACCACGAGACGTCAGTAGGACAGTGAAAGGCGACCTAGACCAAGTCTCTCCGGCGCAACGCTGCTGGAACTTGACGAGGAACGCTCTTTTCGTTTACCTACGTGTCTGTGTGTCCAGGTGCTTGTTCATTCTGTCTCTCTCTTTTCGACTCCGTTCATCTCGGTCGATAGGCCAAATTAGAACCACCTAGTCCAAACACCTTTACCCACCTTGAATCTCAAATTGTACGATGAATTTTTCTTAAAAGTAAGATCCATACAATAAACGAATCGGTTGCATTTGGACACCGATGTCATTTTTTATAAACTTAGTGATGGATACCAGGATGGACTCATATGGAGTTATATTCTACTAATAATTCGAAAAAAAAATAATTCGAATGAAGGGTATTAACGGGTTTGGACAGAGAGAATGAAATTTAGTAGAATGTAATAAGAAAGCGGTCTCGCGGGAAGCACGCACGTGGGCTCTCCGCGAGAACTCTTACGAGATATTTGAGTCCCCATTCAAGCCTACGGCAACATACCACGACAATTTATTACCGGAAATTTCTTTTCTCGTTGCATCATAGCTGGTTCCACGGGAGTCTATGAAATCCCGAACGAAATCACAAATGTGAGAGGAATTTCCAATTGGCCTGCGCTCGATCGCTTGGAATTTCTTTGCTCTTTTCAAGCATTCATTAACGACCATAGAATCGGATTAACGATCGTTGATAATTATCAGGAACCTAATTAACACTAATTCTATAACGTAACTAGTCACGAATTAATGAAGAAATAAATAGCGATCGACGATTAAGGTTCATTTGACTTTCATTATTTTACCGATCGGCTTAATTAATTACGGGACCTGTTATATACTCGAAGGAAGAAGTCTGATTTTAGTCAGGTCTTCTAAAATTAATTAAAGTATTCGAGCTGAAGGAATTAATCACGAAATAAAAACGTAAATATCTTGGAACAGTCGGGTTTCAGAGGCGCATTAAACGGGCGATAAATCTCGAACAGAGTCAGGGAAACCAGCCGAATTCCCGAACTAAAATTATCTTCATTCTGTTAGCGATAAACAAATCGTTTCGTCTAAAATAACGTACGAAAGGAAGCCTACAAAAAATTATCCAAGATCCACTTTTTGTGAATGATAAATATTCATAAACCGATTGGTTGAAAAAAAGAGGTACAGTGAATCATGGACGAGAAAAATCGTGGAGCCGATGATTTTCACTTCGCCAGGTCGAACTGCCCGAAAAGGATTTACGTTCGACAAAAACGGACGATGGAAGTTTCACCATCGGCACAGAGAAAGAGAATCGATGCTCTTCTCGGTAGTAGGCCCTTTCGATTTCGTTCTGATTGCAACCTCAACGTGTGTCGACATTGCCCTCCTTAACCGGCGAAAGTTCTCGGCTAATTGAACTTCTTAATCTTCTGGTTCCCTAATGGCGATCGTTCCTCCTTCGGCTCGAGTTTCCTTCTAACGATCCCACTCGTAATTGGATACCCCGTGGTTTGTCACGTGAAAGTAATAAGACTCGAACCATAGTTTTTCCATCCGACAAATCAAAAATATTTCGGTTCACGAAAATTTGTACACGTGTAAATCGATTCCCAGAAGGTTCGACACGTGGAGAATAGACACGCGACGTTCGAACATTAACGGGTCAATGGCGCGCAGCGAAACGGCACAGCACCGTAAACACATTCGTATTCTTGGACAGTGTGTTTTTGGAGGTCGGTTACCGTGGCCGGCCAATTAACGTCCAAATAAAATCCGCTCGTGTACAGTTCTTCGGGTTTTATTATCATGCGCGAGACCATTCGACAGGAAGTTTCTTGCTCGAACGCTTCTCTCGAATCATTTCGCTCGCTAATGGAATCACGGTTCGATTTAAAATTCCTCGGAAATCGTTTTGTCGAATCAATAACTCTTGGTGTTTTGTACCAAAAGAGATATCGAGTTTCTACAGGTTGAGAAAGGACTTTACGCTATCAATTTGGTAACTAGGCTAATAAACGAAAGCATATCGAAAGGTAGCGATCAAAATGAAAGATCAGAAGTCCTGTTCCGACCTTCCGGACTTTGGTACCCATAAGAAAACTAGATCAAAATTATCCTAGGTTCAAATTGAGGAAACACAAATCGGAAGAGTCGAATCTCAGAAATCCGTAAAATCTCAGAATTCAAAACGTTCCCTGCATCCTTGGTTGAAGCGGAAGTTTGAATAAAGTGGAATTGCAATTACTTCCGGGTCACCCGTTGCATAGACCAGTCTACAGACTCCTACTCGCTGTCAGTGAAAACCGCATCGTTAGGATAGCCAGTGCAATGGAACGCAAGGGAAATGAGGAAAGTCGGGCACCGATGAAAGTGAGAGGATGCCGACTACAGGCTGTTTCAGTCGGATAGTTTCTTTTCTACTTACGTGTACACTTTCTGATATTCTACTAGTAGAATTGTTCACGGGTGAACATGAAATTCTCCTTCATCGAAGACCAATGTACGTAGGAAATCGTTGTCATGTGGCGAGACAATATCAGATGCATCTAGAAAATTACCTTTTCGTCATTTAGGAAATAGGGAAACCGTGAAAAAATACCGCATACGCAAGCTTTAAAAACAACCGTCGTAAAATGGGGAGCTGGAATTCCACGAAAGTTGAATCATCGATCGCGTATAATGAAAAGATTGGTTATCTCGCGCAAAAAATTAATTTGACGAATGTTCTGAACCTTCCCGATATTTGAACCGCCTAAGAAAAACTATAAAGTAAAAAGAAGGTATTGAATTTGTCCTTCATCTGTTTCAGGTTGACCGTTCGAATGCAAACCGTTTGAGCGGTCGCGAAGATCCTCTCACGAGGAAGAATCCTGGGTAGATGGTGAAAAAGGGTATACGAAGAGCATCCGAAGAAGAGCGAGGCAAAATAGAGAAGGAACGTGCCGCGTTGAAGGATATAATGGCAGGAGAGGATACGCAGATCCTGGCGAACGGAAACGTCGAAGCATTAACGATAATCCCACCGAAAATGGCGAATGGAAATGGATTGATCTGCGGCAAACAACACAACAACAACGGCTCAATACCGAACGGGAAGTTGCACGAAATCGCTGGAACGGAGAACGGAAAGTTGATCATGTCCGACGAGAAGTCGAGTAGCCTTCACACGGAGTTCGATGACGCGGACGTGTCCTGCGGATGGGGACCGTGTCGACCCCACTGGCTCCAGTATTTCGCGACGAAGCAGGCGTTCTTGGTTACCTTCTGCATCACCTGGGTTTGTATTCTTTCTTTAATCTCAATCGATCGATATACAAGATTAAATGATGAACAAGGACTGACGCGTCGACATGTTTTAATTGCAGGTCCTTCAGGGCATGTACTTCACGTACTTCGTGTCGGTGATCACGACGATCGAGAAGCTGTTCCAGATTCAGTCGAAAACCACCGGTATCATAATGTCGGCGACGGAGATCGGTCAGATCGGTTCCTCTCTCCTGCTTACGTACTACGGAGGCCAAGGTCACCGGCCTAAGTGGATCGCTTGGGGCATGATCCTGTTCGCGGTGAGCTCGTTCACCTGCTCGATGCCCCATTTCATCTTCGGCGAACAGCTGATCCATCAGAACGAGATGTTTTTAAGCGGTGTCGGGCCGAGCGACAAGGCAGGCGATCCGAACAACACCGACCCGATACCTGCGTATCTGTGCAGGCTGCAGGATCGATTGGAGAACAGCACGCTCGACAGGTGATCCTTATTTTTCAACCTCTCAGTGAACGAGTATAACGGCAGTCTTTTTACGCGTTAATCACCACAAACCTTTCTTGTTTAAAGCTTGAACTCGTCGACCGCCCCGTCACACATGAACAGCACGAACGATTGCGAGGGTGACACTCTCACGAAACAGAGGATACAAAGCAAAATAACCACGGTGGTTCTGGCTATATTCTTCGTCTCCTTGCTGGGGGTTGGAATGGGGCAAACGGCGGTCTACACACTTGGCATTCCTTACATCGATGACAATGTGGCCAGCAGAGAAAGCCCTCTGTACTTCGGTAAGCATAATTCGTTAGGTTATTTCAGTTCTGTTAATGTGAGAACTCGAGTAGCTAACTTTGTCTGCGTGGTTTGTCGCAGCGATCACCATCGGTGTTAGGATACTTGGTCCAGCGTTAGGGTTCATTCTGGGGTCAGTGTGTACGATGATTTACGCAGATTTGTCGGTAAATCCGCAGATCACACCGACGGATCTGAGATGGGTCGGAGCGTGGTGGCTTGGTAAATACATTCATTTCAACTGGATTATACACTTTCAACGATACACATTCATCATATTACTTCAATGAACTTCATAACAATGTACCAAAGTCTTTTCAATTAACATACATTCTGTATATCTGAAATCATTCATTGATAACCATTGAAGTTTGATGAAAGAAGAAAAGGAAAGGTGAAATTGGATGTTACAGGTTTGGTGCTAATATCCGCCATGCTGATGTTGGTGAGCATAGGAATGTTCGCATTCCCGACTCGGCTGCCTGCTAGCAGAACGCCACCGAAACGAGCGGACGCGAAAAAGCCTAGTCTCCGAGGTAAGCCCTGATTTATCGTGGCGACTCGAATTGTTCGTCAGAGAGGAGGCCGGTGTTTAAGCTCCGGCTATCGGATCAGAGCGGTTTAATTTGATTTTATGGCTTCCCGTAAGCCGTTCCGCTTGTGCGCTCGTGTTTCGTGGCTGGCCCGTAAAATTGCCCGAGGAAGATTCGACGAGAAAGATAAAACTATTATCGGTCCGAAACCGTCTATTAATCGTATTCCATCCGGCTGTATTTGCTCGTTGTCGAATGCTTAAAATCTCATGAAATTTTACGGTTCTCAAATTTTCAAAATAGATGAATGATCTCCGGTCGGTTATATATAGATTGCAGAGAAGCAAAAATTTGTTCGATAAAAATTAATTACATATCGGTTTCCGTCGGAAATAGCAAAGGCATTATGTATTCGACGGACGATCGAGTACTGGCGGGCCAATAAGTCGATCTTCGAAGCGTGAAGCTCGCAGTCAAGGTCAATGGCGAATTTAGGTTTCGCAGATCCGGCGTGTCTGCTCGTTCGATCGTGAACACGCAGTCCAACGCTTTCTGAAACACGGGCGAGCCCTTTTCTGGGAACCCTTTGCGCCTTGGGACAGCAGGGCGACCCTTCGCGCGTTTATTCTTGGTTCGCTTCGTTGAAACTCTCGATCGAAGGTCGCGTAACATCTGCAACTCGTGGCAGATTGATGGAAAACTACGACGTTTCTATTTTTTTTAAATATAATCCAACATAAGTTCCGAGTTAGGCTGCGTACTGATTATTCAAAGTTACATCAGAGAAGGATGTTAAATGGTCCGACCGACATCTGTCACACGGACCAATATTTTCTTCCACACTTTTTACCCTTGACCGACAATGTGGCGGAATGTTGTTCCTGAAAGAGTCGACTGCTCAAAATGCGACACGAGTAGCATCGATAATGAAACTCGTACGTTCCAGTGCAGCACGTGCGCTCCGTTGCATCTTCGAACACGTTTCTTAAAAATAGCTCCGTGAAGTTGTACATCCTCCCATCAAAGGAGTTATTTTTTATGGTTCGCAATAACCCATTCGGAATTTCTCTCGATTGCAAAAAGAAAATGATTCAATCGGATGTTTGAAAAGAAACATCGCGCTTGAAGAGCGTTCAATTGAGCGTGTAGAAACGCGACAAAGTTTCTCTCGGGAGCATGCAGCGGAATCGTTCATTTCTCACTGCTCTCGGTCTCGCCAAAAACACAGCCGTGCATCCGGTCGTGAGTGGATACCTTCTTCGCGACAGAAACATTTCTTATTAACACTTTGACGGTGCGTTCGTGACTTTGACGCTTAACTTGTTCGTGTACTTTTTACCCTGCTCCTTACGATCACGATTCGCGGACACAGTGTCGATGGCTCGTTAAAAATGCTTATGGAGTCGCGTTAATAGAGTCACACTTTACGGCCATCTTGTTTACATTAGCACCTGTCTTAAACCTTCCAAAATTCGACTTTAAACATTGCTGTCCAAAATGTCTGACTACCCAGTGATGAAGTCTGATGTAGAGAGACAAGTCGATTTTCTAAATTAGACCATGAAGTTCGATGATAACAAAAATGAAGTTTCTACGAGTACATCAGTCAGTAGACTTCAGAGGTAGTCCGGTATTTTTGGACAACAATAATGCTTATTAAAATTGGATTTTGGAAGAAGTTAGATGCGAATGTAAGATGGTAAACAAGTGCGTCGTTAAAAACGTTGCTATAAAAATAAGAAAAGGTGCGCGATAGAACTGTGTTGGAAGTTGCATATCTACTATGTTACGTCGCGCGTGTTATGTCCGAGGTGCACGTTGGTGCACGAGACAGCTGAGATAAGTCCTCTCCCCGTGAGGATCCAACGGAGAAGAAACAGGGCCGTATATGCACGCAGAAATGCACTCGGTCGCGCTCGCGCGTGCCTACCGAGCGCTATGCACGACGCGTGACCGTGAACTTGCCCCACCTAGTGCACCAGTCGGTCAGTCATCATTATTAACGCACACACACACGCGTGCTTCACGTACACACGGACACACCACCGCCAATCCTTACTACTCCTACGTACGCACGGTACACACCGAACACGAGAAATCTGTGCTTTTCGGGACACCTTCAATTTTATACCGCACTCGTGTTAACACGTTCATCCTCGCTGACCTCGAGTCAACGTAAATTGCATAATCTCGTTCTTAACACTATCTCGCTGGCTATTCACTTTAATTATCCAAAGAAACTTTTTAGTTAAATCAGAACGGTTAATTATTCCTAATGTCATGGTCTGCAAGACTGTGTCTTACCACTGTCTGTTTCTACTGCAAATACACACGCTGGTATTCAATCTTTTCGTACAAGTAGATTGTACGCCAACGAAAAAGAGGCTAAGGGTAATCGAGACCCGAGTGTTTTGTTTAAATTTTGCCCCTGAATAATCAAGGATTCCCTAGTTTCGAGTTACCCAGAAACAAAGGTTCAAGTTTCTCGTGAATAGTAGTCGAATTCTATGGGCTAGAACAGTTCTACGAGAAGGATCAAGGTGGTCAATTTTAAAATCGCCCGTTCTCGAAGTGTATCGGGTTTCGTAGGGGCTCGAGGGAAGCTGTGTTTGTCGAGTTTCGACTTTCTCGCGCTGCAAATGGCAGGCAGCGAAAAACTGGGGACATTTCAAGGCTCTTGCGCGTTTAGTTTTTCAACGCGGCGCAGCTGACAAAAACGGTGAAATGTCACGAAGTTATTGGCGGTATCGTTCGATGGGAAACTTCCGCGTTCAGGCTCGTCACGAAACGCTCCGTGGAATACTAGAAAATTGCCTTAAAGGACGCTGCTGTCGAATACAGTCTCCAATGCACGCGATTCGCGTATTACAATTTCCTACTCTTTCAGACATTCCGATTCAGGTATAAAGCAGAACATTCAATTGCACGATAATTGCTAACTTTCTCGAGGATTTTGAATAAGTAGTCCAACGCTGACATTGGGGTGGTTATTTAAATAAAATAGAAACTGAGTATGTTCAAAGTAGATGAATTTATCGAAAGCGACTCGGAAGGACCAAAGATCGAACCGAATGTGAAAAACTTTTCTGAAATGCATAAAACACACCCACTTCCTGAGGCAGAATTTGGGTCTGCAACATCCTATTGACAACTCAGTACATTGACTATGGAGAGCTTAATCGTAGATTCTCAACGCATAGATTTTTGCTGATTACAATGAAAAAACAATGTTAATAGAACGCCGTATGTGTCGATTTAAAGGACGTCGATAAAAGTTATAAAAGCCAGAAGACTCGTACTATTTGAAGAATAAATCGTCAACGCTCGTAATCATCCATAGTCACGAACGTGGAAGAAGGAAGGAGGATAGAGAATCGTTTAGCGAGTTTTCACGAGAGGCCACCCTGTATGTTCTTTCTGCAGGGTTGTCGCGATAATACACGAAGCGCAATGTTAGTCACGTTTGTCTACTCATGGTCTGCTGGACTTCTCTATGCGGGGTTGCCACGACTCTAGACCGGCCTTCCTGGAAGCCTAGAGCAGTCCTAGGCATCTTTAATGTCAGTTTCCACCGAGGGTTTCTCGAACGGAAACCTCTTCTCTCTTCTCCAGATTCTTCTTCTCCTTCCCCTCCTTCTATCCGTGGAATTCCCGTTTTTTACTATCGCAAAATCGACGATCATATCTCCTTCCTTTCTGTTTTCTTGCGAGAGTCGATAATTATCGATGCAGTAACGTTCTCGTATTAATTTCAGATTTGGGTAATTGTCGATTGATCGGTGTTATAAATTTCATGTAAATCTACAGGTCGCGATACCTTGGCTCGCGTTGGCCTGCACGACGGCGTACTCGCTACACCTCGCCTTCTCTCTACCTGTTGCAGACTTCCCTAAAGCGGTGAAGAGGCTGTTGAAGAACGACATTCTTATGTTCCGGACGGCCAGCAGCGTGCTGCACATCCTACCGATCGCCGGCCTCTACACTTTCCTGCCAAAGTACCTTGAGAGCCAATTTCGCTTGCCAGCTCATCATGCGAACATGATCTCAGGTAATTTTCGCGAATAGACACGCGAGAACCTCCTCGCGTTCGATCCTCTTTCTCTTCAATTTACTTTGCAATCTAAACTTTTAAAATTCACCAAATTTCGCATTTTGCATCTTGTACACGATATTTCAACGAACGTTTAATGACATTTCTCACAACCTTGATAAAGCACGATATGCAGAGAATCCTTGGCTAATTATTGTAATTGAGTCTTATAAAAACCTTGTGCTCGCGTAACGTAGTTTTCGCAGAATAACAATAGCAATTTCTATCGAATGTAGTATTCATATAATCAACTATACGAATTTCAAGCTAACGAGTCGTCTAATGAAACATTGTCGTGACAAGAGGCTATTTTGCATTTGTGTCGTTTGTCCGCAGGTGTCGGTGGTATTTTAGTAATGGGACTGGGTATTATAATTAGCGGAGTGTTTATCTTGAGGGCGAAGCCTAACGCCAGGTTCGTCGCAGCCTGGATCGCCTTCACAGCGGTTGTTTACGCGATCGGCATGGGTGTGCTCATGTTCATCGGTTGTCCAATGGACGATTTTGCTGGTCTCGTTTCGCATTCCGACGGGTAAGATATCTCCCATAAAACATCGTTTATTTTCAACTTTTAATTATAATTTTCACGATCAAAATAGTACATGTTCAGATCAGTTCACGATCTTCACGATCACGTTCAAAATAGTTGACGATCATGTTCAAAATAGTTTACGATCATGTTCAAACTAATTGCTCTAAAATCTAGAGCAATAGCGTATGCTAATAGGGTATTAACTTAAGAAATTACTTGTTTTGTTTTTTAGTCTATCCAGCTTCGAACCGACCTGCGATGCCAGTTGCGATTGCGTTCGCAATAAGTTCAGTCCAATATGCGGTGCCGATGGTAAAACTTACTTTTCTGCGTGTCACGCAGGCTGCTCGAATTATACCATCGTCGATGGCAAGGTTGCATCGGTGAGTATGATTTAGTAATTTATAATACATCGTTACTCGAAGTGGTTTTATCACGAATGATTGCGCAACATCCTCAGAACCGGCAATATTGTTAAGAGTACCGAGAATTTCTGTCTTTATTCCTTAATCGTACCGATGGTGATGGGGTAACCTCTTGGGAATCGATGATAATAGACGGTGCAAAAAAGTAGACACTTGAAATCGCATTTTCCGATTGTTGTTGCACACTCGATGACGTAACCGAATTGATATATAGCGCATTGGGAACAACCACGGTAATTGTCGGTGACAGTCGCATGCAACTAGGCCAGAAATGTTTCGTTGTTCTACCATTTACGGGCGAAATCGCATTATTCGCATGGACGAAACAATGCTTCATTGATTGCGCAACAGCACAAGTCATTACTTTCGCAATTCAACTTGCTCGCGTCGAGCATTTCATTTTCAGTTGTTCGAATTTTGCGAGGCTCTCGAATCGTGCAATCGGAACACGGGTTCTTTATTCGCTCGATAAAAGTCCGCCTGGCTGGCTAAAGAACCTGTCAATTATTTTACAATCTTGATAATTCTCGTTCAACGATATCCTACCCAGAAATGAATTCTTGCGCCAACACGATAAAATACTTTTAAAGCGTTAAGTAGTCTCGGCGTATAATCGTTTCGAGTATTATTTCACCATAGCCAACGGTTTATACGAATCTGGTAAGTAATATGTTAATGATCCAAGGATCGTTTCACGGGTTTTACAGTTTTACAACTGCCAGTGTATCGGGCCGAACGTAACGACACCGGAAACGCTGAGCACCGCGACGATCGGTTACTGCGCGCTCGAGTGCAGTAACTTTTGGGTTTATATGGTCCTGTTCTCCGTGTTCGTTTTCATCCATTCTACGAGCGAGGTGGGCTCCATGCTGCTGATTCTACGGTGCGTGGATCCACGGGACAAGGCTATGGCTTTGGGTCTCATACAGTTCGCCATCGGCCTGTTTGGTAATTATTTTCTGCCCGTTCCTTTAATTAGACGTTTATATCCTCGATCGGGCTACTTTATGGGATTGCGAGTGCTTATAAAGGAGACAATGGGAAACATCGTGGCATGTTTAGAACCCCGAACCTCTCGAATAGAAACGGACGAGATATTTGACGTTATTAGAATGTTCGATTTCATTACGTCCTGTATAAAGTGGTGTGATATTTCGACGCCATTTTTAATTACAAAATAATCGCGTAGTTTCGTTTCAGTTTGACGGCAGTAAGTGTAAATAGTCGGGCAATTTAAGGTTCGGGATCTTCCGATAATAAATTAATTACGGCCATAAATTGTAACCGGCGCGTTCTTCTGATTCCAGGTAATGTCCCGTGTCCTATCGTTTATGGTGCTGTGGTGGACTCAGCCTGTCTCGTATGGGAATACGCTTGCGGCGAGCGAGGTGCTTGCTGGCTTTACGACTCCAATGTCTTTAGAATGTTCTATCACGGTACGTATATCGATTGAAAAGAAACAGACACCAAATTTTCCAAACTTTATCTCGTCAAACACAAATTCTACATCAGTTTCACGGAATATTGATGATTACACGAATATTACAGGCACAACGGGTGGAATCCTGGTGCTGGCATTCGTGGTGGACATAGTAGTGTGGTACAAAGCGGGCAGCATCAACTTCGTGGAGGAGCAAGAGGCGGAAGAGGGCATCGTGGAGGAGATGGCCACGCTGAAATCCCAGGACGCGCAGGCAGTGGACAACGACTATTTGTGAAAGGAAGTCTCGGTCGACTTCGATGGGTATCGCATGAACCAGGCCTGAATGTTAGCGTCGGTGATCCGGGACGAAGCGTGACGGTGGCGTTCCTAACTGTTCCGAACTCGTTGCCAGTCGCAAGACGGAAGGCAAGATCGGCGTGCATCGTTCGGTTACGTTTCGAGCCGTTTTAGAACCCGGTTAAATCACTAGACGAAGATACAGTAGGCATCGAGGACCGTCGACATCGATCCCAGAACGAACGGCACTGGTGTCAGTCGCCTTTCAGAACTCGACAGAGTCCAGGACGAGATATAAACTTGGAAGCAGTGCTGGGCCACGGAAATGCCCGTAGTTTCCGAAGAGGCTGGGCTTTGGAACGCGTGCATCGAAAGAAAATAACGTAAGGAGCAATCGAGGAAAGAAGGGGGATGATCAACGATGTTCTTCGATTCGAGCTTTCTCTCAGGAAGATTGAACTCGGACGAAGTGGATATTTCCAAGCAGAAAGAGATGATCAACGACAATGTTCTGTACGAGTTTCTCTTGAGATTGATCACTCGGACAGAGTAAATTTTTCGAAGAAAGATCAGAGGTATACTAAAAGTGGCAAGAACAGGAGATTTTTACGAGTCTGTCGTTCCATTCCATCGATCATCGCGAAATTGTCTTTGCTCGTTGGCGAAGGGTTTAAGGATTATGTACGTGTAAGAAGCGTTAGTTCATCGCTCGAAATTAGCTTCTGTTTCGAAGAGTTAAATCGAGGTGACCTCGCGAGGTTAAGCAAATTTCAGAAAATTTGCAACGTTAAGAACACTAAACGGTTAAAAAACGAATCGCGAGCGGTCGAACGAGGTTTGCTTTCTCTTACACGGTTGACGGTCCGGGAAAGGAGGAAAATTTCGGGAAGGATGCACCGTTCCCTCGGCGTTCGAGGTTCTCGGATCTCGGGTGAGCTTCTCTTAGGCACTACCGTCCGTGTTTCACTCTGCAAATACACCTAGACGTAGGCAAACTGTACGTACAAGCGATTTACGATGTATGCATGTGTATATCGATAACATCTCGTTGTTTGAATGGGGAATCGTAAACGAAGCGAGAATCAGAGAACGAATGAGAAATTACGAAGATACATAGGACATATTTTTAGACGATTTGACGATGAAACCGGGGAGTGAGAGAACAAGAGGTGTAACGTTAATTATTAAATATTAAACCATTACGGATACGATACAGATAGGACAACGGAAAGACGAAGGGGGATTAAAAACGATGAAACGCGAGTTAGAAGAGTTGTATTTTAATACGATACACTTTACACGCTCGAGAGACACTCTACCGTCTTGTGCTTTTAGTGCTTTCTGCGTTCATCGTTTTCGAATAGCTAGTCTGATGACTCGTTAACTCTTTGAAGATACGATAAAGCTGTATTCTGATTTCGTGAATGTTGCTCAAAGATATCCTGAAAGAATTTCCTTCCGAATAAAACTTTCATTCAATGTCTGCTGATGATCTACAAAGGGTTAAATAGGTACTCAGTGTCTGGATGTAGAGCGAGAGAAGAAATAGGATCGTTTGAAGAGATAGAGGAAACGCGTATTATAGTCGCTGTAAAGTTAAAATTATTCGATTCAGGGGCATTGCTAATGTGTATTACGGTGACGAGCAACTGCTAAGCGGCGGGCACTTACGGGCACGGGTAGTACAATGGAACTTCGATGCTAAGCCTGGAAGCGAAAAATTACAAAAACAGATAGTAAGATCAAACGAGAAC
Source organism: Megachile willughbiella (assembly GCA_945859595.2). Lineage (NCBI taxonomy): Eukaryota > Metazoa > Arthropoda > Insecta > Hymenoptera > Megachilidae > Megachile > Megachile willughbiella. The sequence goes on from OX243807.1 coordinate 9,828,224, forward strand.
GTATCTGGCAAGAAGGTATCTAGGTTCTATAGTAGGCTTCTTTTGATTGTCAGAAGAGATTCGGTAAGTATTCTTTCTCATGTTGCATGTGCACGTCAGTGCCCGTATGCACAGGATCTGCTCGTCGCCTTTGGGTATCTTTCGAAAAGTATTTGGCTGAGTCAAACTTAAAATTGCTCCCCGCCAATTTGAAGAAGAATCTCTATATTCGAGTGTCTGATGAGCATATCGTTCAGTGTAGTAGCCGCAGAAATATGACCTAGTCGTAAATGTCTGTAGCGCAAAATGAAAAAGGACTATTAAGCGTAGTTCGTTTAGTACTAAGGTGACTGTCAATTCTGTTTAACGATTGGAAGAATCTTCTTCCCGTATCGGCAATAAAAAGTGACGAAAGTACTTCGATGAATGATACGATAACCGGGCCTGATAGCTAACGAGGTTCTCGTCTTTCGAGTGAAATGGGAATAAAACACGTTACATTTCTGCGGCTGTTATACATCGTTCGAGAGAAAGATCGTGATTATGTTTCAACTCTATGTTCGAAACACAGCTGTCCGGTTTTATCGATCTCGTCGAAGACAATTTAAAGCGAGGAAACGGGAAATATATTTTTGGAGAGTTTTATGTTTGAACATGGTTATATATTTCTCCGTCGATCCCAGAAACCGGAGAGCTGGTCCTAAAAATCGAGCGCGAGGACGATTTCCAATGCGAGAGATCGAAGAAACGACGACGCGTTTCCATTTTATATTTACTTGAAAGTTACCATTGTATGACCGATTGTGCGGTGATTTTAAAAGAGATCCTCGAATGACCCGATTTAATTGTGGAATCCATCCGTCTGAATCTAATCTTAATTCGACACTTTATTTTCATTCTCTTCTGAATCTAACGTTCTTTCGGTACACGATCTTTCGTTTAAAGATTCGGGTGTTTGGGTCACGATTAATCATTCGAGATTTAACGTCTGTTTGTTTTCTTTTAAATTCTTCCGAATCGACAGAGAAATCTCGAACAACCCGAAAATCACTCGAATATCTTCGGATCGTGAAATCTTGACCCTTTCATTGATTTTAAATCGTGTAAACGCGAACAGATGATTTTGAAAATGAAAGGGCATTGAAAGGGTTGAGCATAGAATTTTGTATGCGTGCTCTTGCGTGTACACCGGGTAAATCATTGGTGCAGTCGAGAATGATCGCATAGTGAGGCGAATGCGGCCTTCCGTGCTCCCGTTGATCTCCACCGAGAATTGTATTTTTGTATTCGAAGCGTAATCTATATTTTAAATCGATCACACAGGTCGTGTAGCACAGCACGTTGGAGCCGATTCACCCTTTGACACTATCGATCTCTCCAGTTTCCCCCATGTTGGCTTATCGACCCTCGTATTCGCGTGAGGGTAGTTTATCATTATCTCGACGCAACTTATTCGTTGGTCTCGAGAAGTTGACACGATCAAATTTCTGTAAACTATGTCCGATCAGTTTCGAGATAATGGGAAGAATCGATGTTGCGATTGGATTAAATTTTTTTTTGACAAGAGGAAAATATTTTTCATTTATTGCGAGGGTTACGAAATAATTCGCCCCGTATATTTTGACCACGAGCAGAGAAACATGTTTGAACGAATTCATTTTATTTTATTTTTTTTTCGAAGGTGTAGACGGTAACGTTTGCCTTTCCGCTCGATATTCTGTATATTACGTGTACGATAGAGCTGTAAATATAGGAGAGTACAATAATTGCCAAAATAATCATGGCGTGGAGCGAACAGAGTCTCAATGTCTATTCCGAGTGTTGCGCCGGTCAATGTTTCGGACGACCAACGATTCCCGATGATTTTTAACTCTTTACTATATTTTCTATTATATCAGTTACAAAATTTATGAAATACACACGAAGAATGTCTGCGTTAAACGAATTTTCTACGATAATAATAAAATTATGTTAGAAACGATTGTACAGTTCATCTCGAGTCGTTTGTCTTTTCGAAACAAATTGATCGCTTTAGGTGAGAATTATCGCGATGACTCGAAGCACTGCCCTCTTACCGTTACTGCCAAATGTTTGAAGACTCAACCGAATAACTGCCAGACTTAATACCATTTCTTTTTACTGTCGCACGATTTACACTTGTATAAGTACGCTCAAAATAGTTGAAAAAAAAAATTGAAAACGACTCGTTGAGTTGCTTGCATTTAAAAGGTCACGAAGAAAGCGGATTATTAATCGTTACAAATCTGACAATCCGGAAACCGTAGGTTTTTTATACTAAACGCATACATTCGTTCAGCATTTACTGTATCGTCGCGTTGATTCTCATGATCGAACGAGTCGCGATCACTGGCGGAACACAGAATACCATAACAATTATATTTTAGTAAAGAAAAGAATTTATCGGTAACGTACTAGTAGGATAATCAACCGCGACAGCGGACACCACGGTTTTACCTAATTATAACGGCGTAGTCCTTTAAGAGAACCATAATTGCTAGTCTTTAATCAACGACGTGCGCGCGTGTACATGCACGTCACAGCGAAATATACATATTATATATATTGGATGTTTTATGAACTTTGCTGTTGAAACAACTTTAACGTTTTCCCGAAAACAGTCACAATTTTTCTGCGATCAATTTTAAAGAAGTTTCTTCTTTTTAATAACATTTTAAATTTGTGGTGCTGGTCACCCTCCTATTAATTGCATATACCAAGAAGAAATCGCGAAATATTTATTTCTAGAAATCTCCGACTATTAAATGCATGACAAATTGCTATGTAATAGAATCAAAATGTTAAAGTTGTTTCATCGTTACAACTATACACCTAACATGCATGCGTGTGTGTATCAGGTGTAAGAAACGACTAAGTCGATGTAAACGAACTGGGTCAGGGGGGGATAAGCGAAGGATATAATGCCATTTTTATGTATACATATATCGTACTAATGATTATTATTTCTGTTTCATTAATATTATTCGTACTACGACTATTATGGTTTATTCTCGTTTTATCGACTATTGCTATTACTTGATATATAACGTTGTAATATGCGCTTTGATTTTTATACATAATATATATATATATATACATATATACTATATTAGATATATATGAAGAGGGGGAGAGAAAGAGAGAGAGAAAGAAAACGATTACTTTGTAGGAATCGTAAGTGTATTTTGGTATAACGCACTGTATGCGTGTCTGTGTATGCGTGTAAATGTCACACGAATTTTACTAATCGTGGAAAAAACGAATTTTATATTTGCAAATATCGTTGAGTTGTATGTATGTTTAATTTTTCTCTCTACTGTGCTTACGTTTCTTTAGCTAGATATCGTGCTAACTGTTACTTTTCCACTGAGACTTGCGGTCGTGTCGGTGTTCGTGAATATTTCGAAATATTTTTTACACGTTACTAATGACACGCAATAATATATTATCGACGATCGAAAGTCAGATCTTTGTATTCGACATTTTGACAAAAAATTTTAATCAATGTTGCTTTGCAGACATCGAATTCTTAATGTAGAGTCGCACTTGTTCGCGGCCATCTTGTCTGCTCATCTATCTCAACCTTGCACCCTGAATTTTCTTTTTTGTAATTAAGAGAAATGGAATTTTATGAATTTTCACGAACAGCGAGACCGTTCGTCGCGAACGTAATTCCTCCTGGAAGATGTAACATACGAAATCAAGACTGTAAATAGGAAATAGCAGGCGTTCGATGGACCTCCACCTTAAGGTTCCCACCACTATTCCCGACGTTTAAGTGCCTATACAAAACCGGATGAAAATCGCGTCTATTCTCCTCCTTGAACCTTCGTTGTTCTAGTTTCTAGAAGTGGGTAAGATACTATTTTGACGGCTGCAGACGCGAAATAGAACACATCGTTTCCATGCTACTGCAATACACACACACATACACTTTCTCTTCGTTGTAGAACACCTTGGGCCGAAAAACGAATTGAAAAAACCTGGTGAAAATCGAACGAACAAAAAAAAAAAAAATGAGAAAAATAATAAAACGAAATAGAAAATGGAGTATATATATATTTACGATGAAAATCAGTGTTTAATGTTACAAGATAGAAACGTTAACGTTGCGTTCGTGCGACAGTAGTTTTGACGACGATGAACGTAGTACGATCGTCATTCCCACTTTAATGAATTAATATACGTATATAAATCCATAGATATATGAATACATGACTACCATAGATATATATGTTATTGTACGTAAAAAAAAAAAAGACGAAATAGTATTTTATCTAACTGCTAGTTTCACGTCACAACGGAACGAAAGTCGTTCACCCTTGGCAGATCTCAGGCGCTCTGACGAAACGAATGTGGATCGTTTATTTTGTTATTCGCGCATAAAAGTCAGCCTCGCTCGTTTTCGTCGGAGCGCGTCTTATCGTATGTACCCCAGTATCCGCGGATTTCGTCGAGAATCGATCGACAACATCTGTAAAGCTGTAATATTATATATTTTGAATCGGATTTCTGTCGAATAAGCTTGCCTTGTTTTTTCCGTGTACCAATTAACCGACACCTTGAGTCGGTGTTTTTCGAACGCTGCCGGACCTCTTCCGGTTTTGAAATCATCAGCGAGTTATTTGTTTCCGCGCCGAGGAAAAACACTGTCTCGAGCAAAGATCCTGAGCACAAAGTGTAAATGTACAAAACGAAGTTCGTTCCCATAGAGAGAAAACGGAAAGTGCGTTGTTTGAAAAGAAAATGTTCGACAAAAATCCAGCCGAATGGTACAATCGACCCAGACACCCCAGCACCTCTATTTCCGGTGATCGTACAAAGCTGCGATCGATTCGAGACGCGAATCTGCGAATACGAGAAGCTCGTTGCGTGTATATTAATTATAACAGAATATATATATAAATGAAAGATTAAATTAAATAAATGAGATGAAATATATATATATATATATATACACACAGACACATACACACAAAGGTACACAAAGCGTATCCGTGTAAAGGAACCTTGAGGTCGCGGCACGGGTCCTGGAAACCGGAAGTACCGCGACGAAGTGAACCGATGATATTTTGTTGCGCGCGCAGAAAGATGTCAATTTTTTCAAATAACACGAGAAAAAGAGAGAGAAAGAGAGAAGATGAAATAAAGAAACCCCCTTGCATCACCGTGTAACATACCTCTAGAACGGTTTCATAGTTTAATTAGCCTTCGGGTTATCGGTCGAAGATCAATCGTTTGATCGATATTTTTTTTCGAAAGGAAGAGAATACACGAGGACGGACAAAAGATATAGACAGAGAGATAAAGTGATTTCGACGCTTGGTAATCCGAGGGTTAAGACTGATTCAGCGAACATGCTGTAAGAAAGCCAGATTTCGAGCGTATTTTGTAATTATGCTATTATTATTATTATTATTATTATATGATTATTATTAATATTATTATTGTTTGTAATTACGATTACTATCGAATTTGTTTTTAATAAACGGCAGGTGCCATGATTACGAATCCATCGACTGCATGTATTGTCTGTACTTAATTAGTACCTTCATCTAATGAATCACTAGATTTACGGAACTCGTCGAAGTGATCTTAGATCTCTCATTTTAAGTGACAAAAGTTATTAAGAAATTTTTGTAAAGCTGTTTAACTTTTGTTGAACTACGGAATCATTGTATTAGGTAATTTACCATCTTCAATTTATTTATTTTTCTACTGTAGTTTCAATTTAAATATAAATCGTCAAATGTCGGTAAATCTAGTGTTACATCAATTATAGTTGATTTCACGATTGTAAAGTGGCTAGAATGGAAGCACGATTTTCGTCCGTGACTAAGCATTGTCCGAAAGCTTCCAGGAGCAAAGGTTCCTCCAGTACGGCCACTTTATAATCTTGAAACGAGATTTTTCCATCTCGATCCACGTCCAGCTTCTTCAGCGCCATTTCGGATAAGTCGCGGACAGCTTCATCGGGGTCTTCTTCGCCAGGTTGTTTCATTAAACAGTTCCTGCTAGCAGAAATCAATATTTAAGGCGTACTTAGGCATTGAGAAGTTTTTGAATTTTTTTTTGCGTTCTCGTCTCATTCCCTATATCATCGACGAGTATAGAGTGTTGCATTCCAATATTAGGAAATAATAAAAAGTCATTTCGTGACTTTCTCCACAAATTCTGATCCTTGAGGCATTCTAAAGTAAATTATTATTAATATTTGATGCATATAAATGCTGATTAAGGCTAAAAAATCGATATTTATTGAATTAGTTCCAAAACGGTACTGGTGGCGCCATCTAGCGGCGAAACACCTGAACTAATCTTAAAAAACGTATGTCCGTACACGCATATAAGGATATTATGAAAAGTAATATTTCGTAACTTTGACCACATAGTATGCTTCCTGAGGCATTTTAAAGCAAATTATTATTAATACTTGATGCATTTTAAGTGCAGATTAAGTCCAGAAAATCGATATTTATTGAATTAGGTCGAAAACGGTACAGGTGGCGCCATCTAGCGGTGAAAGTTGGAACTACAAAAATACAAAATTGCGATTTTCTCCAAAATTAGCGCGTTTCACGCATATTTGAGGGTCAGAAATTACTCTGTGATCTCTTTAGAACAGATATAATGCCACAAGAACGTCCTCAGAGCGCTAGAAACGAAAATAAAAAAATAGGGCAAAACATGGACTAAAAAATTGGCGTCCATCTAGCGGTGAAAGTTGGAACTACAAAAATATAAAATTGCGATTTTCGGCAAAATGAGCGAACTTTAAGTATTTCTGAGGCTTGCATAGTGTTCTGTGATCAAATTAGAAGGGAACTAATGCCATAAAAGCTTGTTGAAAGCTTTGGGAAAGAAAATAAAAAAAAGGTCATTTTATGGACAAAAATTTGCAGCGCCATCTAGCGGCGGAACAGGTGAACTAATCGAAAAAATCGTATGTCCGAACACGCATATAAGAGAAATATAAAATGTCATATTTCCTGACTATTTGGGCATATTATGCTTCCTAAGACATTTTAAAGTAATTTCTCATTAACACTTTATAGTTAATATGCCCAAAAAGTCGTGAAATATGACATTTTATATTTCTCTTATATGCGTGTTCGGACATACGTTTTTTTCGATTAGTTCACCTGTTTCGCCGCTAGATGGCGCTGCAATTTTTGTCCATAAAATGACCTTTTTTTTATTTTCTTCCCCAGAGCTTTCAGCAAGCTTTTATGGCATTAGTTCCCTTCTAATTTGATCACAGAACACTATGCAAGCCTCAGAAACACTTAAAGTTCACTAATTTTGCCGAAAGTCGCAATTTTATATTTTTGTAGTTCCAACTTTCACCGCTAGATGGACGCCAATTTTTTAGTCCATGTTTTGCCCTTTTTTTTTATTTTCGTTTCTAGCGCTCTGAGGACGTTCTTGTGGCATTATATCTGTTCTAAAGAGATCACAGAGTAATTTCTGACCCTTAAATATGCGTGAAATGCGCTAATTTTGGAGAAAATCGCAATTTTGTATTTTCGTAGTTCCAACTTTCACCGCTAGATGGCGCCACCTGTACCGTTTTAGACCTAATTCAATAAATATCGATTTTCTGGGCTTAATCTGCACTTAAAATGCATCAAGTATTAAGAATAATTTGCTTCAAAATGCCTCAGGAAGCATACTATGTGGTCAAAGTTACGAAATATTACTTTTTATAATTTCCTTATATGCGTGTACGGACATACGCTTTTTAAGATTAGTTCAGGTGTTTCGCCGCTAGATGGCGCCACCTGTACTAATTTTCACCGACGGAGCAATTTTAATTAAAAAATTACAAAAAAACAATTTCCAGAGCATTTTAAGTACGTCAAATTAGCTATTGTTCACTAAATAAAATGCAAATTTATTAGTTTCTGTATTCTAATGTAGAATATCGAAGATACTCGCATGAAATAGCCAAATTAGAAGCTGCCATAGTCCTAACTTCCGTTGCGTTTCATTACAAATAAACAATTTCACTGCTAATGTTAATTCTGAAGAATGCAAAGTGCAGATAACTACAGCAACACGTGCTTTCATCAACTTCATAATTACTTGAACAACAGAAATATCTCGTCTTTCGTGATGAATCCGTCACTGTTCAGATCGTAGACTCTGAAGCAAAACTCAATCTTCTCTCTAAAACTCCCACGAAGATAAAGGTCCAACCCCATAATCCACGGCTCCAATCTGATGATCCCCTCGTTCTCTCGATCCCAACAGCAAAAGATACGCTCCACCAACGTGTCCTCCGTGATCACCTTGAAGGTATTGTGCAGAAGGTTCCGAAAAATCGACCTGTCGATGCCCTGCATAACATTTTCGAGTCCAATCGATGCTCGAGTACACGATTGATAAATGGAAACGTTAAATGACTCGACAGGGTGAAAGCAGAATCGTGTGCATCGCATGCTTCTCTAGAGATATAACTAGTGCACGCGACTTATAGCTTCTCTATAATTTAAGGCGGTAAGTGTCGCTACCTCTATAGTCTGATTCGACTGAGATCTTCTGCCAACGATAACCGATTGTCCCACTTGTTGCTGGCTGCTGTTCGTTAACTTCTTGTACATCTTGCATAGGTTGTCCAATTCGGACCTGTATCAATTCAAGTATGATTACAGCTACTTCATCTTCGTCATTGAGCTCGAGTTTGGCATAGGACATTCATAGGATCAACATTCTTCATTGATTTCCACCTTTGAAACTGAACAAAATGAACCACAAACTCTGGTCTGTCAATGATTAACTTAATTGACTTCCATCTTTGAAACTGAACAAAATAAGCCACAAAGTCTGTTTTGTCAATGATTAAGTCTTAATTGACTTCCATCTTTGAAACTGAACAAAATGAACCACAAACTTTGGTCTGTCAATGATTAACTTAATTGACTTCCATCTTTGAAACTGAACAAAATGAACCACAAACTTTGGTCTGTCAATGATTAACTTAATTGACTTCCATCTTTGAAACTGAACAAAATGAGCCACAAACTCTGGTCTGTCAATGATTAACTTAATTGACTTCCATCTTTGAAACTGAACAAAATGAACCACAAACTCTGGTCTGTCAATGATTAACTTAATTGACTTCCATCTTTGAAACTGATCAAAATGAACCACAAACTCTGGTCTGTCAATGATTAAGTCTTAATTGACTTCCATCTTTGAAACTGATCAAAATGAACCACAAACTCTGGTCTGTCAATGATTAAGTCTTATTTGACTTCCATCTTTGAAACTGATCAAAATGAACCACAAACTCTGGTCTGTCAATGATTAAGTCTTATTTGACTTCCATCTTTGAAACTGATCAAAATGAACCACAAACTCTGGTCTGTCAATGATTAAGTCTTATTTGACTTCCATCTTTGAAACTAAGCAACATGAACCATAAAGTCTTTTTCATCGATGTTTGAACCTTAACTGTCTTTCACCTTTGAGGCTGAAGAAAATGAATCACTAGTTCTGCTGCGTCGATGTCCGAGCCTTATTTGATTTTCTCTTTTGAAACTAAAGAAAATAAACCACAAAGACAGTTCTGCTAATGACTGAACCTTAACTGGTTTGCACCTTTAAAAATAAAGAAAATGAACCACAAACTGTGCTACATCGATGTTTGATTCTTAATGGATTTCCACCTTTGAAACTGAAGAAAATGAACCATAAAGACTGTTCTGTTAATGTTTGAACCTTAACTGATTTTCATCTTTGAGACTAAAGAAAATGAACCACAAACTCTGCTACATCGTTGTTTAAACCTTAACTGATTTTCTTTGTGACTAAAGAAAATGAACCACAAACTCTGCCACCTTATTCGATACACCTCTGAGCCTTATTTGATTTCCAGCTTCAAAACCAAAGAAAATGAACCACAAAGAGAGTTCTGTTAATGTTTGAGCATACTTGCCACGAAAATCTGGTTTTCCTCTTCAAGGACTCGATCATCTTGATCGTGTGAGTAGAGTTCCTGGTAGCACCAACTTCCGGCATCCTCCTACGATGCTTTTTACGCAGCTCCTTGGGGCTACCGGAAGTTTGCCGTTTGGAGTTCACGGAAGCTTTACGACCACTCATCAGGAAGATCGAGACGCTTTTCATCAACGTCGTGCCAGCACGAAGGTTCAGGGTGCTTGCGGCGCCGACTCCGACGCCGACGCTGTTCCCGTGATCCATTCGTGCTTTCGTGCTCGAGAGGCTGCGTTCGTTCATTTCTCTGCAACTCGTGAGAAGACTCTTCCGCTTTGATAACATTAATCTTCTTTCGAGGTGATGGATAGTGTACTCAGAAAGGGTGATTCTTGGTAAATACGATTTCAAGGTTACAATTTCAGTGGTACAAAGCTCAAAACGTACTCATTCTCCTTTTCGAAGATTTGTAAAACTTTGATATTCACTGCGTAAGAAATCCCAAGAACAAGCATGAGCCTCTCAAAAATAAAAGACGCCCGAGGCACTTGATCTCGAGTGTTACGTCAGTCATCAGTGATTGATACTGAATTTTCCGTTTTGGTCGCGTTACCAATAACTGACAGTAACTTCTCGTTCAGACCACGACAGTCGATGACTGACAATATAAAACATGATGCAAAGCTAAACAAATTGCACTTGCATTATCACATCATTAATTTATTTAAAAATTTCTTTTCGACAAGCTAATCTATGAAGTTACTGTCCCTGCCTCATGCTGTCTATCTCTAGAAGTTTTGTATCAGTCCTTTAGAAGATCGTGTGAATTTTCACTGAGCTTGTACTTAATTCCAGTTTCCTTCGAGGACGTTCTTGAAGCACGTTGTGGTAACAGTAAATTACACCGGAATAACGAAGGGGAACATTAGGTAGCTCTCAAACTCGTCAGAATTATTTGTTTCTCGTGTTCCAATTATAGCCGCCATAGCACGAACGGAAATTGATCGCGAGCAGTAAAGAAGCTATGGTTACGGATCGATTGATCAATAACACGCAACGATTCATCGTCTTTGATTGGAAATCTTGCTGTTAACGTTTCATCGGATTAGCTGTCAGATATTTTAGTACTACAGAAACGTTCGCATGATCTATACGCAGAAGTCCATTAAAGGTAGTTCAGATTTCACTGTGAATAATGTAAATTGTTCTGCGTTTAGCATAATGTAGTAATTTAGAAAATTGAATTTTCTTGGGAATACCGCAGATTGCGTTTAGACGAGTTATTCCTGGAATGCATTTATTTTTATTTACAATATTTCTTTGATCACATTCATGATGACCTTTTCTATTTAATAAAACGTTGCAGAAGCTATCGATAAGATCACTTGCATGGAAAGATCGCATAGTTTGCGTGTATCTGCTTTAGTTCGATTCGCTTTTTCGTTATCTATGCACGTGTACCGTTTATCTGGAAGTTTGTCCTAGATTTTGGAATGATAACTGCGTGCCGAAAACTCGTTACGGGAAATATGGAAAGTTTACGTGTAATATTAGTCTCGAAACAGCAGTAATCTTTCAAAACCTTCGCGCAATGTTATATCTGACAATATGGACAAGAAACAATTGAACTGTACAAGAATTCTACTAACACTTTGTACCGATATTCTTAAAATTCGTCAATTTTATGTCTAAATTTTCAGAGGTGCATGGATGAGTCAGATATTCGCTGTCGCCACATTCTACACTTAGGATTTCACACGCAATCACATGAGCTACAGGAAATAACAAGAAAAAAATATCCCACAGCCTTCTAAATTTATTTTTATATCAAGCACTATCCATTTTTATAATAAATCCATATTATTATACTCATTCAGTTATGATTCTGTAACGAAGTTTCTGTGTCACATTGCGAAACAGTCTCACAGCAAAATGGTTCCCCTAATTTATACCTCCTCGTCAATCATTAAAAATTTCAAGCAGAAGTAAAGCTTCCCCAAGTGCGATTAGCTTTCGTTTATCTACACTCGTGGTCTTTTGTTATTTCGACAATGAAACAATTGAGTGAACAGAAAACTTACCTGAAAAAAGGAGAAAATGCTAGCGACGCGATGTTTTCTTTCTCAGTCGCCAACGGTTACCGAATGTAATCGATCAAACTTGAGAAAATTGTTTCACGTAACCGCCATTATCGTGGACCAGCTTATTCAATGGATCATGCAATGTGAGTCAATTTCACAATGAATTGAATAAGTAACTTTATTTAGTCAGCAAATTTTCAAGATTAATTTGATCACAAGCATCAAAGCAGAACAAATACAATATTTAATATATTTCTGACGAATATACATTTCAACGAATAGAAAGTTTAAGTACGAATAATTTAAAGTATGGAGACTTTCTTGGGTTGATTCACAGACTCCATGTTGGTTGCATTCGACCGAGTCAACGAGTTATGTTTCCTGTAACATTGTTACATTAAAAGATTGCAATTTCCCAAAATTTTCTTTGGTTTACCTGCAAAGCTTCTCAAACACTGCACGAACATAAGTTATGTGATTCCGTATCTCCATCAACACATTGTCCAAGTATTGTGCAATGTTGTTTACTACCTTCAGCTCCGGATCGTTCGTCGATTCGATCGATGAGAGCGAAGACCCTAGTGACATTGACAAAAGTAAGATCTGCAGGTTTTCCTGCTTTATTTCGAAGTCAGTATAGTTACGTGATTGCTCGTCTTGGTGATAAACACTCAGCTCTTCCGGTGAATTTAGAAGGTTATTATCCAAGCGATTAGCATTCTTTAGCATCGATTTCGTAGACGCTGATGTAGCGATATCCATCTCGTTAACCGCGATGTCAACGTTCTTCAATTTCGCTTCTTCTCGGGGCAACTCTTTCAGAATTACGTTCAACTCTTTGAACAACTGTGCCTGGAATGTTCACGTTGTTTTTGGAAGCGAAATTAAATATCTCGAAATATTAACGGTGTAGAGTCGCACTTACGGCCATCTTGTTTGCATTGGGTCTCAAACACCTTCCAAAATTCGAGTTATTAAACATGCGGTATGTCCAAAAAAGGAAGGTGCAAGTTGGAGACAGACGCTAATGTACACAAGATGGCCGTAAACAAACAAAATGTCCGTAAGCAAACCAACTTACCTCACGTTGAATGAGATCGCTCAAATCTGGAAGAGTAGACTGAAGCTTCTCCGAGAACGTCTGCAAAGCCTTCTGATTTTCCAATGGAAATACTTGTTTGGCATCGTTTATGGTTTTCTTTGAGTCCTCATTGACAGGAAAGGAAACTCTGTGCACTCGAATTCTCTGTTGACCCAACTTCGTTTGGTCTCCTAACAGAAATAAATACGGATTAATCATTTAATCGATTAATACATAGACGTCTTTTACCTTTCGATTCCAATTTCGCAGACGAACCATGGCGCAACTACAAATATATTGTTAAGTGAATTTTTGAGATGAAGAAATTCAAGTTTAACCCGGTTGAAATTTTGTACAATTACGATTTAAATTACACTTACTTGCAGGATTATCAAGAACAGTACAATCACCAGGTACTTCATTTTTCTGGTTTCTATTCGAGCTTGATAGAAGAGTGCCGCGTTAAATGACTGCCTCCGATAGAGCAACCGATTTTATAGCAATGACGTTGCTGTAAGCGCACAACGGTATGCCGTGTTTTTCAAACACTTTTCTCAAACATCCGAATGAAATCAAACCTACAAGACGTATATCGACTTATCGAACTAGAATATGTTGCTAATTAAAGTTCGAAGGGGTTTCAAAGAAAAGTGAGACATTTAGTGGTAGAAAAGTTTATTAAAATCGTTAAGAAACATGTCAAATTTCAATTTGTTTATCGACCAAATCCAAAAGACCTGCAACAAAGAAGTTTCGGTTTCAGACAAGTTCAAGGAAATTTTATTTTTCAAGATTTGAATATGTACCCAGCTTTCGCACTAGCGTAGGATCCACCTCCGTACGGGTAACCATAACCACCGTAACCACCGTGTCCACCATGACCGTAACCACCGTATCCACCATGACCGTATCCACCATGACCATATCCACCATGACCGTATCCACCATGGCCATGATAAGGATAACCACCTCCGAAGCCACCGATACCACCTAGTTTAAATCCACCGATAACGCCGATTCCACCAAAACCACCTATACCACCTCCGCCAAAGTGTGGGTCCGCCTTTGCATCTCTCACTATCCTTGACGATGGTTTTTCTGCAACAATTCAGATTCGGAAAATGGCTTTTATAGAATGTCGAGAAGTAATAATTTGTGATAATTGTGAAGTGAGTGCTAAATATGTTTGTTAGTCACTGCGCTGAGAGGATGTTAATCAGTTTATTTTTGAGAGCACGTGCACTTGTGGTACTATCATTTGATCTTTAACTTGTTCCGGTTACTAACATTGATAAGTAATAATTGTTACTTCTAGTAGTATCCACATTATTCTAAAATACGAAAGTCAATCTACGTGTACTTCTCGAAAACTATTTTTCCCTCCGAGTCCAAAACAAATCCTGAACTTTCTATCAACACTATCATATATCAATGAAACATTCTAACTTCGCCCTCAGTTGAAATTCTTCCTAAAGAATTTTGTGAACTATACCTTGTTCGACTGCAGGATAAGCAAAGACGGCCAGAATGGCAGTCAAGAGTACCAAAATGATCTTCATGTTTGCAAACTCACTGTCCACTATCGAGATAACAAACTCCCGCGAAGATCGAGTGCGAAATGACGATGTGAAGATGAAGAGGTCGATCTTTATATAATGCAACAACACACGTTCTGGGATGCCCCAACACGGTTACGTGTTAGGTATGAAATGGGTATTCTTCACGAGTAGCCGCATCTCATTAGCGTACATCCATCCATAGCGATGGACACGGTTTAACGAGGTTCATGTGAATAATCCAGGTGATCAAGTAGAAAAAAAGCTACTGTTCTTTCGAAGATGACCTGAGGGGAAATTTTTTCTTGATCGTGTTAAAAATCGTTAATATTGGTGAAGATTTTCATAGAAATCGTCAGAGAGTAATTTATAGATGCATAAGTATTTTTAATCGAAGGTCATGATGCACCAGGATTTAATTTATGAGAGATAATTGAATCAAATAGTATGTCAAAGTCAACCACATTCGAATTGTTTCCATAAGTTAGCTTTTCATAAAAGTATGAAAGAGTGTGAAAGCTAGAATGGTTTCAACCTTGCCAGTTTTGACAACAATGACAGGATATTTTGGAGCAAAAAGATTCCACGATAACGTGAAACAGACGTACCATTCACTGAATCACAGTCAATGTAGGAAATTATATGATGACTAATTGTTTTGTACATATGATTTCAAGGATAAAGCAGAACGATTCTTGTGCTTCGCCTTCTAACACGTTCGTTTGGCGAATCAATTCGAGCTCCTCCGTGTCGAGTTTCGTCTCGTTTACATTTTTTGCGACAACATTCTCTGTAATTACGTCAGTGGTTAAACCGACCTTTATTTAAACACCTGACCACTTTCTTGCGGTCTAAGAGTGTTTGAGTACTTTGCTCTCTAATGTTCTCAAATAATTAATCCCTTGGTACGGTGACGACCTGAACGTGACGCACTTTGCAAATATGGGAAATTTTTCTCATATTTTTAGTACCTTTGAACTCTCAGTTTAGTGTACTTATAATTTACGTTGAGGATTGCTGAATAGAACTGGTACGGGATCTTAAGTTCCTTTATCCGTTTTGACGTAGCAGATGATAGTCGATGACGCACGTAAATTATGTTGGAAAAGGATTTGGGGGAAAGTAAAGAAAAACTTTGTAAGATCGATTGTTTTTATTTAGGAAATCCTATTCGGCAGTAACAATCTTCACGGTAAGTATCGTTGCCTCTCGGCTAGGTTCGTGAACTATTCTAACTCGTAATCACGTAGATCTGCGAACTATACTAGAATCGCGTGATCAGTGTCGATCGATCGGCTTATGGCAGTAACGATGATGCGAACCCTTTAAACGATCGACTTAATATTGCACTTGTCCGATTTACGATTAAATTCTTACACTCTATTACTAGCTAATCCTATCGATACCTAAGTATAACTATAATAAAGAAGAAATAATTACTCTAAGATACCAATCTCGATTTCAACATTTAACGATTAGATTTAATTAGTTTCAGATTGATTTAACTTCGACAACGAAAGCTTGAACGAATTCGAAATTAATTCGGGGCAAACACTGCTATAACTTAAATCAGTTACAACTAATTTTATCGTTTGTAAAACATACGTGATCGTAAAGGGTTGACACGATAAAGGAAGACATCATGAGCGTTAAATCTAAGAACCACTCTTCGTCTATGACGATCGGCTTTTTGAGAACCGATTAAAAGTGTCCTGTCTATCCTGTCTGCATATTAATGTCGCGCGGAATATTGATTTTAACGGTATCGAGAGGCAGCTCACTCGATCTAGTCGTCTATTCCTCAGGCGTCGGTGTAGGTTTCTTCTTCCTACAACATTGAAACATTAAATATTGCAGAAAAAATGAATTAAGCTTAAAATTAAAAGCTTACCCATTTGGAGATCCTCCATAAGCGGTTGCGACCGAGCTGGCGACACCTCCTTTCGAAGTGCTATAACTGTTAGCGATCGCGGTCACTGTTCCAGGAGGAGATCCAGGGGCTCCAGATCTGGAGGAGCCTCCCGGAAAGCTGAACACCATCGGGAAGAAGTTGTTCAGGTTCGGATAATTCTGTCGGCGACGATTTCCCTTGAAAGGCACGAAAGGAACCGCTGGCTCGTCGTCGTACTCTTCGTCGTCGTCGTCGTCTTCTTGGACTATAACCTGGGTCTTCTTGGTCTTCTTTCCGTGTTGAACTTTAGGGCGACTGGTCGTCACTTCGATGTTAGGATGTGCGGACTCCTCGGCTAGGGTCACTGGAGACGCTTCTGTGCTCAAAGTAGGGACTGCCTCTGGTTCAGGTTGTTCCTACACGAAACATACAAAATTTGATTAATCAACTTCTCATTAAATTTAGTATATCTGCATAGGAGCAGATGGTGGTATGTTAGGAATGATGGTAGAAGGAGCTACTGTATCAAAGATTACTGTAGAAAGATACTGTAAGGAAGGTTACAGTACCTGAGGAGGCAAGTGTTGCTTGTGCTGTTCCTCCTCCACGTGATGCTGATCCTCCTGAGGATACTGCTCCTCCTGATGATGCTGATGAATCTGATCCTCCGGCTGGTAGGATTCTTGCTCCTGCTCCTGAGTCTGTTCGTCCTGGCTATAAGAATGTTCTGGCTCCGGCGCAGCTTCGGCCTCCGCGCTGGAGACTTCCGGTTCCTCGATCGGTTCTGGGCCGTTCTTCAAATGTGGCGCCTGCATGCCACCGAAGAAGGCTTCTCCGCTCACGGCGTTACCTTGAGCGAACACACCTGTCGCCTGGCCACCGTAACTCGACCGGCGTACGGGTCGGTAGTAACCGGTGAACATCATGGCTCTATGGGGGTAGGGGTGCACCGCTGTCCTCTTCTCGCGGAGGAAGACTATCGGGTTCCCGTACGGATCTAGCATTACTGAAACTTTTAAACGTATCTTTTTGGTGGATTTGGTGGATCAATAGAACCCTAGGACATAGAATATCAGAACTTTAGGACACATTTTTGTGATAGTGTAGGAGGTTTACTCTCGTATATTTTCAGTTAAGTAACAATTGCTTCGTTAATTTCTATGTTAAAGAATAAAGTGCTCAAATTATTGCGACAGGGTACATAGACTTGGAGAGCTTCATCTGGGAGGTTCCAGTTTGAATCTTCAAGTTTGAACCGAAGATCAGAGATTAATTTGATACTGACAGCACAATTAGGTTTTGATGGGATATGCAGTTAGATCTCACTTAGAGATACCAAAATCGAGCTATGAATCTAGTTCGGGTTTAAAGATACTTACTAGGTTCAGCAGGGATAGCTCTGGACTCCGTCACCGCGATCATCGCCGCCACGACGAAGAGGACGAAGGTCATCCACTGCGCCATCCTCGTACGATAAAAACTCCGATTAAACGAATAGAACTGGAATCTTCGAACCGGGACACCGTTTGCACGTTCTTCCGGATACCAGGGACTCGTGAACTCCAAGCACTGGACACCTGGCTACCTGGTCTACCTGGTTCACGGACTTTTTGCACGATGCTGGTATCCTCGAATCCGCAATTGCTTTTATACCAGGAGCTAGGATCACGAAGGGGGATGGGATGGGATGGGCGAACGATGACACAGGCTATGGGATGGATCGGTCGGATCCAAGCCACGAGAACGGGGATATGGGACCCTCTGGTTCCCCACCATCGTTCGTCAGGTGGTTGCCTCGTACCCAACAGGATCGTCGTAACGCAAACGTGCGCATCGTTCAACGATACGTGATCGTCATCCTTGATTGGAGCCCTGTTGAATCGAACGCATTAATTGCGATCCCTCGTCGATCGTCCTCTACTTTGACTGATCGCAGCACGTGGTGTCTTCGAAGGCCAGATTTAGGACTTCTAGCTGAGATATGCAGATACACATTTTTACTTGGAACTCTGGTGCAATACAGTGCTAATCAGGAATATGCAGATTTAGGGACATAATCAGCTATGTGGCGCCTTCGATTCAAGTCGACCTTGGTGATTTGAAATGATTTTGGACCTCCATGATAAACACGTGGAATGTTCAATAGAGTACTAAAAGATTTTGGAGAATCTAAAATTTGAACAGTCACATTTGAATTATTAAGAAATCCAAGCTGGAAAAGTGATTGATTTTAATTTAAGGCAGCAGTAGGCAGCAAACATCAATGAACACGTGGTTTGATAAATGATGACAAGAATCGATGTTGACAGTTTCCTTTTTTCAAGACGGGTTGATCGTGAGTCACACAGATTGTAGCCTGATAAAAGGATCTAACGACGGAATAACATAGAGGTTCATACATTTTCAATCGTTCTATAAATAGGCCCGATCCAAGGAACGAGTCGGAACGATGCTTTCCACTGATTCTTTCAATCGTGCTTTCGCGGGAATTCGCCATTCCAGGACTTTTATTCCCGTTCCCTGACCCGCTTCTTCCACGAAAGTCCTCGATCGTTACCATTACGGGGTTGCTCGAACCAGCTTACCATGTAAAAATCTTCCGATTCGACAACCACAAAAGTTATTCCTTACAGGCAATCTTCCGGCAGGAAGCTTTAGATTATTTTTAATCGCTGCACCATCAGCTGGCTATTTTTGTCGCTGGAAGGTTGCGGACGTTTTGCAATCAGCATCACCCGGTACGGTTAATGACGTCTGTTTGACGTAACCCGTTAATATTAACATTATGTCAGTCATACACACTCGTCTGCAGGTATGACTGGTCAGAGGCGACGATAATTCTTGGGGATGATCAAAAGTCCGTAAGAGTCCAATGGCGGTGGCCGAGACGCTCGTGTTCTGAATTTCAAACGCTCTCAGACAGATCCGCCTTCGCGTGTCACTGTACCTTCCCGGCTTTTTTTGTAAAAAACTATCAATAATTAAGTAGCTTTTTATCCACGAAGACTCTTTATACTCTTCCTAAGCTAAGCTTCCTCAAGAGTTGGATTCTTTTGGATTTTCTCAATTTTTGGACGTTTTTCATTCTTAGGTTGCTCAGAACCTTAAATTCTACTAGGGTCTCGACTTTTAGGTACTGGTAATCTCTGAGCTCCCTCACGATTTCTAATCTTCCTCCAGTGTTTACCAATTTTTCGACATCCCCAATCTCTTGGTTTCCCAAATTCTACTGATTCCTAAACCCTACTGATCCTAAGTTCTCTCGACCCCTAGTTTCTCGATTTGTACTTCTAATCTCCGTTACGATTTCTAATCTTCCTCCGGTGTTTTCCCAATTCTTTGACTTCCCTAATCTCTAGCTTGTCCAACACCCTGCATTCTACTGATTCTAAGTCCTCTCCCTAGGTTCTTTCAATCTCTAAGCTCTCTATTTCTAAACTTCCTCCCTTTCCAGATTAACCAATCCACGCTCCCAATTTTCGAGTCCACAGGTTATTCTAATTGGGCCCTTTCGGTCCCAGGTTGATTAATCGTTAACAGGGACAATTTCCGTTGGTCGAGGCATTAATTCGTCTCCGGCGGATTTGTCTGGCCGGTGTACCGCTATCAGGCCGTGAATACTTCATGAATTCGTACGATTTCATGAATCAACCTCGAAACGCACCGTTTTCCAAGTCACGCATATCGTATTTTCGAGCGTGACCAGGCGACGCAAAGCGGTCGAGCACATCTACCTCACTCAGAGAACGATCGTTCCGCTCGGATGCAGCTGGATTCGCGATGCCTCGTGAAAATTTGAATTGCATCTTCTCTTTGCCTTCTCACGGCGAATTATCATAAACAAACGGAGCAAAACGAGGTTAAATAATAAATTTTGCATTTAATTTTCTTTCATCGGTCTGTGACTCAGACCTATGCTTCGGTTTCTAAAGATTGGACAAACGGGGGTTTGCTGTAAATGGCTTCCCAAATTCGAATCACAGATTCATATATTCTCTCAGCCATTTTGAGACGTGACCCGGTTCGATGACCTCGTAAACGATCTCATTTCGCGAATCGTTCCGTTCGAAGACATTGAAATCAGTTCATTGTTCCATGTTAAAATTCAGCGGGCGTACTTGTCTGCTATCGTTGCCTAGATACAAGCTTACATACTGTTAATTTCAAAGTGGCAATGTCCAATTCTTCTTTAGTAGTTTTAATTTCAATACTCTCATACTTTTAACCTTTTGTTAGTAAAAAAAACTAAAGATAAAAATTCTGTCTTGTTATAAAAAAGAGGTAACAGTTCATGTAAATATTTATATTAGTATAGCAATGATTATCAAAACGGAAAGTGTAGGAAGACTTGTGAAGATCAAAGAAATTTGTCAACCGGTGAACGTTATCGTCTGAAGACAAAATGAACACAAAATCACGATGTTCATGACTAATTATACAAGAGGAAGTTCTCGAGAAATAGAATCCGCTTGCAAATGTTTGTACGTCATCAAAGAATCGTTAAGCGTTATTATCAGTTTCTGTCTTTTTTCAAATCTCTGTTATATTCTTCGCTTTGATATGCAGCTATAATTTACTTGGAATGCACATGGTAATAACAGCAAACAATTTAACAATCTTCATGAAGTTTGAAAATAATTTCTAAAATCAATGATAAATCTTTCTGGAAGGATTATCCATTTTGTAATAGGCGCAAGAATGAGTTATTTTTCAAGTTTAAAGATACAAAATAATAAAAAATTTTACATGTACTTTTTGATATTTATAGACGTTTTATGGTCACTTATTTTCAAATTGCAACGAAAGTAGAAAAATTTGTAATTTATAATGAAGAATCCGCCATGTTGAGTAAATCTGTTAACTGTTGGATAATGAAAAATTGATTAGTCATTGAAACAACATCACCTACGTAAAATTCCATGTGTTAAATCTAATTTGTCGAGGATCATCAACGACATTAGAGGGGAATCCACAGGTAATGCCTTTATCGCTTTACTGCCACTAATTACCTTCCTAAAATTCCGCTATGTCGACCATGAATCATTGTTATAGTCAAACCATGGCTTTCCCGAAAAACCCATAATAGGGGAAA
Source organism: Megachile willughbiella (assembly GCA_945859595.2). NCBI lineage: Eukaryota > Metazoa > Arthropoda > Insecta > Hymenoptera > Megachilidae > Megachile > Megachile willughbiella. The sequence goes on from OX243807.1 coordinate 9,849,861, forward strand.
GGAACCCTTAAAAGGAAAGCATCGACGAAATGTGCGTTCAGTTTGACGACATTCGGCAAGAATGAAGTTCTTCGTGTTGTTAGTAGTTTTGGTCGCTGTAGAAATGGTGGTTGATGCTCGGCCATCGACGCAATGTAAGGGTTTTTACTTTAATTTATCTCTGCGCTCGTTGGATTAATTTTCTAAAGAAATTTCAGCTTACAAATACAGAAAAGTTTAGTGTAATATTCTAACGAAGTGTACATTTCAGCGAGTGAACAAGTCACTCAGGTGTATCCGGTTAAGAGGGTCAAAAAGCAGATCGATTACGACGAGACGAATTATTCAGGGTAAGTAAATGATGACACTAAATGACATTAAGTTATAAAATTTGTTAAGTTTTCTTTGGAATCTGTGTTGATCGTCATAAAATAAAGAATGTGTAAATCTTTAATTCTAAAGCAAGTGTGCATTATATGATGGTAGGTTTAGTGTGCACTGTAAAATAAATATGAATTCCATAACTATGAATGAATTGACAGACAAATTAATTTCAAATCGAATGTTTAGCTTCACGAACAGTAAAATATTGTGATAGTTCATTCGTAATTTATTTCTTTTTCAGATGGGAAGCAGCTTCTGTCTCCCACTCATCGAGCTCCGTTCACACTCACTCTAAACTGCACCGCCACCATCTTCCTCATCAGCAACACCATTCAGCGTCCTATTCGGAGACCCACGGTTTCAAAGCCAATCTGCAGCTACCTCACAGCAGTCTATCAGTAAAACATAGCGAAACTCATCGACATCAACATATACTGGGTTAAAGAAATTTCTTCTAACAGAAGATAATGGCGTGATTCATGACATTGAATAATTGAAATGTTATAGTTTGTAAAGTGCTATTTAAATTTGACGAAATTAGTTCATCCTGATGATTATTTTAGATCGTACAGTTTAATTTCGACAAAATAAGAACTATTTTATAATTGTCATTCATAAGAACTATTTTATAATTATTATTCATAAGAATCATTTTACATGTTACTGTAATGATAAGGAGAGACACAAGACTGAACTTAAGAGACTGACTACGTTTTCTAAACGTGAGAAAAGTGTGATTTTATAGAATAAAGTGTATTAAAGTGTACTCATGTATTCGTAAAATTCATGTTCCTTTTATTCAATTATAGTTAAAAGTTCAAGTAACTCTAGGAATATAACACTATACCTCATTTAACCTAACCTAAATTTCTATAACAGCGATCTTTGAAAATCACCAAGGAAACAATACTTTAAAAATTTATAAACCTTGAATACATTCGAATGTTATATGCGTACTGCTGAATAAAACATGATATTCGAAAAATTACTCATCGGAGTATTCAACTATTTTTTCCTTCGACGTAATTCCCCGAAGCGTCTGAAGAGAATTAGCGTCCTCAGGCGAACTCGTACTTTCCTCTGGTCCACTTTCGATCGGCCCTGATCAGTAAGGTCGTCCACTCTTTAGGAACCAATGACAGATAAACGGACATTAGGAAATTATGGAACCTAGGTGTCTTCCTTGAATTCGTTGGTGTGGACTTGTATAAAAGGATCGTGTCCACTGAACTTCCTACAATTTCTTTCTCGCTGTCGAATTCGTCGTTTCGTTATAATGTGGATATCACAATTTTTATTAATATTCTTGTGCGTGCTGATCGACGCGCAACCCACGAAATTAGGACTCTCTAATCCTGCAGCTTTGAACCCTGTTCAAGTCGTGTCGGATGGTCAGTTTCTGTGATTACTACTTTTTTTAAAAGCGGTTTATAAGTACCATTTTACGTATAGGTAATAAGAGGGACCAACGATCACCGCAGTTTGGAATCTTCGGTGCAGATTATTCAGATTATACGGATGTCGAGGAAGAGCGGACTTTCGACCACCATCGCAAGCATAAACACCATAAACATAAACCGGATGGCTACAATTTCTACCCCAGTGGTCAATACGGAGGGTATAACCCTTTCTCTGCAATTTATTCAAATATTGTTCGTGCTCTTCTTGACAATTCTTTACATTGTTCTTTTGTTTTAGATATAGACCTCCAGAGTACTATCCACAACCGAGTACCGGTGGATCCTTTGCTACAGCTTCCGCAGGATCCGTAGATTCACATGGGAAACCATTTGGTCAAAGTCAGGCAAATGCACAGAGTGCTAGTTTCAGCTTTGGACCATACTCGGCATCGTTCAGTGTAGCCGAAGCTTCGTCTGGCAGCCAAAATTACTGAAACTGATAGGTAATGTTCATTTATTTTTCCTTGACATTTGATCGCTCTACATATTTAGTACAAGCACTTTGACACATTTCTATTCTGGTATGATTAACTGGACAGCTTATTTCAATATTAGAAAATAGCCACAGCCTATTTGATATTAGAAAAAATTAGCTTGTTTACCTCGGACTATAATTTAGCATGTGATTTATAAACCACAAAGGGTAAGTTTGTGCACCAAAACGATAAAAGACAATTTAGCGAATAAATCGACCGTGAAAGTGTTAATTGACTTTGCACGCGCGTGTAGCGACAGCACGCGTGACGCAACTAAACGAGCAACATGTAGAGACGAATCAGTTTGACGTGAATCAGTTCTTCCTGTAATTCCTTCAGGTGCAAATACTTGAGCGTACACCTCGTATCTATTTACGAGTTGAGAATAGCTTGTTAACTGCATTCGCTAACTAGTCTTTCTATTCCTTTCACTTTCATTGAAACATCAAACCAGGGTCACAGATTTCTCGAAACTCTTTCGTATATTCAAGGTTAGGATTATTAAAATATATATTGTAGAACGTTTGAACACACGTTCGAGGTTTCTCCGAAAGGTTAACGAACTTGGCCCATTAGAGATTTACATTATTTTACGAGATACTTCTCGCGAGAGGGGAACATCTGTCCAACGAGCTCAGTTTTCTCTTCGATATGTTCTTTGTTTTGCTAGCTAACTCATTCAGCGATACAAATTCAGGCATCATAAAAGATTTCCGTAAATCGTAGGCAAAGACCCTCGTAAACTGATCCTCATTTTCTTATTCTATAGAATAAGATCTAACGCTCCATTTCTATGCGACCATCGTTCAATTGTTCAAAGTTACCAGGTATCAATAATACAATAGGTTCTTGGGTGAACGGCTTAATTGAGTACAAAGGGAACTTTCAATTATTGCAAGAGAATTTAGTCGAAAACCCCAAATCATTTTAAGCAAGGTTTAATATTTTGCATAAATATGACTAATTCTCGAATCGAAAATGAAGTTAAATCGAGTTTAAATGCAGTGTATGTTGCATGCAACCAGCCCGATGCTTTCACGAAGCCTAATCTGAAATCTGCATTCACCCGTCTGTACGTATACCGTGCATGAATAAGTGTACACACTGTGGAATCACTTGTGACCTTTGACCCTCGCACAGTGACCCTTGAAAGGGAGACTCGAAATCATTTACATACAGGGATTTATTCGCTTCTACAGGATCGTATATCTGTACGATTGATGCAACTTTAACGATTCGTGATGCAATTGTCAACTATACAATCGATTCTCCTTTCTATCTACCGAGGTTCAAACTGCATGAATCCTTGATCATTTCTTTTCATATCGATTCTTTAAGAACAATAAGAAATTTAGAAAAACAAAATAATCATGACGATTCTCGTTGAACCACTGCACACTGTCAGAGCGTTGCAAAAGGAAGAATGGCTTGAAATTGCTGGTTGTCAAGCAAAAAACCCGTCTCTGGAGGGTAACTACAGGTGATTTCAAAAGTTTTACCGACAAAATTCAATGCACCATGAATACCTAATCTTACTGGAAGTCTCAATTTGGACTGTTAAACAATCGTTAAACAATTTATTAAAAATCACGTACACCATAATTTAAGTAAACAAAAATTTACGTTCAAAGATCTTGACATTGAGATTGGAATAGAGTAGCGGTTCATTCAACCTAAGTCTAAAAAATATTTCACTTGTTATTAAATGCCCTGGTTCCCCATGTTCCCCAAATTTTAAATGTGTTCTCAAAATTGTCAGAGTATCTGAAAATTATTATACGTCAGTGTACATTGGAAAATGGCAAATTTAATTAGAATTGTGGAGGATTTGGTTGAAGGGTCGATTTAAAATCGAATGTTGCGCGGTGTAGGCGCATTTCGGGATGAAAACAGACCGGTCTCGCCAGGATCGAAGAAGCGTACAGCGGTCGTTCCTCTCTTCGGCCACTGGCAATATGGCGTCCAAGGGTCCTTTTAAAACGAGTTAATCCGTCCGTCTGGCCGTCTGCCGATCGCCTGAGAACCAAGAAGATTCATTTTCCCTTTGTCCATTCTTTTTCACACGTACCCCAAAAGGATCTCGGCTCAATGGGACAATGCGAGCGGCTCGGGCGTTTACGACGTTCGCTTTTTTTCGCACAGGTCCCACACACATTTGAATAATCAACGCGTAGGCAAAGCATACGTCTCTGTCGAGACGACTGTCTCGAGCCTCGTACGAGCTAAGAGAGACAAGGATGTCTCGAAGACACTCGACAAAAGTGACACGATACGAAGATTGCATCCTCGAACATGGACCAGCTCGGACAGATGTTTCTTGTTCTCGTTAGCGGTATATCGCGCTACGTGACACCAACAGAAGTGAAAAGACGTGTTGCGATTACGTCAGACCTCCTTTTTATCCTTTTAATTTCTTCGGACAGTTCGTTCACCTTCAATAACATATTCCGGACATTTTATAAAATCAGTGAGACTTTGTTCCACTGTTTCGAAGGGTAAACGAGGTCTTGTTCTTTCCGCTATCTTTGCATATATCTTTTTGCACAATTCCTTTGGATCTCCCCGAAGTTATGAATGTCCGAGTGAAAATTGATTGGTATTTTCCGTAGGTCGTAAATCTACCCCTGACTCCGATCGCCCGATGTAATTCCATCGGGTCCGATGCTCAACCTCCACGGGCCATCCATTGTTTACAAACATTCTACGTCACTAGGTATAAGTAAATAGCCCGAACGGGCGAACAGACCAAAACCACCCTCCTTCCTCGAGATTTCCTGGGAGAGCCAGTTCTCCTTTGTCCGCTACCACGCCAACCACCAGATGTTCCCGCGAATAAAACCGAACAAAATATCGCGAAACGGGAGGAACGAGGACCAAGCAAGGATGGAGGAGGATCGAAACAGAGGGTTCGGGGATTAACAGCACAAAGGGAGGCCAAAAAGAGGAGGTCCTGCAACAAAACGAGCATCGAAAAATCGGGACGCGAAGAACCAGCGTTCAATGACCGGGACCACGAGAGTACTATATTTTCGTTCCTGCAATCATATTCATCTAACCATCTGGATCCTCTGTAATTTAACGATACCAACAAATTATGTACTGTAACTTATAGACTTTATCATTTACAATTATGCGACGATACAATAAAGATTTATTTGTAACATTTCTACAACTTCTGAAACTTTAGAATATAAATAAAAATGGTCGTAGAATTTCAGTAAACTTTATACAAGCGAAATAAAAATACTCTGAATCTTCTGGTAACGTGGTAATTTACCACGAGAGGAATTTGCAAACGTAGATACTTTTTTCTACTTCGAATTTTATTCGACTGTGACGGGGGTTAAAGGGGGTTCGTTAAAGGTCCGTCCTCCGGTATCGTTAAGTATTGTTTAGTCGTGACTGGACACGCAAAGAAGTCTCGTCCTGAGCAATGGACCAGTCCTCCGGGTCCATTTGAACATAAAGTCCAGATCCTATATAGGAGCGAGAACGAGAAGGGGAAGAAAAAATGAAATAGAAAGTGGTCTGTCCGGTGCAACGATCTACAGTACGTGAACGTCGTCGAGGCGCCTCCTCTTGGACCCTTACCCCCGACCTGTTCCTGTTCACCACGTACTATAGCAAATCTTCGATGCTCTCTTGAAGGCTTCTGCGGCATTGTGCTCGCATTTCTCGTGCGGTTGTCGACTCGGAAAGTATCTTCTGGCTAAGTCGTCGGTAAGTCGAACAGTTGGTGTACTTGCATCCATTTCGTCCTTTGATTCAAAGGGACATCTTCTTTCCTGAGCTCCCTTTCTCGCGTAATCGTGTTTTGACGTTTATCCTTTTACTTGGAATTTACTCGAGTCCTTTTTTGGTACCCTTTGTGATCTGGTTGGATCGAGTGAGAGAATGTGTCATAGTGAAAATGGACAGTAGCTCTCGAAGGACATAGTTTTCAAATTCAAGCACTCCATTTTTTGTATTCAACTCTTTAAATTACACGATGACATTCGAGGCATTAGTTTCTATAAGAAGTGTTGGCTGAGTGACATTTGTCAGATTCAAAATTCCTTTCCCCTGAGAATTCTACTGTGAACACTTGATAAGTGTCAGATGATAGCGCAAATATTAAAAACCTTCACGATTATTTTGTCATATATTCAATTCACGGTGACATGAAAAATGTGTCTACAATAGGTAAAAGTACTGGTAACAGTTCAGACGTATAAGGTGTGTCAACTCCATGATTGTACTTTCACAATGAGAAGGTTGCCATTTGTAATTTTGTCCGATTGTTTTCAGGTTAAAACAAAATTTCGGCCTTTTCTTCAAAACAGACTCAAACCGGAGGAATTTCCCGACAATGACCAACTTCTTGGCCCTGTTGGTGATCACCCTGGCCTGCGTGATCGTCAACGCTCAACAAACATCGGATCAGAAACGTAAGTAAAACTCGTGAACGAAAATGTTTACGTCGAATGAATAATTAATCAGTCGGAAAGTTCTGTCATCCATGAACGTGTCTTCTTACTTTGGCTCGAACGATGTAAGTTAACGCTGCTCATTGTGGTCTCACGTGCAACCATGATCCCACTGGTTGATTCATTTTACACCGTTTCATTGTCCTTATTGTTTTACACAACGATAAAGTTTCACTTGTTCTTTCTCTTTCACTTGCACAAGTAATTATGTAAGTAAAAGAATACGTTCGTATAGAAAGCGAGTGGACTGTAACTGTACACGACAGTATCTGTATGAAATATTATTCTGTTCAGATGTTTTTGGACAAACTTTTGACGAAATTGTGGTGTCATCGGATCTGAACGTTAGAAGGAAGTCCAAGGAAAACCGTCAGGGCAAAAGATTGTCGAACATACCTTCGCTCACCACCAGCCCTCCTGAAAAATCAACTGCAATCGCAGCGAGGCTCGTTTCCAATGATGGCAGTCAAGTCACGTCTCAAAAAAGTCAAACGAAACGTGAAATTTCAAATTTAGACAAAAGGTGAGCTTACGAGATGACAGAAAATCTGGGTCGAATGGAATGTCAACGAAATTTATTTGGTTTCAGGTATTTCGATATGGACGTTGCGGGATACCTATTGAAATCTCGGAAACGATGAAAAATTCACGCCGGGGACAACCGCACGATCCTCACACACCCATTCCGACCATACTTTTCGACCCACTTTCGGACCATGGCTCATGTAACAAAAAGGATAATAAAAATTTTCTGTGTCACAGCAATTCAATATTTCATTCTTACCAGCCTCCAAATTCTACAAATAATAAAATACAGCTAGAAAAATTTAATCCCTTCGATTAGGACCAAAGAAAATCTAGTGAAAGAAAACATTTAAAACATTAACGTCCGTAAAATATTCCAATTGAACCGGACGATTGCAAAATTATTTAGCATTCAATCTAATTACAGTTAATAGCAAATTTATTCGAGAATGTAGTTCGCGGTACCAAGCGAAAGGTACTCTTGATTGAAAAATGGCGCGAGCGTTCTTGTTTGAAATTTTAAATGACGCTCGTTACGAATGCACCCTTTACAGTCAACAACGCGTTCGTCACGATTCCCCGATGCGCAAGCGAATTGTCAGGCATTCCGTGTCCGTTAGCGAACCGAAAAAATCGGCTGCGCTGAAATATGGCAGGCCGTGTTCAAAAGGTAGCCGCCATCGCGATCTTCATGCGATGATGCACCGCGCAGATCTACCGCGCCGCGAGTCACGTGACTCAGCCGCTGGCACGTGACACGCACGTCCAAAAACCTTAGGGGAGTCCTTTCTCTCTCGCCTGTAGACCCCTTTTGTTTCTTTTCTTTTTCGTTTCTTCTCCTCGCGTTTTCGAACGAAACCGTCGAATATTTCAACCGCTCCCACGACTTCTCCCTTCAACCTTTAACCCTTTTGCCCTGCTGCCGCACGCGGATGCTCGGATTTTTCTGATGCTTCAAATTACTCCGAATGTACCTTCGATTCGAAAACATTTAGATTTAGTTAGGTTAACAATTATGTGATCGACAGCTTTGACCAAAGCTTTTGAAATTTCCTATCTTCGGATTGTACAAGCGTTGACGTTATATGAAATATTTAGAACGAACGGATTGTTTACGAGCCCGTTGGTGGCGCCAGTCAGACGATCATGTGAACTTGTAATCGTAAATCAACGTCCTCACGGATATTGATAACACAGTAACGATGTCAAATCAAAAGCATGATGAACACTTAGTTGCATCAGCGTTCGTTTACGAGTCCGGCCACGGATCCACCATAAAATATATAGTGCTAGCCATGCATGAAACGCGGAATACGAGATTCCTCCCTTGCATGAATAAAATCTGTTGTTCAACGTAGCCGTTCTGATTGTTCTGCGAATTAGCAATCATGGCCTACGGTATGATTTAGACGTAAATCAAAATCTTCAGGGACTTCCTGTCCAAACAATCGCCGAATCACGATCCGGAAATGTGGTCACGTAGCCACGAATAAGGATACGTCTGATCGATTTTCAACAAGTCCGCATCGATAGCTGACGCAAGACAAGCAGGTGCGTCTACGGGCAGATCTTGTTTCGCAATCGGGATGCAGAATTCGTAGCCTTGCGGCCGTTTATGTCGGCCGACTATACACCTGCGACTATTTTATGTCTTCCCTGGAAAACCATGACTGTAAATTCCAGCCAGCCTGGCTGTGATCGTCGATCCTTCTGACTGCTGATCAGATGACTGCAGTAAAAAGGAGATCGAAATGGCGAGGGAGGTTTTATCTACATGTACTTAGAACAAATTGAAAAGACTACATTCTTTGGAAGCTTGTAAAACGAAGGAGCTTGTAAATAAAAACGAAAGGTTGCACTGGGTTCTTTAGAATCCATTACTTTGGAACGCTGTCGAACATCAGTCTTTAAATCTGTCGGATAACTACGTGTTATACGTATAATTGTAAATTGCGGTTCCGATAAAAAATGATTTTAATGACAAAGATATTTACCGCATCCTTCCTATTCTCGGAGCGTAAAGAATAGCGAGCACTGCTTATTGTTAATTCAGCGGAGGATCCTCATCCACGCCATTGAACAGGATACGCGTCTAGCAGGATACACGTTACAGCTAGTATACGATACAAAACACCTGTCTCCTGCGTTTTATCTTGGAAATTTGCAAGATGAACGCAATCCACTGGCGAGATGTAACGCGGTCTTTCAACCCATCCACCTGGACTTACCTGTTTGTTCTTCGTGATTGGTGTTCAAATAGGAATCGCCACAACACGTGTCCAGGATCTATCGAGAGCCTTTTGCTTAGAGAAAATGATTCGACAAAAAAGAAAGCGAGGAGGAAAAGAAATGAAACATATACCGGAAACCACCGATGTGTACATACGTCAAATCGGTGACGTACGTGTGCGCATGGAAGATATTTCTGCCGCGTGGCGTTTTTTACGCGAGTAATTTTTACAGAATTACTGCATCCGTTCGACGACCGTGCGGCGCGTAAAATTTGCACGGTCAGAATCATTCTAAGAAACGATCTTGAATTAAACATCCACGCTGCCCACGTGCCTGCACCCTGGAGGTATTTCTATTGAATCGTAGATCATCCACTGTATCCGGACCGTGGATTAGAAAATCAGCAAAAAATTACAGTCCCATACGTGCCTCTGTTAGCAAGCGAAACTTTAATTTCTTCCCAGAAACTGGTCAACCTAGGTGTGCCGATTTCTCTGAACCGACATTAAATTCGTCGATGGGATTTCATTTTGATCGAATAAGCATGAGTCCCTTCGCTATTTTCTCTGCAGAAGCTTGTCATGTTCGGTACTGTACGTCTTGAGATGATCAAGAGAATCGAATCCACCGCAGAAACGATACGATTGTCTCACGTTTCGACAGTTGCCGCACGTGAGCAGACGGACGTGTCCGATTCAGTATGCCACTGCGCAGCACGTGTAACTCGACATGGTCTTCATCTTGATTCGATGCGTGCGGCTGTTCACGAAAACAGGAGCCATCTTACCGCCTGAGAACCGAGTCTTTGCTCATTTCGCGACAAATAAGCGAACGACGACCGGCATACCCGATAACTCGATCGTAAGATACGATTGACCGATGTGGACGATCGATAAATTAACTCCTACTTCGTAACAAGCTCGAACAGATCTATTGCTTCTTCATTTTGGTTGGATGGAGTTTTATATTCAGTTTTCATCATCTTCGTGAACCGACTTCATACGAATGCCGTTCGGGTATCCTTTATGCATTATTCGTGCTCAAGAATGAGCTGGCATTATATTTTGTACGGAAAGATTAGGTATGTGGACGGAGTTTTAGGGAGAGGTTGCACGGATTAGTATACGCCATTTTTTACCAATGAATCCTATGTATCCTTGGTCTCGTTCGTTTCCTTTTATGTTACAAAATGATAAACCATGGTCAAATGGCTAAATGATTCATCCATTAAAATATGCGAATTTTTGTATCAAACCCTCAAGAATTTTGCACTCTTCAATTTTCAATTTGGATTTCTGATATCACGGAACGAGCTACCCAAAGATGGTACCTCGTGAATGGAACCGTTATTTCCCATCGATTTTAATATTTTCAAGCTTCCTGTGCAAGCTTTTTCCGCTTCGTCATCCTTGATACCAATAACCGAATATTCATACCGCAGACTTACGTAGGACCCTTCCGCCGCGTTCATTACTATTCTGACCCAAATCGAGGTCTCTAATGAGTTGTTAATTAATCGAACGAAACGGTATCGTCCGGTTCCGTTCGAGAACCCTGTCGTAAAGATTAAACGTTTAGAATAATTATAAGTCTACGGTGAAGTAGTTGTACACATCTAAACGAGCAAATTGAGGCAACGAAAAGAGAGAAACGAGAACTCTGAAGGTTTTTTAGGTTCAAGAAGCGAATTGCAAAGTAGTGACGATCATGGAAAATGACGGAAAACAATGGAAAACGGCCAAACAAAGGGATTCCTTCGAATGACTCGAAAGACGCATTAACGATCGGACTTGAATTGCATTATTATGGGATTTGTAATTTATGCCTACTGCGGAACTTTCATCGTAAATTTTTATTTATTGTTCTGAATCATATAATCATATAATCGCATGTAAATGTTAATACAAATAATAATACTTTAAGAAGTATGCCTGGCTCAGCTGATGTTAGTGTAGAGATACTCTAGATGCAAAAGCAAGAATTAAAACATATTCGTATAAGTACTTACCATGTGCTATCCAACAGTGGATAATATATTAATAGTAGGCAATATACTGAGAGTAGACTGTATCCCAACAGAAATATATCGGTACACGGTAATATACCGACTGCCAGTTACTATTTCGGCCACAGCGTTAAAAGTCACTGTTGCATAACAAATATTCATTTGTTATTTGTTACGAATATTCAGAAGTTTCATTTAAAAATTGATTTATATCCCATATCAATAAATACTTTAATGTGAACAAAGTATTAAGATTTTTACGCATCATAACACTACTTTTCGTTTCACGTCATATATTCGTTAAATACACGAGTATAGTGTTTTGTTTTTTTCTGCAAAGAAGCGTCGTACACCATGTAATAGATCTTTGTTCGCTTCGTTTACTTTGATATTTTGCTTTGACGCGTTAATGATAAGTTAAAGCGTAAATTATACTTCGTCTGTCCGTATTCAAAATCATACCCAAGATAAGAGTGCACTATTTGTCAAGCAAGTTGATATTAATTTCGTACGTAACGCGTTAAGACACGTAATTTTAGCCATGGCGTAACAGCCACGGTGTATATCAAGAGTAGCTGCCCAATATTTCTTTCAATATAAAGCTTCGTATACTTTAACAGCCTGTAATAGCCGCGCAGACACTGACTGAACAACATGTATCGAATCATCGTTGCTACTCTTTCCTTATACCTCTTGTGCTTCTCCTCAACGTGTCGAGCCTTTGAAATCAATGATTGCGGTAAGTTTCGATACCAATATTTATTATTTTTTTAAATATATTTAACATAAAAAGAAAAATATATAACAAATGTTAATAATATTAATACCTACATGTTACCTAGATGTTAAAACAAAAAAGTAGAATTAGTACTTTTACCAAAACGATTGGTAAGGTCAGTAAGAGTATAAAGTTAAAATGTTTTTATGCTTTATTGTTTTATAAAAAACAATTAATTCTATTACATTTTTGTGAGGACTTTGAGAGCCGCTGATTATGTTAATCAGAAGACAATTTCTTTTGTTTGGTACAGACGCGTAAAAAAATGCTGATGACTAATAACGAATAAACACGCGTACGAATTCGTCAACTGATAACGACTAACATTCGTGCTTTCTTTTTACTATCACGTTGCTCGAATTATAAATTTACAATTAAGATAAAATTATAATAATTTAGACTAATATTTTATAGTTTAGTCTAATACTATGTTATTTGATTGTCTGTCATGAAATAAATAATTATAGTAATAGTACATGGTTACAATATCCGAAATTTTTTTATTGTACACTTGATCTCGAAACAACGTTTCTTTGTGTAATTGTACGGTTCACGATAGTTTCAGGCGAATGTTATTTAAATTAGAGTGAAATTATTGAAAATTGTACGTTATTTTACATATATCGTCATCACGTTTTTTTCGATTTTTTATTTGCGCCAATCGGCAATACATGTTATTAATTTTCTTTTGCACAGGCTCGAAGGTGGGAAAGTTTACATCCGTAAATTTGGACTGTGATATGACTAAAAGTGATTGCGAATTACTACACAATACAAACGTATCAATTACTATTGATTTCACGACTGGTAAATGTGGATTTTATTCAGCGTTTTTTATTTTAAGTATGAAATAAATGAAAACTAGCGATATTATTTTGCGCAGATAAGGATGTTTCGAAAGTTACTACAGTTGTGCATGGTATTGTAATGGATATTCCTATACCTTTTCCATTGCCTAATGCAGACGCTTGCGCAGATCCTACTTCAGGACTCACATGTCCTTTAGCCAAGGGTGGCTCATACAAATATAAAAATACATTACAAGTGCATAAATCTTATCCTAAGGTATTTTATATTAGTCATTCTACGTTAGATTATGCGTCACTTCAACGAATACATTCATAATCCTTCTATAAACGAATTCTAGCTGTCCGTTACCGTGAAATGGGAAATGAGAGATGAAGACAATGAAGCCATTGTTTGTTTGCTGATACCAGCAAAAATTAAATAGGTAGTATTAAAGTAACATTTATTGTATTAAGATTTTCACGTATCTATGTATTCTACAATAGCTGTATGAAATAAATACAAAAATTTGGTATTAAAAAATTTTACTTATCACGCTTCATAATTTGGATTATCTTAATTTACAAAATATACAAGAAATTCGTACAATTTTTATGAAGGGTAATACACTTGCAAAAATAAAATGTAGGAAATTATTTTACAGCAATAAATAATGGGAACTTAAAAAATATAATTTTCTAAGTTGTAAACAAGAAAAAATACTTAATAAATAAATAATAAAATTAACGTTTTCGCTTACCTTGTAAAAGTTGTTTATAATTTATTAGCTACTATAAATTAGTGCACAACATAGTTTAAATATAGACAAAAGTTTAAAAGCTATATCTTGTTTGTCCAGATAAACAATTAGTTCAGCTAATACATGTAATGTAATAAATTTTTCATTTTTACATACTATATTAAAAATTAAATAGCATAACATCTGATTTTTTAATATACTTCTGTATTTAGGTATCTTTCAGAACATGGCGACGTAAAGCCGTTACTTTCCGTCGATTTTATTTCTGTATCTGGTCTAGGATAAGTCTTTTGGTAAGTTTAGCATTATTTTGAGTTACATCAACTATCCATTGTATCACATTTGTCCTCTGTTCGTTCAGAATCCATTTGATGGATAGTCCTTTTGCTTCGTTGTCTTATTGAACATTGTTGTTCATTATTTATTATTTTTTGAGCCTGATAAATAGGTTCATATTCCCTTAACTGTGCCATAAAACCTCTATTAGGGTTTATACATAACCTTCTTTGTTGTACCATTGCATATGCACGCCTGCAGAAAGTATTAAATTCCAATAAATATGATCTTTAAATAAAACACAATGTAATATTTTCAATAAGACAGAAATTTACGTCTGAGAGAGTCCATATGTTTCCATAACATATGCTAAAACTAATGCTGCTGATCTTGATATGCCCGCATTGCCATGAACTAAAACATGGCCACCAGAAGTTAAACCTTCATCGATAAAGGTTTTTACCTTATGGAAGTGTTGAATAATATTCTCTGTGGCTGTGTCAGCAATATTTAAGACAAGATACCTATAACATTGTTCATTAGTATTTTATCTAAACATTAAGCTACATAAAATAGGTATTGTAAAATACTGATATTTTATACTTGAATTTATCTGGAAAATTGGGCTTTATAAAATTTGCTTCTATATCCTGTCTAACACAAACTATATGAGTTATGCCATTTTCTATTAGAGATTCCAGTTTTGACCGACTAGCTGCACTATATGGGCCAAGATATAATCCAGGTACAACTTCCTAAGACGAGGAAATTATTAGTTTAAAGTATATGTTCCTCATATCTTTTAGTTATACACCTAAAATATACCTGCATATGCCTTCTCATCGTATAAGTCCATTCTTTTGGCCCATCCATAGTAATAGGTATTCTTGGATAATCATCAGATCCATTTTCACTAGCGGTTTCCTGTAAGAATACATTTATTCTAGTTTCATATTGCAATTAATCAAGGAACAAACAAAGGCAAATGATTAGAAACAATATTTTTATATTTGACAGAACGTAAACGTCAACATAAAATTTATTTCGAACAATAAAAATCATTAAAAAATATGAAAAATAAGGTTTCAATATTAACGATTAAGTTGTTTGTCTGAAATACTGACAGAAATATGGAAACGTATAATTCTATCCTCAAAAACAAAGGAGAAAAGGGTAATTGAACGGCAAACAACATAACCTAAAATTCGTCGAATATATTTTTGACAATATCTTGAAATCAATACTATGATTGATTTACCTCATCCTGAAGAGTTCCATTACTGTCTAGCGACAGCATACCACTAATTTTAGACACCTGAACTTGTTAGAATTTCAAATTTTCACGGAAAAATAGAAAATAGGATATTTTTTCCCGCGATCACAGTATTGCTTTTTAACGTGGCGGCCATTTGAAATAAACAGCAATAGTGATCGATCTAAGCGCTCTCTAACGCACAGCGAAGGAGTTACATTGAAATTATTTTTGAAATGAAATTCGATTTCAAATAAAATTATTATTAGATATTGAAAGTAGTATAAATCATTAAGTAAATGATGCAAAAATTTTCTATATAATTTTTAAGGATTATATCAAATAATCTCAAACATAACAAATTATCATAAGATGATATTTTCAAAACTTCATGGAACAGAATTTTTCGGCAAGAAATAATGCATCCTTTCTAAAAATGATTATTCATCGGTCAACCGAAGCAATATGTAGCTTTACTGAAGTAGAACTGACAGAAAAATGTGCACGTGTTTTTGGTAGGAAGAGGATTATATAACAATATTTTTATAACCGCCAATGCAATATCTTATGCATTATGCAAAGAAATTAATACTACTTTACGACTTTGCGTGTGCAGATCTTCGAGACAGTACAAGCATTGGAATTTAAAAAATGTGTTCTTGAAATTTTGAAGCCCTAAGAATTTTTAATGAGAACTTTGGAATTTTAGTAGTTTGCAAAGATCACATGTGGAAATATGGGAAATAAGTATCGAATTGATAATCGTTCTAAAATGAGCGTAACTCGATATTACCAGTTGCGTAGCAAACAGAGAGATTTTCTCGTTATACAAAGTGGGAAACGATGTAATTCAGTTATGAACTGTTTAATACAAGATTTTACGAGGCACCGATTCCCGGTTGCGGTA
Source organism: Megachile willughbiella (assembly GCA_945859595.2). Classification (NCBI taxonomy): domain Eukaryota; kingdom Metazoa; phylum Arthropoda; class Insecta; order Hymenoptera; family Megachilidae; genus Megachile; species Megachile willughbiella. The sequence continues at coordinate 9,866,147 of OX243807.1, forward strand.
ATCGGCGCATATTTTCTTCCGGGATGCAATGCAACTTTTCTATACACCATCGCCACGCTTTCGCGATGAAAGTTCATGCACGCGGTTGGTATCGGCCAGTAATTCGGTGTACTCGTCTTACCGGAACACTCGATAGATTTAGTAGAACTTCCGCAGAATATCAGCCAAGTTTTTACATAGGTTGTTACGTTAACGTGGACTTTAATCAACAGATGCACTGTATCATCATTTCGTAATCGCAGTTGTCGTGAAATTAAAATCGAACTGAAATGTCGGGTTTCGTGACACGTTTCAATTTCGTTCTAATCATTATCCCTTCACGAATTTTTGCAGATTCATTGTCTTCGAAACCTTGAATTCCTCGGATTCCTTGAAGTACGTTGATAGATAAATTGCACGATAAAAACGTGATGTGCATTCGCAACACGCATGATAAAATACCCATCACTGATATAGAACAAGTGCAGTTAAGTATACAAAATTTTCTTCTTTATCGAGTAAATTGAATTGATTCCCCAGGCGGTCAACGTGATGAACATAAACCTGCTAAGTATATTAAACGAGAGCCAGTTACAGAGACGACAAAAACAAGCTCGTGGAGTGAAGGGTACGTTAGATCTTTCAGCTAAAAGTGTCGAAGCTCGTTGGAAGCCTCGATTCCAAGTTTGTCGTTCTCAAAGTCATTGCCCGCGGCTCTTCTAGAACCAGATGAAATAACGTTACGACAATTCCTTCCACAACGTTCCACGTTATGCTTCCATTGGTCACCGCTTTTTTTGTTTCGGTTGATAAAGAATCCCATGGATGAGTAACGATCCATAGGATTAACTTGACCTCGATCTGCTAACAAGCAGACATTATGTTTGGTTTCTTCGCTGCTGCTCATACAGGTGCAACCGTATGAGATTACAAAATAACTCAGCGTTACGAAACAAGATTACTGTGTTAATTTATCTGATAAACGAACGCTCCGTTTAATGACTTTATTGTTGTTCTTCATTACAATATGTAACAACTTTCGCCTTCTTCTGTTTCCCTACCATTTTTCCAACTAACTTTCTCGTTTCTGGGTAATGCGTGCGTGAACTTCGTATAAGTTTGAAGACTTATTGCCGGCGCATAATGCACGAACTTCGAATTTCTTCAAATTCATACTTTTTTCAAGTTCAAAATTCACGGTGGTCGCAGTGATACTACTTGCGATGTATTATTTGGAGGTTAAGTCACGGCTTAAACAGAAATGGATGTTTAAAAGTATGTATAATTTAGTATTGTGGGCGTCTCAAATGTAATGTAATGGAATAATTAACGAACGGAACGAATATCAAACAACATTAGTGTCGTACAAATCAAGCGAGGTACTGGACTGAAAGTATAAATCTGAAAACTAACGATCCGTATCCTTGCCACAGTGAAAAAGGACGTGTGTGGCAAGACACATTAAAGTCGCAATTATTCACAATACTGACGTTCAGATTTTTCAATTTAAATTTCCTACCTGTTACTTTGTGTACCAAATATTACATTAGTATTATTTGCATTTTATTAAATTTCTTTTGAAATTTTCCCTCGAAAATTACACAAAACTTTTGGAGGACTAAAATTAGGTTAACATTCTATAGAAGTATATAACAAATGGAATATGTCTCATGAGATTGTTTAAGCAGTTATGGCTTGTAAGGGTTGTTCTGTGTTCCGTAACTCGGTTACCGCCACCACGGTCCGTATAATTAAATAATTAAACAAGTAACAGCCGATGGCGTAGTCCGACGCATGGAACTTTACTTTCTAAGCTCGTTGGCGTGGTCAGTGCCCGCAGATATGGGAATCCATGTTGCCCCCGGGGCATCAGCACCGAGATTGTTGCAATCGCCATCCTTGGCTAACGTATCTGGAGCACTTGGCTAGTGTTGGCCACAGAAAATCCGATCACCGTCCACGACGAGCTTAATTTCGCGATCATCTCCTGTCACCTGCATTCTGGACAACTTGCCTTTTTTGTCGGACCCTGTTTAGGCCATTTAACACTTCTAATTGCCACGAAATCTCTGATAGGTAAAGCTGTTATTCAATTATCTTCATTTAGAACGGGTGTGCGGTAATAAAAGCGTGGCATATGAAACGAATGAAGTTTCTAATTATTAGTCGTGGTAAATTATCGGTTGAACTTGCATTATTAATGGGATAGACAAATAATAGGAAAGATAAATTTTCTAGGAAAATATGCGAAACAATTCTGGCGTTGTAAATTCTAATATGGAAGATGTATGCAGTCTTGAATATATTCGTGCAGTATTTCGTGTTAAGATTTTCTCGTAATATCCAGGCCACCCGGTACGTTGCTACAAAATGTCTAACGTCAAGAAATACGATCACCTAAGCAGCAAGAAATCACATTCTGCCATTCGTTGATCGGGGAACGATCGAGGTACACGAGGACAAATTCAGCAATCTGGAGAACTGGAAAATGCTCGAGGAATGCATTGGAAACCTAAACTTCTGGCATAACGATTCAAACGTGTCAGTATTCACTTATGTAATTTTTCTGCGGAATTTTATTTTAAACAGAATCCTCCGCTCCATGAACAATGTACTGTACGATAGCAAGATGTCAATAAAAACTTTTAGAATTAAGTATTGTTTAACAAAAAGTGTGTAATTGAATAGCCTGACGAATCGAGAATATTTCAATCAAATTTTGCTACATTTTGTAACTAATATGCCGCAATTTGTAACATTAGCCAATAGTTGCTACAAGACTCAACACTTACGACGCTAATAAACGGCACCTGCATTCGCAGCTCGATTGATCTATGCAAATCTGTTACAGTTCGAGTGATTTACGCAGTGTAACCTTTAATGTAACGCGTCTGTTCGGCCCGCTTTTTTATTCAAGCGTGTTACACGAGCTTGATTACCGTTTATTGTTCGATTTCACCAGCGTTCCTTAATTGTTACGGAGAGTTTTAGGAACGTTCACTTTGGCAAGAAGTTCCGAGTAAATTGATATTTCACGTGTTCGGGGAGGTGCAAACTTCTATTGCGCGCCGCAATCGAACTATGATTCATGTTTTTCCATCCGCAAGAACATACTATAATTAAAAAGAAAAAGAGATTATGTATTGTGTAACCGTGTCATTCGTAGCCAACTTGTTAATTCAAGATATTCCATATCAGATTCACGGGAAACGAAGTTTAATTTTTTCATTCGTCCGAAGATTGATAGGTGAGAAAGTGGGAACGGGCAGGAAACGTTGGTCGATCAGATAATCTGGATGACCGAAACTTTGGACTTACCTTGATCTAAGTTCGCGATTTTATCTGAAAATGTTGCTTAATACTTCCTTGATGCTTTGGACTGCAACGATGACCGGTGATTCACGATTACCATCATGGGAAGATTTCGAATTTCTGCTCGCTCGACGAAGCGTGAACTTGGCCCTTTATTGTTTCATTAATTTCAATTTACCAATTACCTGACTTTCATTTCTCTATCAAAAATCTAAATCTATTTAAAGCACTTTTTATATATTTCTTTTGACACGTTCACATTTCCGCCTAACAAATAACCTATTACTTAATCGAAACATCTTTCGGATGACTGTTGGTTTTCACCGGCTGATCGATCATCAGCGAAGATGGTCGTCGACTTGGTTGCGGAAGATTTCTGGATTCTGAATTTTTATCTGAATAAAGGAAATGGAAGGAGACTCAGGTAAAGCGTGTTACGTTAGTCTGGCTCATTAGCAAGCGATTGAACTCGATTCAGACTACGGTGAATTCATTTTCAAGTTACTTTGTTCGCGGCGTTTACAAATGGAGAACGATCGATGGTTAATGCTTGCCTGCCGCGATCAGGAAGTGGGAGATAATGACGTCTCGGATCGTTAAACGGATAATTTATCAGCGATTGATGCATTCGAATCCTTCATTTCGTGAGAGTTGCTACAAAATTATAAAATCAAATATATTGTAATCTTTTTAATGGAGATAATTACAGACCCATCCATTCTGATTATCTTGCATAAGATAAACTACGTTCATTATTGGCGAGTTTCATTCATTATGAGAGTGCGAAAATTTTAGACAATTCTCCAGAAACGAAAGGATAGCCAATAAGGTATCACGTTGCAAAATGATCACTGAGCATAAAATGTTCACGGAACCATAAACCACCGAATATTCCATTTTTAGTTCTACCGTACCGAAACAGCGCTCGAATAATCGGGATCGTTAAACTTTCCAGGTTTTGCAAGAAGTCTCACGAGCAAGTTAACATCCGTGCAGGGTTGGTTGTTTCTCGGTTGTACGCGATCAGAAACAACGAGTGTAACACGCTCGGAGTTGCGCAAGCTCCGAGTGGTGACTGGTAAGACGGTCGACCGTTCCGGTATAATTGCCAATCAGTCAAAAAAACCATTCCTAGATGGATCACTAGAAGAAACCCTGAAAAATTCGCGAGCAGAATTCGTATGAACCTAGAAATTTAGAGGCTGCTTAGGTCCACTTTAGGTCAAAAATTTCTAATATTACCTACATTGGTAACTTAGGTTGCAGCTTATATTACTTCTCTAAGATACTAGGTCATAGGTCCTAAAATCCACATTTGTTGAAGGATCCTAAGATTTAGTATTACTCAGGATCTGATAATTCCTTTTTCGTTGGAACCTTAATGTATGTGGTTTCGAATAACGAATCTTCGCGAAGCAACGGGTCAAACGCAACGAAGATTGGCCAACTGTACTCCCATGTAAAGGGCGGCGGGTTTTCTCGAAAAGGAGATCCTTCAGGCCAAAGGTAGCGAGAAAAGTCGCATTACAGAAATCGTGCCAAGGTGGAAACTTAGCGAATTGTTGCAACCTTCGCTGAAGATCATCTGGGAGAACGTAGTCTCTTCGGACCAATCATCCCCTATATGATAAAACGATGCAAAAAATCTCCTCCATTAACGAGGATTTATTTCATGTACATACATTTGTCGTAATATCGAGTTTTTTTCTTCGAACCTCATTTATTATCGACGGTGAACGTTAATGAGATCGAAGTAAGAAAGGATCATTGGTATTGCCAAATTGGTTCTCTCGTTGTGACAGCCGGTTAGGCGAAAATTCTTCGTACGTGTTTTTGATCTGGGAAACATTGCGCAATTCTAGTTGGGAAAAAAGTGTATTTCCGACAGTCGGTAAAATTCTGTTTCAATCTTCATCCACCCTATTTATCCCAATTATCCCTCGCGTCGCTAATAGCTTCGGTTTTACGACTCGCCAATTTCGTAAGCATTGTAAACGCTGGATAATTTAACGAGCTAGAGTGCAAGTAAAGTCGTAAATGCATCTAGTTCTGGGTCGTGTATTACACGTGGAAAATCCGTAGGTTTAAAATAACTCGTGTGACAGTTGAAAATAAATATCTAGAGATGAATTTCCATAATAATTCGCAATCAGTTTCGTGGCCTTTAACGCCGAATTAATTACTGGCCAGATTTACGAATTGGGATTGAACAATTCGATCCCCTTTTGCTTTTTAATCCCCGAATTTAATCCAGCGTGTTAGGTTAGAAAAACGCGTGGCCGCGTTCTAATTTCACGTTTCACACAATGTTCGCCGTAAACGGAGAACAATAAACTGTCTGCATGCCTTTTTTGCAACGAACAATTATGTTTTGATCGCAGATGAACATGTTGCCCGAGTTTTTCACGATAATTTTGCAACTTTGCGAAAGGAAGTAACCAGATCGACAATGCTTTTTCGCAATTCGAACGCGTTAATTTATAATTGGTTCTTTATTACGAAAGCTATTCAAGCCCATGCGTGTCTGATCGAAGTATACCTTAGTTAACTAGCATAAAAATCGATGTTATTAATATTGAATTCAAATATTCCAAGCACAATAGACTTCGTAATCATATTTCTGGAAAGTAACGGTGACAAATTGTAAAGGAACGTGTTTGGGCGAAACTTCACGTTACGTCGATTCTGCCGGAAGTCCTGCTTAATCTTCCGCTGTGTAATTGTTCTGTTGTCATCGTTGTTTCGAGATAACCGGATATCGTAATACGACGTACTTACAAAGTCAATCGTTAATTTTAAGTCGATGAATTTTTCGCACGATTTCCTTCTTTGGAACCAGGTCAGATCTTCCTAATTTTTGGTCAATTGGTCCAGGAAGTTGCAGTTTTCGAGGGTGTCATCGTTTACCGGAAATACGAACGATATTAGAATTTATAGAGCGCCGAATAAGGGGTCCGAAAGGGTCGCTCGCTATTGGTGAAAGGGGTCTGTATGCAATGCAATCGTTGTACCCCCGCCTCATGTTTGTTCCCTGGGCCTGGGCAGGGCACCGCTATAAAAGCATACAGCGTCGCCCCTCAGATACGTAGTGTTTTCCCGTGTACTGCACTAGAAAAATCGCCCACAATGAAGTTCGTCGTAAGTTTGCCTGCTTTGGACGATTCTGTCATTTGCTCGACTTAGTCCCTGCTTGGACAGCCTGAGTTTCGACTTAGCTCTTCGACTTAGTTCTTAAAAGGCCTTCTGATCAACAATTTTTAACTTGAATATTAATATTAAATAGTTCAGCATTAGATATTTCATGTGTTACTATATTTCATATTGTTAGTATTAACTTAATATAGATAGTATTTATATAGCATTGAACAGTACTTGTTATAGCATTGAATAATATTTGAAATGAAACTATGGTTCCTCAGAAAATATTGCAGATACTAAATATCGAATACTAGACATTGTTATTTTTCTCTAAGAGCTTCATTCGGTCCTTGTATTTTATTTAATACAATTAGAGTATCATAGAATTTATTTAAGTATGGAGTGTAGACAAAAATTTATTCCTTGCAGATTGCTTTGTTCGCTGTCCTGGCAGTCGCCAGTGCCTATCCCGGTCTCATCTCGTACCACGAACCGGTAAGTTTCACAAAGAATCTAATACTTGCATCGATCTTTTCTCTAATTACATAAAATATTTTCAGTTAACTGCACGTTATATAATCTTACCGTAGCATTTAAGACAATATCGAAACATTAAAATGTAGCATGGTTCTATAATTTCATTCTCGTAACTTCATAAACGTTGTTAAACCTTGACAATAACGTAAACCTCCTTTAACATTTCTCTTAATTCAAGTAGAATTCTGATCTACCTTAACAACGATCAGGCTCTGTTTCAAGATCCAAAGTCTGAATCGACGAAAGACTTGGACCTCAAAGGATTCGCCAGGAATATCCTTCGACTTCGATCTAATACAATAATTTCTTCTTCTATCATTCATCATAATCTTTTGAATACTCGTTCGATGCTCCTCGACATCGTTCTTCGACGTCGTTCTTCGGCAACCGAGTAGCTGGACACACTCGGCGGGAAATAACGTAACCAAGTTTCTCGTTCACAGTTTAAGCTTAGCGATATTGAATTCGTGATTTTGGGACACTTAGGTTGCGCAACCGTGGGCAGCGCCTGAACCTTGGCCAGCTCCTGGGCCTTGGCAAGCACCTTCTTACGTTAAGGTCGCTGCACCTCCCATCGTGAAGGTGGCGGCACCTCAGGTAACAAAAAATATTTCATCTTACTGTCTCGGCAGGTAAAAAAAATCATCGAGTTTTCTTAATCCACTCTTCTTGTTTCTTAAACTTTAACAATTGGTCTACTTCCTTGATCACGCTCAATGATCCCCTCGATTACCCGATCAATTTCTCATTTTTCAATGTTTAATGATTCGTTCAGTCGCTAGTTACATATCACGTAACGTAACTTTCTGTTCGAAAGAGAAACTCAAACTGTTAATTGAATTCTTCGCAAGGGACCTACGAACCTTCTGACGAAACTGCAGGCGATTTCAAGTTCCTTGTGCAACATCGTTTTGCAATCTGGTGCTCTAATTTTCCGAACGTCGCTCATTTTCCTGTTACTAGCTTTTACCTTATAGCTTCCGTGATTCTTGCAATTGGCTTCGAACAAATTTCTACGCAGCTGATCAGAGGTTTACAAAAATTGAAAAAATCAAAAACGTATTGACAATTTCGGAAAGAGTCTAGGACTCTTGTAGAAGATTCTAGGTACTGAGGTCCTAGGATCTAAAAAGTAAGGTGTAGGGATCTAGTAGTGTGACAGTAGAGAAATTAATGTATTTGTCTTCTTAGGTGCATGCTCCGGAAGTCATCCACGCAATCCAGATTCCGCAGCAGCCGGCCATTCCGCCACCACACCCACAGCCCCTGAACATTAAGATCCCCCATATACCCATCGTGAAAATCCCGTACCACGGATCCGGAGTGGTCAAGCCCCATCTGATCGGTGTTGAGCACTACGTTGAACCCGTAAAGATCGTCAAGGCTCCAGTAAGTCACCACCCCTGGGACTAAGGTAATCCACGGCACCCGTTGAACTCGCTGGTCCAGGGTGATCCATCCTGGACGAGCCGTCCTGAGGTGCATCCATCCGGAAGTAGCGACGACGCTTTACGAACAACCGCTAACCAGCATGGCCAACATCGAAATTCTCTTGGCGTGAAGGAAACTGAGGACGATATACAGTTGAAGAAGCATCCGGGTCAACGCGAACGGGCTCGAGTTCTTCGTTTCAAGGGAAAAAAACAGTATTCTTCAGGGACTTGAAAATCAGTATTATCCAAGTTGGAAGGAAAACCGTGGACGAAAGAACGTCGAGTTATTTGCTTTGAAAAAAAAAACAGCCTCAGGATCGGCGAGTATTCTTGGACCACCCGAAGACCTCAGACCAGGCAGCCAACTTTTAAGAAAAGAAAATTTATTGTTCTTTTTTTTATACACACGATACACGTTTACACGAGCGCAGCGACTTTTTTTGATAGTTACACCTGTCCTACCCTGTTCCCCGATAAAAGAAACCTAACCTGGATCATGAAATTCTTGTGCGGCATGTGATATTCGACGACAACGACATCCGGTGCCTTCATTGTATATTCTTCTTTCTTTCTTCCGCCTAGTTCCAACCCTACCTTACCCATCCCCACCATACTTCTGCAACACTTTTATTTATTTTCTAATAAAAGTTAATTTTTATGTCTTGTGATAAATGCCTTGTTTTCAATTCATCCCCTTAAAATCGTCAAACGAATGTAAAATCGTTCAATTGGATTTTATTAAATTTTTAGTTTAAAAATAATTTACAGTTGAATATTAAATGGTCATTTTCGTACACCATCGTACGTGTTTCTGAACGTATAGCCTGGGTACGATACAAATCAATCTAATGTCGCCAGGGTAACGAATCGTCCAAACAAAAACGAGCAACCCCCTTTGTCGTTGTTTTCGCAGTGTACCGTGCCGGAAGGCGAGCAATTCGAGTTTTGTTTGCATGAAAAATCGATAGATCGCATTGAATATCGGCATGTCATGTAGTTTATGCAATTATTGAAGTGTCGCTATGTTTTTCCAATCGTTTGTGGGAACCTTGAAACGAGGTATAAGTACTCTTATAAATAGCGAGAATATCGAACCGTGAATTTTTCTGTCGGAGAGAATTCAAACGATACATTCGAATTTTAATTTTCAAGCTTTTTAGACAAGTTCTATCGGAAGTGAGTTCGATCATTCTATTCTTCGCTCCAATTTTTCATGCTACAATCGTCGTTACGCAATTTTTATTTAAAACATAACTCCCGCGAGGTTACACCGTAGAAATTACGTAACGAGAAAGCGGCAGGAATCGTAAATCGTTCTAACGCTCAGATTCGATGCAGTAATCACTCACGTTAAAAAAGAATAATAGGAAACACGGATGTGAGATCATGGAATTATTCATTTCAGGGTTCGTTTGATGGTTCCAATCTTTTCAATTACTCTTGATAATAATATTAAAACAAATATTCAAAATCTCCCACATGTTATCTCCCTCTGTACACTTCTACACAACTCTTTGTACATATCTATACAACTTTATATACTTCTATAACTATAGAAAAGGAGTCGTTTTGATATCAAGATTACAAAGTGAAGCAAAATGCGTGACGAAAGTTGGTAACGAGCGAAAATTAATTGAATGATTTTATAAGAGAGATTTGCTGGTGCGTGCAATAATTACTGGTCGAATATTTCATTTTTGAGCCATAAATAAAATTCTACAATTATTGCCTATTTCCGCACAACGAACCGGAAAATGGTCGAATTGCGTGGCGATCTAGGCAAGATAGTCTTCCGTGTACGTCGATCATAAGTCCATCGATCGTCCTCTTGTGTTTTGCATTTCACCCGGTTGCGTAATAGCGTTGACACTCGTACAGCATAAATTATGTTCGATGCCCCATTAGTTCATTTTTTGAGGCTGCTATTTTTTGAGCTGAGAAAGATTGTAACATTACGGAAGGGCATCGTCGGCTGTCTAATTACGTTACCAATGCATTTTAATGATTCTTGCGTAACCGTTCGCTACGCAGAACTGTTACAGTTAGCGCCGAGGGAAATTTCATCGTTCGATTTCTTCCAGTCGTCTACTTTCGCCTTACGAAATTTTTTCAACGGTTTCTGGAAACTAGAGAACAATTACTGGTATAAAAAAGGTATAGAACAATTACTACAATTTATTCACCATCTTAAAACACTTGAAACAGAGATGCTTTCTACATGAAATTAAAATAGTTAAGTAAATACCTGCTAGAAGGAATATTACGTAAATGATTTCGAGGAAAAAAGGACGATGCGAGAATTCTTGATTTACAATAGCGATAAAAAAGGATTTCGAGTATATTTTTTCTGGATTTATAATACTTAGCAGTTGGCTTGCATTCATTTACATTTCTGGCTGGAAAGTTAGCCGCGGGTACTTAATTTGCAAACACCCTTTCAACGACACCGGCCGATTCGAGCACGCCTCGAGGCTGGTTAGCGAAGAAATCGAGGACTGCAGCGGACAAAAAAAAGATTTGCAGTGAATTGCAATGACGCGAAACGCCCGAAGGAGTAGCCCGAAGCGATTTTCTTGAGAACTAGAATTCCCCGCGACTGTTTCCCTTACCGATTTCATATGTCCGATTGAATGGCACCTGACACATGTTAAGTGTAATTATCATTTCAGTGACGTTGAAAGTTGCTTCAGTTTTCTGAGAAGTATTAGATTCTAAGTTTTCATTTCAATTTCCAAGTGGAATTTAAATGGGAGTGGAGGGTTCAACGACACTTTATTCTGATAAGAAATCGAATCATGTCACCCACTGTCCACAGGGGACATCGATTATCCTGTTTCGAGTAAGATGGGAACAATATCGATCGCTGAGACCTTCTACTTATCGCGATTGATTACTGATAGCCTAGTTCTATTTGACATACAACGATATTATGTAGTTCATTATTTTTATAAGTTTGCGCTACTGATATAATTTTTATTATATAATGTTACTTCAAGCGAAGTTTCTAATCACCCGACAAATCAGCGTTTCTTATAGTAATATAAATTCAATAATCAAACATATGGTTTCTACTTTCTCTCAACTTGACATCTCCAGAATTAATCGAGGACATTATGTCACTAATATGCCTCGTGCAATGAAATTACGCTGCAATTGTCCAGGCATAACCTAGCATATCTTCTACCATTAAGCTTGAGCACCTTCTGCAAGATAAATGATTTCATCCCTTATGTCACTTCTGTCCTATGCAAACGAGAAGAACGTTTTCCTCTATAATGAGAAGCAAACCTTGAGAGAATCCCGTTAAACATGAACAACAATGATATCGATCATATTCAAAGAAGTGCGATGTTTTAGTAATAAACTGTGCAGTCGATTATGAAGAAGGTCAAATCACACGTTTTATTTTCACTCTCTGCTTTGCTTTTTTATGAAATTTTAGAGGGGTTGTCAATTGGTCTGAATTGTAAGATCTCTCATTATATTGCCGTATGGGCAAAATTTTCGCGCTGTAATTTTATATATTATAGTTCTACGCGTTACTGTTCTACGCATTGCAATTTCACACGTCGCAATTCCACGCGTTGTAATTCCATGTGTCGTAATTCCACGCGTCGTAATTCCACGCGATGCAATTCCACGCGTTGCAATTCTACGGGTCGTAGTTCTACGCATTGCAATTCCACGCGTTGCAGTACTGTGTGTTGCAATTTCATACGTTGCAGTTCTACGCATTGCAATTCCACACGTTGCAATTGTACGCGTTGTAGTTCTACGCATTGCAATTCCATGCGTTACAGTTGTATGCATTGCAATTCTACGCGTTGCAGTTCTACGCACTGCAGTTCCATACGCATTGCAATTCCATGCTGCAATTTTAGGAATTGCAATTCCATTGTAAAAGATTCGTTTGAATCCGCATTGCAAAGCTATAATTCCACGTATCGTATTTCTACGTACTGCATCGTTACACGTACCTTCACTCGTTACAAGATTAGAATTACATCATTACAGGAGTACGCGTTACATGAGCACGTGTAGTAAAACTATGCGATACGTCAGCTTGTAACGCTACGAATCGCAGTCGACAAAAGTGCAACCTTTTCAGTCCAAGTTCACGTCCTTAATGCCGCATATAACCGTGTTATCACCGGAAGCGGGAAAATCGTACCGCGATATACAAACCGTCCGATTGTCCGCCAGATCTACATCGGTCGCTTCATTAACGTTTCACGATGCTATAAGCAGAGACGGTGTGCGATCCACGCACACTTCAGTGGAGAAAACACATGGCCGGGGTGAATGTAACGAGGAAGCACAGGTGAAAATGGACGTAACGAGAACCACTGGCAAAGCAGGAAAATGTGAACGTATGGATAGACCCGTTGTCCCTCGAGGTTGTTCAGTGTCGTCAGTTCGATCCGGTCACTGGGCCATTCAGCATGAACCGACGCAGTGAGTATAGTCATACTTTTTATTCACCGCTTCCGCTAATGCACCTTTTAACTCTTGATGACCCGTTGTGACTTCGTTTCGTTCGTTTGTGGACCGCTTAACTGGTCCCAGATTGATGACGCACCTAGTGCGTCTTATGGGATGACACGCGACGACGCACCGTGTGCGTCTTGTAATTACATCTAGAATTACAAGCTATTTTCTCAGAGTCGTTTCTGTTATCTCAACGGACGCATTGTTCTCGTTTTTCGCAGAGGATGAAACGCAGTCGATTTACACCGTCACCAGTCACAAGAACTTGGTACCGATAAGATCCAGACACGCCTGGTAAGTGAACGGGAGATTGACGTTTGCCGGCTGTCTCCGGTTCGCGGTATCATTAAATTGAATTATTACATGCATTAAAAGAGCGGCGAGGAAGCCGCTAATTTGGCTTCTACCGGCAATTAGATTCGTCCTTTCGTTTTCTTGTTCAAGCTTGAAGAGACGGAGACAAGTACCGAATTTGTTGGTGATTATGATGTTTGTTCTGATGGCTCTCTTATTGATGATGACTCTACTGTTCGCGATACTCTGTAAGGAAAATTTGCATAGCTTTTTAATATTCTTCGATATTTCGATGAATTTCGAGGATACGAATTTTTGTAGATGCAACCAGGAAACAGACAAAGTTGTGCGAAACGGAGAACTGCGTTCGTATAGGTAAGTCTTATTTGGATAACAGTGTGATTAGAGACATAAGAAACTTTTGTTTTAGCGGCTAGTTTGAAAGAATCTATGGATACGTCTGTAGATCCTTGCGACGATTTTTATACGTGAGTAGTGCACGCATCTGTCTATAGCACTTTGCAAACTACCTCCAGTTTTGTCGTGAAAAATACTGTGGAAACTATGAAGTATAAAATTTAGGTACGTATGTGGAAAATGGCCAGACGAGCATCCGATACCGGACAACAGCTTAACAAATTCATGGTTCGAGGAGCGTAGAGATCGCGTGTACAGGAAAATCAGGGAGTTGTTACGGGATAATGTCACGAACAACAATGCACCATGGGCAGTGACACAGGCGAAGATATTGTACGCTAGCTGCATGGACGTGCGTACGTTGGTATTTCAACTTACTAATAATTTTAATAATTTCGAGTACCCCATTTTCTAAGAACCTTCAATATTTCAGACTCCGTGGACGATTTAGGACTGGCGCCAATGTTCGACTTATTGGACGAACTCAATTTACCCTCGATTCCCGCGGCATTCACTAAGAAGACCACTGATTACATCGAACAGATGGCCAGGGTGAAGAAAATTCTAGGAAGGGACATCTTTTTCGGTTTCGACATTATTCCCGACCCACGGAACACCAGTAATAACATCATGTTGTTGGACACACCGGTCACGAGCAGTCCACTGCCCAAGTATAATTTTCGCTTTATCACCTTTGTGGAACCAGATCATAATAATTCGATTATTAACAGTGACAAGGAGCTGGAGAAACGACTGCACTCGATCAGATCACGTTTCCGGAAGTTGGAGGAAATGGAGGAAGATGAACTGACGAGCTCGCTGAAGAAGGCAGAGTTGCAATACATGTCCGATATTATTAAACAGGTCGTCAATAATGGTACTCTCGATACTTGTTCTTTGAACAACGCCTCATTTCCTGATGAGGATGAATTGAAGGAGGTTGTGGAGACCATTTATGAACTGAGCAGCACTTTTTATTACGTAAGTGTTACATATTACAGAGACTGGTCATAGAATGATAATAGATTGCAAGTATTGTCTTGCAGCTATCTCGTCTGGAAAATAATCAAAGTATATGGGACGCTGAGCCGACCGATAACGACTATATGCTAGTGGATGATCTACAGAAGATGACCGATGAATACGTGACGGAAGTGAATTCCACTTTAACGCCTAAACCACTGTGGAAACCATTTATCGAATCAGTGTTCAAAGACATTGATGTTCTGGACCTGAATCGGAAGGACAAAGTGTTGGTTGGAGACTTGGAGTACTTGAAGGAGGTTGCTTTGATGTTGACTCTCAGCGAGGAGGAAGAACTAGGTACATGAAATATAATGTACATACGATAGATATGCATTATAGAAGCTGAATCTCTATGAGTCATATTTCTGTCCATGTAAAATGTACAGACATATGTTTGCTCATCATATCAGCTTCCTATAGCTCTTATTTGGGTATTTCAGAAACATACATTTGGTGGGTGATCGTAGACATCGTGGTGCCCCACTCATCCACCAGCCTAAGAAAAATTTGGACAAACTACATCAACGAGATGACCAGCATCGAAATTGGGGAATCGAAGTCCATGCTTTGCGCCTCTGCCGTGAACGATTTGATGGGTTAGTTCCTAGAAACTATCAAATACGGAGGTTTTTCAGCTGTGTTATAATTTACAGGTATGGCGGTTTCGTGGTTGTTCGTGGACCCTCTGTTCCACGATGGCAAGGGTAAAAAGGTGTTCGAAATGTTGGACGATATAAAAGAGGCTTTCGCGTCGATGGTTCTTCGAACCGACTGGATGGACATGCAAACGAAATCTGCTACCTTAGAAAAAAACAGGAAAATGGAGTCTCAGATCGGCTTTCCAGAGTGGTTGTTCGATGAGAAGATCCTGAACGAGTACTATGAAGGTGTAAGAGATATGAATGCCTTTTCATACCCTTATCAAGGATATCATTATTTTTTAATCACCTATATTTTCAGATAGACCTCTCAGAGACGGAATATTTGGGCAACATGATCCAAGTTGTACGTTTGATGGCTCTTTCGGAATTGGAATGCATCCATGATATTAATTACAATAACGAATCATAGTAAGTCTTTGTTTATAAAAAATAGTGCAAGTTTTTACCTATTTTCTTTTTCAGCTGGGCGACCGATCCAACAGACGTGAACGCGTTCCACACCTTCCAGTTTAATCACATAAGTAAGTCACAATTTCATAAATTTTAATTTACGATTGCATCTTTAAACAAAATTAACCATGTGCTTTTCTAACGCATGCAGCTATACCTGCAGGAATCCTTCAGTTTCCATTTTACGAATTGGGTTTGGAGTAAGGCAATCACATAATTGGGTTTGTACATTTGTAAATGCACGAAACGTGTCTTCTGTTTTAGATCCCTGAATTATGGAGCTATAGGCACGGTTCTGGGTCACGAATTGACTCACGGATTCGATAACAGCGGTAGACATTACGATAGCGATGGGAATGTCAGACAATGGTGGACGAATGAGACCATTTCGCGGTACACCGAGAAAACCGAGTGTTTTGTTGAACATTATAACAAATATTATGAAGCTGAGGTAAATATAGGAAATTTTGGTATTGGGGAATTTGCGATATATTTAGCATTTTAGTTTCTAGACTGTACACTCTATTTAAACTCTTCCTAGTCTCTAGACTTCACCCAGTCTACGTCAATCTCTAATTTCTCTCAGCGATTCTTTAATCTCCCTAATCTCTAAGTTCTGTTAGAAGTTCTCTAAGTTCTTTAAGATTAAGTTTTCCTACTTTGTAGACTCCTACAGTCTAACTTTTCCTGTTTTTAAACAAACGTGAAGTCAGGGTGAAGTTTCACGAGCAAATTTTTAATTTTACAAGGTTCGTGTACTCCCATCTTGCAACAGATGATCTTATTCAAAGAAGCCGTTCATCTCGATGAAGAATACCGGTTAATCGTGAGTCTGTTCGAACAGGTAGACGATTACATCGATGGGGAACGTACGCTGGGCGAAAATATAGCCGATAATGGGGGTCTCAGGGAGGCTGTCATCGCTTACGAAAGATGGAAGACCAGGCATGGCCAAGAGCCTCTACTTCCGGGATTCACTCATCTCACTTCTGAGCAGCTTGTTTTCCTCGGTTTCGCCCACGTAAGTGAATAAACAGCTTCCATAAAACATTTTATTATGCAGAACTTCACTTAGAAAGTTCAGTTATGAAACGGTACATTAGATGAGATAACAGAATGACATTTTTAATAATTATTATGATTTTAAAGTGAGATTAAGAAACACGCATCGTTTTTTTTGAAGAACTGATTTTCGAATAAATTAAACAACTTTTTATGAATACTGATAACTTTCCTGTCGCGCGATTCAAATTACTACCCGGAGGAAGTATCGTGCAATTTTGTGGCCAATTTGTGAGATGCCAAGTCACTAAATTATAATTCAATGTGTGTAAAGTTTGATACTGACACATCATGAATATTTCATCGAGTTGAAAAATTTTGCTCTTCGTTAAATTTATAATTATCGTCCAACGAAGTTACGCAAGAATTTTTTCATTTAAATTCCAGGTATGGTGCGAATCGTATACGCCTAAATCTCTCAGATGGATCCTTCTGGATTCTCACTGTCCCGGACACGTGAGACTTCAAGGAGTTCTCAAGAATTCCAAAGAGTTCAGCGAAGTATGGAAATGCCCTGTCGGATCGAAAATGAATCCCCCGAATAAGTGTCACGTGTGGTAACAGTGTTGCTTCAGAATCTATTTATTTTTTTCAACGTTTGCCACATCTTCCTTCTTACACTGCAGATTTGTAGAACTCGCCTGAAGATTTATGACACAAAATAATAAAATATTTTATACATTTTCTACAGTCAGTACTGTTAGATCATTATGCGTCATTTGATACGATTTCATGACAGTCTCACAAAATTCATCTTATACATTAATTTAAAGCTCGAAGAGACTACATAATCAACAATGGACTAACTTAATTCGATTTGAAAGATGTGATTCTAGTCTTGTTTTTATCCCATGAAATCGTGTCAGATTTCGAAATTGACCACTCGAATACAAAATTACAGCGCGGGTTAACCTAAAATCAAACTACGACCATGTTTGTAATAAAAGAATTTATTTACTTATATTCGTTCGCGTTTTACATCCTCCTGCCGTGACTTTTCACACGGCTTGTTCACAACATGATCTTTCAAACTCGTCAAACATTCGACTCCCCATACCTTCAATAAACGTATCCACCGTTCGCAGCCGTGGGCTGGACATACTCGTTAGCGGGAGTGACGTGTACAACGGTACCCTTCAAGTTGTCAGAGGACACTAACGGGTTCTCTACGGCGATAGATTCTTTGTCGGCGGTGTAACTCTTAACTTCTGAGACTGTTTCCACAGCTGGCGCCGGTGTCGAGGAAAAGCTAGGTAAATCCGGTAACGAGGGGAAGGATGGTAACGTTGGAAACGAGGGCAAAGATGGGAAGTTCTGGGAGAGATTCTCGAAGAAGTCGCTGATGGGTCCTTTCTGGACTTGACTGTGAACCGTGTGAACCGGGGTTCCGGTGTGTACCGTCTTGACTGTGTGTTGTTCAGTTTTCACGGAGGGCAACACCTCGACGGAGTGCACCCTTTGAACAGGTGCCACGGTGCTCACGGAGCTAGTGTGCACTGGCTGCACGGAGTGTACCTGGGTCAGAGTCTCCACTGGCGTAAAGCTCTGCGCCGTCTTCACAGAAGGCAACACCTCGACAGATTGCACCCTTTGAACAGGTGTCACGGTGTTCACGGTGTTCACGGAGCTGGAAGTATGCACTGGGTGCACGGAGTGTACCTGGGGCAGGGTCTCCACTGGAGTATAGCTCTGCACCGTCTTCACGGGAGACACAGAGTGTACGGACTGCAGTGGTTGTACTTGTTCTACGAAGTGTGTGAGAGTTTGAGGCAATTGGTAGGTTTGTGGGAGTTGAGCGGTGTGACCGTAGGAGTAGGTTGGGAAGCTGTTGAATTGAGAGGTGAGAGGCTGCTGCACTTGGACTTGGTGGTCCAGGGTGCTCACAGGGTAGTTCGACCAGCCGGAGTACGCAGACTGATAGGTGTTATATCCTGGCTGGAAGTTCGTGTAAACGGAGGGTGTGTAAGATGGAAAGTTGTAGCTGGGTACATTGTAGAATCCTCCGAACGGTTGGTAGTTGGGCAAGCCTTGAGTGAGCAAGCTTTGAGTTAAGGTATCACCGTGCAGATCCTTCGTCAAGGTGGTTGAAACTGAGGGAATGTTCTTCACTCCAGAAGTAAAATGTGTTGTTGCTGAAAAGGAAGTTTTTTATTTTAAAATTGGAAAGTATAATTTGGCTGATTTCCTTAGGTTACCAAAATGAATATTTAAATATCGCGAATATCTTGATTTATCTCCGAAAAACATAGCGGCAAATATTTTCGGGTATATAAATTATTCAGAATGTTGGCAACATGATAATCGTTAAATTATCGGAATTTTTTAATTTATGCGTTGCGCAATGACGCCTACGGTATTTCAATGTCTTTTTGCCTTTCAATGTGCCTTTCGCGTTTGTCCGTCACTGTTTAAAAATAAAGCTCAAACGTCTTACTTTGGGTAACGGGTGTATGTTGGATGACCTTCGCTGTCGGAGCCGGTAAGTCTACCACCTTCTGATCGTGAACTTCGGTTTTCACTGTTTTGTGCGTGGTTTCAACGAGAGAGCCACTGGACGTATCGACCGAGGTCTGAAAAATTAAAATTTAATCACGTACTTGTTATGGTAAAGGAGAGGATTACAGTTCGGGAATTTTAATTTACCTTGGTGTGCACCACAGGAGTTCCGTAAGAGGTGCCTGGCGGTTCAACGCTTACGGTCTGCAACACGAATAAAATATTAACCACTTTACATTGCTACTTGTAAAATCGCAACACAAATAATGGTCTAATATTAGATAGTCACTCATTGTACTTTTACTTTACTTATATTTCCCTACATGGGATCCAAAGTAATTAAAAATTTGACGAACCTTCGTGTGTTGAACAGGAACATTAACCGTCGTGGTTGTGACTGTCTTCTTCGTCTCCGTGTTCACGGGTATGTAGGCGTTGTTCAGTTGCGGAAACTGTACAAAACCACATTCATAAGCAAAGACGGTACCGTTGTTAAGAAAAGGAGCTCAAAAGTACCAAAAGATCATTGAACTCTAATGAATTAAGTATATTTGATCATAATTACATGGCCATTGTCGGAGACGTCAAAGTTTGGCACTGGAGTTGAAAAGTGAGTTACGTCAGAGTGTTGTTCCAAGAAATCGTTGTGCAAAGGAACACCTGGTTGATAGTCAGGAGGTCCGTAGCTGTTTGATGGCAACGAGGTTCGTGCATCTTCGATCGCGTTTTCGTGATGGTGATGATGATCGGTACCATAGCGGGGATCTCCTGGGAGGATGTCTCTCTTTTGCTTTTCTACGGGCAGAGCCGAGGAGACTGCTAAACAGCCCTGCAACATTTCACAATTATACGTTAATGTGGTATTTTATTTTTGAACGTGGTGATGTGGAAGCAATATAAATGACGTTGAAAGTATTTTGAGATTTAATACATAGATGATGTAGCTCGATTGTTGAAAATTCAGGGACATAAGAAAGATACATTTAAATCATAACTAGCAATTGAAATATTAACAAGGGTGACTATATTTAACCGTGATGCAATATAATTCAACATCCACGTTACAACAGGTGCTCAGAGTTGGGGGTTGCAAATCATATTTGTGAAACAGTTCTTATTTTAGAATATAGAGTTAGTGTAAAATTCAGAGAACTAAACTAATAACTAGTAACGAGTCTGACGATGAATGGATAGGATGTTAAGAGAGGAACCTTACCAGAACGACGAGCAGGAGTTTCATGTTAACCGCGTGATGTTTGGATGTGGAGTCGAATATCATCCCAAAGATATGTCGACTTTTTATACTCGACCGATGCTCCCTCCATTTTATTTCGCAATCCTTGTGGCATTGGCAGAACTAGATTTTTTAATTGACTTCTTGTCGAAGGCCTGAACCATCGAGATGCTCCTTCGTCGTGAACGAAATATTTCCTGGACATGTATCCGTAGGTTGTATTGGTGTCGTTTGGACAGACTTTGGTTCGTTTTGATATTAATGTTCTTACGTTCTTTTTCATCTCGCTCTTGCACTCTGTCCAATGCTTTAACAGACTCTGTAGCAACGATGATTTATGCAAATACCTCTCCTTCCTTTCTACTCCGCCTCTGTTTCGATGGGCCTGTTTACGCCCATTATCATACTTCGGCGGGAGGAGAAGCTTTTAAAGGACTTGGATAACTAACGACAGATTTTTGTAAGGTTTAATGGACAGTTGGTCATTCTGAAACATACGTAATACGTATGACCCAATCATAAGTTCATGATAACTGTCCTCTGACTTCTTGAGTACCTTGTTGCGTCACTGATTATTTATAGTTGGGAAAACAGGAAACTGAAAGAACGATAGGGATTTTAGAAGAATGTGAGCATTTGGTCCATGAAATATTTTCAACTTTCGTCATGTATAAAAAATAATAATTTCTGGTTAAGAATATGCATATAAAAAGCAGACCTAACATTTTGAAAGAACCCTGCGAATGGATTTAAATTGTAAATGAACTCGAATCTTTTATCCTTGGCCTGTAATAAATATTTGTTTTATACAAAATTTTCCCATGATCTTCGTCGAAATTATAAATTTATCGTGGGATTTTTTAGACAATCAATTCTGAATTTGCAGTTATGGGAAATGAATGTTTCTGCATAACTTAATATTATTTGGATTAACGTTTGTATGTAATTGAAATCATATGATTTGGTTCGATATGGTTTGTATTGGACACGACAATATTTGACTTGCCACCATTTGATTTTTCTTTATTCAAATTCAATTTGACTGGTCCTTCCTTGTTTACTGAGAGACTTGCGAATTCTTGATGACATTCTTCACAGAATACTTTGTATCAGAGACATGTGCGGACTTAAACTTTTGTCTCTCCGTTCTTGTACACTTCCTCATTCTGTCTCAAGGTCTTCGACAAAACATTTCTATAGATACCCCGTGGCTAATGGATGTACAGATATCAAAGATTTCAGTGCTAGACTCATAACTTTCTTAACGGTATCGTTAAAAATTAGCCTGCTCAAGGTTATATAATCTTCCTGGAACGTCCACGCATGTAACCTTGAACCACGAATACTCTTGAGACCCATAAGATTTCCATCAAGCTGGATCTTTTTTATCTGTGCATAAGAACATTCACGGATAAAACCTTTATCTGAACCGAATTGTGATCAATTAACTACAAGTCAAAGATTGAAATAACTTTTATTAAATTGTAGTGTTTTGTATATTTGTATGTATATGAGGATGTAACAGATCATTGATCCATGTTGCATAATTTTTTTTAATAAATTAGCACAGTGGCTCTATCTGTTGACGACTCGTTGAAGGTCGGTCGAATTTGAAGCCTGTAGGTAGATTTCTCCTGGTACTTGCAGGTAAGAGAAGTTATACAGGCGCCACATTCGTGTACAAAAATAAAATCTTAAAAAACAGGTTACCATAAGGATCTACAATTTGTTGTAATCTAATGATTCCCTCGGAGATAGATGAAACTGAAATAATATTAAAATTACGTTAACATACAAGACAGTACACGGGGGGAGTGAACGTGTCAAATCACTATAGCACTCACATTTGTAGCATGAAACGTGTTACATTGTATCTTTACAGACATCATACAACTGCGGAAGGAAAGCTCCAATTATCTTTATTACGTACTTTCCATTATTAACAGAGAGTAGTATAACAGTAAAATTTTACATCTTCCTTCATTTTCAGTGTGAAGATGGAAAGTTCGATATTTTGTAAGGCTTCACAAAACTGGTGGTTGAAACTGTCAGTCCATGACCCCGTTAACTTAGTTCGATTTTTGATCAGATGATTCTAAGTTATTTTCCTTCCCCCGAGATTAGAACCTCTCACGATTTCGAATGGCTTTTCACGTGTGCCTTTTGCAACTTTCTGCCTTTCTCCGAGGAATTGGACAAAATCGATATAGCACTCAACTTTTACTGTCATTTATCTTTGTGTTGTGTTCGGTCAGTTAATGTAAAATTAAAACGACGAGAGTAGTATTATTACTGCCTAACAAAATAAATTTCTTAGACTCAAAGTTAGTTATTTATATTCAGCTCCATCTTCCTATTTTAAAAATATCTCGAAATGACCCTTTGTCCTCGATAAAGATAACTCAGGATCCGTAATTTAGGATAGTTCAATTATTCCATTAGACAAGCTGATTGGTTTCGAATGGAAACGTTTCGGCGCTGGATTACTAGCTTTCATCGAAAGTGAGAGGAGAAAGAGGGCTGGGCGAATAATGATTTCACTTTTGCTTTTGTATCGAACCGGTTTTTACCGCCCTTAGAGGACCGTTTTACCGTCACCGATTAAACGCAAAGCTTGTATGCTTTGATCGGATGGATAAAGGTCCAATTACGCTAACCTAAACGGCACACCCACGCGATCTGATAATCACTTGTATTTTCTTAATACCCTGAAGCCTGCGCCATCTTGCCTTACGTCACCATCTTGTCTTCCCTTTTAACATGCTCATACTCGGAACCTGTTGTGTTATCTCAAAATGAGTGAGTGTAAGAATCATGAGTGGTCAAGAGAATAGCGAGTACATGTATATGGTCAAAGAAACGGTAAATGAAACATGAAATCATCACACTATTGTCACACTATGTTGGAACTAAGAGATCGTTTAATTTAACGTTCAAATTTGGTCCATTAACATTGAAAATTTATTAGTTATGATTAAAAGTGGTCACCCTGAATATGGAGGGTAAATTTGACTATGGGGAAAGAGTTTGGCTATAACACTAGAGGTTTGTTTCGAAGCGGAAAGGTGAGTCGTTTCCTCGCACGAGTGCATACACACAGGAGAAAGAGCCAGATGATCCAGATTAATCCTTTTACTTTGGACGGTTCTTTCAGTGTTCGACAACGGTAATCCTTTCACCGTTCTCCGCCTCGACCGTGAATCGTCCTGCGCGTTTTGTATTTCAGAATTGCTCTCACCATTCTTTTACCGACAGGAAATTGAATCGCGAGATCTACGTAGGAAGTAATTGGATTTCTTTGACTACTGAAAATTGAAGGGGAAGCGAGATTTGGCGTAGCACTGCTTCGATAACGAAGATTCCGTGAGTGTACCGCCCGTGAAATATTTTACATATCAGAAGAGATTTCTGAAGAGGCGTAACTATTTATACTTGGATCGAATTGTCGTTGCTTTCGAACTACGCATACTTTTTCCATGTATATGCGATATATTTATTCAAATGTACTAGTTCTTGATTAATAAAGAATATTTTAAGAAATTATCACCGAGACTTTCGAGTTCCATATTTGTGTTGGTCGCAAATGTCAGCAGCACTCATATGAATATATTAAATCGTGGAAACGAAACTAAAATCAATATATTGGTGAAAGTTTCAGGATGATCTTTAATGAATTACCATAGTTGAAAGGTTTCAATTGAAATCTCGCTGAACACGTTTCTTACATCTGGATCCACGAGATGATACAAGATGTCTTGAGTAATTGGACACATTGCGCAAGTTCATACAAATCAAACATGCTTTAAATACTGGAAATGAGTAATTACTCAAAATGGAGATCTTAATTCATGTATCAGCAATTTACATACATTGTTAATTGTAATTATAATGCTGTCATTTAAGTGGCATGTCATCTTAATTTTGGTATATCAATAAAAAGCGTGTAACATGTTGACAGGAACCAATTAATCGATTATTAATTTAAAAGAGAACCACGCAGGTGGTCGGCAAAGTAAATACAATCCAAATTAATATTATATTTTTCAAGGTAGAAAGTGGAAAATGGAAGGTGAAATAATTACAGTAGTTATAATTTCTCTACATAATTGAATGCGAAATTAGTGTTTTAATTTTCCTTGCTATAATTCATTCTTGGTACGATAGAGGGTTAAATCTTCCGGTAATGTAAATTAAAAATTACGGTTACAGAAGTAGTAATCGATGATCAAGGGACAGTAGCGTGACGAGGTCAGTTACGAAACGGTAAACGGGAGTCTTCAGCAGATTTCAGTGGATCGAGGATGCAAGAAGGATCGACATCGATTACGGTTGAAATCGAGCGTGTTGCTCCAGAGCGGACGCGAGAGACCGGAAGTTGTCGTTAACGGAGGTCGTCGAACCTCCTCCGTTGTGAGAGAAGCAAGGAAAAAAAGGAGAGAAGCGGAGACAAGATCAAGAGAACGTAAGCCAGTCGGAAAGAGAGTGCTTTCTTCGTGAATCGGTGATGGTGAAGGTCCTCGTATATAAGGAACAGCTTGTACTGCAATTGTCAGTGTGACTCTTCTCCATTGGAAGCAACTATCTACTTCCATCTACGAACCAGAAAATGTTACGAGTAGTAAGTTTATCATCTGACTAAACCGGAAGCACCTGTGACCAAGGGATAGTTCTCTTTTTTACTTTACACATTTGTGAACGTGTAACCGCAGTGAGACAAAGGGTTTCGAAGGACTCGATCATAAAGTGTATCAGAAAGTGATAATTAAAAATGGAGAAAGCACTTTTTGGAGAAAGTATTTATGTAGATGTAGATTCTCTATACCGTGCTAAATAAAATTTGAAGTGAAAGTTGATTTTACTTTTGTAATTACCCTTTGGCTAGTATTTTTAAATTCGGTGTGAATAATTTGATAATTGTAATTTTTCTTCCGTTCGTACAGTTTGTAGCGAAAGGGTCTTTAAATTCGATCGAAAGTATCAAGTAGATATTTCTTGTCTTTCTAAAGTTTCATGAACTTGGTGATCGGTTTGCAGTTTTTATTCGCTCTGGCCGTGGCCGCCACGAAGGCCTCTCATTTCTCCTCCTACGAAGGCCATGGTTTCGCCAGTGAACCGAAACTTATCTCGCAATCGGTTCATCTGAAAGAAATACCGACGAAAATCATTAAGGTCACGAAGACTGCCGTCATCAAGGTCCCAGTCCCGTATCCAGTCAAGGTATTACTAGAACAGTTAAAAAAATAACATCACCTAACAGTAACAGAACAGGAAAATGAAACTCCACAAGTTTCAGGAAAACTTGCAAATTTTGAGAGAGATTATCTTTACAATTCAGCATTTTAAATAACACTTTTAATATACGTCCACTTTCAAAAATCTTCATTTCGTCTCGAAGAGTTTGTCAAATTTAATTTACGATCAGAGCGTTTATGGCACACCCTGTAGAAGCCAACCGCATCTTTTTCTTGAAACCGCAAACCGGACGATCCCATTTCTCGGCAGACCACGAAACAAGATAGTCGCTCCTCTGTCGGGCGGTTCCGGACGCGTTCTCTTGATCTAGAATTCCTTTCTCTTTTGTAGGTGCCTCATCACATACCCGTGCCAGTGCCGGTGAACCATCCGATCGCGATTCCGTACACGAAGCTAGTGAAAGTCCAGGAACACGTGCCGATCGAGGTGTCCAAGCCATACCCGGTCGAGATTCATCAGCAAGTACCGGTGGTGGTGCCGAAGGCAGTGCCAATACCGCAGCCGATACCCGTTCCTCATCCCGTGGCTATAAGCAAGCCGGTCTACTACCCGGTACCACACCCGATTCCTTATCAAGCAAGCAGCCATTCCGAGGAAAGCGTCGGTGGCGTGGGTGGTTATGATTCCGGCGATCACGGAGGTCACGAGTCGGAAAGCTATAACACTTACACGGTGAATCAACAGGGACACGACCAAGGAAACTTTCAACCCTCGCAACCCGATTACTCTGACCATCATTGAACCACTCGGGATTAAAGCTGTATATATTATGTATATCAAACTTTTGTTAAGTTTCTGTTTGTAATTTCTTGTTGACTTTAGACTTTGATATACTTTTTAATAAATGTTGATATTTATGTGATTTGGTACCTAGACTCTACCTAGACCTTTAAATCTGATGTTCTTACATATCTAATTTATTACTAGTCTGGTGATCCTAGTTCATAGGCTCTTCTTAATCCGAAGGCCCTCACAGGCTTTCCCTAGTCTCTAAGTTCATTTTCCTCAGTTTCTAGGCTCTCCCTAATCTCTAGACTGGTCCTAGTTCTTATCCCTTTCTACTGTTCCTGTTCTTAACAATTTTTTAGGTTCTTCACTAGATTCTTCTTAAGCCCTAAGCTCTGCTAGGCCATAAGCTTCTACGTCCTCCCTAGGCCATAGGCTCTTCTTTTTAATATTTCTACCCAGATCGTAGTCTCCATAATCCCTAAGCTATTCCCACTCTGGCTTTTCTTGATCTCAATTCCTACAGTCACATGCACATATCCAGAATCTACAATGTTGTCTATTCACTTCAAACTGAAACGTGAGTTCTCAAACGTGAAAAATTGAAATAAACAATCTTGATCAAATACAATGAGATTGAATACCAGTAACAAGTATCTGTAATAAGAATCGCTTAATCATTCCCGTTTCCTGTTCCCCGTGCCATAAAAGTGGATTGCAAGTTTTCAACGTGTGTAATCGATACGGTTAAATGCGCAGTCTTTACTTTTGAAAACGGTGATTTCACATATCATGTCATTTTTACTAACGCTTTCTAAAAGAAACGACGAAATGTGCAATTACGTATCAGAATAGAATTCCTATTTTAATTTTAATTGAAACGTTTATCCTGTACTCTTGTTACACGTTTCGTGAATTATGCAATAGTGATATAAGGCGACACAATGAGATAATTATATAATTACTTTCTTAATCCTCGATAACGAGGAAATGTAATTGGATCGTTTAAGCTTCCTGTCGGATAGGTTTCCCACGGTAGAGTCAATAAGGATTCGTACGAAAATTCTTTATTTCTACGATGCAAAATGGACGTCGATTTACATGTACAAAAGAATAGAATTAAACGACATAAAATTATGCCTAATGTCACAGGGCGATCTTTTTCATCCATTCCACGAAGAGATCCACTGAACCAGATTGTTCGTGGACTTCCAGAACGGGCCATCGGCCAGATCGAGTCAGGAGAGCCATTCTTCGTCGTCGAATTACAGGTTCAAAAACAGGAAAATCCCACGGAGAAAACAGAGGATGAAATCATTGTCCAGACTGTTGCCCAAAAATTTATCCTCAAAAATTCTTCCGTTCAAGAGGAACTTCTCTCCAAGTAGGAGAAAAATAATTTTGAGGAACATTCTTTGTCAACAGCAATCGTTCAACGAAAACTGAAGTGATGCGACGCCGGACGAGTGAAGCTAGCTCTCCAAAATCCACGAAGTTGTAGTTTACCAGGAAGAATAACCACTTGGTGACCAGCCGTTGTTGTTGTATTTCTCGACGATGACCTGGGGTTGTGACACCGCGACTGGAACGTGTTTCACGACCGGGACGGCATAGGGTTGAGGTACTCTGACGGCGTATGGAGCTGGTACTGGAACCTTGACTGGAACGCTCACTGGAACTGGAACTGGCCTGTCAACGGGCACTGGAACGTGCCTGGTCACCTCCACTGGGTATGGTTTCGGTACATGGACAGGGACTGGACGGTCCACTGGCACTGCGACTGGTAC
Source organism: Megachile willughbiella (assembly GCA_945859595.2). Classification (NCBI taxonomy): domain Eukaryota; kingdom Metazoa; phylum Arthropoda; class Insecta; order Hymenoptera; family Megachilidae; genus Megachile; species Megachile willughbiella. The sequence goes on from OX243807.1 coordinate 9,894,441, forward strand.
CTGAAGGTTTAAATTTTTGTTACATTGATCAGGTTTGAGAGAAATTTCTTTTCGTTTCATCTAATCTTTAGCATCATCAAGATTCTTAATATTTAATTATAGGATTATAAGTCTGTTCTATAAGTTCTTCGTCAAAGTTTGAAGTTTTGAATCAAGTAAAAAGTTTGGAACTAGGTGGACCTAACCCTGCACAATTTACAGCTCTAGATCACACCTGATTAAATCGAAGTGCACGATTTACGAAATTTTCTAAGAAATCTGGCTCGGCGTTTCTAGCCTTACGAAATCCACGCACGTTCGCATTGAAACGTTAATTAACCGATGATGAAGTAGCTGACTGCCAACCTTAGGAGCAGATATTCCGCGATAAATAGAGCGTGCTTAGGAGTTCCTCTCACATGTTGCCTTCGTTTCAACGCACGATTTCATTTTTGCGAAAGAAGTTCAAATGTCGCGATCTTCAGACTTCGCACAACTGACTCGATAGGTATAATCATGACAATTATAAAAGGTGTTCGTCACTGTTACTGTTGGATGTTTTAAAAGTTTTCTTGTGATACACTGTGGACACTGGGATGACACGAGATTCTACTAGTGGCACATTCCTCAATGAATTAGCACGTTGTCATTCATATTCACTAGGCTAGCTAATGGTGAAGAAATTTACCTTAACTGGATAAGGAACGCGTCTCTCGACGGGAACAGCAACAGGTTGCGGAACAGGAACAGCTACTTCCTTTGTCACTACAGAGACACCTTGGCTGTATACTGGCGCGACATAACCACCGCCATATCCACCTCCATATCCACCACCATATCCGCCGTGTCCACCATATCCGTGTCCACCGTATCCTCCATATCCTAACCCATAAATCCCGCGCTTGTCCTTCTTCGTTTCAGCTGCTGTGTCTTCCGCCCCTTGGTCTTCGGCGAATGCTACTGCCACGAGGGCGAAAATGATGAAAAGCTGCAACCAGAAAAAAACTTGTATATTTTCCTGAAGACCCATGTTTAATTTCTACTCATTATTTCTGTCATTTACTATCGACGTGATTATTTGAGTTCAAAGTTTAGCAGAAAAATTATGTTGCAAGGGAATAGTTAAAGTTTTCCTTTCAAAAAGTTATAGACCTAGCTCTAAGTTACCTCTTGAGAGAACTATAAAATGAAAACTATTTTAAATCCCTTAAGAAGTTTAAGTCCTCGTGTCAGTATTTTTGAAATCCAATTTACAAATCCAGGTAATTGAAAGTGTGATGTGTGTTCGCAGAGGTTGCAATGCTCACCTTAGCGTTCATGGTGCTGCTATTGACTTGGCTCGTCGTTGTTTTGCGACTGATGAGATACCAAGAAGATCCTCTGCTTTTATACGTTGAGACGTCCACGACGAACCCTTGAACGAGTCGACGGTGGTGGGCATGTGGCGGGCTACAGAAACGGTGAAAAGAAATTGGGCGTGGGGAGTGAGCAGGGGTCCTCGAAAAGCGATCCAAGGTAATCTTTCCGCTCCTTTTTCTTGCGAAAGATTATTTATGCCCCACCTTTTTTGATTAATATTTTGCGCATTCGACTCATTGTTTGTTCAGATTGTTTTGAACTGCGGCTGCATTTCGAACCCCTGAGACATTCCTGCATCAATTACCATAGGTAATTATAATTCATAATCATAATTATATACGCATATTTAACAGACATAAATTTGAAAAATTCGGAAAATCTGCGAAAACTATTGTTAAAGAAAATAAACGTATTAGATCTAGATCACATGTTACTAGAAACAAACTTATTCACTTTATCTGTATTTTTTCTGTTTGAAGCTGAAAGAAATAAATTTTGTCTGCATTATCGAGTTGTATAAATAATAAATGAACAAATTTGCATTTTTATTGCAATAATCGATGTCGATTAATATCTGACTAATTCGAAGATGTAGACCTCGATAATAAATTATACAAAATTGAAACGTCCAAGTTTTTTTAATTAAAATTGATTTTGTGGAACAGTTCAACTCATTTCTCTTTCTCGCGGACAGCCCACTATGGCAGAGAATGGACGATTTTGCAATTCCACATAATTTTGGTCGTTATGTAGTCAAACTGATTAAAAAACCACATTCAGCAGTAACATCGAAAATTATACTCTGTCACAAATGAAATTTACTGGATCAACATCGAATTCTTGACACAACGAGAGGATCCAAGGTTATTTTTTAGCTAAAATAGTTATTTATTTGACAAATAAATTGTTATGCTAATAGGGTGACGTAGTGTAGTAGAAAAAGAATAATTTAAAACAGGCAGGAAGTTACGAAATATCAAGGTGGATCGATAATCGATACTTAACCGAAGCTTTTAAAGTTATTTTCTCACGTTCAACCTCGTACAAAATTTTATTACCAGATATTAGCACTTTTCTAGAGCAGTTTGACTACTTTTTCCCAATCACCGTCACCGATACGCTCGAATTACCATAAATATGCAAATTCAATTAGTCGAAACAGGTTGGACAAAACCTTTTTTCTTCACCTTACAAAAAGCATTTAATTGCAGAGTTATATGATCTCTTTCTCTTACAGAATTGCCGAAAGATCGATATTCCATCCTTCTTTAATCGACCTCGATCTACGCCCCTGCACTAGACTGTCCATCGAAATATCGATTCATCGGAAGATCCGTGTCTGACGATTTTTAACGTTCTCGTTTTAGAAATTCAAATTTTTGCACCTGACATTTCGGAATCTCAGAACGTCGAACTTGATACTAGGAAATAGTGGAATGATCGAATGCGAAATAAATTAAGTGGAAAAAAGGGAGAACCCTTGTCTCAATTTGATGGATTATGCACTCGGACAGTTTTTTTAAATAAAAGTGTAAATGAGAGTTATAGAGAGCTTAGAGTTATATCAGATAATTATGTCGGATAATAAAAATTTGTTCTTAATGTCAGATAAGAACTTGTCTAGGGTCAAAAATGTAACAGAGTTACTTCTGGGTCCTCTGACTATGCACAGACCTAATCAGAGTTAAGAAGGTCGCGCACTTCCCTTGTAAGATTCTTTCTAATAGTCCCTCTTGTTCACCTTGTTCTTATTAGATCGATTGTTATTTTGTACAGTTACGTCGATGATTCATTACCTTGATCGGGATACACCGATTTTCCTAACCCCTTGGAAGCTGTACGCAGATAACGTTTAGTGTTACAAGGTCGATCACGGCTCGATCGCTAATTGATCCTAGTATCCGACTTCTTTCGACGCTCGATTCGACGTGCCTTCACTTGCTAAAATCGTTGTAAGATACAAAGGTGTCTACAGAAGGAAGCTTAACTGTCACAGAGCTCTTACAGTGCTATGGATTTTAATTTATTTTCGATCTGAAAAGACTTCAAAGATTCGAGTGACATTTCTCAGGAATCCGTGTGATATTTCTCAGAAATTTTGTTACAGATTCGAGTGATTTTCAGGGATTTACAGATTCTACTATTTCTCAGTTTATTTGAGTGATTCTCAGGAATTTGTCAGAGATGAAAGTGATATTCAGGAAGCAAATGGAATTCTATATGGAAGTGACGAGTAAAAGAAACGAAGGACACGAGTTGCATAAATGGCCGATTTCGACACCGGAAACTGGCTTTGTCCTTTTCCCTTCTTCTCGACGTACAAACGCTCCACGGTCCGTTTGTTACGCGCTCGAGATGGGCTCGTTCCTCGCGATTGCTCAACCTTCGCGTGTTGCAGCGAAGTCAAATTGCTCGAATTTCGTCGCGTTTACCCTAACAGGTAGGTTACCAAGCCCACCTGGTCGGTAAAGCTGTGCAAAATAGGACATTTCGGTGATGGAGAAAACTGAACTGTTCATTCAAGCCTGCGTTTTTGGAGCAGTGAGGCAACATGCTTTGCTTTTTAAGGAGTGCGTGTTTCTTTATATATTTTATATTTGGATAACGAATTTGAAGTTGTTTCTTAGGTAGTCATTCTTCAAGCTGTTCCACAAGCATTCATTCTTCAAATAGTTTCTTCAAGTACTTCCTTAAGCATTCATTCTTCTAATAGTTTCTTATGTATTCATTCAGATTAATTGTGATGAAAGTGAAAGGTAGGAATGATTAAAATAATTATTGTTACGTACAACGTCGGATAATCTAGTTTTCGCAGTTTTTAGTAGCTAACGAAATTGCTATACCACCTTTGTTCGACTCGGCAAATAAATATCCCCGTAACGACAACTATCAATCATTCTCGCAATCAAAATTACTCTGAAATGTTGAAAGCTTGTTACCGCATAGCATCGATCAAACGTGTTATCATTATCCGACAATGTATCTTTATTGCTCGTCACACGAAAGGAGCAGTCGCAAAACGGGACACCATTACCTGCATGTGACCACTTTAAACGTTCCAAAAATTTCACTTACGTTCAAACTACATCAGCCCATTATCGCGATCTACGTCTTATTGTCATGAAAATGAGCACGATCAAAAAAGCAACTTTTCTCAAAGCGTATTCTATTCAGAAAGGGAAAGTCGAGATTCGTGATCGATACATTAAACGACACTGGAAACTACTTACGAAGAGGATCCATTGAGCAATCGAGACATTTTTGGGAACACGTTATCCGACTGTTTTGACGCGATTCAAATTCCGGATTGTCCAGTTCTTTCTTTTGTAACATATCATCCGATGATTTTCGTAAGCGAAAGGTATTTTGGGGAGACACATGTTTTTGTGGACAGGTTTTAGACTTCAGCTCTTAGCACATATGTACATTAAGGATATATAATATTGTGAGTCTGAGGTTACAAATTAAATCTTACTCATGGCAATTTACTGTCGTCATCGTTAAAACACGAGAAAAAATATCAGAAATGTAAGAAGAATAAATCAAAGAAATGACGTGGTCGCATTTCGTATAATTACGCTTTTGGTACTTTCTGCGATACCGTTCAAAAACTGAAAGTTTTGGTACGAATGGGTCGTATTTCTTCTGCAAATTTCTAATTAGCTGGCTGGGAAAAGATGTTGTTCTACGAGCGTTTCATAATACGTTTCCACGGACAGTTCGCTAAATTTTATGACTCGTGCATAATTAACGTTCCTGTGGTAACATTATCGAAAAGAAACGATGAAGAAATAACACGTGAAACATGTCGATCGTTTCTAGAAAAAGTTAAGCGATCGAATCTAGATTTGTAAACATCTCCTATTAATCATTGGTCAATCTTGCCGAAAGGAACAAGCTGGATTTGAGATATTAAAAAATCCGTTAAAATTAATTTGTGCACCTCAGTCTAAAATTTGCATAGAAATAGCGCAAAAAATGAATCTGCATGAAGAGTAAAGGATCGGTTTTTTCATTCTTGATGAGACGTTTTCTTTTAGCAAAGGATTTTGGTCTGAAAGAACGTCAAAAAAACTCGTTTTGCACGTTTACTTTCATATGTGAAGGTCCTGGTGGCCCTTACATAATTACTAAGTGTTACAGTTCTTAACGCGTAATATTAAGTCGTTAAGCGTGTTTTTGCGCTCTTTATTACATTCCTCGTTATGACAGTATATAAAATGCTTCATAATTACACAATTCCTATTTTTTGCGTAAATATTTGTGAAAATGTAGCAAGGTCTGATGTCGGATTAAAGAAGTATCAGACTTTCTAAAAATCGATGATTTACACAGCACCCTGAACTTTCTTGTTAACAAAGGAACGTCTAAACATAAAAACGTTTCTTTCGTCCTGAACAATTATGTGGAAAACGCGCCATAAATGGTCGGGCGTATTCGTTTCATCGAATTTGGCAAGAGGGTACCGTAGAAAATTCTTTTGTTTGATGCTACAAAAAGGATTTGACTAAACATAGACACTTAAGAGTAGAAAAAGAAAATTGTACAGTTGACCCGGATTGTACGAACGTGAGATTTCGAGAATCAGGATTCGTGTAGGTTCCCAGATCGAAATCGCAGCCAAGGTTTGGGTTGAGAATCGTACACAATAAGATCAGATAGCGTTCGTAAAATATGCCGATCGCTTGTCGCGGAAGTGTCGAAACCTTTTCATTTGCGTATAATTAATATCTCAGCGACAGCAGAGTCAGACAATTAATAATCAATTTGGACGTTATCTGGGACTCTGAATATTTTCATTATATTTGCTAAAAATTTGAATACGTAAAACATTAGTCACGAGTTGCTATTTTTTAATTATCTTTGCAGATAGTTTCGTAATGTCTACCTTGTACAAATATGGGAAGAGGTTCGCACGAAGTAAAAGAGACATGTTTCTTTAAAAAACATTTATAAAATCAATTTATTTGCATGATTCGTAACTTGGCAGAAGGAGAACGTGTTTTGGTACTGCGCTCGTCATGTGTCTCTTGCGATGCTGCGAGGGGGTTAGACGCGAAAAGGGGTGGAGGCAACACTTGAAGGAAGGTGAGTGAAAATTTCATCTAGTAGTGTCCCAGGCCATGGCCCAGACCCTTAACGAGAACGGGGACCGCTTGTTTAACGATGACAGGCTGTGGAACCGCGACTGGAACCGCGTGGGGGACTGCAACCTGAAAACGTAAATGATGATTGGTTAATTTCTTTATAAAATTACTCCTATATCAATCAGGGACAATAGGATCGTTTTGACAAACCTGGACAGGGTATGGAGCTGGAACAGGCACTGGCACCTTAACTGGAACCGATACTGGTACAGGTCTGTCGACGGGGACCGCTACAGTTTTGGTTTGAACCACAGGGTAAGGTTGGGGCACCGGAACTGGCACTGCAACGGGGTGTGGGACCGCAACTGGTACCTGAGGAACATAATACATAGTGATGTAATTCAATAACGCAACGTCTTATTCATATATGGTGAAATTCTCTCAAACTATAGAATTGATGAAAACTGATTTCGGGACATGAGACAACCATACCCAAACGGTACCTCAACATATCATGTATAGTGATGTCGATGACTCAACGTAACGTCTTATTTACACTACATGCTCTATCGATATATGGGTGAAAACTGAATTCAGGACGTGATGCAACACTCGATAGCCGATTCAGACGATTTGTGGAAACGCAGTGTTAAAAAATTGAGGGTTAATAGAGCGTGTCGAGTTTTGTAAGAGCAAGTGCGGACGTTTTCCTACCTTTACTGCGACTGGTCGGTCAACAGGGACTGGGTATGGTTTCGGGACCGCAACTGGCACAGCGACTGGCCTGTCATGAATGGCGACCGCCAGTCTTCCATGTCCCAATTCGCTTCCTAGATGACCGCCACCAAGACTCAAACCACCCAGGTCACCCAAGCCGCCCAGACCGAGCAGTCCACGCTTCTGGACCGTCTTTTCTTCGCCAGCGAATGCTGCGGCGACGAGCATCAGACATACCTTGAACAAAGTACCAAATTTATAACTACCTCGAAAGTAAGATGTGAGAATCATAAGGGTTGTGATTCTCTTTTTTATTATTACAGTGATTGTTAGCAGGAATAAAACTCGATATGAAATTTCAAATAACACTAGTTAATACAGGAACTCAAAATAAAGATTCTATCTTGCTGGAACTTTCGGTTCTGTGTAACCTTCAGTAACTTTGGTACTGACTACTGCTAGTTATTAGCAACTAATTTGCGTTTCAACCCTTAATGAGATTCACGGTCAGAGTTTCCACTGAAAACGTTCACCAAAACTCTCGTTGGAACACAATCACAAAATGATTGGAGAAAAGTGGCCGAGATTTCGTAGAGATGAAAACGTACCAGGGCCCTCATGTTGAACGACTAATACTTTGGCTAGAATGTCCTGGCTGGTAAATTAAATTGCTTCTGTCGCGTAGCTAGAAAACCACCCTTTATATAGGGAATTCACTTTCATTTTATGCGTGCACCCCGCCAATCGAAAGCCAATGGCCGATCGGTGTTCTATCGCCACACCTACCACGTATATACACTATTTACCCACGATACGGCCACATACCGTCACACATTATAATATATAATGTATACGAGAGGTTGTATAACATGCTAAACGTGCACTAGTCTGGACTAGTACATAGAATGCTTGCAGTTTATGCAGATACATATAAGCGAGTATGCATTTCGAGCGAGCTTAGGCGGACTCTTTAATGAGGATACTCGACGTCGATTCGAATGACGAGATTGTGGAATTCTCGAGTGAACCGAATTAGTGGATAATGTGGAATGTGAGGGAAGTTTGGAGTTAGGGTAGTGAAGGTGTCCATTTCTTTTAATTGGGAAAAATTAGGGGATTGTGTAGACTAAGGGTTAGTCTCATCTTTTGGAACTGGTAAGCTTTTTGAGGAATGTTTTTTAAACATACGGATCTGTAAAATATACTTTGTAGACAGCGTTGAAATAGTTGCAACAAAATGCAGGACGAAAAAGGAAAGCTGAAATAGATTTAACGAGATAACAAAAGTTAATCGGCTATGTGTAATTAACTGTATGGAGGTGTGTGCAGCAAAATCACCTCGAAATTATGCAAGATACGATTAATTAATTGATCTGGAAAACTAGAATACTTTATAGTTAGAAATATTTATGACCTGCCGAAGACATTTCCTGATTCCATTTTCCACTTTCTAAACAGTTTTAATCTTTGTATGGAATTTGATTAACCTCAGTTCTCTGTTTTGAATGAAAAATTTCGCGTTATTTTTTAAATAGCATAACATGTATACAACATTCATCTTTCGAGATCTCAAATGTCGTTTGCAATGATTTTGTGACATTCTAGCGGGAATGATGCAATTGAAATTTGGTGTTTCACACGTGCTCGAAAATTACACCTCTACGCAAGTGAACTGGAACTGATGGAGATCGTAAACATGTATTTCATAGGTAAATATAAATTTACTTCTATGCGTGTATATAAACAAGTAATGATTATACAATGCGCTTTACAGTGTTGACACACTTTTTAATGTGAACAAATTACGATAAGATAACTGCGGATATACAATCTAATTCATAACGATGTAAAGATAAGTATACATCAAATGCTATACTCAACACCATTAAGATAAAAATCAACTTGTTTAATTTGTCCAATTAAACTGTAACTCAATCTTTTGTTACGTCTTTTACAATCACTCGGTAATTAAACGTTATCACAGTCATAAAGCAACTGTCAATTAAAAGTGACATTAAATGTACACTGTGACTTGTTACTCGCTTAAGTATTACGTGACAAATCCGATACAGTTTCAATAGCTGCAAAAAAGTGGCCTATTTTATGACCGATATCGATCAATTTGGTGATCGTTGCATAGATTCTTATCACGATTTGTATTACCCGGCAGAGACAGGTCACTTACATATTCCTCTCCTAAATCACGTCCGACAAAGCTATTCAAGTCCGATCATTACGTCGCAGCTCAGGAACAAGACAGTTTTATTATTCACGGTGCAAAATTATCAGCTTGTTCTTCGTTGTTGCAAACAGTGTTTCAAAACGACTCGCAAAAAAATAGAAGTTCGTCATTAGTGACCCGAAACTTAGAAAGCGTGACGTAATATAGTTTCGAACAGCTGACTGGTTGATTAAGAATGAAACGGGTTGCTTGATGTGTTATCAGCCACAATCTCGCTGATTTGTACAGGCGATTTCTTTGACGCGTATAAATTGATTACTGCAATTTCTGTCAAATTCTATTGTAACATAAAATTATTTTCGCACTCTCTCGTAATTCATCATTTCGACTCGAGTTGTATATGGCCACGCGTTACATCGCCACGTGGAGGAATTCGTGATGCAACTGTTGCAACTATGCTGTTCTACGTGATGCAATTCTGCATGTTGCAATTCTACGCATTATGCGTTGCAATTTTACAACGCATAAAAATTACAAATTCCAACTTGAGATAATCGCTTTGGTGTGTCACCGGGTTATATCGTTCCCGATATCTCTATTTACTATGTTTTAAAATGTGGGGTACAAGGAAGTGACAGGATAAAAGGACGAATTCCTCTCGATCCTTTAGGCTCCCACTTTCTGCTAATAGTCTCGGTGAAAACAGTGCCTGGTTGCTATCAAGATCCGCCTTACGTAATGCATACTGGATCAATTCTCGAGACCGTTTCCTATGCGTGTAGGGTAAAGTATTCCTTGTTATTCCAGCATTTTTCGAACGTACAGATATCCGCTGATTGTATTAAAAATTCCATGAAACTGGTTTGAACTACGTCATGCTAAAACTGGTGAAAGTCCTAAAAATTTGATGACGAATAGTCGATGACTAATACGTATATTGTGCCGAAAGGTCCAACTCACAGCAAAATCCACCGGTTTTATATCTTAATAACTCAGTTCGTATCAATATTACAAAGTATCGTCATCGAAAGTATCGATCAACCGTAGATCCAGATAAGGAATATAATAAATTAAAGTTATCGAGCGTGACGGTAGATTTTTGAAGCGAATGAAATATCGTGTGACCGAAGTAGACGTATCACTGATAAGGTGTTCCACGTATAAAGTGGCGGTAGAATACGGTACGTGATACAGGATACGTGAGAAATTTCGCTGCAGGAGTACACACCCATTTCGATAGGCTGAAACATTCGGACAGAGACAGGATAGTACAACTTGTTACGTCAGAGATTTAACGAGCTCGGATACAATTACAAATGCCATAACTTAGATGCTATAGGTTCGTTATTCATCGACGAACGATTGCATTGACCCTTTTATGAACGCAATGAGCTAACTGCGATGTAGAGCTGCAAAAAGACATTTCCGTTACACAATATCAAAATGCATAAGTACATCAAAAAAATATTACAAAGAAACCGATGAATTGTGCAGGATTTAAGTCAGTTTTACAGACACCAATTTTTGATTGTAAAAAAGCCACATACAACAAAAGATTTTCGTTGTAGCAAAAGATGGAAGAGTTAATTGGACAAATTGAGCAAGTTTTTATTTTAATAGCGTAAGCTGTTGAGTATAATAAACATTTGACCGTATAGACACTTGTAGACACCTGCTATGCAGTTTCTAAAAATACACTGTTTGTATACAGAGTATATTACGCAAAGATCAGAGAGAAATTAAATATGACCAATGTGTAAGGTCGATCGATCATGCGGCACGCGACTTTTATCAGCGGGTATAGTCGGTAAATTGAAACCTGTTGGTTAAAGGGGAGGGGTCACTTAAGAACAAGGAACAATAGCAAGGCTAACTGCAAGCGTGGCGTTAATTCAAATCGACCATGGCAGAGACCTTCTTGCGGTAGGTCGCCATGAAGATTAGTTATACAAGAAGAAGCGCCTCGGGCGACTGCGAGCCGCTGGTAATTCTCGTCTCGCTGGATTACATGATCTCGACTTGCCTACGGATACGAGTTATTCGATGGAAAAGCACGATAAACTGGATACGCCTTCAAGATCAATGTTAAAATTGCAATGTGCTTTTCTTTAAACTATCAGTGGTTCGCGTTCGTCAAATACGTTCTTCAACGCCGTGTAGAAAGTAAACGACAAATTTATGAACAGCGTATTTCTCATTGCGAATAGATTTGTTCAAAACACGCCGATTTGTTCGGACCTCACAGCTCGTAAATAACGGGCTTAACAGTGTTAGCTCTAGAGGTTGCATTCAACGGAAGCCAATTACATTCTTTTTCCTTTTCAGATCATTATTGGTTCCGATATCTCGGCAAAACGATCGTGATCTCACGGAACGATATCCCTCACGAACTGCATCCGATCGGAATCCAGTGAAGGGTAGGCAACTGCAACACACGGAGGAAACAGAAGCGTTCACGTTGCAATCCGCTCGTAAACGATACGTGAACTCGTTGCAGAAGTGCACATGCAAAACCGTGCGACTGTCCGCAATGAGGGCCACTTCACGGATAAACGATGCTTAAAGAGTGGTAAAACTGTCTCTTCGAGCGCCCGTTACTTTTACGAAAGTACGGTTGCCTCGCTGAATGCGTCGTTCGATGACGCAGGCTTGCTGGTTTATGAAATTTTACAGAAACTACGCGTTACCTTTTTCCAGTGCAAAGACTAGTTGGTAAAATAAAACTGAGAGCAATTTGATACTTTATTGCTGTTTGAACCACTTCAGAAACCATCTTTGCTTACAGTTCAGTTAACCCCTCCTACTCGTGACGCATTCGTGACGCACTTTGCAGCTCATGTGCTAAATTTTATTTTCACCGAAGTTTAAGTATTCTTCACAATCAAGGATCGTTGAATACAAATCACGTTTAACTTCAGATTTTAACCCCTTGCCCTACTCGTGACGCACTCGTGACGCACTCCGCAGTTCATGTGCTAAGTTTTATTTTCACTGCAATTTTTAAGTATATTCTTCATACTCAAGGATCGTTGAAATCACGTTCTAACTTTCATTTTCTTTACTTGTCGATTGTAACAATAATTAGCTATGAATGACGTACCTGTCAGAAAGTTGTAGGTTAAGGGGTTTTACTGGTTCAAGAATATTTTCAGTGGAGCTACCATTAACTTTACCAAGTTAGAAATATAAGGAGAATATGTACGTAAAGAATGCAAATACTCGATGAGTCGAACGTTGCAAAACGACGAAGGAAAACTGGAAGAGCGGTCAATGAGTAAAGGTATACCGCATAAGCAAACCGCGAAGGCCAAAAGTTGCAAAAACAATGTTCCGAACGGGAAGCTTTCTCGTGGAAACGAAATAAAATGTTTGTGTCTCGGAATCGTTACGAATCACGTGACATTGAAATCAGCAATTGGCCACGGTTTCCGTTACGAAACGTATAATCGTTACGATCATTAGAGAGTATTCTACTGCAAAAAGGGTAGGCGACATTAGCCGGACAATTTCATACAGTTTCTTCAAAAACCTTGAGTCCGAACAAATAGAAGGTGAAACTTCTGATTCCCTTTCCTTCAAGGAAAATTCGACCCTCGATCAAGGATAGAATTCGAGTCTGACGAGTTTCGAACGAAATCGAACACAAGCTGAAAACACGAATGTCTACTTTCATCGCAACAAGAGAAAATCACGAAGAATTCATTGCGTTGCTCAGGATAATGTCGTAATTTTCACCGGAATGTGGTTAAAATTCGATTAACTGATTTTCTAAAGAAAAGAAGCTTTTCCTTTGTGCGACCTTGAAAGAAACGCAATTACGCCAGTTACTGAAGCGCGTTAGGTATCGGCGTGCACGATAGATCGCAACCGCTAAGTTAACGACGGTGTGGCATAATACAGATGCTTGGACCCGATAGCGGAGTTACGTAACGTTCATTACGGTACCAGTTCTACGACCCGTGCTGACAATGGGAAAATGAGATCTACCGATTATTACCCGGCGAATGCATTATTAAAAGGTTTTAGCTCAGATTGTTCACCTCCTGTCAGGATAAAAAATAGGTGTTTGTAAATCAGTTCCGATGACTTTCAAATCGAACCGCTTCGTGTTTTAAAATATTCACTTTCATTTTCTCCGTAAAGATGCGTGCGTAACCTGTCCAACAATCAATAACGTCGGTTTCGCTGACAGGCGATCATTAGAATATTTGCCATTCCACCGCGATATTGCGTTACGCGCGTAAATCAGTCGGTCGAGGTGAAACTTAAAATTCAAACGTGCGTCAAAGGCGAGCGAGCGTTTTCCCCCCGCGCGGAATCGCACACCTACGTCGCGAGGCTGAAACGTAATTACACGCTGCGCTTTGATCGCTCAACGGATGCCCTCTATTTACCGGGGAACGTTTGAACGGACCCCCGGAGCAGCGAGACCAAAGGGGAAGCCTTCCCCTTTATACTTTCCCTTCCGGCCTGTACCGACCAGAACCGAACTGGTACATTCCCATTCGGCCGTTCGAAAGCGGACCATGGATAGACGGGCAGACCAACATTTGTGCAATTGCGGATCTGGAATTCTCTGATCGCGGGAATGGCGAAGGGCGAACCGATTGAAAGGGAAATCGTTCGCGAAGGAGCCCCTCCCTTACGCCTCAACGATCTTGCGGCTTTTCCTGTTCGATACAGCTGCAAGCATGCAGATCCGTTGCAACATTTTTATCCTGCAATCATGGCCACCCTTGTTTACCCCTTTTCAACGAGATAAGCGACACTTATGATGGTTCTATATTACCTACATTATGTACATTAGCTGTACTAGCTGTGTGACGGCTGTCATGGAAGCTGGTATACTAACTACATACTAGTACTGTGTGTACCGTAGTAATGGATGTGTTAGGGAGGTATTAGTAGTAATGGATGAGGAGCATCAGGTGATCGAGATAGACGCATCATACAACCATCACATTAACCCTTCAACGTACAATTTTTTAGCCAGTTGCGTCGTGCACAAATACCTACCTCATCCTATTATTCCTACAATATGAAGATGGCTAAAGAAAGTTAGGTATGTTAGTGCGTCTTGTATTCAATGAAATACTGTATAAATTGAACCTAAAATTCGACAACAGTCTGGTGCGTCACATATGTGCGTCATGACTGCGTCACGAGTACAAGTGTTTACCTTTAGAATGTTCCAACATTTGCATTGGAAATTAATCGTATCGTTATGACTCAGACCGTGTCAATAACTTCCGGGACCGTGGGTGGTAAACATTAAAAGTTTTATTAAGCAATTTCGCAACAAATTATATGAAACGCGCACGATATCCTTTGTTCTGTTTCTTGGAATGGTTGATCGAACCTGTTGATACCGAAAATTAGATCTAGAGATAAGAGCAAGAACTTGAGAAGTTTTCGCGTGTATTAGATTTTCTGTAACGTGCACGAACGCATCTGGGTCGTTTCGCTCTGAAACACTCATTAGCTCTTTTACGACTTTATATTTCCAAAAGTTTATACTCGACCAAAATAGAACTGTTATCTTTCGTTTACGTCATCCCGGTTTAAATATCCGAAAAATTTGCATATCGTTTCCATCTTTTATACACGTGGTCCGCATTTAGACCCGTCCTGAAAATGCCTATCAAATTATTAAATGCTCTAATAATTTTAACTATGACCTCTTTACGACGTTTCACCTCATTTGCGTGCCATGCGCGGGTTTCTACGTATATTTAGATCGCGAAGTTATCGACCGGTTTTCATGTCGAGACATATTAATCGATCGATGCGTAACGATCAATTTTTCTTCGAGAAAGATCGGTCTTTGAATTCCATTGATCTGCTTCCGGTTTGTTGAAGTTGGTTTATTCATCGATCACAACATGGCTAAAAAGAATGTGATTTTTTCGATATGGGTTTGAAAGTGAGAGTACAAAGTGTTTGTTTTATTTTTACAAAGATAAGTTTCGTGTGCAGATTATCGTATTTAATGTAACAAACCCGTCTGACCCAGATTTCAGATCGGAGGTAATCTAACTTTTCATTTAAATTATTCTCGCGGACGCAACACTGTCGTGTCAAAAGACTGGACTTTCGTGTTCCGTAACTCGTTGCATACAGGGTGTTCCGTTCGTGACGTTCCTTCAACTCGTCCGTCATTATTCTTACAATTAGCCTCGTTTCCACACCAAGTTATCTTTACGTAAATACGTGATTTAATTCCATTCCACCTCGACTCAGCACAAAAAAGAACACCAACGAACGCGTACGTTTATTGCTCGACCTTGATGAATGGCATCATTATACTCTTTCTGGAGCTCATTGTAATTGGACGATTTGTAGGATCTCGAGCAGCCTTCGACGACATTCCTTCGATTCGATGAATTAGGAGATGATTGAATCAGAGCAGTCGTGCTACATCTCAGAAATGTTAACGATAATGCAAATGGTTTGCTACAATTTACTTTTAATACAAACAGTGATTCAAATTTGTACATCTACAAAGTAGTCTACCAACATTTGATTAGTGAATGTTCGAATATTAAGACTGATGGTTTCAAAAAAGGCATAGATCGAACGATGACGACGCATACCAATGGAAAGACGATTATCGGAGCATGCTAAAAGTCAGGTCGATCTCGGGACGTGCTTCATTAGCCACGATCAAACAAGGATCGTACCTGCAATCCAATGGTGCTGAGTCAGTCGTAAAATTAGTCGCTAACGAAGTACCGATCGCCCATAAAACCAGTCGAAATTTTTGGATCCTGCAATCAAGCTGCCCTTTTATACCCGTCATTACTTAAGCATTTCCTCGTTCGTTATAATACATTAATCATTTTCCATCTCTTCTGTCATTTACAAAATCATTACGTTTTTAATATCTTCTCACATTATTGGATTAAAAATGAATATATGTGAGCAATATAATGATGGATATAAAAATTGCGTAACCACTAAAATTTTTTAGGCGGTAATCGCACAAGGCGGTTTTCAACGGTGAAAGGCGATGCAACCATAATTAAAGCAAAACTTTAAAGCGTCGATTAAGTCATACACCAACATCGACAGACCTCGATTAGCAACGCAGTCGAGCAAAACGTAAACGAATGCTATTCCGTAATTCTCATAAAACAACTATAAAACGCAAACACTATTGGTTCAGATACATAAATTGACGCCAGCTTAAGAAGAGATTAATTTGCATAACCATATCTCAAATCTTTATTTATGATACTAAAATTCTGATTGCGTTATTCATCTGAATACCTTACAATATTTTAAACAGGGTTATACAAATGGATACAAATAATAGGTCATATAAGGAAGACCTGCAAGGTTTATTTCTTGGCCACCAGCTTTCGGCAATATTTCCTATCTGGATACAGCACTTCTAATTGTTTCGCAGTGTTTCAATTTTTTGGTTGATTGCATCAACCCAGGTCTGCGTTAGAATTTCCCTTGTGTTCAGGGTATGACGCACGAACGGAGGATAAAAATGTAAGGGATTACGTAAGATACACGAGACTTGGACGGGCGATTACGTGGGCAGTCGATCTGGCCGCCGATGGAAAACGACACGAGCGTGCAATATGCATCGTGTAACATCGAATACGTGACCATTCGAGCGTAACGTTCCACGGGAATGTTTATATACATTTATATCGAAGAGAGGGTTCCACAGTTACGAGTACCATTTACGTTGTAACCGAAGTAATTGGATTCGAGATGGCGAAGCTCTCTCGAAATTCTCCATCTGAAACCTTCCATTGACCCCTGCTTGACACAGAGCTACATTTCGAATTCCACTCAGTTCGAATAGAAATTATATCCTTTACGAATTATACAGTCATTTATTGTAAAAAGCTATAAAATCGTTATTACATAGTTTAACAGTCCTTACCAACTTAGTATTGCAAAATAAATAAATAAATAAAGTATGTAACAGTCGAAGAGCAGTCTCATGTTCACGCTTCATTTTCATCGTCCCCTTCCGTGACCGGCGATTCCGTGGGAGGTTCGGTTGGCCATTTACCGACGGTTGCTGCAGGATCAATCGTGGATGGCGGATCCGTAATTACGATTGGCCCCAATGGTTCGACCGTTTGTTCCTCATCCTTCACCGTGTTCTTGTCCTTTTCGTCTACAACCTGAGAGCTATCATTTACTTCGGGTTGCGCTACAAGCATCTGTGGTTTCGCATCGGGCTCGATCGAATCTGGGGTAGGAGGTACCAACTCTGTTGATGGCACCATCGTTTTGATTTGACACTGACGACCCATGTAACCGAGAGGACAGATACATCTGCAATGCAATTTTATATTATTCTGTTACTATAGTCATTAATGTAGGAATTATATTAATGTAGCCAATTAGCAGATACCTGTAGTTGCCATCTTCCCTGGTCATGCTGATGCAGGTCGCATTATTTTGACATATTCCCGGGTGTTCGTCGCAATACGTCAACTTCTCGTTACACAGGTCCCCAGCCCATCCAGGTTCGCATCTACACTCCCACGGCCGTTTGCAAGTTCCGTGTACGCAGCCAGGATAAGGGACACATTCGGTACAATTTGGACCAGTCCAACCTACGCGACACCTACACGTCCCAGGACGACGACAACTGCCGTGTTCTCGGCTGC
The DNA here is from genome assembly GCA_945859595.2 of Megachile willughbiella. Lineage (NCBI taxonomy): Eukaryota > Metazoa > Arthropoda > Insecta > Hymenoptera > Megachilidae > Megachile > Megachile willughbiella. Next base: position 9,912,407 of record OX243807.1, read on the forward strand.
ATCCTTGCGAGCAAACAGCTGCACAGACAACAAATTAGTTTAGATAAATGTACATTGTACGGGGTACAATGGTTACTCACGAGTCTGGCAGAGAAGTCCGGTCCAGCCGGGTTCGCAGCGACATTCGAGTGGTCCTTGACATGTTCCGTGAACGCAGCCTGGTAGAACTGCGCACTGCTTGCATTTTGGACCTTGCCAACCTAGTCGACATCTGTGAAAGGTATAGAAAATCCAATATGGATAAATAAATCCAAGATGGATTGTATAATCATACAATTTTTAAGCGGTACTTATGCTACTTTTTCTGGATTCAACGTTTATTTACTTTTCTCTCAATTGGTTAGGTACTACCTTAGTATTACGATACCATGTTAAATTCAATGCAAGTTTCTTCAAGTACATTCTTATAATGGCACGTTTCAGTTCCATGTACCCCAGTTACATTCGAGTCTAAATCCCGAAATAGAGTACTTTCCACTAAACGACCGAATTACATCGTTCACATTTGATGTAAAGTACCAGCTACGTGCATTAACGGAACGAGGGCCAAGTAAATGGTCGGTTTCGTTCGATTCGCTGCTACCGGTACCGATAACCGTTCATTACTCCACTACGCTTTAACACGTTACCTGCATTCGCCAGGCTTCTCGCAGTATCCCTGGCTGGGTAGACAATCGGCGGCGCAGATCGGTTCCGAGCAGAATATACCCTTCCATCCAGGATCGCAGGAGCATTCGAAGCTCACGTTACAGCTGTAAATGACAATCAATTTTGTGAGGGTAATGCGGTCTTCGCATGATCGTGCACGAATTCGCGGAAAAGGTTTCGCGTTACACGGAAATTAAGATCTTCGTATTGGTCATGGTGGAAACTTTCACGGTTCGAAGTTAAATGAACCGTGGTCAGACGCGTTATTTAAAAACGTTCGTTTCGAATAAATTCGCGGTTAACGCCGGGTAATCGTATCTCGTGTGGAGAAATTAAAACCGGAAAGTGGATCGTGGCTCGTTCGTGGTTTAGTTAGATAGCTTCCGTTGTTCGTGGAATCACTTTTGTAATCCGACGGTTGCGAAGTTAATTAGAGTGGAATGATTTTGTGCAGTATTTTTGGTATCGTTTCTTTTTTACTTCAAAAATAATTACCTGCCATGTTGACATCCTGGTAGAGCCACACATTTGTCGCATAGCTCACCATAGAAGCCCAATTTGCAGCGACATTCACCGGGTCGACGGCAGTAACCCTGAAGAGGGTCACATCCCTTTCGACAGATTGGCACGTCGCACAAATCGCCGGTCCATCCTAACAGCAACGAGAATTAAAAGAACATCGGCATACAAGAATTTCTATGTCATTAGCTTCTTATTTTCGAGGACTAATCTCCACTTTTTACTTCTTGTTTTTTACCTGGCAAACACTTTACTTCCCCGGCCTCGTCGCAGATGTAATGCGAATTTGGATGCTGGGAAGCTGGTATCTCGCATGCCTGCTTCTTCCATTTGGGGACGTACCTAAATAGAATGCAAATTCTCATGCTTTAAAATATCGTCACATTAGAATGTTCTAAAGATATTCTCAAAATGGAAGTGCTCGAATTATAAGCTTAATTCGAAAAACTGTCTCAATTATTATTATGATGAGTTCCGACGACAAAGGATGTCTCGGAGTTATAAATAGAAATTTGATCCATTCTTTTCCAAATTGGACTCGCCGCTTTCAAAAGAGAAACCATACGTATATAGAATAGTGGAGCGAGACATAACCGGACAAGGCGAACACTGTTCAAGATAACATCGTCTACGACTCAGCAATTAAAGCAACGGTGTACTACATGTGGCACGCAAAGCTTGTAACAATCTGATCATTGATAACAATAACTTGAAAGAATTCATTGTACAAACAGTCTGATGGAGATCACCCTTCTAAATGTAACATCTCAATTTTTCCTATCAAGACACCCTTCGACTTTCGTATACTAGATCAATGTCAAGTATTAATTTCTTCATACAGTTCTTTTGCATACATTTTTCTCAACCCCTCAGTATAAATTTGATCACAAAATAAAACACAAGAAGAATATAGAACATCTGAACAATTTAACAACCCTTAGCATTGAAACACCACTGTGTAATCAGATTCTATTGTACACAATCCTGTAGTTACTTAAACTGATCACGTATGAAGCAAAATCTTAAACTAGGTTTATGACAAAGAGAATTGTAAATAAAATATTCTAGAAATAAATGTGAAACCCGCAGAGTGATAGGACTCTGAAGGGTTGCAAATGTGATCCATACGAAATTAAAAAGTACCTTGGACCAGAAGCGAATCCAAAAGGCAGTGCACTAAGTCCAGAAACGGCGGTCACGCCGACGGAGGGTCCATTGTTCAGGATGCCCAGTTCACCAGGACCGATCAAGAGGCTGACACAAGCAAGCAGTAGTATCATCTTTGCTTGACTTCCGAGTCAAGACTGAGGACGACCGCGTCCAAGGCTTCGCCTTGGATAACGGGACCTTGTTCGAGGTCACGACACACTTTTTCATCGTTGCTGCGATCGTGTGTTCGTGTGCGACACGCGTACACAGCTGGACTCCCCCCACGAAATCGTCTTCTCTTTTTGTTTTATTCCGCCGACTCACGACAAGTTTATTATTCGCCGCTCGGGAAAGTTCAATGTACCTCATCGACTACTGAGCGTGTATTTCTCCTGTTGGTGGCCGCGTTCGAAAGGAAATGGACGCTCTTGGGACTTTCTCGAGAGGTAAGCTTCTTTTGCGATGGAATTCGGCTAACTCCCTGGGGCGGAACTCTGCCATTTCTTTCGAACGGATAACAGTTCTTTTCGAACGTTGGGAAATTCATCCCTGACTTACGGTTATTACCAAATTGCAAAAATTGGAATCTCGAGCGAAAAGTTCCCAAATTAATTCCCCAATTTTCCAGATCTCCGCATCCACAATTTCTAAAACCCCAGTCTCCTAAACCCCCGGAATGAAAGAGAAAATTTCAAAGTATTAAAGAAATCTTTTATGTACCTAAAGAATTCTGAAACATTCGATTCCCTCTGTAATCTGGTTTAAATCCATTCGATATGGGACAGTCCCTTCGTAAATTCAATGAAAAAGGGAACCCTCGTCATTCGCTTTTGATCCTCAGGCCTTAGAAGGGATTAAAATCCTCGGAGTTTCCAGGAAAAAATGACGAACAAAATAGTTCAGAAGTGATTTATTTATACTTTAAAAACTATGTACAGCTTCCGTACTACTATTTACAAATAAATACACAGGTTAGCACCTCGAAAAGCGCTGTTCTACTTTCTCTGATGATATAGGAACTCTTAACAGTCTGTTCGTTGCGCGTTGAGCAAGCAGTGATTTAACCTTCTATTACGTACAAAAATATGGTCCAATTTGTACATACTACCAGCACATTTACACGTTTTACAGACTATGTTATTCTTATCTATCGAACATCAAATTTACAGGGTTAAGTAGAATTGACTCGGTCGCTCGAAAAAGTACGAGAAATAATAATCCTCAAGGAACCGATTCAATTGTTATACATATAATGGCAATAATCTAGCAGTCCTTCGTTATCTTTGACAAAAGCGTCTGCTCGAGAGCAAACGTGTCCCTGAGTTTGTCGACTAACACGTCAAGCATAAAAATTGAAGAAAAACTTGAAAAAAAAAAAAAAATACAAAGTTAATTCGAAGTCAACGTGTTAGTTCTAAAGTACGAAGGGTGAATCCTGAGATTCGTTCAGCTTACACATATACACTTTAAATGTTCCTTTCAATTAAGAACTAAATATTTATCCCCGTTTTGAAAGAATAGACCAGGTCCATCTCGATTCGATCATTTTACTATCCCATCGTCCTCAAACTTCGTCGACCTCCGCATTCTTGTTCTTCATGCAAATCTTGACGAGGCCAAGAATAACCAACGAAAGAACGGCACAACCACAAGCAGCGTAGATGTCCCAAGGATACAGCTCCTCGAGGGTCCTCTCTATCCTCTTAGCATGGACGAAATTGGGCCTGGTGTCCACTTCGATGGGGAAACTACCTGGTCCGTCGTTCGACGCGATCCTCACGAAGTATTTAGTACCAGGCACCAAAGAAATCTGCGCAGAATTCGAGTCCGCCACTTGGTTGCCCATCAGACCTCCCGTTTCTGGCTCCCAGGACACCACGTAAGACTCCTTGTTCCCCTGGTCCTTGTCCAGCTTGTAATCGTTGCTGGTAGATGGCGTATTGTCGGTTTCCATGGAATCGTCCGTGCGATCGTCCTTTCTTCTGAAGAAGAACCTTCTGAATACCTCGTCGGAGATTTGAGAGTCCTCCTGGCTTCTCCATTCGGCGAGCACCTTTTCGCCGTACTTTTCCAGGAAGAATTGTCTCACTCGATTGTTGAATCGAACCTGTTCCAGGGATCTCTGTTTCTGGAGTTGCGACTGGACGTCTTTCCACGAGATCGTCGCTTCGTATAAAGGACCTTCTTTTAGAGATTCCAGTTTCGGCTCCCACTCTTGCCAACTGTAGTGCTTCACGCCGTCCAGCATGGCCACGATGATCCAGGTGTCGGGCCTTAGGTTTGGAGTACGTCCACCTGGGTAGTAGCCGGACACTCGCCATTGTTTGTACACTTTACGCATTACCACTGCCACGTCGAATTTGTCCAGGTTGATGGGCGCCTTTTTGGGGGCGGGTAGCATGGATGGAAGGTATTTTTCTTCCACTCTTGTCTGGCGATAGCTGCACGCTGTCTGACATGCGGGACACTGCAAAACAAAATGGAACTAGTTATCGAAGATGTACTACTCTTTATATATAGTAGACGATTATTTTTGGTTTCTTAATTTAATTCTAACCCTATTCTTCTAAATTCTCCTTCTTCCTTGCTATTCTCCAAACACTATTCAACCGAAATAATAATTGATACCCCTGAAAGAGACATTCTTTTATCTAAGAAAAACATCGCAGTATCCCAAAAGTAGGTCCCAGGGTACAATCTAAAGGTTCATCGTAACTTGGTAGTCAACCGTTGCCCAAATATTTGAAAAAAGATTTCTATCTGCAGAGGTCGATACGTCGAGTAAGCTTGAGCGTTACAGGGCAAAGCTCGATCTTCCGTGAAAATCGACAGGTAGCCGTTTCTAAGGATTTTCCCTGCGCTTTGCGTCCCTTTATCGGTTCCCTTTCTTCCCGTCCCGGTGCCGCAGGCCAATGTTCATCGATTTCTTCCACGGTTCTGGGACGTTCAAAGTTAACCCCCGCGCAAAGAAGTTTTCGATCGATTCGAATTTTCCGCTGATTCGATATGCCTCGACGGTTCGAACCTGGAGGTCCGAAATTTGAGAACGCTCGAACCTTGGCCATTCTTCTCGGAGGTTATTTATCGGAATTGACAGATGGAAAGCTAAATTTTCGTTCAAAGAATCGATGTAACGATACATGTGACTTTGTTCACATATTTGAACTAGTTTGTACATAATGTTACATTTGTACATAATGTCACTGTTACATTACTGTTATTCTATTATCTGTAATAGTTGGAAGAAGAGTACCCCAAAGACAGATTACGACCTACCCTTAACGTTTCCCCTCGTTAGTCGAAAGAACGGAAAATTTCAGCGGGTAGAACATCCCCTAATCCAAAAGACCGTCTCATCCGTAAATTTACTTACATGTAGATACTGGTCGCCCTCGCAAATGGTCCTCGTTTTCTCCCAGCGATTCTCCAAGCCCTCGCAGTATTGCCAGCACTGTAACACACAAGAGAAAAAGAAATAAAATCACGTACACACGTAAAAGAAGCGAGCACGGAGAAGAGGGAGGTTTCAACGTTGAACAAAAAGCTCTTGCACGCACGGGTAAAAAGGACGACGGTACACGAGGGAGGGTGAAGAGGGACACGAACGGCTAAGGAACGCAAAGAAGGAAAGGGAGAATAAGAAAGCATCGGCTGGGACCGTTGAATCGAGCGATTTAAGCGGCTATAGAGAGGACCAGGGGAAGGAAGAGATGCAGTCAGAGGCAGGAGAAAAAAAGGTGGAAGAAAGAAAGAAAGAAAGAGATGGAGAGAATTTAGGTGGGGGTCCGAATTAGCTCCAACCTGTTTCAGGCATAACAGGCACCGTCGTTGTTGTCTTCATATTTATTGGGGTACCGTCTCTCGTGGAGCCCTGTTTCCAGAGTCTTTTTTTATTCTCTTCTCTTAGAGACCCCTTTCCTCTACCCTCACTGAATTATCCTTCATCACGATGTTCCTTCTAAGTCTGGCTGTTTCTACGAAGCATAGGTTCCCTCTTTCGCGTTAATGACGCCTCCAAAAAAGCCTCGCGATAATTTCGAGCGACCATTTTTCCCGACATTTGGTCCCTTCGTGTAAACGAGATTAGACCTCGTGTGGTCTTTGCACGAGTCGTGAAAGAAGACCCAGAAATTCTCGCCCAGAAATTAGTCCAAATACGAGGTATAAATAATTATCACTATTGGAATACCATTTCGAGTGGAATGGGAAATTGAAGCGAAATATAGAAAATTGGATTGCTCGGTTTGGCCAGTATTTCAGTAAACTGAAAGCCACGAATGAAGCTGCAGGCTCTCGCGGCGCCCTTTCATCCTCTTTATTTCACTTTACGACGACCCGGTCATTGATTTCCTGGGCGAGGGGACTTCGTTTTTACGACCCTCCACCGATCGTAATTCGATAACGGTACGATCATTTCATCTGGATGAAATCTGATGGAGCGATCGACGCCTCTAATCCACCAGTCTTCGATTACCATCGGCCGATTAAATGAACTGCCGATACGAATTTTTATCACTCTATTATATTCCACAATTACCATAGAAACTGTTTAGAGTACTCTCCATCATAAAATCAATATTCGTGCTGAATTTCAATTTTCTCTCAACGTTTTATGCCACATTGACCCTATGACCTCTTTCAGCAAAAACAGTATCATTTCTCTAACTCTTCAAAAATAAGTTCGATACAAAGAGTTAAATATTGTGGAAAGTATATGGCAAGCGACGTGAATAGAATCGTATGCCGAGAGAAATTTCTTTAAACAAAGCTAACAAGGATGACCAACCTGCCAACTATTCGAGTCATGTTCCCCTCGTTTCCGATCGGTCGAGCACCCTCGACAAGTTGAAACAATTACCGTGTGCACGAGAAGAAAAGGTTCAAAGTGAGCGCAAAGGATTCCCCTAGCCACGAATAATCGTCATTATACGACCGTAACTTGGCCGTTTTCTCGCCGAGGGGGTTCCCCTGCAGCACGACCTTCATTAAGCCACCTCCGCGCGTCCGCCTCCTCCGAGAATCGTTATTCTAATGTGTCCCAGGGAAATGAGCCTCGAGGACCTCTCCTTTTTCGAGAATAAATTTGAATGGATCATCGTCGCCCTGTTCCCTCGCTCGATTCAACCACGATAATGTCCCGAGCGTGTACCGGCGCGTGTGTGCGTCTTCTACTCGTCTCTGTCTCTCCGTGGGTGTACACGCGAGCAAGATGGCATCGATTTCCCCGAAATTAATGGACACCCCCTGTACACCAAATGAGCAACGCCCTACGAGTACACACACGTGTACGTGCATTGTACGTGAGTTAATCGTGATTCCCATCTGTCCATCTGCAAAGCGTCGGATGAGGGGTGGCTACCAAGGGTGGGACCACCATGATTTTCCTCGGCGCCCCATAAAACCGACACGCGAGATTTATCGTCGAGCTGGTTCGTAGGGTGTTTGGATTTCTAGATGACCGAATCGAACGTGATCCACGGATACTTTCGCGGGATATTTTCGTTATTTCGTAGGAGACGTTGTTGATTTTTTTCGAGGGAATTCTTGAAAGATGGGAGAGAAGATTGAGAGAAGGGTCATGTTGGTGTCGCTCTGTTTCCTGATGGGTTCCAACTTGGTCTATTTGAGACCGAAGGGTCGAGTGCGTTTCACAATGTGAGGATAGATGTTTGAAAGAGCTGGAATATTTTCGGAAATAACATCTCTAATTATCGGTAATTTGAATTTTAGTAAGGGCAGCAACTTTAAAGAGAATTTTAAAAGATATCTAACATAAACTCTCACAAAACTAATCTTTTAAAATGAACTTTCAACGAGGTTAAATAAAGTTTCCAGTTAATTATCAAAGGGAATATAAAGCTGGAAGGATGGTAACAGCCACCAAAGTCGTCACAGAGAATTTTTGCAAGAAATGAATGAGAATTTAATTACCATGCTGCAAGTAGTCTGTTGTTGTCCAGAGTACCAATCACAGATTCCCTCCGTGGTATGTTTCCTCAAACACTGTGATCTGCACTGAGCGATTCTGATGACCGGTCCGAGATCGAAACCGGTAACCATGGTCGTACACCAGAAAAACAGGAACCACAAAATTTCCATGTTCGATTCTTATCTCGAGTTCACTCACTGATTCACTTTCTCAAACCTTCACTATTGTGAAACACTTGTGAAACAATTGAGAATTATCAAAACGAATGCAACGCGTTGGAGGACGAAGAGGAAAGACACGGGTACCTCCGAAATTTCGAGCCGACTGCGACCCTTCGGAGGTCGGTACCTTCCTTATGTAGCCACGCGCCCCACCATTGAATTTTAGCTCGCCCCTACCCCCTAAAGGCAAGCGTAGCATCCCTTGTAATTATCCGTAGGCTGGAACCGTCTCCCTCGGCATATGGTCGACCACGCTGCATCATCGTCCTTCTGGCCGAATTATTTCGCCGACCAAAGTAGGCCAAACTGCGAAAAGAGTTGGATTCTTTTTTCTTTTATATTTCACTATGCTGCTAATCTTGATTCTCGGAACGGAGGAGGATTTTTGCGGATATTAACTCTTTGGACCCCAAGTTCCATCGCATTATGAGTTTTTTCTTATATTAAAAGTTATTCAATATTTTTATTATAGGTATTTTGGAATATTATGCATGTATGTTAGAAGTAGATGTATTTCAATTGTAAATATTTTCAAATTTTGTATTTCATAATCATTAGTTGTTAATGATTGTAAATTTTATTTGGGAGGGTGAAATTAGTAACATCGAATTTTATCATAAAATTTATAATTTTAGAAACTTCAAGTTAAAGTTATATAAAAATCTGACCCTTAAGATTAAGGTCCTTGTTTTTCCTTGTATATATTCTTCAAAATATCTCATGTTTAACATGTCGACAGGAGAATCAATATTTATGTATTATTAAGTATGATGTACAAAAGTAATTTTTACAGTTAGTAACAGTAAACGTAACAGCAACCAGTAAATTCAAGATGCTTCATTATTATGCTCATAAATATTCTAATTATTTTGAAGTGCGTCCGACAAGATACAAGTTAATTTTCTAGAACTTCTAAAATTTAAATATCTATAAAAATACAAATGTAACATTAAATAAATGAACGTCGATGGAAGAAAATTATCGAAGCAATATTCTTAAACGATGCGATTAACGTAGATTCAAGTTTCCCGTTGGAATGCTCTGCATACAATCTGTCGTCGCGAATATTATCTCGGTAGTGCACCACCCTCGCATTACAACGGCCTAGCGTTTCACTGTAATTATCCACGTGCCGTATGGTCGCCGGCATATGGTCCAAAACGCCATCCTACCGCGAGGAATCCTTCCCCGATAGAAGGAAGAAAAGAACAAGCAAGATTGCTTCGGAATTGACCTGTTCTCGGGACAAATTAAATTTCGTCCTCGATCTATCCCGTCGCTTTTGTTCCTTTCTATTTTACAATAATATCCATCGAAAACACAATATTCCCCAGAAAACCTTTTGTGGAACAATTGCTATTAAAATGTTCTTTGAACAAACGCAGGCAATCTGGGTCAGTTATGTCCCGGGCAAAATTGCGTTGAACGACCTAGTTTGCCTGTCAAAGCTTCTAGATTCGCTATGCGAAGTTCCAGAATAAAGCAACAAACCTCCGTTGAAAATCTCAGTTTGTATTCGTTATTAATAACGTAGAAGATAAAAGCTTTGGGAGATGGTCGACCTGAAAGAGAAAAAGATGGCAGTCTTTGAAAAGCCCGGAGGGTGACCAGGAAAATTTAGCCGCAATTAGGCAGCATCCGGAACGTTGCAAACATCCTGTCCGTTCAAAGGAGAGAAACAGAGGAATCGGTGTCGAGTGATCGCGATTCGAAGGATGCGCATTATCAAAAGGTGCACGATCCAATATACGGTTTTCTCGCAGGTACACGATCCGGTCCCACCCACCACCTCCACTCGATGAAAGGAAAAAAATCAAATCAAAGAGGCATGAAACTGAACGCGAAGGAAGAGGCGGAGAGACACGGGGTTTCGACCGATAAAGAACACAGGCGGAGAAAAGAAGAAGAAGGAGGAGTAGAAACGTATTCACCGGAAGTCGTTCGTGCTCCCTGGGTGCCCCGTGATACCCCGCCACAATGCACAGGATGTGTACAAATAAGGGTATTTGTCTGGCAGTCCGATTGTGGGGTGAAATATATGACGTTAAAACTCTGGGCCTAAGTTGCATCCCTCGCGCGAGCCTGTGAAACACGCTGATCCGCGCCCGCTCGCTCGTTTGTGCGCGTTGCCAATAGAAAAGGCCACGAATAGAAGAACCATTCATCTAGGCAGCGTTTAGGGGTGGCGCTCCGACGTTCCTTCAATGGAGAGTGACATTTTATTGTGCTTCAGGGTTTTTCTCACACCTGGACGCTTAACTATTCGCCTGACGATTTTACTATTTTTACTTCTACTCGTCGATCGTGAAATTAATAGGCTGTCCTTTTTACCTTTCGAGTTCTTGCAAATCGATTTTCATATCGTTAATAGGATTTCTTTAGAAAGGTATTTAGCTTCTGATCGTTCAGAATTGGGATCACGGCGTTAACCTCTTACGAGTCTCGTGACGCACGTTGCAGTTCAAATGTGACCTGACTCAAATTGTTAATACTCTTGAACTTTCTTTGGTTGCTTTAATATTATGAACAGGTTTGACGCATCTGATAAATAAATTGTTGGAAGGAGTTTATGCGTTTTACGATACATTTTTTATAATGCAAGTTCATCGAGTCTGATCTTATCTAGCCAGACTTATTAGAGTCAGAAAAGCACTTGCCAAATTTCTCGGATTAACCAGCATTCAGTTTGTGTTAGGGTTCCAATGTTTGATGCTAAACCTCCCCGAAGACATTTCCCGACACCCATAGGTGCGAGGATGTTTTCGTAGGACCCGTAATCCGTGACCGTCTCCCTTCCAGCATTCCTTTTCCCGCGTCTCCTCGAACCGACCTTCTTTTCCAACCGACTATCACCGTGTAACATCTCTCGCACGAACCGTTCTTGTATTCCTGTGACCACGCGTTGCCCTCGCAAGAGCATTGTTTATCGACCGTAATCCTCGCCGCGAAGGATTACGTGAGTCTCGATTTTCCGTCAGATTATGTCTGTTTCTTTGGCTTGAACACGACCGGCTTCGGCAGTTTAGAAGTAAGAATTCGAATCGAAACCACGTTCATCCAAAGATGGGTCAAGATTTCAGATCCTATCCACGTTTCCGTCCTCGAGTTGCATAAAAAACGCTTTTCCATTGGGAGATTCAATAGAACGGAACTGAGTTTCTTATCGCGGTTCAAGTTCTGGGTTCAAGACGTTGCAATTCTTTCATAAAATTCTTGGAAGATGTCGGAGATTCGTTAGTTAAAAATATAGTAATAGGAAAGAAGATGCAACGGTTTTATCGATACATACATTTGATGAGACCAGCATTGACGTGGAAGTATAGTCACGTTTTTCGAACGCGTTCAAAGTTTACACTGGACTTTAGAGGCGCGAACGAGGACCAGAACGTGGTGCATAACAAAAGAAGTTTGCTGATCGGATTGTCACACGTTGGGGAGCTTATCTGTCCTAGAAAAATATAGCTATTCTTTCAGCATCCTCTCCATACAAAACCCGAGGGAATATTTTTCTCAAATATTATTTCGCCATCTTCAATAACATTCTCGTTCAAAAAATTATTCAAATCACATTTCATCTGTTTAAAACGATGGGAGCGGAGTTCAGCTGAAATTTCTGGAGAAGCATAAAATTGCTAAGAATTATACCGAAGGAACACCTTTAGCTTCGTAGCCCGAAAGTCATCTTGATCGAGCAAGAGACGCGACAAAGCAGAAAATTTAGGTCGTCTTTAGGGTTCCAGCGTCGGAGAAGCTTTGAAAGGCAGTTTTCGCGTCAAATACGACGGCGACAAATTTTCATTGTCAGCCAGCAGCATTAGCGTTTCGGTCTTCAAGGTATAAGAAGAGAAAGAAGAAGAGATTTCACGAAACGAGTCCCCGGGGAGGACAGGTGGTAACCAGAGGATCTCTGAATCGCTATTGAGCACTTAGCCTTCTACCTTGCCCCTGCTAGGTATCCGCCAATATGTTAGTCTGACAAATTCTCGAAACCGAAATTTATAACCCTCGACTGCTGGTGGATCGTGTCCGGCCCCGGGGACTTGGTCCTGCTTTATGACGTCGCGCTCGGAGTCGAACCTTGTGGACAGAGATCTCTGCTGATGAGTGTCTTTTTCTCGTGACTGCATCTTGTAACCAAATATACGTGTTACCTGAGAAAAGGGTTTTTGACGAGACTTTTCATTAATATAATCTTTACACTTTCTTTTACAATATTCTTGTCTTTACAAAACGATTCGCAGTCGATGTCTAAATTAACCCGATTTTATTTTCTATCAATTATAACTCTGTAGATTAGTTGAAAGCTGAAACTGAACTCTATTCTAGGGCATTACTCGCGTATCAATCCATTTCCCCTGTCAAATTAACATCACCCCAGTCACTGAAAAGCTCGTTCTATCTGAGCAATTAAGGGCTTCGAAACGCCCTCCGGCACGGGCGAAAATCTTTTTTTTCCCCGTCCGTAAATCACGTGAACGTCGTTCGCTTTGCAGCAATCGGGATCCGGGCTGATTTAGAGCCGCTGGATGCGCGAGAAACGCGTCATCGAGTTTTGTCATAGTCTTACAACGGGCCAGTTGTAAATCAAGGACTCCTTAACACGCTCGGTCTCGTCAAGGTTGGGACTATTACCTCGGTTTTCCTCGTCAACGTGACGGTAGCAATCACCTAATTTACTGCGGCTGACTTTCGGTCGGAGTGAAAACTGCGGTTCGACCGTCACTTTTTGCAATCTCATCCTGTGAGGGTCTTTGTTACCGGACAGCCTCTGAAACCTTTCGGCTGCAGAACATTTTCGGTTCCCTGTGGTTTCTGCCTTCCAGTTTCCGAAATTCTGAGGGAAAGTTATGATTTTTGAGTGACACGTGAAACGCAGATGTGCTGAACCCTGCTGAATTCGATGTACAGATATTTTAAGTAAACTTGCAGTATGATAGGTGCGTCAGTCCGTGCGTCAGACTATACAAATTATTGAACTTGAAATTGTGTGTTGAAAATTCGAGTAGAATTTATCACAGTCAAAGTACGAGTCGTTACAGGAATTATTCTGTAAATTAGGAAGATTTGAATGAAGGTTAGGAAGAATTAAAAAGTTTGGTACCATTTACAAAAATGAGTGTGATGGCCCTTTTTGATAGGATCGAATGGACCGCTTCATCGAACGAAATTCACGCGGCAGAAGAGATTTCACGGCGCAAATGGCACGAAATTCCGAACTTCTTTCTTGCGTCTACCCGATTCTCTACCTCTTCCGCCGTCATTAATTCTTTTTTTGCGTAGCCGGTGCATCTTGTACCGCCGCGGCCACTTTTTGCAGGATACAATGGCTCACGAAGAATATCGTCCGATAATCTCGTATGCACGTGGTTCCACGCGTGTTCGTGGCTCGTTCGCTTTTCAATGGGGGCCCCATGGTCGGGCCCGTCGTTCGTTTTCGCGTCGCGGCCAAACCGACCGCAAGCGTGTGTTCGTCCTGGGCACCGGTAATTGCTGTCGAAAGGAGCGTTTCGCTAAGGTGAGGCTCGTAAAAAGCACGCGAAAGCTGCAAAAACGACGCCGTGCGGATCACGCTGTCGATTTGCTGGCCCATGGTTCCACGTATTAAGCGATGGCCCGCCGCTTTTTTCCCCGTAATCAATGGCTACCTTCATCGTGGCTCAGCAGAAAATTTGTGCTAACAGTGTAACTTGAACTGTACTTCTCCTTAAATATGCAATTTTCCCAGAACTTGGTTCGATATGTGTTCGGACATTCAGGTGTTAAATTTTAAAATGTAATTGCTTTTGAAGCTTGATAGTTGGGGGAGAGAACGTGAGAAGTCATTTACAAGAATGACGATCCTAAGAATTCCTAGGGAACGTCCATGCCGAGGGCCGTGTCGGCCACATTAAGGATACGGTGCTTAAAGCGACGAAAATTGGCCGACTCGTCGCGATCATTATGCTCTGTCTTACAACATTCATAATTCGTAAATAACAGCGTTCAGAGAAACAGAGAGAGATGGGAGAGGGCTCTGTGGGGGCGCCAGGCCTCCGCGGGCGTTTAGCATATTTTATAGAGTCGAAGGGAAGGAAAGTCAGGAGAGAAAGAAGCTAAAAAGAAACTTAAATAGACCAACGGCTGGAAGACAGCTGTAAGCATCGAGATTCGATCGGAAACCTCTAATAGTTTTATTTGTTGCATAAAAGAAACTGCGCACATAATATACTTGAGCTATTTTGATACACAAGACCTTTAATTTCAATTTTCATTTAACACCGAAACTACCAAAGTCAAATAGTTTTACAAGTTTCTCTTTTTAAGTTGCAAAATTTACGGTAGTTTTCTTGAAACATCTATTGATTTCTATCGAGATAAAGACGTGTATAACAATGTTTCAACGTCTGTTTAATTATTCCTCAACTCCACTTCTAATTTCAAACTAATTGTGCATTTTATGTAGCTTTAGTGTTAAAGACTATTAAACCTTGAAAGATATCAAATATTAATAACCTCTTAATTTTAAATATCCGCAGTCGTTCATGAACCACACCTAAATTGTTGAATTTGTAACAAGTCAAAAATGCGTTCCTCGATAAAATTTTGAAGGGAATTTTCGAATGTAAAGGGTGTAGTTAATTGACGAGACACGAGAATTACATTGAAATTCAAATTAAAATGACCAAATTATCCAGAAAAAAGTAAGACTGAAGCTACGGGGCCAATTTTCGGGTAATTTCGTGGTGGGCCATCCCTGCCCCCCGCCTTCCATTTTTGTGCCATGAATCCTGTAGAAAATAATGGACCATGCCGTCGGCGACCATATGGTCGCGTGGTAGAATGGAACAGAGGCCGAATAGCGAAAATTCACGGCCACTTTGACCCGCACCGACGCTTCTGCTTTCTTCCGGATGATGGATCGTAGCTGATCTTTTCAATTTCTCCACTCCTAGAAACTCCTTCTCAATTCTTTTTATACCTGCCATTCCGAACATATAGAACTACCTCAGTTTCTGACACCGATATCGCTTACATCACATTTACCGCGTCGTAATTATTGTTACTTTGTGATACTCGAAAAGTATACCATCTGTCGTCGATAACGTTTTCGTGAAACAAACGGATACCTGAATCGAGAAACAGTTTTCGCCCGAAAGCCGGTCAAATTGAAGAAGACAGCCCTCCACAGCATTTTCAGCAGACACGGCCGCGCCTTCCAGGCGTATTTTTTCCTCGAGATAAGTCTGGCCCGCGTGCCATATGTCGACGATCTCGAAAAGCGTTTTCCGATTTCTTGCTTACCACAGATGGCCACGCGTGCTCTTCGAGAACCTGGAAATCCTCCACGAATTTCCTGCAGCTGAATCGACTCGAAATATCGCTTTTCTACGCCCATTGCGATATATCCAAAAATAACTAAGACCACTCGTAAAGTTTCCTTTACAAGAATTCATAAATGTCGGTGTCGAGGAGCGCTTGGACAAGTGCCTACTTGCGACAATTTTTTTGGTTTAGCACCGATTATGGGTCATTAAAGTGATCACAGCGCGGCAACGAAGAAAGCGTCAATTCGTGCCGAGTGCAGACTATATTCGAAGGGTAGCCCTTTTTACTGCAAGTGTTTATGGGAGTTTTAGGGCTTCGAGTCGGCTTAGACGAAAGAAAACAAACGGGTTCTTTTTGTAATGATTTTCAGGTTCTTTTTCGAACTCCCTCTGCAAACAATACCGTATTGTTGCTCGGACAATAATAAGTTAAATTAGACCTGTTGGATCCGCCGGAATTCAGAAATTAGGGACGCATTGTTTACCCAACGAATTACCGAAGGAACAATAGATGGTAAGGTTGTTCTAACAGCCATGTTAATAAATTATTTTTAAAACTGTGTTTCTGAAAACTGAACAAATTGTACTGATAATTTGCAATGTTAAATTGCATTGAAAATGGAAATTTTAGACGTTGCAACTTAAAATGGAAATTTTTCATTAGACGTTACAAAAATTGCAACGATTCTTCATTGTAAAGATAGGAATACATTGTTATTTTAAAGGACCGTGAAAAAATATTAGACGCTTTTTGGGGATCCATAAATTATACAAGATGTCCAGATAACGAGTGAACGTTTCTTATAAATCATAAAGATAATTACGTTAAGAGTCGCTAAACCGGCTCATTAGGTCGCGAAATATCTTTTCGCGTTGTTTTTTTACCCGTCCTCCCCTGGCAAAAAAGATCCCCAAGGCTATCTAGTCGGGACAGAGGGAAGAGCCGGCATAGAAAACAATTTGGACGCTGGATCCGAGTCGGCTGCCTTAATTAGCTCCGAGATTACCAATCAACTATTTGGGAATTACGACGCCGCGATTCCTAAACTGATCCCCGATGTCCTTTATTTCAGGATAATTCCCGTTTTTTGCGAAAACGTATCCCTTAGAATTCACCTGATTTGGGTCTATTTCGCGTTTTTAGAGTCTTCATTCCGGTGAAGCATTATAAAGGCATAAAGGAGTGGAATTCATCATTGATGTAAATTTAATAATATGGTTGATGCTGAGATAATAAGAGGAGGTGCATTTTGACCCTCCTGCGTTTATTAACTCGAATAAATTTATTCTACAACGTATTATCGGTAATAGTACAGAATTATTAATGGGCCAAGTTGCAATAAATTATCGTAACTCTGTTAATTTATATGAAAATTCACTACGTGAACAAAATTCGATCAAATTTCTAAATTCCACAGTTCATAGCGAAGAAAAAATGTACGGGACATGTGGATAAATCGTGAAGGGTAGTCAAAAGGTGATCCAGGTTCACACAATCGGGGTGCGTTATTTTTTTCACCCGTTAAACCGATCTCGAAACCACCGTGGGCCGAAAGAAACTGTTAAATCTATTACGCGTTCGAAGCTTGATCGTGATCACGGTTCCAAGGAAAAAGGTCTACGATGAAAAGGAAGAAAGGAGAGTCGAGGTAGATACAACTGCAGAAGGGAGAAGAGGTTAGAGAGAGGGATGGAGAAGGTTTTGTAGTCTCGTTGGGCCAGGTTGCAGGTAGGCAACGGACCCTCAAATCGCTCAAAAAATGAAGGACCACGCAATATACTTTCAGGAGCGACGTGTAACGTCCTATCGTGCTCGCTGAATCTCTTGCTCGATCTGCAAGCTCGTGATTATGTTTTCTGAACCATTTCTGTAATTTTAACCTTGCATACTTGCTCAGAAACTACTGTGTAGGTATTCAACTTTTATTCACAACTTACAGTCGGTGTCCTATTTGGAAGAAATTTTCAAATATATCAATTTTTGATATGATGGTATTATACAGGGTGTTTCGCAGCTAGGGTAGGAAAGGGTTGTAGTGGACTCTGAACAACTTTTTCCTTTGCAAAAATTGGATTTAAAGCTTCGTTTTTCTTTGACAATTCAAAAATGAGAGAAAACTAAAACCCAAATTCTGCACTACTTGTGAGACACCCTGTATACGTTCATATCATAAATTTTGCTTTTATTAAGAACGAAGCTTCAAAGCATATTTTTTTAAAGGAAAAGGCTGTTCAGAATCACATCTGCAACAACTCCTTTCCTATACCAGTTGTGAGACACCCTGATCATAACAAAAATTTTGTTTTTGAATTATTAAGAACTTCACACCGTATTTTTGCAAAGGAAAAGTTCAGAATAACGTCTGCAACCCTTTCCAGGAGCAGCAGTGATGAGACACCCTGTCACAAAAATGAAGAAGTGCTCGAATTTAAAGAAGTTTGGAATCCTCTTAAAAAATGAAGAGGATCGTTGGCAATTTTTCTGAAATCGAGTGACGCGGATTATGGAGTCAAAATAAAAGGACTGGAAGTGGTGAGACAGAGTTTGAAATTCGAAGACGTCGTCGATGTTCCGGCGAGCGACGACGTTCGGAAGAATTATCACCGACGAGCATCAGGAAGTGTCTCCTTACATTCGAAGGGACGCGGCGATTTTTCTCGTTCCGTGTTTCCACGTCGGGCGATCGATCGTCACCAGGGTGGCTTCACGGCGTTCGGATCCTGCACAAAACGAAGGGCAGGATATTAATATTCCGATAACGTGTCCAGACATATTAACCGTCTTTGTTTTGCTGACCCCGCCACGACCACGAGATGAACGTTCGCCAGATAACAGAGTTCCACGAAAACTTCCCTTCTGCTTTATTATTCCTCATCGTTCCCTTGTGCGGCCGCTTTGACCTTGCATCTATTACTGTAAAACGTGCTCGGCTTCACGATGCAGCGTAGAAAATGCCCTCGAATATTTCTCGAAATTGACAGTACGATGATTAAATTGACAAATTATTAACAATATGCAATTCTCAGCGTGCCAGTCAACGTGTTAATAGGAATGAAACTGCAATCCTGTTATGAGATCTTCGCAAGCCCATGCAAGCGTCTGATTTAATTAAGATCGCCCGGGTTACTCGGGGATCCGACACTCGAAACCAGTTTGCAGCTTTCTGTCTGTTGTGCAGTCTTAAATCTGGATGACTGCTCTTTCACATTGTAGCTTGATGGTGTCAATTAAGATTAACGTTATCTAAAGTGCATCATCCGCAACGGATTGAGTTCGCTGTTTTATCGCTTCGTTCTTAAATTTGTACCTCGTTATTCTTTTCTTCGTACAAAGTTTTGTAGTTTATCTTATTTTTGCATGGTTTCGTGGGATCCAAGATATTTCCCGACATGAAAAGGTGAAGTCATGCAACTATTCGAGCCGGGTCTGGCATCTGCGTCAAAGAATTCATTGGTAAAGGGCTTTTTAAGCGTGCTCCATGACCCTCCGCTTTAATGTTGATTTTTTGACTTAACGCGTCTTCCTGGCTACCTTTGCATCCGAAGAATTTCCAGCTGCACGTGTGTCAACAACGTATGTAGGCTATATCCACTACGAACAATTACATGAACAGTAAGTACCGATATAAAACAGGGAATAGAACAAACCTGCATTCTACGAATTTCAATCTCCACCTTTTTTTCATATCTAGCTAACCTGTTTTTTCTCCACAAACCTTTCGTCAAATCCGGTGTCCTACTTTTCTCCGCCTTCTGAAACACCAAAACGTTCTACCACATAGGCGTTATATAATTACGTGTCCTAGAGTTAAAAGACCCATACTTTTCTTAATGATCTCGTAGTCACATTTAGATCGTACTTCGCCCACTATTACTCGAGTACCCTCAGCTTCTACGTTTCGAAAGAGTGCCTGCAAGTCATTTGAGCATCCACTGTGATTTGTCAGTCAGCCGTGACACGCGATAATGCGTTGTGACGGCTGCTGAGTCTACGAGTATGGTTGGTTTCATAGTTACTTCCGCACCGGAGATTTCAATGCGTGGCAGGAAAGTGCGATAGCTCCGATGCGATGTATTTAAATGTTTCATCACTCTACTAACCTGTATCCGAGCATTTTTGAATATATTACTGTATAACGAGGATCATTGGTTTCACTCGTAACTTTCTCTTATGTTAAGAATTTGTACACTTTCTAATAAACTGCAGAAACTGATAAATTACAAAAATGTACACATATTCAACACTTTATTGATTAACAGATCCGTTGAAGGATAGCACCTGTGTGCTCATTTCGAGAAAAGTCTTGTACTATCACTCATTCACTCTAACACTCTTTGTAAAATATAAATGCTTAATATCTAACGAGTATCCACAACGCGAATTAATGAAGAGATCGTGAAAGTCTAAAAAGCGATGAAGTTGAAGGAACGAGATCTCACGCGGTGAACGTTGAAGTTTGTTTGTTAGCTTCGTTGTTATTCGACGAGTTCACTTGCTCCGGCTTGTCTTTCGACCGATCTGTAGCCTCGACCGTCGGCTCTTTCTCAGTGTCCACGTCCACGTAATAAACGTACCTCGCCGCGTAGCAGAGCAACAGCATCTCGATTAACATCAGCGCGTTTTGGGTAACTGAAATCGGACAGAGAAAAGTAACAGTGCTTGTCCTTTATCTCATCTCGTATATGGAAATGTTCGCCGGACACCAGGACAAAATCCTTTTCGAAAGGTCCTCGAATTTTCAGTTCATTGAAATTTTCGAAACTTAAAATTTAGGTTAAAATGCTAGAAATTGACAAAGCTGCAGAGGATGTGAAACACGGAAAACTTGAGTTCCTACTAAATTTGTGTGCGATGAACCGCCAATCATTGCGACGTTTCGGTCCGAATCGAGGCACGAAGAGGAGAAAGGTTCATTGAACGATAATTACAGGGCCATATGCAAATATTCCGTACCCCAGCTGTAATGACTTGTTATTAACTCTGATGGCCATACATTTCAAGGAATCTATGATCTGAGATTATAGTATACATCCCTAAGTACCTCGGTCCGAGTCCACGCGTTGCCACTTAGAGAGAGAGGTTTAACATCGTAATTTGTCACTTTTACGAGACATATTGTAATGGCGAAAAGGTAATGTGCCCTTTCGGAACTTATAAACTTGTTTCCTCTGCAAACTGACCAAATTTCTGAATTGTAAGTCTCGACGAAGCATTCAAAAAACCTCTTTATTATTGTAAAATGTTACCGCTGGCATAGATTTCCGGTGTAATCGGTGGATTGCACGGAAACAGTCCCGTTTGAGGTAGACTCTTGACAATGAACGACTGCAGCTTGGAAAACAGCAGCACCATCTGGGAGACCATGGTGTTCCTATGTAGTTTCGCCTCTGTAAAAATGAACGCAGGTCAGAAGTCCATTAACACTCGGGACAATAGATTTTTCTGGACCTCAGAAAATTGCTTCCTGTCGTTTGTGTGGTCCGAAGATAATTGACCGTCAGAAGTCAGACCTTAACTGAGGCTGCTTTCCTCACCAGCGAATTTGAAGTTGCAATCTTCTATATTTTAAAGTAGCTGCCTTGTGATCGCGTGTTTGAATAATTTGTTACAGAAGAGCGCAGACAGGGGAGCAGATTATGCGAGGTCCTTCTTCTCAATTAAGCATGCATGATTTTTACCTGGAGCGACTTCTTGAAGACTCTTCATGGTGATGGTCAGTCCATATATTCCGAGAAATATGCTAGCTACACAAAGTGGCTGGAAACAGATGCCGTACTGGGCCATCAGATTTGGCTCCTCCATTGCCATGAAGAGGAATATGCAGTAGATCAGTCCCTGAAATGAATATTTTTAAATCAGTAATTTCTTTAGCTGAATTTCTAAGATAACTTCAATTTATAGACTCTTTGAAAATGTGAAAATTTTTAGGGATAAATACTGTAAGATATATGTTTCTTTTTAGTAAATCCTCTACAGTAATAAACGTAATAGCTAAACGCAATTACCTTGCAGCAAAAACCTAACGGCTCGAATAAATTTTTTATCGCTAAATAATTATCTAACTGATATCATGAGCCTTCGTGGATACCAGGAAACAATACAAGCATCACTGGAAATTGTCAGAAAGAAAAAACGGCGGATATAAAAAAGTCAAGGTAGAAAAGAAGAAATAACCTGGATAATAGGAAGTTGTAGAACTACCAACCGCAGCCAGGACAAATTGGCGTCAGTCATTTGAAGATTTGGAAAGGGCAGACAGGGCCAGCAGCAACAAGGGCCGACTTTCAGTATCATGGCCGGTGGATTCGTGACCCTTTTGAAGCCGACGTAGACGAGCAGCAGATAAAGCCGGTACAGGGCTGTCGTCAGGAAGATTTGAGTCAGGGCTTCCGATAGCAGCTGGGTCCTGAAAATCCAAACTACCATAATTAACCTTCCCAATTAGTTATCAATTAACTCCATTAGTAGAGCCGGTCTAAACGTTTTCGATAGTGCTTCTATTAAAATTAGAACGTTCAAATATTTAGTGAAAGTAAAACTGCAATATAGTTGAAATTGGTCATTGACAAAATTCTTGTTCATTGTAATTTTTGTAATGAACGTAGAAATGTTTAATAACGAAACTGAATTTGGACGCGTTGAAAATATCAATTCGCGGCAATGGAATTCTCGTGTCGACCGCGTTATCAAGAGGACCCATCAAATTTTCGACATCTCAGGTGCGACACGGTCAGCAGTTATCTCGGAAAATCAAAATCATTAGTTGCACGAGGTCCCTTTCGTTTCATCGTTAAAAAGTGTCTCGAAGGTCCTTCTGCTCCTGCACGACATCTGATCGCGTTTCCGCTCCTTTTCCCCTGACTCTTAAGTGGATTTTCTGGTTTATTTCACGCTAGACTCGTAGTCTGTTAAGGATCCTCAGTCAATTTTTCACCGTGTTGACCGTCTTACCTAGGTATCGCAATGGCTGTTAGACTGCAGACGCTGGCGACTGGATATACGAGTAGGATGACGATGGCATTGGTTTTGTAAAATCTTGACTCCTTTTGTTGAATGATATTGTGGCACGCATCCACGGCGAAGTAGAGGGTCAGAGTTGAAAGTAACGCTCCGAAACTTACTATTCCTTTACCGAACGCTCCTAAACCTGTAAAAAGTGGAATAGAAATTGCAGATGGAAGTAATGTAATAAATCAATGATTAGTTTGAGGAAATCTTCAAACAGGAGATTACGAAAGGTATGCGATAAGTGTCTGAAAAAATTGTTTTGAGAAAATCTTACTGCACCCGTATGTTTGAAGTGCGATAATCGCGAGATTAGCTGACGTTGATATCGATCGATACAATGTAATTATATTGCAGAACATGTCATGTACACGTGATAAATGCATTCAGAAGATAGGAGAATGACCTTAAAGTTAAAGATCGATCTATAATTTTATGTTCAAAACTTCCACTGTTAAAAAATGGATTTCGACTCTAGTAGAAAATTTGTATAGCCGATATGCAACGATATGCATCCGCGCTTTCGACGCAGTTGCATTCCCTCAATATCGCAATAATTCATCGCTCGTTGCAAAAGAGGATTGCCTTGTACAACTCCGCTCGAGGACGATCATCGAAAAAGTGAAAAAAGAACTTATGGAAATCTTTGTTCGATAAGCAATTTACTCCCCGGCTGCAAAATTTCAAGCTTGGGAAAAACGAGAAGAAGTTTAATTCGCTGAATTAAACCGATCGGTAGTTGCTTGATTATATTCATTTATTCTATGTTAACGATACGTTTTATTTCCTCGCTACGGTGAAAGCCCTCACTACCGCATTCAGAGCCATCCTCGATGTTAAATACGGAACCAGTTTCGATTGCCTGTTCAAGGGAAGCATACAAGAATTCTCATTTAATGTTGAAACTTCGTGAAGTAATTTGGAACCGTGTTCTTTCACGACGTTCCATTTTGTAGCAAGAAAATTTGATAGAAGCCTGAGGTAATTATCGTGAAATTCGCGTGTACGATTATTCTCGGGATAATTGCTTCCGAAGTTCGGATTTTATGTGTACACGTAACGATTATAGTTGTTACGAACTTTGAACGAAACTTTCACCGAGGTACCGCCTTCTGCGCATGCGCGGTAGATCGCACGCGAAAGCTTTGACGCGGACTCGATTGTAACGGAGTTGTCAAACACGATATTAATATGGCACAAAAACGCTATTATATTAAACAAATATTTTGTAACGTCAGAAACATTTCTAACATTAGAAACATTGACAGTAATTTGAAATGGGAACTTCCGTAAAAATCTATGGAAAGTTCATAGCGTTCGTAGATCATTATTCGTACTATTGCAAAACATTACGCGCACAACTGTTCATAACAGTTCATAGTTTACTTTCTAATAGCGGTAACGGTAATATACGTCATAATATGTGGCAAGATCTTGGAAATTTGCATGAACTTACAAAGATTAAAATTGAAAAAGTCCAACTCCATAAAACGCTGAACATATTCCTGGGATACTCTGAGAATTAATTTGTAGACTTTCAAGTTTCACTAATACGTAACATTAAGAAAACTCGATATAAAAACTACTAGCGATGTGTCCATAACATCAATCGATAGAAATCGACAACTACAGGTTTGCAAGACAAAGAGAAACGAAGTTTGAACTTACTTTCTATATGTTCTGTCGCCGAAGGAACGTACTGATGGTCGCAACTGAGATTCCTGATGGAATTCGCCAGATTCTCAATTTCGATTTCCATTGTGGAACTCACTGTAGTCCCTTGCGAATTAATTTGAAAACCGATCTTTGTACCTTCCCTTCGATCGATTTCGGTCTTGCAAGGTTCACCGGCGAGTGAAACGAACTCG
This sequence comes from Megachile willughbiella, assembly GCA_945859595.2. Taxonomy (NCBI): domain Eukaryota; kingdom Metazoa; phylum Arthropoda; class Insecta; order Hymenoptera; family Megachilidae; genus Megachile; species Megachile willughbiella. The sequence goes on from OX243807.1 coordinate 9,937,051, forward strand.
TGGTGATTTAAAAACGAACAGAAAGGCTACGGCACCTTAGTCGGTTAACAGTGAGAGTGAGTCCCCACTTTTACCACCGATCTTGTTGCAACCATCGGCTGAAAAATCAATAACGCCACGATTACCCTGGTACCTCGTCGTTTGACTTTTTATATCGTTTGTGACATGCCTACGTTCATTTTTCTATTTTAAACAATCTATTTGCGAAGTGTAGTTGTTGCCAACAGTTATAAATATGCGAGCCATCGAAGTTTGTGAAAGAATTTCTTGTTCGACCGAAGAAATTAAGTTTAAAGAGTTAAAAGAATTGAACTTGTGAAAGTTTGATGTAGTTTATAATTAATTACTGGTTTGGTAAATGAGTTATTCAGAGCAAGTTATTAAAAGGTTGACATATTGGAGTTTGTTTTGAATTTTGTATAAAATCGCACTACGACCCTTATTAATCGTTAGGTGGTGCAAAAGACCAATTATAATTATTCTAAAAATTGAAATTAAAGTGTTCATTATATTTTACATGTTTAAATTTATGTTCAATGCAGTGAGCGACTTTAGCATGTTCGTACTTCGTTTAGGTGCAAGTTTCCGTACTGAATATTCATTCTCGAGAAAATTAACTTAAAGAATAATTGCATCAGGATGTCATATTTTATCAAACCAATTATTTTAATTATCTAAATGTATCGTAAAACGAGTATTGTTATTTAATTTTTGAGTTTAGAACGCAGCGCGCTAAAAAAGAACTGGTGACGCCATCTGTCCAACGAATAGGGTGAACTACACTCTTTTAAAACTCTAGTTTAATTACTTCCCAGGTTCGATTGCTAGATGACGCCACATAAGACGTCTAGGAGTGAGCAGCGCGAGTACGAAAATACAAAATTGCGATTTTCTGCAAAATAAACGCATTTTACGCATATTTGAGGGTCAGATATTACTCTGTGATGTATTTAGAACAGATATAATACCACAAGAACGTCCTCAGAGCGCTAGAAACGAAAATAAAAATATAGGGCAAAACATGGACTAAAAAATTGGCGTCCATCTAGCGGTGAAAGTTGGAACTACAAAAATATAAAATTGCGATTTTCGGCAAAATTAGCGAACTTTAAGTGTTTCTGACGCTTGCATACTGTCCTGCGATCGAACTAGAAGTGAAATAAGGTGATATAAGCTTGATGAAAGCTCTAGGGAAGAAAATAAAAAAAAGGGCATTTTATGGACAAAAATTGCAGCGCCATCTAGCGGCGAAACACCTGAACTAATCGTAAAAAATGCATGTCCGAATACGCATATAAGGAAATTATAAAATCGAATATTTCGTAACTTTCACGACATAGTATGCTTCCTGAGACATTTTTAAGCAAATTTCTATTAACATTTGATGCGTTTTAATGCCGATTAAGCCGAGAAAATCGTTATTTATTGAATTTGGTCGAAAACGGTACAGGTGGCGCCATCTAGCGGCGAAAGTTGGAACTACGAAAATATAAAATTGCGATTTTCTCCAAAATTAGCAACTTTCAAGCACTTTTGAGGCTTGTACAGTGTTCTGTGATCTCATTGGGATCAGACTAATGTCTCAAAAGCTTGCTAAAAGCTCTGGGAAAAAAAATAAAAAAAACGTCGGTTTATGGACAAAAATTTGAAGCGCCATCTAGCGGCGAAACAGGTGAACTAATCGAAAAAATTATATGCGTGTACGGACATACGTTTTTTACGATTAGTTCAGGTGTTTCGCCGCTAGATGGCGCCACCAGTACTATATTTTTAAAAATTCATTTAAAATTGATTTTATTAGCTTAATTAACTTCATTATGCATCAAATTACATCAGAAAATGTTTTGCCTTGAATGTAGATCAATTTCTGATTGACAATGTTAAATCAAGATCCCTTATCTTCCTAGGTAGAGCAATTTTTCATGTCGTGAGTTGCAACTTCGACTGCTAGATGGTGATGGTCCACTCCTGAAGAAGCGCGACGATATAAATTTTCATGAAACCTCCGCAATTACGCTAATTCAGAAGACAAATGTCTCAAATCTTTGCTAATTGACCAGTTTCTAGTTTGCTATACAAATTCAAACCTTTTACCGACATATTGAACTCTCTTTATAGACTGCCAAGAATGCTGCGATCACCAGAACTAATCTACCTAGTTAAACCGACATTTGCATCGTAAGAAAAGATATTTCGCTAACTGTGCAACAGTTATTCATTCAGTAGGAATCGGTGATCAAACAACCGGTTTTCCTAACAACTTTCTTTCTCCTTGAACTTGGATCAATTTACCTTTCTACTTGGTGTCAGCGACGTGACGAAGAGCGTGCATCATTGGATGCCGGTGTTTGTCGAAAAAGTGGCGGGAAAGGTTTACCTGCCCCGTTCAGGTGAACAGATGAACGAAGTTACGTGCACGAGGACGGTCGAGGTGAAATAAACGGGTGAGATAGAGAGAGAGTTCGAAAGTAGGCCTTTAGTCGGTGTTTCAGTCAGTAGTCAACTGCGTTCTCAGACGATTGGTTGTCATAATGGTAAGTTTCTCGGTGCTGCTCGTGTCATTGTTCCCGAAATTCCTTCCGAACATCTATTACTCGAACAAAATGTTGTCGCTGCGATATTTTAACGCATACGGTTAACGGGAGAAGTGTGTCGCTGATTAACACGTGTAAGATTCTGTTTTTAAGGAAACAGAACTTGGTGAATCGTTCACGGTTCTGTGGGCCTGAAAGTACGAAAAGTGCTCATAAATTTAATTACCGAGTAACTGCGTTACAGAATTCTGTCAGTCTTGACATGCTCTGGAAAACATTGATTCAGGTTTTAGCTAGAGGTGCATGTTCAAGGGTTCATCAAACTTATGACAGTGAATTTTTTAGTTTCTCAAATGGTTCATTGAATTATTTAAAACTTTGGGTTCATTTATCAGAATAATTTTTTCTCTACGTAAGAATATTTAAAAGATTTTGGAATGTTCGAAAAAGAATTAATAGGCCCATAAAGTTGCACAGAATTTCAGCTTTCTCGAAACCGGCACCCAAAAGATTCACCAATGTTGCAATAAATTGCAAAATCACTGAATTGGTAACGCGTAGATCAGTGTTCGAAGATGAAAGTCACTTTCGTTTTCGAAAATCATTATCCTGAATCGTCCAGCGTGTCTAACCTTCTCTACTTAGTATAATAACCCAGCGTAACATCGTTTTCTGTTACACGGATAACATTTTGTTGCTGTTTTCCGTCGATTAAATTTAATCGAGACAGACGATGTCTTCGGTCACGAAACACCTTCGTGTATATAATTTCGTTTCAATCCAACCGGAAAATGATAGTCATTTCAGGAACGAGCGTATAAATCTGAAAATGGAATAGGTAGAAAGTTATCTTAAACGAACCGGAAGAACATTTTTAATGGACCTTCGTAATTGACTCCTGATTTGATTGACAATACCTTTTTTATTATTGATGTAATCGGTGTAAGGAAGTTACGCTGTAAATTGCTTTTCATAAATAAAAATGTATCTACAAATTTTAAATAGTAAGAGTTGCTCGAACGTTCAGGAATGAATGAAAAAACGGGTTTTAATGACAGTTTTCTATATTGAAAAGGAACATTTTTCAACATGTAAAATAGGTGAGTTGCTCAAACGATCAGTCAAGGATATTTTGCAAGAGTTGTTCTATGAATATGAAAGAAACATGTTACCGAGATTATCTTTTAGACTTTGAAAAGGAAACTCCGTGTTCTACGTAAACTGCAATATCAAATAATATTATATTTTCTCGTAGATGATTTTGTTTTTTACTGAAAGGTGATAGGCGAAGAACGCACGTCTCGAATGTAGGCCACGCGTCATAATTACGAACCAAGCAAAAAATTATGAGACGATCAGCAGCATCCTTCAATTTGAAATCATAAATATTTCCATCACAAATCACAAATTTACCATTCACATAGTTTTACATTGTTTCCAATTATCCGTTAAATCACGATACCATGGTTAGCTAACTAAGTATAACCGTAAAAAATCAATTTCCGATAATTGTTTGTGCAGCTTGCGGTTTTCAGTCTGCTACTGGTACTCAGCCTAGGTCACTGTCAGGACAATGATCTTCCATCGGGATACGAGATCGAGAGCTCGATCAACCGTACGATCGAGGAAGTTGAGCGACAGGTTCGCGAGAACCCGAAGCTGCCTCGTTTAACTAGGCAACAAATAGTCAACATCCTTGAGAACATCACGTCGCAAGATCTAAACGCGTACAAGGATAAGGAGAAGCTGGAAAAAGCGAGGAAATTGTATCAGAGAGCCCTCATGGTTGTCCTTCCCTACAACGCAGAGAAATCTCCAGGAAGCTTGAACGATCTATACACGAAGCCGCCTATGACCCAAATAATTCCTGATCGCTCGAACGACCAGTTTACCAAAGGCACGAAACAGGAGGACAACGAGGTGAACTTCGAGACTTCCGAACCCTCCGCTGTCGAGAATCAGGTATCGACTCAAAACTTCTACAAATCGACCACGAAGTCCAAGAATCAATACAAGAACCACAGGGAGACGTACTCCGAGGTGCAAGGAAAGCTGCCTTTAAAGGAGACGCTGAAACTGGACTCCACACCTGTTAGGTTCACCTTCAATCTGGAGAACCTGCAGAAGACCTACACCGACAGAACGACAACAAAGAGGTATCCAGTGTACAAAAATGACCAGAACAAATCGGATCTGGAGATCGTGTACAGTACCAGTGTCACAGAACCCACCACGAAACCGGCACCCAAAGAGATCATCATAGATCTGGACAGATCGAAGGCTACCCAAAACGTGTTGACGTCCAGTCAGTGGCGTTACAACGCTCCTCCAAGTACTTTGAAACCAACCTTACCTTCCAACATCGACAAGATACCGTTTCTGCCGACCGTGAACAAACCTGAAGACTATCCCATGCTTACCCAAAGAAATGTTCAAGACAAGACTACAGCGGAGCCATACATCAGCTCGGAACCACCCACTGCATTGTATGTGACACCCATGTCCACAGAAACATCTTCTAGAGTGAAATACAGCTCTACCTACTCCGTGAACGCTGCAGGGTTTCGTGCAAGCACGACTACTTCAACGTCTATGAGGCCAGAGGTGATGGATCTGCTGGAGTCGATCGGTTTGAGGCCGGACAATTACAGCAACGTGGAGGACGTCTATAAGAAGAACAAGAACATGCTGGAGAAGAATCCTGACTTGAACAGCATCCAAACGACGATTTCGGGCTTGGTTCCAGCTGGGTCGGACTCTCCGTCGATACACGATCAGAACACCTTCGAGAGTTCTGGCTTCGAGATCAAGAAAGGCATGGAGAACCTGACACCCGAGGTGCAGATGCTGTTCCAGAGGTTTGGGCTACAGACGTCGAATCTGGATGTGTCCACCACCACAACTCCGAAGGCTATTAGCTATAATTCGTACACGAACTTCAAGCCTCTGCCCACATCCAGTGTGAAGGATCAGGAGATGAAGGAGTTTCTGGCCAAGTTTGGTCTGGTCGATAATCGAAGACAGAAGTCGATGAAGCCGACGGAGGCCTCGTTGATCGAGGCTGTGCCCCAGAACATGAGAGGCATCCTGGAGAACATTGGTCTCATTTCGAACACTCAGAAGCCAACGCAAGTTGTGAAGGATATGGAGACGGAGACGACGAACCACGTGTTCAAGCCACACGAGGTGAACGTGAAGGATGAGGAACAGAGGAGCAAGATCAACGAGCTCCTGGACACTGTGAAGCTGGTCCAGCAAGGCAAAGCTGATATACAGAACGTGAAGAAGGTGGCCAACGATTTGATAGAGTCGACGAAGACGCTGAAGGATGGACCAGATCCTTTGAAACTTGAAGAGATCATCAGAAACTACAGCAAGGAGCTGAGGAACGAGGTGAAGAGGCAACAGGAGACCACCACTGTTAGCACCACAGAAGAAACTGCAACGATAGCCACGACTGGTATTAAGAAATTTATGATTTTCGTTTTGGGGAGCTCGGAATTCTGGGTGCGAAAGATCATTCAGGGGCTAACGAATCTTCGAAGCGCACTAATGAATGTATATAATAGGTTCGCGCGTGGGTCTGGTTGACTTTCTGTTAACTCTGTTAGCTGTGATCATTGAGTACTCGATGTTAACAAACATTGCATGTCAAATGGGTTTCTAGGCTCTCGTCTTAAGAACTTTTTGTCTAGAATCTTTCTTGTGGTCAGCTGTATATAGTCGGAGTCTCATTTTTCGATTTCTCTGGCTCTCGCTTTCGTGTAAAAGAAAGGATTTCCCCTAAAAAGGACAGTCGTTGGGAAAAGATGGACGAAAACTTCAGCCTTACGTCGACTGAAGTGAAACTTTCTATTCGCTTGTTTATGTTCTTTTCCTAATTGTGAGAATTAATGTACCTCGTTTAATTCTGTAACTAATATCCGAGGGAAAGTGGACGAAATAATAGCATCATTAATTCGATTTACACTCATTAGCGGAAAATTCGATTGCAGATAAAGAACACAATATTCCTTCCACGTCTTTGTAAATAAAGGCATTAACTAACTAGGAAATCGTCTTTACGAACCGAGGAACCTGGTTAACAAAGTAGCTTCACCATGAAACTTGTCAACAGAATCGGCGAGCACCTTAACGACCAGCACAGATTCCACGAAATCGGCTGATCAGTTAGCTGTGGACTCGTCCACTTCTTCCAAGGATTCGTCCAGCTCTACAACCTCGAATCTAATGGCACTAGAGGAATCTTTTGGCGGGACGACTCCCGTACCAGATCCTGTTCTTCCACCAAAAAGGAAAAACGGACTCTACTTCCTAGTGGACTGGAACACGTTCCTGGAAGTCGGCGAGGACGACAAGGAGAAGATCAATTTGAGATTTCAGCCGAAAGTCGGGGACAGAACGAGATTTTTACCAGTATCAGTGCCTTAAATTTTCTTCTGTTATATATTTATTAACGTAGATATTAACGAGTTGATAAAATGCCTTGGGTTTGCATTTTTCTAGGAGTAGGTTTGTAAATGACGAGGGTTAAATGTAGACAATGGATAAAGCCAAGGATCAAATATGTAAATAGATATAGTATATTTTTGTGTCAAATAGTTGTTTAATATATTAGAAAGGTAATCCGAGGACTTAAGTTCAATTAAGTTACTTCATTTGTAATTGTTTTGTACCATACGTTACTCGAATAAAACGTTTCCTGTCTGGAAAACGGTTAACGTTGTCTGACCCACATACTTGTGAAAGCGTGTAATTAATACGTGCACAAATGAAGCAGAAATATTGAAGCAAAATCTTGTAAACAGAAGATATAATTTGAGAACCACTGAGGCCACACGAAAATATTTTGTATCGCTCGAATGTCACGGACGGTTTCAGAAATCGCGCGATCTTAGATCGAAATGTTTCCGTCAGTCGGTCGAATTTTTCTGTTCCTCCTTCTTCGATTGAGCGTTGCAAAATCATGGGACAAAATAGACGAATTCCTTGAAGCCAATTCACGGAGACTTCCACGACACGCAGAAGATGAATCCCCAATTTGGATGGCGTACGAGTTCGACAGCGGGGTTGGAAACAGAGAAGGTATAAATCACAATGTCGCTAAAAATCTCTACTATTCTTCCTCAATTTTAGACTTGATCGTGACGGACATTTCCATTCACCCACATCCAAATTTACCGGAAGTGACCAATTGGCAGTACTTCCAAATAAATGACACCAGTTACTTGGCTTGCGCTAAAGAATCTACACTGTCGCTGTACAAATTGAACCTGGATAACGTTGAAATCGTGCAAAATGTCGATTTGAGTGTCGAGGGAGAAGTGTTGACGTTCAAAGTGATTAATTTAAATTCCTCCAACGTGGTCGTCGTGCTGTGCGTGAAATCGTACAATGGAACCTCCTTGCAGTGGTACAAATTCGATGAAGACTCTTTTGAATCTTTCTGGTCGTGGCCAGTACAGAAACATGTACAGGATATGGAGTTTGTTCAAAAGGCAGATGGAAATAAATTGATACTGTTGGTTGATGATGAAATACGCTTTAGGCAGCACTATTCGACTGTCGACGTTTATGGTTTCAGCATCGACTTTTCGAACGATGATTTTCACTTTTGGTAAGATACGCTTAAGTCGGGTCAACGTAAATTGGATATATGTTGAGTTTAATGGAGTTGGAGCTGGTCAAGTTGAATTGAGTTGGGTCTGATAAATCAAGTGGGTCGTTATATGTTAAATTGGTTTAGTCCAGTTGGACCAAATTAAGTTAAATTGGGTCTAGAGTTAAATTAAGTGGAGTTGGGTCGAGTCGAAATGGGTTTAGTCCAGTTGGACCAAGTCGAGTTAAATTAAGTTGGGTGTGGAGTCAAACTTCAATCTAGTCTTCTTTTACAAAAAAACTCTACCATTACTCTTCGAATCAATCTAGGTTGTGTCAAAGGACTTCCGTGCCAAAAGTAGTCGACATCCAAGTGTGTTCCATTTACGAAAGCGTTTCAATCGCTCTCCAAGAAAAGAACAAAATTTCCCTGTTCGAATACAAGGGCACCATTTTTGGAGACACCTTCCTGGAATTACAAACGATAAAGTCACACAATTTGAACAACTTCGCCTGCTTCGAAAGTGGGTATCTTCAATTCCTGGCGATATCTGGACCTGAAGCTGGACTTTTTCACTTCATCGAGGGGGAATTTGAGTACAACACCGAGTCCGAGTCTAATTTTGGTAAGCTTAAACTTTGAATTATCTCGACTTTTGTGTAATTTTTTTTTGACAGACATTTCAGATATTTATTGGGTTAGAGATATAAGATTGGATACGTATAGAGAGGAATCGTTGTTACTGCTTCAGTTACAAAATAGTACAGTGATTGCTTTGGCTTGGCAAGGTTTGAGCTACAAGAGGATACATCTGCCTAGCAATGTTCTCGATCAATTTAATTTATCAATGATTACACCTGTTCCAAAATTTGGATTTTTTGTGGGTAATCAATTCGTGAAGTTCCATACTGAACTGAAGGAATTGAAACACCCTATTCAGTATACTACAGAAAAATTGTTGATCGTGCAACGTCTGTTGAACGTGAGTCTATGAACCACACAAATTATCACTCTTATCAAAGTTTACCGAACATCGATCAATTTAATTTCTAGGACACGTTGTATCATCAAGAGAAGATTCTGGACGAAACAGAGTCTCGTATCAATAAAAGTTACCTAAAAAATCCGGTGATCACAGGATTCTGGAACGTCAGTTCAGTAAATGCGACAAATGCAGTTCTATCTAACAATGTGACATATCATTCCGTCAGCATAGGTTCCAAAAATTTAACAAAGGAGGAGTTACAGTTCGATGTAAAGGCTTATGCACGAAAGTTAGACGACTTAGAAGAAAAGTTGGAAGAGATCGACTCGAATTTGAATGCCGCTGTCGATCTGAACCAGGAGCTGCGTTTTAATTCGGATGTAGAGATATTCGGAAATCTGAACATTACTGGTACCTTGAATGTCAATGACTTAAGCGTGGATTACATCAATGATGTCAATGTGATGGACTCTCACAATGACGATGTGAACGAGATGTACTCTTCGATCGAAGCTGATAACCTGACAATTTATTCCTTGAATGGAATTCCTGTGGAGAACATTCGTTTCTCCGATTCAGTGTTCGACTACCACGACGTGAACCTCTCTCAAATAAATAGAGTACACATAACCGGTCACTTTTCCTTTGAGACGATCAATGGTATTGATTGGGAGACGTTGATGAAGAACATTGTGTGGATCGATCGGCCAGCTTTCATTCCTGGGAACACTATCATCGAAGGGGTACTTTTCTCAATTACTATTAAAAGGACATTTATCTTAATTTTGAAAATTTCAGACGTTGGACGCCGATATTTTTGACGTGGATTTTGTGAATGGTCTCCGATACCCTGATGACTATGTTCTAACCGACGATAGATACGTGAACATAACAGGTGTGAAATCGTTCAATAATTTAACTGTGCATTACCTGAAAAAGGTGGATACCCTGAACGGTATAGACTTCGAGGACTTTGTGATCCTGAACAAGGACAACGTTCTGAAAGAGGAAATCACGTTCGAGAACTTGTCGGTGTTCGAACAGTTACAGGTAAATTCTGGAACAGTTCCAGGTAATTCTTCAAGAATACTGAAGGGTTAATTGCAGATAGATGGCGAGATAACTGGATTGGAAAGAGAGGTTCTGTTGTTGAACGAGACATCTGAACACTCCAACGATGTCACGTTCTTAAGTCTGAACGTTTTGGGGAACGTGACGTTCGACACGTTGTTCATGAACAAACGATTAGTTGATTTTGGAGATCTGTTGTTGAAGACGGAGGAAAATGTTGAAATTACTGGGACAAAAACGTTCTTGGGCGATGTTCGAATGAAATCTGTTGATATTACATCTGGAATGGTCAATGGACGTCTGATGGACGAGTTTGTGACTTTGGACACGGAGCAAGAATTTCCAAGTAAGAACACACAGAGAATTCTCCTTTCTTACAATAATTGAACAAATTATAATTTTAGATTTGGTAAAAATATTACCGAATGTTACGTTTGGAAACGTGACGTTTGGAGCAATCGAGAAGTTGGAAGCCCAGTTCAAAGAGAACTCATCTCCTAACTGTTTGCAGAAGATCATAGTATTCAAATCACCGATTACAGTCGAAAAGTTGTCCTTCGATAAAATAAACAATGTGTCCTACGAAGATTTCCAGAGGAAACTAGAGACTCTTCAAGATGTCCACTTCGACAACTTAACAGTGGAAAATTTATACGGAGACGTTATTATACCTACCTCGATAAATGGCGTCGACTTTAAAAATTTCACCGAAAGCTTCGATTCTTTGAATATCGTGGACGAATACGAGGTTGAGAATTTACAAACCGATCTGTTAAACGTATCCTTTATCAACGGGATGTCCATCGATGAAATCAACGAACGGACCAATCGTTTGATGACGATGTTATTAGAAATTTTCAGTGGAAACGTTACTTTGGAGTCTCTTCGTGTAACAGGAGTGATTAAAGCGAACTCTGTGAACGGGAAATCGGTGGTAGAGTGGTACAACGAAGATCAGACAGGAAACATCATTTTTGAAGATGGCGTCTCCATTGGAAATTTGACCATTCTCGGTTTAATGAATGGCGTAAATTTTTCTGAATTCGTTTCTGATACCGTGTTGAAAACGGACACGAACATAGAGGTCGATGGACATAAAACGTTCGATGTTGTCAATTGTGGTGTTCTCGAAACGACCCTGCTGAACGGGCGTCCCATGGAGAAGTTGTTTGACCCCGCCAAGGAACAGGTGTTGACAGGACCTGTAGTTATAAATGGTACGTGAATTGTAGAAGAAATATGTGTTATGAAATTTTACATCTATATTGATTTTAAAGGTTCCATCACGGTGCTCAATAAATTTAACGTGACTGGGAAGATCAATGACATACCGTTCCACGATTTGATGGATAGATTCAAACCCTTGGGCAACAACACCTACGAGTTTCATGGGGATGTTCGTTTTAATGGCAACGTTACTGTAGAAAACTTGTACACGAATGGCATTCAGGGAAAAGATTTTGATAGCTTTTTGAATGATGTGGTCTTCAAGGAGGAGGATAATGTTACCATATCAGGGAGGAAAGTGTTCAACTCTGTCACCTTTAAGAATTCGGTCACTGTCCACGATAAGTTGAACGATATAGACTTGAAGAGATTCTGGGAGAAGGCTGTGTTCATTGACAAACCATTTAGGATCAAATCCAAAATTATTTTTAAGGGTGGAATCAAGGTGGAGAGGGATGTTACAGTTAAAAGGAGCTTTGAAACGAAGTCTATCATGGGAATCGACGTTGATGAGTTACGACATAGTGTTTTGTACTTGAACAAACCCGCTTATATTACAGGTAGTTATATTTAATTTAGAGTGTTCAATTAATACTTCATCTCTACTGTGTAAAATGTGAAATTAAGTGGGAAATGCTTTGTAGAGCCTATGACGCTAACGAATGTGAGCTTCCTGTCAAACATCCAAATAGGGAAGATTAACGATATCGATATGAGTTTATTAATTCCTCTGCACACCGATCAAGCTATACCCGTGAACGTTCTGAGATGTCGCACAGTCAACGTGGAGAACATCGAGATCCTAGGAAAAGTTAATGGGCAAGATTTGAAGCAAGTTCAGCAAACCACATTCATGGTAAAACAATAATATGGTACAGAAATGAAGTCGATAGTATGAGATTATTTCTGCTCAGGTAAATGGGAACCAGAACATAACAGGACATTTCAATTTCCATGGTCACGTTCGCATGCGACGTGATTTCAATGCACATCCTAATGGCATTGATCCAAGCAGAATGATTTCTCTGAACTCAAAAAGCGAATTGAGAGGTAGACCGTTATTTATTATATATTATTACATAGATTATGCAGAGCTACTTCGAACAGGTCACTGCTCTGAACTACAGGTCACTTATTGCGATCTAAAATTAGAGTCTAAAATGGTTTTCACAGGAAACTTCGTATTCGAAAAACCGATACATTTGAAGAAGAGCCTGCGAACATTAGGCTACTTGAACGGTATAGACCCTGCACGATGGGAGGCGGTAGCTGTCACCAAGAACGGTCCTCTTCGACAAGTTGTTTCCGGTACCTGGACCGTGCGTGGCAATGTCTACTTCCGGAAGGGAGCTGTTGGGAGCGATATTCTGAACGGGACTAACATCACTGAGATATCGAATGCTTTGGCAAAGACACATTCAGAAATGGATGCTGTGTTGACGCAGGAAAAAGTATGGTCTCAGTTTAGAACAAAGCAATATTTCATATAATTGTATATTATATTTCACATATGTTTCAGTTAAAATTGAAAACCAGATGTGAAGAGCTTAAACGCCTCAAACATTATGCAGAGAATCAAATATACCAATTCAACGCGTTTGACTATCTGCAGATCATTGAATTCGACAACAATATCGTCAGTGTTCATTATTTCGAGCTGGAGGACAGGGACTACATGATGTTAAGTTTCAGCACGTGTCACATGCACGCGTACGTGTACACAGGAACGAAGTTCGAGTTGATACACAATGTTCCTGATTTTGGGGTGGTGGAACGTTGGTCCACCATTAGGCACAAGGACATCTTATTTTTCCTAGCTTCTGGACCTAATTTATGTGGAAGAGGCTCTGCGAACCTGTGGAAACTGGAGAACAATACGTTCACGGTGTGTTGATCACATTTGAAGACGAAGATTGCAAGATTATATGTATTTATTTTACAGCATGTGTTAGACTTTGGTCAGAATATAAATAGGAATCGGAACACGGTTTTGAGGATGATTAACGAAGAAATGGTAGGAATGAACGAGAGTTTGAAATTTTCGTCTCCGCCAGAAGATTTGAAAATTGTTTTCGATGGAGATCGAATGTTACTAGCCAGAAAGTCTGAGATCTATCAATACAATGTTGATAGTTTTACTGATGATTTGAAGGATGCAAAGCCTGATGTTCTGAAGTTCAAGGCTGGGTTACTGCAGAAGGAGATGATACTGTACTACGACGAAGAAATTAGCAAAGATATATTTGTGAGTTTACGTTTCGAAATCTCATAATGGCCATACTAACATCTTCTCGTTTCAGATTTATAAGAATAGTGAGACAAAAAGAAAGGTGTTCCAAACTATAAAGACACATAGACCCACATACTTCACTGTACTCAATTTCGAAGGAAACATCGAAACACTGTTAATCTTTATCGAAAACAGAATGTATCTCCGAATCTACGAATATAAAGGTATCAACAAAAATCTATATTCTTATCTTCAAACTTCATTCGTACTCTTTGTAGGTATACAAGGCTTCCTGTATAGAGACAGCATAAGAATGGACGTGGACAAAATATTCACCCTAAAAATCAGGAAATATGCGAACGTAGTAAAACGATATTGTCTCGCATTAGTTCACGGTAATCGTCTAACGATTATAGAAGCAGACATGTACGGGGAGAAATTAGACATGGAGTTGTCCTGTCCTAGAGTTTAGGACATTAAAGAACAAGTTAAAGTTTGTTAGTTATTTATAATCAATTATTGTACATATTTGTAATGAAATACATTCGAAGCACTGATAATTACAGCTATACACGTTACACAAGGCTATCGATTTTAATAAGTACCCCCGGACCTTTTCGCTTTGTAAAAAGCGATAATCTCCTCGTCGATCTCCGGATCGCCAGTTAGAGGCAAATCTTTAAAATATTTCTCGTCGTGATTCGTAGCTTCATTGACTTCCTTCATAATTTTCGTCCGCTCAAACACGCGTTTTTCTGGATAATCGACCGCGAAACTGGAAATACTAGTTCTCTTTTCGCTCGTTTTACTTCTGTTGTCTATCTTATCAGAGGAACACATTCTCGAATGCTCGTGACTTTCTTTTGCCTCATTTTCCAGCTCGTTTCTATGTGGGTTTAAAGCGATATCGATGTCTCGTAAATTGGCACCGACAGATTTTGTTACATGATCGATATTTTCTCTCTTTCTTAACTCTTCTTTTCTCTCGGGTACTCTTGATTCTAATTTCAAATCAATCTTGGTATCTTGCTTAGAATTTATTTTAGAACTATCCTGTTTTATCCGAGACACTTTACACTCCATAGAATCAATTTTAGGCGTGTTTTGTGTCTCACTGGTCAAATTTTCAATCATGGAAGCTTTGGGAACGTTGAAGTTTAAAAATCGTTGATAGAACGGTGTGTCTTTTGTATCTAAAATTTCTATTCTCTCCGTTTCCGTTCGAGCACTCGACTCTGTATTTTGCTTTACTTCGATGGACTTCTTTTTGGGAGCCTCAATCTCCCTCTTTGCTTTCTCTCGTTCCTTTTTGCGGAAAGTTTGCTGACTCGGTTCGTCGGTCTCGGTTGAATTATTCAGAGTCAAGTTGATAACGTTGCAAGGTAAATTCGATCTCGAGAAATCGGAAATTGATCTGATCGGAAACTGATCATCAGCAGTTTCGGTATCAATACTTTGATCCAAACTGCACCTCGAATATTTTGGCAACAATTTAACTTTGGGCCTCGGTTTCGGTTTCTTTAAAATAACGCTATTCAGAAATTTATCAATGGCAGATATTTTGCCATCTGTTTCGGTTGATGCTGAAATTTATTTTATTAAAATAAAATATCTAGCTTGTAGAATTAACATGGTCTTACGGGGATCTTTAAGTCCATTGCATTCCACGTTTAATTTAATTTTATCAACATTTGAGTGGGTGTTTGAACTGTCAGTCACTTTTAGGTCCCTCAAATTTTGTTCTATTGATCCTAAAAATTCAATGAGATATTATTCAATAAAGAGGGAAGGTACTTATGGATACTTGAGTGTTTACAGTAACCTTCTTTCCCCTTCTGCTCCTTCTTCATCAAATCGATCAACAATGCTACTTAGAGATCAGAAAAATAAAGAGTAGGAGAGTAAAAGTCGACAAAAATAAAACAATATTGCATAAATAGGATACAAATTTCCTTGTCCCTCTGAATAACCAGATCCTTATAATACTCCAGCTTCTTCAAACAATCGTTCGGATCTTTCTTCAACTTGAAGACTCTCCTAAAACTCTCGAAACAATACTCAATTTTCTTGACATTGTTACCCACTTCAACTTGACCGTCCGATTCTAAAAAGTTTCTGATTTGCGAGTCAAGACTTCGCTTATCTTCGGCGGTAAGCTCTTCCGTTCTCTATTAGCAGTAAAATCGATTAAAACTTCAGATTCTGTAATTAAAGCACCAAGAAATTTACAGTTTCCTTCGTCATTTCCTTAATCTGTTGTCTCAGCTTCTCGTTTTCCAGTCTTAATAAAGCGTTCTCGCTGTGGACGTCCTTTTCCAGGACCAGTTTCACGTCGTTTCTGATCAGAGCTACCCTCTGGGCGAATCTACAGGTGGACAGTGTCTCCTGATGTTCATAAAATGTTTGCAAATTAAAAGGTAAAAGGGTGGGTAGGGAAATAGGCACCTCTAGATTGTAGGAGGCAATGCTCATGGTAGCTAACATCGTGGTCAAACAGTTTCCTCCTAGACTGTCTCTCAGGATCGATGTTAACAGCGAATTCCTAAAAATCAAATAGCATAGTCAGAAAAAGGAATGGAACTCTTCACTTTCTAATTAAAAAAAGCACCTATTGTATTTGAAACTGTTTTTGAGTCTGATATTGAAAGATTTTGTAAGAGAATACTATACAACGTAATAACTTAGTATAATAAAAGTAAAGTTGACATAATGATATAAAAATATTAACATAATAGAAAGTTACATTGCTATCAGATAAATATCCACATTACATCAACGGGCACTTTATAGCCGACTCACTTGTGACAACATAACGGTCTATCGTATCAAGTAAACAGTAAACACGGGATTACTAAGCGTATGTTCATAACGAAAGTAATTTAATACAATGACTAGTAGAACCATGTAGTGAATGAATAGTTACGGGTTCCTGAATTTAGCACCTGTATGGAATGTGACCCGCGCTCTCCTGACCCAGACACACTATGACTTGTTCCAGGTAATGTAGGCTCAGGTTAATGTGCTTCGCCTCGGTTAGAATGGTGCCGCTTATCGAGCATTTGTAGACTCGCTCGGACCTACGAAGAGATCTCGTTGAAAAATCGGGTACCGTTACGAAATTTCGCCACCATGGTCGCAGATGGCGATGAGAAAGCACGCGATGGAACGTGCGGGAAAAATTCTCGACAAGTGGGTCGCGTGATGCAATTGCAGCCAATTCGGATGTTAATGATAAGATTTATGTCACCATTTTATTCCTTTACATATTTTAACTCAACTGAATTTACACTTTGAAGCACCGTTTGAATACGGTCAGAAAAATTCAAACAAATGACATTTAGTTAATTACTAAAAATGTAGTTTCAGTAGTTAGTATTTAAATATTCGAAAATATCTTTTGAAAATAAAATTGAATTAAAATGGTCTATGATCTCAGGATAATAGGTTGTATTTTCTAAACAATTACATATATTTGAACAAAAGTTAAAAGTGATGAAAGGATTAATAGCTCGATATGGTTAGCTGCTGAGGTCAGTACAGCGGTTAGCCTAAGTTAGGAGCTGATACCTTCAGTCGATCAAAGCGGGAGTATACGAACCCAGCTAGATCTACCAGGTGTATTTTCGCTCGCTTGTACTCGTCAGCGCCGAACTTCTTCGTGCAAACTACGATGGTAAAGACGCAGTGTGATCTTGATGACTCTGGGTTCATCGGAGTTTCGACAGTAACCCTTCCAATTAATTAATGTTATTAAACGTATGTTTTAATGTAATGAAAGTCATGTATATGTTTTCTCTTAGGTTCTAAACGTATATCCTATGCGAATAAGAAATAAACATCGCAGAATATAGCGACCGCCACTTCCGCTTGAAAGTCTGCAGTTCGAAAAAAAGCTTGAAAGGGTTAAATTACTCTGCAAACTGGTCTGTCACGACCACGCATGTCCGCAGGTTTTTCCTCGAGACAACAATACGAGCATGCATTGCAAATTATCTCACCGATTGCTGTCGCCCACCATAAGTAGCTCGAAAGCGTCCTCCGCGCTTCCAACGCAGTGGAAGGTCAGATTCTTCAGGTGTAATCGACCAATTTCGTCTTCCTGGACAACTACTCGTCTAGAAACACGTTAGAAGGGCCTTCATTAATTAATCGAGTTACATCACGACGTCAATAATTTCCCTCGTCCCATAAAACCTACCATTACCTCTATGATAGCGGATTAACCGAGCTTCCGCTGTTAGCACTGAACAGTATGTAAACTATCAATTAAGACTTTTTAAAGAGACTGCTTAACCGATGCGAACGAGGAAATGTTTCGAATATTTCTTCTTTATCAAATATTACCATCAATTACGTAATTGATACACTTTTCAAAAATATTACGAAAACTTCGATTAGGTAACGTTTTAATTACAAGTAACTGTACAAGCTGCACTTTTTTTCCGTGTAGAAATAGGTTCGCCATTTACGACAGACTTACGGTAAATCCTCCAATCTGGTAACCGGGACTTCTCGTTGTTGCTTCCGATCCAACAGGTCGTAGCCATTCTCGTTGTAAATCTCCAGATAAGCAACCTCGACCGAGTATACGTTTTCTGGCCGCTGCGGAGAAGGGCACTGTACCAATTCTGTTATCACACTTAACAGTAATGGTACCTTTTGAATCGTCTCGAAGAGGTACAGTAGGGTTCTGGGTAAGATTCCGAGGTGCTCGACGCTCTCCCGTCTTCCGGTTATGGAGTACGTCTTTCCACTAGCTGTCTGCAAAGTTCATCTCGAAATTACATCTTTATTTGTCATATATAAATTCATGTATCCGTTATACTGCCATGTGTTACATCTATCATCCTAACGTACTGTAATCTAGTCGCTGTATCAAAGCTTTTGATGTTATCAAAACATTTCACTAATGAGTGAAATTTTAGTGAAATTAGGAATATTACTAATTTCATGGCAATATAATTGGAGCGTACCGTACGAGTCGTTTACCTGTCCATAGGCGAAAATGGTGCCGTTGTAGCCATCGAGGGCACTTTAATAAACGAAATCTGAATGAACGATCGTGAATTATATTCTCATTAATTAACGAACGATACGATTCCTTTTACCTTTCCACCACGGGTTGAGCAACGGTCTTGAACACGTCTTCCTGCGTAGTGGATTCCTCGAATATCCGATAGAAACTGAAAGTAGTGTCCGATTCGCATCTATGAAAGCTAAATATTAATTTTGCTATCTCACGAGAAATTCCATGATTCCGCTCGGTTGTCGGGGTACTCTTTCGCTTTTTGGCTCGGTGTAACCAGAAACAAGAAATCTTCCTCCAAGTTTTCTTTGGGACGATGATGGATTTGGTAATTCTTTTCGAAAGAATATACGCGATGAAAAATCGAGGTTAGAATTGAATATTTGACTATGTACCAGTATGTTCTTCCTATTCTTCTCGGGTTTCACTCTGGCGTACACTTTTATGGCATTTTTCACCATTTTTGTAACCTTCCTTATGGTACCTTGAGGTTACTAATCGATTCTGTCAATCGATTTTCTTTCTGTATGATTTTATAACTTTAATCGATATTCGGCTATTTGACGAATTCAAGAAAAGTGGTCTGTTATATTCTCACTAAAAATGTTAGCATTCAACCTCCTATAGAACGTGATAGGTTTAAATATATTTTGAACCTATGGTATACTCAATTCTGTTGCTTCTAATCTGACCCAATAAAATCCTGTCTCTTCATGCATGCTAATTCAGACGATAAAGCATCAACAAAGTGAACAGTAAATCGACGTAATCAACCCTTTCATCGCGAAGTGCCTGTGAACGATTATTCGAAACAAACCTAAAAGTTTGAATGTCAATTGAACCATTCAGCATGATAAAAGCAAGCGTCCGATAAGAAGGCACGAAGAAAAATTTGTGACAATGGTGTTAACGTTGCGACGAAGCGAGGAACACGATACGAAAAGTATCGAAGTTCCAAAGGAAAAGAAAAAGTCTATTTCCTCCCTCTCGACATCTCGATATCTCGCGGAGAGCGCTGTACTCGGCCGACTTCGATTGATCGATCCACCCTCCGCGATAGAAGAGGCGGAGGAGAGCGAGAGGTCGTGGTCGCCTAGGTGACGACGTCGTCGACGTCGCGACGTCGGCGCAGTGCGTCGTCGTGTTAGGAGAACCACACCGGGTCGTCGGTCTACCCGATGGCAAGCCAGTGTCCCGACTTTTCTCGGCTCTCGTGCTGTTCCTCGTGCTCGTATCGACGCCAGCGTCGCGACGACTGAACTCGTTTCCATCGCGATGTTTATTCATGCTCGCCCTTTGTCGTTCATTTGATTGTTACGCAATCAATCGAGTTCCAGTCTCATGGAAGTTTCTAGCTCTGAACTGTGTACGATGTGAACCTAACCAACGCCTATCCACAACGGGCATTCGACCATCGTAATTTTCACTCCCGTTTCGAAGACTGCGGGGGAGAGGTTCATTCAGGGGTTGATCGCGTGACGTCTAGACATTCCTACGATCTTCAGGATCCTCTATTTTCTTTTTGGAGACTCTCGAAGAGGACACGGGGTTGAAGGAGACCAAGGGTCCACCCCCGTTACTCTCCTACTTTCATTTACACTACATTTGACGTATAACATTAATTTCTGGCTATGTCACATTAAGTGGATATTCATTTGGATACGTGAAATCCTGAAGGGGTAACCATCGTGATTCTAATCGATGAAGTCTTATATCTGTACTCGAAAGACAATTTTGACAATATTCAAAAAGATTTGTCCTCGAAATTGAAGAGATCAAGTGCCATCGTCAACGCCTATCTGCAAGTCGCCTATCTGCAATTTGATCGTTGTGATTTTAATTATTGAGGAGACAGGAATAATCGAGGTTGGTTGTCAACAAGATCGTGTGGCATTGGATAGGAAGCATGACCGCCAAGCTGAAGTGCATCGCCGCGTGAGAAGTTACCGGGACATGTGCCTTTTGCTCTTCTATTGATCGCCGCGTCCCGACGCGACCACCGGATCCTGACGTCTCGGGATCGCGACCTACGAGAGACGGTAAGTTTCTGGTTCTCCATCGAACGTGTCCTACTTGCTATCTAGACCTACCAAAAATAAACTATAATTTCGATATAGCTTCAAAACCATTTTCCAATAAATTCTAGAATCTAACCCCTGACAGGTTGAGTATTTCCACGTTGACGTTAAATATTTATCGTGCCTATATAGATTTAAGTCATGCGACATATAGGTTTAGGTCGTATATGTGACATACAATTCCAATTTCGTACAGTATAGTGGAGTTTAGAACTGTTAAATGTTAAATGTGAGTATGTGACATATAGGTTTATGTCATATTCATAGTATTTTTGGATCATTCACTTCCAGTTCTACAGCAATCGCCATTAACCGAGGTTAATGATGTTAGGAATTTTGAAATGCATTATGGATAATCGATACATGTATCGGCAATAGTATTGCGAATCCTTCAAATTCGTAACGCATTCGTAACTCGTAAAACTTGCATGACGGATCAGGGAATCTGTGTCAACGGTCTGCACGAAGACGAATTGACATCGAGTGTCGTGGAGCAGCGTAATACATAGAATTATCCCGCTTTCCAGCTTGATTTATCGACTCATCATCCACTTATGAACCATCGTTCGATATATTTACCCGCACGCGTTAGCCGGCATTGTCCGAGACAATGTTACAACGTCGTTACGGGATAACGTGGTTTATTCAGCAAAACGCGAATCGCAAACACGTGCGTTTGTAGTTCCATATCACGGGGCGAATGTGTATATATCGAAACGGTGCTTCGAGTTCAAGTTGGCCGGAGAAAGTCGTAAATTTAGAACTCGAACCGATGGGAGAGCAGTAGGGTGATTTAAAACGACGCTTAGCGAGGCCGGCACCGACATTCGAGCCACGATTATAGTCGTTACATCAATCAGGACCAACGAATGGACGTATAATCTCGGTAATAAGAATCGAAGGTTGCTACATACAATTCTAAGCGGTTTACTGATTGCAAATCAGAACTTCTTCGAAAAAGAGGAACAGTGTTCGTGAAATGACTGGTCATTTCCCTAGATGTTCAAATGTTACCTAAAGGGAATGATTTTCATTACGCAAGCACATCACTAGTTTGTGTACATTACCGGTAACTGCCCTGGCTTTCTCTATTTCATGACACTTTCGATTTGAAAGGGAAGTTATGTCTCTATCGTGCGTTAACCACTGCGATTACACGATTAGCTACCGATAGTGTCTGGAGAAGTAGCAAGGTTCGAGCAATTTTCATTAACGGGTTACAAGGAATTTCCATTGTGCTCGGTGTCGAACACGCACAGTCAATTAACGCTTTCTTTTAATTTGCTCTTTCGCAAATTGTGCTGAATTACACCCTTTCGCTGCAGTCTTGTGAATTAACTTTCGAGAAATATTGGATATCGAAAATATTTGTGATAGTGCTTGAGTTTCGAATTCCGTTTTGTTAAACATATCAATCCCGTATATGTTTTAAGGAAAAAGAGCAAGCTATTTAGCATTAACGATTCACGCTGAAAGGTTAAATTCTTCGGAAGATTTTCACATTCCCATTGGCCAACGAGTTGGAAGATTTAGAAAGTATCGAACTACAAAAGCATCATGAATTATAAAAATAAAATTTCCACGTCAATATGAACATTAAGGGTGTTAAAGCTTCGTAACAAAAGCATGTAAAAACAGTTTTTAAAGCGAAATTGCAAAATCCTCCATACGACAGTACCTAAATATCTCTGAAAGGAAAGTATGACAAAATATTGCTTTTTGTCAGACTACTAGAATTATTGTATCAATTTTCCAGAGATCCCAAAAATCAGTTCAGACTTCACCCGAATGGCTAACTTGTTTTTACACCTACTTGGGTGTAAATCATCAGGGAATTTATTAAAAAAAAAATCTTCTATGACGTCCGCCATGAATCGCGGCCTCCTCGTTTTCTTGTCTCTTCGCAATCGCTTCGTTCCACCTTGAAGAGCGATAAAATGTTTTTCCATGACGAATCTCCATCCGTTTTGGTACAGATATCGACTCCGTGGACGACTCGCTGCTAACCCAAATGATAAACAGCGCATTGCAAGAGGGCCCACTGACATTTTCAAATGTCAGTGACTACCTACACGAGTTCTACACGTAGGCCACTCGTTGGCATTGTGTGCGTCGACGCTGTAGAAGGACACCATTGTCCCAGCGGAAATTTTCAGGAAATTAGTTCGAGTTTCCGACGACTCACGTTTCGTATAACAAATTATTGCAGTCGAATTAAATTCCCTGTTTAAAACACGTACCTGGAAGCTGTATTAAAAGATTCTAGAACTGGCACGCTTATGAGAGGAAACACGTGTTACGCGGCTACTGTAAATATTTAGAGGCGGTCTTTGCATAGGGTTTTGTTAGGCTACCAAAACCTTTCCTAGTATTTATTTTCCTGTCCTTTTCGGGATTTCTTTTGCAACACACGAGAACAGGAAGTGACAAATGCTATGTCGAGATAAATAACGCGTGGTGCAAGCATAATTGAAAAGAGAGGGACGTGAAAGGGAGAACCCGTAAGAGTTCGGCCGAAAAGAGATCAGAGGGGAAATTGGGTCGACGTTCGATCGATTAAAAACAACAATAAATTTGGTGGCCACAGCTTCGAGGCTACAGTAATACGCTACACTATTGCAGCGCGTGTGTCCAATTCAAGGTACAGTTAGGTATGCGTTTGATAGCGCGTTCGACTGTGCGATCGTAAAGACCAGTAAAAATCGTAATAAGCGCTCCGTGTACTTCTTCTCCTCGTGTATCGCCATCGTAATTCTCTTCTCACCGTTGGCTACCGTGCACGTTGAAAGTCACATTATAGCCTCGCAGCAAGAACAAACCTCGTCCGGTGGGTAGAAAAAAAGGAAGAAGAACGCAGGAAGATTCTTAAGCGTGAACACGGGGGTTTCTTTCGCAACCTTCCTCGAAAATGCGTTGTTAAATTTATTCGAGCCTTAGAAACTTTCCCTGTGTTCGAAACGGTTTCATCGTGATAATAATTGGTGTTTGCTGCTGATAGAAATTGCAACAAACGATTTGCCTTAAACTTTCGTCACTCTCGTTAGGTCAGCGTTACCACACACGCGTGGAGCCTCGCATAATTGCCGTAACTGTTAAGGGAACAATGGTATCGTGCAACGTTATTGGTAAGCGACTATGGTTCTTGGCCAGTGAAAGTTTCGGCGTTTCCTTCCGAAAACGGAAGGTACAATTTTCACCGGTCGGAATCCGTTGCGCAAATTGGTTAATATTTCTGTGCACTCGTGAATAGAATTCGATCGAATTAAAAATTACAGCGGTAAAAAAGGCAGTGAAACTTTACGATTCACTCTATCGAAGGTTTCGTTACGGTCATTACCAACGATAGCCGCTCTAATTAAAACGATCGACCGTTAATGATCGCGAAACGCCAATGGAAGAAATCGTCGTAACTCTTCCGAGCGAATTTCAAGGGCCTCGAGCGTTGCTCGACCGGTAGGCCTTGGTTTCATTCTAATTTCCGGATGATACGTCGTTTAAAGTTGGAAGATAGCTAGCTCGAGGGCTCTGCCTACCGTGTGCCATTCATCATCGCGGCTCCAATTAAACCACCTCCAGCCTCACCTAGTCACTCGTTAAGGCTGCTTTAAGAGGATTTTCGAGCCACCCATTCTCGTTGTGCATTATGCTGATTGTCCATTCTGAGATTACCGTGTCCCCGTCGCCGGACGACCGAAGAAAGCTGAATTTCCTGCTCTAAGCGACAATGTTGCTTTCGGTTATCCGACAGGTTGACAGAATCCATTTTCTGGATATATTAGGTTGTTGCAGCGTTAGAAAGTATACTTGGAATGCACATAGGAAGTTAATGTCATAAAGTCCTATACCCACAATCTAGCACATCGTACCTAACCCGAGTGTTCCGGTAAATTCCAGGGCGCAAACTAGGCTAAACTGCATTTTACTTTCAAACTTTTAAATATATGCAAATGTTTTGGTGTGGTTCGTACAAAAGTCGCAACGGTAGAAATGGTATAGTAGGTACAACCGATCGAACACGTAGTAGGCTTCTTTTAGGTTGGCTACGAGCGAGACGAGTCAATAACTATCGAACGATAAACCGCTGTCTTCTAATCAACGTTCGTCCAGCCATTCGTTAGCGAAACTGCGCGATAAAATCGATAGGCCTGCATCCCGACAAGAGCAAAGAGCGCCATGTGGGCTATCGGGCACAGCTGTCAGCTCCCTGCTCGAGTGTATGTATCGTCGTACGCCCTTAAGCTCCGTTCATAATATCGAGTGTGCTACACATCACTTTATTGTCGGAAACACTGTCAGCGGCGGTGTGAAATTCTATATCGATGAATATTCAGCTTGACTTTCACAATGGGGAGATCTTCCACGTTAAATGCAGTTTTAAAACTGTTCCTATTGTTCCCGTCTTTTTGAGAAACTAACATGCTAAATTATAACTTCTAAATTATTCCGGACTTAATCGATTAGTCTCTATTTCCAACGTCACGTTACCTCCATATCTCGAGAGAATCACCAGAGGTTAAGGTCGTCGGGTAATGGTCTCGTGACTTATTCAGAGATATCGATCCTGGAAGTAGCTCTCGATGGTCGTGTGAACGCGCCCTTAAGATGGACCATAGCACCTAACCATAGCATAATAGCCTCAGTGTTCCTTCGGAAGGTTTGCACGACGTCTGCCAAAATATTGTAGTCGAGGCTGTCCCCTGCAAAACTTGCAGTCTTTCAGAAGGCGAGACAATGACGTCATTGAAAGGAAAGGGGCACGATAAGGAGCACGAAGGCGGTGCGGAGGTGGGATATTAAAATCCTGATTCATACCACCCCGGCCACGGAACGAGAAATACTGCAGCTGTCCTTTGATAAACAGGAATTTCTGTTTCTATCCGTGTATAATCATCCGGCGAATGCAAACAAGAATACGGAATCTTTTATTAGCCTGGTGCATAGTTGACGACGGATTCAAGCGTATGATGTCATGCTCGCGTTAAAAATAAATTAATCGGAAACTCTAGAAACACGGAGAAAAACCTTTGCGTTTCGAAGACTTGGACACGGCTAATCTCCTCGACAAACACCCTGGAAGGTGCGAAACGTGTGCAGACTACTCGAGACGAAACAATGAGTCACGTGAACGAGAAATCGATGGCAAGAAACACGGTGCTTGACTTCTCGAGTTGCACTCACGGTCCTAGGTTGCAATAACAACGACAAGGTCTTCTTTTTTCGCTAAACGTTCCAGGTAATTCCATCAACAAGTAAGAAGCTTCAAGATTTTTCATGCTGTTCTTGATGCTTAACCTCTGCAGAGTTCAGCACGATCAAACTATCATTTTTAAAGTATAATTGTAATCACTGGAACTTTAGGGATATGAACTGTGAGACATAACAAAATCGTTTAGCATTTGCATTGAAGTTTATTAGCATCTTTCGGAGACTCGTCCAACACATTTTGTCACAGGAAGTCTTTTAACAAATTGAAACAATTCGAAACGTCTCCGGTGACCGGACTGTTCATTCCTTTGAAAATGTCTCCTCTTTGTTCCGCGGAGTAGATTCCGTTTCCCTGAGGATCTCATCCGCCAGGTCGGACTTTCTCGGAAAGGATCGACGCATCCCTTTATGGAATGTTCATTTGGTCGCATTGCCATTTCAGCGGACCAACCGACAACCCTTGTTAGGAGAAACTGGCATCAAGGACACCGCTAGTCTCGCCTGTTACTTCGTTTAGCCTCGTTCAAAGTTAACCTTCTTGCTGCGGTCGATAAAGATATCCACGTGATCGTTTCTTTTCTCTCTTGAGGTTTCGAAGTTGTGGAAACAATTGTGTGTCTGTGTACTTATACGTGGCCGGGGACGAGTCACGGGGCTTTTTTTTGGGACGAGTCCCTTAATAAGGTTGTCAAGGTTGCTTTAATTCTTGGGAGAAGAAAGGACGAAGTTTCTTAACCCATCTCGGTTGTGTAACAGGTATAAATCGGTTGAAGTATAATTCATTTAATATTTTGTTCGACAATCTCTTGGAAGGATAACAGAGATCTGTAACTTTCTAAAGTCCAATTATTTCAATTAGCTATGTAAATGTCTATTAAAAATCACTTTTTCTCCGTCGTTCGAATGCGATTAAAATCATGAGTAATTAGTTTCGACAAAGGCGTAAGCCGAGCGAAACTTTCGACTTTGGATTCGGTCACGCTTTTCATTAGAACGCAGTCTCGTTAAGCGAAAGTGTCGGATCCTTTGAATCCAAAAGGCGTTTCTTTCCGTTTCGTTCCGTGTCACAGCATCGTGTCCCGTTCCTCGACGAAATCACGACCGTCACGGCTCCTGTCCCTAATTGTCGTCAATTGCCGCCAATTGTCCGACCCCTCCTGCAATTTGCAGCTAGGTCGCGCGTCATCGCCGCTCGTCGCGCAAAATCGTTATGCACGCGCTGCGTGTTCGTTCGCGAACAATTAACCATAGCGATACTTGTTCGCGTGTGTACGGTTATGATAATGCACTTTGGTTTCCTTTCTACACGCTGCAAATTGCTACATCGTATTTCCAAACACATTTCAAAAAAAATTTATGTATCGAGATATAAAACGCAGTTGCACGTTAGAATGACTAGCTGCCGACGTTTATTATATCTATGAGAGCAACATTTTTGAGACACCCTGTAGTTGCTGGCACGAAAGGACGCGCCCAAAAAGCGTGGCTGGCTTGTTCCTAATAAACCATGAAACGATTCTAATTACCACGTTGCTATGGGGCAGCAGCGTTGCGAACGTGGGGTGTGGTGGTGCATCAAATTAGCATTGCATTTCCGGTGCAAAATCGAGTAAAGCGAAAATAGTTCCATTTTAATTTTTAGCGACGTTTACAATATACTTTTAATTTCAGTTTGCTGTTCCCAAATATATCTTCAGTTTGCATTGTGCATTGTACTCGATATTACCACTCCACATTGTTTTATATCGTGATTATCTTAGCTCGCTTTCTAGTTCGCAACCTCACACATGGAACCCCATGAAACAATGTCACGAAGTCGATCATGGAAAGCATGCATCAACGCGTATGCATTATGCATCTCCCGGAACCGCCCTAATCGCTTCGACGTTGCTGCCCTCGGCGTTCCTTT
Organism: Megachile willughbiella; assembly: GCA_945859595.2. Classification (NCBI taxonomy): domain Eukaryota; kingdom Metazoa; phylum Arthropoda; class Insecta; order Hymenoptera; family Megachilidae; genus Megachile; species Megachile willughbiella. Next base: position 9,964,915 of record OX243807.1, read on the forward strand.
CCCTCGAGCACTACGTGCACGCATCGTCACGCAAATTACATCTTGCACCACGTCTCCACGCAATCCCTATGCTCGCTCCATTTACCATTTTCCAGTTACGATGTCCGCAAACACTTAAAACGCCCAAGAACGATCATTGATAATAAAACGCTAATAACAATCAGGACATAAAATACAAAGGCAATTACCGAATATCTTGCAGCGTTACTAACGCTGCACGTATATCTCTACAATTATGTGTGCATCTTCTAACACCTGATCTAAATAATGTATAATACATGTTGCATTGCAACATACATTTCAGAGTTTTTGCTGCAATAAGAACTCCCCTACAATAGTTTCAAAACATATCAGTAGTGACATATGAAGTTGTAGAACAGCAACATATGTGAAATATGCACTCTTCTGAATTGCATCATTACCTAATAATAATATATGTAATTAGGTCTCATTATTTTTTCACTTTTATAAAAATGATTTAAGAACTAAGGTACATCCGATCGGTGATGAAGAGATGTTGAAGATGATTTCATAATTCTGTAGAAGTTTCGAAACGTAGGCCTAACGTCGAGGAGCCGAAGGAAAGGAAAAAGCGTAGAAAGAAAGAAAAGGGAAACAGGGTCGAAATTGGTACGGGTAAAGTGGCAAGGTGGAGGGGACTGACAGATGTTTGGTCCATGGCACGAGGGCTCCAGTCCCCCATGGGGTGTCGTGCCATAAACTACCCTCTGGCAGCGATTCTCTTTCGTGCAGGCAGTAGCTGGACGGTAAACTCGACGACAATGGCCTTCTCTGCTTCCGTCCCTTGTGAGCCGGCCTTAAGGGCCACGTGACACACGGGAACACGCATTTTCACGCATACACGCCGACCCGCACACAAAGGCTCGCTGAATTCGCCCCGGAGACTCCTTCGAGCCGTATCGTGGCTCGCCTTTTGCCACGTGCGCGTTCTTCGATGCTGGAAGACGCGCGAGATCCGAGAATCCCCAGATTCCGTATTTCACTGTGAATCATCCGTGTGTTCGCGAGTTGTGATCTTTACGTGCTGTTCCTGTTGCAACGACAACACGATTTTACGACTGCAAATTCGGGGATTTGACTATCGATCGTTGCTCTACACAGGGGTTCTTGAAGAATATTTAATGACTATTTTTGAACCGGTGCATCTTGGAGCTGTCGATTGAAGATTAAAAACGACATCTATAGGAGTGTGCAGAAATATTTCAGTGTTACTCCAAATCGGAGCGTTAGGCGTTTGTGACGAAATATCAATTTGAAGGTGGAATATTCGACACTCCATTTCGAGTGCACTAGATTTGGATGTGCCTGTTGTCATGAACGTCCACTGTGCAAAATTGACGTGTAGATAAGTGTGCTAAGTGAACTTTAATGGTATAATAGTTGGTGATCAGGAATATAGGAAGTGACATGCCATAGAAGTTTGATTTCAATAAATGGATTGCACAGGATTAGAACCGATGAGATACGTGTTGCACGCGACAGTTGAGCAGCAGCCCTTGTGACTCGTAAGTGTGAACTGCCTTTGTCGGCAATCTCTTAGTACGAATTTAACCGCGTTAAGTAGCCGGTACAATTGGCTGGAGGATGTGGATCATTTTTTCATCGACCACATATGAAAAGTTATGATTCGGCGTGAACAGGAAGGATGAATATTGTTAGGCATTATGGGTTAATTAGACAATGAATATAAGTAACTTTGTATTGAATTGTTGGTCAATTGTTTTATTTCTCGATTTATCTTACGCGTGACGCAGTCGTGCCAAGCACCGATCTTTCCGGAAGTGTAAAGTCACCGATCGGTATCTAACGTCATCGAGTTTCATGATGCTGTCATACAGGAAAATACCGCAAGTTGGACGCAATAGACTCGGTTTCAGCGTATCCGATCGATGTATCGAGATCCTCTCGGCAGGTATCGAAACATCGACCGTTAAACACGTGCTACACGCTCCACGTGGAATTTCGTCGTATGTTTTTCACAGCCACATTTTACGTAACTAGGAAGATGTTAATTAATGATCCCGCGCGAGGATTTACCTTTTATAAACACTCACGGAAAAGGAAAGTGACACGATCGAATTTTACGCAGGAAATTACGATACACACGCTTGATTAATTCCTGTTCTTGAGTTATGAACGCGAGTTTCCCCTAGAGACTGTTACGAAAATCACCACTGGGACATCGTTTAACATTTAAACGTCTTCCGCAGCGTCGAGTTACGAAACGAGTCGAAGGAATTCCGGTATTCCTGGAAAAAGTTTCTATCGCGTTTGCCAAAGAAATTATAAGTCGGTGTTTGCTGCAATTCGAAATTCCGATAATTCCGTTTCGGTGAAATCAATAATTCAAACATTCTCGAACGAAGTTAAAATTCACAGGAGTAGTGAAGCAGTCGGGGTTGAAAGTAAGATAAGACCAATGGACTGTTATCCGTTTATTTCCAAATAGAATCGGGGTATTAAGATGGTTAATGGGTTAATCCATCACCCAGGGCTTCGTCAATTAGGGACACGTTCCCGTTTCAGGGAATGGACGCGGAAAGTACAAGTTGCAGGTTGTCTAAACCACTTTCTTCACCCACGTCAAGGTTAGAGAGCAGCGGATATTTAACGTCACTTTTGCTTTTGCCTTTTGATTTCTGAAGTTATCCGAAAACTGGTTCTCTTTAACAGGTTGTGTTATTTTGCTCAAACGGACATTAGAGAAACAGGCTCGATTTCTGACCGATACACAGATTAGATCTTGTGATCGGCGTTTTGAGGTCGTTGAGCGGCTTGGAAAGGGGCTACGATTTTTATCGGTGAAACATGAAATGGCGGAGCAAAAAGTTGAACGTGTGGGCTTTTATTGGCGCTTCTAACGCGAGTCATTAGACTGCGGATGTTTATGCAATTATAACGTTTTTCAGTACGCGGCAATTAGTATCGGTCAAGAACTTGAAATAACATTTGCAGGTCACTCGAACAGAAATTCTCCGCGCTGCAAGCAAAAAGGTTATAACTGCAAAAAGCATAATAAAATGAAGCGTAATGATAGAGCTTAGAAAGGAGACAGTAAAAAATGTGAGTGCGTAAAAAGCATCAAGTCCTGCGCAACTACCGGGACAAAATTGATTATTTGTAAAAGCTATATTTTCTAAATTCACGCGCGATTAAAACACATTTTGATCCTACTCTCACTTCCCCACTTCGCGAGGATATCCTCATAAACATCCACATTAGACAGCATGGCTAACCATTAAATCCACATGTCAGTGAATATTAATAGGATCAAGTTCTTGCCGTAGTTTATCGCCGTCATTAATGCGAACATAATTGGAGAAACGTACCGAGATATAAACTCTTAGACGAGAGATGTTTGTCTATTAACCATTAATATATTCCTTCCACTTTATTCTCCAGATTCGACGCTAGATTTTCAAGCAACAGGGACAAAATTTCAGGCTAATAAATTACACTAATTGCTACCGCGCTTCGGAAGCTGGTAATTGACTGGTAATTGAGTCGAACGAGGCCATAAATCACGTGTCGAATCTAGCTAGATTAACTTCCACGATTTTGTCCTTTCGGAATATTTTAACGCTTCCAGACAAGTTAGACCCCGGCATTATTCACGGGTATCGCTGAGCGATTCAATGGCTATATAACGCGTGGCAACATCTAATGCTCTTCAGGATTTGCGATCTTATCTTAAATTGTTGTTAAAAGACTTGTGGATTTCTTTGATCATAAGTAGCGAGACTAACGGGGCATGTTTATTCGCGAAACGGAGCTACAATTAAACGCAGCGATGCTCGGAAACACGGAAGCGATTCTTTTCGGTGTAAATCGTCGGCTTACCTGCCGCGATAATCACTGGTTGCTAACGAAGCAAAGGTTCTTGTTGCTTCTGCATCGAATAATTCTATATCTCGTTACACGGGGACTTCTAACGGTACACCGATTTCTAATCATTTGTCTGTTGTTTCGAAACCCAATTTCCCGCTTCATTTTCCACGCTTATTTACGATATCAAACAAGAAGAGTCTGCCTTGCACAAAGGATCGGTTAGGGTAAAAAGCCCTCGAGCCGATAACGCTAGATACACTATCGATTTGTCTCGTTAAAGTACCGTAAACTGGACGCCTTTCTTATTTTTTAATCCTCTTAGTAAAGAAATCGCCCGTGAAAAATGCGATGTCGCAAAAAAAGCTGGCACAAGCAATAAGCGATCGCCTTAATGACGGCCTCATCGGAACTTTTTTTTTTCTTTACCGAAGAGGTCCTCTCTCGAAGCCAACAGGAATGCGTTCACAATTTTTCAGCTGTCAGAACGCGGAACAGCCATGAATTTTACTCGTTCCTTCTGTTTTTTCTGCGGCGTTCTGATGTTATCGGATCGATTTATTAGTCACAGGGTGCTGCGTTTCGTCAAATGGGGAAGCTGTTTATCAAATACTGTTTATCAGATACTGCAAACGTTTTCGTGGAATGCAGCTTCCCCTTATTGGAGCTAATGAAAATAAATTTTAAGCTAATTTCGAGCGAACCTAAATTTTATTAACATACAATTTTCCAAATTTTCATTCAAAATTATTTCTACGATAAAGTTGAAGTTGAACTTTATAGAGATTATAATTATAATTGAAAAAATTGCTACGAAAATACGAATCTGTATCACATCCCAGTTGTAGTGTATGTCACGTGACACAAGGGGTTAGAGTCTGGAGTAAGTTCATCCAAAACTCCAATTTCACCTTTTCACTCGAATTTTCGTTATGCAAGCCAACGCAAAAGTAGGACGACCAAGATTGCCAGAGCCAGGATAAAGTTTCGAAATTGGCAAAATCCGCGATTAATCGAGCAAGAACTTTGGCTCCAGTAGTCGAGCCAAGAAGGCAATCAAAGAAACCGATCTGAAAGCTTTCGATTGAAATGTAAATATCGAATTATAAGATGTAACCGGGTTTTCTACGCTGTTCTTTTCTCCCCGTTTCTCTTTCTGGCCATCTCCGAAAATCGTGAACGCGAATAACCGAGGGGCTTGCATCGCGAAAAAGTCTGCGGGATGAAGAGGGCCGAGAAGCGTGCGAGGAATAACGAATGCTTGAACTCGTGCCAAGATCTTCTTCCACGCGGTCATCCTCGTGGGGGAATCCGAAGAAGCGACGGAAGCTCGCGATTGTCCGATAGATTTTCAACGACCGGAGAAATTGTCCGGATCTCGTCGTTAGATCCGTTATCAAAATGCTGGACGCAAAGAAATATCGGGGACGTAAATCTTTGCTTATCTGATCTTGGAGGATTTGTCGGAAAGCCGGTAGAAATCGCAAGACCTACACATAATTTAGATTGTGGTATAGATTTGGGGTTACTGTACACTTTCGTCAAATTTCAAGAATTCACATTTCTGAATATTTGGGTTTATTTACAGTTTCAATAGGATTCGTCGTATTATTTCGAAATCGTGTAATGGATTCGAGGTTATATCGAATTTGAAGAATTCTAAATCCATTGCTATTTGAGTTAACTTTGCAGTATTTTGAGTCTGATGATGGACACGTTCAGCTGTGTACTCGAATGTTCAATACGCAATTTGGATCAAGTCTAATAAAAGTTGCATAATACCAAGTTTGTAATATTGTAGCTGTTATTTGACTGACCTGAATCTGCGAAATGGAAGAGAAAAATGATATCGAAGGGCTAAGATTCGACTAGCTGGCTCAGACTGGCAGCAGTCCAGCTGGGGAGACGTAATCGTACACCGCGCTGGCCCTTGTCATTCGAGTTCCTCTAATTAAATCATGCATTGTCGCGAAGCAGGGATCGATCGCGAATCACTGTAAGGTACCTTCTAAACGGAGATTAATCGCCCTCTTCGAGAAAGCTTGAATTTCACCGAGCTTCGTTTACTTCTTACCGTGGACGAAATCGTCTCCCTGGGTTGTATCGCGGAGTGCTATTATTGATTTCGTCTGGGCCTAAGGGTTTCCGTGCTCCACCCACGAGTCCCCAACTTCGTGTATGCCGTGTGACTCATTGGTAAGATTCAGCCGTGAATTAGAAGCGCGAGGAAAATTTAGCCGAAGTTAGGCTACCGGGGAGTCCGTGATGATTCAAAGTGGATTGGGTGACAATGACGATGCGGCGCACGAAACCACGAATATACTGGTTCCTTGGGGATCAAGCGATTATTGCCTTCGGAAAGGATCTTGTCGAGATAGAAAGTCGCGAGATAATTGAAAAGTCAAGACCCTCAGGAGACTAATTGTAAGAGTGCGTCGACTCTGGACGCCTGGGGTACATGTCACGAGGAAGCAACCCCGTGACTAATCAACGAATTGACCTTATATCTAAGAAAGAGACCACTGCGAATATGAGGGGTTCTGGTCAGATGCTTCTACTTCCACGAACGCGGTAGAAAGCGGGGTTGATAAATGAGAATCTCGTTGCCTACGAATAGAGGCGAGCATCGTTATAATCTTAGCTCCAGAAGAGAAACGAGTTAATTTAGTAACAGACGGTCCGTAAATTCATCTTTTCCCACGGGACTCGTCGCCAGTGGCTGTGGCACGCAGGTCCGGCAACACGCGACGATACGTCGACGACTCCAACGTATTTCGAGTTCGAAAGTAACTCGCCGTAAGCGCGAGTTCCACATTTCCACGGCGGACAAACGATTTATTATCTCGCGGATAGGCGAGCGTAACGAGGAACTCGCACGAACCGGCCGCTTATCAGCGACCGTTCTAATCTTACGGTGCAACCTATCATCGGCTCGATGATCCGCTCGGAAAAAAGGATCGCCTGCTGCTCGGAGTTCACGAGCAGGCCCTCATGCGTGAAATTTCCATCCCAGAAAGCGGCGGCAAAATGCAATGTGAGGAACTGGGAGAAAAAATCGACCTGCTGTGAAAGATAGCCGGGTCGGGTTTATCGTGAGGGGGATAAAAATCGAGGCACACTGACCTACTACGATAGATAAGTGCGAAATGAACTACTCGAACCACTCCTATCTGGAGAATACTCCATGGAGAATATAGACATCTACAAATACGATAAACGGGAATTTAGGGATTTGAAAATTTGGAAACTCTACCTTTCCTAGAGTCTAGAACAACTTTCATCGTAAATCACGAAATCTACATACGCCCTAGCATCGTGCACCTCACGAAACACCCTATCCATTCGTCATTGATAATCGGTGAAATGGTAATGCGATGTCGGAACGACGGCAACGTGGAAACGTTTACCGGTGTTCTAATTTCATTCCAGCTTCAGGCTACAGCCGATTCAACCAGGTAATTAAGAACGGCTCGTTAAATGAAAGTCACGGGCACACCTGACTTTGAAGTTGCCAGTCTTTGAATTTCAAGCCTGTGTTTCTTTTCCGATACCGGTATTTTCTAACGATCTCGTATAGATCATTGGATTTCACCATGTCTCGCAAAGTACCGCGGTTAATTTCTTTATGAGTTATGTTTGGCATATGTTCTGGACGTTTCCGAACGAGTCCAAGAAGCATCATACACGGATTTACGTGCCGTGGAATTGTAATTAAGTTGCCCAGAGGGACACGCGTCACGTAAACAATGCTAATGAAGCGACGGTCACGTAGATCCTCGTAGATCGACCTTTCGGTACGTCCGTCGAATCGAAAATGTGGCTGTATCGGAACCGAGCACCGTTAACAGCGGAGGTAACCACTAAATTTATTCTAAAACGCAGCTTGGGTCAGTGTGCCACGATTTTTGTCGATCGAGTACTACGTGATCCATAGCGATTTCTCGTGATGATCTTTATTCCCTTTTTTACACCTATTAAATTTTTAGCGTTGGTCCCTTATAACATGGAGTCTGACTCACGTTATAGTTCAAATTATAACCTAACCTAAATCGTATTTGCATAAAGATCGAGTTACCAATTGTAATTTGTATAATTTAAGAATAAACCCAAAATGTACCTAACATTTTAACGTTCTTTATTTATTTTAACACTGCAGTAATTAGCTCTGACTGACGCAACTGTTGGAAAACTTGTAGGAAAAATTGTATCAGTCATGATTACATTGCACCATTTTGTCATCTGAATGCAAAATTTAATCAAGAGGTAATTTTTCTTGTCACGGATCACCGGAGGCGATTAATTGAAAATTTTCACGCGTCCAACCGTGTATGACAGTTTCCACCGTGTGCCAGACAACGTGTCGTTTGTCGAACTCGAATTAACAAACGAAACATTAAAGGTTTACCGGAGACTGAGAGACCCTGTTCGAAGGTGGGCGTGCAGACCGTCGCGTGGGCTCATTCAGACGTTATTTCGTTATTCCATTCCCGTTCGTGCCGATTTCGCGGACACGGAGTCCCTGAACGGCCACCTTCGTGGCTTTTCCCGCTCTCTTCGGAATTTTCTGCACGTCTCTTTTGTTCGACAGGACGCCTCGCGGATAAGTTGCTATGAATTGCAGCGTGTCAAACGGACAGTTATGTCTCACAACGCGCTACCGTTAACATCCTTTGCTTTGTAAATTTTTCATGAAACGATTACGTGCGGCAGATCCTTGAACATTTGTTCGCCTTTGTATAATGATTGTCGAAGTATAATACCGCAAATTTAACCTTTCCACAGAGGGACATAAACGATTGAAATTCAGGTATTCAGCTGGGACATCCATTGTTGCGACGGACAATCGGACATTTGTTATTAAGAATATCGACAAGACTCTTACGTAGTTATTTTCGACGAGCTACAAGCGTTACATCGATGTTATCATCGTATGAAATTATCGGACGTGTTCGAAATCGGTTATCGAAACTGAGGATTGAATTCAGAGGATTTCTTTGGTTTTGCAAAAGTTGAACTTTTTGCTCAAACGATGCAGTGTACTCGAGCATGTCCAGCACTCTAAAAGTCAAAAGTCAGACAGAGGCAGAGGCGCAGAGAGAGAAAGGGAGGTCCAACTTAACGGGTCTTCCTCAGTAGGTCGATACGTGCAGTAGTTGACACCGATTAGGACCTCGAAATACGCATGTATCACGGGAACGTTTGTAATCGACACATAATAAAACACGGAAACATCGAATATGTGGGCAAGCCATCCCACAAAGTTCGATACTTCCCACTCAAAGTGCAATATTCATACATCACATAAAATCTGTAGGTTCTTAAAATTGTGAGATGTCTATAAATTTACGTGACAAGTAAATCTTTAAACGTTCGAACTTGAATTTTATATCAATTATGCAAGAGTGTCTTTGACTCTATAAACTTTTATAGGTATTTATGGATACGTTTCTTAATTAATTTCGAATCATTTTATTACGTATTTGAACAGTCAGAGAGATCCATAAAAGTATTCAGCTAAGTTCATTTTTCTGAACGACTATAAAATTTATTATTAAATTACCTTACCGACTACCTTACATGTTTACATACAGTGTATAATACAAGGAAACTGTCGGGATATCAAAGGAGAATTTTTTTATGGCAACCCGGTATATTGCCTATTCCCGCTCCCACAGCTTCCGTGATATAACGAGGATTTACTGTACTGATTTTTGCGTTCGTAATGAGCGTTTATTGCCTCCCATGAATTTGACCAGCCATTATCGAGTGTTGGAGCGCGAGCGTGGCAAATCTTTGGAAAATACACAGTTTCTCCACGCTCAATAGGCGTTAATAGGTTCATTGTGTCGCGACCATTGCACTTTCGATTTCTCTATTTTTCTTCTCAAATTTATGCCTGACACGTGCACGAGCGCCATAACGCATTACAGCTTTTCTTCCTCATCTCTTTTGGCGATATCCGGTGAAGCGTGCGAACACACTTTACAATTTTATATTCACGAGTTTATTTCAATTGCCTTGCGTTCTCAACGATGAAATCGATAGCTTATGTGGATAACAGGGCAAGAAATCTATGCAAGAAAAACTATTAACAAGGCCGTAAAACACCAAATTTAAGAAAGTTTCGTGGAGTTGAAAAACATACATCATTTCCATCGTAACTTTCCTACGAGAGTTAATGTGATTCGGGCAATTCATTTAATTAACGTATCCCCATAAATTCCGACTAATTCTAATTTCCTGAATCTAATGGTTCCAGAGATTTCTTCACGATGATACAACGTGTCTAAATAGCAGCTGGATTTTCAATTTGACCCATCAAATATCAATGACTCGAACATCTGCTGTCTCTAGAGACGTCGATCGCGTCGAGTTTTTCGTGTTCAGGGAAGATCGGAACTTTGTCGCGAGTTAACGAGGACTTAATGGCGTCGCCGTTAATCGATTGGGTCTCGTTCGGCCGTTATCATAGGAATGCGCGTAAATATGCGGGTACTCCCGGTGAAAACGAGCCCAGGAATCCTTCCGCTTCTTCGATCTTCGGCTCGGCACGTTTCCGCGGGCAATTGTCTCTTTGGTTGCAAGTTTACCGGGTTTACGAGCAAGGGTTTACGACTCTTGTATTTTTTCGAAACGCGGAAAAATTGCCGGCATTCTACAGCATACAAATTGAAGGTTCCTTTAATACGCTGTTGAGCGTTAATCATACGTTTATACGTGACATCCGAAGCATTCTGCGAATTTCAAGTATAACTTTGCAGCATTTTATGGTCTCTAAAATTGAATCGTCCTAAATTGTCTATTCCGAGTCACGACAGAACTGTAACATATGACATATGTGAAAATTGTCCAATTCCGCGGACATCTGGTGGAACAGGGGTCAGGTCACAAGAATGAGCATAGTAATGGCGACTGCGGGAACGTCGAACGGTTTCTAAATGGCGGTCGTTAAAAACCGTATAAGAAAGTACCGGTTTGCTCGGGTTCGAATGATTTGGATTTTTCAGAAGTATTCGATACTTTCGCCGTGAAAACGGGTGTTAATTGAGGAAGGTACGATTATCGATGTGGTACGCGATGTACTCGGGTTTAACTCGATTGAAATGTCGCTGGGATCCCGAGGACCACCGCGTCGAAGAATGCCTTCAAGGACGGAGATCGAGTGCGACAGGAACGACGATGAAGCAAGCCCTCCTCCGCCAGGGAAACAGGAAAAAATGTGGTGACGTTCGCGAGTCTCGTTTTACTTGCTGAAAAACCAGTCGACCAGCGGCGAGAAGAGACGAGAATGCATTCCATTGCAAGGCTACTGCCCATCGACCAAACAAGGACGATTTCTTTCCATTCTTCCTAATTCGATCCGGGAACAATGGACCCACCTTTAATCCTTTCGATTTGGTCCGATTATCATGATGATTCAATCGAACACTTTGCACTCGGACACATTCGGTTTAATACACCAATGTGAGATACATATTTTTTAGCTAATTCTATAGAGTTATACATGGGACGTTTGAACAGTGATATGGTCAACAGGGGCAAGTAATAATAAGACATAATAATTTCCAAAAAATTCATGAATCTTTTTAGGTAGAAAATTTCCAGTGCAACGAGTTGAGTGAAGTTTGGCTATTTCCACACGCTATAATTTGGTAGACAGTAAAGGACTCGTGTAGAGTTAGTCTTCTGGTTGAATGCTTCTTAGGGAGAACAAGTTCTGGAGTACAAATCGACGTCCCAAGTTCCTGCAGAACATCATAGGTAAGATATAGCCGAAAAGATATTTTGAGACAGAAGGTACCTAGTTCCACGTTCTAGTCCAAGTTCTACTGAAAACTAACTCCAATAGTTTAACTCTTGTACGTCGATCTTCCGGATCCTTACTATCTATACGATGTTTCGAGACGTAGACAAGAAATTTGAAGGTCCATTGGAAACAGAGGGTGAGTGCAGTTTCACTTCGACCTAAGTTCAAGTATTGAAATGGTCCGAAAATTTTGGAACTCCTCAACCAAATGTCAATTTGATCAAATATTACACGAGATGGTTTTCCACGTTTCGAAAGCACGTGGCTCGTGCAACTCGTGCACGTTCCGGCCGCTTTTTATCCCTCGCCCGTTTAAGTACAATGCACACGCAATCGTTCCTTAAGTGCGAGTACGAAAAGTGTGCGGAAAAGAAGTCGAGATTCCAGGAGAAAACGGTCAGCATTTGCCTGTTTCAAATGCATCGCAAGAGGATTTTTCATGTTTTTTTCTTTCGCACTCGCTTGTTGCCTCCTTGTATGGCTACTTGTTTTTTTCCTCGATTGCACGTTCGAAACTACTTTTCCGTTTGCAACGATTTTGCTCCACTTTGATAGATTCAAATTTTTAAGTTACGATTTCCATGGATTTTGCATGACCCGATTTGTACATCGGCTAAGTAGACTTCAATGTTGCTATCTGGCAGACCGCAGTTAAGGGGACATCTTTAATGGCTCGTAAAATATTTTCCTTCGAATCTCCACATACGTTTGCCGACGAAATTACATATTCGCCTGCATCCTATAAATATTCATTGTTCCGACGACTCGAAAAGCGTCGACTTGCGTAAAATTTGGGTCGCTCACGCCCATTCCGACCGACATCTTCAAATTTCAACATTTCGACAAGTCCTGCATTTTAACACCAAATCAACCAATCCGGTCAAATGTTCCACTAGTTAAATGTGTCACACTTATAAATTACAGAATTTGTGATTCTCTTCAAATCTGCATTACATCAAGACAAAAAATTAATACGTTATACTCCGCTTTTAGTGTTAAATTTCGTACTACATATTTTACAAATATCTTTAGCAATTTTACTGCATAAGTCTACCTTAGTTTTGGAGTTTCAAAGTGCTGTTGTAACATAATTATCTCCAATGTCTCCTTGAATCATCAGTAATCCTACTCTAACCATTCAGCAATGAATTCTAGTTGGTTCATGGTTGTTAGAATAATTTGAACACCCTATTTATCGTTAGTAGCCAAGGGTTTATCAAGATCCTGCCGCGATATATCTTACGTTCGAGCGATTTATCAAGAATAAATTTTAATCGACACCGGAATTACCGAAGGTGAACACGCTGCACTCGTAGCTAAAGGGTCAATATCAAGATGCACTAGCCCTGCAATCGTTTCTTCCTTGTAAGTATCTCGAAACCTGTTCGCTTCCGGTAATGCGACTTGCGAGCATCAAAGACGATATCGGTCGGATGGCCAGGCAAAGATTAAGGTATCCGTGTTGAACAGTTCCCCCCGGAGTACAAGTAGGACCCCCTTCCTACCACGGGCCGGGAGGCCTCGGTGTGCACCTGTGCAGGTTGAGAGGTGTTGTGTTTTCACCTGGCAGTTCAACCTACAATCGCGAGCAAGAAGGTTGGTTCCGTAGCCGCGATCCTCTCACCACGAGATCTCGTTCTGCATACCACATTTTCGTTCGGACAAATCGGATCGATATAAATCCGAGAATGTGACGAGAGATGGTCCGTGACATTAAGATAATTAAGGTCCGATGATATTCGGAGGGAAACTGGATTCGATTTCAATTGTGAAACCGGTGGATTAACTCGATCGGCGGTTTCTTCAATTTCCACGTGATTAGAAGCATTTATGCCGATAACGAAATCGAAGTCCGGTGAAACCAGACTCTCCCTCGATTTACTCTCGTTCGTGATATGAACAAGTGACTGTGAGACTGACGTTTGGTGTAAAGATTCAGAGTCAACATGGACACCGTACTGGAGAAGATGGGCAAGCTGAATTTGGTAATGTTTTTACGATGCTTATCATAAGGAAGGATGTAGACGTAGCGCCACGTGCGTGTTCTGGGCTCGTAACGCGTAATTTTACAAAGTACCGTTTTCCATATCGCAGACTTCTTTGTAGGTGCAAATGTCTGAACAAGTGCTTTGAACTTCTCATCGTTCGGAGAACCGTTCGAAGAGCGTTCGACGTTTCTTGCAGTAAATTAACATCTGATGTTATTAGCATTAGGTCTAAGTTTCCGTTGATCAGTTTTCCTGTGATCGTTCTGCAAACTTTTTCTGTGAACAAACTTCTTGGACGGTGTTCGAGAAATAAAAAAGCTTTAACACCTATTAATGTTTAGTCTTGATAAGACTTTTATTACAACGCGAAAACCACCTGGTTTGCAAATAGATTAGTGCAAACTTGGATTAGATTAAATTTTATTGTAACGAACCAGCTTTCCCTCGTATATTTAAATCTTGAAGATTTGCCGAAGTTTTACCCGCAGCCTGTAATTTCATGCTTGCCAATCATACCCGTTAAAGTTTGCAAACCGGTGTTTACAATTGTAAAAAATTCTCGTGTATCGAGTGCATACTGTTTTTGAAACATCCTGTATATGGTTATCAGGTTTTTTCGCGATTTCTACCAAGTTTAGTCCAGCAACTAGATGTTTATCGATTACCTCGTTACGATCGACTGGTTCAAGCTTGGATCGTTTTCTTTTGCCGGCGGAATCGCCACAGGCTTGTTCGAACAGTTGCATGTTTCAATCTGAAGCTCGAGGTTCGTACAACGGCCAGTTAGCCACCTGCGGTAACCGCTAAATTACTACGAATTATCCATGTGATATTGTCGTGGACATTTTTTCCTCGAAATTACGAAAGAGATCAGGATCAGAAATCCCCGCCTCGCCATTTCTTTCGTGACCATACTCTTTGATAAAATTTGATGAATACAAATTACAGTATTCGAGCTGTAATTGCCATTATTAGATTCTAAAAATAATCTCACGTTATATCCGCGAAGAATTAACATATACCGAGAGAATTTATAACTGCAGATAGAAAAACCTGATTCCAAATTAAATGTCGAAAATGCATTTAATTAAACATCGGTTTAATTATCCTCCAGAATTCGCTCGTATAACTCAGATTTTTTTTATGGAAGTAGATTATGGAAATCGAAGAAAAATTACTGCGATTCCGCTGATTATCGTTAACAATGCAGTCTAGGAGAATGGACCATGAGAATATTCGAAGATAATATTTCTGAGCGAAATTTCCCCGGCAAGATAGAAAATTTCTACAGGGTTCTTCCTGCTCGATTGTTCTTCCCGCGACCGAGCAATTTAACATCTGCATTTATATAATTGCCGGTAAGGAAGTCTCCGTAGAATCCTTTAATTCCCGGCAATTAAACGAATAAATCGCATGTCCGTCTTGGCGGCGTGAACTCGGATGAATTCATATTTTACTCAGGAGGTTCCGTTACACTGGTTCCGTGTAAAACGGACCTCCAGCGATTACTTCTAATTAAAACGCGCGAAATAGAAGTAATTACGCGTAATTGGTGTACGTAAATTGATTAGACGGTCGCTTGTCCGTGATCGAGCACGAGTCAACCATGATTTGCACGTCTAAGGTAGCGCTTTCGTCAAGGTACATTCACCGTCGTTTGCATCCGCAACTAATTACGAATTACAGGACGCTGGAAGAACAGCAGGAAGGAATTCAAACGGTTCCTTGCTCGAATCGCTGAGTACGGGCATTCGCTCGTATCCTTCCTAGGAACTGCCTTAGGCCATTGTCCTTGCATGCTGACCCCAACGATTTCCGATTGCATCAAAGTTTCAAACATTTCAATTTTTTTCATTTATTCTAATAGTGCAACTGTCATTAGCTCCGACTGAAACTGTCGAAAAAATTATAAGTTAAGGTTAACCTCTTGGTGCATCAGTCAGAACTAATCACAGCTACAATATCACAAAGAAAGTTGAAATATCATTTTGATATTATGCAATTGACTATGCAAATTATTGGAGTTGAACTCCAAATTGAGGTCATTTGACCTTGAGTTATTTTGTATTAAAAATTCAAGTTAATTGATCATTTCTGAAGTATAAGTGCATCAGACTAGTTAAAATAGTGCAGCTGTGAAGGAATTCAGACATTTTCAACGATTCGATATATTTTGAGGTTTTAGAACATAGTTAAATTAACTCAAATTAGTTCTGAAACTGTCAGCAACCACGCCCATTCTGAATAACTTGCGTCAAACTCTAAAGCATCGGTGTTCAAATTCACACGAGGTGTTAGATGTCGAAAGCGCCAGCAATAATCGAGTATGGTGAAACGTGTGTAACAATGGTCGATGAAAAATAGGTAAATTATCCAGTTCTCTCTCCATAATGAGTCCCCTCTGATACTCTCACCAAAGATATTCAAGTGAAACTTTATTCGGTCACTGTTATCGATGGCGACCAATCGATGTCTTCCATATCTGGATCGATATTACGAACGTTTAACGTAGAAGAATGGATCCACGTTACTTTCTCCGCATTCTTTACAGAATTTTGACCCAGAGTCTCGTTTCGTAAACGAGATAAGAGCAATCTAAATTATCATCAATTATAAATTAGGAATTCCTAGTTTATTAAACCATAATGAAACTAATAGTATCCTTTCGTCAAGAAATAATTTATTAATTGCAGATATTACACAACTCTATTACTCATTTTTTCTATTCGTAATCGGTACATTTTAAAACCTTGATAGCAGTACATATATTTCTCGACGTGATTGGTCGATTTTCGACGTGTATACGTCGTGCGGGCTAAATACCGAAGTTACGTGGTTAGTATAAATTATCGCGGTACTCTCGCGTACATATCGGTGCTCATTTAAAAAGGAAAGTCCAGAAATATCTACGCTGGTCGTAGATCGATCATCGAAGCTGTTAAACGAACGCACTGCTCTGCTACGCTACCATTTTAACGACCTCGTAAATCATCGAATTCGACTCCCCATGAAAAGCTGGTTTACAGTTTTCGAAAAGCATTTCTCGTTTTCGATTCGCTTACAAGATCAAAATCGATGTAACTTCGTGTACGAGAGAATGAACATCGCTACTGATCACGCGATTCGATCATCTATTGTTCCATCGATAGAATCGATAACTGAATAATTGTACACTCCGGTTATTGACTCGATTCGATTGAGAAATCTACTACGTGCGAATGATACGCTTATCTCCGTTATCGATTAGCTTGGACAATCTATTTCAATAGATAATTTACTAAAAATTTTGATTTATCCGTAAATTGATAATTATATTGATTAATATTGGCCTGATAGGTGAAACACTCTACTTTTTTAATTTTAACGACGTCGCGTAACGTTCTCGATAGCAATAATGAATATAGTTTTTCGTTGAATGTTAAAAGAAACAGAATAATCTTAAGTGACGTGGATTTATTACTAAAAACAAAGTCTGAATGCGTTCGAAGTTATGACTACTCAGCTTCCTTTAATTATTCCCAATGGAACTTCACACCCCATGATACAATCGTTCCATTAAAGGTACCGCTGATTAATCAAAGGATTAGAGCAAGAAGCTATTAAGTCGTAGCTCGTTTTTGTTCTTCCCCTTTGGAAATCTGTCCTAGAGTCCGTATCGAATGTATAACAAGAATAATCGTGTAGAGAACGCCGTTCGCAATTAACGTTCACGAATGATGCACGAGGTGGTCCACGATGACAAATCACGCTGGAGCATTTAACGTCGAGATTTCTAGCGGCTGAAGATCGTGAAGAATCGCTACCGAGGCTGGATAACCGGTACCGTGAGATTCGACACGATGGCTTCGCTGCCCCTTTCTATCTTTTGCCAGCTACTGAAATATTAGGAAACGGGAATTAGCGGGTAAATCGGGTTCTTTGAGCAAGATTTGGTCCAGCTGGGAAATAAAGCCACAAGAAGACTTTATTATTACAACTATTAACTTAGTATACAATTCAAATACTATCACTAAATAGTACACGATGAAAATATTATGAACTTAGTATGCAGTTTTCTTAGAAACTGTATACACAGTATATGTTTAACAGAATCGTTTAGACAATTACACTTCGGGTAACAATGGGTTCTCTCAAGCATCTCGCACCTCTTCCGTTTCTTTATAAATGGAAAACAATCAAGAGAATCGTCACGCTTAGCAAGATAGCTAGCTCTAATTAAGCCATTCAACGTCCTCCATATGATCATTCAGGCGAGAACCGTAGTGTGACCCACTTTCTGAAATCTTCTCGCGCGTTTATCTATGCAAATTTGCTTTGTCCTTCGCCAAGATATATTACCGTAATCTTTCCGTAAATTGTGCTTTAACAACAACGTCCCGAATAGTTTTTTCATTTCTGCGCGAAAGTTCATCTGTGCCCTGAGGAGGCCTTTTGCCTCGAGTCACATTTTTTCGACACGGTGAAAACTCGCATACCTGTTTCGGCTCTCGTAAATTGACCCTTTGATTTACATACGAGGATTAGTATTAATTCGGTGCTGGATCACGCGTATCGTCACGTGTACCGCTACGCGTTAAATCACTATCGCCACGCTTTATATGGCAACACGTGTTGAGACCCGATTTTTTGCCAACCGAACTGAAATTGTTGAAAACGGTTGCGCAACGGGTAAGAAATAGTTATGCCATTTCGCATAATTCCATAGAACTGCAACGTTGAATAAGCTACAGGAAGGTGGAGTTAATCGATGAATATTTATACCCGCGAGAAATAACTTGCGCTTTTTATTGATACAGGTTTCGATTCTTCATGCGGAAAGGCATATTCTTCCGCTACCAATTCTTTGCCAGATTTGTGGCAAAGTTTAGGCAGAAAATTTCTTACAATTTGCGAACCACTGGCTCTGTATTTACAGTTGCGAATCTACAAGCCATGACAGTCTGGCGTGTCTGCGTTTCGCGAAGGAAATGATTTAGGTGCCCGTAGATTAAGTCGTGCAGCCTTGGAAAAAAAAGCAACGTTTACAAAAGTCTCAGTCGTCGAGCAATCTTCAGACATCGTTGAATTTTCGGTAGTGATCGAATTAGAGCAATTTAAGGTTAGTTTGTACTGCATAACACTTCACTTCGTTAGTTGTGCGAATTGACAGAAGTGTACATAAAAATGTTCGTATAATGTTCGATTGAATGAACGGTGGACTAACGCAGGTCTTTTTGTATTATAAATTGAACAAAAATCGATCAAAGAAGCAATCAAAGAAAAATAAGCTTCAGCATCTCCGCAGGCTGGTGCTTTCTAAGAGAAAGGTGTTAAGTATGGACATTCATATTCACCGTTTAACGATGCCGTGAAAATACGACAACGAGGGTAGCCATCGATGCCATAAATTTTCGCGACGGTGTGGAAAGTGGTCGGCGATCGGTCGATGCTTGGAATTCCTCGACACCTTTTTATCGCAGATCATCGATATGCAATGCGATAGCTAAGTTTCTCCGTTGATATTTCCTTGGTGCTCGTGGTCCATAAGTTTGCAAACGGGTGATAACACTGATAATGAGGTGGTAAATATTTGACGAAAGTCGATCGGAGATATCTTCTTGTCCGACAGATTCCTAATCATTGACACGAATTAGATTCTCCAATTTAAACCGAGAACTTTTGTATACTAGAATAACAAAATTTGGAAACCATGTTGACTTTTATTTAGAATTCAACCCTTCTGGAATGTAGGTCTCTAAAATCTCACATATCAAGGTGCAATTCAAACAATAAAAAATAGAAAACTAAACTGAAACAACAGAAAATTAAATTCCGTAATGACCGAATAACTAACAAGAAATTTAGAGGTTATAATTCTTGCTTGCGCTTTAGACATGATTCAGCTTAAATATTACTTGCAATTTTTACCAACGTGCCAAAGGATGTATTATGCATACCTGGGTGATAACTCGCTCAGAAATTGTCGAGGATATTTATTTTCCGTACAAGGCGATAAGAAATTGACGACACGATAAGAGGTAACGTTGTGGGTCGACCTCGTTGACGTCGACTCGAGCCTCTCGGTGAAGAGGCAGTCTCGCCGACACTCTAGACGCGCAAAAGTGAAATTCGCGGGTAATTGGACGAACAATTACGATCGTGACCGTGCCGTTGTCTTCAACTACTCTTTCATTAGATGAAAAAGCCGTCGCATATTCATACGCGATGTCACCCGGTCAGCACGAGGACATCGAGTCCTGTCCGGAAGAACAGGACAATGGGTCGTCCTGGTTCTTTGGTGTAGGTGAAACGAGCATAATCGTAAAATAAATTCCAGGCACATAAACGTCTTTTTAGAGAACTTCGTATTTAATCTACGTCTTTTTTTAAGAATCATACTTCATCTTATTTTTGAACGTAGATACTAAATCTCTCATTTTAATTTCCTAAATTTCTACAGCTCCACTTTTTTACATTTTTATACTTTTACCGAAACGTATGCACAGGTCATTTTTGTCACGTGTATATCTTTTAAAGCTATAAAAGAAGATTACATCTCTGAAAGAAGATGTAAAAAATATCACATCTTGAGAATGCAGATCTTGGCCCGTTTATGTCCCAAAAGTATGCAGATCGAAAAGATACAGTAAATATGAATCTCTCTCCGAAGTCTATTTAATTAAAAAATTCCGCTGGAAGTTCGCAGTTAGGTTCGTAAATTTTCTTGGAAGAAAGCAAAGTTGATGAACGATAAATTTTTGCCGTCACGATTTAAAGTCCCAGATACGGTTCTGTCAACGCACGCAAGATAACGATGTATCTCGATAACTGTCGAGTATCGACAGTTACACGATAGCATCGTTATGACACTGTATATAAAGCTACGTTACGTTTGCTCTTCCGTAACAAGTTGTCCTACTTGTTCCTTTAATTACGACAGAAGAATTCGCGTATCGGACAAAAGCGGGAGAAAGTCATCGATAATTTTCTCGTAGGGAAACGCATTTCCGCGATGAAACTCGTAGAGCTTCCTGATCCGATTTTCTATCCGATTACGCGGTGTTAATATTCATCGGCATTCGATAATTAGTCACGAATGATTTCCTAGGTTTCTTCTCATGATTTTATCTGCACGATGGTATTCCGAAACGGAAGACACACTGTTCAGAAGAAATTTATCAGCTATGAATAACTGTAATTTACATACACTGAATTAATGTGCCACATGCTCTACTATTTATGCGAGAACAAGTTTTCGCTGTTGGAATCATGTATAAATTTCGAGATCAAGTATTTCAGGTGTCGAACTTGCATTTTATTTGAATCACTCTGTACATTTCAAGATCTGCGTTGATAAACACTGTAAACACGTATCTCTCTGTTTGATTACTTTATTGTCTTATAAATTCATGGGATGTTTACGTGTACTAGATATAGGTCGTTTCAAGAAACGTGTGTATTCATATTGAATCAAATTAAAAATTCTTTACTATGTTGCGAATTTTTATTCTCTCGCTGCACAAGCGGTAAAATATCAGGCTTTTTTCCAGACACTTCTTAAATGAGTAAATAGTAAAGATTTTATCCTGTGCAATGTTTTTGAGACACTCTATATTTTGAATAGTGCTTAGGAGTAAACTTGTCTTCTACGTTATTCGAAAATTGAACTTGTGAACGATGCGATTTAATAATAACTTGGGCGTGTGTTAATTTGCAGAGGATTCCGAGCTGTCCCGTGAAGAGTCCGCAGCCTTTGAAGGAGTTCGTGGGTCGCTGCCAGACGATGCCATCGCGAGTGAAAAAGTCCTTCTGCGGTTGCCTTCAGGTAAGAATTACCTCAATTGGAAACGCTTGTATTTATCTATGAAATTCCCTGTAAAGCCATTATAAGTTAACCTCCGAAGGGTTAATAATTCCACAAATAGCTGTTCGAGCGAAATTGAATGCAGCGAGTTGTTGAGCTCTAACAGGAACAATTAGTCGATCATAAAGCGCGAAAATTGATTCCGTGCTTTGGCGTTAGAAGCCGCCAAGCAATTCCGCATTCTTCGTTCCGTTTCGAGTCAGCAGCCGATTGTAGACTTCCACGAAGTCGATTGTCATTAGGAAGTTACGTAAGCCTAAGCAGATTCAGCAGCTGGAACAAACGAAGAAATTAAAGGCTTTTTATTCCCAGCGTTAACTCTGATAATTTACTAATGGTATTTTTCTCGATGTAAATTGGAAACAAACGCCGTTTGTTACTTTCAGCATCTAATTCCTAGACTTCCGACGCGTTTCTGCTCCAGAAGATACCGTGACTGATTTATTATCCGCTCGCGTGCAGTAATTGCGGAGTCTCAAGGAAATAAGTTAATGATTCAATCTCAACACTTTCGATTTGATGCCGATTAGCAATTTCTCCGCCTAGCAATTTCAAGTTTCATTCTTAAATGGTCCACATCTTTTCAGAGATCTTTTGCTAATCAACTGAGAAGGTTACTTCTCTAAGAAAAAGGACAGTGTAGGAAAATGAGATCCCACTCACCTGAGATGCCACACACCGCGTGTGCGTTAAGTCTGCATCGAAGAACAATGAGCGTAGACCATTTATCTTAATATTTGAGAGTTACCACGATTACGAGCATTTAGTTTAATATTTGATTTAAGGCGAGCTGATGGGATAGGCTCGATTCAAGGATCGTTTGTCAGACGTGTAATGCATTACGTCTAGTCTGTGGGATATTAAGACGAATGGTGGGTCCTGCTTTTCATTTTCCCTGGGGAAGGTTAACGCGCCTCGTACGCGTCAAGTTATACTGGACTGGGAGTGCATCACTTTGCATTGCAGATGTCATTCGAGCAAGCGTAACGGACGCAAGAATGCTTTGCATTTATGGGTGTGTACCGGATAGGGTAATGTAACCCTCCGCATCTCGCAATCATTTCAAACCTGTATATTTGTCAGCTCGTAACGAATCCGACCCATTTTTTTCCGCTGTAATGACGGATTATTTCGATCGCAGCCTCCAGCACTTCGCACAAAAACCATCGCACTTTCGATCTGATTTATAATCTTCGAGCTGTTGAAGTCAAGTTTAGGCCAGAACTCGTTTCTTTTCAATTGTTCACACCTAAATCTCTTGTTAAGACTCATTCAAGCATCATCGAACTTTCACCGAACCTATCTTATAAAAACTTCTCTCGATCTCTTTTCGTTTCATTTTTCAATACCGAATGATCAAAGAGAGGATCCTTCATCCTCGAGAAGTCCTTTTTCTGCGAGCCGATGGAATGCAGCGCAGAAAGTCTGAAGACGATTAGTATCGCGTGTGACTCATGGAACACGAGCTTCTTTTCAATTATCGACGATGCAAGAATTTATATACCTTTCGCGAGACTTTTTTCTCTTGGTCTCTAGGTCAGACTCGAAGAGCACGATGATTAAACATACGTCAAATATCTCGCATTGAAATTATATTTTTATTCGTCTTATAGCGTGTTACCAGCTTTGCATTCAGAGTTGACAAGAAACTCAGTTCCAAGAATCACTTCTCGATTTCCAGCGATACGAACGAAAAACATGCTAATATACGATCACGTTCTAGAAGCTTTCTTGCCGGATCCATTTCAGCTTTATCGAGAAGTAGGCGCTTATGAAGAACCGTATGTGCTATCCAGCTTATGTTGTTTTCTATCGTCCATCTGTTTCGCATATCGAGGCCTCTGCAATTTCTTCTCCGGATGCAGAATGTAATGTCTTTCTTTCGTGCAAAATTACGTTACTGTACTTCGAACATGACCGATTTGACCGTCCGTTCTGTTCGTATCGAATTTGTCGATCAATTTCACGAAACGTTTCATTTCGTTCTTGAAAGAATTATCGACGAATGAAACAGTTACACAATGTTTCAGGTGCAAGTACTGAAGTATACAAGTAGTCAAATGGTACAAAATCCTTTCGACCTAGTAATTAATAATGGCGATAATAAATCGATGGATACGCGAATAGGTAATTTCCTAGTCACGTGTGAAAGTACCTTAGGAATCCGGTGCCTGAGCCGGTCCCCTGACCTTTGCTGCCGTTGCCTCTTTGCTTCGAGCTGGGTCGAAAGAGCCGCGAGAACTGTACAGTGCGAGATGTCGATGCTTTCTGTCGATCGTAAACGCTCGATGAACTTGAACGTTAGCGTACTTTGAATACCATTGAATTTCAAAAGCGTAACGCCCCTTTGTGCAGTTGCCGGCATCCGATAATCGATCCTCGCGTTAATTCCCCACTTTGCGTAAACTTACAAACATTTGTTAACGTGATGCGGCGAGTCCATCTGCAAATTTATTACCGTGTTATTTATTTAAATAAACCAACATTTCCTACATTATAAGTATTTGAAAATCAAGCTTTCTTCGATATTTTTTCAGCGTACGTCTACTCAACATCTTAACATCTCAACATCTGAAATGTTCTCATAGATAGACTCTTCTGAATCCTCTTAAACTGAAATCGGCATAACCGTACAGCACCGAATCTCTTGGAAGTAGGGTACTCGTGTGAAGAGATTACAGTGCTTTCGATCGTCGATCGCTTACACTGTACGCAAGCGAAGCACGGCGGCATCTCGAACGCTCGACTCCGCGATTTAATGCCGAGACTCGTCTTCAATAAGGTCAAGACCTGGTTACATACCCTCGATCGTCTTCGTTCCCAATCGGTTTTCACGGAAAGTCGAAATACCTGTGACGTTCGAGAGGAACGTGCGAACTCGATTCCATGACCTTTCGGCTATCTCTCACGTGTCTTTCCTCGTTCTCGTCATTTCTCTCACGTGCCGTTAAAAAAACATGCTTGTAAAATTCCTTCACGTCTCAGTTCTACTTATTTTCTTCTCTTTTATGCGCGATCTTCAAAACAATTTTCGCATTAAAATTTCGGAGCTGCCTTGAGTCATCCTGTGCAAATCACATTTTTTAAAGACTTTTTTTTTGAGAAACTTGGTGACTATTCTACCGAGTATAATTTGGTAGTCTTGGACTCTTACAGAGTGGAGTCTTGCAAATGTTATGAAATTTGTTGTTTAAACACCTGATATGAATGATCGACTTTGTTTAGGATGACGAGCCACCGGAAATCACGTATTGCGTCGTGGAGCACACGGGTACGCTCACGCTTCAAGCGATGACACCCACCCTGCCGATGCCCGCCGAGGAGGAGCTGAACAAGATGTTCCTCGAATTGGTGGACGAGCTGGACCTGACCCAGGCTAACCGGCAGGCGGTCCTCGCACTTCCGGCGAACAAAAAGTGGCAGATATACTGCTCCAGGAAAGGCAACGGCACCTTGGAGAACGGTGGTCTGAGGACCACCGACCTTAGCGGCGATCCTGAGGACTACATCAACAGACTGCGGACCATAGCTAGCGTGAGTGGATTTATTTATTACAATCAGATTAGCACATCACAGTGAAATTAATCTAAATTTTTCTAATCACCAGAGTCCATTCTCCGAAGAGGGCGAGGAACTCACGAACCAGATGCGACAGGTAGAGGCCCTGAAGACCGCCCTGAGGACGCAGCCGCACAGTTTCGTTCTCAGGTTCATAGAACTCGATGGTTTGAACGCTTTGTTGCAAGTTCTGGGGACTATGGAGCCCGAAGCAGCTAACAGTAACTTGCACACGAGCGTGATAGGGTGCTTGAAGGCGTTGATGAACAATTCCGTAAGTTTCAGAAGAGTCTCGATATCTTTCCCAGGAAGGGACTTCGATATCTTGATGGTTGTTACAGAACGGGAGGGCACACGTACTGGCGCACCCAACGGCCATCAACACGATCTCACAGTCGCTGGCGACCGAGAATATTAAAACGAAAATCTCCGTTCTGGAAATTCTGGGCGCCGTATGCCTGGTTCCGGGCGGACATCGAAAAGTGCTGGAGGCGATGCTGCACTTCCAGCAATTCCATTCCGAACGAACGCGTTTCCAAAGCATCATCAACGATCTGGACAAGAATTTCGGCATCTACAAGGACAATCTGTCCTTGAAGACGGCGATCATGTCGTTCATCAACGCGGTGCTGAACTACGGGCCCGGTCAAGTGACCCTAGAGTTTAGGCTGCACTTGAGATACGAGTTGCTGATGCTTGGTATACAACCGATTATCGAGAAGCTGAGGAAATACGAGAACGAGACGTTGGACAGACATTTGGACTTCTTCGAGATGGTGAGGAACGAGGATGAAAAGGAGTTGGCCAGGAAGTTCGAGAAGGAACATGTGGACACGAAGAGCGCCACCGCCATGTTTGATCTGTTGAGGAGGAAGCTCAGCCACACTGCTGCCTATCCTCATTTGTTGAGTCTGCTGGAACACTGCCTGTTACTGCCTCGTGAGTAATTAACCGAAATTATTTCATTTATTTTTGATTGAAATTAGAAGAAGTTTTTATGATTAAACGTTGATTTCGTTTTCAGTCGACTATGGTTCCTATCCGCAGCACTGGTTGTTGTTCGATCGCATCGTGCAGCAAATCGTCCTTCAATCAGAAGGAACCGACACGTGTGTTACTAGAAATCCTGACGTAGCACCGATCGACATCAACGTGAAGGAAATCGTTCACCTGCTCGCTAAGGAAGAGGAACTCGTCGCGGCCAGGAAGAAGGCCGAAGAGTTGGAGCGAGAAAATTCCGATATGTCGACCAGATTGGCCAAGAAGGAACAAGAGTTGGATCTGAGGACGCAGGAGAAAGTAATTTATCGCGCTGTCTTGCCAAATCGAGGCTGCTTTTTGTGACCGTACGTTACGTTATTGTTACCGTCTTTTTTTTAGGAAGACATGGAGGCCAGTCTGGCGAGAGTCAAAGAACGTCTCGAAAAGGAGACGTCGATGCATATAGAAACGAAGCAGAGGATATCGGAGCTGCAGGACAACTTGGAGACGTTATCTCGACAGATAAATAATGAAAAATCTGAGAGAAAGCGGCTGGAGCAATTGGTTGCTTCTGGAAGCTTGCCGGATGATGCGAAAGCGACGATCAAAATCGTGGAGGACGAGGTTCTGGAAAAGGTTGAGTCGAAACCGATGCCACCGCCTCCTCCACCTCCACCATTGGCGCCGCCACCACCACCTTGTTTAATGCCGGCTGCACCTCCTCCCATGAAGGTACAATTTCACTCTTTGGTTTTACTCGAGTTTACCATGTATGGAGCATTATTACAGACTAAATATTAAAGTATCAAACCGTGTACCACTGTTCAAGTAACATTGAAAACTCACACAGGTGGAGATAATAAAGAATGTTCCTCAACCCAGCAACCCTCTGAAATCCTTCAACTGGTCCAAAATACCGGAACAGAAACTACAGGGAACAATATGGTCCGAATTAGACGACACGAAATTGTACAACGTCATGGACCTAGAATCCATCGACAAGATTTTCTGCGCCTACCAGAAAAACGGAGTATCGGCAGAAGGTTCGATCGAGGATCTCCGAACTTTGGGGAAGAATAAGAAGACCATGTCGGTGATCGATTCTAGGAGAGCTCAAAATTGCACGATACTATTATCGAAGCTAAAAATGTCCGACAACGAGATCACAAGAACAATTTTATCCATGGACCAGCAAAATATTTTGCACATAGACATGGTCGAACAGCTGTTGAAATATATTCCGTCGTCCGAGGAGGCAGCTCTGTTGGACATGCACCAGAAAGAGCTGCAGAGCAGGGCCGACTGTTTCTTATACCAAATATCCAAGTACGTGATTCAAATATTTACCGTTCAACGTCTGCTCAATATTCATTTCTTTCCGTTTACATCATCGCCATTCCAGAGTGCCCCACTACGAGCAAAGACTGCGATCCCTTCACTACAAAAAGAAATTCGCTGCCAGCATCGCGGAATTGACGCCGAGAATGCGCGCTGTTCTCGAAGCCAGTCGGCAGGTGGCCAGATCAAGGCGGCTCAGAAAGTTGCTGGAACTGGTGTTGGCTCTAGGGAATTACGTAAATCGCGGCAACGCTCGAGGGAACGCTTGCGGCTTCCGTCTGGCCTCCTTGAACCGTCTGGTCGACACGAAGTCCTCTTGCTCCAAAGGCACCACGTTGTTGCACTATCTGGTGCAGATTCTGGAGTCCAGGTTCAGGGAGGTGCTGGACATCGAGGAGGACATGCCTCACGTTCGAACGGCCGCCAGGGTTAGCATGGCCGACCTGCAGAAGGAGGTGGCTAATCTCAAGAACGGTCTTCAAGACGTTCAGAGAGAAATTGGTCAGTTGCAATCGAGTTTATTTAGAATCGCTACTTTCGATTCGATCCTAATATAGACTGGTTGGGAAAGAATTTTAGATATACAAACTGGTTTCACCATCTTTGGTATACTTTCAGAATTCCATCGTGGACAGTCGCAGGTACTTCAGGGAGACATGTTCTTGCCGGCGATGAGAGACTTCCAGGCACAGGCCACGTGTAGGCTGGCGGAAGCGGAGGATCTGTTCCAGGACATGAAGACCAGGGTATGTTAAGAATACGAGCACCTCGTCAAAGATGTCATCTAAGGTTAAAAAAGAATCCCAGAAACATAGAGGTAACTTTTGCAGTTTGATCGAGCAGTCAGACTGTTCGGCGAGGATTCAGCAGGAGTGCAGCCTGACGAGTTCTTCGGCATCTTCGAGAACTTCCTGCAAGCGTTAGCAGAGGCGAGACACGACGTGGAGAACATGAGGAAGAAGATAGAGGAGGAAGAACGTCGAGCAAAACAGGAGCAAGAAGTATGAAATCCTTCAGAATTCGAATCACCTTTAATCAGCATATCTACAAATTTTCATAATTTGTTGCAGCTTCGAAAGAGGACAATGGAGAGAAAGAATTCTCGCGAGGGAATATTGAACAGCATCTCGCTGAGCAAGAAGAACGAGGTAAACAGTAACGGGCAAACGGACAATAAGGGTGAATTCGACGACCTGATATCAGCCCTTCGTACTGGGGATGTTTTTGGGGAGGACATCGCGAAGTTCAAGAGATCGAAGCGTAGACCTGTGACTCCGAGCGGACAAGAATCGCGGAGACACAGCGCACACAGGGAAGACTCGAGAGAACGACACTGAAATGATCGTTGAAGCTGCGATTAATCGCTTTGAAATTATCTCGAAATGATCAGGAAATGAAGTTTCCTTGACAGCCATCGCTTCGGTGGATCTGCGGTTTAATATGTGATAGGAAAGAAGAAAAATGTTCGTGTAGAGAGACAAGTAGGGTACATGTAAATAGAGACAAGGAAATGAATTTAAGTTTCTCGCGAATTTCTTCGTTGATTAGAATTAGTTTCGTATCTGATTCGTTGATTTGGAGACGTCTTCCTTCGCTCGCGATTCGAAATTTGTTAAATTTATCGCCACTTTGACTTTGATAGTTTCGATACTTTGTTTCATTTACTTTTCTGGAAATTAAGCACAAAGACTTGTTACAGTAATCTTTAAAATTTAGACAACGTATCGAGATATAACGTCATAGCATACATTTGATAGGGAAATCGATCAAAATCACAGTGTTGAGAAAGTGAGCGAACATATATCCTTAAATAAGATTCCACAAGATTTTCTTTGTATATAGTCACGGATTTGTCACTCAAACTCAAGGAAAAGAGCAGAAAATAACGCGATTCTAAGACGTGAAAATTTTTTGTATATCAAAATTTTGCAACTTTTTTTACAACTGTTTGAAACACTTTTTGAACGTGTCCTTATATCGTAAAACATACAAACAGGGCCTAGAAGGGTGCAGTCCTGTTTCTGCCCCCACGGAACATACAAGTCTGATTTTGTATTTTAGAAATCGACGAACGCATCGATTAGATCGCTTAGCGCAGTGCTGTCCACGAGATCCTTCAAACAGGTCTACACAGCTGTACGAGCTTTATACACATGTCGCGTACACATGTTAACTGCGAGCGTTAGATCATTGCAACATATTGCTAGCATAATTAAAGACAATATTCAAGTACTAGAGCAAAATTGTCTAGGGTAACTATAACGTTTTAGGCTGATGGTTTGCATATGGTAATGCCCTAAAGTTACAAGGACCCATGCTCTTACGGTAGCAGTTGTGCAGTCCTCGAAGGTTCCCATCACTTTGTCTCCATATGTATTTACCAGTACGACCCATAAATGAATCCATAAACGTGTCTGTTAGGGAACTAGAAGGTGGAAGATGGGGAGTTATGGACAGCACTGTATTTAGGGACTAGTTGGCAATCGTCTAGTCGACAGAAATCGTGTTAGTTTTCGATGTGTAGAGAAGGAGCGATTAGACGAGAGTTTGTTGTATAGTAGTCGATGTTTTATAAGCTTTTGTATTTTTGTAAATATTCAGTATCGACGTCTCGTTCTTGTGGAGGAGATACGCTCGACAAGACTCAATGTCCAGTTAATATATTATCGAGTCCTTAATGTCACATGTATTAATATATACAGAAATATACCGAAATATATGGAAATTCCAGTCGATGATGTTTTCGAGATTTTACTCTGCAAACTTGCAGGATACCTTGAGCAGAGTTATCCAGCGTGGATATATCTGTACTTACAGAGATGTCGCCATGTGGTTGAAGAGAATTATGTTTGTATAAATTATCCATTGCTTAAACTTGGATTATAAAATATGATTTACTAAGGTTAATTAACAATCCTAATTATAAGACCACTCAACTATTTGTTCAATTAGTATCAGATATAGTAGAAACCTTGATGATCGACGAAAGATGGCGCCACGGATAAAATCAAATTTCCCCAAATTTTTCAAATATAACCCGTGGCTAAAGATGGCGCCACAGATACTGATAATCACTGCATTTCCTATATCATTGCTGTATTTAATTAACTGGATAATTCCTACTATAACTGAGAATAGTGCAAATGCATTGCAAAAGATTGATAAAATAACGATATAACTTTCGATGGTGTTGTTCTCAACGAAAATAAAGTAGTGTTTGATAATTAAGATGAAATTTAGAAAAAAATCTCGAATGTAAGTATGAAATAAAATTCCGATAGTATTAACGATGTTCGAACGGTCATTAAAAATTTAGGCCGCACTTTTATATCGCCTACATCGTGCGATAATTAATAAACTTTTAATTATTTTTTCGCGTCAACGGCTCCCTTGTATCTAAAAAAAATGTAATACATCAAACTCCGTCATTCATTTTTCAAACGAAAATAAAGTGGAGTTTCTGTGCCGAAAAATCCGAGGACGTCATTAGACATAACTGTTGGCCTTAATGAAAGTCTTGAGTTGTTAATCAGAAGTTTCATAATTTATTTTAAATCGTTTTAAATAGTCTGAATGATTAAATAAAAAAATTCAATGTTAATGTCGGATTGTTGGAAGATTTCTGCTAGAGAATATCCAAAAGAAAAACAGGAGGAACAAAGACAATGTAAACGCAACTCGTCATTTTGTTCAGAAACTTTATTTATTACATACACTAGCCGACTACTATGCATGCGTTGGGGCATCCGGATATAGGGATTTCGCTTGAGATCCGAAACGCGTTGTTTATTGTATCTCACAAACAACACCGCTGGTTTCCATTATACTCCGTTTTCTTTTCACCCTTGCACAGCACGTGATTACCTCATCCCGTAATTGTTTCGTTTAAATTATAATGCGTTACGTTACGTGTGTATAATCCGATGGGTCTAAGACGAACGACATCCCCTGCTCGTCCCGTTTCGAGATCGACCAGCTGCTTTTCGCGTGTGAACAAATCAAAATGTGCAAAAAGTGACGTCATCGAAGCGAACATTCGAAAAAACTAGGGTGTGCAAAGTGAGACTTAGGACCAATTTTGCCAAGCAAAATCGCAGAGAGACTCGTTCGACTTAGTTTACAGCGTAACCACATATATTTTGCATTTATATTCTTTTATATATATATATTTATTTATATATGTATACTTTGTATTTATATATTTATATACAGTGGGCGGCGGGCGGAAGGTAACGGCGCCATCGCGTCACCAAAACTCCTCTCAAAATGGAAGAATAAAAATTACGTGTGATTATTTTCAATGTAACGCGTGCTCTTTATACTCTAATCTCCTGTTAACCTTAGGATGCAAAGAGGAACCCGTGAACGATATTCTACCTTTCCTAAACCATCATCCTGGTCACTGTAGATCAGTAGATCATCAAACTTATTTTGAACTGGCTTCAAACATCTTGATGATAGGTGGATCTTTTTGTATCAATTACTGTTAATTCGTTGCTTTGGAGACATTCAACTTTGGTATATTGGCAAGTAATGTGCAGCTTTGCAAAATGTATATCTGTATCTCAGTCTCGATATATTTAGAATGAATTCGTTATTCGCTGAAGTGTTTTTTCCTTGCCAATATATGGTCAATGAACAACGAATCAGCATGAATTAATGAAATATCTCAATTGCATCCTAGGATCAATTAACGAATATAAGAGATTTTGTGTCCGTGGGCACCATTACCCTGACCACCACCACCTCACGTCGTATCCGTAAATAAAGTATAATGCCTTACGGAGCTAGAACTTATACCGACATATTGCACATTTGACAACAGTTACGTCTTCTTTAAGTACTTGGGTATAGGAATTGTTCGCTAATAAACATTGTCACGCTCACCTTCGTGAAACTTTCTTCTTGCACACGCACATTCGCTCATTCTCACGTAAGTTTCAATGATTTATCATGAATTTTCGGCTCCTCGAGAAGCGTGTCTTAAGGTTCGATGTGTCTGCTGGCTATTAATTCGTTAACTCGTCTCACTCGTGTGATTGATTTATTTATTCGTTCGTTGCAAATCGTTTGGAGTTCTCCTAAAGGCGAAATGTTCGTTTCACGATTACACAAGGCTCACACACGCACGCACGCTCTCCCTCACAGACCACACACATATACATATTTATTTATACTCGCACTATTTAAAGCGGTTCTAACTTCTAATTAGTTGTTCGTCTTCCACGTCGCAATTCACCTGCTCGTTTTTCACAAGTAATTGTCTTCGACCATCGAAGTCGTAGCGAGCATAGATGGACGCGTTGGAAGCGAGCTTTATCCGCGATCGATGATTCGTCATTGTACTGGCCGTCCATAGGCCACCGTTTCGTTGATGAGGACCGACTTCGAAATGATTCTCGTTGTGTTTTCCCTTCGTGAGCTATCGACTCGAAGGAAAGCGGAGAATTACGTAGGCCCTGTGCGACATCGATGATGCAGCCAGATCGGTTTCGCTCGAAATCGAACGATTCGTTGTGTTTCCTTTTCTGTATATTTTCTCTATAATTCGTACATCCCTTAATGGATATCATTCGTTTACCCTGATTCGTCGAAAGTCGAAAACCTTCATCGGGGGGATGAAGAATGATTTCTTTCCGTGTTCGTTGATCGATCTCTGTCAAAGGTTTTCATCGCGTCTAAAACTCGATCGCGAGGTTAGTTCGCAATGTTTTCGTGACTACGTCTGCGATAGGTTCCGCGATCGTTCCCAGGAAGATCGATCGGTATCAGTTTGTCCGTGAAGATGATGGACGCTGTTTAATTGGATGAATGTTTCGAACGATGATTAAACGGAAGCGTGAAGCGTGCTCGACGGGGGTCCTGCTGGATACGAGGTGCTGGTAGGCGCTGGCGTCGGTTGTAGGCTCAGTTGTAGCTGATGTTGCTGGGCTTTCGCCCTCAAACAGGCGATGCTCTCGTTTCTCAACTGCTCTGTGTCTTGAACCATTCCTGCAGCACAGAAATTTCACCAAATAAGTTACATATTTCAAGCTTGAAGAACCAAGCTTTAAGATTCCTTTCGTATATTGCGATTCCTCGCAAGAGGATCAGAGGTTTCCTAAAGTGTACTTTACTTCAAAGGATGTAGATGTTCAAATATTCTACTCTGCAACTAATTTAGTAATCGAATAATGCAGAAATGTGATAGTTTAAGAATAATCTGAGAATATAGTCCCTAATCCACAATTTTGAAGGGTTACCTGTCGATGAAGAAGGTCCCATGCCGTCCTGGCTTTCTTGGCCGCTCTCGGAACTGGTCGGTCCGCCTTGATGATGATTGTGATGGGGACTGCTTCCGCTTCCGTTGTGATCGTTTCCGCTATCCTCGCCGCCGGACTTGAGATGTTCCGCCGCTTCGATTGACTTCCGATGCATCCCTGCGGGGCCACAGTCAATCATTTCTTGATTATTTTCGATATCTTGACTAAAGCTGCTCGTCTTAGATGATTGAGCTGACAAGGACGAACAAAAAAATACAAAGTCGAGATTTGTATACTCTCTGCAAGGTTGGACGTTCAATTAATCATTAAGCATTGCTGGCTCCGTAGGCTTTAGACGATAGAGAAAAGTTCGATTCTTAAGAGATTCGTACGAGTCCCGAAGTTAGCAAAACTTAATGGCACCGCTTTGTTCAAGATTCGAAAGACATTCTGATGGTGCTTACCTAACAACCATGGCGCGACCGACTCGTTCTCCTTGGCACTCTTCAGGATCGTCTCCGGGAGCGGTAGCGAGTGTCGCACCATCGCTCCGTACAGCCCATACTCCGCCATTATGGTACTTCTGCCCCAACACTTCTCCGTTTTGCGCCATTTTGCTCTCCGGTTTTGGAACCACACCTGCAACCATCAATTTCAAACCAAACTTCGTTACTAAATGACATTTATCAAGTATAAAATAAGAACTTTTTGTATACAATAGACTATATTGCCAAGTTATCTGTTTTCAAGTACAAACACCCCGAAGCTGACTAATTACTCGCGGCAAATTAAGAAGATTGCTTGTTAGTAACATGCTTCAACGACTTCAGAAAAGCGTAAACTCCATGGAGTTCTTGACTCGCTTGTCCATTTAATGATCATTGTCTCGTAATTGGCGCACTATGAGCACGGCGTGCGATCAGTTTTGTGCGTGCGGTTCCACGCTAGCTTCTAGTTAACTATCACGCTTAAACGATCCGCTCTACTCCTCGTTATTCTGTTTTCCGTGGCTGTTAGGTTACTTGTTAACGATTCCGATCGTGGGACCACCTAGGGCGAAGACGCGTGCCGGTTCTTGGGTCACGCAACCCTCAAGCTTCGACCTTAACGAGCTAGATTTCCAGAAAGTTTTCACAAACGGACTAATCAGTGGTAAATTAGTCATGGTAATTTAATGTTTGTTATACACTTCGTTTCTTAATAAGATGGCAAATTATGATACAAATTGGTACTAGCAAATTCCTTTGACAAGTCAGACTCAACACTACCCACACTAAATATTTTAAAGATCGAGTTTTGTCTTTATTGGAATATACCTAAAATTACAGTTCTTTATTTAACGCCAGTAAAAATTAGCTCTGACGCAACAGAAGAATTTGTAGGTTAAGGGAAGAATAGAGAGAGTTAGTACTCGAAGTTCGTGGCGGCCATTTTCGAGAAAAACTTTCTGGAACAGTTTCCATTTAACGGTCAATCCGTCAGACGCATTCCTCAGCCACGGACGAGCGGTACGTGATCGTCCGAGGATGTGATTAAAAAAAGAATCGTGTACGCATCATTTGCGAGACGTGTGCACCAGGCAGACCAGGGATGAGGGATGAGAAGAGGAGAGAAGTGGGTGGTGGATACGAGGGCCGGAGGCCAGGGCGTGTACCAATTTGTAGCAACAATGCTAAAGTCACCGGCAGAATTGGAACGTAATTCGAATGAATGGGAACGCGTTGCCCTGTCAATTTGCGCTGCCACCCCGAAATTATCTTCCGCCTAGCCTCGAACGAGCTGGCCGGCCTTTTTTTCGCGACCCCACCCCCTTGCCAACCAGGAAAATACAACATGCAAATGTTGCATTGCTCTCGACTGCTTTCGCTTTATTAACGCTGGCTACCCCATGGCTCACCTGTGTGTCACAAACTTAATATAAACGAATAAAGAAAACTTTGAAAAAAGTTTAAGGACTGAAGCTTAATCTAAATAATTTTAATAGCGTGTCACATGGAATCATTTGCATCGTGTACAGAGTAAATGAAAAAAGATCTGTGTCCAAATGACCAGCGAATCGTATGAAAATGTAGTTCAATCTTGCAATTTTTAACGTTGTTAATCGACGATGAAAATTGTGCGACAGAACGTAATAGTCCGTCAATGTGGAAAGACGAAAGGAGAAAAGCAAACTCGAAGGCTATGTCGCAGAAATGGTGATGGTCGAACCAGGAGAGAATCCTGTTGGAAATCTGTCGTTGATCGGGGACAGCCGTTCTATTCGCTGACGCGTAAATGATTGTACCGATCGTAAAGCTGTTTTATTCGATTTCCAAACGGATTCGTGACAGCGATTGCGCGCTTCAGCAACGAACCACGATGAAATCTACTTTAAATGTACTTGCAGTTCGAACGATTCAACGAAGCATCTCTGCTAGGTCGCTTTATCGATGTCTGTTTCAAAGTGGGTACACAATCTACCGTCATGATGCAGACAAAAATCTCCCTTCTCAAACTCTTTTCATTGCTCTTTTTATCATTCTCGAAGATTTTAAAGAAATTTCAGATTTATTTTTTAAACCTCTGTTTAATCAACATAGTTTTTTAAGATAGAGCACAGTTTTTGTTATGAAACGAAACGAGTTTGGAAGAAGTCATAAGCTGGAAAATGCAGCAAAGAAGTTCGTGAAAGATGATACAGGGAGAAAGGACTGGGGAGCATATAAAAAAGGAAGTATTTCTCAGTGGAGGCGATTGAAATCCGAAAGCTGGCGAATGAGTCGCGTTTAAGATTGTTCAGGATTGGAAATCGGGTACCGGGATTTATCCTTCGGCATCCCGGAATAGCTTGTCGAGCGACGAAAGTACGGGAACAGAATGGATACGTATATACGCGTATATACACGTATATAGGTGGATGAAGAAGGGTCCAGGGGCTGCATTGCAGGAGCAGCAGCAGCAACGAGGCAACGAGAAAGAAGAGGATCCTTTATGGTAGCGTTCGTCGACTCGAAGGAGCTAGAACTCCGGCACGATGAGCTTCCCACCCCTTGTGCCCCGTCGACGCCTCGTCCTTTCTCCATTCTCTGTCCCGCCACCCCCCTCTTTATTGGCACACCCGGTATAATAAGGAGCGAGTTTGTATTTAGTCGGTCATGCGCAGTACTGGCTGTTGGCGTATCATCGATCAGACCGGCGACTGACTATTGGACCAAAACAAGAGGATGAGAATGGGAATGGGAATAAAGAGAGAGAGAGGCCGATGTATAAAGCGCGACAGGAAGAGGCAGGCAAGTGGAAAGGGGCAGAGAGGGGTAGAGAAAGGAAGAGAGAAGGAGAAACAGGGAATACAGAAGATGGACAAGGACGACGATACCGCGATGGAGAGAAGGACATCGATAGGAAGATCGAGGGAAAGACTCGAATACCATGGTATTACCGCGTCCAAGTTGGTCGAGCTGTGTTGAAAGAGGGTGACGTTGGTCTGAGGAACAGAGGGAGTCACGGTTACTTCCAATGGATTACCAATACACCGATACGTGTCGACACGGTCGCGAAGTCACCGATAGTCCGAGTGTGCAGAAAGAGGATGTCGACGCGGAAACACGCAGAAGGAAGTTGGAAAAGAGGAGCGTGACAAGTCGACGGCACCCACCTGCTTCTTGCCGCAACACTCGAGCCTCGATACCGGCACCACGTATTGAAACCGAGGCTGAAGAGTTGCCGTCAGGTACTGGCAGGACGAGGGTCCTCGAAGGTCTACCTAACCGAAAGCTTTTTGATTTTCCGCCGTGAAGAGAGACACAGAGCGCGATAAAACAGTCAGAAGAAATTGCCAAAGTCGTCACCATACAAAACCGTTACTTTTCTTCTTGCTACAGTTCCTTTTCCAGCATTCTGGACGTTCACTCTAACAATGTTTATCACAAACTTTATCATTTTGATTGGAAATTCAAAACTGATTCAAGGTGTACATCAGGAAATAAGTTTGTACCAAGAAAATTTAGAATGTTCACTTAACTATTTTTATGGAAACTTCAAATCGATCTCCTGTTCATACTTTGTTAATTTAGTTTGAATATTCTATTAGGCAACTATTGAAGGCTCAATAATGCGAATGCTTTTTTCCTCGGAGTCATCGTCACGTCAACACCTGTACACACCACGCAAGCCGATACTGTCCCAAGGATAATTGGAGATCTCGTTACTCCCTACCGGTAACTTCAATTTACGATCGACCGATAATGAGATATCGAGTTCTGGTTCTCCCTCTTCCGCCACGCCACGCTCCCACCCTCCAACGCGATCATCCCCAACCCTCTGCTCGTTGCCACTGTCGTCAAAGCTCAAACTCGACGACGAGACGTATTAGATGTCCGTTACGTGCTTATTAAACGCTTTCTTCCTTCTTGCCTTTTTATCCTGGCGGCGCGATCGTGTTTCCCTGTCGCCGAGGATCCTCGAGACGAGCATCTTTGAAATCGAGATAGCTCTGTCTCCAAGAATCTTGGCGCAGTCATAATCTACGAGCAGAATTTAAAAAATTTCACTGGCAAGATGCGTAAGGGGTGCAAAACTGTAAACCATGAATCTATCAAGACTATTAATTTTTATACATGGAATATGACATATTTTAGTTACAATATTTCCTTTAATAGCTGCAAACGGAATCTTTCCACAATTTCTTATTTTAAAGGTAAATGTTAATGTCTCAAGTTTTCGTTCAGTAGCAATTTGAAACCCTCATTTCCCTAAATCTCCGTAAAAATACGAAGTCCATTATCGATGTTCAGAATTTCAATTTCCCACTGTGCGTCAGAGACACAGAGGCACCGAGTCGCTTTATCAAATATTCATACAGATCATTTAGTATGATATAGGTTGATCAGAGGCGGGAATAATGGCTCTTGTCCGCTAGATTCCCACAAGCGAACCGAGGGTGCCGGTAAGCCAATTAATCTGTTCCAATAAGTAACGCGTGCGGTGGACCTGCGAAGTCGCGTTAAACCCTCGAAAAACGCATCGCTCGTTTGCCGCATAATGCGCGTGCAAGCATGTTCGTCTTACTGGTCATCGGCTGACAAATAGTTCGGTTAGCTGGGAGCATGGGGTTCGTGGGTAGACCCCATGCCGTGAAGTGGCACGCGCCGGAACATCATTAGGTGGGACACTTGCTGGACGAAGGAAAGAGGGTCCCGTTAATCACGATTTAGTTCCCGCAGGCATAAAGATCTCGGGGAAGTTCAATTTTTGACACGTTTTATCTCACATTAATAATCTACCAAAATATTCAGGTATTAATCCGTTTCGCTCCATATTAATTTTCCGAGATATCTACGTATACCAGCTATTGATCAGTTGATTAACTGAAAATCATCTGATTGGGGTGTTTGATTGCACCGAAGCACTAACAGGAAACCTGATGAAGCTGTTAGCCAAACGCAATTATCTGAGTTGAGTATGCCTTACCATCAGTCCCATAATAATAACAATGCTCTCAATTCAACGTTTTGCGTTCCAAGTTACGGGTGTAACTCGATATAACGGAGTCCGTTAAACCGAATCTAATTCTGGCTGAAGAAGAAGAGAGTGTACGCATTGCGGGTAGAATCAAGGTCTTCATCGTTACATTAACTTTTTTCCTGCTAATTTTCGAAGAGCCCGCATTAATTAACGTCAAGACAGCGCATCTCGAAGTCGCGGTTTCTTCCACACCCCCGTCCCTTTTCCAAGCAGACGCGTTTCTTCCTCTCCGGTCTCGCCACAGTTTTCACCACGCAGACTCCGGATTTCGATAGCGTTTCATCGGCGACGAGGGCGTGGCGAAACTTCGGCCCATGCTTCTAACTTAATTCGGTTAGTCGAGATTTATATCCAGTATCCAGACCGGTATCCCCTTGTTCCCGTCCACCGAGTTCCTCATCCTTGGTGCCCACCCTACCCCCGTTGTCTCTAGATTTCGCCCCGGTGCAATGGGGTTTATTAGAATTTATAAGCGGCACCGTTGACAATCCTGCAACGCCCAAATTGCTAGATGTTCCTATACAGAACCCGATTTCCACGCTACAGGCCCTTATTTATTTGCCTGGAGAGTCTGGACCCAGCCGCACGGAGGGATATTGGTCAATTTTTAGGGTGGAATGCGGCCAACCGGAATTCATCGCTTTGTTTGCGGCGTGTTTTACGAGTTCCTTTTCCTACCGACAATCAGTCGCCCAAGAAACTGTCCGGCTCACCAGTTGTCCGCTAAATTGTGCAACGTTGATATAGTAAAATATATCCGAAAGTCCAAATCTCGATAGTGGAGTTGGTGATGGTATATATTAATTACGGTGGTTAAATTAAATCTTTGTGTTGGGAATCTTGTTGGAAACATCGTATCGATTTCTCACCCCCTTCGGCGTTAAATTGTCTTCCGTCATGAAAATTGCAAAGATTTTTCCAGTATACTTACCCGATACAATAAATATTGCCAAAAAAATAAGCGTTCGTGTCACTCTGCAAGGTTTCGCCTCGGTATTGCTTATTCGTGTCATAGGGGGATGAACGCCACTTGTCAGTGTCTGTCTAGACGCACAGAAGTCAAAGGGCCACCCTACGTTCGTGAAGATCATTTAATCATTTGACGACGAGCGATAGAAAATTCATGAGCTTTCGCGCTGGCCACAACCCCATTACGAGGGTCGCAGGGTCCACGGTCTATTGGATTCGTAGGCCGACGATGCAACCGTAGGCCTGCTTTTATGCGCGAACGATCGGCCGCTTCTTACGAGCGGATTATAAGCATCCCCCCATAAGGGAATTGTTGGCCGCTGAATCACACGCGATAATCCGGTAATTCGATTTTAATTCGATCCACCGACAATTATGACGCCAACGGAGATCGATGGGGCGAGAGCGAGCGAAAGAGAACGTTTGAACGTTCAATGAGACGAATCTTTTTTACACAGGCCACTCGTTCGCGATCAATTAGGGGGAAAAACGTTGAATCCAACTCTGTCGGAAAACTTTACGCTGGAAATTGTCGCGTAATTGCACATTATACAGAAAAATTGTTCCGAATGCGAGAAACGACCGCGCAAAAATTTACTCGTTCCATCGAGTCCGCGTATTTTCGGGCGGTTTAAGAGTATCGATGCGTTGAAAATTTCTTTTGATCAGGCTCCTCTTTTTATCAAAATTCTTACTTTCGGCGAATATCCACGAAATGATAGAACATCGACGTTTGATGCGTTTAAAAATAGTTGGCATATTTCATAAAGTACAACCTCGTTTGAGAGTACAAGAATGTTAATTTGCTCTAATTTGAAGGATTAAACGCGAAAGAGCGAATGAGGGTGGTCCTTCCAAAATCTCAGAGCCTCTTTTCCGCAGCTCCATTAGTTCGGCCTCTCCTTTGATCGCGGTGTTTTTCGGCGAAAAACTTATTTATCGCGAGGCGAAACGGAGCACTCGAGCCACCCCCATCGGGGGTGATCCGTTTCCATGCATCCACAGAGGGTGGATAGACGAAGAGAGCGTGCTCTTGGAAAAAAAGAGAGGCAACCGGAGAAAAAAATCCTCTCTGCCCGAGGCTATATATATTTTTTTGTGAAACGCATCGGTCGCTCCGTCACAAAGGTCGTTCCTCGCCATCTTCGTGGCGGTGTCGCGGCTGCTGGCAACGAAACGGCGAGAAAGCTCGTTGGATTTTAGACGCAATCAATTTAGCCTCTGTCTTTGTGCGCGACTCCGTGCGTGCGAGCGTATGGAGGTGTACGTAAAGCTCATCCGAGGACACCGAGCTCTCGAGTATTTAATGCGTTCGTAGCTTTGTAACCCACCCCCTTTCTGCGGGCGCAGCTCACACACGCGTGCACCCCTCTGTGCGTAGCCTGACGAGCCGAGAGTGTGAGCGTGCATCGCTTTCCTGTCGCGACCGTGGCCATCGAAAAGACAAAATCAATAATTGGGCAGGAACCAGCCTCGAAATTTCCTAACACGGACTGCGTAATCGCGACCGCATCTCGGACTGCGCGAATCCTCGCTTCAGGCTGACTTTCGGGTCTTTTGGGAAATTTCATTTTCTTCCTGCTCAATTGCCGTACCTGATCTGATTTCTCAAATTCCTGTTTACAATTCTTAGTAGCATATTCTTTAGAAATCTTCAGTTGAAATCGAAGATCTGAAGGTTTAGATTTTTAATATACAACAGTCGAAATGTAGTTGCAATAAGTTATAATTTTGATAGGTTAACGATAGCAGTATATAAGGCATTTAATGACAGAAAGATATTGCAAAATAGAAGATATAGCTAAATCATCACAGCGCAGGGGATTTTCATAATCCGTTAACGATGGTCCGGTGCGAAAATATTTATTTTACCCAGCCAAGAATGGCTAATTTCGAGGGCTTGATGCTGTTTACACAGTGTTAGCATGGCCTTTAGAACGTGTTAACGTCTTCACTAGGTACTTGAACGGGAGTCCTTTTCGGTCCTTTATCCAGGATATTCCACCTGTCACCCCGCCCTCAAGGAAGCATTGAAAATTCCTCAGGAATAACAGAGTCTACAGACAATCTCTATCGGCCATCTGGTAATCGCAGAACTTAACGAAACTAGTATGAATCCTCCACAAAAAAATTTCTATTGAAATTCAAGTTTCAGTTCTTTAAAAGTTCTTTGTTCGATCTTTGTCAAGTTTTCCCGTGATTGTAAATTATTTTTTGGAGTGAACATTCCTTATTATTTGCATATGATGACTTGTCTATTTCAAACATTGCTGTCGAATTTATAGTATATAAAATTATATGCCTCAGGTAGGTGTGATCCATAAGTGTTCAAAAAAGATGTGATAAGTGATCCAGCATAAAATGTTAAAAAGTTTCAATCTTTAAAAGGTCGATTCTTTTCGTAGAGCACAAGTTGTATAAAATAAA
Organism: Megachile willughbiella; assembly: GCA_945859595.2. Taxonomy (NCBI): domain Eukaryota; kingdom Metazoa; phylum Arthropoda; class Insecta; order Hymenoptera; family Megachilidae; genus Megachile; species Megachile willughbiella. Next base: position 10,007,416 of record OX243807.1, read on the forward strand.
GGAAGCTTATGTTGTTCAGTACATAATCAGAACATCTTAAGAGACATGTGTGGGATTACGTCAGAGTATCTCGAACGAGAGCAACGTCGAATGCATAACACTTCATAGAGATTCAAATTTCAAGAAGTGCACACGATCGAAGGAAGATCATATCTGGCGTACCGCAGGACGTTAAGCACCGTCTAGCCGAGTCGAGTCGAAAATTACCATAAATTCGCCGTGTGAATGGTAATATCCCGGTATAATTCACGTCGAGTCACGACTGTAGCCGCCTATTAAACATAAACACGAGAGAGAAAGAGTAGGAGAGAGTAGGAAGTTCCGTCCGCTGGAAATTCGCGGGTCATTTGAGCCGTGTTTCCGCGCCATTACCCTTTCTTAGCTTGGCTTTCTTTCGCGAAACGGACGAGAAACGAAGAGGACCGAACAGAGAAGATCGAAGTAGAGCGGAAGAGGGTTGAAGAGGATGGGTGGGTGGTGAACGTAACTCGATTCCTCGTTACTTTCTTCTCCTCCGGTAGATTATATCCTCGAAACGAGCCAAACTTTCAGCCTTTCCTCCCTTTCTTCCTGTTCATCGGTCTAAACGACCCGAACGGTCCAGGACCCTCCGGTAACCCGACGATTTCATTCGCTGTCGAATGATACGGCGAGTTTCGCTTGGCTCGATGTCTTCTCTCGGCCGACGTCATTGTCGCGAGCCATTTTGGTAGCGGTCGAGAGGAAGGGAGCATGAACGCCGGTTTTGTTCTTGTCGTTGGTAATGCGCCACTCTCCGGCAAATTGTGGATTGTGCCGGCTAACGAGTGGATTAAAAATGAAAATTCGTAATGCTCGCTGGGCGGGAGGATTATGCTTCATTTCAGCGATTACGCTCTGCCGCTTGAAACGCGCACTTAATTTTCTGCGCTTATCCTCCGCGACTTCTTTCAGATTTACTGGGGTCCACTCGCATTCTTATACGATGCACAACTTGACGTTTCTTCGAAGTTTGATCTTCAATCCACGAGAGGTTTACGATGAGTTTCCAAAGGAGAGAATAATTTAAAAGAAATAAAATTTAAGTCAACTTCGCTATGACTGAGCAGTGAACAATATCTTTTATCGCACATTTTCGCGTCGAGATGTTCGTAGAAGAGTAATTCGTTGGATCCAACAAAATGGCGCTCCTTTTCGAGAATTTCCAAGCGAGAGCGTCGTCAGAGCGAAGCCATCGCTCGTAAAACCGAATAAGAGGCTCGTTCGAACTCGATCTCGCTAGACAAAGATCCTCGATTCTTCAATTGCTTTCGGTCCAATGTTTCCTCGCGGAACACTTCGTTCCTGCTACTGAATTATGTGAAAGATTGACCGGGTTGTAAACGAAAAGATCCTCTTTCGTTTATAAAGAGAAACGTAACAATTGTCGGCCATGGAACGGAAAACAAAGCTTCGGTAACTTTCAAACTTCCTCTCCGATTCGATTATACCCGAGACAACGGTAATTCGATAATGAGTTTGGTTAAAAGAAACAGTACCTTTTCTATCGGTTTTCCTTAATCTGTATCATCTGGTTAGCGGAAAGTTAAAAAGTGAGGTTAATCGTGTTGCAGATACTCCTAACTCGGTGGAAACGTAGACATAGTCGCAATTATTTGAGATAAGATTGTTTTGTCCTGCAACATGGCGGCTGCGTGTGTAATGGCGAGTGCAATATACGGTAGGCGTACAACGTGGCAGAGCTCTAATCAAATACGCAGTTAACGCATGGTGATCAACATGTGATCTAATATGTGATCTCACCCTTGAATACGCGATGATCGCAACATATGAAGATGTAAAGCGATGAAACTAAAATAATCTTCGCCCATTACTCGATTAAATCAACAGCTGTGAAAAGTATAAACAGAACTCGTGAACTGCCGAGGTGTTAACATCCTAATCACCGTTCGAAAGTAAATTGAAGTCTCCGGATGATCAAGTGGGCGCTTCTAAACCACCACAAGATCCCGATTACACGAACTAATGGTTCCAGCGGATAATTACACGGCTACGAAGCGTATCGAGCCGGTGGCCAACGATGATCGTGCACGATGATCGAAGGAGAAAAAAAAAAAATGTCGAAGACCGCCTGCCTACCTGGCAGGCCGTTCGAATCTTCAATGGCGCCTCGGCCGAACGTGAACCGACAATGGGGCCCCGTTGTCAGGAAAGGGGGCTTCCTTCACTTGGAACCTTTGTCAAGGAACGTACGTGGAAGCCGTAGCTGAGAACCCTCCAGAGATCCTCGTGGATGACTTGCGTCTCGCGAGCCGTTCCTCGCTACTTGAAGTCAATTTTTTTCCCTTAACAGAACAGCCAGCTTTCCATCCGCCTAGCCGCGAACGATTGTCTGAGCCACGTCAAAATTCTTCGCTAATGGGCCGCTTACGGCCGAAGATACGTGTTGTTTTTTCGAACGAGCCCGTGGGAGTCTTGGGTCTCATTACCCGGATAACTTCAACCGGGAAACGTCTATCCGTTCGAGGAAGATTACTTCTTTAACATCGTAGCCATTCCTTGGCTCCGCTGTAAACCCGTTAGAGCGTAATTAGGAAGAGTTCATATGCAGCTTTGATTGTAACGATTGTATTCTGCAGTTATAAGTAGAAGTGTTTGGAAGGTATAAAATTTTACCAACGTGAGATCCAAGACATCTCAAAGATTATGTACGCTAAATTGGATCTTATAAATGTTATCAATGATAACTTTGAACTCCATAGTTTCAGTAAGATTCTTCAGGTCGAATTTCTTCACTCTCTTATACGGCAGCTCAATTCGAGTGCAATTACGGTATAACAAAAATGATCGTGAAGCCGCACATTACCCGTTGAAAATCATACGGTTCGAACGCGATTAGCACGCGAAATGGCAGTTAAAAGTCCCGTGGCGGAGAGGATTTATTAAGCGCACGCGTACGGCAAAATTAAACAGTAATTGAACAGTGATTCGTGGTGTCATTTTGTCCGAAACACTTGGCGAGTTAGGACCCCTGCGTCTATACGGTTATATACATCGATCACGGTCTGAAAGAACGTGTGCCGTGGCAGCCTGTAATTTTCGCACCCCCGTAAGAAGTCGTAACCCTCCGACCACCGAAATTACCGCCGTTTGTGAACGATTCCGCGCGCCAATCAGACGCAGCCTCGTCGCGAGCACGAGAACGATCGCGATAACGAGCAGTCAAGTCGATCGGTTCGTGGGGTGAATTTGGAAACCAGACTTCTTTGTGTCCTTCAGTTTTCTCCAATACGTACATTAAATTTCCCACTGCAATGGCGTTTCTCATGTTATACGCTTAAAAAAAAGATAACTCGAAAACAGTTGCAATCAGGGTCGAGCACAATTGAGCCGGCGAGCGGACATGAGTCTGTCGAAGACATTTCGATTAACTTCACCGCGGGAGAGTTCAGCCTTTCTTTCATCGAGTTGAGCTCTGAAAAGTCTCGTTGAACGAACACGACAAATCGTAGACGAAAGGACTGGTAATTATTACGATCCCTACATTGCAAACCTTATCCATGGCGCTCGTGGAAGAGTGTATTAAAAATCTTTGTATTTCGAGGAAGCGTGTCAGAACGATGAATGCCATGGAAAGTATCTTGGAGGTTTCTCATTTCGCGAGGAGAAGGAATATTTCTTCCCTCGTTCTCAAAGAAAGACCTTGCTCTTTTTCCTTTCCCTGCTTCTTGCATCCCTTTGTCCGTTCTCGAAATGAGAAAGCTTCTCGATACCGAAAATCAAGTCTGCGACTCGTCAAAGGGAATACACCGTTTCTTTTCGCATTGTCCTGATGAAGAAACGGTATGGTCGTGTCTTGAGCCCGGGTTTTCGATGTAGCAGGCAGACGCGTGTACAATGGGCGTAACTAATTAATTTGTTCGTGCCACTTTGGAACGAACGAATTCATTCGTTTAATCGAGTAATAACACCTCAACGCGCGGAACCTGACAGACGGTGCAACGTCAAGTCGTTCGCTGGACGCGATAATTTCGTTCGATAGCGGAAGCAGCCACTTCCGTTCCCTTTCTTCGTTTCGACGTTGACGGTTCGTTACGGTTTAATTCGATGACGGGGCTATGGGAACTTATTAGTAAAATTTCAGGGAACTATACTTTCTGCTGTTTGAGTAAACAAAAAGTCATGCAGGTACATTATAGTCTTTGTACTTGAAAGCAGTCCTCTAGTAAATTTGTGAATTTGGCTAAATTTTAACTTCAGACGAAAGGAAGGTTTCGGTTCCTTCGATCATAGAATGAGTTTGCAATTGATAAGTTTCTCGTTGAAAGTGTATAATTTTTCGTGGACATGTTGGAGCAAGAAAAGGTTAGCGACGTTCTATGCTTAACAACCGCCAGAAAATGGTCCTAATCGATATGAAAACTGGCCGGTGCGTCGCGACGAGGCGCCCGCATAGTCGGTTCGGGACACGCGTGTGCGCGCACACGAGCGCGGGAGAAACAAAACGTAGCAGGAGACAAAGGAAGCTACAAAGGGATTAGAAAAGACACAGGGTCGAGATGGAGTGGCAAAAGACGAAGAAGCTCGTTGGAAGATCGCGAATCAGTCTACATCAAGAAGCGGAAGCGTATTCGCGCGGCAAACGAACGAAACAAAGACGAAGACGGAGGAAGAAGAAGAGCGATAGCGAACTGGAAGGATGTGGAAGGGAGGAGTGTGTGGCAGCATGTGGGAGGGTAGGCTGAAGGTGGAGGTAGAGAAAAGACGAAGAAAGCTGGCACTCCCATACAAAAATATCACCGTTAACGATTATCAACCCCTCTTTCCGTCCCCGCGCTCGTTATATTGTGTCCCCGCCGCGCGCGCAAATTTAGAAACAAAAGACGGATGGAAGGCGCGGTCTGATTGGCCGACCGGTCCGCGACTCGTCTCTCTGATTGGCCCGCGGGACCGCACCCATCCTGCAATGGCCGCTTTGTCGTTTCACGGCGCCGCTCTCCTCTCGCTCTTCTCTGTGTGTACGCGCCTGCACGCTTCAGCCACGAAGCTTCAACAACCCCGTGAAGCGCGACTCCGTACCTACCTATCCTTTCCCCTCTCCTGTCTTTTCACCCTTCTCCGCAGCCTTCTCGTGGCCTTCCTCTTTCTGCCTCTCCGTCTTTCGAACGGAACCCGTCCTCGTTGCTCTTACCCCCGGTCCTTTTCGCGTTTACCCCTCGGTGTACACCTTCGGTTCCTTTGCCACCTTTGCTTCTCGCGGACCGCCACCCTCTGACCCACCCTCCAGGAATTATATCGAAACGCGATCAGCGCTGTGCGTCCGCCGCGCGTATTGGATACCTGTGGACGTTACTCGCGCGTTCATCCACGTGCCGCGCTCTTCTCCCTTTTCCGCGTCTAGGTTTTTCGGCCAGATTTTGACAACGTGGCGCACGCACGTCGGAGGGGAGAGATCGCGAGAAGAACGAAGCGGAGAGGTATACGGGGAGGGTTGAATCGGCGAGAGGAAGAGGGACGCGGAAAAGGGAGAGAGAGGGAAGCTTGTCCCGGGTCCGCCATGCGGAAACCTATCTGAGCCTAGTACTCCATGGGTCCGCGGTAACTAACCGTCAGCCCGGGAAAATTCTCCCTTTTATGGTCGTGCCTTTTGGTCCTGCTACTCTCACCCTCCTCGCCACCCGCCACTGAACCACCCCTTTCGCTCGCGACTGTTCTTTCGCTGCTTTGTACGCGATGTCGATAATTCTGCGCGATATCACCGCGAGATCGAAACAGTTGCCGTTCGCGAGTGGGTTCGAGGGCGGTTCGTTCGCGTTAAAAATGGGGTGCGATTTTTCGACCTCGCTATGTTGCTTCTACATCGAATACTTTTCAAAATAAAAAATGACCGGTGCATACGGATATATTGCAGTATTAAACATAAAGAAATAGAGGATTCATTAATTGTAACGAAAAAAAAATAATCTCATGAAAATTAATTGCGGTTTCGTTACGAATTGCATCGAAAATAAACAGCCTCTGTTCCGAGTAATCGTATTGACGCTCTACAAATTAACAAAATTAATTGCTTGGTAATTTATACGAGTACAACTAATACCAAACGTTCGTTGATTGATAACGATTCTCTTTGACGAATAAAACGCAGCCGCGGAAGCCGTTTGCAAAAAGCAGTCTCACCGTTGTAACTCTACGGGCGAATTTTCGTCGACAGAACGAGCGCTCATTGTAATTGCGTGAAAACGTATTGGAGCTTTATATCTTCGGTGATTATGCCGTGTGATCGTGCCCGAACGACACGGTAAATTTTCACAAGAGCGTGTAACGTTGTTAATTCTCGTTAACGAACGAAATTATCGACCAAGCGGATTGTGCTCGTGATAGCGAATTATATTGCGAGCTTTACCCGATGTGCAAACATTCGTTCACGATTCGAAAACTGTAGCTGGACCGTGGCGAAAAATTAGCAAGGTTTACAACCCTTCTTTCTGTTCGTGTTTCATTGAAAATCTAGTGGATCGGTAAAAAATCAACGAATATAAGGAATCTTCGATTCTAGTGGATCAGGTTCAGGAGTATCCAGACGAAGAAACACGATACCACTGAGTCGCGAATTTCAGCGAGGCAAGGTTACGATGGTGGTATCGAGCTTCCGATTCGTAGGTCACGAGGTCGGATTTCATAGGTCTTTTGATTTTCGCTCACCTGTATCCTGTCCTCGGGCAGATCGGTTCGAAGGCTGAGCATCTCGCGGGCATACACGTCAGGATAATGGGCTTCCTTGAACGCTGCTTCCAGCTCCTCCAGCTGCTGTGACGTGAAGATCGTCCTGGAGCAACAACCGTATGAACCTAGTTATATGCCATTACAGCTTTTCCCTTAAAGCTAGCCTACGCTCAAAGGGGACGAAACATTCACACCTGTCAATCTTTCGAACGATTTCTTCACATTTTAAACACATTGCGGAAACCACTGTTCAATTGTACACTCAACATGGTTAACTTCTCAAGTTAAAATAGAAGACTCTCCATTTGTAAAATGTACAAACTTAAAATCAGGAAAGCAAAATAAAAGAGGACAAGTTAAAAATCCCTATCGTACAAGGGTTGACCAATTATTGAAGCTTTTAGTTTGCTGCCCCTTATATTATTGACATAACAGCCCATGAAAAATTTGTCCAGTTAATAATTGGATTATACCTGAAAGGTCAACATACTTTCAGTTTGCTACCTCTTACATTTCCATAATATTAATTCCATGAAAAATTCAAGTTAATAATTCGATTAAAACTTGAAAGGTCAACCATCTTCAGAACAAAATCCCGTATTTTGAAAGATTTGCAATATTTTCGAGCAGTTTCCAACTTGTTCCACAATCCGTAAAATTCTGGGAAATCTCAAAATATCGGAACGAAATCAACTTCTATCGATAATTAAATTTTTCAATAAATAATTTGAGGATGAATTCGTTCATCTGATGTGCAATCATTAGCGAACGATGATTGGTATTGGATTATCTGTCGCTTCAAAATTCCTGCAAACTCATTACCACCGATTACACGTTGAAAAGTTCGAAATGATGTGTATACGTTCGCCCGGAATAAATTTATCATTATTGCGAACGATTGTTCGGCGGATAATTAAGGGAAAGCACGGAAGAATAGTCCTGGATGCAACGCCGAAAATTTTCCCAGTGGTTATTAATTATTCACGCGTGTTTCTATCGCGCTGATTTTACGGGTCAATTTAATTTTTCTATTTTACCAGGAGAAGAATCAAGACATAATGGTAAACTAAACGAAAATTGCTGGTTGATGTTCGGGTGAGACACTCACCTATGACGGCGCTTCTTTTTCTTCTTTTTGCTGAAACCGGAGAGACCGTCGACCGTGAAGTCTTTTCCCGACTCTATGTTGTGACCCACACCTGTAACAGTATCGTTAAAATTACTAACTTTTGTTAGAGTTTGATTTCTAAACAAAGTCTTAAAGATAGCTCTCTCTACATTCAACCCCTTGCACTCGAAAGCATTTCTGGTGTTGCCAGAACCTCAAAACTTTTTAGTTAAATGTTTGTTATGAGCCTATTATTGTCACTATTGTTCCACTATGTTTATACATCATTATACGTATGTATAATACTATAGATTTGGTTAAAAAATATTTATTTCAAATTGTTGTATTAAACTAAGTGTGTCACCTTTGTGCAAAGGGTTAAAAGTGACAAATACGTAATAATGAAAATTCTTGTCTTAAACAATTATATAACAATCTACTTAACAATCTACTTCACGATGCAATAAGGCAAAGTGCTTTTGTGCAATCGATCACAAAGTATCTCCAATAGCGATAATTTGCAACGTATTCTACGCATAGTATTTTCGCAAAAAAATCGCCAGTTAGCGCGCAGTAACGGTCCATTAGACTCGGAGCTCGTCATTTCATAGCACCGACTGTAATTGATAATTATACACGCCGCTTTGTTCCAGCCGCGCGTACATCAAGGATCAAATTACCCATTATACCTGACTTGCCAATGAATCGAAACCATGCGTATCCCACGCAAATTACGTTCAATGTTTAGCTTGTATTAGTGATCGTATCCTCGGCTCTACTTCCCTATCACTCGATATCAATTAGCGAGAAAAATTGAATCTTTAATGAACTGTACTTTCAAAAAACACAGATTTTATCCAGAAAATTGAATTTCTACGAGATATTTCATCGATTGCTACAGTGAGAACGGCTGTGTACTTATGGCGATTATGAAGAGGTTTATTTATATTTTGTTAAGATTTCAGGTATCACAAGTATTTGACAAATTCTATTTGTAATTAGGTAAGTAAGAGTTACTGTTATGGGTGATTTCTATGGGCAGACAAATGTTATGTATGGTTTTGTCTTCAACCCCTTGTACTGTGATTTATCAGGTGCGTCAGACAGAATCACAGCTGGAATATTACAAAGAAAGTCGAAATGTCAATTTAGTATTATGTAATCGACTATGCAAATTATTGGACAAGTGTGTCACTAAAAACTTATCAAAATAGGGGTTGAAAGAGTAGATTTTCTGCGCCAGTCTTGCTACGCACGACCGTTTCTACTGTGACAGATACAGTTCTACTTAAACTTTCAATTTCCCAATATTTTCCCTGTTACTCCCCCAAATTTTTGGGGAAAACGATTGATTAATCATTCTTCCATTCCTGTGTAGAAATATGAACGTTATATCGGGCATAATTAATCATCAACCCCGTCTGATTCGTGTTACTTATAGTTTTTTAAGCTCCGGATCGTTAGACACAATTAAATCGTACTAAAATGTGGAGAACAAGGTTTCCTACGTAACCCAAATTCGCCCAACACTTTGATCTCCTGTCCTGTTCCAATTTCACCCTTTGTAACTATCGACACGCCACTAAGGAGCACATTACGCAGTCCCACTTTCTCCTTTATCCAGAAATTTTTTTGTCAAACGTTTGCAACGTCAAGTTTAAAGCATTATCTCGAATAAAAAAAAAGGAAGAACTCAATTAACGACACGACGAGTTTCGACGAGGAAACGGTGGTCGAGATCGAAACAGAAATTCCTCCCTTACTCGATATCGACTGTCGTAGCAAGGACTTGACACTCGATATTCCGGCAGAATACTCGGAAAATGGATTACCGATAACGGAATTTCCTACGGTTCGATGGAACGGTTTCCAAGGAGAAAAAATTGCCGTGGAAAATAGTGAAAAATAGAAGGAAAAATGGAAAAGTCACGAAAGCCTGTTGTCCGGCCGGTCGTGTACGGATTTTTCATCTGAAAAATTCTAGGTTCTCCAATTACGGAGCAGCTAACGGTGCTCCTATGATACAGAAAGAGAAAAACAACTCTTTCCTTCTTTTTTTTTTAAATACACCGTTAGTGACTCGACGATTGGTACACGCGTGGCGAGTAAATGGCAGTTTTTTCCCCGTGGCCACGGTAGAGAGGCAGAAAATTAGAAAGGTTTCGTGGAACGGGCAGCCAGGACAGGACCCGTGGCCCGAAATTAATTATCAATTATAAATTAATTTCGAATTAACGAGCGAAAACCGGCTCGACGAGGCGCGCGCCGCTCTTCCCACAATGAAACCCTCTCCCCGGGGCTAACTCGTTACTACAGTTGTTGGTGGTGCCGGTGCCGTTACTACCGGAGGCTAATTAACTATTAATTAAGAGCTTAATTCCAATTATACGTGTTCTTCGACTAATTGGACCCACGAAACGCATTGCTGACGTCACGCTCGCTATTACTCCACACGTCCTACTTCTTTCATGTTTATTCTCATCGGAAATTTTCCCTCGATGTTGCACATTTTTCTGCGCGATGGTCCATCGAACGCAAATTGAATACAACTCAAATAAAATTTCACATATTTCTCGCTACATTTTTTATTTCACTTGTAATTAAAAATTAAACATTGACAGCACCGAGTTAAAATTGAGTCAGACATTTTCCAATATTAATATTAAAACCAAAAAATTAAACTGAGGATGTGAAGAATAAATGCATGAAATCCATTCGTTGTCTTTTCGTTTCAACCCTTAAATACATAATGCAGTATTGCAACGTATATTTAACTGCTTCAAACTCATACTGAGACATATAAGTTGTATTAGAAATATACTAACATGTATTTAAATCAGGTCTCATTATTCTTTCCTTGCTTGTACAAGAATGATGCATTTGAGGATTGAACAAAAATATATAAGTTTCTTGATTTAAAAAGGGGTTCAGTTTCTGTTGCAGTTTAAATCCGTTTTATCTGGAAGTAAAGTAAATGGTCAAGAATTCGATGGCTACTCTTTGGCAACGGTGTAATGTACACCCGTAGCTTTGTGTTCGAAATCGCGATTGAGTTTGAGCAACGAGAATCGCATTGGATAAATTGTTAGGTGGGAGCAAAATAAAGTGTTTCAACTTTGTGCGCAAGGCACGGTCAAAGCTAGTTTTCCGAATGCGTGAGCATCGGAAAAAGGCCAGAGAAGCAAAAGAGGAATTCCGTGTTGAATTTTTTCGAGTCGAGTAGTTTCACGGTTGCTCGCGACCCACGGCGCATACAAGGCGAAAATAGCGAAGGCTGCTTTTGTAAAGCATTGTTAATTCTTCCTTGTTCGTCTCGCGTTCTGCTCTTTTGCGTTCATTTCGGTTGCGTTTCACCGCTTTTTTTCAAAACGTTTCCTCAAAGTCAAAGGAACAGGCGTTCCAGCTATTGGCGACATTTCAAAAAGGGGAAATGAAAGAAATTTTTTTTTCCAAACGAAATTTATTTATTTTGAAATCTTCAAACAAGATTCCATCGATCGACTAATTAAACGAGTTCGGTGGATCGTTTCTAGCGCGTGATTATTTTCAACGAAAACTGTCGCCTTGGTAAATTCGACAGATGGGAAAGTATTCCTGGGTCGTCGCGAAGACGAAGAACTTAATGAGGAAGCGTCGGGCGCATTCAGTCGATTCAAGCAAATTTCTCGCGTGCAAGCTTAATTTTATCCAATGTTTCTTCTCGACGCATACACGAACCTCTACAGTGGTCAGAAGTATCTTTTCGACTACTGTGCCAAGTAAGTTTCGCTCTATTTTACACGCTGTGTATGTCTAGTGGCTAAAGACGCTTACGTTGCCCTAGCTGCAGTCGAAATAATTAATTTTTCAAGTTAAAGTAATTGAAATGTCATAAAATAGCAACCGCAACTCCCAGATTACAGAATCTAATCAAACGAAGCAACTTCAGAACAAATAATTCATGTATATCACTGAAAAGCACTTGTGATGAAACAGACAAATAATTGAAATAAAATGGTAAAAGTATCAGCAATATTCTGAAATGTCTATCCAAGAACTCAGAAGTGACATTTTGAAGAAAATATAAGTCGGATAGGAAATAAATATTTGAGGCTCACTAGCGACTCAAGACAACGAGCACAGTGTTCACGCCACGCATTGTTTTACAAGATCGTAGGAGAGGCTCTTTACACCCCGACACCGTTTCTTCCTGTTCCAGCTTAAGCACGCTTATTTACGTTACAAGTCCAACCAATAACCTTCCAGCATACGTGGACGCAACTTGACCCAGCAATTCAAAGAAAATGGAACTGTCACTCCATTTTCAAGACCTAACTTTATGACGGTTTCTGAAATGTCCCAAATACCCGGAGGAAGAATAAATCTCGAAGATTGGAACACAATATCGTTCGTTGAATATTTCAAGCGAATTCACCATCATTCTGAGTAGAAGTATGTTTCCCTAGGCTCCGTGAAATACGTTCCAACGTAATATTGCAACATTTTACAAGGAAAGTCAAACATTGCAATTGAGATTGTTTACGATGAGAATGATCGATATTAGGAGCGGCAGGAAGCGTCACCATGGCTAAGTAGGAGGCTGTAACCGAATCGATTAATCAAATCCAGTTAGCTATTACAGAGAGACACGTTTGCCCTTCTACCCTGATATGTACATGTACATATGTATATATTCTGGTTACCCAATGACGAGAGAACATTTCTCTCCTCTAATTTGCCCTGGATCTAATCCGTTCGTAGTGCACTCGAACATCGTGGGATGTCGCGACCTCCCTCGGGAACCTCTGCTAGGGAGACACACTGTTTGTGCACGTAGCCACTTCAGAAGCAATTGTTTTTAATCTCCTCGACGAGAGAACTCGCAAGATTACGGCCGTGATCGTATATATCGTTATTATTACGAATTAACCGTCATCTGTATTGGATTTGACAGATTAGCTTCGCCAAAATGAGGGTACTTGCGAGACCTTGGTGTTCAATGAAGAAAATTCGATATGCAGGTACTGAGAGTATCACATGTATCTTTCTTCCAACCCTCCGTCATACAGTGACCACATACATATATGTAAATTGACTACAATTATTGACTATACCTTTTGAGGTGGAAGAAAAATTGAATCAGAATTCTGCATAAGAATTTAACATTCTATCGACCACCAACACTATTCTCCCGTGTAGGGGATAATGCAACAGAAACAGTTAGACCAGTATGAAAGCAGTATGTTGTATAGATAACGCAACACAATGACCCACGAGGGTATCTTCAGCTGGTCACCGATAAAAACAAAGAAATCCAGTAGCTCGAGAGAAAACTTTGCACAGTCTTCTCGTCCAGCGAGCGTGGTAGACTTTGTGCGCGTACAGAGTCAGCCTCGAGTAAGAGTCGGCTCTCGAAACACCCTCTCCCGTGAAAACAGTGGTAGTTTCCTCGCTAAATATATTCACGCCATGCGTACGTACACTCCAAGGCTCAGGGTAGGGTTGTTTCACGCACGCACACCGTCAAGCGGTCTAAGGATGATTACACGAAGATTCCTTCGCACACCCCCGTGAGCGTTGAGGGTGTGCGCCTGTTCGTAGAGGTTGAGAAAACGGTGGTGCGAGTGTGTGCGTGTCTGGTGGAGCGTCGAGGAGAGGGTGGCGAGAGATGGTGGCGATGGTGGTGGTGGTGGTAGTGGTGGTTGCGAGTTGGTGTTCCTAGGCGAGGGTGTGCGCGTTCCCGTCGGGTTCCAGGGTGGTTCGCAGGGTGGTTGCGATCGGTGTGTGTCGGCGGCAGGCCGGTTACCAGGCAACCGGCAATAAAGGAGCGTGGATAGCCAATGGCGGCCCTCAATACACCCCTTCGTCTAACACGGCTTGTTTTCCGTGCTTAAGAGCGAGACAGAAGGAGCTTTTGCTTTAGTAGCTGTTAAGACCTTAAACCCGTGGCCTTGCTTGGCTGGCTGGTTGCCTTCCTTCCTTGCGCTCAAACATAATAGAACCTCTTTAGATCCCGGGGGTCCGTGTTTCTTCGATAATTGATATTCTAATCCTGCTGGATGCAGCCTCTGATCGCTGCCGATCGAACCCCACGGAAATCGCGTTCGATGCACCACCACACATCTATTACTTAATTTACGATTAAGTTGAAGTATTAAAATTCCTGAATTGCTTCACATTTCTTATGAGGTCAAGTCAGAAATACGGTTAGCCCCATCAAAAATCTGGAGTCGAATGAATCTAGCCGTGAAAGCTAGAACCTTACGTAAATATTTGTTTCGAAGGGTGAAGAACCCTTACAGATTTGAAGGATGTCCTAGCACATACTAGGACTTGTGGTTTGTAGCAGAACGAATCAAACAAGGGATAGAATTTGTAACTTCCTGATGCCACTTAGTCACAATGTAAAAACATTTATTTAACTACAATTCTGCCAACGTTGATGTTCAAAGATTTATAATCTGCTTATCAAAATTATGTTTCATTTTGTAGTTGACGAGATACAAGATGTATCAACCCCTTATAGGTCCTTGACGAACCACGTTTATTGCAAATTTTCCCCCGTTCTGTTTATTCTATCCCTGCATCGCGTTGAAATAGTCCAGCTGGACAGAGGATCGAGAAAGAGGTATTCGTAGAAAGAGAAGGCCACAGAAGTTTGCATCGAGCAAATGGAAAGGCGCGAAGCGTTACCAGGAGGGGTGGGCCAGAACATCGTTGTTACACAGTGGCCTGGTGTGCACGGTGTCCCATGGGGAGGGCGAAGGTAGCACGTAGCACACCCCTGGGACGTCTTCTGCCGTCACTTGTCCGTATTAAACCAGGGTACTAATCCTGAAATTTAATTTGAAAATCTTTTCATGGCACCGCCCTGTCCTCTCTTTCGTTCCTCTCCCTTCCAGCTCCGTGCATCGCGAAGACGTTTTAAACCGGGAATTACCCGGGGCCTTTTGTGTCTGATAATTGAAAATTCGTTTCCGTCCGAGGACGGATAAATGCCCTTTCGTGGATTCATCGTGAAATTACCTCGCCGTCTAACGAATGAGACGAGCACTCGTCTTTATGCCGTTTCACGATACATCCTTTTGCTCAAGAAAATTTATATTCAAGATTAAAACGGGTGGACAAAATGGAGGATTTTTATCCTTACAATCATATTCGATTTAAATTTCTGTGAGAACGCGTAAATGATGAAAGTGTCCAACCCTTCGTGTTTCTTGTAGAATGCAATCGATTACTCTCCCCGATAGGTCAACCGGTTGACGAGAAATTGCGTAGCTTTCCAACCCCATCGTATACGAAAATGACGTTACGCATCAATTTGATACGCCCGACTATGGTCGCAAGTCCCATAGGCAATGTACGAAAAATAATGTCATGATGTATTAATAATTCAGTGATCAACGTGGTAGAAAATATGTGCAGAAACTATGCTGTTCTACCAGTCAAAGAATATTTCTAGATAGTAAACGTTGTCATACAATATCACTTTGTATCAATATGCTAAACTGAAAACAGACAATACTTGACCAGTGAAACTCAGGAGCTAACGTTCGATCGTTTTCAGTGTTGGCAATAGCATTCTTAGGACCCCGTTGTGAAATACCAGCACGCCTGAAAAATGCATCGAGCCAGGAATTATTTATCGAGCGCGTGAAACATGTAACGTGGTCGTTTACATGGCCGAAAGGGCGAATGGAGCGTATCCGAGTGCAGTGGTGATGCTCGGATACATCCCGAGGGATGTTTCGGTAGATTAGGGACCCTCGAGCCCGGGATAGTTTTGCTGCACCATGTAACACGCTGTAAAACACTTGTAACAGACCGGCAAGCAGCTTAGGGGGTAAGCTGCTAATGCTTTCACGATGTTTTCGGGGTCGAATTAATTTGCTCGGTTCGATCGCTGGCCCTCTGGAGATTCGTTCGATTCGCTCCGTGCGTTTCCCTTTGCTTCGCAATTTTCTCTTTTTTATTTTCTCTACGATTAATGCGGAGTCTTGGTCTTAATCTTCGTCTAAATGATGGATGAAATTTGTTTCGTTAAATAGAAAAACGAATGTTACAGCTTTATCAGAAGTCTTGTTATCAATTTGCAGAGAAGGTACAAAGAACCGGAGGGACGAGAGGAGACGGTAATTATTTTCAGATACAAGGTTCGAGTACCCCCGACAATGATAACGAAGACGAATAATTAACGAAGGCGAGTTTTCTTCTAAGCGCGCCAGGAATCACGACGTTGTTTCTCGGCTCGAGCGATTCGCTCCGCTCGTATCGCGAGCATTCGCGTGCATAATACGGCAGTAATTAAATTCTCGAATAAAAAACCAGCTCCCTCCGACCGGTTATTTCGCGAAAAACGCGACGGGATTTAATCACGGTTACCGGTGAAACGCGTTTCATCGATCTGGGATCGCACAATCGGACGGCCTGGCCCCCTTTCAATGGGCGATAATTAATGAATAGAACGAGAAGCCGAAAAATAAAATAAGAAAAGAAAAAGAAGATGGGGAAAGAAAACGCGAGGAAAAAGGAAAGAAAAGAATAACGAATTCTACGTGGGCGTAGAATAGTCTTCTTCTTGGAAGCGCTTCTCGACTCTTTTACCCTCGACTAACCCGCTCTGTTTCTCCGATTCTTCTTTCTCTACTTTTTTTCCTCCTCTTCCATAGGTTTCTTCGCGCCTCGTGGTCAGAAACGTGTTTTCACGCGCGTCTCGAACCATTCTCCGTGACGCGGTGGCCATGCTCGAAATTCGACCCTATACGAAATGGTGTGAATATTATGATGGCCACGCATTCAGATGCCAGCCAAGGACAATGGACGAAGTGTTGATTGCCCGAAAACAACGCGGTTTTTTTTTAACCTTCGTCGTACCTACGTACTTTGTTCCATGCTCGAGGCCAGCACTCGCAGGATGTTCAAGGATTTCTCGCTCGCCCATCGAGACGATCTTCTATCGATCGAACTATTTATTCAAACATTTGTTGAACAAATTAGTCTGAAACCTCGAACGTTGATGAGATTATACTTTGTGTTTTTTTACGGAGTGCTCAGAATGAAAGCACCTATTCAACATGTTCAAAGACTCTTGTTTAAATTAAGCTTTTTCAACAGGACCATATGCACAGAAATAAATTAGTATTTGAATCGTCGACGTTCCCCAGTTTAGCTATTTCTTTAGCCTAGATAGCAGAGCTTCCCTTTCTTCCGACTATGCGAGAAAAGGCTACTTGAAAATGACGCCAGCACGAGCAATTGCCCCTTTTAACGTGACCAAGCTCTTTCAACCAGCAGCCAGATGAATGAGGAGAAGCTCGTGGGTCTAGCAGGTCGTCACAAGTGAATCGAACGCGACAAATGGGCCGAAAGCTCCCGCCAGCGAGCTCGAAGCTCTTCGCTTGAATCTCGAAAGACAGGGAACGACACGGTCCATTCACGCGTCCAATTAATACTGGAAATTGCAGCTATCAGGCTTTGAAAGTAGCTGGGAGAAAAGCTCGAAGGTGAAAGGAGTGCAGCGACCGGTAAACAAGAGAGACGCGCAATTTCAGCGAGGAAGGTGTCCACCTTTGCCGCGTTACATTAAACGCTCGCGACCTTTCCGTTAGGCCACGCGAAACGCATAATTACGAGTCCTCGCAGGAAATTCGAGAGGGTAAGGCGCGAGCCGGTAGGTTTTTAAAACGGGGGACCAGATAGAGTGACGGAGACGCCGGGACGGCTTGGCAATTCCCGAAATAAATTCGCTTCCAGCACGTGTGCACGCTCGTACCGACAACCCTTTACGTAATATACGAACAGAGAAAGAGCCTCGGCGAACAAATGGAACAGAGACATTCGCGAGAGATAGACGAAGGGTTGAAAGAACGACGGAGAAATGGCGAGTCGATGCGAAAGAGAAACAGAGAAGGGTGGTAGCACCCTCCCTAGAGCTACCCCTTTCGACTGGGCAGTGGAGGCATAAGTCAGGAATTCCTGGCACGCGGTATATTGCGCGGGGGTGGAGGCCCAGCGGTTATAAGCTATAGTCTCCGGCGTGGCATGGCATGCACAGCCATTTACTTCATTATGTCATTAAGCTTAATGGCCCTGGCCCTAACACGCCACTAGACTATAGCCACTTCTACAGTTCGTCCCCATTAACTCCTCTGCCCTCACTGTCTGCCCCCTACTCTGCTCCTGTCCACCCACCAACGGTCCACTCTGCTCGTCCGCATCCTCGTGAACGCCAGCCTGCCTCGCAATGAGCATCGACTTTACGCCGATGACCCGCTAAAATTGCTGGTAGCATCGTAGAAAATTTAACGCCAGTTTACAGCCCAGTTACCCGGCTTGTCGATGCTGAAAGCGTTGTTAGGGTGCCAAACGCAGACACGAGCCGATTAAAAGCATCGCCAAGATGTATCAATTTGGAGGTTCGTCTCCATTATG
This sequence comes from Megachile willughbiella, assembly GCA_945859595.2. Taxonomy (NCBI): domain Eukaryota; kingdom Metazoa; phylum Arthropoda; class Insecta; order Hymenoptera; family Megachilidae; genus Megachile; species Megachile willughbiella. The sequence goes on from OX243807.1 coordinate 10,025,636, forward strand.
TTAAGACCACTGTCTTCTACCGTACTATCTCAAGTTAATAATGTTAGTCTATATTATTCTTGTCTGTAGCCCCTGTCTATTAATCCATGATTGTACCACCGCGGTAACTTTTTGTTACCAGTGTTGATCGTCTAAATTTCTTGTTATCTGTACATCTTGTCATTTCCATCTTAACAAGGAAGGAGACAAAATGGCTAGATTCTTGTCACGAGCAGCTACAGTTGCGTTTCGTGACAGCTATGGAAAATGAAGAGTCTAGTCATCGTAAAAGAACAAACTCCTAATTCGATGACGGCTACACGAGGAAAAAACGCGTACAAATTAATTCGGTCCTCTTCAGTCGGACTATTAGCACGTCACAGAACCGGTAAAAACGTTGGCGAAGCCACGTGACGGGCGCCAGCTTTTAATTAGAGAATCGCGAAAGAATCCCGGACACGACGGGACAAAACTCACTCGTTAACGGGAGAGCTAAGTGGCCAGAGCCGCTGAATAATTGTTCGTCGCGAAAATTGCGCGTGGAAAATCGTCGCTCCTAACCCAGGGAAGAGAAATCGAAATCGACGCGAGACCGGCAGCGTACTTTCGTAAATCTCCGCCGAGCTTCCTACGGGTTTCATTTTGCCTGGCAAACGTGGAATAGATTTTATGCTGATGACCGGGCGAAATTGTCGGCAACGTATCGCGTAAAATTTACGGTATTCATAAGAGTCGAGGCGCGATCACGTTACGCGGCACACGCCGTTGCAAGCTTTCAAGCAACCCCTCCCAAATCCCAGCTCGATGGAGACGCGAGGGTCGCAAACTTGTTACACCACTGCTTGGGGTTCTAATAATTGGAGAGCGCGGAGCCAACGTTCCGTCACTCTTGGACAAAAATATAACTTATCGGGGAACGATACGAGCCTCGATTCCGCGTCATTCACGTCTCGTTACGATCATTTCGATGAACCTCTTTTAGCCCGTACGAGCTAACATTTAGAAGTATTTACCACGGGAATTGAACGAATCAATTTATTTTTTCTAAACGAAGTAGTCTCTGCTGAAATTATATTCTTGAGGAAATATTTCAATGTGATTGAAATCGGTGAGATGTAAATAATTACAAATATTTGCTGAGCAGTTAAGTATACTTTGTGAAGAGTAAGCTCTATTGTGTGCAGGGTGAAGGCGAAAAATCGAAGAGGCACTTCTCGAGCGCTAATCGAACGTGTTTTAATAATTTGCATAATTTCATGTTTTAGAGAGAAAGAGGGGTTAGAGTAGCACTCGTTCGAATCGATTCAGTGACGCGAATTAACAAAGCTGTGCACGGCACCCTTTGAAAATAGAGCGGCTAAACATCGGGAATTAAATGAAAAGCAGAGAACTGCCGCTCGAAATTGTTCCACGAGTGAATGATTTCATAATTATTCTCCGAGTGGCGTGCTATGTTCGATTCGGATAATACCGGCAATACACACTATTCGCTCAATGGCGCAATTAATCGTCCCCCATAACCGTTGCAGACTTCACAGATCTTCGCAACGAATCATATTTCGCGTTTGTCGATTGTTGCCTGCAAATTGTTCCGCTCCTTGTCTGCCCGAATAATCGATCACGATCGGCTCAATGAATTAATATCGACTTGCGTCTGTCTCCAGGTTGGAAACTACCATGGGAATCCGTTTTAATTTGTCCACGGCGGAACGCCACGTGCAACGCTTCAGGAAAGTGTTGACTGCCGGCTGTTTTCGGAGTAACCTAATATTTTTGTGCTCGAACTACATATTTTGTTCCTTGGCGCCAGACAAACGTTACGTACGCACATGTCGACCTAAATTTAGTTCCTACTTTAGTCCTCGCTGTCACCGCCGTTCTTTTTAATTCATCCTCCTTTTCTTCGAAACGTGGTAAAGTCAAGTGATAATTTTAAGGTAAGTAATGTTAAGGTAAAGGTCTGTGTTAGAATAAAAATTGAAGGGGCATCTTGCGGATATGTGAAATAGCGAGTTAATGCGGAGAAGAAAATTTGAAGTTTATATATGGTAAGGGGCATATTATTCGAAGCACCGGGTTCTAATCTCGACAAAGAACAAGGGCGAAGGTACGGGGTGACTTAACGATCGGTCGGACAAACTCCTCAACGTCTCGTTGACTCCCCTCAAGGTCGACGAGAAAAGTCTAATTGTCCGTTCCAGAAGAGAGACTTGGCAAGCCTTCAAATTTCTTTGCTTACAAATTCATAAGGTCTCCGGAAAATCGATCCTAGCCACGATAACAATAACGACGGGATCAAATTCAATTATCGAATAATATTCAGTTATCGGAAAACGGGGACGCCGTACGGTGTCAGCCAGTTGAAAATTTTACGAAACTTTATCCTCAAGCTAATGGAACAGTATATTGTTAATAATATATGTTAATTTTATTCCCAAAGCAGAAATAACACATCATTAAGAACTGTTCAACAATTCTAAAATTTGCGTATCTGGTAAAATGATGTCCATCAGGAAAATAGATATCGTACATTATTTGCAACAGGTTCGATTTGCTGAACATTTATGTCGTTTGAAATGGAGGAAACGCGTGAACAGCGGTGGCAAGACCCGCGAAGCTGTCTTTCAAACGTACAACCATAAGAAATTTAATCCAGAAGAGCTCTCACATCCTCAACACCCCGTTTTAAACAGCCATCATTGTCTTTCTCATTTCAACCGACCCATCGACGCCGGTCGAAAAGAAAGACGCTCGTGTAACCCCATTCGTCGCGCGATAAATCCGACGAACCTCTACCGGTTCCGCGTTCCTTCGCGTTTAGTTCTTATCTGTCCTCTGTATCTCCATCACCCTTTATCCCATCACCGGATTCTCTCGTCGTCGTCCCTTCCACGAGAGTTGGCTCGCCCTCTTCCGCTCAATGGAACCGGCGCGGTGCGTTTCGTTCGCGCGCGCCCATCGTGGAAAATCGCGCCGCACCGGTGAAAAGGTGTGAATCTCCGGCCCTCGAAAAAAGGACGACAATGCCCTGTGACGGAGTCGCACAATGAGCCTATAAACCCACAATGTAGCCAGTGTATCTGTACGAACGGCAGCGAGAGGGCTTCTCTACTCTCGCGACAACCCCGACCTCTCTACCCTCTTTCATCGGCACAATCCTCGCGCAAGGAGTCGAGGACGCCTGGATGTGCTCGAAAGCGCATTTTTCAGCCGCATAATATTTATTCGTCCGTGAGTTGTGTCGCTTTAACGGCGAGAACCTCGTTTAGGCCCCCTGCAATGTCCACGTTGACCTTCGTTACCGAATCTTCCTGAATTTGAAAGTTATCGGCGGTTGGGGTAAAAGTTGCCAGCTGACAAATTGTCGAAAGTGGCGCCAGTGAAACCGAAAACCAGGGAAAAGAAATTCCTTTGATCCGTAGGGCGACCTAGCACAACCGTCGCTTGGTAACCAAAACCACCACACCCATTTCTGTCAAAATATTTCCTGAGAAACGATTCAACCTCTTTCCTCCTCCGGATATGATCAAAGGGTTCAAAATCTCAGTGTTGACACTAGCTATTAAAGCTTTTGCATCAGGTAGCCATTTCGCTAATCGTTATTCCTTTAAGGGTTGAAAATTCGAACGCTTGTTCGAATGTAAGCTTTCTAGCTATTTCGCTAGTCCTTCGTAGATACGTTCGATTAGAAGCCCTTCGAAAGGGTGGAAGTTCCAGCACCGGAGCTGGCGAGGTCTTTCACTGACAAATATGCGTGTTAATCGATGTACGGCTTGGTGGTGTACGTGGGGCGCACACCGACTCACAGATCATTGTTCATTGTATTGCCATGCTCGCAGGACATGGCGTCCTGCCATTCGAGCTGCTTTTTGTCGGGACCAGCTGAGTCAAAATGGCCTCCGGCCTGTGACGTCACGATTTCACGTGCTCCACACGCAATAGGTACACGCATCGATCCCGGCTACGAGTCGACAGCTTGGCCAATGAGTACGTCGAAAGGATAACGAGAATGCGTTCGAAAATTCTTCTCTCTGGAATCCTTTCCGGCAACAGGAAAATTCTATCTCGACCAACCTCGCGACGAAATACCGTCAAGCTAATGACCTCTATTCACTATACGTGTTACATGAAAAAAGGATAGTTGCTTTTGACTCGTGCAAAACTATTCATCGCGCGAGAACGCGTAACGCTATTTAAAAAATAAGCGTCCTTTCACCGAACTTTCAACGCCATTTAATTCACGAGGATGAATTTAACCGGTTATTAGAAAGGGTTTCATTTTGCCCGGCCATAATTGCGTTCCGAATGTAAAGTAGCGCTAGAGGGAAATTCAAAGTATGTAGAACGCTTTGAACGGGGCGCTCTAAATGCGGCACGTTGCTTCTTCAGCTTCCACGAGAAGATATTCAGAGCTCGGTGATCAGTGAACGAGAATGTGTCGATCGATCCGAGGAGAAATCACGCCGTTTGTTTTCTTCTTATCGCGAGACGACGAGTGCAGGGACGTATTAGAAGGGTGGTAAATTAGCTGGTATTGGGCTAAACGAGAAGATGGATTTAGCTATCCGATTTAGTTGAAAGAGTAAATTTTTCTTTCAGCCAGTTAAGTGTTGAACCGCTGATGCATAGAGGGTTGGCACGCGCAGCGGTTGAATAGCTAAGTCGATCCGGAGTGTCCTTCCACGAAAAAGTCGTAAAGCGAAATTCTTCGTTGGTATTAAGCCGTTTCTAAGGTATCCCTTTTCGCGTATACCCGTTTCATGTTATTACGGTGCTAATGAGCTCCACCGAGTAATCAAAGCATATGTTTCATGACACGAGTGAAAACCGTTTGAAGGCTTTTCCTTTATGTCCGTTTGGCCTTCGCTCGTTGCACCTCGGTTTCTCCTCGTCTCTATTTTCGTGCTCGCGCGTTTAAACTTCGTTTCGCGTAAAACGCCATCGTCATCTGCACTTTCGATCGAAGAAACGGTGCCACGAACCATTTTCCTTTATTATCCTCGCCAGCAGAATATTCGAAGCAAATTATTTTTCCTTCGCGAATCACCGTCCGTTATCCGCGTTGCCACGCTTTTTTTATTATTATTATTTTCTCTCTCTCTCTCTCTCTCTGTTTTGATCACAATTCATTCCCCGTGTTTACCCTGCACCCACTGGTACAGGTTCGCGCAGACAAACCGCTGCTCCAGGCACTGACTGTTACTAATTAAGGGCGGTTTCAGTACGCGTGTTAATTCTTAATTAATATCTTTGTTGCCTCCTCCGACGTGGCAGCCCTCGGCACCCATTTCTCGCTCGTTCGTTCTCCATCCCTGTTCTTCTCCCGCCACCTTCTTCCAACCGCTTCCACCTTCGTTTTTCTCGCTTTCTTTCTCTCTTTCTCCCGTTTTCCATCTCGCGTGTTCAACTCAACCCCTCTTTGTCTGTCCTCGGCGACACCCCAACAGCACCGTCCACCCACTTCTCTTCTCGAGTCTCTCGAATGAAAGGAGATGTATGGGAACACACGCGCATCTCGAGCCACTATGATAGGTACAATCGGTCACGAGTGACGAAAGGAAAAAAGCAAGAAAGAAGCGCGGAGGTACGCGGGCCCGTTCCTCCGATTTATACCGTTGAACCGTTTTCAACTCGGAGAGAGAATATCTCTTTCGCGACGAATCGAGGAATCGTTGGTTAACCCCTTTGTCAGTTAACCCTCGCCACTCTCCAGCTCTCTTCTCTCTGCAACAATTCTTCCCGACCATCTAAATTGTTTTCTCCAGATTTCTTTGCTCCCTCCAAAATCCCCACCGAAATTATACATCTCCACCATTAACTTCGGTCCCATTTGCAAATCTTTATTTTCAACCTTCTCGTTCTTCCAATTTCTCGTCAGAGTCTTAGCTCCTCACGGAAGAAATTTCTAGGCAACGGTGAAATCGATACGCCGGGAAATAAGATGATTGGATCGGACACTGGGGATAGCTGACGGCTGAAGGCACGTTGAATCTCGAAAGCTGCAGACTTTATGGTGCTTCTATTCGATTATTGTCAGGTTTATAAAGTTAGTCAGAGGCATCTTTGTAACTGTTCCGTCATGGATACCTGTAACTTTCTCCAGTTAACCTCGTTTGAAACACTGCTCCCTTTGAATAATAATTTCATACGTCGAATCCGTGGTGAATTTTTAATTGGAAAGTTACAAAGAACATTTGAAGGTAAGAAGTCACTTCATTACTTGAAACTAATTTGTATCACGAAAGAATTGGTGAAAGGCTGATTTGTTTCGTAAGAAGGGAATCGTGCAATACGCCATATCAGAGGGAAACAGTGTTTCCCGTTTAGCAGTGGTCTTTTTACGAGCCCATGTATAATTGACATCACGTCAGCCAGTAAACCGGGTCTAAAGGAAAAGTAGGTGCCCTTCTCGTGGAAAACAGGTCCTCCACGGAAAAGGCTCCCTCGCTCCGTGTTTCGCCGCGTCTCCAATTTTCTAGCCGTCTTTTCTGAGCGTTGCTAGTGGCAGCCCGGGGCTGTTCCAGGTCTCCTTTTACCTCCCAGAATCCTCCGGTATTTTCCTTTGCCAGCAAATTGGACTATTACGGTAGCAGCTCCCGTACCTCTGCGCCGTGTCCTCGCGAAAACCGCGTATTTTCTTCCTACCTTTACCACCCTCGTCTCGTCCTTTGCCTCCTTCCTACCCTTTTCCACGTCTCCCGATGCCGCTTCTCTCTTGCCTAGCGAGCTCAAAGTGGCGCACAGTTGTTAAAACAACCAATTCTGTCGGAAAGCTGCTCGTTAAGGACGCCTCTCGTCTCGTCCTTGCGGAATCCTTCGTAATCCTGATGGCAAACCGTTTCGCCTGCCTGCTGACGCAATGGAAACGCTGGCCAATAGAAAAATCTCTTCCACTTTGATGCATGTTTTCAATTTTAAACTTCGTTTCGTCTCTGAAGACCTCTTCCGGTTTCTTCGTTTCGAGAATATGCTCATGTTAATCGGGGAGTCAATTCTTTGTACGGGAATTTGAGGAATCACAGTCCAAGGAACAGCAATTTAAAATTGAACGGTGGGCGGGAGGACTCAAGTTTCGGGGAAGTCTCCCGTTACCGATTAGCGTTCGGGGTGTGGTCCACCCTCGATTTCTCGAAATATTTTGACAAGAAATTCTATATCGTTCGAGAAAACCACGCGAAATCATATACGGTTACCTGAGCTCTTTCATTCTTGTTGGTCCATTTCCATCTTCGTAAATTCCACCCCTAGTTTATAAACTTTTTTAAAGCTTGTTTAAATCGTCTAAAATTTTGGAGGTATATCTATCGAAGGGCAGGGATACCCTGGCCCATTAGATGTAAAGTTCAGCCACGGTAATCATTCTCAACCTGTCGTTCCTCGTTTCGAGCGACATCGTTTTGCGGGTCAAGCGAGAACCGCTTAATGGCTCGGAAAAATCGGAGTCATAGCGAGTATGAATACGTAATCAGTTTTCCCGCTCATCCACTACATGACGTCATCGCAAGAGTAATGTAGCCTTGTCACGATCATGAATCTTGTTTATGAATCGTAATAGAATGTTTATATGAACCCTCAGCAGTTGATACTATTCGCGTAAAACAATTATATATCTTTGATCTAGATATTCTGTAATCCTTCACAAAATTATATCACTCTTTCTCTATTCGTAATCTAAATGTAACGTGTTAATTAAATTTTAGGTTAATGCGATTAAAGAGCGGGGAGAATCACGAGTTCTGAATGGAGGATAGAAAAAGTTATGAGGGTACTCGTGAAAGAAGTCCCCTTGTTAGAAGTCGATTTCAAGAACATTTTCAATTCTCGGTGAAAGCATACAGAATCGAAAGTTTGCTCGCATTTTTGAAAAGTTAGAAGAAGCTGAAGATGATCGCGTCGAAGAACTCGAGCGAAAAACGTAACCTCCGCGATAGTTTGCCCGTCTTTATCGATTCACCGTTTCCGCTCCGCGGAAAATGAACAGGACCGAATTTTACCCCTTTGAAACTCGAGGAACCACTTGAACGTTTCAGCTGGAAACGAGGTCCTATGCACAATTTAACACGACTAAATTTCAGAAATTCAGAGGGAAGCTACTTGATTTCGAAGCGAAGTTTTACGCGGAAAATTCTCGTGAAATTCTTACCTGGACTGGCGTTCGGAAACGAACTCTTCGATTGAGAGTATCCTGAAACAAAAATTATAATGATCGTTTACAAATTGTCTTTCGGAAGCGCATCGGGTAAATTCGTCGATATCTCATTATTGCAAATTACGCGAATATTCGCGGCGATAATTATTCGAAGGGAATTGTAATTACAGAACCCGGAAGATATTAAATAAAAATAGCGGAAAAGAAGAAAGGAACGGGGAATAAAGTGTATCGTGCGAAGCGAAATTTCATCTAAAAATGAAATAGAATTCCGTGAAATGTGGTTCGAAGGGGGTGGCATGCGGTGGCTGCCTCGACGCTCGACCCTGATTAACGACTCCGCGAAATTAACTCGACAATTATTTCATTAGCGCCTAGTAAGACATTTTTCATCCAGCTTCCAATGCTCTTTGGGATCCGGAATGGTAGAGAGAGACATGCACGTACTATATAACTGGTCTCGAATACGCTACCCTTAATGACTCGACGAGAATTAACTGTAATTTAATTAATTAAAATTTTATTAAAAAGAAAAAAACAGCGTCCTCTTTCGCACGGGACCAGAGGCATGACCTAGGTCACCTCGTTAGAATGATTATCAGAGGTGCTCGCATTTTTTCCCCTGGAAAATTAACAGGGAATCAATCTTCCACGTTTCGCGAACCAGATCAAATTCTCGTCGCAACTTTGATGCTTCAGCAATTAATTAACCTTCCCAATAATTAGTCACACTCGTCACCAATTACGAATTCAATGGATTAAACAAGAATCGTTCTTGTACACTTACATGTTTAATACCGTTAATTAATAAAAGTTACGATTTCTAATCAAACAGGGAAAGTCAGCAAAGATCAGTTGAAAATCAGTTAATGTGAATACGTAAGAATGTACTGTAATTTTAATTTTTTAACGAAGAAATTCTTGATCTTGTCTGAAAAAAAAATGAAGGATTCCCGAACCGAAGAAGGACTGTATGATTCTCCTCGAAACAGTTCCAGACCAAAATAAAAGTCAAAAACGGCTGAATTACAAGCGCGATGTTGCTCGTGAAATCGTAAAATTTTAATTATTGCGTTTCCATGATTTCCCGTTTAACGAGTGACGAGCCCCGCTCGTCGGGGCCATACAACAGCGATATATTCGTAATTGAAGGCAATTTTGAAAACCGTAGGATCCTTGCTAAGCGCAGACGTTCGTTGAAGTTTCACTCGTTAGTTCCGCCGTTTCGGTGGATTTAATTGCCCAACACACGACAGAACAAATCCACGCGCCCGTTAATCGCGCACGGATTCTGAATCACTTTGTCGACACCCGCAGCTACACGCTTTTTCATTTCCTGAAACCCGCGTATTTATACGTACATAAAATATTCGAGCATCGTTTGCGACTGAGAAATACCGCTTTCAGAGCTCATCGCCCTAGGAAGGAAAATAAGTCCGCGTATTAAGACGTTTCACCACGGCCATTTTCTAATAAAGTCGTCCCTGTTGGCGCGCGGTTGAAAAACAGGGGTTGAAAAAGATTCTCGCGTTCCTAAGAAGGTTAGGGCTGGTTGCCGGTCGACGGAGCGATAAAGAGGCAAAGAGACAAAGCGGCCGAGAGCGAGAGAGAAGGAGAGGAAAGGAGAAGTTCGCATTTCAAGAACGACCAGCAAGAATATATTCGGTTACGAGGCTCGATATAGGTACACGGGGCTGCGATGGTTGTAGTGCACGGCCACGGGGGCGGCAGAACTCCACCCTCAAACGACTTTAACGAGCCGCCGTCTTAAAATGGGGATGCCGAGCTTGCGCCGAGTTTGCGCGTTTGTTTGATAAATTAACCCAGAAAAGTATGCTCCGTCGTTGGGAACACTTAACAAGCCTCGGAGTAGCGACCATGGGAAATGTAGAGCAGGAATTCGTTGATACTTCAACGAATCGGTGATTAACGCTAGATCAACCCCTCCAAACACTTCATTTAAAACTTCTGTAGCTGGAGATATACGAAGATTGGGATGTAAGGATATAAGGATCTTCAGGTCTAGTTAGAGGTCTAGGACTTTAGCGACCTTGGGATCTAAGGATCTTGAAGTATAGAGGCCTCGAAGTGCCATTTCGGGATCTAGTTTAGAACTGTAGAGCTCTAAAATCTAGGGAACTGCACATCTAAGCACTCATGAATTTGAGGATCTATATCTTCAATTTACTCCTCAACAAATACCTAAATTTCCAAATTTTTCAATTCCTAAATTTCAAATTCCCAAATTTCTTTATAGTATAAATCTCGATTCTTTGATCCTTGACAAACTGATCGAGAACGGAGTTGTTCACTTGAGGGTCGTGTCACGCTTTCAGTTCCGTTATTATCCCGCGTTTCCCGCGTTCCTTTACACGAAATCCCGTGTCCTTACGGTGAAACTTAAACCCCAATCGCGTGCACGGTAGGTTTCGGATTTTTTGAAAACCCGACAATAAGGCACAGCCCGCGCGTGGTGACAAGACAGGGGCCTTCCATTGAGAAAAATCCACTTCCTAGGTTTCGTGTTACCCGACGTATTTTGACAGGATCTCATTGTCGTCCCGCGGCTAAGCCCTATTGACTCTATTATGTGCCTATTAGTATTATACTAGGATTTGTGGTTACTCCTTGAAAGACGTCCTTTCCTCTCTCGGCCTCTCTCCCTCAACGGCCTCTTTCTGGCCCGAAACCGAATGCTTAGCTCGCGTCGACCCATTCAGGACACGGTTCGAACGTGTCCTGCCTGTTCAACGCGCAATTTCCTTCGATCAAGGCGAGGCGAGTCGAGTCAGCTCGTTTTCTTCATCTGTCACCTGGATTAGGAAACGTCCAACGTGGCTGTTTAACGCTCGATTGATCTGTCATCCATCATTTTTATTTTTCATCAACGATATGCAGATATATTTCTTTATATCAGTTGGGAAGATGACCTCTGTTATTCATCATCTTTACTTTTCATCAACGATATGTGAATATGTTTATATCAGTTGCACAGGAAGACTCGACTGATCTTTGTCAACCATCACCTTCACTTTTGATCAACGATTCGATATGTGGATGTAAGATTTGTGTATGTCAGTTGGACAGGAAGACGGATTGCCTTCTGACAACCATCACCTTCACTTTTGAGCAACGATTAGATATGTGGATGTAAGATTTGTTTATATCAGTTGGACAGGAAAACTCGATTGATTTCTAACAACCATCACCTTCACTTTTGACCAAGGATTCGATATGTGGATGTAGGATTTGTGTATATCAGTTGGACAGAAAGAGTTCTTGAAGCGTTTTGGAGAGCACAATAGGACACCTATGAAGTACGTTGGTAACTGATTTTCGGACTCGTGAATTGTTGCAATCGACAAAGTGCTCGATTGAAGATCGGAACACAAAATGAGAGAATTAGCTTTCACGAACGTGACGAACGCGACGTTCCTCGATAATTCAAGTAACGAGCAGTGGGTAATCGTGGCCGGCAGCCTCGACAAATAATTACCAGGGTAAATGGCAAAAACGGAGTATCGTCGGTGAAAAGAGAGAGCCAGTCGGCGGGCGGAGGAAAAATAAACCGTGGCGTCCTGAGATCCAGCTCGTCGCGTCGAGAAAGACACCCTTAACGGTGAAACGGACAGAGATGGTACGTAGGCACGCACGCACTCGTGGCTCCGAAGAGCCTCGGCGAGAGAAGCGGCAGCCACCTTCATTTTCCAAGTCGCGAGAGAGAGCATGGCTCGCGGAATGAGCTGCTACTTAGAGAGAACGGGTGAAAACGCATTCATCGGCACGCAATCAACGCTGGTACACGCACGCGTATATGTGTTACCCGCGTGCCCATTCATACAACGGCGGGCAAGCAAGATTTTGCCCGCGACTAACGCACGAGCATGAGAGAGCGGACGAGATTCGAGGCAAAACGCGTCGGAGAAGGAAGGAGAAACTGCGAGAGGAGAAAACACGGGGTTGACGATCACGACGAAGAAAGAGGAACGAAGAGAGAAAGAGGGGGAGGGAAAACGGAGGACTACGGCGCGCGTGTGTCTGAGGCGTGAATTCATGTATGCTCGCGAAGCACTCTTCACATGGGACAATCGAGGTGTTGGACTGGAAATCCATACCAATTTGAGCGACTTACGGTCGTTCGCTTGAAAGCCCACTAACACCACCGTCCTCCACGCACACCAACACAAGCGTCTACGGAGAATCGTCCATGTGTACGCGCGCGTTTACGCACGCATCCAGGTTTAAACGCGAGACGATACGTTGAACGTTGACACGCACCTTGTTTGTTCCTTTGCGGTTCCGTTTATTCCTCCAGCTTTACAGGGGTCAATCGACCGGACGATCCGCATCGATTTCTTTTCTAATTTTTGTCGCTGCTTTTGATCGTAAGGAGGTAGCGGAGAATTACAAAGGCGAGACGAGATTTAGCGTGGAAAACTTGAAGAGACCTTCGTCGAGATAAAAGAGCTACTTGCCTACTTTCGAGGCGGGAGTGTAAAATTAGGTGTACGCGGCGAAAAACGTGATGCCGCATAGAATGGACTCTGTGTACTCGCTTTGACCCACTGACGCGCTGTTCATATTTCTTTAAAAGTGTTTAAACAATTACTCGTCATACACGACTTTTTAATTTTCATCGGTGCTTAAATTTAATTTCACTTATTTTAAATGGATTCATTTTTACAAACATGTTGGATTTAGGTCTTCTTCGTTCTTAATTCTTAATCTCGTAACCTATGATTTTTTCAACAGTTGCATCAAAGTTAACCAACCACTGTTGCAATGTTAATATAAATAAAAAAATTGAAATGTTAGACACGTTTTGAACTTGCCTTTAATTGCACAGACTGTAACTGGAACTGAACTCAAACTAAGTTGTAGAGCAAATATGGTTTATTTTTGTTATATTGTGGTGTGTCGCGAGTGACACGATATAACAAGCCAGGGGGTTAAATGTTCTCAAAAAGAGCAGTAGATATGCATCAAATTTAGCTGGGAGTTAATTATTCATGTTCGATGAAGGTGCATTAAATTGGATCTGAGAAGATTCGAACAGTGCATTAATAACGATATTAATTGAATCATGAACATGTCTAATCAAAAACTAGAGCAGAAGCTTAACTATAGCGATCCTGGTTTCGACACGAATCTACTAATTCGACATAGAAACTAATTGGAAGTACTATTAATTCAACGATCGTCGATAATTACAATTAAACTTGATTTCCCTTAATTTCCATGAAGCAACGCACGATTCAACGAATAACCGGCATAATTCGACATAGAGACCAAGTGGAAGTCAGTAGAGGCACCCCCTCGATCCAGCGATCGCCGATAACTACAATTACAGTCAATTTCCCTTAATTTTCATCGATCAAGCAACCGAATCCCGACGAGAATCCACCAATTCACACCCACTAATTAGCGATCGCGTCGCCCGGCTCGGCCACGATTGGCAGAAACGTTGGCCAGAAATTCGGCGGAATATCGAGCAGAAACTTGGCGCGTTTGTACGCGCAAGCGAGTCGCGATAATGGACATAGTTTGCCGGTAATGTCCGAGACTAATTCCCGTGTTATTTCATTAACGTCCCGCAGCTCCCGAGGGGTTAACACCAGCAGCCAACATCGGAACGAGCGTAACACCCGAAAGGGGCTCGTATTAGGCGCGTGTCAAAGGGTGAAAATTTACGAGGTAAGCGTAGAGCAGGCGCGAAAAGGCCGATTGATAGTCGACCTACCACCTCTAAGTACTCTGTGCACAGACTTGAAATAATGCCGGCATGCTTACGTTACGATGAAACGTGCTGTGCTTTACACCGACCGGTTAGCGCGCATGACTTTGCCAGGAGGGATGATCGATAGGCAGATTTATATTATCCGTTCAGACAGCGTTTCTGTTACCGTTCGAACTTGGGGTCGTTTTCAAAGAAACCAAGATGAAACCAATATCAAACATTTTCCGCATATTTTGCTTTCCGCTCGAACTTTACTGCAGGGGGAAAATTACCGGTATAAGTTCTTTAATCGTAACAATTATACACAAAGGGATAGGGGTGATATTACAAAGTACGGAGGTACAACGGCTAATGCATTAATACATAAGATAGGATGGATTTTTATTTAGCTTGCGAGATAGCTTCTGATATAACCGATTTGTAATTTCCATTCCATTTCCTGCGGAAAGTTCGAGTCGCAGAAGAGATTTTCCTCGCGTTCCCCGGATTGGTTTGTTCGAGCGGATTACGCGATTAGGCGAGGGTGGGTATGATTGACACCGCGACCAGAACGTAATGATGAGAGAAAATCATTTCTGACTGAGCTGGGAAAACTGTGGTCGATCGACCAATGGGAAAATGGGGATTTCTTTTTCCCGCATGAATTGTACACGGTCCTATTTCGATAACAAATCGAAATTAAATACGGTCAGTATTTACGACAGGTTAATTTTCGATTAAGATTTTGAAGAAGGATTAAAATTAACGCAAACGTGTAACGGAGAGAATATCGCAGTAAGCATGCAGGTGAATCGTGACTCGTTTTGGTAAAAAAAAAAGGAAAAAGAGACGAAGGAGAAGAAAAAAGAATGAAAAAGCATCTCTCCGTGCCGAGAGACTGAATTTTCCTACTTGTGACGGTGAGTACGCCCTGGCAGTGTTATCCAATTATTCTAAGTTGTTAAGGCGAGTTAGGGCGCTTAAGGGACTAAATTAAGACATTCCGCGCGACAAATCTCCCAAGAATCTCAATTAACTTCTCCCGGGGGCGCCGGGTGCTTTAATTAACTGTTTAATTTCGTTTAATTTGCATTCACAATTGCATAAGCTGCCGAGTCAGCTAGCCAACCTGCGACGCTTTTCTCTTTCGAGACGAATCGATTAATTTGTCCAGCATGCATATTCGATACCACCGTACACCTTTTATTGCCCCGAAATATTTCAAGTATCGTGTACAATTTGCGACTAATGTTTCGACGAAAATTATATAAAATGATGACCTAGTATCTAACTGTGTTATCGAGTGGTCTAGCATCTAACCGATCGTAGGGGTGCATCGGTGGGAAATCGAAATGGCAACGGGATAGACTTCCGGGTGACGTATCCGTTGATCCGTCACGCCTCTGACGGAAAGTCGAGGAAAAGAATGAAAGGGAGAAATTCCGTGGTCGGGGTGTTGCGCGAAGGAGAGGGTGGATGTGGGCGGTAGGCGAGGGTGTAAGCACGGATAAGGGGTGCGGCCTGTAGGCGCAGGTCGATACTGATTAGTACTTCAAAGCGGCTTGAACGCGAGCCCCACGCGCGCCCGGCTTCGACACGCTGGGATCCGCGACAAAGCAAGCGCCGCCACTCGAGCAAAAAATCTTGAACAAATTAGCGGATTATGAATTCGCCCGGCTTTGTTTCCGGGAAAAGTGGTCGCGGACTAGTATAAGAGACTCGCGACACGAACACCTATATAACCCCTAGCCCTCTGTGTTGCGCCTTGTATTTCCGCGCCTTCAACGACCGATTCCGCGTGATCGCGTGTGTGTAAGAGCCGTCGCAATTCAAATTAGCCCACTACGCTCGCGGAAACCGACGCCTCGATCTGGTCTCGAGACGAGGACCCGGATTTCTTCGACGCCTATCGTCGATCAATCCACCACCCGTATAATCCGTTATTTCGAAAGAAACTTCGTGTAAAGCGCCGCTAATAAACCACTTACAGTCGGCTCTTAATTCGATGAACCTTCAATCGATCTTGTAATACAAGGGCGATGGTAAATTCTAAGCCAGTTTGGAAACTTATAACCCTATCAATGAAAGCTGCTGCCATGTTGAAAGAGGACTCGAATCTGTGGATTTTTGAATGTCTTCGAGTAAAATGGTCAGCCGTTTGTCGCGCGATCTTTATCCCTCAGGATAAGGGTACACGGAAACAATGGTGGACCGATTGCGCCACGTTTTGCAGAATCGTCGGAGATGTGTTACCAGGACGATGCGAAGCGAGAGAGGGGTAGCAGACAAGCATCGAGGGGCATGAAGAAAGTAGGAGAAAGAGGTGAAAGGGGTGGTGGCGAGGGATAGAAGATCGACGCGAGAGGAAACGAGGAGGGAATAAACGAAGAACAACGTTGTCGCGTGGCCGTGTGTGAGGGTGTAATAGAGGAGGAGAGGGTGCAGGCAAGAGCAAGAAAAGGACTGGACCGACGGGAGTGGTGCAAGGAGACTTCTCAGGCGTTGATAGGCAATCTAGTTGATTGCCAACTTCAAACGAACCGAAAAAGCGGAGTGAGGGTACGAGAGAGAGAGAGGCGCTCCTATACAAGCCGTTGGAAAGGCAAAAGCCCGAAACGAACCGGCGCGAATCTCGGAATTCTTAGACAATGCGATCCGCAGAGTTCCTGCATTCTGGCCCTCTCTTCATCCTAACGATTAACGCGGTGCCAAGCGAATCGATGATTCCCCATTTACCACCGCCTCCTATTCATTGTCGCTGTTTATCGCCTGCTCTTTTGTCCCCGTCGCGTCCTCGGCAAGAATTTTTATTCGATCTCGCTACAATCTTACTCTCGAGATAAACGCATATTAAAATAATTAGACCGCCATCATTCAAACTGGTTACTTAACAGAAATATCTCATAAATTGACAAACTTTATCATAAACTTTTTAAACTTATTCCTCGAAAGCAAATTAATATTCATAATTCTTGTATAATAAAGTTCTATTTCTACCCATGTATACCCATATAAAGATTTGATTAAGGTAACCTATTTTTGTAGCTGTCGAAGTTCGCGAGATAAGTTTGAAAGTTTTCGACTCGTCCGAAGTGTGCAAACAACTTGCAGCCTCCTTGCTCCGAAATTTTCGTGGACGAGGGTCCATTATAAGCGAAGAACAAAGGACTTTTAATCGACGAACCAGCCAGACAGCGTTTAAGGGCTGCGTTCCACGCGACAGATCCTGCGTCTGTTTTTTCAACGTTCACCAACGCGAAATCGATCGATATGATTATTATCGAGGATAAATTGAGAGCAGTTGGCTCGGCTCTGTGCTCTCGTCTTTAAGTCTGGCCAAGATTTAAGACAAAAAGGAACGAATGAAGCGCGGCAAATAAATGCTGTACTGTAAGACGAGGTGCTAGAGTGACGTTTGAATGGAAGGGCAGATCCTTTGTGCTACACCGGGAACCCGACACCCGAAAATCGTTCTCAAAATTCGTTATACAGGACAAAAATCCACGCTCCAGTTCGTGATACCCTCTTATTACCGTAATACCCTAT
The DNA here is from genome assembly GCA_945859595.2 of Megachile willughbiella. Classification (NCBI taxonomy): domain Eukaryota; kingdom Metazoa; phylum Arthropoda; class Insecta; order Hymenoptera; family Megachilidae; genus Megachile; species Megachile willughbiella. The sequence continues at coordinate 10,043,026 of OX243807.1, forward strand.
CGCGAAAACTCTGATTTTCCTTTTCTTCGTTTTACTATCTGCTTGACGACGTGTCTGAAAGATTTCTGGACGTTTACATGATGGAAAATGAAATAAATTTATCATGGAAGAACCTCAACATCATAAAATTTAGTTTTAGGATCGAGTTAATTAAATTTGACGCCATCGGTGTCCAGAAAGATAAGGGTGGAATAAGAAACTGAGACTCTGAATGTTTCCGTAAATAATTGTAAATGTTCAGAAAGTAATTTTGTGGCCAATGAATGTGATTTAGCGGATTAATAAGATCGAGTGATTGAAATTCTCACGAGAACGAGGGAGTTGATCGGTGTAGGTTGAGAACAGTTTGCGGGAGCACGGCCATTTTTACGTTTTGTCGAGGCTCTTTGTGTTTTGGTGAGACATTGCAGGTCTGCCCAACACTCAACTCATTATACCACTAATTATTCATAACGTTGGGGATTATTCTGACAAAAATATTCAATTCCCACAGTGCGCTCACCCCAACTACCCTCCTTCTTTCCCTCGCTCCTTCTCTTCGTCTCAGCTAACGTATCTTGACGTTAATACCACCGAAAAGAGAAACAATACAATTTTCACCGCGAATCTCGATGGGTCAACGTTCGATTCTTCGACTTTCCAGCTGGTCAAGCAATTCGAGTTGTTTGTACACAAATCAAGGAAAAGTGAACCGAGGCGTGAAGCTGGGTCAGCTGGCTGCGTTTCCTCGATTTTTCCCCCAAAAGCCTGCTCCCTGCAAACGATCCGACAATAGAAGTTTGCACGTGGATACAAGGTGTGAGTCGATTTTCGGTAACACGATCTTGAGTGGCTCTCTGTTAAGCGATAGCCATGAGTGGTGTGCGTTAAGTGCTCGTTTCATGGCGGGATACACGCCTATTAATTTACTCGAACTTCATCGTTGGCGGTCGATTCGTCGTCCAAAGATCGATTAGTGTTATTGTGATCTGTCGATATAGATCCAGCCAGAGGTCACGTAACGCCTTAAAACGGAAACGGACGGTGCTCCATAGTTGCATTTTTTAATATTAATCAATTTACCATCTTCTTCGATAATATTAATACTGATTAGTTTGTAGAATCGATTATACTCGTGATGCTCATCAGTGACTCCCCAGAGATGCAACCCCCCCTCACACATGTGGTAAAATTAATTATACCCTGTTTATTGTTGGGAGTAAAAGTAAAAACTTCACTACCAATATTTTACGAAAGTTTCCTTTGGAAATCTTTGAAATGCAAATTAAAATCGAGCCATTCCACGGCAAAGGGTAATAACACGTGGAATCAATGGCTGGAGACCGCGTGTTTTTTTAATTGGTTTCTCGCCCCGCTTAAACTCTTGCAAGGAGTAGCTTGTAAAGGGAAGCTGGTCTTGTATAGCCGGCTGCGGGTCCGTTCAAAAACATCAGGTCACTTTATAATTTGTTTATTGTAAAATTTGCGTCTAACGACCGGCAGTGGCCAGACGCGCCTTAGTTCCTCCTGAACGTTTTTCTACGCGCAACGTCGCCAAGATGTTGGGTCTTAACGAGAACGCGTTAAGATTGAATCGCGGTGGTTTGCTTGTTACTCGAGCACAATACCTGCACGGTTTGTATAAAATTAATTATCAATTCTCCATAGGCCGGCGAATGAAAGGAACAGTTAGAGGCTCCGTTCATGGAATAAATGGCACGGCTATAATTGTCGAAGCACAATGGGCCGCGTCTCGCGAGCGGAACTATATGACGGAAACAATGTCATCTTTAATCGTCATCTATAAATTAACGGGGGTGGGGGCGAGTATTAACGGTAATGACGAGTTACGGTGCGAGGAAACGGCTGGCTTCGTTGCAAATAAGCAGTTTGCAAAAGTTGCTTCAACACCCGTTTGTTCCTTACGTCTGGTTCAGATTTTAATTCCAAGTTTACGACGACGCGACTTAACGTAAATAATTGCAATAGAAATTATTCAATTGTCGTATCAAAAATCAGTATCACAGTTGTCAAGCTATCTGTTATGATTAGGCGAAGATTATGCTTAAAATATTTCATATACATCCATTGTCTAATTGTAAGTCACGAGTGATCCTATGAAAAGTTAAGCTAGTAGCATGCAAACACTACAAAACAATTACTTAAAGCTTTCAATGTTGACAATGTACTCTAGAAATCTCACCCCCCGTTACCTAATCAACTTCTGCAGAAACTCAACTAAACAAGAACTCTAAAGAAATTTACATCTACTCCAAGTTTTAAGCAAAGATCAGAAATAATGAACGAAGCGGAAATAAAAAGTAGACGGCATCCAAAAGATCAGCAACAACTCATTTAGTAATCCAGCATACTTCTTACTAATTGGTAAAAAATAAAAAGCTAGACGAAGCGGAGAGCAAAAGACCAAGAATGAAGTTAGTGATCCGGAAGTGAGTTTCTTACGCTATCTGTAAGACAGAAAGAAAGGAGGAAATCGTGAACTCACCATGGGGTGGCGTGTGCTGATTCGGACTGTGCTGATGATGATTCGCGGTGACTGCGGTTCCCGGAAGTACATGCTGCGCGTGAGCAGCCGGATGCACGTTGACGCCGGCCGGTGAGGCCGGAAGTTGTCCCGGTTGATGTACCTGATGATGCGGTACGTGGTGGGCCGGGTGGGGGTGGGGCGGCGGCAGGAAGGCAGCCGCCACGGCCGCCTGCGCATTCAGGTAAGCCATCCGCGAGGCGGTCAGGTTGCCCAGATTCCCAAGATTGCCCAGATTGCCCAAATGATTCGTGAGGCTGGGCATGTAGTCCCATAGTTTGTGATGAGGCGCCGTGGGCGCGTAAGAAACGGCCGAGACGCCGGCTGGCGGTGATCCTTGGGGCGAGCCGCGATCGGTACCGCTTCCGTTTCCGGTACCGTTCAGCCCCAGCAGCTCTTGGATCGCGAACGGCGATCGCTGCGGCATCTTTGCGTCTTTGTCGATAATCTTAACGACTCAAAACGACATTTTCCAATCGTGATCCCTCTTTTAACGAATATTTTCTAGTCTCTAGTGTGTCCCTGTCAATGGAGCATCCTTGACAGGCTCGTTGACGGAACAGGCTACACGGAAATCGTTGTTCTTCGAGTTAACTTCCTCGTTGAGTATTCTCGCTAGGATATCGAAAAGTTTGATCGTTGCTTCGTGTCTCGATTCGTAGGAACTTTGTTTTTAAGCGATTCCGCGATGGGGAGGTCTCGAACGGAGTGACAGGTAATTATTCGGAACGCAAACTCGATGTCCAGACGATCAGAAATCGGAGGAGAGTTTTTGACGTAGATCGACGAGAAAAGGAAGCGAAACGAGTCCTTTGTCGCGGCTAGGCCCTGACATAACGCTCGCTCGGCATCCGACGGTTTGTGGCGAGCGTACGCGTCGCTATTTCGATGTCTCCGTCGACGCTGGGATCGACGAACGTTGAAAATTAATATAGGCCCGCTACGAAGGGATCGCTAATCGAACGGTTCGTTTAGTTTGAAAAAATATACGGAACAGTTTGAGCTAGATCGAGATCAGAGTCCGGTAGACCCGTCGGTGATCCTAAGTGTTCTCATAGATCTCCATCATCGAAGATCCCTTGAAATTGAAAGATTGTCGTGCATAGAAAATTGGCGGAAAGCTTACTGGGCTGTGTTCTCGGCTATTCTTCGTTGTGAACGTAAAAATCCTTGATGCGTCGCGAAGAAGCTGCGATAGCTTTCGGCGAGCGACGGCAACTCGAGATACGCGGATCGACCCTGTTCCTCGAGCCAACCGAATCGCCTCGCGTTTCGTTTTGCACTTTAACACAAATTACCGTGTAGAAACTACGCGTCTAACGGCACACATTCGTCCAGTCTGTTCGTTGAATGGAAGATTCGTTGTGTTCAGGTACGGATTCCTGCGTTCCTCGTCGAACCGACCGGTAGTCGAAGTTACTCGATAATACTTTCTTTCTCTCTCTCTTTCTCACGCCGAAATCTCGTTCTCGAGACAATCAGAACCTTATCTGCGTCCAGGAATTCTATTCACTCTCCCGATATCGCGGTTATAGGTTCCATTCATCGTCCCTGGCAGAACAAAACTCTTCTCGGACCTCAACGATGCGCATGGAAATTCATGGAACCGCTTCCTTTCATTCTCCTCGCGGTTTGGATCGAATTTCACGAGACAAAACAGAGTCTTCTGCTCGCCTCCTATTTCCTGACAGGAAGGCACACCACCGGGATCTTCTGTTTGTCAAGGATCAGCGTTCGTTTCGTCTCGGACGATTCAACGTCCATCCATCCCCGACGACGTACCTTCGTCCGACAGTTGGATCCTCGTCGACGAATATGGAACTACACAGAGAACGTCGGAGGCAACAACCGAGTGACAGCACCGGCGGCACGGCTTACTTCCAGACTGGCTGAATCCGCGTGGCGAGTTGATACTCTGCGGTCGCGCGTAACACGGTGGTTCGAGAGCGAAACGTACGGAAAAGAAAAAAGAAAGAGAGAGAGAAGCAACGTGGCTGCTCTCGGGGGTAGTCCCGGTTACGGTGACGTCTGGCCTGTCGTCGTGGCGCAACCGTGTCGTCGTCGCGGCGATGGGCAACTGAGCTGGCGAGCAGCACAGGGTTGCTCGACTGCGCGACAGCCAACGAAGAAGGGAAACCCCCCGGGGGCGCCGTACACGCACCCACACACGCGCGGGCGCCCGCGTACACGTACCATCTCGCGGAGGGTGGCGTTTACTCGACCCCACACCCCCTCCGACGGTGTTTGCCCCCTCCTCGCCGGGGAAAGGACCCCTTCTCTCTTCCTCGACGGCTGCCTGCCTGCCTCCCTTTCGACGCGACGCGCGTACAACCCCACTCTCTCCGTCTCTTCTTTTCCACGATCTCGTCCCAACGACCCCTCGTAACAAAGGCGCCTCCGCTACTTTGCGCGCCGACAGTGGCCGTCTCGCATCGCGGATTGGTCGGTTTTTTGAGACAGCCAGCAGGGTAGACATAGCCCTAGTTACCGGGACGAAGGTGGGGTCTACCGATGTCAACGCCTCGCTCGGATACGCCTACGACAGACCGGTTCACTACGGGGAAAAGATCTGGCTTCTGGAGCTCCAACTTTCATTCGACGAGGCAGGATTTCTTCTCTGGTAGTTGCCTCGTCTGGCCGGCAGCGCTTCTGGACACTTTCGATCATCGAGATCCTCTTGTTCTCTCAACGATATCAGCATTTATACCTTCCTCGCAAGATACATTTAGGAAAATGTTGGACTATTTTACTAAATGCTGCATAAACAAAATTTGTTGCAGCGTGTTTGAGAGTATTCTATGAAGACATTGATGTGAGAGACGCATAATTGTTTTGAGAAATTTTTAAGTCTTCTGGAAAAACTGTTGAACACCAGCTTTGTACATGCAGGTAAACTCATATGGTGTGTTATGTATAATATTAATAAATTCCATGAAGATATTGCAAAGTCCAACATCTGAACCTTATCTACTTCAACTTCCTTATCTTAGAAATTCATAAAAGATCGAGATCTATGAATGCAAATCGAAGTTTCAAGATGGTATTAGAAGAACGAAGACACGATTGCGTATAAGTTTTGAAAATATCGCTACGATAGTCGATCTCTTTGCGAGTTGGAGCAAACATACTTTCAGACGGAAATTGTGGCACAGTGAAACGGGCTTTCGCCCGAAACCTTTATTAACGAAGTGGGAGTGGTCTAGCTACGGGCCAATCAGAAAGCGCCACTTTCAACCCTCATTGGCCAGAACGTAAATCGATTTATCATTCAACCCGTCTGCGGCCGACAGGGGAAACACGCCCTTAAGGCCGTCCAGCTTAAGGTCTACTCTCCTCGGATGCCTTTCGTGACGTTCAACACCGCCAATTCCACTTGAGAAGGGGGGTGGTGTTGGTTGTAGTGGTGTTGGTGGCGTCGATGGTGGTGGCGAACACCGTGGCGGGGGTGGTTCGACTGCTACGAACACGAAAAGGGTGTGGAGACTCGTGATCTTCGGCGGTGGGTCTCCCGATATCGTTGGAGGGAACATTTTTCGACGGAATCCTGTGCCCCCTGCTCGAAATTGAGCCATTTTTCGAAAACGAGGCTTTTCCTTCGTTCCTTATCACTTTCCTCTGTCTATTCGCATCTCTACGTCTTCTACTTTCGTACATTTCTTCCTTGTCACGATTCCTCTTCTTGTATGCTTCTCGTTGCAAATGGATTCCAATAGTTTTTTACGAATTTTGGATTTTTGGGGTGGATGACCTGGAGAATGCCACTGTAATCGTTTCATCTGATGTTGAAAATCTGATATTAAAAAGTGATTGCTGATAAAAGTCGATACAGACGTATTTAGACATCATCCATGTTCGCAACATATAACTGTAGACTCTACATAAACCTTTCTTAAAAATGAAAATTTATAAACACTCTAATAACTATACAATGCACACATGTATTTACAATACAAACATATGAAGTTTTTAAGTTGTAGATTAGTAAGAACAATGATTAAAATTTCAAGATTACGTCTTCACTAAAATTTTACATATGTATGTCCATCGTCAACTGAATTTTAGCATATAAAGTTTTCAAAAGTCATCTCACCTTTTTAATAACCTGAACAAATATGTACAGAATTTTCTATTAGTAATTTAAAAAGTTGGCTAATCTTTGAGATTGGTCAGTTGAAAGAAATATAAACATTTTGTAACACGTAGCAGTTCCTGAAATGAACTTTACAATAAGAATTGAAATCGTAGGCCTGATTTCGTCTCGCAATTTTTCAATGTAAATCTCGATATAAGTACACAATACAAAGTCCGTAACGAACGAGGATTAAATAAGAAAAGAGAGCGAGTATAAAGTGAATTGAAAGCGAAGAATTGAACGAAAAGTTTGCTCCAAAATTTGTTTGACGCGATCCGCGCGAAAGGGAACCCGTCAGCTGCATTTATCATTTGCATTTTCAGATGAAACGCGCCAACGATACGCGTACATTCATGCCGGTCTAACATCCGCCAACGATAACACCAAAGAAGCATAATACCGAAGCTGAGATAGTCTTTTTATCGGCGAAAAAATCTTTTCGTCGTACGGGAAGAAGAAAGAAGGAGAGAGGTTTTGTATTCCAAGCTTTGTTTCGTTGAAATATCTCGGAGCTCCTACGTTCATCTTCTCAGCCAAGGAAAAGTATAAGAGCAACCCCTTCATTTTCAGTCCTCGCTCGTTTGCTCTTTATATTAAGAAATTATTGCACGCTTTCAGAATTGTCAATAAGCATACGCGCAATGATCAATTCCAAATAATTCGTTTTGCAAATTTCATGTACTGAAAAACTCTGAGAACACGCTTGTAGAATTTTGCTGCTAATCTTGCGGCACAGAATTAAATTTTACAACAATTTTGAAAGCGATTCTCTTTTTACGTTAAAAAATTGTGCAGAAGTAGATTCAAAGGTAGACACATCAAGACGATAGGAAAATATTTGTGATAGTCTCATTTTGAGGTTATATAATCACCTAGGCCTATTCGAGGTTATAAGTATTTCCAGCTGTGCAATGTGAGATTTCTGTTCAATCTACTTGTACAGTAGCAGTAAAGAAGTCTTTCTTATTAAAAGAAGAAATTAGCAGAACGTACAATCTGTACTAATCTGAAATATCTTGCAACAAATCTCAAGCAGCTTCAATTTCTTCTTCTATCATTTCGATCATATTATTTATATCGTTCAAAATATGTCATACAAAAAAGTTTGCAAAATTATTATTTCCTTACAAGTTCAATAAATTTGACAATACGATATTAGTGTCAGATGTTTAGCACAGTAATTGAGCGGAAAGGGGCTGTTTCATGAAAGACGACTCGCAGACGCGTAGAAATTTGCAAAAAATATGGGAAGAGTCCGTTCACCTAGGAGGATTTGGCGCGGAAATCGTTCCCCGATCGTGTAACTCGCATCAGCATTCACGGCATCTCGCGAAGCGACGTCAGGCTCGAAAACCTTGTGGTTCCCTGAAATTGCAATTACCGAGTCTCGCGAAGTGTTGCCGAAGGATTCGAAAAAACGCTTAAACTCGTAAATCTGTCGGGTGAAGAGCGTTGGGACAGGAGCGCGCGAGGGGGCACCCCTTCATCGGCCAACGCTCTCCAACGAATTGCAGATCCAAGTACTTGCTTGCTTCTTAACTTAACGATAGGATCATTGTACTTCTAAATTCAGCGCATTGTGCTGACTGGTGGCCGTGTAAGGGCGACCGTGTCACAGACGGAAGCGCAAATATCTTCATCTGGCCAGATCGCGCCTCTCCGAGCGAGTTTTAAGCCTCCTTCAACAGGATTCCAGGCGTGGCGATCACAGCCACACACTCTTCTACGATCGTGATTTTTTCTCAAAGTTTCCCTCGCCTTTTCGTCCCTTTTTCAGGAAGAAATCGTGATATTTACATGGTGGACTGGAGAAACGGGGCACGCGAGGGTGATAACCTTCTGATGTTGCCCTCGCGATGCTCAAAGAGTGTTAACTGTGAGATTGCCGCTCGTTAATGCTAGCAAATTTGTCGGAAATATCTCCTGCGAATCGGTCTTCCGTAAATTCGAGGGTACCAGGTAAAATTAAAAGTTTACTTGCTTGTAATTTTATAATTGCAATATTTAAATTTACGTAGTTGCTCGTCGCTATCTTTCTTAATTATTTCACGTTAAATCTTACGTTTTCGCTACTTAATTTGAACGTTATCGATCATTTCTGGATCACCGATTATGAAAAATTTATGTTTCGATTACGTTTCAAAGATGCGATGATCAAGCTCATTTTTTCTGAAAAGAATTCAGAACGGTGGAAAAGGAACATTGTCCCAGTAGCGAAATTGATTAAATTCCTTTGGCTAGCACGCTAACGAGCATTTATTCCGCGGCTCGCGCTATTTACAATTAGTCGATGCACTATGCAGCGATCCTAGTTCCGGATAACTAGACCTCAAACCACTCTTGTTCCTGTTCGCGCGGCTGTCCGTGTGTTCTCGTTTACGAACACGTTGCCTCAACTCACGCTGTTAATTTATCTAATTACGATACCAGTCGAGATCATTTATCCCGTACTAGAGGAAATTTGAGACGAGCACAGGCCACGGGGGAAATATGAAATTAGTTGCAATGCTTCAGCTACCTCGAAATTTCGCGATATTACAATGTAATCGGTGTCCGGAAGCTCTACCGTTTTCCTCGCGACGATTAAACAGGGAACGAGCATACAAAATTTCCCGTAATAACGAAAATGCTCGCTGCAAAGTCTATTCTCCAAATTTCACTTGACAAATTCACGAAATATATCAGGTGTAAGAACAAGTCATAGTTTTCAAGTTTGACTATTACAGTTTTATAAAAATAGACACATTGATATTAGAATCAAAGTATATTGCAAATGCATTGTTAAATTATTAGATTTAACATCGCAAAGTGTAAATAAGTTGTAGAATTATTATTTAAATGGAAGAATTTACTGAATGAAGCTTTTTGCGTCGGTGTTAAGAATCATATCGAAGTCCTTAAAATTAGTAATAGTTTTCGCAGTGAAATTGAAAGAGAAAATGGTACACCTAGAGTTAAACAACGCATCAGAAAAATGTTCCTTTATCGAAGCAGCACGCGCAAGGTGGCCGAGGCAAGCCCGATCGATGCATAATGCCGGTAAATTAATTTCTCAAACTCGATTTCCTCGAAGAGGCCCACTTTCAGCATCGATAAACGTCGACGGTGCCCCTTCGTTCGTTCGACCGTGTTTCCAACCTACAAACTCGACCTCGAAAAGGATCTCGTTGCTCCGGCAATCCTCTTTTCGCCAACATTTTCGCCGAGTCCTGCAAAATTGTTAATCCGAAGCTTTTCCAATTACACAGCTCGTCCTCTCGTTCCTCTGCTGCTCCTTCAGAGCTTCTCTCTTCGATCACCCCGGCCCACGCTCTCTTTCGGCTCTTTGTAAGCGAAAATACTCAATTCGGACGTTAAATTCAATTACAGCATCCCTGATTAATCCTAAGTATCCTTTTCCTGAAGGAACGAACGGCTTCAATCTTCTTCGTGTTCCAGCACGGCTTCTTCTTCTTCGAACGAGCTGGATCTCTTTCGGCTTAGCTGCTCCTCCGGTTGAATAACACTGTTGCGAACGATATGACGCCATTAAAATCTGCTGATCTGATCGTTGAGCGATGCCGATCCAGCACCCTAGGATTATTATTTTAGGATACCAATATAACCATCTTATTAATCCATTGGTCATTTTTACAATCGCTTGTACTAATCGAATAAAATGGATATACAACACAGGAATTCCATATTTTGCTGTTCTATAAATTTACAAACTTACTTCTCATTCACAACAAACCCCCGTGAAAAATACAAGTACGAATTCTGATTGAAATTTGTAAACGTTCGGAACTTGGCAACGTGTTCGCTGCGTAATTACTAGATCTTGATTACCGTTTCCCATTCTCGCGTTAACGTGAGCTGAATTGGCAAGTTCCCGAGACAATTTACCACCTTGTATTGAAAGTCATAGGCTGATTTCAAGTATAGAACAGAAAGTACAGAATCTATCATTATAGAGCTTCAGGAACTCTTCTTCAATCACGAATTAATTTTGACAAAATCAGGAAGAATATGGTGCGCCAAGATGGTTCGCTTCTTTTAATCAAATTTATCGGACGGCTAACAGTGTTTCGTGGTATTCTGAATGGTGAAACGTGGACCACCCAGGGCTCGTCAGGAAGACGACAAGATAATTTCTGCCTCTCAAAAAAAGGCAGCCCAGTCATCGCCTCTAACTGGTAGTCCTTCTCTTAATCTTTCTTCCATGAGCCCTTAAGTATCCGCGACCACTCGAGCTTCTCACGATGCTCCCTCCGCTCGGCGCCGTGGTATCCCGTTCTAGTTCGTCTCAGGAATAGATGCGTTGCATTAAATGCATCCAAATGACGCGTGGAACTGCATATCCATCCGTGGAGCGATGATCCGGCGAGTGCAGAAAATCTGTTTATTTCTCCCTGATCTGCGAATATTTATGGAAATTTTCAGTGTTCTTAAAAACTCTTTAATTTCTTTGAACTTCGGGATTTGGATAAAAATGGAAACTCAGGGAGAATTGAGAAATTCAGGGGTCGAAGGGATTTCATGGTCTTTTCGTTTATTATAATCACATGAAAATTAAAAAAAATACAGTAGAAGATTGCTAATTCTATTAATTTCTGTTACCTTCTAAATGTGGTTCTTTGTTACATGTTAGTGAATTGTTCTGTAAGAAGAAACTTGAAGAATTTATGAATGTTAATTTATAGGGGGTGCGTAATGGTGTTACAACACTGTAATAGCACTGTAGTTTTTCTAATAAGTATTCAAATGTTTTGGAATCTACAGTTCTTCGTTCTTTATGAATTACTTTAAGGATTTGAGAAATAATCGAATTTTTTACATGGATGCCTTAAGCGAATGCTTAACGACAACACGATGTCGGCTGCTCGGTATAAGAGCGTACTCTTTACATTTTCTAGTAGTGTCTTTCGAGCAGCTAAGTGAGACGGTTGTGTGACTCCACATACAAGTGTATCGCATTAAGAAAAGACTACTTCAACAAAGTCCAGCTTTTTGTTGCTGTTATTTACAGTGGAAGAGTTAAAAGTTTGACTACTTTAGCATCATGCGAAAATGACGGCAGATTATTAAAAGGTACGAATATGTTTAGGTACTAAAATATTTGGGGCAATTCAGAATAATTGAAACAAATTTAATTTTCAAGTTTCATTTTGGAAAGGGTAAAGACACCCTGAAAAGGGAACAAAAAGGCAATAAATTAATATAATTCACAATTTTACCAGAATATTTATTACAGTCTTTATCTAACAACAAAACCATGATCTAGTTTTTATCCATTTGATTCTTTGAACATCTCTCCTTTGAAAGAAATCAAAATGACAATAAAAGAAATCCTGATATTAGTAACAAAACAATGTAAAGTAATTATAAAAAATAGTATAAGCAACATACACAAGTAAAAAGCATCTCCCTACCTCTTCCAAAATCATAAAATCGTTCTAACAATAATGATCGAACATTTTAAGCGTCATTGAGCCATCATTAACGAAGATAAACCGTTAAATCAATCGTTCCGTAAGAAATGTCCACCCCCGAAGAAGCCCGATTTCAAAAATCTAGTACCTTTTCCCGAAATCTCTAGTGAATTCCGAGGTTTGACGCGTAGAGAACAGATGGCAGCACGCATCTGGTCGGTAATTCCGAACGTGCTGCCGTCTGCACGCTGGGAATCGAACTGAATTCCGGTCAATTCTTTCTCCCTCTTCTGGAGAGAGAAATAATATTCCATGAAATCCTCGGCAGCACCATTTTGCGCGTCTGTCCTGGGTCGTCGCGAAGATCGGCGTCGCGTCGCGGCTTTACAATACCGTCAAATTACACACGCGCTCCCTTTGTGCTTGGAAACACTCGCAGGACGACGCTTCGACGCCGCGAGGGCAGAAGCATTTCCGCGAGGAAACGAATCGCGATTTGCATCCCTTCAATGTTCGACGAAACATTGTTTTTTTATCCCCGATAAGTTTTCACGATTTATCGGTCCGACAGGTGATTTTTATGAAATTGTAAAAACAAAATAGAAGCACGCAGTGATTCGTTGATGATCGTCGATGCCAGATCATCCCCCTCCAGTAGCGTTAATCGTCCATCGCGTTCACTCGGAATCATCGAGTTATTATAAATACTTTATCGCACGCTTTTTCACGGGGACAAACGCGAAATTGCTTTAATAGCTCGCTTTTAACATTCGCGTCTGGAAACGATGGATTTATTCGCGTTTTACTCGCGTCGAGCTCGATGTGCTTTATGCTTAACAATTTTTTTTTTATTATTTATCGGTGGGAGTGACATAGTGATACTTCACTCTAGAATTTTATTTTTATGAGTAAACAAATTTAATAAATATTGTAAAGCCTCTACTTATATCGTTAAACACTGACGTCTTTGCAACTTTGTACGTTAAACACAAGTCACTTCCTTTAAATATAAATTTATGCATTGATTTCATAATTTCAGATTGATAACATGTGTCGAGTAAGTAATGTTACCAAACATCTTCCTCAGCACTAAAGTTGTTAATTTTCATTCACATGAATTCTATACCAATTTTTGTTTATATAAATATACTTGATACTTCATGTGCACTTGGTCGAAGTTCAGAAACGAACATCAGCAAGTCAGTTACTGTTATCAGGACTGAAAAGTCGTTGTTTATTCAACGGCAGAAGCAGCGTAGCGTGCCGTTTTCACTCGAACGTTTCCCTTTTTAGAAGGCGTAATTTCGCGAGGCGCAATAAACCCAAGCTTTCCTTTCATTCCGATCGTAGCCCGTTTCGCGTGCATTTCTCAATAGAAAAACTACAGGAGTAAAGGTGGCAGTCGGTGAAATCGGAGCGAGTTAATCCTTTGATCGGTCAAGCCTGATCGCGGATTTCTTCGGCGGGCGAAGAGAGGGCCGGAATCGGGCCCGTTAACCATCAAGATGAATATTCCGGAATTTATCAAAGATTCGAAGAGATCGTGGCTGGCCTTAATGGTGCACCGGATACGGCTTCAAAAGGAATTACGTAATACGACTTTTTCGACGGGCTGATTGCGAAGTAACGCGACCACCGTCGACTACAACCCGACCGAAAGGAAAGAGCGAGCCCTCGTTAAATATTAAACTTTAAGGATCGCTTTTCCACCATGAAGCTCGACTTTGCACGCTCACACACACACGCGTGCACAAAGACACCGGGAAGATGCTGTGTTTCGCGCAAAGAACAGAGAAGAGCGCACGCATACCGTTCACGTTAACGCCTCTACATTCAATCCGAGTCCTTTCCTTCTCGTAACGACATCGCGCGATCGTTGGAAACGAGACATTTGAGAGATTATGCCAATCCGGCGTGTAAACCACCCGGAGAGGAAATACTTATGAGTTTCTCTGCGAGAGCCAGCTCTTTTTGTATCCCTACCCTTACTACTCCGTGAACGTTCGCTTTCTTGCCATCGTGAAAGAGAAATTAACGCATTGACTGTTCTGCCGGTCGAGGGTGTCTCCGCCAAGTTTTGCAACGTTTTATTGTCTTCTTCCTTCGTGGCGATGGGGATCTTGTAGTAACTGATTGAAGCGTATTGTAGAAACCTTACGCGATTCAACTGCCTCCTTGTCGCGATCAACCGCTCTGCCGAAAGATTAGGGTCCGAAGAGTCTTCAATTTTTATTTCACCCACCCATCGGTTCAAACATACATCTACGAAATCTTCTGAATTTTTTCAACGAATGCTATAAATATATTTATACCGCGTTAGGACTCTCGGATGTTATCAAAAAATAAATCATTGGAATATTTTCTCAGTTACCCTATGTTTTGCCAGAATATACAAAATATGGCGTATGTCAGCTATGAATTACATGGAGGGTCCAAACATCCGAGGACGTTATCATCTAAAACATTCACCTCAGAATAAAATATTTTTTCTTGTTCTACAAGAGCCATACAGAATATGGCGTCTGCCAATTAGCTACGAATACATGTGTGTTGTATTACTGAATGGAATACTAAAAAATTTCGTAGAAAGCAATTGGTGATAGTTTAAACGTCAGATGACGAGAGAGGAAAATTCCCCCTGCAACTTTGTCGCAATTGGCCCGATTTGTCATCCGTGTCAAATTTCGGTCTAAGCACGTCCGGTATTGGCCATGGGTCGGCACGTCATTCGCTCATTATACGATCCAATTAAGGCTCGACTGGTATACGCCAACAGTCACAGTCCTTCTGTCCTCGTAATTGGCCCTATTCGGAGACAACGCGTTCCCATGGACGCCTCCGGGCTCGGATCGCTCGGAATCATTCGATGCCGATTCCTTGACAGTCACGATTCCTCGTTTATTAAATCGTTTCCCTTGGTCCCTACACGAATTTGCTCCCTCGAATTTCGATCGTCGCTCGCATCCAGTCCGGCATTGGAAATGACGTGTCGGAAATTCGAGTGTCGGGAAACATCAGATTTTCGCAAAACTGCTCCATTACCGGAGAAGATTTTCAGCGAGAAATTTAGGAGAAATTAAGCCTGCTATCAGGTACAAATTATTCTATAATTTGTTCAATTACGTTAAAATCAAATACTGAACAGATTGGGTTCAACCCTTTGCACTCGAAGATTTCTACTGTTTGCTAAGAGCAACTTTAAAAGTTACTAGTTAAAAAATTAAATGAATTCTATTAACGTTATTATTTCTCTGTTAATAATTCTCATTACTGTTTCACTATGTTCATCACACGTGTCATATAGGATTAGTTAAAAAATGCTTATTTTAAATTATTGTATCAAATCGAATGGCGACTGAGACCTCTCGAGCGCAAAGGGTTAATATTTTCTTTTCAGTACTTTCTGAAATTTTCAACAAACGAGCAATGATAAGAAGGCTTGCATCCTTTCGATTTTAGAAAGAAAAGGAGAAGAAACGTTCATTGTTTCAGGAGCAATTCATTTTGAAAAACTTCCATCTAGAGTAATCCACTCCCTCGAATATGTACGAACAAAACGTATCGTAATTATTATTTTTTTAACCATCCTTTCTTCCGCGTCATTTATCGCAAACTAGCGACGAGTAATCAACCCCCAACCATCTTCTCGAGAGAAGAAAATTCAAATGGAAAAAGTAAGGGAGGAAAAACAAACACGTTTATGTCTAGTTTCGTGATTTCCCGAACGAATCATTTTGAAAAAACTTTCCATGATTGTCTCATCAAATCCTCCCACGACTCACTTATATTCCGTTCAAATACGAAACGCGAATGAAAAACGTCATTATTATTGTTCTAGCAACATACATCAATATTGTTTTTTTCCTCATCCTTCCTCCATTTCGTTCGTCGCAAACTAGCGATGAGTAATCTGCGTTCAACCCCTCCTCCCCTTTCTCCTATTCGAAACGAGAAGAAGAAACAAACGCATTTACATCTCGTTTCGCGAGGGATTTTGTAAAAAATTTTACGTGTCATAATTGTCTCATCGATCTTTCCCTCGATTTACTCATATTCTTCTTCAAATATTCCACGAACGACCAACGCACATTTTTCTTCCCGTTTATAGTAAACTAGCGATGAGTAATCGGCAACCCCCAACCACCCTTTCCTATTCAAGAGAAATAGGAAAGAAATAAAACGAAGAAGCAACAAACGCATTTACATCTCGTTTCGTTATTTCACGAACGATTCGCGTTGGAGAGGGGTGGGAACAAGCGTCGGCGTCAGATGCGCGATATTATTTTTCATTGCGCCCATCGAACGCGTAGAAATGTTGGCGCGGCTAAAAAAGAGAACCGGCCATAATGATTCTCGTAACGATTTCGGTTTATTTTCCCGCGGCTGCACACCGAAATATCTAATGGGACGTCGCGTACCGTATGGAACGCTCTCATTACCGCATCTCGTTCTTTTTTTCTTCGGCATTTTAATTGCAGCAATGGGCCGCGCCACCGCTAAGAAATAATTATGCCTGCCAGGTACCAATACACCTACGCTCTGACCCTCTCTTTCTCTCTCCCTTCTGTTTGGACGGACCTTCCTCCCTCTCAAGGGGTGCACAGAACCCCCGAAGAGTTCCGCGCCGTTTCTTGTTTGCACGACCCCCATCGCCCGCCACGATGGTATCACACATGCCACGCCCTCTTAACGACGAAATTATAGCAGCCATGTTTGTCCAAAGATCAAAGTCCAGGGCCAGGTGCGAAAACTACTGCTTTTCGTTCGGGCCTACTTGGAAAGAAAAAAATGATTCCCATTTTATTTTCTCTTCTTTTCACCCCCTCGATCACCATACATCAAAATCTCGTACTTCGACTTGCAAAATTATCTTCAAATTGTATTTACAAATACTGGTACTTTTGATTATAGTTGAGAAAACTACGGTCATTCTGAAGATTATAATTTGTATGTATCAGAGTCTCTAATGGGAAGAGTAAGTGTGAAACTTTGAAATAATTGCGAATATTTCTCTACCTATTTATCTATTTTATAAGCAAATATCATCATTTGATACAATGAAGTTCTTTAGTATTTGTCGATAATACCAAGGGAGCATTCAAATGCTCGATCATTTAATTTGATTATAATCCCTCGTCGAATTGGCGTTTCGGGATACTAATTAATTTTCGATTCCTGACACGATATAGCCGTCAAAATGGTTAGAATGACACGTTTCGGGCCTGGAGGGACATAATTACGGTCGACCACTTGATTAGTCATTTAAAGGCAACCCAGACTTGCTGGTCACTCTTCCTGTTTTCTATTTTTACCTGATCGAGGAATTAGGAACCGGGTTTGAATGGGCCGAGAAATTTCCTTGCTGAATGATACAGCTTTTTACTAAATCTTCCAGGAGTCAATCCTCTATCATTCTAAAATATAATTTTTGCAAAGGAAGAAGTATGAAACAGATATAAGACAGAGTTTAAAATGTGAAACCGATAATTTTATCATGGAGGTTTCTAATCGAGAATATGGCTAACAAACAAAAGAGGTATAAGATCAAACAAAAGATCTTAACGTCCAGTTTACAACAAACACGAAGAGAAACAAGACACTCGAGCGAGGACAGTTCCGTTCTAGTATCGCGGTTTAGAATCTTGAAGAACGCGTGTCTCGAGCATCCCGAGAGGGAAAGAAGTAGTCTGTCGCTTTTGGCTCTTCTCGGCATTTTCTTCCCCCTTTCGCGAACCAGCTTACCAGAGATTTTTCAGCGTGGCCCGAGGCCAGCAAAGATGCAACAGGCCTCTACTAACAAACCCGGAAAATCTTCTGGTACTTCTGCCTCTAGTGGCCTCAACGCGTGTAGTGTCATACATGGAAGCATGCTAGTTAGGCTAGTAACTCTACTTTTCACCCCTGCTTTCCGTACACTCGTGAAGACGGCAGACGAGAAAAATGTAAAGTCGGGAGGGTAACGTGCCGGTACGAGCTCTCTTATCACTTTTCCTATTTCCTTGTGTCAAGGTTTAAATCGTGAACTTGAAGGGTGAACTTCACAAATACCCATCATTTTTTTACATCAACTTGATTGATATACAATATTTGAGAGTTGCAAAGAATGAGCATTTGATGTTGCATCTGATCAAATGTAAACAATTTGCTATAATGTATGTGTCATAAAGAGGGTGAAAAATTGTTCATTTTGGAAAACGCACTCAAGAACATTTTTCAGCAATGATTTAGGAATTAATTCATCGGTTGCACCCTGTCGATTGCACCCTAACAAGGAAAATAGTGGAGCTTGATACCATCGGAAGTCCTCGATCATCCTTAAACGCCCTTTTTGACAGGCCAGCGGTTTTACGATGTATTCCGGTCAGGAGAGGGCAAAATGTTTGTACACTTGAATTTTGAAAAAATGCAATTGCATTTCCTCGCGACAAACGAGACGGTTTCTCGGGGGCGGGGGGCGAGGGATAAACGGAAGAAGGTTGCCGAGGGTGGAGGAGGTATGAATATTAATGTGCTGAAACAGCTAAACGCAAGAGGGCCCTTCGAACACTCGCTATCTATTAATCCTCAGCCTGCAATCTGCATCGAACGACGAAGTCACGTTGTCGTTGTTCTTCCATAGCGTTATCCTGCAACGAGATTATAATCCGAAAAGGGGAAAAAGAACGTTTCGATGGAAAATTCATTAGAATATTACTTCGTTCTCCGGTCAAGTAGATCGAAATTTATAGGTTTGTTAAAAGCTGGAGTAACGACGAGAATCCTGGATCGATTCCCTTTAAGACACTATCTCGAATACCAATTGTCAGCACCCATGACAGCAATTGGTTTTATCGGAAATTATTACTGTTTCAACCTTACGGAAAATTGTAATGATCAATGTGCCGATTTCATTGTTAATTCAAACTGTGTATAATTGAGGTTTGAAGATATTAAAATAATTTAGTCTTTCTCGATTATAATGTTGCACACGTTTTCAGTTTGATCTCGATGAGGTTCGAAAGAACAAACGTCGATCCTCGGCAGAAAAGGATAATTCGTCGATGGAAAGAAAAGTAGAAGGAAATCAAAGTCCGCTCGCATGGTCGGTTAAAAATAACTGACCCTGTGATGCGCAAGCATCGGCAGAAGTCACGTGTGCTCTGAAGGCACCCATCGGCAAGGGTGAAATGGAAAAATATTTTTCCATTTTCCCTTCTCGTAGACACGCTCTCGTACACACGAAGAAGACTCCCGGTCTTTTCTTCATCTATTATGCGCGTTACACTCGAGCCGAAGAGAGCGAGCTCGCACTTACGTGTATTTTATGCATTCGAACGGATGCAGCCTGATGCGCCAAGGGGGAGGAAGAGGGTTCGAGGGGGTGGAGAAGAGAGGGTGGCTGTCGGATAGTAGACGGTAGAAGGGAGGATAAGCGAGGGGGGTATAGCTGGAGCTATCAAGAGGCTACATATAAAATCATAAGGCATGTTGGCCACGCCCACCACCCCACTGGTTCACCAATCGCCGTGGACTGCATTTAAATCGCAACCCCTCGGTGCATTGTCGACTTTTTTTTCCGCGGGCGGGCCGACTCGGCCCTGAATATATATCCCGCAGGCTGTGCCAACACCAGGAATATTCATATTCCTATTCCTGCTACAAACCGTCGCACGCGTACCATACAACCACCATTCACCACCCTTCTCTATCTCTCCCTTTTTCACCGTCCCTATCCTTCCTATCTCCCTAGACACGCATACACGGACTAACCACCATTTCACGAGATCCCTTGCCATCGTATCTGCGAGCTGCAAGGATCCCTACCCTTGGATCTTCCTGGATGAATCGGTCCCCCTACCACCGACGCTTCCTGCACACGCGTGTCATTTACGTGCACTTATCATCCACCTGTCTACACGGAACCGTGCGTCGACCATTCACATTCTCATTTTCCTCTCATGGTAGCTGATAACTCGGCTAGATAGCGAACGGGGGTGGTTTCTTCTTCGCGATTCCCGATATACCCTGCAGGACTTCAGGGGCTGCGAGCAAAGTGCATTCCACGATAATGGATTAGGAAGGTATTTTGTACGATGGTTTTTCGGTCTGTCCGTCGAAACGTCCCTGTTCGATGCAGGGGTGGTTTGATCGTGATTCGGTTCGATGAGTCGAAGAACTCGTGGATCGTTCTTTATACGTTTCTTGGTATTCTTCTTTCTTCGTAAAATTATCAACTAATCTTTCTGCATATCATTTACAATAAATATTTGCAAGAATATAAGTAGTTAATTTACGAATAACTTATTCTTTAAGATAAATCATTTAACAATGTAAGTCTGTTATAAGATAAATTATTATTATATGTAAATTCCTATTACATTTGGGAGATGAACTTTGTTCGGAATTTTAAATGAAATCTTCTATTAATTGATCGGAGCGAAAGATTGTACCGTAATCGAGAAATAACGGTAATTGGGAGAGAAACAGTTAAACGTTCGATGATTTATCCTTGCAACGGACGATTAAATTGTTTCTCCTCTCGTCGTTTTGAATAGATTGAATTCATTCTTCGTTTCCAGCGATATAACACGTACAGCGTAACGTCTACAGATATAAATGACACTTCTAGCAAATAAAGCAATTTCGCTCTGGCTCCGAGCAGCGAGAAGTTCCTTAATTGTATTTAAGCAGAAATAAACGAGGAGCAACTTAACTTCAGTCCGTTGTAATGACTTTTATTAAACGCGTCCCCGTGATATTCTCGTTAAAGTTAGTTCGGAATAGCTTATTCCGTAACTTGTTGTTTGACGAGGAGTATCCTAGTTGGATAACTATGTTCGTATATTGCGCACAATGGCAACCGAGAAAATTGCCAAAGTACGTTTCAGTACCCAATAAGCATTTAATAAACAAATAACGAAACAGGCTGCGTGAAATACTTCAAAACGTAATACATTCGTTCAATTTCTTAAAAAAGTACTTACAAGTTTATTAAACGTCAAGAAAATTAATTTGAACAATGAACTTTCCTCTGTCTTATACATGATAGTACGCTGAGAAAAAATTATAAGCTTGAATGTGGCGATGACATTGAAAATGCTGTATGGTGAAAAATTAACTTTGTATTTATAAAAGTTATAATAAACATGTGATCGTAAAAATTATTGTACAGTGTCTTTAATGCGATGAGTGTCACGACACCCGATTACAAATAGTTCATAAAAATAATGGCTGGAGTCGTATATTTATACGTCAATGAACACATTAATCGTGAAGGGTGTGTTTCCTGTGCAGCCCGTATGCAAGGAGGAAAGTGTAAGGCATGAAAAAAGGAGGATGTAGAAAAAAGAAACGTTGAAACATTCTCTAAAATTATTGGTAGGGTACGGCAAGAGTGCCGAAGGGGACCCTTATCCCTTCCTTGGAGCCTATCTTTTTAGTACATCACCCTAACAGCCCCTTCCCAGTAACCGGCGGGTTCCATCGTTCGCTC
Source organism: Megachile willughbiella (assembly GCA_945859595.2). Taxonomy (NCBI): domain Eukaryota; kingdom Metazoa; phylum Arthropoda; class Insecta; order Hymenoptera; family Megachilidae; genus Megachile; species Megachile willughbiella. The sequence continues at coordinate 10,064,565 of OX243807.1, forward strand.
ATTTGATTTCTTCTTCGTGCGGAAATGGCTGAGCAGCCATTCGCGCAAGACTTCCGGTCGGCTGGAGATAGAAATGGAGTCCCCCTGTTGAAAAAGGGTAAGGGAATCACCGTTCAACCACAGGCGAGGTCTTCGTTGCCCCGGGAAATTTGCCGTTCGCCGAAAATTGATAATAAATTCGATAATACCTCGTGCCGATAATCGAATGAGATAAAATACCAGGATATCTCGTTGATATCCTTCGGCGAATCGTCGACGTCTTGCCATCGCGTTTCGCTCTATTTCGATGCCTACCACCCCCTTCGGTACTCGGATGCTGCCGTTCATTCTATTAACGATCCTCGATCGAGTTCCTTATTAAATTCGAGAATTACCGCTCGATTGCCCGCCAACGGGACCAACATATACTTTCATTCATCTCCCTTTTCCTCTTCGAGGAATTAAAACATCACTTTGACATTTTTCCACAGCTGCTCGAGGTTTCAAATCATAATCAAGAAAATAGAAATCAAAATATGAGAGTCTGAATTGTTAGATCTGTCGATTTGAAAATTTCCGTACAGTGTTGATGAAGTCCCTTGGGAACTGCGTGACAATGCTACAATGTGTAACGCCTGGTGACCTAACACGTGATAATACAGTGATCTCTTGCGTGGTGATCTAACTCGTAGTGCAGTACGTGATCTACGCTGGAACGGAGATCTAACGCTTGGCTATAACATCCGTGGTGATTGAAATTCCTGGCTGTCGCCGTGATTACTTTTCGTGAGCGTCGGGAAAAAAATGGACGACGATTATAAATTAAAAACAACGAGAGCCGTGGATGGGATTCGCTAACTCGTTAGCTGGTTGCAATTATAAAAGTTACAAGACGCTGGTAATATTTCACGTCTGGCATTGTCGTGGGCCGGATTCCTCGCCAACGGCAGTTTCGCGCTGCCGCCATTTTACCACCCTTAATTTCTGGATCCAATCAAAATGACTCACGCGACTTTGCAAGGCGATTCAACCCCCTCGAGGCACACCGGTTACGAGTGATGCAATTACGCTTAAACTCTAACGAGCTAACTCTTGATAGAAAATGGCTGTATGCTCCGTTGGCTGCAAACAGTCAAGTTATTACCGTTCCCCCTTTGTCTCTCCTTACCAATTTTTCTTCTTCTTATTGTGACGGATTTCAGAATATTTGCGATATCGATTCTGCGACTGATACGATTCTTACGTTCGAGTAAAACACATCACTGAAATGTATCTTTGCAAATAAAGTAGCTGGACAAGACTCAAGTAAATAGTTAAAATTGATCTTATTTGTCTTTGTAAATAAAATTGATTTTATTTGTCAAGTAGGAGTATTATACTGTTTTGTAATTTACTCAAATATTTCTACAAACGAATTATAAAAATAAAGTTGCACCCAGGAATTTTTTGAATAGATTCGAAAATTGAAAATGTGGACATATTTTCGATGGTAAAAATCGTGTCGAATTGGATCAAGGAACGATCTCGAAAGAAGAAGAAAGAAGTCGACGAACGACTTTCAGCATAACTCTTGGAGGAAGTCGAAATAGACCCCTCCAGGTTCCATTTTCGTCGGAGGGATCTCGTGGTCCCTTTTAATTGACCGCTCGATTTCTCCACAAGAAAGGAACCATTTGGGAAATTGCTAAAATTTCTATCAGCAATTTCGCGAGCTTCTGCCTCTGCGACCGCCTCCTTCTTCTCCGTTGGAATAAAAGGCCGATAGGGTGGAGGAGGAGAATAAAACGAGTGCGGGAGATGCGGTATATAGAAACGGGAGAGCTTGCCTCGTCAAAGGTCCGACGCGGAAAAGTCGTTTCGTCCTGGCCATTGTCAAGTGCCCTCGTCCAAGGATCCTAAAGGCACTGTCGTTCTGCCCGATGTCCTTTCGCTTCCGCGAGGAATTTCCTTCCTCTCTTCCCTGTGCTGCCTTTCCACTGAATGCTTGTCAGAACCAGAAGACATCTTTTGTAGCGAGTTAGTGGTTCGAGGAAAATTGTGTGTTGTACTCTTCGATATCCCGCGAACGATTTCTTGTCTTCTCCGATACGAGACTTTTCGTTGATTTAACAGCGATACGCAATTTCTACGAAGTTGCAAAGAATAAACCTCTATTTTACTGTCATCGACAATTGTTCTTTCGACTTCAAAAATTTTTGTAAATTTGTGTTTGTGGGAACTCGTGGAGTCTCGATTTCCATCTCACGTATGTTAGGCATATGAAGATATGGTGAAGCTATATTGCAGATTTGTGTCCTCGTCACTAGGATCACCCTGTAGAAGAATCACGATGGTTCATGATTTTTCTTTCCGCTAGTAGCGCGCCTCGGGTCATTAACGTAACACGTCGGTGTATTGCGAGAAGAATGGCGGGTTAAAAGTAGGGGTGGATCGGGGGTGTTCGTGACGTGTTCGCGATAATAGCTATGATTAGAGTCGCAAACGGCATATGGATGGCGCGGTTTTTTTAATGCGCTCCTCAGATTCCACGAAGGCTCCATATGTACGGTGTATAGGGTACGAAAATAAAAATGTCGACGCGGTCGACACAAAGGACGTGAATTTTAATAATAGATTTATGCGCATATGTTAAGTACTGCTCCTCGTCATTATATCCAGGGGTGCCACGAAAACCGACGGGTTTAAGATTTAATGGTATCTGCAACAATAGCGTGCGGTGCATCGTGCGAAACTTTTTTATCCGCGTACACAGCATTACCGAGCACCCTATTTTTGCATTCGATTATCATCCCCCCGTGGGCGTAGACGCGCCCTCCGCGATTCGAGGGTGTCGATGGTCGCCATCTTGAGAACGCACAACCTTCGCCGCTCGCGATCATCGCGTATGCATAAGTTTCGACTCGATTCTTGTCGATTCCCCTCTTACAAAAGAAAGTTAACGCATTACACATAAAATAGCACTCTCTTATAGTTCGATAGTAAATACAAATTTATAGAAATATTACAAGTTCTTGTAGTACATCAAAATTTTATTTTTTTTCAGTTGAGGTGTTGATTAGTGATTGTAAGATGTCAATCATTGATATTGGAAAGCTTATTAACCCCCGTTACCTTAAATTTTCTGAAGGAGAAACTTGAGATGGACATCATAATCATACTGAATTATTCTATAGAATTTTGGTTAACATGTTTTTGACCAGATTTCGTTAAAAATATCGAAGAGGGTGGTTTTGTTTGCATACTAAAGGAGTATATTTAACTCCTTGAGGATGGATGCTAATATGACCCAACTACACATGAAGAAGATTTATTAATAAAGCTTGCAAATAAAATAAAATTCTTCTCTACATCTACTAGACCACACCCCCGCAAGAATTTTGTATCACGTGGCTAAGGGTTAATAGCCCTAACATATTTTATAATGATTATGTTCATAAAATTTTCCTAATTTCTTCCTAACAAATTTTAATGTGAATTTGAAGTATCGCCTTGTAAGGGATGGTGAAATGATAGTTTATCCGGAGCGTCTTGGTGTCGCCATTTTGTCATTAAGGTTTCAATCGAGATACGTAAGTCGTTTATAACCCCCGTCGTTTTGTAACAGCCCTAAAGGGTTTACGCTGGTGACACTCGAAATGGCCCCTTGGAGAATATTTTTCTACTAATGGCTCCGGTCTACCGAACCCTCGATGCAGCCACCTTCCTCCCGATGTCTTGCCTTTCCCTCGTCGATACCGACGTACGCTTCGTAAGTAATTGAACATGGTCACGTGAAAACAACCCCCGTGCGTCGTTGCAAGGACCGAGGGTTTTAATACGGCGAACGCGTTCTCCTCCGGAAGGAAAGAAAGATGGAGGACGGCGGAACGCCTCCGAGGGAGACATTGATTCTCGCGCAGATGCGTTTCTGCCAATATCCTCGAGACATTTTTGAAATATTCATCCTTTGCACAGTCCAACAAACCTTACTCTCCAACTACTACAATTTAAAAAAAATTTTATTAACACCGCAGTTAATTATTTCACCCTTCTGGGTCAAAACTTTCATATGAATTGTTATTTTTATCCAGAAAAAATGTTGAAGATTCGATATAAACGACTGTGTGATATTGTAGAGACTTTGAAGAGTACCCTACAATTCTTTTTTATTTTTTAAATTATGAAAACAGCAACCACCATCTGCAGAGGGTTAATGCATTCTGTTTGTATTCTACCTTCTAAGTTTTCACCGATGTTTTTGGTCGTATAAATCTCGATGTTAGGGGTCGTTTTATCTCAGCTGTCAGTTAAGGGTTTGTGGTTTTGAAGCATGGGGGTGCGATAGGATCAGAAATAAGGGCTCCTCGCAGTCTCAAACAAAAGCACCTAACAGACTTGACATCTACGTCAAAATAGCTGCTACTTATTATGCGTCAAACATAATTAAACAATTTATTTCTTCGAAAATATTAACATTCCTCAAACTTAATACATCGTTACCCACTGTATATCATTGCTAAATAATCTTCACTGCATCATGGAATAAAAATTCGAGTTTCAAAGCACCTTATTTGCCAACTTTTCCACCCTCTTCGTCAATCGTCTCCCCTGGAGAACGTTTACCTTCGATTCATGAATAACAAAAAAATTTTCCTCGGAGGATAATTCCCGAATTCTTCTCCTGTAACCAGCAGAAGTCGAGTTTGATCGCGTTAGTCCACGGACTCCATGCAAATTCGTCGGTTTGCGACAACCGGCCTCGGTGAAGTCACCGGGTTCGCGACGAAGAAGCTCGTAAGTCGGCTCGTTAGCAGGTTATTTAGCAGCGATTTACTTAGTTTTCGGGCACGATGAAATTGCGGGCCACGCGATTTCGTATTTAAATCGGATAATCGTGTTTCCCAACGGCGCAGGGGACGAGAGAAAACGAAACGAGACGAGGCGAGAGTCGGCCCGCAGCCGCCATCTCTGCGTCCTCCCTGCCATGTTGATTTTTGCGCGGGCGTAAGGGTGCCTCCATACGAAGAGACCGCTCCGTCTTCCTCCTCCTGTAATTCCTACGAAACGATTTAAAAATCTGTTCAATTATTCGGTGACGGTAAAAAGTTTCACCGTGAACAAATAAATTTTCCAACGCGTGAAAAGTTCGACGCAAATTAATCGTCGTCACGCGCGCGTCTCTGACGTCGCAGGGTCTCTACGTCGAGTTATTACGAATGTCCCCACCCCCTGTTTGGGTATCCCCACCCGTTGTAACACTCCCGAAGGGCTGGTGCACACAAAGCACACATCTACCCCATTACGCGGTACAGTCAGCGCGAAAAGGCAACCCTCTTCGAGGCTCGATTATTATCGCTAGGCGAGACGTCTGCTAGAATCGTCGCTCGAGTTGTCCACATACGTCGAACGATCTATCGAGCATCGTCAATCGGTATTTTTGTGACTTTGCACGAAAAAACCGCAACGATGGGCGGTAAAGTACGGAGAGGGAGAGAGTCGGCAGAAATCGGGAGGCGCTGCTGTACTCTCGACTCCTTTGCCCCCTCCCATCGTTCACCCCTCGCTTTTTTTGCATTAATTAAAAGCTCCTGCCTCCGGGCCGCCAGTAGTACGGCCATCTTGGCTCGAGGCACGCCTCCTCTCCTTTGTTTTCGGATTTTTTTAATGATTTCTCCTTTGCAGACGCGTATCCTTCTCTCTCCCTCTACGCTCTCTGCTCCTCTCTCTTTTCATTCTCTCTCTTTTTCTCTCTCTCTTCCTCCCCTACCATTCCTCTTCGCGGTTCCTCTGTGCCTCTGAAATCTTACCGAACCCCACCCCCTGCGCCAACCCTCTCGTCGCTTCCTTTTCTCAACTTTTCCGTCGAAATTCACCGCTTCCTGCTCGACGCATTAACGGCGTCCCTGTATCGATGCACGCGCGTGCACTCGCGGGACCGACAGAGCGTCGTCGAGCGCAAATGCGCGGCTCGCGTGAAATATCAACGCGTGAATCGAACCGCATCAACGTTCGAGAGGGGTGCACCATAATACCAATTCGCGGGGACGAAACACACGTAGGAGAGGAGAGGAGAAGCGAGGCGACTGATAGGGGGATGGAGAGCATGCGAGAGAGAGAGAGAGGACAAGCGGGAACAGCGCAGAGAGAAAGAGACGCTGTTACAGGCTATGGTTTTCGAAATAGTTCACGATCGTTGCTCCGTCACGGACCCGGGGTCCTGGCCTTTTCTGCGTTTAGTTTTTTGCCACCAGTGCGTGGCGTCAGGTTACGCAGTTTACACACCGGACTCGCTTTTTCTTTCTCTCGATCGCCTTCGTTTTCTCCTCGTCTCCCGCCCCCTCCCCTTTTCTTATTATCTTCCCTTTGCCAAGGATTCGGCGCGTTACCGGGGGAGGGAAAAAGGGGCACGTCGATCGACGCCTGATACGAGGATCCTTCCATCGGTATGTCTTTTTTTTGTTTTTTTCTTTGGTTTCATGCTTTTGTTTCCCCTGCTGCTCTTCTTCTTTACTCTTTGTTTGCTGTATATCTTTCGAACATTTTCTCACGGACTTTGTGGGCAAGTAGAATAGAATCGTGCAGCATGTCGAAATGAAAATTTACCCGATGGAAACGCGACACTTTGCTTCCGAATTTCTTTGATCAACGTTCGGAGTTACGAAACAAAATGCAGAGAACTCGAAAATAAATCTCGCCGTTACATAGAATTTTTCATTGCGTCTGTGTTACATTTTAATAACACACCCTTCAAATTTGATTTCGCGACGATCCGACGCTGGAACTTCTCGAAAATGATCTCGTTTCCAAGCTGAAGTAATTGTACCCATTTGCAAGTAACAATGTTCAGGCTGAATATCGAACTAGCGTCAACTATGTTCTGATTTTATTCGAGGCAACGTCAAATTCTGGAATAAAATATTTTTCCGGACGCTGCGAAAAGTTGGCGCGTAACCTGTCCCTGAATGGACGTGTTCTTATTGTAAAAAGCCGAGGACGGACATCTGCGCTCGACAATATTTGGACACGTCCAGAACGACACAACTTTTGTCCAGCGGGATTTCAATGCGGACCTCTCCGCTCCGAACTCGCCAACCGCATAATGGAACACGTCGTAAATATGAAAATTTTTCCTACAGTTCGGGAAACTGCCTGTCGTCCAAGATCCACAAACCGTGGAAATTCGATTCGCGTCGCAATCAACCCTGGGAATCGTTGGGGATGATCGAATTTTCCTACGATTGGATTTGGACGACCTTTGCAGTGGTACTTTTGAATAGAAACGATTAAACTCGCAGAAAATTGCAAGATTACTATTGTGGGATGTTAAGAGTATATACACTGAGTATTGTTTTCGTAGGAGGAAGCGAGAGGTTTGCTACTTACTGATCAAACTGTAAATCTTGCTTCAATGTGAAAATAATTGAACATGGACATAATTATTTGTAGCACACGTAATTTCAAAGCAAAAGGTTTGGTCTGTAAGTTACCAAAAGTGAGTCCTTGTGAGAGGGTTTCATTTTGTTAATATTGGATGTAAAAATTAAAATGGAGAACTAGTTTAGAACTGTAAATGAGCAACTGAAAATGTGAATGAGCTGCAATAGGCAAAAGGAGCTATTTTGGTCGAACATCAACATGTTTTTAAAAATTGTGGGCATTGAAACAATTACATTTTGTTTAGTTTCGTAAGAAAATCTTGTTGAGACTGGTAGCATGAACCTTCTTCTTTAAATTTTAAATGAAGTTGCAACAAATTGAATATATTCTGTAGAGGGAAGGAAACGAAGTTTGCTCGCAGAATCGTTTGCCGCGCGACGGGAGACGCTATCCGTCGGCACATAGGCCTAGCCTCGGAAATTTAAGTAGTATTCGCTGTCTGACTCGTGTCATTGCAACACTTTCATCCACTCTTCTCTCTTTCCACTTATGTTTCACCAAATTCGTACGCAGTAACACATTAAATTCTTCGAAATTCACCAAAAATTATGTACTTGGAATTTTGAAGTTTAAAAATGGGGAGGGAAACTTTCTTTCGGGAGTGGAAGAATGTCTACCCTGACAGGAACATCTATACCCTGTTGAATGAATATTAAATATTTAGAACTTGATTAAAGTTCAGTTTGTACAACTGACTCGTTACTAAAAGTTACAGAAAGAAGAGGTGGAGATTTCACTTTTGTTTCAACCTTGACTACCAATATTATACCGTAGAATGCTTTTTAAAATCGATTGCGATCAAGATATGTAGAAACCTTGCTAAGGTAACGCAATTTGTACAGTCCAGCGTAAGCCTCGAAATCAAAGTCAATTCAGTGTTCTTGAAACATAATTGCTTTAGCTTGCTATACTCTTACAGAGAAAGTAGAAAGTTCAATAATAAATTGCAGTAGATTCCTAAGAAATTTGTAATCAGTGAAAGAAGGCAAAATTTTCAAACGGTTCGAAATATCCAAAATTCTGTTTCTTTGATGCAATTAGTCCGACCACGATTGTTTATTCAGAGAGTACCGCGATTTGCGAGCGGACCGGGCGTCACAGTTTCGCGGAAGGCGAGAAGCGTTATTGTGATAGAAATTACATCTCCTCCGGCCGAGGATGTAAATTATTTGTAGTCTGGGCCGAATGAAGAGTTCATTAGCAGCACTTGTCCGTCTTTGTCGTAATTACTGATGCACCTACACACGGGTTCCGGGCCGCGGAACACACACCGTGCCAGGTTCGGGGGAAGAAATCCGCGTGAACGTTGTAATTAAATTGTTGCGCATCGCCGGCTTCATTATTTATATATGCTTATTTGCCTCGTATAATGCGCGTGAGAGAGTAACGAATTCTACCTATAGTCGCGTCGTTCTGCCCCGTAGAAATTAATTAAAATGGACAAATTACAGGAGATGTTAAAACAAAATAATATAAAAAAGCTGTACTTCGTTACGCGATTAAAATTCACTAGGATGCGTTTCGATTTCCTTCTCGACGGTCTAATCACACGGTTATGCACTTCCCGTGGATCAGTTGAAAGATCTACAAGTTTGATTCTCACGTTTTCATTTGTTAGGATTTACAATTTTCCCTCGAAAAAGTTTCGTCAACGCGAAAGTTTGAGGGACAGTTGTTTCATCGAGGTAATGGAACAGCTATAAGTTTGATAAGATGAGGTTTTCAAAGTGGCCTCGGTATTCTTCGAGCGACGTCTCACGCTGAAATTCAATTCTTCAATTTTTCTCATCGACACGTTCCGTCGATGCGAATTTCCATCGTCCATGGCAGCCACCTCGTCGAAAACGTTTCATGCTTACTCTTCTTTTTATACCGTAAAATCTTTCCATGTCGCAACCTCTTGGTTTAATTCTATTCTTCTCATAATCCATGATTCTAGTATATACTAATCAAATTTCCTTCTTAAATTTAAACGCACAACAGTGTCCAATTACACTGTCAAAAACATCTCGACAATAACGCACCCTTTACAACTTACCAGTAAAAGATTTCCATCTTCCTTGGTCATTTTCACCCTCCGCAAAACTACCCGTTGCAAAGACCGCATTGAAGCCTAAGATTCGCAAGAGGCGAAAAAACATCGAAAACTCGATTTTCCAGGACTTATTGTCCCGGGTCCAGGATGCAAGGGAGCGCATACGAAGATACTGTCTCAGGTAAAAAGTCCGAGACAGAAATCGCTTTCTGTTCGCTTTCAATCGATCCACTCGAGAGGGCCGACGAGGGCGTAAAACCGTGGCCAGCGTGCATCCCACGGACGCGAATAATCGAATGAAAACGGGTCCGTGAGGTCCGAGGGGTCTGCCTCCAATGTCCGAGCTAATTTGTCGAAGAATCGAGTTTTGAAATTTGAGAGGAACCCGACCCACGGAACAGCGCGTCTCTAGGACTTGTCAGCGAGCCTTTTCACGTTCCCTTCAATTCCTACTCCTTCATTCTGTGCCTCCCTTTCGTTTGGCCGTTCATTGTGACCCCTGCTTGACCCAACGGTGTTTGTGGGATATTTTTCGAAATTCGAAATCGTCCTCGTCTCGTGTTTTCACGCGAGTTACGTGCCGACAGTGATCGAACACTTAGCCGACACAAAGCACTTAGGCTGAATTTTGCGGCGCAGTTATCAAACATTTACATCGATCCTTTTGTGATCAAAGGAACTTGAGAGACGTTGATGGACAATTTTCGGTTTCATCTCGTGTTTGCTGTTGCAACTGTATCTTTACAAGATGGAATACTCTTTCAGGTACAAGTTTCAGGCATTAGTAGATACAAGGTTTACTATGAATATAAATATGTTTCAATAGTTTGAATGTTATGGGTGAATACGATTGAAAAGTAGCAAACAGTAGCAGTCTTAAAAAATTTACAGAAGAGTACTTCACATTTTTTTGATCAGAAATGAAGCTTACTGACGTTAGGAAACTGTATCAACCCCCTCTAACTCTTTGATTTATACTCTTCTCAGCAACTGCAGTTATCAGAGCTAACTCACTGCTATATTGTCAAAGTGAAATAAAAAAAGTTTGAGGTTATGTTTGGAAAGATCCCCAACTATGAAAGTCATAATTAGAGCTGAAGTACATCACAGGTACAAGCTAGATTTGTGACATATGAACTATCATCAGAAACTCGAGGCCATGATTTGAATATCTAACAAATATCGCATGTCACGAAGAAAGTTGTGATTCCGTTGTCTCAACAACATCACCCGACCTGAACGGCGACAACAAAATGAAAGCCATTAGACGTTAGGGGAGCTGGTGAGCGCGGTTGTGCGAGGTGTTACAAGCAAGAGCCCTAACTAGTGTCGCCTATCGAAAACAGTAGGCAATGTCTTCGCGTTTCCAAAAGGAGGGAAGCCTTTTTTCCGCGATCCCTATTACGAGGGGAACTCGTATTCGCGCGTTCCAACATTCTTCGAGGACAATACACCCAAGCTGGTACACCGACCGAGGAAAATTACCTAGAAGCAAATTCCGCGTATACGACGACGCATCCATTCGCGGGAAACTGACGCTCGTTCTAGCAACAATGGGTCTACGTGGCTGGTTAGACGTAAAAAAAATTGCATTGTCCATCTCTGGTTGCTCGCCAGTTTCCAGCGACGCGCGATTTTCATCCCCGTCTCTTTATCTCTGGTCCCTTCATCCTGCAGCCTAAGGATCCTCCTGGTAAACCAGGTTCTCCCGTCAGCAGAGAAAAACAACGACGTCGTTGTTGCACTTCGTTTACTCACTGGCGGTGTTTACCTCGTCGCTGCATGAGGGGAATATCAGGAGGCGATTCGCAAACATGGAAGAAGCACATTATTATTCCACGCACGAGGGAACTTTTCTTCGAGAACTAGGTGCTTCTACGGAAAATAAAAAAGTAGCGATGAACAGAGGACAATGATTTTTTATTTGCAACAATTTTTTCATTAGATAGACCGTTGAAAGCTCGTCTAGGTTGTCTGCGAAATATAGGTTTCCTCGATCGTTTTTCGCGACGAGCGTCGCATCCGTGCTTCAACCTGACCGACGACGCGACGAAGCACGACGAAACAGCTTTGATGTTTGATCTGGAAATGCAGCGTGAAAAAAGTTCTGTCGTTCGCGAATCCTCTGCTAACACGTGGACTTTCAACTGCTGCGCTTTGATGCGACGACAGGGACACGGAAAATTGCGTTTGATTAGAGAGACGCTGTGCGAACCTGCATCCGTGTTGTTGGATTCACTCGCTATCTTTTTTCTTGATAATCGTTCTCTTTTGCCGGGAATTTTCGGCTCGATTAACACACTTCGCTAACAGAATACTGATCATTATTTGCAGTTTGGTTCTTTATCGATAGTTTGGTTTTTGAAGCTGCTACGGAGCTGCGATTATTAAATCAGAGAATCAGTGCAAATATAAAGTAGATCTGGATCATGGTAAAAGATTTCACAACGAATATGCAGACAACCGGACAGAATGTTATTTAATGAATACTTGCAGGGTTTTGAAAATTCAGAAGCAACGTGACTTTTCGACGTTTAGAAATTACAGTTAATTTATTGTAATCAAATCTTAGGTAGCTAAATATTTTATGAGGCATCTGAAGCGTATGAGAGTATCTATCATATAACGAACCGTGACAATGTATCGGTAGTTTCTTCTAATCATCTGAAAGTTCTCCACTTTCCATCGAGCAATTCGATGCTCTTACCGATTGTTTCCCGTTAAACCGCGCTAAAGACCACCTAGCCCCGCATCTATCTATCATCTATCCATCTATCCAGTGTCTCCATCATTCCCTTGTTCGTTCCATCTCCTCTGTCTCTCCCTCCCGTGGCGTAGTGGCACGACTATCAACAATCAACACCCTCGAGAGCAACGGTGGCGGGCACAGGGAAAGAGAGAAAGAGGGGGTGGTGAGGCGAGGCGAGGCGAGGAGAGGAAAGGAGGTGGTTTTCACCTCCTTTGCCCCTCGTCACCATGCGAACGGTGACGGTGGATACGATGGAAAAATGTGTGTGGTGCCGGGCTATTCCGGCAGCTCGTGGGAGAGCTCGTTCGATTCTCAGTGTCTGGAAATAATTAGAGGCCGAGGTGGCCCGGGTGTTGCCACGGCAACCGCCAATCAGAGGGCAAAGAAAAATTTTTCCTTTTATATCGCGCATTTTTCTCTGCTCGCCCTGCGAAAAAAGGGGCTCGCGACGGACCGAGGGGCGCGGGGAGGGTGGCGAAGTCGCTGCCGCGGATCACTGTCGACGAGGGGGTTGGCGAGGCGCTTCCCTCAACCCTTCTCCACCGAAGATAATGTATGCAGAGACACGTTGAAACATGTGGATATACTCGCTAGCCGATGTCTGCGAGTATACGCGCATCAGCTTCTTGTTGCAGACGCGAAACACCCTGGAATCTCGATTGCACGTTACACCCCGCACACTCTGATCCGCGCGCGTCGCCGATGCAGCCTCCACCACCTAAGAGCTCCTGCGAATTTTCTTCGCCGACGGACAAGATACCTCCTTTTCCTTCGTCTTACATCGCTTTCCTGCTGATTGTCGTCCAACCTGATAGTTTCCTCGCCGAAAGTACGATCCTCAAATCCCTTTACTCACCCTCATTGACAGTCTCTTCCTTATTGCACGCTACTTCAATTTCAACCCGTAGCTTTTACCCATAGTCTCCAGGAAAATGGACATATGCCATAACACACCTCATTGGTAATCGATAAGGATACAAATACTTCATCCTCTAACCTTCCAACCCCCCTTGTACTAATATAGCATCAATTTTCATTTATTGCTACAAGGATGCATTAAATGAATGACATAGTCTGGAATCTACTTCTCTCCAAAGTGGCAGCATATATTTACATAGATTAGGATTTACAATTTAGTATCACAAAAGTTACAAATGTAATTTTCTGTAACAACTATCTAGTCTCTAATGAACATTGCAGTCGAATTTTAAACAGTGTTCAATGAAACATGAAGAGAAATATTAATATAAAAATTATCCTTGAAGCTGCATGATTAATTCACGAGAGAAAGCATGCATGTGCAATTATTCGTAGAAGTCCCTAAATTGTACTGTTCGTCGTTTGTGACACATGTACGCGGTGGAACTTCTTTTTTTCTGACGGAATATCTTTGACGATGTGCTTCTGGTGACAAGCAGCCATCCCATTAGAAACGGGAACGAGATGTTGTTTATTATTTCGTTTGCACGATGGCGTTCCACGAAAACATTCTCTTTGATGTACCACCGCGTCTCCTGGCATCGGCTTTTTCAATTAATGCAAAAAGGAGTGTCTTAAGCCGACACCCCACGGAACACTTCACCTCGCATTCAAAAATGGCGTGCGTGTGCCAGAAGAGACATGTTTCCTATTCAAACAGCGCCACGAAACCTGCCTCGATCGCGACGATGACGACTTGTGAAGTCTTTCGCCCGGGCAATTTATATTTTCTTTCATTTTCATTTTTTTTATGTAATTAACTTTTAACGGTTAGCGAATTTTATTGAATAGATCTTTTGTTGTACGAAAAAGGATTTGGGGTAAATTGTAAGCCTTATATTTTCTAAATATAATTGAGAGCTTAGGTTTAGTCAGAACATTCTCCTGAACATCCTATATTCTGATGGTCCAATTTATCATACGAGGGCATTAAACGATTAAATTTGAATAAAATCTTCGACACGATCGATGTGTAATAATTTCGGAAAATGTAGGAAAGAACGTCCTTGCAGACGTCAAGTTCGATTGTGCCATAAAGGATCGTACTCGAAGGAAAATAATAAATGTGGACACACGCGGTGACAAAAAGAGGCTCTTTCCGTTCCGAAGGAAGTGTGGGTGTCACGAAGAAGCGGTACGACCGGCTGAATGGTCCTTATTTTGGTTCGGTTTGACAGCGAGAGCCTTTGTTTTGGGCCAAACTGAAAGCCGTACCTGTTTTAATTAACTTATTCAAACGATACCTGGCCGGATATGTAATGTCACCGGCGAGGACATGCGAGGGACGTTTAAATGGACCTCTTCAGATACATGGCAGGTATCGTACGACGATCCGGAGCCGTATTAGAACACACGAAATGTCACCGGGACATTTTATTGGCTCCGCGGTTGGACCATTGTCCCCTTCATCGTACGTGTTTCAAACTTGAATCAAATAAAACCAGGGAACAATTTTTCTTTCGTGTCTCGAGAACTTCATTTGGGAAAAATTATAAGGCTAAGGAAAAATTACAAGAACTTTTTTGTCACTGATTTTATTAACAAAAGTTAAACTTCATGTTGTTACTATTCTGTAAAAATATCATCAAAATTGCATGAGGATTGAGTAATAAATTTTCTTTTGTAATCTGAGTGAAATGGCACTTTTATATGTGGAAACTATCCTAAGGGTTAAGACTTATCTTCAATATTTTTATTCTTTATTGTAATTGGAATTCCTAGCCATTGTCAAACATTTCCAGATTTTATCTTTTCCTCGATTTTCTCAATTCTTGTCGAGACGTCTTTTATGTATCTATCAAACAGAACACTAAGAAAATTGATTAAAATATGGGCCCCTATTCGTCACTCGAATCACATAAGGAGGCAAATATTCTTCTGCACAGATATATTCATAGACAAATGTCAATGTTCCACAAATGTCAACAGATTTTACATAAATTATTTACATTTCCATTAGAGCCGTCATGGATCGAGTTGGCGTTGAAATAGAAACGAAAAATCAGCGCAAGTTAGTAGGATCGAAAGGTTGATCGGAAACAAAGTGGATCTGAAGATCGAAAAACAGAGATCGAAGTGTCGGGTTTCTGTCGGTCAAAATTTCTTCCGGTGGCCAGGGGTTCACGGTACACCGTGGTAACACGACACTTATATCCCTTCTTGGCAAGCACGTGGGAAGAAACCGCCTCCTAAATATGCTCATAGAAATCGAGGAACTGGTAACCGATGAAAGGGGTGTGTTTCAAAACATGTCACCTCCAATATCGGCGTTGGCCATCGATCCGATACTGGACGTGGAAACAGACCCGTGTTCCGTTTCTCGGTTTGGATCTCGTGACAAGAATCGAGAACTCTGGCTCGATTTCTTTCTGCACACCGTGAATGAAACGAGGCGCGAATGGAGATCGATTCCGTTGCCTTCGTCCTGTTCGATTATTTTGATAGGAAACACGGGTACCTCCTGGTTTTGTCCGCTCTTCCGGTTTAATCATGAGGGTAGGTTTGATTGCCTCTTCTCGATTTTACTGGATTCTGATCCGGAGATTCCTCTCTTCCGGTGTTTGATGAATTCAGGATCATTCGGACAGATGATAGAGGATTTTACAACAGAATTTATAGTGTTTAGAAAGATTGAAAAGTTTTTAATTGTTGAGAACAGGGGAGCAATTTCGTTTTCTCAGACATTTCAATTTGTGTTAGGTGGATTATTGTTCGCTTTCGGGTAATTCAGTATCTGTCAATTCCGCATTCATCGATGTTCGATGCAATTAATGGGTTACAGTCTCGATACATATCGAGTCCATCAAAATGTACTGATTGATCTCATAACCTATGACATTCAGGGTACAGTTCAATGTATACGTGTTTGATCAACCCTTTTAGTGCACCATTATCAAGAATTCTCAACTATTTGCACTGGTATTCGCTTTTAATTATTTGCAGTTGTATCCACTTTTGTACATCGAGTTCAGTGCCTGATTATTCAAGGATGTACATCAGATGTTAATCTTTCAAATCTTCATGATCGAATTTGTTTCGTTATTTGTGACGATCTAAAATGGTCTTTAAATCATGTTGTACTTGATGAACCAAGTCATCTTTAGGAAATGGACTTGGTGCAGATGGAGGAATCGAAATGCCAGCATCGGATGATCGAATCCCATCAAATCTTGGAGACTATCATGCTAGAAGGTGCGAGGAAATTGAATTCGAGTGATCGGGCGAATTAATATCCCCAGTTTGAACAGTGACAGAGTTCACATTATAATACCCACACGCGTGTACGCATCACCGGAGGCGTTAAGATCATAACACGTCACACAGGCGCATAGAATGCACACGTATCTAGCTGAGGCGTGTAGGTGGAGCGGGCGAGAGAGCCGGGGCCCCTCTGTCTGTGCCGCTTTTAAACAGTAAATACATTTTAGCGGTGTAGCGGGTAATGTGTAATATTTTTAATTGGATCTCTCCGTCTCTGTCTGACGTGCGGGTCCGCAGTCGGCGTCTCCTTCCCTTTCGGCTGCTTCTTCCCGCGGCAAGGAAACCGCTCGAAAGTTCGTCCGTCTCTGTCCCTCAGCGTTGCTCACCCCCCAAGAACCACCCTCACGGTCGTCGCTGACGGAACTTGCAATTATTTTCTCCTACCTTGTGGATTGTCGCGCTGTAAAATTTCTTCTCTCCTTTTCTCTTGCCACCTGTGTGTACGTGTGTGCGTTGTCGATCACTCTCGCGCTTCCACCGCGCGTATAGTGCGACTACGCGGCTTCCTTCCTTCGTTTTTCCACCCTCTGACACCCCCGCCGCGCGCTTTGTGTCCTCGCTTTGGCAGCCGCGTAGCCTCAAGCTGGCATTAGGCCCCGCAGAAAAGAACAGCGACGAATTAGTGACAGAAAAACGACGGACGGACGATTCTCTCGGCGACGGGGGTGGATTGCGGCTGGAAAATTGAAAAGCAAAATGGCGCTTAAAGGCTTAGACCGACTATTGCGAGGCCGATGATACGGTGCTAATGGTCTTCCTGCGGTCTCGTCCTCTGAGGCCTCAAGAAGGATCCTCGCGCAGTCAGCCTCTTCTTTCGATCGTCTTCCACCGCTGTTTGAGAGTCATTGTGTTCGCTGCTTCAAGATCGTAATTGCCGCCACCGTTGCCAGATCGCATTGCAACAAAGTTGCATTGCTATGGGTTTTTTGCGGGAAGAATTAATGATCCAGTTTAATGCCTCCACTCTTCAAAGATATTTGGGGAAAGTCTTTGGTATAGGGTAAAATATGCACGTTCGAGTGTACATTGTGCGAGCGATCTTAATTGTCGCCATAATTGTGCCATAATATTTCAACCTTGTGGGTTTTCACAATTAATGACGTCCCTTCGTTTTTCAACACTTCATCAAATTTGAAAGCTTCGAGATATGCACATGAACTCGATGTGATCGATAAGCATTAGGCATCGGTATAATTTCTAAGGCTTATTTTAACTTTGCTGTGTTAAATTAGTAGAAACATTAGTTTAGAAGGTTTTACAAAATGTTCTAATAGAACTAAAATTTCGGTAGCAATGTCTAGAATAAAAATATTCAGAAGAAATCTTCAAAAAGTAAAATGTGCTTATACCCGAGCATGTAAATTTTCAAATACATTTTATAAGGAGGATCATCACATGCGTGTAAAAGTGTACCAACGCAGTATCATTCTCTTCCAAGGACTCATCACATTCGTCAGTGCTATAATTTCATCGCAATCCTCGCGTTATTCTTTCAATAATTAGTCATATTCCTGTAATTGTTTAGTATAACATTTTCCAAATTGCAACACCTTCTGAAAGTTTCTTGCAACTCCAAAGAATTTCTGCCGTTTCGCTGAAGGCGACCTAAAAACATATTCCATTTATATTTCGTAGAGGAGAAATAATTCTTTCCGCCCTTTCAAGCTCGAGAGAGTACATTTCGAATATGCATCTGTTCGTTAATCGTTCATTTTCCACAACCACAACGGGTCATTAAGTTACTTACCACGTCGTAATCTAACGAGAATCAAACGACCAGTCAACCAAAGAACGGATAAAGATCTGGATTGTCGGTTGCGTGAGAAACGGACATTTGTTACCAGGTGCGCATAGATATCGGATAAACATCTCGACCGGATGATGAAGAATCGCATTATTATTTGAAACCGTGAAAACTGTCGTCGCCGATAACGATCAGCGTTCATCGATGTTACGTTCAATGAATGCACGCGTCGAATGGATTTTCAAAACAGCATGTTTTATATTTTTATTCGTGCATTCAGCGGAAAGCTTGATGGAACGGGCGATGGAATGAAAAGTTTATGGAAGAACATTCTCTCTCGTGTCGCGTGAACCAGCCAGTTCTTGATTTCGTTTCTGTCTGGAATTTGCTCTATCTACGAATAGAAACCTCGGGATGATGTTCCGTGTTGAGTTACTTAAATGAGATCAAGCTTTTCCGTGGAAAAAAGAAATTATTAACAATTTGAAAACATGCATTCTTGTTTCTTCAATGTACAATTTTGTAACTGTCTTCGGTTCATGTATCTATTTTTTTATTTAATAATTGTGTGGATATAAAGTGGCGAAAGGGTAGACACAATTAATTATACAACATTAATTCTTGTACATTTCGTACGAAATAGATGTATGTTGAGGAATAATATCTAAAAACTATCGTGCAAAGGTGAGGTACATTTCCTGTTGTAACGGAAGAAGCTTGCCGTCGCAATGGCGCACATCGTAACCACTTTTAGGCCTTTCGCTAATCATGTACACGCTAAATTTTTCCAATTTCCGCACACAAATCTGTGTCTAACTTTTAATAAAACGTTTCAGACTATTATGCAATAAATACAGAGATTCATTCCAACCAACATAATCACGTGTAATCGTATCACAGTAGATGTTAATCTGAATTCGTTACAGTGTGTAAGTACCAACACGAAATTTTGATGAAGGGATGTAAATTTCTAAAATTAATTTGGATAAATTCTGATCATTTCAGAGATTACCTACGATATTATATTCATAATTAAACGAATAGAGGCGAGTTCACTGGACTTCTCTTGGCTGGACAAGGGTTGAATTCTTCTAATTTACATTTGCTTCATTTCCAGCTCTAACTTGATGCTCAAAATATTTTTTCTTCTCTAATTATTTGTAACGTTATCGATGGTAACTAATTTATCAACAGACTTTAATTTGACTTCCATGAAATTTACACAGTGCAGATAAACCATCGTAATTAAAAAACAGAAGTAATTAAGAAAACAGAAAGGTCAGAAATAAAATACATTTTCAATTTAATCTTCCCACCCTCAATGTTCTTCACCAAAGAGACGAGAATAAAAAATATGAATATGATGTTCAATAATGGTTTATTGATAATTGAAAGATTGAATGGTCCTTTGAGTCCATTCGTGGATGATTGTTGTATACAACAATTTCTATCGAAAACAACAATAGATAAAATTTTGTTAGCAGCCACACAAGGTCTATTTTTCAGAAAAGAGGAGGGTGGGATGGCGAGGTTAGAAGCAACACTTCGTCAGTGTCCGATTATCTCGTCTTTCAGTCGACGAATCATCGGGGTTAGGTTGCAATCGGCCATTGCCGAGAAAGATTGCAGTCGCTAAAACGTCACTCCTTTTTGTGCATTTCTTTGTTAGCTAGGGACGTGTTGGTCCACCATTTTGAACGGTACGAACGTTGGCCCAATTTTTAGGGGTTGGTCTTTTGTAGACCGACTGGCCAGCCCCGAGCAACCCTCCTGCTGTGACATTTATTTAACAAGGTAACGATATTACGGCGTTAGGTCGGATTAGGGGATCCCCTGGCGTGTGCTCGAGGGTCTAACGACCAATAGAATTTATTGTTCCGGGTAATGTACGTGATTTTTCGGTTGTTACGTTCTCCCATCATGGCTACGTAACGGATTTTCTCTGCCTTCGGATTGCTGCTTTTATTGTGTACCATTTCTTTTTTTATATCGAGTCGATTCAAAGGAAACTTAATGATCTTTTTGTCGCTACATTTAGCGAAGGGACATTTAATACTCTGCACCAGTAATTTTAAGCGTAACATTATTTACTTAGGATTCAGGTTTGCAAACATGCACCTCAACATTTAGCAAAATGTGGACTCATATTTGAATATATAATATTTATCAATTTTAAATAATATCATGGTGCACATAGGCTCATTAATTTCATTAAAACGCTAAAGAAATATTGACATCTGGTACACAAATATTTCTACATTAAATACCTTTTACATTCCGTAAATAGACAAGTTACATTTTATTAGTAATTGTATAATATTACACGGTAGTTCCAAATCTTGATAAATAATTTTTGTACTATTATCTTGGAAACTCCAAAAAGATATCCATAAAACATTGATGTATATGTCGTCCGAAGAGGTCAATCAACTTCTAAAACAGTCCCCGAGGAACACAAAATTTCCCGACAAACGATTCAACTAAACGAAACTTCTTTTGCTAAAATATTGCACAAAAAGCGTAGCTTTTCTCGCTGTACATTTCAGCCATTTTGTTCTCGGTTCGACTCCAGAAAGCCAAGTACCCTTTTGCCCGTCTGTTTCACAGAATCCAGTCAACAATCCTGTTAAATTTCTCTCTGTTATTCTTCAAGAGAAAAGTGTGTGCACACTTGAAAATTGTAGGAAAAAACAGTACTTAATTTCTCAGACTCAATGTGCTGTTGTTGGAGGTAAATGCTCTTTGGAATATACAAAAGAGTTTCCTTTATAAACGATAACAATTTGCAATCGGTAATATCGCGTGTAACTGGAAGATCCTTTTGAAGATTTTTTTATTAAAACTTCGGTATTTGATATTTCAATACATGACAATGTGCAGAAAGTCCTAAGCAATTTTGCAATATTTTTATGGGAGCACTGTCGAGTTTTCCCGGGTACCAAGTAGGGGTTGCAATCCTATAAATTAATTCTTCGCTATTTAATTATTTTGTAAATGAAGAATGTAGGAAGGAGTTTGACTGAGTGGATATAGGATGGTGTCATCGGTTGACGTGTATCGAACATTGATTAAAGCCCGTTTCATCGAAGAAACACCATGGAACAATAACAAGTGGAGCGCCATTAGCTCGCGCTCGGCCACCAAGCCTCTAACGATTTATTTAGCTGGAGAAAAGTGGAAAGTCGGCGACCTGAGTCGTGATTCGAGTTAACGAGGATTTTTACAGAATAAAAAACGCAAGAACGAGGAGGAAGGGCGAACAGAAAGGAAAATATGATGACGGAGGGAAGTAAGAGGGAGTGACTGACTGGAGACTTGGATATGAGAAGAAAGAGTGACGGGAACAGGTAAAGAGAAGGAGAGAAATAAATGTTCTCGACTAGAGGCCGCAAGTATTTCATGCGACGTCGGCGTACGATATCATTATCATTTAATTTTCGCGTTCGACGAAACGACTCCCGAATACTGCAGTCGTTAACGTTAACACCATGATTCGGTGGTCCTCGTTGTTTTCTATAGAGCGTGAAATTTAAATGTCCCAATCGATGGTTCGATCATTATTTTCGCTATTGCTGGAAACGACAGATCGTGTTGTGGCGTTGGGAGATGGAAGGAGAAATAAGAGTCTGCCATCGGAGAGTTGCATCTTCGAATCACTTCGGATTTTCGTCAAAAGAACCTCTGTCCCACAAAATTTTATCCTGCTATATCGCTAGGTCATAAAATAGGTATAATTACCCGCCCGTTTATACCAAGGATTTATATTTAAAAATCCTTTACCTGATTTGAATAATTAACGAGTGCACAAGCTTTGAATTTAAGATAAACTGAAAAATGAATTTATTTTGATGGAATCAACATTTCGACAAAAATCTGAATAGATTTTGCAATTTAAAGAAACCTGTAAGATTACCAATTTTCTTGGTTGTATGAGACTCACTGGAGTTCACTATATGAACATTTAGATACGAATATGTTTACATACATTAGGTATTATGTAATTCTTTTCCAATTGTTTTGATAGTTCATTGCGTAATTTTTTATTCCATTTAGACTGTAGATTAAACAATAGATTATCAGTTACAGACCTTTCGATAATCTAGTTGAATGTATAATTACTTCCTCTCTTTTATTTCGCTGGAATCATGCAGTTTCTATGAATGCATTTGTTCTATCGTAAAGAAGTGAAGGTGATTTGCAATTTGAATTGTAGTTGATTATTTATGCGAATATTTTAACATCACTTCGAACTGCTAATTATTACATTTCATTGTTCCACATTTTTTGCAATACAAATAAATGTTCAAATATCGTTCAGTTCAAAATATTTTTATAGTACATCTTGCACTATATTGAACTTTTCATTGTTTCTTTTTTGAAGAAAATTGTCTTGTGAATTGCTAGCGTAAAATTATTAATATGTACGTTATGTGCATAAATTATTTACCTTTAAGTGTTTGAAAGAGTGAACAATGCTACAGCATAAAAAATACAATACTAATACAGATTTACATAATCATCGCGCACTGTCATCATTTATGTCATACGTCGCATAAATCTGAATAATTGAATTCTAATTTTAAGTGCGTAAAAACTTTACATATTCAATGAAGATTACAATTTTCTGCAATTTGCAAAGTGAATGTATCTAACGTTAAAATAATTTAACAGGAGATTACTAGCGACTTACGAATATGAATTATTGTAAGGGTAGTTTCATATACGTTGGCGCCATCTCTACCGAGGACACTCAAATATGATGGCATTCGTTTTATTAATTTTACAATCCTTATTGCAACAATAATATTAACCATGTTGAAAACTATGTTTTTAATAATTAATGTACTCTTTCACATTTGTGTACTTGATAGTTTATTCATAGGGGAAACTTCTTCACCCACTGGTAAAATATTCTCTAGATCGTCGGTAAGGAAGGAATCCCAAACTTTTCGCGGGAAAGAAGAAATTAATCGCAATAGCGCTACAATCGTTTCTTGCTATTTTTTAAACGGTGATCGATAAAGTGCAAAACTTCAAACGTTCAAAAATCAATATACAGAGATTATTACAAATTTTTTAGTTGAAAATGTACTTTGAAGAGTGATCTTATTTCATCATTATTTAATTATAATACATGCCACTGACATGTTCTGGCATATTTCTTCTGATGTTAAGAAACATTTGCTCTTCTTACTCATACTGAAAAATATGAATACACTTGCAATTGTCATTTGTATTTACTGTAAAAACCTCATCAGTTTGATCATTGACTCGTCACCAATTAAAAAACAACTCGTGTATCTGATTCCCAATGCGGATCAATCAGAAATCCGATAAGAAGAGATCAGATCACAAACAAGTACTTGCAGCTATAGTAGTCACTCAAAATATGATTGCTCAAGGGTGATCCAAATGTTAAGCTTTTCTAGCTCAAACGTATTAACAGCGGGTATAATTAAATTAACATTGTCACTCCGCTGTATTGAAGCCTAACAGTCCACAGTAAAGTGGTTTTCTGTGCATGACCGAACTGCGATAAAGTTGCTCACCGATCACGATTCTGATGTGGCTCACGACATGGAGCGTTTCGAAAATCGGCGCAAGGTTCCCGTATTTCCCGGGCTGTCAAACGAGAACGCCACGGCAAACTTTCGATTAATCGATAAGACAGTTGCCGCCGGCTGTTACACTCGTTTCCTTATCATTGGCCTAGTTCGGGGTCAGGCTACCGAGGGCGCTGCACGCTTCGTGTCCGTTCCTCCTTCCACCGCCTACGTTCAAGTCGAATTCAACGTTGACTGTCGTCGGACGGGCCTCGTCGTCGTCGTCCTCGTCCTCGTCGTTAGCTGAAACTCTCTCGAGTGCACGCGTCGTCGTCGTAACCGTAAAATGCGGGACATTTGCCTGGCCGATCGTTGCGACGCGCGTTGTTGTCCTCGGGCCAAACGCGACCTACCTAGCCGAGTTATGTGAACGTCCTGCACCTCGGGACCCGGCTGTTTGTTCGCGCTAGCATGAGCATTTCTCAGGACAGCGCAGCCACGATCTTGTGCAGGGAGGTCTTCGACGAGACGTCTCATCCGTCGAACGAAGGTACGTGGACAGCCACACTCTTCAGGGTTCCTTCCTCGTCCCACGATCGATGTAGCACGGGGTGGTTTTCGCCACCGGTCGCCAGTTCTTCCTCCCTTTCTCTGCCTCGTTAATTCCTTGGCCATCTCGAGGTCAGGGTCGCCGATGATCAAACACTCTTTGATCCTGTTTGATCGGGATGAACCAAAAGTCGTTCTATTGTGCCTTGCTAATGAACTCGTTCGGATACTTCTAATTACCTAATAGGGTCAATATGTTCATTTCGGTATGACATTTTCTGAGCGTGGAACTAATCGTTAATTTCTGTAACCAATCCGCATCATGACGTAAAATTGCGAGTTCTCAACTTTTTCAGTTGAGCCTCGATGGGGTAGTAAAAGTTAACGGTGGAAGAGATCAAATGGGAAAAGTTGTGGATAAAACTATGAAAGGTCAAACAGTTTCGGTGGTGTTTCCTTGTTTATTTACACCAGGGTCGTACGGGAGCAGTGAGCTCGTGTACCCTAGCGCGACGAGGAAAATCAATAGAATCCGCAGTGCGGCGAAAGTTTTGTCATAAGCCTCGAGGACCACCCCCCTAACAGTACCGCTGACCAGCTTCCGTTGCACCAGATCCGTCCGTCAATTGAAAATCACTTTCGATGTTTGCCCCGTCGGCGTATTTCCCTCGAAAATCTGCCAGATATTTCGGAAATTTCAGCTGGTAACGAATGGAATAACTACGAAATATTCCCCATCGGAGAAGACAGATGTTGTGACGGTTAGCCCCATACATCGAGCCACCTGTCAAAGACTTCCATGATGGAATTTTTAATCGACCCTCCTTTTGCAGCGCTGTCGTCGCGATTTTCCATGTTTCATTATGAAAACAGACCGTCTCGAGACTCCTCCGCGTTAATTGTATGCTTAGGCTTGGACGCAGCTAGTACTTCCGGTGATGCATTATTTTTGTCGCTAGCGAAGGCAATTTCGTGGTGGTTATTGGATGTCATTTCTTGCATAAGGATGTTCTGAATATATTATATACATATTGAATGGAACTGTCCCTTCATTTTGATGGACTAACGTATTCTGCATTTATTATAGATGGAATTCGGAATGCAGGTCAAACAAGCATAGAACGTGCAAGCCATTGTCTCACAAACAATTTTTAACTTCGCAAACTCTACAAGCAATGACGTAACAGATTAGGTGATTAAGCGAAGTAGCAAGATTAGAGTTCAATCTTCTTTCAACAATGCAGCGGTTTAATTTTAGAATCGCTACCTGTACTTCGCTCACGCTACTCAAAAATTAATCCGTGCCGCATGTAGCGTCGTTGATAAATGTTTAACCACTGCCAGCAATTAGCCCTCGAAGTTTGGCTTACATCGATATTCAATGTTAACGACAAACGCTATAGGCCCCATTTTTTCCCCGAGGCGACAGTTCCGTATCGTCACGTGTACTTCCACCTGGCCTATATTATCGATGAGCATCGTACTTTGCATACGGCCAACTCGAGAACCTTGAAATCACTCGTGCACAAGCTTTTTATACTTTCTTCGACAAGTATAATATTTATAATAACCGATAGGTTAAAAATTCTACGACCCTCGATCGTACAGATTCTCTATCTTTGTGGACGCCCACGTTTCATCCCGGCCATTAATACTCGTAAAGTTCTGCTTTGATCAACGATGGGTATCTTTGTTGTGAAATTCACAAGAATTATCGGAGAAAGTTCTCGAAGAAGTCTAATCTGGATGATCTATGCAATTTGATCGTATTAATTTGGCGGAAGAATTAAATTATGAGGTCATTGTAAATGGTAGGGATAAATGGCGCTTTGAGTTCCAGAAACACCCTCTTGATTAGCGATTCCTTGCCTCGCAAAATTTCTTGCCTTTCGTAACGTTAATTACGTTTTTCCAGGTAAATTCCCGAGTTTATGGTCCACCGCCCAGTAATCAGCTAATGGATCGCACCTTTCTTTTTCAGAGGTGCTCGACTATGCGAGACGCCTGGGAATCGACCCCGATGCGGAACCGCACCTTCTGGTTCTGGCCCGGGAGGGCCTCATGGCGGCCTTACCGAAGGGCTGGAAACCATGCTACCACGAGGCCAGCGGAGCTTGGTACTATTATCAAGCTTCCACCGGAACCACCACCTGGGAGCATCCACTGGACGCTGTCTACAAACAGCTGGTCAAGCAGGCCAGGGCTGGCAATACCAGGCAAATGAGCGTCGGTACGGATTGCCTCGTCATTACGGGCGAATGGAAAATATAGGATTAACCCTTTGCACTTGGACTTGCAGTTTCTAGCGTACACGCAATATTTATGAAAGAACTTTTAACTGTACGAGGATTGTACGCCCACGTTAGGGTAGGTGTAACCTGATTAACCCTGCAACCTCGTGGGAGGCGATGATGCAGGGATCTGTGATAACTAGGGACTTCCGACACCGGAAATCGAATCTTTAGAGGTGACCTGTCCACTGCCAACCCTCCGAATTCCTACCCTCGTGCTTCCTCTCGTTACCTGGAAATTATCTACATTTTCTGTTTTTCACTAATAATTGAGCGCTTCTGTTTAAAGCTTTGTAATCCCTTGTAAGCTTTCGATAATGGTATTAAGATAGCCAAAGTCTTCCATTTACCCATCAATCATTATCGTTAAAGTATCACTATTAAATTATCATTATCAACCGCTTAAATTGTAAATGATATCGCGTGTACGCTGTATGTACTGTGCACATCCTGACTGATTCACATAATGTATTGACCTTTTTCTTTCCATAAATTGTAGTTCAATTTGACGATAGATAGATAGGACAAACTAGTCTAGTTATGTTTCTGTTCGTACCTTGATCTTGTATTGCAACATGTCGAGTACACAAAACTAAATATTTTTATACCCTTCGACGTCTGTGATTACGATGCGACAGCTTGTGTAACAAACATTCACGGTTTCGCGTTCTGTACATGTATAATGTAGACCACATGTGTATAAATAAACCATGACATGCATATTATGGACTAGAAATGGCATGACTCTTTTTTTCTTTTCGTCTCGTGCAAAGGGTTAACACGCGAACAGCAATCTAAACCCCCTGTTTTCGTCTACGTCGCATTTCAGCTTTCTGCGTTCTTTTCTGAAGTCCACTCGATTCGTTCGCGATATGCATCTTCGAACTTATCGATGGGCGAATGACGGTAAACAAGATAAGATAACTCCACGTATCAGCATCAAACGTCATTTAATTACCGTTTGATCGTAAATAGCGCGATGTTATTTCTTACAGATATAATTTTTGTCATTAACGACAAAGATTGTGTTATTAACAAAGATTCTTCTGAAGGCCGGCACTGCGAAATTAACCGGTTGACAGTCATGATGGTAACTATACCTCATATATGATTAACTCATTGATTGTCACAATGGATATAGACAGTACTGTCGGTTTCATGGAATTCGCATACTATTCATCGAGGAATCCATGGAGACCAACGTAAAAACCGATAGTCACGTATTGTATAGCGGGTCGCGCAGCCTTGCATTTCAAGTAGAAAACTAAAATTGAGGAACGATCATGCAGTCAAAGCGTTGCGGACACCTGTTCACTGTAACTTTGCCAGAATTTCGATTATTGACCGTGTAGCTTACGTATGCTTCTGAAATTCGAAGGACTGGTTTGGCACTCGAATTCGATGTTGGCTGCCCGTCAAACGTGAATTATATTTTTAGGATTTCAGTTTCTTTGCCCAACGTCTCGTGGAACGTGTTTGCTTTCGATCGCGATTCGATCGTCGACCAACGTAATGATTCACGCTTATTACGTAAACTGAGAATATTCTTTTGCGCTTGACCTTGAAGCATCGAGTTTGCACAATTACAGACTGCTTCGTTTTCCTTCTCAATGACCGCAGATCATCGGCAACGGAACATCGACTTTGCTTATTGACTCCGTGTCCTTTTTCTTTCATTTTTTTCCTTCTTACGTAACACGAAGCACGGCTAAAACGATTCGTACGTTTAAACTTTTATGTAACATTTGTTAAATCGTTCGCGTGCAATAGAGCGAATACGTTGGTGTATTATTTATTTTCAAGCACGTGCATTGATCGGGCTAACGGTAATCTTATCACGCGGGATTATAGTTCGCGAAAAAAACAATGATAATTTGTAAATGTTGCATCGATTCGATCTGTTTGTCAAAGTTCATCGTGTTGGAGAGGCCATCGCGGGCACACGTTTCGTGGTACGTCGATTATTTGTTTGTTTATCGTTGCACTTTGCTGTGTCTTTACGCTGTTGTTAAACAGTTGCGATCGTAGAAGCCAGACGCTTTTCATCGTGGTGCATCATAGACGATCATATCAAGTACGTTAACCTATTAATGATCAACTTGACATTGAAAGACATTTGCTGGAAAAAAAGTCCGATTGGAAAATCAGTCGCTACAGATATCTCCGCACATTAACACGTTATATTGTTACAACAATTTTCGATGTTCAAATGAAGGTAATTTTCGGTTCGACTTTCATTTATAATTAAGCAGTGTTTTTTGTTTCACAACTCGGTGCTCTTCTTATATAATTAAGAGTAGCAAGTTGCAGGTATCGGTTAACCGAAAACTCATCCCAGGTTTATCCAATCGATCTACTTAACTGTTATTCACCAGTGAGCGCGTTAAAGGCCGTTCGTCTCATCGTCCCTCTTCGAGTGCAATAAAGTTACACAGACGAGCGAGTTTGTTGCGCGATTTCTCGTTCGATAGGATAGGCGGACGCAGTTGCTCGGCAAAGAGCCCTCGAAACTCTTTCGAGCTGCTCGTCGGCGTGCGACACATTCGTTAAGGCACTCACGTGTCGGTGCACTCGCTCGTGAAAGTACGTAATAGTTGCTTGAACGTAGATCCGTCCAATTATCGCGTCGACGTCCATCGAGCGCGAATTGTTTGAACGCTTCTCCTCGTGAACAGCCTACGAAAGCTCGCGATTCAAATTAAGAGAAAAAGAAAAGGGAACAATGAATCGCGCTCAAACGCATCGACTCCTTTGCCTTAATTTTCTAAAAGATACCTGTTTCACATGGGACACAGAAGCAACTTCTTTGACTTTGATTATCGTCAAATTACGGAGTGTCACTTAGCGAACGGTTAAAAGCTTCGCTTAAAATCGCGTGCCAGACGAAATTGCGACTGCGCGAAAAGTCAATATTTGTTGGCGGTTCTCGTCCCCCTTCACCTGGCATTCTTGTTTCTACTCCGTGGAAGATTAAAGGCACAGTCGGTTTAAAGAGCAAGGTTTTTCCTTTTTTTATTTTTAAATTTCCCTGCGCCGACGATTCTCTGGAGAGTCGTTCACGCGGAAACCTTCCTCCTTTGAGATCCCACGAACGAGACTCGCGATTGCGATGCGATTTTGCGAAGGGAAATGGTCAAAGAAACGGTTACAGGTTCCTTTTAAAAACTCGGAGTCAAGCAGCGGAAAATTACTGAAACTGCAACGCGTGTTCACCCGAAATTTTAGCATTGTTTTTGTACCACTGACGTAATCCACGTGTTGTGAAGCATCCTATATATATACGGCGCACGCATACACTTGTTCATTTCGCCCGTCGCTTGTTTTTGCGACGTGTTTCCCAGAGAATAGTTGCCACAGCATTATACTTTTGGACTTTTCGTCAAAGAGAAACGAGAGGTGATTGCCGTGAAAAGCGCCTGAAAAAAACGGCTCGTTTCGACACCGCCACTTCCCGCTGTTACGTAATTTTCTTATCCGCTTCTTCGCCACTGGGCCGTGTAAAAAGGAAAAGGAAAGCAGTCGTTGACTTCCACTGGAGGGAACGTTGCCACTGTTACCTCTTTTCCCTCGAGAGGGTCGTCGCGCAAGAAGAAGTTCGCTTTCCCCGATCCTTTCAGCGGAGGCTCCTCTATAAGTGGAGATACAACTTCTGAACCTCATACAAAGTACGTTTTTGATCGACAGAGGAAGATTCGAAGACCACGGCCAAGGAACTCGAGTCTCACGAGGAGGCGACTCTTCCAAAGGAGACTTCCTCGAAGGAGACTATAAAACACGCGAGCAAAACGAATGTCGCGACTACCAGGATCCCGACGAAATTAGCGCCCTTGAAGAAGCTGGACAAAAACGAGGGGGCGCGCAAGAAGGACAACTCCGGCCAAGAGAAACATTCGAGACGAGAGAGCGACTCGAAGATGGAGAACCCCTTGGCGACCGACAGAGCTTCCAGAGATTACACGAATCTCAGGTCTGTTAAAGTTATAATTTTCTGTTTATAATCACACAATCGTGCTATAATCCATTCTGTCATGTTCCATCTACAGGTTCCAAGATCCAAAGTTCTACGAGTGTCCCAAACTTCTGGACACCGCCGCCAGCACCCCAACTACCGCCGCGAGTCCCAAACAGGAGCTGGACTTGAAGGAGGTGTTGAAAAGATCGGAGTCCCTCAGTCCGCGACACGAGAAGGACTGGGAACAGCTCTCCAGCAAGTTCAGCTCCGAGGAGAACATCATAGACATCGACAAACTGAGCATCACCGCGTTGGCCAGATCAGACAGGCCAGAGAAGTTTGACAAGGAGAAACATCCCAGTCAGTTTGGACAACAGAAGGAGCTCACCCTGAGCGGCGGAGGGACCATGTTCCTGAAGAGCAACAGAAGCAGGGACACCACTCCTAGCCAGGAAGGTGCTAAACTGGACGACTTCCGCACCGTTGCGATTGCTGACGAAGTGAATATCGTTGGAGATAGGTTGAAGTCGATTCTCAGGGAGAAACAGTCGGAGGATGGTAAGTCGTATCAGAGATATATTTTTCAACGTTGAATTAAATATAACGGAGAGTTCGACAAGAATCAGAGGTATATTTTGTACCCTCAGATTTAAATACCTTTCAGTGCAACCTTGTATTCACCAAGTTCCATTGATTGCCAACAGACGACAGACCAGTGGACGAAGAACGGAAGAGCGTCCGCTTCGACATAGAGAAGGAGGTGGACATCAAGTTCACGTATTCTGGGTCCGAGGACGAGTGGGAGTCCGAGTCCGAGGAGCAGAACGTGCGAATATCGGCAGTGGTCTCGACCAAGGCCACTGGGTCGGTTCTGTCCTCGCAGAGATCGAGTTCTCAGAGCTTCGACGACGAGAACAAGGAAGACACCGAGAGCAAGCTCGACGAGGACACCAGAAAGAGCTCCTCCTCCGAGAAAGCCGAGCCTCCGAAGAACAGCAAGGTGGTCGGCAGACGATTCGTCGTTCAGAACGTCTCCGAAAACGAGCACCGCAGTCAAATGGCCAGGGACAGTTTGCGAAGAGACAGTCTGTCGAGGGAGAGCAGTTTAGATTACGTACCTAATAACAAGTTCATGAAGATAAAGAATATCGATCTGGTCTCGAGGAGCGAGACGGATTGCAGCGTGGTGAAGAGCAGCGACTCCGACGAGTTTCGGAAGAAGTCGAAGACGGTGAAGCCTAAGAAATCGGCGATTCGTTTCACGAAGGACAGACAGACCGACGATGACGACACGTCGGACTTGTCTAAAGTTAACCAGGATCTGGAGCAGTCGCGGAGGGAACGTTTGAAGGAGGAGCAAAACAGAAACTTCGACGAGGCGAGGGTAGGACTGAGCAAGGAGCATCAGAAAGACATAGAAGCTTTGAAGACGGACTTCCAGAACAAGTTGGAGCAAACGAAGAAAGAACTGGAAGAGAATTTCGTGGAACAGAAACAGTTGCTGCAGAAAAATTTGAACGACAAGCTGGAGGAGTTGAAGAGAGAAATGGCTGAGAAGGTATTTAGGTCACTAAAAGTTTTAAGAATGTTTCAGCAAATAGTAAACTGTTATTTGTGATTATTTCAGGAGGAGCAAGAGATCCAGAAACTGATCGCCGAGATGGACAAGGCAAGGCTCGAGAACCTGAAGAAGGTGAAGGCAGAGCTGGAAGTGTGTTACGAGAAGGAGAGACAAGAGATTTTAGCGAACCTGAAGACTGAACTCGACGAGAGGAGAAAAGAATTATTAGAATTACGGAATCAAGAGATGGGGAAATTGGAGAACGAATACGAACGAGACTTAGGCGAGGAGAAGCTTGCCAAACTGAGCGAGTTCGAGCTGCGAAAACAACATTCCGAGGAGATCGAGGCCCTGAAGAAGAAACTGGACAGCGAATTCGACGATCTGCGCACCAAACTGCGGATACAGCAAAGGGAGAAGATCACGAAGATCACGGAAGATCATGAGAAATGTTTAGCGGAGATATTTCGTGACTTTAGAATCGACGTGAGTACCTGACGATGCCTGTTACTTTAGCGATCCTTCCTAAAGTTACCTCAAATTGACTAAATAAGATTATATTGTGCAATATTGAACCGAAGGTTCCTTGCTGTTTCTGCTTCTTAATTTAGTGTCCAACACCGTCCTTAGCGCCTTAGGATAGCTTTAAGAGAGATCTATTCTTGAATTGTATCTTGAAGAATTATATATTTCAACGTTATTGAATAAAACGCTAGTGCGTATTATTATCTAATAGCAGTACAACCTGATGGTTATCTCCTGATTCCAATATTTTGATATTTCATTGCTAGTATACTTTCCTTTCCATTGTGTAATCACGCATTGTTCATCGTAATGTCACGCTACATACTGTCACGCGTCGTAGTCTCACGCGGCGTATCGTCACGCGACGTATCGTCACGTTGCGTATCATCGCGCCGTTATTTCTACCGGTGCATTACGCGTTCCACGGAATTTGTTGCGATTGCAGGAGGATCTCACCCGAAAGATGTACAAGCAGCGTTTGGAGGAGATCCACGCGGATTTCTCTCGCGACGCGGAGAAGGAGGCGAGGAAGCAGACGGAGCGTGCTCTTCAGCAGGACAGTGTAGAGTTCGAGAAGATGCGTTGCGAGAAACGGTTGCTGCAGGACAAGTACATGGCTTTAAAGGAGAAATACGTGAAGTTAAAGACGGAGGTTCGTTTGGCTGTCGAGAGGAGGAGCAGAAGAAAGGAAGAATACACCACTGCCTCGGAGACGGAGAGGTCAACGTCCACGAGGACCCGAACCGACAAGACCGAGTCGTCGGAACAAAAGTGAGTCGAATTTAACCTTCGTATTGTCGCGAATGTTCATTTATGGTCAACCGTTTGCCGTTCAGAAATTCTCAAGCCATCAACGTTTCAACATTGTAGGAGCGTCGTACAGATGGAAGCGGTGTGAAACGAGAGAAACGAAATGAATCGCAAAGGGTTGATCGCACGTTTTGGATCGCTCTCTGATATTGTACGTGTCGTGATTCTGACAACCGATTCGGAAGCATGGTTCCGTTTGTGTGTTATCACCGCGCTGAAAGTTTTGAGAATTCAAACGAGACACGCAGTCATCCTCTGATTAGAATGTGATTCTTGAAACGTTCAACGCGGTCCACGTACCTTTGCTCGAATCAATGTTAACCGAATTAATATTCGTTTTTTGCACCTCCATTTTCCTCGTCACCATCTCCAGTACCTTCGCAGTCGGCTACTTACAAACATCGTTGTTTCAAATCTTACATGAATAGTTTAAACCCTCACAAAATCGCTCACAGCTTTGTCGACACGAAACGAGAAGTAAACTGTGAAGGTACTCTCTCACGTTCATGCGATTCGCCCTAATGTCTGGCTATAGGCCTTAAATCGTGCTCGCAGTACGCCGCTAAGGAACACGCGCCCAACTCCGGCGACGTCGAGCGCGAAAGCGCACGAGACACAAACCACGAAGGAGCAGACCGAGGAACAGCACAAGTCGGACGACTCGAACGTTCAGAAGGTTCAGAATCCGGGGTTTCAGAAGAGTGTCGCGATCGGAGCGGCGTCGATCTCGAAGACGGTCGCCGCCCGAGTCGAGTCCGACGACACGACCACCGCCAGCGAGATGAACGCGAACATGATGATGAAGAGGAAGAAGAACTTCAGCAAGAAGACCAGCGCCGCCAGGGCCAGCTCCACTGGCAACAACAACAACAACAATCTCGAGAACCCGGTTGAGAACATCAGGAAGCAGCTGGAGAAGCTGGAGGATCTGGGCGATCAGCTGCCCAGCAATGAAACGGCCTATACGTTGCGGTATCCTTTCCAGGACAAAGGTGAATCTTTTTAAAGAGACTCTTGATATAATTCGACAGTTGATAAGCTTTTTATACATTAACACTTTACTTTAGTCGTGTTAGATTTTTTGAAATCAGTTTGTTAGTTTACTGTAGACACTCAAATGTTAACCTTGAATAGGATTCTCTGAAGGAAGGTTTGGATATTTTGTTAAAAAGAACTGGTAAAGTGTTAATTTGTAGCAGCAAGAATGCGAAACAGTAATGTATATGGTCTCAGGTTTTTCAGTTTGTATTCACCCGGTTTTATAAAAATGTGACACGATTTCCGACGTTCACGTGAACATAAATTTTTGTTAAGAACAAATTAGACGTGACTTGGAGCACCCTATACATCGCTTGGTAGCTGGAACACACTTTCACAACTTACAGTCAAACGTCTACAGCTTAATCGCTTCAATTACGCCATCACGCGCGCGAAACGCAGACGTTTCTTTCTCGCTCGATCGTTTCCATTTGTTTTTCTCACGATCGTACGTTAATTGGTCGATTTTGAAAATTGTTTTATGATTTCTTCCCCAGGCATCTATAGACTTTATTTTGGCTAGCGGCTTTTCTCGGCCCGCTGAACGCACCACCGGATCTCTTGGTTCTCCTTCTATGAATCGATTCTCTTTCGTTCTCTTCTTTCCGTTACCTCTTTTCTTGCACGCCGCTTTCGCGAGCCAAGCAGCCTAGGGCGTGTCGGATGACACCGAAAAGGAATCTGCTCGATTTTCTAGCGCTGGCGAACGCCTCCTCGGAGCTGGAGTTCTTCCGGCACCGAATCCACGTCGAGAGGGATTCCGTGAGAAGGGCTCGAGAGGCGCTCCGACACCAAGAGAACGCATTCCACGGGCGACAGAGGGCTTGGAAGCAACGTAGCGCCAGAGCAACCCTCGAGCAATTGGTTCAGGTATTTCACGATAATTTACTATAATCCGAACACCTAATGTTTCGTCGAATTTCGCAGGAGGAACGGGAACTTTCGGAAATGGAGGTGAGCCTACATCGAACCAGAAGTCTTTTAGGTGAGAAGGTGATTCATCTGAGGCATCTGGAACAATCCTTGGAGAGAGTGGCGAGTGCCAAAAGGAACGAAAACGACCCAACTTCGACGAGAAACGACGAATTAACGTTGAGCGACATGTCCAGCGCCAGCAGTGGTTTCAGTTCAACCGATGTGGGAACGGACACGTTCATAGGTGAGCTGCTGTCCTCAATCCATCCCCTCCCTTTCGTTTCTTATTCCATTTTTCAGTTCCGTTAGTTAGAAGTCGAGTCCTTTTGGTTTGAACGAAATTTTTGGTTGCTTTCTTTTTACTCAACAATTTTCTTTCGATTTTGTGTCACGATCCCGACGTATTCAGACAAACCGGATCACTACCAGGAGTCGACGGAAATCATCGCAAGCCTGGAAAACCTAAACTCAGAGATACGTGAGATCTGGGGCGTGCTGAACAAACGTTTGGACACTAACACACCACCGCCGCCCACTTTGATGTACTCTTATTTGCGATGGCTACGTTTTCACCACCTTGCAGCACAATCAAACAGCGTACAAGGTCTGTGGAAATGAATCTCACTTTGATAACACAGCTGTTAAAACAGCCTTTATCATTTTATTTCGAGATCTCGAATGTATTTGTTAAATAAATCGGTCTTTATGAGCATCAGAATTAGGAGATTTGAATTTTCACAGGAACGTTTGGTACCCCGAATATCCAGTCGAACATCCTGTCCCAGCTAACAGCCACGCAACCACCGGTGACCACCACGCAGAACATAATCGCCCAGTACGGTCCTAACAGCGGTTTCACGACCAGCGTCGGCACCGTGGACAAACCCACTTCAAACTTAATGGAAAGAACATGGAACCTGCGTGATTGGTTGCGGCAAGCCTGCGCAGAGAGCACCGATTTGATCAGTCCAGGTCAAGCGACTCTGTAAACGGCGATCGTCCGTCGACAAGATTCGTTTCCAGTTGCTTCCTATACTTCTTCTTCAACGATAATTAGTTTCCTTCGAGGAGATTACCTCGATCACCAGATATTCGGAAACGAACTGGATTTGATGTTCGTCGTTTCGAACCTCTGAACATCCGCTCTAGTCAGGTCACTGGCTGACCTTGAACCTCTGCTTGCTCCTACCAAGTTCAGTTCGTCAACAAGGACTGCAAATGTGCGCAGAAATTGGCGTTCCTTCACAGCCTCAAATGAAGGCGTAATGGACTTTTGGTGAAATCGCGATGTTTCGCGTGAATGTGAACTTTATGAAAGAATGATATGGGCTCTCCTGTAAATAAGAATTTCCTCGATACAGGTTCCGTTCCTTTCTCCTTGATAGTCCGTTTATATATATTTTCGGGGTGGATTTTTCTGCGAGTGTAACGAATGTATAATATATGTTTGTTAGCGTATAGACTCTCATTATATTGCTGAAGAGTTGTAGCAGATTTGCGCACTGTGACTATGTCACGATCAAATGGCAATCTAATCATGTACTGCTAAGCGAAACGTCAATAGGGCAATATAACGAAAGTCTACTATACATGTATACGTACTCCATGATCGAGGTTCAAAGTCTAAACTTGCTAAACCTTGTCAAGTCTAACCCGAACCTAAAATCAAAATTAGTATATTTAAGTCGGTTGGGTTACTTTGAAACACGTAATCGCCTCCGAAGCTCTCTGGTTCACAAGATTGTCTCTCGAATGCCAAACTTTCACTTCGGTTTTAACCCTCGATTGGGTCATTTAATCTTTGACCAGTTTTTTAAATTTCGTTGACAGACTTTCGTTTACAAATTTGACATACTTTTAACATTTAATTTCGATCTGTAATGACCCCTCGAGGGTTAATAGGAAAAGAGGCGAAGCTTCTGGGTGTAGAATCCAGAGCCATACCGGTTGCAATTAATTTCTAGAGGCGTTCAATCGACGTTTATACCGACGTAGCTCGCAATAATCCTGATCTCATTAGATGTATAGCGTTAGAGAACGTTCGAGGCCCAAGCGAGTTAACGCGTTGACTGTCCATTTAGCCAAAGTTAATTCTTGCCCTACGTTAACGATAAATGCTTGGCAATTTTCGCGACAGTGAACGCGTTAATGGAGGCTACAGAATTTCGCGAGAAACCTTGTTTTTATAATCGTTGTTCAGATTCCCCTTTACTTGTTACTCTCGTTGCTGTTTCTCGTCGAACTTTGTTTCGCTTCTACTCATATTAATCGACGTTTAAAGTCGAGTTTAGGTGATTTTGTATATGGATAAAGGAGCACGTAAATAGAATCGATATTCGGAATCGTAGAGTCCCTTGACATACGGTTGTATCTGAGTTCAGATAATAGATAATCTTCATTAGCGCCGTCCTTGCGAATCGTACAAGCATCTCTTGTTTCGAAATCGTTTATTAGAACAATAATTGCTACGTCAATTTTTATGATCGTTTGAAAGGTGCTTCGTCAGTGCAATAATTTTACGATGCGTTTAACGTTGCTGGATATTTTTTCTCTATCTTTAACTTTCGTTTAATGAATCACGAAACAATATTTAAAGTGTTGTTTAATCTCGTATCGGGAAAGCCGTTGTTCGCGAACGTGAAACGATTCGAAGCAGCACAAGTTTATTTTAAACATTGAACAGGCCCATCTTGAAGATGGTTCAAAGATTATTGGTTTTCACCGAAATTTGCATTTCATTTTTTCTCTATTCGATACGCACGTGTAAAGCGGCAGAAAACGTACACAAGATATTCGATAAATTAATTTTGGAATACCTTGTATATTCTGTAATATAATATATATTTGTATGGACGCAAATATATATACTATACAAACTAATACCACGATTCTCTTTTCATCGGGTAGAGAGAGGGTGAAAAATTGTTAGCGAGAAGGAACAATGGTTAATGATTGTTTCGATAAGATATCTTGTACAGGGTGTCCACGAATGAAAGGATATTAGTCACAATCGAATTTTCTTTTAAATCAACTTCTGTAAAGATTTGAATATTCATTTAAATCCTCTGTGGTCAACATTTTCATTCGAAAGGGCTAAATTATTCGAGGATAATTTGATCAGTGTCCTTTCTTTCGAGGACACCGTATATACAATAAAAATATTATGTCATTTAGACCAATGAATTTCTCAAACCTATCAAAGACTGTTTAATATACCTAGATCTTATATTGTTACGATTACAACCCCTTAGTTATTTAATTGAACTATTTTGATGATCAAAATGTGAAACATGCTGATATACGTATACTTAAATAAAACTGATGCATGCAACAGTAAACTGTTACACGACGATTCGACGGATTAATTTTTCGGCGTTTCTAAAAAAAGAAAGAAAGAAAGAACCCCCATCCATCGTTACTCTTTTTCCGACCAACTTCGCCGCGAATAAAGTTAAATAAACTCGGAACCGCTTCGATAACTATGGCTAGGAAAATAAACTGCAATCGGTATGCGTGTTTTCACATTCGTCGCTGTTTTCTTCGAACTGGTCCCTGCTGGGAAGCCATGAAGTCATTCGATGCGATTCGTTTCGCGTTTTATTCTTCAGAAAATTTTGCACACCTCTGATCACCGGCGACGTTTTGCACAGCAAGAGTCTGATGCATCCTAAATTCGCGTCCTCTATTCTTTCGATCAGCTGATTCGGCAGTTCATCATCCTGAGCCTGATGTAGCAGTCTCTGTATCTGCAAATAACATTAATATCATTATTAGTCACTTTACGCTTTTTTTAACTGCTATAACTCACTCTGTCGTTCTTGCTCTCCGTGATGAGATCAGCTGGATTCCACGGTAAGTCGCTGTCTTCGAAATTTCGAGCGAGGTTCTCTTTGGAAGGCTTCAGTTCGAATAATGAACCTATCTGGTGATATTAGTGCAAATTAGGATGCGAATTTTTTAGGATTTTATGGGTTAAGTTAGCTTACTTTACTCGTGAGAGGGTAACTGGTGTTGACACATCAGATTTTAATATAATAGGTGGAAATATAGCGCGTAGGGATACAACGCGTGGAAATATGACGTGAGAAGATTTGGCGCGTGGCGATACAACGCGTGAAAATATGACGTGAGAAGATATGGCGCGTGGAAGTACAACGCATGGAAATATGACATGGGACGATATGGCGCGAGGCGATACAACGCGTGAAAATACGACGTGAGAAGATATGGCGCGTGACGATACAATACGTCGAAATATGACATGAGAAGATATGGCGCGTGGAAATCCAGCGCATGGAAATATGACATGGGAAGATATAGGGCGTGACGATACAACGCGTGACAATATACGTACCATTTGTGCAAGAAATATGACACTGTTCACCGCAATCGCAGTGACCTTTTGCGAGTCCAACCCAACAAGCCGGAAAAACGCAGACACGAGATTCGACGTCCCAAAAGTACCCTTCTGTTTCACATCATCTTCGCCTCGTTTCTGATTATGACCCAAGCTCTTCGCCACCAAATCAGCAATATCCTTCGCAGTTTCCAAATAATTTGTGGCATATTCCAAGCCTGCCTTTATCTTGTGTAGAACGCCTGTAAACATAATTGATTAATTTATGGCCCACAAGTATGTCATCTCTCACTAACCATTGTTTTCTGCTGGCG
Source organism: Megachile willughbiella (assembly GCA_945859595.2). NCBI lineage: Eukaryota > Metazoa > Arthropoda > Insecta > Hymenoptera > Megachilidae > Megachile > Megachile willughbiella. Next base: position 10,104,582 of record OX243807.1, read on the forward strand.
ATCCATCGACAGTTAAGACGGTGATGCAAAGAAGGCACAGGAGTTTTGACATGTTAACGCCACGGAAACGTTTCGAGTACTGTGACACGAGACAGTTGTAACGGATTTTAATTACTTATTTCCATCCTGGTGAGTTTTTGTTCCTTGTTTGTGATGACCAGCAGGGAGTCTCGCTTTGTTGACCAAGCAGAAGAAATTAGGACTCGAGATTGAGGGGACAATTATGTCCTGCTGGTAAGCAGTCTTGTTGCGAGCGAGAAATAAGTCAGTTCTCTTGTAGTGTAGACATGGCGAGAAAGTGAGTACTAATTTTTGAATATCAAGTTTTTCAAAGTAATAATTATAAAATCAAGGACCGATTTCTTTAAGAATGTAAATGTTACAGAAATTTTATTTCTGCAATTATCAAAATTGCCTCCGTGATACTACCTTATTTAAAACTAACATCTGCAAATCGAACATCCTTCTACCTGGACGAGGTTCGCAGTTTGAGCGAGCTGCCAATAACCGAGTTGATTCACATAAAGTCTTCCCTCATAGACGAAGGTAATATAACAAAATAAACATCGTGAAATGGAAGAAAAGATGTTCTCATGAAATTTAAGATGTCGACGGAGACTTCACTCCTGAGGAACATATAGAAGCTTCAAGTAGAACGTTATCGGTGTCGCTCCCCGTTGCACAGCCCTTGAAGAGGTTCAACAAGAAGTCCATAAGGCGTTACGAAGACCACTACGACGAGAAGGGCAAAGATTCGAAGATCTCGAAGATATTTCAACTGTCTGTCACAGCCCTGTCATTTCTGGCATTCGGTGGCTATCTGCTGACGATGATAATAACGACGATTCGTCAAAATTCTATGAACTCGAACAACGGAAACGTTATTGTTCTCTCGGTGAGTCAACACTGGAATATGCTAAAAATCTGCGAAAAAGATCATAAATCTGCTCAAAGAAAAAAGATCATAAATTTTTTAGGGAATTGGACGTTTACAGATTACACATTTCTGTTTCAGAATTTGCAAGCTTTGCAAACGCTACAGAATCTGCAGAATTATCGTCCACGGAGAAACGTCAGAATAATGGATCCAGCCGTAAACGAGTTTCAAATGGAGAAATTGTATCGAGGGATGATCATGTTGTCTCGAAGATACGCGGAATATAATTAATTCGAACTTTCATAATTTTTTAAGAACGCGATACACAAATTACGAATAGAAGCCCGACGCGTTGAGAGATGGCGAAAAAGAGGTTCTGGTTTCGCGATCCGAGCACTCAATTAGGGATTCGCTTATCATGATTCGGCGGACTCTTGAAAATCCTAAAACCTAATAAAATCGAATAGAGGATCACGGTGTGTACATATCCCGAAGAATATTCTTAGCATGTGGGTAGAGGCTGCTTCAAACATGGCTGTTCAAATAAACACCTAAGTGACTGTATACTCCGAAAGTCTGCATGCAAAGATAACCATATGGCTTCCAGAGATATCATCGGCCATACGTCTCTATGCTATTATTCCGTGGATATCTATAGCTTCGCTACCATTTTTATATTTTCTCTCTTCTTAACTTAACTCTTCCGAATTATTTTATTTGACCAAAAACCGCTTCAAGTATAAATTTAAATTTCAGGTAAATTGGTATCAGTGTTTAAGTACGTGAAATATTTAATAAAAATAAGCTGTTACGAATCTTAAGAAAATAAAAATCTTCAACAAAAATTTATGATAATTCTTGTAGACGTTTTATTTCTAAAACTTCGCCAACTTTCCAAGAATATCAAAGCTAATCGAACCCAAATAGAATTTCACCTTCGTTCTGACAGAGTAATGCTCAACTTTAAGTATCATCGGCCAATCGTTTCGTTACGCATGATTTTATGGTGGCTTTTATAATGTTTATTTCACGAAACGAGAAGAAGGAATGCTGCGAAGCAGCGCAGCCGAGAGCCTGACATTCGGACTCATCATCATCCTTCAGGAACCAATCTTCTGTGAGCCACGCCTACGGTATTCGTGTGGGCCAATCCCATCGACCAAATTGCACCGAGCTCCCACGATATTTCTCGTTTTTTCTCTTTTTTCCAACCAAAATCCGTTCTGAAGATGGCAGAAACCCATGCGCTCGCCAGTTCCTATGCATTTCCATCGGAGCTCATTAGTCAACCCTTAACTTTAGCGTCGTCCACATTCGTGATCGATTAATCGATGTGTCAATTATGTAAACTTTTCTTTTTGTCATGACAAATCGGAATAGTGGTCTCCGGTGAACTTACTCAAAAAATGTCATAAAGTTAAAAATTGTGCAAAAGGATTTAAAAATGAACGAAGTGAAAACACACGTGGTGGACAACACGAATTGTTCCAAACAGTTAAAGTTCGGCGTGGAACGTATATTATCGGAAGAATTCAGCACGAAGAGAACAGGTGAGAGCACCGGAAATCGCGATCTATCTCGCGCTTTGAAAACAAACGTTAGCGATTAAAGAAATATTCGTACATGACCGTTTCCGTTGTTTTGATTAAGTCGCTTCTGATTTTCTGGTATCGCGATAAGTGAGAACGTTACGCGTTTCTTTCGTTTATGCGAACGAGTTTCAAGAGACGTTGTGTCTTCGACAAGATGTACTCCGGCCACTTCCGGTCCAGTTCTCGACCCTGCGCTGCCCTTGTCCCGGAGGATGCGTCAGGTGCGAAGCCCTACGACTCTGCCCCACGTTTCCCTATGCTCAAATTAATGGAAATTATGGTAACCATGGTGTCGTCGAAAATTATCCGAGCATCTATCGGCCTGCTCCGCTTCGACCTGTTCCTCGAGGTAAGATCACATGTAAAATATTGTTCAATTATAGCAAAATATTTATTTTACGATATTTTTCGAGATATCAATCTGTCAACTTTTTAGTTAAAAAATTTGCTGACTTCGGTTATTGTCACTAATGTCCCTTCCACTATGTTTATCGTTATAAATCATAATATAGATTTAGTTAAAAAATATTTATTATAAATTGTATTAAGCATGTGTCGAATTAAACTGAATGGTCAGTTGCAACAAATTTGCTGCAAGTGTAACATCTTAAGTAATCGATAAAAATTGAAGTTCTAATTAATTTGAGAGATGAAAATTCTCGTGATGCACTTAACGGAAATAATCCAGGAGCATCGACTCATGAAACGAAAGTTGCGTCATTAACAAATGCGAGCATATGGATCGCTGTCTTGTCTCTCGAATACACGGCAGCAAGTAGGGCAAAATATTTACGTGCCAGTGTATTCTCGTGTTTCCTGTCCGTGTTTAAACGACATCTTAAGTGCCACCGTTCGTTTATGCCTGGCGTAAACAGCGGTTTTCGTCGTGCCCCTTCTCGGTTAGTTAAAAGTCGGAAATTTTGTAGCCGTGAATCTCTTGAGCTTGAAGTACCTATAAAAATTACAAATCCTCGATAATCGCCTTCAAATAATTGTACTCGTATTTTTAGATACGTATCAAGGAATATGTTACCGAAAACGCGTTTATTTTGAAGCAAAATATTTTTGAATACCAAGATTTTTTATGTCACTTCACAGGGAGTTTTGTTAACTTTTGAGTCAAATTTTATTTTAGTCGGACGCTGTTTTTTTAGCAAGCAAGCAGAGCTTTCATCGGAAATCGTAATTTTATATTCGAATGGGCGCTCTTTGAAATACAAGGTAATCATTTTGAGAAACACGGTTCTATTAATAATCCTTGTAATGTTTTTGCAAGATAATATTATTAAATATTAATCTTTACAATGTTAATCCAGGCTTGTAATATGAACGATAGAAACGTAAGTTAAATATTTACGTATCGAGAATACTTCGTAATCTAACAATACCCGAAAACTCATCAATTGAAGTTGCACTTTCAAACGGCAGCATAAAGCTCCCGAAATAACTATGACCTTACTAACTGCCTGGGCCGTCTAATTCATTCGAAGGATCGTACCAACCGGAGAGAGAACCACACTGTTTAAATACGTACACATGTTGTATACTTACGGTAGGGTTGTAAATCAGCCAGAAGTACCCAATCTCGGGGGCCTCTTGTTCAAGATAGGATCCGTTGAAACAGACACTCACCCCATACAGCTAAGACTACCGTTTACATCGTGTCACGTTTCCCTCTAATTTGTGATCTGCACAGTATCGTGACGAATCCTCTGGTTTCCACAAACTTGTTCCCCAAAAATTTTATTATCAGAGGGAAATTCGAGTTGAATGTCAGGTTGAATGTCCTTTACAGTTCCGATATCCTCCACATCGACACCGACCAGTCAATCAGAGTCCAGTACCAGAAGAAAGAGGTCCTGGTCGAGGGCTGTGTTCAGCTCCTTGCAGAGGAAAGGGTTGGAGAGAAGATTCTCCTTGCAGAAGTACATCACGAAACCTGATAGAAGGCAGTTAGCTGCTACTCTAGGTCTTACAGACGCTCAGGTATAATTTTTTATGATACTCTTTTTGTTAAGGAAACTTGATGACTGTCACATTTTTAATATTCTCTGTAGTAATTATAGTAATGTTTGGGTATTGTATTTTGTCTAGGTGAAAGTTTGGTTCCAAAATCGGCGAATGAAATGGCGGCACACGAAAGAGAGTGAGAACCCTTCACAGACTTCTGATTCGCAGAAGGAGTCGCCTAGGAAAGTAATAAAGGAGAACGCGAAGAACGCGAGCACGGAAAAGACTGTTTCAGACGATGAAGACGTCGAGATCGAAGTTGACGTTTGACTCGCACGATGTACATTTATATTTAATTTTAAGTAACGAATTTATATGGCAAATAAAATTTATATACAAAGAATTCCTCTATGCTTTATACCGCAACATACGATTATTTCGAGTCGATCGAGTAGTCGAGAGCGACGTGAAGTTACGTATTAAAAATTGCGATGCTCTGATTTTTTTCGTCAGTTATCACGGTAACTGTTTCTCGAGCTCCCGCAGAATCGTGAATTCCGATACCACGAAATCGGAAGATTCAATTTTATTGATCGTTAAGTTGCTGTTAAGTGACGCAAAGCATCCAAGAAACCAGAGCACGATCGGTAGGTTTTAGGATGCAGCGTTTGTTACCGAAATTCGCGTCGATTTCTCGACAATGTTCGGTGGCGAAGCTGTCGAAACCATTGACGGCGAACGAGGGTCAAAAATGCCTGGATCTCAACGCCGCTGACATACTCTGTAAGTAGATTTTCACTCGGTAACAACTTAACAGGATAATTAACCCTAGCAAATATAGCGTGCACATTGATCCGCAATTGAACACTTTGACAGCCGCATATTTTATGGAATTAATGGCTCTCGCAATTTCGTATTTCAATCAATTTGCAATGGCGATTGGGAATTTGATGTTTACTAATGGGTAATAATGAAGGGTTTATGTAGTTGTTATCATCGGTTCGGAACTGATACAGTATAATTATGGTATTTTAATATTATTGGCTCATGAAATTTGATATTCAATCAACTAATATTAATATTAATTTCTGTTCAGCTGCGCCCATTGGTCAGTCTCAAGCAGCAGCGGTGATGAATGAATCGTTAACTCGAACAAATCCGATTCCATTGTTGGATCAATCACCGGAAGTGTCGACCTCGTTCGACGTGACCACGCCGAAAATCGAATCGCAGATCATCGGGGACAAGTCGTCCTTGCCTTTCGAGGAGATTCCGGGACCTGCTGTGCTGAAAATCTGGGAGAAGTATTGGAAATACGTGCCGCTGCTCGGTACGCAACTGTTTTCCAGTCTGCTAATCAACAGATTCACCCAGGGTACGATCTGTTGAAGTATCGATAGATCGAAATTCGAAAATCCCTGTCTCGAACAAAAATGCAACGCAACTCCATTTTCGACATTAGCTCTTCGAATTTCTAATTGGGCGATCTTTCAAAAATTATGCGAGAAATGTTTCTATTAATTTGATCAGATTGTACAGGGATGAATTTTATCGAATTTCAATCGATTTTCAGGAAGACTCTCGTGGAACCGTAACGTCACTCCTTTGAAGTACTTGTTCAACGAGTATGGCTGCATCGTGAGAATCAATGGACCACTTTCAGGAGACATTGTCATGATTCATAGGTGAGATTGTTTTGCGAGAAGCTCATTCGTTCGAATTTTCCTTTGATCGTGTTCTGCAATCTAAATAGTCTTCTGAAGAACAGTACAGTGTAGAAAATTGGCAAAGTGGGTTTATGAAGGATGAATTTAACTCTGAGCAAACAAACGTGTTCGAAACTTAGTTAAGTCGAAGTTAAAACAAATGTGTTCAAAGTTAAAACGTATTTGTATTCATCAAAATCAAAACTCTATTACAAAGTCTCTAATGAATTGAATTTCAATTTTTGTTCTGTGCAGACCGGAACATATAGCGGAGGTCTTCAAACAAGAAGGTGACACGCCAGTTCGAAGCGGAATCGACATCTTGCAGCATTACCGTCTACACTATCGCAAATATCGACTCGCTGGCCCATTCTCCCTGTCAGTAATATTAAGAATAATTTCTAATTTAATCCAGATTAATTTTACGTCGCTGAATATTCAGGCAGGGTGCCGAGTGGCTGGAGCTGAGGGAAAAGGTAGAACAGGAATTCGATCAGATAGCCTCCACTTTCTTCGACAAAATCGACACCATCTGTGACGAGTTCATCAACAGGATATACAAAATCCGGAACAGGCAAAATGAAGTACGTATAGTTAGGTTCGATAACTTCGTTCGAGATATAAATTCCATACTGACTTCTATGTGATACCAGGTGCCTCCCACATTTCACGAAGACCTCCTCCGCTGGGGCATGGAGTGCTTCTGCAGTCTCACATTCAACAAGCACCTCGGTTTTCTGGAACCAGCTGGGTACAACTCCACGTCGGAGACGTCGAGAATCGTCAATGCCCTGACGGTGGCCCATAAATACATGAGTCGTTGCGAAACAGGCTTCCAAGTCTGGCGATTCTTTTTAACTCCCTTCGCAAGGAAGCTGTTTGACGCTTGTGACGTGCTCGATGGGTACATATAATCGCTTAAGAATTTCACCACTCCTGATTTCATGTTTCTGACATTTTAACAGTGTCATAGCAAAGCACGTTCGTCAGGCACAAAACAAACTTCGAACTCGATCTAGCAGTGGCAAACCGATCGAAGAGGGTGCGCCAATTTTGGAAAAGTTTCTTCTGAACGAAGGTATACATCCGGACGATGTTTGCACGTTGCTGATGGACATGATGATTCTGGGTGTACAAGCGGTAATGACAAACATTATATGCAAAACAAGATTATATGTAAAACGGGTTTAACTTTCAGACAGTAAACTCCGAAGCATTCTTGCTGTATTACTTGGCGAGAAATCCGCGGAGTCAGAGGAAGCTGTACGAAGAGATCGTGTCAGTTTTACCAAGCGATTCGTCTTTCACGGAGAAGACGCTCAGAAGTATGCCGTACTTGAGAGCTTGTCTTCAAGAAAGCTTAAGGTAACTTACGTCAAATCTTTCGAAGGAATTTTATCTTCAAAAGATGATCTGATTCCAAGGTTGCGTCCGGCAGTTCCTTACATCACCAGGCTATTACCTAAAACGATATCGATACATGGGTACACGGTACCTAAAGGGGTAAATATTTTATATATAATGTATAATTTGTTAGTACGATATTGAATTGTATTTGCTCCAGATATCACAATTATTTTTTAGACCTTCGTCATAATGGCGAATGAGATCACTTCGAAACGAGAGGAGAACTTTGAGGACCCAGAGAAATTCCGGCCAGAAAGATGGCTGAACTGTACGGAAGGAGACACAGATTTTAGCTACCTACCTTTCGGTTATGGTGCGAGATCATGTTTAGGGAAAAACATGGCCGAAGTGAAGATGATGTTATTAACAGCAAGGGTAATTACAGTAGTTTATATTATCTCACGAAGTTTTGATACATTTACGTTTACAGCTTATACGGCAATTCAGAATCGAATACGACTACGCCGACATTAAAAGCAGATTCCAAATGGTGAACGTGCCCAATAAACCGCTTCGTTTCCGTTTCGTCGACAGGGATTAAACGACCATCGCTAATCGATGGTAAAACTGTAGCCATATCTGAAATGGCTCGAATTAAGCGAAACAGTTTCTGTAAGCAACGTTACTGAGTTATTGTATCAAATCTAGATTAGCAGCTTCGGATAAGCAACTAAGTGACTTTGAACGTAGTTAACCAATCCGATTTCACTTTTAACTTTTCTTCTGTTAAAACACAATAAAAATGATTTAATGTACAAAGATCTTATTCTCGTATCACCGCCCGCAGCGTCATCAGATAGGTAGCATTCGTGTATAGGACCTGCAAAAAATACAAAATGAAAATTCTATGGGTAAAATGTTTCTGGACCCACCTGACCGCAAAATTTTAAATTCCACGAAGATAAAAATCCTGCCGCGTGAATTGCCACGGGTTTCTGACACCTTTGTATAATCAGCAAAGCTATTCTCCGTATTCTTGGGGTGGTATAGGTCCATGGGGAATCGTATATCTTCCAGGCGATGCTGTTAGCCTGTTTCGAAAATTGGAAAAGTACTTCTGTTTTCTGTTGAAGCCAGAACTTTTCCGTATAACAACTTACGTTCTCGGTCATCGTGTCGGCCACCCAGCTGCAAACAACGAACCTCAACACGGAAAATATGGTGAGCGTAAAGAATTTAACCAGTTCTATGAAATTATGGCTCTGGAAAGGTGAAATGTTAGGGAATGTGGATTCGCAATTATATGCGATCACATATCGGAGTTAGTACAACATAGATGGAATTATTCTATGATCTGATTACAGTCTTTATACCACTATCTAAAATTCACTAGTATGTAACACTCACCCGTACGATTACGAGACCACATAAGATCATGTTCAGTCCCACAGCAATTGTGGATTTCACCACAAGCATAGCTATATTAGAATTGATTTCGTTGGCGTACCTAAAGATTTCCAACTTAATATTTTCATCAAACACAGTAACACCAACATTACAATACCTGAGAGTATCTTGGTGTTGCTTGATCCACAACTTCAGCTTCCCCTCGCTAGAAATCGTGAATCTCCTCCTCAACAGGCTGAATTTACAAGCCACATGCCACATTATGAATATTACTAGCATGTCAACGAACAGAAACGAAGAAGCGTTTGCAATGCTAATGATATTCATAATAAAAGTGAGATTTCGACCCCACTGCTTGTCCGTTGGCACCGTAAAATACACTGTCGACAACGGAGTCATTTGTTTCTCAATGAAGAACGGCACGATGCCATAAAGCACAGTGCCAAGGACGAAGGAAGTCATCAGAATGAAACAAGCTTTTATCGGTTGTCTCAAACTCACATTTGTCGTGTTGAAAAAGTGTTCCATTCGAGTCAACAAAAGCTGGAAAGAAATATTCCAGTAATCGCAAGAACAAAATTCTATCAAATACTAACCCGAAATTTGTTCCTTCTCCGTCGAACGTACACCCAGTTGTACAACGTCTCTGATTCGAATATTATATCGGCGGTGGATTTGACGAAGTGGCTCACGGAATGGTAACAACAACGTAAACCATGGATAGTTGCTGTTATTGCGGATAATTGATAGATGAACACCAACAAATAGAAAACTTCGAACGAAAAACGTTTCCATCTGCTAGCGTCTGAGTTTAGCGGCCAGAACCCATAGATCAGACAACCTGTTTTTAAAAATCTTAGAAAGTTACGATCTCTTCGGTACATGTTCGACTGTCAAGAAAATTGTGTCCAAAGGACTTATTCTGCGCGGGGAAATCGATACTAATCGAGGATGTTAACGACATCGTTTCGCAATTATGCATGAAGGTAACTCGTTACGACGAGTAATGATTCGCATTATCTTTTGCAGGAAACTTTATTACACATAATCTATAATCGATCACTAACAGTCGTTCAATCATTATGCTCTGTTTTTATCGTAGCTCGTAAAACAGTGAATAGAGACAACACGTTCGACACAAACTGAAATAATAAAAAGATCAGTAAATTTATTTACAAAATTCATGACACTTATGTTTACCGAGCAGTAGTAATTTAATGACATAATCGGAATAAAGTACAGGATTTTAATAGCCACTGGTGCTTGGGGCAGCATCATGATCGCCATGTCTTTCTGCATGCTCGTAGATCGTCGATACCACAACGACTCGTATATAACTTGCATGGTATTTTGACTCTAACAATAATACACATAATCAGTAACAAATTATATAACAGCAAGAAAAAACTTACAAGATCCAGCAGATGATCCGCTGGCCAAGCGAACATGAAGACCTCGATCAGTCCAGTCCCAGCCAGCGACAAGAATTGAACTTGCACGGTAAATGGCTGTTTCTATAAAAAACATCTTGCCACGATTAAATTGATATCGTTGTCCGGCTACTTACTTCGATGAAATTAACACCGCAAAATACGAGCACCACGCCACACATGGTTACCGTAACCAAAGCTATAAACCGAACGGCGGTCGACACCCTCTTCGCGTACCTAAGACAACAATTTCCTTCCCTATGACGAATTTCAACCCCTACGACGATTCACGTTTTATACCTTCTCACGATGTAATACTTTTTCACGCACTCTATCAGGTCACTGGAGCTCTTTACTTCGCGCAGCTTTATCTTTAAGATCTCGAAACGAGCCGCAGCGAACAACATCAACAGAGCGCAGAGCGTGTTGATGCACACGTGCGCGGAGCATTGGAACAGGAGGAACGATTGATGCAAGAATATGATGCTCTTAAGGGGTTGGTAATCGACGGGGAACGGGTATTCTGCGTTTGTGGGAAAGGGCTGTGGTATAAACAACGTTCCGATGGCTATGATTGACGCTGTCACGTAGAACCATATGGTAGACACTCCGTAGAACATCGAGTACTTGTCGACGTACCTTTGATACGTGGTTCTCTCGTACGGTTTCGCTTTCTGGCAACATTCTTTCATTTCTGCGATCAATTCCTGCGTTAAATTGATTTAACACTGACACCATATTTCTACGAGTTTATAATTGAATTTACTGATTTGTTGATCTCACCAGAAAATGATTCTGATGGACGATGCAGATGGACGTGTTCCAGAGGATCTGCGTGACAGCTATGGAAAGACATATGGATTTGGAAAAATTAACGTAGTCATTGTGGTTCGTATATAAAGAGTATACCAAAGGCAGAAAGAGAAGAAACGCGTTAAGGAGCACTAAGCATCTGAAGATTTTGAAACGGGTCACCTGGGACCTGGCCTGTGTGGAAACTGGCCAGCAGCATGTCAGTGCCACGCTGTATCGCGTGAATTCGATCGCTCTTTCTGGAGTTATATTTCTGAACATAATTAACCCTCTGAAATTTTCTCGGTTAATTTAAATTTTAATTAAAATCGAATGATATACACATTCGCGGTCAACACGTGCAGATATTTAACATAGATGGATTCAGTTCTAATTGGACAGTATAATTTAGTTTTGTGTTTGGTCAAAATGTTTCCCAATTTTTAATAGAAAACTGACACGAAACTCAGCACTGCAGTTTACTGTTACCAATTCAGCACTAGAATGTGTCGAGACAATCGTAGGTCGATGGTATCAACCCTTTCTGTTACAAAATGATACGTTACGATTGTTGCAGTTTTAATGACACGTGCAAGGTTCTCTACCCTAGCAATTATCTTCTCGGGCATGAAAGTCAGCACGTACCGGCATGGGAAGACTCGCATATGTCTTAGGCTGAATTGTTGCATTCTTCCACCGTATTTTTTTTTTTCAGAAAACAGCTCAAATTGTTACATTAAGTTTCACCATCTTCTAAAGTATCACACGATGCAATATTCAGCAAACGTGAATAAACGATTACGAATGTGGTGTTATGATTTTTATTGTAGAAGACATGAAGGATGAAACACAAGAATGATTTCTTGGGCTAACAAGATTACGTGTTCTGCGACAGGGGTTCGTATTTAACAAGTTTAAGGACATACCAATCAGTGGTTAAGAATGTGGCAAGTTTGACATCAGGGTCAAACTTGATAAGTGCAATAATAAAAGTGCAGTGATTTTTTATCATAGTTCTTATTTAGCTACACTGCGTAGGACTTACATTACACAATTTCTAGGTTAGATTTGCTCGTTCGTTAATTCGTCTTCGGAAATTGCAACGCGTAAGACGGAGAACAAAGAGAATACATTCGACACGAACTGAAAATATTCGAAATTAGAAAATGACATTATTCAGTATGCAACATTGTTTCATACCGAGCAAAAGTAATTCAACGAGAGTGCCGGGATAATGCAGTCGACTTTAATGGCTACTGGTGCTTGTGGCAGCAACATAATTCTCACGTCTCTTTGCATGCTCGTATCTTGATCGAACCACGTTGATTCGTATATACCTTCCATAACATTCTGGCTCTGTTAACAAAGATATTAATTTCATACAAGGTACTTGATTTCTGCATAAAATTTGCAGAGCTCCTCTAGTTTGCAGAATCTTCATACACGTTCCACAATAATTTCAATTGTAATGAATTGTATTTCAATTGAATAGTATTGAGATTAAGTCGAGTTACAATTAAGGCGCCGTACAATTTATGATATAAAAAGCAACTCACTATACTCAGTAGACGATCAGCGGGCCAGGCGCAAACGAAAACCTCAACCAACGCAGTCCAAACTATAGATAAATACTGGCACCTCGATGTGAAGGGTTGTGGCTGTCCATACAAATTTCAAAATTAAACTTAATCCATTTTCAGACTATTATTGCTACATACTTGTATTACTTTTATTCCGCAAAATACAAGTATCACACCACACAGGATAACCGTGCACAGAGGTAAGAGTTTAATAGCGTTGACCACATCATTTGCGTACCTAAAACAATATATTTCGCAATCTATTTCCTAGATTACATATTCGTATCTTTTCCTTTCCGTACCTTCTCACGGTATAATACTTTTCCATACACTTTATTAACTCGCTGGGTTTCTTAACGTCCCGCAGCTCCATTTTCAAGATCTCGAACCGGGCCGAGGCGAAGAGCAACAGCAAAGCGCAAAGCACGCTAACACACACGCTTGCGGAAAATTGAATGCCGATCACCGATTGATGAAGAAATGCTATGCTCATGAGAGGTTGGTAATCAACAGGGAATGGGTATACGGCGTTTGTTGGAAGTGGATGAGAGGAGAAAAATGTTCCCAGAATGACCACTATCGCCGTCGTGTAGAACCATGTAGCTGACACTCCGTAGAACGTGGAGAACTGATTGACGTACCACTGTAATATGACTTTCTCGCGAACCTGTGCGTTCTTGCAGTATGTCTGCATACCTTCCATTACCCCCTGTAACATGTACCTGTTCTCATTTTAACTAGTGATTTCACTCCAGGGTAAAGTTAAAAATTTCGGACTTTTTGAACTTTCTCTGCGAGCCTTTAAGTTTAATTGCTCTGTACAATTCAGTGATATTATTTGATCTTTTACAGCAATTAACCCCTTGAACTATCTTAACTTGCACTATTATCATATTTGTGCAGTACAGTAATACCCTGTTTGGTGCTGAAGACACGTTTTTGGACAAGGGTTTAAATGAAACAGTTTAAGAAAAAACAACGTTAAATCTGTTCGTCGACTTTCGGATTAATACGTACAGATTGTACAATTTTATTTTGAAACATTTGCATTGACCAGTATTAAATAGCTGTGTACAAATATTTCGTGGTAATCAGAGAGATCTTACCTGTAATCGATCATAGTGAGTAATGCTGATAATCGTGTTCGCTATAAACTGCAACTCGGCTATTAAAAAACAAATGGACTCGGAAACGTTCGCGGCGTCATTGTACGTGTACAAAGCGTTTATTAAGGGCAAAAGAAAAAGGAGCGAGTTGAGGAGCACCAAAATTTTGAAGATCTTGTAGCAAGTCGTGAGCAATTTGGTTGCTCGCGAAGAAAGCGGTAAGAATACTGCGGGCGCGACGCTAATTCGTGTAAAGGCGATCGCTTTCTCTGGCGTTATGTTTCGAAACATGACTCTTAAATATTTGCGATGTTCTAATATTTTCACTCTCAATATTTTCACGCTTTTTTAATTGAAAGTAAATGAAAACGTACAATAACTGTTCAGTTTAAAATGTGTAGACGATCAGTTATGAATACAGAATTCGCCAATTTTGAACGGAAAGCTGTTGGAAACTAAATGACGCCAGGTGGAACGAAAGCAGCAGTAAACCCCCTGTTCTATTAAAAATACATTGCAGTAGGTGTAATAACAGCAATTATTTTTTTAAGTTGTTGGGTAGTTTTCATCATCGTTTGAAAGGTGAACGATATTGTCATGGGAAGTCTGGCACATGTGGCAATTTATTTCTTATGCCTCTAATGTCTTTACAGTGATTACTCGGGTAATTGTAGCGTTTTAGCGTTTTGTATCGTTTAGCGCGAAAACTTCAGTAGCCTCAGTAGTCGATATTTTACTTAATCTCAAGACATTTCGCGAGTTCACGCTTCAAAAGATACGAAAGCAATACCAATGAAATCACGAGATTCAATTGGCACTTGTGAAGTGGTTACAAAAAACGTACCATCTGATTGATACTATAAAGCAAAGTGTTCAGTGAACATCTCCGTCAAATGTGAGTATAAAACTGTAACGATATGCAGTGATTCATACATTTATTAACAAAGTTCTAAACACAGATATGTTTCACATTGTCTCAGTTAAATTATCTAAAATTACAATTCAGCTATGTATTTCGTTCGCTCCTTGTCACCCATCTTTTACAATTGCAATGCGTAAAACGGAGAATAAGGAGAATACGTTAGAGACGAACTGAAAGAATACGAAATTGTCAGTGAATATGACATTAATTTAATACAGAAAATTCATACCGAGCAAAAGTAATTCAACGACAGAGTCGAGATGAGGCAGGGGACTTTAATGGCCACAGCCTCCTGGGGTAACATCATGACGCTGACGTCCCTCTGCATCCTCACATCCTGGTCATACCACGTCGATTTATATATCTCGTGCATAACATTTTCGCTCTGATAATGATACATTACTTTTATACACATATAAATGATATACTAAAGATACATATATTAAGAGAGTAGTTTCCCCATTTTAAAAGTTATAAAACATCTGTACAGGTTCATGATAATTTCAACACATTTTCCGTCACTTACAAACACAAATTATACGGGTTTAAATGACCCACCATGTCCAACAGATGATCTGCAGGCCAGGCAATTACGAAAACCTCCAGCAAAGCAGTTCCAACCACAGGCATATATTGACATTTCGCAGCGAACGGCTGTGGCTGTTCGAAACAAATTCCGTCACCGTTTTTAATACACATTGAGGCAACATTACTTACTTGGATCAAGATAATACCGCAAAACACTATCGTTATACCGCTCAGAACTAGCATACACAAAACTACCAGTCGCACGATGCTGACCACTTGCTCCGCGTACCTAACAATGTTTCCATTACAAATTTTTAAACATTTTTTGCAATATTTTTATTCGAAGTACTCTGTACCTTTTCACGGTATGATATTTCTTGACGCATATTACGAACTGTTGAATATTTATAACCTCCCGTAGCTCCATCTTCAAGATCTCGAAGCGGGCTGCAGCGAATAGCAGCAGAAAGGCACAGAACATATTGATACACGCGTGGGCGCAATATTGGATCAGAACAAACGATTGATGCAGGAATACTATGGTTTCGAGGGGTTGGTAATCCACGGGAAACGGGTATTCGGCGTTTGTCGGAAAAAGCTCGGACGAGACAAGTGTACCCAATATGAGGATCATCCCCGTCACGTAGAACCATATCGCTGATGAACCGTAGAACGGGGAGTAGGTATTAACATATCTCTGAAACACCACTTTCTCGTGCAAGGTCGCGTTTTTGCAACATTCTTCCATCACTTCTATCACCTCCTGTAACGTGTATCTAAAATTATTTTGGTTTGTGATTCAATTCTATGGTCAGGTACAAAACTAGTGCACGTGTCACATCGATTACCCTATATGTCCACATTTCTAAATTAATAAATTGAGAAGTAAATTTCTGAGTTAATAAGTAAAATGGGTAGAAAGATATCTCCAGTAATAATAACCGGAAAATTCTCTCAGTAATCTTACCTGCAAATGATCGTATTGAACGGTGCCGATAATGGTGTTCGAGATCAAATGGAACTCTCCGATCAAAAAGCAGACGGATTGGGAGACATTCGCGGGATCGTTGTACACAAACAAAGCGTTTATTATGGGCAGAAAGAAAAAGATCGAATTGAATAATATTATGAACTTGAGGCTCTTGTAACAGATCGTCTGTAACTTAGTAGCTCGAGAGGAAAGTGGTAAGAATAACGAGAGTGCCAGGCTCAATCGCGCGAATGCGATCGCTTTTTCTGGAGGCGTGTTATGGAACATGATTCAAACGTTTTTGATAATACTGCTCTCAGCTTTTAGAACGTTTTATTAACACGTTGATCGCGTCGGTGCCCATTGCCCGCATGGCTTAACCAAATTCGTGTTAAACACTGTAACTGTGTATTGTTTCATGCTCGGTTCTAAAAGTCACTTATTATAATAAACTGTTTTGCTAAGACGGACCCGATTGAATACCAGATCGAACGTACGAAAGAATAGACCCTCGTTTCTATTAAAAAATCATAGGTTATTCTTGCTTCG
This sequence comes from Megachile willughbiella, assembly GCA_945859595.2. Lineage (NCBI taxonomy): Eukaryota > Metazoa > Arthropoda > Insecta > Hymenoptera > Megachilidae > Megachile > Megachile willughbiella. The sequence goes on from OX243807.1 coordinate 10,121,338, forward strand.
ATAAGAGGTGTGCTTTAATAGCATAATAGCGTGTAAGAGTACCTATTCTTCTAGACTTCTACAGCTAACTTTTTCGCGTTTGGAAGAAATAGCGTGGGAAGTCTGGCACACGTAATGGGTTGTTATGAGGTGTACTATTATTTCTGTAGATCTCAAACGATAATTGATATAATTCAGGCAATTGAATGCAATATAGTATCAAATTCCCTTCGAAATTCAGTTCTTGTGCAGTATTCTACGTGATCGAATGTTCGTGTGACGAAGTACTAGTGTGATATATACTGATATAATGTAATACTTCACAAGTTTCAATGTTTTACTGTCTTTTATTGCTTGTTAAATCACAACTTGAATTAACGTTCATTTTTCGACCATTATACGCAACGCAGCGAAGTAGGATGTTGACTTGTACAAATACTGAAAAATACGGAAAGTATAATTATTGTATGACTGCATTCGTTAGTTCTAAAAAATTACCTTCGCATAGTAAAATAGCGACAGCTTTGGGACGATACCTCTAACATGAATGAACTCTAATTTTTGAGACCTCAAAATCATGAAGAATATCTTTCTCTGTATCGCAATATTTTTGTCGAACCAATTCGTGCTGTAAGCATTCGTAGCGATCTTCTCACTCTAAAATTCAAAAGTATGGTCTTAATATTTCATTTTATTATTATATTTTTTATACACATTTTTATTACCATACGCATCAGGTTGTCAGCCGGCCAGGCATACATAAACAGCTCCACGCTGGCACTAAACACTATGACTGCGTATAGGACTTTCAATAATAACGGCTGGTTCTGTCATAAACAAGATTTTTGAACTTTGTCACTGTACGATAGAAACAATGACAAAAATATACTTACAGTAACCAGGTTCAAACTGCCAAATATGACAGCTACTATCGTGGTTGCAACTGTTGCCAGTACTAAAAATCTGACGCACTTGCATACCTGCCTAGTGTACCTAAAATTCATCAGTACATGTGTCAAATTCATAATTAGCACTTAATGTGTAAAATTTATAAATAGTTCTTAATGTGAAAAATTCATGATTGGTACCCAATGTATAAAATTTATAATTGGTACTCAATGTGTAAAATTTATAATTGGTACTTAATGTGTAAAATTCATAAATTGTACTCAATGTGTTAAATTCATGATTAGTACTCAATGTGTAAAATTCATGACTGGTACTCAATGTGTAATATTCATAAATAGTACTGAATGTGTAAAATTCATAAATAGTATTCAATGTGTAAAATCCATGAGTAGTAATTTATGTATAAAATTCATGACTAGTACTCAATGTGTAAAATTCATAACAAGTACTGGATGCATACCTAAATTTTGTTACCGTTAAAAATGAATTTATAACACGAATACTTTTTGTGAAATTAATGTATTACCTCAGAAGTTCACTGTGTACTTTTATGCAGGCGTTAAACTCACGATCAGACCTAGCAGCCTGCAGCTGCATGGCCAATAATTCGAACCTAGCAGCCGTGTACCGCAAAAGAAGAGCTACTTGGGCATCGATGGCCATACCGGAGGACGCCTGAAAGCCAACCAACGATTGATGGAAAAATATTAAGCACTTCAATGGCTGATGCTCCACGGGGAATGGATATATCGCGTGCGTTGGAAACGTTTGCGGTGAGTACAATGGGCCACTTATGACGAACATCGTGGTGAGAAAGCACCACAGAGTGTAAACGCCGTGGAAGTATTTGTATCTGTCGACGTAACGTTGCAGAACTATTCTTTCAGACGATGTGGCACGCTTACAGAAATCTTCCATGTCGAAGTACAAAACCTGAAAGTACTTATGTGATTCTTGGATTTCTTCCACCCCTTTACTAATACATCCCTTCTACAATACATTCAAAGCTAGTACTATTGCAAAATAATCAAAATACATTTTCAAGATTATAATTGATCACCCACGGTTTGACTCAACTTCTTTGCTTTCTAAAGAAATTCTTTAGTTATCTTACCTGAAATTGCTTCTGCTGCAATCGACACATCGTCATTTTAATGATCACCTGAAGCACAGCCGCACAGAGACTCACAGTTTTCCCAAGAACGATTGGGTCTTTGCGGTATTCGTATATAGTGTTGAACAACGGTACAAACAACCCTAATGCACTGACAAAAGATGTACACCACAATACATTAAAAAATGAGAGATGAGTCTTTGTTATCAGGGGCGAAGGTGGCCACGAACAAGTTAAAAGGACACTCAGTTTGGTGAAATATATGGCTGCTTCCGGAGTCACGTGCTTACTCATGTTCTTACAACCCTTCACGTTCCTTTATACATTCAGTTTTTTAGAACGATTGGGGGTAGTAATCAAGGATATAACATAAATATTAAAATATAGTGAACAGAAGAAAATTATTTTTTCCTCTTCAGATAGATTTACAATTTTAAAATACACCAGGAATTTCGTAGAATACAATATAGGAGTTACAATTATTTCCAGAACACAATATACTAAAGAACTTGCTCCAAAAGAAAAATGACAGAGGTTAAAAGCTTTAAGGGCAAAAAGCAATAATTTTTACGGGGTGTGCTGTACACAATTCTATCATTGTAATCACTGAAATTTACAGTCACATTTGTAACAAAGAAACTCCTTCCGTAACCGATGATACTCGTGCACGGTATCTCTTTCAAATAGTGGCATAGGTTCGCTCGCGCAACAGCGAGGGCGAAATTAAATTAATAAGTAACGCGCCAGTGGCAAGCTATGCAATCAACATTCATCCTTGCTAGTAACTATTTCACTAGTTCGTGAGAATACCACAGGTTCAGTACGTAGAATCTTCGCAACCCCTAATGATTTGTTGCAAGAAACCTGTTTCCATTTTCGAGGGAGAATCTATACACCCGTGCGTGGAAAGTGTTGAATAGCGTGCTGCAAACGGTGAAACTTAAGAAATAAATAGAGACCATGGGAAAGGGTGTTTTCATTGCGAGTGGAAATAATTTCACTTTGAGGGTGCAATTTGTAGGAGGAAATTGTACGATGACGTGGTGACTTGATATTTTGTAACAATATTCAACAGACAAGGTATACGAATATTCTTTTAAATGTTAATTCACTGTGATCATATATCACAGAAATATCATCAATATTAATAAATTGAAAGACAAGATTTGCTCCGATCTTTTATTAATCAAAGTATTACATTTCGGTGATTCGATGCATCCGAATTATGATTCAATCATGGTACGCATTGCCATAAAGTAGGAAGATACGCTAGTCAAAAACTGCACAACACATAATTATTGTAGTATGAAAAATTTCGAATTTTTTTAAATCAACTTACGTGTGCATAATATTCCAACGAAAGTGCTGGAAGCAAACCACCCATTGTGATCAGACATGGTTTTCTGCTTCTTTGCATCATGATCAAGACGACACTTGTCATTTTTCGTGGCTGACCTATCCACTGAATATCGTTCACCGATGTTGCGAACCGTAGACTCTGAAAAGAAGTGTTACTTGTTACATTAATACCCGGAATCACAATTATAAAAAAAGTACAAAATAATAAAAATAGTCTAACAAATCCATGTGCTCCTTTCTGGATATATGTCTACATATGTGTTAAATGACTGAGTGAGCAGTTGCGAGAATGAATCGAATGAGATCCATCTGGTGGCAAGTTTCTGAAGTAAAACGTTCCTCTAAAGTGTAAAATATCGAAATAAAATTTGAGGTCTATTTAAAGAAAAACTAACTCATCTTATGACATGACTTCATATTTTCTGCTCTGCAAATTTTTAAAACTGAAATCTAAAGAAGGATTCTAGTCAAAATAGAGATTCTATGCATTGTAAAGATCATTCTTAAAAATTTCAAAATAGTATTTATTTCAGATCCGTATCGATTGCATTTGATGAAGTGTTTCGAGTGAAATGATGAACCTCTGAGTTGCATTATCAAGCTTACACTTTCTTTCAAATCGTCAGCCGGCCAGGAAATAACGTACAGGTGTCCACAGCCTGATACCACCATACAAAGAAACTGACTCGTTACAGCCAATGACTGGTTCTGATATCACAGAAATATTCATTTAAAAAGCACCCTGCTGCAGATTGCTGTGTTTCAACTATTCTACTCTACAGTGCAGGAAGGGAAAGTTAGCGAAGCTAAACTCACGTAAATCAGAGGGAAAGCTCCGCATATGACAGCGCTTCCCATCGTGATGTTCGTTTTGAACAATAAAGCCTGAACAGCAGCTTTAGTATCGTCCACAAATCTAACCGTTGTATTTCAATTTACTAATTTGTTGGAAAGCAATGTTCTATCCCTTAAAATATTATGTACAAGAGAACTAAAATTACTATAAACTCGGACTTTTACTTGTCACTTTATGTACTACGCTATGCGGGTAAAATAAAGTTTCTAGAAGACAGAGATATCTTACCCTAGTATTTCTTGGTGTTCTTTGATACAGCTTACCAGCAGGTCGTAGCGGTTCACTCGCTTCATCTTCGAGCCTAGTATATCTAGTCTCGCAGCGGTGAAACAGAAAAGAGCGGTGATCATGAAGTCGACACCGATGCAGAGCGCCGTCTGCAAGATGCAATAGACTTGCACCAGATAAACGACCCAGTATATTCCAACGGATTCGACGGAGAACGGGATCCAACCATCTGCCGGAAGTTTTTGCCCCGAGAATAACGGAGCCAAACTAAACGATATTCCAGTGGAAATGTACGCAATCGCGATCACCGAAAACAATTTCTTGTAACGATCCACGTAACTCTGTATAATTTTATTCTCCTGCTCGTCAGCTACCTGTAGATACATCCTGATTCTCCCAATCAAAGCCTGAATTCAGTATGAAAGAACGCTTTATAATCTGGGGAAAGTATTCTTTCTCTCAACAGATTCTTCTCAAAGAAAGATGAATGCTTAAAATACAACCTGCAGTCGTGTGTGGTTTATTTTGCAGAACAGTAGGTCTAGAATCACTTCCAGAAGGGCAGTCAGCTCGGAGATGCTTTTCGTCAAGATAACAATGTCGCTCCGATAGTAGTAGATGCCAAACACCAGGGATATAGTCAGCAGGATAACATTGATCATGACGAATGTCCAACGAATGTTACGTAAAACGATTCTAAACTTGCTGCTGTTCACATCTGCCGGCCAGGTACACGTGAACGTGCCAGCCAACTCGAGAACACACAGTACTTGGTTGAGGTTTGCGATCATTTTACTTTTATGGCAGAATATGCTAACGCTACGGGTAAAAGCTTCCATACTGGAGGCGTTCGCGGAACAAATGAAAATCGATCCACCAAATCTATTAATCATTCACTACGATTGAATTTTGCACGCACGATATCGTGCCAGTACGGTACTCTACGAAGGGATGCTAATTTTGTATTTTTCTTTAGCGCTGCAACGATAATTGCTAAAATGGTAGGAAGTAGTTGCCGATGGAAAGCTAGGAAATTGGTGTATGTATCTTTTATATGTACATTGTTGCTTCAACGCCGTTCTCTCATAACAGTCGAACAGTTTAACCAGCAACGCTGTGCGAAGTACCGAACATTAATTCGTGAGTGGAATCAAATACGTGGTTGGAGTAAAAACGAATATCTACTGTGTCCTCCGCGATTAATATTTGCATTCGTATACAATCTTTTATTTGATTACCCTGGTTTGGTTTCAGTTTAATCGCGTTTGTGTAGCAATGTTTCCGCACGAGAAATTGTTATTGTTATGTTTTGCAAAATTGTTTGTTCGCTTCGGAATTGTGATCTTTTGCTGATACAGCAAAACTGGTTTATATTGTCTACAACAAGTTAATAAATCAATGTTTTTATATTTAAAACAGAATCTAAATTTTGTATTTGTTAAAAGAGATGGATCAGTGGTTGTATATTTTCAGTTTGATGAATAAATTATATTTATGACGTATACAGACCAGTTGCTGACTCAACGTTGTTGAATGAAATTTTATATCATAACCTATTCTATCACTGACATGTAACCCTTTAACTTACAATATCGTGACGCACTCGTGACACACACGTTCGAATGTGATAAGACTCGTATTTCCACTGCAATCGACTTTTGGGTTCAATTCTGATTGTAATCTGCATAATCAAGCAAAATAAGCCTAACATTTTAACTTTCTTTAGTTGACTCAACGTTGTGCCAGTTAATTGATTATTTGAATGATTTAAGAAAACATGCAGGAGAATTAGAAAATAATTGCACACAATTTGAAAGAAAGTTAAACGACACTTGCTTGTAAGAAATAGTCGAAAGTATGGGAAATAAATCAGCCGTCGTAATCAGAAATGGTTTCCGACATGTGGATTAATACGCTACTCGTCATTTCCCGCGGCTTCCCAATCCATCGAACATCGTTAACCGATATTGCGAACCGTAGACTCTGAAAAGAGATATTAAACTGGAGATCCGAAACAGAGGTATCGATCGAAAATCAATTAAAAAATTCAATAACGTGAATGGAAAGCAACCTATCAAACCTCTTGCTTTATACGATTAGTCTCGTGCTTGCGAAAATGAATTGGTTTCGGTATCGAGGTATTTAACGAATTGAGCACTTGTGGCCTGCAAACTGCTACTTTCTGGTAAAATATTGTAGGAATAAAAAGTGGAAAAGTCTACACTCACGTGAAACATGGAAAAGCTCAGCATAGTACTCTTCATTCTGAACTGCAGCTTCCTCTAGAAATCTAGTGTGTTTTACATCTTATTTTCACTCCATGAAATATGTGTTTTACTTTGCAATAACAAATATTTTTAACTACAGGATCAGTAACCAGAAATGAAACTAACCTAGCGTACAAAATTTCAGTATCGCGTATCAAAGCTGTTAATAGACGTCATTTACACAAAACGGTTTCACATTTCAGTGGACATGAAACCTGACTACAGATGTCACATGATAACATGTGAATAATTTTTAAATATTTCAACAATGGACGCTGCAATATATAATAAATACATACTGTTTATTGAGTATGCGATGACATTATATTGATAAGTAAATTTAATAAAAAGTATACGGTGATGTGCTTGACTGATCGAGTACAATGTAAAACAATGGTTAACAAATATATGTCACTGTCGAGTGAAGAGGTGTCATTGAAGGCCTTCTCTTAAAAGACACATAGACGTCGTGTCTCACGGAGTATCTTGTAGATCTAAAAGAAAATTCAACGTTTCTCACTTTTTGTTCAAAGTACAATATTTATACTGTTCTCGTACAAAATTTGATTCGCACGTACTGGGAAGGTTATTCAAGCATGGACCTCATCGCCATAAAGTATGAAAATACGTTGGTCAGAAACTGCAAAATTATATAGAGGAGTTATAGTATTTAACAAATAATTTCAACGAAAGTCGAATAAAATTTACTTGTGAGAAATACTGCAATGACAGGACCGGAAGCAAGCCACCCATCGTAATCAGAAATGGTTTTTGGCACCTTTGCATCATGATTAATACAGCACTCTTCATTCTGCGCGACTTTCCTGTCCATGGGATGTCACTAAGCGATCTTGCAAACTTTAGACTCTGCAATATAGTACATTGACGTCGAAGTATCAAACGTGAATGAAAAGCCTAACAAAACTAGTACACTTGATTAGTCAGAAGTGTCTTAATGCAGTTGTAAACTTACACTTTCTGTCAAATCGTCCGCTGGCCAAGTAATAATGCACATGTGTCCGTAGCCTGCCATTACCATACCGAAATACTGACATGCCGTAAGCAACGATTGATTTCTGACCTTATAACAGAGATACTGATTTAAAATGATTGGACGTGCCTTGCAAATAAAATTGCTGTTTACCGATATACTACCCTACGAACCGTAAAGTAAAAACGGTTACACTCACGTAAAGCAGGGACAAAACCGCGGATATCACTGTACCTCCCATCGTGATGTTCGTTTTAAATAATATAGTCTGAACAGCAGCTGTAGTATCCTCGAAAAATCTAACAGCATGTTTCAATTTATACATCTGCGTAAATACCTAACTATTCTACCTGATCGTGTAGATTATTTTTCTCGATGTAGAATTAGTTCTACGTGAGCAATCTTGAGAGCATTTAGAGTAGACAAAGACAACCATCACCAAGAGTAGAAACTAAATTTCTAACGTTATGAGAGATTATTGAGCTCTGGTAGAAAGTATAGTTATCTTACCCTATTATTTCTTGGTGTTCTTTGACACAGCTTACCAGCAGATCATAGTCACTCACTTGTTTCATCTCGGAGCCTAATATATCTAGCCTGGCAGCGATGTAAGAGATCAGGCCGACGATCACGAAGTCGGAGAAGATGCTGAACGATATTTGGAAAACGGTATAGGCTTCCACAAAGAAAATGTAGTAGTATATCTCATCGCGTTCCATGGAGAATGGAAACCAACCATTGAGTGGTAGGCGTCGTTTCATGTACAAGGCTATCAAATTGAACAGAGTTCCAGTGGAGACAAACTGAGACACGACTACCATAAAGTGTTTCTTGTAACGATCAACGTAACCTTCTATTACTCTGGTTTCGTACTCGTTAGCTGTATCGATATACATCTTCACTTTTCGAACGAGAACCTGAAAAACCATCCAGATTATCAATTGATAACAAAGATCCATTTTATTAAGTTAACCTGTAGTTGTGCGCTGTAAACTTTGTAAAGTATCAGGTCCAACGTCAATTCCACGAGACATCCCATCTCCGAAACAGCTTCTGTCATGGTGACAAGGTCACTTCGGTAGTAATGCAGGCTAAGGATCAAGGACGCTCCCACCAGGAACGCGTTCATCATGGCGAACACCCAATGGACATTGCGGAGAATGATCTTCCACTTGCTAACGTTCGTGTCTGCTGGCCAGGTGCACGTGAACGTACCGATTGACTCTAGTAGACTCCACACTTGGTGGAGATACGCGGACATGTTAATACACTTCCAAAGAATATGTCGATGCAAGCGAAGGTTCCATACTGACGGAAGATCGCTAAACGAAAATCAACCCTTTGGAACTATTAATCATTCAATGTGATACAACTCAGATTTGCACGCAAGGTTCCCTCACAAGTATCGGTACTTCGTATTTTTTCCGAGCGCTGCAACTTTAATTATAGACAGGAAACGGTTGCCTCTAGAAAGCACTTTGATTTATCTATTTTTTATACATTGTTGCGTCGTACGGCTCAATCGATATGTCTTTTATGCAGGCGTTGAACTCACGGTTAGATTTGACAGTTGTATTGTCAATTGGCGACAAAGTGTCACATTCGACAATTTAGGGAATTCAGTAACTCAAAATGGAATATTCTGTGAGTATCTTTTTATGTCTATTCAGGGGTGATTCAATAGCGTGTGTTTTTTCTAATACTTCAGCAATGCTGTATTTATTTACTTCACGTGTTGACATTGCATAACTGAATTAGAAAAAAGTGTACGGTGATGTGATGTGAATACAATGTTGATGGGTTTCACAGTCAGATGATCAATGAAAATTTATGCCACTTCCGTTAATCGAAGGAGTTGCAGATCTAAAAGAAAAACGTTCCTCAATTTTTATTCATAGTACAATAAGTTTATTATAGCGTTTTGACGTACAAAATTTACATGGCGAGAAAGTTATAATTCAAGCATGGATCTCATTGTCATAAAGTAGGAAAATACGCTGGACATGAACTAAAAAATTTGATACAGCAATTATTATAGTATTCAGCAGAAATAGAGATTTGTGCTTACTTGCGAGAAATATTCCAACGAAAGGACTGGGAGTAGACCAGCCATTGGAATTAGAAATGGTTTCTGGCTCCTTAGCATCATGATTAATACAGCACTCTTCATTTCTCGAGACTTTCCTATCCATCGGATATCACTTAGCGATATCGCGAATCGTAGACTCTGAAAAGCACATAACACTCAATGAATGTGAATTAAATACGTCAAACAGAATTTAAGTCATTTGAAAGCTTACACTTTCTTTCAAATCGTTCGCTGGCCAGGTAATAATATACATGTGTCCACAACCCGCCAATACTATAAAGAGAAACTGACTGGCCACAAGCAACGATTGATTTCGTACCTTATGACAAAAATATTCATTAAGAGATAAAATTTGTCTTACGGATGGTTCTGCTGTCTTTCCACTGGCTACTCTAAAAAAGGGTTACACTCACATAAAGCAGGGCTAAAACTGCGGATATAACAGTACCTCCCATCGTGATGTTCGTTTTAAATAACAAAGTCTGAACAGCAGCTTTAGTATCCTCGAAAAATCTAACATCATGTTTCAATTTATACATCTGCGTAAATGCCTAATCGGTTGTTTCTATTCTACCTCATGCACTGCAGATAATGCGATTTATTATTTTTCTCGATCGGAAGAAAAGTTTGTTCACCGCAATCGATATTTTGCGATTTGTGAATACAATTATAGAAAGATCGCACTCGGAGTAGAAACTTTTCTAAAGTCTGAATAGTAGAGCTCAATCCTTACCCAATTATTTCCTGGTGTTCTTTGATGCAGCTCGTCAGCAGGTCATAGTCGGTCACGTGTTTCATCTTCTCGCTTAATATATCCAGTCTGGCTGCGATATAACAAAGGAGTCCGACGACCATGAAATCAGCGAAGATGCTGAACGAAATTTGGAAAATTCCGTAGGATTGTACAAAGAAAACGCAGGAGTATATCTCACTGCGTTCGATGGAGAACGGAACCCAGCCATCCATTGGTAGGCCTCTTTTCGTGCACAGCGCCATTATCGTAAATGAAAATCCATTTGAAACGTATGGGAACGCGAGTGTTGAAAAGAATTTCTTGTAACGATCCACGTAACTCTGTAAAACGTTGGTCTGGTGCTGGTCAGCTGTCTTGATATACGTCTTCACGGTTCGAACTAGAGTCTATACGCAGTATAAGATCAGCTGAATTGTTAGGATACAAGAAATGTCTAAATTTGTGAGAAATTTCACACTTAACCTGCAGTTGTGCACTGTACGTTTTGTAAATTACCAGGTCCAATATCACTTCTAGGAGGCAACCCATCTCAGTGATGGCTTTCGTCATGGCGACTATATTGTCTTGGTAATGGTGGATGTCAAATGCCAAGAACACTGCGAGCAGGAACAGGTTGGTCAGGGAGAACAGCCATCGAATATTACGGAAAACGATTTTCCACGTGTGAACGTTTGTATTCGCTGGCCAAGTGCATGTAAACGTTCCAGCTAATTCGAGTATGCGCCACACTTGGTGAAGATTCAACATTCTATTGGATGTGTTGTAGGTGAAAACGAAGGCAGACATACTGATAGCGTCCGCAAAACATCGGTAAATTGACCCTTCAATTTTATTAATTATTCAGTATAACGATTGAAATTTTGCTTTCCCAGCAAGAAATTGTATTTTTCTCTTGCCATTAATTGCAGAGAAAATTATAGTTGCCTGTGGAAAAGAATCAAATTGACGTATACGTTGTTACGTTAGCTACAGCTTTCTGCAATCGTGTGAATATTTGATAAGTTGCTGTGCTTATTCGCGTAGCTGAACTTACCAGCGTGCACGTTTATTACTAATGTGGCAATCGAGAGCTATTTAATAGTGAATCGAAAGAAAATCAGCGATTTGTCGAAAAGTATTAAGTATTTCGATGACTGATGTTCCACGGAGAATAGATACGTCTCGTGAAATGGTCGCTGCGAGTACAATGGGCCACTTATGGTACGTGCCATGGGGAGAATACACCTCGTGTGAACGTCGTGGAAGGATTTGTACCTGTCGACGTGGCGTTGAAAGAATCTTTTCAACCTCCGGATTTTCCTTTTTTGAAGCATTAAATATTTTTGAAGGTGAGTCTTATGTCATATTCTGTGATGTGCATTGTGAAAATTTGTACATTCAGGCATCCAATTTTATAACATTAAATAATTCAAACAATATCTCTTCAGATTTTAACACATACGTATAATTTCGACATGCATAAAATTTTAATTTTAAAAACAGTTTTACTTAATAAAAATATATTTGATGTACGTAAAATGAACAGCCGCTAGATGGCGAAGACAATACTGTTTGTAAATCACGCACAGCTTGAACGATATAAATTTAAGAAAATATAAATGCCCAAAGATTATTTTTAATTGCTAATTGCTGATACGTTGTTGTAATTTACGGAAAATATTTGTCGCAAAACGTAATTATCTTCTACAGATAATATACCGACAATCGAAACTACAGTGCATTATCGACAGAGGATAAAACTGGAAATATGTAACTATTTATTTAAATCTTTTGTTTTTTACAGGAGTTACATCGATTGTATTGGAAAAAGTACATGTAGTTAATCCGTGTCAAACAATACCAGTTTCTGTGCTATTCAATCAAGTTAGAAAATTTACATACGTATTGAAAGTACGAGAAAAAGTTGCAGTGGATCTCGAGTGGCTTAATAATATTCCGGTGAGCTTTCTACGAGGCATAAAACCTCGACATTGTCATGCCTTAAAGGAACGTTTCTAATTTGCAATGCGATGAGGAAGAGAATACCAGAGTTCCGGCGATAAGCCTTCCTCGATCATAATCCGCGGAAGTTTGAGGCCGCATTAAACTTTATATTACCATTTCACTCCGTCTGAATTTTATGTACATGGTTTATATTATCGCGTCTGTTTCCTTCATGAGAAGAATTTACGATCGACATTTCGTCATGACTAAATCTTTTTTTCGACACGTTCAAAGAATCTTGTGCTTCACCCGTTGCCTCGATATTTCCCTGTCGCAGGGGCTCTAGAGGCGTGGCAGGTAATCAAGCTCGCAATATCAAACAGAGGTACTTTTTTATCGTATTGCAAGAAATTCTATCCATGACAATATTGTTATAACGAGAATCCACTGTGTTTTCTTTTATTATCTCTTCGATAAAGTGGATACAGTACGTGATCAGACGCAGAATCGACCGCTAATACAAATTGAGGAGTTTATTACTTATCCCAACGTTCTCGAGGAGAATATTCCATGATGGGCCAATGTTGATTCAATATTTCGATCGATAACTTATGCATACACATTTTTCGGTAAATAAACGCGGCCGGCGCGACGAGCGGATGACGTTTTTATTCTGTGACTCGATTTAGCTGGCAGGGGAAATTATTATTCGATAGACCGCGTTAACAAACATGGGGCCGCAGGCTGCAGTTATCCAAACCGACGTTCTCCATTTCCCAGAAATTATCGACTCGCTGCAACGAACGAAAACGCGGCGTGCATCGGGTCGCTGCAATACCGTTATCAAGACCTCTCGAACGTCAAGTTAAAACAGTAATTATACGCAGGATTTTAAAGTTTATTTTTCCCTTACCGGCTGCATCCTCGGGTCGTAAAAATCCTGCTGCTGATGCGACGAAATAATTTCGCGTAACGAGTAGCGATGACCGTTCGCTGACAATTTTCGAGTCAATCAATCGGTAATTTTGAATATATAATTTGACATTTCCCAGCCTCGTTAAAATCGAGCATTCGTCGCGAGAGCACTCGTAACCGGCGATGAGCTAGTAATCACTTCGATAACGTGTATATAGAAAATTCGTATTATGCGAGCAGCAGGTCGTTACGCGCGAGATTCCCAATGAAACTGATAATTACATATTTTATTCTGCCCATTTATTTGGACCCTCGTTTTATTTTACAGGAAACGATGTTTTATTGTCGTGTCCCAAATTAGATTGCTACATTTGGGATAATCATAACCAAATTTGCTGGCGAATTTCTGGTATGCTGTTCAGAAAACCTCGCTGTAGAAACACTTTCGGATCAGCTTGCTGAAAAACGAAGGTGAAAACGATCATTGTTTGCTACGTGATTCTACTAGGAGTGTAGGATGTCGACGTAGAAGTAATTTGATTGGACAAAAGGAAACCGTGATCAGATATCAGGTGATATACGACACAGATTAAACCGATAAAGCAGACGCGAGGTACGGGCCGATTTCATTAGCCGACACGATTAACCTTATCATCTCCAAAGAACACCTTCTTTCATTAGCGTAAAGCATGCGTCCCGTGTGACGTAAAATCGATACATATCGAGTAAACACTTGCAACAATTTGCCGATCACCGGCCGTCTTACAATTAATATAACTTACGAAACGCTAACTCGCTGACATCCGTAAGGATTACCGATAATCGGTGCTATCAATCAGTTACCAAAAAGGAAAAGCAACAAATTTTTCAATGTCCTCAATAATTGATCAATGATATGTAAGAGGTAAAATGATAATTTACAAGGTAAAACGGATTTATCAGTATTTATTATTATTAACGCAATGATTAATATTTTTAATAGTCATGATCAGATCACTATGAACAATTAATTTATTAAGATTTTTTTTTTACAGAATACTTACTAGTAAAGCATCGTGGGAAGAAGAACAATCAACACGGACCCAGTGGCGCAAGCAGTGATCGTTCCAAGAATCGCCGATTCCGACATCGTGTCCAATGTGCCAGGTTCCGTGGTCGTTTCCTGAAAAATATAAACTCAGTAGGTCAGGGAAATTGACCAAGAACCTCGATTAAGTTTCGAAGCGAAACACGGGACTGATTAGAATTTCTGACGCGTTGCACAAGAAAGCGTTAATCCCTTAAGCGGTGATAACACAACGAAACTTTATAATCCAGTTTTCGACGCGTATTCTACCGACGTACCTTGCTTTACCTTGTTGCACGTGTTCCATTTAACGGGACCTAAATACCGGAGGTAAACAAAATTCTAAGTCAGAAATGAATTAATATGACATTTCGTAATTCTATTCAAAAATGTCCTGCAAAGAGACTACTCGGAGTCTTTTTAGGGATGAAATTGTACACTTGTACAACTTTCGCGGTATATCGTGGTTAGGTAGAACCATGAGAGAAACGCAATATCGGCCGCATAAACGACTTAATCGCGCGACAACTCGTCGGACTTTCAGCGCGGTGGCGGGAAGTTTACGAGGTCGTGCGCGAGCGGACGATAGTTATAGAGTCTGAGAGAACAGCCGAACTTCCGGTTTAAAGTTCGCGGAAAAGCGTTGAACACCTACGACCTGGTTCCCCGCGAATTTAACAGCGACCCCTTGCTTTCCCTCGGTTGCCAGCCGCGTTTAACTCGCGAGCGTCGTTTTCCTTTGCCAGCTTGCATTCACCTGTCGACTAATATTTCGTGACGTTCGTTGACATGAATTACCTCGTTTACCGGGGGCCCCACGACCCTTTGCGAAACCTGTCGAAAATTCGCGCGAGAGTTTGTCAAGAAACGTGCAACAGCTTTCAACGTGCTTTAACAAAAGTTGCGGACTCGGAAACTTCGATTCGATTTTCAAGGCTAACGAGCTAATTTCCTAGGAGGCGATAACACCTGAATTTTAGCATACCAATTTTATAACAGGCATAACGTGTTGCAATGTGTAAACGTTGCACGCTGTCGCGTTATACAACTTTGTTTATCCAATAGTGTTCTGAGACAGCAGTAGTTTCCCTGTTTGATGACGTGGCCATCCAATTTGAGTTACAAAGCAAACCTAACTACTTTTGAAACAAACCACGTAAGTTGCGTTTCACGTCAAATTTTGATGTTTCTGCTCTTTGCGGCCGTTCAAATAAGGTGCTTAGTTTTACGTGTAAACAGACGCTAAATTATGTAGAACGATGTCAAAGACACGAATACGTACCACGCTATTCGCTGCCAGGCAGAGAGCGACCGAAGAAAGCAGAAACGAAACAACTTGTAAATACATTTTGCTCGATCAATGACGAACGGAAAGTTTCTACTTGTCCAGCGGTATTATCTTGCTCGAAACGTTCCACGACGATAAAACGACTGATTGACGGATCGACGTTACAAGGCTCGACTTTATTGTCGGTAACGGCAAGGGTATCTTATCGGACGGAGACGATATATTTCATGCACACGTCGACCAGGTATATATTTGGTGCCACAGGTGCACTTCCCCGGGAATCAATGGCGAATCGACCAACATATCCGCGGCCATGAATGAAAACGAATGGTTCCGCTTTCTGTTTTATTGATTGTATTCTCTCATTGTTATTTTCTACAATATTGATTCATTTGCTGGTTGCGTGCCATTTGTTGATAAGGTTTTTAGCATTGTAGCTAGTTTTTTTATTTATTCGTTTTGAATTCCGGCAATTGAACTATTAGTGAAAATTCTGGTATATGGACAGGATGAGTAACGGGTACAGGGTAGATTGTTTACTGCGATTAGGTTGTTTGTGAAGGATGATTCTTAGTTTGCACTATCACCGATAGATAAGTCGTACAACAGTTTTGGCTACCCGAAACTATTCGCTTAGTGATTACAATCGCTATACCATAAGCCAAAAGTACCTTACTGGGGGTTGTCCACAATTTCCCCCACTACCACAATTACGATATTAGATTTCTACGTTTGCCCGCTGGATTGCCAGACAAATATTTTTTCAGTTCATTTCTGGAGAAATTGAAATCAAATAAACGTTCACTCGATACGACCGCCTCGAGCTGATTCCTCGTCTAATGCGATTGATCATTACTCTGCCTAATTGGCATCAATTCACTGCATGTCCGAAGTTTAGACGGTTGAAACTGAAGGAGAAGGAACGTATTGTTGTTGGAAATTAGATCTCGAAGAGCTGTTTGCGGTATCAATCCGTTATCGATTCCTGTGTCAACAATATGGAGAGTAAAAACGAAGAAGTCAGAAATAACCGGGCAACGTATTTTCTTGGAACAGTTCCTGAATAATCCTCGGGCGAGCATTAATCTTTGCGGGAAAGGTACGTATAGAAAACGTGGGTCGATGAATTTTTTCTGGCCAACTTCTGATCTTTATCGTTCCATCCAACTTTGAAAAATTAATCCTTTGGGGACGATGGAGCCATGCACGAGTTCGAAGGAAATCATTCGTATCTCATACGTCGGAATTCATCGAGCTTATTCCTTCCGTCGTTCGCAATTCGAAATATTTTCAATGTCCGGGAGAAAGCTTTTTCACGAGGAAACATCAACGAAACGTAATCAAATACCGCGACGTATTAGATCTAACATCGAACGTTGATTGCACAGAGTGATGTGGCTGAAAAATGAAGGGAACGAAAGGTGCATAGAATCGATTGATCGAACGAGGAGAGGGAGAAAAAGAGGAAGATAGGCAACGAAAAAAAGCAGGAACTACGAATACATCTGTTACGGGTGCATTTTGCTTGGTTCCGAAGGCTCAAAGGACATCGCCGGAAATTCCATACGCGCCTCGACTAACGCCACTATTCGTCGCTCAATTTTCTCTCTTTTTTGTTTCACCAGCAATTTACATTGCACCCTGAACTGAACCTCGCTTCGTTACCGTTCACCTACCAGAGTTAATGGAATAACCAACGAATCGGTCAACTCGATTTTTTCTTCTCGATCAACCCTGCTCGATCGTTCACCAGCTTGTATCCCCTTTTTCGTCGAACCCGATACTATGCACATAGTTCCGTTTGCATCGGCAAGTAACAACGAAATATTTTAAATTCTGCGGTGATTCAAGTACCGATACCTTTCGAAAGATTAAAAATTTGCAATACCGAGTTTTCAAAAAAATATTCAGAATTTATTTTTTAAGGGAACGCAAGAAGAGGAACAAGTATTTCCCTGTGGATTCGGTAGCAGCGAGTGGAAATTCCATTAAGGTACACATCTTTCCCGTATTTCCTCTCCAATCGTTCAGGAAAAATATTATCACACCATTGATGGGATGAAACAGTTATCAGAAGCTTCGATAGCGCGGTATTGGATCAAACATAAATGTTTCCTGTAGCAGATAAACGTCTATACTGTCGTATAGATCTACATCTTTATTAATACTGGTGTTACGACAAATAATGTATTTAAAATTGCATACTTGTAGCCTTGTATTTAAGAAAATTGATCGATCGCGCGTATGCGAATATTTCATTTAAAGTCCTAGTGAATCGCAGCTCCTTTGTGTTTTATCCTTTGTATAAAAACGACATTTCTCATGTCGAAAGGAGAAAGAGACTGAGGGGTCGGTTCCTGTCTCTAGTCCTCTCCTTTTTCTCCTGTATTTCCACGAACATATCTTTGCGCGTTGCATTAAGAACGATATCTATATTTCCTCTCTTTGCCGTGTTTCTATTCGGCATGCATATTCATCCGGGGACAAACTGGATTTTCTTGGCGCCGCGGCGGAAGTTCGCCACGGCAAAACGGAACAAAACTTTTTTCCCCTCTCCCTCGCCCCTGATGAAAGAGCGCTCATCGCCTTTATTACGCTCTGATGCAAGACCCGTGTACGCAATTTCTCTCCCACTGGATTCGAAACTTCCACACCTGCCACGACCTGCCTCGTCGCGTCTCCTTCACGGTTTCCATCGGATTTTTCTCGCCTCTACCATCTATACCGATAATGAACATTTCCTGCGTCTCTGGAGATGCACCGATTTCTTGAAAGACTTCGTGGTTACCGGTAAATGCACCCCAAATCACTCGACACGAAGAAGACTAGTTACCGTTCAATGCCGCCATCCAATCTGTCATTTGGTACTAATTTTGCAATTTTACATACATCGTTCAAGTTTTTAGTATAACCTTATCTCATTCTTGAATACGGAGCATATTATCTCATACGGAGCAACTCTCCACACGAGATTATGGATGCTTAAATTTTAAACCGAATATAAATTACCAAATTGGAATGTAGTGTAAAAGACTAGTGTCATCGTGCTCGATGCCTGATTGAGTATAGCAGAGCTCTTAACAGATATTCGGAAAGTCGTGTCGGTTTCATTGGTCAAATACTTATCCCCGGTCAATGTTTTCTTACGAGAAGTAGTAGAAAAATAGGAGGCGGACGAAGGAGAAAGAAGCACGAGAGCGGTCCGCTGATCAATTTCATTTAATCCTGCATTTCGTTGCCGTTTCTCGGTTCCGATATATTACAGATTGTTCCATCGATCCCCAAGAGAGACCGCTTGTCTATAGGACAGAGAAAATACTCGAGCTTTCCATTCCATAAAATTTGATCGAGTAAGACGTTGGTATTGGGAGCCAAGGGAATTCTCTGTCACCAGGAATCGAAGGTCGTGCAAAAGCCGATTTATACTTATCCATTCAGCCACAAGCAGGTAACGGAAGGATTACGCGCAAACATTTTTACGATCATTCAAATACCAGCGATAGTGCGTGGCTTTGCGCAGATTTATACGGGAGCTTTAATTTCTACCGTTTAAAAATTATTACACCGGGGTTTATTTCAATTAAATTTACCCGGGACAATGTTAATTTGTAACGTCCCGAAGTGCACTTTTATAAGCGCCTAGTGCACGCTTTAGCGCAGAGGTTGCGCAACAGAGGGTCACGGTCCGCAAGGGGAATGTTTATAGGTCAGGTCGCTATACGTAATTATAGTTCCATGCGTAGCGAGTACGCACATGGAGGTACGTGGCTGCATAACACATCTGTAAGGATTAATATTTTTATCTTGTTGACAGGATTATAATTCGTGGTAAGTAGAAATCGAAGAGATTTCATTCGTTGCGATTAAATGTAAGTAGCGGTAAGTACACGATGCGGAACGGTACTATAGATGTAAGTTAAGGTAAGTCTTTTGAGGTATTGCATGCTTTATACTGAGGTTAAAGGTAAGTTAACAGAGACCCTAGTAAAAGGGACTAATGTTGTATATAAGTTTAAGGATAATGGGTTAAAATTATTAAAAAATTTAATCAGGATCAACTGAGAGCTACATTAACTACATTTCTAAATACTAATGTTCGTCATCGATGTTATCATATTTAGTCCAACGAAATAACATTAATTATCTCTGAACAATATCACGAATCTAATTGAAATTGGGGTCATATGTTTAACAACTTTTACTACTATGTCATAATACACGCAATCAATACATTTCCTACTATGTCATAAATTTACCTAATTTATGCAATTGAACTATGTATGGCACTAAATTTCGTTGAATATAGTATTAGTTATCGTTTCATAGAGGACTAAATTTCTGTAGCAGCTCGTATAATAGTTTTGATTCGTGGAACACGTATACGATGTTACACGGGAAGGAAAGGGATCCTGTGAGGTTGCAGGAGCGTTTCGTTTTCGGTTGTCGTGCAGTGAATAGGGCTTACACGTAACTAGGAATCGAGCATGCATATTGCTAGTCAAACGCTCCTTGAATTCAATTGACAGGGGATCCGGTAAGCAGACACCGGTGGCGGGTCGCTTTAGTTATTCTCGAATGCAATCGAAACACGGAAGACTATGTGTCGCGGCTCGATATCGCGTGTTCTATTAAACAATTTGTAACGTGATTCCGACATTAATTCGTCCTGATGTTTGCTGTGCAAGCTAAATAATTATTTAGGAACATTTAAAATTGTATCGAATACTATCGTGTTTGCACAAACGTGTTAAAGCGTGTGTTCATATCGTAGCTTTCGTACCTATAACATCATTCTCGTTCATAAAAAGAATCAACTTTATTCATACACGTGTGAAACGACTATCGGTACAATTATAAAAGCTAATGAACACGATAAAGTTTGCTCTCGAACGATATTAACAATGTACCAGTATGCACGCGCACGTTCCTCTACGTATTTAACATGGGAAATATTTAATTGTCAAATTTATTCCCGCCATGAACTAAAATGATTGTTTTCAGGTATCGCGCTCGTAAAATGGAATTTGTCCTCTGTATTGTACTACTTATTTACCCTGATATTCATTAGGCTGAATAATTAATCACACACCTGATACAGATTACTAGTGTCATTAGTCGAAGGTACTTCTAATCATGGAATCATCGGATGCAACCGTTCGCTTTTCGTTTTAATTGCACCCCAGTTGCACTGTGTATATGCACAAGGATCGATAGCGTTCCACGTTGAATGATTTTCATGGTAATAAAATATCGATCTTCAAGATAATTGTAATTCAGATTACAGCTGCTAAATTAAGGTATATTATTGGATTCTGGACAATAATACCGATCAAATATAGCTTGAAAACGTACTTCTGTAATAACTGAAATTACCATTATGGCTCGTAGATCGTGATTTGATAGAGAACACGAGCAATGTAATTCAACAGTTTTTCCTGTAGAAATTCAGTGATTCATCGAATACTGACTTAACAAATTTCTTTCTAATTTTTCTCTAGCACGAGGAATTCGCATACGATGTGACATCGCGAAAGAAGGATTCTCCAAAGAATGATAAATGCCGTCGAGTCGAAAAACGGGGAGTGGAAACAAAACGACATTTAGAGTTTCTGAAGGTTCCGGATGACAGTCGTTCTTCAGTGGACGATCTTGGTAGTCACCGTCGGTTTTCCGGTGCTACAGTTTTCCTTTCTTTTCCGCCGCAATCTCCGTGAGAAAATGAACGACCGGTATTTCAGCTAGCCGGTCGAATGAGCAAACTTTTCCATTCGCCAGCGTTGATCCGTGATCATTGAGCCACGGGGACCTCTCAGACGCAGGATATTAAAAGTAGATTAAGATCTCGAACTTCCGACCCTAGCTTCGATTCTCTCGTTCCACCGACAGTGCATTATCCGATCGTTATCGGGGATGGACACTTTGCTTTTGCTTTAGCAACTTCATTTCGAACGCGAAGCGATCTGTCAACGTTACGAGAAGAACTGCCAGGTAAACTTCGGTCTGAAAGTTTCCTCGCATCGAAGAATAAAGCTGTTTGAATTCGAGCCTGACGATCGAACATTTTCATTATGCGCACAGTACCGATATTATAATTAACGAGCTGTCTTGCTGTGGCACGTAATCGAGTTATGTCAGCTGCTGGAAATTACGCGCATAGTGCATTTCATGTTTCTGTCGGTTGATAGTTTAACGATCGTGGCAGTTTTACCGGCGAAAATTTCGTATGTTCCGTATCAAAACAGTTGGACAAATTTTTTGCCATTTTCGTTCAGGTGCTGTAGTTCACAAACTGTTTCAAATTTCAGCTTCCAATCTGCTTTCCTCAATTATTCATACGATGGAATTGGAAGTTTACCTTCATTTCTCGTTTATTATTTTTCGCAAGTGCAAAATCAAAATTTCTACTTCGACATTGTCGGAATATTTTTCAACCGTGATTACATTTGGAAAAGGACACAATACGTGTCAAATAATACTGTAGCGAAGTAAGAAAAATTATAGGATCGAAAAAGGTTAAACGAAACGTTCAATGTAACAGTTAAACGAACACGTTCACGATCCGTCAGTATAAAATTCAAGCCCCATGATCCGAAACGATGGCCTGGCTTCCGGCGATAAGGGAGAATTCGGGAAATTCTTTCGGGGCGTTACAATGATTTCAAAATGCTAAGCGACGCCTGTTGAATTTATTCACAAGGGACTATATTTTTCTGATTCCGATCGATGCCACCTATAAAACGGTCACGTATAAATTTAGTCAGTGGGAGAAACGTAAGCTCAATTATACTAATTAAGCTAACAACAGCTGCGGTCTATGCGGTGCTATTAACGTTTCACAGTTTTTCGGTGCACTAAATGGTATCGTCCAACGACGCCACACACAAGTGGTCTTAGTTCGCGAGTACGTAACTTTAATTAGCTCCTCACGTGTTTACATAAATTTGCATATAACTTCATTCAACTTATTTACATTTCTCGTCATGATGTAAACTAATAAAACGAAGTTATTATCAAAAGATATCCAGGGAGGTTAAGTAAATTGACATATTTTTCAAATCGAGGAAAAATTTTGCAGAGGGTAATTGCTTAAAATTCTGAGAAATGCAACGCTGAAATTGGAAGAAGGAAAATAGATACGGTACATACGTGTACGTGGTGAACGCGTTAACAAACAACCAGCATCTCTTTTCCCGCTCAGAAACTTTAACTCTCCGTTTACACGTTCGCATCGTTCGCTCGTCCATCAGTAGCCAACTCGGAACTTTTAATTGCCTTTTCCTGGCTTCCGGCAACAGCAACGGAAAAGCGAGAATTAAACTGTTTCGCCATCAAGATTTCGATACTAGCCCACGTCACAGGGCACGTTTTGTTTCCAGTATTTTCTTTTGCCCGGTTGAACACGTCGAGCAGAAAATTGCGGTTTCCTCGAAGAAGAAACACCGCGTTCCCGTAGGGACAAGATCATGCGAGAGTCAGGCCCAAAGGGAATCGGAGATCAAGTTAAAAGAAGTTGGAGAATTCTTTGACGGTAAAATTAGGGAAAACATCGATGACTGTGTCGACTCTCGTTCGCGGCAATTTGTTTCACTTTGCGACCACACTTCCACCCTCGTCCTACTTCCGATTCCCTTTCGATGCTCGTTTAATCTTTGCGACCCAACTTGGATCCTACCATTAGTTTTCTCTAGTCCTTTCTCAGTCGTTCCTTCGTAACCCGGTTCCCCGCACACCGATACGGATTTTACAGACAACTTTTCCGTTTATCCAACGAATCGCAACGAAATCCTTTCCATCTTGTCTCTTGATGCATTGCGAATGAAACTCCATCTTACGTATCTAACTACATGATTCTATACCGATTTCCTTAATTGTAAAATTATACTACGGTAAGTACAAGTTCCAATTTTTCAATGCATGAGAATGCATCGATATGAACACGTAATTGCTCAGGAAGAAGAATGAGCGTCTAAGCTTAACGTGTAGGTGTTCCTCCGCCACACTGCTATGATTTACATGTAATTTTACAAAGTGGACTCTCCTTCCATAGGAAGCTATAGTTTTACATTTTGAGGAACGATTATACCAAACCTTTTTGACTTACCATAGTCATTAATATATCAATTGATCAGCCACCTCTTCGCGGAATTTTATTTAACCCCTTAACAGATACAATATTAACTCATCCTTTTCCCAGATAGTTGCGTCATGCACAAATAATTGCTACGACGTGAAGAGAAAGAAAATTGAACAGATATTCAACAAAATTGCGTTTAAGATATGGGTCTAGTATGAACTGCAGGGTGCGTCACGTATTATAAGGCAAAGGTAAGGGTCAAAGAAAGGTGAATTTGGTATAATGCAATCTACTATGCAAATCACTGAACTTCGAATTGCGTACTAAAAATTCGAGTAAAATTGATGACGAAGCGCGTCAAAATAGTGCAAGGGGTTTCGAAAACGTTCGGGGTGGGCGACTCTCGACGAAATATCAATGGACGCTTGTCAGTCGTGGAAAAAAAATGTGCTTCGCCGTGGCTGCAACATATTTATGGGATGCTCGGACAGCGGTGCACGCCAAGACGGGACAAGCGTGACGCCCGGAGAAAATTAAACCCGCCAACGGGGGCCGATCGATAAGTCGAAAACCGAGGTGCACACTGGGTGCAATGCTGCACGACAGGATCCGTGCACACGGCGTGCAGTCGCGTTTGCAATCACTACGTCGAAGCTTGATTCCGTCTGTTCACGGCGTTTTCGTTTCTCGTCGCTGACGAAACGTTTTACTGGAAAGAGAACCGTCAGCCGGCTACGAGTAGGGAGTTACAGTTTGAAGCTGACGCACGAAATCGGACGATGAGCTTCCGTTCTGCACGAATTGATTTCCTGTCTGTTCCGCTATAATTTATTTACAGCAAACCGGCAATTAGGAAGGACGGTATTTTCCACCCTTGCTCAGAACTTGATAAAAGTTCCATTAGATTATTTCCAAACATAGAGTTTCACGTCGTTTGATCAAAATGGCTGTCCGAACATTCTTCACACAAAACTAACCTAATGAAATTTCATAGTGTTCTTATTAATGCACGTTCGTTATTAAAATGAATCAGTTCGCAGAAATTCAACTATAACTTTAAAGTTAACTAATTGAACAAAATTAACCGTATTCTCTGTCTTCTGTGAACTGGTGGCCTTTCGCAACGAACATTTCCTCTCTATGATTATCGGTTAATTAGCCCAGCAAAACTCTACTTTGTTAAAACTCGAAAAACCAAGAGCAGTCAACCGTGTTACTGCGCTTCAAGCCTCGGAGCTTTTTCCATAACATCGTCGCCCTTTGCTCAGCCGGCTATGTCTTTCCTCTAGCTACCACTTTATTATTTTTATTTTGAAACTTTACCACCCCCTGTGTTTTCGTTTACAATAAAACATCCGAGAATGTTCGGCTGAAACTTTTGCACGCTCGCGGCCGGAGGTAAAGGGAAGAGGATCTCCAGGAAACTTCATAAAGCGGAAGCTGAAAGAGAAGTCGTGCTTCCTGAAACCGTTCGATGCCGGCGCGATATTTGACGAGCGCGCACTCGCCTTTCAACTTTACGACGCTATTTCGCGCTCAAATTCTTTCCTACTTTTTCTCGCGGAACGTATCGTGTACGTGAAAAAAATGGAAGAAACAGAATTAGAAGGGAAGTTCGCCGGAGATGAAGCGGAATTACGGAACGTATAAATTTCATGGCTCGCTGTTCTCCCTTGAAGCCTGAAACGACGACGATAAAGCGTTTTATTCGTTTATAAACAATTTTCATTTCTTCTGTTAACGTGTCGCTCGAAAGTGCTTGAAAAACTAGATGCTTGTTAAACAAAGAAACCTTTACAACCGGTATGGCAGTTGGGTCACCATATTCTGTTACAGGGTTCGATTTTCGAGACGTCTGTTCTACAGAAAAGGAATGCACAATACCGTCCTACAAATTATCCCGTAATTTAAATGAGAACGACCTGTCGCTGAATAAAACTGGCTGGCTGAATATTGTGACTTTAATTTTATCCATTGTCCAACGAAACAACGACGGAAAATGTGACTGCATCGACCCGGTCTTAACGAAGATTCGATGCAACCAGTGTGAAATACAGGCTCGCTCAAAATAAGTACTAATTAATCCCTTCATTCCTATCCAACTTCACCAATTATTAACACTATGTTCACTAACTAAATTTTACTAACCTTCTACTAACCTTAGTGTCAGAATCTTTTCATGACACTGAAATTTTCAAATATCATAGAATTTTTCGTTTTCTTTTTATGAAGTATGTCTTTACAGTGAAGTGTGTAAAATGGGTTAATTTAGAAATTGAGTCAAATTATAATTATTGTTCGGTTAAAAGTAGGATAGTAATATTGAGTCGTGTATTTTGAAGGGACCTGTATTACGAAGATGTGTCAAGAGTGGGATATGCTCGTTGCACCGTGATAAGCAAGGTTACCGGAAATGTCGAGCTTCAATCTAACTCACAGAACTGATTCGTGTTCTCTTCATCGTATTCGTCGACGCATGGAAATAACGTTTCAACGGTTACATTGTTATCGAGGGAATGCGGAAGTACATGGTGCAAAATTTCCCGGTGGTTCTGTTATTTTCTTTATGACAGCGAGATCGAGTATTTGGTCTTTAACTTCGGAAGCCCGGAGGCACACGGTGTGTTGAGCAAACAGTCGGTGTTTTCCTTTCTTCCGTTGGAAAACATGCATGGTTTGCTGCGGCAACACGGTGTAACCGGATTTCAAAATAGCCACAAGGGTCCACACCGTTACTAATTATCACCGATAAAGGAACTTTACATTCGCGGAGATTATCGCAAGATTCGAACCGCTCCGTTAAACTTGCTAACAATTAGTCGTGTTGGAAGAAAAGTTGCGATGTTCTCTTGAATTTATCATTTTAGCCGTACCGAAGAATCGAGGGAAACGAAAAATCTTTGACTAGAATAGGTCTTAATTAGCAGCTCCTCGATTCGTCGGAAACTTTTCGAATTGGTTACCTGACAAAGTTCGAACAAGGGTCGACAATTATGTGAACTGTACTGTGAGCGAGGCAGAAGAAATTAGTTTGATATCGAATTTTAATGACTTGTAAGACCACGATGAGGAGCATTTTAGTCTACTAGGTTTTCCCATGATTTCCATCTCATTGGTTTTCTGGCTTGTTCGGAAGCCTTACTGGAAGATTCTTCGATGACTTTGCTTGTCGGGCGAAGAAAATCCTGCAGCGATAAAACAAAGGACAGGGAAACAATGGTATCTAATTTCAATGGGCCGTCAAATACGGCCGAACACTATTAATTACCGATAACAATTGTCCATTAATCTCGACGGTTTATTGAAATCACGGTATAAAACGATGCGTTTTCGATCGGTAAAAACTTTAATTAAAAGTTTACCGACCAATATTTTTACCGTGATGTTCGAAAGATTCATATGGATCTTGACTAAATGATTTTCATCTCGTTTTTTACCGATACTTCACAATCAGCGATATAATCGTTTTCTAAAAATTCAATCTGAAAAAGCGTTTCCAATAAAACGCGTGCAAACGGTTGAGTATCATATTCGGCAGAAGGTTTGAAACTTGATGAATAGTTTTATAGATAAATATATAGACAAAAAGTTCGTCGAACCGGGCAAATAAAATTTGACGAAGTCATGAAATTATAGCGAAACGGTCATGCGTGAAAATCGAAACAGCACGGTTGACGTTCGAACGGGAATTGCATCGGAAATGGAATTCTCATTTAATGACAGCGTTTTATTATCCATTTTTATTTATCGTGCTAGATTACCTCGATGTTTTCGGAGCTGCACGATCGTTGGAACACGCGACAACATTTTTATTGCTTTGTTCTGGGATTATTGTTCTTCCTTCCTTCTGGAGGCTTTTCTCGCCGTGTAATCTAGTTCGCGTCGCACGGGAAGCGTTAAGTACGGAAGCTCGGCACGCAGCACCCGGAAAAGCCGTGAAAAATACCCGGGAAACGTCGAATGAAAATGTGGACGTAGCACGAAGGTATTTTAGCGCATAAATGCTACGAAGAAAAAATGGGAGAAGTAATGTTCCGTTAATTGCGGTAATTATTTCTGGATTATTTGTGCATCGATGACGAGTGTCGAAAATTTAATAACGTTTCTACATTTTGTCAGCGAACGCGTTAAGCGTCGAGCCATCGATATCGCGAAAATGGCGGATAGGAACATCAATACGACGGGGATTGCTTCGGGCAACACTTTTGTCAGGTGTCCCGTTATAATGGTATAGATGACAAGATGATACAATGTATTCCGAAAACGGAATTATTACGCCGTTGATGACAACGTGAACGTGCACATGCACGAGACGTATTGTCGTCAGAAGGTATTGTATGCAAACGCAATTAAGTGCGTCTCATTCAATCCTGCGGATCGATTTGCCACGTTTAGCGTCGCGTGCAGTTGATGAACGGTATTTAAACAGCGTCCGGCCTTTCTTCGACTTTATCCGAGATTAAAAGCTCGCGTGGTGCTTTTGTTTCTCGAACGACGTTTAAGTCGTTGCTGGAACACACGCGACAAATTACTAATATTTTCTCGATGACAGGGTGCTCGCTAAATTACGAATTTGTAGAAAGGTATTTAAAACGACGAAGATTCGGCTTATCGAGATTGTCGGGAGACGGTATCGACGAGAGTATCGATCGAACGAAGATCTCGATAAAGCGATCGTATCTCAAGTCTGGGGCTCATTAATTCCCGAAAGCGTTCGATCGATTTGCACGTGAAGCCATCGCGACGTGGTGCTGTGTTTCTGCTAAGCCTGGATATGTAATCACAGGGGAGATGCATACGTCCCTGACGATCGGTCTGTCAATCAGTAAACGTCACTCCCGTTAAAAACATCGGTCGCCGTGAAATCGCGCCACTGTTCGTTGGCCCTCGCCCATCGGTTTTCGATTCGGGTTACGAATCTCCGCGATAGTATGTTCTCGCCGCTAAGCGGGCAAGTAATTTGGAACGGATAATATCCGACATATTACAATGCGTTATACAACGAATTAAATTTGCCCCGTAATATACAGGTTGCGATACGAAATTATAACCGATTGCGAGGAAGGTCGTTCGAAAAACGGATTGTTCAAATAATTGTTTTAATCGCTACAACAGAAACAAGCGTTACATAACAATAACAACAACAAGTGATCTTTGGCAGGTACACTAACTGTACTCCATTTAATGGTGATGTCCTCCGCTGTGGTCGTTTCCGTCGCTGTTATGGACGTGAGCAAAGAATCCGTGCTTTCCAGCGTGATACTTGACCGTCCTGACGTTACCACCGGGTTCTTTCACCGTGTATTCACCCACAACTTCTTTGCCTGAAAGGAAATAGTAAATACACGTTCACGTTTTGACA
This sequence comes from Megachile willughbiella, assembly GCA_945859595.2. Lineage (NCBI taxonomy): Eukaryota > Metazoa > Arthropoda > Insecta > Hymenoptera > Megachilidae > Megachile > Megachile willughbiella. The sequence continues at coordinate 10,150,512 of OX243807.1, forward strand.
GTTACTTTCAAACTAAAAGTTTAATTTTTTCTTCTTCTTTTAACTCCCTGCATTTAAAGTCTCGTGGCGCACTCGTACTCGTGAGCCATTTTACTCGAATTTTTAATATACTTCAATTTAAGCGCAATTATAGTCTGCAAATCATTGAACATAAAATAGTTACAACATTTCAACTTTCCTTGTCTGTTTTAATATTGTGATTAGTTCTGACGCACCTGACTAATCACATTGCAAGGAGTTTCTTTAAATTTGGAATTTTATATACTGGATATTTCAAGAAGCACGATTGTAGTAATAGAAACTTAATTACTTGGAGTTGCCGGTAATTGCAGGAGTGTTCCCTCGGATATATTTACAGGAAACGTTGAATATCTCACCAAAGAACTAATAAACGATTTTATGTTCGATTTGCTTCATTTAATATTGGGTGAAATGAAGGAAAAATTATTTTCCGTTTGCCCGGCGGAGGAAAAACAACCGAAGAACGATTTCGTTCCTTTTAAAAAGAGGAAATTGAAATTTATGTAAACACCGATCAGATAACGAGAAGATCTTCCTAACGCTTCGACGTAGCAATCGATAACGCGAGTCAGAAATGAGTATCTCGCAGTGAAAATTGCGGCTACCCTGCGGCTAAAGGAATATTTTAATCCTGTTCCCAGGTTCCGTGAAACGGAACAAACATTCGAACTTTCGAACGAAATTAACGATACCATATTTCTGTATCGGCCGAATCGACGATAATCCTGCCTGAGCTGCCGATTAATCTTTGACACGATGATCGTTTTACTTTTACGTCTTTGTTATCGTTCAAAAACTTATCAAACATGTATTTCATAAAACCATTGATATTTCTGTTTCAATGCGATATGGTCCTTGATACTATAAATAAAAGTAGCGATTTCGTGTCACGATATGAAGCTTGACAACAGTATACACGAACTTATAAGTTCATAATCTCAGATTAAAGGTAGAAGGGCACTAAATACGGAAAGTGTGGGCGAGCAAATACTTTTGGGCGATAGTGTACGTTCGTAACTACAGGGCGCAGCTTAAACACGCGAGCACAATGTTTAGCGCATAGTAAATAGCATTCATAGTCGAAACACAGCTAGTTAGAGGATTAACATTGTAAAGTGAAAGGGGGTGGGGCTCGTCAGCAACGTCACCGTATCGCGAATTATTTCCAAAGCAAATTTCCCTCCGCGAATAATTACTAAAGCCACGAGTGTTCCATATAGAGGTCGAATACGTTTCGAAATATCTGTTTCCCTCTAAATGGAAGACGCGTGATTTTCGTACGAGCTAGTGTGATCTTACAACCGAGCACTTATTAAATCAACGTGTCGCCCCGAAAACCAAGATCATCGCCACGTAATTACTCCTCCTCGTATAATGTTACGATCTTATTAAGTCGGAGGGTCTGATTTAACGACAGGATCGCCAACGATCTTAAAGGAGATGTGACGGAGATATATTGGAATCTATTGGGAACCGCTAAGAAAGATTAATTAAGGATTTCTTTGTTCGCAAATAACCATTGTATTCGAGATTTCGCTTAAGATCGTTTCGTTAAATTTTGTTTTCCTCCTTACTCCTCTCAATTTTCTTGTATCAAATGGGCCCCTTTCATCGTTTTTTAATATTCGTCACTTTGAAAATCTTGATACTCGTTACTCGCTACATACGAGTCCTCGAAGTTTTCGAAATCCGAGTATCATTAAAGCAGAACACCGTCTGGTTTTAATTAGGCCGATTACGTAGAAGATGGAAGAAACCGGTGGATTCATGACGCGCCCTTAACTTCAAAAGGGTACGCGAAGCTTCCTCGAATTACTGTAAACTAATTAAAAAGACGCAGGGGAAAAAGATTCGAAAAGACTCGCCGGAAGCTCGAGGAAGCGACTCGATGCTTCGAGGTGTTTCATTCCGTATTCCAGCCACGATATTACGAAATCCTCCGCGAACAAAGATCACCGTGCCACTTTTTATTCTCGCAATCAGTTCTCTCCTCCTGCTTGCCATACATTTGTCAGTTCTTTCCCCGTGACGTTTGCATCGCGATTTCACTGACGTAACTGGGTTATTCTTGCTCTTCGTACTTACATATCTTACGCGCGTCGAGATAGTGTGGCTCGACTTTTGTCCCAGAAACAGAGATTAATTCTCTTCCGAAACTTAAGCGGGACTTACCGTCTCTGTGCTCCTTTTGGCCGTGATAGTCACCCGTATGGTGATCGTCGACCCCGTACGAAAACTCGTAGTGAGGATGAGCCACGTAATCGTGATCATGGTGTCCATGTTTGTCTTTCCACGACACTTCATGTCCCTCGCCCGTCACTGGCCCGTGGAAATGTTGGAAAGAATGAGCGTGGCCGGTGCCGTTGACTTTCGAGTCGAAAAGAATCGAAAGCAACAGGATAGATATGATCAGCTGTATGGGAAACGCACTTTATTGTAACCATAGGATATTATAGGATAAAATTGAAATAGATAGATGAAATTAAAAGTCGCGGAGTATTTGCGAGGTCGGTTTTTTGAGTGGAAGGGAAAAAATAATTTAAACTGCGAGCGAAAGGAACGCAACGTTTCCATCTTGAAAAGAATTTCCAATTTACGGAGTGATTAAACAATGTCACGGGGAATCGATGGTATTCCCGATAGACCGGGATGGGACGATTCTGTTAGAGAGCGAGCGCGCAGACTGATAATTAAATGGTACGAAACGGTTGATCGATCGCGTCGCTTCAAAACTCTTCGACCACCTATCTCACCGAGGAAAAATGAGGAATGGTCAATCGCGTGATGTACACTCACTTTAAAGGCCATGCCGTCCGTTCACTAGAACTATCAGGAAAACGGGAAAAAGAAATCGAACGTTGCTAAGCGGGAACCGCGATACTCCGAAAACTGAACCGCACTGTCCGTCGGTATTGTTCCTTTTATAGGTCCACTTAAAAAGTTTCCCTCTGCTTAATTCTTCTTTGGATTCATGCCCGGAACTTGGCCGGTGCGGACGTTGCAAAACACAATTATTCAAGCGGGCCGATGTGGCAAAAAGCGTCACCGAGCGGTGCTCGCTCGAGCGCGCATTAGTCAATCCTGGATCTCTAATGGACCCACGTTGGGAAAGGGAACGACAAAAATGGAACGCGGAGAACGTTGGTTTCTTCGTTCGAGTGACACACGCGTATCGATCACGCTATCGTCAGCTATCGTCACGCACGATAGATCCGACAGATTGCGTTACGAGTTTTCACTCTCTTCCTGGAGTCTGCGCCACAATCTTTAAACTCTTTTGCGTTAGAAACTGTTTTAACGCACGATTACCCTCTGTAACGATGTAACACGCATTGCAATTTCACGTACTCCCTCTCGCCCACGCGTGATAATTCCCCCTCGTCAGAATTCCACGCGTGATAATTTCTCGTCGCATTCCATTCCACGTCTTGCAACTTCTTGTTTGACGAAGTTTTGCATTTGATACATGTAAAAATGTAATTTGTCTAATTCTTTCTGGCTGACTAAAGAGCTCCTCTGGCCCAATTATGAAAACGGTAATTCGAAGAGCGTATATTTGAACCCGATATTCCCTGGCATGTGTTGTCCAGTTGTACGCTTTCAGAAGCAACTCGAGCTCGGTATTAAATTCGTGGACATCGGCAAGAAGTCCGGTGTATGGTCGATTGGCAAAGACGAAGAAATAAGTTGGGCAAAAAGCTAGCGAGATATTCGATTACCACGAGTGGGTCCCACACGTTATTAACAAAAAAGTGCGGGGATACGTCGCGAAGTGAAACGATCTTGGTGGATAGAGCAGACGAAAAGAGGATGGATTCTGGCACACGATGTGCTGGAACGGCGGAAGTGCTCGAAGAGGCGCTCCGCTTTTGAGTTATGACACTTTTTGAGTCGAGGAGTCGCATTGTGAACGGCGCATCCGGGTCCAGCGTAATATCCTAGCTCGATCTCAGGGCTGGCGATAAATCTGCCTTTAAATAAGATTTGCTGGCGACACTCTTGCGAAATAAAAGGAACGGAACGGGAGCGAAAGGGTCGTGCAAGGGCGGTTTATTTCTCGGCGATTTCATTCCGCGCTCACGCGACTGATTACTAATTTCCGTTTTACGACTTAATGGAGTTGCCGCGTTTAATGAAATACCCGTATCCTTTGAAGCCGTTCAATCATTTCCCTGACCCGTTTAATCGCGGAATTTTCAGTTCGCGCGTTTGTCCAGCTAGAGCTGTAAACGATGCCTAATTAACAATTTTAATTTCAAAATGCTCGCCGAACGCGGTTACTTTGACGCTCTTTTACATCGCGAATGTGGAGTTGGAAAACTCGATTAAGCAAAAAGATCTTAACGAACGTTTGGAAATTAACTTTTTCAGCTTATCAGGTCACGAGGTAATTAAAACATTCTCAAGCCAGTCAACGCGTTATTTAATATCTCGCGTTAATATTTCTTTACCAATTATCGCAAATTCAACAGTGCGATACAAATGTTTACCGTCACTACGTAAATACGACAATATCATTGCATGGAAATTATAATTTTTGGTACAAATACGATTGGGTGCCGAGTAAGGATGGGTAAATATTTATTAGAATTGAATAGCTCGCTACCGCTGTTGCAACTGTTTTTGATAATTATAACATCTGGTAATGTAAGCGGAAACTAACGAGTAAATCGCGCTCGTATCAGAGTGTTTATTTCCGCAATATAAAATGAAATATTTCAAACACTGAAGTATGTAGGTAATGCATATAGACACGGAAGTATTTCGAGCAATTAATTTAATGAATTCTATCAACCAACTACGCTTCTACCCCATAATTTGGTAACAGTCTGTATAGAAAGCGATGCGAGTCAAGCACAGCATACGTGTTTCTGAATTTCTGTCGCAAGCCTAGACATCTAATGTAGAATCGTGTTTAGATTCGTGTCCCTTGAGACTAACTCTTGAAACGTAACTTCTCTCGCTTGCAAACGACGCGAATTCGTACACGTTAGACGATAAATCACGATATTTCAATTTACTCGGTGTTCCAACGCTCGTACAACAACTTCAACCGCCCCTTCATTAGCATTCATCGTATACAAAATTAAATAGCAATTTCTGTAATCTTTCGAATATTCCGGCTTCGAGATATTTTAATTAAACAAAGTTCTATGGAAAGCTCGATTTCTTTGGCGGCCACTCGGAACCGTTCTTGGTAAAAGAGTCAATATTAATTAACGTCTAAAATCGATCCGAATCGAGGTACTCGCGAAACTTCTCCATCGCAGGAAGCAATCAACGATTCTTCGTTTCAACGATTCGCGCGATCAACGTCGAACCAAAGAGGAAACCAAAAACCGAGACTATTTCGCAGACTCTTTGCTTTCGAGTTCTTTGTTGTGCGAACGCAAGGCGTAACACGGGACTAAAATATGCTAGTCGCAGAGGAGTAGCACAATCGGATACGGAAAGGGAACGAGAGCAATGTGGATACCTACTTGCGAAGCATGCGAGCGGAAGCGAGAGGTCCTGTGTATGTCAATGATTCCGAGGCAATATCGCGATACGAGCAGATGAAAGGGAAGAAGACCAAAATCCGACGGGTAAATCCCGAGATTAACGCTCGTCGTCCTTCTAACTGTGCCCGTTCTTTCAATCGATATTAAATCAGAATTTCTGTGCCAGATTCAATGACAAATTTTCCAAGATAAACGAAAATTTCTCGAAAGTAACTTGAAGGAATCTGAAACTGATTGATAAGCCTCGTACGACAATTTGAAGTACTTTTTTATCAAACCATGTCAGACACTGAAGATTTAAGTCGGTAAACAAGGAACTGCATCCTTATCTTCTGCTGGCAGTAACATTTGACAACATCAATTTTGAGCATCGATGAAGGTTCCTTGGCGCCGAACCTTCGATCAGTACTAGAAAAAGTCCCTAAGAAATTATTACGATCACTTGACAGGAGTCTGTGCAAGAAAATACTAAACCAATTTGAAAGACTATCGTGCAAAAATACAAGTGTTAAATCAGCGATTCAGCAAAGAGGTCCAAAATTGTGCTGACATTTGACCTGTAGTATACGCTAGAGCCCGTAGCAAGAAACCCTCTGCGAGATGACTATGTCCCAAGTATCCCCGGAACAAATTCCAAGGAGATAGTTTCAGCCAGATAAAGACGAATAGTTCTGTTTGCCCGCGAATTTCAAGGTGTACCCATCCCCGGCGCTCCCTCCTTCACGTTCTTCCCGTCTCTGCTTCTTTTGGTCTCTGCTCGCCCAGGAACGCGGCATATCCACCGCCATCTCGCTTCCCAGGGCGTCGACGACCGTTTCACGTTTATAGGTCACGATCCACCCACGCTTCGGGGATGGAGGACGACGACTCGCTATCCAGGATTACTTCTTGACCTCCATGTGCAGTTTGGGATCTCGAAACAACAACTACTCGCTCGTACAACCCCCACTAACCTCTGCGCTGACTTTTGTTTCGATAATATGGGCGGTAGATAGCGAAGCGTAGACGCTTCATCGCCGAAATCCTACGAAACCTAACGCTGGTTGCAAACGCTTTATTTCCACGGTGGTTTCGAAATTAGCAACCTCGTTACGTTCGCAATTCCATAACGAAACGTTCCCGAAACACCTCCGGAGCTGATTTCGTATCAGAAGGTTCCGCAGAAAGGCAAACACGAAGCAATTAAGTCCTAACGGCACGAGCCGGATAACGACGAAGATACGAGGCTACTTCCTTCAAAAAGAAAAGCCAGGTTCGTGACCTCGTGGATCCTGCTGAAACCAATGTTTACAGCGTACGATAATCCGAGTTGGATATCCGTAACTTCAGCGCCGGCATGAAAACCAATTAACCCGGCACCGGTGTGACCCAGGCGCCGGCTATCACGCTGTAATCGGGACACTTGGAAAATTAGCAAGCACCCGGAAAATGCTTCGGCTCGTTAGCGAGGCCGAAGCCAGCGGAGAACGGGAAGAAATCTGTAAACCATATCCACCGAGACGCTGGAAAGCATCCAGCTTTGCAATTACGTTCAAGTTCTCTTTCGTTTCACGCGCCAGATTTTCGAATCGTAAGAGAGGGTGATCGATGGAGGCTTATTTTGGAATTGAACAAAATGCAGCAGCAATCAACGGACGTAGAAAATCTAAAAGTCTGCTAAAACCAGAGGTTAAGTTAAACTTGGTGCTCTCAAGAATGGTGTACACTGTGACAATTTTACTCAGAATCTCGTTTATTATTTCATAAATAAATACGTAATACCATTGAACACGATATTACTTCGAATTTCAGAAATTGATTTAGCTACTGCTAACACGAGTTTCGTGGCCGGTGTTTGGGTACGAAGACACGTGACCAACAACAATGTGTTAAGATTGTTCGTAGAAAGTTGCACGATCGCGTGTAGCCACATGTCGGAAGGACAAACATTTTCGACTAATAGTAGTTATATCGAGCAGCGGTTATACAGGCACTTTCGTTGCCCCAGGCTGTCGGAGAAGGCGACCAGAGAGGCTGGATGGTCGTGTTCTGCGGCCGGTGCAAGTGGTCGCGGAGGTGGCGACCCAACGCTCCCCCAATTCATATGCAAATGCAAAAGCGGCGACCTCGGGGCATTGTTCGCCCTCCAGGGTGTTCCAGTGTCCCTGGGCTTGACTTACTACGCGAATTTCCGGAAAACTCTAACGGCACCGACCCCGTGTAATTGATACTCAGCCTCGTCGCCGACGCGGACAACCGTTCTTGCTTCTCTTCTGCATCCTTCTCTTCCGTTGCCCACCAAAAAAAAGAAAAAGGATGCAAACGTGGAGGGATTGAGATCGCCTTTGTCGTCTCGCCACCGCTATTGTCGCTCTCCTGCACCGTTTAATGGTTCTCCGGCTTCTCTTTGAAACGAGCTTCCAACGGGTCTACGAGGGCTAAGAACGTCGCACAACGAACGCTAAGAGTCGCTTCAACGTCCAACGATTCGTTGATCGACCATCGCGACGATAACGCGTCGAAGGTGTCTGTCTCTTTTTGTTCTCCGTTATCGTGCTACTCGATGCCCCTAGGTTTCCAAATCCTCTGTGTCGGACTCGGAGTTTCGAGATGTTCGAGGAAAAAATGGTCGCGATTCGTGGGTCAGTCGGCGAGAAACTTTGCGTTGGTCCATTGAAATCGGACGAACTTTCCGGTTTATAAAGCGAAAAGTTCCGGACACAATTTCATAGTAAAGCCCGTGGTTATCGCATTGTCACTGTTTGCCTCGTAACGCACCCGGTGATATATAATGCAACTTTGATCGAAAAAGTTCTAGGTGCTCTTTTATGAAACACAGGGCAGAAAGTATGTCTGAAAGGATAAAAGGCCAGTCGTATAAAATCAGGAACCATGACTGGCAATTCGACGAATTATTACTATGATCACTCTTCGAGGATTACAGATTAATTTTATTACTTTAATTCCTTGATCCGTATTGCTGTCCCTTATTATTAATCGCAGTTTATACGTCAAAGGATTAAATCGAGAAGTTTGAAAGGAACAATCGGTAGAAATCTTCGCGAAAGTCGAAAGAAGTTTGCTCGACGAACTCGGTGTCGAGTTTTATCAGAGCTATTTCTCCGAGTCTGCCGTGCTTGTAATAGCTTCATCATCGTCGTAATTGCTCCACGACGCTATGTAATTAGGGGTATTCCGTGTTCGGGACATGTCCCGAATCCTTTCATTCTGTAATCGTTGCGTGCTTCATCCCCTGCCTCGCCATAAACCACCGTTAATATAACTCAAGGTTATTATAGATCGTGGGTATTTGCGAACAGATAAGAGTTCATCGAAACCCGAGACGTCTTCCATGCAGTTATATCGGATTTTCTTTCAGTTTGATCGACACCCGTACTTGCCATCTTCGAGAACACGACGTTTTTCAGGCTCATCGACGTTTTGACATTTTCTACTTGATACTGTAGCTTAGAAAGGGTTTCCAGGTATAAATAAGAGGATATCTACTATTCGATACTCGGTATTCTAGTCGCCTGGAGAGCTCTATTTTAAGCTCAGCCAGCGATATTTCATATCCGAAACTCAGCCATTTTCAGCTTCCAACTCGAAAATCTGCTGACACAGGTACGGAGCTACGGAGACTGTTATACTCTGCTATCTAAAATAAAGAGCATTATTTACTTGACTTACCAATGATCCCGGCGGACGCAGAGAATATCGTAAGTTCGTCCAACGCCTCGGGTTGCTCGAAGGATCCTTCGATTCCCATCTGTCCTGATACAAATATTCTCTCGTGATCAAAGGAACTATAAATTCTTGACAAATTCTTCCTCGATTTTCAAATTCACTTCAGCCCGAATTTTCCTGCAGACTCTATCTTTAACCTCTTAATCGTTTCGAGGATTTTCTAGGTTTTAAGTTGCTCGTGAGATTTTGCAGGTGCGATGCGGGTAGCCTGGAATGATTAATCAAACGCCAGACGAAAAGCTATCGTTCATAAATTATTCGAACGTTCTAAGCTTTTAACTTCGCTCAACTTCGACCGGTTATATATTCGAACCTTTTAACCTCCTTGCGTTGTTTTTACTTCGTTCACTTTTCCCTTTTTTTTTTTACGTTTTACATAAGCGGATCGAAAGTTTTCGAAACGAATTTTAATAGACGATTAGTTCACGCCGGACCACTCGCGAGGTTGTTTAAATTTCGCGGAGATTGAAAAATCCGGGAACTCGGAGGTACGTTACGAGTCCCGCTGGTCTTGTAACTATCGAACACCCCTCCTTAAAACTCCTTCGAAGGATTGAGACTGTTGAAAGTCTTTCCTGCGAGACTGCTACGTGACCCAGCATTTAATTTTTGTTTCCTGCGACGGCCGATCAGCGAGCGGAACGTTTTCAGGAACGTTTTCGTGGCAATAATTCTCCTGTCGAACGTGGCTGCAGATTTGAAGAATTCGGAGAATACGTGTTCCAACCCTATTCTCTCTTTCCCTCCGTTTTCTTCTAGCTTTTGTAAACCCCGATATCAAAAACGCTATACGTTAGTTCATTGATCCCACCTTAATCTTATTGGAATATGGGGTGGTTATTTATTCAAGTAAAATAGAAACTGAGTATCTTTAAAAATAAATGAGTTTATTGAAGCGACTTAGAAGACCGTCTGCACGGTTCAAGGAGTTTTTTATTGTAGACAGTGACTGAGCATGTGGGTTTATTTGTGCTCATTAAAATGAAGGTCAACAAATCTTTCTATTATTTCGAAATAAAAAGGTATATAAGAAGTAATAAAGTGTAATATGTGTGCGAGCGGCGGAATAATACGATTTTCGAGGAGAGTATCAACAGGAGATTCAGTACATTCGAGTTCCTCCCAAGAGTCATAAGAACTTTGGAAAAACTGCGCAGGGACGCGCGGATATGAAATCTATCTTCGGTCCGATAAAGTTCCAGACGAAGTCTCGTAATTTCATTCCCCATGGCCGGCGGATAAATCGAGGAAAAGCCAGCAACCGTTTTTTCTTATTCCGTTGCCGTTCCGTCTTAGCGCGACCCTGGTTCGACCGGCAATAAAGAAATACTCGCCATTTTTCGTTGTCCTCGTTGCCTCAAAGGAAACAATACCTTCATTACCATGATACTTTCTAATTTATACGAGAAAGAAATCTGCTAGTACTTTTTGATTCGCCGTTCGAATCTGTTACAACGAAAGGATTAAAGTTGGTTACCGTAAGCGCGTACTGGGGGATTTTCTGGGGGGAAAAAGGAGCCGAAAGAAAAGGTCATAGAAGAGGCGAGGAGGATAGATATAGGGGCATTTGCATAAGGCAAGCTTGAAACGACGGTATAAGGATGAAGGAAGGAAGGAAATACCGATCGATCTTTCGCAGCGACGTTATTTTCGCGGTCGCTCCTGAATATTCATAAAACAATGATTTGTGGTTTATTGCTGCCCCGCTGCTCACATTTTACCGTCCGATTCATTTTCTCTTTCGCTCGATGTTTTTATACGCTGCCCTCCTCCCGTTAGCAATATTCGTCCGAGATCGATCGATATTGCTTTTACAACACTCGTACTCGCTGTTTGTCCACGGTGTTCAACACTTCGTCCCATACGACCCGTTATCGTGTATCACAATTAGCGGAGGCTATTTTTTTAGGGGGCAACTTTTTGACACACAATTCGTCGACTTTTACGAGCACTTCCTTTGCTGAATTCCAGAAGTTCGTCTCGAGGATCGTTGGAACTTTTCCTTCTTACAAAAGAACATTTTTTTTCTTTAAGAACAATTCTTTCCTTTAAGCTGTAGTAATATTGCATTCAAATTTTCGATCATCGTTACAACTCGATGTATTTCGAAAGATGTTCCCTCGACGTTTTAATTCTCCACTTCGAACTTTCCTCTCGTTCCAATTCGCATCTTCCGATCGTTGAACAAACCGTATCCTCTTCATTTCAAGCACTTTCCACGTATTAATATCCCGCCTCTACTATTATCTTGACGCCGGTACAGCAACCGCTGTGTAAATATTAATCTTCCACGAGCGAAGGAGTAAACAGCGCCTCTGCATGTTTTTCAACAAATCGGAATTTCAACCGCGCTAATGGAACAAAATAAACCGTACAACGATGAAACTTTCAACTGTACGAGATCTACGTTTAGTTTTCAAACAATCGACTCTGTTTAGCATAAATTTGCGAACTTAAGGAAACTTGTTTTGCGTTTTGATACTAACAGTTCGAATAATACGTTTCGATCTTCGATGCTATTTCCATACCTTCTCAGATTTTAGATGCAGTTGCGAGAAATTGCTTGTATTCGCGGTGCCCGCCTTAATCTGAGCTCAGCCCAGTTTTCCTTAAATATAGAAAGAACAAACGTATACAGGGAATAGGGCTTAAAATATTCAGCGAGAAGATGCCAGTTTTATCCGAACCGCCTGACCTGTCTACACACGAATAACCTACATGTTCTTCGCGGATAGAACGCTGAAATAATAAACGCACGGCAGATGGAAACGCTCGACTAACGAAATATTCAAAATTACTGTATGAACTGTCATTTCTCCATTTTCTTTCGCAGAGATAGAAAATTACAAAAGTTCGTAAACGTTAATATTGATCGAATCGAAAAAACTTCTTATCCCGATTTTCGAACGGTTTTTAGCATCCAAGTTGCGATCCGTTGTTCGTTTTATTCTCGAGAGGGTTCTTATCCACGGCCAAGCCGTTTACTTATTCAAGAGTCGCTGTGCTTCGTTTCGATGCATTCTAGCTCTATTTAAATCTCATTCTCGAGACTTCTTGTCCAGTCTGTTTAATATCGTGGAAGAATATCGATAATGTCCTCCATTCAAACTGTTCCGACGTTACATCGGATTCGGGTCTCAAGAGTTTTCAAAGCATCCTTGTGAGAAACTTTGCGACGTGTATCGCGGTCAAACTTTACGGCGTGTCAATTGCTCGTGATTTAGCCCGGTACCAAAGTTGCCCCGAGATATCCGTAAACGGTCGCTAATGATCTGTAATCGGCGAATTTGCGGTCTGGCCTTATCCGTATGTTGCTTACGGACCACACGTTACTCGATTCAGACGCGTTTATACTCCATTTCGCTAGATCCCTCATTATCTTCACTTGACCACTGACAATGTGACGATAATTGTAATTTACTGGTGCTGACGGAGCACATGTGCAACTCACAGGGAAAATTAACTCTTTGCATTCGTGATCTTAGAACCAAAGCTTTACGAGTTAATTGATCTTCAAAATTTTTCACTCTACATTTGCAACTATTAAGTAGGTACATTGTGCAGTGCATCTTCATCTTCAATATTTTTTACTCTACATTTGCACGTATTGAACAGGTGCATTGTACAATGCATTTTTATCTTCAAAACGTTCCACTCTATACATTTGCACATATTGAGCAGGTACCTTGTGCGGTGCGTCGTCATCTTCAAAATTTCCACTGTGTATATTTGCACATATTGAACACGTACATTGTACAGTGCATCTGCATCTTCAAAATTTTCTACTCTATACATTTGCACCTATTGAGCAGGTGTATTGTGCAGTCCTCTTCATCTTCAAAATTGTTCCCTCTACATTTGCACGTATAGAGCAAGTGCATTGTACAGTGTGTCCTCTTGATCCTCAAAATTTTCCAGCGTGTACAGTTGCATGTATAGAGCACGTACAGTGCGTTACAATTAGGTGACAGAGAATTAGTATATGGCGAAAAATTGGATTCAGTCAATTCGAGACACGAGGGCAGTTTATCCGGCGTTTTACATAGGATAACATCTAGACGATTCTCAGGAATGTACGTAAAGGGGGTGAAAGTGGGTGAGGATAGAGCTGAAAAGCCGAAGAGGCAACGGAGGGCCACTCGAAATTGAATTTCCCGTGCAGTAACGGGCAAACACCGAGGTCAAGATACCTACTCGTCGAGAGCTCGAGCGTGAACCGATGAAATGCAAGACTTGCCTCGGAATCCTGACCGAATTTGTGTCCACCGTTTTCCAAGAAATTGCTGGTACAGAGACGTTTGGAAGATGTTTCTAAGAATGAAAAGATACCTCAATATTTACTTCCTGTATAATCCTATGGAAAACAAGAAATTTCGACGCTACAGGGTGATTCAGGAAAATTTGATCCAATAAAATTCTCTGGCGTTTTCAAAATTATTTTATAGAAATTTATATTTTCATCACCGACAGCTTTTATGACCTGACACTGTTATTCATCGAAGCTGTTTTGCATAAAACGGAAAAAGCGACGTAGAGAAACATCACCTCATAATATTTCAAACACTCTTCCATTCTCTCGCTGAACAAATAACAATAGCTTGTGAAAAATAAACGAGTAGCGTGTTGTTTAAAATTATTACTATGAAACGGGTTTATTTTCGTTGCTATTGCTAAATAAATTCCATTTATTTCGTTTAACAAACTCGACGCGGTTTACAGGAAAATTTCACCGGAAAAATTTACTGGAAAAATTCGTTGCTGCCGTTCGCCGAATAAATATTCGGAACGGAACGCAAAATTTCACTTTTAATGTTTATTGTTCCACGAAATAAATATTACAAGCGATCTATTGACGGACGTGCATGTCGTTAACGTCGTCTAAACTTTGACGAAACAAAAAGCTTGCACGATAAATATTTGTCGCATAGTTGCTCCGTATTTTTCCGATAACTTGTGCGCGAAAATTCACGGTACGCATCACAGTATCCGATAAAATTTCGGGCTTCGATCGGTCGGATTTTACTTTGAAATCGTGATGAGAGGAAAATTTATAGCCGTAAATCAAGACCCTTTTGTCGATTCATTTTTTCCGTCAGCAAATTCGACTCGCCGTTGCTTTCAAACTCGCTCGGTAATTTGTTAAGGAATAATTTCGACCGCTTCTCGAATTTAATTGCATCGAGCCTTTATCGATGTAAATAGAAAAGCCTCGTGGCATTTAACGAGCTAAAGTTGTCTAATAAAAGATTGAACCGACAGCTCCGCTTAATCTCGCCAGTGAGAAGATTCCGTGATAAACGGGTGCATTTTAAATCTTTCACGAGCTGCATCATGGTATGCTGCTAGAATCCCTCCTAATTTACAACCCCGAACGAATGAAAATTAATTTTCTTCGGTAGCCAAGCAAAAATTAACGTTTGCACGATTCATACTTAACAGACGTGTTTATTTTTATTTCAACGCAGTACCTTTCAAATTAACTCTTGCTTGCCGGTGCTCGTCGAAATAGGATTTCACAAATGCTGCTTAACCTTTTTGCTTCGCTCGCGAAAGCTCCCGGTTCCCGGTTTTATATTTCTGGAAGTGTTACTGTAGGCGAATAAAATATAAATGCAACATACTGTGGTGTTACAGGTTCAAATATAATCCAAATGAATGAAATATGCAGAGGAAGGAGAAAAATTCTTCTGAAAGTAATTAAAGGGATAATTAACGATCTGTGAACGTTTAAACACTCAAAGTAAAATGATCGTGTTTCAAAGTTGTCAAAATTTTATTTACTGATAGATTTAAAGCTGGGAGCTTGGCGAGAAATAAAATAAAATTTGCCATCTCAGCAAGTAATTCGAGGGTTATTGCAATTATAGCTTCTTTTATAGTGTCACGTGTTTTGCGAGTCGAACGCGTGGGTTAGTCGAACGTACAGGTATTTATTGGCCGTCTACCCTTTAAGCTGAAGTATCAGCTGCTCTCGAAGCACTTTCTACCCCATGGACGCGAAGAAAGAGATCGTTATTCTTGGCAGAGACGCGAGTACTCTCGAAGGATCATCCTTACCCGGGGAACGATGCTCCTTTTAACGTTATCGAAGCGTTCTCGCACGCGTTCCACCCCTGTCTCGAAGTGGTCGTACTCGAGCATTTGTCTCACGTATCTTGCCGGTCGTCGATAGTCATTGGACACCGAAGCCGGACGCGACGATTGTTCGTCGAACAATACCTTTATTCGCGAACAAAGACGAAAAATGAGCGGGTTGCTGAAACGGATCAGGTGGAAAGCGGAAGAAGGGCGAGGAAAAATGAGGAAACTACGAGGGGATGAAAATGGAAAGGGATCCGATCGTTCATGGACCTTTTAGGAGCACTTGAATTCTCAAAGTCACTCTCTCGTTCGTGTAAACTATTCCAACCCTTTTTTTATCCGCGTTCTCTCGCGTTTCGAAAATGTCTCCGTGAAAAGTTTGGAATCTGAATAATATCGTCTCTTTACCGGTGATAGATGACGCGATTAGGTCCATGGAAATGATTACGTAAACTTTTCAGTGCTCGTAGAAAGCACTTGGCCGGAAATTTGGCATTCATTAGGGCTCAAACTTTGAATTCCTTCGGGGAATGTGCATACAATTTTGTAAATTAGTACTATTGAAATCTCTAATTCAAACTTTAAATCTAATTAGGCGAAGATCGACGTCTGACCGCGTGCGTTTTGGATTTACGATCAATAAGCAATTGCACATTATTTCATTTCTGCGATTCTTCTACCCGATTTGTAACCGTTCCCGTAATTACCAAGGGAAGTATAGTAGATCCTCTTTAAACCGTTTAATAATTCCAATATCCAGGAACGGTGCAATTTCTTCGTAATTAAAGTGTAAAGCAGCGAATAAAAAGAAAAGTGGAATATAAAGGAAGAGGTACAAGCGACATCGAAAGGAGAGAGAGAGAGAGAGAGAGGAGCAAAAGGGAGAAAAGGGAGTCGATCGGTTAAGTCACGCTGGCTAGATGCCAACCAATTATAAATGTAAAGTTATGGTAATATTGATATCGAGCGAGAGGGGAAAAAATGGCCGTAATAAAACGGATATTCTACTTTACCTCCGGTCTGTCTACCTTCTCCCTTCGTTTCACATCCCTCAGGATTCGAACGTTACATTATTCGCGACGTTCTTCATGTATGATCGGATTGCCAGGCTACGTCACGTTGGATAATTGAAATCCAATATGCTTACATCACCTGACAGTTTGCGATGAGCTCCGGCGTTTTATTTTCCCCTTCATCCTTCATCCCTTCGCCAGGAAGTCGAATTGGGGGTTGTGGAGCCTGTTATGACGACGGTTCGACGTTGATCGCGGCCTGGTAAATCGGAATCGGCTCGATCGATGATCCGTTAACCTTATTGATGAGTATAATAAAATTAAACTGAACGTGCGATTTAATCGGGGGTTCTTATATTCCGGGGATTGATATCACCGAAGCGTACGTTATTTTTCCAGCGTAAGAAGAATTTATTGTGATGAAATAATATTAGACAGGTGATTTAACGCGTTCCAACGCATTTATCTTGCACGTGATATATGTCATGCATACTTACTTTTTTTCACATTGAAATACTGCCGTGCGCGAATGAAACAGTTAACAAGAGCGAAACGAGACATCATTTTTAATCCATTTTAAAAGCGAGCTAAACGGTACGAATGTTTTTCCGCCACGGCTTTTTCTCTTAATTAATGTTTGTTAACGGTATAATAAGCGATCCGTTCGCAAGTTATTATAACGCATATCAACCAATGATTCATAGAGGATCAAAGAGAAGAGCCTGCTCGCTGACGACAGAATTTCCTGGTGAAATTGAATCATCCAGAACTTGCGGCCACTTTTGCCCACCGCAATGTGAAACAATTAATAAACGTGGCTGTGCCGGAGATGCCGCTGTTCGCTGCACGCGTAACATGCTCGACCCGACCGCCGCATTATAATCCATTAACAATTAACGAACTGCTAATGAAATGGAATATCCGTCGTTAGTGACCGCATGGACCAACGAAAGAAACATTTAATATTTCATTTGCAACCTTTAATACGCTGCATAATCTGTTCATTCAATTTTCCATCTTTGCTTAATAACCACATTGATAAATCACTGCAGGTTATTTAAGTTTTCGATCCGTGAGATTAATTCCTCGGCAAAGTATCAACAAATTTTCGAGGTAATTAAGTTCTTCGTTACAACGTTCATTACTGAAAAGAGCTCTTCTGAAAGGTATCTCAGATATCCTACTTTCTTGTACCAACACCTTTATTGACGATCAAGAGCTCGCGAAATTGCTGCTTATACCCCGAGGATTTGATATTTGTCCGGCTGGAATCCACGCATCGACGCAAGATTTATGACCGACACGATCTATCAACCGGTGAAAAGGTCTGAAAGCATTATTTTTACGAGCCCAGTTTCTGACAAATTCTGATTTACCGTACACGCCATACTTCTTGTTATCTTTTTTGTATCCTAACAATGGTAAAAGCCTTTAGTTTCGCTTCAAATTCGATACGGGGAAAGTCTGTGAGACGAAGTCACCCTAACGGTTCCTCCCTTCGACGTGTTACTTATAGAGGGTCAAAGTGTTGCCAGTCTCGAGGGACTCTTTCGCCATCGAGACTTTCGTGTAGGCGGTCTTTAAGGTCCAAATAACCGTGAACGCAGAAAGTAGTGATTAAAGTTCCATCGTGATCTACCCTCGCAACGTCACGATGCAAATTTCCCTCCCTTTGCTGCTCGTGTTTAAATTGATTTCGTTAGCGTTTAATTGTACCAAAGGACTCTTTGTTAGTAACTCGAATCGTTCAGAGATTCATAAAGTTAGCTTTTATACCAAGCTACTGTCACCCGCAGGTACATTCCAAGTTTCCACATTTCCGTGGATTCCTTGGGTAATTTAATTCGAGTGGGTACTTGGAAGCACAAATCAATTTACCGAAGAACTTGACATGACAGAATGTTTTGCGAATACTTGAAATGTCTGTAATTTTGCAAAAGTCTTTCATCAGAAAATCGAGTCCCATCCAGTTAAAAGTTTAAAAAATTGCGAATCCTTTCAGGACCGTATCTCTAACGAACGATATTTCTAAAATCCCTTAGGTACGAGGGAACAGCGCGTTACTCGATTTATCCAGCTAAACGAAGCATTAGTAAGCCCATCCAGCACGTTTAATGAGTATAAATGACCAGTAGCGTTGGCACGTGGAACATATTATGTCAATTGGAGCCAAAACCGTGCAAGGCACAGAGTAATTATAGAATAACAATTATTAATTAGTCGTGCACGGGGGATCATCTGGCTGTAATGTGTTCTATGACCATGAACAATGATTACATTGTTGAAATATGTGCATCCCCTCGTTGTTTCTGTACCTTTGATGAATTTGTTGTTCCACGGTCGAAATTGTACATAAAAAGAGGTACATTAAATTACATTAAATTTTAAATAGTTCTTAATATTTGCTGAGAAAAACCTCGTCGTTTTATCCGAAGGTAAATTACAGAAAAGAATAGAACAGAGAAAACGTAAGAAACAGAACGTATTAATTC
This sequence comes from Megachile willughbiella, assembly GCA_945859595.2. Lineage (NCBI taxonomy): Eukaryota > Metazoa > Arthropoda > Insecta > Hymenoptera > Megachilidae > Megachile > Megachile willughbiella. The sequence goes on from OX243807.1 coordinate 10,169,346, forward strand.
AGACGTAAACGCTGTCGACAGAGTGAACCCGGTGACAATTTCATTTAACGATTATTACCGCCACTAGGCCGCATATGTTCAGGCACGTCATGCTGTTACATGCAACACGCTATTACACTCGTTGCAACGTTTTCAAGTAATTTACCGTGTTCAGAAACACGTGTGCCAGCCAACGTGCACCCATTGGCGTCGTTCGGAATCGCGTACACAGCTTTTTCACCGCCTTTCTTTCGAATATAATTTCACTTCATAGCACACCCGTAATCGTAATTAAGTCCCACAGTGGTTCAAGTGTCGAAAGCATTCATCGAACCCATATCATTAGAAGGTAAATTCAGTTGACACGCAAACGGTCCCTGAATACCTATTGTTTCAATAAAGTGCGTGCCATGCTCCAATCTCCTTTGGGAATTTAATTATGGCGACATTCAATTAGTACACGCACCACGCGCCCATATGATGGCAGGTACTTGAAGCTGTAGCAACAGCTATTCAGTGTTAGAATGCGCAGTTTCATTATTAAGTACCGCGAGAATTAATTATACAAATGCATTGCTTCTGGAAAATAGGATGCACCGTCATTTTGAAAGATGTCGTGAAGTACTCGAAATGACATCCGAATGATATATTTGATTGATTCGCGAGATTAGCCCGTTGTCCTTGATTTAGGACAAGATCGTTGAGAGACGGGTGCAGCCAATGTTCAGGATGATATTTATCGTCCTTCTATTTGCTAGGACTGACCATGAATCAGTTCGGCGCGACGTTGTTGATCGTTGAGACGCTGTTTATTCAAACTGTCAACAGACCACGTTCTGGTCTAATATCCGACACGATGGCTGTGTGCACCGTACACGTGAATCGGACTTACTTCCGCGTATATATTCCGCCTATTCAGGAATTCATTAAGCTCGATTCTACCGCTCACGGAGATTTACCGGAACCGCCTCGGAGGCCGGCCGAATATCAGGCATTTCGATTTCGCTCGTCGGGAACGACCTGAATTCGACTCGCTGCGACATCTTCGGGCTAACGAGGGGCCAAGATAAAAGTCCCTTTCACAGCGATGCGCTTGATCGACGTTTGTGTGTCGCCACACTATCGGTTTGTTTATCTTCGAAACGAGATTACGACAAATTGCAAGGGCAGAACAGTGGAATTTATCTTTTCGCGTTCGTGTGCCAGAAAATGGAAGTCGTATATTACCAAACTTTCTAAACGTTGATGGGTTAGCCAAGGCAGTGTATCAGAAATGGCGAAACACGTCGTCAAAATTTGTCCGCGAGTCGATGATAAAAATGGAGGTCGGAAAAGAATGCGACGAAGTGTCACGGCACGCGAATAGACGAATGGTCTAGTGACGCAAGAATCTACGAACAAACGAGATACGAAAGCCGCAAAAAGTAGCCAAGACTGATGGACACCATTTTTCCTTTAAGAAGCTCTTAAAACAAGTGGAGGGTCGACGTCCTTCCGAGTGTCTCGAGTTCAACAGGGAAACGTTAAATCATCGGATTGGCCCTGATTCAGTAAACGATGTGCTGTTTGTTCGTCAGCGGATCGATGGGCAAAGGCATTGAGAAAAACGTGGTAACGTAAAAACAGTAGGTGTATTAGCTGCCTGACCGCTTAATTTTGTCGAGCGTTATGTGCATAATTATCATAATGCATTAAGCAGAGTGTGTACGCTGAAATCGGTGTCCAAATCAATACCGATGAATTGTGACAGACTAATTAACTGCATATTTTAAACCTTCGGTAATTTTATGCAAATATTCTGTGACTTCTGCGTTTGTAATTTCAAATTATCGAAGCGATATGCCCTCCTCGGCTGCGATCGACGATGATTATTCGAACTGGATTTACATTGAGACGTAGTTCATGAGAAATTCATCATTTTAATGCCACGTGCTGCCGAGGTAAACATCTCTAGGGAACATCTAATGTGCAAACTATAATTTATAGTAACTATCGAGTAGTAAATAGAGCGTTTTCCTCTAGAGAAAACGTATGGAAAGAATCTGCAATACTCGAGAATTATCACGTATTATAGTTTGCGCAAGTAATGCGCAAATTCTCTAGAGAGCACCGTGATCGGTAGTGTACTTTTCGATTATAGCGATGCTCCTTCCCTTAGGGAGATTCGATAGTTCGGTTCCCTGCTCCATGGATTGTAAGGAAAAGACAGTTTCCGGTAATAAATATCGCACGGATATTAACTTCCTTTAACCAGTGTAATCTCGAATATTAGCGCACCGCTCTGGGGGACATTATATTCGTACCGTGGTTTCCCTGAATCACGTGTAGTACGATTAAGTAGTAGATACTAAACACGACCTCCCTTGGCTCACAATATCACTGTAAAGATAACCAACTTCCAACTATGATAATATATCATCGTCCTCTCAAATAATAGCCATAATATAAACTTCTGGTGGAAAATTGAAATTCATTATTCTCTCGTTCGGTATTGACTCTTTATGGCGATCGCTGATTACCAATTCCATTAATTTAATTAAATAACAAAATAAACGTATTCGGCGGGGCAATCATTAATATTCGCAATAATATTTTCCGAAATGAACAGAACGCCGTTTAAACGATTCCCAAAGGATGCGTCAATCGGAAATCGAACGCAACGTGCCAAACATTCGCTAACAAATACGTAAATCCCGTTCGCGTAACACCTCGTAAATCACGCGCTAATATCTCCGTGAAAACTGACTGGTCGCCAGCATTACAAAAAGTCGGCTTTTCTTCGAATAAAGTCGTTTCTCGTTCTACGATCGCAACGTCATAACCCTCGCTATTTCATTCGCGATTCTTTAAACCATACAGAACGCACTTGGTCTAACAATTTCATAATATTTAACTTGAATATAAGCTGATTATGATTAAAATTTTCCAACGCATTAAAAGATGAATCCCCAGTTTCCGTGTTTCATAAATCCAGCCTGCAATATTTCGAGTGCGGGCTTTGGCATACGTCCCGAATCCGATAAGAATCCGAATTTGTATCCCAGCAAAGAGAATCACGATATTGTCTTTATCCGACGTTACGGTCTCGTTCGAAAACCACGAGTTCCCCGAAGACGCACGACCGTTCTTTACAGTTTGACCAAGATTCACCGTTTCTTTGTTGCGAAGAAACAAACTAGGCACGCGAAAGAAAAATGTGTGCCAACCCCGGTCGGATAAAACAAGTTTACTTTAATCGTGAAACTTCCAGCTCCCGGAGATATAAATAGCGTTTAGTTTACGTCTTCCTTGTTAAATCGTTTAAAAGCGGCAACCGATAAGAATTCCCCGGCGATACAGGACGCAGGATCGGTTCGATCGTGAACCGGGAATCTTTGATCTTTCTGCAAATATCGTGAAAGTTTAGATTGCTACAAAGAACCGTTCCCAGCGAAAGATTCTCGGGAAGAGAAATAAAAATTGATAGCCATTGAACCGCGTTAAAGTTGGCCGATCTCGATCGGGTTCAATTTGGATTAAAGATTCTTTAGCGTGGAAAGTTGGTGGACGCTGAAAGCGTGCGGGGCGCAGGGACGAAATGCAGGTTCCGCTAGCGCAATTAGAGCTAATTGTAAAATATGGAAACTTCAGCGACAGAATGCAAACGGAAGACGTTGATTTACTTTCTCTCCTTCTTCTTCTTTTCTCTTTACCTTACCGGAACAAGGGAACGTCCCTTTTGCGGGAAAGCTTCCGTAATTAATCATCGCCAAAGTCCTGAAACAAATTTCCCCAAAAAGCGTTCAACGAATTAGCGTGCCAGGAACGCTGCTCGCCCCGATAACGCCACTTCCGCCCCCGCTGCAAGTGTAAAACTACTAATGAAAAGGCGGACGAGTAAGAAAATCCTGGACGACTGCCGGCAACAATGGAACGGTAAAGTGGGTCTCCCAGAGACACCCAATTCGTCCTTTCGCTTGGTCCCCGCCAACTTCTACGTATACCTGGGTCGTGGCAAGATTCGAGGCCAAAGTTCCAGGGAACTTTCATGGAAGATAGGAACCCTTCCAGAGGGGAACGCTTCAACTTATTATCTATTAGTAGCAGAAGGCTCGATCTCCCTTCGGTGTCTCTTTAGCGTCGTTTATTCCACTATTCCGTTTTCTTCCTTTCCGCGATTAACCTCTTACGCTATAGTGACTCCTACGTTTACCCTCTCTCTGTACGACGAGTCACTATAGTGGCTTTCGCGAATGTCATCGTAGATTAGCTACAGTAACTCACTTGCTATACCACGTTTTATTACTAACAAATCCCACAAAAGTACATCACATGTAAACAGAAGGTAACGCCAAATTTAGGCACCATGTACCTCTTTGCACTGATACACGATATTGGAAACATTTGGAAATTTTGTGAATTTTAAAAAAAATAAATTTAATCATGAAAAATTTCATTCCAATGCACTCGCGTAAAGAGCATTGTCACACATTGTAGAAGTGTTTACGCGTAATTCGAACTCTGCAGCGTAAAGTTCATGCCTAAGCTTCGACGAAATTCGAGTAGGAAAGCATTCGTCGAAATCCACGGTCACGCACGAAGCATTTCGCTAAGCAAATTTGCGCGAAATACGAAACGAAACAGGTGGCACGCGGAAGTTGAATTTAGTCGCGAGAAGATGAGCACGAAATCCGCATCTATGAGCAAATGAATTTATAATGGCCGAGCGGCAGGTTCAACCGGCCAGATTTCCCATGTGACGTTTCACGTGGCCCGCTCCTAGACACGGTTACAATAATTATTATTGCAGCCGACAGAATATGCATATATATGTATAGATGTGTGTGTGCGTTTCGGTTCACGTGTCGAGCCTCGCGTACGGCCAAAGTGGAAAATTAATTAACCGCACGCGCGGATAATGAGGTCGACGTTATTTCAGATGTTTCGTCGAGTACGCCCTTTGGAAACGGGAAAAATTCTGACGAGGCGAGCCTGACGATATTCCTAACGGGTCGTTGACTCGCCCCTGTCACGAGTGCTGTGCTCGTGGATTTTTACAAAGACTCCTCTGTCAGCGAGCCTTTCGCGCGCCACGCTCTTTCCACGCATTTATCGATCCGCCATCGAGCATTCTGTATTACGAACGATAAATGTTGAACACGTCGCGCAATCAAATTGAATTTCTGGTACAATAGCTACCAGTTTCAATCGTCACGCTTGTTCGAAATTAAACTGCGAAACTGCTTACGAGAAACCCTGGATCTTTTTCCACACAACTCCTGGACGGTAAAGTTTGGAGCCATTAACCCTTCGTGCACTCGTGTAACTTTGCGGTAACATGTTAAATTTCTGCAACAAGCGTTACCGCCAAAATAATTAAAGCATGAAAGTTTTTTCATATTATCACACCGATCGATACTTTCTACAAAACGAACTCAAATGCATCAATGATTTAAACTTTCCCTAATTTCTTAGGAGTGAAGTAAATTTAAATGTACTAGTGCCAAATTTGAAACACGATACGTTTCATCGTCAGCTGTCAGTTAATGGGTGTCAATAAGAGAATGATTGCCCATGGGGCATCGGGTTGGGCAAGTTCAGATCTCCTGGCGGGACAGTTAAGAGTACTGAAAGTACGCAGGATCGTTGCATGTTTCTCCTTCCGTAAGAGATTCTCTTTCACAGTGGCGAACGAGGACACGGCAGTCCCACGAGAGAATTTGATAACAATGACTCGTTTGCGCTCCATAAAGGAAAGCGGCACTCGCAGGAGTGTATTCAAGCCTCTAGCTCCTTCTGTACGCTGCGTGTATGCAGTGTTTTCAGGCTTTGTTGATCGTAGATAAACGAGCTGCAAAGCTGTCGAGATTATCTCGAGCACCCCGCGACAGATCGATTAACGTTGCTCGCTGCGAACCGCCCCTTGCCAACAGCAAGAACTTTGACGTATGGATTCGGACGGATTATGAGTCCATTAGAGTATTACTTTCGAAGATCGAGGATTTCATAAATGTCGCGTTTCAAAATCCGTAATCGATCGCGTTCAAATATTTGCTGGGCCATTCGAACAAAAAAAGGGTCGTTCCCAAAGTCTCTATTCTTCGAACTCGGTATCGGTTGTTAATGAACTAGACGAATCGATTCGTGAAACCGATTTACGATCGAGTAGATTGCGATGGCTAAGCACGAACCCACCAATAGCAGCCCTCGAGTGCTATGTCAGCAAAGCGTGAGAACGATGAAAAGCACTGTGCAAGAACGATTCGCGGAAGATCCGTCGATGCGGTTTAGGCATTGGAACCGTATCGATTCGCGCGTTTCTCCTTTTTTCATCCAGTCCTGTCTCGCCGCCCATATCGCCGCGACGACAGCTGCCAACTCTTCGAACATCGATGCCAGGACACGGCTCGAGGTGCCTTTGAGCCGTGCATCCGCATTGTCTTCTCGTTGTCGCGTTCCGACATCGTTAACATGAATCAGAAGTCTCCCGAAACGAAGTGGCACAAAGTGGTTGGTCGTTTCTTGGACGCGCGATATAAAAGATGTTGTCCAACCCCTGCGGACCGTCTGGAAGGGACGTTCGTTTTGTTCCTTGGAAGATAAACAACTCTGTTACCGCACCGACATTCCTTCGTTGCAATCTCGTTAAGTGGCGACGCTATTGGCGTGTCGCTATTAAGACGTAATGATCTCTAAATGGATTCCTCGAAAAGTGGAACAGCCTGCAATATTGACGTTCGCTGATTGATGCGCCGCAAACCTGCGTTACTCTGTTTTATCGCCGTGTGGCATAATCGATAAAACTGTGGAAAAACCTTTCAAATTCGAAGCGATCCGAAACAAGAATCGCGTAAAATCTTGCGTCGATGTAAAGTTACGGAGCTTGGCATTGCAGAGCTTTTTACACAGATTGCGCTCGATGAGTAATCGAGATTCAAAGTTCGACGGTTACTCGTTACATGGCGAAGGGATAAGCCCTGAATTTATCACGTTACGCTAATTGCGTTAATTCCTGCAGGACAAACACGGTAAAAATGAAACGTTTAGCAACGGACGTTTCAACTAAGTCGTAACAAAGAGGATCAGTAGATTCTCCCGTTCTCGGATGAAGCTGTTCGATCCGAGCACTTCCAATCCATCTTACAAGGGACCATCCCGAGTTGATAATTTCCGATTTTGATGAAACTTATGTATAATATAGTTCTCGAAAAAATATTCGACACGTATTTTTTTTTAGCTGCCGACATTCATGTTAAGGGGGTGAAAATAGCCCCCAAAGTGGAGGGTGTGAATCATATTTTGTTGAATATCTCGAGAACCAGAAGAGCTAGAACAATAGTTTAAATTGCAAGATTTTGTGTTTTCTTATGAGGAATCCAACTACCAAAATAGATTGCAAAAATTCGTATTTGTTTAAATAATATATTAAAAAATGACACTTTTTTGTTAATTTTTCTGCTCAAAAGTTGCTGTATCTTCCTGTAATTGTCGATGTGAAAAGTATACTAGTAGGTACAAAATACGGATAAAATGGAATTTTCATTTTTACATTGTAAATGTAGTTAACGTAGTTGTATTTGTATCGAAATTTGGCGGAATGCAGTCCTCAAATGCATATAATTAAGCATGTAGAAATCTTCTACATCCTTATTGGTGCCTGTATTTTTGTGAAGCCAACAAATTTGTTTCGGGTAGGGTCAAAATTAATGTTGCAAGTATAAGAATCAACCGGCGCGGCGGAGACCGTTCACTTTTCCTCACGATTGCAAGGCTGCCTTATTGAGGGGGGCTCCTGCGCCCGAATTGTTTCAAATTTTTGACAACTGAAACCAAGGCGTTCCACGTTTATAAAAATATGTGTACACTGAAAAAATCTGGTGTTACTGTTAATCTGTGTAGTATTAACTGCAAAGAAAAAAATTTCGGTTTGCCTTTATTGTACATTCCCAGAAAAGAGAGCAACTCCAGGTAAGGCACTGATTCGGTAAAGCTCTTGGGGTAATGATTGAACATTATGGCAAATGCATAAAAAGTGTCTCATTAGCTCCACTGATAATACTTTTCCATTCTAGAAGACGTAGAAGTTACTTATCAGTTGGATTATGTGCATTTGAGGACTGCGTTCCGCCAAATTTCGATAAAAATACAACTACGTTAACTACATTTACAATGTAAAAATGAAAATTCCATTTTATCCGTATTTTGTACCTACTAGTATACTTTTCACATCGACAATTACAGGAAGATACAGCAACTTTTGAGCAGAAAAATTAACAAAAAAGTGTCATTTTTTAATATATTATTTAAACAAATACGAATTTTTGTAATCTATTTTCATAGTTGGATTCCTCATAAAAAAACACGAAATCTTGCAATTTAAACTATTGCTCTAGCTCTTCTGGTTCTCGAGATATTCAACAAAATATGATTCACACCCTCCACTTTGGGGGCTATTTTCACCCCCTTAACATGAATGTCGGCAGCTAAAAAAAAATACGTGTCGAATATTTTTTCGAGAACTATATTATACATAAGTTTCATCAAAATCGGAAATTATCAACTCGGGATGGTCCCTTGTTAGTCCTGTTTCCTCGCGTGGCTATGCACGTTCTCGCGCTTTCACGTGCTCAGAAAGTGAGCCTGGAAATCCTGCTATCAGAAATCGCGATCTCTTTCCACGAACATTTTCACAGCCTTTGAAAATATCCTTCCAGCGGACACTTTGCTAGCCGGAAATCTTTCTATTCATCCTTTGCAGAACCATGGGCACAAGTTGCTGTCAGAAATTCAGTAGAGAAAAAATTAATTTCGACGGTACTCTATTATAACGAGAGAAAATGAGTTAATACAGTTTCCTGTATTTAGTATTCGCGTCGAAACTTTAAACGTTTCCTCTACGATTTTTCGTTAACCCAGAATCGAATTCGCTGTTTCGTAATCGACGGTGAGGAAATTTCGTGTAATTGAAAATAGTGACACAGTAGCACATAACAGCGTTTCGAATACATGAATACGCGATACGATCGAGCGAACATTAATTAGAACAATGTTTGGTGTCTCTTATTTATCGAATGATTAATGACACACACGAAGGTACGCGAATCTGAAATTTAAAACACATTCATTGGCGGTGAATTAACGGCCTCGTTGTAAATTATAAATTCGAAGTTTGCAACGATGTTTCATCAACATTTCATAACTTTACGCCGCAAAAAAGCAGCGCATTTGCATACTGTTCCTCTTCGTTTTTGTCGTGCAAAGTATGTAACGATTACCCCGGCAAACGGAGCCACGCGAGGCGAATTTAGTTGAACAAATTTTCTTCGGCGCGATTTATACGCGACCTTTTCATTTAAACTTTACCTTTTCATTTAAGAGAAAAGCATCCATACCGGCGTTGAAATATTTGAAAAGGCCTCGCGTGAGCAGCCACATTACTGCCGCGCCGCCTTTCATCGACACTTTTTACCTTGGCTGCAATCTTTCGATAGCACGAAACGTTTTCACAGTCTTCCGTGTAATCAGCTTTTGCAGCAGCTTTATCTCTGATCAAACAAGATGCCTCGAGTTCGGCCCGTCCGCTCGAGATGCGTTTAAACATCGCCCATGGAAAATTTAATTAACTCTCGTCTTGTCGAGATTCACTCGTGGACGATTGCTTTGAATATCCATATAAGCGAGGGTGTTATATCAAGCGGCGACAAAGGGAAAGAGAGAGGGAGACAGAGCTTCTGTACAGTATCCAAACATCGTAATTTACTGGCTGGCCTGGCCTGCTATCTTTGTTAAATCATTCCTGAAAGGAAGACTAACAATAATTTCCTGCTGGCACGACTCTGTCGTTGCGATTATTAAAGCACAACCTGGCCGCCCGTTAATTTACCTTTGCACGTCCGTATGCGTGCCACGGCGGTGAGCTATGAATTATGGACAAGTAGAATAACGCGCGATTCCTCGGACGCTTGGTTCGTTTCGAAACGATCCACGTTTCGGGATAACTTGTCCCTCTAGAATTTACAAACTGCTGGGATACGTATCTTCGTTTAACTCTTGCCTCATGACTTTTTCAGTAACCGTGGCCCGTTCGAGCTGGTTATTTGTTACAGTGCTGGGAGCAGTAAAAGGAATCGAGAACTATGGAAAACGATTCTCGTGCGTCGAGTTCAAGAAATTGAAAACTACTTAAATTATACACCGAGATTATTTCCTCACGTTTTCTACCGGTTCAAGTACCCACTTCTAGCGACGATATAACGAGACTATTTTTCATATATTGAGATGAGGAAATGTCTTCAGTTGTTACAAACAATTGTAGAGAACTATGGTTAACTGTGCAAAGATAACAGAGTTTCAATACATTTATCAGTGGACCAGAGGTTCCCGTCTAAAGAAGAGTTACTTTAGGAGATTGACGGAGTCCGGTATCAAGCAAATGGCCTGTAAGAAGAAATTGAAAGGGACAGAAAGCATAAAGTCGTTTGGCCAGATTTTGTGCTGGGAGTTTTGAGACGCGTTCAGCGATTAAGACGAATTAAGGACACTCGTTGTTTCTATCGGTCGATGTTTTTCACGCTAGATTTTGTTCGCCGAATGAACGATAATGACCGAACGCCAGGGAACAATGCCACGGGCCGTATTCCATTGGCCTCGTTTTCACGACATCGACTTTTACCGAGTAGAACAATTTGCTACTTTATACCTTGAAAGGCATTCGCTTCTTTCTGCGTTGTTTCATCTATCCCATAAAGCGAGGGCTAATAACTGCGGCATCATATAGAGATACTGATTCGATTGAATTTTATTTTTTTAACGAATGAAAGCCGTTCGAAACTGTGTTTCAGATATTATATAAACTCGTGAAAAATACCGAGAGTCGTAGAAAAGCTTCGTGGAAATTCGTGAAAAAACCAGAGGAAATTGAAGCGGAGTTACTCACTTCTAACCCAATGACATTCCTGCTACCACGAGGTCTTATTATTGCATGGAGGAGTCTCCAGGGTACAATCTTCGTTTGGATTTATTTCCAGGTGTAATCACGGTGAAGCGATCGAATTGATTTATATCGATTCGCGAAGAACCCAAATAAGGTTTGTCGTGCGATAAGAAGGAAGAACGTAGCCAAGTATCTCAACGAAGCGAATAAAACGTTCCCGGCGTGTACACTCGCTCTCGAGGAGGTACATAGGATGAGCGTAAGATCAGCAAGCCGGAGGCTGCTGATAGAGGCGGTCGGTTTGTGCCCTGAAATTCAAATATCTTCCATCGTTGCACTTGCTGGTTGCTCCACATAGTCGAAGGCTCGTCTACCAATCACGATATACCTCGAGCTGGCTTTTCCTGCTTCGCGTGCACGTAAACCCGTACACATCCTGCCTCATTTTCCCTCTCTCTCTATTCATCCCTTTTCCTGTTTACCTCCTCGAGTGCATCACCTCTGCACCCTATCGACGGTGACTGAAGTTTCGTTTCCGTTTGTTTTTTCCTGTTTCCTCCGGGGGGAACTCGCGGAAAACTACCGGAGAATTAGCATTTAAGTAGAATTAACGGGGGTGCTGAACGTAAAACGGAGACGATTTCCCTTAAATATTGGACGGGACTTTGGCCGCAACGCAGCTTTCGGTCGATTCCCTTTAGGGTCTTTCAGAGACCTGTTTCTTTTCGGGATATTGTACCTAATTTACTTTGCCGCGGAAAGGAAGGTGCTTCGGGATTTAAGAAGTTTACTGCCGAGAATATTGTGTGCTTAATGCTTGGATTCTCGAGTCATGGTACCTCGAATAATTTCCACGTGTCTAGATGTGCAAATTTCTTGAAAATTCTTTATTTGCGAAATCATCGTTAAAATATAGTATACAGCAGAAGAGGAAGGATAAGGATATGGTCGTTAAGGTAATTAATAGCGAGGTTCGAAATTATTGCATGCCTTTATATCGGCCGAAGGAGGGCAGTACGTTGCACATATTTATTAAACCGGTCACGATATTTGTTCGAGCAAATATTACACGGTTTCGACGGTATCGCGTTCCCTTCTGTCCGTGGTTCACGGTAACGATGCCAAGTTTTTTTACGAGCCGTCGTTACGGATTCACCGAGGGCGATTCGATTTCGTGGCTGCGAAACACACGCGAACAAAAGTGGCCAGAGTCGACCTCGATAGACATTCTATTGATTAATGCGTTCACACAGTTGTATCTCAGATACTTGCTGTTCGCGATTTTATTGCCCGCCAATCGAACCATTTTTCCATGAAAGAATGATTATTTTACGGTACCGTGTTATGCCGCTGAAAGCTTGAGAACGTATTTAACGTCGTTGATTTAAAAGCGTTCGAGTTTTGGTTAAATAATTTGTTTCGAAGCTTAGCGCGTTGTTTTATTTGAAATTGCTGCACGCTTTGAAACCTTCCGATCGATGGAAAATCGGATGGACGTAACAAAAACGTATTTACCGTATCGCTTTATTTTCTTTGAGAAACAATTTGATTTGGAAATACGGGTGACATCTGACCGATACATATTTCTTTGTAAAAGCAACAGCCAACGGCCAATGTACCGCTTTTGTAGAAGCCAGTATGAAAACGGACCATGAAAATATTATAACGTTTCAACGTTACGAGTTTCCGACCACTTCCGAGTCAATTCCACGAATAGTTCTCCGTCCAGGTTACCTCATATTCGTCGTTCGTTAAACGTCAAACGTTTAAACTGCCACGCGTTTGTCGAACATTTTCACGGGAAATTCTGAACAAAAATTGCAACGATATTAACCATGGTAACGAATTTCCTTTGAATATTCCATTCGATCGTGCCAATTTACGTTAAAAACCATGGATCAGAAAGTGTGGTGTCAAAGCGTGTCGGCTGAAAACGATTAACGAATATCGATAGCGGAGATATATATTATAATTCGATTGAATACGCAAGCACGATTTATTTGCCCTCGGCAGGAAATTCTCGGAACTTTTAGAGTGCCGAAAATTTGGTTGCTACGAGGTATCGCTCTCTTACGCTTCTAGTTCGTTAAGATTCTTCGAGATCGCAGTCCTTGCTCGAACATTAAGTTCCACTTCATTTCGTGCATCCAGCTCCATCTGCTTAGTGGCAAGACTAAAGTTTTAGTATCGGGCAATGCTCATCGAACGACCTCGCGGCAATTCAATAAGCGATGCTCCAGTTTTTCCTCGTATCGATGCCGAGCAACCGTGAATTTCACGCGTTATCTCCCTAGAAAGCAGCTATTTGGGATTTGAGTTATTTCAAGGGATTCGGCAATTTTTATGAAAATTAGATAAAAAGAACGAAATATTTGGTGAACAGCGACCGGAATAAATATTTGATGAATTTTAGATTGAAAATTTTCAATATAGTGGCCCCATTCTTTTACAAATCTGGGTTAGAACGAAAAATCTTTGTGCTTCAATTTTTCCACGAGATTTTTAATAAATTTATACGATGAAAAGCAGCGCTCACCAAGAATTTGATCAAGCTTCGTAATAACGACTCATTCAAAAGCATAAAATTAATCGAACAGGTCGGAGGAAAAATTTAATTTCATCCACGTATCGGTTTCCGTTTGATATTCACTCTTATTATACGGCAATATATCGTAATCCTCGATAAACTGACCGTAATCATTCTTGGAAAAATGAATTTTCGGTTTTCGGATACCGATGCTTTTTTTTGTTAAACCATCTTCGATAGATGGCCCAGCGAAATTGGAAATTTTTCATGTAGATCACCCCGACACGAGGCACACGATCCCGCCCACGCTTTTTACACCTTTCACCCCCTTCTTATATCTTACCCTACTTTCAGATATTACTTCTGCGATTGACACGCTTTACCTTTGTCAAGAATGTCGTAGGGTCGGGAGCGTCGTAAAAAATGAATCGAGATATTCTTTGCCTCGTGAAATCTTGTTCCCTCTTTCCTATCGATCCTTGTGTCTCCCTTTCACGACAAAAAACCTGAATTTTGTTCTGGATTTTCGTGTCTCGCGAAGATGTGTCTAGCTGACGACGCGTCTTATACGCACCGCGTACGAAATTGATATTACTCCCTGTTGAAAAACTATCGCAGAGATCAAATCATGGAGATAAAACACGCGACAAACAGATTTCTATTTGAAATTAAAATGAGTTCGAAGAAGATTGGTACAACTGTCTCCGAAATTAAATTGACTGCTAGAGAAAAGACAAGGTCTCGATTTATCTTCAGAACACAAGACCCCAGAATCTTTGACAGACATCTAAATCGATCTGAGCCAGTTTTTATGTGGTTAAAAAACTTCATGAAAATTTCACCCTTTCGACTCTTTAATTTAAACTTAATCCACATTAACATAGCATAAGTTTGAAATATGTCACTTTTCGGTGTTAACATCTCCTGCAAAGCCGATGTTAAAAGAGCTTAGGTCGCTTCTTTCTTATTCCGTTTGTCCGTTATTCAAAGTCTTTAGCTACTGAAATAATCAGTCAAAAGCAGCAAAGTCTTATTCGTGGCCATCAACGTGTGTGTTTAACCTTTCGTACGCGTAGCTATATTTTCCATGAAGTTGCGCAGACAAAGAGAAATAGAAAGAGGAAGAGCAAAGTCCTCTTTCCATATTTTCTGGGAATACGCTAGGCACGAGTACGCGGTCATAATATTAGGTAAAAGCTCGCGAAATTGCATTTTCGGTCGCCCTTGTTCCGGACTACCTGCCGCGGTAAATCGGATTTTCGGATTTGCTAGATGCATGCACTCAAAGAGTTCAGTCGAATCATACTCAGACGGGAAAAAACCGTCCCTGCCTGTTATTGAATATTTAATGTGGATTTACCTGCGCATGTACGCGTTCACGTAAGCGTTACTTGACTTAATAAACGTGTATTGAAATTTTGCTCGAATGTAACGCGTTCCGTTATGGGAACATTTTTGGTCATTGTTCAGTCACGTTCCATACACCCTCTTTACATTGACAATTCGAAATTGCACGATTCTGAAAGATTGAAATACAATTGTGACACAAGTTCTCTATAGGCTTCGATATTTTCCTGCGCTCGGGGCTCTAGGAAGTCAATGCTTGAGCAGAAGACAAGTCTGACAGAAAAAGACTTCAAATGTCTTATAGCTGGATCGTCTATTTAAGAAGATTATCTTTTTTGTCACGATTAACTTGAAAACTTATCGTAGTTCGTACGACGTGTAAAAAGTTTGGAATAAAATAATTGAAGCTTCTTATAAAAAAAATGTGAGTCTAGGGTGTAATTTTTCATCTAGGAGTTCCACCGGAAGCTTCACCTCGATGCCCTGAAATTTTGATGCCTTTCCATGTAGCTTGGCATTTCCTATTAATATTTCGCGAGCGTGTAATTTGCAATCCAGTGAAAATTCCTCGCGTCGAAAAGGTTCATCTTTCCTCGACGTTTCTCCCGCGGGATCATGGAGACTGTTACCATACTGCTGATTCGAATTCGAATTTTTTGCTTGGAATATTAATTCGGTATTATTTGATACCTAGCAGGAAGCACGAACAACTTCGATGAATATCAGAACACGATCCGGTTTCGCGTCAACGAAACCAAGAAACTTGAATTTCGCCGGGTCGGCCGTCGATAATTTATCGTTTTCCTTTTATTTTTGTGCCCTTTCTTCATTTCGCCGCGAAATGGAACGAAGGTGCTTTCATTTCGAATTCATGATTCCTGAGCAGCCAGACCGTTGAATTTCTACGTGCTCGAACAGATCTTTTATCGGATTATCGTTCCGGTTTAATTTCATGCGAAACATCGAATTTGTACGCTGGAATCTCTAACGTGGTTATCTTTTCACCGCAACATATTCGAGAGTAATTTCTATTCCATTTAATGACCGGACTTTTAATCCGCCAGTAATATAATTTTTAGGGCATGCTGCATGGACTCGCGTGGCCAGAGAGCATCAGAAACCACGGTTCCGCAAGCATCTTCATTAAGGAAGGGAAAAAAATGTTAAGTTTACGTCGAAACTGTTGATCAAAGTGCGGTAACGAGAACATCCTTTGGGAAGGAAGGCGGTTTTGCCGTCTGTACGTGTATAAAACGCGGGGTCAAAGAAAGAGCGAGCAAAATTATTCTTTGGAAACTGGAAGTCTTCTTAATCCAAACTCATTAGCGTTCACGGGTTTTTGCCGCCAGAAATTGGCAGTATCCGTTATTCCAGCTTAATAAAAAACTGCCAACACGGGTCAAATCTTTTTGCCTTCGATGATTTCTTAAGCGACGTGAACAAATGGCAGTAACACGGTGATAAATGTGCGTTACGAGTGGAATGCCAAGTGAAGTTTCGACAACGTTTCGGTGAAGTTTCCACGACGTTTGTTGCGTTATGGCAACCGTGATGTGGTTTGCACAATTCCGTTAGCCGCTTCTTGCTCATCCATCGTTATTTGTACCAAACACGTGATCGTACACGAATGCACCGACAGACAAACGACGTTGCAATTGGGCTAAGTTCGTTCTAAAAACGACCTTGTACTAAAATTATGTCTACGCAAGTTCTCACTTTTGTACCTAATTGTGTCACGTAGACAATTCGCGCTGTTATACCGAGTCTTTCGAGCTTGCTCAACAAATTACGGGGTTTATTTTACACGTAAAAGTATGAAAAACACGTTACATAAAAGATGGCTGTGAACGTTTCAACAGCAATTGCAGGAGACAGGTTTCTTGGCTCACGGGATCACCAGATTTTACATCTCTCGATTTTTATGTACGGGAACTGTAAAATAAAAGTTTACGATAGAGACGTAACTTCGCGCGAGGAACTATGTAATATAAAATCTCTAGAACTATTCAAAGCATAAAGTACGCTTTGAAATGCAAAATTAATCCCTTAAGCTACGACTTTCCCGTTGCGTCAGTCATAGCTAATTATTCCTGCAATGGATAAATGAAAAAAGTTGAAATGTTACGTATATTTGACATTGTACAGATTGAACTAAAAGTTATCCTTGTGAATTTAGATTTGTTACATTTAAACTGTAATGTGCGTCACGAGTCTGGCTCGTCACAAGGGGTTGGATAAATGTTACGATTAATGATTCGACATAAAAATTCATAATTATAAAACGAAATTTGTCATTTACGTAACATTCCTTTCACATTTCCAGCCACATGTCATTGTGGCAGGAAAGAGGAACACCCAGTATGAAAAGTCTGGTTTATATTTGATCCAGTTCCGTAATTCACGAGACACGAAGACGAACCGGCACGAACGTGTACCGAATTGTAGAATATAAAGGTTCGTTTATTCGCGGCAGTTTTAATCCTCGAAAAAACGCAAAAGTGTGCATCGCTGTGTGCAACCGGCCTGGTGATCAGCGAAACGAGATGAAGGCGGTCGATTCATAATGCAGCCCTGGCTCCTATGAAAATGGTATGCCCGCGTATTTCCGAGCTTTACAGAGTACGAAAGTGCTTCTGTGTCCATTCCATTGCGGGACTGAAAAGCAGATAGGAAGCAGCACTCTCGAGTTCATTTCCGTTCTACTCGTGGCCCCGCGCTGCGCATCAAAAAACATCATAAAGTCGGTATACTCGTCCCGGGCTAGCAAAACCCTCCCTCCATCGGCCCGGGGCCGACCTTTCCAACGCCATCGGCCATCCTCCCTCTCTTTGCCACCCTTTTCTACCCTCTCGTTCTTCGCTCTTTACTCTATCGTCCCAACCGCAATCCTTTAACACGTACGTGTGTGTTGATGGGGAGATACTACCTTTTGTCGGAAACGTTTCCTTCGATTACCTATTAACACGTTGACAAGAAAAATGTCCTGCAATTTGCCGAAATTTCAATTGTAAAATCCAAATTTTTTTATTTCGTGCGTGTAGAATGCAGATTACGTCGTACCAATCTGGAGCGCATAATTTCCTGCGCGACATAAATTAAAAAAGGTATGACGTCGAAATTAAAACAGACAGTGAAAGATCACCGGCTTAACCGGATTCTCCTTTCAATCATGAATCATGCCGTTGCAAGTTAACGAACTCAAAAGTTGATTCCGCGACGCTGGAAATTGAAGTTTCGTTTTTGGAATTTCAACCCTTTTGCATCGCGCGCAACACGTTGCGTTATTAGAGAATATCGAATTTTTTGTTCTCGCGGAACAATCGAAATCCTTGAAACCAATACGATTTCTACACCGTCTGGTTGAAAATAACATGCAACGGTTATTTCCCTGTGCTTATCTATATGCTCGTTCGACGCTAACAGACGAGAACGTAAAACGATATTGGCCCGGCCCAGGCAAAAAACTGATATTTCTGGTTATTTTCTTCGATCGCACTGTGATTCCGTAATATACGTGCTTTTATTAAACCATATCCGCTACAATATTACCGATATACCTTCGATATTCATTGTCTCCGTTGATACCGCGATTCAAGTTTCAAGCAAACATGTTAACAAGGGTTCACATTTTACACGTATGTTAACTTCGTGAAAGTTTAACATATAGAACGAATAAATTGAAACATTCTCGTATAAAATGTACCTCGGAATTTTAGCGTGGAATACGCGAATGTGTTCTCTGAAAATTATTATAATGCACGGATCCTTTCTTCTTGAGCCATTCTCAGCCTCGATCATTAGCTTTTGACGAGTGGTTCACGTAAAACACGAACGAATTTCGAATCCAATAGAATGACCTCGATTCCATTAAAATCATTGATCGTGGGACACTGACACCTTGTGACCCATTTTTCGGTTTCCCATTTTGACGAAATGTTATACGAGCTTGTCGACTTTAACCACTTTTTTCGTTCGCGGTAAGCAAACAAAGAAACAAGTTTATATGCAAAGCGTTGAATAATTGATGCGTCTAAAGAGATCTGTGAGTAGCGGATCAACGTTGATTCTCATTGATTGTTTCGATCGCTTAAAGCCAACGTGTCTCGGACAATTCTATTTTCATCTGCAATTACATTTCTTTGCAATTCAAACGAACGTCTCTGTGCCGAGACGCATCAATTTGTTTTCCTTTGAGCGCACAAAGTGACACGGGAAAGAAAATTTAACACGCTAGAAGCGGTACAGTTCAATTAAACTCGCGTGACGAGCAAGCTTTTATTACCGGAGATTTTCGATCCTCGCTTGTCCGTTCGTCGGAACGTTTCTCGTTTCTTTCATGCAATATCGATGAACAGTCCGCAATGTTTTAACTACAAACAAATTTGAAATAGAACTTTCAAATTCGGATCATAAGAGGAACCCAATTCGAACGGTCGATAATTGAATGACTTTCTTGCATTTTCGCCCTCTCAAAAATTCCGTAATAACTTTGTAACGTACCGTGTAATCGCGATAGTCGACCGTTCGAGCTATAAAATGTAAATTCTCATGCAAATTTCACTTGCGATATGGTAATGCGAGCAGACTTTTAAAAATAGCTGAAACGCTTATTAAAAGCTTGATTCTATTTCGGTCCTGTTAAGTTTTTCCTATTGGCGTAAAAAATTCCGTGCCGACCGATTTGACTCCCAAAGGATTATAACCGTGTCATCGTTTAGTCAAATAAGTGTTTAAATTGAAATTAAAACACCGTGGGGAAACATTGTTGTGAAGTTTTTGGATTAATCGAAGCATGTTCGTAGAACACGGTAAATCGAGACACTGGTAGAGCGTGTAGCTTCCTGACCATCCGATGAAGTTTTGATGGCGTGGATAACCGCCTCTCTCGTCGTTACAAGGTTCGTTACATTTGCGTTTAACGTTCGACCGAAAACCGCAAGAATCAGAGTAACTCATTAAACGGACAAAATACAGTTACGTTTCATTCGGTCTTTTAAGGGTCGCTAACTACCGCTTGTCAGATTTTCCCGTTTCATTCGGAAGACGTCGATAGCCAACAATCGAATTTCCTTCGTATTCAGTCACTTTTCTGAAGATATCCAGGGCCGAAGGCAAAATTTCGTACGTTTGCTCGACCTCCTTTTCAGGCTGGATATTTCTAGCACGTAGTCAGCGTACAAACTAGTTACATGAATCAGCGATTTTTGCGAAAATCCTATTACCACCTTGTCGTCATTTTATCGTCTCTACAAGATGATTCACGATTCTCGAATACGCGACTGACCATTTGTAATCATTTCGAGAAAGTCCATCGAATTATCTGAACCGCGAGAATCACTACCATTTTGAATTTACTTAACCTACAATTTTATAGGTATTTTATAATACAACTAATACTAGTTAAAATGTGCGTCGTGAGTGCGTCACGATAATATAGAGGGTTAAAGATTGATCCCAAGATTGAACCCAAAATTCAATTTCAATGAAAGTACAAGTCTGGTCTGTCTCGTTCCAAGTGTGCGTCATGAGTGCGTCACGATAATGTAGGGGGTTAAAGATTGAACCCAAGATTGAACCCAAAATTCAATTGCAATGAAAATACGAGTCTGATCAATGCCATTTCAAGTGTGTCACGAGTGCGTCGCGATATTGTAAGGAATTAAAGACAATTTATATTGTAGGACATCTTTCTACGTTTTAAAGCAGTAAAATTTGTGTATTCAAATATCGAGTCATGCTCCATAACTCCCATCTCGTTAAACGAGCGCAAAAGAAAAGATTCACTCGACTTGGCTGGCAGCGAATCGCGAAAAGCGCGGGTGCTTAGCCGAATTTGCATAAATATCTATGCGATACAGTTTTTATTTGCTGGAAGAACGTAACAACGATGCGGATATCCGGAACGTTGAGTAAGAAGATTCGTAGGTTCCGCGGTAAACTTTGATGGCTCGTGTATGCACAGTCGGATGCTCATATCTCGCAAATGCAAACGTTCTTTAAGATATGACGCAATACCGCAGCAACAGTTTATTCGCGTTTTATAGTTTTCCGAGGCCCGGTATTACTTTGTGATGCTCGTATAGCATCCACCTGGCTATTTACCTATTTCCTCCGGCCCGAACGTAATTCCATTATTAACGATGATCTTTTTTATATTCCTCTCTCAGAGTCTACTTCCATTAAGTTGTATCGGATGTCTTGTCATTTTGTCAAGGGGAAAACGATGGGCCATGAAGCTTTCTAAAAGTACTTTTACAGAATTTTGATATAACATAGATAATGAAGACAGATTTAAAGTAGATTTTCTCTTCAGTTTGTGGTACATAATTTTATCGTTAATCACTCGTTTGACAGTAACTTCGAGATAATATACACGTTGATTGATCTAAGCTGCATCGAATGCCTAGCATTTCAGGAAGGGTTTATCGACCCGTATCTCGAGACGTCTCACAATCAACGTCGTAAAGTTTCGATTTCTCGCACGATACATCGCAACTTCCATCTGCATATATTTAGAATACATACATGGAGATGCGCGAGGAATTCCTCGACTCAATCTTCGAATGTTTCTGCCCGAGCGAGCGACGTCTCGAAAAAAGAGACGTCAAAGGTAGCCAAGGAAGCTAATAAATTCTGAATGAACGATTTGAAGCGCTACTAAATTCAATTACCATTCGAGAACTCACGTCTGCACGCGTACTAGCTGAAGCACAGTTACTTGCATATAGGCAATTCAGGATGGTGGATGTTAGACATCTCCCGAGGTCTCCATTAGCATACATCCGTGACACCGGCGCTCACCCCTGACTTCCCACACCTCTCCGCGACCCAGAGGGGGTTAAATTAACCCTCTCTACCCGGCTACGTCTAGCTGAGTTACACATGTCCTTGTTCCACCGAACCGGCACGAGACTTGCTTTGGAAATCCGGGATCGTCGCGGATCAAACGCGCACGCGTCCATCCTGTCAAATCGATTCAAAATGACTGGAAACTGATCCGCGGTTTTGAACAGGATCGCGAGCAAACCCGACGCGCTGTTGCACGCTCCTCTACCCTCTACATTCTACCCTGAAGCTTCAACAGCAGGGGTTAGGTTGGACATCGAATATTTCGAGCCGATCAACTTCTCGATTAACCTGTTATAACTAATCGAAAATTCGAACGGTTTTTTAACTGAGCACCGATTATTCTCTGCTGACACGATCGTCATTCACGTAAACAAGATGATTCTGTCAAACTTTATTTGCAACGTCCACTTCCATTTCAATCTATAATTCGTAGGGTTAGTTCATTTTTGGCACATTAAATGTTAAATTTTAACCTGCTGTGTATGATAACATATAATCTCGTTAGTTTATGGAGAAATGAAATTAGAATTCGATTGATTTGAATGCACCGAAAGGTGTTAAGGCAAAAGTGATGATCCTAATGCCAATAGCAGGTATAATTTCGATTCATTTATCAAAACCTCATGGAGCGATAAACCGATTGCCTAGTATGGATCATACAGCTGCGATATTATAATAAAGCGTCGAGCACAGTGGATTCAGCGTTTAAGCCGCTATCGATGCAGATCAAATTATTATCGCGTTCAGCGTATAACGGTTAATAACAGATTTACTTGAACGGTTGGCCCGTTTCGCAGGGCCCCAAAATCAGCCTGACCATTTAATTACTTTATATATCAATAAACTGTGCGGCTCGTTCGGTTCGCTGGCGTTGGTCGTTGGTGGCATCGGTGCATTATTAACTCGTAGCAAGTGTTCGATCGAATTTTACCACGGTAACTATAGAAACCTGGGTCTCGGTTATCGGACCAACGAAATTGGATCACGTATTTCTTTGCACCCTAAAGTAGATATTGGCCCTTTGCGGTCTGTTTATTCTATACCTTGGATCCAATTTGCCAAGGGATCTAGCCTTTTTAGATCCGATTACCATCACTCGCCAAATGAAATAATGTAATAAAAGATCTGGAAATAGGGCATATATCTTAAGACGGCCCTCTTCGTTAACCTCGCATTAGTCATTTTATGGAAACATTAATTCTGCAGCTATTGATATATTTTCGGACGGCGTGAGATATTCAGCCAAAGATCAATACCCAAGAGGTTAAAATTTTCAGAATTTCACAAATACCGACCGAGGTGGCGTTTAGCGAGTGCCCTCAGACCACAAAGGGTTTAAGCCTTGAAGTAATGCAATAAACTGGTCATCCATCGTTCCTCTTCTCCCGGCTTGTCTAAAGAACGAGCGGAACTCTGTAATTACCAGCGAAAGAAGCCACTTGGCTTCTTACGAGCCGTTTGCTCCACCTAATAGCTAATGTATGACATGATGGCGGTGAAAAGCAACGTGCAGGGATGAACGGAAGTAGAAACAAACTAAAGGGTGAAAGCTAGGGGTTCGAGTCGTAGAGTATGGAATAGAAGAAGCGGGGGAAGAGGAAGAGGAGCAAAAGAGAAACTGTGCACGACATCGGAAAAGAGGGATGAGGTACGGTCGAGAAGCGAAGGAGGACGAGAGCGACGGCGTCGCCACCCTTTTCACCCTTCACCTATACGCTGGCAGCCGGTAATGGAATTGCAAATCCGACGACATTACATGCCTCTTGGCAACTTGTGATTTCGCGCCCGCTTCTACGCCAGCACACGCCCTGTTACCGTCTCTTCGTCTCTTCTTCGTCCGCTGCCAGTGTTTACCCTCTCTTTCTCGCCAGACTACGCTTCGTCGCAGCCTCTCGTCGCCCGGTGCTCTTGTTCGATCTCTCGAACAAATCACAAGGACTCGAATTAACTGCTCCACAGTTAAGCACGTGGATGTGACGCCACGATGAAGAATCGGCTAGAACCGACGCTTTGCTACTTTTCGAAGGGTACTATTCCGGAGGTAACGAAATTCTCGCTGACCAAACGCGTCGAGAATTTCAGAAATTGGCCAGGGTTAGGTGGACGACGGTAAATTAGCCACCTAGGTGTCCGGAAAGTTTCGACGTTACACACCGGACAGACCCTCGAAGGTTCAGAGACGTTGGATCGTTTCCTGTTGCTCCTCCAACGGCTAATTCGAACGGATGTTGTTAAAACTTTTCGGCGATCTTGACAGTTTTCGTAAGGAAATAGGGAATTTCGAGGATCCTTTCGTTCAAGTAGGTCGGCTATAAGGTTGTTACTCTCGATACTGTATCACCCCTTCTACGAGTTCGGCAGAATATAACGAGGGTTGAGAAATGGCCTCCGGGTTTTTTTATCAAATTCGAATGGGAACAACTTTGATTCCAAAATTTCGTGATTCATTTTATTTCTCTAACTCGAACAATTAAATAAAAATTACAAAATCTTATTGTTTAATATGAAGCTATTGATAGTACTGTAATTTCTACATCAACAGCGTGTGTTATTTTGCTGCAGCTTTCTGTTAAATTTTCTGCTTAATTTAGAAACAAATTATTGCAACAGTATACTTGGAAGTAACTTATTACTATCTGTTAAATAGAGTACAATGTTATTTCCTGGACAGTCGGTGGAAGTAAAGTTATCCGATTAGTTTGTAAGTTTGCGTGAATGATGATACCGGAGAATGCCACATCTGCCCGTTGTGACGGTTCGCTAGAGACCTGGAAGGACCAGTTGCGAATCTTAATACCACGGCTTTACGGGTTCGTGGTAAATTGAAATATCTCGCGAATGTGAGCTTCCACTTCAACGTTACCTACCGTTTCGTGTCGTCCTGGTCGCGGTCTGCGACCCCCTCTTCGTCCTTGCTGACGACGCCGGATGAATTTTCCGTGACAATTTTCGCCGGGAATAATTACGCGACGCTGAACCGCACATTTATCCTCCACCTTTGATTGTCCTTGCCTTGCAATAATACCTATCTCGTTAGATTTTTCACTTGAAATGTATGATTGCGGCGGATCTCTTATTTTTTAAATGTTCAGATTAAAACACTTGCAAATTTCACGATGCTTGCAATAACGAGAAATAACTATGGAATTGATGTTTGCAATGGCAAATATAGGTAAATTAAATTACAGTGTAACGTGACGTGTAACAAAATTTGGTACACGAGAGAGGGATTTAAGTTTCGCTGGAACATGTGGTAGATGAAACCGCAGCTTTAACTGGTGACCGTGGAAGCGAATTCGATGACCCCTGGGCAACCTTAAAGGGCTGACCCCCTCTTTATACTTTGAAAAGGTGAAAAGGGTCGTCAAGCGAGAGACTGTAATCCCAGAATCGACAGTGACACGAGACGAGCTTCTTTTATCCTCTTTTCTATTCCTCTTCCACCCACTTGAAACGTACTCACATTTAACTGCCCTACCCGTTCATTTACATTTCACTTTGAAAGGCCCACGCGTTACAATATTTTCTGTTACTTTCCTGCTCGGATAGACAGAAAAACCAGGCTACCGAATGTAAAGGATCGTGACTTTGAGACGTCTCTGAAATCCATTCCGAAAATGACTGCATTGATTCTGCATACCTTTTGGCAACTCTTGACGTGACACTTTTCTTTGTATAATAGAATAAAATATAACACTGAACGGAATGAAATTGAATGCTGATGTAGCAATAGAACTATTCTAAAGATCGTAGTACTCTCCATTGAATTTCTGACAGATGCATACTAAAGTAATAGCTGAAAGTGCGCTAAAATTACGTTCCCGGTATTGGCAAATTTCAATTTCCCCGCGAACGGAAGCGAGGGAAATGAATCAGTTTTCTCGGGAAATTAAATATTTCACAAAGTACGTTTATGAAGTGCTCCGGTTTCCTCCGCGTTTCATCGAAGTATCGTGAACCGTGAACAAGTAATACGATCGTGCGGTAATTTAACTTGCGATCCGGAGAAGAATAATAATAATATAGATATCAATTTCGTCCATTGGCCGCGTCATTCGTCTCCATCAGATAGATCATTCCATCCGTCTCGGAAGACGTTCCCTGCGGAGAGAGAGTGGAAGACGGTTCGAATTCTCATTAGTCTGTGTCCCTCGAAACGTATTTGCGGTTCCAATTAATTCGGGATTTCGTCGGCGGTTAGGTCACGGAAATTATTGGCGGCCAGGCAAACAGTCTCATAGCCAAAGTTGAGAAGGAAATTTCGTGCCACTGCCACAATTTACCTGTTCTCTTTGCACGCTCCGCTTCGTGCAATCATAACTCAAAATGTTCAATTTATTTGGGGTTCGCTGAGTTAAAGATATGCACGATGTGTATCTAGAATGGTTATCAATGACACCTTGGAAAGGTTCATATCGAAATGAATTTTCGAAACTGTTCAAACGGATCCTCTGATACTTTGACCAGCATGGAAATGGATGTGCGTGGTAAATGACAAAATTGAACGCTACTTGTAAAAGCAGTGCGGTACACCCCGGTACTCTGCATAGTTTACCTCGTTTCGAATCAGCTTATAAAGTTGCTTCGATTTTGATCCACGAAATCCTCGTCATTTAACTTTGGAACACGTTTGACTAATACACGGGGATCTGCATAATACAATAAGGTGTATTTAGTTCTTGCGAGAGATCAAAAACAGGAACAAAGCGTTGAAATGCAACATAAATTATGCAAACAGAGAGAATCCTACGAAATCCTTTTCAGCTTTTTGCCAGATTCTCAGCAGACATTATAACATGTCGCGTGCATTAAGTGCCTTCTGAATGATACAAGTTCATGAAACTTTCACCATCGATTTTGCATTCATGAAAATGACCGCCCAACGAAAGGATTAGCAATACTCTTGCTAAAATAACACGAACTAAAGTTTGAATTTAGGACTCGGTGATTCAAAATTCATTAGATTCACCTTAGACCCTGGGGAATCGAAAGGCTAGCAGGTGGCATTAAACGTTCCCCGGCTTTACGTGCACGGCTTACACCAAAGGGAACCGTAGACAAAAATATTAGCCACGATAGTGTACAATGGACGCTAACAAAACGGTACGTACGTTTTTGCTTCGATGCTACTTAAGGTCGAAAGCGAATCGATTCGGTGTTCGGCCTAGCGATCAACCGGACTACGATCGATCTCTCTAATTAAATCGTTTTGTAACCGTGATTTACACGAGCACTTTCCCGTCAGATAGATTCAGATTCCAAGAGCCGATTAAAGGTTTCTACGATCGCCATTAAACAACGTGTCCGACGAATCGCAGCGGGTCCCTCTGTTTCCGGTTCCTTCTTTTTTGTTACTCCCCCGACTGGACCTTGTTTGGTGCTTTTTGTCTGTCTAGCTCAAATATATTGCTGCAGGAAAGTATTCGAGAACTTCCACATTTTAAGCTTTCCACTGATTTTCCGGTATATTTAGGAAGTATTAACAAAAGGTTTTTATATTTGATTACTTTGAAATATCTATGAGACTCCAGAATGCTTCAGTAGAATATTTATGGTAATTTTTATTTATTTGAACTGTGAATACACTGTCGTTCCAGCACGTTAATCTGGATATTTATTATTCTGTTATTGTACAGGAGCGTTTGATTAGAAAATATAAGGGTCGCAAATCCAGCATCGACGCGGTGGCGAGAATCAGGGAACACGATAAACGACGTAGGAATTTTTGAATCATATAACAAACACGGCACCATTTATTTTCCGCGGGCAGAACGTTGAAATGAAGCTGACACATCGAAGCAAATTGCAAGCTCGAAACGTCATCGAGCATTCGTCGATTCGGTTTTATCGCGTTGCTTGTTTACCCCCGTCAAAATCCAGGCATTAGCTTATCAATCGAATAAATTCGACAAAACAAAATATCGACATCTATCCAGCTACCGTGCGCTTTAACTGCGTATAGTCCGTTGTTTCTGGCTGTTTGCTCAACCAGCTCGTTTTTGCTCGCATTGTTGCAAGATCTAATTGCGTTTCTCGTTCATAGACCCGATTGTTCTTTGCCGCTCGCGTAGTTTCTAATTCATGAATCAATGTCGCGACGGTAGGCGTTTTAATTGTATCGATCGAACGTAAACGTCGCGACAGCGCGATATATACAGTCGTTCGACGACTAATTAAGCCGGGGAACATTAAATAAACCCGCCGTTAATTCCCGTCTCGTCCCTTCTCCCGGGCCAATTAAACAAATCTTTGTGTCGCCAAGTCGATTTTACGCGCTAACGATTTCCCGCCATTCCACGCTACACTGACGATTTCACAAAGTACGCTTTCTAGCGAGGCTAGATATAATTGTGCAGGGACAGTTTGTTAAGTATCCGCTACAATTGGCAATCGTCGCGAAAGAGCGGAACGAGCACGGTGCATTTAGAAGGAGGGAAAAGGAAACGCTGTGACGAGTGCTTTGAACCGAAGCCACGATTCCGCGCGACGCGTTCCAATATGAATTTCAACCGCGATAGATACCGATGTCCCCCCTCGCCCCACGATATTTTCTCTCCATCCTGTTCAACGAAATTTTATGTATTCCTCCATTTCGGCTCCGCGAAGCAAATAGGATCAATATGCACGGCTCTGTCTCTGTCTTTCCTCTCCGGCCGTGTTGGATAGAGTTTTGCTACTCGAGAGTGCTTCCTCTTGCTCCTCCATTCTCTCTTGCTCCGTCGGTATTCTTGCTCTGTCCGTTTCTCTGGAGTTGCAGGCAGGCCGAGGCTCGTCACGCGAGTCCACTCGAAACGAAATTACCCGATGCAGCAGAGGCCAGTGTACGTGTGCGGCTTCCTGGCTAGAGTGGGCCAATTGGATGCGAGCGGCTATCGAAACATCAAACAAAACTTTTCTCCGTTGCAAAGCCAATCTGCTGGCGGGCCACCGCGTCTACCACGTCGTAGCCTTACCGATCCGCCAGACATGCAGAACCATCCCATCGCTAATCGGCCGCCGTCGGATCTAGTAATTTAAACCGTGTTCCAGTTTTCTGGACCGTCTGTTTCGCAAACACGCGGGATATCCAATCGACACCTGTATTCCGACCGATAGGCATGTTTCCACGCATCGATCAGCTTCGCCGCCGTTTCGATACCTGCTTCCAGTCACTCTCATACAATTCGTTCATATTTTTCTCTACAAATTTTTTGTGACGTAACACTGCGCTGGTTATTTCGATTCGAACAATAATAGCACCAAAACCTTTCAGTCCCCTAACCTACAATTTTCTAGGTGCGTCATTCATTGCTGCAATGTGGAGGCAAATAAAGAAAATTGTAAAGGTCTTTGGTAGTGAAGATTATAATTGAAATTGAATTCAAAATTCTGTAGTTAAATTACAAGTCTGATTTGTCACATGTGTGTGCGTCACGAGTGCGTCATGAGCAAGGACTTCTCAAACTTTCGACGCTTCTCGGATTTTTTTTTTGTTTCAACCTTGTCAAAAGAGACATCCAAGACTTTCAACCGATACAAGTCTTTCAAAACTCCAATACTTTGCAAACTTTGAAAGACTTGACGACTTACCAGATCTCTAAGACCCGAAGACTTTCGAGATCTTCAATTTCGATACTTTCAAGAGTTTCAGCACCTTCTCTGAATGTTTTCAGTGTTTTTCAATATTTCCAATTTGGAAAAATTTCACAATACACGTCCGAACAGATACGAAGTGATTCGAAGTGATTAGAAAGCACCATCAGCAGCACCTGCATGCACCCTTACGGTCGCTATTGCTGCCACCGTCCAATCGGCATCGATTATCGATTGAAAAAGCCCGATGACGATTATCGAGGACTCGAATGGTCATATCCTGCCGTGGAAATAAGCGCTGGCCATTGTCTGTCAATCAATCATTGACGGATACTTTGGGTGCCGATAGTGACACGTTTCTGCGTCTCTGTTTTCGAGTAACGAGGGTTGATTCGTGCTTCTGACAGAGAATGCAGCTGCTTAATTGGCGGCTAAGTAAGAGGTATTACTATCCTGGTATCGGGTGGATTTATAAGATCGAATACGGAACAGTTAGATGGATTGTGTGTTTTCAAAGATTAAAGTGCACGATCGAATGGCCGATTAAACGAGTCGATTTATAGCTACAATTTTGTACATGATTGCATAGTAAATATGGAAGTTGTAAGTGGTTAACTCGGATGTAAATAACAAATGTGTGTCATTTTTAATGTATTCTGTACAACTGTATTTTGTAGCGAGCGGTGTTTTACACTTTTATCGATATCGTACAATAGTCGTTTCCGTTGAAATTCAGTTTTTAAAATTGCTGCGTAAAATACGCGCAAATGATAAGTGTATATTGCACGTAAATTCCATCCACGTTTTTCACGTTTCATGTGACATGTGTTACCGCTTTTTCTACCAATTTTAATTTTATATTAAATATTATTTGATTTATTCGGACACCGTTTGGTACGTTTTTAATTGAAATTTTATTTGAAGATAGTCAACGAGTAGCTTTTCCCATTTTTTTCTTTTTTCTGTACGTTTCAACGAACGTTTGCCCAAATAAACGATAAATTCTACGGCGAAAAAGAAACCGTTCAAATATCAATATTATTCGTTATTCGCGAACTATGAAATTGGTTCGCGTGTTTTTATCGATACCCGTTTCGATTACCCGTTTTTCTTCTTCAATTACGTTTTTTTTTACCACGATTTGCCGACTGGATTTCGATGCAACGGGTTTCAAACGCGAACATGGCTGTATACAACGTTAAAAACGGAAACCTATTGCCTGGTTATCGCTTTATTCGAACACGTATTCTGTTATAGCTGATTATCGACTACAATTTTATCGTGAACCATGTTTTCCAGCATGTTTCAGCGAGAACAGAATGCTATGAAAAAAGGGGAACATCAAACATTTTATCCATTAAATCGTTAACCCGGTACAAAATCATTTTACAAGTGTACGTTAAAAAGATCGACACGATTATCTGCCACGGTGTTACAAACGACGTTGTACATCTTCGTTTTCTTTTCTTGCTTCTATCAACGCTAGATCATTAACCCTTTGAGTACGCAGCTTTTAGACTCCCTCTGCTAACACAATGTTCGCTAAATGGCGTACCGCCATCTTCTTCGCCATTTCACAGAAAATTTCTCATCAAGAACGAATCACGTTTCGATAGGTATTTACGTAGGTAAACTCAGACGTGTAATGATAATATTTGAAGTAGACAAGCAAAGGATCTATAGGTCTAGAATCTAGTATGTTTCATGGACCACGTATATAATATCGGTAGTTCATTTCCGTCTACACCGCTCAAAGGATTAATACTCGATCCATCAACCGTGTAAGTGTAATTGCACGTATTAATTCGATGACGTCAGCCGGCGCCTATTTATTTGAAACCGTTTTAATACAATACTCTCGTCGCGTCAATTACTCGCTTGATCGTGTCGCGCTAATACAATTGACAACCTTGAAAATTTGATAACAAGGACTAAATGCGTTCCCACCGAGCAACCTACGTTTCGGTCATTTAATTATCCACGGTATCTGGTTAACATTCGAGTAAGTTAATTATGTTTTCGACGCGGACCGCGCAAAAGTATCGTAATAAATGACCGTGACGAAAGTACGCGACCGTATTGTCGAAAATTGATTACCGCTCGCATGTATTAACATGTTTATTGTTGAACGGTTTAATCGAATTAGATGCGTTCGAAAAAGAAACATTTTACAATGTCATTTCCCTTCAAATGCTATTCGTTTTAAGAATCGCGGTCGCTGCACGAATTTACATTGCAATTATACAGAGAAAGGGGTTCTTGAACCATAAGTAGGTCTTGAACTATATTAATTTTAGTTTTAATTAAACTGTTTCTATGGACCTCGTTCCGAAGTTTCGTTGTAGAAATTGTTACATTTCCGAATCATAATGAAGAAATCTCTATAATCGTCTTCCAAATGACGTGTTCATGGAAATAAAACCTGCTCACGAGTGGAAAGCTTTAATCCCTTTCCGTATAAAGATTAATCTGCAGCGCGATTAATAGAATGGAAACGAGACTGAACGATCGCAGTGGATTCCGCGTTTCGTTTGTCGGTGAAACGTGAGCGAAGCTTAATTAGGAAGTTCCGAGGGCCGAAACATAAATTAATTATACCGTCTAGGGAAACATTGAGAAATATTAACGCTCTAAAATGGCCTCCGGCTATGGTTGCCGACATAATGCTGCAAAACGTGCTTCTGCTTTCCTTTTCTTTTTACCCTTCACATAACTTTTCCGCTTACTACACCGAACTTGGATCGTAGTAACAACGTAATTCCCCTGCAAACAAATGCGTTAGAAAGTATGAAACAATGTTCGCAATCATTAATCGAATTTTGACATATTTTGTATAATCATCTTTGAGCTCCACTCTAATAAATATCAATTTTCTGTTATATAGCCTGAGATCGATAACCCAATTACGACTATTATAATTCGCCGTTGAAAACGATCAACTCGAAACAAGCACCACGTTTAGGGTAAGCCACCCCTTCTTTGTCGGAGTATTCAGCAAGTTCGCGCAAAGGTGGTGAATTTAATTAATTAACCGAGCGAACGATTTAAGTAGCACTGTAAAATTTACGGACAGTTTGTAGCCTTTTCTCGCCCGGCGCCACATTGTTTCGTCGCTAAGGAAAACGAATAAATTAAAGTGGCGAGCGGCGAAACGCGTCATCGAGTTTCCTTCGTCATTTTCTTCTTTCCACGATTTACTCGATCTCCAATGTCTTCGACGATTTATAACGAACTCTCGAGAGTTCATTTCGCGAACAGCAGAGCACACAAAGGATGTTTGAGTAATTAAAATGTGAACATTTATTCGTTGACGGAGCGTAGCAAATTTCAAAGTGAGCTTTCACCTTTGATAATGAAGTTTCGCTGAAGAATGTCAGGTTCGCTACCAAAAATAAAATCTTAGCTAGTTTTAACCCCTTGCAATATTTTCAGACGCACTCGTGATCAATTTTACTACAATTTTTAATACACAATTTGAAGTTCAAGTCCAATAATTTGCATAGTCGATTGCATAATACAAATTCGTGACGCACCCTACAGTAGACGTGACGCACTCTTCATACGCGACAAAGACATATTTTCATGACCATCGAATTTTGGGTTCAACAATCTTCGTAATCAAGGGTCGTTGAATACAAAACCTAACTTTTCAATTTTCTTCCTCTTCGCGTCGTAATAATTAATTATTTTTGCATGACTACCTGGAAAATTGTGATTGGGTCTGACGCACCTGACAAATAGTGCAAAGGGTTAAAACACGTTTGAGATACAATACTCCTTTTTAAGCATTTTCCGCGAAATTATGTAGCAAAGGACTGTCGAACCTTTGAGCATATTTCGACCTCGACTAAACATTAAAAACGGAGCGCAGCTTTGACAAAAAAGCAAACGAACGTTTCACGGTATAATGATCGAGCGCTAATAACGTATCAATGCGTCGAATATCCAACGTGTTCCGAGAATCCGAAGTGGCGTCATCGACGATCAAGGATATTTCGTTGAATACGTTAGTAGGCGACCCGTAAATTCTCTTGGAGAATTGGTTTTGGAACGCTTCCACGGGCAAAGTACGTCCACAAAAACCCTCGACATCGGCAACTTAATTGGCTGTCGAATAGCTTTAACGAGGCCCGAAGATTTATGCGTACTTTTTCATTCGATTCGATCCGAAACGAAAGCAGAGTTTCCTCTTGGTGGTTATGGTAATTAGCTCGCAATGTACATGAAATAAAATTCGATTTTTAATATTTCTTTCTTCGACCACGGTAATCTCTATTTCTGTAGAATTTTCAATGTTTTTACTTCAAGAGTGGTGCGAAACGTTTTCTCCTTCGTCCGATTTTCCGTGGACATACTACTTTTCTTGGAAAAATAATATACTTTCGAGAAACGGTGGTACAATATCTTGGAGTTTAATAATTCGCCTTCCGAGAACATGATATTCCGAAATTATACGAAACAACAAAGAGCCATGGTCCTCTATTATCATGCAAAGAATTCCGAAGCAACTTCTCACGGATTCCGTTGTTCGACCCTAAGGACTTCTCGTAATACGCTGCACAGCAATTAAGAGTTTTTTTTGTTCGGGCAAAGTGTATTCACCCCCGAGAGAAGAAAGAGAAAGAGAGAGGGAGAGATAGTCAAGGGGTGGATACGAAACGAGTCGAGTCGAGTCGACTCGGTCGATGATGAAGAGGTGAGATCATAGAATGGAAAAAGGGTTTCTGAAGAACGAATTGTGGTACGAACGAAGGGCAGCAAAGGAAGCGATCGAGAACAAAGGGTTGGGCGAGACAAAAGGGTCTCTTCGGTTGCACTCTTGATTTTGCGATCACCCAAACGAGGAAAATAGCGATTCGATGCACTCTGTACGTTAAAAAAAATTCTTTCATCGTCCGTTCCACCCTCTTTCGATCTCATTTCCCCGTTGAAACGATACTCGACAGACGGTGTCGTTAAATATTCATAGACCGACGTAAACTGTGTTATAATTTCCATAGAAAATTCATTCTTCAACTTTTTATTTGTTTATCCGACGGGTTTCGATGTTGCGTTATACTTCATTGTTCCTGAGGAATCAACTGGAAATTCATTTTCTGTATGCTTTAATAATCATCGACGAAATTATTGTTATTTCGTGTAAGCAAATATTGGTACGAATGAACGCACGAATAATCGTGGAAATCCAATAACGGCACATAATATAAATAGTCCCGATACAAAAGTACAATTATCCATCGACGTTGTTGACGTCGGTAATCTTCGAAAATGCTGCTCGAACGCGAGATCGCTTTCAACAGAGATTAGGTGTTAAACATTGCAAGTGCCTGGTTGCACGAGTTTTCAGCTCTCACGATTACTGCGATCTGGAATCCGCCATTCGGGCAATCGATGTTACATTAATCCCCTCGTGAAAAACAAGAAAACAACGCAATATTCCAGACAACAAGGATTTATATTGTTCATCGTATGGAACGTCCGACACCTTAACAGCGGTAGTGGCTCGTCTGGCCAGGTGATAAATAACAATCAGTCCCTGAAAGCGACAGCATGGTTGACCGAATTAACCATAGGACAGAGGACATTCCGGTTCGCGTGGTTAACCTACCTGCAGATAGAAATCTAGATGGTTAATGACAAATTGTCCTCGCGAATATTAGTATGGGGAGAATTTCCCCTAGCAAACATTCACGGCGTAATAGAAGGCTGCTTTCATCTTTAGAGCTGCAATTCAAACATATATGATCTTTACGCATTTGAACTATAATTAACATTATGGGTGCTGTAATTCCATGTATGGCAATTCCACGAATAGTAAATTCCACGTACGATAATCCCACCCGTCTTAATTCCACCCATCGTAATTCCACATATGGTAATTTCAACCAAGGTAATACCATTCATCGTAATTATACGCGTTGTAATTCCACATATATAGAAATTTCACGCGTCGTGTTGCCAAATTCTGCA
The DNA here is from genome assembly GCA_945859595.2 of Megachile willughbiella. Taxonomy (NCBI): domain Eukaryota; kingdom Metazoa; phylum Arthropoda; class Insecta; order Hymenoptera; family Megachilidae; genus Megachile; species Megachile willughbiella. Next base: position 10,204,502 of record OX243807.1, read on the forward strand.
ATTCTACGCGTCGTATTTCTGCATTTTGTCTTTTCACGCGTCGTAATTCCACGTGTGGAAATTTCACGCGTCGTATCGTCATATTCTGTACTTCCACGCGTTGCATTTCCACATTTTGTACTTCCACGCGTCGTAATTCCACATTCTGTACTTCCATGCGTCGTAATTCCACATATGGAAATTTCACGCATCGTATCGTTAAATTCTGTAATTCCACGCGTTGCATTTCCACATTTCGTACTTCCACGCGTCGTAATTCCACACATTCGCCACACGTTACAATTTCGTGCGTTCTATCTCCATGTTCTGTAATGTTACACCTCGTACCTCCACGCGCTGTAATTTCACGCATGCAATCGTCACGCGTTGCATTCCTACACACTGTTACGCTATTCGTGATATTATCGTAAGTTCTATTGGGAATTGTCAGACGGTATCATAACTTCTAACTCCAGGGGTAGTATCACCCTTGCAATGATTTAATCTTGGAGGATCTAGTTGACCAGCTGAAAACCGTGTGTACGTTTCCGGTAAATGATAGCAAATTAGAGCAACGAGAGTCAAGAACGGAGTATTAAAACGAGGAAGGTGGAGGAAGCGAGACAGAAGAGGGATATAAATTCAACAGGGTAACACGTCCGACACAGGATACTGCACTTGTTTGTTTCGCCCTCCGCGAAGCGGATATATCGTTGCGTTCTCGCTGGTACGCTCGTTTTGCAGAGCAATCGATTCGAGTCGCGCAATTGAAATGCGATGTTTGCCCTCCATTCAAGCTGTCTAATGTTTTTTGTTCTCCGACACATGTCGAGCTGTGGGGCGAATGGCACGAGGAGAAAAGGGTGCTCGTGAACGCTCGACAGCGCATGGAAATTTACCTGTTCCAACGAACGCCTCGCGTATCGGGGCTGAATCGTTGAACTGTGCACCGTGTCGGAGCTGGGCCGGAGATTATTTAAAAAGGAAGAAGAAGAAGCGTGTATGAATCGTCTGCCTGTCTTGATTGTTCGACCTGATTCGTTCGGAGATATAATAGGTGGATTCGAACACGTCTGCAGAAGAAAATTTTGTCACGTACCCCAGCGATTTATGCGTGGAACATTTTTCATGCAACTTTAGCAAAATAATCTTTGCGTGTTTCGAAACGATTTGATTGTCAAATTTATGGCGAAATTTACGCGATACTCGTATTGGTGTGAGAAAACGAAAGATTTAGAAACAGTAGAGAAGCATCTTAATTTTATAATTTAAAAAGATTTCGTTGTAAACTTTTATGATCCCGGAACGAAAGGAAACATTTTCTGAAACTCCTAGAAGAATGCCGTGAAGAAAAAAGACCGAGGAACGAAGGAACTGTAAAAAGTGGAGAGTAGAATGTTAAAAGTTTGCAGAATTTTAATAGAAAATAAGTGGAGCGATGAAAAGGACCACCTGCAGCACCGTGCTAAATTTCTGCGATAAATGTTAACGAGTCACCCGACTCCGAAAGTTATCGACTTCATTTCAAAGCGGAATATCTCACACTCGAGGGCGGAAAACGTTTTTTATGCGTGGCTGATTGTCATACTTTTTGACGCGCTCTAAACTAAAACGATAGAACCAGAATGGAGTTCCCTCGGGGATACATCGGAATTCGGCGGAGAAAAATATTTGCTATATCGTGACAAGGTAACGATCCTCTTTTTCGGGCTTTCCAAGCAAGATTAACGAAGTTCTCCGACAGTCTGGAAAATCGAACGGTTCTCCCGTTCTCTTTTCCTCTCGCCGGTCGGTCTTTCATCGACCTGAATTTACGTTGTCGAAAGTTCGCGAAAGGAAGACAATATGAAGCAAAGTAAAGGACTTTTTGGCTGCCTTTCCGCGGCCAATGACGATTTAGAGTCCGAGTCCAATTAATTTTGATATCTGGACCCAGCCAACGGTGAAACGTGTGCTGCTGTCCTACTTTTGTTCCCTCGAATCGATTTCACGGATATCTTTGGATAAACATGAAATTCATCCTGAAACTTAAAAAAACTCTTCGATGAATTTTTAATCTCATCGAACATGAATTCAATTGTCTAGTAGAGGTCCGAAAAATGTGGGACAAGTTTCAATCTGCTACTGTCGAAATAGAACTGCATCTGCGTACAGAACTCTTAAATTTCCACGAGATTAATTTTTGATATGTTTTATAAATATTATATTATGCTTTTAAATCGAAACGCCATTAATGTTTGTGCATTATTGATGCAATTCCCAAAATTATACCGCGATCGATCCGAAAGGATTCGACACCGCGTACTCCGGCGAAGAAAATTATTCCACGAACGAAATTAAAATAGCTTGGTTAATCAGGTCGCGACGAGATAGACCGATAGCTTGACTTAAATTAAACAGGATCCGTAGTCGTTCTCGTATCCATCAACTGTGCTCCTACGCGCATTTCCATCGCAGGCATTTTTTGATTAATTACTGGGCTGATGCATTCGCGGGACAGTCACGAAAGTGGACCACGTTATCTAAATGATCCTCGCTAATGAAATACTTGTCCAGTGTCTCGAAACAAGACGAACAACTGGAACAGTCGACGAACTTCGGAACGAGTTGTGGAAAGCTTTCAAACTTATAATCATAACTTTTATGAGAAAGCAAATAAAAACTTCGAATCCGTGTACTTCTTAATGTTTTATAGGATTTGTTAATTTTGTATTCCCTTTTATAATCGAAAGGAGCTTAGCGTTGTATCATTAATTTTCAATTTCAACCCGATGTAAAATGTACGTATACTTTCAAGCTTACAAAGCTTTCCTTAAATAACTTTATACAGCGTGTAACAAATGTTTGCGGCACGAAAATATTTTTAAACAAATATCGAGCTTCTATGTCGGAGAAACAAACGAACCAAGCAAACGACAACGCACGAAAACACGCGCATGGTACAGAAGTTCTTCCCTTTGCTTATTGATTCGAACTTTTTCAAGCTAACAAGAACGTTCAACAAAGAGGACTCGAAATATTTTTTGAAAAAAGAAGTTGCTTCAACATCGGAAATATTGTTTGCATAAAACATCCGCGTGTATCGCAGTTATGGAAACGGGGACAAAGTTCTTGCGCGAAGGGCGATCGCTCCGAAAATGAGATTCGTCTTTCCGGCGATGGCCAGCGGAAAATCTGACACCTCCAGTCGACGGAAATGCTCGGCAACCGCATACGAATTTCCAGTTTACGTCAACACTGTCACGCTCTCGATGCAGTGCATCTATGCAACACTTGAATCCGTTCTCGCGGCACGCTCGATTCTATTTAATTCCGCGAAAACGTCTCCCGTTCCAACTGTTTTGCCAAGCTCCGGTCTAAGGACACGAATTTCCAGCTACGTTTCGCCTGCTCGAATTTCCCGGAGTACTTGACTCGACGTCGCTTACGAATATTAATGGGCGGTCGGTCGAATTCGACGCTTGGCAAGAAGTTCACGATATATCGCCGTAAAACGTTTCGAATTGTACCCTCTGAAGACTGGCACATTTGAAACGCTTCTAAACTGCAAGGTTCACAAGCTAATCGACTTTTCCTTCCGAGAGTAATTCACGAAAGGGAAGGTATATATAAATAAAAATGTGGAGTCTTTTTTGCGCACGCTCTTTCGAATAAATTAATTTCGAAATTTTCTGGGGCTCGTTTTTAATTAACGCAGCTCGACAACTCGGTCGTACCGTGGAATATCCAATTTTCAAGCTGATAAAGTAACATTACGATTCTTCTTATCGCACGTCCGTTAAAAGTAATAAATGTCCATGGTGACACGAGCATTTCATCGTAGTGTTAAATGAATTATTGTAATTAATGGAATATCTCTCCGATTAGGAAAAGAGTAATGTTCTTTATCAAGACGGAGAAATTATAAACTCGCATTTAAACTGAAATTACTATTTAGATGTATTTAAAGAAATGCCACCATTTTCAGATGCTAATGTAAACAAGATGGCCGTGCGACTCTGTCGATTTTCATGCGAAGTTTCAGCTATCTCAATGTATTAATTATACTCTCTCGCAGTATTAACGTGTTACAGTGTATATTACAGGTATATTTGCAATGGTAAGGTGAAAAACGACACCGTACGCTGTACGAGGAGTCGTAACAGGGATCCCAAAACAAGGCACTAAGGAAGTCTCCCATTTGCATGGTATTTATCGAAGATATATGTAAACGATTATGGTCACGTCGTAACAGGAGACTACTCCTGGGCTAATGTCTCGCTGGCGTTACACTCGAACTCCACCAATCAATTCCGAAGTTTTGGAGAATCTCGGTTTATGTCAATGGTTTCGAGCCACCCCTCTAACGCTCAGCTCCGTTCTGTGGTCTACCCGCTCCTATTAAGTCGAGCCAAAATTTTCAGCCGCTCGAACGAACACCAAAGACGAATTTAACAGCTACCTAAGCGCGAAGTCCTACAGATTCGAACTTCATTATCCCGTAAGAGGCTAACCGGCCCGAATGTATTTCGTCTAACCCTTTGACCAGAAATTACGATTCTCGTTTGCATAAATGTTACGGGTAATATTCGACCCTGGCGACCCCATATTTGGGAATAGTTCCTACAAACTTATAGCTAATTGCAAACTAATTTTCTGTGAACGCGTTTGAATTATAACGTGGATTCCAACATTTTTATCGAGACTTTCAGAAATTTTGAAAGTTCGGCAATTTCGAACTGAATCTCGTTTTTCACGGATAGCGTAATAATTACAACGATATCAGGTTACGTATAATCTTTCACTGTAGTAATTAAATTATCCTGTTAGTTTAAAATTCTCTTTGTAACGCTGTAACTATATCCCTGAACACGGTTAATCTTTAATTACAAAAATCGTGTATACAGGGCACTGATGTTACACCTCCAAATAATTTTGCCTGATCCTATCACCAATAGCAGCCAATTTAGTGCCTCATATGGTTTCGAATATCGAGGTAAAAAATAGGTAAAAACTTACCAAGATTCGATGAAACTGCAGCTGATCGCAGAATTTCAAAACGAATTAACTAATCGGTTAAAATTGTTTACCAAATTTCCCAAGAGTTCCAATACCACGTTGCGATACTCTGAGCACGAACTCGGTTGCTTTTCCTCGGAGCCCGAGATTGCGGTCTTATTCCGATTAGTAGGTTTCGAGTTTAATCGAAGACAATTTTCCCGAAATGGGACCAGTGTTGTACGAGCAAGGATTGTCAGCTGTTAGACGAAACTTACGAGGTGCCTGTAATTTTCGTTAAGCGTTCCCTTTAGCCGTGAGACACTTTGTACTCGCGTTCCGACTGTTCGTGACGGATATTAAGAACGAACAATATCGTGGTTGGCTGGCGTGCGGTATTAATTCTATCCGTGATCGTTCACGGAGAATTTACCCTGTAATTCCGTGCGAAATGTTTGAACACGCGTGACACGATCAAACAACGAAGCTGATCGATCGCCGACAAGGTGCAACCAGCTTGGTTCTTCTGTCTTCGAGTGGGGCTTCTATTAAGGCCGATGCAAACGCCTCCTCCTACCACGGTTAAGGATGAAATTGGATTTCCTGTCCCTGGTCGACGATTGTGGTCGCCTTTCTGCGTTTGCCTCTCGAATTTTCCGTTTGCCATTTTTCCGTTTCCTCAGACGCAATCTCTGCACGGGAAAGACGCTGCTTTCTTTGAACGTTTGCGAACGCAAACGGAATTCTGACTCCTTTATTAGCACGACACGAAACTTGCTGTTGATCTGACCGTGATCGCGGACTTGATTGCACGATCCTCCCGTGAAGATACCGTGGAAACTTCAAAAAGATTGGCTTAAGATTACCGGAAGTTGGACAACGTTGATCAGGGTTCGACTCTTTTTCATTTTTAAACCGCTTAACGGAGAAGATAAAGTTTCGTATAAAGGAATCCCCGATGTAGATTTCGCAAGCTTTAGGAAGCTTAATCTTCCATGACGTGCTGACTTGGACGCTCGGAACTTGGTCGAATCTCCAGGGTACCTTCGCATCTTTCGCTTTCTGGTTAGCGAGCCTGGTCACAAGGGGAACACACTACCGTTAAACCGTTCTCCCGAGTGCTATTGTTTCAAACACCTTTCGGACCTATAAACTATCCAAGCGAATTCCTACGAACCCCCTCTAGCCTTTGACTATTTCAAATCGTATTTGACCCGGGGCTTTCAACTGAACGTCAAAACGTTTGATTGGACTTTGGTATCTTTGATTAAAATTTACAACTCGTACGCCCGAGGAACGTTTAGTTTCCGCAAGTTCAGTTGCAATGTTTCGTAGTTGCAAACGTAGAAAAACTAGAACCTTAATGAATTTCAACGCACGAACCTACTTATCGTGAAATTTACAGATGTCTTGAAAAACCAAACTCCGCTGTGCCATTTCTCGTTGAATTTAATTGGAAGTCCAGAATGGAACGTACAAAAAATTGCAGACCTAAATTAACATCTCGAGAACCTTTGAGTTAAAGCGGAGACACTTGAAGCAACCCGTTGTACACGTATTTACAACTGTAAATGGAAGAGTTCCTCGATCACTCGTATTGACACAGCAGATATAGCGACCCGAGGCCAATTGGTAGGAGCCAATAAAGGAACCCTTGTATACCTTCGTCTCTCTCGCTCGTCGTTACTTTTTCCTGTACACGTGTCCCGGGAACATCCAGGACTCACGGAAAATGCAACGGAGAAATTAAAGGAGTGAAAGCTCGCAATAACGTTCTGAAGTGTCCTTTCCAAACGTTCGCGTGTTATTGGGAATCCGAGGGGTTTAATAGGAAGCAACAGAATAGGATCTGTAGGTTTACGCGCACGTGTGTACACAAGATCGAAGTTTTGCTGGCATAAAAAAGAAAGACCAAAGGGAAAATTCGGAGGGTTGAGCAAACGTCGGAGAAGAAACATCCATCCGGTAGTATCGATCCTCGAAACGTGCAGCAATTGGATGATACAAAAAAACCGATAGTAGCTCTGTATACGAAAAATATAAATTCTCTATGCTTTTTACCGCGTGTGACGAGTCCCCAACGCAGAATTCTGTATCGAAAATGAAGAAAAATGAAACACGCGTATATCTGAACGAACGGCTCCATAAATTACTTTTTGGAGGGCACGCATGGAGCCAGTAATAATTTCGTCGGGAATCATGGGAAGAAAAATATCCTTGCGCTTGGGAAGCTTGTCTCCCTGGTTTCAGCCGCTCGAAACTTTCGGTCGGATAAGTGGGTCACCGGAGAAGAAACTTTCGGAAAATTCTATTCTACGTCGGTTCTTTCTTCGCGTGCCGCCTCCCAGTCTCTTTAACCGTCCTGGACAAAATCGCGTTTACGTAACGAACTTCTGATCGCATCGGGCCCGAGCATGATTTATAATTACGCAAGAAAATTGGCCGCGAAACTTCGTTGCGCTTCCGTTCGCTGCTGTTGATCGGACGATTTTATCGCCCTCTGAATTATGCTGTAATTCTTCAAGTAAATCGAGATCGTTTTTCGTCCACATTTTCTGAGGCGATGAAATCTTCAGCTTTAGTAGGAGACTAGCTGTAAGCACTATGCCATTCTTGGAGTACAAGCTTTTTCGCGACAAGGTACATTTTATTTTATAAATTATAGCTGTGTTCAATGCACGAATGATTAACCCCTTGACAATATCGTGACGCACTCTACAGTCGAATGTGATGACTCGTATTTTGCTACTGAATTTCGGGAGTCAATTCTGACTATAATCTGTGTAATCAAGTTCGCTGAAGTAGTCTTGTAGGAATAATAAGCTAGCAGTGGGTTAAATACCGTAAAAATTGTTGGCTAGATTTCGAAACTGTGTAGAAAAACGTTTGGTGATTTTGAAATAGCACTCGAAACGTTAACGCTGACTTTATCAACAGATCCCTCTCGATAAAATGCTCGGCAATACTACTGAATTTCCGGCGTGAAGCGTCGAATAGGAAACGGAGCTCGTTTCTTCCCCTCACACATACGGATACGGAAACTCGCAACAATCCGGAACGGGATACTCCGTTCATTGCCTCGGCAACGGAAGAGAAAGAGAATCGGATTAAAAAAGGAGGAGAAACGAAGAAAGTGCACACCGATGGACGTCACAGTTTTTCCGGAGAAATAATAGGAAGTGTCGGATAGAGTTGTTTGATTGCATTCGAAGAAATTGAATTTCAGTGGAAACCGTGAAGAGTGGATGGCAGGGCAGGCCAATAATACCGGGGTCACATCTGATCGGACGTGGGCGCAGGTTCAAACGAATGTGTATCTTCATGATTTCGCCGGTGGTAACTATACACGATACCCAGCTATCGTGTTGCAAAAAGTGGAAAAAATTCGACTGGAAATCGAATTTCGTGCTGGCAGCGTACACAGTCAGAGAAATACAATTCGACGATTAAATGAATCTCTCCCGCGATAATCTTGATTTGCATATTGAATACCTAATGCGCGAATAGCTTGCGATTGTTTCTTTTCTGGAAAATTGATTGGCGACGAATACCTCGGCGACTTAACTCTCTTTAAAGCTTTCTTTAACAGCACCGGAATTGAGTAATTGAATGTCACCGCCAGGCGACCGATAAGATTTTAATTTTCGTGAAAGCGAATTGTACTGCATAGAAAACGCTGTTCTCCAGGAACCCAGCGTTCGTGACGGAGTGGAATCTTTGAATCGAGGGTTTAATCGAATCGATGAAAAGCGAGATTGCAAATATTATTTGTGGCCTGAGTCATGTATCAAACCGAGCAACGATAGACTGTAAATAGAAAGAGGGATAAATCGATCAGCGAACGTGTACAGAAAAGCAATTATGAGCGGACAACAAAATCTCATGCACGCGGTTTCATCGGAACCGAATAAAACGAAGGTTAATAAAACAATCGCGCGGTCATGACGCTACAAATGAAAGCTGTGCAAACAAACGAATAGAATAAACGTGACGAGCAGCGGGAACACAACGGCACGATTATTGGAATCGGGCATGATATCGTTAATTCGATGTACAGCAGTGAATAAACATGTTCAAAGACCTCGCTACCAATGTATATACAACAAAATCCGTTTAAACAATTTCTCGGTTGTAACGAAGAATGATCGTTCTCCATTTTCGACCATTGTAACTGCTATTCTGTAAATCATTTGCAAGGATCTAACCTTAAATTCTGTATCTCGTACGTTAATACAGCTGTACAATTTCGTATGAAAAATATTCATTCTTAAATCGACTGAATTTCTAATTTACGTCTCGTAGGAACATTGTAGTGTATCGGTAAAAAAGTGTAGCGCGAAAGTCACCGCAATTGGTTGTTTGGGTTAACCGAACGTGGTGGAGTTCGCCACGAAATATCGAGGCTACACAGTGTTGCGTCGTGTTCGCAGGAAGACACGCGGCCGTGTCGCGCAATTGCCCTCATAAATTATGCCTGGAAACCAATTCGATCATCGGGCGAAAGTCATGCGCGTCCAATTACGCGATTAACAGGCTGAAAACGAAATTATTCTCGCGAGGTCGAGCACCAACGTTGGAATTTCGATGGTCAGACTGGCGCGTGTCGAAAATTCACTCCCACGCCCGTTCGGATTATCGTTATCGATAAGCGTCGTTGGAAAAATCATTTGCATGCTGGTCGTCGCCGAACGAAATCGGTCACGTTTTAAAGCGTCAAGTGTTCAACGTTGGCTGCATTTCATCCGTTCGTTGCACGTTGATTACCGGGCTTTCGTACACACGATAAATCTGCACGGTCGATTTATCGGTGTTTACTTAAATTTCCACCGCGATTTAAATTGCGCCGGTCGAATTTAGAGATCGACGCTCGTAAATTATAGAAGCGTATTTAAAGCTATGGACGTTCCCTCGATTTATTCGCAAGATCATCGCAAATTATCGCCAGGTGCAAAACAGGGATACTGCGAGACAATCAAATTATTTCTAATAACAATTTTGCTGATTACAGGATACCTAAATCTAAACGCTGCCTATTTTCGGGAAGTAGTTCCACGGAAGTTTCGGTGCTGGAAAAGGTTTAACGGGTCACCTCGAATGAACCGCAGAAGTTCTCTGCGGTTTGCAAATATTGCAAAAAGCTGCAAAGTTAGCGAAACGTATTCCAAAGAAAAGCTACTTACAGGAAACCGCGAAGCATGTTCCAAACAAAGGTAGTTTGGAAGAATAAAAACTATTATCCCTCTGACGTGTAATCGCAAAGGACAGTCAGCGTCGGCTTCGCAGTCTCGTGAGCCCAATTTTGTTTCTCGATGTTCGAAAATCGTGGAATTTCACGAAACGTCGGACGTCTTAAAAAGTAGAACACAATAGGTGTCTGTTGCTCGTGAAACTCGAGGAAGTTTACGGGTGTCCGGTGAACGAGTGCACCGAAATAGAAGATGGGGAAGGTGTTAAGTTGCTCTTAGCTAGGATGGATTTAGGAATAGCGAGCTCGGAGACCCATAAATCTGAAAGCCGTACGATAAAACGCGCTGACACGGCAACGACTGTAATTGCACCGAGTGCCTCGTAAAGCGTGCATTTACATGGGACGCGTACACAGCCTGTAAACAACGTACGCGATGGAATGCCGCCTGACGTTCAGCTCGGTGAGCAAACTTTTCTACTAAAGTCGTCGGCACATGCACACACACCTAACGCGTGCATACACGATCACCATTTGCTCGAAGTTTGCTTCGACGCCGATAGCCAAACCCTTGCCTTGTTTATGCGAAATATCTACACGTATGTCGCTCGTTCGTATTACCTTAATTCTGAATCTTTAAAACGTATTCGTACAACTTATCTGCCAGTCGCGAATTTACGTTCGCTATTCAATAGCGGAGCGTTGTACACCGAAATTTATGATCTCGTGACTATGAAAGGATTCTTGAGCTATTCAGGAAATTTCTGCGAGGGAAAAGAAGAATGGCTCGTGTTATCCGTCGTATTCGCTGTAGCATTCTTCGCGGAAGTGTGCCGGAGTGTGTAGCGAGGACCGAACTACCTCAAGTAATATTTGCGACCTTAACTTGGAAGCTTAGAAGTTTAACAAACTTACTATTACGAACTCAAACTTGGTAAGATCTAAACGCTTTATGGAAGCTAGGCGAATAGCAGTGCATATTCTCGAAAATAGGTCTCTGGTTCGAAAAAAAAGCGGAGTGGAGAAGACGAGGTTAATAAATCAGCTTCGATGTGGAGCGAGTTCGAGAGGTGTTAGACGCAACGATTACGCGTCGCGTCGTCAGGTTGTCGCGGAGAACGGGCACACGCTGTTTGCACGCGACGTCGCAGAATTACGGGCGTAAGCAGCACTAGGCGAGTTTCGAATCGCAGGCCAACCTGTCAAAACAATACCATTTCTCACGCCGTTATGCGCGGCCCATTTAAGAGGCTACGCCAGCAACGCGCTCGACGCTCCACTTCGTTCGCCGCTTCTCTACGCCTCGCTCCATTTCACCCCCGATGGCGCCTTTATCTCGCCGGTCCGCAAGCTACCGATTCGATCAAATAATTCACGCTCGTTCTTACCTTTATTGCTTCTCCCTCGTTTGTCCCTTAACCGACTGCTCGATTAGGGAATGTCGAGTGGAGTATTGCTGAATATTGGCAAACAAAGGGAAAGAAAGAGGATCAGAAAGGCGCGGCACGTTATTGACGGCGAAACTTCTAAAGGAATAAATCTTCATGGCGTGCACACCGCGTTAAGCCCGTGTTCGAACTTAATCCGTAATTTAAGTTTCCCGGTCACGGGGCACAGATGTATCGATTTCGGTCCTCGTAGCCACGTTGCCTTAACGATCGAAACTCCGAACAAACGCGAATTATTTGTTATGGCTTGCAATTTACTTTGATCAGACTTTATGGTGCTTGCTTTTAATCTTGGTGGAAAAATAGAAATTGAAGTCGAGAATATGCCTTTCTTCGGCGCACTTCCTAAGGGAGCTACATTATGCCAGCCTTGCCATTTCTTGCGTTGGCTGTAGCAGGTCCAACGTTGAAAAGAGCAAGGAAAGAAACCATTTTCTTCCCAAATCCCCAAATCCCTACATCTCCAAATTTCTAGACCCTCGAGCTAAATTCCCAAATTCCTTTTGAAGATAAAATGAATCTTGAAATATTTTCAAACCACGAGATTTATTCAGTGACGCCCCACATTTTTTACCGATTAGCCTGCGATCTCTAAATTCCCCAATCGACTCGGAAGAAATTCGAACCTTTCAGCATCGGCAGGTGTAGAAATCCCAACCGAAATCCAATTTCTCACGGCTGATTTGAAACGTTAATTGGAAGCGCTTATCGTCGTTAGAACGCATCGTCTGGCGAGCAGTCGGTGTTAGTGTACACGGTACATACACGTACAGTGTAATCGCGATACCATCCTATTCTCTTATCGTGGCTGCCTTTCCTCTCGCTATCATCCTCGGTTAATTACTGTCCGCATAATTGTCACCTTCGCCGGGAAATGACTTGGCCGATTAGTTGGGAACTGCAGCACGCGAACGCCATTGAAATCGCGTCGGTGTATCATCGCCTTCCCTCGCTTCCGCGATATCTCGCCGGATAAATGGAAGCGGAATTATTATTAGTCGAATGAATGGACCTCGTCTTTTTTCCTCTCCGCTTCTTTCTTCGCTGGAAAAATTGCCAATTTTCTTGAGCGAGCTATACACGCCGGTATATCGTCATCAGCGTTAGTTTTAAAGGATATTCACGGATATGGAAATTTGGTAAAGTGCATCGACAAAGCACCCCGAGAACGCGGGAGCTGAATTTTAGTCGGGATAACTGTTTACATTTCTAATCCGTCGGATGCGCTGCCACTTTGTAATCCGTGTTTTAGACTCTGAAAGGGCGAATGTAAATTGTCAGACCATGATTACACGAAACGGTTTACTGCGTTCTAGCAAGATTAAGACGATTAAAACCCGTCCCTGCGAAGAATCAGCTGCGTGTTTGTAAAGCGGCGGTTAATACATAATTTTGCGTTCAATTTCATAATTTATATCGGAAAATATGCTTCGAGGGAGATATCGTTTATTTTCGTGACAGGTTACATATTGTACACATCATCCGTACAAATGATCCCGCATTATTAAATATTTCACGGTATCGAATATTTTGTTTCGAAGCGTTTCCATTTACAGAAAACTCGAGAATATCAATATCCATTATCGTTGAAAAGCCCGCTTAAATATTTGCCGAGCAATCGAGGAAGCTGCTTCCTGTCAGCAAGTTCTGCTCCGTTGGATCGATGCCCCGTAACTTGTCGTCGACTTCCTTACGGTTGGACGTGTATCGTCGCCACATGCACCGAGGAACAAGCAGATATCTATTTACACGATGCAAAATGCATCTCTCTCGTGTTGGGTCACGAAGTTTCGTGTCGTGCACGGAGAAGCTTTCTACCCGGAGATCCGGTCGAAAGGTTATTAGATTCTGATGGCCTGCCGCTTTCCGGACTCGTTACCCAACCGGCTTAAAGGGATTTAGGCAACCCGTCGAAACAAAGTTCCCCGGTGAACTTGGGAGTCGCAGGTATCGCGTCAGTCGTACGTCACCGAAGCTCTCGAAGCTCGTATAATTGGAGTTTCAAAGCGGGCTTCTCGAAAGGATGGTTTATCAGGATCTGCTCAACCGTGCTCCAGCAATAGCCGATTCGTCATTAGCGAGATCTCCTCGGACTCGATTAAGACCTCCAACTTACGCGTTAAGCCCCTTCGTGTGTTATTTATCGTCCACCTTATCATCTTCGTCCTACATCCGACATTATTAGCTCCACAAGTGTAAATCAGATAAAAATGATGGCAGAAAGTTATCCGATGATTATAGTATCGGTTTCATAGCGTTGAATTTTTTCACAGATTAATTCACAGGGTTTGCCAGGAACGTGACCGATAAGAGGAAATCGTAATTAACGAGACCGTTTTTATGCAAAAGGATGGGATTTGCAGGTGATTCCTTTGTTACGAGGCTGACTATTCAGACTTTTTTCTTCCTTCCGTGATTATTCCTTTTGTGCAGATTTACGGGAAGGGATTTACGGTGATTACGATCCACTTCTTTTCTCGACTGATACATAACTGTTTCGAGAATTAGACTTGGCGAACATTCGGCCGTTCTGCTGGTAAATTCGTCGGTGTCGAGGAAGAGTTAATGGAACAGAGGTATCCTAACGCGTCTACTTTCTGCGCGATTCACCGTCCTTTTTCCCATCAGGCTATAAAACGCCGGGCGAAACCCTTTCGACCCTTTTCGATTTTCTTCGTTCCACGCGTTTACATCAGCCTCCGTCTCTCTGCATTCAACGCGAACGTGCCGTTTTACAGGAAAGTTAGTCCACTCCTTTCCCTCGGCTGATCCCCTCTTTTCTTTTAATACCCTGTGTACACTTTCGTGATTTTTCTCACCCTCTCATGGGAGTCGTAAACTGACGAACTCTCTTTTCTTGATACCCCAATATTTTCGTTGTACAGACGTTAGAACAACGTAAAGACTGGTCGTTAGAATATAGTAAACTTAAGGTGACTTTAATTAAACTCAAGGCTATCTTATTCGTTAAAAAGGCTGGCGGCGCCACCCGCGTCTGTGGCTACCATCTTGTGCGACGCGTTCCGGAGAAAGAAATGTGTATCCATGCAAATCAGGGATTTGTACCTTTTTACGATTCATAATGTATGGTTTTACATTAGGTTTTCTCTGTAATTCTACTTAAATTCGTTTATATCTTTTATTCCTTTATGTATTATTCCTTACGATAGCAACCGAAGCTTTGCCATTCACAAAGGGTCCTTTCATGATATACTGTGTTCCACGTACCTTATTGTTGCAAACCTACCTTGCTGTGATCCGCACACGATGCTTAAAGTTCCCTGGTCGTGGTCCTCCGGTTCCTCTTAGGGCAAAGAACAGTGGGCATTACAAACGTTGAGCTTGAAAATGTAACGCAAAGAAATGCGAAGAGCGTGACTTCTGATACGATTTCTTCGATCAGAGATGGAAAGTTCCGTAATTATTGTTAATGAAGGATCGAAGCGGACAACGGGCACAAATAGAATTCATTTGGAACGAACGACGTTCGTGTGTGACGGAGAAAACGGTTCACGAAAGTTTCAAACGCGACGTAAAAATTTGTTCCGCTTCGTTCGATTCGCGTTAATTCCAGGGCGATTCGTTTTAGTACTTACCGTTTCTCCCTTCCTTTCGTTCAATCGGAAAACACAGTTTTCCACACTGTTCCGTTCTCCGTCGACCCAATGGAAACCGGTGAATTTCAGCCGGGCTAAAGCTTCGTAAAAGATGCGCCGTCCAGTTAGCCTTCATTTGGAATTCGTCCAATTCGTTCTCTTATTAAGAACCGACGCTACTTAAACTTTCAATTTCCGCTTTTCGGGAGTTCGCGAATTAACTTAACGAACGAAAGGATGATTAGAAAAATTCGGTCGAAAAATAGCAGTTAAGCTTGTCAGGAATCTAGCACGAATTTTGTCTGGCAATCGCGATACCATTAAATATCGTGCAGCTTTTCTTCGAACGCTCGAGCCGTTAATTGACCGGTCGCGGGTCGGTCACGTAACCGGCTAATGAAAGTCGCAAGTTCTTCGAACGGTTAACGCGGCTGTAAAAGTTTCCATTAACGAGACGATCGATGAAATTCACCGCGGGCTGTCGAGTTTCCCTTTTTTTTTTATTTTTCAACCCACAGTCAAAGCGAATCCACCGGGTCGTTAAAGCTGTTTCTCGAAACACGGTGAATCGTAACGGCGAACCAGTCGAAGAGTTTACCTCGTTTCGAAGGTTGCAGCAGGAGTCCCAAGGAACGTATCGACGTGGCAGTAATGCAGCGTGAAAGGGTGTCACCGGTGTCAGGCGAGCTTCTTTGAAGCTCGTTAGTTACTTATCAACGGCAAAGGTGGATAAAGGTTCATAGACGGGTCGGAATAAGTCGAAATGAAAGTAGCTTTAAAGCGAGGACGGCCTGAAAAAAGCCTGCCGCGTCTGTCTTCCGGGATCCCCTCGTTTTCGCGGGATGACCTCAAAGATGGAAATCGCGACAAAAGGAATCTTGGCTCGAAGAGTCCACGAATCCGTGAAAGCACGGGGGAACAGAGAGACGGTTGTGTCGGTGTATCTCGGAAAACTTCGCTGGAGATCTTTCAACCTCTATTCTTTCAACGTTTTTATTTATTAAACATCGTAATGTTGTAGTATGTACAATAATATACCTATCTAGTCTAAACGATATCGCTGCGATTACAGATTCTTTCGTGGTTTTATTCTCCCTCTCTTTTCTTCGTCTTTCTTGCTTTAGCATCGTCGATTAAGAGCTACAGGCTTGCCGAGTGAGTCTACGACGCGCCGTTTTCGAACGTTTCATATTTTCATCCTTTGGTTTAGCGATCGTCCTCGAACGGCCGTCTCGCTGAACAGCGACACTTATTGTTTAGTTTCGCTTAGGTAGCTAGTCTGTGCGGTGATACGTCGCGATAACGCGTGCATCGAGTCAGAAAAAAGTCGATAGAGAGATTCCAAAGAGAGAGCGAGCTCATGTTGTGGTTTTCTTTTTTTATCTGTGCCGCCCCGATCGTTGTTCGCGTTTTAACGCGGTTTTTTTCCACGATTCACCACCAACGACATCACTTTTCCTTTCGAGCGAGGTAAAAGGCCGCGAACGCGGGGACAAAGTGGCCACAGCGAGGGCGAAGCTATTTGTGCACGGTCAGGGGAACGAGATCGAGGCTTGCGAGCACAGGACGACTTTCCAATCGAATTGCATCGACGGGAGCTGAATTCGATTCGCGACCGATTTGTTCGACTGGAACGAACGAAATTCAGAGTTTGTTTCGATGCATTTCCTTTCATTCTTCTTTTCGCCCGCTTCGCTCTCGTTCTTGGACGTGCAACGTTTACCTCGTTACATATCGCGTGCTTTCTACCTGCAAAATAACGCGAAAGTATGCTACACGGTCTTGTACAGACGATATCAGGCTGCTTTCGATGCAATTACCAAATTGAAAACGAACTGACGTAGCAATTCAAAATTATCGCACCTCGTTGATTAATCAAAACGTATATTAATATTACAACTCCTCATTTTTTCAAATTAATCGCAGAATTGCGTGTTCCAAACGGACAAAGTATAATGCAGGCTCTATCTGTAGATCGACGGTTTTCAACCAGTGGTACCGTGTTGACTCAAATTATTTTATTAATAGTATTCTGTGTTCATTTCTTTCCGTTCGTTATTCGATAAGAAACATATAACATCCCTTAATTGTTGTACTGGAATTCTTGAACTTCTATGCTTTTATAAAAAGTGAGAACCACGGTTAAATATTGAAATTGAAAGCAAAACCACTTTCCTTTATTTTGAAATAGTAGTATTCATACGGATTATTTTTCAACCAAGACGTATCGACCGAATTTATCGAACCTGTAGGGTGAAACAAAAAAAAACGCATCCGAACGAGTGGCCGAAACGTGATTACGTATGAAATAGCCGGGAGCGTTATTATCGATCACCAAAATAAACGAGTTTCGAACAAAATAACGTATACCAGGCCGAGTTTCCCGCGAACGTAATTCGCGTCGCGAAATCGAATGTACGGTCAGCCGGTTAATGGACCGCGTCCTATCCGTTACACGTAGTTTCCGTCAAAAGGGGAAGAAAAATTCGCAAAGTTTTCTCAACCCCTTCCCTTTTCAGGTCCACGCAATTATTCTCCGTAGTTTACGCGGACGTCACGTTTCTCGTATCGATTCCAGTTCCATCTGGAACTTTCGTCGAATCGCTGGAGAACGGTCTCTCTTTTGGACTCTCTCTGTATCGTCTTCGTCGACGGGTCGCGCAAGTCCGAGGAAAGAATCGCCACCGTGGTGGTAAATAGGAACACAAGAGTGAAGGGAATTCGGTTGGTGTAGCGCAAGAAAAAGAATACTTTTTTCTACGCCCGATCCTGCCCTACCTGCGAGGATATCACATCGAAACAGACACACACACACACACAAATAGAAAGTGAAAATTGTCGTGTTCTCGCGTCGCGACCGAAGTGGATCCAACTCGGTGGCCCGACTGACCCTTCTTGCCCTCGTGGTGCTTACTGGTTGGTCTATAGCCTTTTTCACGGTGTGTCACGTACACGCAGGGAAGCGTTCGAAAGGAAGGAAAAATATACAAAGTAGTAAAAAGGTTTCTGGACTCACGAGGGAAATTCGTTTGAAAGCTGACAGTGTTCGGTTCGCGGACCACCGATTCGGAAACAACGACAAAGATTCGTAAGGGAAGTTCGATTACCTGGAAATCGGTGCAAGATCATCGCATTTTCTCGTCGCGACTACTGGTCGCCATCTTGATTCCACATAAACAGGTGGAACGTTTACAAAAGTAAAAATAAATTAACACGTGTCTTAACGAAAGCTTCAGTTCTGAAATCTAAAAAGTCTCGTTCTCTTTAATACCTCGTTATTCGACCTTCGAACACGGGTCAACGTGTCTCCGATCTAAGGTCGAGAAAATGAACGACAATATTGAAGTCCCGTTAACGAAATTCGGAACGATGATCCAGCGTTTAGTATTTCGAGCCACCTCGAATCCTGTCGACGAAGATTCCGCTTCATGGTTCGCGCGTCGCTCGTTCGGAGCCACTTCAACCGCGAAACTCGATTTTCCCGCGATAAACGCAATTACTAGATCCACCAGCACATCGGTTTCAGGTGAGAGAGAGAGTGTTTGGCGCGTGCACGCATTTACGCTCGCGTCCTCGGCGTGTAACTATCATCACACCCGGCCACAATTTATAATACAGACGCTATGTACAAGTTTCGTGTTATCATCGTTGACGCTAACACCAAGAACAAACAAGTATTTCTAGGAAGCGACATGCCTCTCGTCGATGACATTATTGATTTAAGGTACATTATATTTGCTTCCCTCCGTTGTAACACGGTCACGTTTCGTACGAAACTATTGGTGTAACTAGGAAAGGTTCCCAAGTGTGGATCATTGACACTGTTAGCAAAAGCCAAGGGATTTGTCCGTGGACCCAGTTACGTCAACGAACAGAATCATACATCTTTTCGCTCTCAAAGATTGGGGAGAACGCTATAGTCATCGACGTCAGAATACGGTTTTCCTTCATCGTACAGGGGCGGAAATTTTGACAATTTCGGGAGACTACCGGATTTTTCGAGAGGAAGCTTCATTGTTAACACCGTGTGATCGAACAGTCCAGTCACGTTTTATTTCTCACTGAATACTGTCCTGCAGTTGGGTTTCGACCGATCGTAAAGCGTGACGGTCGTTCCCCGCGTTTACACCCCTCGTGAATCTGCTCCTTTCATCGTGGATCAAGCTTGTTCATCGGCGAAGCGAAACCGTACGAAATCGCTATTTACTCGAGGCGATGTTGCAATGTAATTAGATATCTGTCTAAAAGAAAATTGAACGAAACCAATAGGTGTTTGATTCCCATATCGAATGGTCGTTCACGGTATTAGCGTCGACGTTCCCTTAACTAAATGTTTTCATCGAGATGCAACTCCGTTTGCATCTCGATCTCCGAACACGTTTCTTAGGTTAAGATTGCCTCTAGATCGTAGAGTCGTTCGAAAAGATGTTCATAAACGAGACGACATACAACGTCATCGACGATCGCTATAAACTCGTCCACAGAAGGGACCGAAGGTACGAGTCACGAGAACGCAAAGTTCGCGTGGTACTCGATGGAGCCCGAAACTCGCACGTCAAATTAGTAGTTCGTTCGCGAACGATTCTATCGATCCTGGTAAACGGGGGTAGCGTGAACTCGTTGAAGAACATACCCTGACAGACTTGAAAACTCGGCCTAATTGGCGTTGCGGTTACGTTGTCGCACCTTTCGTTCGTTTACACCGACGATATGTACAAAATGATCAGGGACACCAATAGACAGCTCGAGGATAAGTTGGGTCCCGCAGTTCCGGTTTGCATCGCCTCTGGTCGTTCGCCTGGAACAAAATAAACACAAGTTCCACGTCTCGTTGTCAACATTGGCTACTTTGCAATCGAATTTATTCTTCTACGAAATTGCAGATAATGTGACACGTTGACTAATAGTTGCGTATGAATTTCGAGAGTATCGGGAAGATGGTAAACTTTTAGCAGCGTATAATAGCGCGTAGAACGCTTTGTTGGGTCTTGGCGACGTGCTTCCAATAAATTAATATCGGAAGTTCTGGGATTCCAGGAAGTCAGGCTGCGGTGAGGGATCGAGGATCAAGAGCTCTTGATTGCATCCGGTCGAGTATGACGTACAGCTCTGTTCAAGAATCCCAATATGTGTTATCATACGCGCTTAATTTCTGCGCTGTCTGATGTTCTTCCCTTTGAGATGGTTCCGTAACCATCGTGGTTATCGTTCGAGACCGTAGGGAAATTTCTTGGTCACGAATTCACCCGATACCACGATAATCGTATTAACGATTAATTATTAAAAGACGTTATGGCAATTAATTTCCAAGGCAAACTCGAAGCGTCTTTCCCGAAACAACGATTACCGTAGTTCGCCGAAGCGGAAGTTAATCGTATGAAATGAAAAATGAAAGGATTAAGCAGAATGCCACATTTTTCTCCTCCGTTCGGCCGAATCGCTGGTCGCGAAAGTTTTCAATGCATCGCTGCGTTACGGTTGCCTGAGCTTAAAGAAGCGAGCAGCTTCCCCAGCGAGAAAAATAAGTTTTTTCGCGAAAGATGGGACATTCCGGAGAGAAAAGTTGCTAGGATTGTTTGCGTTGCGAGCAGAAAATATGTCTGGTCGTATAAAGAGTCGTCTAAATCGTTCGTTCCGGCAGCGCAACCGCATCGAGGGCGGCTGTAATCAAAACGCGAGACATCTGTCTAAAGAGAACACAGCGAAGCAGAAGAAACTAGGATTTTTCAGTATCATTCGTTACTTTTTCACTTGTTTATCGAACAGCTTAGCACGCTTGATCCTTTGAAATAACACGTAATTCTTTACCCTGACGCAGTTATCATGAGAAATTCAGGTTACAGTGCACAACTTTTTACGTGGCAACGTTTTCCTAACCCGACCGCGAGCAATGTTTCGAAAGACCGAAAATGGTGTCAATGTTCTCGTTAAACGTCGGCCAAGTGTTTTATGCGACCGAGCCGCAATTTCCGCTCGATTTCGATCTGATCCGCGCAACTTTCTAAGAATCTCGCTCCATGGAATTGACGTAATTTACAGAAAATTTGTTTCCACTATTTCTGAAACCCGTTTCGAAACTCTTGCAACGATTTCTCGAACTTTAACTCGAATTTAAAGCAAGAAAATTATGCTAAACATCGCGTTACGGGTAGAAAGCGTTTTGGAAAAAGTACCGAGCAAAATGAAAATCGCGAAAGATCTTGTTTAAAATTGCATTAACGAAACTATTTCCCCGGGGAGGCTGATATCGGTGAACAGCAGGGCAAACATTCTGCTCGCGTTGAAACTCGTTTTCTCTTGCGGTGCTCGCGAGACCGTCGCTGAATAAACATGCAAAATTTGGCGACCGCGTAATTGCCAAGTTCTGCGATAGGCCGATTGCGAGGCTTCCCAGATGTCTGCGAAAATCTGGGAGAGGACAGCTGCACGCGATAACGCCCGAAATTTTCCCATCTGCCGCGAAACAAGCGCTGGTTCAACTCGCATTCGCGGTAAAATTGACGAGTTAAGAAAGCACCCTCGTTCCGAGGTTTTGTTCCGACTTCGATTCTTTGGAATTTTAGAAATTTGAGACCTTTAAAAATTTAGTATGGATTGGATAGTGCGTGGGCTCGGGTTGGAAGAAAAATTAAAAAGAAATTTGCGTCTAATTTTTTCAATTCGGTCGCACAATTAGTCGTATAAACTCACCATTCAGGACATGAACTTTGATGGAAGCCGTATTGGCATTGCTGGGTTTGCAGTTATATTCCCCAGAGTCCGAGGGTTGCGCTATCTGAATAAGGAGCCAAGAGGTGGTGACGTCGCCACCCTTTTCAGTTATCACCGAGATGCCGCCCCTGGGACTATCGTAGCTCAGCACTTGTTCATAGTAGTACCAAAAGATGTAGGCTGGTGGTTCGGAGCTGAAGTGTATGACACACGTCAAGTTTATCGTGCTTCCAGCGCCCACGTATAGATCTGGACCTCCAAGTATCGTTGCTGTCGGTACTGCGATATAAAAACGACTCCATTTTGTCTGCTTTCAAGCTTCTATACAATCCGCGTAGTCATCTTCAAATTACCGCGACAGGATGCAAGATACTCGAAAAGAAAAGTGCTTTAGCGATCCGCATCGAATTAACGAGTCGAAGCTTGTTAACGGTGGCCAAGGTCAGTCTAATTGAAATAACGAGGTCGACGCCGCG
This sequence comes from Megachile willughbiella, assembly GCA_945859595.2. Classification (NCBI taxonomy): domain Eukaryota; kingdom Metazoa; phylum Arthropoda; class Insecta; order Hymenoptera; family Megachilidae; genus Megachile; species Megachile willughbiella. Next base: position 10,226,874 of record OX243807.1, read on the forward strand.
CTCTCGAGAATTAGTCTCTCGTTGACGTTAACGATTCGTCGATAATTCGCTCGATAAGTTTGGATCATTATGAATCGAGAGCCATCATAATCCCGCAAATTCCGAGTATGTACACAGATAATTTGTAGATGCTACGCGTATGCAAACACTATTGGAAATTATGTCTACAAGGGGAGGTCTTGACATCACCGATTTCACCGAAACTTCACAGGATTATAAAGATCACCGAAACGAGTAATTTTGCAAAGTTACAACGCGCAACTCTGAATAATAGAGAAGATGTTCGCGTTTAAATATTTCGCAACGAATGTGAACATGTTTAAATCAACTAAGCCCCGGAAAGCGACCTCCCTTTGTGAATTCGATGGTATCCGATTACGTCGGAACGAAGTATAATCGAGGTAACGTAGTCGGTGAATAAAAACTTACCAACGACGTTTAAACGAAATTGGTGCGACTTGACGGGAATAGTGGAGATCTGACACTCGTAGAGGCCCTGGTCTCTCTCCTGTGCCCACTTTATGCAAAGAGTCCATTCAGACCACTCGCTATTTTGGTCTGTACTTTTTCTGTGAAGCGCTTGGAATCGCTGATCGCTCGTGTAGGTGTACGACCCTGCCGTTAAAATGTGAATGTCTCTGTTCCTGACCCAGGATACCTTTGCAAACGGAATTTCAAAGAGGAGTCAATGATGGTTATCGGAGCAGATCGGTCGGAGTGCTTTGAATAGTCACCACCGATCGTTAAAGTGAATTCGATGATGACGTGATACGTCCGAAGTACGTTCGTTTCGAAATCTTTTTTCTTTTTCACATAACGAATAGAAAATTCTATTCGAATCTTTACTTTCCGCATTAACCTTCGTGCTAAGGAGGAGGATGTTTAATAAAAAATTAGAAGATTTTAACTGAAGCATAGATCACTTTAGAGGTACACATTGTAGGAAGTAAGATGCTGAATATTGCAGGCGATAAAACGAAGCCTCGAACCGGGAACTTTGGGAAATCTTTGAAAATTCTGGGAGCACGGCAGCCCCAACGTCGTCTCGCAATCAATATTTCAGATTCGTCTGTTCGTTCTGTAGCATTAAATATTTCAAGACGCGAAGGCGCGAGACGCGCAACTCGGAGAGGGTCGACGCTTCCGTCATCCGCAAACAGTCTTCGCCGCCGCGTATAATACATGATTTGTTTCGACGAAGGAGACATTTAAACTTCGGCTACGGTGAAGTTTGACGTCTTCGGGGACGACGGTAATTTCATCAGCCGCGTATGTGCTCTCACAGAGGCCCTGCCTCTTACCGGCAACGAGAAAGTAATCTCGTAAACTCTGCGGAAGTCTGCCTCGGCAAAATAGCTTCCGTCGTTGCGATTTTGCCGAGATCCCGATACCAGAACACCGAATTCGACTGTTTCCGCGTTTATGGCCAGCCAAAAATCACCGAGCCGTAAACGAACCGAAACTTTCTATTCGGCTTCAAAAACTTTCGGGCCAAGTCAAATAAAATACAAAATCATCCTCTTGTTCGGCTTCCTTCGAAGTAATCATCATTACTCGATACACATACCAGAAAATTTTATTTCGTTCGCACTGATTGGTAAAATCGCGAACAAAACATTTGGAAGTGCTATGGAATTTTTGAAAAGACGGGGCGATATTTTTGACTCGTTCGCGCTTTAAAGTTCAAGGATTCCTCGACGAGCATCGGAGTTTTACATTAACCTGGAGCATCTTTGACCTCGTCGGAGTAGCTGGCCCTCTTGTTACAACTTCATCGCTCCACAGAAAGCTGATGTCTGCAAGAAAACTTGAGTCGTAAAGCGAGGCTGAAAACGCAGACGTAAACAATGAATTTTATTGGTTCGTCGACCCACGGTGCTCGACCACTCTTCCACGTCATTGACGTCAATTTTTATTCATTATGCCTTCGGACATCCTTAGAAAAGTGGTACAAAATTGCAAAGTATACAGAATAAACTACGAGAACTTTTATTTACATGATTTATACAAACCTAGTTCAGAACCTGAAGCTAAGTTAAACACACAGAAGTTTTCAAGTGACCGAGGAAGAACGCAGAATTAGGAGGAAACTTAAGAAATAAAAATTCAGAATAAATTAGGAAATTAATGACGGTCTTTGCTTAAATAATTTGATACGCTGACAAGTAATCTGAAAGAGCCAAAAGTTAATAAACGGATGTAGGATATAGAAACGCGCCATTTTGGAGAACGTCGTGAAATGCTTACGATTCTCCGTCTCGCGGTAATTCATCCGTCGATGTAAACTGGAAAGGCAGCTGTCTCCTCCAATAGCTTTGAACCTCCGCGTATGAGCTTGGCACCACTTAACGCATTTACCCGAAGAAGTTTACGCGTCTGGCGAGCTGCCGTTACTATAGAGGAACAGCGTCAGTTGAACGCTTCCGAACTTACCCATCAAGATCGGACGAGATGTTATGGGTTTCGAAGGAAAGCGAAACTGCGGGGAACACGTCCAGAATGATGAATACCGAACACTAAGCAAACCTACAAACGGTCCGTGTTATTGTCCGTTAAACTCGCCAAACAGCAGTTACGTTTCCGGATTTTCCTTCCTTTTATTAACGGGCTTTTAGCCCGCTACTAAATTTCTTCGGAGTGAATTGCGAAAATGAAGAAAACGATAAAAGCGGGCGATCCGATAGCGGACGCAGAATTCGTAGATTTCGAGATAAAACGGCGAGGGCCAAAAGTGTCGAGATAACATGCAAAGTGGCGGGAATCACATATCGAGGAAATCCGTGTGACCCAGTAATTCGGACGTCGAGCGAATGGAATTCCACGGCTGACGCGTAGCGACGAATGAAATTAAGGTACGCCGGCCCTCTCCCGACTGTATAATGAATTCACTTAATACGGTTTACACACTCCCAAATAGCGAAATTGAACGGCCCTGTTCCCACGCTACGACCTCGTATCTACGCGTCGCTATCTCTCGTTCGTTTTATCGCGATCTCGTGTCCGTGTGTCGCGTCCTCTTTTCTTCCGGCGTAATCCTATTTGCACTTTGGCTACTAATCGAGCCGGAGTTTGCCCACGGGCTTTTCACAGCCGTGGAACTTGGTCGAGAAGTTGGACGAATATTTAATGACCAAAGAACACGGCCCTCGATCGAAAGAAGTCTTGTAACATCAACGAGGCCAACTCTTGGGATTCTGCTATCGTATGATCGTACCGAGAACAATATCTATTTCGTTCCATTTCACGAGACATTCTTAAAACGCTAAAATTATAAAAATTTTTTAAGGTAACAGATTGGAAGTGATGGACAATCACATGCTGAAGGAGATAACATTACGTGATCGCAAAGTCATAATTCGAGTACTCCAGCACAACGCTAGGCATTACTTTTCGATCGACCAATACCTGTAACGACAGTATCCCCGCGACCTGCGGTAAAATTGAGTTTCCAGTTGCCTTGAAGGTCGATTAACGTCCAATCGAGCTCGAGCAACTCGATTATTTCCTGTAAATCGCTTTTCCTAAGGTCTTTACCAGGGCCCGGATTTCCCGTCTCTTTCCAGCGAACGGCGCGCCGTTCTTTGTCGTAATTACCTTGCCAGACCACAAATTTGTCGAAACCCCATGGAATAACGTGGATAGCAAGAGGCGAAAGCATTTTTCTGATACATTAAGCTGTCACGGGCAATTTTTCGCGTTATTCCTGGCCGAGTTGAAAAGCAGCTCTCGAATGGAAATAAACGTTCGGGGACGATTGGAAATTTCTCGTCGATGGTTGGAAAGGTGGAAATTTTCCTGGCTGTTAGATCGGATAATACGCGGAGCTTGCGGAGCGAAAAAATCATGAGAAGCCTTACGGTCTTGTCGCCCAGGTTGCGCACTCTGCACGTCAGATAAGCGGTCTTTCCAATCAGGGCTGTCACGTTGGTGTTTTGCGAATGGTCGAACGTCGGCTCGGCCTTTAGCTTCACGCTCGATGGGTCCACCAGCAATTGGTTTCGTGGTCTGCTTTGGCTGCCGTGTCGCTCCATGTCTATCGTGCGATCTCCTAAACTGAGTGTATCTGCAACAGAAAGGAAAAATCCGGCGATCAAACGGATTGCCGGCAAAGTGAAAGCTCGTCGTTGAACGACGTTGATCTGGGTAGGTGTTACGAAACTGTCGGCTGAAGGCAAGCCGTGAATCCATCATTTCTGAAAACCTCGGGACCGATCGACGAAAATCGCTTTTATTACAGTCACTTTGGGTCTTCAGAGAGCTTTCAGGAGGGAGCTGTCATTCGTTTTATCGTCAGGTCGAATAGATTGTCATCGTTCGTGTAACGCTTTAAATATTTACAAAACTGCTCGAGTTCCACGGCGGTTTATCGCTTGCGAGTGCTCCGAATGTTTTCAGTGGTATCGAACTAGAAACTTCCATGAATGCAAATGTTCCGTGGGAGAAATTGCGAAAGTAACGGTCGAATTTGCAGCGGAAAAATTTTAACGATGGGAAATGGAATGAGTCGAAAAATCATTTCCTTCGGTGATGCGTTCGACAGAATGGTCCGCGCGTTACGGGAATAATTGATTTTAAGTGGACACGGCTTCGCATTTATTTCAGTTATATTACGTTTATCGGGACCGACAGACTAAATTGCTGCGCTATTGCGCCATTGTCGAAAATCAGATTTAACATTCGAACAAAGCATTAAATTTCGCTGTTCTTTCGCGATCGCGAGCACCATGTTTATGAATACGCCGATAGCGCCCCCCTTAACTGGCGTCCGTTAGAATCGTAACTAATATCATTACAGGCGCCGAATATTAATGTTCCTTTATTTCGTTATTTGCATGGTAATCGTTATTACCGTCATTCTCTGTATTGAATAGCGAATACAGTTTTGGTTAATGAAGCATGATCAACTACACGATGTCGAGATCTCCAGATTCTCCATTATTCTAACAAAGTTAAATTCTAGACTTTTTCATAAAACTATTAACAATTGCAGAACATTTACAGAACAGAATTTTAACTAGGAATTTAAAAATAATTGGAAAAAGCGGATTGTTTGAATTTGAAAATAGCTTACGTCGCTGCAGAAAATTCTACGTTTCAAACTAGGTGAAAATCGTAAGAATATAAGAAAATGGGACAGAACTGTTGCCCATATCTAAGCCGAATAAATTGCCGAGGCGAACGGGGAAGTAAGAATAGGGGAAGCAGTTTAAATAGGGAAGCTCATACAAAGTGGCTATAGTTCACATCTCGGAACTATAATAGCCACGGGACGTATAGCCAGAAGGAGATTGGACGAAATTAGATTAGATCAGAGCTCATTACACTTTGGCTTAAGAGTGAATTAGGTAGAGAATGGGCTGTCGGGGTAGCGACGGAGAAAAGACTCCCCTAGCTAGAGGGGTTGCATCGTCCACTGTTATTTTTCCCGTAATCCATCACTGGACGGGGGAAAAAGCAGCAGAAAGAGGCCGATATAGTCGTTTGAAACGCATATGCAGTAACACGCGTTATTAATATACATGAATAGGCGGCCCTCGACTTGTTCCTTCAACTATGCTAATTTCCCGACTCCTACGAGTGAAGTTTTTCGATCGTTTCGCATTAAAACCGGTTACGCGGTGTCTGAATATTACTATGTTGATCTAAATCTTCATAGGTCAAGATAAAACGATAACCATTTTGAGTTTCGTTCAGAACAATTTTTCCGAGGTGGAAAAAGGACTTTGATTAGGAAAAAAAGAGTAAAATTTCTTCGATGTATCGGTGGTTTTTGAACAGTTTCGGATATTAAGAGTAATGGCTAAACGTATCGATCGAGCAGGAAGTTTGCAAACGCTCATCGTGGTCGGTAGAGACGTCGTAAATACGGTGCGAGGTATTACCAACTACAAGAATTTTGCCCCGTTAATTGCACTTTGTCTCCGTTCTTGCCGGCGTTGCTGTTATTTAAGCCCGGCGAGCGATCAGGGGAATAGCAATATAATAAATCCGTCGCGTGCGTAGTAGGGGGCACGTTTCTAGATATTTTATGCGCTTTACCACGCGCTCGCTTTAATTAATTCTGTAGCAACAACTAAGCTCGGAGAGCTTATAACGAGCTTTTCCCTGCACTCTGGGGACTCCTCTTTGGCTTTCCTAGAAATCTCTCTGCTCCTCTTTCTCCTCCTTTATCCCGTATATCCTGTTTTCGCGCATCGACCTCCCGGATGTGTGTCAGCGACGCGTTATGGTGCTGCACGTTGCTTTCTGGTTTATTCGGTGCTCGTTAGACGTCCCGTTTAAACGAACCATCTTGATTCTTAATTAAGAAGGACACGAAATTCGCCGGCTCGTAACCGAACTGGAAAATAAGGTTTTTCGTTGTGTTCGTTTTTTTCGCGAAACGAATCGAGCGATCAGTATTCATGGAACAGCATGGACCGGTTACATTTCGCTGCGAGGGTTTTTAGGTCGCGGTAAAGAACGTGGATTTACTTCCAGCCACGTATAATTTACTCGAAATGCTTCCATTTATCTCGATGGACGCGCAGTAAATAGACTTTATTCTAAAAGCTCATCAATATTTATAGACACGCGATAGCTGTACAACGTTATGGCCTATCGAAGTGTGTCAGCCTGGGAAGTCAAGCTATAAGGTAAACAAACATCTTTTCGTTTTATGGAGAGAATTATATACTGACGTAGGGAGTTCTCGACGCGAGAATATAATCGATACACGTGTTTTACGACGACAGGAGTATTCTTCAGAACAAGCTTTCGAAAGGATAGTTCGTTCAATCGTTATTGATTGTCTGAACGTTCAACGATCCAGAGTAATTGTTTCGAACGCTTTAGATATTGTTTACCTCGGGATACAATTTAACGGCGAAAGGAGGAAATACCGGATACCGCTGAAATTATAGCGAAAATTCGAAACTGAAAGCCATAGATTGCAACAGTAATCGACTGCCGCAGTAGAAATAGACGAACGTAGTCAGACGCGTTGAAAGTTTAATTATCGAGCATTAAATTCAGTATTCATTGTTCAGACGTTGATGTTCCGCGAATGAAAAACCTCGAAAGCATCTCCTCTTTTAGCATAATCAATATCACTAAAGGCCGAGTACCAGCTTCAGCTCGGTCATAAAAAACTTCTCGCAACGTCGAAACAATATTTTATCGAAACAAGCAGCGTTTCCAGAAGCTCTCAAAGTAACTTCGCCCGTGAGATGACCATAATTGCCAAGATGATTGAACGCGGTTACCGTCGTCTATCATCGGTAAATCGTGCCTAATGAAAAATAATGACGGATCTCGGAAGTTTCAGCCGAGTGAAAATAAAATTACTCCCCAACGGCATCCGTGATAAAATGCAATGACAATTTTCATTGACTTATGGTCGGCTGGCCGTGCGATAAATTGCGACCCATTCATTTTCACTCAGGTGAGAAAAAGCCGGATTCGTCGGTTCTGTCCTTTTCAGCCTGACTTCTGGTAATTGGCGCGGTCGTTTGACGCGGATGGTAACTCGCGTTATGACAACGGAGTCCGAGTCGTTGGTTACGACCACTGTACTCGGTGCAATTGCATTCTCTGCTCTGTCCTATTATGATGCCAGACGGCCATCATTGTCATCATCCACATACAGCTGCCTTGGAATTCCAGCTATTTCTGTTAGCGAGTCAAGCTTTCATCCGCTTGATATCAACTGTCGCAACTGCTTATCTAATTGTGTGTTCCGGTGTTCAAAACACGCGCAGACCGATACAAACAGGAAATATCAAATAACTTCACTGATAATAGTTAGGTAGTAGTTGGTACTTTTAGAGACTGCTAAACAGTACTAAGGGATACAGGGGCAAAATAATAAGTTGCAACTTTTAGAGACTGCCAGGGTGCACTAAGTGCTACAGTCTCATACAGCCATATATGTGGCCACATATGCTGTGACGAATGTGAACAAGATTTTCATTCACTACAAATAGGAAATATCAAAGAGTGTAACTCAACGAATAAGTTGCAACTTTTAGAGACTGCCAGGGTGCACTAAGTGCTACAGTCTCATACAGCCATATATGTGGCCACATATGGTGTGACGAATGTTAACAAGATTTTCATTCACTACAAATAGGAAATATCAAAGAGTGTAACTCAACTAATAAGTTGCAACTTTTAGAGACTACCAGGGAGTACTAAGTGTTGCAGTCTCATACAGCCATATATGTGGCCACATATGGTGTGACGAATGTTAACAGGATTTTCATTCACTACAAATAGGAAATATCAAAGAGTGTAACTCAACTAATAAGTTGCAACTTTTAGAGACTACCAGGGAGTACTAAGTGTTGCAGTCTCATACAGCTATATATGTGGCCACATATGGTGTGACGAATGTTAACAAGATTTTCATTCACTACAAATAGGAAATATCAAAGAGTGTAACTCAACTAATTGCAACATTTAGAGACTGCCAGAGAGTACTAAATGCTACGGTCTCATACAGCCATATATCTGGCGACATGTGAACAAGATTTTCATTCAGTGCCTTTTTATTTCTCGTTCGCAGTGTCGCGAACTCTAACGTGTGTCAAAGGACGAAATTACTTTGGTTCGAAATTTCTGATCCGACGACTTTACCGGGGCACCTTTGCCCGAAGGATTTGCACGCGGATCACATTGGCGTTTAGAGATTAAGATATTTAAGGGACTCCAACTGCGGTTCCTGGCCCGCTCCTGTCCGTATTTCACCGCAATTTCCAAGCAGAAAGAGCCACGGAGAGGGAACAGAGAGGATTTCGGCTTTCGTCGCCGGTGATCTGAATATTTAGATCGCTTTGAAACTCCGAGGCGAACGACCCTTAGCAAAGCATGAAAAGATCGTTTCAGGATCTTATTTCAAACTTCGTTGCCAGTTTTTTCGGTTAAATGGGAATTAAAATGGCGGTATTAACCGCGAACTCGATCTAGGGTGCAATCGATTGTGCCGTAACAATAACGTCGAAGCGCGAGCAATTTTCACCAAGGGAACACGTATCGACGTGTCGCTCGGTTTGGAAATTTCATCGAAAAATCTGACATATGAAACGTATACGCGTACAGTCAGTGCACAATCAAATTGATCCACCACGCTTTGTCGGCGAGTTTCGAAGTCGAACGATAAAAAATAACGTTGTCACGTACGCGTGCGGAATAAGCCTAGATAATTCATTTTCGAGGAAGTGCTCGTTAAAGTCCTGAAGGATGACGAGAAAATTGTTTGTATCCAGCGACTGGTTAATTAACGAGGGCGTTGCAATTTTCGTTGCGATTCTCGCAACTCTCAAAGCGACTCGAGCCACCCCCTGCGGTCTGAATTAATCCCCGTGATAAAGCAGTCGGCGAAGTTAGTCGAAAAAGCTGGCTAATTAATGAGGGTGTTGCTTTTTTCGTCGCGAATTTCTCAGAACTTTCGGAGGTAACCTACACGATCTTCCCCCCTGTGGCGCGAATTAATCCCGCCGATAAAACCGTCCAGGCTAATGCAAGGCACGAGGAAAAATGAATACAAGCTGTTCCTTTCAGGGCGGCGTTAATTATCGCGAGCCGGCTCACGTGCGTATTTAGTGTAAATCAAAGAATTAAATAGGGCTCGAGACCGCGAGTGCTAGCACATCGGTCTCTCGAACACCGGCCAGGAAAGCTGACCAACCTCGATAAATAAGTTCGATAAGGCCTACCTTATCTTCCTAAATAGGCAATGTAATTTAATCACGGGTCGCGTGACCCTGTCACGGATTTGTCTCTCTAACCACGTTGTGGACGAAGCTATGCAGATCGAGTCGCGTTAGTTATTTTTTCCTTGTCACCGCAGATTGCGGGAAATAAATAGCACCGTGTGTACGCGTATGCGCGCTGCTCGGCCGTGGTATAACTTTCGCGTCCCGCCAACGGGGATGATTTGTGGATGGGAACAAGACGCGAGCAAAACGACGGGAATATTGATATATGTGGCCGCGATAAGTTCCACTCGCTTGTTTCAACTTGTTCGAACCAACCACGACTTACGTACTTGAACCGTCGCTGCTTTTAATGGAATTACTACCCGTAGCTTTGTTGCATTCTCCCGCAACTCCGTTTCGGGTGTGTCCCAAACGTCAATGCAGATTTGCTCGTCGTTGAGATCTCGTTTTCAATTCTATTACGGGAATAGCTACTGTTACGATCTTACGAAAGTACCTGTACACTAATGGATAGTCCATTTCCCGATTCGAAAACTTCCAGTCTAAATTTCTAAATTGGATACAGCTGTATGCACCGTACAATGCCCTTAAGGTATCCGGGCATTTGATATGCTCCTCACTGATACGGAACGTAAGTAGTGATTTATTTTATAAGCTGCCCCAGGCTTTTCTCGATAAAAAGCGGTACATCATTGTGAGGGAAAAGTATGAGGTCGGTCCTAACTTTGATAAGCACGATAGAAGTTTGTGCGAGTTGGAAAAAGTGTTTACCAGCATCATCTCGAACTAAAAATTCATGTTCAAATATGAAGAACATCTCGGGGGAAGAGGACAGAATTGTAACGTTACGGGGAGCATCCCCTGGAGATAATATTAGTCGGAATCGTTGCAACTAGGTCGCTTACATCGTTAAAATGGTTACGTTCAATAAATGTTAACGAGATGAGCTTGTATCAAAGATGATGAATGAAAAATTGGCACGCAATTGCAGATTTTCATGTACTTTTACAACGAAATTACGAAGGAGAACGTTAACGTCGTACCCGAATGAAATAGTCGAAACGAACGATCCGGAAAGAAACATAACCTGTAATACTTTATTGTTCGATGAGATCACGAGTCGCAAACTCGTAACGCGAAAATGAATTTCTCCCGGCATGCGAATTACATTCACGCGATAATAAAAAAGGTAAATATTCGTAGGAAACGTGAATTAAATTCATCCGTTTTGCTAGTGGAAAGGTAAAAATATCAACTGGAACATTTGCATAACAACGACTCGACGCTTTTGTAATTTACTCCGCCGAACAATCACCGTACAATTTCTGGCCACGGTATTTGTTTCGTTGACGTTCTTTAGTTCCGCTGGCGGAGCCATTATGACGGCAAATAAACATTCCTCATCAAAATGATATTGTTAATTTTTAAGAGAAACGAAGGAAAAGAAAATCACGATGAATGCATCCCGCAGCTCTAATTTTCAACATTGTTTAACACTTTGATGCCTTAACGATTAAGCTTTCTCTCGCGAATTCGTGTCAATACGCATCGTTGAGCGTAATAACAGCCCATACTTTTACAGGATCAAAACGATATTTTCTTCGCAAATGAAAAGACCAGTTACGGTAAGCAAATTCAGTCGAGTAACAAATCCGTAATCGTATTAAAACAATTAGAGCTAGCTGAATAACGGCAGCAAGGAGAAAACTCTGGTAATGAATTACCGGAACCGCGATCATGCACAGCCTTAGGGGTAGTAAAATGCAGCGAGTGAAAGATCTGTTCGAAAAAAGCTTTTTAAACGATAAATCGCCCGATGGTCGTAGGGTCCGTGGAAAGTCAGAGAACTGTCCCGGCACCACGTCTTTGCAATTTATCGGCGTATAAGCTGCACCGTATTGGCCCTATTAGACTCGTTAACGATCTCGGATCAGATTTCATCGCTCCGTTCCTTCGAAACGAGCCGGCATTTCCTTGATCGTCCCGTACGATCAAAATAAAAGGGAGAAGAAAATACGAGTCGGTAGAGAGAGAAGAGGGAGCAGCGAAAGATAAAAGCAATTAATTAAAGCTCGAAGCCTCCTCTCGTTCTTTTCTTGCCGTTCCACCGTCCTTTACCTACTTTTTTTATTCCTATCTCGCGTAAATCCTGCGCTCAAAGGTCGATCCTTTTCTTGTCCGGCGCGAGAACAAGTCGGCGACACGACGTATCCATTATGGGACAAGTGGGCCACGTCGCGAAATAATGGAACGGTCATGATTTTGTAAGTTTATCGTCACTCGTCACGTGACGCGGAAATGCAGCTTGGCGAAGGCGCAGACTTCTGCGTTTAAAGCGGGTCGAGGGTGCTCGCGCTTAGGCTCGTAATTAAAACACGCCGGAACTTAATGTTTCCTACTCTACGAGGACTTTGCAATAACAAACCTCGTGAAAGCGTGCACGTGTAGTATACTTTCCTCGGCCTTTCGAGTATTCGATAGTTCGTTGTTTTATCCGTCAGATCGAGGTATTGTACGTTTTTGTACAGGGCCGCCATGAACCCTTCGAGCGAAAGTGTCCACGAATTTACAATGGAGACGCATTCGAACTGAACTTTTTTGTCGTGGTACAAAGGAACATTCAGCGATTACAACGATCGAGAGTCGCGATCGTTCGCCGCAAAACTCGTAGGACGGGATGGCTCAATTTATCATCCAGATAAAGGAATCACAATGGTTCCTCCGCCGACCGAGTTCGATAACGTGCAGCTAAAGCTACGAAACTCGGCGGCGACGAAGCGAGGCAATAAGATAAGATTTCGAAAAGTTCTGCGTTCGGTTGAAAAGAAACAGCCAGCGAATCTGGCTGATACACGTACGTACCATGACACGATTGTTCAGGATGTAGCAATGTTGCTGCCGAGAGAAATGCACCTTTTTATTCCCTTCGAGGCTTTTTCTGATCGAAGCGAATCATACGAAAGCTAACTATCGACGATTTCGAACGGTGTACTACATCTACACCTTTTTTCATTTCACGACATTGCAAAGTTCGAGTGTGTCACAATTGAAAAAGTCTATTGTAACTGAAAATAAAGCGTAATCGATTCTACAATGAGAAAATTCTATTAACCGTGGCAGCTATCAGACTTCCATGTTTGCCAATTTCACTGGAGCATTTTGCTTTCTCGGAGTTCATCGTTTCGCTTTATTTCGCGAACGTACAATTTTTTTCCTTTCATCTCGTTACCGTGAACCGTTGCTACAATAGATTTTTGTATTCTTTGTTTGAGAAAAAATGTTTTTTTTTTTGCGCATTGTTTGGAATCGGTTAGCGTGTCGAGCGTAAAGGCAACGACACAGAGTATAACATTTTGCGACAGACATTAGCACGGATTTTAGAACGGTATCCTCTTGACAACGGAATTTTTCCTGCAAAAAAAACTGCGCATTTATGCTTGAACGATAATTCCGTAACTCTATATTTTTCAGAATGCACAATGCCGTTGCAAACTAAAAATCTCGAAACGGGAAAAAGTAAATGGCGAGAGAAAGATAATTGTCGTCACAAAAATAAATCGGAACAGGTACATTTTTCTGTTTTAAAAGAATTATCTTCGCGATTGTTAATCTGTTTGAAAAGCGAAGACTTCCATTGCAAAATTGAAACCTAGTTCTACGAACGCAATTTCCAACGTGTAAACAGTTCCTGGTAAGGATACGAGGAGTTAAGAAGGGCTAAAACAAACTAGCGACTGTTCGGAAGCTCTGCAGTCTCGGAGGAGTCGTTGATAACTGCACTGTTTAATTTCACCCATTTTCCACGCAGCGAACGTAGCGAAACGTTGCCGTCCGAATCGAGGGACATCGTTAAACAACTCTTTATAGCACTCGCAAACAGTAACTTTAATTAAATAGTTGATGAAGAGAAAAGTTTATAAATTATTATGATTACTTTTCTTCGCCGCTTGTCAAACTGTACGTTTGCGAAATAATTAAGGACTTTTAATTTCTTCCACGCAAGTTGTCTACCATGAAACAAAGTTGTAACGAGACATAAATTTACATGGAACATAATTTTCTCCGCGGCACGCAATCACCATGGACGTTCAATTTACCGTAGAAAATTTAGCCAGGATACGAAGTTGCGTGTATGGCGTCGAACGGAATTGCCGAAGTTGTTCGTCTAGAACGACAATGGCGTAAACGAGGTGTGAACCGAGTGTACGATGTTCTAAGAGTAGGCGCGTTTGATTTTCGAGAGGATCGGACGAGTTTCGTGTACATTCCGACGCGAGTAACAGCACGCCACGCCGCGTCCCGTAATTAGTTTACTAGATCGATATTAAGGGAGCGAAGGAAGAGAAGTGTCGTTTTGAGGCAAAAAGAAAAGGCTTTCTTTGTGATCGTGTGTATCATTCCGAGTCAGAGACCTAGACTGACCCATGAATAATGCATCCTATAAATTCGCGTCGCACGCACGCATGCATGCCGCCGGTAATTCCATTAGTGGCACCAGTTTGCCGCTCGATAGCTACTCGCGTTTTCGATCGAATGACTTTTGCTCGTCCGTATAGATCAACCAATTTTTTCATCCATAAATAAATTCTGTACGTGCGACGAAAACTGGGTCATTCATATACTTTCGAAAACAATTTGTACAACATTGTATTTACTAAATTACATACGATATGATCAACGTTAAATGCCACAAACCTACAGTTCTAAAATCCTACAGAATAAAGTTTCTATTGCATCCATCAGTGAGAGCATATGGATACTTTCATAAAATTCTGTCGCCCTCAATTTTTTTTTCCGAACGAATGGATCTTTCACTTTCGACCAGATAACGTTTTGAACAGAGCGTGAAATTTACCTTCGGTACACATGAAGAGTATGGCAGCAATGGACAGCCTCGCCTGCCACCTCAAAGCCATGTCCGCAACTGTTTTTTCGATGTCGCGTTCACTTTGATACCGAAGCGATTCACATCCTCTTCGCCGGGTGACAGCACACCGTCCACTCACTGTCACGCAAATCACGAACGCGGGAAATTTCTAAAGCAATATTATCATCGTCGGGAACGTGTCCGTTGCTAAACGATAACAACGACAACGAAAGATCCGAGGCTGGTTCGACGTTAGTCCGATCCGAAACACCGCGACGCTTCGATCGCGTTAGAGGATCGATTATCCTTCCGTCTATTGTCCTTCCGTGGATCTTCCATAGGACGTTTCCACTCCTTGGGCGTAAACTAGCGAAAAACTCGCGCACACACTGCTCGCAGGACTCGACGTTGCGATGTCACCTTTTGCGCTGGGCGCCACGGGGAAGGTGTGCATCGGACGCGTGAACCTTCCGTCAAGATCCTCCGGTTGGATCTTTTGGGTTCGTTGCACTCTTCCGTTACTCTCTTTAGTAACTCGGTATCTGGTTACTACGATTATCACTGGTAGAACCCTGGAAGGTACTTGAACGTTCGGTGCACTTTTATGAAGACCACCACAAAAAGCGTCTTTAAGTCCGTTTCGTAAAGCGTATCATCGTCTTAACATTACTTGACATCGACGATGCACTTTCAAAGGGTAAAAACGATCAGAGTCTAACGCATCCTGGTAGTCAACATTGTTTTCACGTGTCGCACGTTCGTTTCACTGAAACGTCGGTTTATCCGTTGATCTATACTCCTGGTCGCACGATTTACACTGATCACTCGGCTGAAATCCGAATGAACGTATCAAAGACTTTCAGTCAGTTTCCCCTCATTCCTAGCGGAGTTTAACTCGTAGAAACGGTGGCGAGATTTTCTTAAGAATTTGGATTTTGTGTACACGGCATCGTACAGAAGGACGCGTCGACACGCACCACGTCTTGATTCGGTGGCAGATTTACCCTGACTGGGGAGATTGTCGGCCGTGGGAGCATGCGCGCTTCCGATCCACCTCCTGTGATGGTGGAAACGCGCAGAGGGTCCACGAACAGGGTCCGCGCACACGTAAAGTCCTCTCGACACACCAGGATTTTCGTACACACGTATGCGCGTATACATGTGTGCCGGCTACGAAGTTCACCAACATTGCTGCAGCCTCGGATATACGTGTAGTCGTAAGGGTAGCCCTTGTCGGTCACGACGTACGGCACTGTGTGTCACGGGCAGAAAGTGTGGCAGGGCGTGCAACGGGTACGAAATCGAGGTACGAAATCTACCATACTTTTTAGAGGGCTGCAATTAATAATAGGCTGATAATCGCTTCGATTACTGGAGGGGTTATCGTAACGGATAGTCTGCTTGAAGGGAGATTCTGATTTAGGGCAAGGAATGACTTTAACCCTTTGCACTCAATTTCTTTTATTTACAAAATAGATCAAGAGGTTCAAAATGTATTGCAACAGGGTGGAGTATGTGACTCATTTTTTTATTACAAGTAAATAAATGATCATATGAATATTTAACCAATCTGAATTATTTATAAGATCCAGGAGAAATATGATGGCAAACTTGACATAGGAGAGCAAAGGGTTAACACAAAAATGATAATCATTACTTCAATAATTTGATCCTTTGCTACCTAGATCAGAAGTTACCCTCGAGGCTGCCTGCTTCAATTTTATTTTCACTTCTGATAATATTTAGTTCTTGTAAATAACTAAGGAGTCCGCTGAAGTAATTTGTTCTAGTATTTATATTTTCAGTAGTATTCAAAAATAATAGAGCAAGAGAGTAATAAATATTGGCAGAACGTCAATAATTTTCTACCTTGATCGTTTGTCGTTTGAAATTGCTGTAAGATTGATGCGTGTTAAAATATGTACGTCACTGTACTGTCAACGTTACGTTTGATTTAAAGGGAATTTACAGTGATTTACAGCAAGTATTAATATCAATGCGGACAGGACTTGTTTTTGTACTATTCAAAGGATCATTAGCATTGCCGTGCTTTCGGTCTGGCCATGGAACAAGGATTAATGTCCAAACGCGTTGAAGAATGTTCGAATAAAATGCGAGGGATTATTATGGGCGACAGGTTGAAAAATCAGCCGGTGATCTTAATTTTCCGCGCGTCACGTGCGATCAGATAGCGTTAGACGCGATTATGGGATCGTCGAACAGTAGGACGGCGCATGGAAAATATGTAAAGAGGGTGCAATATTTTGACGACACAAGGTGGAAACAAATGACGTTACCGGCGCTCGTATTACCGGCACAAGCCTCAAGCTTAACAACTATCCGGGAAAGTTTGATGAAATCTACTTTATAACCTTCGCTTTGTGAAATATTTGCAGGAAAATTTCGCTCACGCGGGACACTGATGTAATAACTTCTGCTTTTCGCGCGATGAATACACGTTTCGTGCACGCTCGCACGCGCCACCGTTGAGAATTATGAGCTAACGTCGGTATAATTCATTCGGACGAATACCGAAATTCGAATTCGTTTCTCCCTCCTTTTACACGTTCATTCGATGTTCGCTGATATCGGTACAGAGATCAAAATAGAATATCAATTCTTCAAATTTCTCGCAGGCAATTGATTTGGTTAACAACAAAATCCTCGTGTTCGAAATGATTTAAACAAGGAAATGCCTCTTTGCCGTGATTGGATGTACTTAACGTACATACCTGGCAAATTGACCTACTCAACCGAGATTATGTTCTCTATCCCCTGTACGTATTGCCTGGTAGGTCGAACTCTGTCGGGCTTTCAATTTCGGTATCGTTTGCTCGCACGAGTTGCCTGTCGCAACGTTATCGGTAAACTGTTTATGAACTTTCAACACATTGGAGTATAGGAATTATATTTAAACCGTGCATCATATGCAAGAAATCGATATGTGGACCCTGTAAAATAAATTAGAAGCAAAGTGGAACTCCATACTTATTCACCGAGTGATTTTCTTAAATTGGAAGTGAGCAAATAGCCTCGTATCGAAAAACGTATATTTTTTTGCGAAGCAACGTATGCAACTGTTCGTATAAAAAAAAAGTATTACAGTGCTGTTCGTCGCTCACTCCGTTCTGCACGCATCTGTGCTCTGAATAGAAACGAACTGTATACACATCAGGCAAACTTTCGAAATCGATTTCTACCAAATGAAAACACATTTCCGCCATATTTTTTCATTTACGATCATCTTTCCGTTGCGCATCGAGTCTATTGAGCCGCACCTAATGAGCCTTCACTAAATTTCCAAGTGATCCCTTTAATAAATGCAATGAAAAGACAGTATCGTACCATCGTGCTTCTCAGCGATGAACTTCAACCCGTTAAAGTAGCAGGTTTTTTTTTCAAAACATTCCATGATTGATTTTTGCGTATACAACTACGAACCGCGATCGGCGAAGCACCGCAAAAGGATATGAAATCAATGGAAAGCTGTCATTTGCCGGTCGCGATCCCGTATCAGTTTCACGGCGCAAATCGCGAGGTGTTCATTCAAAAAAACCGACCCGACTGACGTACAAGCTTCCAAGCCAAAGTTATAAATAACGTTTCGCGTGACGAGCGTGCCTTTGCAGACGCGGAGCCATTCATCAGCTACGCCCAGCACGTGAACCCAAACCGATAACGACGCCATGCCGGGAGACTCGATCGTTCGATGAAAGGCGACCTGTCGAACCAACCGCGAATCGCTCTCGCCCTTTCTCGATCTAGTTGCCTCTTTTGTTAACCGCAAGCCACTACTAGAAAACACCAAATAAATTGAAAATAAATACGATCCGATGAAACAATTCCGCCTCGAACGGAAATAAATTGTTTCTTTGTAACGATTTATTTCCTATCTCCAAGAGCTCTGGATTGTTCGACAGTGGATTATAGACAGTTGTCGAGTAAATTTTCTATGCGTACAAGTGTTACGTGGGGTGATATCGGACGTTTCAGTAGAATTCCTATTACATTGTTTAGCATTCGATTTTCTCACACCCTATTTGTCACGAAGGGTATCGAAATTAGCTTCTCAATAGCTAGAAAAGTCAAAGTCGTGAACATGGCTAACATCCCTATCCAAACCTTCCAAGCCCCAGTTGCGAAAGGATTTTTAGTACCCCTGACTGCAGTAAGAACTGCAGATCTAAAAGCTGAGGGAACCGCGGATCTTACATTGCGTTACCGGAACAATAAAACATCAGAGAGAGCATTAAGCAGCAGTCGCAACGAATTCATTGTTTCTCGAGTGGTTTCACGATCGTCGGGTCGATTCATTCGTAACCGGACAGCACCTACTAATTTCTGTAGCTGCGAGCGTATCAGAGGTAGCCGACAATTACAGCCCGTAAAACCGGTGGCGCTGTAAGGTCCTGGCAGGCATAACTTGCGGTTGCCATGATAAAGTCGAGCGATAACGGTGTCCCGGCATGTGTGCACACGAAATCCGGAGGAACAAAAGGGGGTTAGATCGTGGGTGTCGAGCAACTGGCAGCCAGGTAAACGTTTGTCTCCAGGTGAAAGGCGTCGACCCACTACGTGCCAGCCAAACACGACTAGGACACGCTAAGATTTCCGATATTTCGAAATTGATGCCGATAACGAGCTTTCATGTAGCCGTTCTTGTTCCCGTGTTGCTTTATCGGACCCACGCACGAACGTTTCCGCACGAAATTGAAAAACGCCTGCCTAAAGGAAACACGTCAACCATGAATTCTTATACCCCATGACTTCCTTTCCTCCGCGAAAATTTCGAACTGAATTTCATACTGCTCGCTGTTTGAATACCGAATTCTGTTGCGAGATCCCCTGGAGTCACATATTTTTCTTTCAAAGATGAAAGGTGGAAATTTTTGGTGGAATGCGTAGTTCGGGAATTAACGCTATAACTGTGACGATCTCCTGACTATACTCGACTGCACGTGTAAAGATAAGGTGAAATTTTCCGAAGGAGTAATTGCAAGTTCGTAATTAGCGTCCTAGCATATTTCACGTTTCACACAGCGGGTGTTATACATTGTTAGCGTGCAATATTGACAGCGAATTTGAATCTTTTAATAAGCTGAACCGAGTTGCCTGCTTAGTTGGACGCCTATTTTGGAATTCAAAGTTTAACGAGGAAGTCGCGTAGAATCAGAGAGCCGCGATAGAAGCGAGAACAAAAGTAAACGCGTCTCTGCTTCGAACTCGATGACGATAAGGCATGAAATTAGTTTGCCAGCGGGAAGTTTTCCGAAAGTTTGTCGAACAAGCGTCAAATTGCATCGACTAACAAACTCGTTGCTTTTCGCTGTTCGAGAGCCTTTATATCTTCGAATGAAATTTTGACAGGCTCTAATCTTTCGTGCGAGAAGTTCGTGTTGTTAACTGCAGGCAGCATACTTTATATGCTGATGAAATTTCTTGCGTAAGTGAGTGTACGAGTACAGTGCCACGTATTATCCGGCATCAATGTTTGCAATTTATAGTTAAATATTTCTCAAGAAATCCGTGCTGGAAATTTTGCTTCCTGGCCGAGTTCCAGGCGCATTTTTGCCTCCGGATCGTACTTCCCGGTTAAAATAATAAGCTTATACTTTGTGGCTCATGAATATACGCGGAAAAGATCAAAAAGGCAAGGATTAAAGAGACTGGATCTATGATAAACCGTAAACTCGTGCTGTTCGTTTCTTGTATCGCGATTTCTCTCACGTATGCGTCATACCTAAGCGAATCACTGACGTGGAATAACATCTGGTACGAGCGTTTGCGCTTCGCGAATAATGTAGAAGCTTCGAGAAATAAAAAATGGACGCGTGTGTAGGTTATGCACATTTTCCGCGTACGTCGAATATTCGTGCGTGTAAATTTGGTATTTTGTTAAACTAATTAGCTACGAATATTAATGATCGAAGAATTTCACAACGTGAACGCACACAGAGAACGGAAGCTTTCAGTCAAATTAATTGCAGCGCAAAATATTAAATTTCATAGAGGTACGGCTGAAACTGATGAGCAGGGTTTCGTTGTTTGCTCCAACAAGGTACACTGAAATATCTACCTCTCGATAGTAGATAACGAAGTTACATTCCGATAGATTCGTTCCACGCGTGACTATCTATTAGCGTGTTGGAAAACGAAACTTCCATGCCCTTTTGTCGAACGACCAATATTGGAGAAGTTCAATCCGGCGAGCTTTGCTTCCCGTGGACGTTCTTTCGCGTCCTCCCTTGTCCGAATGACGGTTCGAAGCATTACGCGAACATTTATCTTGTTAACGAATTGGCAAACTTGTGGACACACGGTCTACCCAGATTTTTGCGTCGGGTTATCGATTTCCCGTCCCCTTTTGTTGGACGGTAAAACACTCGCTATCGGTATTAAATAAAAAATCGCTGAACACAAAATGTCGGGCTGTGGAGCGTACACTATAATCAGACATAAGGTTGCAATTTTTGCTGTAATCCTGAAAATTTACGCGACGTGAAACACGTTCGAGAAAATGGTTACGAGGGCTGTAGAAAGTCATGCAAACGGCGTTTCGCTATTTCACGTGGAAAGCGATCGTTTTTTATATTTCTGTCCTCTGGAAGATAATGTACTTACCCTCTGAACGTAAGCCTCGAGTTAACAACCTTAGCTATTACTCGAGTACGATGGTACTTGGCCCTTGAAGGGTTCGTTCGTCGAGCACCCCGACGCCGTCGGCTGTATGCTAACTGAAAATTAACGTGCCAGCGAAACCTTTAAAATCAACGAGAATTTATGCTCGTTGAAAGTCGTTACACACGCGTTTCGAGACTTCCTTATCTCCACAGCCGGGTCTCGATCTCCCAGAACGGAAACCTGCAATCTACTCCGACAATATTTCTTTCGCGAAATTCCTCGTTTCGACGTCTCTCGAAAGTTTCGCCGCTATTTCGACGGGGAATAATTGAACAACGTAAGCAGAGACACGTTGGATGACTGAACGTTCGCGGCGACAGAAAGGGTGGGATAAACGCGAAATAATTTCTCTCGTCGCTTTGAACGCGACTTTCTCGCGAATCAACGAATTAAAGCATCGCACCTGTTGGCTCCGGAGAGCGCGAAGTTGAACAACCGGTTTAAACGCGGTGAAATTGTTTCAGGTTTCAAGTTTCTCGAACAATTTCCGCCGGATTCGAGCCGGCGATAAGCGCCGTCGGAGATAAAGTTTGCTCGAAGTTCAGGACGAATGGTTCATCCAACGGAAGCTTATCATTTCGCCGGGAACGCAACGAGTTTCGGAATTCAGATGAATCGCCGCCGATATTTCACGTATCCACCTGCGAGTCGCGGAAGGAAAACACTTTTCCATTATGATACACGTTTCGTTGCATTTCTTTTTAAAAAAGACACGTCTCAAAATTTCCTATTCCCAGACGCA
Source organism: Megachile willughbiella (assembly GCA_945859595.2). Lineage (NCBI taxonomy): Eukaryota > Metazoa > Arthropoda > Insecta > Hymenoptera > Megachilidae > Megachile > Megachile willughbiella. The sequence goes on from OX243807.1 coordinate 10,248,862, forward strand.
CGATTTCCAGGTCCTCGAATTCCCAGAAGCGTGAATTTCCACGTCCCCAAATTTCTAGCCATAATATATACGGAACGCAGGACGAAATTTTCTTTTAATTTACCCTAGCGTAGCGAACGGAAAAATATTTTTCGTGGAGCGAACGTCAACTGGGATGGCTGGGTCGGGGTTACAGAAATGTTTTCTGTGAAACGAACGTCAAATAGGATGCCGTGACCCGCAAGAAATTGTCGAGTGTTCGTGCACGAGTGTCATAGCACTTCAATTTTGGAAACTCAAACTTTGCGACCAATTTAATCGAAACGATACGAGTTTTCTGTTTGGCTTTCATTTACCGAAGTAAGATTAGGAAAATTTGTTTTCACAGGTTCATCTCAATGTATCGTAGCCGTTACCTCTCATAATGACGCAGAGAACAATAACGCGATATCGAGTGTTCAAAGCGGATTCAAGTAACCTCGATAACACTCTCCGCGTGAGCTCGGAGACGAAATCGAAGGGTTCTCCACTCCTTCGTACGTTCGTTGACGAGCGAAGTTGGAAATCGAAGGCCTTCGAAATTATTCGAGTGTAAATTAGGTCGTAATGCGATGTCCGTGTTTCGGTGTGATGACGTCAAACAAATTAACGAAACAGGTCGATTTTCGAAGTATTATTTTACACGGTTGTACAATGCAACCTATCGACGTTTGTCATGGAACCCGATGTTTCGCGCAGGGACCATTAATCACCAAGTTGGCACACGTTGACTGTGCATATTGTTTCAAATGTCAATATAATTTTCGACGCTAATGAACTTGCTCGTGTATTAATTCCGTGATCCTTCGATACGAGCACCGTTAATTTACGTTGTTTCCTTCATGACCGTTAAATTGACGTCCTTTCTTCCAATGTTTGCGAAAGGATTACATCTCTTATCGCTTGCAGAATTTGTCGATCCATTCTTGTCGCAGCAAGATTTCTCAGCTTTACCTACGGTGCCAACTGAAAGGTCTTCTCCCGACACCCGTTACCGATTTCATAACTGCGTTTCGCGTTCGTTTGAATTTCAATCGGCGGTCACAAAGGAAAATCAGAAACGTTAACGAGCTATCTAACGTCCAACGGGGTTGGATCCGTTTTCTCTGCTTGTCTTGTCCTCTCTTCATTTGTCTCGTTTTCCAGCGTGTTGTGCCGGTGCTTATTGCAGGTCGGGCGGCCCAGTCGAGTGCTCACCTTTGTTCTCGATGTTATCCTTCCAGTCGAAATCCTTATTGTTCCGCCCAGTTTCTCGAGCACGCTTTGTGCACGGAACGGTTGGAAAAGGGTGTTTTAATAAACGGAAACGAAATCAACGAGGAAGAATCGGTGGTTCTGCGTTTCGAATCTTTTCCTCTTGTTTTTCCCAACGACAAAACATTCCGTCGCGAAACAATGCGCTCCAAGAGGCATTGACAACGAAAGAATCTCTTTAGACGGTACGATGATCGTCACTGGAGACGATACCGTACTCTGAATTCGACGTTCCTAAGGAACGTTTGTGCAATTTTTCTCGGTGAATGAAAACGTTCCTCTGTATCGTCTCGCGGTTTCGCTGCAAAAATTCTCCGAGTTGAAGACGCACGTTCCTTTGTCCGAAGTCGCATATCCTTTTGATTAATTTTCTATAGGCATCTGGACCACGTTGGAACAAATATATACGTCTAGCCGTCATCCCTCAAACAACCCTCCGACCGCGTCCGCATTTTTCTTCCGGCCTTCTGCCCACTTTCTGGCTTCCCCCTGAGCCACTCGACTCTCTTGTGAATTTATCATTTTACGAATTTCCCGTTGACTCTGTCTCCTCCTTTTAATCTCTTCTTCTTTCTCCTCGTCCTCCGCTGAGACAACTACTCGGCCAACAATACGCTCGATGTTTTCCTGCTTCTTTTCACCGCGATTCAGACCGCGCTGCACCTCATATTTTTCAGCTTTCCATTAGTTATAAGCTTTACTACAAAATAACGTTGTATCACCCTACATTCATATATTCTCCCTCTGTACCGATCTTTGGGCTTTTCTTGTCACGCCCACGGAATTATTCATCGTTCCGTTGGGATCCTCTATTCTTTTTGACTACCAGACAAATCCACTAAAGGGATTCCATAATTCGAATTAATTATTGGGAATTTTCGACCCTCGAAACTGTGCTGGCACGTTAGGTTCCACGATTGATGGTTGCACCCCTCGGACCTTTCAGGCGCCGTTAGACAGTGTTCCAACAGACGACAAATTTATCCTGTTTTCTCTTCTTCCATCGTTACGGCTCTCTCTCGACCACTTGTCCAGCCGTGTTTCGTCGAGGACCATTTATTGCGATCCTGATAGCTGCTCTTCGATTCTGATTCTACGTGTTTTTTCTCCGATATTCTTTCTCCTTACCCCCGGCTATCAAACCGGACTAAAAAATTGTTTTCCGATCCGAGCGTACGACCAGCCGCGCGAATTCGTCTTCCTTTTATACCTACGCTCGTGTATCTTCTACCATCCCGATTTCTTTTGCCCCCCTTTCCAATAGTTTTCTTGCTCCAAAAGATTTCCATGTAACGCCGCTCCCTTTGTTCGCCGCCTTTCATTTTATTCGACGCCTTCGATTCGCTCGGATTTCCCGCACGCGAAATTTTCCCGCCCATCTGGGAATTCTTCGAAATCGACCAATTTCTCGGTACCAGTCTCTCTATATTTCGCCGTAGGAAATTAATGCTTGCTTTCGGTAAACAGATATTACTGGGTTAATCATCATTTGAATCGCTATTAATTAATTATACGATCGTTAATTAATGTACTGCTATGACCATATTTTCACCTTCAGTTTCGGCGGATTTCCAATAATTAACGCGTCGTAATTACACGAGTGCTTCTAAGTGGTATTTTTATTCAGAGTTCAATTCCCAAATCCTTTGAAGAGATCCGAGCTTTTCACTCCTGTCCACCAGTTTACAGCTTCTTTGTGCCTCGAGCGACTAATAGGAAAAAATCGAAGTCGCTAATGGCAAACGATTAAAAGCAAAGACGTAACAAGACGCAATCGATTAAACTCGCGTCAGCGCGATTACAACGTGCTCGGCGTAACGAGTGTGCGAGCGAGTCCGTTCGCTCGTCTCAAAATTGCCGCCCATTCATCAGCTGCCATTGCAGAAGACCGGCTTCATCGGTCGTCTGTGTGCCGGTATTAATAATTAGAACGGATAAAGGGCTGTAATTGAATCAGTGCCTTAATTAAAAATCGCAATTAGTGTCTTCGCCGGGGATCCGGCTGGCCTACCTAAGCGAAATTGAATTAATATGCCGTCTGGGCCGGTGACGGCACTCAATGGTGTCGCTTAATGCCGGAATTACGCGCTGCTTGCAAAGGAAAGAGGGCGACGGGGAAAACAAAGGAGAGAAGCGATTTCCGCGTCGCGAGCAGAAAAGGGGAAACGATTCACGGAGAGCCTGGCTCGCGAGGAATCGTGCGTGTAAAACTGGCACGCGTTATCGCATGAATTATGCAAGGCGTTAAGAGCGAATTCTTTTTTAATCCGACGGTTCAATTTGCTATTTCGAATTACGGCTGTGATTTTAGCGATTTTCAGGGCTTTAACGCTGATTCCCACTGTTGTTACAAGGAACGACGACGTCTGGGAAGAAAAGTGGCACGGACGATGGAGGAAGAATGAAAACAGAGAAAACTGAAAACGAATACGAATGGCATAATGAAGACGAGAGTTAAATCCGGCACCGCTATTCCTTCCCGTTGTCGTCACTGGGTCTTTAATCTTCAGCTTTGTGCTATTGTACAGGATTGTAATCCAACACTCGCGCGCTTTTCCTGCTCTAATTTGCTGCTGAATTCTTGAATTGCTCGGTTTCCATGCATTATATACGGTATCTCGTTTGAATAGATCCGTCCAAATATATCCAATGCTTTCCTACTGTAACTGTGGGTTAACTTCATCCATTTAAATGCATCTCGGAAAAAAAGTTTCAAAGTACCGTATCGGATAAAAACTCGTGAACCTACTTTTTAAGACGTACAAAGAAGCTCGCGCTCAGCCATTCGATAACTAATAAATTACTTCTGAAACCCCAGGCAACTAAGTGCAACTAATCAGAATCTAAACGAACAGCTCTGATGTGTTTCGAATTTCCAAGTTCCGCTGCTTGCAACAGAAGGATATTCGATGAAGTTTACTAGCAACATAACTGCTAATTATTCTCTTAGCGTATGTACGTGTAATCGACCACCGTGGTATTCGCCGGGGACTTGGAATGAAAACCTAATTACACCTAGCCTAGCAATTAGCATGTGATACGCTTACCTGCAAATGTTCGAATCACGTATACGGACCTATCTCAGGTTCGGTTACTCATCAGTTTTAACCTTAATCTACAATTTTCTAGGTGTGTCATTCACCATTTATTGCTACAACTATAAGACTATTATAGAAAGTTGAAATATTAAGCATATTTTGCCTTCGGTGATCCTTGATTATAAATTAGAGTTGAACGCAAAATTCAATTACAAGGAAAAAACGAGTCTGGTTTATAATGTCCAACTGTACTGTCATGTACGAAGTGTGACAGGATATTTTGCAGGACAAGGGGTTAAATTAGAACATTTTGCAGAAAGGAATATAACAAAAATTTGGAAAATTTGTACCACAAAATTTTCTGTGTGAATCGTGTTTTACATTTTAAGTAAAATACCTGATCGAACTAGATTGCCGATACTATCCGCAACGTTCGTTTGAAAAAGGAAATTATTTTCCATATTCTTTAAAGCGTCGTTAATTAAAGGTGCACTATTTGAAAAGCACGTTTTCGCGAACAGAATGACCATTTCACAGAGCATTTTCACGCGTTCCCGGTTTCCACGATGTTACACATATTTCTTTGTTACAGTTCCCTGAAATTACAGTAAAATTTTCGCAGTGTAATTCCCTTGTTATTCGACAAGAGACACAGAGAGACACGGTGCAGCGACGTAAGAGAATCTTTGCAACGTGTTCGAAGAAATTTTCTCTTCTACTTTCTATGATATGTGCATGTAGTTCCTCGGTACATCGCCCGTTATCCTCTATCCCTTTTTACAGTATACGGTCTCTCTTTCGCGTTCCCATAGAATATTGCAATTCTGTCCCGTTGTACAGACTATTTTATTCCATTTCCCTGCCAGCTCTCTTACAAGCGCTTTGAATCTCGTACTTTCCTCTGACTGACAGCTCTACTTCACGCTTTTCTTGCCTATCCTCTGTTTTAATTACTACGCAGACAACTGAAATTACCTCTGCCATAGAACCCTTTTGACCGTTGCTTCCAATTAATGCGCGAAATGCAATTAAAATGACAAGACATTCGTCTTAAGAGCTACGGTAAACTGATCGATTGACGCGGAGCAAACAATTAAAAACTCTTCGATCCGAGAGTCGATAAGAAATATTGACAAACCAAACAGCGCCCGGTGCATAAACCAACGGACACCGTTAAACTTGCGCTTTACAATCTGTTTATAGAAATCACTCAGTATCAATTTTCATTATCGGAAAATCTGTTCGTGTGACGAACTGGAAATATTGCATCTTTCATGAATCCGACCCGATAGAACTTGGACTCCAATGAATCATAGAGAGAGAAGAGTTCCTTATCGGAATAATATATAAGACCTGTCGGTAAGACACGTTAGTCAGTCATCCAAAATTAAAGCATAAATTGAAAACCGCTGTACTCGACAAGTTAGCAGTTTCAAGGAAACGATGAAAAAATGAAGGAGAAAGGAACACGCGTCGCGGTGAACTGTTAATTGGTTAAATTAGCCAGACACGAGAAGCGGATGGCGGCACGTGTTCGAGTTTATCTCGGGGGTTGTTCGTTTCATTCGTGGCGTCGATTCGCGTCGTCCGTCAATTAAGGAAAAACGCACGCAACAGCGGCCCAGAGCAATCTAGCGCGCTAGCAGAAACACGCGGCTCGAGAAGAGCATAAAACCCTTTGACGCCTCCGTACGTGTCGCAATTACACGGAACAAAATAACGGAGCCTCGTCTTTCGTCTCTGTGTTCAACCACATCTTTTTTTCTCGCCTCTACCTTTTTTGCGGCCCTCGAACAAAACACCGACGAAAATTTGCGTACACGAGAACCTTTAAAACGCAACGAATTCCCGCCACCGCACCGTTGCCTTTGTACGCCCTCAAAGGGGAATTGCACGACCGAAATTTCAATGAGCAGGGACCATGGGGTGCCCACCTATACGCAACACCCTCTAGCTACCGGTAATTGCGGGATGGTTACGAGAAAACCGCAGCTTACGTGTTCGCGCGTTGATAATGTCCCCGTGGCGACCGCTCACTCATAAATTCTCTGATCACCCTGATTCTCCTGAAATCACGGACTAATTGTCATCAGATACAAAGACCGTGTTAGTGTGTTAATCGTCGTGTTGCAACCCATGTTTGTATGGAAAGGCAGTCCGAAGATTTGAACTTGGTGGACTTGAATGTTAAGATGTTTTGCAATTTAAGAATTCAGAATTCGAGGATATAGAAACTATGAAATTTGAGAGTTTCAGTTGTTGATCTGAACAGAATCTTATTCTGATTTTTACACATTGTAGCCCATATGTGAACGTAGAAAATGTGGAAGTCTGGATTTTGGGATTTAGGAATTTGAGAATGTACACTTTTGCTGGTGCTCGAATGATTGACTTGGGTCTTGAATCCTATTCAAATTTTTACAAATTCTGACCCGTACATAAACTTGAGAGTCAAGAAATTTGAGAAAGTACACTTATGTGTCCAAATGACAGCCATGTCAACCATGTTGACACCTTCAGATCGGTAACGTAAAAAGCTATGTGGTGAAATATGGGAACAAGGGTGGAAATAAGCGACAGAAGAGAAGGGCAAGGTATTCGAAAACGTTAGAAACGGAAAAATATCGTTTAGGTGGCTCTGTCGAAAACAGTTTTCGGCCGGTGACTGGTGTTGGCCGTCAGCCAAACGAAGCTTTCACGGGTATACCGTTGCGCAAAGCAGCGGCCGAAAATGCCGAACGGTCGCGGAAGACGCGCGAACGGAAGCGAGCCAAAGCGTGGGACGGGTAGATGGGCAGGATAAAATAAAACGAGGGTGATTGCGACTCCGAGAAAATAGAAAGTTGCCACCGGATCGCGTAAACATATAAATCTCGTTGACCGAGAGCGAGGCTGGGTTAGCTGCAATTGGAAGTTAACGCTCGTTCCGTTTCCCTTTGCTCTGTCCGTTCTTCAACCATGTTTTATCTTAAATCTCATTGTTTGCCTCTGCTTCTCTCGTCTTGTCACGTCGCTATCTGCTCTGGAAATTATTCTTCCAAGACTAGCCGAAAATCTGGTCTAGTTTCCAACAGTACTGTTGGCAATTTTATGAGATATGTGGGAAGAGGTTTCTGCGATCGGTAATGGCAGAAATCTAATTCTCAGGTAACGTTCATAGATTTTCTCTCTCGAATATTTGCAAGTTGTTCCCCGGAGAATGATCGGAAGATAAGTGCGATCTCGTGTGTGACCAGCAGGTAGCGTCAAAGCAGAATCGCGATCCCTTTCCGGCGTTGATTTAATCGCCACTGTTGTTCGTTGTGGCGAAAATACGTTGACCTAAATCGAGATTTCCCTGTGGGATCGTCGAGCATCCGACAGCTCCTTCTGACGTTTCAGAAACGCGGAACGGCGAATAAATTTCGGGAGGTACACGAATTTGAATTACATTGCGAATCCTTTTCTACAGGGAAGTAACGCTTTCGATACCTTCTGACGGCTTCCGAAATTACCTGTTTGATTTACCGCAAAGAAAAAGTGGCTCTGAAGGAAATCGTCACCGGGGAAATGTCCTGGCAACGTGTTGCGTTCGTTTTGAAACTGTTTCTCTAAAAATAATCGTGAAAGTGCTTGTAAATGAGCGAAAGAAGGTCCGACAGTAACTGGAAGAATCTAGTACACCAGAAGGCAAAGTTATCGGACGATAAGTTAGAAGAAGGAATAACACAGCTCGATGCTCGCGAAGTCTCGCGGGAATGTTGTATCGAATATCAGTTAGCCATCTGTGGTGAAACGATAATCTGATCGCAATTTCCGGGAAAAATATTAAACGTATCGCGGTGTGACTCGCGGATACAGGATATTTTATATATCCGCGGCATCGCTATTCGATCCATGACGAGGATCTCTTTGAGGATAAAAGAAAATTCCTGGAACGTCGTTCGTCGATTATCGGTTGATTTTCGATCGAGCCGTCGTCGTGGAAATAAAACCGGGACGTAATATAGAGATGCCATTGCGGCTGTTGGAATCGGGCTGTAAAAGACGAAGAAAGATAGCGATGGACGACATAAACGCGTTGCTTGCTTGCTATAGCGGCGGCATTATCTACGCGGACCGTTTAAGGCCGTTATATAAAACGCGTATTCATATTTCTTCCTGTGGGAACCGCAGCCACAACGCGATATACGATTCCCTATATAAATTCCCGTAAACGGTTTTACAGCCCTCTCTTAAAAGCTTGTTCTTGTAGCCGGACGTCACCGAACATCCGAGCAGATTGTTAAATCGTCGACTTTCAGCTCGTAATGAACTCTGAAATTTTCTAACGAGCGATCGCACATGTATATTCTGTTACTTCTGTAATTGCGATTCCCGGCGATTCTCGTTACTCGAGATCATTAGTGTTTCCTTCCTACTTGCCAAATTATCGCGTTCATCGATCGCAGACTTTTATTTACGAGCGGACGTGATAGGCGAGCCTAATTTGTCATCGACCGTGCCTCCGTCGTAAATTCGGCAATCTGGACCAGTAGCTCCCAGAGGTAAACTCGAAACACGACGCGGGGGTGATTGCGAGGAAAATGGATTAATTCTAATTAGCCAATCTCCTTGATTCCCGTCGTCGTAACATTTATCCTAACCAATAACATCGAGCATGTCTATTGTGACGGGATTTGAAAGGAGAAGGTAATGGGGAAGAAGTCCCAGTTAGAGAATGGTCAAAAGTTACAGTTGTTTGCAAGTTTTGCCTACCAACGGATGTCTCGGGTGTCGGTTGAAAAGCACAGAGCCAGACATGGAGCGAACAACGAGGAAACGATATGGCTGCGGGGCAAAGTTTTTCAACTTGACGGCCACAAGCGAAGACTATACTATCGAAAAGATCAACGAATGAAAGAATGCAACATATATTTGTCCGTACAGCAGCACAGAAACCGTGTGTTGCCCTCGAGCTGCTTTCGAAAGTTACCGCTGGCAGAGCGGCTCCGTAAACAGAGGCTAAAAGGTTCGAGAGAAATACGCTGAAAAGGAGTGGCTTCGGCTGCACGTTAAACCAAGAAATACAGAGTGTGCCAAAACGAGTACAACACGAAATGAGGTGATTCTCTATCGAACGACAGCTTTGGATCGCAGCATAAATCTACCTCTCTTCTACAAATCTACTCGAAGTTCCTTAAAAAATATACCTTCAATGCCTCCTGTTTTTGAAAATATTTTTGGAGCCGGAAATTGGGAACAAGTCGTTTTCTCTCGAGTTAACATTAATCTTCTGCGCTCAAAAAATTCATCATGCAGCTTCATACAATATAGTGGAACATAATGGCAATAATAATTAAAAAAGTGTAAAGCATGCAACAGCAAAAATACCCTCTGCAAAGGGTTAATACTTCGTTTAAGCATGTGGTATTTAACGATAACTATTCGCGAAAACGCTATTAAAAGTCCGCAATAATTCGTGAGAGCACCTTCCTATTTAATTGGAAAGCTGACCACATTTGAAAGCCGATTCGAAGAGACGTAAAGCACACAGTCGGATCCTGGTAACGCTATACTCAAAAGCGGTATAAATACGTATGTGGTCAGACATTGGAACGGTAGAACATTACTCGGCTCGAAGTAGAATCAGAGCACGGTTAGCTACACTCGTCAGTAAAATACAGTTGACTCACAGATTTAGTACCTCAAAGATAATTTCAAAGCTGTTAAGAGAGTAGGTGACATCGATTAAATAAATCATCTCGGATTATGGGTTAAAGTAATTTGAAATAGTGCTGTGACCCGTTTGGATTTGGCGAAGGGGCATTCGAGCAAAAGCAACGGCAGAATCAATCTTTATTTTCCGTGCATCTTCTCCGAGGGTTCTGCGTGAAACCCCCATTGTATTTGCAGCTGCAGCCAGAAACACGTACAATGGTTTGCAGGCGGGTGTATCTACTCCGAGCTGAGTGGGTTAGGTAGCGAGAGATGTTGAAACCACCGCAGTTCCAACGCGATACACCCGGGCTTACATTCGCACACAGCCACAACGTACGAGAGAGCGAATGGCACGCGGTCGAAAGAAAACTCGATCGTTGATCGGAATGTACCGCCATTAGCGCTAACTGCTGATTAACCTTCTATCTGTCCTCTCGACAGGACCTTTGGACCATTTTTCTCCAACAAGAGATCCTTCGAGTAAGCGGATTCGTCTCGTAACGAAGCTCGCTTAGCTCGCGAAATAATCCGCCAGGATAACGTTACCCGGAGTTTACAATCCGACAGTCATTTCTGTAGTCTGACATTAAGTTTGAGATTGCGGTTCTTTATGAAATTACGGAACTCTTCTCTCGACGCAACGAGGGCAGAGTTGAAGGATTTGCGACCGGGAAATTCCTTGTATAACGATCTCTTCTACACTTTCGTTTCGGAGCATCCAGTTTGTTCGCGCTGATTTTCGGTTTGTGGAAACGCGCGAGAGGCATTCCATTTGGCCACGAAGTAGATGTCTTTCAGCGTGGCTGTTTTTAACGAGACAAAGGAACGTTTATTCGCCAGCACCGGAACCTGGTGTCTTCTTACGAATTACTTTCGCGTCGAGAATCGATTTCCAATCGCCCGCGGACAGAATCTCCGCTGTTGACTCGGCACGAACGGCCAGATAAGATGGGACAGTCGAAGAGGAAAGAACACAAGAAGGAAGATAGGAAGATTTGCCGAGTTGGACGGTGGAAAATGGACGGGGCCAGCCTAAGGCACTCTCCAGTTGGTAAATATTCCAAGATCTTTCTTCGACTCGGCTCTTCGAGGAAGAACATTGGCGAGTTGTACATGCGATGACGCGAAACGATTGGGTCTTTCCATAATCCGCTGACCACGGGGCGAAACGTTTTCGCGGAGAACATTGATGAAAAACATCAAAGCGGCAAATAAAAGTTTACGATGCGAAAAAAGAAATTTTCTTTTGAAGTTTCCTGGTTAGTTACAGCTGTTTCTTACCCTTGATAATTGCTGTGCAAGTTAGCCCCGTTAATCCATTAGAAGAATTGAAGCTCACGTTACCGCGAGGAACCGTCGGAGATCCACTTTTGTTGGACTCTTTGATCGTCAAGTCACTTTGTCGATTTTCCACTTTGCGAGTCCGCAAAGCATCCGTATCTCTTTTCCTCGCTGTATTCCTTTTTCTGCGCCGTCTCACCGTCATCTTATCTGGCTCGTCTTGAATCTACGGACTGGTCTTCTTGAAATCGAAGTGGAGCGCCGTAGTGGATGAAAGGAATCCTGGCCACGCAATCGAGCCTCTCAATACATAAAATTGAAATGGATAGCCGTTACTTTGTACGGTTTACGGATGTCATCGTTGCAAACGTACTCTGTTTGCCACTGATTTTATACGAAGTCAATTCGAATGTCAGCAAGAAATTTATATGTCTCATTATATTCCATTGAAATCATCTATTATATTTGCGAAGGAGGTATTCTATTACTCTACGATCCCACCATTAAAACGAAAGAAATCCTTCTTCAGAGGAATTTGTAGCATCGACTTTTTTTAACGAGTCGGATAACGTTCGAACTCGAAAATTCCGATATTTTTAAAATGTTTTTTATCAAGGTGTACCTTTGACAAGGAGTATCGCGAGTGAAAGCACGTAAAAAGAGACATTGACAAAAGAGAATAAAATTAAATGGCAAGCTTTGAACCGATTAAAGTAAATATTTTAAGTCTTTCTCTCCCGCCGAAAGGTAATCTTTTTAACGATACCTCGGCTTATCGTTTCCATTCGTCGTCCGGCTGTTAATTAAAAACCATCTGCTTTCGTTCAACGAATATCCCCGTAGTTTCGCTTTTATGCACGCGATACGAGCTAATCAACGAAGTAAAATGTTCCGACGGAATATCAACACCGAGAGTCAAGAACGAACTTCGTGCTCCGCGGAAATTTGTTTAGGTGAACGGCTGCATCGTAGAAAGCAAACGAATGGCTCGCGATAGTCGTAGAACGCGAAACAATCGCGAACCGTGGGATCGATCGGACCGGCAACGATTTTTAAAAAATGCACGAGTGCAATCTGTGTAATGGATTCCAACATTCGGCCGTGCGCGTTCGCGCAAATACCGTAACTGAAAGAAGAAATATTTGTTTTAAAGGTAATCCAATGTTGGTCGCGAAATTCATTCGATAGAATTACCGTGGGCTAGATACCCGTTAAAAACCAATTTTTATGCAAGAATGCTTTCGATAAATATCAATCTCCGCGAGCATATGGTTGCCGATACAGCTGTTCAGAAGGCAAATAAAACGGGGGTATCAATTTTGTGTGTAATATCGAACAAGTTGCAATTTTCGGTCGAAAGAAGTTTCGATTCGATTGGGCTATAAATGGAGCGGCGTCGAAACCGCCGCTATTATTAAAAGCGACAGGCAGCACTTACGTGAATCACGATTATGTCACCAATAATATCGAACTTCCCTGGATATTGATAGTGACAAGCTTCTTCCCCCGCTTCGGATCGATGTTGCCGAGCGTTAAAATCGAATAAATCCAAGATCAGATTACAACCTAAGACTTGCAAATAACGTAGAAGTATCATCTCGGTCAGAAGTACACAAAATTTGTACTCTCGTAGCAATCACATGCGAATAATCTATGTAATAGTTAACGACTGTATTGTGAACTTTCTGTTCTAAATATTTGTATCGTTCAGTATCAAAAATGGAATACATTTACAAACTCCGTGAACTTAAATCATCTTTCAAACGCCATCAATTTCCGCGCAAAAATGCCACGAAAGGAGGGTGAAATTCGAGGCATCTCGTTAAAGGAGATCGTTTACCTTCGGCATAAGTCGATCGTTATTAATGATGGCGGGAGATTCATTGGATTCTTCAGCTGGCAGACACCTGCAACTTGGTAGTCGGATTGTACAGAGGATTTCGCAAACCGCCCCATTGGCGCTGTCAGTGAAGCATGCTGCTGACCCACGTATCGACCACCAGAGGCTTCCCCGAACCCCGCCTCGGTGAGGGAAATAGGGGTTGGAGGAGGGTAGATTTCTGCACAAGACACGGTTCTCTGCACACGCTCCACCCTGCCCGATTCTCGACACCGATATTCCTACGTCCTTGCTCGTCTCTCGCCTGTTTACATCGTTCTTCTCGCGACGCTGATACCACCTATCTGTCTACGAGGACGTAAACTACCGGTCCATAGAGTCTTTTCGCTCGTTCCCGCGTTTGTTCGTTCCTTTCTTGAATTATCCTCCGGCTGTTTTCCCTCGGCTGGTCCCTTGACTCGCATAGCTTAGCCAACGATGGCTACGGCACTTCCGGTCGATAAAAAACGCTCTGCTGTCCCCCGGTTCTTCGTGAAATATGCTGGAACAAATTTTTTTTCAGACTAAAAATATATTGTACGTAGACGACGCGGAGGATGTAGAATATTCTCGTAGGTAATATATGCATGTATAATTAATCGTATCGCGCGATCGAGCATCGTAACACGAGTGTTAGATAAATTTCATGGCACGTCTGCTTTGTGAACGAAATCTTGCGTGGCGCGAAGCTCGCGAATCTGTTACTGTCAGCCTTTACTTTAGTACGATAAATTCCAAAACGCGCTGCCAGTGACAGACCGCGAAATAAAACGTTTCTGTTGGCAACTTTTTCGAAAAAGAATCCGTGTGCCTGAGGACGCTCGTCCATTTGACAGAACCAAAAAGGCGGGCCAGATTTTAAAGGAATACTTCAGATAGCCGCGTGGATGTTCAATTAAAACGTGATAAAATCACTGATACTTGATGCGGGAGTACATGCAACGATTAATTTCGCTCGTTTTACATTTGATCAATTGTCGTAAGCAAACCGATTAATTTGCTAAATCGGTCGGTTTAATTAGTCGTTTCATCGTTCCGTTTCGTATCGCCGCGTTACTTGCATCGGCCTGTTTTCATTAATTAAGCGTATTTCCCGGCATATACGATCGCTTTCGAACGATAATTCTAAAGGGCAATGAAACAAATGAAGGGTTTCACGCGTTGACTCAACACGCTATGAAAAAATCTGATCACAGGGAAATCGATAAAATATTAACGACAATTCTCCAATAATTTTCCTTGTAATTTTCTTTAGAGAATGTTCCCTGGGACTAATTTTGCATAACACGAATGAAAGTATTTTTAACGAGGGTTGCAGAGGGACACTTTACGCCCGACGAAGTCCTTCCTGTTTACGAAACGCCTATTCTTTCGGATGTCGATTAAACGTGGACGGCGGATAATCAGAACGATAATTACCAGCAAGGGAAACACGAGAGCACCGAGCAGTTTCATGCTCGCGATAAAATTAAAGGTCTGGCCGGAAGTGCAAGTTCTCGCTCGTCCCAGTTTATTCAGTCTCCGTCCACGAAGCAAATCACGACGTAATAACACGAAAAGGGGAGCTCATCTCGCATATTTCCGTCTCATCCTAGATTCTTCCCCGGGATCTTCAGGATACAGCAGGAACTCCATTAAACGATTACATCGTTAAAATTTTCATGGAATTCGTACATACATATACATTTGATTACCGCGAGACGAGCGTCGACGCGAAAATTACTCGGCTACATGTGCAAAGAGTAATTTATGTTATGTATTCAGAGACACAGCGTTTCGCGAACGATTAAAATTATTCAAATTCAAGTACATATATGGAAGATATTTTGTAACACATGCGATATGGTACGTCGTGTTACATCAGAGTATTATTTCATTTTTCTAAAGCAGTATCGATATAACTTTGTTCTGCAAAATTCCTTCAAGTGATCTTGTAACGGGTCAGCGCCTAGCGCACGCTTTTCGTAAGCGCAGCGGCAACTCGCGCGATGCCCAGTTTCTCAAGGTGCTTTCTCGCAAATCAACGCGCAGCGAAAGCGTATATAGGGCAGGGTGTCACTTCCCGTCGGGTAGTTTCTGCGTGAAGTCCCTTAACGCAAGTGGAACTATCCTAGCAGATGTGAACTGCACCCAACATCTTTTTATTCCACGTTAATTGTGGGAGGTGAGTACAGCTCTTTTGTTGCAAGAATCGTGTCAGTTCCTACACATTCACCGGATTAAGTAGTGTAGAAAACCATAGTATAAGCGTATAGTATCTCTTTAGTTGTAAGGTATACGTTTAAGTTATATTAAGTAGTTTAAGAATTATGCCTAAGTTATAGTTTAAGATTCTAGAGATTAAGTTACCTCTTTAGTTGTAAGGTATAAATTTATGTTAAGTTAAGTAGTTTAAGAATTAGACCTAAGTTGTGTTAGTTTAAGATTCCTAGATATTAAGTTTTTGTGGAGTCCTGTAAAGTTGTGTATAGTTTTACTATTAAGGTTAGGTTTATAGAACGTCCGTGAAAAGTCCTATAATTAGTTAGTAAGTACCGGCACAGATGTCCAATTAGAGTCGGACCTCCCAAAGTTTTAACGGTACCCCCTACACAAAGTTCTCCAACCTTACAAGGTGGATGCGTTAGGAAGGAATTAACGTATCCGACTATATCACGAACGTACGTTCAGAACGAGCTGAGTAATTACGGCGCAACAAATTGAAGACTGATTAACGGTCGACTGGTGCTGACAATCGTTTCACGAGGCAGACAAGTGGGTGCTCACTGCGACAACCAAGCTGCAATTCATCCGAGTATCGAACCTCGATACTTCCGTCGCTCGAGCGCCACGTCAAGAAGCTGAATCGAGAAATAAGACACTCGAGACGGTCATGGTTGTGTTAAAGCCGTTTCATATTATCGCTATCTACGTACACGGTTCCATCGATTCAGTTACCCTGGGAGGAACGAGTGTTTTACTTTCAACTTTCAGTCGTATAACATTGCTATCAGACGAAAGTAATAGATATGTGGAAGTATTCCAATTATAATATCCCATACGGGTCGCGGAGCTGGTAAATGGTGGACTGTTTGCTCGTTCAAAGCAACAGATACGCGTATTAATCGAAATGTATTTAGTAAACTCGTTTACCGGCGTCATTTCCATATAAACTAGATATCCGTGCCACTGCACAGCAGTCGCAATAACAAAGTTTTCCGCGCATTAACCGCGTTAATGATTTCGTGAGATCAATTCGTTTGTCGTTACCGCGTTAGTCGAGCTAGAGGCGGTACGCCTGTCCGTGACACTAGCAATCATTTAACGCTTGCTCGCTTCTCCCTTTGATTTACTTACGCGTTGATAAACGGGTCGCGTTTCTGTTTACCGATCTTAACGCGATGTTGGCTTTTTTGGTACGAAGATCACGCACGTTCGTTAGGTCTCTGGGTCAATGTCGTTTCCTGACAATCTTCTGTACGTGCTTTCGCACCGGGACTGTGGTAATCTCTCAGAATGTAATAACATTGTGACCCAAAGAAACAAAGACCTTGTGTTATTTGAGAGGCTTAAGCAAGTTGAACGGCGTGTCTGAAATGCTTGGTATTCGCCATATTGTGTCGCCTGCCTCTCGTCGCCAAACTTCCTTTGGATTATGGTATATTCAATTCAATTGTCCTAGTCGTAGGGTAAACTTCTTGTAAATGTAACGTGTCTAGAAAATATACCGTATTTACTGCGCATCGGGTGAATCTTGAGCGACGCTTAGGAAAATGCATCCACGATTAACTGGAAATTGAGATTTAACGAGAAAAATCCGCGCTTCGTTTTTCCTGTCGACTTCTTCTTTTTCCCAACTCCTGGCGAGGTAAGGGTTCTCGAGGCGAACAATAGTAGCTTGGCGTAAGTAAATTTACGAGAAGTTTTCTTCGAAACCGTGGCAACGGTGCTCAGCCGTGGTTCGCGTGCAAATGCGTCGTGTCTGAGAGTCTCCCTGGAGAAAGCAAACCCCGAAGAAGGATACCGGCTTTCGTTGAGGAGTACACGAATCCGTTCTTCGTTTTCCAGCGAGGTCCACCCAGGGGAGTTTAGTAAACGCGGTCGGATTATCCGTTGCTTGCAACCGGCTCGAACGAGAATCGAAGAAAGAGGAAGAGAGGGGAATACTTGAGGGCACAGCTACTCCAGACGGTTAGCAAGAAATTAATTCTCGTTTAATGTAGTCCCTGGTTAGCATTGCAAATCTCTTCGGGGCCACAGCTCTCTCACGGCTTTTCCCGCTTTTCCTTCGAGTTCTCCCTCGTTTCCTTTTCGTCTGCCTGTCTGTCTATTTAACCGTAGGTCTGTCTGTTCGTGCCAGTACTTCGCCTACAACCTCCATCTTCTTTTCCGCGTATTAGGCAAATTTCGTTGAATCCACGACCGGTTCCTGTTTCCCCGGCTTCGACCACCAAGTTTCTGGCCTGTTTAGAGATTAAGGCTGTTGCTTTTCGATGTTTAGGTTACTTAAAGCCCGAGATGGAAGAAAGTATTTTTCTTGCATCTACAATGAATTCTATTTCCAACCGTGTAACAAATAATAGTAACGGAAAAGAAAAGCCGAGTATTCGTGCTATAAGAAGATAGATGATTCGGTTCGTGCGACGATTGCAACGGAGGTGGATTTGAGAATGAAGGATTGGAAGATGTGACTGAAACTGAGAACGGTAGCATCAAAGAAACAGGAGAAAACGTGAAAGACAAAAACATTGACAAACCAAGAAGATGTTGAAACTCGGGATAGGCTGATTTATTGCGCTGGCTTTAACTATCACGGTCAAAATAATTGAAATACAAAACCTTGCTTGCGTTTTCCAATATTTATTTAATTAAAAACGTTGAATTCGATCCAGGAATACATTATCTTTTTTACTTTTATTATTTTAGCAGTGTTCTGGAAATGCGGGGAAAAATTCGTCTTCTATGAAAATTTGTTAATTGCATTAACAATCAACAAATCAGATGAAAGGGATTCCTGCAAGTGTTACTAAAAACAGCACTGATTCTCAATACTCCGACTTGTTTGTTTATTTAACATTTTTCTTTATATATCAATTAAATTCACGGGTAAATTCGAATGTTGAATTTCTCATCGAATGCAATAAGTATTGGGAAACGGAGGCGCTGTTTTCGTGTTTTGTTACATCAATCGACTTCCATCGCAGAAACAGTTTTTTTCGCATCAATATTGTTCCAGTGTCTTACCGAGAAACAATGAATCAATGTATTACCGAGTAAAACCCTCTTCGTTTTAATTAAAATTTGAGTGGGATTTAGTAGGATTGCAAGTGAATGGTAACAACCGATTTTCGCTCAATTCCAGAAATGAGCTTTACAATTAATTTTGCAGTGAAATGTACGGACGTTCGAAAATAATCTCGAATGCATTCATAATATTCCTGTTTTGGCGAAATAATACATAAGCATCATTACGTTTGTTAATACGGTTTTATGAAATAGCTTACTGCATTATTGGAACATCTGTGATTGTCGCGTGTCTTTAACCGACTACCCACCAATTACATTCCGTGTATATGTACCGTCAAGCGCATACTGGTTATGCAAATTTTCTATAAAATCGGGCTCCCACGAGTATTCGGGCTAAGCAGTATTACCGTTCGAATTTCAACGACGCACTCTATGCAAACCGTCGATAGTATTTTTACGAATCGAAATGCTGGGGAATTAATCACTTCCATCGAGCGCGCGATATCAATTCAATCTCGCATAAAATCATTTCGGCCATCATTTTCGGCCGTCTACGTTTTATTGACAATTGGTATCGGCGAATTATACGTCAGGCAACGCTACACAACCGGGAACAAAGCGAACCGATGAGAATGGGAATAAAAAGATATTTTATCAAACGACACAATCGAACGAACGCCCGAGTAAATTTCTTTGACTTCTTTTTTTTCTGTATTTCACGAAGCTGCAATGGGTTATAAGAGCGCAAAAAAGTGCTCGTAAATCTCCCCCTTGTTTAAGACCCATGACGAAATATATTCCGAACCGGATGATCCGAAGGATTAATCTAACACCTTCGCGTATTTACGAGAATCTCGGTCGTTCTCTGTTTCCACCGTCGATAAATTATACGATTGCTCAAATTAGATCGTCGCGTCGCGTAGATTCGCATGAATGTCCAGAGAAGGAAATGGAAATTGAGATTACCGATTCCAATGGTGAATTCACGCGATTTCGCCAGACGGAGTCAAGGTATTTATGTGACTGGACGTCACCTATTTATGTGGTTTGCCTGGAAAGTAATAGCTGGCAGTCTCTGTGCGCGCAACGGCTCTGAATTCGAGCGATTCCGTCGTTTGTGCGGAACAGCGCGCCGGAATAGATAATAGTCACGATCAACGAGACGAATCGGCCTGGATCACGCTTCGAGACGGATTTGCTTCGGTGAACTACCATTAGGCATTATTTAAAGATCGAATGCATCGAAATAATCGGATACTCTTCACGCTTTTTGCCTCCATAAGTATCTTTCGCAAATAATTCAACTCATCACGTTTTTTCTAACCCCTTTGTGCGACCAAAACAGATTGCTCTCGTTATTTATCGTTAACTCCATATTAATATTCAAAGTACAGTTCGCGGTACGTTTTTGAGATGCGTCAAGCGGGGCACGAATTGAATACCCAGACCGTGAAAAACGGAGTTTCAGAGCGGACGCATAATGCAGCGGGTCTAAACTTTTATCAATGCATAGCGGAGCAGCGGATCCCGTCGTTTGTCAGAACGAACAAAGCACGTAAATTAAAAGCCTTAATCGTACTCTTGCAGGCTGTTTCCGCGACTACGAGGAAAAAAACTGGGTAATATGCATACGTGCTTCGCGATAAGACAGACATACACAGAGGATATATTTAACCCTTCCCTCGTGGTGTTCTTTGCGCGATAATCGTGAAAAGACTGCAAGAAATTAACAAATCAGTTTATAACGTTTTACCGTGTTCTCTGCAGTACACAATGTTATTAGAGGTTTTTTAAATCTGCCATTGATTCTACGGTTGTTTGAGTAAGTACATTACAGGATATGTCCAAAAGGACGATTAAAATTAAATCCGCTGCCGGTACAACTTGGAATTTCTGTGTAAATCTCCACTTGGGAACTTGGACTATGCCGAGATATTCTCGAAGCATATAGGAAAGGCGATGAAAGGGACTTCTCTGTTCCGAGAACTTCGAACATACTCTCTCACTGGTCCTTCCGGTACACAATCCTACCGATCCGTCAGCTGGACGAGAGGCAGATTGCTTCCAGAAAAATTGAGAAAATAGATATACGAAAACCATCGAGCGAACACGTGCGATCGAACGATTCCGCATACAAAGTAGTCGCAACGATTGAGCCTCGTGCATCTTCGCGTGAAGAGAAATCAAACGCATCTGCATTTTATTGTTCACGTTGAAGAATTTATCGGCAGACGAGCGCTTCGAGTTAACAACGGAAACCGCACGGAGATAAGTTTCGAGCACGGTTTCAAGAGTGGCCCATTTAAAGACCGCGACATAATTAATAGACGCTCGCAATTATCGCGTTTAGTCAGCTAATTTCGACCTGGGGTTCGCGCTAGAGTGCAACATCGAACGTAGGACGAACAGAGGCTGGATCGACCGCGTAACGTTAAGTGGCATCTGGTCAGTGCATCGAATTGATACACTCCTACTGGAGAGTCTCTGACGTATGCACACGTGCAATTTATGTACATACGAAATTATGACGATGTCGTGTATCAAATGGATTCAAAATCATCGTATCGACATAAAAGCTTCAAGAAAATTGCTACGTAATCGCACGACTCGCTATAAAAAGTAGGCTTCGCAGTTTGTTTACAACTTTCATTCACGATCCAGTGAGATCTTTGTTAGCTGCAAAGGGTAATCGTTACAAAATACTCGATCGATACGAAAACAAGCGGGCAAGGATATTTTTACATCGCAAATTCTCATACAACGACAAGGGGTTACGGCTTCTGTCGCGTGTTAACCACGCTCACACCAGCTCTCTCGTGGTATTTATAAATCGAGGCGCGAATCGATATAACAAAAGAAGTATGCATGTCCGCGCTTGCTTTTGTACACGGGATATCGCGTCTAGAATATTTTTACCCGGCCAGTAATTATAGACATAATGTTTTTTCTACCCTACTAATAATCACGATGAATAGAAACCTCGGTAAAGGTCGTGCGTCGCATGTATCGAACAGAACGCTTTTCCGCGGTCGAGTAACAGAAACGCCGTTTCACGATACGCCTCGTGTCGCGCGAAACTTTTACGATCTTCATTTATGGAGAGGGGCGGAGTATCGCGAGAAAGTTCAAGGGGCGGTTGATAAGTTCATCAAGACGTTTGTTCCTGCGTGAAACGCGCTTCGTTAAAGCTTTCGGCCTGTATCGTTTTATTTTTCACGGCAGCGGTGGAACAGGATAAAGGGAAATTTGCGTGAAAATATTGGAACTTGCGACCAGTTCAATCCACCATACACGGTATTATTGATCTACGTTAACGCGATAATTACTCCAACTTCCTCGGCAATATATACCCAGTAGCAGCTGCGGCACCTTCGAGAAAATTAAATCTCGTAATTTAGCCGGGGTAATGAACGCCTTCAAAGATACGGCTCATTGAACGCTACGTTCACTGTCCATTTACACTTTGATGGACACGGATATTAAACATACTTTTGGAAGTTCCAGTGTCGCAGTAATTTCGTACAATCGATGATAAATTTTTTAAAATTCATGATTTTCGAGGTTCATTTTTTCAAAGGAGTTTATATTGTCACTTTTTTTAACACGCTGCAAGATTTTAAATGATCAGGGAAATCAAGATGACCCTGTTGAGACCTACAAATCACGATGCAGAAAAATGGGTCATGGAAAAGCGTACCATCGATTCTGTACGCGCTTGGTGTCGGGAGTCGCGACGGTATTTCTGCTGCGAGTATTAGCCGTATGGTCAGCGAACAATCCAAGAGTCGATCCTGCATCAAATTCGCAATCAGGAATGAGAGCTAGAGGTTAGCCGATTACTGCATCCCCAGCGACGGTCGTCTCCCTGCAGGCGTCTCGTCTTCGCCGATAACCCGATTAATTCATTAGCGATAGATGCTGATTACGTCGTTGCGTGTAATATCCATTGTATGTCCTCGTGTTATCGACTCCTCGACACCAAGATATCGGCAACCACGATCGATTCTATGGATCAAGGCGCGTCTCGGACGAACAAAGGATCCGAATGCATTAGAATCTCAATGAGTCTTTGCCCCGATGAATGGGAACGGGGGTGAATTCTCATTTTACATCGCGCAAGGATGTCAATTCGTTCGTATAATAGAAAGACGAGTGAGATGGAAAATTAAAGATCGTTCCTAATCGTGGAAACATAGAATTTTACGGGCCCTATGAATAAGTTTATCTTAACGAAGAACGGGTAAGAAAATCGCTTCGAGTAGGTCCTCGAAGTGTGTACCTTTTTACTCGCGGTCCTCGAGGGTGTGTCAACTTGTCGAGATTGATTACTGACCATGAACTCTTTCGGGTGCAAAAACGAAAGTTGTACTAACAATAAGGAAGATCGTTTCCGATCAGCGTGACCTGGAATGCCTAGAATCATTAAGTCGATCTTTCGCGCAGACTGAAAGCGGGGTTTTATATTTTGCTTGTAATCGGCCATCGCGTTGTACTTGTTATTACAACGGCGTTTACCGTTGAAAATTGGTCCCGATTCGTCATCGTTCACCAGCCCATTAACATGAAAACTCGATTAACTGTAGAGTGGCAGCTATCAAATGGCGCGTGCACTGCAAATATCGTGTACCACACTCCTCTGTTCCATCGAGCATATTTTACAGTGCTTCATCATTCATTACCCGTTTCGAGACTCCTAATGACACAAACTTAATCCGTGTTTCGAAGGAAACGTTAATCATTGAGTCATCAAATTTTTAAGTACACTTTGTTATATCAAACCGATATGCAGATTAAACTGTTTTAAATGCTTTTATTAGGTAAATTTTTACCAGTAAATTTTCTGCACGTTTGCGACTTATAATCTATCGATTATGGTGTAACGGCAATATACAATACCAGTTTATCGTTATCACGGGAACCATTATGATTATTCAGCGAAATATATAGGCGTCGAATCAGGTACACGCTGATAACAAACGAATAGAGAAATTTTCAACGTGCACACAAATACCTAGCCACACGCACACAGGTACCGGTGAAACAATACCGATCGAAGGAAATTCAGTGAACCGTGGACCCGTTCCACGTCCGCAGTCCAACGGACTGTTTACGATTATAACCTGGTGAGCGAATTTCGGTTTAATAGTCGCGCCTACAACCGGCACACCATGATGAACGATCCCTCGCGAATCGGCTATAAATGAGATTTGATTATTTCTCTCGCTTGTTGTCGCGGAGGCTCGTCGATCATCGCAACAGCCATCCCGTTTATCAGCGATCGTTATAATAATTATACGTATCGAGAAACCGATTGTCTCTAACGATTTCCTGCATTTAACCCTTCGTTGTGACGTTTATACTGTAATACTCATCAATCAATCCCTGATAAATTCTTTCCTCGTCGTTTTACCAACGAATAATTTTACTCGAATGAAACGTTTTAAACGAAAGACCTGGAGTAAATTCGTAAATTTCTAAGCAGATCGACGATATGCCACGGGAAAAGGAGAATATCGATCCCGGAATCGAGAGCCGTCCACAATTTTCTCGGATAATCAGCTGCACTGGCATGCAAGCATTTCTTTCAGTGAAAAAGCGATCTAGATAATTCCAGGAAAAAGTACAACGACCGTCTGAAAACTTAATCGGCGGATACCCGTAGCGAGGACTTAAGCGAGAGATTAGGATTCCGTAAGTGATAAGCTTAGCCGAGGGAGACGACCAAAGGCGATAAAGGCTAGCTACTTATTTTTCGAAGTAACAGTGATCCGACTACTTGGAAGGCGTTACTGTGGCCATTATTAAGCTGAATTGCGGCCATCTATCAAACGCAGCCTGGGCTATTGTAATTTGCGAGTAGCCGTGATATACTGCCATGCTAGCTATCAGCACGTCGTTACATCTTTCCCTGGGAAAGTGACTTTTTCCTTCCTGCTTTACACGCTTCCATAGAACGTGTCCATCGATTCCATTTTCGAGCATGTATGGTTTATTCCCACACGAGAACACTGGACAAGTTTTATTTCAATAACTTGTATCTGCAGAAAGAACTGAAATTTCAAAGTCCCAAATTTTGAAAGACCCATATTTTCGATAGAGGTGGATTTACTCCCAAAAATTACGTCTCTGGTATACGGCCTGTATCGCATAACGGAGAACACCGAAATGCACTTCAGAATCAATTCCATGGACTAATAGCGGCCTATAGTGTGGTATACGCAATCTTCCCAGTGATAATTCAATTAACGCAGTTCCAAGGATTGTCGACGCCGCTGTCGGCACAGATATATAGGAGGGCGAATTATGGTCCCACGGCAGAAAGTACCGATCGTTCGGTATAATGGGAATTTAATGGCCGTATGAAATCCTGTAAATACGGGGTTCTCGACGCATCGGGTCCCCGTTGCCTGTCCGCATCGTTTGTCCGCCGCTACTTGTCGCTGTCCGCTCCTCGTTTATTTATTTTCCGTTCACGATGCACGCTCTTAATTGGACATGCGTGAGTCTCACAGTTTAATCAGACGCCTCTTGGATCATCCGTCGGGGCAAAATGGCCGGCTGAAATTGTATGTACGTGCTCGTTACACGAGAATTTGTCCGTTGCCGTACCCTCGGCACAAAGGGATGCTTTGAGTTTCGCTTTTTTCCTTTCGTTCTCTCTCCGTCGAACGCGAGGCTTGTTAGTCCGGCGCTGTTAAGAAAAGACACGACGGAAAAAGCGGTGAACGGGGTAGACGAGTTGAAGGTTGGAAATGAGCTTCAATATTACGCGATGATAGGGTAATTTTGTTGAGTTGAAAATTTCAAACGGTAACGAGATATTTATTACGTTGCAAATTACGCTTCTCCTACGAACTATGTTTTTGAGGACGTGTCCAGGTCCCTCGTTTAACCTGTAATTGGCACGATGGCGTTTATTATTTTACTAGGAAGTTACATTGAAAAACTGGGGTAAGTACAGGTTAATTATTCCATCCAGTGGACCTGTTGAATTCTTTCGATGAACGCTGATTTCAATCTTGTCTCACTTTGAACATCGAGAGGGCGTCATGGGATCTCGGCGACGACCGTCTCGGATCAGTCAGATTTTCCACGGCGATTTTTTTTCCAACGCCGCCATCATGGTACACCGTGGAAACGATCCGTGTAATTTCCGGGTAACTTAGTGGAAAGCGCTGTCGACGACCAACGCCGGTGATTTATACGCGTTTAGCGACCAATGACGCGAAAAGATTACACGGTCGGGCGAGCAGGCGAGCGGACTCGCGCGCGACCGATTAGCAAACGGACGCGTGCGCTTGCATACGCAGCGCAATTTTCTCTCTTGCCTAATGGCCCATAACCTTTGATTGGGCCGTGTTTACATGGCGTTTTAAACGACCCGTCCTCTCTTCCACACTCGCCACCGCGTTTTGTCCCGCTAACGAGCTGCCTCGACGATCTCGGGAGGATAAAGCGGTCGTAACTCGTCTTGACGGTCCACCGTGTTCCGCCTTCGAAAATTGCCGAATTTACGTCGAATTTTCTTATCGCAATAACATGTTTTATCAATATCAAAATCAGCAAAGTTACGTTCTTCTTAAAAAAAAAACGAATATTAGTTTGAAGTGAAAATCTCCACTAAAATTCATTAGTGAACGTAATGGATAAACTCAGTCGAATCTTCTGCGGGACATTAATCCTTTTGTTTAATCTTTAGACACTTTTCTCCAATGGGGATGCGTTAATTACAAAGAGGGCTTTCGAGAAGATTAATGGTTTACGGAGTATCGTTATGTCAGAAACGGACACTAGTTTTCTAAATAACGGTTCTTCCATTTTCCTTGTCAGAGCTTTAACGAAGCAACGGAATTTTTTCCGGCCCTTGAATTATCATTTCGCAACGATGCGCCGAGGGAACAAACAGAACCATAATTTTCAGCGAGCATTTTCGAAACTTTTGTCCGCCTTCGTGGTATCGTTTGTAACGTGAGCCTCCGTCGGATCTGGCCACTATATCAACTTTACCGTCTTGCAATACGGCCGCCATCCATTCCACCGGAAGATTCGTACCTACTACGCGCTCTCTTCTCGAGCGTTTCGCTGGGGAACGATTAAACGCAATGATTTATACGCTTCGTTTATTCGTTAACGTTTTCTACGGGCGGAAGCGAGTTAAGCTCGTTGTGCCGCGAAAACGACAGAAATATAGCCGCTTTGCGGACTTACTTCATCGTACGAAATGATCTCTCAATAGCTAAGTTCACCGTCTTCCTCGTTCAACTGACTGATGAAACGCTTGGGGGATTCGGTGAGAAAGCATTTAATTATCCGCGTACAGCTTCAGCGAATGAACGGATCTTAACGTGGTATTGAAGCGAGCATTTTCACTAATTTACCAATTAAGCAAACCATATTTAGCGACATAATGTGGGTTATTAAATGTATTCCTAATTAATCTCTTCGGTATAACGCTTCAATTTTGTATTTTCAGTTATAATAATTCTATTCAGCTAATAAATTGCAAAGACGTCAGAGACATCAAGAAAGGTATTCCAAATTAATCTCTTCGGTAGAACGCTTCAATTTTGTATTTTCGGTTATAATAGTTCTATTTAACTAAGAAACCACAGAGAAACAGAAACGTTAAAAATATGTTTCTTGTGATTCTCATCAGTTCGCGTGCCAATGTAAGTTGAAGAAATAACGACACCCGCAATCTGACAAGAGTAACGCTATCGTGCAACGTAGGAAAACAATGTACGAAAGGAGAATTGTCAGAACAGTGAGAGTCTTGCGGTGTACTCGAAACCGCAAGCTCCCTGTTCCTATTTGCACCTTTGCCGACTTAATAAATCATTTATAGCCAACTCGAACATCTCGCTGCAGATAATACTTGCTCATGAATAATTCTTTTGTAGCGTTATCAGTGTACAAAGTGTAACCGTTTGTTTTGGGAACATTTAAACAAAACTTCATGCTATACCTCGGTACAAAAATATGAACGCTGTGCTTTTCAACGATTTCTCGTATTCACCGGTTTTGTCATTGTCTAGTTTCGTGTTTAGTCTGCTTCACGCTGTTTCGATTCTGCAAAACACGAATTCAAAGCTTGTTGAAGCTCGAATTAACGGTGAATCCTGTTTTGCAATGTTTCCAATAGTATTTTCCGTTTGTCACAGTGTTCAATTTCCCGACATGTAAACCATCTCTCTTCCTTTGCTGCATAATTCTGTATCGGTTTGACAAACGAAGTATGAAATTTTTAACTCGTTGCATTTGCAGTAAAGCGATCTTTAATAAAGCCGGGTCCCAATGAATAATACTGTATTAAAGTTAATACCGTTTGATATTCACGATTGAAAATTATCCGGATGAACGTTTGATCCAGGAAAAGGCAGAATAAAAATTTCCATCCAAGCAGTCCGATTGGCCAATTTTTCTCCCTCGTGCACGCTCCAATACTTCGAATGGTATAATCGACCCTTCCAATCCTCTGTAGAGCGTGAATCGCAGGATCGTGACTATCGTCGATTTGACGTGGAAGTTTTTCAAGGTGCCACGGCAATTTGGACGATTTCGGGAAGTTTACGTAACCCTTTGTCGAGCATTCGGTTACGAGGGAAAACCGGGTTACAGGCAGCGTCGCGGGCGTCCAACCACCCGATCGGGCACAATGTAAAGCACACTGGACGATAATAATTTGGCGCGGTACCAAAGTTCGGGATTCTGTTAGCCGGCCCGTACTGTCATCGCGGAAAAAATACGGTCGACAAACATACGAGGAAATCCGACCACGTCGTTTCCCTCTCCGCTATTCACCGCAACTTTCGGCCTCGTGTTTTTACGTCGAGGGCTGAATTTTTGTTCCCTTCCTTGACGGTCCTTGAATCAGCTGGCCCTGTCAAACCGAGACTGTGTGGCGGTGAAATAAAAGAACTTTGTGACCTCTATAGATTGCAGCCAATCAATTTCTCCCACATTACGCCAATTAAAAGTTTTCAATATACCTTTTTAAAAGCTGTTTTCCAAAAGTTTACACATTACAAGTCTACCTATTTAGTGTTCGTCGGTTTTCACGTGGCGGAAAATTGTCAATTTTCCCGAGGAACACGTGCTCTGTGTAAAGGATTTTGTCTTGAACACACTGCGTAACGTTCCAAATATATAGAGAGAATAAATGCCAGCTGGGAAGGTAAACGTAAGCCATGTAAAGGCTGCGGTAAATATATGCAGTCATTTCCTGTAGGAAGAGATCAGTTTACAGAAACGGGGTTTCGTTATCGGTGAGCTGCAGGGCTGCGAACTTACGTTTTCGCTACTCTTCAAAATCGTGAACCGATAACGAAGATCAATTAACGTTTTCGAATAAAGTTCGACTTCAGAAATGGTTCGATTATTTTCCCCGATAATTCTGACCGATCTACAAACACACATGAGCAAATAAACACTTTTCGACCGCTGAAATTATCCTGGGCTTAAGCTGTAGCTTTATTTGCTCGAAGCGTATTGATCAGTAGGGTATTACTTTTTGTCGATTTAATGCTCTTACAAATTTATACACGGTCGGATCCGTTCAGTGTGCGCCTCGTTATTTTTCGGCCGGCTGGCCTTACTTTTCATCGTATACAGGACCAGATGCAGCATTTTAAACCGTAATAAAAATCCGCTGGTTTCTGTTCGCACAGGCGCGTATCTCGTGGTCGCAAACGCGTGTCGAACATGCAAATACGGATCAAAAATATTGGCGAGCACGCAATCGACGATATTCGCGTATCACCCGATAAACTTTAATCCGTCAACGTTACTACCATTCTTTTGCCTTTTTGTATACAAGGTATCATGACAAATTCCTACCCCGGTAAAACCGCGTATTCTTTGTTTCGAAACGAATCGAAAAGTTCTTTACCGTTTTGCAATCTGCAGCTCCGTTTTCGAGATAGGGCCGATTAAAAATTGGACGTTTCAACTTCCGGGACACTCAAACAGAACGACCTCGGAAGTGGAGCGTCCAATCTGCCATCGTTTATATCTCGAAAACGAAGCTGCAAATTGCAAAACGATGAAGGACTGATTGATTTCGGCTCAGGGAACGCACACGTTTTCCGGCTTCCCGGAATTACGCGCGCTATAGTATTTAAAAGAAAATTACTAAGCTATCGCAAGGAAGGAAACTGCGTTCAACCTAGCGTGAAAGCCAGTCGTAAAAAGTCGCTGCAACGCTCGATGCCATAAAACCGGAATATACAGCCAACAAAAGAATATTGGAAGGAAAATTATGATCGCGCGGCGTAAGGTTCGCGAAAACGCGTGTACCACGGTGTGTGACACACGTATTCATGGCGATACATAAACCGTATACGTTCGTTCTCGTAAAGAATGTGTCTAGCCCGGCCGCAATATACGGCAACCGTTCCTCGCCGATCCTGTGGCCAACTTTCCCGTCGGGAATGAAATCATACCCCATTGCAAGTACGGTACAGCCTTTGTCATTCACAACTATTTGCCCGTTTACAATTATTGCGGAAGTCTTCCGAAAGGAATGCAAACTGAATAAATACCAGTGTTACAGAAATATTTCTGTTCAACAACTATTCTATCGGAAATTGTAAAGAACCACATGAATACTTTCGTGAACATGTAGTAACCTAAAATAGGATGGGGGACTATTTTGGTGGTGCGAGTGGTGAAAATTTAATGGGTCCGTTATTTGTATATTTCACGTATCGTTGGCAGGTCGACTTAAACGTGGGATAATATCGGCGACCTCGAAGGTGGAATTGAACTCGCCGGGCATGCCGGAGTAGATTCCAGTGAACCATCGCGGCACGACGGCACGCCCGCAATGTCTAATCAGTGCCAACTCAATTTCCTGCCGCGTCTATTGTCACTTGATTCCGGCCGCGTCTCATTGCCCTCTGTGTATGAGCGCGTGTGCGTCCTTTGTCAGCGATGGACTGGAAACGCCTCGGATCGTTTCCAGCATACGTCGAAAATTTCCAACCACCCCTCGCAATTAATTCCAGAATCACAAAAAAACACTACCACATACTGATTGTGAGAAACATTCTATTCTCTATTGTGTGGATGTGCTAGATGGATGATTGTCACATATAGATCAGTAAAGAGCAATTGCACCCACGAGACTAAATGTATTTAACATTTCTCTCTTTCTGAATTTCCCAAATTTTCCAAATTAAAATTCCTGAACCTTCAAATTTCCCGAATTTCCAGGACAGATATCTAGCAAACCTAAGTCACCAAGTAGTGCCCAAACCCTCAGGGTTCTAAATCCCCAGGGTAACCCAGTTACACCTATCGCTATCCCTCCTCGAATTTTATCCAGAAACGCTGGTCACCTAACCACCTAACTCGCTGACATAATTTTCACGATTCTTATCACCAGATTCCGCAATAAACCTTCTCGGAAAGTTTAAAAGAAACTTGCGAGTATATAAGAGTACATAAGCGAATTTAGTCTCGAGCCTTTCAAAAAGCATTTAAACGATCGACATTGTACACTCGAATTTCAAGAAGTTCTACAGTTTCGAGACTCTTAATCGTGTTCGGGATGTTCAAAAGTTTCGAGTTCTTTCAACTCGTTATAACTATCCGGGTTTCACGAGGTTCCCCGATTATTTCGTTGAACTCGAGCACGATAGCCTGGATGAGACACACGTCATAGAGGAGATTGGATGTCTATTGACGGCACTTTAAGCGCGTCGTGCATAAGCTTCTTCAGGCTGAGTTCATGTAACCGTCTGATCCTTGGAGGTTTCGGGAATGCTGCAAGTTTCGAGCGAATGTTCGAACTTGCGTCAAGTGGCGTATTCATTTATTCTCTTAAGTTGACAGCGTCTTGGATGGTCGAGATTCTTGAACACATGCTTGGAACTTGTTACAAGCGCATTACGCTGCGAGTGGAATTTCGCGGCTGCTCGTTACCTCGTTGTAACGATAGATGAAGCGAATAATTGAATATGCTAATCGGTGTACTCGTTTACACGGTAGAACAATTGACTGAGCCGGACGAATGCTAAAAGGTCTCCTAAGAGAGCCCGGTCGATAGCAAGGATAACAATTACAGCGCGGATAAACTTAAAAAGGCTTCGAGAAACAAATTCGAAGGAAACCGTTTCGTTTGTTCGCACGTTCTAACATTTGTAGCCTTCCGTGCGAGTTTTATTCGATAATTGTCGATTAACGATATTGCACCACCGGCACCGACCGAGCTCGTTAGCGACTTTTAAACTCTCGCTTCGTCTGAAATTTCTCGAAAAGAGTAGAAACAAAAGCGTCCCGCGGGAAACACCGTCGTCGAAGAAAAATCGTCGCAGCGTGGCCAGCGTCGAAGACCCCGTGGCCGCGTTTGTCCCTCCATTTTCCCCATGGCAACGTTAATTGCAACGTTCGTCCCTCCGTTGCCCCTCTCGTTTCCGTGTCATCGTATCAGACTGTAACGTCTGATTACTTCTGATTCAATTTCACGGCGAGACGGCTGTAATGTTTAATCAGTTCCTGCTCAATTTCCTGATCGTGCTCCCGTGTGCACGTGTGTGTGTGTGTGCGGACGTGTGGGTCTACCGTGGGTCGATTTCAAACGCGTTCCAGCTGAACGAGAATCCTTCAGGGCCAGTTTGAGACCCGGCCGAGAAATGGTTTTAAACCGTGTTACGATGCCACCTAATATCTTTGAAAAACTATCTCACCAGAGATAGGACGGTCGACCGGATTACGCGTGCCACCGGATATATACGATTTCGAGAAAATACTCACGGTTCGTCCTTTTCCTTTAACTCGGAGGATCTTGTATGGTTCACCCTCCTTTGGATAAGGACGATCCTTTACGGTGGTTTTTGCGGAATATCAAATCTCTACCGTGCCACTTAATACCGGGGATCCCGATAAAATAAAATGTCCTTTCCCGAATTGCGATCGGTAAATCGGTGAGCAAGCGCTCCTATCAAAAATTTACGATATATCCTACTGTCAGATCTGGTTAACGCCGATTTCAATACGATATTAATTGCTCTTTTCTGTTTCAAATATTGCACGAAGGGAACCTTTTTCGGAATACATTATTCAAAACTGTTACATGTAGAAAAAAGACTACAAAACGGAATAGCAAAACGTGGGCGACCACTTCGCGTGACAACGAATTGATAAACACGCAAACACCGTAATTTTAAACGAAAGGGGAGGTAGAATTAAGGTCAAGGGTCGAGGGTCGGAAAGACGATACGAGAAGGAGAAACGAGATTGCCGAGATTACTTTTGCACTCGCTTGACCCTCTTCGGACCTTCCACCTACCCAGATAAGGGTAGTACCTTATCTATAAGCCCAATATCTGTGTACCGAACGATAGACCAGCAGCATCCGGACCAAAAGAATTGCATAATTAATTATTGGAAACGTTTTTTTTCCCGTTAAACGACGCGTCGAGAAGTTGTTCGTCGGGAAAATCCTTGCTTTATTCGTCCCTTTAATCGAAGGGAGCCTAGAATGCACGAGGGAGCAAGCCGTATCTTTGACGACAACTCCACGGAAGACTAGTCACCAACTTCAGAAGCCGCGTATAAAAGTTCGATGAGGCGCCTACGATTTTCGTTATCTCGCATCTACGCTGGGATGGATTATCGATCCGGTTGTTACACCGTCATGTTACGATGAACTCTATGACCTATACGAGGAGCGTGCGTAACAAGATACAAGTTTGAACGATTCCACGTAAATCGTAGAACGCGATGCTATCGCTCAAATTTCTTCACTTTTCTTTCTGACGGTATACAGCGAGTATACGTCATTAACCGGACTTTCATCTGTTACGTATATCGTACAATGTTCCACTTTGATAAATATTTTAAATATTTTTTCTCCTGAAGCTCGGTATAATTTGATCGAAATGGAGGAAATCAAAAGTTAATCCGTAAACGTTTAAAGTGCCGATACGGAAATTGATAAGTTCGCAACGTCATATATTAGAGAGGCTTTCAAACGTAATCCCATCGGTAAACTGCTTTTTAATGTAAAAAGAAACGCGAAGATATTAAAGTGCTGCACGTTGCTTCGTTTAGTGGTCGATCGCTCGTTTAAACTGTACGTCGGCTTCGATGATTTACAACGGGCAATTTATAATTCACGTCAGAGATGCCACAATGTTCTTCGAAGCTCCCTTTGCTCGACGGTCTTCTCTCGCAAATCGGATTACGAACAGATTAAATCCTCTTCCGTTCTCCCCGAAGAAACCAGAAAGAAAGGCGATCAACTTTCCAATGGTTCCTGTCCGAACGCGTGACGGACCAGTTTTTACGAACTAGAACAGCGAAGCTCACGAGATGGCAACCGCTGACAGGTGAACCGTCGGAAAATAATGACATAGGAGTAGTCGTTCATCAAGGTGATACGTCACGCGAGACGTATGACAAACGTGGATATCGAATGAAATATTGCAACTTGCCGAAGGAAGCAAATTACGCGAAATTACCGAATATTACCTAGAAACACGCCAAGTCCCTCGACACCACCTGCCAGGTGTGCCTAACATCCAAGTGTTTTCCTGCATGGTCGGAAGCACGCGGCCTTAAATCAGCTCGATTATCGTATAGGATATTGTAGCTGGCGCTAGGCCCTGCCGATGTACGTCCAGCCATTAGGAAGCCGGAAGTCGGCCATTACGCTATCGTGCAGTTCACGAAAAAGATTTCGTCTTTTCTTTTCTCTAGATCTGAAAGCTTGTACAAAGTTCACTGGAGACAAACTAGATGGATTGTCGCTACACGACGCTCTGATTTAAATGCATAAGCAACCTGATTACGTCTAATGGTGATATGGAACTATCCGAGACTTGCAGTATAACAAGGCTACATGCTCTACCACTACGATTAAGGGTTTGATAATTTAAACGTATCGATTTGATCTACGCAAATGCTGCTGATATGCAATTTTTGTAAATATTTTACAGATAGGGTAAACATGTCGGCACTTTGCATATTCAGGGGTATCTGCATCATACTTCCAAAACTTGAGTGACAAGATTTTCGCGAGATTAAAGAACTCCTCTTGTCTGAAAGGATATCCAAGCTTGATGAAGTTTAAAATTTCCATCGGGCTTACGTGCGCCCGGTTGATGAGAGCATCACGCGCCGGTAATCACGAGTAGATCTGATAAATACGAGAAGATCGAGAGATCTTCCAGGCAGCGAGAATACGTGACCACGATTACGTGGAGTGGTACGTCCCCGAGGGAATTGTCCCCGCGTCAAAACTCAATCGACTCCTTCTTTTTCTGTTTGTCGACTGTCGTTCGAGATTTCAACGAAAAGCTGAAATCTCCGCGGGTAATGTCATTGTCGGTTGAAAAGAGAGTACGAGAGTAAATACAGCGGTGCCACAGGGGTGGATCTTTGTTAACTAGCTGACCCCGATTCCCGCGTATTCTCGGTGACGTTGTTAAACGGTATCTCTGGCGGAAACGAGGAGACGGTAAAATCGCTTTGACAAGCGGAAGCTACGATTTAATGACACTCGGACGGATGAAGCGGGTGCCTGAAAGAAAACGCGTACGATAATGTTGCCCCCGTCGACGGAGAGGATACCTAAAACGGGGATTGGTCCTCTTTCACAGTGGAAATCGCGTTACGGTTATCACAAACGGATAGAAAGAAGCAGCTGACCTGTACGAGATGCTACACTGAACCATGCACGCAAACAAATCTAATCGTTCTGGTCACGCTTCGTTACGCGATGCAACGCGACATTTTTATTCGCGGAGGCGAAATCTCGTGTCGCCGCGTTTTCTTTTTTAAACGCTTTCCATCCGGAACAAAACCGTGCTCGGTCCGGTGACCAGCGAAACAAAGATTTGATTTGCACCGCCCGCAGAAATGTGCCCGCTATTTTCTCGCGAATCCTGCGTCACTACCCGCTAATCCACTTGCCGTGTTAATCGCACCGACGAACGCTGTTTCCACACCCGGTGAACCTTCCGAGATCGATGATGACTTTCAGAAAGTCTCGAAGTTCAGACAGGATTCAATGACACGAGAGTACCGTAAAATAGCACTCGATAGCTGAATGAAAATGACTGAACGTTTCATCGATTGTTGAAGTGTCATGCACTTACCCTCAACCGATGATTCCGTTACATTGAACGTTCAATAAAGCGGATCGAAAGCGTGAGACTCATCCACGGCTATTGTTTTCGCCGTGAATCGTAAAAATTCCCCGTTGAAGCAGTTTCTGCGTTGCAAGAATCTTTGCGTCTGAATTTACGCGAATGACAACGAAGCGATTCACCGCGAAAGTAGCGATAAAGCAACGGTGGAAAATTAGAACGGGAGATTATACGATCGCGAACTGTTTCTCTGTCGAAGTGAACGAAAAATTTCAACGCCGAGGCAGTTAAATCTTCACGTTGAAGCACTCGAACGCGTTACGCTCCGCTGTAAAAATATTTAACAGCTTTCTTTTGTTCGTTGTCGGAGCTGTTTTTGCGTCCGTACAGTTCCACGAACAGAGCGTTTGTACGTGAACGCGGCTAATTGCAGGTTCTACGTGCATTTTTTCGGCCAAAGAAACATCCCCGAGCGGTAGTTAGGCAAGAGGGTGGTTGTAAACAGCCTGTTAGGCGGCTCAAGCACTTTTTGTTCGACGCACTGGTTGTCTTCAAAAAACACGAATTTTTGGATGTAAACGCTTCGCTCAATCCCCTGTCTATCAGCTCGTTGACGCGTTTGCAATAGCTGTCTCCGTAGTAAACGTGATCGAAAACCCGTTTTCAAAATGTAAGCTAACTTAGCTGGGTATCCACCTCCAGACTCTCCAGCTCGAGGTCCACATCGAGTCGTTCAAATAATTTCTGATTCATCAAACTTAACTTTACGTCAACAGGTAACGACGTCGTTACTCGTTAAAGCTCGTTCGTAGACTAAGTAAAAGTTCCGGAACTCTTGTCCGGCAAGACAGCGTTTTATTTCGATCCTCGTCCAGGGACATAAACTTGCGACATCACGTGAAAGGTGATGCTTTCCCAGCGTTGTTTCGTACTCGTTTGCAATTTAATTGCGTCGTAAAAACGTACGTGTATTTCATGCGAATTAGAACACGCGTTTCTTCGTGACCGATGAAGCTTTCGTTTTTCAGGCGTGCGCCAGCGAAGGCCGAATAACAGAGTATTCAGCGCGGTCATTAAGCAGACCATTCGAGCAGGAAAAATTTGTGACTCCGCAACGTTGAGATGTTCCTGTTTCCCATAGCAACTAGAATGGCCGACAGAGTTTCCTTGGAACGAAATTGTCTTTTTATTTTCGTTCTACCTGTCCTTTCGCGACGCTCTGTCTCCGGTTTTTGCTGTTTAAAATTCCAGCTTCTACAAGAATAGTCCGTTAAAAATTTTCAAGCACTCTGGAAGTAAAACAAGATAGACTGCCCTGGAAGAACGGGCAGCTTTTAAAATACGAAAGTTTACTTTCTCGCGATTATTTCAGAAGCTGTCGCGACAAGGTCGAACGTCGATACTCGGAACAATCAATTAAGCTTTTTCTTTTTTCCTCGAGTGAACGCGGGTGGTCTGCAGCTCATCGACAAAACGATACAAAACTTGCCGAGTAACCGGAAACGTCTCGAGGATCAGACATCCCGGCGACGTCGGTTTCTTTTCTCTCTCGCGTAATCTCGTGATCATTTTTATCCGTGCACCGTCGAGCAATTCAACCCGGTCCTCTGTCGGCACTCGTAACGGGTGGCGCTTTTGTCAGTCGCGGCTCTGAACTGACGTCGAGTGGCGAAGCACGCGCGACAGATGTTGCGTTGCCTACGTCGTTACGAAATGTCCAGGCTGATTAATCGCGGACATCCAGAGGACCCTTCGCGTCCGTAACTGTTGACTGCAATCAGTTCTACACGGTCGTTGTCGCGTCCGCGACATTCCGGTCATTCTGCTGGCAATAAATTAAACGATTGTACTTTGCTATCTCCCCTTTCTCGAACCTGTCGATCCACATCCTGAAGCTTGGCGTAGAAGATACTCCAGATTCGTTGAGCACGTTGACGCATGGCTTGCCTGAAATATACGCTTGATTCCAGAACCTCAAGAGCTTTAAAAAGGTATATTAACTTTTGTCTGTCTCTGTCTTTTCCCTTTTAAGGCTATTTGACCACAACAAACGGGGTAGTATAATAATAATCTGGTACATGATGAATGATAGAGTTCTAGTGCGTTGAAATCCAGTGTGTGGAGATCTATCGCATTATAACGTAACAGGAGGAAATCTAACGCGTGGTAATCCAATGTGTGGTAATCTAGCGCGTAATTCAAAAAGTAGTAATCTAATGTGTAATAAATCAAAACGCGGTAACCCAACGCATGATGTCCGAGAATGAAAGCATACACCACACGAACTATACAATATTAACCAAGCGTAAATCAGAACACCCCTCTCGGGAACGATTATTGATTCGACAAATTTGCGCTTTTCCGTTCCGCCTAGGTATGTTTTATTGCATATTAATTCCTGTTTATCATGGAACAACAATTGCGAGTCGTATTTCACGCAATCTGACATTCCGTAATGGCACTAGCCGCGTAATAAACGAAGCACGATTGTTATCAGGTAATAAAACCGGAGATGTAAACCGCTCAGGAAAGAAAGATTAAACTTCGGTGATATCGAAATGCTTAAGCGTTTCGATTGTTTCCAACTAATTCTGTGGGTCTGAGAGAAAACAGAGTGTACGCTGTAGCAATTTTAAACGCCGCTACTCGGCAGCGATTAGATCACGAAACGGATACGACTTTAAATCCGCTTCCTAAATCGTGCCATTCGTTAGCGTCTTGTCGCTGCTCGTCGAAATTGTTTTCGACCTCTTCTCGTTCTTTTAAAAAAAGAGAACTCGAAAGTCACGAAATTGTTGAGTAATCGTTCCCGTACGGCGGAAAAGTTTTGGAAGTAAAGAAACCAGAAGAAAGGTAATAAAGTATAGCTGAACCCGTGTTCGCGAGTAGTTTTATAAGCTAGTTACTTGTTCCATCCGATCGATAATCCACGTTGGCCACGCCACACTTGTTTCATTGTTGTTGTTGTTGTTTATATAACATAAAGCTCTTTGATAATCCCGATCGATCATTTGACGCTTCCGGGTCGCCTGCTCTCGTTTCTCATGCAAAGGTGCTGCTAAACGTGTTGGGAATTTTCATCGACAATTAACCGTGCGTCTCTGTGGATAAAGTTACTCGAACGAGCGAAGAATTGCGTGTTGTTTCGCTAGCAGTTATCTCTTTTACTTCGTGACGTTGATTTATTCTTCTCTCAACGACATCTTAACCCCAACTTATGACACGTACATGTCTATCCATCTCTGACCCCTGGTTCACTGCCTTCTCGTTACTTATCCTACCAATAACTCGTTACGTTTCGCACTCACAGCATCGTGGAAGCAACAAGCGGCAATAATTTCGTAGGATACAATCCGCTTTCGACCCTTCCCAACGAGCCAGGGACAAGGGTTTCCCGCGAATCGCGCCTGTTCCCCCTTTTTCTTCGTCCCTTCGTGCGTCTGTTCTGCTCGAGGAAATTGGCTTCGTTACGCCGTCGAGGTTTCAGTTTCCGATATGGAACGGCAGGCCAATTTGTATCCCTGGTTTCGTCTCTCTACTTCAGCCGTGGATGTCTCTTAATGATTGAATCCTCCGGATCGGTCAAACTACCGACGGTGGCTGAGACTCGTTACCGGATTAGAAACTCCACGAATCCACCTCGGAATGCGGTTGAATATGATGCGGAAGCCGTGTGTTCGAGTGGCGTATCAGTGTGTTCACGAGTGGGTCACGAGTATACGAAATCCTCATCCCCTGACACACCCTTCACTCCACCAGCCTATGTACACGCGACCGTCTCGTCTATATTCGCAGAGGGATTCGTGATATCGGATCACGCTTGTCTGCTCCTCGTTTCGTCTTCCTCCTTTATTCCTCTTCGAACCTTCATTCCGCAAGGATTCGACGTACCGCAGCATCTGCAAACGCGTTGACGTTGCGATTTTCCGATTGCGAAATCCTTTTTACGCTATCTGTTTCACGACGAGACGAATGGAAACGCCGGGGATCGGTTGAGTCAGGACACCGAATTCGTACATCTTTTCTATGATTGAAATCTAACACAGCTCGATATTTGCCGTGATAAAACGTGACGTTTCCTGACTTCGAAGGATGCTCGAAGGTGAACATTTTTCACCTTATTTTCGCCAAATTAGTGGCTTCGGCCAGGGATAAACTCGATCTATCGAGGAACAGGATCAATCCGATAACCGTTAGTGGACGCGATTCATTTGCGTGTAGATCACATCGAGGCCGTACATAGCGTTCGCTATCATCGGCCAAGCTCTAGCAGGTGCTTAACCGCAGGACGAGTTAAGCATCTGTTGGCCGTGCGTTAGCGAGTTTCTAATTTATTTACTCGAAGGGAAAGTTTCGAACGCCGCTTTACAGCACGTAAGTGCACGGATAAAGTTGCCGCGAAACGGGACTATAAAATACACCGGGCTGCATGGATTTTCGAGACCCTTGACGCATCGCTGCTAGAATTAAGCGAGTTTTGTTGTAGCAATAAACACCGTGGCTGTTCATTAATAATTCATGAATCGCGTTCGAGTTTGTTCTTGCATTAGGCTCGAAGCTGATTTACGTTTCTGAAAAGGGTGGAAAATTCGAATTCCTCGATTTCAGTCCTTAATCCTCTGTTACTTAGACACTCCGATAAGAACCTGAATCTTTCGAACTTCGCAGATGTTAACGTTTATATCTCACTCTCGTTTATAAAAGGTGGAGGCCTATATGACCCGAAAAATGTAAAGAACGCAACCCATTGTCGAGGAAGAGCAAAATTGTCGGGCGATATTCAGAAACGAGAGGACGTTTTGATAAATGGTCGTTCGCGCAATAATTGTTCGCTTGTTCGCGAGAAAATGTACGACTGGGTAAACGAGGCGAATGAAAAGCACGAAAGGACGAAACGCGAGGAAGCGTAAGAAAACGAAGACACGAGATTCTCTTTGAAACGACCAGTTTATGAGGCAGGTGCTACTTTTACACGTCTCTAATGCGTCTTGTCGTAGCCAGCTTTCAGCCCTGCCGTTTTACTGGCTGCTCGTTTCCATTTTAAAATTCATTATCCGCTCGGAGAGGAACGACTCTGCCAGGATTGTTTGCTCGCTCGCTGTCTCGCTCTTCTGAATCGCCTAAAACTTTGTACCCGTTCCTCCTCCTTTCTTTTCGACGCGATTCAAGCGAGACGCAATAGGCATCTAAACTAAAGGATGAAGAGAATGTCGTAAACGTCGAGCATGACGCTTCGCGTCGGTTTCGAGAATCATTCGACAATTTTTTACCGGTCGCTCGACGGATATAAAAATTCAATTGCCGCTGGAAAAAGGGGAACAAGCCTGCTGCTTCGTATCTAGTTCGACCAGAAGTTGGCCGAATTCCAAGCCGGAGCGAAGACACGAATGTTCGGCGTGCCACGGATTTTTTTTCTCTCCCCTGCGACTATTTTTTCCGGGACGAAGACACCGGCTCGCTATGTTTCCGACGCGTTCGCTCGTTATTCCGGCCATCGGCCCCCTGTATATCCTTTTCACTCCCAGGATTCTACTCCAAAAACACTCGTGCCGATTCTGTTGGAGCACTGCGCGCGACACGGGAGCGATCGCTGCGAGAGCACATTGTTTTTCGTTTTATCGGTCTAAAAAAAGCAGAGTATTAGTTTACTGGTCGCTGGGAGGTAAATAAAACGATTTCTGCGTGAGCGTGCGTGGATATCGATTCGATCTGGCACGACGATAACGCGGCAGAATAGGATGCGAGTGGATTAAAACGGCTGATAATTGATATGCGGAATGAATCGGTGATTCTGAACGAATGTCTATATTCATTCATACGTTTATTTTTGGAAACTTTTAATTATAGCAGCAGTGACTCTCAACTGGATGCTGAATAATTTGTGCATATAGGCATAGTACAACAATTTTATCTAAAACTGTATCACCGATGTTAACACCTTGTCCTACAGTAACGTGACGCACTCGTGACGCACATTACAATTCGAATGTGATAAACTAGACTGCTTTGTCTTCATACTGCAGGAAACTAGATGTGAATGGACTGTCCAGAAAAGGACAAAAGCAAACTTGGAATTGGAGCCGAGTAAATAAAACGGGTCAAAAACAGAATTATGTTACGGATATACATTGCGAAATAAAGTATGAGAAAATAGCGTACGTAGACGGGAACGCAATTTCCAGAAGCGAAAAAAAATTCCATTTTCCTCCCGTTTCATCTTCGCCTCAAACTTCCTTGATTCTGGTGTGAAGGGTCCGCGTTACGTGAGAGGAAAGTGTTCGACCGTGAAACATCTGAAAAAGCGGTGGTACGCGTG
This sequence comes from Megachile willughbiella, assembly GCA_945859595.2. NCBI lineage: Eukaryota > Metazoa > Arthropoda > Insecta > Hymenoptera > Megachilidae > Megachile > Megachile willughbiella. The sequence goes on from OX243807.1 coordinate 10,290,646, forward strand.
GGTCCCCCATGTTCGTACACGGCGCGTGTCCAAAGACAAACGTTAGGGTGGTTCGCGCTGAAAGAACGCAGAAACGGTGGTAAAACGTGCAGAAAGGCGAGAATGGGGAGAAGGCCGATAGCGAGACGGCTGGCAAAAGGGGAACGCGAATGAAAATGCGTTGTCACGCGCAGAATTCAGCCACGGTGCCAAATCCCTGAACGGCCCGCGAGGGACACAGCAAGATTCTAGGTGGGTTCTTTGCTCGGATTTATTTGGCAACTGCTCGTTAGTATCGAGATTGCAGCTTGTTTTCATCGTCGAAGACGTTGAGACTTTTATACTGATTACCCCGGAATACAATTACGCGATTCTGTCCTCTGATTCTCGAGTTCCGCTGAAAAATACTCGTTTCGAATTTCGGAACTTTTGAAGCTACGGCTGCAACTTTGTTGGAATTAAATTGAGCGGAGCAATTTCAGCGATATAATTTCGGGACGGACGGCGGAGCGACAATTTCAAAGGAAAAGGCAAGGTACACGAGAATTCCTTCGGAACACGGTGTAATCCATTTTGTTTATCGCGCTAGTTCGCCAAGTTTCGGTTAATCTCTTAGCGCGTACAGCTGTTGCTATAGAACTTGGTAATCAAGCAACAGAAGACTTAGCATGTATGTATAACCTTTCGCATGAACGACTCGCTTTGAGGATGCTCTCGATTCGAAAGTTTACCTTACCGAATTAATAGTATAGGCACTCTATTCACGGTTGTGCAGAAATTTACCAAGGCGGCATTTAATGATCGAAAAAATGGAAGATCGATCTCTATGGTACTCGCGAAGCTGCCAAGCTCCGCAGTCAAATATGTAATTCTACGAGCGTATATATACGGCGGTGTGCAGTAAGGCCGACTTTGGAACGTCCGTGGAATTTATTTATGAAAAATGTATATACCGAGAACGAGCGCTCTGCGACCGGGTGCCGATGCAATAATATACCGTACACCTTCCACTGGGGAAACGAACACCGTACGAGAGAAGCGATGAGAGCAGAAGAGAGGCTAGCCAGCCAAACAGATAGACGGAAACGGCGAGTAAAAGAGATAGAGAGGGAAAAAGGGATCACGGTATGACCTACATTTGGCCTACGGGTCGCAGGGTAGAGCTATCGATTCAGTTCTCTCTTAAACACAGCCTCCTACGTTTCATTTCGTTCCAACTCTCCGACCATTTTGCGATTACCGTTCTTCTCGCCACTCTTCCTTGTCCTTTTTTACACAGTTTATATATCGAGAGAATCGTATAGCTTTTCGAGCTTGAAGCTCTTAAGGATACAGCGTAAATCAGAGGTGTTCGGCAAATCCAGATATTTCAACGTTGAACTATTTGGTTCGAATTGCAGACATCTTACGTTAATAGAATATTGACATTTCTTTCAATTATCATGGTCATCAACGCGTTAAAATCGATTTTGTTTCCTGCAATTTTCAGCGTCCAGGACGAAATCGTTGCACTGGATATTTGCGGAGATGTCCGAATAAAAGTAAACGAAAAATGTTGTAACGAGCCGTATCGAAAAGGTGAATACGATCGTCATTGGTCGACCGAACGAACTCAAAAATGGCGAAAATAAACGGCGTTAACGATCGGGCAAAGACCGTTGGTTGCAACGAGGCGTTTTTGCACCGTGGCCTGGGACGATAGCCTGGGAACGTAGTTGGTCGAAATACGATTGGCCACGTTTTCGAGCGGATTAGCAGTTAAGAAATTAACGGTGTCGCGGTGTGGTGGAGGCGTTCGGAAGCGCACGGTGCACGAAAGGCAAAATTGCCGCGACCCATGGCTTCCTAGCGTTTCCTGTCGATTGAAATACGCCACTCGGCCGTCCGTACCGTCCACCGTTCTACGCTTCCAGTGGCAAACCTATTGATTATCCGCCCGCGTTCCCGCCTCGCTGTCCATTTGCAGGCTGATTCATTATAATTGCAGCGTCGAAATGCTCGGCTACGCTCGATGTGCACGTCGTTCCGTCCGCTTTCGAGCCTCCATTCGACCCGATCCCAATTTCCAACGATCGTCCGTTCCGTGTGTCAACCTGTTCCGCTCGTGATTCCCGTTTCTTGCTGTTCATCCGTTGATCATCCATCAACGATGACCCCGTAATTGCCTTCATAAGTAGCAATGTTTCCACTCTTCTAAGAGACAACGTGACAAATCCCACCTATAAAATTTCTTCCTTCTAACTTAAGCTGTCGGGAACAGAGATTGCCAAAATGTGGATCTCATAATCGTTTGACAGTGATCGTTAGTCGTAACGGGGCCCTCGTTAATTCCACGCGGCAAACAGTGCAAAACGACCAGCAGAACAAACATGGGATGCGTCGAACTCTCAGGACATTTTTTCGATTATTAACGAGGTGGTTTGGTCCGGTCAGCCGAGCGTGCGAACCGGGTCAATGAATAGTTATGAATAATATATTTATGCGATTTTTGCATGGAGAGCTGGAACGAGCGATTTCGACGCAACGATGACCCACATTCTTGTCCGATTAAACACGCCGAGTCGCAGCGTCAAATTTATTACGGAAACACGGAACTGGCTGTGTTTTGCCTTGGCGAATATTTACGCTGAATATTGACATCGTTATCGCTGGAATCGCGACAGAATCGCCATTGTTGCCGCGCTTAATCTCATTCGCGAATGTAAATTTAAGATACCGCTTGGACCGCGCGTTGTTTCCGCGAATTGGCTCGTTCGAAAAAGCGAACCGTTTGGCTGAGACTAATTGGAGCTCGACAAACATGAACGCGGTTCGCGTGACCGGTATATGCGTGATTATCGATTCTATTGGTAAATTTTATTCGAAACAACGTATTCGTGTTGGATTCCCTTCGACAGAACATCGAATACCGTCGTAAATTTTGGAAACACGGGACGAAAGTTTTCGGCCGGGGAATCGAGAGGGTAACGCGAACAAACGATATCGTTTCGATGATCCGATCTTTCGCTTGGAATGCGCTGGAATTTCGTCGGGAAATGTATTCCAAGATAATCAGAGGCCATTCAAGAGGAAAACCGGGACCGTCCATTCCCGGCCGGAAATCATAACGGGAGATCTTCCTGTTTCGTTGATTTTGCCGGAAAGTTAGCAAAGTTAATTTCGTTTCATAATTGAAACTTCTATCTAACCGAAGTTTGTACCAAGCCGAAGGGCCAGTTTCTTTTATCGCTTAATAACGTCGAGTCGGATGGACTTGGATCATAAAGATCGTAATTCGCGTGGAACTAACGCGCCAGTTCCGACGCCCTCCAAATTAGCCGAAACCACCATCGAGTAATTGACATCGCGGCAGTTTTGTTTCGATCCCGAGACACGGTTGAACGTGGAGCACACGCCGTTTGCGTCGGTACTTTGTTACACGCATCAGCTGTGCAGCTAGCATCTCGTCAGTAATTTGTTAATGCGATGCAGCGTTGATAAAGGGAGGCGTTTCGCTGTAGCGACGCGGGATCACCGTCGACGACGACTCCTTCGAGCGTGAGGGCAACCGGTTCGAGCAATCGCACCGCGACGTCGAGGCTAATTACGCCAGCTTCCACGATCTGCCGGAAATTACCTTTCCCGTGGGACACGTTGCGCTCTCCTAATCCTACGCGATCATTAACGAGACTCTAACGCCGTACGACGACAGCCGCGCAAGAAGCTCGAAACATCGGCAAAGGTCGGCTTCGTTTATCGTTTGGTTTGCTCCACTTTTCCATACCGTTTGCCAGTCAATTCTGGTCGCTTACTCTCGGATAAAACGTTTTCGACGAAGCTAACGTGTCCCGAACGTGTCCTGAAATCGGCTGGCAGCAATTTCAGAACTTTCGGGGACTTTGAAGTTCAAAACTTCGGGACTCGAAATTTCTGGTATTCAAATTTTCCAACTTCTCCGAATATTCTACCCTTCTACTACGTAATTTATGTCAGTTGATTCTAATGAATAACGGAGATAGCAATTTGCTAGCAGGCGCAAACACGTTCAATCATTAGCGATTTAACGATGTTGTATATACGCTGTCCCTTCCCTTACCGGCTCTTATCTGGCCTGTTCCGTTGTTCTTTTTGTTTCCACTTTCCTGTTCCTCTGTCGGCATGCATTCGAGGCATTGTTAGCGCGCGGCCGAGCTCCCTTTTATCTCCTCTCCTGTTATTCGCTTTCGTTCCTCCAGTCTGGTCCCGTTTCCCGTTCCTTTTCTCCTTTTGTCTTTATCCACTCGCGATAACGACGTTCCGTTAGTATCAAATTGATCAGAGGAGGCGAGCCTTAACGACCCCTACGCGTGTCACGATTTACCCGGGCGTGGTCGAGTTTCGTTTCATCGACGACCTCTTTTCCGCGATTCCAGCCATGTCAGATTTTATCTTTGACACGCACCGATAAATTGCGCCGTGTTCTCGGATTTTCCTGATCAAAGGAAAACACCTGATCATCCCTCGTCCAAACGTAGTCATCGATAAATCACTCCCTTATATAACGCGATAAAATGGGGCTATTAAATAATGGGGGTAATAATTCAAAGAAGAATTAAGCTATTATTTATATCGCGCGATAAGCACCTCCAGATATAATAAAGAGGGATTGCGGAGATAAAGAGGATTTCAAGTTCGATTCCCGATGGCAGAATTCCTATTTTTCACGGATTTTACAATATTATCCGTATCGGTTACAACGGGCGTTTTATCGAACAGTAAGCTTCCGGTTTTCATATCGAAACGAGTATCGTTCACCGACGAGGATCGCGTGAAGTGCAGTTGAAAAACAAAGTCAGTAGATACGAATAATCTAGACCGATGTAGATCAACGTCACCGGGGCGACACTCGACGGAGAAAAACAACGGGCTACGCCAACAACGATATTTTATTCGAAACCTATATTTACAAATAGCCGCGTAATTTGCGCCGATCCGAGTCACCGTAGGACTTTGGTATGCGAGGAACAGGGAACTCGAAGATCCGGCGTCCAGGTACGAAGTACATAAATCGATCGCCCACGAAAACGTCAGTATCCTTCGTCTTCGTTGTACGAAGCGGCGTAATCGTGTTGCTGTTGTTCCTGTTGCGCAACTTCGTGATCGTGAACCCTGGGCTGGCCTTGACCAGGGTGCATACCAACGGAATGGTCATTCTTGCCGGAAGTGTGCACCACAGCATGAAATCCGTCCTTGTCGGCTCGGTAGCTGACGGTTCGGATGCTGCCTCCTGGTTCCTTCACGCTGTACTGACCGGACACGCTGTTTCCTGCGAACGACTGTAGCATTAACGAAGACCGCAAAACCAATTCGTAAACTCGAAACGAAGATCGGGACTTGTTTGAATAATCGTTCTAATTTATTTAGTTAGACAACCGAGTTTGTCTCAAGGGAGTTAGCGAGAACGAGTTCTTTACCGTCCCTCGACTCCTTCTGAGAGTGAAAATCGCCCGTGTTCTGATCCTCCACGCCATACGAGAACTCGTACTTCGGATGAGCCACATAGTCCAGCGTGTAAGCGTCGTGCTCTTGACCGTGCAAGTGATTGCTGTCATCGTGATGCACCGCGTATGGGACTTTCACTTCGAACTCGGGGCCCTCGACCGGCCCGTGAAACTGCACGTACGAGCTGGCCAGCGGACCCTGTTGAACGGCTTCCTCGAGTGTTTCCTGTTGGCCGTGAAAAACGTCTTCCAGTGGTATCACGCCGCCTCGTGATCGATGGCTCACGGCCAACGCGATGGTCAAGGCGATGGTCACCTGCGACACAAAAAGTCACCTTTCGGAAATATCTCTTAACTCCGTGTCTTCTTTCGAGGACCTGTCATGCTGGAAGATTGACCGGAATTCTTGAGTACCAAGTTAGGTTACAAGTAGCTGTTCTCATGCATGAATTTCATTCGCCTAACGCTCCAAAGGTAGCTTTGGTAAATTTAGTAGTTCTAGAGTTCTTTGTCTGATATAACAGCGGAAGGTTCAACAGAGATTAAGCAAAATATCCACGTGGACAGAACTAATGCTTCATAACTAAATATGACACAAATACGATCCTGCACATGTTGAAAGATAGAAGCAGTACAAGTATCGTGTTGATACAATTGCCGAAGCGCTACGACTGCAAATTACCTAGCATTTGATTCTTGAACGGGAATTTTTCAATGATCGAAGATCCAATAGCACTTGAGCATACGGTGAATTCGATTGACAGAATTATTTAGTGCCGGAATGGTTATCGGACGATAATTAAAACTCGAGTAATCGGTGTTAAAGGAAATCGATGCTCGCGAGTTATAATGCTCATCAAGTAATTGAAAATTACCAAATACCGCTACAAACGAAAGTCGAGAACGCGAATCACCGCGGAAGAATCGATTACGAGGAATTCAATACGAGAGCTCGGCTCGTTCTCGTAATTATGGCACACACCGGCGTTGTATCGGGATTGAACCGCGAGGAAAGCAATCGAATACATGCTACAGCGACAAATTGAATTTCGCCTAGGAGAAACGAAAACGGGGGATAGGAGAGGGGAGTCTGAGACGTCCCAGTTTTAATTACACCGACAATCGTTGACTTCCGCTTCGAAAACGGGACGCGAGTCGGTCGATTATACGAGCCAATAAAAGTTCCGTGGTTCCTCGTCAATTGAAATTCGATTCTTGTTGTTTCTGGCGTACGTGTTACACTTTGTTGTCCCGTTTACAGCGGCAAATAGAAATTATTGAAAACGCTGAACCGTAAGGCACCGATAGGGATATTAAAAAACAAAGAATGTACGTGAACGGGAATAAAACGAAATACGGTTTCGAACACACATACAAGTTTAACGATAACTCCATTTACGAAGAGAAACGAACGGCAGATAATGTTCCATTTACAACGTTTCCACAGAGCGTTATAGATTTTAATTGTAACTGAGAAAGATATTTTCATTGATTTTAAAAAAATTTTTTTAAATTATAGTCGAGCTTTTTTATGAGTAATCGATCGGGACTTGTTTGACCTTTCGGGAAAAATCATTTCTCAACTAGTACTTTCTCCTTTCGTTTCTCTTCGATGTTATCCTTCGAAGACTCGATACTGTACCTTCATCCTCATCTTTCCCATTACGGTATTTTAAGGCGGCCAGGTGAGAACTGCAACTTTCCAGCGTGTTTTCTAGGCTTTTATACCAGCAGATGCGTTGAGCACACGCTCGTAAACACACGTGAATCCTTGAGTCGCGTCGGTCACCGTGTGCGTGAGCGCCACGTGCGTGAATTTCGCTCGGACGCGGTCAACTTGACCCCCTCCGCCTCCGCTTTACGATCTTTCCCGTCTGAGGTTATTACGAACGTTTCTACCGGTTTCTGGGGATTTTAACTGCACTTTCGTTTTTTCATAAGGAAAGCCATCTCTCTCGAAGAGATTTTAACAGAAGTGCAGCGACATTGTTACGAATCAGGAGCTTTATTCGAACGATAGCTTACCGAGACTTCCGACGAGCAGTCATCGACTGATCATCATTGAAAGTTATCGACTAATCTCGGTCTTAGCGGCTTCCTCGCTTTTCAGAAGACGACACGGAGCGGCTTCTTTCCTTTTCAGAAGCACGAAGCCTAGTGTCGCTGGGCGACACCCGGCACGAATAATCCGCTTACCGCGTTCGAGCCAGGATTTATTTGGATTCTTAACCCTTCGAGAGACGCGGGCTTGGATTCAATCGAGTCGGATCTGCTTTAAATGTTTCGATCCCTGACAGTTCTTCACCCGCATGGAAACCTGTCCGTTTAATAGTTCAGTTTAATTCCTTCGTCAGACTTGTTTCAGCTCTAATCGGCTGGACTTTCATCGATTGTTTTTAATCATAATTTCGAATTTCTCGAAGCGATTCACGTACAAGGATAATGTAATTGAAAACAAATATGCATAATTATAATTTATTCATACTTCGGTTTATTCGATAGGGAAGTTGCTGTCTGAAACTTGCGCTCGTTAATTCGATTCAAGTATTTTATGCCATAATTCGTTTCGTACAGACGTTAATTTCTTCGTCGTTTCTGATTATTCGCGGTATAATTGGGAGGGCTGACGAGAAGTTTGAAATCTTCGCGACGGGAATAACTTGCTCGAAGTATCTTCAGACGAGGTTGTGAGATCGGAGATCAAAAGCACTGATTTTCTGCAGTCGCTGCGACTAACAGGTAGACCGGAAAACACGAAGGAAACAGGAAGAACGAAACTCGGGGGTAAAGGGTTAGTACGCGTCTACTGTCGGGTATTTACAGAAGTTTCCTTTGAAGCGACGCGAAGGCGAAAGAACGGCTGATCAGAAAAATAATCGGTTATACAATATTTCACGTTTTAAATCTCGTTCCAATTCCTCGGCATAAAAGATCTTCGAAAATTCTACTTGCTCGTCAGACGAAACCCCTATGTTTTAATATTAAAATAAATAAAAACATTTGAGATGTTAGATACACTTTGAATTTAGCGATCTTGTACAAATTGTAACTGGTATTGAACTCAAAACGCAAGGACTTATTTTTGTTATTGAACTGCGGTGCCATAAGCTAAGGGGTTAATTTGTACCTCTCGTCTTTAACGTCGTTAGATCGTATCATATGAATTGGCAAACGACTCAGTATAGGCATCAAATAAACGAATTTTATCCCGATTATTCCATACAGGAAAGTTACCGTCGGTGCCAAGTCGCTGATGCACCGACTTCCAGGTAAAGTACATAAAGACGGTGTTTTCATGAAGCGGAGCCAAACGGAAGTTGGCTGGTGTTCGAAAGAAATCTCTACGTTTCTCTCGTCCACGATAAAAACGTTATTGAACGGTTTTTTGCCGGTGTCAAGCTTATGATCGAGGAATAATCTTCTCCCTTATCATCCAGCACGTGCCTCCACTGTTTAGTCGACCATATCGACCGACGCGTATAACGCAACTCTTTGTGAGGACGAATGAAAACAGTTCATTATACCAGTGGCAAAAAGAAAAGCAAGCGAACGCCAATACCATGATCGTACGAAACAAAGAGCAGGTTTTCGTTGTTGTTTGTCAGCCTCGAAACGTTAATTGATTCGCTTTGTGAATAGTTTGGTTGGCGCGCGGACTTTAAAGCATTATTATTTATCGAGTTTTAGCGAGAACACACGAGAATGTCTCGAATATAAACTGCGTCAAACGATTGTTTGTCCCTGGCGAATGCCGGGGATTCGATTCGCTTTATATTTACTCTGTACGCCGTAAATTATTCCGACGATTCAAAGCAAATCTTTGACAGGCCAATTACAACACCGGTTTTCCCTTCGAATTAATCCTATAGTCGTGGCAATTATATTCTCACGGTTCGATACAAGTCTCAGCTAACGTTGAAAGCGCTCAGATTCGCGCGTTTCAATCCATAAAGGAATCAAATTGTCAAAGGAAATTCTTTGATTTTCCAAGTAACCCGATCGACTATTCGAGTATCATACATAAAGCATCGAACTTGAAAATGTCTTTGTTCACGGCGTACAGTCGCACTTACGACCATCTTCTTTACGGCCATCTTGTTCAGCATCTGTCTCAAACACCTTCCAAAATTCGACTTTAATAAACATGCGGGATTGCTATCCAGAAATACTTGGCCCTGAAGTCGAATTTTGGAAGGTGTTTCATGTAAAGAAAATGGCCGTAACAAGTGCGGCACTACACCGTTAAAAAAACGGTACGCTCTGCGAGGAAACATGGAAGACGTTTGCTTTACCGAGATCGAATAAGGTTTTACGGAAAGAAGATGTAGGAAGTAGAATTTGAACGTTTCGATCATCGTGTACGAACAACGATGCTTTTCTTCGTTGCGAACAGAGTAGATACGAACGATGCCAGTCACGTTGCTCTTATATCTGTGATACGTGTATGTTAAAAGCATCTTTTTATCTGATCCTTTATGGAGGATAATATGGTGCGCCACTGATAATAAAAAGACCGTGATGAAATTCGAAAAGATCACAGAAGTTAAATAGAAAAGTAACTTTAAAATTTCTGTTCACCGAATAATTTTTATTTTGTCTTCTCCATTTTACCAAATACAGATATAATAATCGCTATTATATTCAAATATGGGGAAAAGGTACGCCAATAAAATCGGTACGAAAACATCGACTGTTTAATATACTACAAAATTGCGATCAGTTCTCAAATTACCGGATATTTATTTAGCATAAATTATCGCGATATCGTATCGCCGGCTTCTGTACGGAAATACGTTCGATTGGTCATTTCAACTTGCAAATTGAGTTGGTACGCCGAAGAATCTCGAAAATTTGGTGGGTGCCGAGCAACGATTCGTGCTATCGGTACACGATAACTCGTTTCACCGAGAACATCTGTTTACCGAAGGGAATACGATCGACGGTCTGTCTAGCAGAAGAGAAACGATGACTCCGCGAATTCCTTCGATGCCTGTTCCTCTGCTTTCATACTGGAAGCTTCTGTAAAGCGCATCGAGTGCAAACTGCGGCAGACAGTCTGATCTGGGTCAAGCCTACGGTATTGTCGGATTGTTTCACGATTAAATGAATACGCGAAGATAGAAAACAGAGTGAGTGGAATTTCTCCGTGTATCTTGATCCTACGTTCCGTCTAATTGCCACGAGCTGATCAAATATTGCTCCGATCCTAACGTACCCTCGCATAAAGATATATATATCGCAAACTTTGCATGTTACAGTTTCATTTTCTAGGTTACGTTCGATTCGCGCGCTTATTTTGTACGATTAATGGCAGAAAAAGTTCGCGTAATACGTTGCTCGACTTGAACCCTCTCGATAAAACGTTCGAACAATGGCAGGGAACGAAGGCCGCCAAGCTGTAGCGGCATTCAACGCTCATTGTCCTCGACTAGTCGGCTGGCTCAATTAAAATTCTCGGCGAAATTTCTCATTTAGTCGAAACACTTGCTCAGCGGACGTCGCGCGACGAATGGAATTTCGAGCCATTTTTCGCCGGCCGTTACGCCGCTGAATGTTCCTTTCCCTGCGACGATAAAGAAAATGCGATTCCGACCATTCTTTTCGCGTTATTGCGGTTGTGTCCTGCGTTTCGAAACACAGGAAGGCAATGAAACGTTAAAAATGCACAGCTATTAAGAGCCAATGTGCCAGGATACCGTTTCATTTGCATCCACGTTGCAGTATTTCCGTTGCTGAGAGCAATACTTGGTGTCTGCCAAGGATCCAATATTATACTTCCGAGATATAAGTCATTAAGAAGAATCCGCTGATGATTCATTTTAATGCATGTTTCAGAACAGCAAACTGGTTGCTCAACGATGTTTGATCGTTGAGGGCCAAGTATTTCGTTGTGAACGAATAGATCATGCCTTTACAATATGTACACGTGTATCTGTCCACATTACGATGTCTCCGGTTGCAAGGAGAGTGCTGTACACACCGACGAAATCCTAACAAGACCGAGCGTGCAGCTAATCAATCTTCATTCCCAGCTACTTGATTAATCATGCATCGCACGAAAAGGCAGATCGAGCATCGTACTTGCGTACACGGGTTTAACGAACAACCCACAATTAGGCTGAAGCCTGCTAACGATACACGTGCCGGACTGCAACACGAAAGTAATTAAAAATATCTGATCCTGATTCGTAGCTGATACGTACTTCCATCATGGCATTTTCAAAATCTTATCACAGTTTAGACTTGAGAAGTATTAATTTTCCAAGTTTCCAACTACCCAAATCCATAAATCTTTAAATTCCTAAAATCTCAAATTTTCAGAACCCGATTGTTCAATTCCCGAATTGTCAAAATTTCCAATTTCCTCATTTCTAAAGTCTTACATCCTCAAATTCCCAAATCTCTGAATTCTTACCGCTTCGAAATCTGAAACCCCAAATCTCCAAATTCCTACCTCTCGAAAATCTCCAAATCTCCACATGAATCCTTAAATCTCCAAATCCCAAATTTTCAAGTTGCACACTTGCGCCCATGAACCGATAAGAGGTCTAATAATTTCTCGCTTATCCCGTGTAAATTGTCGCAGCGTGTTCTGACGCGAAGATAATTCACGATTGAATCGCGCAGTGCAAATATGACCCGTCACGATCGAAGATTAACGCGTTAGCAGGTTGTCGAGTGTGCGAGTGCACGCGTAAATCAAAGTTCAAGATACCAATTTACCTGTACTCGCCGGCCTTACTCGACACTTTCCTCGCGGAGATCTTAAGACCTGTTGATCGAGCACAATCGAGTTCCTCGCAGGACATTGTCGCGCACAGGATACTCGTGGCAAAGCACACACGGCCTCGAAACACACGTATGTCAATTTGCCGCCACCTAACTAATCCCTGGACCACGCCAACAGCTGGGGAACACGTGTGACGTGGATTGCCAATTATGCTTTCATCGAGAGGAACAAGCTTCGGGAGTGCATCGAGAGTGTTAACGATTTGGTCGAACCTTCTCCGATCACATCTCCCTTTGCATTTTAATTGCACCTGTTCCTGAGATTATGAATATACAATGTAGATTGTACATATCAACTATGTAGACGAGTTGTTCTGTAAAAACTGAGAATTCGTCATCTACATTTCAGCATGCAGTTATTTTATAATTTGCCGTTTGATTCGTGTACAGACAGCATTTATCAATGATCAGGTTTTGGATTAACTTTCATTGATAGATGAATAAACGTTGGAAGTTCGTAATTGTTTTCGTGAAAATTTAAGCTTCAGTTTAGTATGCTGCTATCCTTACGAATAAATAATTCACTACGTATCCCCTGGAATTAAGATTCGCTTTTCGGTGTATTTAATAAAGCATTGTCGGGATTAACCCAAGGCTGTAACAATTAATTTCCATGAAGTTATCAGCATGAGCGATCTCATGCAAATATCACTTCGAGCCGACACGACGCGACGTCTCGACAGTTCGTGGGGGATGCTACCCCACGGCAATTGTCCCCAGCAGTCTCCTAAATAATGGATATTCTTCGTTCGTTGCTTCCTAAATTTTCCAACATCGATCAACGTAATGCACCTTTCGTTCCTCCGGAACATTTTCATGCTGAATGCGAATATACATGATTGGCCGCGTTTACCAGGAAGGTAAAAGGAACGGTAACAAATGAATGGCGACGTACACGCAACCGGTCGGAATGATCGGTGAGCTAGTCACGTAGAAAGCACGAATTACGGGCAAGTTGTAATGTTAGATGGCTCTCCTGGTTCTATCAGGGCCTGTTACGCGCCGAAGCCGCGTAATGTATCGCCCGAAGGGCTCCCGTGGAGTTTCCCGTTTAATTAAACTTCTGATTGGTGACGATCCAGCGAACGCAGCGTTACGACCACCAGCAATCAACCGCTGCCTTAAGGGACCCGCGTACTTTTCGAAAGCTCGGACGAATAGGAAGTTAGGCATCTTGGACGGAAGTCCAGATTCTGATTAAATCTTACGAGTACTTCCCGATCAACCTCTTCTACGCCGGGAATAAAACGTATAAGCGCTTGACGGCGTGTATGCTGTTCTCTGTCACAACTCGAGGAATTCACCGTGAAACTTGCAGTTATTTTAAAATTGAAAACGGTGTTCGCCTTTACCGTTGCGCGAAATTTATCAAAAGAGAATGAAGTGGCTTCCTAAAACAAATATGGTATAACGTTTGACCCTGATTTTGGATTCCTTTGAGAGCTTCGTCTTCATCTAAATCATGCAACGAGAGAGTTCTTCTTTGAAGCATGTCGAGAGTTGACATGGAAGTTATCCAAGAAAATCAGTTCCGTCGTTACAAAGGAGGAACGAAGTCACCGGATATCACCGGTAGGAAATGCGATAAACCTTCAATAACGATTGCGACCACCAACCAACCGATAAATTCGTTCATTATTTGAAATGCTTTAATACAAAGGGATAACTGATCGATGCGTCAAATCTTTAATTATCAATCACCGTTGGCTCGTAACGGCACCAGAGCGAAAAAGTAATCAATTTGCGACCGCATCGCGCAGCTGGAAACTGTATAAACGGGGATTCGAAGTCTAATTAAACTTCAAATAGGCTCGGTCAACTCGACGCGATATGGAGAGCTCATGGAGCATCATTAATTCGTTACGCCATCCAAGATTGACCCCACCGAAAAAAGAATTTTTATGTCGTTTCAATTTGGTTTAAATATTGTTTGCGGATTATCGTCAAATAAATTGCGGCCCGAAATAATCCGCGACTATCCTTCTCTACGAATCTCTTTCCGTCAGCGAAAGTGAAAAAGAAGGACTGTAATAACGTTCTCGATATCGGTTCGATTTTAATTATCGTGGAATATGTTTGCCACCCTATCCCGTGAAATCGATTATCCGAAACCGACGTTTTAATTAATCAACGCGCTAGTTAATGCATCGATGCAGCTGCACTTCGGTTTCGTTATACGTCCGCTGTTCTTATCGCTGAAAATGAGAAGTTAATAAGCTAGTTAGTCCATAGAATTCTCTTAAACATATCGATTTTTGCTTGCATCATCCGGAAGAAAAGCTTTATCATATCCTTTCGGAATTAATGACTTGAGAGGAGGTTTAAGAATGAAAAGGATTAATTGCCGATGAAGTACACGATCGATTTTTAGATTATTTACGTTTTTATGCATCCGTTAGATCATACGTTTGCGGATTTTTAGACTATGTAAGCTTTCGATGTCCCGATCAATCATCTCGATTGACTGATATTGGAACCGCGCTAACATCAATCTTTGATTATCCATCCTTCGACGCTTCTGTAATCTTGCTTCTCGTCAATTCTCTTCAATCGCGAAGACACGTGTACCGATTTCAAGCGCGACAATGAAATTTCATCCACATATACTTACGGTGAAACATACACTTCTCGTTCATGAGTTTTACGCATCAAAAATATTTTTTTATATGTAAAAATTTCATATACCGGAGGAAAGCTTTGAAAGGTTATTAATAATTCCTCCACTGAAAAGCAAAACCAATCTTTTTCCCATTTCGATGCTTGTTACTGTTCAATTATAACGGCCATCGATATAACGTTTCAACGTCGAATTCGAGATATTGCGATTGTTAAGGAAAATGAAGTCGTATCAGTTTTCCTGTTCGTTTGTAGCTTATACCGGCAAAAAATAAAGCTTGTAAAATAAATTTCGGCTGGATACTTTGCAACGATATTGCAAGGCTTTTCTAGCATCGATCACTCAAATTACGCTATACAAGTTCTGATATGCAACATGGCTATTATAATAATTACGATGAACCAGCCTGTGACTATGACCGGAGTATAATCTGGCTCGTGGTGACGATAATGGTGGTCGTCTGCGAAACGGGGGCAATCTTTAGTATAATTATTGTCGCAGCGACTTCGTAACGATAATCGTTTATATAGTTATCAACACCTTTGTCGCAAGCATAATTGCAGCCATATATACAAACTTGTAACTTTAACCACACACTGTCGACGATCGATCAAAGAGATGTAGAATCTTCAAGATCCGTGCATTTCGTTAAAATTTTAGTCTCCGAATGGCCATCAATTTTCTGGGATCGTTTGTGCGAATGCAGACTGAAAAATAGACCGTTTTATTCCAGCTACGTGCAAACGAACTGCATCATCTCTGTTCTCGTTGACGTAAAAAATTTCCTATCTGACCGATAATGGGGATCCCATATCGACGGCAACTTTTCTTCGGAATCCTGCAGTGGCAAAAGAATTAGGAGAAAGTTGATTCGATAGGAAACTGATAAAAAGTTGTCTGATGCAGAAACGGTATGTTGATAGGGGTTCTTTTGTAGCGTTACTCGTTTGGTTAGCAGATTGGATCGATCGAGTCTATTCAAACATCCTATTCATGGTCGAGAAAATACCATTGAGGGAAGTTTTCGGTTAGGGATCGTTTCTTTAATTTGCCGAAGAGTAATATCGATCAATTTAAGAAGATTCTGGCAATTTCTTTCATCAGATTATTCCACGACCCGCTCGAACCACTTTACCGTGAAATGGTTTCAACTGCGAACGAAATGAAATAAATTCGAGTAATTATTTGAACGCTTCTCGTAATTTCCTGTCACTTTTGGAGTTATGTCCGAATACATGTGTATGCTCCGACATTATCATAAATTATAATTGCATGCGCAAGACGGGGCACGTTTACTGCTTTCTTATTTGCAACAACCGGAAAGGAAAATTTACGACTCGATTCTCTGCTTGGCTTCGTTTCGAGCACGCAACTTTATTCGATTGTTCTCAATCGTGCACGGAAATTCTTCCCTTCCAGACCATTTCTTTCTATAATATTTTTGCGACAGATTTTTGCCTACGATACACTATTCAATTCCTGCGAAAAAATCTTCTTTTATATTCTCTATGTTCCATCATCTTATGGACACCTTGACTTGAACACCTTAATTTGGTTATCTTGATTTGGACACCTTGATGGACATCTTTATAATGTTCTTCATTTCTCAGCCACTTTTAGATTAGGATATTTTATCCAAATCAAAGTTGCCTTTTCGATATTTCTGCTGAAAAATAGTAACTCGGTAGAAGAAGAAATGAAGACATCGTGAAAGCTGTTTCCGAACTTCCGTGAAATTATAGCATTCTTTTTGCCCTTTGTCCCCGTTTCTCCGCATGAAACTTTTCGGTAAAAGAACAATGAGTGGAAATTACAGAATTTTCAAAAGTCCCTTTCAAGGTATGATCGAGAAAAATTTATTTCTGTCGTGTCCAACTCGAAGGGTCCAGACAGGGAAAAAGGCTGACGTTTCCGGTTCTCGGTTCCGATCGTACTTGCAGAGTAATTAGCCATACGGCAAAACGGAATTCCCTAACCAGCCAGCTCGTCAACTGGATCACCGTGAATTACTAATTTGTCACGATGATGTATTGTGACGGTGTAATTAGAAGTTGTCGCCTCATGAATTACAACGGTGTGCGAGCAATTCTTGGCTTACCACGCAATCCACACACTCTTGCGCATTCCTGAGAATGTGACACAATTGGGCTATTACGGCCATTCATTATAGCGTAATTGTATTCAGCTTAATTTCGTGTTACGTTTTCACAGTTGGAAACAATAGTGTCCCCTGACGTTACTGCATTGTCATTACCGCGAAACGCGGCCCTCCCTAGGATATCTACCTGTGCTACCAGAGACCCCGAGCCACCGCTGCATTATTAAGCGGTCCCGCGAACGTAATTCCCTTCATGCTGAATACTTTCGTCTGCCACGCGCGCCATTGTCCGTTCCATTGAAAAAGAAACAGAAATTGAGAGCGGTGGCTAATTTAAAATTGTGTTTTCGCAGCGAACCAGTCGTTTACCGCGTTAACTGAAAACACTGCCATCTCGGCCAGAACGTTCTCGATTCTCGAAATTTTCTTTCAATTTCTCAATCTCAATTATTCACGGCCGAGTTAGCGAGAGCTCGAAAGAAAGCGTCCGAGCGGAGAAACGCGTCTGGATAGTTGACAGCGGCCTCTAAATAATTGACAAGCGGCACGACGCTACGTTTTTACGATTCGACGAAACATTGATACGTTTTCCGATAACCATCAAACTTTTTACGATCGATGCACCCTGCGAAGGGTAGTAACGTCACCTCCCTAGTGAACTCGAAGAAACATCCTCGGAATTACCGACACGACGATACTCCCACAGCTTCGCGATCTATAAATCACGATTGCATCCGGTGAAACTGAACTGGGTTAGGATACCAACGTGGATGTCAACGGCCTGGAATACGTAATCATATTCGTCATGAACAGTTGTCTTCGCACGCAGATTTATAAGCCTCAGTTTACGATTTTCTACCTCCGGCTTTTAAACATTGCCATTTAATCTGAATTGGATTAGTAGTGCCGATTAATATTGGTCGTCATATTTAACAAATTTGAGAAATACAAAAATTTCAGGACTAGTCCCATATTATGAGTTAGACCCACACTTGTGTACACCTACTAATGACCTTATCATCCTACCTACTAAACTACCTACTAAAGCGTTATCATCTCATTCGAGCGATACAGTCGATACTCGAAGACCCAGCAAAGACCATAAGGATTATTCAAAAATTCCGTTCGAGTATATCAAAAAAGGAGCAAAAGACAATGGAAGGAAAAAGGTCCACGGCGAGGAACGATTACCAGTCTCTAAAATCGTATCGATTCCTTCTCGCCCATTAACTCGAACGATCGTTAACGAATCGTTTCAGCTTTAACGATCCTCTGATTGTTTCTTGCTGCCAGGCAAGTGGCTGTAGGGGAATAACATGGACGAAAATGAGTCAGCGAGTCTGGATCGCTGCACGTTTCGATTTCTTTCGATCTCGGCTCGCTTGGACGCCGATCGACCATTCAGTGAAATCTGCTCGAGTTTCGATTTCGTCCTTTCGTCGCATCTGCGTCGGTAGAAAGTTGTCGCGGGGAGAGCAGTTTTCGAAACCTGTTTCGACAAATTTACCGACAAGAGCGGACAAAACATTAATATAACGAAAGGTGCAATAACAGACCCGAACAGAACCTCCCAGCTGGAAATTATGAACCCGCCAACATCTGATCCGAAGATTTTCCCTTGTTTGCGCGCAAACGATTATATCTCTGCCCGTTGTATTCCCATTTAATGCTCTAATAAAGGGTCCAGGGTTAGAGATATAATTGTTGACACACGATACCCACGATACCGTGTGCTGTCGTTTCCGAAATAACAGCGTTGTAAATCTTCTTTATGGGCCGTTGTACGTAGGTGTCGAGTATCTTCCAAGGGAACGGGAAATTCGTAAGGGTCGAGAAATTGCTTAGGTTTCATAAGCAGAACTAGCCAATAAAAGCAAAAAACCACCCTCTTGTAGACTCTAATTTCCAGATATTCTACTTCTCGCATAACACGCAAGCATTACCTTGGAAAATGCACCGTATAACTTTCAGCGTGTATCAACGACAAGGTAAAACACGAAGAACGACACGAGAAATACGCCCGAGGATTGCTTCGCAAATTTCGCGCTGCGACGGGGCTAATTCTCGTGCACGGCCTTTTACTCGATTCCGTTAAATTATCGTGTCCTCTGTCCAACCGCGGCCAACGAAAATAAAGCTCGCTAACTGTCCATTTATCTGGTCGCTGGAAGCGACCCTATTGAAATATTCATGCGAATCGAGGTTGCTTCCAACAATAAACTCGCGCGATTCGTCCAGTCAGGTAACCAAATGCGAATCGATTACCACGCGAAAGGTATCGTCACGCTAACGCTGTCCGGACAAAATATCACTGGATATCGAGGACGTTGCTGGAAGAAAAAGAAATTATGTGGATGGTAGCCACATGCGATAGTAACTGTCACTGTTTATGTGGACGCTTAGTCCACAATCGGCAAAGTGAGTCAGACTCGTGACATTACAGTTCAAATGTGACAAACCTTACTCAAATTTTTAATACTCTTCAACTTGTTTAGGTCCAATATTTATGTAGTCAAGAAGCGCTGAATATAAAATGTGTTTTAATATTATACAGGTACTTTTGACTGACGTATCTGACAAATAAATAGAGCTAAGGGTTAAAAAAAAATAACTTCTACAAATTTGACAGTGGACAGCAGAAAAGATGTGTACAAGGCCAATACAATATTTGCTCCAAAGTCTCACAATTTCTGCAAATAGGGAAATATGAAGTTCAGAAAAATTCAGAAGACTCCACTATAACGAGTGCAACAATGGTGGAAGGTGGTAAATGGCCCGTAAAAAATGATGTAACGCGTGTTTTACGAGCTCGAAGATAATAGGTGATTCTGTACGTTTAATCGTTTATTTCCGCGTGAAAAGTCCCCAGATATACTGGATGGGTCGCTAAGCGGCCAAACGGGTATATTCACTCGCTAATGATGCACCGCGTCAGGACAGTGCTTGCTAAACAATCGTACACGATTCCGCTTGTAATCGCGCTGATTCAGAAACAGTGCCAAAATGTTTTGCCGCGATATTAACCTCGGTACTCGTTAACGAGTCAAGGTTACTTCCAAAAATTCCGGAGATATTTGTAAAAATTTCCAAGGAGGTTCTTCCCAATTAGGATGACAATTTCGTGAAAATTTGCAAGGATTGAAACGAGAAAGCTCAATTTGTACGACAGGAAACGAGCGAGCGAAAAAATTCGATCCGGAACGTGCTCTTCGGATTTACTTTATTTCACGCGGAAAAATGAATTGACACTTGCGCCCTCCGGGGATTGGCCCGCACAAATATCGGAACACGAAGTTTCCGTGTTTGTCAGCTCGAGAATGAGAAGCCAGTACTTCGCCACTTCGCGAACGTATTAGGTTCCCGTTCTTCTCCAATTCTCGACGCTGTCGTTCCCCGTCAGATTTTATAGATTTGCATGGATTTATTCCCACGTATCGTTCGATATTCGCGCACTCTACGAATCGCGCCAAACTGCTGGAAAAATGGAAATCGAACGAGCCAATCGTCGTCGTCAGCATGAGTATCGACGATCGTTACACGGTTAATTTAACATTCGCGTTTAAAAATCTCGCGAATACGTGTCTCGTTGCGATTCACGACGGCGTCGGGCAGAGAAAATGATGACCCATGCAATTTCGTGAAATCCTTTCTCCTTAGATCCCTGATCCTCTTCTCTCGTCCCTTTGATTCGTACCGGCGTGGAATCCTTAAGAAGCTCCGCTTGTAAGATCCGCGGCGTGATTCGAGAACCCTGACCTTTTACGTGTCGTGTCCCCGAAGGTTCAACTTCCGGAAACGAGAACCCCATAATCCGATCCGTATTTGTTCTTGATCAAGATTCGCCGCATCGGTTGCGACTAAAACTTTCTTCCCCATCCACATAGAATTACGTATCTCTCAAGCTGGTGAAAACAACTATTCTGTTTCATTAAAATACAACAGTATTTTAATTGATAGCTTATTTAAAATGCAGTACTCTGAAATTGTTAACTGACATAGTAATTTGCCTATAGAGTATGTAGGATCTTATTGGTTTATTGAACGTAAGGAACTATGTGAAGTGTGGGCGAGTGAGTTTGCGTGTCGCACCGCTAGATGTCGTCGCGATGTGCACGTTTCTCGCTAGTACTCTACTAATGCAACATCAACTAAACTTCCAAATTGTAACATTTCAGGTGTCTGGGGACAAGGATGCTTCCTTGATGAGCTTGGAAGAAACGCCTTCTTTGAACGTGAGTCTTTTTTACACAACGTTGATAAATCATAAGTTCGCGAAGTATCGTTATGCGAAGTCTTCACTTTGTACGTCCTGTGTATTCCATGAAGAGCGGAAGTACAAAACGGTAGAAACTTTTGAAGCGACCTACTACCACGTTGCTTTTCTTCGCTATTTTCCTCGATCTCTGTCATCCGCGGGTAGGAAAAGAAAAGCAGAATCTCCGTAAGACTGAAGCGGAATACGAAAGAATAACAAAAAGACGACGCTGGTATTTCAAAGCGAAGCTGTTCCCAACGGGTACGGATAATGTTTGCAACGAGCTGGGACGACGTAGTTGTGCGCATTGTAACGGCAACTCTGGAAACACGTTGGTCTGTCAGGACGCAGCTTCCAAGTACTTCCAAACGTACGATACAGGCTGAAATCCTTGTGGCCCGCGTTTCTGCCCGTGTTCCTGGGACACCGACAGAATCTCGAAAGCTCTCCAAAACTGCGAGCGGAACGAACACGCGTGTCCACCGCACGCTGACAGCCATCGGTATTTGTGGAGATACGTTTGTCATTTCCATTTTCACGCACAATGGGATTAACCCTCGTATCCGTTTCACTAAATCGACCCCTTTCCTCGTGCTCCAGATCGAGCGACTTCCTCTCCTTGCTCGGTCGCGATGAAAAATTATCGCGCGACAAGCGAAGCGGAATGAAACCGAATCGTTCCTAGAGCCGATTCGTTCGATTATGGTAAAACGCGATTACTGACGCTCCATCGTGATATTATTGTACGGGAAACTGAATTCCTGCGATGAAACGAGGAAGCAGAAAACACTCGAGAAGTTTTTGTTTCGGTTAATGTGATTGTAGGTTCGAGATAGGAACGTTCGCGTAGCGTTTTATACTTCGTTAATTTCTTTGGGCTTCGGCCATTACGCGTTTTATGATGCTTTTTTTGCATGAAAAAGAAGATCGTTGATAGAATCGTATTCTGGCCGATTTCCCAAGCGTAACTCTAGCCTTCCTGTTTAATTTCAGGCATTCATAGTTAACGCGTGACTCGACTAAGCTATAATTAAATCGACTGCTCTCGCGATTAATCGAAAAGACAATCTCATAATCTGTTCACGCGGCGAGTTTACCTCGATAATGGAACCTGGATGTTGTGCGTGCACGCGTTCGATTATTTTATCCCCGATTAATATAACCCCGATTTATCGACCCATCTATCGATCTATAAACGTATATAACCTCCTAATACCGAATCCGGTGACACACCTGTACACCCAGTTGCATATTAATCCACTCGTGACATCGTGCCAACGTAAATATCTTGATCTACGTCAGTGGATGTGACACTCTCGTCGAAATTCAATTTAGCTCCAACGAGTTCGAGCTATCGACGTTCGCGTGTACCTATCAGCTCGAAAGTCCTTTAATTATTTCACAATCTGATCGACCACGTTTCTTCGTACTCCCCTTGGAGTAAACCTTCGGTTCCTCAAAACGAACCGCGCAGTAAGCGCTGTATGATTACACGCTTCCCAGTGGAAATATCTTTACCCGACGATAACATCTGAAGTTATGCAACCAATTTTGTTACGTTACCCGTAAAATCCTCGGGACTCCAGCTGACTCGTTTGCGTTACACCGGAAGGGAGCTGTACATGTAAATACCTTTATTTCTCGAAATTACATCTTTTGCCGGAATTTCGATGTAAACGGAGCATTTTAACGTCTAGCAGTAGCACGGTCGTTAGCTGCAGACTCCGCGTCGCGGAGAAGCTTTTACGGTATTTTTCAGTGTAGCTCTTTCGCGCGAGCAGCTTATATTACCGTCTGTAAAGGAGAGCAAGAAGCCAGCCGACGACTAATAGTTCGAGGACGAAGAGCCGTCGTTAAGACTTCGAACTGACAACATCACACGGAACGATATCCAGGAGAACCACGAAAACGGGACCCAGAGGCCACTCATTTTTACCAAAACTTTTCCGTTATCCAGTTCCGACGGTTCGCGATAACGACCGGGTCTGACCCAAGGGGTCAACTTTTACTCGACTTTTTATCGTTCCTTTCCTCCATCCATCCTGGACATACGCACTGCCTTGCCTTCCTCTCGAATTCCTGTACACCATGCTTTCATGGAACGCTCTTTTATTCGTTGTCCCTTTGGACGGGTCGCTAATTTACTATGGCAAGCCTTCTCGACGATCCTTTGTCAGAAAAATTCCTCTGTGCGCGTGCTCGCACTCTTTCACTGAAAAATGTAAACATTCTTCGCTGAATATTTATCATTGCACAAAATCTAATTGGATTTATTTAAAATTAATGGGATGCAAGCCGGTCGCATCCTTGGGCGATGAAAGGTATTAAATATTCTGCTTTGAAAACCGTAATAATGGCGCTTTTGATACATGAATATTTATTATTACACATAATTTAATTCTGTTTATCTGAAATTAACGGGCTGGAAAATTGCATACTTACACAGTGAAAAATATTAATGAGGAAGATAGATGGGGAATGTAATTGCATCGAAAGCAAATACAAAGCTTGTTTTTAGTAGCGAAGGTATACGTTAAAGATATCTGCGTTGAAATTCAACGATTCCCGTATGTAAGTTTGTCACCAACCCGCACGAATAACAACATCCAACGTGCTTGTCGCGCGTTATGGCTGTGACACACATCACGTAACTTTCTACGGTTTTTATCGCGCTGCTGGTTGGTCAGAGGACTCCTGGTTGTACGGTGAAACCGGCTGATTTCCAGTAGGTAGCCTCCTGGGGGATATTTATTGTCTCGTGGCAAGCCGTCGCGAAACTCCGCGTATCGAGACGAAACTTTACGCGTTTCTCTTTTCCTCTGCACAGCCAAATTTCCCAGAATTTTTCCCATTCCCTGCGCTCCCGTCTAGATGATATTCCCGTCTTCCACGCGAAACAGGACCGCCCGGAATCCTTTGAACACGTTGACACGTCGCGGACGGATGTCTCGCTTTGTTACCCAGAACAGAATAAAGACATTTAAATTTCACGCTTAAATCTTTTTATTAAATTTATTCACCCTCTACCTTCCTGCATTAGCAACCCCTTTCAACGCGAGCTTTTCCGTTTGCGTACCTCTGTTAACAATTTTACAGACAGTGGAACGCGAAAAGACATATTTTAGAATATCTTCTTATCTACCGATTGTACGACAAAAATGATTATTATAAAATATGTAGTTCACACAATTTTCTACCTGAAAGGTTTTATGAAATTTCTTGCAGGAGCGACCATTTCCATGGTAATTACGAAAATGTTTAATTATCGTACGGTACATATTCATTGGAAATTATCTCCGAAACTGTTGTGTCTACGCAAGAAACTTATAGAATGTTTTTTATAGAAAATTTATGAGGCTACAAGTTTTGTAGAGGCCATTTTGTCACAGAAGTGATAGATAACGAGGTATTCGCAAAAATTGTTCTTCTTCCCTGTGAAATGTTCACTTTGAACAAAAATTAAACTAAGGTTGTCGTGGACTTTGTTGGGAGTTATTTTTATCAAATTTTCCTGAACTATAATTTGTAATATTAAGGAACAGCGATATCCATTAGTGGTAATAACGATAAAGCGTTTCGTTGGTTCCAGTTTCGCCAGTCATCGCGCACTCGTGACACGATTGAATATCGCGAAAATCTCCAAGTCCCCGCGTAATTACCGTACACACCGATGGATATCAACGGTGCACGAATTAGCTGTTAATTATTCGCGACACGCAGCCAGACAAATTGCAGCCATTCTCGTAGCTTCCGAGCAGTCCGATCGCTCGGAAACGAAAGGATTCGGTCGTGGAATTAACCGAATTTAAACGTTCACCGAACTGGCCGTTATTTCGAATGCCGACACGGTAAATAACCGCAATTCGTTTAGGGAGCTTGCGACTCGCGAACGAAACGAACTTGGCCGCGGGATACTTCGAGGCGATCTAACGAGGTTCTGGACCGAGCTCTTCCCGAACTGACCGTAAGCTTGCTAGAATAATAAAACAATGATACGATTTAAACGCACACGGGAAACGTACGGCAACACCGAAATTTCAAGCAACATCTAGGAGAAACACGAGGCTTGAAATATCGTTCCATGTATCGCTTAAATCGATCTTCTGCGAGCTAGGTTTCTCTCGAGCACGATACGAGAGCGTACGCGGAATCTACATATTTAAATAGTATGAATATTAAAGCAAACGAAGCAATGCGCAGACAATTTTGAGCCACGAAACTGAGACGAGTGGATAAACGCGCGTTCGTGCAGCGTTTTGAATAGCTGCTCTCGAGCAGGCCAGCGAATTGTTAATACTTCGATACAAATCTGACTAAAGTCCGATATCTATTTTATCGCAATTTTACATACATACCCTTCGATTACCATTGGCTGAATCAGCAGCGCGAGATAGCGGGTAAACCGATAACTCGTTTTCGATGACAATCCCGTCGAAATTGATGAAAGTATGGGCCTTATAAAACGAATCGATTCATGAACTTATCGATAAATGAACGATTTACCGTTCAACGAACAATCGCGAGCCAATCGATATGCAAATAACCGTGCAAGGTGGATCAATATGCAAATAAGTCGAAGCGAACGGTTTCCCTCTGAAGGGGAGTAAATAATAAAACCGAGCGAGTAGATTGTGGACGAATAATTCAGATCACGTTTCCATAATTTTGAAAGAGCGCTCGTTCGAGTAATAGTCGTACGCTCGCACGAACTCCCTTCGATACTTTCCACGTTGTTTCGGTACGTTTGAACGCGGGCAACGAGCACGCATAATAAATCATTACTCTACACCCGGGAGAGTTCTAACGAGGCAACGTTGCTGTCTTTCTCTTTTTCGCGCGAATCAACATCTTCTTCGGGTTGCCGTATGCCCGAAGGAGGCCAGCAATCTCGCTGTTTGTACAGCGTTCCAGGAAAGTGGCATTGTCTCGTTTATAAACAATGCAAATATTTACTTTGCATCGCAACTCCGCTCATGTTTCAAGAAATCGCCGTTGCGGAAACGTATACCGGATATCCGTAACGCTGCTGTCGTCGAACTACCTATTTATTTCTCCCAAGAAATTCTGCTTGCATTTAATCCACGGATCTCATAGTCTAATCCACGCATGTCAACAATAGCACTCCTTAATCCTTAAATACATGTTGCAATATTGCTACGTACATTTTTTCTCTGCTGCACTGTTTCAAAATATACTGAGTAGTGATGTATTTAAGAGTACTGACATATGAAGTGCACTTTTCTGAAAATATGTATTGAAATCAGGTCGAATAATTTTTTTCTTACTTTTGCAAAAATGATTTATAATATCTTGTGAGTCGACGCTTCCAAAGTTCGAGTCTGTTCGAAGTTGCAGAAGTTGTGGAAACGGAGGAAAGTACTACTGGAAAATGTCGCTAGAGCATCAGAATACAGTGGAGGTAAAAAATGATCTCCAATCGAGCGATATAGGATATCTAATATCCGAACCACATCGTAAAGTCGATGCTGGAAAGTCGGGCGACTCTTCTTATTTTCGTCGACGTAGTCTATCCGGCGATACGCTACCAGAAGATTTGCTTACATTGGTTTTGCATTACCGGCTTCCTATACCTCGTAAAGATAGAATATAGAGGTAGAATCTGGATCATCTGCGCAACGTTCAGTCCGTGTATTCGATAGAAACACTTTGCGAAACCTCATGAAGGTACATAATGATATTTGTGCACAATCGCGCTGTTACTTTGTACAACAGTCAAAGATTACTGTAAGTGATTTGGTGCAGAAATATCAATATCCCGGGAGCTACGGTCCATTTCAGAAAAAGTCTGATTCTCAGGATCGGAACGTTAACGTTTTGCATTCGTTGAAAATTGCATTCGGGAGGTGATAGCGCATGGTCGCGGCACCGGGTGAAATCATACTTTCTCAGCCGTATGGCACGTATGGAGAGAATATCCGTATGAATCATTCGCGTCGCATCCACTTTCGATTTTTGCAAGTCGAGCGACTTCCTCCGTTCCATGGTTAATCCGGATTCCCTGGGAATCGAAAGCATTATCCGATTCTTTGCGTTCACACAATTTTTTAACGTCGCCATCCTTCTCCGTGTAGGTTAATATGTAGAAATAAAAATCAACGATAATTCGCGAATGTTAGACTGACCTTTCAAATCTTCTTCGCGAAATCGATCTTTCTCAAAGACCGTCCCGGAAGAACGATGTCCAGGAACAATGATTAAAATGAGATCCGTAAAAAAGGAGAGCAATGAGGAATAGTCCCATTACGCGAGCCTTACTAAGCGCGTAATCTTCGTCGAACAGCGGTTTCAGCGGTTCTAAAAGTAGCCTAGCCATGGTAAAGCCGATACCGACTAAAGCCGGATTCGAGCTTAAGCGCGTGGCTCCGCTCCGATAAAGTTTTCGTTACGGTTCGTGGGTTCATGCTAGAAGTCGATTTTTCGTCCGTTTCCCCCTATCTTTCTCTATTCTTCCTCTTTTCCCAGTTGCTGGTTCGCGGCCCCTCGAAAACGCCCGAGATGCAACGCGACGCAATAGTGGCTTATAAGTACGCTCATGAATAATGCAGAAACGCAAACAAAAGTAGGGGCCGAGCCACCGTCTTGCCATATAATACTTGTGTATTTTACAAACACCGACGCCGTCGTTCTCGAACCACCCCCCTCGTCGTTATCGCGGTACGAACGTCTAAAACCCGCTACATCTCTTACGTGCACAGCCCGATCCGTGCTCGCGATATCCAGCGATATTTATTAACGAGTCTGCCCTACAGCCGCTTCTTTCATTTATCTCAACCCTTTCCGTTCGGGACAAAAACTGCTGTTCCCGTTACGATCCATCAGTTCACGTCGCACCTTCGCTACAAAGGGCAGCAAATGTACAACTTAATTGTAAATTTTCAAGAGGACGATTCAATTTTAGATGCCATCCATTTTCTTCTCTCGTAGAAACGACGTGATAAATTCTGGAAGGCGCGAAGTGAAATTTACCGTTATCGAATTACAGAACATGCACGAAGATTTAAACGCGAAGTTGTTTGGGCACATTCTTAAATCTCTCGTATGATTTAAATAATGCTTGTCATTTTTATTCCCGAGCGTTAAAGTCTCATCCATAAATTAGCATTCACGGTTCCGTGCGGTGTTTCACGCGCGTTGCACGGTTAATCCTGTTGCAGGCTCGCCTGGTGAAAAAAAAAGAGAGAACCGAGAGGTTTCGGACGATTTTCGCTGCTCGTACTTACGCTACCCTCGATGAACCGACACCGGGTTTATATGAAACAAGGCCGGGATTATTTTCACTCTATTTTGCTCTTCCTCTTCCGCGTTTCTTCCCGTGTTTTTTGCTTCTCGATGGACCTAGTTTCGGGTCGAAAACACGGTGGACGTTAATCGCGAGATACCTAGGATATCATGTTACTAGTGGCAGAAATTAAAAACACGTAGGTTTTTCTCCGTACGCGTTTCAGTTCTTCATAAAAAGAAAGGTTGCTCGAGTCTCGTTTTGTCGACGCGTATTTGACTGCTTTTTGATCGCACAAAGTCTATTTGCTCGCGTTTGCTGGCTTCCCTGGTCCGTAGGGGCTCGATGTCGCTAAAAACGAACTCCATCTTGTCGCAGAGTGTTGCCATTAGCTGAAAGGGACTTCAAATTGCCTCGTCGTTTCGCAACGAAGTAAAAGTCCTTATCCAGGTCGTCGGCGCTAGATTTTCCAGGAAGGTACACTCTTCCTTTTATGTGGTTCCACGTTCCTGGATACTGGCAAATTATTATTTCTCTCCTCCCACTTTTGGTTTCTTATTTTCATCGATATCCGCTGTCGCGCAAGAACTCGATTTAGAGAATAAATACTCGATGTTATATCGAGAGGCGAACAGAAAAAAGGAAGAGAAAAGAAGAGTTGGAACGGTCGACCTGAAAAACGACGCGTTACCGTCAAGGGAAATATTTCTCGTTCAAACAGTAATATATTTTCCATGGTTAACCGCGACCGCTCGTCATTTTTCTTCCGGTTGAAAAATACTGTCCCCTGTAAAAAGCTCTCGGTGGAAAAAATGGAACTCATTTGCGTTCGACCGTTTTCGAATTGATTAAATTTTGAACATGTTCGAGTAGCAACGGGAATTTTCAATTTCGTGATAACTCGTTAACGAAAGATTTCTTGTTCACCGCCGATTACAACTAATTAAGAAATTCTTTCTTGCCGCTTTCGAGTTTCTTTCCCCGAAACTTTTCTACGTTTATTCTAACTATTATAAAATACCCGGTAATACCATTAGTCACTGACAAATTACAGAAAGCGACCTAACCGAACGAGCTAAGACTTCGAAACTGTTATGAACGTTTCCAACAGACAAGTCGATTAATTCCAAACGGTCCGTTTGTCGGGTCACGACAGTTCACGTAACACGTTTCCGTTCGAACATTCCTGCCTATGCAACTATTCTGTGTGACTCAGTGACAGAGAAGTCGAGGCAGTTCGGGTCTAAGGCGACTCTCCCTGGTCAACATTCCAGGATCGAATTCAGGACGACACGCAGAGAATTGCTCCAAACTGACCCATTGGACATCGGGGATCAATATCGTAATTTGCCAGCTGGCCGGACAATTGATGCGCGTTGCATTGTACGATCGTTTAAACGTCTAAGAATATGCTTTAATACCACAGTAATCCTCCTGATGTTTAGAACAATCGGATTCCAATTCGAACGATACAATTGGACGATTTATTCACGAATGGGGCGAGTATTCGCAAAAGATGTTGGTACGGTTGGCGAATTTATCGCGCGCAATTAACGACGGCCATTTTGAAGACTAGAGCAACTCGCAGCGAAGTACCAGATCGCTCGGCTCCTCGAATAATTTTTCTCAATTTCAAGTCTCGCTTTATTTGCAAAAAAAAGCGCGAGAATTATGGGCAGCGGACTTTGCACGAGAATTTTTCACGCACGCGAGATTAGCCGCGGACATACCTCCTGTATATACGTATATATATTTATATTTATTACGTGCAATGCACGCTGGAGAAATTCGTTCCGGAGGAAATAAGCTTCCTTTCTACCGTATCATCTCTCTGCCTGTAAATTCACTCGCAAGACGTTTTCCACTGTCGCCTTTAGTTCCATCTAGCAGACATTTTTTAACAATGTAAAAGTTTCGAGAAAAATGTTGCGAAAGGTTACTTAAATCCTTTTGGTTACGTAAAATATTGGAAATTACATTATACCGGAGAGGAATTTATTTTCTTCGAATGCTTACGCCAGGGAAATTTAATTCGTTTGCTTATTCAATTTCCACGACTTATTCTTTCAATCGGGAATCCTTTGAAGGCACTTTGTTCGATCCGATGAAGTTATCGCGTTTATGGGTTGTAACGGGACACACCGTATTTAATTAAGCCTCGTAAATGCACTGCGCCTCGTGTTAGCGGCGATTGTAATAAGCGTTAAACCAACAGTCGATTCATTCGATCAAACGCCAAAGTCTCGTTCTAACAGTGGCTCAAAAGCCCTTTGACGGCCATCATCGCAGCTGCATGGCACCAACTAGTTCGCGTTTATTCAGTTGCTCGTGTAAAGCAGAACGGTCCGCAAACGGTCCAGAGCATGAAATAACGAGCTCAGAGGTCTTCGGAATAAAGAGCTGCTGTTTGTACAGAAGATAACGCGAAAGTATCGTCTCTGGGGCAACGCTTAAAAACTTGTAACGAGATAAAAAGCGAGTACGAAGTTGGAAGATAAGCGTTCCCGATTAATAAAACTTTCCCGCAAATTTTAGTCGTCTCATCAAAGTTGGCCTGGAAGAAACGTAAGAAAGTTCTCTTTCCCGGCCGAAAAGAATCACTCTTTCGAAACAGTGACGACGATGATTTACAGGGGTAAAGCGCCGGACTAATTAGTCAAGAGAAGTTGACTCTTCCGGCCACGGAAAATCCCTCGAGTAAAAGTAATACAACAATTACGGTGGTAGCAAATGTTAAAAATGAACATGATTATAAAATAGAGCGATAGGAATTTTGAAAGCGTTAAAATAACCGGGGAATTTATTATGAAAGTTAACCTATTTCTTTGGCGCGGATTACGTTCGACATACAGTCGCCTGGTGTTCGCCAACGGAACTTATCGATAAAAAGAAATATTCCGTGGCGCGGTGTGCACGAACGAATGAGAAGAATGGAGGCTCGCGCGATCCGGTTGAATCGGGCTGTAGAAGCAGTGGATGAGAAGGATGATACGTGGAAACCACCACGTACGATCGTATCCTTCCCCTCGGATCTCCTCGAGCACCGACCGCGTTATATATTCCAATTCGATAGACACGTTTTTCCAATGTCTGATAGGAAAATGGCTGACTCTATCGGCAGCCCGGTTTTGGATTACCTGCTCGCCGGGATAACGACGGCAGGGAGGGAAGGAGGCAGTTACCGAGGATAGACGGTCGAAAAAGAATTTCCAATGGATATCTTCGACACTCGTCGAAATATCGGTTATCGTTCCCATTCCCGCTACCCCCGTTTAAACGGCGGACAAAAGCGACGAATGGGGAACGCGTGCGCCATGTTTCGTCAACGATTTATGAAAGGAACACGCGCGGATCGCCTCGGAGAATGTAACGTTGACGAATTTCGTGATAAATGGCGGCGAACGGTTTCTTCGGGAAATCGCGGTCACACGAATTCTCTAGGTAAATATTTGAGAAGGACAGATTACCCTGGAAGACTTTGAAATCATCGTTTTGTCGCATTGCACCAGCACGTACGAGCCAGTCGTTAGAACTTTCTTACCGGAGACTCGATCGATCCTCGTTTAATCGCTCCGCTACTATGTACACGGATCAATCTGTTTTTCGAACGGTAAAGAAAATACAAGGTACTGAAAGTATCGTGATATCGAAGGCTGCTGAAAATAAACTTATTTGGGAGGATTAAATGCACCCAGTAGTATAACTAAGTGGGGAGTGTAAGGCTCTGGTGTAGCACAAGGTGTAAAATTGACAAATTCCTAAATTTCCAACAGTGGATCAACAGTGGACATTAACACTGTCAACAAAGCTAAAAATCCTAGTGCACGATGTCCTCCGGAACATCCAGCAAACGCTAAGTAACATCGAGCACAGTCAATCAGATATTTCGCGTATTCAACGAATGGAACATAGCGTCATTGCAGAAGCGTGTACACATTGGCGGTAGTTACAGTGTTTTTTTTTCTCCCAATGAATTTCAATGAAAAGCCGCACGCTAGGCGAACGCTTGGCGCGACGTTCCGAGCTTCGCAGTTTCGAACTGACCGCACGAGTCGACCATCGGCGTGCAGTTTGCGGTTACTGTAAATTCGTCACCCGTTTCTAACGACCGCAAACGAGTATGATTCGAGAACGCCGCCGGTATCGCATTTCTGTATCCCAGCTTTCAGCAGGAACCACCGTCAAGATGCCATTCATAAATTGAAACGCGTCAGTGACCCGGGTCACATCCGTTGCAGCATCCACGTTTTTCGCGATCGCGACAATATGTCTCTGTTTCCTGGCTTTTCGCCGCATTTTTCTCCTGTTTCTTTTTTCACACGCCATTGGTAACCGTCCATTGAAATCGGAAGGAATTTCAGAGTCTTTGCGATGCGTGCAGTGGGACAGGCCTTTTGTGGCTGCGTGTTTTTGAAGCGAAAAATCGATTGACGGTGCCGCAGGGTGTTTCGATACGCGTAATTTACGCAAGAACGAATCTTCTGAATACGCTATGAATTTTCGTATCACGTGCAAAAATCATACTGCGTATTCGGACTTTTTTAATACCGTCATAGCAAAAATGGAGATATCCTGTTTACGTTTGAGAAGAAGACTTTCAGTAGAAATGTTCTTTCGCTTTGTCGCCATCTGTTTCCATTTTCGAAGAAACTGAGATCCACTCGGTGATTTTACCCATTCTTCGTAGTCTACATGGTAACTTTTATCAATTACGTAGAATATATATGAAATCGATATAAAACTTTACTGTGAACACATAAATATTGGTCAATGGTTACGTTCGGAAATTCATGTCGGTGTAAAAATATTTTATGCTGACCTCCCTTTTACTTTTCTCTTTTTGCATTCACCATTGTTGAATGGTTGAGGCAAGAAAATTAATTTCCACGTCGTTGTGTCCCACGTCATATACTGTATTTATTCGTCTTCGATTTGGACACAGCTTGCACTCGTATCGGTTCCTAATATTCACCAGCAAAATCTTACGTCAATCTTTTCGACACATTCGATTTGCTCTAAAAATTGAATCTTCGGTCTCCGAAAATTGACCAGACCATCCAAGCTGTACGAGCGCAAGAAAAACTGGAAATTTCTTAATGTTTCTAGTTGTCCCTCGTGTAAGAAGCTTAAAAAATGGCGACATCTCGTGTAGCTCGTGGCAGGTTATTTTCGTTTGTCAATACAAGCGCAGACGGTGAAATATTTTAAGCGCACTTGTCCCATTGAGTATCCGCTGACAGTGATACATAAGCTTTCCATTTGTTCGTACGTAGATTCTTCGGAAGCAGTTTCCTTCCATCCTCTGGTCCGCGAACAATTTTCTTCGGAACCACCAGCCAACCGAATAAGGACGGATTTCGTGTACGTTACAAAGATGACAGATACGTACGACATTTTCATTCATAACTATGAAGCCCAGCTAACAA
Source organism: Megachile willughbiella (assembly GCA_945859595.2). Taxonomy (NCBI): domain Eukaryota; kingdom Metazoa; phylum Arthropoda; class Insecta; order Hymenoptera; family Megachilidae; genus Megachile; species Megachile willughbiella. Next base: position 10,324,509 of record OX243807.1, read on the forward strand.
ACAAGTATATCTCGAAGACAAATAAAAGCGAAACGCAGCTAGAAAATGTATCAAGCTCTTGATTTGAAGTATACGGTCCGCTTTCTCTCTCGCGATATTTCACCACAGATGCATGAATTTACTTCCCAAGTATTCGTAACTTTTAGTTGAAATTTTACGCGTGTTCTATCAACGGTAGAGTCTCGGCGTTTCCTGTCGGCTACAGTTTCCATTTGCTAATGATACACATATTTTCAGAGTAATGAAACCTTACCACAATTAGCGAGTAACCGCGTTTAGCGAATGTTGTTTATAAAACAATGCTGAATACCGGGCTCGTTAAATTAAAGAAATAATACCGCAGGGCGTTGTATCGCTGCTGCACGCGATGCAGGCGCCTCGAATAATGAGAAACATTTACAAATTGCAATCTTGGTAATTATTATTACCGCTAAAAATGCATGGTCCTGATTCGGTGAACTGAAAAACTACCTGATACCCCAAATTGTACGGTTTAATAACATATTTTTAAAATTGTTCAAGATTACGAACATAACGAACAGAACTTATCGAATGTGACATGTAGGGTTGCAACACATACTGCGTGATGTCACGCATAAATAGCGCGATATACAGGGAGCAAAACCAAGAAACATTTGCCAATCTTATAACTCGTAAAAGGTTTCCAGCATTGCATCTTATAGGTTTACTTAAACCACCAGCACATAGAGACTTGCGCGATATTATCGAGTACCAGGCAACCTTTTACACCGACATATCACATCCGCTGTGAACGAAGTGACGCTGTGGATGGCTTTCATTCCGCCGGTATTACCGCGTGACGCGAGCGAGTACGTGTTTCTGGCAGACTAGCGAGCTGCTACTTCGTTTCGATTCATTCGACGAAATATTAAATTCCATGAATCCGCGGCGACAACGTCGATACAATCCTGCCTTTCGATTCCTGCAACGCTTTATACCTCGTGCCCGATACGCGGATCGACGTCTCCCCCTTTTCACGTTTCGTTTGCATTCATCGCCGGATAAATTCACGGTTGACCGATCGAACGCTCAGAATTTCCGCTCTGTATCCCTGATAATTGCTTGCTATCCGTTCGAGCTTAATTGCTCTCGAATACGGGACACTTTTAGACTATCGCGAAGACGAAACAAAAAACGATAGCGTACAAAGCGTTCCGAATATTTCATACGGCTTTGGAGATTCCAACTTGCGGCTCGAGTAGGTCGATTGTTCTCGCAATTTAGATAGACAACGATGTCACGGTTCTGCCTGTACACAGCTGTGCCCCAAGTTTTTCCAGCAGTTGTATTAAACGGAGTTGTAATCGCATACATATCCCGTCAGAGTAATTCGAGCTGCGGATTCGAAAGTTTGAGTAACCAGCATAAAAGTTCTCGTCGCTTGCCCCGACACATTCCAACCCTCCGTTCGAATGAATTTCACCGAACCTTTCCGAGTCCATAACGCGAAACTCGGACCGCGTTCCTGGAGGATTTTCCTATTTGCCGTCGATAAGTGGTCTGGACCTTCGTTAAACGCTCCGGCGCGAACGAGTCTCCGCTGGTCGCTCGTAAAAACCGCGTTGCTAATTAGGCAAAGCGTTCAAAATGGCTGAGCCCCTTTTTCCTCGTGTTTTTCACCCTCCGTTTGCCCGCCATTACCAACTTTCAGACTTTGGGAAAACCTAGGTTACAAAGCTACATCGGTTTAGTCTGACCCCGAAACAAGAGTAACGCGCAATAATTACTGGCCAAACAACGGGAAACAATTTATACCGTGGTCTATTGAGCCGGGCAACGTCGGCCAACAGACGATCCTCGTGTTTGCGTCTCAAGCACGAGAAGAGGATCGTTCGTTGCGACGCGATACCGAACTGTTTGCGGTTGGTCAACATCGATTACCTCGCCGATGGTACCTGCGGCCTGAGTCACAGTCGAGGCATTAATACAGATCGATCTTCGTGACTCGAGCGTCATCGATTGCTTAAGTGAAATCTCCCTAAATTGACAACGGGATGGATCGCCCGTAGCGAAATCCACCGTCGGTGGATGCGCCGGCGTTCGTCGGATTTATACGGTATTAAAAGCTCCGTTCTTTCTCTCGTCGTACGAACTCGCCTCTCGATTTTATAGTTTTGCTAGCGTAGCACGACGTACACTCGTATTTTACCAGGCTTAATCATATTTTATCCACCGCCGAAGCTCCCAGTACATCGGATTACCAGCTTACAGGCATCCTCTTATATTTCCGACTGAGGCTAGCCCACTCTGCCCACGCGTGTCAATCTGCCCGAGAGCGGTGGTTTAAGTCGAAGTTTATCGTTGGGCCAACCACGGCCAGACCACGATTTATACTACCCTTGCCAAATCAATTGTTTCGCTGATAAAGGTTTCGGTTGATCCTTACGATCAGAGATACACGAACATATGTTATTTTCTAAATAAGTCCTGACTTTGTCCAGTTCTCAAGGGAAATTATTTGTACATTTTCAGCGCATTCATGGATGAAGCACTGATAGCGAACGATTCGGGATGAACCTTTAATCAAAGCGATCGTAACTCAACTTTCTTATAGTGGTATCTTCTAACAGCTAAGTCCAGCTAATGCTTCGATATTGTTCTTCCACCGCATGTGTTCGTAAATTCCGTCGAATCAGACCTACGTCAGCTGTCGGCTTATCCCGTTTCCATTTTCTACGCTTCTAATCGACTTATTCCGTCATCTCTTCGAGGTTCTACTTTCATGTATCGTCGATTTATCGGTGTTCCAGGATAGACAACACTTTATCTTGGAGGTTTTTAATCGTACTCGTGCAATGGTCAGAGTGCTGAGGACAGGTAAGCAGGAGATTAGATAAGGGTTTGGAAAGTGTGAGAATGAGTGGTATGAAATGTTGAGTCATACAACATCAGTGTTTCGTTGATTTTTATTATGAGCTACATGGGGGAGAATTTTTATTCGAAGCGCGTCCCAGTTAAAGGGTTAATAATAACGCGTAGATCAATCCATTAACGCCTAACGATCCGGAAAGCCGACCCCTATTCGAACAGTAGTCGTGCCAATTCCAGCCCATTTACGGATTGACGAGCCTGAAGTTCCGTCGAGACCCAAGTACCCGGTGAAAATTTTTTTAGAGCAGTTACCAGTTTCTCGGGCAAGCAGCAGTGGTCGAGGCGAGTTGAAATAATTAACCTAGTTGGAATAATTTTCTCGACGCGTTCGAGACTCTTAGCCGGCGATGTTCATTACTTCTTCGCTGGTCCCTTAAAAGACAAATGGTTAAACTCAATAAACTCGCGTAATAGCTGTTTCGCCTTGGCGTCGAAGCGAGAGGAAAGTGAACCGTAAGGTTTGCAGAAGTAAACTGAGAAATCTCGAGCAGTTGCCACACTTACCATGCAAATTTTGTGCGAAAGTATGTTAAAGAGCGACATACTTCCTTTTCATCCCTTTGGCCTTTGTAATTGTCCACAACGAGAACCGGCAAAAATATTCTTTGCGAAAGTACGAGTCGATTCGAGCGCGCTAAACGACATAATCCGCTCTTTAATGCTCAATTACCGTACATTATCTTGGTACGCTCGCCACACACGTCCGCTTTCCACGTACAAAGGGGATGAAATTATTATTAAAGCCGCCCCTGGCTCGTCGCGCATTCCAAGGGATGACTCGATATTATCGAGTACTCTCGCGATATCTCCTGTTTTGGTTGACAGTGTAAATCAACGTTAAATTTCGACGTTTCGAGATTAACGTGACCGATCGTACTTAACGTATTATGTTGAATTTACGTGTACGCGAGAATTCAGTCGATACGGTTCAGGAGATGTATAAATCTGAATAGTCCATTAGGTTCGTTAATTGTTAACGGTAACGTAGATGCGTGATACTGTCAGCCAGGAAATGAAATTGATACTAATACCGTTATATTAATTAAAACAATATGCGTAACGTTTACACGCCGGCACAACAAAACGGGATCTCGTCCATTTAATTAAGCAAACGAAAATTTATAACCCGTCTGGCGTATTTCCCTCTTGATTTTATACGCCTGTACGGAAAACTTTAATGTTCTTTCACCTGGAAGCCTGCAGTTCGAATAACGTTACAATCTAATTACTTTTGAACGATGACGGCACTCGAAGAACTTTCATCCGGCCTCGTAAAGCGGATGAATCGTTTTATATAAGTAATAAAGATATTATCCGGATCGTTGAATGGAGGGAAAACTTTTCAACGGGTTTATCGTTCACTTTTCAAACCTACGTAATAAAAGGAAAAAGCGCCAACAGCTAGTCGTGTCTTTTAAGCTTCAGGATGTGTCGTTCGTTCGAAAACGACGCTCTCTCGCGAGCGTTCCGCTGAAAAAGACGGTTCCTAAGAAATCACCAAAGGATTCTCGTAAATCCCAATCGGATCACAAACGAGAAGGTAAAAGATGCTATTGGAAATGGATCGCGACTATTCAGCGGACATTTCCCTATGACTCGTCTCTGAAACGACTCCGACGCGACACTGGCCTTCGTATAATTTTATATTCTACATTCTGATGCGTGTAAGTCCCAACCACGGAACGGATAAGCCAGAATAAATGAATAGAAATCGTTTTATTGCCTCCCCTACGGGGTTCACTCGCGCGGAAGGTACATCTAGAAATCAGTGGAGCGCAGAAGCGTTTCACTGCTGAAAATAAGTTTACGCGACGATTGCACGCACTGTTTGTAATTAAATTTACTTAACTCCTATTACTCATGCCCAGTTTGTTATACCTAAAATCGATCGTTTTCACTCGGCAGTAGGTTAACTACGCAAAGTTTAATTAAGAACGGCCATTAATTTAAAGAAAAATGAAAGTCTTTCGCAATTAGTTCAAAAGCTTCGTTAAATTCGATAAATAAGCGAGCACAAAATTTTCGTGTTATAATTTGAAACGTTACCGAGCGACCTCGATAATACTTCCCTTCAACTTCTCGAGGGTGTGTTTATGAACATGTGTGTGTGCATGTGTGCGAAAATGTTCACGTACTCGAGCTATAACGACCAACCATCTGAGGCCCTCCGCATGTGCCCCGACACAAGCTACCCAGCCTTAAATCGAGTTTCGGTCGAAGGAAATTGAAAGGAGAAATCTCGAAGACGAGGATGGCCCAGAACGCGGTGGAAAATTACTGGAAGACTGCGGCTAAGGTGCTCGGCAACCGAGAGGAAGCAGAGGAGAGCCTTTGCCCTTTTATTGCGTTATAATCCTACCTCGCCACGGGGAAATGGAAGCATGGGCATTATCCAATCTGCTGTAAGAAGGTCGATACGATAATCAATGCTTCTGCCCTGTTCTACCCTGCACTTCTACTCATCGCCAAGAACGTCAGAAGCAACGCTATCATACTCAAAATGGCCAACTTTCTCTTTCACCAAATTTTTGTATATTTAGTATATCATGTTCCTTCTTCAACAATTTTTGTTCACCTTCCTCAACAAGTGATCAAGGACATTATCCTTCTTCTAGTATGTTATTGATACTAATGATACATTTGTACGTAATCATCGATTTAAAGTAAATATGGTTGCACAAAAGAATTGCTTACTTCGTAAACCCCGGAAAATAAATGGGGCTGTAACAGCTGGTGCGTCGAAGTTCTCAAAACTTTCAGCGTGTTCGTATCGGCGAGGATCGTAGCTATTTACTCGATAATTGCGCAATTAACGCCTGAAATAGCAGTTCTCTTCCGTTTTCACGGTCTGTAGGAAACACAGTGAAGTAGCAGTCGCGTGAATAGTTCCATGCAACACCGTGGACGTGGTGCGGTGCGTATTGTCTCGAGAGCAATTTGTATTCAAAAGTTCGAGGGCGGGTGAGATTCGGAAGGGGGTGAAAATCCGGCGGAGTTGAGCTCGAAAACAAACGCCTGCCGGCGGCGTTTTCTCCTAATCCGCGAGGTAATTAAGAAGCACGATGCTTGTGCTACGTCAACGACGGAAGAAACGTTCTTAGCGAACACGATGCTGCGCGCAAACGAGTCTGCATGAAAGTCGCCCCGTGCATCGTCTTTCAAACTCCGCGCTTTATTTCGACCTTTATGCGGAAGATAAATGCACGCGATATAAAGCATGGCTCGTCATCTCCTTTAATATTAATCCGTGAACTTTCTCGTCTTGTACGTTGATTAAAATCTGTCGAAGATGAACTTTCGATTATCTCTTTCAGTTCAAAAAACTGTTTGAAAACGTGCAGATCAATTAGTAATATTTGAGTACACAGAAGAGTTTGATGGCTAATCGTTTCAGTTTTCCGAATAACGGCCACGTAATTTTTCAGGCGAATGCCTGGAAGAAACTTCTTAATAATAAACAGCACATGTCTCAAGGAAGCAAACGTCTAATACGTAGTTGTAAGTAGCGATGTAAAATTCAGAGACGTGACGTCCTTGTACCGTGCACCGAGGAAAATGTCACATCGTTTATGCGGTGGGTCGTACATTTCCAGACACTACGTCATTTTTCACTTAGCATGCAAGTAGGGAGAGACCTTCGTTTTCATTAGTCTCTTACTTGCCACGCCTTTTGCTTACCTACTTTGGCCAACTTTTAACGATGTTACATTGCAACATAGCCATGTTAAGTCAAGTATGCGCTAAAAATCATTGGCTAGGGGTTGCTTTAAACTTTGAACGAAGTGTTCGTTAAAAGGTCTTCGTTCATTCCATAAGCTGCAAATGCGATTATTTGCAAAATACTCGACGTAGGTTTTGGTAGCATTTTGGTATCGATTTGAACGAGATGGATCTTAAGCTCGTTAGCAGCCGATGCGTGATAAGGGAGCAAGTACAGGGTCGCAGGTGTTCGTTCTCGAGGCCGCAAATGCACCCAGTGAATCTGTCCAAAGGTGAATAAGGGGCCTGTTAATCCATCGAATACCGACATCCTCGTGATCGCGTCATTTAACTTCATCAGGCTGCCTCGCGTTGATCTAGCGATTTGCCGACGATCGATCTTCTTTAGCCCGAAAATTATCGCCGTGTATTTAGCTGTAGATTTAGGCGAAATTATGTAGAGGGCGCAACGCGATCGAGAAGGATATAGCCTGGAGAAGCATTAGCGAGAAAATTAATGTAATAATCGTTGTGTGCGCAAGGCTCGTGTAATTTATGAGCATTTAATTAAATTGTAAATCGTGTTAATTGAATCAGCAAACGTACCGAGAACTTTAATAGCGTGATTTTCTTTGCGAGAAGCGTAGAATACGAACGAACGCGTTCGTAATATCGAGATATTTAAACACGCTTTCGTTTCAAGTCAAACACGAGGAAATGCTTTGAAAAAATCCCGACGAACAAGGCAGACGAGCTTTTAACAAGGTTCCCGCCGTTAAATTGTGCTTCAATTGCTTTTCCAGCTTCTGGGTTAAATAGAATTTACACTGAATCCGCGGTGTGACGCCGAAAAGAGGAAGTTCAAACGAAAAGGGAGCTTTATCGTCCCGCTGACGCGGCCAAAGGTGGCTTATCAGCCATTTAAGGCGCTGGTATTAAAAAAGAATCGTTTTCTATGCATATGAGACGACTCTTAAATTCGAAGCCGCTCGTGAAACTTGACAAGATAAGATACGTATCGTACGAGAGCCGCCACGATTCTCTCCTACCTGTCATTTTGCGGTGGAGCGGATAAGCTTCCCGACTAAGTGAAAAGGCGTAGTAAAATCCGTACGAAGGAAATCTCTGTAAATAGCGAGTTCGATAAATTTATCTCGAAGAAAGGTTTTACAGATTTTTAAGCAACGTTTTCAACGTCGCTGCACGAGATAAACTAGGCCTGCAGAAGTGCTTAACCTAACCTACAATTTAGGCAGTCACAACATTCATAGCTAGCTAATGATCCCTACAAGGTGAAGACAACCGAACAAAGTTTAATATTAGGCACATTTTATATTCATCGAACCATGATTATGTAGATCATAATTAGAATTGAATTCAATATTGCAGAGAAAATGCGAGAACTGTAGTGTGCGTCACGATATTGTAGAACAATAAGTGAATTCAATCAAAGTAAGGTTAATGTCTAACACACTTGAGTAGAGCTTATTTCAATTTCAAAAAATTGATAGGGGTGGCTGGGGACACTTAACCGAGGTACCAATGGTTAATGTACTTCCATATTTATCTTGTAGTAACATTCAGTGTCGTTTGAAGCTACAGATAAAAATGCATGGATTTTAAAATGTTTTCCGGGAAAACCCTTGATGCTAGCAGTTGGAGATTTACGAGCTCTTATTTTACACCGTTCACCCCTCGGAATGATTCGCGCGGATCGGGTGTTTTATGAGTGTTCCCGCGGATAATTGGTAATTACACGCCGTACCTCGGAGACAACGACAGGCTTACCACCGTTCAAATTGGTCCCCTTTATTTTTATGCCGACTCTTGCGGCGATATCTCGCTAGGATCGTCGCCAAACACTTGGCCGCAAACTGGAAAATTACACGCTCGTTTCTCGCTTCCACTCTCGAACATCTGCTATTTCTCGACCCTTCGTGCTTTAAGTATTTTTTTTATGTTTGCCAGGAATATCGAGTAGACAAATTGAATATCGATAAGAATTCGTTATGTCCGGATCGGGACGAACGTATAATTACACGGCATTTTGACGTCTCGAGATCGAATAAAAGACGAGGCGGAAGACGCAGAGAGACGAATAAACGAGAAAGACAGAAGGAAGAAAATCCATCGAGGCTAGTTTAATTCGGAATTGGTTTCCTCTTCGCGCGTCCAAGCATCGAGCCTTTTATTTTCTCGCAGTCTCTAATCTTTCCAATCGATTTAAACTCAATCACGTCTCTCCATCGAACCCAACGTTCTTTCCTTCATTCCGTTGCTCTTCTACGCTTGTCCATCTTTTTTCACCCGTCGGCCGCAAACCTTGATCGCCTCTGTTGTCGGTATCGTTTCTCGCGTTGATCTTGCCCTCGAAATAAGCTTGTCCCTTTCCTTTCGCCTCGTGAAATTGCTCGACATAACCAATCTTAACTTTTTATTTCTTCTTCTTCCGAAATATTATCAAGTCCATCAGCATAAAGTGGTCATTTTCATTACGAGAATCCATGCGTTAATGTATTCAACGATGTACTTACCGAAGAGAAGGAGTTCTCGGAAATAGCTAGTAATTATGCGCGACGCAACTTCCGACTACTCCGAATTATTCCAGAAACTGCAACTGGTAGCACATGGTGTAAAGTTACTGTGTGGCTTCAATTTACTCGACGAGTCGAATGATCTCTACGTTTGATGTTGATGAGCAAGTTTTCAAATCCTCATAACCTTAAATCTCGGCTCGCACATTCGCAGATCCATAAATTCTCAAATTTCTGAAGCAAATTCCGAAACCAACAAGTTATTCCCTTACACCACCATTTTCCCTAGAGAAGCCTCCGGTACTCGATAGAAATGCGGTTCGCAGCCAAATTAGATCGTATAACGTTGTTCTATAGCTTCGTGGCGTGTTTCACCTTTTCATTCCTGTTGCTCGTTGCTTTTATTAAAACGTTCGCCCGTCCGCTGCTATCGATCGGCCGTAAAGGAGAGCACTCGACAGCTTTCTTCGAAACGTTAAAAATATTGCACTCGAGAAATGTTTTTCCATTCACTGTACACTTATCTGCCACCAGCTCCGACGGAAATAACATGGCCCTTTTAGGTTTCTTTGTCTCGACCGTCGTTCGATAAGACGATCACAACACCGCGTACGAGCAACAGCGGGAAAGCCGATACGCGATTCCTCCTTTTCTTCTTCTGCGCGTTATTATCTTTCGCATGGATGAAACGCTTCCGCTGTCGAGCTCCAGCAATTCGAGCACTCGAATCACGTACTCGATCGGATAAAGAGATTTTCTCCCTTTTATTTTTTCGCGCGTTAACGTATTTCTCGCCATTCTTGACCAAGTCCGCACCATCCAACGAACTTCTCGTCTTTTGATTTCCAGCGACAATGGCGTCGCTACATTTCCTTTCAACAAACAACTTAACTCGATAACGAAATTCAAAGTCCGAATTAATGAGAAATAAATGGAGAAAATATAAGCATTTTAACAAAATCAAGGACGCTCGAGCAAATTAAATTTAAAGACGACCTCGCATTTGGTCCGACGAAACTTCTTACGGAACCAAATTAATATACTGCGCTGGAGAGTTTCTTCCAAGGGAAGAGCGTAAAATGCAGCCTCGCGTGCAAGTCTCTCGAACAAGAAACCAAATTTTTAAGCACCTACTAATTCCGGACTGTAATTACGCTTAATGGCTCCTTCGAGGTTCCAGTTGAGAACTCCGAGACTTCCGCTACAACACTCGTGATAATTGCTTTAGCGTCGTCGAAATACACCGGCTGATCTTCGTGAAACCTTCTGCTACTGAAACTAACATAGATACGAGTAATGAGAGGATCCTGAGTCTGAGCTATCTCTTCATGCTTATTTTCGAGTATTTAAACTCACTCCCAATTATTAATTACATTTTATATCTCTTCATATAGCATCGCGATCTTAAAAGAAAATCTTAAAAAATAAGTCTGACTTTATATCAACAATTTGACGACACGTCCGGGACTTTATTGTGGACGTTCTAATCTTACAGTTCCTTATAAGAACATAGGGTGCAAAGTGAATGGTCCGCAAAGTAGAGTTTGATTTTTGGTGCCAGATCCCTTTTTCCCTAAATTTTTGCGCGGGACGCTATAACGACCCGCGGTAACTAAGCCGTTAGCCGTAAAAAGGGTCGTGTTAATTTTTTTGAAATTCCGCCATCGTGGAAAGAGGGAAAACAGGCCAACCATTATTGCGGCTTTCGTCAGATAGGATGATTGCGCTTAAAACAGTTCACGGGAATTCAAAGGCCGTGTATTATGTAATTGAACGAGGAGAATGGCACCGCTGGTCGGCCATAGGTAGTGGCTGCAACGACGGGAAACAAATTAAAATAAAAACGACTTCCGGTCCCGTTTATTCGTGGACATTCGCCCCCGTTATGAGCGAACACGCGCGTATTCGTAGATTTTTAACGGTATCTCGACCAGCAATTTTATGTCCTGCGAAATCGCGTTGTTACGCCGTTGCATGCTCGTCTACCGAAACGCTTAAACGCGTCGGAGAAATGGAATTTTACAACTGGGCCATGGAACACGGTCGCTCTTAAACCGATAGAGTCCAAGCCGACGTCGTAACAAGCAAAAATGTAATTTTCTCTTGGCTCGTTGTCAGTTCGACACCCTTCGAAACTTGTATCTTTGGATACACGCGAAAGAAGAGAAAGTCTATCGTCCGAAAATTCAACAAGAATCGACGAGTCGTACCCTTTGAATACTGGGGCCTTCTACGTACATCTCGTTGTACAACGTTCGCATCGAATTACCTGCTGAACAGCATTGTTTTCGCGAACAATGCGAACTCATCGAGGTTCCCACGACAAGCACCCTCCAACAGTGGCGCTCAATCTGCTATAACGTTAAGATTAACGCTGGAGTTTTCGGTAGTTGGTACCGGTGATTAGAAGAAAAGAAATATCATTTAACGGCTTTTAATCGGAGAAAGCTGTAGAAAGGTTCGAATAGAGAGCGATCGATGGACGCGCGAAATCGCACGTAGATGAAACGAAATCAGACGATCGGTCGACAGAGAGCCTCGACCGGTCGTCTCACGTTCGATTAAACATTTTTAATTGCTTTCGACCGATTAGCGTGGCGAACGAACGCCAGAAGCCAACCTCTCTGCCGAATTTCGTTTCGCGCCCTGCTAACCGCTTCAAAATCATCCTCCCTATCTATCGTGCCTTTGCCTCCCCGATACGCTCGTCACTCCTCCCTTGCTCTATCTCCCTTTACTTCCAATCGACGGATTATTGGAGTTAATCCAGCATCGCCTACAACCCCCGTCATCGACCGATTTCTGATTGACTTTTCGCCCTATCGGCTGCTCTGCACTTTTTCCCACCCCTGCCCGGCCCATTCTCCCTCTGGTCCACTTTGGACGCCGTAAAACTGAACGAGCATCGCCCGTAATGAAATAGGGAACTGCCGTGTCCACTTGGACGGTAATTAACGGCAATTACGACGTTCGTTCGGCCGGCGTTACCGGCTAATATCGCGAGGAATCGACTTCGTTGGAATTCCGACGAAACAAGTACCATTAACGCCGTGTCAAATCGATCGAAATTTTCCTCGTTTAACGAGGCGAGCGAAAAATTGACACCGTCGTTCCACCATTGTTTTCCCGATTAGCAAAGTTCCACCGGTCGCAGCTCCGTTTACACGTAATTGGCTTCCTGCGAATTTGCGACTCGTTCTAATTAAACCGTGTAAATACGATCGTATTCGCGCGAATATCATTAACGATACGAGCTTTACCCGTGACTTTTATTCGCGAAATATTTCATTCTAACGCAGCAAGAATCCGTCACAATTACAACCGCCATAGCCTTTTTAACGAGTCGTGTAAAGTTAAGGTCCTTTTCACGGATTTATAAAGACGCTTTTTGACGAAAAATCTCTCCACGATTTATGTCCGCGGTCCAGGCGGTCCAGTTATCCCGACGGGATATAAAAATTTTACAAAAACGTACTTCACGTGTACGCGCACGTACATTTCCACTTTTTGTTCCCGCGACCGCACATGTGAGCGCGAGCGCGTGCCAGTCTGCGGCTCGAATTATATTCCGGCGAATTTTTAAGAGGATTTTCGTGCAGTGCGTTTGAAAGTGTACGCGTGCACCGCCATAAAGCCTCGTCTGGCTGGCCGTTCCTTTTGTCCGCCGCCGCGAATACAAGTGGAGAGTTATTAAAGTCGAGGCGCTTATTCCTTACAGTAAATATCGCGTTCTTTATGCCTAGCGTCTGGTTAATATAAGAATACTGTGCTAATTTCACGGCATTACGTTGTCTCGTAAACCGACTGGTTTTTGCAAAACTCTCCTTCCGTTACCTTGCGTTAACCTTTTCTCACTTTCCAACTTTTTATCCGTTTTCCAAATTCCAAATGACAGAGATCTCAAAGTAGTCTAGAATAGAAGTACCGTCACAATTCTCGTATCTGATTAAAGGACGTTCGGTTTATCAAAACGATACCGGTTCCTGTTAGAGCTTGGTCGTTAACGGATTCGTCGAAGCAAAGGGAACACGAGTGTAGCGATAAAAATCAATGGACAGACAAAAAGAGGAACGCAACGACAAGCCGTGCGAGAAAGGTGCTCGTTACTTGCACGCGCATGGCTATACAAGTGGTCGTTGTAACTGGCTCGTTATTCCGCTGCTGATGCTTTATCGTCAACGACGCGATCAGTCGATTCTTTTGTAACACGCACGCCCCCATGTTACTCAAATTAATTAGCTGCCGCGTAATTTTCCTCACGGGTAAACTCGAATTTCGCGTGAGCCAGGTTATCATATCTTCTTGGCGAGTTCGTAACCCGATAGAAAAGTTCTACAAGTGCATACTGAATCGATAAAGTCAAAGTTTTTTATAACCTTCGTAACACTGCGCGATAGTAACAATTACAAATGCAATCGTGCTCCGCTCGTAGAAACGCTTTACTCCATTTATTTACAATTAGTAATGTGACTGTGTGACGAGAGATCGAAATAAGCGCGAAACCGTGCGGAAGAAGCGACATTTGTCTCGGAGCCGTGACACGACTACCTTTGTGGTGCATAGTTTAGTTATTCCAGTCAAAGCTTTTCCGGAATTCAGACACCTGAGCTTATAGTTGACACCCTGTTTCTCCTTTCTCATGCCGAATAATCGTATCTTGAAGACTGGAAGAAAGATATCCTTCTCTCGAGAACAACGGTGTACATTAGCGCGAAAGTCAGATGTCTGAGAAGAAATCAGAAGAGAGTCGAGAACAAGGATCAAAGAAATTCGCGTTGTAAATTTGTCTGAAGCTCCATTTGTTATCTGCAAATCCTTCAAACGTTTGGGACGTCGCCCAATCCCTTTATATCGACGATCTTAAATGAGAAACCAGGAAGGGGTTTTAATGGAACAAGAGGTGAAGCTTATAACTTTGGACAGGACAATTTTTTCTCTAACTTCTGACGATTCCCCATTAGGCAAAATCTGAACGATCTTGATGCGAATAGTTATTCTGTTACAAGTAGCGTCGGCAAAAGTTGGTCACAAATAGAATACAACAACGACGGAAATTAAACGAGGGTAGAAAGTTACGGGAACGCAATTTCCCCACGTCGTAAGTTCGTTTACAAGTTCGTCGTAGCTTGCACGAAATAAAGATTTCGAGGGCTATTCAGCGGCAGTCAAGCGGGCCGTATATTAGCGGCGTGTTGACAGGTGTGTCATCCAGGGGAAAAAAGGCTAAGACAGGGAAAGAGCGTCGTTGACGAGGAACTAAAGCAAGCGAGCACAAAAGAGAAACCTGAAACCCTCCGGCAAAATCGCCGGGACGTGAAAGATAAGTTGCTGCGTAGTTTAACGTTGGATGGAACATGTCTCGTGCACTTGTGCACGGACTATAATATTAAATGTTCCGCACTTTGGTAAATATTTGTAATCTGATGTAAGAAAAGGGATGGGATATGAATTTAATGCATAAAATTAAGATACTTCTATGTCTCCACATCCACAGAGAATGCCTAACCATGGCCCTTGACTATTCTTTGCCCTTTTGGCCTCGAAAAGCTTCCCCTCGTGAGCAAAGAACTTAACGTACATTTATGCAAACTTTAAATTTTCTAACAGCTCGAACGAATCGGAGAATCAATAAAGCGCATCAGGATCGATACGAGATCCCGGTTTTCCAGCGCGTTCCAGCAATTGTATTGGAGAATCGACGAAAGGATCGGTGGCGTTGCGTACCATTGGCAGAGAGCTGAGTCGGTCTGGCAGGCTCATTCACGACGCAGCTTTAGCGCTAGGCTTTTCATTAGAAGCGTGTGATTGATGAGCACCCATCGCGCTGCGATATTATTTTGAGTAGGCGCGCACCTAGACCAGCAGCCGGGAGCAAGTCCCATTATCTGTCGGTCCTTTTGCCCTCTGACCTCTCTCTCCTCTGCTCTCCACGTCGCTGGTCCTCCTCGTCTCATCTTTCTCGGTCGGCACGAAGCTCGTTCCATGCTGCGCTCGCTTGCCTTTCGTACTCGAACCCCTTTGTTCCCGTGGGCTGTCGACGCTAATGGAAAGCACTTTTAACCGATGCTAATGGAAACGCGCCACCAGCTTACTTCTACGGCTGCGGACCTTCGACGCGCGGGATCGCTGCGAAAAATTATCTCGCCGACCTATCACTCTTTCTCTCGTTACCAGCCGCGGTACTTACAGCTCTGAACAGCGAGAGGGACGATCGACGGGACGGGTTTTCGAGATTGATGATCGGAACTCGCGCGATCAGCTCTTTTCATAGCTCTGCCACTCGGAAATTAATACGCACGGCATCGATCGGTATTTTCTCGATTGTTCTTCCTTCGTTCCGGTCAATCAGGAACCTATCGGTGGATTTAATTTCGCATTTAGCGAAAGAGCACCGTGCTGATCCTCTAACGGAATATCTTTTCAGATAGGTAGCGCAGCTGGAAAATAAATGTACTTGCGAGGCGCTAAAAGGGTAACCGAACGAAATCGTTACGAGACAGCTTTCACGGCACATCGGTCTTTGTCCCAACGAATTTTCGTATCGCTCCAGCTCGCGTCTACCCAGTTTCCAGGGCGTAACGTCCCGTTCGCTATGAGAATTTGTCTCGGTCTTATCTTAACGCGGCGCTGCATGCATCCGACTCGAACGCGTTCGCTACCATAAATTCCCATCGAGTTCAAAGACAAACGAACCGGAATCGATCCATTCTTTAGCATCGAAAAAGAAAAAGCATCCGGGCAATCCGCGTTGCGTTTCCATGCGCTTATCGCGGCCAAACGACGAGCGCCGCGGAAACAATCTATCTTTGTCGAGGCTCGATCCGTAACTTCGCGATCACCAAACATCTCCAGCGAGGAATCCGGAATACGATCTCTTAACTTTATCCACGAACTTTCCGCGCGATTCTTCTTTATCCGGTTGAATATTGAAAGATATACTTAGGAGCGATCCAACTTCCAGGAAAATCGAGAACATCGTGGATCAAGAATTTTGTCGTGTGCCGAGACGTCTAAGCTACCTTTCGAGCCGATTGCGATCTGAATCATTTGATGGGTCAAGTGCCCTCCGGAACGAGCACTATAGCAGCAAAGACAAAAAAATAATAAATTTGATCAAATTACAATCTTGAAAATTTGGATATTAAAAAATATGAAAGATCGAAAATGTGGAAACTGCTGAAATCATGTGTTCTTTGTCCGAACATAGGTTCTGGACGTGAGACGCATTTTCCTGCTGGATTTTCGTCCAGCACTAATTAAACGAAAAAATTCCCCGATCCGTTTCGAGTGTCTCTTTAACCAAGAGCCCCGTATAACGAACGTATCGTTGCCTTTAATCAAAGAGTACGTAGCCGGAGAATTCTATTCGTATTTCTCGCTGATTCCAATGTTATTCACCGTGAAAAATGGAGCTGCGCGATAATCGTGAGAGAAAAATATTATGCAGTGGAATTTCCGTAATTATTTATCAAGCATTACGTAACGGAGGCCCGGGGCCACGCGGTAAAAGCCAAACGGAAGGTTCCGTTCAATATACCCGGCCAATTTTCTAATCATTAGACATCGGAGAACCTTGAAGAGAGTTTCGAAGCAACTGGCGGCTATAACCCCGGGCTTTTCTACGAACGCGTGGAGTACAGAGAAATCCTTATCAAAGCGAATTCTCTGTGGGTAATCGAGTGTATGATTTATCGAAACCAAAGAGAGTACTTCCGAGTCCGTCTAAGCCTCCAGATCCTTGTATCGCTGAATTCGAGTCTTTCGCTAGAAGGCTACATTTATCGAGCAAGTTTCTACTCGATGAAAGCAGATACGATCGGTATCGTCGGTGCCAACAGGGTTATTTATCGCGTTTCGATGATGTTTCAAGATTTTCGTGAAGCTTCGATATGACGAAGCATTGTTCGATTAGTTTCGCGTCGAATGGACTTCTCCCGGAAGCATTGCGGGGACCAAAGTTTTTTCCTCGATCCTGGTGCCGTTCGGTTCGCCACCATGAAACAAGCACGGATTGTAAATCCGGCGTGAGTTATCGCCGCGTTTCGATCAAAACTGTGGAACTGCAGTTTCAAGCCGGGCACGTTAAATTTTTCACTGCAAGTTCTTCCGGGCTACATCGGTTCGTTGTTCCGTGAAAAATAGTTCCATTTCGTGGATGTCGTTTTCCCGGTGGGCCGACCTGCATATGTATCGGGTACCCTATGCTTCCGTATTAGATAATACCGGGAAATAGAAAAATTCCCTTTTTCCCGTCTTTTCGACAGGATTTTCCCGAAACCGATCGCCCGGTAACGTTCATTTGCAACGGTTGTATCGAGCATCCATAATGGCGGAGTTACGCTCTTTTCTTTCGAGTCATCCTTTTAAACGTCAGACAGAAACGATGGTAATATTTCTCCACGATATTCATGACACTAGTGTGTCAAGCGAAGATACGGTCGACGACAATTTGAAGAGGGATAGCGTGGATATGGGTTCGGCGATAAGCTCGGCGTCGATTTTTCACGGCGACGACACGACCAGAAGTCGGTGCTCTTAACGCGTTCACGTGGAAGTCGAAATGTCCAGCGGATCTGGAAAACCCTCGAAAAGTCTCGAAGCAGCAGCTGGAAAGTATGAGGTTCCAGGTTCTTAACGGAGTCGCGATCCACAACTTTTCAAGGGGTGGCAAGGGCGTGTCCCGTCGAATTCGCGACTTTCAGCTACTATCCTGACTTTCCGCATCTACCGTTTCCGCATTCTCCTTCCAATACGCAAAAATATAAATTGACACGTTGACGTAACAGATAATTTGGCATACTTTAATATAATTTCACTGAAACCGTATCTCGAAAGACGCTCTTGGCCGATCGATAGATTTTCATAAAGCACCGATAATCGAGTATTATCGGTCGGTTCCAAATTGAACGGAAGATTAGAGAAACGAGCGAGACGAGGCTACTCGCCGGAAGAATAACCCAAGTGAGTAAGCGGTGTTGGCGAGGCTGTACTCGGTAGTATCGACCGGAAGACGGATGTTCGCTTCGATCGAACGCGAACATATTTCAACCTATGGCAGCTTCGATCTCCGCGATATCTCATGAATCTGACGTCGATCGTGTGGACAACGTAGCCCAGATGTGAACTACGATATCCCTCGAATATTGATACAAGCTCTACAAATAGTTGAATAAATAATGGCGTAATAAAATACCCGGCAACAGCGGTAATGTTAGTCCCTTGATAAATTGCCGGTGAACGATTTGCAAGAGTGCCTTCGCGATGATTTATTCGGAAAAATATTCGACGTTCCCAAAATTTGATTTCCTCTATTTCCCAGTTTCAATCGAGTTTCAAAAATCGACAAGTACCTCGATCGATGGACACGTGTATATCACCATTTTATTGATTAGTTTATTTTCTTCCGCAAATCCTTTGCCACGCTGCAAAAACGAACCGGTAAAAACGATTCAACCGTTGGAATTGTTCCGATAAAAACCAAAGACTGCCACGGACGATTCCAGGAGCATCCTCGACGAAAGCAGCATTTCAGATTTTCTATCCGGAACTAATTCGACCGTACGATCTTAAATCAACCGCGAAAAATGTGATAGCCCGTGACAATAGAATTGCTTTTAAATCGAAATCGTCTTTGGAGCTACCTGTTGGAACTAACTGCAGTTTTCTGCGCCTCCGTTTCTTCATCCTCTTCCCGTTTCTTCCGCCTCTTTCTCTTCTTATATGCATCGACCTCTCGAGAACCAGATCAATTCCATATCCCCGAGAAAACCGTTCCCGTGGCTTCCACTACGTTTTACTTCTCGGGCTCGATTTATGTATCTCATTCCGTTACCAATAGATTTTCACCAGCGTTTTCCTCCAATTTGTAATGGTTTCTGTGTGCCTGCTCGTATATAAACGGTTCTTTCCCGTGACTGTCGATGCCAGGAAATCTTTGCTCCCGTATCGAGAACGGTGCTGATTAAAAAACTTTCCATGACGTATCACTCGACGAAAAAAGGGAATTTGAAAATACACGAAAAACTTTCGCGTTTGAAAGGTTCGAAAATTCTGTAAGAAACGTTCTTATTAACGACTTCGCGAAAAATCTTTGGCATTTTCCTCCGGGTCGAGGATTTGCAGATTTTTGGCGTTCCAAAAGGCAGCGACATCACCGAAAAATTCTGTAAAAGCGGTACTTGGCAAGTTTGAAAGTATAAACGCGCCGACGGAGACGGTGTTTCGCGAACACGTTGGGCTCCGTCACCATTTACTCTTTGGTAAGTTTCCAAACTCGGAAACTTTTAGGAGACGCGCGTGTACGCGGCGAGCCGTGTGCACACGCTACATACTCGCCTCTTCTTCATCATCTTACTCGCGGTTACACACCTCGACGAGCACAGGAAACGTCGGTGCGCCATTAGAAAAATGGAGCGGTTCCAGTTACTCTGCTAAAAATCCGCCCTCGTTCCTTTTCTTTTTCGTCTGATTACGATCCTCTTATTTCTGGCAAGCATCAACCAGACGTGTCCGTTATTCAGATTAATGTCGTCTCCCGAATAAAACCATCCGCGTGATTAATTACGACGATCCTCTCTTACGTGTCCTACCGATTGACGCGACCGGTTCGTCCAAATTAGAGCAATATTAATGCGATAATCAAAGCGACTCCCAGACGGTGTTATAGGATAGCATAAATTCGTTACGACTACCGTTCAGTATCTGGCTATGTAAGCGAACTACCGAGATTTCTGAGCGAAATTCCTACCGGGAACTTCGCTTATTGGGGAACCCAAGCCAGATTTAATCCCGATATTCAATTCGGCCAATCTACATGAATCTGGCTTGGAGAATGTCAGCGTTGCTTGTCCATCGGTGACGTTAATGTCCAATACACACAGTTTCTATCGCGCTGGAACCTGCTGTGAACGTCGCGGAAAATCCTCTCGCGAGAACCCCTGGGATAAAATTGAAAACATTCTCCGGGAATTTATTCGACTGGTAAGACGCTCTCGACTGTCCACATAAATCCAAAGTGTTTACTGTCTGCTGGGATTTGACGTTTCTCTGTATCATTCTCTCGTGGATACGCGAATAGCGTCGCATTCTAAAAATTATCCCCCAGATCTGATCGTTTCAAAAAATTTATTCGTCAAACTTTCTTCTATTTGCGATATTTGTTCAACTTGCGAAACTCTGATTCTCAATCTCTCCCTAACAGTTTTTCCGATTCTTTCCCTCTTCAATTTCAACTAAAGGACGCTCTGTCTTCGCAGGTTAGATGGCACAAGACGTATGTGAGATTTTATTCCATTAACCGATTCTTGATTGCGCCGTAACTTTGTAACCAGAGTTCTCTGTATTAAAGTGCTCGTTCAACTTGCTAATTCCCTGGAGATGGATCAGCGAATCTTAGCGATACGCAAAAAATTGCATCGATCAGATTTTGGTCCAATAACACCGAGAACTGGCAATTGAAACAGGGAAACCTAATCGGATTACACTTTGAGAGAACCGTAATCCGAGGTCTAGAACAATTAAATTTCCCTCGTAACTCGTATATCTCTGGCAGTTGCCCAAAATACGGAAAGGTACACTGTTCGCGCAGAACGAGCGGTATTCCCGGTAAGAACGCCGGGAATGCGGATGATGTTTCATCGAGAAATCCCGTGATTCGCGAAGATGCCTGAAATTTACGGAACACCGTTCTTCGTGTCTGCTCGCTGCTCTTTTTATCGCTCCATCGGTTGTACCGGCTTGTCTTCTCTCCGGAGCCTCGTCAAGAGGAATCGGAGATTCTATGATAATGGAAGTTCGATGGAGGTTTTTCGGGTAATTTGAAAGAGTGCTCGCGAGGAACGTCCGCCATGAATAGCTTAAAACC
This sequence comes from Megachile willughbiella, assembly GCA_945859595.2. Taxonomy (NCBI): domain Eukaryota; kingdom Metazoa; phylum Arthropoda; class Insecta; order Hymenoptera; family Megachilidae; genus Megachile; species Megachile willughbiella. The sequence goes on from OX243807.1 coordinate 10,345,497, forward strand.
GCTTCGTAACGCTGAGTTTGCGGCACATTCAGTTTCTTACTCTTATCAAGACACGTTCCGACCATCAGGGAAATTCTGAAATTTGCTGGGAATGTCCCTTGATATATTTCACGGGGTCCATTAAGGTTCTGGCCGAAACACGCTTTTATTCTTCCTGGCCGTAGTAGGCGATAAATCGTTTCAACGATCTTCCAACTATAAACTGTGCGCGCACGTATCGTTTTCCGCATCTCGTTTCCGGGTATCGAGGTCCGGCAAAAAAATAGATGGTATTGTTGTCCGTTCCGTGGAATTGCGTGTCGGCAATGCGGACGCGTCACGCTCCATCGGCTCCGTTCCGAGAGTCCACCGCTTTTCCGGCCCGTTTTTCCAGCGACGAACCTTTGGTCGTAGGTGTTATACGGGCCGTACGGGCAGATTTGCATGATATGGTAATTTTTCTCGATACACGGGAGAGAACAGCGTGCTCAGGGTCGGTCAACGCGGACCCAGGCACGCGTCTATTGCCGTGCACAACACGCTCGTATGACGCGTATACACCCGGCCAACATCGATACTAACGGGCCGATATTAAAGCACGCCGTCTGGCTAAATCACGTGCCACGTTTTACGGGATATCGTGGGCGAGTTTAGATATCGCGAACGGCACGCTAATTATATCCGGTTTATAGCTTTACGCGGCTTCTATTGTCGCATAGTTAGCGCCGGCTGTGGGCTCGCCTGAATGGAAGGAAGACGGGGAGGAATAACGCAACGGCTTTTTGTATTTCATGCTTCGGAGGAAAAGATTGAATGGCAGAAGAGCTCATTTGACGGTGGATAGTTGGCCACTGACCTCCTTTTAAAGTAACTTCTTGAATATCGTTCAATAGTGCCGCGTCGAATGGACCAGACACTCGATACGCTGTAACTTCAATAAGCTAGCAAAATGAATCGAAGAGGTCGCAGAATTCTTTCAATGCTAGAAACGTATTAGTTTGACAATGGACCCTAGTGAATAAAAATACAAGGATGTACAATTACGATGTCATCGTTTTACTCCTACTTATTCGAACATTTTTCCTGGGAAAACTTGATTTTACACGCCAAGTGGCGTAGTTTCGTTATAGCGTCGTGAAATTCACGCAGGTTTTCTCGTAGGACCTCGTTAATCTTACGAGGCAACAAAGCCATCCAAGCATCCATCTCGATGTCGAGATGCAGGTCCGGAAGTTTGTACGTATGCATGAAAGTCGAGCATGATAATCGGCTACGAAGTAGTAGAAAAATGGTTTCGCGCGAGGGAGCCGCGTTGAAGTATAATAAAATAAACAGTCAGCGAGAAAACTTGCCAAGGTGGGCGCAGTTTCATTTCGTTCTTCGAGGAAAAAATAAGCAGAGCTTGCTTGCGGAAAATTGTTAAGAACGCGAGAAAGCATACTCGGTGCTTGGCCGCGATATTTATTTCAAAATGTAATTTACACTGGCCAGAAAACAAACGTAGTCCATTATGCTGAGAAAATGTCTCGTTTTGCACGCTGGAGTAAAGCACCGTCTAAATCGCCGTTCTCTCGCGGAAATGCGAGTTCTGATATGATTTGGCGGTCTCGAAACAGTTCAATATTAACAGACAAGTCGACACGCATCAATCATCCGATATCTCAGAACGCTCGGTCGAATCGGTACCAGTTCCATTTCCTATAATTCGAAGATTCATGGCTCGAGAGCGAGTGTTTGCAAAGGATCAAGTTTACTAGGAGGGAAATAATTTGACGTCGGAGTTCAAATCGTATTTAAATTTCGCACGAGCTCCGGAACCACGGTGACACTCCCTCGAGAGAAAGCTGAGCATCGATCAGAATCAGGGACGTACGCTCTAGACATAGAACCTGCTTTTTTTATACTTCTGCAAATGTCCCGAAAGATTTCAAAACCTTGTCTAATAGTCCCAGAAGTAGCCTGGAACAAAAGTAACAAAGATAAAACAAGAAAGGTTAAGACTGAAACGAGAGGAGTTTCCAGAGCTCGTTGATACGTTTCCGTTCGTCGTCGTTAGTCGACGCTGTTCCAGAAGAAATAAGAGCGGAAATCGCGTGAATAGGTTGCAAGGGAAAAACCGCGTATTCTTTGGAACTCCATACACCGTTGCTTTCGAGTACGCGACTCTTCAAATACGAAGGAATGAAAGAAGGGACGTGTTTGCGCGATCTTCTTCGAGAGCACTCTTCCTGTGTCGCGTTATATTTTCGCCTGACGTAACAGGAACGCCGTACAATCGATTTCGAGACTTCTATTTAACTTGGAATTACGCGAGGATGGTCTACGATTCGAGCATTTCATAAATTAAAAATCAGCCGCCCTTTGAAACCGACGGTATAAACGGGTTCCTTATTTTCCTCTGCGTTAACAAAACGGAAAAAAACATCTGGTTGACGCACTCGTGGCGGGAAACAGTGGAAAACCCGTGGACGAATCCCGGCAAATATTGGCGCAAGCGGAGATTCGCGAATGCCTAGGCCCTTAATTAAAAATACTTCTTATTCGCGGCATGGTTTAAGCACCAAAGAAAAAGGTAAACACGCCTTATTTCGAGAATTCGAAACAGCGAGCTCGTCGAGGCAAATACGTGATGGAGGAAAAAGTTTGGTCGAAGAAGGGCGAAAGAACGGAAGGGACGGTTCCGGAACGTAAACTATCTCTTTTTCGAGTAAACTCGATGTAAACTCATTCCACCGTCGCAGACAGTCTTCTCCTATACACAGTTCCGTAGGCGGTGGGAATTTGATAGACACGTAGGAAAAGACGCAAACGTTCGTGGCCGGGGTATACAGAGATACTTCGATCGCGAAAGATCGACACGGGGAAGATACCTTCGACGATTCTTCTACGTCCTCGTTCGAGGAAAACGAAATCGAGTACCATGGAAAGAGAGATTGGTACGAAGGTGGTATGTAAATCGGGAGAATACGATCGTTTGCCTAGCGCATCGTACACTATCGGATGGTTGTTCAGAAATCGCGATTAAATCGAGGAAATCCTTGTGCCGCGAAAATAAATGGAGAAAAAACCAAAGTTGAGAAATGTATGACAACATCCAAGCAAACATAATAAGATGTCGTTAGAAAGAAGTTTGTCTATGCATATTGTTCAGGTGTTGATATATTCTTGCACTACTATGTTGAGTGTAGCTCGACATCACATTTGGACTACATAATGAAAAATGTACTTGTCATACACTCTTCACTGTTGCAGTATATTTCGTCGAGAATCCCTTCTTGATGTATTTTGTAAATTAAGTACACTATGTCAGTAACTAGTGCTAGTAGTATTCCAGTCAAATTTCTTGCCAGAAAATGGTTTCTTTCCTTTCCTGGTACAAGCAGCTAGCAAAAAAAGTTCGACCAGCGAGGCTAGCGGTTACAGGAGTAGTCCCTAATAAACAATTATGGAAGGGTGCGTTGAGAAGCAACCTTTCGATTTCTCGGATTCTGGTAGCAGACGTAAGGTTGATTGCGATAAGGAATTCCCGCTTGTAAATCTGTGGAAATCCCGGAACGGTCCCGGCGGCCTCGACTACTCGACGGGAGTCGGTTACCATCCCACGGGTGTGTTTATCTAGCGGGTGTGCCTGGTGAATCCAACCGCGAGCAAGGGAACCGGCAAGGTCTTATCTTCTATCGGGGATTCCTCGGATTCGGGTCTAGGGGTTGGCCAACGGCCAAAATGGTAATGCAAAGCCCCGTTGCCACGGCCGTACTTCACGAATCACATTTCCCAGTATTCACTTTTCGCTTTTCCGCTCGCCTCTTTTCCTTCTGCGCCGGCATCTGGAACGAAGAAACGGGAAAGTAAGAGAGGATCGGCCGATGGTTGAACAGAGACGGGGATGAAAAAAAAAAAAAGAAAAAAGGAACCGAGAAAGAATAAAAAGGCACGAACACATTCAGGAAGTTGGTTCATTCGGTGGGTAGCGAGGTAAAAAGCAGCGTTTTCATCACGTTAATCACACCCTGGAACGCTGCGTCTAGTTGAATCGTGCACGCTTGCCGATGCAGCGAACTCGCGAGTACATTAACCTGATCGATTCCTTCGATCGTGACCGTTGCTTTTCGCTTTAACGGTCCCACTGTTACGATAAATACGCTGGAATTTCCATCAGGAAGTCATTTTATTCTCGACCGGTCTAAATCATCTTGCGATGTTTAATTTTCAACCGTTAAACGCACATAGCTTCGTCGAACCGCTTCCTGTTCTCCGCTTTAACGCTTCGGTTACTTGAACTAAAAGCGTTAACAGAGATTACATTTAACGTTGTTCATCTTTGTTATTTACTCTGGCGTGCTCGGCTGGAAGCTCTATATTCTACGTGTGTATTTTTGGAGGAATGCTTAAAGATCGATTAGAAAGAAATTACACTGTTATTTTCGCAGGGAGCCAACACGGGATATTGCTAGTTTATCGCTCGCTAACGGAATCAAGAACCACCCCCTCTATAAAGACCACTTAACGAAGAATATACATTTAACCTCCTAAGAACCAAGATTACCATCCCGCTGATCCCGTTTAAACTTACGAAACGATACTTCAATTATTAAAATACGTTGAAGCAAAGCTAATCGGATAACGGTGTTAAAGTTAACGACAGCAAAAAGAAAGGAAAACGTAGCAACGCGGCCTTCCGACCGTAAAATTAACGCGTCGCTAAGCCGAGCTTAAACGCGAGAAGCTTCTATAATCGGTCGAGAACGGCGGAGGGAATAAAAATAAGCCTGGCATTTTACTAATTCATAGCCTGTTATATTCTCCCCTCACCGGTGGACCGACTTTAGAATTCCACGCCACGCTGGATGAATTTCTATTCCCGATGGAAAAAGCTGCGTTGGAAAAATGAAAAAGAAGAAATAGAAGGAAACGAAAAAGAAACGCTCATTGTACATGCTACCATTTAAAAAGGTCGAGAATCGGGAAATGGAATTTCATTACCGGCTGAAATCGTATTCGTTTAAAATCGCGTCTTCGCGAGGCCATGCAAGTCGCGTATACCAATCGCACCGTCTATATAGCAACAAAATCCAATTGAAAATGCGTCGAATATTTTTCGCATTTCTGTCACTGTTTGCACGCGGAACATATTGATTAAACTCGATTCGCAAACTCATTGCATCTGCTATTGAAAATATCGTTTTTAATGCTCTGCAACCGAATAAATGAAATTCCAAATACGTGTCTTTAAATATTCAATAAAGCGGTAGTGACGGAGGCATTTAATTTAGTAAAATTGAGAAACGGAGAAAGGGATTTTTATACATCGGATAACATTTAACAGTAAAATTCTATTCCAAACGGTTTCAATGCCCAACGAACAATATGGCGGAGCTTTCTGCCCCAAATTTGTCCAACCTAACCTAATGAAACGAGTTTATTCCAGAGTAGAATCAAAGTCGATGACGAATACCCTCGGAGCAAAGTGGAAGAATTTAATTTCGTCGATACCGTAGGTCGTAAATAACGCGTCGTTCTTTCTCGTGAAAGGTCCGCCGGAAATCGAGATCGAACGGACAATCGATTGCGGTACGTGTACAAGGCCACGAACGGCAAGGAAGAGGCGAGAAAGCGCGAGGGAAAGAATAAGGAGCTGATCGAATCTCGGCAACGAACAACGCGTATGGTTTTGCACGAAGGACTAGCCTCGAAGTTATATACACCGCGAACGTGTACGTACGTAGGTTCGGTGAGTGCTGGCAGATGTATCTTGGCACTGTACCAAAATGTTCTCCGGCAAACGAGGAGAACCGGTTGTAGACGAACAGCGAGTAAGGTACCGCGAAATTATCGTTGCTCAAAAATTTACTGGTTAGCGGTCGTGTGCCAAGCGTCTAACTGGTGTCGAGAGAAAAGACATTTTTCTTCTGGTTTGTTTCCCTTGTCGCCTTGTTATGCCGTTACTGCGATAAACTAATGGCAACTTGAGTCGAAAGGACATAAATTTTGAAAGAATATAACAACTTTGCGATAGATTAGCAAATTCGTAGACACTATGTAGATTAAACCTCGATCACGGCGAACATCAAATTTCCAGAGATCGGTATAATGGAGGTAATAAAACCGAAGGCCAATTGTTCGAAGATATTTGACGGAGGCGATGATATTAAGGGTAGTCGCAGTTCGAAGTCAGTTACGGTTCGCGAAAAGTTTGCCGAACGATTGGAAGTTCGCGAGACACACTTCCGTCGGCGAGACGGCGAGTATTGCGAAAGTTAAATGAGAGCGAGTTAGGCTGGCAACAGGCGATAAGCTTCTGGAGTCTTAACCGCTTCCTGAAGCATATCGATAATGATGCGCCATGGTGTGCCACTCGGAGCCTTATGAACCCTTCTTACGGCAAAAACTGCGGAGTGTTGAGAGGACAAATATTCGTGGGAAACATTCGTTCCCGAAAGACCTGCTCGAGCACGTGAAATCTAACTTTGTCGAAATTGTTACGTCGAATCACGAGCAGCTTCGTTTCTCGAGCGTTTATTGAATCATTCTGACGCTGATTAGGCTCGAACCGAGAACTCGAACTACCCTCGTGACGAAAGTCTTTACGACCCGCGAACTTTCCAATTGGTAGATCTACCGTTTCATGCAGCCGGAAAACATGACCAACTTCGCGAACTTCTCTATGTAAATATGTTTACCGAACAGAAAGCTTTTTCAAGCGAACGGCTTTTTTTGCGCCACGGATACATTTTGTTTCCCGCGAAGCCTCAAACTTTCGAACTAGTTCATCGTGAATTTCTGTGAAAGATAACAGATTCATCGGTTTCTGTAGCGGTTTCTTCAGATTGTTTATTGGTAACGCTAATTTGGAACGTTTCGGTGCTTTACAAAACCAAACAGAGCAGATTTGCTCTTTTACGCCATCCGATTTATAACTATTTCCGCGAATGGGAAATGTAATATTTATATCGGGTTAAAACGACCAAACAAAAAGGGAATTATAAATTCCATGAATACTCACGCAACATTTGAAATACTTGAAAATTTAATATCCCCGTGAGTCGATCAAGCTTCGCCCTCAAGCACGGCGAAATGGAATGCTGAATTAAGTAAGACGGGATAAAGAGATCATTAAGAATTAATGGGTCACGGTCTGAACCGTCCAGATAATTTTCAATAAGCCACCGATCGATGGAAACGATACCTTATGAATTACGAACCTTCTCGATTACGCAAAAGACATCAGGAAAATACTGCGAATTGCTCGTAGCGCCTACTGGCACATTTACCGTGCGTCAAACAGCGGGACGTTAATTAAATAAGGAATCGATGATCGATGGGTCGAGTTCGATAGACCGCGAAGCTTCGTTACGTAGCACCATTACGTAGCTGCGATTCAACGTTCCGTCCTCTTATTTTCCATGCGACGAGCCTGGCCAGAATTGGATTTCTACCAACACGGAAGTAGGCTGAAGAAGAGAAAAGAAGAAGAAGAATGGCGAGTATAAAAGAGCCGGGAGAAGGGCGCGAGGTAGATTCGAGGCGACCGCTGCTTCGAATCGAATAACGAAGCTACCCCCTGAAGGAGTGCAGCCTTCACGCCGGAATAATAAGAACTCCATTCTCTCGAGATCGAGAAAATCGATCGCACCCTATCACGTTCATCGCGTATTATTGCCACCGCCTGTTCCCGACAACTCGTGCCCACCCTTTGCCAGACGCCTGATTGTGGCCACGACCGACACAGCCACTCACAGGAGTCGCGGCCGACGGGGGTGACGGTCTCTGTTGTTACTGCAGTTGCAGGATGGTGTTCGTGCCATCCGGTTACGCTTCGACACTCCTAACATCAAGAGGAAAGAAGATACAGCGAGAACTTCTCGGACCGTCACCGGAGAAACGCACCCCCCGATCGAACCACCCTCGTCGAAATTATCGGTTCTTACGCAAGAACAGCTGCGTGCGCCACGGTTGATAAGTTTCAGTAAACGAGAAATTACGGGTTTCAGAATCACAGAAGCGACCAATCGTCTAAATGAAAAGTAACGAGAATATTTCGTTCTGGCGATTCGCGTGAACGTCGTTAAATACCCATAAGCATTTTCCTTAAATGGCAATTATGCGACTAATACCTCTAATTGGAAACACCGTAATCCATGATAGAGCGCAGCTGAGGCAACCTGAGAATTTAATACGTAATCTAGTAAGGGATTAACCGAGGCTACAACATCTTTCACGCAATTCCAATTTGAGCCCACCTCGAAATTAGTATCTTTCCTTACCGCTTCGAACGTAATACCTTGTCAGACTCGTAAACGACGATGTAATAACGTTTAATCTCGCAATGATGAAGCTACAAAGCTACGACAAATCTGAACACCGTCATTCCTTGAAAATTGTCAATTCCGACAAATTCAAATCTTCAACCTCTGTATCGCGATTTGATTTCTCGGGAAATTAAGTAATAATTAATACATTGCAATCGTGTACATTCCAAGCTACAGATATCCAGCGATATACGTGACTACATGCGTCGAGACAGGCTTAGACAACCCTTAGCATTATTAAGTTAACCCCGTACACATGCGATCCAGACATTTATTTATCTCGCGTGAACTTTATTCCATCTGTATAAGTGTCCGTCCGCAGACGTAGGTGAAGGTTATGTACGGAACGAAATCAATTACACGTTCATGTTAAAGAACGAACGAGTGTAATTTGAGAGTCGTTAAATTTTAATAGAAAGAACTTGAGAGAATCGCGTTCATTAAGACTTTACCTTTCTAGGTTAATGGGGATGACAAGCGGTCGCGAGAGGTTCGATCGATTTTGTGAAACAGTCTCGTTCATTGGCAAGAAACCTCACGCGATCTTGTTACGCTGCTGAACCGAAAAGCCTTGAAATTCTGTCGCCTCCGACTTTCAAGTTCGCCACCGAAGTGGAAAAATTGAAATAATAATTAGGAATGTTAATCCGCGAAATTCGGTCAGCACCCCAATCTGTGTACAATGCGCGTCGAACAATTTATAGATGAGCAATGAAGTTTGTGTCGATACAGAAAGTCGATAAAGAATATCACGAGCATTTCCACCACGAAGATAACTTTATTACGACGATAGCATGATTGTTACGACCTTCGTATTTCTCTTCGAATGCTCTCGATCGTAAGAGTAACCATTCGAGGAACGCATCAAGAACGGCAGTAGATGAAATAAAAAGGGGATGAAAGTTTGTTGCAACAGAATATATTTGTCAAAACAACAAAATCAACGAGATACGTAATCTAACAGTAACAAGATTTTCCGTAACCTTCTAACAAGTTATATCTTTGGTCCAATCGTAAAATGGGCAATCTTTAGTAGTATCCTCGTCCCCCATCGTGTCCGTGTCCACCGTAGTGATCAATGCCGTTGGAATTATGCACGTAGGCGAAGAATCCTCCGTGAGGATCAGCGTGATACTTCACGGTTCTCACGTTACCGCCTGGTTCCTTCAACGTATACTCGCCAGATACGTGTTTACCTGTTGTGAGGGACTTGTTGACAAATGAAAACACTCCACGGGACTAGTATTGTAGCGTGTAAAAACGAATTCAGGCGTTTGTCAAAATAATTCGAGGCGTAAAGAACTGACAGTGAACAAACAGAGAATTACAAAATAACGATTCGCGAACCTGCTTGTGCCACGAGAAAAATATACGAACCAGCAAGGAATATAATATATCAACCTGTTGAGCAGAATTTATCCGCATCTATAATTTACTTTCTTCCACTAGGTTCCTGCAGGTCCACGATAAGCGTGCACCCTTATTACAAGCAATACGAGCACCGAACGTTGACAGTAATTTATGTTTCAATGGTTACCGCTACAAAACCATTCTTTATCTCTTTACCGATAAATAGCAAGGACCTCTCTAATTGTAAGTACTTGTCATTCTTTGAAATACCGGTTAAGTTTTGAGACAAGGCACATTTACAATTAATCGCTTGAGCAAATATCTTGTGTTAGAGACATGTGATCAATGCAGACACTTTGTATTTACCGTCTCTGTGTTCCTTCTGACCATGATGATCGCCAGTATGGTGATCTTCGACGCCGTAAGAGAAGTCGTACTTTGGATGAGCTACATAATCATGGTGATGTCCATGTTTACCATGATACGAGATTTCCTCTGCATGGCCCTCCACGGGACCGTGAAAGTGTGCGAAACTGTGAGCGTGTCCTGCCAATGTACTCTGCACCGTCGCCATTGCCAAGATGGCCGAAATTAAAACGAACTGTGAACAATATCAAATAGTTTGAATGTCAAGATGTCCCTAGATCTTCCTAGGTTCCCTTAATCTGTTCTCTCCTAGGTTCCTCTTTGGATTCTGGTCCTTAGATCCTACGTGGACTCGAAATTTTTTCTAATTTCTTAAGCACTCCCTAGACTCCCCAACGATCTTGGTATCTTATAATGACGACCAGTAGCGTGCGCAGAAGTATAATAAAATTTAACACCAACCTTGCTCATGTTGACAGCGTACGAAGGATCGTAATCGAATGGTACCGTAGCAAAGTGTCCACAGTTTATATACCTGCTATTTGTCTAAGGAATGGACATATTGCGTCAAAAATCATAGTTGAAGAATTTGTTGATTTTCTAACTGTGTGTCTTTAAATAAAACCACACACGTAGATGCCCTGACAAAACCGCCATCGATTCCGCTCGATTGGTCGCGATGCGGAAAAATGTTTGCATATCCCAGTAAAAAACGATCTTATGATGTAATATGGTTCAGTGTCGTTAGTAAATCAGACAAGAAGTATCTCCGTTGTTCTACCCGCGATAAAACTGCTGTGTTTATTTATCGCGGGGACGTACGAACATCGGACTTGTTTTTCTCGAACTTGTTCGCGTACGAAATTTCATTTTTGATGCGAATAGTTGGCGAAGTTGTTTTCATACGGTGTTCCACTTTACAGCTTTGACAGTGTCACCTATGCCGCGTTTTAATTCGAAAATAAACAACCCGGTGTCGCTTGTAGCTTGTGTTCTTTACGCAACCGCGGGTCGCAATCGAGTTATTCGGCGGTGCGGCTAACGTTTTTACGGACAACGAACTTTTACGGAGACTTTTGAAGTGGTCGGTGCTTTCCTCGAGAGTCGTGTGTCGAGCCACCGACGTTTTCCTGACGCGACTCAAGGCAAACGGCTTAATCCAATTCGAAATCGTTGCAACGAGAAGGTTTGTTATCGTTTCGCTTTTAAACGTCGAATGTACAACGAAAGTTGTATTTAACAGTAAACAAAAACAGAAAAATATTGGTCTGGTAAAAAGTTCAGTGAACAAACTCCCAATATTACCAACAGAATTAGGTTACACGTGGAAAATCGGTTTTCACTTCAAAAACAAAGTTATATTTAATTTTCATGCACCAACATCCACATCCATTTTTCGATATTTCATTGAAAATACAAACAAAACCGGTTATACGAGCTAGGAAGAAAAAGTACGTACGAGTTTGAATTAATCTAGTCCACCGAAGCGTTCATTAAAAAAAAAAAAAAAACTATAGTACGCTTTTGAAAATTGCACTTAACTGAATCTTGACGAGGCATATGCATAGCGTTATTAAAATAACGAGCCAGCCACCGTGTAATTCTCTTAATTAAATAAGTGCATTCGTTGTGAACGAGCTCGAAGGGGCAAGGGTCGATAGATTCCCCTGGGATCACGTAGGAGCGAAGGTGGATGGAGTCGCAGCTTTTTCAAGCTTCTCTCGACGTATGCCTCTCGCGAGGAAAGACTGTTTCGCTCGTTCGACTGGTAATCCATCCGTTTACTTCGGTAACGACTGTATCGATCCGCGCTGCGAGTTGCAACGCGCATTCGTATGCGGAACGGATATGCGTCATTTATGCGTGAGCATGCGGAAGGTAACTCTGACTTCTAGGCTCGCTATGCTTTCCATTGGTCGATCATTTATTTAAATATTTACGCTGCAATTAGTCTCCTCGATACACGCCATCGTCCTCGGTATTTGCTATCAGTTAGCAATCGAGAACGAAATTAATGCTAGATGTCTTCGAGGACAAGATTTCCATTAATTAATTTCCCGATTTGCTGCGAACTCAAAGGTCATTTATCTTCACGGCGAGCTATACCAATAAAGATTCAAATATCCTTCGGTGTAATCAAAGTCAATTTGTAACATCAATATCGAGAATGCATGATTTAACACGCAGTGTACAAATAAAATAACAAGTAATCTGTAAGAACGAAAGTAAATGATATAATGACTAGAAAATGAATGGTGGATCTTGTTATAACAAGAAGTCGGTCTCAAACGGGTTAATTAATTCAATGAATAGCATCGAGTGCTGCAGGTAAAACGAACTTGCTGCAACAGTAATTTCTTTCGAATTCAATTGCTTCCAGTCGCAAAACAATTTCCAGCGGAAGCACAGTTCCGCGTAATATCAAAACTGTTTCTCCTATCAGAGGATTGTATTTAAAAGAATAACTCGTCCGTTAATTCGTCGTGAAATATTTTCGCTAAGGCATACAACACCGTTTCGGAAGGTGGAAACGATTTCGTAGACGTTGCACGAGGGACGATGCACATCCGTGGAAGCTAATTACTTTAACGAGTTTCGAGTGCCATCGGATTGTTGCAAGAATCGTGGACGTGAGAGCGAGACAGTGGATGCATAGAAGCAGAAGATGTTACGACAGACGACGCATCGTTGCAGAAACAAGAGGGTGGCGTACAATCGTCGTGCGGATATTTTTAGGGACAAAACGGTGTCCCCTCTTTCCTGCTTCTTTTCTTCCACGGCAACAACCCTGCGTAATTATTTTGTATTTTTGCTCGCGTACAATGCTTGTTACACGTCGTATTTTCCGCTGGAATCCGACGTAAAAATAATTTGCTGCATTCCTACTTTCGACAAAATTCTCTCGTTGCAACTTTAATGGTGTTTAAACAGAAGCTTTAAAATAGCATAATTGGTGACCACGGCTTTCTAGCCGATTAAACCTTGGTTTGCAAACTTTAGATGGAAAGCATATTTCGTTTTAATTACGTGGTCTTAATATTTTGCTCCTCCTGTAGCAGTTCTCGAAGCGTCAAGAAACCGGGGAGAAGTTAGCGTGTCTGTTCGAACGACGAGCCACGTCTACTGCATATCATCCGCTACGCAAACTTCTAGAGAAATTATTGAAGCATGTGCGCAATACAATTACTGGCGATGGAAATTGATAGCAGAATTGGCAAGGCTGGGTCAGTAACGAAACGAACGTTCGATCCTCTTACAACACGATCGATCTCGCTTCTTGGTTCTTGTAAACGTAATACAGTTACAAGCACTTTGAACTCTGCTTCTTGGTATTCTCCATCACCGCACGTTATAGACATATAAAATTGACAGATTATATCGTGCTGTTTCGGTCCATTCGGAATTTGCATTAAACATCCGCATAATTAAATAACCGTGTCCGTATAGGCAAAGGGCTTAATTTCCATTAATGAACGAATCAAATTCAATGAACTGTTTTAATATATTCTGTGCTCGATAACTGACAAGTGATAACAAATAAATGTTGGAAAATTAATAAGGGTGATAACAATAACAATCACATTCTCTTTGAATTTTTATCTATGTTTGTGTCCGCCATGGCCGCCTCCGGAGTGGTCGTTCCCGCCATAATTATGAACCTCGGCGAAAAATCCACCGTGAGGATGCGAATGATACTTGACGCTTCTCACGTTACCGCCAGGCTCGTGAAGATGATATTCTCCCTCGACTTCTTTTCCTGGAATCCGCAACACAATTTAGGTTAATACTCTTTTACCGTATTCAACCACGTACGCGAGATTAGCCGCATTAAAGGGCACGATTTCAATATTTGTGCGTCGAAAGAAGTCACGGAATTAGTGTGCAGCAGGCAGTTCAACGGTCGAACTTGCCGGTAGTTTTAATTAAGAGCAAGGCCGGTCGTCCAATTAGTTCGAGATTCTAATTAAGAGCACGAAATCGAGTCTCGCTACGCTTTCTTGCCAGTTTTCGATCGATGCGTACCGTCGCGATGCTCCTTCTGTCCATGATAATCTTTCGTGTGAGTATCCTCTACTCCGTAAGCGTACTTGTATTTGGGATACGCTTTGTAGTCGTGATCGTGGTGACCGTGTTTGTCCTTCCAGCTGACCTCTACGTGCTCACCCACCACGGGTCCGGAAAAATGGTGGAAAGAGTGCGCGTGCCCCCCGTGACCTCCACCGTGTCCACCTCCGTGTCCACCCCCGTGACCACCTCCGCCGTGTCCACCACCCCCATGACCACCTCCGCCGTGTCCACCACCCCCATGTCCACCTCCGCCGTGTCCACCCCCGTGACCACCTCCGCCGTGTCCACCACCCCCATGTCCACCTCCGCCGTGTCCACCCCCGTGTCCATGATCACCATGGCCGCTCCTCTCTATGCCATCATCTTCTTCTAAAATCAGTTATCATTATCGAGTGTCTTCAGCTTATAATTTTCTACGATTATCATACCTTCATGGTAGGACGTTGCGTAAGCATTGGCGACAGTAATCGAAATTAAAGCAACCACGATCAGTTTCTAAAACAGAAGTTGCTTTACAGCTGTGTATCGCGGAATATGCAAGATGAAGAAGACAGCGAACATTGGAATATTGCGAAAATTTATTTCGATCACGCGAAGTGGCACTTAAGGGCAGAAAGAAGCATTATTCTTTGTCAGAAGCTTGCAGAAGCGCTTCCGACAGTCGCATAAAGGACTCTAGAACACTCCGCGCTCACGACTTTGTAACTGATCCATTTCACGAAGGGTGCAGTTCCGCCAATAATACCGGCGAGACTCGAAATTGGAACGACCCAATCGCATTAATCTAGCTATCCGACTTCCATTCGATTTGATCAAATATCCGAATTGTTCGAATTGAAATTTTGATTAATTGTCCGGCAACGAATTTTGATTAATACAATGATCGCCGCTGGGATTGCAGGCTGGGCACAATTATTTAAATCGAACAAACGAATTAACTTCGAATGTTGAAAATCTAATTTTTAACAATTTATGTTAACCTGTTGCACCGGTATTTAACAGTTTACCTCTATCAGTACCATGTTTTCTCTGTCGAAGGAACACCGAATGACTGTTTTCTCGATGGCTAAAATGCTATTTTATAGTACTGATCAGCGAGCAGAAGAACAGTCTCATTAAACCATTAATTCGCTCGTTACTGCTTGTCAACTGGTTGGATAGAGCGAGATGCGAAGTTGGTTCCCGCTTCAAAGGACGTCGTTACGGTTGCAGTTTTCGACATAGCCAGACACGAACTGGCATCGACGTCACATTATGATGTAAAGGGTTCGAAAAAATCCGTTACGAGGCGTTTGGCGAGAAATGTAGGTTCCCTGTTTCAAAATCGTACAAGAAATCGAAGCCAAATCAAATTCTTACTGTGAAAACGTATTAGGTCATTGAGCAGAAGTTATGTCACTGATATAGTCCTCACTTTAGACACTTCAATTAAGTGCAATTAGTATTGTACATTTCGACAAACACGTATATTAAATTAACAGAAACGAACCATAGCAAGCTGATTCGCTTCAGGAACAATTTCGCCAAATATTATTAGTTAAAATGCACTAATATGTGTAATATTTGGCGAACAATAATTATTTGCTACATTTCGCGCGTGTCCAGGTTCGAACACGTTTATACGATGGCCATTTACGAGATTTACACGGTCCTCTCCTGTAAAGGAATTTTAATTCAATGTTTCGCCCGAAATTATCCGTGAGTTTCGTACACGCGAACGCATTACCGATGCTTTAGTAGTTTTAATCAGCTTGGAAATCCCCGATAATTCTAAAATTATAGAGCTACAATTATTCTACCCGTTGGCTTCACTCGATTCCATTAAAGAAACCGCCCTATCATATATTCGATCGGCCACGTAAATTGGACTGTCGAGATTAATGAGCAATAAATTGCGCATTCTCGACGATAGAGCGAACGAGTGTCAATATGTCGCCTGAATAGCCGCATCCCAACCTGACCATACAGTTTATTGTTGAATTTATTGCATTTCCGCGTACTGCCTGCTCGCATGATACATTTATTCCTGGCCGAATTGTAATCTATCGATTTGACGCAAAGTCAAATACCCTTTTTCGTTCCTCTTTTGTCCCCCTCCCGCCCTCTCCATTTATTTCGATGATCGTCGCCGACACCTCTCCGTTAACGACCAACCTTTGACGAATTTCTCGACGAGCGTTAACGTAACGTTCCAAATGAAAAGTACGTCGATTTCTGGAACAAGTTTCCGGAATGTAAAACGAAATACCCTTCTCCCGCAATAAAAATGTATTCGAGAAGTTCCGAAAACTTCTGGCCGCCCCTTCGTATATTTTAGAAAACTGGTTCTCGATTTTCTAACACATTGACTCCCGTCGCGATTCTTTCTTGCTCTCGACGAAAGTATCGGAAAAAGATTATACACGGTCTGATGATTAATTAGAATAGCGTTTTACGAGACAAGAATAACTACATAATATTTTAAGAAGCGGTTACATGTCGCCGCGTATTTTTAAGCGCTTCGATCTTACGAAACAAGATTATTTCGTTACGTAATTATCCGTCAGGGAGAAAATGAAAAGAACTACTGTATTACTTACAAATCTTTGTTAACATCGTATTAATTACAAAACTGTACACACAAACACACACACATTGTCTAAAAAAAACTTAAGCCTCGTAATAATACATACAGAAAGGTAATCGAGACGTTAGAAGCAATCGTCCGTAGGATTAATATTAAGTTAACGTCGTGATTAATCTTACAAAGTATTACTGGCTGGTAATCTAACGATATTGATCAACTTTCGGTAACTTCTTTTCGTTAACAACCGTGAGCAGAGGTTCATCTGCAGAAGAACCTCGTTTTGTCGGCCATATCATAGGAGTTTCTTGGGCAGGGTGTCGTGAGTGCTGGTATCAGAGAATTTTGAATGGCATGAGTCGACATAGGTGCAATCCATGTTCCCTCCGAGGACACTATCCCGGACTCCACGTCGGATCTGTGAACACATCGTTCTTTCTCAACGTCTTGCCTTTTTCGTGCCTCGTCTTGAATACGAGTCAAACTTTCTCCTCATCTCTCAATGCAAACGTTCATCGCGACGAAGACACCCGGTAATGAGCTCTAAACGTGGCTCCAATTACGAACGAAATGCAAACTCTTTAGAAATTCTACTCTGTACGCTAAGCACTTGTACGAATTACTTATCCAACGAAGAGCGTTCGTGAAATACCGTTTGAGAGAACGGGTCTTACGTCTTGAGGACGGGCGAGCTGTAAAGAATAAGAGGATTCACAGGCGGTGGTTTAAGAAGAACGACGTCGACTCCGGAGGATTGTAGTTCGCTTTTTAATGCCTCTGCAGCCCCTTCCACCGCCTTCCTCGAAGCACTGTACGCTACCAGCCCTGTTCCAGCTTTGGTACCGTAGCTCGTCGTCGAATCGCCCAAAAGAACGATGCGCCCTATAAAATGAATCATACTTTACAGCCATGCTCTTCGGTCACCAGCTCTTAACCTAAGAGTTAACTTCGTTGATTGCTTCCCGCACAAAAGAATACGCTTTTAATTCCTATCCCAACGGAAAATGTTAAGCTCAAAATCGATCATCGAGCTAATATTTATAGGCGAACCCAGTTTTATCGTTTTATTTGCATAAAAAATAATATTCGGTTTTTTTTTATCGTTAGCCAGTTATAGACCTTCGATCGAAACCTGCACCGGTTAACTAGTTAAGCATAAAACCTGCAGTTGAAACGGTCGCTTTGTAATCACGCGAACGTCCGTCTGTAATTCGAAGGAACTAGATGCAAACCTCTTTTCACGCGTAAAAGAGGAATGAACATTCTGGCGGTCCTAAGCGGCGCGACCAAGTTGTGCCGCAACATGGATTCCCACGCCGAACTCGGCTGTCTCTCTATAACGCCGGGCAGAGCCAAGCCACCGGTGTGCACGACTGCCCAGAGACCTGTAATTAAGCGAACTTCAAACTCTGGTGTACTTTAAGCAGACACGCTTTTGTGTTAAGCGCGACAGACACGGCGAAGATGGAACTCGCGTGAAATTCTCGCGACACTTGACCCATTCGCGGCTGAGTTCTTGTTGTAAGATGATCCTTGGGAAATGGAACTTTTCTGGTTATCGTGGACGAGCAATTATTCGCTGTCTAAATTGTCGATTCAGAATGACCGAAGCAACTTTGTCCATTTCGATTACGCCCCTTCGGGAGAATAACTTTGATTTTTCCCATTATTTCGCTTTGGTACGAGCTTAATTCCCAAACGAGGAGGAAGTGAAAGGAAGGATAGAACATTTTTGTTAAACAGTATCGAAAGTAATTTATAGCGGAACATTGACCGTAACACGATTACGTTATATATCGTTGAACCTCGAAGCGCGGGAGAAGCAACGAAAATCGATAAAAGTAAATTCATTGCATCCGGCTATCAGTTATCAGAGAGCCGGTTTTAACCGAACAATTTCCACCGAGGTAAAGGTATTTTACATCCACGAATCTTTGCGGTCGCTATACGTTCGGAAACCCTATTTCATGTTCTCTCTTCTCTTATTCGTAACTCCTTTACCTCGAATTCTGTTCGTGGAAGTCGATAAAAGCCGCCGGCTATTATATCGAACGTGAATAACTCGACGGAATCATTGCGAAAACAATTATTGATCTTCGCGTCGTCGTTATCGTTCGCGTTTAAATCACGGTTTCAATTTCGCGACTTTAATACGACCCACTTTTCTTCGCGAACCCTCGTGCAACCTTTACATTCGCGTAATTAACACTAGAAATAACACGACGATGATTAAAAGTCGAAACAAATGGGAACTTTCATCTCTCGACGATTGCAATGTTTCTGAAACGAAACTTAATTAACGTTTCCTTGGAATAATAAGAATTTTCTGAAATATTATTTCTGCTCGATGTTAAAAGGGGGTGCAGCCAACCACCGTTGCTTACGGGCTTAAGCATTATTCAAATAATACATTTTCATTATTTCAAATTGCTACTTTTCGTTTTATACCAAATACGTGCCCTACTCTGGTTTCTCTTACATCCAGTTGCCGACAATTTCATCCTTCGAGTATGAAATTAATAATAACGTTCTAGTGTGAAGTTTGAAGGGAACATGATTGTAGGAAATCGAGACTGTTAATGCGGAATCCAGTCGCTTGTCGCGGAATTTACAGCAACAGTGTGCGAAAATGAACAGAGCCGAGTAAAAGGCAGCGAAGCGTGCTCAATCTTCACCGTTCGACGCGCATGAAATCGACAATTGCTTGCCGTCTTCGCCGGCCGGAAGTTTCGCCCTAACTGCGTCCAAACAAGCGCGTAAACTGTCCTCCCTGGTCGGGTCCAGCTCCAATGGAACGATTTGGCCGCGAGCACGTACTTCCGGATCTTGTGGGTTGCCTCGAACCGTGTCTCCTGGTTCCTCCTCTTTTTCTTTCTGCTGTTCTATCGCCCTCAAGATCTTCATCGATGGTGAGTTGCCAGCTGGGTCTGTCAGACCAACGAATACCTGTTCGATAATTAATAATCAGTCAAACTTCTACTACATATAACTACATATGGAAGTTTGCTCTCGCAATAATTGATCCGTCGTCGATAAAATTGCGATGCTTTGATGTTGGAAGAAAAACGAATGCAATTTAAATTTCACGAAATATCTCTACAAACTAATAACTGGAGTCAAAGCTTCGAATGCGATTAATCCGCAACTTTCTTATATTCTTTGGAATATATGTTTATTTGAATTATTGATGTGGGACGTGAAAACAGGAGGATTACCTTGTAACCAACTTCATAGAGCGCGATGGCGATCTGCAAGCCTACGCAGGTATCGCAGCTGGTAACGAGAACATGACGTTTGTTACGGGTCTCGTACTCGTCCGTGGCGTTCCTCGATTGCCGCATTAGATAGGCTAACAGAGCAGCGACTATCGAACAGAGAGCCAATATTTGTAGGGCCAAAATAGCCCCGGTTTCAGCGTCCATCCTGCCGGGTAATATTCAATCTGCAAAGCAGAAGTTACATCTCAATTACGCCACAATTCAAGCCGACCTCATACGACCCTGGACCTTCCACTTGCACGATACGCTTGAATGGTTCCTCATCGTCGCGATGGCATGGCTCGCCGATAAATTTCGAACCGAGTACATTCGTAACTTCGATTTCTGTAGGGCCGATTGAATTACCGCGTTCAATTACCGTAGAATTTCGAATCACTTTGATACTTGTTCGTTAGCGAAAAGTTCTTGAAACCCTTGAAAACTTCCAGGAACTTTATAGTCTTGACGAGCGTTGAAACGCTATTCATTCTTCGAAATGAAATAGTCAGACTTTAAAACTAAATTAACATTCTCCGATGTAATTATATATTATACTTTCCAAACTTTCTTTTTCACTACTCGAACTCTAGAAATTAGTTCGACGTTCTGCTAAATTTCGCTGCTCCGTCGTTTTTCAAATCGAGTTTTTTGTACCAATGTTTTCGGCAGCACGCGATCCATATAAATCCAACCTAAATTGCAATTCGGTACATGAATGCCACTGACAACCGATCGATGAATAATGTTGCTATAAAGCTCAGTATATTTGCCTCGAAATCACCAGAAATAACCGCTATTTCCATTTTCTTCATCATGGGTCGTCATTGGCATTGTCATCGGTAGAATAAGAAGTTAAGCCTAACTCTACCTACGAATTAGTCCTCTCCACATAACACCAAATATTCCATATTCTGCTTAATATTAGTCTCTCCAATTTCAAAATGTTCAGAAGTCACTTAATGTCCCGTGTGTTCGTTGATACTATTGAAGGTAGTGATCTGGGTAGCCTCAGATAAAGATCTCAGTTACGTCAATGTCAGTACTTAGCATAACGTTATAGAATGCAGCGAATTTCGATGATTTGGCCAGAATGGAAGCACCTTGGTGAAACGCATCGCGAATTCCGTTTTTCCCGCGAAAAGTGAAGGGCGTTGGAAAGGTTTTTGCTCGACGAACTGATTCGCCTTTCTAAAGCATATCTAGGCTCAGCGAGGCGTGGCTGAAAGCCGCTCCTGTTTCTCCACGGTCAGCCGTCGGTGCTCGTCGTCACGAATTCTACTCGGATTTGCAAAATCGAACGCAATCCTTCCCCCGACGTGTCTGCTCGACGGTGAAAATCTCGTAGCTCGATTTGATAGCTCGAATCACGTTTCGGTTAATGTGCTGAATCGATTAACCAAACGGGGGACCATTTCGTCGGGCATAAAGAGACATTTTTCAAACGGTAGAATACATAATTTCCCTTTTGAGTCGCGGGATTTCAGTCGCCGGACGAAAATCGACAAAAAATATCGTCGACTGGCGCGTTCTTTGCCTACGTAATTAGTCGACTTTTCATTCGTCGAGGAAACTTTTCGGTGAAACTAGCGTTATTATTACCGTGTACCTTTATTTTTAATAGCGTTAACTGCCATACGGCGCGACGAATTTAATTTTGAGAGAGAAATTTCGCGAGGATTGCGTTGACAATTCGTTTTACGTTAAAATAAATTGAACGTGCGAACGGTTTCGAAGGAATTACTGAACTTTCTTCTTTTTTACAGCGTTGAAATTCATTTCCAAGTGTTGTCTAATGCAGTAAATCAGCGAAACTGGTTATCGCGCGAAACCCTCTTAACTTAGAAGTGCACACGCGATCCTGTAACTCTGCAGTCATAGTTTATTAACCCCTTCGTGGGATATGACGTACATGCACGTCGTCGAAAATCAAGAATTATTGACGAGCAAGTAATGATATGACTATTTCTACCGCATTAATCTTCGCCAAACACTGTAAGGATAATAAAATTCAAATGCAAAACTCATCGTTGCCAAGTGCAAATGAGAATACGTACTTAACGATTGTTACGATTTTCCACTCGAAGCAGGGAGCACTTAGCGTTACGAGCGCCATTCAATTAAATTGAGATCGATTAAAGTATCGATCGACCTTCACGGCACCTATTCGCACAAATGATCCAGGTACTTGAACACTTTTTTTGCCTTCTCTCTTTCCCGTTTTGTAGTCGGCGAAAAACTAGTTATCAGGTGCACATGCGGAAAACGGATGAAACGTATCACCAGAAGCGAGAGACGATAACACTCGAGGATGATGTGAACTTTTACACGAAATTCGAAATCCTTGAGAACCGATATAAATTTTCGTACAATTCTGTAAATGTTACGAAGAGTATAATCTCTCTAAATCGTATTTTAATTCTCGCGCATCAGGCGTAAATAAATGTAGATAAAAGCGCACTAAAATCGTCTCGGTTGCGTGCCAAATCATGGCAGTTAACTTTCTCTGGAATGCAGGCGCAGAAGAAATCAAGTCGAAAGACAGGTGCCACGAAATTATACGGGCTTATCCGAGATCTCGCAATACAGCGGTTGTTTTTTCTCCAATAAGAATTTCTCCGTGAAACGACCAATTTGATTTCATCGCTAAATCGCCTCTATTCGCTAATTACAGTGCAGCCAGTAACTCATTAAATTGTTAAATGTTGTTTGCCACGCTGCTAAAATAAACACGGGTATCGTTGAAATTTGTTACATCCGTGTTTACAGTGAAACTTGGCGCAATGCTAATATGGAAGCAGTCGTCGATTCCGAAGGGAAAGCGAGTTTTTTTTACCGGAGTTTAAATGACACGACTGTTTACAAGAATACGAGCATCAGAAATATTCCGACTTAAATATCGCGCATTTTCGCGCTGATATTCCTAATATTAAAATATCTGACGGTAAACACGAGGATCATTAATATTGATGCATCATTTTCTGTTTCAATGAGACGTAATAACAGGTTACCAACTTTTATTTGTAAACTTTTTGCAACATACCCTGATATTCGCTAACCCACGTATTCTCACGAAGTTCAATTATCTTTACAATGTTTTAACAGGACCAAATTACCGAAAGGTACTCTAGGCGAAGTGAAACTATGGTAAAAGTTTACCACAGCTTCGAGATAAGCATAAAAGAAGCAAGGAAAGTAAACTCCTGAAAGTGGAATGAAGTTCGAAGGACATTATAAGGTCCATCGTCAAAGAGTAACTGCGATCGCGGGATGTTAATGAGCAACTATGTCATCTCTATTAATCGCCATACTACTGTGAGACGCGTAGCAGCTGGAATGCTGGAAGTTACACGGATTACGTGTATACAGTGCCTAAATACACGCGTTCCAACGCGACAGCGCGCAAACAGACAGTGGATCCTCCTAGATTTCCTTTCACGGCCACTCCGTGCACGGACAAGCACGTTTCGTCGGTCGCATTATCGAATTACAAGAGTTTATTCGCTCGTGCTAATTTCCCGAGGAATGTGGAAATATTGATCAGAGTCCTCTCCTACGTTTGCTGCTTCCGATCTAGAATCTTGCCCAACAATCTCGTGGTTTCTGCGCCCGCGCGATGGAACATTGCCACGTTCCATTACTTGACCAATGGAAATCTGAACGTTCAGACCTCCGAACGGAATTCTTGGGATTCGCGCGAAGTCCGGAGCATTCCCATTTATCAAATTTTCGATGACATCTCTTTATTACATTATTTTCAATATCGCCGGCATCACCTCTCTTATTGAATTTGAAGAATTGATACCGTATTTGGAAAATAAACTCGTCACGTGCGATTAAAACGAATCGCGCTGTCCGGTTGAAAGCCCTTACACCGTACACTTCGATGCACGCAACGGATTTATATCATTACACGAATAAATGAATAAATTAACAAGCGTCCACGCGCTGTTTCCGCTATTTTTATGTAGGCGGTGCCATTGACGTAACTTGGACTTTTGTTTGGGTAGGCTACCCTAGCTTTATCAATGGTGTCAACGTTCCATACCAGGCACGATCAAGCGGCTTTCAATATCGGATACATGAAGTATTCTCCACTCTACTGCTCTCGTACACCGAACGAATCGATCCATATTCTGTGAAACACAGAACCATCGTGGGTTTCATCTAGTTACGCCAATGGACAGTTCTGCAGTGGTCATGTCCCGCTAGGGAATTGAGCGAGGTCGTTCGAGGAAAGCAGGAAGGCTGCGATTTAACGGAGTTCTTTGGGCGCAACTGCGCGGCTTGTTTCTTTGTAATCGTAAGAATTATTGGCGAACGAGTGGCATTTACCGTACGGGGATCGCATACACGGTCGTGTGAGCCGCGGCAACCAACAACGGTTGCGTAGATACAACGTCCAAGTCCAGGCAAACGCGCAACGGTACTCCTCGTTGACCGCGAGTGACCGTGTGGAAAAGATAAACACTTGCTATCCTCAACGCCCCACTCTGTTGTTATTTGTACAACAATTATCGCGATGTTTAACTCGGCTGTTGTTTTATCCGCGCGATCGCGCAACCACTGGAATCACGTTCGACGCTCAAACTTCCGTGTACTGTTTGAGAAAAGAACGAGGACGTTGATTATTTGATCGCTAAAACTAATTACTGGCCTGTTGAAATAAATAAACATCACGTACTTTAATGCCTGTTTGCACGACGCTTCTGCTCACTCGATCAACCGTGCCAAATGCACGTCTTGCATTCTTAAGTATATAATAGCTGTTGAGTTGATAAAGCTACCCTTGACTTAGGCTAAAGACAATACGATTTCTGGTACACAAAAATCACTTGTGTTTAGATGACTGTGTATGATAAACCTAACCTAACAATACTACAGGTTCTGAATTTCGTCTTTTGAATATATGCAGGGAGTACAAGATAGAACGAGTGAGGTAAGCAAAGTCCAGATCGATGCAGGTCGATTATTACATAACGATATCGCAAATCCATGTAAGACCGTTTGTCAGGTTCGCACCCTGAACCTTTATCGTCCATAGCCACGATACCCGCTTAGAAAGTTCAAACCAGACACTTTTCCTACCGCTGGCTGGAAAGCTGAGAACGACTCGTCCGCCTAGGAATGCGAAGGAATCCGCCATTGTGGTTTCTCTCGGATCAATAT
This sequence comes from Megachile willughbiella, assembly GCA_945859595.2. Classification (NCBI taxonomy): domain Eukaryota; kingdom Metazoa; phylum Arthropoda; class Insecta; order Hymenoptera; family Megachilidae; genus Megachile; species Megachile willughbiella. The sequence continues at coordinate 10,370,555 of OX243807.1, forward strand.
GTAATTTGATACAACCGAAAATTTACCGACATAAACGCCAAGAGGTGCAACAACGTGTCGAGAAGTTTGCATATTTTAGCGAGATCGTTTACCGAGTCTGCGATAGCTAGCTGAAGCAATCGAAAATTCTTGCGAGCTTTGGCGAACGAAAGTATCGACGCGTTGTTGCACGAACGACTCCTTTGTTTCGATTAGTTGTTAAGCGAAGATCGTCGTTTCCGCTTCGAAACCTTCGATTATCGCTGCTGGCGAACCGTGTCAATGGAGTGAGACCAGAGATCCTTGATAGCCATTGTAATCCTACATTCTGGAGGATTAGCAAACTCCCTGATGTCGTATAATTTTGATGGAAAAAAGAACAACTAAAACTCTCTACTTTCGAAAAACGAGAGTTAATTGCAAATTGTCTACAATGTTTTCCACGAACCGCGGAAAGAGTGCTAAAGATTACAGGATTCGCATGATCATTTAATATTCACGTTTCAGCATGAAGATTCTTTCTTGCGCGTTACGTGCCACTCAGTTTCTTAATTCATGCTCTACTTTGTACCTAATTAACTTAAAACTTCATTGTGGTTATGATGAGCTCGATATTAATCGCAAATTTTCCATGTACGTTTACACGATGCTCGATAGATAACTATACAATAATTGCGATCTTTCTTCGCTATTTTAGTATCGTGAATAGATTGCAAATGTTTATTCATTTATAATCCATGTCTGTGGAGAACATATATCTGCAGTCAAGTTGCGTGATTTATACTTTGCTTACTTTGACAGATTATAAATGCATCCACATCTGCAGTCTAATCATGACGTATTGAAACATCACTATATTCTAAATATAATCACCATTCGTCTTACAATGTGTGTTCGAAACTCCACAGTTCATTAATCAACGAATATCTTCCCAAAAGCTGTCGCAAGGATATCGAAAAACAATGCCATTTGCGATGGGACTTTCTTTTTGCGCGATATAATCGACGAGGAAAAAACGAATCGAAGGTGAATGCGGCAGGTAGTCGACAGACAAGTGGTCGAGACTCACCAGAATTTGAGCGTAGGGTCCGATGGCGTCCAGGTCAGGTAGTTACGACACTTTGGGACAGGATGGTTGCCTCTTTGGCAAGAAAAATCAGCACACTCGAAAACAGCACAAAGCGAGAAAACGGCAGTTTTACGAGCACTCGAAAGTACCGGCGAGCGGCAAGTCTCGACGCGTGTTTCTACAGCACAACTGGCTTTCGAGAATTCCCGCTTGGAATGCCCACGAGGACGAACGGTATAAGATGCTTCGACGTTGGCTGCCTCGACAAATGGAAAAGGCACGGTCGAAGCATCTTCGCCGCGCCTACAATTACGTGCTCGTTGTCTATCGACTCTCCACTTGACTGCGCCTCTGCCCTTCTAACTTCACCAAATCGAATATCTTTCTATTCACAAAAAAGTACATACCTACCTGTAACAGTTATTCCTGAGAAACTGAATACACACTGAAAAAATTTCACTCAGAACACATTCACTTTTGTGTAGGGTAAACTGTGTACCCTAACTTTTGTAACAGTGACAATGCATGAAAGCAAGCTTGAAAACCTTTAAAGATTAACCGTAAAAGTTATAAGTATCACGGCGAGCACATCGTGCAGATATAACTGGGAATTATTACAAAATTTTGTAAATATTTCGTCGAGGAACGGAACAATAAAGTGGAAGGAATTTCTCAACTTCCGCATTCGCGCGAAATATTGCGCGGAAAGCATTCATTCTGATTACACTGGAAATTCGTAATAAAAGTTCTAAATCAGCTTCCTTCCTCCGCGGCAAAAGAAAAACTAAATTTTAATTTGCTTAAAGTTACGCGATTCCGGCGATTTTTCTTATTTACGCGAATGCACCCATCTTGATTCGCAATAAATAAGATAAAAGTGTCGCGATAGGATTACCGTAGGATTCATTTTCCTAATCAATTTTAGCTGCGAGCGAAAGGTGGCTCGCTTAATGAGAAAGCTGGAAAGACTTGAAATTACGCGAAAATCCAATAAGCTTAGTTGGCAAACGTAATATGCAACAGCACGATGAAAGATTTAATCCTTTGAGCCTTTTTTTCTAACGGCGCGTTAACGATCCATTAACATCGTCTGAATCTTTCAATCGTTTCTTCTGTAGAACTTTTATGGTGTAAAAATTGTTATAAGGTCGTGGATAGAATGAGACGCGGTATTTGATGAAATACTAACGATCGAGAGTTGCGAAACGTGTTTTTCATTTCATTCGGTTAATCTATCGTCATTCCTTCGAGCCCTGCACGAAATTCTGATTCGCAATGACCTACATACTAGTTGATCGATTAATTTTCCTTTGACCTCGTTCTATTTACAAGTTGTGCGATAATAGTAAAATGGAATTTCAATTATCAGACAAATGTTTTAATCAGAAGTTCTTTATTGATCATATATATGTACATTGAAAATATCTTGAAAGTCCTCGAGGGCCGATGCACGTAGCCCGTGATAAAGCGCAGCACGTCCATGGGAAAGTGTGATTCAAATGATATGCATAAAATACAACCACTTAAATTAACGAGCTAATCTTTTGCTCAAAAGTTTTTTATTGACATGTACATTAAAAATCTTCAGAATCTTCGATGTACGTAGAATGAGTCCATGTTAAAGTGCATCCATGGTAAAATTCAGTAAATGATATGCATGAAATACAGTTATATAGGAAAAATATAAATTAAATTAATATTATACTCAAAAGTACTTTATTGATCATATGTACATTAAAAACGAGAAATTTGATCTGAAACGAGAAGAGAAATTTCAATTAACAGGCTTATGTTTTACTGAAAAGTTCTTTATTGATCATGTACATGTTATTAAAAATATTTCATAATTTGAAATATTCTCTTTGAAGACGATTCAATTTGACGTAGACGGTTATTAAAAGTAGAAGTCTATAATGCTCTCTCCTTTGATAAACTCCACAGATTTATAACATAGAACCTTAAACGAAATAAGTGACAGAAACATCGGCTAAATTTCAGTCACGACTAACCCCTTTCAGTTCTGTGTCATTGTGTGACAATGCTGCACGCAGGCAGAAAATATTCGTTTTGAACGGGGACCGCATATTAATATCTTGAATAAGTTCACGCGTGGAACTCATATCAATGATATTCATTATGTTACAAAATTAAATTAACTCTGCCAATTCGGAAGCACATTAATTACAAAAAAGACCATTATGTAAATACTCGCATAATAAATATCCGCCAAATAATGATATTAATTGTACAATAAATCGACAACACATGAATATTATGAATGTCTCTATAAATAATGTACGCATAAGTGATCTCGTGATAAATTCTCGTTGCGTTTGTCTCCAGTTGTATCACAGAAATGGAATAACAGACAGGGACTATCTCTCCGGGTAAAGTTCTAACGATGGCAAGCCTGAAGTTACTAGGCTAGGAGAAAAAGTAGGGAGGCGTCCATGTTACGCGCGTGCTTCTCGTCCATTTCCTTTTGGGACTCGAAGGTAAGAGGTTGTGCCGTGAACGTGCTTCTCAATTGCAATAGTCACTTCAGTCTTGCGTAAATGTTTCGTTCGATATCGAGAGAATACGCGTACGAATTGCGAGAGATTCCCAAAGCGTTGGCGTCGCTTTGTATCGCACGAAATTCCTACTACGATGAGCTGCGAGGAAACGACTGAATCGACGGGCGGTAATGAAGAATACGGCCACGTGGCGAAGCGCCTCACTCGCGAGGAAATTGAGAAAATGCAGGCACAGAATTCACGTTTAGTCTCGGAATTTCGGGCCAATCAACTGGAGAAAGATGCTAAGAAGCACTGGGATTTATTTTACAAACGGAACGAAACCAGATTCTTTAAAGACAGACATTGGACCACCAGAGAGTTCGAGGAGCTCTTGGGTTTGGGCACAATGGAGGATCGACATGTGCTCCTCGAAGTCGGATGCGGCGTCGGGAATTTCGTGTATCCATTGATCGAAGATGGATTGAAATTCAGAAAAATATTTGCCTGTGACTTATCTCCTAGAGCAGTAGAGCTAATGAAGGTATGTTAGGCCCATATGTGTATGGATGCTATCGTTTTACATGGATACTTATTCCAATATTTTTTTGTAGAATCATACGCTTTACAACCCAGAAAAAATGAGTATATTTCAATCTGATATCACTGCAGAAAATTGTTTCTGCCACATGGACTCTCCGGTACACGCGGCAACCTTAATATTCGTTCTATCGGCCATTCATCCAGACAAATTCCAAAAGTAAGCAACTCTGTCTCCAAATGGCCGCCGAAAATTGATTGAAAAATTAAAATGTTCCAGAGTTGTGGAAAATTTGTACAGTGTTCTTGATAATGGAGGAGTTGTACTTTTTAGAGATTATGGTCTATATGATATGGCTCAATTGAGGTTTAAGCCTGGCCATAAGATCAGTGATAATTTTTACATGAGGCAAGATGGAACCAGGTAATTCTCTTTTTCTTTCTTTATCCTGAGAAAAATTCATTATGGAGTTATGTATTAAAGGTATCTTTGTTTCAGAACATATTACTTTTCAACAGAAGAAATATCAAAGCTATTTGAAGGTGTTGGATTCAAGACCTTATCCTGTGACTATATACAGAGACGTACAGTAAACTTGAAGGAGAAGATAGATGTTCCTAGAATCTTTGTCCAAGGAAAATTTGAAAAACCTTAATGGTATGTTTTCCTTAAGTATTATAAACTTATGTTCAACTTAACAAATGATGACTTCATAGTTCAACTGATATATATTGAAGAATAAACGGATTCTTTCGCCCCTATCTGATATTTGCAATCATTGAAGATAATAATTCATTTGTATGGAAGTGATTACTATAAAATTTTCTTTACTATGTTTCAGAATATGTAAAGAATTGAATCAGGAGCAACTGTGTGCTGTTGAATGGGTAAGCATTTTATGATACATTGCAAAATAAAATAACAAGATATATTCTATATGATGAATTCATAGTTCAGCTGACTTATAGTGAAGTTTGGAGGGATTCTTTCGCCCCTAACTGATAATATTATAAATATTCTTATTTAATATATTTTATTAAAAGCAGGAATAATGTATGTATCTCTTTACTTTCCAGAATCTTGGTACTACTATTGAAACTGTCCCCAGACTGTACCCACATTCCAGTGCTGATGTACACACTGTAAGTATGCTTCACATGCAATCAATGAGGATAAATTTTAGTCTATAATAACAATGATGTATCCTTAAATATGTTTGAATTTCAATGATATATGCATATTACATTTCGTCACTACCGCTGAGAAAGAATCCTTATTATTGAAATATATCATATTTTGATCTGTTGAAACATAGATGTCTCTTTTTGCAGATGTCCTAACCTATGTGAATACTGTATGGACAATGAATACACGGAATATTCCGCAACAGGTATAAAGACGAAAATTGTTTTATAGAAAATGTAGTCAATGTGTGATGTACATAATAGTGATGAATAATTATCTTGTATGATTCCTATGATTTACATTTTATATTAGCTCTATCTGAAATTCTCGCTACTTTTATAACCGTGAAATAAAGTGAGAAAGGTTTCTATGTAAAATTCTCTTATTTACAGATTGTTGGCACGAGGAGCATTTTGAAATATGGAAATGATATTTTACTACATGTAATGTAGTTTAAAAGATTGTAACAAATAAACAAGGCAATACTGATATATCATTTTATTTACACATTTTTCTCCTTACATCCCAATTACATTATGTTCACTATAATTTTTTTTATAAATGATACATATGAACAATACCTCTCTTGTATATGAAATAAAATATTTTTATAAAATGCATGTACAAGGCAAATGACAATAAATGGTCATTATACGTTATAAATACTTTTAGTCTGGTACGTGTTCTTTATTACTGTAATTAGCTAGCTACATTATTATTATTTAAAATGACCATTACATTAATTTATTAAAACATGCAATGTTATACATCATAAGAAAAAAAATATATAATTTTAAAATTGTAGTATCAATAATTACAGTAGCTTTTTCATAGTTACAATCAAGTTAGCCGCATTAAAATTCATGAGAATAATTTAGAGGGTGCCGATATCGTACACCCAGGAAGGATTTGAAAGCGAAGTCGGATAAATTGCATCGGGATTATTAATTAGGCAAAAAGATGCCGCGTTCCCGTTTGTTTTCGGCCGTGTAACCGGATCACACGGTAATGAAAACGTGTTGTAAAATAATGCATAAAACATTGCATCAATTACAAAACTAAATCGACACAGAATAAATCGATGCGCATCATCGCCACATGTGTATAAATAAAATTGCTATGATTAATAAATCAATTGTAGAGACTAATCCAATATACACATAGAAGCTACATTAAAATATTAATAAATAACATTATTCTTGGAGATCCTTTTTTTTGTGCCATATAACGAGTTTGAAGGATTTATATTTAACCTCAAAAAGCATGGTTAAAAATACTATTACTCATTGGGTCGTTAAATGATAACTTTCACTCAAAAAAACCAATGTCAAATTGTATTTCAGTGTCCGTGATATTGAAATCGTTCTTTTTTTAAATATATTACCCACTTACCTGTTTCGTAGGCACGACGCCATCAGGAGACCGGATCGAAAATTGTGACAAAAATATAGATTTTTGCTGATAGCATTCTCAGAATTGAATTCTTGATTCTCACGAGTGAATGTAAACAAATAAAAAACAGTGAACAAAGGACTGACCACTGGAAATTCAAATGAATTCTACATGTTGAACAGATCGGTATGCAAACGGCCGCCGACTGATTTGCTAGACTGATCGTGCGCCTGCGTGCAAGCGGTTAGGCAATGACCGGGATATCCCCCGAAATTTAAATTCAAAGCATCAAGGGCATACCCTTCAATTGTCATAGATGTTTGTTATTGGAATTTAATATTTCTAACTTCGATTATGTAATAAATGTAATCTGAACACACATGGAAAAAGTTATTCACTTAAATCCAACCCACGCAACTAATTTACAAACAGAAAACGTTGTTTGCGGACTATCACGCGCTAGTCGTAAATTAATTGTAACAGATTGTTATTCAAATGTGCTAAAGCTATAAACTACACGAACCCCAGATGTTCTGCTTAATTAACTTATAAATTATCCCTTTTTTATCAATGTTCCGAGTCTAACTCCAGATTTTATTAAGGATGATGTCAGTTCTAGACTTGGTTTAGTTATTAGTCAGGTTTCGATACGTATGCATTTTTTGTCTCTATTTTTTGTTTTCTATAAGACACGGATCCGGATACGGATTAGTAAAAAGTGACTAATTAGTTCTGTTAAACAAGTAATCGTCTCGGTATGATAGTTTGCTTTCTTGCTATGCGTAAAATCAAATTTCTCGACCATGGAATTAACGTGTTCTTCCATCGAAAACATTCCACAACACCGATATTGATCATAAATATTCCATACATTCTGTTGATCTTCCTTCGGTAACATAAGAAGCCTGCTTTTCCTTATTAAAATGTTCCACGAGTGGCTTGGTTGAAAAATATTTTTCTCCCCAAACCGTCAGTAAACGCGTTATAACGTTGCCTTTTTTTTCTGTTTGTAACATACCGGTATCATCGAAACGGCGTAAAAAATATATCGGAGTTGATTTATCGTATCGATACCCAATGTAATTGTCGAAGTTCAGGGAACTCGTTACAATTGTATCATGGTGTGTACAAACGATATTACGTCGTACGTAGTAAAACACTTTCGTTCGTATTTGGCCGATTGCCAAGGTCCCTTGCTTCACCCGTTCCCTGTGCACCGAAGCTTGTACTTGTACATGGGACTGCTTTGGGAATACGTGAACGAGATTCCTTAGCAGACCTCGACGTCCCCGACGATGGCACACGTACACGGGTTACGTATGCGACTTCGTAAACAATAGGACGTGTAACAACCCCGTCAAACATCCACCGGCTCACCAACACCAGCTCACCAGGATACACGCACGATGCGTGTGTCCTCGTGCATTGATCAATCAGCGAATGACGCGCATAGGACGATCTGCTCGCCAGGTATATAAAGGTATCCACCAAAAAGCAGGAGCATCATTCAGTCTTAGTTCATCGTTCAAGCTGATCTTGAAATCTACTCAAACCAATCAACCATGAAGTGCTACATTGTAAGTATAATTCTGCTAAATATGACTTCAAGTATCTACAACCAGTTCACTCTTTACCTAATTGTTCGTACATTCGAGACCCCAACACTTGCGAACAGAATATTCACTTGAAAAATAATTACTGACATATTCGGTTTTACTATTTTCTGTGTTAAATGTTAATTCAACGGTGATAGATGATTTAGCGAACTCAAATCCGGGGGTTTAACAGACCCTGCTATTGATTCTCGCACTTATCTGATCTTAACTCGTGTTTCAACCAGTTGTACCGATAACATGCCGGGGGTAACGTTTTACCGTGAACGCCCTCGATAAACGTAGCAATCCCTGAAATTACCGTACTACTACGGTGTAATGACTGGTTGTTATCTATCATTTTCTTTCGCTAGTCAACAGAAATTACGAGAGTGTGAAATTATATATATGAAATATCTACAACTTTCAACCGTCAGACAGTAAAGGAAGAGTAACTGATAATTAAAATTACATAAACGTACACAACTGTAATTATCTTTGTTTCTCTTACAGGCTGTCGCCCTTTTGGCTCTCTTCGCCGTTGCTTTCGCAGCAGAGCAACCCAATGAACCCGAAAAGATCGAGCCGGTGGTGAGCGCAGAAGCTCAGGAAGCACCAAGGGACAAGCGAGGTCTACTGTTGAGCTACACTGCTCCAGTTGCATACTCCCATTATGCAGCACCTATCGCATATAGTGCCGGTTACAACGTGCCATATGCCTACCGTAGCTACCCCTACTCCTACTACAACTCCTACTATCTGGGTTAATTCGAATCAATCGAAAGATTCTTCATGCTTAACTCTTGGAAACTGATCATGGCAATCGAAAGGACTTGCAGTGGAGTCTATACTAATTCCATAATAGTTTAAGTAACCGCAGAACACACCCACCCTAGTTAATTGAAATTCTCTAATGCGTTAACATTTATTGCAACCAACTTTGTACACGCGTATATTTCGATACAACGTAATATTGTAAATAAGAAAATGTTAAATACACGAATTAATTAAGTTTAAATACTTTTGTTGAATACTATGTTTCTCACCTGAATACCTATTTCCTAAGAACAATTGCACACTTGACGAAGTACAAAAGACATTCAACGTCGTATGAAAATTGGTCGAATTAACATATCATTTTGAAAAAATTAGAAATGAAAATTCAGGCGTACGATGTGCATGCATTCCAACTGCATTCAACGTAAATAACATTTGCATATGTTTCGTCGTGCTGATATTAGACATGCATCTACGGTTTCATCTTTAATAAAGGAATGCATCGCAAGATATCGATGCATTGTCGAACAGTAGACTTCCGGTTGCAGATGCAATAGCGCCGCAGACAGAAACGTGACATCATCGGGTACGTCGTTTAAGCCAAGTATGAAGTCATTGGGTTAGAAATTATGCGCGATTCTGGCGTCAGTGTATTGTTCTTGTTCAATTAAAACGGATATACGATAAAAGGACGACGGTATTTTTGGACAACCGTTGTTACATAAAAGAATAGAAAGGAGTTCTAATATTTGTTTTACGGAGTTACCTAATCAAGTCATAGCGCGTAACAACGGTTTAGTACGTTTTCAAGAAACACGAGCACGCGTGATTTAAGCGTAATCTTGAATTACACAACTGGAATATATCACTGTAAATGAACACTTACTCTGTATTCCCTGAGACTTGATGACTTTGAGTACTTTCACTGAAGGCTTTGGAGGATGTGAACGTGATAGGAATGGTACGAACCTGGTTCGCACCATAAGCGTGGAATGTCTTTTACCGGGCCGACGGAAGTTTGGCTGATATTCGTCTCTTCCGGTCCAAAATTTTTCCACAAAATATCTACTTTCTAACTCGATTGTTTCATTTTTTATTACTCGTGAAATTCATGTTTCATCGTTCTCGCGAGACCGTTAATTTCACGAGTATTTTGCGTAAACTGAACCGTGGACTGCTGAAGTGGTTCTTGGCGAGTGAAGGAATCGTTGATCGAAGAGAAGATACGAATTGCCAAATCGATGAAATTTGGAAGCAGTTCGGATGCTATACATCGATATGTGTAACATCACCAATCCGTAACAGCATTGCCTAAGTGTGATCGATGAAAGCCAGCAAGAAAGTCTATTGTAATTCGTGGATGGTCGCGACCCGACTGTATTTATACATGTGCAGGTATGGCCGTGGTCTTAGTCGGTGCGAGCTGTCCATCCTTGAAGAAATTAGTTTTTTCAGTTCGGCTGCTCTGGTTACATGTCGAAGAAACTCATACGAAATCTAGCGTAGGAAGCGGATCGTGTAGTGATAAGTGCAAATCGGATTACCAGCATGAAGTTCCTTTTCGTAAGTATCGCAATTTATAATTCTGACCTATCTCTTCGATATCGAAGAACGCGTTTGAATCATAGAACGACCCGTTTAAATTTTAGATAACTTGTCTACTGGTCACGAGTTTATTGTGCGTCTACGGGGCCGAAGAAACCGACGACAAGCCAGAGATTACAAAGTTAGAGTTAGTGGAACTCGGCGAGGGTGAAAGCGACGATGCCGAAGACTCGGAAGTTCAAAGAAAGAGAGATTCCGGCTATTCCTACAAGAGACCGGACAGTTTCGCGTTAGCCTCGAGATCTCGTTTCCAAGTTGGACAATCTGGCCACAGAGGACGTATCGTTAATAGACATCCGGCTCAAATAAACAGACCTATCACCAAATACGGACCGCCCGGTTACCAGAATTCATCTCCGATGAGACCCGCTCCTCACGGCCAGCAGCATCGCGATAAATTGCAATTCCATGGTCATTTCGGTCAACAGCATTCGAACAACTTTGATGGCCGGCCGAGTGGTTTGCTGGAACAGGGAGTTCCGAGTCCAATTAGACAGGTTGACTTTGTCGAGCCGAATCCAATATCCACTCAAAACAACGAGCCCTTCGCGACTCACTCGGCGAATTATTTGCCGCCGCAGAATCAAAAGTTACCCGGCTTCGGGACGGCCCAAGCTTTTGCCGCGCACGCAGCGGCACAGAGTGCTCAGGGCAACGACCAAGGTCAATTGGCAAATTTCCAGCATCAGAATCTCGCTCAATCCCAAGGACAAATATCGGACGCGGCCCTTTTCCTTTCGCAAAACGCTCAAGCCATACAGCAACTCTACGGCGCACCTCCGAACGAACAAGACTTCGCGCCGAGCAACGGTGACCAGTTCTTGGGCAACACTAATCAAGTTCAAAACGGTCAGTTCCAAAATTTCGAAAGTACCTCGCAAAGTCCTCAAAATTTCCCAGGCCCTTTGCCCTCGTACGCGTCGGGAACGCTGAGTAACCAGGAGACCCTGGAACAGATTCAGTCTCTCGAAAAGGACAGATTGATTGTTCAGCTGCAGCGCGCGCTCGCGACCCAGGCTCAGGCTCAAGACGCAGGAAGGTACGCTGAAAATCAGCAGAGCTTCGTTCAGAATCAAGATCTTCTGGCTTCCATCGGACAGCGAATGAAGATTCACGGTTTTAACGCGCAACCGACTACCTTCGGATCCGGCAATACAGCTTTCAATCAATCACCTTTTTTGCCAGGAACAACGATCAGTCCCGGGTTTCCGCTTAGCTACGGGCTAACCACCACCGTTCAACCTCCAACGACCACCACGCCGACGACCACGACGACCGTGCAGCCCCCGCAGGCTACTAAAGGCGACGGAACTTCTCAGCCTGGCACCAGCGTGCCCGCACCACCCTCTGTCCCAGGAGTACCCGTCTACGGTGGTTTCGTGCCAACCTTGATCAGTGGTACGAGCTTCCTGTCGAACGTTCCATCGTACGGGCCAACGTTTTTCGCTCCTGGTACCGTCACACCTGTGCAACCGTCGGGCTCGTCGCCCACGCACTTCGGTCTGCCCATTCCCACGGATCATGGTCAAAAACCTGCAGCTACCACGCCAGTGTCCACGGTCCCTACGACACCCTCGACACCGTCGACGAGCCAACCAAACGTTCCTTCTCCGCCAGTTAACACGGTGTCAGTTCCTCTGCATCCTTTCGCTACTCCTCTGCACCCGGTGGTGACGCCTCTACGCCCGCTAGCGCCGTTGCAGCCCGTGCTTCCCGCGGCGCCGACCCACGTGCACCCTGTCCACGCGCCGTCCACGGCCCATCCGACGTATGGCCTGCAAACGCCACTGATTAATCCGCTTCTCTATAAACCCATCAAACCGGTCTATCCGTTCTACTATTACCAGAACGTGCCATATCAACTACACAAGCCAGTCGTACCCACTTACCCGTGGAGCTACGCGCCGACCTATGCCCAAGCGAAACCGGCCCAAATATGGAAATGATGCGGTACCATTCTTCGCGGGTGAGTCGTAACTCACCTTCCCGTATCGAGACTGACTGTTTACCCACGCGGAAAAGAGAGCCCGAGGAAAGTAGCCAGCGTCGCAGAATCTTGTCGTGATCCTCGATAACACGGTTTTAATGATAACCGGACGCGGTCGTGTCGCTCTGTCGCGGTTTCTCGATACTCGTTAGATTTTTCATTATTCTAATAACGCGCTACTCCAATTTACGCTGTTTCATTCATTTTGTAATATCGTGCCGGCTGTGACGCGGTTCTGTGCGGTCGTTGTGTTGCAGCGTATTTCGTTCTCGGTTATTGCTTATAAACGTACAACACGGTGTTATTGGTAAAAGGTGTTTTCAATTATCTATCGGTAAAAGTAATTTGGGTTTTCGTTTTCATACAAAGTGGGATAAACGGTAAATGTATGCTTGGTATTCGTATAAGCTAGCGTGATATTCCTTTTTGTCTGTTCCCGATATGCTTGTGCCTACGCTCATGGCGTAGTTTCTTCGCCGAGTTATGTACATACATGTTGGTTTTATTTATTTTGTCCAATAAATATTTTTTTATTACCTAACGAATTTTTATTGCCACCGACTGCCTTTGTTGACTGTGAATTTAGCCCGATCGTCTGAGAAAGAGACTGCTGATTCACCGACGACGTGATCGTTTTGTCGTCAAAGAAAGTACACCATAGAAAACTGTCTCCACTTCCGGCCCGTAAACCTACACCAGGGAACTCTCACCGATAGCTTAATGGGTGGGCGACCGATCGCTGTCGTGGCTCGATCATGACCTCGAAAGTTGTTCGATAATTCTAACCACGGTCAACGTAGCCAGATTATTCGGCTAATCCTGAGCATACATAATAAGATCGGTGTCGGCAGGTGTACGTTCCCGTCGTTTTCGTGAAGTTCGGACATTTTGTTGTCGAAGGAACGAGTATCGGGCACGTACCGTGTTAGCTGATCCATCAATTTCCAGACTCGACGTCGTTAACGCGTTGAAACAGCTATGCTCGCCACGGCAAGTGATATTAATCCTCCGCTTGACTGCTTCGACTATTCCGAGTCGCTAATGAAATTTTAATCGTATTTAAAATTATCTGTGTTCTTTATGCCTCGAATTATTTCGCTAAATTAAATTCGAAGCGTCGCTTTTGACAATTAAGGAGTTAATAGATTTATGTAATGTTCGCAACAGCCCGAGATCTTAAAACCGAATAAGTTCGTTGACTCGTTTGAAACGAGCAAGTGGTTCACTCGAAAAGGCAATGATGTTACGCAGTGGCGCAATGCAGCTACGAAATGCTATCAAAGAATCGTGTGACCGAGTTATGAAAAGTAAAGCAATGAACTAGTACTTACAACGATTATACCGCTAAACGTGCTAGATTTCTACGAATACTCACTGAACTGGTATAATTGCCTCGAAGGCGGATGACCATTCCGTTTTCCTTAAACTGCGGTTTCAAACGAGAAAAAAAAGGGGCAGACAGTTATAGTACTCCACGATTCACACACAGGAAACTTGTTGTCAACTCACTTTCCGCGGCTGACCCGAATCTTATCCTACTTTTCATTTTACTGCACTTCGTCCACCTTCATCGTTTTATTCTGAACCGGTCCGTTTCCCAGAAACGTTATGTACTTCTTACCTGAGTTGTTTAATTATTTATCTAAATTCGATTTAAAAATCACCGATAATCCCCGTGGCGATCAACTAGTCTTTGATCAAGTATCTTAGAGTCTAAGCTGCCTCTACTAGCGCTGATAATTATACGTAACGCGTTTACGCTAAACGTAATAATAGAACAAACGTACGAACATAGTACGCAGAGGCATTTTAATTAGAAAACTCTCATGAATTCTTACGCGCTTTGTTCGTAAAAGAATGCCAGTCTGCAAAACGTCTACTATTACGTGCACCTAATTACTCTTTAATGCGTGAAATTCATGATCGCGGTATACCTCAACAAATGCATGCGTCTATTAAAGATACTTTTACTACTTTCTGCGAGGAGCAAAAACAATATTTATTGCACTTTTTCCTTCGGTCCTAGGATGTACTTAGTCGAATGAGTTGAATTTTGCGCCATTAATGCGTTAAACGTCAAGGAGAAAAAAATGTTTAAAATCGTTTACAGATTTTTTCGACAGCAATCCGTTACGAGGTTCACTTAATGCTCGTCTCGATTAGTGAAAATTTGGCGCTTCCGGCGGTCCCTGAAACGCTGGACGAGGGAACAATGACTTCCTCCGTCCCACGAGTGAAAGTAAAACGAAATCAATCGGTGTTTTAAGTCGACGTGGATCGTCCACGGAGCAAACGATGGACGTTGGTTCTTGTTTCACGTTTCGTGATCTCGATGTCTCTTCGTTCATCTTTTGCACTCGTGTTAATTACTGCTTGCACGACACGATTATGCCGCGTGAAAATAAGAGCAGGAGAACGTCTAAATCTTCACCACTTTTTTTTGCAAGCTATTCGCGCATTTCACTTTCCAACATTGAAACTACTTTCAGCGAGGTCCGAAGATAGAACGTGTCCGCTACACAAACCACACCTTCACTGCTCCTTTCATATCGAATCGCATCACAATCCCATCAAGCCAAAACACGGAAAAATACTGTTTCGTGGCTGAAATTTATTCAATGTTTTCGTGATTCGAATTTTAACTCTTAATCCAATTTCACCAAAACGGTGAACGTTAGACGAGAGATATTCTCCGCAAAAGGCATTTTCTTCCGAGCAAAGATAGACGTATAAAGGTAATTTGGTAAATGTCTGGGAAATAAAGCGACAGTAACGTTTTCTCAAAGTCAGCTAATTATCCGACAGAAAAGAAGTTTTAATTACCAGGATCTGCACACGCGTTGGTACAAAGCTATCTCGGAACTAATTAACGAAGAACGCTACGTATTTTATAACATACGCGAGCTTTCAGCAGGATCGTCGCTGAATAGAAATGTTTGCGTACTTTGTTTAAGAGAATATAAATGCGCGTATGTCGGCGTACGAAACGAACAAGATATTTCATAACCGTGTCGTAATTAAACGGCATAAAGGATAGGTCGTTCGATGCGATGGCTTTAACGAACGTTAGATTTTATTGCTCGTTCGGTGCAGTGCAAATTTGCCAGATGCGCATGAAATACAACTCGCATTCTGCCGTAGAACGCAACTTTAAATCACGAGTTTCGGGATTAATTCACGAATTATTCATAGCAATTTCTTTTAATATCTTCGATGAAAAGTTGAAGAAATGCATCTGACTCACGTCTGTGTGATCTGGAGTAGGAAGTTTACTTTCTTCCTTTCGTAAGAGAGCATCGACTTCGTCGAAAGGAAATGCATTCCTTTTTCACGTTTTAAACAATGTGCGATAAATATCGATTTGATCGCTTTTACCATGCAGGACACTCTCGTTTGCAAAGTTCGTATCTGAAGATAGATCAGAGCAGGCTACCGCGGAACGCGTTTGCTGCGAAGGTGGTGGTGTACTAGTACCACGGCGCGAGAGACTCACCTTCACCTAGACCTTTCTTTCACCGTGTGAGAGGGGATTTGTATATAAAAGGTCTCTTCTGGGTAGCAATGGCATCAGAAACCACAATTTCACTTAACATACTCGGTTGTTACTTGACCACGAGAAATATCGAGCACGGACATCTCGTTTAGAAGCAACATGAGGTCGTTAGTAAGTGTATTACAGTAAATTCCTCCTTACATCTTATTAAGTAGTATCTCTTCTAACATTCAATTTACACTTCCATCTGGTAAACTAGACATCTACAATCATTCCAACTAATTTCAATTACCGTTTCACAGATTGTATTGGTCCTCGCAACCTTGGCGATTTCCTGCGTATCCAGCAGGGAGACAAGAGGCGACATAAGAGTACGACCGCTGGCAAAGGGGAAACGTGGTGTCAGTGATTATTCAGGCGGATATTCCGGTGGGTCGTACAGTTCTCCTATCCACTCCAGCTCGGGATACAGTGGTGGATCTCTGGGAGGTTATTCCCTGGGACACTCGTCAGGCATTCAAAGCTTGGGAAGTTCTCTGGGTCACGGTTCCCTGGGATACTCGTTCGGATCCGGAGGCGGCTCGAGCCACGGACTGGGTCTTCAAGGACTTTCTTTCGGCGGACACTTCGGTCAGCCCTCGTATTCCGGAGGCGGAGGTAGCATAGCGCTGTTCACACCTTCCTCGAAGACGGGTCCCGTCACTTTCGGAGCTCACGGAGGCGGCCTTTCTTCGTCCAGTTCCGGTTCCAGCTCTTATTCGACGCCGATATACGCGACAGGATCTCATGGATTGTCCGCTTACAGCGGTGGCTCATCGGGCGGCATCAGTCTTCCAGCCATGTTGGGCTCGCACGGCTCCTATAGTCTGTCTGGCGGTTCTTCTGGCCACAGCATTCCGATACAATCGATCTCGTCAGGCTCGTCCTATCCCGTGAGCGGAGGTTTGCTAATCGACTCTGGATCGCTCGGAAAAGGCTCCAGCTACGGAGGCTCTTCCCTGAGCAGTCTGCACGGATCTAGCGGTGGTTCCAGCTACTCTATCCCTCTGTCGAGCGGATCTCACGGTCTCTCTTCCAGTTCCGGAGGATCCGTTAGCTACTCCTTGCCAGCATCCTCCGGATCTCATGGGCTATCCCTGTCCAGCTCCGGTGGATCCGGAGGCTACTCGTTACCGGCATCCTCTGGATCTCATGGACTATCCTTGTCTAGCTCCGGTGGATCCGGAGGCTATTCGTTACCGGCCTCCTCTGGATCGTCCGGTCACATCAGCCTTTCCAGCGGATCCTCCGATAGTTCCAGTTATTCCCTGCCAGTTTCCTCCGGATCTTACTCTTCTGGATCGTCCGGAGCCAACTCGTATACCCATTACATTCCGGCTTCTTCCGACGGCTCCTCCTACGCTTCCTCTGGAGGTTCCAGCTACTCGAGTCCCTCTTCCAGTTATTCCAGTTCTGGTTCTAGCTACTCCAGCCCGATTTCTAGCTACTCCAGTCCAAGTTCCAGTTATTCCAGTCCCAGCGTGAGCTACTCTGGAACCTCTAGCAGCTATTCTGCTCCCTCTTCGTCATACGGCACGCCATCGGAATCCCATGGTTCCTATTCGAATCTGAGCCCCAGGTACGTTGGATACACCTCGTCGAAGAATTACGACAGCGCGAACTCCGCCAGCAACAAGTACGACACGATTTCCTACTCCAGCCCTAATGGAAAATATTAAATTGTCCGAGCGCATTTCTTTGCCATCCAGAACTCAACCTTAAACGATGCTAGCACGAATTACCTAGTTGGTTTAACCACTTTCGGACAAGCCCATAAACCCCTGGTTAAGAGCGGAGCGTCCAAGGGTACTGTTTACTTATTTATGCTTACGTTTAGTATAATTTTTATATTTAAAACGTCGCAATGTATCTATGTATATTCCTGTTATCTTTGGATCCCGTCGAACGCGATCCAACATCGACATTGACATTGTGATGCTTGTTGAATAGTTTTATACATTGTTTGTAATAAAATGGTTCATCTTTATTTTTTGTAATCGCTCTATGATCTCATGCTCCTTCAAGTAGAAGTAGTCCCGGCGAAATCGTAACATAATGTATTCGTAAGCTTTCACTGAGCGTATTGGTGTTAACTTATTAAGGATCATCGAGATTCGAAACGCTTGAGGATGCATAAAAAATATTTGCTATAAGAAGATTGGATTTTTATTTACAACATTCTTAATTATTACGCTAATTTTAAACGACTTTTACCGTAGATTGGATTATCTTTATATGATTATTTCTACCTGTCGATATTTTTCATCTTCTTCTTTTATTTGTTAAAAATCGTCGAGAAAGTTATTGACTGTGGGAAAGGTAAAGGGGAATGCACGGAAAAAAAACTGCTAAAGTATAAAAAAGAGGATCACTTTTACTCGAAGGCAGGCTCCGGCGAAATGGGCGGATTCCTTTCTAAAGTTTTATTCTTTTTGGGAAAGTAACCGACGAGTTATATACTTTATGAGTTGGTCGGTGCTCGTCTGCGGACCGGTTTGACATGATTCATAGGGGTACTGTTCTTTTTCCCCTGCCCTTATTCCTATGACACTAACGGTACCTACGCCATCGTGTATAAAATTACCATATTTTTCCCTCCGCGAAACCAGTCTTTCAAGGATATTTATGCTACTTACTAATTGCTTTCCTTTCATTAAGAGCTTGATTAATAGCACCTTTAAATTACGAAGTTCTTCGGTGGAACAACTTGTTGTATCCTCCTCTTAAGCAACATTTTACGATCTAAAGACGAGATTAAAGAGTTAACTAGAGTTTCTTTGATCATTTTTTTAACTTCTTGCAGTTAAATCAGTCCGAAACGAATGCGATTGCAACAAACTTTAAAGGCATTAAATTTACTTTTATACCAATCTGATAAGAGTAGCGCGGAAACAGAATCAACTTTATTTTACACGATTCTTTTCAGAGGATCTTATTTATTAAACATGTTGCGGTACATACAAGAAAAATGTTATCAACACTCGTTTATTTTTCGAACAAAGAATCTTTTGTCACCCGGTATTGGCTCGAAAGCTCGTCCGTCCCTTTCTTTTTCCGAACCACGTAAAACGACACCCACACAGAAGAAAGTACGCATCGTTGCAGTATTCCGTGTGCAGTTCTCGTACGAGCAAGCGTGGCCCACTTTTCAAAGATCGCACGTGCGCATGCACAAGTAAACACGGCTTCGTCAACAGCGACTGCAGCTCTCTGGATCCCAGATATCGATTCGATGCATCTACCCGCGGTCGATAAACGATACATCTCGTACCGTAGAAAACCTATATTTCACTGTTTTCCGACTCGCAGCGGGCGACTTCGCGTCGGACGTGTTTCAGAGAAAATTCTGCTCTTACTTTTCCCGATTTCTCCCGCAAAATTTTGAGCGAAAATCTGAGGCACATCGTTACCGATCGCTTCTTCCGAACGAGCGTTTCCTCTCGGTTCGTCAGCCTCGTATTGGAAAGGGCACTTTCTCGAGGTGAAAGAAAAATAAGTCAAAACTCGTTGCGGACGATGATGCGACGTGGAAGGATCGAGTTATAAATTAAACTAGTCGGGATATTTATACCGTGTCGTTACGTGCGATTTCCCTCGTTCATTGTCAAAGAAGAAATATGTAGCAAACGGATTTTAGAAAAAATCTAGAACATCCTAAGTGGATCTCCGCGTTTTTCACCGACGGTTTTCGAATCACAAAGGGTAATTTTCTCGGATCGCGTGGTTCTCGAAGGCGTGGTCCTCGCGACGATTCGAAGCGGACCTGAGCGGACGTGGCTCCGGTGAAAGTGAAACGAATCGGATGGATCTCGAGTGCGCGAAATGGCTCGAAAGAAATTGACCAACGAAACTGGAGAGCGATCCTCTCGCGTTTTACTTCCGTGATGTCTTCCCTCCAGCAAATTGCTCTTGCCTTTTGCAGTTCGATTGTCTCGAAGATCGCGTGTCGACTCTCCGCTAAGATTCACTCAAGTTCTAAACCTTTGAGTCTAAAGCGCGCTTTAGGGTCCACGTAAAATTACATGAAGGCAAATTCTTGAAGTTCTAGAGTGCCTTAAACGGAAACTGAGGTAAACGAGATAGCGTGAATGTCATGGAGCATGGAGTGTCTCTGAGTGAGTCTAGATCGTGAGCGTACTTATAGCGTGTCGGGTCTTTCTCTCTCGTTGTGAGCAACAATTATTATACCGCCGCGAAGGTTACCTGGTCCGACGAGAACGAGAGCTTTCACGCTTCGACTTCTGCATCAATCGTCTTTATTTCCTCGTGACATCTAAACAAGGTGGATCAGAACCTCGGACCTGTTTTATAGCGAAACGTTAGACGCCACTGTACAGATCTGGCGTTTTACTAGGCAGTTTCACTGAACCGGGCGTGCACCTCGTCCAGATCCACATATAAGAACAGTGAAATGCTAAACTAGTTTCCAGGATTTTTCAACCGGCCGGGTATAAAGGAGAAATTCAATGTCGACCGATACATCATTAGACATCGCGACGGCGCGTCGGTTTGATCTGTTTCGATCACGGGTTCGGCGATAGTGAACGGTGCAACGGATGAAATTTTGCCCGAAGACACGAATATAATACGCTGATCAGAAGATCGTAATTATCGATACGAGAGTGACGACCTGATTGATATGGAGCTGCTGGTGGGTATACTTTTATTTTACTTTTTGTGAACACGCTTTTGAGATCGAAAGATCTCAATGGTTTTACGTGCCGTTAAAATGGATATTTAATTCTTCAAAATCATTCGAGCAACGTTAATTATTTATGCATATTGTTCCAGTTATTGTTTCTATTGACACCGACGATTCTCGTACATGGAGACGGGAAAAACGACCCGAACGACGAACCGTTTCTACCGATATATCCAGTTTACCCGTACAACCCCAAATTAATCAAGAGGGGAACGGATAGGGAAACCGTCACACAGTTATCCCCAGAACTGTACGCTCCCAAAGTCGACGCTAAGGATTCCTATAGCGCCAGTTATACCGCCAATTATCCACGAGATCCGTATTATCCTAATTATAACCCTTATCCTAAGGTTTCCTCCTCGTCGGGATACTCGTACTACAGCCCCGCTCCCTATTCCTACCCAACGACGCCATACAACCCCTACGCTTCTTACTCGTCCCCATATACCGCGCCTGTTTCGTATACGACAATTCCCTATTCCTCCTCTTATCCCAACCTATATTACCAGCATCCTTATTATTATCCCGGTCATTATAGTCAGTCACTATACCCACCACCGCCACCGCTGCCAGTACCCGGCACGGATTATTCCGGCGATTCGTACTCCAACCAGGGAACTACCGAGAAAAACAGGGATAAGAATGGAGATAAGAGATACAGAGATAGCGACGTTAATCAAGACTCTGGTAATCAGTTCGTTGACGGGGCTAACTACATTTCTGGAAACTCCAAGGATCTCGATACCCAGTCTAGCACCTACAAAGCCAGCAGTCCACAAAATCAGTTGATTCAGGACGTGGAGATAAAGACTGTCCCTCTCCCGATGCCTAAAACCACCTATCGGGTCATCAGCGTGGCCGGACAACCCGTGGGTCCCGATTATCCTCTACCGGCTACCTACGTGAAGGCTCAGCAGCTGGAAGATATGGTCAGTCAGACCTGGGCGAAATTGTTGGCCCAGAATTTGCAACAGCAGAATGCTCAAAATCCGGAGGTAGACGCGAACAAAGCCAATCAAGACGATCAAAGTAGAACTTTGCAGCGCCTAATTTCCGTTCCGAACGTGATCGCCAAAGCTGGACTCGCTTACCTCGTGAATCCTAACATTCTGGGGAAGCTGAACGTCGGCCAAACCGTCGGTCAACTTGTTCAAACACCGACCACTCAATTGAAAAACGTTCGATACACCCCTTTACCGGCGGGGGTGTACACTGCCGCGGAGAAATCGGAAAAGGATCAGGCCGAGTCTGGCGAATACGAGAATTACGAGAACACGTCGTCCCAAGACACGCAAGATTACGACGGTTCCAGCCAAATTGACAAACAACCGCAGAATTACGAAAACGATTCGGGTCGGTCCGTGTCTTATCAGAATCAGAACTTCGTTACGGTAGAAACGCCCAGGAGATATAACTATCAGTACTCCAACTATAATCCCTCGCAGACGATAACTCAGCAGCAGTCTCAGCAGTACAAGAATAATTTAGACGACGGGAACTTTGGAGCTAAAACTAAGAATGGCTAGATGCTTATCGGTTGAGGCTGCCACAAACTTTCAACTTTGAGCAATAATTTCAAATAATAAATGAATGTCGGTTACTCTAACTTTCGGGCAGTCAACGTGTTAAGTAGATTGTAAATGGGTACTGCATTATGGTGCTATTCGTATGCCATCTTTGACTTATCAAAAAAATTTCTGCGATATTTATTCTCCGTATAGTTTACTCGTGTTCTTATAACGAATGTCACCCGGTGTGCTGTCGAGGCAAATATTTCGAAAGTTTGTGTCGACAGAACACGTGGTGCAGGACCTCTCTAGAGTAAGTTGCACGCATAGTCTTCAATTCCTGCTTCGACAGGATTTTGGCAATCCGCACCTATGACCTAACACCGATTCCTATTTATGAGGCTTACGTCCTACGCGTATGTAAATTTTGCACTCGTTTACCAGTAATAAATGATTATTGTTTTCTGCGAGGCTCATTCTTTCTTTTCCTATCCATCGTACATATTCGTCAAACTTTTTTCACTTATTTTTGCAAGCGATATGCTGTTCAGATTGATGCCCTCGGGAAGAGATATTCTCTCTCCTGATAATTTTGCACGGAAAGTGGACGCGTTGCATCGAGAGGCAAAAGACGAATGCGTATCGATTCCAAACGGGAATTCTCGACCTCTTGGTACGCGGAAAAGCGATGGTCGAATGAAAGGAAGCGATCCGGGAACGTCCGGTCGATGGTGTTTGGGCGCGGTAATGGAAAGGGGAAGTGAGACTGCGATCCAGCGGAACGTACAAGTACATCCCGGCAGGTGAGAGAGAGAGTGGCGTGTTCGAGTGTTTTGCTTTATTTTTCGCATTCCCTCTGCGATCGTGACGCTGGTCGAAAATAAAATCGGACGAGCGAGCCTCTTACTTTCTCGTACCTTGGCTCGATTTCGAACCCTGACATATACGGTGGTCCGAAAGCTCCATATTTTTCTGTCCTTCCTGTTTACGGAAATCTCGTTAATTCTCACGAAACTTCGATCGTCACAGTTGCAGACTTTCAGCTTCTTTTAAAAGGTCGCTTTAATATTCTCTTTCTGCGAGTTATCGAAAATTTACATACATTTCTCCGAATTTTTATTCCCATGAAATTTTACGATCTGTCCATAAGATGCAGTTTCGAGTAACTTTGTCATGGTTTATAAGGATGTACATTCTTTTATTAAATATTCTTCTTCCAGACTTTTACTTATACTGTCATATAAAAAATGGAAGATTTCTTAAAAAGTTTCTCCTGTGAACGAGGAGTGACTCGTTTACTGCGTTTTTATGACCGAGCGTGTTAAACGACTGTCAAATTTCTGTTTTCGTATCGTTAATTTTCACCGATGAACTTTCCCCTTTCCCATCTTAAGCGATTTTTAAAACGGCTCGAACCACAGAATGCGTAGGAGATCAGGTTTGGACACAAAAGATGATTTTTGGGTTGAACCAAAAGTTGAGAAAGTAGACCAGTCAAAAGAGCCGGCAGCCTACCTGCGTTTGGACCTGTTCTGACGAAATCTTGATCCCCAAAATAGCTAGCGTTCAAACTTAAGGTTTTTGTTATTTTTGCGAACCGTCACCGTGTAGTCCGAGAAAGTTGACTTAATTGAAGACAATTCCGTTTGAGGCAAGACCGCGGTCATCGTTTATTAGATCATTCCCTCTTCCACACCCAGAATGCGGATAGAAAGTGTTTTTTTTCTTCTTCTTGCACGAGCGGATACACCGTGTACGCGCAAATCGAAAGAAAGGGTTCGTGGAAACGCGAGGATCCAATGGAGGACTGGTTCTCCGGCAGAGAGAGGGATCCACAAAGAGATTGATGGGCTTCGAGAGATCCCCTTTACTTCCGTTAACTGTGAAACAAATTTTTCGAATGCTGTTCCCAGCGAAAAGTAACCTCGTTCTTTTCCTCTTCGAGCACCTCTTCCTGTAAATTTCACCCGAGATGAATTTTCCTACGAGCCCCTTTTACCGGTTTCCACCGGGTGTATGCAAAACTAATGGACTACGTGTTTAAATCGGTATCGCTGTTTCCCACGACAGTTGTTTGCGAAACCTAAGACACGAGTTGTGTGTCGTACACGTAGAAGCTTTTATCGGCGAAGCGAGAAGCTCGTAGAAAGCGACGGGTACAAACCTTGTAACGTACGGTCTTGGAAAAAAGGTTCTGACCAGGACAACTAATGCGGAAGAAATAAATGCGTGAGCATCAAGGTACTCTTTGTTTTTGATTCGTGGCAATTTTTCGTTTCAAACGTTCGAGTTCTCTTCTCGCGACAATACGTAGAACAAAAGCTGCAGACTCAGTCGCCATTAATTTTGACGATCATTAAGGCTCTTTCTCTGGCTTTGAATACGTTCAACGATTCCGTGTTCAATTGTTCGACCCAAGTATCGACTTCGTCGAGACTTCTTCCCCTCGCGTTTTTATCGTTCCCGAGGAACAAAGAGCCTGTATCTCGATTCATAAATTCTCCACTTCCGTGGAGATGCTTCCGTTGATCGATCGGTGGAAAACGGTTCATCGATAAGACGTTTCTTCCCTCCCTACTGTTCTCCCTTCACGCACAATACGCGGCGTGTACATTTCCAGCGTCCCGTTAGAAGCTGTCGAACGCAAGCCGGGGACAAGCTCGCTTCGTTAGCGAGCTAATGAACCGATCGACTGACAGAACAATTAGTACCACTTCGTAGTCTCGTGGAACTTGGAGCGATTTTATACGACGGTGGATCGAACCGTGCCGTGACAGGCATTTAACACCTTCCGTTGAAAACGCTACCAGCGAAAATTAGAAAGATCTGGTTAACGACTGATTTCCGAGCGACAGTCCTTTCCTCGGCGTTCTCACGCCCAATGTTATAGCATTCGTTTTTCCTGAACACCGGTTGGCTATCGTGGGAAATATCAGTTGACTCGATGGGAAATTAGAAATTAGTGGAATGAGAGAAATCTTGATCGTAGTTAAATCAAAAAGCACAAGGTTATACTCGAAGAAATGCAATCCTCGACGAGTATCTTAATTTAACGTCTACGGTTTATCCGACTAAGAAAAAAAAAAGTCAAGGTCGTATTATCGCGAGGTCAAGTATTATGTCTGTCTGTGGAATTCACCATTCGTAACATTCACTTCTGTTTCCGTGAAACAGGACAGTTGCACGGTTTTTGAACCCGAAAGGGAGAACCGAAACGCAATCCCTTCACTCGTAGCGAACGGGGTATTCCTTGGCACGTGGTCCATGGGGGCCATTATGCCCGCTATGATCAACGAGTGAAGTGTGCCGCGTCCAGACGCATCGCAAGTAGGGGTAAAGGCTATATAAGAGAAGCTGATTCTACTTTGCTTTTGTAGTGGAGCTAGGATCCTTGTGTCGTGATCATACTTTCTGAAATTGGAGCGACATGGTAAGTGATCTTCGCGGATGATCGTCTTCCAAGACAACTTATTTCTAAACGAGTCTCATTCGAAGATCCAGAGTCTGGACGAGTGAGAATACGATTGGAAAGTGTCGAACAAAATTCTTTTCTTTTTCGTTCTTTTCATCCTTCTTGCTTCTGCTTTCTAAGGCAATCCAGTCGTGAAATTTCTTCGTACTTATCACGATTAAAAATGTTTTATGTTCTAAAATTAGTTCTTAAAAATATCTACTCCAGTGCTTTGGACAAATTTATTAAAACGAGAATTTGGATTTTGTCAAATAAGAATTTTGGTATCTAGGGAAAGGACTAATTTGATAGTCAGACTATTAACGATAGCATACATTGATAAGTTCGATGAACGACCATTACGGTGCATCAATTTTTCCCACCGTTGCACCGGAATTCACACGAGAGTCAGGAAGAGAAACTTTTACTTTTGCATCGGTGAGGCGATACACTTGGTCACGGGAGTGGTCCTCCCCCGGAGGGACCGGAGGCAAAGTGTATATAAGAGTGGTCCATGCCGGATCTTTGACCCAGAACTTTGTCAGCAGTGAAAGTGTACCCCGATCGCAAGTTCATAATTTAGCGGACGTCACAATGGTTAACCAGAATATATGATCGACGATAAATCGCTTGATATTAACGTCCTTTCATTCTGAAATGACAATGTTCATCTTATTTTCTAGAAACTCTATGTGATACTGGGCCTGTTGTGCGCCGGAGTTCACGGCGAGAAGAAGATAAACTTGGAAGATATAGAGAGGGACAATCTGAGAGCGGAAGGCATACCCAAGACCGGAAGACCCGAGGAATCAAAGTATTCTGCAAACTCGGAAATTGGCCAACAGTATCAAGTACCGAGCCAGTACAATGGACCTAACTCTCAAGTCACATACGTGACACCGTCATCGGTACGAAAAATAAGCTAATTTCTATCGAAGTTCTTATATTGACATCGTTTATTTGATCAGGTTCAAGCAGAAACGTACGTTCGTCCAAACAGTTACGCTACGAAGGAACAGTACCAGCAAAATAATGTTCTGTCGGAACAGATACCTCAACGATATTACAACGACCAACAGCCATTGCTAGCAAAAGCGCCAAATGTGTACGAAACGCAACAATTGGCATACCAACCGGAAATAAACGTTGGCAATCAACTGCAGTCCACTCAACAGAAGACGATTACGGCGAAATATACGAAAAACCCTAACAAAGGTACTGCGAATACTTTTATTTATTTTGTGTCTCATAAAACGCTTCTAACTTTCATTTGTTTTATAGACACGGTCTATGTCGACATTCCTGTGATGCACCTGCTGACGTATTATCCGAACTTGGACATAAATAATAAAAATGGAGGATTCCTGTTGCCTCAATTTAATACTGCTGCGTCAGACCACATATCTGTTCCTGTGTACACTTCGGCGTTGAGTCAGAAGCCAATTGGAACGAAACCGACCTATCAAGTGCAATATGCATCGAAATATAATTCTGTTGCTCCCTCTGCATTCACGACTAAGGTTAGTTAAAAATGCTTGCTGAAAAAATTTTCGTATATCTAGCTTATACTGAAAATTTTGAGAACGTAACCGGCAATACTATTAGCATTTAATAGAACCGATAATGTTTATTCTTTCGCTCATCGATACGTTATTGCACCTTGCAGCGCCATCTGAAAGCTTCGGGCGCAAGTCAGATAAAAACCGTAGTTAAAAACGAAACACTCTCTCAAGATTCCAAAGAGATTCATCCAATATGAGTTTAATTCACCAATGTACTAAATCGTTTCAGATAACGAAGGGAGCAGTGTACACGAGTCCAGTCACTTCGAAAAAGTTCACCAACTCCCCGTTAGCGAACGTGCCAACGTACGTGCCACAAGATCAATCGTACGCTCAAGGAAGACAATTCTTGTACACTCAAGCGTACATTGCTCCTACGCAGCCTCAATACGTTCCCCAGTTCGTATACACTCAACCGACAACGGTTTACATGCCCGCCACGCCGGTTTACAGTGACATTTACGCTCGTGCGCCCGCCTATGTTCAGGATAATGCTCTGCAGAGCAGCTCGAAATACAAAGCTTCCAGCGAACAGTTGGATGCCAGTGTTCCAAACCCTGACGAACTGTCCGGTCCAGTTCTGGTACAGCAAACCAGTCAGAGCGTGTCACAGAACTACGTCAAGGTTGGTACTTCTGATTATCTTTACTCTTTACGTGATTGGAATATTCATGGACTGATCATTTTCACTGATTGCGTTCCACAATATTTATGATTACATTCCACGAATTTATGAAATGTATAATCGAAGAGGAAATGGTAAGGTAATGTGGAAATTATGATCAGTGTGAAGGGTCAATGTCTAATTTTTTAACGTTGAATCTGATAGACCAAAATTTCGATAGGATCTCGATGAGCCAAGTGGCGATTTGGTGCCACCTCAGGTAGCTGCACAGAATTTCAAGTCCAGCGATGCACCGTTGCCAGTTTCGCAGGAGGAGGAATCCGTGCCAGATCAGAATCACGTAGGCCTGTCTGAACCCAGGTCTTTGTTGGATTCGTACGTTCCGAGTAAAGTAATCGCGGCACAAGATTCTGCAAGGTACGTACACTCTGCTAAATTCATGTGTTCTTGATGGTAATCGTGGAACGTTCATTACAGATATCAGGAGAGGCCAATCAAACTGGAGGGTGGATTTCTGCCATCGAAACAAAACTTTCTGTACAAGAAACGTAAAACCAATTAATTAGCATGGTTACGACAATCGATGAACGTCGAGAACGATGGTCTGTACGGAGAAGGAAATCTCGACGTTCCAGGTATTTGCAAATGACCGTGAAGACATGCCACCAATACGACAGGAGGCACGATCGCATCTAGTCTTTCATCGAGAATCGTCAAGCGACAAGCGTGAACGTGCATATATACATTTATATACTTTGTTACCTTTTCGTTTTCTAACGATCGATGAGTGTACGTTTTTGTATGACTTTTTTAATAAACTCTCAAACGAAACAGTCGTTGTTACGTATCGGAAGTCGCGGCGAGCATTGTTATTCAGATCAGCTAATGACCGACTTCGCGAGTAATTATTCCAGAAATATCTTCGACACGAATCAGACATAAATTAGTCTTCCGTACTCATGCGATGATGAATAATGCGGTATCATTAGACAGTTGTAATATTCAGATCAGATATTTATCGGTGAATGTATAGGCCGCGAATTGGATCTATGGAACATACTTATTAGCATCCTAGCTGTAGTGCAAAATAAAATAGAATGTTATATACTTTAATTACAATTTTAGTTAAAACAGTTCTATTCCATAAAATTTTAGATGTGTACATGTACAGGTTATGAAATATGTAAAATTTCGTTCCTACAATATCTTTCTTTGCATATATAATATTTGCATAACTTCGACCGCATCTTTCCAACGTCTACAATTACTCTTTCGACAACTGTTGTCAACGACATTATACCTTATTAGAGAAGCGTTGACATAAGCCACACGTGCGCCATCGTGCCAAAACGAGAAAGCGATGAGGAAAAAGCCAATGGTGTAGGTTCAAAATTGTCATCCGAAATATTACAAATTTTTCTTCAGAATAATTTCAGAGATATGAACTTACAAAGATCTCACCAATGTATCACAAAACACAAATTAGAAGGTAGTGAATGTAATAGTAAGAATAATCGACAAAGTTTGCAAGAGTGCAAAGTTTCGTAGTAAACGAAAGTGTTCGTGTTGCGCTCGAGGACGATTAATCATGGCGGGAAATTGGTTGTTGCTTTCTTCGTGTCGAAACGCTTATGGCGGATGAGCAGCGAGCGACCACTACGCTACTGGCAGGTGTCTTTCCGTATGTACCAACGTATCGAATCGTGGAATGCCGGCGTGATACAGCGGTGAAACTATAATCGTGGTGTCCCTCTCGCGTTCAAGCGAAGGCATATAAGGTGGGATGCTGCTGCCTCTGCTTCATCAGTTCCAAATACACACGTGAAGGCCGCCAAGCGTACAAGTTTGAGGTCGTCATGAGGATCCTGCTAATACAAGTAAGTAAACTAGTTTCTGGTATTTGCAATTTTCTGTATCGTTCGATACTTTTGAGTAGCGGTTATCCAGGTGTCCGTGAATGACACGCGAATGGTGATATTTATTCGACCGTGAATCGTTTGGATGCAACGAATCCTTCCATTCTAGTTTTGTGTTCATTTATCTTCGATAGAGGCTATCTATAGAACATTTCAGTGGATCGAATTTTATGAAACTATAAAGTTATGACTTTATAGCATGGCTGCAGTCATTTCCATTATAACTTTAACTCAATATCGCGTTTCGTTTTAGTCGGTAATAGCATTTCTACCGATATTGTAATTGGTACATATATGGCTTTTCGCTCGACACGCAAAATAATTTGCATCTCAAACGGTTAAAGTTTGTACTCTCTGAAAGGAATGTGGAATAAACGAATACGAATACTAATTTCGTCCATTGATTACCGTTAATTGGCCACGGTAATTTCTTGAAGGGAGAAATAAAGAATTTTACATGATCAAACGAAGTTGATACGATTATTTCCATTGTCCAACGGGACAATCCAGACTGTTCGGAATCGGTCATTACGGAGAAAGTGCTTCTTATTTTCTTTCGTCCACGGTCGCGCACAGGTCCGACGAGTTAGCCATGTAGCAGATGCTCTTGAGCAAGTCAGTGAAAGTCCTTGAAGGTATTCAAGGAACTGTGACTCTCCAGCTGTCTTAAAATCTGTTTGTCTCGTTCGTTATTAGGTAACGCTCGATTTCCTATTTGCTCGAAAAACAAATTCGTTTCTCTAAGGTCCCCTTCTACAGCCATTTTGTTACGAAACACTGGCGATTTTCAAGAACAAACAATTTCTACCGCGTATTTAGACGCAAAAGAGCCTGACGTGATACTTTTCACCTGTTTCAAATAACTTTCATACCAATCTCTCGAAGATCATTAGCGTTACAATATGACGGCGAATCAAGGAGGTAGAAAAAGAAACTTTTATCGCGATAGTGAAACGTTCTTGCAACTTCGTAATAACTTAACGCTGGAACTTTAATTCGAAAATCATAAAGAGAGTATTATTCTCAGAAGACTATTTACCGAAGAAAGCGGTGAAAATCGCAAGTGTTCGTGAATATGAAACTTGTTATTCTCAATCGCAACGTTCGGCTACACGCGTTGACCTCGTAGAAAGGTTTACTTTCCGACAAGGTCAGGGCAATAACGTTTAAAAGAGTAAAATTTCCCTCGAGATAATTATCAGATTGGCGAACGTTTAACGCAAAAAGGAGAGGCACGCCTTCGAAGAAGTCGAAGAAAGGGAAGTGAAAGCGAAATCATTAGCGGAGCATCGAGCTGTTAAGATTGATAACCGCTCATTCCGTTATTTCATTCTTTTAAACGAATCTCGTCCATTTCTCGTTCCTCGTCACTTTCAGATCGCCACGATTTTGCTGATAAGCTGCATTAGGAGAACTTCCGGGAGACATTTGTCCAGCGTAGACGATGCTCGAGAAGAAGCGACCGTCACCACGCCTCAATTCGAGGACATCGACGAAGACTCGACCGACGAATCGGGAGAGGATCCGACAGAGAACAAACTACCGATCTTACCGCCGTTGATCCTTTTGGACTTCGGCAACGACACGGAGAACGGGAATGGCACCGAAGAAAAATCCAAACGCACCGTGAACGGAGGTTTAGGCTACGGCCTGGAGAACAACTCCCTTCAACCCAGGAGGTACAACTACTATTTTCCGGGCGGAAAGTCGGGAACCATGGTCAGTATCGAGGAATCGATCAGCCCGTTCTTACCTAAAACGATCGTGGAGAGGGTTCAAAATACCAATCAGAGAACTTACCTCGACACGCGTCAGAATTCCTTCGTTCCTTCGGACCCTCAATATTCGAGACTGCAACAGACAAAATCTCAGTCCGTATTCGGGCTACGAACGAAGCCCCAAAAAGCCAGCGAAGCTTCCAGTTTCGAGGCGTACCAGAACGTGGCGACGACCGCGAAACCGGGCTCGTTCGCGATTCAGAATTCAGGGTACGGGAACAACGGTGTCTCCACGCAATCGCCTTTGGCTTTCAGCCCCACCGAGTCCGTCAGATACGTAACTCCAAGTCCCGTGAACTATGCGAGTCCGCACAGCGTTTCGTACAACTACGCCACAACCATAAGTCCCTTTTCGCCGAACGAGCAGGCTTACGACCAGAGGCACCAATC
Source organism: Megachile willughbiella (assembly GCA_945859595.2). Lineage (NCBI taxonomy): Eukaryota > Metazoa > Arthropoda > Insecta > Hymenoptera > Megachilidae > Megachile > Megachile willughbiella. Next base: position 10,402,641 of record OX243807.1, read on the forward strand.
CAATATCAATTCCCATGGCTTCGTGCCTATTTCCCAACCCGAATCATCCACTGCAGCCCCGTTAAGCTACGATTCCCGTTTCCCGAGTGGCAGCGGACAGCTCTCGAACAGACCTAGGTACACTTTGGAGAACGGGGTTCGCTATGAGAATAAGATCTTTTGGAAATATCCGGACGGCCGGGTGTCCGATGTTCCGCCAGCCACTTACGTGGAATATTCCCGTCCTCAGCAAGCTAAATCGCAGCCTCATTCGATTTACGAACCCACCACGACAGAAAATAGCGTCCTTTCTCAGGGACCCGTGCAGTTTCCAACGGTTTCCGAACCGGCCGGACAGGAGCCAAATCCATTCGTTTCCGCCGAGTCGCTGTCGTCCAACTTGCCCCAGCAACAAGTGTACCGGCTCGGTTACCAGAGTTTAGTGAGGCAGCGGCAGAATGTAAATCTGGCTCGACAACGGAAACCCAACAGCAACGCCGCCACATCGTACTCATTTTCTTCGAGAAAACCTAGCTCGAATAAGATTAACTACCAATATCAGCAACCCTCTAGGTACATGGTGAACAGCCCCAATCCTGAATACTCCGATAGCTACACGACAGAGGCTACCGTCAACAGCACCACTTCTGACAATTTGTACGGGTCCGCGGATCACTCTCCTCGAAAATACCCTTCGAAACAAAACTATCTGGACAACTTACTCGCGGAGGAGGGATCAAAGAAGCAAAGCGGTAACAATGATCTAAACAGTTACTCGAATCTCCGTTATTCGGACCTATTGAATTACAATCCGTCCATCTCGGAATACATCAGAAACCCTTCGTCTATTCTGAACGTACGACCCACCTTCGTGCAGGCTGGGAACTCTTTGATACCGGTTATTATACTCAGAGTGGATGGCGCCTCTCCTATTCAAACGAAAGCCTCGCAGAACATTAATTTGAAGGCTTTGCTTCAACAGTATCTCGTTCAGTATGCCAAGAGTATTCAAGAGCTGGCCCAACCATCTACCTACGATCTCGGCACGGAGCCTCTCGCGAAAGGTCAGAGTTCTGGACAAAGTAAGAGCCCTGTCCTGGATCTGATTCGATTGACGCAAGAGGATGCTCGCCAGATGCCTGCTTATGCCTCCGAAACGTATATCGGACGATCCAGTTATGATACCAGCAACTTGGAAGAGTCCAATGGACGATACAGTGGTCAGCAGCCCAGGGGTCGACAGAAGGTGAAGAACGTTCAGATCCTGGAGGATCCTAGGTTCCCAACGTACAGGGCTAAGAACTAACTTCGAAGGAAATTAACCCTTTCGTTTATTGAATATCAACGTTACCTCGCGATTTTAGGAAGAATGCATGAATCTACGGGTAATAGTATTTATGATAGAAAAATTATGGGTCAAATGCGTTTCCTTCAGAGCAAAATCATGTTCATCTCTGAAAGGGTTAATCTCTTCGAAAGGATATTTATATGATCCTCAAATATTTCCTAAAGATGGTTCGTTTTGGGCACACCGTTTTTACTTTGCATTCGGTGCCATTCGAGCGATTCGATACGGGGTTGTGCAATAAAGTTTCACTGCGAAATGCGCGTCGGTTTTCTCGGATCTGACGGATATCGAAAAATCGATGCAGCCGAAGCATATCGTTGCTTCCTGATCGACCAAATTTTTCGCTTCAGCAAGGTACCTTATAAGCTTAGTTCCTTAAGAATTTTTCACGAGGCAATTCTAATGGTTTTGTACATTCCTATGTGATTAAATTTTGTACCTTAATAAACAGACTTCCTTATTTTTCCTTTCCTTCGAACGTTCTCGTAAAAATTTTGCAATCGCGATACTCATCTAACGGTAATTAATTATACGGCATCGTTCGATTAGCATAGAACGTCTGAGGTGTTCGAGAAAAAGTAAAATCCTGAATTTCTAATGGCTTTCCTTTGTTTTACAATCCACCCATGTAAGGGAAATGCAAATAAAACTTTTCATGAAACATTTTCATATGCAGCATGCTAATCGCGTGAACTCTTAATCGCAGTACATTCTCTTTAATTTGAATACGAGAAAGGGAATTTTGAAACTTGTCACACACACGAGTATTTGCTAAGAATTTAAACAGTTAAACGACGCTGGTATCAGATGTCAAATAACGTTGGAAAAGATAGAAGAAGCGAAATAATGAGAATGAAGAACAAGTGAACGCGATACGGTTTGCTAGGATGGCAATTAGCATTAATTGTCTGTTAGGTGTAGACGAACAAACTAAAGCAGCGATAGTCGTAGGGCGTAGTTAATTCCATGTTTTCACAAGGAGAGGCAACGATGATATCTTCGCATATCTTGGCGAGCACGGCAATTAGGTACAAGGCATTAAACTGTAGCGATTGTAGGCAAGCTTTTACACAGAGGATGCTCGAACGCAGTGGCATTGTGGTACACCGACGTTTCTAACGTGTGGAACTGGTTGCATCGCGAGGAGCAAGCGCAGTCTGCATAATGCGTGTGTTTCAGAGCGCGTAGAATCCTGCTCGATAAACTATTGACCACCTAAACTGAATTATTTACAATTTGTACAACAATTATGATTTCTTCGATCACGTTCCTTTTGATCGTTTCATTTTACACGAATTCGAAATTGCTTTCGAGCGTCGTTCCTGAACCGTAATAAACACACGGAAAATGTCTATTTACAATTCATCGAATTTTTACCAAATAAAATATATTTCGGGTGTACGAGATTCATGTAAAGATACCCAGAGTGTTTTAAGTGAGACACGCACAATTACCTGAAAAAATTTTAAGACGTTGAATGTAATTACCAGGGTAATTGTACTTAATTACGCTAAATATTAGCAGATGGAACGCGATACGGCCAAGTCTCTCTTCTAGCAAACTCACGGATTCTATAATGATGGGTGGAGGCATTAGCACATGTTCTGGACAAGAATTTTCCAGCGTTAGTCGCGTGTCGCGAATGAAAGTATCCTCCGGCCAGTGGACTATAGGATAATATATAGAACGATATTTTTCACTTGGTTACCGGAGTGTATAAAGAAAATCGCGTGTCTACTATGTGGCTCAGTTCTCGCATGGAGGTTCACCTGCCAAGGTCTTTTGGATTATAGATACTACAGAGAGGCCGTGGCCCGTGATCAATGTGTTCGACGCGAATCTTCGTGACACACGGCCCTTCATCGTGATTATCTAGTTCTTTTCAGCGATACGGTGCATCTACTACGAAAATGTTTCTTCATCTTGTAAGTACGTGACAAAGTGCGAATTTTCTGTGCATGGTGATCGAAGCACGAGCATTTAGAATTTCGTGACAGCAGTGTTATCATTCTTGAAACTTGGAACTTTTAGTGACGATAATTGCGTTTCTTCGGGACCGGTTCCCCTATCTCTCAATGCATAAAGTATCTGTACGATCGATATCAACGACAGTAATTGTTTCGTTCACGTTTTCGTGGCTAGTAATTCTGACATGACCATAAAACACATTCTGATCAAGATAGGAAGAAAGATTTTACATTTATTTTCACGCATCGCGCCTCGAATCACCTGTTACGCTACAACATAAAGGAACTCGAGCAAAATTTGGAATCTCAAAGTTTTATGACTGGTACCGAACGTAGCTGATGAAAATTTTTAGAGTGTGTCTAAATATGTGCAGTGGAATTGGAGCACTTTCTTGATACACCTTTCCCCTAATTTATATCATGTTCGACATTTGAATTTTTCCTCGTATTTTACAATGCAGTAAAAATTAATCGAAAGTAAGCCTCGATAAGAGATTCCAATTCTCAAGCCATTAAGGATTATCTTATCGCTGTTCGATAACCGAGGCGATTTCACGCTTTTAATTATTTTTGTCACATACGACGCATATAGTCACACACCCGATTATGACCCAACGCTATCAACTAGGAATATTATTGAATCGGTGAGAGTTTCATAGGATTTGCTCCCGTGCACATTTAGTTCTTGCCCATGGCACACGTATGCCTCTTGCATTTTACTTTTTCCAGTCTGCCGTTCGTTTCTAGGTCAGCCCCTTGACTACCACTTATTTTCGCCGATGATTCCGTTTAGCTTCACCGTTACCGTAAGTTTGTAATAACCGAAGCGCTTTCTTCTCTGGGCCACCGATTCGATGGCTTTTCTCCGGCCCCATATAATGAATCATTGACGAATGTACATGTGTTTAACTACTCGTGCAATTCGATTTAACCAACACTCCGAGACACGCATAAAAGTTTTACGCTAAAACGTAGCGTTCCAATTATCATGGAGTCCACGCTTGGTTTCTTTTGTTCGCTAATAAATTCCTATTGATCGCAGGTTGTTCTGTTGTCGTTGAGCTGGCCGCATGTAATAGGAAACGCGAACCTTCAGGATGAGGCCTACGATCAGGTCGCGACTGCGTCGGAAAATGTGGCTCAAAGTGCGAGGGAGCAAAAGGAGTTTCGGGATCAGCTGATACCGTCCATGATAGACACAACGGTTTACGAAAACTCGAACGGTTTCGTGCCTATGTTCGTGTCCTCGTCTACCGAACGCGATGCTTCAGGAGCAACGTCCTCGACGGAAGCTACCAACGTTACGTGGGTCAGTTCGAACGAGTCGAGCAATGCGAGCAAAATCCGTAACAATGAGGTGGATAAGCAGGACAATATCGAGCACGATCCTGCTTATTCGACGGAAGCCAGGATATTCTTGAATTTCCCCAATCTAAGCAACAATCGTAGATCTTTCGAACATCAGGCCAGTCAGAACGAGTTCGAGCTGCTGAAAGTTAGGAACGATACGCCAATAGTGGCCAACTATCCGGACTTTTACGAAGATCCGACGAGTTCCGCGGAGACGAAGGACGAATCTGGATCGTCGAGACACAGGGAGAATACGAATGGACAAAAAATGCAGGATTATGGTTATGGAATGATATTGAACGCGGACACAGACAGTCGTTCCTCTTACGAAGACTATTATTCTCGCAATATAGCGACGGACAAGGAAAAGAAGAGTCAGGTGAAAGCGAAGGTCAATTATCATCAGCAAGATGCACTCAGCTACGACGGTCACGGTCAGACCCCCACCAGACAAAACGGGCCAACGCCGTACTTTTCAAGGTCGAATCAACAACTGCAGGTCCCTGCGAACAGCGCGAAAAACAACGGCGATCTTTACGACAGCGTCGGTTCGACGTCCCAGATCTCGAACAATCATCGCAAGTTCTCGAGACCGGTCGTGGTCGCCGAGCCAGATTACAATTACGACCATCGATCGCGTCAAAAATCAAACTCGGACGATTATCAGACGTCGCGAATTATCGATTCGGGCAGTTCCGAAGTGTCGCGTCACACGATACGTAACAGGGACAGCAGATTCCGAAGCGAGGAAGATTCGAGGGACATCTCCGACGAAAGGGATTACGTGGAGTACACGGAGAGACCGAGAAGAGTGCAGAAGAACAGAAGACGTCCTTCCAAGGTGGATTCGAAGAGACTTCAAAAAGAACATCGAGGTGCCACAGATAACGCGGAGTACGAGAGTAAAAGACATCATTCCAGGTCGAAATCGCATCGTCAAAGGGTGAGGAACTCATGGTTCGACGAAGACCGCCATCAAGATCAAGAGGAAAGCTACGAAGACTCCAGGTACGACGACAGAGGGTCCAACTCGGAAAGGAACAAACAGAGCTCCAAATTTATACCCAGCGTTTGGAACCAGGTATCTCCGAACTTGGAGGTTTCACAGTCGAACGGCGTCGAAATCGAGCAACTCGAGAAACCCAAGCTCATCGTTCCGGTCAACGTGAATCTGGTGCCCGTGGCAAACTTCGACCATTCAACCGCTATCGGTAATAGCCAGGGCTTCGACGTGTCGAACGCAGTTTTGCACAACATCGTCACTCCGATTAACACCGTCACCACATCCCCGCCGGTGATGAGCACCGCTGAAAATGGTCTGGATTACGATTCGAAGATACGAGTGTCCACTCCGGTGCCGGACATCATCGTCGGCCAGAACAGCTATCAGAACTCGATACAGACGATTCTTCCGTCGTCGAACGATCAGAACAACTTCTCGACCAATTTCAAACCGCAGTTCATGTCCACTACGGTCGCGCCGGTTTACGCTGTCACTCCGAGTTTGCAAAGTATAGCTGTCCAGAATGTCCAGGGTGCGTCCACGCCTCAACCCACTTACGTTGGCGCTTCGGGTCAGCAATACTCGGCGAACCAGGTGCAGACGAACGTGCCGCAGCTGATGGTATCTCAGCCGACTCTTCAGACCTACCCCACATTGTTGCAAACGCCAATTCCAGGCTCGAACTTCAATATTCAGGTGAATCCTCATGGCATGCACGGCCAAAACTTTATCGATAGCAACTTGCAGATGCAGTCCGTGTCCACGATGTCCACGGTAGCGCCAACGGCTCAGACTATACCCGTTACGAAGTTTACCTTGCTGCCAGAATCGCAAGGCAAGAAGACTCTGCATCCATCTAACACTAACTTCTTGGGCTCTGCCAATGTGGCCGTCGCGCAGAACAATCACAGGCATTTGAACGGTAATTCTTACTACTTGCAAAACTCGCATAACCAGCAAGTTAAACCGCAGACGCAGGGGCACCTGTATCACCATGCGCAGAAGGACGCGGCACCGAAGACCAAAACTTATGTTCAGACGACCCATATTCTGCCAGCCTTGTTTCATCCTTTTCCCACCATTGCCACGTTGTCCAGCACTCCCCACATTTTAACGAATCATCACAATCAGAATCAACAGTACGTGAAGATTCAGAACGCGGATAACCACTCGTCGAGGAAGTTGCCGTCTCTCATGCACCAAAACATCGACAATGCGGGTAGCCATAGTATTAGCAACGTTCACGTGGTCAACGCGTATCCAGGCGCCTCGGAGCTCACCGACAAGGCTCATCTACCGTACGTCGGCACCGGGAACGTCGAAATCTTGAACCCGAACATCAAACCCAGTCCGCTCGGCACTACCCTCGTCAATTCCTACGATGCGATGCATTATCCAACTACGGTGTTAACCACCTCTATTCCCATGTTCACCACCACCAGCTTCGTGACCGCCAGACCCGATCTGTTCTCCGCAAGCACCACAGAATCCGGCAACGTGCAGAATCCGGTGAGTCCGGTGACGGAGATAGGTTCGAAGAACAATCAGCAATCTACGGAAAGACCCGAGTTCAATCCCATCAACTTCATTCCGAACTTGGACCTGATTCAGAGTCAGATCGAGCTGAACAGCAAGCTGCACACCGCTGAACCCCTGCAACCGAATCTGAATCTCGTCCCATTAATCCCAGGCGGAAATTTCTTTAAGCCCCCCGTTCCGATGAACGTCAAACCGAAATTGAATTGGGACCTGGTCAACTATGCCGAGCAAATGTTCAAGGAATCCCTGAAGACTATATACAACACGCAGAAGTGGAACAACGATCGAAAACAGGCGAACCAGGCTCATCAGAACGCGACGGACGCCTTAGACATCGCTAAATTGAAGAACGAATTGCAACGATTGAAAGCTTCGTTGTTCGACTCGAAGGGGAACAAGGATCAGCTCGAAGGACACCAGAGCGAGACCAAGGTGCAAAAGGCTGAGTTGCCTGTAAAAAAACCTGATGCATTATTGACGGCCTTCGAGGAAATGCTTAAGAAACAGCACTCGGAGTCCTCGCACGCTCATCACAGAAAGAATAAACCTAGATACCGAAGACCTGATCAGGATAAGCATAAAGAATTGAAAGGTGAACGCTTTAAGGACACGAAGCAGATCAAGGATTTCATGACACCGCCAAAACCTTATCGTTCGAAGGGACATTTCCACGATAAACCAGCGAAGAAGAGACCGTACTCTGGACCAACCAGGTACAATCATCACGGTCATTATCACGGACCGAGGTCGTACCCGAGGCATCATTTTTCTCATAAAACGAGCGGTCCTGAAGCTTTCGGGTCGAATCACGATCCAGTTTATTCGGAGGGCTTTTCACATCGCGACAACGATTCGAGGCAGAGACGTCGCCCGGAATTCAGAAATGGTCCGCCATTGGATTCCTATTCATCGTTCTCTACGCCCTTACCCGACAAGAATGGTCCTTACAAAGGGTTTAAGCAACAGAAAGGATCCGGTACAGAGAACATCAACCAATCGAAGATGCATAATTTGCTTGGTATGTGGATGAAGAATAAACAGCTGCCCGAGGGAAACAATCCGAGCTATTTCCGAGACCAGGATCAACTGAAGAGGTTCTTCGAGGACGAGAAACAGCGATTACAGAAACAATTCTACGACGATACTTTTAAGGATTATTTGTACAAGAATTCGGAAGGTACGCTGTCCAATTCAGGTGTCACCAACTTCGATACCAGGAGGTCCTTGCCACAACAGTAAAGTTTGAATTGTCTCGTTGAATAGTAAAAAATTGATTTGTGAAACGATATGATCATTTTAGTCCTACAATTCAGCCTGGTATTCGTTAGAATTGTACAGAGTGTGGAAATGTATATTGTCGATTACCAAGGAGAATACGGGAGTATTGTAGGATTAAAATTGCTTTTACCTTTCTTTAGTGCAATAGAACATAGACAGTAAGTGTTGTGTTTTATCGACCGTTTAAGTAAAAAATTACAAATCGTGTAAAGTCGAGACTGAATAAAAGAGTTTTAATCGTGTGTCTTTGAGGTGCTAACAATTTATTGTATATACTAATTATAATATATAAACGGAATGTGCAAAAGTATAGTGGCGTTGTGTTTTGTGAAGTCCTTTCTTGTCAAGTTCCCTTCTCATACTTCGCTTTTAAAATCTTTTGAAGTTACGTAATTAATCGATAAATTCTGCTGTTTTTAACCGTCTAATGTAAGTTACACATCGCGTTTACATGTTCCTTTCACTGAAAAAAAAGTAACAAGATATATCAATTTTATGGAGCATCACGATGATCCATCACGCAACATTTATAGCTCTCGCTTTTTCTGATTTCTCACCGGTTAACGGATAAATTATCGCCAATTATAAACAACTCGTAAAGTACAATGTTTCGCGTGAAATACCAGCGGAGTGAAAGCGTTTTGTAGACGAGAAAGATTTGACAGAGACCTTGTTATATTTTCACTCGCTTTATGAGGTGCGCAAGAAAGTGTGAAGATTTTTCTAACCGGTGCCTATTCAAAAGGGCCCTTCTTTTTCCAAAAAGAAGCGAACAAATTTCACCGTGCATTCTGGTTTACAAACGACGGATTAATAAAGAAGTCAACGTATAATGTGTTTCACGAACAACGACTACAACTTTCACTGGAAACGACAGTCGGTGAGCAATTAGAAACAAATTTTTTACAACAATTCCAATCTACGACGTCGTTCGGAATATGCTCGGGCAATTTCCTGGAAACAATGACCGATAATTGTGCTTTCGAGCAGCTTTCTTTATCAGTGTCTTGAAATTCGCTTATCGGTAACGCCGAAATCCATTCCGTCCACGCATAAAGTTATTCGCGAGCCGAGTAATGGATAAGTAATAGGTAGAGTATGTCATTATACGGTGAGATTGATTAGTTGGGCTTCCTCGAACGTTGTTATTAAGAAGATTGCAGTAACTGTGACGGATGCCATCGACCGAACCGCAGCTACGAAACCGGGGAAATGCAACGTTAACTAGTTAGGTCGTTGACACTTAGGCATCAGGGAGAGTAGCGGAGATTTGACGCGGTTTTTCTCGACACGCTTTTTGTCAATCGTAGAAAACCCATTCGGTTGTCTCGCATCACTAATCGCTGAATATAAAAGATCATCGAATCCCGATCGCAGCCAGTTAACAGGCAACTTTGGTAACCGTCTGTGTCCATCGAATCGATGCGATGCTGGTACGTCTAGTTAATTCGACGTCAATATTTTGTCTCACTGTGGTCCTCACCCTAACTTTGTGAAATCTGATCGAATAATTCAATCTATTTCAGATATTCCCGGTCACTTTGATCTTGGCGGTACTGGACACGACTCTCGGGGCAGAATATCTGACTCCTTTGGTGAGATCGAGGAGGGGACTCGAAGATGCCCAGGATACTCGGTACAGTGCAAACGTGCGAGGCGATAACGCAAAGTCGTATAAAAGTGATAAAGTTAGCCAAGAATCTTTGAGTGACCGAAAGTTTGACGGTTCGTCGGCTTACGACGAAATGCTGAGAAAGCTACTGCCATATGCCAATATACGCAATTCTGAATCCCAAAGCGACCAACCGTTTGACAAATTATTCACCATGACTGCCAGTTACAAAGTTGCCAATGACAAAATCAAACCGTCCAAGCAAATCGATCCACATTCGTTCAATCAGAACACAGAAGGTAAGACAATACACTCTCTTTAAATATTGGCATAACCACGGTGTACTTTTCAGGTGCCTACGGTGCATTTCCATCCTTCAACGCCCAGCTTCCATCGTACCAGTTCAATCAACCCCCGTCAAAATCTACCGACTCGCAGACCTACACGCCCTATTTCCAGACCAACGCGTTCAGCGACATCAACGACAAAAAAACGTCAATTCCTCAACTGCAAAACAATCAGGACCTCTCCACGTATTTGACCAGCTTTCAGCCGCTGCTGTTGAACCCTACCGACTATCGATTCAGTTTCGTGGGTAAAACTCCGAAGGTGAATAACGTGCAACAGAATTCGCCGTTCCTGTCGCCGTTCTCCAGTTTCCACAGCCAAATGGTCCCAATTTCGACGACAGTCAACAACCCACAATTTCCGCAGTACAAAGGGGCGAGCATACAGGTTTATCCGGCCGTTGGCGGATTTTCAACGGCTGCTTATCAGCCTCTTCAAGCACAGCCGCAATTGCACTTTCAACATAATGCCGCTCAACGCGTGCAACCTGTTGGGGGTCGTCATTCTACACCCTCGCAGGAAATAAGAAGCGACGTGGAGATTATCGACAAGCATACGACTCCTCCTCCGAAAGACGACGATGACGAGGATGAAGGTCAGTTTTTAATATTTGATCATTTTGTTCGATTTGACGTTCATTTTCTTGCGTAGGTCACGCGCCACACGATAAGGAATACACGCCTTCGGACGACGATTACGAGGATAAACCGGACAGATTTAAAGCACCTCGAGCTGAAGGAGACTTTAAGCCCTCCATGTCGTTCCCTTTTAAACAGTACGACGAGAAGTTCGGCAAGTACCAGAAGCATGAAGAGGAAATTGATGACGAGGACGATGACAAAAGTCTGTCGAGTAAATATGAGAGCAAGGACACTTTGTCGAAACCCTATTACAGCAAACAAGAAGATGAGGACGACGATGGAGGAAGTTACGAGAGGCAAGAAACTGAAGATACGGATACTTATAGACCTAAAAATTATGAGAAGGACTTCGAGGAAGGGTTCGAGTCATCGTACAGAAAGAAATTACCTAAAGAACGTGAGTATACAATTTGAAGGAAATTTGAGAAACAGAAAATATGATTCATAATTGCAGGATACGTTCCGAAAGAATCGTCGAGAAAAGGCGAATCGGGTGATCCATCCACTCAAGAGAATCGAATGAGTTTCAGGTATCACAGAGTCCCACACGATTTCCAAGATAACGAAGAATATGGTAGTGACAATTTAGAGAGCGTAGTGTCCAAAGTAGTGCACGGAGCTTTCGGATATAGGATACCCAAGGAGACTAGAAACTTTCAAACTGCAGGCTAACTAAGATCTTATAGTTTTTACAAAAAATGTTTTTACCGAGACATGTTTAGAATTTGTAACATACCCCTTATTATTTGTATCGTTATGTATATTTGTATATAAGTCATAAATTTGTTGAATCACTTCTATCAGACTGAATCATTGAAGAGCATGACACAATCGATCAAAATTTCGCGCAAAATGACCTTCGACAGCTTGCATCAAATAAGCTTTCCCTTGCGAGAAACACTAAAAACATACTAGATGCTAGGTCCTTCAATTTCCGGGCAGCCAGTGTAGAGTGATTGTACAGCGAATCAACAATAAATGGTCATTGGACAATAAAGACCTGCAATTTCTTTGTACCGTTCCTGTATTTACTTTACCTTAATGGCTTTAATTAATCTCGTCATTAAATCATCGCCTCCTCCACGAATTTCGATCTGTATATATACTGGTCGTCAGAACCGGAGACTTCAGTATCATCAATAACATCATCCACAGCTGTTCCGAGATGAAGACTGCAACGGTGGGTAACTTCGGATTCCACTTCATATATCATCTTCCGATGTGACGTTCTTTAAAATATCGACAGATCATTATCGCCCTTGCTTGGGCAAGCATAACAGAGTCAAAATCGCACTCGAGGAAAGAGAAACGGGGAGTAGCATTGTTGGGACCATCCGGTTACGACTTCTTTGGGGCTGTGCCAATGTTCTCCACCGGCCCGTGGGCACCCACCAACTTCGGATCTGCCCCGTGGAGCTCGTCGGGCGTTCCTGATATTCCCCTAACGCAAGTTCAGGCTCAGGCGACTCACGACGTTGCTCTTCAGGTTTACAAAATATATTCTTACAGAATAGCCTTTGTAAAATTGGACCTCGACTTTGATATTACTGAATTTCATATTAGACATTGAGAGATTCGTCTTCTGGGACTCCGAATATTGCCTACCCACCAGATGTCCTCAAAGCCATTCAACAGGCTAAGGAAGCGAACCACAACGTGAATATGGCTCAGCAACGAGTGGCGGAGGCTAAACAAGTTGCTGTTCTTCAGCAGAAGGTCGCTCTGGCGAAAGAAGCCGCCGCAAGGGAGGCTGCAGCGAGGTAAACATAAATTCCGTTAAAGGTTGAACCAATTTTCGCGATATTTGACCAATCCATAGATCCCAAGAGATAACGTCGTCTGCTGAAGCGGAGGCTAGGGCCAGCGCGAAACAATTAGTGGCTACCCAACAGAGATTGGCGTCGCTGAAGGATGCAGTTGCAGCTGCTCAGAGGGTGGCTGCAGCCAGGGAGGCTGCTGCAGCGGCAGCGATTCAGCGAAATGCAGCTGAAACTGCCGCTCAACTGCAGAAACAGGATGTCGACAAGCAGATCAGTCAAAGCGAACAGGAAGCAAAGGTACGTGCACGAAACGTTTCAGTGATCATGATTGATCCGTATATTGGATTTATAGGAAAAAGATATAATCGCGGCCAAGGAGAACGCTGTGGCGAATGCCGTGCAACTTTCCGCTCTGCAGAAACATCATCCCTGGAATCGCTGAAAATCTTATCGCAAGAACATGCTAACGTATCATTTATTATAGTCACGGTGACGGTTTCAATTGTTTACTCCTGTTATCAATAAATATTGTTCTACAAATACTATCGGTTTATTTCACATGTGTCCATCGATAAATTACTTGCATTATCAATTGCGTTTAACTGCCTACAAGTGTGCGGTGTGAACAACCTCATCAGTAAAAGATTATCTAACAGAATCTGCGATCGTGACACACTTATGGTAGGTCATATCGCACAGGGTTTATCTTCGTTTCCTGAACCGATTACAGACAATACGTTCACGGGAAGTGGCAGTGAAAGTTACAGGCGTGATTCCTTTCGCAGGAAGACAGTATCAACGGTCAAGGAATGCAATATCAGTGTCCAGTTACGTGCAACGCAACGCCCGTGTAGTGGCGGCTCTCCTACGACCGGGTTGGATAAACTCTCTTTGTCAGATTTGCCGGCGTCCTCTCTGGATCCTTTCACTCGCCTCTTTCTCGACCATCTCCTTTCTCCCCTGAAACCCTGTCCCGGCTCCGCGAATCGGGCGTAATTATGTGGGAAGAAAGTCGCTCGATCAAAGTCACTCGATCGAGGTCCGGTCGCTGCCATCCTTGCCCCATGACCGTTCACCCGGTCAACGACCTCCGACCCGAAACTACGTTTCAACGAAAAGAACCTCTGACATTTTCTGTATCTGATCGCAAAATTTTTCGATGACAGGTAAGCCTTTGGTTAAGGAAATGTTAATCAAGGAGGAAGCGATACAATCTGTTTCGTGAAGGAGGTTCGAGTAACCGTTTCTCGGACAGATATCGCTATTTTAATGATCGGGAGCTCCTCCTTTCACGCCGAACCGACCAATACTTTCATCGATCCTACTTTTTCGGATCAACTTCTTTTCGCCTTTTACCTCATCCAGTGTTGTTTTCTTTACTTTCTTGTTGCGTGAAAGATCACGCTGCTCTCACTGCGTCTAGGCGTAATTCGAACTTTTTGCAACCGACCGTGTCACGAAAGTGACCCATCCTACTTTTAACATTCGAAAATTCTGATTTTATGTAACCGGTACAAGCTGAAAGGATGGTACATCGAAAGTTTCTCCTTTTGATAGGCATTAATGCCCACGGCGATATAAATCCAATAAATAAGCAATACTGCTTTAATCGTTTTTGATCAGGTACGCTTGATTTGAATCGCATGCCGGTGACATCGCAAAATAGGGCAAAACGGAAGAAAGAGATTCTCGCCGTAGGAAAGGAAATCGCTTTCGACGCCAACGAGGCAGGGAAAGATCACGATCGGTCTGCATGGGCGTTCACCACGTTCACTGATCGCGTTTAGTTAGAAAATCTTACGTTGCATTCCGTCAGCGATTCTCGAGGAAGATCGACCAACGATCCGGTCCTCTGCTCTGCTGAATTTTCATTCGGTTCACTCTCGTGGAAAATCCCCGAAAACTCCTTCGTAACGAAAGAGAACCGAAAGAGAAAGTCAACGTTTGTCAGAGGACCACCCGTAACCGCTAATTTCTCACGACCCAGACTCACCCTCTGGAATTCTCGGTTTCATCAACTCGACACTGAAAGTTAATTCTGATCCGAGACGATTAGAAACAACGGTGTCGTGTTTCGTCACACGGGCGTATTTCCTGCGACGAGTGTCGGATATGAGCTCGGGCATGCAAGTCCGGTTTTCAAGAGAGAGATCATCAGTGCGTCTAGGAAGGGGAGAGGGAGAAAGCGTATAAAAGGGATCGGTCCATCGTCAACTACCCGTAGTATCCGTATACGTTGCTTTAACCATCGTTCTTATTAACGTGCCAAAAAAAAAAAAACGAAATGTTTCCTTTCCCCTATAACGTAAGTAACCGAAAACACATGATAGACCGGGTAAAAATTCGGAAGAACAGTGTATCGTGCAGGACATCAACTCGTGAACGAAATCGGTGAAAAGTGACTATTGTTTGCTCTCGCGTATCTTCTCCGAACACACAGCTCAATATACATTGTCGAGGGCTCGTAAAGCCGCTAGCATTATGGCCTCCATTCGTCTCTCGCTTTATATTCATGCTCCGAAACAGAGTTACGATCGCGAACGTTATCCTTGCCAACGAGTGATTTACCAGCGTTTGCTGACAGAGTTTACGACGTATAGAGAAAGAGTTTACCGGCATTCTTCGGAACTTTAAAAAATATTCCATTCTTTTAGGTACTTATGGTGTGTCTAATCGGGCAGCATGCGTTGGGGAGCATCGAAACAGGATCCGATGGATGGCAGGGGTAAGGCGAATTTTTCCTTATAGTCTTCCTCGGAGATGTAATTAATTGCAATTAATTTGATACAGGATAGCGGCCAGTACGGGTTACGATTCAGGTCACGGTGTGGAATTAGGACACATGTCGGGTGGAGGACTCTACGACGGCCTATCTAGTTATGGTTCCTACGGAGGTGGAGGTATCGATCATGGATTGCACGGAGGACACGTGCAACATCACTATGCTCCAGCTGTACCAGTCAGCGAACACGTCGAAATCACGAAACCAATACCGATACCTGTCGTCAAAAACGTCGGTAAGTTTCCCTCATCGATCATCCTTGCATAGCTAATTGTTCGCGTGGAACTAATGTAATTACGTCTGTTTATCAAACTTCTTTGGAACACGTGTGTTCGATAACTTTAGCCTGCCTGCTTTTATTCCATATAGTTCGGTTAGGGCAAACTTTGATCTTTACAAGACTTACATTGAAAATACTTTCAATAATATACTTGCTGTAATTTCCTCGAATGCTGTCACTCTCGATTTCTGTAAGAAAACAAATGAAAGTGAGAAAGACTGAAATATTTTCTGTTTTACCGTGAACAGGTGTGCCGGTAGCGCAACCGGTGGCGATAGCAGTTCCACATCCAGTGGCGGTGGGTGTACCACAGCCATATCCGGTGCACGTACCAGTCGCAAAGCCCGTCGCGATCCCAGTTGTGAAGACGATCGCGGTACCGGTGGAGAAGAAGGTTCCGTATCCTGTGGAGAAGGTGATACCCGTTCCAGTAGAGAAACCCGTGCCCATAACTGTGGAAAAACACATACCTGTACCGGTAGAAAAACCGTACCCCATTCATGTGCCAGTTTACAAACACGTGTTCCACCGGGTGAAGTCTTACGGACACTCTTACGGCCACGGTTGGAGCCATTAAACGTTACATCACGACACCGCTGAAGGATGCACGCTTATAAACCCGCCCACAAACGAGAAACGAATATATAAGTTGTTCGTATGTGGCGTTAGGCACGCGACAAGCAACGACACGCGACGTCCTCGATCGAATCGAAGAGATCGATGAAGCGTCGACACACGAAGACGAAAGAATGTCACCGATGGTTATTTATGTTTGTTTGTTTGTTTGTTTTGTTACTTTGTTAGCGAATAAAATTGATTGATATTTTTATTAAAACAACGGCTCGTTTATCCACTTCCCCCTGCAAATTAATGCTAGTTGATCGATTACCGCGTGGCAACAGCTTCGCTGAAAAACCATCGATCACAACTCCGGCCAAGAGATAATTAATGACGTTTGCGACGCGCGGAAAATTCCATTCATTTTCTTTCTTCAATTAGAGCAGATACGGCAGAATTATAGCGGTGGACACCGTCCCCTTTTTATTAAGTTTGCCCGACTACTTGCTGCACTTTCGATATAATCGTTAAGACCGCTCGCGTGAGTTTCCAAGGAAATTGCCGCAGCAATTTAAGTCACGAATTCCCACGTATCTCGTCTCAACCTCATAATTATCATAATTTACTGGCTAATAATGATCAAGAAACGTAATTTACACTTATCTGTATTTAAAGACTTTCGTTATGCTCTCTCCACAACTTGAAATTTGCGAGCATGACTCTAGAACACAGTTGATTTTCGGATACCTATTTGTCGCTACACTCGAATCCATTATGTACTTAATTACAGAAACGGGGACGACATACTCCAGCTAACAAACAGCAAACTGTCGAAGAAATGTCTGGCAGTAGCTGCAACTGTTAACGAAGAAACGTACGCGATTTCAACGTGTGAAAGCGAATTGAAAGCACTGTTTAACGTACAGTATATAGAGTGAAATATTCTATAATTTATCGAGTATTAAAGCGAGGTACAATTATTGACAAATTTCGAAGTTTCCAACTGGAACAGAAAAGGAAAGTTAGAGGTTAGAGATGCCTGCAAGGACTCGATCTTCCGCGAAACTTCGATCAAACATAATCGCAATTACTTAATAAGAAAGTCATCGAGTTTCCTCGAGAGAAACGCACCGAGTGATGGAACGAGACTGATGGTAACAGACAGGTCGAAGAACCTTTGAAACTGCAAGGAACCTTGAAGGTGAATTGACATAACGGTGGGCGTGGTGGCAAATCTTCAACAAAAATGGATACAGGCGGGCAATCACCGGCGATTGGAGCAGAAAATGTTCAATTCACATGGTACCAGGGAATTCGTAAGAGTGGCCAATGCCTAGGACGTGCTCGCCGAACCGATTGCCGCGAAACAATTGTACTGGTCGGCTGGCAATTCGCTGGAACGATCCTTTGGACTAAACTACATCCCCGACAGTGAAAGGCTCGGCGGTATATTAAGACGAGCAATGAGCATAGACGTATCAGTCGCTCAAGGAACTTCTGAACAGTGCACAGAACTATATGCATATAAACATGAATCGAATCGTGAGTACAGAAATCGGATTATTTTCTCCTTATCGTTCGTTACCGCACAAACAGATCTAAGCACCGTGTTAACTCTCGTTTCTCTTCAAACACATTTGCTACCCTATCTGCAAACACTTTTTCGACCTTAACAATTCGAAGCAGTTCTCGACAATTCGACCTACCGTTACCACTTAATTAACCGCAGTTCTATCGGTATTTGCATTTCTATTTAAAGTACTACTCCATTCACCGCGGACATTGCGCGTTCACTTTCATGAACCTTACCTTGAACGTACGTAGGTGCTGCTTTCTCTGGTGTCCTTGGCCACGGCCGCGCCGCTGATCGTGAAACAGGATCAAAATGACCAACAGTACCAGCTTTACGGCGGTTTCCAACCACTGGAGAGGTCCGACCACGAGAGTCTTGGCTCTTCTTCTTCGGGTGGAAGTTACGGCGGTGACTATAGCGGAGGTGGCGGTTATGGCGGCGGCAGCTACGGCGGCGGCAGCTACGGCGGCGGCAGCTACGGCGGCGGCTATGGCGGTGGTTACGGTGGTGGCGATTATGGCGGCGGAGAATACGGTGGTGGTTACGGTGGCGGCGATTTCGGAGGTGGCCACGGTGCGAGCCTCGAAGGATCTTCCGGAGGACATTTGGAATCGTCCGGTGACCACTTGAGCTCGGATTACTCTTCTCTCGGCGGCGGTTACGAGGGTGGCGACGAAGGTGGTGTTTCCTTAGACGGTGGCCACCACAGCGTGGTTCAAAGCGTCCCTGTATCCGAACACGTCGAGGTGACGAAGCCTGTGCCCGTTAAAGTGGTCAAGCATATCGGTAAGTCGATGATTTTTTACTCGAACGGATCGATAAGTGGTTTATTCGATTTTTGTCTTTCAGGGGTACCAGTTCCTCATTTCGTGAAGATTGCCGTACCCCACCCCGTGCCAGTCGGGGTGCCCCATCAGTACCCGGTTGCGCACCCGGTGGCGAAATTGGTGCCGGTCCAGGTGGTGAAAACCGTCGCCGTTCCTGTGGAGAAGAAGGTTCCGTTCCCTGTGGAGAAACATATTCCAGTGCCTGTAGAAAAACCGATACCCATCACGATCGAGAAGCACGTGCCCGTACCGGTTATCAAACCGTATCCCATCAAGATCCCCATCTACAAGACGATCTACCACCACGCGAAGAAGCATTAGATCGTCTCGAATCATTAGACAACGATCTCGCACGGACGTTCACCGCTTTTACTCTAGGGCTCGATTAAACGTCTAGCAACCCTGGTCGCCGTGAAAGTCAAGCATAAATGATTCTGCGTTTCATTCGATCGTTTGAAGGTGTAACGACTGAACCTACTGTTTTCCCTGTATATATGTTAAAAATTGTTACTATTATCTGTTTATTTTTTATTTTTATAAATGTTGCTGTTCTTGTTTTTCCAATAAAATGATTGAAAAATTAACGAGTATGTCGCTATTTTTCCGGTGAAAGTTTAATGCCGGTAAAAGTTCGTGAAAATCCCTCCAGTAGATGCTGATAATTCATCTCTGTATTAATGTATCAGACAGGAAGCAGTTCCACGTTAAAAATAAACCGATACGAACGGTAATGTAGATGAGTTTCACTGTTGCAAAACATGATCTTGATGCAAATGCGTTTCAAACGACCAACTCGTCTATTTGTCGAAACTCGATAATTTTGATGGAAAAACTTTCCTCGCGGAGTTAGATCAAATGATTTTCCTGCTGTTTCGAATGCCGCGGACACTGACGGTCGTCGCACCTAACT
Source organism: Megachile willughbiella (assembly GCA_945859595.2). Taxonomy (NCBI): domain Eukaryota; kingdom Metazoa; phylum Arthropoda; class Insecta; order Hymenoptera; family Megachilidae; genus Megachile; species Megachile willughbiella. The sequence continues at coordinate 10,422,396 of OX243807.1, forward strand.
GATGAATACGATTTAACATGCTCGAGATCATAATCGACACTTTCACTTATTTTCGATACATCAGATTCCGTAGAAAGTGAATGCTATCTAGTTCGATATAGGAAACATCAAGATCAGCCATTGTCAACGAACGGTGAAGACGTGGGAAGTCTACTAAGATAATCTCGGAACTTTACCTCATAAATTCGCGTAACGTGGGTAATGATAATTAACGGAGTAGGAAACGTGGCTTTTTCTTATGGCTTATACTTTCCAGTTATTTTGCATAACCAAAATAATGCAACAGATTCTTCCTAGATTCTCGTTATACTTAATGGAACATGGAAAATTTCATAATGGCTATACAGTCAAGGTGGCTATATATGGAGTTAAGATTGTCTATACTGTAGCAGTATTCGTAGAGTACCATGTCAGGTTAGCCAAGATGGCGTATGTAGTTAAGAGATAGTCTTCTTTGCAGCAGTATTCGTAGAATATCATGTTATAATAGGAGAGTGTCACCACTACACGTGAAAGTATGTGAAGGTAACTGAAGTCAAGTTAGACTTCTTTGACTTCCTTTTCAAATATCCAGTTTCATTAACTTCACAGTGTTGGTCAAGGTATGATATGTGACGTGTGACCAAATATGAGAATTAACTGAATATTGTATAAACTGCATTTGTTGATTTTATAGAGTATTAATGAACTTTGTAATTGGATCCGTTTCCTCAGCTTCCGCCTTATCGCTTCCGTCACGATCATTTGCTCCGTTAGCAACATTGTGCTTACAACTGATACTAGGAAGCAGGAAGTACCCTTATCGCCAGCGTTCTGCAAAGTACGCTTCATACAAGCTTATTAAATCACGACATTCCGAGTTACGATGCGAAACAAGCGGTAGAAAGGAACAATCGAGACATCGTTTTAACGAGAGCAGAAAAAGACAGCGAACAAAGTGGGTTGCTCATCGCGATGCTAAGGAAAGACGGAAATCCTGTGTTATGTAACTGATCCAAGGGAGAAATGTAACTTGCACGGTGAAGGTGTCGAATACCGTTTCTAGGAATAGTGGGGTTGTGTCTCCTGCTATATAAACTGACTACCCGATGAATTTGTCCCGAGTTGATCTTTTATTCACGAAGCAATTCGCAGCCACAGAATAAGAATAGAATGGAAAAACTCGTACGTGTCCTCGTCTACCTTTTATCCCGATTATGCTAGTAATCGATAACTATGTCCTGTTTAAGATCGTGGTTCTGGCGACCGTCGGGTTCTGCTGGGCCAGCGAACTGGAATTGGGAGGTCATGGACTGACTTTGGGGGAAATTGACGTGGGTCACGGAGAAGGGATCAGCTTGGATGAAATAGGTCTGATTGTGTAGTAGACTATTAATATTACCACCTCACAGTAACGTTATATGTCAGATTGTCAGTCGTCAGGGAGCAGATCCTCCGAAATCATAATATAAAAGAAATTGTTTTTTCACATATTGCACAACCGTGACAATTTTCCGAGAGACTAATTTGCAATATCATGGTTCGTGTTATTGTATCAGGCGGATCGGAACACGGGGGTGGTCTGGAAAGTTATGGAGGAGGTTATGGAGGAGGATATGGAGGAGGATATGGAGGAGGAGGTGGTCATTTCATACCCGTTGTTAAAGAAATTGGTACGTAAGTTACTGCTGACCGAAATTTAGGACTTTGCACCACATAAGCTTTATTGTAACAGGAATACCAGTAGTGAAGAAAGTTCCACTGCTCGTGCCAAGCTTGCAAGTTCAGTCCGTTCCACAAAGTTATCCGGTTCCGGTGGTCGTGCAAAAACCCGTACCATATGCGGTAAACGTTTACCATCAAAATTTTATTATACCGTTCTTTGGTTTTGGTTTTACGATTCTAACGCAATTTTTTCCAGGTGGAGAAACAAGTATTCACAAAGGTGGAGAAGAAGGTGCCCACCCCTATCGAGAAAATCATACCAGTCAAGGTTGAGAAGCATGTCCCATTTCACGTGGTGAAACACGTTCCTGTACCTGTGCCAAAACCTATTCCCATCAAGATCCCAATTTATAAAACGATCATACACAAACACAAGGGTCACTGAGAGCACTAAAGTTATCGATTGTTCCGCCGTTACTGTAACAATATCTGTAATTACACACGTTATTTGTTATATCATTCTGTAGTTTAACGTTGTTTGTTAATAAATGTGATGAATTAATGTATCGATAGCCAAATTAATTAACCTTTCATATTATTGATCCCTATTATTGATTGTCATTATTGTGATACGGTTAAACGTTTCGTTTACATAATCATGAATTTGATTTCGGAATAACATATGCTGGAAATTGTGTTGATACATCTGATTACCTTGTGCATATTTTATTTCTAATTAATATATGTCATATTGAGAGATTTGTTATGTATTCTGATATATTGATTCTGAAATTATAATCTCAATTTTAAATGGAACGTGCAACAATATCTCTCCACTGTGTCAATGTAGTTACTTTCACTAAAGGAACACTAAGTTCAAAATGGCTTTAAACACGATGTCGTAAACTCGATAGTTCTTAGAGAAGATAGAGTAAAACAGAAACAGAGTGTAAAAAGCAGACATTCGTTTTAAACTCCATATAAAAATGGCGAGATTCCTTTCAAGTGTAGGTTGCATCTATAACAAGGTTGCAAGTCTAACACCACGAAACTTAATCCCGCAATGCATTGACCATTGTTTTGCGAAAGGCACTTAAAGCTTGCTGTTCGCAAGAAATAACAAGGTTGCTGGTATTCGCAAGAAACAAGAAAACTTTTGTCTCTGTCAATGTTACGATTGATCACAACAAGGAGTCATTGACGGCGAATAATGCGAACAAATGATTTCTGATCTCGGTGCCATAATGTTACGTTAATGAGGCGTTGCGATTATTGGTCACTGCCTTAGAATAATGACGACTGGCAAGATGTAGAGGAGAAAGGAGATCGTCGCGTGCTGAACAGCGCTCAGTTAGCGAAAGTAAATGCAACGATTGCTTTCCTCTGTCATTGACCTTCGTAAATTCGACTGTCAGAGCACTATCGAAAGGACGTTCGAAGAGAATGTAATCCACGAGCCAATTCTCGCCAGTGAAACGATACAATATTAGCTATCTGAAAAAATATGGCTACCATGTTGGCGAGAGGTGTGCTCCTTTTACGAAGGGATTGTCTAACATACGCAGTCGGGCAAAAAGGAAATTTGAAGTGGACTTTCACTCTCCTTCGTTCACATCGCCGAAAATTTGTAACATGTTCCAACACCGGAAACGAGGAAAATGGGCGCTGCAGAAAAAACCAGCGAAAGGTGCAATGATGATCACGGTAATTACAAGAATGTAAAAGGAGGAACTGCGGAATTGTAACGCGCAGGGAAGAGAAGCAAAAGACTCGCACATTTCTACGTCTAATTTCATAAAAATGCGGTAAATAGTTTTTTGCGGAGAAATCTGAGCGGGATTCGTCAAACTGGGCGCTGATGGTCGCCGTGCTAGAAAAAGTAGAGAAACGATGCAAAAAGTGGTCAGGAAGAAAGTTTAAGCGACTAAGAAACGAACGACGACAGATTCTCTCGACGAGTCTCGACCAATCGCAAACTTTAATCCTGTCCTCCAAATGAAATACAAACGATGTTATCGGAAAACTCTGTTCCTCGAGGATCTTAATTACGTTCGATTTCTGTTTATTTTACGAGTTCGAGAAACGGATTGAATTATCCGGAAAGAAGCGTTAGATTCTATTGCCTTAGTCTCACCTTAGACAAAAGTGCTCTTGTAGTTATTTTATAAAACAAGTGCTTAAATTTACAAATTTAAAGTAAATTGTTCACCCAATGAGGACCCTTACCCTAGACAAAAATCCTAGTCAAGATCGTTTTAAACGGTGTCCTCAATTGGAAAGGTATTTTCTAGATTTCCTCGTTGGTCAAGCCAACGAATCGTTTCGATTTGCGGTTTTTCAGCGATCAAAGGGAGACACGATCTCGAGTACTAAACGCTTCCCCAGGAAGAACGATATCATCGCGAAAACAATTTGAGCAAAGAACGTTAATGGCGTAGCTTGTTCGCCCGTGGGAAATAACCAAACGTTCTTCTCCGGATACACGCTGCTATCGATAGGAACGAGCTTCCAGAAAGAACAATAGGAAAAAAGAAATAGTAAAGACGGAGGTAAATGCCTTCAGCCGCAAAAGGTGAACGTACCGAAGGGATCAAACACGTTGAAACAAATCGTGAAGCATTTATAATCCTAGCCGTTGATTAATATGAGCAGCTAAAATTGATGGAACTACTTTCTTTCCGGGTCAGAGGTTTGCTTTTTTTCAGACTCAAAATGGCGAACAAAGGAGATCGGATGTTCTGGAATCGCGATTGAACTTTGAACGCCAAGTTTCTAACGACTTGACTCTTTAACCTGACAAGCATCGCGTGCCAATAAGTATCTCTAGTTTCTTTTACAATTCCATTGTTCTAGCAAGGGTTAAACAAGTTCGATGCGAAATCTTCGAATTTTGGAATATTCAGAGAAGTTTGTGGTCGCATCAAAATTCCGGATAAACTTTCTACCATGAAACAGACGGATTCTCGTCCAAAGCTATTACCATATTACATATTATCTGTATTCGCGTTCGCATTAAATTCCTGCCGTAGTTGCATTTAACTTCTCCACTCCCGTGTCCCAGTCGCCCCAAGGCATCAGGGATTAATATACGCGTTAGCAAATAAACCACATTGCATTCTGATATTATCTCGACCACGAGATAACGTCACGTAATTAAAATTTGAATCAAGACCGAAACATATACGAGGAACGTTTTTGATACACACGTTAATTGTTTATGTAGGTCGTGAGCGTAAAGCACGAATTGTGCAGATCGTGTACTTCCTACTCTCACCATTTGTCTATTTGGCAAACTAGAAGCTCGCTTTTACAGGAACAAAGATCCCCGTGCCCGATCAGTTTTTCATAAAAGTTCTTTCTCGAATGCGAGTCGACTTTCATTCCGTCACTCCCGAAACTACGAATGTATCCACGCTTGAGAGCACTCTACGCCTTCACTTCCGGTAGTCTCGAGATCTGCCCAGCGACCACGTTCTTTTACCGTTCTGAAAGAAATCGGAACGGTCACCAGTCGAAAATCTGAATATAATTTATGCGCATGATTAGTGCTTAATTCCACTTGATTATTTCGAACATTCCGTTCTTGAATTCACCACTCAGTCGTCATGCAATCGAATCGTCCATAGAAATTTTCGCAACCGCAGTTCGCTTCCGGCAAATGGAGCTATCGCAAATTTGCGGTTAACTCTCCAGGCGCTTTTGATCTTCCGCTCTTACCGCGATTTTGAGTTACCACTCGAACTACGAGGTTTTATCGGTAGATGATTTCATGTAAATACAAATTTTTCCCAAAGCAAATTTTCAGATTTTCAAATTTTAAAGTTCTGAATTTCCACTTCCTTGAATCCCCATATTTCTAAATTTTCAGGTTATCTCTATTTTCCAATTTCCGAATCTTTAAATCTTCTATTCCCAAAATTCCATATCAAATTCTCAAATATTCGTACCACTTACGATACATAACGAGAGTAAATATAATTTTTTGTGCATCACGACTTCTAAAATATTCGACATGAATGTGTCAGTAACGTTAAAAACATAATTTTATGATCACCTTTCACAAGTAATATACTTAAATATATGTAAAACGTCAAGTATACATGTAAAACGGTGTTTTTAAACGAGCGCGTTGCATACTTTCATTCAAGACCAACACGATCTATTTAGAAAGAGCGTGTTATCCAAAACGACGAGATACTACCATGTTACTTCCCGTGTCCGCGAGCACGCGTAACCTCGACTTCCGGAACACCATAGACGGAGATCGGTTCAATGTACCGCGTGAAAAATGAAACGGGATCCTTTCATATTCATCGACAGTATATAGTTCGTCCAAAGGTTGATCGACGGTGAGACGGTGTTTGATATATCCTGGAAAGGGTCGGTACTATAGCACGAAGAAGCAGTGAAAGGTGGTGGAATCCATGTTAGTATATAAGCTCGTTGTTCCAGTGCCACAGACACTCAACGCTCGATTCTTGTCCCTGCACAATTAAACACCCCCACCAAGGAGATCTGCAACAATGAATCAAATTGTAAGATGGGTTCTGCTATTTCGGAAATCGGATGATCGTGCTACAGTGATTTCGTGAACACGTTCCGTGAAATTATGGCGAACGTTTGAAAGACTATACCGCAGTCGTTGCAGATAAAGCTATTACGTGATACCGAACGTGTTAAACGGGATTTATGCTAAATTGATATTGATGCTAATTACTCAATATTTGATAAAACGAGTACGTATTGGGGTAATTAATGGTAAACATTTTCAGATCCTCTTGATCGGGTTCGCCGTGTTCTTCGGAACGGTTTCAGCGGGTCACTACGACGAAGACCACGGAAGCAGCACCTACGAGGAAAAGTCGAAGCCAGTGGAGATACCAATTTATAAAAAATATGGTAACTATCTCCTAACCTTTTAGAGTACATTTCAGAGTACGTTTTAATGTTCTATATCTTTCCAGCTATTCCGATTCCTCACCCGGTACCCGTCGAAGTTCCTCAGAGGATAGAGATCCCGATTCCCCAGCCTCAGCATGTCCCCATCGAGATCCCCCACCCCTACCCGGTCGAAGTCGTCAAACACGTCGAAATCCCTGTCGAGAAACCGGAACCAGTCGTCGTTGAGAAACATGTAAGTACAAATATATTTATATAAATGTTCGATGTGCTATGAACACGTGTTTCTGCAGGTACCTTTCGTGGTGGAGAAGCCATACCCGGTCTACGTGGAGAAGAAGTTCCCTATTCCGGTGGCAAAGCCTTATCCGGTCCATGTACCCATCTACAAGCACGTTTTCCACTACACCTCGAAGGGCAAAGGATGGCATTAAGCTGGCTACACACTTTGGAATTGATCCCTGGAATCCAAAATTGCTTCAATTCATCGAGCACCTTGTTCATCGTTACAACTCCAAAAGAGATCCTCGTCTCGATAACGTCCTGGTTGACGCCGATGTTGCCCGTCTTTTTTGTTACGGATTTTATACACTTGTTACGTTTTCCCTTTTCTACTGACACTACGTTTTTGTTAATAAACGATATTTAAAGACTACTGTGTTGTATCGTTACGCCGTGGGGATTCGCGTGCACGAATTCAATTAAAGTTGCGGAAGCTCAAGGATCCGTATGATCATACATTGTTTGAAAGTCCTTTCCAGTCGTAGAGAGGATAAAAAATCTGAGAGTTATAAAAACATGACATCCTTTTCTAGAAGTTCTGAATAGTGCCCTCAGTGACCTCAAACATGACAGACCTTTTTACCTCAAAAACTTGTGATTGTCAAAAATTCATTTTCACGAGTTTTTGCGTATCTTTTCCTCATTATAAGTAACTCTTCCTGTCTCATCAACGAACGGAAGGAAACGTAATCCCTCCATTTCCTGTCATCGACTGTTACAAATCGGCTAAACGCGGACCAGTTGCCGACAAGGAATTCTGCGCGATCTTGATTCGCCATAATGAGCCTAACGGCCTAACAACAGACACGTTCCTATATCGACGCGCGAAACCACTTTTACTCGGGAGATACACTTTCACTGTTCCGCTCGTTGATACAGAGAGTATCGTATACGATTCGAATCTTCCGAGCGCAGACTTCTCTTTCTTCTACGACCACACCCCTATTACTATATCTTTCTTTCATGACATTCTATATTGAACGCGAGCATTTTTCTCCGCGTCCACGTTCCGCTACAACTGGAAGCGTACACGCTCGCAGACGATACAAGAAACTCTCTATAGCTTAAACTCTCTCCTGAAAACGAGAGGAAGTACGAGAATATCCGTTCGAAAGTTTGATTCACGTACGACCAGATGATCGATGGAAATCCAACACCCCGTATAATTATACTCCGCAGTCGTAAATGTGGTATTAGGGTCGTGAATCGTGTTTCGAAAACCGCTCGCATAATGATTCCGAAGAGAACGTGCCTCGAGGGGCAAAAAATTTGAATAATGCAAATTCAACAGAAATCAACTGCAAAAGTTACGAATTTACCAACACGATAATCAACATTTGACATTTTGAGATCCATTTTATTTGGATTCGTGTAGTAACGCTTCGCACCCTCTGTGCGAAATTTACCATGAAAGCGGAGGATCTTCAGAATCGCGTGTTAACGCGATAGACACGGTTGAACTTGTGTTCCGAGCTGGCTGACAGTAGTTTACAAATTGTTAGGTACGCGAACTAGACCACGACCACGTTTACTTCGCTTCACCGAGCTCATTCTCAATGATCTACGGTGGCGGCTGCGTCGCGCGTTGTTCGTGCCTTGTCGAAAATGTGTTTATCCTGTAACGCGACAGTAAACAGGGCGGATAAAAGTACAATTACTCAATCGTTCGGTAATTGAGAGACTTCCTTTCGCCGCCATTCGCTAACTCTGTATCATTCTATATGGTGAGAATCGAAAGCGATCTGTATTTGGTATCCGTGGGAGCGGTGCGTTTCTAAAATATTTTTTCGTCCGTAATTATGAGAGTCGAGCTATCAAAAATCTTTGCATTCGAAAACTCTTGGCTTATTCCAAAAACTAAACGATACGCAAACTTGTAAAAAAATATTTTTTAGAAATACGAAATTCTCAGCTATTATATATAGGCAACTAATTTTTTACCGAAGTAGACCATAGTGGAAGGTCTGATTTTGTACGAGTTTCACGAGATACGGAAGAATGAAATATGCAAAAATGTGAAAGATGTAAAAGAGCGAATCAGGAAGAGCGAAGATTCGCATCCACAGATATCTACGAACAATCATAGAGCGATCGTGCACGCGCACAGATAAACGACCAGAAAGAGTAAATGTGACGCAGAGAAGGGAGAAAGTGACGTTGGTATATAAACACTTGGCCGTGACTTTGAAAGTATCAAAGAGATTGTGGCCAGTTAACACTGCAGATTGCGTGCACAGTGCAGAACCATGAGGATTTTAGTAAGTCTATACCTTTGTTTTCGTGGAAAGATTTTCCTTCGATTAACATTAACTTATGGCTAGATACTGACCGCTTTGGTGACGATGGTGTGCGCCTCCTACGAAGAGGACCATGGAGGATCCACTTATCACGAGACGTCGAAACCCGTGGAGATTCCGATTTACAAAAAATACGCCATACCGATTCCTCACCCGGTTCCAGTGCCGGTCCCACAGCACATCAAAGTACCAATCCCGCAGCCGTATCAGGTCGAGGTACCAGTTCCACATCCAGTGCCCGTGGAAGTAGTGAAACACGTTGAGATTCCTGTGGAGAAGCCCGAGCCCTATTTGGTGGAGAAAAAGGTACTCGCCTGTAGTGAACTTAACTTATAGAAAATGAAATTATGTCGCAACCGTTTATGGACTGCAATAGTGCTGTGTCTCTGACATTTAGAGATATAATTCTTCAGATTTAGGAGTTAAAATTCTTTAACAGTTAAACTTTGACTTTTATTACGAAACGTGTTCTTCGGTAAATATTGCTATTATGTACGAAACAGTATTCAGAGTGGGAAAGTTTGGACGTTTCGTATAAATTTAGGATGTTACGCTAGCTCTCACGCATATAATATACATTAATCTCTCGCAGGTACCGTACGTGGTGGAGAAGCCATATGCAGTGACGGTGGAAAAACACTTCCCAGTGCCCATACCAAAACCGTATCCTGTGCACGTACCTGTCTACAAGCACGTGTTCCATCACCAGAGCAAAGGACACGGTTGGAAGCACTGATCCTGGATGTCGCTGACATGTCAAACTCGAGTCGTTCAACCAAATATGTAGTCGAAATCCCATGTTTCTAAGTTCTTGTACATAGCCCACTGTTGTAATGTATTGTTGCTCAAATAAATTGTTTTTGTTTTTATAACAATTACGATTCAATTCCCTTCCTTCTTCAATCGGATAGCCAGAATGTTTGGAAGGTTTTGAAAGTTTCTTTCAGTGGCGTGCCAGTCGCTTTTTCTCTGAATCAACGTATTTCTTAATTAGGTCAACTTGACCAGATTGGATCCCGTCAATCCGCATACTTCAACAGTTTTCTCCATCTAATTGCTGGTCGACACCGTAATAAAACAATTACTTCGCCACCCGGAGAAAACGACAATCTTCGATAAGGGATAACGAGTGACTTTTACTACCTTTAATTCCTTTCGTAGGGTAATTGTCGAAACTCGGGTAGTGTAAATGGCTGTACATTGTCAGACTTCCCGTTTCAATTTACAGTTTAACTCGATAATTATTTTAAAATTCGAAATACAAAAATAAACGAAGGGTGAAACAAAATCAGGTTAATGTAGGTCAGCATCTCCACACCACCGCATCACCATAATAATTTTTGCCTAATTTTTTTCTATCAGCAGCCAAGTTATTCTGGTGACTCTGTATATCTTAATGAAAGCAGTTTAAATAAATTTTGATTTAAAACAAGAAAAAATGATTTGGACTTGGAGATAAAAATTTATCTACTTGGATCGATCCTAAAATGGCGGGAGCGGCGAAGGAGATATAAATCAGATAAAACGGCAGTAAATATTTCTAAGCGTGCAAACCTTTTTCTGCCTTTTTCGCGCGTTTCTGTAGGCTACACCCGAAGCGATCGGCGCGTTACGAAGCGTGCCCCGCGGTTCTGTCGGTCCAGAAACCGGCCAATGACTGGCGATCGTGTTGTAAATGACAAACGTGACTCTAACGATCACCACATAACCCACTGTACGCCCGAGGTGCAGAATTTATTCAGGAAATACCGGGGCGCGACCGCTTGCATCACACTGACCGACGACCGCTTTTTACTCCGCTTAAGGGAATCACATTCGACTTCGGCCCGTAAGAAACCTGCCCCGTTTAAGTGGAGCAAAAGTTTATAAAACCGACGGCCACGCACGACACGCTTCTAGTTTCGCCAGGGACATTAGATCCAGAAGTTCGCGGGGAAGTTTAAGACGAGCCGAAATCATGTTCAGGTTACTGGTAAGCCGATCATTCAAATATTCTCCTCTCGAAAGATTTGTCACGCTTTAATCACAAAGTGATCTTGTAACTAGAAAAATTGTCCTGATGCTTGGAAATATAATTAGTGTTCTAAATTAGAAAATTACGCGAATTAGTCCGTGTTAATCCCAGTGAAAACATCGAAAGTCTTCGTTCATTTTGTCTTTCCCTGCAGATACCGTGTTTGATATGGCTGTCAAGCGTCCGTTCGGAGACCGCGATGAACATGCACATGCCGGACGGCATGATGGAAGACAAAACGTCGATGGAGGCCTGGATGAAGCCGAAGAGGGAATCCTACCATAATCCATGCCCTCCGGTTTACTCTCACCCGATCTCGTATTCACCGCCGCCACAAATTTTCGTGAAACCAGCGATTCAATACGTCCCTAAGCCGATGATCACCTACGTGAAGCCAGCGCCGCCTCAGGTCATTTTGAAGCCGACGCCGGCACCCGTAATCGTGAAACCGGTGGTTCAATCCAAAGTGGTTTATCCGATCTATCAGAAGCCGATGGTGTCCTACGCTCCGATTTACCATAAGCCCATGTATTACGCACCCATAGTGCAAAAGCTGATGTACGAGTCACCCAAGGTGTACTTGAAGAAGTACGACGTGCAACCCATCGTTCATAAGCCTCAAATTTCGTACTCGATTCAGTACCAACAACCGAAGGTCGTACAGGTACAACCGCAGCAGTACAGCTTCGTGAAGATAGCCCAACCTGTTCATCCTCAGCCCGCTTTCCAATCGATCGTAAAACCGTATTGTCCATAAAGTAATAGACGCGTTGACGTTGCAAAGTCGATCGGTCAAATGTTTTCAGCAAGTGTGTCCCCGCGAAGTTTTATCGCGCGAATCGATTCACGATTGCCTTAACCCGAGGATAGTAATCGAGCTGTAATTTAGCAAAGTTTCCATGTCACAGATTGTACAATAAAAAACGAAGGAAGTATCAATTTCGTTGTTCAGTGTGCACACCCTTTCCATCCTCCTCGACTTTCCTTCCCGTGGCGATTTTCGTAATCGCGCGCTCCAACGCGAAACGTAAAGCCGTTAGCGGGACGACGATGAGAATGGAACTCGTTAAAAGCTTAGACCGAGGAATGCTTTGAGAACGCAAAGTTTCGATAGCCTGCTAATTTTCGTCAAACTTTCCCCGAAGCTTTTCATCCGCCGGAACAATCAGACTAGCGGGAGTTTCATAACAGACCGACATCCTTCCTACAACAAGAGATTACGAAGCTGCGGTCATCTCCCGTCCTGAGATTGCCTTTCTCCACCTCTTAATCTCTCAACCTATGGAAACTCATTTCCTAGCCAAAGTTTTCTCGATTGTTCCTCAAAACTGAATCGCATTAACGCTGCTATTAAACTCGCGTGCTTCGGACTGCTGAGTCCCGCTTTTACCTCTCGATTTTCTTTTCTTTTGAGATTTAAAAATTTTGTGAACCACCAAAATATTGTACGAATTTGTTAAACTTGTCCAAAATACGCACTTCTGTGCACGACAGGTTCCGCCATTTTGTCTCCTTTCATCAGATTACGTCAGATCGACGCGAAGCAACTCTATGTAAGGAATTAATTACGATCCGGTCGCGGTGAGTTTTCCAACCGATTCCCGATTATTTCGAGGAATCGTTTCGTCACTGTCTCGCAACACGATTACGTAAGACGCGGCAATGAAACGAACCGCTACGCAATTTTGCAACCACCGTCAGGGGTGTAATCTTCTTCTCTCGGATCCTCGCTTTCGAAACTTTCGGGTATAAAAACAAATGTATGCGGGTGTACTTAGTACAAACTTGGTAAGAACTTGGAAGTCGCTCCTAGCCTCCGTTATGAGATATTACGTGAGTTTTCTTGTGTACGGTTAAGTGGACGGATTATTAGAAACGTGGTGTTTTTAGTTGCTGTTTTTGGTCGCCCTCGTCTGCGAGGGGGCGAGGATACCTAGAATTACGGATTCGTATGGTCCTGGATTCCAAGGCTTCCATGGACACGGTGCTCCTTATCAACACGGACACGCGAATAATTATCCTGCAGCACCATTTTCCGGGGGATATAGGCCTTATGGGAACTTGGATGTAGGAAACGATTACTATGGCGGGCAGCATTCCATCGGTGGTCACTCTGCAGACCATTTTTCAGGAGGTAATTAACGAGTTACTGGAAAAGTATTACGTCACAGGAGAAATAGGAAATTCTACGTTGATTAATCTAATCCCACAATTAGTGTTATCAAGTGTTTTCGTAACAAAATGAGAAATCGTTCAACGATTCGATAGTAAGTTGACCATTAACGAAAGAATCTCTCTTTTTCAGTTCCGTTTAACGTCGCGGGAAATCATGGAGGATTCAATTCGCCTGCATCTGCATCTCGAAACTACGAACGCTTCAACCATGCGCCCGATTACGATTATCATTTGTAGGAATCTGAAACTTTAATAAGAGTTGCGTGCAAGGATTCTTCCTTCACGGATAACTTCGAAGAAACGACGATGATCGAGCTAGCAATTCCTTTATTTCTCCTTACTCCTTTATATTCAATATAGATAATATGTAATATAGATTAATATAATAATTTGTGTAAATAACATTGTTAGAATGAAAACAACGACGTGGTGATCATTAATGCTAGGCTCTCCATTTTGCTCGGTTCTTGTTCTTATGTACAACGGTATCTTTGGCTCTCGACGCTACTTTTGGACCATTCTCGCGAGAGTACTCGAAGAAGGAAGAAACGGCCGCGAGTACTCGCTCGAACACGCGTCGTACACGACTCAGCCCGTGACAATCTAATCGACACGCAACTATTGACTGTTTTCGACCATAGAAGCATCGTTTTTTTTTCTTTCGTAGCGAAGGAATCGGCGACGGTAAATTCCATTTGGCGTTAGGCATAAAACACACGAATACACGCTCGCAATCTCGCTCACGCACGCAGAACGATAGAATTCGGTAATAGCGTTAACGATCGAAAAATATTGAAATCGATGAATCACGCGGCACGCTGGATCCGCGGAATTCACGCTTCTCATTTACCTATACACGCTATCCTAAGATGTTTCCGAGCAAACTTCGTCGGTGGAAATAAGAAAACAAACGTCGCGTGAAACTTCGCAGACTTGCAACCGCTCGAAAATAAGACAAAATCGTCCTCCACGATACCGTCGCGATAATATTTTAGGCAAACGCGAAAACGTAGAAAACAATAGGCGTAGCTGTGTATTCAAATTTGGCTAAATCATTGCGTTTGTCGGAAAATCCATCGCGTCGTTCGTGGAATACAACTCTGTCGAACATTTTCACATTCAATATTTTCGAAATTGAGTTCCGAGTCGGCAAAGTTTCATCGACACCTTTTTATTTGTCGTAACTGTTTAATCTTCGATCTACATTCGTACATTTTTCTCTCATTTCTATTCGTGATGACGAAGTTTGGCCGGATAATCCTGGGGAACCGTGTGTATATATACACATATATATGTATACGTATAATAAATATATATGCATATATATGCTTATCAATGTAAGAGTTTGACTAGATCACTTCAGTTTTTTATTGACTCCCTTATATTTAGTCTAGGTACTTGCTCGTGCGACGACGGACAGTATGGAGTTACAAGACGCTTTTATAAAAAAATATCCAGGAGAATGAACTAGAATACACGAGTAAACGCGGTTTTGTCTGTTGCTTGTTCTCGGCTCGCCGACGCGTTTTGTCGCGTGCGAACATGTCGGCGGATTCGAGAAATAGCTAACGAGGCTTGATCCCAATTCCAGTTGTAATTAACGATAGTAGTGGGTTCTGTGAATGCAGCACCTCAGTTCTTCCGGGAAAACTTCAAGGTCACGGAAAGTGCCGACTACTTCCCGTCGACCATCACACGTAGAATTCGGTTTTAGGGCCCAATTCGTACTCCATTTCCTCGTTTTTGTACATATCCATAATCTGCAAAGAAAATTATAAACGAGCCATGGTAATTACATTTATTTAATTTAACCAATTTATTGCTTAAAAATTTCGATTCATTTATTTCTCCGTTCGAAAGCAGCTGCAATACCATTCTTTCTTTACAAAAAAGGGGATGTCTTTTACCGCGTTCATGTCTTTTTGCAATTCCTCCAGTTGCTTCTCGTGAATCACCTTCAGCTTCTCTTTCTCCCTGTTCTGAATCAATTGCGCGATCCTCCTCTCTTCCATGAACTTCTTCGTGTTGTTCTGCTGCTTCTCCCTCAATCTACCTTCCTTGATTCCTCGAGTCTTCAGGGTCTTGTCGTTCATCACCTCTCTCATGCTCTCCACGGACAGTCTCGCTTGTCTGGCATTCATCTCCTTGATCTCACGCTCGTGTCTCGCCGTCAGCTGTTTTTGCTGAGACAGCTGAGTAGCCACGCACAATTTCCGCAGGCTGTTTCTTCGCTCTTCAAGGTGAGAACGCACTAGTTCCCGTTCTTCTCGTCGCTGTCGGTCCGCCAAACGTGACCATTGAACCGTTTGTTCGGAAACTGCACGACGAACAGTTGGGTCTCTTGAAAGTTCCGCTTTGCTGTCCAAACAATCGATGAAATAAATTAAAGGATTGTTAAGTATTCAAAGAAATTTTATCTCAGGAATTTTCTCAGAAACTTTCATCTCAGGAATGTTATTTCAACGCGTATCGCAAACAACTCTATCGAACTTAACGATTTTTCGCTGAAAGAACAGAAATAGAATCGTACTTTTTCCCCTTGATAATCTTTTCGATGGCAACGCAGTGTTGTTTCTGGACGGTAAGTTTTTCCTTCTGATGCCTCTTCTTCAGGGACTCCAGTTCCTTCTGCTGTTTCCTTAGCACCTTTTGATACCCCTTCTCCCCTCGCAACGACTCCACCGTTATGGGATCGAACTTCATTTCCTCTGCAAATATTGTATAAGCATTCATTCGTAAACATTCGTAAACATATTTCGACAGAAATGATACCTCTCGGTTTGGCCACCTCGCGATGAGCACTCATGGAATCAGGGTTCCCTTTGCTGTCGCTCTCCTCTATTCCAAGGCCGCGTATTTTGTTCTGTGACATGTTATCCGGTTTCTTGTAGGCCCGTGGTGCTGCGAGCGCGTCCATAAGTCCTAGTTCAAGATAAAAACATGAAACGTCTGAAAACGAGAGTGAAAAGTTTAAATTTTATGAATCAAAGTAACCTTCGTATCCATCTGGCACATAAATCTTGATCTCGATGTTGCAGAACAGCATAGGTAAAGACATGGGAAAGTTTGCCTCGGTTCGCAAAGATATATGCCTATATCCTGATTGCAGACCATCCAGAGGAACAATTCTCTGACCCAGCAGTTTTCCATTCGACTCGTCGTAAACCGCGAATCTCAACGCTGCCAGATCTGGCAAGACGACTTTTCGAAAGAGGAAAGGTTCTTCATTGTACACGGGGTTCAGGCCGTTCGCTGGGACTACTCTCGTCCGAAATTCTTTGCGAATCGTGTCCGTAGGCAGACCGTACATTTCCACCTCCACGTACGTTCCCACTTTCTTGTCCGACAGAAACTGACCTGCGATTACCTGTTAAAAAAGAAGAATGTCATCGCGAAATTGGGATTTTGGTTGAAAAATTGAATACGAAATGAAATACCTGAACGCTGCACTGAGTGGCGATCACGCCATCCACAGGACTCTCCGCGAAGGGATCGAAACTTCGGTCGGCCCTCCGCATAAAATCTGGCTTCAGCAAATACCCGGACGAGCCGTTGTACTCGAATTTTCCTTGGTTGAGTTGCATCGGCAGGTCCGCCGTTTGGAAATTTAACGACACCATTTGACAGCCGGCGTTCCAGAAGACCTGTTTTCGATGGATCGATCAGCGGACTAGTGTGTTCCAGCTAGATTAAACGTGAAAATTACCTGTGGCATGTAATTCGATGAGTCCGCTCGAGTACCTTTCGGGTAAATCCTGCTCATTTGCCGCTTGTTATAATTCACGAACTCGATGGCTTGCGTCTTCAGATAATTCAGGCCAGCGGTTTCCGCGAAGGAAGACATATTGTGATGAATATTTTTCTCTGTACAAAGAAACATTGCATTGTCATCCGACCGGGAAACATTCGGAAAAAAATTTCTTACGTTCCGCAACATCGAAGCCAGGAAACTTGATTGGCTGAGCGTAGTTGACCATAGACGACAGCCATGGGTGCACGTTCGTCGTGCTTCCGGTGTACGGTTGAACCACTGCCAACTCCAAAGTGTCGCCCAAACCGGCGCTAGAGCCAGACTGCTGTTGCGTAACCGTGGTCGAAGCAACGGACTCGGTCACCGAAACCTCTTCCTGAAACGGATTTGTATCGATAAGTTATTTAATTCGATTTAGGTAGGAATATTTGAAGAAGTACAAACGATACTTACAACGAGGGGTACCTTCACCGATTGTTGTTCAACGACCGCCGCCACGACCAGTGGCGCGCTGGCATCCTCCTTCACCTCGTCCTCGATCACGAACTGACCTTGCCTAAACAGTTCCAGTTCGTGCTTCTCCACTTCCGGCTTCAGTCGTTTGTTTTTTATGAGAATTTTACGCTTCAGCATGCTGGGTGGTGGTAGTGGCACCCCTGGTTCCAGCTGTTTTATCGGGACACATCATGTATTTGTTACTCGAGCCAATATCTGCTTTTACGTATATATCTTGATTTTGGAACACTCCAAGCTATTCTTAAGATAATATTGCGATAACGGAGTGGAACACTCTTGTCGATAGAAATCTGTAATTTCGATTGACGCATTTGCCCCGTTATCGGATCCGTGTTTTGCGGATGGCCGTCACGCGTATCAACAAAACGTGCTACTTTACGAGATATGTTTCTCGATACGATTAATTGCACGATCGATAACAGAACTTACAGGGTACTCCTTCAGAGGTTCTTTCAGCAAGAGGTCGCCCAAAATTTCGTCGCAATACTTTGCCAACTTGTACTGCTGTTTTTTGCTGCAGTGGTTCTCGAAGCTGAGGATCACCGGATATTCCGACGTCACGAATGCAGTGTCTCTCACTGCGTATATCACATCTTTGAACAGGATGTCCGTGCACATAGCTTTTCCGTGCGTGATTATCGGCTCCTCGTCCTCTCCCTTTCCGTCCCAGCAGTCCAACTCGACGCACCTTCAAATCTCTCGTTTAGATAAAAGAGTTTCCTTTACGAACTCAGGACCTACCTGCAACCGGCCAGCAAAACTTGTCTGTACATCTCGACGCTGCTCTTGCCACCGAATTGCCGGCCACTCAGATACGTGTTGTGGCTCGAATTAATGTAATAATGAGCTAACGGTTGGTCCATGTCCATGTAGATGTCTAGTCTGTCCAAGAAAACCGGCGCGTTTTCGTCGGACATCAGGTACCTTATAAAGCCATCCTTTGTCATCGTTTCTGAAAGGATGTGATTGCTTCTGAAAGGATGCCGTTTCGAAGATACAAACTAATTCACTTAGGCGATGGTACAAGTACGATCACGTATCTCGAAGAGAACATATGCAAATACTGTTAAAATTATATTAACGATACGAAGTATCAAAGGTATGAGATGAATCCCTAATGTTAGACATGATACGCGTAAAATCTTACTTTGATTTCGTGCCGTTTCATTCTGCTCGTAATCTTTGATGATTTCCAACGCCCTCTTCTCGTCGTACAGCGGATACAGAATCTCGTTCAGCGTCGGATCGCGTTGTTTCTCATTCAAGAACATGACCAGTTGTTCGAGATTGATCGTGTTCGCCTTACCCTGGGTGCTGGAACGTTCAGAGCAAACAAACGTTCCTTTCCACGTTTATTGACGGATCGATCGATTAGCGCTCGTTAAACGTACGTTTCCTGTACTCACATGGATTGAAACAGTTCCTCTATGTCGTTTCTGGGACAGATTTTGTGATAGAGCGCGTAGAACGCGTCGAACGTGAAGTCGTCCGGCTCGATGACGTCGTTCTGCAATTTTCGTTCGGAACGTCGATCATGTACGACACTTTCGGATTTTCATTAATTACCTTTCCGCTGGGTAGGCCCAAATCGGCGAGGCACTGATAGACGAGCTTCTCCGTTTTCCCGGACGCGAAAGTCCTCGCGACCACTTTCACCGGAACTTTTCCATTCGGATCGACCAGCATTCTCAGCCGCATCCAACTGGAACACGCCACCTTTTATCTCGCGGTTGTAAAAAGATAACTTTCGTGTATAAGTTTTCCGTGCGCGTAGCAAAACACGATACTTATTTTCCATCGCGGAAAAGAAGAAGCAAAAAAAAAAACGATCTTGTTTGCTTTCTCTGGTGAAACGCGAGTCCCATCGAGTCACGCTCGCTTTTAAACGAGCGGACGAAACTGGGAAAAGACGTCGTCGACGTTGGAGTACGTTTCCGCTTAATTATTTCACGACGATTCGCGTAAGCATTAGTGGCGGCGTAGGTGTTTGATGTGTATTTGTGGGTGTAATTGAATTAGCAAACTCACTGTTTCTTCAAGCACGTAAGAGGGCAAACGTTGTTGGCTTTCACGTTGTGCGTAATCGACCGTACGCCATCCAGCCATACCTGTCGTGGGACACGACAAACACGTGGACTTAGTGATCGTCGTTAATAATTACTCGATCGATTAGGAAAATTCCTCTGTCGATCGGTGGAAAATGCATTCGTGCTGATCGGACGCAAAATGAAATGGACGTCACAATAGCAGTAATTTAGTTGTTCAATTCAGTAATTTTTGGGACCATCAAAATTATACGAAAGAGCAAATTTACCTTGGCCGTTGTTGGATCCGGACAAACGACGTGCTGGTAATTAATATTGGTGTAATCTACGCCCGAGCAGATGGTTAAACTTTTCTGGTCTAATTGCTCGCCGTGCTTCGTCAGCAGCTTGTCGTACAGCTTCGGGTCCTGAATTAAACAAAATAGTTTTACCGATTCGTTTGCGAAATTCGTCGCGCAATTTACGTTAATCGAATTCTTACGTGGGAAATAGATCGAATTCTAGCAATTAACTCGCGATTGTTACGATTTCGAAACTTTTACAACGCGAGTTAACAAGTTTCAAAGCTGAATATTTCATCGAAAAGTGCAACGCGTTCAAGGTGTGTCGTCACCAGCCGATACGCAGGTCTTACCTTTGGTAGCCCACCGGCGCGTATGTCGCTCACTTGACACAGTTCAATCACGTCCCCGTCCTATCCGAACAAAAGAATACAAGAAGAAAGAGCAAACGTAATAAAATAGCATTGTCTTCGATAAGACCTAACCTACGAGATATCGTCTTTCTTTGAAAGAACAAAAGGGTAGCCATAGACAAAAGGTAGACACTCACTTTTCCTTCGCTTTGCCAGTAGATGAAGAAACCATACTCATCGACCTTGAACATGCAATTCAGTTCGAGGTCCGTATTGTCCTTCTCCTCTAACCAACGATCGAACATGCATCCTTGACGTAGCGCTAACGGTACCTCGATCTGCCAATTGAACTCGAACCTCTTCGTCATCTTCTTGATTTTTTTCTCCTATTTGTCCGTGTCGAGCAGCGTACGCGTCGTACGTCGTCGGGTTCCTGTCAGTTTTTTCAAGGCTTTCGATAAATGCCGCCTAAACATCGTCCGTGACACGAATCTTCGCTTTTCATATTACGTTTTCAAATCTACGTGACTGGCATCAAGCTTTCGTTTGTTTACAACTTTCTGGGGAACGTCTAATGATTTCTACGTTCGAAACGACCATGAATTTTTTGACGATATTATGTCAGGTGGATCAGTTTGGAAATTTTTACATTTGGATCAGACAGTCCAAGACTTTGGATCAGTATTTGGAAATTATTAAATTGGAAAGGCTTTGGATATTTCAGAGTGACGTTTATATCTATTAAAGCTTCGCTTCAGAAATAGATAAGTCGTAAAACGCGTGACTCATTAACTTTCACGATTCTTAAAATTCTAAGGAAACGCCAGAAAGTTTAATTGCAGTATAAGAAGTCGTTTTTATAGCGTTGCCTCGTTACCGATTCCAATATCGTTTGCCGAGATTACGAAAGTTGGCCGCGAACTACGAACACGAAACGATCCACGCGGTTACCGTTTGATGTCCCACGTTTATTTGAAACGAGCACCATTACGTGTCGAGCGCTAATCGATACGCGGTTCGATTAACTCGAGCGTAGACCGTCCTTTAATCGTATTCTCTCAACCTCAATTGCGTATTAACCTCCGAGAGAACGAAGTACATGCTCTGGCCTCTTTTACCTGCATCGGAATTCAATTAAACGTTAATCTCGTTAAATTGTAGCCTCTGTTCGCGATACGTGCAACGCTAACTGGCTTTCCAAAGGCGACACCCTCTCGCTGAAGAATCAACCCTTTTACGGCGCTTCGCCCTTCTCGATCGAGCGTTAACGCGAAGCATCAAAAATCACGGTGCTTTTGGCACAAACTCGGTTTTCGAGAAGACGCTCGAAGAATTTATCAGAAAAGTCGGAAGTGTAACGCTGCAGTGTTCAAAAATGAAGCTTTTACGACCACGAATCGGGTTATATCGCTTCATCGAGAAGCTTTCTGTTTTTTCGAACGATCGATATTGTATCAAAGCACAAAGGATTTACTGGCATCGTTGCACTGATTGACCTTTATTCTAGCTACAAAGTAGGACGTACCATAAACAGAAACGGCTAGGTGAAAATAGAATAGTGCTAGAACATTTCTCCTGCATCGTCGAATAAATCGCATACTTTTTTCTCGCCGAAGCATTTGCCTTTTGCGTGATATTTTACGACCCTGGCAACGTCTTCCGCTATTGTCTGCTTGAAAACCATCACTCGAATAGCACGGATACTATGTCGTACCTCAATTCTGGACAGTTAATTAATTTTCTGCCGAGACTGCCATTTGCTAATTGAAATATGACATGATCATGGACGGACGAAAGAAACGTACAATTTTCGATGGATGATAGAGTGTCACGTTTCGTGAATGTCGCAAAACAAAGATCGACTTACGACGTTAAGAGCGTTTCTTCCTGGCTGGCTTGCACATCTTAGTTCCTCGCTGCACCTACGACAGGAAAGATCGAATAAAGTTTATAAATGCAGCTTCTTTCTCTCTCCGTTTCAAGGTCTTCGATTCTATGTATAGTAAACGATATACAAATTGGAATCACTGAACTTTATAGACCAATCTTTGTGCAAATATTTCAACCAGCTGTCAAACAACGTTCCCTTGTAACCGTTATCCGCTTCCGGTCAGCAAAAATTTGTACGTTTCGATTTTCGATTTGAATCGAGTCTGTTTGATATTCAAGTTCGTTAGCGATCAGAAAGTTCAAACGACACGCAGACTGCCAGGGTGAAAATAGACATGCGCTGTAACACGTAATTATAACTCCAATCGTTTAATTTGTTATTTTACGATTTTCTTCGAATTAGATTGGAAATGCGATAGTCACGATCATTAAGGAAACCGATATAATTTCTGTGGATTTTATAAGCTATCCAATTAGCAATCAACGTGTCTCGGTCGACTTCCGGTCGCTAATTGCTTACATTCTTCTTTTATAATAACAAATTATACATACACGTGTCACGACCCAATTTAGTTCGTGGAATAATCAGATAACTTGGAAAAAACTACGTATTTCTCTTTCCTTTTCCTTGTCCACTCGTGACTTGCTTAATTTCCTACAATGTATCGCGTCGTTGAAAACATACGTGTTGATAGATGAACGAAGAGCGCGAGACTAGTGAAATGCAATTAATTGAACGCTTATCGTTCGCGTAACGCTGACCATTATTCAGTAACTGGATTTATCATTCTCGAGCGAGAAAGGTCGAGCACCTATCAGCGTCACTATCGTCCACGGATATCCCGTTCTTATCGTAAGTTATCTTAATTGACGCAGAAGGAAGTTTCGCAAAAATCCACCAATCACGTGCAAACCGTGCGTACAAATAGCTCGACGTACAAAAGCGTTTTTGTGAACGTCTGCTCATTGTTTCTCGACACGCGGCTCAACCGGTTATAAACGGGACTTCAATCTTTTCGTGGAACCAACAATGACCATGAACATCGAGAGGAACCGGTGTACCTACAGAAACGGAACAAACGTTGCGAAGCACGAGAGAAAACAAAAGCGAAGAAAGTTGGAGGCAAGGGGAATAAGGTCGGGGAGAGAAATGTAACGAAAGAACTGGCAGACACGTAGATATTTTCGGATTGCTCGAGTTCCGAACTTTTCGGAACGTTCCCCAGCGTGCTTTCAATCAGAGTGAAAGCGCTGAATTCGATCATAAATATCCAGGGGAAGGTTAAGCTTCTTTCCCGAACTTCATAAATCTTCTGATACTCTTCTTTGAAATATTATCAGCCGGGTCAAATATTATGGATAGTTTATATACAGGCTATTCCACTTAAGTACATAAAAATTATTTTTTTACGACGGAGTGACCTTGGACACCTTATTGTCACTGAACATCCTGAAATCGTGTAGACTACGTTATTAAATATGTAAATCGATAAAAGTTCGACTTTTGTACCGCGTTAAAAGGCATAGACGAAGGGTCAATTTACCCGTCCGATCGCGGAAAGGGAGAAATTCAATAAAGCCGTTAATTCGTTCCGGGGTCTCGCAGTTTTATAGGCGTCCATGGCGATCGAATTGACTGAAATAGCGGGGGTTTTGTTCGTACCGTTGTTCTCGTGTCCCATAGCTCTGTGTGAATGGCGTACACAGAGACAGCGCGTAAACACGGGAGCGCTACGAAAATAATGTGGGAGAGTTGCTGGTGCCGGTGCTTCTTCCCTGGCACGATAAAAACGTTTCTGGCGCCTGACGGTAAACGAATTCTTCGGAAGCGGCCTAACGTTACGTCGTGTGTGCTCGCGTGTGTGCACCAGCACACGCGGCCGTGGAACCTACTTAATGGCGAGCGTGGAACACAAGTATTTCGGTCATGAAAGCGGAAGAACGTCGGGATGCCGTAATATCGTCTGGTTCTGTTGATAATCTACGGAATCCGCCCGACCACTGACTGCTCGTAAACTTCACGACTTTCCCGTACAATCTTGCTGCCGCTGCCTTTTCTCTTTATGGATGTTCGAGTTCATGAACTTCAATTGAAACTGGATACTTGAGAATTCAATCACTTCGGTACTTGGAGACTCTCTTTAAGTATAACGAATTTTACAGTCATTTCAGAAGAATCGTCACATGTATATCGAAGAGAACATGTACGACGTGTGGGTTATTATCTGACATTAAAGCAAGAGGAAATTCGCGACATAATTCAACCCGGTAATAATCTTGATAATTCAGTTGGTCTTACTACCTACGTCTACTTCTACTACGGAATAGCTGTGCAACCCTTGAAACTCTGATCAGAATTTTCCGCTATTGTTCTTCGGGAAGTATCTGACGAGTAAGCGGGAAGTTTTAAATAACCAATGCGTCTCGTTCCACCGTGAAACGAGTTGCGTAGCTTATGCAATAGCACGTAACCCCTTTATAAGCCGCCATCGAGGGAAATGAATGAAATTATTGGAAGGCTGGCAGGAATGAATGGACGTGGCTGTTGACAAAACGTGAAAGTAAGCCGCTCGAGCAGCAGGTTATTTTTTTTAAATGCCGCATTATCCGTGAAGTAGCCATTACACGCAGCGCGAGCGAGTTAGTATACATGCACGTGCTTGTAAATACAACGCAAACATTTGCACTCTGATATCACGTAAGTGGAACGCCGTGGAACAATATTTGCACAGCCGATGAATACCGGTGTTACTTGGATTTGGAGCAACGGCGAGCTCACGGCAGAATTTCTCCGTGCGTTAGATTAATCGACGCGTGGCGATAGTTCAATTACGGGCTAACCGATCGATAATTACGTAACTTCCGGTAAAGCCTTTGAAGGACGAATTAAGCCGCCGCGACATTGACCGCTCAATCGCTCAATAACGCTTCGCGGCCGCTTTAAGAAGAATGGAAATAAATGAGGGTCATGACCCGTGTTCCGCGACCGCGGTTCGCGCAATCTTCTCCACGACAAGAGGTTATTCGTTCTTGCGGGTCGAGTGAACTCGAGATACAATTTCCATTTCGCTTCTTTTAATCTGGATCGATTCCCTTAGAATCACTGAATGCTCTCAACTTGTACACCTATTAACCCATTTTTCTGTTCTAAGTTTGAGCTAATTCAAATGTGTTTGCTTTTTAATTCGGACACGAGCAACGCGATACTTCGTCGTTAATCAGAACTTGGAGATCCGACGCAATTACCAGCGAACACTTGTGCAAATATCGAGCATTGGTCACCGTGGGGTGCCGATAATGGCCGGTAGTCGCGTTTCCACGCGTCTAACGAGCCTAACAGGCGACACGCGTGTTCGCCGATCCCCTCCTTTTTAACAAGAAGGTCAAAAGTCAGGGGGAAAAGCGAGAGAAGTATACGAGGCGAAGATAAAACGGCAGACGGTCGATCACGAGTTAATATCGGCAAAGGTGAGACACAGCTGGAGGCTTGAAACGCGAGCCAATATTTCGTAATGGACGCTTTTCGTCGTCCACGGAAGACCGTGTGTTTACTCCATTTCTCGGTCATGCTTCGGATTCCCTTGACCTCGAAAATCCCTTGGGAGACTCGCATCCAGGGTCGCGTTCCTCCTTTGTTTCCATACTTTCTTATCCTCTTGGTTGATCACGCGACTCCTGGTCATTGATTAACGCGTTGGAAACTGTCCTAAATATGGCATACTTTAGGAAGATGAGTCCCTGCGTAATTATTCGATTAATCTATTATTACAACCAATCGTAATTAAAAGAAAGTGAACCAGGATTGCGTTTGTGATAAAATAAGGTATTTTACGAGAAAAGAACTTGCTCGTGTACTCTCCGAGTTCTTAATTGGACATTAGCGAAGTTTAATTAAATTCGGCGGTCACGGGTGACCACCTGGGCAGCGTGTTAACGAATCGTTTGTTCCTTAATTTCTTTTGCCATCTCATCGCGATGCATTCGCCCAGCTGCGCACGTTCTCCGTCCTCTTCTGTTGTCTGTGCGAAACGCACGGAATACAATGCTGAGACACGAACACGCACTCATGACAGGTATACTCAGGGGCAAAGGCAAGTAGAAGGAGGAACGAAGGCGGAGAAAGGTAGACAGAGACGAACAGGTGAACAGAGTCCGCGATAGCAGTGGGTCCGAGAGAGAAAGAGAGAGGAAGAGAGCGAAAGCGAAGGAAAATATAGCTTCGGACAACTGTCAGCGGAACGCGCGTGTACCTTGTGTACGTTTCACCGATATCTGTTCGATCGAAAACTCCGTTATCGCCACCGTCTCTTCGTTCGAAGATACCGTAAAGACATCTCCATAAAACTGATGACTCCGATCGGTGTAACGACCGATCGCACGTCACGATCCTTCGTATTATCACGTTCGATTCTACGTAAATTTCTCAGACGTCAGACGGTTTGTGCGGTCAGCGGATGTCCAAGGTTCCCGATGAAACGCAACGTGTCCCTGACGTGCAGTGGACGGTCGTAAACGTTCGTATGGGCGCGATATCGCGAATGAAATTTTTATCTCGAGTTTGCCTTACCGTGTATGAAATTACCGGCTGAACGACGCTGGCGATCGTGCCTTCCTTCGGTTACATTCTTTCACGGTTCGTCGGCCTGCACTGTGGAGCGCACACGCGACCGAGAGGCGAAACAGTTGAACGAAAACGGGGAGAAAAAAAGAAAACGTTGTCGAGCAACGGGTTAAAGAGAAACGCACGTTTCCTCGGTGCAACACTGAACGCCTTGCAGGCGTGGCGGAAGAAACTGACGGTGCGACACCGTCTGTTGACGGGCAAGCCTCTAGCCTGGCTCGATACCGTCCTTTTCTCCTGCGCGCATGTGCCACCTTCCTATGTGGCTGCTCGCCACTCTGTTTCTACTTTGCTCGGTTAATAAGTACGGTATCTGTTATGCACCCATATTTTTCAATTATTTACGACAAATGGGAATAATATTTTCGTTTAACGCGCTGCACCAGAGGTCACCGCAACGCAATCGAGTAAGGTGGCAAGTGGAAAATTTTTATCGAAATATACGAGGATCGTATTTTGAATAGTTGTAATTATATCGTGACTCATTACGCGGGCGTTATCACCGTGCCGATGTTTTATGGAATAAGGAAAATTTTATTCAAATTTGCGCGAACGTGTACCCTGTATATTTAAGACATGGTCTCCGAGGAGGGTGTGACAAGTTTCGAGTTGATTACATTCTTACCCCGCTGATGTTTAATGAATATTTTAATCCTAAATTTGCACCCGCTTCCTCGTTCGTTAATTTGAAGTTAAGCTTTCTGAAAAGATTGTAATTAACGCACTGCGAGGGTGAGCAGTTATCACGGTTACTTAATTAAGTTAACTGATTGCAGTATGAAGAGAGAAAGGATACTAATTTAAAATACAAAGTAGACGTATACTGTGGCGATTAGCGTTCGAGTCAGGTTATAAATGAAACATTTTAGGAAAACATTTTAATATTTTTTTTTCAATTATCAAGTACTTCCGTGTCCCTGAACACTTACAGTGTGATGATTCTACTCCGAGCGGAGTGCCAAAATTACTGCCTCTTGAATGGAAACACGTTTCGATATATTTAGAATCTTCGAGTGGATAAATAATTTTGATGCCTTAACATGGACAGCAAAAATTTGAACCTGTATCTCGATTCCCTTTTCTTTCATAAAATACCTTCTGTCTCGGTGACCTTTCGGTTCGAATTTAGGCCAACGTTAATCGGAATTGGGACTTGTGTATATGCGCATTTAAACGAGTCAAGTATATTTTCGTGTCAATGAACGTATTGTCGCACGAATCCGTAAAGGTATCAAAGAAATATTCGGATTTTCAACGAAAGCGATCAGCATAGATATAAATACGTTATTGAAGCAACGCGATTTTCTGCAAATCTCGGTAGAGAATATTTCAGTAGAGAAGGAAAGTTTGAATCAGACGATATAAATATCGTTCATCGCGAACAGAGAAAAGTCAGTTATCTATAGTTGTAGACAGGTCACGTGTACGTAAACATGCGATACTCTGGAAAATAACAAATCTAAATGTATCGGAGAACGAGCAAGAGACCAGACGTTTTTCATCGGTTTCTTGCTTCGATAATGTATCGCTTCCGCACTTACATTTAATGAAGCATGATTCTTCCATAGTATAATTGATCAGATATCACTCGAACAAAATAGTATATTAATTTGAAGCTTTGTAAGTGTTATCTGATTCCATATGCAGGTTCGTGGTAACAAAAAACGGTGTTCTTCGAATAACAAAGTCCACGAGCTTGCGTAACCCGATAGATTAATCATTAAATCTTGTAAGTGCTGTGCGTGTGCAATATCCTCGTGGCAATCAACCGCTAATTAAAAATGGAATATTTCATCGCGACATGAACGTTACAAGTTCGATGAAATAATTTAGGGAGACCTTTTGCGAGTGGCCAATAGAATCTCGTTGAAAATGGTAATGGAGTCTGTAATAATTTATATTATAGCGTGTCACGCTAAACACGGATATTTCTACTGCGAGAGCCAGCGCGTTAACCGTAGTTGGAAGTTTGCTAAATTTCCAAGAAAATCTCGTTACGTCTAATAGCGTTGCTCAAAGCGGATAACAGTTGCCTCGCGTTTCCTAGATTTTTGACGTACGGCAAATTTCGCCCGTCTCGTGCGGGATTTTAACGGAGCAGTAAACTTTCTTGCTGAAACTTGCAAACATCGCTTAATCTTCCTTTAATTCACGGGAGAACAAAGTTCGTATCTAAAAGTAACAAGTTCGAGACATATCGATAACAATGGCGAAAAATGCGAAACAGTTTTACCGGAAGAGTAGATCCCGTTCTTGGAATTTCGTTCGAGGAACGCTGCGCTCTCTGTGAAGCTCTGATTGAACATCGATTGAACGCTCGTTTAATGCACGACGGCTCTCGCTCACACATGCATGCAACTCCCAGAAGGTCACACGCAACCAATGAACGATTTATAGGAAAGACGTATTTATGATTGGTTTTAGTCTCTTTCACTCATCCTTGAAATTTAAAAGATCCGAATCGTGCATTAAGCGAGCGTTTACACATGTCAGGTCGATAAGAACGAGCCCGATTTTAACCGAGATATCGGTGATAAGCCGTATCGATTACGGAGAAAAAGAAATAATTTTCATTTCTTTTGTCCCGATAATAGCTTCTGATATTTGTCAGCGATACTGATAATATACTGCTTGCTCTGTACTTTAGAGGTCGATACCTTTATGTGTTGCTACCACGGATTGATTACTACCTTTTCGTGCGATAACATAGATTGCACCAGTAATAAATCAATTTCTTCACATGTTGATACGGTCCCTGATAATGCGAAATTGAATAATACCCGGACTCGATTACAGGAGTTTCAGCGAGAGAGCCTTCAAATTTGAGCTTTAAAAGTATGGTTGTTTGAAATGCAATTTTCTTTTGACAAACGGTCCAGTTAGATGAAAATCCCATGAGGCGGAGCTATCGTAGGTAGGACGGGCAGCTTGTCTGCTTGAAAAATAAGTCGGCGTTCGGTAGATTTCTTGTTTTGTACAATGTACGTTCAGCTGTAGTGCTGTTGGTCCCAAAGGAGTTTATACGACAGAACAGCTCAATGATGTTTTTATACACGGTGCAGCGGTAAGCAACTGTTCCTTGTACATTTTCGTCGTGTACATCTTGGAGAGAGAAACGGTAAATGGTGAAGCTGTTTCGTAACGAATTTATTAACCCCATATTTCATTTATGCTCATCCTATAACGAACTTAAATCAATTTTTAATTCCTCGTATTCATGAAAATTTGTATGGCCAACGGGTTATTTAACGTAGGAATGTAGCAACATGCAAGGAAACATAAAAATCTCCATCATTTAGAAACTCGTATCTTTCTGTTTCACGCTTCATGTAAAATACACAGTCTGATTAACCCGCTAATAAAATTTCCACCCTATGTACCCTGCTAATTACCGTCCGACGCGTTGAAAGAAGCAACGTATCGCTCGAAACACGAAAAGGAAGTCACGAAAGCGACGATGCTGTCGCTGAGAAATAAACGAGCTTCCCTTTTTACACGGACGAACTAACTGGACAGACCGCAGGGGTGTAAACCCTCGTTTTGAATATGCATGACAGTTCTCTTTTTCGATGTTGTCGCCAGGCTCCTCCTTCCTCTCGTGCTTTACCCGTATCCTCTTTCCCTTCTGTGTCACTCTTAACCCTTATTCCGGTCTCCCTCGCTACGAAATTAACTCGCATTCCGAGCTTCCTTTGATGTCGCTCGGAGTGTCACTGACCATCGTTGGCCGCCTCGATTCGCGTATAAGCGTCGAATCGTGTCGCTTACGGAGCTAACGACACATTCTCTGGACCTGACCAACTCGTTACTCGCATTTGCTCACATCTTACTACGGTGTGGACACGTTTAATTGGAAAGTCGGTCCTCGTGCGAAGATCCGGGTTCATCTATTTTTCTCTCCGTCGATACAGCAACGCACGAATGCCTTGGATTAAACGAACATCAAGGATGCGTGCGTTTAGGATGATTTATGTGTTTCGTGCGTGCGTGGAGATTGAGTGTCAGCCGGGACAGCGGTCCAGTTGATGGTTATTCGATCAGAAATTTTTGGGAAATAACTAAAATTCTCTCTCCTTATACGGAGATTGATTAATCGTTCAAAATAATTACCTCCAAAATAAAGTTTACCGATACCAGAATTTGCATTGTCGAACACGATTGTATCGTGGATGATACATTTTGTTCGATTTCCCTAATCTAGTCAATGTCACGTACACACGGGAACATCGGTACAATACGAAGGAACACGTATTGGACCAGATCAATTAGTGATTCCGATCAGAAATTATATTCATGTATAAACTTAACATTTATACTTTTCCAAAGGAAATTACTGCAACAACGTTTAAAAATCATCGTGCGATGAATGCACACTGTTCTTTCTAGACCGTCGCATAGTTTCGTAGAACATGGGTAAGTGCGTATGAATACAGGAGTTCATGAGTGGGTTTGTTCTTAAAAGCGTTCTAAAGTAACCTGGAAGAAATAACAATAACTCCATCTTATAAACCAGCAATATCTTATAAACTTGCCAGTGAGGCAAGTGTACGACCCAGTTAAAAATTGTGGGCCGTATCATATAAAATTGATTTCGTTTTCCATTTTGAGAACAATGTTGCAATATATTCATTTCAGGATTACGATTCATAGGTGAGCATTAAGGAACACGTGTCGTGTCGTGCACGTGTTGTGCGGGATGGCACTGGCGCGTGTACGTTCCATGGTGGAACGTGCTCTGGAAAGAAACGAAGCAATTTCGTAATTGCGTTCCTTCCATCCAGCGAAACTGAGTAACGTACACGCTCCCTAATGCGGACCAGTGATTTACGTTATCTGCACGGCTGGCTGCGAATCTTAGAAATTCCAACTCGATTATTTCCTTAAATACTTTGTCGAAAACGCTTAACGCTCGAGTCAATCTCTCGGTTCAACGGCGTGCTATTCGATCCCAAATTACCGTTTAGCAGCGCCTCCAAGGATAAAAAGTGAAATACGATGGAATCGGCTCGAGCACGCTCTACTTAGCTCCGAGCCCGACGTTGAATAGCGAAGATCGAAGGCAAGCCAGAATTCGACTGCCGCGATTTGCTCTAGCAACACAAACTTCTAGTCGTTACCATCGCTAGTTTAACGATTTCAACTCTGCGTTTATCTTGAAACACGATCATTACGGCGAAATAGCTTCGTGTAGATTTAGCAACAATATCGAGAGATTACCACACTATTAACGGAACTACAGTAAACTTTTCTATGTTCTTTTCCGTTTTAAAGCACCGATTCGGTACGAAATATTCGGGACAATAGGTAAATTCTCGGCGTCAGCGGGCATTTTCAACGTTACAATTTTTCCCGATAATAGGTGCGCATAATTCAAATATTCTTCGCCGAGCCGATTTCTTCGGTGCAACTTCGATCAATTTCAAAGGCAAATTGACCGATCGCGACCCGCTGGTCCGTCATTTTGCCGCTGTTATATGCATACGGTTAGTCGCAAATTCGGTCTTGAATAAAGGCGCATTGTTCGATATAGAATACGAATGAACGAATGGAAGTTCACGATCGTCCGACTCCATTGTACCGAATATTATATTACGCGCAGCCACGTTTCAGAACAAATCTGCCGAACGTGCGATTACCATAGCAGAGATTCGCCACGGTTCAATTATTTCTCCCGACGCGTTATCAAAGCATCGAATGTCACGAATCGCGAAAAAGGTCAGGATTTTCCGCCGTGCGATTCCCCGTCGTTCTTATAAATTCCGTTTACACGTGGACGATCGTATCGGTAACAGGTGTCCTTTATTTTTCAAGTAACACGACTTCACGAACCGGCGACGTTCCATAAACGTATCGTTATTTCTCGTATGTCTCGCTATTAACCGAATATTAGGAATAATAGGAGGGTTGTTCGCTACACGCATCGAAGATCCTACGACCACGCTGCACGTGTAACCGGAAGCTGTAGCTGTTTAAATTGAACGTATACCCAGCACAGCGTGCAGAAATTCATTCCCGTAGGGCTGAAGTTTAACAACGACGAAGCAACACGGTCCCGCTGCAATTCTCTGCCCGAATCGTCATCTGTCGATTCACGAATAAAATTTCTGTCACTGCTTAAATATTGTAACAACCTTTTTATTTGATCAGTTTTCCTTTAACAATGAAATTCGGAATTAATGAAACGATCGTCGTTCTTAACGCGGTCGAACGGATCGATCTCTTTGCACGTATATCAGAAGGTAAATTTATGTATCACAGCTATAAAGTTGGGAGAATTCCGAATATAAATGGTGCAGGCGAGAAAAGCGGCGATGGAAACCGAAGAAGCTATTATCGTCGAGTTCGTGCGACTATGCCGACAAAGACTGAGAGGACGTATAAATGGAAAAACTTTTCTGTACAAAAGCTTCTTCGCTTGTCTCTTTAGCTTCTGTTGCTTTAACTTTCGTAAAGTAGTGCAACAAAGCCACAAACGGTGCACTATTCTTGGCCCAAGTCCCGTAACTTCTTCTACACCGCGCACTTATTTCGTCGCTTTCACGAATACATTGTTCTTCGACTCGAAATTTTCACGCATCTCATTTCAACCAGCGAATACATCGCTTCCGACGATCGATCTTCCTTCTCGTGTCTGATCGATTTACGGACGAGTCGTTGAAATTTTCAACATATTTTTCGGAAGAAACATATTTTCATGCACGCTTGTCGCTACCCAGAACGAAGATGAATCGTCCCGTCGCGGGTGTCGTAAAAAATTTATGAAAATGATTTCCTAAACGAAGAATCGATGATCGATTAGGGAACGTTCGTAATAAATGCAGAACGGTCGTTGACAAATTAGCCTGGAATAAAATAAAGAGATAAATCTTTACCGATGCAGAAATATCGACACGAATAAATTTCACGGTACAATTTAGCTGCATTCGACCGAGTGTGCAACCGATTCTTGCAAAATCGAGACGAAACGATCTAATCCGCAACAAGTTGAATTCCACGGGGAACACGATACCTGTGCCACCAGCGTTGCTCCGTTATTGAGTAATTAACTAATTGACCGCGGTCGACGGCAAGAAAGCATTTCACCGCGCGACAATAGCCATTATTGTTTCTTCAATAATCCAGGTTGGTAAAGGAATAAGCAGTGGCTTTGGTCAGCAGTGAACCAGCTATTCGCCCAGTTTGGCGAGTCGAGTGAACTTGAACGGTCTCTTGAAGTTGTCCGTCGAAAAACTGGCAAGCTCCACGAGAAAAACATCGACAAATATCTCACTCCAGCTAGCAAATTAATTCAATCATTTCTTCCTGCCTGACGCGTTACTTTGTTACATGTCCATTCACTCGAACGAGGAGAAAATATACTTCGAGAATGCGCTGGAATCAGCCTAGTAGCCTTTAATGGCGTCGTGGGATGAACGGCTCGACGCCACCAAGATGGAGAACGCTGCGTTTCAAATGTTCGAACAAACTTTGGATCAATTTTATTTCCCTGTTTTCGGAGAAACAAAATTTGCGAACTCACGAATTGTTTTGGATATCTGTGACGCGTTACTTGTCTGCGTCAAACGTGGGACGTAACCGATATTTTAGTTGACAAATATGATATAAAAATAAAACGAACATGCATGAAAAATACATATAGTAAACTCCCATGGGACGTGTAAACGAAAATTGCAGTCATTTCAGCTTGATATTTGATAAAACTTTCGCGAGCAAATAAAGCGAAATAAAAAATATTTAAATTCGGACAGAATGGATTTATCGTTTTAGCGCTTTCAAATTAATTGCCGAACAAAAAAGGAGCAGGTTTGGCGATCAAGGAAGCCCGAAAGTGATTCGATAACGTCGAGAAACTAAGTAAATAGTGGCCGAAACGATATTTGGCTTGCGATGACACAACACGGAAGCATGGGAAGAAATGAAAATACAGATGAAACGATAGCGTAATAATTAATAATCTTGAATATTGGTATCGAAAAGAGCGAATTAATAATACCAACGATAATAACTGTTAAAATGCGTAATTACGACGAATGGATGATTCGAGAGTTAATTAATTCTATCTGAACGGACGTTTTCAATTTTCCGGGAAATATTTCACTAGATTCGCGACTTGGAATAAACTCAACGTCCATATACTGTCGGTATAAACCATTTTTTATTCCCCGTTATTTACATAAGCTTCATTCCTCCCCCGTAATTCATTTCATCGATGAATGGACATTATTCACTTAGAATTCTGTTATAAAAATAAATCTGTGTTTAAACGATATTCAAAGTGCCAGAGAAATATCAAGATACAGACACGAGAATCAAGTATATAGACAAAGAATTAAAAATACTCAATAATTTAATACATTTTAGTAATCCAAATGTAAATTGAATATTATTCAAACTTTCAGAAGTTAATCTCTATGTTCACAGACGAGAAACGTGACTGTTTCTTTTACAACGTTCTTTCGTATGCAAGGGAGATTTTATTACAGTATCCATCACGAAGTTGCGCGAAGAGAAATGACGCTCGTGAACATCGCAACAACACTTCGTAATGTAACAGAATGACTGCAAAGAAACATGCAACCCAGTATCCCCGTTAAGAACCAAGAAACGTGACAAATTGAACGTTATCTCTGATTCGTTGCCACTGAAAAAAGTATTGATCCCGTAGAAAATTAGCCGAGCGTTGGAATGCCAGAATAATGAATTGTACGAGAGTGGATTTGGTGGCTACTCAACCCTGTTTTGTTGCCAAAGTATGATTTAAAGTAACCACAAATACACGTTTCTATCCTAATCTCTATATTGTACGTACGTGGCCGTACAGATCCCTCTGAAATACCTCTCGAAACGTTTCTTTTCTCTCGAGTATCAAACGTAAATAAAATTGAACGAAAATTCCGACCCGATTTTCGACGTGGATCGCTATATTTTATCGTCGTGTTGAGAATGAAAACGAAATTGTAGTTTACTGAAATATAGGCAGATAAAAGTCTGTCGTTACCTGATACGGTAACTTTTTCGGTAACGGTTAGAGTTCCATTTGGTCACACTGTATGCCATTAATTAGCAGGCACAATACGCGGCTGCAACAATAAAAGGCCTTTCAAGTTCGAAGACAATAGGCTCGCCGGCCAATTTCGTTCGCGATCAAAATGTCCAATTACGTGGCCCGTAAATCGCGATTTACACTAAACGATCCTATTGACCTGCGAATAAAATTTACAATCTCTCTCTCGTCAGGCTTGCATGACACTTATTAGGAGCGAAAGTTGAACAACCAGATTGGCTTCTTCCTTCCTCGTAAACTCGAGTACTGCAACCGGTATCGAGTATTATTGTATCCCATCATTAATTATTAATCGCGTTGCGAAGAAAGCTCGATACATGTAACGTTCGTCGTTGAAAAACTTGCATTCTGAACAGATCATAATCGCAAATCTCGCGAAAGACGAAGAGTGGAAAGTGTAAGGGTAGTTTACCGATAAGTGATCGGTATTTACTCAGAGTATCGAGAGAATTTATTACCCTATCTTTAAGTCTTAAACGAAAGTCTGACACTGCTCAGGAAGAAAAATGACCGAGAGGTTTTAGGTAGAAGATCGATCGAACTGTGCAAAGCAATATTTGCTAATTACCGTAGAAGCGTGGTTGTTCGAGATAAGAAAAATTGTACTTTGTAAGAGATCGTCGGCTACAGTCGCTAAAGTCTTGATAAATTTACGTTTTACAACTTTGACAGTAATGCGATGCGAAAGTTTTTCGACTTAATTCGCGCACTGTTTGCCTTTGTACCGTTTCGCGATAAAGTGTCATAGTTCAAATATTTTTAAACGATACTTCTTAATCCGCGCAATACTTTGCTCGTAGTTCGTTACAGCGCTGTAACGAATTCTCTCGTAGAATTATGGGATTCTTACAACAAATATTTGAAGCGTAAACAGTGGCCAGGAGCGTGACGTTGAATTTTGGAAAATGAATTTCCGTAAATTACTTGCCACCTGTGTATAATCTTCAGAATATTTACAATTGCTTGTTATCTGCTTCGTGCCTGGTGTTTGCTCGATGTACATCGTTACAATAAATATTCCAGTAGAAAACGAATTTGGGGATCATTAGGCAGAAATAATGTACACCGCAACGGTAATGGCGAATCGTAACTTATGACTCTGCAGCAGCAATGTAGCGCAGATAATTGGGTGCAATGATATTTAATTCTCGCCACTGAAAATTTAAATCAATTTGTTCAAACGAAGTCAACGCGAGAACGTTTCACCTTGAATCTCGAGTTATCCAGACACCTCTATATACAGCAATGCGTCTGACCTAATGTATATCTGGCAATGAACCTGGCATAGAAGGAGAAAGGCGTTCGACATACGTGATTTACCAGATCCAGTTTCGTACCTGAACTGGAAGAAGCACACAACAAGAAGCGGAAAAAGACACGTGATACAGGTTTCCCTCTCGTTTCGCAGCTATAAAAGAAAATCGTCGATAGTGATCGATCGCAGACGATCGTTACGCGCAAATCTTTAATTTTCTTATCGTGGTTCCTTTGAAACGACGCGTTGCAAACAGTGAAATGAAGAAGCTGGTGAGTCTGTTTCTAATACGCTCGTCTGTCGGTGACGACGGTATAATTGATTCGTTGCTTCAGGTTATCGTCGTCGCGATGGCGGTGGCTGTCGTCGCGTACAAAGACAGAAGAAACAGTGCTTCGGAAGATTTTCCACCTTACCCGGAGACCAGATACGCTTCGCCTTTCCACGAACATCAATCTTTTCGGGAATCGTTTAGGCCGCAACAATATCAATCGTATCGACGTCGACCCTATCGACAGGAATTGTCTTCGTTCTCCGAGCAACTGTCTCTTAGAGATCAGGCGTTGTTAAGAGATTATTCGTCACCGAAAGGCCGACCTTTCTACGCTGACGACTCATTCTTAAGGGATACGAAATTCAAGGGGCAGTCGTTTGTCTCGGATGAGACGTTCAAGGATCGTGCCAGGCTCAAGAACGATCAGATTCTTCAGGATCAGTCTCTGAACGATCAATACTCCTATCAGCAGCCAGCTTTTCGCGATGACTTTCGCTTCGCGGACTTGTACGACAAACCCATTAATTCTTACAGAGAGCAGCCTGGAAACTTTGCGAAAGACTCGGACTATTTGAAACACGGTAAACGACTATTCGTACTGTTATTACAAATTAGATTCAAGGTGTAACGCTTTTTGAACATTTCCGGAAAGGAAGTATGCGAAGGGTCAGGAGTAAAGGGGGAGTTTCTTCGTTTGTTCAGGGAACCATGGTCTCGATTATATTCCTGTGCCGCCAATTTCACCGTACGAGAATGCTCTGCCATTGAGCGACGTAACATCCACGACGATGACACCGTCGATGGATCCTACAACCACCCACGAACCATGGCAACAGTCTACCGTCGCTGCAGCTATCGCCCAAGTTCACGCGTCTGCAACTTCCGAGTCGAAAATGGCTTCTCTGAAGGCATCGCATACGGTGACAATACCAACCGTGAAATCCGATACGGTGAGCGAAATATACTCTTCGTATATCACGCTGTCGTATTCAATTCCGCACACTTAACAATATCTCTCCGCAACGTTTTACTCCTTTTACTTCCCTTCTGCTTCACCCACAAAAATGTACGATTCCTCTGGTTCGAATTCTTCGTAACGGGAAAATAACGCATTGTATGGGATTTTTAAGTGAAAACGCAAATGCTTTCAGCTGGCCGAAGCTACCACCACGTATAGTCCACTGATAACCACGAAGGCAGCCATATTGGTCACTACGAACCAGTCCTCGAACCTGGTTGATCCACAGTCGGCTTTGACCACCGAGGCTAGCTTACCTGTCATGGCCACGGAATCTCCGCTCTTATCCTTCGGACGACAGTAAGTAATGGCACTGTCACGATCTATTACTTGCTCGAGTGATTGTGACCTCTCCTATCTTCGTGTGTCCGCTATCGAAACTCGTTTCTGAAACTTACGTGACTTCGAGGCCAATGATTTCGCACGAAAAATTATAAGCTGTAGCTTTTAAAACGGGTGAAACTTCGAGAGGACAGAATTCGCGGATACGGCAGTGGATTTCGATCGAATAAAAATGTTAACTTATGAATAACATATATCGTGTTTCCTTCTTTCCAGAACTCTTCCGCCGATTGAATTTCAATCGTCGAAGTTTACGACGCCGACGTCCTACTACTTCCCTTCCAGCATGAAGAACAAACTGCAGCAGTCTTTGCTCAGTTACCTACTGTCGCAACAGGCGAAAAGCCCGATCAAACTCAACGAGCAGACCTCGCTGTCAAACTACGTGTCATCAGATGTACTGAGCAACAGCCTGGATAACAAGATCCCTGGCTCGGTAGTGAACTACGTACTTCCAGAGGAGTCGAAGGCTATTCTGAAGGGCAACTTGCAGAGTTCTCTGTTGAACTATCTGCTGCAGCAGGAATCGAACCGTGGACTATCTTTCCAACAATCTTCTCCGGAAGCTCTGAATTTCGTGTCTCTGGCCGGCCTCGCCGAAAAGCCAAAGCTTACTTTGCCAACTGTGCCAATCGCAACTTTGTCAGCGGTCCCACGACCATTGCAGTCTTATAACTACATACCGATGTCGGTGCCGAGGACGTCGACCTTCTTGGGTCAAGACTCGTCCGTTTCTTCAATACTGCCCCTAGGTAATATCTTTTTCACCAATCGATCTTTCGTTGAATTTCATTCGATAGAGGGCTACTTTCGTAATGCATTCGTTCTTTTATTTCCGATTCTTTTCAAAATTCGAGCCACGATTTTTTTATTGGCTGACTGAGGAAAATCGAGGATCTTCGCTCTGGATTTTTAAGCAGCAAGTGTTCCAACGTATTTGAATCAACAGATCACGACTAGAAAACTTTTTCAACAGGCTCGAGTTTGCCAAGCTTGTCATCGAGCGTGGCGGACAGTCAAGCCACCGGTGTGTTCAACAGTTTACCTGGCGGGTTAAGTGGTGGCATAACTGCGGGCATACCTGCCAACATAGCGACAACGGTTCCAGCCAGTATGCCAACTTTGAACTTCGCACAAAATTTCCAGCACATAGACCAGACTCGACAGTTTGAACCGGCGAGGAGTAACTCGTTTTCCCCAGGTACTTTTGCAACATTCTCGGCCGTCACTTACGATTAATCACACGTGGTCGTACTGATCCGTTCTCATTCACTTGGATTCCGTCTAACCAGCGAAACGCGTGCGGTTCTGTGCAGGATTGCAGCTGCAGCTGGGCGGCTTCGGTGGCATAGATTACACCTTACGCTCGCCTAATCCTGCCCCACGGCCCTTTGAGCTCGGGATCGCAAAAGTGGGCTTAAGTTTGCCGGAATTACCACGACAGCAGCTTTCCACGCTTTCCAAGGTAAATTTTCCAGAAGTAATTGCTAGCTAGCTCGAAGCTAGATGGCAAGGGGGTTCCCACGGACGCTTCAACCGTCCTGTTACATTCAACGATTCTGTTAATTTTACTGCTCGGTTAGCTTTAATTGTCCGCGTTCCTCGTGGTTGAGTCTCTTGGTGACGGATTCGAATTTTCC
Source organism: Megachile willughbiella (assembly GCA_945859595.2). NCBI lineage: Eukaryota > Metazoa > Arthropoda > Insecta > Hymenoptera > Megachilidae > Megachile > Megachile willughbiella. The sequence goes on from OX243807.1 coordinate 10,462,757, forward strand.
GAATGTTACACATTTTCGTGGCTCATGAATTAGAACGATATCTAAACTTTTACCACCTTCTTTTATGTCATAGATGAAAAATCCGTGGAAAGATTTTTTGCTCTCGATATAAAATCTCTCGGTGACTTTTCATTGTTTTTATACGCACTACGATTGCTGTACGTATGACAGCGGACATCAAACATCGATGAATGCTTGTTTTAACTGCGAGTGCGGCAGTAAAATAAACGTACAATTGTTTGCTATTTTAGGTTATTTGAACCGAATTTATTACATCGTGTATTTTTGTAAACGGGAACATATCGATTTTCTGCTTTCGAATTGGTGTCAAAATGTTTATTGGAATTCGATACTGTACGTTATGTATATTTATAATATATTGTGATACAAATCTTACCGTTACAGTTTCAACTAGGCCACCAGTTCTTTTAATCGGACAATGACGATTCTTCGGAGGATTTTTCTTATAGCACCGTATTATTAACTCGAAGACTGCCAAATTTAATAAAATTTAGTTTAGTCCATATGTTATAAATAATAGTGCGCGTAATTTAATTTGTACTTGTAATATAAATAAAAGTTTGTTACGAGAGACGAGCTAAAGAAATACTGACACCTGTTCTTGATTAGAAATATCACTTAAACTTCTCCCAATCCACTTTCCTCTTATTTACCGATTCCAGTTCATTTCAACATCCAATATTGACCCTTGTATCATTAACCCGAATTGAATTATTCTTTTCGTCTTACTCAAATTCCATAGAAACGAGGAACTTACCTTGATCTTTTGGCGGATGAGGGTGACATTGAAAGACCACGTAATTTATACTATATTTTATTAATTTTAACAAGTGTCGTGTGTTTGATTTGTCGTGTGAATGATAGTGTCCGTGTGAATATGTATAGGTATTGCCATCGGTACATACAGCGTTTTAGATACTCATTTTACCCTTAATTTCGGCAAATTAAAGACTCGTCTCTTACATCTATGCCCTGTATAGACCATTCGTAGTAATAATTAAGAAATTCATAGGAAAAACATAGTTCATTCGAAGCCACTCGCGTACACACACTCACACGCACGCTTTTTCAATGGACATATAATCGTTTCGATTTATTTTACCTAATGGTTTTGTTCTTTTACGGTTTTATTCGTCGTTTCTCGCACCCCGAGAGACGTGGAAAACATCTCGTAGAATTACGCGTTCTCGAAAGTTTCCTCGACTGGAGGTCGCATTTGAATCCCCGGAAACTCCATCGCAGACACTCGTATACACGCTCGCGTTTTTCGTCGACTAGATATAATATATTTACACAGATGTACAACGCCTACTCGTGTAACCTCGCACGACACAGCCACGCTTACCATGTACATACACATGAATATATACAGAGAAGGGAACGTGGCGGGTTAGAAAAATACAAGGATCTTACACGCAGGATCGTAGAAACCTTTTTTAACGTTTTTGTAGCCGCAAAGAGACAGGCTCGGTAGTTTTCGCTCGACGGTAACGCGATGCAAATGAATTCCATTTTTCAGAAGCGAGCTTTCCTTCGAAAGGAAACGTATCGAAGGTTCATTACGGAGAGTGTTAAAAGAGAGGGATTCTCATTTTATAGAGTGGTTTGTGTTCGATAAATAAGGGAATGCTGGAACTGAAAATAATTTGAAAGAACGCTTTTTTTTTCAGGAAACGTAAAATTCGTTAAAACGATCCCATAGAAGCAAAAGTAAATCGGCAGACCTTTTTCAAGTTTTGCAAGATAAATTCTTCCAAGTTTCGCTATTAAGTCGCTGTTAACGATCGGGAAAGCGGTAGAAGTTGGCCGATTAATAATCTACAGTCTCTTTGGTGAGGTTCCCTTATCTCGACGCGGTAGAACGGCGCGATCTATGGCGTTTAAAATGTCGTCGGTTCGAATAACGGGGAAGAAAGGTTTCTTAAGACGTTGAAGAAAGGGCGTAAAGTTGTTCGGGAGGTCGACAAAGGTTTCGCTGTAACGAAATGAATTCGCGTGGCCACCGGTACCAGGAACTTACCAGTGAATTAAAAGATTCTTGCGAACCGAAAGCGGGGTCGTTCTTTGATCCTGCGCGATGTCCGCCAGCCTGAATGCAGATTTAATTTCCGTCGGTTCACGCGGCGAGATTTCATCGACGAAGAAAAGCTTGAAAGTTAAACGAGTCGAACTACCAGCTATTTAAAACGGTCATAAATCATCGGGATATTTAATCTCGAAATCAGGTACAACCGAGGATAGAAAACGTAACGTTATCACAATTTATCGAAGAAAAGTTTCTCCCTATTTCTTCTCTCTAGCCATTTAGCGACACCATCTATCGTTTACTCCTAATACGTAATAATTGCGGTTTATCTGTTTAGCGGCAATCGGCTGTCGCTTGCGATCCACAGCTCGAACAATTCGTTAGTTCCTACGTTATTTACAAATATACATCGGAAGCTTAAGGCTAAGTGATACAGCGCGTTCATAGAACCCATAGAGAGTAAAAAGCTTTGATTGTAGACGTTATTGCAACGGCGCGGGTCACGCGAACCTCCTCTTCTTCTTCCTCGTCAACGTTTAACGTTTGCAACGCGATCGTGTCCCTTTCGCGTGTACTTTGTTTTAGCGATCGCGCACATACGCACACACACGTGTATAGAACGACCCAAAGTTGAACATTCTCTTTGTAAGGTGTTTCTATAAACATTTGGACAATACAAAGGTGACTTTCAACCCCCTGCCCTACAATATCGTATCACACTTGAGATATGATAAATCAAACCTTTTCAATTTTATTTGTCTTCAAGTTGTAGGAATAACCTAGAAAGTTGTAGGTTAAGGGGTTAATTATCATCCGCGTTTTTAAATTTCACGTAAGCATTCCTCTTGGAATAGAAACATTTTACAGTGAAACTTCTGAACGTGGTTTGCTCAACTTTGAAACGTTCTGTACGCCTGCAAGCGCACACGGTCTCTGGATGCCAACGTGCAGTCAGGTATCGTGTCTCGTATTTATATTGATATGTTTGAAAATTCGGTCGCGGGAAACTTCATGGTCGTGTTCACGAGGGTGGAACGCGAAGCGAACGATACGGCCGATATGTAGGTGTCTGATGCATCGACCGCTGTCTTGCATTCACTCTGTCGAACGCGTCTCGAGCTCGCGATATTTGTCTTTACGAGAAATTCCACGGGGCTTTTGTATCCGAAAGAGAGGCAGAAAACCGACCGGATACCTTTCTGCTATCGATTTTCGTTTTCTCTGCGACGAGAACGTTCCGCGCGGTAAATGCACCGGACAATACGTAAATCTTGATGGGAAATACGAGCCGAGTGCCATGACGCGGAAACGATCGATGAAAATTCGAAAGAATTCGAACGTCGAAGGACATTGAACTGCAAATTGCAACGAACACGCTCGACAGGAAGGCTTTTGTTCCGCCCTCGCGAAAACAGGATTTTAAGCGTAATCAAAGAACAGGTTTCCAAATGGTTAGCACGGTTCGCGTTTTAAAGCCCGAATTTTGGAAGCTCGTTCTTCGAAGTGCCACCGGGGTATCGTTCATAAATGGAATGACAATGGAACGAGGATAAAATGCTGGATTCATGAATCACGTTGCAGTCAACGTAAATGCATCGAGTCACGCTGCATCGCGCAAGAACGTGCAAGTTTATCGCGATAACAGCTGGCGCTTCGGTTCAGGAGCCAAAAAATATTGCTATACCTTACGAGCTACGGTAATACTGTCACGGCATATTTAATATCCAACGAAGTATACATAGACGGTACAACGTTCACTAGCTCGTGAAAAATACACGTTCCATCAACCTTGTTTGCGACCCGATGTTTTTACCAATTTTCTTTCGTACAACTCCTTTCGTCTAATGATCCAACACCGTGGGTGGATTCGCGTACTTCTTACTCGACTAACTTGTCTAAATATTTATTCGGTAATTCGGCTCTAACATCGATGCACGTTGCCTTCGATATCAAACTCGAACAACGACGACGGTCGAGTAGGTGCGAAGAGAATATTAACGGTGATTTCTGACAAACAAAGTGCGAACATGTAACCTAATTTTGCTTTCGAAAAAGAATACTCTCGGTAAGAATGTTTGTTATCGCAAACCAATTCGGTAGAAACAATCGCGAGTAGTGATTCCGAGCTTACGGGGGAAGAATAAAACTACGTAAAAAGCTCTGGATACACGGTAAATACCTTCTGTCGGATTAAACGTTGAGCTATTCGATTGTCCAATGCCTCGTTGTGTTCTTCCTTTGGAGATAAACGGGACGTCGAGTGGAGAGATCCATCTAGAAGCTAACCAGCTTGTGGAAGGCTTTACGAAATTCGGGATTGAACACAGTGTAAATTACAGGATTAACGAAGCTGTTCATGTATCCTAGCCAAGAGGTGATGATGAAGGCTGTGACACCCGGTTGACAGCTCGCTGCCAGCTTCGTGCAGATGGCGTCCATGATGTTGCACGTGAAGAACGGCAGCCAACAGATTAAGAAGACACCTGCAATTTAACATTTATATTACCCGATAAAGCTTCACGAGATTTTTATGCACCAGATACGGGGAATTGGCCTACGTCCAAATACACTGTATTAACTTGTTTTCTCTGCGCGTGGCGCGATCGATATCGAAATTATGCGACGAGATCGTACCTAGAACAATAGCCAGAGTCTTGGTAGCTTTTCGTTCCTTCTTCGCGGAGCTCTTCTCCCGTTTCTTCTTGCTGGCTTTGTTGGCCTTGTATATCGTGAACCGTGACCCAGCAGCCGCGTTCTTCTTGTCCTTCTTACACGTGGACGAGGCCGACAACACGCTGGGAGTTCGACCGAGCTGAAGAGGAAGCAGGGTGCTGGCGCTCTTGAGCCTCTTCAGCTCCTGCTTGTTCGGATCGGCGCCGTTCTTCTTCGACTGCGAGCTTTGGCTCGCGATCGCGCTCTTCGGCGGCGGGGACGAGGACGTGGACGACGACGGAGCGGACGCGATCCGCGGATTCGGACTCGGGCTGGAATTCGTTTCGAGCTGTTCGTGGACCAGCGTGGTGCTCGCCGCGCCCTCGTACCCGGAATCCTTTCGGGCGTGTTGCGTTCCGCCCAGCTGAGCTTGAGCCACTGCGCTGAAACGACAACTGCAATTCGAGTATCAGTAGCATTCCAGCGAGCTGTTTTAGCGTTTCCAGTCATGGCTCCTGACGCTGACGGTGCGGAGGCATTTCGCATTCGACGAGCAATCACAGGGACGAACATTCGAGTTTTCCGCATCGACGTCCGTTCATCGTGTTTTATTTGCTGTAGCCGCATTCCCTTTGAATCCCCGAATCGTTAGCTGCGTTCACGCACGACTCGTCTATCGGGACAGAACTATCGATAGCTAGCCCGAATCGTTTGTCGTTACCGACGCGTGTAGGCTTTCAAGATTAACCGTAGACGTACTAATTTTTAGTAACCGATTACGTATTTGGACTCGTGATTGAAGTCATTCGACGCGTGCTATTGGCGTTGACGTAACTCGATAGTATACCGCCATAGAACTCGATATAGCGTTTGCGGCAATAAAAACAGCTACGCGCAACTCGTGTCGCTATTGTTCGTCGATCGACGAAATGGAAGAATAGAATGGATAGGTCCCTGTCTCTATTCGTTATTTACTTCGCTGCGATCTAGATTGTTCGTGTTTTTTCTTGTTCTGCTCTGTTGTTCCGTTACCGTGAATCGAAGAGGCCGATCGAAGTCTTTCGCGTTTAATCGATACCGCGTTACCAATTCAACTTACTGGACCACTGGATAGTCGACAAACAAACGAATCGATTTCACGGTGGAACGAGTTTATCGGCGGTTCGTTTCTATTTTTATCGGGCATGTTCTTCGCGCCAATGAATTAGCGGTAAGAGATGAATTCAACCATCTTTCTTTAAACGCGAACTTCTTAATCCTCCTTCCCTTCTTGTCACCAATTTCCGCGACCTTAAGTACAATATCAACAACTTCAAAGATAAACCGTGATTTGCGGGATTCTAGATAGGATAGCCAAAGAACAGCGGCAAATAAGAGACGACGTTATCTTTATTCGCGAATCTAACCAATTAAGATGGAACTACAGATCCGAAATTAACTGAAAATTAATTTCAAAGCGATACCGGTCTTTTAGTCGTCGCGTATCGCGGCTCCGAGTGCTAATTGATTTTACCTCCCTTCTGCTTTTTCTTCCAGTGGTCCATCTTTTTTTTCCCGCTTCGCTAACTCGTTCAAGAAAGTTCTCGCGTTCAGTTAGCTGAAAGAGTATCTGACTTTTCGACTTCGTTTTCCTTTTAGGAATGTTCTTACGGAATACAAGTTGTCTCAGGCTTTCCAACGATATTTAACGAGCAGAAATAAGCTGAAAATGGTACCTAAATATTTATGAAGAAGTCGTAACAAAAGTGCGGAATAATAACGGAGTTTTACTTCAGCATGTTGGGACGCGAGGATATGTATAGCCGAGCACCAAAAGTTTTCTGCTTGGCCAACTTCGAATATTTTTACCAACTAGGTTATACTCGACCGATCTTTAATATCGTTTCGAAATGAAACAAGTACCTTGTTTCTGTAACCCTTTAATAAAGCATTTACGAGTCCATGTTTACAAAGCACTTTTTCCTCTCCCAGCAAGAGCCGAGAAAAGCTGGAGCATAGCAATAAGGCTTTATAGATATGAAGCCATCAAAGAAGGGAATGGACAAACAAACTGTTACGTAGGGGATGTTACGTATGCGTCAACGTTTCGAGTACACTTAATAAAGCTTAATTCTGAAACCGAGTAAAAACGCGTTTTTACGGTTTCAAAGGCGTGAAATGACACTCACATTAGCGCCTTTGTTCCCGCAGGATACGACAAAGGTGACTCTAGAAAGCCATTTGATCAAGTCTCTAGAAACGGTGCGGTACATTTGTCGCATCCGTAAAAGGCATAACAAAACGATGGCGTAAAACGTAGAATGTTCGTCCGACGTGTGACGATCGTGGAAAAAACTTTATTGGATTCTTACGCTGCCTCCTCGACGACCGTGGCTAAAAAGAACTCCGTGCTCTTGTCGTTCGAGATGACCACGACGGGATCAAGGGGCGTCTCGTCCTCGTCCTCGTTGCTTCCGGACGCCGTGTTCGTCGGTTCTTCCATACCGGGAGCCACGAGTGCCGCCGCTCCCAGCGCGGTCTCCGCAAACCTTGCCACAGAATACCCACTACGTGATCTTAGTCAAAAGCCCTCTAAAAAAAAGCTTCTACACTTAGCATGCTTTTAGTATTTCTCGGCGCGTTAATCCGACAAAAGGGGAAAAAGTTAATCTATCATGCACAAAGCGACTATGAACCGGCGCTCGCGACTTCGTTCGAAACTTTGCCACCCGACGAACAAAGAACCAAGCTTTTTACTTCGTTGAACCGGCCTCTTCATACCGGCGATTCAGAGTGCCTTACTGAACTGCGTTTTCATTCAAACGGAACTGAAGGTAATGACCCTGTGTTTTTTAATCCTTCCATTGTGATCGAGCGTGCGATTCGAGCGCCATTTTACTATGTTCGAAACAATTTCGTCGAGCGGAGGGTAAAAATGAAGTTTTCATTTTCAGTCAGGTCGGTAAATACGGACATCTATTATTCAAATTTCTATAAGCGTAAAATGTCACGATTTGATAATATTGTAATTCCATGTCGAACCAGATTTGTAATGAGTTGCGAACATATCCGAGCTTTCATCGATACGTTACAGGTTAACGTTGCCGAGCAATTTTCGTTCGCGGACGTGTATATAAATTGTACAGGAAATTTGATTGGCGTATTATCGGTATAATATGGACGCTCGCAAACGGACGCGTATTGCCTGTAATCGGATTATCGGGAAGTAGCAACATTACAGATTGGATAGGTGAATGCGTCCGATACTCGTAGTTCCAATTTAAGCGATAACTCCTCCAACTCAGTGACGTTTGCTGTAAAGTTCCTCCGGTCGATTCGATATTCCCGATGAGAGCTGGAGAAAATAATTAATAATTCCCCGATTGCCGAAATTCCGAGTAGCGAGAAGTTTCAGCTCCCACAAATTGCGCAAATGTACCAATTCTATGAAAATGAAATCCCTACTTACTTTCCTTTCACAGAGTCTGCGAGAGAAGATTAATCGAGATATTTGTTAATTAATGGACATGAGTAATCACTGCCTAGAATTGAATGGATTACAAATGAACGACATGGAAATTACTTAGAGATAATCACATTTACGTTGAGAGAATATCGAGGGGAATTCGCGGAAAGGGAGAGCTCGAGGTTATGTTAAACGCATAAGACCCGAGGGAAAAGATATGGGCAAAATGTGACCGTTGCCAGGAACACCTAAGTCCAATTTATCGACGGTGTTTGTACATCCCATAACTACGGACCTGGAAGGAAGCTATAAATGATAATTAGGCAACTGGATCGTTGAAACGCCTCTTACCCTACTATGAAAGATTAAGGAAGACCCAAACATTTAATTCGATCGAACGTACCCAAGAATTCAAAATTTATGAATTGAAATTCAACGAGGGAGGAATCCCGAGCACCCTCGTGGAGGAAAAACGGCAAAGTCGGTATTAAAGCATCTCGAGTGGCAAACAAGACTACGTGCCTTCGAGTCGGCCGTCAAGGAAGACTTCTTCAGGTCCTCATCGATGAACAAACGTACGACGCTTAGAAACAGACGGGAACAAAAGCCAGCAATTAAATCGAGGCGAAGTAGTTGGCTATTCAAGGCACCGAACCCGGACAACGGAAATGAAGCCCGGAGAGCGCGAGAAAAGCGTATTATTCGGAGATGCTGGAGGCTTACTTCGCCTTCACCTTCCCCCTACGCCCCGTTTCAAAATCCTCTTTTCCAAGCGACGAAATAAGTACATAACAACGGAAAATTTGTAATATCCTTAACATCCACGATAATCCGTGCTACAGCGCCGCGCCAGCCACTGGTTCTTCTACTGTGCACACGCGCGTTAACAGTGGCCAATACCTTCAAGCGTATTCTCGCCCGCTGACACGACAATCTTCGTGAAAAATTGTCTCGTTGGAATGCAAGAGTTACGTGCGGAGAAAATTGAAAAAAATGACTCGATTCTCGGGCGTGGGACACATTCGAGATGAAGCTCGTTCGTCTTTGACTGGCGCGAGATCGGGATCGCGAATAAATTCAACGAGTTTAAACAACGTTCTTTTGATCTCGGTGGAAACGGTGGAAATGGAAAATTGATTCATCGCCTAGAAACCGGGATGCGACCGTTCAAACGTTGGCGCAGTGTCAATAGATATTATTTTTCTCGCCGCGATCGACGTCGCGAGATACCACTCGTTTAGTAATTACTCTTTTCGAGGACTTTTTATTCCTCTCCATGCACGCACGATTCCGTACATCGTATTCAACGTCTATTCAACGAAGTATCTGCTTTGAGTCTTCATCGTCGATCGGACGTCGAACAAACGAATTTCTCGTTGTAATAACGTCTAGGCAATCTACCGTCAATTCGAAACATTCGGCCAAAGAATTTCAAGCCGTCAGCTGCTTTAACCGGCGCTGGTTTATTGGATATTCCTAGAAAATTCTTGGTAAATTCGAGGTAAGAACGCGAACGATTTCCACGACGAGACGAGTAAAAGGTGTTGGCTCACCTGCGCGTGTGCGCGATGTTCTCGATTATGCTGCCCGGTTTTATGTCGCCCAGATTCGGTTTCCTGTTGGCCCTCGCTTTCTTCGCTCTGTTCCGTAGCGCCTGGAATAAAATTGAAATCGTCGTTTCAAGATAAATCAGAGTATCGACGGTAAAAATCACGAAATAAATCCTCGCGCGTGGCAGATAACGCGTGGCATCCATTATCTATACATATCAAAACAGAAGGATTTATTACGACGTTTTTGCGGCAAAATGTGTCCCCTCCCGTGACGAGACGCGTTAGAAAATTTCGTCGTTGGTGCATTATGAGAAACAGTATCTTGTCCCGATACGGCAGAATATAAAAGGAAGATATTTCACGTTTTATATCGATGCTCTGAAGGATATCGTTTCCTTTCCGTGGACGTTAAACCATCGCATTATACTTTTACGAGAGTGCCTGTAAAAACTGTGAAAATGTACGAACGATCGCCTTGCATCGATCGCCAACGTCTCTTTCGAACCTTTTCATTTAGGATGTCTTTACGAGATGGACCGTCATTATGATATCGCGTTTACACGCGAGCGATTACGTCGCTCAATTCGAGGCGTTCAACCGGTATCGGCAATTAATACCATAATGGGAGCACCGGTGCAAAATGACCCGTGCTTTCCAACCGTCGTAAAACGTCGAAGCAAGCGTGTATTTATTCGACGTAATCGCAAACGCTGGAGAAACCGCGAAACACTTTGTCCCAGCTGGTGTGAAAATTATATCTGCATATCATTTGCCGAATTTTACTTTATCCGTGATCACGGAATTAATCCTCGAAAGAAACTTGGAATTGTTCTATCGATTTGTATTTAAAACAATTAACGATATCTTTTGCATCGATATATTATAGGGATTTTCGCTGGAACCGTTACGTAAATCCCTGTGAGATATTCTCCGTCGCAAAAGGCAAGGATTCGAGACAGACGTACTTTATTTGCTACTAGAATTATGCAAAAGGTTTGTCCGATTTATATAACACCCAACTTCAAACAAGACAGCGAGCAAAGAAATTGGAAGGTTCGTGGAGCGGTATTAAATCCAACAGTTTCAAAAATTTACAACTTTCTTTTCAACGTGCACGTTACGTAATCTCGCGATGCAATTCTGCTCTGTACTTTAAACATCCAAGATGGCGGAAAGGATCATCGCGGTTCCTTACCTTGAATATGTTGTAATAGAGAAACACCATGATGATGCAGGGTATGTAGAAGCTGGATAGGCTCGAGTAGATGATAAAGTCCGCATTGTAGAACAGGCATTGGTCCGGTATTCGGTCGGGGGTGTTATTCAAGCCGAGAACAATCGGGCTGCCGATCGCGGCCGATATCGCCCAGACCAACAGTATCGTTAACCACACTCTTCTATTGTTCTTGTGCTTCGCGTATTTTATCGGCTGGGTCACCGCTATGTATCTGCAATTCAAATTCGTTTCGCTATCGTATCGTACAGTGTCCCCTACCTTGACGGGCATTACGGTGCCGCAAATCAACGCGGTCTCGCCAACACCTTCCACCCGTTTCCCCTCCGCGGCCTTCCGCTGTCCAATTTATTTCTATTTCCGCTGATACATACGCCGCCGTGAGACGCGTCGAATTGAAAACGTTTCAGAAACCGCTTAAAGCCGGGGTCAAACGGTTGAAAGTAACGCTGATTAATTAGACCGGCGAATTATACAGAGAATTTCTGGCGGGAGAAGAAAAGGAACTCGTTAAAGAATCAGATTTAAACCGCGGTTAAGAGTAGTTTAATAGAGCCATTTATCTTGATACGCATATTTTAACATGCAGGCAGATTAAGCGAAAGTTTTATTCTAAAATAAATTCTTCCTCCAAGTTTTCTCTTTAATGTCCATCAGGTGAGAATTTCAACGGAATTCAATTAATCGATAAAGGTAATCCAAAAGTTTCTTTGCTGCTGCGACGTATAACGTATACACGAAGTGATATCGAAGTTTTCATCGATAGTATTTTCGGTGACCGTTCGAAGAATGCAAACGCGAAATTGAAACGCGAAAAACGCGGCTCGGCATCGTGCGCCGAGAGTACCTCGAAATGAATTCCAAAAGTTCCTCGAACATCGCGAACACGATCGAGCTTGTTTCCGCGGTTCTTCGAAACTGTTATGCGATTCTGCTGAATTTTTTAGAGCAACTCAGAAACAATCGTTTCTTTAACCAAACGATACACATTTAGATCGAGACGTTGGGGTTTGATTGAAAGAAATTGCTCTTTCGACTTTAACTCATTCCGGTCGCAAGAGCAACCTTTTCCTTTTTCACCCTTCCTGTTATTCCTGTCACGTAAGCCGGTTAAATCAGCTACCTTCCCCGCGATTTTCGGAACTTTTTCCTTTTGCCCACGATCGCTGTTACGAAATCTTGTCGCGACCGAATAAAACGGATGCAACGTGGGCGAGATATATTTGATTTCGAGACAGAGTCAGGGGGAGAGGTCCCACGACTCGTTCGTCTTCGTTGAATTTTTCAAGCTGGAAATTTGAGAATTTGGGGATGTAAATATTTGGAGATGCGAGAACTGGGGGATGCAGAAATTTAGAGGTATAGCACTTTGGGGATATGGGAATTCGAGGCAGTTGAAATTTAGGGACGTGGAAAATTCACGACAAATTTGGGAACCTATAAAAATTTAAAAATATAGAAAGTTAGAGCCTCAATGTTTGAAAATTTGAAGATTAAGAAGTTCATTTGACACATATGTGCCAAATAATGTTACACTTCTGCAACTTCATATGTCAGTATATGTTTAACAGTTCTAAAAATCTGTACTAAAAATATAACTGCAACATTATGTACTGAATCCTCCAAAAAAGACAAATATGCTCCGTACACCCTTATCCAAAGAAACTCCCCAATGTACGTATACGCGAATTACCAGTATCACCGAAGTTTTTATCGGTCGTAGAACAATCGATACGAGGGTTAAAGGGTGGCCAAACCCTAAGATTGGAACGTCGAGTGAAAGGGGAGTTCTATTTGCGAAAGAAGGCTCACCTGTCTATCGAAATCGCTACAAGGTTGAAGATGGAGCTGGTGCTGCATGTCACGTCCATCGCGATGTAAAAGTCACAAACGAAGCCGGGCAGACTCCATGATCCGTTTACCTGGAAAACGAACGAACAAACCATGAAGATTAAATCCAGCGCGTATCGTGTCGGTGGAATTAACTGTCATTGGTACGGACCGGCTATTGTTCCGATGCAAATTAGCGATCGGTGATTCTCCGAACGTTTCGCGTAAACGACCAAAAACACGAGCAAATTGCGCGCGAATATCGCGGTAATTGATGGCGCGTCCACGCCTTTGTGAACAGGAAAATCATAATACGGGTCGTTGTAACGACACGGAGAACATTTTGCCCGTAATTTTAAAATATACCTTCATCTCGGATGCCATTCGGAAATTGGGGCATTTTCAAAGCAAAATCCGCGGCTGTTGTCACGAGCATAAAGCGTAATTAAATCCGTTTAAGCAACCCGAGGCAAGATATTTCGGCCCGATGTTTCCATTGTTTCTCTTGATTTTCCGATTTTCGCGAGCGCCTGGAGAAGTGTGCTTGAATCGTTGTCGCTCGGGAAAAAGGCATTCGAGGTAAGAGCATCTCGAATCAAAAGATGCTTTGGTCGTATCAAGAGATGAGCTTTATCTCTGTTCCCCTGCACTTTTCGTCCGTTATACTCGGTGTTTCTGCTTTTGAACCGGCGCGCCGCATCTTCGTCCGCCTTTTTATTCTCGGATGCGCAGCTTTCGCGACCGGTTCCTTGATTTATTCGGAACATCCGTGCCAGGAGTACGGAATCGGACGCGACCTAAACGCGCCTATCTACTACGTGGTCACGATTGTCTCCGTCTTCCGTTAAGGCAATGGCTTTCAAAGAGCTCTATTTCCTTCGTGCCGTTCGCAGAAACCGCAAGCATTTTCCGTCGAGCCATTTCTCTGGTCAAACTGTAATTCGACGGAATCGCCGCCATTCGATCAACGTTCGAGATTATTGCTCCTCCACTTCTTTCTCCGGGTGCTTTCGGAAGATTGCAAATTCTGAGATTAAAAAATTTAGGGACGAGAGGATTAAATTTTCGAATGGAATTGGATCCAATGGTACTATTCGATTACGTATGAAATACCCTTGAATGAGCAATGGTGGCGATTCGTGCACGTACGGGCATAGATCAAACGGTGAAAGACGAAGGTTTCAATTGCACGTTCGCGTACGAGTGCCTCTGCCCCGGTTTAAATCGCAGTCTCGCCATTATCGATCATATCCAGCAGTATGCATCGTGATCACTGGTAAAACGTATTACAGGATAGTATTAAGTTGCGTTGGCCGTAGTTTAACGTCGTATCGATCCAGCTGCCGCATAGTTATTTTGCTCGTACGGAACTCGAGAGCAACCTGAGACCAACCCATCGATATTTTATGAAGCTGTAATCTCGCGGAAATGCGCAACACGTGCACCGCGTTGTTCCCACCACTTTTTTTATTTAGAATTCATGACGTGTCGCTTCGAACCTTAGCGAGCGCCGCGAGCTCGTTTCGCGTCGTCGGAAAACCGGAAAATTTCGAAAAGCGTCCTTCGTAATGGTAGTTTTTCGCTATTGTTTTCCCCGTTTCTTTAAGTTTTTTCAACTAACTTGTTGGAAATGTTGCTTTTGAAATATCGGTTTAAGTTGCACCATTGTGCTACTTATTGAACGCATTATGACCTACATTTTCACGAGAGGAAGAGATATTTCGAATACCGTTAAATGCGGCGATTTAATACCAACGTTTTCTACCTATTTTCATTGTTTTCTTTCTTTAACGAGCGGCACGATGTTATCGTTACGGGGGAAAAACACACGCGAGGCAGAAAGAAATGAAAAGAAGAAAGAATTTTTATTCCGGAAAGCGCGCACGCACCCTTGCGTAAAATTCGCGTAACAGCACGGTAACAAGAATGAGCACAAAGGAGGCAGCAGATTTGAAACAATTACAATCGCGGTCACTGTAAAGAGTCCATTGGAATTTCAGCCGGGTTTCTTTTTAATCATAAACGTGTAATGAAATCAGGCGCGTGGTTCAAAGAATATCTGTCCGCGGAGAAATGGCAGCTCGTGAAAACCCAAGAGACGGTTCGCGTTTGTCAACGTTGCAACCGATCGATGTGTCTATTACTTTTATTCTGCGGATTGCCTCGAAATGCATGCCTCCCGTTTCCTCTGGGATGGTATTAAACATTGGAAACGCGGTCACTTCGAATCCTCAAAGGAAACGATCACCACTGGAGGATATGTGGCAAAGAAGAAAGCAAAAGTATCGATACGGAAATACAGGCGGTCTCAAAAGCTTCTGCCCGAAAACGAATCGAATAATCCTTTGCCATTTTGTGATCCCCGGCTCGAAAAATTGTTGTTACGCTTTCTGATCAAAGCCAGAATATTACACACGTATACGGATTACAGGAAACGAAAATAGACGAGAATCTCTACGTTCGCGTTCAAAGATAACCAAATGCAAACATTTCGTTACAGTAAACCATCTCCTACGTTTAATTCGTAAAAAGTATACTTGCTTCGCCATTTCGCGGAGAAAATGTCGTTGAATTTTCACGAAATCGTCCAATTAACCTTTTTCTCTCGTATCTCCTTTTTTACAGCCCCGTAGAATCCATGATTCCCTAATATCTTAGAACCCTTTTACGATCCACGTTCAAATCATTTGTCGTGCTCGAACGATGCTGCGAAGTAGGGTGTACAAAGTGTTTTCTGATAAGGGATCTCATTTGGAGAATCGAAGTTAAACGTCGTTGATTTATGTTTAATCCGAATTGAGCGTACATTTCACGTTCGCGTATATAAAACTACCTTCACATTTCACGGCGCTGTCTCATACTTAAATCAAGGGTACACAGGATAGGACTTAGCCCGGGGATTTGTGCACGTTACTGATGTTACAACGACGCGTCGCGTCGTTAATTACAAGACAGCTACAGTCCAAATCCCAGTTCGGTCCGAATAAATGGATATGCATAGTAACGCGCTTTTGTCCAAAGTTGAGTCCCGGCCAAAATGTCAATGAAGTATTCAGGGCGAAGTAATTTAAGAGCTACGTGCGCTAGTCACAATCTTGTGTCCGCTTTGAGCCAGCCTCGTTATCCGACACGCTGTGCCACAGTTGTACTCGTTGCTTATAACTTGAAATATTCAGAATTCGCAGCGCGTTTGTCTGACTCCAAGGGGTCTCAATTTACGAAACACAATGTTTTACGTGTTACACGTTTTTCGTGTCGTATTTCTGAAAACTCGCTAGTCGATCAGCTGTTTCTTTACCGATCCGCTTCGGCACGATTAATTAGCTCAGTGGCACCTCGAGCAAATTGGCGCGAGTCTATTTATCGTAGAAAGCGCGTCAACGCGAATCCCCTCCTGACAAGGGAGACGCGTTACCGAGCAACACGCAACAGAGTTATGGCTCATTTAACCTGGTGCTGGGGAGCTGGAAGGGCTTCGGTTACAACGGTTAAAATAAAGCACCGGCTGGAAGACGTAAAACGCGCTTCCTTCATGCTGAGAAACGGGCATGCACTATTTTTCGTCGCTCCTTCTACTTTGTTCGCCCCGAAATTATTAATACCGGTTATAACGGTAGTATGCGGGCTACGAAGCGGATCCAAAAGGACCGGAACGACCGTTGCTCGTAGCATGGATGGTCAGTGCACGTTGGAATTTTGAAGCTCGGCAAACATGGCGCACCAGCGGACCTTTTCATAATTACGCTTACATTTGCAACGAGCAGAGGGACGCGTTTCAAAAATTATCAAGTATAATCTTTTGTTCCGCTTTTAAACGTTTCCGGAAATTCTTAATTCTGGCGGAGAAGTCGAACGAGGGAAAATTTAAGCTATCAAACTGCGAAATTGTACGCGGAATAGTTTTCCTTTGCCTCTCAAAAGCCTTACAGCGAAAACGTATCCTAGAAGTCAGTCGCTTTTGTTGGAATTAAATGGAGTTCCCACGGGATAACCCAAAGGGAAAGGCCAAGGTAAAGCGACACTTCCGGTCGATTGTAAGACTGTTCGCGATACGCACGTAATCACGCCGTTTATAGCCAGCGTGTGCACCGGCTATAATTAGAGCCGAAGGGAACGCGGCCAGTCGACCTTATATTATTTCACCGACCTTACACGTCGAGAGACGCTGAGGACTATCGCGCTTTGCCCCACGTTTCCGTAAGATAGTGTTCGTTAGGCTCGGATTCGCACTGGATTATGGATTAGCTCGCACGAATCAGTGTGTACGCAATTTAGGAATAATCTCCTGCTGAGAGCGCTATTTAGGTCACTGCAACCTATACGTGCTTCATCGAATCATCACGAAAATACAAATTGAACAGGATTTGCAAGATCTCCCGTACAGGTAACACTTTTACATCACGTCTGGGACTTTTACGTGTCCCACGATTTTGTTTCCAATTAATTCGACTCATCCGATCGAACCCTCGACCTCGCGTCCTTATAGTTTGTAGGGTCCACAGCTGCACGCGTTTTCAGATGTCACCAGTTCCCATTGATCGTGCACGAAGTCTCGGAAGAGAATAATGGATAACAATTGACAAGTGGACAATGGCGTCGCGACGCCCAGGACGTTTAGGACGCGCAACGTTGTTTCGTTCGGATATCAGTGTCCGGTGATTAATTAGCGATTGTCTCCAGTATCTCGACGATTCCATTAAACCCATCGATTTGCGTGGTGCAAAACCGAAAATCCTCCACCATTTTACGACCAACGTTTTAAGCTTGCAAAGATAAATTTGCGTGACCGGAAGCTGTAAATTTTGCGTTATAATGCACTTAATGCGCTTCATTGTCCCGTATAGGCCGAAGCTATTGATAATACATCGCTTGTCCTGGCGCAGAGAATATGAAGGACGCGACGACATGCTGGACATTGTCGATATTGCGAGTTCGACTATGTTGTTAATTTTCCCTTAAAGACCCGAATCAACCCTCGAAGAGCAAATGACTTTAAAAGCTCGAACATAACTGATACTTCTATTCGCTCTTCCGTGCCGGATGAGACACCGGAAAATTTTCTACCGTCTCTGTATATTAATTTCATTTATTTTAATGAAATTTTAACGAACCATTCCGCGCCACCAGCCACCCGATGTAGATTCATCGTCCGACCAGAGCGTGATGGTCGTTTGGAAAACGGAGGCGCGAAAGTTTTAGGAAAAAAAAGGCACACGAACCAGCATTCGAGCGGGAATTTTAATTACTACCGCAGCGTTGAAGCGGATTGGTTCCACCTACTCACCCACGCTTCGCCTCACCTGTAAAAAGTCTAATTAAGTCTTTATTATTCTTGCTCGTCCTTCTTAATCGGTCTATTTACGTGGCATACAATTGTCGATTCGTCTCTGTTAATTCCGCGGCGGAAATTTTCCTACGAATGGATTCGTTCCAAGATAAATAAGCTAGGAATACGTCGAAAGGTACACAATGCGTATAAATGCATGCAATTGCTTTCGAACGGACCGGCTAGTTTGTATTGATTCTGTTCACGATGTTGAACGCCGTTCCGGCTTATCTCGAATTCAAAATGCAATTAATTTCTGCAACGAGCTTTCACCTGCGAAGACACGTCGTTGCAAAAAATGTTTCTCAAATTGGTTTTTTAAGGTTTTCAACGAGTTTGTTTCGCCTCGAAATTCGTTGGAAAATTGATCTCTCGGTTCTCCGGACGTCGACGAATTCACGAAATTACGCATGCAAACCGTTCGTTGGACGCTTTCGCGTTAACGCGCTGTCAATTTCATTTGTACCTGATGTTTGTGGTTTTTATTTACCAAAACGAAGCTTCGTTTTTTACCGTACGATGGCACACCTCGCCCGATACACTGCACGGTATAAAACTAGAATTCGCCACGTCGAATTTATCAAGAATCCTACGAGCGACTTTCGCGCCGATAGCTCGTAATTTCGCAAGAGTAACCGGAAGCTCTAGCCGGGCTTCCCGGTTACTGTATTTTCCATCGACGTGTCGGCCACGTTGGTATCATGTCGGCCGTTTAAACGGGTAACGGCGTCCCTATTAATTCTCGTATCGAGCGGCTGCAGTACTCCAAGCGATTCACCCATCGTAATTCAATGACACGCGGCAGAGGGTTGCGGAGACGAGGGTGCACGACCGACACGAAGGCCGTTGCTAAAATTGATTTGGAATTGATATAATCACTAAAGTTAAGCCGACAGAGAAAGCGAGACAGGTAGATAAATATATTGATAGATGTTGGATCGGAAGGGGTAAAAGTGGCAGGCGGTTGCGAGGATCAAGCTGGAGGAAGATGGATGGTGGAAATCGAAGCTGCGTTGGACGAAGGAGAGAACACGAAGGTGCGAGAAGCTCTTGCCAGGAGGGTCGAAAGCACTCGAAGACTCAATCGTGGATAGATATTGTGGAGCAGAGGGTGGGAGAAGCT
The DNA here is from genome assembly GCA_945859595.2 of Megachile willughbiella. Lineage (NCBI taxonomy): Eukaryota > Metazoa > Arthropoda > Insecta > Hymenoptera > Megachilidae > Megachile > Megachile willughbiella. Next base: position 10,481,967 of record OX243807.1, read on the forward strand.
AGAAATCCTGGTATTACGGGCAGAGATGGGGCAGAGCGGAGAATTATTTGCAAAGTGTAATCAATTCGATACCGTTCGATTTACGGTTGCCAAGGCTTCGTAGATTGTTCTGGAAAAACCGTTTCCAAGAAAATGTTACTTAATACTAGAAAAAATTATCTTGCAGGAAGTTCCATTATGTCTTAGTAACTATTAACCAACTTGTACGTATAAATTACCCATACGAGCCAACTCCGAAAGCATAAATAACGACGCACAAATTCCTCTAATTTTCCCAATCGCGGTCACAACGATCGCTAGTTACGTCCTAATGGTTGAGTTTATACAGGGAACTTCGATACAATTTCATAAGCCAAAGTTTAGAGGTTTGATAGAATATCTATGCAGTTTCGATTCCGTATTTAATCCCCGTCGTTTGTGTCACGGAAGAAACAATCGATCAAAGCGAGTCGAACGTAACGTCTCGGTTTCGTGATCGTCTCGCTTGTTAAGTTAATTGCTTTCCAGAGCTTCCTCTCGTTGCGTTCCGATCTATTCAGACCACAGATTTCCTTGAAAGGATTCCGCTGCCGTTTTCTTCCTGCATGGTACTGATACGTTCATGGAAACGCTGTCGAAACGATGCGTCAGCGAAATATCGATGAAACGCTTTCCGAATAAACAATTTGGCTCGCGACAAGCAGATAAGATGGCCGTCTCGCTGGGCATCTCACGAGCGAACGCGAGGCTCGGGCTATTACGTGTCGTGCCTGCGAACGAACTTTCGAAATGGCTGTTTCTTCGCAAATAGTTATACCTACATCGCTTAACGCCTTGACACCTAGGAAAGGTGAGACGATCGACGGGGAATGAAAATTCTTTGAAGCTTCTCGCAGATATTACGGAAGTAATCGACCGTTGGACGATCACCTTTGAATTTGCCCCTTGAAATTCCAAGGCGACATTAAAAAGCCATTAAGAAGACTAATGGAAGATCCTGTGCTCGGCCACTTTTTGACCGACCACTCGTTGCAGCCAGTTAACTTCTTGCCACGTCGGCCGATCTCCAGAGATTAAAGTCGATCCCGTTCAAGAATTTCATCTTTCACAGAAATATTACCGATGCGTAATATTCCGTTCATAATCCCTCTTACGTATTCACTCACACAGGGAAAATTCACGTATATGATCAGAAAGCGAATTAGTTCAATTTCACCCACTAATTTGTTAATGTACATCAATGTCTCATTATTTGGACTAATCCTTCATTTTTATTCTGCATAATTTTATGTCAACTTATTCATCACAGTATTAAACATACCAAATTTATAATATGTTCATTTCGTATACATAGATTTAGAAATTGTATCGTCAGATACTTTTCCAGACATGTATCTCTATAGACCAAGGATCTGAATGACAGACATAGACCTGTTTGGCAAGAACACTTAAAAATGCTCTATCATCAGATACCAGGCAAATGTTACGTATCGCGAAGATGTCGAGAAACGTGGTGCACAGAAGTGGGACGTTCTGGGAACGTTTGGTAATACGGAAACGAGCTGAGGTATTAAACCTTGCGACGAGTAGAAAAATTCGTGTCAGTTAAATATTCCGACACTGGGAACCATCGAGTACACGCTGTCAATTTTGACACGGGTCGCGAGCAGCACAGGTGTTTCCATGAAAATTTTCGAAGGGAGGAAAGAACGTGGCGCGACACCACGTTCCTTGCATCAGCGAGATATCGATTCTATTCCCGAAGCTATTACACGGGCGTGTGCGCAAAATTGACGCGAATACGACCATTGAAAGAAGAGCTATTCGAAAACTGAATAGTTATACACACGCGGCGTAAACACCATCCGATATTTCGGTCCATTTCACGAGAATCGTGTTTTGTTCGCAGTGTTTCTATTTCATTACCTCTTACATAAAAATCGTCAATTCTTGTGGAACCGTAGGCTACAATTTTTATGGAATTAATTATTCGATTACGAGCCATGTCAAACAGCTCTGATTGCACAGATACGGCTATGAATTTTTAGTGGTAAAACCAACGATGAAATTCAACCGTGAGAAAATATTCTGATAATAAGTTTGTAAATTTTCGAGGTCAATGTAATCGAAATGCAGCGTAGATTACGGCCAAGAGGATATGTGGTATTTTGAAAAAGGACGTGATAGCGACCAGTCGGTGGCAATATCTGTTCCTGAGATTTTATTGCGATGGGATCGAGGGCGATATTGCTTTCAACGTTACGGCTGACCAGATACGGGGCATTATCACTCGACTTGACGCGGTCCTTCCAGTCACTGGACCTTCCGGAAATCTCTCGCTACTCGCTCGTCGAATGACTCGCGTTACGACGTCGAAAGAAGTAAATCGTCGGAAATGTATCCACGTAACCGTGTATGGGAAGAAAAGCATCGAAAAATCCAGGGAAACGCTTGATTGTGCACGAATCGTATATCAAGACGTAAGAAATCGAGACTCGCGTTCTTTCTTACCACGGAGTTAAAGCTTCGAAAATATCCGACTATGATTTAGGTCAAAAGTTCTCACACCTTTTTACGCCGTGAAGGATCGGCCAGATTTTCCATCTTCTTCTCGAAATTTATCCATCCGTAATGCACCTTTCCACGCACGTTCCTTTCTCGTTTCTTTCTTTTAATAGCGCAATTTTTCAACTTCGAAGCTTTGCACGGGAAATCAGGACGTATTTATCGATGCGCGATAAGTTGGTTTTAAGTTGAATTTTCCCGCTGCGGATTATGGGGATGGAAATCGAGGAGATTTCGTCAACGAACAAACAAGAAATCATCGACTAATCCTTGTAGCAGAGAGCGAAGTAATTCGGTCGGCAGAAGCTTTCGCGAGCGAGCGTGCTGGTCGGGTCCATAGTGTTCCGGGTTTCGGACACGTAGTTACGACTTAGTCGGGGATCAGATTAAATTTACCTAGCCATCTAACGTGGCAGCACGGTGTCCGCGAGCGCAGAAACCGGGAGACAACGTGAAGGAACTTGCCGGATACATCCGGGTTAACTTGCCATTTTAGGCGGTCACGAAGTCCATTGTTAACGGTTCCCGGAAACTTTCTCTATTATCCATCGCGTAAATTCGTATCGGTACGCCTTGAAAAAGCTGCACATTAAATTCACGGTGAGCGCGATAAATCGCGGTGCAATCGAATAACAGCGCGTTATAAATTCATCGGCGGCAAGGAATTTCAATTAAAATCAACTTGTAGCTTCAAAAGAGACTAATTAAGTAAACAACGCTTGTTTATAAAGTGACGCGATAAAATGTACACGATGAAACTTTACCGCGCGGCAAACGAGAATGTACATTTAATAGGTTCAATAACGAATTCGAAAGCGAATCGAGTATAAATCGTTATTGCCGTTGTTATGCCGGTTACCGATAATAATTATAAATGGTAGCCTCTAACGCAGCAGCTAATTTGCGTATTAACGCCGATAATCGAATATTAATATCCGTATATAAATAATACTGTGTACGAAACGTTGTTGCCGTCTTTCAGTTGAACGTTATGATACCTGTTATCGATACTGATTGGTTCGGATGTTTGCCAACCTACCGTGTCACATTCGACTATTCAATCTATGCGCTGATTAATGTTTTTCAATATCGGCTGCACGATATAGTATCGGATTCGTTATTCTACAACAGATCTGTCCCGTTAATTACTGATTTTAAGCGATATACGGAAATTCATCGTAAAAGATTAAGTGCCGATAAAACGCTTTAGGCGTTTTAACGCCTAGGCATACGGTAGCTTAAATCTTCGTCAATTCTACGGACAGCTTGACAGTTCTGTTTTATGGTGTACCTTCTTTGGAAGCATTCATGTATCTAATGAACTCCCTGTCGCTTTTTGTGTCAGCAGGGACACGTTCCTGAAATTTCAACGCCAGACCTCTCTAAGGAGCTGCATCATCTTGATGACTTTAGGAAACACTTCAAATAAAAATAGAGACTTGTGTAGCATACAAAATTGTTTTATAAAGATGGCGATAAAAAATAACATTGTACAGTATGAACAGACTTCAAGAACTTACAAAATTAGATTAGACTTGAGCAAATCTAAATTGTCTTGTACGATATATCTTTCTGTCCAGTTACAACACAAACTAAGGACAATTCGAAGCTAAAGTTTTCCCTCAAGAAAAAGAAGCGAAATAACTACTTTCGTCAGTTGAAAACAAATCTGATTTAGTCTGAGTTGTTTTGGTCTATCAACTATCAGTGCCTGTCACTCGCCATATTTGAAACGACAAGTGAATGGGTCCAGAAATGAGAAACGTTTCGAAAAGCAGAAGATGGCGGGACGAGCAAAAAGCTAACACGCCCTACGAGGCAAGTTCGCGATCATAAGTTCGTAGCCGACGAAACTTTGACACTTGCCGCGCTAATTATTCAAACGAAGCTGCTCGAGACGTTGAGGCTTTTAGGAGGGATCAAATGGCTCGTTTCACCGACCGAAACTAGACGGTATTCATTTATAATCTTCGAGTACGCGGTCGCATTATGTGACACCATTCTCTCCATTAGCGCCCCGGGTCTTCGTGTGCGAAGGGTGGAATATGAAACCGCGTGACAATCGGTTACACGGTAACTTTCGTAGATTGTCAAACTCAGATGCCTGCGATAAGATCGTTTACTAGGATCTAGAACTTTGTCTGCTTATAGGAACGTGGACGGGCATTTTCATAGGAGTCGGAAGCATTAGATCGAACCATCCGCGAGTTTCGGGTTAGATAACGCAGATATCGGATCGGCGTAATAACAGAGAAACAGGAGAACGCGGTTTCTAAGCATTGCCTGCAGACATCCTGTTACCAACTCCCAGGAGTCGTTAGCAAAGGACTCTTTGCTGGTAGAACTGTTTCGTGCCCCGAAAGCCGAGAGAGGCAGCCAGCTTTATTTAAATCTCCAGTTTACACGACGAACCGCGTGTTCCACTGTTTCGACGCCTCGTGGATAAAGTAGGTTTTCGTGGTTCCGAAAACGAGGGGAAGAAGGTGTAGCTGGAAAGTTTACGACGAAGTTAGTTAGCAGTAACGTCGTTCCATAACGGTAGTATTCTCCCGTTGAAACTAGACACTCCGTATCGCGTTCGAATCTCGATGCTCCATCCGCGATACGCGAGCATCGATCGTTCTCCGTTTCGTGTGATCTCGCGATGTTAATGCCTGCAACAATGCCTCGATTATGGAAACGAGATTTCAGACGAACAACGATCGCGAGTTGCGCGGAATGCGAGCAGGGCTTTCAAACGCTTCCAAATTGATACCGCGTTGTTTACTGGCTTTGATATCGCCCGATGTTTCAAACTTTGTAATCCTGACGCTCGGCAAAAAGGCAGACACGTACATCTGTATTCGACCAGTAAATTGTATATCGTTCTAGGAAGTCTTAATGATCCGAGACAAGCTCCTAATGACTTCTTTGTCGGGAAGTTTCGAAAGGGATGGCCCTAACTCATAGAATCGAGTCGTTAAAGGATTCGCGAGGAAAAAGTTGGAAAGAGGGTGTAAAAGTTGGTCAAGATATTGGATCCGATTGTCCAGGTCGTTCCCAAGTTGATCCTTTAAGGTTCGATTCTAATTAATTCCAGCGACCTTTTCGTTCGAATCCCGGCGGGCCCTTAAAGTCCTCGAAATTTCAGCGTCGATTTCTTCCATCTCGTCTTTTTCGAAACTCTGATTTCGTAAAGGAGATGTTAATCAGACAACGTCATGTTGCAGCGTTCGAACGAACGGAGTTCCATAATCTCCGATTGTCGTGACGGGTATTACGTGAATTATGCATGATCTCTTACTAAACAGGATGCTCGGAATATTTCCGCGTTTAACCGAGTAGGAGATTCCACCCTGATTCGAACAAGCAAATAATCTCTGATTAATGCGTCGGCGGAGGAAAACGGTGGAAATCGTGGGAAGATGCGGTTAGTTTTTCTTCGGTATCCTCGTTCGACACACTCGGACATCACGTGAAGGAAAAAGGAAAACGAGCCGGCAAATCAGGAAACTTTGGAAGGAGTTTTTGCTGGGCGAAGTACAAATGACCCACAATCATGGAGATTCCAACTTTACCAATTGCATTCAGGAGACGCTACGGAATGGGATTCGCAACTTTGTTGGAACACTTTAATCACGAAAGTTTCTTTTGGTGCTTACTTTCTATTATACTGCGACTGTTTCATCAAATCGGTTGCATCGCGAAACGATTGCGATCGGTTCGACGCTTTTATCGGTAACGCTGTTCTTAACGTGCTGTTTCGACTTTAATCACGACGCCACCGAGTCGATGCTAAATTTACGATTCGCGACAAAACGAGATCGTTAGTCGGGCGATCAGCGAGGCGGAACAATACCCGTTACGAAACGATAAAAGCAACCGATTCTGCCACGAACAACGTCCATGGTTTATGCTCCAAATTTTACTTCGTTAGTTACCGTCAGACAAATAGAACAAAGCGTCCTGGAAGATTCTTCCCGGTTGTTCGTGGGACAGCGAGCCAACGAACAAAGAAAATAACCGTGTCTTGCATTTTATTCGTCGTGAAATTTCATTCGGGCAAATAAAGCCCTTCGTGCGTTTCGCCGGAAATATAGAGAAGCAGGAATCGTGTAGAAAAACGTTTGTGGCTGAAGAAAGTGTATGCTCGATCATTCATTGCCACGATTTTCTTTCGCCAAAAAAATTACGTCTTTGTAGACCTTCATTCTCTTTCTCCGGGCAAATACAATGATACGGAGCTGACGTTAATGGAACGGAGCGGTTTCATCAAAACTACGATCTTTCGTATTGTATTCGCTCGAGTACGCGTTTTTGCAATATTTTCCTGTCTACCTAAATGTAACGCAATACATTACGAGCGAATCTGAAATGCATTCTTTTCAACTGTCTAAACGCTTTCGCGGATTTCTTGTTTCAGACGTCCGTAATCATCAAACATTATGACAAGCTCTTTGTTACTATCGTTTGTTTAAAGTACATCATCAATATGTACGTAATGTATTCCCCTAGGTTGTTAAACAACTAATTGGACTCGTTCTTCACGGTATCCGAGGGACGTTATCAAATTTTCCTCGTGTTTCAAAGTGTCATTAAAGAAGCACATTAACCAAAGAACTTTCTCCGTTTGTCTTGCTCTCCACCGCCTCCAGGTTTTTCCATGATTTTCGCGTGAAGGGTGATCGGGTTTCCTTCGAGTTTAACCCAAGAAGAAACATACGACCTATTGGAGAGGAAGATATACGGCACGCTTGTACCTTTCGAGCGAACCACAAATTTCGCGTCGCCCTTGAACGAGATCTTTTAGGGCTTGAGTGCTTTCAGTTTCAGAGGAAAATTCCTGAATTACCGGTATTCCCATCACGCTCGTAATTCACGTTTAACCCGATCTTACATCAAAATCTCAAAGTTTTTATCGGTCGATTATAACAGCTCGAAAATCGGAAATTTCTATAAAACAAAAAGGTTTTCATCGAATAGAGAAAATCCCAAATTACACCAGGGAGAGACGTGAACTGGAAGAGGGCATTTTTTGAAAATCCTCCATCTATCCCTGAATATTTAAATTTTATTCAAAGTATTTAGCTTCTTGCATCGGTCATTTTTACCTAACAGTATTCGAGACCCAATCGGTGCTCCAACAGGTCGATATCGTTGTTCCAGCCGGCAACTCCATCGAAACTTACAGCACAAAGTTAGTTGAACCTTTTCGCACGTAGTCCCTGAACAACTCGAGTGGTCAATTCGCTGAAAAGTCCCAATTTACGTCTCTCGGATATAGGTTTCTCCAGGGATACACGTGCACGGAATTGATTGATTTCCTTCTCGAGGACATGTACCCAGGTGTGGACTACCGATAAACATTAACCGACGAAAAGGAGAAAGAAACTTTGTTCCCATGAAGTGTACAGCGAGTCAAGGAAATTCTTATCTTCTCGATTGGAAATTCGATCGGCCGTAATTCTGCACCGGAGATGAATTAAATTTAAACGCTCTTCCAGCATTTTTCCGCGGAAATTTTTAATGCAGCGGGGGTAGAATTACGAGGTAAATCGTTTACAACGCGCCGAAGAGGTTATTTCCTAGGGAGTCACGCGATACGCGAAATTGAAAATAATTGGAAAAATGTGAAAAGTGCATCGTCGAATTTCGCGTTACGTACGTTGTAAGGTGTCGTTCGTTAATGCAGGCGAAGAACGAGGATCGAATTAACCAGGTGACATTAAATTGCACCGTTTCAAGCTGCAATCGACGCGGTTCATGAAGTTAGGGGCGCTTGTGTGTCCAGTTGATTGGTCGGTACACTGAGAATGTGCTTTGCTGGCGTCACCGTTGCCAATCGAATTAACGCTGATTACGGTTCATTTGATATCCTACTCCGCGGCTCTATTGTGCAATATGACAGCTGAGCCTGAAATATTTCTGCATAAATTTACGATGCCCATGGAAGACAAAATGGGAGAATAATGACGGTGATGCACGCGCCGTCCAACAATTATCCGGCACAAAGTCTCTCGACCGATCAATTGTTAGACATCATCATAATCGATTTCACAATTTTAAATTCGCTACAATTTTCTGTGACCTATTGTGCTCGAGCCTGGACCGTTCGCAACTTTATTTTTTATAAAGTTCAGCCCAAGACCAGCGTGTTGCGATTAATGGATCTCATTAGAGTCAACCGACAAAGTGGCCACGATCATGAACTCTTGCAGGGAATAAAAAGCTCTAACAAATAGGGGAACCGGACGCGAGATCACAGAATTCCTACGTATAAAAGCCTTCGTAATAATTCATGGGCCGGGCAGAGGGAAAAAAAATTGCTTCCTACGAATGGATTGAATTTTATCGGAGCCGTACGATGTTGATAAAGTGCCTCGGGAAAATCGATCGATTTCAGATTCGTTGCAGTTGCGTTATCGAGTACAGTTATAAAAAAGGATGAAAAGAAAAGAAAGGGTAAACGGATAGCAAATGGATGACGGTTCTGTGTTTTCCTTCTGCCGGCACGAATTCATTGCGACGTTTTTGTTTCCTTGGCGCACGCTCGTGTGTGGCCGAATGAATAATAGGGCTCAATGAAATTGTAGCGAGGCAACGTCGCCAAAGATGTTTGTCACCGCGTCGAAACGACTGTAACAAACGATTGAACGTGTGGCACGAGTTGCGCGAGCGAGAGTGGAGCAATTTGTTTAACGGATGCAGCTGCGGTGTTCCGGCTAAAATGACGCGATGCAATTTGGCTATTCGCTGGAATCTACGAGAAATATTTGATGCGCTTAACGCGTTTCGGTAATCTTTCACGGTAATTTTGCAATCGGTCAAAACGCTGCAATTTTCTACAATAACGTCGCGAGCGAACAATAACGTTTACAAGGATATTTAAATCTCGGATACCACCCTTAAAAGTTTCGTAGGTAAACTATGTAGCTAAGAGGACATGGCGGAGAGATACGACGGAAGCGACAATTTATCTAATTCTTCGTGCTGTTCGTTACGACGCGTATCGTCATGGAGAACAGCTTCGCAAATTGTGAACCGAACTAGAGAAATCCATTAACTCGCATCTCACGGCTTGAATAAGTTTTAGAAAGCAAGGCGGAATTTTCCAGTCAAGCAAACCCGCTAAAAAGTCGCCTAGAAGCTCGTTCATCCGACGAAACTTGACTATTCCGCGAAGCTCGGTTAGAAAGGGCGCAACTTTACGGAATGCGAAGTTTTAATTGTAATCTTAACAACTTGCCAGGCTACTTGCTACACTAGTTCGCCCGTAAAATACTGGCTTCCTTAAAAACTGTGGTGCTTTATGCGCGTACTTCTCTAATTTGCTATTGTTACGTGAATTATATGCAGGCGTTGATGGCGAGTTGTGAAACTTCCACAAAATTGATGTTATATAGTTATTACATTTGCGCTTTAGCATTTTGCTCGGCAAACTCGATTTAATCAAATAACGAGGAAATGAAAGTTCTCAATTCCATTAAAATTACACTATTAATTCGAAACGGCAAACTGAATGGCAAATTAATCCTTAATATTCTTGATAAAACGTATTATTGCGCGGCGCACTAGCCACCGCTGTTTCTACTGTCGCTGCGAACGCGGCCGGGGACGCGTTAATGCAGCCGGAGTGCATTCTTTAATATTGTAACACTCTCCTGACGATTTAATTGAATTCTCGTTAAATTATTCATTTTTTCCTTCGCACGCTGCAATTTTCAATCAAATAATACGCAGTTTAAAAAGCGTACTTCGTTACTTTTCCGAATTAACGATTCAGCAGACATGTTTGCCGGCTGAAAATTTCACGAATACCCAATTAACGTGAAATCTCCCCTTGCACGCCGGCCGAGACTTTTACCTGATAATACTTCATGCAAATTTTAATGCCACGGTCAAAAGACGGTTATTCGGTGATGTACGACTAGTCGCGGAATAATTTCAAGGGACAATTGAATTTCCCCAAGTTGTACAAGAGGCTTTCGAACTATCCATCTTCATTAATTAATTATAAGCAGCAGTTTCCGTTCTCAGTCACGAAACTTTCCTTCGTTCCTCGTGGGAGAGGGACCTTCAAGAAAGTGGAATTAAAGCTTAAAGAATACTTAAACGGGACTTCTGTATCAACTGAATTTCAAACCGGCTGACATCTGCGCAACTTTAATTGTCTTGCCTGCTAATTTTACAAAACAAGCCCCGTTTCCAGTCTCGTGCCGAAGAAAGTTTTCCTACGAAGGATAAGAATGGATTCGATTGCTTGAAAGTTTCAGCGGAAAGAAAGCATTCGATATCTCGTACGTTCTCATTTTCAACTTCAGATTATCGCCAAGTTCCTGCTAGCGAAAATTTTTGCGGTCTCCGGAAAGCCACGATCGATTCATCGTTTTCCCGAAATAGAAATGGCAGCAGGAAAACCGGCAACTGCCAGCAACAGCGGCGCTTAGAAAAACCGATGTCGAAAGAGATGAGGTTCCTAAACTTATCCAATATCTTGGATATGAAAGAAAGGGAAGCGGAGCAAAAAAACGGTTTTCCACGAAACTCGCGTCGTTTCCTTCCTATTTTCTTGATATGTTGACCCTCACGGACACCTTGACAGAACGAAGGAATCTTGAAGAAGACCTTAACGATGATAAGATGACCCCTTTATGGATCACGTTTAAATTAAAGAGCAAAGTCGTGTAACTTACTATAATTTCCGTTCCCGATTCGCTAATCTTCCTTTCCTCATACATCATTGTCCGCTGGATAATCAATGATTTGATCAAAAAGGGAATTCGAACGCAGCCGAGCAGAAACAGCCATTCCAGATAATCCTGTAGTTGTAGACCTCCATTTTTTTCTTCTCTTCAAAGAAACGTCAGTCTTTGTCCTCCTTCATTTCCTTTTTCGTGCCCCGGGCTAGAGATGATTACGATTGAATACACCCGTAAAAGAGTTCTCTATGAAGTTCGGACGATTCTATAAATCTTGCGATCGCGAATGGAACAATTTATTTGAAAATTTTACCGTGTTCAACCTTGGACCAGGATTCGTTAATTTTTGTATCGGTGAAGTATGGTTTGTCGTTCAAAGGTTTCTAATAAAATGTTAGGAGGAAATACAATTTTTCTGGATGTAACGGGAGTTGAATGGTCCGAGTAGGTCTTCAATGGCAAATATTATGTCGAATCTCCATTGAATGGGACAATGATGAGACTCTATTATCGGGATCTTAAATGCGAGTATAAGCTATATTGAAGGCACATTGTTACACCGTAGGCTCGTCACAAAAGGTAACCCTATGGGAAATACGTAGATCGTTCTTTGCTCCTCGATAAAAGTAATTTCGAATCTGCTCCGAGTTAGCGAAAAGAATCAATCGCCATTGAACAAACCGATTGAATACACCCTTAGTTCCGTTTACAAGGAACTCATTTTCCTCGTTCTAATCGCGCATTGAATGCTCTAACTGCCACGCGTAAAATTTAATATTTCAATTTCCTATTTTGGACGTAATCCTCCCGTATTTTTCGGTTATCCAAATAGAAACCATCTGCAAGTGAAATCAAGGGGATAATTCCGACGGTAAATCAAATTAATTATTCCCCGTTGTCCCATATTACTTCATGCGCTGTTCCTCCTCAAATGCATGATCAAGTCGCGTGCATATCGCGAGTCTCTCATCTCCCGAAATATTTAGTTCCCCAGAGATGAACAGCTCCCGTAGCAAATAACAAATAAGAGTCTACGTTGTCCCCGGGAGACAAGATAGGAAAAGTTTGGGCCAGTATCGTGAATAATCGAGCGGAAGAAGCGTCATTTGTCGTTCGCGAGATGCCAGGATCCACGCTCTAGATAGTTCGGCGCTCCAGTTTGCACGTTTCTCGATTTTTCATGCAGAACGACGCGTATCGACAAATTTCGCGAAATGCTCGATTTACTCCGCGGACGTCGATCAGGGACAAGATACATTTATCGACGTTCGAATTTACAACGCGAACAGGGAAAGTAATTAAAGCCGTACGATAATTAATGTCGCTACCGAGCCGAACAAAATTCTCGCTATCTTTCGCGTAATTATGCGAACACTGAAACCGGTCGACGATTAATCTTCCTTTCAGCGGGCAGCGAACGCGGGCAACGATATCATTGCGATTCTTCCATGTGTTGTTTTGGCCAACGGCCAAACGCTGTGACAGACCATTTGTCAATATGACGTACTCCGTTACATCTTTCGTAATATTTCATTGATACTCGGACTGCTTTATTGCGAGTTCAATGCCAGGATCAAATCGCTTAAAGACATCAATCCCTGCGGAGAAATTCACCTGTAATCTCTTCCATTTATTTGTCCATCTATACAGAATGAAGATGCTGCATTATGCATTGCATTAAATTACGATAATACTGTGATCGAAGAAATAATTAATTCGACACACTATGTCCTCCATTAACCTACAATTTTCCATGCAGCTGCGTCATTTCTTAACGCTCCAACTAATTGGTACTAAAGAAAGTTAAAATAGGCTCAATGATTCTTGATGATTGAATTGCAGTAAAAATACGGATGTGATTACGTCCAAACTCTAGTGTGTGTCACACGACATTGTTAAAGTAACGTATGAGACGGTTCTGTCCGTGTCACATGCAAAGTACGAGATTTATCGTTGGATTGTCGGTTCGACGTAAGAAGCACGATTTAGGTAGAAACAACAAGCTGCCATTAATACCGTACGTTGTGCGCGAGTTAGGAAACAATGATGTTACACGTCGGCAGAGTACGGCGGTAAACTTTCCTCGCAAATATACTCGTGCGGGCAAGTATTTCTAGCAGATTAGGCGCAGGACACGCGAAACAACGAGGCTAATGAGAAAACCGCGTGGAAATAGCGCTCCAACTCCTTGTCACCGACGTGTCCCCGGGCGTTTCCTCTTGCGCGTAATTACAGAAACGTTCTAAACGAAAGATGCTCGTACTTTTAGCGTCTTCCGAAATTGAAGTCGGCAAAGTGAAACGGAAAAGAAAAACAGATGGGTAAAGAACGCGTTCTGATTTATCGTACCATGGCTAATCTCTGGAGTGCAACGTGTTATAAATCATTCCCGAGTTATCAGGAGAAATCGTAATGCTCTCACTTATTTTCCGTTAAATATTTCATCCGTTTCGAACGTTGTAACGATAGCGAATCTCTCTCTTCCGAGAATTTCTATGGTGAAAATTTCATTCGCTCCGTCGAGTGAATATAATAAAAATGAATTAAATATTTGTTCGCGGCGATGCATATGTTAAACGGGAAGAAGCGGAAACGACTTGCGGAAAACTTGCCCGCTACTGCGGAACTTTGTATCCGCAACGCAAACTGCAGGCGAATTAGTATAGAAAATGGTGGAACGTTTTCAGCTGCAGACACCGGAGGGAAACGGTTCGGCGTATAAACTTCTCGCATAGAAAGAATCATTTTGAAAGTTCCCATAGGGCCGGACGGTAATCTGAGAGCGATTGCATACACGCGAAACGGCTCAACTTTTCGTCCCAGTAAACTCTCGAATTTGATGTACGAAACGCAAAAGCTTCCTCAAAGCGCAAAAACACAGTTCTTTACTTTGAAAACAGACCAGCCTCGTCACAGGCGAGAGGACTAAGTTTTAATTAAAGGTCCTTGGTCGTTTTTCAAAGAGGCAGCGTCTTTGCAATCGCGCTTTTTTCGGCCGTTTTCAATTTCATACAAAATTATGCGCAACTTTGAAAGGGTTTTTTCCAGATTTACAGCGTTAAAACGTAACATCGGTTCTCTAAAGAATCTTACTCTAAACGAAGGAGCGTTTAGATTCTTTTGACTTAAAAAATGAAAACTTTATAACAGAAGCTTGTATTTTCGAGGCAAAGTAGCCAATGAAAACGAGACGGCCATCCTTTCACGACTATGAAATATACTTTTTTCCCCTTTATTCGACGGTGCTGGCCGACTGGCAATTACGTGCCATTTACGTGGCAGCCTGTCGCGTCTAACGCAGCTTTTCCGCTCGTACGCGCGTCCATGTGATTTTCATTCGATCGGCGACTCTCGATCGAGCGAGGCTCAATGCTGGAATCGATTATGCCGGTTTATAGGATATCCTGTCAATCACCGTTCGAGATCCCCAATTTTTTGGCTGTGTTGCTTCCTCACGACGCGTGAACTGACGTTTAAGCGTCAATCGAAAAATCAAACAAGCTCATCGATCAATACAAAGTAACATTGCATCGTTACAAACAATATCGAAAATTCGTCGATCAAATAGAATAATCGCGTTCGAATGATTTCTCAGCGAGAAGACACTGGTGCGATCGAAAAGACCCCTGCAAAATTGCTTTTCGATGACCAACTAGCATATAGTTCACCTCCTCGAGACGATTCCGGGAAAGGCAGGGAGGAATGCTCGAAGGAGGACGCTCAAACGGCGTAGAAGGTAATAAAAGGAGAGGTAAGACGTTGCAGCATAAATTTACTTGCCTCTGTGAAGCTTGACCCGAAGCTATTTATCTAGTCAGCCAGAATTTGATACGGTCCCTCGATGAGAAAAGAATGTATTTTATATTCGGTCGATAGAGAGAATTATTCAGTTAGGATGTTCTTGGTCGAACCTAGCCTTCGTGCGGCGAATCTTTATCTTGGAATCTCTCTTTTAAAAAGCAGAATCGTGTTACAGACTATTTCCTGGTCGTCGGGCACGCGCGACTATCTCTAAAAGATTCAGTCGCTCTTTCGAAATGGTAGTTACCCTTCCAGGGAAACGTTTTATATTTATTTCATGGAATATCTCACGCGAAGCCGCGAAGCATTTTTCATTGGATGTACGTGGATGTACGAATTCAGCGAGTTTGGAGGTAAGGGATATTTTATGCAAGAAATTGCACCAGCCTTCTTCGACGAGAGCTTCCAAGAGTTTGTCACTTACACTCTTCGGTTACAGAGTCGATAAAAATTCTGTCATTAACTGCTCCTTCGGTATCTAATATAAATTTAAACGCTGTTTTCTCGAGGAAAGAAATTGCTGCGCGCCAGGACACGCGAGTCTTTAATTAAAAAATCTTGCAGCTTGAACGTGACTCTGTTTCTTCGTGGCAACTTCTCGCTTTGCGGAATAAAGAAAAGCGTTATTCTTCTTTGTACAACAGGTTGGATCCGAGAAAGCGGTTTCTTTTTGTTTCCCTAGTCTGCGAATGGACGGGAGAGAATTCCTAGAACCTCGCTTAAGTATCTCGTGACGCGGTACAAGGAAACTTCTTAAATTATTTTATAATTAGATCTCCCAAATTCGTGGCCATTCAGAAGCAGCCAACTATTTTTACGGACAAAACTGATTCGATTTCCATATTATGCGCATAATTCTCACCACGGCCACTCTATAATATGCAAATTAATCGTATTACCAATTTAATTAGTCAAAGGTGGTGCTAGATGGGCAAAAAACCTTCATGGAATATTGCAGAGCCCGCGGTTGCAAATGGCAGGGAAATATAATAGTACGATTCGTACCGCATTGATCGAATCTCGTATTCATATCATCGCCGGGTTATAGATCGTTAAACCCTTAAAACTATACGATGTTAGCTCGAATATTAATTATGGAATAAACGTTGCATGTCAACGCGATCGATATTCTATAATATTAAAACGAGCCGTGTTCTTCTCGACTCCTCTCATTTTTCTTGTCAATCCGTTACATCGTTGACTATAACGAAGCAGTAACACGACACGACAAGTTCGGCAAACACGCGTGAAACGTTCACTTCGAGTCACCAGACTTCTCCAGAAGCGTCCCATGAAATTTAATAACATCCAGTCTCGCGTTTCAGCGCACACGTAACTGCCTCGATTCAGAAACTTACCCTCCGTCGCTGTAATTGCTGCCGATATTATACTTCGATGTACCACTTCGACGAGGTGCATTTAACGACAACCGATCGCTGCTTAACGCGCTTTTTACTCCCGCTGTCACGAAGTCACCCTCGAGCCTTTTTTATGCGACCATCGCATGGAGTTTATGGGGTGAACGTAACATATGTCACATTATGCTATCTCGTGCACAGCTGCAAATTATTTTCCATCTTCGAATGGCCTTACCGGAGGGGTAAAAGTTATCGAGTGCCACGATAACGGTATGGAAATCTTACGGTAAATGGCATTGATGCCATTCTGCATGGTACACGTACAGCAGATACGTGGCTGGGTTGAATATTAATAAAAAGCGTCAGAGACCGGTTGAATTTAATACGAACGAGTATTCTCGAGAAGTTGTGGGCCGGGTCGCGAAATTGCCGCAGAATATTTTAGACAAAACTCGATTAGTAAGGTGGAAGTTCGCTGCAGAAGCATCTGTACCATTATTGTGAAAGCCACGGACGGGAAAGTACGTGCAACGACGAGAGCTATCTCCGCGTTTAATTAACGCGCGTTTGAGCCAGCGACACCGAAGCGAGGCTTATTTTACAGCTACTCGTTCCTGCTCAACCCATCCGGCCGGTTTGCTCTATTTTGTTCGACCAAATAGGATTCCATCGTCGGTAAATAATTCATTCACCCTGCTACAAACATCTGACCGGTTATTCAACATTTTTCTAACACCAGAATTCAATATGATTTGTTTGCTCATACATTTGTCGTATACCTTGACAACTTTCATCTCGATTATTATCAAACGTTAAAGAACCTCGTGGAAATTGTATTAACAAGATTGAGGAATTTTACAGTTTGGATTCGTGAAGAAAAATTGATGCATCACCCACCGTGTATCGCGTTCCCGTTACCGGTGTGAAGTTCGATTTTGTTAGATCCGATTGTTCGCCGAAGGATTAATTAATTCCAAAGGGAGCATTGCATGTGATTTACGATAGAAGAGAAAATTAGGTTGCATCGTAATACGCGTATCGATGTTACATTCCTGTATCCTAATTAATAACGCTTTCAGTGTCGTTACTTCATCGTTATTCCGTGCACGTTTCATCATCGGTGCATACGTTGTCTCGCTCATTAGCAAAAGTTAATTAAGGTTGAACACTGCTCTCGTCAGTTGACGTATTCCGTAAGAGTCTGACAGAACAGACCCCTCTATTTCCGCTTTTTCTAATTTTCCCCCTCAGAAACACATGGAAATTGCTTCGTTCTCGTCAGCGACGTTCATTCGCAGCCCCACTTGTCCCGATCGTTCCGAGTAATATCTCCAGGTAAATTAGTTGGTCGAAAAATGAACTTATAATTAATTAATTATCTGTACATTTCACGATAACTACGAGATTCGATGGTGGATACGAATGTGCCCGGAGCTTAAACGGTAATTACCATTCATCAATTATCTTACGGCGAACCTGAGATTCCAGGATACGAACCTCCGGCCCAGAGTACTTTACCCGGAATTCAGATCTAATTTCACCCGTTTTAAGCACTCCGTGACCCATAATTAACTCAGCGTCAACAATAAGACCGTCAGACCGCTTTTACTCGTTAACCACGTGTCTCCTTTTCGTTAAAATCTGTTTCCACCGTTACGTTCAAAAGGTATCGATCCACCGTTGACGCAACCTCAAATCAAGAATTGATACAAGCTGTATGTATGACAGCTACGATTACAATCTGTGCGTCGTGATTAAAGGTATGATCTCATCGTGAACATCGGAGTTACGGACAAGAACGCGAACAAACTTGAAATACCTTCGCTTAAAAAGCTTCACGAAATTCTTTGCCCTCGCGTTTCTGTTTATGATCCGCTGAGAAAGGATCGAAAAAGGAACCTCTCGGAAGTTAGAATAAAGGCAGAAAGTTCCGAGCTAAGTAGTCCGAAAACATGACCGGTCACGGATCAAAGTGCGCAGGTGTTGATGGTGTTCGTCGGTAAATGTCGATATTAGTAAAGCGTACGGTGAAAGTTGTCCAAAGTAACTTATACAAGTTCGAGTTTGCCGGTGTACGAGAATACTTCGGTAGCGAAAATGTCCTCGCCGTTCTTGATTGCTCGATGACTTTCGAGAGGTTTCATCTTACCCCCCTCAGTTCGGAACACACAAAGCCCGTGCGAAAGTGGCGAACGCAAACACCTTCTACGCTCTTGCGAGCACACGATCTCGAAGTTCTCGTTCGAGAACGCTTCGTTTTCCACGATCCCTCTCTTTTCTCGAATCGTTTCGGTGGAAAAAAGGAGGGCGAACTCCGGTATTGTTCCTTCGAAGTCCGTTGAATTGGAAAAGCCGAGAATCGCAGGAAATTAAAGGGAGTCAAAGGCAGTCAAGGAAGATTCGATTTCGACTGTTGGGGAACGTACACGTGCAGAACGCTTCATAATCCGAGTACCCCGGAAGAGAACACCCGGTCGGGAACGAATTGTCGCAGAAAATTCTGTCGTTACGATGATATCGTTTTATTCGACCGAATAACCGGCTCCTTTTTCGCTTATTTAAATTAATCGAGTTCGTAATACCGTACGGTGGCGGTGGGTTTTTATCAAATTCTCAATGGCGGATTTCGTCGATGTTTAAAACGCGGCGAACAACTGATATTGATCGCGATTCGTTCTGTTGCACAGAATTAAGAAGATTATCGGCGTACTTGTAAATCTATTGTAACTCTACACTATTATATCAGCGTAATTATAAAATTGTTATGAATAATTTCGTAGGATAATGATAAACCAGATGGATACGAGATGATCGGATTACGTGCGAAATTCTATAATTTCTTAATGAAGGTGTTCAATATTAGTGTCAATAAAGCTGTTGTATGGTATTTAATAATTATTCAAACGATATCGGATAGATTTTCCACAGAAATATCGGGTGGTAAATCATTCCACGAACTGTCTATCAAAATGGGAGAAACACTGTCTGGTATAATATATCGTTTTTCAGCACAGACTTACAAATCCTTCACGGGTCTGTGGCGATACGGTATTTTCAAATTCTCCACGTCCCACGCGATCTCACGGATTACGTTTTACGGCTGGTGAAACGTAACGAACTTGCGCGTATATGAATTGTACGTTTAGTGGACAACGCAGGAACACGGGCAAGTTCACCAGAGGGTTAAATTCCATGTGTACATGCCGGATCGTTAATGTGCATATACGTTAATCCTAGATACAGATGCTTGAATACGGAACCGGTAGATATATGGTAGAAGTGGCATGAGATACGTTCCAAAGACCTCCAGTATTTTGTCGAATCCTTTGTCCAAAATCTGTTCGAAATAATGTATAATCAGATTTATCTGCAAATTCTGTACTTGATCGATTCAATCTAACCCGATGCCATTATCTTCGTGTACATGCTTCCTAGTGACCGTGTCCACAGGTAATTTACGAGTATCGCAAACAGATCGAGCGATTGGCTCGCAGAACTAATATCAAAGCCTTCGCCAAGAAACTATTCCAAAGACGTATTACCAGATGCTAGGGTGACACTGCAGATTGAAGCACGCGTGCATATATGCATGACACAGTGAAATCCTGATAACCGTCTAACAGCAGTTCCGTCCACACAAGTACGTGCTCGTGTGGTATACACGCAGTATATGGAACGTGCAGGAAGCGAGGAGGGGAAACTATTCCAGATAGTCGAACGCAACATCCTTCAGCTCGACACGTTTCTACGAAAAGTACCAATAAAAGGCATCCACAAACTTTCATTTGGTAGATCCGTTTTCATCCGCGACATTGACATTCGCTGAAAGGGCCTGTATTTTGTCAATCCTTCTCGAATGGGGGTCATCTGTCTATTTGCGAGACCTCGCGACTTGCGGTTGCCATAAACCGCACCAACGTCACGCAGGTTATCCTTGATGCGTTAAATGCAGCATCCACGAATCGTTACGCAAGGTCAGGAATTATCGTGAAACGGAATCTTAAGATTGCGATCGGCCTTCGAGCGTTTACAAAAATCTCAGCGATGCTGAGAATAAATAAACGTTCAACAAGTTAGTTTCGGAGTCACCTGGTTAGCTCGATCAACATGCTCGAGGTAAACGCCTCAACGAGTCAACTTTGATACTTTAAGCAATGTAATTGAAGAACATGCATTTGCTGCACTTCGGCACACGTTCGCTTCCACTTCCGGGAGCGTTGTCAGGATGCGGTGAACCATTGCTCCACTTGGCAAATGTAGGGCCAGCTGACCTTTAACGGCTTCCTGGATAGCGCCGCTAGAAAGGGTTGACATCCTCTGTATCAGAATATATTGCTAAGACGGCGAGCAGGTTAATATTGAATTCGGGCAAATTTAGTCGAGCTCGAGGTACGAAGGATATTAACTATTAATATACATTAACGTAGCTGATGACTCTGTGCAAACACCGTGACGGATCACCGGAGCATACCGTCCTCCGAATTCGGTGAAATACTGACGGTCCAGTCAACGATCACGTGAAATCGTCCCAGATATAACGTTGACTGACAAACAGAGGCACAGTTCATGGATTACGTTAAATTGAATTCAACTGTTCCACAGATTCAAGTTCATGTTCGAAAATTTATCATCACATTTTGTTAATCGTCATTACGGATGCAAGATGTAACGAATTTTGGTACCGAGTTTTATTCTACCATTTCATGTGAACAGATTTTAATGAATCTGCCAAATGACATCATTAAGATGTAGTTTACGATCCAATGTTGAAGAGGTTTCAAACTAAACCATGTCACGAATATAATACAGAATATTCTAAATTTCTGACAACGTTTGCACGAGTAGTTTTTCTCGGTGATTTGACTTCGGTGTTATTTTACCTAAGGGAAATCAGAACGTATTTACATTAGTCAGTGGAAATGATGTTTTTGTTCTCACGGTTGCATAGAAACTCGAATTCGCCATCAAGTTTCCATACCTTTTTTAAAGACTTTTAGGATATTTCTCTTCTCCGTTTAAAACACCACGGAGCACGGTGAAATTTATGTGTTGCTAGATTACCATCGATCACGTGGACCTTTCCCGCCCAATCCTTCACGCCCTTCCCTGCTCGTAAAAACCCCTTCGACCGAAAATAAAAGCTGCATTCAATGGTAAGATGGTTCTCCCTTTTTCCTTCTTATTCTTCTTTTATTCGCTCGCCTCATTTACCGGCGAATGTACTGGGTATATAGCAACAAATTTCTTTCCGTATCCGATCGCTGAGATTTTAATTATTTCAAATCACGAGCAAGGTGTTCTAAATATTTTCCGATATTCGCGACGCTCGGCTAGGGACACGTCAATACTTTACGAATACTCGACAGCTTCTATTAATCACGTTGACTCGATTTGAACGAGGATTGACAGCATCTGAACAGAATTATATTATCGTTGACCTATAATGCACGTGATACTGCGGGTTAACGACGCGCGAAACTTCGCCGATGATCGAGGCTGGAAAATCGTGGCTGCACGTTGAAAGAAGTCGCGACACGTGAGAAATTGCTTTCGCTGTAAGAATTTCGAAGCGAAATCGCGTCGCTGAAAAACTTATGAAAAGGGATCGATAAGGAAAAATAAAACACGAAGCGGTTGGAAGAGAAGGAAAATATCAAACGATTCTGAAAGAGTCACGTTTCTGTAGATAAAGTTCATCAAGTCGATTTGTCGTACGATTTCGATGACGTTCGATCCGGCAAATGAGCAAACGTCTTGCTGCTATTAAGAGGAGGTTCATAGAATTTCCGGAGTACGCCGCAGGCAGTAATTTCCGGAGACGGAAACGGACTCGATTTCATCTATACGTATGTACAAACGCAAGAAAACACTTTCGAACTTCGTCATTAAAATTTTAACGAGATCAATTTTACAAATCGTGACGGGTGCGAAAATCTCGCTGACGGTTGCACTCATTTTTGAAAATTCGAGGTGGCGAAACGGATGTATAATTGAGCTGGAAGATTAATAAATTGTTTACATGGGCACTGAGCTTCGTAATCGAAATTTCCAATTAATTTTAGGGTCGCCAGTACACGTACACGTCGCGCGTTTATTTAAACGTGGGAACTGTAGCCAGTGTCATTAGCAGAGAGATGCGTCGCCAGGACCGAGAGAAACCAATTAAAATAATGTAATTCATTCGATCTACTCATCCCCGAAATTCGTTTCGGCGTACGGCTGTATCCCTCGTTTTGCGTTCGTAATCCCTTTTATGCTTATTGTCTCGTCTCTCTGTTCAATTTTCCCGATGCAGTATTAACTCTGTGCTCGCCGCTAAACTATAGCATTACACCAGCACTAATACAATTGAATTTGTTTAACTCTTAATACACAGGATATAGACTTCATCATCTCGAACCTTATCATTTATTTTGGAAATATTTCAATTTTCAACGACAATTTTATAGCCGTTCGGTACCTGTTTCTTTTCGAATTTATCAAATGCGAGCGTTGAAACAAGGTTTATCTCCGTACATAAACGCGAATCAGGTTTACGAGGTTACATCTCGATATCGATACGTTCGCGATAAAACGTACCTAATGCTTGTAGCGAAACACGGAATAAAACTAACGGAGCGACGTTTATGTCACTAGAACTTTTGCAATTTTACGTCGGCGAAGGAAGTGATAAAATAATTTAGCGTCAAAGTTGGAAACGGCAGGAACTTCCGATGTTGTCTTTCAGCAACTTTTAATTTGCTCGTCTGCAAACGCTATCGATACAATTCCAATTTCAACTTGCCGTTTCTCGTTCGCGTTTTTCTGATCTTCGGGGGGGGGGGGGGGAAATAGTGTTGCATACCTTGACCCTTGGCACTCGGCGTTACACGGTGCGGTGAACTGGCCAAACATTCGACCTCCAGCACGACAAGGTTTGTCGAAGACCCACAAATTAATTGAACGCAGGTTAATTGGCGCGTTAGGCAAACGTGTGCACTCGGCTCGAAAGCGCCGTTTCAAAATGAAATCGGTAAACGCATTGCTGGCGTGAAGTCAAAGCGCAACGAGAATTACGCGAATTCTGTCGCAGCTTTTACCAAGAAAGACGGGATCAGATCACTTCTCTAGCTACACCTGGACAATTAATTTACAATTCCGTGCAAACAGCGAAATTAACACTAAACGCTAAGAAAACCCGTAACAAGTTTGATCCAAAGTAATTTTAGCGGAGACGATAAATACAAACTCGTATCCAATTTTACGCGTGTCGGGCAAACTTGTTATCGGTGTAAACCAATTTCAGGTATGCTAATTACATCTTTGATCTTGCTTACATCCCTTGGTGCAAAAATAGTGAAAACGTGAGTATTATGTGACTCGAAATTGTAAGTAACAGGGCTAATTTCTTGCCTTTTATATGGAAGCTTACGTCGTAAACGATGAATCTTCTTTGCGGAAATCAATTAACCATAAAGTGCAGGTAGAACGATTCTGGTTTTCTATAGGACCATCCAGGATGCCGTTAAAGCCGCGCTTAATTCTTTTAAAATCCTTATGATCGGGATTTACGATCGCACACACGCAATAAATACGAGCATCCCCGGTGAGCTATTGGCCAGCTTCTAATTCAGCCACGACATAACGGTTATCTCGACGCTCGATTCAGCGGCGTATCGTAAGGCTGCAGTTTCATAAAGAATCTTTGCAGTTGGATAAAGCGAGCGCCGAGCAAGCAGAGGGGTGGAAAAAAAAAAGGAAAATCAATGAAACCAGGCTACACGATTCAACCTAACTTTTGTGTTTCGCTAACCCGCGCTACCGCGTTGAATTTATTGGTCAGATAAAATCGTAAAATGTTTATTCGCTCTCGGTTCAGGGGAACGGAACAGTTTCGGACATTTCCTTATTCCTTCCTCGATAAACGAGTCGAGAAACATTCGTCCCGGAAGAGAACTTTATCAATTGGTACTCGATGGCCACGATCGTTGAAAATATCGAGCTATTTCCTCGGATTAACTTAGTTCGTGAAAACTGTGCCTTATGGGATTCGGAAAGTCTCTTAAAAGCTTGCGCGATACTTGTTTATACGAGCTTCGAGTACGAAGGCGAACTACACGCCGCTGATTTCGCTATCTTTTATGCGCCCCTTTCATCGAACACACAATACCCTCGGAGTTCGCTGTAAAATCGTAGCGATTTTCTCACGGAACTTACAAGGTAGTCTACGGTCAAGTTTTAAAGACTTCGAGTTGTTTGCAAACCCCTAAAACGAAGACAATCCAGCTCAGTGGTCTTAGTCGACTTTTAGCAGCAAAAATCCGGCCCATTTCAAAGGTAGTTTCATTCTCTGCCGGTTGAAGCGTTATGTCGTTCGCGGCAAGGGTTTTTAAAGATTTCGAATTCCCTTGAACCGCACTAAGGGAGGAATAAGCGCTTCGAACACGTTAAAGTTTTAAAGCTCAACGAGACAAGACTGAACTCTCGTTGAAACTCGTTCTCCGAGGGATTCGCCGTTATTGCTCTACTAAAAATTTATTTTCGAATCCGTGCTTTACTATTTTAAGTAGAAACTTGGTTACCCGTTTAATGCCCCGAGCGTCAACATTTCGCGGAATTAAAATTGAAACGTAACCAATTGAAATTCTAAGAAAACTTCCCGTTTCAGTTTCCATTCTGTCCTCATTCTATTTGCACTTTACGGAAAAGAGAATCGTCCGGGTACTTCTGATAACTACCCTTGTTAACGAAATTCGCCACTTTAACTTCGGATAGTTATCAATATTCTTAACGATATCTGCGACTTTACTCCGCGGATTTTCCAACATCTCAAACTATGGTTCTCTACTTAGAAGCTTATCGAAACTTCTTACCGCTTTTCTGGGCTCTTTTCTCGACACACGCTCCCCCTTGGTCGGATTCTTTTGACAAATTTCACCACCGTCAACCTCGTTGCTCGACTCCGGTTTTAAGAGACATCTAGTAGCTTCGAGATTTTCATGAAGCGACTCAACCACTCTTGCTCGTTTTTTATACCCCTCGTGCTCACGACTTTATAGGCTCGTAGTCAAAGACCTCTTCGTGAAAACTAATAATAACTTGACTTTTACGAAGTTCCATTAGATTTACCTTTTTTCTATCCTGCACCCTCAACGACGCGCATTTTCGGCGTCTCGCTGCAAATGAACGAGAAACCCATTCACCTCGAATATCATTCACACTCTTTTTTCGTGTCATTCACGGTTTTGTCGGTCGCGGAGCACGGCTCGATTGTACGTGATCATGTTCACGGTTACAAAAATGCGACCGAGAAAGGTCAGTGCGCTATAGCTTTAATTCGATTTCCGTGTTCCGTCGTTGCGGAAAACTTACGAGAGTGCGGAAGTAGCTGAAACTGGGACGCGATAAAATTCCCAATGACTCTCGCTACGGTCAGCTGTCTTAAATCCTCGCCAATTCAGGATTAACACCGTAAAATCATTTCATCGTTCGAGTTAAACACCGCTGTTAAAGCTCTGATTAATCCAAACTTTACGTATTCCGTCGAATTAAATCGATGCCGTACTTTCGCGTGCTTGTTATTAACGAACGTCTAATTAGCTCGAAATCTAATTGCTAACTGATCCTGAATTAACTGTCACGCGATGGTATCAGCAGCAAAACGTCGAGGTATCTCTTTGAACGCGAGTCAGAGAAAGGGTTAACAATACAGCATTGCAATTTCCGTCTCGAAAGCCACCTAACCTTCAAGCGTTTGATCCTCTCGATTATATCGGTTCCTTTGTAACAGGATCCATTACATCCGAATTCTCGGGACTTTCGATCGTGGCAACAGAAATATTACGTGACCAGAGCGCACTTCCTGATCCCCTTTTGTCTCGAACCCTTTTCACGTAACAGCTGTTGCAAACATTCTTTTTTCGGCAGCCAGCCAAAACGAACGAAACCAGCTACGACGAAACACGAAAAAGGAACTCGAAATATTTACTCGAAATTTTTTGCGAACAACGCAACGAGCTGTGCTGCGGAGAGAACAATGGCGTCTTGTGGTTCTCGTGGCTAGACAGACATTCAATTCTTAGCGCATTAACCGCTGGTTCGCGTTTTACTGCCACCACTTTCCTACAGAAGGACTTTTCATCAGGTACAGTTGTCCCTGTAATGCCCGGACTGGCTGAGTACTTTTATCAGTAACCATTCCCGTTCACGATATCGAGCGAGCTAATGTACGGAATAAGAAGGCTCGTAGCGTCGACGACGTTGATCCTTAAGACCGTTGGCGAAAAAAGATCAAAGCGTTTTAACGTGCCACTCGGAACATTTTTATCGCCTAACAAATTCTCCACGTACTCCATGGCGAAATTTCAACGTTCGTGACGTCAATTATTTATCGAGTACGTTCTCCGACGGCATCGTTTCTTTACGTTCCGATAATTCGATTACGTGAAAATCAATCGATATTAACGGAATGGACTGTACCTCTTCCGACGAATACGTAAAACTTTGTACAAGCTTTAATATTTCATGGAGGATTTATGACGTGACAGGCATTCGAAGCTGGATTCGACCTGGATTCCCTCGCGAACAGCGTACACTTTTTCGCCATTAAAACGAAACGAAGGAAAGTCCCCAGAATTTTGCTTCTAATTGGAGGAAGATAATTGTCAAGAAAGTTACAGAGTTGCACGAATTAACGAAACGAACTGTTATCCTTGACCGGTAAAAAAGGCATGCTAATTGGTTCGACTTTCGCGACTTAACCCCTTAATTCCAAGATCTTAATCCCCGTTAATTGCCACGACTTCGTTTGGCCTTGTATCAACAAATCCCTGTTGGCATTGTTTGCGCACGTCAATTATTAAAACGAGGAATACCTGAATACAAGTCGTCCATATTTTCGAGAGAAAAAGAACGCCGAAGGAGAATCGAGCTTACAAAAGGGACTGCTTTCGATTATGCATACACTGGCTCGAACAGAAATCTGAAAGACGACCGGTTTGGATCTCAATCAGTTCCGGCGCGTGTGGAGCTGAATCTGTATTTTCCAAAGAGCGTTCCCTCTGGCAGCCCTTTCTCTACCGTCGCGCAGTCCCCTTTGGATTCACATGCACGTGCCAGTCTATCGCAAAATTGGATTTCCTTTCTGGTTTCCACGATTTAGAAACGCGAAATCGAACGCGAGCGAAAACCGCGGAACACAGATGACAGCGTCGTAGAAAGGGAACACCTTTCTGACCACGATTTCTGCGTTCTCCTTCTGTTCCGTCATCGTCTTCACTTCTCACGTGTACACGCGAATTTCCGGTCCACCTAACTTCAGAATTCCTGCAATCCGTCGGAGCAACGCGAGAATTTTTTCCTCCGTCGAGAATTCGCTACGCTATTTTCTGTAAATTTCGAGCCATGCTCCTGGCCGTTTAAACGACTCTAATAAATTAGGAAGTTGGCTCTCTGCAACACCGGTTTACACGAGAAATCTCGCGAACGAGAAAATTCGACTGCACCTCGGAAGCAGTTGACGTTATCCGTGCACTGGCTGCTGGCCAACCTTCTAATCTCACCGGTCACGGATTCGACTACCTACACCTTTTTTCTCGTTTACTGACCAATTAAAAGCTGATTGGCTAATCCTCCAAAAGTAACACGAGCATTGGTACAAGATACCGATGAAGTCCCTGATGAAACTTTTAATTACAGGACAACAAGCACTTTCTTTTCTTGAAAAGAACAGTCTTAAACAGTGTTACGTTGTTTCATGGAAACTTTGGCAATTGCAAAAGTCTCCTAGCGTGATCGCGTATTTTTAGGAAAACAACGAGGATGTAAAGCTACGGCTCGAAATTGAATACGAATTATATTTGTTAGGTATTTTTTTTGCTCTCTGTCCCATCGGTAGTTCGTCCCAATTTCACGAGCTTTCAACGTTCGTTCTCCTCTCAGGGGTCTTCGACGTTTTGCATGCAAATTCGATTTCAATTTTTACTATTCACCGCTGACGACGACGAACGGGATAAATTTCTGCGGTGGAGTTTATCAAAATTCGATGCCATTGAATTGCAACACCGCGACCCCGACATAATTTCTGTGTAAACGAAAAAAAGATATCTATTTCGGAGACGAGATTACCATATCAATTGGAGTTCCAGAGTGCTTGCGACTCGACCGTTTTATCCCTGAAATTATTGTTCGGACTAGAAGCACAATCAGTTTCAACCAGCAAATGGCCGAGGGATCGTATCACCCCTTGTTGACTGCCGTCTGACGCTCGCCGTTTCTAGGTCAGCATCTTGGTAACAGTAAAAGACTCTCCGTTACCCTTAAATTACACCGAATTCTGATTACTTTCTGCAGGATAGGTTTAACAAATATCTAAGCAGTAAGCTTAACAAATACAGAAGTAAAATTGGTTTCATGTTGCTGTTCTTTGTTCCCATTTATGATAATTTCTCAGTATTTTAATCTTTGATACATAAGCTTTCATTGATCATGCGGAGGGTACTTTCAGACAGGATTAATCCTTCACGATTCGAGCCGAGTCAGTAAAAAGGGATTCGCTTGACAAATATTTACCGTATCCTCGAAACTGAAAAACGGGAAATTAAGTGCAAACAGTAAAGTAAGAAGGCGAAAAACAGACGATGCAATCGTTCGCTCGAGGGGGGACGTCGCTGGCAACGATGCGTTCGTTAAGTCTTGGAACAGTAAAAACTTCGAGCGTTATAAGTCTTTTACGACAGTCGCTGCGCAGAAAGTTTCGCAACGTCGAAAGCCCTGGAAACGTAGAGTTGCATCCGTTAAAAATACTAGCCAAGTAGTAACACTCCGTTCCTGTGAATTCAATTGGAAAGGGGCTATACCGTCGCTCTAAGTTTCGCCAACTTCCTACGAATTGCCTATATTTTCTCGCTAACAGATGAAACGTTAATTAAATAATACGAGCCGAGATTAATTTTTATTTCTCGAGGTCCGAGAAGTCCAGGATGTTTGCGCCTCTGTTAATATTTTTAATCGGTGCCTCGCTCGCGAATTATTTAATTATAACTCATTCGTCAGGCTGCAGGCGTTCCAGTAATTAGATTAATTGGAACACCGGTTAAATTGATGCATTTTTCGACCAGCTGTTGCATATTTCGCAGATGTTTAATGTTCAAACTCCGTGTAAATGTTTCATACATGATGAATGTACGATTTGGCAAACATAAATATCGCGTTATGCAGAACTTGCGTCTCAAAGTATTTGCGAAATCGAAAGCAAAAATCGCGTATTTTATGAAAATGTGTAAACGATGTTCATCAAATTTGCTTCGGTGACCTTTTTTGGCACGCAAGTTTTGGAGAGAAATGTTTCAGTCTGTAAATTAAGCAGCGTTTTTCGCAACCTCGGCATCGTATACTTTTGTTAAGGAAAATTAACGCCGTGAAATATTCTGCTCACGCTACTTCCATCGTAATTCATATTCCTTATTTCAAAGCATCTCCCATAATTACTGCGCTAACATATGCGCGCCAGGTAACCCTCTGCTCATTCACAAACGTTTTTAATCATTTTATTTCGATAACGTTTTAAAGTACTCTTCAAACACCCGAGCTCTTTAAACGAATATTATCTACCGTTTATCGAGCGAGCTGCCACGTCTCCGCACCAGGGTCGAGTCTTTAAGAATATCGACTGCTCTAATTAACTCGATAGCACTCTCGAAACAAAAAGGGCACTCGAAGGTAACAGACCTATAAAGCGATCCTCTGAACGACGTTAAATCTTCTGGCGGAAAAAAACGTCTCTGCGGCAACCCAGTGAACAGCTGTTCGCGCGAAAAATTTCCTTCTTTTGCTTCGGAAAAGATACGACAGGAAGTTTCATAACTTGTTCGAAACTTCTCGAGTGTAAAGCGTACGAGACGTGAGCTCGCCTTTAAAGGGTGAACGGGAACGTCGAAAACGAACGTGTTAATACCCTGCGCTTTACGGATTCAAACTTCTTTCTAATCTTTCTTAACACCGTACCCGACACTTTAAGCATAGTGCTTTCGCGCTAATCCATAAACTTA
This sequence comes from Megachile willughbiella, assembly GCA_945859595.2. Taxonomy (NCBI): domain Eukaryota; kingdom Metazoa; phylum Arthropoda; class Insecta; order Hymenoptera; family Megachilidae; genus Megachile; species Megachile willughbiella. The sequence continues at coordinate 10,512,375 of OX243807.1, forward strand.
AAGATTCAACCTTTACTCGCGGATAAAAGCGAACATTCCGTCGTTCGGAAATTATCTTTGCGTTTGTCTCTGATCCGGAAAACACGGTGGTAAAGGAATAAACGAAAGAACGTTTTCGTGGTTGAAGATGATCTTTATTCGGTCCTACCTCCAAGTTTCAAATCGAGCAGCATTCAATTATGCAAATAGAGAAATATACTTTAAAATCAAGGAGAATAGCATACCGTGGCATTGACTGCGCCTTTAGGAAGTCGAAGGAGCTGTCGCGGCGAGTCACGGGATAGTCGCGTGTCTTTCGAGGTAAGTCATTCGTGAAGATAGTCGGAAAAGCTTGATATTTTATTCATAGGCAAAGTTGCGTCATAAAAGAAATCCCTGTGTCTGCGAGACATCTATCGCCTTTGTTTTTCGCGTTCTACCTTTTCGCGAAAGCTTAGACTCGGAGGAACTCAAAGGAACAATACGCTTGACGGACGGATAATTAAGATCACGCTGAAATTACGACTGAAGATGAATTGCCGGAGAAACGCGAGATAGCTGAGAAGAACAAATGATTTTACTTCATACGTTCGGATAACGAAATGAAAATACGACGCTTCATTTCAAGAAGTTTCGGAATAGAAATTTAGGGGTAATTTCATCCACGATCACTTTCGGCGAATATTTTATTAGGAGCGAAGAAGCACTTTTTCCCGTAGCCCTTTTCAATTACAAGGCTCATCGAAAGTCGAGCCGCGACGTACCGTGCCAACGTACCGGGACTATTTTTGATCGTCCACCACTTAACACCTACGTAGAGGGATGAAAGCAGGAGGGGGTGGTTCAGCGACGGCGCAGAATTAACGGCATACACACACGACCGATCTAAAAGCAGCTGCGTGTGACGCTTGATTGATCGAGAATGTGTCAACTTCACGTTACAGTACGACGCATCAATGCCTCGGCCCTATGCGAATTCGACGTAATAGAATTATTGTCGAAAAAAACAGGAGAGGGACTGCGGTGATAAAACCCCACCAAGGAGTCACCGTTCTCTTCTTTTTTCGCCGGACAAAGTACACCGTTCAAACCCTTTATCGCCCTGTAAAATCCTGTAACCCGAGATATTCCAATTTCGGTGATTGATCGACCAATGACAAAATCCTCTTTCTACGTAACACGAACCCTTTGAGCACGGTCTCTTTGCACTGGCCATTTCGACGAGTACCATTATCCTTTGAGAGAAACCGTACGCGTTAATCAGTGATAAACCATTGTCACTGTTACGAGTATCGCTTTAACGACATGAATTAACTCTGGTATCGTCTGGCATTACAAAAAATAATCCTGTACAAGTAGTGCAATCGAGAAAGAATCAATGAAAACATTGCTCTTCAACATCGTTTTCGCTGAAGAGTTAATAAGTTCCATTAAATCGCTTATCGATTTACCGGTGTCACGCACCTACGTTCTAGCCACGCAATTAATTAATCGCTAGCCGGCCCATTAGCTGCCAGACTTGTCCCTAGCCAGCTACCAGTCCTAGCCACCTCCGAAAGTCGGTAGTCGTCGCACCGTCTCTTAGGAATCATCTCGAGATCGGTTCTCTATATCGATAATGGTACTGCACGTGGTCGCAGTCGGTCGTGATGGCTCTGCGAGGAATAGGCGAGATCCGATCGCCATTTGTCACACGGCTTTACGCGTACAGGTGGATACATGGCGGTGTCTGCAAATTGTAGCGAGTTTCAGTTGCGGTCGTACCTGGACGCGTTGTTACCTGGCTGTCTCGTCTCGCTCGGTTAAATTCACCGCAATTGTGACTGGGTGTCGGCGGACGTCGCCCGATGGGCTCGCCTTCCTAACGATAATGCAGTCTGCGGTACTTAACGACTCGTGCACGCTACCAATTAGCTGTTCTGCTTTCCCTGTAACGCGGGATGCGACTTTGAATCACGGTTTGATTCGCTTTATGTCCACAGTGCCCGTTAACAATTGTATTCGATAGTTCTGTGTCCTGTAATATTGCTCGCTTCCTCCTCGACGGTTTGCGCTTCCGGCAAAAGCCATTGTAAACGGCAATAGAACACGGAATAGTCGTGAAGAGCTTCAACCCCTTAATCTACAATTTTATAGCTAATTATTGCTACAATGTGAAGACAAAGAAAATTGAACGCAAAATTTAATGGTGATGAAAGTAGGAGTCTGGTTTGTCGCGTATGAACTGCAGGGTCACGAGTATTGTAGAACAAGACCGAGATAAAATGCGGTTCTTTCATTTCGAGTTAAAGTCTATGACGTTGTTCCGTATCAACGTAGCTGAATGTACCCCTTAACATTTGCATTTACGTGAAAAGATTCCTTTGCTGCGATGCGCAGGGAAATTACTTTCCGAGGATGTGCTTACACGTTTGCAAATAAGGCGTTAACTTTACAGAACGTTTTTCTCGGTCAAAGGATTAATAAACGCATGCCTTGGCCGCATGCAGAGACGACGTTCAATTAGCAATATTCAAATTTCGCTGACAGAAAAGCTCTCTCACTACGCTTTTAGCGTAGGTCTCGTTATCGCGAGGCCGTTCCGGTACGTTCCTTGGTAAGCTTGTCATTTCTGAACGTGCAGCTAGAAAGCACTTTCCTCTTTGCTCTCTTCGCGCCTCGCCCGTGTCTCTTGATTACCAACCCCTTGCGCTGTTACTTGCCATTGTTTGCGACGTTAATTAATAACGAGTCGCTTCACGGCTTTAATTCACCCTCACATACAGTCGGGTTCTTACTCGCTTTTCACGGGTCATGCATTTAATTCCCATTTTCTATTACTTCCGATTACTATCGAGGTATTTTGCATCTACGGTTCCTCAACGAGAGTGCCACGTCTTGTGTGATTAGACAAGGTATAACACAACTAACAGGTATAACCTTCAGTCAGATGCATCAAAATTACCAGCTCATAATATTAAAACAAAGAAAATGGTGCGAGTATTTTATATTCAGCAATTCATGGCTACACAAACAATAGGGTAAAGAGTATTAATAATTTGAGTCAGGTCACCGTTTTTATCCATAAACAATTTAACCCTTAATGTTGCAGTATAAAAAGAAAAACGACTATTTCAAAATACAGAGTAGTGACATACGTATGAAGTAGCAGAAGAGCAACATATGTGAAATATGCACTTTTCTGAATTGTATCATTACCACTAATAAAACATGTATTGAAATCAGGTCTCATTCTTTTCCTTTTACAAAAATGATGAGAATTTATGGCTCCGACGTGAGCACCCTGGCAGGTTATCGCTGTCGCGTGAAACGCGTCTATTTTTCAAAGTTATGATTTTGTTTGTCCAACAGTGGATCGTTTGTGCGACGTTTTCTTTACGTGAAAGAGCGAAGCCATTTGAAAATCCACGCCATCGTATATTTCTCTTTCGAAGCTAAACGTACCGTTGAAACTAAATGTGTATCTTATCGAGGAAACACACCCACTCCGCAAGGAAGAATAACAGCGCGAGGCTGACGGTGAAGTTAGAGGTTTATCAAAGCGATTAACCAAGTGCCGAGCAGAGTGACTTTCTTTAATTATTCCAGACGTTTCTCGCGTCGGTAATTAATAATTAAAAGGGGCGAGAAACCGAGAACCAAAGGTGTACTCGCGAAACCGCGCAACTTAGCCTGCACCGAGAGAAAGTTTCGCGGCTTATCGTTAATTTCCCTGGAGGGGTACCGTGACCGAAAACTTCTCGATTATTCTCTATCCTGGCACGACCCCCGCAGGAAGGAAACATTACGAACCGCGTTTACCGACGATTTGCGAGACTCGTTACAGCATCGTTGTCGCAAAGTCGCGCCACGTTTGTCGATAATCTTACGGCTCGAGTTCGAGAGTTAAACTTGCCAGATAACCTAATTATTCCGACACATCGCGAAACACATCCGCGTATCTCGAATAAATAATCGTTGTTTAGCGACCGGCATTTCTGCCTCGTTAACTTTTCCATTTCACGCGACATTGTTGCGTTTCACGCGGCATTAACGGATCCGATACGACGCCGTATCCTGACAAGTGCTCCTTCGATTTCGTCGATCGCGTGAAAATTGAATCGTTCGAACGACATACGAACGCCTCGAGTTCCGCTCCCTTTAACCGATAGTCGTGCACGATAAACGCCTGCAACGCAACAGGCTATATATTCACCCTTACGTTCAAGGAAAAAATATAAATTTTAATTGCTACGAATTCGGTCGTGTTCTCCGCGTTCAAGTTAAACAGCAGTTCCTTGAAACAAAAGTGTGGCAATCGCGTGATAAATAGTACTTGCTATTAAATCCCGCCACTTATGTCGCGAGAACATTTTCTGCGATAATCTGCACGCAAAGTTTAACTGATTTCGAAAAGAATAGAAGTTAGCACGATTATATCTAGGAATATTTAGTCGCGCGAGAGCGGTACCAAAAAGGATGCTAGTTTCGCAGGGACAATAAATTGCACCGCAACGCACGGTTGAATGCGGCGCAACAGGGTCGTCGACGGCCACTCGTAAATCGTAATCAGTTTAATGCGGCTTACATATTAACTGTGGAACAGACTGTAAAGTGTGGCGACAAGATCTCGAAGGACGAGAATACGCGAAAGTCGAGCACTGTGGATGCCTGGAGCGATGCGAAAATTTGAAAAACCCGAATATAACTTTTGTGATCTCCGTTGAACGACGTTATAAAGTTTGACAATTACGTGAAAAAGAGGGAGAATAAGAAAGGGTTGAGACGTAAAGGGAAGAGAAATGGACGCGGCGATCGATTAGCTCGACTCCCGTTAGCTACCTAGAAGGTTGAGAATGTAATTGCGACTTGTCCCTCTTCTTCCTTCCTTCCTTCCTCCGTTTTCTCCATCCGTTTCTAACGTCTTCCTTTATCGACGAGTCGCCTTTGCCGGCGACGTACGTTAGGTCGTGTATTATTTTTACCACGATAATAGGGTCTTTGGGACCTCGTTCGATCCTGTTAACCTCGTATTTCTGGATTCCTGGTTCCGAACCGGGGATCCTAAACTACCCGAGCATCGATCGACCTAACAATCTTCCCGCGAAACTTATGACCGTATTAAAATTGATGAACACGCGGCAACCTTCTCCGATTGAAAGCTTCTAAGAAGCATTTGCAAACACGCGCGATTAAAGTCCCCGCATACGGACTGTGTAATCGAGGCTCAGGTCGAAATTAAAACCCATCGATGATTTGCGGGGATTCTACTTCATCCTGTTCAAACCGAATATCGGGAACTGGTATGTTCAATATTCGGTGGAATCATCTTCTAGTGGGTTTCGATGGAGTGATTATTATTGCAATTCATGGACTGATTAATATCGCTTAACGAACACATTTATCTCGAAGACTGTTTTAAAATTACACCGTTCGATTAACGAACGCCCCCGGTCGGAGTTCTCGATTGTGCAATATTTCTAACGAATTAGCAAAAGGTCGGAATAGAATGTGCAGTAATGCCATAAACAAGTAAATGAAACGGTAAATGAGCTTGTTCCATCTCGTTTCTCTCGATGTCGTCGACTTCGTGTCCCTTTGCAAATTGAATTTATTGTCGATTTACGTCATGTTCCTTCGCGGTGATTCTCAAGGGGCACCTCAGTCACGAGGCTCTCTCGTTGCATCCCTATTTTATTCACCCCCTTTCATACATTTATTCGTGTTACGTAATTCCGTTCCACGTTTGGTCGCGATCGTTGTTCATTACGCGGAAGCGTGGTCGCGTCGTTATCTCGGTCACTTAAACTCTACCTTAATACCCTACCATCTAGAAATTACCAAATTTCATGTAACAAGCTCTATCGCGTTCGACTTTATCGTAATTCCCCTTTTTGCGCGCTTCTGGACCACCGCCAACTCGCTTTTTGTCAAAAGCTTCTGTTCGTCAATTCGAATTTTACCCCTTTTCCCGAGCAAAAGCATATTCTTTTTCAATCGACACTGTATCTGAATTGAAGCTACAGTTTACCGTTCTACATGTAGCCCGAATTGCTCTCTCGATACTGTCGCTTTATCACAGATTAAAATCAAGTATTGCCAATCTCTGATTTCACGCTTTCCGATTACGTTTACGGTTTATGAACTTTCATCGAACGCGATCTTTGATCTTCCGAACGCTGCGCGAATATCGTCAATCTACGTGGTTTAATAACAGCTTATTAGCTGTAATTGCAGCCGTAAACGAGGAGAGGACAAGAAATTGGACTGCGCGATCCAACACCTAATGCTTCAGAAAATTTGCTCTATAATGGTTACCAACATTTTTTGGACCGACTCCAAATAACCGCCATTGAGCCAGAAAAACGTACACGTTCTACTTCGAGTTCGAGCGATTCAGCAAGCCTTTCGGACTCATTTTTGTCCCGTCGTTAAGAAGAATGTACGTTCGGGAGGACGCGAATGTTGCGGGCCGATCTCGTAATCCATTATTTTTCCTCGATATCGAGCTTGATTTATCTGCGAAACTTATTGCGCCCGTCCATATTCATCGGCAAAATCTACTTAACCCAATTCGAGACGATCCGTAACGATTTATAGTTTCCATCGTTTCTAATAGAACCGAAATCCATATCGTTTATCCGACTACCTCGTTCTAATGCCCGGCAGAATGACTTAATACGATAACACGGGATCCAAATGTGCTCGTTTTGAGCCGGAGATAATTAGTCACAATATCTTCTCTATCAGATGTTCCTTCGAAAATAAAACGCAGAATAGAATAAAACTCGGAATAGAGTAGAGCGAAGATTGACTCGAAGTTGGAAATTTTTCTCGCGCTAAATTGTTGAAAAGTTTTCACTCGTTACTTGGTAGCCTCTCAAAGGGCGCCATGAAAGAAAATCAAACGCGAGAAGTGAAAATCCACGTGCAGCTTTCGTTGTACGTCGGTACGAGTTACGATCAGTCATCGAAGCGACAGCGAATGACGTGAAAGCACTTAGCCAGGATCAGGAAAATAATCCGTCACGGTGCACCGTGTTAGTAATTTTTTAGAACGATTCAAGCTCCGTCGCAATAAAAATCTTCCATTAGGTTCCCTCTCGACTCATCCGCAACACATTCTCTGACCTCGGCTATCTCCGCACACAAGTCACAAAACCCGCCAGCAATTACCTCTGTAACTTGGTAGTTATCGTAACGAGCTGCTTTTGCAATTAAGCGTATAATTACGCCCTATTCGCAATTTCTACGGGTTTAAACGAAAGAGGCGTTGAAGGTGTTGCATCACGGAAAGCTGCATATTTCCAGATCGTAACGGCGGCGCGTTATCGGCCAATTTTTCAGCCAATTTTTCAAAGCGTAACAGTTTTCCTACCTCCTTTCAACGATACTATTTCTATCGATCGTCTTATCGCCTCGGTGATACGCGGCAATCTCCTACGTACCGAAACGAAACTCGATACGAAACAATTTATAGTTATGCTACTGGGCTCAAAGCATTTTCAAACAGATTTTACGAATGGATCGTCTGAAAGCAGGCTGCGTTTGAATCTATTTTTCAAAGAAATGGTTTTGAGAAACCTCAGTTATCTTAAAGTCCCTTTCAAAAGGTGACTCACTTGGTTTAATGTAACAATTTCAAATTATTTTTTAACCGAATGTGCTGTATGAACAGTGAAACCGACAAGAAAAGAAATAACTTCAACAGAATTCAACTTTTCGACTTTAAGTTTTAAAATTGTCATCCATCAGCAAAAATGTTGGTTAACATTTGAAAGAATATTAGAAGGTAATGAATTAGGAATACCCGAAGTCCAGAGAAATTTCGCAAAGTCGAGAGAATAGGGGAAAAAACCGGTGGGAAACACGCAAGGTCACATAATTGATGAGGTCTAATGTACGGCGGTGACAGGGAGGAAAACTTCTGCCATCTTGTTCCCGTTTCTTCTCTTCTTCGTTCGCGATAATACAAATGCCGATCGTAAAAACTCATTCCCCGATACTCTTTTTCGTTGCTAATATTTCTTAGAAATGCTTGAGACAACAAAGAGTTATTGCGCTCTTCTTCCACGACCGGATCTTGATTGTACTGAAAATACATTGCACTCGTACCGAGAAGTGACGTTTTATTACAGCGGTCGTCTGTCTCCTGTCTCTTTAATTTAATATTTTTTTTCTTCTTCAAAAAACTGTCTGGACTCAGGGAGTTCAATCAATGCACGAAATGCTCTTTAACCCCTTAATTTACAAGTTCAGCTAATTACTGCAGTAAATGAACGTTGAAATGTTACGTGTGTTTTAAATTTAACGATGTTCATAGAAATTACAATTGTGGAACTCAAAACTTGATCTGTATGCAAATATGATTTAGGTTAGGTTTGAATTATGAAGTCATGAATTTGACTCCATGCCAAGGAGTTAATCGACGGGGATAAATCCGCGATACCGTCGTAAGAAATCGTCTCGGCTTTTATGATTATTCGATGCCCTTCGCCCTTATGGTTCGCGGGAAAATCCTTATCAAACTTTCGACCCTGATGATCCGCATCAGCCTCGAGAATAGAAGTGACTTTTATGAAATTCTCCTCGATAAAGTATATTGAAAGTCAATCGAGTCGCGGAGCAAATCAAGATGAAACTTTCCAACGGATGAAAAGAAATATTTGCTCCTTTCTCGATTTTTGATGCCCCTCGAACGTAATGCATCCGCTTCAGGGGTCCGATAAACTCGTAAACGAGAACGTCGAATTTGAATTAATTCTATCAGACTCGAATAGGTCGAAAGCATAAAAGGATGACGTATGTTAACATTAACTATCTTCCAAACTGATTTAACGCATGCTTCGTTGAATACCGTGTTCTAGAAATTCAACAGAATTCACCGCGTACCTTAATGGACTTCTTTCGCGTCGTTGAAAACTCCTCCAATGGTGCAAAAGGTATTTTTACCTGGCCGTAAAGTCAGGAAATCCCATTCTTCGGCGGAGAACTCGGAAGAGGGGAAACTTTGAAGAAACTTTAAGGATCTCGAATCGAGCTTGATCCGCGTTTATACATAAATATTTCCGGCTGTAATAAATGTTGCAACGCACCGACTTCCACGCTCAAAGTACGAAGGATATTTTTACTCGACGCAGCGAAATATTCCGTTGGAATTCTCGAACGAAATGATTCTTGACTCGCAGGGAAAACGTGCACGCGACTCTGTCAAACCGACGGTGAATGAAATAGACTGCGAATAAAGAGGAAAAAGGGATTCCTGTTACGGGATTAAAGAACGGAGCTCTCGCGTCCGCGTTGATACAACGTGATTCGTGATCGCATCGATTCTATTTTCTCCTGCGGTATGTAATGAAAATCCGAGTAGATGACAAATGGTCAATCGCTACGCTATTTCGGTTACACGATTGATACGTATTCCGCAATTTTTTCGTTAGGATAATGGCCGTGCCGTCGTATATCTCGCTAAAAAAGTGTACGACGTTTGAATAATATTTTACCGTGTTGCCGAGGAACGGAGAGCAAAAAGGCAATATAAAAGTAGCAAAAAGCTGCAATCGATACCGTCGACATTTGTCTTGCGTAAATGGAAAACGGAACGGGGACAAAAAAAAGGTGCCAGAAATAATAAAGCGACAGAATTTCTGCCATTCGTCAAGCTTCGATGCCGCGCAAACGTTACAGACGTTCAATCCCGATTCCGCTCGATAAATACGCCGTACGTTCGTAAACAACCATTATTTCGCCGTTATAAATGATGTTTTATTCCCACGGAAACGAACCAAGATCAACACGGAAATTTACTGGTGGTTTACCGTGAATAGAAACCTAACTAGGGTCCCGCGTTCTCTATCGTTCTAATACTCTAATTAAAACCGATTAACTGCGAGACGTACGGAGATGAATGTGAAACTGAAAACTGGCAATCAGCGTAAACGGAACATGCTGTTTCTTGACGTTGCTCGCTGCCACTTGTTTGCCATGAAAACCTGTCACTGAAATCTGTTTTTGTTTCTGGCCTTGCTTCATCGCGAGAGACGTGATTTTCCTAAAATATCGGACAGAGTAAAAATGTACAGCGTCCAACCGCGATTCGCAGCTTTCGTTTGTTGCTACATGATTCTTGACGGTGTTATCAAAACTTTCAACACTTCTCATCTATCGATCCTGTTCCTCTGCATTGTGAATTTTCCTCGCGTGCCTTTGACTTCAATCTTGTACTCCAACCTTCTACAATTGGTTTGTATCGTCTTCCTGAACGTGCTTCGATTCGATTGTCTTCCTCTGTTTGTCTTCAATCTTCCAATTTGTCTCGTGTATCTGGAGATTCGCTTTCTGTTGGACTCTTCCTCTTAACACATTGACTGCTCACTATACACGTAGAATACGTATAGAATTTTGATCGAAAATACGTCTTTCAAATTATGAAAATACGTATAATTTGCCGGCACATATTATTCAACGAAGGGTGAAAATCTGGCAAAAATCACCGATTTTATCCGTACGGTTTACGTCGATGCACAAGTAATTATATGATTCAAAAGCAATTTCCCGTTGAGAGATTACGTTTTGATACGAACAGGCAAATTACAAAATGACCACGGCAAACTTCAAAAATTCTATAGGTAGCTTTGCACGGCCATTAAATAACCGATCCCGGTGTACAAAGCTAAACGATTTACGAGCGTAATGAGCAAAAATACAAACACGGAGTCCACTCGAAAACGCTGAGCATTCGGTGGCATTTACGTAGCACCGGACAAAATGAAACGAGATAAAAGTGAACGAAAGCAGCGACAGCATTAAGCCTCTCTCGTATGAGACACGTATCGATTCGAATCCGCTTGGCCGAGCACGAAGTGGATCAGCGCGTACACGCGACTGTATCCACGTAAACACGTCTATGCGCAACGAACCTCTTTGATCCAGCTCGCTGCCATTGAGTTAGCACGATGGCTTTCGATCACCGTCGCTTCAAAGCTCGGAACATCTCACTTTCGGAGATCGTACGTCGCGATACTTTCCTCTCTGGTTACCCATTGCACTGCCAATTCGTTTTGTCCAATTTCTCTTCTGTCCGGGTCACCTACTCTCTTATTGAAACGAAAGAACAAAGTTATTAACTATTAAACGCCGAATTACTTCCAATTCAAAAGCAATCCACACGTCGATCTTACTGAAAATTTCGCCAAGATTTCAACAAATTTTACCTAAAGTTTTCACAATTGTAGCTTCAAATGATACTCATGAAAATATCCCTACTTTCAACGACTACCACATTGAAAAATTAAGGGTGTCCAATTTTGTCCGGTGTAATTTACACCGTGTGAAGTGAATTTGGATCCAGGCAGGAAAACAAACGAAACAGTGGTCTCCAGGGATAGGGGAACGAACGGTAACCCATCGGGAGCAGAGGTCCAATATTGAAATTAAGCGGAGATCAACCGGTGTCGTTCACTTTTCACCCGCCCTTCTGTCAGCTCGATCGTTTAATTTCACGCTATTTGTTTCACTTGCTACCGTACGTTGGCAGTACTTTAATCGAATTACGTTGCGTGTACGGAGCTTTGTGTCGTTTCCTTATCGCGAACGTGTCGGCTTTTCATGATGCACGGATAACGCTGCTTTGACTGGAAATTACTTAATGACTCGTGTTTATTGTGCCGCAACGATCGAGCTACTCCAACTGAACGTATTTCCGATAGTTCGATTGGCTGCACGTAAACGTAGACACCGCGGGACGCGGAAAGCTGTCTATGTATAGACGTTCGATCGACGCGTATAACGGGTGACCCACCATTCTGGTTTTCCATCGTTATTTACACATATTCTAGAGACTTTTCACGCTGTAACATGTTTCCATTTACCTCTGCTGGTAAATTAATCTGGTGCTGCATGCATGATTAAATCGTGACGGTCGACACGTTAATAATTATTATTTTAACATGTAATACCACCATTTTAGCATATTTTAAATGGGACTAAAAATATGTAAACTCGTATGAACGTTTGAGTCAAATTTTCATACTTGATCTTGCAAAATTGGAGAAATATCGGATGCTCTTCCTACAATTTATTTCTGCCCAAAGTGGCAGAGTAATAACGGAGCTACAAGTTGCTAAAAGCCAAGACGCCGGTGCAAAGCCCGTCTGACCAAAGACGATCCTTTACCACTGGCGTTCCGCTGACTGAAGCTCGCAGTGAAATCAGCAAAGCGGTAGTCTGTACAGAGATATATTCGCCCTTCCACGAACAGGTATTCGAGGTAAGTTCGTTCGAACAGCGAGATACAGGATACGTATTCTTGATACTGACGGATGTATATCGGTGGCCTGAAGAGGACCGATGGTATGCAAGATCGGTGAACATGGCTCAAGGACGAGCTTAAGCACGGTTCTCGCTGATACGTCAGCATGCCGAGCAACATGTAGCGAAACATAACTTGCATAGTATCGATTAATTCCAGTCCGCGATCTCCTGGACGTGTGCAACGTTTTTAAACGAAAACCGGACGGAATCCGAGGAGAAAGAAGAAAAATAATCCTGTGGCGAATTTTTGAAACAAGCGATCGCTGTATTAATTTCGATTCTCGTCACCGTGACATTTACGAAACGACGTTTCCCAGAAATCAATTTCAGTTTACATTTTCGAAACGGTTTTCGCTTCCAGCGTTCCATTTTAATTACCCGTCTTAATTGTCGGTGTTAACCGATACTTTCCAACTTTTTTATCGACTGGAATTTTTTTCTTTTCGGATACTTTCGCCTCCTTTCTCGGTCATCGTCGCCCCTTCTCATATTTCACCTCGGCTCTTGATCTTTACTTGTCATCTTAGTCCTCTTCGTTGGAAACCTTATTCCGCTATCCTCTTATCCCTCGTCGATTTTCTGCCACCGCCTTTTTGTTCCGCGTTCTTCCGCGCCGCGCCAAGGACCACGGGATCGTGCGAAGCTTTCTAGATTCTCGGTTCCATCGTCTACGTTCATGCGGCCATCAACCGCGACGTTTCCCCGTTTCTCCGTTGCGAAGCGAAGCATATGCTTTATCCGTTTCAAGTGGGTCACTTAAAAGCTCCCAGAGTCGCGACGCGATCGAATTACCGATCATCCGATGGCACGCTGAAAGGATCTCTCTCTCTCTCTCTCATCGCAATCTCATCGTACTCGAATTTTATGCAAGGATGTGCTGCAAAGTTTAATTTCACTTTCGCAAACGTTTCGACCCTCCTCGAATATGGTGTTCCATGGAATTTCAACCTCGTCTCTGATGCCACAATTAGTTTTCCTCAAAATTGACAACGCAAAGGCACGTTGTATTCGCTGCACGCCAATTTAATAGTCATTCTATCGTGTCACCGTTTAAACACGATCTTCGGGTAATCCGGTTTGATCTTTAACGTCGATTCGACGAGGCCAGTTTAAAGTCCGATAGTTGCAGCGAAATTAACCTCCTCTGGTGACCCACGAAAATGGCTATCGGTTTAATTACATCTCGAGGGTGTAATTACGCCGCCCAATTTGGAGGATAACTCGAAATGTGATTGTCGATGAAAGTAAACGAAATTTCGTGTTTAACAAGCTGCGCCCTTATCCCGCGTCGTTTCTCGCGTTACCGTTTCGCACGTATTTCCGAGCCCCCTCCGCGAAGAATAAAACGGAAATTGGAAATCGGCGAGAGCCGTCAACAAAGTGTACGATCCAGAAGATCCAGTAAACCTTTTAAATTCGAACGTAAGCCATTCGAAGCCCGTGCAGAGCTAACAAACGTTCCGGCATTTATTTCGTTTACATAGACAAAACGATGCGCCGAGGAATTATAAGATCGCAAACTTTTGAGTAGCTATCTTCTCGCAACAGAAGACGAAGAGGTTGAATCCAGTCCCAGCGAAATATCCGCACCGAGCCATTTATCTCCAAAAGGAAAGACAATGAAAGCGGGAGAGGCATCATTAATCTGCCCTCCGAGATCATCTGTCAGCAACCTGTTTTTCATCGAGTTTCCGGACGAACTTTATAGAATGCTGTCGTTCACGGCTGCGGCGGATAATTTGAATTTTTAAAAAGCCACGATATCACCAAAGCCTGGTCGCGACAGCTTACCCATGGTTCGAGTAATTACCCCGGGAGAATTGAATAGCCTTGTACATAATCCCGCCCCGCTCCATCTCTCACCTGTTATTCGACGAAGATTAACTTTCCGATTCCTAGGACGTGGTCCATCTTGTCAGAATCGACGCGAAGAGGAAGAGAAGTGATGCCGCGGGGCGGAACCAAGCACCCCGTAAGATTAATGACCGTACCTGTTACCCGGAGGCAGTGATTAGAAGGCAATTAAGAGCCTTTATCCCGCTCTACCCCGACGCTCCTAGTTTACTCACACTGTTCTCTATGAAAAATATTCAATGCCTATCATCGCCATCTTTTCACCTAACGCTGTAATTACAGTCCACGCCCCTTTCAAACCTAATTAATCCTCTTGTCCCATATGTTCAATCTTTCTTTACCTTGTCCTTAACCTTGGGTCCCTTCCTGTCATCCTAGATCGTTCAAGAGCTTTTTCCACTTGCAAAAACCCACCTTCCTTCAGTATCCCATTTCTTTTCCTCCGCCCTCGTTAAACAATTTTAACCAATTGAAATTCTGCAGGGAACTTTGTTCGAGGACTTCTCGCCCGCTTGGGAGTTACATTTCTACAAGTACTCGACCGTGGTTATATTTATCTTACGGCAAGAATTAGAGTAGAATTACTTGTGTGTTAATGAATTAACTGTTTAAAGTTAAACCACTTCGAATCCGGTTCTCCAACAATAGTAGATTGTTTCGACCCTGAACCCTAACTTCGCTGGCAATATCCACACATGACAAAGTACCTATCTTGACAACGTAATTGAAAGTGATGCAATTTATTATCCGAGTCTAACAGATTCGTAGGTTGATTTCTTTCAGTGTCTTATCTTGTATTGGACTGTCGATACGTCGTAAATCTTGTGACTCGAGAAGTGCAAGGGCACTGGATAAATCTCGATATACGAATTACTGTGGCGATATGATTCGTTTGGTAATTTCAACGAAATTTAATCTGACGCATCGCGGCAAAAACGGGAATATATTGTTAGAGCTCATTGGGTGAAACGAAAAATCGACGCATGAAATTAATTAGATTTGCGCTCATGCGATAATGCAATCCTTGATCATTGAAATTCACGGATTTCCTCGTCTCTGGCTTTTATACCTCGCGTTAAAATAACATTTTTAATTTTACGCAATTTCATATCTACGCAATTTACAGCTGCTCGAAATGATATCTTATAAAAGGCGTCGCTAATTAAATGTTTGTAACGAATCAAAGTGGGACACAGAGTGTTTGGTGAAATTTCAATAACACACTTTGGTTGCTTCGGTACTCGACGCTGAATTCTGCTTCAATACACAACCTTTCGCGTTTATATTTTCGAGTGTACGATATTAGGATAGAATTCGAACCTTTTTCCCTGTTTTGTCGAAATCGTGCCAGAGTTTGCTCAATACCGATTGAAACATTTTTAATTCAAAACTGATGTACCCGAAACACGTTATGTGAAAAGCAATTTTATGAATAACTTTTCAAATATTTACCGCTGATAAACAAAAGTAACGTTTTGCCTTTTTGTCGTGTAACAGCGAGTCCTGCTTATGACTCCCCGAACGCTCATTTAGACTCCAGTGTACAGAATAGAGTGCATACCTTTATACTAGTTTGCATACATAAAACAATGCTCGTATCCCACTCGAAATAACGCGAGAAATTCAAAGCATACCCTCTGTCTGCTACCGGTCAACGAATCGATACTCGGACGAAATTGAATAGGTGGCTACTGTTCGCGAAATATTCAGAATTCCTCGCTACCTAATTATTCGTTAAATAACCCGTGCTCTATCGATTTCGTAAACGTACATGCCACGGCGCGAAAGGAGAAGCTAAAAACTGAGTTACACGACAATTTCTTTGAAACACGTACGCGACGACATCGATTCCAGGACCGCCACAAACGTCGTATCGATTTCACGCGCAAGGTTCATCCCGGAATACGATTTTCTTGGGAAAATGAAGCCGAGCTATGTATCTGCCAAAGGATACAGAAAGAACGCGTACAGCCGGAGAGATCGACGAGGTCTGTGTAATCGGATTTCGAGCCTTCGGGATAAAGTCCGTTTGATTTCTTTCCCTGCTCAGCGAACCCGTACAAAGCGAACTTTTGCCAACATCCACCGCGAAGACGTTTCCTGCAAAAATCGTGTCTGTTTGAACGCATCGTGCACTTATCTCGATACGAACTCAATTTTCATTTTCTTAAACGCGGTTTCGCGGAATTTTTCGCCTCTGCAACGCTTCCGCAGCGGTTTAATTAAACCCGACGCTTTATTACATTCGGGTTAAGGTTTACCCTCTGAATATGGTACAGCGTAAACGTTTAATCGAGCACGACCGGATTAGGCACGCGAAACCGGTACCGCATCAAGAATGGATCTTTCAAAAACAGCCAGTATAAACCCGACATGATTTTTTAAGCGTCGAGCTTCTAACGGTAACGGGCAACTTTTGTCAGTTTTCCAACAGCCCGAGGCAGAAAGTGCAGGGTTTCACGAGATCCTTTTGACCGTACGCTTTCCACGTACAGTGTCAATATTTTACTTCGGAATTAGGGAAAAGTCATTGCGAGATAAAACATTCATCGAACCTCTTAGCCAAATTCCAGCAAAACTTAATCAACGGGGTACCGCAGTATGTCAGACCGCAAATGGGTTATCCAATAAAGTCCTCGTAACATTCTTACGTTTAATGACTGCTAAATAATAGAACACCGTCCCAAGAGGGTAGTAATTTTGTTACACAAATTTGACGAGATATTTCAAGTGACCTCGCTGTAAATAATTACCATTGTCTGTTCGAAAGATACTGCGTTGTAATTTGCAGGCTGCAACCGAAAAACATTTTCTGCACCCACTGAAAATTGCAAGAGTAATTTCGTTTATCGCCCTTTATAATTTATTTTTCGTTCGAGTATATAACCCTCGTGAAAATTTTACGCTTTGCAACGTTCTCCTCGATCTTTATCGTCCACCGTTTCCCCAGCGGCGGCGTAATTGGAATTATAAAGGGCCTGTTGGTAAGGGGGCGCAACTTTTCACCCCATGGTCCTTCGGAATCAGCGTTTGAAATCGAAAACACCTGGCGCGTGTTTTCAGCATAAATCTCGCTGCAAACGACACTTTACAACGCAAAGGCGTCCTAACGAATTAGAAGCGGGTACGCACGATAAAAGGAATACGTTTCTTTTTTCCGTTCACCAATCAGGGATATCTCGCCGACAATCTGCGCGAGCATTAATCTTGAGGTCAGCGGGCATTTCGTCCCGTGCCAAGTTAACATCAGTCAGGATTCAGACAACGTCTCGACTACGAAATCAGGCAAGATCGATCGATGCGCGAGAACGTTCCTAGATACGAGATCTCCTAACTCTTCCCCGGGATGGCAAAGTAAATAAGCGGAGCGCGTGAAATCGCGCGGATTTTGCCTCTTTAAACGCGAAGTGGAACCGATTCCTCTCTCCTTGTTTGGATATCGCTCGAAACTTGTCATTTGAGAAAAGTTTCCACCGCTCCGTGCCACTCGAAAAGTTGTAGACCGTGACAAACACAAAAAGACATCGATTCCGAGAGTCTCGCTTCAATCTCTTCCACGATAATTTCCTAGCCGTTATTCCGTCGTTTTTCTTTGATCCCGTGATCGTTCACGCGAGTCGATTAAATTTCGTTTTCATAGCGCATTATCGTTCACGGGCGTCAAACGTATCGTCAAACCGCTGTTGGCTATCAAATTATCCGTGCAAATATATATATCGCGCGCCGCTAACAATGCATCGATTTACATTTATTCTAATTGCACGAAGGTGAAACTGCGTGCAATTAAAACGCGATCGATTCCATTATCTCGCTTTCTCCCGACATCGAATGCCCCTCGCCGACTTCAAAGCTTCCCCTTCCAACTAATTACACCTCAATTGGAATATCGATGAAAGAAGGACACAATGCTAGATATCGAATACATTGATCGGCGATACCGTATCGCTCGTCCTCGTTTGCACGACTGATCGGACTAACCGCTCTGCCCGCTTGGATCATTAATCATCGGAGAATAGCTGTCCAGTAAAACGCTGTTTTCTGTGCAAAAATCTACAGCATTGGCGTAGGACTCAGATTCTAGCTGCTACATGAACTGCAATATTGACTGATCCCTCTCGCGTAGATTATCTTTCACATGGTAGAAATTATAATTTGGAAGTCACAAAGTTTCAAATCTGCAACCGTCCAAACATGAGCGTTGAATTATGGGTAAAATTTATCACGGTGCGTAAAAGTTCTAATTACGCCAATGAACCTTTGGTGGTAAACCGTGATTGGCGATTACGAGGAGATAGATTTCAATGATTCCTTTGTGTCAAGAAATCGCGTTAAAGCTCGTGTTATCCCGCCTGCAAAATCGAGGCTGAAATTTGTTCGCAACCGCAATATAATTAATTCGCGTTCGAGCGCAGTTATTAATTCCAGCAGAGAAGGTCCGACGAAAAACGCCATCGGTAAGCCGACACGTTCAAGTTCCGCGAAATTCGTTCGAAAAATTGTTATCGACTTTGCTCGGCGAATTTCGATAAAACTGCCAGCGAAATTGGCGGGGAAACAAAAAGCAACGGTCGACATCGTGAAAAATAATGCAGCACCCAGGCTAGGTGTAAACGAAGACCGCCGCTCGCGTATGCAAAGCCGGACGATCTCAATTTCCAGTTCTGCTTCGAGCCGGCGTATTTTTTCCATTTTCCTACGTGCTTTTTCTCTCCTCGTGCCATCAACGGCAGTCGTTTTTCCGCCACGCTCGAAAGAGAACTCGCTGCAACGAAATCACGCGAATCGAAGGTCGATAGCTTTTCCGCCTCTAAATGCGTTCGACGAAAGGCGATTTATTAAGAGCCGCAACACCGTTAGTCACTCTTAGCGTCACAAATCACCATGCCCTGTTGTATTCTCCGCGTGTCATATTTCATCGCGTTGCGCCGCGACAATTACCATTCCGTTCGTTGCCGCGTTTCATTTAATACCAAAGCATTTCTGTCGACTCGATCCACCATTTCGATCGAAACTCCGACAACGGAAGATATTGTTGCGACCAAAGTTTCTCTCGAGACTTCGTACTCTGAAGCTTGAACAGTCGCGATGATTCGTATCGCGTAATACTTTGTGCAAACATTGACGATGCGCTTGGGTATCTGTTTGCGGTGGAGAGGATAAAGCGAAAAAAGCGATCGAGAATGTTGGGAAACGCGAAAGCCGTCGCAAAAATGGTGAACGCGTTTCGAGACCTCTGGACTTTCTGCTGCTGAGGGCGCCATGAATTTCGCGAAAATACCAACGAATATGAACCGCGGATAATAAACAAGACGATACAAAGACTTGTAAAAAGATGATGAATCGAGAGAGAGAACGGTGCCAAAGAAGTTTATGTAAAAACAGGTCGTTTATTTTGCGAGAAGGGAAGCATTTTAAGGTTCGTTCCTCAATTTCCAGACGGTAAACAGTATTTTACCAGATAAATTTATATCGAACGCACAAAAGTGCTCCCGAAGAAATAGCTTATCTCCGAGAAGGCTATTGGTTGATCGGAAACTAAAGCAACCCGTGTACCACTCCTCGAGGTAAATTACTTCGAAATTCTTTTCGAAAGAGGAAAAGAAACACGGTCGACGTTCCAAGATTGAACCTACCCTCTTCTAAGGGCGAAACACGTAAAAAATAGCTCAAACGAAGCATCGACTATATCCAACTTCCTGTCAGTTTACCCGTATAAATACTACGATCGGAAAGATGTCCGTAGAAATATAGTCGCCAAATATTGAATCTCTCGAAATACCGAAACGCGGGCGCAAAGGGAGCTGTCAAACTTGCCAGATTAACCGTCGAATCTGGATTAGTTTGAGTGCAACCGTTATCGATGACGTTAATCCAAGTTCGCGCTATTGTAGATTGGAAACTCGGTAACTAGTTGCGATTGCTCGCGATAGCTATAATTGCAACTTGTATCGGCCGTGCCAATCGCAAATTTTATCCCTTTCCGGGAATTGATCACGCGTAATTCGCGTAAACAGGATTTTTCTATCGATCCTCAGCTTTAGCGGCAACATTTGGCATAATGGGAACTCGTGGTTATGAAAACATATTTGGGAATTTGGGGCTCTGAGAATTATAGGGTCTAATTTAGTCGTTTGAGAAATTGTTCATTCGGGAATTCGAGGGGAATTCGAGAGGATTTGCCAACTTGGGAATTTGGGTATTTGAAAATTAGGAGTTTGGAGATGTGGGAAGTTGGAATATCTAATTCTGAAATTTGTTAAACTTCTCGTACACCCAGATATCTTACATGGTCAGTATTTTGGACAACCTCGACTTAATCATCGCATTTAATTTCGAATGTTGCAGAAATTCGCGGTAGCGACTAAATATTTATACGTAGCCAGATTGAAATTGAAAGAGGAACGATTTTTCGCTGGTTGCGAAGCGACAGATAGTAATATTTCACGTTTCGGCTTGAGCTGTCCTGATGAAAGCGTTCAAACACGCGTCGACAGCCACGAAAACTTTTTCCGCTCGGCGAAAGGATTGAACTCAACGGGATGCAAAATGTTAATCCTACCTGCGCTTTAAAAGTCGATGTACGTTTTTTCCCTCGCCCTATCTTCTTCCGCGTTTGCAGCCAGAACGTTTAGCCAGGACGATCCCTTTGTTACCAGCGTTGCGGTATTAGCGTTGTTTTGGCGTGCACGTGTTGCGCATAATAATGAGGACTACTCAACAAGTTACGTGTCACGTGTCAGTTTGACACGGACTTGACACGCATGTAGAGCGTGTAACGATTAGTTAGATGAAAATGCTATTCTGTGTTCAACGGTGTGTCGGATTTCTAAGACGGTATTTCGCGTGAACGCAGATTGAGGAATTCGTGGCATCGATTTCGCTATTTGCTTAATCTACCGAGAAATCGATCGCAACTGATTGCCCTTTCAATACCAATCCAATTCCCGCGGGCAAAGCTTGTCTGACGATTGTACATCGCCTTCTCGCAACGTTTGTTTGCGGTCGTGTTCGAACGTTTCCGAATTATACACGTGGTTTCGTAAGTTTTCAACGCTGCGGAATTTAACGTTTACGTCATCCATGAAATATGGAATAATTAGTGAATTAGGAATGTAATTAAAGCCTGGTGGTTGAGTTTAAGCGCAACAAGTGCAACACTTTGCACCGTAAAGCGTTTACGAGAAGTAGGCCGTGCCTGAAGCAGACTTCCGTTTCCTTTCGTATCGAAACGGAACTATCTTCAATGTGCTTTTGATCGCGAATGATAATTGTAGAAACGATTCGAATTGAAGAAATTTACGATTCGTTAAGTTCTATCGTAACGCTTTCCATTTCGCGAACGGAATTAATCGCTTAATATTCGCAGCAGTTTCAACGATTCTTTGAAGAACGTTTTACCAAGAGCAATAAACGAATCATAACCGGGAATTATAAACCGTGAATCATTCGAGTTCGGTGTTGGAGGTAATAAAACGAAAACGATAGAGACGCGTAAACTTTTTGCTGCCCGTTTCGCTTGTTTTCCTTCGATACGCCATAGGGCTTATTAAAAAGTGCACTTTTAACCGTTCACGGGCGAAACAAACGATTTTCCATTTCAAAGAAACGCATCGCTGACCTTTACGTCAATTGCATTAAACATTCATATAGTTTCCAGCAAATATTTTTTGGGGAACGATCTTTGAATGTTTGATCAGTTATCCTGCGGCGATAGTGATGTGTGTATGTATATACATGCACGTGTAGATATACGAGAAAAAAACTCCTTTCCGCTTTAATGGCCAATTGCAGATTTGCCGGGGGTTTAATTTTTATAACTGCGAAAATGCAGCGTCGACAACGACGAAAAATTCGCGAGACAAATTTCACTTCTCGTCCGAAATTTATACGAGACGCTGCACGTGTTAAATTTAAACCCGGCCAATTTTTCGCATTGTTCGGCTCGAATATAGAAGTGACTTTAAAAAATCCCAGGCACGAAGTTATTTACGCAAATCTTTCTGCGCAAAGGCGAACGACCTCTAACTATCCGACGTACTTATTCTCTAATTATGAAAGCTGTTAAGCAAACGTTGCTGTGCTTTAACGTCGTGTTTATAGCATTTCGGTAGTAAGCCGCAGCGATAATTGCCACGGTTTACGGCCCACCGTAAAACCGTGTCCTTTGAAATCCACCATCGACATCGAAAATACAGGCTCGACAAGAAATACGAGCGGTTCGAATGGCCTCAATGGTACGCTAACATTTGCTCCTTGATTGACTCCCGATAATTTATCTATCCGTGGTGTTAATTATTTAAACGAATCGTAAATTAGGAACGCTGGTTCGTGGCTTGTAAACTTCCGAAATTGCTAGACTGCTCCTCGACAAGTATCGCGTTAATTATTAGTTCGTAGCTAACCGTGTCGAACGACTAGTTGGTGTCATTAATCACGGGTGAAACGTCAGACTTTGATGAACAATCGACACCGAGAAACGAACAGATACATTGATTATTCACTTTGCGATCGATTAATCGCGTCCGCGTGTTATCTTCTGAATTTCCTTCAAACAATCGAGTCCATACGTAAATCGAGAACAAAGACATAATTGAATGCATGATTGGGTAAAGGGAATCAGAAATTTATTAAATGGAATTAAGTTGATTGTACGTCCTTTCGTGTACATTTTATCTCTGCGATTAATTAACAATCGTAATTACACAATTTCATTATCTGACAACAGAGAATTAATTCTTCAAAGGATATTATCACTTAAAAACTTGAAATGGACACAAAGATATTAGGTGGATTCAGTGATATTTTATATTGTTAGGTTAGGTTATGTTAAAAGAAATCGATATTGAAGGGTTAAGCGCTTGAAACGCACGGTTCCTTGCGCTCGCTTCCTGGCAAGCGCAGCCGTTGCGCAGCAAAGGATCACAGCTTGCTAGGAGCTTTCTCGCAAGTCAACGCGTTGCGAGAACGTATATAGGGCATGTTGCGGTTTTGTTTTACGAGTAGTCTCCGGAGCATGTATTCTCATGCGAATGGAAGTGTTCTGTGTGGCTTGTGCATTCGGTAAAGGCTGCCTAACATTTTTACGCGCCTGTGGCTGTTCGGAGAGGTTTGTACTGCAACTACCCTCTTCTCAAAAAGAAGTCGGTGTTATGATCTACGACAGTATGTAGACTGTATTCCCGTGATATCATGGGGAAGTAGTTGTTACTATTCGCGCGATTGCAGGTAAGTAGTAATTGGCGATATATTACGCGGTTAGGTATAAGACGCATTGTAAACTGTAGTTAGTATTTAGCTTGTAAGATTGTACGTAGGGCATTCGCATGATTGGATATCCCATGGTACATAGTTAATAAGATTTAGAGTAAGTATTTGTAAAAAAATTACGATGTAGGTATAAGATAAATGTTGAACAAGTCTTCAATAATTGTATAAATAAATGACAGTGAATCAAACTCATTTTTCTTACAACTTTCTTACCCATTGGTCATAAGTTCTCGAGAAGAGATACTGGTGCATATGTGCGTGAGGAGCGTTTCTATCATGCACTAAGCAAACATATATTGTAATAAACCAAGTTAGCAAGCAGAACAAGGTGTACAGTTATTCCACCCATGAGAGTCGTGAGTTACCGGCTTTGGAGTATATCCAAAAGTCGAATGCGAATACATTCCGTATACTTAGAACGTTATCGAAATCATTTATAACCGAAAGATCACACCGGATATGTAGCGCCACAGAGTAGCAAATTTTCCGTGGACTTAAACGGTAGAAAAAGTATTTCACGCGTGTAGATCGTTGAACCAGGTTTCTCATAATCTGACTTTGTAATTCGAAATTCTGTAAAAGCGTACGCCTTAGCAAGTTTTATGAAAGCGATAAGCGGAATAAGTGCGATCTGAAATATGATGTCGTTTCTTGGTTACGCGAACGTAGAAACAACCGTGTCGTTGTGTTTTCCGATCCGTGACCGTAGCGATATTGTTACCGTTTACGTCTCGACTCGTAAACCGGTCGCGTATATTACACGAAAGCAACTCCGGTAGCGTAAAATTCGAAAAAAAATTCAATAATCGTGGATAATCAACGTCGTATTACTTTCGCGCCGTTTTATTTTTTCCGATGTACATCGAGCGAATTCGAGAACGCGTTTGCGGATTATACGCGTGGCTGTAAAGGCGGCAGGAGGAAAAACCTGCGAGTAACTCAAAACGATACGTTGCAGTAAACGTTCTTTCCTCGTTTCAACGCCATCGAAATTGTTACGTTGCCACGGTTTATTCGATACAGTTGCCCGGGAATGCGCAGTTACTGCACCCCCTTTTCCATTTCTGACGAACGAACAGCCATCGGAGTTTCCTTCCTAACGTTTTTCTCCGTTTTCCAATCTCCTTCAACCCTCGACAGCGCCATTTTTCGAGACGTTGCCGCGCATGAAAGACTTTTCCGAGCTTTCGCTAGTGCCTTTACAGGCAATGAAACAAGGAGCCACGGCACAATTCCGCTTTTCGATCGGTGTGTTTAGAAAAAGTACCTTCAATCGTTTGCACTCGCGATCGATAAACGACGCTCGATGGTACAACATGGCGTCGAATTATGGTTAGGTGTTACTCGTTTCTCGGCCACACGATCTCTTATTACGGCCGTAGTTCGGTAACAACAGCCTATCGGGTAAGACCAGCCGCGATTTGACATAATTACGCGTTGGCGAACATAATTGAAAGCGTACTCGGTATCAACCATCTCGTTGTTACTTTCGATGGATAATTGCTATCCACGGAAGAAAATTTTGCACAGAGCTGATCCTGATAGTTAATTATCGTGCTTTGAATTATATTTGAAGATTAACTTCTTGAAGCGAAAAGAGGCAAACAGACTGAGACGAATGAGAAAATACGTTGCCTTTGTTCTTCGAATGCTTGTTAAACGCTGTACGGTTCCGTAACCCCTTCAAAACTTTTCATTCGTTCCAACGAAGGGGTTGAAGGCGTGAAAATTTGTTTTATGGAGTGAAAGCGCGAGGGGTAGCAGATTGCAAATTACGCGAATCCCCCGACCTAGCTAGTGACATTACATTGAAAAAAGGGAAGCCGTAAAGGAGGCTAGAGAGTGGAAAGTATGGGTCGGCTGAAAAGGAAAGATGGTCAAGGGAGCTTCGAGAAAGCGGGAGCACGCTTAAAAACATGACTGTAATTACCGAACCCTTTGTTCCGTGACTGAGAATTCCAGTCTTCTAAAAACAAGACCGTAAATGCTTACCCTAATCCTGCGATATCCATCTTTCTCAAACTAATCGTCGGACTAACGCAAATTTCGACCCAACTCTGATTTCGCCAACTCGCAGAGAACAAACTGACGAAAATTACGTCTTACAAATCGCACGATTTACCGGGAGAACGTGGTCGATAATACGAAACTTACAAACTGCCGGGTAAACAAAGTACAAAACGTGATCTCGTTAGTATTTGGCACGTCTTCTGTATTCGAAATATCATTGGAAAATCGTTATTTTCGTAGTGTGTGTTAAATCTGAGACGGCAGGATTCAGTAGGATCTTGTTCTTCCTAATGAATAAATTCCAAGTCGAAGAGTTTAATTAATTCCGTCAAAGCAGCGGCATTAGCATGTAACGAGTATACTCGAATATCAAGTTTTCAGTGTCCATTACTCAAGAAATGAATAACCATGAAAAGACTTTCGGTATTAAATCAAAGGTTGGCCGGTGTGTAAGTAATGACTAAAATCAACCCGATTCTCTCCGCTTCAGGGTGCCGGCTGGTTATACATCGACTTATTCCACTTTGGCCTGTAACTTCCTACCGCTTGCCATTCGTTTATGTAACTCGGATATATGAATTTTCGTTAAGCGAATCAAAGAACATGGGAACCTACGGCATTTAACGAAGGCGATGATCCTGTTGCAAGGATAATCCGATAACAACACCGAGATTGCAGATCCGCTTGAACATTTCTCTCTACCGTAGCTGAAAGTTCTTTTGAAATTCGTCGCTTTCTGAAAGCTTTTTTAACGAGGTTCTGAATAAAGCGGAACTGGTTAGAAAACCGTGCTACGAATGATTTTTATTTCCTACAAATAAACGTGTTCGCAATGAAAGAGTGTAAACAAGTGGTTTCGCTAATAATTTTCATCCGCGACCTTTACGATTCAGTTTACAACGTACCCTACTGAGATTATAAATGTTTAAACATTACGACTGCTTTGTAGAGTTCTTTCTTGCAAATTTGACAGGATTCTGGAGGGAGATTAAGTAAGCGAAGAGAACTTGGAGTTATGCCTCAAGAGACACTGGGAAACTATCATGAGCAATTAATATGATCGAATTTCAAGAAGTTAGCAGTCAGCCAAATTTCACAGTACCGTTGAATCTGATTTTATGCCAGCTACAAGAATGAAACACCCAGCAGTTTCTTCCTCTACCACGTACGAACTTTATACGCTGTTTGTTTGGAACGTTGAAATCCAATCATGTCCACGGTTATCATGTTGCGAACAGGAGCCGAGCCATAAACTTTCATCAGACTATTCGTTAGGAAAGAAGTTTTGTCCCTAATTCCTTCAATTTCGTTCGTCTGATATTTTACACGCGTCTCGCTTTTATATTTCCGTCAACGTCGAAACGTTCGGCCATCAGGATCCCCGTTAATACTGAAATTCCCGTTAAATACCGTCCGTTTGATTAATACGTCCAACGTTCGATAATTACCTGCCGTTACGATTTCATTTGGAAAGGTAATTAATTCTTCGACGTGATAAAATCTTCGCTATGAAATTCTATGGTCCCTCTCGAAACGCTTCCTCCTCGGCCATCGAGGTCTTTTTATTAAGTCATTATTCTGACGTGTATTTTAATTCATTTACTGCCACGGCGAAAATGGATGCATGGAGTAGGACACCTTATGAAGGTGGTTATTAAGGGAACTATCATTTTAACTTTCAACTTCGGAATTGCCTCTAACTGGCTGCCATAAATTTCAGCTTCTACGAGCTTACGTGATTCGAGTTCTCGTCAGAAGTCACGCAGAACGGATTGAAAATGACGCCCGACGTTTTGAAGAAGTACAAACTCCGAGGCAATTTATAAGGAACATTATCACGTCCCGATCAAACCACCGTTTTCACCCTTTCTTTTTTTACGATGAAACCCTTTATCAGAGGGTACCCGAGAAAAATGACTTTTATCGAAGAGCGAAGAAACGAGGACGATGCAATTGCGACTTCTATGGAGGTTGCCGATATCGCGTAGGAAAAAGGGGCGAGCGAAAGCAATGCATTTCCTTTAATGCGTCGGAGTTATTGCCTCGAAACTTTTATCTTCGAATCTCTGTCCATAAGATTGTGCGGATATTACTTTAAAAATGTCTCTCTAACCCGGCGATCGATTTAAGCAAATTTTGGAAATCGGTATTCGTCTTGTACGGAGTTTATCCGTCGGTTTTACGCGCGTTGCACGAGAAAGCAAGAAAATCCAGGATTCCAGAAGTAATCTCCAGCGAAAGCGACTATCCGGCGAACGAGTAAACAGAATCTGAGGATCGAACGGAAAGTTTCATGGGAAAGCAACGTTAAATTTCACCGTGCACGCGTTAATTGAATTTGAACGGGAATTCCTGAACTTTCTTCCGTGGCCACGGTTTAGTTCCCCGCTCGTTCGATATCGTCTCTATCTCGTGACGTCGTGTTCCGTCGCATTCTGGCGATATCCCACTTCGTGTTATTAAGCTGGCTATTTATCACAGAAATCCACGAAATTCAAACTTCACATTGATTGCATTTCGAGCAAATAGTTTCATCGGACGCCAAATAGTTCGCAAACGAGCCTGTAGAACTTTCAAGGAATGCGATCGCCGACGCGTAAAACCTGTTGACCCAATTTGAACCGAAATTTTTCTGCATGCACGAAGATAGATGGGTTATCGAGAACTCCGATGAATATTTTCTTCTCGAACAACTTAATAACGGTGAACTGCAACGTCGAGTTATGTTAGCTCGAATCTATCGTTCCCACGAACCTGTTTTCCGATACGAAACATGTTCGCGTTGTACATGACACTCGATGCTGGAGACGCAATCGATAGCAGCGCAAGGAAACGGATTTCGCTTGGCTATTAATTAACGCTGATTACGCGGAACGGTACATCCACGCGATAAGTTTCTCGTTGGAAAATCAAACGGAAAGTTAAGGAGAGGAAGGCTTTTAATAGGACCGGATCACGAAGGAGTCGTGCGATCGCCAACAAACTCATCTGTTTGTTTCTGTCGGAAACTTTGCGAGATCCCCTCACCCTTTTTCCTTGCCGTTTTAGCCCGAAAGCTCTGGCTAACCTTACCAACGAACCGTGGTTGATTAATTTTCCATCGCTCTCCCCTTTAGTCGGCGATCGAATAAAAGCTGTTACAGTCTGGTGTCTCCGTGTCTTCGAGGTCACGCGATATCGTACAAACGAACCAGATACAACCGCATACGAATCGCCTCATTTCGCCCTCCATTCTTTCAACTTCTTCCTCCATCGAAACCCCCGTCACTGGGGTACGCCATTTCGATGCTGCCGATTGCATTTACAAGTGGAAGACACAGTTGGCTGCGCTTCATAATACCCTGCTTCGAAATCGTTGCCTTCGTTTTCACGGTCGCATCTATCACATTTTCGGAATGATATTCGAAATCGTGACCCGATAACCGAGAGGTCGCAGAAGCGAACAGAACATTGGAATGTCGATGATTCTATCAGAAACGAAACGTATCGCTTCTGAAAACTCACGACCGTGCACTTCCTGCGACAGCTCTTCCTACCCTTCGTGCTATCTTTGGTGCAAAGCACCTGCACTCTCGAGGGTTAACGAAATTCTCCAGCTTTCTGAAATTCCTGAATAAGAAAGACATCCTTTGAAAAGGCTACCTACTCGCAGCTAAAGTAGATACCTGGGGAAAGTCTCGAACATCCCCCCAGGCAACCTCACGAAATCCTTTTGATCCCGTGAGCGGAACGTCCATCAACAGGTGAACGACGTATTTGGTCCCGTTGAATAATTCGTCAGGAAGATGCAAAAACGTCCATTGCTATTTTCGTAATTCTTCAGTTCCGATACTAATTACAGCAGACTACAATTTGCTTTCAAAAGGCGTTGCACCGTGATAGAATATCGATTGGTTCCGGTTATTGCACCAAAAACAAGACTGACACCTGTCAGTTACAGACAATGCCGTGAAAAGGGATCAGGGACAGTTTTCTTTCAAAATATCGGCGTCAGGAATGTAGCATACCTCATGCACCTCGTATCAGAAATTCAAAGATTAATACATCACCGAGTCTTTAAATTTCTCTTAGCTTTATTCGCAGAAAAATGGTGGTCGAATCAATTACCAACTGAGCTTGTGGAATCAGATATTAACGTTTGAAAATAAAAGTAGTAAATTAATTAAGACCGCCGTTGTTTTGCCACGTTCAAACGATATTCGGTGCAGTATTCCCAGGAGCAATTTCAGCTTATGAACAATTCCTTTCAGGTGTTATTAATTCTTTGCAGCATTTATTTTCGACGTTCATACTTTATCCGAACGATTCTCACCCCACCGAGATGCCGGGAAAAAATTTTTCTCTCGCTAAAACAGTATGGAGCCGGGCTTTCATAACGCGTAACGAGCCACCGGATGAAAGTCACTCGAATTTCACGATCCCTCGAGATCTTCAACTTCCTCCGCTAGAACCCTCGTGTGGCTAAGCTCGCGAACCAAGCACTACCCAGCTACCCGGGATTTATGAAATACAAGCGATTCCCTCTAAAACGTTTTGAAACGTGAGCGACATACGTGCTTTTGGAACACCCTTCAAACACCCACTTCTGACCTCCACCTTTCATCGTCCCTCGATTCTCCCTCGACCGCTTTGCCGACACTTTGCCACTTTGTACTCCCTCTCTCTCGATACCCACTCGCTAATGACTCTAATGTCTTTCGAATGATTACCGGATTTCGCGTCAAACGAGAAACCTAATCGTTTCCTTCGAGGGGGAGAACGTGAGAAATGAATTTTCCTTAAATCGTAATTTAACCGAACGGCGATGTAAACACGAACGTGTAAAAAAACCGTGCTCGGTGAATATAATTGCGTTCACGAATTTGCAATTCGAAATTCAATCCATTTGCACGTTTCCGAACGTTGCAGGAAGAATTTAAATTTTCCATCGTACCACCTGGGCTCCATGGAAAGGAGTCCGAAACGAGGATGAATACACATTTTACACCGGTACTTTGAACCGTGCGAGAATCGTATATTTCCATAGCAAATATTTTCCCGTTGGAGAATGGAAGAAACTATCCCAGTTTGTAGCACGGAATTCGCGAACGTTCCTGATGAAATCAGTGCTTAAACGGTTTCATCGATCATCGTCGTTTTTACCTCCCCCAAATATATTCGATTCACCGGTGTCGTGATACGCGATTTTCCCGTCTTGAATACGCGCGAAAACGGTTAAGATTCCTATTGATTTATGCAAAACGTTGCGGCACCGCGAGAATACCGTGTCATTCGTGATACGCGAATCCTTCATATTTCATTCTTTCATTCTGCCGGCTTATTCTCGCAAAGATTACACGGCTCGCTATCGATTCACGTTGCTTGAAATATGCTTCCGTACGGACAGCCGAAGTTTTATCAAATTCACGATAAACCGCTTCGAAGCGTGGCCATGGCAGGATTAAAATTTGTTTCTTCGAATCAGGTGTCAAAACAGAGATACATGATCGCGATACGAAGCCCCCCGGCAATTTTCACCATTCGATGGACTATTGTGTATCAGGTATGACAGTAAACACTATCACGCCTATCTGATGCATCGATTTGTTACAAAGGACGAGGGTCACAATCGTTACATTTTCAAAAATGTCCCTGCAGATTTGAAAAAAAAAATAAATACCTTCAGATTTTTGTAACAAACATATCCATCGATGGCAGACACCGATATCGGACTCTGTCGGTTTCCAATTTCTGAACACTTTCAGTGGTTTATCGAAAGTTATTAGCTGCCACGAGCACTATGTACACGCAGAGAAAAAGATTTAGCTGCCACGGCGTTTCGAGGAATCCGTGATTGAATCTCTGCGAATTCCAAACTCGTGTAGACGATAAGTTTCTCGAGAAACGTGTCGGAGCACATACTCGAGCATTTAGAAAGCCGATCGAGAGAGGAAAATATGGGGAATACCGCGGGAAACAATATGAGAAATAGTTCTGAAGTAGGCCGAGAGTTTTTCCGAGAGCATCGTTCTGTCTTGCGGGCGAATGCTTCGTTGAGCGTTTTAAAAACAATGTAAAAACGATGAAGAAGCTATATTCATTTTCGAAGTCTTTCATACAGAGTGTTTTCATTCATTTTTGCAGCCGAATATCATGGCCACACCTCGGACAATAAAAGGCCACTTGTAACCGAAACGTTTCGAGTTGAAAAAATATTTAAAAACAGTCGAAACGATACCGGGACGTTTTTACTCGGGCTATATCCAGGAACGTAAATACACGCGATAAAAAGGCAAACAGAGGGAAGTGGAGGAAATATATGTTTTTCGAGCGCGTTCCAACAGGGCGCCCTAACGTCTGCCTCTCTCTCCAGCCGGTTACCAAAAAATTCGGACACGTTTCTCGATAAACGTTCCTGATTTCGCATATTTGTAACCCGGTCGAGGTGAAATATTTCTGACAATTTCGTTTGCAATATCGTGTTTTTATTCGAAACACGGTCACGGCGAGAAGCGTCGCCTTCGAGTAATCAGCTTTCTATTCCGATTACACGATTTCATAAATCGAGCGCCGAAGCGGCATTCGCGCGTCTCTAGCTCGTAACCCAAGAAATACGAGGCTACGATGAGAATGCAGATTAACATGGTCGACAACGTTCCACGGGGGCGCAGCGTAAATTCAGTCGTTATCACCGATGCCGATCGTAATTAAAAGTTACGGTAACAACGACGACTAAGGTGGAAAAGATACACTTTGACAATGCGACCGTCCAGAGTCCACTTTGACCCACTTCGACTCCACTGTTCGATTGGCGGCGCGCATCGTTATCGTTGCTTTGACTCAACGACCAACAACGTGGACGATAAATATTTCGCGCCGACGTTTCCGTCGCGAATCGATAACGTCAAAACTTGAACGTCGGTTTCACTAGGGATGAACATTTTTTTCAGGACTTACTCTGTACAACAATTACAATTAATAGAAACAGTTTGCGTAGTTTGACCCGATTGGAGAGGAAAACGTGTCCGAAACTCCTGAACACTCGAATAATCAAAGTACGCAATTTCATTGAAATATGCAAGTTGCTCTCGTTATATTCGAAAATATGTTAAACAAAAGTTGTTCGTTCATACATGAAGCATCTGTCATGTCCTATTACTTTTCAGCATACGACAAACGGTTTTCGTAAAAATTGAACTTCTGTTTCTAATTTTGACAATTTCAGTGTACGAGGAATCACGGTACGCTTTCGGTCCACAGTTTTACTTTGCAAAAGAAATATCTGACACACGTTTCACCGCAGATACAAAGTGTCAGGGACACGTATGCTGGATCGGAAAAACTTGCCGCCAGAAAGTCATCGAGGGAAACAAGTGGAAACCACTGTATTTTGAAATTTCTTTCTCTGGTACGCGAGCTCCCGTAAACACGAAAATGTGAAGAAATCTGCCAAAGAAGCCGGAGGAAAAGTGAAACGTCCAGAAATGTCGCTTCAACAGAATTCCTTGGGGCAGAAGCGATTTCAAGTTAAAAGAGCCGGGAAGCCACGTCAGGTCCAAGTTTCCAAAGAAACGAATTCGCGAGGTAAACGGTTGGTCGAGAGTAAGGTAGAGAACTTTCTAGAACGATTAACGCGTGTGACGTGCCTTTTCCGATAGGGAGAGGGCGAAATGGAAGGGTGAAAAATTCGCACGTTGCATTATTGTGTTCATACCGAGGAGAAAAAGAACTGCGTGGGCTTTTTTGTCAAGCACCAAAAAATAGCAGGAGCGTCGAAGCAAACAAATTCATTGTTTGCGTTGCTGCGTCGATGAAAAAAAAATATATGTCGAATTTTTGAAAGAATGGAAGTGTGGATAACTACGCAAATAGCGTGAAATTCGGCAGCGTTAACCCTGTGAAATATAACGAAAGGGAACAACCCGGTGATAAATCTCCGAGTTATTCGTGTCAAGTTGCTAGGAAAGTTTGGTTCATTTCCATAGTAGCGAAAAAAGGTGGATACGAAGCTCCTGGAGGTAATAAACGTATTGTCTTTCTGGCGGAAATAAAGGAACCGTAAAGCAGTTTTCTTATCTACGTTCTCTTCCATCAGCGAATTCGATTTCATAGAACCATCTGTAATTCTGAAGAATTCGAGCTACGACTTTTTACACCGTTTGCGCAAGAATCTGTTCCGAAATAAATATCCGTCGATGTAGAACTTTTATGATCTACTATTTCCATAATTACATTTGTTCTAGTCGCTACAGTTCGATCGATATTCGCGATAGGTAGCTAGAGAGGTTGTTACGCTTTAATTCCGATAAATTTATCGATGTCGTTAAGGGTAAGTACAAAGATTACATTGGCGTAGTGTCTGAACTGCTTAACCGTAAACGATTCCTAAGTCACCGGATCGAAATTACAACGGCTCACAGGTGTGCTCGTAATCACGAGCAAACAATCTCGCATTTGCCAAGAGACCTATAACGTTGGTAATAGATTCCCGGCAGCAGCTTTGATTGCTGCTGCCACCCTATTACCTACTCGGCCATTCCACGTTCTACCTCTCTTCCTCGATCAGCGATTTTATCGTTTCCGACTTTGCTACTTTTATGGTTTGCCTTAAAGTCCTCTTCCTTTTTCATTCCAGAACTAATTAGAGAAACTGCAGAGTATCAGGTGCAACGTCGATAATGTGGCCAAATATTAATCACCCTACTGCATCACCACACGTTGTGTCGACATGTGGGTGTGTGACTATGAGTTATTAACCATGTTAATTCAGAACTCGTATATTATTTTTTCCGCGAATAGGAAAATCCAATTTCATATAACCATTGAAAACCTTAAAGATTTTTATCGACAATCTCTTGGAAGCGTTTATTGAAACTCGTCTGCAGTAAAGAACCCCTTGGGGTTAAAAAAAATGGACAAAATAAACCTAGCGACGATTATACGATTCTAATTTGCTCTGAAATGCTTCGATTAGTTTCATTTGTTCGAAACAATACCAGTGTTAATTTCCCGTTGGTGAGACGTTTTCGCGTGTGACGCAATCCGTGTGCCGGATGGATACCATTTCTAGTTATCGGCCAAGGAAGCAACCGCTCGGATTGTGCTCCAGTTCGAGGAACATTGGCAACTGTAGAATGGAAGCGTGGACAATGGAGATCGATTTCGTGGAAAATGCATTATCTCTGACAACGATGGATCTCTCCGAGTATCGATCTAAATAATTTACGTTCGATCCGAAGAAATATGACTTCGGAAAATTGTATCTACGTGTAAATATCGCGATACAGTTTTCTCGTCGAGCGTCTTCGGGGCGAGGTCGAAATTGAGATCCCTCTAGAAATCAAATCTGCGCACAGCCATGAGCGTCCATTAGTACTAATGCGGTTGAAAATTAAGTCGCCGGGATTAAAATTATCACGAACGACGCTAACCGGACATTACAACCCGTGGTTTTTAAATCGACGTTTCGCGTTCACTTCCTAAACTATAAGAGTCACGAACGATCGAGCAATTTTTTCGAGGCGAAAGTGCACGAATTTCGTCGGAACGTCGGGGAAGGAAATGGAGAGAAGTTAATCAACAAAGTGCGTTTTCTGAAGGACTCTTCGGTAATCATAGGAATAAGGTTGCATCGTATAGACGATGAGGTTCGTTTTTGCATAAGGCACGCCTCTTCCATTCGTTGAGGGGAGCAAATGCGATCCTAAAGCGACGAGGAAATTTTCTGGGAAATTACTCGCTCCGCAGACGCCTCGTCAATTGAGGGTAAGATCGTTCATGGGGAGATTGACGAATGGACGTGCCGTAATTGTGCAGCAGAAATACTTCGGATAGAAAGCCTCGATCCGACACTTCTTTCTATTCTCTTCCGAACACCTTGCTTTGGTCAGAACGTAAACTGTCGTTAATTGAAAAATGCCTTCATGAAACTCACTGTCGCAATAATTGAAGGGCTGCAAGACATGCAAAGTAAAACTTCCTAACAATTTTATTATATCGATAGTCCTTAAGAAATATCGATCCATGTTTCTGATGACACGTTTTCACAAGAAATAGCTAGTCTTTGGACGACAATGCTTTATCGACGGTTTTATCGCGAGCATAATGTTCATTCGCAACGCATGTGATTTCCATTTCTTGGTTTAACGCTTGTCCTCTGTCAGGATTCGTTCCCTGTAACATTAATTACCCCGCAATCTCTTGAAAAATGAGCACTCTGCATGCTGCTCGTTTCGTACTTCTTTCCCTTTTTTTTGCGCCAATGCTTTTGCTGGTAAATTAACGCTTTTCGAGATTACGTTTGTTCGCGTGTAACTGCATGCGTGTACAACGTGTCCCGTGATTTATAGCAATTTATGACTCGCGTCATGATTTATACTTTGCTTAGCGCAAAGAGAGGAAAAATAAATGGAATTTTCCTAAAAATAATACATTAAGTTGTACGCTTTCGTCGACTGGCTCGTAGCTACGAGCTTTTACTCGGTAAAAGCGACGGTCGTCAAAATTTTAACAATATTTATCCCGTTGAACCAGTTTCGCGACATTAATCGACGACTGGCAGGAAGATAATAAAGCTATTAATTAAAAAGCCATGCACACACTGCGCCAATAATTTATGACACTTTCTGCTCGATCAAAACTTTCTGGGTCACGTTAAAACGGGTACGATTTTCATGGCACAATCGGGGCGAATTATGGTGACGTAGAGGAATGGTGGATTCATGCTCTATACTTTGATTCAAGAAAAATACGACATCATTTATTATATTTAACATTCTCGAATAGTCCTGCTCGCTTTCAAAGCCTCTGGAAATGTGGTCAATCAAGAAGACAGATATTTGCGAGTGTTCGTTGAAATTCCGATTGGCCAAACGAGAAATTTATCATCCCCTTGCGACGAGGAACTCGCGATTGTATCAGATATCTTTGAATAATGGCTCAACCTCTCGATACGTTTGACGAGTTAATTTAAATGTTCCTAGTAGGATATCAATCATGAGTCTCGATAAAGATTTACGAGATAATTGGATCGAGGAGCTTAAATTTCTTCGAATGGACAAAGTTCTTCGGAAATTAGAATCCGTTTCGATGGTCCAGTAATTTCGTGCTCCCAATTGTACCAGTATTTGCGAGTACTCGCTCAACTCTTGACGGATGCGTTGAACGTCGTCGGAAGATTGCTTTTCCCCCTGTCGTACCGTTTCTTCCTTCCGTCGTAGTTCAAAAGAACGATCGGGGAACCTATCGTTTGGCATCTAAGTGCAGATGAAAAATGGCCCCTCCAGAAGCTAGCTAAGGTCGATCCGTTAACTTTATATATCACCGTTGGCTTTCAGCGGTTTTCACCGGCGGAAAGTGAATTCCGATATGCTAAATTCACGGAACCTGCCTGTGGCTGTCAAACTTTTTCGCTAATCACTTTTCCAGCTTTCCATCGACGAAGTCGATGTTTCTTTCGGTGCACGGATTTCGACCTCGTGCTCTATCGTTTCGGCATTCCGTTCGCAAGATTTACGACAAATAAGAAAGCTACGGAAAAAGCAGAAAGCTAATGTGTACGTCGCGACATCGACGATAAACTCATTTGAATCTGAAGAGATCCATAAGAATGCAAATGAGAGAGAACCACTGGAATATTTATGCGAATTCACTTTGCCCGACCGCCATTTTGATGATAATTCCATCTGCTCCTATTACATTCGTAAGCAATACTTTACTAACGTAAATGAGTGTCTCGTTCTTCTTAAAATATACGTCTCGTTAATACACGTGACCAATTCCTTGGTACTCTTTCGGACAAATTTGCATTGATTTTCTCTCAGAGTTAAGAATTATACCAAATTTGTCTTTCAACCGTTCGATTAATGTCGCAACGTAGAATTTAGTACGTCAAATTGCATAATTTTCAATTTCAGACTCCGAGTTTTGCACGAGTTCAGCTTCGTAAACCGGTATTTAACCCCTTTTGTTTCTCTGCCCGAGGGATCGACCGCTTAGCGTTTGAACAAACTACTTCGCTGAAGATGGAACGCTGCATAACTAGACGTATATATCACTGTTACGCGTACCGCGTTTCTTACGCCGGCGAATTATACCGAAACGAAGGGTTGGAATAAAGGGTAGTTGTAAATTATGAATGGGCCACGAGTGGCTCGAAATTATGGCGGTAACGTGAAAGCAGCGTGAACCAGAGGGTAGCTGTAAGGGCGCGGAAGACGTCGGCGTATTTCGCGGCTCGAAAATGCCGCTGTGAAAGGAGTGGCTATCCGTTGAAAGGCTCGACGCGCGCGCATTGCGCTCGACGTCGAGGGTTTAGTCCTGTACGTTTATATACGAGCCCGTGATTTATCGCGTTCAACTTTAAATTCGCCCGAGTTTCGACCGTCGCGAAGGATCCCAGGATCTGCGCTTTAACGGGCGTTTCTTAACGATCGAAACGCCCAACCTCCGGTATCGAAATTAAATAAACTATCCCTTCGGAGCTTATTTCGCGTCTTTCCGATTCCGTGGATCCGACTCCGTTTTATCGACGCCCGTACGGCAACAGTAACGGAAACGGAACTCTCGTTCCTCGAATATTTATGGCTACGTGCCGGACACTAATTAAGCCATGGTCAGAAACTTAGACTGTTTTAATATTCAAACGCCGGAAGAACGCGGACGGAGGCGAAAGCTCGAACAACAGATAATTCTCGTGCTTATGCAAGTTGGCAAGGTCAGGTTTCGTGGTTTCGCACGCGATTACGTTCTATTCCCAGAAGAAAAGTAAAGCCTCCGGTGGCCGGCATTAATATTCATGGCATCGGCACGAGCGACGCTTTAAACCTATGTATAGGTACACAACACGAATCAAATCTGGCTGGGTAATAAGCATGCATGCGATGAAGTGATCGGTGTTATTAACATAGACCTTGTCCCGGCTGGCGATCTACCGTGTTATTCCACTTGGTAAAACGGCCGAGTGTGGCTACCTTCGATTCGAGGGATTACGAAGGCAACCGAAGGAAAACGGCTTGAAATTGCCCGCGGTCACGCCAGCACCCTCTCGATGGAACCCTCCTATGGCCTTTTCACCCCGTTCCGTCTCTCTCTAGCCCCTGGCACACCCGATCTTCCGCAATTTTCCCGTTACCCCTCCGATAACGCTTCGATCGGACTACTTTACCAAAACTGCAATAATTCGTTCGCGATTGTTGTTTCGGACGTGTGCGATGGGGCACGCGACGTTTTCATCGGCTGCCCGTAACGATGAACGATGGCGAAACAGAGAGAGTCCGAAGAAACGAATTACAAGCGTAACAAGAGGGAATTGCGAGAGAACCGATTTCCCGCTCGATCCTTTACGAACGTGCCTGTCTTCTTCTCGATGGGACGATCACGAAACTCTCTCTCTGATGGAATATCGATAACGTAACGCGTCGGAGAAACGGACGTCCGTAAATTGCTTCATTTAGATTTCAATTACAATCAGATTTATCACTTTCGTAAACG
This sequence comes from Megachile willughbiella, assembly GCA_945859595.2. Lineage (NCBI taxonomy): Eukaryota > Metazoa > Arthropoda > Insecta > Hymenoptera > Megachilidae > Megachile > Megachile willughbiella. The sequence goes on from OX243807.1 coordinate 10,551,246, forward strand.
AATGTTAATTCCTAAATTTATAGTCTACTAGTGTACACCTGTTATGTCGGTGCAAAAATGATCCTGATGCCCAAAATGAATGAAACGAAAGTCCGGATAGTTCTTGCGCGAGAGAGAGATGACGTTCTTTGACGGAAGATGGAACACGTAATAACCAAGAAAATTGAAGAAGAAATTACTGAAGCATAAACTACAGCTGCAAGGAGAGGGCATCGATTGAACGGTGACGATACGGAAAATAGTCGACAATGGAGAATTGCGAGAAAAAATGGATCGTTTCTTATTGCCTGCATTTCATTCCCGACATTCTTTACTTAATTAATTTGTCCGCCTCGAGGAGACACGAACCCCCAGATAGAACTTCTCGCAAGAAATTTAGATCCTGCTATCGAATTCAAAAATAGCTTATGTAACATCGATATAACGATTTGTAAGATTTCTGCGAGCTCATGAACGATGTAACCGTAGTTCGGAATTGTCAGAGGACCGATAAAGGCGAATTACCAATCAGCGTTAAGTCACGAGCAAGAACTCCTTGACGAGCTATTCTCGTGGGGGTACTTACCACGGACTTTCCGTTAAAGCCAGAAAAAAGTTAAGTGAATATTGTTAACCTTAAAAGGTAAACCGTAGCGTGCCGCATGAAAGTCCAACTATTGTCTATAGGTATAAAGAGGAAGTATATTCCTAAATTCCTAGATTTCTCCGGTTTTCGGAATTTTATGTCCGCAGATACTTTCAGATTTCCATATCCTCGGAAACTATATCGCAGCGATATGTATCTCGATATATTCCCAGATTTCCATATCCATGACTATATTTCCAAATATCCTAAGATTTCTTGATCCTCCAAATTCCTGTATCCTTACATTCCTACTCTCCTAGATCTCCACATATGCAATTCCTGTATCCCAAATTTTTTTGTCTCCGCTATCCTAACGTCCCAATAATCTTCATATACACATCATTCCAAATTCGTAGATTCCTAGTTATCCATTAGCAGAGATTAAGAGAACGGTCTCCTTTCAGATACGGGAAGTTCGTAGAGAAACTGGGAAAGCGTGAACTTGTAAGATCGTATTCGCAACGATGTGGTTGGGTGATCGACCCGTTCGCAAATTCCAGTAAGTCGTTTTCGGGACATTCAAATGTCGGAAACGTGGAAACTGAAGATTTTGTGGGTGCTAAATATTCGCGGAGGTAGTTATCGATGCACAGAGATGCAGTTTATCGGGAGCAAGAACTAGAGAAGGGTTGGCATACGAAGTGACTAAAGTGCTTCGACCGTACTGCGACATCGCGACATTATCGTAGCGACGCATTACAGGCACACGCGCGTCGCTAAACCGTTTAATGCGAAACTCGCGAACGATCGTTTAAGCGGTCGACGAGGGATTTTAGTACGCTGCACCGCGTTAATATCTAGCCTAGGACATTTCGGTTTTATTATAGAGGTTGGCCAACGGTCGAAGAACCGGCGAAAGAAACGGTAAAAACGCGATAACGAACGGCGAATTATTCACGCTGTAATTAAAGCTTGGCCCCATCGATAAACGATCGGACATTTTTATCTAGAAAATCGGAATCCGTTCGGCGCATACTTGCTAAATAGCGAGCCAACCTATCGAGTCGTTGGAGAATTTCTCGTGTAGCGAAAGCATGTATCTACGAATAGTGTGCAGGGTCTTAGTGAAAATAATTTCGCTCGGTAATTAGCTTTTAACCGATTTCGGAGAGCCCGTGCACGTTCTAAGCAGTATCTTTAACGGTTATTACGTCGCGCGGCATAAATTACACTCCCTCCTTGTAAATCACGCTGTTGCGAAAGGGTAATTAGTATCGGTACAAACATGGAGGAACAACGCGTGCACGTTAATAATGACCGTGGCGACGCGAGCTTGTGACGTGGAACATCTCCTTCACGCGATATGCGAACGGTCGCGTGACGATCGCGAACCAAGGGAAACGAAACGAGGACCAATAGCTCGACCATCGAGCGCTGCAAATGGCTTGGATTATCTAAATGACTCGATAATACCGTCGAAAAGCTTCTTGGGGAGTAGCTGAATCGATAATCAAGTTAATTCATGTAATAATTCATGGACGAATGTGGAAGCATAACAGAAACGCGCAGACGCCACCACGATCGGAACTGTTTCGATTACTAATAATGAAGCAGAATTTTAGAACCGCTTGGCGAAGAGTTAGCTGTGCCAACCGTTTCCAGCTGCTCGAGGAAATAAATCGAACCGTCTTCGGAATTTTCGTCAGGCCACCGTTTCGGCCGAGTAAAAGTTTCGAGAAAAATGTGCTGGACACGTAGAATACGAATAAGCTGGTCGCCCGAAATTCGACGTTTACGATATTTTTACGGCCCTCCAATCCGAAATTTCCTCCCGGCTCTTACGATTTACCTGCATCGTGTCGCAATCGTAGAATTATCCTTTATCCCGCAAAACTCTGTAGACAAAGTATGCTTAGCATCCCCGAGGAGCGACAAAAATTTTCCGTTTCCTCGGTACGTAGAAATTCCTGCCGAGCCCGATTTATCGATATCGTCGTTATTAAAATTGCTCGTCGAACGCTTCGCGGAGTATTTTTTATTGCGGAGCGAAAAAAATATTTCAACGGAAACGTTACAAACTTTAATTATCGAATAACATGGCGTACGTTTCAGGTGAAAATTACGACTCCTAGATGCCTGAGAATCCGGGCTACGTTCCGAATCGGAAAATAACGACACAAATCGTGGTATAATGAAATAAAATAAATCCGCCAAGGAAATATTGCTGCGAGTTCGAAGTTTATCCGCGAGCACAAATAAAACGACTGGTAAATGAACGTAACGGGCGCAGCAGAATATGTATTTCCGTTTCGCGTATCGGTTTGACATTCGTACATTAAAGCCAACAAGAGCGTTTCCAACGGAAGTAGGTCATCCGTTAACGGAGAGATTCGGGCCCGTCACCCCAAGAATTACTCAAATTGCTTTAATCAACTAATCCTATTTTCCTTCGATTCGTCTACGTGTTCGAGCCATGGAAACCTGGGGCTCGTACAAAACCGTCATTCGTCGAGGAACTAGTTTGACGAACAATCAATTGTTTCTCCACCAATGGAGTCCAATTCGTCCTGTTATTTTTCGACGAATTCAACGGAAACACGCGCAAGGGAACGACCCTTTTCTAGTCGAACTTCAATTTCCAAACTCCGCGTCGATAAAAGTTTCACACGCATTCGAGATCGTAAATATGACGTACATAGCCCCCGAATAAACCGTAACAAAACCGGAACTCGAACGGCGCTAGTCTGGAAGTAATACTAGCCTTTAATTACCAGCAAAAGTTCGTTCGCGAATGCTAAAGTTTCAACCTCGAACCAGATTTCATTAACCGCGCCGAGATAATAACAGGCTCGACTATACTTTCCGCCGAGACAAAGAGCTCGTAATTAACGACAAAACGTATCGTTTAATGGGGACTCGCGGAACCGCCGAAAATTGCAAAAAACACCAGGTGATAAACTTTATCTCTAAAACATAACCAATGGGTGCGCGCCATATTTGGCTGACACCGTTTTCTCCCTCCACCCGTAATTTATATGATACCCTGGCATGCTGCGTTTTATAAGAAATATCGAAATAAAAAATCGACGAATGTCACTCACCAAAACGTAGACAGCAAACGGCATGACGAGCACAGCGACGAGAAGATCGGCGACGGCCAAGCTGACGATGAAGTAATTGGTGACGGTTTGCAGCGCTCGTTCTCGAACGACGGCGAGTATGACGAGCACGTTGCCGAACAGCGTCAAGCAAGGCACGATCACCAGGATCAGCGCCCACCAGCTGTTCGCGTTTGTCTTTTCGTCGACGTCGGTTGCCCCGCACTCGTTCACTCTCGCCACCCCTGACGCGGTGCCCGCGACGATCGAGGACGTGCAGTTCAAGCTCCCGTTGAGATTCAAGTTCGCCCCTCCGTCGTAATAGGCCGTCAGATTAACGAACGCGCTGTAATTCAGCTGATTGATGTAATCGTTCAGGTCGTCGAAGACGAACAGGTCCGATATGCCGGTGTAGTTCTCGGAGCTGGGCGTCGTGGACGACAGCGAGGAAAACGACGAGGATGACGACGATGACGGGACACCGAAGAGGAAACCGGAGAGCGTGGAAGAGATCGAATCGTTGTACCAGCTCAGCTCGACACCGCTGCTCGACTCTTTGTCAGCTTTCGAGAGGGCGTCGTTGAGCGCGATCTCATCGCGAACGTCCTCTCTCGTCCCGTTCACCGTGAACAAATCCGTCGGACGTTGCGTTTGGTCCAACGATAGATTCCTCAGGATGGACCTAACGAAAGATTCGTTCGTCTCGGCGGCCATTTCGAGGCGCTGGTTCTTCGATCCCGAACGTCGATACCGATCACGACATCTCGAAACGGCTCGGCTGAGCTCTCGTTTTCTCCATTCTGTCCGACATTTTCTTGGCCGTTATCTAAATCCCCGTGTCCAAACGTTTCGTTCCGGCTGTTTCTCGCAGGCGTCCTGTCGCGTTGGAACGATAAGGTCCGATCGTGCACGCGACGAACCAACCGCTGCGTTCCGCTTGCCCTCTCGCCGATCACCCCAGGCTCAGACGCGTATCATTGAAATCCCTCGCCGTGAATCTCTGCAACGATAGGGGAAAAAAGGCGTTGGTCAATGTTATCGGTTACCTTGCCCTCGCTACCTCGTCTGTGCCAAATGGAAACGTAATGCTCGTTCGCGTGTCGCGTGATACGATTCGTTTGCCCACGAGCATCCTATCTTCATTTTATTTCACGGACTCGCGTAAAGGACACCGGAACAGAAACACGAGCAGTTACGTCACTCAAGGTCTCAAAATAGCTTGACCTGATCAAATCGCTGACTTATTTCGTTCATCTATTTAATAGCTATTCTCAGTTTTATATTAACACTTGGCCACACCTCTACACAGTCAAACGTCGCTAAGGATCGGCAATATTTTTGAAGAATTAGTTTCAAAGAACTTTATGTAAATTCACGAAATAATTCAACATGTGTACATAAGCTGTGATAATTATAGAATCAACTACCATCAATCATCACACAAAGGGTGTGGTACCGGCCAATAACCTTCATTACACGCATCACACACATGTGTGAACGGATATTAACAGTTGTCCGGCTATAACACATGTTATGTGCAAATAATTATAATCTGTGTAATCAAAGATCACTGAATATACCTAACATTTTGACTTTCTTCTCTCGTTTCAACGTTGGAGGAATTAGTGACTACCTAGAAAATTCTTAAGGGTTGATATTTACGAGTTATCGAAGCGGTGTTCGCTGATCAGTTTGCCTCGTGTTTAGAGAGTAAATTACACGATGCGGGGAGTTTCAGATTAATCGTTAAACGGCGGAATGAAACGCGTTTAGTTCGCGTAACGAAGCTCGCTTCCCACGTTTAGGATTTCTAATTGTTAAAAGTTGGAAGGGCTTAGCGAAAGCAGAATTCTATAATCGCGAAAACTCTTAAAGCCACGCGCACGCTTACGGAGTAAGCGTTCCGTTATCACGAGGCAACAAAAGGAAGATTGTACCGCCGCGTTTCCATTGTTAGAATTGAATTATACGAACCGAACCGGGGAAAGCCTATCGTTCCGGCTTCTTAAAGCGAAAAGACGGAATATCCATGAATCACGACCGCGTTCATCCGTTCGAAACGAATGTTGTCGCGCAATCTCGGAATTAAAAGAAAACTCATGGCTGCTCTCCAATCGGTTTGCTTTAGTTTCGCGCGAAAGCGGGAACAGTTTTCCTCTCGAATAAAAAGAATCGAAGGGAAAATAAAGGCGCGCACGCACGGAGGGGTGAATTGACGGATGAACAGGCATTATAGCGCAGTGGTTCTTAACCACCGTTAAGAATGATTCCTTCAGAATTACTTTTCATTGTAAGAAATAATCAAAGATATACAAGATGTTCTGATAGGTCGTGAAAAGTTATTCTGCAACGTTCAGTTAGAAAAATTCGTAAAACTGTAAGACAATAAAAGGAACAAGAATACGTCCAAGTATATTAAAACTTGAAAATGTAATTTGAAACAGATTCCTGCAGAGGAAGGGAATAATATTTAAATTGTGGTTAAAGTTTTTGACATAAGTCTCTTTAAATTTAATGAACTGCATCTGATTGTAGTTGATTCAAAGTAAAAATGTTCCTTGTATTTAGCAGTGGTTAAGAACCACTGTTAGAGCCGTTTCCCTTAGCCCTTCCGGCGCAGACGGCGAGAAAGAGGGAACGAGAAGAAATCTCGAACGCTTGACGTATTCCGAGGGACTTTGGGACCCTTTTAAGAACAGAAATCATCTCCTTATCCCCTAGGACCCTCCATCTTTCTGTTCTACATACACTAGCTCATTCAATCGTATCGCTAACCTATCTGTCTTTCGCGTTTCAAACCGTCGTGTCAGCGTTCGATTTTATTATCCGATCGCGTTAAAACAGAAAACAAAGATGGTGCAAAATAATTCGCGAACTTTCAGAGATGCAACTTGTTTCGTAATACCGGTGCTGGACTGTTGAAATATAGCGAATGCAATATCTGCAAAGAACGACAAAAGAAGAACGTAAAACTGTGGCGCGGAAAATGAAACAGCTTGTTTCGCAATTCCACTATTGTCTTCTTCTGGACTCTTTGCACTTAAATAGCTTCTCTGCCTTTAATACGGTACGTATCGTTTTATCGCTTACAGTTTGCCGATATTTACGCTTCGTAACCTCCGGCATTTTCGATGAACGCGTTTCTGTCGCGGGGAAAAAATACGTCAGTGCTAAACGTCTGCGAAAAAATGACGGTGAAACCGAATTCCGTCGTGCGAAGTTTTATGTCCTTCCTTCAGAAGCTTTCTCCATCGCAACTTTTCAACGTGCGTGTTTTTATGAAAAGGTGCTTGTAGAAACATACAAATCAGCCGCTAATTTTCGAACGACGAATGCAATTAATCACGATAAAATGATACGCGTTTCCTTCGGACGTTGAATATGCAAGTATGCAAAGTGACGTTATAATCCCGAGTGAAGAGCACAGCGTTGAAATTTCGTTCCCGATGCTCTGGCATTTGAGTAGCTTCCCCCCACCGTCTTTTTCCGTCTTTCTTTACGCCGTCCTTCGCCTGTATGCAAATCGGAAGGACGCGAATCTGGCCTACGTTTTTTCGACGCGAATACCTTGGTTAACGCGGTGTAAATTTTCCATCGGTCACGTCAGTTTCTACGTCGCTTCCAATTTATTTCACGCGCGAGCTGCGTGAAAATTTGACGCGTATCGACGATCCACGATACGATTTGACCCGGATATTTATAAGCGTTTAAGCGGAACGGCGTAAAAATGTGACTACTTAGCTGGAATAAAGGTCAATTCGAAAGAATCGTAACTCGAGCGGACATTCGTGAATATCTGCGGAATTTCTTTCTCGCTCCGAGGAGAAAACATCGAATGTTTAACACGAGCGGATTTCCAAGAATTCACCCTTTCCTCGGCACGCCCGGCATCGAGTTTCATCCTTTGCAGCGAATATCCGGGACACCTTTGGACGTGCCTTTCGCGAAATTACGCACCGAAAATCGCGGAAAGATAATGCACCCGCTGACGGAAAGCAGACACCGTATGGAAACACAATATGCAATTCATTCCGTGTGTCGGTGGTTTCTGGCGCGCAAGAAATGGAATCGCAACCCCCAAGATTGATCGTTCTTGCAGCTTACTTGCAGCACGAAGGAAAAGCAAAGCACGATGCATCAAGGAGGGGAAAAAGATGGCTCCGTGTCGTGGCAAGCTAGACTTAGATTAATTAGTATAATGCTTTTAATTAATTGCGTACAATTGGTTAGAACGAATATCGCGAGAACGAAGCTCTTCCTTCCGTTTTTCGCTCGTGTTTCAACGCCGATTACTTAGGAATACCGTAGCGGTTACGCGGGTGTGCGAACATTTGTTTGGACACGATAGATTCTTTCAAAATCCTTCGTGGATTTATGCTTCGCAGCACCACCGGGAAAGGTGCAATGACAAGGGGTGCAACAGGTAACGGATACCATCTCGAGCTTAGCCAAGAAAATCGAAGACTGCCGCTAAAAGGGTGCAGCTCTAATTTTACCAACTTCGAGTAAATTAGGAAAGTGCTTAAAAAGTTACTGCTTTAATTTAACGTTAAACAGAGAATTCTAATTTGAAGGTACATATTTTCACACGATAAGGGTATGTTTAAGTGAGCTTTCTACTTTTGGTTTCAAGTAGTAGTAGTAAAGTGAAACATTATAAAGAACCCACTTTACCGATTCGTTATTGCGTCCTTAATACAGAGAAAATATAATTTTGTAGTCATCTAAAAATTATTCTTGAATGTACGTTTGTAATTTAATTCGATGGTAGTCCGATTTAGATCACATCGCGATTCTCGGAACATTTAAAAGCGATTATTAGAAAATAAGGATGCCTCTATCGCTGTAAGTAGCGAACGTAAGCGTTTACGTCCGACAGTGGAACGAGGCGTAATAAGGTCGACAGCACGAGATTCGACGGTCATTACTCTTGCGGCTTATCCTGTTCTTGCCGAGATTCCGGAACAAGCGTTAATTCAAAACGTTTCTGACCCGCGAGATTACGTATATCTGCTACTTTACACACGCTATCCGACTTTATCTCTCCAATCGAAACCGTACAGCGTTGACGGGGTGAAAATTATGATAATGGCAAGCATGCTATCCTTTAGATAAATTTCATTTACCCTGATGGATTTTTGAAAGCTACCTGAAGAATATCGACTGAAAAATATTCGATAATGATCGCGAAGTTGCGAACCACTCGCATCGATAGTACTCGAAATCGTGCTTCCACTTCCCTTCTAAATCTCAGTTACGAACGTGTGCCATTGGTACATTGAGCAGAGATTTTGTATTCCGCCTGCATCTATTCCCCTCCGATGTCTTCCCCTATTTATATCCCCTTTAATTCGACCAGCCTTTATTAGCCCGAAGACCCTCCCTTCGTTCTGCCGTCAAATCGCTTTTTAATTAATGGTGGCTAAGGTCCACTTAGCAATTCAAATCGCATATGGCTAGACCCTTGACACGCCGAAGCATTTCTCGGTCAAGAGAACGTTCGATGCGAAATCGCGGCGTTAGTGGTTCGAACGAATCGTTCGATCGTTACTCACCATCGAGCAAGCTCGTGACACCTTCGCTTCCAGAATAAACTTTATCCATGATTATTTTCCCGAGGTTCGATCCGGCCGGTTACACAAACACTGCCTTCGCGGGATTCTAACGTATCGTCGACTTTAACGAGAAAGGATGCGAGTGTAACTCGATTCACGCGAGAATTTCCTCATGGTGTCACGCGTTCGTCGTCAAGTTCTCCTCGTGTCTTCCTCATATTCTGCGCAAGACGCGTCGAGTCTATCGAGTACTCTCCCTCTCGCCGTCTCTCTGTCTCTTCGCGTGTGTATCAGAGGGATGATCTCGAGCAGCGCGACCCAACCATAGGATACGCGGAAGACGTCCTAAGCCCTGCCATTCACCCACCGACGAAACATCGATTCAATATTTCGAGCGTGGAGATCAAAAACATCGCATGGTCTCCGTGGATTCGATCCAAAGCGGCGACATTGTGCTGCCTCGATTTATTACGTTTCCCGCGAACTCGTTTCAAGTCCCTTTCATCCGACTTATCCAACAGATTTTATCCTCCGTGCTTTATCAAGCTAAACGATGTCGCCGATTGGTTCCAACGATAACGGGTTTCGATCCGCTGGTTAAATCTGGACCGGTCGATCCAGCCAATCGTTCAACAGGACAACACGAAATTCCTCTAACGCCGAACGCCGGGAATTCTTCGGTCCAACAGGATTCGTGAAAGCCCAGCGTGCTTTCCATTCGATCGCGCACAATCGAAAGCAATTACACCAGACATTCTTTTCCTGGTCTAGTCCTCCTGTACTGGCACCCTGGCACAATTTATGCCTCCTTTGATCCGTTGCCACGATTCATCGTATCGACCGTTAAATCCTCGACTAAACGAAAGCACTCGATACATTCGCACGCGCGACGAATCGACAGTTCCTGGAACTCGCGAATGGGTGGATCACGACGAAGGACGCTGGATACCTGTGGATTCCACGGCGACTGATAACAATAATACCGGGATCGAGGTTATCTATCGGCGCTCACGAACGGTCACGTTCCACCGCGTTGGCCAAGATCGAACGAGCAGGGGCGGCATCGGCGTCGCCTTGCCGCTCCTCATCGTCCTTCGTCGTCCTGCTCGAGCTTTAATCTGAATCGCCGAGACAACGCTCTCGAGCCACGTTGTTGAACGAACGGCGAGCGACTGGCTGTCTGCTCGAGTTTCCACACTACCTCGAATCCCGAAGCTCGCGCGTTCGTGAGAGATCGGGGGAACCACCGATGGAGGGGACACTGACGGCCTGCCCTCTCCGTTCATCCCCATGCGCATACGCTGCTCTCGCCACCGACCCTTAATTCCCGACCGTCCTCTTCTGCTGCCTTTCTCCTTTTTCCCTTCCTTCTGCTCCTCCTCTCGCCATTCTTTCTTCTTCCTTACTTTCCACTTACACTTCTCCTCATTTTTCAACCCTCCGATTTTTCCTTCGCGACATTCAACTTTCAAATTCGCCGGATCCGTTTCATAATGTTACAAACTTTCGCCTGAATACCGTTTTTAATTGAAACTCTTTTAATTACCCTTATCGACTCCGTTGTCCACCCTCCTTTCGATACCTTGTTTAACACTTGAACCTCGTGCAACCCTCTGTCCAAAATGACCACCTCACTAGTCTCGAACTGTAAGACACAATTTATTAAGATACTTTCCTTGATATCCACGTTCATCGAGATTCTAGCTGTTTCTTTACTTATCAACAGCATTTTTCATTTTAAATTAAGTCCACATTCTTGGACGCTTAGAAAGCATGTAAGAGAACACTTGATCAGTCCGCAAGGCTCGAACTTGTGTACGAAGCAGTGGGTCAGCTCTGGCAGTAAATTTTTTCTGATACGTTATTTCCTGATACTCTCGCTCCCCCGCGTTTTTACCGCACCCATTGTTCATCAGCGACACTTTTTAAAATACACTCGACGCGGGAGCGTAGACTCTATGCTCGAGAGGAGAAAAGAGAATTTATAGTTTCCAATTTTCCGTTGGTCGCAGGCACCCCAAACTCGCAGGAATCTCTGACTTCGAGTATAACGAGAAACAGTATATTCTTTCGTTCCCGGCTGTTTTCTACGCTAACTCCGCGATGCCGTGTTACGAAAACCTTCCGCTCGTCGATCGACGTATGTCGCGGGCCGCAGAGTTTCGAAATAACGAGGAAAAACGAACAGGCGAATGTAACAAGCTCAGTAAGCACGGCGGATTTTATTTCGCGGAAGAGAATATTTTGTTTTATTCCGGCTGTCTGTTAGTCGAGTCCAGCACCTTTCTGGCACGGAAATTTGCTTCCTGCTCCGGAGACTAATAGTTACGTAACTGTTTATCGCGTAACTCGATACGTTGATTAATTATCGAACGGTAATCGATGGAAAAGAAAAGCGAATAATTCTCGAGCACTTTCGCCGAGTTGATTAACGTTACTTATAAACACTCTCGAATGTGCGATCGTTATTTTTGAACATCGTGATTAAATTTGTGAACAGGTGGATATCCGTGGAACGATAGAAATTGACCTAGGGGAATTCGTTCGATCTGACACGAGTTTTGATCGGAACGGTATTAAAGTTTCGATATTATCGGTTCAGCAATAATGAAAATGTGCTACGATTAATCTCCCGAATACCTAGAAAGGAGAGGATTGTGTCGCTAAGACGATTTTACTTGCAATAACTGTGTCACGGTAACTGTTCTTTTCCGAGCACCAAGATTAAGTCTCTACGAGCAGTTTTAGATTTCTGAATTATTTGTCGTTGCAACAATACCGTATCTTGTCGCTCGCTTTATTGCCTCGGACAAAAGAATACGGATTATATTTCGCGGAGACAAAGCAAGAAAACGTTTAACGAGCTTATCGAAGTAAGCGCAATGGCGTAAGGTAATTCGGTTCTTTGTTGCCTCGTCCTCTTTGAAACGATATCCTTTTGGAACTGAATTATGAAACTTTACTTAGTAATTTGTCCATCGGTTCTTATAGAGATGATACCACGAAAATCGTTATTCGAGGCAACGTCGATACCGTGTAAACCGTTCGTTGAATTTTAAAGGGAGTCAAGCTGCGAACGAAATTAGGCCACTGGCAGTTTCATAATTATACGCTTCATTTAAAAAACGCAAGGTCGCCGGGGCATAATTGAAATTTATGTTCGCTGGGTTACATAGATTAGGGGTTACGTGACGCGTACATAAAAAATGAAGTAACGAGTCAACTACGCGTCGTTTGCGTTATTAAATTTATCGAGTTACAGAGGATTGTCCATCCAAGATGTTCGTTAACACATCGGACGGTTCTACATACAAGATTAATCGATCTTCGACATTAGAGAAATAACGTCATGCGTTTCTCGATATTAATTACGAAAGCGGACGTTTTTCCATAAGTATCGGAAAAATAATTAGGGACGGTGTCGCTGAAGGCACAACTTCCCCCAGTGTTAAGACGTAACTGCTTCGAAAGCTAATAAAACGAGTTTAACAGTGTTTCTTTTTTAATAAACTTGTCCCGGGTTACAGATTGAGGCACGACGGCCATAAAGCGAATCAGCGCGGAATATCAAATGAGCCTTGTACGGTAAATTACCAGTATAGTACATGGATTACTCTGAAAGTTTTGAGTATAAACACGCTTGTAATTGATTGAAGCGAAACAACGGCCGGATCCTAACCACGGTTTACGGCCCTGCTCCATTTACACCCGAAGCTTTCAGCAGGCGATATTAGTGGATACCTACTGCACTGGCGAATTTCCAAAAGTTCCATCGTCGTTCATTGTAGTTGCGCGTCGATATTTACCGAATCGTTTGCGGTAATCGTCGATTGAGCGCGCAACCAGGAGCGGGTATCGCGTAGTAGGTATACGAAGACACCTGTAGCAGACACGTTATTGGGTAAACACGTCTCGCGTTCGAGAACGAACAGCTTCGTTATTTCGAGTCGGTTGCATATTCATGGACTCGAGAAACATTTGCGCAGCGACATTTCGACGGGGAGACGTACGATGAAATTTTCAAATATCCAACAGGGTTAGCTCGCGGGTACGCTTCGTCGTTAACCATTGTTTTCAAGTATCTAGTGATTGCATCGCGATTGACCTCTGATAAATGATGCCAGCTTAAAGATACAAATTCGTGCTGATGAAATAGAATATCATAGTGCTTTATTTCCTCCGGTAATTAGTTCACTAAAGAAGTTTGATTTTGTTTGTCACGTCATTTGTCCTCTGAAGGTTGTACTTTTTATCGTTTCGCGTGTATCCGAGATGCCTACTTACAAACTCGACACGCGATTGCTCCGCATTCCTCTCGAATTTCTCTCTATAAAGCGGCACGAGTATCGGCATCCTCGCTATTCCAAAATACTCCTTGTTGTAGCGTATTTACGAGTAACTTTACACGTCTAGAGTTCAGCACGTATTCGGAATCTGCTCCATCCTTCCTCACAGGAGAACAATTTCATTTTCCTCGATATCGTAATTTTGGTTATCCCTTTGCATTCATTTCTTTTATCAACACTTTCATTTTACTTAGAAAGAGGTCAACTGTATGTGGCAAATATATTGTTCATATATAAGTAGTAAATGAAAATACTTTCAACCAATCTTATTTATAGGATCCAAATATGATGTCGAGCTTCACAACATAGGAGTTGCAGTTGAACGTAACGTCTGACCATACGCGGACTCATACTACTGAGGCTCGTCCACTAAAAAACTACTTTCACACAGAAATACCTCGATTAAACTAGTTGGCATTACTACATTATACTTTATCCTTTTATCGCGTGACTTTATGACAGGTTTCTGGTAAAAATCTCGAGGGAACAGGAATGTAATAGGCAACGAGCCTTCGTGGAATATTAATTGCATCCGTCTGGGTTCCGCGTTGAAAATCAAGGGATTTCCAATAATTCTTTCGAAGTAGGTCTCTGAAACGCGAGGATAAGAGGGATACCCGTATAAAATGGATAATAGTGCACGACGTCCTTCATGACCGTGAAATTGATCGGAGTTCCAAGGATATTTGCGAGCTTGCCCCGCGCAAAAAGCGTTAGTCAGCTCGAAAATCCATTCATCAAAATCTGGAAGACGTACAGGATTTGCTACTCGTGCCTCGCGAAAATCTCCCCTGTAAATTCTTGACAACGACCTCTTGTCAGCAAATTCTGGGCGAAAGAGGGTAACTCTCGCATCGACAACGACGATTCTTCGAAGAGACACTTTATCTGCGATACGTAAATGTGAAACTCTCGGTTTGAACGGCCAATTCGTGACGAGCGATGACATACCGCTGTAATCGAACGGTGAGTGTTCATGGTTTTAATTTGCCTCGATAAATCCGATGGACTGGTATCCTGACGAGAAAATTACCGATCCGTTTACGATCAAATATCGATAACGTCGATAAACGATCGATCGTTACACGAACGGGACAAACAGACGTTCGTCGACGAATATACGATCACGTGTCACCGATAACAACAACGACACACGAGCTAATGAAACGCATGATCGATGCGAGAATAATCGAGACGTCCAAGCGATTCCGGTGATCGAAACGTAGCTATTCCAATTGGACCGCGTTCCACGCGAAATCGTTATTATTTTCATGACGCCGCATTCGTCCGAAATTCTAGGTTACACGCGTCACGGAAAATAAATAATCCGCGATACGTACAACGAGATTTCCCTGTTCGGAATATTTCAGGTTAAAACGCGTCCCTCTTGCCGTACACAGAGAACGCCGTGGATTACGGTCAATCATCCATCCCTGGATGAAATGGTTTTTATTTAACGCGATACATTTCATAAAAGAAACAGTTAC
Source organism: Megachile willughbiella (assembly GCA_945859595.2). Lineage (NCBI taxonomy): Eukaryota > Metazoa > Arthropoda > Insecta > Hymenoptera > Megachilidae > Megachile > Megachile willughbiella. The sequence goes on from OX243807.1 coordinate 10,566,297, forward strand.
GGGGGTCGGCCGGGTGTACACGGTAAACCGGTACCGATATATTGCGAGAGCAAAAATTTGTGTCGAAAATAAAATCGAATGAATGCAGGACAGCCCCGGGCGTTGTTTTCGTTCGCGGTATAACGTTACTCGTTTAGTACTTTTACTGCTACGTAAAAGCAGTCGAAACTTCGGCCACGCAATTATTTTATTTTTACTTTATTTACACGTATACACTGCACCGGAGTATTTGCAGTACCAACTATCGCACTACCGTCCTTTCGTTGTCCTTTATCCCACTTAAACGACCAACCAGAGTCAGCAGGAAGATTGCCTGACAAATTAGTGTAACGAAACGGTGGGACACTTATCTCGTGTGGACACGGGTGCAGGCCTCGGCCAGCAATTACCAGGAGTGCTCGCGTAAATTCACGCGTCATCGGATACGCGGAAAGCGTTAAACGCACGAATAATTTTCCACGTAGTTCGCGTATTTCGTGGCGAAGATGTAACGTAATCAGCACCGTCGATGGATACGCTCGGGTACGGCTTCCTTAATCTGGAATTGAATCCGCGAGTACGCGAGACAGCACTTGCAGCCGACACCGTCGTCGCCGGAAGCGTGACACCGCCAGCCTCTTTTCAATGTTCCCTTTAACCGCGCGTGTAAGGATTGCCGGATTAAGGAGGACTCTTTCTGTCCGCGAATCCGAGCGTAAAAGTCGAATCGACTGAAAAACCGCCAGCACGCCGGCTCAAAAACGTGTTACCAGCCGAACTTTAATGAAATTTGCGGATCCGATATTTATGGAGGCTTCCCGAGACCGCCGACTCATTTTACTTTGAAATATTTCCTGTCCGACCGGTTAAGCCACGCGAGCCTGTTATTCATGAATATGCTGATTATCGCCGCGCTTTTCTCGGATGCTAATGGTAGAAAAGCGCATCCTCCCTATCAAGAGCATTTCAAGATCCACCGATAACAACTTATCAAACAGTTGCGAAATCCTCCGGGCACTGCTATCCTAGCAAAACAAACCTACCCTCCACATTATACTATACTTCCCAAGTTTCGGTACTAGCATAACTGCTGCAACTTTGATACTTTACTATGCAGCGACCACACCGGAGGGGACGATTTATGAGAGACAGTATTGATCTTCGGACATTCGATACTTTTCGCAATGATTTACGAAGAAATATGCATTTCTTGCCCCTATGTCACTGCCGTTAGATCGCGCAGGAATGCACGTCGCAGAAATATTTTTATTATTATTACAGAATATCGGTTGAAAATAAATTGGGGATGAAAACTTACTGACGACGGAATATTCAGGTCGCTGTGAATAATGGTGGGAACTATTTTCCCAATAGATGGTACAGCATTTTGCAAGTTCGGGTATAAAATAAGCTCTATTTTGCAAAAGAAGATACATGTGAGAATGGTTTTTGGCGACTCGAAAGGAAAATTGTTGCCATTCTTATGTCATTCTCTATATCATCGACGAGATGTAGAATGTGAATTGTTCTGAACATATAATCCGCAGCTTTGGGCCCATCGAATATATAGCAACCAGTATAAATTCAATATGAATAATTATTTAATCAATAAATAGTATATTAATCAATAAAATCAATGTTAATTGATTTTTTGTAGGAAACGATACACGTGGCGCCATCTAGCGGTGAGCGGTGGAACTACGAAAACACAAAATTGCGATTTTTTTCAAAATGAGCGCATTTTACGCATATTTGAGCGTCACATATCACTCGGTGATCTCTTTAGGATCGATATAATGTCACGGGAACTTCCTCAGAGCGCTAGAAACGAAAATAAAAAAATAAGCCAGTCCATGGACTAAAAAATTGGCGTCCATCTAGCGGTGAAAGTTGGAACTACAAAAATATAAAATTGCGATTTTTGACAAAATGAGCGAATTTTAAGTATTTCTGAGGCCTGTAGAGTGTTACATGATCAAATTAGAAGTGAAATAATGTTACAAAAGCTTGCTAAAAGCTTAGGAAAAGAAATTGAAAAATATGTCATTTTATGGACAAAAATTTGCAGCGCCATCTAGCGGCGAAACACGTGAACTAACCGTAAAAATCGTATGTCCGAACACGCATATAAGGAAATTATAAAATCGAATATTTCGTAACTTTCACGGCGTAGTATGCTTCCTGAGGTATTTCTAAGCAAATTTCTATTAACAATTGATGCATTTTAGTGCCGATTAAGCCGAGAAAATCGATTTTTATTGAATTTGGTCAAAAACGGTACAGGTGGCGCCATCTAGCGGCGAAAGTTGGAACTACGAAAATACAAAATTGCGATTTTCGTCGAAATTAGCGACTTTCAAGTACTTTTGAGGCTTGCACAGTGTTCTGTGATGACATTCGGAGCAGACTAATGTCTCAATAGCTTGCTAAAAGCTCTGGGAAAGAAAATAAAAAAAACGTCGATTTATGGACAAAAATTTGCAGCGCCATCTAGCGGCGAAACAGGTGAACTAATCATAAAATCGTATGTCCGAACACGCATATTGGAAAAATATAAAATTTCATATTTCATGACTTTCTGGGCATATTATGATTCCTGAGACAATCTAAAGTAAGTTCTAATTAACATGTAATGCTTTTTTTTGCCAATTAAGCTCAAGAAATCAATATTTATCGCATTAGCGTCAGAACGGTACATGTGGCGCCATCTAGCGGTAAAAGGTGGAACTAATTGGGGCGAAATTTGAAATAATACCCCTTCGGAAATATTGATTTTCTGGGCTTAATCGGCAATAAAATGTATCAAGTATTAATAATAAGTTACTCTAGAATGTTTCAGGTTCAATAATATGTCTAAAAAGTCATGAAATATGACATTTTATATTTTTCCAATATGCGTGTTCCGACATACGATTTTTACGATTAGTTCACCTGTTTCGCCGCTAGATGGCGCTGCAAATTTTTGTCCATAAATCGACGTTTTTTTTATTTTCTTCCCCAGAGCTTTTGGCAAGCTTTTGAGACATTAGTCTGCTCCGACAGTCATCACAGAACACTGTGCAAGCCTCAAAAGTACTTGAAAGTCGCTAATTTCGACGAAAATCGCTATTTTGTATTTTCGTAGTTCCAAGTTTCACCGCTAGATGGCACCACTTGTACCGTTTTTGACCAAATTCAATAAAAATCGATTTTCTCGGCTTAATCGGCATTAAAATGCATCAAATGTTAATAGAAATTTGCTTGAAAACATCTCAGGAAGCATACTACGTCGTGAAAGTTACGAAATATTCGATTTTATAATTTCCTTATATGCGTGTTCGGACATACGATTTTTACGGTTAGTTCACGTGTTTCGCCGCTAGATGGCGCTGCAAATTTTTGTCCATAAAATGACATTTTTTTCAATTTCTTTTCCTAAGCTTTTAGCAAGCTTTTGTAACATTATTTCACTTCTAGTTTGATCATATAACACTCTACAGGCCTCAGAAATACTTAAAATTCGCTCGTTTTGTCAAAAATCGCAATTTTATATTTTTGTAGTTCCAACTTTCACCGCTAGATGGACGCCAATTTTTTAGTCCATGGACTGGCTTATTTTTTTATTTTCGTTTCTAGCGCTCTGAGGAAGTTCCCGTGACATTATATCGATCCTAAAGAGATCACCGAGTGATATGTGACCCTCAAATATGCGTAAAATGCGCTCATTTTGAAAAAAATCGCAATTTTGTGTTTTCGTAGTTCCACCGCTCACCGCTAGATGGCGCCACGTGTATCGTTTTCGTACAAAAAATCAATTAACATTGATTTTATTGATTAATATATTATTTATTGATTAAATAATTATTCATATTGAATTTATGCAGCTTATAATATAATCCGTAAGTCTGAATATGCATATTATGTGTTCAGAACAGTTCGCACACTATACTATATCCCGTCGACGATGTAGGGAATGACATAAAAGTGGCAGAATTCTTCCTTCCGAGTCGCCACAAACCATTCTCGGATATCTTCTTTTGCAGAAAAGAGCATATTTGCAAAATTTGATCGATATCACAAAGGTGATCCGAAGTTTCGCCAAATTTTATTTTACGAGAGAAGATAATTTTTATTCGTTCTGTTATTTCGTCCACCCTTTGTAAGGTGGCGCCAGAGGTGTTTGTCGCGCGTGTCGAAAGATACAAAAATATAATATCAAGCACCGAAAATTTAGCAAAAAGTTAGCCGACGCGTTTCAAACAGCTGGCGAATGCAATCACGGTAACATCAAACGACGAAAACGTTTGTCTCGTTAGTTCCAAAGTTAGTTGCATCCAGCTTCTCCTGTAATGCCCCTCAGCTACTTGTGCGCGTTATCCTGCTGAATATTCTGCCAACTGTGACTCGAGTGTTTGCACAATCCTCTCGCGATTTAGTTTAAGGACCTCTTCGCAACCGTACGAAACGCCAGAAGTCACGGCGTTCCTCAGGACCAGCAACCTCGATGTTCCATCGCCCGCCTCGATTATTACGCCATTTGGTTTATTTAAGTACAATCGAACGACTCGAGAACTGCACTTCAGGTTCCTTATCGAACTTGATAATGCAGCGATTCAATACCGGGTTGCAATCAATCGACCGACGAGAGACAGCGGAAGATTTCGGAATAAAAATCACGCCATTGTGCCGACTTAATGACACGAAAAGTGTAGCACAAATTGACGTTCTCTCTCGCACGCTAGTCGCAAAGGAAATCGAATAACCCTAAATCGATTTCTCGCATGGGAAAACAGTCTCGCGAGGTTCAAAGGGAAATCACCGTGTCCCCATCGCTGAATCTACGAACTGCACCGATAAACGCAACGGCTCGATCAATCGGTTCCCTCTGTCTGTAAATACAACGAGATTCCTCGAACTGTCGCGCAACGTTTCCACTATCCGTGTCGAAAGGCGAATCCCTTCAGTTTAGCCTCCCGTTTGCAGTCTGAGGCGAATCCAGCTGGTACAGGCAATCGTTAACCCATTTTTAGGTCGTGCCTCTCTTCTGACAGCAATCGACGTAAATGGAAATCCAGGGAGCTGAAAATTCGAATGGAAGCGGCGACCAGATTGTCGTGGGAGTCGATACGTCTTAGAAAATTACTCGGAACTGAATCTTCTCACGAATTTCGCTGTAGACCCGGTAAAACGGAAGCGAAGCTTAAATCGCGTCCCGATTCGACGTCCTTCCGAGCGCCAAAGACGTGTTTCATCATCTAATAGATGTGTCACTTCGATTAAATCGCTCGAAAGCACGACTGTCTTGAAATATAGAAACCGTGTCGATTCGAAATCAAGTTCTCGTTAAATTACCGAGTCGAGGCAAACGCGAGCGGAGACGGATGGAGTTAACCATCAGATTTCGCGATTTCCTTTGTTCCACGATTTCTCGTCGCCATCGTTTCTCACCGTGAACTAGGACTCGCGATTTTCGTAGATACCGTGTTCGCAGCACAATTGAATCCGTTTTTGTAACTCCAGTACTCGGAGCTAATCAGTTAAGTAGCAGAGGTGTCTAATATCGCGAACGGTCGCTATCACGGAGGAAACTATTATCGTGTGTACAGGTCCGGATGGGTGCAAACGGATGGACGGAAGCGTCGCATCGCGAGAACGTAATTTGAGGATTACGTCTGCTCGTATATTATCGCTGGAACAATGGTCATGTGACGTTACCGCTGTACAATCGGCCGGGTCCTAGGTAATCCGCAAGGATCTTCTGGAATTCGTGTCTTCGGCTCCTAAACGCCTCTAATAACTGGCCTACTGCCTTCTCGAGCATCCTGTATTGTTCTCCATGATCCACGATTACCCTCCTCGATTCCGACAAATTGTTTTCATCGAATACTCCAAAACGACGGTGCTCCGAAGAATAAAATGCAAATATAATTCGAGCGAAGACGACGGAACAATCTAATTTCGACCTTCGGGAAGTTCCTCAAAGAAATCGTCGAGTTCGTCGTAGCAAGAGAGAAATAAAACACGCTACTGTCGTTACAACGTTCCAATTATCATTTAACAACTTCCTCGCGGGACGAAGAAAAAGATCCGTGAAAGTTGGCCGCACGGTTTTTCACGCCGTGAACATCGGTTGAAATTTTCCGCGAGGAATTATGCAGCGCTGAAGCTGACAGCCGGTAGTTGCACGAAATCGAAGTTCTGGCCGGTGGTTGACGACTGTTAATGCGACCAACCTAACTCTGCGAACAATGGCGCGTAATTATCATTTATATTACTGCTAAGGAAGCCCACTTCGTTCGAAAATACCATGAATATTAAACGTAGCGTGGGTCATGCCGCGTTACTGTTCTTTGATCACGGTTATGGGCATGCAATTTCAGCGTTAGTCTCCGGAGCAGCCGAAACGGAATACAAATCGAAAATAAGACGCAACAGGAACGAGGAACACAGTAGGAACTATTGAAACGGCTGCGAAAGTTTATCCGATTGATGAAAACAAATTTGTAATGAAATCTAGTTCCTACAGACCGGTCCGAAAAAGATTTAGATCAGCAAACTCTCTTTTATTCGAGCTTTTTCGATAGAGCTCTCAGAGCTTTAGCTTGAAAAGCCTTCATAGCCGGCATTTTCAAAAGCTAAGGTGCACACAGAGAGAGAGATCTTACCCCTTTGAAGGCTTATTCGTCGTAGCACGGTTGCAAATTATGAAGCTCTTGAAACGGGTAATGCGCTTGATACCTCGTCACAATATAAATTTATTTTTCATTGTCTCCGCTCGTAGATAATTAAATAAAAGTGTTCCCGAGGGAAACCCCTTTATTATCCCTGGGAAATTCGCGCGAGCCGTTTTGCAGCCCAACTTCCCGAGGCTTTTTCCTACCCGGCCTCACCCTTCGGTCAACTTCCAACTTTTTTTCAACACATTTGATCCTCCTATCTGATCTCGAAGGCAGTAACAATTTTCACCTTTCTTTTCCCCTGGCCACTTTCTGTTTTTGCTGAACTCGTACCATTCGAGAAAACTTGTCGCCTCCGCGAACGAGTTCCAGCTTTTTAACGGGAATTAATACCGAATACCAAGCAGCACTATCGGCCGGATCTGTAGCCTTCGTTTCTTAACGTCGCCAACAATCTCGTCACCGTAATCACGGCGAATTAACCTCCCTCCGGGTTAACCCACTTTTCCGTTGGCCTTTCTGCTTTGTTCGCGTCGCGTTGCCTCTATTCTCGAGCGTCGAAGCGCAAAGAGCACCCGTGGCCTTCCAGGAACGAGTACACGTGCAGGTACGCGAGCGCGCAGTCAACTTGGCTCGCGGCAATTTCGACCAAGTAACTCGCTTCCTAAAGCTTCGGGGTTAAATGAAGTCCAGAAGAAGCCGGCACCTATCCAAAAAGGTGGTTGCTCGAGCTTAGAAATTTTCGACCGAAATAAAAACTTTCCTCTCACCAATTCTTTCCTTCAATTTTTTCCACCATTCGGCTAATAGAGCTTTTAAACCGAATATTCCGATAACTTCGAATTACGATGATGGTGCAACTTGTCCTAATTTGTGTCTTGTAAATCTCTCGTTCACACTGGCTTTCACGGATGATGCGGCTTTATCGGAATTCTGACGAGATATCGAAAGGCCGTCGAAACTGTTGTATCCGTCAGCCGCGGATCCGATAGTTTTCGGGGCAATAACGATTTATCGAACGAACTTAATAAACTTACGTCTAGTTATGTGAAGCGTGCGGCTCGAATACGCGTTGGCCCAGTTGTTTGCTCGATTACGAGACCTGTCGCAAATAACTGTCTCCTGCCCTCGAATACCCTCGTGAATACGTATCGCGAGTCAAGATTCATGGCCTGCCACGAAATTACGATTCCCTTATCGTGGACCCGTCGATAATTCGAGTTATCAAGAATCACCCTTAAAGCTAAACATCCCTTTCTGGACAAAGTCTCCAAAAAGCAGAAAGAAACTGTTGGACCCTTAACGATTCCGCCGACGTCCTAAGATCCGCTATCGAAACTTCTCTGTATTTCTCCACGGTCGCAGTATTTCCGAGGTAAACCGACTTGGCAGACGGGTAATACGAGGCATCTTTCACCATAAAGCGGTGCCACGTTGTGTGCCGCTCGCCTGGGACAAATATGTCTACGGAATAGTGCCGAGCTCCAATTCCACGTGGAATGCCGCTATTTATGTTGCTTTACTCACGATCCTTCCGTTTGCCTCCCCTTTCTTCTTCTTCCTTGCTCTCGCTTTCCTTGCGACCAAAGTAATTCTCGCGGAACTGGTTTTAACCGAGGAAATTTGCAAAATACGTCCGCGATGTCTCGCTGAAGATACGTTTCATTAATCTCGCCTAAACTAAATGGACTCGTCATTCGACTTTCGAATCGAAGCTATACTCTGTTGTATCGTATACCAACTAGAGAAACTCGGTTTATTCCGAACGTCGTTGTAAAGAGTCGAATTAACTCTTTTCCGATGAGACGTCGTGAGAATTTTAAAGACGAAGCGTTTAGGTTGAAATTCCCGCGAGGACGATAAACTGCATTACAGTGGGCGGAACAAGAAGTCGTAAAACTAACTGGACTGTATAGAGGAACCAAAAGTGAAAGCTCAGCGAAAGCTCGTTGAAACGAGCTTCGAGGAAGCATGACGCGGCCAGCGTCGAATGTTCCATTTGGAATATCGGACGCTTTAATATCGCGGTTCCGAATACCGAATCGAACGGGGTAAAAACTTCAGTCGCGACCAAGACGATGACGAATTGCGCTCGCTGAAAATTTAATTGGTCAGCGCGCAATTGGGTCTCCGGTAACTCAAAAATCGACGCAATTTAACTGGCCATCCTTTCCCGGCACCGACAGCTCGACGTTTCTCAATTTCGTAGCAACTGTTTCGACGAGCAAGATATATCGCGCTTCGTTTGGCCAATACAACTGAATCGCAGTCGAGCCTTGTTCCCGTCGAACCTCATTCGTACCTATCAAACATGGACCCCTGCTTCAAGATCGTGTCGGTTCCGATCGAACAGTCGTTCACCGTATTTCAACGATAAATTGCTAGAATTTCGAGCACGCTGTACATCGCCGCGCAGTTGACGTTTCGTACGCTTCTTCTACGTAATTACAAGTGTCCGGAGAGTGCCGACAAAAAACGCGGAGGATAAGGTTGATGAAGTATACATATTAATCCACGGTTCTCTGGACGTGAATGTTCCGCCAGAAGAAATCGTGACCACCGTTGACCATGCTGGTAAATGTGTACGGTATCACGTACTCGGTACAAGATGAAAAGGGTTAATTTATCGGGCGAAACTAACAGCCAAATTCGTAAAATACCTGCGTCCACGCTATTTCGTTGAATATAGAGCCTGAAAGGGGTAACGTCGACGAATACGATTTGTCTCTAAAACGAAACCGTGAGCTCGTAATAGGGTACGTTGTCCCGGTAGAAACAACGAATACGGCTGTATTTACAGCCCAATTCGCGAGAACAGCATCGGTTTCGTAGCCCTGTCGTGTAAAACACCCTCCAACATCGATCCCGCCCAAGCACTTTCACGAACTTTCCCACGAGGCTCTCGTACTTACGCGTCCAACGATACTCGAAATATACGATGTTAGTTGGACAAAGCTGCATGAAAGAACGGATACGCGAGCTACTTTCATTAATCCAGAAACAATCCGGCTCGTAATCGCGTCCAAGTTTAATTTCGCTACGTAACAATGCGATATTATTACATGCGATACGGTAAAACGGTGTAAGAAGGTGAATTGTTTAGTAAACGGGACACGAGCCCATTGTCTCCGTAAAATAAGCGACGTCGCTTCGAGGATTGAAGATCGAATCGTAGCGAGATGTCCCATATAGTGCGTGAATCGGCTCTCGATAATTTTCCAATTTCGCCAGTGAATGGAAATGAAACGCTAAAGGTTTCAATTCTCTTACCTATTGAGGACGGAAATGAAATCGTTTGTAAACCCTCTTATTTTACAGATTGAAGCGTTTTTCAATAACTCGTCGATCTAGAACGTGCGTTATTTCCCGACGCATTCACGTGTATTAGAATGAATTCAATTATAGCACATACCGTACAAACTTACATTCTTACGTTAGATTTTTCTTCTCCGTGATAAAATATAGTTTACATTTTATCGTCATTCGACGAAACTTCGGTTCTGCGCGGAAAACGCAAACAATTCCGATAAGGTAATTAACTTTGCCGTCGTATACACACAAACGACCATAATAAAGTTGTATCAGCTTAATTACAATATATAATACTTCTTTCATCGCCAGGCAGTTCCATAAATTATAACGTAATTACCTGTACCCGGAAATCCTGTATATATTTTATTTCTTTCCTTTTCGCGGTGCATTTCTCTGCAGCCACATTGCGACTCCATGCACGTAAAATGATCAAAGAATCAAAAGGAAAAAACGTCGAAAGTATATTTCTCCTTGGTCTTTATTACCGTTTAGGGTAAAACGATTTGTACCTTCTCCTGCTCGTTTCGTCACGCAATCAGCTTGACAATTTTATCGCGAATACAAGCTGGACACGCGTGTCGGTGTACAAGACCCGTTCGTTGGCGACACGAGATTTCGTTCGCCGGTCACATGCATCCAGGGTTTAATGTCTACCGGAACATGTACCGAATATGCACGAGATTGCTTATCGGCGAGATTTACGGCGAAATCTTGAGTAACGTTACCGTCAAGTTTTACGATTTAATTCGATGGTCGAAAAACGTTCTCTAAATGAAACTAGCACTACCCCGTAATCGCGTATGAAATCTGTAACGTAATTACGATGCGAATGAAATTGAGTGCAAAGGATTCGCGGAGTTCTTATAACGTAAAAAGGAAGATTACGAAAACAACGTTGCTATTCGCTGTTCTAGAACGGATGCTGAAAGAATAGGACAACGCTTCTCTCTGAGAATTACCCTATTACGTGTGCATGCTCGCCTAGATGGGAGCGCTCATTCTTCTTTGAAGAAATTGCGAACTTTCTCGAACACCTCTGCCCTCCGTCGCCTCTCGAGTCTTCTCTCATTTTCTGTGTCAGTACTTCTCTCTTCCGGTCCCTTTCGCTATCTCCAAAGAAACTTGACTAAAGTCGAGGTTCCGCGACCGGAGCACTTCCTCTTCTTCGTCCACGCTACGCGACTCACGCAATTTGCACCAGTTGTAACTATTGTTTGGAAAACAATAATGAAAAAGGTCGAGCGATAAAAACCTGTTCTTTCCGCGGGATGATTTAGAAGGTCACTTCTGCAACTACGGCTGCACCTGTAAAAGTTGGTGGAGAAATTGTATCGTTGGCATATCGAGAATTTCATTCGAGATAGACTTGATTCGATTCTCGGGGCCGCAGGAGAATCGGGGAGATTGCATTAGGGCGCGATTAAAAGATCAAGGAAATTGCACGGCGGCTGATAGATTACTAGGGATTCCCAGTAATATACGAGCTATTGCGCACGATAACCGAAACGTGGCGAACGAAATTGAAAATCTATCCGTAGCGTTCCGGGTCGAAACGAAGTTCTACGCGAAACGTCCGAACGCAACGCGACTCATTTGTCACGCGCGAACAGATTACCAAAATGTGGGACCGCAGCGGCGTCGGTGTATCGACATTTTCTCTCGTTATTTGTCGCCGCGGCAGCGTGGTTGTTACGTTCGCCGGCAAAACGATTTCCGCGAGATAAAATGTTCACGCAACACGAGGAACGAGCAAGCAAACGTGTCCAGTTTTATGGATCGAATCCGGAAAACGTAGTTCGCCCGAAAGAAATCACGTACCCGCAGCGCTTTACCGCAGTAGCGTTTCAATTTAGCAGCCGTTAAAAGAGTTTCGGTGCTTTTATCGCTAAAGTTCTGGCCGGGCAGGTAGAAAATAAGACGAGAGAGCGAAGAACGAAGTTAGAGGACAGTCGACCGGGGTCAAAGCGGGAAAACGGAGACAGGCTAGAGAGTACGCGGTACCGTGCCGTGACGGGGCACGAAACGACGAGACTCGCAAAGGTTACCACCTGCTCGTCAAATTAACTCTTCGTTGTGCTAATTGCTGGTTGGATCCCGTTTCCACGGTCGTGCGATCTCCCGCGAATCATCGCGAACCGTCGTTCGTTTGATACCCATCGTGCTGCGGATCGTTAATAACGAAGGAAAGCGACCGAGCTGCGAACAAGCGCGGTTTCGCGTTCGATAGTCTTATCGATTAATCGTGTCTAGAGCCGCTCTCAGAAGCTCGTTTCGCGGCTACAATAACGCTCGAGTCCGAAGTTATCCAGCCCCCTGGAGGATCTCGATATTTCTCCGGCCGAATTTGCGGTTAAATTAATCCGTTTTAACAGGATTCCAAGGCAAGATAACGCTGCCTCTTGTAACAAGGTTCGCCGGTGGCGCGTTAAAGCTCCCGCGCAAAGTTTCGAGACTTTCGAGAGATGGATAACACGCGAGGTGAACGCGCGCGTTTATCGCTCGAATTTCGCAACTTTTCTTTCGACTTTCCTCGAATAACTTTTCTCTCGAGCCTCGTTTGTTGCGCGACGATCGCACGCTGTTTTACGTCCAATTTCCTACCTCATCGTTTATCCATCGAGCGTGAAGAACAAATCGGCGTTATCGCCTCGCGATTATCGTTCTTTTTTCCTTCGGTATCCGTTCGGAAAACGAGCGAAACGCTCGTGGGTGTCGTGAGTAAATTACCCGTCCAATCAGCTTTACGATTAATGTTTTATTGAATGTATACTTAGAATGCATTATTTACATTGATTCCATTTATTCCGACAACTAACGCGGTCGTCGCGAATGGATCTCACGCGAACATCCGATTCGCCGTGCCGCGATCTCGATCGCAATCGACGCGAAATCGCTTCTCGCAAGAACGAAATAAAACGGGGGTCTCGACGCGCTATATCGGAGATTCGGGAAATGGACGAGGGAGCCGTTTCCGCGTCGCGACACGCTCGGTGCTCGTTCGAGTCCCCGTTTCAAACTTACTATCTGTGTATACATACATATGCGCATACCGCGCAACGAACATAACGTATACGCGTACACTGATTATACGTACAATTCACGTACCAAGAAAATAGTTTTCACTCATCGTCACACCGGAAAGATACTAACGAGTGCTCGAATCCAGAGAGTCACTGTCCTCTCGGTTACGACGGAACGTCCGGTTACCAAGAGTGAAACGCGCGTTATCGCGAGGTGTTGGATCAATTCCAGAAGGAAGGATAATTCGACCGCGCCCAGGACGAAGAAATCGCGAGGGGAGAGAAGGGATTCGTAAAGTCCTGGCGATCGATATCCCTCGGAAAGTCCCGATGTTACACTAAAACGGTCCGGTTCACGCGAAACGATCGATTCGTAATTTTCACGCACCACGAGCGTGCTTCTTCGTCGGCGACGAGATGCAAGGACACGTGCTCGATCGGCGTTACAGCTGGAAAGACGAGTCCCGAGGATCCGAGCGACCATTGGCGGACTCGTCCTTGCGGAAGAAGATGAACCGGGTTGCGGTGGCGCGGGCACGAACACCAACCATTCCCGTAAGTTCTACGGCGATTCACGTCGGATAAAGGCTGGTGAAACTCGGTATCCTCCAGCTGGCGGCCGCCAAGAGGGACACTAGAAAGTTGCTGGCCAAAATTGCTGGGCTAAGGTTCCTTCTGTCGCCTCCGTGCATGGCCGCCGGTTTCTCCTCCTCTGAAACAAGATTAGAAACTCTTATTTGATATCCGCGAAACGAGAGAGGGAGACGCCGAGTCGGAGAGGGAAAAATAAAGAGTTTCATAGAGCAGAGGTAAAATACCCTCGAGGGCGACTACGACGCTTTAAACGAACACGATCGGACATTGGTCTTTCGCGCAACGTTCCACGCTGGTAGTCCGATCACGTAGCTAACGATCACGTGGAAAGTCTCTCGTGTGCCGAGAAGATGTTCCTCTGCTCCCGTCAAATCTTACTCTCCCTCGAATTTCTATCGTACGTCACGTTCGCGTTTCCTCGCGATATTTCGTTCTCTTTCACGACACGAATCGATCGTTGCGAAAATGATTTTCGGAACAACTGATTGATTCCCACCTACCTTCGATCACGTGCACCATCACGTACGCCGACTTGGCGTTGCTCGGCGCGCAGGTGTAGTTCCCGCCGTGCGACGGCTTCGTTTTGTTGACCATTAAAATCGATCCACCCTTCGTGAGCTCGACTTTCACGCCTGGCTCCTCGTCGTAATTGATCATGTGACCCTGGCGATACCAGAAGACGTACAGGGGCGACTCCGCGGCTGCCATCAGTTGACACTCCAGCCGAAGGCTCGAGCCCTGCTTCACGTGCAAATCGGGCGCACCAGGTATGATCGAGTACGCTTCCGTGATTTTCAAGTGCACGAAGTTACGCTGCACCGGATGCGACGTAACCTGAAATTTTCACCGACTAATTAGTTGATGCTTCGAGTAGGAAAGTTCTCTACGACTACGAGCACGATACAAATATGGCAAACGACCTTGCAAATAAAGGGGATCTTTTGTCAAAACCGGTGCTGCCGTTTTCGGTGCAGGATCCGAGCCCCTTATTACGACAACGCGTGTACGTTTCCTTCTTTTGTGTACGCGAGAAAAGAATCGCATAAAAGCCAGCGTAACGTAGTACCGTAAATTTAGAGGACGAGCACTGTTTTACGGTCAAACAAATGCAAACGATGCTATAACGTCGGGGTGGAACGCAGCCACGACAATAGAAGTCGCCTTTTTTTACTACAGGTAGATGGAACGCCGGATATACCTGACACTCGTATATACCGGCATCCTGAAGAGTAACTGCTCGTATCTGAAGTGACCAATCGGTACTCGAATGCATCACGCCAAATCGATTGTCGATCGAGTGGGTACTCGTACCAACGGTTAGTAATCGTCTGCCTCTGTGCTTCACCCACGTGATCTGCAACATCAGACAACAAAGAGGCGAAATAAAACGGATGCGTCTAAGTGACGCGTATATTTTCTATTCGTTCGCGTCTCTTTTTCGTGGAACAAGGTTGAAAGGCGATCGACCGTGTTTCTCCGCAAAGAGAAACTAACGATAATTCAAAGAGGAAAACGCGTTGCGGCGAAACAGGCGTTAAAAGCATTTACGGCATTTACGGTAACAATGTATAGGAAACAGCGTGTATCATATCAGGCAACGAGAGAGGGGAGTAAGCCACGCTCGCATCCAATATCAATTACGAAGGCCATTAGTGTACCCTAATTTCAGGGTAATTTTCATTCCTGACCGTACTGACCACGAAACTTTACTCAATTTGTCCGGCACCCGTCGTCACGTTGGCGGTCTGTTCTCCCGTGTTTCGAAAAGTGTTCGCTTCTCCTGGTCCCGTATAATTTGTCACAATTCCCGCGAGGCCGTGTAATTAAGCAAGATCTTTCGCTTAACGTTCAAACGCGAACGATCCGTTGTCGTAAAATAACTGGCGCGGAGTTGAAAAGTTACCGGCGAAAGCAACCCCGTCGAACGGCTCTTTGCACGAACACCGGACGGGGAGGAAAAATGAGCAGCGTAAAATTGACTTTCAAACGGATTGGACAAACCTAGCGAGTTACGAACAGTTCGCATTAAACTTGCGAAAGCTTGGGATACATATTACGAATGTATGTTACCTACTCTTCGTAATGCGGGAACCGGTAACGAGTTTCCCCGCGAAACAGACTCAACTCGACCGTAAATATCTGCAAAATATGATACGCATTTGCAAGCTCGCGATATGCATTTGCGAGTTACGCTTTGACAACGCGGACACATTAGTGGCCGCTTTGATTAATTTCGTTAAAGACACCAACCATAATTAACCTTTCACTCGGAATTACGAATCAAACGGTATTACCAGCTCATTAACGTTAACTAACCCGTTCGTTTTACTCGGCTTTTTCGATATCGCTTTCTTTCGTGCCAACTCGCTCGAGACAACTTTCCAAAATGTAGACCGAAGATATCCAGCTATCGCTTATCTTTCTTGAATCGTGTTTACACTCCAACTAGCTGACTCCTTCGAACGAGACTCGAAGTTCGAGATTGGAATAATCGGGGTTTCAATCAGGGCCAGACGATCGCTATCAATCGATCTGGCTTCAGTTTGAAGAGCCGCTTCGATGACCCGTTTTAATGCTTATCCCGCGCGCGTAATTACTGCGATTCCATCTAATGCGTTCGTAGGAAACCGGTTTCCAAGGATATGACACTGCGGGAATCAGCCAGTGCCGTAATCCGGGATGTTTCTTGTAATCCTGGATTCCGCCTGAAAAGGATCTATCTTCTCCGAACAGAGTGCACACGCGCCAATCCGATACTTTGCTCCAACTATTTTGCACAGGATTTGCACGAATAGCTGCGTTGCGCCGTATCGCGTCCATCCAATTAGCCACCTACTGAATCTACTTTTTCTCCAACGTCAGAACAAATCTAATCTTCTTCGTTGTCTCGAACATCTTTTTCTACCTGCGAATTACCCGATATTTCATCGAGCTTCGAACGAAACCCATTAAAGCGAGCGTAGGCAAGAAAATCTTTATCTAACGGGTACACTTGGCTGCAATGTCTTTCAACGAGGAATTTCGGAGCTCATTTTCGACTTTGGGAGAGTGTTAGCTTGAATCAAATTTTCAAAGTATTAAGCTTCTAAATTCGCAAATCCCCAAATCTTATTTAAAATGCCCCGGAACTCTAAATTTGAAGATAAATTAAACCAGAGACGGAGCATGTTTGTGTGGGAATATTTTTCCGAAGCGTACAATGTTCGACAATGAACGTACAATGTACTCGGAGCCACGTAGAATTCCGACGAGCGGAGTTTCACCAATACCGATGAAAACTTAATTGGAAACGACTATCCGCAAGCATCTAGTAGCCTCCTCCATTCTTAATCTCTCGAATGGGAATTACCGTGAGCCGTTAGAGGATATCCTTTCTGCGATCAGCGGATAACGTTATGGTCACGTTCCTTATCTCGGCGAAATCTTAACAAACTGCTTCATTGAGGTAAAAGACTGTTCTAAAGAGCCATTCTTGTCAGTGGAGTATCTCCGAAATTCATCCGGCATTGAATTATATCCCCCCATTATGCAAACACTTTTCGGATAAATTGCGATCCATTTTTATTGGATATACGGGATAATGAACAATTCGATACGCGTGCAGGATATCGTTATTGCCGTTTCTGTTTTAATATTTGTTTGCATCGATGATTATATTTTCAATTTGAAATTTAATAAATTGCCCACAAACAGAGTCGGGTAATGATTTAACTCGAATATCGCGATTCTAGCGTGAAATGAAACCGTTCATTCAATTACATCGAAACGATTATCATCGCGGTACCACGTACGCTGCACATAATTCGTCGAGCACATCAAAAGTTCATTCAGTTATCAGAGAAACGGTTTCAAAAGTATTTCTGTAATGAGCAAAGTTTCGCCACCTCTCGCCGAGAAATCGCACACGAACCATGTGCTGCTCGTATTACGATCATCGTAATTTCACCGGCAGGGGAGAACGTTCAGAACGCGAGGGTTAGCGTATGTTCTATGAAAATATTATACTAACCATCATATTACCCAGTTCCAGAAGAGAAATCGTGGAAATTTCTATCGTCGTTACGTGTTTGCGATGAATGAACGAAATTATAAAGCGGAGGAAAAGCAACAATTTTTTTAAGTATTTATTGCACGTAACATACGGGAGAGCGAGTTTAATGAATATTTGGTGAAGAGTATATCCATAAAGCGGTCCTCGTAAAGTGCTGGTCGAAAGAAAATATTTACCCCGAAGAAACGTTTCCCGTATTTACCAGAACTACACCGAGTTATTTTATAACCTCCCGTCTACCTTTTTCCTTTGTGAACAATTGCTGACATACATCTTCCCTCTACCGTTTCTAGTTTTTAATCCTGCGTTTAATTCGCAACGAACGGGATCACCGTCTTGCGACATTGTTCTATCTGCATTATATTCCTCTGGACATTCCAGTCTGGATTACGCTGACAAGGTAGAATGCGAAGATATCGTAACGGCAGTCGACAGTTATGATCTTTACTGCACATGGTTCAGCACTTAACGCGTGATTTACCTCCATTGACGTTGCGCCGACCTCTCGTTTCGCGGTTTTCCCGTAAATCGGTGGCTTTAACTGTATACTGAATGGGTAACGACAGATTTATGGAACGATAAAAGTTCCTTTTGCATGCAGCTAAAACTGACACTTGGCAACCGTGACTTCAATCCTTTCCGATATGTCAGCTTCCGAAACTGTTCCAATTTCAGCCACCCCACTCCCGAGTCTCCCCGATATTTTGCGCAAAAATTTTCTAAGAATTGCTTGGACTCTATGAAGCTCAAAGTGTATGTAAACTTCCATTTTCAAAATTTACATCTTCAGCCCTCTTTCGAATTATAAATTTTTACACCAAGCAATGGTAATATAATTGTGTGAGAAATAATCCTTTATAATCTCGTCAAACTTTGTAGAACGTTGGCGAGCAAACTCCCTGACAAAATAGTACAGAAATAATGGCCTCAGAAGTCTATGACCAGTTTTCACGACGAATTCCGCACACAAAATAAAGGACGGTAATAAAGAACTTTTAATCAATATTTATGTGCAGCTGTATAGTGCAGTCGAAACAGAACGTTCATTTAAACTCCTGTCTATATTTTATTGAAAAATAATTCCATTTGTTAACGAATTTTAAACAAAACAAAAAAGTGATAAATAAATATAAACGGAAAGTAACAAACAAAATTGATAAAAACTTTCTCATATTTAACCGTTGTGCATTTCGTGCGTATTTCAATTAAAACTCGAAGAATTTTCGCTGCAAATTGAATATTCCTGGTAAACGAAGTATTCAAAACGTTTGTACGATCGTCTTGTACCCGCATACGGCTTAGAAGTCCACGGACATCGTTTATAAAGCGCCTATCCTCCGGTAAATCTGTTTTAGGAAAAAGAAAAGTCGGAAAAAGGCACCCGCCGTTGCGATGAAAACGAAGCATTGTTCGGACGATTTAATAAATGAGCTTTATTTCATTATGCTTGGAAGGTTTGTTGCGAAAACAGGCCAGCCCCGGAGTAGTTCGGAAAAAGATCTCAAACTTTACTGGATAACGAATTAAGCTCCGAGCGTGGAGTTTCCGCGTGTTCTCTCAAACGCGAATGGTAGTTCTCTGGAACAACATTAATCAACGTTACTTTGACCGGAACCCACTTAAGGCGCCTGTTCCTGGAAATTCCCTTCGGAAATCCGCCCATGGATTTCTCGTGATCAAGCAAATTATTTCCTACACGTAGCCTCGGGATGTTGTGCTAGACAGACGCATGGATAATGCCTGTCAACCCATTTACGGAGCTCCATAATCGATATCGTTCCGCGAAATAATTCAACGACGAATCTTCGGCAACTTCCGAGTCTGTGCTCTATCGAGACCGTAAACTTTCCTACGAAACACTTTCATTTTTTTCCTTGTTACTGCAGAATCTCCGTCGACATTGCTTCCACTCGTCGACACGAATCGACTTTCGAAATTGTGTTTTACAGACAATCCAAAGCTTCCCTGTTCTTTCCCGCAGTTTCTCCTTATTGCGGCATCGACGCAAGTTGTTCGCAATTCCGCCAACTTATATTTTTCGCGGCAACTATATTCGTGTACTACCTTTCACAATTCGAGTTTTCGAATGTTCAACATTTAGCTTGCACTATGATTTGTCAGGTGCAAAATGTCAATTTGGTATTATGCAGTCGTCCAAAATGTCCAAACATGTATAGATGCTCCTAGATTCCCATATCTACACCGACTAGATTTCGAATGCCTCTGAATCTGTAAGAATCTCAACGAGTGTCAGGTAATTTTTATAGAAGGTGCTCGCTCGGAAGAGAAGGAAAACAGAGATGGTTATATAAGATTTTTTCGAAATTGATATTTTGTAGCCTGAAGCGCGTCCGATTTCTCCCTTCAACAGCCAGTTTCGTTCTTTTCAACCTTTCTCCATGGCCTCTTTCGTTCGCTCGCCCTCTAAAGCAACACCCCTTGTTTCTGTGTCTCCTGCTCGTACACAAGACACGGATGAATTCATCTTTTATTCATGTTCCTCGTCGCGGTGGAATCCAGCGACGGTATACTCGCTTTCTGACGGTGGACAGAGTGTTTTACATAAGTGGCCATAGGTACCTCCACCGACTGGCTTTCTTCCTAAGGTACTTTCCGCGATGAGAGTGCCTCGCGTTCTTAATGCATAATACGGTGGCCAATAATACGACCGTATAGCCGAAAGAAAATGGACGGAATCGATGATGGGTTCGATCCGGCCGCCATATAGCCGTGGATGTTTCGCGTCATCGACGTTCCACTCCTCCATTATCGAGAAACGCTTCATTTTTCCGTCCTTCCTCGAATCAGGCTATCTTGTCCGCCATATTTTCGATCTGCTCGTATCCCGATATATGTGACACGGTTTGAATTCAATATTATCATTCTTGTTTACGGGTTCCTTTCGTAACTGTAGGAGGAAAGATCAGAAGCTTTCGAAGAATGGGGAGGGTCGTTTATTCGAAACGGCAATCTTGCAATTGCTATTATTCTTTCCTCCGTGTTTCCAGGTTCTTGAGAGACTATACGGAAAGGGAACTGTGTTCGGCCTGTAAGTAGATCACGATTTTCCGGCGTTCCCTAGCGGGACAGTTGAAGAGTAAAGAATTCAAAGAAGTAGAGCTGTTCTGAAATTCTCATAAATAACCTGCCTCTCGAAGAGCGATTTCCAACTGAATCAACATTGGCTCCCAACTTTATCGACATCGTTCCCCATACGTCGATATCGTTAATGTTTCAAGTTCGCGTATAAATATTTTTCTGAAAATTAACGATATTTGACCCGATAAAATTTGTTCCAATACCCTTGCATTAAGTAGGAATTTATATTTTCTGCCCGCGAAGGGTTCTCTGGTATTCTGTCTATAATATTATAAATATAGGTATCTCGCGAATAAAAATTCCTCGAAAATCCGCTCGACCTGATCTGTTCTATAAAGAAATCGTTCGTCGCCGCGATGTCGAGTGGAATTCGATTCCGATTCCGACATCTGGCTTTAGTCGCCACGGGTATCGAAAGAGACTTTCCTGCTTCTCTCGAGGCTCCGTGTACACAACCTAGATTTTCTGTCGTTCCTTCGTTCCCCTTTTTTTCCCCTCTTCTCCCTCTATTTCTCAAGAAAACTTGAACAGAGCACCTGCTACGGTATCGGTTTAACGTTGGAACCTCGTAAAATATTCTGAAATATTCCTGCGCGTCGAAAACCGGGGACGAAGGGAATACGATCGGAAAAAGAAAGCAACGGAACCACGTAAAACGAGGAGGGAAAAGAGAAGGTCGGTTGTAGCCACTGGGAAGAAATATATGATTCAAAATTCGAATCAATCGAATGGTTCGCGTTACCCGATATCCATCACGTATATTCCCGTCCGTAAATCATCGAGCACACGCTAGTTTCCAGTTATACAACCAAAATAATACAATAAATATCCGCAGTATCGAGTCGAGCGATCATTTATTAAACCCTTATAACGATCGCACTGTCGAAACATCTAATTATATTGGAAATTGCATTTTCAAGTTTTTAATTACTCGATAAATGTTCGTCCACGAGCGAATCATTTGCGGCAGCGAGCGAGCAATGAAAAGCTATCTATAAAATCGAATGGTTTTTCAGGGTTTCGGGACGCTTAATGTGATTCATCGATTTAAAGAATTTCACGGGCAATCCGCAAAGGGAGAAATATATAAGGGCGAGAAGGAGAACAGGGGTGAAAGAATCTCGGTAGGTCGAGGGTGGTGGAAGGCAATTTGTCTAAAAGTTCAGGAAGGCAGAAAGAAAATTAGCGAGAACTGTGGCCGAGCTATTTGTTATCGAGGTGGCAATAATGCTTTCCAGCACCGTTCCTAGAATTTTCACCCTCGACGATAATTAAACTTAATAGCGTTGCGGTAACGTCGCGATCCGAAAAATTTACCAACCGCACTGCGGAGTTTATAAAATAGACTGATTATCAATTGCAGGAAGAGCAATGCAAACATTCAAGAAACGAAAATTGTTCAATAACGATCGTTGACATTTATGTCGGAGTGTTTTTCGATTAATTAAGCGTGATCAAAATATAATTTCGAAGCCACTTAAAAACGTTGCTTTGATCGCAATTCGATTGGAACTTGCAAAGAAATTAAATTTACAACGCCCGGGAAAGAACCACTAAAATAGATTGAAACTTTAAGGGAATCAGCTCAGCCGTGTTTTTCCCTGTAATTCATTCAAACTTCACTTTGTTCTTCTTGATATTTGCTTTGCCCGACTTGATCTACGTGAACGGTTTACTTCAGAAGACAAGCTGCACCCTTTCATTTCTCTTTCAGACCGCTCTTGCGGTTTTATTCCCGAGAAGACTGCAAAAGGGACTGTTAGCACGAACAGAAAATACATTTTTATCGAAATGGTAATGAAACGGTAGCTGGTTCAAATGGGATCGTAGACTCGAAATCGTCTGGTTCGATTTTTAAATATAGACCAATTATATATGTTACGGTTTTATTCAACCTCTTTTTTCCGAACGCATCGCACCCTCCGGCGAACGAAAATTAAATGAAAATCACTTGACGCATTGAACGGAAACGGAAATTGAACGATCACAAATATGGAAAGAGTTCGCGATAGGAAAAAGTGTGGCAATTTGTAAAAATGGGAACAGAATAAATGCATCTGGGAGAACCTTATTGGATATCTAATGGAATATGCGACGTATACGATAGCTGTTATAAATATTTTCTTACACATATTGCATCGCAACGATATATTTCCAGTGGCACGGAGTTATGGTAAAAATACAAATTGTAGCGTACAGAAAAAGAGAACTTACCGCTCTGGAGCTGTCCTAGATTCCATAAAAAGAGAACAACGTGATCATTTTTAGTAAGGCGGAAAAAACTGTACGCGTTAAGGGGTTGAGCCCGTCAAACCCCGGATAATCTCCGGCGCGGTTTTTTCCGTGGTTAAAATTCGGTCGGTGTTTTCATTTTTCTCCCCCGGTGTTTTTCCTACGTTTGAATGTATTCGGAAATTCGTGCACCGATTAAAATATCCGCGGCTGAAAAACGGACGGCGCAGCAGCCTCTGGGCGGTGTCGCGTATCGGCATGAAACTAATTTCAAGCCTGCATGAATTACATCGCGGCAAAACGGGTCGCGTATCTTGGAAATACTTTTCTGGGTCAATCGCCTCCGACCTAACCCGTGTTATGTAATGACATTTACGGTTCCAGCTCCAGGATCGGTGATTTTACAGGGTAGATTCGCGGTGCTGCCGCTTTGAGCGAGGACTTCCCTGACGGGTCCCTCGATGACATCTTCGCCCTTGTCCTCGGATCCCTTCAACTCTACCTCGTTGCCGCTGCTTAACGATTGTTGGTGCTCCGCCTGGCTGCCTGTAAAATACAAATCAAATTCTTAGTAGAAACCAGATTCTTCTTTTTCACATTCATTTTCCATAATCATTTAAACTCAACTCCTGAATTTTAGTTCTGATTCGTCGTGTTCAATTTCATCAAGTTTGAAATACACGGAGAAATTACTTGCAATCGATGTCGATATATCCTGACAGAATGAATAGCAGAGGTGTCAATTAAGTCGACGGAAATACCCTTGGATTGACATACAAGGAGAAGTAGAATGGAAGAATAATGAACGTTCTATTTTCAAACGTTGAATCTCCCGTGACACAAATCGGCTTAAGTGACCGATTAAATTTGGAATTTAATTTCCTGTCGTCGGAAGATTCATTTAAGGAACATTTCGTAACCTATTCAGAAACTCTGTCGGGGTGGATTTTTCGGAGAATTCGAAAAGTCTAGCAAATAGATTTGAAGCTTGCGAAGCCCGGTAAACTCGGCGGCCGAAACGAAACTACGATTTACCGAGATTAAGGACAGTTTTCACTTGGCTGGAAAACGTACAATGGCATCGGCGATAGTGGGCTCGAAAGGAAAGTGAAACGAAATTCTCTCTTGCTTCAAGATTAACGCCGTAGCAACAATAACGCGTAACCCCGGTGCAGCGTAAGTGGCTTAAGCGAATAACTTAGTCGCGACAATTACGAAGCATCGCTCTCGACGTTTGCAATTCCCTAGCTATTACGAATCTACTGGCTTTTCGTAGAAATTCACTTCGAAAGCGCTTACCCGTTTCGTGCCACTTCGCATTCTACTCCCGTACTGGTACTTACACAACACATTTCGCTGCGATTTATTTATTTATTTATTATACGGGATAATCTTCTCGCGTACGTCACGATTCGCGTATGCGAAGCAACAAAGGCATTAAAATACGGACGATGGTTTTTAACGGGTGCAGCTGGGGCACCGGTAAAACGCTGCTTTAATTAAGCGATGGAAAATATTCTTCGGCTTAGCAGGAATTAAAATAGAGAAATATTGAAACAAAGATATAATGGACTCGAAATGATACGGTTAGAGTATAATTTTCCCGGCGGCACGCGCCTCGAATTAAATATTTATTAGGGCTTTCCCGTACATTTTCACTCGAATAAATTTCTGAACCACGTAAATTCTCCATCACGTGTTTCAATAGAATAGTTTCTATTCTAGTAGAATGAGATGCGTGAAACTCTCCCGCCACATAATAAGATTCGGACGCATGGCCGTTGTGTAACGAGCCTGTATTTAGCCGGTGCACTTGAGTCGTGTACACGACGAAAACGTCGGCAATTAGCACTCGTTAGCCTGCTCGAAGCCCGTTCGACGGTTCGTTAAACCTGACCCGTTTTCCTGAACTCGCGAATCGTCCTGCTCGCAGATATTCCGCGTCACGTGGCGAGCTTGGAAGTCGCATGCGGACGCGGAAACGGCGCGCGTGCACGCGATCGTAGATCGACCGACGGCCAACGTGGCGGCTTTCTTGCCGGTTTCGTTCTTTGTACCGACAGTTTGGCCCAGATTCGCCGGTCCTTTAGCGATTTACTACGTTTTTAGTAGCACCGTGTAATTTTCTCGGGTCGTAAGTCACAAACGCGCCGCTAATTGAAACGATACACCCGTTCTGTACGGCTCGCGCGTTCCATCGATCCCTGTCTTCCGCTGTATACTTTTTAATCAACGAATGGAAGACTTCGACCCTTTGACCGTTCGCTAAGAACTCGATTTGATTAATCGCCAAGGGCAAAACGACAGCTCGCAGCGAAATCAAACTTCCTCCCTTGCTTTTTGATGCAAACGTTTCGTCGGAACCGGCGAACAAAATGGTCCAACTAAATTCTATTTATTTATAGTTATTTGCACTGCTATCTATTTGTATTAAATTCGGTTTTCGAACGCACGACCGGCGACAACCAACAAAGCGCTATTTCACTCGGCCGAGCGATATAGCGTGCTCCGTCGCGTTACGAGCTCTCTCTTGTAACTAGAAGCGCTTTTCAGTTTGGCATTATCGCCTTTTTATGAGCTACATAGCGATAACGACGGAGTACCAGCATGTGGGAGGTGCTACATATTTTGTGGCGGTACGTGTGAACGGACAATGCGCGAGGCTCGATAAACGTCTCGTGCTTCCGCCATTTTATTCGCTAAGAAAACGTCCCCGAAACCTGGAAGTCATTGTCGCTATCGATTTTTACGCTGCATTAGGAAATGACTACGTTTTCTTTCTGAGAAAAGGTTCGCTGCCTTCTTCTAGAGCCGGAGACAAGTTTTTCTTGTCTAGAAAACAAAAGATTTCCTCCTTTCGACTCGTCCAACGATAGTGTAACTTTTGATTAAAAAACTCGGAGTGACTTTTCGTCGAAGTTTCGAGCCCGTGATTGATGAGAACACATTTAGAAATTAATCGTAACGTATTCTCATAATCTCTTTCGTCGGATGAAAAAGTACAGTTTGTTTAAAGTTCGGAAATCTTGAACGAATTAAAGAGACGATGTTTCGTTAACTGATACGTTATCGATTTGTCGTTAACTAGGAACGTTTATTTAATATGCCGATGAAGCACAATTATTCGCAGATAGTATTGGCTGTTATTTATAGCCGGCTATATCGCGTCGAAGAACGTACGCGTTCGAAAATCGAGTTTATGGTGACCAGCCTCGAATGCATCGACGATAACGTATCACTGCATCGCACAACGATACCGGGCAACCGTAGCATTTTACGAGCTTTAAATCTTTGAAAAGTTCCTCCGCCGTTGATACAACTTCTCGCAGCTTATGCCAAAAATCGTGCCCGTGTTTCGCGAGCAAAGAGCTGTGCAAAGAGCGAAAGAATTACGGGCACTGAAAAATTCATCGTTCGTCGGACAAGTTTGAACGGTTCCAAGTTTCTTAGTAAGGAGAATATAAATAATTGATAACGGCGATAACGAGATATGGAACCAGGGCAAAATCGAGACGCGACGCTGCAAATCGAATCACCGATGTATTATTAATTTCCGTTTGTTTTCCAGAATACGATTAGCAAATCGTAGATATTTCCAATGCGATGTACAAATCATGGCTTATTAAACAACTTGGCTGCATATTGCGATATCTTGATGATAAAAATAAACAAAAATTATCTTAAGAATGACTGACAAATTAAAGGCTTTGTTCCAGAGACGATCCTTTTAGAAAGTTTCGAGCGTTAACGAGCCGAAAGTTTTTGCGGTCATTGAGAACACGATAACCGGATATTACTTGCCAGCCATCACCCAGCACGAATTAAGTGTTTTCTGTGTCAGCCTGATAACGACGACGCGAAACACGAATACGGAAGAGCTTCCGTCGTCAGTGTACACGTTCTTTCTATTTGACCAGCCATGATTCGGTTTTACCAATCGCTTTAAAATCACGAGCTTTCTATACTGAAACTATTATCGAATGTTCAAATTTCCTGAATGCAGTTGAATTTCCCATCCTTTTAATCGACTCAGCGAATTTAAAGGTCGAAGTTATTTCAAATGTAATTTGTGGAACTTACCGATGAAATGAAGATGTATTTCCAGGAAAATGCCCGCAAGAATCAGCAGCGTTCTCATGGTGATAATTAATCTGGTACGTCGTTATTTCAGACGTTCATCGTAGATGCCTGTAACAGAAGGAAAGACAGGGTGAAACTCTATTTCGAACTTCTCGTAAAACGAAATGTAATTTTTTAAGAGTAAGTTTCAATTACGTAATTGAAGCGTTATGTTTTCGATAGGTTGATCCACGCGATATCGATGCAACATCGACGGGAATAAAAATCGAGAAACGTATCTTCGCGGCAGATCGAATAGCGTAGGTGAATTGGTGGCGTAAAAATAAGATGGTTCTTGTTCCCTGACACACGACCTTCTCTGCAATCGATATAGCTTTAAGTAGGGGGCTATGACCCTTAGACCTTCCTCATTCAACTCCAACCTTTCGCTATAAGTGGCCCACCTTTCTCAAGTATTTTCGACAAGAGAAAGGAGAACGGAAAAATGGATCACAAAAGCTCACGGACAAAAGATTCCGAACATGCTTCGCGTGTTCCGCGATGCATCGAGTTTCAAATATTTCTCTTACCCGCAACGTTTGCTGTAACTTCGAACCGTTTCGATTCCCTTTCGAACTTACCTTCTGACGGGATCAACTTGGACCATTTGTCTCTTAATTGCGAAGTAAAATCGATTCAATGCCCCCGAGTGTCCACTCGTACTACGTCATGGAATATTGTCGGCCTCCGTAAATGGGTAAAATATACACGGAATAAAGTAGAGCTTGCAATAATAAAATTGTAATGTCGGGAACATTCCGTTATCCGGCCGCAAAGGGTTAATATATTCCTTTGAAACGATCGAATCGATACGACGAGAATTTACGATTCCCTTTCACCCTGACATTTTCTCGATATTTCATAGCGCGTTGTAAAGATTCGTATAATGCACGGTTAATCGTTAATTTATCGTTTTTCGTTAGCCTCGATGTAAAAACGTAACCGCGTTTTATCGCGAAAATTTAATCGTCGCGGCAAAAAGGGCAGAAAATTCATTGCGACGAATAGCTGATGCAACAGCTCGTTGAAGTAGTTTCGAGAAGCGCAACGCTAACGCGTTGTACACGTTCATCGAGTTAACGCGAAATTAATTGTACAAGCGTTCCTGCTAACGCACGCACGCATAGTCAACAGATCTACAAAGACTCGTTACATTTCCATGTGACAAAAAAACTGAACGAACAGTATTCGCAGGTGCGCGGCTGCATCGGAATTCGACCTCGATTTATCACCTATGTCAGGCACGTTCAACCTTCGGTTTATATCGAGTTTTCGTTTGGTTCTCGATTTTGTCCTACACCCGAAAAGCTTTTTTTTTATCCTGCGACGTTCATTTTCTTCTTTTTCCCCGTGACGAACGTTCGAAAGTTACAGCCGCGTCGAATTTCATCGGTTTACGCGACGGCTAAACAGATTTTTAATGGCGAATATCCTTTCTAGCGGGAATACTCGATGGCTCGTCCGATAAAATAACACCGTGACTAAAGGAAAAATAACAAAATATTGCCGGTTTATCCGCTGTTGCATCATGGCTGTATTTGTTTTTTAACGAAACTGTGTTCCTCTTTCAATTTGTTTACACGTTCGTTGGTTCGAACTTTTCTAAACCATGGACGCAATATTCCCCGAGATTTTTCTGTCGCGTGTAACGTACGAATGAATGAAAATTTATTTTTCTGCACGAATTAATGAAGTAATTATGTCCCCACGGCGAATCGATAAGCATTCCAAATAACGTTTCGCCTCTGGAAAAGCAGCATCGCCCAATTCCGCCGCGAATCGATAAACTAGGTAGTCGCGATGTAATTCATTTTCAGCTAAAATTCGCTGTATACAGCTCACAATGGGTTCGCCCATCAACCGTAGTGGACTGCAAAATGGAACGGGAGGAAGGAACGTGGTCCATGGTAATGATTCGAGTCATACGGTTTCATGGTGATAGCCAGCGAGCTTATTTACATACTGATACGAGCATCGTCGCGAAAGTTTGTGTAGTCAGCGAGGTATCCTTGCAGAATACTCTCGAGCTTAAATTGTGCGTGTACAAAATATGCGAAACGAGAGGTGGGATGATAACGAATGTCAGGAAGGCGCGTGAGGCGAGGGTCTGGATTACGGTGTAAAGATATAAAGCCAATTTCAGGTTAAACAAGTGCACCCCTCCCTTCTTTAGTCTTCCGCCATAGCTTAATACTCGGTTTATTCCCAGAATTTAAATAACATACATATTTATACTTGTATCGAGTATTAAATCAGATTCGTGCTTCCGTAAAATTGATCTTACATTTTTTTATAATCGCGTAACAAAATCGCGGGAAATAACAAGAGACGCGTTAGCATTAGGTAACAGTCCTCTAAATGAATACATGGCTATAGGAGAGCCGGTTTAGCCGGAATACACGGTGTTCCTTTGTTAACCAACGACTGCTTATTTGCCAGCTACCTTCGTGCACACTCTGGAACTTGGACCACGTAAATGAAACAAGTTCACTCGAAGGTAAACAGGCAACCCCGGTCGGCCATTTTCATCCGACTGACTGACGACCGCGAATTCTATTCCGAGCTTGTTGCGAACATCGAAACTCGTATGTTAATGCTTATTTGGGTAGCGACATTTCCATCCTCTTTACGACGGCGCGGAAAGCGTTCAACTATGAGTAGAACAGTTTATACAACGAGTTGTAACATTATTTGGCTCGCGTGAAACTGTGCAGTCGTGTGATTACTCTTCGGAAAGTATCGTGTCACGGACTGCACAGAGGAACGGTGCCGATCGCGTGGATACGCGATTGCGATCGATTATTAAAAGCTTTTCGAATTCGCTTTTGTTCGTATCGTGGCAACGGAGTATGGTCGTGCAAAAAGACGATTACGGCCGGCATCAAAATGTGTACCTATCGTAGAAAGTGCTCCATAGAAATCGATGTGGGCCGGTAAAATAGTCTGAAATTTTATTGTTAATTTCAACGGGTTGAAGAGTCTGTCAGTGACAAGGGCACATTGTGGTAGATGCAAAGTGACGTTTGAGCACTAGAACCAATAGCGAGCATAACCTATACGGTAACACACGGGAAATTAGGTTACGTTTCAAACTGCATTTGCGTAGAGAGGACTTTTACTCGCAAAGATTGCATCGTAAAGTCCAATCGTGTTATAAATCTCGCGCAACAATTGTTTGTACGGAAAGTACGCTGATAAACATTGACATACGGCAAAACATTTCGCAGAAATACTGTTCACACAAATTTCATTCCCGTCGTAAACGTATCGTCAGGAACGTTTAATATTTTGCGTCGCGATTTTTACGTTTGCATACATAACGTAAATAAATGCATAAATGTTAAAGGTTTCGACTAACATTCGAAACAAGTGCAAAGCGAAAATTGAATTAAATAACGCTTGTGCGTCGCATGCGGAAAAATATGGAAATAAAATTGTAGTTTTCCTCGAAAATCACCGAATTTGTCCTCTTTTTGTAGCACCGAGTTACAAGTGTCGATCGATCTACCGATTAATCTGTTGAAACCTTTGGAGCTACCGTCATCGGTTAGGTGGGATTACCTTAATCTCTTGTCCACCCCCAAACGAAGATCCGTATAGTTTTTGTGCGGTTTCCGTGCATTGACAGTATGTTCGCGCTATAGTTACCAAGCTCCGCGTCTTCTTTTACGCGGTACCTTTCATCCAGAAATTCTCTCAACCATATTTCCCACGGAACTTTTCTGGAGTAGAACCTCACGCGCGTCAGACACGGAGAGGACACTCTTGAAGACTGGGGAATTTATAAATTCCAAAACATTACGATTAGACCAAATTCTGGTTCAGTCTCTACAGCTGTAAATTTCAGCCGACGTAATAAGCACTAATGAGTTTTTAGTAAGTTTATGTTCAGAGTACCAATTGAATCGGCAATCACCCAACATTTAAAGTCGGTATTACCCCGGCTAACGCGTTTTCACTGTAAATGTCTTCCTAATAAGAAACACTATAAGATGCTAATTTCCTAAGAAAATTGCAGTCCTTATGTGCCCGGTGCTAGAAACTATTTTCTCGTTTTCTGCTCTCTTATTTTCTGAAATGTTTTCTCAGAAAATACAGCGGTTTCGCGGAACGGTCGAATACGCAACAATGGCGCGGAAAATAAAGGAAACGAGTCACTTTGGTCGACAGTGGTGCGCAGTAAATCAGAAGCGTGTCTTTTAATCGAAATAGACCCACGAAGGTAAAGTATGTAACTGGCCAACCGTTAATCAAGAGTTTATCGATGGTAAGCGAACGAACTAAGTAAACCTGACGGAAAAGACCATTAATCCCTACTTGATGAACTCTCTAGTCACTTTTCGCGACTTTTGAATTGGAGAACTTTCTGTCCGGCTCGTCTTTCGTGATTAAACGGACTTCGAATCAAAGACTTTATTTCTGTCTTATTTGTTCGTCCATTTGGTCGAGTTGCCGCGAACAATCGCAAGCGCGTGATATTCGACCGAATTGCATAAATAGAACGGTTGGAGCTGTTTCGAACGTAACTGGATCACCGAGTTTCTTAATTCGGGAAAGTGTAGAAAATTCAATTACGATTTAAATTCTTTCGCCAGTTCTGAAACTCCAAGACAGATTTCTCGATAGCCGATGAATCGAAACTGGAACGAGGCATGGAATAATCATGAACTCATAAAACCGATTAATCCGCGGACATTGTCCTACTTAAAAATTTAGGTTAATCCTCGTATTCTAAGGTACAGAAAACTTTTCGATGAAAAACGCGTTACCTTGTAAGATTTTCTCTTTTAATAAACATCAGACTTCTATCATCCTTCAGAATTGCCAAGTTTTCCGAAAAATGTTGCTTGTATTTTTGTTTGGTTACGAGTCATGCTCAACGTATTCAGCTTCGGTCTGGAACTAAGATTAGAAGATAAATAATCGTGTTATTACTCCGGTTTAGATGCACGAATTAACCCAGAAAATCAAGCAGCGGACCAACGACGAAATTGAAACGATCGTAACTCCAGAGGAAGCAATTTCTTCGCAATCGTTCGTTCTATTCTTCGGTAAGCACATAGCGTTGCGACCACTAGAGTCCCGCTGCATTGCCTTCCTTTACATCCGACCAACGTTCAAAAGAATATTCGTCTTCCTGTATACGAGAACGACCGGTCGTCTACGTAGAATTCCCTTTGCCATAAGAGACTCGTGCACCGAGGAATTTGTTTCCAACTGCGCGCAGAACCGCAACACAATGAGAACGATCGCAGATATCGGTCAAGCTATTTGAAACAGGGAAAACTTTGCGACTTTCTCGTAGCCAACGCGAAACAACGATTTGCCGATTTCACAGCCGAATTTTCCACGAATCATTAAGTTATCGATCGAGTAGTCGAATGGGGCAAAACTCGCACTTTGTACCTTTGAAATCGCTTTATTAAATCAGGTTGTTGAAAATAAGCGTTCCAAGGATCAACTAAATCTGCGGAAAATTATCGAGTATCGTATTTTTACCGTGTTATTGAGCTACCGCTGTGTGAACGCATTAGCCTACTTTCGAAGTTTAAGTAAAATTTAATGTCAGAACTCGCGGTCACGGGAATTGTTGCTCCGTATGCAAATCTTTTCCGTGAAATTACAGCGTGGACGGATCCCCCTAGACACTCCTCGCTTAAACGAGCCTCGAAAAACCCTGTAATCGACTTAAAGGATTGAATGAATTAAATTAAACGATTTAATTAGCGCGGAATGAGTGTATTTTAAACAGGCACTTTCTCATTTCGGGATAAATGTAAAACCACGATGCGAGGTCGCGAATTCAAACGAGAATATTTTGATAGTGAATATTTTGAATATCTACCTGCTATTCAGGGCTTTCCCTTTTATCCGGATTCTTTGGGAAACGGTTTGTTCTCATCCTTTTCGAAAATGAAAACGTGCCGACGACGTGGGATGTTTGCGATACGCGAATGGAATTCGTGCGAACGATAATCCAACGCGAGACTTCCTGGCTCCTACGACTCCGGAAACACGACTCAGTGGTATACGTCGAAACGTCTCGTACGTCGACGCGTGTAGGAAATGAGAGCTGCCGTAACTTCCGTTTCAATGACAAAAATCCTTCGAAATGCTTGAAGAGTTGCGAGCGAAATACCAAACAGAAATCTTTCGATTTATTAGCTTAATTTTCTAAAACATGTATACCTGGGTCATGCGGGGCTTCCGATCAAAATTTTCACATTTTCAAACTTTTAAATTTCGAACACAACCGAGTTTACGGCGGATGATTAATGACGAGTCAGACACACCGACCGATATTTGCAAAACTTTCATCTAATCGTTATACATACCATCATTTTCCGTGGAAGAGAAACACGTGAGCACGTCATTAGCGATATTACGTCCGGAGCTTGTATTCCCGTCCGTTGGGACCTGTTCGCGAAAAATGTTGCGGGAATTTTCTAGGAGATCTGCCAATTACGCGAAAGTTGACATGTTGACAACAGATGGAACATCGCAATCGAATCATCGTGTTTAGAAAATAGCCAAGTTAATTTACGACGTTAAAAGTATTAAAAGTGTCTCATTATTCGTGTTATAAATACAGCAAACTTAAATGTCGTTTAAGATTACTCTTACCACTTGTTCGTTAAGTTTAAAGGAACTACGATCGATGTCCCAGCCGAGCAAGGCCGTCTCCCGTTTCAAAATCCGAAGCTAACTAGCTCGATAAAATTACACGTTTCGTCGTTGTCGTTATTTTACAACGGTTTTTCTTCTCGGAAGTAACGTTCCAATTAACTGTACGATTCATCGTGCCCGTTTCGCGTATATCTGCACGACAAAAGTTAGTCATCGAGTTTGAATCTTTTCTCCCATCGTATCTGGTTATAAATCCGGGAAACAGGAAGCGTTGCTCGTAAGAGATTCTACCAAAGGAAGTAATTTAATTTTCATCGCGTCCGAAGCGGAGCGTATAACGTAGCCGAAATCCAGACGCTGCTGTACCGCGTTCCAAACAGTTTCGCCAAGTTAAATCCTGCACTCGATTCGCTTTGAGAACAGCGGTGAATCGCGAAATAAGTAAATTTCTGGAATAACGTTAACCGTTATCCGTCGGATCGAGAGCCGGGTTAACCGGCCGGGTGGGGGACGTAAGCAAAGGGGTTCGTTTTAATAAGGTGCAAGGGGGATAAATTTAAGCGGCGACGAGTTTACACGAGAGGCCAGGTACACACGACGCGCCAGCCTAATGAAATTCATCCGTACGACGGATTCTGCTTTATGACATCGTAAAATTGTTATTAACAGATACGACTTTACACATAACGGCGACACCTGCGAGAAACTCCATTGGGAGCCATCTTCGCATACCATTAAAACGAACCCCTCGTCTTTGCCCATTACGAACCGACCGTTCAACACGTCGTGGCAATGCTGCAAACTCGACACCTACCTCGCTGTTGCATTCGCTTCGGTTTAACTTGTACCAGTTAAATTAACGAAACTGCCGGTTACTTAGTACCGCACGAAACCACTTGCTATTTTGTTCAATTGAAGCGTGTAAAATGCAGATATTATTACCAACACCCTAATGGAGTCCTATTAATTATACTCATTGTCAGAGGTTCCACATTTATTTACACTAAACGCAATATTGTACCGAAAATATAATTGATCGCAAAAGTCCTGAAATACTAACAGAACCGAGATTTCCATAGCGATTTCATTTTTGACCTGTGCCGAACTCGTAAAGTTTACGGTAACTGTTTCATTACAGATGTTGTAACGTTGAATTTACGTTACTCTTGATATTTCAACGAATCGCGCATAACTGCACCACGATGCAACAATACATTAGCAACCACTTCTATAATATCTGAAACTAGCTGAAAACACAATCAGAGTCTATGCATCGCAATGCGCTGCCGTCCTATTTCCCAGCTGAATTTCATTACCGCATACAATTGGCTACTTAAAGTTTAGACGCGCTAAAATCGGGTCGTGCTTTGGCCACGTTCGGGCGTACTGTCCGTCGGAGTAGTCCATGACACACTCCCACTCGCGATTCGATAGCTATCTGTGCTCGAAGGAGAAACTGTGATCGCGTGATTTTCGTGATGGCGATCGTCCCGATGCAAGCGAACGCACTTAAGATCATGCGATCCACGATCGTACATGCACTCGAGCGCAATATAAAGTTACCTTTGACAGAGGCTTATATCAAAAACCTCCCGCAATTTGCCTCGGGTTGTGACTCCGAAGCCAGGGAAAAAATTCAAGGAATTTTGACAGTTAAAATATTCCGTTCGAGGGAAAGCTTGCACACGATTACACGTCGATGCAGCGTTGACGGTCTCGCTCGATTTTTACGAGCGCAAAACAGCGGTCCGCCGTAAAATTGCTCGCCTCGACTAATTTCTTTTGTAGGAGGAAACAGCGGCGAACAAAAGAAGAACGTAACGAGTCGTGGTCGTTTTTCTGACCGTGTGGCTACGCGGTTCTATTGCGCCGATCTAATTTCTCGTCGGCTCGTTATGAGCCGCGCGCGCGCACTTGTTACTTACGGCAAATTTACATTTCAAAACCGGCGGCTCGAGCAAATGCGGATGGAAATTGACGTTGCGCTGCCTAGAGCCGATTGAACTTCCCTGCGAGGCCGGAATTATCACGGTCAACGGTTGCCGACTTATTTTCGTTGCCCATCGAGCTCATTTAACCAGCAATTTACCTATCGTTTCGGTATGCTCTTGTGATCAGGCTTAAACTACCCCCGATGATAAACGGATCACTCGTTTGTGGGCAGTAGAAGAGTAAGGAACAGGGGTAAAGCACAGAAAAGATGTTAAAGAGCCCCCGGGGAAAGTCTAAAGAGGAAACTAGGTTATACGAGTTGGAACCCACTTCCGAAAACGGTATTTTTCGCGACTTGCGCGCAATACATTATTTTTGAACATCCCAAAGGTCCAACGCGAAGTTAGGACTTTAGAACCGAAAGAAGATTCCGATATCCAAGATTTAATAGTATATACCAAGGTTGTGACATACGATGTGCAAACCACCCTTGAACGTTCGATCGAGATTTAATCGAGTTCGGTGACCTTTGTCCATCGTAATCGACCAAAAGCATCCTGTTCAAAATCCTCGATAATTCAATGATCGCAGGATTCAATGGCGAGCTCTGTTCGCCATCGAGAATAAATCATCGCCGTTGGGTGACTTTATCGCCTTGGCGGAGGAGGCTTCGTGGCCGGTTAATCGGGTGGTCGGCGCGCGATCGGTATAGCGATTCCGCGACAGGATGCGTCCGGGTCCGGACGTCTGGATAGGAGAATACCACGGACGTACAAGCGGCAATGAAAGGACCGACGTGTTTTATTGCTTGGCTGATACGCGAAAATAGAGGACCGTGGAGGATCGCGGGCTCGCACAATAGACCGGTCTCCTCTGGCGTTATTAATCATCGTTTCCTCGGCAGTGCTCCACGCGCCGAGCCAAACTGAGCGTTTCGTACGCACGATCGAACCACTTGGTCACGAGCGTGCAAATCAATCGACGGGAACGTTTCGTCAGAATGAAACGTCTTTTCATCCCGCTCGTTCGCCCATATATTTTTTCTCCAATCGCGTTCTTTATTTTCCATTAAAGCGAGCGACGTCGAGAATTCGAAGTATACGGGAGAAAGAATTCGCAGCCTCGGGTTTCAAGATTCCGAGTTAAATATAATACCCGGGTGATTAATGGTCCGCGCGTGTCCCGTCGAATATTGGTCTTTGATTAATCGAACTATGAAATTACTTCGCACCTTTAGAGGCAGCTCGATAAAGATCACCGAACGGAAGAGATACGTCTTTTTACGAGGAGGTCGAGCTATATTTTCGCGACACGATCGTCTCATAAGTTCCGAATGTCTCGAGCAAATTACATTTTTTTTTCTCCTTTCTCTATCACCGACCCCAACGTATGTTACAGATTCAGCTGGAATCTTCGGCCTCTATACATTTTCCTTTTTTTCCCTTCCTCTCGTCGCCTTCTCTCGCCCGGCCCATTACGTCGGGCTATCGAAAAAACGATCTGCCAGCATTCACGATTCCAAGACGGATCCTCTCGCAGAACTCGAAGCGAAACGAGCAAGAATCGGAATTCTTATTACCGTTCGTTTCCTTACCTTCCGTTATATCTCCGCCGTTCAAACGCGATAAAGTATTCCGTCGAATTTCATGCTTCCGGCCGGTTATAAATTCGAACGCGGTCGGCCTGGAAGCACGTTTCTCCGTTCGATTCGACTCTGACGTTTTAATAGCATTCCAGCGTGTACGCGTTAACTCGCCCGTTAAATAGTGCCGTACGCCGCTATGAATACGAAGAAATCTCGGAATCTTTCCTAAAACCTTTTAACCCTAACGCAAACTTGCTTTATCAGAATTTCGAACTTTCCTTATCGTTTCGACGATGGGTTCATTACGCAGCGAACTTTAAATTTTCAATTACCTCGGACGATAATGAGCTGCACGAACATATTCTCGAAACCCGATTTCATCGAAGCTCGTTAATTATCGTAGGAACTCACGAAAAATAGGATAACAGGATTCTTCTCGTTATTTGATATCACATATTTTTCTAGCGTAGATGTATGAGTACAGATAATATTAATTAGAACTTGTACCCAGGCATTTTCCAATATTCTAAAGCCGGTATTTCCTCTAATTTTTCTTGCAGTTTTTTCGTCGACGTATCGTGCATTTAGCAGTAGAAGGCGTCTGTAAATCAATATTACTCGGTAAGATGGAAATATTCTGTTTGACTGATGGAAAGATCGAGTGCATCGAGATTGAACGAAAGGAATTTTAAGGAGAAAGGAGATTACGTCAGGATAATATCACGTTGCTCTGGCGTATGATGGCCTCGGGGGAACACGATGGAGATACGAAACGATGTCCCGTATAAGCAAAATTCATAGGGCTAGTAGGTGTTAGTCGAATCACGAAAAGACGCAGAAACTTCACCCCTGAGAATGAAGAACCCCTTGAATTATGTCGTGCGAAGCACTTAACTGAAGTCACGGTCTAATAACTAGATGGAATCGCTCCGGATTCTAGGGTTTCTCGACGAGATCGCATTCACTGTTTTCAACCATCACCGTATCGGTTCGATTCGTGAAACTAATTCGCCGAATTAATTGCACGCGGTAGCGGAGAACGTCTTACCAGCGAATTAAATGCCGATTCGAGTTTCCACACAGGGGCCATGAATTTCAATCGTAATCCGGAGATTCGATCTTGCAGAGAACACGCAATTGGCGGAGCGTGAACGAGAGCGTCGATTTTATGGAATTTAATCAAATTTCGCTGAAACGTAAATAAACCTTCTTTGAAGTGCTTCTAATGAATAACGAGGCACCCGATCCGTCCTTACAATTTATAAGTCCCGAATGGAAATCAAATCAAAGTCGAACATTATTTATCCCGTTGCTTCGCGTATGTAAAATACACTCGTGGAATGTCAATCTCAAAGTTGTTGAGATGCATAAAGTTGGAACTCGATTTGCCACAAAAGCGCGACGAAATCCGAGATGATCGTACAGCGAAATCGAACCGAAATCGATCGACAAAGGTAAGAATGCTAGATCCTCCGAGGCGTTCTATGGAAACCTTGCCATTTGTCACGGCATAAGCCACGGGATTCCGAACTGCGTGTCTCGCAAGATCTCAACGTGCAGGTGAAATCAAGCCGAACCGGATTACTCGAACGTTATGGTCCTTTTGCGTTAATCCTTCGGAGACTCGCCCCGTTGGATTAATAGATGTACTATTACAATAGACCGTGCAAAGCGATCTTAAGCGACATTCAATTAAATCTAATCTTTCTTGTGACCAGCCATAATCGAGCTACGATCAACAGTCTCTTAGGGTACACTGATCGTGACGCACCGATCATAAACGTTTGCAACACTGTTGATCTATCTTTCATTTTATTCGCTAATCCTTCAACATGCCGGCAAACAGTTTTTATTTCGTTAGCTTTTGCAGTTTTAACTCGTTAAAACTTACCCATTTTATGTATGTATAAGCCAGGTAGAATCTTTATACAAGGAATCCCTTCAACGATCCGACTTTAAACGAAATTCCGAGAAATATTCGATACTGCAATTTATTCTACGTTCTACCCACGGTTTTTGCAAACTTTAATTTACCTTTTTGCTCCTGAATACTAGAATCGTAGCAAAGGTATATTTCAAACCGCGTTCGACTTTGAGAATTACGACTTTGAGAACGACGGCGGATACGGTAAAAATAAGCACAAAATCCGGCGTCCGATCGATCTGCTTCGTTAGAAATCGGAACCGTGCAATATTTTAAATCACTTATTCTTCCGTCAAGGCCGTTATCCACCCCTTTTGAACCACGCTAACGAACGACGGTTGCTTTCCTCTACGTGCAAAACCAAATGAACGGTTTCTTGTGCACGACCGATTAAAACTCTATTTTTCGTTCAATTTTCGTGCGATTTTACCTCGGGTTTCCTGGTCGTTTCCACCATTCAAGCGTGATCGAGCGAAACGTGTTGAATCGTGTCGCGTTCCAAGTACAGGAAAGACGTACAAACCACAAATTCTATGCAACGCTTCCCTCTCGAAACACTCGCAACGTGTATCGAACTCGGGTGTTCGTTTAATCGTTCGGTCGGTATCACCGATTCGGTCGATTTAAGTTGTGGTCGCATCTTCGATGCAGGCTCGTGACGTTTCGACGTCGCTCCGATCGAAAGTTGCACCCATGTCTGATCGAAAACCGAAATTTCCAATCCGTCTACGATTTAATTGCGATGGGCTCGGCTCTATTAATCAACACGTAACACGGCCAAGCGGATCGAACGCGAACTTTCGTGAGGCAATCTCGGCGCTGCCAGTAAATCAAAAGAATCGACACGCTCGCGCAGACTTTCCAGCTGTACGCGTTCACCTATAGCGGCAATTGCTTAACGGCTCACCGGAGGAAACCGCGATAACCTGGATTTAATTGAAATTAGTTGCGATCATCGATCCGGCCTACTCTTTCTCTCTCCGTGTCCACGGGGCCGGACTTCGGCGCGAAACGCTGCGACGCAAATCAGCCAGAAAATTCGAGCACGTTGCGTTTGAAAAATGCATCCTCCTTTGCCAGCGTATCATTCGTCCCTGCACTCGTTTGATCTCGGCCGACGAATCATTTTCCTCGGGTATGCGACTGTTGCCGAAGCTATTGCGTTACCAGGCTTAAGGGATCAAAGCAAGGGAAAAGGGAATAGGATATGAAGAACGAGTCCGAACGTCTTCCACGTTGCCTTACGTATTCTGTCTGTGAATCAAGCAAGATTCGACAAAACACCCGCTCGTATTTCACTCCGAGCCCTCCCGAACTTCTCAGCGCGTTGCGACGTCACGAACAAGTCAACGAACAAGTAACCAGATCTATAACTCGGTTGAATCAATGGCTTTCACGTTTTAAACGTTGCTCAAATTTTGAGAGCTAAACCTCTGCAAGCGTTGAGAAGAGCAAACTTTGAAATTTAAGTGCAGAAATTTTATATTTAAGTAATTGAACCCACGTTTGTTCAAATAGCAGCCATCTTCGTTTTCGCTCGATTCGTTCGTCATACATGAGTTCCCGAGTATGTATAATCGTAGTTTCGTTAATCACAGAGCAGGTATTAGAATCGTCGAAAGCAACGTATGCAGCTCGTAGCTCCTCTGTACAGAATAAACTTTATCATTCGAATCTGGGTTGGTTCGTCGAGTAATTTCCTTGTTTTGCCTACGCATCGCGGCGTGTACTTATTCAGCGAGGAAATAGGAACGCGTACAAAGCTCGTTAAGTACACGCTCGACGGTATAACAATAGTAGTACCTAGCGCTTCGAATAATATTGAAACTACGTTTATTTCGCGAATAACGCCTTAAACGCGTGTGCACGGTTTTGATAAACACGTCCGCCTGATACCTCGTTCAATTAGAAAATTTTACCGGTGTCGCGAGGTGATCGTCGTTCGGTTAACCA
This sequence comes from Megachile willughbiella, assembly GCA_945859595.2. NCBI lineage: Eukaryota > Metazoa > Arthropoda > Insecta > Hymenoptera > Megachilidae > Megachile > Megachile willughbiella. The sequence continues at coordinate 10,607,380 of OX243807.1, forward strand.
GCCCTGGTACGCGCCGCTCAAATTTCGACGACGCCCTTTAGTAATACCATAAAGCCAATTCCCGATGCTGACGCGAACGATCGCTGCCGAAATCGTCAGCTCACCCTAGCGAAATTTCGTTCCTCGTAATACCCTATTAAACGCATGCTATGTCCCGCGTCATAAAGCCGGCGATAAAAAAAAGGAGAAAAGAATCGAAATTAGCTGGCACATCTGTCGATTCGGGGGTGTCTTTCCCGGCGACGTATCGTCCAATCGGCGTGTAATCTGTTTAGGTTTGCTCATTTGACACGCGTGACTAACCGCAGTTCGACGCGGGTCGTCTTTCGCCACCCTCCACGGAGCAGCGCGACAGGGAATCCCTTATGAACGCGGCAGATGCGTTCCACGGATCATCCCCTAAGTACACGGAATCTCGTCTTGCATATTTTATTCGACTCCGAGTCCTCCCACGGACGGAGTTTGTCTTCGAGGGGACCCAGTCGCACGTTCCTCCTCTAACTAGTTTACACGGGTCAAACGACGACGAGAAAAACACCCCACTGTCATTTACGGTGGCGAATATAAAAATCAAAATTACTGCTCACGGAATATATTGCCTGGAGAGTATCACCGCTCCTGTACTTAAATCCGCCATTGCGTCCGCCCCTACGTTATGGAATATGTATAACGTCTCGACTCGTCTAGTGTCTTGAATTTGTAATTATTTTAAGCCATGTTCACTCGACATACCCATGGTTACAAGTTTTTTAAGGGGAGTTTGGTGAGGTTGACTCATCGTTTTAAACCCCGGCGATTTCACCGACCCTTGTTCGTTCGTGGAAGATGCTAATTTTCATTTTTTATTCCTCCCAGCTAGCATAAGCCGCGCAAAGCCGATCGGCTTACCGCCGCGTGTCCATCGTTTAACCGACAGGCAGATCAAGCGTCCGTGATTCTGCGTGTTTCACTACTCGAGACTATTCTCTTAGCTTGCGCTAGTTAACTGAAATCGCCCAAGCGGTAAAGTATTCGATGAAGATGCAAAATAAGTGGAGTCGACGCAGTTATACGCCGAGATTTCCGAGTACGCAGCCACGCGAACAGGATTGCTCGCGAAGGTTCACTGGATCGCTTGTTTTCAGTCGAGAACAAGATTAAAAGTGCGGGAAGTTCGCGCGAAAATTTTACCATCGGCAGGACTGATATTAGAAGTCTGCGGTGAACCGTTTCAAACAAGGCCGAACAAATTCCCCGCGGCTTCGAAGGCAAACTGAAGATACTCGGGAATTTTTAACAACGCGTCAAGCTTTCGCGAACGCGTGAAAGGTCTTATGAAACTATTGGAAATACCAATTACCGCGGGTTTTTTGTATATTCCTTTTTGCTCGATCATTTTACATGCCAATTTATTCCATGAATTTAGAGGGGACCTCGTTCTATCGCCGACGTAACTATCGCACGTTTTCGAAAGTTTGCTCTCGAGTTTCCAGCGTGCTCGCGATCCCCTGGTGCGTGTAACGTCGCGAAAACGAAATATTCTTACAGGTCTCCTATCGATCTTTCAACGTGGTTACCCGTAATGGTGGCTTTAAAGCCAGAAACCCGGCGTATTCGTATCGCGACGGCGGTACGACATAAAAGATCGATCAAACGGGCCACGGAAAGATCGAATGATGGAAAAAGAAGAAACGACGTTAGTTTCGTCTGTTTCCCGAGAAATCGAAAGGACGAATGTTCCATCAGATTTCGGGTAACCGTGGGTGTTTCGTTCTCCGCGTTCGCGTAAAAAAGGGGATAACGTATCGAAGGAAAGGGAGAAAAGAAACGCGCGGAATTATATGATCGAATGGAGGGATCCGTTCGAGTGTAAAAATGCGATAGATTTCGTATCGAGGATCCTCCGTTTCGTGGATGTACCCTTTGGCTTGGTTAATCATTACCAACAATCGTAATTTAATTTTTTTCTTCTGGGGAGAGCAAAACCAATTATGGTCCTGTATCTTGGGGACAGAAGACAGCTTTTCCCTCCGGAGGCAGGATAAACCTTTCCTGCTTTTCCGGGTATCGTATAGCTACGAGGTACTCTGAGAAAATGATTTTCGCGAAAACGGAATCGTGTGCGTAATTGCCGTGACGTTTCGCGGCTTCGGTCTATCGAACCGAGAGTGGAACGAACGACGAATCAACGTCGAATAAAGTCACTTTCGATGAGGTTTCCTGGATACTAAAAGACATAAGCCTGATATATTTAGCGGGATCCGATAAGTCTTCTCGTTCGGTTTCGAGACAAGGGTTGTACATATGTAGGCGTAGGGTGGCACGAAGGGTTGCTTTCCCGTTGGGAACAGCAACGTCTGACCGTTTGATTACCCACGGTATACCCTCGAGCCAGTAATTACCAGTCGGACGCTATACTCGTCACGCCATCTGCCTTCTTTCAGGTCGCCTCGCCTTTGGCAAACATTTCAAAGACACGACCCGTTTTTGCGTTCGGCGTGGACCCGAACGTTAACTTCCCTTTTAGTGGCAACCCCCTTTCTCGCGCGAAATCACGAAGAAATCTGAAGTAACGATCGAGTTATAAGAACATCTTGTGGACACGAAGAAATACGAGAACCCGGCTCGTCGTTTCGAGTATCTTCGGCGCTAGATTCCCGAGGGTGAATCATCGATGGTTGGAGCACTTCGAGACCTACTGGTGCTTGAGTTTCTTCCACGGTAGAACGCGAAGAGGCGAATGAATGAAGAGGAAATCTGAGATTCGTTCAGGCGTCTACCAGAAAGTAACCGGGTAAACGGGCTTCTGCGAATCGGGTTAAGGTTGCCATCTTGTCGCCGCGCTTAAAAGGAGAAAAGCGTTGCCCGCCGGCTCGCGTATCAGTTCCTTTATATTCCCAACATCGACGTGCATCGGCCATATCTCGAATATCGGCGAATATTTCGTCCCAGATTAAACGAATCCCGCAAATCAGTTCTGCGTAACTTCGATTTAACGAGTCCTCTGTCTTTGTAAGGAACAATGGTTCTCATTAAAAACGATACTTTTTGCCCCGCGAAAATTGTACGACTCGAAAAAATTCAATGTATCGCAAAGAGAATTTTAGCTCGTTACTGTTTTATGACCAATTAAACCTGACATATTTTCGACAGTTCGTGGAAAAAGTTCGTTCGTATTTCACCGGTTAATACTTCAGAACCATACGTAATTTCGTTGGAATAAGTAATTATTAACGAGAGCTTTACAGGCATTTTACTGAAACGTCAAAGATAAGTCGTCAAAAGCAGGATAAATAAACTCATGGTTGGTCGAGAGCAAGCTAGGAAAATAATTACGAAACAAAGGGTTTATGCATGGCGGGTTTATTTTTTTGCCAGGACCGTGAACAAGTTTTGCGTTTATTTTTTGAACCGCGTACCTCGAATTCTTGTACACGGTTAATGTTAAAACCTTTCGCTCGGCCTTTCCCCGTTTATGTGCCGCTTGCACGATGCCAACGTAACGAAAAAGAGATCATCGTAAATAACGCGTGTAATAATATTTAAACGGCACGAAGCAGGAGAAGATTATTACATCTGGGTCATTCGCGTATCACACGGAAGATTACTCGCGTAACGATGTCGAGGACGAGCTGTCGCCAGGTCAATAGACGTCGAGTTTCGTGCATTAAAATTGAGAGCTTAATTAGCGACTGCGCGAATAGTCAGGCCAGAAAACATCGTGGTCTCGACGCGTTTTTATTCGGTTAAGTGCACTTTGAACTATTCACCTTTATCACCGCGTTACCTTGGTTGACCCGCTCGGGTCAGCCAAGAACGGAGTCAAATTTTCGAGACCATGAAATTTCACGCGTGAAAAACGAAATTTGAACCGGGCGAAACTGGCTCGCGAAAAAACATTGTTCGAGTACAGTTCGTGTAACTCTGAAGATTCAAAGTTCGATTCGCAAACCGCGGAACTGCAACTTCGTGAATCGAACCAACGTGGATTTCAGTGACCGCGTTAATGCTGCGAATCCCGCGTAAAGCTGTATTTAACGAGCAAGATTACGACTAATGCACAGGATAAGGGTTGTAGAGGATTCGGTCACAAAATTAAATAACCGGTGCAGTAATGGGACGAAGGTAGTCGTGTACGCGGAAGCGACAGTGTGGATGTCGGTGTCGTGTAACGGCGTTGCTCTGTCTTTGAATAATTAAGCTTCGTCGGCTAGCGCGGTAGGCCAAGAATATACAGGTCAATCGTATCCGTCGAAAGCTCGACTTTATCAAAGATACATGACCTATTCGCGACCCGTTGAATTAGACACCGTGGCCGAATGACATTCGAGGTTTTCCCGTTCGTTGACAAGTTTTTCCCCGGCAAGTCACAGCTTCTTTTCGACTCCTGCCCTTTTACCTTTTGTTCTTTTTATTTATACTCCTTTCCGTTCTTGTCGTTTCCCTTTGTCTCACCGCGTTTGTTCGATTCCTTTATCCTGTTCCCTCTTTTTCGTTTCTCTTTTGTATCCTCTCCCATTAGGATCGTTACGCGATAGCTTCTGTAAGCTTTCATTACCTTTTGTCCTGTCTAAGAACAGCCGTTAATCTGAAATCCACAGTTCGTTAGTCGGACGCAACTTTCTCCTAATTATCAAAGAGCAATCTGGAAGAAACACGGGACCGCGACTGATGTAATTACGGTCACGGAAACTAATTCGCAGTGTCCCGCGTTTCATCGTCGGGACGATTTAATCTCGGCCTTGTTTGTCCGATCTATTATCGAATCGCGTATATCTTTCGCAAGGAAATTCCTGACGCGACCAACGGTCAAATAACTTATCCGTGCCGACGGAAAGCCGGTAATTTATATGACAAACGAAACGGTACATTATACCGTTAAATGCAACATGCTATCGTACGTCGAACCAATTACCTTTGACGCGATTATGCCAACCCACGATGACTAGCACGCTTATAATAAATGCCGAAGTAGCATATAATCCGATAATTTACGCGAAATTAATGCATCGTGCACAGCTCGATAAATTACATCGTTGATTTATCGCGAAATAAAATTTCAGCTTTGTTTCGCAAATTCGTATATATAATTTTTGCGAATTCGTTATCTCCTTTTTCGCGAACGCGTATTAATTTCGCCGATCCGTTATTCTCAATGCCTTCGTATCTGAAATATAAATAAAGGACATCGCGTTTCATAAAGCGCGTCGCTAATTGCCACGCGATATGTACGGCACGAAACGTATCCTTCGTACATCGCGTTTCTAATGTATTATTGTGGGTTAATTGATTTGAATTTGCATACATATTGAAACACACTCCCGGATACGGTATCAACTCTTCTTCTATCTATGACCCAGTTCGTGGCTTGACCCGATCTCGGTGCTCTTACGATATTATTACAGAGCTTAGCCGACGCATTCTCATACTTTTCCATTAGCCGAGATTTCTCTGTCAGCCTCGTATCCGAACGCTATTACCGCATGATATAAAAAGTAAAACGCGGAAACAATGGTTATACCGGCATGCTAGTACGCGCGGAACGAAGTCTAAAGTTCGCCTGATTATTCCAATTTGCCGGCATATTTCTTCGTACACGCGTCCACACGTACACGCGTATCCGCGCTTTCAGAAAACCACCGCGGCATCTGCGTCCAATTACACGACCAACCGAATATCCACGGAACCGGATAAAACACGGTCACCTATCAGAAACACCGTAATTCCGTGTACGTCCGGCGAATTTTCGCGGAAAACACCCGACGATATCGCGTATTTCGTTGTATCCACGAAATAGCAGTGCGAAGGGAGAAAATCCGTGGGAAAAATCAGCGTCGAACCGATCGAACATACGTTCGTACGCGAAAGAACGAATGACCGAGTCGAAACGTTATCATGCTGCAATTTTTACGAGCTCATCGCGTCTCCGCGCACGAATTTACCGATTCGAGAAAGAAAAATTGATAACTTTCTGGAACGTGTCGATTTCTTTTGTTCGTCGACACTGGGCGAACGGTTAAATGGAAAGGCAATTAACAAAGTGATCAAATGCAGCGCGGAACAATCTACGTAACGCCCTAATCGTAATCAAAGTAATTAATTACCTATTATCGGGCATTTATGCTCTTGCAGGATCCCGCCAATACCGATCACCAGATATCGTTTACATCGTCCTCTCCCTCCTTCTCTTTGTCCCTTTTGCCGAAGCGTGCAGCCTTCGCCAAGTTATCTACGTATTATATTAAATTCAATTTGCTCGTAGTCGCGTTCCAGCATCCCGAACGATTATCATCGGTGGCCGATAATAATGCGGGATTAGCAGTTATTAAAGGACCTAGCTATATTCGCTGTTCGATTCACGCGGTATTCGCAAATTCGCTTCACCGATAATGGACATCATTACTTAATTGACAACTCCATTTACGTTCGATTCCCCGCGGACCAATCGGGACAATCGAAACGCAGTCTTTTCGACGAAAGATGCCGACACGAAAAAACGACCAAAAAGTCGGTCGGAAAACAGAGTCGAAAATTCAGCCGTGATCGATCGTTTTCAAGCTATCCAGCAGCGATCAGCCGGCGTAATCTCCTCTTTAGCTATTGTGCGAGAAAACAGTCGCCGTCCGGCTACGTGCGATTCTTCGGAACGTCCCGTATTTCGAAATAACCAGGCCGTTCGATCGATTCACGGCAATTGCCGAAATTACGTTTCACGAATGAAAATGAATCGCCGACTGGGCCGTCGTGTGTTCGCAATATTCAAAATCTTGGTCGTCGGCTTTTTGTTGCGCAACAACGCACCGCTATCAACCCCTCAGGAGCATTCGTCCCCCATTTGTTTTTCCCTCTCTCCCTTTCTCTCGATACGAGTCACGCACCGGCCAACAATTGCTATGATTCCCGCGAAATTACAACGTAAGTGTCCCTCCTGACGTTTCACTATAATTCCGACGTCAAGATTCGCGAGATTACGGTATTTATCGAGCGGCCCGAATAAAATTGAACGTTGCCGAAAAGCACAGCTGTAAGCTCGCGCTAAACGCTCCGATTTCAATTAAATCGAGTTAAACGCGTTGAAAACGCGGCTGGTTCCATTGAAACGGGAACGGAGACACGCGATAGTCGCTGATAATCGACGTCCGCGTTGACGAGTGCGAAATGAACAACAATTATCTCTCGGTGCTCCGTTAATTTTCCCTTCAACGGGACAGCATCGCCTGTCCATATTTTCCGCGATGAAACGAGAAATTTACTGAACAATTTCACTAATTTTTCATTCTTAAACCGGAGAGCGACGGAAGCGGCAGGCAATTTGATTCCGTCGTCAAAGAAATCCTCTCGACGCGCGAATTTACAAAATATCAGCTTGTTCTGCGAGGAGGATAGCAGAAAATTTGCAGAAAATCGAAACCTAATTCGAGGCAATTGCGCCGGAATCAGGTTACAAATTCGTGCATCGATAGCTCACGCAACAGCCTATAGGTTTCATGATCCAGTAATTTCATAGATAAACAGGAAACGTAAAATTTTAGTAATTAGTTTCAATATATGCTCACCGTTACGTAACGCATTCACACGAATTAAATTCGTTAGCTCGCGCAAATAAACGCGTTACACCGAAGAACATGCCATTACGTACATAATATATGTAACCCTGCACTGCTATTACGTTAGATTGCAGGTATCGCGATTTGATTTAAACTCCATTCGTATGGGGCCTCTCATTATCGGATTCCCGTCGATTCGTCGAATAATCAACCTGACGCGCATCGATGGACCGATCGTTGCGTTTCATGCGAGTGTCATCGAATTTTCTCCGGAACGTACCTTGGCTGTTCGTGGTCCTAAGATCCTACAGTCCTATGGGAATCGAAGTAACGCGCACTTTTTCGCGTCGTTCCCTGCAATGACGATAACACGTTGCAGTACTCTCGAGGCGGTGGCTTCCGGTCTGCTCGTATCACAGCACTGCCGCGTCCCGTGCGACGAGCAAACTCGATCCTCGATCGAACCAAGAAAATCGCACGAGCACCTTCGTCCACTCGCGAACGATCACTTCGATCCCCACCATAGAACGATCTTCGGGGTCCGTGAGACACCAGTTCAGAGACCGCCAGGTTTTGCCGCGAAACTCCTCGATCTGTCCGCTCCGGGTCCCATCTTAACGTAGCGTCGCTCTCGCAGGATCACTTTCGCAGACACGGCGAAAGCACCGGGAAACGTGAGATTAACGGATCGAAACTTTGCTGGGACGCGCGTGCAGCGTCGATCGGTTTCGCGCGCGATGACGAAAGGCACCGAAGAGAACGATCGGTCGTGCACGGTATCTCGAAAAGCACCCGAAGGTGCCGCATTCGAGGAATACGCGCGAAATCGAAAGCAAAAGCGAGAAGATACGCGTACAAGACGAGCGATCGCGACGCGCGAGCGACGCGTCGTGTTGTTGGCAAGCGACTAACCCCCTGACGGCCTCCTGCACCCCCGGACGCCGCGCATGCCCCCTACCTTAAAGAACTCGCCCACCCCTCTTCTCTGTACCACCCCAAAACCACGGTGACTTCATCTTTTTTGACGAGAAGCCTGCGAGACCCCTCTTTTATCTTCCCTCCTGCTCCTCCTCTATTCTTTCGTCTATCCGTCAGTCTTCCTTCCTTCCTTCCTTCCTTCCTCTCGTCTCTTTTCCGCTCTCCACCATTTCCCTCGTCTTTTTCTCTTCGCGTTTTATTGGCCGTTTTACGCGCGACAATGAACGACACGAGCGTCAAAATTTCTTTCCGATCGCCGTAATATTCCGCCGGTGAGGAGCCGTTGTTTTGATCGAAAAATAGCGGCCAGCGGGAGAAAAATAAAATCTCAAAGTCGATAGAAATGGCCAACAGCCGTAAGTACTTCGGCTACGCTTCACCGTGTACGCGATTGCTTCAACAGGTACAAATGACGACGACGTTGCTCGACAACATATTGCGCTTTTTCATCCGAAACACCTTTGTGCCGCGTGTCCAATTCACGTTACAAATTATTCTCGCTTTCTTTGCAAACCGCATTTTGAAATATTCACCGAGGACGTTGCTCGTTTATAACGGAACACGCGCACCGCTGTTCCTCCGCTGAAAGTAGACACGAATGGATCTTCAGCTTTTTTATCAAAAATTATGTTACCATTATACTTCGCATTGTTAATCCTGCATCGTTTATAAAAATAAAGTGCTTTTTTCCTCATTTTTATATTTCGGAAACAATTTAATCCAATATATCTTGTAACAAGTGAAATAATTTTGCATCCAGCGAACAAGTACCACTGATTTCGACATCTTTGTCATCATGCAAAAAAGATAAACGATACATTTTTTAGACGAAAAGGACATTATAAATTGAGTCTGCCATCTCTACAAATTTGATACAATTCAGTGTTGCAGTAAATAGGAATTTAATAGTGTACGTAGAATTTTACCAAACATTTGTCGTCGGAGCGAAAGATCAGACTTTATAAGGAAAAATCAAACTGGCGAGCCATAATACCACCTCTTTCTCTGCGGATAACAATAGCAAAAGCTGTCTGTGAAGAGGTTCGTGAAACGAAAGAAGCGTACAAACAACCTGAATCCGTAGAAACGCGGACCGTATAAGCAACGTTCCGTCCCTCCTTCGAACGGTCTCCTATGAACAAAGTAATCGCCTTTTTATTGCTGGCTTAACATTCGTCGTGCTATCAAACGCAGAAATCTTTCATCGTACAGCTATTTTTGGCGTTGGCTCTAAACCGATATATCAGTAAAAGTAGTCGGTGGCAGCATTTTTATATTTCTCGCGTTGATTTCGATCCGCGAAATAAGCGGGCAGAGGTTTAAAGAAAAACGAGAAACATTAATTCGTGAAGTTTATTAAAGGAGTGTCTCGTTGAATCAGAGACGAAGGAATAACCGACGGGACAAAAGAAACCACGGATACTTATTTAGACATCTTTTTCTTCGTTACTCGCGAAGGAGCTATTGATTTACCCAGTGCGGGTGCCCGCTTTTTCTCGCGCCTTCGTTTCCGTCTCCCGGCTCCTGTCCGCTTTGAGAGCTTCCATAATTTTTCACCCCGGTACGATAACAATGCCATTCGTTAAATCACTCTTTACATAGAAGCCTTTCCATTGTATTTTTTACTCTTTATCGTGCTCCGACGAGCCTTGTATTTAATGATCGTCTCGCGTCTTCAACGTCGCGCGTCCTGCCGAAATAAATCTCGCGCAACAGCAGCTTTTTCGAGCTCGCAGATATCGGCCCGCGATACGATTCTCTAATTTCCCGTCAGATTCGAACGGGACGGAGGAGAGGTAGGATAATCAATTCGATCGGGTCGACGAATTTTCATTGTAACGAACGAGGAAAGGGGACGCGCTCTGACGAGGAAAACTTTTCAATCTCTTCGCGTGCCCTCGCCGAGGATAAGAGGATCTTGTAAGGCGAACGATTTTACTCGGTTCCTGCCTCTTCCGGCCTTCTCCCGGGGGAGATTCGGTCGGTGTCGCAGCAGAGTAAAGAGGGTAAATCAGCCCACGGCACTCGCCTTAACGAGAGTAAACGCGCTCGTTCGCCAAATCCAGCACCGAAGTAGCTACCGTAGACCATTCCCGGCCCGAATACGAGAAGAAAAGGCTTCGAACGCGTTCGCGATCGTGCCGGCAGCTATATCACACCCTGCTAAAGTTCAGCCAACCCCCTCAGGAAAAACCGTGCAAGTTCGGAGTTGCTTCTTCGCGAAAGTTTGGGAACCGGTGAGTGGTGGGACGGCGCGAATAGAGAAAAAAAAAACAATCTTTTACAGCAGCCCTGCGTCGGGAATGTAAACCAAACGTTTTCCTTTCGCTCCAGTTATCGCGTTGCCGAGCACTGTTTTCGCATATACATCGCCTCCTCCTTTTGTTTCCGTTCTCCTCAAACTGCAAATATCCACTTGCGTATTCTTCGAGAAGTCTCACGCGTTCCTGCATCGAGATAATAACGCGACTTTTAACGCGCCTGCCTCGGAGTCTCGCGTGAAACCGTAGGCGCAACTTTTCCTTCGCAGCCATCAATTGTGTTCTCGTTAACCGCCGCTCTAACCTCAGCCTTAATAACTTGCCGTGCTATTCGAACTATCTCGACGCAAAACACTTGATTTTCTCGTTAACGGGTTAATTTAAATGCCGCGTTGCGAATCTCGTCGAACTTCAACCACGAAAACGGCTGGCTTTGTAACCCGTGACGAAAATACCTGCTGTTCTTTTCGTTTTACGTAGCGCGTCGCTACGCTTTTTAAAAACACCTGAAAAAACTTTATCCAATTTCCTTGTTGACTTTTAATTAACTTTCCCTACCTCTTTCTCTCTCTCGTGCTCTTCCGACGCGATCACTTCCGAGTGTTTTCCGAGTTGCGACCAAATAAAACCAGCTGCGTTACGAACCAATTACATTTTAATTTCGGTGCAATTAGCGTTCGCCGTGTTCTCGGTTTAATATTCGTGGCACACGCGTTGCGTGTTTCCCTCGGAAATCAAGATGTCGCGAACGTCTTCGATAGCGTGTAATTGCGCGAATCGAGAAGTCGGGGTCGTGTATCGGGGATTATTCAAATTCCTCGGGGACTCGACGGCCATTGTAGTGTCTCGCGGTTACGATCTTCCGCGAGTTTCAGCAGGACGGAATTGCAACTACTCGACTCGAAGGCTTAATACGAAACGCGGAGTTTCGCTTGATGTATTTCGAATCAGAACGCTCTGCGAGCATCGTCAGATTTGTTTCCTTTCTCTCGGCGAACTTATCCGGCGACTGCGAAATTTCGCGCTGAAAATGTACTTGAATTGGTTTCTCGGCGCTTCGATACCGTATAGTTAAACCGGTTCGTCGCAAATTACAAGGACGCTTTGAGTCGCTAATGAATTTCCTGCCGCGAGACGACGCGACGCGCGTTTGCACCTTCGTTACCGGATCTCGCGAACGCCTAAACGCTCGGCGGGGACGACAACCGAATTACTCGATGACTCGTTACGATACCCGTGAAAGACTAGCCGGCTAACAGAGGCAACATCGATTATGTTTTCCGCGAGAAACGCCGGCAGGCGAAAATCGAAGGGGAAACCGCGTTCGAACGTTCCCTAGGGAGAGTTTGCGACGAGGGTCGAGATGTCTGGAGAACGCGGACCCACGAATTTCGACACCGGCGAATTACGCCAACCATTTGCGTTCCTCGCATTGTCACGGGGTTAACGCGAGACGTCTGGGCTCTCCTCGTCGCTACCCTCGACTTTGGATTACAATGGTAGTTGCTCGATTTGTTCGTAGAGGAGGGCTTTGCTACGACCACTCTCTCGATCGCGTTTGTACTCGTATTTATCCCGCTGCTTAAAGTAACGTTGCAAAATCGCTTCGGCGCGTAATTGCGTTTCGTCGACGGGAAACCAACGTGCTCGGAATGCGTTCGGGAATTCGCAGGACCATCGATCGAAACGGTTTAACAAACGCTTCCAGCACGATATCCGGTGGAGAGAAAACGGTAACCTTCGTAAAAGTACGTAGTTTCTCGCGTCGTGGCCAGGAGAGAACGGGCTCGTTATAAAACGAGAGAGAATCGTCGGAAGAAAAATCATTCGACGGCGAAGAAAATACGCCAAGTGTAACAAAGCTTTGTCAGGGTTCCCGACTGAAAAGAGCTAAGATCCCGCAGATACGATCTCGTTTTCGTATTCAGAAGCCATCGATGAAAAATTCCATCTGCTTAACTTTGATCGATCTTTCACGGCGTGTCGTCAAATGGAAGCCATTCTTTATAGTGGCCATGTCTTTGTATCAAAGTGGAACGTAGGTGATCGGTTCCCGATCGAACGATCTCGTCGCGTACGCGTTTGATATTCCTGCGTCACATCCGTTTCGCCGCCGCGGAGGACAGAGGCGATTCTCCGTGAATCGTATACCGTACAAAATGCTTTGATTCCCCGAAACTCTCGGCGATAAAGGAAGAATTATTTGTTTCTTCGTCGGGCAAGGAACGTTAGAGGTTTTTTCGAAAGTACCGCGGTATATCGTTTGGAAATACGATCGAGTCATCCTAATCCGTGCAGCCCCTGACTGGAGATTGCGTGGAACTCGGAGATTGGTTAATAGCGAGACCGGGAGGCTGGCTAGGGAATATTTATGTGTTCCAGAGGGGTGGCCAAGGGGTAACCGAGAGATAGCCAGAGACAAAAATAGCCGGACACCGCGACGAGCTAGACATCGTAAACACAAATTTATTAACGGGCCGGCAGCCGGAAAAACGAGCCCGCTCGAGACACGCCGGGGTGATTTTTCAGTTTATCAGGATTAAGAGCCTTGGCCTCCGGAATCACTCGACCGTAGCTTCTCGCGGAAAATTAGCGAAACGACTTCACCGACACCGTTTCACCTGCTGGCAGCCGGTATTAAAACGTGTCGAGCACGTAATTCATTTAAAAGGAATCGTCGTTGCTCTTATAAACGACGTCCTGATTAATCTCGGCCGTCCAGAGTGACGGTACCAAATCATAAACCTCTCTCCGAGTGCAAGATTTCATTTTCGCTAAAACGCCCCGTACGGGAATTCTGAAATTCTCCGATATCTCCGTCGAGGTATCTTTACAAAACTTTCACAGTCTCGTTTCATAAATTATCGACGTCCAATCTATAAACTCGTTTACTACCTAACGAGTTTCGTTTACTTTGAACCTCTTCCGACCGCTCAAAATTGTTCCAAAATGTAATCGAAGTTGCTTTAAAACCTCGTTAGTGAACGCGAATCTAAGCATTCATGAATAAAATACGATTTACGATCAATGGACCTGCCAGTAACTTCAGTCAGGTTTTGTAACAATGGTTCTGAAAGACGCTTTTTCAAACGATAAAAAGTGCAAAAGTTGTTTAAGCATGAGATGGTTATCGATATCGTGGTATCGTTTCCAAAATGTTTCGATAACACCCTAACTCGGTGTACGGCATAACATTATAGTTCGTACATTAATGTTGATGCAGGCTATGAAGCGGAAAGCTCGCTAAAATACACAGCGTCAACGTGTACGTGTCCAGGATCGTTTCGATAGACATTTCCCTGCAACAACGTTAGTTTTCGCAGCATGCAGCAAAGTTTCGACGAAGCGTAACACCGTGCGTTGTTTGCTGTTCGAGACTTTCTTACGACGTTGAGTCGATGATCGATGAAACGCTGGCTGAAATCGACGTTCAAACGTATCGGTTCTAGACTTCAATTCTAGCGTTTCGAGGGAAACGTTTACGGTCTTCGCGCGAGCCTTTGCTTTCCACGAACGTAAAGTTCCCGGCTAACCTTGCTCGTATTCAGTTCATTATCGTGGCGATAAATTATTTTCTCCGTCTAGAAGAAAGAGACTTCAAAGGCATAACTTGCGACGGCCTTGTTTCTATGAACGTCGACGTCACGCGGTGGCTCGAACCCTATAATCATGCTATCCATGATTCCACGATCTTCAGCGTTCTATACACTGCGAAAGTTTGTCATTTATAACGCTCGAATAACACGCATAACTACGTCGAATTATCGATGGGTTAGTCTGATGGGTATCACGAGTGCACCGAGTATCCGAGATTCAAACAATTTAAAATTCTATAGAAACTATGTATGATCGTTTGCAGAATTTCTGTAGTTAGAGCCATATAACAAGACTGTATCGCGCCGGCACAATTCGCGAATCCACGAGAATTTTCGGCAAGAAATTCCAAGTGAATTTGAGAGAACGGTATAGCGGAAGGTTTCGTATGGCATTGCGAACCAAACGGGTCTTAGGAGACGCGCGTTTGCGTAAATCGTCAACTATTCCGCGTCTCTCGCACCGGCACGAGGACAATCGTCGCCGCGTTTGTCTGCGTGAAAGCGTGTGGTTCCGTGAAGCACGACCGTAGAATCACGAGGGGACATATCAGACCGTGGAATTCCCCCTTGGAACTCGAGCAGACGCGGGTACCGCCTCTAATTTCATCCGCTTGCAAAATAATAGCTCGAACTACCGCCAACCAGAGGGTGTTTTGCGTTTGCGCGTTTAGCTGAATATTATCGGTGGCCATTCGCGTCATTAAAATTTTTGTTCAAAGTGGACCTGGTCCAGCTTTAATAACAGCGTGAAACATTAAAAAACAAGTGATTTTTTTAAAATTTACCTATCGATCGTTATCTCCTGGGAACAGCATTTGAGCTTTTCTTTCTCTGACTCGTTCCGTAATTAACGAATTTCCGAAACAGTCTTATTAAAATAAAGACATCTGACCATTGTTCTATCTTACAACGCAGTTCTGTGTCTTTTGACTTCAGAATCACGATTTCCCATGTATATTCGACGTCCGCGGCAGTGGAAATTTCCCTGAAAATACAACCGGCGAAGGGGTGTCTATTAGTACCCAGCTAGAAATTATTCTCGCGAAACAACGTCGCAAAGTCATTAACATGTTTGAACAATAAGCGAACTCATTAAACACGAAATAACGAACGAACGAAATTACGTAAAAAAGAAAAAAAAAAATAAAGGAAAATGGTACGAAAACTTTTAACTCGCTGTAACTCGAGTTGCCGGCCCGGGGCGAAGTTATAATTAAAAACGCGACGAAAATGAAGCGGTAATTAAAAGGAAGTGGCTACGAAATCGAGATAAATGAGTTCACGGTCGACGATTACCTTCCCTGTCGATCGTGAACTTTACGCGTTCACGTCGATCCGAAATAAAAAACGTGCGAACCGGCCGAAACGGGCAACGAAGGTGTCGTTTAGACAGTTTCGTGTCCCGCGGATCGTTTTATCATATTTTGTGACGCGAAATTACCGATCGAACAGTGCACGCAGGGGAACGCAGACTCGCTTACAGATCGGCTTTGTGCCAGCGCAATTATTAATCCAGCCATTAACGGAGATTAAATAAATCACGAGAGGCGTTTGTCAAGCGCGTATTATTGGTTCGACGTGTACGTACACGCGTCCCAACAAGAAATTGCATATTCCCGGACCATTATCCGCGACTGATAAAAATTGCGGGAAAAACAAACGGGACGTTGCATAGGCTCGTATCAAGTTGCATTGGTAACGGAGTTGGATCAGCCTCCTCTTGGCGGGTTGGAACAAAATCCGTTTGGGATTTGAATAATTTTTGTCCCTTATCGTGCGACCGGCAGGAAACGAGGTCACCGCTAGTTTCGCCGGAAGGCAATAAATTATACTTGGAAATATCGAGCAGCTTCGCATCGAGAGCTATGCTCTACGTAACAAGCGGGCAACTTTCGAATTTCGAACCGGAGAGTAATTCCGGCAAGGATTAACAAGAGTTAATAGTTCTAGCTTCGAATTTTCAACCCGCCTATATATTTCACTGCCGTTGTATCTTTCTATCTATAGTACCGTTAACGTTTGTTAATTAAGCGAATCCTCCGAGCAAACATATTTCTTCGCTGTGGACAAAATTTCCAAAATTCGAAACATCGTTTGATTTATTTGGGTAACTACTGCCTCTAAATTCAGTATACTTCTGCAAATTTTTCGAACCTCTGGATTCGACAACTGAGACTTAGAAACTTTGCATGTCTCGGAAGATAGACACAATTCTATAATGGATCCGTGATGCCATTCTCTTGCTGCCCACACGCGTATTTTGCTTAATGATTAATTCAGAGCTGCAGCGAAAGTTCTATTTGTCTTGTCAGTCTCGCTGGTTAGAACAGCGGAATACTCGTATTCGATCTTTACTCGCTTAAGCGGCTTCGACGTTACCAGTATGTAACGATGGAACTATATGAATTTAATCGAGTATGCGGGTACAAGGGATTTTCGAGGCTGTCTACCAGGACGCAAAGGGTCGACATTTTAATCAAGCTCGCTTACTTGCACGTCTAATTAATCAGAATGTTACTACTTTCCTCTACTTTAGTTTCTCGGTTTGTGACCCTCGAAGAAAAATTTGCGGAACGTAATAAAAGCGATGGGTGAAATCCATCACAAATTCTAAGTTTGTAAAAAGCAATAATAATACGACGCTTTTCATGCACGGGAAAATTCAGCAAATGAAGTTCCAGTTTAGTAAGCCGTCTCTCCACGTATCGTTAAAACGAATTTGCTGTGATTTTTATTTTTACCCCTTTGCGCGTCGTTGCTTTCCTTTTTTCTCCGGTCTCTCCCGTTCCGCGGTCAACTATCAAGATCGTGCCACGATCCTGGTTTACCGTTAACTACGGAAAAGACGTTTTTTACATGTCCGTAACGACGTATTAGTGACTGCGTCATACGACTTCTCTCGAAACGTGTCCTCTCGCGGTTCACCGTTCTTTCCGGCACAGCTGCAATTGCAAAAATTCGAGAATAAAAAAAGATTTTCATATCGGTCCCGCGCATGTGACGGCGTTACTGTAACTTTGCTGGTACACGAGCCACAGCTCGGAACGTAAACGCGATTATGGCCTCGATTTCGAGCGCCGTCGTCGAAAGTTTTCTCGATTCGCTTTATTCGTACCAGCGGAGTCATTAACTAAGGAAATGTCGGAAACAGGCTTGCTTCGAATACCAGTTCTTCCGGTTACAACCGCCATAATTGTTCGCCTGTTTCTCGGAAGCTGCATGACCCTATTTGTCTTTTGCCATGCGAACTGCGTTCAGGAACGGGCCATTATTGTGCGGGGTGTGCGATCCACCATTTTTCCAATAATCGTACAATAAAACGTTTGCAACAAAACCTCTGCTTGGATACAGGCAGCAGTTTTCAAGAATTTCTACTCTGGGATGTCATCGTATGAAAACTTTTCAATCTTCCAGAAATATTAACAAACATCTTTAAAATGACAATCCATTTCAGACTTACACAAAGAAGGTTTTGTCACTTTCTAACACATCAGCGTTTAGTCACATAGTTACAATCTTAAGTGCATCCTAACCTAAACTTACGACAGTTGAGAACGCTTGAGGAAGGTTGAACAGCTAACGCAGAATTGCGAAATAAATTAACTAGCAGCAGAAAGAAAAGAAGTTTGGAAACGACGAAGCGAGGTTAAAAAAGAGAAAAATAATCCGTGATTATATAATGCGTCGCAGATATAGGTTAAAAATAATTGGCCACTCGAGATGACGCGGTTCCGCCACACCATTGACGTGATTCATTAACAAATTGAGAAAGAGAAAAACAAGGCCCTTGTAGCGTAAATATGTCAAGAATGGGTGCGGTATCTGCCGATCTGGATGCTAATTGATTTATCCTGAACGTAATTACGTTCCATAATTAGGTACGCTGTATAGCGAGCAGGACCTCGATCAGTAGCAATTTGCTTTTCCGATAAGAGCGCGACGTGATTGGCCCGTGCCGCCTCTCTATTTCTGACCATCAGCTAAATTAAGGCTACCACGTAAATCCACGGCTCTTTGTGAGCGAGAAAACCTGGACAGGCGAGATGTTCGGCTTTGTATTAACGGGAACACCTTGGATACAATATCAAGGTACGAGTTTAAGCTGAATAAAATATGCGAAAAAATGGAACGAAAAGTAGCTCCGATAGAAATGTCAGCTAATCCACTATCCGTGTCATATCGTTATTGTTCAGGGATTTCGACCCTCTTTCGAACACGTTCGAAATTTCCACCAATACCGTGTTACCATTAATCAACGCGGGTCGGTCGATTCTACTTTAAAACGAAAGTTAACTGTGCATTATTTAGAAACAACCAGAAGGTAGCAAAGATCCATGAAAATTATTAAAATTAAATTAGCCTTCTTTCTGCTTCGTACTTTTAATAACTTGTTAAGCTCCCTCGAGAGCTCCGTACGATTTTTTTAACGAACATAATCCTCGCAAGTTGATGGAGGCATAACGATGCTCTTCGCTTAGCTGTTGCGCAGACTTTTGTTACTCGTTTCCCTTCGGCATTAATTTAATTAGGAAAACGAGGCACTTCTCCTTCAAAAAATTAGAACAGCACCGGCGAATATTACAATGGCTCTTCTTTCTTTCGAGAGATCCGTGCTACTTGCACAAAGCAAGAGATTAATCGAACGAAAAGTTTACTCAACTTGTTGATCGGACAAAATGAAAGTTTCTCGAATGACTCGACCTAACGCCATTAGTATGTTAATTCCAGCGGAGTTTAGTTAACCCTGTTCCTTGATGTCCTAACTGGAACACGTTAACATCCCCGGGCCTAAGTGGCTAACATCCCCCACGGTGTTAGTCCACCGTTAGTTCACGTTAAATTGCAATATCGAGTTCGTTCAACCCGCTTATTTTCTGCCGACGATCAACCAGTTAGCTCGTCGTAACTTTTATGGAATATTTTTACGCGTCACGTTTGTGGGCACAATACACGCGAACACATATTTTGCATACAATCCTTTGATTTCTCGAGTTAATGTTTGCACATGCCGCATACAATGGCCTTTCACGTGTTCCATTGTTAAATTTGATTGTACAGGAATTGTGAATGCCACGCCAGAAATAACGTTTCTCAAATTAATATTGCATCGTTCGGCTTAATAACGCACTTCATCAACACCATCGACAACGGGTTACAATTTTTACCGGCACACTGCGTTGAAAAATAACCGAAAAAATAAACTGAACATTTTGTTCCGACATATGCATCGATGTACGTTTTGATTTGATCGCTTCACGAATTGCGGAGAAATCGTGTATACTTGTTCGCTTGATTGTTGCACGTTTTCAAGTTTTCAAGTTTCGTTAACAACGATTCGCTGCCTACGTTGTTAGCCGTACGAAATACACTTACGGTTACATCGTACGTTTTCATAGAATTTTTTAGAACCACTTCCGTACTTTTATGATCGCAGGTCTCCGCGTAAAAAAGACGAAGAGCTTCTCAATAGCCCGCGTCACGCGATACGGAGCTTAACGAGGATTTTCACGTTAGTTCAAAAAACGCTTTTCACGCATCCGCTCGAGCAAGTTCGTGTTTCGCGTTCGTATTCGATGTTCAACGACCGATTTAAACGTTTCGTGCAAATCGATACGTTCAGAATCAATAATTATGACGGTGAAAAGACCTCCCAGAATTGTGCTTCGTTATTTCTTCCAAATTCATCAAACACCGAATGTAATATTCGACATAATTGATGATCCTGTAAACAATTCATTTCGATGTTTTGAAATCGGTCTGTTATCGCAACGCGTCTACGATATCATTAACCATTATAATATCCCACCGGCAATGTTTTCCAATGGACGACCACGAAAATTTCAATTGCCAGTTAATATAAACTTCCCTGGATATTACAGTCCGCATTGATTCGATCTCATTACCTCGTACAGACAACATCAGTAGAATGCTTGGCAGCCAATAATGAGCGTTAATAAATGAAACAAACTTACAACAAACGAGAAATTAATAATACCTTCAAATTGAAACCAACAGTAATTGGAAGTTCGGAAGTTTAACTGCAAACTAGAGTTCACATAATTATTCCACGTTCTTTCGCGCTACCAGTGGACGATCACCGATGGAAACGCTGTCGTGAACCATCTGTGAGTTGTCGTTCGGCTCGTTTACAAGCAGAACTTCCTAACAGCGTGATGCGACAACGGAAATGCCACAGATGCGCCAAGTTTCGCGTAAATTCGCGCAGCGTACACGCGCGTACACGGTTAAACGCGAGAATGCGTGCATATACGCGCGACTAACAGTCACGGTACATCAACCGCCGCTGATATATGTTCCAACATGTACGTCGGATTAACATGGAATCCCCGCGTGCTTTGGAATATTAGCTCGATATAATCATCTTCTTACCGCGTTGTTACGCACTGGAAATTCCAAAGTCAGGTTCCCAATAAGAACAAGATTTCAGTAAAGGTTTACGCGAAAAAATTTCACACAGCTGCTCCGTTTCGAATCACAGCCAAGACTATTTTCTCTCCAGACGAATGTGGACACTAAGGGCTAACATTTTCAGAACTTAATGCACAGAAGACGTTACGAGTTGCAGATGGTTTTTCCGAATTTCGCATGGACTGTCAGTTCTCATTTACCAAATGATTGGTTCGTTTAACGAGCTGGTGATTTACCGGCGCGGCGCGGCTCGTTGAAAATAAATATTTGATCGGAGCGGATCGTTTAGGCGAGCACGTTCGTTAAATTCTGGCAAAGTGGACCGTAGAAACGTATTAGCGGACGGGAATCAAACTTAATCGCGGCATGATGCAGTGTTCGATATTGCTAAACGATTCCACCGAAACTCCGTGAGCACGCGTGTAGTGTCGCTGTTCCTTGATTTGCATCGACGTGACCATTTCTGTCACAGCCGAACAACTCCGCGCAAGCGAATCTAGTTTATGGAAATTCTCGAATCACGCTAGCAAGCTCGCTGGCTTACCAATTACCAAAGGATTTCGATTACAACCTTTAATAACTCCGTCTTAACCAAGGAACATTCCGAAGGAACAGTGAAATCGTGATTCCGACGTTTTAAATCGAGGACATTAGTCACTTTCACAAGAGATAGCTGCTAATATTCAATACGTTTATACCTATGTCGTATTTTGTTAGAAAAGGTCCGGACATTTTCGAAGGGTTGTACACCGAACTCGAGGGCTGGCAAAGTGGTATTTTGCTAGAACCTCTGGTGGAATAGCTAAGTGTCACGGGTACGTCCTTGTAGGGTCTTCCCTTTCAATTTTCCTATGGCACAACCGTTTTGGATTCTGAAATGGCAGTCGCTACGTTAACTTAGTAACATTCTTTAATAATAAATATTGTTTGTGTTCAATTCTCATTCACCCTAAATCATTCCTCATAGTCTCTAGATTTCGAAAGGACTGGAGGCAGATCACCACTGTTTTCGACGTGGAGGAAACTCGCAACGAGATACTCGAGCAGGGAAGCATGACCCTTTTTGTGTTCGTGAACTCGAAACAGTGGCGTTGAAACGGTGTCGCGCGAAAGGCGACAGATGGAGACGAAAATAATTAAAAGTCACGACATCGTGAGTCGAGGGGAGCAAAGGGCGCTCTTGTAAGGATCGGTGCAACGAATTCTTTTCTCCCTGCAGCGAGTTTAAAGGGTAACACACGCGAGACATCTTGCGAGGGGAAGGTCGTGGAGGGTGCGAGTGGAGTCGAATGGAAATCAGTCTAAGCTCTGGAGCCACCTCTAATCTCGACGCTTCCGTTGCCTCGCGCTTCCTGTGCTTATTATTTATGGTGTAATTTGTCGCTTCGGGGCAAACGTCATTCGAGGGAGAAGCTGGGAAACAATAGGGGAGCACCCGAAGGAAGTTTGAAAAAAGAACGCGCTTTTCCAAAGTAGTCAACTGGACATCGCGAAAGTCGTAGGCATTATAGTAAGCGATTCGTGTATCGGATATTCCTTGGAAGTAGCCGCATCGCGACTTCTTCGTTCGCGATTCGCTTACCACGTACCAGATAATGGCAAGTAGCCAAAACAATCGCCGGCCGCTAAATTTCCAGTCAACAAACATTGGACGCAGGCCAACCGCTATCCTACCTTTTGCTATTTGGTCCGTGGAAGACTTTTATTCTAGGACCTTTGCCACCAGCGTCGCCATCGACTCCGTTTCTGTCTCGAGAAAACGTTTCTCGCTCTTGTGAATAAGTAATCCCGTTTTTCGCACGGTCCGGCTCATTGTCGAGCGGCTTCGTTTCTTTTCCACGACAGCCTAATCGCTTTCTTGTCTCTTCGAACGAAAACCTCTTTCAAACGCTGTCGTGTTCCGTTTGCAATTTTAACGCGTTATTTCACAATCTTGGACAAATTCGATGTGCTGAAACGAGTTGTTTCAAAGCGCAGATCAATTTCTGGCTACTGTTGTACTGTCATTTACTGGTCAGGTCACAACTAATCAAAGGGTTAATCGTCTAATAAACGTAAACATAATTATTCTACATTATTATCTACTAAATTAAATTATGAATTTCCAAAGAATTCCATTTGTCAGAATATAATCAATATCCTAAAGTCGATTTTGCTCGTTGGCTTTTCGAAACAAGCCCGTTGGAGGTTCTCTATTTTCGTCGAAACCAATAGGGTTTTCAACGAGAAGTCTGAACGAATCATTGACGAGTGTCAGACATCGTGGTCGGGGTTGAAAAGTGCTCTTAACGAATACGGACAGACAGAGGTATTTGAAATTCTTCGATGTGCTCGAGTTCGATACAAAATTAGCAATACTATCGAATGGAAATTCGAGGACACCATGGAATATTGACAGCATTGACGTCACTGTCGAAAATCTTCGTGATACTCTGTTTCCTGAAATGTCTACTTGTAGTATCGACTTTTACGTTGATTCGAAAATTAAAGCTTGTTGGGCGGAAATCGATAATGTTGCAAATTTCATTCATATTCGGTATGGACGTGCATCTGTTTGGTTGGAATATACCACGGTACTTGAATCGAAGAGCAACATATCGTTACTATGAAAATCCATAAATTCCAAGAATTTACGAAGCTGTACCGTCCGGTTTCGTACCTCGTCCTTTCGCGAATTATTATCCATAAAAGCCGAAACTTCGGCCATTGGTCCGATTTATATCGAAGCTCGAGTACCGTGAACTTGCACCGCACCGTTGGAGAATTACGAGGATCGCGAAATCGGTTGACCTTTTTCATGAATCATTCAAAGAACGAAGCGTATTAAAATTTCATGAAATGATCAAAAGTTAACATCGATTCGTTACATAAAAAAGTGAAATGCTTACGAGTAGTTATGGTCAAAGAGCTTACGAGATTTGAAAAATGTTCAAACGAAATAATTGTTGACCGATCAATGGCCGGAAGTGCGCGCCTGTGTACTCCGCCCTCGTGCTCGGCCCATTACTGGTCCAGAATAGCGAAACGGACAAACGCGCTGGAGAGGATGGAACGAAAAGCGAGTGGAAGTTTGAACGCATCGTAAATTCTCGTGGTTTAAAGTCAAGAAATCGAAAACTACTTCACCACGCCCCATAGATTATACGGGGAAACTGTGAGCGTCCCGAAACCACGATACGACCGGTCGAAACCGTCGGCCATCGTAGAAAAAGAACACGGCCCGTTAAACATTATTGGCGTACATTCCTTTTTCGCGCTTCGCGTGTACTCTATTAAGCGAGACAACAGTTATGTTCGGTAGAGAAGCTGAACTCTAATCGAACCAATAAGAGCTTCATCGCGTCTTTTTTTCACTGACCGTTGCACGATTGACCCGACGGAAAATGAGGAAGCCACTTTTTCCGAGACAGCTATATCTCCCGATCGTACGTGATCCTGCTACTTGCAGTTGCAAGAAGCAACGTACGAGGAATCAGTTTCCAATTGACCCACGGTGTCCTCGTTTGGTCGCTTTAACGGAGTTTGAGTAAAGTTCGGTGGCTCGTCGAAGAGCACCGAGGTATAAATCGTTCCGAAGGTAGATCGGTATCTCGGTTGATTAAAATTTTAAAAGATTTGTCGGCTTCTTTACGGATCAATGACGATGAAAGCCGGTGAAAATTATTCAGTTCCGGAAACTTTTGCATTAGGAGCAAAGCATACAAAATAATAAATGCCCAGATTTTCGGTTTATCATGAACGTACTGTAAGTGTTCAGACTGTAAAGAATAAGGAAGGCACAGGAAACATCTATCGTCCTGTTTCGCGCTATCGCTTCGATCTAAGACAGAAACGGAACGCGGAAGATGGATGGGCACGCGCAGCACACAGCAGGGAAATCGGTAGGATATTTTTGCGAAATATCTATTTCCACCTGTAGAGTACGCTCGGCGAGTCGTTCATCTGCCTACAGCAGAGATCGAGCAACTTTATCGAGATCGTCCATCGAATGTAAAATATTACAACGCGCATAAACTATCGGATCGCGACGGAGAATTCTGATTCCCGTGTAAAATGCAACGAGGTGATTTATTAATCAACGCGAGGACGTTAATCACGGTAAGAATGACGAACGAGGAACCGCGTCATAACATCGTGCTACGTTCCAACCCTTACTGCAGTCGCGATCTAATAGACCCGTTGTACTTCTACAGTTACACGTAACACGAATGGCGAGAAAAACTCTTATCGTGACCAACGTTTATCGTAACTTTCTTTCTGAAATCGGAACGAGTCCAGGGAGTTCGAGTACTGTTGCATCATTTGTTACGTCCCTTGGAAGTGTTAATTAGTTTCAGACTCTCTTTACTATTTACTTCGATTGGACCTTGTAATCTCGACTGTGCTCTTCGACTGACGTAACAGGATCTGAAAAGGTTGTTTCTTCGAACAGTTCTACCATTCTAAATCCTGAATGTTACGGAATTTCTCTAAATGTGGATATTGAACCCAGAGGGTATTTGACATGTACCCGGTGTGTCGATGAAATTGTAAAAGGCAGAAGTGGAAAGATAGGAACACGATCGTATATACAACTGTATTATATTTTCAATCGGAACATCCACGTAACGATACCGTGTCGAACACGGAAGGTATCGCTCGTCAAGTATGCAAAACTTTTCGTCACAGTGACAATTTACAATGGAAATCAGGAGTCGCGAATATCGGCGACGCATCATAGGTCCGTACGGAAGAATCTTTGTCAAAGATTTCTCGGCTCGCCGGATTCGATCATTCGGAATATCCGATGGCCGTGAAGATACGCTCGAAGGATACGCGAAACCGGAACAATCACGTATCCAGCGAAAATTTTCGCAAATATTGGCTTACCGCGTGGCGTATTCACGAATACGATCACTGTACGTTTAATACCTGTTGTCTTTGGAGATCTGAAAATGCTCGAATAGTTCCGGGCTGGGAAAACGAATCGCGATATTCCGAACGGAACGAAATTTAAAGACGAGTCGTTCTCGGATGAAACACGAAATAAGCCGTGGCGGAAAGTCATCGACGGGAAGCGACGAATCTTGTTCCGTTACAGTTCATAAGACACGAAGACACCGTCGCAAGAAATCCGTTGGCTTCCCGTTTCTCTCCAGGAACGACCGGCATAACAGCAACGAAGGAGAGTCGAATGCGCCTTCGGAACGTATTCTATTTCGGAATCTAATTTGATTATATCGAACTCGAGAGTACAGGAAGAGGAGTCTAAAAGGGAAGGATCGTAGCGACTCGTTGCGACAATCTTTAGAACAGAAACAAAAACGAAGACCGGGATCGATAATCAGAGAAGGAAGAATGGAAGATCGTGAACCGCGGTGCATCCGATGCATCGAGTACAAAGGGTATAGAAGGTGTGTCTTACGGAATAAAAGAGAGAGATGCAACCGTAGAAAGAAAAATGCGAAGATTCGAAGAAACATTTCTCCCGTTGAACCAAAGGGGTAAAGTTGGAGAGTCAGCCTCCAACGTTCAGTGTCTCGATAAACAAGTCCGAGAGACAAAAGGGATGGAGAGGTAGAATCGGCGGAACGAGTTTCCGTTTCGAGGTCCATCGTGTACTCAGGCTCTCCGTTGCATTTATTTATCCGTGGCAATCGTAACTCTCACAATTTCCTCCCTCGATGCAACACGAGGGTTACCCAACTCAAACTACAGTTTAGACACCTCAACAGTGTTCCACATCGAGATTACGCCCGCCCTGTTTTTCTTATCTCAAATTTTTCTACGCCCGCAGGTACATTAACCCTTTGCAGTCGACATCATATTTCTCTTGGATCTTATAAATAATTCAAATTGGTTGAATATATTTTCATTTATTTACTGCTTATCATGAAAAATATATTTACTTCGTACTGCGATATACTTTATTGACTCCCTTCTTAATCTACTTTATAAATTAAGGAGTGCAAAGGGTTAAGGTAGAGGATAGCAAATTTCTAAAATACCAGTGTTCCGAAGTTTGTATGCAACACTTTGCTCGTTCTTGCCACTATCTTAACCTCTCTAATTAGCACGACGTTCAAGTAGATTAAACGTACAAGTTGCACGATCCTAAAATCGAGTCAGTCTTTCGTGATCGTACATATTAAATGTGGGGTTTAATAATTATATTAAATTGTCGCATATTCGCGTTTTTGAAAGTCGCTTTGGCAAAGACGGCGCAGAATTACTTTTACAACGGATTTCCGTTCGATTAAACAACGTTTTAATATCCTGCGTGGTACATCGACAACGACGAAATGATCGAATCTACCGTTGCGGAAGCTCGAACAAAACAGGAGCGGTTGTTATTCGTTCGACGGGAAATTAATTGGCGCAACCGGATGACAGGCGGTCGTGAAAATCAACATGCGTCGCGTGAATAACGAGCGGACGGCGTTAAACGAACCAGAAAATGGCAGAACACGCTTTTGGCGCTGGCGTGTCGGTTGTTTACAAGGAGCTGGCTGATCACGGGGCTATTTTCGACGACGATGAGCAGGACGAGGATCAGAATGACGAGAACGACGAAGCGACACGACCGCAACGGATAGACGTACCCTCGGGAAACCGTGCCGCGAAAACGAATCGCGCGTTGACGCAAACGTAATTATCGTCAGGGAGAAGCCGCATCGGCTGGCAGCTGTCGCCCGATCGAATCATGCCATCGCTATTCGTTCGCAAGATTTTCACCTTTTTCCGAGACGTACAAGTGCTCGTAGTCTCGTTGCCCTACATTGTTCCACCCTTAAATGTTTTACGAGCTACGAGACATAATTGGCTGAACTTTCTCCAACGCCGACGAATTTTCGTTCGAGCCTTTGTAGGTATTCGATAATCGGAAAGCGAATATTAACGATCGCGAGTATAATTACGAGGTGGACTGATTTGGAAAGTCACGAAACTTGCTGCCAGCACGTGAGCGCGCTTTTGAATCAAAAGATCCGCCGGATACATTATTTGTACAAAGCGTGTCACAAAGGCCAAACTAATAACAATAATAATGACGGTACGCGCGAACGACTGGATTAATTAAAAACTTTCCACTGATAATCAAAGCGTTAATGAATGTTACAGATTCCTATGGAAACGCAACTTGCCTGGAGCGACGGTATAATTGCGCGGATCGTAATTACACCGTGTAATTTCCTTATCAATATGACAAAGTTCGCCATTGTTTGCCGAATTCGCTTCACCGTATCGAAGTATCGTCAACGCCGACGGATTAGTTGCTTAACTCGACTCGCGTTTAAATTGCGACGTTAATAACGTAATCGATCGTGACCGTTGTGGAGGTAAAAGGAATTCTCGCGTTATATCACGGTTCGCGAAACATGCTCGTTTCGAACGAAAGAACCTTTTGACGTCGAATGAAAATCGAAGGGGTTTCCTCGATATTTAGTGCTCGGCGTCGATCGATTTTGTTTTTCGGAACTGTCTGGATTCTGGCACTGTTATCATTGCCCTTCTCCGCAGCTATTACGTCGATTATTTCGGACGGCTGAACGGACGGAAGCTATCGAATCGATGGCAGCGAATGGATATTGATTTGAATGCTAACTCGACTGTACTCGAACAACCTTCCGCTCTGTCTTGAACGTGTACAGGACACGGGAGAAACAGAGAAAACGTTAGACGGCGAACAATCGTAGATAGATAGTCGAAGAGCAACGAGACGGGAGTTAGAGAAGGGAAATATAGCGAATAGGCAGGGTGAGAGAAAGAGAAACGCGGAGAGCAGAGAGGGAGGGTTAAAAGCGAACGGTCGAGAGTAGAGCGGAGAGAATCGAATGTCTGCAGGGATCCAGGATAGGTACTCGATCGGAATCTATTTACCAGGTACTTAAGTGGACTCGAACTACCGTCCAGGATTAAATTGACCTGCAACCAGTTCGCTACGGCTTCTCGAATCTCGTGCGCTCGCACCGCGTTTCTCGCTTTCGCTCCTCCGCCCTCTCTGTTTTTTACAAGTTTCTCTTATTCGTCTTTCCTACCCGAATTTTCATTTCAATCCGGTTTTTCAACTCGTCGGCGATGAGCTTTCGATTCGTAAGGGTCGCACAGGTATCGATTCCAAGACCAAATCGAGGTGTACATTCAGCAGCGTCGCGAGGCAAATTGTACGAGTTACTTTTATCTTCTCTTGCAGACGATTCAACGACAATTACACAGAACGTTTCACCTCGTATGATCACACGGTTCATAAGGTTCAATTATATTTTGATATATGTAACTTTTGATATATATTGTTTTCAACGATATTTTCTCTGTCGTGTCGTTACAGTAAACAAGCGATATGTTCTCTTGCAGAAAACGATACGAAAGCTTGCTGTTCTGGTTCTTGTTCCCCAATCAATTCAACATTTACCGTAAACGAATGACTCTCGATCGAAGTGATTCCGGTGCAACTGCAAATAGTAGACCAAGGGATCTTGTACATAATTGACCGAGTGCTATTGGATTATCACAGAGCACATTGTCCTAATTATTGACAATGGGGAGAACTTAATGCGTCATTACTCGAACGTGGTTGAACGCGAACTGCATAGACATCATGGGTTGCCGCTGTGCGGACTACAGGGAGTTCGATATAATAACCATTCATGCGAATTACCTCGCCAAGATATCATGACAGAACACCGCCGCAGAAACGAACCAGAGACTTCTCCGCTCGAAGCAATTTTCAATCTGTCCGGTTACGTCGTAATATTAATTTAAATTCTAAATAATTTACGCGGAAAGGCATATTGGTTTCGATGGGGAACGAGATGGATTTCTCGGACCACTTTTCTGCTTTTTAACGAATTTTCCTGAAGCGGGTCGAGCAAAACGGAAGAGAGACGCCAAAGCGGGAAGAAGCGTCTGCCGCCTTCCTACTCGAGGTTGCAGAGATTATGCATTTATGCAACACGGTAGATTAAACGGAGTGCTTAGCTCCTTCCCTTTTTACCTCGCTTTTTCTTCGTGTCTTCTTGTATTCTCGCACCACTTACGTACGCCTGGTAACTAACTCGAGTCGTGTCTCCTCCTTCCCTTCGCTCTTTATTCTCCGCCACTTTATCCGTCTCCCCGTGGCGTCGGCCGTCTCAAGGCAACCACGACGAATTCGCGTCGTTGTAATTGCAGACTCCCTCGTTTCGCGGCTAGTTTAATAGTCCACTGTTTCGTTCGTCTGAGACGAAGCTAACGCGGTAGATAGGCGCGTTTACCGTAACAAATTTCGCTACTTTTTCACCCCTCTTGGCTGTTTTTCAACTCTTTCACCGTCCTTAGGTTAGGTTCAATGACGTCGTTCCGTCTCAAACTCGGCGACAGCGTTACAATTAATAATTAAAAGCGTAAGAATGAACTCTTATGAATAGTAACTCGATGTGAAGTACATCGTAACAATGTCCGTGCAAGAAATTCGGCCCAGATTCGGGAAGAGGATGGAAGTCGACGTTTGTTTACCACGTTCCATCTTAATGGAATTTTTAAAATCGATGGTAATTACCGTTACACAGAAGCCTCGAACGTGAGCTCCGGAAACGTGGCGAAAGCGCCAACACGGTCCCCATAAAGGCGAACGGTTAACGAGAAACTTTGCACGAGTTTGCGGCGCGCCGGGACAAACTTAGATTACATGCATTCTTTCTCTTCGAAGCGTAAAACATTCTTGGAATATTTCGCGATGCAAGCACGTTCCTAGCAAGTAAACCCCGAGGCATTTCGGGTAAATGCATTATACGCTCGCACCTATCCATGTTGCATATACGAAATGGCCAAGGGGAGGATTCGATTTGGCTGCAGGCTCGGCGGAGGAAAGAACATCTCCAGCAAAGTAACTGATAAAGCTATGAATAGAACGGTAAATGATGCTCGAAGTGACTCATTAACCTCTTGCCTTGTAATTTATTCGGTGCGTCAGTCGATATTACAGACAAAGAATGTTGAAATATCAATTTGGTATTATTAACTAAATTATTGAATCGCGTAATAAAAATTCGAGTAAAATTGAACACAAATAAAGTACGAGTGCATCACGAGTGCAAGGGGTTAAGTGGCAACCTCGAAACGTCGATTCGACCAAATTCGTACCTAGAAGAGAGGAAAGTAATGGAAGAGTAGCGGAGTTAAACATGCAAATGCTAATACGAAACGTAATGTCCGTCTTACGTAACCGGTCGTCGGTCATGTGCCGGCGAGTGTCTCGCTGCTCCTCCAGCGCACGTAGAGAACAGGCGATACCAGAGACGATGCAAATTGCAACGTTGCATACATAATGCAGGCATAGTCACGAAACGGCGAAGGTGAACCCGCGATCGCGAGCATCTCGTCAACGATAGGAAAGCAACGGGGAGAAGACATCGGCGGATGGAAGATAAAGGGCATTGCCGGCCGATAAGAGAGAGAGAGGGGAGTAGAGCAAAGACAGAGAGCTGAAAGGAACCCGTCGATCTCTGCATGCGTAATGAGCGAGGGTTATCAGCGGCCGGATAGAGATGAAACGAACCGGAAATCCTGAGTGACGTTATAATGGCGGGGAAAGGGTCGCGTTCGAGATAGCAAGCTAATACGAAGGGTATCTGTCCTTCGCCTTCAGCGTCCGATTGATGGATTATGCGAGCAAGAAGATACATCGATCTCTCGTAACGACGCGGGGCGTCGCGCCGCACGTCGATTGCACCGCTTTCCTACCGGTTCAATGATCATTCGTGTCCCGCTTTCCAATTCTCTTAGCCCGTTGATTGCGCGGCACGCGTTTGCTTCTTGCAACACCCATCGATCGGCTAGGAAACCATGAACGAGACCGTAAGACGTTATTCTTGAACGATCGATCACCGCCAGTAGAACAGGCCGACGTTGGTCAGACATAGCTGCGAGTATCGCGTAATCGATGTCCGTTGTTCCGTTTTTCTACGCTTGCAAATTCTCGATACACCATGGACGAACGCAGGACGACGATTTCATTGTACGCAAACATTTTACCGGTCACAAAGACCGTATGATTTATCGCGGTTGCCCGTACGCGTTAAGCCGGGAACCGCGATCACGAATAAATCTTCATTTACCCGCTATTTCGTATTCTTTACGGGCTCTCATTACCGATCGTGCTGGACCTATTGAACCTTCTTGCGCTTTTAATCCGTGGCTCGACGAAGATATTCGTTCGTAGAAAATCGCACAATTTACATTTCCGCTCCAGAAATCTTCTCTACGTATCTTCGAATATTTTCTCGCTTTGTTCGTACTCGCAGTGGCAATAAATTTGGGCAAATTTTTTTTTAACCGCGATACGCGCTGAAATTTTTACCTTCATCCTCTTTTTATCTGGGTTAATTGTTTTAACTCTTGTTTTGTACTATCGTAGGGTAGAATAGCGTTTGTTTTTGTATGCACGTACAACGGTACGCAAATAGCGTGAGCCTTTTCTCCGTTATGCCAGAATTTTTGCCGAATGCGTAGCGAATGAAAGACAACGGTCGCGGAACTTTTGTCGCTGTTCCATACAAAACAAGACACCGTTTCGAACGTTTATACAACGTGTATAAAAGTCCTGCAGAGGCACGTTTCATGCTTGTCCACTGACACGTGCATCTTGTGTCATGTATCGCGTATCTCGAGAGACTCCGTTCTCCTAGAACGGAAAGACGCAACGATAGAAAACTAATCGATGTTGCCATCGCTCTTTCCGTCTCGGGGTTTCTCTCTATTCTCGCGGCGCAAAATTCGCATTGTCGTCGCGATTAATACGCCGCGGTTGCTGCGTTTAACCGTAAAGAATGCACCTGTGCAGCTGCTTTTATTCCCGCCGGTGCATTCCGTGCGTTTCATTCGCGCTATTATCTCTTTTTTTTGTTCCGTCGGTCGGTACGCGAAAATCGCGCGATTTCGTGCGTTCCGTGAAACGCGCTTTAAGCCCCGCTGCGAAATGACGGATGCTTTTATGCAAAAAATGCGACAAGTTATGCGAACGTTCCGGCTTTTCAAACGATTTTATCGTTCCGGACGAAAAAAAACGTTACTCATTTTCCGTCGAGCATTCACTCGGCCTCGATTAACCGCCGAAAACAGTCTTGCGTAATTCCTTCGATTTACCCGCGATTCGCAACGATCCTCCACCGACGTATCGTTGAAACTCGCGAATCTGCGACAAATGGAAATTGCACGCCGCTCTCGACTTGCCTTCGTCCCGTCAATTCGCAGCGTCATTATAACGTTAACAATGCGCACTTTGAATCGACGTCCCGATTAGCGAGCAATCATCGTGGCGTTTAATTAAATGGGCTGTATCCACGCCCGCGTCATTATCCGGTTCCGATGCGTTCGTACGCGCGTCGTTTCCGCCTACCAGTTTTCCTTCCGTCTAATTTCCTCGAGGGACAAACTGTACGGTCGAAACCGACAGAAAATTGATCCGAATGTAACTTTCGATCGTTCCTTCTACGTTCGTTCTCTTTTTGCCGTGACGATAACACGGAACGTTTCCACGTCACGATATTACAGCGTATGTAACATTTGCGTGCAACGAATACGTGTTTACTTAAGCGCACTCATGGAAGAAACGAGGTGAACTTGGACAACCAAATATTTGAGAGGGAATAATTGTTTGCGAATGTCAGCACGCCTCGTCGCTATGAAACGTTGAACGTTACGGCAATTACAGTGTAGCAAGTTTGTGCTGGGAATTCATTAAAGTAAGTGTTTGAGATTCTCCTGATTAGAATCGTAACTTGGGGAAAATCGCGTTAAAAATACGAGTCGTTAATAAATCGTGGATAATATCCATGCAATAAAATTGACCTTTCGTGAACTTTGCCTGTTCAGAGTTGAAAACTATTCGCATCCCCGGGGCTATTCTTAAACGATCCGTCTAGCTGACGTGATCCAATAAACTCACGATTCGCCGAACGAGGAATTTATGCCAACGAAATCGAAGTCTGGCATAAATTATAGATCGGAAATTCAACGCGTGATATTAAAATAGTCGAATGAATTATTAAAATATTAATTACGTTCTTCCGCCGTCGTGTCTTCTTTCGTCGCGGCACACGCTCGATTAATACGACGATCGCGTGAAAACGCTTATCATCGGGGAAAAAGGTGAAGCAATTAAAGGAACGAACAACGTTAAGCGAAACGCGAACAATTGCTCGTTGTCGTGGTGGAACGTACGAGAACGCAAAAACGCGTAATTTATTGAAACGCAACAAAGAGGGGAAGAAAATTGCGCTCGCTGAATCGAATGCAACCCAGTTCGTAAGAGCGTTTAACGTCCTTTGCCGGAGAAAAAGCTTCAGAATTATTATTCTTGTTCTTCGGGGATGTCGAACGAATATGAATTCGCGTCGACGTTGTTTATTTTCCCTTCGTCACGTACGACGTACATGGATTTTTTAGAGTAATCGAGCTCTCTCATCGTTTCACGACGATCGTTCGTGTCAAGCAACGCTAGAATTCACCTCG
This sequence comes from Megachile willughbiella, assembly GCA_945859595.2. Lineage (NCBI taxonomy): Eukaryota > Metazoa > Arthropoda > Insecta > Hymenoptera > Megachilidae > Megachile > Megachile willughbiella. Next base: position 10,641,637 of record OX243807.1, read on the forward strand.
TAAACCTCTGAGGAAATTCATTTTTGCACCGGTGCTCTTCGTCTACGTGTCGAGTTAGCGACTTGGTCCGAAACTGTGACCAGCCTGCAAACTCGGACGAAATTTCCTTCCCCGAAACTCTGCACTCCGTTCGATTTCTCGTGTTTTACTTATCACGGAACCACGAATCAAATGAATGTTTAGCCCTCCGAGTCCTCGAGGTTTCCTCGACACTCGTATAAAAAGAATACCACGTCTTTGATTTACAAACGTCTTATCTCGGATGCACTCGTTTCCTTTCCATTACTCGGGCCGCGATTCCACCAAGCTGAAATGAAAATATCGTGAATCTTGATGTACATTTTAGGTCGTGTTGACACATAAATCTCTAAAACCCTGTCAAATATTTCCCCGTAGGTTTCGGTGAGCTCAACTTTTCCTACACGGCTCGCCTTCTCTCTGGAAAAATTTTCACTGTATTTTCAAAAGTTCCGGTATACACGCTGAAACGTTTTTATCGAAGCGAACTGAAATGGTACTGTTTTGCAAGTTTAATCCAACGATCTGAACATCGATCGAACGATAGCGCTTTTATTTTCAAAGGTGTCGAAATGAAATCCCTGATAAAGCTATCAAAATGATTATAATTCGACCGAAAAAAATCGCTGATCAAAACTTCTGATAATATTTTCAATCATCAGCGAACGTAATCGATACCCGAGTATCAAATACGCGTTCTTGATTTTACGGATATTTTCAGTATAAATTAAACCTTCTTTCAAGGAAGTTTGCACACGCATGAAATAACGCAAACAGAAAGTAAGCCAAGCGTTTGCTAAAGCTTTAGAAAATCGACCCTCTAAGCTGTCCAAACAATGCTTCCACGTCGAAAACAACGGTGGCAATTTTTTAATTACTCGAGATTCATTAAACGATCGGTCAAGTTAATCATTTCGCGATTCTGTTTGCAATCGAAAAAGTTGCTCTTTGCGTCGAAAAATTCCTTTTACGAACGACAAACGATACTTTAGCTAATACGTAACAGTCTTTTTCCCGCTCGTTTATCCGAAGTCTCGGTTTTCCTCGAAGAGAAACGATCCAATTAGCTCAGGCTCAAGAATGGCTCGAATTAATGGTAACGCAGTACCCGAATTCAATTAATTTTGAGTTTGGTAATTCAGTTCGAAACGAGAGTAGAGCAAACTTTCGAGAACTTTATATTTTCTCTGTCCACGAAGAAGAAACTAAATCGAAGACCCGATACGTTCTTCGTAAACTAATCCTCTCGCTTCGCTGAGTTTACCTCGTCCACGTTCTACCGAATTAAATTAATTTAACGTTAACCCGGCGACGTTCCGAAATTCCGTTGATATTACTATCATTCCCGGACGGACTGAATACACTAAAGGATCGATCACCGCGAGAATTGGGAATCGGAGAATGGAAAATTTAATTCGTTCAAAAATTTTACGTATTCTATCGAAGAAACGTATAAATGTCCCTGTTCGGAAAGTGGGCAAATCTCGCGAATTATCAAACATGAGTCAACGTTTTTTTCCGGAACGATTCTAGAACGATCTTACGCGAAAAAATGAATGAGGTCGTTCTGTTTCGTGGAAGGTTCTAATTTCAATTGAACCTGATGATTGTGTCGAAAATATTCGAGAATATCGGATTGTCAAGTTCAGAAAATGTGAAGGAAGAAATTGTGCTGAAAAATCTTGATCATGGAGTACAAGTAAATAAATTGACCGGCTTAGAAAATACTCCAAGCTCCAAACCGTATTTCGGAAGCATCGAACAAACAACAGGAGGGTCCGACGTTGCTTTTATTCGAGTGAAAGGCGACGAAAGAGAGCGAGAAAACTGGAATTCCTTGGACGAAACGAATCGGAACGTAAACGAAGTCGCGAGTGTTTCGTTCGGGGTTGATCATACTCAAGATTTCTCGCGCTGCCGTCTTCCGGTATCCCCATTAACATCGATTGAAAACACATCGAAGAAACTCCGTTCGTTAGGATATTCAAGGGGCCGAATAAAAAGGCGAGTTCAGCCTTCGGGTAACGAGAATTTCCGTTTCGAAGCGGCAGTAACGTTTACGAGGGCATTCTTGTTAATTACCTTCCTTTTCAAGCATCCGAGCTTCGCTTCCTTTTTCCTCTAAACCTTCGAAGCTTCATCCCTCGGTTTACCTTTGCTGTCTCGCGCGATACTTTTCTACCGTATCGAATTATCTTATTCGAGGATAAAGTTACACGAAAGTGTCGGAAAAACGCGATAATAGCCGGCGGCTCGAGACGAAATAATTAGCGGAAGGATGAAGCAACTTGCAGGAAGGGAATTTCTTTCCTTTCAGGATATTTTTCTTTCTGCTCTTCCCTTGTAATGCGCGTTATTTTTCTGCGGTTTTGTTTGATAGAAGATATATCGGGTCGTTCCGTGTCCAGGAAATGTACGAAGGACCGAAACTTGTATCATTCGTTAAACTTTCCTCGTTTCACCGTTTCGAGTTGTAGCAAACAAGCTTTGGAATTGCTCGGCATTCCTTGTTGCATCCGAATCCGTTTACGGACATTCATGAGTAGTCAATTAATCGATTCGAAATTTTTCTTTAATCTATTCTTTCGAATATTTACCTATAGACTCCGCGTAATAACTCGTGAAGCTTATAAAAATATTAGCCGACGTCAATTTATCCTCTCAAAAGGCGCTTTGACGTTATCAAGATCAAAGAATCTTCGACTAAACATTCCGTGCCAAATTTAATTTCGACATTCTATTCGAGCAAGGCTGAGATTGAAGACATAACGTCAGTTACATGAACGATCTAATCCTCACAACTTCACTAATATCGTAAAAATTAATACGGCAATAATACGAACATAATCTTCCCGTCTGAATACTCCTATAAACACCTGTTGCAGTTCCTCGACAAACCTCTTATATATGCGCTCCTCGCTTCGTTTCGTACGCTTTGTATCGGCGAGAATATTCTTTCTACGATGCCTCATACGTTTCGACGACGTTTTCCGTCACGGTTCAACTTATCGTTCGCTTTCACAGCAATCGTTTAACGAGAATTCGATCGTTCTCTATCGTAATCGTTTACGAGTTTATTCCGCAAGTGCTTGGTACAATACAAGGTTCAACCTTTTCATCGCTGAGTTGAAACTCCAATCCTGGTTCCGTTCTTTATTACTTTCAGTTAATTAATATATTTATTGCCTGAGTGGCACAAATAGACAAATCTGTACATTCATTGTACAAGTATCGAAGAATAAGAATCGAGAAGCCCTTGAGTATGGTTATTGGATTATGGAGTGAGGGGAATCGATGAATGAACAAAACGCTGCGAAACGGACAGCCAGATGCTTAAGCGGTGCGATGATTTAATTGCACGGTAACCGCGCGTTTGTTTGCCGAGCCTAAACAAGCTTCGAATCGACGGACACGAAGCATCTTGTCCCAGCTGTGCTTGCATTTCGAATGCTCTCGCATTCTCATTAGGCCAGGATGGCGACGTCGCCCGAACCGCTAAGCCGAAACTCAAACGAAAGCGAATGTAGCCTGACCAGTCTTCCGTTTCATGGAAATTTTCGGGTCAATGTATTTACGGTCTCGACCAGCGATTGTAATTTCGTGGCTATTTATCGAGGCGCTAACTTTAAGTCTAATCGGAGTGCCGCATTTCTATTATCCGAAAATGCTACTTAGATAAGATGCTAACGGTGTTAACATATCGAACGTGACTGGGTAACTTTCGAAGATTTTTAATATCGCCTGCATAACTCTGTCGAAGCTCTCCTCGGAAAAGCGACGGCGTTAACTGAGATACGGAGGGAAATTTTCGCGCAGCCACAAGGAACACGCACTTCTTTATACGCCAGCAGATAAACGAGATTTATATTTCAGAGAATCCGAGAACACGGTGGACGAATGAGAAGGCATGCGATACCAGCGGAAGATCGGCGATAGGTACCCTTGATGGATGGAAATTGCTTTGCATATTTTCCTAGCTGGCTCGCGGCTTCCTCGCGAGTAAACTTGCTGTGCTGGGACCCGCGCTCTTTTTCATCGCCTTCGTGAACAGAAATTTAGCCTTCTGCGTTTAGGAGAGCGGATATCGAGCTGACTGATAAGACGCATTATCCGTGCTTCTTCCAGAAATATGTTATCAGACGGTAAAATTTAGGACATCGGCGGTTTCGTTTATCTGTGTCGCGAAAATTGTCGTTTCACAAATGATGCGATTCACCTCGATAAATTTCAAACATCCGCCCGAGTATATTTTAACGGAAGCTCGAGACCACGCAAAAAGCGTCCCAGTTTCCTTTAACGTCATTATTTCAAGGTAACTTGATACACGTTACATCGATGACAGTTTCAGAACTTCTTTTCCTCGAAAATCGTTCTTGCATACGATCTCTGAGAGATCAAAAAAGAAACCAATTATTAACCGGCTCGAAGAAAGCATCCTTCTCGAGTCGATTCCTCTCGCTGGCAAATAGGTTCGCGGTTTTCTTTTTCAGCCCCTTTCCTCTTCTGGTCGAACCTCTTTCGGTCTGCTCGTTCAAAGGTGAAATTAAACCGAATAGAGAAGCGTCGACACGGAAGAGCAAAGTGTCAACGGCATCAAGAGGAATCGAAGCGTGCTTGGTCGACTTGGCGTTATTCGAATCGTCGGGGCGTACTTTGGTCACGGATTCCAGATTCCAGAAAAATGAAACCTAGCGAAAGTGATAATCGAGGGAAACGTGTAACCGTCGCGACAATTCTCTTTCTTTAAGGGATTTCAATGTTCTTACACAAAGGTCCCCCTTTCTGTTTCAATGAAAGCATGGCTGGAATGTAATCTTCCTTTTACATTGAAATTAGAGAAGACCAAGTCTTTCTGTCTGTGTAATCCTTAGATCTTCTAGAATTTAACAAGTAACAACTTGTACACGAAAATCTTCCATAACAGTGGTAACTGACGTCACCACGGGGTGTCACGATACTGAGATTTATAACACGGTTTCACAACAGTTCTTTCTGAAAACGTAGAAGGCACTTCATGGAAGTAAAAGCGATCAACGATTCCTGTCTCGGGTTGTTTGGCGAGCGTCGCAAATACAGGGATGTCCGAAGGGTAGAGCAATCGCGAAGCTGTAAAGTTGATTTCCATGAAGAAAAGTTGAAGGATCGAACGTTTTCCGAAGAAATTTCCTGGTTCTCTACCCGCTTTCTTTCTCCCTCGACCAATGAAACCCCACCGTTCTGACCTCGCGTACGTGGACGCCGTGCAAAACGAACTTTTATTATGGGAACATCCACGTCGTACATGTCGCGTAACTCTTTCCGTCGAATGAGATTTCCAGAACTTCGATGTGCTTCGTTGAATCGAAAAACCTACGGTCCATCGCGTCCGAGGCGAAGAAAGACATGAAATTTTCCGCGTTTATTCGTCCGAAAGTTCTCGAGTCGATTTTAAAAGTTGCGTGAAACCGCGAGCGACCGAACGCGTGGAAATTCGGAGAAAAGGTGAATTTTGCTAATCAACGAGAGACAAAGGGAATCGGGACGAGCTTTTTGCACGGGGGAACAAGCTTGGCTCGTTAAACTTGTAAATCAGTTCGCCTCAAATTACGCGACTAAATTCCGGGCAAGAGTAAACTGTAGCCGCCACGATCCAGTTTCGTTCGATAAACGTAAACGCCGAAAGAAAGAGGCGGGAAGACGATCCGAGAGAAAGACGATTGGCATCGTCGCGACGACGCGAAAATTAGCACGGCCGACAAATTGTTGGGAACGGAGCTAACGGAGCGGATAATACGCGTCAATCTTCTCGTTAGACTCGTAATCCAGCTTCGACTTTTTTAATTTCCCCCCTTGATCCAGTCCTTCTTTCAACGACCGAGCTTTTTCGTAGCGACTCCGATCGACGCTGAAAGATTACGTCATTGAATATCGGCTTAAATCAATCTCAAAGGTTCGAGAATGGACGAAATCCCTCGTCGCTCCGTTAACGCTGGAATCGAATCGTTCCCTTCGTTTCGCGAACGAACCTTTGCACGATTTCTTGTAGCATTTACTCGAAACCGGTAATTCGAACGAAGCACGTTCCACGATTATTTGTTTCCCTCTTAAATCGATGAATCTTCTCGACGAGACGTTCGGAAAATCGTCCGAATACCGTTCTACCCTGAGGGAATTAAACGTTCGTTCGAGAGGCACGTGACGATTCCCCGACGAACCTCTCCGCCGAGACTTTGTTATCTGTCTCTTAACGTTCTTAGTTCCGAACTGCATCCGCTCCCGGCTTAAAAGGAAAAAGTATCTTCCGATCAAAATCGATGCCTTCCTTATCGATACCGGAAAACGAACAAAGGGCGCGAGAACACCCGATCAAATCCAAATTTCTACCTCGACTCGCTTCTACTCCAAGATTTGGCTTCGTTCCACGAAACGCTTTCGCGAAGATTCATGCTCGGCTGCCGTTGTAGATCTCGAAATCTGCTCGGTACAGCCGTGACTCGTTATTCGCGACGTTCGCGTAATCCGCTGGTACCATTGAACCTTCTGCCAGAAACGCGCGATTAATCTCCGGCGAAATTAAAAGGAGCGCGGTTACAGGGTTTCGCGCATCGATTCCAAACCTCTGGTCTGTAATCTTCGGAATTATGTTAACGATTACGAGAGCCGTAAGAAAGCATATAACGGAATAGAAAAGCTCGGCGTAATCGTCGGGTAATGGCAAGGCGTTCACGAACGTTTTAATTGTACCGGAGTGTACACGCTGGAATAATGGAGCGTTGTCGAGAGTGTAGGCCAGCTTCGACGATCCTTATCTTAACGGCCGATGAAGCACCGAAATGCGCCGATAAATCGTCGAGCGCGGTCAGCGATCGCGAAAATCACCGGTGGTCCTCCCTCGATAATTACAATCGAGAAAGCGTCGAACGATAACCGATTCTCGCGTGTTCGAGAACGGACTCGCGAGATTGCGCATTTCCCGCGATCGTGCCCGACCGATAAGACACCCGCGCCTATTACCTGTCGTTGCGATTCCTGCTCTACAATCTGGGAGTCGGCAAATTACTTTAAATCGTAACGCTGGTTCGCGGATGTGATCATGGCAACAATTTTCTCGCATTGGAGGAAATAAAAAGGATCCCGTTCCTTTAACGCTTGAATCTGATCTTTGACGAGATTTCGTCGGCTCACGAAGCGTGACGAGATGGACGAATGGCCGGGAGAAATGCCGCTCCAACCGAAGCGAGAGTTAATAAAGATAAAGTTTCTCTTGGCAACGTTCGACTCGGCGCCGGCATAAAATGCTCTGTGCATACTATCATCTTAAGAAGTTCGTGGTACTTCTTTCCTGGCGGATTGCGAAATTCAATTCCACCGCGAGCATTCCTGCGTCCGCGCGATTACGCTTTCAAAAGAATGTCTATGTCGGTGCAGTCTGCTCGGTTAAGATTTTAGACGAGCCCCGCTGGAAATTACAACTGGAATATTTCCCGAGCGATACCTTCTCTTCAAGTACGAGATTGGGTATTCGATGATGCAGCCTCTTCGAGTAGATGACGAAAACGACTTGCAGATAAAAATACTCGGAACCGGGGATAAAACGTTTCATTCTCTGACGCGTCTTATAATTTACGTTTTCTCGAAAACAACCCCAGCTCAAATTTCCGTATTGCCACAAAGGATAACGGCTGAACGATGAGGGCCGTGGACTTTGTCACTTGTGCGAACCGCGAGACGCCGCGTTTCCTCATTAGGTATACTTAATTAGAAAACTTGAGCCGCGCACAACACGCGAATAAATCTCTCTGTGACGCACGGTTATCACGGGATGAGACCAGCGAGATTGCCCCGAGCTTTTCCACCGGCGACACCACGAAACTGCAGGCTCTGTTTAGCGAAGCTCTGCAAGAAAATCCTTTCGCTATCGAATCATTAAAATAAGGGAATTTTAATCCATCCAACAAAAATTTGAACTTAAACGTTTTCTATTTTTCGGAAGCGAGTATCGCAGACGTCGCAGTATCGGCCGGAACAAGATTCGCCAACAACTTCGACACGTCGCGATAAAAAGCGAACGACTCATCAAGTTGTGGGCTCGAGTTACGCGTTGCATCGTCAGTTATTAATCTTGCTAATTAACGACGCTCTCGAGGATACAACGACGCCGGCAAACACTGTCACCATAGCCGAGAAAAGTACCAGGTGAAAAAGAACGAAGGAACCTAACAAAGGGCGATAGACGCGACGGTAAACCCGCTGGTGAAAAGAGGAGGAAAAAAGGTTTAATTATTCCCGGCGTAAATCGAGCGTGAGCGAGCAAGAAGCGGGTGACGCTGAGCGATCTCGAACCGGCCAACTTTTCGAGTTTCGTCCAAGAAGCTGCACCGGAATAGAAGAAAGATCCGGAACTAGTTAACTTCCATTTCCAAACGATCCGCGTTTAATTTTCACGCCGGACATGCGGCGAGTTCGAAAAAATCTTGTCTCGAATTCCAGGCGAACATCGGTTTGGCTGCTCCGTGATATGAAACTTTTTTTGTTCTTTTATTGGTTCTTTTTACACCTCTATGCAAACAGCAGTTAAAGTCACTGAAATGTTCCGCGTTTCATCAACCGTTCCTCTTTAATGAAATTACTCGGAATCAACTATCAACGGGTCAGATAAACGTTGAAAAAGCTTATTTCCCTGGCAAACACTTTCGTAGCGGCTGAAAGAATTTCCGACAAAGTGGTAGGCAATTAAGGGAGCGGAGGTACGTGCTAATTAAGATTTAACATTGACTAACGGCCATTAATCGTTGCCCGCGCAAATGAAGTATAATTCATGGCGCGGTGCAATATACTTCGGTGCGGATGGTCCGTGTAAACCGCGCTTTCCTTCAGGAACCTGCCCCAGTGATTTAAATCCCTCGCGTTAATGAGCCTCGCTGGTGAGCCGGAATAAACGCTACCGAAATCGTCTTGATTTTAACCTGACAACTCGCCGCATCGAACTTTGCGGCCCCCGTTCGATGATTAACGCGGTCGAAATTTGTGAGTTGCATAATTGCGGGCATCGAGCAGATGAAACGCGAATAACGCGCTACGAAATCGTGGTTGCTGTCCGTAACGAAAGCTCTCCCGTTGCATTTCAAAGGGAATTCCCGAGCGAAACGGGAACAGACTGCCCGTGAAAAACAGTGCAATCCGAAACGCGCATTGGAAAGCTCTTGAAAAATCCTGTGAAAAATAAAGTACATATTTTATGGGCGAATCTTCCGCGCGCAGCTGGGCTAGAAGTTTCGGAAATCGCGCGTGTTTCGTTTTACGGAAGAAAAGTGTGCAACCGAGTTACGCGTGAAAGGATTTTGCAGCGCTCTCGTTTTACATACGACGAAAAGAGTTATCCTTTTGTAATAAATAAATAAATCGCGTGTGATTCGCGATGTTTCGCGAACTCCTGTCAAAGGCGTCGACGTCGCCTTTGGCGGTTGTAACTTTTCGTCGTGCTCGAAATTCCGTCGAGTACGCGACGCGACGAGGTAACAAATTAATTTCCGGCGTAAAGACGAACTCGTTACAGGTTCGGTAAAAGGACGATAACACGGAAGGACTGGAAAATACAACGGGGACGTTTCGACGTTCGTGTCGTTCGGAATGAAAATAGCTATAGATAGTCGTTCACTCGTACAGGTCCATATTGTATGACACCGCGAAATTCGGATGATTTATTACGTAATATCACGGCTACGCTCGAGACCTCGATCCCCCTCGATCTCCTCTTCTGGTGGCGTCGGCGTCGGCGTCGCTCCGCCACCCCTATCTCTTCTCCGCGATCTCTTCGGCTCCTCTTCTCCCTCTCTATCGGTACCCGCGCCACGCTTGGAGACTTTCCAATTGAAAATTTGACTTTAAAAGGTCCATCGAGTAGAAGGAGATGTTCGTGCTTCTGCCGTTTATCGCGAAATCTATCGCGATATCATTGTTATCGGTTCGTTGATCGTCTCCTAAGCGTTTCGCTCGGGAACAGTGCAACTTAATTTTCTCGCCGGATGATTGGAAAAGGCGTTGCAGGTAGCGCGTTGCTGGCAAGCATTAACGTGGATCAAAGAAGAACGGAATCAGCAGATTCTAGCGAGAAGCGGAGGAGTAGCGCGCAGGTGTTCGCGCCGGTGAAAACGAAGGAACGTTTCCCAATTTTCGTCTGGATATGACGTGGGTCTTAGCCGTCGGAATTCGGAATGTTCGATACGTGATGGCGTTACCGATTTCGTCCGCGAACGAGCTAGAGTACAGCGGCGGAATGATAACGTTTCCAGCGAGACTATCTCTCTTTTCGAACATCGATGGAGGAACTCGGTACGAGAGCAATCTTCCTCTTTTTCTCCGAGCAGCGAAGCTCGACGAGCAAACAAAAGGGCGAGAAGAGAACGCCCTCGCGATAACGCCTCGCGTTTAATATCCAAACGCTCGCGATACGAGTTCGCTGAAAATCACAGTCGGCATCCGCTTTACGCTCGAACGTACTTCTTCCCTTTTCGCTCGTCGTCTCCGTGGTCCGTTAAGCAAACAGCTACGTGACGATAGGATTTCCTAATTAACTCGAGTAACGGCGACTGCGCCATTTGCCAAACGAATATTTCATATTGCGGCTGGCTTGCGGAGCATTATTCTAAAACGAACGGTTATGCAAATAGACAGGAACACGCACAGACCGCCTATGCAAACGGTCGGAATTTCTGCGCCGGATCTCGCGGACTGGCGTGACACTCGTAAAACGTTTCAACCGCAAACCTTCCTTTTCTTCCATGACAAGATCACAGATTTCCACTTCAATCTCGTTCGCTGGAATTGGTAATTCTACGATCGTACTCGTATTTTATCCCTTTGATGGAAACGACGAGATAATTTCGCATCGTGCCCATCGGACAAGTGGAACGTATCGGACGCTCGTCTTACGATATCGATTGTTTCGCTCGAGCGAAATCAATTCCGCCATTTTGAAACTCTTCCCAGCGTTCCACCGCCATTACGCGTTCGAGCATATTTCGTTTCTTCTGCCGCTGAACGCGCAGCTGTTTCTAATTATCGTCACCACGTTAGCAGATTGCGTCGCGAAATAATCGTAAGGGTTTCCAGACTAACGTGCACCGCAGTGCCAGCACGCGAAATTTGGATCAATCTGAAAGCGCGGCAAATGGAATTTATTTCGATAATCGGCAAAAATATTCTCACGGCTAATCGCGAAACAGCCATAACGGCTATGCTCTTTGCATTTCTTCCACGTGATTTAGGAGCACTTTTTCACGCGTCGAATCGTGAAAACGAAACAATTTTAATCCTGATATACGACTTTGAGAAAGTACTAATATTACGATATTTACTACGATATTTACGACCTAACGGACCACTCTGACCTGGGTCACGTCCTCAACTGTGGAGCTTTCCTTCTTGGAAATCAATTGAAAAGTCTTTAGAAAACGTACACTATTATCTGAATTATAAGATCCAAGACAAGTGTGATGTCGATCCACACTGGACACATGAGTGCAAAGATAGCTCGAAGAAAACCTTTCACGTTGATCGAATTTTCTCGCCAGAGTCGGAAACTCGACTTGGTTCCGGTCTTAGCTTAGGAAAAGATGTCCTTTTGCCTTTCTTCTTCCAGTCTAGTCGTTAATAAGCCGTCGACGCGTTGCTCGCACGAGAGAACGAGCTTTCGAGGCTTCCAACGCCCTCCCTTTACCTTGATCCGCAAAGGTCGAGCCGCGACGCAACGAGGCGAGAAGAGAGAAGGCTCACTTTGTTCGCCGAGATCCGTTCACAAGCTGAAAAACGAACAGGATTCTACGGAACTTTTTAATTTCCAGATACTTCCGGCTATCGTTGGAAGATCAATAACCCTGACATCGAGTTCTGCAGACTTGTCGTTGCTTATTATGAAATCCGCGAATATTTCGAAAATCTGCCGTGGCATCGAGAAGAAATTTCCTCGAAAAATTCGTGCGTCGCATTCCGTCGCTCGTGTGTACAGTCAACTTTTATAACTTGGTTTAGAACTGTTATTAAAAAGCAGTGCTTCGCATCGTATTTGCGTTCTAAGTTGCTTTGACGCGTGTACCTACGAATAAAACACGACTTCGAGGTTTTCGTTCAATCGGAACCGGACGAAACGCTTTTACCGGTCGTGTTTTTCTCTTGACGAAAAAACACACGATTCTTTGCGCGTCATTGATAACCGAGATAAAAATAAACGGTGTCGTTTCGTTCATTTTACCAGCGTTCCCGGCTACAGAGAGAGACTGTGGCCTAGCCGTGTACAACGCGCGATTCTGTCGCGCAAATGGATCGACACTGACGTCAATCGATTCCAAAAAAGAGCGAATCGAAGCAGCGACAAAAACACGGCTTGAACATTGCTTTTTTCCCTTGATAAATAAACAGAGACGGTTTCTTGGCCGATGGAGGCGCGAAATAAAACCACGTTTATCGGCTTTCCACCAAGAAAAACAAGTTGCAACGTAAAGTTCGCCGTTTGAGCGTCTCGCGACTCTTTCTGGCAAAAAGCTTCCCCGCTCGCTTTCATCGCCGTCTAACAAGTCCATTCGTATATCGTTTCATCCGGAAGAATTTTCGAGCGGAAAGCAAAACACTCTCCCGATTCTTTTCGACGCTACGAATTTCTAAACGAACCCTATTATATCGGGCAAAGAAATTTCTTGGTTAGAACATGTCCCGAACCGAATGAAATATTATAGAAAACGCAGTTTAACCAGCAGCAGAGTCTGCCGGATTCTCGTTTCAACCAGCCGGTCGTTAATCCCGATACTTTGCAGCCGCACATAAATTTCATCGCACCTACTCGCCTATACTGATATCCGCGTCATACGAACGGTAGATTTATACGTGTACCGAGATCGAGTGGCATTTTAACTTTCCCGCGATTCGCGAGAGTCGAGCCATTAATTTCCAACGGCGTTTTCCATTAATTTCCATCAATCTGTCGGTAATTTTCGCCAATCAATCACTCTTTGCTCCAACGGATTCGAAATTCTCGCCACCCTTCCCCTGCTTTTCTCTCGTTCGCGCTTCGTTCGCCGTGCTCTTCTTCGGAGTTTAGTTTACAAGCGAGAATGCGAAACAGGAGCATCTTCGACTCGAATTCTGTCAAATTCCGTCGTCGAATCGAATCGAGTTAAGTCGCGACTTCCTCTGGTAGTCTCATCCCTTCCGGAACCGATATTATGAAACTTAGGAAACGGTATCTTGGCCCCTACTCGCCACTTGAGCCGACACGTATATAACGTGGCGTATTCCGTGGCGGTTCGAAAGAGGGAAGGCCGCAAACTCGGCCGAGATAAAGTTAAAATTGACTCTTCAACGTCGATGCGGAGAGCCTTCGGAAGTTGCTAAGTAGTTCCGAGACGACGTCGATCCCCACCCTACGATGCTCGTTTTCCGCCAACGCCGCCAACGCATCCTCGAATCCTACAGGATTCCCTCGCGGACGTGTTCCGGTCTCGATCTTATTCGCGTTGCCGCGAATTCGGTGATCGATTCGCGAAAGACAGAGGCTGATTTACCGACGCGAATTTCGATTCGAACGTAAAGGGTGTTCGGAATTTATGTACTCGAACGGACTGATTGCAGTCGCGTCGTTAAATCGATCGGAGGCTCGGTGAAAAGCCAGTGGAAGAGAAGCAATTTAATCGCGAGCCGTCGTAGGAACGAGATAAAAAGAGAAAGGACTAGATTCATACGGCGTGACCGATATTGAACCTTCGAAACCGAGACCAGAAAGGATATCGGATCGCAAGGAGGAACGCTCGCCGCAAGGAAAAACTACGGCAAGCTGCCAACGATGAATCTTCCCTCGATGCTCTCGAACCCGTGCCTCTGCTTCGTTTCTCCTTATTTCCTACCCTACACCGTCTTCTCTCTTTTTCACGCCACACGCGCGCTAACGTCCTCTTCCTTTTCTTCTAATCCCTCGACAGTCGTTCGGTCCACCGAGAATGAAGGATTTCGTGCACGGTTCGTCGAGGTCGATAGAGTGGCTTGTCCCCCGACAAAAAGGGATCTTCCGTACCCTTCGACTATTACGCGTTTCCGATATTTTTCCTCTTCCCGCGTTCTTCGATACTAATTCCAATTTCCAGCATCGCGGCGAACTTGCTCGTTAAATTCTGTTCATGGTCCTCCGGAAACTTAATACCGAGCTTTGAAACTTTTGGAGAACCGGCTCCGCGCGATACGGGGAATAAAGTTTCGAGAAACGACGCGCGTGAAAAAGTGCAACGAGAAAAGTGTGGCGGAATGCGATGTCGCGAGGCTGGCCAACGGTAAATTATTCCGCGCCGTCGACGGGAAACCGTTCCAAATTGACAAATCGATAAAACCACATACTCGTTTGTCGGCCGTGCCGCACTCTTTTGTCCTCTGCTTCCCTTCGTCGCGCCACCGCGCCGCGTCAGTCAAAGGCAGCGCTGGCCAATAGACTTTCGCGCACGTCCGTGCACCCGCTTTCACGACACGCCACGCGAAAGGGATACTTTATTAAAAATCGAGGGTTACCTCGACCAAAACGGGAAACCGAAGTTCTTCGTCGGAAAACTCTTTCCTTCTCCAAAGTTTCCGCGACGATTTCACGACCACCGGATGAGCTCCGGTTCCGAAATTGTTTCGCGGCGTCTTGCGAAACGGAAGGCCGGAACAAAAACTAGCAGTCGAGTACATAACGTCAGATGCACGCTTCCTCCAGCAAGTCTACACACCGCGAGCACACCGGCTCGGAATACGGCTACGAAACGGCAGATTTTGCCGCAGACACGACAAGAGCCGAGGGGTGAAACCCGGCCGCATATAGCCGCCAACGATAAAGCCGGTGCCAGAGTTCCTGTTACCGTCGACCACCGTTGGTCACTCTATACAGAACGTTCGTGAATTTGCTATTATCCTCGGCACTTCTATCGTGCTCGGTGAACCGTCTTGGCCATGTTCTACGATAAGCATTCTCGGTTTTGCTCGGCCTGCCGCCATATCTTCGAGCACGATTCAAACGTAGACCAACGGCTACCCGAATGTACAAGTAAAACCGAAATGGTGCTCCTTTCATCGTATTAGCATGCAGGAGTATACAAATTTCCGAATTCAGCAACTTCGATACTCTCCAATCGAGAGATTTTTAACTTTCCGCTCCTGCAACCCCGAAAGCTTCGTAGTTGCATCACGAACGACCAGTCACGTTTCTGTGGCAGATTTTAGTAATCGATTCCGTTCGATTTCGGAGACGAGGGAATCGGAGAATCTCTGCTCATGATCGCGCAACTTACTTCCACGTTAACGGCTACGCTTTTACTGGAAATTCGATACGACCTGCTTCAGGCACTTTGTTACCTCGTGACGTATCGTATCTCGATCGGCGAGATTCCTTGCGCGTCAGCTTCGGAAGCTGATCGTTAGCGTTATTCCTCGAACCGGCGTCAAAGGTTAGTTAGCTGCTAATTCGTCGTGATTGTTATTGCAACCCGAGACGCATGCACAGATCTCTCTTCGAAGCTTTCGTCGATGCTATACCATGCTTTCGGGACTCCGCTTTAAATCGTTATGTCTTAGGATCGATAATTCGACCGTAGGATACGATCTTGGTTAGAACGTGATTTACGTATCCTTTGGAACCCCGGAATAAGCGGCTCGTACGAGTTAAAGCGTTTCGTGTTTATTTCCCAAACCGTATTTTCGCGTTCACCGCTACGTGAAGTCAGGGTCTCCGCAAATAAGGGTTTACTTGCCATTCGACGTAACCGCGAACCTGTTCGGTATTTCAAGCTTTCCCCCAAGGTTCTTCCGTTAACACCATTTGCAATATCTTTAGCGCGAAGAATGCTGATCAGAAACGTCTTCCGTATCGTTTTCTTGCGTAGATGTCAAGCGTAGAACAGAGACTTGGTCGTGGAGGAATATCCAGCGGATATTGCCGCGGCTTTCTTTCGTCGACAGAATATCGATAGCAGTGCTCGATAGTTGTCTGATCGTACGGCGCCCTATCGTAACCGTACGATATCGACAGGAAATCGTCGCAACCACGAAACTCTCCGCGGAATAGTAAACGAATCGGTGATATTTTTTGCGGAGACGGGACACGACTCCCGGGGATTCATGGAACTCTTGTACGAGTTCACGCACGAGCGGGTCGACGAATCGACTTTTTCTTTGACTTCTCGGTACCCTTCGGCAACGAAACGCTTCGTTCGCGGAATATTGAATTATGACGGAAACATTATTAGCCGGGGCTGCTTCACGGCATCCCATGCGACGGCCACGTATCGCGGAAGGCGCCAAAGCACTCTGGAAATCGTTGTCGATGGAAAGTAGTGCTCCTCTCGTATGCCGTCGAGATCATTCGATTCCCGTCTGACTTCGATTCAATCTCCAGCTCGTAATTCACCGTGAATCGCGAAAGACTCCTCCTCGTAAACGCGGATCTAAGGCAGTTTCGATTCGATTTGTTCGTTGCTCTTACCATTTGCGAAGATGTAACGCAAGGTTGCTCCAAAATACAAAAAAAAGGCTATATTTTCGAATACGTAGAAAATTATTGTTGGATAGAGAGGTTGTCGAATTGCTCAGTTTCGAAAATCGAAGATATCGTGCGATCTTAACGAGAAACATCAACGACATGCAAGAAGCGAAACGATGGCGAGTAAAATGCCTAGATGAGCTAATCCTGTTAACAATCTAGTCCGAAACGCGAGTCGATTCCAGACGAAGAATTTAGATAAAAGTTAAGCCGAAACTAAGGGAAACGACCGATCCGACGATTGGGGAATTGAACGAACCAACGAAAACGAAATAACATCTTATCTGTTGGTCTACCAGCGTGCTGTTCGCGTTATCGACCCGATCGTTCTTTTCCCTTCGTCCTTATCACCCTCGGTAACCACGATTTTCGGCGAGTCTCGTTCGGATAACGGGTAAATTAAAATAAAGCTCGGACCATTCGACGGAAAGGCAGCGCGGAACGATCCGAAAGAAATTGAAACTCGCGACGATCTTTCGCGCTCGTGATTATACCGGCACGTTTTATGCTCGATGGAACGTAAACCGAGAGTGCGCCGGTGGTACGTTTATACCGGGTTTCTTCTATTTTCTCGAGCAGGTTTATCCAGGCGGTATCGTTACCGCGAGAGTTACCGCGGCAATACGGCTTTATTATTCGTACGATATAAAAGCGCATTAACGGAAACAATAAAGAGCCCCGTGACTGGTCAGGCAGGAGAAACGGCCGCCTCGACCTCTTTAGAAGGCAGGAACACGTACCTGTTCCGCAATCAGACCGTGCGCTACGAGGGGAAAAAAAAGGAAGAAAGAAGCGGAAATGATAAAGGAAGCTCGGACGAAGACGCCCCGACAACTCGCCATAATCTGCCAAAGGAAAAACGGCTGAACGGTAGAGTGGCTTTATACGTTCTTGCGCGATTGTTTCGAGTAAGCCCGCAGACTCTCGGTATGCTCCGCTTTGTCGGGGATCTTTTCACTGGTCAAAAGGATGGTCTTACCACGCACGAGAAAACGCTTGTTCTTTTCGTAAACCGCGAAAAAATAAAGGTTCTTTCCTTCCTGCCAGCTCGATTCAACTTTTCCGTTTTGCTCCTGTTCTGCTCATCTGAAACTCGGGGAAATCGATTTCGATCGAGGGTAATCCGAATAACATGAACAAAATCAATACGTGGAGCATTTTTCATATTTCAAAAGCCCGCGAGCAAATTTATTAAACGCTATACTCGGCCTGATGGCCGAGCTATCGTTCTCTCGTTTAGCATTTAGTATATTTCTCCTAGTTAGGCGAGCTCTTTCGAGCTACCACTTCCTATTCTCTTTCTCTTCGTCTCTCTCTTTTTCGACCCATTTAGCCCGTTTGCACCATGTAGCACGGAAGCGCAATTAGACCGCGTTGGAGAAAGGAAATGGCGAAATAGTGGAGAGAGAATGATGATGAAGCAAAAAGCGAAACAGGAACATAGATTAATATAACCCGACGATGCATTTTTCTCCATTTTTTTCCCTCTTCTCTTTCTATTTTTCATTATCGTCACGAAAAATCAACGCGGAACGCGTAACGATCGTTGACTTCGTTTACTCACCGAACGAACTATCCTCGTCTTCGATCGGGACAACGTTGTACCTTCCAATTTACAATCACCACCTGTACTTTCCCTCGTTCGAGTTGATCGTAACGGGCTGACGAAAAATAGGAGAAAACCAATTGAACAAGAACAACGACCAGAAATAAAAACGATCACGCGAACCCGGTATAATACTACAAAAATAAGTCTTGTAATGCTCCAAAGCCAATTTGGTAAAACCGAACGCGTGGACTGAAATTGCACACTTTCGACTTGTTTCAAATCATTAGTCCACACAAATTAACTTGCAAAAGTTCTAATGCAAAAATTGACTTTGAAACTTCTCTTAAAACTCTTGCGAAATCATCTACAGAAAGGACAAAAACGTACTATATGTCTACTGTGTTATTGATCCTGCCGAGTACTTGATATAGAAGTACATATATGTTTGTTCGAATGTACTAAATTCTTACAGCAAAAGAAATGTCATCCAGAGAACTATATTCTAAGTCATACCGAATCAGCGTTGATGGAGGTAGACCTTATTGTAGGTCTGACCAGCGGCCATTTTGACCATGGGTATAAGAAAGAGATGCACGAGCGAAAGATAAAATGACAAAGAGAGCGACGATGTTCCGAAAAAACGTGTGGTAGAATCTGATGGCGCGATAGGATAAAATTAAGTGGAAATCCAGGGGAAACCGGAGGTTATTCGTGAGATGGGGAATAAAAGCGGAGAAAACTCGAGGATGGCCAAGAGTCGGTGTTCTCCGGTGTTCTCCGGTGTCTACGGTTGTGGAAGAGGATGCATTCGCCCGGCGTACGTATGCGGGCCACGAAACAAAAAAGGGCTTTCAGACGATTCGCGGCTCCATTCATCCACGATGCTCCGCTACGCTTCTGTATGCTCGGCTATGCTTCAGCCGACGCGGCGTGATGCGCCGAGCTGCACCGACAAACAATGCGCCCGTCCATTTACCGAATGAAAACACGGATGCAGAGGTAGACGGAAATGCGCGTCGCCTTGCAACGAGCAGCCTATCGCGGGGTGTTATCGCCGTTGGATAAAGCCGTCTCTAACTGGATGAAGTCGTGAGAGACGCGAGTCCCATACGCTACAAGCGTACGTCTGCACAGACGCTACGGTTAATCCTGATACGTCTCGCGTATAATGCAAAACCATTGTGGCTGTGACTTCGATACGATCTTGTCGCGCGTGACATCGTACGCACGATCGATCCCTCGAACACAGAAAACGTACACTCCGGTGAAACGTACACTTTCGTGTACACCTTCGATATTTACGCTGCCACGATGACCACTTATTTTTAAATTGAAACTACATGTTACTAAAATACTACTTTGAAATAAAGAAATTAGGGTAAACAGTGGCTCTTGACAAAAGTCAACATGCATCAACACAAACATTTCTCAACTGTTGTGACTTAAAATAAGAAATCTAAGATCCGTCATTTCGAAGCCTTCAATTTCCAACGCTCAAATTCTCAAGTCCATAAATATCTGAAGCATATCCCAAATTTCCCGAAATTTTTGAAGTACTTAGCAGTTGAGTATTTTCTGCCGTATATTTTTTCGTCGAAAGCGTGATTCATAGGACGCAGACGTTGATTTATCGCGAAGCTGGGTCGCGCTATCGCGAAATTCCCGTCATTCGTTAAAAATCTCTCGACATAGATCACCCGACCGATTCGGTAAAGATACCGGTGTTCTAGCGGAAGTACTTTACTGTCTAATAACCTTACTGTCTCAACTCGCTCCATGACACATTCAGCCATCATCTAGAAAGGATTTCGTGAATTATTTCGCAGCGTTTTAAGCAGAGGCAAATCGTCGTCGCTAACAGGTCCAATATCTGTTACCTCGGTACATTTAGAACAAGAGGATCAGTTCTACGGAAACTCGGAGTGCGCTACTTGTTGCTCACGCTACTCGAGAGTTAGCCCGTTTCACGCGACTAGCTGAGTGGCCTCGTATCGCGACGGACTCGTTAAAAATGCGATTCGATCCTTCATTACCGGGAGAGAATCGACTCGCAAAAACTCTCTGGCACAGCTTGCCGGAGATTCTTGCAGATCCTAGAGAAATTGTTGGAATCGTTCGTCGGAGAACTCGTTAAGTTCGTTTAATCGAAGCGGTGCGTTCATCGTCGAAAGAACTATCATAATGGAAAAAGAAGGAGGAACGTCTTTGGATAAAATTCCAAGCATCTTCGTACTATCCGAAAGACCAGAGTTTCCGGGGATGTTCCCCCTTAGTGGCGATAAGACCTAGAGAATGCCAGACGACAAAGAGTAATGCGTTCTCGGGAGATGGGTAATTACGAAAAGATGTCGTTCTCCTTCCCTCTCCTCGAAATCTCGGCACTCCTTTTGTGCCGCCTTCGAACTTGTGCTTTTCTTCTTAATCTTTTTACTTGTTCTGTTTTTAATCCACACCCTGTCTCGAAAACATTGTTCTTGGACACATTTGGAAGAGGTCGATCGTCGAAAGACATTTCGGCTGCTATTCGCTCTCGGTATGTCATTTGTCCCTGGCTTTCAAATTTCAACCATGCCTTTTGTCTTTCTCTTGCACTCGACGCGTTTTACCGGTTTCTCGGAAGGTTCGCGCAATAAAAGAAGAGCCCGAGTCTGGGACATCGATCGCTGGGCACAAACCATCATGGTTTTCGTCGGTTACAACACGTCTCGACTCTCGAGACTTCTACCAGCAATATTTTGTACAAATGACAATTGTAGTCAAACACGATGTTCGAGTAATAAATTATTTTCATGAGAAAATAAGTGAGATGAAAGAGAAATGTGATAATCTAGTATCTCATGCGTAAAACGAAACGTTCCGAAAGTCGTCTAAATCGGTTACCTTCCTGACCGTTCTCGTCGAGAGCGTTTATCGCTGCGAACGTAACGAACCGTGATTCGATCCAACTCCCCAGATAATCGGAAGAGGCGTTCCGTCCGAAGGTCTATCGTCGAAATTTCTTTCGGAGACGATGACTCTTCTCTCGGGAAATAACCGGAGAAGATCGTGACGACGCGTTGAAAGAGGAGAAAACAGCGTGGCAGAAAAAGAAAAACAAACGACGCTTCCGGCCTAGATACGGAGGTATCGATTATGCAAATGGTGCTCACTTTCGCCTGCTTTTTGGCTGCGAAAAGTGCGCGATGCGATTCGCTTCGAAACGACCAGTCCAGACAAAATTAACGCTGCTGTTCCCAAAAAAAATTCCTCCTTTCGTTGCCAACGGATAACCTTTTTTTCGAGTTGTTCCAAATTCAGTGATCGCAAACTTGACTCGGTATTGAAAAGTCCATTTTCAAACTTCGTTGCGCAGCTGACGTCGTCGTAAATGCAAGAGAGATTTCGTTCGAGCGTTATGAAGACGTTTCAAAGTATCTTCTTGGTTCTAGCAGCGTAATATTTCAGTCATCCTCCTTTTCCCATCGAACGAATACCATGCAGGAATTTGCGGAATCTCCTGTTCCGTATATGCGCGATCGCGTTATTATGTGATGCAACGCCGGCGAGTACATCGCCGCGCAATCAAATACCAAGCTCTACCGGTTCATCGGAAATATCGCGCTTCTCGTTACAATGAATCAGTTATCGAACGAGCATCGTTTTACACGGTTTTAATTGTCGACGATTGACGTGGCGCGTTAAACCGACGTGATTTCGTTGATTAAAAGCGCGGTATTCGAGAGAGGAAAAATACAGAACAAGCGGGTTTACACGTTCTAGGCGGGTCTCGATACGAAAGTTGACATTACCATAGCGAGATAGGAGGGCAGAAAAAAATTAGCGAGATAGGGGCACAGGCTACATGGTCGACGGCTAAGTAAAATAAGAAAAATCGGGCAAAAGGTCTGTAACTAATGGCGAAATAGCTGGGACCCGCGAGGCAAAAGTGGCGCTGCACGGAATACCACAAATTCTGTCTGCTGCCCATAAAACCGGAGAAACGAGAACACGGCCAAAACAATCGCGTATCCCGTAGGACACTGCGCCATTTCCGTATCCTGTACGGTATCGTGTCTCGTTCTTTTCTCCAACCCGGAGGCCATCGTTTTCTTACATGGCCATGTATCTCCGCTTTTTACAACTTTCTTTGCCATTCTCGTTCCGAGGTCGCCAAACTCGTGAACACGCTTCGTCGATTAAGCGAATCGCGTTAATCGCCAGATAACCTGTCCGACAATAAAGTTAACGAAACGTTCGACGACAGTCGAAAACCAGAGCGCGTAATTAAAAAAGTGGCAGATATAAATTAGCTTCGCGTAATCCTTGAACCTAGTTCGCCTCGGGCAATATCGTGCCGAGTACAGCAAACGACGAATGATTAATGCTCCCTTACGGGGTAAATGAAATCTGAATCTTAGCGATGACGAGGCCGTTCGTTTCACGTTAATTCCGGCGAGAACTCGTGACCATTGTTCTTGCGTTTGAGAATGTTAAGCCAATCGAGGGAGGATGGAACCAGCCGATGACACGTTTTCCATCAAATTACCATGAAGCCACAGAAAATTAAACACTGCAAGTATTCGGCTGTTCCGTCGAATTTGCGGGAAGCTTTTACATCGTACCAACTCCGAATCCTGTTTTTCCCTCGATGAACATAATCCAGTAGCGCCACCGTGTTCGCTGAAAATTCATGAGGATCAAAGTTCGGCCGTGCACCGCTCCGAGTGGATTTAATTATTAACCTCTCAAAGTCCTTTACACTCGAAACTTGGCGCGAATTTCCAGCTACGTTCTTCTCCACTCCGCCCATTTTTTGCGTATCCAATCTCGTTTCCAATTTTCTTAGTCAACGAATTCCGCGCAGTCTTTTCGAATTCGTTTCTTCGAACTTTAAGTCGATGATTATCGAAGTACCTGCGAGGTTTCAGATCTTCAGAAAAATTAACACATATTCAGCAATGTGTTACAGGTACTTTGGATACGTATGGGAATATGTGCTTAACCCCGATTTCAATACATATTAGTATATCTCACATGTGCATACATGTATACTTAAAATATAACATGTTACACTTCTGCAACTTCATGCACATGTCACAGCTTAGTACATTTTGAAACAGCTGTTCTTATCGCAGCAGAGAAAAACTGTAAAATGTATGTGGCAATACAGTAACATTATTCAAGGGTTAATGTTCGAGGCCAGCTGTCTTATTGCGGGACCGGTAACGATTGCGTGGAAAAGTTTGCGTGGAAAAACGCTGTTTTGGAGAAAGATCGCGTAGTATTAGGGGTAGGTTCTGGCAGCCGATACAAAGGGGAAACCCTATTGGAATCCGGCGGTTGGCGAATTCTGGACATGGTCCAAGCCGGGTATCCGCGACCAATGGCCGCTAGAAGGGTGCGAACGGACCAAGGACGAGGGAACGAGGTTTGACAGGACGAACACGAGGGTGAGAGAAAACGACGACGGCTCGGGGATCCGCAGTCGGACAGCATCGAGAGAAGATGGGGTTAAGCCACCGACGGGACAGATAATATCGACCGTTGCAACTTCCCCTTGAACTGGACGGATCCGGCTCCGCCATCGAGCAACCCCTTCCTCCGTGCAGATCCAGCAACCCGACGTTAACTATAACTACCGTACGACAAACTCCTCGTGGCACAGTTATGGCTAAATGCAACCCCTACAGCCCCTTTTCGCTTCTCTCCGTAAGCCGGGTCTACCTTACTCGAGGCTCTCGGTAACGAGCCAGGGAGGGTAAACCGTTGAAATTGGTCAACACGGGGTTAAGTTCGACGTCCTGGCCAATAAACTCGGTCTCGCTGATTAAATTGTTCGTGCCGACGGATTCCGCTTCGAGAATTCACCGGCGAAGGTCGCAATTGAGATCGTCACCAGGAGATACGCGAAATCGCCATTCGGAAGACACACCGACGCGTTTACCAGACATTTCGATGCTCACCCGTTTCCCGCGATGTTATCCGATAAAGAACTCGTCGTCCGAACCGCCTCTTTCTTAACGATTTAAACTTTACCGATCCGCGAGATTAAATGCCCGATACGACTCTTCCTCCACTTTCGAATATTCTTAAATTAGTCTCCAATAAATGCTGAACTTTCCGAACGATCGTCGTTCTAACGGGCTACGTTTTTATCTCGAAGCTTTAATCGCGCGAAATCGATTTATCGTTAACCACTTGCACTATGATTTGTCAGGGCCGCAGTCAGAACAGCTACAATATTACAGAAGAAGAAAGTTGAAATATGTCAATTTGTTATTGACTATGAAAATTATAATTGGACACCAAATTGCGTATTAAAAATTCGAGTAAAATCACAGTTGAAGTGAATCGCGAGTCAAAATGGTGCAAGGGGTGAAATGAGAACACAGAAGGGTGGTTCAGGGACTCGAACGAATTTGCACGAACCGAAAACGTTAAGTAACTCGACTGTTTAACTTATCTCTCATTCCACAGAGTAGACGAGCACAAGCAGAAATTGAATTTTTGCCCGTAAATTTTCCGAGGATATAATTTTTGGGGAACAATTAACGTTTGAAAGGCTCCTTATCCGCGCGTCGAGCGATAAAACGTATTTGCGGGCAGACGAGTGGGCGTTAAGGCACCGGATATTTGGAGGATAATGTCGGATAAAACGGGATATCTACTGGCAAGCAAATAATTCTCCTACTGCTATTTGCTCGAGTTATTTGATTCTCGTTTTCGCAGTTTCCTGGATTCGAGCCCGACGTTCGGGCAATAAATTCCGCGATGCTGGTTTACGGGAACAACCTCATCAATTTAACTTTATTAACAATAACCCTTTCGTAATCGTTACATAGCGAAAATACCTCGCTTCATTAATGGATGCCACTCGATCGCAAAGTTAATAGAAGAAAAGATTGTTTTCCAAAGCGTGAAAGAAAATAGTGTCACGGTGTCGAAAGTAAAATTTGTCCGGTATGCAGTGTAAGCGAAATAAATTGTGGAAATTTACGGTCTCATCGGCGCGTTTCCGTGACGATTCGACGGAAACTTGGCCGTGGGTTCCGCGGCGCTTCCGGTCCGATGAATGGAGACTCGGAATTCGCTCGTGACCGCGGAGAGACGCGATCTTAACGCGAGACGGTTCCTCGCCGCGGAAGATTTACGCTCGCGACTCGTTCCCGATGTCGAGAGTTTCAGCTTCCGGCTGCGACGGAACTTTTGCAATTGCGCACGCTATTCAAGTTCCTCGGCATTTTTTTCGAATAGCCGGCAGCTACGTATTAACGTTCTCGCCCATGCAGCGAACGAAGCCACCGCGAGTAAATCGCGTGGCTGAACTTGCTGAATTTACTGGGAAACTTGCTTACCGTAACCGACCTCTCTGCCAGCTACCCCGTCGTTTTTCGACTCTGCCCTCTATTTAATCTCCACTTTCTTGTAATAAACCGACATCTTTTTAATTCTTTCCCTTCAGAAAGCGCCAGAGCCAAAGCGCGGGATTACAGAGCTCCTCGGATCTCTCGAGAGCGTCGTTTAAAGTAAAAACAATTTGTAAGGATAAAAGGCCGAGTGCAAATTGTATTTACACGATCGTGCAAAAACGTTTTTTTTTCGCCGAGCTTTTCCCCGAATCGTTGGACTTTCCTCGTTTCTTCTTAACGCTTTACACGAGAAACTTATTAAATTTGCGTCAACGTTTCGCGGTAAAACTTTTTAAAAATTCACTTTGCCGGATAATTTTTCGATCGAAAGTTTCATAAACGATCGAACCGCTTTGAAACGAGGAGCAGAAAAGAACCACAAAGACCTATTTAACGCGCTTTGACCTAACAATTTTTTCAAACTGCTTATATAAAGTTTCAGGTTAAAATGTACGAATCGAATAAACGCGTATAAATAACGCTGGGTGCAGAGAGAGTTACGACGTTCTATCTACATTTAAGTTTTCGCGTCGTTACGCTAATATAAACCCTAATCATTACGGAAATTCGTATCAAAGTTCTCTGGCCATTAGTGCCGATACGCATAGCTCTCGCGATGGTTCCTTGATTGTTGCACAAATTCCTAACCGCGTACAAGCATTCAGAACAACTGGAACGGAAGCCACTTGTACTTTACTATCCAAAATTTACATCTAATTCTCCTCAGCTCCTGACTTTAAGTACAAATCGTGTTTCAGTAAAAAAGATCACCATATCAAGTTAACGTTATCTTTCCGTTAATACATAATTTATGTATGTATTAATTTATGGTATCCTATGGTGCATAGAGGACAGGAAAGAATAGGATAAAAAGATCAAGAAATGTAATGATGATACAGAGTAAAATTGAAAATGTAACGTAATAATATTATGTGGTAAAGGAGGTTGTGGATAGTTCGGAATTACTCTAATTGATTTATCGGCAGCTCGATGTAACTAGGTCGTTACATTGTTCGTCCGAGCATGTCTTTGACAGACAAGGGACACACAGAATTCCCGGTACAGCGGTATTAGAACAGATCAGACACGGGACACCGTGATACGAATATAAAATTACCTTTTGGTCTAGACATTACTGTGAAACGCACGAGCCAGTTCCCTTTGCTGTCCAAGGGTGAGATTAATATGAAAAAGTACAGAATAACGACGGACAGAGTACGAGCAAGTTGGCAGCTACCTGTTTCCTTTACGCTTCTCTCTTTAGTAGCGCGCGGCATAGAAAATGAGCCTCATTGAAAATTCAAACAGGTTCTCTTAACGGAATGAAAGGACGGCGGAAACAGGGAGGAAAATACGCCTTCGCTTTACTTTCTTCGATGCTACCGAAAGATGCCTGTAAACGCGTGGACACATAAGAAGTTCGTTATATTGCCGTACGGGGCAGTCGCCTCACCGTCAACGACGTTATTAAACACTAGATTCACGGACATTTGATGACCACTTATTGCACTCGAAAGGTGACTTCACCATTCAGTTTAATACAACTTGAAATAAATATTTTTTAACGAAATCTATAGTATTATACATACGATGTTTGATCTTGAAAGAATTCAGCAAAATTTTTAATTAAAAAGTTTTAAAGCAAAAATATCTTCGTGTGTAAAGAATTAAATTGAAACTGAAGTAGAAAAAGGGATAAAAGGATAATACGTAAACTACCTAACAATGATTCTTTATGCTGACGAAAGTGGACATGTTCATAAAAATTTCTGAATAATTTTTGTAATTTAAAGTAAGATATCTAAGATCCATTTTGACGGGTTCCATAAATCTAGCGTTAAACGATGTAACCGAGCTGAATCGCGTTGATTCGAAACGCGTCGATTTGAATCACGGAAAATTGAATCACGTTGAGCCGCATAGCGCTGAAATGTGCTCAATGCGGTTTGCAAATTCCCCAAATTTACAGATTCGCGTATTCGCAAATTTACACGTACTTGAATCGTTATAAGGACAAAGCGATGCTATCACGTTTATCGCGACCTTCGTGAGAAACGCGAAGAAAAAAATAGCTCTCGCTTTGAAAATCTACGTAAATGTGCGAAACCCTTGTTGAAACGCGTGCAAGTTGGCTGAAACATTTCCGAGTTGCACGCAACGTGACGCGAAACAGCTGTTGCGCCAGCGGATCGTGACAAGTAGCCGACTCGTTGGACAAGTAGTCGCGTTATTCCGTTTTCAACGGCAATCGAGCCGTTTCTGTCGTGGAACCTTTCCACCTTTCGTTTTTACGCGTTGACCAGGCGAACGTGAAACGAGATTTACGAAAGAGGCAATCTCGCGAGCGCGGTCCTCGAATTGCTCGAGGTTCGTTCAAATTAAACAGGCCATTAGGCTGTAAACAGCGTCGTTAAACATCGATTATCGGCGACCGCTCTGAACCAGATAACGCGGAAATAATGAAGCCTCGGGTAAGATTAACCCATTGTCTAACCCCCTGGAGGCGTATTATGCGAATCGGACGATTTCTCTTTATTCCTTGGACCTCGCATATAACCGACCCATTTGTGATTCCCAATTTACAAACTTTTTAAATTTCCAAATATACAAACTCCTCAAACCCTGAATTTCTAAATCCCCAAATTGTACTTGGATCCCCAAATCTTTAAGTGAACGTCGAGGGTTAAGTCGTACTAGAGCGCAGCGATGCACAGAATTTCAGTTCATAAATCGACACGAGAATAAACCATTTCTGGACTAGGTCGTCAACTGTTGCGCTCCCTTTCGCGATTTCGATTCCCTTAACGAGCGCTCCTTTAACCCGTTCTCGGTGTCGCGATTGTCCCGCAAACGATACACGATTAACCATTAGCGGTGCTCCGCAACTTCACCTCTATCAGAACGAAAGTAGGATAATCCATGGAGAATGAAATGACTGCAAACTGTTTTTTCCACTCTATCGTTCACGGTTACCAAGAGCGCTGTGATCGTTATTAAACATCTACACAGAATCTTCCACTTTGCATAGCGTTTTGTATGGCTTAACGCGAACGAGAAACTCGATAATTCATTGCAGTATGTTTGTCGCCACGAGGACGAGCTTTTATTAAAAGCACGCCGAGACAATGCGGCCTGATAACGACTCCACTCGATGACGAGACGATTTTCCTTGTTTTTCAGAAACGCGGAAACAGAAAGCGTGACTTTTGATTTTCGTTCGATCAACGTGCGCGTAAAACCGGAATGAATTTTCTCCGTCTGCGCTTTGGTCCTCGACACTTTCTTTCAGCTCGAAAACTAAATTCATTATCGAATGCTCGATGACTCGGAAACTGGGCTAACCTCGTCCGCGCGTCATCGACGAAATCGGCGAATTTTCGCGAGTTAAAGCCTTAATCACCGTCGACCGAGCGCTAGCACAAATTCGTCCGTGAGAACTGGATTTGCTAGTTAGCAGAAGTTGGATTTCGCGTTTTATGGAGAGGCCGAAAACGCTTTGGAAACGAACAAGGCTACGTTTCGATATCGAACGCCTCCCACCGCGAGCGCATTTTATCAAACATTTGACGCCAAGGAACACGAATTGTATCATTAAACGTTTTAAATGGCAAACGTGTTGATAACTGAAAGAGATCTCGCTGGTAAAGACTTCCACGTTCTTTTGCAAGTCCTTTGCTTAATTACACGCGCAATGCGGTTACACCCTACGGAGAGTTTGTATGCCTTTTTGTCTTTTCTTCCACTTTCAATCCTGAACCGACCGAAAGAGAAGTAGACAACCGAATTACAGTCTAAAAATTCGAAGTATTCGTCCGAAAAGCGTGTATTTACGCGCGAACCATTTTTCGCTCGAGGATACATCGGTCATCAACTTTTATCGAACACGCTGTAAAAGGACAGGAAATGCAACGGCAGAGAATCATCGTTCAAACTGGTTCGAGTATGTTGTGAACAAAAATGGTTACATCGCGTTATCGCGCTCGGACTCGTTCGGTTTGATTAACACGTTCGCCACCAGTGTTCAATTGGAAATTCGTTCATCGTGTACCATTTTCTTTGGTATAAAAGAACACGTGTCAAAGTAATATAGCATTCTATGAAATCAGTTTCAGCGGAAAATTTGTTGAAAGTATGCATCGATCGTGAAAGGGTTGCAATTCTTTGCCCTAGTTTTCCACTTTCAACGACGTCGTAATTGAATCGTGTAGCTTAATCATCGAAATCTCCAGCGAATTATAAATAATAAACTCGTCACTCGACGGGATTTCAAGACGGTAGATTACTTTGTGACGTGTGAATTTATGCAGAGATTATAAATAAGTTTGATAAACGAAAGCTTGTCCCGTAAGAGACGAAACGAGAGGATTTTAAGCCGAGTATTCAATTGGAACAGAGAAGACGATTCGAAAATCGAAAAGAAGTAAGAGGAGAAGCTTCCCGTGGCACCCTCGGCCCACCATCTTCCTCCGGAGCTTAAACCAACGAGCGAAATTTGTTTATGCAAATTTTAATTGCAGCCCAAGGCGTAACTCCTAATTCCGTTGAAATTAATACAAATTGCGTTCTCCCGACAATTACTCGGCTCTCTTACTCCTGCGACTTCCTAACGCCGACAGATTTTTACGAAGACTCTTCTCCCCTCTTGCGCCATTTTCGCAGTTGTCTCTCGTCGCGCAAAAAGACAAACCACGCTTTTTGCCCCCGTTTATTTCTGCTAATCGCACAACTTTCCCGAGCAAATCCTCGAACTTCGACTCGATTCAGTGGAGAAACGTTCGATTCGAGGAAGAACCGTGTCAAGCCGTGTCCCAGTTTCGTCGGAACGCGAACGCAAAATTACGCAAGGAACAAGGTACGTCGGGAACATTCGACAAATCGTCTAGCGGCGGACAAGACGTCGAAGTGCTCGAAAGATCCTGAAGCACGATTTCAGTTTTCGAAACGCGTTTTCAATCGTCGACAGCGCGTTTGCGAGCACGTGCGGATGCTACGAGGAATCGGATGCGCTCGCACGATTTTATATGTACTCGAATACACGCGTGCATGCAGATGCGATGCGGGAGACGCCATGAACTTTTTGCCCGCACGCATTCAATTTTTATCGAAAACGCTTCGTTCGTGATGCGAATTCGTTCATTGAAAGGATTTAAATCACCGCGCGAGAGCGTCGTTATGGAATATCCAGTATCAGCGAAACGTAAAACTGTCGGTCGCGTATCGACGTCCAATTTTTTCCTCTATTTTCGCCAGATTATTTCGGAAACAATGAGCTTTCTCTGGTAATCGTTCCATTAAATAATTTATTCGGCGGCCTCTCTCGTTCGCTCTCTGTTACGAATTATGGTCAAAAGGGAAAAAGAACCGCGTCGCGACAGACGGGTGTACGTTTTCACCTCCATTTCGCTTGGCATCGACGAAGAAGCGACACAAAGGTCCGCGTGGTAAACGGTGTTAATGAACGGAAAGAGCGCAGCGCCCTTCCTCTCTAGCCGCGGGAAAATGCTGGCAAAATGAGTGCGAATTAATAACGTTTCGAGGTGTTTTAACGTTTACGCTTCTCGAGTTCGTAGGCAGTGGCGACGACAAAGAGAAACGCCGGATAAAAAAGTGGTTAAAGCAAAGAGCCCACGTTACATCGTGCGCGGCGAAGAGAAAGAAGAGACCCCGTCGGCTTCCGGCTAATTTCCGTCCATTTTCTTCAGTGCGCGACTAACGCCCTCAATTTAGCGAATTTCGCGCGATAGACCTTTCTATTATCGCGCAACGATAATTTCGCAACTCGATAATAACTCAACGATAACATCGTGCAAGCTGTATAATATAAATCGTTATTATCGGTAACGGCGCGATCGAAATTTGAACAAAGACCCAAAGCCAATAACGGAAGCCCCGAGTTCACGGCAAACACCGGTAAAAGCGTGTATGACGTTTCGCGTAGCGACGGACAAACGTAATTTACAATGCCGTATTCGGGACGGGCCGCTTCGTTAAATTGCCTTCATTTCGTGGACAGGCTGTCCTGTTTATTGCCCCGATATTAGCACTCTACGAATAATGCCGAATATTCGAGGGGACAGAGAGGACGCGGACGAATCAACGTTATCGTTTACCCGATTAAATTTCGCGTTCTCGTTACGAGCGGCATACGACTTGCTCTCTGCGAGAAACCACGCGATAACGAAGCTAATTTTTGTTTGAAACCGAATCGTGACTCGGTCCTTCAACTTCGTTATCCAGTTTGTTCCTACCTATGTATATTAATGTCGTGCGAGAGCTTCGAAACAGAATTTCGTTGTTTATTTCCATTACTGGAATCATCCGAGGGATCGATCGCCTCACCCACTTCATATTTTATGTCAACATTCTCTCCATAAACCTAACATTCTCCCGATTTTCCATTATTCATTTTTTAGGTTCATTGTTCAAGTAATTACTAGATATTGACGTTGGAAATCTGGGTTGCATGAATATTATAAAGAAACCGCGATCTTAATGTATTGTAACATGAATACGTCTTTAAAAACTGGATATGTAATTTCGCCGCTTTATCGATATTGCGATCGTTTACATATTTATACTCGAATGCAAAGTGCTGAAATAGTAGCAACGATTATAAAATTTGTAATCGATTAGACCCCGGAGTGGAAAATATAAGCCCAAAGTGCCGAATCGTTTTCTGTTTATGCATTAATCCAAATGACGAAAATATATGAATCAATGACACGGCAAAATCGTAAATCGTTTTAAAAATTGTGGAACGTACCGGTGTATCCGGTTTTGACCGGCTTTCCCCGCGTTTTATACGAGGAATAATTTCGATAATTGAATCGCAGTTCATGTATGCCGATTTTCGGAGCTCGTTATTCCCTCGAGTACGCGTGTCCGCCGACATTTATTAAATCGTTTCCCGCTGCACGCGGGGATCTGTCTCGGTTTACGCTTGACCTTTTGTAGAGTTGGCTCCCCTCGCTTCGATGGGCCCGTTTGACTTTAATCCCTTGACGTACGAATCAATTTAAATGTTCCATGACCAAAAGGTACTATTTATTTTTCCCAAAATATCGTTTAACTCCGCTTCAAAGTCGAGCTACACATTCGTGTGTATCGTTAAACATCACGAAACACGAAACAAATAACATTTCTGAAACGTTATTCGGTTTCTGTGCGAAACAACGGTAACGTCGGCGGCGAAAGTCTGTGGAATTTTATTTCCCGCGAAGAATAGTTTCTCTTTTCCTGCGGATACTGAAACGGGGAATCGGTAAAAGATAGCGGGAACCTTTTGAATTTCTAAAGCGACGCCATCATCCTTTTCTCACCTACTCGATATCGTGTTTCGTTCCCCCGAGCGGCAACAACCTTTTCTATCCGGGCGTAAATTCGGCCACGGTGTATTTCTTAGGAAAAGAGGCTGTGAATTCAAATTTATCCCTCTCCCGCGCCGACATCGGTCACATAAATCTCGGGAAAAGGCTCTAACACCGAGGTCCGGGATTTCCGAGCAACGTCGAATCTTCCGTAAAATAAAAAGCTCGCACTTATCGAAATTGCCCGAGGGAAAGAAACGCGATCCTTGTGCCCCGGCGAAACAGCAAACTGCTGACACTGACAACGCATAATCCGTAAACTATGCTCGGCCAGCGATTCTGGATGACTCGTCGAACGCGACCGATTAGCTCGATCGACGAGGGTTTCGTGCAACAACGACGTCCTAGCTGATCGCGTGATTTAACGGGTTAGTAAACAAGCTGTTATCCCTTCGTATCCTTCGTCGAGGAAAGTGGAAAGCTCAAAGGACCCACGGAGTAACTTTCAGAGAACAAACACGGCTCGTAAGCCCGGTAAACGACGACCGATTCGTCTATTCGTAAACTCGAGAGCACAGTTGCTGTCGCACAGAAAGACGAACAGTAAACGCGCGCCAACAGTTTGCCAGCGTATTCGTAACACGGTCGACGATATCGCACGGCCCGGTTGCGCGTCGTATCCGCGCGGTATTAATAACGTATCGCGAACAATGCACGAAAGAGCTAAATCAACAGATCCGTTGCTGAAGAGACGCGGGAACAGAACCGTATTCTGCTGGCACATCGTTAAGCGTTGTGAACGCGTCTTCTGCACCCTGTATTTCGTTCTCAGCGTGTAGAATAATCGAACGTCCGGACGAAGAACGAATGTTCAATTTCTCTCGCGACGCGGTTCCAACTTTTTAAACTGTAATTATCGAATAAAAC
This sequence comes from Megachile willughbiella, assembly GCA_945859595.2. Taxonomy (NCBI): domain Eukaryota; kingdom Metazoa; phylum Arthropoda; class Insecta; order Hymenoptera; family Megachilidae; genus Megachile; species Megachile willughbiella. The sequence goes on from OX243807.1 coordinate 10,675,357, forward strand.
GCAATCGTTCACCGCAACGCTTAACATCCGTAATTTATCGGAATTTTCTATCGAAACGTCGTTATCCTTTAGCTCGTTCACGGTGAGCCAAACCGTGAACAGTTTGGTACTTCCGTTTCCGATTCATCGACAAACGCGCATATATTCTGGACTACCTGTTAGCTTCGTTTTGACGGGAGCACGTAAGAAAGGTAACCGCGCACCGCAAATCCGCTCCCTTTCAGTCGTTACGGACGAATTCACGCGTTTGCTCGCTGCCAGAGAACGTACGAGCGTATTACGCGCCCTGTCATGCGAGGTAAACGTAAAGCCACGAACCTGGCTCGAACAAATGCAGTCGGCGTATGCGACAGACTTCGACAACCGCGCACATAACGCGACACAGTTGCGACTAAAATTTAATCAGCCCCATTACGTTCAATTACCTCGCGGAATTTGTTCTACGCTTTGTCATCTACAGTCACTCTTTCATAAATACCTGTGTTGCCATCCGAAAGAATTGAAAAAGGAGCTAAATTATTTGTAAAATTCAAGGGGTAGGTTAAATGAACAACGGGTAGCCTGACGAAAGAGCAACGCGCGCAATCGTCGAACGGGGACGAATATTGATGTTCCGTTGTGCTCCGAACTTTTTGCAAATGGAATCATTCGTTTTGATTGAAAGAAATTTGTGAAAAGTCCGCGCGTTTCAATGGCATAAAGAGAAAAACGAAGGACAGATTTATTAAATGGTACCGAGACTTTGCTCGTTACTCTTGACGTACGTTTGTACGTTCGTTATTTCGCAATCCCGCTTCCATTCGTTACTCGAGAAAACGGAGTCACATTGTGCATTCACAAAATGTACCGAACATTTCGAGTTTCAAGTGTTTGAATTTTCGTAGTTTGAGAAGTAATTGCTCCCTGTATGTGACCGATAACGTCTAGCGTTCTCGTAGTAACGATTAATCGTGCCAAAGTCGCGTTAAAACGCAAAACAGTCATTGAAAGAGACCTTTGACTGACGTCAAAGAGCAGCTGTTGGAGATGAAAGAACCGATGTCTCAAAGAAGCACGTGTCTGCGGGTGAACGTTTTCGTGGAAGCTATGCGACGAATTTAGTGTATCTTTTACGCAACGGCCTCGACACGGCAGAAATTCAACATCTCGATCCGTGGATGATCGCAAAAGAACGCGCGGATGCTCGACGAGCTATCGATTCTCGAGCCAGCGAGCGAGAAGCGTCTTTTCACCCCGTCCGTCCAAACGAACGAAATCCGATATCCAAGAGACGCTCTGTTCGCGGCTTTTATAACACGGATTAATCGGAGAAATGACAGGGAAACGGCAAAGAGAACATCAAAGTCGACCAAGTCGATCGAGGCTCTGCGGTTCCGTTAATTGCGCTTAATTATAAGGACGCCGCTTGACTCTTTGAAATAATTACTGCTCCCTGACGACTTTCCCCGGCGATCGGCAAACCTTTGCCACGAACTATTCGACTAAAATCGCATCGATTTCCGACGACTCGAGCCACTCTTCCGCGGGCTAGAAGAGCTAAATTAGCAGGGATGCAGCCTGGAAGGTAGTTTGAAACGAAGCTCGGCTACGTGCAGGAACGAGCGTGTAAATGCGCGTGCAACGTGCCAAGAAGTAGGGGCAAACTAGCAGACGGCAGAAACTGAAGAAAGGTGGAAGGAGAGGGTCGGAAACAAGGGAGACTGCAACTTGAATGTATGTAAATTATTGTCAGGAAACTCGTCGAGACAACGATACCCGTATCGTAGACGCGTTTCTCGAGCGCGAACGAGACTTTTCCTCCGCCACGCGTCTATCGATCTCGCCAGCCCGAGCACATTTACGATTCCGATAACGTTTTCGGTCTCGATTTTTCTACCTTTGATTGCGTTCGTAATTCTCTTCTCCTATCTATCGCTTTGCGCGAAAAAAGCGCTTCAAATTTCATTTCGTCGAATGATTAAAACATGAAGATAAGAGAAACATTCTATATCCGCTAAATATTACAGTCATATTTGACAAGTGAAAATGGAAGCTGGATTAAGAAGTTAATATTGAATATCTTTGATAAATTTATATCAGCGAGCAATTGTGCCAACCAATCCATCATGAATGTGAAGCGATATAGTGCCACCGACAGATTAATTTTACAGTTTGGAAGTATAATTTTTAAATTTCTGAATGTATCGCTTTGCAAATATCAAGATTTGACGTGTTACAGCGCGCCACGCTATTCGTGGCTGTATCCACTATGTCATAACGCCGGAGTGTAAGAGGAACGAGTTGTCAGACGTCCGCATCAAGATCAGATAGAACGTAGTAACGGCAAAACAGCCATAAAACTCGAGTTTTACGGTGGACAATGAAGAGACACGTATTCTTTTGAGGAATAAAATACGAGCTCCGACTTCGATAAAAATGCAGAGGACAACGCAAGCTCGATAAATACCGCACGATAAATAAAAGTTAAAGTAGTGCTCGAACATCGTCCGAACCGGAAAGTTTCTGGCGGATGGGTAGCTTCCGGAAGAATACAACCTACAAACCGTGCACGAGCTAAACTTGATAAAATCGTATTACCTGGTGGCAAGAACGTTTGGAAATTTTTTGTAATCGTATCTTTCGTAACGTATACATGTTTGTAAAGATCGTGTTCAAAGATACAAAGTTTTAACAGGTTCGTCACAGTGAAAGCTGACGTTTGTCAGACATATAGATTACTTAAAATAAGAATGCATTGTCTCAACAGAGCGCTCAAAAGTGCTTTTCCTGTAAATATTTTACAACGTCGATCACGTGTCAACATATGCACGCGTGTCAAGCGTATAAAGCTGTTTAAACTGTCTGTAAAGCTTGCTTAAACCCTGTGTAAAGTATGCTATACTAAAGCTGTTTCTATGTTTCAAAGGATTCGTTACATAGAATTATTTCAACGATTTGTAAATTTTGTAGAAATGATCACGGCACACGTGGACAATATATCGAGATCCAATTAAGAAGTTTATTTCCAGCATAGCGAATATTGGAATGCCTCGATTATACCCTCGGCCCGTTTTGATTACGCGCTACGTACCCAATTTGGCGTTAATGAGCACTCATCGTTGCGGCGCGGGGAAAGCATAATAATAATTCATTTGAAACAAGTACGGCCGCGGAATTCAATTTTTCGTCCGGCGACGCGATCGGCGGGGTATAAATTGTTGCAACGCGAAATTGAATTCCCATCTCTCCTCTCTCTCCCTCTCTTGTCGTTAGGAAACGATTAATTTCACAGAGATCGCAAAAAGATACGTTTCCTCGATGAAATCCCCGTCGCAATTCCCAACAGCGTGCGGACCATCATCTGGTCCGCGTCACTATGTGGTCACGAATTGACCTTGCAGATGCAGCTTTATTTTCGCTAATTTTAAGAAAATAAATCTTTATAGGAGATTCGATAGTAACAACAGAATAGTAAGCTTCAATTTGTTCGATAAAAAATATCGTGGAGGTTTTACAGTTTTCGTACTCTCGATTTTCGAGAGAAATATGTGAAATCGTGAAGGGGAGGATTTGACGTCAAAGACACGATAACGTCGACGAGCAAACTGAATTGGAGGACAAGAGGAAACGATAGCGTAGGCGATGTTATTCGGGTGCTCGCGAAAAGTTCCAAACAACCGCGTTGGCGTTACGGGGCCAGAAATTGCTGGTACTCGTTACGAAGAAACGAACGTCTCCTTCCTGGTCGTGCCCTGCTCCGTTCCGTAAACATACTTGACACGGTTTGTTCGGTTTTATTTGATCGTCCGTTGTTTCGCTGGAACTTCGAGCGACGGGCTCTCTCTCCACGTTGGGGGCTAATTTCCTTTACGATTCACGCGACGGAAGAACCGATCGAAAACTCAGACTTTACGCTGACGTGAACTTATAATACCACACGTCACATCGCCGCGCTTTGTTTCTAACTTCGTTCATACTACTTATACATGTATTAAACTTCTAATAAACTTCGTGTAACATTTTGATTACAAAATTATACCTTTAAAACTTCTTTCAAGCTTCCAAATTTTCGGGAGAATGTGTCTGAGAAAGAGAATCGGCGATAGAGCTAATCAAGTTCTCAGTATAAGCCCTCTCCACGCCTAAAGCCTCGTCCGGCAATATAGCGAGACTGTAGTAAGATTTCCGAGGATCGAGGGTGGTTGGAATCCCGTCGTAAGAAAAGATTTCCCTTGGCTACCAGGAGGGTCGACCTCGTTTCGTACATATTAGTCCGAAGGAAAATATTCCATCGATTCGTCCGCGATCGTTAAATTTTATGTTACGTTCGACGAACGCCTCCGGTGCGTAGACGTCGTTTCGAGTTAATCCGGCAGATTTCTTTTCGTGACTTTTATTGTAAATCAACGATTATCCGAGCGTTCCACGAACATCGGGAATCCTTCGGTCGGAAACGAGAATTGTACCGTGCAAAGGGGACAAGTGGATAACAGCGATATCGGACCGATAAGACCGATTTATTGGCGCTTATCACGAAATCCAAATTGTTGTTATCCGTAGCGTAGTCAGCTTGTTAGGTGGCTCAATTTTCAAACGGGATGATATAAAGTTTATCGAGGAACGCGCAGGCGCCCCCATCGATCATGCTACGCCGTCAATGAAACCTTTTCCGTGGTACAATAACTTGGGACGCGTGACAGATCTTTGTATTCGAAATTCAATATCGACGAAGAAACGGTACACGACGCGTTCCGTTCCCGTTTCAATTATGTTTCGATCCGGAACGGGATGATACGGGCCATTTTCGATCGCCCTACGTTTAAACGGACCTCGTAATCCGAAGTGTACGTTATCGCGACAAGAACGCGGTATTTTATCCCGGTGAACGACCCAATTTCATTTAAAAACGATTGGCACGGATACAGCGGGAATTGGAACGCGTAAAATTAATTTCATCAAATTATTTGCAACGGTCCTGCTAACGCCTGTTGCATTTTCCATGCCGTTCAAAAAGAAGATTAATCCCGTAGTCAGATTAAATCTATCCTGTAATTACGTTGAAAATAAATTTCGCTGGCACGCCCTCGCCCTCGCCTTCGCCCTCGTCCCCGTTACCCTTCCCTCCCGTCTGCCCTCATCCACCCGGTTTCTCATCTTCCTCGCTCCCAATCTCGATCTCCCATTTGCGAAACTACAAATGAAATCTGATTACGTATTATTAAATAATTTATCACGGTATTCAATTAATTATGTAACGTAATATGTGTGACATACCGTCAAACGAATCGGCAGCGCCATAAATTGCCAGCGACAGATACGCCCCTATTAATTGAAAGGCACTTTTATCTGCGGGTATAATAGATCGTATATGATTACAACATTCCACGAAACTGCTGTGAAGTACGTATGTACGTCGAAAGGTAATTTATCACGCGAGTTTTAATATAGCTTACTCAGAATTCACCGTTGTTCGCGTTTATAAGTACCGTTGAAATTATTGAAAGGCAAGAACTGTTTTCGATAATTAAAACGCGCAGTTCTTGATAAAATAAAAGAGAGATACGTTCCCGATCGAGAAGAAGTTGAATAAGTATAAAAGAGATTCCATCAAAATGAAACGAGAAATAAGGGAGAAGGTGATGCACTTATAGGATATTACGTAGTCCACGAGCGGGAAGACGGTAATATAAAATTATGGTATAGAAAGTAAAATGGATTCGATAGGGGTGTTCGAAAAACAGGGGCGAGGAGATTGCCAAACGGCTGGTGTAAAACGCGAGGGAAAAGTGACAGAAAGGAAAAATGAAGAGAGAAGAAAAGGTTATGGATCGCGCGCGAATATTACATACTCGAACGAGTTGTTCCATCAAGTTGCCACGGCACGTTTACACGATATTTCGTTGAAAATTAAATTCATGCGCCGGGACGGCAATCGCGTATTCATTGGGCGCGTCGCCAGCCAAGAACGTTTCTGTTTTTCGTACTTCTGTGCCCGGACAAAGTATAGTTCTCGACGCGGAGCTTCCGTAACGAGAAGAGTTTCTACCGGGGGAGAAACGAGGCGCCGCGAAAATCTACGCTCGCGTACGCCGAAAGTCGAGTATCAAAAGAAAGAAAAAAGTAAAAAGAGAAATCGGCTAGGACCAATGCGACGCGTAGCCTCGTCTCGACTAGCTACGAGTACGTGTCGCAGCTTCGAGCATAAAATCGATCGGGGCTTGGCAAACAATTTTTGCCGATATAGCACACGTACGCGGAAGCAGCGAGCAAAACGATGCTACGGGGATAATCGAATCGGTGTCCGCGCAAAGTCGAGCCATCGAAACGGACGGACCTGCTCGAAACGAGTATCCTCCTATCGTTGTCTCGCTAACCGGTCCTCTCGTGTTCGCAGCATCCGACTCTGACCGATTCTTTCGTCTCTCGACTAAATGGGACCCGAAACGATTCGAATCTCTCGACTCTACGGAAGCCACGTTAAGTGGCATCGATTATTCCGTTTGCGAGATATGCAAATCCTCCCCTATCCCATTCTCTCCCGCGCTCTCTCTCTTTCTTTGCCGATACCTCGTATTCGACACATACTTTCGCCTTATCCGTCGATTCTCTCCTTTAACCTCCCAGCTCGTGCAAAACCGGAACGCGCCCGCCTCGTGATTTACGCAGCCCGAAATAAAAGAACGTTACCAAAAATCCTGAATTAATGGAAAAATGGAGAAAGACACGCTACGAGAAGAGTAACCCTACTAAATCTTCCTATGTTTTTCGACCTCACGGATCTATCTTCTCAACATTTTCTGTTGCACCCAATTTTCGCACGCACGTAACGAGGTCACGAAAGACGGAGCTTCGTTTACTCCCATGAATCCTCCAGAAGATAACGATGCTGTGCATTAACGTAAACCACGAGCGAAGAAACGGTATGCAAATTAGGAATTCGGAACAAACGACTTGGAACGATACTGTCCAGACATAAACCCATGCGTTGAAAATACGTCGCAAAATTATTGATAATCAAATTTATGTTTTTCTCTTGATCTTTGCGAATTAACTCGTAAATTATCCGCAGATATCGAGAGCTTCTTATAGGCGAAGAAATTAGTCGGTCTTGAACCGATGGAAAGACTGCTCGGTTACAGGGCGGACGTTCGCGTAATTTACGTCATACACTCGGAACGAACTTCTTGCTAGCCAAACGGATTCGTGGCCGCGCGCAAAAACATTCTGCGAAGACGCGAAAGCGTAATATCGTCGAGAACGGAGCCGTGGGGAAACAACGGTTTAAGGTAATTTATGCTATGAAAATTATCCGCGAGGCAAATGTTTTATAGAATTTTTATAATTTTAACCATGCTCGTTCGTGGCTCTCGTTTTTCCGCACTGAATGGTGTATTGACGCAAACTGAAAATTCGAACAAAGTATGACGGTTCCTACATCTCCAGTAGATGGCGCATGAGATCGATAGCTTTCTCGTATGTACTCGAACCTTCCGACTCCCACAAAGTTCCTGTTCATCCCTACCATACATGGCCGTGTATAAGGACCTGCTAGAATGCCTTACCGAGTCCAGTCCCGGACGAAATGCTCTCTCCTTTCGTTCATTTTTCCTAGCCTCTCCTTTCTAGGCTATAGAAGGAAGCCGAATATGACAATGCCTGGTATCGGAGTTTGAAAAATGGGAGCTATCGGACAAACATATAAGCTAGCGTATATTGCTCGATTCGGAACTTTATCTGGAGATGTTTGAAAGTGGGGATACGAGCGATCAGCAATTATTCCGAATGTAAAATGGTTTACGCGGACCGATGACAAAGGGTCGATGCAATTTCGGTAGTTGTTACCGCATCCGGACGCGAACGCGACCGAATTCGATTTGACGCAACTCTAACGGGCCATGCATCGATACCTTTCGCGTCATCGTACGTGACGCGCGTTGTAATTAATAACCGACTAACGCGACGGGACGCGACGCAATGTGACGCCGACGCGACGCGACTCGACGGGCATTCCTAAAAGACCGCTCGTAACGTTGGATATCTACGAAGCGTACTTTACGATCGGCACGCGATAAACCGTACAAATCCCTGAAATCGAACGAGCCACACATCTGTATTTCCGACGAGGCTGTATCGCCGTTTCGAGCGGCCACGCTATGACTGCCAGGCCGAATTACGAATTATTAATTTGCACGATGCGCTTCGGGGAATTTGTTGACCAGTAAAAATTGACAGCATCTCTCTCTCTTCGCCGAGTGTGCCTGTTTCGAGTACCGGATCGAACTTCTCCAACTATCGCGTTAAACCGATACGCTTTAAAATGTTCATAGCAATCCTCTCTGTTCCGGTCGTTGCGCCGAATCGCGCGTAATTCTTCTCCACACGAGTTTCAGTTCTGCGCGAACCTCTCGCGAGATTACGATATTGTTCGACCAGAGATTACGATATAATTCATCGTCGGATGTACTCGAGCGTGGCGAGCAACAACGTTCGACCGATTACCCGTAATCCGCCTGTACGTGTAACCTCGGTATTCGGAAATGAGACGGCCCGATTATCCCGAATAATTACAGCCGCTACCCGAGCCTCGTTTTATTAAGCTAATACGGACACGTCCGCGTGTATATCGATGCGCTTAATCTTCTTGATATTCGACGTGATGAATATTCATGCACTCGAGCGAACCAGAAGCTAAACCGTCGATTGATCGCGTATCGCTGCGCTATCGTCCATCTTCGATTTTGTTACCGAGTTCTTGCTACGTACTCGAGTTTCGAGAACCGAGTACAAGCATTCCAGTACACTGTAGCACCTTATACCTCAAACATTTCAAAATGTTAAACGAATGAAATGTTTAATGTTTAAAAAGTACTCGAATGACTTGTACAACCAAATCACCAACATCTTCGAATCTTGTTAACCTCCTCCGATATAAGTAAGCGTACGTCGTGGTTGAATCGTTCGAAAGTAGGTAATTCACGGAAAAGCAGTGGCTAGGATCGAGCAGCGGGTCATTCTTTGGCCATAAGAATTGTCGTAAGTCGCGAGCAAGGCGACCCGATAAGGCGTACTGGAGAGCGTACGTGGATCGAAAGTGCGGTTATCAGTGGGGATTTTATCGAGTTGCCCTCTCCAGAGGAAATTTCACCGGAACCCACGAAAATAACTGTTGCCGATTAAACCTACGAAAGTGTCCCCGATACCGGCTAATCTCGCGATATAAACTCGTTCTATTGTTTCTCTGTTTGTGATCATTTTAATGGCACCGATTAGACCAGCGTTTGAACAGTTGCGTTCAACGAGCATCGCCGAGTATCCCCTTCCTGTTTTTCGATCTGGAGTCTCGTTTGGAATCACAGAGTTAAAAGAGGTCGATTTAGACACATAGTCGAAAACGTGTCATATTTTCCGACGAACTCGTAACCAAGAATCTCGTGTAACTTCTGGCGCTTCAGCGCTATCGTGTTTCGGATCTTCCAATTACAGGGGTTTCTAATTAATCAGCGAGGAAACACTCGAAGACAAGTTTCTTGTAAACGAGATACGTGCTCGCGCGTAAAGGATGCAACTATAGGTACGCTCGTAATATTTGCAAAACCAATAAAAACCGTTTCGTGGGACTAATTCTAACGATGTCCCAGTTTCGATGCGTTACACGTCAGTACAGGCTGTTCCAAATTCGAAACGCCGCTGAAAAATGGTCATCTATCGCGCGAACGGTTCGTCTTACTGGCGATTCATCGACTTCCCGATGGTATTGATCGGCTATCGAAACAGAGACGGACCACTTCTGTGTACGATGTCTGAACGAAATAGCTAAATGGAAATCCACGTTTCCGTGTTTCCGCGTTCATTTAGCCTGGTTTTATTTCGATTCGAACAGCCGTATCGGCATCGTCGTTAGCGTTGCACTCTTTTTTTCGGCTCTAATTAACATCAATGCGTTTGCATCACCGTTTGCACGGCGATGCCAAACCCTGGCCCGTTACCGAGCCACCAGCTACAGCAGCGGTTTCATTATTATGCGAATATACAAATATTGGCAAAACGCGGCAACGCATCGTCCCCGCGTCGTTCCCCCGGTTTCGGTTTGACGTTTCGCCGCAAGCTCGTTTCGCTTGGCCGTTTATTGAAACGCCGGAAGCAGCTTCCTCCTGTCGTTGACAAACACCGCCCGGATAATTGCGACGCGACCTCGTACGCTTTTTCATTTCAAAACTTTACAATAACCGAACGGTTAAGCCGTTACACGGCGCATGCGTTTTAATTAACGCGATTACGGATTAAACTGACGCAAGCATTCGCGAAATGATCCTACGTGCACGTTGCTTGTCAGCGAAGCGACGCTACGAATTCGAGGAGCCGTTTTTAATCAATCGGCCGACCGGAAAGGTTCGCTATTGACGATCACCGATCCTTCATCAAAACTCTCCTTGATTAGCTCTCGAACGGCGGAACCGGGTCAATCGTGACCCAACATCGAAACGTCAAACTCTGTTGTTGCTCGCTCGAGCTTTTAAACGAAAGACGATCGTATATCGGAAAAATAATATCCAAACGTAAACTGTAAGTTGGGTCAACGTTAGCTTACACCTCGAACCCTCTATCGAGCAGTAAGTAAAAGAAACTGGGCCGTAAAAGAATCCGATTCGAGGACGATAGATCGATCGAACTTTCCAAAGAATTACGCGTTCGACACGAAGGTCACCGCTAAGGAACAAAGAGCCTCCCCTTCTTGTCCTGACTGTTAGCTACACAAAAGGATTCCGCGCACACACCAACCGCGACTGGTGATTTATGAGCCATTGCTACGAAATAAATGCTACGCGACACAATATTCCGACGGTCAGAGATCGCGACCGTTCTACCCGCAGGACCCGCCAAAGAAACGATAAGCCGTGTTTGCAATTTTTCCCGATATATCGAGGAAACGATTTTTCATTATTTCCCGTTTTTCCCTTTAGCGTGCCATTGAGTTACGTAGCTGTTTCCGATCCACTGACGGCTACGAATTCGTAAATGGAGAAAAAATGAAAACGTATTCCCTCGCGTCGACAAAACACCTAGATGTAACCAGGCGAGGGTCAAAATGGCCCTTTATAACGTACCACGATATACCGCGCAGCAATCTCGTTGAAAGATACTAGTTATATCGAAAACACGGCTCTTTTAAGCAAGTCGATGTGGCGCATCGATTACCATAAACTTCTCGTGTATGGAAAGAGGTTCAGGAGAAGAATCGATGGTGGAGAACGATCGAATGACCGGTTTAACTTTAGTAGAAGCAACGATGGGATAAAGTGTTGGATCAAAGGATCGGAAGAATTTTCCGAGGGGTTTCGACGCCAATCGTTCTTCGTTTCAGAACCGTCACAAAGCGACTGCAGCTTCCTCTCGTTAACTTCCGTTCCAGAGTCGCGTTTACGCGATTATAAACCCGTTTCGACTATTCTTTCTTGAAACCCGCTTACTCTCGAGACGCTATATCCCTCGCGATACGTCGTTACTTTTCCATTTTACAGAACGTTGAGAAACGCGTGCTCCGCAACTGCTGGAAAAGAAATTGCGAGCGGCAGCTGCGAGTTGTTTTACAGACGTCCGCGTTTCCTGCGACCAAAACGAGTAGTGCAAACGTTTGCCGCGGAAAATTGTTTCGGTGCTGTTATACTATCATAATTCGTAAGCGTAGTTTATCGTTAAAAATGTATGAGCTTCATTATTAGATCATAATCTTATAAAGAATAACACCCCGGTTTACCCCCGCTCTTTCGGATGTATTTGATTTCAATAGAAACTTTCTTCGGGAATCTTAGAGTCGACCGAAATTCGTAATTACCAAAATAGTGGCGGTGAAACGTTCCTCGGTTAACGGAACATCGGTCAATCGGTAAACCATCGATTCCAAATCGACGTTGGGTCCACGTCGGTGAAATTATTGGCCGTGTCCGTGACTCGATCCCGGGGCTGAATCCTCGCGATCCATCGTCGAGTCGAAGATGGAATTGGACAGGGATCGATTAATCGCGAACCGACTGGATCGTCGATCCGGAGACAAAGAGGACGCTTAGAGGGTGCGGCGCGAGGGAAACTTGCAAGATCGAGGAGTAGGAGGAAAGTGTTCGGTTATCGCAGAGGGAGCGTAAACTGTCGGAAGACCGCAGCAGGATCCTCGGAATCCAAGCAAACGCGTTACATTCGATGCATATGCATCGACCACTTTCGGCTGACCTGGCTGTATAAATTCTAATTGGATTCAGAGCTCGATATACGGAAACGGCTTGTAAACCGTCCAAGAGACCTTTCCTTTCCTCGTCTAAATCACGGAATACTTCGTCCCTTACGTCGTGACCCCGTGTCTTCCGAATGTTCCTTCCCCGCTCGACCGACCAAACAGTCAGTCTGCCCATACATTTGCTCGTTTCACTGCGCTCCGCTCGTTACCGAGACTCCGGTCGAATCCAGCGGGCCATGCTGATTCAATTTAGACCCGCGTTCGTCGTTAATACGTCCCGTTAAGGACGTTTTTCTCCTGACGACGAACAACGATCATCGTGTCATAACTTTCGAACCGAGATAACGGATCGTAAAAGCGAACAGGAGAAAAACGCGAAATTTATCTTACGGATGCACGGGCGCGTAGCTCTTTTTTTTTATTCGAACGGGGCAAAAGAGACGGTCACACCTCCGACAAACGATGCTTTCACCGTTTAACAAACAGGTTAATAAAACTTTGCGATATTCGAACGACCGGGCTCGGTTCGTTATCTCACCCCCGGTTCGCGCGAATCGTCGGTATTGTAATGTTTGCTCGTGCTCGGGAATACGTGATTACGGTCAATAAAATCCCTTTTTGCTCTACCGTGGAAATTCATTTTTACTCTCACGAATTCGTATGAAAAATTATGTGGCCATCGTGACCGGAGAAACGGCGTCAAGGTCGTCGAACGACGTGTTTTGTCTGCGTGCTGGATATTCTCGAAAATGAACGGTGTCGTAAAAGAAATAAGAGGCTACACACGGCGATAATTTGTCACGGCTGAGTATCATCGAGGATCAATTAACCGTGGACACGCGAGGCCCTTTTTCCATCGCGTTCCACCGGTTTCCACTTTTTTTCGTTCCGTTCTTGCTCCCTTGGGAACCGTTCATTTGCATCGTCCGCGTCGTTTTGCTCGCTGAAATTTATGGTATTGACGTTCCGAGTTAATATTAATAGACACCAAACTCGTTTCTGATACGTGGGTATATACCGTGGAAGGAACGCACCCTCGCGATCGTGCACCCCCATTCTTCAGAGTCCGACTTCGGCAAAACACGCATCGAGAAAACAAAATTAACGAGCAAGGCAAAATCTTTGATCAATTTACGTAACCTGCAATTGACGATAGATCTATTCGACAAAGAATGATTATCAGAAAATGTTAACCCTTTGCACTCGACAGGTGACTCACATTCACCATTCAGTTTAATAGAACAATTTGAAATAAATTTTTTAACAAAGTCCATAACATTGTACATATAATAAGAATTCAGAAAACGTTTTATCTAAAAGGTTTTAAGATTGATATCTGGCAAAAATACCTTCAAAGGGTTCGTGACTTTGTACCTGCATGGTTAAATTCATCGATTCAATTTGAGAGTGTAGGAGAACATAAGAAGATTATCTCTAATGCAGGTACAAGTTGGGGAATTTGAGAAGTAGGTGATCGATGAAAGCGGTGAGATTTCTATGAAGCAGAAAGACGAACCGTTTGGGCGTGTTCTTCAGGTTCGATCTCCGCAGCGACCATTTTTAAGATGTATTTGGTCGAAGGTACCGTGGAGAAGAAATCCGACGTTGTAACGAAAGAGGAACACTTTTCCCTGACGCAGCAAAATCGTCGAACGGAGCAGGAAGATCGACGATCATTACTAGCAGCGGCACGAGCGATTTTACGAGCAACTTTTTGGACACCGCCACCTTTCTGCGAGGTCGTTCGATTTTATGAAATCGGCGATTGTTACGAGCCAGCGTGCACGGCCCGTAGTCGTCTAACCAGAAATGGCTGGGCACGATACGAGCACAGGTACAAAAGGGGACTCGTGCAATTTTGTGTATCGTTCAGAAAAGAGAACGGGAAGGCGAGCAGCGAACGAATAAGGTGGGAATGCTCGAACTAGGGGAAAAAAGTTCGATAAAAATTCCAACACGAATTTGAGTCGAAAGCGGAGCAGGTAGGGGAAAAAGGAGGAAGAATTAACGGCGAAAGCGTGGATTCGCCGGAGTCGATGGTCAAACCGCGAAAAAAACGAGGACAAAGTTTAGACAAAGAGGCGGGTATCGATCGAGGAATCGTGGAGGGAAGAAGAAGGGAGATTCGTTGACGGTAGGTAGAGTAAGCCGGTACGTGAACCGAATAAAAGTCGACGTTGAAAATATGCTTGGTCCCCCAAACACCGCGTCCCACGCCATCCGGTTCTGATGCGGGATCTTTATTTTATGTTTTTATGGCCTCTCTGTGATCCACCTACTTTCTACCTTCGATACCGTGCGCCATCGATTCGGTCAACTAAAGATCGATGCGACAGAGCCGTAATTTGTACTCGGAAAAATTGACACGACGCTCGGGAAAATCGAAAACGAACCGGTTCACGCAACTGAAGTTTACGGATACTTCGAACGCGAGAAGTTGACTCCGACACGTGCCTTCCCCGAAAGAGAAACACTGACTCGACTACCATGAAACGTATAGGGAACGTAAATTTTTTATCTGCCACCAGTTGCAACAAAAAGTTACGATAAGAGCTTCCTTAAGAATGAAACATGGCAAGCCGAGAAGGGACGAGCAAACTCCGAACGATACGTTTCGAAAAGTGTCCAAGTGAAATTCGATGCGACGGAGAAAAATCGAAGCGGAATTTGTCTCTGCTTTAGTGAAACATACTGCCGAGAACGAGAGTGGTCAAGAAGCACAATGGGTGACGCTGTCATAAAATCAGCTAGGAACTACAGAAATAAAATAACAAGGGAATGAATAGCAAGTTTTCAGACTTCAACGGTTGAAGGTCTTTCGAAATCTAAGGCTGATTCCCAATCGGTCGGAAGTTAACTAGCTTACGGTAACTACCGCGTTATTAATTTCAGCGAAACCGATAAGTGTAAATCGAGTAAAACAATTTGTAAGGAGTGTTGTCGAGGTAAAATAATAAACGGTTCTCCGGTAATAGGGGGGCAACCGCGAGAAACAGAGGGGCATTAACGATGCATCGGGCGCGAACATTTCCTCGGCAAAGTCGAAAGACGGTAAGGCGAAAGCTTTGTACGGGATGCATGCTAAATTTACGGGAACAGGATGCACGGATGCGAAGCACGTGTGCCACGGTGAATGGATCGCAACGAAGGAATCTGTTTCTCGCGATGCCAACGAGAAACGTTCGTGGAATGCGCGTGATCCAGAAACCACGTCCTCGACAATCTCCTGCTAGGGGAGCTACCCCGATAACCGCGGAACAAGGAAAAAGACGATCTCGG
Source organism: Megachile willughbiella (assembly GCA_945859595.2). NCBI lineage: Eukaryota > Metazoa > Arthropoda > Insecta > Hymenoptera > Megachilidae > Megachile > Megachile willughbiella. The sequence continues at coordinate 10,690,844 of OX243807.1, forward strand.
AAGAAGCGAAGAATCGTGTAGCAGACAGACTCGCGTTCGTGAACCACTGTCTCGGGAATACGTTTCCTCTTCCGTGTTCCTGGTTAGTGCTACGCGATTCCGATACTTTCGCTCGTTACAGGAAACTCGTTTCGCGAACAATTTTATCCGGACCAATTTGTCAGGGGAGAAAATGAAAATAGTCAGCGAAACGTTTCTAAAGGCGGACTTATGCATGAATGCAAGGAGGAGCGAAAGGTCGCGAGAAACCGTGACAACGTATTTCACCGACAGACATCCACGTTAATTGGTGTCCCGAAAGGAGAAAGAGAAAAATGGGACGCGTTCGGGGAGGAAATAAGTCGTCGAGACCGAGAGACGTTCGTCTTGGGAGTTGCGAATGGGAAGAACGAAACCCTCGGCGTTAATGAATTATTCAGTCCGCGGGAAACTCGTGTAAAATTTTTATCGCCGGAATTCATACTTTTTCGAAAGTTTCGAAGCTGCTCGAGTAACCGTTAAACGGGAGATACGATTCTTTACCGAGCGCGAAAACACGCCGGGATCTTTGATCGGAAACTTCACTTGCTTTCTCTATCTCTAAACCTCGTGAAAAAATTCCGAATACATCGTTGCTCAACGGGAAAAATCATTATTCATAGCCCGTCTTTTCCCTCTTTCCGCCCTTCTCTCGCGGCCCGGATGTTTGCCCCAGCTTCTACCACCCTTCTCAACATTTATCGTCGAGGCTCGTTTGTCCCTGTAAAAAGCATCATTAACGCGAGCGGTGTATTTTTTACTTGTCCCCTTCCGCTTACCTTCGTCTAGTGTTTTCTACGATGTCCCGATTTTTTCGTCGACACTTCTTTGCGGCTGCTCGCGAGTTCGCTTCGCCGTGGCCGTGTAAACGTGCACTACCTACGGGATATAAATTTCGCGGCTGAAAAACACCGCCGCGACGGCAACGATGCCGAAGAAATATTGGAACGCGACTCTATTTCGTTGCCGCCATCGTCGCGATGAAAACTACCCTCTTGCCTCGTAGCAGCTCGTAATTTCGAGATGGAGCAGGAGAACCGATAGTTGGCACTCATCCGGTTATCCTCCCTTCTTCTCTTTTCTTATAGACTTTAATAGAAAGTTCCAACCATGTCAAAACCACGTGTCTATTGTAAAATTCGTACGCCAATCATTAGCGGTACCAATAATTAACCCCTTAACCTACGATTTTTTCGGTAGTTAGTCAGGCTAATTATTGCTGCAAGACAAATAAGAAAAGTTGAAGATCCTTGTCACGTAAATGCGATGGTTCGTTGTATATGCACTGTAATGTGCGTCACAAGTGTGTCACAAAGTAATAAGTCAGAGGGTTAAGAATTCGTATGCACATTTTCATATAACTATGAAAATTTTTGATTTTGTAATACATGTACATATTATGGATTTCATAATACATGTATGGAAATTGTAATGTACATTTTAAAGTAGTGCTTTAATAACTTTATCTTACCGCGTCTTTTACTGTCGCGATTTTGTTTCAAAATTCAGCAGTCATTACCTAATTGCAGCGGCAAAATTGCCCTCGTACGACACTGAAAAAGCCAAATCTGAACGAATTCGCAATAATCATGAAAGTATCAGTCGACAAGAGTTTCGCAACTTCTGGCTCTTTTAATCTATCAAAAGCGACCATCAAAGCTTGCACTGTGGCAAACTTTATTTTACCTCGCTCGGATGCATCGTTAGCGATACCAAACAGGACTTACCGTCGACGATACTGAAACGATAAGAATCTTACCGTCGACCCAAAGGAAGAGCAAAACATCCTCGCAGAACGTACGATTATAGTGAAAGAAACTATGATTTAGAGTAACGTTAGAGTAACTGGAGCTGATAGCTAATTAATAAAATCTTTCCATTTTTGTCGACTCCGGAAAGAAACGGTAGATTTACGGCGTTCCGAGACCAAGTCTTATGGCGCCGAGAAATCCAAAGCGGCGACACTCGAAAAGTATCGAAAAGTTACGATCACCGAACGTCTTCCGATGCTTGTTCGGAACAAATCGTTTCACGATCCATCGATCCACCCATCCCCCATTCTTTCGTAATCCTACAGACCTCGAAGCATTTTAATTGATTTTCGCGCGACAATCCGGCACGCCATGGCAGAAGACAACGGGCTTTGATTTATAGCTCCAATAGCCTACAACGCTCGAACGGGACACTGGAAGAGGCAAAGCTTTCCCGATTTCTCGAGCCATTCGCTACGATCGAAATTCATCACGCAAATCTACCGCAAGGTAATTATGCAATGACGAAACGAACCAAAGCGGTTAATTATTTCGCGTCTAAAGGATCGACCAGCGGTAACTGCCGTTTCTGACCGCTTTACGCCGAAAGGTAATTACGGATTTCAATCTCCTGGCTAATAAATAACGCGAAACAAATGACCTTTACGCGATTCGATTCGCTACCGCGCGACCGTAAACCCCGATAGCCAAAGTGTGAAAAGAGCTGTCCAATTTCCGAAGCACAATTCAGCCATGCTACGTGATATTTTGGTTAAAAAGACACATTCGAACAGTCACGACCTAATAAGATTATTTCCACGAGAGAAGATGCGTGATTCACTTTGTAGGATACTTGGACGTGGAGTCGTAAAACGTCGAAGAGTCGAACTGCTGTTAGAGAACTTCGCTATCGCGTGTTTTACACCGACAGTAACCCGAGGACGACTGTATGACAAGTCGTTCCTGTCTCGAATGCCCCGACATCGCAATCATTTTTAAAAGGTCGAGCCATGCGATACAGATTTTTCACGAATTTCGAACAACGACGAAAAACGGGATCAGAGAATAAGGATGCGAAGACGTTCCTAAAATTACGCCGGTATTCGTTGCCTGGGCGAAGCGATTCCTCTCCGAGCATAAATCGCGGGGAAATTCCGAGTAAAAACACCGAGGGAATCCCTAAAAACGGGAAGGAGAAGAATTAGCGGACGAACGTGCTATCCAGGCGAGAAATTAGAAACGTCTAAGGCTAGAAAAATTACAAACTTCGACGAGAAGCGTAAAGCGATAAGCGTGACTGCGAAAAAACCCTGAAAAATCCTCGAAACAAACTTCGGCGAAATCACTAGAGAAACAAGCGGAATGCCGGAGATTCGCTTCAAAGAGAGACGAAGAAGTCTGGATCCAAACCCGTTCGTCGAACAACCCATGAAATTGCCGCTGTTTGTCTAAGCCAGAAGAAATACCTCTTCACCCAAATACCCCAGAAATCGAGGTAACGGGGTCATACTTGCCACTAGAATTTATTTCTCTCGAAACACTCGCGACTTTTCTACGCGTGGATGAATTGCATCGTTTGAAGCGTGCGCTTTTATCGTTAAACGTGCCACTACTGCGATATTCCGCCCCCTTCATCCCCTATCCTCAGATCCTCAGACTCATCGCTCCACGTCCACCTGTTTCATCTTTGAATTACCCAGCTCCGACACCTCGCTACAACGCTCAGATGCATCCGTCCCCAGGGACTTTTTCATAAACGAATCGTGACCATCTTTTTTCTCGTCTTACGTGTTTTCGGAAAATGCATGTTCGGTTGTTACTACAAATGCGAGTTAAAGATTATATTACTGAAGAGCTTATTAGGAAACTTGTATAAAATTCAAATTCCTAAAGTCCCAAAATATCAAGGGCTCAAGTCCCAATCTTCCGAGGTCTAAAACTCTCAAAGTTCAAAACTTTACCTAACTTCAAAAATCCCAAACTCCGAAACTCCCAAAGTCCGAAAGTCCTGAAGTTCCAAAATTGGCAGTCGATTCGTTCACCAAAACATGGCTCGTGATTAGCACGGTTCCTCAAGTTTGCCACTGGAGAAAAAGGCTTTCAATTTCTTTGGATAGGTAGGTTCGAGAGCTTCGATAAGTTTGCGATGCGTGTAGCTTCGTCAAAGTTGAGGAAGCTCGCCGGAGCTCCGTGGAATTTCATGTCCCGGAAACCCGCAGGAAGTTTCGCGGTCGGTCCACGTATCCTTGGATCGTTCTATTCGTTAAGCAACTTCGCTCGTGTTCTATTCATGATTTCTCCGTTGGTAAACTTTTCCTTCTCAAGGTTAATTTTCGCTGCGCGTAAGAAGCGCGGTCTAATTGCGCCTCGTGCACCTTCGAGAGGATAATTTTCGAAAGAAAATTACTTCGCTACTTCGTTTTCCGTTAGCCCGAATCGTTCGCGTTACGAGGGACAAAGAACCGGACGAATTTCTTTTGCCGACGTAACATCGAATTCTTACGGTTCCTTACTTTATCGAGGTTTCCAATACGGGACTTTTCCAGACGTTTTATCCACGGAGCAACTTCATTACTCGCCCGCATTCCTCGCGCGATCTAACCAAAGAAATTCACTACGAGGACAAACTATCCGGGCCAAAGAGCGTACAAACGAATCGTTTCTCGCCTTTGCTCGTCCCTTCATATTTCCTTTCCGTTTTCGCCCCTCGAAGCGTAATTCCTCGAGACGCTTCGTTGGAGAACGGTCAAACGAATGCGACGAAGTAATGTAAATTCGTTAAATTAAACACAAGCAACGTAGAACACGTTCGGCCACGTAACGATTCATAATTAGCACAACGCTATTTTCCACTGCGGGAACCGGTTGTCAGTGAACGATCACAGAGATGGCACAGGATAATTTAATCAGGGGATACTGGACGCGCAAACAGACCCATAAACTAACGCCAACGATCCTCGCTTCGATCGATACGATTACCTCCGCTTCTCTGACCGGAAGAAGAGTTCCGGTCTATCCGATTAATGTAGATTACCGATCGGAGAATAGGTGGTCTCTGTCCGCCATGATTTATAAATGAAAAGGGGACCACCGCGTCGCGTTGACTGGCACGGCTATTACTTTATAATTGCTACTAAAAGGAACCGCATCGATTGAGATACGGAGGAAATTGGCAGTTATAAACGAACGCATAAAAGATGAGGCTATCGTGTCAAACGCGCCACAGGCCCGTTTACCGTCCGCGATCACGAACGGTGAGATATCGACGATCACCGATATAACGCACGTTCCCAATTCGAACTCGCGATGCTCGATCGATACTGGCGCCCCCCGCATACGCGTACACCGAATTCGAGATTAAACGTTAGGTTACACTTTTTTTAGGCAACGTGAAAACACCTCTATTTCGATTCAAATCATCTTCGCGATCATTGTAAAATTTATTTACCATCGGGAACATACATGTTCTGAAACCATACAGGTCCTCGTATCATATGATCCTAGATACGAGCAGCAAAGATCTAGTGGATTACCTCAGTGATTATCATGTTTCCATCGGGGAAGATTTGCTAAATGTATAACACGAAGAGATACACGAAACGAAGAGTTCACCTTTAAAATACAGAGTCTCAACGACGTTGAATGTATTCGACCCGGAACGGGATTGCGAGAGATGCGAGGAGAAATAAGGAACGACAAAATAGCAGCACGGATATCGAGGATTTTAGGAAGTCCATACCGTGAACCAGTCTTTCGAATAAGACCCGGTCGCATCCGATTCTGGAAAAAGAGTTTAGAAAGCGTCGGAAAGCATACGATTTTCTTCAAAGTCCTCGCAGATCGACTACTCCGACAACGAAGTAGCGCGCAAGAAGCCAGAGTTACGTTCCCAGAAACGATCAACGAAATGTACTTTCGATAATGTGCGCTCCTCGTGCAAAGCGTACACGACAAGTTGAAAAACTTTCGTTCCCAAGAGACTTTAAATTGTCAATCCCTTCGGCAAGTACTTTCGAACATACGCGTCTGCAGTACATCAAAATTTGCAAAAATATTCAACGAAATTACGGTTCGTCGAACAAGGTAGTAATTGATTAAAAATTCGCTGGAAGTCTTTAGCAGAGTTCGAACTCGACGTTTGCCAGAACGTTTCAGGTTTTTACAACGAATCGACTCTGTAATTGCTTCGCTTTTATCTCGCAAGGATTTTTATATTGTAGCGCATGGAACGAGAACCTTTCAAAATTATTAAACAAACGATAAAGAGTAAATAATCGTCGGGAATACAGCGATTAAAAGGGTGAAGCAAAAAGTCGAAGAGAAAAAGAGCATAAAATTTCGTTGGCGCATGGAAAACATCGTCGGTAAAGAGCGAGAAGAATAGCAAACGGTGCAGAAAACGGGGTCGCGGTCCGTGCCGACAGGCTTCGGGCCACTAGCTGCGCTCTCGATAAACCGCGTCCTACCGAAATTTCCAAATCCTAATTGCGGGGAAATGGTGTGTAACGGTGTGAAATATTATCCGGAAAAAGGCGCTGACTCTTATTACTCGGCCGTTCGAGGAATCTTTTAATCCGACGACGTCTTCCTCCGCGACCCTCCGCGTCCGCCGGAAATCGCTGACCCGCCATTTCCGCTGCCAATCTGTTACGGACGCGCGAATCCGACCCCATGAAAACAGCCGGGTTTAAAGGAACGATCACGTTTGCGTAGCCTTCCCTTCCATCATGCTTTACGTCACTCGTGGTTGTTCGCGCGACGTTGAATTTCATAAAAAATGGACGGCCCCGGTTGAAAGTGGCCAGAACCGACTTTTCGTTAACGTTCTTTCAACGAGAAGAAAGAACAGGAAGCAGCCCGTCGAGCGAAGATTTTTACCGTGTTTCGGACAGGTTGATTCCAATTAAGAACCGCAATCTCGTTAGCGCGAAACGAACCGCGACTTAATTTTAATCTCAAACAGCGGCTAAACGTCGTTGTTCGTCCTCTCTGTTTGCCCGACGCGTTTCGTCTTCCTTGTAATTCCGCTCCGTTCCCTCGCCGGTAATATGCAAGGCGTGGCGAAACTTTCGCGATCGCAACGGCGCTTCTCTCCTTATTAGGGCTCGAGGGCGATCTTTTTTCGCGCGATAAGACTGTCGTTCGACCAGGACGTTCTCGAGGAGGAAGCAGGTCGAGCATCAGAGACGGTGCTACGAAGCCACCGAGTTTAAACTATTTCTCCTCCGGCGGATTTGCATTTGCACGTAGAGGAATCCTGGCAGGGCGATATGCTCGACAAGAGTAATCTGGATGCATCGGCAAGGCGTGATGCGCGCGACAGCGTCGTAACGCGGCGAGGCGTGTTGCTCGCGAGCGCGGCGCGGCGCAGGCGTCGAGCCCAGGAACGCTCGTCAGTCTTCGGCCGAACTTGAAACGCGTGGCTTCGCGTTTTCCTCTCCTCTCTTCCTTATCGTGTATCCTCTTCGCCGATTCCTCCTCGCGCCAAAAATCTCGACACGCGCTCCCTTTTTTTACCGCTCGTGCAATCGTACCTGATCCAACCTCGCGCCTATCTGTCGGACGAATGTCACTTCACGCTTGGATCCGCAACGTTGGATCCCCGCCGACAGAAATTTGTACGTACGCAACGCGTGTACGCTGCAAGAATGACTTGTTGGTCAGCGCAACATTACGCGAGTTTGTTCGTGACGTGGAACACGTTTCTTGTGTCGGATAAAGGTGCCCTCTATCGCATAACCGATCAGATTCTTCCGCCCGCCAACAAGTCACCTCTGCACAGTACGCGGACGTAACATGAATTTCGGTGACATCGTGTCGGACCGCGGTTACCAACTCTCCCGTGTCAAAACCATGTTCCGTGTCGCTACAATTCACGCGTTATTCCCGTGGGAAGCAGATTTTTTCCGATACTTCAGGACATTATGAGCATACCGCGAATAAGCTATTCTATCTTTATAGACGAATTTTACGTATCTATCCTTTCAACGATCGAGAACAGTGTAGGTCGGAAGAATTTCATTTCCCATTGCAATTCCATTGCTTTCACGATCCATTTGCTGCTTCCGATCCATCGACCAGTCGTCGCGATAGAAAATGTATGCGCCCAAAGTGCCGTGTGAAATGGTAGCATTTACAACGTTCGTATTTCGCGCTTCCGTACCGAATCTCGATCTAAAAAGCACGCAATCGAACGAGTGATTTCAACGTTTCGTTTGAACCGCATTGATTTGTCCCCCTCTGAATTACAAATGATAATTTAAAGCGTTTCTCAATCTCAATTGACAAGTTCAAATTAGTACTGACGTTCGACGACTGTTTTAAAATTATTTCGTCCCCTTTCCCTATTGATCCTATTTTTGAAAAACGCCTAATAGGTCACCCCTTTACCCTTGCAATTCGAACCCTCGATTATCTTCCTCCGTTTCTTTTTAGCGACACTGGTCATATCACGTTGAAGTTTCATTGCGGTACATGGACGCGAACGGGAATAAAATTCAGTTTACGGTCGCGATAATGGACCCGTAAAACAGTTTCACGCAGAACTGGCCGCGCAACGCGCGAAACACACGGAATGGAGTAACCCGAGGAACGATGCCCGTTCGAAGCACGGCTCACGATTTCGTCGACAGATAAGCGGTAAGAGCCCTAGCCCAGAATTCATTAACATTTTCTGTCGCGACGCGATAAGATGTATCCGTAGATGTAACATCCCGTCGCAACCTAAATCCGGTGGTGGATCGACGGTAGACTCGCGAGAACAAGGTCACGACTGCTCTTTGCAGAGTCGACGAGTCCCGCAGGGCTTTCTTTCATTTTCGAGAATATTAATATGTCTCGGCCATAATTAGCCGCTACGTATCGTTTTCGCTACATTCGAGTTGCGCTATCGCTGGTCCTATACCCGCAACTACCTAGTTCGAGCATTACGATACCGTAATTACACGTCAGAAAGGGGGAGGCAAAGTTTGCGCCACAAATTACAAAGCTGCACAAGCGCTCGAGACAACTCCGTTGCCATAACTGTGCTTCAAAGATAATGGCTTAAAACATTCGCAACGATTCCCTCGTACGCGTTGAATAACGAACAGAATTTACTCGCTTGATCGTTTTTGATCCGATTCGGTTATCGAACTGGCAATTATCGAGTACTTCAACGCGTTGTTTTCGATATAATCGAATAAACCATCTTTCACGTCCAATTTGTTGCTCCGGCACAGTTGAATTACATTTACAGAATAAAGTTCGTTTATCAATTATCCTTTGTTACGCAAAGTTGCAATAATTACCAGCTGGACCTCTTTCAAATTACACAATTACAATTTACCTTTCATAATTCTTCCTACAGTACTTGTTACTGCAACGTCGTGAAAGTTCGACATAAACTTCTAGTGTGTGCTGCAAGTGCTCGACCTTTTCCAACGTGTACCAAATTAAAAAATTCCCGTACCAAGTACACAATTAAATGTGTATAAATTCAATTCCAGTTATGTATATTCTTCAACGGCGAAAATAAAGTTTTGTACAAAATTGTTATATCGTACAATACCAGTGGAGAACCGCTACATTGGGTGCCAACGGCTGTTTCATGAAAATAATAAGTAAATAACTAAATTCGAGAATTCGATATCGAGCGTAAAAGGAAAAAGCAGACTAGAAATTTGTTCCGCGGTTGCGCGCAAAAGGACCGCGAAACAGGTGTTACCTTCGAGCGCAAAGAACGTATAATTTAATAACATTTCCGTTGTTCTTTACACGACCGAATTTTTACTCCGTCGCGGCAGACTTCCAAGCTTATGTTACGAGCCAGCTCCGTTTCATTAATCTAAGGGCAAAGGCAATTCGTAACCGCGAGCTTGAACGATGCGTTCGAAAATTGTTCGAGGCGACAAGTTCTTAATGGAAGTTCGGTAATGAGATAACGTGAAAAATCACGCTCGCCTACGCGACGCTCCCCCTTTAATTCTCTGACTGCGATTTATCTCGGAACTTTCTCCCAGACACGCGATACGTACGCTGTAATTTAGTTTGACGGGGAGCGCGGGACTTTCTACTGGATCCGCGATTCTCCCCCCGTTTCGATCATTTTGATCGCGGAAAGTTGCCCGGGAAATATTCCATTTAACAGGGTTATTCCCCGATTTCTCTGAATGTCGAAGAAACCCCGACCCTTTCATCCGCCTGGCTTTGTTTCTTTCCGAGGGGAAAAAGGAGGATCTAATCGCGACCCTCGTTTCTCCGGGGAAGACGGATTCGAGAGAAAACAAAACTGGAATCCATACTTGAGAAACGTAGCGCTTTTTCTATCGAGTCCACTTGTGAATATGTAACTTATAATCGGAGATCAAAATTCTGTCGATGAATCGATCATTCGGCTTGTTCTATCGAAGGTAAACGTTTTATAGGAAGGAAAGAACGCGTTAACGCGCAACAATGGTTGAACGCGTTCCAAGTGCACCGCGAGATAAATGATTCTCCGTAACGCGAAAGAGATCGGAAATAAATCACGGATCCAGGTTGTAACCGACAACGGGTGATCGACTCCCCTCGAAGAATAAGATAGATATCGGAATGGATAACATCGAGTCGAAACGTCCGATCGGATAGTTTTCGATTATTGTATCGTGTGGACCCTCGATCTTCTAAACGACGCGTATTCGTTCTCCGATCGTTTTCTCGTAAATCGATCCTATTCGTTCGTCTTCGACAGAAAAAAGAGGCCGCGAAACTTTCCAACCCGGTTATAAATAATCCTCCACATGTTTCAACGTTTAATAACGAATGCTTCGTACGAAGCTTCCTCCGGTTTCGCATTTCCAATCGTACATTATGAATCAGGTTCTGAAGTTACATTTGCTTCCAGCCAAAATAAAGATTTTCGGGAAGTAAAATTAATTAACGACGCGAGATAAAATATTGAGAGAGAAAAACAAAATGAGGCGCCTCTCGTTGACGCCAGACTCGCTGGAGTCAGCTAGACTGGAATTCGAAAGAACGAGTGCAGGGGAATAACAGGGAGGAAAAGCTCGAAGGAAGTGGATATTTCGCTCGGAGAGAATTTGAATAAAAGCAGCAGCTAGTATCCTGCTCTTTCGCGCTCTCCTCTTCTCCTTCGTTTCCCGTCGTCCTTTCAACCCTTTGCGCTCGAGAAGAAACGCAAGTTCCGCGCGTGGAAACTCGTAAAAAGCGGAGGCCAGACCCGAGGACCAGCGACTTCTCGACAGCTGCGGTTTGCCTGCCAGTCGCTTTTTTCCGTTCGCTTCAAAATTCGACCAACTTCGACAGACTTTCTTTACCCGCTTATTTCGCGTCGTCCATGTACCATCGACGCTTTTACGATTCGCGGATCAAAGTTGCTTCATTGTTAAACGTCGAAGGTCTGTTCGAAAATCTCGCAGATCCCTGGAAGTTCGTAGACGGATTTCCAGTTTTATTTAGCTGACGGTCGCCAGGATCCGAAAATAGGATTGCGGCTATTAGGTTGGCGAGATCCCGCCGAGAGCTCGCGGAGAAAGGAGTTTCTTTATATTTTCTATTTTCTACGGTCGGGCTGTACTCGCGTAAAGGAACCGTGCGTAGCAAACATTCTCGTCGACCGAGGCAACGTTCCCGCAAAGTCAGTTATCGTTTCCCGGGGCCCCATTGCCTCCGTTTATCCGATATCCAACCGAGTAGAATATTCTGTTTCCCTCGTTCGACGTTGCCTTCCGTGTCTATTTCCCACGCCGATCTTTTATTATACACGATGCATCCTACGAGTCTTACGAGACGAATCTCTACGTGCGAAGCAACCATAGCTTAATGCATTAAAAATTTAAACCCATTTCTAAAATGGGAAATCTCCGATGTAACAAAAGCGGAAAATTGATTAGAGTCCGAGCAGTTATCGTTATCCCGAATTCCAGATACCTCGAGCTAATTTGATGCCAGACGTATTGGACAAGGATGTCCCAGGATTTTAGACAACGACGGTAGAATCGGACGAGCCCAGCAATCGTCAGCAGCCGCGCGGTTATCATCTTCACCAAAGGATTCCTTGTCTGTCCAATATCCGAGCGGAATATTCCGTTTCCTTGGGTTCTGCAGCGGCCATGCTCTACACCCGATTCAGCTCGAGCGTCGTTCGAGTCACCCTCTCGATGACCACGTACGCGAGCTCGTATCCTGCACGCGGTCCGAATTGTCTCCCAAGCTGTCCGCCGCACGGCTCGTTCGTAGCAAGAAACTCGCGAAAAAGTTGCTGCATTTTCCTGGTCCCGCTGCACGGGTAAACGGACCTCGCCTAAACGAGCTTTCAAGCGGAAAATTGATTTCATCGAATCGTGCTGCGCGTACTTTCCTTCTCTCCGCTTTACATTTGTTCCGAATGCGAAACATCGTTTGCTTCGATTATGCCGGAAACGATCACGTAGGATAATTTCGGCGTAACATCTGTACCGATATTAAAGCGGATTTTCAACGACCCTTCTGAAAACGGGGGAGACTCGGAGGGGCCAAACGACACGCGTACGCAAACTTGCGCTCGTTTTAACCCCGATTATCATAAATAGCATCTGCAATCGGTGTTTCGATGGGCAGTCAGGCCATAACACGAGCATGATAGTCGACCTTACGTTGGGAGATTTCTCTTTGAGATAACGCGTATCGTTGATACGGGTAGATAAAAGACATACGTTTCGAGTAAAAAAGAAAAAAAAACATTTTCGACCGAAAGTGTCACGGCCATAAATGCCGTGGTGCAGCGGAATAAACGAGAACCGCGAAAAAAGCTGGTAGTGTCGCGAGAGTACAATCAAGAGCAGAGAAACAATAGACAAATTGAACGTTCGATGAACCGTGCGAAACCTCGACCGCCAACTTGGTTTATCGGGACCAGATGCAACTGTATCCGTTACCGACAAGAATTTCAACGTGAAAACGGGACCAGCTAATTCGAGCGAGAACCGGGTACGTTCGTTCGATCGATCGATCGGTCGAAAACACGGTCTAGAATCTAGAAGGTGCAATTTCCATTGAAACTCCACCGCCGCGGAGGAGCGAGTTAACAGGAACGCCATTAGCATAGTTTGTGGACTAGGTTCGGTTAATTTCGCGGCTAGCAGTCAGCTTTTGTTCCTTCCATCGCGCCGAACGTCAATCCTTTTCCAATTTCCATCGATTCGCGTCTTCGTGCTGATAGAAAAGCGAACACTTCGATTTCCTATTCCCCGACAAGATCGTCGTGAAATATCTATCGATTGTTTTTTTTTCTCTTTCCCACCATTCTGTCGCCCGGAATAAATTCGTATTCGCGGTGACAACCATCGCGGTGCATTTAACGCATTGCAGGTCGTTGTACTTCCATTCGTTATCGGGAAGCTCATATTGTCCAGCCGTAAAGGACACGGTTGGCTGCAAAGGACTCAAGCTTCGAGCTTTTTACAGATGGCTTTTACCGTTTATACAGTGTTAATACCAGTCTCGCGTTTCCACAGCTGTAACGACTCTTTTATCTTTCATCAACCGCTGTCGGCGATATATCTAAGCCAAGAGCCAGCCACTTAGTCTGCGCTTAAAAGTTCACTTTAACTTAGCAATTGCTGTACTCGTGGGTATTCAATTTCCCAAATTGGGAATTTGCTATCATGTTTTTAAGCACAGTTGCAAATTTCTGATTTTCAAACTTTCGAGTCCCTATAGAGCATACGATACCATGATCTTTCGAGTGGACATTAATGTACCTACCATTGGTTTAATTGAACGAATTCCTCTCCACACGGTCTAAGTTATTATGCATGTGAATCTCCCGCAAGGGACCGTTTCAATTTCTGTCCGAACATATTTATTAAAAGCTATTAATTGATTCAACGCTGTATAGCCGCGACCGGCACGCGATTCCTGTTATTTTATTTAACTCGCCGAATAACCAGCTAGCCGGTCAGCCACTCCGACGACATAAATTTCGTCGAGCCACGCTGCTGACAGTCTCTTCCAACTCGTAATATAAAACTTCGTTATCACGGACAAAAACCACTCGGATACTATTTTCATTTGTTGAGAACGTTGCGCGACGTTTCCGCGAACCCGGAATAAATTGGCGAGACAAAGCGATGTTCCAATAACGGCCGGCTATTCGTTACGTTAATGATTTTCGAGAGAATTGAAGCTTTCTCTGCGACTCTTATTCGAACCACCTCTCATAAACAGTTACTCGGAAAACACTGAACATGTGAAACTTCGGAGCACATACGTTTTCATATTCTTCTCTGACAAGTAGAAAACTTCGTTATGCAAGATGGGTAAAACTTATAACCCCACTTCGATTAATTAGCCCGAGAGGAACTAAGATTTCACGAGAACCTCTATCTTTAAAAACTTTGGACCAACTTTAGAGAGAAGGATATCCAAGTAATTTTGAAGAGTATGTAAATGATGCAATTTTCGAGCAATCTAATTCTCGTATGTTAATTGATGTCTTTGTAACCGGGTGCTTAGATGTAAAACACCGGTCAAAAGAGAAACGAACCGCAAATCCCTGCAATTATGGTTGCAGCATGAAACGAGGGGTTAGGCGAGCGGGTTAATTGAATTGGCCGTAAATTGCAATCGGCAAAGTTGCGGAGAAGCTGCACGCGGTATGTCACGCACTCGCGGCGCGCGACACGCGTTTAACCACGCGCACAGAGTACGGCACGCGCCTCCACATTCGGGACTTAAACGCGTGTACAAACACGAGTGAACGACCCCCGTCTCCCGATGATTCGATCGTCCTATAATAACTGGCCACGTCAAGACAAATATGCGGTGGGCAAATTTTGACGAGGTACTGCGCCCATATTTGCGCTCGATTTTACCCTCCTGGCCCAACCGCGATTGTCAACCGCGAGGACTTCCGCTTGCAGCGTCACGCGCCTACACACCGATCGGCCTGCCAACGTTACCGTGATTAATACCGATATGCTTTACGTGTTTCCGCACACTCGGATCTCCCGTTTCCGTCGTCTTTGTCCGATTACCTCGATCCAATCTGTTTTATGGTGATCCGATGAAGTTATATACCAACACGCCTTAAACGGAGGGTCAACCGGAGTCACGTTGGCACTCCTGTATGTGCGCACGTTGCCGTTGACGTGACTACGTTCTTTGCCCGTGGTCTTGTCGCAACTTTAGTAGAACGTTCCACGCAGGATCAAAGAGCTTCTGCAAATTGGGGGATTTGGGTATCCAGGAATGAAATATAGTATATTCGTCTTTGACACTAAACGGAGAGGACAAGTTTGGAGTGGTTAGACCCATTTTGATCGCTAAGTTCTAGGTCTGTTCTTGTGAATAGAATCTACTCCTTTGTCGGCACAGCTCGTTCCGCTGCACCGGTTTTTCAACCGATCCGGTAAATATCCGCATAATTCATGACTCCGAGTCTCTCGCCAAGATGAAAATAATCGTACGTTGAAGGGAACACGGTCCGTTGAATCGGATCGATCGTCTATTTCTAGCCGGGAGGTTAACGGTGCCGATATAAAGTTTTCAGTGGCCAAAGACAAACAGGCGAAGCCGAGCGTAAGTCCAGCGGGACTTAACACTTGCCCCCAGCCCGGCCCCGGCGACAAATTATCGTCCTCCGTTAGCAGAACGATTTAATACTCGATTTAGGGAAGGGCCATTACTTGCCTGCAGTCTCCTCTCTTCCTCGCCCTTTCCCTCTCTCCACCCCCATTAGCCCGACCGACCGTGGCCGAACTTTATGCTAGCAACGACGATGAGTAACGGTGCTGCAGAAAATCGTTAGCTCGCCATTAACGTACGCGCCGGCGGGAAATCCTGCTGGTAAACACTCGTAAACCGAGCGTTTGGAATCTTGATAATGGATATCGGTTCGCGTTCGAAGTCCTACCAAAACTGGAAACAGCGAACCGATCTCCGCGCCAACTTCCGCTTCGACTCGGACCGAAAACCTTATTGCCGGATTGGCTTCACGGTTCGATTCGCCTTCACGGTTTATTTGAAAACAACGGTTACCGGGGACGGATCGAAACGGGCGGAAACCACGAGGACGCGCCACAGGAAGATCCTACGTTCGACTCTGTTGACAAACGCCATCGATTTGTAAATAACGAAGAAAAGTTCCTGCGGAGAGTAACTCTTAACGGGGACAGTCGATTCGCGACTAGAATTTCGTGGAGGACAAAAAATATCGCGACAAAGGAAAGAAATGAAAAGAAATACGGTGGAAAGAAAAGCAATCGTTTCGCGAATCAGTTGGAAACGATGGAGGAAAATGTCGGGAGGACCAGGTAGCTCGTTTCCGGCACGTGCGACCAACAGAAATTTCCAAGAGAGCCTTCGTCGAGGATCCATCGTTCGATCGAGAGAATTGCTGCGAATCCAATTTGACGACTGGAGAACGTTTTTACTGTTCTCCGTTACCTGTAGCTGGTTCTAATCGGAAAGTATGGCCCCCGAGTTTACGACAGAGAAACGTAATCACGAGATAAAACGCATACAACGAGAAAATTGCTATGCAAAATTAATGAAGATACGAATCTGTTAGGAATTAATGAATGCGCCGTAGGAGTTCCTCGTTGGCTCGAATGCAACGTTTTCATCTTTCTACTTGCGCATAAATTAAGTTGCACACTTAATTATTCAACGCGTATGCGAAACCGGCACCTAACTCCGTCTTCGCGCTTTTACGAGAGCAGCTAGACTGCTTTATGCCTCGAAGATACGTTTACACCGAAATACCGCGTAATTTTCATGACCTCCGTACGAATAATATCGACTATCACGCGATAGTACGGTAACGAGCATGGTAGACCTCCATAAGCAAAATGCCGGTGCAGAGAACATTCGCACGCCTCTGGCGAATCTTTCAACTCACATTCAAATTCACAAACGTGCAAATTTACAAGCCTTGTCGAAGCAAATCCACAATGGTGAAATAAAAAATGACGTTTCGCCTCGAATTAAGGAATTGTAAAACAAGCCAGGTATCAAGAGCACGATCGTTCCGCGAATACAGAGAGGACTTTTGTTCTCCCGGTTTTAAAGTTTTCCAATTTTTAACCGAGCTCAGCCGCAATAATTTTGCGCTGTTGTTTCACTTAATCATGATAAGCAGGCTGAGCTCCACTGCTAACAGCAAAATTCCTCAACTAATTTACGACACGCTTCCCGCGAATAATCTCGGAATTTTTGTTGCCTCGCAACATTCCCGTGGTTTCTCGAACCGGGTGATATTCCATTGTCTTCCCGCCCTTTCGTCGTATCTCATTTACCGCAAACCGAATGGTTTCGCTCAAAGAAATCCTGTGACTAACGCGTTTCTATTAACGTTCAACTTCCATGTCGTCTGATGGTTGTTCGGCCAAGGTAGCTAAAGTCTAGTGCATAGTATTCCGATGTTGTACCTTTCCCGATTTCACGAACCGCACCATCGTAAAGTACAATAAACGACGGTATCGAAATTCCTTTCCTCCGTTCCCGATTTTCATCCCTTTACCGCCTTTCCACGATAACGGCTATTTATTTACGATTTCGAATATCGTGTTTCTGATTGTTGTTGCCTGGAAACAGAAACAACGAACGCACAGCTTTACTCCCACGATCGAGCAACAAACGCTGAAACGACTTGTTTTTCGTTCGAATGTAATTGGCCACGCTCGAGTTGTGCTCTAGCCACTCTTGGTCATAACGATTCAAAGGAACTGCGATTCGAGATTCGCAAACTTTTTAGCGTTGTAATTCTGGAAAACAATCGGGGTTGCAAAAGTGACAAGATCGTTTGAGAAATGGTGCACTTTGAAAGACACTGAACAAATACCCGAACCGACGGGACCGATATCTGCGGTGTAAGTGGGATATAATATAATTTGCCACGACGCAGTCGAAACGTATGTATGAAATATCTGAAATCGATGGCGGATGAAAACGAGGATCGGCTAGTTGCGAACGTTTACATAAGCGTTATCTATATCGAAATTTATTGATCGATGCACTCTAGTTCCTCGAACCATTGGATTCACATGGGATTTTAACAATGTATCTCCTCTCTTTTTAGTCCCCCTTTGCTCTTGTATCTGTCCTGTCTGTAGCTGCCCGACTCCATTTCCCTTTTCCTCCCTCTTGTCCGTTCCTCTCGCGAGTCGGCCACTCGATTCGGGTCAAACACTTGGGTTTCACACGATGTATAATGCAACCCTTTCGAACCGGATAGAATACGAAAACGGCTGATACGAGCACGACCTCGAAAAGTGTCAATCGACGCCTCGTGGACGGAAGTTGCGGCATTAAGCGTACGCGCGGAGCTTCAAAACGTCGATCCTGTCAGACAAAAAAACAACTTTGACGAGAAAACTGCTCGTCACAAGTTTGGACACCAATTAATTTCCCGAGTACATCGGATCTCTCCGACAGCTTATTTAATAAACCAAAGTTATTAGCAAGCGGGAAGCAAACTTGTCAAACATTTGCTTTCGCGACAATAACCAAATATCTCCGCGTCCAGAATATACTCCGCGAGGAATGTTCGATCGAGAAGACTATCGATCGAAACAGTTGATATTTCGACTCGATACGAAACTCGGTAGTTGGGTCGATCGGTTTCCGATCGACGACGCTTACGCGCGTTCCGGTTAATCCCCGTGTCGCTGGAGGATGCGGAGGACTCTACGCGTATCGGAGGTTTTAATACGTTTAGGAGGGATGCGTTGTACGACGTAACTTTGAAAATGTAGCACAGTTTAGAACGAGGCCGTGTTTACCCCCGCTGCCGTAATCCCGGCCCACCTTCGCTAATGCGTCGGCCAAAGCCGACCGCAACACCAGACGTCGAGTTTACCGGTACACGCGCTAAATCCCGTCAAACCTATCAGGCTTTGCTTCCGCGTTGCCCTGCGACAAGCCCTTTAAGCCCCGACGCGTCTTAATTTCTCTTCCATTCGATTCTCATCGAGGAAGACGATCGTATCGATTGCGTGTAAAGTTTCGCGGGGCCGAACGTCGATCAAAGGCAACGAAACGTAACTGGCCACGTCTATCGGAAGGGCGGGAGAGTTTTATTAGCCGGCTGATAAGGAACAAGGAGCTTTGCGTCGAGCTGTGTGCCACGATTCATGAGCCTTTCAAGAATGATGAAGAGAGGTGCGCTTTACCTTCCTCGTTTTCCCCGAGGGTTTTTTTTTTTGCTACTCCAAAGGAGAAGAATCGAGGAAAACATACCGTGCTTGACTCGATCGAAGCTCTTCTGTCGGAGGAACGGGGAAACCTCCAAGATTCGTCTCTTCTTTGCGCGTCTTTCATTCCGCCGTCGATTCGTCGAAGCCACAATCTCGAGAATTCTCGTCGTCGCGTTCGACGCTGATCGGGCACGAGCCCCATCACCCTTCTCCGTGCAAGGAATTTCACGAAAGAAAAGTAGACGGACGAAGAAAAGAAGAAATCGAGGCGAAGAAGAGAAAAGCATGCTTGACGAGACGTTGCTTGTCAAATAAAATGCCGGCTTTGAAGGTAGACCGAATTGACGATAACGCGTATAAGTATCAGGAAATGAAATGCTGGCAGAATAAATACCGAAATTTGATAAATTCGCATGAAAATTCTGTGGAACGATTCGACGCGCGTTTAAATCGACATTTCTACCCGACGATTCATACGTCGAGTAATTGAAAGGTTACAAAGCTCTCGCGCACAAGGAACGAAATTACACTCGTCTCAATTCGTTTCCATGAAAAGGTATTCGGTTCGATCGGTTTAATAACGCGAAGGTAGTCAGCACGGAACTCGGTTTCGGTTGGCTCGGCGGATTCGATCGGAAAACTAATCCGACGAGTATACCATTAAAAAAAAGAGTCAATGATCGACGGATTTAACGCGGAAAGGTTAGCGCAGTTGCTGCGCAAACTATACAACTTCACTATTTGATTCCATTCGATTCGATTAATCGTCATAGAAGACTAGCGCTACGGAACAACGCTCTAACCGGTACACTGCTTACGAATACCGTTCCAACGTGTCACCGATACGGTCCATTAATTTCTTCTCCCGATCGAGTTCAGAAAAGGAAAACTTCCGGTATATCGTTAACGACGACAGTGACAGAACTAGGACTTCCATTTACAATACCCTTAATCATAAGGTAATTTTTGAAAATTTAGAGATTTAAGAATTTGAGAAACAGAAAATTACAAAGATTCGACAATTTGAAGATCTGAGAATTATACAAAAGTTTGGGAATGTAGAAATAACTTCCGAGTTTAATAGCACATTGCCGAATACAAAAAAGGGTAAAAGGAGAAAGGAAGCGATAAAACTTGAGCGACGAAAGTTTCCTCGATACCATATCGCGCGATGTAAAAGTTTCGCGGCGAAACAACTCGTGATCGTCTGCGAGCACGTGAGGAACCATAATTGCTGACCCGCCCTACACTACTTACACATCCTGATCCCGGTTACACGTATCTTGATCCCAGAAAAGAGAGGAAATTTATGAACCACGACGAATGTAACGATAGAACGTGACGACGAACCGCAGGATCGTGCTCCAGAAGCTGATCTTTCAACGGATTCCATCAAACGACGACAGGTTAATTAACGAATGATGCTGAAAAGAACAAATTGACCAGCTTTCACGTCTCATCGACTTACGCTGTGTTCAAATAGTTATTCAAGAGCTTTGATTCGCGAGGCACAGAAGGCGGATCGCATTGTACAGGGAAAGGTTCGTTTTTATTCCACAATTGTGAGATTTAGGTCAGGGATCAAAGGGCCGAATCGTGGAAAGAGAAACCGCGAAACATTTATTTTAATTTAATATGATGTACACAGAGAATCCTATTATACGTTACAAAAATAACAGCAGTGAAATGATCATTTATCCGAAGAGAAGCGACTTAACGAGAGTACGGTTAATCGTGAATAGCCTCGGTTTCAAACTTGAAATAAAAGTCAAAGGAAAACTTCCATCGATCGGCAGAGCCACCGTGAAGATTACGGGTTCGAGGAGGATTGAAATTGCATCGAAAAGGAGGGTGGAAGAGGAACACGAAAGAAAATTAATATCATTGGTCCGTCATCGAGAACGAATCGTTGGCTCGAGCTATCGAGCGACGAGTGAATAACGAGCAAATGATTATCCAGCGAATGCGGAGCAGTTCATTAATATGAAAATACGCTCGGCTGAATAGCAATTCCCACCCTGCTTTTTCAAATTAAAAATCCCTTGGCCCGTCTACGTGTTTTAACTACCTATTATTCGCAAATTCAGTTTCCCGTTAACGATTCGATCGACCATATTTTCGTTCGGTGCACGATACGGTGAACGTGGCCTCAATAAAAATCAAGAAAGCTCGTAACGACGGAAACGAGTCGATCTGTTCCCTAATGGAAACGAGCGTGCTGATCGTTCGCGAAGAAGTAATTGCATCGATTGTTCCCCGTACGCGTGTCCGTTTTCAAGATAAACCGAAATAACTGTATTCGATGTTGCTCGAAAATCGTCGAAAAGAAACAACTATGCCTCTCGGCGTTTCTAAAATTGCGTCATCCGCGTTTAGGGGAACTTTGCTAACGGAAAATCGAAGCAAACATCGGACCGAGCAAACATGTGACGAAGCGACGTTTTCGGCCAGGGGAGAAAATCGATATACATTAATATACTCGTCGAAAGGGTATTTGTACGTTTCCTTTCGAGCGAAGCTGTACAAGGTTCGCAAAGTGCGTAGCGGGTCGAATCGCATAACGCACGAACCAGCTCGGTAACGAGCCGTTGACGTACGAGGGGTTCCAATCGGCCAAATGAAGAGATCGGTGTGCCGAAGGACGGTGGCGGGACTGCCCCGCTTACAAGCATCCTCTTTCGTTATGACGTGCCAATAAATTGTACGAGGCAAGGGTTGCCACACCGGCGTTCCTTGCCTTGACATCGACAGCTCGTTACACCGTCAAGACGACCGGCTGACGGCGTTATATACATAATTCAAGTATCCCCGTGTACGGCTTCTCCGCCACGTGCAGACACTTCCATACGGAAGGGCTTCTCCTTGCGCTAGTGCCGCCCACCACCGAGGAAACCCAATTTTCTTCACGGGCTCCTTATCCGTTCGCTTTGCGAGTTTACACCTTCGCTAACCCCTTTCTACCACGTAAATATGGAATTCGGCAAACGAAACGCAAACTCTCTATTATTTTTTATTGCCAAGTTATTGATGTTACGAATCAAACATCTTCGCTATTTGTCACGTTTGTCTGTTACAATATCTTTATTAGTTTCATCGGTTGACCCACTTTTGTGCAGCTTTTCTTATAAGAAAAAGTCGAAAATATGTGAATTCTGTTGGAATGCAATGTGGGACACATGGACGTAATATCAATACTGTGGTTGGACGATTCGAAAAATTTTTCGATTCAGTGTATCAAAAGTGCCTTCGTGAGATATGAAAGACATCGATACTTGAAGTTCACTGGTACAGACAAACGAATGAAATGGTAAAAGTATCTCGATAAAAAGAGAACTTCGATTAAAAATAAGTGATCTGTAACCGTAAAAAACTTTACGCTCTATTTGTCCAGTTGCTTGCCGGATACCGTACTAATTACTCATTGGCAATATTTAGCAAGGTTGGAAAATAAATATCGAATCGAACTGGAAGGCAGTATTGGTCGTGGCGTTCGAAATTCGACGAGTTTCCGTTCCCGATACGTTTCATAGGCGAGTAAAGCAAAGTTAAAAGAAGAAAAATCCTTCCATAAGTTATGGCGTAGCGAGGAAACGGAACGATACGATACTGTATGTAGGATATTATAGGACCCCCGTAACAATGGTATCGGCCACGGTGAGAACGTATCACCGTTAATATATCGACGGGGGCTGCAATCGATAATTCGGCTCGCTCGACGGTAAATCACGATTCTCCGTAAGACTGCTTTTTCCACGAGAAAAACTGCGAACGGGGTTAAATATTACGTTGACGATACACCGTCGTGTGCAGCAAACCGAATCGTACCGTCTGTCTAGCTTGCGTTAAGCCACGGGACTGTATTTGGCGAACTGATAACAATGCTGGCCAGTCGACGAAAAATAGACTGACGTGTCACCGGAGATTTTCAAAATTTTTTAATTTTCAAATCCAGAAATCCGACAATTCACTAAGTTGGAAATAAAAAATTTTTCATTGAAAAATGTAGACCCGCACCGTGACTTCCGCATCTGTACACCGTCGCGAATGTTTTTAATGGTTATTTTGTTCCTTTGGAGAGTTAGTCGAAACGCAACGGTGGCAAACCTTTTAGCGATACGGAATCGTTTTTAGTCTACTTCCTGCTATCCGTACGATAAAAACAAATGGCGCTGCGAACCAACGACGTAAAATTCAAGCCAGACACGTCGCGCTGAAAAAGCATAATAAATTTCCCTATGTTAACGCGGGCCAATATTACGAACACATGGACGATAATATACGACTAATTTGGAAGCGAGCGATATACCGCGTGCATTTCCCTGCACTTTCGAATCGACAAATACGATTAAACTGCGATGACGAATCGCGAAGATCCCGGTGGACAAAAGACGGAGGAATGCTAATTGCCCCTGGGGTGGAGATGCTCGCTAGCCTCTTTAATTTTCTTTTCCGCTTCGTCCACCCTTTACCGTCGAGCGGTTCTTCTCGAAGACACGGGGCGGCACGTTTCACCGAAAAGGCCACGTACCGTACCAGTCGCTTTTTTTCTCTCAGCTTGCAACGATGAAAAGCGCGACAAATGCAAGAAAGAAAAATACGTGACCCGTGACGAAAGTGTTCGCATTTATATTTCCTCCTCTCGAGGTTTTCGGGCTCTTCTGCTCCCTCTGCTGACACTAATTTGCCCGTTTCTCCTATCTTTCCGTCTCTCGAGCTTCTTCTTTCGCCGTAAAACTGTCTGATGCGCGCGTTTAAAGAAATCACGCGCGCTTTGCATCCTGATACGTGCAGAACACCGTTCTCATCGATCGATCTTTCGCGATGCACTACGTGTCGGTGATCATTTAAAGTTCAGAAAATCAGTAATGGCTACTGGCATCAGTATTCGAAACTGTCTCTAGGCTTACACTTCTTGCAATGTGAGGACTGTAGAATATCGAATTGTAAACTATTACAAATTTTTAAAATTCGAAGTTCGCAAATCCCTAAATCTCTCAATTTGCAAATCCTCGAAAACCCACTTGGTACTGCCTGGTGGAGTGTTGACATTAACAGCAAAACTGGAGTATTTGATACGGCTCATCAAAAATCCCAGTTGCGTGAATGCCCGTGAATGGTTTATTCAAACGAGTACGTCAACAAGTATCGTTCGTACGAGCTGTAGAACGTGCAGATTAAACAAAGCTACGCTCTTCTAGGTTGGTTCGCCTCCATTCGTATACCCGCAACCATCTAGCGGTTGCTTTCATCGCGGACGGGCAACCCGGTTAAAGCTGCGTCTAATTAAGTAGCGAAAGTATGAGTTCGTAGGTGAACTCGCGAAATAAACTGAACGTGTTTCATTTCAATTCGTAGATTACCGTCTCGAAGAACGCGGAGAATCCGAGACGCGTAATTAGCCGGAACGTGACGATTAATCTCCCCGGATAGTTGAAAAACAAACCCTGACCGGTTATCCGCGTGCGCCGTTAAAATATCGTCATAAAACATTTTAATTACGCTTATCGGTCAAGGGAAACACAGGCACGGGAAAACAACTTTGCATCTCGTTAATATATATTTGCGGAAATAAATATTCATATGCGCGCGGGTTTACACAAATTAATCGAAACACAGGGAAACGCGGAACGCAATTCTCGCATTTATTTCCTGTCCCGATATCCATTCGCAACGAGCCTGATTATGGATTCCTAAATTATCGGTGCACTATCTCGGAATTTCAACTACGAAACGGTCGCGAAGAATTCGTACACCATGGAACTCGCGGTCAACTTTCTTGCTGCTTCTTGAAGGATCGTCGAGATTCTTGGACTTCTAGAAATTATTCCCTTTGTTTTCGGAGACTTTTCATAGCGCGTTTCCTTGTATATACCAGGAATTTGTGCGGGAAGTTGCCGACCGCCAGAACTTAGATATTCCATTCTCCGTCTTGGAACTCGCTTACTGAACTCTCGGCGCGGAGTCTCTTATGCAACTTGGAACCGCGAGCCACTTTCCCCCTAAATTCATATATTCACAAATTTGGGACCGACGGGGCAGGGTGGTCTGCTAGATAGGAAAATATTAGGTCCAGTTAGGTACGTAAGCCACATAGATAGACTCATAGGTAAACCTGGTACATAGGTAGTTCAGTCAGATCATTAGGTGAGCAGGTAAACTAGGTAAATAGGTAGTCTAACTACATCATTAGGTACGTTCAGGCATTAGTTAAATAATTCGAGTAGCTCGTTGAGTAGACAGATACGTTTTATAGGTTCATAGTTAAGACAGAGAGATCATTAGATAGTCCAGGTAGCTCATTAGGTAGATACCAGATAGGTACATGGGGCAGGGAAATCATTAGACAGTCCACGTAGCTCATTAAGTATCTAGATAGACCAGATAGGTACATAGACCAACTTAAATTGGTAATTTGATAGGCCAGGTAGGCACAAGGATAGGTCTGACAAGGGAAAAGACCAGGTTCATCAAATGTCTAAAATCTCAAGTTTGATAACATGAATTTCCTTGTGCATTGAAATATCTGTAAACTGTTCGGTGATCATTGATCTGTCCATCCCCATCAAACGATGTTTTTCGGAAGCCAGCGAGTTGTATTGGTATCGAGTATCATAGCACAGCAAGATCTTTGAAACGTGGACAAGCGTGGTGTGGGCCAAGAGTGATCGGTACTCTATCGTTTACCTGGATTATTCGAGATACTCGATACATTGCCACGAAATCCGGGCCGCATTTTCCGAGCGAACAGGCTCTTGTCTCGCTATAGGCTCTGACGGATGAATGCGTGTATAGTAGACGAACGCGAATCATAGTCATCGTTCGGTATTAACAATGTACCCATCGGCTTTAGTGCTCGATAAGGCTTTGCGATACAGGATTAATTAGGGACTTCGATAGAAAAGATCCTTTTTGATATTACGTTGCTCGGTACAAAATGAGACCTCTCTATGTAGAGTAGATATACTTTGTTCCGCGGAATATCCTCGAAATTAGGTCTGCGTAAATAAAAACGACATCGCGAATGCTGGTTACAGCAAACCCTGCCGTTTTTGTTTAACGAGTCGTGAAGCTCGACGCGTATCAAAATAAACGTTGATTTTATAACAAAATTATCAGATAAATTTTCAACGACCATTTTCAATGAGCGATGTAACGTTTTCGCAGTTATATACGCTCTTTTTTCGTTGCAGGCGAGTTCGCGGATGAACGCACAATGGACACATGAATCGAAGCCATCATGAGCGCGCTTCGATTTATCCTCCTGTTACTGGCATCATCGTGTCACCTCGTTCATCTGACTGGTGAGTCAAATCATCGTTTAACGAACATAACAGTTTTCCGACTTTATTGGAAATTTTATTCGAAGTAATCGCGCGATTCGCTCGATATTTATATTTTTAACGAACCGGTTCGTTGTCAATGGTAACGAACAATTTATACGTCAAACGCCGAACGTCAGAGGAACATTCAAAGGGACATTTAACGTTGGTATCAAATAGAATGTCAAAAGCTACATTGTCCGAAAACTACGACCCATAAAGAACCGTTCACATTTGTTGCTACGTTCGCTGCGAAAGAGATTCGTGTCTCTCATTTCCAGAAATGAGATATTTCCCCAACTGACCAAGGTGGTTAACCCCTTAACAGTTTTCGTGAAAACCGTTTTACTTCTTTGCGGAAACATTTTCCGAGCTATTCGCCGATCTCGACTGCATTCGCTACGAGCGCAATCCTTTACTTTTCGGTTCTTTAACGTTGGAAACGACGCCTAAAGGAACAGGCCTTAATCACGAAGAAGAGGAATGGACGAGTAGACTTACCCCTAGAGGTGGTCGGCTATCTTCATCCAGAGGAAACACCAGCGGCGGTACCAGCGAACTTTCTCAATTAGTGCTTCAGCCCGATCGACCAGGAGCTCATTCGTATTCACCGTGAAACCGGGGCCATAGATAGAGCAGCCCGATATCCCCGTTTCCTTCTCTTCTGCCCTCTTTATCCATGACACTTTCCCCGTTCCTTGTCCGTCCTTTTCTCCGCATCTTTCCCGTCCTTCGACTCTTCGCTCTCTTTCTCCTTTCCTGCTCATTGCCATCTGAAAGCATCGAAAAGCCGGAACAAGGAAACGATTAGAATCGTCCACCGTAATTACCCTCGTTTTAAAACGCTAGCGTAATTAACTGCTCGATCGTGCCTCTTACGAGTCGATCCTCTATTTTGTCATTGGCATGGGGATCCGTTTGTAGTCTCATATAAGTTATATCGAACGTGTCACATTCCCGAATTCTCAAATCCTCAAACTTCTGAAGCAATCTCAAAACTTTTCCCAACTTTCCGAATTTCTAAACCCACTAGAGTTTCAATCTCTGAAACTAAGCTTAAAGTCCCAAACTCGCAAATTCCTAAATTCTCAAAATTTCTAATCCCCAAAGTTCCAAACTCCTAAAATCTTTACCCTCGAAGTTTAATCCCCAAATTTGTAAATTCCTAAATTTCTAGAAAGCACAAAGTTATCCTGTTAATAAAACAGATCTGGTCAAACGCGGGCAGAATATAAATAGAAATGTTCATAACGCTATCGATGCTTATGATTCTACGCCGTCATCGCTACAGATTGCTGACTTGTAGGTGGATGAAAAAGGTTGACAGGCGATAGCAAAAATAAAGGGTGAAATATACGTTCACTCGACGGAGCCTGAAACGACGCGAAACACCCTTAACGAAGATAAAGGTATCGCTTGTCTCGCAACAACTTCCTTCCGGTTAAGAAGCGAAGCTTATTCTTCGTTGTAACGATGCGGATAAATCGCGAAAAATAATTTCACGAACACGACGTTAACCTGGAAAACTGTTCGTAGCGCGTGTAACGAAGTAACGAAGCTTCCGACACGCGTGAAAATTGTTGTCCCGTTTTAAATTTTATTTTAAAAGAATATCGTGGTAGCTTTCGTGACCGGAAAAGCGACGAAAAGTGAAACGGAAGCATGTTATCGGACAATGTACAGATATTTTTCTCGACATCGTTTTCCTATCACCGCGTGCTCCCTGGACTACGTAACAAAGAATCGCAGTTGCCTCCATTAAACAGAAATTTTCCTCGGGAAAAAGAAACGGAAACGAATAATCTTTTTAGGAGTCTTCTTCTTGGCCCTTCTTCTTATCCTTCTATATTTCATTTTAGAGACGATGTATAACATTTCTTGCACCAAACGTGAAATTTCAGGAAAATTAACAGAAATTACGTCGAATATTATTTGCTCAAATATGTATTTAAGCGCTTGATTAATTCTGTTCAATTTATAACGAGAATGTAACGGATCGTGTTTTTTGATATTTGTTACTTCGGTACCCTGTTTGCTAAATTAATTCAAAATTGAATTGCGTCAGTTATTGGTACACGCAGTTTCAATTACCGAGTGCACCGATGGTTATTTTTTGTTCCTTTTACACTATGTTTTATGATCAAATATCTTTAATACTTGTTTTTTTACTCTGTTCGAGTTTTGTGTTGAACAATTATTGTATAGTTTGCTAACTACTTGCGTCTGCGGAGCTTTGAGTGCTTTATAGTCGGTGATCGTGGGAGACAGAAACGTTTGTGCAAGATCGGTATACCGATGAGATAATTGTTAGGCCGAAAGCACGAGGATTCCAATTAACGTGGGTCACGGTAATCGTCCAGGGAGAAATATATTGGGTCGGTAGATACGTAACGTAATAACGTTCCTGAAATTTACTGTCACGAATGCGTTCGAACCTTCTGTTTATGTGTCTGTGGGTGTACACAAACGCGCACAGTCGTACTTTGAAAGGGAAATTTACACAGTTTGTCGATAATAAAATCTTCTCCTGTAAAAAGCTCAATTTAGCAAAAAATCTGCTCCATAAACAACCTCATTTTACGAAAACGGAAAATTATTTCGACGATGTTCAAGAAAAGTTGTTTGCATCGTTATTAGCTACTTTCGAGCACGGTAGGTCTCTTCCCCTCGCGAATGCTACAAGAATGACCCGATTCGCCGTTATTTTCGCAAGGCTCGCAACGCCGGTGGACGAAGATAAAGTACCGTAGAATTCACGAAATGCTTTGAAAATCGTAAACTTTCCTTTACGAGGGAACCGGTTCTTTGCCTCAAAATTCATCTTTGCAAATTGTCCAATTACAAAGATCTTCTGTTCCTTTCAGAAAGTTCCTTCTCTGCGCTTTTGTAAAAGATGCTCGAACCGTTTCCGCTGATAAGTCACGGAAGAATTTACATTTCTCCGTCTCTACGAATCTTCAACGATTCGACGTATTACGATTATTGAACGCGTTCTCTCCACGCTCACGCTCGATTTCATTTTTTAATTTCACAAGTCTTACATTTCCCTAGTCTTAAATCAGATAAGTTCAAAAATGTCAATTTCCCTACACTGTCAGATGATTCCTGAATTAACATACTCTCAATTCTCCAAATCCTCAGACTAAATCAAGTGTTCAAATTATATTCCCAAATTATATTCGCAAAATTTCAGAAATCACTCGGTCACACAGTGGTGTGACAGTGCAAGTGATCCTAGTACTCGGTCCGTCCCAAACATCAGTCGCAATTACCACTGTTAACAAGCTCCTGACATCGCTATACGATTCGGAAATGGAGATACATCGCGTAACACGATCGATTATGGCTGATGAACGCGCTCCGTAACCGCAAAGTTCACTCGCAAAGTTCATTCAAACCTTTATCATCCGGTGGTCAAAGCCCTTTAGGCATCGATCGTGTTCGGTGTGCCGTAAATAGTTGAAACTCGCGTCGATGAGAGAGCGAACAGGGCGTAACCTGGTGGTCACGGTAGCCTGTGCGATAATAGAGAGAAGGTAGCTTGGCTGGCCAGGTGTACGCGTACATACATACATATGTTACGTGCAATCGCATCGATGTACCATCCAAGACATTTAAGCACGGCATTCACCTGCCTCCCTTTGTCGATCGCGCGATTCCATCTGCTCGCATGGTTATACTGCATCCACATATACCTACACTTACGCCTGTTCTAGTCCGAATGACATTTCGCACTGCGAACACAACGTTTCGTATACAAAGAGATCTCTAACGCGCGGATCGATCCGGATGACGCTCCACGAGAGACGCGATTACGTTCGATCGATTTCAATCAATCGTGACGGCTGTCCGAAGAGGACGTCTCAGAGTCTGCTCGAAACTGGACACACGAATGAGAGCAAATCTGCTTCAAGTATATCATGACTAGAAAGCTTTATCTTCACAATCGTTAACGGTGCCAAAGTAATCAAAAGCCGCTAACCCCCTGGCAACCTTTATGCCTCCTCTACGAAGCTTGTATCTACCTTCTTGATTCACGAGGTAAACCACGCGTTGCCAAGCTACCTTGTTCCCTCGCGACAAGAACCTTTACGGACGCAAAGCTTGCTTTCAGCCATTTCAGCGTCTATGCTGTATACCTAATGCGTCGCCATTTTATCAAACGCGCAACGTGACCACCCTCATAAAATGACATCTCGAACCACTTATTCGATACAAAAGTATGAAACATTTTTAAGTTACATATCAGGTGGCAAGAAAGAATCATGTTTTCACGAAAATTTAATTTAGCACGAAACATCCTTTAATTCGTTCCTCCGTAAAATCCGTGCTGTTTATCTAGCCGTTTATCTGCCCGAGAAAGCTATAAAACGAGTCCTATTATGGTCGGTGACGTAAAGAAATTACCCGCTACGAATGACCATGCCCTGTGCCGTACAGAATGATTTAGTTTATGCGATTCGAGACCGTAAGCAAATAGCAGCTACCGTAAGAAAATAAACGTAGAATTAAGCTGCGCGTCATTTGACGAGATTTTTACGCAACGTTTTACGATTAAGATATTGTACTCTAATAAAGTGTATAGAACTGTATGTGACACCTAAAATCGGAATGCTATAAAGTCCAAAGCTACGTCAAAAAAGGAAAAGTAATGAGATGCTATCCCGAATGTATAAAACTACTGTCAGTGTAATGTGTTAAATTGGTACTAGATATGTGCGACATGTGTGATTAACGCATTAAGCGCTGTAAAATGTCCGTAGTAGGTATATCGTTATGTACGTACCTTCTAAAGAAAATACTGGAATGAAGAAATTTGCGAAATTCTCGGATTGCCGTCGCCGTAACAAGCGGGTCGTAATTCCGTCTTCTTTGATTCTAAAAAATCGTCGCTTTAATCAAGAGGCCGAGAAGAAGGGAGAGAGGTTTGCAGGCCCTTTGCGAATATCGCAGCTGAGCAGATAAGCCGAGCTAACCCCGAATTACCGGTCCTTCTCTTTGCCGGTGCAAATTAGCAGGCACGGCCGGAACCGAGAGGAGCGTACAATTTTAAGGTAGTCGCTCTAATAGGTAATGCAATTTAAGAAGCTCGTCAACCAGGATGGCAGCAGGACCGTAGGCGGATGGCCAATGGAAGGAGGATAGCAGCCTCCGTTGAGGAGAGCGAGAGGCAAGCCTGCTGTTGCTGCTCCACGTAGAGTGAATCTTAAATTCTGTGGCTGCCACGACCGCCTCGCTTCCGGTCTGCATAGCCCACTGAATAACTTCGGTAATTACCAACGACCCAGTTGCGACGCACGCGAACGTTTCGAGCTGACTAAGAAGGTCGAAACGTCCCGAGGCTCGATACCTTCGTTCGTTTTGGTTCGGCGTTCGCCGTTCGGCAAATCGTCGGTCTCCCGCTGCGAGGCCGAACAACAGACGCCAGCAGATAAGAGTTTCAACGATGGCGGGTAATTCGGGTACATTTAATAAGTAAAAGGAAAAAGGGAGAGAACGCCAGCGGGTTGGCACGGCTTGTTGGCTCGTCCAATCAGCATCCAGTGCAACGACTTCTGTGGTCCTCGCGAACCTTGTGCACGATATTCTCCGGTAATGCAATTTCTTGAGTTTTCGGCTTGGCTCCAAGTCGTTACGCGTACGTTACTCGATAGCGAGACTATCAGAAGAGCGAAGGAGCTCGCGTGATCAACGAAACTCTTCCGCAACGGTAATACAGCGAAATGACATCGTTGTCCTCGAGCCGGCGAAGAAAACGCTACTGTAAATCGAGAGCCCGCGTTTTTTCGACGGAGCCGTAAAAACCGGGAAAACAAGAGAAAAATAAAGACGTAACGACCGCAGTTCCGTGCAAAGGAACGAATAAATGTATCTATGCTGAAAAGTTTTCACTCGATCTACCTGAAACTTTCTCGCTGTTTTCGAATTTGTACCGAGCAGATTTTTCCGCGAACCTCGACCGTCGGAAATTAAGTTTTGCGGTTGTATCTTAAGATTTCCGAATCAGCTAACAACGCGAACTAATTCTACTCCCCGATGCCGCGGTTGCATAGTTCCCATGTGCATATTTTTACAGTTCGACGATAACGCGGTGTTAATTTCCGCCAGCCACTTTCCACGCAACCCAGATTCGTTGAGGGAAACACAAACGTACACGATAATGTACCGGATGCTTTTCGATATTTCCAGATGCCGGTGTTCGCGACGAGAAAACCAGCAACGACGGGACTCACAACAATGTCCCTTCTTCGGTAGCTGCATCTGTCAAGGATGTCCTGGCGCAGACCGGCGGTAACGCTAACCTACCCTGCAGATTCACTGGTCCCGGAATAGTAAGTACACTTATGCGTATACACAGGCAAATATATGCGTTCTAGATGACGTGTACAACGGAGGTGGCTCACGTACAAGTGGACCCGTATATGCACGAGCTATACGGTGGCCTGTGTAACGCGTATTATACACGGGCCAATGCGCGCTAAGGAAATATGCACACTGTACACAAGTTGGCGTGGCATTGTGTATGGCGACCACATCGATAAACAGCCGCAGTTGCAGATTGCACGCGCACAACCTCGCTGCTGCGCGTTCCGAGAGCACGCGCGCGAACTGTTCGCTCGAACGTGCCACGACTGACGATTCTCGTTCGCCACAGTCGGACCCCTTCTTTTTCATTCTGTTATAGCTTGCTGCCGCTAACATTCGAATCGCCCAATTGTGCTAACGCATCGATTACTGACACATCCTGATATTACAAGCCCCGGGCAAGGGTATACACTGCGGTCCAGGATTGTCAGATGCAAGGATATCGGTTGGCCAGACATGTGACCATAAATCTTATTCGAAACACTTTCGTTAACAATATTGTTTGAAGCGGTTCGTAACATCGTCATTCTGTGTGACGATCCTATCTACCTATGGCAGACATCTCTTCATTTTGCAGCGTTAGCTTGCCCATCAGAAAGGTGTAAAATGGAGCGAGCAAATTTCATCGATGAACGTGAATTATTTACCGAAACGGCTTTACACGTCCATGCCATTTTAAATCCAACTTGAACATAGTCAAACGGCGTATTTCAGCCAAGTAAACCCGATCCTCCGTTGCTTCTCTGCCCTAGCTGCGCTCGTTAATAAATGATTGGAACGGAGCACTGGCGTATGCGAGCCTCGGGCACGGGTCACCGTGGCAAAGAGCAGAAATCGGGAAACATATCTCGAAGAGAGGAGAGCGGAACTCGGTCGTTTCACGCAACGTGGCCTTACGGTTGCTCGTCGCAGCCACGCCAAGAGACCGGAAAATAGGCGTATGAAAGAGAGAACGTCCGAGAGGCTTGAAACCCTTACTCCTCCACCTGGAACGTAATTTCTCGGTATTAATGTTGCAAGCGTCAACGCGCCGCTACTTCATGGTTTCTCTTACACCCCTGATATTCTCTCCGCAAAAATGTCCACGTTCAACAACGGCTGATTAAAATGCGTCTGGGTTATGCTCATTCCTCTGGTTGAGCATTTCTTCGCAAATTCGATGATACACGATTTGAATTCGATTATAATTCGGAGGGACACGATTCTAATTTGGACCGTGATTCGATGCGATTCAAGTTGTCACGATTCCAAATTGGGATCACTCCAATTTGGGCCGACGCGAATGGACGCGCTTTCAATTTAAAGCGATTCCAATTCAGCGCGATTCAATTCTATTCGACACCGTTGCGATTGGGAACACGATTCCGTGGTTATAACTCGGTTTTCAATTTGACATCGGAGACTATAATTACAACTCGACGTTATTCGGTGCAATTCCAATTCGTTTAATTTGCTACCTTAAGTCACCCTTAAGTGCCCAGTGAAATTTGACACCGATCTTCAATTGTGCCATGCATCAAACACACTCGTACGTGCCACGTATCAATATTCCATACGCACCCTTCGATCGAATTTGCAGTCACATCTCTTAAGCAAATTCGGTCCCTTTGAATTTGCGTTCCAACAAACAAATGCGTGTTTCTTGTGACACCGAGTGGATAAATGATGGCAGTATGATCTGAGTACGCAATAAATTATAATTGAAGGACACAGATTGCGAGATAGATTTCGCAGCCAGGATACGAAAGCGGGATAAGTAGTCAGATAAGAGGGAGAGTTGGACAGAACCCTTGACAGGATAGCTGTCTAAGCGAGAATGTGATCGCGACAGGGTGAGAAATCCATGCTTCGAGGCAATGGCGTGAGTACTAAGAGGAAGTGGCTCTTGCTTTCCTTCTCTTTCCGTCACAGCTTTGCTCTATCTCTAGGTCGTTTAAAGCGCGTGTGCCGTTGACAGCAGTTAATTACAGCGGCCGCAAATCAAGACGAGGAGCGACGAAGAAAGGAACGAAAGAGGAAGACTATCGAGATCACGAGGTTACGATGCCTTTGAAGTCGGCTGATCGAGACAAATTAGATCTTTAAAAATAAAATACGTTCTCGATTTGTCGATGAAGACACTTCGTATATTCCACATAACTAGGTTATTCGATGAAAAGATACGTATCACTTAACAAATTTAAACAGTGATACAGCACGTGTCTTACAATATCTTGAATCAAAGGGAAAAGGAGACCCCATTTTCGCGAGAAGTTGCGCTCTTGACGTAATTGCACGAAAAGTACCGAGTCCGAGGTATTCGCGACGTTGTCTGGAATGGTAAAATCACTAAGAAGCTGAGAACTTTTAATTAACGTTTGGTACTAAATGTTGCGTGCGATACGGAGATATTTAGTTGGCTCCGCAATTTCAGCCGCGAACAACTTTCGAAATAATTTCGAAGCCACGAAAGACCCGTTGAACCTCTTGTTGCCTCGCAGTCAACACCGGATAGAAAGAACGACGATTCGCGCCAAGTAGTCCGCAAACTATTTAACTGTTGCAGAATAAATTTCTACTCTGTTTGAGTTCAACTTCCTCCGGTGCTGTACGTTTACGGCCACGGGTCGCCTTTTTGCTTTCAAATCTTCTCGGTTGGAAATGAAAAAAACCTGGTCGGATATTTATCGCTTTCTAACCCGTTGCCAAACAATCGTGGAGTCTTCGCCAGCGGAGACCCGAAGTCGCACGACCGGTTTTTTAGCATCACCCTCTTTAGCCGTGGCAATATTTGCCTACGTTTTCGGGGCAAGAGCGAAAGCTCTGTCCGGCAGAGTGCGCGGTCGAGAGTGGCAAATTGAGCCTCTCAGAAACAATGGAAAGTCGGAAATGGCCCACTTAACCGTCCGTTCCTGACAATATATCGATATCGCTTCAACTATGTTGCTTTTGTCGTGGAGAATAGCGTGGATACCTCCCGTAATTGAGGTGCGACCATTTCTCTTCGCCCCTTTCACGGACCAGAAAGCAATCAACGATAAGAACTAAGCGGACGTGCGGAGACGCGAAATCTCTTCCGCTCCTTTGGCGTTAGTGTGCGCGTTCAATTGTGTAAAATCAGGTAATGGCGGTCACTTTGTAATCGTAATGAAACAGAAGTATAAAGTACTCCAACTTCGCAACTCTGAATTATGCGAATAAACTGCATCGGTTTTTGTTCTGACCGAGGAAACTGAAATTCTCGAAACGGTTCTTCGGACTCGAGAAAAGAAATTTTGCGAACATTTCTGTATCGATCGATTACGCAACCATGTATCGATATTGCTGGCATCGAGCAAAGAAGTATCGAGATGCAGCAAAAGTAACGAAATACGTGATCGTAGAGGAAG
Source organism: Megachile willughbiella (assembly GCA_945859595.2). NCBI lineage: Eukaryota > Metazoa > Arthropoda > Insecta > Hymenoptera > Megachilidae > Megachile > Megachile willughbiella. Next base: position 10,726,822 of record OX243807.1, read on the forward strand.
CTAGGGTGCAAGGTGCCAAGCCGATGTAACTAGAAATGCAGGAGACGCGTTCGCCTACAAAAGGACACCTAGCGCAGGCCAAAGATCGATTCGTACTCGTATGGAATCTCAATTCGAATCTGCAACGAATATGACTCCTATCGTACAGAAATTAAAAACTTCAAGAAATAATTCACTCAGAAATGTGTACAAGTTTGAGACAGACTAATGTAAACAAGATGGCCGAAAAGTGCGACTGTTAACAATTACAAAATTTCATGTTGCATATTCAGGTTTGCCCATAAATCTAAAGCAAATGACACCCTGCATTTTCCAAATATACTCTTCGCGTTACGACAATAAAAAAACAATGTAACCAATAATGGAATGGTATGATATTTTACCGAATTCATGTCGATGCTCGGAATTCGAAATGCGCAGTAATATTTTAAAACCGAAATGAAACGGATTAATCGATTTGATCCGTTTATGGTATATTAACCGAGTACCCAGCGCGATTTAAGCCAAAAATTATTCTGCCGACTGGGTGGTTACGTCTGTTCGGCACGAGCAATTTTGCTCGTTTTCCGTCGATCGTTCGGATATCGAGATAACCGCGTAAACGGAACGCGAGCGGTCCGTCGATACGCGTACGCGGGCGAAAGCGTTCCGACGTTATATTCAACCCCTGTGCCGAGTATAAATTTCACGGTGGCCGAGAGCGATATGAATATTTCGGAAATCGGTACACGTGCGTTCGGAATCCAAGAGGGAATCCCCTCCGGGAGTCCGGAACTTCTCCAATTTTCTGGTTCGAGTAGCGAATTGTCTCCGGAATGTCGTGGAAAGTTCGTCTTGGAATATTGGACGGTTCCGCCGCGTACTTTGCGAGTTTTTTCTTTTCACCAGGATGTTAATCGAACCATAGGACTCGCGTTGCTCGTCCAGAAACCCTGGGAGGTCGCATTCCTTCGCGGCAAAAATGTATCGATTTCACGCGATAATCGGTCAGATGTTAATCGGTCGATGGCTAATCAATGTTTCGATGGAACACAAACGAACAGGAAACAAGATCGACCTATTTTCTAGGACACGGTCCTCCGTGTGATCGGGCCACGGAAATGACGTTGGCACGTTGATGGAAAGCGGCGAATATACCCGTTTGTCTTGTTAACCGGTTCTCGATGTATACGCGAAACGGTTTGATACGCGAATTAACGGACGATTCGAATATCGGCCTAATATGCATAATTATTTCCTGAGTAACAGCTCGTTATCTCTGCTCGCGATTCAGCGATCTCGTGTACGCCCCGTTATTGGATATCCCATGGTTTCGAATATCACTTAACAACGGAAGAGTGGAACAATTTTCCTGCATGTTTCGACTCTATACACTGCCGAAGCGAATATCGCTGATTAAGACGATTCCGATCCCTGTATCGCCGAGGAAATCAGCGAAAGAAGACCGTGCCAGATGGCGGCAACGCGGTGCCACAGCGAAGCGATTTTCTCATAAACCGCGAAACTTTTCTACGAGCGTCTCGAGGAGAAGGAATGCCGTTCCGTAAAGACCAAGCTGTCGAGGAAAAAGTTCGCGGGTTAAAGAACCATTAAAAACGCAACCATACGGGGACCAACGAAACGGTGCATGGACTTTCAAAGTATCAGGCCTCTAATGAAACAAGATAATGAAAGAACGATGACTTCCGTCAAACTTACACAATAATTTCCTTACCCCAAACTTTCCCCCCTCCATTACTTCATGTTGACCAAACGCAGATATTTAAAAAAAAACTATCCTGCAATCGATGCCGGTGGCAGCTTCAGAAGTTGCATCTATATTAAAGAAGTAACGGTGTGCTCATAAATCTCCGAGATGCACGATAGAACAGAAGGTGGCATCGAAAAAAGCCCGTAAAGTAAGAAGTTCGCCGGGCAAAGATAAACCATGAGTCACGAGTCGGTCCGCATATCGCGACAGATCGAGAAGCGCGACGGGGCCAATCGATAAGGGTGCAACGGGCACGCGGAAACTCGCATGCTTTCTCCTGTGATCTTTTATTCATGACGCACACTCGCTTGCACGCGCTTTCGTCTTGATATCCTTTGCCCCCGTATCAGCAAACTTTGCCTGCGTCCAAACACCGGTGATTCTTTAGACGTCGCCCGTACGCGTTTTACCACCCCGAATGCAACGAGAGCCCTCGAGGGATCCCTCGCAAGGGTTCGCCAACTTGGGACAAATGAGAAATCGCTCGCGAGTTTGTCGACCAACTTACGTCCCCTTTCCGGTATTTACGTTCCACTGCAACGACGATTTTTCGCGTTAGACATCTCTTCGGGACACGCGGTATCCGATGAACGAAGTGTATCGCGATTCGAAGCCACTTACACTGCCGGCTCACGTTTCAAAGCATTCTTAACCTCTTCGTCGTTCAAGTTCATTCGTTTAACTTTACGAGATCCGCCGAGCTTTACGACTGTTCTTTTACGTGTAAAACCGCACGCACACATGCATTATCGTCATGGGTTAAATACACCGCGTCAACGTTTTAAAAACGTCGTGTAGCCGTTTTTAAAACAACCGTGTCTTATTAGGTCGTAATGAAGGACCGTTACGTGGGTAAATCTCTGCAAACAGACGTCCATTTCAGTAGCGATAAATTTTCCCGGCACTCATAAGCTACCGTAAAGCGAAGTGGAACGATGCCATTTCGACAACAGACGGTACAATTATAAAGCGATTCGCTCGCTCCCCTGAACGGACAGAGGGGTCGTTAAAAGTATTCGTCTATTTCGAACAAAATCAATCGCGATTCGATAATCGCGTATCGAGATAATCGAACTAATGGTTAATGCTCCATGAATTTATTCCATTTCCTTCGGGAAAGGCGTTAATTAAAGAGCCGACGCTATCAGGTGCCGCGTTCACACGTGAGAAGATAAGTCGTCTGATTAATGAAACTCGGCCAGCTGGAAAAAGGATCATTTTCTTGTTTCTTTCCCACCGGCGTGAACGGAGGTTTTATAAACACGCCGACAGATTTTCTGTTCACGATCTGCTATCCTGAAAACGATATTTATGGGGCAGGATTACATATTTAGGCGTCCTGAGTGCAGTAACATTCTGAATAATTTCTGCTCGATAAATCATCTGTTTCCAAATTTGATAAAAATCTACGATAATAGTTATTTCTACACAATTGAATAAAATGCATGTACACGCAATTGTAAATATAAATTCAAATTTAACCCTTTGAGCACTGTGCAACATGTTCCAAATTTAAAAATTATAGAATCAGGATATAACAAACCTCTTCAGTATTAACTCATTACATGAAAAGTACCATACAATCGCAGGAAATAGTGGGTTTATTGAATAAAAATTAATACGTGAAAGTTTGTCTTCGATTTTATCAAATATGCCAGGGAAAAGAGAAAAACGCGACTGAAACCGAGCAACGATTTTATCGGAACGATACCGTTAAAGGTAGGTCGCGGAAAGTTACGCGAACGCGTGGCAATTTGTAAAAATCAAGCGACAGGATGATTGGATTAATAGGTGGGAGGTAGACGCTGACTCGTAATACGTCGCGCAGCGGTTCATTATTCAGCTCGTTTATGCTCGAGTGCTCTCGTCGAGTCGGTACTCGTCGATCTTCAAGCTCGCATCAGAAAATCGCGAAACCTACTTGCCGCGAACGTCGAGCGCACTCGACAAAGACAATTAAGGCACGCAAGTGCCCAGCCTCCTTTTCCCAGCGTCATCGTCAGGAACACGGGCGACCCCGATCCTATCCACGCTACCTTGTCCCGATCACGAGCTGGCCAATCGCTGGCAATTGTCCTGATTCGCCATAAATTCTACCTTTGGAGACTCTATTCGATCTACATTCATTGATCAGTAGAACAGGTCCCACAATTCACTTATCATTGGTAGATCTCCAAATTTATATTGTGAGGAATCTGGAAATTTTAGGGTTGATTTGGAAACGGGAAGTTTTGCGATCTTGAGATTATGGTAAGTTCGAAAAATCTGAAAGTTGGAGAGAACCAACTTTTGAGAACCTAGAGATTGAAAGTTGAAATTATGATCTATATCACATTACGCGAGAGCGTCTTCAAGTTTTTCGTACGTCCAGACAATACGCCCGAGCGGTTTCCGGTTAATGCGCGAGCGTCGTTCGCTCTAAATCGTCTTTGCGAACGCAAGAACAGCGACTATCAAGAGATGAAAATGGTGTTATGGACGGATAAGCCGGATGACGATGTTCCGTACTTACGGAGAGGAAAGGATTTATTAGAGACGGTCTTATTCGCTCTGAATGCGTCATAAATAATGCGGCAGGAAGTGATTCTTTGAAGCGAGTATAGTATTTACCAATGGATGAAAGAAAGAGCCGCAAAAGACGTAATGTCGGGAGCGCAAAAGCTTCAGACTCGAAAGTTGCAAAAAGTGCGGGCTGAAAACATCGTGCACCGTCCTCGAGCGTTAACGACGCGAATACGCCGCGATCTTTTCTTGTACGCGTCGAATTAAAAAAAGAGCCGCCACGACGGGAGTACCGTGAAAAGCGTCGAAACGTTTAAAGAGCAACCGTTACAGAATTTTGGAGCACGTTTCCGCGATCCATTTGTAGGTATAACTCGAATTACGTAGCCGACAAATTGCACTTCCGACCTTCGCATCGAGTTTCGCGTTTAAACTCACCCTGCACCCTTTGTACGTGCAATCGTACACGCGTGCATGTCAAGCGGATCTCTCGTTTTAGGTAACTTGGATCAGGAGGAAAGATAGACAACTATTGACGGTGGGCACGAGAACTCACGCAATCGATACGCGATTCATGGTCGTCTCCTCCAGTCCGGACTGGAACCTGCTGATAAAGAACGTGAAACGCGACGATGCTGGCCTGTACGAATGTCAGGTAACTCGTTCACAGTTTCCTGTGTAGCTACTCGACAGTTATTGCACTCCTTTATTAACGATGGTCCAATGGACCTAACAGATTCAAACGGAACCCGTTCAACAACGATTCGTTCGTCTGAGCATCACGGAGGCGTACTCCACGATTCCTGGAGGACCAGATCTTCACGTGAAACAAGGATCCAGCCTTCGACTGGAGTGTCAGCTAATTGCGTCCACGGAAACGCCGAGCTTCATCTTCTGGTACCGCGAGGGCCGGATGATCAACTACGACGACGAACCAGGGGTTAGAGTCGAGGCTACTAAAAATGGCTCCATCCTGGTGGTCGATAAGGTGAAACTCTCCCACGGTGCCAACTACACTTGCTCCCCGAGCAACGCTAGACCAGCGTACATCATGATCCACGTGATCGAAGGTGGGTTTTCGTCCATCCGACAAATTCTATCGCGGAAATGTTCCCCAGCGACTTTTCATTTTCATCGCAAACATTATTCTTTTTTGCGCTCTCGTCCTGCCTTGTGCTTCCGGTAAAAGTTATTTTTTCATTGTTGTTGTTTTCTCTTTACAGAGGAGGAAAAACCGGCTGCCATGCACGGCGGTGATCGACGAAACGCTGCATCGAGAGCGTACATCAACACCGTGTTGATTTTTCTGACTTTTCTCGGTGTACAGAGCTTCGATCGACTTTGTCTACAACGAAGTTGCGCCACGTGACCAGCCTATCGTATCAACTTCCCCCGGATTATCATTCTTCTCTATTTTATCGTGCCACGAAACTTGTAATGTTACGTCCAGCCTACGTTCCGTCGCGTTCTTTTTCGTCTTAGAATCGATTTGAATCTTGGTAGATCCCATTGGTGTAACTAGCGATCTGGGTGGACCTAGGGCCCACAAAGTATGGATGGACATCTCTAGATGGCGCAAGGTACGTAGGATGCAGGGTATTTTGTCTTGTATTAGAAATTTAGAAACTTTAAAAGTTGCAAGAGTTTAGAGATTTGCAATTTCCCACATTCTTAAATTCTGAAGTCTTTAAGTTCCCAAACCCTCAAATTCCTACATCCTTCAATTTCAAAATTCTCTAATTCCCATCAAATTTTTACATTCTCCATTTCCCAAGCTCTCTAATTCCTATATCCTCAAATTCCCAAATTCCCAAGTTCCCAAATCCTCAAATCCCTAAAAGCCATTTGCCGCAAAGCGGTGACACGAATCTGGAAGATTCATCTTGTCCTAGACAAGATTCTAGTTACGCCAATGCAGGGAGTAAAAATCCGCATAACTGTTTAGTGTTAGGTCGCGTTTTCAGACATATCAAGGAAACTTTCTTTCACGTTTATCGCCGAAACGCGGAATTGGCTGCTTCGGAGAATTCATCGTCGTCCGAAACATTACTGTCTTTCTCTATGCGGTGAATTCATTGTACAGTTTCGAAACGGTTTTGGAATGCGTGTCATAAATTGAGAGCCTCTTTCGTTCCATTTTGTTCCTCTAAACGGGCGTATACGATCGTTTGTAGTACACATTGCGAAATGCACGGACGAGTCCGAGTAGTATTATACTGAAACACACATTCCTTTCGACTTGTATAAAAGCACGTATGCTTCTCGAACACACTCGCGATACAAATGCGAAGACATTTCTTAATTTGATCTTTTTTTAAAGAGGAACATAGAATTTTGTCGACATGTCGCAAAAATACTTTTAATTATACGCGCTTATAAGATGTATCACGGCGAATTTTTTTAACCAACGAAAGAAAAACGTGTATTCAGCGTTCGTTTTCGCGTTCTTTTTCGCGCGAAGAAAAATCAAAGCGGAGCTACATGGGATAAAAACGTCTTAGCGCAGAGAGAAATCAACGCAGCTTGAAGAAGATACGGCGATAAAGAATTGAAAGACATTCTGAAATTCAGGTGAATTAAATTCGTTAAAAGGATCATGACGCGTCGCTTTTAGCTCTTTGCCATTTAACCGAAACCACAAACGAGCTGGACAGACTTAAAACTGCGGTACGTGTGCTTTCATTCTGCAGAATTTCTTGCAAATTAACGACATTTTTAACGAGTGGAAAGTCACGTTCAGCCTTTTACGCGACTTATGTAATTTAAATAACGCTCCTCTGCATTTCTTTCGATACAGCTTAACGTTTCAATTTTCTACGTCTAAAACGATAGTCGTTACGATAGAAGTGTACCTCTTTCGTTTACATACTTGTAATAAACGAAGGTGCGCTCAAAGATTCTAAATACGCTCTTACTGACAGAGAAAGTGCATTTCAGAATTTCTCAAATTTTCAAACTTTCTTACAGTCGCAAATTTTCAACTTTCCCAGTTTACACATTTCAAAGTTTATAAGTTGTCAAACTTTCAAATTTCTATGTTTTCGACATAATTGTTTAAAGTTTGGAATATGCACTCCCACTGCGAGACAAGAAGAGCGTAGTTACAAAGTACAATCGCTGTTCATCATATATTCCAAAGAAAGACCCTTTCGTGAGCAACGTATATATTCATCGAAACTCGATTAATTGTAAAAAGTAGACCGTTCTTTGTCGAACAATTTCAAATAAAAGATTAATGAAGTTTCGAAGATAAACGAAAGGGTTGATCGTAAGATGAATCGTTTCCAATACTAAAATGCTCACTCGATGTATTAATGTGATCAATGTACATACGTGTGTGTTACTTATAAGTATACATCTAACGTTCTAACTTGTACTTACACATAATTATATGTATTAAGAATGTATGTCCTTCGAGAGACAGAATTTTACGATATCTTTTTACACTCGACGAAGAATTGCACGTCTCGGAACATTCGTATGAGTTTCTATCCTAAAACGTTCGATGATTTGTCAATAAATTCTCGTAGACGACGAGGATTTGCTTATGAATTGATGTGCTTCCTATAAAGTAGCGTCATAGAATCTACTAGCGGCAAGTTCAACGCTCGAAATTGTACTAATTGACGTTCTTAGACATCGGATTAACGATCTAGACGCGACGAGCAATTTTAATATTCGAATTCCTTTCCGCGAAGCTGATCGTTCGAATTCTAACACGTTCACGAGATAGAAGAGTAGCGAATGACGTTTACATGACTACGACGCTGTAAGTAAAAAATAAAATGAACTTTTTGAACCTCTTAACGACGTTATTTCATCAACCCGGTGTGTTCCTACGATCAAGGTAAGTCCGAAAATGGCGGAAAACTGGACAGGACAAGATTTCTCGTATCATCGTGATTCTGTCCCGGAATTTCTCTCCCGACTCCTGGAATGTAATAACTCCCTCGCCTTCAGGCTACCGTACACTAAAGATATATCTCCCGTTGAGAGCACGCTTAATCGCGTATCACCGAGTAAGTACTCGCAAGATGTTTAACGTCGGAATTATGGCCAATGAAAATCTGACCTTAACGCGGATGACTATTCGCAACTCAGAACTTCGGTGAAACCGAGTACAAAGCGTGAGGGATAAATTCATTGTAACAAATAGTTTGACGAAGTAGAGCAAGTAGCTATAATAGAAAAGAGATAGGAGAAATAGTACATATGAAGTAATAGAAATACTGAATAGAGCAGTAGAATGGGATAAAATAGTGGAGTAGTATAATAGCATAATGAAACGTTAGGTACACCAGCTAAAGGTCCAAGCTAATAAAGTCTATCGATCATAACTTATAAATCTCCCATAATTCCGTTAATAGAGACACACAATGCAGTTGGTAAATTTACCAAACGAATTCGGTACAAAGTACAAACAGGTAAATCGCGAAAATGTTACGTTTACTGTAGCGGTCGAACGCGTTCGATAGCTGGCAACGCGTCGCTAATAGACGTTTGCACGGTTATATTAGACGCGGTTTTCTCGACGAGCAGTTTTAATCGAAACAAGTCAATAAATACAGTGGAATGAAACGTACACGGCCGACTTAATTGGACAACCGCGATGGCGTGAAATACTTGGCGCCACGGTAATAAACGAACAAAATGGACGCGTTTGAGTCGTGCGCTCGGCGAGTACACTTATGGCGGTAACTGGATCAAATGTTTCCATAAAACCTGTCATCGGCGTGTTTAATCCACTCTGTTCGAAGGAAAATGTGCCTCGAAAATTGCACCTGTCGATAATTTTTGTAATTTACAGCTTATTTTCCATATCGAAATAACCTCGCGTTTTATCAGAGAATTTCCGGTGGTCATTTCAGAAATATTGACAACCATTCGCTCGAAACTGTGTTAATGTATTTGATTAAGGTTGAAGAATTTTGTAACGTTTTTCGATTAGTTTGATCAAACGAGAGGATGAAAAACGCTCGCTTCATCAACTATACCGTACGAGTTACCGATTCGTAATTCGGAAGTTGTCAATTCACCGCAAACAAACGCTTTCCATCCTCCACAAGTACGATTCTCGATTGCACGGCTACTCGTTCAAATTCGAATAAAAGTCAAACAAATACCGATAGGAGTAGCGCAAATATCACCGAGAAACGCTGCGAATTCGACCGGTGAATAAAACTACCATGATCGATGAATCTGGGCAAAAACTAAACTTTGCGAGAACAATGTCGCGTGACGCCCTGTCTGGATTAGCGATGGATTGAGTACCTCCCTCATTTGACTGATCGGACACATCCTTCATAACCAATTCGGACGAAGACAGTAATTCCAAATTAATTTTTCTTGCAGATTTCAAGCTTCATATATGTGTGATGAATATATGAAATCTAATATACAGGGTGACTTAGAACCGGCCATCTGTACTTGGCTGTTATTGATAGGTCAAAAACTAATATCAGCCCATCGATATCAAATTTTGCTTGATTTTTTCCTGTGATCACTATAGCAGCCACGTTATTCAGGTTTAAGTGCTTATATGAAAGTTTCATATCGTTCAAATTATTAATCTATTTAGAAATGCGGCTAATGCATCGTCTCGGAATAAACTACCCTAATTAAAGACACCAGAGAGATGCACGGTTAGGTGCACATCGGAAGAGTACACTAATATCGGTTTCCGATATAACACTCGAAGTACATTCACCCGCGTTAATACCAAACATCTCGAATAGCCTCTCGGAAGATTAGAAATCCTGTTCGATGCATACACTTCAAGGGCACGCACCTATAGCACCGCGATGTTACGCTACTGAGCTGGTCTACCACCATCGCCACCGCAAATCCCTGAGATCCGCATAATCCTGCGAAATCGAGTGATGCCATGTCTCTCGCTACGATGTAACCACCGATTGGATTCTGGATTATCATCGTTTCGCGATATTTTCTCTCGTCTTTTAATGCCGCGGTCCCATTTCGATTTCGACGGATCGTCGATTAACAGAGTTGGATTAACTTTTAAACATGGGTTTTGTTGAATTAGGTATACCTAAAACGATGAATGTTTTACCTCTCTATGAGCGATAATTACGAAACAATTATAGCCATTATGCAATTTCCACGGGTAATTTTTCCGCGATAAATGCCGATATTACGGTATTTTACGTTCCGGGAGATCCCATGAATTCGATGAATCGCGGCTTTAAGTTAGCTGGCGCAAACAAGCGAGCAATACCAGACAGTACACGCTAAAATTGTTGCTAATGACATAAAATATTCTAACGTGATTAACACGCGTACGTTCAATATGCACAGCACCGCTATCAATCAGCGGCCATAATCAAATGCAGATTTCATTTCGCGAACGTTTAATCACTGCCTCTTGTGTACCTTATTTATCTCTCGGGCTTCTTCGAGCCTCGAACCGTCGGAATTTTATACCGTTAATAACACAAATATTGACGCGCGTTTCAGCGAACACTATTTCGAAAGGTATCGCGTCAGGAATTCACGATTCGTTCAACTTGATTATTTCGTGACCCGCTGGCTGTCTATCTATCAATTTCTCCGTGACAAATTTCGCATTTTTCGTGTCCGTTAAACGATTGCTTTTCCACGGACGTAGGGCAAGCAGCACTTGATCCCGAAAATATTTGACATTCCTTTAAAAAGAAATAAAATTGAAGTCCCATAGACTGTTTCACACGAAATCGAAAATTTACAGTAATATACACTTTTCATCCTCCAGATAACGTCCATACGTTTTTGTATGGAAGTCGAACAACAAATTATTGCGAAGCATTCGATCAGAATGGAAATGTTGAAAAGACGGGAAGAGTTTCGAATCAATCCGCAGTTTCCAGAGAATAATTTCTAGCGGAGCGAACTGCTATCAAGCACAGCGGGGATAAAACAAAGGATGAACGGAACGAAGGGGATAAGGGAAGAGACTGGGAAACGGAGGAGTGACACGCGATTTGCCGTCAAATCGAAAGCAAGATACGTTCAACGTAAACTTCCAGTCTATACGCGTGTCTTATACATCGATACTTGATGAACAACGCAAGGGAACCTGTCGTGAAAAGCTTATTTGTACGCATTTAAAAAAAACGCATCATACTCTAAGAGTATCATTTCCTTCCATTTTTTTTTCACCCGATTTCTGTGCAAAATCGATGAGACAAAGAAACAATCGAGTACTTTCGAGAGACCTAAAAAAGTTCCCATGAAGAAGACTAAAAATGTACAAAAACGGAGTGAAACGTACATAGCAGTTTTTGCTAGAAACGTTTCGTATTTTAAGAAGAATAAGAACTTTATCTTCCAAAGTTTCAAAGTACTCTCTGGAACTACTTGCTTAATTACCGTCGAGCAGCCTAGTTTATTAAGGGATTGTGTTGGATACTGCTGATTACGAGCAGCAATAAAAAATGAAACTGCAATTACAGTGTCAAATTTTCAAGCAAAATAGATTCAGCGTCGTACAAAAATGTTTAATTTAACTTGTTCGTAGATTACGCGGTATAGTTGCATGGTTTATTCAACGCTGTATACGAGGCGTGCAGGTGAACAACACTTTATGTTTAATAACTTATCGATTTTCTCTCCCACGGTTTACATTTGTAATCAAACCGCTGTAGTAATTTCTATACTGGCAAGAAAGAACATTGCGTTATCGAAAATGAATTAACTTTATGCAAATATATGAATATTGAGCAACTCATGTTTATTAATCTCCTCATTGCATGATTTAAAAAGAATACTTGCAACGCCATGTGTCGGCACATGACCCAACTAACAGAACCTCTTGTTACAACAGCATTTTTACTATTCACGAATTTCCACCGCTATTATAATTTCAACAGAATTAAATTTTTACTTGAGTGTTCTTTATTGTTTAAATAAACGGGGAAACTTTGGAATACCGTCATGTTCCGATTCTGGCTTCTTGCAAATAAGCTCCTTTTTTCAAAAGGAAACATTTGTGGGAACGGTTTTTGTTATTCTTTATATTACCGACGAATATAGAATCAATATTAATAAACATATAATGAATATATTGCAGATTAATCAATAAAATCGATTTTAATTGAATTTTTTCGAAAATTGAACAAGTGGCGCCATCTCTCCTGCGAACAGGGTGAACTACACACATTTGGAACAGTAGTTTAATTAGTTCCCATCTTTTACCGCTAGATGGCAGCACATCAAACGGAAAATTTATTTAGTCTAAAAATTGTTCAAAATTGATAATGGTTTGCTAACGTAAAAACATTCCAAAATTAATTAATCTTGCTCTCCGATATAGTTTGATGCATATTATAGTAAATTAAGCCAATAAAATCAACTACATTAATTTACTTGACCCAAAACGGTACATGTGGCGCCATATAGCGGTGAGATGCGGGAACTGATTAAAGTACAGTTTCAAAAGTGTGTAGTTCACCCCGTTCGCCGGAGAGATGGCGCCACGTGTTCAATTTTCGAAAAAATTCAATTAATATTGATTTTATTGATTAATATGCCACAAATTTATTATGTATTCATTAATATTGATTCTATGTTGCTTACAATGTATACCATGAGTCCGAAAATGTGAAATATGTGTTCAGAACAGTTCGTACACTATACTGTATCTCGTCGATGATACAGGGAATGACAAGAATATCAAAAAATATCGTTTCGAAGTCAAGTTACCATCAATCGAACAATTCATCGACCTTTTTCCTACAGATGGTGCAAACGTCGCGAACGAATAAACATTAAATTAACAACTTCATTCCCATAATCGATTCGATTTTTAATGACACACGTTAACATAGCGTCGATTGTACGCTCTCGATTCTCGAAAGCATATTGTTCAAACACGACGAGTCCCATTATCGTTAACAAGAAAGAATCATACGCGTTTCTCAACGTATTGACGATAATACGGATAGAGCGCAGTAAATAGCATTCTTTTTATGTAGTTGCGTAAAACCGAAGGACGGCTAGCTAAATATAGGTTCGTGCGAACCGCTATCTCGTATTTCTTTCTACCAGCCCACTGGATCAACACCAATCTTCAGTTTCCTTTTCCTCTGCCTCTCATTGTTATAAACTTTGAAAAATGCAGAAACAAGAATGTGCGCGTTACGTTTCTACGGTTTTTCATCCAAGGTCAGGCGACCCATCACAAATTCTATTCAAGTTATCTTCAATACCTTTTCAAAGCAGGGAAGTCCTGCATACCTGTCAGTGGTGCTCATTCGCATCGAACGCTGATAAATCAATATACGAACCACACCGAAACGCGTCACGTTGTCCATAAATTATGCACGAATACGAATCGCTAATGAACGATATTGTTAAAATCCTCAGCATAAACAGAACTCGAAGTTCAAATTCGCAACTTTGAAACCTTTCATTTGCTGCATTTGCTACGAGATTTGTACAATTGGGACATCGTTGAACATGTTACTCAAAATTATTTGCGATAATTGACAGATAATGATAACAGTTTATTATTGAGAATTTGAAGCAAGACATATGGATACTCGAACGATTCGCGGATATTGATTTTTCCAAAGACGTATCGGATTACCGTCGAACGTAGTTATACGTAAAAGCACCATAGCTCGAAAGACGGTCTTTACATTGGACGGTAGACTTTAGGGTTCAGTTACATATACACCAACGACCGCGACCGGAAAGTGTATGTAGTAGTCACCGAGAGTCTTGGGGTAGGGCAGTGGAAATTTCCACTGTACCCGCTGAGACGGTCAATACTCTCTCCGTGCCGTAACGTGTGCCATGCAAGGACCACCCGGGTTATAGGGTGTTTCAATCGAGGGGGTCGAGAAACTGTACCCGCGCATCATCCCATCAGGGACTCTAATTTATTCAAAAACCCCAAGAAATTGGTCCATCTGAGTTGTAATCAGATCATACAGCCAGGTTTCAATTACGAGACTTTCGATCGGGCTAATATCTGTGTAGATAAAGCGATGCTTTATCAGCCCTCGATACCTATGTACAACGGAACCCATTTAATTACGCGAGAATCGTTTTGTTCGAAAATATTGCTCCGAACATTCTATTGCCCTCTATCCAACTCTGCCATCACTTTGCGTCGTCGGGAACTCTGGATACGATATCCAATCGATGGCAACACCATCTCGAGGGGACTGCTCGAATCAGAGCCAAGTCGAGATCGGTAAAATTCACGAGGCTCTAGGCTTTTTTTAGGTGAAAATTGAATCCGTTGACGACGCGCGTCGAAGGTGAAATTTATGGAAGGACATTTTGGAATTTGGGAGATTAGAGTTATGGTAACTAGCAAATTTGGGAATTTGCGTTGGAAACTTGCCAACTTGGGGACTTGGAAACTTGAGAGGGCCTCAGAAATTATAGAATTTGATGACCTGGGGATTTGGACATTATTCAGTATTCGATTTAATAATTAATTTATCAATTCGTGGAAAGATTGAAGATTCAGGAATATTCAGAATTGGATATTCAGCTTGGAGATTCAGGAATTTGAGACACAGGATTAAAAAATTTGGGAATTTAAAAATTTGGAGATTACGGCAAATGTCCGCGAAACATTACCGAATGGAAAGTACCACGTTGTTAATTGCGACATAAAGGTCATGGGTTAGGTTAACAAACGGACGGGCAGGCAGGCGCCAGCTACTGTCGATCTCCTAATCAATGTACTCGTTCATCCGATACACAAAGAGATACAAATTATCCTGCACGTTTCGACGAATTGTCAGATAATGCGGGTAAAACGTCCGATAAAAGCCCGACAGCCGGTGGTTAAATCGAACGCGACATTAGCAAGTATTATTAAATCGGATGTTGACTATGCGAGGTAGATAGGTTCTACCCACATGAAGTGACCTGTAGATACGAGATTTCTCTTTTTCTACGTGGTATAGCGTTGTGCGCGTAGACGCCGAGGTACTTGCGGCAAAGAAACGGCAGCTAGCCAACAGTCACGTGACACAATTTGAATGCAGCGAGAATCTTTAAATAACTGTCTATACGCGAATGCTCGCTTCTTCCAGCCTGTCTCTTCGCGTCCCGGTGGAATGCGACAGGGAAGATGCTATCCTTTCCATTGCTCAGCACGCTCGGAGATACGATATTCGATACCATCGTTCTTCGCGATCGCGGCGGTGAACATGGTATGCTCCTTTGGGAAAATGGCGACGCTGGAAAAATTCGAAAACACTCGTTCAGTTTGAGAATCTCGACTCTGGAAATTTGGGAATGGAACTTCGCGATATGTGGACCCGGGGATTTAGCAATTTGCCAATTTAGCAATTTGGGGATTTGAGAAGTTGGGGATGTAGGAACTTGGCAAATTGAGGATTTGAAGATGCAGGAAGTTGAAAAGTTGAGAATTTGAGAGTTTGGGGATTTGCGGATTTGTGCATTTGGAGATTTGAGGAATTGGAACTTTGAGAACTTTGAGATATTAGTACTTGGAGACTTGGGAACTTGGTGATATGGATACAGGGGTTTGAAGATTTGGGGATTTGAGAATTTGGGCACGTAGGAACTTGGCAATATGAGAGTTTGGAGATGAAACTTGAGAAATTGAGAATTACGAAATTTAGGGATCTGAGGACTTGTGAACTTTGAGATTTGAGAACTTTGCAAACTTCGAAATTTCAATACTTGAAGATCTGTGAACATACTAATACAAAGATTTGAGAGGATTTGAGAATTTAAAAATATAGGAAAAGTGCAAAATTGAAAATTTGAAGATCCGGCAATTTTCGAATGCATCTCCCGAAGATCAAAGGTATCGAATCCACCCACACTCAGTTTCAGCCAAAGGCCCACGTTCCACAGAATACACGAGCATAAATGCCACATCCACGAATACCTCGTTTTGTTAAAAATAAGTGATTTATTTAAAATCTATTTGTAGCACGCGAGTATGCGATACTCGGGATCACAAAAACCAAAACTGTTTCGTCTTCAGCGCGTGCATATAATTTCGTTGTCGCGTCGTTTGTTATATGAAACGATTACAGCTGCACGCACGCGATCAACGCTTTAGAACGTGCGATATGGAATTATCGCACGGGACAGTGGTACGATATCACATAAACAACCTTAACATATCTTTGCGGTTATGTGATAAATATTTTTCGACATTTATTGTTTTCCAAATGTGCAACTGTTGAGGAGTTAATTACGCAACTGAGAGTGGATTTATCTGACCAAAATATACTGATGCACTTAGTTTGATGAAACTTAGATATATTAAATATAATTTTTATTAAACTAAATGTTCATATATGTTACCAAAACTTCTTGAATCATTTATTAGTAACCTTAGGATAATCCTAGTTACGCCAATGCATACCCATTCGACACATCTGTGCTTATTCGAAGATTTACAGCCGCGAATGCATTAATACATATATCGACGTTTCCAAGTAACGACACACGATACAGATGATAGAATACTAACATGTCGATCCCGTTTGCCGATCGTGTACATTGAAATTCAAAATGAGAGTACACGATTGGAATCGCCACGAATGTTTTTAAGTCTCCATACAATTACTCGATAAAGATCGTTCGGTACTTGCGATAAGAACGAGGAACGAGACTCGTATCGAATAGGCTATTTTCCATAGCAGTCGATGGATATGCAATTCAATTCGACAAACTTCGTCTCGATTCCCTTTCATCGCACGATTTTTATGCGCGAATATTCAAAAGGTTTATAGGAGGGGGAAGAGAAGCACGAGCACGGTGAACGAGCGCGGGAAGAACTCGAAAGTGCGAGTTTGAACGATAAAACGCGCGTAAGGGTTTCTTTCCAGCACTACGATCGTCGCGCGTTTTATCGCTCGAGCTACACCCTGGCGGCTCGGTCGGTAATCAACGAACACTTCAAATTTCTCGAAGAGCTCAAAATCATCCATAGATGTCATCAATCTAATTGCCTTCGAATGACAACAAAATGACAGCCGTTATGATAGTTTGGGCGGGAAAAGATTGGCGAAAAATTACGCGGTACGTGACTGCGTGAACAAGATGAACGCGACACAAAACACGTACGTACATATTTAGAATTGCGTTGCTGAAGAATTATCTATCAACAAGATTAAGAACGTGGAACTTTGGAGAATTCTCGTATCTTTATTTTCATTTGCTAAAATAATTTTCACAGGATAATCTGCTTTTTTAAATTCGCAGCTTTTTATTTTATAACAAAAAATGCCTGTTATTATCGTTAATAACAGCATCATTTCAGCGTTATATAAATGATTGCGTTTGTTGGAGAAGAGTATATTCTTCCGTTGAAAATTTTGCATCGATTGCAAATGAACTTGAAACCAGACGGTGTTACCAAATTTCCGAATAACTCAAATTTTAATATCCAAGGTCTATGATAACCCAAAGAAATATAGCAAGGTCACAAGATGCAAATCTAAAACAGCCGAAGCACCAATACCTCAAATTCCGATATTCCAAAGTTCCAGTAACTCAAATCCCAATGTTCCGTGCAAATAACCCGAATCCCAATATTCCAAAGTTCTAATAACCCACATCCCAAGGTCTCGCTATCTCAAAGTCCCAAAGTTTCGCCACGTATCGTGCGTAGTACGTCGAGTGATCGTATCATAATTTTGACACTTCGGTTAACACGTTGCAGTCACGATATTAATATCACTGAACATACAGGGTATTCTAATTACCAGAGTATATTGATAGCTTGCTATATCGTAGTAACCTCGATGAAACCTGACAATTAGCAGATAATGAGCGTGCAAACTTCTAGCCGTCGTAATTATTCACAGTGTTCTAATAATACGTTCTTCGACGGAATGGAATAAAACTGGATGTAACGCGTTATTCAACATACGTATCCGCATCGGAGGGTATTGCTATCGGTTTCAAACGTCGAATTAAAACGTCGGTCGGTAATTGAATAAAATACGAGCAGTAATTTGCATGCAGTTTCTCGATTAACGTGCAAATAAATGCAAAGAAAATGGCCAAGGAAAAATACTGTCTTTAAAAACAAAATGATCTGGAAGATTCAGATTTATACTGTTTGTTGTGCTGCACGCAAATTCGACGTTATAAAAGGAATCATGGACATAGTCGCGGGCGCCAGGACGTCGCGACGACGTTCCTGTTATTGCGTCGTTCCTGCCCATCCGACTCTTTGACCAAGATCGATAGTGCACGAAAGGATAATAACCGTCCGTAAGTGCATATCATTCCGATCGTTTCCACGCGTTCACGGATGCAGTGCATTCATACCCAATTAATATCAATAACTCATCGTCATTATTAATATTAATGATATTAAGTCAGTGTAAACACGAATCTGCGTCGTGCACAGTGAATGTGTTAAAGTACAACTACGTCGAAGTTACATCAACTGGCGATCAAATGTTGCGAGACTAATCCGTTGGTTCCATAATTACAACCATATTCACGAATGCAAATCGAATCCTGAATTCGGTAAATTGTTTGTCAGGGAATTAAATCTCTCTCTTACGGATCTTCGGCTCTCGATTTCTTTTCCCCCAAAGAAACCCTACTGCGTCGAGCTTACATTTAGCGATTGGGAGCGTTCGATCTGGTTAGCGCTGCTCATTCCAGCTCGTTCTTCCTCTATAAATTATCCCCTTTGTACGAACTTGTCGATTATCGCGTGAACGTTAAAAGCGAAGAATAAACGCGTCTGCCTGATTTAGCGATCAGGCAAGAGATTTCACGTGTCGCTGCAACGATGACGTCTCGGTGTTTGAAAAGGCCGCTAATTACATAAGTTAATATCAGAAGTGGTCGCGCGAGAATTCCTTTAACAAGATACGTTTGACGGATGCACGACGACGATTGCATTAGCGAAGGGACACGCATATTGGCTGTTTTCGTCTTCGACAAATGGATTTAGCTGAAAAGAAGGCCACGGCGTAGTAGGCCAACGTGGTATTGATTTCGGTCGGTCGGAGTTCTCTGCATCCGCGCTTTCAGTGTCATTTGAGTACGACGTAGATACGGTAGAAAGGTGGTCGGAGGGGAGTCGGGCTGCTGCCGTTCTCATTCAGTAAATCTCCGTTGTGCGCGTTCGAATGAAAAATTATGAAAAACCAGACGTGCTCCATAGGGAGCAAGCGCCGTGTCGATGACGTCTCTTCTTTTCCCTCGAATTTAACGGGGAAAACTAGTTAAAGGGAGATCTCCTTCGATCCCGTAACCGACAACTCATCGTCCAAAGAAATATTTATTACAGATTTTGGCAGCTGCAAATCCAGGAGTTAGGAATATACTAAATCAGCTAATTGATCATTTAGAGATTTAGAAGATCTGTATTTTATTCGTATGAAAATTTGCCTGCATTTCGAATCCATACAGTGCCGCTCCAAAAAAGCGAAATCAAGATTATCGCAATGAATGCATATCGCGGTTTTCGCTGACCATCGGATGTAGTAGGTATTTATAGCTGGATGAAAATATCGAGTATCCGGAAACGCGTAGGTATTCATTCGTAGCGATAAAATAGCGTGACTAAATAACGAGATCGTATCATCGCCTAATCCTGTCGTTGGTCTGACTCGATCAGTTGCTGCTTCAAGCCGCGTTGCTTTACGTGCCACGCTTTCTTCGCAAATTATATACAAAAGAAAAGTAATGTCATCGCGTGCTTCCTGACACCTTGTTCGTAACGAGATCGGTTAGGAAATAACTCGGGAACAAAACGCTGGCAAGTGTCGAGGTTTCGACTTTAAAGCTGCCGCATAACTGGTCGGTAACCGGTCGATGGCAAAACCTTACACCGACATCTGTATGGAGGGTAGAAAACCGATACAGAAGCCTGGCCAAGACTGGTTTCCCTTGAAAAAGCGAATCGGTCTCGGCAGACGGCAGCAGAGAACAGCCAGGTGATGTCGTCCTTGCTGAGAATCCAAGATCTCGTATCAATGTCAGGTGACCAACGTTTTTATCATTAGAGTCAGCATTTAATCCGTATCAAGCTTTTCGACAATCTCTCGAAACTTTGAACAGCGTATTAGGAACCTCTACTTTCGGTCAGTTGTCGGGATTCAAGTTCATCGATGAAACGAACGAAATGTCGTCGAGGGTTTCGAGGCATTCGACCTCCTAACTATAACGCTAAGATCGCCGGCTTCCAAAACGTGTTACAAGTTACTAAAATTATATCGCGTCTATTTGGACGAATATTTGGCATAGGGTTAGGTCGCATCAGGTGTTTATCGTGCCAGATCGCCCGCGATCGACGTCCTGCCAGCGTGATACGCGAATGCACAATGGCATTTGTCACTATAAAAACGATATGGCTCCGTAAACAATGCGTGATCTTTACGTGATGGAAACATTGTGGACAGTGACTAGGCACGAGCCATAGTGATCTGGTCCCCTCAAAATATAAATTGACTCTGCAGTGTAACAGACGTAGACTAAGAACGTAGGTTACTTATTCTCCAAAATTCCAAGCTTCCAAACTTCTGAACCTATAAATACCTAAATCCCCAAATTTCTAAAGCCTTTAATATTCCAAAAACCCAAGTTCTCAGTAGGTTCATTTGGCCATGCCTAATGTGAATCATAAAGATTATTAGCAGACCTAGGGGCTCAGGTAAAAACTCTCGTTACGTTAATGGTGTTTGTACAACGCCATAGACAAACACTCTTTTGTACGGTTCATCGCATTCGACACAGCGACGATTATTAAAACGTTTGATCGCGTGCTTCGTATACGAGATGTTGCGAACGATGCTTTTAATTCAATAGCGAGCGAAGGATCCGTACGCGCTTTATCGATTATGCCATCAGAGTTATTCGATTTGCACGATTAGGAACGCGAATCGATTGCAAATGACAGTATCGCGATTCAGAGAGTATCGCGTGCGCGCCAATCGAGGTGTCAGATGCCAACTTCTCGCGTACACGCGAGTCCAATTGGAAAACGTAACCGATGGAATCATCGCGCCAACTGCGTACGTCGATCACTCGAAGGGTGAAACCCTTCTAACCTTATTGCAATATCCTTTCATGGATTAAAGTTGATTCGTCAGCTTGCGGGAATTTGTCGACGCACGTCTGTCCATACGATCGTTTATACCTCATTTATATCGTGCGTAATACGGCTAACGTTCGTTTAAATTTAGCCACTCGAATCGCATCAAGAAACTCGTTTAAGCGGCTTTGTAGATATCGTCTTCTCCGTAATGCATATGGATGAAGCGTTAGGAGGATTAGGATAGGTCATAGCAAAGCAATTCGTTAAGTATGCGATCCAACAAAGATTATCGCCGATAACGGACGTTCGCGATTTGCGATGTACGTGACTACTTTAAAATTTATCGATAAAAAAATCTGTCATTCCGAACGTATGTCGATGATCGCCGTTCTACGCGATGAACACTTCAATGACGTGAACACCTTCCGTCATATGGGACTTCCCGCGTTAACCCAGGCCAAGTTGCCGACGAACTGCCATCATTTGGCAACGATCGTGACAGTGTACTTGCAAAAATGTTCACGTGGGTGTCGAGACGACGCGTCACGATTCCTAGGCGCCGCTCTTTGCGACCTGCGTCGCTATTACGCCGAAAATAACAAGGTAGACTTGCTGACTTACTTATAAGTACAGCCGCGTATGCTGATCAGACGTTCACGTTCTCTATGCATGTTACCGCAAAATATTCTACTCTTGGGCTCTCCTCCAATCGATCCAACGACGACTGTCCGCTAAACTCGCGTTGGGTGCAGCCGTGAAGCTACCAGCTATTCGGTATTTCTTAGAAATCCGTGTCAGTTTCCAAGAAGTCGCTTCAAGTCTCGATATATGCCAAATCGTGTTTACCTACCTCTTAGATAACACGGTGACGCGTTTAACGTTGAAACCAAGAATGTGCTAGTACGAGTAGTCTAAAATTCGGATGACCTGGGACATACGGACCTTTAGGTAGCTCAGTGGTTTCGGGTAGCTTAATTGCACTCGCAAAGAGAATTTGAAAACGTGAAGGTCCTTACCAATGGAGTCTTTCTGACCTGCCATATTCAATTACCCTTACACCCCTCATTGAAATCGTTGGATCCGGAGACCCGTAATCACTCTTCACGCAGTTCCTTTTGTTTTCAGTTAGAAGTTCAATTTACGATGTCCATCAATTACTTTTGTAACGGCGACAAGAATAAAAGCGTAAACAGAGCACTTGTTTGCTTATTTGGAGAGATCAGAGTTCGTTTACGATGACTAATTCGAAGATCAGCAGCAGACTGGAGACATTGCGCGATACAAATGCACGGAAATAGTACGCGCATTACGTACATGGATCGTATAGAATTCGATTCGGTTCGTTACTAACGCAAGCACCCGTATCGCGGTTCGACAAACATGTTGTCGCAAGTTGCAAATTTCTTCACCGACACAGCAAAATTTCTGTGGCTCATTATTGCTCGTCGACGACCGTCAATAGATGTCCGTTATTATTAACACTATAGCGATAAGAATAGAAATAAGTGGCGTCTCTTGGCCGGCATCAACCATGCTTCCTCGTCGCAACGATAAACTCACCGATAACCCGAAGGGCATCGAACACATAATTTACTATAATTCCGTTATGAATTGTGCGATTATGGAAAATTCTTCACTGTCTTTGTAATTTGTTATTCAGACCGATGCTTTTTGTTTTACGACCATGTGCCATTAAGTAGTAGAACTCTCTACTCGTAAAAGTGTACGAATTCACGAAGTTTTTCGAGAACTTGCTTCGCGGATCGATACTTAAACGTAGTACCACAGACTTTTAATCGTAAGGGTTCACTTCCGAAGTTTGACGATTTCATAGATTTGGTGTCGCGTGTCGAACAGTCGCATTTCACTAATAATTCGCAGCGAGTTAGAAATAGTATCGCGAACGTATTGATCGGCGACCTTATTCTGCACCAGCCAGAAGGTCCATCGACCTGAATTCTTTTCCGAATCGCGTTCTACCTGCGTTTCGTCTTCGCGAACCGTTCGCTCCGGGAACGATGCGGCCGGTCTACGAATAGCAAGGTCTCGGAGCCTCCGTTCCCTAAATAGACCCGATTTCGAGCAAAGTAGTTTGTTTGTATGCAAAGCGACCCGTTTGAATACCGTTCGAGACGTTGCCGCGGCTCGACCACCTTTCGATTACGCTCGTGGCGGCGCTACATATCACCGGTCGACACTCTCGTTCGGCCAAGGACAGGGTGCTCTTCGTTCCAAGGCCGGGCCTGTTCATTCTGAAGCGTGGCGTACTTTAAGGTCGCGAGAAATCGACGGCCAGACTGGATAGAACGAAGAGGACAGACTCTGTCCTGAAGGGAAAGGCGGCGGTAACGCGGCAACGGCGAAAGAGAGCGAAAGCAGTCCGCGATGAAACGTGGCTGAGCGTAGGCAGAGCTGCGAAAACCGATATATGCGGGTGCATCCACAATTCGGAACGCGATAACGCGTCGTGGGTGTCTTCCGTCAGGCTTCCGCTTCCTTCCTGCATCCACACGGATTTATCCACTTTGGACCCTAGGTGTAAGTGCAATGCACTCACGGTCAATTTTAACTCGTTTAAACTATAATTCTGAAATTTCAGAATTACTGTTAAATTTTTATATTTTCAAGTTACTATACCTGAGACCCATTCGTGACTCAGAATCATCGGAGAGAGATTTTTCTTGCCCAACAGCTCGAGAAGTATTTTTACCGGTGCAATTTTCGCGCTAATATGTCAGACGATGACACACCGGCGCATTGTACGCAGCGAGTCCTCGTGCCGTGGAAATTTCCATTCGCGAAAAGCATTGGCGTAATCGTGCGTTCCGTGGCTAATTCTCGATCGTGCGTTCCATTTTTACGCGTGTCAGATAAAATTTCTCGGATCAGAAAAGTGGGAGAATCGAGGAAAAACCGACAGAAGCATTTTCCCTTTGTTCCTCGCCGATATCTTGCAACGAAATGATAAGGCTGAGATTTGTACGATAAAGTCGAGTAATTCGAAATACGTTTGTCCCGAAGATCTTGACAATAAACTACATCGCGATAAATCTTTTCTTGCCTCGATGGCGGAATTAACCGCGAGAGTATCGATGTCCCGCGATATCGCGTTCCAGCGTTTCCAATAACTTTGGCGCAACTCTGCTTCCGGTACAAACAACTGCTAAGTATATCGGTTACTCGTAGCTTTCTTGCAATTCCGTTTCGCAAAGTCGTGTTCCGAGCGTAATACCTATTCAAGAAGCTTATCCAACGATCGTAAATCCAATTGCGTTAGAACGCTTAACGATTATCTGTGAAATCGCGGAATGACGAATGAATCTACCGGCAACTTAGCCGATAAGATTTAACGGTGACCGTTAAATGATGCAAATACGGATTGTAAAATGATTGAGATTGCTGAGCCGCGACTCATCGTTATTCACGCGTTACGTCAGAAGGATGATTACGTTAGCATTTTTCTTATTCGAGCTGCACGAAATTACACGAGCTCGCAGAACATTCGAGAAATCGGAACGATCAAAGATTCCGTTCTTCCGAGGTATGATTTAATTAGGTATCGATTCGTTTCACTTCCCGATTGCAGGAAACACCCGGGAATACGAGTCAAAGGTGGTTACGTGGGTTAGGTTTAACGAACTCTGGGAACGTTACTTTGCTCTTCGCGGTCGATATCGGAAATTCGCCAACTTTGCAGAACTCGATAGCTCGCGGAAGAGAAAAAACTTGCCGTTTTCTACGATCGTGATTGCGATCGATGATAAATGTCCATGACGAATCGTGAATCACAATGATTCCGCGTAAGATTTTAACTCGTCATCGTTTAGACGAACATGTACATTTCAAGCAATTACTTGTTCAGAAAGAATTCGTTAAAGATCTGGCTAAAATTGCAGAGGACGAAGGATAGAGAAAAATTCTCAGGATACTTTAAAACTCATTTATTGAACATGACATAAAAATCACGATACATGATAATGATAAACCGAGTCTATTGTAAGCTTTCAAACTTTAGATATATTATTCATTTATTATCTTCGCTCGTAATATCCTTACTTGAATGTCTTATATCAAACGCTAACGGATTCATTACCTTATACGAGTAGGTATAATTATATTTATGGAATGTGCACCGATCATCTCGCTTTTATGATTTTTCGATTTTTCTTCGACGATGGCTGTAGTCGTTGATTAGAATTGAAAGATCGAAACTTTTCGAATTGTGATTTGAGACCGGAGAAAAGCGAGCGTTACGGGTTTGTTCGATAATGAAGCCGGTATAAGAAACGGAAAGAAGTAATAAATACGCAAAGGTAAAAATCGAAAGATAACGAGGGATGATAGAGGTTCGTAATGGCGGAGGAGGATCGTCGCGAAAAATACGGCGATCGGTCCTCGAGTCTATCAACCATGTACACGCTACATTTTTATGTAATCCTGGGGGATTTTGGCAGTGACGTTCAATCGTCATGGATGAGGAGAAACGGCCTCGAGCGATCGTCTCTCGTGGCGAATTAACCAAAGAATTAGCCCGAAAAAGCGCTGGATATTTGAAATAATTTTAATAGAAAGTGTACGGTACAATAAATTTCTAGGTTACTTCAGGCCATTTGAAACGTTCAGTCCTAGCTCTATTTCCATTTCGAATTTCGTGCTTTCATAATATACGAAACAAAAATATATAATATTTCTCTAGATGACTCGCAGCTTACGTCTCCTCAGCCACGCGCTAAAAATCAGCTCAAAATATCCCGAGTGAGGTATAACGAATAACCGTAAAATAGTTGCAATAGTAATACAAAAAATAGTTAAGTCGTCGAATAATAAATTATATAATATATTGTATATATAATATATGTGTATGTAAGTATGCGTCGTACGGTATATCGACGTATGTAAATATACATGTACACGAAGTATTATATATTCACATATGTCGATACGTATTCATATAGCTTTGTAATCGCGAACATTGTGACCGTAGAATGAAAGTGGATCGAGTTAAAAAAGACCGGTTATAAAATACTTTTTTAAGCCTATTATCGTATGCATCGAAGATAAACGTTTGGCGAAACATCTTTACCGACAAAAGCGTAGAACGCCACTAACGAAGCTAGAAAACCAGGAGTCCCAATCCACGTTTACTCCGCGGTCCGAGGCCGCCGTAATAAATAGATCGTATTATCTCGTCAATCTCTAAACTCTAGTAACACCACTGTTTCTAATCAGTACAAATTAACGGACGAAACAAAGGAACCTCGTTCGCGAAAGAATTCGCGATCCGCACGTTCCAACGTTCCGTCCAGCACCACATTTTTTTAACATCTGATCGGTAAATTCTATTGTTTTTTATTTTTCTGTTTCTCTAAAGCAGTCTTACATGAAACGGCAACTTTCGCGAATCAGTTCCCCACCTAGCATTCAGCTTGTACGAATCATCTTTCTCCTCTGCTGCTAATTTTGCGCCCCACCTATTGCTGTTACTATCGCTACGGAATTCAATTTACGTGTGAATTTTTGTGCAAAACTTAAACGGTGTCCAATTGGGTCGAATCTTTCGCTGAACGAAGAAGGAACTTTTCGCATCCGCTGCCAAAAAACGCGCGTTGATTGACGGAGAATCGAAGCGTTCGTACGAGTTTTCGTCGTAACAGTAAACGTCTCCTCAACAACATTTTCCTCCTTTTTTATTTTCTTTTTTTTCGCTTTATACGATCGTTGCAAAATAATTCTACCTTATAGCTTACGGTATCACAGAGTTACACGCGGTATCGTTTAATTGCTCCCACTTCGTAATTTCGCGAAAACGATAAGGAGAAAACGCGTAATATTACTTTTCGTTTCTTTCTCGTGTTCTTCTTCTTTCGATTAATGAAAAACGGCAAAAGGTGGACGCAGAAGATGTCGTCGGTGTATCGCTACGATTTTGCGTAAAATTTCTTTATCTTACACGTGACATACTTTTAATACTGTCCAATCGAAAAGGAGTCGATAATCGTGCTGACGTTGCGGCTACGTTGCAATTAACAGAAAACGATATACACGTCGTATCAACGAATGCTCGACGGAAAACAATAGAAGCGTAATCGATAAGACACGGTTGCGCGGAAAAAACAACCACTCTTATTCTTTGGTCTTTGATAAAATTTCGTCTCGCTTCAAACAGATTTAACGGAAGGATATTTTTATTGTTGAAATTACACGTATCTCTGTGATCTTTCATTCGATGCCTTCGAAAGACGTCGTTCTGCGTCCGAATTTCGAGGACACTCCTCTTCCTCATCTTCGATTTCTCGGATTACTACTCTCGTATGAAGGATCGTGTTCGGCGTACAACGAATAACAGACTTGACCGCTTTATTTACGACGGAAGTAATATGTTATACTATGCAAGAATTTAACAAACGCTTCGTAACGACTAATCAAAACAGCAAAATCGAGTACCTCGGGCGCGGGACAGAGGAAAAGCGCTATACAATACACGCATCTCGATACACACTGCGAGGATCGTTTTAAGAAAATATCTCTTTCGCGGTTTAATATCGTCACCTCTAGCCTAGAGTGTCGCGTGCGAATACGATCGCGTCGAAACGATACTGTATACAGTCGTGCACCCACTTGCGTTTCTTCTCCTGTATTATATAAAACTATCAATGTGTTGCTTATTCTTTCATATTCAACTTTATTATCTTCGTTATGTACTGGTTACTTTACACTCTGTATAATGGTAGGGTATGGACAAATTTTGATATTTCAAAATTTCTTCGTTAATTTCTATCTCTGATCCTCCAGAAGCCTTCTTCTACCATAAAGAAAGCCTAGTGTTTCATGTTCTCAATTTACGTCAACCAGAAGCAATTAGCGCGCAAGTGAAGCACAACTGTACGAATAATTGCAAAACAAGGAAAGATTGCGAGAAAACGAATCGAATTGCACACGAGTTAATCGAACGAATGATGTTCGCCCATACGAAAGATTAGAATCCCGAACACAATTGTAACCACGCACGAGTATCGTTTCGACGGTAATTGCTCGCGATCTTCCACTCGCGTGGGAGAACCGCGAGCGTAACAAAAGTTCGAAAATAAATACATTCGCGTGTAAGTACAGCTAATCTCGCTCGAACGATACGCGATTAAAATAAGTCTTTCCTTAGGCGCCTTTCATCAGCTCTCATTTATATGCGAATATATATATATATATATTATATAGTATCGTAACCCCTGTTTCTCTATCTGATCGCAGATTTTCTTTTCGCGCGCACGCACGCGTATTTCCCTTCGAAGGCAGCAAGCGTAACGTTAACGACGAAAACGAGCGTTTCCGGTTGTCCGTGTGCGAGAAGCTGCCACGGGGAAGTCCCTTCGACTTCGACGCGAGTTACGCCTCGTTTAGTCGCCGCCCGTTTCTTTCTCTCGGCCTGGCCTAATGTTTCAAAAACACATTCACCATGGTTATCGTATTTTATCGTAATGCTCGACGAGAGAATTCGAACGAAAGGGAACTGCACGGTTGTTAACGCGAAATACGAAAAGTCAGAAATCGATCCTGGACTCGATCACCCTCCAGCCTGCTAAGCCACGATCAATTTCCGCGTGAACGGTTCTGCGGGTAACAGAAGATTCGGTAAAAAGACTGGAAAGCAAAATGGTCGCGCTTAAGAGTCGTCTTCAAGATTCTATGCGCGCGATAATGTACAACGAAGGAACTAAGCTTTTTCAGGTCTGGACATTGAGATCTTGCATGGTCACGAACCTTGCGCGGTTGGAACGCGTACGCGTTGTTATCGACAACGACGAAATTCCCGTCGCGATTATGTACCTCTCTCTCCAGGATTCCTCCTCCGCTTGTCGGTTCTTCGTCTCTCTGCTTCCAGCTGGTCGATCGGTGCTCGTTAAAGAGCCTCCTTCCGCGACTCGTTCCTTCGTTGCCGGTCTCTTCTCTGCCTCCGCTTCTCCTTTTTCTCTCTCTCACACTTTTTCTCCTCCATAATTATTTTTCTTTTCACCGTCATCCTAAACAGATTCTCACAGTTATCAGGAAGAAATCGCAGCTTACTGATAGCGTGTTTGGAAAGGAAAGCCGCGAGGTGTTCGTCGATTTGGCCGAATGGTTTTCTTTAGCTTCTCCGTCCCCTGTTGCGTTTCTGAAAATTAAACGCGATCTTCCGATGTTTATGGACGTCTTCGTGAGCAACGATCCAACGGGAAAAAGGGTGGGAAGAAAAGGACTTGAATTTTGTTTCGTTAAATTCGCGAGGTGTCTGCATCGGAGGAGAAACGTAGAAGAGAGCGTAGTAACCTACTGGGTACCAGATAATTCGGCTACCGGAAGCAGCGATGGTCACCGATCGTCTCCAACTCTCTTTCCGAGCGATCCGTTGGCCTTGGAAAAATCTCGCTCGTGATCTTTGATCCTCGTTTCTTCGACGACGACGTTCTAGGATCTTATCGAACGATCGTGACTCCCGTCGTTGTCGATTCGGTAGCTGGTTGTTCCGGTTCTCACGTTCTTTTCACGATCGTTTCGCTCGTTGTCGTCGTTGCCGCGAACGAAACACGTCGCTTAACCCTGTTCCGTTCGCATCGTTTCTCGTTTGCACTCCTGCTCCTCGTCCTGTTGCCGCCGTTGTCGTTGCTGCTGTCATTCAGGTTTACCATGCCGAGGGCGACGGATCCGGGCAGGATCGTGCCACCGCGTCGTTGATCGTCGCGGGCGTGGTAACGGGTGCGGAGGTGCGTCGGATTTCGATCGGTTTCGAGCCGGGAATCGGTGGCCGGCCCAAAACCCCTTGGCTGTTTCACGACAAATTTCGCTGATCTTCCGCGCTGTCGTCAGCCTTCTTCAGAGACTTCTTCAGCTTGTCGACCAGTCGGTTGTGGAACTTGTTCAAGGAGTTGGAGCTGCCGGTTTTCGGCGGGGACGAGCCGGTGCTCTTGCTGGGGCTCTGCAGCGAGCTTTGAGACGCTCTCGAGGACGTCCTCGAGAAGTGGCGGGAAGTGAGGGGCACCGAACGGTGAGCCGGCGACGTCAAAAAGTCCGAGCCAGGCGACGTAGACAACGAGGGACCTTCGGATTTTGAGCATTCCGACACCTGTCGACACACAACAAATACGCCTTTCCTTTATTAAAATTGACATTAGGCAAGACGCGAGACTCGTCTCCTCTCGTGAAACGCGACTGCTTTCACTTTGAACCTATATTTCATATTCGACTCGCTCGCGAAGATTCGTTTTATCGAACTCGACGATCGCTTCGCAACTTTGATACTTTCGAATTACCTCGATACTCGACGACGGTGAAATCTACGATGCGTC
Source organism: Megachile willughbiella (assembly GCA_945859595.2). NCBI lineage: Eukaryota > Metazoa > Arthropoda > Insecta > Hymenoptera > Megachilidae > Megachile > Megachile willughbiella. The sequence goes on from OX243807.1 coordinate 10,757,399, forward strand.
TCCTCGGGGAAAAGCGAAACGCGTTCGACCAACACGTGGTGCATTCGCGTCATTAGCACCTTCCATTAGTCAGGATTCCGACTGTCGGACCGCTTCCTGACGCGTCGCAGACAAGGCCGTGCGATCGAAGTACAGCGGTTCGCGAACCACCACGTAATCGAAGCTGCGACCGCGCACGTGCACCGAGCGGAACCAAATCGTGGACACGGCGAATTTCTCGTGACGGATTCTCAGTTGCGCACGATTACGTAATCCACCGACCAATTCGTGGCCATACGCCACCCGGACGCAAATAGTAACCCGGACAAAAATTACCCCCGATTCGCACGCTTTTCGTGGCAAACGATGGGCTTTGTCCGCGTTCCTGACTTCTGTGTCGCATCCAAATTTACTCGAACTACTTCGTCTCTACTTCGATCTACTTCGTCACTACTGGACCAGAGGTCCTGTACGAAGACGACAATATGCGATCGTGTTACAAAACGGTAGATCATGTAATCAACCAATTTCATATTTTTTCCGCCAGCTAAATCTGTACACGCGATTCGGAGGAAGATGACAATTCCGTGACCGCATCCGATTGTTGATTTCGTTATCTGTGACACATCGGATCGTTGCGACTAGGAACGATAAGGCAACAGATTATCGCGCGATACATTACGAAACTCAGAATCAAAGTTGCGCAATGTACGACACGCCGAAGAAGAGGTATGCCCGTGAGAGTGCCGCCGCGTGCTTTAACAAAACTGTGTCGGTAAAGAGAGGGAAGGAATTCGTTCGAAAGAAGCGTAACGCGTTCGTTAGCGAGGAGATAGTTTCGCTAAGTTATTCGCGAGCCTACACGAGTCGAGATTCAAATTCGTTCGACGCTTAGGCCTGAATACCGAACGGGATGGCGCTGCTCGTACGGGGTTTAAAACAGGCGCCAACCTTTCGAGCAGAGGTCTACGAGCGGATTCCCGGAATGCCGAGCAATTACCGGTGCTATGCCGATCTGACTAGTTCAGAAACGGGAGACGTATCCTTCTTAGGAACGAGGCGATCGCGGAAAATCGATCGAAAGGAACCGCGATTCTGGGCAATTTTGAGTGTCCATTTTCCCGCGCTTTTCACACGAAGTCCCGTCAAAAGAAAAACGCTTACCCACCTTCCTACTGCGACAGGCCTGAGGATTCGAGCATTCCGAAGATCGTCGACTACGGTTGGTCTTGTAAATGTCCCACTCGTTTTTCACAACAGGCATCATAAACGCCATCTCGATAGCAGCCGGCACTAGCGAGCGCGCACACTCTTTTTCTTTATTCCTCGCGAACGGGGCTCTCCTTGTCTCGCACTCTACACACTCGAGCGTCGTCTTTCTCGCTCCGTCTTTCTGGAAAGTTCAAACTGGACGGTTCCTCGGTGCGGCAGCGAACACGTTTACCCTTCCAACGGTCGATCTCGTCCGGCACTTTGCGCTCGTTCCGCGGATTCTTTTTGCTTGTCCGTTTCCGTCCCGTTTAGCAGCGGAAACGCACGAGTTAATTTCCCGGTTTCGCACGGAAAACTGTTCGGTCGGCAATCGGATCGCGGATCTGACAACGCGATTTCGGATCGGACCGGCGATCGGTTTGGTGCGTTGGCTCCGTTTCGATCGGGTTCTCCAAGAGATCGGACGATGACGTGTGCCACTGCTGGTCGTCCGGAACTGCGCTCTCCGTTGTATCGCTGCGACGACTGGAAAACTGCATACGCGTCGTGCGCTTTCACGGATAGCTCTCTCGTTTTACGATAGCTCGTGCTGCCTTTTCAACGATTGTTTTTGATGTGTCGCGCGGGGTCGCGTGCGTCCGGTCGGTGCAGCAGTCTGCTACGGAATGAGCACGCCGACGGTCGTGTGGGTAGGTGTAAAAGTTGCCGCAAGTGGGGACGAGCTCGCGAGCCTATTGGCCGGTTCTGAGGCGGGACTCCTACGTCACGGGTTACCATTGATTTTCCAATGTTGATACACACAACGGCATGACGTTTCGGATTGATTTTCTGGCGGCGGTTCCTGCTGGATCGCACGTATCGTGGCCCCGTCAAACGTCAGCGCACAGGAATGCTTTCTTTCCCTAAAAGGGATCACTTCCGATGTAACGAGCACCGATTTCCGCCCCACTTGCCGTACGATCCTCGATCCTTTCCACTTTGCCGGCCCGAAAACCTACCGGGATCTACTCAAGGTCGATGAGATTGCACACCGTGTCGAAACGCCGATAGGAAAAAGATGCACGCGCGATTCACGCTGATGCGACACCGAATTCCTTGCAGCGATATATTTAGAAATCGCCGGCGCTTGTGTACTCGGGCTATTGTTCCGCTCCGATGCTCGGATTCAAGATCGCTAGGAATCCTAAGACGCAGTTTCGCCGCTCAACGATGCGACTCCAAGAGAATCGGTAATAACTGGTTATTGTTGCGTTTAATCAGTTGCCGTGACGCACTGACCGAATGGATTTTCGTGTCCCGTATCGGAAAGCGAGTAAATTTCAAGAATTCCCGACAGACGTCTATTTTCGTATGTAGCGCGTTCGAAATAGTTACAAAAATTTCCACAATGATTATTTTTAGGTGCTCTGTCGATAATTCGATATCGATGGTCGATATCGTGTTTATTGGCAGTCGATAATTTAACGATAACCGGTAAGTTATCTTCGGAGTTCTACTTTATCGGCATACGGTAACGATTCTGTTCATTTCGTCATTTGAAATGAAACAGCAGCACCACTGAAATAGAAGGAACTGTGATTCCAATTGCGGGTAAATGTCAGTAGACAATAATAATTTCATCAAAAGGGTATAGCAATAATTTAATTAAGTAATTGTTGTATTTCAAACGTGATCATTTCTTTATATTTCGACCAATTAATTCGTAAGAAGGTATTCTTAATTGAGTAGTAACTGTACTTTCTGAAATCTGCATTCTAAATCACAGGCGGTGCAGAAATTAAGGCAATAAAGTCAATTTTAATTGGATTTTCGAGAATTGAACACGTGGCGCCATCTCTCCGGCGAACAGGGTGAACTACACACTTTTGAAACTGTACTTTAATTAGTTCCCATTTTCCACCGCTAGGTGGCGGCGCATAAGACAGAAACCCTTAGGGTAATTAGAATTAGCCTAAAAATGGCTAAAAATTGATAATAGTATGGTAAAGTCAAAACAATTCGAAGTTAAAAGGTTGGATTCGATGTAATTGGAGTCATATTATAGTTAATTAAGCTAATAATATCAACTGTTTTAACGGAATTGAACAAAAAACGATATACGTGGCGCCATATGGTGGTAGGATTTAGAACTAACGAAAGGGCAGTTTCAAAAGTGTGTAGTTCACCCTGTTCGCCGGAGAGATGGCGCCACTTGTACAATTTTTCCAAAAATTCAATTTATTGGCTTAATTTACCATAATTTGCATCAAATTACATCGGAGTACAAGCCTAATTAACGTCGGAATGCATATTATATTAAATTGAGCCAATAAAATCAATATTAATTGAATAAGTCATTTTTTGTTTCCTTAGCCAATGTTAGATGGTGCTGGCGCTTATTTCCAAACGCGCGTTAATATGAGTTACAAAACGTATCAAACTGATACTTCCAAAATATTTTCGTTTTAGAGTAATTAATTTGCAGGATTTTTCATACAATTATAAGCGACACGGATTGATAAGGATGAAGGCGAGTATTATTTCTGGGAAGAATATTTGACACGTACAATTAATATCTCCATGTATTTTGTTATATATTTACAATTTGGTAACAGAAACGTTAAACGTAACAGGTAGCCTTGACCTCGGCCAGAAATTGTTTTCGAGATATCTTTCCGGTCGAGCGCGAGGCCAGCTAAAAGTCACATAAATATAATAATATTCGTCATAATAAATTCATTACAATCCATAATATGTATCTTTAATATATGTTATTTAAATTTTCTTAAACACTTGTTTAATCGGTTCAATGTTTTCTTTAGCGTTGCTCCTTTACTCTTTTCATTTTCTTTTACCGACAATGGCTTGTTCTTAATTACGTCTACTGTTACTCGCTTTTCGTTTAGTTTTTAGTATATTCGGATTGTCCGTACTTAATGATATTTTATTACGTAACTCTTTCACGAAGTTCCATTATTTTTCCCAAGTGATCATAGAAAAAAAAAGGAAAAATAATCATTTGATTCTGCGCTACTATATTCCATGTGATCTTTTGTTCCATTCACGATAATATTGAAAATGTTCGGCTGGTTTCCTTCGGTCTTGAAAACAGCTTGGCGAACATCGAGTTCTTTCATTTATTTTTTATTATTTTATTTTAATCGCTTAATGTATGTACAAAAACTTTGATTCATTTTATATTAACACGCGCTCTTTTTCCCCGTTTAAGCTCGGTCCTCACGACAGAGTTTCTATTAAAAACGAACCTTCAAATCAATTAAAAACATCTGTTCACACGTTCACGATGAACGCAGTATGGCGGTTTGGTGTCTCGAACTTTTGCAAGTACTTTTGATTTATATTTTACGTACATACACCGTAATTTTGTAATAAAAACTGTGGATACACGTTTAGTTTAATTCGACGGTTCTGTTTAGAAAATTTTGATTATTCGACAACAGCGACAGTGATTCATTCCTTGAAGCGTGTTTCCATTATTAATACAGCGAAAACTGTGTAAATCAGATTTCATATTTATTTAAAAAGGTGTATGCGAAGAATTTTGGCAGAAGTGATAATTATTGTTCATTTGTTTTCGAAGGCTGCTTCAAAGAACAAAATCACATTGAAAGACAGTCTTTATGATCCAAACCGATCAGGGAAATTATTACGATCTTTCTTATCCTGCGTGAATTTCCGAGTCCTGTGGCAGTGCGTTACGCATAATAACAGATTTACGTTAGTCTTTATGTTACACCTATATGTATACGTATATCTTTACAAAAAAATCACGTACACCTTGAATTTCATGCGAATAATCGAACCATTTTTTCCTTTTCATGTGCTAAGGTTTTATGAGCTTTCGACGATTTTCTGAAAAGATGGTTATTTCTATAACTAACTGCGATTTACAATTAGGTGCAATTTAGTCTCTTTCTTGCCTAGAAACGTGGCAATATAACCCGTTCAATATTGTGACGATGATATAACACGTGGTAATGTGTCGTGTCCGATTACAACGCACAGAATCGTGGCATATTGAATTACAATACGTGTAGATATAACGCTTTAACTTACAGTGTATCGAATTACAAGGTGTCGAATTACAACGCGTGGTAATATGACACGCGAAATCACCACGTATCGAGTTACAACACTTCGAATCATAACGTATCGAATTACAAGGTGTTGAATTTCAACGCGTGGTAATCTGACACGTGAAATCATCACGTATCGAGTTACAACGCTTTCACTCACAACCTGTAGAATTACAGCTCATGGCAATATACCGCGTTAATTTCTCTTTCCACTTTCCTCTACATTTACTTGTATGGCAAGAAGCCTACATTGCACTCAAATGTACACGCAATTTCTCGGTTTGTCACCCAATTTCTATTCACAGTTCAATCATAATACGATTATACTGCTTCAAACAATGCAAGATTCTACCTGAAAAGATTTGTGACATTACGCAAGGAAAGAATGCAGGATTAATGTAAAATTTGAAGTAACGTTCCTCGATTGTCTTTCATATTTATACAGAGATCCACAAAAGAAAAGATCTGTTTCGATTGAAATGATCAAACTGTGAATGTAAATCAAGTTTGAGTTGGGGCATCGATTCTACATGATTCTGCTCGCATTTATTTTTTTGTAGTGTACGTGGTAGAGTGAAAGGAAATCTTTTCGCTGGTAGATTTCTCAGTGTTACCAAAAACGTAGAAAAAATGGCGATCACCATGTACCGTTACATAGACGCGGTTATCGTCGAAAGGGAACGTTCCTCGATTATTGTTTATGAATTTAGAATGAGTGGCAGTTGTATGCATCGGGAAATGAATGATTTTGGCCATCGATGATCGAAACTTTTGATTCGTAGAAGAATAACATTCAAGTTCCCAAAATAACTTAGAAATATCAATTTATATCAACTACGATCATTTTAAAGCGAATTTTGTAACCTTAATCCTTTCACTTGCAAGAATCTTTACCATATTTTATGTTAAAGTTGAAATGAGTTAATTGTGATCGTGTTAAAGACAAATTCTGAGGATCAATTTTGTCAGTTGTAAAGATGTAATTATGGACGGTCCTTTGTGTTCTGTAGAAGGCAATCTATCGATTCCAGGCTCGATCTCATTAAATTAACTAATGAAGGAAATCTATAAAACATTCGATGCCGATTGAATAAACCTATAAAAAATAAATCTAACTTCAGACGTTCTTCGACCAATCAAAAGTAGTGGATCAAATTGTCGAGTAATGATTCGAATGGTTCTCTCACACTTACATCATGTAACGTTCACAGTCAGATGGAAGAAGAAAGGAATGAAAATAAAAGGAAATAATCAGAGTGGACGATCAAACGATACGACACGAGTTACACGTCTCCTTAGAAAGTAGCAAACGTTCTTTTTTGGCTTTCTTACGGTATAAATTCACTTTTTTATTCTTTTATTTACAAGGAACATCTAACATCGTAGTGGATAAGTCGTTTTTTTATACACGGGTCTTCATGATCGATTCAATGACTGTTGAGCGTCTCCCTTGTCGTTAACACCTACGAATTCATTATTATCGACTAGCTAGCTGACTGTACGTTTGATTTCCACCATCAAATGGTATTCGCTTTCTTTTGATTGAAGTTCGATTAATCGTGGAAAGAATTACCGCTCTTCTGCGTTTCGATTGAACATCGTCGATATTCGTGATCGATCATCCCCGAACACGATACACTTCTGATATCCATCGAAGCTCGCATTCTTCTTTTCAACAGAGTAACATATCTTCTGCATCAGTCTTCAACATCAAATCTTCTTCATCAAAACGAATCTCTCCCTCGGTCCTTTTACCTTGCCACGACTTCAAATTCAATTTTGGTTACATCAAAGAGGACTTCCTTTTACATCGGTCAATGTTGTCAAGCTTCCAATTTGAAAGAGGAACCCATAGGTTGTGATTTCTTCTTTGCACTTTGTTCCTCGAGGATCGAAGTCGAATCAGAATTTCCTCTTTGAATCTTCACATCCTCTTCAATCTCCCCGAGAGTCGCGTTTCTTCGATGGATACCCGGTACTCGATTCTTCTAGTACTCGATTCTCTTCAGTAGCGAGCATAAAGCTCCGTTCACCCCCCTCCGTTGATTATCCGCTCGCCGTCACCTGGACGAGTTGAAAGTCGTGGTATCAACGCGTTGTCGGACCAGGTGCCGGTCGATCGTTTCCGTTCGTCGAAAAACTTCCAGGGATCATCCGGTTCTCGAACGACCCGTTCACACCGGTGGAAGTTCGAACGGCACGGACCGGAACACGGTTTTACAGTAAGGTCGATGCCGTCAAGACATCCGGGACGACCGGTTTCGGAGGGGGGTCCAAGCATCACACTCTCATCTCGCTCATGGTGGCGTGGGACACGCGACTCGACACGGTGGCACTTTGCAACAGGGGCTGGTTCTCGGGCGGGCTCTTTGCTCGTGGGGGCGGTGGGGCTCTTGGTACTGTCAGATGTATTGACCCGTTTGGTGGACCCTGCAAAGTTTTATACGATTCAGCAAACCCTTATAGAATACAAGATTAACACTCTCAGACCCTGGACACTTTAGTTCCCAATTTTGAAACTTTCGAGACAATAGCCAATTTGTTATAACAATTAGGTACTGCGATTAGGGTACAACGATTTCTCCAATACGAAACTCAGTGTTAATCTACTTATCACATGAACAATTTGTGTTTTTATCGGTCCTGAGAGGGTTAATCTCTGTTTTCTTAGATCGAGTTATGTTCATATAGTATATGAGTTATATTATATATTGATTTATTGTTTAAACGTGTTTATGGTTTATAGTGTAAATGATCGTGATTAGCCATTGTCGATAGCTTTATACAGCATTTCAAGAACTGAGGATCGAAAGTTGAATAAGCTCCTTCGCAAACTATCGACCACAAGAAGTTTCTTTAATGTCCGGGTGGAGTCAACAAGTTTTTTTGATATCGAATATTTTTCTTCGGTTCAATCGCAAACTTCATCAGACTCCGTGGTTATTAAGTTTCTGAAGTTAACAACGTTAATCTGTTTTCAAACTCCTCTTGACACATTTCGAAATTTTATCTAAAATTTTGAAGTAATCATACGTCGAACATAATCTTTTTGCTAACATCCAAAATTGAGATAATTGAAGGTAAATATAACATTTGAAGACTTCGATGGAAAAATGAATGAAAGAGAATGTACAATCTGAACATAGAAAATGGTAACTGGATTACATTGTCCCGCGTCAGACACTCATTCTATCTGAAAGTTTAACGACTGTATGGAGTTATTCAAATAAGAGGAAAATGTCTTGAGGAAATTGAAATCTCTGTCAGAAATGAAAGTCAAAATCCAACAGGGAAAGTTTAATCCGTTGGTGGATGTTAAAGTTTCCTTTTAATGAACTTCAGGTTCGTCTTGAATCCCAGGTCCGCGGGAATTTACTAACGAGATAAAAGGTGATACTGTCCGTAGGTAGAATAATGACCGGACGAAAATGTCAGAAGCTTCTGCAGTGTAAATTTTAACCGTGCGGTTTAGCAGTTTAAAAGTTTCTTTTTAATAGGATTATGGATGAAAGTTCCACAGGCATCGCGAGTTAAACAGCAACTTTTCTTTTATACGAATAGCGACAAACGTGCAATTTTCGAAACGTTTCATAAAAGTACCTTTATCTTGCTCGATTCATATTACGTTAAACATGGAATTTTGTTTAATTTTATTACTTTGCAGCTGTCAACTTAGTCAGGGTTAATTGCAAGATCTGAAGTTATCCAAGTCATCGAGTTTCTTCGGTTATTAAAATTCCAAGTTCCTATAATAGTTATGAACCTAATATGATAGTTGGATAAAACAATCTGAAAGAACTGTTGAGGCACAAACAGGCAGGGCAGTGCAGGGTGTTGGATTGAAACCTTCAGCTTTTTATTATATCAAAAAATAAAAGTTTGAGTAAAATGATATAACGAGGTTCTCACTTGGGTTTGTGCGTTCATGTCCTGTATGACGGAAGCTCGGGGAAGAGTGGCATGCTGTTGTTGATGTTGCTTTTGATAATGATGTTGATGGGGCAACGTATGAGTTCCCTGGCCCTGTTGGAGAAGCGTGTTGGGATCGTTCGGAGGACCTTTCATAACGTTCCTGAAAGGATGATCGATCGTTACTGTAACCCTTATCAATTCGATCTAATTGTTACTTTTGACCTGCACACTCTATAACTCGTTCTCAAGAAATCATAGAAATTTGATTAAATATGAAGGTACATGAGTTACAAAGATCGGTGAGAGGTGAAACGAAAAGGGGATGTGAGATGATAAATGAAATACCTTCTTAACATCTCGTTTTCAACGTCCACGATAATCTGGCCGCTTCCAGGGAAATGCGAGTGAGGGGGCGGTGGTTGTTTCAGCTCGGTGAATCCTCGTGGACCGCACTGTTGATTCAACATTTGTTGCTGCTGAAGGCTCTTCACCTCGTGTCTCGTTTTGTCCCTCTGATAGTAGACGCCAGCAAAAATGAGGACGTTGAGGATCAACAAGCTGCAGCCAATCGCGATTGTGACGCTCAGAGCTGTCGAGTACGCGTTGTATCTGCTCGAAAATGTCGATAAAATGTACAGGATTAGACGTATCTTCTTGGAAACTCCGAGGAAACGGAGAAAGAATTGACAACTCAAGGAAACTGAATTTTCGCGTGGAAAGTTTACCGGGGGAAATTTCTTGAAAACTTTAGGAATTTGGAGACTCGATAATTAAAGATTTTCGGGAGTTGCAAAAGTAAATAAAAGCATGAAATAAATTTCAGTCTGAAATTGCAACGAGAAGCTTTCGTGGAATTCACAATATCTCTGTCCCTAACAAAATTAGTTACGTTGCTGGCGAATATACGAACGTTTCCACGAACTCGGAGCAGGAAGTGCCTTATTAATTGTACACGTACTATCAACTGAGATTGCTTATTACGTACCCAGCTGCATCCAGGCTGGCCAAAGTGTCCGTGCTGGCGTTATGAACGGTCTGAAGGTTCGTACTTTGAATGTAGCTGACACACGTGGCCGCGTTGTAGTCGGTTGTAGTTGGTGGCTCTGTGGTGATGTTCTTCCTTTTGAATTCCTCGCTGATCCTGCTCAACGGATCGGGTCTCACGGATCCGTCGTAAAGGCTGGGATCCGAGTGTCCTCGGAACAGATTGTGTCTGGAGTCCACATCCTCCATTCCTGCTCGATGAAGCTCGGGCACTAAACGCAACCACACCGACAGCTGATGAGCTCGATAATGGTTCTTCATCTTTGGTCTCCAGCCTGAAACGATAAAAATTTTGTTAATCTTAGCTGGATTCAATTGAAAAATGGGTGCTTTAAAATTTTTATTAAAATGCATTTAATTATCCAAATTAAGTTGACTTAAATTAATTTGAGTAGTAATCTTCAACGAGCTACTTACTAGCAAAAGTACAATGACGATAAAATAAAAATTTGTAGAATAATCGTTAAACCTCGTTAAAAAGAATTCCACGTAAAATGCAATTCGCAGCAAACATAACGAGCATCATGATACTTCATAAAGAACGTGTTTCATTAAAAAACTTTTAGAATCGTTCGTGAAATTTTTCCGCTGCTCCGTTGTATGTTATCGTTATAAAATTCTCGACGTGTAATGAAGGATTTACGACGTTGCTATTCTGTCTCGTTACGACAAAAATTATCCGCGTTTCCCCGCAAAGCAGTCCGATAAGAACAGAAACGCTTTCCAGGAAGAGAAGCAAAAAAAAAAAAAGATTTTTCGTTCCGACACTGAATGGAACGTAACCGCGCCAAGTTCCGTTGAAATTTCATTGGGATAAAAGGGTATTTCAACCGACTATGTCAGGCGGGTCTTTTTTTCCGAGCACAAATAAAGTGTATCGCTCGCTTAAAATCCTATTTCGCTTTAGATCCTGTCTTAGAAATGATCCAATTTCCTTTATGTAGCGCTCTAATACACCGACGGAAAATTAGTGGCGTAGGAAAATTGGAAAGAATCTTCCCAAAGAATTTTTGGAAAAATTATGAAGCTTCGAAGTTGGGAAGTTTCGAAGTTGGAGAGGTTCGAAGATGGAGACGTTCAAAGTTTGAACTGAAAGTTATGGACTTTGCAAGATTGACACACCACGTATTTAGCATTTTGGAGGATTGAAATTTAGGAAGATTGGAATCTTCAAATATTAGGACCCTAGAAGTTTGGGACATTAAAAGATTGTGACCTAGAAATATTGGAACTTTGCATGATTGCAACCATGGAAGATTGGTATCATTAAAAAATAAAACCTCGAAGATGAGCATTCAAATAATGCGATTAAATGATCCGAGCGTTATTATAATTTGATGAAAATATTCATATGAAGTGGAGTTATCGGCAAACGCAAGGCAAGAATTGGCGACACAATAATGTGGTGAAATTAGCCGGAAATTTGGAAAATCGTGCATGAGACTCGACGAAATTGCTACCGGCGTAACATTAATTAGATGCAATTTTTGGCGGCAAACGGTGAGAGCCAATGCACGAGCAGTTAATTAAAGCGAGCCACGGCTGACGGATTTGTCATGGCTGCAAATGAGAAAACGCGTGTACCGGCACGCGTGCACGAAACTGGAACAATGAAATTAATGAAAATAATTGTTCCGTGCTAAATTCGGGATAGCTCGAGCTGCTGAACGCCAGTGTCGTCGTTCCCTGTTCAACTGCTAAGGATTAATGGCGTGGCTAACCACGTTAAAGGCAAGCATTTTGCACTCTAATGCGTTTCATTTTAACAAATTTTCCCAGGGAAACACGGTGAAAGAAAAATAAATGCTTTCTAGAGTTCACACTTCACATTTCATTAGTTGGTAGATTTTTTGGACGATTTGGAATTTCGGGGGTTGGGATTTTGGGAAGGTTGGGACGTTGGAGAATTGAAACTTTCGAGGGTTGGAAAAAATTAGAAGGTTAGAACACAGTGGTGGAACTTTGTAAAATTTGAACTTTGGAAGGTTTGTGATCCGGAGGGTGGAACTTTGGAAGGGTGGAACTATGAAAAGTTGGAACTTTGGAAGAGTGGAACTTTTACAGGGTAGAAATTTGGAAGAGTGGAAATTTGAAAAGTTAGAACCTTGAAAGAGAGGAACTTTGAAAGTTTAGAACCATAGAAGAGTGGAATCTCGAAAGTGTAGAATTTTGGAAGGGTGGAATCTTCAAAGATTTGATCTGCATAAACTTAGAATTTCAGAACCTTGAAACCTAGCAAAATTGGAACCTTCCCTAAAAGTTCAAAACCCCATAAGCATAAAATGGCGCCAGCATCAGTCGAAATGTATTTTACAGTATCGTGCGATGCTCGAGAGCGTCCAAACCAGGTTAAAAAAGGAATCTCATCGTTAGGTGAATTTTTTCGTGTGACACGACACCGTGGACTACGTGCGAATGACTCGGATCGCGTTTTCTGCCAGGAATTTCCGTGTATCGAGGCTCGTGAATCATTTCGGAGCACCGTCACTGACATTTGATTTGCTAAAGTGCGCTCGTACGGATCAAAGCGAACGGAGAGGAGAGTTTGACGACTGGATATGCACGAATCTTTCAATTTGATTAGTTAGATCAGTTCCTTTTCATTTTGTACGAACGTCTTGGAGTTCTCAGAATTTTTCCACGATGGCCACTGGTCTATTTCTTGGATGGGGCTGAGCTCTTTCAATTTATCAGCTTCGATTAAAGCATCGATTTATTTTATTACTCGACGAGAAGAACCAATCAATATTCAGCCGAGTAATGTACGAATAACATATTCAAGTTTTCTGTACGAGCTAATTGAACATGAAAATGAATAATTAAATTTAATTAAGCGCATAATCCGACAGAAGATTTATCGGTTCGTTAAAGAATTTTCAGTCGCTTTTAAATACAATTACTGGACAAGCGAATTAACCTCGATACAGGATCATTATAATTTTCATTTTATACCAAATCGAATGAATTTTCGTTCAATCCTATCGGTGCATTATGCAATGTAACACGCAAGAATAACTCGAAATCTTGTAAATCAGACCATTTATCAAGCATCAAGTATCGTTAATTTACAGTATCAGATACAACTCGAAACTGTTAAATCGTATTTCGCGTTTCATTATTTGGAACACGGAGGTCCGGAGGTTTTCGCTGAAACTACATTGCCAATTTATAATATCGATTTTATGTTGCTGCAAAGAATTACTGTTATTAATTCGTCTAATTTATGAACGCGGTCGCGAGCCAAACAGGCCGTGCAAGCCGGAAATCGAAGTGAAAAATGATATTGCGGTGCGATACTACGCGAAGGTTGATTTCTTCCTAACACATTAACACTTATAAAGTACGTACAAAATTGGAAATTTGGGAAGGTGGAAAATTTCAGAGGAAGTGGGTGGAACTTTGAGAGGGTGGGACTTTGCAAGATTTGGAGGTTGGAAGGTTTTAACTCTGAAGGGTGGAAATTTGGAAGGGTGCAACTTGGGAAGGTTGGGACTTTGGGAGATTGGGACTTTGGAAGGGTGAAACTTTGGAAGAGTGGAATTTTGGAAGGGTGGAATTTTGGAAGGGTAGAACTTTGGAAGAGTGGATCTTTGGGAGACTGGGACTTTGGAAAAGTGGAATTTTGGAAGGGTGGAACTTTGGAAGGGTGGTACTTTGGGAGATTGGGACTTTGCAAGGGTGGAACTTTGCAAGAGTGGAACTTCGGAAGGTTGGAACTTTGGAAGGGTGGAACTTTGGAAGAGTAGAACTTTGGAAGGGTGGAACTTTGGAAGAGTAGAACTTTGGAAGGGTGGAACTTTGGAAGAATAGAACTTTGGAAGGGTTGGAACTCTATAAATTAGTAACTTGCAAATTCCCAAAATTTAGAATAGTACCACTGCAATCATTTACCCTAAATCCCATAATTCTCCCCAATTTCGACCAATCGTTCACATCCATGTCAGCACCCCTAACGATCAAACGTAAAAAACAATTTCCACAGACATCAACTACAAAATTCATCGTTTTCGATTGACTATATATCTTCCCTTAGCGGATGCATCGAATCAGGTACTACATTTCAAAGGATAATTAATCCTTTTACGTTCACGAGAGAGCGCATGGCAACGTTTGAAAACCGAGATCCACGAATTTTTTTTCGAGGCGATTCGAACGAGATCCGAGTTTCACGAGGTTACGCCAGAACGAGGGGCTCCTTTTTCTCTCGTTTATCGGCCGATACAGTTGACTGTTCCTGCCTGATAACGACCCATCGTCTCTTTCACTCGATTCCTGCGAACCGTGCACCCCTGATGACCGATAAAAATCCATTTTTGGCGACCATTTCACGGCTTTCCTGTCTGTGTCGCGTGAATCGTTAGATTTGAAAGGTTGGAGAATTGATTGGTTCGAGGTAGTTGACGGGTCACGGTTCAATGATTTTTCAACAGCGTTTTCGTGAAACGATTTCGTGGCATCCGTCGGATTTTGAGGAACACGTGTTCATGCTACTTGCTTATGATATTCTGAAGCCGTGGACCTTGAACTATTTTGAAATGCTGAACTTTAAATGCATAACACCTCGATTGGCTGAAGTTCTTAAAATTTCCTAACAAAACATATCATAGATATTTTGAGAATCGTTTTGCAGAAACTTTCACATAGTTCATTTCTCTCTTCGATTTCCCAACTTGAACTTTAATCCAAATACAGTTACTTCATTGGGGTTAGTGTGTCTCTTAAGCATGTTTTTCAGATTTAGTCAACTCCCGATTTTTCCACCACACATCTATCGATGAAACGGATATACTATTGGGTTGGCAAATAAGTTCGTTCGGTTTTGGTTCCAACGCAAGTTTCAGTTCAATTCGCTTTTCTTTTGTCAGCGCTGTCATGGAAATCCATTACACTTTTGAAAGCTTACGTTTCACTGCTTATGTTGTGCTGTGTTTGGTTCCGCTAACATCTATATTGTGTGTACTATTTAACTGTGAACATGGAAATAAATATCGTGCATTATCGTCACATTTTGCTTTACTATTTTAAAAAAGGCAAGCGGGCTGCGGATGCTCATAAAAAGATATGCCGTGTGTACGGAAATGACGCCTTAACAGAACGTGTGTGCCAGAAGTGGTATGCCAAATTCCGTTCTGGAAATTTTGACATCAATGATGCGCCCCGCTCCGGTCGACCGACCGAGATTAATTCAAGTGACATT
Organism: Megachile willughbiella; assembly: GCA_945859595.2. Classification (NCBI taxonomy): domain Eukaryota; kingdom Metazoa; phylum Arthropoda; class Insecta; order Hymenoptera; family Megachilidae; genus Megachile; species Megachile willughbiella. The sequence goes on from OX243807.1 coordinate 10,772,819, forward strand.
AAGTCTGTAGTCGAAGTCAATCCATCGCAATCGGTACGAGAGATTGCTACAACATTGAATGTATCCCACACAAGCGTAGAAAACCATTTGCGCCAGCTGGGATATGTTTCTCGCCTTAATGTTTGGGTACCGCATCAACTAACCGAAGCTAACTTGACCGCGCGCCTATCGATATGCGATTCGCTATTGAAACGCCAAGAAAGCGACCCATTTTTGAAACGAGTGGTGACGGGAGACGAAAAATGGGTCGTCTACGCCAATGTAACTCGTAAAAGATCATGGGGGCACATCAGCGAACCACCAAAAACAACCTCGAAGGCGGGATTACACCCAAAGAAGATATTGCTCTCCGTATGGTGGGACTTCAAGGGTGTGATATATTACGAGCTGTTACCAGCAGGCAAAACAATTGATTCAAATGTATATTGTGTGCAATTAACGAAATTGGACCAAGCAATCCGCAGAAAACGTCCGGAATTAGCAAATCGGAAGGGTGTCGTCTTCCACCACGACAACGCCAAACCTCATACGTCATTGACAACTCGAAAGAAACTGATTAGCCTTGGCTGGGATGTTTTACCTCATCCTGCGTATTCACCAGATCTTGCCCCTTCCGACTACCACCTGTTCCGGTCGCTGCAAAACTCTTTGAACGGAAAAACCTTCAGGGATGAAGAGGCCGTCAAAACCCACCTGGATTGGTTTTTCGCCGAAAAGCCGCAAACGTTTTACGAACGTGGTATTATGAAGTTGGTGCAAAGATGGCAAGAAGTCATCAATAAAAATGGCCAATACATAATTGATTAAAGTTTATATTCTGAATCAAGAAATTGTGTTTCATTTCACTTTGAAAATCCGAACGAACTTATTTGCCAACCCAATATTTCCCTCAGTTTATACCCGAATCGATAAACAAGAATTTGTAGCAAGCAAAACAAAATCTAATCCTAAAAATAGTGATACCAGAAATTCTTCGTCGTACGATCAATTATTAAACTCACGAAAAGCCTCGGCAGGAGAGTAACAATAAAACAGCTACGAATCTTGAAAGTTTCTTTCTTCAAGGAAAAGCACAAAATATTCTCGTGAGACTGGGAAAAAACCATGCATCTTTCACGATAACAACGAAACTCCAGCATCGTTCTGAGAAGCTAGGAGACACGTCAGTCGATAAAATAAGTCAGGACACCCTGTATATATATATATATATATATATATGTTCACATATATACCACCGACCTAACGACTTATTCTTTTAAGACGCGCTAAAACTTCTAAAGGACGTCTTTCCTCGGCAGCCGCCATATTCTCTAGACTTTTCGAGAGCCTTTCGTCGAGAATATCCCGGTTGACTGCTAGCTACCGTGGAAATAAAACGAAGGAAACCCATCGCAGTAGATAAGTCGTGGCATAAATGCCAACACATGTCTCATGGTATTTTCTTCTGCTTCTGTCGCGATGTGCTTCATCTCTTCCGCTTTTTCCCCGCCAAATCTCACCACCCCCTTCCGTCCACACAGCTTCATCCGTATTTCAGGTGCTGGCTTCACCAAAACCTCTTTCTGTTTCCTCTTCTCTCGCTCGATGGTCTTTCGATCCTTTGCATGCTGTTTCATATTCAGACTCTCGAGCTGCAGTCGATCGATGCCGAACATTCGCCAAACGACTTGTTTCGAACACTATGGATATGGTAGACCCCCTGATCTCTCTAACGGAGGATCGTTTATGTGGAGATTGGTAATGGGGTTTATTAACATTTGCATGATCGATACTGACATTTATGTGTAAACGCAAGCTAAACGCGAATTAGGATTCTAGGAATTTGAGAACTTACGGATCTAAGAATCTTGACGTTTGGGCATTGGTTTAGGAACTTAAAGGTTGTAGCAATTACCAATTTAAGGAATCATAGGAATGTACGAGATTGAAAATGTAGAATTTTAGGAATGTAGGAATATGAACCTGTTCCCATTTTAGATGAAAAAGCACGGAGCACGCAAACTTGCTCACGCAACTGGAAGCTCGATTTTCTCATATTCCCGCAAATTTTCCCTATCTCTGCCAGTACCGAGTACCGCAGAGAATTATAATTTTGGTTGAACGTGATGGATTTCAGATGCATTAGTTACCGTTTTTTTTCTTTCGTCCGGGAAGTTTGAAACTAGAATGATAGTTGAAGTGGAAAAGCCAGAGAGTTTTCACAGATAAAAAAAGCGGAAACTGCTTCTCGTCGTCGGATACTTTATTCCTGCGAAATGTTAGTTCTGCGAATTTTTTCGCAAAAAAAATATCAATGGTAGCAAAAAAGGTTTTTACAACGTAACTCATTAACGTTCACGTTTTATTCGCGAAAGATATTCAAATGTTTTTAAGAATTTGAATATTACAATTTCCACGATGATTCAATTGTCGAAGAAATGTGACAAAGTACACCATAAAGACAAAATCGTTCTTTTAATTCGCAGCTTTTCGTACAATATCTGATGAATTTTTCAAGCGGTCGTCAGACGAGGGTGCTTTTATTAAATTCGAACAGCTCGGCCAAGAAGCTCTGACTTACTTCGTTAATTAAACACGACTGTGCTTTCGCGTTCTCCGTGGATATTACGTAAGATCTGGAATACGGTTCCATCGTGGAACAGAAGCAAAATGTTCTCCAGATTTCTCGAATCTGGAAAAATATTGAATCCTCTTACATATTATCGTTCATTTATCGCAACGTTTCGAATCTTTCATTCCGTTACATTTTCCTTCACGTTCTCTTTCGATTAAGTCTGCGATAAGGAAGAGTAGACGATTTGCTGTAGAAATTGATACAATCCGCGTGTTCCTTGCGAACAATCGTTGCCTGTGTCGTCGACCAATAGTAGTCTGCCATCCTCTGGCAATGGTACGGCTTCCGGTAGAATTATTGTCGGAGTTGTCGCTATTAACGGAAATACGAAACTGCGAAACCATAGAGGCCGAGAGCCGCGAAATCGTCGACGAAATCCGTGAAAACGGTTACACGCGACGGAAAACGACCGTCGACTTGCGAATTGCTCTCGGTTTTGTCCTCTGGACTCCCCCGTTCTTTTCTTCCATTCACTGTTTTTCTCCCTCTATTTTTTTATGGCCATGTTTTTCATAACAGTTTTAAGACCGCTAAACTGCCTCGATAATTGCACGGCTGCTTTAACTTTCATGCGATACCACCCACAGTTCATGGCCGATGGAGTTTCCCATAAAAAGTCAAGTAGCTCGTCGCGAATCCTTTAAGATATTATGTTTATGAATCCTTTTGTGCCTTCGGGGATTTCTCCGGCTTCTCGTCTCTCCGACCAATATCTTCACCAAAGAAATCTTTCTTTCATTTTCATTCCTCAAAAATTGGCAAATTTTGAGATCAATAAATTGCGACGAGAATTTCTCAACGATCGTGATTGTAATTTAGAATTCAGAACGTTTCACTATAGTTGAATACCAAGTTTGAGGAGTTATATTTGTCTCACTGTTTCCTTAAGTGTACACGTTCGTCTGCTAGTAAAATATTTTTGAACACTGATTTGGTTTGAATAAATAACGTTGACGGCTAAGGTTTATGAAAATGCAGAATATTAGACACAAGAATCCGGTTGAACATCACGGAATCATTGAACCAGTTTCTCGAGAACGATGGCAAATTGTAATATTCATAAGATTGCACGTTCCAAGGGGCTGCGCAGTAGAAACTGTTATCGCTCGCGGCTGTGAGCGTTAAATGACAACGACAGTGGGGACTTTCAGTCCAAGGCGTCCCATTAGGATAAAGTGTTTCGGGGCTTGGACTCGGGGGTCGAAAATAAAAGAAACCCGTGCAACAGCGTCTTCAAGTCGGTGGCAAAGAAATGGCTCTCGTGAAATTTTTAGAGATCATGATAGTACACCCTTCATGCGATAGACAACGTAATTGGTCAGAATCCAGAACGACAGGTGAAGAAAGAAGGAAACGAGCGATTCACTTATCGACGTTTCTACTTTGCTACAGTCCTTCCGTTAAACGCAGTTTTCTCGAGGGACAACCGATCTGTTGGCCAACAACGATGTCACGTAGACGACCCATTCGCATTTGCGGTAATTGTCGAGGTAGTTTCAGGGTCACGGGGGTTGCTTCAATCTCGCAGGGTCGGTTTCCTCCAATTTCCTACACCCCTCCTATATTCCCATCTTGCCACTTTTCTCGAACCTTTGTCACCGAAGGGATTGATACCGTCGGGAAAAAAAACTTGGGTCTTCTTGTGGAACTACCGGAAGATACCCATCGATCGAACAGCTGATTTATGCGCGGTCGTGCACCTTTTATCTCCTGTACAACACTGTCCAAAAGTATTTCTCTTTACTTTCGACCAATTAATCATATCTACTGCACACGTTGCATTATTCACCGTAATTGTAGCAACCGTATAATTTCCATTTATTGCAATTCCACTCGTATCACACGGTGTTTCTATGCACTGTCACGTACAGTAACCCTTTGTAGCATTGCTCTGTTTCAGAGCTCCGAGTAGTATCTTTTTTGCATTATTATCGATTTGTGTCCGTGACAATTTGCTTCCACGAACGAGATAAGCCTGACCGAAGGGAATTTTGATGTCAGTATCGTATAGGGATGACTTGCTACGAATACATCGGCAGGAAAAATGCGAAGGAACGAGGGTAATAGGACCCTTGGGTATCTCAGATATCGTTTCTCTTGCGATAGGGTGAGCTCACCTCGAAATACTACGTTCTCTCTTGCAATGGCAATCGTTATCTGGTTCAAAAAACGAAATCAATGTCCGAACGAAAATTAGTGGGGATGAATACACGTTCGTCAGATACGATTGCTCGTTTCGAACGACTACGTGATGTTGTTTGCTCGAAACGATAATCGTGCTGCACCGAGAGAAAGGCAGTTCTCTATTTTAATCTTTGAACGTCGTTAAAATTATGGCTCTTCTTCTTCTTCTCGCGTGACTGTCGTCCAGCGAATCACTCGACCCAATTTCTCCCCATTTATTTAGATTTCTCGAGCTGAAATCACGTATATTTGCCCCATGTCGCGTGATTATTGTTCAAACGGAGCCAGCCACTCGGTTGACCTGATTACACTTTCGTTTCATTGTTTCTGAACAGCTAATATCGATTAATGAAATTCGTTCAGCGATTCTTCCACATCACGCTCAAACTTCATTCACGAGAAGCCCCAATTTGCTCGTTGACATTTTATGACCGGGAAGTCACGAAATCTGGTGTTCAGGGATGTCGAAGAAATTTATGTATCTTATTTTTGGCGATTAATGCTGGGCAAGATGGTTAGCTGTATCTAATCCGTTGAACTTCCGTCTCAATTTACACGAAGAAGGTAAAAAGAATTGCTCGGGTCGCTGAGATGCTGGCCAAGCTCGTCGACCGCTAATTTGTGGTTTTTGGGGCGAACTCGACTCGCTACTTCTCTAATTGGAAGTTCCTTTTTCCTTGTTCGTAGACTAAGTCGCGCACCCTCGCTGTTAGAAATCTTCTCGTGTCCTATTGCGCCAGTTTTCATCTTGGTGAGAAGCACGAGGACGCGGAGAGAGAAAGAAAGAAACGCGAGAAAGGCAGTAGCTTCCACGGTTGATTTAATCATTTTACAAGACTTGCCCAATGGACGAGAAGGGATTAAAATGGAATTCAAAGGGGTTATCGTGACGACGATACGGCTTCTCGTAACACTTTACGGTCGCGATAATCTGAAGAAATTAAACGTCAAATCGAGGACGAGCTCGTGTTTCTTCCTCTTTTTTATCGTTCTCGCAATTATTCTTTCCTCTTCGCCCGTTAAGAACGAATTTCTCGCAGGTCACAAGTATCCTTCGGCAAATCGTAACAAGTTCCAAGATATTTTAAAGGGAACAATACTGAACGATTTTCTTTCTTGAAAGTCACAACGAAGCAAGAACATGCGGAATATAAATTGACGTTTTTGTTGTATAACGTATAATCTTTCGAAGCCCACTGCCTTTTAGGAACCACTAAATAGAAACACTAATTGCCTATTGGGCAGTGTAATCAACGATCCGCAGGACGACCGAACATTGAAGTCCTTCAGAATCGTTGAATTACTAGTTCTCAACTAATTCAATAGGAATTGGAATCAGCTCTTCACCATTTCTACCCTCTGTCATCTCTCTTTGTTGAATGGTCGACGAGCGAGAAGGCCCTTGCTGAACGTTCAATTGCCGTAGCAACTTCGTAAAAGTTACAGTTTAAGATAAAGGATACCCGGTGGTAACTGTAGATGTATCAACTAGTTGAAACTAGGATATTGAAGTTGAACGTGCGAGTCTTATTTCAAGACTTATTCTTGATTAACTATTCTACTTGAGGCTAACGCAATAACTATGTCTAAGTACCTTAACATGTCCACGTTCTACCTTAAGTCTACCTTAGAACTAACTCAATTATTTACAGTTAACCTTACAAGACTAACCATGTACATTCTAATTCTAACTTAAGACTAACAAACGATACTTGCTAATACTACCTTAAAATTTGACCAAGAAATTCGACTTAGTCACACGAATTCGATAAGTCAGCGACTACAAAACAAATGCACTCCACAAACCGCTGAAAAGGGTTCACAACGGAGGTCTGTAACCCACATGGGATCGAGAAGAGTATCATCGTTCTTTCTCTTATGCATCCGCGAGTGATTTACTTGCGACAAACGGATGCTTTGCTACGCCGCGTAGCGATTGCGCTGCGAATCACGTGCGCAGCGAGTCGTGCGTGCGCGTCGAACCGGTTGCCTCTGCAATGGCGTTGATTCATAACTAGCTGCATTTCCGCTCCAATATTCTTGACACGATACTTATTAAACAAAAAATGCACGATGCTTTATATTCGTGTATATCTAAACAACCAGAATTTCTGTATTACCATTGAGATTTACAAAACTACACCTTGAACATACAGATGAGATCTTAAAATTAAAAAACCCAAATTAAAAATTTCTAAATTATTTGTAAAGTTGAAGATTCGACTTTCAATGTCAGAAGCCATTTCCGTCATCCGATTTTCGCCACGTGAAATGCATTTAATTTGATTGGTCGACCATTTCCAACGTCTCGACGAGAAATCTTTCCCTGTTTCTGTCTGTCAGCCTCAATTTCTCGCCTTCCATGATTATTTCGTCGGCTTGATCGAGCTACGGAGTAACGATTCTCGAGAGCAAGTGGGTGGCACCGTCTCCTAGAAACGGATATGAAGGAAACGGAATTCGAATAACATGTTTACACTCCCGTTCCTGTTCGACACTAATGGCCTCTCTTGGACCAAGTCACGCAGACGTCGGGAAATAAATCCCTCTGGAGTTTCGAGGCTGAAAGTGTCCCGGGTGTCCATTAAGCCTACGTCGAAACTTAAGCGTTTCCACGAAGAAAAAGCGAAAAAACATTTTCTTCGTTAATTGCTTCTGATGACGAAACGTTACAGATCAAAAGTGGAACCAGACATTTCACGAATCTTTTAACGAAGCACATTTACCGTTACTGTAATTACGATTATTCAGGATATATGTTACACTACTTTCGACAAAAACGTTTCTTGAGGTTAGGAATTCTGAAACACCGGTTTCACCTTGTTCGACAATGCCGAATTCGATACACCGATCACGGCTTGTGTCGTCAGCGAGGAAACCTATTTCCTACGTAAACGGGATCCCCTAGCGATCCCCTGAGAACGTGAATTCTTCCTGTTCTTCTTTATATTCTACAACACGATCAGAAGAGTTCGCGTCGATATTCCTTCGGGGTAGAAGACACCTTGAAAATTAACGCAGTTTCGTACTGGAACATAGAACATAGATTCATGAGAATCATGGATAGAGTATTACAGAAAAATTCTACGCTGTAATTCCTCCCCTGTAACACCACGTATCGTCACGCGTTGTACGTGTGTTCTATACTCCCTTTTTTCATAGCTCGAGTGTCATTTAATCCTCTTCGGGTAGAGAAATGTTCAAGTTTCACTCTGAACAAGGATGTATAGAATAAAAAACGAGTGGCGTTCGATCGTAAAATAATCACCGCCCGAGGGGTACGATTATGCCTGTCGAAGATATCCTCGGTTCTTCCTGAAACTCTGGCGAACAAATGAGGAATAGAATAGCGTGGACGAGGGGTCGGAGAAGGAAGGGCGTTAGAATGTTGAGAAACGGCGAGGAGATACGAGACTCGGAGGGTTACCGTCTCCGATAGCGGAAGATAAGTCGTGTAAAAGGTGAAGGGATGAGAGGGTGGAACAGTGGGGCAGAAGAAGCCAGTGATAGCGACACCTCGAAGAGGGTGAGAGGCTCGAAGGGAGACAAAGATGGCTGCCAGAGTGGCGATGAGTGGATCAAGGGGGTGAGGCACGGGGGTAGAGACAAATTTACTTGGGGTAAAGGTGGCGAAGAGAAAAGGGAGATGGGCGTGGAATAGTTGCGAAAGAATTTCTTATTAGATTGGAAATTGAAATAAACTCTCGACAGAAGCTCGAACTCGGCTACAATGACAATCGTCGTTTCTATTCGTTGATCGAATTGCAATGGGGTGAAGATCGATTCTTTTAATCGTGGAATGGCGCGAAGAATTCACCACGCGATCCGTTTATCCTTCAGTAATTGCGGATCAGAGATACCAGGACATTTTTCACATTCTCCGTCATCTGTTGGCTCTCATTTATTTGTCGTTCATATTTTTCACTCTTAAATACCCAGCAACCGTAAACAGGAACCTCATAGTGGTAGATGCATTTGTTCTCAACTAGTTTACAAGGGCGAAATTTTCTTCGATAAGGGTTAAAATAACGATACCAGAATGCTAAGAAGTTTATAGTATAAAAATTCTTTAATACAATATCCGTGTCGGCGAATTTTCACGCCATCTGCCAGCACTGGCAAAGCGTTTTCCAATGAACACTTTTTACGACCACCAACAATGTCGCGTTTACTTAAAACATACATAGGTGATTTTATACGACCGTCGGAAGTCGATTGGTATTTTATCGATTGTTTGATCGATACTTATTCCGTGGTTTATGATCGGTTAATGTGGTGTATATTTTGCCGAGATTTATGGCTTCCAAAATGATGTATGATGTATTAGTCACTGTATAAATTAATGCATTTTACGCGATACGTTTTATTTTTGTCCACAGAAATCCGTGAAACAATTTTTTAATTAATACTGTTAGAAAGTTGGTACATGCGAAACAATACGAAATTGAAGGTTGAATTTTCTGTAAAATTTTAACAACGCCTTTTTGTGTTTTAATGCATGGCATTCTTACGAAACAAAACATGTATGAAAGGAAGAAGGAGCGATTTCAAGATCGATCAAGCCGGTGAGCACCGTCGATAATACGAAATGAGGAACACTTTAGCTATCTAGCTCGAAACCGACGAGGAAGAGATTCGTGGAGAAGGAGAGAGGATGCGAGGGCGTATCGTCTATTAGGGGATGCTTTATCGCGTCGAGCTATAAGGATCTCTGTGTCCCTTACACGGGGGATGAAAGACAGAGGGAAAGAACGTTATTTGTCACTTTTTCTTTCGACGAAATTGGTAACCGCTTCCTGTGAAATCGCCCCTTTACGAACAGAAGAGAAAAACGACCGAGGGTTGAAGGATGATTTCAGGGTGGATAGTGATTTGCTTAAATGAGCCGTGTCGAGGGAAGATGTTTCATCGGAGGGTTGAAGTGTCTATGATTTTCAACGGATTTATGAGCTTCTCTGGAACAGACGAAGATTGAACAGAAAAAATCACTGAAGAACTTTTTAGTAATTTTTGTAATTTGCTCCGCTGCTTCGTTGGGAGTGCATTAGTAGACGTTTTGACGCTAATGGTTATTGATTGCAAATCAATTAACTCTATCGTTGCGTATACGTGTATCCGTCGAATATTGAAAATTAATCATAGCAATGGGTGTCGAGCAACAGGAGAATCAAAGCGAGTGATAAATTAAATTTTTCCGACCAATTTGCCATTATTACACCCCATGTACCACGATGAAAGGATTAATAAACCTTTGGACGCTAATGAGTCCTTCATCTCTCCATTCAAATATTAAAATTTATATTTCAACAAAGGTTATAATACAGAATATTTTCTATAACTCTGATTTTTTACTCATGGAAGCTGATATGAACTTTATGCGTTTCTACTTAACGATCCTCCGCACGTTTTAATGAAGCTTATGCGGTTTGCAGAGCTCGTGGAGAACCTGAGAATTTTTGAAACAATTTTCACGGAAGCTGTTGCGAATTCACCTCGAGAATATGTAATTTCCAGTGTGTACTCGAAATCATTTCGCAAATGCCTTATACGTGTCGAGAAGGTATTGGAATAATCGCTGCGTCAACGATCGAGCTTCAGCTTGTACGTCGAGCACCAGCCGAAAAGGGATTAAGGGTTTGACCCGTTTTCGAAGATCAAGGTTTCCTCCATACGTGAAATTCGGTCGAAACAAAGTCAAAATACACGAAACACGCTTCAGAAATGCATATCGAGATTGCTGGTATACAAATCGGTATTAATTTTACATAGCACTAATTATTTCCTAAGAATGCGAGCTATGAGTTATATCCAAATAGAAGCATATTACCCACGAGAGCGAATAGTGAATTTCTGCTGGAGATTTCGCTTGATTTGTTGGATTCGACGGCAATTATCTTGCTGCAAGATTCCTGAATAACTTCAACACATGTGTAGTAAATACTCGCTGCTTGAATTGAAACATTCCGGCGATATTGTTTCAACAATGGAATTTAATTACGTTGTTGACTAAATTTTCTTTGGTATATTGCCAATTAAGGAAAAATATTACCGTTTCGTCATGTGACCATCGCAGCTTCCTTTAAAGGACAGACTTCTCTAATCTTGATCCGCAGTCACCTGGAGGATGGTTCGTTTAAATTTTATAATTAAACGACCATCGAAAATTTCTGCTTGCTACACGGTTCACTTGATCCAACCACAGCCCTGTAATCGCGATTCGCCCCAATTCACGCGAACCTCCCTTTCGAACGGGTCGATTTATATGCGGTCCAACACATGGCAAAACCAGTGCACGATTATTGGTACGAGAGTCGAATTCTTGGGTAGAAGAACGCGAGGGAATTCGCGTCGACGACGTATCGGCCACCATCGGGTGACGATTAATTGCAGCAGAATTCTAGCATCTCGGTAAAATTCGCGAATCGAAGCATGGCTTTTCTATTACAGCCGGATTCGAGACGGGCCACTGGGACTGGCCTGAACGAATGAATGGACACCGGGACTGACAGGCATTATTGGACATCGAGAATTTGGGAGGAATGCGAATATTCCAAATTTCCAAGATATCCGGAAAGATTAAAATTTGCCTTGGTGAGAACTTGAAAATGGATTAACAACGACGCTGGTTGAATTTAATTAGAGTGCTATTTAATAAAAATCGGGGTCGCAATTCACGGTTCACGTAAATAAAAAGGGATGACTCAGTTACACGATGAGCGATAGCGTTTCGCTCGATGAAGATGCAAATTAACTTCAGCTCTTCATGTGCGCGACATGTACACGTTGCATATCGCGACATGACAATGTCCGAGTCCAGGTTTGCAACGTGTGCTGCAAACGACGCGTTACAAACTCGCTTTACCACGATCTTCGCCCTGTATTCTTGCAAAGTACGCCATGTTGCATCCTTCATAGGTGAACGGTTCGGAAAAGGGAACGTCTATCCTGGCTAATGGAATCTCTATTTTATTTCAAGCTGAAGAAAAAGCGATGTGTGCAATTTGTGCAGCCTTGCACAAAAAATTATTGCTACAATGTGAAGAGTAAGGAATGTATTTACAATGTGTCAGAATGTATTCAGCGATCATTGTGAAGATAATTGAACGCAAAATTGAATCGCACGCTGGTCACATATGAACTGTAGAGTGCGCGACACGATATTACAAGGAGTTAAGGGTTGCTGAGTTAAATAAAAGGCCCTACTGTCCTGAAGTGCTTTGTAATAAATTGTAATAAACAATCGTAGTCGAAGAGACGGATCAAAGTGATAAAGGACAAACCGCATGCGAAATAAAGGAGATAAGGCTTGATTGTGCCGGCCAGGAGGGGCGAGAGGTAGGCGATTAGGGAGCCAGGGGATGCTCAAATATTCCGTTTTAATCGTCCACGACGTTACGAGGGAATTCGGAATAGGTAGGAAATTGACCATACACCGCACAAGCATCTCTGGTGTTCCTGTTTTAAGCCACCGGCACGGCGGTTATACGCAAACGGAATCTCCATGTTCTTACGAGAGGGAAACGACGGGTCGGTTATAACCCGTGCCAGTGAAATCGTATTTCTAACGCGGTCGTTTCTTGTCACCGTTCAAGTGCGGCTTCCGTAACGACGTATATGGCCGACGGCTGGCTCTGCGGTCGAGATAAGCAGAAAGTATCGCCCGGCGAACTTAGAATTACGTGGGCTCTCGGGCTTCTCTTTCGTGTCATTTCTGGGCGTTGATCTTCTTCGCCTACCTTTAAACCAGCTGATACGACCGACTTTCAAATTTATTATATTTGCCATCCATTTTTATACCTTGTCACCCTGTGGCCCTTATCGCGAACACTAAATTATATAGCTTGCATATTATTAAACCAGCTTTGTGTGTCACTGTACGGTAAATTCCTTCGAGGTAGATTCTAAGAACTTTCAATTTACACTCACACTGAAAGTAACTTTGCTTTGTTAGTTTATAAGAAACATATTTCGACTTTAATGAAAATAGTATCGTTCATGATGAAAGGCTGAACCAATACCAAATCTGTAGCCTACTTTTGTATTAACTATTGATATGATGGAGATATCTGAAGAATGTAGATCTGTGATATTTCTTCTGAGCTTCGAATGCTCAGAAGAATTGCATTCATGGCGATGCAGTTGATACGAAAGTATATTAAACAGGTCGAGGTGTTGCCGACAGTGATGGAGTGGTCGTTGCCGTTAGAATTCGCGGAAGTTTCGCGCCAGCTTACATAACAAATTACCCAAGTAATAGTTTAATATCTTTTCTCGGTGCAAAGGAAATGTAGCGAACACGTTCCCGAGTTTTCCCAACCCCAAAGGAACAACTGCAAAGGGATTCGTTATGGCATCAGAAACTTCTGTACCTTTAATTAACCGGGCTTATATCACGTGAACGTGCTAACATATAATATACTTTGCCTTAATTTGACCGCTATTCTTCCGAGATACCACGCTTGAAAAAAAGAACAATGGTGGAAACTTTGTTAGGAACACTATTTCGAATCCTTAACTTCGTCCCTTTCTTCGTTAGGTAGTTTCAATAGAGAACTAGTAATAATGTATTCTTTTATTCATTTAAGAAGAATTATACAGTTTTAAAATTAAATTTTTCTTCTCCGCCCTTCATAATTCCTGCAAAAATTTGAAGCACACCTGGTATTTTCAATTCAAAAATTCTCCTTCAGTCAGATAAAGCATACTGCCTTTGACATTGAAGGCTGAATGAAAAATCCTGTAATTACTTTAAGCTGATTGAATTCTTTATGGTGGGTGAAACGCTGCGAAAGGAACGGGCGATAATGGATCGACGTAAAGCTGGAAAATCGTAGCGAACGAATGAATGAACATTTTCCGTTCTACCTCGTTTCTTTCACCGTGCTTAAATTACGGTGTTTTCCTCGCTCACGATTGGATAGTGTTAGTACGTGTTTATCCGTACTGAGGAAGCTTTGTCAGTGCTTTTCATTAATAGAGTAGACAATACTTAATTAAGCAGAATCCACACTATAAATATACAAAAATCAACCATTTTTACTACTGTACTTTTCATAAATCGTTGAATTTTCTCTAGAAACTAGGGAGAAGTTCATCACAAAGTATGAGACGAATAAAAACACTATCTCTCGCATAGTAAGTTTTTATGATTTTAAAAATCACCGTTTATCGCGAAAAACGAGGAAGGCAATAATCGCGCATAAAACGGAGTTAAAAATGAAATAATGTTTATAACGACGCATAAAGGCTGAGTAAAAAATGTAGTAAAGGAACGTAAACGAACGGAGGGGTTAATTAACAAATCGATGGCAGTCGTTTCGAGTAAACAGCAACGAACTGCTCTTTTCAATTATTTCCCGACAATACGGGAGATACAGTTTTAATTCCCCGCTTGTTTGCAACAAAGCTTGGAGCCTGGCAGATTTCATTTTCAATGCGACTCCTGGAACAAAACATCCTTGTCATCAACCCCCTGTACATTTCTCGTTTATGCAATACTTTCTGTTACGCGCTACGTCGCGATTTTAATTTTGTTCCGGAAAACGCACGCGTATTTTCAAGCGCAGAATGCAATTTTAATTAAAGCGATGAAATTGAGAACATCCAAACAGTTTGTAGTCAATGTTTTCGTTCGCCAACTGAAGAAATGTAAAGGTCCTTTTGATTCGTGTCGGAAAATGACTCCTGATGTTTCCAACGGTGTACGAAAAAGATTTATCCCTTTCCTTGAAAATTTTCAAATTTTCTTCGCTGTCAATGTGACAAGGATTACGAAAACCGAAGAGTCTCTGAGAATTTTCGTGAAATTTTATTTTGACTCAATATTTGACTCTTGACATTTACAGTGTGTACTTCTTATGGAACATGTACATATGTCGACGTCAACCCACAAGATGGCGCGTGAACAGCTACGGTATTGGGAAGTAGAAAGTGTATACTGTCACTTATTTATCGCAGCAGATAACAGATTTTTCATTTCCAGGTCACTTTGATTCATGACAATTCAGATATAGTCGAGCGATATGTCAATTTCGAAGATGTTTAATTCGCTAACGATATCGTTTCGATTCGTTAGAGGAGATAGCGGCAGAGTAATGAAGCGGTGGCCACGAAACGTCATTGTAGTTTCATTTTACCGTTCGTCGGTGTTTACACGGAGGAAGGGAAGGCACCGAAGTAGTCCAGCAGTAAAGTGATGAATCCACATTACACATCGGGACGTTCCATTATTTCCGGCACGACCGTCAGGACAAACGAATGGCTCTGGTGGTTCTGGTGTGTCCCAGTTAATCATGGTATTACCGTGACGGAGCACCGCTAATGCGATGCCAATTTGGCGTTAAGAATTAATGCGCCCACAGGCTGGCTTAGCGGCTGTTATAGGGAACTCGTCGTGTTCGCGTCAACGGGGATGAAGCCGTGACGAAGGGCTTTTGCGTTTCTCCACGTGGAAATAATTAAGATTACATTGTCAACCGTGGCTGGGAGACGAGGAAATGCATACAGTTAAGGGGGAATTAAAAAGTGTACTGTCGCGCGGTGATAAGCCTTAATGAATGCCTTGTCTCCATTTTGAACCTTAAATTAATCGTCAAATCTTCGCGGATTTGCGCGTAAATCCTCCCGAATATTGAAAGATACTCAATATTTTTAATCCACGAACATTTGATCGACGCTGTTTCAGAATCGTTACTGCAATATTTTGTTAATTTGCACTACCAATATTCGGCAATAATTTTCAACATTTTCCCGGATTTATATTTGTGAAATCGGTAATCATCCGTGCGAATCGCGATGGACCGTTAATTTACGTTCGATCAGCTTTTATTGGAATCACGAGCAACTCAAGGGGACGTTCTCGAAAAGTTTGTCGGTCGAGCGAAGAGTAAAGCTCGACGCAGCGAACCGTGAAATTCGAGGCCCGAGACCGAACAGCTGCGAGTCTGAATCCAAACCGATTTCCTCCTCGTGATGAATTTTAAAGTTTCGACGGCTTGAATAAATGTCAAAGTGGTGACGAAATTTTGTGACCATCGTTGTCAACGTGGAACATCATCTTCCCATTCCAACAGATAAGGGTAGTTTCAAGGTATGTGCTACCCTTCTTATGTGTACTCAATATCGTGTCATGATATTGCGGGGCAAGGGGTTAATTAAAAGTTTCGACGTTTCATTGATTAAACTAGTATCATTTAAGGAAAAGTTTCCGTAGGTTCAGATACCTGTAACGTTTTTCTAGTTTTTCATCTTGACCGCGTCTTAATTTACAGCCCGAATTACGAGCGAGCTTCGCACGAACGTGCTTTCGTTAAAATACTCGAGCTTTTTTGACGGCGGAACAAGCTACGTGTCCGTCTAATCTACTTCGCTGCAGCCGGCGAATTTTTGGACACGTTTTCCAGCTAACTGACACTCGAAAGATTTCAATTTTAAATTAACGACCGCCGCATCGTGTGTCCACGAAAGTTTTCGTTTTAATATATGCACGGTATTAACATGAAATACGTCGAAATTCACGCGAAATAAAACTATAATTCTTAAAGATCTCGGACAGGGATCTGACTTCTCGGAATTAAGGTTTGCCAGCCGGTTCAAATGAATATTGGATGAGACGAGCAGACACTAACCCGGTTAAGTGTTTCAAATGAAAATACGTCTTTCAACGACCCTCTTGAAATTTCTTCTAAGTAGAAATCGATAGCCATGCAATCCGTCGACCTTGTCACTTTCAAGAGCGATTACTTATCCTGTTGGTTCTTAAATATTCCGAAAAAGGTGTTTGCATTATGGATGAATTTCATGAGCCGGTGAAACTCTGTAATCGTTCTCGGCCATCCGGAAAGAGGGACGATTCTCTTACCACCCTTGTTAAGAAACTAATAATCTCCCTCGGTCAAAACAAAAATTATTCCATATTTCACTGCAATTATACCGGTTAACTCATTGACCGTAGCCCGTAATCGTTAGGATTAGCGCTATTTTAATTTGATAAGTTTTAAACAAAGAAATTGCAACTGCAATCTAAAATAGTAAAGCGAAACGTCAAAGAGTGTATTCCCTAAAACATTTGAATTCGGTGAATGCCAGGCTTAGTAGCAGTCGATTGATTTTCAATTTCAAAAGTCAAAGACTAAATTGGCCGAGCTAAAGCATCGACGAGGTTAAGTGGGATACTGATGAGTGCGTTTCCATCACCCTTTACGATCGGCTCTGTCCCTCTGTGGCGTGTTTCGAGTTTATGTAATGCAGGCGGCCGTTCGGTATTCCAGCCGTGTACGTGGATATAGTCAGGGCATAAATTAACTAGACATTGGCTGTTTGCGTACGTATGTAGGTGTGGATTGGTTACTCGTGTGCGAGAGAACGTTACATGGAAACTGTAGCATACGTTTGAAACAATTTCATAGAGCTCGGACGCGCGAGGCTAGCTAAATCGTTACTTTACTCTCTTGACGTCAATTGTTGTCGCTCCGCCGACAAGATGATTCAATTTATATCTCCATTGAATATTTAACTGAATTCTGATGATGTGACAGGTGCGTCGTGTTCGTTTACACGAACATGTTTATTGGGCTTCTTTGATCTGGGATACAAAATCATATTTGTTTATAACGACAACCTAAATCGACTCTAACATAATTTATACGAACAACTGAACTTTATTACGTTTCTAGGACACCATATAACGTATTCAAAGTTTCATATAAAATTCTACTAAAAAACGATAAAGATCGTAGTGAATCTTTGCATCTGTTTTGATCGGAGATAGGGAATGATCTCAAAGATGGCTGTGTACAAGTGGAATAGCCGTAATGTGGTAGTATGTTTTCATAGGGAAGACAGAGGTGTCCCTTAGGTGCCTTGTATCATAACAGAAAGGGTCATCGGAACACAAAGGTGCATGCACGTGTGCAAACGTGAGCCAACGCGCCACCTATTGTCATTCGTGTACCCGCAATAATTCTACGTGTCACTCCTTGTGTACACGTACGCGTTGCTTGACTAAACGTCGGTCATTCTACTCGCATGATCTACGCGGATCGTTGTATTTATTCGTGGCGGTGCTCGTTAATTACCCGCTATAAATTCCTGTTCGTACCACGAGTATGACTCCCGTGGCACAGAGAATTAGCTGATAAGTTCACTCACAGCTTCACGACCACCAAACTGCTGTTCGCCCAGCAAATTGCCATTGTTTTTCATTCTGGATCGATGTAGGTTCACAGAAACTGAAATTCGTACTTTATCTTTTAGGTTCATGTAGCATCATTTTGTTCTAACGTCCTCTGTTCTCTATTTCTCATGGAATTCTGTGGTCTCTATATTTCACAGGACTCCATCTTTCTTTCGTTCCATATTCTGCGTAATCCGTCTTTCATATTTTAGGGAATTCTCGTACGGTAACAGATTTGCTCTCTAGTTTTCAGAGGTCTTAAGTCTTTCGTTATCTGTCCCGAACAGACTTAGATTTTAGCTCTCGAACTTTGACGAAACTTAGATTCTGGACTTCCAGCTCTCACGAAACTTAGGTCATCTGTTTTCTTAGGACTAGACCTTAGAGTCCTCGCACGAGACCAAAACTATTTGGTATCTATCCTTCACAGGACCTGGTTCGCTATCTTGCCACAGAACTCTGCTTCTATTTCTCAAACTCACGAAACTTTTCTTCCATTTTTCGAATTCTAGAGAAGGGCGTTTTTTGCTCCAAGATCGTTTCATTGTAATCCTTAACTGAGAATAAAGTAACCATTACCGGAGCACATTCTTTATAGAGCATAAGTTTTACGATTTGAGAGATATGCGAGCCAAATGATCGCAGGTCGATAATAAAAAAGAGTCCACACCGTCGACACATCCTCGTAAAGCACGTCAGCATTACTCAGAGCTTGTTCTAGCAAATTACGAGCTCCATTTGTCGCTTTAACCATCGTTCACCAAGCAGCCTTTGCCTTCTCGAAAGAAATCCAGTTTGTTTCCTGCCTGATGGAAGCACGGGTGTAATAACGTCGCGTGATGCATCGGGAATCCTTGGAGGGATGATGAAGCACCCAGGGCACTAGGGGCGCATTAAGCGATAAAAAAGGAGGTGAAAGTGAAATTGAAGTGGAAAAATGAAATTGAGTTCGGAAGATTCAAGATACAAGAGAAAATTTATCGTTCACTGTTTGCACTCGAAAGGTCACTCATACTTTTTGTGTGTTCAACAATCTGAAATATTTTTTCATCGAATAGTGTGGCAGTTGATAACAGAAAAATAATAATTAAAAAAAAATTCATCAAACTTTCAACTAGACAGTTTTAGAGCTGCCTTTCACCAACGACAAAAATGTTTTCGCGTGCAAAGGGTTAATATTTATGTTTTTGGATTGGTAAAGACACGAAAGAGTAAAATCGGAATCACTTTTATCTCGGGCCATATATCGAGAAGTCGAGCGAAAATTCCGAGAGCTGCAGAACAGTTACGAGGGTAGTCTACTTCCGTTTTCGATGTTCCTCCCCTAAAAACAATGAAGCGACACCGAACTAAAGCGAGACGAGATGGTGTTAAGGTACTTCGCCAAATACGGGCGTGCGAACCAAATTCCCTTACACGAGTAGTTGAACCGTTCCTTTCCGAGCCAGACTCACGAACCAACCCCCTCTACGTACACATCCTCTTAACGGGGATGAAACTAATGCACGTGGGAACCTGGCCACATTACGACAGCAAGCGTGGAAGCGCGTACCACGGGTGAACAAATGGATCAGAACACGAGGAGCGGGCTAAACCGTAACACCATCGTATTTTCTTTCATTTATCGATACATCGATTCAGTTCCGATTCATCCTTCCTTCCATTGTCACTCTTATTTCTCTAATTATACCGTTCGGGTATTAATCCGAAAAAGCGTAATAATTTGTAATCAGTGCTGCTATCGGAGATAAACATAGAACTGGTTTAATTCTACGCTCGAAAATTATTGGCTGAACGGTTTAAAATATCGTCGTTGCAGTTCGTTAAACGTACACGAGTAAATTATGATGCGAAAAAGTGTTAACGAAGCTCGCCGTGGATCGCAGCCGTTAAACTGATCAGCGTAGCTGTAATAAAATATTACAACCGCATAAAGAAGGATTTTGCTCCCGATGAAAATTTCATAAGACTATAAAGTTAGCGTAACGAGACCGAGAATGGGTGGTGCAGTATAGCGAGGACCTGAATACGTTATCCCAAGTATTTAGTTGGAAAGCAGCTGTCGATGGTTAGGAGGTTTTCGTCGAAAACTTAACAGCAAAGTTAGCCAGATCTAAACTTGATACCCACACCCTGCTATACTGGGAGATACGGGCACACCCTCGTTGTACAGTGTTCCCCTTTATTTTTATGTAGCGAACTTCTGGCAGTCGGTTGCCAGCAAGTTAAATGTGACGCAAAAGAGAACTTGGGAAATGGAGCTTGAAACTACATAAAAAAGGAGCCACTGAAAATACCATGAGATCTTTCAAAAAAGATTGAGATACTACATACATATACAATTTGATATATTTTTGAAATAGCTCCTGAGAAGATTCATACGATAATAAAGGCAGATACCTTGTATTATTAATAAAAAAAGGACCTTACAGAATGTCTTAGAGTAAGAACGTACATCATGAAACAATTCGCAAATACAGAAATAAAATGGAAAAAAATGTCCAAGAGTTTTCATCCTCCGCTCGTTGGGGCGGAACGAGGCAACAAAAGGTGGACGTGATTCCATCACGCAAGAGGAATGGAAGAAGGAAAAAAGACATAGAAAAGAGGGAAAAAAGTGTTTCACGGTTCCTTTCTCCTTTCTTTTCGGGATTTCGCGTAGTTTTATCGCACCGATTTCGCGTACAGCGACGGAACGAGGCGCAGGCATTACCAGACGTCACGCACGCGTGTGCACCGACATAAATCGTCACGTAGTATCACTTAGGCCACGCATACGTGCGCCCGTGAATTACTACGTGCTCTACTACCTACGCTTTATCCTGCCACATCTCCATCCGTTGCACATGCAGCCGATCTCTCTTCCTCGAAATAGCCCTTTCCCTGCACCCTTCTGCCCTTGTTCACGGGCATCCGCGATGTATTCTGCTCGGGCTGATGTATCGCGCCAAGTGACACGTAAATTCTAACAGCATTCTTCCAACGTCCAATAGCTTCCGCTCTTCATCCTTTCTGTTTCCTGCTATTTTTTATCCTCCGCGTTCTCCTTCCCCTTTTTTATCCCCCGTACAATTCTTCGTGGCCCGTCGCGAAATCTTTGGAGAAATTTGGGACGGAAAATAATTTTCATGACACGGCAACAGATACTATCGAATAATTCATATTGGTCATAATGGAGAGATGAAGAATAATAAGATTCGAACTTACGAATGCGACATAATAGATTGAGATGTTAAAAATTAATTTTCTAACGCGATTTACTTTGAAAGTAAAGTAAATTCGATGAAGCGTATTGAGGAAAAGTTCAAAGGAACCGAAGAGCATGACGAGGACTCGACCCCGAAGAACGGATTCTCCCATTTGGGGGCTCCTCCCGGGATTAAAGATTGCAAGTCAGCTACGAGTACTCCGGCAAAGACTATCGCAAGCGTATAAAGCGCTAAACACCAACTTCCTACCCGGTCGAAGTTTCCGAAAGCTTTGGGACTTTGCTCTTACTGAGATTAGTCGAGCCGTGACCGAAAAGCCACCACCGTCGAACTTAATTTATTATGAAATATCGGAGGTGGCGTCGGTTCAGAATTCCTTTCCCACGATACCGATCTACTAACCCGCTGGGATTTAGGCTTTTAATCAACTTCCACGAGATTAATCAAATATTTACCAACTTGACAAATCGTTAATATTTCCGAGATGAAAGATAAAATGTATAATTATCAATTTAATACTCGATTTGACGCTTGCAACGCATGTTCGGACCGCCATTTTCTCTAGAGTCGTTGTATTGCAAATTATTTGCATGAAAAAGAATTCAGTAAAATATCGACGGAAGTTCAGCAGGAGTTCGCTTAAATCTTCTCCTCTTCTCCGGGTTTCCAGATTTATTTGGCTGATTACCGAGGGAAAGTTTCACTTTGCATAAGGTAGCCCCCGAATCGGCCGGAAGGAACTTTTGCCAACTTTTCTCCTCGCACTTTGTAAGCTGAATCCATTAGATGGATCCGAGGAGAGACTGATATAGGCGCGAGTTAGGATATCTCCTTTTATCCTGGACGGGGCAGGAAAATATTCCTCGAAACGGAAGAGACCCGGCGATACCTCTTACGCGTAGAAACTTTTCCACCTACAAACATTGTCGTCCAAACGGCCGACCATAAGAAACTTGTTGTCGCTTGGATATGGCCAACTTTGCCGTCTGTTCGCATATGGTTTACAACTAACGGGATCGACAAACTTTCCCGGCAGCCTCCCACGCACGTGTGTATTGTTCCCCGAAAACGGATTTGCATTCCCTGCACGAGTCAGCACGCTGCTTAATTATAGATTTATGAAAGTGTAAGTTGTACCGAAACTTTCGCAAACCGGCTAGATTAAGGCCGAAGTGTTTAAAATACCGTGTAGCAACTACAATTCCGTCGAATGTTAAGTTACCGAATACCTTGGGGTTTGAATGCATAGTGAGATAAACTAGTTTTATGAGATGTTCAATAAATTTCTCAAATTTCTCAAAGTACACAGGCAATTGTGTATCAGAGACGGATCTCGTTTTATCAGTCAAAAAGTAGAAATCAATCGTGTCGTGAACAACCGGCTCGGAAAACCGGTAATCGTTGTCGGAAGCGGAAAAAGAGCTTAAAACGCCGCCGTTATAGCGGAAGTCGGTGAAAACGGTGTAGTAAAGGTTCGTTAAATGCGAGTTCACCATCCTACAACATTGCTCGAGCTTTTACGAAGTGAGAGAAGCTCGACCGCCAAGAGAACGGAAGTCGATAATCGCTTAGTCATGAATCCAAAATTACGCGGGAATATCTCGCCATGGTACATTTAGAACACGATTCGTCAGATAATATCTACCCTCATTTTGTGCGATGTTTTTCATCCTTTCTCCTTTGCCTTCGTGCTCTGAAAACACACAGGGTGATCCAGTTTTTCCAGTCAAACTTTGTCATTATATTTAAACACTGGACACCGAGTCTGTCATTTTTGCGGTGAATACGTTTGACTCCATTTCCAAGCCGCTAAATGGATGTGCGAGTTCAACGAACGCGTACGAAGTGTTTGCACACAGATAGAATGGCGACTCGTTCGCCAACAATGGTGGCTCGGGAAGAAAGCGCCGGCCACAATATGTTATTAAAATTCACAAGATGAGAGGTTCGCTTAATTAAAAATCGTCGCGGAGGATCTCCTTACGCTTTCAGCGAAAGAAATTGTACGCTTGGCAATTGTTGAACGAGTAACGAGTTCTGTTTCGACGCCTCCGTGCGTCTTTCTGTTTCTGTAGTCTAGCGTCTCATCGTTTCCCCATCTATTATTCAATTTTCGATGAACACCCGAAGAAAATACCTTCTGCTTTGAACAGAAATAAAAACAGATTCGATGTTTAAAATTCACCAGGGTGTAATGTCATAATTCAAAGCGGACAATTTTTCGATCGGTAACTAGCGAAACGACGACACCGAATCGAAGCAAATTATGAGCGAACGCTTTATCGGCTTGATCGATCACGCCTGCGGCTACGATATCGGGGGATGGTATCGAAGCCGGATTAACGATAACGGCTGACACGAGCCGAGCGATACAGCTTCCCTTCGACGACATCAATTTATAATCGGGACTTTTATTAAACATAGCACAGAAAAAATGAGACAATTTTACGATCGGTGAAATGTTTACAAAAGAGTGACAATATATATCGGCCGATTAGTCGTTTTATGATAAAACGATGTTAATCGCTTGGATAATTTTATGTGATAATTGGTGTGTATACCTGATACGTTTCAAAATTGTGAAGTACGCTGTAGGTGTTAAAACGGGTAATTACCCTCAGATATATTTCTGCCGACGATAAAAACAAAATAGAAATCCGCACGAATTCGTTTCCGAAAGTATTCGAAAAGTCCATCGAACGAATAGGAACTGGAGTGGAATTTAATTCTACTTAAACTCTGCTCAACGTGTCTGTCGAGACTGCAGTACGGTCTGGAATTTGCTGGAAAATTTCTATCAAAGTGTAATTTAGGTTGAAGTAGCTAAGCTCGCCCCTGTCTTTTATTATGTTATTTGTGATAAGAGAAAACCGTCGAGTTTCCCGGAAAACGGTATACAAATGACCGTAATTGTAGTTCCTCTGCCACGGGATCATTCGAAGTGGTAAATTGTTTTCCGGAAAACGTTCAGCTTTTTAAACAACAATAGTAATTAATATTCCGCGGAAAAACAGATTTCTGCGGCGAGTGTGCTTCTTTCGCCGCGATGTGGCTCCGATAATGTTTCAAAAGCAATATTGAACATTCGCGAAACTTCCACGTTGATTTTCACGACTCACCGCGTAGGCTGTTTAATCGCATAAATTAAACCCGTTCATCGTCGGGAAAACAAATTTGCCGAAACTTTGATTACGTTAAACAATATCGTGCGTGTTTGCCGGTGAAAAACTAATTTAAACTTCGACCGACTACATTTGCCCAGACCGTCCGTGCCGTTTACTTTGAATCCCATTAAACAAATTCGCTCGCTAACGAGGTGACGCGAACGGTATCCAGGTTCGAATGCTGAAAGCAATCTCGTGTAATCGAAGAAAATGAGAAAAACCAACGATTACTATTCATTCGATCTTGCGATTTTTACTTGTTAACAGTCTACTAAAACTATTTTCTCTCGTACGTAGTTCAAAAACTTTTACTTCTTAACAATCTCAAATAACTTCGACGTCTCAAATTTGCCGAGAAGACAAAGATGTCAACCCCTAAAAGTTTCTTGATTCAGGAACAGTAATCTGAACAATATTCGTTAACAATTGCGGAGTACGTGAGAGACGGTGGTTATGGAATATCGCCAAAACGTCGAATAATACACTGGAGAATGAAATTATTCGAATATCACTCGAGGGAAGCCGTAGGAGCCAGGGTTGAAAGGGAGGCAACATGGAATATGTATCGAGCGTTTCCAACGTATTTCACGAAAGGAATAGCAAAACGAACGGCATAGCCACGTGTAAACCTCTCATTGGTATTTGGCCGCAAAGCGGTTCCAGTCGCTTAAAGTAGATCAAAAATTCTCCCGTTGCGGTCGTAAATATCGGGAAAAATAATTCACTAACATCGAGCCAACTGATCGACGGGTTTTTCACCTGAATGCGAATACGGACGCGAATAAATCACCGTTTTCGCGTTTCGTTCGACGCGTGTATTCGTATAACATAATACCAACGGAAATACGAGAGGAAAAGAGTATTTTCAAAGAACCCGGTTCGCGATTGATCAACGGTCTGTGTTTAAACGAGGTGAACACCTTTTTCACTTATCCGTATTTTCACCAATCCAGCTATCACTTTATTTGGTCTTATAAAAACCCAGAGGAGAAGAACATTAAACACTAGATTTTACTCTTGTACCATTAGACATTTCTGTTGCAAATCGCACCATTAAAGGGTTAGATAAAAGTAACTTGTATAACAAATAAGAGAATTAACGAAGAGTGCAAGTAAGATTGTAGGTGTCTTTCTGGAATAGTTTGTCAGGCAATGTTCCGCATTTCAGAAGCACATGCATCTAACCGTGTCCGCGTATAGAAACCGCAGTTACCGGTTTCTCAACAGCGGTGTCGTAGTGCACGCGATCGCGTAATGGTGGGTGTCGTGTGCCGCAGCTGCGAAACAGAGGCTATGGGGAAGAGGAGGAGCAGATTCGGTTGTTTGCAAACTACACGCCAACGCGTTCGCCGCATCTGTACAATCTGCATCGTCCTCCTCGTAGCCCCGCTTCGTACTTGAAAACCCTCAACCTGCCGGTTCGTGCCAGTCTGCGGAAAAACAACCGGAAAATGGGTTGAATGGCAAAGGGAAATGGAGGAATGGCGAACGTATTTTCGAGATAGGGGATTTTCTGGTTGGGGGATCCCTGCAAACGTCTTACTCGCAGAAAGGAATGGAGATGAAATAAATGATTCTATTGGGACAGCAGAGGATTAATGATAAGTCCGTTAATGATAAGGGAGGACTCGAGAAATTTTATGATCGATTTCATGGCAGAATTGATGGTCTTAGCGATGAAGGGTCGGTTGATTATTTAGGGAGAAATTGCCGGAAAAAGAATTAACACGTCTCGTGTTCGAACGCGTGGAATTATAAGGGATCACGACGAAACTACGATACGTGAAATTACAATACATCGCGATATTTCATCTTTGCCGAGAGCAAACTCCAGCAAGATTTCCGTTATTTAAATGCAGAAATTTCATTCGAAACTTAGAAATGAATTTACATTTACTATCTTGGCGAAGACTTGACCGTGTTTCCTTCATATTTAAATGCGGTGAATATTTGACCCGCGAAGAGAACTCGAGCGTCGTACAATTATTTCCCGGAAGTTTCGAAATCCTCATTTTCCCAGGCGAAAATTGACGGAGAAAACAACGGCTACAGTGTTCGATTGCGGATATAATTATGTCTCCTTAGACGGGACAAATGCAAACGTAATAAAGTCGCGAATCCTGAGGAAGTTCGGCCCGTGGATGCTTAAGGGAGTTTGCTTACGTGCGGCGAGTGTAGAGGATGGAAAACGGTTGGGATGTGTACTACAAGTAAATTATGGCGGTCGACTGTTGTTTTAGTCCTGCGGTTGATCCTGCTTCTGTGTACAGGCGAACAGGGAACTGGCAGCCTCTTAATCGATGTTGAAACGTGTTTGAGCGTCGAAGATAAGCGATGGTCACGTAAAATGTAATCTTCTATGATCTAATATTCTGGGACGTTGATTAAGCAATTCATACATTACGCTAAACCCGTTTGTACATCTGTACACTACTATCAGTAAGGATGTAAGATTTTGGAGGTTTAGCACTTTCGTAACATATGGATGTAGCATACATGTTTAGCTTACAAGTTACATATCTGAGTAAAGAAACCCCCGAAAAAAATGTGAAAAGGTAATTGTCAATAACAGAAAAGCCTCAACAAAAGCTGCAGTTGAGCGGAAAGCAAAGGCTATTCACCGCGTTACCGTGGTTTCGTTCGCCCCGACGTCATCGTCCTTTCGCAAGTCCTTAAATTAATTACACGACGGC
Source organism: Megachile willughbiella (assembly GCA_945859595.2). NCBI lineage: Eukaryota > Metazoa > Arthropoda > Insecta > Hymenoptera > Megachilidae > Megachile > Megachile willughbiella. The sequence goes on from OX243807.1 coordinate 10,799,857, forward strand.
CGTGTACGAAAACAAAGTTATCCGAGGACACGGAGAAGCCACGTTTTCGACGAGGGATTGTCGTTCCTTGGCGGAGGCTGGTAACGAACCTCGATGGCCCGGAGGCGTTCATTCGTCCAAGATAAGAAAGACAAAGGAAAAGAAAAAAAAATTAATCACGGGCCTTGGCCAGGCTCCTGGCTTCTCTTCCGGTCCATTTTCACGGCCCATTTTTCTCCCATCGTGCCAGCGAGGATCGAGAAACGAACCGGGAATGCGGGCTATCGTTTTCACCGTGATTTTTCACCACCTTCTGAGAAATGGAAACCGTGGGCGTGTTACTCCCCGTGTCTGTTCCGCTTTTATCCGTGTTCCTGTCTCAACCATCGATACCAAACGCCAGTGAATCGTTCGTGAACTGTCGGTGATCTGTTTCGAGACGCGTTGTCGATCGAACGAGTTCTCTTGGTTCTCCTGTCGGCTCCGAGCGCGTAGAATTCACGAAATACAAAAACTGAGTAGCGGTATTTTAATGCAACAAGCAGGAATTTTACCTCTTTTCTTACCGGTGTTTGGATCCTCCCGTGACCCCGTTTCGGTGCAAGCGTATTTTTATCGTACGGCAGTAAAGTTACGAAGTGAGTACGTGGTCTATTTTACAGGTAACGGGACTATATAAGAGTATTTCCATGGTACATTTGTAAGAATACCTTTTGCGAAATATCGACAGTAGATTTTTCCGAAATTCGTTCGTCTAGTAGCTTCGAGATTCTGGTACTTGTGGACCATGAAATTTCGAACTAAGAAATTTATTTCACGAGAAGGTACAAGCGAGTGGTCGCCAAAAGTGACCATTTCCAAAAGTTACCCCCTAATGGACGTACAAAGTTGGTTGACAGAAACGCATACGTATGCACAAGTGTTTCTATTAATAACCAGCAATTAACGAGGAAGATTTCATAAGCGAATTAATATAGTCGAATCGACCCAGTTTGATAGAAGGGCTACTAAACTCATTAACATCTGGTATTTATTCTTCCTGGTCGGCAGCCAAAGTGACCTACTTCAAAGATAAACAGGAAAACTGCAGCAAGCATTTAATGCATCAACGGCAGTATTTATTTTGTTCAATCAATATTCCAGCTACTAGTGAACGTAACCTGATTCCAAGGTAAACAAGAAATACGTCATATAATTGTATCGTTCCGACACTATATGGTTAATTATTCATTATTAGAACTTAAGCTGAAATGATTTAGGGACGATTAGGTTTGGGTTAAATTTCTTTTGATAAACCTCACAGGATTTCTGAAAGTATCAAATAATGAAAATGATCATTTCATTAATATTTTCTGTATAAAATAGCCGAATCCTCGCTGAAATGAATAATGTGTTTTATAGAACTATTTTGAGAGTAAATCTTTCGTGACACTCTACATCTTTCGCGAGGTTAAATCAACTGGAGCTTTCCACATCTCAAAATGAGTCATTTGATACAATATCACCGCTTTCATGTTTAACGTTAATTATACCTTTCTATTAATTATGAATACTGCTCTCCATAAATTCCAGAATAGCACAAAAACAAATGAAAGTTGTCGACCCGAAAGAGCTCCCTATTCAACGGAGCATCTTCACGTGCTTGTGTATGCACAGAATGAACCACTCAATTCCAAAGAACGAATTAAACGAATATTTCCGGTCACTTACGAGTGGTAAAAAAATGCATGCCAACTGTCCCGATTACACCGACCGGAACATCCTTTTCTTCAATCTTTTTATTTCAATTAACACGCTAAATTTTTACGTGTACGCCGTGTCCGTTTCATCCCGCGGAGCGCATCAAGAGCATCGCCGCCACGAAGCACTCCTAATTAGCTTAATTAGCGCTTTCACATCGCCTTCAAATGCTAATGGAAATTATGCCGGCGTTCGTCGTAACGTTACGCGGCAAAAAACGCGCGTTCAGCAAAGAGAAAAAGAAGGCGGAGGAGGCGGAGGAAGGGAGAGAAAGAAGTGGGGAAGAAGCGGCGCGGAAAAAGGCCGCAAATTCTTTTTCAGGTCAAAGGATTTCTTTTCACGTCATCTGCCGCGAGAGCTCAACAGCCGACTGAAAATAAAAATGACCTCGCGGAAAAGTCCTCCTCGGTTTTTCTTTTCTGCCCTGCCCACTTCATTTTCTTTTCGCGGCCACACGCGTGCCTCTTGATTCCGGTTAATTCGACCCGTCCGCGATTCACGCGCGAATTACGTACTCGCCAACGACGGAAATTATTTCGCTTTTCAGACGGCTCGCAAAAGCACCCGACTTAATTAGCCCTCCGACGAAACAGGAACAAACGCGGAGCATGCATGCTTAAGCCACCAGAATCGGCCAGCAGTTTGCATGAATGGAGAATGTGATTTCACGCTGGTCACTCACCGATCTCCAGGTACTTCTGATGCACCGGGTCGTATTGATCCCATGTCACACTACGGAAACGGCTTTTCTCCCGGCTGGCAGGCAGCAGCGTGTCGTTTCGACCGTGGTGATCGATCACGTTCGGGTTCCTGGAAGGAAAACGTAAATCCTTGTTTAGATATCGATCGGGAAGAGGAGATCGAGTTTTGAACGATACTGATAGAGATATAGGGCTTCCGAGATATATCGCTGATAACACTTTGGCTCGTGAAATGCTAGTAGTTGGCCTCTTTATTCATCATTTTGGCTTTCGTAAATTTCATCGTATCTTTTATAATCAGCGTACAACAGATATAAATGTTACATAGAAAAATTGTTAAAAGAAAACAGTGTTATGGTGACTAGGATCTGGCGTTAAGTAGTACGAGTCAGCGCTTGGTCAGACATGATACTACTTTCGAAGCAATCAAACTTCCGACTTCGGTAACAATAAAAAATGGTCCTACAGTAAATATATTTCTTATCTAACTTTAAATTTTGAAGTTTCCCTTTCGAGATACCTGATTTTAAAATTGTTGAAGCAGTAGAATTGTTCTTATCGTTCATGGTGCTTGCATCATTCATTCCGCATTCGTTCGGAAACGAAGGGAAATAAAACATTCACCGGTCGATGCCATTAATTCCTCCTTCCGCGAACAAGAAATACTTTCCAGAAGAAAAGTACGCACCGAAGGAGCGAATTAACGCAACAAGTAGCGAATCGGAAAGGAATTAAGCGATGAACAACGAAGCCAGCTTTGTTCGAGCGTTCCCAGTCGAGCCACGAAGCAGCTGAAAGAAGACGGGCACAGAATCCGGAATGAAGGGGGTCGAATTCGAGACACGGTCTCGCCATAATTCACTATCGAGAACTTTGGTTGTCCGCGGCTCGTGCATACAGGCCGATGTTCTATGGCGACCGTCCGCTACGACATCTACCCCATCTCTCTCTCGATTACATTGTCCTGCTCTCCAGGAAGTAATACACAGCCGAGACAGTGTTTACGGTGCTCGTACACGTTCCCTTGTGTCCTTTGAACAACGAGAAACCTCCTTTATCGTCCGACTGCTTTGTCGAAACGTGGTCGGATTTTTATGGTGACCGAATTTCACGGTTTGCTGGTTGAAAACGGTGTATGTACCTTGGTTTCCAGTGCTCTAAAGTTGGATTAAAATTTCCAGTTACAAAATACTTCAAACTACGCGGAATTATTTTGTGAAAACGATTTGAAAATTGACACCTAAATTAAAATTACCCTCGAACCGAATAATGAAGTTCTAATCCGATTACTAAACAGGAACACGTACGACCCAATTACAGCTCCAGTGGCAGTTTAATTAAATACCATAACAAAGTTCTCATTCACTATTTAACTAATATATGCTGAATAAGTTCCGTTTATGGAGCCTGCCGAAATCGTCAAAGGAACATTGTGTGCTTCTCAGATTCGGGATTCAGGAAAAATATACGAAACTGATATTCATTCGCGTTTCTTGCCTGCAGGTGGTAACGGATCCCTGTGTCAACCGTGAAAAACAGAGACGCTCTTTTTACGAGCGAGAAAATACGCTCGATTTGCGAGGGAAAACTCGATTTCACGCCGAAAGAGGATATTAGAAGACCGACAGAGGGAAAAGTTTCGTACGCGCGACGGAATCCGCGAAACGGCTTGTAAATGCTTTCGAACGACACGACGTGCGCGAAACGAAATGGATTTTGAGGTTTCCCCCGACGAAAGTAGGTTTACTGTCGAAAAATACGCCAACTCCGAAGCTTCTACTCGCGTGAGTAGGCAAAAGTTCTGCTCCGAGTGATAAGAAACCTTTAAGGCGGTCGCGACCGGACGCGATTCCATGTTTTCAACTTCCGTTTTCGGTATAAACGTGAAATATGCGAAATGTCATTGTGAAAAACCAAAATTGCTTCTTAACTTTCCAATGGGGGCTATGGTGCAGACGAATGCAGGCTCCGTATGGACTTTTAACATGTCCGGGCTTAAAGTTCATAAATTGTGTTATAAACACGCTTTTCTTTTTATGTCAAGGTTAGGTTAGCTTACTGTGTTTTTTCCAAGGTTAATGTATTTCTTTAAATTTAGCCACAAATTGAATTTAACATGAATTCGTAATGATCAGCGTGAAATTAGAGCGCGTGGAATTAGGGCATGTGGAATTAGAACACGAAGTATCAATGGTAAAATATTACAATCGCCGCAGAAACTGCTGGGTGTTTGTTGTTTAAAAAGGTTTTGTTTCGCAGGAGGTACATAACCATGGAAGAATATTAGCCCGACACTGCTTGTCCCTTATTTTCAATTCCAGCACGACACGCGCCTCTTTAACCACTTGATCCACTAAATCTGAAATTCGTGACTATACATTGGCCCACTGGGAATTCTGTTCAAGACACTTCAGTCTGAAAACGGGTCAGGGACTTGGTGCTTTAAACGTGAGAAGCACAATTGGGGCGTCCGAGGATTACCATTTACCTCTTTAATTACAGAATTAAAGTGGATGGGATATTCTTCCCCTGGTGAAATCTGCGTCAACCTGCACGAGAAAATAATCCCTTGTTCTCTGTCATTCGACCAACATGCCATTTTTGACCCATGTCAAAAGATATCATGTTAAGATGATAATTCTGCGAATTTCGGATAATTTCATAAAATTGCATAAAGTTCGTGTATTTAAATTATTCTCTGGAAAAATTTGTGTGGCGATAATCGAGTGTTCGACCTCTTATCTGGTTGCAAACTGTCGATTATTCCTACGGTATTTATTCGAAACCGCGAGATCACCACGAGGCCAATTTTCACGATTATTTGTCGCCGTCGGTCGAACGAGGAAATATTTTCCCGCTCAGAGGCTCGATTCGTCAAACTGTTTGAAAATCAAGCATCGCGAAATTTAACATTTATCCCCTGTCCGACTATAAATCTCGCGAATCGTGAATAATACGTAGCTCTGATACCATTATCGCTACGAATATTGGGATCGATGGGTATTTCTTCCTCTCTCTTTTTTTTCAAACGAATACCATAGCGGTTGCTCGATTTGACGCTTCGATTAAATATTCTCTCTACCAAAAAGCACGAACATTTTCATACAGAAATCAATTTTTTATCCATTTGTGACAGGAAGTTATTGATCGTTTTCGAAACGTACGACGGGAAGAGAATAATTTTTTATTGATCCGAGCTGTTAGAATAATATATAAATATTTTTATGTCTTTATTTCATGGATACGGGAATTCACAAAGCTCGCGATGAAGATCGTTATGCGAACGCAAAGATTGCAGAGTGATTGTGCTTTTATTGCAACGACGTCTCTCTTGCCCTTGCAAGGAAAATGAAATGTCCTGGGAGCAGTGATTGCTGACCGGAAACAACCTCCAAGATCCGTTTGCTGAGAGAAATTACGGGAGGGAGATAACTGGACAGATTATTGGATGATGAGTTTGCTGTTCGTTCGCTAGATCTCAGTGCGAAGTACCGAAGAGCCAAAAATTCTGAGTTATGAACGAATTTCTTCATTGCTCTTTGCAATTTTGGGTGTTGTACTGTTTCACGTTGTAATTCAACACGTTGAATTGCCACGCGTTGTAACTCAACACGTCGGATTGCCACGTGTTGTAATTCGAAGCATTGAATTGCTACGTGTTGTAATTCGATACGTTTGACTGCTACACGTTGTAACTCGACACGTTGGTTCGCTACGCGTAGTAATTCGATACGTTGGTCTGCTACACGTTGTAACTCGATACGTTAATGCGCTACGCGTTGGATAGCCACGTATTGTAATTCGATACGTTGGTCTTCCACACGCAGTAACTCGATACGTTGGATTGTCACGTGTTGTAATTCAATACGTTGATCTGCTACGCGTTGTAACTCGACACATTGAATTACCACGTGCAGCAATTTTACACACTCTATCGTTTCGCATCATAATTCCACATATCGAACACGTTAAATTTATCCATTCCAAATAATTGTATAATATTAATCGTGTAATGATACTAAACACATCGCCACTTGATATACAAAAATCGCTCGCGACACTTTAGAAAACAGTTAAGGAACAGGGTTGGATTTTAGCGGAGCTGAATATTAAAGTTTGCTCATTAAGCCGTTGATGCATTGCCTTGTCTATCCCCCACCCCCTCGAACGGAACAACGACACGATGCTCGAAGAACAGCGGCAGCCCTTCTCCCGATGAAAAATGTTTCAAACCCGGCTGGTTTGCATTTTCGGAACAAATTTTCTGGCGTTGTTGCGTTGCGGAATTTAATTAAGCGGATATATTGATTGGACGCCCGCCGATTGTAACAAGGGCAGGAAATGTATCGTACGGTAAAAATTCATTTAATAAAATTTCACGGTGAAAAATGGTAAAAAGTGTTGTTTGCTTTGATCACTTTTTGTGATATAAATATAAATATGGCGAGCGATTTAATGAGAGGAATATGAAACAGGATTTATGGTAATAATTATAGCAAGTTTCATACAGTTACTTGGCGATGAAGTTTGTCGGAGAACACAGGTTTTAGGAGAATAATTATAGCAGGCTTCGTAAAGCTTGCTATAATGAATCGTTGGTAACGATACTAAAACGAATACATAACTTTGGAGGATTATAAGTTCTACAGAAAATAGGTGATAAGAACGGTTTATAGGAATGACGAATCAGAAGATGAATTGTTAGATCATTAGGTAGCTAGAATTCCAAGTCCGTTTATGCGGTCAGCGTTCTTGTATATGGTTTCGTACTGAGCCACACCCTGTGGTCACAAAATGAACGCGTTTAGAGGTAGAGCGCTTCTGAACGACTCAAAGCTTAGTTACGCTATATTTGAATATACGCGTTGATTAAGTTGCTATTACCAACTGAAATTCTCTCCGACATATCTGCATGTCTCGTTCAGAAATTTCAGTAGTGTACTAACAGCACAATTCCAACAATTCAAAAAATTGAAGAACTTAATGTGGATAATCTTGTGAACTGACTTTGATCACATACATAACTACATGAGAGGTGACATTTCTTCATTAACAGTGCAATATGAATGCTACCAAAAATTTTTATTAATTCAGACTTCATCAAACATCAAGTGGTCCCAAACTTCATCAACCCTTGCCAAACTCGATTAAACTTCTGCAAGACCTGAATTTGTTTCTTATCACCAACATCGAATCGTCGAATACGAGTAAAATCGATACGATCCGAGATTGTCCTGTTGTCGCCTTGAATTTTATCCGTGAGACGAGGTGTCGAACAAGGAAACCAGACATCGACACCAAGTGTCGTCGGCTTACGAGAAACAAATTGACAGGCGTGAATCCACTAGCTTACAATCAACGCGACGACAGTCTGCGAGAACGAACCGAGGCGTCTGGAATCGTTTGCCAACTTTTCTATGGGTGCCTGTTCTCTTTCCGCCGAGCCAACCTTGAAGCCATCAGCGAGCATCATCGGTACTCGATATCGAACCTTTTGGACGGGCTCCAAATCGGCCCTGCGAACTTACTAGATTTTATTTCGATACTGTTCGAGGTTTTTGGATTTGTCAGAATTTTGGTTCTAATTAAAAAGGATCCGTAATTATCGGCAATAACCCCGAAGTTATGAAAGGCTCGTCTGACCTCGTTGAGATTCAACCGTCGTTACACCAGAATTAGGACGTTAAGCTCGAATTAAGCTTGCAGGACGTTTGCTTAACGCGAAATTTGGCGGTGTACCAAAGCAAACTCGGTTTACTATTTTTCTTGGCGATTATGTCCTTGCGTAGCTACAGTGAACTTGGTGACACTATTAACTTTTAAGCTAAGTGCAAAATTTAAAAAGAGCTTTTGTTCCAAATGAATCAACAGTGGTTGAAAAGATCGAATCTTTGCTATTTCTTGGTGAATCTCGAATTCTGGTTACACCGTACAGAGCATCGATCGCGGTTAATCCGACGAAGTATCTCGTTACGGTCTAACACGATATTGACGTTCAGATTTAGCCCCGGTGCCGAGGCTGAACACCTGTTATCGGCCAGCTCTTTTCATTGGGGCGATCACTCGATTATAGTTAGGCTCTTTAGGATTCGAGGTCCACGGTGATCGAGAATTCCCGTGGAAATCCGTGTTTAAAAGCGACTCGAAGATGGGGGATTCGTCGACGCTCGATTATCCTGGGCGTGGAACAAGGGCCGATTAATCGAATTCCAGTCACATTTCGCCCAGGCGAACACCAATTTCACGCTGTGTCAGCGATCGATCAGCTGTGAGTGCTGACTCTTCTATGAACCTTTTAATTGTCTTCGAATTATCTCCCTATCTTCTCCTGTTCTCACCTAGATTGCCTTCTTCGTTACTTTATCATCGAGTTAATTCGTTGCGAGTTCGAGTCGCAACTTCAAGACCTCGGAAGTTAAACAATTTTACAAATTCTGGTATTTAAAAATTGGGGAATATAGCGACTCGATAACTTTGAAACAGCAATGTTACAGCGTTGGAACACGTTGCAAATAAAAATTTAACGTCAATCAAAAACATGAAAGATCTTACGTTTCGGAAATCCGTTGCTGTGGACCCTTTCATAGCTTTTTCTTTCACCGTGCTTCAAACGAAAGCCCGTACAAAAGCCTGGCCAAAGAATTAACGAGTCCCGCGGACAAAGGAAACAGGAAACTCGGATATCGACAAGTTGACCAGCGGCTCCGAAACGTCTTTCAGGACCGAACTTCTGTGAATCGAGCCCAGAAACATCGAGTACGTGTCGCGATCGGGGCTTACATCGTGTAATTTCAAGATGTGCGAGTGACACGGGCCGGGGATCAGGAAAAAAGGAGGGTTGGCGATGATGACAAGGGGGCGGTGGGCAAGTATCCCGAAACCGTGTTCGTCGCATCGTAAAAGCGGGCGTTAAGCCCGAATATGAAGCTTTTTCGCCGGTATCAGCAGGAAATTCTGCACTGCGGCGGCCAAGAATGTGCTAACGACTTGGAGGGAAAGAGAGAAGGTGAAATTGAAGGGACGGCAAACCGGCATGGCGTGTTATAAACGATGATATAGTGCCGGTTGTAATTACGACTGGCGCATACCTTTTCACCATTTCCACGTGGACCTTCAACGATAATCTCCGACCAACAAATTCGTTTGCGGAATACGACTGCAGGTTACCGAATATTTAACGACTCTGCTACGGTTTCAGTATCGACACAAGCTGGCGACAGATTTAAGACTCCGTTCAAATTTGGATCAGAGTAATTCATTAAGTGGAACATGAAATATATTCACATCGTTTGTGATAGCTTTTGTTCGAGTTGGATATTTATTAGAATTAGGGTAGATCTATCTACATTTTGTCTATACAAGTTGCCTAGATTTATCTACATATTTTATAATTAAATTTCAGTTAGACTTGTTTCTGGGTTTCTCTAACTTCTCCCCTTACACGGTGAAAATAAATAATTTTTACAGTAATAACAATAAACTATAAATTTTCATTCTATCAAAATCAGTTCCATTTTAACGATTTATCAAGGCTATGACAATGCTATCTCGCAGTGTGCAGAATAGATTATCGTATTTTTCAGTCTGTTAACGTTACAGCAATAATCGTGGCAGTTAATACTGGAATTCACGCGTCGCTAGTCAAGCCAGTCCAACTCAATATATTATCGAATTAAACTGTTCGTTTGCACGCAATCGATGCGGAATTCCTATTTCCCAATTACCACGGTCGATCTTTTTAACTTTGCAACGCGTTCATGGTCTTCGAAATTGTCGCAAAAATACTAGGATTCGATATCCAGCGACACGGTCAATGGACATCGGAATATCGTGCAGCGTTAGACACCGAAATACGTTTCCAAAATTAATTGAACGCTTGTTACCGAGTGTCTGTAACTTTCCGACGAACGCTGAAATTTCACTTTACGTTCTAATACCGTATTGTAACATAAACAACCAATTAGTTCAAACTCCGGCTGCTGAATTTCCTTTGTTCACGATTTTAACAAGCAAAAGATATCGATGTAGATATCAACGATGGTTCTTACAATTCTTCCGTGAAAGTTAACTGCCAATATACCGTAATTACCGCGTTGCCGATGCATGTTAACGTTCGTGGGAGCAGCAGCAAGTTTAAAGAGACCGTTATTGGGAGTCGCCGACAGGATTAAAAGTTCTGACCGGCTCGGATCGTAATTGGTAACATTTAGATTCGCGGAAAGTTCCTGATGGAACCTGGTCGCGAAGTTTGTCCCTTTTTCGAGCGTTGTTTGCAATTTAAACGACACGGTTAATGGGCGCGGGGCACGTGATAAGTCGCGTGTTACGATCGAAAAGTTCGCCGAGTGTCTTGCACGAACCGGGAAACAATGGCGGACGCTGAATTCGTGGCACGAGATCGCGTGCACTTCCGCCGCACCGTTCAAACGATTGTCTATTAATTCGTGCTACCGGTATATTTGTTATTCGTGCCCGGTTTTTGAGACTGGCACGGGAAGATCAATCAAACAGACCCTGACGTTCCGACTTTCTGTTTTTGTGTTTTATCGTCTGCGAACGACTGTACCGTGGATTTGCATGATTTCGTCGTTTGTCAACGGGGAAGTTCAGGGTAAATTCGAAATCGTTTAAAGCAAATTTAGTATCTGGTGATATTTTTCCTGTTATTCATCGACGATATTTTCATTAACTTGAAAAGGTATTCCATAGAATGTGACTGTATGGGATTATCACAAATGTAACATCCTTTTAAAATTACCATGTAGTATTCATGATGCCTCCCCTCGAAGCATAAAGTTGAATAAAAATGACAACAAAGTTCCCATCAATAATTGCAGAATAAAATGACTAATCCCTTCATGGAACATACGATGGATTAACAAATGCCCAGCGTTTTAAATATCCGCCAGCCATTTCATCGAAAATGTAAATAAAATATGCGGCTATTTTCATTAAAAGTTAATCTAGACTTTAACGCAGCCGTAAAATAAATAATCGAACGATAAACCTAAATCAAAACAACATGTACTTCGATAATCACCCTCCAGCCACCAATAATACCATCGTGATCGCTAATTAATGCCGGAGATTCTGATCGTACCAGGAAATCTTCGGAACTCTTGAACAACGCAGGATGGCAGCAAAGTCTTCGAAACTTCAACAAGCGTTTAAACGAACCCAGTTTCATGCATCTCTTTTCCGTAGAGTGCGCATCCTTTCGTCCCTTTTATCCCGTGGAATTATCGAGATTTCAGCGTGCTGGTTATTCTGTAATTCAGCTTCGATCTTCGTCTCCTCCATTCTCTGTCGCGGAGTAACACCTGACTCTATTGATTCGTTTCCCTTCGCCACCCTTTTCTCGATCCATCGATTATGCATACTGCAGAAGAGAGCTTTCTAACCGCCAACGACTTACCTGTTGCAAACTACAGTAGAGTTCGACGGAATTTTCAAGGAAATTTGCGCATGACTATACTTAGGAAAACTAAATAAAACTAAATGTACAGAAATTTGAACACAGACATCACTGATTCATTCCTGCTAATTTGTAGTAAGGTCCTGAAGAGTTTAGTCTTTGTCCATGGGTTACTGTCTATATCACTAATTAGGTTATTTCATAATATATTTGCAATTTAATCATATGTGTTCGTATAGTAAGCGGCAGTGAAAGAGGTCTGACCACATGCTGACTTATTCTACTTACACTTTATTGTTCAAATTTTGTTTTTACATTTGATTCTATTCCGTGCAGATTGTTAATTTAATTATACAGCTGTATAGACGTGTAACATAAATAATAGTGAAAAAGAGGACTGTCTGACTATTGATTTATTCTACTTACAAAGTTACCTAAAGAGTGTTGAACAACAGACAGAACTCGTGTATCAAAATATTGATAAATATTAATGAAATATTGTCGTGAGACATCCTAAAAATGTAGATAATAAATTCAGTATTTATTAAAGGATTAATGGCAGACGGTAGCCGTAAATTCCGAGGTATTATACTTTTCATCGACACGAGGAGCTTGCAACGCAAGCAACACGCCGTTAACGATCGCCCAACGACGTGGCCAGAGTCCATGGTAAATAGACATATATGATACGGCCCCTGTAAACAATAATTTAGCATAATCGTCCGGACTAAACGTTACGGCGGCCCAATAACCGCGAACGTGGCAATCGCAAACAGTGTCGCGGAAACCGCCGTACTTTACTCTCGTAATCCAGCAGCAAACACAGCATAATACAGACATACGTGGCAACGACCCCTCGAAACTGCACTTAATGCCCTTTACCTTCCCTGTTTCGGGCTCGGGATCCTTGCAGATTAAACGTCGCGATCTTGCCACCCCCTTTGGCAACCGTTCAGATTACTTTTGCTGGCTACGGAATCGTTTGCGAAAAAGTAGTGCAACTTCGCGGTGCAATCTTGTGAACATTATATATTGTTGCTCTGCAAAGTCATAACCCAAGAATTACAGTGGCGATGTACTGCGTGATATTACGCTCTGCGATATATCGAGTGGAGTAGCGGGTAATTACCACTTGTAAAATTATGATATCTCACTTCTTGATATTTCAGTGGAATTACAACGAGCTGAATTATGAACATGTGGAATTACAACGCGTCGAAGTAGCAATGCGTGAAATTGCGACGCGTGGAAATATAGAACGTAGCAACAGAATGCGTGGAGTTATAATGCATAGAAGTACCAATGCGTAGAATTACAATGCGTGGAGTTATAGAGCGTGAAAGTACAACGCGTGGAATTCTAGAACGTTGTAGTACAACGCGTGGAATTACAACGTATCGAAATTCCAATGCGTAGAATTGCAAGCCTTGAAATTGCTATGCGTGGAATTATGGAACGTGGAAGTACCTCGGGCGGAATTATTGAACATGGAATTACGACGCATAGGGTTATAACGTGTGACAATATAAAGCGTGATAGCACCAAGAGACACAAAAAGTCCCAAAGGAAAATTTTCTGCATCTTCCCGCAAATTTAAACCAAAATTAATATCAATTGTTATTAGAATCGCGATATAATCCTTGTTAATCGCTGAATGAAGCCCAATACGACGCTTAAACATCATAAATCCGCGGAGTGGCCGTAGCAGAATCAATGTCGGTGTCCATTAATGCGTGTGCATTAGCCAATAAATAACGGAGCGTAGTTAAAACTTCGCAATCGCATTAACGTGTTACGGGGCAAGGTTAATTTCATCGGCCAAACTCGAGCAATTACAAGCCCTTTTGATATTTTGTGGATAATAGTCAGCTACACAATGCTGTTCACCCTGTACGTGTGCCACATGTACACAGGCGCAAACACGTTTCGAATACCGACGATATCGATTTCGTATTTATTATCGCGACAGCGATAACGTAGTTTATCATAATTTACGGCAAATAGGCCAGACCCACGCCATCACACGTCGTAATTCAGCCTTGACTGACGCTAACTCCATGGGATTATCCTTTCGCCCACCTGGATTCACCTCGTCACGGTTTCCATCCGTTATGGACCTTGCGATTTAAGCGTTTTTCACGTCACGTAATTGACGAAGCTTGTGTTTGTGCCCTAGTTAACCGAAAATAAGGATGACGGATAAGCCTGTGGTAAACTACACGTTTGGGGTTTTTATGACGGTTGTTTCGAATAATTGCGTCTGCTTGCTGGTTTTCTGTCAGTTCACTTAATCCTTAATGAGTCGAAATATTTGGCAATATACAGAAATTGAGAAATTAAGTTACGGTCCAGTATTCAATTTCATGTTTGACGCTTCTGAGGCGGCATACGTTGAGATATACTACTGAAAATATTGACCGCATCACTGAAAAGTTATCAAACATCAAAGTTTCATAACTTCGTTACAAATAGACCAAAACTACTGAAATATGAAGCAAATTTAAGGTTGATCCTTCAACTTTCTTATATCCACGACGAATTCTACGTGAATCATTTCCTCAAGGAACAGAAATCAGTCTTAAAGGTTAACCACTCAAACTTAATGTTGAATCAACAGCACACAAATAATTTTTGTAATTCTAATATATACTATTCAATTATAAAAGTAGAATATTCAAGCTTTAATTCAATTTCTGTTACAACAGTTGTGGATCTGAATGAAGTTATTGGTGTAACGTCCCAACGATGTAATCAATTTTTTTATCACAGAATTTTATTTACAGTGTTACATGAATGTAAAAATAAAAGTGATATGGAGGTGAATTGATATGAAAACAACACTGAAATTATTGGCCCGATTATTATCCTTGTTTGTCTCGTCGATCATGGATTAAATGAGAGGTCAATGCAAACACATCGGGACGAGCGGTTTGTGTAATGTCTAAATAAAATTAGCATTTAAACGGACTAGATCGGACGAACCTATCCGGGACAGTGGTTTGCGAACAAAGAGATAACGAAATTTCGATTTCGGGAAATCCGACTATCTTTCATATAGATTCTGGAATCAACCGATCGGATTTGCTTTTGAAATTGCTTTTTATCGCGTCACGTGTGTCCCGTTTTATTTTATAGATCGCTGTTCTATTGTAGATAGCTTTTAATCTTGCTGTGAGCGAGTCATAAAGGAAAGTGTACCCGATTACGAGCAAAAATATCGATTTCAACTGATATATCGGATTATCAATGAATAAAAAACACGGATCAAACTCATTTCCAAAATACAGAAAATATAAAAAAATTGCAGAAACGTTTCAAGTTGCCATCAATTCTTGTTACGAACTTCTGAAATCCATTAATCATCCTATATTTTTCACAAAAGAGTATTTCCGTCCACCGTAAGCGTGGACGTCATCAACAATCGAACACGTTCGCAAACGTCAAAAAGGTTCCAGAAAAAAAGCAAACAAGATCCACGATATCCTTTAAATCTCGCGCTTGTCCTTCGAGGTTCGATTTCGTAGACAGAGAGGCGAATAAATAAAAAAAATTCAACGACCCTCAGCACAGCCACTCGAGTTTCGATCGAACGTGACATATTTACTTCCGTTCCGGTTTTTGCCGGAAACTGAGACCGTACCACGGTGGCAAACTTCCCGAGTAAATTTCAATCCGTGATTCTTGTCCCTCTTCTTCTTCTGTGTCTATGATTTCCAGGCAAATAGAGGAGTTTCGATACTCTACGACTTTCCACTTCTAGAAAGTCGTCCGTTGTGTCCAACGCACACACACATACACCCACAGTATGTTACTGCTTGCCCTGGAAACGATTTAAGCGAGTACTTCTTTCGACTTCCGGTTGCCAGACTTCGCCTCTTTTCCACGCGAGAGAGGAGGAGCAAAAATAAAAAGGAGAACAGTAAACCGTCTGTCTAAGAATCGTTCACGTGTGACCGTAAGTAAGTTTATCGTTGCTCGTAGCAGGAATAAAAGTACAGCCGGTGATTTCTCGACACGGCACGAGGGGAATTACTGTCAACTTCCGTCTCTCGACGATGTGCCCCGGCCGGGTTAGAGGGAGGAAGCTCGATTAACCGCGAGGGAATCGGCCACGAAATAGGATTTCGCGACGAATCGAGCGGAAAACACTGGACGGACAGGTGTTCCTGGATATGTTTTCTATGTTTTTTATTTCTGCGCCGGTAAACGTTCGCGTAGATCGATTTCGAACGTTTCCTCTGGTGAATAGGCTACTCTGAATTGCTGAACGGTAGTCACTGAAGTTGTTAATTGAGAATTGAATTCGTCCTTTTTTAATTAATCTCCCTTAAGCCTGCTTTAAACATGTATTCAGAGGCTGCTTTAGTAATGCTTGAATAGAGATTGCACACACATTAATGACTTTTTCATCGACTAGTTAGAGTTACAGTGGATCTTACATTTTGAACAAGTGCACTTATAAATGTAGTCTTAAGTGGCACTACGTATTGGTATAAATAATGTCGGTGACAGAAAGAAAGCGAAGAGGAACGAAATACGGTGTACCATTGAAATAAAATGGATAAAAAATCCATGAAATCATGCAGAAAATCGACTTCGAAAGAACCGCAGGAAGACAGTATATTCAAAGCACATAATAGGCCACATACGAACAGTGTCTGACAGAAAGGGGATCTCGTGCATTTTAAGAACAGGAGTTCCCTCTGTTCTCGATCGTAATCCTCGCATAAATCGACCTATCCATCCAAGTCCTAACAATACAACGAAACTTGGTCCGAACAGGATGCGCGTCGTCGATACGGTTTCGAGGGGATCTTTGTGTTGTCGTCGTAAAAAAGAAAGGACGGAAGAAAGAGAAGGAAGAATAAGAAGAAGAAGGGGTGTCTGCGAGCGAGAAATTCGCTCGAACGAGTTTCGAGGTATAACCTTGACAAAAGCCTTATTCCGGGATCCGCCGGTTCTTTCTCTTTGAGAGAAGAGCAACAAAAAAGGCTTCGGATCAACGAAGAGAAGAGCATCCCTGCAGATGTCTGAGTCTACCCTAACCTTTGTACCGAGTACAGAGCAATCTACCACACAATCTTTGCTCGAATGTCCCTCTCTCCATTTCCATTATTGGGAACGAGTTCGACGGCATATACAACCTTGTATTAAGACACTTTTAACTTTTAGTGATCGTACGCATCGAATGGCAACGCGTGGTTACACGTTTCGACCAGCTGAAATTCTCAATGCATCGGATTACAGCACGTGGTAGGTCGACGTATCGAATTACGTCGCGTGGTGATGCAATGCATCGAATTGCAATACTTGGTGATCCAACGTGTATTGAATTACAGTGCGTAGTGATACAATGTATCGAGTTACAGCACGTGGTGATTCTTAGCGCATCGAATTACAACTCGTGGTGATGCAACGTATTGAATTACAACTCGTGGTGATTCCCGACGTATCGAATTACAACTCATGATGCAACCTATCGGATTACCGAATTCAACCTATCGAATTCTATGCAGAGATGAAGTCCGTAAATAAATTTCTCGTCTCAATTTCGCATTATCTTATCTCGTAAAGTTTCTACTATATAGCAGAATACTAATATCTAGTAAATATCGGAGAAAATCCTACTGTATTCATTAGCTATCCGCCGAGATTGTCCATAGTGAACAAGCTAAACGAAGCTGAAACTGGCTTTCACCTGCATCGCATAAACATCCCCTAAACTGGCGTAAAAATTCAGTTCGTTCCAACAATACCGTTGAACGATCCCTCGATACCTGTTATCACAAAGGCAATTTGTAATTCTCCGGTCGTAAATCAAGCGAGTGCGGGCTTTTCACACCATTTCGTTTAACGCCGCCACGCGTGCACGTGTCGCACATTGTTAAACGAGGTCTGCCCGATTACAGATAGAACGAGCGTTTTATCATTAGTGCACAGTATCCGCAACTATCAGTACAATTTATCATAAATTGAAACGAGTATAGACTCTTCGAAAGTATAATAATCAGATGAAAAAGATTAATGGCACATCTATGCGCGGCTATTAAGTCAATTTCGATTGCTATAATGACTAACCGTTATCGATCTCTTTTTCGACGTTCAATTAAATTGTGCGACGCGTTATAGTTCTCGATATTGTTCGAGGAACTCATGTATTTCCGTGACAGAAGCACGAAAAATGCAATATTGTTTCGGCTGGCCTCCACTTTTTCCGCGTGCCTCGCTTATGGCAGATTGAAAAAGCGCGTCGCTCGTGATATACGTATCGAAAGGGGTGGGCTCGCTTTTCAAAATAAACAATCGAGCAAACACACAGAGCGGTTCACAAGGGCCACGGAGTCGCGTGAAATCGCGAAAAGTTGCCTCGACAGACTGATTCGACGGGCACGGAAATTATTTCCCGACCATTTTCCCTGCCTCGAATCCGCTCGCGCTTTCATCGGTGCGGATGACACGCGTCACGAAGGCACATCTACCTCGTTGGAACTCGAATATTCCAAATCCAAACTATCTCTGTAGCTGAACTTTGCTTCACATCCATCGTACATCCACCGGCTGTGATAACGAATTGTCCGATTTTAACGGTGGCAGCGTTTTAATAGGCTAATTTTGTTCGGATGCTTAACCTGATTGGACGCAGTAGAACACACCGTGAATAGTCAGACACCGGGTATTTAAGGTCATCACGAATTTCTAATGTTTAATCGAACAGCTAATAGTTCTCATTTCCCAACTTCTCTAAGTTTCCAATTTTCTCACCCCCTTTCAGAAAACGAAAGATCGATGATGAAAACTTGTATTATAAATCGAGAATTTCCCAATTTCATCGAAACACGTATTTTCGATCGTTAAATTCGATTCGGCAAGGGGTAGGTTTTCCTCTGGTTTTTTGTTTTCTTTTTTGCTGTTCACTCAAAGAGCAATTAAAATCACCTGATTGTAGGTGAAACGGCACGCGTTCGAATTCCGTGGTGAATCGGATTTGATTCAGCTGGCAATCAGCACGCAGTGATTGCTAATTCGGGCTTGGAAACGGGCATTCCACTCGTTTCGGCCGCTACTTTTTGATCGTTCGTTTAATTAACGAGGAAAAAATAGCCGACGTTTCGACGCTTATGCGGCATAGGATTATGCATACCGGTCCGATTTCACCCTCGCAAATGGACCATTTCCAATTTCGAGGTTTCCTCGTTTTTTCCCAAGCGAAGCAATCGTTCGCCGTGAATATTCATTTTTGATTTCAATTTTATATTTAAAGAGGTAGGAAAGGCGTGGCACTATTTGTTGCAGTTCATGATCGTACATAAAATCACCATATTATGTACGAAATCCTCGTCTCTCTTTCTGTTTTCATAGTTTTAATAGAATTCCTGTTCCACCGTGAATTATACGTTTTTCGACGATAAATCGATCGCTTATCTGACCATTTCGAGCCAGGACAAAAATTACGGGCCGTTGAGAGGATTATTCGAAAATGTGGATTCGATGGGTCGCAAAATATCAGATGTAAGGTTTAGCCGCGTCCGATTCAATTCAACGCGTTATCCTGTAATCGGGTTTTAACCTGTGTCGATTGTATTTTACAGAGATTCGTAAAAAAACAATCCAGAGGGAACTGCATCGATTTTTCTATTCAGACTTCAAATTCAAATGGCACGATTTTTTTTATCGGAAATCTAATGCATATGTTTTGTGAGGATAATTTTTATTTCGCGATTTGTCGATAACGTGGAACATGTACTATTCATAGAAAGATGACGATGTCACGGAGGTTGGGTTAGGTTAAGTGTAACAGGTTGCAAATAATTTACAGAAATTAATGAATGCACTTAGCGTGACGTATGCATTCTCGAGCAAAGACGTCTCTCTCAATCTTCTGCTCAAAATGCCATCGTGGACTTCATCGATATTCCATTTGCGACGTTCAGTGTCACGTTCATCGAGGCAGACGGTCCAGGAGGAAGCCGAGGACGATCAGCATCCGGTTCGTTGGCACGATCGTGCCGCCACGGAAACACCATATTCGAAGACGGTCCTTTACGACCAAGTCGTCCAATTTTCCTATAATCCCTGGCAGTACGTTCCTCAGGGACTCGCTCGGTGGGTTGCTGGTCCACGTTGAAAACGAAACTCAACTCTCTCTATCGTCTTTGCCCGCCGGTTTACCGGAATCCCCGGGATTCGGTAATAATACATGAAGAGAAGGCAGCAGAGAAAGATAGGGCGAAGACGCGGCAGAACGAATTGAAATTTTGATCATCCCGCCATCTGTATTCCCGATGCGGGCTTAATGTAAAATGGCTATCTCTAGACAATGGAGATTCTTTCGCCATGCGATGTTTGGAAAATTGAACAACTTTACAGACTGTATAATCTTTTGTATATCGAGAACGACTTCGTTTCCTCGACCTACTCAGATTTCGTATCCGACCCTCCGAATTTCGAGAACACGTGAAATGGAACTGGGACGTCGTATGAATGTCGCAATCGATGCAGGAATCAATGAAACATGGGATAATAAAAATACAGGAACAAATAGAGACGTTACAGGATGTATATCAATCGGAGGGTTTTGGAACGTGACTCTTTGACAGGATTTCGTAACAGTGTCGTAAAATAACGTGTACAGCATATCGATTTACAGCTTGAAGTTCGAAGAAAGTGACTGCATTCAGCACGAACGTTCTTCGGTGAAATTGTCCACATGGGATTCGTGCGACTTTAAATGCATCCGCCGAGAGCGTGTGTACCAGAAGAGAACGGAATTTATAAATTTAGAAGAAATTTAGAATGTAGAGAGAGAATTCAGAATTCAAAAGTTGGAATTCTGTACTGATGTTGAGCATAAACTGAATTTTTTAATTAAAAAGTTTATTCCGATTTTTGCGTTTAGAGCACGTGGTGAACTTCGACGCGTCGAATTACAATGCGTGGTGATGCAACGTATCGAATTACAGCACGTGGTGATTCTTAACGTATCGAATTACAACGAAAGAGAACTAGCTAGAACCTAGCAATTTAGAATGTATAGAGAGAATTCAGAATTCAAAAGTCGTTTCTGTACCAGTGTCAAGCATAAAACGTTTAGAGTATAAACTGAATTTTTCAAAGAAATATTTATTCCAATTCTTGCGTTTCGACTTTTGTATTTCAGAAGACAGTACCAAAACTGAAGATATCGCTCAGGTACCTGCCAGTTTAAAAAATGAAACTGTAAGAGCATACATGCGAGATATGAAATATATGAAAAATAGCAGAGTAAAAAATTGTGAAAGCGAGAAGAAGCACTGTGGGCGATCGCGGGTAAGATTTAAGAAGGCCGCTTACAGAGCACCCCTATTTCACCCCCGTGTGCATTTTGTCGATCGTTAAAGCCCCGATTGTAGATCGTCGCGCCGAAAACGCGAATCGCATTACCGCATATCAATTCTCGACGTTATACGTCGTGTAAGTGTGCACGCACACGTTCGCGACGGGTATCTTGTGCGCGTGTGTGCAGAACGGGTCGAGGCGCAGGGGCGGTGTGCTCTCGGGGTGTATCGACAAAGCGAAATTTACGTCGCTCGAGGCGAGGACCTCACTGAAATATCATCGGTTCGTTTCAACCTCGCTTTTGCATATTCATGCGTGGCCAGAGAGACGGGAACCGAGAAACCAGAGGGAAAAAGAGAACGAGAGCCAGCAGAGGAGAGTGAGAAACGCGGGAAAGATGTACGAAGACAGAAAAAGCAGTTAGAAATCATGGAAATTCGACAGAAACGGATATGGAAGGTGGAACGAGAGGTTGAGGGATATTGGTGGAAGATGAAAACGGATCGAGAGAAATATAGAGACTGAGAGCTTGCGCCGTGTTAATGAAAGGTTTCTGGATTTATTGTGCGGATAGTAATAACATGTGGCGATAAAATGTCTGGAAATGTGCAGTAGAACGAAGAATTGCGGCGCGTTAAATTACAATGCGAGAAGTTACAACGCGTGGAATTATGACATATGGAAATATAGGACGTAGAATTACAGCGCGTGGAGTTACAACATATATGGAATTACAGTATGTGGAATTCCAGCGCGTAGAGTTACAACATATGGAATTACAGCGCGTGGAATTATAACGTGTAGAGTTACAACACATGGAAATACAGCGCGTGAAGCTACAGCGCGTGGAGTTAGAGTGCGTGGAGCAACAGCATGCGAAGTTAAAGCGCGTGGCGTTACAAAGCGTGATGTTATAGCGCGACCACAGAATACATAGAGCTACAACTCGTTGCAACATACCATCTAGCGAATTTCTATGAATTGCGTTTTTTCTGCACGGAAACGATAAAATTTCCAAAGAGAATACCCGAATATGTACAATGGAAGGTAAAAGGTACGCGACCAGCGCAGATAGAATTGTCACGAATTTGTTAAGCAACAAACAACTTCAATCTGAACTGGAAAGTGGAATATCGACTCAATATTGTTCGCGAAACAACAAAGCCTCGAATTATTTGGCACAAATGGCTTTTGTCTTGGTGCAGCACGTCACGTAGGGAAACAGAAGCATCGGGGTGCGACCGGTATCACGTAATATCTTCGTGTACGTGGTCGTATCTCTAAACTCGCGGCCGAAATTACTTGTTATTGTACGTCTTCTTGCCGCAGGAAACGCGCGGACGAGCGTGATCCAGCTACGCGATTAGTTGAACCTCGATACTTACAAGCCATATCTGGTTTTGCAGTTTCCGTTGTTCGATTTCGAGCTTTCTCGAATTCCGAGATACCATCCGACAGTAATTTGATTTCTATTTGCATTTTATTTAGGTGTTCCGTGACTTTACAAATTAAATAGATGGATATTCGAAACAGCAACATCGTTGTATTGATTAAACTTGCTACCAGTTCTAGACGAATTGATTAAGCTTATGATTGCATCGGCTTGAACCGATTAAGCTTACAATTGGTCCAACTTAGATTGATTAAGCTTAAACTGATTAAGCTTACAATTGGTTCAAGTAAGATTAATTAAGCCTGTGATCCATCCTTGTATCGATTGAACTTGGATTCAAAATTGAATTAGCTTGTAATCCAAGTCGAACTAATATTTTCTTAATCAGTATTTTAAGAGCTCATTCATAAATGACCTACGTATTTTAATCGCGTAGCCTAAAATCATTTGAAAACATCTGAAACATGTTCACAACAGGAACGAATAAGTCCGTGAAAAATTGACACAGTTTCTCGAACGCGAAGTACAAAAGGTGACTCATTAAACGGAAGTACTCCAGAGAATTTCTGCTTAATATCTCGTACCTTTCGAGCATGGTTTGGAAGAAGGTTGAAAGGTCGTTCAGTGTCGTTAAAAAATTAGTATTCATTTTTTAGAACGTTCCGTGACGCGGAACAGAGTAAAGGCTTAATTAACGTTTCGTTGCCAGAAAGATTGGCCTCCCGGTTTCGTTTGAGGACAGAATAGAATTTAATTTTGCAAAATACAATCACAGAATACTATCCGGGCGAAATATTGAAAAATTGAGAGACAAAGGCTGGAAGAATCAAATCGATCAACCAACAACAGACAGGAATTTGAACGACGGAAATGATGAAACCGGAAACTAAAACGGCAATTATAGCCGGGAGAATGCATCGTTCCCGAAAAAAAATATTCCATCGGCGTAAACGTGTGTTTGATGTCCAGCTAAATTCGCGTTTACGTTCATGAATATTTCATCTGTACTTTTTGAATATTTATCGAACCATGTTCTAGGGGCTTTTTTCTTTGGGCCATATCAATTTGTATCCACGAGCTCGATGGCCTGGATATATTTCCGCTGGGTAGAAGTGCGGGCCTCGATAGTTAATAAAACATATTCAACAACGAAACACAACGCTGCGAACGATGGAAAATCAATAACAAATATCAGAGGAAGTTTCTTTGACAATAATACCTTGCACGTGTAAATCACGGTTTATGTTACTTAATAAAACTGAATCGAATTTCGAGGACTTTCAATTGATTTCGAAGCGCAATACGCGTAATTGTGACACGACGGTAACATGTAGAATAACCATATGTTCTGATACAATACATGCAATTTCAATACGTAGAAACACGACGCGAATACAGCGTGTAGAATTGGAGACAGAATTGCAATGGCCATATAGCGATACAATGTAACCATGCAAAGTATAACCTTTTACTCGAAATTTTTGTGAAATGAAAGTAACCCCTATCAGTGACCAAGAAGCAAGTGACCTAATCCATAAATTTAAATAAGGTTACACCGGAAATTCGTCCGAAATTTCAGGTTGGAAAATGCTGGAATTGCGATCGGATTCGAAAAAAATATTTTTTCTCTAATCCGGTCCCGCCTCTGTTTCCGCGGACTGTTCCTCCCCTTTTTCGCCTCTGTTCTCATTCATGAATATGGAAAATTAGACCTTTCGGCGACGGGATCCTCTCTGTTTTTTCTCTTCCTCTTTCCGCCGCGTACGCAGCAGCTCGCAAATTGATTTCGCGCAAGCGGTGCCACACTGCTGTTGATTCAAAGGGAAAAGGGATTGCTTTTCCGACTGCTTCTCGATGAAAATTGAAATTCACAAAGCGACGAAGAATGGATTTGCGATGACAGCACCCGGTATATATTCTTTATTTCAACTTAAAGCGAACCTACACAAGTC
This sequence comes from Megachile willughbiella, assembly GCA_945859595.2. Classification (NCBI taxonomy): domain Eukaryota; kingdom Metazoa; phylum Arthropoda; class Insecta; order Hymenoptera; family Megachilidae; genus Megachile; species Megachile willughbiella. Next base: position 10,824,352 of record OX243807.1, read on the forward strand.
TTCTGATTTATTATTCAAATTTGTTCGATCGCAAAATTATAGGAACCGAATCGAGGTCGTGAAATCTTGCATATTCGAAATAAACGAAAAATGGGACCAGTTGGTAGAAGTGCTCGAACAACTGATCGAGATCATTTTCTACTCACCCAGTTCTGACGAAGTTGGCGAAGTACTGTACGATGCTCTCCGAAAGTGCCACTTCAGATCTGGTATAGTTTCTTGGGAAGTGGCCGAAACCATCCACCAATGGCGCACCGAAAACGAATGGCAACTCTTCGCCGTGAACGGAGCCCATCTTCTGAAATCAGACAATGCACGAATTGATCAGTTTCCGTTTCAAATCACATATTCGATTCCTTTCGAAACAGAAAAGAGGCGAGAGAGTGCATGTTCATTCGCTTTGTAAACAGATAATACAAATTGTCAAAAAACACTTTGACAATTATCTATGTCACCATATTCTTTCAACACCGTATGGTTTTGAAAATAAACAGTTCAAGAATACATCGTTTAAAAGCTTGATTCGTGCGTAATTATCCCGTAGTAACCCACGAAGTGGTTAAACGTCCTACCGTGAGGGAAATTAACGAAACGCTCGGATAACATCGAGGATTTGATCGCCTCGATCACGATGGACACGTCAGCTGTGGGTAATTCAATTTCTTCGGGATTCGAGCCCTTTCGACTGGAATTACCGCGTTCACCCAGCTATACCGCGTCGTTACAAGATGAAACATCGAGTCATGTAACATCACAGAGAGAAACGACACGTACGGTGTTTCAAGTTTCACCTCGTGTTAGAGTAGCCTCGGGAGGAATTTCGGTTTGTACCGCACGTACAGAATCGAAGCGTGTAACCGTAGATGTACCGCAGGTTAGAGATCTCTGATCACTGACAGGCGATAGGGTGCAAGTGTCATGGTAGATTAAACGATTAATGGTGGAAGTTTACCCAGATTATTGAGGTTTAGACATTGAGAATTCAGACGAATTCAAAACAATTCTGAAATGAAACTTTTTCTGTATGTAAAAAATAGTTATTATACTACATTCATGCAATCCTGTTGTTAACTGAACAATTTTCTGGACGAATACATGTTAAATTCCCCAAATATATGTTCTGAAACTTTTAAAAAATTGCGATAGTACAGCTAACAAATGTAGTTTTGCAAAGTTTCAGTTCATTGAAAATGTTGCGGTATTTAACAGTGTATTCATACCGATACCGAATTGCAGATGATTCGGTTCCCACGGAATATTTTTATTAAAAAAATTTGTAATAACCGATCCCATCAACCATCGCGGAGAAACATTTTTATTTTCTCCGGAAATCCTCTTTAAAGCTCGCATTAACAGAATCCTGCTTTGTGAATTTTTACCCGCGATTCGAATCGATTTATTTCCGTCTCGACGAACACCAATTACGAGTTCTTCGTTTATTGGATAACCTCTTTGCTATCAGACGTACACGTTTCACTCATTTCCTCCGAAAACAGCCGAGGAAAAAAGAATACGAACGCTTGTTTAAACAATGCTTCCGCTGTGGTTACAGTAAATTGTTTCATGAATAATCGAACGTATCCTGTTAAAAAAATACTTTTTGTATAAATAAATTTGTCGTCGGTTTCCAATCCTTTTTGCAAAGCGGATTATTCCGCGAGATTTGGATTTGCAGTTTGTGGGAGACCAGGGAAGTGTCAAAGGTTCGTAGAGTCCTTTGCAAGAATTACAACCGACTATTTCCTTTCGTTCGTTCAAAATAGGACGTGGATTTATTACTTTCACAACCGTAAACCCATAGTTGGTATAAGTGGCTTAACCGATCATGCAGCCGCAACGATGAAGCGTATCTACTTAAAATTTATACATCTTCCTAATATTTTTACCATCATAAATGATTTATAACAAAGCTTTTATGAACTCGAACAGGGGTCATAGTCACAAAAGAAGAAGTACAAAACACCGGGTTCTTGCAGCGAGGAATTGATTTCCATTAAAAGTGCGGCGAGAAACAGATTAAATTTCGTTTTCCCTGGAAAATTACTTTTTCTCGCGAATCCGCTCATCTTTTCGCGGCGAACCAGTCACCTGGTGTCTGTCGAGAAGCAGTTCTTACTTGAAAATTCTGAGAAGTTATAGTTTCTGTTTTCTGAAAACTGTTTTCGCGGAACTTTTTCGTCGGACGGAATCGGTTTCAAACAGCGAATTCATCCTTTCTGACCGCGAGTTCCCAGATACGATTTTCTGATTGCGAAGTAAATAAGCGACCAGGAAGAAATTACTTCACACTATTAAGGGCTGACCGAGAAAAAACTTAGCGTAGTTTTTGTTCTTGGCCTGGTTGCAGTCGCACGAAAGTTCCGCGCCGAGGGGGAAAAAGTTTCTTATGCCACGGTTTACGATCTGCCGTCTTTTTTCGTGAGATTACAGGCGTAAACAAACGAGAACGTACGTACGTATCCGTCTAGCGGGCCACAAAGTCGCGAAACTAGTGCACGGATTGCGAGGAACAGGGAAATATATAGTCTCGCTACGAATTCTCTAGAAATTTGTTGCCAGCGGCAGGAGGTTCAAATTCTTAATAAAAAACATCTTAGGCAAAAATTGAAAATTATTATCACGCCTTTTTTAATATTTACAGAAATAATATCAGTCAAAAAATCCGTCAATATTACAATATTGACAATACATAAATATTTACCTCTAATAATACCGACATATTCATTGTTGATACATCAAATATTGACGATATCAATTGAAGCATCTATAATACTAGATGTGTAAACATCGTTACACGGATTCAGTGAATTCAACATGTACTACAGTGGCAGACTTCGTTAAAAAACAACAGGCAAGGAAAAGAGGAATTTCGTCGACAGGACGATAACAATAATACGAGACGCATGTACAAAGTCGTCTTGGCCCTAATTTCTTATACTTTTGACGATTTAAATGCATACAACGCGATAAGATCAACGGTTCCACAAGATTGTTGAAAGTTGAAATCAAGGAAATTGTTCCAAGGAACAAGATCAGAGCCGCGATACATTCGGATCCACGGATTACTTTAACGAAGTCCTGCATCTATAAGAGGATCCTGATTAAACTCGAGATCCGCGATAGAACATCGAGCTACCAAAAAAAAAAGGACGAAGAAAAAAGATAAGGATCTTTTTAAGCTTCTATAGTGAATGGATCGAAGAGCAAAGAGTAAAATAGGTCGAGAAGAGGAGCTTAAGTAAATAAGAGTAGACAAGTAAAGACCAACGGTAATGAGCTTAATAAAATAACGAGTAGAAACGAGGAGACCTTGCTTCCATTTTATTTTGCCTCCTTTTTTTGAAAAAAAGAACTACTACGAGAGGATGTTCCACTTCAGCGACTCGTTGCGACGCCTTTGCTTAATAATTTAAATTCATTCAGCAGCTACGCGGATTCTTTGTTCTTAAAATGCAGTTATCGAAATAATTCACTGCCACAGTTCAACCCTACGAATTTAATATGTCATGTATTATTTATTGCAACACGTATAATGTGTTGAATTACGTGGCAATTCAGTGCATCGAATTTTAACGCGTAATGATCCAACACAACTCATGATGATTCTCGACGCATCAAATTACAATGGGTGATTCAACGTATTGAATATCAGTGCACAGATCTCAGGTATCGAATTACAATTCGTAATCCAACGTTTTCAACACGTGGCGATTTGACGTATCGAATTACGACACGTATCGGAAGCATCGAGTTACAAAGTTGATCCGTGTCAAATTTGAACGAGTTATTTAACGTATCTAATTTCAGCACGTAACAATCCAGCATGATTCAACGTGTCGTATTACAACACTTGGCAATCCAACGGTTAGCACGTTACTCGACTCGATGCAACGTCCCCAAGTTCCAATCGGGAAAATTACGTCCGTTTAATAATTTGTTTTCCCGATACGTCGTCACGTTTCAGGTCGTCACCGGTGCAGACAATTTCCCGTCGCTCCCGTGTTTCGCGACTCGTACAGGAGCCCCAGCTCGGAAGGAAGGGTTAGAAAGGGTTGAACGAGACGCGCGGAATTCTCGAGTGAAAGTTACATCGTAATGGTCCAAGTTCGTCGACACCCAAGGAACGTTTCGCGAATATTATGCGACGGGAATGAAGAGAAGCTCCGGGGGTATATCGTGACGCTTTCGTAACGAGGTCGAGTTTAATGAAGGGGAAGCAACGACCGCGACGACGCTCTTGACGCCGTGGAAACGCGAATTTTGTATGCCATTTTCAGCCTATTCCTCTGCTTGTAACCCCCTTCCTCTCTCTTTCGCATATTTGACCTTTACTTTTTTAACATTTACAAAGCATCGGGAGTTTTTGTACGGTGAACTTGACCTCAGGGCGAACACTTACAATTACGTTCCTTTTTATTTGATTCTTTTCGTTATGGGAAAATTACATGGTAGTCTAAATGAAAATATGTTTGCAAAGTTACAAATACTTTTGATAGTACTTCGGTGGATAAGATGCTGACTTCATAAGTGGATTCTAGTGACTACTAGTAAAATGACAAGACAACCACACTTGTATGACAGACTACAATTCAAATATATCAGAATAAATCTATAGGACGATGATTTGAGTTGTTCAGATTTTTGATACAATTCTAGAAAATGGGTTCCAGAGTTGTCGAATGAATGTAATGCTGAAGAGAATTAATTTGTACAATAGTGTACAGAAATCAAGCAAAATCCTCGACGATTTTTCTCCATCTTCAGCATTGTAAGTACTTCTCTGTTTCAATTGAAACCTCATCATCCTGGGAACAAGTGAATCGAGAACGCCGCGAAATTGCATGTCGAGCCAGCGAAAACCGCGTCGCGAACCTTAGCGCAAATTCCTGGTGGCACTCGTTCGCGACGATGCGAGAGCACGATAAGTACGCTCGTTGTTTAATTGTCGCCAGGAAAGTTAAGCTGTAAGCTAGCGAATTCGTACCCCGCCACCTACACTTAATACCAGCAATACGAGCCAAAAGGAGCTTTCTAGCGATTCACGTCGTCTTTCCTGCACTCCGGCAAGTTCCAGCAACTGCGAAATAGCAAGAACGATCTGTACAGTCGCTCGTTCTGGTCGACAATGTAACGTCTGTTCGACTTTTCGACGTGTTATTAACCGAAACTGTGCTTTTAATTAAATTGCGCGTCAAAGGATTAATATTTTAACGAACACAAGGTATTTACGTGCACGCCGAAAAGTTGCACAACGGTTTTAACTGTAAACATTTCATTGAAATTTAGTTGTTGTGTTTCACAAAGAAATTATGTTGCTCGTTTGATGTTTGTTATTACATCTGAACGAGCAATATTTTATCAAAATAATTTCGGTCATTTGAAATAAACAGTCAATTGAATCCGCAAGCTCGAATGGTCTTCGAAAACGGGGCCTTTCATTCGTTTTCGATCTTTCCGAAGAATGGTTTAGCCCACGTTGAAAGATCTACAAGATTGGGTTATTGATCGACATAGGCAATGAATAACCACTAGCGATTCAATAGATGAATATTAATTACAGGAATAAATGGGTCATTCGATGGATAGTGGAATTTGCTCATGTTAATGAATATATTAATGAGCTCGTCGCAAATGTACGGTTCGTTATTTGTTTGTGACGGTAAGTTCACAGAACAAACGCATACACGGGAATAATTCAATCCTTTGTGGATTTTCATTCCTTTCTAAAGTGTATTTCGAGCAGGTTTGAATTCAGTTGAACGGGATTGTTTGTTCCTGCAATGAACGTATTGAAAATTGTACATTTTTTAATGCAGGCTCTGCAGCTTACAATGAATTATGGACTTGGTACAATGATAAAGCATTACGGTACAGATTCTTTCAGTGATTAGACTTAATTCTGAGGATTCGTCGTTACACGATGAAAACAAAACGATACGAAGCGTTAGAACGAGATAATGAGCTCTTGATTGATCGAGAGAGTGAAAAAAGTGGGTAATACGGGTGACTGATCGATCGATTGAATTCCCCGAGTTAACAAGTGATTTATTGTCTCGAGTGAAAGACTCATCTACAGGCAGACAAATTACTACTAAATCAAACGGGAGAATCGTTCATCGAACGAGCGATAATTCGACTAGAAAATATTTGAAAAGTCTCGTAAAAATACTCATGTTGAATCGGAAAATTTCTGAACAAGATTTCAAATACATTCCGTCGTGAACAGATTGTACACTGAATACTCTAAATTAATTAAAAGTAAATGAAATATAAACAATTGGAGTTGTACGAAGAATGTAGCTGTTCATATAATTGGACAAAAATTTTTACGGAAATGAAGCAGCCAGAAACAGCGTTGTGGCTGTATCGAAACGGAGGTAAAAGTTCACACAATGGACGTCGGAGGTTAAAGCAATCCTTGGTTTTCTGTTTTATTTTGTTATTATTTCACCGTGTCGGATACCAGAGCTTTTCTCCAACCCTTAACCGTGTTAGGTCAGTAAACACGACCGTTTTATCGGCCAATGGAACCCGCGAAACTACCCTCTGGACGATTTCCACGTCGCTACCGACTGGGCCTCGCTGTTTTATTACCTGGTCAAAGCGATTTTAAATCACCCATGGGACGTTCCGGTTGTCTCTGAAAGCTTTCATCTATATAACGTCGTGTAAGTGTAAGTCTTTACTCCTTCAGTCGAATCGGGGTCACGGCGCTTGCGGAAAGCCATTAATAATTTCACTATCAATGATTTTACTTCTAACACCGTATTACGAACGTTAGCTACTTTGTGCTTCGAAATCGTATAAATATATTTACCATTTATTAAGATCGTGTTGCGTTGTTATTATATGTGGTTGAATTGGTATTGCGTTGAGATTTGATGTGTTGGTTCGTTACGTGTTGTAACTCTACGCGCTGAATCACTTTGCGTTGTAATTCTACGCGTTGAACCTCCACACGTTGAAGAAGCTACGTGTTGAACTTCCACGCGTTGTAATTCTACGCGCTGAATTACCACGGCGTTGTAAAATTCCACGCGCTGATGATCTTCCACGCGTTGTAATTCTACGCTTTGCAAATTCTACGCGCTGAATCACCACAGGTTGTAAATACTACGGCGCTGAATTTCTCGACATTTTACATCACCACGCGTTGTAATATTCTACACATGACAGGATTTTACTACGGGTGTTCTAAATTCTACTTGCGTGAAGTAATTAGGTCATTGCATATCCAGCGTATTCTACGCTAATGCATTAAATCGCCGCCCCACTCGTTGGTTGCGGTCACCCATCTTTCACAGCGACGCGAAGATCGTACCTTTACTTCGGTAATCAACCATAGCTCCATTACATACTTCACCGACTATCACGTATGGTTATTACACATGTATAATCATCACACGCAGCAATTACACGTTGTATAGTCTCCAGTTACATTCAGTAATGATTCTCGGATAATGCACCATTGCGAATTACAACAGTGAATCACTACATACTTGCGAGTTTCCCAATAATAAAATTCCCACGGTAACAATAAATATAAAAAGTTAATGTGCTTAATGACAATACGTTTGTAGCTGTGGACAATTACATCGTGTAAATTAACATATTTAATTATTCTTCGCGAACTGATGAAATTCTAACGAGAAAATAGCTTTCTACCAGGGCGTATAATTAAGCTTAATTAACGACAAATTAAGGATAAAGCGGGACACTGTAATCGAAATTATAGCTATTCATTAACGATCTAATTAATTTCCATCGAACAAGGCTTATAATTGTCAAACGATCGATTTTATTGTCTTTGAGCTATCGAAGGTTTACCGTTGTTACGATTTTCACAAAACTATACGTGTTGTCGTGAATTCTAAGGACCTGCTTCCTTTCGTTTCGAATGCTTTCAGCTTTTTCAACTTTTGTTAGTCGCGCAGTCCGCTATTTAATGGTACACTGAGCTTTCCCGTTTCTCGACTTCATTCAATTACCCCCTTTTTTTTCTTCCCCTCGCATTCGCCGTCAGAACAATCCCAATATTTCAGCTTTTCCGAGTCATTTCATTCATCGACCGATTACAACTAATAATCGTTATCGATTGTCACTTACATCGCGTTCGATAGTGCCGTGAAATAATTGGAAAGTTTTTCAAAACACAAAATATCCGGAAAGCACCTACGTTCCCTAGGCAACTTCCCATTTTCTGAAATAGACCTTCTAAAGGGATGAAATTGTTCTTCAACAATTCGGACGCTTTTGTAACAGTCGGAAAAGCTCCGTAACTGCCAAAGAGCCACTTGGGTGTTCACACAGAGAAACGTATTTTTCTGCTTTCTCCTTCGAAGGGAAAGAATCGTTTGCTCTGGACATCATGAACCAGTTTGTCAAACCCTTAACACGAAAAATGTAAATCAGTGCCCAGAAATAAACGTTAATTACGTATCGAGTTGAAAGTACATCATGAACCAGCAATTATTTAGAAGTAACCCTTCATCTACAATTTTATCATAGAGATCTTTGTGCCTTTGCACAGCATTTCGCTTTTATGGCAGAAAAATGCAAATTTGGGGTTGAAAATAATAAATCGCAACCGTACATCGAGTTTTCGATAAAGATATCGCTTCTTAGCTGGTAAGTTTCGAGTTGCTACTTTCCTGGTAATTTTACTGTACAATGAAGCGTTTAATAAAACTATAAAATCTTCCATTTTTTCGTAATTTTTCGAGAACGTCTAAAATTTGAAGTCTTAAAGTTACAAGTTGAAGCGTTTAATTCGGCATGGTGAATTTTCATCAAAATAAAAACTTCCCGGTCGTTAAACAATTTCCGTTTTCAGCAGGCATGTCCTATCGCGAACGACGACCTTACGCCACTGCCAATTTCCTCGGGAATTTTCTCGCTGTTCCGGGAACGAGCTTTCCCCGTTCCACGGCATTATACGAACGCGATGACCCACGCTCGCAGCGGCGCGGATTTAAATTTAAATGGAAAAGTCCGGACATGGTGGCGGGCTCGTCCCCGCTTTTCCAACGGCCCCGCGAAACGCCTCCAATTTCGCGAAAAGCCGGAAATGCCCAGCGAATCTCTTCTCGACTTCCGCGCGAACAATAACCGGAAGTTTCGCGGAATCTGGACTGGAAGACAGGCCGTTTTTCCCATATTTCGATCGGCTCCTGTTAAATTCGCCCCATGGATTTTATATTTATTGGAATTTGGGGATTTCAGGATTTGGGGATTTCGGAAATTGGAAATGTGGAAGTTTTGGACTGAAGAATTGCAGTATTTAAGAACTTGAAAAGTTCAGAACCTGAAAATTTGTGGATCTGAGTGAAAGAATTTATCAGAATTAAAAATGTACGACTGTGTCGATGAGAGTGTTAAAGCATTGGCGTATTAATCAGCCCAGTGTATTAATCACTCCGGTGATTAATTTAACTAGTTGTATACACAAAGAAAGAGCTTGTAGAAAGTAATTCGCTAACAAAAGTAGCGAGCACTTCTCGCAATAAGTTTCCCTGTAATTGCAACATTAAACTGTCTAATTCTAAGTGCTGTTTAGATCTTGCGCGTGTTTCGCAACACCGGCTGCATAAGTTTTGCCGACACGAAACAGTCTTCAGTACCCGTTTAATTAACCGTGCAAACTTCTGGAAGATCAGCTTAACGAGTCTCAGAATCGTTATTCGATCAACGCGATTTGCAACCAACAGGAAGCTCAAAATCGACTAAGGACGAATAAAAAGAAAATAAGAAGGTAGCAGGAACTGTCGAACGTTCACAAACAGCTTACTCCAAATAATTATCAATACTATGAAACTGGGAATACCTATCAGTTCCATACAAGTATCGCGGGCTTCTGTCTGAAATGACAGAGGCAAACTAACCAGCCCGGGGCGATGCAAAACGGAAATATGAGATACACGTACGAGTTCTGGGGAACAAATACGTCCGTCGGAGCGTCGACATTACGCTACGGTTTGTATTTGTTTGCTTTCTCTGCTTGCGAGTGTACACGTCGCTCATATATATCATTCCATCGGACTGGAACTCGCGAGGATGTTAAATCGGTTTTGCATAAAAGAAATATTTACTTTGGCTCCCCGCGCCAACAGAGAAAATCGCGCTCAACCAAGGGGATACAATTTTTGTTGCGTAAAATTATCCTCTGTTTTAGTAAACACTCTCAACTCGATTAATATTGGTTAACGCTTTCAACGTGTGTCGTATGGACTTTTCAATATTTGTCGTTCACAAAAACTTAGGAATGCTGCAATTTTATTGACGTCGAGTTTTACACGTTGGAATTATGCAGGTTGCAATTCTATATGTTGAACGATTACGTTGTCAAGTTCTTGAAACTCTACACTTGGGAGTTCTATGCGCTGAAATTTGATACATTAGAATTCCATACGTTGAAATTCTATACATGGAAGTCCACGAGATGAAATTCGATACTTTGGAATCCCATGAAATTCGATACGTTGGAGTTTCATGCGGTGAAATTCGATACGTCGGAGTTCCATACGTTGAAATTCGATACGATGGAGTTTCATGCATTAAAATTTTATGCACTCTAATTCAACGCGTTAAATCTAACACATTGTATCACCAAGCGGTGGAATTCTAGGCGTTGAAATTCTGTCGAATTAAAATTGTCGTTATCGGGTCATCACGCGTTGCGTTCCCACGTGTCATACTACCACGTGCTATACCACGCGTTGTATCAACAAACCTCATATCATCAAGCGTTGTGTCGCAACCAGTAATGTAATAACGCGCTGTAACCATCACTCGTTATACGACAACACGTGTCACATCGCTCACATGAAAATAACGTTCCACGATTTCGCCAGGAGTAATTCCTAGACAGCCCTGTCTCCAGATCCTAACCCCGTAACACTTAGCCGTATGATCGATGACGTAAGGATGACAGGAACATTTCTCAAAGAAACTTCATTATCGCGGTCACGAGTCGAGCAGAAATCAGAGCGAAAGGACGGAGAAGGTAGGACAGAGAGAACGTATTATTTAATTAAAGCCAAGACGCAATTGTACCGAGGATTTTACTGCTGTCTCTGACGTTCTTTGACTCATCCAAGCTGGCTCAAACAGCTTTCTCCTTGCTCCTTTCAGCCGATTCTTTGCCCAGCTAATTGAAAAGGATCTCGGTACCTTAATGAGTGATGTAGGAAGAGAACGTCTTCGATTCTTCTGGATAAAAGCATCTTCAAACGGGCAAGTTACAAAGCTTTTGTTGTAAGGAATTCCAGGTTGTTCTCAACACTCTTGACAAACAATTTTTAAGCACCACGATTCTACTGATTCGTCGCGAAATGACTAATTTTTAAGTTGTGAGCTCGGGTACTCGGATTCATTGCGAATAAAAATCACGAATTCGCGGGAACATTAATTTTGTTTCGTGATACGTTTCATTAATCACCGTGCAATATAGCACGATACCCCTCATTTTTCATCCAGTTAAAGCGCCATTCGTCCGAACATACTTTTACAACGATAAAGCGATAGATATGACGTCCTAACGATTTTTAAAAACACGGACTGATTTATTACCCCAATGTGTTAATTGCCGCGATTCGTGTTTATTTGTGTTTGGACGATGATCAATTAGCACGTATCCGTTACTTGTATTCGGTACTTAGCCCGCTCGTGTAAAAGTGGATATTTAGAGATGCGAGATTTGGAAATTTAAGATTTGGGGATGTGGGTTTTTGGGATGTGGGATTTGGGAATATGAGGTTAGGAGTTGTGAGATTGGGGGATGTGAGGTTTGGAGATGTGGGGTTTGGGGATTTGTAATTTGGAGATTCAGAGATTGTAGAACTTAAGAATTCGGAGATTTGGTAATCCAGGAATTTGCAATGCACGAGTCTAAGTATGTATATGTCTATTCAACCCTACACCTCTTACACTAACATTCATAGTCCATTTCTATTAACTGACCTACACAATTTCCATTTGCCCCAATAATTTCACGATGCACGTAACAAGAATACTGAAACGGGTTTGATAATTAATGCAAGTCCTTTCGAAGCCGACATTTCATGAGGTTCATCGCGATTGTTCCCGGTAATTATCTCGCGAACGCGATAGATCGGCCAGGCTAATTCGAGCAGAAAGGAACACGAAGGGAACGGGATTTGGTTGGCAGGAGAACGCGTCCACCTGCATTATTTGGAGACGTACGTACCTGTTGCTGTAAAGCGCATGCATAATCGGCCTACGGTGCATATATTTCACGGTAACAAATTACTTCGCTACGCCGCGCCTCACCCATTCCTGCTACAAAGGTTAAGCCGCTTTGCTGTAGTCTTAAAACTGTTTCTCGACGGCCATCAACAGTTCGATGAATACTTTAGCGGACGAATAAGAAGATAGTTCGAGTTAATGCAGAATCGTAATCTTTCAATTACCGGAGTAGCAACTGCGCCGGGGATTTTATGGTGATTAGGGAGTAAATTAGTTACTGCTGAAACTTCCATTATATTACTTTATGTTATTAGCATAATTCCTATGATAACTTCTACCATTTACCTGACTGCTTAATTAACTGCATTAATAGCAACGTTACCGATTCGAACGTTTCATTTTACAGAACGTTTCTGATTTTTCAGATAAAACAATTTGGATTAGCGAATAAACAGAACATGAATAAACTTCATTCTTGTATGACAAAGTTAATTATTAAGTGAATGCAAAAACCACCCAAAAGTTTACCAACCTCTTCTTAGGAAGAGTTAATCAAGCTTGCAGTTGTTTAAACTTTGATAGCGCTAAAAATACTCGGTAAATAGTTGCATTTAGGTTGTATCTTTGCCATAAAAACGGATAGCTGTGCTATCTACACTTCAGTCGGTATATACGAGGAATTAGAAGGAAGGGAATGCTCGGAATTTTTTACGGGTTTCGTTTCTTCCAACGGACTCTCGTGATGATAAAAACAATAACGATAAAGGAATTCACGATCCAGTTATCCACCGGAAAACGAGATAAAATTGCGACGAGCAGAAGGAAGCCAAGAAGCAAGGCAATACCGAGTAAATCGGATGTCGCGACTTCGTTTCGAGTTTCATGGCGATTCGCCAACGAAATCGAATCACCAGATTCGATCGTACGTTCAAAAAGCCTCGTTCTGCTTGTAATAGCTACTTACGTGGATATTTTGCACTTTTATGCTCTACTGTCACTCTTGCTCCTTCACTCGGTAAATTATCGAATTTCGATTCCGTTTATACAAAGATCGATCTTTAACTGTTCAATTTTTATTCGAGATGATTTACGTAAATATTGAGAAAAATATTTTTAAATTAGTAGACACTTTCAATCTGTTAATAAAATTTTACTTAATCTCAAATATTTTGAAATGGTTTCGTGTTGGACCCCTTAAAATTTTAATCAAATACAATAAATTATTCTGAGCACCAAATTTAAAACTAAACGACACGAGGGGTGAATACTGAATACGCTTCTTTCCTCGGTAATTTATATAATTTTTAGGGAACTCGGTTCGCTATTATTCCACGGTTTCGATTTAATTAACGGAGTAATGGTCGAGCGCTTTGGCCGCGTTCGCTGAAACGTGCGCCACGCACATAATATTTCTGATTAATCAAATTAAAATTGTATCTCGTTTGAGTCGGGCCAAGGTATAAATGAAATCAGTTTCGAGCAGTAACAAAATGAACATGCAAACAAGCGCAGCTCTACAATTTACGAATCGAAACATCTGCAATTAAATTCGCAGAATCGAATAAATCGAGTTGCCTCGTTCTCAGGTAGTTTTCTTATTTCGCGAAATTAATACTTGTATATGTTTTTACCATTCATCAATGTTAAGTGTCAATGAAAATAATATACAAATTCATACAGAGTAACTTCTCTAAATCGGATAGCAAAATCTGCAAATGTTTGTTCGCGATATTAAATGATTACGTATTTAATGTTTATTCGGTATTATCGATGTTCGTACATAAGTAATCGCCTTAATATCTTATAGAATAATTAACTGTATCGCGAAAACAACGATATAAATACTATCGATTGGTCGGTAATCAGCCTCTCGTTGTAAGTGACGTGAAAATGTTATAAAATAACTGCCGTGGGTCCATTCTGTGCGTAATGTGCTTTGCAAAATGTAATTCCCTCGTGTCGCATAATGGAGCTGTGCTTCACCGTTTAATTCGATGAACAACGAACTAACTGGTTCTCATTAACAAAGACCCCCATTATATCATTTCCTAGCTAAATATTTCAATTAAATTTATCCTTTGGATTACAGCAGACTCGCAAAAATATTACGAGGTTACAAAGATTTTATTCAACCATTTCAAAACTTGTTATTTTATATTTTGCAACAAAATTGTACCCCTAAAGTTATCGCTACCTTTGTCAAACATTTTCAGTGGATGATTTATCGAAACTATCAATGGAATATTAAATGAGTAACAGTTTCGGCGACGAGGCTTAACGAAGGTAAAACGAGCAAATGAATTTCGTAACGTTTCCATTTTAACCGGTTCTGTTTCCGCGTAGCCACGCGATGTGTATGGAACAGAAGTAGCTAAAGCAGTAATAAGATTTGTCGGAATGTTTCATACGCTTTCCAACTCACCAAAGCGTGTTATTACATTTAATTGTCAAAGAAGACGGAACTTGGCCCGCAAGAAACGTCGACCTAAGAGGAAAAGCTCTTTGAATGGTTTACGTTTGCTGAATTTACCCCCGTTTCGCTTTGTTTCGTTACCCGGCAGAATACAGGGTATTGCGTGTAACCCTTATACACTGAATTTCCTGCAATCAACACTAATTGCACGACTGGAAATCGTTTTATCTTTCCCGTTCTCCCTCAGACGTTTTCCTCCCGATTCAATCCTATTTCAAGACGCTCAACTTGCGAAATATCAAATTTTTTGAACGGGTGCTAGGAAGATGTACACTATACCTGTCAACTTAGTAGCTGTATAGTTGTGCAAGGTTCTAAGATTTAATGTAAAAATATAAGGAAGAAGTTTCTGTATGTTCTTAAAAGTAATGATATTAATAGACAGTCAGGAAAAATTTTACCTACATTTTGAATAAACGTGTCTATGTACTGTAACGTGTCTGACCACATACGTCGTCTTCTACTGCGGCGGCTCATATGTGTATCTGCATACATGCGGATTCTGACACGGAATAGTTCGGAGATAAAAATCGTTTAAACAATTAAGATAAAAGAAAAATGTTGCCTACATTATGAGTAAACGTGTCTGACTATGTACTGTAACGTGTCTGACCACATACGTCTTCTTCTACTGCCGTAGCTCATATGTGTAGCTGCAGCATACATACGGATTCTGACACAGAATAGTTCAGAGATAAAAATCGTTTAAAGAATTAAGAGAAAAGAAATGTACGCTAAATCGAGCATTGTCAGGTAGGAAGATACAATCAGGAGTTATTTGGGTCCCGAGTTGTCCGTGTAATCGGTATCAGATAACGGGGAAAATCGTTTCCAAAACGATTCCACAAACCGTGGCCGTAAGAAAGAGCGATCCCCATCGGAAAATTGCGAGCGTGTTTGCGAGCAGGGAAAGCCTTTTCCAACGGATTCGTGAAAGCTTTCCCGAAGAAAGCCGCTTGTAATCCGCGGCCAAAGTGAAAACTGACGTTGCGAATGGGTCCCATCGATTTTCCAGCCGAGAAGATCCCGAAATTCGTTCGGGAGATCGTTTCGGGAGATTTGCGAAGGTTTTTCTTGCTGATAACATCGGACACTGCGAATCGATGTCCAGAATCCCTCGAGATCGGACAAGCTTAAGAAGAAGTATTTTAAATGCTCCATATTGACATCAATTTTCCTACAAACCTTCTTCAGACTTTCATTTCATTTTACATTCCATTTCTATCATCTACGTTTTATCATTTCTATCCTATTTTCCAACACCGGAAAATCAGTGATGAACGTTCTAAGGTGTCCTGCGTTCTGAGTTCTCAGCTCCTAACTCCTAGACACTGTCTAGTTCCCAGATTTGTTCATAATTAATCCGGTAAAATCACTACAAACCTTTTGTGTTCTATAAACGTTATTGTTCAGAGCTTCACAGCTGCATTAATCACAACAGGTAAAACTTTCCCCAATTTTGCAGCTATCGATCCTTTTCAAATCTAAAGAAAAACCGTGAAAGCTCGAATCGACGATCGATTCAATGAAATTCCAGCGAATACCCGATGTCGCGATAAAAGGCCAATTCCTTCCGAATGGCACATTGAAAAACGAATTCCACCGAGTAAGGCTCCGTCGCGTCAATTATTTCGAATTAAACAGTCGGTGCATGGAGTGTACAACAAAAAAGGCATTATTATTAAGGGAACTGCTCGTTAAAGGTAATGAGCTCGTAAACAAGTTTAATAAGGGGCTCGGTGGTGAATTACGCGCGGTATTCAGAAAATTCACTTCGTTTTGGAAAATTCGCCCTCTTTTCACCAGGTGTCCGTCATACCACAAATGCACTCGTTTTTTTTATACGACTTTTTTTCACGCCTGTCAGCGATATTTTCTTTTTTTTTTGTATACGCCATGAATTTTTCCCGGCTGAATCTGTCGGGGCGAATTTTGGGTTTTGAGTGCTACGGCGGGATTTGCTTTTATCGAATGTCGAGGTTATCATCGCGATGGACATGAAATTTCTCTTTTTTTATTTTTCAGTGATCGCGGATGAAATTTCTTTAAATATGTGCGATATTCCCCCTTTTATTTTATATTCTTAATTTCGGAATTAATCGTTTCATCGTTAGACTATAGCGAAATTATGAGTACCAGATTATTCATTGAATTACCTTTTTGTTCTTCACGCAATGGAACTACAATTCATTGAATTTCCTGCACACAATGGATAGGCAAAATATTTGGAGTTAAATTTACAGTTTAATTTGCAGGTGAAATCAGATCTCTATTAAATGAGCGTTCTGTAAGACGTCTGCTTAATTCGCTGTTCACCATGCTACCGGCATAATCGATCAATTTTCCTATTATCGGATGTACTGTCGATCGGGCAGCTTCGAAATAGAGATGGTAAACGGGGGAAGAAAGGACGATCGCTTCTGCAAACAATTTAGCGCAAATTGGAATCGGAATCGAGTTTTAATGGACAGTTCAGTACTGGCAGCCTGCAATGGACGTACCACCCGCTAAATTTTTATTATCTTCAATACCTGCACGTCGATTCTTATTTTCAGCCAAATTGTTCTCTAACAGGTTAAATGTAATCGCAACTTTCTGCGCGACGATCAATACATTTATTCAATCTCTGCTATCCGATATTCGCGTTTCCCACATTTAGCATATTAAATTTGATAATATATCTTATTTGAAACAATCTGATCGCGTTTAATTGCTGCGTAAATATTTAATGTTATTAACGTTTCAATAATCATTAAATTCCATTAATGATCGAGATGTGATACACGATTATTTGCAAATATTACTCTTACAAATTTCAAACACACTTCGAACCTCCGATAAAAATTACCCATCTGTATAATCTACTAGCTACCCCTCAAATTTAAACAAATGATTCGATGCAAAATTATCACACTAATTACGAAGGTATATTTTATCATCGTTATTAACAATGTAAGTAACAGGGATTTATAACGTGTAGAATATTTCCAACGTACCTCAACCGTGCATTTGCAAGTTTAGCGTAATCATTATCTAAGATCATGATGTTTCAATCTCCGCTTCCGCCCCTTTCGTCGATTACTTTAGCCGAACGCAATTAAGCTTGGCAAGGTGGATTGTTTATTTTCAAACAGGACCAGCACAGACGCAAATATAATTTTCCAAGATTAACTAGCCTCGCAGTCGCTTTGCGAATCCCCTCGGCAACCCTTCAACCCTCGCCCCGCCTTCCTGGCCGCACAGGAAGATAACAAACCTGGCCGCTGTTCGTTTAACAATCTAGAGTTTTAAACTCATTTCAAAGTTTATTCCGCGTTCGTGTGCTGCCGCTCGCGGCGATTCATATTCGGCGCTGGCTCGTTCAGCCGGAAGCTGACGAGCTGAAGCGACCGGATGTTGTCTTTCGTCGAAAGGCGAAATCGTGTGATTTTGTCCGTGATGTTGCGCGTAATTAGGGAGCTAGAAACTCATAGACGCGTAAATTCTCTGGTTCATTAGTTCGAGCGGTTTTAGGGATGAATGGGGATGATTATTGCTGATCGTCCACCATGACTGCGTAACGCTCGAGCCGGTTAATTTGCCGTGAAACAACGAAAATTTTCGGGAATTAAAAACTGCACACAGTTAATCAACCATCGTTAACGCATCGATGCTTATCGTTTTTGTTATGTGGAGTTATATTTCGTTCCGTTATGTTGAAGGAGGGTGGAGATTCAATTACAGCCGTATTAATCAAAACGAGCAAAAGACGATTTGTTCGGTAAATAGCCGACACATATTTCACACAGGTAACTTTAAACGAGCGTTCATTGTTTTGCAAAACAATGGCCACGCAACATGGGAAACGGAGTTACTCATCCGTTGTAACAGCAAATTACACGTCTGCACGAGTCACAAAAACTCGTTCAAACGCAGCGCTACAGAGTTACACGTTTTACGAGCATTCGACGAGCATTGTTCTCAAAACTGCGACTGACATAAATCTTCAAACACGCGATTGATTTTACGTTGTCGTCAGATTCTACGATAACATTGTATTCTAATTGCCTGCGTTACTCATTCGATGACGTGCGAATCTCTATCATGCAATTGACTCGAAAACTCAAATCGCATCTTTGATCGTATGGTACGAATGTGTATATTTTGAAATGGATAAATTTAATTAAGCTATAATGACGGTACGTAAAGTTTAAAAATTGAAAACGGAAAATGGAGAACAAACGAGCATACATTTGCATTTAGATGCGATATTATTCGCGTTTTGCCAATAGCCGTGGAAGTGACACAGCGTCACAACGGCTAACGTGTCTGCTTGTCACTAAATCGGTCCGGGGACAAATCCCACTGGACTCTCAAAAATATGCATCTCTCCAATACCTGATCAGTGCATAAATATTCTACGAATTACGGTAATTCTCGACTCATAAAACATTAACGCAATTTCCTAGCTTTAAAAATAGAGGAATTTAAATTCGCAATATTTGTATACATTATAACAAATTATTTGCGGTAAAAAAATATATTAATGTATAAAATATTATTGTTCAACAAGGATATTAAATAGTTAAACCCTTGTACTATTTTGACGAGTGTGAGTTGTATTTCATCAAGTCTAATAATTTGTATTATGCAATTGTGGAAAATTGCTGTCAAATATTAAAAAATTCGACGCGTTCTAGTAAATGATATTAATATACGTCATAAAAGACCGTAAGATACGTCCAATAAATTAGAGTAGATTGCGGCATATTCGTAATCCTTGACGCGAGGGTGACACGAGGGCTTATTAGAGAACTCACAGGTATTCTGTCAGCAATACGGCGAGTAGACACGGTAGTTCAATAAGGCAATACCGGGAGGCAATTAAACAGAGATTGCGTAATTGTAATTACGTGGTAATTGTACGCGTTACTGTGATACCTGTACGGTTTTGTCACGCACGTTGTATTTCGCAGACCGCAATGCTTGCTATGTCGCCCTATACGATCACCTGTATCACGCGTTTCACCTTTCGATGTGCGCGATGATTATGGTCACATTGATTAGGCGCGATAATTGATGGACAATAATCTAAGTGCACATATACAAAAATCCCTGATAAATTCAATTCCCTGATGTTGCGATTTACAACTCCAATTAATGTACAAATCAAGTTTATTACATTATATTATTTTTCGATCCAGCACAAATTTATCGCGAGATTAATTAATAATTTCGATATTATTAATTTAGTAATATCGGTACACTAATTACGATCATGCAGCATGTTAGCATAATTATTAAATGAGTTTTAATTGCTGCTGATTTTACTGTTATATCAATTTTTGAATGTTATTTTAAATTAAATATTCCGCACAATCTGTAATATTGAACTTTTTTTTATGGAATTTCCATCGCTTCCACTACGCGAATATTTCGACGAAATGATAATCCTATTTGCTCATCTATCTACCTATATATACGTACGTTTAATAATACGTGCGTGATGCGTGAATTATTCAGTGTCACCAACGACGACGATGAATATCGTTAAATGGAGGGCCGATTGCGGTTGCATTGGTTTACAAATTATTCCAACGTATACAATAAGTACTGTATCCCGTGACGCGTTGCTGGATATTATATAAATGGAATATTTGTTCTATTGAAAGTTGTCGACTAAAATTACTGTTTATGCGACGTTACTTGTTTATCCGAAATTATTTCGCATCCGAATATCGTAATATTTTCAATTTATAAAAATAACATGACACCATTCAATCGAGCGTTGATTTCGTTGTAATTTAAAACTCGAAAATATAACACAAAGTTGAAAATTGTCTGCAATATAATGTACAAGTATTCATTTGTATTCGATATAAATTTTGACGCGATTAATTACGCGGAACGTTTTATCCTCCTTTCTTTAAACAAACTCGAGTGTTTAATTAGCTAATAGAACGTGTCAGTAAAATCGATCACTTTTTGTCCCGTCCGGCAATAAGTAATTAATCCATTGAAATTCATTCGCGTACGCGAATATCAATTTAATTCTATATTTCCCTGGCAAATAATACGAGCAGTATTTACAACGTTTTTTGGTAAAAGCTGCTGCGAATATGCTGCAATATTCATTTGCAAACAGGAGCAGGTAAACAACGAATCTGATCCGACGAAAATTACAAAATCACCATCAAGCCGAATTAAATTCTATTGAAATACATTTGAACCGTCTAGTATATTCAATCGAATAAACACAGAAAAAAAATGGTCGGGTATTAACTGAGGAAAAAGGGCTTATCCGAGTTAATCAAAGTACAATGCAGGAAGGATATAAATTCAGTACAATGCGAACGCGAATTTCACCGAACTCTTCGAAAAGCTGAAAATACCTTGTCGAGCTTATTGCTTCCTCTCGACAGCTTTCAATTCAACCCCCAAAATGCGAAACTTCGTCCTCTTTGAAAAATTGTGCTCTTCTCGAATCAGCTCTGGCATACGAATGCGAAACGCGTGACTGCTCGGGAACAATTGAATACCAGTGACTGTTTGGCAATATTCTAGAGCACAACACCTGTCAATTTAGAATTTCGATGGGAGTGAGGAAAGAATGCTGACAATCGTTTCGAATTAACAAATAATAGTTCGTTGCCTGTTATTTCGATCTCGATGTTGGGTGATGTCAAGTGCCAATTACCTACCCATTGCAAATTAGTTCGAGAAGCAAAAAGTGGAGGTTCATTGGAAAGTAATGGAATATAATTGATAACATGTAGCGCGAACACAAGGTACGGGATTTCAACGTATCGAATTTTAATACGTGAAGTTACAACGTATCGAATTTCAATGCATACGATCGCTACGTATCGAGTTTCGACTCGTAAGTGTTCAAGGTGTAGAATTTCAACGGGTGGAGTTCTAACGTATCGAATTTCAATTGATGGAACTCCAACGTATCAAATTTCAACGCATGAGATTCCAACGCACCGAATTTCAACATCCAAGGTGTAGAATTTCAACGCGTGGAATTCTAATGTATCGAATTTCAATTGATGGAACTCCAACGTATCGAATTTCAACGCATGAAATTCCAACGCATCGAATTTCAATTCGTAGGCTTCCAAGGTGTAGAATTTCAACGCATGGAATTCTAATGTATCGAATTTCAACTCGTTGATGCAAATATCATTGTTGTAATAGGCCCCACCTCCACAATAAATTATTAAAACAAACTCTCTGCAATTTTCACTTAAAAACGTCCACCAATTACATTTTTTCCTCTTTATTTATTAATCTATTTTTTCCGCAAGTATTCCGGCGGTATTAAAGTGATGTTCAAAAGTACTAAAACTTTACACCGTCATAATTGCGAAACTTCGGCCAGTATATACACAAAGTATATGCGGTTAGAAGCAGAAAACTTTACATAGAGTACAAGTTGGTTTAAGTTCAGTTTCGATCGGATTTCCGGTTCACGAGATATAAGGGAGTAAAGAGGAGCATGATTTCGGTCGTTTTGCTAGGTCTGTCCTGCTTCTGCGTTTTCTGGTTCGTACTTCATCACTGACCTATCACTCTGACACATGCTGAGTCAGCGTCCTTTTACTACTATTACTACGTGTGTAATTTCCGTGAAAAAATGTGGGTCACTGTGTTACTCATTCATAATCCTGCATTTAATTCTGAACTTTGAATCGCTATATCTTGGCAACCGATTGAGATACCAATATGCAACAAAGTGTTTTCTATAGAGTGTATTTTCCTCTATAGATAAGTGAAAGTCAATGATAACGGTCACATGGATAATTTAATCCTTTTTCAATTTTTGCAATGTTCTGACATTTGAAATGACTCTTGACATTTCAACGAGAAGAGAATTTGAAAGTTACACAGTGTTTGGAGTCAGTAATATAAAATAAATGAAACGCGATTTCCATGGCAGGAGATCTGACGTTATATTCAAATATGTGCTGTAAGACATATCACTGATTCCATACGAAGGAGCATTAATTAATTATATGCGGTGGACATAAGCTCTGTTTGTATTTAATTTGTTACAAGTGTGTTTGCATTATGGATTAAAGTAAACTTTGTTTCTGCGAATGTGTTTAATTTGAACCATTTCTAACGCAAACTACGGGATGTTAATTTGCTATTTTCAGTTTGTAGATGTTTCCAAGCAGTTATGTTTCTTAGATTGTCGAGCTAATGACTGTGGATATTTCTACACTTGTACGACGAACATGCCGAATGATACACAAAATGAAACCTTTAACCACCCTTTTAGACCGATATGAGCCATCTTCATACTTTCGCAGCAATTCAGTTAGAATTTGTGTTGCAATGTACCGCGTATGTTAAATTAATGAGAAAATGTTACAAATTTAATACCGAGGCGAAATACGTAACAAGACAACTTTAATCTCGCAGCGGAATAAAATTATTTAAACTCCAACTTTTGAATTACATCAAGGGCAAATAGAAACGGATTTAAACTGAAAGCCAGCTAGGAACATTCAGTATTTGCTACACATGTGCGAGTTAACGAGATTAAAGTTTCAAAATTCTTTCGAACGTTCAAAGCTTGTAGAATAACTGTAATATTTAAATAACGAATTGTGAAACATTAATACCGTGACGCTAATGAATCAAAATCATG
Source organism: Megachile willughbiella (assembly GCA_945859595.2). Taxonomy (NCBI): domain Eukaryota; kingdom Metazoa; phylum Arthropoda; class Insecta; order Hymenoptera; family Megachilidae; genus Megachile; species Megachile willughbiella. Next base: position 10,847,667 of record OX243807.1, read on the forward strand.
GAGAAGTTGGAATTTTACATTTAGTTGGCACCGCAATACGCTCTGAAAGTACCTTATTTAATTTTCCACGATTTGATTTTACATTCATCCCTTTTCTCTACACCCTGCTAAATATAAATGCTCCATTAATTTCGAGCTTCTTCTTTACGTTTCAAAATGTCGCACAAATACTTCGTTACTTTTTATTGCTCGATTTAAATGCACGGTTATTTTGAATTATGCGACTTGTAAATGATGCAGTTTGTGTACGTTTCTCTAAATTTCGAGTGAAGCGCTCGTCGGACTTCAGCAAGTCTGCACTGCATTTAAACGAAATCTCGAGGACAGATAAAAGCCAACGAGTCCTTTTCTCGCCCTGTTTCTGGGATCCGAAACGTGAGAAGGGGGTAGTTTAAGAGATTCAACTCTTTCCTCTCGAACTATGAGTGGATTTCCAACAGCTTAAAAGAACGGGAAGTTCGATTTGTTACAATGTTTCCAGGCGGATTCGCGTTTAGTTACGAGCTTGGAATTCAGTGACCCTTACACAATCGAAAATAAAACCTTCGGTATTTAACAGACCTTAACTGCCTTCTACTTTGTAGAAAACGATGCCACGCAGTTGCAAACGATTATGTAGCTTCCACGTCCGAATAATTAAAATTACACAGTGAAATTGCACTTTGTAATGGAGATTTAATAATCGAGATAATGGAAAAGCGCATTAAATTACTTGCGTCCGATTTACCATTGCAATTAAAGCGTTAAGCAGTCTTCATTAATGCGAATCGAGTGGTTAAATAAATAATTGTTGCGAGAAATGAGAATTTTGTACTGCCTGTTATATGGCCCAGGAGAGATCGCAAAAACCGGTGTCATTAATGCACAAACCGTGCCGTTTATCAGTCGCTAATCTTATCTCGTCATCAATGCAGATCTTTGGAACGGTAAAATTCGTTACTGGGTCGAATAAATCGTCGGTATCTCAAAGTGGACCGGGGCAGATCTATACGCCTGTGTCCCAATTTTTGTTTCATCAACGGACGCAAGCTTCCGGGGGAAAATCGGCTTCCATTCGCGAAAAGCATATCAGCGAATGAAGTTGCAAAATACATTCATACATACATTCTTCGATACATTCTTCAATACATACAAAATAACAATTCTACGTACACTACTTCTGAGCCATTTACGATTGATCATGCAAATATCAACTGGCAATAATGTTGATTCTGCAATACTGTTTATTCAAAACTGCATAGAAGCTGACATCTTACTTTTACACCGTGAAACAGTGACGGCGTTGGATATTGAAATCGATGTAAAGCGGAAATTGCGGCAGTCACTTCGTTGCAAACGATTTAACGGATACCAGCGTTAGCTCTGACTCAGCTATAGCCAGAGATTGAATTAAGCTTCACTTTAATAAACGAATTCCCAACATTCTCCTCCCTGTTTCTGTCTACAGAGCGTGCGAGGCTTCTCTGGAGAAAACGACGGGGTAGGGGTCTCATTATTCACAGGTGGGTATGGATTCGGTACGTTCTGGATATACAATGCATGGGATGCAACACGTGACGACATAACACCTGCAGGCATAATGCGTGAAGTTACAACACGTGGAGAATGCATTGAATTACAATGCGTGACGATCCAATACGTCGAATTGTAACACATGGAAATTCACTACATGAAATTATGTCCGTCACCTCAGTGTGAAAAATCCTGACGAGTGAAATTTTAATGAATCAAAGTTTAATATGAAAAGATTTAGTGGGTAGAGTTTCAGCGTATCGGACTTCAATGTGTAGTGTTCCGTCATATAGAATTACAACGCGTAGAATTTCAACGTATAGGATTTCAATGCGTAGAGTGCCATCGTATAAAATTTCAACGCGTAGAGTTTCAACGTGTAAAGTTCCATCCTATAGAATTTCAACGCGTAGAGTTCCATGGTATAGAATTTCAACGCGTAGAGTTTCAACGCATAGAATTTCACCGCGTAGAGTTTCACAGTGTAGGATTTCAACGCATAGCACTCCTGGTGTAGGATTACACCGCGTAGAGCTTATGGTGTACGATTACAACGCGCAGTTTCCAGGTATACAATTACAACGCGAAGACTTTCATGGTATCAAATTACAACTAATGGAGTTTCACAGTGGATTACGATGCACAAGTTTCATGGCACGGATTACAACGTGACGAGTTGCAAACTGTGGAACTTCAATGCACCGAATTTCAGCACGCAGAGAAATTCGTCCCAAAGAACATTAAAAGTAATTTCTCCAGCGATTATTTTAATCGAGTACGCATTATACATGTTTAATTCGATTCTGTTTTGGTGTGAAGCACATACGTGATTCGCTCGTTTATTACCAATATCGTAAGTCGATAATTAAGTGGCAAACGATTGACGAATAATTCAACCACGAAACAAATGAATATTACGTGTCGCGGAGATAAACCGCGGTAATTAATGCAACGCAAACGTTCATTTAAACGAGATAAATTTGACAAACGCGAAATTACGGTGCTAATTTCGTTGTAAACGTACGTATCGAAGGATCTGTAATTGCAACGATGTTCGCTGCTTTCGGGATTGATTAAACTAGATTTCAAAGCGATTTGCGATATAGGAACACAAAATCATTTCAAACTAACATCCTTGCAAAGTTCTTAACGAAGTATCACCGCTGTTTTTAGCTCCCCGATTTCTTCCGAAGGTCTTATTAAAATCCCATTATCAGATCGTTTCATCAGTTCATCATCGTTTCCGTCTCCTCCGTCTTATATTTTTTATCGCGTTCGGAGGACAAGGACGGAAAGAAAACGGAGAACTACGCATTTCCGCCCTAAACGAGGACTTTTTCATAACCCGAGGAATGAAACGAACGAGAATCCCGTACAATTTGCTGAATTCTTTCGCGAATTGACGCCGCTACGTTGCGTGCATATTAAATTTGAAAACGATGCGAGGCACACGTGGCTCGAATGAAACCATTGAAATTTCTCGTCGAAGTAGACGGCTCAAAACGCAGGGGGGCTTTTCATGTAATGACTCCGAAACAATGGCAGATGGATATCCGTTCGGCATACCTGTGATTTTCGGTGGTAATTGAACGCGGATTCGAAAGAATGATGAATGGAGATCGATTCTGATAGTTAACGGTAGGAACTGACGTTTATTGGATGTTGAACGCTGAAATGTTTGGATAAATTGTGAAAATTGTGATTGAACGACTCTTCAAAATTATACACGTATTGACATTTCGGACTTCCAGTTTCCATGCTTCAATACTGGTAGTTAATAAAAAGAATAACTATTTTACATGTTAATCACTTACACAGCAATAATTTGTATCACTCAAATTTTCCTGTAACTCTCTTAAACTTCTCATTATCTCCCGGATTGAAGTTATTTGAAGTAAAATTTAATTCATAATTTTCAATCTTGTGCTTCATAAATTGTATATTATTGCCCCAGATACGTCTATCAACGTTTCCGAAGGATGAGTTAACAAAAGCTTAATTAATGCGTTCCATCTAGACAGCGAGCAGAGGAAAAATGACGTTACGTCGAAAGAAGGTGAAAAATAAAATGCTATCTAAGTTAACTGACTCTAAATCGAAAAAATGTAACGCGGTATATCAATTACAAAATTTCCGTCCATTCTAATTTATGAATCAGTATGCGAGAGCCCCGCTTCAAGGAAGAGTTGTGTTAAATTAATTCTTGCGTCTCTCTCGCATGAATTATTTAACGTACAATTCACCGATACGGTCGGGAATTAATTAAACACCCAGTAGACGGCGAAAAGTCGAGTGGTGCGCGCAGTTAGCCCGTTGCAATCGGGTTATTAATGATGTTTCGCGGGGGGTTAATTTATCCACCGCGACGTGAAGGTGCGCTCCGAATCTAATTATCCCGTAAAATCGTGCGTTTTATAATGCGTCGTTAAATAGTTTACAATCAAGGGCTCGAATATCGACGAGTTCCGATAACACACGAAAACATTGCCTTTTCATGAATTTTACATCGCGTAATAATTACTGGGAACTTCGAAGACAATGCGGAGAGATTATTATTCATAACTTCGTGGAACTTGTTACATTTTCCCTCCCGTTGCTGTGGCTACGAAGATAATGAATAAACAACGAACCGACGTTGGAATAAATTGTGAACTAATGAGGTACCAGAAATTTTAGATATCGACAATTCTTAAATTTTCTTTAGGTATCACTTACCTGAGGATAATCGCCCTCCTTCATCTGGTAGTCGAACACGTAGAAATACGTTTTGGGCATCGGTTCTTTCTCGCTTTCCGGTATCGGTGCTATGTGGGGGTTGTTCGGTTCCTTCGTGTGTCGCAGGGTGAACAAATCTCCAGTTTGCACCAAGGGTGCCACAAATTGGGCGTCGCTCAACGCCTGGATGCAGGCATCTCTGGTGTTCACCGGATGTTGCACCGTGCGTTCCCAATCCGTATATTCGTTCACCACCTGACGAGTAAACACAAAAAATAAGTAGAAAACCGTTGTCATTTAACTTAATTCCTAAAACGAAATATTTATATAAAAACGTTTGTCATGTTTCCAGGAAGATTTCTTTTTTATATTCGCTTGGTCGGTTTTACAGAAAAGGCTTCAGCTCGAAATTCGAACACGGTTTTGAATATTCTGTTTCAAGGAACACGATATCGTGCACGATTCCGAGTTTCCCGGAAAATGTGCGATCTATGTTTTCCATTTGGAGAAAAAGAGCCGTTAGCAGGGCTTGGTAAAAATTTAACAACCATTTTTCGAAATTCACGGAAACGTTCCGCTGCATTTGTGGAACGATTTATTCTCTTTTTTCAACGAACACGGACTTTCGATTAGTACGAAATTCAGTTTGTTGAATTAACGATGGAATTACAAGTAAACCAGTTGTTTTATTATTCGTAACAGTGAAACAACGGAGGATTTACTTACGGTGTAAAATATTTCTGTAAGATGATAGACGTACGCGTTCCTCACGTACGTTCTGATTATTCTGTCTCTCCTTTCTCCTTCGAATCCCTGCTGAACGTCCTTTTCAGAGAATTTCCACAAAGCCTCACTCGTTGTCACTCCAAACAACAGATCGTACTTGTTGTTGCTTGTAATTGGTGCACCGTGCTCAGCCTTCTTTGGCAGTGGCCTGAAACGCGTTCGCAGGATATTAATTCGAAATTCCTTCCTCAAATTATTACGAATATTTTTGAACTTTCGTCTAATTATTTTTGTGTAGAAATCGACTCAGAACATTATAGTAGATTTACAAAAATTTTCATCTTCCTCAAATTATTATGAATATTTCTGAATTTTCTTGTACTAATTTCTATGTGCAAATACGCTCAGAACATTATAAAAAGATTTACAAAAATGTTCATTCTTTATTTTATAGAGATCGTTAAAAGCGGAATATAACTTTGACAGTATCTCCAGCTAAGATGCTTGGGAAGTGATGAACCAGAACCTTGATACAGTATCATTATATTTCGGATCTTATGCTAATGACTTTGCAGAACAAAGCTGAATCATTTACAATTCCGTTAATGAACCGCGCTAATGTCTACGACGAAACGGGCTGCATCTGCTTAACATTTAATGAGCTGCTTCGATAGGATCGTAAAACTAGAGTCGAAGACATTATGCGAACTTCCTTTTTCAGGATCAGAACATTATCGATATTCGCTTAACAAAGCTCCGAGCAAAGTGGTACATTAGTACTTTAAATGGCACTGCACCGTAATTCTGCTACGTGTACACGTCGATACGAATTAATGAACATGTAATCTATTCCGTAATAATATTAATCTCCGAGGAATGTAATTAAATTTAATTATGAAACGTTTCGTAATTATATCTGTTTTTACTAAAATTCAATCGAAGGTATTAATTTTGAAATGATGTATTGCTCACCCGAATCCTTGAAATTCTGGACCCATGTAGGACAACAGATCCTTTTGGAAGTCCGGCTTAATGACCACGCCGTCCACGCTGGGTCCGAATGCGCTGAGAAAGGTCGGTGGTTGGATATCAACTTGCATCAACTCTTCCAAACTACGCTCTCGAAGGCAATCGACGATCAGCTCGTTATCTTTGAGCAGATCCTCGGGAATCGAGCAATTGACAGCTCTGGCCAGCTTCAAAGCGTACGAAACAGGATCCTCGACCACTGCCCACGATGATAGGGCACTTCCTGACAGGAGGATGGCTCTTTTGAACAGGCCTGCGAAAAGGAAACATCCAATTTGTCGGTTCGAAAGACGGAATCTTTGATGTGTTCAAACGGTTATTTCGATAAATTTCAATACTGCTAAATAAACGATTTCATAGTTCCAATTGCAGTTTCTTCTTTGAAATTTCTCTATTCTTAATTAATTTTATTTCGTTCAGTTCTGAGACGTCGAAGTGAATTTGAAAATTTTACAAGGGATGCAAACTAGTCAAGCTTCATCGTTATTCCTTCATCTATAATTTTCCTAGTGCAACAAAATTAATTCGAAAGTTTTCGTGTTCGTCAGGAATCTCGAGTCGAGCTTATAACGTATGAAAACGTAGGTGTCGTCGAAACGTGAGCTACTCGTTCACCTACGGAAACTTTCGTCGTTCGGTATGAAAACTGATTAATTAAGGAACGGAATCTTCTTTCTCGTACATGCTCCTGAAACTTGCTCGTTACAAACTTTCCGTCAAGTTTCCGATGATTTTTCGAACGTGATTGTTTTATTATGTAACATTCACAAGACGTCATTTATACACACGGTATATTAATCAAAATTTCAATTAAAGTTTGAAATTTGATATTTGTACGCGAATGTTTTACGTCAACTTTCTAGAGCGTCATGTAAAATTTATGAGGGTGGTTTTTACGACAGATTCAAACTGAGCGATAAGATGTAATATGCTATGAATTGTGATGAATATTTCCGTATTCTACAGGGAAGCTCAAGGAACGAGAAGGTCGACGTTAAGCAGGAAGCACGGTGAGCTCGAGATAAAGAAGATGAAAATTATATCAGAAGGAACGGTATCGAAGTAACAAGCGGATGTGCTTTTCAACGATCGTCACGTAGCGAGGATAATCGAACCATCGTTCTTCTGCAACTCGGTCAAAGCGCAAGAAATTTCAATAATTTCTCAGGCTGAGCTTCGCAAGAAAAATATCCCTTAATGATATTCCTTCCTCCTGTTTTATAATACCATTCGTTTTGCTTTCAGAAATTTTGCAGCATGCATATTAACGTTTTATTCTGTTATATGATTAAATATTCGATGCGTCATCAATGGGTTAAAACGAGAAATGGCAAATTATCGACAAATGCGAATGTTAAAAGAATGATAAAAGAAATATATCCCGTAAAAGTATCGTGAAATCTGTCGAAACTGGCAGCGAGCTCACTTTGTTCAGTTTCCGAGGAATTACCACAATTAATACGTCTCTGCCACCTCTCTGTTGAACCGGTAATTTATCAAGACAGATTTATACCAGCAATTTCCGGTATCCTGGAAACATCACAGACCTAACGTCGACCAATATCTCGTGGAGTCGGTGTTCCGAGCGAGAAATTCCAGAGCAATGTTAGCTGTCGATTTGAGGCAAGAAACCGGGGGAAGAAGGAATAGAAGAAGCAGGCTCGGTTTCACGAGGATCTTGGTAGTCGAGGATATCCTTCAATATCGCATGGAGAGACACCATAGACAGAGCCGGTAATATCTCAAGCGTGCGATATTGCAAGAATTTTCTGCGGGAGTATCAACGACGAGAACGTTAAACGTCGAACAAAACCGCAGAAAGAATCGATACGTATGAAGACACGAAAAATGGTAATGCGTCCGCTCGCACATCTGGCAACCCCTCTGTCTCGACCTCTTTTAAAGGGGCCAATATTGCGTGAACGGTGAAAACCGGTGCGTGCAAAGCTGTTGATTTGATCGGACCAGGAAACGATATTCTTGTTCTGGATTTCGTCTGGCGGAAATTTTGTTCCCTGCCCTTTGGGGGATGATTCGAGGGGTTGATTCTCGTCGAGGGCACGACGAGCAAATAGGCGATGGAATTCATCGGGGATGAAGGGGAATTAGATATTGGGTTTTTATTCGAATGAAAAATGGCATGGCGAGGCCCGCTGGGATTCGAAGGCTGAACAATTTACTTGTAGCTGGAAAACGTTGTCCGCTGCGCCACCGAGAGCTTCCGTAATGTTGTTCGCTTTTTTCCGAATGTTTCCCTGGCACTGATTTATCGTTCCTTTAATAGTACAAACCGTTCCCAGCGAATTAATGGTTGTAAACACTGTCACATATTTGACTTTCATGCAATAATAATAGAAGGAGACATATAATAGAGAACAATATTCTAGCATATTGTTTACTTAAAATGTTCTACATGTGGTTATCAACGTTATCGAATATCATACAGATAGCGTAAATCGATAAAAAACCTCGTCAATCCAATAAACCACAGAAAATGGAAGTAGTACAAGTCAATAATAATCACCAAACTTTAAAATATCTACATGTTGCGAGCATAAGATTGAACTTCAAGTAGTACAAGTCGATAACAAGCATCGCGACCCCAAAAACACACCGTGAATTTGATCGATTCTTTTAATGGAAGTACAAGTGGTACAAGTCAATAAGGGAGCGATTCTGAGAAATGACCGTATTGTCCACAGTCGAAAAGTTTTGGAAGACACAAAAAATCGATGAACCCTTTGAGATCGGTCGTATCAAAACGCTCAAGTTTCGTGTCACAAGAGAAATCTGTTCGGCACACATAAGCTCGTTTCCTTTTGGATTCTTCTCGAGAGTCTCGTTAGCGGTGGCGTTCCCGATCGAACGAATCGTTCGGAATCAAGGAACAGTATTGGATTCCAGCATTGAAAGAGAAGAGGTTCGCGACCGTCGACGTCTCGTTACTTATGGGATAACGATTTCTCGGTTTGCTCGATTTTCAGCGAGCCACGATACAGAAACCGAGCCGAGACGTTTCCGACGATGAGAATCTCGTCGTCTAGACGTCGAACGGTTGATTACTCGGACCAAGAGCGAAAGAACGAGATGGCGAAGGAAAAAAGGTGGCCGACAAAGACGACCCGGGGAAACTGAGGAAGCTTCGAAAAAGAGTTCCGTATTTTTCGGCGTGAAGTGCAGAATACGCTGCAAAGTTGTAGGCGACGCCTGGATTTTTATCGTGTTACAACTAAAGTTTACGAACTTTCCGCGGGAATCGTCGAGATTGCTCGGCGAGGGAAGTCACCTCCAATTGAGCGAACTTCAAACTCACGAATGAGGGTGAAAGAAACGTCAGAGTGAAATTAAAGGCATTCCAAGTCGAGTTTCATCCTTGCTCTTTCAGACACATGATTTCACAGATCTAACAGATCATAAAGCAACAGGGATACAAAGTAATTATGTTGACATTGTTATTACAACTTCAGAAAACCCCTGTGAAATTTATCATCTCCAGGAATTTTATTTTATATTCTACTCTCAATTCCCAAAAATAGCTAAGTAGAATTATTTAGGTGTGAAAGTTTGAAGGAAAAGAGGATACTCACCGCGAATGACAGTGGGGCTGATGGCGAGAAAATGAACACAGGCAGCGCCAGTTCCTTGGCCCATCAGCGTCACGTTGTTGGGATCGCCGCCAAACAAGGCGATATGCTCTTTGACCCAGTGAAGAGCCGCGATCTGATCCATGAGACCGTAATTCGCGACCCTTGCCTTGGTCTGAGGCGCCACGTTGGCGTTCAGGAAGCCGAGCACGCCCAGACGGTAGTTCATCGTTACAATCACTTGGTCGGTGTAGCTGGCCAGCACGCTACCGTCGTACGGGTTTCCGCTACCCCAGTCGTAGCTCTCGCCGTGGATATACAGCAGCACCGGATGCTTCCTCCCGCTGTCTGCCATGCCTGCAACCAGAAAAGTGTCCCTTGTAACACTTTATAGAAGCGTGCTCTCCTAAAATGGGATCCAGATGGTTTATAACCATGTCTCGGGTGATTCACAAGGTTTAAACTGATAAGCTATTGATTTCTGCTCTAGAGCAACATATTCTTATGCAACAGGTTTATAACAGGTTTTATATTACTTATGATCATACAGGAGGATTCACAAAGAATGAGAGACTTAAATGGTAAATGGTGTGCATCCCCAACAGTGCAAGAGTTTAGAAATTCTTGCCACTGTATCATTATGTTTTTGTATATAATTGTTTTATAAGGACGTGAATCTGATATATCTGAAGACACATAATTGCAGATATACTTCATCTTATCGATCGCAAGGAAGAGAAAGAAGGTTGGTGAATTCGAGCACGAGGTGAAATTCGAGCAGCTCGTCTACCTCTTATCGTGGAACAGCAACCCTCGACGTATTCCCATTCGTTCGACAATGCCAGCGTCCACGAGGGAAAGGAGCGATAAAGAAAGCGACCCTTGAACGACCCTTACCGAAACAAAGACCGATGTTGACCGTGTGTCTGGCCCTATAGAAAAGTTGCAGTCGCCTGAAGAGCTTCTACGGTACGACCGGAAGAGGAACAGGAGGTAGCCTGCCAAAGGGGATTCGAGCAGGTCTTCGTCTTACGCTTCAAAAAATATAGAAGCTCGAGCTGTTCTGGACCATTGAATAACCGTAGGAGCTATTCCTTGATAAAATCTTTTTAATAATTGAAAAAAGTTAATGGAAGAAAAAGTTGCGTTAACACGTAATTCAAGTATTATAGCCATTGTTCTTCAAAATTCCAGACATTGGAATATTTCAGATGTGTATTTGCTATCGTTCCACAGTTTCTATCGCATGTAATCCACTTGTATGACCACGCGGAGATACACGTGTTGCAGTTTTACACGTATTTTTATGCGCTGAATTTTTACGCGTTGTAATTCGACCCGATGACACACGCTGTAATTCTATACGGATTGTCGCACTCTGTAATTCGATCTGCTTGGATCGTCACGCATTGCAATTCGATCCGTTGGATCGCCACGTGCTGTAATTCAATCCGTTTAGATCGCGTTGTAAATAATGCGTTGAATCGTTACGCATTGTATCGCCATGCCCTGTATTGCAACTAGTTTAATCGATACGCATTAAATCGCATCGCGTTGTAACTCTACTGTACATAAATAGCTTTCCTCGTTAAAAGTCTAAAGCTTCTTTCAAGATAATATGAGACAAATTCTGAACACAACAATGCTATACTGTTGTTCAATATTTTCTTGTACATTTTGCATCCGAGAAGGAAAAACAGCGACTAATGCACTTGGCACGGACCGTTAAGAGTTTTAATAAAACTAAAAACATGCACGAACGTTCGTGAACTAGGACTTGACGCAGCACACAGAAACGCGAATCAAGTGAATCGTAGCAGCTTTGACATCACGTTTTCCATTTCGCTGTCGTATTTTTAATTTCGTTCCGCTTTTCGCCGAGATGGAACTTGTAAATTACAGAGGACTGCGTTTTTCATTTGTGCTGAAAGGAAGCAGGTTATTGAATTTAGTGGACACTTCAAGTGACGCGTTCATTGCAATCCTCAAACGTTCCTTCCAATTCAAACAGCCTTTAATAAGTTTCATGCTATGCAGCAATATCGAGATACTCGAAGAAACACACAGCGCAAATTCTTTTTAATCTACCGTTCAACTTTGCCGAGTTATTTGCATTGCTTGAACAAAGGTCAAACGAATCTCAAGTAGTCAAAGTCTATGACTTTGAGCAGCCGATCACCGGGAACTGCGTTTCCTTCGAGCTTTCACGTTCTTCAGTTCAATTTCTCGCGTCCCAGGATCCCAAAGGACTTCCGTCAGACATTATTTCGTCACTTTCAACCTTTTAGTCCATCCTCGAATTTCCATGGTCCGCGTCGTATCGATACATTTCGTCGAATCAATCGAAGAAACTCGAAGGCTTAAAAGCTTTCGACAAACGTCCTAACAAAGAAAATTAGAAAGGAACCGAGTAATAAAATCTCGGGAATCGCTCACAGCACTCTCGCGATATCGTTTCAGAACGAGCTTCATCGATTTTCTTCCGCGCGATTCCACGAACGCACCTGAAACCAGCCAGAAAATAAAAAAAGCGTGTCCGCGTTTCGCGTTGGTACTGTACAATACGATCTTCAATCGCCGAAGCTGGCTCAATTTTCCCGAGCATTACTCCCCTTTACAATTCCTCCGTGCCCCGTTACGTCAACAACGGCAACGCTGCTCTCTTTGACTCAAAACCCCGTGGCAAATAACAGAGTCACGCGTGTCGTCATTGTCAGCCAAATCCTTTTGTTTAACGTCACGCGATCACCAGGCCAACGAATCGTGTTTCAACCCCCTGGAGGGACAACCGCGAGAGGGTTGCTCGCTGAGATTGCTCACTTTTTGCCGGCTGAAAGCTTCGTGATGTAGCCTTTTCGAAGGAGTGGTTCACAAATGCATATACCGTGCAATAATTCTGAGACCACCCTATTCCGAAATCGAAGCTACATTTAAGTAGCCACCCTTGGACATCGCTTCGCTTTGTTCCCGCAGACTTGCTCGTTTCGACGGTTCCAATGTTATTGATGATTTGTGAGATCGATGTGCACGTTGGTCAGAGGTGTTTTATGAGAGCGGGATGATTTATGCTGTTTCTGTGATGAATTTCGATGGCTTGATGAAGAATTGTGGCGCACGAAAAAATGGGGAAAATTTTGGAGCCTGGTAGTTGCAGATTATATTATTTGTTGAATAGGGGTTAACTACGAACAATACATCAAATGTATTATTCTACTTTTAACCCAGCATTGTTCATTTCTCCATCCGCTGCATTCTAAAGAATTGCAAGTAGTACGAGTCAACGATGTCCGCAGCAAGATCTTCGTGTGTGATCACACGCAACCTATGTAGAAATTTCCTTCACTTAATATCTATGAAGAATTCGAGAATCGTAAATGAAATGCAAAGAAAAGATTGTTAGTCCAGAAGGGGAATTTCATTTGATGCAGATCGTAATTCGTTTAGCTGCACACCATATTTGAACAACTCTTTGATCCTTTTCCAGGAAGTTAGTCTTAATCAAGCAAGTTCGTTGGAAAGGTGTTTTCGCAAAGTTACTGCAGTATTTAGCCAAGCTGTTTACGATGGTCGACGCGTACCTTGCTTTGCATAAACACAGCTGAGTTTATTAATGCAACGTGCGTGGTGGTTCGTTCGACGCTCGAGTCTCGCTCGATATTTCATTTAAACATTATTTACGGGATCGTGCACCTCTGACGAATGTGAATCGCCCGGTCGAGAGCGTCGATTTCATTTTTAACGAAGTGCTCTCCGCGTTCATCAACCTCTACGCTATTATACCACGCCCCAAGTAAAATAAATATCCACTTTATATCGAACGTTGTAATTTTCCTCCTTCCATTACCGTTTTCGAGCTAACGCCAGCAATTTTCTTGCCGCGAGACTCTTGATCTATGATATTGTTATCAGAATATGGGCGCTTTACTCATCATAACCTGCCATCTAATTCATAAGTTCGTTCTTCATCGTCTTAGCATAATATTGGTTGACCATGTTCTAATACTACTTGTACTGACCACTTTCCATTACTACTTGTCTGACCATTTGTCAATACTATATGTCTGACTATATGCACATACTACTTGTCTGACAACGTATACATACTACTTGTCTGACTATGTACGTATATTACTTGTCTGACTACATACACATACTACTTGTCTGACAAGATACACATGGCAATGTCGAGCTGACGCCAGCAATTTTCTTGCTACGAGACTCTTGATCTATGATATTGTTATCAGAATATTTGATCATCATAACTCGCCGTCTTATTCATAAGTTCGTTCCTCATCGTCACGGTATAAAATAGACATTTTTATTGTTGTCGTCCATGAATAAATCTCTCGAGAAGTACTTTGTTCCGAAAGTAGCTCTTAAACACAAATAACAGAGTTCAAGGGATCGAATCCGTCGTCGTTTGTCAGCGAACGTTATCGTTCCAAGACAAAGTTGAAAAAGCCAACATCCAGCATCGGAAGATCGGGGTCGCCGATAACGGGGAAGCCAGGAAAAAGGTGTTCCATTCGAGGACAGAGAGTATCGTCCGGCAAAGAACAAGAAAAGAGAGCAGGCTTTCGTAACTGGCCTTTGTCATCCAGCGGTAAAAGACAAATAACCGCGGTCCGCCTTTTATCTTGCCACCTACGGAACCGCAAAAAGACATTCGCAGTTTCGGTCCATTCTGGACGACGGACGTCCTCCGGATCTCATTCTTTCCCACCGTTACGATTTGTGCCCCGGCTTTCTCGCGAAAGCGACGTCTAAAGTGGGACAAGTTGAAAGTGCTTTCCAACGCTCGCGTGGAACAAAAAAAAAAGAAAGAAAGAAAAAATGAACGAGCCTCGACAAACGGATTCAGCAGGCTTCAAAGACGACCGATTGTTCGAGAGGCATCTTGCGCGCGATTCCGTTTCACGTTCTCGACCCTCTTTTTACAATTCGAGCACTTCGTACCCTTTACCACACGTCACCAGTCTATTTCCTTACTATTATTCTTTGCTCGAACGAGGCTGATTTAGGACATCTACGTTGTATCCAATCGGTGCATCTCCACGTAATTCCATTACGTCATAACTCTTCAATTCCACGCGTTCATAATTCCACGTATCGTTACCATGGATCGAAATTACCACGCTTTGTACTCTTGAGTTCTTCCACGAGTTTTAATTCCGCGCACCATTCCATCTCTGCAGCTGCACGAGCTGCAACTTGTAGGTAATGCACTTTTCCATATTATGATTCCAAGCATTAAACCACCACATTTCAAATCGCGATCATAACAGAAGCTACTCCACGGTAGTAAAGGAAACGTTGGTTTAAAACGAGCACAAAGAAGTCGAATCTGTGTATACCTTGACACAACAATCGAAACACAGTCACGAGCGGGATGTACGTGCCAGAGAAGAGTTTCAGGTAAGCACGAACACAGACGACGTAAGGAAAGTACACGGTTCCAAGTTGCCGTGATCCCGACGCGCTTCTGGCTCGCGTTGGAATGCATAGACATAACGTAAATCCATGTTTACTATGCTAATACCGGCGAACTTGCCGGCTGAAAGACGCCGAGAAACGTCCTATCAAATATGCAGCGCTACTTGCACGAGCTTCTAGCGGCCCAAAGAAAAGAGACGAGGCCGGTTGAGCAACGAGGAAGCTCGTTTTCGTGGAGTCTCTCTGTTAACCGGAAGCTTGGCCCGTGTCTTCGGCTCCACTTCCTACGTGAACCTCCAGCCAGCTAGTACTCTTACTAAATTTCTTTATAAACACCGAGGCTATTTTTTTACCGAGCTATGCGACTTGTTTGCTGTTGTTTTTATTCTCCGGGCAAACGAATATTTGCGAGCCTCAAGCGAAGAATGTGACGCTTTGTTTGACAGATTTTTATTCACTCGTTGATTATCCTTCGGGCTATGTCGTATTTTTTGTACGTTTAACGTATTAAATGTTCCGACTATGGATACAAGCTAAAATTTTAAAGAGAAGCCGTAGAGTTGTAATTACCAGAAGCGAAAGGGTTTCTTGTAATTCGAAATGTAATTTTTCAATAATCTACAATTGGAAATATTTTTCGCATTAGCATGAAAGTCTAGATTAATTGTGACTTCTGTAATTAGTTATTGTTACAGACGTTTCTGTAGCAAGAGAATCATTAATAATCCAATTCAATAGCAATAATGTTGAATCAGAATAGCGAATTCGTGATTTCATGGTTGTTGGATGTTGCAGGAATCAAATTTCATTGAGGATTCCCAACAATTATAGCTTATCGCCAATTCAGTGGCATTATTTCATTGAATTCATACGTCTGTACGGTACGCCGGTTATACTCCGATCCACGAACAACGTTCAGAAATTAATTAGTGACCGCAGGATGATCGGATGCGAGTAACAAGACATCCATTTTACGGCATGTACTGATGCTATGACCTAGTTTCCAAAATTCGATGATCATAACATCCCTACCGTGATTTCTAATTTCATTATTTAATCTAAGTCACAAATTCAACAAATTAATTTTCAATTACCTAATTTTTATTTGTGGAAAATGTTCCTGCATAAAGCTTGTCAAAGATACGGTGGATTTAAGTTTTAGTAGAACGAAGAACAGCTGAAACTCAGAGCGATGAAACAATTGACAAACGTCGTTGGATGCGCCTTGTCAGAGACAAGTTTGCGGAATAGATTCTACTACGAGAAGCATTAGAAACAACAGTCTAGTTGGATAGATTTGTGTGTAACCAGCTGCGATCTCTCACGTGTATAAGCTCTGGGATAGACAAGTCTGAGATTGAATACTGTGAATCTGTCTTAGGTACATGAATTCTCTCTGAATTGTTTACTAAACAAAATATTCCTTCTATGCAACAAAATTTCACCCACAAGAAGATCATTACGTGTCGTCAGATAGATGTAGAAATTAATTGACAGCTCTATTAGTTACTTAGTCAGACAAGTTGAGCAAGTACATCGATAGTACGTTGTAGTAGGTAGTCTAATAGAATGCCTACGAATATGGTGAGAAAAGTGGTACAAGTAGCGATGCAGACAACTAGTATAAGTAGGTGGTCAGACAAGTAGTGTAAGCATGTGGTCAGACAAGTACTATTAACATGGGCCAGACAATTAGCACGAGTAGGTGGTCAGACAAGTAGTATAAGTTGGTGCTCAGACAAGTAGTGTAAGTAGGTGGTCAGACGAGTAGTACAAACCTGTGGTCAGACAAGTACTATACGTAGGTGGTCAGATAAATTAATTTTGAAATTGTTTCGTTAAATTATTAGTATAATATTGACTTTGTTCACGATTAATCGATTCCTCCGAAATAATTGCAAAAACATTCCCGTCGAATAATGAGTTTCTTCCGTATTGGCGGTGTTCACAAATCTTTTAAGAACAATGTTTTCATTCCTGCTGTCGTTCCTGGGAATTAATCTGAATAAATTATACGATCGTCGAGCAGAAGCGATATTATTTAAACAGATGTTTACGTTATTTATGAAATTCCGTCTGCGTTCGCATACGATGTTTGCGTTAATAAATTTGTTGTCGAATATCGACGAATTTATTAGCCTGCTATACGAGAACAGAATTCGTGATATGTTCGATTTGAAACGTAGTAAACGTATTATATTTTAATCAAACGGATGAAATTATGCGGACGTTATAAACCTGGGCAAATGAAACGTTCGAAAATTTCGAAAGGAAAGCAGATTTCAAAAGCTGTGTTATATGCTTAAATAAATGTACAAAGCGAATCACTCACAATTAGGACTTTAGACGTCTTTACCTTCAACAATGGAGGAAAATTCATGGGAAAGAAAATTCAAGATTCCCTTTGTAAGGGCAAATACATCATTCAAGGAGAGATTGCGATGTTCTCCGTCTCTAAATCTTCCAGATCGTCCTACAGTACATTTCCATGCAAATATACAGGTTAAATTATCTATTGTTAGAATCCCTCGAACATCTATATTTTTTACATTCATGTCAGATGATATTTGACTCGGAGAAGATTTTTAGTTTAGTAATGCAATCTTCGAGTGAAAAATGCTCGAACAAAAAAGAGAAATATTGACTATGTGACTGTTTTTTAATTTAAACCGCAAATTGAGACATTAAGTTCAAGGAACTGAGTCGTATTTTTCGCCGTTCAGACGGCAAGATCTCGCCTCTAGCTACTCGTAATCCGTATTCGACGATACACGAGCTTGGTAAGCTCTTAATCGCGTTATCTGCATTTCCATATAATGCCTAGAAGCCTGTTATCTACCTGTCGTTACCCACACGACTACCCCTTTTAATCGTCGACGGTGAGCTACACGCGTGTCGTCGAACAATTTAATAATCGAAAACGTTGTAACGGAGAAGCTTTCTGTTGACGTCAACGTGATCGATGACATTTCGACCGATCGATCGATCCGTTCGGCCAGTTATTAACTGCTCGGCCCTTTTCCGTCTCGCGTATTCGATATAATGAACTCCGAAATATTACACTCGGAATGAAGCTATTTAGCGGTTGCACATATCTCTACAGAGGAGTCGACAAAATTTCAAAATCGCGTTCGGTCATTTTCCGATTGAAATCGCTCATCGTGAAAAAGCATTGAAAACATTCGTTTCCTGAAGACAAAATAATTGAATTCGAATTCGAATTAATTGGGAAAGAACATGTCGACAAATATGTTGAGCTTTTCACTAGGAATTAATGTCTTATCGCGATAAAAAGAACGCAAGTAGATAAATAGCGGAAGGGCAATACGAATTTGTACACCGGTGCAGTCTCGATTAAGTCTCGAGTATTTCCAATATCCGATCGGGCAGAAAAGAAGAAAAAAGAGTGGGGAGAGAGAGGGATGGAAAGAGGGGTAAAGAAAGGAAGCACAAGGGAGGCGAAACAATTTACCGCGGCAGGCGGCCGCTGCTTCCTGCCATTAAACGATTTTCGATTACACACGTACGCGAAATATGCCTAGTGTGTATGAGTGCATAACGGATGCATGCAATTACGATTCAAATTTTACGACTTGCTTAACTTAAATTACGCGACCTCGATTAAGTGAGATCGCGCCTGGCTGCCAAGTTTCGCCCCTTCGGCGAACCACACGGCTTTGTATCAAAAACTAGTCGTTTACGACCTGAATTTATTCGACGCAATATGCTGGGAAATTGAGGTTGTTAAATAAATGAACCATTAAAAGAGATCGAGGGACACGATTATAAATAGTTGCGGTAATTGACACCCTGACAGACGTGGCTAACTTCTAAGCAAATTAACTTGGACGTAATTGAAATTTATACCGGAAGATTTGTCTCGACCGAGGACTGAATTAAACCTGATTCGGTTTTAATGAAAATCTGATTCAGACTTTGCCAGCGGCAAGTTTAATTTGATTGAATTTCCAAGATAGATTTAAGGTGACGATTCAGAATAAGACTTGTTGATCTTTAATCAGATTAAAATGGTACTTTCACCGCTACGAAATGGCATTTTGCGAACAGGGGATATTCATTCATAGTTTTACTTAATCTGTTTCAACGATATTGAACCACTTGAACCGGAAAGGCTTTTTATCCTTCCTCAATGCAATCATCCTGGCAACTACAGTGGATATCCGGCGGAAAGCGTTTGCCAGTTACGATGCAGATCGATTTCGATTAGCTTCCAAGGATCCCTGATGCAAATAACCGGAGATATTTGCGATAGGATGGTCCGTCGTTTAACTACTTATGGAATAGAATATCATTTCATTGTAAAAACATAACAGTCAACTTACATCACGACAACTCCTCCATTTTTGTAAAAAAGTTTCATGCACATTGCACATTTGCTTCTAATCAACAATCCCTGCACAAATTGAATAATTTTAGTCACAACATCCATTGAATCCTCGTGTTTAATATCACTACACCGTTGAAACGTTGGTTCCTTTATTCTTATCAACGCAGCGAGCATCAGGACACCAACACAGATTAATTAAACCACTTCCACACTCTCAGCTTCGAGATCAACACCCTTATGAGCATTCACAGAAACAGCGCTTCGCACGATGCACATCCATACGCGTTTCTGCAGTGTGAGAAACTCGATTGTGGCACAACTCTGGGACGTGTAAGTACGTGTAACAGGGATGTACGTCTGGCTGAGGAGGGCAAATGAGAGGAAGTAAGGGGATTCAGACGGAAGATACCGGTTGGTTCGACGGTACATCGATTTGGGCCAGCATCCAATCAAGGATAAAGACACTGTGGAGACAACCTCGTCGCGTGATTGCGACCGTTCACCTGGCTTGTGTGCATCTCTATTGCGTGCACCTCGATGCAAATTGGAAATTAGGCAGTGTTCTGTCTAGGCTCGATTGCCGTTTACTAAATGGATCAATTGACTTTCTGTCCTTTATGAAATATCAATGTTAATGCAATTATTGAAAAACGGAATATTGACCACTGAAATGTAAATTTGAATCCTTTGCGTCGAGAACTCGGTTTCAGCTATTCTTTTCTCTGGAACAGTTGTTTACCGAGCGAAAAGAGTCGGAAACTGCAAACGAATGGCTGGTGGATAACTTTTGAAAACATAACGAACGTAAACGCGACCGCCTTCGCTGTCTGTTGGGGCGTGTTTCAACTAACGTGCTTTGGGTATAAAAGCAGCAAACACTAATTAGGTTAACCCGGTACGACGTCGCCGTAACACTAATTACGATCACGTCGTAGTTATAACTAATATAAAGACAGTTAACGTGGTTTGAAGGCACGAAACTTTGCACGAATACGAATTTCATTGCGACGATCGAATCGATACATTGATTGTCGCGAGATTAATACTGAAATAATGAAATTTCATACAGAAATTTAGTCGTTTCTATTGTTCATACTAAATGCTTGAATATATCCAACTGGTCATTGAAGATGAAAAAGCACATTTTGTATCAGCTGTAGCGAGTACGTACTACTTTATTTCACAAAGAAAAGATCTGCAAAGGCTATGTAGCTGAAGAGATGTTGTTCCGGAATGTTCATGAAAAATTGCGACAGTAGTTTTCTATACTTGTCACACTTACCAATACTACTTGTCTGACCACCAGCTAGTACTTGTTTTACTATGTGCCAATACTACTTGTCTGGCCGACTGCCAATACTACTAGGTTGACCAGGTGCTAATACTACTGGTATTGATCACTTTCCAATATTACTTGTCTGACCATTGGTCACTACTACTTGTCTGATCACCGGTCACTACTACTTGTCTGGTTTGATGCCACTACTACTTGTCTGGTTTGATGCCACTACTACTTGTCTGGTTTGATGCCACTACTACTTGTCTGACCATACGTCATACTACTTGTCTGACTACATACACATACTACTTGTCTGACCATATGTCAATACTACTCGTCTGACACATGCACATATAATTTGTCTGACTATGTACATATACTACTTGTTTGAGAAACTGCTGATAGTAAAAAATCAAAGTCTGCATCTTTTAAAGCGAAGTTAGAGAATTTGATGAAACAAGTAAGATATGAATATACTCTAGAATAAAATTTTTAAAAACAAGTGCAATGAAGAATTGATTGTTGGACAGTGGTATTCGCGATAACAATGAAATAAATTTGAAAGCATAATGCACTAAGCTGCAGGATCCTCCGTGATTCAGCTGCACAATGGTTCCAACAGAGGAATATAAGTGCAATTACCCGAGGGAAACTGCGGAATGCCCTCTTTCTCGTGAAGCATAAGGCCAGAACAGAGTCCACCGTGGTGAAACTTTCGGGCTGACAGTGAGACGGAACAGAACAGAACGGAAAGCAACGCACACGGATGAGCGGGCGCGCAGATTGCCATGGCGCGTTTCGAGTGCCAAACCTCAGGCTTATACGCGTGGAACGCCACAGCTGGCTAAATCCCGAATTCACCCAACCACACCCGAGCGAGGCGTAAGGCGGCCACCAGCTTGAATCCGCGTCGCGAACCACCAGGCTTCCTCGCGGTTCTCTCGGCTTGCGCCTCAGCGAGTTAAGCATCCTGCTTGAGGAATAACCAACCAGTCGCAAACTGACGATTTGCCGAGAGGAGATAAAGCCTGGTTAATGAAGTTAATAAGCAATTGCCACACGCTCCATTTTCGAAGCGGAACCGCTGTGACCGCGATTCAGCACAGCTCTAGGCTTCTGGAAAGACGTTAGCTCTTAAATTAACAAACATCTAAATTTTCAAACTCGTCAAAGCCTTAATCCGCACATTTCCATGTATAAGCGCAGAAATCACACTTTTGAGAGGAACAGCGAATCGTTCTATTCATAATATTATGAAATTCTACACATTTGTCAAAACCGTAATATTTGAGCAGAATAATGATGAACGCGGAACGTGGACGATAATGATGAATATGAAAATCAGTGCCGCTCTGAACGGAATAGATTCATAACTGTGACTAAATTGTTGTTCAATGACTTTTTTCTTTTCGTTCACTTTTCCCGGTATCGACCGGATTTTCTACCGAAACTTTTGATCGACGTAGACAACCATCGTGAGCATGCGTCGTGGGTGGAACCTGTGTCCCGGACAATACCGACCAGGGCGATTTTAATTAACATTTGCTCGTTATCGGCATTCGTTGCGTCGACGCGACGCTTTTATCCGTCGACTTTTGTCGTGCGCGCGTGTACACATTCTCCTCGTAATGAATATTAAATCTTTGTTCGTGTTTCGGATTAAACAGCGACCATACTGTTCCAAGAAGAGATTAGAGGGATTGCTTTCAATCTCTCTTCTCCAATCTTTTTCCCTCGTGTCTTTTCATCCCTCAGACGAATTTGCATTCAGGATTTCGCATAATTGATCGCTCCGAGCGTTTTTCTATCCGATATGGTACAACGAAATAACGAGATACACCCTCGAAAATCGAATAAAGATTTGTTGCGTTCAGTTTGCTGGGACATAAATATGTAAAACGGTGCCGCGGCAAGCAGAGAATGAACAATTTGCGTAAAAAATCGTCGCTTTCCTGAACCGGCAACAAAAGAAAACAACGTGTACCCGGTTTATCATCGGACCGTGTGTTTCTCCGTGGCGGGTAACGTGGAA
Organism: Megachile willughbiella; assembly: GCA_945859595.2. Lineage (NCBI taxonomy): Eukaryota > Metazoa > Arthropoda > Insecta > Hymenoptera > Megachilidae > Megachile > Megachile willughbiella. The sequence goes on from OX243807.1 coordinate 10,870,325, forward strand.
AAAGCGACGGTTTCTCCGGCAAAAAGATAGTGGCCTCTGTTTGAAGTCACACTCAGCAATCTTTCCGCCATAATTCCATTTTATCGCGAAGAACGGACAAGGCTGGGAAAGAACGGTCGAGGCATCCAGCTTGCCGGCTAACAAGGGAGCTCCAGTGAACCTCTGTAAGCAAAGAATCGTCTGAAAGACCGACAATACTCGATGTTATCGTGTCTTCTTTCTATCGAGCCAGCCTGCGCGAACCGTTCGGTTCTCTTTCAGGTCAGTCTCCTTGCTCTTTTCCGACTGAATCGCGCGACCGACCGAAATTTTGTTTCACGGTCGTGTTTCGAACAGAAACACACGATCAAAGTACCTGCGAAAAGCTTTCGACCTGATTCAACTTATTTGCCAGTTGAACGAAACTTGTTCTTTCGTTACGACGCGTTCGAATCGAATCGAGTGTCTCGTTCCGGTAGTAACTTCTGATTTAATACGAGTTAAACGTTGATTTGACAAGGAGAAATTGACAGGAGGAATTGGCAAAATTGTTTCTTCAAATTAATAGCGAATTCTGGTTTCTGCAGACGTTGAAATATGCTCGAACTATTCGTTATTATATAACGTCAATGCTAGTCTGAATCCGATTCGGCTAATGGACTTCGGTATAATCGACTTCAGTTGCGAAGCAAGAGGAAGTAGAAAATTGGTTTTGTCGACTCTATTATGGAGTTAATAATTAATTTGTAGAGTAGTCAGAAAGTGAACGACGCGTAAAATTGCAATGACTGCATAGAAGCGTACAGATCCAATGCGTCGAATTATAGCGCAAAGCGATCTGCAGAAACCAATAAATGAAACGTGAATGCCCGGTGATAAAACACGTGGGATTATAACGTGTGGGAGTCCAATGTGAGGCTATAACGCGAATTGCGACGGGTGGTCATATAACGCGATTCAGTTATGATTCTAACAGTTCATTTATCGATCAAACTCTACCGAACTTGTCAGCTTTTTGCAACTTTAACAGGATTGACCCATGGCTGAGTCGGTTCTCTTGTACCGTTTAATAAATAATGCGCGCTAGTCAATTTTTGACGCTGTCAGAAAGAAAATGTCCGTTTCATGATGCTCTAAAGCGTAGGAAAACATGCATAGGATCTTTCCGTCGTACGAGCCACAGGACGTGACGCTTTTAGTTAAGACCTCGACGAGGTTAAGGTCCCATAAAACCAACTCGCTCAAAAAGAAGCGTGTTCCAGCGAAACACCTGCCTTTTATTCGCATCTCTGTTTTCCCTAGATTTCACTCTTCATTCCCTTTTTCGCCAACACTCAGTTGTTTTTTATTCCTCGCTTTAAGTGAATGGGAGACCAGTACTTTTCATTGGTAATTCACTGAAATCGCTTAGAATTTCAGGGCGCCTTTTTGAGTAATTGAAATGTATTTTCCTTGTAGCGACTTTGTCTTGTCCCCAAGGATTTGTGGTACCATTTCACAGATTGACATGATTACGGTTGAAAGTTGGTGAAAAAGACGGATGTCAGTGGTCATGAAAAATGTACAAAATTTCTTAACAGTTATCTTACAATATTTTGTTTTTACTGTACAAATAACTTTCATTTGTTTATCGCCCGTAAATTACGCACAACAACCGAACATCGATAAACAAGAGCACTTTAGTGAAATGAAATTTATAAAACTACCGTGAACGATAAATCGATATTCACACCTTCCTGCCGACGCTTTCAAATTTTCACCGATTTTGATAGTTCCGCGGTTAAATTGACTTACGGTCGATGACGTACCTACACGTTCTGTGCGTGTACTGTATCGATGGTCGAATGGTTACCGAGTAATCGAGCATAAAAAGAAACATAACGACCGAAGCATCCGCGGTAAAACGTTCAATGGACTCACGTTGGAATTACAATTGCTGCAACGATCTGAGGGCTGCACTTTTGAGGAAAAAAACATAGTTTACACCGGAGAGTATGGTCACTTTTATGATTTACGAAGCTCGAGAGGAAACCAAGCGGCTGTCCAGTTACCGTAGCTTTGATGGAACGTCGAATAGATGATTCTCTTTATCGAAAACGTAACTGCTTCCAAAAATAAAAAATGTTTCGATACATTTCAACAACTACGTTCTTTTTCAAACTGTTTCAGATTCAAAAGATACTAAAAATAAAGAAAAAAGAATCTGTCAAAAGTTATTAGTGCAAATAATAATTATAGCCTTTATTAAAAATAATTGTAACTCTTGCGTGTCTAATGATCTGGTGATTTAATTTGATCTTTAATGAACGAACTGCTTCTCGGTTGATTAGCGAATTAATTAAAGATGTAAGAGCTCGCGTTGTATTTTCAGCATCAAGGTCACGATTCCTCTTTTCGAGATCCGCGTGTGATACTTTTTGATAATTAATTAAAAGTAAACAACGTTGAATTGATACATCGAGATAATAACTTCATGCATTCAGAGGAAATACACAGATTGCATTTTCTATAAATGATGAGAAAGTTTAATGAATTACCGGGGAAACCGTTTCCCGATAGCTCCGATAAATTCATTATAAAACAAGTGCATCAGAGTTAAAATCAAACAATTGTTTTGAAGCAAAACGAAAGGTAGTCCAATATTTCCCATTTGTCTATTTATAAACTGTCGTCATCAAAGTCGAACTCTGACGAACGTTATATGGGAATATCGAAAACGAACGCGACAGGGGGGAGAACGAATGAAAACGGCTTCGTTTCCGCTGGCATTTCGCGAGCGCTGTCGCTGGCCACATCGAAGAATAATTCGGCAAAAACAACGTCGGAATTGATTCACGGAAAACCGATAATGGACAAGAATAATAGCCGAGTGGAATAATTAAAACACGCGAGCACGTTGATCAGCGAGCTTAATGCCGGTCGACAGCTTTTGTTTCGGGGTGAATCGAGAAACTAGGAAAAATCCTGAAAATGTTTCCAACGGTATCGAAAGGTGAAACAGTGATTGGATGAAGAGATCTCGACGTTTATGTCATTCTAATTTTCTAATTTTTGAACAGAGCAAAATGGGATACACTGATTGCACAGTACACGGACACTGATGGAACACGGTAATCGAGAAGTAGTCTCGTCAGGACTCTAGGTTGTCAACCCACGAGTTGGCGCGTGAGGAGGTCCAGAAGAAGCTACTATCCCACCGTGAACCCAGCGTTACATTTCGGTGAACAAGAATAATGACAATAACAAGTCATAAACACCTGGGTCATCCTCTTCAACTCGTGGGTAATGACCCACACTGGTCGATCCCTAAGTTCTATAAATTTCTAAGTTCCTGGAAAAAGATGTTTGACAAAGTGTGTAGAGCGTACAATCAGCCTTTAATCGTCGGTACAAACTGTGCGAAAGCGTACCGGAAATTGCGTTAGTTTCGATGGCGAGGAACGTGTGGTCGCGTTAATTAAGTTAGAAGTAATTATCCACTTAGTAATCACGCAATATAGCGCGCGTCATTTCGCTGAAATTTCGCGCGATGAAACGTCGACGACATCGGGGTGCTTGAACCGGGCGCACGCTTAATGGAATTTCCTCGAAATAATATCGTAAAAGTCTATGGGTTACGTTGATCCTTCAGGAGCAAGGCGAACAGCGAGTTCGTGCAACCAAGCGTTTTATGGAGCTTGTACGTACACGCTCGCATACGAGTTTCATGGGCTTGGTTTCACGCGGGATCACGATACTACGTGTCGCGTCCTATGCAACGCGAACGCACACAGGGCTTACCGACACCATACGTCTTCTGCCTGGATCATAAACGCGTTAGTATAGGGCTCGATGCTCTCGCTGCTGATTTATTCCTTTCTTTCCTTTTCAAACGAGATACCGTTTAGAAACCTTCCTTTGCTTCCCATGAATACTCGGTTAACACTATTCCTACCGACACTTCATATATACCTATTCCTACCGCGACCGGTCAAATGACCGGTCTTTGGCAGAACTTATATTTTTTAATATAGAATGAATATAATAGCCAATTAGACAGTATAAAAATATAGTTTCTCTAATTCAGAATCCTATAATATTATTTATTTCACAGTCATAGTAGGTGAGACGGTGTAAGAAAGCTCGAGGTCCTGGACTGCTTCGGGTACCAATCAGGCAAATAAATACCGCGAGCCCAATAAGCGCGCTAAAATTGTAGACACTTGGAAGTGCTATAAAGCAGTCCCTGGAAGGCATTTTTTGGATAACATCATGCTATAACTGCATTATCTTTCGTTTGTAACATTTTTATATGTTTGGAATTGAGTCTCTGAGAGAATACTATTACAAAAAGGTGTAAATCGATTTATCGGTCAAATGACCGGTCGTGGTAGGTAAGACAAACTACAAATTTTTCTCAGAAAATAAACAATAAAAAAAGAAGTCAATATTGAAAAAGGTATTATATGCATATTTCAGGAAAAGTCATGAAGTTTAAAGGCATTTCAATTACGTTGTATACAAGAAATTCTAATCGAAATTTTAAAAACGGTCATTTGACCGGTCGCGGTAGGAATAGTGTTAAATCTACCTGGAACTCTGCAATCTTCTAAACCAGAATACTTCATAAACAGAATAAAAATTTCATCTGCAGCTTGAAGAATATATAAGTAACAAGTTAACCCCTTGATCTATGATTTCCTCAAGTACATTTTGGATAATTAATATTAAATTCCAGCCTCAGCTGCAAATATAATTTTTGTTTGCTGCAGTGTGCCACATGCGGTCTTGTAAAAGGGTGAACTGCAGTAAAAATTCTACTTTACGTTTCGTGAAAATTTAAATAACTTTGTAGGTATCTAGTTTTGTTGTACAAGAACCCGTCTGACCCTACAAACATCAATTTTTCAATTGGTAATTGCTCAAAGGTCGTACTCGCGGTTTCAGTAGTATAACCATACAATAAGTCGGACAGGTTCAAGAACGGACTGCTGACTTCGAGCCATAAAAGCAATCGCATAAACCGCTGTCACTGATTAAATTGTTGCGCCAGGAATCTACAATGGTCTCAATTAAACAGTGAGAGGTAGAGAAATTTCCTGGTTACACGGATTTGGGAAATAGTGGGTTTCGTGCACGGAATCCTGAATAAGAAAAGAAGCTGGCCGGACTGGCAATCGTGTTCGAGGCGGTAAATAAATACGGGCAACCGGAAGACAGGCCATGGTTCGGATGAAAAGGTGGTCCCGCAATCAAAACAGCCACGGCGCAAAATAAAATCAGCGAGCTGGCTAAAGAATGCAAATGCGGCCCACGGAAAGTTGTGTAAATTGATTACTGAATTATTTATCGGCTTCTCCCGTTCCTTTCTCCCTCTTCTGTCCCACTCCTGTCCTTTCTGTTCAAGAAAACGAACATTCGTGGAACGACTGTCCATCAGTTTTATGGAACAGAACTTGCTTCTTGTTGCCATGGACCGAGTTGAGTTACTTTCGATTCAATCTTCCGGACGGATACGTATGTACGCTCAGAAAGAAATATTCTGTCTTGTTGGGTGAAAATGTTTGCGTGACAGCGAGAATTTGTAAAGCTTTGCCCCTGTGTACCATGGAAATCTTGCGAACTAATATTTGAATATGTGTCTCCCTTGTGGTGATATATCAGAATCTTAAATTTTCTTTCGCCCCGAGATACTACTATTTCTGAAAGAATTAAAACGTAACTAGGACTCGAACTCGTAAAAATTAAATTTCTACGAGGTGGACTCTCTATATATTTGTCGCTGAACATGGAAGTTCTTGTTCTTTCATGATTTATGAATTAAGATGTGATCTTTAAATGAACTGAATTTCACCGAGCAACAGGTTCACCGCAATTGACAACCAGTTAAGACCTCATTTTATCAAGCTTGAAGGTTCAAACAGTGTCAAACCGGCTACTTTCCAACTTATCTTGCAAATGTAGGGTTTTCTTCTTTGGTCCACGATTTTCTTCGACACCCATTAATATGCATGGAGAAGAAGCGATCAATTTCTCGATACGAGTTCGATTGCCTGGCAGTCTTAGCTGTCCTCTATGAATATTGAGTTTCCTTCGTTGCAAATTGCATCGGCGAACTTTCGCTAATTGCGACGCCATAAAGTTTCATATCTGATTAACCTGCGCGGTAAAGCGGACGAAACGTTAAAATTCTCGTTAACGAATATTGTCGTCGTTCTTGTACTCGGTAGTCACGTTCAAATTGCCCGAGCCATGTTACAACAGAATGAAAGTGAAATTACGGAAGATCGGGTCGATGGGAGGACTTGAAGAATGAGACTAATCGAGGTACCGATACGGGAAGACGTTCAGATAAGAGAGCCATTCTTTTATCTAGGACAGCGGGATACAGGAGGATTTTCGAAGATGGATCACTCGTTTCTATCTAGTTAAACGAGAAATTGGGATGAGCTTGATGAAATAATTTCTTGCTACCTGAAATTACCCTTGATGTGATTTTCGTTTCAGATCGAACGAGATCATCGATTGATACATTAACTTGTAAATCGAGGGGATTGAAAATCCGAAAGAATTTATTCCTTTTACGATTATGGACCTTTACGTTTGATTTGCTCGAACGATGCGATTTTATTTACATTTTTCAGCCGGTATCTGTAGCCTGGCGTTGCACACTCTCGGTTTACACAATGGGAATTTGAATCGTCGAATTACCGTGAAATTACTGGTCCATTTTGTTTCGATTAATTGTGCGTTACTGTCGAGTTTCGCTCGGACGAAATTGCAAACTTTTAATTGGAACGCGGACAGACGAGTAGAGGCGCTCCGGCGATCGACGTCTACGTTTATATAACCGACGTCGTTTACAATCGAACCGATTTCATATTCGACTCGGGCGAAATTTTCGAAATATTTCTCCGCCGATTCAATTTAATTCACCCAACAGCGGAAAATTGTTCGCGATTTTATTTAATCACATCGAACCACAAAATGCGAGGCGTTCCGATAACGCTGCAAATCGTTTCATTGTATTTATCAAAAAGTACACACTCCGATCGAAGTAAACCTTATTTAAATGAACAAAATTCTCGCATATTTTCAGTATCTAACTTTCTGCTTCCTCTGCGCGCAGAATTTTAATGGGATTTTTACATGAAATAAATGGAAATGTCCGAAACTGTTACATGTAAATTTGAACAGCTTGCGCCCGTTACGCCTGCATAGAAATTCAATTAAATATTTAATTGCGCGGTACAGCAATTTGCCGTCTTTAAGGCAATATCGGCAGAGATGAGAATCGCGGTATGCGAAACGGCTTTCCATAAGCGTATTGCTAGTTAAACCAGCTAGAATTACGCTGATAATCCATGGGATACTTGCAAGTTTATAATCTAGTCACCCGACTCGCAATTTCGAATGCTCACTCTGCTAATCCTGCGATCTTCCTACTCCACAATTGATGCGAACTGATCGGTCCTGGTTGGTTGATTGATCATCGAGAAGGTTATCTATCATCCACATCGATTCCGCGATTACGTTCATTACGAACGATAAACTTTGCAATTTTCTAATCCGATATATATCACAGACACGTATAATGAGAACGGAAGGACGGTACATTTTATGCGGACTGGAACGAAATAAAAAAACGTTTTGTACCGTTGGCCCAAGAACGGGAAGCCACACTATGAATTACACGTGCCACACGACAATGGATCTTTTTTTTCGTCAGCTTCCTCTCGGGCTGGACGGCAGAATTCCGTCCAATTTTTCTCCATTCAGATCCCAACAATCGAGCGTGCTGGGATTGCGGTGCGGTTGAAAGATCGAGCGGAATTCAATCGTCACTCGAGTCACGGCATGCATAACGACCCCTGCGTGCCTTTATGTTCCCTCCTCCAATCTAGGATCATAGTTTGCACAACCAACCGGCGGAACACGACAAAAATACCTGCTTTCGGATAATGGTTAAGATACTGTTCTGAACATTTCGAGATCTAGTCACCCGTTACCCGTGGAATTGAAGATTTGCGAGCTGAGATAAGGAATCGACTTCATGTAAGCAGCTATCTGGATTTCTAAGTTCTAATTTTATAGCCGAGATTACTTAGGAAAGTATTCTACTTAGGAAAACTAATAGTAACGCTCGAATCGAGCAATTTTGAATATCCAATCTGGTCTAGATCAACTCAAACAGTTTGGTCTAACTCTAGGCACTAAATTTCGAAGTTTGCGATTCTGACATGTAGTAACGAACAATATAAATTGCAGCTTCCAGAGGACAAGTGCACGTCTCGCGCAGAACGACACAACTTGAAAACCGCAGATGCTGGTGAAACAACAACCTGGTTGTCTTCATCGTTCACCTTGCACGCGAGCCAGTCAAATGCATATCACGGTCAAATTCCGTGTAGTTAGGGAACAGTCACGAAAAGGTGCACCGTATAATCCGGTGCAAATTCAATCTTGCCACGCTCCACGAATCACCGATCGATGAAAGGACTAATTGCATACCGAAGCGGTTCGATTAGCGAGTCTCGTCCGGCGTTTCTGGCTCGCTTTATTGATTAACGATAGAATAATGTTCAGGCACACAGCGCTGGCTGCACTATCGATTCCGTGTACGCAACCGCGTTGTCGACATTATTTCCTCTGCACGCATCAATTTTCCTCGAAGCTAGTATTCTTGCGGCCTGACGTGTCTCTCGAAAGTTCACGGCTCGGGGCGACGCATAAATATGCAAGTTCACGGGCTTTCGGCGAAAAATAATCTTCGAAAGCGCCTTGATCTCGGGGAACCATTATCTCGAACTTTAAGAAACAACTCTCTTTTCTCTAATATTTTTTACCTATTTGAGAACTATAGTATTACCACGGATAAAATCAGATTACACAGAGCTTCACGAATGAATGCTTCTACAATTTTCTGTAACAAACAGATGCGCAATGGTAAAATGGAAGAAATAAAAATTATACCAATAAATCCGGCAAAAAATTTCGTACTCGTATAATTTCCAGCGCGCATTATTACGAAAATATACAGTTTGAAAATGTTCGCAACGGTTTTCTGTTTATCTTTTTTCATCTTCCCGATACGATTCAACGAAATCCTGTTTTTAAATTTCGCACGGTTCCCCGAGCGTATGGAATGTTTTATTTATTTCTACTTCATTGACGTCAATTTTAAAGAGGTTGAAACACGGTGGATTAAAAATTCAAAGCAGCGAAAAGAAGTTTCGAAACTGAGGATGGGTCTCAGCTTTTGACTTCGAAGGCCTGGAAATATTCGAAAACCTGTATTTTTCGTCGCTTCATGAATTTATAATGATAAAGTAAATCCTGGCGAGTTACATGCGGCAATTTTTCGTAACTTCCAGAAAAACCACGGTTTAATATAAAACGTGTTCTTCCGGGAAGTTGCTACTTTATGAATTTTAATAGACAATTAAAAGCACACATCGTAATGACGGTAATTAAACTCGTTCTGCTGGACAGTGCAACTACCTATTAAACAAGGATTTCATTATTTTGGATGTGAGCAAATTATCACGGTTTCGCTTGGCGTCGTAAAACGGTGATTCATAATTTTATGTACATTCTTCGCAAGCTCGCTTCTTGCGAATCAACCGGCGTCGCGTCAATTTTTCCTATTTGTCGTCGTGTTATTAGGTCGGTATTCACGCAATCTCATTTTTATTTCCTTGCTCGGCGAAATGAAATAGCCAGGGTCGTGCGACGTGCAATTTAAAGCCTCATACACGCTAATTTGCAGCGAATAAAACTAATCGTTGGTAGGACAGGTTTCACGGTGTGTAATTGGACTCCTTGATTGCTAGGTACATGAGACTACTTGAAAATTACTTGTGTCTTTACAAGCTACTGTTCAAACCATAAGCAGATGATTACATTTTTGACAAAGGAAATACCAAGATTTAATCGATACACCTCTTCATTTTATAATACCTTTTCACAACTACAGGACTTCATTTTAATGAAGTGCTTTTACATACCTTGAAGTATTTCATATAGCGATTAATTTTGTTTTTCTAATAATTCACGATGTCCTCGAAAGTTTTTTAAAACACTTGTAGAACAGGGATTTTCCCTTAAGAAATTAAGAGGCCAGCTTAAAATTAATAACCAGATAAGAAGAAAATTTGAATTTTCATCGTCCTGGATCATCAACCTGCAGGGATTTTACGAGAACGGGATATGGTTTTATGGAAATTAAAAGTTGCTCTCCGAGTGAATTATGCGTGGCAGATACTCGGAGTCTGATCTTATCGGGGTTGCGAGATATTCTGAACCCATTCCTGCAGAAGGGTTCTTGAACATTCCTTGTATAACACATCAAATGCTGGATCAACTGCTAAATGTTTAACCCCTTGCACTATGATTTATTTGTCGGGTGCGTCGGAGCTAACCGCAGCTACAATATTAAAGACAACGAAAGTCGAAATAGGTCAATTTGGTATTATGCGGTCGACTATGCAAATTGAACATGAATTGCGTATTAAAAATTCTAGTATAATTACAGCTGAAGAGTGCGGCAGAGTAGTGACAATAGTGCAAGGGGTTAATATCGAAACTACACATATACGAACAAACACATTGCAATGAACTCGAAATATATTATCAAGCAACAACCCAAGATTCCGATGAGAAAGTGATAAAACCAGTGCCTAGACCCCAGAATAATCAATTCTCCACGAGGTAAGATTACCCTGGATTCTCTGAAATACCTGCACGTTCCCCCTTTAATCCATGAGGGTGAAGGTAATCTTTTAACGCGACCCTGGGAAATTCTTTTGTTCCACGGCCTCCTGCTTTTACCATCGAATTTTTCCGAACAGCCTCTGAACCCGACCTTTTTTACCGAAGACGTAAGAGGAGCATACAGTTTTTTCTGAAATTCCGTGGACAATCGAGCAACCGGTCCGTTGTGTCACGGATCAGCGCAGAGATTCCGGTTGAAGTGTTCTAAAAGGGATTACGTGGGCTGCGTTGAGGAATTTAGACGGAATCCCGAGAATTAGTCGGCGAATTGGCTCGCAGGTAAACAACCGGCTCTTGCACAACGTTGGAATTCATTCGACGGAAAGGATTTAACAAGCTATGCCGTTGTCAAGATGTTCTTGGCTTCTGTAAACTTTCTTGCCGCATAGTCCGCGTACTTCGGTCTTTACGACTAAACCTTATAAATTCATCCAGATTCTTGGATTCACTGAATTTTGGTTTCAAGTCAAGACATACAAAGTAGCAGAGAATCTACTGAGATTGTCCAATGATTATTACAAATATTTTAACAAAATGTTCCATCATTGCTACTTGTTTATTTTAACCCCTACATCTATAATATCGTGACGCACTCGGGACACACACGTTGAAATATCATAAACCAGACTTTGCATTCACTTACAATTATAATCTGCATAATCAAGGATCAGTGAAGGAACATTTTAACTTTCTTTATTCACGTTGTAGCAAAAATCTAGCTGCGAACGACGCAACTGCCCCAAAAATTGTAAGTTAAGGGATTAGAGAAGTTCGAGAAGTAGTGGTAGTTCTTCACGTCATCTTAGAGTCCATATTCTGCAAATGGCGGAGCTTCGATCGTGTGACCTTAAATCTTGATAGTCGACCACCAGATCCGGAAATGCTCTTTGGTTATCGACAAAATCGTTAGTCCCCGGCGTGATCCGATTTACGACACAACAAATCTCCGCCCCTGTGCCCCCAGTTGTTTCCGGAGCTTTCTCATTGATCCACCTCCACTGTTCGTTTCGGGTTATTGCTACCTTACGCTTGCTCGGTAACGAGAAAACGTTGGGACGTCTACCAAAGTCGCACGTAAGGCGACGGTAATCCCTGGTTCAATCGGTGTTTCGTTATACTGCGGTTCGACTAAATTAGATACTGTATCGTCTCCGATTTCTGCTTCTTTAAAGCAGTGTGTATATAAAGTTCAATGCTTCTTCTAATACAGATAAGAACGGAACAAAAGGTCAGAAGTCAAAGAAAGGCACGTGAAGTATGAAGCACAGCTTCTGTTTGACGTAGAACTTCTGCTACTTGTAGCGTAATCGAAATTTTTACTTTTTCGGAAAGGTACAGATGAACAACTGAAGCGAAACACATTTGGTCGCTTTTGATCCTTTCCGTTTCTATTGTAACAGTTCACCGAACTGTGTGAACTCATCGTGGATTTTCTGAAAGCTTCATCAAAAATTCGCTGCAATCGGAATGGCAAGCCACAGCTTTTAAATTAAATTCTGCTGTTGGAACTTTTAATCCCGGAAACACCATCTTCCTTCATTGCTATTGTTGTAGAGAAAATTGGAAATATCACGTGTCTACCGCGACGTATAAAAGCAAGTGTCCTTGGCTTCCGAAATTTCACTTCGCGGACCAATTTGATCTTCCACTGTTCCGAACTTGAGACACTTGAGGGTCGATGCAATTACATCGAAGTTTGAAAACGATGAAAGTTCAGCCAATTCCGTTTAACTGCGAATGGTTGATAAGTTGACGGCACAGTATTATCGAGGGACAAAAGTAACCGCGTAGGAGCCAACGGAATGGTTCCTACGTTTTTACACCATTGTCTCAACGCTTCCTTTCGAATCCTTTGTTCATGGGACCCAACGACTTCTCTTCATTGTCTTTCTATGCTCTTCGCCCAAGCTTCTTGCATTCGCGTTCTTGCACCTGACTTACCGAACTCGCCACTTCCGGCTTGGAGCTGTTCCTTTAGAATTGTTCCGAAAACTTTCTTGCTCTCTATTGCAGTATTTGCAAACTCCTGCGCCGTTAAACGAGCCTCCGAGGCTCAACATCGCGTCTTAAAAAAGTGCATCTCGATACCAATGATGAATCCGACGAAAGTACACAAATTCGCAGAAATCTGAGCTTCTCTGAAATCTCAGTGCGCTGTTCGCGATTTGGCTGTTCATTATTGAACAGTGATTTAATCCTCAGGAATCGTATTTCTGGTGATCTGGGTCACTGCAAACGATCTGTTTCTCCGGCAAACACCGATGCACATCTAAATTTATATCGAGTGTTCGAGCAACCAACGGAAGATCTTTCGACCCGATGTAAATTCATTACTCCCGGAGTTACGATTATTTAATGGGGAACTTCATAGCGCGGAAGACACGATTCGATATCTCATAACTCTGGATCGTCTGTGGCTTAACCGTCGAAGTTCTAAGTTTGAACATCCGGTTTTACAGTCCTACCGATAGGCTGACTGTCGTATCGATCTCAAACTAACATTCGAAGTTTGCAAACTATTTAACAGATTGAATACCGTTAAATATTGGCTTGAAATATTCACCGTATTCTTTGCATTCCATCGATGATTTCGATACATTTCGCAGCTATCCCACGATGGAGCTCTAAATGAACAGTTGAATGTGGCCATAAAATCACCTTTCGGATTTATTTTGAAATATACTGTTTTTATCGATCTAAATTCAGTTCATATACTTTTCAAGAGTAAAATAAATTGCGACCCGTACGAGCAAAAAACCTTTGAAAGTTCTGACCCTTTGCAGTGAAAACCACGGTAAAACAAGAATACAGGGAAAGCAAGATTCAGAGAGCATTAGAGCGGCGGCGAAGTGTCTCAAAGGTAATAAGTTAACGGTAACGAAGAAGTATTCGCGAAAGCGGAAAGGACAACAAGAACCGGATGGTGAGCATAGTTCAGCATCGTGAAAGTTTTCTTCATAAAAACGTGCCACCATCTTCCTCGTCCGCTTCTTTCCTAAAATCGTTGGACGCACTTAAGCGGGTCAGTAACGCGGTCGGTTCTATGTCATTGTTAAGTCGAAATCAGTGTTTAGTGCTTTTAAATCAACGACTCTCTCCGGTCTGGCTTTAGCTCGCCACACCTTACTTCCACTTTTCCGCTTTCGCCGTGACAGCGAAGCGTGCTGCTCGTTACTCGGCTTTATTATTCTTTATTCCGACTGGACCCTTTCAAACGGTGGCCCAGTATTTTCTCACGTCCTCTAGTTTCTTCCAGAAAGCATTCTTCTAGTGTACTTTCCTTGTCTCTTTGTTCTCATTTCTCCGATGACGTCCATCGAAAACTTTGAAATCGCCGAAATGTGGATTTTGTACCACACCTATTGTACTTTAATAGTCTGATATAAGCTGCTATACTGGTATGAGCTAGTTACGTTAATCTAATAAAGGAGAAAAATGTTGAAGTTATGGACTGTGGAAATTGGAGAAGATCTGTGATTAGGAAGACAGACGCAAAGAGATTTGATTATTCAAATAGCTTGAAGATTCGCGCGTTCCGTGCATTTAAATGGAGTCCACGGTTTCACAGCCACCTTTAGGTGTCTCAGTTTTCATTTCGCGACAGCAACACTGCTCGTTTGCTCGCTCTTATTATTCTTCATTCGCCCGGACTCGTCGTCTCCATGCAACTCGATCCTTTCAGCGCCATTCTTCGTTCGCGTGGCTTTTTACGTCCGCCCCGTCTTTTCTCGCCCGACGAGTTGTTTTCTCGATACGGGCACAAACGAATCTTTGTTCCCGACGTCGTCCCGTTGAAAACCCGGCGAGAAATGGGCGACGAGCTCGCGAACGTTTTAGTACGACAGCGACGATTGTTAGCGGCCATTTCACCCTTGCTCCTCGTTCAAACAGAAAGAAACCAAGAAGGAGTTCAACGATAGAGATTCCGCGCGACAACAAAAACGAGAAGAATAATCGCGCAATCAGACAACGCGGTTATATCCGGCAAGGAAATCGTCGGGTTTCGATTATCGAACCGACCAGTCTCTGCGAATTCTGCTGGAATCGAGAGCAATCCACCCTCCAGGAAATACGGTAACGTGATTTTTTCTTAACGAACCATTCAAAGATCTACGTCTTGTCGAGAGGGAGGAAACCTCCCCATGTAGCGAATAGCAAAAACTGAGAACACGTATTTATTTCCAAGTTCCTGGAAGCTTGCTTAAAATGAACAATTTCGAGTGATGACAACATGGCGGCATGGCAAAAAACCTCTTTCTCCAATAAAAAATTACTAGAATATGTGCAGTTTGTAGCCTTCTATTAGTGATATGGGGATGGCCTAACATTTGTTGAACACTCGAGAGTCATCAATCATAATTTTTCAACTTGATAAATGTTTTGATGGATGTATTCGAGTTAAATAAAATATTCTCGAGCAGAACGAGATGAAAAGAAGTGGCGTATATCTTCCGGTGAGATTGTTAAACAAACAGAAAACAATGCAGAGCACCGATGAAAACGATTGCAGCGCAAGTAGAACCCTGTTCTCGTTCCGGCGCAGAAAAATGGTCGCCTGATGGCGGTGGTGTCGTGCGTGCTCGCGATTCCACCGCACAAAACAATTATTTCTCGTGGTACAATAAACAATTGTCTCGGTAATCGAAGCTGTGATACACGCGAGAACTGAATAACGCGCTTTGTCCTCGATTGTTAGTTCGACTTGCGTATCGCCGGGCAAAAAAGCTACAGGGATAAAGAAAGGAGGAAAGATAAACAAACGGAAAATGCGAAACAAAGAACGGCACGCACTACGTGAAATGCAAAAACCTTTGCGAACTCGGGCGCAAATATTTTGTTTCCTCTTCGCGTTTCTCCGATACTTTTGTTACGCTTTGAAACAATTACATCGTCGATGCGGCAATTTGCGCGGAACAAGAGACACCGTTTGTCGAGTTCGAGGAAAACTTGCCATTTTACCGCCGATTACCCGAAAATATCCGCTCGACTCGTTGCTGCCAACCCGCCTCGTGTTTCTGAATAATCCGCTTGGCCCCGGAGCTTCGGTCAGATATGAATTAATTAGACGCTGCAACGCCAAACAACGTTCAGCGTGAAACAGCACCGAGTAACAGAGCTGTTATTATTCAGTTCTTGCCCGATAATGTACGTGCATGTTGCATCTTCCATGTTCGTTACCGGAAACTTTTGCTTTACTAATGTTTGGTTAATCATTTACATTTAGAATTGTCTGTATCGTATTGCTGATGCTCGTAGAAAGTTAGTGATTTGTATATACAATGGTAAAATATAGTCTTATAGTGAAACAGTAAAATGTCAGTAATAAACGTGAGTATCAAAATTTAGGTTGCAGTACGAGGCTCGTAGAAATTCAAAGTTACCGTGTGTACACGATATATTGTAAAATATAGTGAAACAGTAAAATGGTGAAAGAAAGATAAAACAGTAGTATCGGAGAGTAAATGGTAGAAGGAATTAATGAAAATTATTAACGAGCTGATTTACAAGAGAAAATGCGATATACTTTAACCTAGTTGACATCCCTGTTTCGAATACAAACTGAACAGCGAGCCGCGGCTATGGTAATTCATCCTCATATTTATGCAAGAGCCATAATTTAAAAGGATGAAAGCATACGTTTCCATCGAGCAGAAAAAGTAAAATAAAAAAGAGCGAAGGGGTTACACAATATGTGATCGCGCGAACGTGTTTCACCGAGCTAGGACAAGCTTTATCGAAATAGCCGTGTCGTAAACGCGTTACCGTATATCCGCTCGTCGGTTTACTTTACTACATTTCCACGTTGCAAGCCTCCGAGGGAGCAACCGGAAGCGGCGAGAAATTCGTACACGGTTCGTGGCCAAGCACGTCGCTTTTCCGTGTAACCCGAGCTTCGCGGAGGAGTAATTGCGCGCGAGCCTCTTAATTAATGACTGGTCGGAAGGGAAGTAGAAAGCCGGGATCCAACTTGCCGGCACGTCTTCATAATTTTCACCGGTGTTCCGTCGAAATCGCGCGAGCAATCACGGCTAGCGCACCAGTAATTAGCGCCGTTGGAAATCGTGTCCGAACGAAAGCGACAAATTTATTACCATTCCGCATCTTCGTATCCGATAATTCTGTAATCTAATTAATTTCAGCGTTCGTTTGGTTTCAAAATTTTCGCTTCCACAATTCACTATTGTTTCTAAATCTACTGATTTCAAAAAAGGGAAGCTCAATTGAGGACGTACATGACGTGCAGGCCTATTTTAGAAGCGAATGGTGGAAAGTTTCATTTTACGCAGTTATCTAGGTATCGGAAAACGATGTTTGAAAAATGGTGGATAGATATAAAGCTGGATAAAATACGTCGTTAAACGAGATTACGAAACGTTCAATCGGACGAGTCAAAGATGAGAAGAACAGGAAGATCGTTAATCAAACGCTACCCATTCCGTCACGGGATCGAACATCTCTGTGAAAAGTGACAATCGAGATCGTCGACATCAAAGTCACCGGTGTCAGGGATCAGAAAAAACGCCTACCACCCCCTGTTACACACGAATCGAGCATTAATTACAAATTCCGCTTACCGGGATGGTATCACTCCGTCGATTAACCCCGTTTCCATTGAACCAACGACTACGTCCGCGTTTCATTTAACGGGCCAGAACTCGAACAAACGTCGACTCGCCTTTAATTAACATTTCTCCGCCTGGTTCCCAATGCTTCCGTCGTCGTCGTCGTCGTCGCCGTTACATCGCGAGCACTAAATCCACCAGTTTTCACGCTGACCTGATTCTATTATATTAAATCCTGTGTTTCCATCGCATATTTCAGAACCGAGAGTAACTTTACGCTAACGTCGAACGACGACTGCAGGTCTGGCTAAGTGTCCGCGAAGTGTTTGCACATCCATTTGGTAATGGAGATCGGCCAGACGTTTGGTATTGTTCCAAATAATTTCGTCCTCTCTGGTGTCTCGTTTCTAATGAGTTTTGCTAAAACGTTCGGGCTTGTTTCGATTTGAGAGGTATAACACGAAATGATATTGATGAATGCTGTATGTTGGGATTCGCGTTTAAATTGCACGTATTGAACTGTACGCGTTGCATTTTGTGTGCTGGAACATGTTGAAATTTTATGCGTTCGAAGCGTTTAATATGGAACTCCGTGCGCTGAAATCCTATGAATGAAAATCTATGCGTTGAAACTCCAAGGGTTGAAATCCTATGACATGGAACTTTACGCGTTGAAATTACATGCATTAGAACTCTACAAGTTGAAATCCCACGGGTGGGAACTTTATGCGTTGAAATCCTATGAGATGTAACTCTACGTGCTGAAATTACACACATTGGAACTCTACGTGTTGATATTCCATACTTTGATACTCAACGTGTTGTAATTCGATCCGTTGTATCACCACGAGTAGTAATTTGATACGTTGAAACACCACGCGCAGTAATTCGACACCTTACAGTTCTTTTACGTTGTAATTTGATACAGTAGAATTCTACACGTTGCATCACCACGTTCAGTAATTCGACACCTTACAGTTTTTTACTGTATCACTAGACCACACGTATTACCACGCGTTATATCATCACACATAATATCGTCAGATGTTCCACATCATTTTATGTTGTCATTACATCTGTACTATTAATATTTTAATTTGATGTTGATCGAGTAGATGTTAGTTCTGTATTCTTTTATCCAGCCGAATAGCTCAGTAGAAACTAATTGATTCTATTTATCGGGAACATTACCCAGTTGGAGATGTATAACACCTGACGCCTTCGTCTATTGTTATCCTTGATTGATGACGTTACCAAAGGACAGATACTGATAGTTTCCATGGTCTTGGCCCCATTGTTGTCTTTCGCGATGACTGGATCTTAATTGCAGGGTAATTACGGTAATTAACGCAGGTGCTTCTCTCTCTGACTAGTGACTTTCTTCAAATTTGTTGAAAAAATTCGTCAATTTTAACTCTTAATTATTACAAACAAAATATTCAGCTTATATCGTTTTATGAACAATTGCACTACGCAGATAACATAAAGTTATCGACTGAAAAAAGTTATATTACATTCCGACAGTTTTTCCGCGGATCAGATTTCGAGCTCGGATGTTCCAAATATTTCATGTAATATCTTGTAATTATTCGACTGGCATGCGTACATTCATCCTGTCCAATATAAACCACAATCATTCGCGTATACCCGCTAATTGACAAGAATTTTCGTATTACAATAAACTTTCCAGCCAATAGACAGAGCTATAAAACACAATGACTGTGAAATTCCGTTTCAATTATCTTCAAAATACTACGTGCAGATACATAATATTTAACTTTTCACAAAAAACTGTTATTCGGATGCGACGTGGAAACACGTGTTCAATCTATGAATCGATCGTTCGCTATTAACGCGGTCCATAACTGTATCCCATCAATTCTGGGGCCAAAGGTCACCACTTACTTTGATGAACTATGCCTGCAACTGCATTTCCAATAATTCGCATTCGGGGAAGCTAAGGTCGAGGCAAATATATGACGTTGATGCTTGAATGTATGTACGTGGACGTTGTATATTGTTCGCTGTACATTCTACGCGTTGTATAATGGTCACGTCATGCGTATAGTCAACGGATTGTACGGACAACACGTTGTACATCGACGCATTGTATTGTCAATTAATTGTATTTTCGCGTTGTGCAGTGAACGTATTGTACAGTGGTCACGTTGTACAATCGACGCGCTGTACAATTAGTGCGCTGTACAATAGATACGTTGTACAATCGATGCGCTGTACACTATAAGCGTTGTACAATCGATGTGCTGTACAATGGACGCGTTGTACAATCGATGAGTTGTATATTAACGTGCTACGATTGGGCAAAGAGTTATATCAGCATAATTTACACGACAAAGTTGTATCGGTACACGTTTACCGTACTCATCAACGTATATTTCAATACTATTTCATTTGCATCTTCATACCTCTCCTTTGAATATAATCCCACTTTTTGAGCGTCCGAAGCGTATCTTTTTTTCATTCACTCACGTTATTATGAACTTGTTTGAAATGCCCGAGGGAACATTTGTACAATGATTTTCATTTAAGGTTTCGTTTCAGCGTGACGAATATTTTCCAACATTTCGGATGCAGTATTTCATAATCAACGGCGCAAAATCACAGCCACGTATAGAATATAAATTAATATTAGCCAGAGAGGAAAACAACCGTGATAAATCATACGGTAGAAAATTCCACTACGCTTGGCTGTCTAAAAATCTGTGTAAAATGTATAAGCTTCGCTAAGAATTAATAGTCGATGTTGTTCCCGCTTTTATCCCGCTCCTGACGTGACAGCGGGACGTCTTATTAAAGGCAACAGGATTTTCAGTAATTCAACGAGAAACGCGTCGTAAAGTTGTGAAAGGAGGCAACAAGGACTTTTCATCGTACCACCTGGCTGTTATCCATTAAAGATTTCACCAGGCATAACTTCCTTTTATCTTCGCTTGTGAAGAATTAAATTCAGTAATACGATACGGAAATGAAAGGATCACGTGTTCAATTTTTTTATACTTGCTTGTACAAATGTGGAAGATATTTATAAATGGGCATATTGGTGCAAATTTTACACAAACATGGAGATGACCATTTAGGTCATCATCCTACATAAGGGTATATCTTTATAAATTTTAAGGCGATTTCTGTTTTTTCAATCACTATCAAATGGTTCTTGTAACACACCAATTTTACAGTGTTTGTGCGAGAGAACAAAGTGTTATATCGTTGAAAGAGTGAACAGTTTGTAATCTAGAAGTACAGGAATGTACATCCGTATACAACACATGTTTGCTTTTTGTATTTGCAGTACAATTTACAAGGGATCACGGTGTGGGAATACTTGTTTGATCTAGCACATCAATTCAAAAACCGCGAAAGCAATATTCACGTAGCAAATTGCAACCGAGTTACAAGCAGAAAAAAAAGCGGTAGAACCGGAATACGGTTGAAAAGCAAGGAGATCGATACGTTGACCGAATTTTCCTCGATAAATAACAAGCAGCCGGTTGCTGAGTAATTTTCGAGAGCCGCCCACCCCGGCACGATTAATGATTTCGAATGCTGATATTGATGAACTGGCGGCTGTGCTTTCGGCGCAGGCAACGTATATAATCGCGGGACGATCGGCAGCTGCTTTCACGAGGCCCCGAGATGATTAATATTACCGAGCCTCGACAGCCGGGTCCCTTTCTTCCCGATTCTTGGCTGTTGCTTCGTGAGTCGAAAACCGTTCGTTCGAGAAAATATTTTTAAAACCCCAGGGCGAAACGAGAAGGAAGAGAGGTCGATTTGCAGCGTGGATTACCTAATGGCTTACTCGTACGTCCCGACGGAAAATCCTTGCAGGAAAGCGGATTTTCTAACACGCTAATGGCCGCTCCTTCGTGTATTATTGGACGTCTAATGGAATACTTCGGCCTCTCGTGGTCTTCGATTCTTTCTACGGCGACACCGAGGATTATCGAGAGCAAGAATCGACACGATGGGGACCGTAAGATATCGGTGATCTCCGGGTATCCATGTTGAATGGAGCTGAAAGCAACTCCTTTTATTGATTCTGTGTTTTATGGTTGATACGAGTACCTTCTAAGGAGGTAGAAATGTGCTTCGGGGTTGAATGTCGCCCGTAAGGCTTGGGAGCTTCGTTTTGTCTTTTATTTATGGGGAGGACAAGTGGAATAAACATTTATCCTGAACGGGAATTATTTCGCCCTCCACAACGTTTGAGAAATTAATTTTATACTGTCATGTGGATCTTGAAACTTTTAGGCTTATTTGATTCACTTTATCTTGAGCCTTCCAAAGTTATTAACAAAATTCTTGTACTTTTTGAAATGGATCAGATTGTCCATCACGTCGATCAAAATACTCTTCATACGTCGATACAGCAATATATCAGAAGGAAATATGTTGGTATCCCAGGCAGAAGAATGCGGTCGGAATGTAAGTGATAGAGATCAATCACAAGTGTAACACGGCTTACAACTTAATACCGTACGAATTCGACCACGTTAACGACAACAAGCTGCTTCTTTCCCAACCTTTCTATTTCCGGATTAACCAAATGTTACTCGTCGATCTCATGTGTTTCCCATGGATTTGGCTCCATGCTGAACAGGATCAGACGAAACGTGTACTTCGGAGAAGGTTGGCGAATCCAGCTGGCTTTGTGTTCGATTCGTTGGAGGATTACACGAGTTGCTTAAGTGGATCACGAAAAGGATCTGTTAGAAGTATTGATCGTTTAAAAGAAGGAACCATTGAATATCTCGTAATTCTATTTTGTATATAGACTATTAAATTTCGCGAAGTCGTATATTATAACCTTGATAGGTTTATAACAGTGTTAGCTTTATCTCGGCTCTGGCAACCTTTCGAGTGGATGCGTTTCATACATCGCAGGTGGATAAAGCAGAAGAAAGCGAGAGGAAAGCAGCAAAGAAAAAAGGAAAAAGGTCTCGCGCAAAAACGAGACGACGTCGACACTGTCGACGTTGTAAATTCCTCGTGGTTTGAACACGCCGGTACATGCCCGGACCAGAGAGAATGGCAAAAGACGAGGAGAAAATATCATAAATTGGATGCACGCGGGGTATCCCCTTTTCACATGTAAATTTCGAGCTGAACAAAAGTGCGACTGGATGATATAGCGACGACACCGACTTGATTTTATTTTACTCTTCCATACACGTCTTTGCTGACCTTTCGTCTCTCTTCCACTATGCAACACCATTTTCTACTCCTCCACTGTTGCTTTTTACTACCACTTAACCGGTATTCATATTTAGGGCTTGCAAAAGATCATCTAGGTGCTTTGTCGTTTATTGAAATGGAGATGACTTTTCATGAATTAGAGATTTAGTGTGAGTTTCGAATTATTTATCAAGGATTACAGGAAATTTTTAACTAATTCTGAATAAGAAGTTGGATTTGCAGTGATTGCTGTCTTATTACTGAAATTACTCTATGTCTGACCATATACGAATCTATACTACTTATACTGCTTGATGATAATCTGTCAATAAAGATCGTATGCTGTTTAAACTTCATTAGGTTATGGAATTACATTAAATTTCTATAGTTCTATTTAAGATACGTCTGACTACGTTCGAACCTATTCTACTTACACAGTAAACCTACCGCGAAGATAAATTTATTAACAAACTTACGACAACAAAGATATATTCCCTAAATTCCACTGAGATATTTCTGAGTTATTTGATTACATCTTCTCTGTAAATTACCATAAAGTTGAAGTTTAACAAGTCTGATTAAACTCGGGTTTATTCTACTTACGCCGAGTTAGAAGTTTCTGAACATTCTGATTAATTTATACATGATCTTCGATGAATCTTCTGAATGATCTTCAATAACTACAAAATTTGCATAAAGTTTGTTCGTATGTCCAGATGAAAGACTATTTGATAGTTTAACGAGAGATACGCCGTAGGCAGCAAAATATTAATTCATTTCACGCACGGCCCATTAAACCGGTCAAACGTGCGCCAGCATGACGTGCAATTACGAACGCGTCCGCTCTGAACAGAAGAGGCGAACCGTGCAAAATAATAATCATTCGTTTCCATAGCGCCATTACGTCCATTTTGCCGTAGCCTTCTTCTTAAAATTCACCTTCAATTTTTTGAACAACATTCAGCTCAAAGAATTCTAAAATATCTACAGCTTATGTGTTATATCAACTTGAAAATTAACTATACTTTGAAGAATATTTTCAGTAATTTTGAATCACTTCAAAATAATAAAAGAGAAATTTTGCAACTGAGAATCTTTCATTCTCTAATTAATTACCAGATTGAACGTCTCAATTCCGACTTTTCAGATCCTGCCACTAAATAAAGATCGGAGGGAGAGGAGTATAAAGTGATTGTTAGGGGAGGATCTGATGCGCGGACGAATTATTGGCGCGTTCGAGCGTTTAGAATTCCAGCCATTGCTTCCTGCGTGGCTTCACCATCGTGTTTCCGCTTTGATCGATCCCCTCGTACGGAGAACGCATCGCTTTAATGGGCAAAAACGAGCGGAAGAAGGAAACCGCTTTCGATTTGTCGTTTCGATGCACGTCCGCTCGCGATAAGGGATCTCCATGAAATAAGATTGTATTACACGTAACCTTACAAAATATAGTACTTAAATCTGAAATTTTGAGAACACAGAAACTTTCCTACACATTCTACGACTTTGTCCAGACCCTCATCTACTTGCACCCTAACATTACTCTTCGTTTAACGATAAAGACGTGCAGCATGAAACCCAAGAATGCTTAAAAAAAATGCGGTGTTTTACAGTCACCAATAACGCCGCAGAGAGGAATCTTTCTGTCGATGAAAATTGCAGGTGGATCCTGGTCCTCTCAGTCGGAAAATTCCAGTGGAAATCAAGTAAATCGTTCGCTCGTGAACAAGAATATCGAGGGAACTCGGCCAAACCGTCGGGGACATGTTCGAGAGGTGCGGAAGAATCGTTGGAACGGAACGAAACAATAACTTCTTTTTTTCCAGCGTGCAAATAAACGGTGTGCAACGACGCCTCGGGGAGACATCCGTTCCGAGCCCTTCTGAAATTTATCCGTTTCCGGACACCGTTTGCAAGAACACCCTTCCGTTTTGTTGTATCTTGTCCCATGCCTCGTCTCTGTTCTCTACTGCAGTTCCCTCTTTTAAAGGACTCTGTTTTTATTGTTCCATCTAGAAAGGGGATAACGACGTTGTTCGAGGGTTCGGTTAATCGCTGCAGAAGTACACGTTATTAAAAATTTTTAATATTCTCTGTTCAATGGTTTGGTGCTTTTAATGCTCGTCGTGAGTTTAGCGTGATTTCCTTCTTCTCCTCGGCCTTTGTTTCTCTGGTAATGAAATTACTTCTGTTCGTGCGTTCGCGTCCTTAAGGGAATTCGGTATTAAAGTGCTTTAAGAACGAAATTAATTCATTGAGGAACGACTTGAATTTTATTCTCGAACGAGCAAAATAAATAATGGAATACTTTTGTGCATACGTATCGAATCGTTGTACCAAACACGATTACACAGTGCCTGTACAATCGGTTTTTTTCGTATTTGTAAAACTGAACTTTTATTGACACGTGAATGTTTTCAAAGCTAAGTGTATGGAAGAGGAAATGGGGTTAACGGAAGAGAGGCGTGATAATACGAGATAAAAGAAACTGGGTCGAAAGGCTATACATCATATGCACGTCCATCGTTACAGTATTAGTACTCTCATGCCATTTTGTCGTGTTGTTACATCAGATACAAGTAATAACTGCAATCAGTAGAACATCTAACGCTTTATTTCCTCTGTGATTTAAAAGGGATTCAATCAAACTTTAATATATTCATGTGTACGTTCCATATACCTTTCCATTGTTTTCGCAGTACTTTGTGTTCACTAATAAATCTTCGTGCATTTAGTTCTTGGAACTGGTTTACATAATTGGAAGGGGACTTAATGTGCGGAAATGTAAGATGTTAATATGTAATGGGTTTATTATGGGCTGAACAGGAACAGAACTTGTGGAGAACTCAACTCGTTGAGAACACAACACACCGAGAACTCAACGCGCCAAGAATTCAATGCACGGAGAATTCAATGCGCCAAGAACTCCACACGTCAGGAACTCAACGCGCCGAGAATTTAACGCATAGAGAACTGAAAGTGCCGAGAACTTAACACACCGAGAGCTTAACGCGCCGAGAACTCAACGTTCCGAGAACATAACGCGCCAAGAACTCCACTCGCAAAGAACTCAACGCTCCGAGAATTTAATGCATAGAGAACTCAACGCGCCGAGAATTTAACGCGTGGAGAACTCAACGCACCGAAAACGAAGGAACAAATAACGATGCCTGACCAAAGTAAGCGATTCACCCAGGAATTTCGGTACCCGCAGTGGCGATGGTTCGAACAGAGGTCAAAAGGGAAATGCAAACATAATTTCGTGCCACCTGAACCTTCATCCCAGCTTTTGTCTCTTCCACACACAACCAGTATTTGTGTGAAACTAAATTGAATGACCGAATGGAATGGTCGAACCTGCAATGGGGTTAATCTTGGAAAGCGATTCTATTCCTTTTTATTTTCTAACTTGAATCGTTTAATTATGTGAACGAACTAGTTTCTACTTAATTGAACTTGCTAACTGTACGGTAGAATTATGAGTCGATATGTCACTACTTTGTATGATACTGTTTACATTTGAAGACATTGTTTGTGTACAAGGTTTAGGTAAATCGGTTATGGAAGGCTTACAGAAATTGATTTCTGTTGCTTAAACGGTTGGAGTATAATCGTCCTCAAAGCTGCAGTCGGATATTCACGGAGCCTGCATTCTTGGGTTACCTAAGATTCAAGTAATCTGTCGACTGAAATCTGTCGTGACCATCCACTGTCACAATGTCTGATCAATAATGGAAGTCGTATCGCAGTTCAGA
The DNA here is from genome assembly GCA_945859595.2 of Megachile willughbiella. Taxonomy (NCBI): domain Eukaryota; kingdom Metazoa; phylum Arthropoda; class Insecta; order Hymenoptera; family Megachilidae; genus Megachile; species Megachile willughbiella. The sequence continues at coordinate 10,896,570 of OX243807.1, forward strand.
GTGGAATGGATATCAAAACATGCACGAACAACAAAATGTGGATGTAGCTCATTTCATATAATTGTGAAAATTAACCCAACGATACGGTCATATTTTTATCAATGTTCATCTCATGTTAACTGTTATAATAATTCCATATTCGTCATGTAATATTAACATGTACCAGCTTCGTGATATTAATTTAATTACTAGCAAGGGTCCAAAATACACGAAACGTTACTCCAATTAATTTTCCATCGATACCCATTATTTCAATTTTATTAATATAAAATTTTATCAAATAACAGGAAGCAATCACGAAACAGATTAAATATTTCCACAGCAACTTTCGAGATCCTCATTTTTTACGGACAGAACATATTTTATCAGCTGCGACACAACAATAGGTGGTCCAAGCAACACGAAATGCTCTGCAGTAAATTCCTAGCAAAAGTCGGATGACAGTTAACAGGAATAATCTGAACCATTTGAAAATCGTCGTTGCTAGTATCACCGGAGATACTCGTGCAAATCCTCTCCGGTCGAAACAAAAAAAAAAAGTATACAGACCGAGAAAACACGGACAAGGTAGCGTGTTTTGTCGATTGAAAAAAGAGCGGAAAAACAACCGAGGGGAAAATGTAGGAAAAAATATGTCTGCGAACGGTAGATTGTCAGGATCCGTGGAAACGTCGACGAGTTTCGATAGCTCGCGGCTGTGGTGGCGTTATCGTGACGACAACCGCGTCAAAATGTAGATACCCGTGGCCTGTCATTCGTTTCGACGAGCCGCGTCGCTGAAATTGCCTCAATAAAATAGTTACGAGCCGATCGATGCCATTATCGATACACCGTATCGCTCGGTGAAATCCATTTCTTCCTACGAATTGCACGTACGATATCCTGATCGCGACTGCGATCGCGCTCGAACAAAACAACCGGGTTAAATGTCGATTCTCGTCGCGTTTCCGGTTATCTGTTTCTTTTTTTAATCGAATATTTCCTGCCAGCGAGGTCCTGATCCTGTCTGCAACCTGAAACGTATCGACGTTTCTTTAATGCTGCCTGCAAATTCCTTGTCAATCTTCACAGGACACCTTTTATAATTGTTGAATTGTCAAATAATTCTCTACGAAATTTCCCATTCGGAAAGGTAAATTGTTCAGGTGATCAGGGTTCATTTCATTACATAAAAAATTTAGGAAGCAGAACTATAAATTCAGTAGAAAAATCAATATACTTCCCGGCGTGTTCAAATTAATTTCACGTTAACGCGACAGTAATGTTTGCTGGAATTTAATGAACATATGTGACTGATCTACTAAATAATTCCTAGCTTCATACATTAACGCAGGTTGAAAATTTTACATAACACAGACTCATATTAACATTTCAGAACCACGTTTAAATTGCGAGTTCTTGAAGTTCATTTTATTCGCCACAAATCTCACCTTATATTTAAATTTTTCTATTAAACTCCACGAAATTGTAATAGAACGTTTGCAATATTCGCAGTACATGTCTGGTTTCCATTCAAAATTTTGACACTTATTAAATATGTTTAACTTCATTTTCGTAAAAATTATATGACCTATCGGATAATAAATAAAAAATTGATGACAAGTCGTGTGTGAATAAATAGTAAGAGGGAGACGTGACTAGCAGAACTTTTTTCATCAAACGAATTAATATTAGAAGCGGGTCCCACACGTGGCACCGTAAGAGGCACGTATGGGGACAGCTTAAGATATAATTTTTCTCTGGCGTTCATGGATCATCCGGGCATTTATCATGCTAAGCTTCTAAAGGGGGCGACAGGAGCCTTGGTGTCCTTCTCTTCGCCACGTTAACCGTGCCACCGTTGATCCTACCTTGTCCTTTTCACCCTGTGCCGACCGCCACCGGGCATTATCAAGTTTCCACGGTCGTCCAAATTGCACGGAATGGAATCCCAAACGGAGCGCGAACCGGCGCCGTTTCTGGCAAGAAGAATGCGTCCACTGGACCGACCGACAATTCGCCAACCCCGTCGCAGTTTATCTCGACGGGGCTGCTCGTTCGAGCGAACGGTAATTACGCTTATTCCTGGACGAACCACTTTTTACCCGGGATCACTCCCCTTTTTTCTTCCCAAAGAACTGCAAACTTGTTTGGTCGAATCCGATCGAGCAAAATTACTACTTTGCGGTACTTCCGATCCATAAACTCGTGTCAGTTACTACTTTGTTTGTCTTTCGAAATAGTTGACAGAACTAGACTATACAACGCTTCCTCTGTGGCTATTATGTATTCGGTCGAAAATAAAATGTACGAAGACTATTCAGCATTTCGTAGGCAAAAGAGATTCTCGAACAAGGGAAACAGTTTCTCTTTAATCCCGTGAAATATTTCTGCGTACGAACGTCAGGTCTCCGACCCGTGTTTTAATCAGGGATTCAAGGATGGAGAAACATATAAATACGTCGTGCGTAAATCAATCGATTGGCTTATTTTTCCCTAGTCCGCATCAGAATTCGAATTCCTAAGCGGCCCTGGCCGAATCCGACGAATAGGAAATGCGGCGGAGCCAGGGCAGGCCATTTGCATTTGGCGTATATCCGTGAGAAATCGATACATCTCGTACAGTTGCACGACACCAATAGGAAAATTGGCTCTGGAATCTGACGGTTTGTCGTTGGACATTATAATATTACCGGCCATTCACGTGCATACTGTTCTTGTGACGTGGTAACTGCAGTTTGATTAAATTACCACTCGTAATACTGTTATGATGAAGTCAAAATGTAGCGCTAATGCTGCTGTAATAGCTTCGCGACTGTAATGCTAATTGGGTTACACAACTGTAAATACATTAGCAGAAACAGATTTATGAGGTTGACGAAAGTCTATTAACGAACACGAGTACCAATTTGAAGTAAACGAAAGCGACAGGGCAAAAAATCGGCTAATCACCGGGAGATTAAATCAGAAATTAGAAGAAGCACTTCGTTGCGAACATTTGCGGTGAAAAGCATTCTTAAAGGCGTCAGTCGTTTTTGTAGCTCGAGCGCTGGAGCTTGTTTTTCCAAGCGAATTGTTCGTTAAATTCTTAACAGTAGATCGTTAAGGCAGTCTGCAGCGTCATTGAGAATTAATAAGGGGTTTATATTTTAAGCGAACTTCGATAAGTTTTCAAAATTCTAGGGAAACTGGATCTTCTTTCGAGTATTATCTGGTAATTGAAGCTTCCGAATGAGTTCGAATTTAACGTTCCTAATGCGCGATTAAACGAATGTTAATTTCGATCTTAATTCCAGAATAATGTATTCCTTAGCGGAGTCTACTAGAATATTCATTTAAATCAACAGCTGCTGGTCTCTTGATACGCTAAATCGTTAATTCTGGATATTCATGTATCGTGCGCGAGGTTTAAATGCTGGGAATCTATTCACATGATGTGGTTGCAATATCAACATTACTTTCAATCAACGAATGTTAATGTAGTTAAAGGTATATGTTATGTATGGTCAATGCAGGTCACACTCAACTTCATCAGATATTAACATTCAATGCTATCCACACCAAATAGCACCCATATCCAATGACACCCACATTGAACGTCACCTACATCCAACGCCATCCACATTATACCCAATACTGTCCACACCCATCATCCATTTAATTCTATCCACATCTCCGCATTCAACACTATAAAAATCCAAAGCCATCCACTAAAGCTTTACAGATCCAGCAGCGAACGCGTTAATGACCTTAAATGGCTCACAGTTCCGTGTTTTAGCACGTTCCAAGCGCAGATACTTAAAGTTCAATCAATTGAACACTGTTTAAATGCATCCGTAATAAAAGAAAGAAAATGGGATTCAACTACGATGCTTGCCTTTTAACATTCCCTTTTAACAGCCACAACGATACACACCCGGTCAGCGATTCCGGGTACCGAAATAAAATCCTTAACAACCCTCCCAGTTCTCGTTCCATTCGTAGCCACCGTGCCGAGCGTGATCAATTACATTTCAGCGTTTCGCCTTGATCGTACACGTAACACCGTTCCTCCAGGGGCGCATTTTCGACTGCCATCCCCCTTTTAGAACAAAAGGAGCATCACGAAAAACAGGGATCCGCTAGAAACTCGTTGCGGATTATTATACGCTATTACCTGGCTTCTGGTAAATAACTGTATACTGGCTTCTGGAGGTCCAGTATACACGAAAACGAGCACTTTAATCCGTATAATCTCGGAATAGAATCGAATTTTCTCAACCTGAATATTCAAAAACCGAAGTTTTTAGATAAAAGTTTCACGAAACTTTTCGAACAACCGTAAATCTTAAAATTGCGGATCAGTTTTATAGCATCGGCACTTATCTGCTATATATTCAAATTCTGCGAATTTAGTGGCTCGTCTAAAGCGTTTACTAAAGGGGACAGAGAGACAACCCAGTGGGTGACGATGATGCTCCCTCCGCGGTGCTCCTCGTTCTCGAAGTAACAGAGAAAACGAAGAAGAAGAAGAAGAAAAAGAAAATAGCGGCAGTTGAGCTACCGTGGAAAATTACCTCCGTCCGTTTATCCGGCTACCATTAGGTCCTGCGTGCCTTCAACCCTCGACCCCTGTTTCACCCTCTCTCTACTTTTACTCTTTATATCCTCCCTGGTACCTCCTTTCTTTTCTCGTTCCTCTTATTGGTTCCGACGATTGTCCTTTTTCTTCTCCGTGCGCTCGCAGACTATGCAGCCGCGTTTCCGCGCTGACTTTTTGCACGCTCGTCGCGCACAGACCGTAAGAGACCCCGGATTTCTGGCTGGTGGCGAGGCGTTCGTCCTTGCTCTCTGCTCTTCTTTCGTTCCTTGTTTTACTCGACGCTTTTTGCCAGTTCGGATTGCGAGAAAGGAGGACGAGGGTTAAGCATCCTGCAGGATGAGAATTTGGATTCGAGGGTCGAATGAAAATTGCGTTGAAACGCTCGTTGAAAGTTGCTAGCTGGATGGCCTCGAAATTGCACGGAGGTTTAATCGAGTGCAATCGTTGTATAGTTGCAAGATTCGAAAGGGATCAACCAAGTTAAACTGTAGGAATATTACGTTCATCTTTAAAGGACTGAAAAAGACCACTCGCGTTCATCTTCATTTGAAAACAGCTCGCGTAATAGCCGCTGAACGGGCGCGTATTAATAAATAATTTAAAAATACCAGTCTCGAGGGTAGTCGGAGAATTTTAATTTTCATTTGCAATCTTGCTGGTGCAACTAAAAACTCGCGTTGACAAGTAGCCGAGCGCGTTATGAATTATGTACATTTTCCTCGTGAATACTGTAAACTAATGTACGATTTACGTCTGTTGGCTGTACATGCATAATGAAATACAGAGATACAAATATTTTTGATGCTCCCACAAAGCTCCTTCATCAACGGCTCGAATCAAAGTCCCGAAATGCGAGGATTTTATTTCGATTCATAAAAAAGACATTAAAAACTTAATCAAGCCGTGAGCGTGAAATATCTAGAAAATCACTGGCAATTTGCATGAGTCATCTGGGAGAAGACAGTAAGTGCCGGACGTGACTCATAAAACAGAATTCGTGAAATGCGAAAGAGCGAAGCAGCATTCGACTGTCGGCTAAGATAACATTTACGAGCCGATAATCGAGCCAGCACGTGGAAAAGAGGCTGTGTCCGAGGCTCGTGTTCTCTCTACTCGATCTTTCCTGGTCGGTGAAGTGAACTCGCGAGCAAGATAATAAAAGCCGGACAGAGAGGAGCTCGGAATTGCTTTTGTTCTTGCCGGCGTTTTCCCCGATTGCTGTTCGCTCCGGTTCTTGCCAACTGTTTTACGCCACGAATAACGCAAACACTGAATTTCTATTTAACGACGAACGCTCCAAGTGCTTCCATTTCGAAACTACTCGGGATCCGATTCTGATTTTCATGCCTGACCATCGCTGTGAAAATGGAACGTGTGTGAAAGACGCACTGTTATTCAGAACAACTACTTCTCATATTATCATTCATCTAACTATTGAATTTGAAAGCTAATGTTAGCGTTGGACTAATTGTCGCCCACAATTTTACTGCGCTCATGAAAATACGATTTGAATAGGATACTGATCAAACACACTGGCGAAAAGGACAGAAATTGAATGCAGTTTATTTTTAATTATTTGTTAAAGACTTTATATGCATCCTAACATTTATGTAGTTGCATCATAAACCGAGGCTTTGGCATAATTTCAGATTTAGGAGAGGATTTGGAATTTCATTTGCAAGAATGTGAATAGGTAACAAAATAGCAATGTTATATGTACAAGGGAATTATAAACGCTTCATAATCAATATCAACGTGCACACTCTCCCAGGCGTTTCTACAGCTGTATGATTAGCTAATTATTCCGTGGCGCGAGTCATGCTGTGGTTCTCATAACCACAACTGAGATAACCACAAGTATAGGATGAATGAATTTCAGAGCATGAATGAACTTCTCGTAAATGACGATTTACGCTCAAAAGATTGTTTGAATTATCCTAACAGAAAGAGTACTAAAACCTCTCCTACTAAAATATATCCATTTTGTAAGACTGTAACGCAAGTTTCCAGCATTTGATTTTGCACAAAGAACGCAAGAAATTCTTCTCGCATTAACGGAGACGAATACTCGTCGCGAATTGAATAATTCGTTATGCCAAGAAGTTTACTCGAGCAACGTGAAAGCAATCGACGATGTCGAGAATTCAGATCCGGGTCTTTATGAGCCGCTACTCGTCTCGGGGGCGAACGTGCTCGTAAAAACGATATTTTGCTCGAAGCTTTCATGACGAGTTTTCGTACAGGGTTCTTTAACTCCCTGGGGACTCTCTACGAAACTACAAAGTTCCATTTAAAATAATGTCGCGAGATTGTCCGTTTGATTAGACGAGTTTATTGCGTCTTTTGATTAATTCTATTCCCGGACTGCGGTGCTTTATTAAAGCAACTCGCTTTACGGCTCCAATTTTTTTTAGCTCGAATAATTTTGCAAATTCACCCTCATCGAGGTGACGTTTCAGGAACGCAAGAAAAATTTGTGGAAGTTTCACAAAATAAACCCTGCATTTTCTTTTTCTGTTCGCCAGTGAAATATTTAGCATCGGAACGGTACATCAATTTCATCCCTTAGCTGCGGCTCATAAAATGTTTGACTAGGTAGGCGCACAAAGTGTCGGCAGTGATATAGCTTTATAAAATAGTTGCTAGTGGCTGTTATAAAGATGCCGAGGCGTTATGATGAACACTTACAAAGTACAAAGTTCTCAATTACCTAAGTTTCTCGATGAAAACTCGCATGGAAAAGTTTCCGCACTACCTTTCCCCGGCTATAAACTTTCCACTTCCTGTCAAATTCTGTACTACGAAAATGCGTTCCGCTGCTTCCCAGAATATTAGACTAATGCCAATTTCAATGTTGCTACTTAGCAAACTAGATCGAAGATTTATTTGAAAAAAGTCATATCAACTTACACAGCTTTTAAATTGAAAGTTTTTCAAATGTTATCGATCAGAACCCAACTGGTTCAAGCAGAGCAGCGATATACAATGAGACAATGAAGACCGATTGCAGAGCATTGTTGAGTGTCCATTGCTATAAAACGATCGCTTTATATCTGAATGTCCAGCAGAATCTCGAGGGGTTCCGTAGAATCGGGATTGCCGGCTACCTAGTTTCGCATTTTCTGCACGAAGTCTCCGCAGAATCGGCTGATCTGATTATCGCGAATTTCTGATCAAACGAACTAGGTTTGCTGCACGGTGCATTTCACGTGGAAGAACGGTCTATCGAGGCTCTGTGATCAAATATTCCCCCGAATAGCGAGTGAAATTGCAATTAGAAGTTTCTATAGCACTTGATTCAACATTAATTTCATTCTAATTATATATTTAGAAAATTGGATGCGCCTAACTTTAACCCTAAACTTAAATGACCCCCGGGATTTTCAAGCTTAGGTCTTAATTAGTTGAACCTTATCGAACCATCGGTTAAGAATACACGTATTGTTAAGGCGCTGAACGCAATTCATTCGAATATGTATCGATTACCCCTGTTCACATTTTTCCATTTTTCTTGGCTACAGTGCACTAGTTTCCTTACGAAACCGTACTTAGGTTAATGGTCCCCGTAGACGAAGGAAACCGCCGTAGAAAGCCTTCTTTGTAACGTTGCTCTTTATACATATGCTATTACCATCTTCCGGGTCTCTTTGAATTCTTTCCTGACCCGCGTCTGATTCCAGCTTATAAATTCCATTTAGACTCGACAGATTAAACGTAGAACATTCTTAATGCATTTTCCAAGAAAATCCAGGCACGATAAGAAGGAGGACTCTCCATTAGCGAAAGAACTTTTTGAAACCGAACTAGCTCATTTTTTCTTGCATTTTCAAATTCCGTTTGAATCGTTTTCGGTATATCAATGTTTCCGTGAATGTAACATATGTCTCTTTTAGGTAAAATTTCGTGTACTACGGAACTATCGTGTAAAAGGTGATACGAAACTGTAAAGAAGTTGCAACGCAACCGATATGGATACAAAGATTTGACTCCGGAGGAAACAAATTAATCACGGTCTCAGAAGGAAGCTTTTTCGATATTAAAATTTCGAAATGAGACGACGGTTCTTGAACGCGAAGCTCGATAACCCTTTTCTTCGCGTACTTCCACCGTTCTGAATCCCTTGAAATATTTCGCCTCAGTGTGGCGCAGCAGGTGAATGCCAGCTGAATGGTGGAAGGCAGTGGATAAAAAGAGGGTTGACGATCTTTAGTGAAAAGCCAGCCGCGACCCAGCCCCCGTGAGATAAGCTTCTTAATTCCACTGGTTTGTCTAAGACTCCACCCTGTCCGCATTATACATCCTTCTCCATCTTGGTCGATTCTCGAATCTATTAAAAACTCCCACGGGTATAACTGCAACGAAGTTTTCAACTTTTGTTTACTTTCTTGTTTATACAGCTTATAAACCCTCTTTCCAGATTGTTAAAAGATATGAAAGGTAGTCAACCTAACACTGGTAATTAGTTAATTTTTATGGAATTGTTATATTAATAAAAACAGGCATCTTCATCACTGCTATATTTGTAACTTTATGTCTGACTATACAAGTCCTTTTCTACTGCGTATCGAGCTTTCAATAGTTTCGTACAACGCTATTTAATATCCTTCTTGTATGTTGATAATTTAACATATTTATCGCTGGAAACTTTATGATACGTTCAACGAGCAATAAACGAACATAGTTTCAGTTTATAATGTTCGTTAAATAACACATTGTAGGATAATCATTCGAGAGTGTTGATACGAGAGTGTTTCAGCAGAAAATACAATGACCGAACCACTATTTACAGAAGCACTTTTCTTTCGTCTAATTATTTATCGTCGGAAGTTCCGCTCGATTAAAACGAAGAGAGAAAGTTACCGAAAGAATGAAAATAATCGACGTCGGGGGAGAATGTTTTCCCACCTGCTGAAAGCCTATCCCTGCCGGAAATAAACGCCTTTATTTTTACACCGCCGACCCGTAGTTGTTTTGATAAAATATTTACAATTTTCGTGAGCACCGTATACGTTCCCATAATATTATTCTATTAAACAAGGAGGGAACGAGGCAAAGGAAAACAGCAGGGAGCCCAAAAACAGAGGTATTTTAAAAACGTTGAAATTACCAACGAGTACGTTTTGTCAACTTCTCATTCGTATAAACGCGCTAAGCAGATAAAGCCAAGCGAAATGACTTTGCGCGAAATTAAATAACTTTAACCTGACTGAGGGAAATTAGATAACTGACGAATGTTGCAATTATGTGGAACATTCATTCGCTGAAAGACCTCTTGAGGTATATCGCAACAGCTAACCTCAACAATGTGTACATATGTTAAATGAAGTAATTTCAGTTTATGATATTAATTGTGGAATATGTTAATCGTTTAGTAGGATATAAATATAATGTTGACACTGAAGAAGGATGTATTACAAAAGTATTTTAGGCAGGAAAAAATGGTGATTCGATGCCTTAAGTGTTTGACCGATAGATGGTGTTGCAAGGCTCGTTTCTCGTTAGTGCTAGGCTTTCTCGTTGACACTTCAAAAGAATTACAGTGTATAGTTGAACTAGCAATTCTTCCGTGTATACCGAATTCGTACATCCTCAACGTTGTGAAAGAATATATTCTCAAAATTCCAACTTTGAATTCCATTACAGTAAAATGTCAACGCAGAATTTACAACACACGGAATTTACAACGCGGTAGCGACAAGATACAACACGCTGAGGTTCAAAACGTAGAATTTACAAGGCGGGCCGCACACAACTCTTCAATGCACGGAGTTGAATTTACAGCACGTAGCGATTTAACGCACAGAATTTACAGCCCTGTGTAACGATTTATCGCATGGAAGATTCACAATGCATTGCGATTCAACAGGTGGGATTACACGCGTAGGAATTGCAACGTAATGGGACTGTAATATGCAAGAAAGTGTCACGCCACGTGCAATTACAACGCGCAGGAATTCAGCACGTTTAATTGCAGTTAGAATTGTGTCACACGGAATTGCAAGATATTGTTCGACATTGGAATTTTACGGTAACGTAGAGTGCGACTGTGAAATATAGTTCTGGCCACTTGACCGTTCACAACGTTTCATTAACGTGAACAGAGAAGGACTCTCAAGCGGTCGCATAATCGACGGTTTCAGAAAGGAGCAAGTGCTTGATCGAATATTGGATCCTGTTTACGTACCGAGCGTTCCATCAGTCCTTTGTAAACCGACATTTTCATTTCTCCAACTCAAATAACAGTAGCTTACCGTTCAGCAAACTATCTTGCATATTAGTCCATGTTTCTATCCCCTCTAAATACCATCAGAGATTAACTTCACCAAAATTTGGAAAATGTCTAAAGTTATAAATGAATCATTAATGCCACATTAAGTATAAAATTGCATAGTTTTTTTCACCCCTTTGGATTTCGTAAAGCAATTTATATTGAATCTTCTACCACGATTGTTTCCTCTTTTACTAACAAAATTTTACGCACCAGCGTACATTCAATTTTGCAAGAATGCGAGACAGAATGGAGTCGACCGATAGCTTCCAGGTCAGGGAATTTTCTCGAAACGTAGTCAAATATTTTCGCAACGACGGAATGTAGGTGAGAAAACACGCCCCGAGCGGAAGCACGCTTTTCACTCGGCAGTCCTAACGGAAGTGTGTACCTGCAGTCGACCCCTAGGAGAACTTTACCACCTCACGATCTGTAACCAACATGCGATGCGTTTCAACATCACCTTGACACGATTTTTCTATCGCTCTCGAGTGAATCAGCAAGTGGTTCCCGAAAATTTTTCGAATCGTCCCTGAGAACGGTGATCGATGATTGCTCATCGAGTGGAAAACACTTTCAACCCTCTTGGATCTCGTGAAGAGAGTTGGATAGGGTTCTTACCGTTCGTGACCCGCTACTTTTTCAAAGCTTGATCTACTTTACGAAAATCGTCAACGTGTTCCTCGATCGAACGACGACGTTCAGCGTGAGGTGGCTTTTGTGCGAACTCCTCTTCTTCCTTGAAATTCTCTTCAGCGAAAAGTAAATTTTACCGTTGAATATAGTTGTCTGCGAATAATTTATCATGTGCACGTTGTAAATCATTCACTGGCAATCTTTTTGTCGCAACTACCGTTCAACATCTATTTTACTCCCTCACAACTGCGTGTCTTTATTCGAACTATATTAATTTCCATATTTTGCTGCAGTATAGGTTCTGATGTTTAGTACATCAGGAATGTTGAACGCGCAAATAACTAATGGACAAGTACAAATAAAAAGTTGCATTTATGTACGATATTTAAAAATAATACTCTATAGGTCAGATTGTCTACAAGACAAAAGTTGAAGAAGATTTTTCCGGGCACGATCTGTTCCAGCCCCCTTTCAAAGCGAGAACAATGGTCCGAGATAGATGATGAAAGTTTTCGAAGAATAGGCTCTAAGTCTTAGGTCTTCGTTGATTTGACAGTATCCTGACGTTATTCCCGTGGAAGACGAAGATTCCTGAATCACGTTCCTCCAGGCTTGCAGCCCCTCCCGAATGAACACGATTTGACTTTCGGGACACGTAGCCACAGAAAATTAAGACCAATTGCCGCTGATGCGTGATTTACGGACGGTCAGTGTATCCTTCGAGCAACGAGGATCACCGAGATTGTGCTTTTTTCCTTCCTTTTCTGGTGAATCATTCTGTCAACGTGCGGGCTCTTTGTCCATATTACCACACGTGTCCTATAAATTCCCTGCCAAATGCTGTTTGTTCTGCTAATTCTCAAACCACACGTTCAAAGCGAGTAATTGAAAGAAAATGTAAACGATGGTAAACACTTCTAAAGTATTACACTAATTTATTGATTACTGAGTTAAATCGTATCAGACTTCAAGAACGTATATGTAAGAGTTGAGCAAAAATACCGCAGGATAATTTCATCTTTCAAAAAGCCACGAAAATGCATTAGACCTGCAACCACCGAAATTAACACCGCAAGCCATCCGATCGCCTTTGTCAAAGGTTCCGCAGGCCCTTCAATTCAGCGCCATTAGAGTTTTCGCTTTTCGGCTTTCAACTTCAATTAACGCAACGCCTGCGATAATCATCGTGCAATGAGGACACGCGTGTACGCGTAACCCGCTCGTTTTCGCGATTACGAGGTCGGAGGCGGAGAAGCCGACATAGAGCGTGCTGTAATAGCGCGTTGCATTAATCATGCAGCATCGTAAAGCGTTCTCCATTTTAAATTCCGCCCTTTGCGGTGGGTCAACGGCCCTGCAAAATTCCGCGAGTGCGACAGTCGTTGCCATGGCATTTATTTCAACGGCGCGTAATTAGGGAGTGCACTTGATTGACAAAATCGAGCGTCGTTTTCTGACTCCTTACAAAAATCTTTCATTTCATAAAAATGCTTCGTTAAATTTTCCCTCGTACGTGTGTAAAAATATTTCGCGTTATCTTGACCTATTTCCACGTTAAATTTTTTGAAACCAGATTTCACCAAATTAAAATTTTCCATTATCGGACTTTACTCGAAATAAATCTAAATTTTCGTTCGAAGTAATTGGAACTTTAGAGATCCAGAAAAATCTTTCTGTATATTTCAGACGTAAATCTTTTCGAGAAAATAATTACGGAAATGACTACTTTAATAAGGAAAGTGACCCCATCTAGTAGAGTATCTTAACGTTACTGAAACATCGTTGAATCAATATCGTTAAAAGGTCAGGGGAGCTTCGAAGCCGAGCTTTAAGCTCTGCTCTCCATCTATTGACGCGTATTAGTCAAATCGATCGAGTAAAATATTTCATTTTTACTGGAAATCTCATTTTCATTACGAATTCTATCATTACAGTTTAATTCAGGATGTCTCTTTAACTTCGTAATTAAGTTAAGCCTTCCGTTACAGATTGATTTATTAAACTCTTTGTCCGCAACGTGAAGACAGCTTACATTACCAGAATCATTGATCGATCATAATCATCATGGACCGAAATGTTCAGTTGCTACGCTATTTAATCGCAAAACGTGACTCAAGGGTGCTCACCACTGATTACCATTAAGTCAATTAAAATCGCGGCGGATACAATGGCGTAACAGGGTGCAATTAAGATTTTTCAGTTACCTAGGCTCTTTAATGGTCCTCGTTAGCGGTCTTAATTGAGACCACGCGGAGAAACGGGTACTTAAGTTGATTAGTAAGACTGAAAGTGGTCTGTAAAATATAATCGTTCCTTGGCAGAGATTTCCCCGTTGCTCGAACAAAATTGAATCTAGAGAAACAGATTAACGAGCAGTACATTAAGGTCTTGAGCTAACGATTTCACCTAAAAACGAATATGAAATAGAATATCGAAGAAGTATCTTGGCTCGATAAAATGTTTGCCACAAGAGCCATACTTCAAATTTGAACCCCAATTTTCATAGTTCACTTGAATGTAAATTACAAAGAACACATAAAGTTGAGTAAGGTAGAATAAATTCGCACGATTTCGGAAGCAGAAGCAGGAAGGGTTGGCATATCAGCTCCTGCTTTACGGTGCAATTGCAGTGGCATCGAACAAGCGGAGCAAAGCCTCGAAACCTCGAACTGGAATCGCGTTAATTCCATCAATCGCGCTAAACACGCACCCGTAGACCGCATCATGATCCTCTAATTCCGTGGAAGAATTAATCCCGAAACAACGAGACGTACAATGGGTAGGAACGCGTCGAGTTACCGGAGAGATACGCGTGTATCGTGCGCACAGCGATACGAGGAGAAAGGGGTAAAGAGACCGGAAACAGGACAAATGACGAGCTACGGAAGGACGCGACGGGGCCGGGGGAGGGGAAAACCACCACTCTAGCTTAGCGCGAGCAGTTTCCGGGCTTGTTAAGCGTGGTGCAGGTGCACGCTTGTCGCGGATGGAATTGCGGGCGAAGAATAAGCAATGGGAAGCAAGGATTCTCGCGTGTCAGAGAAATTCGGCTGGACGGCCGGTATCCATAACTTTCCGTCCTGTCACTGCGTTTCCAACCGAGCTTTTTCCACCCATTCGTCATGCACCCGGAGCGGAATACGCGTACGAACGCTTGCCACCGCGTGTACACGTCGATTCATCCTTTCTTCGTTTCCCTCCGAGCGGAATGCACCACTTCAGCCCGAAGAATGCGCGTCACGTAAAAATACCGACGATTTTTCCGCGGTTGCTCGTTCTGTCGCGAGACCGGAGTATCCGATACCGATCTTCAGCTTGTACGTTTTCAATGAACCATTGGCAATGTTCCTGGCCGGGGTAAGTCCTATTCATCGCTGTCTTCGTCTGGCGGGATCGAAATCTTTCCTCAGGAAGTGACTGCCACTTCGAATCTCTTACTTCTCTTTGGAATATTACGGTTTAAAGTTATATTTTGTTGCGAGTAAGACCTGTTGAGTTCCTCAAAAAGCTTTTATCTAGAAAGCGTTTGCTCTATAACAATGTCTTAGACTAAGCTGCTTATTCGCAAAACCGCTTATAAATAATCACAGCAAAGTATATTGTGCCAGGGATAAATGATTACGTTATAAGTGAACCATCGAATCGGATTCGGTAAGGCGATTGAAATGAGCTCGACGAAAAATCGAGGAGGTTTTAAAAGTGGCGCGGATGGCTAACACGCCGGAAGGCGTATTGTAAAGTATAACAATGCGACCGGAAGTGGAGGTCCACCAGCGTCCCAGTGGGTTTCGACTGCTATCTCGCGATTTATTGCTCGAACCATTTGTGCCGTCTTATTTAACTTCCGTTTTCCAATAGCGGGCCGAGCGTGATTTACCGGCGATGTTCTCGGTGACTCCGTTTATTAAACTTCTGGCTACGTGCGAATTTCACTCGCGATAACGCCTCAAGGAATTGCCGAATGCTAAACGGCGGCAAACACCAATCGGAAGTTGAACGTATTGAAATTTCTACGAACCACCAGCACCAGTTTACATTGGCGACATTAATTACACGAGGCTTTCCAATTTATTTCCTCTCCATCTCAATTATTCATCTAGAAACTCGAAGAGTGATCCCGGGCATCAGATTATTCTGTTCACATATACATAATTCATTTAACCTCTCGCCTATTTTGGTGCGTCAGTCAGAACTAATAATACAAAGAAAGTTGAAATGCTACGTCAATTTGGTATTACGCAATCGACTATGCAAATTGAACTATAAATTGTATATTAAAAATTTGAGTAATCACAGCTGAAAAACGAGTGCGTCACGAGTGTGTCACGACTCAGACCCGTCAAAATAATGCAAGAGTTCATATTGAATATAGAGCTAGTTACAGAGGTCATAAAATATTAATCGGAAAGAGAAAGTGAATGAAAATGGACGCATCCGCGTTTTATATGACCCTTAAGAAACTTCTCCCATGGAAGATCGTCGATACGATCGGTAACTCGATCGTA
Source organism: Megachile willughbiella (assembly GCA_945859595.2). Taxonomy (NCBI): domain Eukaryota; kingdom Metazoa; phylum Arthropoda; class Insecta; order Hymenoptera; family Megachilidae; genus Megachile; species Megachile willughbiella. The sequence continues at coordinate 10,912,540 of OX243807.1, forward strand.
TTACACAAAGATGTCTCATGAAATTGCGAATCTAACGACGGAAGTCGAGGAAGAGCATAAATCGAACAATCGAGGGTTAAGTCTTTGTGGTTCATTCGACTCGTTTCGGAAAGTCATCTTTCGAGTTATATCGTCATTGAAGACGCAGCTAGTGGCCGTAAACGGATGCTGTACTTCGAACGATCCTTTCTTCCCTTCTGTGCCACCTTTTATGCGTTTCCGTCGAGTTCTTTGCTTTAGAAGTACTTTGATATTCTTACGGAGAAGTCTATTGCTGTACTCTGGGTCTTTGAAGGAGAGAAATAAGCGTACTGTTATGTAGCCCTACTGGCAAACACCTCCGAAATCCTTTAAATCCACGTACTGAGCTAAAAATTGAATTTGGGACAGTGACACGGGGAAAAGATACGTTCCATCGAGTCGCGAAGAAAACAGGTTTGTAAAACAACTTTATTTTTCTGGGAACAAGCGAGCGTTAAAGTTTAATCTCGAAGCCGAGTTCCGAAGATACCCGCTCACGTAGAGGGGATGAAAGGCGATACAACAGCTAACAGGGCGTCTATTAACGCGAGACTGTCGGTGTACGGTGGCTCGTTGTCGTTTTTGTGTGCGTGTATGGGTGTCATGGTGTTGTGTTACCCGCTATGAGAGCCGGGATACGAGTTTCCGAGTTCTATCGCCGCTTTCCGCGAGAAACTTTGATCCGACGGTGTGAAAATAGTTTTGAACCTACACTCTGTCTTTGGAGAAGCTGCGTTTCGTTAGAACGGGGGTTGGAATTTTAACTGCTCCCCGATCTCATCGTCTAGGCAACTCAAACTCGAGTTAACTGAATTGAAGAATTAATTATTCCGTGACTTCGTCGTCACATTTGGCCCATCTCGGTTTCCGCTGTCTGAGACTGAGATTAAAAAAGTTAGAAATATTAGATTTCAGTATAAGTGAATCGCGCGTGATTAGCAATCTGTATACCAAAATTCGACCACTTATTCGAAATTCAGTCACTTTAGAGCCTCCCTTTATAATCATTAGCAAACTTTAATGAATGTTGAGCTCGCAACTAAGAATTTCATTTCCTGTTTCCCAAGGTGTTCAGAGTTCGTTTCAATACAGTCAGAATCACACGCGAAAACGTGGCGCTGAGTCCTCGAAAAGCCGGTCGACGGAGGAAGAAGATTAAGGAAGTAGCTCGCGAACTTCGCCACCATATCTGCTAATTAACATGCGGCAAGTTTCACGTAACACAAATAAGCGCCGGCGGAGTGTCTGAGTAGCTTTTCATCGCGGAGTCAGACCCCGCCCTGCAGCTACATCCACAGTTCTGTTCGAAGGGGTGCACCCCTCTCTTTGAGCCACCGCCAGCATTAGTCCACTTATTAGCATGATTCCATTTTCCTTGGAATTAGCCGCTTTCAAACGAACAGCTTGCAAAAAGAGGCACGCCTCGCAAAAAGCGGAAGCCACTTTCCATGGAATACAGCGATGGTGATGGCCGGGTGGCGCGAGGGTGGACGCCGACACCAACGCTGCAACTTTACGATTTTTCCACCCCTGGACGTTCTTTCGCGCCCAGAATGATCCCGAGACGCTTTATACTGCAGGAGATGGCTGGCGCGCGTTAAATGGACCATTTGAATATTCGGTACCCTTTGAAATGGCCAGAGACGAATTACCGCGACGTTCGTTAAGCGAATCGCGAATTTGATCCTGGAGAGCTGTAAAAGGAGCCTCTCGGTTTCGGATCATTAATTGAACGGTCTATAGAAGTACAGTTGAGCCGTTATCGCGTCGGATATTCAGAGGCAGAGTGCTCGCCGCTATCTACGGAATGTCTAACTCCGTGTTGTGCTTTTCGAGAGATTTTCGAGTTTGCAACTTCGTCGGGGATTAGAGATACCGACTGTAATGCAAACCTCCATGCAAAAACATTTCCCATTGTCTTATCGAACAAATATAATTCGTACTCTTCGCTCGTTCACGCCAGGCTTATCGCGATTGTGGAAAGGAGCAAATTCCTCGAAAAATGAATACGTATGAGTGAAATAACGAAAGGATAAGGACTGTGATTTCTAAAAGACATTCAAATTCAGTGGTTATCCGCGACAGTCAATATTGACGGGGGTGGCTACAATTGTAAATCAATCAATTTGAATGAAAAGAATTGCCAGGGATGAAAACTGGATTCGTGTTATCGTGCGTTTATGGGAAAAACGTATGCACGTACGCCCTTACGGGGAGATAACGTTCCGCAAATGTTTGCGCAGAATTTTCTCATCGTAATATCGTGCTTCGAATATTTTGTCTCCGTCGCAACTCACCCTCGAGAAACCAGCCCCAAGGGGAAGTATATCCTTGACTTCGTGTACTTCTATCGAACCAACTTCACCGCTCTTTATGAGGTCAGATACGCGAATTTTGTTAGCATCGGTAGTTGAATGAGAATTTATCTCCATGGCTTTTCCAGTGATTCTCAATCGGTACATTGCTTCTCTTGTGCACTAAGTCTATTACAATACTATCATATTACAATAATTATTTGTTTCTAAGCATCCACGTATTCAAGACGTGTCCTTTGTAAAAATAAACAGGGTAAAGAAGTTGAATTTTTGTACCGGCTTGTACAATTTACCGTTGACCCCGGTTCTAATATTGGTCAGAATCCCCTGACAGCCACGCGAGCTGCAAAATTTCATCGAAACGTCAGTCGCGGTTTAATCCATCCCGATGATTAATTCCGCCGGCTAACCGAGCTAGGGGGATGGAATCGTACGCATGACCCCGCTACAAATCGCGCGACAGTTTCGTGTCCCGTCCGGTGTCCCCTTTCCAATTACGTTGACTGCCTCGAGATAAGTGGTGGTTACAGTTACGGTTATACGGTTACACCTTACGTCACACCGCTATCCGAGCTGGACCTCGTCTTCCCGTTACCTCGGATAAATATCTCTTTACATCGGCTACGATTACCCGAGATAGCTTACCCTTAACCGCCACTCATTTCATGGAACAGGCAGATATATCGCCTGTTGCCGGTGCTTAACAATTTTTGAAATGGGGTAAAATTTGCTCGTGAAGAAACTTTGAAACATACAAATATAGGAGAATATGGTCATTAAAACGAAGTTAAAACTTATGAAAGTAAATGTGGCATTCAAATTAATTAGGGATTTATGAGTGTGTCGCGCGAGGATAGTATGTGTGGGAAAAAAGGAAGGGACAGTGGTTGCGTATGGAGGGAATCGATAACTGGCCGGAAATGATCGATATCCGTATAGCTTGTTAAACGACAGTTTAAGCACAATCAGTGGAGCATTATGGGCATTACCGCGGAAACTGACGGTGCCGCGTCCCCAGAAATTAGAGCTCGATTGCCGTACGCACTATTGATCACGGTAGTCACCGGGCTGTCGATTAAGGCACCGGTATATCGGTGGACAGTTAATGGCTTGAGATTACCGGCCTGCGATTGCGAACGCCCCCGGTTCTGTCTGAACTCGATCTGATTTCGATGAATTACAACATTCCGATCATAACTCTGTTGGCTGCAAACCAAAACTTTTCCACGGCACTAACCACATGCCATGTGAATATTTATAACAAATCCCGCAACTTGATACAGTATTTGTAACATTGGGTAAACTCGTCGAAATTACTTAAAAAATATGGAAGAAGGTTCGAGGGATTAAGCTCTCAATCGCTCGATATAGTTGGCCATAATTCACACCGTTCACAAAATACAATCTATATCTCCCATAAATCCATCTGCAGCCGTTCATTAAGGGCTATGACGTGAACGACGGCTCTCAACCGCTCGATACCCTCGAAATAACTAAATTCCCCGGAATTTTTTGCAGCAAAAAACCACAGAGAATTCGTTCTGTGCCGTTCTATACATCACTCGGTCGTAATAGAAAAGTTCCAGCAGCGTTTCAGACTTTCCACCGTTCGTCGACGGTGGCTCAGCAGGTTATTCGTCTTCTCTTCGAGATCATCTCTCCCCAAACCACAAGTTCTCTCGCGTGTCTCTCCGTTCAATTTCTCCGTTCCTCCTTTTCCCTCATTCCGACATTTTCCTTCCACGCTTCCCTGCCTCTCTAGCCACTTAAGTGGCAGTCATTCTTAAGACGACGACCTCTAAAAGTAAAACGAGAACGTTCCGTGGGTTTTCGTGTCTCGATCTTGTGTCTTCATACTCTGCCGCTTCTGGCGGGTCGTTCATCTAAAGTCCAAATGAACGAGAGCTACCTTGTTTTGATCCGTTTTTTATCCTGCTAAAGACATTTTTAACTTGTTATCTATTTACCGCTGATCCCAAGACTCGTCGAGGTACAAAAATTTCGAGAGAAACATCGTAGCTATTTTAGCTAAATTTTTATTCATAGCTAAACTTCATAGTCCGAGTTAGGACTGATATTACAAGTGAATTAAAGAAAATTCTGAATGTATTTTCAGAAAATTAAATTCTAGTAGCAGTCCAGAAATTTTTTAAAATAGCAACTCGAAGGAAAAATAAATTTAATTTGCGGAAACAGTTAACGCGGCTTAATTAAAACAGCCAGGAGAGACTACATGGATGTCCTAGTTAAGGTTGCTCCTCTCCGTTTACAAAGACAATACTGGCCAACTTTTCCCCGCTTTTTATCAACCGTCGATTTTTCTTTTCTTGGTTCCTGGTCGTCCGGAAACGAGGACTTGTCACGCCCGAAGCCTCTTCCGTAATTAACGGTGTTTTCCAGCGGGACGCATTTACGTTTTCGCGTAAGCAGGGAGTTGCGTGCCACGGAAATTAGAATTATCGGCATTATGTGTAGGTAATAAAATGAAACGAATCTCGCGCGCGGAATGGCAATTCCGTGGACGATGAGCGTAAGTTCCTGGTCGGTTTCACCCCGAGGGAGAGAGTGTAATAAGGGGGTAATAGAAGCTGGAGCTTCGTGCTGTTCGCGCTGCTTCGACCTTAATATTTATCGTCGGATCGTTCCGGCTTTCTTGAACTCCGAAGCTCGCTTGATTACCGATTCTCTTCGAAAAAGAGCCGTAATCGCGTGTAACTGCAAGCGAATTCTTTGGCAAACGAGTTCGCGAAGCAATAACGTGTTTCATCATCGTCCCCGCGCTTCCATCCTTTTTTATCGCCTCTAAAAGAAGTTTGGCACGTTAAAATTTTAATTAATCTCCTGGCAAGTAATTTCGTGAGAAATTTGCAATATTATGATAGCATATTGCATCTTGTTAGCGTAAGGGATCATCTGGTCGTGCTTCGATCCTCCAATTTTGTTTTCAGAAATTAGGTAACCTTGTGAGTTCTAAGTCAAAGAAGCTGCACTTAATCAATAACATATATTTTATCCTTCTATAGTGTATATTCGATTTTGAGTTAACATTAAACGTAGAATCATGGAGGTTCATTCATATTTCAAATACTTAATTAAGATCATTGAATGTCAAAATTACTCATAAATCTGTAAATGAAACGGCTCGAAATGGAAATCCTTGCAGAAAATCCTGCATTACATACAACTGAGGATTAACGGTGAATACAAAAGAATGAAATTTCAAAGACACAATTATTTTCGATTTCAGATAATTATGCTTGATCTTAGGTACTAATCATTTCCTCCTTGAGACTTCTTGAAACATCTGTCTGCAATCGATCCTATAAACCATGAAACAGTCGAGGTTTCGGTGGAAGGAGAATTACGTAGGGCTCCCAGAGACGTGGGCATGATGCATACGCGCGATGCATATTCCATCGAAATTTATTATTCCTGTCCGCTTCTGGGCTATCTGGCTGCGATTAAACGCGTGGGAACGAACGCTGGAAAACTGAATGCATGAATAACAAATAATCCCAGCGACACGGTGGTTAAACGCGATCATCGAATCGACGATTCGATCGGGAACTTACCGACGCATTTCGACGCGAAGGTTGCTTCGGTTCGAGATTGCACCGAATTCCCGGACGATTCCGCTGAATTTTGCGGTCAAATCTACTCGACGCGTGTTTATAAGTTCTCCAAAGTTTCGGTGAATCGTATCCGTATCACGTTCCGGTTGCCTTTCCACACTCTCGAGAGCCAGACTCTCTCTGAGTTCCGTGTAATTTTATCACAAATTTAAGTTTCTGTCTTTCCTACGTATACGAGTTTAAAGTACTTATTTATTATTGTGATTTATACATCTTCATAAATTGTTCATGATAAACATTTTGCTGTTCGACAAAAGAGCAAAAGAACTGCGCAAACTTAGCAAAAATATTAGGACTTCAAATCGGTATTGTTAAAATACAGTCAAAATTGAATGAAGAATATGGTAAGGCAACAAAGTCAAATAAATAAGTAGCTCGTTTAATTAATGAGATTATTAATAATTTCTCAGTAGGAAGGTCTAATTTTATCGCTAACCGATCGTCTAACTTCTTGCGCGGCAACTTAAGCGTTTCTGAAATAATGCGCCCCAAGTAGTATTAATCGACCATTGCGGGGACAGCTATACAGGGTCTAATTACGAGAGCGCTTAATTCTACCTCCGGTCGGATTTAAAGGAAATAATTAAGCACCGGTGAACCGCATTAATTCGTGTTTTATTCCTGAGATGAGGAATTTCTGGCTACAAGCCCGACGAAACGTTGAGAAAGCAATATTTCAAAGCACGCGATAAAGCGGCAATCATTTCGTCGACTGAATTATCGCGTCATTAATAATATCAAACGATACCTGGCAATTTGTCGGCCCGATCGATGTCGCCATCGATCTCTTTACCGGCGACACGATTTCAACGAGGCTCGCGAATGAAAGCGCTAATCACGCGAGGCGTCGAGTGACGATAAACGAGCGACATTCGAGACACAACAGCGTGGAAAGAAGATCGCTAACGACGTAATTAGCACCACTTGACAACGTGATTCTGATAAGAAAAAGAATACCGGTAATTGTAAATTTGTACAAATTTTCGGTTGTAAATTCTGCTGCAATATAAGAGACGTTCAACGTTGTTGCTGTCAGAAGCGAGAAAGCTTCAAACGTCCACAGAAACAATTCCACAAATCCTTCTTTGATGAACTGTTGGAAGAGCGGCAGCTTAGCCGCAAGATTCCCAGAGTGACTCAAGTTTAAGGTTAGCCAACTATTTAAGGAATTACCAGACCGTTTGTCGCTAAACCGTCTGTCAGTCTAGCAAGATCACTGTAAAAATCTTAAAGCCGACATTGTCCCGGAAAAGACTCCATTTTATCTTCTGTTATCGTTACTAGCGCTTAAATTTATCTTTCATCGTTTGCAGTGTATTCGAATCAAAATCTGATGATACTTCAATACAAAACTTGTATAAGTATTTAAAGTAAGCTCAAATCGTAGTGATTATTAATTTTACAAAATGCACAGTTATCAAATTGCTCGTCAACGCAGCCTCTTTTCCGTCTTGTCAGCGAGACGTTTCTCGTTACAATTCACAAGGGACCTCCATCCAGTGAATAACATGTAAATCTAGTAAAATAAATCCAGCATCCAGTGCAACGGCGTTATTGACCGTGTTCGAGTTGTCTTGTGTCCGCTTCCCAGTAAAATCACGGGGTAATTGGAAAATCTTAATTTCAAATGCCGCCTCATCGCTATTCCACGCGATGTCTCGCGGTGAGACAGGACACGCCAGGCATAAGGGGAAAAGAGGAGCAACTTCCGTTTCCTCATAACGTTTCTGAATATCGATGTTTCCAAAGACAATATGCGTGCTAGCCGAACGGAAAACTGGATAAATGGAAGCGTTCGCCCTTCTTCATCTCCCGAGAGATGCCAGGGTTTCTTTGTTGATATCATCGCCCGTTGAAAGTTTATTAACTTGAGAAATTTAACGACGATATTCTGATGCTTCCCGGTGTCTCCAGGGAGAAGTCGATTATTCGCCACGGATAATACCCTTGTTTCTTGTCACTTGGAAATTTTTAAATGAAGTCTAAATGAAACTTTAATAATAGATGGTCATCGTCCACCTGGACAAGTATTGTTTTTAAAACTATTATTAAGAGCTATTTCTCTTGAAGGATTATTGGAAAACTCGTTATAGCTTGAAATACTTCGTTGACCATCATACTTTAATGAATTGCGTGTATATGAAATGGTTTGTTCTATCATTAACTATGTGCATTTTATGAAAAATCCTGGACAAATTTGATTCCGCGATTGGCGGAGCGACACGAAACCGTGCGTGGGCAAAGCAAATGTCGTAAAAGCGTTAACCAGGCCTGGCAGTATCGAATATTGAAACAATTTGTCGTCGGTGGCCAGCCATTATGACTCGTGAATGCTCTTCCAATAGGTTGGTATATCGTGTAGCACGGCACGCGGAATTGCCACAGAATTATTCATGAGCGTAACTTATTCATAGCCGTGCATTGACCGACAACGATTAATATGATTTTTCGTTCACGCTGAGCTTGTTTGGCATGACTTTTAACTTCGTGAATCCCGGCAAATCGTTTGAACTTCATAATGTACGTAAACGAGTAGTCCAAATAATATGAATTTAACTTCGCAAACTTTCAGCGCGAAATTCGTATCGTTTTCGAATAATTTAAAATGGAATCACTTGAACGCAAGCAAACAGAGTAAAGTTTGCAGGCTAGATATCTTCTAAATTGATCGCAAACAGTGTTTGAAATCAGCAAAACATCTTCCAACAGTTTCGCCGAACCATTTCTCTTGGCAACCGGAATGCTCTATTTTGCACCCTTACAAAGTCAGAGGAATCGCCCTCGAAATGCGACTCGCCACCGTATAATTCTCGCGAATTCAAACTTATCTTACACCGATCCATTTCGTGTAAGTGCAAGCTACGCGCGTAAAGTGGCAATCGGCTCTTAAAAAGCATTCTAGAATGATTGCTACGGCGAACAGATGCGACAATTAGACGTCACCGTTTTCCAACAACAACTTCTACGATGACGCGTCCATTTTCTTAATGGAAGTTCAACGACACGTAAATCGGGCTCACGGATCGATAGTTTAAATCTTCCCAAGTAATTTTCAATCAATTTAAATCTCGTCGTCGATGAAAGGTTTCTTTTAAAAATTCATAACGTACACCCTGAGAATCTACTGTATTTATTTTCTACAAGCAAGACCAAATTTTTATTGTACATCTAGTGAAACTACTCTCCCAATTTTTAAAATTGTGTCTACTATCGCGATCTGGTCGCTGAAATGACAGAATCATGGTTTTGTTCGCGGCTGTATAATTCCGCGATAAAGGAAGAGTTCGCAGACGCGAATTTCCATGCATATTTTTCGACGGAGCGATAACGAACCAGTTTCCGTCATCTTCTGTGGTGTCGCGATCAATAGGGCTATTCTGGATTCGTAATGAGGTCGTTAAAAGTCGTCGTCCTCCCGTGATTGGAACATTTTTCTTTCTCCGTGCATTCCTTCCACCGTTCGAGAAATTTGTACCTCGTGGCAATAACCGGGCAAAAATGTGTAATTTCAGCCGGCGTCGAAAAAATGTCCGATACATTTTCACCGAGGAATTTTCGGAGCTGCGTGTCGTCTTCGAAGCGGCTCGCTCGAAACACAATAGCGAATGGATCGGGAACAAAATGGGAAATTCAAAAATCCCGAATCCATGGAACGAAACTGGTAAACGACGGCGGACGGGGAGAGAGGATCGTTCGAAATCAATGCAGCATGGTTTTTTATCGGGTGCGATGGCCAATCGAGCGGATTTGATATCTCTTTTCCAGGTCCGACTTCGACGGGCCGTATTGTCACGGCACTGGCATTGTTGGTAACCTTTGTCCGACAGGAAAGTTTCCTGGCGTTCAGCTCGAAATTTCAGTAACGACTTCCTTCGCTATTATTACGAGTTTTTCTTTTGCTCCGATCGGGAACAGATCGGTCACAATGTGCGTGGAAAGATTCTCTGATCTAAGCTTTATTCTATAAATCTCTTTCTGAGGTTCATTTTGACCTCCTTAGCTTAATTGTCCAAAGTAGCGACGCGATAAAAGCGGTTAGAATAACCTGGGATTCACGATATTTCCCCATCGAAATGCACCGATTGCATTTCGGGACAAAGGCTGTCACGTTTGCAACTCGAAGCTGCAGCAGTAAAAACACGGTGGAAAACACTTTTCCCAGCCACCGGAAGCATTGTAGCACAGATTCAATTCCGTTTACGTTGCAATCGAGTGACGTGGAACGACATCAACGGACGTGTGTAAATGCGACGACAAAAAAAAAATAGGGAACGAGCTTTCACGTTCTTCACAATACGGAATGTTTTCTCTACGATTCTAGGTCCTTTTCGTAGACGCTGGTTCTTGCTCGCAGCCTTTTCCACTTCCGTTCTTCAATTAGCAGCTACCTCGAGGTGTCACCGTGTTTCTATCGATCGTCGTGACCCTTCGACTTAGGTACACTCGCATTCAAAATAATTCTCTTTAGCTCAGAGATTAATGGGTGGCACGTAGCATTCCAAAATTTCTTTGTGTAACTTTGGAAATTTATAGTTATCTTCAGAAAATCTCTGAACAATATCTTCGAGTATCTTAAAGCGTCGAAAGAGAAATTTGAGCCAAGAATCAAAATCTTCTACATCTTTGAACCTTTCGTTTCTGAATCATAGTTAAACATCCCGCAAAGGCTTTCGCGGGTACACTTTCGTTTCTGGGAACGTTAATAAACAACGCTTTTTATCATAGCGTCGGAAATAAAGAAGCAGAACGACGTAACCCGACGTCGCGTTTTACTTTACTTCGTTTCTACGAGCACGAAACACGGAGTGAAATACGCTCGCGCGCGCCTCGTTACATTTGTATATCGTAAAATGTCACAGTTGTAGCTCGCACCACGCGTTCATCTTCATTACGGGCCATTATGAGCTAAGAGGATTCAGCCAGCGCGAATTTTTCGTCGCGAACTTGCGCAGAAATCGAAATTTATGCCGCGGCCGCAGGGTGCACCCTTATATTACCCCTCCGACAACCCTTTGCGAATTTTTGCTTCTTTACGCTTAAACACCACGGGTAACAAACTCAGCTTATAACTTTGCGAGAATAACTTTGTTGCTAAATGGATTTATTGACCTGTCACGACCTCGTAGGGCAGAAAAACTCGTGGAAAAATGAACTCTTATCAAATTAAGATGACAATTTTGCATAAAATTCAAACATAAAAAGATTTAAGTCTCGTGCAAACACAATAATATTAATGGGTTGAGATAAGAAACTAATTTATTTTGATATCGAAAGTTTCCTCTTTCATATCCCGCCACGTTCGTGCAATTACCTAACGATAAATGGATGGGACTGGAAGTCGAACGTTAATTATCGAACGAGACGCGGTCTTCCGACTGCGTCTCGGACAAGTTCCAGTTCGAAATTGAAGTTGCCGATAGCTGACAAGTGACCAAAGTTTACCATCGGCACTAATTGTGATCGAGATGCTAACAAAAGGTAAATTCAGTTAAAACGCAAGACGTCTGTTGACGGATCGTGAACCCCTTAAGATGGAAACGAGCGAATCGATCACGTGACGAATGGTGACTAAGGTCGGTAAACCGTACGACATGTCTAATTACCAGTTAACTTCGACCAACACTTCGTTCGTCTTGTAACGCTGGCTAAACGTTGTTACTAGATGCAGAAGAAACTTCTACCATTAAGAACTTCCTGGCGTCATGCAACGACGTAATTACCTTGTAACCACCCTTTCTCCCTCTGTTTCTCTAACTCGATTCTTTTTCCGTTCCAGAGAATTTGCCGTGATGTTTCGTCCTCCTCTAATTAATTACGGCACAGTACTTTACATTACAGTAAAACGTCGAATTTGTAGCAACATAAATTCATGCAGAACAGATACGAACCCACTCTGCGAATGTGTCACAAAGTAACTCGAAATGTATCTTTGAAACATTCTGAATGAAATATACATTTTGTGTACATTCGGAGTATATACTCTGAATGTTCGGTATAATAGAGAGCAATTTTTGGTATCTTTTGAAGGTTATAAGATTACCAAGCTCGGGCGAACAACAGCGAAGTATACCAAAACTTCATCCTTCATCCAACCTCATATTACCTGGTAGCTTACCAAGTCATAAAACGACACGGTGAGCAAGATTAATCCAAGGTATCTCTGGAACTGTAGGTTCACCTGGATCGTTTAATCAAAACGTTACATTGTGTTCGACGAAACCAACCATAAGAGGAGCAGAAACTCGCGTTGTCGCTAGGCTATCGTTCTCGAGGGATGTTGGAAGCGAGTCTCCAGCGTCGGCGTCTCGTAAATTCTAAGAAAATTTATAGCAGTTTGGAACGTTAACGCTAGGAACTGGTGCCGGGTCAGGAACCTCGACGACTACAACTGCCTAACTTCTCGAGCGATTTACCGTCGCGTGCCTAAATGGCCAATAAACTGGCAGACTGTTAACTGCCGTGTACTCCTACTAAGGAACGTTTCGCGCTTCCTGATTGTTTCATGAACCTTTGTAAGCTTGGTGGCTACCGATCATTTCATATTTCCATTTGTTTAATACTAAATCTGCAAATTACGCTGCATGCACCATTGTTGCACAGGTGTCTATTAGTTTGTACACTTTGAGAACATCAGACTTGTCTACATTATCGAGAGTAACTTGGGGTTTGTAAATAATCATACGAAAAAGAAAGTCGAGAAGTGTTTATTATTTTATTATGTAGAATAGCAAATATTGAACCTGCCTTACCTGTTGCACAAAATGTAGTAATTATGTTTCGTGTACATGCATGGATGTCGAGAACAAGACTGAGAGACTCTTGAATAAAATACATTATGAACATGGTAAACTCATGAGAAATATTTTCAGAATAAGTTGAAACAGTAACAGAACGAATAGTTTCAGTAGAAGACACGGAAACGTTTCGCGGGAAATATCAATTAAAAACGCAACACGGCCGTTGAAATCAGATAATGGACAGCAGGAGTTGGAACGATATTCCATTTTTGTCCTTTCATTCGGTAGTTCGGGAGTCGTTGTTCGAACGGTGCCTAATGCGATTTAGAAAAGCCGATAAAAGCGTTCCGCGAAAAATTTTCAATCTCTATGACAATGGTCGTCAACGTATCGCTTCACACCCGGCTACGAGCACGTTTGTCCATTGAATCCGACGTCGCGTCGAGTTTCATTCTCTCATTGACGCACAGTCGACCGGATCGAAACTATGGGCCGAGTGGTTGTTGTATAATCAACGAGCAAAGCGATTGCGTTTTAGGTCGCGAAATATAACGCATTTTCAGCGTGCGCGCTAAACTTTTCGTTAGTCGGTCCCCGCGATTTTACAGCGCCCGTTGAAAAGACACTCGAACCGATTGAATTCAAAGCGACCCGACGCGACACGATGGGAAATCGTTCCGTCGCGATGACATTTTGGTAGGTGGAAAAGTGACTCTAATCGAGGGACCGAGTGTCATCGAGCACGTTTGAATTACTCGTGATTCGATGAAGAATTTCGAGTACACTCTAATAATTGATCACAGGCGTTTGTTACTGTAACTCACTTGTTCGAGCTATTTTATCCGATACTGAAAGAATTTACTCGATACTGCTCGGATGTCAATTCATTCAACGGCAAAACAATGGTGCTCTATAATTTTGTACATAGTCCGATGAAATTCAAATCGTTTCTAATTAGCGTGCATTAAATCACATTATATCGCTATGAATTAATTAATTTAGTTTAATAAGTAATGTACCGATAATGAGAATTTTGTTCAATATGTAATATTAGAAATTAATTGGTTAATTTACTAATTATCGGATATAATAGCAACTGGTATTGATTTCAACCTCGCATACAAAAAACAGATTTGTGGCTGTTATAATGGACGAGTAACGAGAGGTTTAAGGCACCCTATAAATCTTCAACAGATTTCAATCAACGTCGTTCCGCGGACAAACGATCGGACATGTTGCTCTCGAATACGATCTTCTCGAAAGAACTTGTTCCGTTAAGTATAAAACAAACGATTACAGGACATCGTAGAACCAATCGACGAAGCGTTCGACGTCGTTCCGCCAGCCATTACGAGTGATTGGCAGAGAGCAATGGCGGTGTCCAATCAGCCAACCGAATACAAATGGATGCTCATCAACGGCTCATCGAGTACTTAATCTCGTGAACGGTTCTGTCGTTCAGAGATCGGCCATGAAAGTCTGATCGAGCACTCGACACGTGTCCTTTCGTTCGAGATGACGTGCTTTAATAATTTACCCAAAACTTTCCTGTAACTTTCATTCTGCAAATTCATTCCTGTACCCCAGTTTCGGACAAATAAATTGAAGTGAACGAGGATCAGTAACGAGATGGAACACACGAATAAGAATTAATTTTGGGAAACTCTCGGTACTAGCACCGTGACATAGATCTTTATCCCAGGAATTCGGGAATGCAGTTCTTTTCGAGTCTATTAAGCTGCAAGATTTCAAGGAAGAAAAAGAGTACGTCAAACACGCTGAACTTCTCGAGACTCCGAGGCTAACGCTATCCCGGGTTGAAAGTTGAAGGCACTGTGGCTCAAGACTGTCCTCAATTCTCTTCATCTAGCAGCGTTCCTCATCGTCTTGCGAGGTGCTCAAGAGCTGAAGAAAGAAAGAAAAGAGAAAAAAAAAAGAAGAAGAGCACGCGGTTTTAAGCACACCCGGCGTACACCCTGAGTAGCACTTCTTAGCTACCATAACGAACGCGTCGAGGGCCATAAAAGTGATGCCACTACAATTTACGTTGTCTCGACGGTGTCGACGTCCGACGACAAGATACTCCAAGACTATGCTCGTGGATATCTACGATTCGATCAAACTTGTCTCTTGTAATTAATCGACGATTAAACGGTGGATCGTTCTCCGCTCGTACCGAAAGAAATCTGCGCGATTCGAATAATTTCGAAATACATTTTAAATGGACAATGTCGAAAGGTAAATCTGTAGACTTTGCCATTACTTATTTACTTTTTCCAATACGGTGCTCTCCGTGCCATATCGTAACTTCTACTATTCCACTTCTTTCTTCTTTTTTAACAAGGGAGCAGAATTTTCCATTAGAAGAATCAAATTCTTATTCCTTTTACTCCGTGCAACTTACTTCTAAAGTCTCAGCTGGAATAACAATGAACTGTAACGCTTTCCCGTGCTCAATCGAAAGGTAAGTTTTTTTTATAGAACGGAAAACTTTTGCGCTCAAAATGTACCCGGGAGATGTAACGGTCCACTTCGATTCAATTACTCGAAAGTTTAAATAAAAAAAAAAAATTGTCGGAAAATACGGGTCAGAAACGGTGGCCAATGGGAACCGCGAACGATAACGAACAAAATTCGAGGGAATTTCGTAGCGGCACGTACCCCGTTAATTATCGTAATTACGTTTTATCGACAACGAGATGGCACATTGAGCGGAAATTATTGTCTCACTTTTTGCGAGGCCGCGTTATATCTGTTAATCCCTTGTGAAAATTACTCGAACACATAATTCGATCGATTTAAAGCCGGATATCATACGAGCACAGATGTCTCTTCCGCATTCGTAGAAGCTGTCGCACGCAGGCCACACTTTGAATTACGACCACCAACGAAATAAACACGACTGCATGTAGTTTTACCCCTTGGCCATCTAATGCAATGGCAGTCACCGTCGCTAAATCCGCGTTCTTAATCCGTATTTTGTGTAACAAATCGATGGTCGATTATCGAAACGTCACGCGGTATCGCATGATCGGCAATTATCTCTATCGTGTTCGATTGTCAACGCGAAATGTCGGGGTTGGAAATTATATAATGCGAGGATTTGGAAATTCGAGAGTACTCTCTGCGATATTCGGCTCACGATAGAATTTCCGCTTCAGATGTGCTGGTTGAACGATATAACGTAAAAAGATAAGAGAAATATATTCAGATAATGGAGAAAAGTATACCCCTGGCGATACATTTCATTTCGGCTCGATATCTCAATTGGTTTCCCAGATACAGAGCTTTAAAGTTGTCATTTAAAATGTAGAGGGCGCCGGGTTTTAGTGGGAAAAACGAACCCGGAAGCGCCGTGACCCACTTTTTCCTGCAAATGCGTACATCTAGTAGTAGAAATACTTGAAAGACGCTGATTCATCATCTGTCAGTAGCTTTTCATCAGAGCGGGTCAGTGACTGAGAGAGAGACCTCTAAAATGCTCGCTTTAAACAGGGATTCGAATATGGAGTGGTTATTTAAATAAAATAGAAATTGATCTTTTAAAATAAATGACTTGTAAGCGACTCAGAAATGTACAGTTTAATGATCGAACTAAATGTGACTTCTCTAAAACTTATAGTAAAACTTCTTGAGGAGAAATAACGGACTCTAGAGATTAAGGCTTTTTTGACCCAGTACCTCAACACAGATTTATTTTTGCACGTTAATTAAAATGAAAATTCAAGAGAAAATTTCCGACGGGTCACAGAATCTTGGATCTAACTGTATTTTAAACAGCAAGATTTACGAGAGTACCTTCGGTAAAATCGATTTAATAGCCGGTGGGTAATAATACCTCAAAGTTTGCGTAGTATTACTGCAGTTCGTTAACTAGTTTAGATGGCAGTGCCATAAATATGATCGCGTAACGTTTGTTATATGCATATCATAATTGCCAATTTTATTACAAGAATCACAAAGTTGTGAGTCAGAGTTTTAATTTACATAGAGGTTTTTTAGAACATGTAAAACATTGTGGAATGGTAAAGATGGTGAAAATTATGGAAAGTACGACATTTGAAAACGAGAAAAATATTCAAGAAATGCAAAGTGACACAGTTCACCCGTCCACTATTACCTTCCTTTCCAATCTTTAATCTTCCACTTTCCATTTTGCTCCGATCCTGAATTTATT
The DNA here is from genome assembly GCA_945859595.2 of Megachile willughbiella. Taxonomy (NCBI): domain Eukaryota; kingdom Metazoa; phylum Arthropoda; class Insecta; order Hymenoptera; family Megachilidae; genus Megachile; species Megachile willughbiella. The sequence continues at coordinate 10,929,422 of OX243807.1, forward strand.
CTCTCTAAAACCGCTATATCGTGCCTATTCTCTTACCCCTCGTTTCCAATGTTCCATTTCCTGCTCCCAGATTTTCCATCTCGATTCTCTACATTCGATCCCCAAATCGCTTGTTCCTCTAGCCGTTCTTCAAATTGCCCACTCTCGCCACATCCATTCCTGAGACCGCTCGCACGACCATTCTTTCCTTATTTTTCAATCTTCTGTTTGCCCATCTCCGATCTCCTTCAATCCCCACCGTTGGAAATGATGCGGCGGAATTATCTTCTCGACACGATTTTCGATCGTGCAAACCCATCGGAAAAGTAATGCGTGCACGCTGACGCTCCGTTCGAAACCGCCATAACAATTCGGTCAGATACAGTGGTTAACGCGTAACACACCGAGCGATTAAACCGGTGTATATAACGCGCGATGCTGTTACCACGCATGACAAGGGTCAAACGGAAACGCAACATTTGCTATCAACCGGTGTATCGCGTGTACGCGACCAGCTCGTTGACGATTAAAGTCGATAGTCGAAAGCTTATCAAATGCAGACTCGAATGTAAACGAACGACGGTAATCTTGATCGTTTGCAGTCGTATGGAAAATGAATCTCGTGTCGATACCGATTCGATTGCGTTCATTTGACCGATAGTTTAGCGCAAACTGTTAATTGCTATCAAAGTTCAGCTCTTCCTTTATAGAGCCCCTCGCATCATCACTCATTTGGCACCAAATTTCGGTATTAAGACAGATTAGTTTGAAAGCTGTTAAATACTACTTGTATAAATTTGGTTGATACCCACAAATATTTTGTACAAAGGATTTATATTCATGAAGTTTCATACTTCACGGTACATGTAGCTTAATTATTTAAAGTTGGAATAATTGAACAGTTTCCCTTGAATAGAGACTGTCCGCGAAAATAAACGGGAAGAGATCGAAGGTCGAGCAGATGACCCTGTCAGATAGAGTCCTTCGGTACAAGCGGACAATATCGTCCAGGTGCAGAGCGTTGCATGTAACAAAGTAGGGTGCAGTATAGAACGCGGGATTACAATGTCGATACGATAGTTGAAATCGACCAGCACGGATACTGCAAATACGGTGCAAGGAGCCGGGTTTTACTGACCGTGGTCGAGATTCTATTTTCAATGAAAAATTTATTCTTACCGAACGTTCTTTCGTTTTCGAGCGACTCGTCGCTAATGGATTGACATTCTCCGCAATAAACGTTGTTTAATTACAAAGATGTATTTCAAACGCGCAGAAGAATTGTTGAATAAACAGAAGTTTAATTACCTTTTTATTTCAATGTTTGCGATGAAATTTACCTTTCGCTTCGCTAAATGAAAGTGTATTTTTTCACGGTCAGTACAAACAATTGCACCGAGTAAATTGAAAATATGAAACCAGAACGAACTCCGGTACAATTTGTTTTTCTACGATTATCACGAGCGAGTACGCGCGAAGGGACACTCCACGGTCATTCTTACGTAACCGGGAAACAGACGATTCGAATGATAGTCGAACGCCATTAAAAAAATCTCAGACAGATATTTTTCCTGGGGAATCAATATTTCAGACCGCTGCCATCGGAACTTCTATTTTATATACTCATAAAACTTGGCGAGCGATCGATTCGAGAATGTCGCCACTAAATTTCCGAGAAATATTACGCGTCTGGCAAGGAGATTATTAAAAAATTCCAGAGGCTCGTACCACTTTTCTCCCGGATGATTTGCTTCCCTTTTCCCCAATACGTGCCAGTAAAATACAACAAAAATCTCAGGAAAATGATACAAATAAATCGTCGAATCAATCAGTATTAACTTTTGTCGTGATTCAACAGTTTAATCTATTCCGAAGTGGTCATTGAGTACTTTGGTACAGATATAACTGAAGCTTAATTTAGAAATTTGGTTATTGACATCTCATTCAAATTTTTAATATTCTTAAATTTAAACTTCAAATCTAGCAATAAAATCTTCCGTCATGTGTTTTAATAGTTGTGTTTAGTCCTGACGCACCTGGCAAATAAATCATAAGACAAGGGGTTGCAAATTTGTTTTAGATGTTTCTGGACCGCATGAAATGTACAGAGTCCTCACATTTTTTAGGATCATGTCCCTCTCGGAAAGTTGTCCTGAGATCCATAAAATGTTTCTAACGTGGGGTTAGACTGGCAGTAGTATTACTGCACCCACGTATGTATACAACGTTTGTAATCGGATCCCGGGGAGAATAACTTCGTTATCCGAGGCGGGAAGTCAGCTTGCTGGATGGGAACTGTCTGCTTCCGGATGCAGACTTCCAATTCCATTTCCTGACAGCGTCGCCGCCCTATCTTCGCCCCGAATGACGCGCAAATGGATTTTTAAATCGCTTCGCGAAACAGTCGACCACCGAGTTTCTTATCGCGGCAACCAGCGTGCGACTTCAGCCCCGCGAATTCCAGGAGGTGGGAACACGTCTCTGAGTTAGGCAAAATTTACGAGTACTTCGTAGAATAATTACTGAACGATACAGATTTTTGTAAAAAATAAATTCTGAACTCGCAAGGTAGGCTTCTTGAATCAACTTATTTACAACTTGATGTATAGTATATCTACCGGATTAATGGACATACTCCGAATCAAACATTTTATAAAAATAAAACTTTATCGTCTGATATTCCTGACTTGTTCCACTTCGCAAGTACCACATCCATTATATGAACGATAAATATTTGAAGCCATAGGAACCCCGTTCGACAAATATGCAAAAATAACAGACATTCTGTTTCCGATTTTTATCGTATTTATTCATGTTCCTCGTGTTTCGTTCGAGGTATAAATAAACTATCAAAGGGAGCACAAACGAGCGTTTATTGTGCTCTGTCGGAACCCGTTCGTTCGTGGCGCACAATTCTATCGAAATCTTTTCGATTATCTCCGACAACAAGACATCGCTACAAGAGAATAGCGCTTATTTTAAATGCATCGAGATATTGAGAAACTTATTCCGGTTTCGTGACACGGCCCGATATTTGATTTTCGGTCGAGCGGCGATAACAATTACAGTTTCGCTGTACCTCGATAGCGAAGCTTCTTCGAATCCTCAAAATAACACGGAACGATAAATGAACCGATAAGAATGACGTTCCTACCGAAACGAAACATTTTAATCGAAATTTCTGCGGTAATGGATGTTTTCCGAACAACGTCGATCGGAACTACCCGCAGAAATGGATTCTTCATAAATAATTCTGATTTTAATCAAGATTCCAAGCGAAATTGATATTTTCTAAATAACTCCACTTTCATTACGTTTGAAACATTGGTCAACTAGTCATAAATTCGTATGAATACGTTGGGTCCGGTGCGTTGTAATTTCAATTATTCAGAATATCTTTTACCGCTTTCGATACCCTCTCAAGTTTCCACAGTTTATACTGTTTAAATATGCGTCAGAACGCGGAAGCGTAACACACGAAAATTGCAGGGTGTAAACATGTAGAATTGCAGCACGTGTGTCTACGCGAGTTTTAAACGCTTGGAAACACGTGGAGTTACAACGTCTGAAATTGCAACTTGTAGAATTACAAAGCGACAAACGTAATCGCAATGGTTAGAATTTTGCATCGTAATCACAATCACGGAAGTCTAATTGGAAAGTGTAAAAAACCCGCAGGCACTCTGACGATTATTAATTTTTTATCCGGACCGTTTGAAGGTACTCGAAATCCAGCGTCAGCGTTCGCGATCAATGGCGCGGGCAACCCTTTGGGAGAAATTATGTTTGCCGACGGGTAATTGAAGAGGTAGGAAGAAATATCGAGTGTCGGTCGATGGAGAACAACCGGTGTACGTTTATCGGATCCTAGCACACCCTTTCAGCCCGTCGAGATCCTTGCTTATTTTTCATGCTTTTTATCATCCCCTTGCTCATCAACGAGAGGCTAAAGCGGTCTCGTATCAGCGTCACAGCCTAGAATCTCTTCTCTGCTCGCGAGGGGTTGTAAACTCACGGTGAAACGAGGCAAAGGGTGTTTTCCAAGGGTGGTATGCCCGCGTGGCTGTCGCCAACGCGACGCGCTGCGTTCTTTGTGGAGGACGCGAATGCAACCGCGTAAAGTTCGCGATATTGCGAGCTGCGGGAAATAAAATCGCCAACTATACGTTCGACCGGGAACGTTTTTCTATTGCCTACCGTCATCCCCTTCGCGGATGTTTACGGAAGGGTAACTCGATTGACGCGTTGTATTTCTATGCGAATTTAACCGATGCTTTTTGCGATCTTCGTAATTGGAAGGTGAAGAATTTTTTTCGATGTTCGGCAAGTTTGAGAGCTCGGCACATAGAAAGGTGCTCGAACGAAAATCGTACGAGGGGGTGAAAATGGAACCGACCACGGCTAACTCGATTCCATGGCCGTGGTAACTGCATTATTTCAGCACATTTCTAGTCATTTTCCTGTTCCGACGTGGACGTTAATGGTTCGTCTCCTCGACCCAGAAATGGCCACTTTCAACCCTGCAGTTTTTAGGGAATCTTGGAAATTCTGGGAACGACGATTTTCGCCGGTCTATTTTCCTCGCGGATATCCTCACGACGGTTAACAAGAGTTCGCATTTTAAAATGGAGTATGAGTTCATCAAACTATTTAAACCCTTTGCACTCGAAAGTTTGCTGTTGCCTGATATTTTCTATTATTAATTACCATGTTTCATTATGTACATCACAATAGATTTAAAAAATATTTCAAATTGTATTAAACTAAATATGAGCCACCTTTCCAAAGTGTTAATATACATTTCAAGAGGACATGGACAGTCTTATCCTCGTGTCTTCTGATTTATTCCAACGTCTAATCCTCAATTACGTGTAATGCGAACTTCCAAGTTAATGTTCCGCGATCCTGAAGCGGAACAACTGTCGGGACCGGTATTCGATACGGACTAATTTCGTTTTCCGACGCAATCCCGCGGTACGCGGTTGAACGTGCATGGAATGCAGCTCCTTCCGGCATTCTGTAATGGAAATAAAGGAAAACGCCGGAGGGAATTTCGAAATGAAACTTCACGCACGGTCAGAACGTCGAGAATGAGAGAGGTGTCGGTTGCCAGATATAACTGTCCCGAACAGATGGCCTGATTTTCCAGCATGTTGAAGCAAAAAAAGAGCAAAGGGAAAAAAAGGAAGTCCTAGGAAGAAAAGGAAGGAGGAAAGGGAGCTGGCGTAGCAAGAATCTCCTGCGGTTAAACTGAAGGGATTAGTTTCAAGGAGGAAGTGTTCGAGGAGACAAATGTCCTTTGACATTTTCCGCTCGAGCCACGGTATAAGCACTCCCAACAGTGTTTTTCACTGACAAAAACATGGTTGTAAGGAACGCCTCTCCATGGATGTTTCACGATTTCTTGCATGAGAATTATGTTCCCTTTGTCCGAATTAGAGCAGCTAAGAAGATTGGGGTGGCTCGCGATCCTTCAACGGTCTGGAATTCCATTTCTCTGTCCTTTATATCAATTTCTTTGTCGTATCATTCAATTATTCTTACTGAAGTTTACCTCGCATTTAGATACTTGTACCAGAGTATAAAATGAAGCAAAAAAAATGAAATACGAGCGAAACTTTTTCTCCTATTTTTCTACATCCTGCACATCCTTAATTTTTTACGACATTCGTCAGCAAAGGTGTCCAGAAATTGAGAAACCTTCCACGGGCAAAGCAAACACTCGTGCAAAGGAAGCTTTTAATTAAACGGGTCTTTTAAAACAGCCGAGGAATCTTTCCATCGAAGGCGAAGAAACAAATTCCGTGTGTTTGCCAACGGGTAGAATTTTCCTGCTGGTCGCATTAATTCAATTACTGTTGTCCGGAGATTTCCAACTCGTCCTGAATCCGTTTCCATCGATCCGTTTCGCGGCATCGGCTCGTTCCAATTCGCGAAAATTACCGGCATTTCAAACACGCGGAAACATCGTTCCTTGTTCGTAGAATTACATTCAGAAGGGTCAATTCAAGTTCCTTTTGATCAAACGACCATTGTTCCGCTTCGTCTTTATCGCGTTATAAAAGTTCAAAGGGCTCTTCACGGAACGCACGCTCGGTGGCGGGAAGAGAGAAAAAAAATTTTTCATCGTCCGTGCGACGAGTCAATGCTCCCTTTCTCCTCGCAAAGTTTCTACACGTCGGCTGCTTTGGTCGGAAAATAACCGTTTCTCTTTTCAGTTATTCCTTTATTCCGTCCTATCCGCGCCCAAAGAAGGGAATCATACCTCGCCAAGCGTATTTTACCTTTATACCGCTGGTAACGAAAGATATATTCGGTCTGAGAATCGGAGAAATGGAAGTCGGTAAAATCCGCGAGCGAGAGCGTTTAAGTAGTGAAACTCAACCATCGGCCAGACCTTGTGGTATCTGGCTACGATGGGACCGAACATGTGTACTTGTAATTCAGAATCAATTCCTATATCAAAATTTTGCTCAAAGTATATTTCATCTTCAGAAACAGGTAATCTGTTTCAGATATGTTCCTATAAATATTTGCATGTTTCTATTACTTGTAACATGTTCTGTTATTTGTAATACATTTCTGTTTACATAAAAATTTTTAAGTTTAAACGTCTTGTATAGAATTTGTATAAATCTACTATCTTTAAATCGATGAAACCTTATTAGAAAGTATTCTTCAGTCTGTACACATGAGTTATATCTGAAGAGATTAAAGCGTGATCATATTCTGAAAAAGTTGGAGCTGTTCAACGACAGCAAAGTGAATGGAGAATTTCTGAAGTACTTATAAAGCAACACTTGTATTGTTCTACTTCAAAATACTCTTTCGTTTCGCTTTGATTCGAGTACGCCAGAGTACAGCCTGTTTTTTGAAAAGATTGCAGAAACCACGTACAAAGTCCGCGATTGCATCACTCGTAACTGGAGAATATCAAGTGAAGGGTCGACGGGTTCGAGTAAAACCGAGGGAACAAACAGACACGTCGCGGCAGTACAATCGAGCAAAGGGCTGACGCTTTTAAGTAGTAAAGTACGATTAAGTGGAACAATCGAAGGTCGGCTATTCAGGCAGCAAAGTCAACAGACGCGGTAAAACAGAATCGCACGATCCTGAGAAATTTAATCCAAAGTTACGACTAGGCGAAACTCAATCGAAAAGCCGACGGGATGAAATGCTGAAGTTGGAGCAATTGGTCATTGCGTCGGAACGACAAAGGGTTCTCACCGAAAGCTAACGCGTTAAAATAATGAAGCTCTCCCTGGAGCCCAAAGGGTTCGAGCGGCACGCTGTTGCGGAAACGTTCCAGTAGTACACCTCAATCGAAGTTCGAACCACAACTAACTCGACCAATGTTACATTCTAGTTAACGACGTAAATTTAAATTAACAGCCAATGGAACTCGCTTGAAGAATTAATTAATTATGGATTTCTATGTAAACTCGTTTATTATAATGTCTGTACATGGATATGCTCATGGTCACTGGTAGTATTACTTTTCTGCAAGGTGTTCATGCTTTCAAATTTTGTATCCCTCTTCAAATCTTACCAACAGTTCTTCAATCGAAACGAAAAAGTTTACGTTCCGTCAATTGGATCAATATCAACTTATCGAAGTCATGGATCAGTCACGACTTGCATGGGTATAATTTCGCGTATAAACGAAGGGATCAAACGAAGCGTCCCCATAACTCGGGCGGCGTTCATAGATCGTTTCCCGGTCAGCAAGCGGGTTTCAGCTCTTTCGATCTGCGGCCTCGAAGTCGGTACTCGCGTGCGGGTACTCGCGATTCCACTTGTTCACTGCTGGTTCTGTGCTTGACTCTGAAATACGGTGCACCACACCCATTCGCCAGCGCCGGGTTACTATTGTCCGGGTCGGTTTCGCGCGTGTCGCGAGAAATCGTCGCGGCGGACAGTTCTCCAGGAAGCGTAGAACCGATTCGGCGCGATGCTCGCGAGATTTACGGCGCGAAATCGCGCGACAAAAGCGAGCCAAACGGTCGCTCGGTTAAATCGAACTCGCCGAACACGCATTGCTCGGCCAAAACTTTTACGACGGTCCCTTAAGTACTCGAAACGCTTGCCAACACGGTACAACGGCTATGCCACCGTTTCTCCTCCCTCTTAAAAGGGGCAGGAAATGCCGGTAGAAGATGGAGTCAGGAAAGCGCAAGACAAAGTGCAAAGCGACGATGCTGGAAAACGGGCGAGAGCTTTCCCGAAATTCTAAGAAAGTGCAAAACAAGGCCGAACCTATGTCAGCGATACCAATCAAGCTTTTCTTGCTTCCTGCGAACACGAACATTCATTCACAAATGTATAAACTTCTAAATACTCAAATCTCCATAATCCTTTTGAATGTTCATATTCTCAGCTCCCTAATTTGTCAAATTCCTAACTGTCAATAAATCAGAAAATTTACAGCTGATGTCTTAATGTCAAGGTAGAAATAATCGTTGATACGAAAGACATTTTGTCGATGAAGTTGCTAATCGTTAAATACAATTACGTATTTCCAGAACAATAAAGGTATTAAACGGAGCGAAGTCTTCTAACAGATTAACGAGAGTCGCGTATCCTTTGATGCTTCTGTAACGTCGATGCAGATTTTCTAATTGTAATGGATGCAAGAGTTAAGCAACGAGTCGAGACTAATTAATGAACGATATTACGGGAATTCACCGTTTTGATTCGAGTACTCGATTATTGCCGATCGGATAGCGAACGAGAGAATAATTAATTATGCAGATCCATTTTTCTCAAAGCGAATGCGGGGATTACAGGGACGGTTAATGAAACAATCTTGGCAAATATTTAACGCGATACGGCTCCGATTAATTGCCGTATGCTCCGCGATATAATTTCACGAACTATTTGCGATGAATCGCGAAACGAAACGAAGCGTCGTTTGGGATATTTTTGAATTTCCTGCCGTGAAACTTAATACGACTCTCGGATGCGTTGGAGCTGGGCCAAAAAGGACCGATTGCCGTTGCCAAAGATACTCCCGCCTGAAAATTGGAAGGCTGGAACTTATCGTTTTATTTACATCGACGGTTTCGTTTCAACGAGCATTATTCAGATTCTTTGTTACATCGCTGAGTCCTGACAACGCGACGAAAACGGATAGACCCTGTGAAAACGAGAATTTATTTTGATGTCGAGATGCAACAGATTCTGGGTTTGTTCAGACATGGATTTATTGTAAGCTCAGTTCTACAAAGATATATACGATGTCCCGTGAATTTGTCAACTTTTTGAGGCACACATTTTTTATTGAATATATCTTTTTACTATCCCTGATATATTACGGTCGTTTATCACAAAATAATTGAAAAATATGATTAAACGCTGACGAAAAACACCTTACAGCTGAACGTTTCGTACAATTTATAGCATGAAATTATCGCTATGAAACGGCAAATTCACTTAGGACGAAATTATTCAAATCTGATGTACTATTTGTATCGTAAATTCGATGTCAAACAAGGTCTCGCAATGTTAGGCCACTTTATAACATCTATTCGATTAATCAAGAAACCAAACTGTCGAAATGAATCACGCACACTATTCCGCAAAAGGACTAGGCAGATACAGCGAGAAATCCGTTATGACGCCATTAAATTAATCACCCGATCCAATAAAGTAGTCATTCATTTCCGTGGTAGACATTAAGCCAATAAGTCTTTTATCAGCGTGACAATGAATTAAAATTTACGAGCAGCAGCTGGGTGAAAAAAATCAATTACTCGGTCATCAAATGTTACCTCTGTTATTTCGAATAAAAAAGGACCGTTTCCCCTTCTGAATACGAATGGGTCTCCACCCGCGACAAAGAAAGCCATAAATTCGAGGCTACGTAGACCGGTTGTCGCGTATCGTGGACGAGCCTCGTGAAACCTGGATTTTCTTTTGTGCCCGTGACAGCATATATCAGTAAATAAGTGGCTGACGTGACCGACCCGCGTCTTCCTTCAACGAAACAGGATCAAATCGGGCGAAATACGAGGCACGTATGTCGAGGGACGTTGCTAGAGTGTTCCCTGGCGTGACTTCTTTTGTGAAAAGGGAGAAATTCGACTTTGCCTCGGGCGTACGCGTTAGAATTTCTATGCCGGTGGCTGACACGTAGAGCAAGCTAACGACGAATCGATCGCAAATGTTTCCATATGTGCAGAAAAACGGATACGAAACACGCAACTCTATGTTTTTCGTCTTATTAATTATTCCGCAAATTGCAAATCACATTGCGAATACGGTCATCAATGACGTATTAACCCTTTGCACTATTCTCGCGAGTCTCACTCGTGACGCACTCATGACGCACTCGTACTTTACTGAAATTTTTAATACGCCTATATTTGGAGTTCAAGTCCAATTTTCATAGTCAGCCATAATACCAAATTGACGCACCTGACTGACGCATCTGACGAATAAACTCGTGCAAGAACGTTCCAAAGGAAATTAAATGCATGCTTAATGATTATATAACGTGTAACAATAAATGTCCATTTACAAGGCGTCAGTTAACGAGTTAACAAACTAAAACCGCGTCCGTAAGTACACGTCGATCACCGATAGCGGAGAAAAACTTCCGAAGCCCGACTGAAACAAGGGAGATCCGCCCCCCGACACCGGTCTCCACGCGGCGCGAGAGATCGATAATTCCAGCGACTGTATTCCAGGGCGAAATCGAGGAAACTTACTTGCGTTCGTAGCGAAGGACGGTGAAAAACGGAAAGCATCCAGCTGCAGTTGAACGGGGAGAAAAAGGCTGGACGGGGACCGCGCTGATTGATCGACCAGGTATCCGGAGACGTTTCCAGGATGATAGATCGGCCTCCGTCTTTGACACGATCACCGATTCCCATGGTTTTCTCGTCCGTTCGATCAACCTGACCAATCTGCGCGATTTGCGACTGCTTCGTTTTATCGTCGCGACAACCCTCGTTTGCATTATCTTTTAGCGTCGAGAAAACGCGTCAAATAGAACTGCGAAATGATATCGCTATGGAAACGGCGAGAAAACGTGAATGAGTCTGTTGGTACTGGTGAATCATTGTTTCTGGTCGCACGATTTCGACGCCCTTTTAGCTAGCCTACACCCTCTGTTTGGACGTGGGGTTGCAACGGGACAGCGCACACAAGTTCGGAATTCGAGAGACTCGAGCTGCACTGGTCGGTGATAAACGAGCTGTGATGAATGAGCGACACGCGTGCGAGTATGTTTTGGGTGTTGAGGAACGCTCGATCGTTGGGGGTGACCCGGGTCAGTATTGTCGTTTCCGTTTGCTCTTTCGGGGAGCTTGCGATAACCGAGAATTGAAAATAATTTGCCTGTAACTCCGATGAATGAGAAAGTGGAACATCCTCTCTTTGTGTACTACGATGATTTTGGATCAACGGTATCAAAGATCGTTCTTATTTATTTCTTCAAGATTCCGATGATGGCGAAGAAAATAAAAATCGATGCTCTACTTATAGGTGGATTGAAGAACACAGAACACAGTTGCCACTGTGTCGATGGCTGATAATTTTGAAACGAGTGCAGAATAAGAAATGAAATCGATGATTCTAAAATAAAGGGTGCAAGAAAGAAACTTCCTACCGATTATGAATATTATTTCAAGTCATTTGAAACGAAGAAGATAATATCGTCCGTTATTTCGACTACAGATGAATATCAAGGGAAAAGACGTAACTGTCGGGGGACATTAGTGTTTCCATTTGTTTCGTGAAGAGGTGGTCTCGGTGTCTATGACGGTGAGAATTGGAAATTGATGCTTTGCTTGCGCACAGACAATGCAATTTTGCAGCAGAAAAGTGTGAATGGAAGAAAATAGAACGCTCTTCCTTTTCATATCTTGATGGTACAGAGGATGATTCTGAAATAGGGGCGAAGGGAGAACAAGGGGGAAAAGAACCTTTTAGGAGCGTTTCTTCTGTTGCTGGTAAAAATACCGCTTTTTTGATGACGCACAGAATGACTCTGCAATGGACAAGCACGAGGGAAACGGCAGAAAAGGAGAAACCATTTTACGAAATCCTTTCTAGTTATTGGAAATGTTCTCTTGGTATTAGAACCACTTACGAGGCAGTTCTCATAGAAATTGGCATTAAGAAAAGCTTTTTATGAAAATTATTTGATCTGTCTTAATTTGCAGAAATTGAGTTATTACGATCTCTACGAAATTATATATAATATTTCCATACAATGTTCTTATATAAGAAAGCTTCCATATTTTACAAGCACCTCTATACACAAAATTATTCGGAATTTTCGATTCACAGAACCCTCTTCCTTTTTCCAACGGAGTGGAATCAAGTTTCGCCGCGAGGCGTTGAGAAGAGTAATCTTTCAGGGGTGTCAAAATCAATTTCCTCGCCACTTATTACGTAGAGGATCCAACTGGAGTGTCCATCGCTTATTTACGCGAGCAGCAGGGTTAGTAAGCGATATTCCCAGGTCTGTGGAGGGACCTTCTTGCAATTTTATACATCCCTCCGCTGTCTGGCGAAGAGCGTTCAACCGTCCTTCGGCCACGATAGAGCCCTCTTCAACCCCTGGCTCACGTCCGCTTCCCGTCACCCTCGTCATTGTTCTTTTTTTCAATTTTCGCGCCGACCCAACGGGCGACCAGCTTTTTTCCACCGTCGTGTCGCCATTTTCCTGCTCGTTTTTTGCATGCTAGCGCCGTATGGCTCAACGTTTTCACCGTCGCCTCGAGGGTGGAAAAGTTTCGGGGATGTCGACGATCTTTCCTGATTAATTTCGAGCACTTTGAAGTCCGGGACGGGAAAGAGGGACTAATATTCCAGCGAGAAACCGATGCTGCAATGGCAAGGAAACCCGCTACCCCTACATAGGCAATTTTAATTGCAGGAGAAAGCAATCCTGCTTTGAGGACCTTCTTTCCCCCCCGTCGAAATGTCGGTAAAGAGTAGATTACGATACGGTATGATATTCTGATGAATAAATATTGATCTTACTTACATGCCGGATTTCAGCTGCTTTGACGTCGGGTTTCGGACGATGCGCAATGTTCAATTACTTCGCAATAAATTAATTGGATGCGTTCCGTTTATATCAAAAATTGCTTTCGAATCGTTTGTGAATATCGTCGACTCACCCCACAAAGTTTTCCGCAAATTTTCAGCAATTTAATTTAATTAATGAGATCATTACTACGTGAAAGCATCCACCATGAAATTCTGTCTCGCTTTGTCGTGCCCATAAACGAGTTTCGCGACAAAAATATGTATCATCCCCGTGTCCACCCTCCTCCGAAATCCAGGGTCGCGTTTCAATTGAACAACCCTTTACGCGATGCACACAACACCGCGACACGTTGCGTGAATGCATAGTCTGGCTGGTGCTCTTTTTCACCGGACAATCCGGGACGCAATTGTTTTATGCGTGCGACATGCCCTGGTCAGAGGGTGGACATTTGCATAGGTGGTCCGTCGGGCGTCGAATAAACGGCACCGACAAGTTCTACGACCCCATGCGTTATTCCGTTCAGCCTGGACGCCAGTTCTTTGTATGCTCGCTCTTGTCTGACTATAAACTGTGATATTATACTTTGCCACCAAAAACGTTTGTACACGTCCATCGTCGCGGTGCAATTCATTTTATCCGCATGATTTAAATAGTATCATTAACACATTCAACGGTGTAGCGCTGTTATGACGCTGTTGTTTAAAATAATAACGCGTTTTGGTAAATAAGTACATCTTGTAGATTAAAATGTTCATTTTTATGAACATTTATGGCCATTAAATATGATGGTCGTTATAAATGTGATAAAGAGAATAGGAAATCTCTGAGAGGAACAATGATCATTTTTGGAAAATTTCTTTGTAAATTTGTGGGGTTAAGGAATAAATTTATTAGTGAAATACTATTATGAAAGAAAATTCTTTGAATTATTAATGATCAGATAATTGAAGAGTCGTGTCGTTAAAAATACACCCCTGCAACAATGAATCAATATTCCCATTTTGCAATCACCCTAACAACTAAAGCGTTTGTAATCCCCTAGGCAGTGTACACCCCAACCTGACCGCAATTCGCAACCTTTCAACTAATTAAACTTACTCTGACCGCTAAACGAACGTTCTGCAACGATTCCGATAATGATCCCCCTAGCAGTCGACGCGACGAGCCAGTCAGGGGTTAACATACCCTTGTTGATGCGAGTGCAAACTTGAGGGATTGTCGTTTAAGCGGGTTAAGTGTAACGAGGTTTCGAGCAGCACCTCGAAGAAATTTAATTATCAGCCAAGGGAAACAATAACGAGTCGTTCTCATTAAGGGTGGTGCATCAAGGGTGAAACCAGGTACCTCAACCGTCTTATCTTTCTGTCAGAATTACCTGTCGTTAAATTAATTAACCGAAATGTGATGAAATATGAAATTCGAGAAGTCCAAAACTACCCTTAACTAATGGCGAAGTTCAAACTAACGAAATGGTATTGCACTGTTATGAAACCTTAAATCTCCCAAAAGTTTCCGAAAATCGAAAATGATCATTACGCCTTAATCACGCTAAGAGGCGCCCTTAATTAATCTTCAAATTAAGGGAATAGCGTTCTCTATGATTAGTTTTCGACAAGAGTCGCATTTTCTCGGTGAGCAGGAAAGTTTCCTGAAGGAAGTTTGAGACATTGAGATTAATGGACGAAATCGAGGATTGACCTTAATTAATTCGCCACCAACCAGTGCACGTGTCTAAGATGATTCGAAGCGGAAGGGATGGCAGCCGGACGAAAAGAACCGACAGGGTGGCTCGGTTATGAATGCAACGCGGTTAAACGTGCCGCCGCGACAAAAGTACCGTGTCCAGCGTGAATTATAGCGCCATTAGGGTGAAAATGATTGCATCCAACCTCGAGTATCCGGCCAAGGTGTAATTAAGAGCTGCCGTTCGAGGTGTCGAGCCTGGTGTACGAAAGGATGGAGATTCGCGAAGGACACGCGTGATTGATTGCCGTGTACTCGAAACGGAAATCTCTGCTCTATTTGTCCATCTAATCAAATTTTCATGCGGTTCAGTTTCATTAACTTTTTTCCCACATGTTTTTTCGTCCGGCGAGATCGAGCAATTTCTTAGAGAAACACGGTTTGTTCAATTTGTTCTTTTTTAATTTCATTATTGATCACTAATTAATTAGAGGAGAAGCAAAGTTCTCTTTGGATGCACTCAGAATAATTGTTTCATTGATGGTGGTTCACTGGGCATTCGAACAATCGCTATATCGAGGCCACGTCGCATGCTGGAGACCATTCGCTCTCTGAATTTCTTGGCCTATTCTGCTCGAATGAAAGAGAAAAGTATGGGGACGAGAGCATAGGTAGACTAAAGGAAGAAAAATAGCGACGTGCGCAGGATGTTTCACGTAGCTGCAAAAACGATCAACGCGATTTTGTGCTTTGATTACTCGAGCCATGACGTCAACAGCTTGCAATATGAAAAAATAAATTTGACATACGAAAGCTGTTATTTTATACAGGTTGACTTTGACGCATCCTTTGTAGTCATCCATGTTACAAAAATTCCCCTCAAGATATTTATTGACAGTATCGGAGACGACAGACAATAACAAATTGACGATACGTCAGAAACAAGCTTTGACACAAAATTCTACCAAGAGAAAATACAATGTGGAATAAAGCAGCAGAATTTAATTTCACTAATACATATTCAATTTACACGATGAAAACTATTCGATTTATAACCTAAATCAGGAAAAAGATCTACGAGCAAAACAGAATTCCTGGAATTTTCTGCTGGCCGATATAACTCTTCGGATCGCTGATACCAGCACGCTTTTACTACGGTGTCGTTTAATCAAAACGTCGAACCCTTTTTCGCCCATATGTTCCGAGCCGAGCCAAGTGGCCGTCGAAAACCTTCGCGACTTCGGACAATTCCACGAAAGTTCAGTTTTAGGTAATCGAAAGGCATCGCATAAAAGGGCTCGATGACATTCTATTCCAGCCGCTCGTAATTCAACCGTGCTTCCGGCCTCTGTTCGCGGAAACTTCTCCAACTTGGATTAGCGATTCAATTTCGTCCCGGTGGTAAATCACCCTCGAAATCGTTTTTTAATCGGGACAACGTGTAACCAGAACGACGAATACCGGTCAGACTTTTTCATTTCCTTTCGTCCTTTCATTCCTGCTACGACGTGGTAAAGAATGGTGTTTATTGATGAAGTTTTAAAGCTTGTGCTCTATTCGAGTGCAATGACAGTAATGCCGGTAATAGTGCGTGAAGATGTAACGTATAGGAATTATAGCGCTTAGAAATGCAACGCGTGTCAGATTTCAACGCGTGACGAATGCGATGCGTGTCAGATTTCAACTCGTGTCGAATACGATGAGTATCAGATTTCAACGCATGTCAATACGACGCGTGTCAGGTTTCAATGTCTGTTGAGGACAAGGGTGTCAAATTACAAAACCTATCAAATTTCAACGTTGGTCGAATGCGACACGTGTCGAATTACAACGCGTATCGGATTACAATGCGTCATAACACAACATGTATCGAATACAACGCGTGTTACGCAACACGTGTAGATCTACATCGCAGTAGAACACTGCCAGATACAACACCAGAACAGTGCCAGAACTGCTGCTCGTAGATATTCGCTTTGACTGGAAATAGTGATCTGCTGAATTTGACTAATTACGAAAAGAATAAAAAGAGTCCGATATGTCTCAACATAATTTGGATCCAAAAGTCTTTACGTTATAAACGAAGGTACATCTGATTATCACAGTTCTACCTTTGAAATTGATTGTAATTATTGCAAGTAGTTCCCTTTCTTGTACGTCGAACTGTGCAGAGTTAGATACGATTCGAATTATTCAGTGTACTTCGTTTAAAGTTCGCCAGTCACTTCAGTCAATTTAGTTTCTAAGAGTTGAAAACTTGATCCCATGCGAACGTAACATTTTGGTGTATGAAACTTTGACAAAGTTAAACGAAATTCAACATGTTTCTTTATTCAACAAGCTGAAATTTTTCTCAGTTGACATAAAAATTTATTAAAAAGCCTCCAGTATCTCGGAAGGAGAAAAACTTGATGAAATAAACCAATATTTTAAAATCTAATTAAATGTCTACTTTAATCTCGTTCTGAGCAATCTCTCAGAAGTATACAGACATAGAAAAAAAATATTCATTCGATTCTGCCTGAAGCTCAGAAAATGAAATAATCTTTGTGTTTTTCATCCAACTTTAATATGCAAGGCAATAAAGCTACGATGCGAAGATCATTCAGAAGTTAATAAATTGAAGAATGTTCAGTGAAATCTGGCTAAATAATTTCCTTTGCGATCGACAAAAGATCAGAGATCATTCTTCATCAAAGGTATACGCGTGAAATATCGTCTGTCAGACGCCTCGAGGTGACTGCGTCGCCTCGTTAGCTCGCGAAGATGTCGTTTTAATTAATCACGCCGCAAAGGAGCGTCGTGCACGCGTCCCCCAACGCGCGAATCCTTAATGAGAGAAAAAAGGAAGGGGTGCAACCGGGAGGAAAAGAGACATCAAAGATCTCTCCAGCTGGCAGCGAATGAACGGTTGGCTCGCACTTGGAATACGAATTACGTTTCACAAAGGAACATCATCCTTATCGTCTTCTCCTTCTTAACTTTCCTCTCCTCCACTCTTCTGATCTTGCTTTTGCGCGAGTACTCGCGTGCGTTCAGAAGATAACTGAATAGCTGAGAGAAAGAGAAGAATCCACGTGTTACTTCATATTGCATTCGCAACTTCTTAGCTCCTTTTCTCTGCTGGCTCTTATCCTTCTGGTACGTGCTGGGCGGATTTTTGAGGTAGCTCCACTTTTACAAAATGTTCTACGTTACATAATTCTGGAATTATCGCGACAAATGGTAAAGGGATAAATACAAACGACGTTTGTTGTAAATAATTCTGTACAAGTAAGACTAAGAAGATTAATTTTGGGAAGTCCTTCTTAGGAAAGGTCATTCACCTTAACTTGTGCTCTTCGAAATCTCTTTAACCAGCACTTGAAGGTTCTCGTCCGTAATCTAAGATCGCTTCGACGTAACTAATCTTCTTCCAAGGGGGAAAAATACTGCGGAGTTTAATATTAATTTCTGTGAGGCTCCCAGAATTTATTTCATTAAATCGCCAGACCTTTAGCAACAGCTTCGAACTTAACAGAATACACCTTTCAATTATGGTTTGAAACGCCGGTAAAGTTATTCCGTAGATAACAACCCTTGAGCCGGTCAATAGCAAGGAAAACTCTGATAGTCGATGGTCCACTTAGGTGTACGGGTTGCACAACGATATCGTGAACGACAGCCGAGAATTATCGCGGCGATTTAATCCGGCAAGTAAAGTGAACCGGTAATTACGAGCTGCTTGTTTCTGAACCGAAACGATCGATACTGCCGTCGCTCAGCTTTTTTCATACGCCAACTTGTTTACGAATTTCTTGCCCAAGATTTATTGCGTATTTAGGGTGTACAGTCTCGAATGTTATTTCCAGTTAGAAATTTTTGGAGTATATAATGGTATGGAGTGTAATATTTTTATCCAAATATGTAGTTCACGAATTTCGAAACTCTCAGAAATTCACATATTTCTAAATCTGGAACCCTACATTCTAAAATGTCCAAATTCAAAGTCATCTTAGAATATGTAGAAGCAGCCCCTTTCTCCATAATTGAATCGCGTCCCATCTCACCCCTGGGTCGTTTTTGCCCGGTTTTCCATCAGTGGGTAGAATAAACCTTCACTCACAGGATGGTAGCAAGCTGTAGGAGCATTTTCCCCGCGTATCCGCGCAAAAAGGTGCGCGTTTCGGTGGGCAAGAAACCGCGTGGCAAATACAAATGGTGCTTGATCATCGGCGAGCATTAGGCGGATCCCGGATCAGCGATATAAAGGGACGTTCCTGACGGAACAGGAAAAGCCACTTTATCCCTCGTTCGCCCTGAACGAACAAATAATTTCACGGACCGCGAGTCTCCGTCCCGTTTCGACGAAAGAACTTCCCGAAGAAGTATATCAAGTTGAAACAAATTCTCGGGAAACTTGCGGATTCGATTATTAGTCGGTGGCTGAGAAAACTTGCCACCTTCTCTCCTCGTTCGATCGCGAGTCACCGAAGATTGCGAGCTCGCGCGGCCGTGTGATTGTGATCCTTTCTCTTGCACCTTTTTGCCCGCAGGAAGGAAAGTTCGTGAAACGAAGACGGGAACGACGAGTTCTCGTGCATCGAGTACCAACTTTCTTACGGTACGATCTTGGCTTCCATTAGTCTGAAAATTTCGAATGCGATACCGAGAAAACAATGAACTCGTCGCGGCGAGTGGCTTTCAATGTCGTCGACGCTCGGCGACGCCGTTTCAGGATTGTTCGAACGTTCCGTCACGCGACGAGACGAACCACGTCGTAGGAGCCGTTCGAGGGGATCGTTAACGCGACACGTCGACGGATATTCTGGAGCGGTGAATAACTTGGCTAAGGAAGCCGGGAATCGCTCTCAGATTCGACTTTGAATCGTAAATGCGGCGTTAAGCTTCGAGGCGAGGGTTCGTTAAGCCCGATTTTCTTTGATTTCGAATTCTCTGTGGCCGAGAACATTCAGCCGCGTGAAAATTTCACGGGAATACGATCTTTCGGGGTTTATAGTCTTTCCTCATAAATTCCTGATAAATGCCAACGAAGTTTTTCACAACCCTGCAATTTTTCATCGAACACCTATAGGGTTCCTGAACATTCATTTGCAGTGTTAATTAGCCACTGCCTAAACAGTACCTATCTTGCACATCCAAATGACTTTAACACGACTTTGACCTTCAATTCAGACATTTTGAGTCTATCAACGTTAATACAGACATTCATTGTACTTCAATTAATATTCAAAACAAGACTAAGATTCTCAATCTTAAGCCTTTTCAAGAGTATATATGTTAAATTTAACCTGACACCAGCTGTGAAAAGTTCAAAACAGCCCTTGAAAAGACATGTCATATAGAAAAGACTGGGTGACCCTAATTGTATCCATTGCCTGCCAAATTAAAAAGGAAACATGTGTATCCCTGAAGAAGGAACGAATATACAAAGTTCACCCCTTGTTTTCAAATTTAGCAACATCGGACTTTCCCTTTTGAACCAAGGCGATCGATCGATCGTTAACCCCACTGTATGTGTGATGCTCGAGCGTGCATGAAGTTCTTCTGATGATTGCTTACAAGGACCGTCGAAAGAGCCCTTGGCATTCTCGTTGTCTAGGATACCACTTAGACGCCGGCTCCTTTCGAGTCTTCCTTTTGTGATGCAATGGCGTACTTGTCTCGCGTTTAAACGGGTTACTTCGTAACACTACTTTGCAAAACTCGCATCAACTAGATTCAACGACGCTAATTGCAAACATTTCTGTATGTAACGCCATCGTTTTCTTCCCGCAATCGAGTTACCACTATAATTTCTGCATGGAACTTAGTCAATTTTAACGAAGTTTGGAAAGATCAATGGAGTACCTGTTACTTTTAATAGGAAATTATCCTTTGCTTCATAATTGTCCTAGTTAGACCCATGTTACAGTCTTCCTGCTTTTGCCGAGAAGTTGCTTCCCCCTAATTTTGCGGTAACATTCATAGAGTGACAGTATCTAGTTGATTTCAATAAGACATATCGATTTCGGGCGAACAGACGTCTCGATTGGTCAACAAGGTGTCTAACAACCACAGGACGTCTCTGATGTCCGAAGATCATCGGGTTGCAAACACGCGTAGCCCATTGACAACCTACTAAACACGTGTAATGCTTCAACGGCACCTTCCCGACACCTGATAGAGGCAATTCGCGGGTCGAATAATCCTATTCATTGACAACAACAATGTTGTCAACCCTTGCAAGCTGTCACACAGATCACACGAACCAATCAATTCAAGAATCATTTGGCAAAATTTAGAAATTTGGAAATTTGTAACTTTAAAAATTTCATAATTACGTGAATGACCAAATCATGTCAGATTTGGCATGTACTGAGTGTTCGCCAATTTGTGATAAAGAGAAGTGGGAATAAATAAATAAAGGAGCATCAAAGGGAAGGTTTACATGGGCAAGGTGGAAACGTCGAACGTCGTGATGTGTATACGCAATATGTATCCCTCCTACGGTGAGTCTTCCTTCAACCCCCTCGCAGCAACCCTCTGGCTTTCCCTGCACGTTTTCATTTCTCTCACGCTGCGTGCACCGAACAGCGAGAGGAACGCTTTCAATAATAGTACATCATTGCATTTTCTCCGCGAAATGGGAAATTTTACTTTTCCTCGCGTCTACGGCTCACCCCCTGTTGGGGCCACGTTTTTCTTACACCCTCTCCCGGGCCGGAAATTGAACGGCAAAGGGAACGGGAACGTTGCGACGTTTTCCAACAAGATACGTGTACACGTTCGCGCGTCTCCGACAGCACAGAGGGTTGGAAAATAGGGGTGAAGTCGGCGTAAAAAGTGACACGACCGAATCGTCGAGGCAGAACTTTAAATTGCCGGCTAAATTTTTGGAAACTACGTTCATTTGTTAGACGCGGAATATCGTAAAGTTTACTTTTACGAGTTGAAATTACTGTTACGATTATGGTGGTGAATTTCTACGGAATTTAGTCGTTTTTAGAATGGAAATTTTATGCTTCGCAGTAACAACATCGTTCAGACGATCGTTTGTGACGAATATGTTCGACGCCGATAGCTGGTTTTATTTGTATCGATCATGTTTACTGTATATCATTCACTCGCGAGGAAACGAGAGGAGGGTGTGTAACAGGAAGGCAACATCAATAAATTGTTTTAGTGTTCAATATCGACGTGTGTACATAATATCGAAGCTTTTGTTCCCGAAAGTTTTGTTTATCAAGCTGTCTTCCGTGATTTTCTATTGGTTTATAATTTCCTACGTTGCTTCCAATTAACTTTTTGTTTACGCTCATGAAAGTCGTGTTCGAACGCATCGTTGAATTCATGTGTCGAAGTCAATAATGAAAGGTATGTTAATCTTCTGTGATATTTTGCAATAATTTCCAGTTATTTATCAACATAGAAAATATAAAATTGACCCTTTCTATTAACTCTTCTGCCGGCTGTGACAGAGACGATCAATCAGTGGTATTAAAGTTTATATCGATATGCAGATTCCAGTGAACGAAACAATGAAGGGTTAAAAGTATTTTTAGGTAGAATAGAAACGCTGACACAATGGAAATTGCCGGCGGTAATAAAATATCTCATAAATCATCCCTTCTTCCCGTCCGACGCAATACCGCAATCTCCCCACTTGGTAATTAAGTGGAACGAGTCAATATAACTTCCAACAACCGTAGCTGACATGTTAATTTCGATGCGTTATTAGTAGAGTGCGGATATTTATTCGTCTACGACATGTGGATATGCACAAAATACACATAAACCTCTGCACTACATGTAAGAAATCGATACGAAATATCCAGAGCAAAGAATATGAATAAAATGTTGAGTGACACACATTTCGTGAAAACCACATATTTGAATAAACATCCGCAGTGTAATTACTAGGATTCTCTGTCGGTAGTGAATTACTATGAAATTGTACACTAGCGTTTCCGCCGATTATCTAACAATTCAACGTATCTGAAATTAGTCTTCCGACCAAAGACGTCGAACTAATTCCGCATTCTCGATAAGCTGACCTAATTAATAAAGCTAATACCCACCCGTCCGAGCAATAAAGTAAGGCTGACAAGCGGATAAACGGAATTACTCACCCATAGCTGGTGCGTAGATGTTCAGATAGAGACAATCCTCGCTCTGATTCCGTAGATGAGGCAGCAGACGCTTCAAGTACTCTAATCGGCCTTTCGGCATACGTTCCAGTGCTTCTTGCTCATTCGAGATGTCGGGCAGCTTTTGGGGACAGACTGGGCCGATTGAATCCGATAATCTGCAAAGAGAGATTCGCTTAAATTCACATCTGAACCTAACTGTTCAATCACCGTTAATATGATTAACGATTATAACATAAGTTCCTCATTATATTAAATTTATCCCAACTGCTTTATCAGAAAATCAGCTTTTTCAATATTCGATAACATTAATTATGAACTAGAATCGAGTACAAAGAAAACAATTGACACGGAATGAGATTGTCAAAATTTATGGTACGGTTTTCTATCAAAAATTAATATTTAATGGAACAGGTTGAAAATTTTCCACCACGTTTTTCCCGTGTTATGAATAATTTCCGGAGTAATTAGTTTCAGATTGTCGGTATATCGTATTTTCTTGCGGCCCGATTTGGCTGTCCTTTGTCCCGCTAGTCTGTCACAGTGTATGGAGATTAAACTCATGAATAATTATGTCTCTGTTTTTGTTTGGCCGGCAAGTGGCGAGAAGGAAGCCGTTGGAAACGGGGGAATTGTCGGTCCATTTGGATGGAATGCACCAGGGCGTGAGTTCACGAATTCGTGGAACAGGGGTCTCAGAAGTTCGCATCATTCTTCTAACAATAAATTCGTGCAACCGTACTCCGGAGAATTTACGTTCGCGCCGTGTGTGCCATGACTGAAATTCTACTACCGGACAGGTACCTGATAAAACTTTCAGACGAATTACCAAAAAATTTGAACTTTTATTTATGTTCGCCGGAAACATATAAGTCAAATGAAATTATACATAAAGCTCACTTAGATATGCACAGCGGTTAAAAATACTGTTCAGTATTCTTCAGGGTGATAAATCAGGTTCAAACATATAGTGCTAATAATCTTACAGTTAATTGGACTAATCAGTGAAATGAGGGTGAATAAGAAGGTGTTAGGCAGACAGGAGAGAAAAGAGTGAAGGAAGTGAATGCTCACCTGACACCTTCCCACGGGCTGGGTGCCCTGGTCGGCGAGAATCGGTTGCCCCCGACCGGTGGAGTGGCGTAGGGTATCCCAAGATAGACGTCGATCGGTTTGAGGAACTTTGCGTACTCGAAGGACCGTATCAGGCCCTGCACCTCGCCGTACCTTGTCTGAACGATCCGTGGATTCAACTTGCTCTTGATCGAGAGCGAGAGGATGGGCGGTGCAATTAGACAGACGAGAATCAGGAAGAGTTTCATCTTGCTCTCCGTCCCTCCCCTCGCGTGTTACCGCCACGATCAGCCTGCGATCTCCGCGCGAGCGCACACACGCTTCCAGAATCGCGCGGCTCCTCGCAATCCCTATCGATCACCTGTCCCTGCGACGATCGCTCTTCATTTAGGCCTGTTCGAGCGCTAACTGCGCGCCTCCCCGACGCAAGCTTGCGGTTTTCCCTGCAAATTTCACCAGCGAACGCTTCAGAGCCTCGCCTGGCCCTATTTCGTCTCCGTTTTACCTAACTGCCGATAAACCAATTGCAAACTCTCCGTCGAGCACTACCCTCTGTTCATTATCCGACGCGCTGTGTTTTCTCACACGGTCAAATGTTTGGAACACCCTTGAAACTGGGTCAGCTTTCGCTTGCGTTCACTTTTCTTTTTTTAAAAGTTCAAGAAATTCATTACGGTACGTTATTCTATATTCACGGAGATGGACTATCGGTATACTTAAACGAGTCTACAATGAGCTGGTATGTGAAGATTATACGCGGTTAGGATGTCGAAGTGACTACTCAGCGCAGTGACTACTCAACGTGTCGATTACTCAATACACTAACTGCTCAGCGCGTCGACTACTAAACGTATTGACTACTCAGCGCGTGTATTACTCAGTAGATAGACTACTTAGCGCGTCTATTACTCAGCGCGTCGATTATTAAGCTTGTCAACTATTACTAAATGCACTGACTATTCAACATGACAATTCCCGTATCATAGAACGCTGAAGGAGCCTCATCGGTGTGAAAGTCAGTATAAATGTAACAAAAGTCTACTCTGCCTGACACGAATAAAAATTGCAAGAGCAGAAGCTCACAATACTCTGAAGCGCAAAGCTCATACGAAGCTCTGTCCCTCACGCAGTCTTGAGAGCATTTGAAAATTATGAGAGTTGAAAAAGAATTTTCGCACTAACAGATGCAATGTCAAGGGAATTTAAAATTTTCTTGGGAAGGAATGAACATGAGAAGTGCAGGAAACTTCATCGAAGCTCGTTGATATTACTTATAAATTTCTAGGAACGCAAGAAGCTGATCTAATTTCAGGTGATCTTTGCTTCCTGGCGGGTCAGAGTTCGTGGCCTGTTAAATAGAAAAATTATTCGTGCGGCTTTGATCTATCTCTGTCTCGAGTTTTCTCGTTTCAAATTCTCATCTCGCATAGGAAATTTTCATCGCTCTTTGATACGAGATAAAGAGGCTGCATGTGATACGCGTATACGCGGTCTAAGGATACACGAAGAAGAGAAAATTGTCAGCTGGATAAAGTTAGCGTTCACCGGAAGAACTTTCGAATATTTCTATTTCGAGTAATTGAAAAAAGAGAACTTTCTGAAGTTTCTATGCTTCCACGGTGAAAATAGAAATTTAACCGTAACAGAAAGGCATGAACTTTGTCACTTAGCTCCTGTTCTCGCTAGGAGTTTCGCAGCTGCTCACATCTGAGTAAATTGGTATAAAGCTGATGCTTTTATCCTGCTTTCACCTTCTATTCGACGTCTTTGTTTATCTACCTCTGACGTTATACTTTTGACTGATTCACTTCGTTATGTGAATCCACGTCTTTCATTCGAAATTAGTCTGATAAAGTGTGAGGTGATTTCGAATCGGAAAGAAAATGAAACCTTCGAGATATCAATCAACTTTCCTGTTCTACGCCAGTTTCGATCTTCGAAGTAACCACACAACCTAATTGGTCGACCTTAATCCTCGTCGATCCCCATGAATATTTATCAGACACCTAAATCGAGCGGAAATCAATCAGATATCGATCGATCTCACCGAAAGTGTCCCGGGGCAAGAAGAACGTAAGCTATAGTACTCGTACACGGCACCATTATGGAAATCAGCAGTTATCAAACACGAGAGAGCCTGAAGTTCACTGTCGTCTAACTGGATCACGTATTCTTCGTCATCCGCGTACGAGACCGGCAAGAAGGAGATAAGCAGTTTCAGGCTCACACAATGAGAACAGATTTAGCTTATCAGCGAGTGCTTTTTGTAGAATTTAAACAAGTAGAATTCTGATCATACATTTTTGAAATGTTAATCCCCACCTGACCGATCTCTATAAAACTCCATCATTCAAAGAATAACCAGACAGCTTCTATACCCCTAGGAAATTACTCGAATAATCTTTGTACCCATAGGAAATATCCGAGGGGATTTCCAAGGACGAAATCATCGAGTCCGAGCGTCATTTCACGTTTCACAGTAGTACAGGTCAACGTTTTCTGCGACTACCAGTAAAACGCTTGTTTACAACTTGGTCCCTGAAGGGAGACATTCCAACTGGTTTCTCTTAATTAACAGCCTTTATCTGAATAATGAAACTAGTTGCAATTAGCCAGGAAGGGCTCGATCCGCCAGGAAGCAGCCCTGGAACTTAAGAATTCCTTTGGTGGACTCCGAGTTTCGATCCCTTTCCACGAAAAGAAGAAGAAAATCAACGGCGAAGTTATCGAGTCTTTTTTTAATTCCTTCTCCCGAGAGCTTACCATTAGACTCGATCATTGGCTTTAATTAACTTCTGTCTCGCCCCTCTGGATCTGCTTGGACCAGACGAAGATTCGACTTTAAAATCCCACGGGCATTGTCCCGAACGTATGAAACGTAACGATACGTGTACCTCGATCGATCGTCCGTGTTTAACTTCTCGATTCTAACCCCATTATCGTGTCTACGTATGCAACTTCGCTCGGGGAGGGTGAGGGTCGCGGTAACATCGATACTTTGCGATACGCGATTTCATTTATGGAAGTCAATGTTTCACTGGAAGATCACTTCACGTCCTTTCTTCTTCTCTGCGACCAGTTCATGAAGATGGTTCGAATCAACTCCTGAAACAGAAAAGAATTCAATTTGATTAGATGACTTATGGACTTATTGCAAAGTTCTGTAATTGTAACAAGTTTGAATTCTTCAAATTGTTACTCAGGTTCTTTTTTCTAAGTCAACTAAGGTAATAGAATAAACAGTTAAGGTTATATCAATAAGTTAAGCTTGATATCGAATGCCCAGTCTTCAAGTTCCTCCCAAACCCCTTATCCCAACAATGATAATTCTGGTTCAATATTTATCATGCAGAACGTGTATAACCCAGATGGAACTTTACTGATCTGCGAGATTCTGATACGGTTGAATGGTGTATAATGAATACAGGGAGCTGTCGTTAGTCAACTGCATACGTTTTCAATGGAAATTTTGAAGTTGAAGCAATTGCGATCGTACTGAGCAGGGAAAAGTTTATTGGGATCTTCAAAAGAAAACGAACAGGCCAAGTTTCTCATATTTGTGGAGTTCAGATGTTTTTGAAGTGACCAACTTCACTCTCGATGATCGTTTGATGGTATTGCCAGAAAACTTCTGATTTCCTCGAACCAATATTTATTCAATAATATGAAATTACTGAAATAGGCGATGCAAAGTTTTTGAGGAATAAATTTCAATAGTTAAGTGATGCAAAATGACCATAGGTTGTTATTAATATTGTATCGAGAAATAAGGGTAAAAAGTTATAGAATTCCGAATGTTAGTCTTGTACTTGGTGAAGGGAGAAAGAAATACGCCTCGAAACACAGCGCAACACGCAGTTTCGCGTCCAATTAACGCCATTAAATAGACTAATCGAGGGAGTCGAGAACCTGGTATACCTATATCGAGTTCCACAGTCGATTAGACAACTACCCAATAAGCGACCCCACGGCGTGGATATTATCGAGCCGAGGGCGATAGACGCGAGAGTGTGCCGAGAAGCGTAACCGGATAGGTTTCGAGGCACGTACGGGCAGGAATGAAGCTGAATGTCTCAGAAATAAATGTCACAGTCGCCTGTTGTGTACAGTCAACGGTTGCACGAATGACGGAGGATTTACAACGGTACAAATCCGCACAAACTTCCGAGATTAGTATGTCTTAAGGTTGTCCTTTCTTTACGACGTAATCTTTATTTCCTCGAGCTTACCCGAGACGTGCTCTACCGGAAGAAACGTAGCAGTGTCGGTATTTAAAAAATAATTAACCGGTACGAAATGACCAATCGTAAATTGGACTTCAAATTCAAAAGGTACACGAAGGAGGTAGCTGATGGACAACTATACGATACAGTAGATTATAGTGAGACTTAGAAACACACCGACTGGCTTAAAATACTTTGAATAAGTAGTGAGATTAATTAGTCATCCGAGGCTGTTAAATGGAGGAAGTAGTAAAGAATGATTCTCAAGTAAGCAAGTCAGCAAACAGTCTGTGGAACTCGCAGTAACTCGATATCAAGCGGAATCACACGTTCAAACACGTAATTATATCGAGTTGCAGCAAACAACCTGCAGGTTATTCCATCTTCAACTCACAACAGAATTAGGATCAAGTATCACCGTCTCCGCGTGAACTTCGGAGGAAAGCCCGCAGGCGATTCCGTTGAGCGAGGTAGCATGCCAGAGAAGGGATGCGAGCAGAACTGCCAAGTTAGTCGAACGACCAGCAAGGTATCTCATTAACCGGGCTACACTCCATTACATCACGATTATCCAGTGCCAGACTGGTTACCGGTAGTTCACTCGCTCGCATACCAAACGCTCGGACGTAACACGCGCGCGTGTACGTACGTGCCCGAGCGTTGACACGCGAGAATTGCGTGACGTTCTCGTTTAGCACGAGTGAACTGTTACGCGTCGGTTGTGTACCGAGTTGCTTGCGAATGCTGGCTGTTTCCACTGAACCGTTTCAGTTTGCCCAGTAGTAATAATTGTTTGCAGCGACCGGCGATGTCTGGCCGATACGCGGGCACAGAATGAACCAGCCCGGTATTTCTACCGTAAATGCGTGGCCAATGAATACACAGCCACGAAGCTTTAAGCTGCGATCCATACATTCCACCGTACCTTCCTATAATCGAATTCCAGACCGTTCCTTCCGCGAGGCGAGACGACTTCCGGTGTATAACGCTCTGGAACGCGGATAACCTTTGATGGCCGAATGATTGCCAGCTTTCGAACTTTGCCAGAACTGTTAACACCGGAAATCGCGTAGAAAGCTTCGGGTGAACATTGGTTTAATTCTTTTCATACATTCTTGATCGAATTATATTTTATTAAGGCATGTATGCAGAAATAATTCATAATTCCTCTTATATTATAATTAGAAATAAAGGCATGAATTCTGTATCATCAATCATACTGAACCCTTTCATTTGCAGCTAACCAATTAACCTACGTACCAGATAATCGATGCTTAATTAACAGGTTAACTGCCACAGTGGAAATGGCCTGTAATAAGCCTCATTAAAATACCAATTACTATTAAGAACCCAGTTGATTAATTTGCAAATTAATATCCCTCATCGTGTAACTGCATGACACGAAGGTTGAGGTGCTTGCGATTTTAAGTTAGAAAATATCACAAACCATGCTTTTATCATTCGTTCCTGTCAGGAGTTCATCCAGTGTTCGACCGTGAGCAAACATTTTTTCCAATGATTGACTGAGTGACGACTAGCCTGGGTGCTTTCACTGGGCTATCGATCATTATCTGACCAGATACGTGTTTGCTCTACTGTGATACCAGCATATTTCGCAACCTCCATGTATCATAGCTCAACCAGTTCAATCCACTGTCACCGATAAGCAGACTCGATACAGTACGCGTCTTATCCCGATTTGATAACATTTTCAATTTTTGTATTACAACCATGCATCTTGACGTTGATGATATAAATCAACTGTTCTGGAACTAATTAAAATGGTACGGTAGGACATATATTTAATTCGTATGGAGCGAGTTAATATATTTTCCTGTTCGGAAGTTCGGGATTCGAGCGAAACGGCGAAGATGCGTAAACTTTCATAAAGTTTCGTCAAGTGGGTTGATTCGTAGCCAATAGATATACCCGAAGCATTTCGGTTAAACCGTGAACCCGTGTGTATCGAATCGAAAACGGGAGAGGAAATCTCCGGAGCCTCTTTCCCTCTTTCACACGGCAAATGTCGGCTTCCAGATAGTCAATTTCGCCCCATTGTACGGGAAATATGGCAGCAAGCTGCGTGCGCCTCTTTCCACGGTCCAGGAACCGCAACCCTCATTTTTCAGCGCGCCAGGACCGATTTAGCAAAAAATACACTTTCACGGCGACAGCTTTTCTCTACCACATGCTGAACCGCCATGGCAACTTCGTTTGCTTGTCACGCTGTCAAATCCGCACCGCGATTTCGTTCGTTTTGACTGTTTCATTGACTGCTTGACGCACCCTACTTTCGGTGATGGTAGAAAATCATGTACTCCAACTCGATCTTCATAAATGTACCCACTAAATTGCAGGAAACGTACATTTTCCAAAATGGAAGCTTACGCTATTAGAAGCTTATACTCGAAGAAGCTTCTGCTCCAAGCCTCCTTCCTAGATGCACTTTAATCGGCATTCTATGCACGAAGATACGCGCAATAAAATTTGGACGATGTACGAAAGGAATGTAAGCGCAGCCCCGTTTCCATTACATTCTTCCAGAATTTCCCGGGCTGAAAAATCTTGGTCCCTGATTCCATGCGAATTGTTGATGGCATGCAACGAAGTGCACACTCGCCAGCGTGTGTAGGTAGAAACGCAGACACAGAAACACATGGAAAAAGGCGATGGAACAACGCATGCAAGGGGGTTGTTCTGTGAACCGCACCACGTAACGACGAGCTCGAACAATAGCCTCCGACCATCTATGTCGATCACGTCGCACCGTAGAACGGGGTAGAGGGTGTCTTTTCTGCTTTCTTTTGTCGTCGAAGAGGCCGTCTGAACGCCCGACACCGAAATCGATATTCCCTATGCCGCGTAACAATCGAATTCTGGAGGGAATCGACATCTACCGTCCATTCGGTATCATCTTCCGCTACTTCGTGTTCGCTTCTACTTCTTTTCATCGATCGATTCCACAAAATTTTTCTGTTCTATCATTTCGTTGGATCAATTAGATATGGGAGATATTTTATAGACCTGAGGTTTGTGTCATTTTTAAATTTCTTATATTATTTAAAGAATTACTTATTACGCAAGGTAGTCTGCGACCCTTAACCTATAATTACCTGGACAGTTGCGTCATTTACAGTCAGATAATTGTTGCAACGTGAAGACAACTGAAGAAAGTTGAAATGTTACATTCAGTCAACGACCCTTAATTATGCAGATTGCAATCAAAGCGCAAAAATTGCAGTGAAACATTCATTTGTTCATAAAAATAATGATTACATCGAGTCTTGTGTATGTTTTAACATTGTGTATAAGTTAATGTTTTAAGATTAAATGATTGAAAAGTGAGAAGATAAGGGTAATGTGTACTGGTGAATCTACCTCAATTAAAACGATTTATTAAAGTCATCGATTAACATCCTTAATAATGCATATTATCGTGCCGCGGCATATACGGCATCTACTGTGTCAATCAACGTGTCAATTTATAGATAATACGTTAACGTTCAGAACGTTGAACCTCCGAGGCCATCAATCAGACCACCTTTCTCGATGCAAGTGAATTCTTTTCATTAGAGATTAATCGACATCCAATTTCACGTAATCAAGTAGTTGCAGCCGATAAACGTTGGGCCGGCGCACGTTCTATCCCGTAATTCGTTCCCACGCAAATGCCTGCTTTCATAAATTAAATTCTGGTCTAAACGGGGGGAACAGTCGGCGTACTAATTTCAATTTCGCCGGATCAAAATGGAACAGCCGCGAGAACCAATATACGCGGCTCGATTTTCAATAATGCCCCGTCAAATTTTCACGAACAATCAATCGAGATGTTGTTTCCTCGTCGGCGAAATCAAACAGTTGCCCGAAGAAAGTAATCGCCGATGCATCCGCGCGGCGGTGTTCAAACGAGGCAAGAAAAATCGTCGAAATAAATGGAGAGGCAATCGATCATTCGCGATGTCTGCGGAGGCCAAAGTTCCATCCAGAGTCCGGATGAGTTGGCATTATCTACCATCGCGAAGAGCGCAACCGGATTCTAGAAATTTAATTGGAAAAGTTTCGCGACGACTCTCGAATCGAGTGCTCGCGATGTATCGAACGGTCGCAAGAACTGCCGCGAGATATTCAAATATTTTCGAGCCGACAAATAAACGTCGATTAAAACGTATCAAAGTAAAGTTTAGCTTTCGACTTGGTAATACTTTGCTATAACGGACCGAATTATTAAAGCAATCAGGGTCTCTGTTCGACAAATTTCAGCAGCCATAAAGGTGAAAAGCGATCGAGTAAAGCGAAGAACAATCCCCGTGGACCCGTAGCTTCTGAATTTAGGAAATTTCGCAACAACGCAATCTACCGGGCGAATTTCTAATTGCATTTACCGGAATTTCGGGAGTAGTCTTTCGACTAGCGACGGTTGAGAGGGTGGGCAAGTTTATGCGGGGCTGGAAACACAATTTACCGCTTTGACGGACGCCGAACACGGCCAAACCGAATTGGAATACGGCAACAAAAGCCTACCAGCATACGGATTCGCTCAGTTTCCTGAACAATACCGCTAATCAGTCAAGTTCCTCCTTCACCGACGTTCCCTGCCCTCTCTGACGACCGTTTGTTTCCTGCACTTTATGCGCCGGGCTAAAAAAATGATCGTCGCGTTGTTTCGAAAATTGAGACAATAGAAACGTCCAATCACTCTCTTTTCTGCGGGAGACGTCGTCGAATATCGATTTCTCTTCGGGATATTTAGGAAATGTCAGGTGTTAATTGATCCACGTTAACGAGGACCGTCAGCGAATGTTTTTTAAGCAACGGCACCGTCGTTGATAATAAACGACGCGACGTATCAACGCGTCCTACTCGCGACGTGTGCCCAATGACAGCGTTCTTTGAAGCTGAAGCGTAGTTTTTTCACGCGTGGTCGAGATGACGCGTCGCGACTACGAATTGTCTCGTTATCGTTAATTGGCGCGGCATTTTTGTTTCTCCTCTGCTGCCACGTTAGCTACAATGTTTTTTCGCAACGTTTGAGAATTATTTAACGAAGATACAGCTACAAGTTCGCTGAATCGCGATATCTGCTAACGTGAATGAAAATAATTAACGGGATACGTGTGTCACGAACTACTGCGGAGAAAGTTCATTTGTAACAACGTTCGTTTTTATGGAGGAACAACCGCTAAGAACCTGCCAATTAATAGCTTTGTGTTTGCCTAACGCGAATCCCTACAAATCCTGATGGAATCGTTATTCCCAGAACGAGACTCCGAGTCTACAGACAACTTGCTCCGCGTCTTCACACACCAACTCCGTGTGCAACGTGAACAACCAGCTCTGGGACGTACGCATCTGCATCCAGCTGGTTATAAACCATAACTTCGGTAAACTCGATTAACGTGTAACCTGATAAATGAACGACGCGCAAACTTCTAAGTACCTCTCGGTACCACGAAATCCATGTAAATTCCAGGCGAACGTCAATATAATAATGATGATCGATATTGACTCCATGTTTCAAGCAATTAAAAGCTCTGAGTGCCATTACATGACAACGTCGACAGCCGTTCATGTCCTCGTGAACATTATTTAACTATCTTATCAATTACTTAGATAATTGTCATTTGTTGTGCAAAATGGAAATATTGATCACTGTGGAAATTGACGTTCATTGCTTTGTATTGATATTCAGAGTGTAGCGATATAATTCAGCATAAGTAGACTATTTAGTGCAACAAATATTCAGCGCACTGGCTACTTAACATAATGACTATACAATGTGTAGGTTATCCAATATGTGGCATTAGGTTTTCGGTGCTGACGGAACGCAGCGACTACTAATGCGTAACCTACTTGATGCGTCGATCGCTGAATATATGGACTACTCAATGCGACGGCAGCTCAACTTGTCAGCTGCTCAACGCGTGGACTACTCAATGCGTGGACTACCGAACACGTCGACTACTCAATGCGTCCACTACTGAGCGCATCGAACACTCACTGCGTCAACTATTGAGCGCGTCGAATACTAAATGCGTCGATTACTCAACGCGACGGCTACTCAATGCGTCGACTACTCAATGCGTTGACTACTTAATGCGTCGACTACTCAATGTGTCAACTACTGAACGCATCGAATACTCACTGCGTCAACTATTGAGCGTGTTGAATACTAAATGCGTCGACTACTCAACGCGTCTACTACTCAATACATATACTACTCAACGCGTCGACTACTCAAAGCGCCGTCTACTCAACGCGTTGACTACTCAAAAATGTAGTATTAATTCCCTCGTCCACAAGTAGTCTGACACGTCCCTTCAACTTCCGGAAAGCAGTCAGGTTTACAAGGGTTAAATGATGAAACAAAAGGTGACGAAAGACGTGTCCGTTGACAGAACAGCAAACAAGTGGCAGATTAATTTCGCGGACAGTTTAATTGGGCCGGGGTTCGGATTAAACGCGCGGAAGGGCCAGCTGGACATTTTTCACGGCCAGCTGAATAAATAGAACCGTTCTGACGGACGGTCCACCGACTCTCGTCACTCTGGAATTTCAATTTTCACCGTCGCCCAACCCGCCGAAACCAATAAAACACTCGAAATGGTCAGTCGGACAAACCAGGGAAATCTAACGCGTTAGGGACACCAAATACCATTCTTCATCGATGGTTAGGTGTTTTCTAAGTTTCAGAAGAAGACAGTAAAAATGAAGGAACCGAGAAGTTCGATTGGGTTTGCGGTATTACATAGCAAGGATTAGCCAGGAACACCTTCCTGGATGTCTAAGAACCAGACTCCTCCAGGGGTTGAAAAGAAGCAGTAAAGAAAAAAAAGAGAGTATGGAAGAAAGATAATATTCTCGTCTGAGCAATAATGCCGTCGACCCGTATCCATTTCTAACAGCAGTTTCCCAGTGTGTTGGTCGTTTGGACACCTGCAACGGGGTTGGAAGTTCGTCGTTATTGTTCCGCGAATTGGATTCGCTGGGCTCACTATGGCAGAGAGCTCTCTTGAAAATCTGCCGTCCATACGGGCTGCTGCCGGCAACGCTGCTCGGGCTAAGAATGTTCGCAATTGGTACTGCGGGATTCCACAGGGGGTGCGCAACCCCTTTTGAAGCTTTCAGTCCGTGTCCCGTGACGGCTGTCGGGAATACACCCTCGCGAGCCCTCTCCATGTCTTTCGAATTAAATTGTTCGTGCGGCGAGCACTGGAAAAAATTGCGGGGAATATTCCTTTTGTGAGATTTGACTACCAGATGGTTAGAGAAGGTTATTGTCGTCAAAGGGGATGGAAAACTGTTTCATATTACATGAGTGTTGGTCTTGTTCTCCGCATGTCGGCACGAAGGGGAAATCGTGTGGGAAAAAAGGACCTAGTGACTCATTTTTAGATTTGTAAATTATGCAAATTCCAAATTAAACTTGCAAAAGTCGAAGAGTTTTATAAAGCTGTGATGCGGTTAAAAGTGGCAGCTTTTAAAATTGCCAACACCAGATATCAAAGTAGGATATCTTCAATCTCAATATCCTCGCATGGCCCATAAAGGCTAACGGTGGGTGTTTGACGCAATTTCACGGTGCGAAGACGAAATAGCAAAACCGAGGACAAATGTGGGAACAGAAAGGGAAAACATCGTGACAAATGAATCACAATTCGTTTCATGTTATCCTCTTTGAAAACGTCTCGCGCGATGGAGGACGTACACAGGCGAAGGACTCGGCGAACGAGTCAGCTCGTCGAAACATTAATTAAACAGCTGGAAATGAAACGGAACAAGGAAGGAAGAAGAAGAGGGTTGTGTAGCTATCGTGCACGCGGCGCTTCGTTTAATTTAAACCAAGAAAAATCACCGGTGTCCTGTAGCTAGCATCTAATTAACTCGAACCGCGCCCGTTCCTTTAGCTCGTTTTTCCTTTTCCTTTTATTTTTTCCATGAACCCGGTCAGAGAGACGCAGACAAAGACCTGGTGCACGCTTTGTTTCGCACAAAAGCCCAACGGCCGTAGGGAAAAGTAATGGGAAAATGTAATAAATCGGGTGATTAATTAAGCCACATTCGCCATCGTGATGGTTCGTTGGAACGTGGCCTCCAAACGTGTTCCGACCGTCCACTAAACAGCTGTCGTCTACTATTTTCTATCGACGATGTAGAAAAACAAACCTTCACTATTAATAATGCTCATGGATGAACGTTTTCCTTGAAACGCTTCTAATTGAAACTGCGAATTAGGTTCTTGCGTTTATTAGATTATGATTATGTAACGGGTAAGAAGATTAGTTCCTCGATAATTGAAGTATAATCTTCTTTCGAGAAGGGCTGTTTTAGTGGGATTTGATCCCTGTTACAGTTACTTGGTAAATGCTCGCTCGTGGTTCCATCAAGTTTCTAAATTTTGAATGTCGTATTACGATGCACTGAATGGCCGTTGTATTGTGGTACGCTGATTAGCAATGTGCTGTATTGTGACGTCTTGTAGATCGATATGTTGAGTTCCGTTGAATTGACATATGTTGGCGACGCGGTGGATTACTACGCGATGGATTACTAAGCGTTGAATCTCTCACGCATCGTATAACCATGTGTAAAGTCCTCTATGCTCTGTATCTCCACGCGTTCAGACCCATATGCGCTGTATCCCCACTCGTTAGGTCCCCTGCACGCTGTATCCCCACGCGTTAGGTCCCCCACGCGCTGTATCCCCACGCGTTCAGTCCCAAATGCGCTGTATCCCCACGTATTCAGTCCCATATGCGCTTTATCCCCACGCGTTGAGTCCCTTACGCGCTGTATCCCTACTCATAAAGTGCACAAAGCACTGTACCTCCACGCATTGGGTCCCCTACGCATTCTATAGCTACTTCTTGAATCCCTCACGTGCTGTATCTCTACACATTGAATCTTTGCGCACTATATCTCGTCGCCATATCAATAAAAATGAGAAGTTAACGTCACATCAGAAATCAGAGTATGTTACCGCATCCTTAAAGGAAGAAGTTTGCGAATAAAGAAAAGTATGCGAAGCAAGTGGCAGCATAAATCACCTTTGCTTATTATAATCCCTCGATAAAGCTAAAGAACAGGGGATAAAGAAGGCGAACAAAAAAGAGAATGCTTCTCGTAAAACGCGGCCCTTCCGCCACTCTAATTCATTACTCTTGTTAAGCAAGATAAGTGACCCTTCAGTGCCGCTTAAACTTTAAACAACTCCGCTTCTTAGGCGGCGAAATCTACTGCCATATGGGTACGATTACCCTTTGAAAATAATTTTACTACACTTTTATGCATACAGAATCATCTACGGATGATTCATTTACTTTTTTTGACCTTGTAAAGAATTCTAGGACTGCAGAAACTTGTTTCGACAGAATCGGATTCGTAGTAAAGTTCCGAATGAGGTTGTTAATTTTTCAGCAGCAGAAAATGGCGATTCATGGTTGCCCTGTTTAAGAAGTTTCAGTAATGTTACGTTTGGAAGTAACTGCAACGTGCTTTCATGCTATCGGGAAACATAATTAACTTTTGAATGAATGTACGTAGGATTACAAGTTTCCTGTGTAACAAGGTTAAATTGATCATGATACACTGTGAACTAGTTTAAGAACTAATAAAATGATACTTTGCAACTAAATCTTGACTAACATGAATTTCACATTTTAGTGCCGTTATTGAAAATATTTCCTTCGCGAATTACAACTTGTACAAAACGTATTATAGTAAAAGAACATTACACAACTTAACGAATAGTGTGTCTAATTGTGCTTAATCGAAAATGAGGATCCAACAAATTGTTCCTATCACTACAGAAGCCTTCTTCACCAAGTTCTTCAAGGAGTTCCGCCCTCGACGTACGTGACTTTGCATCGTGTCTCGTGAATTTTCTCTTTGTGTTTCATTGAACCAAGAAAAACGAGGCTCCACGGGGTTACAGACACGCAAAGCCGCCTATATTTCCCCTAATGAGCCAACAAGACCGGTGGTCTAGTGGCCACTCTCTTATTACGCGGTGCAGAAACAGCTGTGTTCTATTTTGTACGCTCGAATGCATGTATCAGATGCTTCCAACTAGCTTCTCTGTTTCTTCTTCCGTGTCTAATCTTTATTTCTATGGAACGGATAATAAGGCTCCCTGTGTAGATGCAGTTTGGTTAGTTGGATCCGTTTGGCTATCCTCGAACGAGTTTCCGTTCAAGAACCAGGGAACTTGGGTTGAAAATTAGACAGCTTGGACTTACCAACATTTCCGACAGAAACTCATAGCGCTACAGGAATTGAAACTCGTAAAAAAAGCATCGAAATCCAAAGTATCAAGCATTATTAGAAATAAATCGATTTCCGCTAGGGTGCATTTGTAGCTCCACAATTACAGAGAAGTAATTATACTGTGAGATATTCTACTTGCAGCTGTGCTCGCGCATAATATGACATAAACGTATCGACAAACGTAATTCCGGTCATCGAAATAATGGAGACCCTTGAGCACGGGTTTAAAAGGTTAATCAGCCAATCTTTAAAATCCTGCATGCAGCAATTGAAATATGCAGCTCGTCTTGAAACCATCTACGGGGTCTGTTATTAAATTCCATCTTTCTTTCTGGTCCGTGGTTCGGGTTCGAACGTAAATCAGATTAAGCTCGTACATGCACGAGCGTACGGTTTTTGCCCGGGAACGAGTTTAATCGCTTGAGCCGCAGTTGCATCGCTGCATTAACA
Source organism: Megachile willughbiella (assembly GCA_945859595.2). Classification (NCBI taxonomy): domain Eukaryota; kingdom Metazoa; phylum Arthropoda; class Insecta; order Hymenoptera; family Megachilidae; genus Megachile; species Megachile willughbiella. Next base: position 10,968,226 of record OX243807.1, read on the forward strand.
GGATATTCCAGATGCACTTAATTGATCGTTAGTATCGCGGTAATTACTTCGAATTAACTTCTCGGTACTTGTTCCGGAGACAAAGGGGAGGAGAGTTTGTTGTCGACTTCTATGGATTTCGCGATAAAGTGCAACGCGGTAGCTTAAGTGAAAACTACGAGAAAACTGCTCCGGAGCGAAGATAACTCGAGGCTTCGTCCACAAATTCCTGCTGAATTAGTACGCGAAGTTTTCGAAAATTTGTAATATAAAAATGAAGTGCATTTCGATTCGATATGCTAAACTTTAACCTTAACAGCTTCAACATACTTTCAATTTCATCTTTCACACATAACGTTCATTATTTTAGTAGTTGATAAAGGACACAGTTATGAAAATTATTTACAAATGTTCTGTAAGTAGGATCAGTAAATTTGACCAAAGGCATTCGACAAGCGCCGAACCGAAGGTAAAATTGACCCAAATCAAGCTTATATTGAAAGCTGATCCCAGCGATACGTCAGAGGAAGCACGCAGCTGCGTCTCTAATTAAATCGCGAATCTGCATGAAATATATCGCGAGATTCGCCTGAAATCCCTGGTGTTTCTATCGGCTGTATCTGGGTCGAGCTACGATTAGATTCGAGAATCGTCGGTGTCCACGGGACACGATATCGAATACGTTGCGGTCAAATATGTTGGCGAAACGTAGCGTTTCGACCGCACGATACAAACCGTCAGCGCGGAAGTACGTTTCGCGATGGGGGCTGCGGCTGGTTATCGAAATCTTTAATATAAACCGTGAAAATTCGCAGAAATACAAGCGATATCGTTCGCCACGCTCGGCTCGCTCGGAATACGTGCGCGGGATTTATTTTACGAGACGGCGAACGTTTCGTGGACGCAATGCCAACTCCGAGCCATGTTTTCGCCGAAAGATATTGCCGATTTCTCGGAAAATTCGCTGCCAAAATCGATCGCTGAAAATTCGAATCGTTCTCCGGGACCGACGTTGGTTCGGTGCATTTCAAAACATTCACGGTTTCCGTTGAATCGCTTCGAGTTAACAATTTGATATGATTTGTACGGAACATTGTCAAAGATCAAACGGTGCTGGCCTTTACAGTGCGCCGTTCTTTGAATCGGATAGATAAACTTTGTTACCTTTGACTGGGGAAAAAAAGGAACGAGAAAAAAACGAGTGGTTGACATCAGTTTGATCGATAAAACCGGGTTTCGCGTGTTAACAAGGGAGACGGAAATTCCTAGCTCTGTGTAAAATGTTTCGATGCCCGGGTTAAAAATGATAGCTGTTAGTGTCACGATACACGGCTTGTCACGTCAAGCTGATAAATCACAGGAAACATTGCGATAACTTTCTGGTTATCAGGGAACTTCAAAATAATCTCGCAACTGAATAATCTTCGATTACTTAATATATTCTCGTTCCTCTCATTTAGTCGAAATGTCCTGATTTTAGGTACACATAAATTCGTCTTTAACCCCTTGCACTATTTGTCAGGTGCGTCAATCAGAAATAATCACAGCTACAATATTACAGACAAAGAACGTTGAAACATGTCTAAGGTATGAGTGCGTCACTAGTGCGTCACGAGTGAGACTCGTCAAAAGGTTAAACAGCTGTTATCGAATCATCTGTGTATGTGACATGCATATGTTAGATAAGAGATAAATGTCTACGAGTATTACATGTGATAAAATTGTCCGGTGGAAGGTGGTACAAGTCGAAAACAGATTTCTTAACGTCGGCCCGATATTGGCAAGAAGGAATCGAGCACGGAATGTTCAATGTGTCTTTTCTCGCGTTCCTGTCGCATGCTGGTCCCGTAAAATAAATAAAGAAAGAATCGCGAGAGCCCCGTCGGTCGCACGTGGAATGATAAGTCCGACGGAAAGTGAATTGGTACCGGAAGACGACCTTTTGCATAAAGCCTCTGCCACTTTGCATATCTCTCCCATCGTGGCGTAGTTGCGTCCTGATTTTAAGCGAGAGATTTGCAGAACAGCTCTTCCTCGTTCGCATCATCCTCCCCCTCTATTTCTTTATTTCCACCCTCCAACGTTCCTCTCCCGTTTTTTATCTTCGTTCGCCTTTATTTCGCCCTACTTTGTAACTCAAACGGGTCTGCCACGCGAAGGTATCAGACTGTAAAACGGCCCGCCTGTTCCCCGGTCGTTTCATTTTCTTTATGGCACACGTATTGCAGTATTGTAATATCTGCGGGAACAACCGGAATTTTTGAGAACCCTTCGAAACAAAACCTAGCCATTGGTTTGCCTTTGTTTCTCGTCACACGGTTTTCCGAATTCTCAGATTCCAAATTTCCAGCTTGCATCCGAATATTTCAAAACATCTAAATCTTGCACTCTCCTAAGTTCAATATCCTCACAACCCCAAATACTTAATTATTTGAAGAATTTCAATGTAGCGTCATTGTGAACGACCTATCCCAAAATGTATATAATTCCTCGAATTGATTCAGAACATTCTTTGCAACGCAAGATAAATATGCAGCTTTCAGATATCTGTCATTATCATAGGAACAAAGGTCAAATGGCAAAGGCAAATTCCACGTTTTTAATTACAACTAGGATCAATGGACGAGTACGATGCAGTCGGGGGTCATGTCCGTCCAAAGGAAGTACGTTTTCAGGAACGTGTTTCCGCTCATGGTATTCAGAGCGCGGTTTATTCATTCTCAGACATTCGCGGTGGTAATTTTACGCTCGGCACAATATCACGGATTTAATTAGCCACTCGAACGGGAGAGCGGAAACAAGATGTTCCCCTTTCCGTTTCAGGGATCTGCAACTGATGTACATATAATTGCGTGGTGGCACCCGTTGGTCCAGCTGGTGCTTCTTCAGCTTCTTCGAGTTTTCAGATTTCAGCCTGTTCGAAAGCGCCAAACGAGCTGCTGTTATACGACGAGAAAAGAAGGAGACCTCCCTTTCGTGAAATATCTTTATTCGAATCCTTCGTATTTTATTTTCGTCTATTTTCAGCGACGTTCCAGGTAGTTGCTAAGGATTCATGAGGAATCTACATAATGGATGAACCGCCGGAAGAAATAGCATTACTGGGTTAGTTGTTGATTATTTAAACGACTGCACTCTTTTTGCATTCAAAGAATAATTCAAATCCAGGATATTTTACGGGCGTTGAAAAACAAAACGAATGACAAAATATCACACACGTGATCGTACATGAACTTTTTTAACAAAAAATTTTATTCCGACATCTTCCTTTCTTTGAATTCATTTATGTTATCCATAACATGCATAACTTTATTGCATTGATTGAACATTTGGAACTTAATTAACTTAATCAACAAATGACAGCAAATGCAGAAGTAAAATATAGTCATACAGCAGTAAAATCTTTCGTTGAAAGAAAAGTATACAACAACCTCGTTATATAATAATGATAACTGCTTAAGGAGCTTTCCCTCGGAATCAAAGGTACGTTTTTCTTTCAAGAAAAGTCGATCAAATCATTTCCTGTTCTATGTCGTAGGATTACCGGTAAAGTTTCTAATTTCACTCGACCCTTTTATTTTCGCTAAAGGAAAGCGCACACGGGATCCCTTTTCCCGGGGAAAAGGAATTTACAAGAGCAATACCGTGACAAACGCATTATTACCATTACCCGATTCGGTATCGGATGACAGTGTAAATAATATCCGCGAGCAGCTTCAATCGCGTAATTCATTCTTTTGTTCGCCGATCCGCTCCGCGAGCCGCGCTCGAACCGGTAGAGTCGGTAAAATAACGCACAATGCGCACGAAACGCTTGTATCCTGACCCCGCTTGTTCGCAACGACGAGAAAGGAAACAAACAAAAAAAAAGAAGAAAAATAGGTTGACACCGGTGCAACACCGGAACCCGCTCGAAAACGCGAGGGAAACGCGACCATTGTCCGACAGGCCGCATTATTACACTCGTTAATTACGACGCGGCCAGTCGAGCTGTTTTCGAATTATTGATCTCGCGTCCGGCTCGCCTTTACGCGCCGAAGAATCGAAAGAATCGGCACAAAGAAATCCCGAGAAATTTATGAGCGGGCGGTGAAATCGTCGGGCGATGCATCTTTATTCCAACGAACACGAAGGGAAGGCGAGGATTGTTCCACGCTGGAGATCGATCGCTCGAGTGCCCGAGGATAATGCTGTGTTTAAGCTATCTACTTTCCTCTAACGAACGAGTGTTCTGGGTGGTGGATACTGAGAAATATCTTTCCTTTGGAAATAATTTGTTACATTGCGATTTGACGATCTTGAATCTGATCGTTGATGAGGATTCTCCCCTCTGTAAACAATAAGGATAAGGTGTTAAATGTTGAATCTACCAGTGGGAACATGTCTCTTAAGAAGACATCTAGCGGCCATTGACAAAACCCGGAGCATTCGAGAGGTCTCTTCGAATACTCTCTTATAACCTCATCATGAAATTCACAAGGGAGGAAATTTCGCTGTTCTCCGTTTCAAATTGTATTCATTATAATATGTAGAAATACCTCAAACTGCATTTCGAATACTAAAAAATAAATTTAAAAATTATTTTACGTATCCAACTGTGTTCCATACGACTCTATCGAGAACAGTGAAATTTTAAACAATTCTTTTCAATGAAGCAACGAGAAAGAACAGCAATTTATCTCAATTTTACACAAAGCTGAGCCTGAAATTTGCTAATGCAACTTATGTGTCGACACAGACGAGCCATTATTGATTCAAAGCAGATATAACACCAGTATCAGTAACAATGAGCATATGTAACGGATATAGCTCTGTAAACAGATGGCTGTTCAGCAAATCGTATCCCTTGCTAATTCGAATAACTCGACCATAAAATTTACATTGATCTCGTTTCGTGTTACTTCTATCGACACTGTCTGATTAATAGTAGCAACCGATAACGTTCATTCGTAATTCCACGACCATCCAAGCCGGTCCTATATCATCCTGTAATATCGTGGATTAAGGATGGTCACTTTTAAAGTTTGTACCGAAGATTATGGCTCTACCTCGTTTTGCATTATTCGACAATCCGTTTAGGAAATACAGACTGCTGATTAGCGCAATTAGCGAGTCCCGTTTACTACCGTAGCTCCAATCATTTATTTACTCCCCGTTAATTCAACGTCCAATCTTCCTAAATCGCTGCTTCCATTGTGCAATATGCGATGCACTGAAAGAACGATATGTATCTATGGTTACATGGTGTATCTATAAAGCTACGAGTCCGCATTGAAATTCTATGCACCGTATCACTACGTGCTGTTCTGTTGCGTTGTAACTTTGTGCCTTGTAATTCTACGAAGTGCATTGTCACACGATGTAATTGCATGCGTTGCAATTTCATGTGCTGCAGTTCCATATGCCAAATTTCCACGCGCCGAAGTTTAACGCGATATAATTTCACGCGTCGTATTTCCACGCGTCGTACTTTCACTCGTCGTACTTCCACGCGTCGTACTTCCACCCATCGTAGTTCCACGTATAGTAATTCCATGCACCGTAGTTCCACGCATTGTAACTCCACCCGTCGTACTTCCACGCGCCGTACATCCACACGTCGTATTTCCACACGTCGTACTTCCACGCGTCATATGTCCACGTATAGTAATTCCACGCGCCGTAGTTCCACGCACTATAACTCCACGCATTGTAGTTCTACGCGCTGCAATTCCACGCGCCGAAATTTTAAAAGCTGCAATTCCACGCTCCATAGTTCCACACATTATATATGCACGCACCATAATTTCGCTCAACCCCACATCACGATTCGCTACGAAATCCCTACACAAAGTCTACCCCTATTTATTCGACTTCAAACGTCATGTACAAAAATCGCTACATATATAATAATTTCTGTTCAAAGGAACGTATCCCAAAAGATGACGAGCAGAATATGGGGCTGATCAAAATAATTTATATTCACACAGAAATGCCGGCCATTTGAATCAGGTCTCTGTTTTGTGTCGGTAATATCCGCGGCCAAACATTAACGCCGGCTGAAATAGCGTCCCGTCGCTGCTGGGATTTACATGTTAAGCATTTAAATTGCTCGCCCCTTTGCGCACGGTCTAACCCAATCGCCCTCGTTTCGTCCAAAGTAACGTCCCGGTTCTCTGGCTGAGCGTAGAAGCGTTTTGACAGGCGTACGCCTCTTGAATGTTGTCTTTGTACCAAGTGGAATGTGCGTTCAAAGGATCTAGCATAATATGTAGCTAGACGTTGCCTGTTTTCTTATGCGCTTAAGAATTCGAGCCTTTGCTACGCGAAAGCATGACTCGCAGCTATTCGTGGCCAGAGGGGTTGACTTTAATTCTGTAAACTATGAACGCAGCGTGGAACGGTGGTATTCAGTGCGTGAGAATGTTCAAATGTACACTCAACTTTCTATTTTCTGATATAACAAATGCAGTGGGTAAGTTTTGGGACACGTGAAATACATTTTTATTCATATGGGTTGCTGACAATGGATCTTTTTCACTTTTGATACTCGTAATTGCTTTCGTTTGTATTTCCGGTGGATATAATAGAATTAAACCGGTTTTGTATAAGAATCGACAGAAGGTCCTTGTCCCAGATTTTTAAGAATATCATCTGCAAATTTGGAAGTTTAATAATTTCTTCAAATCCTCAAACGTTCAGAGTACCAAACTTCTTGCATATTGTCAGGGACATAATCTGTTGGGAAAAGTATAGAAGCATCGAAATTGAAATCCTCCCGGATGCACCCTTCAATCCCCCGACCAGGTTGACCAACGCGCTCGCGTGTCCAGCTTCCGCGCGTTATTATTAATATTATTATCTGGCCGCATCAGGCTCGTTTAAATTATTCCAGGACTCAGCCTTTGTCCGGTTGGCAAGATCTGCATTACGTTGGAATCCCACGCCGGCCCGTCCAGCATAATTATATTGACTTTATACCATTGTACGCCCCCGGGCTTCTCTCTGTGTGGTACCGTGCATGCGTGCATCCAGATAGCACGCATAACGGATTTCCGCGAGCACGGAATATATATCACGAGCTGTAACTTGACGAGATACTGGGCCACGAATAAAGAGGATATTGCTGGTCCAATGGAACCCCCCTGTTCTTCCGGCTCTCCCGAAATGATCTACGACCAATGAGCCGTGACGACCCACAATTTTCAGTCGAAATACACAAAGCATGACGCGAAGTAAATTGCACTTGCGGCGTATCAATTTGAAGCTCCAAGTCTCGGGAAATTGACCGTGTAAGTGGTTTATCGACGTTCCTAACAAAAATGCTGATGTCCAATTACAATGGTCAGAAACATAGAAAGTCAGCTACGAGATGCAGCTTCCTAATAATTATTTCCATTAATTAATCCTTAGTTTGATATATTGCTGATGTCCGTCTGTGTCATTTTAAGTCATCAAAATCGTAAATAGCAATATTGTAAATGATTTGAAAGTTTCGTGAGTGAAAAAGACGATACTGAGCCGAGCACGAAAGTCGAGGACCAAAAGATTGAGGTCAGTTTACGCAGGTAACGGATAGAACGTGTTTCCGGAGCAACGTCCACACAGGTTTTGCTCTGTGTTCCGAAGGCCTGTTTTCTGTCTCAAAGCTCCTGGAAACGACGGCTCAAAGAGAAGAATTTCCAACTCATTAACGAGCGATCTGATGCTACGTGGTCGGAGAGAAAAGCTCTCCAGAATTCGAGGTTGACTTTGCCGTTTAAAAGCGACCAATCCTATGCATCTTCGTAGAGAAACGTCCACATACAGGTCTTGCTCTTTGTTCGGATAAACTTACGCCGCTCAAAGAGACAATTTCCAATTCTCCGAACCAACGATCCAAAACTCGCCAAACCGACGACAAGATCATTTCGAGGAATCGAGGTTAACCCAGTTCCTTTTACGCGAGAACGCATTCGGGGAGAAAGCATCGGCGATAAATTACAGTTTTTTGCCGAAATTTCACGGCAGTAATAGGCGATGTCCCGAAAAAGGGACGACTTTGCAGCGAGCCGTATGTCGGAGATACCGTACGGATGTTCTACTTACGAATCGACCACATTGGTTGACTTGTTCTACTTACTCGTCGGCTATACGGTAGAATCGATTCTTCTGACATTCTTAGGGATTCGCTAGGTTGCGATATTTGGAGTTCGCAAATTTGGAAATTTAGTAATTTAGGAATTGGAGAAGTTAGCTACTTGGAATTTAGGAATCGGGGACGTAGAAATTTGGAAATTTTGGAATTTGGGGATGTAGGAATTTGGGGCATAGGAATTCGCAAGATTAGGGATTCGGGGACGTAGAAATTCGGAAATTTTGAAATTTGAGAACGTAGGAATTTGGGGACGTAGAAATTTGGAAATTTTGGAATTCGGGAATTTAGGAATTTGGGACATAGGAATTCGGAAGAGTAGGGATTCGGGGGCGCAGGAATTCAGAAATTTAGAAATTTGGGAAATAGTAACTTTGTTTAAACTCAGACTCTGAATTTCTGAGTTTAAGGTATTGCACTTCGTGCCGTCTAAGTTCGAAGGACCACCCAATTGAATTGGGAATAAAACACTGAGTATCTTGATTTAACTGACTGCTATACTGCCAATATTTTTAATGTTTCTAATACCAGTTCGGTTTCTAATCTAATCTACTCCGACAACCTCAGCTTCGTTGTCACCTCATCTTCGCACCCCTCCTCCTTCTTGTAAAGAAGAGGGTGGGCCTTAACGCTAGTTTGTACATTCCTTAAAATTATGTGAACCAATACCGTGTCATCCCCTTCCAGTGCGCCCATAGCGCGGTACATCCCTGGAGCGGGGGTGACAGGGCTGGTCGCTATCGTTAACACATGTTTGACAACATCGGGGAAATTCCATCAGGTCAAGATCCCCGTGGACACTAATTTCTGAAATTCTAAGGAACCCTCTGGAATACGACTTTATGATACCCGGGCTGAAGCAAAAAAATGGACAATAGCTGATTTCTAAAATGACCCTTACGTGCCGCATACTGGCTGCAGGCCGGCCTGCTGAACTCATAAAGAAGAATACTAACGGTTTATAAATGACTCTATGAATATTTGGCCGTATCATAAAGTTGTCCCCTTGCTGTCTTAACATGCCGCCCGCCTTGAACATATACATGTTCAATAATCTATCCTAATTTACTATAATACATTTTGTCGTGATGTCTAACCCTAAGATGAATATACATGAGATAATATTATACAGGAATAAATAGTGCGCGAATATATACATTACATGTTAAATTTATAATCAAACAATTGGACTGTTAAATCTATACAATCCAGTACGGTTATTACCAATTTACACTATTTACACCCTGATGGTTCGGACTAATTACGGTCTTCTCTGTGTTCTGATGGTGATGTGGACTCTGAATTAGACTCCATCGGGAGGATGCAAAGCTTTGTGACAGGCCTTTTAACTGTTCCAGTTGATGTTTTCACTGTTGCCACTCTGATAATGCCATCCTTGCCAGGATGAAGTTGTACAACCCGTCCTAAGCTCCATTGTAGAGGGGGTAGATTGTCCTCCTTGATAATGACTAACATATCAATGGCAATCTTATTTGTAGACCATTGCTGCCATTTATGGCGTTGTTGCATCTGGTGGATGCATTCTTTCTGCCACCGTTGCCAGAAATGCTGGAACATTTGCTGAATTAATTGGTATCTATTAAGCCTATTCGTACGGACATCTCGAAGGTCTTGGTTTGGCAATGTATTAAGGGCAGTACCAATTAAGAAATGACCAGGTGTTAATGGCAGGAAGTCGGTGGGATCTGAAGATAGTGGGGAAAGGGGGCGAGAATTTAGACAGGACTCTACTTGTGTCAACAAGGTATATAATTCTTCGAATGTTAGCTTTTGCTCGCCAACTACGCGTTTCAAGTGATTCTTCGCGGATCTAACAGCTCCTTCCCACAAACCACCAAAGTGTGGTGAGTGCGGTGGAATTAAACGCCATTCTATGCACTCCTGACTCAACTCATTGACTATTCTTTCATGATGATTTGGGCTCCTAATCAACGCGCCTAATTCTGCTAATTCATTTCGGGCACCGACGAAATTTGTGCCATTATCTGATGCAATATACTGACACCGTCCCCTCCGAGCAATAAACCTTCGGAAACAGTTGATGAACGCGTCGGTACTTAAGTCAGTCGCTAGTTCAATGTGTACGGCCTTCGTAACAAAGCACACGAAAATGCATATATATGATTTAACGGTGATTTTGCTTCTTGTTCTTTCCTTTGTATGAAATGGTCCTGCGTAGTCTATACCGCAGGTATTAAACGGTCGCGCTGGGGTGACTCTAGAGGCAGGTAACGATCCCATCTGATAGCTTTCACTAACTGGATTCACCCGAAAACATCTAATACATTTTCGTATGATTCGCTTTACATTGGGTTTGCAAGATAAAGGCCAGTATCGGTTATGCAGTGATGCGATTACCGCGTGACACCCTGCGTGTAATAGCCTAATGTGCTCATGTCTAATTATGAGGTCGACGAATGGGTGTTTACATGGCAATATCACTGGATGTTTGTGATCGTAACTCAAAGGAGCATTTTTTAATCTGCCGCCCACCCTGAGAACTCCATTATTGTCCAGAAACGGATTCAGCGAGCGCAATGGGCTTGAATTTGAAATCGCACGGGATGATTTCAACGCTAGAATTTCATTTTCAAATGCTTCCCCTTGCATACTACGTTCTAGGCGCATTCGCGCATCTTCTAACTCTATTGTGCTTAATGGACCGATCTTGGGAAGTTCCGCAGATCTTTCTTTCTGAATTCTGATTTTTAGATTTTTCACGAACCTAAGACAATATGTAGTAATTCGGAGCAAACGCGTATACGTAGAAAATCTCTCAAAAATACTAGGGTTTTCATCGGTAGATACAGTCAACACTTTACGGATTATTTTCTCTTCTAAGATGGGAACTACATGCATGTCTGTCGACACGGGCCACGACTCTACATCTTCTGACAGCCACGCCGGACCTGACCACCAGTTTTTTGCTTGTGTTAACACTGATAACCTAACTCCTCGCGAAATCATGTCAGCGGGATTATCCCCTGAAGCCACATGTTTCCAACTGTCGATTACTGTTAGTGATTGGATTTCTGAGACTCGGTTGGCTACAAAAGTTTTCCACCTGATTGGTGTACTGCGGATCCATGCAAGTGTTATGGTGGAGTCTGTCCACAGGTGCTCAGTCAAATTTACTAAAGTTAATGCTACTCTAACCTTTTTAACTAATTTTGCTAATAGTAATGCCCCGCAGAGTTCTAATCGCGGTAACGAAACTGATTTAAGGGGTGCTACTCTTGATTTTGCGCATAATAACGCGGTCGTCCATTGACCTGCCGTATCCCGAGAACGCAGGTAGATACACGCTCCATAGGCCCTTTCCGACGCGTCTGAGAAACCGTGCAATTCTAACTGTATGCTAATGTCTAATCTATCTGAAATAGTGCAACGTGGGATTTTAATTGTTTGGATTTGCTGAATATCGTCTCGATATTGTAACCATTGGGTACGAAGCTCTTGAGAAATTGATTCATCCCAACCTGCCTGAATCTGCCATAGCTGTTGCAAAATTAATTTTGCTGTTATAATAAAGGGACCTAAGAGACCTAACGGATCAAACAGTTGTGCAATCTCTGATAAGATGATTCGTTTTGTAATTCGGTTGATACTGTTGAGTTGGATTCTGAAACTTATTTCGTCGGTCTTTGGTGACCACAATAACCCTAATGTTTTTGGGTCCTTCTCTATTATAATCTCCTGATTGCTACTTACTGAGGTATTGATCCCTGGGCAATTTGTTGCCCATTTACGAAGGTGCATTCCTGACTGGAATAATATGTCTGTAATGTCTGATTTTAATTTCCTAATCTCTATTGGAGTCTGAGCTCCTGTTAACAGGTCGTCTACATAAAAATCACTAATGATTGCTCTACTAATTTCTGGGAACCTACTTGCACAATTTAATCCAATTTCATGTAAAACGCGCGTGGCCAAAAACGGAGCAGACGCGGTACCGTATGTTATGGTGTTTAATTCAAATTCCTGGATCGGAGATTGTGGATCTGATCGCCACAAGATCTTTTGGAATTTCCTCTGAGAAGGATCGATTAAAACCTGACGGTACATCTTTTCTATATCGGCTGAAATCACGTACTTATGGTACCTAAATCTAATTAGAATTGATATTAAATCATTTTGAACCGTGGGTCCGACTAACTGGGTGTCATTTAATGACAGTCCTGAAGAAGACTTTGCCGAACCATCGAACACGACACGAACCTTTGTTGTTGTGCTGTCTATCTTGGTTACAGCGTGGTGTGGAAGATAATATTCTGATTTTGTTATTTTAGGAGATCCTACCACGGGTGACATATGACCTAATGTTTCGTATTCCTTCAGGAATTCTGTATATTGTTGCTTTAATTGGGGGTTCCTAATTAACTTCCGTTCCAAGGCGTATAAACGTCGCTCGGCTTGTTGACGCGAATCACCTAACTCTTTGATGTTGTCCTTAAAAGGTATACTAACTATGTAACGTCCGTTTGTGTCTCGTCGTGTCGTCTGTTTAAAATGTAATTCACATTCGTCCGATATCCTATGTTCACATGGATCAATATCTTCGATAGTCCAAAATTTCTCTAACTGAGACTGAAGGTCATTCTGTGTAATTAGATGGCATGTATTGGTTACCCGCGACTCGTTATCGGCCCATGTAAATGTGCCACCAACAATCCACCCAAGCTGGGTTTTCTGACACACTATACCTGACGGACATTTATGCTGGCCGACACAAAGAAGTGACCAAAACAAACTTGCCCCGATGAGCATGTCAATGGGTTGCGGAATATTAAAATTTGGATCAGCAAGTTCTATGTGGCTTGGAATCTCTATTTTTTCTTGCGTCAATGAAAAATTTGGCATATTTGTCGTGATCGCATCTATTAATAAGCAATCTAAAGTTACTTGGTAGTTGTTATGTCTGGAACGGATTCTAATGGATGTTTTTCCCCTAATGGAATTTACTGCTTTTCCTAACCCTGTTACCGTGGACTCGATAGATTTCGGACGGATGCCGATCCGCTTACAAAATTCTGATGTGATTAAATTTGCTTGCGAACCTGAATCTAGCAAAACTCTGCATTTGTGTGATTGACCCTTATGGTCATCAATGTAAACAATTGCGGTTGATAGTATCGTATATGTTTTAGATCTACTAGCTACATGTGCTACTAAAGGTTGCGTTTCTGTCGGTTCTACTTCTGTGGTCACATTGCAAGTTGGATTTGTGACCTTGACCGAATGGATATCATCGCGGTGTAGTAGCGGATGATGTTTTCTACCACAAATTCTACAATGTGACCGCGTGCATGCCTTAACCCGGTGGCCGGACTGCAAACAATTATAACAAACTTGGGCTTCCTGAACAGCCTTTGTTTTGCTAGATGGGTCTAATGCTTTAAATTTGTTGCACTGATAGATTGCATGAGATCCTTTACAAACAGGACACAAATCTGTATGAACAACGTGTGAGGTGACTGTATTTACGCGTTGAATACCTGACGAACGGGTTCGCTGGTCGAACCTTTGAGTTGATACCTGACTACTAATTGCAATATTTCCCAAGTATTTTGAACGCTCTTCAATAAATTCTGAGAACTGCGCAAAAGTTGGCATTTGAGAATGAGAGGAAATTTTCCTCTCCCACTCCCTAATGGAGACTGAATCTAATTTCCTGGACAATAAAGGAATGATCAGAGTATCCCAACTATCCACGGATTCGCCTAATGCTTTAAGAGCGATACGGTGATTTGTCGCATCATCCAAAAACTCTCGCAACGCGATTTCTGATTGTCTCTGAATTGGGTTTAAATCGAGCAACGCCGTCACATGATGCCGTTTGAGAGCCGTGGAATTTTCATATCTGGAGTTTAGCAATTCCCATGCTAATTTATAATTGGCTTCAGAAACACCAAGAGATTGAATTACTCGCGATGCAGCTCCTTTAAGAGAGGAGTTTAAATAATGGAAACGTTGCACGTCTGACAATGTTTCATTCTGGTGTACTAATGATATAAAGGAATCACGAAATCTTAACCAGTTACTGTAGTTACCATTGAATGACGGTAACTGTATTGTAGGTAGTCTAACATTAATAGCTGCCCCTGAAATAGCGCTACAAGCTGCAGGACTGACCGTTGCCTCTGCCCGTTGTGGACCCTCTGACCTTGCAATATGCGTTTCTATTGCATCTACTAAATCAAAATAGGAATTCTCAAACGTCTCTCTTTCTAGAGCATGTGACGCCGCTACTTCAGTATCCGCAACTAAAATCTCGATTTGTGTCTGAACACTGTTAAACTTATCGTATAATGCAACGTTCGCTGCTAAACGCTTCCGGAGTGAACCTACTGTTGTCGTAGATGCGTTTTCTCTAAAGAACCTCTGTAATCGCGTAAGCGCCGCCTTGATTGAACCCCGTTCGATAACTAATGATTTTAATTCCCCGTCCATAATGCGCGTGTTGACACAAGAGAATGGGATAAAGGACTTACTACTTCGTTGACTGTTAATTGGTACTGCACTACTGATGGCACTTGATGTAGTTATTCCTTGTCTGTTGCTGCTGAATTCGTCGATGCGTCAGTGTTAATTGTTTTAGGCCTCCTGGTTGAGTCCTGATGAGCTGTTCTGGCTCCACCAACTTCTGAATCGCTTGCAGATGATCCCGATAGCGTTGAACTGATTTCCAATGCTTCTGGAACTGCTTGGCACTCCTTGAACCTCTTCACTGAGACCCACTGTTGATGAGCTGACAGATTGCTGATGTATCTGGTGTTGGTTGACTCGCAATCCGGCTCGAAGGACCAATGTTTAAACTCAGACTCTGAATTTCTGAGTTTAAGGTATTGCACTTCGTGCCGTCTAAGTTCGAAGGACCACCCAATTGAATTGGGAATAAAACACTGAGTATCTTGATTTAACTGACTGCTATACTGCCAATATTTTTAATGTTTCTAATACCAGTTCGGTTTCTAATCTAATCTACTCCGACAACCTCAGCTTCGTTGTCACCTCATCTTCGCACCCCTCCTCCTTCTTGTAAAGAAGAGGGTGGGCCTTAACGCTAGTTTGTACATTCCTTAAAATTATGTGAACCAATACCGTGTCATCCCCTTCCAGTGCGCCCATAGCGCGGTACATCCCTGGAGCGGGGGTGACAGGGCTGGTCGCTATCGTTAACACATGTTTGACAACATCGGGGAAATTCCATCAGGTCAAGATCCCCGTGGACACTAATTTCTGAAATTCTAAGGAACCCTCTGGAATACGACTTTATGATACCCGGGCTGAAGCAAAAAAATGGACAATAGCTGATTTCTAAAATGACCCTTACGTGCCGCATACTGGCTGCAGGCCGGCCTGCTGAACTCATAAAGAAGAATACTAACGGTTTATAAATGACTCTATGAATATTTGGCCGTATCATAAAGTTGTCCCCTTGCTGTCTTAACAAACTTAGAGGTTCAGAAATTCGAAAATGTAAAAATTCAAAAATTTAGAAATTCGGGACTTATGAATCTTGAAATCCCAGAACTGGGAAATTCAGTACGAACGTTAGAAGTCCTTTTTCGATCCGATAGGCCCTACGGCGGTAACCTACGCTAGAGATATTGTAGGATGTTTTACTTCCGTACTGGTTGACTTGTTCTACTTCCCGATAGACAAGCTACGCGGTTCGTAGAATCGATCTTTGTGGCTGGTTCGACAGGCCTGCAAGCGATGGGATTCGAACGAGTACTTCCGCAGAATGACCGTGCGTGCGTATCAGCCGTCAGCAGGAATTTTATTATCCTGCCGATCTACCGTTGGATCAACGTCATCGTTAAACGGGAATCAGAGGCAAAGGGACGTAGATTTATTTCAAGCTTCCTCGTTAACGGGAATTTTATCGAGCCGCGTGACTTCTCTAATGAAACCGGTGTCAACGGACGATTAATATCTTCACGTTTATTTACGTACAAATATTCGCATCAATGGCCATTCGACCATACTGTAGAATTACATGAAAGTATCTGTGACCAAAGTAAACAGTTTTACAGAAAATATTTTTATCTGAGTGCAATCTTCAAAAATAAATTACAGGCCTTCAAATGAATACATCACCATTATCACATATAATAACATAAAATTACGATTATAATGAAATATCGTAATGAAATAAATGTAAACACCGTGTTTAAAGTACAAAAAGATGCTTGTCTTTGCATGACCACTACCGCATGTTTCAGAATGAATTTAATCAAACCATCTTTCACATCGTCATGCAAACCTATCATAAATGCCTTGTCCTAACATCGAAGCAAAACTATCGTAACACGTTATTTTAAAATTATAAAATAGCTGAGAATCGAGTCCGATCGATCGCGATTTCCATAATATCCTCTAATATCAGTAATTTCGCAAAGCTCCTTTCAAAGTATCGCCATCTGGCTGTTACCGTACAGAAAAAGGAAAATACACGTTTTAACGGCACCGGTGGCTCGTTCAGGAAATTACACGCGTTGAAAAAGAATTATTCCCCATAAAAAATTCTGCTCGATGCACACGGTCCGACACACCGCCATTTTGAGGTCCGCCAATTTATATTTAGTAGTTCGCCGCGCTAGAGGTCGACGAGGAATCTATAAACACTTAATACTCGTCGAAATTGCCGTTCGAACGTCAGCCGTTCACCACCGGTTAATCGACTTGCAGGCTCTATTATTTTCCAATCGATACCATCCCTATCCGGCACATAGGGTGAACCACCCCCGTGAATTAACAGGCAAAGAATTGCAGCCGTGCCTCCATCGCTTTCGTGATAATATTCCAAATAACCCACTAGTACTTTCAACCCCTGCAGGAGCATAAAAACACCCCTCTTGTAAGAAAGGTAAGCTTTAACCCTCACAAGATTACTGCCAAGATATGAAAAAGTGAAATTAAAAATTTGGTATTGTTTACCTTTGCATGAATTTAACTAAATGAAAGCTTACAAACTGCCCAATACAAAAGAGTTAAATTGTTTAATAGGTTTATTCAGAGTAGAATTATGAAAGAAGAATTTTTCTATAATTCTATAATTAAAAGGTAAAGTGAATGAACCGTCTGAGCATGCAATGTCGCGTGATCAGGTGAAAAGGTTGATTTCTTCAGCCGTTAAAAAGTAAAGTGGTTAAATAACGCGATTAAAGGTTATTTACCTGAGAAAGTTCCGTTCCGAGGACGTACAAACGATCGGGCATCGGAAAAAGTGGCATAAAAGGACTCGAAAGTTCCTGATAGCTCGTTCGAAAGTATCCGAAGCCGATGTTTAACAAAGGCAACAGGTAAGGGACGGGATTCCACGCGCCACGAAACAATGCAACAATTCTTTCCGCCGTATAAATGCAGTCGGCTGCGTGTATCGGCAACGGAAAACCGAAGCCGGCTCGAACGATGGGCAGCGTCCGTTCGTTTGGAAACTGCAGCGACGAATCGGCCGTGAATTTTTTATTAATCCGAAGCAGGTATAAAAGCGCGTGTAATCGGCGGATATATACGGTCTCGGCATTAGTCACGCGGAATGAAACATTTATCGGCTACACGGTCGCTGAGTGCCGGCAATAAAAATGTCTCCAGCATCGCCGTTACCGTGCCGTTGCCTGGTCAGAGTGCACTAAACTGTAGGTGCACTTAAAAGTACCGGTTGAGTGCGAGCAAAAAGGTAGCCGGCCACGAAACACCGAAGCCACCGCCGAGAGGGGCTGCTGGCACATGGAGAGAAGGCTGCTGAAAAAAAGGTTGAAAAGCTCTTGGAAAAAAAGTGCGGGATAAATTGGGGCAACTGCTCGTAACGTTCCGCACACTGCGCATACTATCGACGAAGCGTGGCTGCCGCACTCGTTACGATAACCAGTAACTCACCGTGCACACGCGTGTGCGGTTTCCACGGCAAGTTAACCGGTACTATTTTCACTCTTAACATTTTCACATTCCATGTTTTTCATTCGTCAGTTCGACGATCATCGTAATGCGATTCAGGCAAATCTATACGATGGTGGTGTATAGGGAAACGCTTATAACGTACGGTACTACAATGTAATTATGATATCTGACGATACTGCGTGGAGATATGGTGCGTGGAATTACGATCTATGGAATTATAACGTAATAAAAGTGTAACGCGCAGCACAACAATATGTGGAACAACATGAAACGTGAGGGACTGCAATGCGTAGAATTCCAATGCATAGTACTGCAGTGCGTGAAATTATAGAATACAGAATTGAGCAAAATTGCAACACATAGAATTGTAACCAGTAGTGATACATCACTTGACCTTACACGGAATTGCAATTGATTGCATTCAATATATCATGACAGGAACACTAATCCGCACATCTACCGCCATACCCTTAACCACACAACATACATTCGACAAAGAATTAACAAATTCGTGTCTGAATAAAAGATTTATCGCAAACGGTGTAAAATCTGGATTCACAGTAACCAGATCAACCACGCCCAACTTTCACGGTGGCCGCTCGATACATGGCATGCTCGTGTCAGGAATACAGGTTGTTCCTCCATCAGAAGAAAACCGGGTCCTTTGAACGGCTGCAACGGCGAGACGTGACTTTGATTTCGTTGCCGGACAGGAG
Organism: Megachile willughbiella; assembly: GCA_945859595.2. NCBI lineage: Eukaryota > Metazoa > Arthropoda > Insecta > Hymenoptera > Megachilidae > Megachile > Megachile willughbiella. The sequence continues at coordinate 10,986,961 of OX243807.1, forward strand.
GGGCAAAATAGCGGACTTTGTAGCCTGTCACCGGTAATCAATGGGCGGGGGGTGGGTCTTTGCAACTTCAACGAGAGACACGGTCGACCAACGTTGTACTTTTTTCTGCCCTCCCTATTTTGCCTTTTTAACCGCTCTTCGTTTCGTACGTGTAGTTGTAGCTCTGCGTAAGTCCCGAATCACGTTCAACCCCCTCCCCTTGTTTTCCCTGCGAGACTGCATTCGGTGTGTTCGTTTGATTAGTCGCTCGAAACAACCCCTTCCACTCTCTTTCTCTGGCTATTCCTGTGTTCTGCCTCTACCAAATTCGCCGGCAATGGCAGATACATTGTTTTGTCCCAACTTTTTTCATCCCTTACTCTCCTTTCGTTAAGGACGCTTAATCCCTGCCGCTGGCTAATTGCTAATCTTCGTTAAGCATTATTTATCGCGTTTTAGTGAAATGGTAGTTTAAAGCAGCATTCTGTTAACTTTTAATGCTTCTACTTTTGAGCCTCTGATTTTTAAACATACCTGCATGGCAATTATATGGAGTGACTGTGAAGATGAAATGCTAGCAGGATTCAGTTAACTTTTAATTCTTCCACGTTCCAAAGCTACCCTCTGATTTTTTATCGTACCTTAATGGTAATCACGGTTGAATTTGTAATATAATTTCTCCAGTAATCCACATAGTTAAATTACTAGAGGTACATAATATGCAACAAGTTCACGGGGGTATTTGAACTCAGAAATATTGTCCAACATCAAAGTGGAAAGGTGATTGATCGATCCGCTGCGTTAACAGAAGACGTGTTATTCCAGTTCGACCCCATCTTATCGGATTACGATCGTGTGTCGATTTTCAACGATTACTATACGAATCGGTATCGCGACCGCAGTGCAAATCGATGATGTCAAGCGAGATTCAAAGGCCGGCAACGGCGGGCAAATTACCACGAACACTAACGGATTGGGACGCATAAACGGCTTGTGTATCCGAAACCTCAACGCCGCGAATACCGGCTCGTTTCTCACCCTCTCGTAACCGCGCCTTTGTTCGATCGGCCGCGCACTACCGCGACCGCACTGATCTAAACTCGCGAGCGATTAAACGCTTTCTTTTTCATTCCACCGTACGATTTGTGGCTCCCTGTCGATACCTCCACTCATTCGAGAAAGAGAAGTACGTTTCAAACACCTGATCTCTGACAAGTTTCGTGCAAACTTTTGATGAAGGCTTATTGTGGGAAGGGTGATGACAGAAGGATGAGGCTGTCAATTGGTTTTAATTCCAGGTGAATCTCAAAATACCCAGATGTAGATGAAACTGTTATGAAAATGTGGAGCTAAACTCAAACCACCTAAGTGAAAGTGGAGCCATAGAAAAGTGGACTTAGGCAAACTATATCCAAGAAATTATTAACTTTGCAAGCTTTGCAAGGAATCTTCAAAGTTGCAAGTCCGTGCATTGATGGACCGTTTCATCGAAGCGATAGAAAACCAGCCAGTTTTTCATTCTTTACGATCGAAGTTACCATCTCGTAAAGGTCCATAGTTATGGAAAAAGTGCAGAGCGTTATTTTAATTTTGACCACGGTTAACTTTTCCAGCAATTGCAAGCAGCCGACATCCGCGACTGACGGAAGTGGGGTTCGCTGTCTTTAATCTCACGATTTACTGCCGCGAGTTTATTATCAGGGTGAAAGTCTGACTTAACCTACATTCCGTCCTTCTGAAAAACTTTCGGCGCCCTTTGTTCGCCGATGTCGCCAGCTCCGACCGTACACATTTCCCCTTGTTCCGTTTCCATTTTCCGCTTACTCGTCTAGCTAGATGTAATTTTGAACAAGAAGCTAGCCATGAAATTAGATCACAACTTCGTGTATGCATCGATAAGGAACTTTGGAGATAACGAAACTTTTCTGGTGTTTGTCGAATACTAACCTTTTGATTTGATGCCATTCATTTTTAAAATAATGCAAAAGGTAGAGGCAGTCAATTAACATTTTAACTAAAAGGTGTTCAAGATTTTGTCAAGGAGTATCTTGTTTGTGGCGATATTCTGGTTAGAGTTGACAACGAAAGTGACCTCCTCATAAGATTTCTGAGTGTTGTATAATCTCATAGGGAAGCTGAGACTCGTAGGAAGCTCGTTGTCCGTAACGGAAACACCAGAGAATACTTGCGGTAAACCGGAGGAGCACTGTTGACTTCTTGTCGACGACTAGGACCCTGAAAAGCACTCGGTGGCTTCTAGCGGAACGTTAACCGTAAACTTTTCAAAACAAACGTCGAGATTTCATTTGTCTGGGGGTCGCTTGTTGGAAAGTTGTTCATCTCCGAGTTCCCCTTAAGATCTCATGAACTCTGAACGTACATTCAAATTGGAGGAAACGCTCGTTATATTGCCGTGCTTTCTACCCCTGATCACGTATACGCGATAGCTTTATTATGTTGTAGATTGTTGCGGTGCACGTATTGCCACCTGCACATAATTCCACGCGCTATAATTTCACACTCAGTAGCCTCATGGGTCGTAATTCCACGTGCTGTAATTATCAGGCGTTCTAACTTCTCATGTTGTGATTACCACGCGTTGCAATTCGTCATGCTGTAATTCCACGCGTTGTAATTCCATGTGCCGTGATTACTACACCTTGTAATTCATCGTGTCGTAATTCCACGCGCCATAACTCAACGCCCCGTATCTCCACGCACTGTAACGTCACGTGCTGTAATTCCACGCACCATAATTTCGTAGATCAAACGTAGACCTCCACATATCAAATCGTCAGTAAATTACCAAAGAGAATAGTGGACTAATTATTTGCAATAGTCAGTTATTTCGAAAATATTACGTTAACTGCATTTTCGTCGAATTTCATTATGCGCTGACAATTACCTGATCTTTGTATCGAAAGTCTGGAAGGAACCCGCGAACTTTCAACGAAATCAGAATCTCTGATTCGCGGAAGTTTGCCCGTTAGCAGATTGAAGTTGAAGTAATTACGTGAAAGTTTGGACGACGAGACAGCTGGCTGTACTCGCGGTTTTCTTCTATCCGTTGGATCGTAAAACGACCAACCAACCGGCCAGACGACATTAATCCCTTGCAGGACGACGATTTTCCATTCGAACGAGCTTCGTTCATCAGACTTCGGTTCACACGGATGATTCCGTGCCGAGGCAAGAAAATGATGTTGAAATGAATAATGAAACGGACCGGTTGCTTGGCAACTTGACCGTACGAAAAATTCCATCGGCAACGTCCCTGTAGCTGGCACGCGTGCCACTCTTCTTGGCTCGAAGTTTGGTCCTCCTTAAATAAAGGAACTCTCTGGCGTGCTTCGCATAACGGGTCATCCGCTGCATGCATAACACGATAAATAACTTCAGGCCCAGTTTGTCAACACGTCTGGTGCGCTGAAGCATGTGTGGATGCACGATTTACGTACTCGAACATGATATTTCTCTCGAAATTAGAAGATTATTAAAGATATTTGCGATGGTAATAATATTGAAACGCAGAATGACCAAGTTTTCCAGATATTCGCAAGTAATCACAGGTGACGTAACGAACGATGCACGTGTGAATCCTTTATGTTCCCAGAGCGACGCCTTTAATTGCACTCAATCGCAGCAGCTGTAACTGCAGCAATCGAGGAGTTTAATTTCAACTGGAACTCCAGATCGATCCGCTTTCGTTGAAGTCGAAATAATTGGTATTAAAGTATTTGATGCTCGTCTATTCGAAGATGGAAGTTTGTTTCAGGAAGATCGTAGAAGAGAAAGCTATCAAAAATGCTCTTCACCGTGATGGATTGTGATGAAAGAAATAACAGGCTACATGGAACACGATATTTCCACAACACGAATTTATGAGTACTATCATGAAGGTTTAGAAGGAAGTTAGGAACCATAGGAATTCTCTGAAATATTCATGAAACTCCTATGGACCATCAGACTGTCGGACAATTCAAAAATAGACTTACGTGATCTGCGGAGAACCCACATGTCTAACCTTGACATTCCCCTCACACGTATTCCGTAGCAAAAAGAACTTTAATCAGCTGCAAATATATCCCGCATGCCCAATTTCCTAACCACACGACTATCAGATGCCCATCAGCGGCGTCGTTTACCGGTTCATAACTCAGCGAACGGCGAGTCGTATCTCGTAATAAGGAAGTTAATATCTGCCATGAAGGTGCCCTAGGGAAATGAGCGCGTTACGGCTTTGCGAAGGTACGAGGGATGAAAAAAAAATCGACGAGCGGCGGAATGGGGAGCACGCGAGATTGCAATTTAATCAATCTGCGCCCGAGGTTGTGTACACGGGTCGACAACGACCGCCATCCGATCGAGTGGTTCCATGAGAACGGCTGCAAAGTTGTCAAAGAAGACGACGCTCTCTACGCTCGTCGATTAGCGTGCTCGGAGTATCGATCGTCGAGCTACATTCAGCCCAGACTGTCTCCGATATCAACGCGTTCGCGCGTACAGCCACGCGACATATCTGGTACATTAATTGCCAGAAGAGAATCTTGTACGCGTTCAAAGCTTTGAAATGTCTGCGAGTCGAAGGCTTCGTTCGCGAAACGAAATAGTCGATTGTCTTTGACTGGGAACGGTGCACGCGTCGCTCTGAAGCCTGGCGTAAACACGAAGCCGTAATTACGAAGCAAACACCGGAGTAGCGTCGGAATTATTCCGCCAGTTTCGAAACGGCCGCTGATAAAAGAGAAGCCCTACCAACAAAAGACGACGTTCCTTTTTCAATCTTACGCTATGATGCTCCGCAGCATTAATCCCGTTGAGGAACCGACTGAATTTCGAGATTTAATTAAGCCTTTGCATCGGGGACCAACTAGAGGTTCTTTGTTCTTCAAAATAGGATATCGCAAACTTGAGTCACTGATTAATTAAACTTCTGTCAGCATTACAGACAAATTTACCTACAATGACTGATTATGTTCTCCATTAGCTGGGCTCAAGTATTAATTACTATTTATCTGCTTAAACGAAGAATTGATTTTAAAGTGTCTGGACTTTGATGCATATAGGTATTTTAACATAAGCACACGCTCCAAAATAAGCGAATGTTTCCGCTTAGTCGGTTCAGACTGCTCTAAAATATTAGCAAGTTTCCGTCTCGGAACCTTAGCCACAGGCTTCGAAATTTAGCAAGTCTCTGTCTTATCGGTTCAGACCTCCGGTCTAGAATATTAGCAAGTCTCCGTCTCGTCGGTAAGACGCACTCTCTAAATTATTAACAAGTCGCCGTCTAGTCTGTTCGTCTGTTAAACGATAATCACGGTTCGTATCGTTACACACTGTAATTCTCCACACTGTAGCTCTATGCATCATTATTCCATGCGCTATAATTCCATGCGCCGTACTTTCATGTACAGTTATAACTACGTACCGTAATTCCACGCGTTGTATTTCCACGTGACGTAATTCCACGCGCTGTAGTTCTATGTGACATAATTCTACGCGTTGAAATTCCGTGTACCGTAACTACCACGTGTCATAATTACACGCTCCATAATTACCACGCGCATTAACCCCATGCGCCGCAATTCCACGCGCTATAACTCCCCGCGCCGTACTTTTACGCGTCATAACTCAACGCGTCATAGTTCCACGCATCGTAATTTCACTGGAAAATAATTCTCGGGTAGAAAAATGACGGTAGGTATCACGGTAGAGGAAAAGATAAGCAGAGTCGTGTTCGACAAGTGCTCTCAGACGATAGATGAGACGTTTCACGGAGTGTTTGCGAGCAAAGTAGCGTTAACTTTATTCGATAAACGAATGGGGATGGTAAAACGTGCAACTGGGCCGGCGCTTGCGGCACTCGCGTCGAACTTGGTAATTATGAAAGTTTCCAGCGTGGAATTCTTGGCGAGGAAGCTTGAATCTTGAATTACTTCCGAGCACGATGATGTTATCTTCCGCATTGCTGTCGGGTGATCAATTATTTACATGTTCTCGATCCCTTATCCTCCTTCCACGTTGAAACAGCAACTAATTGCAACTTTCTTTTTCCTTGCTGGATTATTGAACGGTTATACCGGAAGTTTGTACTTCGATGAAAATTCGAAGGACTTCAGATTTATAAGTTCTTTTTCTAAAGCGTTCGATTTCTCTCCTTCGCTCTGATTCGTTTTCTCAAACTTCCGCTCATAATTCTGTTCTAACATTTCTTTTTAATCTTAGTTGCGACGTTCTGCGGTCTCTGTGAATCAATCGACAGACGTTTCACGTGCAATTTCCTAATCTCCCCACGAAATTTCAGCGCGCCAGCTGCTTCGGAAAGATTCCCATATTCCGACGAACATTCCTTCGGTAAAAAATTTCATCTTTTCCTTTCGTCGAGATTTCTTGCCGATCTCAACCAGTTTCGAGGTTTTGTAACGTGAAGGTAGTTAGTCCCGGAATGTTCAGAAATTTCTAAGTAACCGTGTTTTCGGCATAGTTGGGATAGCAGTGGTCGGATATTTAATCAGCGATATCGTCAAGTCGTCAAGCACTAGAAACTTGATATCGCGAAAACTTTCCGAGAATTCTCTGAATTTCCAACGTAAATGAAGTTCGTCGAACAAATTAAGGACACTAAACCCAAGAATCATAATCAAAGAACATAATCGTACAAAATGTGCGCATAAAACGTTCGTGAAAGAAACATTTGCAAGGTGTGTTTCTTAAAACGTTCACCATAAAGAATCAGGCCGATGGTACAATAAAGTTCCAGATTCTCAGGAAGGAGAAACCTGTACTATGTTATCTGGAACCCCTCTGTAATGTCGTAAAAAAAGGGAGAAAAAGAGGAAAGGTGTTCGCAACGATTACCTTCGTACACCCTTTGCAGGAAATAACAACGAGATAATATCGTGGGAGTGGTCGATGCTACCAGTCGATACTTCACCCTCGTTATTTTTATGCGACGACGCTTTACGAAACGTTTTCCAACCCCTTCCTCTCTCGTTCACGGTGCGAAGGCACAACCCCTATAAAGGAACAACGCAGAACCGATCACCCATTCATTTCCGAACATGCTCGCGAGTCACGTACCGAGGCTCGTCGACAAAGCTATATATCGATTAGAACACGGTTCATAAGTCCCTATCACCGGAAGGGTTAGTAATATCAATACAGAAGGTTAGGTCAGTGTACTTCTTACGAGTGCGAAACGAACTTCATGGTGATTGAGAAGGCAATTCGTGGGAGTTAACGTGCGTTGTATCGTCACGCTGTGTAATTCAACGCGTCGTAATTCCACGTCCTGCAATTTCACGCATCGGAAATCCACGCGCTGTGATTACTACGCGCCGTTATTCCACGCACCGTAATTCCACGCGCTGTGATTACTACGCGCCGTAATTCCACGCACCGTAATTCCACGCGCTGTGATTACTACGCGTTGTAATTGCACGTGCCTTAATTCCACGCACTGTGATTACTACGCGTCGTAATTCCACGCTCCGTAATCTCACGTGCCCCAGTTCCACGCGTTCCAATATTACACCCAGTGATTACAATGCATCGTAATTCCACACTTCATACATCTACGCGCTCAGAATTGCTCCGTAACGCAGTTCCACGCGTCGTAATTCCACGCGCCCTAATTCCACACGTCGTAATTCCGCGCATTGTGATCACAAGGGACCGTAATTCCACGTTGTATGATTCCGTGTTACGTGTCAAACAACGATAAGCGTGCTCCGGCGAACGGAATTATGGCGTTCCTGATCAGTAGAATAGTCCACGAGCTGTCAGACACGCGCGAACGCGTGCGACGTAGCAGTAGAATGAGTTATATGGGACCAATCTCCTTTCACGGTGATCCGAGCATGGTACCCATAAACCATTCGCGTTATTCCGCTGGGGTCGCGTCAGATAATGCAGCCACTAGGATAACGCTGATTCAAACCCACGATCTGTCAATCGATCAATGTTAAATAATCAGACTACAACAGGTTACTTGTATTTCGGACATGATCTACTTGTAACTTGCATGCTCTTTCATAACAGATACATTCGCGAATAAGCTACATTCCTAATAAGCCTAATTCATCAACTTTTTCATGTACGAACAGACGAATTAATGAAGACACAAAAACATGGAAACAGGAATATCACGTTTTGAAAGAAGTAACGAAGGTTAAGAAAAGGCGAAAGGAAATCTCGAAAGGAGAAGGTAAACGTTCTCAAAGGGCACTTTTTAAAGTGTGCATAAAAATATGCATAAAAGCGAGTAAAATTTTTTTAGGTGAATCTTTTGCGCATTGCAGTAAATTTCAGTTGCAGCCGAATTGTTTGCCCGGGCAAATATTGCGAAACGTAAACAGCGCAAGGCAACAAAATATCGCAGAATAAATACTTGATTCGGTAAAACAGATACTCTAAGTAAATATTATGTCGCCAGATTATGGGAGCGATGTTCGCGGATGATAACATTGATCGATATTCCATTATTTGAACATTTCGCGCAAACTTTTGATCGAATTTCTGACCTCAAATGACATCTATATTTCGTGCAGCGAGATTCAGCGAGCAAACGGCACAGTTATTGACAGACTAATAAGATGTAAGCGGTCCAAGGTCTAAAGTCACGAATACCGTGCCATTCACGACCACTCAGATGCATATGCGCAAATCGTTTCGCGACTGAACGAGCACCGGCGAAAAGAACATATCGATCAGAATGCATCGATAATAGACAGGGGTATGCGGGTCAAATTTTCCATTTGACTAATTATCTGGGCGAGGAACTTCTCTAAGGCAATCATCTGACCCCATAACACACTTACGCTTTCTACAAAATTGCCTCTACACGCTTACTTTTGTTATTCGCAGAAAAAGTCGAAGGGAATTGTACGATTATTTCCCCGAAGCACTCTCTTCCCGTATCAGAAATAAAAATGCTAATTTATAGCCACTGAGTGCCATCTTACTCCACCCCTTGCTCCAAAATGAACCCCTAACACACAGTGCAGAACATGGACCAAAGTAGTTCGAAGCAATGGTTTAGAATTAAACGTTCTCTCGGTTCAGACAACGTTCTCTTAAAAGGCAGCTACAAAAATGTCAAAGCAGAAAAGTCGGCAGAAAAATAAGAGGAACACGCGAAAGGGGATGGCACGGTCAACAGAAGAAGGTTAATTTCGTGGCAGGGTGCGAACCGTGTCGCGACGCGAATACTCTTTCGTCCACAATTTTTTTTCCAACGCGTCGCGCGACCGACATGCACCGACGCCCTCCACCCTCGCGTTACTGCCAGCGTAGGGACGCGAGGAGAGGCCGGTAACAAGCGTAAGTCCCGGTATACACAATATACGTGTTTGCAAATGGAGCGAGCAACGTACCGCGGGGGAAATATTATTGAAAAAATCTTCCGACCTAGATAACCGATGTGCACATGCGTCGATGGACATCCGTGCACTCGCGAGCCCTGCGGAACACGGATTTTTGGTTCGTTAAAAGTCGTCATTTTTGGTACTAAAACATATTCCAGTAAAATGGAGGACTGGTCGATACCTGGTAGTCTTACAATTACATTCGATTTTGGGAGATGAGTTCTGCAAATTTTGTTCTCGTATCAAAATTTGTATTTTGAATGACCTCTTTGCAAATTCACAGATTCTCAAGGTTTAACTTCCCGAATTTCCTCAAACTTCAAATCCACAAGTTGCGAGAGAGATTGTGGTTCCAATCGCAGGCCCCGAGGATTTGAAAATTAAATCACCGCCGTCAATTTTCACATGAGCCAACTAACTCAGACCGGCGCCACGACGTTCCAACCGGTCGGGTACAACATCGATACTCAAAGGAGACGTTGGCACGCAACCCTCCGCCGAATTTCATTACCGTTTCCTAGCAGCGAACGTTTGTTTCCCGTTGTTGACGTCTCCATCGTGGAAGACGCCATCAACCGGTCGATATCGATACGCGTTTAATCTCCGGTGATAGATATTCGATTTGTGTCTAACAAATTTCCAAGTAATTTCATTAGACTAGACTGTTGTGTCGAATTTCCAGATGTTGCTGAACGTTTTTGAAGCTCTCGAGCAGTTTGAAACCCTCACTTTAGAAGGGGACATTTTCGAAGGGGTTACTGTTAAGTAAATGAAAGTGTCTGTTTGTGCAATCATATCATGAAGTGATGATTATGATATTGTTTCCATATAAGTAACATGGAATGCTTACTTCTAACAAAGATATCTAAAAGGTCTCTCCACCCAGAATAAATATATGATTTGTGCAATAAGTAAAAATTATGTTCATATTTGCCAGCAAACTCCCACTAATAAAAGACAGTCATTTGAGCGCAGACAAAGCTTTCGAGTGCCCTCAGAAGTTCAGAAAGTTCCTAACAACGAATGATGCTCGAACGTTGACTCACCCTGTACCGTAGTTTTTGTTTAAAAAAAGGAAAGCATAAAACGTTTGCCGATGTTGTACATAGTCGAGTGAGATTGTCGATGAAAATTGTCGTGGCGGGGACAATTTTCTCATCGTTCGCGAACAGAAACAATGAGATCCGTCGAACAAGTACGCTCGTTAAGCCGCGGTTAAATTCCACGCTTCCTTGCTTTTTTTTCCCCCTGCCGGTGGCCAGACACGCTCGTCGAGTTTTTCTCGTGGCCACGGGTGCAAACCAACCAACTATAAATATTCAAGCCGTTCGAAGCTCGAACATACGACCCCTTTCCTGTCGGATCGCAAACTTTTGCCCTCGCGACGCATCCACGCGTTACTCGGGACGTATGTGACCCTCGCGAGCCAAGATGGCAAAACTGCCCTTCGACTGTGGACGGAATTGATGGAGTTATAGAGAAGGGGAATACCGGAACCAGATGAAACGAATGCTCGTAAATATTCATGGAAGTATGCTTTATTGGCCCGTATTTCGAGCCGCTGGTTTTACCGCCTGCAATTGCTGCAAAATGGATGAATATAAACGCTGGGGAAATGAGATTAAGGTTTCTGTGGTACTACGGTGACCGAGACAACGTAAAATATTATTTGATACGATTCGAGTTGTATTACCGTATTTTATACGTTTATCTTGGGAGGCTAGCAATCATTGTTAATTTAACTCCTTGTTCTACAATTTTCTTCTGCGTCACACCTGTGCGTCATGAGTGCGTCATGATATTGTGGAACGAGCCTCTTATTAATCGCACTTGACTATTTCTGAGTTGTATCAATCTTACACCTGATTTGGTACTGAAAATTGTAGATCATCTCAAGACTGTGAACTTGAAGATTAATAATTTAATGAGATACATTAAAATTTTGTGAAACGTGTTTGTAAAATGAGTATGGAACAATTATAAGAGAGGTGTAAGCTTTCAGTTGTGAAATTGATTATTCGATAATAATGACCCAAAGGTTTGAGATATTGCAAATCTGTGTAATCCGGAGTGTTTGATCTGAATGTATAATCAATTAGCAAACTTTATGAATACAAAGCTCGATTTAAGGTAGCACGGTCGTTCAGCGAGAAATTGGAAAATCTTGAAAGCGATAAGCGTACTTTCACCCCCCCTATCGAAAGGCTTCGCAGTCGCATAATTTCCCACCCTTCGAGTTGCCAAAAAATCGATAATCCGATAGGTTGTCGCAATATTTCAGGAGTACCGTTTCCCTCCTCCAGGAAGTCAATAAACCCTGGCGATCGCGTCTCGCGCCATTTCGAATGGACGTATAAAATCTCGCTGGAACTTTGCTACATAAAAATCAGAGGTCTGACCGAACGTCTGGTACTTTCTCGAACCGTTTCCGATCGAAAAGCAAACCGGACCATATCTTCTTCTTCTAGAGATCTTCGTTTCTATATTAGAATATCGATTTTCATAATTCCGAGCTTCTTGACAGGGATTTGATAAACGTGATTAGATTGGACGCCGTTCAATTCGACACCGTACGATTCGACGAGATTCAATTCGACGCGACAGATTCAATTCGACGCGATAAAATTTAACTCGACGTAACAGAATTCGAGGCAATGAAATTTCGACGAGATAGAATTCGGCGAGATTCAAAATTTACTCTTCTATACTTCTGTATATTCCTATGTTTCCAGATCTTTATGTCCCCGTACATATATCTCTCTAAATTCTGATTCGAAATCTCCGCATTCCCCACATTCCTTTATTATATTGCTATGTCCAAATACCTGCAACGTTATAGTCCCAGATTCTGGGGTCACAGAATCCTCGGATTCTCACCCTGCATCTTCACATCCTCAGATTCGAGTTCTCAATTTCTAATTGCGAATATAATTTTGATCCGTTGTGAGTCACGAGTGTGACACGATAAGGATTAACAAATGTTAACTATATTTTTGGTGACGCACGTTCTTAGCTCGCACTGTATCGATGTCGAATGATGTAACGAATGTTGGACGTCAGAACGCGTCTCTAAAAATCAAAATCCATCGCGATCATATCTGGGTCAATGGGCGCGACGCTCGTGCATACGCAATGGGTACCGCGCAGAAGTATCGGCATCGAACGATACTGACAGGTGCAGCGTACCTTCGTCGATCGCCCGAACAGAATTTATGAATCGAATTCCAGGGTGGGGGCAAAAGTGAGGTTGGAAGGCGATTAACCCTTGACCCGAACCTACATTACCGTGCCACGATCATGCAAATCGCGTTCCGAGAGAATTGTGTCCTCCACGACGAATTCTCTCCTTGATCCTATTTACGTTTGCGCTGAAATCGACTTAGCTCCACTTCGCTTTCAAATGAAACGGAAAAACGGAATTGAACTCACGGTGCATGCGAACAAAATTGTAATATTTTTCATTTTTTGTGCCGTCAAAATGATGTTGCAAAGATAGGTTTGATAAAAGAAGCGAGTAAGAAAGTTTGCATGAATACCTAACACATCTGACGTGGAATCGGAATTTTCTCAAACAACGTATCAAATGTAACACTACATTTCGTTTAACAACACGGAAAAGCACTTCGTGCCAAAAACTCTCAATCACAGCCTCGGCGGGTATTAGCAAAAAGCAGGTGGAAAGCTTGGTAAATCAAACAACCCTCGTGCCCATTTCTCTCGACCTTTCCCGAAGGGTTCCTTAAACCCTTTCCAAGGTCGTTAAAAGCGATAATTGTCGAGTATCGAGCGAGAGTGGCGTCGCGGGAACAAAGGAGAGAATCAAACGTTTCGACGCTCGATTCTTTCTTCTTTTTCGCGTCGACTAGCTATTAAGTTTTTGCCGTTGGCTGAACCGAGTTTGAACAAGAAATTTTTGCAAAATCCCTCTGATTTGGACCCCGGTTCGACGAACAACCAACCGCTGACGGATCGATAGACCGTGTTGGTTCGTGCTCGTGAAACGTTTCGCAGTTCGCAACAGGCGAAAGTCCGCTGGAAATATAGCGCTCGACAAGCTGGCAAATTTTTTAATCGTTCGTTTATTTATCGTGAAACTTTGCGACAGCGGTTTGCGTTCGACGTCGTCAGTTTCAAACCGGTTGCTCGTTTTTATTTTATTTTTTTATTGTTTCACTGACGCCTGAGGTACCGTGAAATTGACGTTTCTATACCTTCTATTAATTCGAGTTGCATGGCAATATAAGGCCTTTAGATGCGACGAATATATACAGGTACATGTGGTGATATATGAATCAAACGTTATAACATGAAACAAACCTCTGGCCATTTATCATAGTTATATAACCTTAATACCTTACATATAACCTCAAAATATTCCTTTCGGGTGTTTCGCAACGATTTCCTGCGACTTCCTCTCGAGATTCGATCGATACAGTTTCACAGAGGAACAAAGGCAAAAATTAAGGAGAGATCTTGAGAAGATGGATTCACGCGATTCATCCCGCGAAATTGTCTACGCGAGAATCATAGGAGGAAAAGGGGTTGCGAAGAAAGAGCCACAAGAGAATATTAAACGAGACAATCGATTCCGATAGCGAGCCGAATAAATCCCAGACGGGAGGGTTACTTTGGTCGCCTAATTTCAATGCATCATGATGAGCACCTCGTCGATTGGGAGAGCACGGTAATTCGATAGAATATTACTTGGGGAAAGTTGTAGCTGGGACGTCGCGACCGTGGATCAAATCCAATATTCGAGATGACTTTTACGACTGAAAAGTTTCCTCGTATTAATTCGCCGCTGAAGTTTTTCAAACTGCGCCTCGAATCTTGGTCCTACTCGTACGATTAATATTTGTTTTTGTTATTTACATCACTATTTTGATGGAGCTCTCAATTTACCAGCTTTTTGTATGTTACATTAAATCACATTTAATTTTGAGGCGTCAATTTAATCATATTACAGCTATGGGACATATTCAGAAATTTTATATATTGCATACAATAATTCTGATATCGCATGACACTCAATAATTTTGTTCGTAATAAACTTTAATACGAGTACGTGATATTTCTCGAAAACGTAGAACGTAACATAGTAGTACGAGGATCTCCAGGTTCAAGTCAGGTCTAAGCAAGGGGTTGTCTGAGGTTATACGAGGATTAGATTCAGATTAAATTTAAATTAGGTTTGGTTTAGATTCGATACGCGGATAGGGGTTGCGTTAGGTTTAGTTATAATCAATGTCCGGAATTCAATTTTAGATTCATCCTTAACTCAATCATGTGTCTCAAATTCCTTTGTTTTCCTTCGATTTCGTGCACGGAGGAATTGTATCACGAAAGCGACAGAAATCTGACACATTCGAAATAATGGTCCAACCATAAATAAGGATGCTCAAAAAATGTATGTATCTTCAGAAACGGCGACGTTCGAATAAACAGAAACTTCCATGTCTACTTTCCAATTTATCATGGCAAGACACATGTCGATATATCGTTGAAATTAATAGTGACAGGTAGCAGTCACTTTCATGATTGAAATTGACAAACAACCTGCCCTGGTTGGCTCTTGAAAACCAAACAGGTTTTTTCAAACGACGTGTTCGTAATGTTAAAAATAATTTTATGTACTTTTACAAATTGTGTACAAAATATTTTGGTAACATTGCAGCTTCGCCAGAAATTAAATTTATATGCTGTCAGTAGAGTTTGGCCTGAGGTGAACCTATGTATACTGCCATTTGATTAATTGTTTGCAATGATGTAATCTACTTCGAAGGGTAATATTCGAAGAGTATTCTCTTTAGAACATATACGTTTCCGAAGATCAGATCCATACGTAACCATCAATATTATTGATCTAAGTTGAACTAATTTGTATTCGTAAAAATTATACAGCTTGACGATGCTACTTCGTCCACAGCGAGAACATGTATTACGTACCGAAGCAACCGGGTTAGAAAGAGGCAGAGTGGTAGTTTTTCCATTATAATTTCTGTAGGAGCATCTCTGCGAAGTCAGCGTCTTTGCTCAGTCACGGGTCAGAGTCTCGGCGGAACAGCGGAAATAACCAGCCGGAAGCAACCAGGTCGCTAAACAGCGCGGCGGCAGTCCGCTAGCCAGGCTTGTTACGCCAACTTCCGGCATTATCTAAATTACTTTATACTCGACCGCGCAGAAATTACGGGTTGCTCGAGCAGATACCGCGTCGGAGTTCCGGCGTTAGCGGAGATTCCTGGATGAAATCGTAGCCGCCAGAAACGATAAAGACGTCTCGTTCGAAAGCTCGTCTTAGCTACGTTTTAAGCATCAGTTATCAAGCCCGTTCGCGAGATAACGTTAGCCTACATTTGAAAGCCCCCCTACGGCTCTTCGTGGAATAATTAAAACGACTTTAGGATACCGGGCTAACCGTCCCTTAATTAACACGCATTATTCGAACTTAGCTGCAGGATGTTCACTTTATTGTTCGGTCCGATCCCCGTGGTATCCGACACCGACAATTTCCGACGTGCTTCGTTAATTGGTCGGACCAATTAACGTCCCTTGGTGATTACTGTCTTGGATCATGTCGATAGTCGTGAATTGGGTTGAGCCGGAAATCGAATGTGGCTTAGCTATAGCTTTGGGCGATGTGCTTTGATCATCTGATTTCCGAATCTTCTTATGCTCACAACGCGAATTGGTGCATTCATGCAACATTCACGTTATGTTTACAAGATTCTTCTGGAAGTTACAAGTGGACTATG
The DNA here is from genome assembly GCA_945859595.2 of Megachile willughbiella. Lineage (NCBI taxonomy): Eukaryota > Metazoa > Arthropoda > Insecta > Hymenoptera > Megachilidae > Megachile > Megachile willughbiella. Next base: position 11,003,057 of record OX243807.1, read on the forward strand.
ACGATAATTATATCACTATTTCAACTATCATTTTTAGCAAGGAACATCCTTTCGTTATTGTAATTGCATCAATTTGGAGATCTATATATTTGTAAGCTACGGATTAAACTATAATTCATGATTGCTGTAATTTTCCAACTGTAACGCAGTTGCCTCAAATAATATTGTAACAACTAATCACCAACAGATTTCGAAAACTGTTCCAGCAATTTTGAAAGCGGAATACCGGCGCAAAGAAACGAGCACATACCATGATTCACCCCGTGGTTACAATTTTCCGATACATTGGACACGTTTCGAGCCACGTGCGACCCAAAAACCGTAATTTTCTGGCTTTCGAAAAATTGCACGACCAATCGAGAGCGAACGGGTGAAAGAAACAAACGGGACGATCGAGGCCTCAGAACGAGGACGAATAAAAAGTGGAATGAGCTGGGATGAAAGATGGGCGAGAAGAGGCTGGCAGCAGTCAAAGGGGGTGAGAGTAAGGTAATATCACAGTCGACTAGCACGGGTCGAGTCGGCATACTAAGCGGGCAGGAGTGATTTTTAAAACAGAGGACGGGCACGCCCGCGAGAATCTTAAATAAGCGTCGCGACTGGAAAGCCCTGCTGCAGAGACGGTTGAAAAGAAATCGTGAAGCCATCGTTGAATATTCCAGCGAAGAGTGACAGGCCGAGAAATTGGGAAATTGAACCGCCACACCCTCCACCGAATGGTTTCGCGGGATACTGCGTCCTTCTCTGCTTTCGCTACAATTCTATGCTGCTCCGATGACGATTCCGCTCGTATTACTTTCCCGAGTACGTTGCACGGTTCAATACCTCTCTTCTACCTCCGGAGGATTACTAGAAATGATTTGAGAAACGCTGTGTGGTTTCCGAATCGAAATTCTTTGATCAGCTCTCACAAGAGAGCTGCATCTGGATCAGACACTTAGGCATTTTGATTCAAAGTCTATAATAATCAAGTCGTTTTAAAAATTAAACTAACTGATGATATCATAAAGTGCCTGCTACTTTAAACCATTTTCAATTTTTTTATAATGAGTGCAATAGACACCAAAGGTACTTTGTTCAACTTACAAACGTACTGCATTTGTTCAGTTGCATACATATGCTCATAAAGGTAGTTTAAATCAAAACTTCCATGCTAATTACTGTAATTTCCCTCGTTAACGTATGAAAGTGTATTTATGTCTAGTTAAATCTTCGAATAATTTGATAATAAAGCCTGTAGGCAATAGAAGCTGAGATATGTTTAAGGTTTAAAGGATTTCTCCGCGATTCAGCTCTTTGGAACGAAATTCAAACAGCCACCGCGCTACATTTACTCTGCTTTCCTTTAAATAGTTTGCCGATGCCATCGAGCTATGTACCGGCATTTTAAATGGTAATGCGAAACTACAGGGGAAAAGCGACAGAGGCGACGAAACGATCGTTGATACAAAACGCGGAAAAATGCGGGGAAAATGCATGTTCGGTAAAGTTAGATTGAAAAATGGTGTATCTGGAAAAGTATGAAAAATTCCGTGTATGAGATAGTCGCTACTCGGTTTACGAGTTGGAAAAAATCATTTTATGCTGGACGTTAATATTTTATCATTTTGTAGGGAACACTTGCGTTTTGCTTAAATTGCCTATTTACTGGGGAAAATTGAACTACGCATTCTGATAGAATGATGACGGAACAATTTGAGGATAAAATACCTATTCAATATTAATTGCAAATTATAATAAAAAACGATAATTTCTGAAACATTTAAAGTTGTCTGAAAAAAATTTTAACGCAATATTTGGAGGATTTGAAACACGAGACGTAGATAATGATCCCTGATTCGCAATACCTCATTTTTGCAAAAAGAAGTCGATTATCGTCGATTCACGAACTCCATCAAGAGAAATCTATCGACAATCGCAATCATCGTCGCTGGGCGACTTGAAAATTCTTTCCGAGCTTTTCGATTCTCTCCGAGCCACGTCCGACCAATTTTTCCTCAAAGACCGTAGAGTTCCAGACGAGTTTCCGATCCCTGACTCGCTCCCTTCGTCTACCTTTCATCTATTCACGTGCCTCACCCCCCGGCCGACACCTACGTTCGAGCCAAGTTTTGAATTTTCATACAGTCCTGAGAACTCATTGTTTCGTCTTGATGAAGTTTCGTCCTACAACGTTGGAGAAATTGAAAAGTTCGCCTCGAATTTTTCGCGAATCCGCCTGCGGGATTGCTACCTTCCCAAACAGACAGGTATTCAGAACTTTTATACCTTCGCTATGTAAACTTTAATTAAATTCTTTCTTCCTGCCGGCACAAATAAACGAAACTGTCGATTGCAGCACGAAATGTAAGTCTCGAATAAATTAAAATTATCTAACTTTCTTAATATTACATTAAGGAACCTCCTGTTCGTTACTTCTTACTCCATATAATTGCTAGTAAGAATTCAAATAATTAATTTTGGTAAATGTACCACGGTACTGTAATAGTCTTTGCTTAAGACTAGTAGCCGAGTATCGACTAACACGACATACTTAATTCATAATTCGATACTCCATCACGGAGCAACAGTCTGATACGAAAACAGGATATAACGTAGACATCCTTGAATGTATCAGAGTAGCTATCGTGCTGTGCACACGTCATCGAAGAACTCAGACACCGGAAGACGGAACATCAAGGCGACGTGTAACCGCGGAACACCGTCGAACGTTACTAATAATCGATGAGCGCGTATCATCGAGCATCGTAATTAAAAAGACCAACGAGGGGCGGTGTCAGACATCGAAGAACTCGAAGAGCTAAGGAATAAAAATATACCAGCTCGCAGCAAAGTATAAACGTTAAACCTTGTCAAGTCCAGTTTCGTTTTCTCTCGGTTCTTCGCGAGGGTAACTTTTTTAAAAAGTGTCTCTAATCGAATCGAGTCACCCCGTTCACGAGAAACTTCATTCGCCTCGTTGTCATCGATTAGCTCCTTTTATTTCAACGCACACTTGCCTCGCGGTGGAATTATCGGGGAACGTCATAACTACGGATAAGTGACATAATTAAAGGCACGCGATACCTTCGTGGCTGGGGAAACTTTCCGAATCGACGATTCTGTAATAATTAACTTGGGACTTATCGATGACCCATTCTTAGCTTATTCACTTCGCAATAATTTAGATTTCGAAATAGGGACTTGGAGATTTAAATGTGCTGATCCGATACGTGAAAATTTAGGTATTTGGAAAGTTGGAAGTTCGAGAAGGGAAGATTAGGACGTAGAAGTTGTGGAATCGAGAAATTTGGGAACTTGGAAACATTAGAATTTCGAGGAAAATGGGTGCAAAAATGAATCCTGAAAGCAAGCAATTTTGTCTCCGACGCGTAAAACATTGTCGCTGAAGCTTAAAATAGCAGCAGCAAAATGGGAAGTGGTTCTATTCAGAGTGCATTCTTTGCGTCAGCAATGGACGTCCTTTGACTTTTGCAAGTAATTCTACAGCAGACCGCCTACGTTTTCTATAGAAAGTGTTATGCACGTGCCATCCGGGTAAGTTCAAAGGATGCATAAAACGTAAGTTACATCGATGATCCACGCTTCCTCATCGTTCATCCACCGCGTTGGCACTTCCGATCAATTTCTGGACGAATTACGTACGAAGAAGATGAACTGCAAGTTCGGCATTCAGGATAATCAAGTTTTCGAGCAAAGAGGGGAGAATTTAAAGGAGGATCCGCATGTCCGCTTCCGGTCTGACTGGCCCGCGACAGACAAGCAGGAAACTGTTTTTAGCCACGTTTCGACTTTCGTCCGGGCACGTAATGTCCTGGATACATCGTCGTATTCTGGCCAGCTGTCCTATCAGCTTCGACCGTCACGCGTCAGGAATTGCAAATTAGATTCGAGCGATTTACTCCTGCGAGGGGGACCCGGAGATACAGAATCTGAGGAAGCTGGATGTCGCGTGTTTGGCACCTGTATCCGCGTTAAATTCCGTGGATTCTACGATTGCGAACAGCTAACATTTCTACTTGGCTGAAGAGGAAATTTTACTTCCCTCCAAATTCTTTCGTTAGTCAACGAAAAGATCGAAGAAAACTAGAACGTTGTTTAGCAAGTAGGAGGGCTTGCGAATTTGAATTTCTGTTTAGTAAACTTTAGGACGTTATGCGGATTCCTGATTATCCGAAGATTTCTAAGATTTAATTGAAGATCCCCATCTTTTATGTATTAAAGTGACCCGGTGCCATATAACGAGACCACCCATATTGAGATGGAAAATGTCAGTTAACTGGGAGATACTTAAATGCACATAGCAGAGGTGTTTCGTACGATCTGTTCTGTTTTATGGGAATTCGTACAAGAGTTACTGCAAGGTCGAATATCACTTCAATCTTCGAATGACTGAACAGCGATCCTTGCTGTTTATTTGCTATCGGTCAGAAACGGGAAAGTGGCGAAGGGTAGACCAAACGGCGGTCAAATTGCAGCCATTACTTCGATTGCAGTCGATTCGGATGTTTCGCTATTTCTGGAGAAAGCAGGCAAAACGAAAGAATCTAACCACATTCCTGGCTGAAGGATTTCGAGAAAGTTTTCCGAATATTCATGTTCAACTACTCAACAATCCAAGAAATAACTCCAGTTTTCCACATTCGTCGCTTCGTTTCGATATTATATTTAAAAAACTATCAACTCGTCAATTTTCCATGAAATCAAAAATTCAATTTTACAAAGGACCTCAGGAGGGATCGAAATTTCGCAAAGATAGACAGATACGATATTCATTCATTTTTAAAATTATTTTACTTTACTAGATAGAGAATGAAACAGAGTTTCACTAAAATGCAAGAACGATTCCAGTAAGTGTTACAAAGTAATTTTGGTTCTGATCCTGGACAAAGGGAACCCAACACCGGAAGTAGCATATTTTCCACGGTTATCGCAGACGAATTTCATGAAAATCTGCTCGCCTCTTTTAACGAACCGCCGCGAAACGTGAAGCGGCGACATTTTGCACCTAATTTCCCTGAGGCAATCACGATTCTCGTTAACTTTTTTCGTCAAAGGAAAACCCAGCGTAGGAAGCGCGACGGAATGAAACGCAAATACCAAAAAGATTCGCGTCAAACATTAGAAACGTCGCTTCTTACGTTAAAAAGGGGTTTCTTGCGACCGTGCTTGAACATCCGTCGCTGAGAATACTATAATCTTACTCGGTGCAAAAGGTTCGTTTACGTTCTCGACGGAAATTAACTCTTTCTTTGAACGTGTAGTCCTCGCCGACCTAGAATCCTTTAACCTCGTAGGACTCAATCAGAACCACCCCTTGATGATGATGAAGCTACCGCTTTTATTTCCTGTCCGCCCGAGGTATTCGCCTCTCTTTCTTCATCGATCGCTGCGTCAACACGCTGTGAAACTATAAACGAGTCTACCGTGAAATTCTTGCTGGGAAGATTGATCGAATGCCTGACCTACGCACCGTCGATTCAATTGCTCGAACACCTTCCGACTAATAAATCATCAATTTACGAGCTGAAAGATGATTCGAGTCTTCTTCTGTATTTCCTCGATGTTCTGAGACACTACATTAGTCTGAACTAATCGGAGGGTTGAAAATTGTCACTGACATTTTGAAGGATTGCTCATCTTAGGTAGAATCACTTTTCAGATATAGCAGCTTACAGCTAGGTATGCCTCAAACGTTTGTAGAGATACGGATGTCATGTTAAGTGTGATTCTAACAACGTATGCCTCATAAGATTAAATTCGGTCATGCATAAGGCATGTAGCTATCTCATGTACCCAATTCAACTGCAACCTGTGCCTCATGCATTTGTGTATTGTACATGATGCATAAAGCATATGAAGAGTGCTCATGTTCTATGTATCAAATGTGACTACACAACACGTCACATAGTTTATCATATCGTGTACCGTGTTAAGAAATTGATGTTCCTATCTCGTACTTTAATTCATGCAACGCGATCGATATCGCTCGTGTCAAGTTTAATTTAAAATAGCGAGTTTTTGACCTGAAAGTTATGTGCGTATAAAGTTAAATTGATTAACATCGCGACGATCGCTTGGAGCGATTCCTGAAGAGAAGGGAAAAGAAAAGGTGGCCTCATAATTCAAGTATTCCGCGAACGGGATATCCATAATGCATATCCGGAATAGGGTTGCTTCCTTCACGACGTAAGAAACTTTCGGTTCAGCCTCGGGATGTAAAATAGGAAATGAAGCGGACTACCGCGCGAGTGGCGGCATAATATGGCGGAATTTAAATTCAACGATGTCGTTGGGCTCCCTTTTTAATTCCTAACCCCTCGATTCGCGCGGTTCCGAAATCTCGTTTCTTAGCGTTATAGAGAGGGGTTTAAAATGTATGAAGGGCGACGGTGTTTTATTGAGAAATCTGGGCCCGTGGCCGCGTCACCGGGCATTAAGATTCGATAATACGACCGTGAAGCCGGTTTTCATCCGGCCGTGTAAAAGCACGACGGGTCGAAAAGGGAACAGGGGCTCGTCCCGGCCGTTTATTATGGGCGTGGGCTCGCAAGGAGCCAACGGGCGGTCCATAATTTCAGCGTTGCTTCTAACGAAATTCGGGGCTTAAGAACGAAATCCAATTTGGCCGTTTGAGCGTGAAGCGAAGCCGCGAACCACTCTGCCCTAATACGATTTACGGCATCGCGTGTAATTTATGGCAAAATAATCGGCATCGTCGTGCGATTACAAGGAGGCACGGACTCCCTCACGGAAGGCTAGCCCTGGTAATTTAACCCCCATCACTCGAACCTTTTATAATTTGCCGAGAAAATAACTTGTAATTAAAAGGGAGACCCTTAACGTTCTTCTAACACCGAAGGTTAAGTGGAATTTAAACTTGTATAAAGTAAATGTTCGTACGATCCATGGCCTCATATTCATAATTTATGGAAACGATGGGAAATGTACGGTTCGAACGTTTGCATTCATAAAATCTGGAGCTAAAAGTTTGATGAACATTGCCTGAACTCATTAATATTTGCAACGGTAAATGGATGCTTATTAATTATAACAAATAATGACCAATTTGAATGCACGTGAAATATTTGAAATAAACAATAATGTTAATATGATATGCAAATTTGTATACATATGATACATAATAGACGATATTTAAATTACCTACATTCAATTTATTTAATCCTTTGCTCTACAACATTATGACACACTCGTGACGCACAACACAGTCAACGTGACAAAACAGACTCTTATTTTATCTATTTCGTCTAACATGTTAACCTTTTTAATTTTTTTTAACGTTACAGCAACAAACTGTAGGTTAAGGGGTTGCTCCCGGTGCAAGACTATCGATTATAGAATAATACATAAGAAAAAGAATGCGGTTATTATTCAGCAACAGTGTTTTACATTTGAAAAATGCTGTAATTTGTATGTCGTTCGCAGTTTGTCCTAATAAATTGCAGAGATAAAGTGCAAATAACGATCGCCTCAGAGCCGCAATATTATTGCATCGAGAAAAATATTGTTTGCGAAGGAAAAAAAGCTCTCTAAAGCCATTAGCTTCGAAGGGAAGATGTTACAGGGTATTCGCGGAAACCATCCGACAGAATAATCGCGCATGATTACCGGCGAAAAGTGAAGTAGAATCGTTCTGCTGGAAATTTTTACGCTCGGAACGTACCGTCTAAGAAAATTTCCGCGTTTCAGCGGCAACCAAGGGAAGAAGCTTTCGCTGTTTCAATTTACACGAGAATTTCCCATTCTATGTTTGCCGGGGCCGGTATCCAAGTTCCTCGTTTCAATTTTTACAGAAAATCCTCCCCGGTTACCTTGAACGTTCGCTTAATAAAGAAATCTCGTTGCCTGGCCGAGGTCGCTCGATTATTCACGCCGGTTGATCCCGGAATTACGCCAGTCCTGAATAAATTTCCGACGAATACGTAACGAGGATTTGCCGTTTCGACGTCGATGGGCACATGAATTTCTTTGCAAATTGTCGCTTATTATCAACGTTCCGCAAGAAACCTCCGTTCAACATATTGTACATCTATGCCAGAGCGAGACACGATACGACGTTAAATCATGCAGCCCGATCGATCACTAATCGGAATTGATTCCCTTCCGCATTTAATTCGAGGCACAACAGTGAAATCCTTGCTGCTGCAACAGCGATTGAGACAACTGCCAGTATAAGTTCGTGGAACTGTGGCAACCCTCGGGCCAACGACGAGCAATCGCTCGGTTCATGCGTGAACGTGGCCTTTTCTGGTCGTTGGCTGGGTCGATTCCGGCACACTGCAATTTCTGGTAATAGTTGTCAACGCGGAATGGATTGCCACGGCTCGATGAGTCGAGAGGAGCGATCGCGGTGAGTGTATTCTTGGAGTAGTGTTTGTCTGACCACTGCTCGAGTATACTACTGGGTTATCCGATTTCTCGCACAGTTCAATCGATATTTCTTATATCGTATCACCATAATATTGTCAACTATTCAGTGAAGAAAAGAGTTCAGAAGCATCTTCATTTTTTCACAGTGTATGAATTTCTTGTACGAAAGCAACTTGACGCTGTTTTCCACTGCATCTGGCACGCATATTATCGGCAGACAAGGCAAGTTCGGCCAGTCAGCTGTCAACGTCAACGAAAAATCGACCAAAGGCATCGGCCGCTTCCGAGAAGAAAAACAGCTCAGCCAAAGACGCGATGAAAAAAAACGAGGCGGAGCAAGGCAAAGCACAAAAGAGGGAAACGAAAGCGAAACCCCGAAGCGGACGAGGTTTTAAACGGTAGCCGAGAAAAGAGGAGGAGCACGGATTTTCCGGCGTAACAATTCCTTCGCGGTACGAAATCGCGCTCTCGGCTACGAGTTCCCGTGTTAATTGGAAAATATACCGACCATCGGAGGGTGGAGGCGAGTCGAATCACGGTGGAACGTGGTCAAAGGAAAAGAATTTCTGGCAGCGGTATGCGGAAACTATTCGAGCGGATTAAAGTAGTTTCGCTCATCCCCGTCGAACGTTTATCTTGCCTTTGAAATGTCGAAATATTTTACAAGTTCGATAATTAACGAGATCCCTTTCCTAGCAACTTTTACATTTTTACACCTCGATTTATTCACTCGTTCCATCATCGTTATTCTCTCAAATTTTTAAGCTCTCCTTCAAATTCTAGAAACTCAATTTCGGCTTTAATCCTCACCCTATAGCGTGTCAGTCCAAACTAACCACAGTTACAATATTAAAGACAAAGAAAATTTCAATATTATGACAATTTGGTATTATACAATCGTTGACTATAGAAAGTATAAGAACTCCAAATTGCATATTAAAATTCGAATAAAACAGCTGAAGTACGAGTACGTCACGGGTGCGTCACGAGACACCTCAGAAAAAAGAGGTAAAGATTTAAAATCGATCAGTCACGTTTACGTGATTGGGTCCGAACGTGTTTCGACAGATGGAAAATCATACAGCTGCTAAAACGAGCACACGATGGTCGAGAAAAATGACGGCGGACAAAGACGAGAGGCAACGAGAAAATCGAGTGGGTACATACGTTAAACGAGATTACGTGTCCCGCGACCAGATTGCGGCCGTTCTGTCTGCTGGATTTATTAAGCAGCGTCATATATATTCGAGTGGCGGATAGAAGGTTTCGAGCCGAAGAATCGCAATTTCCGATGGCGAAAAGGAACGATCACGACTAGACGGCCGCACAATCGTTGTACACCGGAGACGAAAAAAAAAAAATGGTGGTTCGCATCGATCAACCCCGGCTTCATCCTGTGATAAAGTACGTAAAAGGAACATAACTCTTCGCGATCGCTTCTGCGAACATGGCGGGGCTCACGGGAATGAAGACCGAACCCGTCACGTGTAATTGCGATTCGATTAAACGCGTAAATCATTCTGCTAGTGGTTTACTCTTCCCTGCATCGACTGCAACGACGATTTTAGGCTCTCGAAACAACGTTTTCACAGCTAAATGAAGAGCGAAGTTGATGAAGTTATACTGTTCGAAGGGATACATGAAAATTTAGTGCAGTTCGAGTGTCATTGACTGTGTTTCTCAAAATGAGTCGAAAACGTGCAATGAAGTTACGGTACAGGTCTTTATTAGGGAGATTAATGACTTTGAAGGTTGGTATGCAGAGAGCAAGTAGAAGTAGACATTAATCAGACGGGAACTATTCTGAGCGGTTTAGTGTAATTAATCTATGGGAATTGTATCTCAAAATAAGTCACAAAGGTGGTTTTCTCATGCTAAATAATATTTGATATTTAGATAAACTTTCGAGAGCAAGCAGAGTAACCTGATCAGACAAAAAGTAGAATTAACCTTCATATGAAAGGCAACTATTCGTTTGCAAAATATTGACAGTGTTCAAGAGACACATTGAGATATCAAAAGATCGTAACGACCGGAAACTGAAAACTATCCGGCCATTAAACGCAGCAGTCAATCTCGTTTGAAAGCCACCTATATCCTATGGGCTACAATTTGCCTGGGACGGTCCGAAATCCAGTTGAGGGACGAAATTACAACTGAGGACGTTTACGTGGACAACGCCTTGGGCGCTTAGTTTCCGGATTAGGTCGAGTTGTAATTTAAACGCGGTGCACGCTGGCCGTGATTGTTTGTTGGTCATGAAGTTACAGCGAAACGGATAAAAGTGAAAACATCGCTTTCGCTGATTTCCAAGGAGCCGACATTAGCCACGGATCGAATCTCGGCCAGCTCATTGGGATTTACGCGACCGCCCATTGGGATCAGCCGGTAAGGTCGAATCCTAATGCCTCTACCCTGAGCTTAACCTTACGTAACAATCCCACCGGCGTACGACGATAAATCTTCGGCCCAGAGAGGAAGAAGGGGACATTAGTGACCCCCTTTACCGCGTACATCGTTTCCGGCCGGCTGCTCAATACGAGTTCATATTTTCACGTCGTTCTCGGATTAGCAGTTTTCCCCTCTCCCAGATTAAGACGTTCGAGTTATTTTTTTTAGGCTTCTGGTGCACGTCTTTGGGACGGGTAATGAAAAAACGGGTCGATAACGAAGAAAGATTGTTCCGGGGGGTTGAGAATCCTTTGGCAGCTTGATTATTGTAATATTGCATCTGTATTAGAGGCTCATGGCAGTTTGATGCTGGTAGAAAAGAAGTTTGTTCATAACAGTTTAGATGAATGTCTGATCAGTTCTTGGTTACACTACTTGCGGAACCTTTATTCAGGTCGAATATTGAACAAGTATGTACTATATTTTCTATCTATTTTTAGGTACATTATCTATAATTGATTGTAAAGGGTTGCTTAGGATCGCAGTCTGACTAATGTCTGATTATACTACTTGAATCTTCATACTGACAGCAACTTAAATATCTTTCGAATGCAAACAACTAAGAATTGCTTGCAATTGCTTCATGTGCCATTTGTGTGTATATATTTTTTAGTCCTAATTATGCTTCTCAAAAGGTGGCCTACCATCTCACGAAGTAAAATGATGTTAGAAGGATTAAGGATCTTATGCAAGCAGTCCAATGTCCCCTGACGATACAAATCTCAAAGAGACATGCAAACTGTAATCCTGACACGAAACAAACTAATATCAAAGTAATGGCGTTTCTGTCCACTTCACGACAAGCGTTGAACGCTTTAACGGGGATTATATCGTCCGTGTTACGCAAACATTAGCCAGGGACGAGTGGCGTAAACGAGACCCGACTTATGCCTAACTAATCATTGCTTTGCCGATTAAAGGGGCCGACTTGATCGAGAACGCGAACTCTCCTGATGATTCTGGGGTGCACACGAATACCAGCGTGCCGAGCTGAAACGAACCTGACTTGGCTGACGTGCAGCCGACCGCAGAGCCGCTCTTCCGTAAAGTTTGCATCAAACGAACGTTCGAGCTGGCTACGGCCATCGACGAAACTCAGCCAGTGAACTCTCTTAATATCGTTTACACATCCGCTCGGCTCTCAGGTTTTTCGGAGCCGTCGGCAAACGAAGCAAGAGGAGGAGGTAAAAAGCAAGCCAGCTAATTACAGAGACTTCTCTGCACGGCCTATTAAATTTGAAGCAAGGCTCGTGGTAATTTTAGTGTGAATACTGGCTCGCCTTCTTGTGAAACCGACCACTCTCTGATCGTTCGAACTTGAAAAATTCACTGGTCGATTCGGTTTCGATCAAAGTAGCCACTGGAACGGAATTGCAGCTGCCGGATTTTCTCTTCGATTTCATTTCACTACGACCCGATGTAATAAACTGAATAAACCGACACACCGGTCAATTTCGATCCGACTCTTTCATATAAAACTCCCTTTCATTCTTATTTCCTGAACTCTGATTAGGACGGTTTTAATCGATGTACTCGTACATCAGTTATATTGTTATCGAGAATGTTCTATCACTTCTCGATAATGAAAGCGTAACAATAACGCGGACCGGACTGTTTGATTTAATGCGGAATTAAAAATTTCATCATCGCGTTTACGTAGAAAGTAACGTACCGGTATGAAGTTTTAAAATGGTAGGTTCACGTTCCGCATGGCAGGGTAATTTTATAAAATGCGACTGCCCAGCGGGTAGCAATTATTTTTCCGCAATGATTCGGTTTAAAAGTGCAGTTCCAGGAACATGCGATAGACCGCAATAATGCAGCTCCATTTTTCACGTGCGTGTAATATGACAATGCGTTAAATAAAATATTGCGGAGAATATATCAAAACCGTAATATGTGGAGATATTAACCTTTAAATTTCCCTAGGGTCCTAGATTACCTTTACGATCTTCTGATTTTGAGATTCTCCGAAAATTACCGAACCCTGGATCTGGAAGGTCAGTACCTTCAATCTCACGGTTCTAACCAGAATTATTGTAAAAAATTTGCGTATCTATGCGATGAAATCTCCGACGTGGCTAACCTTCGACGATTTCGAAACTGGATTCGGTTTCAGGCCCCCACGCAATTCGGGGGTCGTTTATCGCGGTCGCGCAGTGACACCGCGTATTTCGCATTATGGTCGGCTTCTGCCGGCGGAAACCTGACGATTTAGATTTAAATTTGAGGACCGCCAGAATCGCGCGCATCGACCGTTTCGTCCGGCCGTAGCTCGTTTGCGGTAAGATTGTTTGCCGCTCGTTTCACGGATCATTATATGCGTTTTCGTGTTCAAACCACCGAAAACCGAGAAGTCTTTCCCCGGCTGAATTGCCTTTTTAAACCTGCCTGCCAGCCGTTCACCGCCGCTGAATGACGCCGCTTTAACCCTTCCTTTCACGGTAATTCTCTTTAAAAACGTGTCTTTTTTTTTTCTTCTTTTACTATGCGGCCTTTTTCAATTGCACCGAGCGGCCTAGACGAATTATTAGGTTCGTTTACTTGCTTTTTGGAAGCGACCAGCATGGTTACAAATGAAGCGGTTTAATGTTTCGAACCTGACAATTTTTCGAAAATTGATACATTTCAATTCGGCGGTGATCGTACGCTCCGAATAGACGATAATAGCCCTCGAAATGGAATTGGTAACGATAGGTAGAAAATATGAACCTTTTATTTTTAATAATATTTAGTGCAGTTCCAATGCGTTCATATTTTCGGTATTGATCCCCGTAGTTTATACGTATGAATTTATGTGAAATCTACCGAGAAATTTTGCCAACGAAATTCACGGAAATATGTTATTTTTTAACAAATTATTTGTTTGGGCTTTGGTTTACGTAGTTGAATCCGTTGCTGAAAACCCGTACAACTTTTCATACCTTAAAAACGGATGAATACGGATTCGAAAAATACGCGTTTAATATTTCTTCCAATACTAAAATTCCGTTTCTAGCATACGCGTTCGGTATAAATCTGCATTCCGCAGATTAGTAACTATAAGTAAAAAAGAAGGTTTGAACTGCAACGAGCATCCACTGTCCTTTCAACAGATTTCAACAAAATTTAACTCAAAAGAACCTAATCCGTCGCTTCTTCGTTTGCAATGTTAAAAAAGCTGGCGCATACACGGCACGGAACACGAATGAAAATGAACGAGCCACAAAATGAATTATAATTCCCTGAAAATCTGTTCATCCCCCGGATAAAAATAGAGGAAGCCGCTTCTATTAAAAACCTCGCTCCGCTATACATTGCGGCTTATTTAATCCTTCATTTCACGATGAAACGAGTCTATGCTATAACATTATTGACTTTTACCGACAACCTTATAAAAATACGGCGTATCGCGCGAGATACGGACAATAATGTTCGTCGAACTGGCCTACATTTTGCCCCTATATTAATCAACGCCGGAATATCGAATAGAACTCATGGCAAATAGACGGGTTCGACTACGTTCCTACGTCACCGAGCACGCACACACAGGTATATCGTTTACTCGAGGTACAGTGCATGCCTGAGACAACCTTTGCTCTGTGTCTACAGCTCTAATTCAACTATTATAACATTTCCAACATCCGGAAGACAGTGAAATCCTATCTGTAAGAGGTAACAGGAGAGACGGCACGTTTGCCGGCAAACGAGGTTACTTACGACAGAAGTCGATCCATCACGTCCTGACGTTTCAGGTAGAATGCTGATAAGGGAATTATCTTGACGATATTACGGGCATGGCTCTACTCTAGCCTTGCCCGATTCCGCTTTTCTCTTCATCTCCTAGACTGTAAACCTTAGATGTTTTTGCGAACGCATACTCGCAGGAATCTGTTCGAACCGACTTAGAGACAAACACTTTATGATGAGAATTTTCTTACCCTTCCTTGTGATATCCTCTTGCGATACGTGCTGGAGAAATTTTGCTGGTTCAGTAGTGTCGAGGTAAACAGCGAAACGTCGCGACATCAGTTATGGCGTTATCGGGTTATGATCGTAAGAGGCTGGAAAGTCGCCAAGATCCAACGCTAAATGTAATGGAATTTAGAAATTTAACTCGCCTACCAATGATAATCTAACTCCGGAGCAGTTTAAACAACAGCTATTCCAGTTAATCCAAGTCTAACATGAGCGTAACTCAAATCTAAGCCAATTTCGCGTAAGCCGGACTTGACCCAAACTAACTTAGTCGCAACTCAAACGCAAAGCGGTTCAGCGCCGAGCAAATATGACCTGCTACAACTTAAATCCACCGATACCGAATTCAATTTCACGTAAACAGTCGACGAGTTCGCGACTTAACTCTCTTAAGTAACTTTCAGAGATCTTGTTTTTGCTCCTTAGCGTTGTCTTTTTACTTGCGAATTACGAAACTGCGACCAGTTTTCCTCCAATTTCGTTTCCTTTTTCGAGCACGTGCAGGCGTTTAATGCTCCGCCCTGACACTACGTCTTTTATTCTCCGATAGAATTAGCGTTAATTGAATACGGATCGCCTTGTAGATCGTTTAGCGTTGCTTAACGCGTGTCACGTACGCCGAGCACACGTCTACGAGACGCCGCTCGAGCATTCAGCGTTCTACACGCGAGATTAGGACGCGCGAATACTTTTGCATAATCTCCGGTGCGCCACCTACTACGTTTAGACCATCGCATATGTATGAGGGAATAACAGCGAAAATGAATTCACCGCTGTTTACGAGGCCCTCTCTGCCTTTACGATCTTCTCCGGTGATCACGCGTTAGTCCCTCCCACGAATTCGACAATATTGGGATAAGGGGTCCCTTCGAGGTCGAAACTCGTAAAGAAGAAAAGCGAACCGATACTTTCAAGTAGCACGAAATTTTACTTTCATGTTAGATACATGGATGTGGGTTGTACTTGGAGTCATTGAAATATGTACATGTTCAGTTGTATCATAATTTGATCATGTTTGCACTCCGACAAGTTCAAGTCGATCACTTTCAGCTGAAAGTCACTTCATTTATCGATTACTGTTAAAAATGATACCGAATTGTACCTTGCCTAACCAAGTTAGGAGTCCACAATCCCACGATTTGAATCTGAAGAAGTCACAGTTTCCGCGACCATCCCGAGACAGTAATTCGTCTTCCTTTTACCGTGGAAATTTGTTCGCGAGGACGTTGTCGCGAACTTTGGGCGAAGTTCACAAAGGGCGAGCCTCACAATCATCGCTAGCCCCTTCCCTTGAGGATGGACAAGGATAGACGGTATTGTGGTAAAGTGCATCGCTCCCAGAGTGTTCCAGAAGCTTCCTTCGTGTAAGTGAACGTGGTTCTCGCGGGTCAGTTCCGCGTGGCGGACAGACGCTGGATTTATCGCTTTTGTCGCGGAAATCCTCGCGGTTGCAGCAACGACGACAAAGGACGGAAAAATTGCGAGATGACACGACATACGGTTTGAAAGGAACTTTCTATGGCGTTATACGTTTCCATTATGCCGGGTTGGGTACGATGCATTAGGCTACACACGAGGGATCAGGGTAGAATTAGGACAAATCAGGTTACGATTACTCAGTTGCTAGAATACGGACTTAGAATGAGATTAGAGTGAGGTTAGATTTAGTTGGAATGCCTGTGTATTGCATTTGTCACCCATATTCAATTATACTCTACACACACACGTAACTATGTTATTTATGAAATCAACGTATCCTCATATGTATCCTTATCGACCAAGACAATATGTGCGTTCACAGTAACATTTTGATCTACAGCTCAAACGCGCCCTTTTCACTGATCTCTTCAATCTGAGGGATCAAGGCGGAAACAATCCCTTCATAAATATCAATAACAGTGACTGGTAGCGCGGACCATCGACGCTGGTGCGCGCCGTTAAGATAATATCGAGGACATTTCCGAGATGTTCTCGAAAATCACCGGGCTACCCTGAGACCGATGCTAATGCTCTGATACGACATCTGCACCCTCGAGACGTCACGCAGATATGTCGAGTATCTCCTGGACATTACTGCATATATGCAGCAGACATTTCGCGGTCGGGGTAGGAACAAGAGGGGATGGGGCCCCGGAACGTGTTATTGCACCACGAAGAACTCATCAACGTGTTCCAGATGGCTTGTGTTCGCGCACGAGATTCAAAGGAGCCTCACGACTTGAAAATCTATGTGGTCTTGCGAAAGATAAATCCGTACGCCTCTGGTCAGTGTCGGATTAAGTTTATGAGATCAGTTAACTTTTTGTTGTTATGTTATTTCTAAGTATTCTAACTGATTCGAAAGCTAAGTACATGCAAAATTCGATCCTCACGTGGTCCCTTTCAATGTCATAAGGTTCATAAAGTGTCATTGACGTAAGGTTCTACCTTTCCAAATGCTACTCTGTAATGCCAAGTGTGACTTACTACTACTAGTAAAGCTAGAGGGTCCACCTCACCGCAGACAAGTATTCTAGCTACATAAATGGGTCCAGTGTGTTATGGCCAGGTGCGAAACTAGTGTACGCATCGTTGCGGATGCTAGTGGACGAGATTGCACCCTAGATGTAACCTGTGCAACAGCCGTAACCGTCGTCAATGGGGAATGTTATCGCCCATTTAAGGCAATTTACTTCTCAGATCACTTGCCAAAAGGAGTCGATCGATACCACTTCAGAGACCAATTCCGAGGACTCCTCGTCAAAGGTATTTCAAATCGTTCATGGTAACTTTTCACCCCTTCGACATTCATTCTTCGTCGCAATCATTCGATATGGGACCTGATGTATTTAGATGAACTTACGGTTCCATGGAAAATAATTTCACTGATGTATCTTTGTGGAAGTCTAATAACAGCCGCTAAATGCATAAATCTCCCCACGTTTCTTTCAACGAAATCAAGATCAACGAGCGCCAAAATATCGACAGGCCAAGATTTACCGATATCGTGATTTCACAGCGGGCACAAAGATTTCTTATCTTCGCAAAAGGACCCAGTTAAGCTTGATTGTCCCGTGCGTTGTTTTTGCCGGAATATCGGATGCCGGAGGCCATCGAAGCGGGTCGACCCTATTGATCTTTCCTTAAGATCCTAACACTCGAGGATATTAAGGGGCCACGTGGACTCGATTTCTACCAGAAGCCAATCGTCCTCGCGAAGCCGGCGGGAATCGAGTTACGCCACGGACAATGATTGCTCCTCTACCCACACCATGACGTTCGAGATTGGCCGATATCGTCCGTTGCGGAAAAGCAGCAACCCCTCCGTCCTGAACGAAACGGAACAATAAACCGGAAATCCAACGCGCAATATCCAGCCAAGGCAGAAACTCGTTTTCGAAAAGTCTGGATGGAAATCGAGAAAGCTGACTTTTTTTCGCTTACAACTCTGACTTTCAAATTTTTACATTTTCCATTAGCTAGTTCACACGTTTGCGGTCTTGCAGGACTTTCTTAAAACTCTCACATTTTCCCTTCCCCAGCGTTTCGTAAACTCTTCGAACTAGAAGCGAGATATTTATATACCCTGAAACTCCGAAAAATCAAAGAACAAAATCTCGTACATATAATTTAGGGACACCGATTGTTGAAAGCTCCACTTATTTCCAGGAAAATGACCCAGCAACTCCTCGTTGATTAAACTCGTTCATCCTCGGCTACAGCTATCACAGATCCATTCCTAGTCGACGCGGTCATAAACATATCGTGTACGATTCCCAATTTTCAGCCAACAATTACAAAGAGAGTAACGCGGCCGCGCGAAATGTTTTGCCAACTTCGATCAGCCAGAAATCGCCGGGGCTTTCAGCGGTCGCGTCCACGATATGTTGCTTAAACGGCGATCCCGAAGTTAGAGCCGTAAAACGAAACATTTTTCACCGGTTCCCAACAGGCACTGCGAGAGAGACAGAATCGCAGAGCCATGTCGTTTCATGCATTTCGCGTTTGGCCAGCTTCCACGCTGGCCAACGACGCTTTGAACTCGTGCAGAGATATTGCGTACGGGTCGATCGAATTAAATCACGAAATCGAGACACGTTTTTCGATTTATATTCGCAGGAATTCTTCGGGTGAATACATTTTTCGAAGTTGCCGGGCAAATTGCACCTTGGACCCGACGGAATCGAACGAATCAACGACGCTGTATCAATTTCTACCGCTTCGATCGTGATCTTAAGCTTTCCGACGAATATTCTCGCGATTCCAACTCCGATCCTTTTTACAGAGGCAAACTTCAGAGAGGATCGGTAGCAAAGTCCTCGTACAGTTTTCGAAGCCGCGACCAAATAAGCTTTCGAGTGCTCTGAGAACTTTTTCTATAAATCAACGGACGTATCCAGCGGAGACGCTGCTGGAACCGGATGGACCATTTAACCTGGTGCATCTGTGGCGAGCTCGTGGCTCGAGTCGCTTCACAAATTTTCCATTGAAACGTATCGAGTTTTGTGAAGTCTCGTCCGTCTTATGTTGCGGCGAAACAGGCGAGCTCGATACAAACCGGAATAGATCCTACTCGTTCGTCTCCTCGCGAAAGCTATCGAAGATTGATAAATATTGAACGTCCGGGGTCAGAGATTTTCATATGCAATATCGCTTTCGTTTCGTATCTTTTCGAACTAGCTTTCTTTTGCAGAATTCGTTGGAGGATCGGTTGTACAGCTATTTGTAGAATTCGTTATTGCAATTATCATATTTTAAAAATGAAACGCGATGAAAATACTGGAGAAAAGGTTCATGAAAACATTGAAAATATTTCGTACCGGACATCGTTATCTATTATCCGAAACGGGCGGAATGGATTCCGTACTTTCAAAAGAACACGCTGGAATCGCTAGAACGATCTTCGGCTAACTCGTTAGCCGCGAGTTACGATCGTTGGAAACGGTAAAAATAATTTCTCGCGTGGCACCAACAGGGGGTGGCGTTGGAACAGAAACAGGAACGGTGGAAATTAAAATGAAAGCAAAAGAGTAAAGTAACGCGTCGAAATTTTAGCCGTACAGTCAGACGGCGTGGTCGTAAAACTTTCATTCTGATTCGTTCACCGCCGCAAAAGGTGAAAAATTACCGGTTCTATTTCTTGCTTGGCTATTCATGCAGCGTCGTTGATGCTATCGCGTTCAGCTCCAACGATACGCTAAACGCTAAATCGTTGTCGCTATGAATTAGATTTCAAATCGTTTGACGTTAAATACCTCACGTGACATTGCACGCAAATTCCATTCATACAAACACCCTTGGTGGCTTAAGATTGCGTTTAACACTTGAACTACCGATCAATCAACATGACTGGTTAGGTTATGATCAGATTTTATATTACAAAATTTTGTTGCTTTCGTTGAAATGTCTATCATTTGACATTAATAGTCCTAGTGTTAACGCTATATGCTAACTAAATGTCTTGGAAAAGACATGATATAGAAAGAACCATTTAAAAATCACGTTTCACGGAAAGGTTCGCGCGATTGGCAGCCAATGAGCCGGCGATCTTCAATGATCGAGGAAAATTTCTTCTGTTCGCGTGTAGGGAAGGGAAACGGCTGATTTATCTTCCGCGACACACGGCGGAGCATGGATTACGTGCTTCGAATTCGTATTACTTCTCCTATGGCGAGTATCCCGTGGAAAAGTGGCGCAATATTCCGGGGTATACGTTAAACCTTCGAAAACAGTCGGGACGGGGAGGGGGAGATTTCAATGTCTGTCGAAGCACCGATGGAAGACGTTCTTTTGCCGGAAACGTGAGTGCCGGAAGCTGAAGCGAGAATGCAGAGCAATTTGAACGATGGTTCGATTTAAGGGACCGAATTTATTGCCCCGTAACTGTACACATTTTTCTCTTGTATGTGGAACAAGTGCAAAATGAACATTTTCCAGAAGTATTAATTGCTAATACAAATCCCTGGTTTCTTTTAATGTTTATCTTCATGTTTGTTCATGATACGACACCTAAGTTCTATCTATGATTTATCAAATGACAAATTTCAGTTATCTCAATTTAGGAATAATCAGGAATATAATTTGTTTAGCAACATCCTTTTCAGACTACAAATTTTACTCCTCAGTCGCAATTACCAATTTTCTGCAATCAATTCCCTATTCAGCAGAAAATAATCGAATCGATTGGAAGATTGGACATGAAGCAAGAAGTCCGAGTTTCAATCGATCCCAGAAATCTACTAGAATTCCACTCCAACCCGTTAGTCACTCGGAATTTAATATTCCACGGTCCAAAATTTCGTGACACCTCAAAAGACTTCGTCTCGACGGCGATGCCAACTTCCCTAACTTCCCCGTAAACGTTCCTGGACTCGGCTCTTCGCGATCAACTTCACGAGGAATCAGTTTACCAGTAGCCGATCGCAAATCGAATTCTCCAAATCCACCTTGCTGCCGCCGTTTGTCGAGATCGAGCCGCTGCTCTCGTCGACGGATGAATAGGGATCTACCGTCGACGTAGCTGGATGAAAAGCCGCAAGTTTTGATGAAATGCATTCTGACTGACGCGATGATGACCCGACGAACTTGGACTTCTCTTGTCGAGCAGTCCTATATCGAGGGGGTGAAAAATCTCAGACTGAAATATGGGGATACCATGGCTCCTCTCGTTGATAACTATTATTAACTGTTGATCTTTATATCTCTTCATTCCTACATTCCCAAATTACATTTCTAAGCCTGTAGATCCACATTCCCCACATTTTCAAATACATATTCTCCAAATTCCTACATCTCCAGAATCTTCAAATCTTTAGACCCAAATCCCTATTATCCAGATACCAATATCTTCAGAACCCTATATTACCACATCTCTACTCCTTACAATTACATTCCCCTCCAGTTCCCAAATTCCTACTCTACAGATACCAATATCTTCAGAATGCTATATCACCAATCTCTATTCTCCACATCCATATTCCTCAAAGATGCCCACATGATGAATCTCGACGTAGTTCTTATATCTCTACATCCCAGCAACCTTAGCCTGTATCCCCACATCCCAAGTTTATAGCAACAAGAGCTTCTTTCGCATAACTAGAATATCAAGATTCCATATTCGAAAATTTAGATACTCGCGATCGAGGAATAAGATAGCAACGTGATATCGACTCGAGGAACATTTCTCATGTTAGAAGATATTTGCATGCTTGAAACTGATGGACGTCGACTTTCGCGGAGTAAATATCTCTCGGATCGTTCCCTAACATTTGCTGCCAGCCGGCACGTTTCAGCCAGGAATTGGTTACCTCTTAAATTTTTATTCAATCAGATAGTTCACCTTTCTACCCTCGTTATTCCAAAAAGAAATAACGTATTTCGTGTAGGTAAACTTTGTGCTTACACATCGAGAGTACTATCTAATCGTAAAGGGATGAATAGTTTACCGCGGCAAAAATGAATAATGCAAGGAAAGAAAAAGCTTCCATAGATGAGAACGTGCCGATGAAAGAAGTTTCTATTTAATCATAAATAAAATACGAGCATATCGATGATCGTTTCGCGCACGAACCAACACCGATAAATATCGAATTCATCGAGATACAGAAGTTAGATTCGAGAGACCTGTTCGAAAGTTCCATGGAAAATTGATACAGATTCAATTCGCGTTTTCTCGTTCGAAAATACGCCAAGTCAGACGGTACGTTCCGCCGGAAGGGGATGATCCTAGTCGAATCTTATCCACAAGTATCGTCTCGAAGCCCGAACA
Source organism: Megachile willughbiella (assembly GCA_945859595.2). Classification (NCBI taxonomy): domain Eukaryota; kingdom Metazoa; phylum Arthropoda; class Insecta; order Hymenoptera; family Megachilidae; genus Megachile; species Megachile willughbiella. Next base: position 11,025,603 of record OX243807.1, read on the forward strand.
TACACCGGAAAACTGGTAGAGACGTCAAGCTGGCCAAAACGTAGGACAAACATCCTTCTGGTGATATCCGAGCGAATATCCCCGTTGGCGTATTCCAGCCGCTCGTTTCTCGGCTATCAGAGCCAGCGATATTGATACAGACGCAATATCCTCTCGTAGTTGTCGGCTGGCTGCGTGTTCGAGCGAAACGTTAAGTCTCGCGTGTCGACGGATTTGCTATTAGAGCAAACAAAAGCGACGCGCAATGAATATCGTCAGCCAGATGCCAATGAAAGGATCAACTTGCTATATCAACTACGATTATGTCGCCGGAAATGGATATCTGCATCACAAGTCGAAGTTATCCCTACATTTTATACCAAGTATTACACACATGACATGTCACATATTCAGCTAAACATCGAATTGTGTCACCAAATTTCTAACTCGTTAAATCTCTAATATTTTAGATTCGATATCTCAATAATAGAAAGAGCCGATATCGTTTCATCGATCCCACACCTGGTCGCTGCTTTGCGTCGATGCCCCCGGGCTGTTCGACGTGCACTTGATCTGACCATCGCTGTTTCATATCAATTAATGCGTCCATTTAAAAAACTTCGACGAAGCTTTCCGTTTCAGTGTTTCGGAAGCTCGATAAATCGACGATCATGAATGTGCCGGTAGAAATAAACAGAAGAGAAAAACGGAGCGACTGCATGTGACAACAAAGTGTTTCAGGCAAAATTCATAACGATACGTGTCAGTTTCGTTTCTTTGGGGTTTAAAGCTGCATCGAAACGCGGCGAGTAATTAAGACCTTACAGGCGTGTAATGACCGCATAAATCGGCCCGGTCTGGCCATAAGCAGTAATCCACTTTCAAGTTCGCGCGGAACATCGCGCCACCGCCTGACGCGTAAATTTCGACGGTGGTTTATGCAAATTATTGATGGAAGCCGGGCTAATACATTGTGTCGCGTGCAGTCGAGCCGCTTACGAAGAACCCATTTACACGTAGCGACTCGAATCGATACATTTCACGAAAGAGGAGCCAAGAATATTCTTGACTGCGTTTAAACGTCGTGTAATGTTCGCTATAAATAAACATCGCGTCGCGGTGCAACGCGCTTAAATTTATTTCTCGGCCCGGGGTTGGTTGGAAAGAGGAGAGATGAAATTTTGAAACGGGAGATGGAGCGATTTATAACGTTGCAACGAGTAAATATTGGACACGAGAAATTTAAGGTAACGGCGTTGGTGAATTATTAATACGTTTGAGAGCGGAACCACACCGGGTGCTGTTTGTTTGCAAATGGTTCGGGTCGTTGTTCTATGATTTAACTCTTTCATGACCCCGTGTTTTCCTTGTTTTCCTATGAATTATTCATCGAATTGCTACCTGAGGAATTTTATAATTATTCTATCTATATGCTATTACAAGCAGTATTTATTGAAATTCGTCGGGACCGAGTTTCATGGAGATATCTACAAACCTGTCAAAGTTATATTTGCTCCTTTTAATTCAATTTGAGAATGAACTTTTACCAACGTGCATACACGTGGTATAAGCAATGATATTTCAAAAAGTAAACCGGGATATTGACAGTGAAACGTTAACAATTCGATACCAGGATAACAGGTGCAACAGCTCTGTGAAGAGCATTTGATTTTCCACGTTACGAACGTAATATCTCCACAGGGGAACAATTTGACCTTCACAGGTTAAATCAGAATGAAATGTGTGCACATATGCTAGTAGGAGAATGCGGAATGCGCTCAATATTTACATCTCGAACAACCCTAAAATCAGATTCCCTCTAACGGATAGTAATTTAAACGCGAACGACTCTCGGAGGTCGAATCCATCACTGTCAGCTATCCGAGTCGCGTTCAAGCTCAACGACGCGATCAATTCGAGAATGCAAGAAGAAAAGAATCTTGTAACCCCTTGACCCCTATATCCTATCCTCCAGGACGCCGGCCGGGCGTTTCTGCTAATTAACCCGGAGGAAGAAACCGCGCAAGAAGTGGAACTATTCATTCGGACTTACCTTAATCGCAGGGACGTAGTTCCTCGAAGGGTGCACTGTACTCCAACACAAATTCACACGCAGGATCGTCGACACGAACGCACACGAACCACGCGACCAACGAATCGCACTAACCAAATCGGCTGAGTATTTTCAAAGTGCATCCCTTCCTTGTTTCCGAAACTTTTGGTCCTTACATGTGCACAAACAATCACACGACACTGTTGTACAAACAAACACAAACACCGAACAGGCTCTCCTGTCGCACCGAGTGTCGGAGGGGGTGGGTCAGAGGGACAGCGTGTCACGTTGTCGTTTTTTAACTCGCAGCTGGTTCGATCATGATCGTTCGGCACGATCGAACAGAGGAACGTTCGCAGGAACCTCGACGGCATCAAACGTCATCTCGCTGATTTTCTTGTCCGGCGTCACGCTGTCGCCGCTGTTGATGATGCCAGGTGGTCTCGCGACTCCGGAACGCGACCACGGCCTCTCGAAGGGGATGAACGACGGGGGAACACGGCACTGTCACACTTGGAAGGAGGGGACGCGGTTAATCGAAACGGTGGCACGTAACGCGACGGACAACACGTAACGTCGCGTCGAAGCTCGCGAGACGAACTACGGCACGGGAATGAGAAGGTCTGCGAGCTTTCGCGCATCGCGACGCAAGCGCCCCCAAAGCTACCCCAGCGTCGAGGAAGCGCGCCACGGTCGATCCTGCGAATTTAACCTACCGACCGGACATCGACCAACGCTTTCAGCGGGCTCTTTCGACCTGCCCATTCGTTCTACGTGTTTCAGATTGAACCGAGAGGATCGGCTTTTAATAATGCCTTTCCTCGTGGCTTTGCCACCGTTGCTCGAGCCTTACTGCCACGGATTATTGTTTACGCTCCGCGGAACAGTTCGTAGCTACCTGCCTCTTCCGAGAACGTGATGTTTTTCGTGGAAACGGATCGACGGATTAGTCGAGGCTTATCGTTAACTCTTCATTCGAACTATTCAGATCGCTGTTTACTCGAACCTTTCACTACAAAGTTATTTTATAATTGCACAAAAATTATTCGTTTTTTATTTATGTTCTTATGGTACGTGTAAATGATTTGTGAGCGTATTTGAACATTTGAAAATGTTTCCACTTTTTGCTCGTTACCTTTAGTAGAAAATGTAGACTTTCACGTTTTTGAAATGTTCTACTCTCAAAAACATACACAACTGCGATGTATACTGTACCATTTCATATTCCTGAAAGCTCATGTCATATTCTTAATGATCAATGTGATGATTAACATAATGGTTAACACGATTAAAATCACGAATATGTACCAAACTAGAATTCATATTTTTCAAATTCCTCTTGAATGTACCCTATACAGAATTGAAATTTAATTAGAAAAATTAAAGAAAACAACGGAAACAGTAGAATTCAGAGTTTTTCAAAAGCTGACTTCATACCGAACGTTTACATCAACTAATTATCTTATCCTTTTAAACAAACTGACCGACGAATTTTTACTTCTCGAAGCAATTAAAAGTTATTAACAAGAAAACTTGAATAGTTTCTGGTCACTTACTGCATAAACGCTCCTTAGAGTTAAAGGAAGTTACAAACGTTTTCATCCGTAGAAATATAACTCATTCTACTTGAACAAGCTCATCTTTTTTAAATCTACAATCTGCGATGCCCAAAGAGGAATAAACGACGGTTTTCAGCACGAAAACACCGGCAAAGCTGGCCGAGCTTCGTGGCGCAGACTCCGCTTGAGAAGAGACAGCGACTATCGATTCAGTTCTGCCAACGGAAGGACACTTTCTGGTGACTTTGTCGATTGCCTAGGGACTCGCCGTGACCCTACACACTTTAAAACTTCATTTTTCAACGGGCGATAAGTATCAACACTGTCGCTTCAATGTTTTCTCCAAAGTTCGAATCGAAACTTCTCGTTTCAAGTTTCCTTTTACCCGAACATAAAAAAGAGATAAATTTTGCGAAATACTTATGGTTGACAACTAGACCGCGATTTTCGGTGTCTTTCGAATTGAAACCCCTTATCAAAGGGCACCGTCCTAAAACAGTGCTCTCACCGTGCATTCGAAGCATGAAGCATTCTCCGATGCAAAGAATTATCAGCCCTTCGCTGGGAAATTAAAGCGGAAACTTTTATTAGCCGGGAACTTCAATGAATGAAACTTCCGGCAAACTTTTAACGGAAGTTCGTTTAAATGTGGTTCCTTATCGTGAATTTCTATGTCGTCTAAAGTTGCCACCGATACCGCCGAACGTGAACCGCCATTACAAACGTTTCCTTTTTCTTCAACACCGCGTTTAACGCCCTCGGTGCGAGACTTCGACCACGAGCTGTGAAGACAATTGAAGCTCGAAGACATCTTTAATAGCTTCCATGCCCTAAGAATCCTGCGTTTACATTTTACGACGTTGGAGCTACCATTTACAGATATAATTAGAAATAACAATATAAAGATGGAAAATAAATAAAATATGACTTGACATTTGGATCTTATTTCAGACCATTTTTAAACCTTTATTAAAAATTGGGTATTTTCTAGATGGAACTTTGACTAAAGTATATTCCCGAATAAATTGAAAAGTTAATTGAGGTCGGAGGAAATGAAAGGATGAAGAAAAATACTTTTATTAAGTAATATGGCTGCTCGAAACGAGGTGAACCTGCAATCTTAATTAACTTTTTAATATTATCATAATTGGAATTTCTAGAGAAATTTTATTTAAAAATTATTTGATTGTCAAAATCGGAAAATGTCTCGGTTATTAAAAAACGTAATTTTGTCCATTTAAAATCGAAGTTTATGAAGTTTCAATGTACCAATTATTATAACACTTTTGTGGCGCTGTTTACTTTCTGCGATTAACGGTGAGTACTTCAATTAACTTACATCCCCATCCTCGCTATATTTCCCCCTTTGGAATCCGCATTATTGACTTCGGTAACTAACAAAAGACATTATCGTAAATCTGCGCCGCCTACTTCTCTGCCAATTAATCGCATCGTGTCGGCAATGGAAAAGAATGGTTCCTGTTCCCCACCCCAACGCAATTATTGCCTCAATGTATACAGTTACTTACAGAATATATTATCGCCATAAACCGTATTCTTAAATCGACTACTTTTACTACTTCTCGCATTCAATCTTTTAATGCACTGTCGAGAATTCCAGAGGAAACGAAGTGACAGTAAACGCGTAAGGAAAAGTGGTCTTCGACGGGGAATTTTTCCGCAGGGAGACTTCCTCCACTTATAGTATTTAAGGAGAAAACCGTCCTGAAGTCCTCAAAATCTTAAGGGACCTCAACAATCATTTTCTCGAGACACAGGAGATAAAAGTATAAAAGTTATTTTTGTCAAATGACTTCTATTACAATTTGAAATGGTGGCACATTGAGAAGATTAAACATTAAAATGGGGTAGTAAATTATTGCAGCCTTGATCAAATGACAATTAAAATTTTTAAAAATTGCAATTTTCTAAAGAATTAAGAAGGGTGTTCAAAATCGAGGGTGAAATCATAGGTAAGACTTTATTGGATATCTGTGCAAATGTAAGAAAAATATTCCTGAATTACGCATCATTTTGAGCTGTAGGATGCTTTTCCCAAGAAGCAGCTGCCATTTCTAGTACTCTGAAAAACCATTCGCAACCTATTTTCTTCACAGAGGGAGAGAGAGGAGGAAGCGTTCGAAGAAGATGCAACACGCTTTTTCGAAGTCAAAGAATTCGTCTAATATAGGGGTTTGGAAACGGGGTGTGCGTGCATCTCTTGAACGAAGATATACCAAGGAGGAAACACAGACGAGCGCACACCAGCTCACACTCACCGCTTCGGTTAAAGTTATAACGGCTGTGGTGGCATTTGGGGCGCATATCCTATCCACTTTCAGCGAGTTTCTGCTTCGCACCTAACCGACCTGCGAAAGGGCACAGGACGTGCGTTATTTCTTCATCCTCTCCGAAAGATAAAACTTGCATCTGTCCATTTCCGATCACATTCTATCTATTCCGATAACTACCACACAAACTAAACCACTTGTTAACTTATACCGATGAGGGTCCTCATTAGACGCTCAACATTTTTTAAAAATATTAATGGTCCACAGACTTCCATTTTTAAATAATCAATCAAATATTATGTTTGAAGGAAGTCTAAATATAAAATGTAGATCATGAGGATCATGTTAGATATGACCTGTCCAAATAATACTGTCTGTTCGTATATCGATGTCCAAGTTTTCCGATTTGTGCCCGACTTGTTCCTAAAAATGATGTATGAAAAAACTATGTTCTCATAATTTATGAGAGACAGATAATGATTCAAGAAGATTAACATTTGAGAGGCAATGAACCAATTTCGCAACCTAAAATACAAACAGCTGTCACAGTAGTTTGAGACATCGATCGCTGGATCATTTTCTCTGGCAAACAGCTCACGTGTCGGTGTCAGTTTCTTAAACTCATCCGCACGATTCCGTGTCACGGAATTCTGCTGCGAACGTCGGGGACCCAGCTTCAACTTCCGTTCGGCATCTTCAGCCACGGTTGTCCCCGGGGACGCTGAACTTACTAGTTAGTTCTTAGCCATCTGCGAACACCTGTACCCGTCGTATCGTAACTAAATGTGTCATCTATATTTCTATTCGATCGATAAGCGGCAATTACTTCGCCGTGGGTAACGAGTCCCTTCTACTAGTCGTCCCTTTGCTTCCTCCTGCCGTTTGTTCCCTAGGGCGATATAATCTAACCGGATTGTAACAAGATAGGGAGCGGCGAGTGAACAAACTGTGTAATGTCAAAGTGTTTGCTAAGTAATGTTTTGCTTCTGAAGGAATTTATTAATTTCTGGGACACGTAATGCGTTCGATTTGGATGTAATTGAGTCCTGACACTATCATATCGACCTTGTTAACTATTAGTACATAAAAATAAGTAACTTCTCTATACCAATATGTGGACGAATATAATTGTTGGATTTCGTAATGATTGAAACTTGACTATTTCAGCTAACCGATGTATCAGATCGTCCAAAAATGAGCCACAGGTGGACAGTCGCGAATTAACCAATGGCCAGTATTTCTTCGGAGTATAAAATCGAGCTTCTTAAAGGGACACTGATTTAACGACAGAAGTCGAGAAGGAAGTGGCAGCCATCAAACTGGCGAGGAGAACGGAAGAAGGCCAGCAAGAAGAGGAGGAAAACCAAGGGAGAGCGGAAGAAGCTGACACGAAAGGAAGACAAGGAGCTTTCCCGTACAGTCAGCTAGCTATAATCCCCTCCTGGAAGATGAATCACCCTGTCGACCGCGTCTCAGGACACTGATGGCGAGATAGAGGCGGCGAAAGAAGGTGACTGGTTTCGAGAGCAGCTGTCAACGCTCGGCCACTCTTCCTCTTTTGCGAATTTGCTCGCGGGACGACGATCCTCGAAGAATGGAAAGAAAACGGACGAATACGCCCGAGCAAAATTCAATTTAGACCACGAAACAAAACGAATCAACCGCCGTGTCGACCTCGCGCAGCGCCAGCTGCAGCCGGGGAAGGTAACGTGGTTGACCGAGTGCCACGCTGCTGAAACTTTTGCGACAAGAGTGTTCGTGAAATGTAATCAAATGAAATTGCCCGACGCTTTCTTCCCCGGCGTTGTTCCCTGTTGAATCGAGTTTCACTTTCGGGAAATCACTGAGGAGTTTCGGTAAACGCAAAATGGACTTCAGCCGAGCAAAACGGGACACAGATGGTTTGCGAGCTTCAAAATGATTGTTCAGAGCAGTCGCGTGGTGAATTCAAGCACGTGTTCCAGATACGCACCCTAAAATTAACACTACATTTACACGACTTTAGGATCAGTGTTTGCACCGTAACCAGACTGTCATCTAATTCTTCTAACTCTAGAGAAATATTCATTTTTCTTTCAAGTTTCTGTTCAATCTCAGTTCAAACACATATATTGCTAACATGTAATTAGGTTAACCTCGAGGCTAAGTTAGACTTAGAAAACCACAGGAAGATAGTGAAGTGAAACGATTCATTTTATCGGCACGAGTTTGTGAAGTTAGCAGAATCATCTCATGCAATAATTCCCGAAGGATTCGTAAGTCCCTACACTCGGCCACTTTTCTCGGAAAAATCTAATGTTACATGGGAAGGAAAGGTTGAAAATCGAGGAAAAATAACAAGCTTTAAGAGTGGTAGTCACGAATGGTGGCTCCCGGTGTATCCGCTGTCGAAGTGGAAATAAAATGAAATACGGGGTATACCTTTTTCAATTCGAGTCGTGCGACGAAATAGAAATCTGTAACGAGTGGGCAAAGCACGAGATGACTGGGAGGAAACGGGTCGAAACGGAAACGGAAGCGGGCTCGCTGATGATTCAGATACGTAAGCCAGTTTCAGTAACGAGCGGAGGAAAAACCTGGCCCCTTAACAAGCGTCCCTTTTTCTCTGTCGACGGTTTAACCGTGGATGTCGATTTTCTTGAAACCTTGTTGATGTTGGTAAGTTTGCGCGATAATTTGTTTTTCTTTTAACCAGTAAAAGTTTCAGCGAACTCGTTCAAGCCACGTCTCGCATACTTTTCGTTCACCAAAAGCATTAAATGCCATTTTCACATCCTCGCATGTTCCAAATTGCCAATTAGTCAATCAAATATTCGAGTTCAGAAAATAATCCCCAGATTTTTATGATCCTCCATTCAGTTGCCTATGGTAGCCTATTGATGTTCATGTTTCGAAAGCTCCCAATCGTTCGAATCCTCAAAATAATCCGCTGAAACCACATTCATCGTTCGGGGCAGAAAAATGATGGGGCTGACAAAAGTCGCCCCGTTAGAATCAAAAGTTTAAAAAGTCGACGGGATTACGGCGAGATGAACATTAGCTCGGTTCGCAGTGTCCGAACAGCTTCCAGCGTCGTCGCAGTCCTGGCCAAGTCACCGCGATGAAAATATTGCTGGAGATTTCATTATAGATAGACGAGGACCGTGTTTCCGGAATTGCCACGTCGCGTTCTTTCGCCCTCTTTCCTTTCTTTCTGGCCACAGTTTTTTCCCCGGCCGTCTGCCCTCTGCCCCGTATGGGGGATTTCCTGCATTCTGTATTAATTACCGGGGCAAAAGAACCGCTGGAATCCCGACGACGGCGAAGAAACGAGCCACAGTCCAGATCCCTTGGAATCCTCGCCGATAAACGGGACCTTGTTGTCCGGTTTCGTGTAATTTACGCCTCGCCATAACGGGAAATTTCATTGGTCCGTGGAGGAAAGCATTTTCTTTGTTGGGTAATATCGCTGGACTTTGATAACAAGGAAACTGTTGGGTATTGTTGGATATTGGCCTACTATTATGTACGTTTGAATTATGACAAGAAGGTATCACATGTGGATCATGTACGTCAGTATTTAAGGAGGGATTATTTTTACGAGGTATGTTCCACGATCTCCAAAAATAGACACTGCAGTTCTGCATAAACGCAGAATCTGCAGCCACTCCACGTCTTATCCACAATGGAATTATCGGAATGGCATCGATGCCTCCGGAATGGGCACATGGACCAGATAACCGTTCAAGTATCCGTAATCCGTCGTTACTCGCAGCGCCAAAAGGGTTGATTGACGCGTGTCACCAGCTACGCGATTGGCTGCGCCTTGATCCCTCGTAGCAAACATCGAAGCGTGAAAACACGATCGATCGCAGCCGGTACGAGGGATTCACCGGTAGCCGCAGATACACCCAATCGATATCACTTAATTAGGAGTTGGAAAATTCCGAGGTTCATAGCGTATTCCGTGCACGGGGAGACACAAGAGGAACAGGGAAAAGACGAAACGCAGCGTTCCATGATTTACGAGTAAAGCGGATCGTTTAGCTTCGGCTGAAACGTTACGCCTCGCAGATGCATTTAATCACTCCAACATCCGATAATCGATATCGCCTGTGGATATGTCGCTGGAAACACTGGAGACTTGGACGGAATACGATCTGGAGAGATCGAACTTTGTCGGTGACATTGGCGTAAGTAGCTGAAGATCTTGGCACCTTTGGAAAGCGGTGATAAAACGCGCGATGATCTAAAGCATGGCTATGATCCGTACAACGCGTCCATATGTTACGTGTGACATATCGGTGTACCACGCACTGACGTATCAAGTATCGAAACACAATGCGTCGAAATGCAACGCGATATATCGTTGATATACCAAGCGTCGACATTCTATGCGCCGAAATATAACGCCGATACAAACCATAAGACTTATCGAAATAAAAACCCATTGCGATTTCATGTGTGGTGAAGTGTGGATACGACAGCCCTCTTGAACAAAAATCCTAGCTACGCCAATGATCGGTGATCGAATTCTTCTTCTTACCTTACCGACTTTTTCCCGAGCGGAATAATGGACTGTGAAAATAAAGAGATGTACCATAACCGTGGAAACCAACGAGGAAAACGGGAACGCGTGTATCGGCCTTTGTACGCGTCATAGGCGAGCTTGCTAAATCGTATTTCGTTGCTGAATCGACGCCGCGCCCGCTACAGCTAAACCTACGTTGTTTAAACTTTACCACGTTGCTCTAATTAGATTGTGATTTTCGGCGAACGTACAGGATGAACGAAGGAAATTCTCTTGTTAGTTGTTTCGAAAGGATCAGCTTGCTTGCGTGTGTAAATCAGTAATGAACATTTTAACCGTGTCTTGTCTGTGCTATTGTCTCTTTCGTATTGCTTCTGCCGTCGCTTGTTCCTCTCAACATATTGTTTACCTTGTTAGCGCACTGGTTCCATTTCCGTGTCGTTTCTGTTCACTTGTCGAACCTGCTCTGTTTCTTATTTGTTCCTTGCTGTTTCGACGTTGCGTTCAAATTTTAATCTTGCTCTTGTTAGCTTTTTTGATTCTTGATTCTTTGATCAACTAATTCGTATGTGACTATAAAATGTGGAATAGGTGTTCGAATCTAGACGGATATTCACCTGTAGATGTTCATAACCCAAGATCGTCAATAAGTCCATGTATTAGATCTCCACATCTTTAAGTCCTTATGTGTCCTTATTGTCCTCTGGTTACGAGATCCATGTATATCTACGTGGTTATATTCCTATATGACTAACTGTATCAAACATTCTCAGAATCCCACATTTCCAAATCCTCACCAAAACCTCAAATGCCCAGGTCTCCACATCCCTGCAACCGCAGATGCACGTATCTCCAAAGTTCACAATTGCTGAGTTTTTAAATTTAACACGCGACAATATAACGTGAGCCTACTGTACACTAATTTCGCATGGTAGTAAGTGAAAAGTTTAAATTAAGCTTGCATATGTCCATTTTCGCAGGGGTATTTAACGAGTTAACCATATTCGTCTCGCAGGTCATGTAATTCATCCTCAATTGCATTCCGGCGCTTAAATATACAATTACATGAACACAACCGAGCAATGCACATAATATTCGTACACACGCGAGCGAATCGCGTTAAATTTACTTGGAAGGTAATTCGACCAGAGTCAGAGTGATAACGACGCGTAATTAGGCTGGCTCGATGAGCAAATCAACCCTTAAACAGTGACGGCTACATTCGTCTCTTATTATCGCGTCCTGTGATGTCGAGGTGGGTACAGCAAGCCTAATTTCCTGCCTTCGACCTGAGCCAATTAATAAATTTGTACCGCTTGGCTGGCCACAGTACAACCCTCCATCTCCGCCTCCGCTTCAAGAGCCAGCCATTGTTGTCGAGACAATGCAAGCCACTCGTTGGTTAGACTACCTAACTGTCCGTGGTAACGACCGAACGCGATGTCGGATTAATTAGATCTCAAAGCGAGAAGGCCCGAACTCTGTTTAATCAGACACGAATCTAGAACGAACGGACTCGGAATGACGTTAATCGAAAAATACTCGACGACCAATACGGGAAGCTCAGACACCTCGCCAGCTTTTATCGACAGGATTTCCTAATTTCTTCCCGAAGAAATCTCTTGGCGTCGTTAGCCACCTTCGAATCAATTTCCTGGCGAGTGAAAAAAGTGCGGCGGTCTTCAAACTGGGATTTGTCGTCAATCATCACCGAGACGTAATTTTGCGGAATAGGAAAAGTGGTGTGCTGGGGATTGGTGGATAAATTAGATCACTTTCTGTTGGCTCAGATGATTTCTATTGGAACATGTGTGTCCGCTCGAGTACCATTTTACTAATATTGATCTAGGAGTGGGGTCAAGGAACATGTGAACATAGGTGCACAAAGATCCTGGGAACGTGGATCAGAAATTTGGAATAGTCTGAGATGTGGCCATTGGATTGTTACATCGCCACGTATTCAATCACCACATGTCCTATCATCAAACGTCCCGTCACATGTTCTATCTCCATATGTTCCCCGAGCGTTAAATCGTCATCTCCATCAATCTGCTTTAGTTTAGTTACTGTCTACCCTAACTTCACTTTCTCCTTCCCGCACATTTCTGATCCACTGATATTTACACCAAGAATATATGTAGAATGTCCAGTCAGCCATTATACGTTTAAAGCCCCTTCATATGTTACGAAAGCAAACCTGTCCTAAGCAACTGAGGGCAAGCCCCGGTGTGGCGTTGGACACAAGTTGGGTCTGCTCCGGAAGTTGTTTGCGTTTAAGTTACAATTGCATTAGAACAAGTTAGGCACGAGTTAAATTTCCATAAATCTTCATTATGTATACGGCTACATTTCATGTAACTTTCATTCTGACACGGATACCGTTGAAAGGGAGGATTTATAGTGGCTCCCCATTTTTCTCGATCTGACATACGAGTGAACGTTTAAACAACCTATTAGTTGGGGTTAAATTGTGGCAACGATTAGTCGTTTTCATCTGTTGTGCTCTTTTCAGGATGATCAACGATTCCAAAGCGTGCGACCACTCTCGAGAGGCGATCAGTCATTCCTAACTCGCGCGTTCAAACGAGCGCTCATCTTTTTCCAATTTTATTTGCCGTCCGTCGACCATATTCCCGGATAACGGGCCACGATATTAGTCCGAGTTTAAAGGCGACGCGTCAGATTGTTTGTCGCTGCAACGACCGAGATTCAAGACGTTTCTATAAATCCACGATATTCTTAGGTAGACATAGGACCGAGACACGCGTCATGAATTATTCCACCGTTCTGATTCGTCGAATTATTCATAAGGAAACAAATATTGCACGGCGTAGTATGCGCAGTTCGAAGGCAAGACTTCGACGAAAGAAACTATAAATCTGGCTGATCTTGTTTCGTTTTAATCCATACACGGGACACAGCTTCCGTTCTGTTCTAAGCATCGAGACTCGGAAAAATTCATCTGATTACCATTAATCGTGTTCTCCTTCTTTTTCTCAACATGAATTCCAGAAACGATTCGCCGGAGAGATTTATTCTTGCAAGGATTATTTCAAAGTAGGTTCTGCATAATGCAGTTTGTTATTTAAGTATTCCTACAACTTCGCAGGTCGATTGGTAAAAGTCGCTGCCTTATATGATCCTTGTACACGTTCCCACTTTTATTCTCTACTTGATCCTCTTATTTCAAGCACACCTAAAACGCTCGTTCGTTTTAGCACTAGAACTTTTCTGAAAACACTAAGCTGAACTTAAAATAGGAATTGAATTTACATTTCCCGAAGTCCGACCATTTCTCTCCCGCATCCCTTAATCGTTTGCCGGCCAGCTGCATCCACTCCCAATCATTTTGAAAGTGCGGAATCTACCGATAAATTTAAAACAGTTACATTCTACTTGATAAGATCTTGATTCTGATACTGCATTCAATTTCCCTAAAGATAATTTGAGAGCTACAAATCTTCTTTTGAATAATTCAATTTCTGTGCATCAAACGTGCATTAAGATCTGCCGGTTTCGAAATTAAGCAATCGGTTTCTGAATTTTACTTCGTGTCGAGAGACTCGTTTCTTGATCCAGCAACCACCAAAGCTGTATCCATTTACAGATTCCAATCGTACATCATCCAGACGGGTGTCCCGTTCGTCAAGCTGACTGGACGACGGTTTCACGATGTCGCGTAAGCACTCGTTGCCGGTAATCCACCCCCGTCAACCGTGGGGTTGTCTTGCAATTACGGCTTTCCAAACTGCTGCGCCCAGAAACTGCGTTACGCTCTCCGTAACTAATGCTTGGTAATCGTTCGGTTCAGTTCTCGCCGTTTCCTGTTTCTCTGTTTCCAGACTCTGTTTCCCCTCTGGCCGCTGCACCCACCCTCCCCACTCGACCCCGTTTCATTGTCAACGAACCAGCCGTTCTACGAATTGTCCGGCTATTTGCTGGCCACTGACGCGAACGAACGAATGTTCCCCTCATTATCGGATCGTTTGTCGTGACCCGTGCTTCGTGACGGATTTCTCGTTGTTTAATGCTGCGCTCGATAGGGTAGGTATACCGTTTTTACGTCTCATTGATTGACGGTGAAACGAGCGTTCATGATATTTCCGGAATGCTTCAGAAACGACGATGTCGCGTATCGTGTAGACACAAAAGTTTACGAATTTATTTCTGCCGAGATGCGTTTTAATTAAACGTCATTTTAATATTATTTGCGAGTAGCTATTTCGCGAAGTTGATGGCGGACATGATAGTAACATATATTTTAATACCAACTTTTCCAGAAGCGTATCATGTAGCTTTCAGCTTGAATAAACCTTTTATAACAAAGGCACTATTACTTTATGACTGGCCCTCATAACTCGTGGCATGCAGGATATGTTGCTTTCTGAGGAAGCTTTTTTCGGTGCGGGTTTATCTACTGGGGTGGAAAGAGTTTAATTCCCCGCTGAATTTACAGGAAGCTGTTTACTTTTACGTTCATCCGCGAAATATGAATGTCACTTTCTTTAATAATGTCATACCAATTGTTGCCATATTTTCACTCCGGTAAAACTTGTGCAGGAACTCGGTTTATTTTTCAACTATCGAAATTACTATCTCCCGTCGTACAATATTGCGAAATAAAAGGTATAAGGCTAGTCGAGATTTTTTTCGCTTTCGAGCGCTTCAGAAAACGTAACATCGTTTGTACATTTATAAATTATTTGAGCGAACGTCGGTGGAACCATTTTCCCTTGAAAATCCACCGTGCAAGGCCACCATTCTAGCCTCGAGGACATGCATTTCTGCGTGTGCAAACATCGAACAAGAAGGAACTGGCAGCGAATCGAATGTGAAACGACGTTTAGCAATGCAAATTGGCTCGACGTTGCCCATAGACACATTTTCGCGTTACAGAGCCGAGAATGTGTGCAACTTACGTGCACTTCGAGCCACAGACACACGCACTATTTTCCAGCATCGATTCTGTTCACCCTTTGACGTTATCACCGAATGCAAATGTAATTCCAAGTGATATGAAAGGAACGATGCAGCACGAAACAGTTAATACACACTCTACTTTCGTTATAACCTTCCAAATTTCTACACCGTTTTAATATCAGTTAGTAATGGCGCCTTCCGAAGAGGGCGTCATGAAAGGAGAGTGAACAAGTATTTAATTTAGGGCAGTTATTGAGAAATGTTTTGCAAGTAATCTTAACAAGTTACCGAGAAATTCTGAAGTAACTTTTTGAATGTCTGTTGAACGGAAACTGTAGCAAACGTGCTTGCTGGCGGACTGAAACTTAGCTCGTGAAGACCACGTGGCCCTTGCCATTAACGTCGGGCAAATTTATCAAATCCACGCCATTACCTTGGCAAATCGAGAGTTCGTCCGATGCTGTAAACCTCGAATTGGTATGCTACCGATGCTGCTGATTTTCGTCTTCTTCGATCAATCCCTACAGAATCATGGAGCAAACATATGGAAACACTGATGTTTGCGACATCGAAATAATAGCTGAATTTCGGTATATATTCTAAATACTCAAGGTCGTTGTGTTATCGAGTTTTGGTTTAGATCGTATCGTTACCCATGACATGATTTGTACTCTCTTGTAACCGATGGTATTACACAGATCGCTACGTTATGGATTATGCTGTAATCCAACTAATTAATTGCACCTTGCAACACTGTTAAGATTATTACTTGTAATCCGGAACGATGGAATACATTTCAAATTCTCTTCTAAATGTCAAGTTTCCTAGGATAGTTTCAAAGAAAGGGGTGAAATTTTGTTGGTGTAGACTCTCATCAAAAACAATGAGGACCAAGGATCTCTTTTTGACTCCATAATATAGGTTACTTTTGACTTCCATAACAGAATATAAAGTTTTGGAGTTATTCATGATCTGTTTCCAACTTGTGTACTGAAATAAATTCAACAGAGGTTTCTTTCAACCTCAATTCCAAAAGTAGTTCAATATTAAATGAAATTACAATTGTAACTGCTTCACTAATTAGTTCAGGCAGTGAGGTTCTCTGAAGTTCTAAAATCAGTAAGGGATGTAAAAGTTCTCGATTAAAAGTGAACTGTGGGATGTTCAATTTGCAACTGAATTTTGGGGACAAAGTAGGATTTAGTGCTTTGTATTTCTTTACCGACAAGCATATATATCTTGCGGATAAATATGAAAGAGGGCCGATATTTGCACACTTTGGCCCGATAAAGGGTCCCGTAAACGTCGATTCACTTGTAAGCCCCATTGTTTCAACGGCGATACACATTTTACGAGACAATATTCTCGCGCCAACAACGATATTTCAATCGAGTATCGTCGAAACACGCCGATTGATTCGCGTGTAATAAAAAACGCGATCGTATAACAGTACAAAAAGTGATACAAGAACGAGTATTAGTTGCATGGTATTATTACGAGCAAACAATATTCATCGATTGCACTTCACCGCCTAACGCTGGAATTGAACGTTGGCGTGCAAAAAGGGAGCTATCGCCTGTGCAAATATTTTCTATGGTGTTTTGTGAAATTGCGTCGAAAAATATATCGTTGTCCAACCGGAAAACCGACAACCTAAAAATTTGTTAGTTCTCGATTACTCGTTGCAATAGAAGTTGTACAAACTGTCTACATTCAGTTTTTTTTACCTCTGTGTTTTTAACTTGATCGATACTCTCGTTACATTGTCTCGCTTTATACTGCAATTCTCACATATCACTTTTACGCTCATTACTATTCATTTGTTTCTTTTCATATTTACTTATTTCATCATACTTTATATTTCACGTTGATAGTTAAACGACTACTCTGCGGTAATATAACAAAATTTTGCTGTACATAGTTTGAAGGTTCTCAGAACATTTGTCATGTATGATTTAACTCTTCTCTGATATGTTCCTTTTGAAACCTTTGGTCAAAGAGTAATCATGGAAAAAGCTGAACAAGATATCGGAGAAATGAAATTTTCTTTATCAGTCGAGGAAATCGCGTTACAACTGGAACTTGAATCAATTCGATTCGCGAACATAAGAACGAAAAGTGGCGAAGTCGCTTGGCCGTTTTCGTCCTCTCCACCCTCGGACAACTTCGCCGCCATCAGCGCTATGACTTATAGACTTTGTTTTACTTAATAATAAAGTTCCCCCGGATAAAGATAAAGTTGCAAGATAAATGGCACGCCAGTCGCTTACTGAAAAATGATAACCGAAGACTAGCCGCGACACTTTACTCGAAACACTCTTCTACAGCTCCTCCGGAAAAATATTATGAAAATCATTTATTTTAGCTAGCTTACTCGTAAACGGAGAAAATGAAATGGTTCTTTAAGAAGGTACAATTGCATTCTGTCTGTCAAAATGATAGGGACATATCGTAATGGGAGGCGCGATTAAACGAAGTAAATGTGGTTAGGTATCTTATTTATGGTCCAGTACAGTCTTAAATGAAAAGTGTACAAATAGCTTTCTCATACAGCTTTAGTAAAAATGATATATCAAAATTTCCGTTGCAATAGGATCTTAGTTGCTACTTATTATCAAAAATTATATTTACACGATGTAAACATGTCTTACTCGTTACAAAATATATTTATTCACCCTACTATTCTGTCCACTTAATCTTCCAGTAATTAAAGAGTCAACAACTGTGGTCATCCAACGTTTCAGAGATCGTACCCATCACAAGGATGTTAACGTCGATGAGACGTCATCGATGGAATCAGTGTCTCTTATATGGCCAACTGCAATATGGCTTATTTCCTGTTCACCGGTTTCTTCTTGATCGTGCCAGTGTTCGAGCTGGTGTTGGTAGACGAGTCGGTACTGGAAGACTTGTCAGCCTCTTTCTTCAGCAACGGAATGCTCGACTTCCCTTCGACACTCACATTCACCACTTTGCTGGTCACCGCCTCTACCCTCTGCACGATTTCCGTCTTCTCCGGGTACCCCTCGATTCCGCTCGAGGGCTCATCTTTGCGTCGTGAGAACGACGGGATCCTCGTAACCTTCGGCTTCTCTTTCAGCGCCGGCTTTTCGACGCTTTGACAGCTCTGAGCCTCTGGCGGAGGAATGGCCGACACTTTGGGGATGTTCCTGTGATCCCTGGTCCTTTGCAGACTGGACGTCGGTTTGATGATGATCTTGGGCTGCTTCAAGTTCGACGGTCCTTTGGTATCCCTCGGTGTGATTATTATCCGCGGTTCTTTCCTCTCCGGACTCACGACAGCTGCCCTCACATCTGGAGAGGTCGACAACTCGGACTGCAACTGCTCCACCGAATTCGTATTGGATTTGCTTCTGGTTGTGTCTAGCAAGACGGTAAATTTAGGTTCCTGATCAACCCTGTCGGCGGACGCGCTCGCCAGGTTCACCACGGTCTGGCTCAAGTTCTGGTTCGCTTGTCCTAAGAGGTTGCCCACTCTGGGCGTGATCACGATCCTGGGTTCCATCGCGGGGACTCTGGTGTCCCAATTAGAGCCGCCGAACTGCAGCTGCTTGTCCACTTCCCTGCCAATGATCCGTGGTTCGGACGACGCCGTCGATATGGACATTTCGTTCCCGGGCGACGACTTGTACCAGTTAGGATTACCGATCCCGGACTCCAACAGACCGGCAGGCTTGCCCAAATTCTTGTCCATACTCTGGGAAATGGGCTGACCCATTCCATGGACGGGACACATGGGGTTCGAGTAAATCGTGTCCACGCTGCCACCTGCTTGCGTCCTGGCTCTATCGATCCTGTCGTCCAGAGAGTCGATAATACTGGGATCGGAGTTGTTCTTCCCGGAATAATCCTGCTTCTTGACCAAAGGACCGACGTGAAGGTTAGTGGTAATCGACTCTGTCTCGTACTGATTCTCGCCTTCCTCCGCGAAGTCCAGGCTCTTGGACGGACCGAACATCCTTGGAGGAGGTTGAGGTGGCTGATGGGCGGATTGCAATCCGCCTCTATAGTCCTTCAGAGAATTGGCGTGCTGTTTGGGAACGAACAGGCTGCTGGGTGCCGGCAGCGATCGCCTTTTCTCGATATCCGGGAGGACCTTCGGATAGTTTCTGCGTTTGATCGTCCTCAGGGCTTCTTCAGGACTGACGCACTCCCTTTGAGCGACCGGCTCTCTGCAGGTTACGTTTATGTCGCAGGCAGGAGGATTCACGGCGAACGTGGTCAGTTTTGGTCCCATGTTTATGTAGATGTCCTCGGTTTGATTCGCGACGGGTTCTTCAGGGTTGATTCCGAGGTCCACTCGAGGCAACCGAGACTTCAATTTGGGATTAATCTTCGCGTACAGGCTGCTGGCGCTTCCGGAGTCAGACTCGTATATTCTGGGCGTGGAGAAGTTTGTTTTGACGCTCTTCAACACGTTCTCCATAGGCAACGGGTCACTTCTGGAGTGATGGTGCTCTATGACGACCACCTGAGGAGCGATTTGCAACTGATCCAGAGGATAGTCGCTGTTGTCGAACGTCTCTGCAGGATCCACGCCTTTTGCCAACTCGATGGGAACTTGATTCAGAATCGACTCGGTCCTGGTCGCGGGTGTGGCGTCGATGGCCACCGACACCTTCGGTAGCTTTGACTTCTTGCCAGGTCGCACCACGAGTGCGGGGTTCTCGTCGTAAATTGGCTCCTCCTTTCTCTCTTTCAGGAACTCCTCTTCTAACCTCTTCTTCTCCTCCTCCTGTTGTTTCGTGAGCTTGTCCTCGTGCTCCTTTTGCAGCGTCTCTCGAGTCTTCCGCAAAAATCTCGGCGAACACCTTCAACAGTTTGGTTAAAGACATGTTTATGAAGAAAATTATACAAAAAAGCGTAGGTTCATTCCAATTCGACAGAATCAGCAATTCACTTAAATCCACGTTTAGACTTCGCAACTTTCCACGAGCAAATCGATCCTCTTTGATCAAGGAAACTCTCGACTAAGTAAATTCTGTCGAACCGAAATCGAATGGCGAAAACAGCTGGAACGTCGATTTCGACGAGTCAGCGCGCGTTCTCGACGAGTCTTTAGATGCAACCGCTAATTAGATTATTGAAACTGCTTCCACGATCGAGTTCGTTCGCGATGGACCAATCAGGCGGCGCTTCTTGATCGGAGTTCGTGCAAGGAAACGCGGAGACGAGATCTCTACCGACCTGTGAACGATCTCCTGCTGTATCCATTCCCTAACCTTGATGTGAGTGTCTATCGTGGAGCCGGAATTCTGTCTGGACAGTTTCGAACGTCTGCCAAAGTTCGAGTTGTTGTCGTACGCTTTGTCGTTCTTTATCACGTCGTTCAAGTCCGGCTTGCTGTCGCTCTTGTAGCCCAGCTCGCCGTAGTGATTCTCGTATTTGTCCGATTTCGCTCGTTTCGGGTCCTCCTTTTGACTGACCCGTCTCTTCAAGCCTTTCGTCTTGGCGTCCTGCTTCTTGCAATATAGGAAGAGGAACGCGGTGAAGTTGATCAACAGAAACACTACACCGAAACCGGTCAACATCGTGATCACGGACGAACTCTTTGGCATACTGGGCTGCGGTATGCTTTCGTCCACTGTTCCGGACGTTGATTCTGGGTCTGGGGTTGTTGATCGCTCCTCTGTAGGCATCGTTGAGTGACGATCGCTTCCTGGGTACCTGGAAAACAGAATGGGTAAATTCTAGGGTAGGGAAATGCTGTTGCAATTTTAATTATGAGTGATGGAAGATCTTTGCAGAAATTACTGCAAAATGTAGAACGGTTTTAGTACTTGGATCGTTGACGGCGACAATCTCTAATTATCCTAGACTGCTATGAACTGTAATGGAAATATAACGTGTGGAGATTTTACTCCACATTATGGTCATTCTATTTAACTATGTCATCGATGAGTCTAATAAGTCTATTTAAATGAAGGTAATAATGTTTCTTATTTCTGTAATTTTCTTTTAATTTATTCAGGGTTTAAGTGTGAAAATATAACTCGAATATGTAGCTAAAGCGGTTAAAAGAAATCAAGGCATCCCTACAGCGTATTTAATTAGCCAGCGAAGGTAGGGTGTTCACGACGGCTCGCTCATTATTTTATTTTTCTTTTTTCCAAACGTTCACGTGCACGAGCCTGATTGGTAGACTCCAGATAACGCGAATCTTTCATTTTATCGTGCTGGAGTTGAATAAATTCCATTCAGTCGGCACGATACGGACAGCTTAAACGCAGATAGAAAGGGGTTGAATGCAATGGGGTGCAAGTGACGTTTCATTAAATATTCAGTGCACAGTGAAAAACAATGCTGGCATGTGCCGACATAAAGGTGCGCGGAAATGAGTATTTTTAATTTTTCAATTAACGCTACCATCGCCGAGCGTCCCGTGAATAAAAATTGAAATTGAATAAAGCGTCGTGCAAGGTGCATTTTATATAAGTGAAACGCGAACGCGATTAAGCTCCCGTCAGCTCAATTGATTTAAAATTAAATCAATTCGGTCAGAGATCGTTTGTTAAACGAAAGGAATTCGTTTATACTTAAAATCAAATTCAAAATTAAAGCAATGAATGTTCTTAGCTTTTATCAATTATTGTGCCGCAAAATTTCTCTTGGAACTTTCGTCAGCAATCCAGTATCTATTCTCGAAACACGTTACCAACCTGATACCGTGAGTTTCGTAGTTCCTGTTGGCGCTCGTGTTCCCGTACTTTCCAATTCCGTCCGCTATGTCGAGAATCTGTGGTCGTGGTCCTTTCGGTCGAATCGACAGCAGAATGTCTTTGCTCGGATGACGAAGCATGTTTGGCAGGTGCTCGTTCCAGAATTGCATCTCCTCTGAGCGGTAGTGCGAACCTGTCTTCGGTGGTATGGCTGCACGAATGGGGCAGGCATTTAAGAAATTTTCAAACGATTAAGGTTTCCTGGACTTACTTAGGTTTAGGTAGGTCTGATTCTGTGGGTCGTACTCGGGCCATTCTATTTCGTACTTGGTCCATTCCCTGGGTCCGTCCGTCAGGTAAGGGTATCGCTTCGCTATATTTGGATTTCTAGTACAGAAATCATAGGATTTTGGAGCAATCTACTGTAGAAATTATGAGTGGCGATTTAAAGTGCGATAACAACGCGTGGTGATGTAACGTATGTAATTATAACGCGTGGTGGTATAACTTGCGTCAATGTACGACGCGTGGAATTACAGCGCGTGATGATGCAAAGCGTGGAGTTACAGAACGTGGTGATACAACGCAAGCAATTATAACGCGTGGTGGTACAACTTGTGGCAATATACGACGCGTGGAATTACAGCGCGTGTCAATGCAAAGCGTGAAATTACAGAACGTGGTGATACAACGCAAGCAATTATAGCGCGTGATGGTACAACCTGCATCAATATACAACGCGTAGAATTACAGAACCTAATTCACCACATATTGTGAGCTTTGACCGTCTAATATCCAAGTCTACTCAACAAATTATTTTCTCACACTCTTTACAAATAAATAATGAGACTCCAGATGCTGCACCCTGGTAGAAAACACAGATGAGCGGAATTTAAAGAGTTATGTAGAGGCAAAATTATATTGAAATTCGCAATGAATTTAATTCACATTGCCCCGTCGTAGCTTTTAATTGCTTTAATTAGCAGTATCGAGGTGTTGCAAATACAGATGTTGTATTTAATTCAGGTACGGAATTGAAGAGAAAACGAGGAGTCTACGTGAATGCGCACCTCGTAATTATTTGCTCAGGCTATGAGTTTTAATAAATCAAACATTTGTGAACGTATGTCACGTGGTTGTATTGTACCGTTGAGAATTTATTCATTAGCGTCGCTGTTCATTTCGAAAATCACGTTTCTACTAATTAAGACCTTTACAAATCCAGTACAACAATAGTAATCATTTATTTAACGGCATTTAAATACATATTTTTTATTGATATGGCTGGGTTTTATTGTCAAAGTTACGCGGCAAAATATTAATTCTGTAGAATTTTCAATAAATTTTTATAGAATTGGCAAACCCTACTGTTTCACGCGGCGGGTGCAAAATGATACCGTTCTCCGTGCTCAAATATCAAGAAACCAATACGATATCAAAATTGTGATGCACGTTTTTTTCTTTCAGCGTTAAAATTGTACTTCCAACGCGGACAATCACTCTCCAAACCAACTGTTTCAAAAAATACTATTGTCAAAATAATTTTACGTTCTCGGTTTCCATTCATCTATTTCATTAATCGTAATGAGAGTATGAATTTACAATGTATGTCGTTACAATTTCCAAATAGAAGTTCATACAAAGTTGCAAACATTTCAATAGATCATTTGGTAACTGGTCGACAGAATCAACCCTCAAAATGTTACAAGAATGCAACAAGTCATTGTTACAAATTATTTTGTGCGAGGTACTGTGTATAAGGTATTGTACACAAGATTGTGCACAAGCAATTAGATTTCGTAAAATTATTAAAATCGAAAATGTCACAAGGGTATAAAGGGTTCATGAGGGTAAATAGTACGAGTTACATCGGAACGTTTCCTCGGGAGGTTCTTCGAACCGTATCGTAGCGTTTAACAAGTAATTAGTCTTTTCGACGTGTGCTCTTATTGACAGTAGGTTTCCGGTTACAAAGTTGCATAGCGACGCGCCACGCCCTCCGTTTATGCAGCCCGTTGCATCGCTGCAACCAGGGCTGATGTATTCTTACGAGGAGGACAGAGTGACACGCGCGATATCGATCAGCCGGTGTCACGAGGTGTGTGGTACACACGTCGGTGTCTCCTTTCGTCGCCACGTGCATTAAACAGCTTTGTTTCGCTTAATTGGATCGACCTAGTTCCTCGTGATCCAACGTGTCGCGATGCATATGCATTTGTCCCGGCGAAAAAAAACTCGAGTCCCAAGCCTGTGCAAGCTCGAGCAGCTGTTAGAAGACGCCGCGGAGGAAGCTTAGCATTGCCGTTCTTATCTGCTGCCAAAACTATGCTCTAAACAGAATTTTGCAATTCTACAAAACGGAGAACTTGTTAATCTCTTGATAACGTATGTTTTAGAGTTAGATTTGTAGTCTCTGGGTATCGAATCGACGAGATACGCAAAAAACGTGACTTACACACGATATCGGGCGAAGTTCGTTTTCGAAATTATCTTCTGACGCGTGAGCGAGCGTACGATGAAATACGAGAGAAATTTCGTGCTCGCGAGGATAAAACAACCGAATCGATTGGCCCAGACCCGTGGAACTGCCCCTTTCCTCTTCGTGTTGGAAATGAAATTTGCGAGCAATTTGTATATATAGGTAATCTGCTTGTACCGAGAAAATTAAAATGGCTGACGTATCGGACCGTTAATTCATTGATACCCCATGCTGGGAATAACGAGCGTCAAATTGCTGGCGGGCAACTCGTGAACGAAACTGGATCGGGCTCGTACTTTATTTCGAACGGGCGTCGTTTCCTACAGCGGTGGTTTATATTCAAAAACAAACACGAAAAACCTCTCCCTTCGCGAGGCGAATTTTATTGCAAGTTTGAAGC
Organism: Megachile willughbiella; assembly: GCA_945859595.2. Classification (NCBI taxonomy): domain Eukaryota; kingdom Metazoa; phylum Arthropoda; class Insecta; order Hymenoptera; family Megachilidae; genus Megachile; species Megachile willughbiella. Next base: position 11,050,474 of record OX243807.1, read on the forward strand.
AATTTTCAGCCACTGTTCTCTTTTTCATATCGTCGAAAAAAGTGAGGAATCGAAACGCATGAAATTGCAGTTTCATTGATTTCAAGAGTCTAATAAAATACGAATTTCTATATTCTCTCTTTTGCTATATGCTTTCACATTTTCATTATATGGGATAAACACGAGCATGAAATATGAAAGTTTTGTTGATTTTTCGCGAAAATGTCATGCTAGCCAATCTCTTTTCCAAAATATAATTATGCGGCGCGTTAGAGTGTACCAAAGCAAATGACGAAGAAAAATATAAATATTCACGGGGCGAGTAATTGAAAATCATGTTTGAAAACCCGTCGGTCTATTTTCCATCGGTCGGTTAATAATGAATTTTCAGAGGGGTGGAAAATTTCCCGTGTGCCACTTGTACAGCCACGAAATTGTTTCTGCGCTCGTATTTGCACCGCTCCGATTATTTCGCCAAATTTCTATAAAGCCTCGTCAGCTTTGATCATAAAACGACGATAAAAAAAAATTCTGGCAAACGATAGGTTCCCGCCGCTTCCGTTGGCACGGATTTTCAAATTTATTATTTAACCCGTGATTATACTTCGCAGTAAGGACACTTCTTTCACGAGGGTTCGAAAAGGGTGCGCGATAAAAGTCTCGGAAAGATTTCACTTTTTTTTTCTAATTTACAGGAATTTCAATCTTCCATAAATGGAATGCAATAATTAAAACGTAAGTTAAATGGGGCGGTCGCAACCCCGGTTCAATTGGTTCTGTTATTTACCGTGCACACGCGGCAACCCTGTAGCTTATTAAACGGGATTAAACGTTGTTGAACGCCGAGCAGAAAGGCATTCTGATTACACGCGAGTTATAGGAGGCGTTTAAAAAATAAAGCTGTTACGTCAAACGCATGGCCGTAACTTTATTCCCCCTTCCATTTCATTGTTATCGGAATACACGAAATATAGGCAAACAAAATGCGAGCCGGCGCGCAAACGTTCGAATCGATAAAACCGTTTATTTGATGCGTAAAAATATATTAGAAGATGCAGAAGCTTTTAGGTAAAGTGGGGTCCGTAATCTTTTTACTATCCAATCAATTTAACGCTGTCTGAACGCGGCAAATCTTACAACAAAAAATACCCATTCCTTTTAATAAATTTTATCGGCTCTCAAATTCGATATACGGTTTATGTATGCGTATTGTGATAATGTCTATTTTTTTCATAGCTACTTTACACCTACCCTTAGAAGAGTATACCTTTTTAAATACTGCTCGTAAGTAGACTATGCGTACAAAAGTACACTAGCAATTGAAAGAAAGGAAACAAAAGAGCCGGAGAAAAGGGAAGAAAAATAAAAACGTTCAGACCTGTTCGCACAAACGCACAAAAGGGTGCGCATGCAAAACGCAAACAAAACTCACCCCACGTACGCGAAACTGCACCACCAGTTCATCATAGCCTCGGAGAAGAGAGTTTCGCCGATGTTGTATCTGCGACGCAAGTCGTATTTACCGCCGTCAAGAGGCACCCCCAGCACATAGGGCAGCTCCTCGCCGTGAACCGTGCGCTGCCGTTGTTGCTGCAAGCATAACGAGGCCACTCGATGATATATACATACTTTCCCATTGAAACAAAGTTTCGGCCCGGGTCGCCGAAATTTCACCGACCAGAAGAACGGTCAAGAGTGCTCCTCGGGAACCACGGCCATTGTTATTAACTTCCTCCACTCTGCGTGATTCGTATACCATTGGCCTGTTCTGAACAATCGATACGATCGATTTCTCTTTTGCTATTCGCAAGGATTAGTCAGAATCGAGTTTTTATGGACAGCTTGGACACTGTGAAATGTGGGATTTATTATTGATTTGTGGACCTGATGACTACTTGTGAGATTTTGGTATTGGACCTAACCTATGTGGACCTACGTGTACCAAAGTTGCGTTACGAATAAATAGTGGACAACTGGAAAAGGGAAAAATTCAGTATGGGAGATGTCTTAATCGTCGAAACAAATCTGTCAATTTGTCGGCGATCGCAGCGTTTCCGGGCGGCGACTACGGGAATGGCGGCGATAGGGGTTAAACGATCCAGCGTCCCATACCCGTTGGAACAACGTCTACAGCCCCGTCGTTCGTAAATTTCATATCTAACAGCGGTCCAACCCCTCTGAGCCCGAGTTGAAAACCAGAAACGCTGTTACATTCGGTTTAACGACACCGCCAGTCAGTGTAGCCGCGGCCAGCGTAACAGGCCGGCACGCAGCGGCGATAAAAATAGTTGGCTTGGCTCCAAATGGGTTCGTAGCCGGGATTTTTCTCTCGCGCGGGCACCAACACAATGAATAGCCAGTAGGTCATGCTCCCTGCTACGACGGCTAAGGAATCTGCCGCTGAGAAAATGAATAAAATGCAAAGTACAGCGTCTAATCGTACGTGCTCCAGTTTCCACGGGGGAAGGGAAGAGCTCGGTCGCGATTTATGCGCCACCTTAATATTTCTACCGAGCTTCCGGATCCTTGACCCGGATGAAATCGTCGGGTCACCAAGGAGACTGCACTGCGTGCCACGATACTGTATTATCCTGGATTTCTTCGGTACCGAGACGCGGATTTAATGCCGGAAGGGCTACTGTTGCGAAAGATGCTCAGGTTCCTAAGGGTTAGGTAGCTAAGAGATCTACAGTCGAATCACGAACATCTTTCTTACGCTTCCAACGTTTTTCTGCTTCCGCTTTTCTGCTACCCGCTATTCCGCTTTTTCTTAACCTCCAAATCATTTTCATAAAATCGATGTAAGTTAACACGTGTTTGTGGTCAGAGCAGGTTATTAACAAGGATATCTTTCAATTTCATCTCTTAACCTGTTGGTGTATATATGTAAATAATTAATTTGTCTGAATTTTCAGCACAACTTAGAAAATTTATTTATCGAACCATGTTGAAGGTATTTAAACTTCTATCGGAACTGATTTAGCATTTTATACGTGTAAATAAAGTATCACTTGAGCCAGCAATATAAAAGTGTTAAACAACGGTTAAAAGTAAATTTGGTTGGGAGAAATAGTAAAACTAGAAGGGCGCATGTGAAGGTATACGAAGTTCATTTGTTACGATTGTCCCGGAAAGAGCCAGCAGCCTCGCAGTGCATTTTTATGCAAATTGATGTACGGTGAAGATACGTGTATGTGGAAACGTACTTACGCCGGAGTAGTCCTGCATCGCTTTCGGATGCGAGAAAACGTACATGTAACTCTTCGGGTTCGCCCGTGAATGTAAATTCGCGGTCATTATTAATGGCGCCACGGTCCCGCTATCGGAAATCGCCTCCAGTACGAGATCCCGATTCTTCAAGGCGTACTCGTTCGTGAAACCGTCCGAGAAATCGCCGTATTGTTCCAGAATCTTTGACAGAATTAATTCGGCCTCCAGCTCGTGCGTTGCCTACCGTGGAAGAAATATGGCATCGCTTTATTATCGGAACGCTACGTGAATCCCGGTGAATTCGATATCGATGTACGCACGAATGCTTCCCCTTCAAACTACCATTTCCTTTAACACTTTTCCACGATAATCTTTACCTTTTCAATATATTTCACTGGGTAAAGGCTCGATATCAACGAGGAGTAAATTGCAGAGGATAAGTGAATTAGAAGAATGATAGATTCAATATTGTCGATAAACTGCGTCATACGATTAATATTTACTGATGTAATCAATGTTGTGTATACTCTATTAACTCTGATTAAGAGACAACGGCTACATATATTCTGTTAATTCCACAAACATGGACTCATCACCTGATCGACATTTTAAACAAATCATTGGCAATATGTCAATCTGTTCCCCTCTATTGATAAAACACATGATCTAGAAATAGTACAATAGCTTTTTTTTCAGTACAAATAGAATCCTAACGTTTACCCCTTTGTTAAACAATTTGTAAGAATAAAAAACTGTTAAACCTTGAAGATAAAAGTGATTGAAGAGGACCAAAGAGCGTACACCAAAGACTATTCGCAATACCTTTGCATGTTCCCTCAGAACATCGTCCCTCTGTCCATCCAGCATGCCGTGCAGCAAAGCCACCGGTGGCAGAATATGAAACTTCTCCGATTCGGTGACGCCGTACATCAAATCGAATCTGATGCGAGAAAAAAATAATTCAACGTCAATGACACCCGGCTCGTTCGATTCCTGGGAACCATACCTGCCAAACAGCTGAGGATTTTTCATTAAATTCAGAGGCTTGTCCGGAATGACCGCGTTATCGATCAGCGGCGCGAACGCTGGCACATAGTTCGGCTTGTGGATCTTCACGTTCAGTAGTGTGTCCACATCCTGTCCACGCAAACAAAACGCCAAATCGCTGTCGGTCGTAGTGGGACAGTTTAGAGCGTGGGCAACCTGAAAAATGATTCCAGCCATTTCTCACTAGAGCGGTGGACGTACTCCACACGTAGAGCGACCGTACGAGAGCCGGTGACGAGAAACAATATTTCTTCCGGTTGGAGCTCGAATCGCGTCCGTGACGTTCCCTCTCTGCTCGCTTCTGTCCCATCTGACCGATCTATAATGCTGTATAGATCGGTAGAGATGCATGGGATCGAATTTTTTTGTATATTCAAAGGTAATCAGTTATTCGATTAGACTCGATTCGTAATACGTGAAAAAATTTGTGTTGGGTACAGTTGAGCATGATGGAATTTGGAATGGGTTCAATTCGGTGAGGTGGAATTCGGGGTAGGTTCTATTCGGCGCGAGAGAATTCGGGGTGGGCCCAATTCAGCGTGATAGAATTCGGGATGGGTCCAACTCGGCGCGAGAGAATTCGGGGTGGGTCCAATTCAGCGCGATAGAATTCGGGATGATAGAATTTGGGGTGGGTCTAACTCGGGATAATAGAATTCGGGGTGAGTCCAATTCAGCGCGATAGAATTCGGGGTGAGTCCAATTCAGCATAATAGAATTTGGGGTGAGTCCAACTCGGTACGATAGAATTTGGATCTAGCATAATTCCGCGCGATAGAATTCGGGGTGGGTCCAACTCGGCATAATAGAATTCGGGATGGGTCCAACTCAACGCGATAGAATTCGGAATGGGTCCAATTCGGAGTAATAAAATTTGGGGTGGACCCAACTTGGCATAATAGAATTCGGGATGGGTCTAACTCTACACGATAGAACTCAGTATAGTATAAGTTTTGAAATTCGTAGCGATTCACTTCACCGACCCCCAATAACTGAACAAGTACCAAACGTTGATAATGTTACCTGTTTGGTGATCTGCAAAGGTGCCTTCCCGATAGCATCAGCGCTAAGGGCAGATCCAGACATTAGTATGGCCCGCTTAAAAAGACCTACACAAAGGAGACGAAGAAAGAACGATTAATAAACCCATGCTGGACAAGCGGCCTTCTAGGCAGGTAAAATATTAAGGACGGTTATTTTTCATTGGCCAATATAATTATTGACCGGACACCGAGCATTGTGCCCGCCGCCAGACGAGAAAAGTTCTCTTTGGTACGTGGCACAGGTGAAAAATGACCGTCGTTTCCCCCTTCTTTCTATCCTTCCTTCACAATGGTTATTCTTTCCTTTATCATGGTCTCCGAGGGAAACGTATGAATCCTTCAATTATGTGTACGTCATCCCTGAGATTCAGTAACGCCGAGGTTTTCGTGTTATCAGAATTCGAAGGAGCCGTCTGACCAATGCTTGACTTATACTACTTATTCCCTATATTACTCCGTCGATTCTCGTTGAAAAAATTCCGCGTTTCCGATTATCGCAACGTTTTAAGATCACTGTTTTTAAAATCGAAACACGAAAGGATTCGTTTTGGAAAAATGGTTTCATGTCTGGAAACATCGTTTTAGCATTCAGGTATCGCAGCGGCAATACACGCGACGCGGCAATAACCGTTACCTTTCTTATTAGCCACAGGGCTGATAAGCAGCAGGTTGGCAAAAATGGCCCCTGTGCCGTGTCCGACCAATGTGATACTGTTCGGATCACCCCCGAAATCGGCGATGTTCTCTCGCAGCCAAAGAAGTGCCGCTATTTGATCGAGGAGTCCAAAATTGCTGGCGGTGTCGTCCCTCGTGCCCGGTCTCAAGAAACCTGCAACAAAACGGTGCAACTTTATCGTGGCAATCACTAAACGAAGACCATTAACCCGTCCATTGCCGTTCATTATACTCATTGAAACGCGGAAAACCTTGTTACGTTTTACGAGCCGATCTCGTTGCACCAAAAGTCGGGGTGAAAAACGTAAACCAACACCCGTGCAGTATTTTTTTTTTATTCCCACGATCCTTGTAGCCCGGTCATATTTCTTCTCCGTTGTTTTGCGAAGGACTGAAGTTATCCGCTCTCGGATTGCCGGCTACCAAGCTGCAAGCGAGTTGGAGGGCGAAGTTAACTAAGCGCCTTCCCAGCACTTTAACCTAATTTATGATTATGGTTTCGCGGCCGTTTCTTCTTTCTTTCCCTTCCCCTTTTTTCCTTCTTTCGGCGAGCAGTTCCTCTTAAAGCACCCCACTTGTCGGATGTAGCGGCGCAGCTCGCGCACCGACGTCCGTCCATTTGCATCGCGCGCGGAGGCCGCGTTATCATTTCAGGGGAAAAGATAGGCGGAAGCTCGTCGTTACGAGTACTCGCTGAAACGGTGCTACAAAAGCGCCGAGGTACGGGGGAAAGGGGTGGTGGGAAAAAATAGAGCAGGCCAGGGGAGAATGGCGGGGATCGATGGAAGTTTCGGGGGCAAAAAGGCCGCCTTTGTCTCGACCGCGAGCCTTTTTTTTCCTCTACTCTCCTTGGGAAAAAGAACTTTTCTTTTCCCGCGTAAGTCCGAAATTTTACGGTCAACGCTGACTTCTTGCCACCGGACTAATGAATGACGCTTTTTACCCACTATAATAAATGCGAACGTATGTTTCGACACGGCGATAAAAATTCGTCTGTACGTATGAATGTTACTCCCTTCGAAAAATTTCAGATTGTCATGCCCAGTGCCTCCATTTCAATGAAATCGAACCCAATTTTTAACAATGTTCCATAGAATTAAAAAGAAATTATTTAAGTTACATTATTAAGATCACTTGTGGATTTTAAAAACATGAAAATTCAGATTATTTCATTATAATGAATGCAATGAAATGAAACTAATTTTTATTTTGTACTTTAATCAAATTATTTGATCTTATCAATTGCACCATGAACGACAGTAACCTCGATTGAAGAGTAAGGAGTTTGGTCATGAATTTTATGAACTCTTTGGGGGTGTCCGAAGTGATAAGAATTTGTCGAAGGGTTTTCGGAGTTGAGCTGTAAAAACGAAGAGCCCTGGACGAGTTATTTATACGAGCGGACTGTAAAAGATGTTGAAACGACAGTGGCTCGTTCCAGTGCACGATGACGGATCGATAAGCAGTTGCAAGGGACGAGTAAAAAGAAGGTAGTCGAAGATCAAAAACCGATGGCGCAGCGAAGCGAGAACGTTAATGAAGCAGAATTCCTGATTTCATGCAACGCTGCTGCCGGTGACGTTCGGCAAGATTTCATAAATTCGTATCGAAACGTCAGCGCGAGCCTTGTTCCATCGTTTCCCGTTGAAATTTCAGATCCGGAACGTTTATAATCGCTTTGATACTGCTCCACTATTTCCACGTTTTCCTAGTACTTTCCATCTCGGAATATCTTCTTTCTCGTTCGAAAAGCGATTCTCTTCGTTTATAATACTTGGAAAAAGAATTGTTAACATCGATAGAATTTTATAGTTATAATCATGAGACAGTAATTTTGAAGGAAATGTTACTCGCAAAGAATTATTAACATCCATAGAATTTTATAGTCATAACTTTGAATGAAATGTAAAAGTGCTTATTTATCATAAACATAAGGAATTAATTATGAACATAAATATGAATTATAAAATATGGATATTGTTGAATTATTTCATAATCCGAAAGCAGAGGAAGGATTTTGGAGTTACAAACGAAACGTGCTAAAAGAGCGTGTCTGACCACACGTCTGAATCTACTTACCGAGAATACCCAAGCGGAAGTTGATAGTGACGAAGACCACGTTACCATAAGCTACCAATATAGTACCGTCATAGGGGTTGCCACTGTTCCATTCAAAGCTCTCCCCATGAATAAATACCATCACAGGGTACTTTCGCAGAGTTTTCTGACCTAAAAAGAAAAGAGCTTCGGATAAAAGCTGGTATGCTTTCGCAGTCCTTCTTTTTATTTCGATGTCGTAATTATCCCAGTTGTTTAATCCTCTTTCGTGCAGCGTATTAAAATACATTTTGTTGCTCTGTTTATAACGCGGGACATTCTGTAGGGATTAATTCAATGTCTCGCAGAGCAGATTTGAAAATTCGAACGCGGAGCGTTTGATAATTAAAACGGCATCAAACGAATGTAGAATGCTTTACTAATTATAATTGATAGCGTTCCGCGAAGTCGTACAAAATTGTACGGGCGATGAATAAACGGTGGAAGAAATTTTTCCTCGTTAGCCCCAGATGAAATGCTGATTGGATAATTAAACCCGTGCCGCAGCAAATTTACTTGCTACGGAATTGTATTAAACCGTTGATTTCTATATAATGCAGTTTCATTGAAATACTCAAATGTTCTTTCATTGTCACACGAATGTTTCAACTGCACGAGCAATTAAATAGCGAGATAAATATTTTCAAACATCTTTATCGTTTTGACGAATAAATATTTGCACAGGGATGCACAGTGTTGCTGCAGAACTTTTTGATTTACATCGAGCGAAAAACTATCAGTGAAGTTTGCATATGGAAGCCAACGTACACGCGAAGTCAGTCGCGAAATTTATCGCTCCTCTACCACACCACCCTTCACCAACTATTCACTGTGAGTTTTCAGTATTAGGCCATCTATAAATTCTTCTCCCCCGGTAGTTTCCTTTTAGCTGACGATCCACAAATTAGACTAGAACCGACTTTGTCACCCCCTCCACCCGCCCGGAGATTTATTCGAACGAATTTTACGCGATTCCACGTTTAAATACCTATCAAATCCTCCACCTCGAACTTTTGTCCGATTAAAGCTCGGGTGAAATCAGTATTAGTAACAGTAACCTTGCATTTTAACTTCGGTTGGAACACATAGGAAATTCGTTCGAAAGAAGGCATTAATGGGAGAGATCTAATTGTACACCCCTATTGTAGGATTTTCGTTTGAGTTAGAACCCTTTAAAGAGCGCTTGCTCGAAATCAAGGGTAACTATTTAAGTAATTTCGAGTGGAGTAGCTAACTGGAACTCATCACCTAGAATCCCTTATTTTTCTTTCGCGAAGGGAAGCGAATTGATGGGGCGATTTCGAGAATACGCCGTTATCTCAGCCCCTATAAACCGACTGAAGGTGCTTCAGTAATCCAACCCCTTCCAGCAATTAATTTCGTCGAATATCTTACCGGTGGATACGCTAATACGTCGTCCGTAGTAATGAACAAATACTACGAGCAAACAGGAAAGGAATAAAGGGCGTAACAAAGGGGATGATCAGCCTCGTTGACGACGTGTTAACTGCTTTATGGACTGCCAGGGAAATATTGCACCCTTTAACAGGTCAAATTGAATCATTTGCCCGGATGAGGTGGTACAGCTCGTTTATGAGCTCCTTCCTCGTAACAGTTCGCCCTCATTACGCGAAATGGCCTTTGTCATTCTATGAATTCAATATACTGTTGCCGAAAGGGGTCAGCCTCTCGGTTACCCCTTTTTTACCAGCGAAAATTTACGACGCAAAGAATTTCACCGCGAGATCATGAATTTTGTAGTTGGTATTTGCATGGTATTAAGTAAATGATGGCAACGTTTGCATATTCGAGGACAAGCGTACCTCCTGGAATTGCGAAATTGAATAAATTTTGCATTCTTTGTACCTCCCTATTAGTCTATAATATTTTATAGATACTTCTTTCTTTCAGGTTTAACATTTGCAAATTTTTAGACTATTATCTATTAAAATGAAAAATTTATCAGCAGTATTTTCATACTGTAAAAATTTACAATTAATTTTTCAATTTTGTTCTCACTTTCTAAGTTAGCTGTACAATTTTAATTTTGAATTAAGTGCAGTTGGTCCACATTTCAATTTTCAGAGTTTGAGTTAAACGTTTGCGAAGTAATTTATTTTTTTACATGAAGGGTCCTATAAGGGTTGATATTTTGGTGTAGAAGGTTGATTTCTTAGACATTTACTGTTTCGAACGATCGTCGGCCACTCGGGGTGCACTTTCATTGCAGCCATTTCGCGACGGTAAAAACGCAATGAGAAATATAGGTCGATGCAATCATACGGAAGGTACTCGGCCAATAATAAATGCACCATGTAGCCGCTTCCACAAGATCGTATCGACCTATTTTCTGTCGTTTCCCTCTGAAATGGCCTGGCTTGAAAAGAGGTCAGTGTATCTCCCTCTAAATTAATTAATCCTCATCTTATAGTATGCCTGTCTAATTATTCCTGCTAAATTAATCAACGCGAATTGTTTCCTCGCGAAAATGTCCCTTTATTCCCGTTTCGAACAAAAACGCAGATCGGTGAAAGACAAACAAATCACCGAGAGGAAAAACGTAAGCCAGCACGAAATTTCCATGAAAATTAAAAGGCGGATCGATGTCCTCGCGAAATTGACGTATGGCGAATCATGCCTGGGGATATTTTCATCTTGGAAGCGCAGTTTGTGCACGCTGGTGCATCCAGCGTAGATCGAAGCGCATCCGCTATAAATCAATTGACGCGAATCTATATCCTAATAAAAGAACCAACATGGCCGGACCGTGTTCCTGTAAAAAGATATCACCTGCCACACTTTGCTGCGCCTCGGAACGATATCCAGCAAGCCGGACACTGTGTACCGAACATATTTTACGTTTAAATCTCGTTTCCACCGGTTCCCTTGATGCTCTATAACGTTACAACGTTTCAGCTTTCAGAGTCAACGCATACGAGCAACGAGCTTTCAGTGTGTAACTCGATCAGTGGAATGAATGTTTGCAGAAATTGAATCTTTTTTCCACCTTTATCGAACGATCGATTACACTTCACTCGTGTATCATTATATTGCGGTATCAGGTCGAGCACTGCTTCTTTTACGTCAAGTTTATTTTTGAAAGTCTCTGAAATTATTCAGAATCAAAATTTTCAATGTACCAATATCTCTCTGTCTCCGTGTCTCAATGTCTCATTGTACCAATATCTTAACGTTCTAATTCTGTACCCCCAAAAGTAAAGAAGTTGAACTCTCAAGGCAGTCACGAAGGTAAATAATTTGCAACTATATCAAAGTAGATATAGTTGCAAAATTTAACTTCGTGACCCAAATTAAACGCAATAGTACACCCTATCTAGAATTCAGGTGATATTGACCAGCACTACAAAATGCCCGTACGGCGAGGCAATAACGGCGAGTCCCAAGTGTTCCACGCTAGCGAAAACAATAACTCTAAATCGACGACAGGCGGTCGAAGCAAAAGGTGCGTAGGTCGTAAAATTAAAAGTTCCATTCAGGCGATCGTAACAACGGCGGTGTTCACGGTGGCCATTCCGCTCTGTATCGTTTCCGCTCGTGTAACTTACGATCCCTCAGGCTAGCGGAATAATTCACGAGTCGACAGAGTCGCCATGGTGTTTCCATGCGAAACAAATCAACGTTCAATTTACGAGCGAACCGCATCCTTACAGGGTTGTGGTTTTTCACTGTCGGTTTTTAATGTTTCGTCATTTTGCTGAGCGACGTCGAATAAATATTTATAACGCTGCTCGCGTACAATTACGGGCGTCGATTTCAGCGACTTTGGAACGGGAAGTTTAATTAGCGGCCTGTAATTGCGGCCCGTTTCGAAACATGCGAGGACACCGGTGGATTCGAGGTCGACGACATCGGCGACAACGTTGCCATCCTGTCTCGACGGAAACAATAAGGTCGTTGCACGCGACTCGACCACCCGCGGCGGGGGTGGAGGGTGGAGAACGCGCCTTCATCCGCCACCTCGTGGTAGAGCCACGAAACTTCCCTAGACGCGGGTTACACCGTTCTCGAACAGATGTCGGCACGCGTCGTGTTTCCGCGAATTTTAAGACACCCCTTATTGATGCTCTCAAATTGATTTCACGCGAGAATAATGCGACGATCGCTTCTATTGGCAAGGGTGGAAGTTCGATTGTTCTTTCCACGCTTGGGAATTTTATGGATACCATAGTAATCGATCTCGCGATTCGCGGAGAACCTCTGAGATTTGCAGAACTGCTTCGTGACATAACCCACAGCACGGTGCTCGCAAAGGTGATTAGAACACCTCTGTAACGTTATAGGGTACTACTGAAATGATTATGACAGTTGGAAAAAAAAGTTGAGGCTTGCAGCAATGAAAGGGGCGGTAACGTAGACTGGAGGGTTGTTTTCGACGCGTTACACCGCTGAAACCAAAGTTCATTTGGCTCGCGGTAAGGGTCGTAATGCGAGTTGGAATTCTACGAGCAAACATTTCTTCGAGCATGAAACCACTTTTTCACTCGAGCAGCCCCGACGAGCGGCTCCAAAGGGGTCGAGGGTTAAACGATAATGCGAAAGCCGTTATACATGCCATTTCGTGCCCCATTCTGGTCCTGCAATCCATACAGTATCCCGGCAACTTCTGTCCGAGTAATGTTTAGATATCCTGGCACCTTTTACTGGGGGCTGATGATATTGCCAATGAGAAGCACGATAATTGCCAGCCCGGAAAATTGTATAACACCGGGGCTCGTTTTTGCGGATCCGTTGCATCAGGGTCCATACTTCATTTACATGACAAACACAGGATTTGGACAGCTCGGTATCTTATTATTCCGTGCTTGTACAGTTAATGGATTAACGTCGCACCCGAGGGACGACAGAGTTTTTGATGATGCTGGGTTATTGTTATGCGAGTATTTTATCAGCCGGTTCATCTACCCTTTGTTCGTTTGTTCGTGAAATATGCAAGCCAACCGAATTACTTAATTACATTGTACGCTCAGGTGTGCCCGTAGGGCGATAAATGGTAATTGTAGCACGCGGATTAACGTTGCTTCGTTCTTCGAGAACGTTTTTCTACTATTAAAATCGATCTCGTTCTACGGGGATTGCTTTTTTGCGCTCGTTCTTCGGTTACTTCGCTGGTAAATGGATTCGGGATCAGCGTGTTTGCATGCAGGCAAGAAATACCACGGTAAGTTGATTCCGAATCGATTAAATGTTCTCTTGCCACTGCTATTATTGACTCGTACTACTGGGACGGGGCGCAAGTAGCAAAAGTCAATCAGGCATTACGCGCTGCTGCACAGAACCGCGATATTACTTTTTTACATCTTCCTCTCGTTATTTTTCTCTTGCATTATTCAATTTCAATATGCAATCTCATTATTTACAAAAATTCATGAAGGAAAATTAATGCATATTAAGCAGGCCTGCGAAAAAGCGATGTGCACTTGTAGATCAAAAAGAAGGTACAATGAAACATAAATTAATTCATTTTGACAAAGTTAACATTGCGACAGAAACATATTTCCGCGATTTAAAATAACTCATTCCTTGGACCTTACAAAAAGACTCCAAATTTCGAAGCAAAATCAATTAACGCCAATCATGAGGCTACTCCTGGTACTTATCCATCGACCATTTACAAGAACATATCTCGCCATAGTTCACTGCACGTCGCATTACGCACGCTTGGGAGCAGATTTAATTTATGGGAGTCGTGACGCGCGTAACCCGATATGAATTTATCGAGGTTACATTTTCGCAGACAGCAGCCGCTTTCGCGAGTTTCCTTCGACTCCGGTATCGTTTCGCGCAGGCAAAGTGCGAAGTCGTGTCGTCCGCTTTTTACGAGACGGTCGTGCCACGAGAATCCGAAAGAAGCGAAACAGCCGAACGGTTGGTGGAAAACGTCCTAACACCAGCACGTGGAAGCCGCGTTTCCAGCTCCTTTCCCCACCATGACAATCACCCCCGGCGCCGGAAACTCTCGCGGTTCGTTGCCTGCTGCTAGCAAGTTCAGGGCCGTAACGGTGAAGCGTTAATCGAGCATGCCTTCACGATCCTAACAGTTCAGAGCTTCATTAAGGTGGTTCAGAGACTTATGAAAATAATCGTGGTGGTATACGTCTACTGCAGAAGTAAAGATTTCTGAAATTTATTTTATCTGCGGAACTAATTTAATGCTATTACCGTATTCTAAACACGGTATTCCAGGATCGGTGCCATTTGTATCGCGCAACATCGAAACTCAATTTATCCCTCCAGCGATTGCGTTTTCTTTCGCATTTCTCTTCAACAATACCTCTCAAGGTTCAGTACCCGCATCTATTCTTCCAATCAATAACGCCGACAGCCAGCGTTTCCCTGTTTTTCGTATGTAAATGAACTATTTCCATTCTGTGGCCCTGTACAATTTCACGCGAAAGGAAAATTCAGAATTTAAACGAGAAAACTCGAATCGAACGGACGCGACGCAGTTTCGATCGACGCGCTGTCTCTCGGAATAGCGAACGAACGACCTAAAAATCCTCCTGCAACGGGAATGCACTGCGAAAATACAAACGGCCTGTTTCAATCGCAAAAGGGACCGTCCTGACGGTATAATAAGGTTACATCTTTCACGATACAGGGCGAGCCGAGTGGAAAGTAAAAAAGAATTTTCCCCGTTGCCGTATCTCCTTTTTCCTTTTCCCTCTCGCGCGCAAAAGATGCACAGACGGCTTGCACGGACGCAACGTCATATTACATTCGTCTCCGCATTTTCATCTCAAAGAATTATGGCCCCTTTGAAGGCTTCTCGACCATTCACTTTGGAGCCGCTGGAAATCCGTCGTCATTCGACTTCGCATGCGAGTCGCCCAGCCGGATGGTATGCATCTTTTATGCAGAACCGTGAGCACCTTCGGGTAACTACCGATTCTGGCTGTGCACTCGATTTCAGAAAGACTCCCTACCAAATCCTCTGGTTGACCAACGTATTTCGTTTTACCGAAGTATGTCAGGACGGTCAGAATTTGCTGCGAGAGGTGCTTCGGTTCATCTACCTTACGTTTGTCCGACGACAATTAAGCCTTTGTGCTCGAACGGTGGCTCCGTCCACACTCGAAGCGTCATTAACACTTTGACTGCTATTTGGCGTCACCAGGTGTCTGTTGGTCCAAAGCTGCCTGAATATTTCATCCCTCTGTAATACATTACTTGCAACAATTTTTAATGAATTCGTCGCAGAAAATATTTTCATTAAGGTTTCACAAGGCTCTCAAAATTACCTTCATATAAAAACTCATATGTAGCTTCAATTTTGAGAGTCTCAAGATAATGTCAGGTTAATAAGTTACCGTTAAGTGAGTTCTTAACCTTTGTCAGAATATTTTTAGTATTTTTTCGCATCGTGTCTTAACAATCTGCTCACGAAGCAGTCATAAAACAGCTGAAGTTATTCAAACAGCGAAAGATATACTCAGCAGGTTGATCCTGTTTCTCGGAATCTCGAGAGATCCGAAAATCCTGAAGAAACCCGCAGACTTCGAAGCTTTCACGCTTCTCGAAGCAGCTTCTCCCAAAGCGTGCTGCAACAATGTTGTCTCACCCCCGCATCGCCGATGCGGCGTGAAGAATCGCGCATCTTCAAAGCGAGGATCGTTGAAAACGTGTGTATAGAGATGACGGATTCTTGTGTCCGGTTCGCGAGTTTATCACCGGCTCTGATAAACGGATCTGTTCATGGAGGACACATGCGAGAGGGTGATCGTTGCGAGACGCCCTATCTACTCGAGACGCTTCGCGTAATACATCGGAATACGTGTAGCTCGAATTGAATAGCGTCGTCTAGGATAATGGAAGGCTTTGCTGGACCATGTATCTACACCGCAATGTTCCTATCGAGCATTCGGATCTCTCACGGTTCTGTCTCCTTGCTGGCGAGCCGGAAGATAAAGAAGCTACACAAGAAACCGGCCAAGACACCGGATAAAGCTTTTCCACCCTGTTTTTCTTTCACCCTGCGAATCTACGGTACATCTATCCACTTAGCTAACGATTGCGGTACATGATTATATTTATCCTTTGAGCATGCTATTCGCTTTTGTCCGCAAGTAATCGTGGTTCGTTTCTTACGACGTTTTCGCTACAAGTCTCCGCAAAAAATACCAGTTACCACTGAGATAAGTTTCTATCTGTAATGCTATACATTTTCATAGCGAAAATGCACACGTCAAAAGTTTCAAAAAGTGTAGATGAGCCGACTATTTTTTTGGTGAATCAACAAATCATGCAGGGGGGGTTAAAAGGCGTTCAAAGACGAATTTAAGGGAGGGGTAAAAAGAGGAGCGTTCTCTAACGATGCGGACGATTAACGTTTATTCCGAGGATAATGAGAATCGCATGCATAATGAAGCGACGCACGAAAGAAAGCCCATCATTTTTTTTTTCTATCGATATTTCTGGAACAATGCAGGGGGTGGAAGGTGGTCAGGATATTCCGGGAGCGTTATTCCCATAACGAAGAGATTTTTGCTATTTTATTTGTAACTCGTCGATTTCAGGTCAGCCTCCTTTCTCATTTGGACGTTATACCGAAAGATTGACAGAGATCATTTATAGGAGACAAGGTTTTAATTTAAATCTTAACCGTCATTTCTTGCAGATGCGGAAGCTGTTATTATGAAAATTAATTAATACCCTTTGTTCGCGAGTTTATCTCGTTTCTATAGGGTTTATTGACTTCGTAACTTTATCTGGCAAAGGATCGTAACAAAGGACACCGGTAAACAATGAACCTGGCGAACGGAAATTAAATATCATCCCCTGTATTTGATAAAGTAATCCTCGTTGAAGGATCTACGACTGAAGTTCGTTTTATTAAATCTCGCTGACTAAATAAAGTGATGTTTGAATTTTTATTTGATCTCTCGTAGAGCTGCAAACTTTTATAGATGCGCACGTATCTGTGTAACAAATTGCGGAACTGTTACCACGGTTGTTTGGCGAAAGGGAAAAACAAAAGTGGTCAAAACTCGTCCAACAAATTTTCATTTTGACGATGTTTCGACGAGTTTCTTTGAACACAAAACATGCCCACGATAAAATACGTTTCTCTGTTACTATGCTGATTTATCTAGCCTGCTTTCAAAATGTCCAGAATCGTTTTTGGGCCGTCGACAAAACATCATCGCTATAAAAAAGACGCGTTAATGCAGATGGACGTTTTATTTTAGAACGTACTCTCGTGAAAATTTGCAGACACCAAATTGATCCGTGCTTGACGTGTAACGCGATATTCTCAGAAAGGAAGTTGTATCCAATGAATTTGATTAACTTAAAATTATTTCAAGCTCTCAGATTTAGAACGTAATAAAGTGAAGAACTATTCGGATTATTAAATACGTCTTTATAGAACACAACAGTGCTAATTAAATTACAATGTAATCACATTTCAATTCAATTACACAATTTAATCTTGCTGTTGTATAAATAGTTAATTGCTGCGATGACGAGCTTAGTTCAATTAAAATTTAATTGAAATTCTATGCAGCAGTTTATATTTGCTGTTGAACTGTTCAATGTTAGGTTATTGAGGCGTTGGTTATTGTGGTGTAGATTGTTGGGGTGTACAATGTCGAGACGTATAATGTCCAGGCGTAGAATGACGGAGCAAACAATGAGGAACAAAATTGCATAGAATATTGAGGCGTAGAGTGTTGTACTGTGAGTGTCAAAGCAATGGATGGCATTGTGTAGAATATAGAGGCGTAGAATATCATGGCGTAGAATGGTGGTGCGTAGAATGTCGATACGTAGAATATCGGAGCGTAGAATGTCGGCGCGTAGAGTACCGAAGCGTAGAATGTCGGCGCGTAGGATATCGGAGCGTAGAATGTCGACGCGTTAAAGGTCGACGCGTAGAGTACCGAAGCGTAGAATGTTGGAGCGTAAAAGATCAACGCGTAGAATGTTAGAGCGTAGAATATCGGCACGTAGAATGCCCACGCGCAGAATATCGACGCGTAGAATTTCAGAATGTGGAATGTCATTGTGTAGAATATGGAAGCGTATGTCGGAGCGTGTAACATCCAAGCGTAAAATGTCGCCACCTAAAATATCTCCGCGTACAATATCGTCATATACCACACGCTATATCGCCACAAGTAGCCAAAATTCGACAAAAGGCTTTACCGCGAAAAGAGAGAGAATTAAGAGACGTTAACGAAAATGGAGGCAATGGTTGTAAATATCGACGAATTCCAGGCAAAGCGAATTTAATTGCACGCGATAAATTATTAGCAATTATGTTCTGCGGCATGGCATCAGCTCTGTCGGACATATAGTTTCGCAGAGGCGTGAATTAATGCGTTCGCCGCAATTTCAGTTTATTCGCGTTTTATCGACGCGAGAATAAACGATAAATGGAAAGGAAAAAAGTATAGGAAATGCTGAATAGAGGTGTAAAGCATATATAAAACCCGCGATGTTGATGAAGTATCTTTTATGATTTACGCTCTTATCGCTTTTAAAAAGTATAGCATTTTTAATGTTCAACTTCGGATATCAACTGTTATTAATCATTCGCGTGAATGAACACTGCAGGCGTGCAATTATACGTGATCGAACACTTAATCGAAATATGAATACATTGTAGGATCGTATCAATGGCTACCATTTAAACGCTGCAGAAGTTTAATGAGCGCAATGTTCGTAATTCACTGAATATTAAAAGTTCGCTATGAAACTTTGTTCGTCAAAATGAAAATATAACGTGGTTAGTTCATAGTTCAATATTCGTCATGAATTTTAATATGAAAGTATACGGAATGTTCAATTTAACTGTCCCTTTGTGATACAAAAGTTAGTTAAAATTACACCTTCATTATACGTAAAGGTTGTCAGTAATGTAGTAATAAAAATTAATATGAACTGTAACTGCTGCTAGCAACAATTACGAAAAAATGTTGTCTGAAAATTTTATACAATATCCAGGTTATATAAAAAATTCTCGAGTTGCATTTTAAACGAAAAAGCAGAAATATATTACATTCAGAATTATCAGAATTATCTTCCATCCTGAAATTATGTAAATACCTAACGACATCCTGTATCAAATTTATGCGATTTATGTAAACACGCGTCATTTCTTTGCATCATGAAATTCTATCCGCTGCATAAACATGGCTGCACAAATTCCCGGTTTCGCCTGACGATGATACTTCGATTCCTTCGAACGACACAATTATAATTCCCGTTCATTAACCGTACCAGTTATTTCCATTCCACGGTCAAAGCCGCTGTGACCAGCGAAACAAATAAATGATCGTTGATTAAGGCTTAACTACCACATTGGTTCCTCCAATTTCCCTCGGTAGTGGCGTCGAAACGGCCACGACATCGCGTCGAACCAATCGGAACGCTGGCAAACCTAATAATGAGCGGGCATTATTAAGCGTAATAACGTTTTTAGGTTGCCCGTTTAAATGCATGAAGCGGAGCTCTCGCAAACCGCGGCCTGGAGTTATCCGATATTGCGGTGGCAGAAGGTGGCGGCCGGAGGTTTTGCCCCGTGTCTGGATATATTTACGCGCGGCCACGATAACCGGACTGTCCTTTTTAAAGCGGAGCTTAAAAGCTTTTCTGCCGCGTCCCGGAGAAAAAGCCCTGTCGTAAACGGGCGAGGTGACCGCGACTTTCGGAGAATACTAACGCCAACGTTGGAAATTCCTGCCAGTTTCGTGCCAGACCGAATCTCTTCCTGCTGTGCGACCACCGTGGCGGACATGATGCATCGTAACTCGTTGATGTTCCTTGTTTTCCCAGCTCCTGAGCACGGCATACTGCTGCAAAGGGTCATGATATCGTTTTGCAATTTTCTGCGCTAGTGTCACGTTGCAAGGAAAGGTACTTTAATCCTTCGCGTTTGGAAGCTCTTCAAATGGAACTGACTGTGTACAAGAAGGTTGCAAAATTTAGTCAGAAATTTAGACTGCGCCTCTACGTTCCTGCATCCTTATTCCCTATAGTCATCACGTCCACACATTTATATGACTCCATATCCACATGTCCCCCACATCCACACGTCCCCTACATCCACATGTCCCCTACATTCTTATGCTCCCACATCCCTATGTCTACCATATCCCCACGTCCCTATATCCCTATAACCCACATCCCTAGTTCCTCAAGTCTTTGAGTATCAACATCCCAGTGTCCCTGCATCAGAATACCCCTAACATGCCCCTAGAACCTTCAACCCCTCGCATGTCATAACGAAATTACTTGTGGAAGTTGTTTCAAACGAACGTAAATATGACTCGTTCTCGGCTATTTATTTAAATAAAACTGTTCAGCGATACAGCAGAAACGAAACTCTTCTTTTCATCAGAAGTTAGTAAACACGTTCGCAGTTACCAGTAGTTTGAGAGTTGCTACGCGACGAAAGGTGTGTACACCGTTTAAAACGTTGTTTTGCACCGCGTCCAGTCGCTCCATGAATACCGGGCTACGAAAATAGCATTTTTTTCTTTCATCCTGTTTCGTTCCGTTTGTGTCTTTGTGAACAAGAGTAGCAGCTCGTGTACGCACTATCTCGCCGGACGAGTTTTCCATTTAGCAACGAATTTGCCTGGTTATCAAACTCTGAATTTCAATTTTCCACGCATAACACCTGCATACGCAGCGGAAGCGACGGAAATGCTTAAACGCGGCGCAGCAAAGGAATTTTTAACATTATAATCTCGGTACGTAAATTAATTAAAATATTAATCATCGTCGATGGAGAATTTCATTTTACAGAAATACATAACAAAGACTGTGTTGAACAAAACAACTGTCATACAACATCTGGAACTGGAAAATGATTTAGAGGCAATGAATCCTCATGAGTATATTAATATAATAATTCAAAGGTGCTTCAGCAGGAAATCATAATATGCAAATTTTTTGCTGAACGCTTTACTGAATTACCAAAGGGTAGATCGCCACGTGTTAAACGGGCAAGTGTCGCAAAGGTTAGGTTACCAACGTTATATGGCTACGGTATAGACTTACGCGATGTTGTAACAGCTCCGCCCATGGCAATATATCGAGAAACCACCACACCTATTAATATCTCGTCTACAAGGCCACTAGTCATCTCCAGCACACAACATAAAGTTTCTTATCCAAACTTCAATATGTAGAAAGTTATACGTTCATAAAAATTCAGCAGAAACTTCACTCGATTCATCACACCAATAATTTCCGTTAGTCCGACACGTAAAAAGAATTTTCACGTCGCAAAAGATGTAAAAAAACGAAAGTGTGAGAGGTGGATCTAATGAGAAGAACAAGAAGAGGATTCAATAACGAGCGAACGGCTTTGGGCTGATCTCATCGGACCGCTCGACGCTAATTCCGTCGCTCTCCAAGTTTAATCCCGTCGGTCGCGTAGGAATTAACCGATTCCCGAAGAAGCGTTAATTATTCACGAAGGAAAGAGAGGAGGTCGCTCCATTAACCGAACGAATCCTGACCGATGTTCGATTGACAATCGAGAGGTCGTTAAATTTGACCTCTCAAAAACCGCGGCGAATTCATTGGTTGTTGTTCTCGTGGCCGTTCGACGATCGCGTCTAGGCGCGTGATCTATTTGGCCGGAAGTGGCGGCGATCGATTAGCAGAAAATATATAGCGATTGACGTGACGCGGTGGTGCATCGCTCAACCGATTGTAACGGTATCGGCTCGTAATTTCGGAAAACGACGCTCCGGGCAATGCCATCGCCACGAATACAAACAACCCGGTACACGGGTACACGCTTGCCCGCTCGAAATTGCCAGCTCACCTCCGACCATAGCTTCGCCGTTACATCCCTGTCACGTCTCTCAAACCGCACTTTTTGCTAAAAAGGACAATTGCCATTCTTGGCCTGGGTCTAACATGCATATACATTTACACAATCGAAAATATAATCCAATAAGTTTGAAAATGGTAGTATTATCTAAAGGTAATCACATTGAAGGACACGTTAAAAAATAAATAAATCAATTAGAAATAACCTCGCGTTAGAAAAGAGAAAATTGAACTTACTAACTTCCCAACTACTTAACTAACTCAAATAATCAGAAAGTAAGTAAAGAGATCCTAAGTGGAATTAGTATTCTACCACCGTGAAGCAGCAAGTGAAACGGTCAGACCGGAAAATTAGATTACGAAACCCTTAATAACCCCCATTAACCCTTGCCGTAGCAGTCACAGCCATTCCCACTGTGGCAATCAGCGCGCTAATAAGCAAATCAATCCACAGAGCAACATCATTCCATGACCCGAAGCGAGGCCTTTTCGTAGGGTCACGAGGCACATAACCTGTTAGGTGCACGAGTTGCACGGTAAACAAGGGTTGCGACAAGTACAAGGGTCCCATGATGAGGACTCACCCTAACACTCAACGGCCGATCGTTCGTCCGTGGTTTTTCGACACCGGATACGCGGAGAGCAGGAAGTAGGACGCAATGTCCGACCGTGGCAAATAGTCCGGCAAATTACAGCAGCGATGACCGTCGAGCACGGGGCAGCAAAGTGTGACTACGCTCGTAGCTTGTAGTTTACACTGTAGACCGGCTCCATAATCTCCTGCCGTGGACCGAATTCGTGCGGCGCGGTTAACACAATGGGGGTTGGGAGATTCGATCTGTCGAGGGTGAGTGATGGGGGACGCAGGAAGTTACAAGGAAATATTAGTCACATTTAGGAATTTTTTAATTTTTGAGCTGAGTAATGACGCTTTATGGTCACATGTGTTGAGAGTCAGTTGACTTTGCGCGTTGAGAATCAATGCGATGGAGTTGAGACACCATACGTTATAACACGTTGAAGAGTTGAGAGTCAAATGTTGAGAAACCACCGAGTCACCAAATGACAAATACTAGCGTGGAGAGTCGGCACAGTGATCACCAAAATAAAATAAACTTGAGTAGCACTTTCTCGATAACTGTCATCGAATTGAACGAACGACTGGCAATTCATAAATTGTCGGGTAGTTCGGCGACGATGGAATCCGGTCTTTCACGCGTCGTTTGATCGTCCGTCGGTTATTGCGCATCGTCGGCCCGCCGTGAATCAATTAACGAAGCAATTAATCAAACGCTTCGGATAATCGGCGCGCAACGTGACGGCGCGACGTTCCAGCGAGCTCGAGTGGCGTGGACAATCGTTCTCGCGCGTGCACACGCTCGCGAGCCTCGAGTAAACTGAAGCGATCCGCGACCAGCATAATGACATTTCGATGGATCGCGCCATTAATGAGCTCTGACGTTATTTACTTTGTAAGCCTGCACTGTTCCGTTCCACGCCGGTTCCTTCGTTGCACCTTCGCGGGGATTCGTCAGCTTCGCGAATCGCTGCGTTCATGTCATCGGCTTCGTTGCGTGCATTTTATGCCTGGGTTACGTTCGTGGAATTACCATTTGCATATTATCTTGCGCTGAGTGGAGTACTGATTAATCGCATCGATCGCATCGTACGTAAGCGTTGTGTGCTATGAATTTCAGTGCTATGAGTTGTCTAAGTTAATTGGAGAGTTGTACAATTTTCCAGAGCCAGTGTTTTGGTGTAATGTTCAGATGAGATTATTATAAGATGTACGTTCTACGTTAGCTGTTATGACACTAATGAATTATTAAAGCATTTACCGACTTACTAAGTCACTAAAGAAATTAAGAATGTCATGTACTCCATAAATAAAATTTTTGCTTGAAAGTGAAAACAAGTCGACAAAGAATGAAAAGAGTGTCTCTTCGATTCCATAGAAAACTAAACGTTTCGCAGAGATTGACTTTCTGTCTCATTTCCCCGTAAAGTATATGATCATCGATGAATTTTGTGAGGGGAGAAAAACGAAGAACAAACGGTCTCCTTCATTAACGCGAACAACAATCGTCGAGTAAAATGTTCATCCGCGCCGTTGCGTAATGGTCGAAGTATGAAATCGATTCGCGAATCGTTCGACCACTTCAGCATACTTTGCCTGATATATCGCGACGTTTTTCGTCCATTGATCTCGTTCGCGTGATATTTCACGAATTTCGATCGGCGAATAGCCGATCGTAATTGCTGGAATCCGAGTACGTTCGAATAAAAATTCTTAATGCGATCGGTTCGCAGTAATGCCCTATAATTTTGCAGCTTCTCCCTGCTCTATTTCACAGCTCGGATACTGGTATCTACGTATTCAGCGGAAATATCATTCAGCCGAAAGAAACTGAATTGCTTGGAAAAGAATAGGAGTGCTTCCATTCGAAAACTTTTGAATTTACTATAGACGTATTTCTGGTCTATCAGATGTCAGAACTATAGTTCAAGTTCTAACTAATTTAACCAGTCAGTTATTCAGATCACTATTCTATTCTTACACTTTCCTTTACTTAGATTCTAACATCTAATCTTAGAAGTTAGAAGTGAATAGTCCTTAACTTTCTGCAACCTAACCCTAAATTTCTATATCTGAATATCTAGATTCCAATATTCCTGAATTCTCAAGTCCGAAGGAACCAAATCCCAAGGATCCCTAATAGCTACGTTTGCAAATTCTTACTTCTCCAAATTCCTGCGTTCTTCAAATTCGTAGATTGGTCAATTTCTATGTCACTACATTCATAGATCACCAAATCCTTTACTCCTATATCAGTAGAACCCAATATCCATACGTCCACAGGTATCAAAACCCCCAAATCCATAGGTCCTCCAATTCCTTCAACTTCTTAACTCATTCCTAAACAATTAACAGGTCTTTCACTCACCTTATTTTCTCCAAGAAAAGTTAGACTTGAACTTGCCCGAGCTCCAAAAATACATCACTTTGGAACATCAGGTGTCGAGATAATCGTAAATAAATAATCGAGCACTCGAAATTATCACGTTAGACTTCCGCAAGAAGTTTCCTAATTCCTCTCAGTTCTTCGTCTCTAAAACGTTAAAACCTATTTTAATCCCGACCCAGTTCTCCGGAGTTACACTTCGCTTATCATCTTTTCAGCAAAGAATAGGAATTTCGCCGTAGAAAAGTCAAGAATGGTAAAGCAGAAAATGGAAGAAAAGCAGGACGAAGAAAATTCGCAACCGGTGAATCTCCGACTGCGAATAATCTGGAAATGATGATCGTCCGAGGGAGGTACATATTTAATTTTGTCGACGGTGGTGCACAGGTGTATCCGGAGGAGCGGAACGTGTTAGCGAAGATACGTCGGAATACGAGTCGAGCTATACGAGTCCGTAAGAAACGATGACGTCAGCGAGCAGAAAGATGACGACCTAATTTTTCACTTTTCGATCGGGACTTAAAGAATACGGCTTGAAATCTGCTCTGCTTCCCGTGGCGAATCTCTTTCCTTTTTTCTTCATTTCGCTTTTCTTTTTTTTGTTCCTCGCTCCTTTATTTCAATACATTGCAAAGTTTTTGCCTCCCGTGTTCCGATTCCGAACAAGACGTGTCTTCGAGCACGAGATTTTTACGCCAGCCATTATCCACGTTCGCGTTTTATACGCCATCATGACTTACCGTTACCCCTTTTTCGGACATACAAGAAACGGACGAGAAAATTTGTAGAATCTGACGTTTCGAAACGTTCATTTTAGATAATTCAGTCCGTAAGATTATGCACGATTTTCACCGAGGAAATTTACCCTGGATGAAATGAAAAATTACATTGGAAACGTAGCGTATTGAAAAACGTCAGTGAGAAATTAGCGTTTAGTGACTGGCGAAATGTCAATGACGAAACTTTGGCTGACAAAGCGTTGCAAGTTCAGGGAACTCGGTTACTGCTTGTCAGCCCTGTTACAAATGTTCCCAACGACACGAATGTTGGGAACATATTTGAAATTAAAGGTTTAATCATGTTTTAAACTGAACATGGGAATTTGGAGATTGATATATGGCTGGTATTTTTGGAAGCTTCGGTTTGTGATTCTCATGGGCTGCAAATAGTCTCACCGATAATATTTCATCGTTCAAAACGAGAGAATTGCAGAACCTTCTGTTACTTTCGCTTCAATTATTAACAGAATAAGTTGCCACATTCATATTTAGATTCGTACGTGTCGCAGACAAAAAATTGATCAGATATTAAATAAGAGATGTAAGCTTTATAAGCTTGCTTTTACAAGCAAGGTTTATCGTTAAATTTCGACTGGTTGCAGTACAATAGCCGTGTGAGAACCACTGACAAGGCGTGAAAATATACATGGCCAGGCGTTCGCCTCCTAAAATTAATTCCATGTTAATGTGCATCGTACGGATATACGTACGTCTGTAATACAGGTATGAAACATCACGCTCGAAATAACACGTTACTTGCAAACGCTTCGGGGATATTGCCGGGACTCGGCTGATTGAAGAAAAGCCAGCGAGGCTGCGTGTGTATTTCGCCAGAGCCGACCATGTGGAAAAAGATTGACGTCACGAGAAGTTGACGCCATCGTCGGGACCGGTGCGAACCGTTATTCGGCCCGTTACACTAACGGCAAGGGAAAAATGTTTCCTCCGAAAAGGGAGATCGAACGCCTCGAAAATTATTATCGATCCGCAGACGGCGGATGCTCACACGCGAAATGTAACTTCATCCCGGTTCATTTGAAACGAATTCGTGGAATCCCCTATGTGCTTCTACAAAGTACATTCCTCCTCTACTTTGTACAAGAACACATCACTCAACATTTCTCCAAACAAATTTGATCTCCAATGAACAACAAACATTAAAGAAAGTTGGACACGTTCAAACTTCTGGTCGATTAGCCTTTTGATATCGACGTCGAGAAATCTTGTTCTCGACGAAATTAAAAAAGAAAGGTTTATGTTCTCACTTCGTTGCTAACCGATAATCTCGAGTAATCTTTAAGTAAAGGTTTCTCGTTTAAAATTACGGTCAGGAATGATCGCAGCTTACACGAGAACTGGGAACACAATTTACTGAACTGAGACCTATACTTATCTTCCTAACCTCGTTGCACAGTTACTGTAATACAAGTACTTTGCTCTCGCACTGAATTATGGTCTCGTGAAAGTCCCTCGTTAAAATTGTCGTTTAACGTGCATTCTTAACTTCGCTTATTACGAAAATTCAGACCTGTACGCAAATCATTCATAGCTGAAACATTGTAAGCTATCAGGGAAATAGTTCATTGTATTACGTTAAATGTTCGACAAATATTCGCGGTTCCAGAGACTCGGTTGAGAAGACTTGGGTCAAGGCTCGATCAGAATTCGTGAGCAAAGATAACGAAGAGTAATCGGGAGCACTATGGCCCCGAAGAAGTGGGCAGACGCGTCTGCAGACGTCGACATCCATTTCTTGAAAGGTATTTCCATTCGTCGAGTGGCTGCTTTCCATTTAATTATTCCCCCTTCTTGCCCCGACACCTCACCCCTCGTTGAATCTCTCTGTAAATTAAGTTACCCCTTCCGATTCAAATGGAAACGTTTTAAGAATGAGACAGCGGTGAAACGTAGTTGCAGACGGCATACGTAAAAAAAATTTCATTGCCAGCAAATCATTCGACCCTCCGCTGTAACAATGTATCGATACGATTAGCTTGTGGAAGCAGAACGCTGTGTAGCTTCGTCACGTTGAAATCTTCAAGAGATCGATCAAAGTCATATACACGGAATAACTTTGCTTGTTTTAACAGTAAGTAATATAGATACAGCCGCTGGGAAAATCATATACATTAATAAAGCTGATGGAGGGAGCAAAGGATATCTGACCTTGCAACGCTTGATATATAATCTGTAAATTTAATTTTGCCCCATGGTTTGCATAGTTCACCCTGTCGTGCGTTTCGAGAAGTTACCGATTCAATTAGCAACTGGACGTACGGAAATTATTGGCGATTCTGCTGGACAAACGGAACGTGAAACGTCCATCGTGAGCGTGGTATTAAAACTTTACGGCGTGTCGTTCCGAGGGATATTTCGCTTCATAACTCACGACCATCTCGGACCTCGTTTGCGCGACACAAAAGAGCGGCGAGTGCTTCTCCTTCGAGCGGACGACTGGCTGCGCCATTTCTTATTTCACCGTGAATATTTTCGAACCGGCTCGCCGAGCAGAGAAATATCAGGGGAATAAATCGGACGGCATCTATTGAAACGTCTACGAGTGGAATTACTGGAAATATTGGAGCGTACGTTCCTCTTTAGCGCTTGTAAGACCTACTGCAACTGCTATTCTTCGTTTTGACCAGGAATAAAAGGTCGGTGTTAATCGTGTCCATGTGAAATGTTACGATCGTTCAGATTCGAAACGTTTACCTTCTCGTGAAATTTCAAGCTTTAATTTCACGATGTTTTCTTAATCTATTCAATGTGTGATCACATGTAGCGAATGAACCATACGAGTGCTGTATCGTTTGAACGCGTTCAAACCTAACACTCGACGATGCAATGTTTGATGATGAACGGTCTAGCCACATGCAAGGTGCGAAGGTGGCAATATAACGACCGTCTGCAATATCCAACGCATACAGTTTTGTAGACCACAGGAATGTAAGAAATTTCATCCAAGATTGCAATACTATTCCCACAGACAACCATAAGAGCAACGTAGGTCATCAGAGCCCCGATCCCAGGGAGTACAATAGCAGACTATTAATTATACCCAATCATCTCATCAAAGTCAACGGGGTCGAGCTTACGGTTCGACTGACGGAATAATTAAGGACTCATTAAGCCCGACATTGTTTGACCGTCCCTGGCTAAGGGAGACCTCGAATTTTCAACGGCGACCGTCAGCATCATCGACGCCATTCAGCAAACGACACCACTTCAGACCACGGACTTCAGTTGGCTGCAATCTGCTGAGTGGTGTGCACACGCGACGTTGTTCCCGTCGCCAACAGTTCGCTTGTTCCACGAGCTTCAGCCGGTCTCACGGAAATGCCTGGGTGCTTTGCTTGCCGTTAAAGCGTCGCGTTAAGAGAAGATACGCGGCCGCAATACGCGTTGCGAAGCCTACCGCAAGTACAGCAATTAGTCGTGACTCTACGACCGTTTGAATTTCTGCCCCTGCTTCTTTGCTCCCTCGCTTGCCGGGCGACTAACTTTACGCGCAGCCAGACACGGAAGCGAATGTTCATCGTTCACTGGTAAATACCTGCGGGAGGATTGTGGCGGTGAGCGAAGTCGTACCAACGAGATTCTAGTCTTACGATTGATTGCAACCCAGCAGTTGCTGAATTGCAAAACATCAACCTGATTGCATCAAGCTTCGTCAGGCTCGAATTACAGATAGAACGGCCTCGAGCATGGTCAGACATGGAGAATGTTCGGTGGTCAGATAAGTAAAATAGGTCGGTAGTCGTATAAGTACAATGGGACTGCAGTTCAGATACATACAGTAAGGTAGATGATCAGACCAGTAGATTAGGACGGCAGGTGGCGAAACAAGTAGAATAAGATGGGGTGGCCAGACAAGTAGAATACGACCAGGGTAATCAGGGAAGTAGAATGGGATAGGGTGGTCAGACAAGTAGAATATGATGGGGTGGTCAGACAAGTAGAATACGATGAGGGTAGTCAGACAAGTAGAATGAGATGGAGTGGCCAGACAAGTAGCGTAAGATGGTGAACCGAAGGATGCTCTTTTTGCCTTCTCTCGTTATGAAAGCAAACGACACAGCAAAATGTCTCATCAGAATACCAAAGCCCCATCTATTATGCGTTTATGTTCCTGTTTCCATAAATAATGTTAAACTGCTAAAAACGTGAAATGTAACAATCTCTGTGTACGCACTCAGGAAATCTTTCAGCAGTGAAAATTCAGAAGCGACCACATTAGAGAAAGGTATGAAGCGTGGCTTCACAACGAATTAGGATTTCGAGCTGAAAATGGCGGCGTTTCCCTGGGCAATAATTAAGCCCGACTGGTGTGTAGCGTATATAGGTACGGGTTGCACGTTCTGCCGGACCCATCGGTTGCTCTTCCATGCAAGGAATTTTCCCCGGCGGCTGCCAACAGGAATGAGTAACGCGAGGGAAACAGCTGTGGCAGCCAGAAATTTGCAGATAGCTGTGAAAATGTTCGGACAGTAGCAACGATCAAATATCGACGAGTAACCATTGGTCGTAGCCGTTACACTGCCACCAATAATTCGCGATCTAATGACCACAGAGAGAACGTTTCGTTCATGGTTACTGTGTGCGTAGACATGTTCGCTGATACCATGAGCGACACCGTGCTGTATATAAAGTAAAACGTTCACAGACCCCAAAAGTCCGCAGAATGACATTGAATACTGAATGTTGCATGATCTAAAACAGAGATACATCTATGGCCGTATCACCACCATCTCGTCTCTACCGTTCAACCGGTTTAGTGGCACATAATCCCGAGAAGCGTAGTAAACTACAAATTGCTTTTTTAAAGTTATCGTAAATGATTTCACGATTGCAAAATTGGAAGCTGTACATTCCCCAGCTTACGACAGAGGTAAGTACACTTTAAAAGTGGAAGATCTCATTGTACCCGTAAAGGTTGAAGTGGAGGTGCAAAAATTGTCGAACTTTGTCGAGAATGTACAGAGTGACGATAAAATACAGGGCAAGGAGTGTCGTCCTCTTATGCTATAATCTGTTGTGTTTATGGAAGCGAACGGCGGCTGATATAGCCTAGATATTGACGTAGCAATTGCGTCGTTCCTTAACATCGGATAAAGAAGAATACAAAAACAACGGAGTCACGAGCAGCGTGCAATATGGTCTCGTAGAAAATAATAAAAGTTGTTTGCCGATAAAATGGTCACGAAGCTCGTACCTTATCGCTAGCACCTTAAACCAGCCATAAACTATTTATATTCTCATTCTTCTTGGTTTCATAGGTTGCAATTTTTCACACGCTACTTGTGTATCCCTTTTATGCAAAGATACTGGTTTTTCTTGCCGGCGAGCCGCACAGTTTATCGCAACCTTTTGTTGCGCATCATGTATATTTTTCTTACGTGACAATGCATTTTTCTACCTTTATGCCTACATTTTTTCGTTCTGCCATGCGTACAACCTTCCCGCCCCTTCTGTCGCCTGTTTACTGCGCGATTTTTATCAACGTAATTGTGATTTATTCGTGTGTCGAGTAAAATAATTTTGAACGCTTAAAATGATCATGAGAATTATGTAGACTTCGCCGATATCCCGATAGAGATATAATGAATAAATCAATCCCGTACGTTCGCAGCCACGTGTAATGGGGAGCTTACGAGCGCGACGTTTGAAAAAAACCCGTGTAACGTCACGGGATAATTAATTACGAATTATAAACGGCCGATTAATTGTAGTTGCGATCCCAGGCAATAAATATTCGCGCAGATGGATACGGAGGATCGAAGAGAGTCGTTAATCACAACGCATCGAATTGTTGAACGGAAAGAGGCGAGGAGCGAGGCGGTCTGACCGCTCACGGCTGGTTCTACTGTCTGGCGCAATAGTTTCGCTGGCCATTTGGCATGGAAATGTGTACGGGGTTGGAACAGCGACACCGATGGATGCGTTAGACGTGGCAAACAACGGGTATATCAAGTGCGGGGTGATTTAGCAAATTATACAATAAAATTTTAACTGCACCCGAGTTCCGGTATTCTGTTTATATCCGTTTATTTATTCGCTGTTACGTCGAGGCGCAGATTAAGAGATGAGAATACAAAGAGTTGCGAGCAAACGCGAGGAATTACAACGCGTTAAATTTACAATGCGAGCAATTTATGTGGCGACGAATTTACAATCTCTCGAATTACAATGTGACGAATTTATGGAGCAATGAAGTGTAATGCGTGGAATTACAACGCGTCGAGGTCACAACGCGTCGAATTTACAACGCGACAAACTCACAACGCACTGAGTTTACAGCACGTTCGATTTACGAGGCAACGAATTACATCGTGTCGAACAGCGTAACCGTATTAGTTTTTGCTCTCATAATTTACGATAACGGTAATCACCGGAGAAATGTATGTGAGGTAGCACGAACTGTACCGGTATTTTTCGGTAAGCAATCGATAAATCATAGTGAGGCATCGTGATTGCTTGGCTTCTTGCTGCGTTTAATGGGTCGCCGTATATTTTCGAGCAATAAGTGGCAAGCCCTTATCTGTGTTTGATGTACGGCCGAAAGGAGCCCCGTGCGCCATGTCCAGGTCGGTTTACGCTTTCCGAATAAGGAACAATATAAAGCAGCTTGGCACGCGATTAGTCCATTCGCGCATCGTTTTCCTTTTCTACTTCTAATATTAATGATTTGGAAGTGGCCGCTCGGTAACGATTATAAATCATGTCAAAGCGAGGATATTTTTGTTCGCGGCGCCTTATATGCACAAATAACGGGCTAACGACGAGGGACGAGAGTAAACGCGCGTCACAACGCACCCCACTCGGGTTAATTTGCAAATGGTTCCGGGATTAATCACGGCGGACATTAAAAATTCTAGCTGCGAAATTCTCAGGAGCACCGGCTCAACCGTGCCGCAACCTCGAACAGAATACTAATACTCGGGTGGCTTTGATGCCGTGCATTAAGGTTCGCTTCGAGACTAATTAATTTGCTAATTTAAATTGGCGCGAATCTATTAAAACTCGGCGATAACTGTGCGAATTCGAAAGTTAATTACACCGTGACGTTGTAATTATGAATATTCAAACAATACGTATTTATAATTGTAGATGAAATTGTAATTAATGTATGCTTTGTACGAACTGCACACTTTGCATCCTGTTAAATCGACTCGTAACTTTATTCCGGCCATTTCTGTGTGTACGACAATCGTATGCTTTGATAAAAACGTTGTTTAAATGCATGGCATGCATTTGTAAGTAAACAAAACTGGGGTGTAAACTACCCCATACTGAACCATCACAGCCTTACTTTGACCAACATTTATTTTTGTTAATTAGCGAGTAATACTTGTTTACAATGCTTTATAACAAGATTGTGTGAAACAGTGAACAATGAAAGAACCATTAGAAAGAACCATTAGAGATATAATTTTGAAAATAATACATTTCGAAGACTTCGTTTGTGGAAATCAAATTACTTTTCTGATATTTGAACAAGATACGTTAAATAAGAAAAATAAATTGTCATAGGAGATTCAAGATGTCTATATATAATTGGAAAGGAGAGTAAGGTTATTCCATTGTGCTCTGCAATATTTGACGTCTTCAGAATGACGTCGAATCAACTTCAGATCCGTTTGTGTTTCTCATTATCGAGCAAAAGGCAAGGATGCTGTGCTCGCTGTTCTTATATCGACTCGATTCACTGAATGCAAAGATCGCTCTTCGTGAACTTCATATTCTTTGAACTGCATTTCTACAAAAGCCTTTTGTGCTGAAAATTGTCGTGCATAATGAAGGCAAAGTTTGTAATAAAAAGTTGTCAAATTTGTAAGAGCATGTCAAGTAGTTTAACATAATAACTCGATGACGCACCACGTGCGCCATGCAGACACAAATTGATATCAGTATTTTGTAATTATCTTTATATTTATACTTTAACAAACTTCGCAAGCTGTCAAAGATATACAATCAAATTTGCTTGAGTGTGATTAGACTTCTATTATCGTTACAATCTAATATACAGAGAGGTGAAAGTTTCGTAACCGCATTTGCACTTTCGATTACGATTAGACACAACCGGAAACCGCAAAGGCAACGTGTCCATCCCCTTCCATCTCCACGTTCATCCGCTTGAAATTGATTTAACTCGCGTGGTAGACCCGAAAGAGGGCAAAAATCTCGACGTGCCGAGCTCACGGAATGAATTTTATCGATTAAACCAGGTTCCCTGGCTAACGCGGAGAATTACCGTTTACGTTGCCCTACCGTGCCGGAAGTTATCGGTCAGAAATTGCATTAGACGCCGTTATTGGTCCTACGGGAACATCCCTTCTAGCTTGTTCGTACTGGTATCATCGATATCATCACACTGTATTCAGTTGTCTGTTGTGATAATTCAATGCGCAATAATTCAACGCGTGGTAATCTAATGCGTGGATATCTAACTTGTGGAGGTCTATTGTATGGAGATTAACGTGGTAAATCAACATCTTGTGATTCGACGCGTGGTAATTCAATACGTTGTGATTCGACGCATGGTAATTCAATACGTGGTAATTCGACACGTTGCAATCTAAGACATGGTAATTCAACACCTGGTGCTTCAATTCATCATAATTCGACACGTGGTGACACAAGGCATAGATGTCCATCACCTGATGATTCAATTCGTGGTAATTCAACACGAAGTAATATGATACGTTGCAATTTAACACGTACCGATTCTACGCATCGCAATCTATCGCATGAAGATTCAACTCACAGCATTTCAACGTGTAGTAGATCAATATGCAACGACTTAACGTTGAAACTGAACACGTGATAATCCAACGCGTGTTAATTCGCAGGTTTATAACCTATGCAACACTTTGCAGCTCAAATGAATAGAGTATCCCGAATTTTTGCCAATTTAAAATTTAAGTGAATTCCGCGATAAAGTCAGACTTTCGACAACGTCCTCGCGTTTGAACTCGCCGTCATCCGGTTCAACAAGCATGAGAACTGCTGGTCTGATTGCAAATTAGCAGCCGCAAACTCTTGATTCGTTCGTTCCACAGTAAATGATAGCAAGTTTGTTCGTCTGCTCATTAAGCGGGCACATTTGTGGCGTCCTGATACCCTCCCGCCCCTTTTCGTTAACCCGTATAAACATCATCGAGCAGGAATATTCAGAAAATGGGTTAAACTAATTTCCCAAACTTCCGGAAGATTTTATCGAGCGAACGCGACGTAGAGTCGGATGATTTCCTAGGAACTGATCCGCGAAGCGGAAAGCGAAACGAAGCGAAGACAGGGATAGAAAAAGGGAAGAGAGAACCATCGTAAAAAGAATCAAGGTGCTAGTAAAATAATAGGAACTTTATCTGGATGCCGAGTTTGCTCGGAAATAATTATATGGCGAGGTTATTATGGAGGGAAAAGAGACGCACATAGATCAAAATGAAAAATGCAGAGAAGAGTGCATATTTATATTCATTGGAAAATAAGCTGGATAGTTTGAAGACATTTCTATGTTCTCAACCTCTCAAGTTCCTTTCTTTTCATTCTTTTGGATCACTTTCGAGCGTTTCTATAATTCTCTATGCTGCATTCGCTACATAAGAAAACTGAACTCTGTTGTATTTCTGACAACGTATCTCATGGCAAATTTATTTCTCCACGTAGCAGCAAGTTCTAGAGAACATCTGATTCAGAAGGAAAATAACAAATTTTTACATATTTGAAAATATTTTCATTCATAATCAGTTTCAAACTTGATATCATCTTTCATCTGTGTTGCTGTCAGATTTCTGTCGTCTTCCTATCCTGTAAATGTTTTAGTACCACTTTCGTATATTTTTACTACAAATAATTATTTTAATTTGGATACTTTCGTATTTAATTTATCTTCTTCGCACACAACAGTTAGAAACAAAAAAAATTTGGATATGCCGTTCAAAGTTACGAGTCGGTTCACGAATTATTCGGATCTTGTTGCTTCCATCCTCCAGGGATAGCACGAAGCCGCACCGGGACGAAGTACAAGAAGTTCCGAAGTCTCTGAATCCGTCGAAGAAGTTTCGAGACATCGATTAGCGAGATTGAAAACTTCCGTCTCGTCGTGCATTACGATTCGGCCGTTCGAGAGGAGAACAGAGGGGGTGGTTACTGAAAACTCGAGGCTAATGGTTTCCGTAGCCGTCAAAGAGACATCGATTAACATTCCTTGTTTTTTCTTCGAGTTTTTCTCTCCTTTGAGCCGCGCTTCTCTTTATCTCTTTCTCGATTCGACACAGAATCCAACCTAACGAATGGCCGACTCGTTCGAGCGTTGAATTTACTACGTTTACGTAACGCGTCGATCGTTGTGGACCAGGTTGTTGCGTTGATTCGATGCTCCCGGCGGTAACAGGGTCGACGATGGTTCAGAAAAAGGACATTTATTAAATTGATGCCATCGTAAAAGCCTGACGGTGTCGTTGCGCTTGATATTCTTCGATAGAACCGTCGATACATCCGAGAGGGTGCAGCGTTTTCGATGAATCGCTCCAATGAAAAATTGACGCGATTCTTGACGCTATCCTTTTTGCTACTCGTATCTTAATCATCAAATTTTTATTCTACAATTCCAAGCTTTTCTACTTTAAACTAGAACTAGTACTATTTCATGATGAGTATTATTTTTAAAGTACATTTCTACTCAAGGTCCATAATGTTTAAAATATATAAAAATTTCAAGTATTAAAACTTCTGATCCTCAAACAAATTTTGACAAATTTTACGTAATTCGATTATTCTTCTCAGATTACACAGGGTGATATATTGAAAATGGAATAAAGAGACAAGTTAGACATACGAAATCGTTTATGTCGACAAAAGTCGACACACATTATGTCAGCAAAAGCTACTCAGCAAAATGCTGCAATTCGAAATAAGATATCTGAAACTGGTTCCTGTATTAATCCTTTGCAAGGTATGGATTCTACTATGCAGATGAGGAAAGTTGTACTCGTACGAAATTAGCAGAAAGAGCATTCGTCAGAGAATGTCTCAAAGTTAAGCTACTGTTTCGTTGCGCAACTGTGAATAACTTCGAGCAACAATAAGTGACAATTTAGCTGGAGGCTGCTTCGTAACTTTCTACGAAATAGATTCAGATGGTAGTTAATTCGAAATGTATCATCACCGGAATTCCAAAGAAAGAATAATTATGCTTCTCTGTAAAGAATGCTTCTCTGTAAACAATGTTCTTCTCAAAATAATGTTTCTCTGAAGATACCCAAGAAAATCTTTCAATTCTTTGACAAGGGTAAATTATTTCGACATGTTGGGAGAAGTTTGCAGAAACGTTTTACGATTTAACGAGGAGCTAGATACTGACCCATCCTAGTGCAGCAAATTATTATTGCAACATTTTCTACTTCCATCGAAGTTCGCAAATTTCTTATTATTAATAGCCTTCGACGAACTTTTCCAACTCGATAAATTATATAAAACGCGAATTTTTGTTTTGGAGTTGATGCTTGGAGTTCCTCAAGTTTTGCAATTTGTAATAGCTTTCTAAAATTAGTGCAGGAATTTTAACTTGATATCCATTTTATATCAGTGGTATATTTGCTGTAGCTTTTAATAGGTTGGCTTCACTGAGTCAACAGGACTGTGTGGCTTTTGGGATGTGATTAACGAATGTGATAGGAGAATGTGGTAATTTGTGGATGTTAGAATCAGGTGATGTAGTAATTATGATGGGTGGCTATTAAATTGGGAATCAGGGAATGTAGATATTTGGAGACCTAACTGTATGACACACACATTCGTATTTTGCAACGTCCCTCAGCCTACATCATCCTATATCTTAATTACGTCAAAGTACCAATTATAAGAGGAAAATAGTATATCATTAACAGTGTAATCCAGCAACATTATTTTTCACCTTCCCAGAGTAATTCTTCAGAACCCCTGAACTTGTGAACCTGAATGCGGTGCTAGTTGTGGTCTCATCGATATGAAGCGACGATCAGACCACAGAAACACGAGGAATTTCCACGAGAACAACGTTGTTTCGCGCGTCATTTATCGGGACAAACGGGTCTCGTCGCGAAGGCACGCGGATCCATCGATCCCCCGTCAGTAACGATCCGATCTAAGCAGAGCCGCGACTGTTTCCAACGTTTCCGCGCGTCCGTATGCAAAGCCGTGTCGTTCGGGCAGAATCGATGCTTCATGAATTTACAGCGAGCTACCCAAACGAGTCGGTCGTTTCGCGAAACATCACGTTACAACCGATCCCCTCGTGAATTGCCGCGATTTGTAAACGATAAAGGCTCCCTGCGAAGGGAGATGAAACTTTCCGCCATCGATGGCCGTCCATAAATCCTTCATACGATTTCCTTTCAATATTTTTGTATCGGTGCTAAATTCTTGCGCAATTATAACCTCGATTGAATACACAACAAGAAAATTGTGAAAATCTGTGAAACTTGGCTGAATATACTTCTAATGAAAAACGTTCACCCCTATGGTCCATCCGCACGGTCAATATTTTATGCCCTGATATCGACAAACTCGTATTTCCATGGTGATATTAATTTGCATTTTTACCGGTCGAACGAGTACGGACGCATAGAAATTCGGGGCAGAAAGAGAAAAAGCAAAAGAACGCAGAATTGAAAACCGTGTCTGCACAGGAGCATCGAGTAGTTCGATTTAATTTCCAGAATTTATCCGAGACCGCAACCGGTTCCATTACTAACTTGTCCATCATGTGCAATTGCCTGTCCAATTTCCAGTCGGGATACGATCGTAAAGGAACTTTCACGAGATCGAATCAATCCGAGTCTTAAAGGAATCAATATAAAATCGTCCGACCGACCAACAGTCCCTGAGGCAATCGACGAAACACGAGCTCCGCCGTTCTGTTAGCGATGGAAACGATTTAAGAACGTCAATTCAACTTGAAAACCTTCCACTGTAAACGACCTTCGTGCTATTCGGTTCAAATCAAACTGCTGGCGTTGTAAAGCCGAATTACGATGCTGACGCTGTGTACATTTGCCTAGCTAGCCACGTTAACTGTTATGGGGTCATAATGTGGCCAAGCATTTATAAGCCCAAGGAGGACAATTTTATGGATTGCAAATTTTCCCGATGTGATCTTATTTGTTTATTGGTCTCGTTTTAAGATTACCTTCCTTCATCGTAATTATGTATTTAATCCTTGAAATCTACACCTCTTAGTAGTTGTAAAATTCATACAATGTGATAAGTAGATTTCGAAAGATGTACGAATCCCGGCCCCATGAAGATACACAAAGTACGTTTACGGAACGATTTCCCAGGCCACTAAATGGACTTGGATAATCCAGGCTCCAGTGCATTTAAGGTGAGAATTAATCCATGCCACGCCACGGAGGACACAATTATTACCACGCTCACGTCCCGATTCCTTACGTGATCCTCGGCGAAGGTCTAACCACGGGTAAACAGAGCCAGCTGAATAGACGGATATTCATACCGTTCCACGCTATCGGAAGGGTTCTTCGATGCGGCCACGGTTCGAGACTTCCATAATGATGAACCAAAGTCCGTAGCATGCATAGACGATATGTTACCTCAGCCATGATGGCGTCTGGCCGCTCGCAGATAGGCGCGCCCCTTTTCGTATTAAGCGATAACTGACGCAGTGGGCAAAACTTCTTTGAACGTTCATACATCAAATCTGGATTAGAAATCTGGATGTTTAGGATTTGGAAATTTGTTCTCGTTTAAAAAGTGTACGTCACATGTGCACCGGTAAAAATATGTCTTCCACGAATCTAATTTGAGTTAGCTCGAGAAGTGTTCTTAAACCGTTCGTTAACTAAACCGTGAAGCTGATTAACTGGTAATAGTAATTTCCTGGAAAGCACCCGAAGGGTTTGAAGTCCGAGACGGTGGTCTTGAGAGAGACACACACGACGAACTCGACGACATCCCGAGACCACCCGGTGAAACCAAACGCCCCCTGGGATTCACGGCTATTTGCATTCGCTATCTCCGCAGTTAATCGTTACTCGGTAAACAACTGTCCGTGTTCTGGCTGGCGTAGTCCATGGAGATTAACGCTCACGTACAGGGTGATCCATTTTAACCATCCCCTTTTCTCGCACGATCGACCGTGGCGCGATAAGAAACATATTCCTGGAAACTGTATCGCGACTACAAAGTGTATTCTCATGATAGACTTCACACCGGTTTCGCTCATTAAACGTTTCACTGTTTCGCGAATGGATATTTCCGTATCACCGTGTATTTTAAGCCACGTTTCGAGGGAAACAGACGGTCCATTGTTTTGAAACAATATTGGTTCGAGGTTGCGGAGAATGAAAAAGACCGCGGAGTTTAGAAGAGCTGCGTCTGCTATTTTAGGGAAACTATATATTTTTCTTGGCATGGAGGCTTTGCGTAGTATGGGCAAGCCGATGGCCTGATATTGGGCCAAGGTAAATAAATGAGATGTTTGAACGTCGATAAGTAGAGAAACAAGGTTTTAGATGGTCATAATCCTAAGAACCGTTACAA
Organism: Megachile willughbiella; assembly: GCA_945859595.2. Lineage (NCBI taxonomy): Eukaryota > Metazoa > Arthropoda > Insecta > Hymenoptera > Megachilidae > Megachile > Megachile willughbiella. The sequence goes on from OX243807.1 coordinate 11,090,617, forward strand.
GTACCCAATTCCTTCTTTTTGAACGAGCCTGTACCGAAAGAACAATTTCACAAAAATTGATCATGTGGATTCGAAAGGGTGAACGTTAAATGGTTAATTGTTTGTGTTCGTTGAATCCACATCGTCGCGGAATCAGTAATCCAATTCGTCAAGGTCGGAGCAGGTTATAAACCTCGTTCTGCGTGCAGCGCATTAATCAAAGGTTTCACGTTGATTAAAACCGTGACATCGTCGCGAGACAGGGTATCGCGTGTATCCATTGAATTGTAGCATCTCTCGCTCGCGTGGACTCGATTCATTCGCGCGTATTAAAAAAAAACGAAAGAATAAAAAAAACATGCACTGTCATCGGCCCTCGAAATCACGAAACGCGGAATTATTAAATAGTCGATTAAAAGCATCGGGCCTGGGTAATGTATCAGGATACAGGGGTGTGTTCACGCGCGCCAGCGCCGCGGTGTAATTACCTCAAATGGTTTTTCCAATGGAACGCGTAATTACGTTAAAGGATTACAGACAGGCCGGAAAATTAAAAATCACATTAACCTCGAACACGTAGATCGTCGAACGCCCATTAAGCGTGACTAATTGAAATCTGACTTAACGAGCCGTATTTCTAGTCTCCCCAAAGAATTGTGGCCAGTACAATAGATCCAACCCTTTTTATTCCTTCCTTTTCTTTCCAATCTAGGATACAAGTTGTACATTTGTATACAAAATATTCTAGTGGGAAGATTCGAAAATGGAGCCAAGTTAGGTTTAGATCTACTGGTATCCACACGTGTGTTTGGAATAGCAAACTCCGAAGGATCATAAAAGTTTGAGAAGCACTAGTTCGCGAATCGTCGGACGACCATTCACTTTGCCGCCGTATGTTTCCGAAATTACATAAACGCGAGTGCACGCGTGGTGGCCAGGCTGCGTGGCGTTGAAGAAAAGTTTTGGCTCGGCAGAAACAACAGTGGCGGGGAAAGGGTGGAAAGTATTGTTGGACGGCGAGAGAAACGGTGGTCGGGAACGCGCCGTTTATTTTAAGTTCTTTCAAACTCTCCGGCGCACTCCTCGAGAAAGGAAGAAGGCGTCACTGGGGTGGTGGGATGACGGTGGTGCAAGGGATGGACAGGGCGCGAGAGGGATGGAGGAGCGGTACAAAGGAGGAGACGTCGAAAAGGAAAGAAAGGTCAGCCACCGGGCGAAAGAGCGGAGGTATCGTGCTGGAAATAGAGCAAAGAAAGTGCGGAAGGAAAGAGTGGGACTGCGCTCTCCGAGCCATTAGACAAATTTTATATATACAGGGTGTTCATACAGTTACCCATCATTTTTCACTCGTTTACAGAGGTTAACATACCTTCTACATTACTTTGATCTTATTAAGAAGGTATGATATCACACATCATACTCTACATAGCACAAAATTAATAAAGCTGCAACGTTTGCAAAATTGTCAAAGGTCATGTTTCTCAGAAACGAAGACTTCTTATTTGTTAGTCATCGAATGGAGAATGATTACGTTTGAATTTATTGATCGAGTACAGCAAAGGAGAGGAAGGAAGAGCGCTGGAGCCATTAGACAAATTTTATATATAGGCGTTTGAACCTCATTCGTTTTCGCAGCGTTACCGTTCTGTTCCTCATTATAATCGATCGTTTAACGCCTTTCCGTGAACCATTATTGAGCTCGATGAAAAGCCGATGGCTAGTTTGATTGCCGGTCCTCGCTTTTGTTACAGCGATGAATGGAACCGAGGATTTTATTTTCTCATGGAAAGGTCACGGCGTCGCGAGATAACGGTGCTGATGAAACTTTTCTAAGGAAACGAACCTTCGCAATTCGCGACACGTAAAACACCATGAACATGGCTCTCTGTAAATACGTACAGGTTACACGTGACGCGGCCAGGACGTTGGTTTAACGAGAAAAGACGTCGTAACGGAAACGAGTTTCGCGACACGAACCATTAGACCTTCGAGAGATGCGTGCAAGCACTTCAGGAGTGTCGACGACTCGAAGAAACGCACCGTTTCCCGGCTTAACAAAGCCAATTTCCGGGGCGATCCCATAACGCCACTAACGGGACCAACTTCCCCACCAGCTGGAATTCTTCGCCACTGTCGTTTGTCGCGTTATTCCTTTCCCATCTGCGCCGTGTAACCAGCTCGACGAGTAGATGATGCTCGTCTATGGTCAGACCGTACTGCACCACGTTAACCCGCCGGCTTTGTTACCGGCTTTAAAAGATATCCTTGGTAAACGTGTCACGATGTAGGTGAGGACAATACAAGAAGTATAATGCATCTAAAAATAAAAATAACTCGTAAAATGTTAAAGTACACAACCATTCACGTTAAGCGTTTGGGATTAGCACAATGATCACATTTGCAAAAGATGCAAATTAGAAATAAAATAAGAAGCTCATTCTCCCCACATGACACTGAACATGTTTAGGAAACATTTATTCCGTATGATCAGAAGGAAATTTTGAAAGCACGGCATTTCATGGATATCGGCGCAATGAAATATTATGTAGATTTATTTTTGGTCGATGGTGATGGACGACTGTATTATATAGTAGCATGCGAGTATTATTGAGCGAATTGAAAAATACTTTCGCTCCGGGTGGCGCTTTATCTTCTGGAACGAGTTTCATTGCTTCTAAAACGACGTGATATACGACAGTCTAGCTAGATTTTCAATTCCCGTTTGAAGAACTCGGTTGGTTCAGTTTTTGATCTATTCGAACGCGACATTCACTATCGAGGCTATTTTCGTCTCACGAAAATGGTGCTCAGGGAAACTGTCGTTGAAATATCTCTCCTTGAAGTATATACGTACGTTTTGTCGCCGGAAGAAAACCCATTCGCGCCGTAAACTTTTAAAATGAAAAATGCTGTAACTAAATATAGTTTCAGCGTTACATCGATTATCTTCGACAGAAGTCTCACAAATTTTTATAGTCGAACTTTTACTCGTTCTTCCTGTCGAGAGCAAATGCTCGCCAACGTTATATCCCAACGCAAAAATAAATTAAAATACAGCGAAAAATATTGGAGGAAGTTCAGATATTATAAACTTGAAAACAATAATGTTTGCAGTTGCATAAATGGTTGGAATACCGTAGTCAGAGAATGCAATTTAATTTGAATTTACCGTCGAAACGAGAGCAAGAAAAACAGTGGGATACCGATGAAACGGTGTCCAGCGAGCAAGGACGTGGACAAACTTATCTCGACGGTCGTTCGAGCGAAGGAAAACACAGGAAGATTCGAATTTCCAGGGCGCGAGGGAAGCGTTCAGGGATTTTCCAGGAAGCGTTCCCGTTTCCTGATAAATTTAATATCGACGTTCCAGCGTCGAAATCTCAATCAAAAAATTGTGCCGGAGCTCGGTACGCGCGCATGGGGGTTGAAAATCGGCTGGTTGATGCTTGAACGGCCACTATTCTCCTCTTCTGTCGTTCGAACCTCTTCCAAAGCCCGATGTCACGACTGCAGATATGACAAACGCACGTGGGTCCTGAAACCCATATGCACTGATAACGACGTTATCGGTCCGACATGGAGCACGCCTGTTATTCGCGATACGCAGACGTGCGCCTGGTAAAACGTCATCCATTACCCGGACCAGACTGATTTACTATTAATTAGTAGTATCGACGCTGAAAGACAGCCGCGAAATTTCGTTCATCATCCCTCGCCGTTCCTCTCTCTATGGTTTCATAACGCGAGGTAACGACATCCCTTTTCTGCCACGCCAAATGAGCCGGTAAATATCGGCGAAACGTTTGCAACCGAGTGTGGACGTTCAATTACACCAAGTGTGAAATGAAAATCATATTCCACGCTCGGGAAAATTTGCTGCGAAAGGAAACTACGGCTGCTTGAAAGCTGACGTTGCGAATTAATTTTCTACCGTACTGTTTCCTTCAATTTATATGCAGGTTGGAGGATTCTTGCAAACGAGTTTCGGAAGTGGTTGATGAAATCGCAATGTCTAAATATCAAACCTTCGTTATGATGACTGTAATATTGTCATTCATGCAGTATTAATGTCTACGGATCTAAAAAGTCTAGTGCTAATATAAAATGTCTAAATTAGCCTGGATTTCGTTAGCAGAGAATGTACAAAATTGCCATCTAGTTTGACTTGCCAAGTTGGTAATTGAAAAAGAAGGCAGGGAGAATGAAACGGAGAAGAATGCGTTTCAGTAGGTTCTTTTGGAGTCAGATGAAACGTGGCACAAAAGAAATTGAACCTGCTACAAGGACGACGACGTACAAAAGCCTGCAGACAACTGAGTACCACTCGAGCACACGTTTCTATCCATTGGATGATCCTCGACCTCGAAACTGTGCTTTCGCCCGTGGATGATCGCCTGGTATCCTTCGATTAAGTGTATCAAATCGAGATAATTTGATATTTAATATGTTAACAAAATGATTGATCTTGTTATTGAAGTGGTAATATTTCTTGAGGACTCGTGTATCGAACTTTGTCTCGAAATTTACTGGATTTTGACTTCGTAGGTCACTTGGAACTGTTCTTGAACTGTTTCAAAGAGCACTCAACCTTTGCTACCCGTGATCCATAAACTCGCTGCTCACTGGGCGTTGCAACTCCGTTTCCTGCTGTTCTCGTCCTCTGTTTCTTTCTACTTGAAAGCAAAGGTCGAACTTAAGGCAAGCTTCTCGAACATTAGGGCGAAATGCTCTCTGAAACTTCCGAACCTGTGCTTTTTCCGAAGTTCTCGATTGATGCGTTATATAAAAGCAATTGTGGAGTCAATTGCTAGAGCGGAAATTAGAGGAAAGCTTCCCGTTTCCTGCTAACAAGCCGCGAAAGCAATAGGCACGATTTTCACGCCAGCAGGGGGATCAAAGCGCACGGAGTTTCGAGGAAACGAAATTTGTCACGGGTGTTCCGGTACCTTAAATTTGTCTCCGGCCATGGATTACGGGACTTCGATACTCTCCGCCAGAAAGAGATCGGCCAGCGTCAAGGATTAAGGTCAACGAAGAAATTGAATTCGTCGGAAATCCGTAGAGGCGCGACGACGTGAAGGGAATCGAGATCATCGACGTGTTTCCGTCCGTGTACCTGACACGATTCTTCGAAACTTCTCTGGACAGCCTGTCCCTTCAGTGAAGCGTCAGATCGTATCAACATGATGAGTACCTTCATACGGTTTCATGACCTGATGATGCAGATTCTTTGTATCTTTAAAGAATCAGTTCTATTATTCACCTGAAAATGTGAATTAAATAATGTATCTTCACGTGGTGTCTAAACATTTGGAATGCTTTGGTGTACCCTGAAGATCTGAGGACAATAATGATGTCCCCAATGATGTAGGAAGTAATCTTTTTCATCACATCATTTTGGTTGAATACATATGTTGAACATGTACAATATAAAAATTCAGACATAATGAAAAACAAATGTTACTGAATTTTTATTCTTGACACAATAATCCCTTAAAGATATGTAGATTTGAGCCATGGATTGAAAGTGTAAAATAGTGAAGTTTGACAGAAAACCCTCGATGTAACAAATAGGTTAACGTAACTTTTCTTTGATCAACGTTTACCTTTGTAACGTTGTAACGTTATTTGAAAACGACTCGCGAAAAAATCGCAGGTGCGAAAAATAACGGCAGGCTCGGTTGTGTCGCATTTCAGAAAACAAACGAACCGTTCGTCCGTTAGGTTAGTTGGTTGGGTTCGATTCGTCGTGCAGTGCAAATCACGTTGGCCACGCTTCACGTGTAACCGATACGGTTCACCCCTTTTTCCCTCCTGTGTCGGTGTTTCGTGTCGCTTTGCGAGTACAATAATTCGGCCAATTTCGTCGTGCCAGTTTATGATCCACTCCGTTGAATTTTCCACGCGAATTTCAAAAGCCATTTCGTTCGTACGCGACTCCTGGCCCGCGATCTCGTTTTCACCGCCATCGAAAAGGCACTTATTTTTACGCTTAACTTCGTTTCGAGTTGACCTAACTGTGCAAAGTTGATCTCCGGCCCACGTAGCCTGCCGTTGCTTCCGGAAACAATGTTCGAACCTCTTTTGCATATGGAAACGCGTCATACGCCCTGTCGGGAAATTGGAGTAGCAAAATTTTCCCCTTCCACGTCACCTTAACCCCGTTTATTTATAGGAAACCTTTCTCAAGTATAAAAATTTCAAGACTTTTGCAAATTCAGATTCAACTATTTGGGAACTTGGGAAAGAATTTGACAAATTTTAGAACTGTGAATTTGGAAATGTAGGAATCTGTAGATTTAGAAATTTGAAAATTTACGAGCTTTTGAAAGGCAAAAAGTAAAGCGTTAAAGGATGGACGAAGCTGTCAAAGAACAGCGGGCTATCGACATGACCGTCCGTTTCCATTAGAACGCGTCGCTGCCGTAAATTTAATCGGTGGTTGAAATTTATTTGACCGGGTCTCGCGAAACGAGCATTAATGAATTTGCCGATATTTTACTGGCCCGTGAGGGTACGCGTCCTATCGCGGACACGATCTCGTTGAAAGCGGCTTTCCCTTCGCAACCTCTTATCCCCTCTGGTCTCTCTTGAATCCAGCTTCAGTATTTAAGAGGGCGTATATATCTTCCGGGGAACAGCTCCTGCATCTCGCGTTGGACCGTTCCAATTTATTTACAACCGATGCGCATCTTTCATCGATCTTTCTTACTTTCGACGTTGTTCTTATCCGGCGAAAGGTCTGCTTACTTTGTTACATACAAATCGATCTGGCACAAAACTGCTGCAGCGATCTTATCGCAGATTAATTTGCAGGTTAATCTTTTGTGAACATAGCTGCACAAACCTTTTCTTACATATCAAACTTTATGCACCCTACTATATATCAAATTCTAACTTGTTCAAAAAAGGTGTTAGAATTATGGAAGATCAGCTGTATTAAAAATTATAGTGAGGGTATTACAACGCGTTTTCTTAATGGAAAAAGAAAGCAGTTTAAAGTAGCCAGTAAATTATAGAGCAGTGAAAATACTTTTTAGTTTTATAGGCGGGAAGGTTAATCCCGTGTTATAAAGCACTGCTTTCCGCGGAAAGCACAATCAAATTAAAAGATAAACGCAAGAAGCTGTAAAAAACTTGAAACACACTCTCAGGGAACTTCTTTTCATGAACCATTACCCTCGAAGCCACGGTTCACGGTCTGCCGAGGAACAAATAAGGAAAACGAGAAACTCGTCGGAATTACCAAGTCAAATTTGACCCCTCAAAATCACCGAGTCACCGATCCGCGTTCATCAACCCCTAACGGCGACAGATAACCGAAGATTGTTACGAAACGATATTCAGCGCACAGTCATTCAATGTGTAAGTATTCATCGCGTAACGATGTAACACGTCGAGAATTAAATGTAGATTGCTCAGTGAGTACACAACGCGTCGACTATTCAGAGCGTTGACTACTCAGCGCATTAACTACTCAACGCGTCGATTATTCAACCTTCCACTGCTCAGCGCATCGATCACTCAACGCGTTAACTACTCACCGACAGCTCAGCGCGTCGATTACTCAACGCGTTGACTACTCAAAGCGCCGGTCTCTCAGCGCGTCGATTACTCAATGCATCGACTACTCAGAGCGCCAGTAACCCAATGTGCCGACTACTCAGCGCACCGATTTCTTAGCGCGTCGATTACTCAATGCGTCGACTACTCAGGGCGCCGATAACTCAATACGTCCACTACTCAGCGCACCGATTTCTCAGCGCGTCGATTACTCAACGCGTTGACTACTCAGAGCGCCGATAACTCAACGTGCCGACTACTCAGTGAACTACTCAAGAAACAGCGCGTTCTTCTACCGATGGAAATCAATTGCATGGACACTCATCGTCCAGAAATACTTGCGTCGATATCTAATTTTAATATCCAAGTAATCGGCTAACGTAACTTGACGATAAAAAAGAAATATCGAGGAGAATTAAGTGGAGAGATGAGTAGAGTGAAGGGGATTTAAATTTTCCAGCATCGTCACGGTATTATCTTTAGCAGCGAGGGAAAACTTCGACGCAAACAGGCAATAATATTTGCTCCCAGCCGCAAAGCATACCTTCCGTTAGTTAATTTTGATCCGTATCTACGGAGCGAACAGACGGAGACGCGATATTCGGGTTGCAGACAGCGGAAAAGGAGGGAGAACGGCGGAAGAGAAGGGTGAAAGTTTGCAGCGGCGTCGAGAAGGAATAAGAGGAAGAAAATCTCTAGTAATCCTCGAGGGGATAATCGGCACCGCGCTCCGCGTTTTTTCCCCTTAATTAACGGCTCATCGCAAACGCGGCTGATTACTTTTAATTAGCTTCCCGGAGGGAAACTGTACAGAAGGGAGAACGAGTTTGTCATCTGATGCGATCATGTCAGATATGCTTCCGATAATCTCCACGAAATTTCCGATATTTTCTGCATATCTTTATAACAGCAGTTTTAAACATGTTTCGATATTCATTTTCCAATATGTAAAAAATTTTAATACTTCATTTAAGTAGCTGCGTGATTTAATAGTTACTGAATATCTATTTCAGTTTACTGAATGTCTATTTATTTTACAAAGAATATGATGTATTTTTATTGAAATGTATACTATACAGTTGTACTAGGCGGACGTTATTGAACGCGAATGTACAATCTTTAATACAAACGAGGTGAACCACTTGGATCTGGAGACCAATTATAATACCACTGCGAATATTTTGGTTAATAAAAAAGACATTATCAAATACACTATGTAGTCTTGTACTCCATAAATCAAAATCACCGATTTGCATTTTGATTTGTATCGTGTGCCGCGAGTCCAGTTGGTCGTTTGACCGAACGAGTTCATTTATCATTTGAATGAGCCAATAGGAGGAATCAATTTTAAATTACTTCATGCAAATTTTGTATAAAAAATGTTATGTACAATTAATCTTGTTTCCCCGCTATTATTTCACCAATGTTCACAGCTCCATATCGCGTTTCAATTTAATTAAGATGATTAAATAATATAAAGGTAAAATTCAATACGCAGAACAGATATTTGCTAAAATCTCGATAAATTCATTAATTAAATCAGCAACAGCGAATTGTAATTTAAAGTTTATATTACATTTTAAGCGTATTTGATTTAGCTCGCATTTAATTTTCATTATATGCTGGTCTCCATTGTTTCTTTAATTATCTTTATTTAGAATTTCAATATTAAAATGTCTGTTCAATGCCGGAGTCAAAGGCGCAATCAATTTCATGGCATCTGTTGTATCTAATAACGAATGATATGCTGAGCCTATTTTCGAAAATGTTCCGTCGTTTCGTGCATTCGACTCATTTCGACGGGAACAACGCGTGCATTTGATGCATCTGTTGCGTCGCTGCATGCACTGTCTGGATGCAACAAAATTCGTAACAAAGGGTATCGTTTGAATGCGCGTTTTTCATGCAGTCAGATGCATTCGTCCTGCAGGGAAATTTAGAAAACAGCCGCTCCGCGGAAACTACGACATTTTGCATACAATAATGAAAATCAAAATTTCATCTACAAAATACGAGCTATTTGGAAATTATTTAATTAGTATATTTTATACTAATTTAATTTATTATTTAATTAGTATAAGACCCAAGTCTCAAAATGTTCAAACCCTTGGAGAGGTAGATTCGCAAATCCTCAAAGCCCCAAATCCCCAAAATTTCGAATCCCCAAATTGTCGTGATCTCGCAATTGCCACTAAATATTTCGATCCCTGAAGTCTCCATAAACGCAGTAGGCCTTAATTATTCGACAATTAGATCCAAGAAAAGGATCAGCTATTAAGAGAAACCATTTGCTTAATTAAACTCTAAATCAGCAAACTGGAAGTCTAATATTCGCGTAATTTAGTTCTTATCGACCCGCCAACCAACACCGAACGCAAGCGCTAACCGTTCGACCAATCGATTAATCGCCGTCTCAGAAACAGCCATTCGATCTACAACAGGGTTGAAACTCGATCTCGAACTGTCGCCAATCTCGCAGACGATCTTCGAAACAATTAATCTCAATTTGCGGAGTCTCTTACCTTCGGGCTGGTGGGGCGCGTAGATGTTCAGGTAGAGGCAATCCTCGCTCTGGTTCTTCAAATAAGGCAACAACTTCTCCAGGTACTCGTACCTGACTGGTCTCACCTCGTCTCGTAACTTTGGCACCGTTTGCGGACACACGGGAGCGAATTCCTCTGATTGTCTGACACCCCGCCATGCTTCCGGTGATCTCGGCGGGGAGAATCTTAGGGAACCAACTGGAGGCTCCGCGTATGGCACTCCTGGAACAGCGATATCTTCGATTGGTAATTTGCTAGGATTAGGTTACGTCCAATCGAGTGATGTCCAATTTCCAATTGATGGAAGGACAGAGAGTCCCCAACTTTGAAAAGTTTGGTCAGATTTGTTAGCTCCGAAATTGATGGACCGTGCAATTACTTGAGTATTTTAGGATGAATAAAGAATGAATAGAGTTTGGGGATATGTGGTTCAGGGTCGATATGTTTTCTCAAAAGTACCCAAACTCTTTCGGAACTACAAAGTTCCATCTAAAGCTGTAAACTGTCAGAACTCCAAAATTCTCAAGACTCCTGCAGGTGAACTCATAAATCTCAAAGGTCTAATAATTCTGAAGACCGAATTCATTGTGAAACGATCATCCAGAATTTGACGCAAACGAGGTAAAGTTAGTACCCTTCGTACTACCGCATCCCTACAACGGTCGACTTTGGTTTCGCTGGCTAAACTCGTGTATATCTGTTCTACAAATTGAAGTAGTTCGCATCTATCCCGGATCCCCGGGTTACTTCAATTTCTTCGCTTCCCGGAACTATTTCCACTTGGTCGTGAAAGAAACGTATCGCGAGAGTCCGCGAGCGACGAATCGATGCCAAGGAATGTCAGGGAACTCGAAGAGAGTGCACGCTCCGAGTCGACGTAGAAGCGTGCACGCGCGATGCAGCGTGACGGCCAAAGAGGAAGAGGGGACGTTTATTCCCGAAATAGCCTGCACACTTCTCGTTTCGGAACCTTTGACGTATCGAGATCCCCAAGAGGTAATGCGAGAGAAAAGCTGATGCAGCTGCGAGCAAACTTTTGCCCGCTGACCAAAGTTCAGCGTATCGGTAGCCGGAAACTGGAGATCGCGGTGTGTTATCGCTCTCCAGCTTGCGGGAATTCGATCGGGGAAAACCAGGATCGTCGTGATTGGGCCCAAACTTCCAAACTTTCTGCGCGGGACGATAAAGCGATGATTGTGAACGGATTTCAATAGCCGTGATTGATTCCCCTCGGGAGCTTCGAGCACCTCTGGCTCATTTTTTTTCGGGGTTTCATACGAACGGGGAATTGTAATTGGTACTTGGACCCTTCTGAAACATTTGTTGCTCCTGCTGATCGATTTCTTTGCCTCGCTACAGTGGAACTTTCGTACAAACATTTCTTTAACTCTTGATTGCCTCTCATGCGTTGACATATCCTTTGTACAGTTTATTCGATATTTATTTTATCGTATTTTTGCCGAGATGTCGAATGTACTAAAAGTCTAAACTGCAGTCTTCAAAATCCTCAAGTTCATTAAGTCCCTCACAAGCCCAAATGAAAATTTTCAAATTCCCAATTTCCCAAATGTAGATTTCCCACGTCCCAGTTCTACAAACCCCAAGTTTCCAAATTTCCAGAACTTACCCAAGAAGACGTCCACTAACTGCAGATCATGGCTGGTCCTCGGTTGCACCACCAAGCCCCGCAGACGTCCTTGTTTCACCCGCACTTCCCTGGTAACCCGTTCCGGAGGATCCAGGAACCTCGAATGATAACCATACTGCGGTCTAGGCTCATAAAAGTCACGGTGCTCCGTAAGGATTTGGGTGCAGGCCAGCAACACGAGACCCACCAGTTCCAGCCGCAGCATCCTCGACATTTGTTCGAACGTTCGACGCCCAGGAAGTATGGCAATGAATTTCTCACCGATATACCGGGTCAGTCGTGGTGCGGTGTAAAAATAATTTTTCTCTTCGCTTCTTCCGTTCTTGCACCGAGTACAAGGAGGGGAAGCGTTCCTCGATTCTCTTTCACGGACGAAACTGTTTCGAGACTTCTCGAGAAAAGGTGGACCAGATTTCCGTAGAGGTGTGCCAAAATCGTTCGATGTCAGCTGGTGTGCCACCACGTGCGCGCGTGGCTCACATTTTCGACGTTGCCTGATACGTTTCGTTCACACTACATTTTCTGTTATCACATTTTTATACTCTCTTCTATAGTGCTATCATTCTTTTTGTCCGACTTGTAGCTTATAGGTAATTGTCACGATTTTACCACTAATTGAAGTGACTGGCAATTTTACGATGCACGGGTTCAATTACTCAATGTTATTCCTTAGACATGATATTATTTCTGATAGCAGTCGATGCAGTTTATCTCTCATGTGTTGAATTGCAGCTGTCAGACTTTGCTCGGCTATTAGCAACACTCAGAGTCATAATCTTAGAACAGACTGATTATTATCATTTCTTCAGTACTGATCTCTATCATCAATCACTATTGAACAAAGATCTGTTTAAATGTATTCTCGAAGTCATCAAGATTCGCAGGTCATCACTAGCAGATCAATTACACGTCTTTCACTATGAAATTTATAACATCAACTCACACAAATGTTATTATCTTTCACAAATCTCAAAGTCACAATGAATCTCCAAAACTCCTTACGAACTGCCCAACCAAATCACTCAATGTTCACAAAAATTCGATCTCTCCACTGCAGGAAAGATGTATAACCGCGTTCAAAGCTCGTTAAAAGCTCGCACCAAGCGTCGTGACACTGCACTGGTTCGACACAGGCTCTAAATCGGTAACGGTGAAATAAAACGTAGAGATCGCGGTCTCCAGTTTCAACGTTTGAGGCGACTTTCGCCTTCGCGCAGGGGCCGTTTTAAATATAGTTGACAACCGTTTCGAAGCAACGACGGTTTCGCGCTACACGTCGGCCAGTCCGATGCCGATTACAAGAACACTCTGCACGCTGCTCCTCCAGCGGGATATTCTTGGGCGGAACAAGGGTGAACGCACGTGCTCAACTAAGAAAGACGAAGAGGAACAAGAACGACACTCTCTATTTTCGACCCAAAATTGAACGGTCCTCATGTTGGTAAACTTCGCGCACATTTGCGATGGGTTAAGTCCCTTTTTCAGATGATTTTAATTTGTACAAGTCTAAGACTTTGTAGAAAAATGAGTTTGTAGTTGATGATTTTGTATCTTTCCTAAAATTGTAATACATCTTCTGTCACATGAGTATTTTTTTCGTAAACCTACCCTAAAATTGATTGCAAGTTTAACATTTTAACGTCAAGTTTTAATTGCAACCACATGAGATTACTTTATTGCTGATAAATCCTCAGAGCGATGTCTGCGAAGTTGCCGATGTTCAGAAACTTGTTGGAGCAACAAAATTCAAGTTTATCATAGATTTAATATTCCCAGCGACGTTTACGAAGCCCGACGATGATTTAAGCCTTTGATACGTTCTAACTCGCCGGTGGTGTGTAGTATAAATACGTGTTTCTAAACACGAAGCTGTAGCGGAAGGAATAATTACGAGAAGCGAATTTTACGAGAGAGAAAAAACGGTCGACTTCGAAAACGAAGCGAGGCGCGAAACGTACCGAGGATGGTTTCAAATTTACCCCATTCACCGTCCTCACAAAGCAGCCATCAAAAGAGCTTCCGTTTCACCGTGAAAATCATTCGACAAAATTTACGGAAAAAAGCGCGGCACGCGCGCGGTCTCGCGCGAGCAAACAGGATTATCCGGCGTGAAGTGAAACCGGGGCCGTTTTAACGCCCGTTTAAAAGCGGTCAATAGCGTTAAATTATGAATACCCGTAATTTGCATCCTGTCTAATTGTTCACCGAATAACATCCTACCCTTTTTCCTCTCTCGCTCATTTTTTTTCTACCGAGTCAACCGCCAAGCGTTGCCGCTATGCGACGCCCTTTACATCCGCGCAAACCGTGTTACTCCCTTTTCACCTAACACCAAACGATTTCTCGACCTGGCAACCTGGAATATCGAGTTCGCTCGTGAAAGCGTCTCAACTTTTTCGATCCAGCAGCGTGAACCTTCATGCCTTTGAGAACTTCGTAAAATTTCACGGATCGATTTCCGACCAGATTTCACGGATAAGAAAGTGAATCAGGTGATCGTGTTTGAGTCGCTAGATCGTCGAGCGGACGCGATGGACTTGCTTTCGTCGAGTATATTGAACTTTTGGCTGCCCTTGCGTGGCGGATATTCTTAGACCGAGTTGCTGTTCTTGTCTCTGCTCGTTCAATATTTCTCAAATATCATAGCAAAGATGAAGAGCCGTGGGTAGTAGCGTGTAATGGACTTTAGTTATATTGCCTCCGGTGGTTTTTTGATGTATGGGTGACATTATGCATTCCATTCTAACACTTAGTGATGTTACGTGTGGATGTACGGTCGGTCACAGTACATTGGAATATGTTTTGTAGAGAATACGAGTGACAACACGCAGGAGCACATATGTACAACATATGGAAACACAACATTTAGAGAACACAACTCGTAGAGAATACAATACTTGATGAACACAGCGCGTGAAGAGCACAACACATAGAAAATACGATGCGTGAACACAACGCATAGAGAACATAGCATGTGTGAATACAGCATATGAGAACACAGCACGTAGTGAATACAACGCAGCCGTAGGACGATGTGTAGAGAATACAGCGCTTGAAGTACACAGCGCGTGAAGGACACAGCGCATAAAGTATACAACGCGCGCAGAACACAACGCATTCAGCACACAATGTATGTGAACACAGCGCATACGATTACACTGCGTGGAGAACAACGCGTGTAGAATAGAACACAACGTATGAGAAATACAACCGGTGGAGAGTGCTTAGACTCATTAAAATATAATGCAATCCACTTTCAGGATATCAGTCAATACGTTAATAAGAATTGAACTCTAAAGTAAGTCCTGAGGAATTCTTCAAACTGATGAAATTGTGAGCAAGGAATGTTTTCGTAAGTTCAGCCATAAAAGAGTAGATTGCAGGACTTGAATCTACAAGAACGTATTTTTACAGTAATTACCGTTTCATTTGACCATCAGAGATTACAGTTAGAAGTTCGTCGACTTCGAGCAGTGCGCAAAGTGTAGATTTAATAATTAAACATTGCGGTTCTTAGAGATCGGAAACGTTGAGTCACGAATTTCACGTTCACGTTGGATGTTGCTATCGTCTCGATGGTATTCGCGAGTGGACTGAGTCCGTAAGTGCTAAAATTAAATCGAGAACAAGTCGAGGAAGAAGCGCCGCCGGACGGCCGTCTTACAAGTTGAAACTTTTATTTTAGAAATTTCGTGATCGTTTACTTCGCAGCGAACGTTCGCTTCGCGCGAATTTATTTACGGAGCTTGTTTTGTTCGTGAATTCGTTTCCATAGGTTCGTGGAAATTATGGGCAAACTTCGCGAGGATGATCATTAAGATTTCGGATAACGAACGTCATTATCTTCGCGTGATCTCGGAACTCAAGGTTCCCGTCTTTGATCGAGTGCAATTTAATTTAGCTTAATCCGGACGGACTGCGAGGTCCCCTTTCTTTTGAATCTCGACGCTAGGACCAAGTTAAACATTTTATCTCTAATGGAATTAGCATACACGGTCGGGGACCTGGAAGTATTTGGATTAAATGAAACACCGGTTTCCTCAAGCTATGTTTATCGAGATTAAGATAATTGAAGTGGACCGGTTGGATCGCGCAATCAGCTGCCGCTTAAAGGAAATGAAAATTATCAAACGCCGAGCCTTCTCGTGCGACTTTGTCTTCTTTAATCCAACCTCTGCGCAGGCTTTTTCATATCATCTAAATGAGCAAATATCGTTCAAGAAAAGAATTCAGTTACGCCAAAAAATATTCGTATTGACAGTTACAATGCAACATCATGGCTGCAAACAGTATGATGTGGACATCTGGGAACTTTGTAAATTAAACAATTTTTGAACTGAGGGAGGAAATTTGAAAAGTAGACATAGACTGCTTTCTGGAAAGAAGTCTAGCAGCTGAGTGTACAACGACGTGTTAAAGCAACGATGAGAAAACTGTAAGAGATACTCGAGGTGTGAGACTTTGCTCGATGAGTCCACTTCAGCAACGACTCATTTACGTTAATGAACTTACTTCGTGCCGGAGACGGAACACCTACAAAAGTGTATGGGAACAAAGATCTGGATAAATTTAACGAAATGCCCAGTGGAAATCAAAACAATCTATTTACTCGGTTAATTAACAAATTAGCATCCTGTCGCAGAAGAATATTTTAAAGAAGAGAATTACCTTTCGTTTCAGGATAATCAAAGTAGCCTTATAAAATTTTATGAAACTCCGAAGAAAGCTTTTCCTTCGTTAATCCTAGTATTTAGTTGATTAAAATATTTTTTGCGCGGCAATTGTCCTCTAACGATGGTTAAATGTATTAACCCATATTTTGTTGAATAACAGGCCAGATTAGCTTGTAATATCACGTTCTTCAACTACTTTCAAACTTTTAATTAATTCACTCGTCTATTATTTTAATCGCATCGTACTTTCAGCATCAACTTCATTTTTCATCGAAATATCCGGAACTTTTAATTGGTTCAGTAAGTAGTACCTTCAAGTTTAAACCTTTTTCTGAGCCCCTTCTAACGAAACACTTTAACAATTATAAACATGAAAATAATGAAGCAGTATTTACTGTAACATCAAATATATGTGTACACACATATTTCTAGCCCGTGAGAAGGGATAATCGAAGAAAGCTAGTAAACAAAGGAGGACAACCCTCTTTCCTAGATTCCTTTCTTCTCTTTGTTCGTCCCACTCTTCACAACAACACCCACGTCAATATTTAACGATGCTTATCATATTGCAAACAACAGGCGATCTGAATATCTAAACCAGGGATTCTCAGAACGCTGAAATTTGTACAATTTGATCCACTGGAATTCGATCATCGATACAAATGTGATTCATATGATCGAATCGATTAATTTCATCTTGAGAAATGTCATCTAATAGATTTACGTTTCAATTTTAAACACCACAAAAAAGTTTTTAGGAGTGTTGTTAATTGAAGAAGATTGAGAACCACTGCTTTAAGTAGTTCAGATAGCAATCGAACATTGCGGAGAAGAGTCTGTCTCGTTTAACCACGATCGAATGTACAATTAATTCGAATGCACCGTCCCATCTTAGCAATTTCCGCCACGGGACTTTTCAATATTTTGCAGCTGCACCGGAGCGTACAGCACCAACACAAAGACGGAACGAACGCATTGTTTCCCTGGTTATCGATAACGGAACGAACCACGGCGAGATGAAGATAAATAACTTGCAGCGTGTAAACGGTCCGTTCGCGATGCACGCCAATCCCCAGGGATTTTGTCCTTCTTCGAAAGTAGCCCGTTCATTCCTCCCGGAACTCGCCCAACCCTCTTATCTGGACAGATATTTATTTCTCGCTAACGGAACCTCTGCTTTCACTGAAATACATATAATTACCTCGATATCCGCTATCGGCTGTTATCTTTTCCTTGGGTTTTCGCAATTCTTTGGGGTTGCTATTCTTCCTAATTAGAAATCTTTCTTTATTTAGAATTTTGATTTAGAAATTTGATGAGTTGCGAACCTGAGTGCATGACTTTAACAGTTGAGTTTAGGAATTTTATTAAGGAATCACAAATGGCACAAAGTTCGAAAATGTGCTTGCTGTCCGTGACACTTTCGACGATGAATAATAACGCCATCGTTTCAAAAGGAAGCTAGATTTATGGTCCAACGATCCTCTAA
Organism: Megachile willughbiella; assembly: GCA_945859595.2. Lineage (NCBI taxonomy): Eukaryota > Metazoa > Arthropoda > Insecta > Hymenoptera > Megachilidae > Megachile > Megachile willughbiella. The sequence continues at coordinate 11,108,512 of OX243807.1, forward strand.
TAATGCGATTTGCGGAGTGAACGGTTCATTTAAAAATGGAGATTAATTATGAACGTCCGAGTTTCGATCTCGTCGAACCACTAGAAAATGCCGTTTCTCGCGGTCACAAAGAATCCAAACTACCCCAGCTTGGACATCGTGAAAGTTTCGCCGGAAGTTCGAATAAATATTTCACACCGTTTCAAAGTGAAATTAGCATCGTTTGATGCTGCTTGTGGACGTTTTGCCCCTTTGGCGGACATCGAACGTAATCTTTGAGCTTGTTTACGCCTAAGGGAGACAAAGCAAACGGGAAGTTAAACTAGAGCTTCGATGGACTTTTGACCAAGGGGATGAAACCAAGGGAGAAAGATCGTCGGAGAATCTTGCGGTTCAAGGGGAGTTTAATAAATAGGTAGGAGGTTGAAATGAGTACAAGCTGGGTGGAGTTGCAGGAGGGGATCGTTCCATTCATTTTGTTTGATTTTATTGACCCTGCACTCGAGCCAAGTTCACGAATCTTAGCTTCGAGAGCTCCACCCTGTTCGACATGTGTAGTGAAAGCACTCACACTTGTTTATTTATGGTTACGACTTATGGTGTCGTATACGGTGCTTCAACGGTGAAGGATATCGTGTGATGTTTAAGTTTATATTCGTTACATTAATCAGATTATGGTTTACATCAGATCAATAACTTTCCAGTACATGAAGATAACTAAAAAATGTGATGGTTTTGAATATGGATCTGATTTAATCTTGATTTAATATTGATCTATATTAATATCTTGGATATCGTACTATAACCTAAAAAACATATTTACCAATTACTGAGATTGCGTTGAAATATGAATAACATATTTTTTGTTGAAGTATCGAGTGAGAAAAAAGGAAAGCAATATGGTTGTTTACCGTTGAAGCTGAATTCCCCTGAGGGAAAACGGTGTTACCGAGAAATCGTGACGCTGATATGAATTATGTTTGCACGGAGAATTTCTATCGAGATGGCGGACGGATAATTCGGTGACCCTCTGGTTCTATGTACATATTCTAATCAAATGCTTACTGCTGAGACCGAATAGCAATATTGCTTCAAATTAATTGATATACTAATTACCTATTTGCCTCTGAGTTACGTGTCCTCGTTATTTATTCAACGCATCGTCAAATACAGCTATTAATCGAAATACATCCCGTGAATGTTGAATTCCCTAACTGGATTCCCCAATGTTGGATTCCCTAACTCATCAATTTGTAAATTGACACGTTTCAGAATTAATAGAATTCTAAATTTTTATTTTTTAAAACTTATAAATTATGTAGATACACGATTTGAAATACATCTTCAAGTTTTCTAAGGAATTTTATCATGCTCTGCAATGTACTTGTTCATGTTAAAAAATAAATTAAACAAATATCAATTTCGATTATTCCTCAGACAGTCAAGACTCCTCAGAAACAGTACGTTCTACAAAAAGGAAGGCTAGAAAATAAAATGTCAACAAAGCTTCCTTAGAAATTCCAAAATTTTAAAGTTCATAAAACTTGATAACATAGAGAGTTGAAAATATGAAAATCTGCAAACAAAATTCACGCATGCGTTCTATGCAAAGAGTTGCACCGAGGTTTACAATCTCGATTTTCGGGGGGTTGAACCCGAGTTATCGACGAGCAGTAGAGAAACAAGAAAAATGTGGATGCGATGGTTATCGTGTCACGGAATCTTGTAAAGTAGGTAAAGTATAACACTCGGAGGTGGAGTATGAGGTTGCAAGGAAGTATCACGGGGTTTCTTTCTTTCACCCCCTCGACCCAGCAATGGCCAAACCGTTCCTTGTCAAGATCCCCCCTCATCGATTCTTCGCATTTTGAATATTCGAAGGTTTAGACACGAATTCCCTGTGTCACACTCCGACGACTTTCATCCCTCGTTTACTCGAAGCCCTCTCGAACTTGGTCCTCGGGAGAACCATGTTAGAATGTTTTCTGTCTTTCCGCCCGATTTTACGATACATCGAGAACACAATGGACGACCCCGGGCATTTCCCTCGTGATTAATTCGTCACTGGATATCGACAGGGAGGGAGAAAAAAGAGCGGTTGACGAAGGGCTGAAGGGAGGGATTTTGTCCCGTCGGTCGAACTTCGGGGTCGTTTAACAACCGCGTTAGCTTTTGATGTTACTTTCTTCTTTAAGTTATCACCTTTCCATTTCTACTCTTTGTACGAATGAAACTGAATTAAACTTGAAAGCCTTCATTTCAGTTGCGTGCACATATATCACATATGTGTTTTATTTATTATGGATAAGTTGTTCCTACATTGGCAATTGTTCCTACATTTGACAAACGTTTTTATAATAATGTTGAAGATGGCTGTTCATTTCAGCTCAGATTTGATCGTATTAAACGTTATACACGCGTTAGCAGATATCTTAATACAGAAAGGGTTATCCGCTTCAAAGAGGCCAAGAGGATTTGCATCACAGACGAAATTCGTACATGTACCCGGCCACGATTAAATTTTCACTTAAATTTCATTTAAATCCCCGTATTCGCCGTTTGAGAGAAAGAACGTAATCTGTCCTTAATACGGAACGCTACACGGACTTCTGGATGTTAATATCTGTCTAGAAAATAGATTATACGACCTTTTGCGGACCGTGCTTATGTTGTATCCGAAATGTTCGTCTAGACCCATAAAATCCACGTTATCTCGTAAACAACCGTGTTACCGGTTGTTTTCCTCTTATTAATCCTCCTTCAATATTTCAAACGTTTTCACGGCGTCGTATTTCACTGAAACTACTATCGTAAACGATTTTCGTCTAACGTAAACAAGAATTTCGTACGGTGATGGAAAACTGGACTGGAGGATGTGATGCATGGATGTGCAATTGAGGAAAATATTGGGCAGTTTTGTGCTCGAAAATTTGAGATTGTATTCTTAAATTTCTATCCGTTACAAATTCTTGAATAACCAAATGTCCAATTCAAATTCCTAAACTTCCAAATTTGTAAATCCCAAATTTCCAAGTGTGACACATCCGTGCATCTCTAACACCTCTTCAAGTACTTCAAAAAGTGTTCCAAAAATTTATTAAAATAGAAAAATGCAGAATTTTCCAAGGGTGAAATTTAGCTCAAGGTCATTCTGTCGAGTGAGAATCGACGAGTTATCCCCAGCCCCATGTAACGCGATAAAAAAAAGTGGGAAAAAGTGGAAGAGGGTGTTTTCGGTTCACGAGGGATTTCCCGTGGATTAGCCGGACCCTGTAGTTCCCTCTCGCTGTGTTGAGGGTACGTTTTTCCGCCACAGCTATCGCTTCAACATGCTGGATATACATGTACGGCGTTGCAGGGTACACGAAGAGCTGCTTGTTCTTATTCCACGTTCGTGCCGCTCCGTCGTGGATAATCCCCGAGGTGTTTTACAGGTGTTACATTATTTTCTGTCGTCTCGCGAGATGGCCTCTCACGGCACCAACGACTCTTCATTCCTTAAATCCTTTCGTTTTACTTTCGCCGTTTTCTCGTTGCTCGAAATTGGTGGACACGTTTTTGCTCGTTTCTTCGTGTACCGCCAGCTTTTTGCCTCATCCGCCAAGACTTAAAACACCCTGGATGGTTCTTCACTCCTAAGTAATTCGTTAAATGCAACTATTTCAATGCGGACTTTTGAGTGCGCTAAGTGCACTGTGGAAAAAATTGTAATCTCTGAATGAAAAACGTGGCGTTTTGTTTCACTGCTTTAGATATTAAAATTAAATATCTTTCGAGTTGTTTTTAAATCTGCTACATCTATTATGTGTTCGCAATGAATGTACTGAAACTAATGACCTGTCTTCTTAATAACTTTTGTGTACGTAAATGGCAAATGAAGTTGGCTGTAAAATTCATGAGAATTTTGCAAAAAGTTTTCCGAATGGAGCACTTGTTCTGGTACATATGCAGAAAACATGAATATGGTTCGAACCTTCTTTGAATATGGTGTACGAGCAAGTTCAAAAGTACTCAGAAAACGTGATAACGGAGCAGAAATAGTGAAAGCCGTAACAGGTAGCATCGAACGGCGAATGAAAGGAGGAAGAAAAGCTTTCATTCGCGCTGGATTTTTCCAGGATTAGCTGGATCCCGTATTATTTGCCGGCACATCTATCCGCTAGTTTCTCCCCCAATAATGGCCTCGATGTTAACCATTTCCCCCTTCTCATTTTCTTTATTTTCCTCGTAAATTTCAATGTCGGGAAATTCGTTCCGCTTCACCGTTCGTCGCCATGTTTCATATTTATAAAGAAATAAAGATCGGTGCGCCGGAAATCGAGCCCTACACTGCTTTCTGGCAATGCGCGTAAAAAAGTCGCCGGCAAAGAAAAGACCTTAACCGAGAAAACAAAATCTCGTTTACGACAGCATTGCTCGCGATTCTGTTAGTGCGGCGGGACGCGAAGACGTCTCCAGAAGTATTTTCATAAGTAAAGGACTCGGGGGGAGAATCGTTTCGATATAAATTCCGTCGTAAAAGAAGAACGGTTGGTTCGATGGGATCGAGTTATCGAGAGGGATATCGGGAAATTACCGAGTCCGTTCACTGTTTCCAAAACTGTATTATGTAAAACCAGTTTTCATGAAAGCGTAGAATTTTTATGTTTCACACTTCCGAGGAATACGAAAGTGTCGTTTCTAGGATGGAGTATTGAATATTTCAGCTTAACGAATTATACAAGTACGGCATCGATCGGATCGTCTTATCTTTATCAGAGAGGGGGATCGCTGAACCAAGGAAGCCGAAAGTTCGTCCCACCCGTCAAATTTCATCCATCGTCATGCTACACACCGTACGAAGACAAATTTTGACGCGCAGGAAACGACAGCGAACGCCAAAACGTCACTGCTCTGAAAGATTTTGATAGATTGCGGATATTATCCTGAGATGCGTGGAAGTTTGTCGTACGATCGTTACGAGCCTTCTGACGAGAACTAGATCAGACTACCGACCTTTTATCAATCATGTTTATAATAGTCAAACTGTTTGCGGTTCCTTCACATAATGTACGGTTACATGGTTACATAGCATGTGTGAACTGATGTGATGCCACACGTGAGTACATATACGCGTGGTAATTTAAAGCATAGGAAACATGTAATTGTGATGATCGAGCTTGGTGATCCAACGTGATTCAAAGCTCGGTAATTCAACGTGTGGCGAGCGTATGGTAAGCCAGCGTTATAAATCAAAGTGGATGAAGTGATAAACCAGTGCGTTTATTGGCGTGACGATATTTTGACAAACTTATCCACAAAACATGCCACCACAGACAATTTAGCACTTCGATTAAATTTTAACTGGGTATCCTTGTGTCTTGCCGAATAGAAATTGATTAAATCGATTATTTGATTGAACACCCAAGGTAGATTTGAAGAATGTTTAAACCGCTATCGATCGGCCGTGTGCTCGACGAGATGTGAAGCGAGAGGACGAAGAAAGCCTCGTAAAGAACTGTCCGTTTCTAGGACAGGTCCTTTATCCTTATGGAAGGATCGCGGTAGCCTGGAATGAACCTCGTTCAGATAAATTCTTCCGCTCTCTCCTCTTTTCTTCTTTTCCTAGCGCGACATCCGCCGGACAGGGTACTTTAACGAGAATGAATAAGTCATAACGATTTGAATCCATCGGGGAGTTCCAAACGCGTGACTCTGTGAATCATAATCACATCCATGAGTTGTCTACCTTCGTTTCGTTGATTTTCAAATATTTTCAGAACGATTCCAGAATTAATCGTGACGAATGTTCATTTGAAAGTCCGTTAATTTGTAAATTTGTCTCTTAATGAAAGGAGTGGCAGTCGCGTTGAAATTGCTGATATAAATGGTGCTAATACAGCGAGAGTCAACTGTATTTAAAAACAGAAACCACGAAGTTCCGCGAGTTATAAATAGCTAATAAATCCATCCGGTAACGAGAGAAGTCCAAAAGGGCGTTGCTGTTTGCAATTTTCGTTGAACCAGCTCGGTTAGTGTGCCGTTGCGAGTCGCAATCTCGGAAATGGCACGCGTTTCTGTCGTCAGCGAGCCCTTTGTGCGACATTCATTCGTGCGACGTCCATAAAAAAAGCTCGCAGCTTTGAGAAGTCCTCGCGACGTAGCTCGCTAATCGACATGAAAGGGTCAGGCAATAGGCGAGAACCACGACTTGTTACTATTTCATCAAATTCAATGACAAGATTAATTCGAGGAAATACGCGGAATTAATCGGCATTTTGTCGTAACTCGAGAATTGCAGGATCAAGAGTGCAGCTTGTAAAGTACTTGATAAGAGGACCACTTCTTCGCTCGACTGTACCGTGGCAAATTACGGTCAGAGGTCGGATTTTATGGGGGACCATGATTTTTAGTAGCGTGAAAACTGTACGCGCCGTTTCCGCTAGGTCAAATACACGGTATAAAATTTATCGTTGGAGAGTGCAAGCAGAGAGCATGTATTTCTTGAGAAAAACGGTTGGATGACATAGTTCGGTGACTCTCTCTTCTGGATCGAAATAGCGTCCACAAGAGGACCATAAACCAAAATTGCTACGTCATTACGTATATAATAAATAGAACTTAAATTTGTATATTAATAATGTTCGTTAAATCGGTATTTATCAAGTTTCTTAATAATATACTGGAATTGCAAGCACGATCACGCACAGCCTTTCCGCTAATTGCTGACAGCAATGTTCCAGAAATGTATCTCCAGACCCACAACGATATCGCGTTACGATCTATATCGCAAAACCCGGTTGCCTGAAGCGATCTGATTAAATTACGCACTGCTTTCGAGAAGCAACGCCACGTAGGCTGCCAACACCCTCGCGGTTTAGGGGTAGCAACGAAAGGCTGACGTTAGCCTTAGGATGCGAGTTAATAGCATCGGCAAAGTTGACGCAACGGAACGCCACACCCAGAGACGATGTTAAATGTGTTCCACACCTTCGTGCCCGGAAGAATTAAGTCAGTAATTCATGAAGGGTCGTCCAACAACCACTCTCGGCCTCGTTATCTACGACGTTAAGTAAACTGCATCGTACAGCCCGTCTATGCCCGACAGATTTCGCGATAACACCTTCGGGCAAAGGTACGCTGCACCCTCTCGAATTACTTACTTCCTGCTTCTGTTTCTCTACCTTACCTACCTTGTTATTCTTGATGCCGGCTGAATTGTTCCCAAGTTTCAAGTGGAATTCTTAGATTCTGATGTTGAGATTAATTTTTGATGGTATGGTTATAACGTATGGTTGTATAGAGATAGAGTATGTTGTGATACATAGAGGCTAAAATTCGGTGTGATTCAGTATGTATACTATGTGTGGGAACATGAGGATGTTATACGTAGTGGTATAACGCGTGGTAGTTTAATGCATAGTGGTACAATACGTGATAGTACAATGCGTGGTAACCCAACACGGTGCTATAACCTTGTGATATCAAACGTGGTGATTCTACACATGAACATATGGCGCGTGATGATCCAATATGTAATACTGTAACGTATAGTAACTTAGTGCGTGGTAATTCATCACGTGGTAGTCCACCACGTAGTCTAACACGTGGTAGTCTGGTAACCGTGCAATTTGTTGACTAAGATTCCTGTAAGTATCCTGAAATTTCCTACTTAAATTGCCATCATTATGAATGACGATATCTCAGTCATTAGCAGCGTCCCTTGTGTTTAATTCGATTCGCGTTCGTGCAAAAAGCCCGAGACATGCTGTTTTTTAAAAGGTAGCTTAACGTGCATCGAAGTTTCTTAACGAGGATAACTACGCGGTAAACTATGAAGACATGGCTGAGTACATCGTGAAACTTTGTGAGGAAACCGACCGCGCTTGTAGTCATTCTTCACTGAAATACTCGTTAAAAAGTTTGCCATCCTGGTCGGCTGATATTCCAATTTCGCCCCGCGATCGCTTTCTTCTTTCTTCCTTGGGATCACCCAGGTAACAATATGATTTACAAGACTACTGGTGTGTCCCGTTACAATTTCATCACATTCTAACTAAATAATCCTAGTTTCTGAAATCATCATTTTTCATATCTACCCTGGTGGTACATCATGAAAGCGTAGTATCTCAAAGATCAAGCTAACACGTTGTAAATACAGGTACGTGATACAAAGTTTCGAGCAACTTTCCTCGTCGAAAGAGTTAAGCTTGATTTATACGGGAGAAGTTATAAAAACATTCGTTTACTTTTTAGTTAAGTCTCCTCGCGTTTTAACCAATCTGTTACAACGTTTTGAGAGAGTTAGTCGAAATGGCTTCTAGTTTATAGAACCGTACACGACCCTGTTTACAATATAATCAGCTAGAACATACACGAGATATCATGCATTATTTGCGAACAGTTATATGGATCTAGTTACCCACGTCCAGTTGGTCAAAAGGATCGTGACAGCGTAAACATGATTATAACTCCGGAACAGCGTGGAATCTGATGCGTGTTTGCGTAACCTTATCGTTCTTAAGTGCTGCCAGCGATCTAGCATGTCGATCTTTTAATTTCCATAATCATGGAAGAATCTTCACTCTAGTTTCGTACTACGCAAACACATAATACCCGTACAGTCCATTCAATTAATTCGTGTAAAGATATCAAAGCAGACTTACTTGGTATTAGAAATCTGTACATAAAGTACATTTGTACTTTACACACTTATGCATTAATTACATATTTTATTACTTTAACATCTGTACATTTTATTTTACTTGTATATTTGCGTGTTTAAATTTCAATTGTATAGCTGTTAAATATTTTCGAATAGAATTTACTGAACGTATTCGCGTCTGCCACGGTCGGATTAATCGGATTAGCCGGATTTGTTTACAACGAATGTTCGCAGCACGAATCCTTCAGAATGTAAAAGAAATTCGGTATCGTTACTATTCCGCCGACGAAGCAGCCCGCAGGTAATTATCTTAATCGCATCCGGTCTTTCGTAAGGGTCGCGCGTCGTCGCAGTAGAAACAGACAGGCCGATGACGGACGGTTCGTCCTAGACACGAACCAGTTTCCCGCTTCAGTCGGCATCGATCCCCTCTGCCGTATCGACGCGTTCGCGGACTTCCGCCCATGTCCCGTTCGGTGTGGGCAGCGTTCACGCGAGGCATGCGCATCTCCTAGCGAGCGGTGTCGCTTGACGCCAGTCTGTCCGAGGTCGAAGTGACGGTAACATCGGCTGCTCTGGTTCATCAAGTTCCGCGGTCGTCGTCCCCTTCCTCCTCCCTTCATCTGGTCGCGATCCTCGGGATCTACGTGGATCCGGATCGCGTGATGCGGCTACCACGTGAGCTGGATCGCCGCGCGAACCGGGAGTGCAGTGCGTGACGGCGTGGCGGGTGTCGTATGTGGATCCGCGTGTGTCGTCGAACCATTCGCGAGCGGGTACGAGAGGTAGCGCGTCCAGGTGACTGGTGATCAAGTGACTCGGTCCACCGGGAGGGACCTGGCTAAGTGGGAAGGCCTCGACCCTCAGGATTTTCGAGAGATTGATCGAGTGCAGCCGGGTGAACCGTGAGGATTTCGCTTCGTGGTGTGACAGTGATTCGGTGTCGATCCGCGAGTGATCGGGATCGGTGATCCACTTTGCTCCGGGGATATGTACAGGTCACGGCTTCCTGTTCGGGTTCGTAACGGTGAATCGTGTCTGTGCACGAAAACGGACAGGGAATGTCTGCGAGAAAGCGGAAGGGAGCAATTTGAAAAACTTTGGTCCATCTAGAGAGCTCGTGGAGGCAAGCAATAAAGCGCTTCCAAGCTGGACGCAGCTCCACGACATCCGGCTGCCTTCCCTCCGAGATCGAGTCGTAAAGATGAAGCGAACCGGTAAACGTCGGAACGGTAGCTTTCTCTTGGGCATCATTAGGGCGGGCGCTTTTTACTTGTACCGTCACATCAAGCATGCCATTAGAAATGAGATCGTCTTTTTGTAACTCGGGTAGAACGGATGGTTCGAGGAAATATACCGATCGCGACAATGTTCGTTCGAACCTGATGAAGCTAAGAACAATCTACCCCTGGAACATTCTACGCTCTAGTGATTAGTGTTCTCTGACATCGAGGATTTGGAGAACGTATCGGAACTGAAGGATCTCGCGTAGAATCCGTACATCGACAGTTTACCTACCAAAACGCTGAGTCTGGAATGTCTACCGCGTGTTGACTAGTTCTGGAGGGCCGTCAGCAGGTTTCTCTCGAGCTAGACAAACAGCGCGAAAAGAGCAAACTCCGACGACCCGGTCAGACACGAAGCCTCCGATCCAAGCATGAGCCAAAGCTGAACCGATCAGTGTTCGATCGAGAAATCCCTTGGATTATCCTTAATCAGCAGCCTCAAAATCGTCCTGCGACGTGGATCTTGTCGTCCACTGATGCATCTTGCACGCTCGACCGGTCCTCGTGGTAACGGGGTGAGCACGATCGCGTGCGTCCCAGCCCCAGGAGGCGGCTAGATCCCGAGGGATGAAAGTGTTCAGCGGGATCGAGTGAACCACGAGGTGGAGGCGCGGAGACGGGGTTTAAAGGGCGCGAACTAAGATGACGTCGTCGATCCTGGCGCTGCTCGGCCTCATCCTGGCTACCGCCAGCGCCGAGCTCAGCTCGAGGATCGTCAGGACAAAGTATGGTGAACTGTCGGGCGTTATCGTCACCCTCGACCGTCATCTCGAAGGGGTCGAAGTGTTTCGCGGCGTTCCGTACGCGTCGCCGCCGACCGGTTCTTTGCGTTTCATGCCGCCCGTCAGCGGTGCTTTGTGGCACGGTGTCAAGGTGGCGGACAAGTTTAGCCCTGTTTGCCCGCAAAGGCTGCCGAAGCTGACCGACAAGATGCCGAAGGGAAGAGTCGAGTATCTCAGGAGACTACTACCCTATCTGACGAACCAGAGCGAGGACTGCCTCTACCTTAACATCTACGCACCGGTTCAAGGTAAGTGGTTCGACTAATTATATACCTCCGGTGATAGTTCCGAACGAACATCACGACTGATGTTAATTTATGGAAATATCGTGCACACTTCATTTAGCTTTAGAGCATGAACTTCACATTCACAGTTATGTATAAATGTGACGGCGTTTCTAAAGTATCTGCAATCAATTATATATCGCACTAAGTCAGACTTCATTTTCTTACATTAAATTACAACATAATCTTCATACCGAATTAAAAGTTAAACGTACGTGGCTGGGCAAAGTGTCTGCCTTTGTCCAGCAGAGCATAAACGTGAACTGATCATTGAAATTATAAATTCGAGCAAAAAATTCGCAGCACTTTTATTTGCGACAAACAATAAACGAAAGAGGAATGCAGGTTTCTCGAAAGCGTTACAATTCTTCGACAGTAGTAGCAGTCGGTATCTTTGATCAACGGGGAAGCAAAGGAAATATTTCGCAAACCGCGTTCGTTTATTTACATCACAATATGCTTCGAAAATATTTGCTGCCTTTGTACTTTGTCCCGTGAAGCTCGTTCGATCGAGCAACCGTCTCTACTGATCTACGATGGAAAACCTAGAGAATTCTCGTCATCCTTCTGAGTTTCTACGTAGTACCTCTTCGGGGCCAGGAATTTCTTTATACCTTGCAGCTGTATTTGCCTTTATTTCGTCGAAACACGCGCGGAATTCGCGTACAGTTCGCTGGACGAACATGGAGGATGAACGCTTGCAGATCTGCATTGCATTGGTTCCAGATGAAAGGTCCAAGGGGTTGCTCTTTGCAAAAAACCTTTGAAACCATGCTAGTAAACCAAATGGATCGTTTATACGATAGGGTTCCATTTTGTGTATCAACTGTAATGGAGTAATATTACTTGGCTATAATTTCGAAGCACAACTTTGCGATTAGTGAAATTTCTTCGTTGAATTGCAAGGAGTAGAGTCACAACGCGTAGAATTGAAACGGGTACAGTTACAACACGTGGAATTGCAATGGTTCGAGTTACCACAGGTAGAGTTTTGACAGATCAAATTGCAACGCGAGTAATTGTAGTGGGAATTGCAATGAATAGAGTTTCAAAGGATTGTATTACAACGCGTAGAATTGCCACGGATCGAATTTCGATTGATAGAATTTCAACGGATTGCATTACAGCGCGTAGAATCATAACGGGTCAAGTTACAATTGGTAGAATTTCAACAGATTTAATCACAACGTCTAAAAATACAGCGCGTAGAATTGCAACGAGCACAATTTCAATATACGTAATACCAAGGAGTAGTATTTCGAAGCATAAAATTGCAGGGGGTGGAATTTCAACACACAGAATTGCAAGGGGTAGAATTCCAACGCATAAAATTACAACGGGTAAAATTACAATGCTTGACAACGTGGCTCTCTAATATAACAACGACCGACTTTTTTCCTAAATCGTTATTTTCCTTAGGGAAACTCACCATATTGTACACAAATTCCGTGACGCAAACGTTAACAGCATCTGTCTTGAAAATTAAACGTCATCGTCTTTCTGTGCTCGCCAAAATAGTTGTAAAGATCGCAGACGAGCCAGTCTGTTCAGCTTTGCGCGCTTCTCCATTCTACTTTTCGCGTTTTCATTTTCAGCAGCGCGGCCCTTTGTGCTCGATGGTTGCGCCCGAGTCTTTTCGAACGACAGAAATGCATGCCAATTCTTCAACAGCTTTTCATCGATGCCCCGTCTCTGTCAAAGGACTCCCCGTTGCATTTCCGTAAGCCTAGACGGTGACACGGATTAATTTCCATGCAAAAAAAGACCAAGAGACACACTGCGACAATTTTAAACGCTTTCTTTCCTTCGATACACACGCGTTTCACAAATGAACATGTCTCTGTAGTCTCACACAAACATTCTTGCAATTTCTTCCTCATCTTATCTATCATCTACCCATATCGTAACTAAGCGATTCTCAAACTGCTTCATAAAAATGTTCATTTGAAAAGTAGGGAATCACTGATGTACAAATCGAGTTACCTACATGACAAATCCTAGCACATTTCATACTCCATATATTGTCAGGGATGAATAGGGAAGTAGAATCCTCTGGTGGAAATAAACATTTGTTCGTGATTAACACGGGATAAAAAAAAGTCGTGTTTCTAACTCAAATTACAATCTCCGTGTAAAAATGTTCGAATCAGAGCAGCGTTCCATGGATTCTGTGGCAACTCGTTCAACCCTTGGCCATACTATTTCAGAATAATAACCTAGCGGCGATCCATTGTCGACCCACGGAAACAAAGAATCCATGAAAACGACCATTAATTTGCCGATTTGAATGGGAAGTGTTATTTTATAGCCTGGTGTTCGCTTCTCATAAATCGCTTTGCGCCCGTGGAATTCACCTGGTCACCTCCCCTCGCGAACGCGATTCATCCCTTCGTTCTTTTCGCGTACCTATACTCAATTTCAATTTTTCTTTTTTATTCCGGATAGAAATGTTTCGTACGCCATTCTGTCCTGAATAATAGGTGATTATTCCAGGAAAATGTCTGTCAGGAGTACCTATTAATGCTTTAGTCTCGACAATAAATATGCTTACTGTTTTCTGCGAAATTTAATTTGATGTGTGCACAAAACGAATATGTCATCATTACTCAGCTCAAAGTACTTGACAATTTGATCCTCCAATTTTGTCGAATTGAGTAGTACTAACTGTAGTTCTTTACTACTGTTACATACCCTAAATCAAGCTTAAAATACCGAAACTTTAACTTTAATAGAAAAACCGAAACAATCTTGCGAAACAATTTTCCGAGTCCACTCTTATCTTTCGCCAACCGACATCGACTAATTCCGGTGAAAATTTAATTTCCTTTCAATTTATCGACCGAGTCCACAGTTTCGCTCTGATCCAGAGTTGACCTCGAAAAAGTAAACCGAACAGTTTCTTTCGCCGACAGATCCACCGTTGAAGCTGCTCCAGAAGAAGGAGAGCTGTTGGTCGTTTTTCAGAGTGCAGTAGGCGAAGCCAAGAGGAACGCCGCGGAGGATGGAAACGGACTGGCGGATCCTTTGAAACAAATGCCCGGAACGTGTTACCCAGCATCCGTACGTACGGATGCATTTTCGGTCGGTTGAAGCGACCTGCAAACACGTATCGCACCGGGGATTACGTATAAGTATCGTGAACGTTACAAATAAGTGGGTAGAACGAAATTGAACTAGACGGCTTTGGTAAGGCACAACCTCAACGGGACGAGGCAGCCATCCGACAGAGTTTGCGCACTCCGATGTGATCCTAGACCGACTCCGAGATTATCGCTCTACTACCTTTTCGCTAATGCGAATACATCTTTGCCTCTCAATCGGGAAAGGTGCCTTTGAGGGAACTGAAATAGAAATTTCTTGCTAACTTACCTGCCACGTGTGCATTTAATTTCCTTTAAATTCCAAGAGCAGTATATGTGAAGTCTATCAGGGTTCTTTGATGCTTTGCAGTTATTTATTTAACTGCTGCGGGTTTAAAGTAAGGGGAATGCTATCATACAGCAAATTAAACTAGCTCTTCTTGTATACTTCATCTGGTAGAGGTTAAGTTATGATGGTATTAGTTGATCGTAATATGTGGAGGTTTAATAGGTATGCAAAGCTGCGTAACGCGTGGTAATGCATGGGGATTCAATGTGTGGTGTATCGACGTATTATGTATTTGTTGCATATCAGCGTATAGTAACTCAATAAGTAGTGTATCAATTCAATGCGTGGTGGTCCAACGCGTGGTAATCCAACGTGTGATGGTCCAACACGTGGTGACCTATCACGTGATGACTCAACACGTGGTAATTCATCGCGTGGTGATCCAACACATGGTGGTCCATCGTGTGGTGACCCAACACATGGTGATCCAACGTGTCATTATACCATGTGTAGCAATCCAACGCGTAGTGACTCAACGTATGACTACCCCACACGTAGTAATTCAACGCGTAGTGATACAACTCGTAATCCAACGTGTGGTGATCTAACGCATATCAAGGTATTGTCCACCTCGTATTGTATCACCAATATATCTCTTCTCGTCCTGAAATTTCAAATAAATTGTACCTGGTCCAAGAATACAGAACCCCTTTTCTTCCGCGTAAATCCGTCATTAAAGAAATGAAATAAGAACGAAGCGAAACTAAGGGATGGCCAAACCAGGTCTGGTTCGCAAGCGTTCTCGTCAAAGGGCCGTGATTAATATACAACCAGAATTAACTAGCAGCGTGAAAGGAGCATAAAGAGGAAAGTACGACATTGAATCGCGACGTTTTTCTTCGTAGAGCGGCTTTAATACGAGCCCCTTTAATCTATCTTGGTCGAGGTAATGCACGAGAACATCGTACCGTGTATTCCCGTAATTTCTTGATCGAGGAAAAGAAATTGTATTTAAACGGGGCATGGAAAATCTGGATTGCGTCGGATTAGTGTACCGTTGTTGCGTTACGTATACCGGCCAACCTTGTTATGCTAATTCCGCCGCACATTTCTATCGTGGCCGACCGGTTGAAAACGACTTTTCAATTCTTCCGGGGAATTCTATGGTTATTTGAATGATCCTTTCGATCCGGGTGCTGGTTTGGAATTACTTGGGGCGTATCGGAATTTTCGAGATCCTGTATGTTCGATTATGCTGGCGAATTGCGAGATTAGTATTCGTTGGTAGGATACATCTAACAAATACATTCTTCTTGGTAACTGAATTTATAGTCCTCGCAGGATCTATCACTTGTTGAAATACAAAAAACATCTAATCAAAATGGACACGATTTTTTTCTTCGTATAAACATGTATGTCAGTGTAATAATTTGAAGTTCTCTTTCATAAAATTTCATTCGAATTTCTGGGAAGTAAAGGGAGCAATCAACAAAGAACAATCAAACGATTACTAGACGTTGAATTTCGTAGGGTTGATATACAGGCAGCCATCAGGGCGCATGACGGCTGATGAGTGGCGAGATTAAGGTTTGACCAACCTCGTAAACGGTCTTACACACCGCGACTAATTATGAAATTTAATTAAACCGTACCCTTGCCACGATCGTGTGCGGCTTTGAAGGCGCGCGAAACAACGCTACCATTTAACGGCGTACTAATTCAGCGTTCATTTATCTGCTGCCGCGTGAGAAAACGCGGGAGAAAGGGTCAGTGAAAACGTTCGTGTAACATCGTCGAGGTTCGCGTTTTTTAACACATTGCACGACGGCTGCGAGAGAAACGAATCCACTTGACCCAGGGTCGTGTAAATGCCGACGATGCAGGAAAAATTGGAGCAAGTGGATCAGTGCGTTTGATTCCGGGAGAAATTCGCGGGCTACGATGCAGATTTAACGTTCATACACTTTAAGAAATACTTTATGCAAGTTTCAACATGTTGAGGGTTGCAAATTTCAGATTATTAAAATTCTACATACGTAAATATTCAGTATAATACGTTAAATTCGTTTATTAAGTATATGAACCTTTTAAGCAATTTCGGTTGACGAATGTTTGTAAGAAATAAAACGAAATGCAATATGGACTTAGCACTCCTTATCAAATTTTTTCACGTTACAATTTGGTAAGCTAATAATTAATAATTATCCTTTGAAAATGTGCTCTTCGGATTTTGCGGACAATCGAGAAGAATAATACGTTTGCTATTCTTAAATTTCCCATGATCAAGAGGAGGACATAAAAATTCCGTGGAGTTTACCTTCGGCAAATCTATTATCCGGATCATCCGATATACACCGGCGTGCAACAGAATTCCCGCGTAACCCCAACACTTCGCCAGGCAGCATCAAAAGAAGCAACGTTATTCCATCGGAACGAGTTCTCTCTTCGTCGAAATTGAAAAGTCCTGTCTGAGTTCTCCTCTTGCCACGTGTTTTCCTTACCACCATCGTCCCAATGTTATTCCATGAATTCTATCCGATCGTGATCCCTAAAACATCGTCCCTCTTGTTACATTGCCACGGTGTAGCTGACAAGTTGGCGAGTGGCTAGCAATATATTGGATTGGCTGAAAGTATTCTCTTTCGATATTGGGTACACTGATGAGATCATTGATCACATTTAGAGAATGAAACCTATCTAATACTTATTAGATATTTATATTAACATCCTATCACAGGTATACCTAATTCTAAGAAATTCAAAGTAAAATCACAGCATGTCCAAACTTTCCCCTAACCACTAAACTTACTAAACTTAATTATGGTCTAGTGACACAATTGCATAAATCTTGCAAGCAAAAACCTATGAAGGTACATAAACATTTCAAGCATACGTTCTTAACGAAAAAATAATACCCGGAAGGGAAAGTACAACGTGCATCAACCTATGAAAGCAGGGTTTCAGACAGAGCACTATGAGAAACAGTGGACCGAGAAATCCATTATAGTAGTATCGGTAAATCATTCGTTTGCCATGTTTAATGTATGTTTTTCAATTGTTCCAAGGGTCGCGTATTCATACGACCGATTTACGAGCGTCGTATTGTTCGGATTGCGGACGTCGTTATCGGATTTGATGCTTTTCCGTGTATCCTTGGATCCTTTTGATCCTTGAATTCCTAGAAAGATCTTGCGGACAAAAAATGAGCCATGAAATTCATAATACTTCTGTAAGCAGTAAACGTCTTTTTCCCGATTCGCGAGAAATGTACGCAGGAAATTGAGTATCGATTCCTGAATGGAGAAACGTTTTACTCGAAACTTTTTCATTAGAGAAAACATTTCTCCCTTTTTATCCGAGTCTTGTACATTCGATGTGACAGGCTACGAGTTTCTTTCTAAAACGTAGAATGATACATCTTTGTGCACATACGAATGATTCGCAATCGAGATCGTTTTATTTGCTAACCAAAAAACACGAGACGGTATGAAAATTGAATCCACCTTGCATCCTTATTTTCCACGCTTTCCATTCCAGCTTTTTCCTTGCGTTACAGGCAGCAAGGAAAATATGAGAAATTGTTTCAGCGATAAAGCAAAACGTTAAAATGTTTTCATTCCTCCGCAACCGTGAATTTTTCTCCGCTTATCGTTTCGCTCGCTGCCTCTGTCTGACTATCGTCGCACCTATTCTACTTACCAGTTTCAGGCATTCAGAACGTAATTCCAGCTTAATCGCATTAATCGTTTCTCGGTACCCATTAGCGCTTTCGGACGTTCCTTTTTACAAACGCCGCGAAAATGAATTTCAGGTTTAAGTAAAATCTATTAATTTTAGTCTGGATTACCGTGCGGCTAGGAATTTTGCAAATGGGCTTGCTTGCTTATCGTGTCGATGCCGAACTCACGTTAAGCCGTTTCGCAATTCTCCCAAGCTGAATTGCTATTAGTAATTAAGCCATTATCGATTGTACCCGAACAGCTAATTGACTTACAGATGAACCGGGGCTCGAGGTAAAGTCATGCTATATTCGTTTACACTTGTAACTAGGCTATGTTACAATTATTACAGAAACACTACAATGTAGAAAATATGACAATTTGAAAATTGAAGTATCAGTAATTAACAGATACATCCTACAGGGTGTACAGAAATAATAACACTCATAAACTTCCACTTTGAAGTAGAAATAATAACAATATGATAAGAAATAATAACAAAGACTTGACTTCACCAAATTTCGTAGAAAATAGCAAATCTGAGCAAAAGTGGTGACCGTAAAGTATCGCGTAAATTCGGATGGCGAAATTAACGGGTAATAGGGATTGCAAGTAAACGAGAAGCCAAGGGTTTATTGCAAAATATCGTGGCTCCGGGTTGCAGGCTGCAGTTGAAGCATTAAGCGACAAGGCACAAGGGAAAGCTCCCTTGTACACAATAATAATAACTTCCTTAATTTTCCGCCCATTGTCGGGAAACGTTGCAACTTGTTCGATAACTATTCTAGGGCTTTGCATTATCTAACGTTGTTCCAAGTCCTGCTGCAGCGATGTCTCCGCCAGTCTCGAGTTGGGTTTTGTTTCCGAATGTAAGCAAGAGCTGTTCGGGAACGTTTCTTCGAGTATTTCTCGGTTCTGTATTGTGTCTTGCAAATTTTCTGTCGCTATTTTCCTCGGGAAACTTCAGGTTCTTTAAACCGGTTAACGACGGAAGAAGTCTAATAATTCGTTTAGTCGAGATCTCTCTTTTCGATTGTGTCGCTACATTGTTTCGTTTAAATTTATTATCCGATTCAGGAAGAAGTTACTGATCGAGAAATAACTCGTTTAGTCACTTTTTTCGTTTGAAACACCAAACTCAATTGTTCAGGGATTTTTGTAGTTGTTCCAAAGTTTCGATTGCTTCCACCGCGTTTCATATGTGATTAAAGCAGAAAAGTGATTGAAACCTTGCATAATTTGATGACAGAAAAATATTGCAAAATAATACACGTGGTATATGAAGCTTAAAGTTTCGTCAACATACACACTGGTTTAGATTATGTTTTTTCATCGGATGAACATAGATTTAATATTGCCCTTAGTAGCTTGATTTAGGCGCCTGCCATTTTGTATTCAGAACATTGATGAAGCGTTCATGCAATTATTTTTGTTAGAAGCATTAGTGTACCATAAGAGCAACTTCATGATACCTGTCATAAAATCTTTTATTAATCTAAGACCTAATCTAACATCATACTATATAAAATTGCATGGCGACATTACAAGTTCAAGGCTCTCAAATTATCTCGCGAAAGTTGAAGATAATAGTAAGGACAAAATTTGTCTAGCCATAACGGAAAGTAGAATACGTCATCCACAAATGGCACACTTCACCAATAGGTTAAACTGGAAAAATTGGTACCGGAGTACAATCGGTGCTCATAGCGCACAAAGGAATCAATGAAAATCGTTGCGTTGAGAAAATACCGAATGGAAAGCGCCGATCGAAGAAGACGTAAGGAATAATTGAAAGGCATTGTGAATCGCATGAAGTTCCAGTCGAGAAGCTTCTCTTGCTTCGCAAGACTCTCCACGGTCCAATCATCCGGTGTGGGCTGATGGAGCTGTCACCTGCAGAATCGTAGGCGAATGGTCCGTAATGGATTTTACTGTAAGAGGCGGCCGATAAAAGCGCGAAAAGAGTATCGGACAGATAAATATTTAAATTGGCTGAACACCTTACTGCACGCAGCCACCGCATGCCGTCGTATTTTCCGGGAACGTTCGCGTGTACAAATTGGTCTCGCGTTTGTTTAAAAATGGCACACGGTGCAAAGAATACATTTGGCAAACAATATTACACCTTTTCCGATGTTATTCCATCTTGTGTGCATAACGTTTTTTCTCTCAGTTTGTTCAACGTTGTTTGATCATTAACAGATATTCGTTTAACAGATGTGACTCGGATCTCTTGCATTTAGCTCAACTTTAATTGTAATTTGCTTTAGTTGGGTACGAAGTATGCATAACATTTCAACTTTCTTCATTGCTACGGTAATTAGTTAACTCTGACGGGAACTTGCAAATTTTAGAATGAAGAACTGACGAGTTACAGAGCAAAACTTTGTATATTAAAGACAAAAGTAAACTAGAATAACCATTTCAAATATAGTGGACAGAAAGAATATTCTGAACCCTGAGGATATAAAAGTTGATTCAATGTGGTATACGAAGATGATTGAAACGTATCTACGAATTTCCCCGAAGTGATTCGTCGCTGGCAAAATTCCTTTTAAGGTCACTATCAAAGCTGATAGAACGAAAAGATGAGAGTGGATAGTTTCGTGGAGAATTTCTCGGAAGACCACGGACCAAATAACGAAACTAGGATCCAAGCTGACGTTTCGAGCAAAATCCAGATCGTTCAGCTGCTCCATCAACGTTTTTCCGTGCCGTCTTAAGGCGGAAGTCCTTCACGAGGTATTCGCTCGATCATTAATCACGGTCGATGCAAAAAATGGACGGAATAATGCGCTTCGAGGATTCTTCGTCAGCTCGTAAATCCTTGAGAGGAGAGAGAGAGAGAGAGAAAGTGGGACGTGTCGTTGCTAGACAAACTTCGTTAGACGATATCGAACGAGACGCGATATTATCGACAGATTAAGGTATCTCGACACAGGGGCCGTTGTTGTCTTTCGATTGTCGCCGTCTCAAAGAGCTTTCGAAGTCAGCTTACGTGCCCATGCCTTCAAATTTATCCCTCAGCGGATGTGCGGCTTCCTAATCCGACCATTAAACGCGATTAACCGCACGAAGCTCCTTTCAGTTTGCATTTTTGATCCTTGTACAACGTATGGATTCCATGTGTTATTTTAACCGGGATATGCTGATTTCGGATCGGATATAGAGATCAAATAACATAGGAATTCGGGAATGTGAGATTTGAATCTTGAAAGGGATCTAAGCTAGAGATGATCTGGCATTTAGGGGTCTGAAGATCAAGGGGATATTTAGAGTAATCTGAGTACATAGTAATAAACTATTAACACATTCGTCAAACTTTTGAAGGAAATAAAAGATGGCCAACATCGGAGTGAAGTTCTTTCGGGATTGCAAGGGGACTGTAGAAAAAAGATGAGTAAACTTGGAAGTCGTCTTCCTCAAAGTTTCAATAAAAGTTTGAGTATCGCTGTGATTTCGCTGATAAAAAGAAAGAGGAGAATCTCTTTCTTTCCAGCTATACAATCGCCCCCAAGAGAGAAGACTCTTCAAATCGAAACCGTCACGATGCACTCTCAGCGAAGATAGGAAAATTAATAATTTTTGCGAGAGGAAAAGTTCGACGAAATGTATCGTTACGATAATAAGAAATTACCGACGCGGGGCGAGTAATTAAACAGAATCAAGAACTAGTAAACAGGGAATGGTGATAAAGTAGCTTTCCCAAGACTCTGGTCACATGGACCGGTGATCATGTCCCTCAAGGGATTTTGGAGATAAAGGACAAGTCCGAGTGTAGTGCGGTGGTCTCCGGAGAATAGTCATTAAACAGTAAGCCGAGTACGACCATGACCGAATGGTTTCCTGGCTTGTCGCCTTGTTTCCCTGTCCACCAAAGTATCCACTCAAGATTAATCGAGGTATCTGACTCATCTCGCGGTGGACCAGTGAATTTGTTCGGCGCATGTTGAATCGAATAAACAAATGCCTGGGACATCCAAGACAAAGTTAGCGGAATACGAAACTGTTGTTAAACCCTATAATACTCGCGACGCACCCTACAGCAGACGTGACGCACCCTCCATACCTGACAAACCAAGCTCACATTTTCAAGAATTTTTCAATTTTAATTCTAATTATTATAATCAAGGATCCCACGTGGATTGAAAATTTGCACAACCATTTATACTTGCCGTAAAATCTCTAATTATTTGCAACAACATGCAAAATTTCCTATTTCTGCACTTGGGAAATTTCCGAATCGTAAAGTAGGAACTTTAGACAGAAACTGGCGCCACTGAATTGGTAACGATACAACAGAGATTTCCTGAACTGAAATTACAGAAGCTAATGCCGAGGGAAGTTAATCGATAGCGGTATCGATCTCAAAGCGGTCGAACTCCTTCGAAGCTAGCGGACAGAGCGCAGGGTAATAAGAGACGATAATAGTCATTGTTATTTCATTAGAGAAGAGTAACGAGTGAGGTAGATGGGTTTTATTGGGTTTCTTTTAAGCCAAGGCACGTTTTGCAAGATTACGTCCCTTGGTTGTAACCGAGCCATTGTTGAATCACGCAGCAACCCTTAGCTTAAAGTACTGTTACACCCTCGCGCAATTATTGCGTCGTTAAGCCCTTTGTTATCGCTTCGAACCTCACCCTTTGTGCTACAGATATGTAGACATAACTGGCGTGAATTTGAATACTATTCAAACAAAATTAAACTTTAGAAACATGCTGAAGTATAGGTCCATCTACTAAAATTCCACTAAAACAATAGAACGTCAAAAATCTCATTAATGAAAGAGTTCAATAGTGAAAGGTCCTTCTGAAAGCTATCAGGTGAATAGCTCTATCAGTTAAATCAGTGAATAGCTCTATCAATAGAGGATCTAGCAATTGGAAACCTCCATTTACCAGTGATCCCAATAGCGGAAGACCTCACTAGTGAAAAATCCCAACAAACGAAAACCCAACGAGTAGGTTCAGTGAATAGTCTCATCAGTGGAAGATATGGTCTAAAACCTCAGAATATTATGAGAATCCACATTTTCCACAAGGATACATTTAATATGCTCATAATTATTTTTCTTCGACGGTGTGCGTCGGCACGAAAACAGGCAAAGAACGAGCGAATAGGAGGAAAGAGGATGAGAGAAAAGTATAGGCAGCCGGTGGCGTGATAAAGAATTTTTGCTCTTTCTTTTCTGTACGGCGAGCACCCTGCCTTGTCCTACGGCGTTTTCATTCGACCATTCCTCGGCCCACTGGCCGTGGCAAGTCTTTTTTAATGACTGTTCCTGGTCCAAGCGAGGACAGAGGACGGAGAGGCAAAGAAGCGGAGGGGTGAAAGAGCGCTGGCTATAAGAGTTGTTCGCTTAAAGCGGCCGAGAACCATTAGGGTCGAATATCATTTTTTTTCCCTCCACGGTTGTCCCCGTCTCGATTCCTTACATTCTCTTTTTCTACACTTTCCTTCGCTCTCCGCTGCCTTCCGTTTTCTGCCGATCCGCCGTAATTCAAAAAGTTTCGCCGGATTAAAAATGTGACCGGACTCTCGCCACGCAGGAGGTCGCCGCCTTTCCTTCTGTTCGCCATCTTTGTCCTTCCGCTCGGGAAATTTTTTCCACGACGTCCTAACAGAAAAGGTCCCGCCTGTTCGCTCTCGGTAAAGTAAAACAGTTTAATTAGCATCGGAAATCGAGAATCGATGCACGGTCCTGAAATCGAGTATGATTATCGAGATTTCGCCGGGTTACCAAGCGAGGAAAGAGACGCTCGTATTAAATCGCGAAGAGGTTCTTCCAGCAGCGAGCAAAGAGGGCCTTCAGCAAGAAGATTGCAACTCCTAGACGGGCAGATACCGTGGTGAGCTTCGTGTAATCATAAAACTCGTCGAACGCGCCCGAGGGCGAGCTCTCGAATGTTACGAACGTTGTTACCTACCGAGTAAAGAGAGCGATGCCACGTAACGAACGTTTTATTACGACAGCAACGAAGAGAAGATCAAATTCATGATGGTTTCACGAGAACGGGTTCACCCAGTTGAGATACGATTTTTAAAATCTGGTTGGTTAACAAGAACTCCATTCATAATCTTAAAAAGGATAGGTATCATGGCTGGGGATATTAATAAGAGATCGTGACGCAGTGTAGGTTAACCCTTCAATTTTTTCTCTGCTGCAGTAAGAACAACTGAAATATGCACTTTTCTGACTTGAATCATTACCTAAAAATATGTATTGAAATCAGGTCTCATTTTCCATACTTTTGATGCAGTTAATTACATCTCGATATTTTTGACCAAATAAGGTTTGTTGAAATACCAAAGGTCTGGATTTAAGAACCAATAGCCTGAGGCTTCCACAAGTCCGAATTTTTCTGGAAGTTGTGCAATTACGCAGCACCCTTCGCCTCGGATGGCCTGTCGAGTGCATTGCTCGCCGCAAAATCGATAACCCAGCGTCGTGCGTCGCTTGTTTATTCGACATCCTATTTAGAAGGATCCACGCGACAACTCGACGCTGTTAAGCCGCGGTACCGACGATTATCAACGAATTCCGATGCGGTCTGCGTGCGTACCGCTCCGATAATCTCGTTTGCGAGCTCGGATAATTGCATAGCGGCCCGTTTGTAATAATCGAAGAAAACGACTTGGTTGTCGGTCCGTATTTTCCGCGTTCGAGAGCGCGAATTACGAACGAACGAGAAGTTGCAGTTCGAACGTTCGCGGTTACCGCTGGAAATTAACTGATATTAGTAATGGAGATCGAGAGGCAGTTCCGAGAGAACTTGAGAATGTATGGTTCCCTCGCTCAAGAATACCGGTCGCTCGTAAATTTCAACGCGGGTATTAATTCCAACGGTATAACTGGATTCCTGCGATCCAACGCGCACGAGAGTTTCCTAATGTCGTTCGTTTGCTGGACTGTGCGCTACGCGTTTGGCAAAAGTGCTCCGAGCAGTGAAAACTTCATTCTCGTACTCGCGCCTCTTTCATCGGTTTCCATACAATTAATATTACTTTGACACTGATGTCAACTTCCCTCACAAGACAACATGTTTGTGCATTTATATACAAAAATCTGCAGAGTAGATAAATATGTAGGTAAATTTGTAGATAGCAAATCTCATAGGTAGTTTACAGTTGATGGATCATAAAGGCACAATTCGTTGTCCACTTACAAGAATATGAGCTATCACCGAAATACGTGATGGTCCGGCTTTCAGTGGCCACCACAGTAACACGTACCACCGTGGTATTTTTCTAAAATTCATTAAACGCGAAGCACATCGGAAAATTGCTGAAAAACAAAATGTCAGTAAGGGTGAAGGTCTTTATTGTGAACGATTGATCGCGCACGGTGGCCGTATTGTCCCGGCAGGGGCTGGCTTCGATTTCACGGATTTTAATTAAATAGCCACGAGCTGCTGGTACGCAGCGACGCGTGGTTTTCATCGTCGAACGGCCGATAAATCAGTTTTCCAACTGCGTAACGAGAGTAATCCACGTAGCGACCCGTTAATCTTTCGGCCGTGATAAATCGTCCTGGATCTTGTCTGGTGCTTACGATCAATTTCCGACAGCGCTTACCGCTCGAGTTGCGCTTATTATTCTCCGGACGGCTCGTGTAACGTGTCCTAGAAACGATAACAACGTCTTCGTCGTGATCAGAGCTGTGCCTCGACGTAAGCCGCTACCCGCTGCAATATCAGATCCTCGTTGTCCACGTAATCCGTTTAGTATGCACCTTGTCTGACGCGCAAAAGGAGGTTTCCTGTTGTTGACGTAACGGAGTAAATGTTCCTTAGAAATCTGCTGCTTTATTGTCTACTCTGCACAAGCATCTCTCTTTAAATATACATGTTTCGGTAATGTTAGTGCTGTACTACTTGAAGAGACATACGAGTACTGATGTAGAGATGCAGGGGTATGAAGGCCTACAGATTTGGTGACATGAGGATAGATGTATGGAGCTGTAGTGATTTCAGGAGTCCAAGTGTCTAGAGACCTAGAGGACCTAAGGATAGAAATTTGAGAATATAGAAATCTTAAGATTTAGGAGTGTAGGATGTGGACATACAGGAACCAATCTACCAGTGAGAGATTCTATGAAAGCAATGTAAATACGAGTTTGCATTTGCAAATTAACTCTGAATAATTCGTTTGGTAAAACCGAGATTCAATTAACCACTCGATACGGTATCCACGTTCGTTTTTGCACAGTCATAGTTGTTTCGTTTAAACGAACGAATCCGCACTCGACTCGAGAGGATCGAGCGAGCCGGTAGAAATTATTTTGCTCCCGTTTTCCTCCGCGTCGTAATTTATTCACGCTTTGGCGACGCCAGACCGAGGCAGCAGGCCACGTTGTTCACTTCGCAGTTGACGCCGTGCAGAGTTGGTGGTTTTATTACATTATTTAGCCTAAATTACCAAACCGACTCGATGGGATTACATCGTGTGTTTGATGTTCGACGAAGCGTGCGGCGATCATCGTTCCGAGGATGCTTGAACGTGTCCCCAGGATTGCCAACGGTGGCTCTATGGGTCTCCCTAGGAAACTTTGCAAAAAGCTATTTCCCTTTAAGCACAATGGCAGACGCTGAAGTGTAGCTGTAATGTTAAGCAGCTGCTTAACCGACTCTTTCATAAATGGAACGCCCTGATGTCGCAGCCTGTTCTCCTTTAATTTTCCTTGCTTTCTTTGCCAATTTCGGATCCACTTTTCTATTAATTATTTATCAACCGAAAACCTCATTGCGTATTAAAATGCATTTCTTGCTGTTTAATATGAACGGTAATTTTATTCAAACTATGACGTTCAACTGGATAAATGTAACAAAATTTTCTCGTGTAGTTAGTACATCGGTGATTTGTATAATGAGAAATATACGTTATTGAATATTTTGCGCTATATTCGCGTGAAAAAATGCTTCCTCATTTTCTGCCTCGACTTTTCTTCTTCCGTCCGTAGAAGGACGCCCAAGGCGCTGATTTCCACTTAATCCATTGATCGAGGTTTCATCTCTATACTTTGAAAGGCGATTAGAGAGTCTGAGCTTCCACTTTCGCGACGCCTCAGGCAGATTGGAGCTTTCGAAGTCTTGTCTTTGTTGTTGCTCTGCTGTCTTCGACGTCTCGCGTCGAGCAGCATCGATTTAAATAATCGCTTTTTTTTCTATCGAGGCTAAATCCTCTTCGCGTAATTGAGAGGAAATTCATACCGAGATTGAGCCTGGAAAGTTAAATCGAGACGAAATTTGTATTACGGTTCTTTGAAATTTTCAACACTTTATGCTTGTTCTATTTAAAACGCAATGTTTTGTATGTTTTATTGCACCCGCAAAGGGCAAACGGTTTTAATAGTTTCATCCATTAGAGATATCACATGGAATTTAATCCTGAAAGCAGCTTCTGCTAATGTTTTCATTGCTGAATAGAATTATATCTGTCCACTTGTTTGCCCTTGTTTTAAATGCAGCTCTTTATCAGAGTGCCAACAGTAATTATTCAAGCACTCACGCGAAATCGAATAAATTTCCGCGGCCGATCGGACTACAAAGACAATAAACGATTGTTAATTCATCGTAAATCGAATCGTCTATTGATCCACGAGCAGTGGCGGCGAAAAACAAACGCAGGAATTACAAAGTACCGATCCCTGGTCGAGCGTGATACATTAGTGGTGGCATTTTGTCCGCGAGAAAGCCAGGGATCATGGTCATTGTTCCGCGAATTAACGTTGCTCGAGTGTCCTCCGCGGGGATACGGCAAAAGAGAAAGGGCAAACACGAAATTATTCGCTCGACGAGCCGTTCGCCCCGTTGATTTTTCAATTGACCCGCTCGGATAATCCTGACGAATAAAGAGGATCGAGCGTTGCCAGTTCGGACCAACGACGATTGCTCGCTACGGGCCTGTCGTACTCGATATCCGCTAATTCAAACGTGAAAAGGATCCTTTTCGATACTTTCGACCGTACCGGACCGCTATCAGACAGCCAAAGTTGTTAAACGGCTGAAATTGTTTGTTCCTTTGTAAATAATTGTGTTTGTTTAATCTATTCAGTAACGAAAGTCTAAGTTGAAATAATGATTAGAAAATTTAGAATTGAGAAAATTGATCATCTTTCACAAATAACGTTTACAATGAAGCGTGACAATGTCTAATAATATCCAAGTTGATCATGTGTCTTGCTATATTGATCATGTTGCTGCACACGGTTAAATACTAATAAAGAAAAGTGTAATAAAGTACGAAAATGAGTGAATTCTTGCAAGTAGGTGAAAGAATTAAGACCCTTAGTAAATGAGGATCGGCTAACAACAGCAAAATCCAGCCCACACAATTATCTGTTTCTAGCCCGAAGGATACACGGAATAATTTTTGCCCGGTCCGCTTTCATCTAGCATGGTCACTGCTTTCTTCTCGTCGCAGTTGCTTCAGAGGCGGTTTTAAATCCTACCTCTGGATTCACCATCTCCCTTCTTGCCTTTTCATTCTTCTCGTCTACGCGACAGCACGAAGAAGGATGGCTCGAGCCACTCGCAAAAAAGTTCCGACGTTAAGTGTGTCTGACGTAACCCTCTTGTTTTCTCTTTTATTGTGTATAATGCGCCGCTTTCCTGCTTCCCTTTGCGTCTTCCCGTTATCCCCTTTTCTCTGCTGCTTCTTTCGCCGGGATACACTTTTTCTTTGCCTGCGAAATTTGCGTAAACATTCGGTAACGCGTTTATTTTCGGTAATGAGTGCTTCTGGTACCCTCAGAGTATTCGGACTTGACGTCACAACTCATTTGTTTTATAACTTGATACTTCAAACAACTCACGCGAATACGCTGGTAGTAAAAAAATGTCGATCGCAATGAAAGAGAGAACGAGTGACAAAATTTGAACGAATGTTACGGAAAGGTTTGGCTGAAATACGAATTGAACCATTGCGGAAGTTTAATCAATACAATACCGAGGGTATTGGAATTTAACCCGTAGGTTTAATTGCGTTTCGAAGTGTTTCCAGTTATTTTTCGGGACTCGCTTTCAGCCAGACACAAATGAATTCGACGGCAGGTAATTTCAATTCAACTTCGTTCGATTCGCATTTCGCTGACCGGTGATAATTAGGTGCGAAAATGAGTTTCACCGAAACTTTTTACATTCTCTGTTGATTTACACCTTTTTTTACGAAATCAGCCGAACAGTTTGTTTTAAACTGCACTACATTCTGCTATTCATAAGAATGATTTTGATAGAAATATCCTTTCTGTAGCTCCTCACTATTTTTCATTTAAGTGAATGAAATTTATTTAACATAAAATTGATTCATAATCCAAAAGAATTAAATTCATCCAAGTCGCAGAAGGATTATAATGAATCCATTTCCACAAGTTCTGCATACTAGAATTCTCAAATCCCCTTTACACGCAACAAACAAGCACTCGCTTTCTAAATCTATAGAACCCTCCTCGCCATTCGGCACACGTATCGTCCCATTCCACCCAGAAACGAAGCGTTATTGCATCACAAATTCCGCTCTTCCAATCGCGCGTTTTTGTGGACGCCCGATCGAAGGAAAAAAATGATCCCAGCGTGCGATTATCGCGTGTACATAATGGTCCAGTTTTCCATGCTTCCAATACAGCGAGCGTGCAACGCTTAGATGATTCGAACTGGTATCTCCAGCGACTAAGCCGAAAACGTCGGCTACAATGTTGCCACAAGAAACCAGGTCGAAATGGCAACGGAGAACGAGGCGAAAGAGAGAAAGAGGTACTCGTTACCTCGATTTTCAACGAGCTATGCGACCGTTGCTTGTCGTTCCACCGTAGGTATCATTTGTTCGTTTTGCTCCTGTGATTTACCGTCGCAGTATGTTACACGATATCCGCGCAATAACTCGCGAATGTAAGCCCGAAGGGCGAGAAAACGGCGAACAAACAACCTGCTAATTGAAATACGATCAGCGGAGTTTGATCCTTCGAGTAATTCTGACGCTAGTTTCACCTTTTAGGAATCACTTCTCATTTACTCTAAGTTCAAGATATAGGAGAATTGGGGAATATGAGATCATGAGGATATTGGAATTTGGGTACTCGAGGTGGGGACATAAGATCTGAACATTTAGGGACCTGGATGTTTAGTAATATGTGGATGAAGCTGTCCAAATACGGAACCGGGTACCTAGAGGTTTAGGTATCATTCAAGTATCTAGCTCTAGGAAACTGGGTATCTAGAGATGGAAGTGTTCAGAGAGCTACTTGTCTGAGGATGTAGGTACCTATAGGTCCAGTTATTCACAAAGCTAGGTACCCACATATCTAGATGATACCTAGATACCTTGAAAGATACAATAGCATATAGGTATATAGATTCATATAAGCATCCAGATATACAGGCGTATACATATGTATAAGTATGTCTCACATCCACATACTAACATGTAGAAAGATCTGGGTGTCCAGAAATATACGAATCTGGGGATATAGCAAGTCGACTGGATTCAGTTTGCTCCACCCGATATACCGGATCAATAAAATATTGGCACACCCAGTTTCCTCGAAAAATTGTTATAGAATATGTGATAACAGGCGAAAAGAATGATCATCATCGATCATTAACGTTATTCATCTTGTATAGGTTTCAACAAGGGCTTATCCGCGATAGGGTAAGCGTTTTAACGAGTGAAGTTTCGGACGTTCGGTCACGAAGTGGCTTTTGTTCGTCACCGTGAGCGAATCGATAATCTATAAACGGTCGAGCAAGCGGCGCACACCCTCCGCGCTGGCCGCTTTTCGCGACACCGACTCGCCTAGCGTTTGTCGTCGCGATGATCGATTATCTTCGCGCATAACCGTTCGGGGTGTCATCGAAACGTCAAAACCTCGGCCCCTAACGTACCCTAGTTCGGAACCGATATAACGTCCTGGTTACGCTGCCTCCTCGATATTCCGTTTAACCTTATATGAGAAATTCGTTAGTTCAGAGGCATCCGCTGGAAACACTTTGCAGTAATTTTCATTTAAATTAATTGACCTGCTTAATGCAAACGTGGCGTGAGTCAGAAGCTTCGTTAATGAATAATAAGGAATGAAATGAAGGAAATTAAAATCAATTTCTTACTTGTTTTACCGACGGGAAACTAATGAGGCTACAGTTATTTCGCCTTTGCACAAAGCATCTTAGAATATCTAAGATGATAGATCTGTTTTAAATGAGCGAAAGAGACCCACATCGCTGCTGCAGTATATGTTTTAATCGTAAAAGGAATTTCTATAGCTTATAATGTAGTGAAATGAAGTTTCCAAGTAGTATCGGTCCGTACATAGTCAGACATCCAGGTGTACTCAATGGTTTCTACGATTCGCTAATGAGGGGACGTTTCAATTTGGAACTTAATTAATTACACATTCGTGGAAAACGTGCGCAAACAGAATCGGTATAGGTGTGTACACATTCGTATAAGAATAACTCGAATCCGTAACAAAGTTGAAGATCATAGCCGGCACAGCATTGTTACCAGCTGCGTTCAGAGCCCTTCAACAATATACATTATCCAGGCCGTCTCCTACTGCACTGGTCTTATCACGTCCTGTAAATGCAGTCCTTAAACCGGCTTAAGAGCTCGTACAGACAGTCCGTTAATGTTTAATAATGGCCAGAGGTGCGAATATTATTCTGGGTAATAAAGTCGATACCACGACTGGAAGAACGATAACGCGTGGCAATTAACTTCGTATAAACCGGCGATATTTTCGCGTGGAATGGAATTTTGGGCCCTTTTAAACTCTATTTCGTACTCTTTTATCTTTTCAATCGGGTGGAGCGGATTTTAGTGGCTCTTTGATCCTGTTTTAACCGTGGGAGGAATGCGGAGACACGGTTTAAATTCAGCTTTTAATTTTTGTATACGGTTTTTTTACGTTTTTTGGATGAATTTAGTGTGGGACATTAGGTGGATTAGGTGATATGGCGATTGGTGATACCACGCGTAGTGATGCAATACTTGGTGATTCTACGCTTGGTGATTGATCACTCTTGCGATCCCACATGTGGTGACTGAACACTTTGAGATCCTACGCGTGGTAGTTCGACGCGTTGTGAACCAACGCGTGGTAGTTCAACGCGTGATAGTTCAACGTGTGGTAGTTCAATGCGTGATAGTTCGACGCGTTGTGAGCCAGCATGTGGTAGTTCAACGCGTTGTGAGCTAACGCGTGGTAGTTCGACGCGTTGTGAGCCAATGCGTGGTAGTTCAACGCGTGGTAGTTCAATGTGTGGTAGTTCAATGCGTGATAGTTCGACGCGTTGTGAGCCAACATGTGGTAGTTCAACGCGTTGTGAGCTAACGCGTGGTAGTTCAACGCGTAGTGAGGCAACGCGTAGTAATTCAACCTGTAGAGATTCAACGCGTAGTGAATCATCTCGTGATAACTCAACACATAGCGATCCACCTCTTCACCAAATATTGCAACACCGGGCGTGGCGAAATAACATATGGAAATAAACGTTGACATAAAAGTCCATGTAACAATATCAATATCCCCGCTGTGCCAAGGCCCCTATTGACCAAGTTGCTCGCAAATGAAATATTGCTCTTTTGCAAAAAATATTTTTTTTACACATCCTGTTACTCTTGACTTAAAAAGAATGCGATACAGGAAGTCAATATCCGAGAATTCAAACTATCCTTTTATTTTGAAAGCTGTTTCGTTTTATTCAGAGCACTCCAAGCAATTCTCTGCGATCAAATATTGTAGCATAACACGCATTTTTTCCGAAATTCTGTAGACTTTTCAGTGAAAAAGACTGTAACAGCGTTACGTGGAAACCAAATACTGGCTGTTATCAGTTTTTCTGTTAAAAACCTCACGTTTTTTCCCCAGAGAGATATGAACAGATAACACATCGGTTTTCATCAAACGCAATAAAGTTTTGATGTTCATGCTGTTACGGACGAATCCAAGGAACGACGAACGTAAAATTATATTAATGCTATGAACAGCAAACGTTTTCGCGGCGTGACTTGATTTCTGCACGAAAATCACGTAAATTTGGTCCTAAAACTCGCGTTTAATATCTGCCGGATTACACGCTACCATATTAATACGGATACGAGTAGGCGAGCTCTAAATTCGCTGGATCGATCGCTCGGAGAGATTCAAGCTCGTAACGAGTACGGATTGTTTATAACGTTGTTTATCGGCCAGCCTTGTCGGTCGCATTGCAGCTTTTCTCCTCCAATAAATTTTACGCATTGGCTGCCATCTGACAAGCAATTAACGTAAACGCGAGCCCGCTTCTCTGTTAACGAGATAATATTTGGTCTGCAATGTGTTTTTGGTAACCTAGCAATTGATCATTGAATTTCTATTCGGAGTATTTCATCATATTAAATTACACAGAATTTAAATTTCAAGGCCTTGTACACCTTATATACCTCTTGGATATTTTATACTGAAGTTACTTTAATATTCCTCGAAAACATTTGATGCGATGAAACAGAGCAAACAGTGAACCGAAACGTAATTCTGTTTTATAACATCGCTCTGTTTAAGTCGACGTTTGATAAATGCAAGACAGAATTTGAAATTGTTAGTTCTTGCAAAGTTCTATATCAAGACGAAGTGTCAGTCAGGGTGCTACTATTTATCTAGGGTAAATATTTTTGGAATAAGTAAAAGTGCTTAGCGTTTCGTAAAATCGAAAATATTTACCGGTAATACCATTCTCAAACAACGCTGTTTACACTGCGTGCAAATTTTCCCGGCCAATAACAAGCGTGCATTTATGCAGAGTAACACGCTGGCATAATATTTAAATTAGAGCGGGCTTGTTTGCCGACAGAGAAGAGTTGCTGCCTGTGAAACGACAGCGAAGGTGTGGGAAACAAGGGATCGCGTGCCTCTTCAAAGCTTAACGTTTTCAATTGTTTACCGCGTGCCCTCCCCTTAACCGATTCCCCAACTAACGACCGGTCTTTCGAACAAATAACAATGTTTTCGTTTCGAATTTCGAGCAAAGAGAAAAAACGATCGAATAATTTATTGGTCGGTTTTGATGATCAAAATGGACCGGCCGACTGGCCGATGTTACATTTTGTATGCGAGTGAATATCGTAGCCGTTCTTCCCAAGGGACACGGTGTCCTGATAAAAAGGCGATGCAGGGCACCACTGACGTTTCCGGTCTCTGGCGATTACAATTTTATTGCCGACGTGAAGCATCGATTCACTCTATTCGGACATGAACGATGAATTATCAATTTTCCTGTCGCTGACGTCGATTACGATCGTGTCCCACTTTCCGTCCCTTTTTCCTACGTTTTCATCTTTTATTAATTACAACTTTGACCGTCGAGCTTGTAGTCATTTGCAAACTTTTGCTATTCGTTTCGTGAAAATATTGGTAATGGGAAACGGACTGCTTCTAAATTAATGTAGAGTAATTACTGGTATTATTAATTTCAGTGCTTACTATTATTATTATTAACGTTGTGATCGTGTGTTAATTACTACGACGTGTAGGATTATCACGCGTTATATTACTGTTAGTGGGATTATCGCGCGGTGGATTACCACACGTTGCAGTATTACGCGTTAGATATCTACACGTTCTATAACTACGCGTTGAACCGAATTACCACGTTTCGAATTACCACGCGTTAGACTACTACGTGTCGAATTACCACGCGTTGAACTACTATGCGTCGAATTACCACGTATCGAATTACCGCGTATCGAATTACCACGTATCGAATTACCACGTGTCGAATTACCACACGTTGCGCTACTACGCATCGAATTACCACGCGTTGAGTCACTACAAAGTGAATCACCACTCGTTAAATCACCACTAACTGAATCACCACGCATTGCAGTATCACGCATTAGATCCCTACACGTTCTATCCCTACACACTGAATGACTACGCGTTGAAATATCGCACATTAAGTCACCATTTACTTATGAAACATCAGATTGAACTCTGAAGTGTCCAGTGAAGATAACATCTGTGCAATGATGCACCCTATCAAATCACCCGTTTCACCTCTCCTTACTTAATGCAAAGTGTTCCTTCGTGGTTACTGAAAAATGGACTGCCAGTGGAATGGAATTAATCCTGTGAATCGATAACGAACCGGACGAGTTTTTCATTGAAAAGGGAGAAGGGATTGGAGGATGCACCCGTGGTTTTTCCGCGTTTAACGGACTTGCCTGGCTCTTATCGAGGGAACTTTTTTTCGCGTTGCACGATCGCGCGAACCTACAAATTCCGCGAGCAACGTAATAACCGGCCTTAATAACTCGGCAAATAATCTTCTTTCCCGAACTTCCGGAAGGCTGGAAACACCAGGGATATACAGAGCGATTATAAGAACTGGGCCGAGGCTTTCTAGGACAATACGCATCTGCAGCTTTTATACTTTAAAGCGGTAAGCCGATTCTTCTAATTATTCCGGGCCGTCGAATGGTGAATGAATTATGAAACATATTTAATCCTTTGTATGGATATCATCCACTATAACAAGCGTTTAAATACTCAGACCTTATTAAAACCAAATGCTGCATTTCATTGTCAACAAATGACTCAGACTTATAAAATCATTTAATTAATTAAGTGTTCGGACCATTGCTCAGATCATACAACTGTGCTTTGGTATTATAATTAGGTACTCAGTCTTTTTAAACGAATGTTTTGCATAAGAGACATAAATATCGCCTAAAAGAGTTGCGTAATATTTCGAGTGTTTTCAATTACAGCTAATTGCTAATTTCAATTTCTACAATCGCGATGGGACACGTAAACGAATCTCTCGAGCCACTCGTAATTTGCTCGTAGATCATCGAGATGCGCGCCACGGAATAAATTGTTTTGATATTTTTTAATTCGCGGAAAATAATGGCCGGTCAGATTAGGACTGAAATACGACGTCGCGACCGTTGTTTCTGTAATGAGGAAGCGTGCAGCGTGAGCACGGTTTCGCGGAAGCTCACGTAGCCACTTTGCGATCCGTTTAAACTTTCTCGCAGCTTTATACACTTTTTCATTATTATAGGAGCTTTGTCCATTGCCCAATTCCGCTGTCTGATTATACTTTCGAAGCGGAAAAGAATTCTACCGATTTCTATTTATAAATGAAGCTCACAAATCTTTATTCTGTTTTCATCTAAAACAGTTCCATTCATTGCTGATTTGAATTTAGAATAAAAATGTCAAATACTAAAATTTGGAAAATATTTCTGACTGAAAGCTGAACGTAACACAGAAAATTATTCAGATTCTGAATAATTTGAAACGAAGCAATACTCGAATTCCTGTTATCTATTTTGACAGGTTTCAAGCAATTGTGAATCGCGATAAATCTCTTGTATTCATGAGGTACATAATTTCCCATTTCTGTTACGAAATTCCGTAATATCCATCAACAATCAATGATTACATTATTCAGCACTTCATGAACTTTGTATTATTTACTGCAAACGGCGTCAATCAAATTTGTAATAACAATCAAGCAAATACATGAACGAACAGTGATTACATAACTGTAGGAACAAGGATCGTACAGCCGCGAATTTGCCAATTTAAAATCGATAACAGTAACAGGTTTCATTGAAAATGTAGCGCATTTGTAGATTATTGAATTCGCGATACGTCGAAAATGGGCTGGTCAGCTTCGTAACGATTTTCCGCGATCGAACGTCGTTCAATTTTCCTCCCGGTTCACAGAGAAGTTTCGAAACGAAATTACAGGAAGTACGATGTTTTAATAAACTCGACAATTTTCGCCGCGCGGAACGTTGAAAAGGTACGGAACAGTTATCGGAGAAATTTGAAAATTTATTTTATACATGGATCATAAAGACCGAACGAACGCGCATGCCACGTGTTCTTTCACCCGCGCTGTTTATTTTTCTCTCATTTTCGAAAGCGAGAATTAATTTGGTCGCGGCATACATTTCTCTTCGTAAAAAGGGAACTGATAAACGAGAGCTTTTGTTTGCAATGATGTGTGCGATACGTGACAAAGGACCGAAAATATTTTCTGTGATGGAACAGGCTCCGATGAAAATGAGAGGCGGAAAAAAGGACGCAACAAAAATTCCGACGAGAATGTTTTGTGGAAATATTGCCCCATCTTCAAACAAATTTCGTGGAAATACGAATTGCCTTGTTCAAAATTCGTTATTGGAAGATTTATTTAATTTGCAGCAATGTTCGTTAGGAGTCACGTCAAGCTTTTGTTGATTTCATGAAATAGAGGGTATTTACTGCAATGCAATATACGGAGATTTTAATTTGCAATTATTGTTAAAATTTTCAATATAAAAATTTATATGGACCATGTATAATTTACTATAACACTATTTTTTAACGTAGTTATTTCCATTAGACCTCAAACTTTAGATTAAAATGCCATAAGTGTTCTGATATTTCTCTATCACGAAATTACGTCAGAATTTGCATACTTTGAAATTGCCTATTTCACTGCAGAATTGTTTACCACAATTGACCATCGACTTTCATGCAGTCATTTTCAGCAAACTTTTATGAAAATCGTGCTAAGTTATTTATATTTTAAAACCGATCGTTTGATAATCACAAGCCATGCTGTTTGCATGTGGCAACCAGCCATTTTGTTTTATGAATACTGATGAAATATTTACGTACTCATTTTCATAAAACATTAAGCTTTAAATTGTTATGTATGCAGTACTCTTTTACGGATAATGTAAAACTTCTTACATTTCTAATATTTATATGATGTAAAAGTTCAATATTTGTTGTAATATGATAGGTACTGTTTGTATCTTCTATGTCTTGTCATAATAGTTGTGTATTGGGACGTTATTTTAACGGAGAATGACAGTGAAAGAAAGATATCTGTGCAATAAGAAGAATTTCTGCTGATGTCCCGCGAAGATCGTGCAAGGACACCGTCTCCTGTTCATTCAACGAGACACAATGACAGTGGATCCTCTGGAATCTTAGAACAAAGTTCCTTAGCCCAGGTCTATTGTCAATTCCCCGCTGAATACCGGGGCTTAGAGTTTCGAGGTTTGCGTGGACGGTGTTCCTGGGATTTCGTCACGTCGATTCGCGATCGCCGGTGAATTTAAGCCGCGAACACAATGCGCGGTGAGTCCCGTCACCTAGAAAGTTGGGAACGTGGCCAGCCACCCTTCAACGTTCTTTCACGCGGACGAAACGGTCCTCTGACGTTTAATTCCTTGCCTCGCGATTTAATTCGACGAAATTCGACCTTCCGTTCAATTCGACTCGATCGACTGGAAGCTGACTTCCAATAGGCTGTGGAAAATAACTCGCAAGTTTCATATTTTTATACTTTGTTTGTAGATCTTCACATTTCCCAATTTTCTTCAGCTAGGTAGGTTATAGACTTGTGCTAACACGTGGACCATTAGGTACACATGTGACCGACATTGTAAATTCAGTTAATTAGAAAAAAAATTTAAGGGATCTTGAGACATACAATAAGAGATTAAAAGATGAAATGGAAAGAATCCTTGTTAATGATCTGTATTGAGGAGTGTCTGACCATGAACGTCTGTTTTCACTGTGGTCATATGAAGACAGTGGCTTCTTTAAAGATTCATATCCAATATATTACAAAAAAGTGTGCTTTGTAAAGGATTATTTTTGGAGCCCATCATGTAAAATTTAAATGTCGCCTAGATTATGTACTCCAGCTAATTCGTTAGCTTGGACTAGCGTCCATAAAGATCGCGGGCGTTAAGACCTAATCACGAGACGGAAATAGTAAACTTAATCCGCGATTTGGAAAGGATGAAATTTCATCAGGAGAACTTTTGTTGATACTTCAGCTAAGCTGAATTATACTTGAGGAGCGATTAAACTCGAACGCTAACGCAAGAACGGGAATATAAACTTCCGAGCGCGTGATTTTATGTAGCGCGCCGTAGGAGCTTTCCAGAGGGTCGAAACTCGTCGGGAATATTCCGTGATCCCTTGCAAGACCGATCCTACGATTAAATGCAGCCGTTCCAACGGATACGGGACACGGTTTGTCCGGGAACCTTCGAATGGTGGAAATTTAGGGCGCAAACATCGGCGCGGCAGCAGTGCAAGTACAACCGACGGTCAACCGGTTTAAGTTTCGAATTTATGGAGTTACCGTGCAGTCGTTAGATTTTCCCGCGGGTATCTATTGATTCCGAAGACACACGAACACGGCAAAGGAACTTGGCAACGGGATCCTGCAACGACCTTTTGTGGATCTTGCCGTTTCGAACACCGTTTGACTTATCGTTGCGATACACCCAGGAGCCTATGTAGCCCGTAACGGGACTTCGAATAATTTCTGGAATTACCATTGAAACCGTTTACGTTCCGTGTTCATGTGTACCCAGCAAATAAACCATCGCGTTGAAACAACGACCTGCCTGCAGCTGCAAAACGATTAAGGTTCTTTGTATCGACGCGTCCGTTTTCCGTGTATTTATGCAATTTTTAATTAATAGCCATTTCTGTACTTTACAAAATTTTGTGGGTTATTCGAATGTGGTTTGCTCTATATTAATTATTTTAAGGGAATGTCCAAATAATATTGGTGTGACGTTGGTCCGATGTTGGTCTGACCACATACGGTGCTATACTACTTGCATGTACACACTAGGCTTCTTTCAATGTATCTTGTATTTTATATGCAATTGTTACGGATCGATTGAACAATTTCAAGTCTTATGAAGAGTGCAGATTCATTATGATGACGACTTAAAATTTTTTTGTTTTGAACAATTACAAATCTAGTCTTCTTCAATGACTAATTCTAAGCTGTAAGTTGATTCATTGTACAATATGTGGTATTTTATAATATTTTTCTGTTATCAAATATTAAGACTGACGCGTTGAAATTTATCATTGTTTGTTAGGTAACGAATGAATTATTAACTTGCAACAAAAAATTTCCAGTCTCCGAAATTGCTTCACAAAGTTCTCTCGGTGTCGTTGAATAACGCATTACATCATTTCCTTGATTCGTACTTTCAGCAACGTTGAATCTCGACCATTTTTCCGTCGTTTCTCGCTGGCACAACGGTTATCCGGGAATTTGAAAGTCCAAAGCGGGAGTATTTTTTTTTGTTCGCGTCGATTCATAATAATTTCAGCGCAATCAGAAACGTTGACCTGAAAAGGGTCAACCTTCGGCTAACGTATAGCGAAGCGACACGCTATGTATTCGTAACGTAAACGTGCTGGAAATTAGCCGGAATATCGCGCTCGCTTTTGTAAAGAACTATTTCAACGAGATACGACCTTGTTCTAACGATAGAATTTTATGCGAAAGATAAACGAGAACGATACGAATACGATAACGCGAAATGTCGTTAGCGTAACACGGCATTAACATGCGAAATAGTGCAAGCATAAAATGGTACCGGTATTAAATATGCCCGAGCAATATCGGTACGCAGAATATTCACAAGCGTAATGTAGCATTCGTACAAATTACTGTCGGCGCGTTTTAATCATCGACGAGTGAAAAGTTGCATGATTTATGACTCGCTGTTTTTTCATCATCCCCAATTGATACACGTCCATCTTTAATACAAAAACTGACGCATACTTTACATTTTATTCCATCCACAATGGTGGAGTGAATATTGTATGACAAACTGGTTCCATAGGAATGCGTTTTCAAAAAATAAAATGATCGTTGAAAGATGCGGTATATTATCTAAAGTCTACGCTGTATTGAACGCCGATCAAGTTTGAATAACACTGAAAATTCCTGTAATGTTGGTAAGAGATAAGGACGGATATTAAGCGAATTTATGGATTATGGACCGATTAACCGCAATTAGATACGCGACTAAAAACGTTCGACTATCTCGTTGCAGCCGATCGACGTGTCTTATCTTGCCCCCGTACTCTACCAGCCAGATAAGAAAGTTTTCTGAAAAACTGCGGAACTTAGTTTTTCCGTGGCTACGGGCCTGTAGCGAACCCCCTCGAACGAAGTTTCTCAGAAATGGCGTCGAATCCGCCGCGGGCTCAGAACTTTTTTGTATTTAAACACTGGAGGTGGAAATGCAAACGAAACGACGCTCCTTTGCACTCTTCTAGAGTCGCTTTGCAAGTAGTAAAGTAAATGGCCCCATTATCGGGTGTATCGG
This sequence comes from Megachile willughbiella, assembly GCA_945859595.2. Lineage (NCBI taxonomy): Eukaryota > Metazoa > Arthropoda > Insecta > Hymenoptera > Megachilidae > Megachile > Megachile willughbiella. The sequence continues at coordinate 11,149,711 of OX243807.1, forward strand.
AATGTCATCGTTTAAAAGCTGTTCATTTTTATTACCGCATTTGTACAAGATTTTGATCATCCAGTTTAAATAAATATCTCTTCAACAAACTATGTAAGAGAGTTCGTGAAAATCGGTTTTACATTATCAAAGACATAATTTTATTAAATTCTGTCGAAGAAATTGAACCCACTTTGAAGTAAATTTTTGAGCTTGTGAAGATACTTTTTAGAATAAGTGAAATATCGTTATAAAATCTTGAGAACGAATGAATGGAGCGCGATGAAAGGGGTGGGACACGTGAAAAATTGGTACTGGTGTTCTGCATTTCCGGCAGCCCCGTCGACGAGGATTTATTTCGTTTCAAAAAGCTTCTTTCACCGATGGCCGAGAAACGAATGGCGATACGACGAGACTCAAGTTCGCTGTTTCCGGTTAACAAAAAGGCAGAGAGAACGTGAAAGGGAAGGGTGAATGCAGTGGAAACAGCACGCATCTATTCCTCCCTTTAAATCACTTTCGGTGGATTGCTTATAATTCCGCGGGCGATAAATTCCGGCTCGCTGACGGTTTAGTTAACGAGAAAACGAACTCGCGAGTGGAACTCGCCGCAGAATTAATAACAGATTGCAGCTTTTCACTTTGCTTTCTTTATCTCCTTCCGTTTGTTCCTGCTTTCTTTTGTGGCACTGTTAAATCACGCTGAAGTCGATGTTTACCGCATGTTATCGATATTGATATTGTTCTCAAAGGATTCTTAATGCTCGTTCAAGTAGTATTTCAATAATTTTGTACCTTCAAGTTAAGTTGTGGTATAAGAACTCCCACGGTTGCGTATCACCAACTCCATCAGCAAAATTCCAAATCGCGTTTCTTTTCACCGCTAATGCTCTCGCCAATTTTTGGCGACAAGAGAAATGTCATCAGACCGCCTGGGCGTAAAATTTCGTGGAATTATTCTTTCTCTACCGTCCTCAGCGATAAATCATTCTCAGTCGCGGTCGTCAGCTGCGTGTCAGTCCACCGTCTGAGAGATCGTCCTCTATGTTTTTCCCGCTCGAAACTCCTTGATGAATTTCACGCGATCGTTTTCTCTGTCTCGCGGCGGTCGCTTCGTAAACCACCGTTATCGAGAATCGTGATATACAGGCGGGGGTGGATAGACGGAAGGGACGGTGATCGTAAAACACGTGGAATTTTTGGTCGCGTTTCAGATACGTACAAAAACGCTTTGATAAAGCGACATACGGATTTGAGTCGCGTTGGAAATTAACTGCTTCCGGGACAGCGAGGAAAAAATATTTTCAAGCTTTCCCCCCTCTCCGCCGGTTAATTTATTCGAATTCAAAGCGAAACAACGATGCTTCCAACGTTTCTGTCGGCGCAAAAAATCGATGCGTGTAAGTGGAATACCAGAGTTCTTTTGGGAGGGACACTTTTAATTTACTGAATCCTTAACGCGAGAGGCGTATCCCATTCGGATGGAAAGGTAATTATATAAATATTCCCAGAATAATCTGCGCATCGATCAACAGCTCCGAGTCGGTGCTCGTGACATCGACGTCAGTATCCATAATTAATTTCGTTGGCTAATCGATAAGCAGGTAATTAAAATATATACAGGTCGAACGTTCGATGTTTGATTGCATATCATTTTGCACTTGACGTCACAGCAGAAAAACGAGATTGGTGTTAATGACCATAGTCTTGAAGAACTTAACGTTCAATATATTCATAAATCTATAAGTTAATCAATTCTCAATTCTTTAAGTGTCTTCAAATTTTGTTCTTGTCCTCAAGCTTTAAAATTCCTAAATTCCCAAATTTCAAATTACTGACTTCTCAAACTCTCACGCTCCTTTTCTGAATCTCTAAACTCTCATGTTTCGAAATGACCAAATCAAACTTTCAAGCTCCTAAATCTTCAGCTCCCAAGTTAGCAAATTCTCAAATTGGCCAAATCCCAAAATCCCTATATCCTCACACGATAACGACCCTTATCCCTCCATTTCCCCTAGCGCTCATCTCGCCACACGCGACACATATCACCATAAAGTACCACCGTAACTTTCGTGCAATCGAACCAAATATCAAACCAGAATCAATCCACACCCGTTTTCTCGTCAAAAGTATCGAAGCTGCCTTCGCCAGCTGTGGACGAAGGAGCGTGATCCAGGGGAAATAGAGCTCGGTGCACTTCGCGAGCTGCAAAATCCTCTTTTCCTTAACGTCACGGATCCGTTATTCCTCGAAGCTTGAACTTCCTTCGAGGTAGCTTCATAGCAGGGCACGTATCTTCCTCGGGGAACCGCGTTCGAGACGAGCCTCGGGAATTGTCAGCTTTAGTGGTTCTCCTCGATGGTATATACACGCAGGCATACAGACGTTGGTGTTGTTCGCCATTGGGAAACCGGTGCTCGAACGAATCGTAAAACCTTCAGCAACGTAGCGACGCCGTAGAATGTTCGCTGGCATCCATGTTCCCGTTTATGTCGCGACGTATCTCGAATCCGTGGACCGGCCGCGATTCGAGGATTTCATTTTGGGATTCCTATCGCGACACGATCCACGGAAAATCTACGTGATGCCGATCATTCGACGGGTATATCGGGTTATCCGGTTGGCTGCCGGCATGGCCGGCCGACGCGCGTCAAATCCTTGCGCGTAATTACCGGCGGGAATTCGGCAACGAAACCTCGCCGGTAGCGAAGACTGTTGCGTAGCCCGGATTTCTGGGATGGCTACACCCCGACACTGCCCCTTCAGACAAATTTTTCGCATCCTGATGCAATTAGGGTGAACGAGGACATAGCTGTACCCCTATTCGGCCTCTGTTTCATTAGTAGCTTATGATACATCGAACTCTGGGTGTGCATAAATTATACCTTTCGAACTTATGGATTACATGATTCATATTTGCTCCGCGGATTTCCATGAATTATAAATTCACGAACATCCACTGAAGCTATCTTTACGAACAGTTATAATTAATATATTTGAAAAATACAGCTACATAGTCAAATGATGACTCGAAGTACGACATACAATAAAGCCTTGACAGCAGCGTACAATGTCGGTCAAACGTCGTGTGGATGAAAGAACGTTGATAAAAATATCCCATCCCGTGAACCCATTCGAAGTGGCACACGGACAATTCGAAGTGTACAGATCGATGAAAAAAAAATGACTGTGCAAGAGAAGTGGTAGTCGAGTAACGAAAAATGGCGGAATGTCTCGAAGGTAAGGCGATCGCCTGGCAAAAATATACGAGCGGCTGGAAAAAGGGATTGACCGCATAAATTTCCCCGGACAGGGCCAGGTCGCTTTACGCATTTACGACGGGCATAAAAGAATACGGATATTATAAATGAAACATCCCGGCTGCACGGAGAGTGGCAGGACGCGAGGGAAATAAGGCGGCCGCCTGTTACGTGAAATTTTCAACGGACACGATACCGCCGGCCGCGTTTGTTAACTGTTTATGTTCGTTTCCACGGCGCTGGGAAATTCACCGGTTGCCTCGCGTACACGTCGGAGAATTTCGTTCGATGCTAATGCATCAGCTCGTTCTGGCAGTTTAACCGAGGCATCGTTTTCTGGTGAATTATTGCGTTCCTGGGTTCCTTTCTTCTGGACTCGGAAAACGCTCGGTTGAGCCGGCGAGATTAGCGAACGAGCAATTTTTCGGTGGAGAGAATTCGTTGAGGACGGATAATACGTTGTCACTGTCGGCAAGATTCTATCTGATGAATTATTTTGAGCAATATGTCGACATTTATTTCGCGGAATGAACGCGTAGCTATCTACACTTAGCTCTACGACGTGTAGAATTACGACACGTGGAGTTACAGCGCGAGGAATTACGACACGTGGAGCTACAGTGCGTGAAATTACAACACGTAGAGTTACGACGCGAGAAATTGTAACGCGTGGAATCTTAGCGTGTGGAATTACGACACGTGTAGTCACAGCGCAAGAAATTATAACGCGTGGAATTGCAACGCAAGGAATTACGACACGTAGAGTTACAACGCGCAGAATTACAGCACGAGAAATTACGACGCGTGGAGTTACAACGCAAGAAATTACAACGCGTGGAATTACAGCACGAGTCCTACGACACGCAGAATCACATTTCAAAGAATTACAACGCATGGTATCGTAAAACATGGAATTACATACGAAGTTGTAAAGCATGGACTTAAAACACGTGAAATTATGATACATGGGACAATAAATGGAATTACGGCAGTAAAATTAAACTTGGATTATAAATTTAAAAAAGTAATCCTATTTTGATTATAGTCGCAACACATCGCTTAACAAAAATCCAATTTTTCACCAGCACCCAGTGAAATTTTGAAAACACAGACAAAAGGCAAACAGTGAAAAATGTGTACAAAGGGATGCAAAGCGTTTGAAAGAAGTCCGTTAATCCGCATGTCAGGTACAATAAACACGCTCACGGTTTAAAAGGCTCATCCCCGGCGATTGAACCTCCGATGATAATCGATTTCTGATAATAACACCGTATACGAATACGCGTAGATTTTAATTATTCATCGATGACGGTCGCACGAATGCCGCTCGAAATAACAAGGTTATTAATAACATTCCTGGCTGGTTTGAATAGTAGGCTCTCGAGCGGATGCTTGGTGACAAATGCCGCTCGTATCGACGACTTTTAATGATTTATATGACTTTAGAGCTGAAATATGCACACGACCATTTCTTCTGGGCAAAATTTCATCGACTCTTTGCTGCCCAGAAAATTATCCTCGTGTCAATAAACGAAACTTATAATACTCAAGTTTTTGATGACCTAGTACATGTAAAATACATTCTGAATCCTTGATGAAGTTTACCACTCGAAATGACAAGGTGTACTAATTAAAATTCAGGTTGTGAGATGTTGAATAATATCGTTGCATTCTCATCACTATGAGTGTGAAACTGGGATTTAGATAATTTAGTTCACATTGTCCAGGATGCTTTGCATATTCCGGCAAAGGAAACTCCATGTGACTCACATAATTTCAGGCATAGCAAGCTACAGCGAGAGAGAAATATTCTTACGGGCGTTCTAACTTCGCAATTTAACACCTCCGAGGAATTCGGCATGCAATTACGTGGACTACAAAATGCGACAATCTTTATCGACCAATCTCGTCTCGAATAAAATGACTTCAAGGCCAACACATCCCATCGTTGCTAAGTCGAATCACGCGAACAATCAAGAACGTAAAACTTGGAACGCAAGTCGATATCTCTACTTAGGTTTGCAAACAGGCCGATGTCACGCTCCGCTCGTAAACGCTCGGTCACGTCATTCTCCAGCGGGTTTTTACGAGCGTCCAGGCGTTACAAGTCTTCGTTCGAGTTTCAGCCGTAAAGACGTAGCTGAAGAACTCGGTCTCTCGTGGTCCGCGGCCATGTGCGCCAGCCTTGAAGTTCATCTTTTCAGGCCGACTGCCGAAGCGGCCGTAATTCGAGTTAATGGCCGTCGACGGAGAAAACCAACCCCATCGCTGATCTCCGCTTGAAATATCACCCTTGCTCCTCGTCCCGTCTCCCTTATCCACTGGCAGCGGGATAGGGAGCTGATTAATCGCCTTTTCGACGAAACTTAGGCGAAATCAATGGGGCACACGCGAATCCGAAGAGTTTGACGGTCGTTTACCTTCGAAATAAAAGAACCGGGGGTGGAGGCGACGATCGGACGGCCAGAAGGTTTACGAGCTGAACGTGGATTTTCGGGAATTCTCAACATTTAGATGATACGAACTTGTAACTTCGGATCGTATAACGTAGGGTCGAAACGAGGGGAGAATCTTTTGATAAATTCAGCTTGGAATACCTCTCTGCCACTAACGTGTACTTTAGGAATTTTTAAGTTAACAAAGCGCAAATGTAGTGAAAAAAAGAGAACGTTTATAACATTTATAACTCTGCCACATCAAGTTCAGATAATTGCTTTTACAAACTTTTCTCCGAGCGTCGGTCAATAACGGTTCATCGAGAAAAGTGATATGATTTAGTCGAACACGACATCAAAGTTTTATCGAGTGGCGAAGAGAAAAAGGAAGAATTTTTAAATAACTCTGTGAAGGGTCACATCCGAGGCATTTAATTGAAGTCCGAGAAGCGTCTCGATATCTCATTACAGGATGTTTCCTTTTTCCTCTGTTAAAAGGAGAACTAATTGCAAACGTTTATAAGGTGTCAAAGACACGCTTTCACGATGCCTTCGTGGCAGAACGAGATGTTCATCGTTTTAATTCGCTGGGCTCTTTATCACCCGAACAATTCGCATGAAATCGATGAGCGGAAGAATGCTGTCTACGCATATATACCTGGATTTCCGGATCGAACAGCGTTAAATGGACTTTGCGAAACTCGCCTAAGCCGTTTTGTATCAGTGCAATGGCGAGATTAATACTTGTACAAACACTGTTCACCCGAAGTTCTGAATCTCCAAAATTCTGAAGCCTCGCATCTACAATAGTGAGGTTCTCGGATTCAAAAATTCGAAACCATTTTCTAAAATGTCAAAATTCGTTTTCAAATCAAAGTTTTCAGTGGACATCTTTTGGCAACAAGTACATTTACACGCAAATTGTCTTACGGTCAATTTTACGGATCCTTTGTACCTCGTTTACAACGAAATCGTTGCGAAACAAGCACCTTTTGGTCAACGCTCGCAGGTTTACGCCGCGTCGAAATTTATCACTCGGCCTGTCGTTTCTCGCGGACATTCCCTTTGGCCTGGGTACCCCGTAATTGCGACATTTTTCCTCTCGCAGTCGGTACTAATTAGCGTCGCGACGCCACTCTCCCGCTAGTTTTAGGCGCCGTTTAACTCACCCTCCGCCACGGCGATTACCGCCAAGCATGCCGTTTTGTTGGGGCTCTCGAGTGCCTTCTTCGTATGAAACCCCTGGACTTCCGCCTTTCACTGCAGCTCGTTCATACGACTAGGACCATATGTGCATATTCTAAAAACTTTTTTGCCCATTATATGCGATTTTACTCGCCGTGAAGATGTCTTCTCCTCTATTGATAGCTTGGGACATTGGGACTTTACGAGTTTAGAGCTCTTGCACATTAGAACTTTTTTGCAAACTTTTAGAAATTTAATATATTTATATACTACGTGGTATTTCATTGTTCAGTGTCCTTTGTGGGACACCTAAGTCACTTCTCATAAAACAGTGTTTTACTCTGTACTTGTTCTCGAAGAGTTTGTAAGGTGCGTCAGTCAGAATCATAGCTACAATACCAAAACAGACAAAGAAAGTTGAAATATTATGTCAGTTCTGACCTTTGCACGGTTAGTTTTTGATCATGCAGATTACAACTGAACCTGAACATCAGATTGAAGTGTATTAAAAATTGATCACAGATGAAGAGTGCGTCAGACTCGTCAAAATGTAAGGGGTTACAGTTATTAAAATTGTCTTGCTATCAAAACAGAATTGGGAGAAATAGTTTTGAAGTAAAAGAATCTATTATCCACTTGTCGCCGCCAATTCACGTGCTACTTGCATTCGAATTATCTCGGCCGTTCACGCAGCCCGTTATTCATCTTCACGTCCACGCGATTCAGACCCCGCTACAATTCCCTTCGTCGACTTCCGTTTCCTTCTGCCGACCGAAGAAAATATCGGCTAACAATTCAGCCGTCACGATCGAGGATTCCAAAGAAAATCGCGGAGAGTCCGTTCACGGGGATAATTTGAACCGCCGATCGATATAACTGTCGCGTTAACTCGGTACAAATTATCGAGAAATACGTGTAACGGTAATGTGGAGAGGGAAGAGGGCATCCCTTGAGGGTAATTTGAATTCAAAGGACGGCGCAATTAAGAAAACCGCTCGAACGAAGCAACGCTCTGGCACCGACTCTTCTATTTCCATTCTTACGTAATTTACGTGAACCATGGAACGGCTTATCTTGGTCACGAGATAAAGGAGATATAAAACGAAATTATTGTTGGAAATGAAGCAGAAATACGAGTGGAGTTTGCTAATGCAAGAATCGAACGGCTGCTAGGGTCCTCCGGGTTAATCGAACAACTTTTCCAACATTTTTCCTGGATTCATAAGTATTCGGACATTATCATTTTTCGTGAGTACTAGTTCAGGAAAATTGGAATTCTTAAGACGAGACCAGATGGACACTGCTGTAATATTCGAGAATTTCAAAATGTTATTCCTCATTACTTCACATTTAGCGTAATCATCCCATACTATTCATATGATATCTCGAAAATGGATACTCCTACGAAAGAAAGCTATAGAACCTTTTTTGTAGATAATTTCGTCTACTACAAATGCTGTAATAAGTATGTATGTCGTAGAATTAATAGTTAATGAGATATTGCTATATGAGTTACAATGGAATTCTTGCAATTTGAGGCAAAATCGGCGAACATCGCGAAATCATCAAACAGAAAGCTAAAGAGATTGAACACGTCGTTTGTATACCGATTTCCGGCTGCGAGGAGAACATATACAGCCGTCCCGCATAATTATACAGCTTGATAACGTTTTATCACTAATTACCAACTGGCGGCCGAGAAATTCGCGATAATTGCGCGCTCAAACAATTCGAAGTATGCGTGCACGCGCAAATTAGATGACACAGAACGTCAATTTATTCCCTAATACACCGGGCCCGTTATGCAATTACACGAAATTGATGATAATACCCGGTGTTTCGGGGGTGTTGCGTTCGCGCTCGACAACTTCCCGTTAACTTTGATCGTTAATTATGAACGCTTGTTCTCGACTAGAAAAGTTTCTATCGTCGTGCCTTGAATCCCGATCGCCAACCCGGCCTGAAATCGAGTCTACGAGAGAGACCGAATTAGAGAAAACGGAGAAGGATCCAAAGTTTATAACTCGATGGACAGGAAGTTATTGAATCACTTGTTCATTGCGTCTTTTGATGCACAATTTTTCTTCTCTGTGATTGGGGAATTTTTTGCAATCACTATGCGCTTAGAATAGATTTTGGTTAGTAAAGGGGAGGAATCTAACGTGTGGGTATGTCATGGGTAGATATAATAACACAATACTTGATAGTTCCATGGATGGTAGTCCAACACGTAATTCAACACGTAGTAGTCCAACGCGTAAGAATTCAGCGCGTAGAGATCCAATGCGTGGTAGTTCGATGCGTGGGAATACAACACTTGACAGTTCGACGCGTGGGAACTTGACACGTGGTAATTCGATACGTGGTAATTCGACGTGTAGTAGTCCAACGCGTGGTAATTCGATACGTAGTAGTCCAACGCGTGGTAATTCGATACGTGGTAATTCGACGCGTAGTAGACCCACGCGTGGTAATTCGACACGTAGTAGTTCAACGCGTGGTAATTCAATACGTTGTAACCTGATAGTAATCGAATGCGTGGTGATTCACCGCGTGGTAATGCAACGCGTGGTATTCCAGCATGCATTTATCTACCGCGTGGTAATCCAACGCAGTGAATTCCCATCCCAATGTAGCCATAACAAAGGCACTTATCTTGAATCATAAGCGATTAAACCGTATCCGGTCCGTTCAATAACCCCTCGACAGCCTAACAACGATATCTAAGTTGAAAATATAGGAGCAGACACCTATAGAGGGTTCTAGGTTGAACAATAAAGTCCTATTATTCGGCTGGCTATTCGCCGTGCGTGTGGTCGGTGGTTTGTGTTCAACCTCGATTGGCCCGGAGCCAAAAGATTTTTGATATTTTTTGGCAACAGCTCGTACTGCATATAACCGGCTAAAATGTTTCTCCGCTACTCCATTCCTCCCCCTGTTGTTTTTCCTCTCTGTCTCTGCCTCCTCGTTCCTTCCGGCTCGTTCGTTTCGTTCCCTTTTCCATTGGCCCTCACTGTTTCCTTCTTGCTTTTACTCCGCGTTTTTCGTTGGCCTTTTTTTCGAATCCCATGGAATTTTCTCCCGTGTACCGGCGTTTCTTTACACGGTCACAGAGACAAGCGAGCGTCCCTTGTTTGCGGTTTACAGCCACGTATAAATCTCGTGGAACATACGTGTTCCGTCGAGCAATTAATCGCGTCTCGTTAGGATTTAACTAATGCACGCTGCTGCCTTGTTTCGACTGCTTGTCGTTCTGAGTTACACAGCTTTTTCGTCTTCACAATTTGAAAATTACTTTGCTACCTTAATTTACACGCTATCACTAACGTTTTACTTAAATAACGAGGCTTATAATTTGCTATTCAATATGTTTTACGACATTTTGAAGAGGTAATTAAAATATAGCACTTGAGGAAATATTTCGTTAGGTGATATAAAAGGATAATCCTTAGAGTGTGGGACTTGAGATATACAGTTGAATATATCATTCCAAAAACTATGAACGTTGAGGTAAGGTAAATTGAACAATTGAAAATTTCCTTTCGATTCTCTCAGTCAAAATTTAATCGATGCTCCCATAGATCTTTCCTTTACTCTTAAATCTTTTTAACATCCGAAAGCCCTCCGACAGAAGAAAAGAACGGTTGTTTTCCTCCTCTTCAGAATCTCTCATCTGTAAATATTCCCGGTTTCATCCCCAACGCTTTCGCAACTTCCTCTTTTTTCCCCCCTCTCCTGATAAGGCCAACTGGGATTCTGGAAAGAACATCTCGTCGAATCCTTCCTTCTTAAAATCAGTCTGCAGCCCGTGACACAACAGGGGTTGAATTCACGGGAAGAAGGTATTGTATTCATGAGACGGAATCGTACTATGCGATAGGAATGGGGCGCGGTTCGAAATGTCCTGACGTTATTTCGTATGATCCGCGCACGATACTGGATACACATCAGACACGCGAGTTCCGGATGATAAATACCCGGAGTTCGAATGTCGATTTTTCAGTGGCCGCTAGGAAAATGTATGATTCGCATAAATGTTATCGAATGAAACGATACGTGTGCCTCGAACGTGATTTTCCTCGAAAATGAATATCTTTCGTTTCGATTATACAGCTCGAGCTTATTATATTTCTCCAACGAACGTTGATAAAATTAAATAAGTATCGAATTAAATTACCGGCTGCATTTCCGCGAGGATAAATCAGCAAATGATTCAGAAAGAAAATTAATAATGAGGATTAATAATAGGTGGCTAATGAGGATACGTGTTAATTACGTAATTAATGCAAATCCAAAAGAGCCAATCAACGAATAGTACGAATTTGTACACACGCCGATCGCGCTGCATAATCAGCATACCAGTGATTAAAGCTATGGACTAATACATTGCTCAATAATACAGTGCAACTGATAGTTGCGGACCAATTTAACTAATTAATTAACAATAGACCACTATTCCCTACGTGTTTTAAAATCTGGGTCTTATTATAAATAAAGCAGCTAATTTTGTTAATTTAGAAGTTCATCTCTGCTTAAAAGTTGAATACAGAACAAAATTTATCAGTAAGCTTAATTGTGCTGGAGGATCACGGAGGGCGAAAAATGTTTTCAAAGATGGAGACGTACATTTTCATCTTACCGTGTTCAGCATATTCGTCGACGCAAAAATCATCGATTTCGTAGCAGCACGGTGGGCGCAACGCGGCGGAAAGTTTTCTGGAGCACGTAGACGAGCGTCTCCGTGGTTGGATTACATCGGAATGCCTGTGTTTCGCGATGTTTTCTATATTTCTGCTACCTTCTCGCACGCTATGAAAAGGGAGAGATTGGAAATCCTTCGGTGCCTAGGGTATTGCGAATCTGAAAGCCGCAGAGAGGTCGTGCGACACGTGTCAAGAATACGCGGGAACAGCGCGACAGCGAGAAATAGACAAACCTTTTGTTCCTTTTTCGGATTTCCCTCCCCCTTTCGCCCCTCTACGTTTCCCGTTCGCTCGTAAACGCACAGAGACTGAAAAGTGTTTCGAATGAAAAGCTTCCTGCAGAATTTTTGATCGTTTCGTTCGTTGAGAACGTACCGAACGTGTGCATCGATTGTATATCGTACTCGATCGATTCGTCGAACTTTTCAATATTTTATCAGCGCAAAATATTAACAGAATCGTAAAATGTTAAATAGCATTCGCCCACGCGTTTAACTTTTATCGAAAACCATTTCTCGCGTGAAAAGCGACCTCGATGGATTTTCTGCTCCATTATGAAACGACCACCGGGAATACGAACACCTTGCCCAATTAATAGCGTCGAATAACGGATTAGTTTTAAATCGACGCCCTACGGAGACCTTTACGACAATTAAGGAGCACCATACGTTTGTCCCCTTGGAATACTTCAATTAAGTCCGCTCACAAAAGGGACTGAGGATTCTTTTGTGAACGCTGTTGTAAAAGACTCTCTTTTCAACCTTTCAGCTTGATAAGAATTCATGATGAAAATTTTTGCCAGGACACGTAGTAAGAGTACAAAATTGAAAATCCAGGCTGCTTGTGATTCACTATAGAAAAATTCATATCGAACCAGCTACGTGATTTACATAATTCAGGCTGCTGGGTATTCCATAGCGCAAAACTAATTTCGTTCTTTCTCGGTGGCACAAAAAATTGTTTGCGGACAGAAGCGAAACTTCTGGATTTATTATGGATAGGAATTTGGAAGCTGGAGACTTTGGAGATTCGCAAGTACGTATTTTGCAATCTAGGAATGTTAAAATTTGAGTGTTGACAAAATTGGAAGCTTGAGAATTTTAAGATGAGGAGGGACACTAATTTATGAACTTAGAGATCTGCAGTCGTTCCACACAGATTTCATTAACAACGTAAGAAGATTACGTCACAAATCAGCAAGCAAGTTCGCCAAAAGCCTGATCCATTAAGAATAAAAAATTGGTCTGTGGGTAGACTATCAGTTCGCCCTCGATCGACCTAATCCCTCCTTAGTCCCGGTTCGCGTTAAATACGTCGTCGTTTCCGTTAACTACACCATTCTTCTCCGAAACAGTTAAGAAAAGAAACTGTATCGATTCTGTTTCATTCGGTAGAAATCTCATGGTCGATTAATAATCGATTCGGCTATCAGCAGACTCGAAACGTGTAGCCTGCAAGAGGAAGAAACTCGCGTGATTGTACCGTCGCGTGCTAAACGGCTTCCAAGTTTCGCTTAATAAATTCCTGTGCTCGTCGCGTGGACGATGTTTTCACGAGAGGACGGGTAAAGTTCAAGCCGGGGAAATCACTTAGCGTTAGTATCGACATCGGGAAAAGGCTCTGAGCCGAGATTGAGAAAATACAGCCGCAGGCAGCGAGTCCGTAGCTGCCCTAAGCTGCTGCGGCTTTATACTCCTTTGCTCTGGATACTTGCTTAAGTACACGGAACTGGCACGTGGCTTGCCTACGGAATTCTAAACAGTTCACATCCTTGTTACGGTGCGGATTTTATTGGATCTTTCAAATTATGACTGGAAAGGTGAAGTAATTGGTGGCTTGACATTAATTGATTAGTGCTAGAAACGAAATAATGCATAGAAGACGTTAAAGATTATGATACGTATGGGTTTCTGGTGCATAGGAGACTAATATGTGATGATTCGACGCGTGGTGATGGGACGCGTGATAATTAGACGCGTGGTAATTTGGCGCATGCAAGTTCAACGCGTAGTAGTTCGACGCGTGGTAATTCGGTACGTGGTAATTCGACACGTAGTAGTCCAACGCGTAGTAATTCGACCCGTAGTAGTCCAACGCGTGGTAATTCGATACGTAGTAGTCTAACGCGTGGTAATTCGACACGTAGTGGTCCAACGCATGGTAATTCGATACATAGTAGTCCAACGCGTGGTAATTCGATACGTGGTAATTCGACGCGTAGTAGTCCAGCGCGTGATAATTCGACGCGTGGTACACGAACAAGTATAGTCCAGCGAGTCACGTTTGAACACGTAGCAACCTAATTCGTGGTAATTGAACGCATGGTGATTTTCAGGTGCTACAATACAAATGCCAAAGCCATTTTTCAAGCTGTTATCAAGAAAGTTCACTCCACTCTCAAGTCATTAAAGCATTAGATGGCCATCAATTCCCCAACAGCTTGTTAATCACGCAATTGCAAACTTAATTTTCCGCATAGAAAATCACGACATTTGCAAGTGCTAGAATTCCATATCAGCTGAATTGCAGTCACGATAAACCGAGATTAATTATGCACACCGTGATTAGCTTTGATCAATATTGATCGTGGAATGGAAATTCTGGTATCACTCGATCTCTAATACATCCAACGTAAACAAAGCTTCAGAAATATTAACACGTTATCGGGGGAGTTTGAGTTTGATATTATGGTAACGATTCTACAGGGTATCTAGCACACGATAGTTAAACTTTGCATGTACATGATTGGACTATTAACATTTTGAATTCACTGTTTTTATTCGTGTAATTATGGCATCATGTACATGACATAGTTTCAGTTGATCTGACTGAATTATTAAATAGTTTACTTGCATAATGCCTAAGCTTGAAATATAGTAGCAAAACTTCCTCAAAATTATTTTGTACACAACATTAATCAAATTTTCAAATGGAAGTAGTATGCAGGACATCTTTGTGAATTTGTTCAAGTTCCCTAAAACAATTTAATTAGTCGCTAAAGCTATTTACCTTCTTACTCTTCATCTCCTGATCAGAGAGAGGCGAAATGTCACCTGTTCGTTCGATCAACAACCACAGGCACGAATAAATCAAATTTATCCCAAATAAACTGCGTGACATTTCAGAATGAACGGTTTCGAGTGGTCACAATTAAACCCCGTAACGATGAAATATGGATCGATCGTGTTCCACTTTCACGTTTTTCGAATTTCTGTGCTAAAGTTGCAATAATATAAACTTTATTTTGTACTGGATCCGTTTTCATTTTTCGAAGTTACACTTCTATCTGGCTAGGATTCAAATTCCTAACTTATAAATATTAACCCATTCAATTATGAATATAATCCAATAGATAACTGTTCAAACGGAAGTAGAAATTTTAGGAAGTTTTAGTTCTAAATGTAGATTAGAATAAATTTAGTTTCGAAAATAAGTTATCTTGTCTGGAAGGTCCCCATATTTAGGACTGTGATTGATACAAGATCAATCGTAATTTAAAAATGTGATGAAATGATCATTCTTCTAAATTCACTGCAAAAACAACAAGTTTGAGTAATGTGGAACCACGGACAAGAATATAGTGATCGATCACGACCCTTCTCAATTTTATAGTCACTCTTCAAAGCAGCCAATCGGCCCTCGCCAGTTTCTCGATTTCGATTTGCAGTGCGGCAGCAATTTCGCAGGCAAGAGAAGAGTGGCATGCACTACGGAATCTCAACACGAGAATTCGACGAGAAAAATCCTGGGTATTTCAATATAAAAGGTCCTCGAGAACCTGAATTGCACCTGCCGCCGCGAATCTCGGCTCGTTCCAGGGAACTACATTCGTCTCTCGTTGCTGAAATCTCTCTTCGTGTTGCGAACAAGTTCCTCGAGGGAATACAGTCGCTTACATCTAGTACTTCGTCGTCTGGTTGCAGGTGCAATATGCAGGTTCAGTTACGATTGCACCGGTTTGCACCCCTTTCGAAACTCTGTGGTAATTTAGGTATCGAATGTGACATCAATCGTGCCTCTAAATTTTCAAAGTCCCAGATATTCCTAAATCTGAAGATTCAATATTGTTCTGTCCAAATTTTTAAATCTCCTAATGCACAAACTTAAAATATCTTCAAACATCCAAATTGCTGACCGTCCAAATACGATCTGAAGAACTTTAAGTTCCCAAACTTCCAAATCCTTGAATCTCCGAGTTCCCAATTCCCCGAATTCTCAAACCCGCAAATTTCCCTCTCGTAAAACCTGTCAAAAAAACAGCGTGTCACAATGAACCCCAGTGAAGTATCGCCAATTTAAAAAAAACGAAATCGATAGCGCACAAAACAGTTGAGCACATAACTACTCTATCAGGGGTTCAAAGGATGCTAAATTTCCGGCGGTTGTTTTGCACCTTCAGCCGTCAGACCTTTTTCGAAAAACACAAAGCAACGAACCGCTAACCGTAACATTGTTTACCGGCAATTTTTACCCATTGCGGTAGTCAGGTGTCGCCACAATTTCGAGCAACAGCTTTATTTTTCTAATAACGACCCGGTCCCTGTCCACGGTGCAAATTTAAAAATACTCGCGCGTCGACCAGCCCCGGTCAACGCTCGCACCGTGGACGTCGAATAATTTGCGGCAACGGAACCGGGAATAAATAACTAGACCAGAAGCCTGCGATGCAATTAACGTTGAATACGATCCCGTGCAGAGGGAGTAGAAAAAAGAATCTAATTTCATCCAGCCAGGTAGAGACGATACATTTGAATCAAACTAAGCAATATAACACCTTATTTGCGATTCAGATACACTCCATTTCTGGCATGGTATGGTCTCTGCTGTGCCGATTCTACATTTCTTATTAAAGTAGTAAGGTCTCCTTTATTGCCAATTAAACTTGCTGATATTAGGTTGTTTCCTTTTTTCCTGAACTTGGTGGACTGGTATTTCGTTATGATACGCAGTGATATAACGAGTGGGGTTAGGTTAGGTTTAACGACAGAACGTATAGAATTACAGCGTGTGACAAATGCAGCGAGTGAAATTACAGCGCATGAAATTACAAAGTGAAATTCCAATTCGTAGAATTACAGTGCAATTACCCCGCATAAAATTACGACACTATAAATCCAGCGTTTAAATTGCGCACATTTAAAACTAGTGTAACCAAGAGTTTTTCGCCAATAAGAAAGCTCGGTTGAAATAACCTCGAAAAAAAGGAGAGCCGCATTATGAAAGTCGAGCGGATATAATCCGTTCTAACGAGCCCTTATTGCCAGGAGAGACGATGGTATGAGCAACTGCGATTGCGAAAGCACAGTTTATACGCAGACGGATGTTTCAATAGGGGCTCACCTTTAGAGGCCACAACGGCCGTTTGTTGTGCAGGATACAGAATCCGGGCCTGTTCGTGAAAAGTGCGTCTACTCGTCTGCGTGTATCTCCTGTCGGCATTGATAAGGTCGGGGACGGGTAGAACCCCATTCAGGAAAGCTTACCATCTATATCTCTCATTAGTATTCTATCTCCTGTACACACAAGCACCGTGAACACCTACACGTGTACGCTGGAGGTCAATTTAACGTCGGACGGTCCATTTTATAGTTGGGATGAAGCTTTCGTACTTTGTTGTGGACGCAAACTCTAAGGAGGATATTTAAGGGTGGATGGTCAATAAATTTTGGCAGATTAATAGGTGCTTTCGTAGGGATGTCTTCATTTCGATGAATGATTTTCACCGAGTCCGAGAACTTTAGTAAAGTTGGTATTTGAAATCAGAGAGTTAATGCATTCGGGAAATGCAGAAGCAATTTGATTACTTGTTTATGAAACTGAGATGTGTAGGTCTTTTGAAGGAATCCGAGGAATCTAACTCGGTTCTGGGTATTTAGGATGTTTGATCAGGAAAATGTTGTGGAAGTTACGTTTAGAAATGATAGAAAGCAAGGATCATAGCAATGTTCTGCACGTTTTGACATAAAATAACAGCGTGGGTGAAAAGAACGATAATTCGATATGGAGATTCTTTAAATATTCCTCGTTATGAAATAATGTATGCAATTGTCTTCGCGTTAAATTATTACCGTGAATGTTTACCATCGAAGTGAATTGCGAAGTTCTGATAATTGCATTTTATTTCTTCCGGAATCTGTAATTTTCCTCTCGAATCAACATATCGACGTTTCATAATTAAGTGTTGTTACTTCTACATCATCGATATGATAAACAGTTATAAATGAAATTTTATAATATGCAGCATCGACGTATCATGATCATTCGAAATATGCTTTCGACAAACAAAATATGAAACGTTGCGAGTCCGTGGATTTTGTCAATCGCTTGAGTTGCAAATACTCGCGACATTCACGAATTACGAAATTTGCTGTTAGGTGAAATTCAATTTGCATAAATTTGTTATAATACCATCGTAATCATCACTATTTTGCTTAATTTGTAAACAGAAGTATATTTCACATTTGCTTAATCCCTTGACCTAATTGTTGATGTAATATTAAAACAAGTAAGGAATGTTGAAATGTTAAGTACAGGGATTTATGATTGTGCAAACTGTAATCGATATAAAATTCCAGACTCAATCATGTTGCATTATGATTTTGTTGTATCTGAACTTTAACGTGCGAGAAACGATATTATAAGGGATTAATCGGAAAAGTTCTTTCGTGTAACAAAATCAATAAAATCGAACACCAGTTTTTATTACAAAAACCGTTTCCCGCAGAATAACGTCATGTAAAATTCCATTTCCCTAAAAGAGAGCAAAACCACTCCTCGTCCGACAAAAAAGCTCCAAAAATCAATGAGCGAAAACGATCCACGGAAAAAATGCGGATACTAAAAAGAACACAGTGTAAAACGAGTAAAAAACAATTTCAACCGGGCTACATCCTATTAATAACGTTTCAGTTAACCGTAGACCGTAACCTCCGGCAGTTCCGTGGCTCGGAATACCGAAAGATTATTTCGCGAGTTTTTGAACCACCCTACATCCAATTGCACGGAGCATCGCGTCTGTAAGCTACACCGTGTCGATTAAAAAATTCGTGCCACCGGAAATTCATTTCGGCTGTTGAAAGCCGATTCTGGGGATACAGATAACTCGTGAATGTTGAACTGAATGTTAAGATATGGACTGCTAGTTTGACCATTTCTGGTATTCAGACATCAAAACTGTCTTCTGATCGTGAAACGAATTGACACGTTCAAACTGATAGTACTTGTACTCTAACTGAGAGTCGGCAAATTAAGGAACTTGCTGATTCGAAACTTGGAAGAAGTTGGAAACGAAAGGAGAAAATTGAAAATGTAAGAATTTGATATTCCAAGGGATTGTAAATTTGAGAATCGGAAATATAATCGAATAGTTAATCTGAAAGAAAAGAAAACCGCCTGAGGAAGCTCCATTGCCGGAAGCTAATGAACCAAAGTCAGATCCGATTTCCCTGTTCACTTCTCCTCGAGTGTTTCCCTTTCTCGCCACGGCGGATTAATTCTTTCCAGTTTCTCTTTCAGGAAGGGTTCTCGATTTTCCACGTGATTTCCAACAGAGAAAGGCTACGAGGGCCAAGCCGGGCACAAATAGATAGATGAAGAGAAAAGGTTTCGATTTGAACGTTACCCTTTTAATTATCGCGGCGCTCGTTTCATAAGGATTTCAATTAATTTCTCAGCTGCCCTCGGGGCGCAGTTAATTATTTAATTCCTCTTCACCGATTCAACTCGTTTCGCCACGAGGATGAGTGCAATACCGGAAGAAGCTTGAATGTAATTAGTCGCTGGACGGACAATTAAAACAATTCATGCTTGCGCTTTTTTGTGTCCCTTTCGATCGTGCGGCTTTCCTCGATTAACGCTCGACCGGAAGTTTCTCGTCCGAGCGTGGGACTCGTCGCTGTTGTTCATAATAATTACTCTGTTTCCCGGATGTCAAGGGATTGCAAAATTTTTAATAAAAAGAGAACCTTGTTATAGCGGCCCACGTTATAAATTGTGAGCTCGCACATTATACAAGCTTATAAACATACTCTTAATAATCCCCATTTTAATTTGAAACGTGACATAAAACTGCGAGAGCCGTTAATTCCACAAAGTACACGGTTATCAATAACAAATCCCTTATAAATGCAAAGCACATAAAACTCGCGTGACAATCAAAGCGTGAAGGGTTAGATCGATGCCAACTGTCGAGTATCCGACTGTTGATTCTCGACATGAACCGATTCAGTTAATGAAGCAAATTATCGAGTGACAGCCTACCGACAACCAGTCAATCGCCAACTAATTCTCGATTCGCCGTTGGCCGGTTGCCAACCGGTTGGCAAGTGTTTAGCAACTGACCCGAAACACCGACCGGTTTGCAGCTGTTATTTAAACATCAATTTCTCGCGTAGCTGAAATAGCAACGGCGGCACAGCGTCACCATAGCTGCATTCATCGCGTCGAAAGGTTGACCCAGATCTCGGCGAACGCCTTTTCCAGCCGGCCTAAGAGTCAAGACGAAAATTGCGACTTATCACGGTGCAGCCCTGCCAATTCGAGCGTCCTTTCATTTATCAGATTTTACATCTCCGGCGTTGAATGAACTCGCTGCCAGTTCGGTGAAAGTTGCTTTTTCAACTCGACGAGAGAGACACTGCGATAACGGCGCGAAGCAACAACGCGGAAGAATCTAATGAAGAAACATCCTCGCGGTCGTTGCAGCAAAGTTACGCTTCCCTTATAATGGATGCTACACGAGAACCGAACGAACTTGCGGTTTAAACCGACCCGAAATCCTCTCTCTCGCACACGCTCGAACTTCGAACTTCGATTCCCCAAAACCGGTGGAAGGCCGAAAGTTTCTCCACGATAAGCCGCGTTTGTTTAAATAATTTCTGCTTCATTATTCCGGAAGATTGCAGTATGGGGCGACCAATCATAATTCTACATGAAATAGCTTTTCCACCATCATGTTACTTCTGGATCAGTGAAAGAATCTTTGGTGGTCTGAATACTCTATTTGGGGTCTACTGTTGATGATGTCCTCCACTGACTTCTAGTAATGCAATCATTGAATTGTGGGATTTACGCTAATATATTGATATAGTATTTTGGTGAAATCTACAAATGGGATCCACTAGTGGATTCATTGAGGGATTTTGCAATGATGGATCCGTCCACTAATGGATTGCTCCAATGATGCTCGTCACTAGTGGAACTCTCCACTGATGAGGCCTTCTCTTTGTGTAATCAGTCACTGGTGGATATTCTACTTATGCTGCGGCCACCAGCAGAAGATCCCATCAGTAGAAGAAACCATCAGTAGAAGATCCCATCAATAGAAGACCCTACCAGTGAAGAGTCCAACTACTGAACAGCCCCAATATCTAACAATATCATTCCAAATGTTGAACTAGGTAGTAAAGAATATTCTGCTAACCATACGCTCAAGGAGTATTCAAATTATCCTTACACACACATTCTTTACGCCGCGAGCTTAAAGATAAGCTCTCAAAATATCTCCGCGTTTGTTCAAGAAACATCAATTCATCCTAGTTGAATCAGCAATTAAAACGAACTGGTGCTACGTAATTCTGCCGGAAAATCTTACAATTCTAATTACGACTTGGTGGCTGCTGGAACAATGGCTAACATTAATCCTGACCGTCCTCGAATCCTGCAGGAATTCAAGCAGATTATCGCTGTCAGCCATCAAATATTATTGCCGTAAAGGTGTTGCGGTTTATACCGGGAATGTTTCATGTCATCAGCGAAACAGCGACCACTTCTGCAGCGATATAAGAGGCTTTTACGAGGCTACTCGTGGAAATTTTACGGTTCTCTTGGGTTCGTGGCTGTTATTGTAGTCCAATTCCAGTTAACGTGCCGATAAATGCCGGGATTAGTGGCCGTTTTATATGGAGGCAATGCTGTTACTACTTTCAGGAAAAGCAATGGAGTTGGACAATTCTAAATAGTGTTAGTACGATATAGAGTATCATTTTAGAAGGTGACGTTGATGATCACGTTTGTTACGATTCAGTGTGCGAATTTTGAGCAAAATTATGAGGTACTGCTGTCGAATCATGGTAGTTACGTTGATTTTCAAGCTGCAAAAATGGTGATGAAAATTCAGAGATTTTATGACCTACTGTGATTGAATAGCCTGATTTGCCCCAATTCTTGACGTACTTTTTAAAAAACCTGAAAATTTTGTTAATTCTTTATACGTTCTGAACATTAAACATTCGTTCGAGCGAAAAGCAGTTTGAAATAAATGCGATTTACACGATCAGTTTACATTGTCTAATAAATAAAATGAATCTACAGATAAATAATATCCATGCATCGTTGGCCTGCATCGAGTCACGCTTACCGCCTGTTCTCCCCATACGAATTAATACAGCCACCGCGTTATACAGAGATTGTATCCGGCACAAATGGCCGGCTAATTTCCTAAAGTGAGCTCGAGAGTGTAAGTTATAACGAGCAGTGAAATGGATTTGTAAAACGGCATTGTTAACGCGAACCGTCCCCATGCCACCGGAGAAATGCGTTAATAAACGAGCGTTGACACGTTGCTGTTTGCGTACCAGCCGTATTCGTTAACGTGCGATATAATTACTTGGAAAATACGTGGCTATATACGGAACCCGTGATTTCCCGTCCGACTCACGGATGAATATTTAATGTCGCGTCACTGTTATTCAACGAGACGGTTGCGCTAATTAAGACGGATTTATTTATTTCGACAAATGATTTAACGACATTGATTATGGATGCAGCTGATCATTAATTGGCGTTAGAATTAATCACCCAATTATTTTGGACGATAATTTCTGCTGCGAGTTCATTAACCTAAAATATTTTATCATCTTAAATTATGCAGTTCTTTAAGAAATCGTACCTTTGCAAATTACGAATTTAGCTTCATTTGAGACAAACGCTTATCTCGAACTTAACAGAGGATCCTTGATTAACAATATCTTTCTTCGGTGGATGTGCAATATACAATTAGATATCATCATACAGAACAGTGAGCCGTAACATATTACTGACATGTGCTAAACAACATTGTTATACATTACCAAGAACCTATGCAACACAATTGAGCGTCATCAATTCATGCAAACACCTGGACAATACAGCTGCATATCAATAGAAAGCCAAGCCAAGATAATATACTAATAAAAATAGGAGCTAACAATAAATTCCTATATATCTCAATATCGTTAGTTTCTCAGTAAAATCAGCTCGAGCACAAAGCTTGGCAGACAAAATTAATTTTACGTCAGGATAAAATTCGTGAATTAGCCGGAGAGCTATAACGTTGCCGCTGCATTTGGCAAATCAAATTACAAAGGCTTTGGCCTTGCTAGCTGGATAAAGTGCGGCCAGGATCCCGCGGATAATGCAGCCCGTAGCCGTTATGAGGATTCATTAAATATAATTCACCTGACGTGCCGTGTAATTCCGTCGACGGAAACGCGGGACTCCAGGTGCGTAAACATTTACTTTACCCCGGAGCTTTGTGCACCTTCGACCGGGTATCGCGTGCATCGTAAAATTACGGCTTGGCTGACTGCGGACCCTTTGACGAACCTGAAGGGAATATTCTCTGACGAGACTAACGCTTGATATTCGCGCTTCAGGGTGAGTGGTGGCCTCGTGTCTTTCTGACGAAGATTGCTTCGACTTTGCCGGCTGCGACCCGTTGTTTTGGGTTCTGAGGCTGATTTTCTACTCCTGAGTGAAATTAATGCTCACTGGTTACTGTTGTTGTTGTGGATGGATATTTGGATCAAAATAGGATTTAAATATCTAAAAGTAGATTCAGGGTTTAAGTGTGTACTCTAGAGACAGACTCTCCTGAAGTAAATCTTCTCAAAATGCAGGAAAATGTTCATATTTCTGACATATTGGTCAAATAGGAGTAGGTGGACTTGGGTTAGTTCGATCTTCGAGTACAGTAGGTAGGTTGACATCTGATAACATGACAGCGTCTGATAGGTTGACATGCACTAAGAATTGCCCATACCAGTCCTCTTGAGTTACATGTCTTCATGGGATGTGAAACAAACGAAGAAAATGCCAGGCTCATATCTGGATGTTATAGTGCTACATTTGACAATACTGAAGAGTTCCTTTTGCCTTTGTGACAAATCATCGACATCACCTTGTGGCCTGTGATGAAGAGTTGGCTATCTGTTATCTCACATGATGTGTGCAATATGTGATGAACGTGACCATACTAGATACACATAACTGTATTATGACACTATATTAAGAACAACAGATTCCCAATACAAACTCCATTTGAGTTCACGATCAGCACGAGCAAATTCCCAGCTCGCATTCCTCGTCAGAAGCAAAGCGTGGACGGAAGAATTTTCACAGCTGAAGCTCGCCACAACACGCACCCTGCTGAAATTCCTGGCGGTTGCCATCGTAATCGCTAGTCGAGGGAATTCAGTCGTTTCGTCGAAGGAGAATCGAGACTGTGGGGAACGGTCTTTTGTATCCTGACGCTTGCCGCGCTTCGAGTTCGACTGCGTTACCGAGTTCCTCCCCTCGCCCTTCCCTTTTCTCGCAACCCCATTCACTTCCTCTTTTCTGCGACCGTGTGCTCGTTTCTATCCGCGCCTTTACACGAGTATTGTTTCAACGGCTCCGACGGTGAAACGTGTCGCGATTCTAAGGCGCATCCACGTCGAGACCTCCAGCCATCGTTACCGAACCGGCAACGATTTAATTAGGATCGTTCAAACTGAACAGTCTATGCGATCACGTGCGCGTATGTGGTCTCCTTTGTAACAAACACGTACTAGTTAGCGGTTGCGAACGAATATCGTTTCATATGGGCTCGTAGTCTGCGAACGAGACGTGTCTCAGGATGAAAAGGGTGCTTTGTATAATTCAGTTGCTTTCCAAGTTTCTGAATATTCTGAATCCTCAATTTTTCGATACTTCAAGCTTCTTAAACCTCGAATTTACAAATCGTCCAAATTGATATACTAAATTGTCCACATCCCCAAATCCCCAATTTACAAATTTCCGTATCTTTCTAATTTAAAAATGTGAAAAATCTCCAGCCGCTCAAAAAAAACACGCTGATTTAATTTAATCACATAATAGCCGAAAAAGTGAAATAAAGTTCTGAATACCGCGTAATAGGGCCACGTGTATCGAATGAAAACGAAGCGTAACGAGATCATTCGGGAATTATCAGAAGTCTCATTATAATAATAAATCCGCAAGCTATAATACGGAAATAATGAACCATCAGAATGTCACGGAACGCAAATAAACCGATTGCGGTGAATCTTTTACGATGTTACATTTGAATCGTTCTCCCTGTGCGATTACACCGAGCGATGAATTCAGAGCAAACAAATTGCTGGAATAATTGTCAGTGCTCGTTTCCCGCAATTTGATATACCTCATCAACAAATTGGCCGGGTTCTGCCGGATGATTTAGTTTAACCTTCTCATCGGTTAATGAGAAAGAAGGGCTAATAAGCCTGGGTGATTATTTTTCGTATAAATAGCGCATTCGAGTCAAACGTTGTATTTCGTTGCTGTCGAAAAAGAGAGGCGAAACGAGTTTCGAAACAGCAATTCCGTTTTCCACGGTATCTGTCACGGCTTCCATTAAAGAACATTTTTAACCCTTCTTTTTGTTCGGTTCGATTGCCTTTGTCTGCCTGGACGAGTTCCCATTAAACGAACGACACAAGTTGATCCGTGTAAATAAAATACGGATAACGAGCGTTTCTTACAACTGCAGGAAAATAGTTTGATGCTGTCTATAATTGGAGCCGTTTTCCTCGTCCGGTAACGAGCAACCGGTTGACAGAGACGTTGCTGAATCTTCGCTGGATAATGATCGTGTAGTTTCTGGATACGTTCGATATCTGGAGATTACTACGGACGTTATAACAGAGAAAAATACTCCACATGTTTGAAGAACCTTGTCCAATTAGCTGTAAGCTCGGTATCGGTTTGATCGGATGACTGTAAGCTATTTCAGGAAAAACTTATCACGTCATTTATCAAGAATTGTTCTGATTCAAATTCGCTTCTACACGTGGTAATTATCTTGGAATCGTGACAATTTAAGAAATTTGGAACGTTGATATTTTTACAATTTCCAACTTTCGAAGTTAACAATTATTTCGAATACTTTACTGTAAGCAAATAAAAGTTATAATTCCAAATGCGGAATAACAAGTATAAAGTATTGAAATTATGACATAGAACAATATTTATTGGGCAAGATTTCCCTGAACTTGTCCCTGAGGAGCTTCAGTTGCCCCGTATCTTCGACCGAGACAGTTACGTCCCTTTTTCTCGTTCTCCTCGGGGGTAAGAAAGCAAAGAGGAGTGTTCTTCGCGGAACGCACACTCCACTTTTTACAGGAATTTTATTTCCCCGCCGAGGCGAAACCGGCGAAACTGTCTGGCAAGTTCCTGGAGGATCCAAGAACCTGCACGAGGCTTTCTTCTGATTCTCAGGCAGCTCGTTTTATTTTACCTCTGTTACCTCGAAAAACTATCGCAGTTTCGTGCTGATAGCCAACGCAACAAAACCTTCTTCCGGGCGTTACGATCGAAGTACCCGGAAGAAGTTGAACTACGAATTAATTTTCACACTTTCGTGTTGTGTTCGCCTCAATTCGGTTAAGACTAGTTGATAAAATTGGTGCGAGAAAATAACTCATTTCATGTGGTTGGCAGGAGATTAATGTTATTATTTTTCTGTCTGTTGCAGGTAAGAGTAACTTTTTACTGAAATCGCGGTTGAGTGCAATGAACTTCCGGTGAAGAATGAACCGATTATAAGGTAGAGTGCACTTAATCCACATTATATTTTAATATCATGAATCCTGAAAAAATAAGTCTTCGTGAAAATTAATTGTTGCCGAGTTGTAACTTCACATAAATATATTTTCAGTAGTAAAGTCAACGATAGGGCATACATATTTGCATATCAAAGATAACTTCACGCAAATCAAAATTACAGCAGAGATATTCTACGTCTTTTAGAAACAAACAACCGACAAACAAATATTGTATTTAATATCGCAGTTAGCCTGCTGCTATTATCCTCTTTCCAGTGACACCATATCACACGAGCCGCTTGAATTTTTCAATACCGTCGATCGCACTAAAGCGCTAGCCAATAGTCGAGCAACAAATCATTGCTGGCCATGGTTCAATAGATGGAGAGGAAACAGCGATCATGAATATTTTAGTCTATTGCATAATGCATCGATGCCGCGTTATTCGTCATCCCCGTGTTATTATAGCAGCTCGTGAGCGTATATAGGCGTGCATGCTGCGATTCGCACGCGTCGATACGCATCGCTCATGCATCGATGCGTTAAACATTGATATTGAAATGTCTCTAAAAAACATTCATGATCCTTGGACCACGTGCACTAAACGAATTTGTTTTGGTACTCCCTAAACTAATTTTTCCAGACTGAACATTTTTATGGTACTGTAATTTGTACATGGAAGACTCGTTATATTGATACGGGTGGAACTGTAGAATAAATGATCTAACGCGGGGTGATTTGACACTTGACGATTTATGTACAATGGGTCGAAGCTTTGCGATCGAGTGCATGGTGACGTAACACGTGGAAATTCAATGATTCAACACGTGGTAATTCGACCCATGGTGATTCAACGCGTGGTAATTCGACCCATGGTAATTCAACGCGTGGTAATTCGATACGTAGTAGTCCAACGCGTAGTGATTCGATGCGTGGTAATTCGATACGTAGTAGTCCAACGCGTGGTGACCCAGCACGTGGTAATCTCACGCGTGGTGATCCAACACATAGCAACATAACACATGGCAATCAAACACCTTGTGATCCAATACATGGTAAACCAAATCGTGGTAACCTAACGCACAATAATTCAACGCTTGAAATTATAATACGTGGTTATATCGCACCCAAAATGTGGTTAAATCGCAGCCAAAACAACACTTGGTAAATAATTGAAACTTCTTCCGTCGCTGCTAGTTTGTACTATCACAATTCATAAGACCTTTTCATCGAAATCACTGTAGCGAAAACATGGTGGTTACGTTAAATCGTGGTGTAACGTTAAGGATTATTTGTTAGCTGTTTTTGCAGCATGGTGAAAATTCACGGACCGTGTCACTACGCCGGGAAACCTGACGTATAATATATTTATAGAGTCTTCTTAATGCGAGAAACATGCATTATTTACTGCTTGCATTATACGAGACTGAGGCATTATTCTGATGTCTAGACACCAAAGTTTGAAACGAGATGAGAAGTGTCAGAAACTGTTCAGGAAATTCCGAAGCTATTATCATGAATATCGAAAACTTTTCAAGGTTTTTGTATTGGAACGTTACACATACACCTTCTTTTGACAATGAAACACCTTTCTCACTGTTCATTAAAACTTAGCATCTTCGAGTAAACTAACCATTCAAATAATTAACCTCATGCCATATTTGTGATAATCTCCATTTCTCAGCAGCGGAGTTTTATCAGTTTTCAAGAAAAATGTCCCAAGTTTAATTACGAACCCAACTCCAGAACCGAATCACGGTAATTACGGTCCTTAAATTCTCGCCGTCGCGTTGAAAACCAACAAAGTATCAAACGCCCCTTTAAGAAGAAAAAGGATCGATTCGCACGCGCGAACAAAGACTCGAAGAAGTTGCAAGAAGAAAAGTGAAAGAGCAGCATGTCGCAACGTGCGATAGATGTTCGTGGACTGTCGCTTTCCCAGCAAGGAAGGGGTTGGAAGAGGACGGAGGAAAAAAGAAACGAAACAGGTTGCAGTGGAACAAATGTACACGGGTCCGGAGAGCCCTTTCCTCTGTTTCTTGCTTCTGGAGCGTCGATGAGATATTGTCCCGGTCCGCGAAATGGATACGCTCGCCGCGGGAACTCCGCTCCGAGCGTAACTACGGGCGCAAGATCGAGCGTCTGTGTGCATGACTACCTATACCCCTGGGAAATAATAATGAGAGGGTTTTCTGTGTACTTCCAGTCTCGACACTTCGACGTCTGCGAACGATCGCTGTTTTGATCGCCCCTCACGCGACTGAATGAAGCGTATATTTAAATGATTTTTCAAACAGTCTGATTGTACACAGACAGAATGATACATTGTTCGTATTGTGGTGTACTTTCAAATGAAATAGCTCTGGAATTATAGGGGTGATTTTGGAGAAATAAAAAATGACGCATGTTTGATAAGGGAGTACGAAAGGGACGTTCGCGAGGGAGGGAAGAAATATAAGGGAGTGTTGAAATCCCATATGATATGATTGAACGCTCCGAGATTTTATGCGTGGTGGTACTAAGCGTAACGCGATGCGTGATATTCCAACACGTGGTGATTCAACGCATGGTACTACGGTGCGTGGTAGTTCAACACGTGGTGATGCAACACATGATAGTCCCACACGTAGTAATTTAACGCGTGGTGATCCAACGCGTAGAGGTTTAATGCGTGGTGACTCGGCGCATGGTAATCCAACGCGTAGATATTCAGTGCGTGGTGACTCAACGCGTGGTAATTTGACACGTTGTGATTCGAAGCGTGGTAATTCGATATGTTGTGATTCAACGCGTGGTAATTCGAGACGTGGTAATCCAACTCGTGCTGATCCAATGCATAGATATTCAATGCGTGGTGATTCAGCACATGGTAATCTACTGATGAGAATAAGAAATGAAGAATGAAGTTGAGTAATTTACTGTAATGCACATGTCCGATTTCCACAGAGATAGCCAACGGGTTAAATCGTTGCTTGAACTCTCTTGGGAGACAACAAATATTTAAGTCATTCGTGAATATCGTTTCAAAGGGAAATTGTAGATTAATAAGAAATGCGGGGGATGTTTCATCCGCATGAAAGTTCCCTCCAATAACGCTCCGCGTTGCCTTTCGTAATCTCTTGCGACACCCGTATGAAATATTTTCGTATTTCTCCAGACACGCAGTTCCAGCCCCTCGTACCTTTCCGTTTTTGAATCCAGAGTTCACCCTTCAGAGAGGGAAGGCTGAAATTACGAATATTCGTGTGGCATCGTGATGAAACAGGGGTTGGAACCCTCGGCACGCTGCGAAATCAGCGATTCCATTCGTACAAACACTGACGACAAATCTTTGCTTCGAATTCAAGGATTTTAAAGAACGTAGTCGCGACTAGCTTCCTTTTCTCCATTAACCCTTCCAGAATAAGCATTTTTATATAGTATCCAAACACCTGTCTTCAAACTTACTGTATCTCTATGTAACATCACCACTCAACGCACAATTTCAATTTTTCTGAAATTTATTATCATTAAACATCCATTATACCCACATCAATCCCCCAGTCACAATGGTTCGATTAACATGAAGATAGTTCAAGTTCCCTAATTGCGCAGTTTCAAAGCGAGCTTAATCCGCCGAGTCAGCGAAAATATTTCTTCAGCAAGCTATCGGTTCGTCGTGCAGGAAGCCATTCAGTGGAACGCAAGCTTGCAAGTCGAATAAATAAAGAAACATTTCCCGTCGAGGGGCCATCGATCACTTTCCAAGGACCCAACAGGTTCCTCTCCTTAACACTGCCGCTCCTTTGCAAGAACCAGCCATGGTATTCCGGTGTGTGTTTCTGGAAATTCGAAGACGTTCATCACCTTACCCGCGGAGTTACGTCGTAGACAGAATTTCACCGACGTACTACTTTAAGCTCAAGTTGAAAGGAATGGTTATCGGGCGTCCGTCGATCGTGAGGTTTTTCAAAAAGAGTTGTTAGCGAGTTTCGAATATCGTGGAACGTACCGTGCAAATTGCTACACAGCATTTTATTTCTGTCGATCGAGGGAAACCTGCGTGGCACAATTCTGTTCCAGTTTTTTTTAAATTCAGGTAATATTTAACAAAATTTTGCTGGCGATCGATTGGCGGATGGAAAACAAAACTGAAATAGCAGAAGTCAAATATTACACTAAACGTGCACTTTCGTTGAACTATTTTATTGTCCGACAAAGTGGTTCCGCAAAATTTGTAGAAATAAAAATACTCCAGAGTTGTAAAATTAATTTTCGATGAAGCAGCGAAAATTCCACGCGGAATAAAACTCAGCATCCTCTCAAAATTGTTGCTTTATAAAATAACCAACGTGACTTTTGCAACATAGTATTCCCTTTTCTGTCTTGAATACCTTTAAAATTACATTTTGCAAGTTCAAAAGCGATGCACGCTCCAAGAAACCCTGTTCTTCTACCGCGAAATTCAGTAACACGTTTTCCGGGTGAACAGAACTCGCTGAACACAGCTGCGAGTTCACGAGAGAAATAATCTGCAACAATAATATCGGCAAATTTCGCTCGAGCTAGAATCTAACTGTACCTTTCGTTCGTCATGCATCCTGCTTAATGCGTATTTCATCGGAACTACCCTTACCTGGAGCAAGCGTTCCATAGGAACGTTTCACTTTGGGAAGAGGGTTGACGTTTTCAATCTGTTTTCCCCTAAACCATCTGGCCTCGTCGTGATCCGGAGCTAAATTGAAATTTGAAATGTTCTTTTGTGTATCTGATGAGCGCAGTCATTGTCGCGCGTTAGATTGCTACGCGTTGGATTACCACGAAAGTAACACGCATTAAATCACCATTGAGATTTACCTTTTGATCTACTGTCTTCACGCTCTTTATCTTTTCGCTGCATATCCTCATGCGCCGTATTTTCACGCTTTGGAATCTCACGCTCGTTATTACGCGTTGCATACCTTACGCTTCGTATTATCACGTGCCGTATTTCTTATACTTTGTACCGTCACGCACCGTATCCTCACGCTCCGTATTGTCGCGCGCCGTATCCTCACGCTCCATACCGTCACGCGCCGTATTTCTTACACTTCGTACCGTCACGCGCCGTATTCTCACGCTCTGTACCGTCACGCGCCGTATCCCTCACACTTCTTAGCGACACGCACTGTAACCTCACGCTCCGTACCGTCATGCGCCGTACCGTCGCGCGACATATCGACATACGTTACACCGCCACGAATATCACCGCGAACCTAACAAAATGCACACAGTAAAAAAAGAAAGAGATTGCGAGCAGACTTCAGTATAATTAACGAAGGTACATTTTCCAGCGGTAATCCCTACGGACAACCTGTGTTTTCACAAAATTAACAAAGTAGTAAATCATTTATTTGCGCACAGCAAAGCAAACTTCCGCAACGTACGTACACACTCGACAAACCAGAGAGGCAGTTATTGACGCAGGTACACGAAGAATCAACGGTGCCAAAACGTGTTGGCGTGTGTGAACGTAATAAAGTGGCACGAATTGGAAGCGTTCTATCGATAGATACGGGTTAAATGGTCGATTAACATTTCGCCCGAGAGTCGAATAAACTTGCTTGTTGACATTTAGTTAAACGAACGGGCGAGTGAAAGAAAACGCGATCGCAGGTTTAACGCAGGAAAATCGAATGCAAACATCGCGACGGATCGATGGCGTTTCGCGGTGACCGGCAATCGATACACAGTCGAGGTCACTCTTCGTCCGAGTATAGCCGGATATTAGAAATACTTACCATTTCGAAAATGGCTTTCATTTATCGGAAACGTGATTCAGAATGTTGAACGAATATTCGTGAATGACTAAACGGCATCGATGTTCTTTTTTATTTCTTTTTAACGCGAAATAGGTTTTCAGCCGACGTACATCAATACACAATTTCTCGAGCGCATAAAAAGCTTAGGACCCGCATCAATCATGTAACGACGTCGCGTAAAACGCGTCTCAGCGAAGAGGGACGAAAAATAATAACCCGACAGGAGGGTGCTACATTTCGCGAACCCTCTCGATCTATTTCTCCCCTGTCCTTAACGAGCGTGTAATTGCTTTTTAAAATTGATTAAAAAGCGATCGGTCTTGCTCGAGCACGAACGAGAGGAAACAGACCCCCAACCCCGCTCTACCCTTCGTCAAAATTTCTCGTGTGCATAGGGTAACCGTATTACCAGCCGTAATTACCCGACCGACTTCTCTCGTCCTGAATAAACGTCGTCGCGTTTACCTCGTGGACTTGAGATGAATTTCTGTCAGAATCGTAGACGCGAGAATTAAATTGGAGGAAGATAAAATAGAAAGGACTTAATGGATGTTCTGATCAGATCATTCGGATACTTCGATCATTAGAACTAAAAAATTCTGGATCTACTTTGAGGTTTTGGAGCTATGAAATCCTTTTAATTAAAATGAAAAAATGTTTTGATCATTAAGATCGCATCAGAGATTCAAGAAAAGAAGAGAAGTGAATTATCTTTATTTTCAGCGACAACATGATGAATCAGAAGTCTATAGGAAAGTCGAAATCGTACTTCAAATCGATTTGGAGGAACTCATTTCCTTGTCGAGAAGCCTCGGATGTCTAATTGGCCGAGACCCGAGGAGCCTCGAACTTTATTTCCACTGTTCTCTTCCGTTCTCGCAATTTCGCCAGATTCAATTTTCACGGATGGTGGAATGCGTTTCCGTCGAGTTTCCGGGAATACGGTTGTCACGACTCGTCCGAAAACAGAAAGGAACAGCAAGGAATCGCGGGATCGTTCTTTTTTTTCGCTGAAAGTTTCCGCCGCGTGTGCACCAGCGACCGGCGTTATTATTCCAGGAAAAGCTTCGACCCGGTGTCGACAAATAACGTGCTCGAGCAGCTACGTTCGCCTGGACTACACGTTTCCGCTGGTTCGATTAAGGTCAAGACAAATGGAGCCGAATGTCGGTCGGAAATTAAAATCTCGAGGACCGGGACTCGTTAAGCCGCAGGCTGGTTCGATCGAATGACGAATGGGTTACTTGTTCCGAATGTTTCAGCTTAAAAATTGCTGCTATCCACCCTCTTCAAAATCTAACATTCCTTTAACTGCGGTTGTATGTCTCCGTTAATCAAACGATCGAGAAAACTACCTTCAAAACCATACACTCATTTAATATAGTTTCATCCAAAACCTCGAAAAATGTAGACGTTTTTTGACAAAAATTGACCAGGTGATATTTAAGCTTGCAATGAAGATCCATGCGAAGTTCCAGAGATAACCAAAGATCGAAGAGTTCAAATTTTCGAAGCCTGACTATCCTAAGTTCCGAAATTCTGAAGACTACAATCTAGAGGTTTTAAAATGTCAATACCTCAAATTCCCAAATACTTGAAGTTCCGACGAATGCCGAACTACTCAGAAGTCCTGAATATCTCCAAATCGTCCACAAGTTCCAAATTCCCAAAGTTCAAAAATTTCAAAGTCCCAAATTCCCAGTAACCTAAATTCCCAGAACCCCAAAGTTCCTTGAGCTATGACCCGATCATCGACATGTCACCTTGCTCGTTGATAAAGAAATCGGTTATTTGGATACAGTGTGACCTATGCGGTTATTTGAATTCTTCGAGTTAGTTGAGGGTGAGCGTCGGATTTAATGAAATTCCTTTGACAAAGCGTTTCAACGGTGATTTCTCTCCGCGGGCAGACTCGCGGTAAATTATGTTATTAGAACAATGAGCGTCCATTTTCACCCCTCGTTTGACATCACAAATCTTCCCGGTCGCGACGTGCCGGCGAACAATGCCGGAATCCTAAACCAGCTTGGTCCTTTCAGCATGAAAATCCCAACATCGAATTCACCTCGTGGAATTCTTGAAACAAAGCTTAGACGCCTGAATTCAACTCTTTATTACTGTCATTTCTTTCTTCCGTTGCGTATACGTGGTCAACATTTTTATCCTCTTTCAACCTTTTACACTAACGGGACACGGGTTTGGTTCGCGCTGAAAGTTTTGAGAATCACACGTAACATCTTCAAAATTATACTTGCAGGCGCGTACCGAATAGTACTGGGACTAATACAGAATATTGAACATTGAACCTATAGCATTGTAAAACTTCTCAAAACTTTTAGCATTTCCAGAATTTCCAAAGCCTGCTAAGAAAAAGTCATCAGAAGTTCTCGACGTGTAGAAAGCTGCCGAAACCACCGAAAGAATTCGAATTGGATCGATTAAACGTGGATACGACCGAAACGAACCCTTCGTTTGTTGAATCTAAGAACTATCGCGAATTCCTCGAGGACGATTCGTTTTGAACTACACACATTTCCGTTCCGGTCGCAACCGGAAATTTCACCGGCGACCCCAAAATACTTGTAGTATCCAGCATCGTGACCCGTTCCGGGTGCAACCGGGTTCGTCTTCCAAGTTTTAGATAAATCGGTCTGCTAGAACGTTCCGCCTGGAAGCCATGCGACGTTATATTACTTGGCGAACTTTCTTTTTCGCTTTTTCCTAAGCTGGCGCTGCCGTTTCGAGTCGCCAGAATGGCCGAACACGCGAGCCAACAGTTGGTTAACGACGATCAGCCTAGTGGCCAGAATAGAAAAACTTTCCAGTGGGAAATTCATTAAAACGTCCTCACAAGATTCCCTGGACATCAGCTACTTTTAACGAGGAACTGTCTCGCTTGGCTACCACGTGTCAATAATTTCTTTACCCTTATAATATGTACAGTTAGCGTTTCAACTATACAATATATTCTCTAACCATCGTTTTCAATAATCTCTGTCATCAACATGGAGTTAGTAAATTACTTTGACGATTGCAATTTGATTTTCCATATTAGCATTACTCTCGATAAGCATATTCGAGTATATTTAAACAGGTGCTCGTATAAAACATAACATGACCCGAATACTGCAATCAATTCATTGCACTTGAATAAAGTCGTTTTCAATAATTCCATGGCAATTGAGATTTCGATGGTAACCCGATCACTGCAGCGTTTTTCTCATTGTCCAGGAAGCTTGCCAAAAAGCTGACCCGATTCCACATTGACGTTAAACGCCATGCATTAATATCCATTTAAGCAGTGTCATTAATATTCGTCAGTGCTCGAAACCGTCAGAATATCAAAGTTATATGCGATGAATCGGTATTCGATAATTAATTAATCGTTTCTTCAATAACTTTTCCTATACCCTGCTCTAATTGTGCGGGCTTTAAATCCCTCGTTAAAGTTGCATTCCGTATATTTTCGAACTATTTTGCAATTTATGCGACTACTAAATGAAAACGAATATAAATTGTTAATTTACCCTGGGGAAATTAGTTGGTCTGTTTAATTATTTCTAACGAGCTATATTTTTGTATATACCTTTTGCATAATATGTAACCTGTGCTAATAATTGTGCATCAAATACAAGGAGTGAACAGTCTCTTGCGAAAATCTCGTTATCGATCAATTCTACGGCAAAAGTGGTTATTACAAAATTTGTAGCTGAAGAAATTCTCTACAAAAGAAGTTCTATGAGTTCTTTTCGTAGGAGTAACCATTTTTATGTACGATAAGCCTTCAAAGTTGATCATACATTTATTACTGATTGTAAATTCACATGATTTTATTTCGAAAATGATTGCTCCAACGCAGAAATTGTATAGACCCTTTCTTGCAGAAAATTTCCTAATCTACAAATTTTGTAGGAACTACTTTTTCGTAGAATGAATGGATACCGAGATATTGTAGAAAGTGTCTCATCTTCATCTTCGAAAATTTCGAATTTAAAAACGTTACAGAAGTTTGATGGAGAAATCGGTCGTGACGATATTCCACATCATGTAACATTATGCAAACGCTGTTCAAGTATTCCATAATCGTTGGTGACAGAGGATTGAACAAGTAACACGTACTTTGATCGATGTTCCCGACAGAACTTACAGACAGCTCTCGTAGTTGGAAATAAGAGGAGCGTATACCAAGGCAAATTGTAACTAAACGATATTCCATACAAGTTGGAAGATAGGCGAGGACATATTAAAGCGTCGGCTTAGCTTCGTCTCCGGGTTCCTTCGCGACTTCTCCACCCACTTAATTCTTGTCTCGTCTCTCTTCCAACTCCGTCTCCTTCGTTCCTCCATTTTCTACCCTTCTCTTCGACTTACCCGTCATCAGTCTTCGTCTGACCACAATCTCGACACTCCGGGCAGTTTTTACGTTCGATCGACCAACCGGAGTAACGTCCTCGAAATGTTCACCGAGAGGACAGATTGCGCAAAGCTTGCTTCTTTATAAATGTTTCACTGGGATTTCAGATTTCCTTTTTCCTTAATCCGATGAACACGACAGAACGTTCATTTGGAAAATAGGATTACATTCTATGTTCGTTCCAAATTTTTAAAGATCACATTTTTATTTAACTGTCATTTCACTCGGTTGGTCACACGCAAAGAATGGTATCTTTATTAGCGTAACTTTCGTCGACTATTGAGTGTCGAGGCATGGAATACTCCTAAGGTCATATTTCTTCCAAGAATTCCTTCAGCTGGGGATCAGGAAGTCGCGTTCGACCCAGGTTCACGCACGTTCACCCTGTCAGCCCTCGTGTGGACCAGCATTCTTCATTCTCGAAGACGTTCCACCTCGACCGGTCCATTTCTAACTTGAAATCCCTTTGGGGACGGTGACAAAAAGTGACCACTGGGTCAGGGATTCAATGCACTTCAAATTCTATCTGTTGCATTATGCTGGAGCACGTTTGGCAGCCTCGAGGACCTTGGTTACGCTTTGATACGTTGTTAACTTAATGGACAATGCGGGGTTTTATAGTGGTGATCCTGTTTGTAGTTGAACATGTGCTGATTCTCATTGTGATTCAGCACATTTCAATGCTTTCTGATTCTACATGTGACGCTTGGTAGTTAAACACATGCTGATCCAAAGCATGGTATTTAGACATATAGCAATTAAGTGCATCAACGTGTGAGATAAACGCAGACATTTTTATAAATATGTATTATTGCTATATCACAGCATTCATCAAATGGTTATAAGTTTAAAGGTTAATTTGGAAAAAGTATAGCAATCTTGGAAGAGAAAATTTGTGATTTAAATGACATTACCCTCTCATGAGAATCGCTATAAAACGTCCTCGCAAATTTCGCGAACAATCAGATTCAGAAAATTCGCCAGTTTCCCCGACCATATTTAAACAATCGTTTGTCTGCGCGTGTATAATATTTTCCGCGTTAACTAGCGTAAATTTTATTTATCCCGATTGCTCGAACGGGACGGTTCAGCATGGAGAAATAATTATTACCGAGCATGATTAACGCGTCGCCAATGCACCGGGGCTTGCGGTAAAAATCGGACAAAGGAATGCGAATAAAGAGCTTTCAGGCTCGTGCTTCGTTTAATTATATTATCCTTTGTGCCGTCCAGCGTGGTGTATTGAATAAAGGTTGAAACGGTCGTACGAACAAATTTTCCCGATGCATTGTCGCCACTGAAATACGAGTGGCAAGCTTGCAAGAATCTGAATATTGCTTCGCGCTGTCGTTTAAGGAATTAACTTTTATTCTGTATTAAACGATTTTCGACGGCGGTTTATATAGAATTTAATCATGGCTCCCTCGTTGACACCTATCGAGAACACAGGACCCTGGAAATTTCCAGCGAAATAAAGTTGCGGCTACGAAAGAGACCTTCGTGGTCGCCAGAAAATTTCATTTTTCTCTCCCTTCGTTAGCGATATTCGGTTCAACGCACCCGAAACGAAACAAGAGAATTCGAACGCGAAACTCGTGATTTCATATTGTCGATTCACAGGAAAAAATGGAATAGGTTTTTCGCTATGATTATTCGGAGAAATGCCCAGCTTGTTTTTAACGCAATCAAATGAAATGTTACGTGTCAATGGTGAAACAACTGCCCGTCAAAGTGACGGACTTTAAATTATAATGTAAATTATTTAGCTGAGAGAGGCTGATGTCCTTAATTAATACTTTATGTGCCGTACCATTCGTGTTAGAGAAGCAATACGAATAATAAAATTTATTCATTATTTCTGTTTCTGCAACAGTCACTGTTCCGAAAATGAAAAACATCCAGCATTCAAGCTTTACGTAACTGTAAATTAATTGAAACAACTGACCTAACTGTAAGCTAACTGTCAAGCTAGAATTTATGAAACATTGTTGAACCCCTTGAAAGCGAACGCTCAACGCTCCTTTTCTTCTTCATCCCTTATTTCTTCGTTCTCCAAAAGCGCCGGCACAGAGCAATTACTAACCGGTCAAGTATCTTGAACGTCGGGGTGCACCGGAAGCGCGAAATCGACGCGACGACGCCGGTGGTAATGGAACTGGCCCGCAAAGAAAGGGGAAACGGAAGGGAAAGAAGGAGAGAGAAGAGTAAAGAGCGACGCAGCAAAGAAGGAGGTCAAATAAAAGAGGGCTCTCGAGCTGGTTCACCAGCGTCACCCTTCCGTAATTGAACTACTTCCGGCCAATTATAAAAACCGCTGACTGGCGGGGACTTGTTAGTCGTCGGAGGGAAGATGGAAATACTCGTTGGCCATCGGTATCCTTTTCTTTTCCCGTTCGTACGTCCTCGTTCCTCGTCGTTCGTGCCCAATGTCCTCGAATGCGCGTCCCTTCTCTGTTCATCCGTCAGCGTCTGGCCAATCCCCCTTCTTTCATCAAATTTCCGCTCGTACGAAACTATCTTCCTCCCATTCAACCTTTCGAACGGTCCTGCGATCGTTCAACGCCGAGAAGAAGCCGTTCGCGCGGATATTATCGCGCCGTGAATGGTTAATCTTCGCTCGGCAAGATCGACCACCTGAAAAGATTCATTGTCTCCGCAGTCGACTGTGCATCACCTGCACGCTCATGGAAAAGAATCCTGCTGGTGAATTAACCGATAATGCTTTCCATAATCGCCTGGAAATTGCTAGTCGCCTCTTTGTCATGCTCTGATAATAGGATAACGATGCCAACTTGGAAAATCAAGTGTCACGGAAGATACATTTACTTCTCGCCACATCACCATAGACTTCGGATCTCCGGGTCCACATATAGGGTGGAATCCGATATCTCGCGATACCCATATCACCACATCCCTATAGACTTCGGATCCCCAGATCCATGTATAAGCTAGATTTCAGTATCTCCAGATCCCTATAATCCCATATCTCTTATTACCCCTTCGTTACAACCCTAGATCCTTATATTCTCCAATATGTTCTAAATTCCTAGTTAGTCATAAATGACAAACCATTTAAACAACCCATATACATCTATTTGATATAATTATAATTACTTGAAGAAAAGTACCTGATCCCTGTCAAACTCAGCAACAATCGCTAGAGAAACACTTACCCTAGTGTAAGATGCCAAAGGTTCCTAAAGAGCACTGGGAAGAAAATTTTATGAGCGCTAGTCGTTTACCAGCCTTAGAAGGGGGGAAGAGACTTTCCAAGCAAATAGAACGTCAAGAGTGGGTCCACGAGATTATTTTCGTCCGATAAAAGGAGAAAGCCCGACGTCGCCAATGTACAAGCCAGCTCCTTATTTTTGCAAGACTCCTCTGTCGGCTTTGCTCCACTTATTCAACGAGTTTACTTTAGAAAATGTCCTGTTACCTCCAGTTACAAACGACTCGTGAATGTGATTCCACTTACTTCTTCGCAAATGGAACTTCAATTCTGTTGGAGATCGGTTTAGGATGGTTCTACAGTAGGTAATTCTCTGCGAGTACCCAAATTTTGATGATTGCATCTGAACATTTCGTAAGCATTCTGTGACACTTTAGGCATTGAAATTTTATGTTATAGGTTCATTAGTCCAAAATTTGTGGATACTTTTGATGTGGCACTAGTTTCATCTTCAGATACTTTTAATCTAATTGCATATCTTCTATTTTCGAATGTGTATATTCTATTACTACATTTTTAGATCCCTGCATTGTAGATCTCTGCAATCCTAGATATCTACATTCCCAAACCCGTAAATCATTTCCAGAATCTTATAGAGACCTATGTCTTCCCATATATGTAAATACCTCGTCCATTTTTGAGAACCTCCAACGTGATATACAGCAAGGTAACAACTCTCGTACTCCTCAAAATTGCACCCCACGGTTAGCAACATGGTCGGAATTCCCGACAGGCAAAAAGTCGTGGCCAACCCCTGACTGTTGGCAGGGGTAGAAAAATCGCGGCTGAACCGTAAATATTCGAAGCGGTGAGAGGTCGAGCAAAACGCGTCGAAAGATTCATTCTCTCAGGTGGCCGGTCGGAAATAGCCGTAAAAAGGGAAGAACAGCGAAACGGGATAGAAGAACAGGTCTGGACCAAGTGTGCCGCGCATCCTTTCAGCGGGTGTCGCGTCCGCGCCCATCCTCCCAGGAGGGATGAGTTATGTGCGGCATGCATACCATAAATTTAATATGCCGAGTGGAAAGGCTATCTGAATTGAACCAACCGGCGATGCCTCGGCGTAGAAACGGGGCTTGAATTCTATTCGTTTCGAACGTAGGCGCATACGTGGCCCACGTTCCTGATTTTCGAGCCACGAATCAGCGGGGAAGTCGTGCGCGTTGTCCTTCGACTGAAATTACCTTGCACCGTGTGTGATTCGATGTTACATGGCTGATATGTGATCCTTGGGGTCGCAGAGTCAAGAGGGGATCAACGAAGATACTCCTTGGGGTATTGTGCGTTGTGAAAGGTGATACCTTCTGAATGGGCTGTAGTGAAAGTTTAAGTGAACGTCTGAGTGGACAATAAGCTTAACGGAAAACGACTTATCGTTGTACTGTGGAGAATGCACTGGCTACATTGCTTCCGGTGAATAAAGACCAAGTGGTTTGGTTCGATTTGACTTCATTTTGAAAATTTCCTTGCAAGTCAATTTGTATTCTACATTCGTGATGTTAGAAATTAAGTTCTGAACAAGGGTTGAGAGTCACTGCATCATGATACCATGCTATTCTATCTTGCTGCTCTAATCAAACGGGTTTCTAGACTAGTCTAACAGAATAGCGGCATTCTAATTAACTTTACAATAAGAATATCTTGATCGGTGTGTCTTTCTATCTAGTTTCGCTGCTACATGATGTTGCAAATTAATTTCGAGTCGCTTCAGATAAACTTTCGGAACTCGTGCATTCTTAAGACAGTGGTAGCTAACTTTCAAATGCAGGTGGTGAACAATTGTATACACGGATTTGTTCGATACACGATAGTACATCGTAACGAGCGTCGTGACGCGCAACAATCGTCGTTTCCAGGAACGTTGTAACGCGAGCGTCTCTAACGAAACAACGCCTCCCATTTCCAGTTGTCTCTCATCCTCCCGTGTCTGCAGGAAGACGACGGCAAAGGGCGATGCCGAGAGGGTTCCTTGCCGAGCAGGGGAAAATATAAGGCTTCCTGTTCGTGCTCGTATGTCGTCTGACGGAGTCGTCGTCGACGGGCTTTTCTCCTCGACGCGCTTCGTTTCTGTCCGATCTCCGCTTTGAATTCCCGTCTCCGGTTTCCACGCTCGCGCGAGCGGAGATTCGAGGATTGTTCGAGAAACAGACGAGGAACTCGAGGGTTGGTAGGTCGATTCGAAGCACTCAGTTTCGAACTTCCATTGCGATTCAGATATCTAACTAGAATTTAATCGCTGACGCTCGAAAACTGGGACCGTTTTTACCTGAATTTTCTCGGCGAAAATTAAATTAACTTCGCGTCAAAGGAGAAGTTTACTTTTCAATGTATTCAGGACATTAACACCGTCAAGTGTCATCAACTGTCGTTACTAGACCCGGAGTTTTAATGAGATTATAAAGTTTGCAGTTGCAGTGAATGTCATCTGATGAATAAATCTTCTGAATAAGTTGGATAGCTTTCTCCAAGCACATGAAATGACCAACCCATAGAACTATACTTTATTGTTATAACGTACTCTGAAACACTTCTACCGTACCTTCAAAAACTTATCCCTTGTCCTACAATAACGTGACGCACTCGTGACGCACACTACATCTGTAATGTGATAAACTGAACTCGTATATCTACTACAATTTTGCGTTCACGTTGTAGAAATAGTTATCTAGCTGTGAATGTTCGAAAAAATTTTAGGTTAAGGGTAGAATTTTATATTTTATACAGATATAAGAAAGAAGATTGTTTCCGGGAAACCGCGTCATAAGTTTGGAACGACCTCCGAATTGTTCCATCCAGCATTGAAAAGCAACGAAACGTATCGGTCCGTCGATTACGTTCACGAGAGATCGAGCAAATCGCGTCTATCCGAAACTCGACTGGCTCCCACTCGGGCTTGTCCCATATTTTCCCCGATATAACGCCCGGGGCAACCCGATACTGTCTCCGCCATAGCTATATTCGGCAGCGTCGGGACATTTGCAAAATTCTTCGATTTGCAACCCGAAGCTCGATCGTTGGGAACTCGACGAAAGGTGGAAATTTAGGGCATCGGGGGGGCTCGAAGAGCTTGCAGGGCACGCGATCAGGATTCTCCGACCGGTGTCTCGTTCCTTAATACCGTGTTCGCGAATTCCCGTCGAACACGACCCGCTCGTTGCGAAGCTTAAAGTGCGGAACCTTGTTGCTCGTCAAACTCTAATACCTCCACACTGTGCAAGGGACAATTTAATACGGCCGATGTGTGTTTTCGATGAGCAAGAACCGTGTGCACAGGATGCACGTGTTTTCCGAAGGAGATCCTTGTTGGCGGAAGCGAACTCTGGTTTTGCTGCGGTGAACCGTTTTTCTTCTGGCTCGTTAGGAAATCACGTTTCACGAGTTTAGAACAGCTTCAATTTGTTTTGGAAATTTGGGAATTCGAAACTGGCAGATTCGTGGAGTTAGAGATAGCTGTGAGGATGTGAAGATTTGATGTCCACATCTCCGAATTTAAGTATGTGTAGAGTTAAGAATATAGAAATTTTAAGACCTAGGGGTTTGTAGATGTGAAAATATGAGTATCTAAGAACTTGAAGATGTCAAGAATTGTCCCAACTAAAAATAATATGAAATCTGAATGACAGTAACAATAAGATGCACTTGGTTGAAAATAGTAATCTTATTTGCCAAAAGTTAATTACGTAAAGCTTCCATTAAAATAAGACAACTTTTCGGAACATCCACTGATCGAATTGTTGGTTGCGACGGATTTACTTAAAAGCCAGACTTCCGCTTGTCCGCTGCATCAAAGAAGACGTCTTTCTAACGACATCGTTAGCTGGAAGCCGCTGTAAGGATGCTTGATCATTCCGCTTTCAATTATCGATCCTTTTGATCTTCAGTCCGAGAGATCAGACCATGTTACTCTGTTTGACTGGCGATTTCGAAGCACAGAAAACTCGCGTTGCGAGTGCAGCTTCGTTCGGGTAACCGTTGACCCGACTTCCAAGAAGATTCGCGAAAGCTTCTAGTTAGCGTCGCTTTACGCTTG
Source organism: Megachile willughbiella (assembly GCA_945859595.2). NCBI lineage: Eukaryota > Metazoa > Arthropoda > Insecta > Hymenoptera > Megachilidae > Megachile > Megachile willughbiella. Next base: position 11,193,548 of record OX243807.1, read on the forward strand.
TCCCTCCTCGTTGCTGACTCGGAATGGCACGAGTTCAAACGAGAGGAACACGTTTCCTTTCCGCCATACAACTCTTCGTGTGTTCGAGTGTTTTCTTCTGCAACTCAGGTAGAAAATTTCTTGGGGAAATATTTGCCCGAGGGTTAAGTTGATTATCTGCCACTCGAACAGAGTGAAATAATATATGCACTAATTTTGATACATTCTTTTTAAGATCATTTTTAGGATCTAGGGTTTTGGAATATAAAAACAGAATGATCACGAAAAAAATGCAATGAAATGCATGTTCCACAGTCACTGGGGCTGTTAACGCGATCGTGGACACGAATTAAACGCAATCGATTAATATCCGTATTATCCAGTAATTCGAGCACCAATGGGGTTGCTTGGCCCCGTCGGGCAATAAGCTCACCCCTCATAAGGGTTCATAATCGCCAAATAACGATGGCATACTGTTATGATAATGCTAGCTTCGCTACAGCAATAATCGTGTGCATTGATGCAATAATCGTTTTCATCTTCTTTTTTTCTAAATAATTAATGTTGCTATTTGTCGGTACTTGTGTTTTTAACGTAACAACTATTAAAGTAAACTCACGCTTATTACATCGTCTATTACCATGTAACCCAAGAATATCGACAAAAATTTCTGTTCTCAAATAAACGTTGATTTCTGAATATTAAAAATCATGACTTTGAATTTCTACAAATTTGTAACATGTAAATTATCCATTTCATAACATTTTAATAAACATTCAAAGGCTAAAGTAGAACATGAAATATTACTTTGCATTTTCGCGTTCTCTCAATTTCAAATTTTTTCCCTGAAATTACATCGAACGAGCTGGACGTACCATCAGCCTTTCATTACTTATTTGTACTTTTAATTAAACAGGTAGATGACACGAATTCGAAGCCCGTTAATTATTTTCGTTGATCAATCGCGTACATTCTTTAATCACGACGAGAAGTATCGGTACGTTTCAACCGACACAATTATCGATTACAGGATTTAATGCAAATTTCTGTCGAACGATAATTTTCCAGTTTCCATCGGCGCAGCGTTAGTCCGGGTAAATGGATTTACCATCGCTCAAAAACTCTCTGCTGGAGGTGTAAGCTGGAATTAAATTTTCGCACCCGCGAAGAAGGTATCGTTGTTTGGTAGATTTATTTCGTGCCGCGGAAAATAAAACTGCACGCACGCCATGTGTACTCGAACACGCCATTCGTAATCGCGAATAAAACGTGCACGCGAATTCGTTGGCGTTGATTTAAAATTAACATTCGAGCCGGTGTTGCGCGGTTATCGTACGATTTAACAGTGAATATTTCGGTCACGTCTTGGAAACGGTTAAATTCGCGAACTGCGCAGCAATTTGTAAACGAATTTCACGGGAACTTTTAGCAATGTAACTGCAAATACGAATTTCTGACGAACGGCTGCGAACCGTACAAATATTCGATATTCACAATTTACGAAAAACTATATCTTTTGCACGCATTTATAGTTGAAATTATAATTAAAAACGTAAAAAATGTCAAACCTAGTGCATCACAGTTATGACACACATGGTGTGTTATTCCTGTGTTATCATATATCTACAACTACAATTATGAGTAGATGAACTTTCATATCATTAAAGAACATTTTACAGTTCTGACCAGATAGCATAATCGTCTGTTATTAAAATGAAGATCAAAAACGTTAAAAAATTTCACGATGAACATATGTGCACTGATGACGCACCAGGTGCGACCCCTATTAGGATGTTGGTAACGTTCCAGTTTTTTGCCGACCTACATCGTTACGTATTCAGCCAACTGAAATCTCGAGGTTCGTCTGATAATGGTGACAATAACAATAATAGTTGACTCAACCATTACGAGTGGCGTATTAACCTGATACTCGGTCCAGCGCATGTAATCCAAGCTGAACCAGTTAGCGTAGCTGTATATCAGAAAGGTGTGCGCTGAATCGAGCTGCCCGGGGCTAAGAATCGTCAGAGTCGAACTAGGAACAGCGAGAAATCGACTTGTTTCACAGAGTGACGAGCAACCGAGTAATCGAAATCATTTCGTAATTGCTTCGGAAATTGTTGTCCTTAAATAAGCACTGTTATATGGAACAGTTCGCGAAAGCCTCGAGAGAGGATTACCGGGTACCATTTGACTGAGCAGCAGTGTTGTAGTCCTAGTTATTGGTCAGAATACCACGTACTTCACAGATGGGGTATAATTTTAATTAATAGGCAGATCGATATTGAACCGAGTGCTTCATGAGTACTACTGGCTATCATATGGCTAGAAACAAGGTCCTGCTCATTCAGAGATTCAAAATTTTCAAGTTTGGATATTTGAATGGAAATTTGAGTATTTGGGGACTTAGAAATTTGTATATTTGTAAGTTTGAGAATTTATAAATTTTCGAAATACGCAAATAAAAATGTCCAAACTGCGGTGTGAACTTGATCCCAACAATTTGTATACGAATATTTAACTTACGCTGTATTTAATAAATTGTAAGCTCGCGTTACAACAGCACGCATGCAATTCTATGATCATATTTCACGAGCAGCAAATTGATGCAGAAGTGTAAGTAATTACTGGGCGCGGTGTACGTCGTTTGGGTTCCCGGTGTGATCATCGAAACTGCGCGAATTAGCAACGGGATCAAATTAATATTGAAGGCTAGCCGCGTACCCAAAATTGAAATATTGCATGATATCGAGCACTTGACTAAATTGTTCGATTTCTACTAGCCATGTATCCCCAGATGATCCAATTGTTCATGGAAATTAATGCCGCAAGTTGTAACCTACATTGAGTGTGAATAATTCTACTCCTGATAAATTTACCATGTTATTCCAATAAGGGGTACTATTCCCCTATTATAAATATTTCTCACATTGCTGTCCAAGTATTCAAGAATATTAATTATTTTAATAAACATTCTCGTTACTGCCATCTCTTGACTTAAAAAGGCAATCCAATGATTTCTAACCCTAGTAAAAATGAAGAAGGTAACCCATGAAAATCCCAAACAGCACGATGAATTTTGAAAAGTACGGTCCGAAAAACCCTTTCCATATCGAGTCAACAGTTACCGCTTCAGATTCATCGAAATTCAGCGACTAAGGTGTTCGCATAATTTTAGCAGCGAAATTTCGCCCTCATAAAATCTACGTTCGACGGTGTCATTTACGGGGTCGCCATCGAATGCGTCAATCCTGACCGTATGTGTAACTTCACACCGGCGCACGTTGATTCCATTATGCAAAAATATGATAATTCCTCGGGATCAAGTATCCCGCTAGACAAATGTCCTGTCAGCTCCCTCCGATCAATTCGCCGGAAACCTGGAACCTATATCTCACCCTCGACACGGTTACCAGAGGGTTGTAATATATTTCTTCGTCTGATGAACTAAGTACACCCTTGGACTTCGTCTACTTTGTAACTGTCCCTTCTCTTGGACACGAGCTTGCCGAGTTGATGGTGTGACAAGTGGTCATGGGGAGACATGGCAGGGTAGTTAACCACCGAAGTAGCGGGATACTTAGAGGCTATTGTGACGATGTGGTGCTTGGTGATTCATTGCGTGGTCATTCGGCGCGGAGTGTTTGAACGCATGAGAATTCAACGCGTGGTATTGCAACCTGTGGTGGTTTAATTCGTGGTGATTCGGCGCTGAGTAGTTCAACGCGTGGTAATTCGATACGTAGTAGTCCAACGCGTGGTAATTCGATACGTAGTAGTCGAACGCGTGGTAATTTAATACGTGGTAATTCGATACGTAGTAGTCCAACGCGTGGTAATTCGACGCGTAGTAGTCCTACACGTGGTAATTCGATACGCAGTAGTCCAACGCGTGGTAATTCGATGCGTAGTAGTCCAACGCAAGATTATTCAACGCGACGTAATTCAACACGCAGTAATCGAACGCACATCAATGTACCAAAAAGCAATTTACCGTATAATGCTTCTAAAAGTGAAATCCAAAGAGCAGCAATTCAACACGTGGCAGTTCCATTCATAGTAATCCAACGCGTGGTACTAACACGTGGCAACTCATCAAGTACTAAATCAACACGTATCGACCCAATATTGCAATATAAGACCTTAGGGCCTAGGAATTGTAGACCTTAGGGACGTACGTTCAAGGCAATCAATGACCAAGAGAGAATCCCTGAGACAAGGAGTACACAGGAAGCCTCCTGTTGACTCGTTCAATCGTATTAGCTAAACACTGTTACTGGAAAGCTCTCTAGCTTGATTCTGGAATTTGCACGAGATAGGAGACATCTGGCATCACTTACTGTATCCTTGGTGGCCTTTGACCAAATAATCATTTTAAACGACGAAGTAATTAACAGACATGATCATCAAACAGTTGCCCTTAGGTAGGTAGTCAGCGTTTAATTTCCGGATACTATCGAATCCCTTCTGGGAATCGAAGCTGATCGATGCCTGCAAGAGCAACCGTCCACTATGGGATTTGCTGAAATTTAGCTAGACTATAGTAGGAACTTCCGTTGTATTCCCTCGAGATGATCCCCCGAAGAACCACGATGTCTGACACATTGTAGGAATAGTTTCGCAGGGGTTGGATATTATTGACACATACCATTTTCGACTAACTGACGCTTTTCGTGGATGTAAGCAAGGGATAACGATAAGTTTGCAGATTCTCTGTTCGTAAACAGCAATTTTAGGGGCTCGAGTTGAAACTCAAACGTTGGCTCCTTCGGACGGACCAGAAGGGTTTCTGAGTTGCTGGTTCGGTGCAACAGAATAGCTCGAAATTTTCAAGAGTTACTGTTCATCGAGGCAACACTTCAGAGTTCGTGTCCAAGTAATTGGTAAACCGAATTTTGCACAAAGCTTGAATAAGTTTCGAGAGAACTCTCTGTAACGTCTACCTGTTGTGTCCACTTAAAAAGTTCCCATAGTTATACCGCGAATATCTTATTATTCAGAACTGAGATCCAGATGAGCACAATTCTACTAAATCTGACAAAGTATTCAATGCTATTGTATTACATTGTGTAATAGAAAGAAAATAATCTAGGTAAAATTAAGAGGATCAACACTTTGAACAATTCTTCCTAAGCCTGAAGCTGAATGCCCGAAGCATCGTTTAATTTGGCAACAAAGAAACACCTTTACCAAACAAAAAGCAGAACAATAGTAACTTCCACCCATTCAGATAAACCGATTCTCTTATTGACCCAGATACCCATTCAGAAAGAACAATTTCGAGAGTAAACAAAAACGGTGACAGTCAAAGGGTTGATCCGAGAGGGTAAACAATAAACAGCGAAAGGTGACGGCTGAATCGTGACAATAACGTCTTAATAGAGATCGAGGATGGGGTGAGTGCAATTAAATCCATTGAAATAACAAGGTAAGTCGTCGTTGCGAATCAAGGATCCGTTGTCTGCCACCCATCAAGGTTCTACATTATTATCCACCGGAATTCCTTGAATTTCACAGAAACGTTTGCCCAAGTGCAACTCGACGGAGCTCAGTAATTACTTTCTATGTGAGAGACGTGTTGATTAAACTGGTTGCCAAAAAGTGTAACTAGGCTCAACCTGAAATACGAGCTAATTCAACACGATTGTTCGCTGTTTCGTTATAATTCATACTGTCGAAACGTCGTTTGGAACCATGAATACGTTGCTTCTTGTTGTTTCGTGGATGTGGGAAGGGTTGACGTTCTGATAACTCTGAAGTTTGGATGATAAATTAGGTCATGATGTTTTGAGTGTGGTAGTTGAAGTTGACTGAGTTCTTAGAATGTTTGGTCACATGTGGTGATCTAAGATGGAAGGATCGCACATATGGTATTCAAGCATGTGATTCAGTACGTGGTAATTTAGCTGACAGTGATCCAACACATGATAACTCAAAATATTTCATACACGTTCTTCAAAAACTACCCCTCTGTTAGAAAGTCCAAAAAGGTTACATCAATTCCTTACACCCCTTTCATCTCGTATTCCAACAATTACAGACCATATTTGACGACGTTTCCGACAGCTTTTTTAATCCGATCCAATTACCTCTGTGTCTCCAGTTATAATTCAAGGGGTCTTTTGCGTCAAAGGGTTTCGAAAATCTCCCGTTTAGCCGTCATTAAAGACTCTTTTTGATCAACAAACCTGGTCCATGTTTGAGTCAACGGACCCCTCGGACTAAGTCAGCCGAATATTCTCAAACATCCCTGCAATTTTTATCCCCGTGGACTAATCCGTCAGCAGGTAAACGTGGTCGATAACTTTCCTTCTGGTGGCGATAAATTTCAGCCGGTGTCATCCTTTCGCTTGGTGATTTCGAGAATTGAATTCACCGAGTCAGCGTTCCACGTTGAAACGCGTTCTTTTCGAGGGGGGTGAAAGCACTTTGACAGGGTCGAAGGTGTTTGCCACCGAAACCGCCCTTGTTTATTCCTCCTTTTCGACACGGTGATCATAAACAAACAAGATTTCCCGGGGCAAATAGGACACCCTCTTTTTCCGTATGCGCAAATCCAGCCCCTTGCCCGACACCATAGCGGGTTTAGCCTTCCATTTCCACCGGAAAATTTCAACCCTCTGCTGCTGATTCAATCCCTGCTTAAGGAACAGCCGAATCGATATCGAAACTCGTGGATAGATCAAGAAATTGATATTAAACTTTTTTCAAAGGTTATTCTTTTAGGGTGAAATGCCAGAATAACGGGATATTTTCAGGGAAATATAACGGCGTGTTTCGATGGCAGCATCCATATTCATAGATTTCACGAGTATTCGACTTCTGTATGATTTTACAGAAGTGGGTCAACCAATGGGTCCACCAGGACACTAAAAATGTTATAACAAGCAAATACGGTGAATAAAGAACGAAATTGCACGTTTCATGGTGACCCAACTTGATTCTAAAACCCCGCGCCAAATGAGAAATAATAAAATCAAAATTTACATTCCGAGATTTGTGAAGTTTCATATTTTACGACCTGATATCCTTCGTGTATTGCGAAGATGAAGATGGGAAGAAACGAGGTACTTGTAGAAGGCAAAAATAAGAAACAGTTTTAATGAGGTCTTAAGCTGCGAGGGAATGAAAGCAGGAAGAGATCGAAGCTGGAATTTCATGCGCAATTTATAATAGGAGGTGTATGAAAATCATTAACCGTTCGCAACAGATCGACGCCCCTCGAGAGTTCTGGATACAGTCCGGCGATGTTTAATTATTTCCAGTGGCTCTCGACTCGATTCCCGTCGAGTGAAGTAATTTCAGCGACGGCCAGTGTATCCAGGAGTTCAGATTCCGGACGCGGAAACTAAAGTTCGCGTTTAAAGCTAGTTAGCGAAGTAATAAAGTCGAGGTGCAGGAAGAGTGGCTAAGTGGTTGGAGTCGGTGCGCAATCGTTGGAATAAATGAGCGCCAGTGGAAACGAACAGAGAAGCAAGAAGGGTGACGAGGAGGGGGTGTGCTAGGAGAAACGAAAGAAATGGGGTTATAATTATCAACTAAAAGTATATAGGTGTAAAAGTTGCCGGAATTACGAGCCAGTTTTTCTCGCTTCAATGGCCGCCGCTGGTTGGATGTAACTGCGAATTGTTCCTCAACTTCATTTTCATCCGCGCCTCGACGTTGATACTCTTCTCCTCTTTTTTTCGTACAACCGTTGTACAGAATGGTTTTCGTTGGCTCAGTCGGGTCAAGATCTAAACTTTCACGAAAGCTTCGATTTCAGCTTTGTTTCGATGTTAACGTTTCGTGGAGTGCCCTTGTTCCCTTCAAAGCTACTACGGTGATTGCAGTTTTAGAAATATTCTTTACTCTATTAACTTCATTAAGTAATTACGGGTGTGATTATCTTACAGCAGAGGTTATTAACATTTGTCTATAACCACCTAGATTTCATTTGAAACATGTCACAAACACTTTCACAGATATTTTATTTTACCAACTTATTTACCCGGATCAATTCAGACAGAATATCGTGTATGCATAACCTCGAGAACCGCATTATTTTCGCATGGACTACGTGCCCGAAATTTTTGCCCGCTTTCTTCGCACTCCGTGCGGAAAATGTAACAATAATATGTATAATAAAGGCACGTAGAGGGTAGCGTAGTGGCTTCGGAGGAATTCGATTACTATCGATTTATAGAAACGTGATAAAGGGAGGAACGATATGGGATTGGAACATGGGTTAGGTTAAAAAATTGCGGCCCGTGTCAAATCGCATATCGAGGTCAACGCGGTATTCGCCTCGTGTGTGACATTCCACAGCTGTCGCACCATAATCGTTCCAAGCGTGAAATTACAGTGGAATCGATATTCGAACTGGACGGAGGTTTTTGTGGGGTAATGGGAACGCACGGAGTGCAAGAAAACACCGTCCACTGTCGAATTTGAAACATGCTCGTTTCTCCAGAAATTTACGATCACGTTTGCTCATCGACTGCAACCGAGACTGGTCCTCACGAACGTTCATCCCATAAAATCTTGTACTAGTTCTGCACAAAGCTGTCTTAAACAAAATTTGATGTAAATGTAGAAGCTGGGTCACTTTAGACTAAAAAGCCTAAAATAATGCTATCAACAAAGTCATTAACATGCCAGCAACGTGTTCACATCTACTTCCGATACACGTACCACATGATCCCAGTCATAGGGTGTCCCTAGGTGCTCAAGAGTTCCGAGCACTTGTGCCCACCATTGGGTTACATGATTAACTTAGCAAACATCCGAATTTCATGCTCGACAAAATGGTTCGTGTATCGTGGATAAGCTTATTTATCTAACAGGTTGTCCCGCAAGGAGTCGGTTCCGTTATCGCGAACACCAACCCCGTTCTTTATTCGCGCCGCTGTTTTATTCACCGGCCGAGCGTAAAGCCGCCACCTCGGATAACATTGTAACGCGATATCAACCCCACGGCCGTGTTTCCTTCCCCGGAGAAAGCCAGATAAGTCCCGGTGCCGTTGCTTTTTCCGACGATCGGCGTTCATCCGGCGAGTCATGCACACTTTCGTTGATGGCCGTCCATTGTGCAGCGAATCTTGAACACCTTTCGAAGGGCCCGCTGCAATTTCCAGCCAGCAACATTGTAGCTTGATGATAAAGATGATCGAGGGGGTGGTTGATGTCTTGCAAACGGCCGGAACGGATGAGGGTGCTTTATGGGGAATTAGGGGTTGTTGAGAATACCGTGGAAATTCAAGGGTTCTCTGCCAGCAAAGTGACAAATTTGTAGATAACGTTGGGACATCGTAACAAAAACTTCGATGAAAAGTTACCGATAGAATCCTTTCTTTTTAGTTTCATGTGTTTATAATGAAAAGATTCAACGAATGTGAAATGAATCGTTAAATATTTCAAGAAGTGCTGGGTTATAAAGTATGGAATACGTGCAAGTAGCGAATTAATATTCTTATATTTGCTCCTCTCAATCCGCAACGTCTCAATTAACCTAACGAACACAGCCTCGATATATATTCATTTATCAAATTACCGCCAGAGGAAGGAAGCTTTTATATCTTTATATCGAATAATTGAGAAAAATCGACGTTGCCTAACGGTCCTGATAGCCGTGCGAATCCCTTGCTGGAGCCTCGGGGTAATAAAACTCTGACCAGATTAATCCTGCAAAATTCTTTCCTGTCTCCTTTCTATGCATCTTTCTTAAATACACGTAAGAAATTTTCGTACATTGAACAACTGAACACAATTCCTATATAAATTTCATTCTTCGGAGGAAGTGTAATTTCGCAAAATTACCGCTCTCCAAGTTTCCTGTAATTACGGTAAATTTAGGGCGAATCAGTGTTCCTTCATGAGCAGGCTAAGGATATTACTTACGATAACCCGATACTTTGGAAGGTATTTCAATTTCATTGTTGCAAAGTGTCTAGGGACGATATCGCCGATAGTGGATCGATTTTAACAGGAACATTATGTACACCCTCGAAGCTGCTAGATATTTCCAAGCTTAAGCCTGGCGGCGATACTTTGTTCCCTCCGTAACGGGCTGCGAAATCGTCTCGACCCGAAAAAAAAGAGTGGAAGGAAATGTCCCCGATTTTTATTAACACATCGTAGAGCACGGTTATAGCCGGCGGCATTTATAACGTGCCAGGTGGTGTTCCTGCGTCGTTCAACCGCGAACACCTAGCCACGGAATTTTATTATACACTTTCGGCAAAACGTGAATTCGCTCGTATGAATACCAATGCGTTTAGACAGGCAACTTTGCGCATCCGTGATATTTATGGCTTTGCCCATGGCTTCCCGGGATGGTTTCTTGCACGGTTGGCCGGTTATTCTCGTCCCGGAATGGCGATCACGCGTTTCCGGGTGTATCGACGTACGAGATTGCAAATAACGGAAAACGGCATCGTTCAGACGTTTCGACGAATGTCGAACAAACGACTCTGCTCCTCCAGCAATTTGGACATTTCGTGCCGAATGTTTATTTATCGGACGATAAAGGTTATATCACTACATCTTCCGAGTTAGCGAAGAAGTCGAGAAACTTGTGTTAAATATGATCCGAAACGTAACAGAATACAGGGAACAGATAAATACGTTAACAATTACGTCCAATTACGAAGTTGTTCGCCGCTGAAAATAAGTTCACGATGTTTCTCCCCGGTATTGGCTACAGTTGCTCCAATTTCCACCAACCATATTTCACCTAGCCGCGCAAACAAAAAGGCCAACACTTGGATTTCCGCAGACCTGCGCGTTACTTTCAATTTCCCTTAGGAACAGCCACGAACTCTGGTACACCTCGGATTTTCGAAAAATCAACACCGTTTCCTACGGCCGCCGGCAGCCTACCGTTGAAACTTTCCTAGATATGTCGGAAGCTTTTCCTGAATTTCCCGTTGCCGTCGGCACTTTCCGAATTCTCGCGAACTTTCGCGAAACAACATGTCACCAGGAGCTCGAAAAAGAATAGCCCCTGGCGAATATCGACGGAGAAAGACCGCGTTGCAGCGAATTTTTACCTTCGCCGGTATTCAACTCGCGTTCGAACGATCCAGACATCTAACACGGAAAGGAACTCGCCTTAATTAGTCTCATAGGCTGATCATATTTGGAGGCAGATCCTGAGGTGCTGCTATGCACTTTTAAAAATATTGTCTGCGTTACTAAATCACTAAGTCCACAATTAATTGAAGATTAAAATATCTCAGAAAGCAAGGTTCTAAATAAACCTATAAGGGTTTTGCAATACTGGATGAATAGTTAAGCTTCAGCCTTGCCATGTCGTAAAGCATTTCCAAATTTCTACGAAAAGGCAAGTAGCTGCATTAAACAAAGAAGATTAAGGACAATTCGCAAACGTTCAGTGATCAAAGATTTTGGTGATGGCTGTTTAAAGGAACGTAACATGCATCGCTAGCGAAAGATTACGTTGAGCCGCGAGGGAGTTTCGGCAGCAAGACGATCGAACGTTGCAGTCGACAGATGATTGCTTCAGTGAGAATGCAATCTGGAACAGTGCACATTTCCCTGTTTGCCGTTCCTCTTCGAGATTTAGAGGTTCGTTGCCAAATGTCAGAGCGCTGAGCGCCACCCACTAATTAAGTTTACTCCAAGAAACGTGCTCTCCCTGCGATTCTACCTTGATTCCGGCATTGCTCTTTCCTCTCCCCTCCTGAAACCATCCTTCTTTACCCTCTATCACCTACTCTGCTCCCTGCCGAATCACGCGCAATTCGCGTACTTGTAGAACAAGCCCTTTGACGACGTGCAACCACCATCAAAATGGAACTTCTTCGTTGGAACCTCGTAGATGAGGGCAGAATTTGGATGCGTTCCCTAACCACGGAATAGATATGGAACCCTCTTATTAGGCTTTTGGAAATAATTATCTTCCTTCAGTTTTATTTGTATTCTTGAAACAACCTTTACAATCTTCACCTGACAACTCACGTCATTACTTAGGATCTTTGATCAAGTATTTTCTCAAATTTTTAATTACTTTTGTAATGAAAGAATGAGGAATACAAATGTTACTTGATGTTTGCAAAATACATTTTGATAAAGCTTAGTGATACCGTACTAGTAGACGCGTTACTGAAAATCAAGAGCGACTCTTTCTCCATATCGCGTAAAGTTAGTTAATTAATGAAAGTAACGCCTTCACTCGCGATGGCAGCCTGTCTCGACTAATCACTCACATAGTTGCAACGTCACTGAAACTTGAAATCATTTCACGAGCATTAAGAGTTCGTCTAATCTTACTGCGTGTCACGACACAAGCTGATGAAACTTTGAATTTCAGTTCTGTAACTTTTAATTAAATTCCGTATCCAGAGATCAGATTCTCATTTAACTGTCGCCATGATACTTACCATGATACTATATTTTTGTATGAAAATTGTTGCTATCAATTTTTATCTTATTCCCGAACGGAGTTTTCTTCCAAAACGGTGGACACGAAGCCTCTTGTCCGTCCAACAGCTCCCTCTCGAAGCATCGCCTTAATCCAAGCTTAATTCATCAACCGGAAGTTGGTCTGACCTCGTTATCCCCGCATCGAGCGAACCCCATAACGCGGAGTCGCGTTAATCCATGGCAGGTTAAGCGAAATCTCTTCTAAGCCTAAAACGGCAGGTGAAACGTGGCCGGCTCAAACTTCTCCGATAATTTCATTCCGTTTATAACCCTACCACTTCCTGCTTCATTACTGTCAATCAACGAATACAATTTTCAACATGGACCAAATTCTGTACAAATTTTGCGGATTATTAAAGATGTGACAGATGAGGATGTTTATTTGAATTACAAAATAAGGTTCTCGTGGATCCATGAAACATTAAATATCCTGATAATTTCTTTGTAACTATAGCCAGTTGAAAAGTAGAAAACATAATAAATTTGGTGTGTCCAAAAAATGAAAAAAGTAGCAAAGCGAAACAATGTACGATCTGACATCCCGTACGAATGAATTAGTAGAGATGATAGCACACTGAGATTGCGCATCCAGAAACAAAGAATATTAACGTCACGAAGCAACTTTGTTCACAAGCAGAGTACCATTCACGCGTATTTATTTCGAGCACGGTGCGAAGTTGCGGGTGACCCAAAAGCGACGTGAAAACGGATCCTAATCTATTTCTCTCGGCTAGACAGAGTTCGCAACAAAAGTGATCGTTTATTGGATGGTCACAGCGGTTTCAGAGTATTCCGCGTCGACGTGCTGGAAACTCATCCCGTGAAAAGGTCAACGCGTCGCGTTGCGAGCAATTTTATAATATTTGCAGTAAATTGATCAATCACGACCCGATAAATATTTCCTACACGTTTCAACACCCTGTAATTTTATCAGATGCTCATTACCGGAGATTCACAATTTCATAGGAAAATTGTTAACTTTGCAAACCCGAACCTCCATCTGAATTCTATCAACCGTACAGTAATTTTCCGGGGTACTCGTTCTAAATGGATGATGAAACGACAGGATTGCAAATCGAGCGATATTTTGCTCCTCAAGATTCGAAGACACGAAACGTCTGTTCCCTCGCGAAGATTTTACAATTGTCTGCACGACGATGTCGTTAAACGCTCTCTGTGGGGCTATTAATGTTGGCCGTTAAGAGAACAACGGTACCCCTTTTGAGAGAACATTAATGCCCTTCTTGTAAGCGAAGCACCTCTCCCGTTGACGGTTCTGTCGCTTCTACAGTAATCGCCGGTTAATTTGCTCGAACAGTTTAGATTTATTGCATCGACCCCAGTTGCCGCGGAGTTTCAATGGTGCTCTAACCACTTATTTGATGATACTGATCGGTTTCGAATGGAGGTTCGCCACTGTTACTCTTTCGGTGCTCTGACCAGTTATTGACTCGTACTACTTACAAGCTCTAAACTTCTTCAAATGCCACTTCAAGCTGAATTAATTCTTCAAAAGTATTGCCGACCCCTGGCGACATTTGTCCATTAAAGTGTTAACAATAAAGCACAACGAAATTAGCGTAACAAGAAGTAAGAAAGGAAGACCTTTTCACGCGGTCGTAGTACATTTTAATAAGTACTTAATTTGCAAAGTATCCGGGGTAAATCTTGCCCCGGGATCGAGGGGCCGAAAAGAGGACAAGGATGTGCCAGCCACGGTTTAATTTGTATAAAATTTGCCTTTGCTAGCCCCTTTAGCGGAACCGTCCAACTTAATTTAAGTTGAAAAGTCAACCTCGCACCCGTGGACCGTACTTCAAACACACTTTCATCCGGTATACGCTTCCGCGACGTCGCTTATCGTCCATGTAATCGTCCACGACTGCACTTCCGGAAACCGTCGTTGCATGTGTTCCCGACAGCCAGCTGTAACTCGTTCATCTCCGGATACAATCGGCTGAAAACATTTCGTCGTTCGTGTAACAAGATGCTGTTGGAATTGGATCCCGTAAAAAACCTGTCTTCTTGCTACCGTGGTCGTTGATTACTTTCCGAGGGGACTTCATACATTTGTCATTCGTAGCTGAGAAACTCGTTTTACGTCTGTCACGAACTTCTTGAGAACTCTGTGTTATCTCGCGTTCGAAGAATCCAATTGCAAACTGAGCAACATAATTGTCAGGTTAAGTGCAAAGTACAAGAAATAATTTTGTGGAAATGGCTTAACCAGTGGAGATATTGTAACGGATATGGCGGAATGAGCTTAATCTTGAACCTAAACCGATTTAACGGAGACTTGATATTTTCGTACAAGAGGTAATAGTAATCGAGATATTAATTGAGTCAATTAAGTACGCAGAAGAACGTTTGTATGTTAGAAAGGAAAATTTCCGATGGGAAATAAGCGACTGTTCGTGGAAATTAACCCGTGGCCACCAGGAGGACAGAAGATAATGAAATCGCGGTTTACGTGCACGGATCGTTTCCAAGTTCATCGTCGTTTAAGGTATTTACCGCAACCCTGGTATAAACGTTTCTGGAAGCGCAGCGAGCCGGAAGATCTTGAAGCAGGTCTTGAGGAGGCAGCCAGCCACGTCTGAAATTAGGTCGGATCCCTTAATTGAGACGTAATTATCGAACGTCTGCTTGGATAAGCCGTTACAATATTGATTTGCGCTAATTCTTGAACTGTCGGTGATACTTACGGAATATTGACATTTTTAAAAATCCTTCCACTTTATTATCATCAATAACTCATCATGAATTTCTGACATAATATGGAAGTCGTCTAGCATTGAATAGTAAAAACAAGAAAATACTCTACAAGTGTATTTCTAAATTCATTAATTCCACCTCCCAATATTATCAGAATTATAATTTGCATGTATACCTATAACTGAATGCTGTCTAAATTAATTTGCACTTAATTAAATATAAAAGTGAGTCGATACGAATCATAATTGAATCTAGCGAGAGCAACAAGTTGATTAATATTCGATAAGATAATTTGAAGCAGTACATCCTAGTTCCGCCGACCGGAAATGCATATTTCATTGAGACTTATGAGTTTCTGATTATTCATAAGCATTTATTTGTGAAAAAAGTGCAAAAATTGAAATGATAAAAAGAGACATCTGTATTGATCGACCGCACCGATATCGGATCAATAAGTAATTGTTCTACTTTTGCCGTCTATCAACGACGACTTTGCCTTTCTCTACCATTTGCCTCTTATTTTATTTATTTCTCCATTTCCTTCGTTTTCTCTGGCATCCTCCTCCACCAGACTTCTTCCCTCCTCGTTCCTGCAGCCGTTCCACACGATTAGGTACTATCATTTCCGGTTAGCGTGACGGGTCAATATGCTTCTCTTCTGTCTCTAACAAGCTTCGTCTCTCCCTTTAACAATTTGTTATATTACAGCACCTCGTAGCCGTCCTTTCAACAATATCTTTTCACGTCGTTTTTCCTCTTCAATAAAATTTATAATTTTTATAATTCTTCGAGACGCAAGATCATAATGGACAAACTGATAAATTTATTATTACATCACGTACGTTGGGAAGTTGAGAAATTTTACAGCAGTGCTGCAATATACAGAATGATAATGAATGATGACCATGATATTTTGGTTCAACAAGGAGGGATGTAATGCGTGATATTTCGGCACGTAGAAATCCAAAACGTGGAATTTCTACACGTGTGACAATCGAATGTGTTGTATTTTGTCACGTGGTAATCCAACGAGTAGTATATCGGCGGGTTGTAATCCAACGCATGATACTTCAACGCGTAGTAGTCGAACGGGTGATAATCCAACGCGTGGTAATTCAACGCGTAGTATTCTGGCGGGTGGTAATCTAACGTGTGATATTTCAGCGCGTGGTAATCCAATGGGAAGTATTTTGGCGCGTAGCAATCGAACGTGTGATAATCTAACGCGTGATAATGCAACGCGTAATATTTTGGCGAGTGGTAATCTAATGCGAGGTAATCTAACGCGCTGCAATTTAATGCGTGGTAATTCAACCACGACAACGTAATAAGTTTCCTTCTTTAAATACGTATATAACCACTCCGTTAAAAGCTTTGCCATTTAAAATGCAAAGGCAGAATCATTTCATACTGCACAAAACAATAATTGTCCACTGAAACAGAACATCTTCAATGACAATTAGTAAAGTTTACTACGGACAAAGAGGAAGAAGCTGAACGTATCTGTCATACAAAACATCCGGGAGAATTAAGCGTGCTCAGTGTTCCAGCTTTCTTCCGGCAAAGAAGCGACCGGGGACGAAATGAATTTTAATTAAAACCAGGGAAATTCCTTGGACCAAGACCAAAGTACCTAAGAAGAGGTATCCACGAAGTGGTTGCAATTCTCTCAATCGTCCTTTGGAACTCTTCCTTGGCACATACTTGATCGCCTCTTTTTGGGAATGTTTTATACAATGAGTAACAATTGCTGAAAATCTGAATACCTCTATTTTCCTCGAAAGCAATCGACGAACCTAACCCTTCTAATGCATTATTAAGTACGACTCTTTTCAACATTTTTATATCCATCTTTTAATAGCAAAAATATATTCAGTACTATTATATAATAAAATACATTCTAAACTTTGCCATTTTCTTGTAACAACATTTCTAATTTGATATTTGTTCAGAAGATTACTTCTTCATCAACATCTTTCTATGCCTACTCTAATCTTTTATTGTATCATTGAACAAATCGTGAATTACTTTCAAAGATTAGCACCTTCAGCGATAAAGACCCAAGATTCTACAAAACACAATCGTATCGATAAGAACTTTTCGCGCGAGGTTTCTGGAATGACCCCAGAAAAAAACGAAGAGAGAAGACGTGGGTTCGGGTGCCTCTAAAGGATGTCTGAAAGTTTAAACGACGTTCCAGGACTCCTTTTTCTCAGGTGACGAGACAAAGTATCGGCCACCCTTCGAGTTGCTCTAGCCTTTGTACTTCTTGTTTGGGACGAAAAACCTGTGAGATTCGAATGAAATTTAAAACTAGTTTCACCGTGAATGGAAGTTTGTTCTCTTTCAGACGTGAACGTGATATATTCGACCAGAGAGATACACTAATTCTGATTTATTAACCCACTGCATTCGAAATCACGTCTCTCACAGGCATCAAACGTATTTTACATGATTTTATTGTACATTTTACGATTTGATATCGTGACCCGTGATTATAAATTGATTTGTAATACGCGACTTCGTTTGAGAATTATCTTAATCAAGTTCACATTCATAGGGTCAATTCGGCTGAACCAGCCGACAATTTTCGACTCTATTTTTTGGTGATCGCATGCCAATTTACGCTTGAGCAACCGAATATCTCTCGTATATCGGGAGATATTCCAGTTATTTTACAATTTGATCGATTCAAATTGATGGATTGTTAAAAAATTGGTATTGATTTCATTGGAGCGGGGATTGAAATGAACATTCAACGTCGAAACTCAAAACTGTTCCTTTTAAGAGAGAACATATTTACTGCAAAACCGACATGTGCACAAACATGTCATTGAAAATGTACAAAAATTGAAAAAAATCATTTATAATCAGTTCATACAGTTGAATTATTCAATTCGGTGGAATACTACAGTTCAAATTCACGCAGTTTCGTACGAGTCTAACAAACAGGTCGTTCAACAATGATGGAAAAGATGTTCCGGAGATGTCGTCATAATGGATCGTCCATTTGTTAAGGTCTCGCGTGGTTGTGCGTCGCGAAGAATCTCGTAATGCACGAGCAAGGCCAACGCCGTCGTCGTTTCTGTCTTTTCTTCGCTAAGAAATTGAAAACCACGTCCGTGGCGATCCATTACGCGGCCTGGATAGAATTCTGGTGTATCGGTGTTGGCCATAACGTCCGCGCAAATGAAATATAGGCCAGGGATCTCTTACAGCGAGCTTCGCTCCGAGGACGCTCTTGAGTGCCCTGTGAATGTGTGCGTGTGCCGATTGTTTGATGTGGACGAGTGGTATTTACTATCCAATCGAATCCTTTTCGAACCAATGAACTTAATGAGAAATATTGCTTTGAGACAACCTGATGACTCATTACCTTCAGCTTGAATGGCGATCAGCGATCGATGGACGTCCAATTAGTCCATTAATCGCATCTTATTTATACCTTTAAAATATTTCATAATTAATGTTAACATATTCCTCTTATTAATAGACGGCTTAAAATCACTTAAAATATTAAAAGATGCAGCAAGGGTTAATTAGGGTTAAATTTTCTTCAAGTTTCATACTTTATGAATGATACTTTATTATGAATGAGCTGTTGTATCTGATCATGTGTTCATTTCTGTTGCAGGTAAGTGATAGCCTGGTAATAATGGCGATATGTACGATTTCCTGACGACGATCAACTTAGCCCGTGAGTAAGAAACTAAATATTTGATTAACCGGAGAGTGAGTTAACAGATTCGGTAAACGTTTCATAGGGTTGAATCCATTAGCGCGAAACCGCTAAAGTGACGTAAACTGATACATCTGGTGGGCAGGTTAATTAAGGTAACTAAACGAATAAGATCGATGTGGAGTTGAATAGCTGACAAGGATGTCTCTACTTTAAATCCCTTGCTATTGGTATTAGATTTACTTATAGTCAACATATGTGACAAATCAGCTCAATAGTTCAGACCTCATGTTCTTTGATCCCCAAATTCTCAGATCTTCAAGTTCTTGTACTCAACTTCTCAAACCATAAAATTTCTTAATCTCTAAATTCTCTAATTAAATTGTCCTGTGCATTATATCCCGAAGAATTATAAGAATTTCCTATTCGAGCAAATGGAAGAACAAAGTAGGACAAATCACTGGGAAAGAGGGATGGCAGATTCGCACACGATAGATCCCCGATGTTTATCGTTGAACAAACGAAGCAGAATCGTATGTCATTATCCCTGGTATCGATCGATTATAGGTCGCAGTACAGAGGCTCGCGAACGACTGCAAAACGAGTCGAATAAATTTCCAGTAAGGATTATATACGGTCGGATAGGAAATGACGCTATCCATTTCCGGCAGCTGTGACGTTTAATCCGATCGTACCGGGGGAAATCTAGCGTTCGCCTCTCTTCTTCATTAACCCTTGCCGCAAAGCGGTTTAACGAGAAATAAGAGCCCCAACCCCCCCTTTTGCACACCCATCCCCTACATCTCTCTCCCTCTCGCTACAATCATTCGAACTGGCGTGCAATTAAACTGCTCGTAAAATTAAATCTACAGTGTTAACGCCGCCAAACAGCTGCCGGATTCGAGCTATCGTTACTTGTCGAACATATCTGATAGCGGTCTTCGAGGTAGCGGCTCGTAAAACTTTACCGATTGATCCTACATTAATACCGGGGGTTCAAAACAGTCTGGGGAAACGACAAACGGTTGCATTTTCAGAAAATTGATAGAGGAACGACATAAACGATGACCATGATTCTAGGGGTACATTTATGAACATTACTGATTATAACATGATAAATCAATAACCTAACCCTGAAACATAACCTCAAATACCTCAGGTACAAAAAGTTTATATACAGAACTCCTCAAGTGATATTGCATACATGATTCTCGAAGTATCGTGATAAGCATCATTCCGCAACAAGATGTATCTGGCAAATTGGATCTGTCGTGCGTAACAAATGGTTGAAAATTCGAAGCAAGAGTTTATCATTGTTAAACCGTTTAGATTTCGAGTCACGTAGGAAGTTGTGGAAAAAGCATGGAGCTGGAAAAACGTTTGGCAAGATAAAAGAAATTAAGACGGGAGAAATAAAGATGGCCGCGTAAGAGCGACAAACCACGACGAACCCTCTATTGAGAAACGCTTCGTCACCGATTGGCCGCCTTAATGTTCGCCGCCGGAAATATGTCGTTCGGTCGATTTCTGGCGAGAAAAAAGCCGCCGCTGTCTGGAGGATTGATGCGTATGTTAATCAGACGACGCCAGAAAAACGCGGAGACAAACCGTTGGGTTTCTAAAAAGCGTGTAGACGTGAACGGAAAATTTCAGCGACGAAGCAATTTTTGATGAAGTCGTTAAAATACAATCTACCAATTTTTCCTAGAAATAAATACGTGTACTGTATTTTGTATAAACGCGATATTTTAATAAGTCGTGAGATTAGCATCTTGTTTGACAGAATAGGATAACGGGTTTTTAGTTTAGAATAAGCGCGAGATTAATTAGAATATCGAAAGATTAGCTTAATCATTTTGATTGCACATTGACGGGCCGGTCTAACGAGTTCTTCGATGTTTGCACAAAGAGCAAAGTAAGTAAATTAACGCGACGGTAAATCAGGAAGAGTAATAACGGCAGAGAAAGAGAATGGCGGCGGAGAACGATGATACGACGAAATTTATTCATAAGCAAACTTTAGCGGCGATTATGCGAAAAGGGAATGCTCACCGGGGTAACGGGAAAGTTTCAACCGGAAGATCGAAGTTTTATTCGAACCTTCTCGGTCGCGTTTCACGGACAGCCTACTCGACAAGCCACGTTATTAGTTAAACGCGCGAGATTGATGTGTCTATTCGTTGCGATCGTGCAAATCCGCCCTGGGGGCGAATTTTATCAATCTGCACGATTTAACGTGTAGCCAGGGATTTCCGTTCGATAATTTCGCTACTCAATGTCAGTTGTTTGTCCTGTTATGGATGAAAAACGATTGAAAAAATATTTTGCGACGTACTTCTCTGATTAAAATGTTGTTTACCAATAAAGATTGTTATGGAATATGCATCCACGTCAAAACGAGGATAAACATTCGTCGTTATAAATTTTATATCGCCAATATTAGCCGTTTATTGTTTTTATAAACCATTCAGCGTTACTGTTAATACAGTGGCATCAATTGATAATCAGCTTTTTATATGTCGGATTTTACTTATTCGTCGTGGATATAAAAAAACGTATTTATCGATAATAATGCGTATACATAATGTAAAACGTGTAGAATATTTGAATCGATAACGAGAGGGTCTCGCGAACGTTACATTTTTACGTTTGATAGAATGCATTAATTAATGAATTCATTTGAATAACATACTCGCAGACAAACAGACGGTACCAATATTTTTTTGATGCACTCTAATTAAATATAAAGTTTATTCGTATTTTATTTGCAATTGTAATACAAGATGACTTCGCATAAAATGCAGAATTTTGCAATGTTTAACTGATATGTATTTACATTGCAACGTTTCTGGAATATTTTCGCGAGTCTGTATACGAAATTCTGTGTAATGTGAAACCGTACGTGTAATCAATTATTTTTCTTTCAATTTGCAAATGTTGCGCGATTTATTGCCACATCAATTGTTACCTTATTCATGACGCGAGGCGTTGAAAATATTGAAACACGTTGTGTAAAAACGTTGATCGATGGAAATGCATTTAACAAACTGAAATATTTTAATAATTGCATCCGTGTAAACTTGCGAGCTGTGCAAACTGATGGTTTTAAATGGACTACGCTAATCCGTGTAGTTTTTTTCACCAACTTGTGTACCGTTCCGTTGAAATCGAATTCATCCCCCAACATCGGGTTACGCGAACTGAAATTTAATTAAACTTAACCAGCGACGCAATTACGTAAAAACAACGAGAACCTCTGTCACTCGCGAAAGAAATGCTCGCTATTTAACGAACAGTTGTTCCCTGCAGGAAACGAACTGTTCCGATGCACTTAACGATCAGAAGACAAATTTTTCTTGCTAGAACGGAGGAAATTGTGAAAAAGTTTCTCGACACTTGTAATTCCTGCTCCACGATTAACGGCATTTAAACGGACGTGTACAATTCACTTTCTGTATTTCTACGTGTCGTAAAAAGTTTCAGATGGAAAGTATAATCGTGTTTCGCCTGGGAGGAGTTGGAGAAATTATAATTATTCTCCATCTCAGAACTTTTCGATTTCTAAAGTTTCACAATTTCTAATTTCTGAAATTAACTTCTAAAGTTCTTGAATTCTTAGATAATGTAGTACCACAGAAGAGTACGGATAAAAAATAAAATTTTGTTCACGTGTTAAGAAAACATGGATTCAGCCTAATATCATTTGCAGGGACTTTCACGAAAGGCAAAGTTAGCGCACGATATTAAAGGGGGAAACCCGGGTAAAATTAATTTTGAAAGGTCTTAATTAACCGGTGCACGCAATAAAGGGCGATTGAAATCCCGAGTGGCGGCCGTTTACCTTCACCTGTGAACAAGGTACCATCGCACAACGCCACGTTGTAACAAGATATTAAGTAGAGTTAGGCACTCGACGTTAACCAAAGTGTTTCTAAGCTACAGAGTGCCACTTCAAACGTCTGTGGTCGTCCCTATTCAACGACTAACTCTATAGGTTATACCAATTACATGACACCTATCACAAGGATCAATCTCTGACCTAGTTGAAAGGTTCGATGCTATGATATTTATTAGTTGCGATAACTTTTCTTGTTAAATTACTTTGGAATATCTGCATACAAATTTGTACACTTTATCAAAATTACCAATTCTCGTTCGTTACATATTTACATACCTTCTAAATTGGATCGGTTCTATGCATCACACTAGTGAGAAACGATTACTTCACGAGACATCTGTTGGCCGTCGCCCGAACTTTATGGAATCACTCGTGTGTGAAAATCCTCACAAAAATCGTAATAAAGTAAACAAAACTTCAGTGTTCGATATTCGTCGACAGTTATTTCTTCTCCATCGTGTGAACCAATAAAATCGTGATACCCTGTCGCGTTATAGTAAATTAGAGGTTATAAAAAGACAGTGGTGGCTTTGAAAACAGCATCGCGTATGAATATAACAATCCATCAAACAATGTAACCCCAATAAAAAAAGAAATAACCTCAACCACAGCACACGCCAGCCAGAGAGATAAAATAGTCCCGCAATTTTCCGCAAGATCGTCGCGCCGCGATATTTAAAATGGTCACACGCGATCGGACAAATAAAGGGGACGTTCAAACAAGCGACTCTTCCGCGAAAACACCCACGCAACAGCCACTCTGGATATTTCTCATTTTTTTTATTTTTGGTCCGTTTCAACCTGATGCGCGACGAAAACACAGAGTCAGATAGAGGACACCTCATGCATAAAGCATTCGAGCGAAACTTCGTTTCCGCGTGACGAACGCGCCGAATATTTCACCGTACTTATATAAACATCTCGAAAAACGGAAAGCTCGTGCGGATAGCCGCGTCGCGACGCGCCGGTGCAAACTTTTTCAACGGCGGAGCATTTCCATTTCCAGTCCAGGCTGACCAACATCCGTTATACTTGGGCGTCCCGGCGGGCTTTGAGCCGAGCGACGCACAATAGCCACGAAAATCACGGAGGTCGATTTTTTTTCCTCTTCCTCCCACGCCGTTCTTGTATCTCACGGTGTTCGCCGAAAATAAAAAAAGTACGGACGACCAAAATTTCAATACGAATGCACGCGAATTCTACGGGGACTGCGATTTTCACGAAACCAACGCGGCTAATTTGAATCTTGAAGCTTCCTTTCACGGCTTGTTCGCGATTAAGGTGCGAAAAGAATTATTTTCGATCTCCTAAATTTTTGTTCAGCTTTGGGACATGATTGATGAGGTATTTTTTGTTCAAGTTTAATTGTCCTGATTTATTTGTTAGGTCAGTCAGAACTAACTAATCACAGCTACAATATTGAAAGAAAGTTGAAAAGTTATGTCATTTTGGTATAATGCAATCGACCATGCATTAGACATAAACTCCAAATTGAAAGGTATTAAAAATTCCGGTAAAATTGCTCACAGTACTAGTACGTGACGAGTGAGACTCATCAAAATAGTGCAAGTGGTTAATTCTATCCGATAAAAATCGTTTGAACGCAATTCAACGTGTATCTGAAGCACTTCAATCCGACGCGATTCGATTGAGGTGGAATTCGACCCGAAACGATTGAATTCGCACAATATTCTAAAACTCGTAACGAAGTCCTCTACGATTCAGACTTAGGACGACGAATGTAAAATTACGCGGAGATCCGTTGATTCGGAAACGTCAGTTCGAAATGATTCCGTCTATTCGCGAATCTCTCCGTTCAGCCCTGTTTATGCAAACGTATCCTATGAAATGGAGCACTTACGTCCCTTTTCACGTAATACTAGAGGATTAGCGTGGTGGTTTAAAAGGATTGATCGCGTAATGGAGCTGTTCAAGAACCTGATCGTCTTACGAAGGCTCGTACATTTAAATCTGCTTAAGATTCATGCAGACCAGCTCCGCTTTATGCGTGCCCATTAAATGGATATTAAGATCCTTATTCTGGCTGCTACCTCAATGGAACGAGAAACAGGAGTGCTCTTTCAATATGATAATTTTCATAACAGAATCGTTAAGTGAATGGCATTTAAGTGGCTACTCGTTCAGACTTTGAACCTTCAATCGTGAGAAATAAATTATGAATATTTTCATGCCTGATAATGTCATTCGATTACGATACTACAAAGAGCAACTGTGCAAAAATCGAATCTCGTATAATGTAATATAATGCAGCTAAAACGATACGAAAGTCCTTCGGCGTTACTTGAATATCTCGATTAACTTTTCCTGAATTCCTGACAAGGATGATCTAGGAATCTCGAAGTTCAGGAGAAAATAGACTCTTTTTATAGAGAGAGCTGAATGGAGAAGTTGAGGACTGGCTGGGTCATGTTCCATTATAGTACAGTATGCAAAGTGGTTATTTTCATAAGAATGGGGGGTTATCTTTATCGTTTTAGTCATTTAATACCTTTGAAAAAGTTCTGGTCACGCATTAAAGACTTCGCTAAATTATACCATTAATAGTTATGCAAATTCACCTTTAGAAATAAAAATTTGAAGTCAAAATTTTTAGTGCGAGCATATTGGAATTCTATAAAACAATGAAAACTTCATAGAATTAGTTGGAACAGTTTTTACTTCAATATAAATATTTAATAAATGTTAATCATTGATTTCAATAGTGATAGATTGTTGCATTTGGTAAACGATCGATCTTTCACGCTTTGGTAGATGTGTCTCGAAAAGTTTTCCCTCTGGGAAATTTCTAACAACCCCGTGCGTCGATAAAAGTCGCTTCCGATCGATAGAACAGGCACGTTTCGCGACTATAAAATTCTTCGTCCCTCGACTTATCGATGATATCGTTGTCGGACGCCGCTCCTCACGTAGCACACATGGCACCCCATATTCGTGGAAATTGCGCATCAACCTTCTCTAAATCACGTCTTGTCGTTCTTTGAATTTTTGAAAAGCTCCCTTCCGGTCAGGTTTCCATAATCCAACTTCCACTTTCCTCCGAAGATCTTCCTTCGTCCGACGAAACGCATATTTTGATTTCCAGATTCGCAAATCTTTATTCTTACAAATTGTTATATTAACTTTCAAATCTTTCAAGACAATCAAGAACATCCAACCTTTGCGAATGAAAATTATTAACGTACCAAATGATAAAAAATGCTATTTAAAAAAAGAGTGGTATAACTTTTCAGAGCACTTAATGAGTATCGAATCGTATCGCTGAAGGGATGACCTACTAATTCCCTCGAAATTGGTAAATTCGATCAGCGTCAATTTCCGATAAAAAATTTTTAAAATCACCTCAAGCTATCGCCTTGCAACCGAAACCAATTAAACATTCATCCCGGCGAGAATTTCACCCCCGGCAGGGGTAGCGTGAAACCGCAAGCTTCCGTACCGTTTTACGATCAGGTTGCATAAAAAAAGGGGGGAAAAAATGAAAAGTGTTAAGTCCCGTGGCCGCACACCGTTGTCGCGGTTCGTAGATCAATTAACGCCGGCTCGATTCCCGGTTATTTACCGTAAAACGATGAAGACTGCGCGGGGATTTCTGGACAGATTAAAGGGGCCGATTTCACCCCCACTATCACTACTGGTTAGCGGAGGTTCCATTGCGTGACTGTTACCCGCTGCCGCTTTTAATCCCATTAAAATCCCATCATTCTAAACCTCGATGCCGGGGCTACTCTCATCCCTCCCCACGGAGATTATTCGTCCTTTCGTGTTTTATTTCACCCTCTCCGTTTTTTGCACCACTTTCACAGCCTCCGTTGCCTGCATTGCGGTAACGAAGAATGTAATTCCTGTCTTTGCTAATGACACTCGTTTCAACGCCGAGAATAAACGTCCTTTTTACGGAGAGATTCGTCTAACCCCATCCTGGGGCTGAATCGATATACTACCCTTCACAGAAATTCAATCGTTGCACGAAACTCTTGATATGATCTCTTGTTTATAGCAAGATGATTTTTAACTTTTCCTACATTCGTTGCTAAGATTTTGACAATACTCTGACTTCAACCCTTATTCTTGTTCACCAAAATATTTCTTATTATTTTAGCAAATATTACGTTGAGAAGTTTGCCAGCAATTTCCTACAATACCTCATATAATCGTTTTACCTACAGATTGAGGAAATAAAAAATGTAGGAATGATTAAAATGAACATATTATAATTTGCTCGTAAGCATGCTATGAAAGTTAAGCGAAGCATGGAGTTCGAGCAAGCCCTTCCGTTCATGTACTTCCAGAGTGTGGCACAAGTGCCAGGTGGCGAACAGCTCGTTAAATAATGGATCGATGAACTAATAAATCTCGAGTCCCGGCCACTTGATGCGGGAAATAATTGCCACTGTGCTAACAATTCAACTGGTGTTCCATCGTTACGCGACCCGATTGTTATTCGAACCGACCCTATAAAAAGAACCGCACTCGATGTTGTCGTTCGGCCTTCTCCTAAAAAGGGATTGGGTCAAAAGGTGCATGTAAACTAACAGGATAAATAAAGGAGGATGCGAAATTTCTGAGTGTTCCCACTTTCCCGGCATTATTTTCCAGATATTCCATTCGAAGTGCTTCATCTACTAAATTTATTGGGGCGGAATGAAGTTTGCTTAGTAGTGCAGAGGCAATTTTTAAGATAAGGCAGAATGTATAGGATTATAACAATTGATGTGGGCAGAAAATGATTAGTTATTTTGGAACGATAGGACTTGACATGTAGTGAATTATCACACTGTCGAGTCACTACGCATTAAATCTTCATAAGTTGTATCACTACGTATTGAATCGCTATGCATTGAACTACCACGTTTCAGATCACCACACGTTGAATTACCACGCGTTGGATTACTACGTATCGAATTACCACGCGTCGAATTACCACGCGTTGGACTACTCCGTATCGAATTACCACGTGCTGGACTACTACGTATCCAATTACCACACGTCGAATTACCACGCGCTGGACTGCTACGTATCGAATTACCACGCGTCGAATTATCACGCGTTGGACTACTACATATCGAATTACCACGCGTTGTACTACTACCTATCGAATTACCACGTGTCGAATTACCACGCGTAGACTTATCCCAGTTTGAAATACTACGCGTTTGAAACCGAAATGTCATTAGATCACCATGCATCGTATTTAACAGTCCTTCCAGCTCGAATCAACAAAATATCTGTACTTTTTACAGAACGAATTGTTCACGAAGCGTCGATAAAAGCGTAAGGGCAGAACGTAACTTAATGCAATTCCATCCTGTAACCGGCTTCACTTTACGCGAGTCTTTTGTCCTCTCCATACCAGCTGTCTCTGATTCCATTTCTTTCGTTGCACGACGAAACGGAGAAAAATAAAATTCACGCGGGAATCCACCTGATTGCCACTCCTTTGAAACACGAGTTTCTAGAGATTCCGTTAGATGTTCTCTCTTCCTTTCTCTCTCTTTGTTTCGACAGATGCTTGAGGCGTTCTTGTTGTTCCACTTTGTGTTACTTCGTAACACGATCTTTTGGTCACCGCAGTCATTCAAAGCTGTAAATGGTCGGAAAGAGGTTTGTTACTGATTACTTTTCTGGACCTGAGGTCGATCGTTGGCTTCACTTTCTGTAACTTTCTGTTACAGATAAATCGTTCTATTTCACCTCAAAAATAACACCAATTAGAATTTTTTTTCGTACCAATTCATGATTCGCAATGTTTTAGAAATATTTAACAGAACGAAATATAAACGTCAGGAATAAATGAAACATCTGTTCTGAAAAATACGATCAATTTTACTAGAATTAAAAGTTACGGAAGTTACGAATACATTGCTCGAGGTTACGAACAGGAAATAGATAGCAATCGTGGATCGATCATTGTATCCAGTTTAACGAGGTCCGCCAATGACGCTATCCATTCAGCCGGCTGTTTATAAATTCCATCGAAACAACGTGATTCCATCCGGTGGTGATAAAGTGGACCGGAGCAGTGGTTAGAATGCGTTGTAACAAGCTCGGTTGTGTCAGGTTTCGATAAAACAAAGGCAACCGGCTGATCTGGCTAGTGACCAATGGTCATCGTGTGTAATCAGGCGCCGTCGAGTATCGGGGATGAATTTCGACCATGGCAGGGTACCTCGCCCCATCAAATACCGTGGTTACGTTACGATCCACCCTTCATAATTTTGAAATTTTTAAACCCTCGAAAACTTTCACTTCAGAACTTTCAAATTTCCGATCTTGGAGGTTTCACAAAATAATGCATTCAAGAGTTCATTTCAAGAACTAGGTCTCGTAATAAAAATTTCAAAAGTTATGCCATTAAGAACGTTATAAGAATTGGATGTTCAAGAAAGTGTATTAATTCCAGGGGTTGCTAACGGATTTCACGATCAACGAACACACATATAAAACACGCGAAGTTTCTTTTCAACGGTCGAATAAAGAGATCAGGGACAATCGAACCGCTCTATCGATTGGAAACCCCATTAAAATCGGTCGATGGAGAGGGCTGTTCTAATTGCCAAGTGGTCCACGAATCGTCTTCGACGACACGCCGGATATCGAAGGCATTTCCTTGTTGCTTTATCGAGCAGAACTAATTGCAGGCGGCGTGCAATTCTTCTGCTCCCGAGAAAGATTCTGTGGAAGCGAGAGAGCGTATCGACGCGGAATGCTTGTCTGCCGTTTGCCATTCCAAGCCAATTGACACCTCTTTAACTTTCACTCCTTCTTTCACTTTGTTTACATACTTCCTTGTATTTTTCATCCCTCATCATTTTCACCGTTTTATCCATTTAGGAGTCACTTCGAAATCAGTATTATCGACACACATTCTTGTGAGAAAGTTGAAAACAAGGAACGTTCGAAAAAAGTTGTACGATTTTAAAAACAGAAAAATACTTATATTCAAATAGAAAACAGGATGGCTAGTAACAGCTAAGGACCAACGCAAATACAAAAATAGTGTAAGAGAAAAAAAGAACGATACACTGTATAGATGCCCCGGAAAGAGAAAACAACAACAATGCTAACAAACCAGGGGAAATCGATTCCGATGGAATGCTCCGTACATGCCAGCAAGCTTTTACCCTGGTAAAACTGATCTATTGTTTAGCAATTCCCGCATGCAGATGCTTTGTTCGCGATAGAATTTCCGATGTTCACGTGCGCTACCTTCTCCACGTTACATTATTCAGTGTTCCTCGTGATACGCGTTGGCTATGTTCGCAACGAGCTGTTCGGCAAATCACTCGGTATCCCTGTTTCTCGTGAATCCACAAAAACATAACAAAACATGGTTTTACCTACGGCCATACATTTTTCATTGTGACACGAAAGCCGTTTCAAAAATTCCTACCGTGACGATCTTGTTCACTTTGTACAGTGAACAAATTTTTATTTTACTCCTGTGGCTTACGTGCATGTTTGATATCAGTGTACCTCGTCGTTTTACGCGTTACATACTGATGTAACATATGGTGATTCAATGATGCTTCTGTACATGGAAGTTTAGTGTGTGATCATCATTCGCGAGGCAATGCAACTTGTGGTAATTCAACGCGTGGTGAACCAACATGTGATGATTCGACACGTGGTAGTTCCACATATGGTGATTCAATGTGTGGTGATTCAAAATGTGATAATTCGACACGTAGTAATTCCACACATGGTGATCCAGCACGTGATGATTCAAAATGTGATGACTCGACACGTGGTAATTCCACACATGGTTCCACAAGGTAATGTAATGCGTGGCGATTTATCATGTAACGCTTGATTTAACACGTGAAAATAATTCATCAACGATGACAAATCAACTTCACCATCTTAATTTATTGATTCATTATCCGTGACCCCTACTTGTTCCTTAGATTTTATTGGAAATAAATGTTCTACGCTTGGTGGAATATCGATTTCGCGTCGATTATCTGCCCTTTTGTATTTCTTTTATTCGATTTTATTCGACGACGAGGTCGAGTTAAACAACGGGTAGAAAATGTTGGAGAACCGAAACCGATAGACCGGTAATTTCCATCGAGCGGAACGAACATTTTGTCGCTGATTAATTGACTGATTCTTCCTCGGCAATGAATTGTATTTTTGAAGAGGGTCAAACGAGGATGGGTAGGGGTTGTTATAAATTTACCCTGGACCGTTGAATTAATCCCTGGTGACACAGTGACCGTGTTCGAGGATTAAACCGCGAGAACATTTTTATCGTTTAGCGAGCAACTTTCGACTTTTTTTATTCGCTCAAATTTTTCTGCAAGTCTCGCAATTATATTGGGCGTTTTTTCAAAGATGACGTCAAAATTCAACCCGGTACACGGGCGTATATAACTGTTACGTATCATAACTCCTTCCTCATTATAATTAGGGAAACGTAGCACCACTTCTACACGTAGAACGTCACATATGTGCACTCTTGCACGAAACGTGTAAAGTTACATCAAAAGAATCAACAATTCGTAAGTCTTTTGACATTGTACCCAAGCATCTTTTGACGTAAAATGCATCAAAATATGTATACCAACGAAAAGAATAAATGCATCTTTATTCATAATATAATACAAGTGTTTACGTATATGACGATGTAACGTGACTATGGAAATAGTCTGTAAAATAAGATGTTTTTAACGTGGAGCTAACGCAATACGTCCTGAACGTAAACGCTGGAAGAAATATATGGGCTCCTTCCGAATTCGGTGTCCCTGCCGAATAACTGGAAGCAATCGAGTCGAATTCGATGGAACGATTCGATGAGTTATTCCGGTAATATCATTACAAGCGACTGCGAACGAAACGGAACAACCGTAACGTTCGACGATCAATAGCGAATAAAGTCGGCGCGATGTCTGCCTATAACGATTCGATTTTCAATAGCTGCATTGCTGTCATCTGTTCTGGAGGAATAACGGAACTAGAGTCGGTTCACTTGATTCTCTAACGACTCGAATCGCTTCCACTCTATGATTTTTATTCCGTGAATGTAGCAATAAACCCGTATGAGTTTCCTCGATACGTACACGTCATACGTTTACGCGCACAGAGAATCAGAAGACCTATCACTGCTTGCACTTTTATTTTGCGAGTTATAGACGCTTTTGATTAGGCAATGATTGTAACCTGAATACGCTTCTATGACTACAATTCACTGGTAATGGAACGTGTAATATCGATTTGGACCGATAATGGCACCATAATCCCTAGATTGCGCAAGACGAGGCTACCAGTCACGATTCCAGCGATTTCGACGAATAAATTAAGGCAACATATCTCGGTGACAAAGTCGTTTGTCAAATTCATGAGAACGGCCACTACATCAAAATCGGAACCGCCCACGAATATTCCTGGTTGCATTGTAACCAACGACGTGACAGATTTGCTGGGAATGGTGGGATATTTGCGAAGGCTACAGTTGATTTCGTGGTTGCAGAGTATGAGAAACCCATGGTTGTTGCATTTATCACCAATGATTCGTTTAAGGGTGCGTTTACAGCGGGGATTTAGATTCATCTAATTCGTGGGGTGGTTCAACTCGATGTTCACTCGATGAGATTCAACTGGTAACTTAATTTGATGCGATACGACTCGGGGTAACTCGGTGCAATTCAACTTGGGGTAATTCAATTCGGTGCGATTCAACTTGGGGTAATTTCATCCAACGTGATTCAATTCGATCCATTTCAATTCACCACGCTAAACGTTACGACTTAACATCTGCAATCTCAACTCCTAAACCAACGGTGGTTGTTCCAAACCCCATTCGACAGAAACGACAATGTTCCAAAAATTATAAAGCCCCTGAAGACTATGAAATTAAAAGGTAACAATCACTGATGCCAAGCACATCTTCCCCATCGACAAAATTTAACATTTCAGCCATAAAATTTTCTCGCAGTTGAAGAATTTGTTCGCCGGATGTAAACGCACCCTAACACGAACGATGAACCCGAACTTCAGCCTATACGCTGGCGGGGATAGTAGTCGCGTGATAACCGAATAATTAATTAGACGGCGAGATTAATTTGCGCTGGGAAACAGGTTCGTTTGGATACGACGTAATACGAGAGGAGCAGTCGGTTTCGCGGCAGCGTGTAACACTTAATAAGATTTATCGCCGACTTGATGACTTTATTACGAACGATTTACGAGCGTCAACGACGGGGAACATCTTCCAGTCATCCTCACCCTTCTTCACGGGGTGAGTTACCCCTTTGTTACCTGTTCCGATCGTTGGTAGATAGAAAATCTAATAGGATTGGATCTCCAGGTATCGAGTTAACTAGGACATTCGTTTCAACGTGACATGTCATCATTCCTTCTTGATTAATGGAACTCGATGAATTTTTTAGAAAGCTTCTTTCCGGATTCATACAACTTTTATTATTAATTATAGTTTTATACTTGTCGGAGGTGCAGTTTCTTTAGTAGTAGAATGAGATCATCTTATCAGTAACAGGTTAAACAGGCAATACATCTAGACTCGATTTATAACCAACGTTGAATTAGGCTTGTAGAAGATCGTATCAACCCTACAACCTTCCGTCCAATTTCACATGTAGCCCCATGAGAGCAAACGCTCTAGCGACATTTCATCAAAAGATGATCAAACAGTTGAATAAATAGCGAACAAAATTTGGCAAATAGATAAGTAGTGCAAACACGTGCCAATTAAATCGAGCCCCGCGTTCCCTCCAACGATCACGTTCCACGAGCGTGCGTGGAACACCGCAACAAATATTTGCCTCGCGTTTCCTCCTCTGATAAGGGCGCACCATCCTGTTTCTATCTTACGATCTTTCCTCGATTCAACAGCGTCGCGGTCACGACCAAAGGAACTCCATCGGCGGTTGGCAAATAGATCTCGAACTCGAAATTTCATTGCTCCTCGATCTATATCCCCGTTCCTTGCGAACGTGTATTTGCCGCAATCAATATGGGATAAAGCGATCTTCGACCGATCCCGTATTTGCGTCTGGTCGACCGTTCCAGTTCTCCTCGGGCGGGAACTGCCGATTCGAATATAGTTTATGTGGAATATCGACTGAAAGAATCCTCACGATGATTGTAACGAAATGCAGTGATAGTGTGGTAACTGGGGACTTAAGGTATAGACACGGGAAATGGCGATTTATGGAGTTAGGGTCGTATGTGTGGTGAGTGGACTGATGAGGATGTATTGTGATGCAGAGGGATTCCACGCGTGAGGATCCAGCGTGTGAAAGTTGGACGTGTGGGAAATGAGCACGTGCAGATTCAGTATGTAGAGATTTAGTGCATGGGGATACGGCTTGTGAGGATTCAACGCGTAGGAATTCAACTCGTGAGAATTCAATGTGTGGGCGTGCAACGCGTGGGTGTTCGGCGCGTAGAGACTCAGCGCGTGGGGATTCAGCGCGTAGGAACTCGGCGCGTAGGGATTCAACGCGTAAGAACTCGGCGCGCGGGGGTTCAGCGCGTGGGGGTTCAGCGCGTGGGGATTCAGCGCGTAGGAATTCGCCGCGTGGGGATTCAGCGCATAGG
Source organism: Megachile willughbiella (assembly GCA_945859595.2). NCBI lineage: Eukaryota > Metazoa > Arthropoda > Insecta > Hymenoptera > Megachilidae > Megachile > Megachile willughbiella. The sequence continues at coordinate 11,227,825 of OX243807.1, forward strand.
AACTCGACACGTCGGGATTCGGCACGTAGGAACTCAGCGCGTGGGGTTTCAGCGCGTATGAACTCGGCGCGTGAGAATTCTACGCGTAGCAACTCGATGAGTAAGGGTTCAACGCGTAGGGTTTCGGCGAGTAGAGACTCGGCGCGTGGGGTCTCAACGCGTACACATTCGATATGTGAGAACTCAACGCATAGGAATCCAATGTATAGGAACTCAACGCAAAAATATTCCAACGCATCAGTATTCAGAACTTAGGAAGTCTCCAAGTGAAAATACAACCTGTAACATTGGGTGTGGTAACGATACAAAAACAGATATTGAATATATCTTAACTGGTAATTTCGACGAATATCCAGGCCGTATTTCTAGGGTTAAAAGGTATGTCTTACTCTCGGGAGGAAGAGAAGTAAGCACCAGGGAATCTTGAAATTCATCGTTGTCGAGATGAGACACGATAGGTTCAAGCTACACGCTTTCCTTCGATCAACCATCGACTTTTATTGCCAGTCCCGTACGCTCGATCCCCGCTGGAACTTAAAAATACCGTTCTGATATCGAGACCGAAGATACGAGCAGAAAGTTTCCGGCGTCGGAACGAAAAACTGAATCAAAGAACGTTCGTCTGGTTCGGATCGATTGAATGTTTTATCGTCCAGAAGTTTCCGGCGAAAACCGAGATAAACGACGCGTGGCTAGTAAACTCTGTCGTTAAATGAAAATTTTGCGTCGACAAGCTGGTAATACAAAAAGCGAAATTATACGAACGTTATCGCGGTAGAAAATTAGAACGATCGATACGTACTCTTCCAATTAATTCAAGTAATTAAAGCACTCGTTTACTTCTTAATTATTTCTGCAATTATGTAGGAACCCGGTTTCTGTGTTTTGCGTATTATGTGCGCAAGTTGCCTATTATGTGTACAAATTGATTGTTCTATAAAACTGTTATAATTCTACATCCACTGTGCCATTTTTCTCTAATTGCAAATTAAAAAATCATTCACCGTACCCGGAAAAATGAGCGAACTCAACTCTTATCCATAAAAAAAATGAAACACATTCTTCAATGACCTACTGAGAAATATAAAACGTGAAAGTGGAAGTACTTCAGGATAAAAAAGTATAAATTACGTGGCCGCAAATAAAGAATTCGTTGCGATCGACTCGAAAACAAAGCCAACCACTTAATTATGTTCCCCTATGTGACAATTGCATCGAATTGCTGGAATCGTTTACAGCTGGTCTGTTTCTCAGGTCGATTAGCAATTAACATTCGTTTGGCGAAATCCAGCCTCCGGGTTGAAACTAATTAAAACGTCGAACGAGGTAACGACGAGCACGCGAACACCACGTGGCATGTGCTATACGTGCAAGCGGAAAACCATACGGTTGAAAAATAATTAATGAGAACGAAAGGGAGAAAGAGTTAAGCCATTGTCGTGGGTGCGAGCCAACCGATGATGGATCGTGTCGAGATTATCGGGCCAGCATTCCCCTTTCTCTCCGGCCCACTGTTGGATAATGAAACATTTATGAAAGGACTTTTGTGCCGGTACACAATCGACCACGTTGTAACGAGATCGATGGGGCAGAGAAATCGTTGGGGCTGAAGGAATTCGGACCGGAAATGACGGATAATGCGGATAAGACCACAACTTTTCGTCGTTGGAAATGATTGAATGCCACGTGATGGAGCGATTGCGAACAGCAACAAGCTGCTTGCATGAGTTGAAGTTATCGAAATGATTAAAGAATGAGGAAATGGTACACCGTTTTTTGGAACGCTAAATCGGCTTTTAATGTTTGTTGAGTGAGGCAAGGGATAATCACGCGATCACTACGTTTCAAACTCATGGCTATTGGATTCCTGTGCAGTGAACACCCATACATTGCAATTTTCTGTGGATCGAATCCCTACGTTGCGAATTCCTACGTCCCAAATTTCGATGTTCCGAATTTCTACGCCCCGAATTTCCTATGCTCTGAATTTCTACGTTGCGAGTTCCTACGCCCCAAATTTCTACGCACCGAATTTCCAACGTACTGAATTCTTATGCTTCGAATTTCTACCCCCCGAATTTCCTACGCCTCAAATTTCTACGTTCCGAATTCCTACACCCCAAATTTCTAGGCACCGAATTTCTTACGCCCCGAATTTCTACGCATTGAATTTTCTACACCCCAAATTTCTACGCCCCGAATCCCTACGCCCCAAATTCCTATGCTCCGAATTTCTACGTTCCGAATTCCTACACCCCCAATTCCTACGCCCCCAATTTCTACGCCTTGAATTTCCTACGCCCCGAATTTCTACGTTCCGAACCCCAACGCACCGAATTCCTACACGTTGAATCCTCACATGACGAATCCCAACACTCCGAATCTCCACGTATCAAAACCTCACCCACTGAATTTCCACACATGAGTCTCCTGCGCACTCAACGTTGACGCGTTGCACCATTCAGCCCCGCATCGAACACCTACATGTGACAGTGGCAAAACACTGAAACTATTATAATAAGCAGCCCACTTATGAACAACGCTGCACCCTGCTGAACGATGTATCAACTATTATGCTACGTACGAAACGGGTAGCTATTTCCAGGTTTATCTCCCTCTGAAATGGGATCCACGTTTTGGCAGTTATACAGATTAAGGTCGTCCCTGCTCTCGTTGGGATATTGCCTCAGAGCTTTTTCGGCGAGGCGGATAGAGGGTTGCTTGTTCTTGTCGCTCTGGCGTGCAATAAGGAAAAGGGAACGAGTTCGTCGGGGGACGCCGTTATTCTCTGTTCAATGTAATTTTGATGCGTTCGTGACTTGAAGGGTTCTCGGCCGGCCTTTTTCTGATGTAATAAGGGCTCCTGAAGGTCTGGAACCTTTTCGATTTTGTTGTAACGAGGGAGTCTTTTCTTATACGAGGAATCTAATGGAGAAATGTGGTTCTGCAAATTGATTTCTTCAAGTACTGTTACAAAATAATAAATAACATTGATCAAATTATTGAAACTTCATCTCCATCTGTTATCGAATCTATCACAATAGACACAATCAAATAATATATTATATAGAAATTGAAGATCAGGTTTAAACATGACATTTAAATAAAGTACTCGAAATCAGTGTACGTTTTTGTAGCCACATATTTGTGACGTTTGCTTTTGCAGTTGATAAACGTTGTCAGTTGTATTTGCACGAATCGTCGGATTGTGTGTCCGCATTGAGATTCGCCATGTTCACCAACCGTTTCCATGGATTCCAACGGTTTCTGTTTTCCCAGCCATTTCATTTGTAATCGAGCGGAATCCGCATTTTGGCAGATGCACCGGCTGAGATTGTTCCGCTGTTCTTCCCTGGATTTGCCACCACCTTTTCTTGTCTGTCTCTACACGTTGCAGGAACAGACAGACTTGTCACGTAGAGAACGCTTCGTGGTTTTTGCCTGGAACTGATGAGCAGCTTCGAAGTTTCGGTGGCACTCGTACACCGTCGGTTTATAGGGTGAAATTGCAAATGTGGCAAAGAAATTTGTAAAAATTTCAAAATTCTTTTCCAACTAGATGAAAATTTGTGTAACTTCAAGATTGCAACTGTTCTTATATAACCTGTAAACAGTATAAAGTACTAATATGTTTTATATAATATTTCGTCAATATGTACAAGACATATGTCGACTGATATAATAATGGAGAGCAATATATTTAGCAAACTTATGTTTCACCAATATTTGCCGCACACATATTAGTTTCAGTTTATTTGAGCTTACCTATGGGTTCGAAGTTTTCGGCCGGTACACGATATCGAGACCCTTTGTAAATTGAAAGAGGAAAATTACAGAAATGAAAGAAACTTCTCGAAATCTCTTGGATGCCCCTCTCGAGCCCACTCGAGATCCACGTATTCAATCTCCACGATCTATAGATTAAACCTTGAAGATGGTATTCTACGGTAGCGCGGGAGTAATATCGTAAAGTGGCGAACTGAGAATGGAGTTCCAAGGGTTCCTGGAGTGCCTCGGTAGAACGAATTAAAACTTCCCCTCGATTCCGAACTAATAAAATTTAGAAGCCCAGAATAATCACAAACAAAACAATTATTATTACGAAACAAATAACTGAACCCGTGATCGAGATTTATCCCGGAACGCTATTCCGTGACTTATGGACGCGAATGTAATCGAGTCGAGCTGAATTTCTTGCCCCGAAATGGCGGTCGAAAGTACTGGCTATGCCACGACAACGATCGCTGTCGTTAGCCAACGAAACAAGCATAAGTAGCACAGTTGAAGAGGGTTACGATCCCGTCGGTGAGACAGAGACAGGAACAGGGTGCTCCGGCCAACTGACACGGCCCTGTTTTAGCCACTGTCACTGGCAAGAAACAAAAGCCCCACGGCACAGAGTTCCGTGCTCGAGATAAAATGGAAATGTACGGTCTATCTGCGCGTGTATACTGCGACCCGCCAGTTCGTGTAAGCACTGCTATGCTCAGACTGGGAAAAAGGGTGGTTCCTATGCAAGCTTCTGTACAGGGGGTGCGCGATAACATTTTGCCGTTCTTTTTTTTTTCTTCCTCCCTCTCTGTCGATCTTCGGGGATCGTGTTCGATTACTCCCATTTTATTTCTTAATTGGCAATTGGGCTGCTAGTTTTAACACAGACATACGTGCATTTTATCTCTTTCAATATTTATTTTGATATATGAGGCAAGTTTTTTATTTATTGTACTCGATATTAAAAGGATCCAAATTTTAAGATTCGAAGATTGTCAAGCTATTCTTTCATTTTGACACCCCTAGTCAAATTGGAAGAACATGAATTCTTGATTCCATAAATAAAATTTGCAGATACCATAGATTTCCAAATCAGATTTCTGAATGCTCGTAAAGTAACCCCCAAATTCTGAAATTACTCGTGAACCCGTTGCATCCTTAATTATCAGTTCGTTGATTACTCGTGACTAAATTGAGCGCTTTCTAGCAACTTTTTCGATCTGAAAGTTGAGCTCACGTCCCATTTCCATTGAATCCCTCGTGACAAGGGTAAGAAGGCTTTACAAGTGAAATCCATGTTGAATAAGGCCGCATGCCTCGGTAGATACTTCTAATTGGCAGTAGCTACCACTAATTGCGCCGGTTCGAGGTGAAATAAGCCATTAAATTACCGGCAGCGGAAGAACTTCGGCGAGACGAAGAGAAACGGAAGGGTGAATAGCAAGGGTGGCGAGACCGAGGGGTTCGAGCAATGAAAAGCCAGCGGACGTGTCTTCTTCTGAATACCGATAGGAGGCTCGAAACTTTCGAATTATTACGTCACGCACCCTCTTTGTTCGATCGAAGATGACTCGATAAAGAGCGTTGTACTCTAGAAGGTTAACGATTGACTTTATTGCTAACGCCTTCCACGGGAAACCTATCAGTTTCGCAATTGAAGGATTCCGAGAAAGACGTTTATAACTTCGCAGTTGCCAAGCAAAGTCAATACTTGCTTCGAGGAGTTTCGCGAGTTCTTGTTGGTACTTAGCATCTCTTGGTACCTGGAACATTTCGATATTTAGTTCTACATCCTCTCACAGACTACACCAATTTCTGTATTCAGATTCGGTCTTCAAGTATTGAATAATTCTCTCAAACATATTTTCTTGAATAATTTTGTACCAATCCTTAGTTTTCTACTTTTCTATACATATAGAGTGTTGGTCTCCATAGAAGGATAATTTAAAGAAACCTTCGGACCCAAGTCCACATTGACCTAAGTCTAGATTTAAACTTTTCCTTTTGCTTAGTATTTTCTTAGATCTACATTTTCCATGAGTCTTTTTCTTACCACAGGTTACTACGTTTTCCTAGCTTTTTCTTGATGTACAGGATTCTGGGACAGCCCCGACAAATCGGATTCTGGTTTTCGAATGTACACCAACCGGAAAAGAAGCATGTACAAAGGAAACGTAGCACGGTGCTGGTCCACCAAGTGTGAAGTTTATGGTTTACAGATAACGGGGGTTAAGTGCACCCTTTCGATCGCTCCTGAACTCCACGCTGCACCGACTCCTTTCGCCGTTCTGATTTTATAACCCTTTCAGTTTCTTTTATTTCTTCCGCCCTATTGATTCTCTTTGCCTCTTCTTCGGACCACCTTGCACAATTCACGTGCTTCGTCGCCAGTGTTTGCTCGTTTATCCGGCTGTTGCTTCCCTCTTTCAGAATCTCTTTATTCCACAGAATGAATTACTTCATGCACTTTCGTGCGAGTTACGTTAAATGTCCCGTATTTTTTTATCATATTCGCTGTGGTTTTCATCGAAGAAAATGTAGGTCGAAAGTTCTTAATAAAATTGGAAGGAAATTTTTCTAGAGACCCCTACTATATATTATAAATCCCGGGTTTCCAATCTGGATTGTGGGTCGTGATCTTTGCTGGGGTCGCAAAGTAATCTACGAAGGGTCATCGAGGTTATCTTCGCCTGCAATCATTCTTACAAAACGCCTATTTCTTGGAACATTCTCTTACGTTGTGCAAACTTGATCAATTTCAAGAAGTGGAAATAATAGTGATCTTAATGAATTTTTGTTCTTAAAAAGGGTGTGATATTACTACACAGTTTTAGATCATTTTTGTACATCAATTCATCAGTTCTGATTGAAAATGGAGCTCGTGCAAAAAATAATATGGCAAAAGGTTACTCTACGATAATCACACACGCATGAAACGTGCATCCATGTCCTACATGACTGACAATAAAAGCCAGTATTTCCGTTTGCGAAACACTCGTGGATCCGCGAAAGATCCTTGTTTAAAAAAGGAACCCCTTTCTCCAAGCTCTTTAACGACGCACAAATCAACCACTCGAAATACAAAACACGTTTCTTCGTCCTCTCGACGGTTTCAAAGCGAACGAAAGGAATTCAATAAATCAGCAAGTTTCCGGTGCTCCACGACGGATTAAATAAACCACTCTCTCATAGTTGACTAACTTTCAACTTGCAGCCTTCGTGAAGGGTTCTCGCTGTCGATAGGTTTATTTAACGACGAGGTACGAACGAAGGTGAAAAGATGATTTTGTTAAAACGTAATCCATCTTTGATCATCATCCCATTAAAATGAAACAGTGGATCCACCACGGTGGAAATCGTATTTAACGAAGTAGCATAAAATGCCTCAAATGGTCGTATTACTTGATGGCCCCCGGTAAAGTTATAATGCATTAATATCAAAGTTTCGAAACGAAATTAAACAGAATTCATTAAAAAAATCCCATCGTATGGTATTTCGTACTGGCAACTTTCTCGATAACTCTCGGCCAACTTTTAATAGAATAAAATTAGTTTGGAAACCAGAAATGTACTCCCGGTTCCGCTGTTGTTTTTTTCCCAAACTTCCGGAAAGTTTTTGAATACAACGTTGATACTTGTTAAATAATCCGGTTCTCCGAAGGTCTCGTCACGGTATTTTTAGCTCGTGGCAAAACGTATAGAAAAGGGAGACGCGAAGCAATAAAGTAGAATACAACCGACCAATATCAGCGCGGTACACCATTCTCTCGTAATCCCGCAATCTTTTTCGAGCCGAATAGCCACCCTCTTTTGTCCCGTTACGTCCTCGCGTTTCCCTTCCTGCAATCTATCGATAAGTCGATGAAACGGCAGAATAAACAGGACTTCCTTGGCCCGAGACGAATTATCTTTGATCCTTTTACCAAGGAGGTCTACTTGTTTATTCAACGCTCGTCTCGAATATCCTGCAAGATCTGATCTTCGGAATCCTGCATAATTAGTAAGCTTAAATTCGGAATTAATTACCGAAATTATCGGAAACACGGATAATTAATTTCCAAATTTAATCTTTCAATTTACCAACTAGTTCGTACAATAACCTATAATATTTTTCCCTCTTATTAATTAGCCGATTATATCAAATTTAAACCCTCACTTCCGTCGGGCGAGTTCCATTTATTTTCTACAATAATTCGATAACGTTTAGTCTGTGCAAAATAGAAATAAAAATTTATTATTCTTATCCTGATATGATTGCGGCGAACATAAACAGTGTTAAGCAAGGTAAAATAATCGGGGAGAATTAATGGAAGCGGAAGGATATCAAGGATATTCTCAGTGGCCGCGTTAAAAGCGTCCCAAGTGGAATGAATTTAAAGAAGTCAAGAAGAAAAGTAATTTATTCGTGACAAACGGCGAAGATCGTGGCGGGAACGTTATTTACTTTCCCACGAAGTTCGGCGGCGAGTTATTACGGCTGTTTAATAATTCTTAAGCAGAATAAACGAGGATAGTGGATTTAGCTTATTCCATCGACGATTCAACGAGCGGCGCGATTTAACGGAGATAATGGTTGCTACGCGTTTTCAAAGTTTTACGGGCAACACGGATTACACCTGCTGTTTCTGTACGGAATTCTTCTATGTTGTAACCGTGCACTGTTTAAAATTTATCGAGAGGTCGGAACTTTTACTTGGATAAAACTTGGGAAATGGGAAATCTGTAATCCAGCTACGGACAGATTAAGAAAATCTGTTTGGTATCAATTTTCTGTGGAATCTCCGCTACCGGTGAATTACTTGCTTCCCTTGTTAAAACCGACTGCGCTTCCTTTCACTTTGAAAAATTGCACGATTCTACGCGAAGGTAATTGAGAATGGTTTTATCTATTTTTCATCCGTACAGATTCTATTTGTTAAATCCTCTACAAATTTGCACATTTATATTATAACTTGGAACAAGTTATCCTGGTTGTGCGTTATTCATGTTTTAGTGGAACGATAATTTCGTTCATTTAAAAATTCAGTGATAATATTGATGTCGTACATTGTACGCCTCGTAAAAATGTATATTATGCAACTGCCAGTATAATAGATCTTTTCGATCATTGCTTTTTGAAAAATGATTAAAAGTAATTTCTGTCGAAGACGTACCCGGTGCGTCATTGACTAATACACATAAAGATGCCTCAACTGATAGTTCTTCAGTCTCGAATCGTTAGAATTCGCTCTCAAAATTGTAGACGATCAACTTTATTGTCAGAAATAAGGGTGATATTTCTTTATGAATGGCCATAGTATTTTATTGTACGAGCCTGTTTCTTCCAAGGTGAAAGAATCTCATCAGGTAGCAACAATTAAAGGAACAGTAGCAGAAATTACAGTGCTCGTTGCCGAAATTGAGCCACAATCGATCGATAGCAATGTTTGCCGGGCTGCACAAAATGTGGGTGGCGTATGGGTGGTGTGATTCGAGTTTCCTTCGATCGTTGAAAAATTTGTGGCCCACCCGAATAACCCGTTCAATTAATTGTTCCACCGATTGAAACGTCCCCTCCCCATCGAGCTTTCTTCCGCTTGTAAACGCCAGTAGTCGCAGCGAAATCCCCGTCACTGGATATCGATGGACGATAAATCAAGGGCCTGGATAAATCAAAGCTGCGAAGAGAACGATCGGTTCATTGCGGTGCTAGTTCTCGCTCGCGGCGCATTTTTATACGTCGCCAACCGGCTGAATAAAATTCAATCAAACCCCGTTCCCCTGGCCGAGTGGAACAAATTTTATCATACCTTCGCTGCTCGCGAACGGACCTAACCTACATCTGAGTAATATCAAAAATCGATAAGGTAGAGCGGTAGATTATCGCCAGAGCAGTGTGGTCGAAAGATACTAATTGGACAACGTTTTTATCTCTTAAATGTTAGATATTAAATATTATCTTTCGTTAAAATGTAGTTGTTGAAATTTGATAATATCATCGTACCATATCTCTTTTTGTCCAACCTCGAAGTGGTAACTCTAAAATTAGTGTCTCTCGAGCCACTGTCCGCATTTCGAGCGTCGAGCAACGAGAAATGGTGAATTTTTGAAAAATACAGCTCGTCAGAAGAGCAACTATCCGTCAGCAACGTTTCATCGCGCATCAACGACGATTGATTCGCGTGAAACCGCATCGCCTGCCGGATACACGCATGAAACTTCAACCCTTGCATCCGGAAAAAATGAAAACGTCCTCCGGAAACGGAGCTCGTTCACCGGCTGCGAAAAAAAATCTCGAAAAACGATAGGGGGATCGGAGTTCGAAACGAAAAACGACGGCGTGCATCATTAATCAGCTAGAATTACTCGTAATTAGCCGGGGCTTCGTTAAAGCGTCGCTTGTTCAGCTAAACGGTTTAACGGGCTCACCGACGGCCAATTATATTTTACAATTTTACCGATAATGCGATTCCACTGTATTTTCAACGAGTGCTACGTGTCCCTGTTGAAAAGCTCGACAAGGAAATCCTCGTGATAGTGTACCTCTTATCAGGTACAATCGGGTATTAACGGTGACGCGTTAACGTTCTGTTGTTATTCGGCGTTGATCCTTGAACGAAATGGTCTTTTTCGATCCTCCGGTATCGATATGACGCTGTTAACACCTCGAACGCCATTAAAAAGTTGCCAAAGGTTCCATCAGAAAGTTTAAAAGAAAACAGGGAAGTTATCGGTAGATATGCCGGTGTATAAATTGTAGAAGTTTTCAATTAAACTTTAAATCTACAAAGGAGATCTTTGGCTAATTAAATTTGGATCGGGGAGTCTCGTGAAATAATAAGTTGAAAGAGCTCGTGATATTCTGGTGCGGGTCGACCCGGGATGGCCTAATACTCTAAAATATGGAGCTGCAGTGGTTACTCCAGGATTCAGAGCAATTAAGGACAATGGACAACCGGACGGTTGTTCTATAGTTTGAGAAAGGTGGAGTTTGCGTGGGATGGTCGAGCTAGGTTTCGCAATTGAATTCCGGCTAATTCAGTCATAAATACATCATAATTCTCCTTTGTTAATGTTGTACATGTTTGAGGAAATGATAGTGCATTTCGAATTATGAGAATGTTACTTTATTCTGGAGGGAACCCTGTTAAGTCATTCGAATTGTGTGGTTTATTGTAATTCTACTAATTGGAGCTTGTATTATTTATATCTCCACTGTCAAGCATTTCACCAAATGAAAATTCCACGAAATTACGAGGTAACTTTATTTTTCGAGCACTTCTCTAACTTGTAATTCTGCTAATTGAAGCTTGCGTACAATATGCCACAAACTCTTACCTCTAAATGGAAATTCAATATGACATTCATTGTACTAACACCGAAAGCAACCAATTCCAAGTTGTACTCGGAAACTCGAGATCTTATTCGAGGCTTTTCGACGATCAGAGATACAATCTCGAAGTTTGCTCGGTTTGTGGTCAAGGACAGGTGCTAAAGACCAATTAGAAGTTCACATGTAGAATGCTTTAGACAAATACCGACAATATATCGCGTAACCGTTTGTTAATATTCCGTAGGGAATTTAACGAAGCCTGATCATAATTCTTAAACGCGAAGAAGACCTTTCAGGACGTCTGTCAGTCGTAAAGCGGACGCAATGGTATGAATACAAAGTGTCTCATTCAAGTATTTACATCAGGGTGCTCGAGAACGGGTCGCCGAGAGAGATAAAACGGGGGAAAAGGGTGAAAACGAAGGAACCAACGAGTTGCGCCCTTGACTCTGACGCTACAAGCCTGGATTCGAGTCCCGACCCACTTCTTGCCACTGCGACCCCATTTTTTTTTATAATTCACGACACGTAAATACGATCTTGAAATTTGTACAACACGAAACATCCTCGTACTATAAATTTAGATATTCTAGCATCGTCGTGCTTCTCATTTCCTGCTGTTGACCTTCATTTTCATTTATTCAAGTTTTTTCGTAGAATCTTTTTAAAATAATTCATCCACTGGGACGAGATTTTCATCCCTTGAACATTGTAAGAAAAATTTGAACACTTGCTACCCTTTGCAGTATTTGAAATCCTGTCTGACTATTTTTCTGTTGTATCACTTATTGATGGACATAATTTTGATTATGTATTAATTAATTGTATGGTACTTCTGTGATAGCTTGATAAGATGTGGTTTTGATTTTGTGAATGAGAAAATACCAAAAACTGTTTCTGTAATAACTATAATGATATCATTATTTGCGTTCATAATTTAAAATGAATTTTCCTGTAATTTCTGTAATAATAATGTAATCACGAAAATATCGATTTGTCGATGAGAGAATACATCAAATTAATTTGTCCACAAGTGCATTCTGTTACAATTATCTAATACAATTAGTATCGATTTCAGTGGAGATAACGAGAGAGTATACAAATCTGATTTATCTGTAACTGTGTTCCTGTAATAATTGTGTATTAATATCGATACTAATTTCGGTCTAAATAACGAGGGAATATCTAAAATAATTTCGTTACTCTCTGTTTAATTATGCAAATTATACACGAAATGATAATGATTAAAAATGAAAGTTGCACCGAGAATTCTGTGAATTTTTAAGAAACGAAAGTCTGCAGAAATCGAACCACCCTTTACCCCGATCAATTGAAGCCCGTTTCGTTCAAAGTGGCCTCATTGAAAAGGAAATGGTTGGCACACAGAGACGTATTACGCTAAGCTGTTTCCTGGCACTGCGGCAAAAGCGAGCGAAACAGCGAGGGGTCTGAAGGAAAAAAAGGGAGAGGGAAACGTCAAGGGGGTTGGCTGACGAGACGTTGGCGAGAGAGGGTTATACTCTCATCGCCAGTTTCCTTGGCGAAAGTCGCGACTGGATACCTCGAACCACGATGACCCAGTTTCCAAGGAGATGCAGGACAAGGGGTGGCAAAGAAGATCCATAGGGAGGACTGCCAGGTCGACCCGTTAACTTGGCGAATAAATTATCCAAAGAGGTCGCGGTGCTATTTATCGTGCGTCGCGAAATCACGACCACCCAGTGTGCGCAGCCACCTCTAAGTAATTAATTTCTCCCTGCTTGACAAGGATCTTCGAAACGGGTGTGGAATCGTTGAGTGGAAAGTTAACGCGTTAACTGTTACATAGAATGCTCCTGTATCATAACTTGCCAGAATATGTGGATTAATGACACCCATAAATGGTGAAGTAGAAAATTAGAACCACTAACATGCTGCTATTCTTTGCAGTTATGTTTCGAACTAGAATAGTGAACTACTGTTGATTTTTAAACGATTTTAGTACCAAGGCACTTGGTTGTAAGTAAAGCGCAAGAAACGAAGAATAAGTACTGCATGTTTTATGGATCTGGTTTGATAAATGAACGGCTACGACATTCGCGAAATGACATTGGCGCTAAAAAGTTTGGAGAACACAATTTCAATAGGAATTATATCATGTTCGAGTAAATAAATGGTTTGTATGATATTGAATTTCAAACTAGCTTGTTTTCAGTGGCAGATAATAAAGAAGCGAATGTACTGGCGATTCGAACATAGTATTTGATGCTCATTACGCGAGTCGGTCACCTTTAATTAGCCCATTGTGCTGCCCCGATTAAACCGAATGCTTCCTGAAATTCAGACGTATCCGTTTGTCGTGTATTACTAGCGTAGATTCTCGATCGCTACAAAGCTGGCATCTAGATTATCGTTCTCGATGACTATCGACACAGTTGCAGACGTATCTTGGAAACCCATCTAATTCCAGATCTAATCCAGACCTAGCTTCTGATCAAAGGGGTATATGAACAATTCTATTTCACAAGGTACGCAATGCATCGCTAGACGTTGGACCGTCACGTGTGAGATGTGCATGTATTAGATTTCAATATGGCGAATCGTCTCGCGTGAGACTTACACACGTTGGATAATTACGTGTTGGTTATTGACGCACTAAATTGCGTTGCATTCCACGTACTATAATCGTACATGAATTCTCACAAGCCTATATCGCTACGCGCCGAATCTGTACGCATAGTATTTCTACGCGCTTTAACCGCACGCGCTATATCCTCACGCGCCGTATCCCCACGCGCTGTATCTTCACGCGTGAGACCCCAACGCGCTGAAACCCTACGCGTTGAATTCCTATGCGTTGAATTCGAACGCGTTATATTCCTATGCGTAGAATTCCTACGCATTGAATCACCACGCACCAAATCTCTACGCTATCATTAGTAATCCTATCACCTTCCAAATCTCATGCACCAAATTACCAAAATACCATCACTGCAGTGCTTTCATACGTCACCAAGTCATATCGAAGTTTCCGTAGATTTCCAAGTGAAACATTTGTAGCAGTGAAATAATAAATTGTTCTTAAAGCAACTTGGAAAGTAAGCTTTGGATAATTTGGTCAACAATTTCTGCCATTATCAGTAGGGCGCAGGTGTTACCAAACGGCGAAGCGTTTAGTTCTCTGTAGAAATTGACTAGCATCGATTTTCCTTCCATGAACTCATGCAATTCACGTACACAGGCAGCTACGTAATGCGATCGTTTTCGAAAGAGTTTATACGCGTTCACATAAACTTCGTGGCCATTCAATGAGGTAAACATGTATTGATTCGAAGGTAACGATACGTTCGCAAGGAATACCGAGTTCATTTAATCAATGGGTATACGGCTACTTAAATTTTCTTCCCAATTTTGTTCCGTTCTCTTTCTCGGTTAAATTACAACCGATACACGGAACTACCATTCAATTCTAAAGCCATAATCCAACGTTTCATAATCATTTATTAAAGTTGGAACAGTAACGTTGAATCGTAATGAATATAAACTAATCCTTTATCGAATTGGAATAATTTTCAGTAATAATATCGTGTATTTTCGTATCGGTGAACGGAGTTGATCTTTCGTGACAACGAACGGTTCTTAGGTTACCCTGGATCCAAACTCGGTCGAAACTTCGTGCTAGAGGAACAACAGTTACCCCGGTATCGTAATTTCTGAATCAATGAGTTCCAACAAGTTTTGTTCGGTTGTTCGATCGGGGATTACCCGTTTTCGATCTCGATTGTTTCGAAAATCGGGCGAAAGCTGCGCCGGGGTATTCGGAGGAAGGGCCGGGAACGTAAGCCGCCGGTAAAAGCGACCTATCGTGGTCAATCATCGACGGATTACCGTTTAATTAATCCGTGGAATTCGTTTTTGCGGGATCATCGACGGCACAATGGCGATCAACAATCTCGTTTATCCGCGGTGGAATTATCGACCCCCGGTACGAAACCGCATGTGCACTTGTAATTGCGTGGCCAACGCATTTCTGGCGACACAGTTTTATGGGTTATTACGGGCTTAGTCGCTCGTGATTTGCCGGAAGCGATCCATCATTTCAATTCACGCCACTTTATAGTGTTATACGCTCTTCCTGTTTCGCCGACGAAAACATGCCTTTTGAATTTAACATTTTGTTACCATTTCTATTTATACACATTCGGTTGTCGGTACCTGTTTGCGTTCTGATGGTTCATTAACTCCTAAAATTTCTGTAAAAATTATGGTTGCTTATTCAAACTTTCTGATTCCAAATTTTCCAAATCATCAAAGCGTCCATGACCCAAAATTCCTAAATTTCAAGTCTCCTAAAATTTTTCAGGACTCAAAAATTAACTAGAGATCAAATCTGATTTTTCAGTGGAAACCCTAGCTTGGCCATTAGAGTACAATGCGATTCTGTTACGATCAATTGATCAATAATTAAAGAACGAAAGATTTATTTCGACCGTGGGAAGTTTCAATAAGGTATTTTTCGCCGTGGCAGTGGAAAGTTGCTGATATTTATGGGGCCCATATTTCGCTGCTGTGTATCTGAAACGTAAGTGATCGCGCTAAAATAATTCTTCATCACGGAATTTTTCTCGTTCACGATAAAGGAGATGCGGGATTTACGAGCGGCGAAAGGTTGCGTGTTCCAAGACAGCGTTAACCACTTGAGCGTTCGGTTCTTTTTCCTTCGGGAAGACCGATGGTGTTCTTCTTACAACCGACGCTTCCCAATTAAAAATCCTATTTTTCTTAAATTTTATCCCTGATCTTCAGGCCACAAAAAATTTTACGGTTATTCCCATTACTTCTACAATAGCTTAACATTATTTCTTAATGTGTCCCGCCATTTCCACGTTTACACATATGTTTACCACATGTTTGACATACTTCTGCAATTTTTCTGTTATCTTTACTGCATATTTAATATCTATTAATTTATAGAATGCATAGAAAATGGTGACAAGTGAAGTATTCACTCGAACGACATAATTTTTCTACAAAACAAAAATTTTCTTCCCTTGTGAAAATATTCAGTGGTGCAAGAAACGCGATATATGCGGATGAAACTATTATCCGGATTTAAAAAGAGCGTAGCAGCGGCACCACGGAATTAAACGGGCGAACTATAAAAGAATCTAGCAGTTTACGAGCCTAAAAAAACGTAAATTCAACCCCTCGAAGCTTTTGCACTGTTTGCAAGCTCCACGTTCTCCCGGAACAAATTCTCCGCCACCTTTTCGCTGCCTACGCACGAATTCGCGTCTACCCCTTATTTGCCAGCCCGTTTCCGTACGAAACAAGATAGAAGCACCCTTCTTCAACAGCTTCCACCCTTAAAACCGTGCTGTTTCAGCTTCGTCCTTCCCCTAGTAAGGGGTTATTTTGATCCTGGATTTTCTGCGTCGGAACTTTTCCGACCGTCTACTTTGTAACTGTTGTTTTGCTCTCGTGTTGTGCTCCGCCGCTTTTGGGGGGTGGAAGTGCACTCGGGCTCCGCTTTAGAAAGCTTGTTGTGTGTTCTTGCGACAAGTTTTTGACTTGATACGAGAGCTTTTGCTCGTCTTTTGATAACTGATTGCTCTTGGTGTTGATTGCTGCTCTTCGATCGTTTTATATCTTTTCAAGTTTCCCTACAAGATTGTTTGCTATTTTTAGGATGTAATGAATTGCTATAATATCCTGTTTAAAAAAGGGGTTGAAATTTACATAACTGTTTAACATAAATGTGGAATGTAAAGCTGACCAGCTTTAAAAAGCTAATTATTATAATGAAGTGGAAGAATGTTCATAGTTGATTCCCAAAAGAGGCAGCGCGGAATCATCGATGTGTCAACGTCCTCGATCGGCTGGAACAAATCGGTAACTGGAAGACGGGTTCCGCAATTTATTTGTCGATCGAAGCGTCATTAAATCAGCGCACCTGCGCTCGCGAGACGTTAACGAACGAATAACCTTTCACGATGCATCGATGGCCGTGAGCGAACGAACCGGAAAAAAGGAGAAATCCTCCTGGAAAAAGGGATGAAACGAACGGAGGTTCCTGGTTGCCGAGTTTACAGGTCGCGAATTTCCCGGGGCCGTCCATCGGGCCGAGTTGCAATTCCGTTTAAGTGGAAAAACTCTGGCTGCTCGTCGATCACTCGGCCGATAATATTCCGCGAGCCTTGGAAAATCTCGTGAAATTTTCACGACCTACAACGCCTGCAACTGCTTACGTTTTTCTGAGCAAGTTCTGCGCTTACCGACTCTTTCGAGCAAATGATGTTGCGATAAAATTACCGATATACGTGTATCACCCCTTTATTATAGTCAGAAATCACACCCTAAATATTAGGTTATACATGAAACTTCATTGAGTAGGTTAAATTGTGGACCAAGCTGGGAGGATTTTCCAAACGTGGCAATTTAGCAGCTTGTTCTGTGGCGCAAAATTGAAACAATAAATGAAGGAACAATGGCGAACCCTCGAGATTAGTGGCAGTATGAAAGGGCATCGAAACAAAGGGTACTAAAGAAAGAATGAAGCGTAAAGTTAGCAAAACAGACTGAATTAGTTCATCGGCAACCGCGGAGGATCGTTTCAACGTACCCATTGACTTCCACCCTAGCGAAGAACACTTCGAACGTATCCCTAACTAAATCCCGTTCAACCTTGAAAGCGGAGGGAACAAAGCAACGTTTAGCCATGAGTCTGTAGGTAAAAAACGGTCCGAATTTTGGAGAAACCATATCGCTGTAGGCCAGGCGTATCTGGTGTACAAAACCCCGGGTGACTACTAATTCGCGACGGCGCGCACGATAAAGTCACCCCCACGGTCACAGTGATTTCCTGCAGCTTAAAACAGCTTTTAAAATCCACCCGAAAGCCTGGCCCGATATCGGAAAATGTAAATACACCGCCCCTTGGTTGGCGTCGCGGCTTGGAGGGTGGGAAAAGGGGGCGAGATCGGTCGGTTCTGTTCACCCCGAACCTCGCCTTTATTTGTTCGGTCCGTGTATCCCCGTGCTCGCAAGTGGATCGTTGCCGATGGTACGCGAAACAAAAGAGAATGAACCAGAGAATATCCGAAAACAATACATTGTGCCCGCGATCGACTGCTACCACACCCCTCTCGGCTTCATCCCCCCCCCCCCCCCCCGGAACACGGGCTACATAAATATCTGGATGCCCTGGCTATTCGGCATGATGCACTGCCAGCCTCTGTTGCGGCAAGGATGCTCGTTTCTTCTTGCCAAAATGTCTGCAACGGACCATCCGATTTTTCCATCGGTCATCCCCTACCTCGAATGCGCATTGTTTGCGGAGGAAAAGGGAAATCAGGGCTCTGTTGATGGTACACGCCGATCGACAGATTTGCCGAATACGGTAATTCGCTTAGGGTTGGTTAGAATTGCATGAGTTTGATTAGGGGTGGCTCGGAGAGTTTGTCTAGGGGAGTACAGGAAAATAAAGGCAGCGATAAACACATCACTGAAATAATTGGGAATTTGTGATCAGAAGCCATGTGCATTTTTCAACTCCCGTGTTTTCATTTTAAATATATGTAGGAATGGTTGAATACAACAATTAGTGGGTTGAGAAACGTCTTTGTATGGCTAGTTGATTGAGAAGTACCTCTATAATTTATAAAACAAGCAGTGGCTACTTTATGATTGACTCATACTACTGATTATTGTGTCTATGTTCATTTAAGGTATTCTGACATCACTTATTCTTTGTCCATAGATTATATACTAAGGTTTATACACTAGGGGATGATTTCAGAGAATATTGTATACTTTGGCTGACCCGTGTCTGACTAATGCTTGACCCATTCTACTTATTATTAAATCTTTCTCAATTTATGTTGTCCTAACCCACTTTTAGCACAAAGAATATGTGTTACAATTACATGTGAAGAATTCAGCATTCATCACTAAAGTGCTAACATTAAATTCAAGATCTAGAAGTTCAACTACGATCCACAACACCATTATTCTTGAAAACATAATACTTCTACGCAGTCAATAATATTTACCATCTTCTTCGAATTCAACAGATATCCGCGACTGTTGTATAAACGAAAATTTGAAATTTACTATACGATACTTTTGCTTGATCCTGGCAAACTTCTGCCTGTTTCCGCGAAGCTTAGTCGCGCCGGAGAATCTTGCGAAGCGTCCCGAGCGAAATGAAAATCACGAGCCGAGCTATTTATCACACCAGATGGATAGAAAAGTTGCAAATCGTTCTGCGGTTGAAAGCAAAGTTGGAGACCACTTTGGTTCGGTTTATTTAAGGCGAACCATCGACTTCCATCGAGTTTCGAGCGTGGATCCGATAACAAGGGATGAAAAGTGTGTAAACAGATAGCAGGTAAGCGGATACGGGATTGACGGCGATATTTATGGGGACTGTTGACAAAAGCGGAACAAAAACGTAGCAAAGTGGAGCAGGAAATTGAAGCGACATATACTTGAGGGGAAAAAGGAGAGTCGTTGGTTGTTTGAGATGCTTTCGGCGATCACCTCGGTAATTGAAGTTCATTAAAAAAAGTCAATTTCTCTGTAACATTCTTCCAAAAAACTTGCAAAACGTATCTCCGTAAATAAGATTCGATTAACTTCAAATATCAGAAGAGGAAGATACACCAAGAGTTTATAAAGTAAAGGGGGTGATTAAATGGTCAATGCAATTGCATCCGAACCAGATTCAAAGCAGTCTTGTCAGTTTGACCAAAAGGCTGATCGCAAGTCATCAAATCTCCGTAACAATCTCGAGATGGTATCGAGTGCAGCTTAATCGAAGTCGCCAGTTTGTGGACCGCAATAGTCAGGTGAAACCTCTTCGTGAAGGGTTTCGAGGATCCAGGAAGACCGTTTCCAGCCACTTATCCGACGTACTTAAAGCGGACTTTGTGGCACGTCGACGACGAACTCGAAATTACGAGATCGAAACACGATGTACGAGTCGTGATTCGGTTGCTGTCCACCTGCAATGATCCGAACAACGATTTAGGAAGTTCCTCGTTGCGGTGCGAAGACCGGAGACAGGAAAGCATCGTCAGCCGGAAACTGGACTGTCCGGGACAGAAATCATTTAAGGGGACGTCCAGCGATGGTCGGAGTTCGGGCAAACGGACCGAAGTTCAAGGAAAAGGACGATAATTTGACGATTTTGTCCTGAAACAGGATTCTGCGTGGGCAGTTTGCTCGGTTGACTGATGTAATGTTGGACACCGAGGACATTTCAGTTGTTAAAATAATTAGATAGATGTCATTTTTGCTAGCAAGTAAAAATTAAGTTTGTGATATTATTTCACATCTTACTCCACATTAGACACTTTCGAATCTAATAGCACCGCTGATAAAACCCTTCGTGAAACATATTTCACTAATGATCCTCTTCGGACGAAGCCTCTCTATTTTGCCAATTGTCAATTAAAACTTGTCACTCATATTAATTGCGTGCTGAGGCTGTCGCCTACGATTGATCAGCCCCGTCCTATCCCACTCGTTCACAGTGTCAACCGTGACGCGTAAATTTATGCCGCCATGCGTTACACCGTTGCCAGCGTGTTATTTTTAACGAGCTTGAACATTTACACGAGCCAGCCAACGAACCGGGTCCGGTTACGAACTTGAAACGCTTTGCGGTCGCCGCGTTTGACCCGTCCTTTTTCACTCGGCTGACCACCGTGTACTGTTCCCGTGCACCTCGAATTAGACGAACACTTAATTTGCACCGTAACGTTCCGGAAGTTTTAGTTTGCTGATACACCGCGACGGAAGAGTCATGTTTGCCCAGCAAACGACCCTTTGTTACGCTCCTAAGCGGAGGGAATATTAGTATTCTCCCTGGGGTTCTTAACTCGACCTGTTTGCACTGCTATTGCGGTGCAGGCAAGAGTGAAAAAGACCTGTGTAACCTTGATTATAAACCCTGTGACCGACGTTGTGTGGTCATTTCTGGAACGGGGGGCTCAAATGGATTCTCACGCGTTTAATTATTACGCGTTGGATCGTCGCTCTTTAGATTAGTACTCGTCGCCATTAACGTTGTCGCGTTAGACATGCTTTAGATTACCATGTGTTCAACACGCGGGTCTTCACGTGGGTTGCAACACATTGCATCACGTGTTGGACTCTCACGTGGTGGGTTGCGACACTTGCACCACCATCGGATTCTCACGCGTTCCATTCCCATGCGTTGAACTCATACTTGTTCCACTTTTATGCACTGGAACACTGCACGTTGAATTCCGACGTGTTGGATTACCACGCATTGAATTCCAACGCGTTGGATTTCTACGCGTCGAATCCCCACGCGTTACATTTACACGCGCTGCATCCCCACTCATTGAATCCCTATGCGGAATATCCCCACGCTCTGAATCCCTATGCGCTGTATTCCCACGCACTAAATCCCTACGCGCTGAATCCCCACCCGTTGAATTCTCACTCGCTGTATCCCTACGCATTGGAACTCTACGCATTAAATCCCTACTAGTTGAATTCCCGCGCGCTGAATCCCTACCCGTTGAATTCCCACTCCCTGTATCCTCACGCGTTGGATCCCAAAGTGCTGAACCCCCACGCCTTGCACTTCGCATTGAAGTCCTACTCGTTAAATTTCGATGTAAACCATTTTACATCCACAATAATTTCTTTCACGAAAAACAGCTTACAATCCAATACCATCCATGTTATTAAATATCATGAAGAAAACAAGTAATTTTTGTTCCATTTAATGTTCCCCAGACCATTTTTTCCACCGCGGAGCGTTATTACTGACGTATAAAGTAATGCAGCGTCGTGGTTTGATTAAAGAGGAGAATAAAATGGGAGGAAAAAGGTGGACGTAATTGATACGAATGAAAATAGAGTATAGCAGGAAATACGGGTGCAAAATGCTCGGAGAATTTGCAACAAAGGTACACGTGAATAATACATGGAAGAAAGTCAACAACAAGTTGCTTGACAAAGTTAAACAGCGAGTGGCGTGCGCCAACACCAGGCCGCGATGTAACACGTGTAGAACTCGTTAAACAAATGAATACGTGCAAACGGAGGAAAAACCGCAGATTTCGCGGTACGCTGCTAAATTCGCGAGCGCGTTTTAAGAGTTTACTAGAACAAATATACTACGGCCAGTGTTTACTTGGAATAATTCGGTTGTGAAACCAGGAATCGAGGTAACCAGAACAACCATGAACGTATTACTTCGTCGACATGCATTCCTTCTGCATTTCATATTGATCGAACTTTGTTTGTATTTCGTCAAAATAACTTTCCACTTTACTTACTATGTACGGCTAACAAAACTAATTTGTGGTTACTTCATCCTGTGTTACCAACAAACTAATAAATCCTTAACCACATTTTCCAAAAGAAGGACTGAATTCTACTCATGGTTGCTTGGAGACTTTTCACGCTTTTAGTGAGTAGTACGGTACGTCGAGGTAAATTTTGCAATCACTTTTGTTTGCATGGGAAGCTGGTGTTCTCTACATCAATTATTTGCATTAAGCGTAGATTGAAGGTGCAGTGGAATGCGTTGGTCGCCCGAATCGAAGGCAATTAGGCGGACAACTTGTCCACGTCGAGAGGTAAATTTCGAAGCGGCACGTAGCTCTGGTAGGCACGGTCGGATAATAGATCTTGAATTATTAATTAGACGTCAGTGAAGCAGAAATCGAGACGTCGCATTAGCGAATTACATAGGGTGCGCATGCGCGCGAATTAGAGCGTGAAAGGCAGCGTGGATCTCCTGTGCGATCGCGTCCCATCGCGTCCGCCTGTGTCGGATAAATTAGCCGTGTTGTTCCTGCTGTAGCCTAGCTTCTCCGACAAATCACTATGAGCAGTTGTGCGTGTACAGCTATTCTATTATACCGGAAATATACCCGGCTCGTACAATTTAAAATAATTTGTACGGCGGTCACGTTGCTGTACCTGCGGTTCGTGCAAGCATTGACTTATACTACTTGCTGCTGAGTAGATAAGCAAATACTTGGTCAGGCAGTATTTTCGTGGTCCCAGTATTCTCGCTCGTATTAGAACTTGCAGCTACAAAACAACCATAAACCACAACTTACCACAGAAACCATAATTACAATAACTGAATTAATTTTTCAAATTCAACAAAGATGTAAATTCATGACTGTAGAACATAAACGAAGCGAATCAATTCTGTTTGCACGAGTGAATGATACCGCAGGGTGGGTTTATTTTTTGAGAATATTGTTTGTCAGCAGAATCTTTCATAAACGCAAAGATGCATCATAAACCCCATGAGGCGCGTAAAGGCGCACGATTATGATGAATAACCGGACCCGTTGACAGGCTGTTCGACGTAGCAAGCGCAGAAATTTATCAACCACGGAAGTTGTGTAGATAGCACCTAAACCTTTTCGGGTCGATGAACGAAGGGTTGAAGACGAGCAACCTCGTGTTTTATGCGTGGCTCTGCTCTTTCGCGGCCGGTAAGCCGGGAAAGGGTTCATTTACATCTCGTCGAGCGCGTTATCATCAAATATTGAATGGTCCCCGCAGGATCATGCCTTGGCAAAAGTAGCAAATGCTTTGCCAAGGGTTTCAACTTCCTGAATCTTCGGGCTACCAATTAAGTCAGACTGCCTGATAATATTGTACACGCCGAAGGGACCCGCTTGAGTGTCGAGTTTATCCCTGTAAGAACTAAGATATACGATGCCTGCTTTTGAAGGGAAACTGGGTTTAGGGGAGGCCTTTGATTATCCCGAGCGTTGGAAATGGCGTTGATGTTCGACTAAATTGTAGGTTTGTTGATGAGTTCCTTTCAGCTGAGACAATGCACGGTTTAGTGTAGCCGCAAATAAACGACTTTATGTTATCAAATTTACTTAGAGCGGAGCGACGAAATAATCTTAGGAGCGGCGAAGGTAAATTCTTAGATTCCATATTTCCAAATTTTCACTACCACAGGTATTATTAATACTTTGAGTGAAGTAGTAAACATGGAGGTATGAGTTTTGAGCTGAAACAAGAATACAGAGGGATGGGAGTCAGAAACTCCTAACAATTATAGACGTTATGGAAAATATTTAAGGGCTCGTGAAGATATGCGCAAACGCAACGCGCAAAATTGGAAAATCATTGATCACTGAGGAGGGAGGGAGGAAGAGGTTAGTAGGAGGGGTGTACGCAATGCGTCATGTCATTTGTCGTTAAAACAATAACACACACCGACCGATACCGATAAACTCAATTTCGGCCAGCGTCACGGGTTGGTTCATATCGACCGGCACCGGGGGATAATGAATTATACCGATCTCTATCTAAAATCTCGACCGCATACGTTAACATAATTAAAAACGAAGCTAGTTTCGGTACACGTCCGCATTCGACAGGACAATTAATACGATTTCATGGCTGCTAAGCGATGCACAACCTGATCACGTTAAAACGATTCAAAGAGGACAAATGAACTTCTGAACGACATTACGTCCACATAATTTCGATCGAATTTCGGTATAAATAAGCAATGAGAAAATATCAAAGTTTATTATTATCAAGTTACTGTTTCATGTTATCAACTTGCATCAGTTATCGAGTTGCTGAATATTTCTGGACATAGAGGTATGTTGCTTACTGTGATCTACCAAGGTCCATAATGCTAAAGTATTCAAGAACATGTTCTGCAGGTCCAAGGTCTCAAAGGAATTCAATTTAAAAATTCCTGACTTAAGGTTCTAAAGTCACACAGGCCAAAGGTCTCCGTAAGACCCAAAGTTCCTAGAGTGCCACAGTCCCGAAACTTTAACTCTGAAAGTGCCATAATCCTGTCTCAAAAGAAAAAAGAACAAAGAAATTTTGCCATCCAATAACGAAGCGGCTGTGTCCGTGATTTTGGCGATCGAAGGGCCGGTTCGATTTCGACGACCGCACAGAATAGCTTCATGGACGCCTCTGTTAATCCATGCCACGAGGATCTGTCGTGGTCATACGAGCGAGCATTAATGTCACTGGCGGCGCGCTAATTGATGACATCATAATTATTATGCACGATTATGTAGCAGGAGCCGGACCGTGTGCGGCCGAGACATCAAGTTGCGGACTTTGGCAATATACTGCCCCGCCGCCGGTACATGTAGCCCGCATACCAGGTTCCTGGACCAAATTTATACCGGGGCAAATCAAAATTTAGCGCCAGCTAGAGGAACTTCTCCACGCGGACCGTAACTCAGTCGCGACGATATTGTGGATCTTGCTGCGAGTCGGATGAATAGTCTGGTGGCCGGCTGTTGCAACGTAATAAATCGCTCAACCCACTTCGAGACAAGCTGTTGCTGTTCTTTACCGTCCTTTGATATGGTGTGTCTATAAATTTTACTTCTAATCAGCTGGATATCTTGACCTGCTGGACGTTTGCTGGGTAAAGAGTTTGAAGCATCACGACTTTAATATAGTTCAGAACAAATGACTTCGGACCTAATTTTTACTAGTTACAGGTTAAGATGTTTTTGATTGGATGGTTGTGAGACCGAGGCCAAAAAGATAACTTTTGAAAATTGTCGACCATTCAACCTTGAATGTCTCTATTACAATCTAAAAATTGTTCGGGAAATTCGCTGTTTGCAAATATACCTTGAGACTTATTCGGAAAATTAGCTCCTTGGGAATTCTAAAGCTTTTTATCGGATCTTGAATACTACCAAGACCCGCAGCAATTTAAAATTCCGCATTTGCAAAATCCACTTCTCGGTAATTACGAAGTTTTCGATTCAAGCTTGAACTCCCCCATTACAATTTAAGATTCTTTCGGAGTGGTTTCAACCTCGAATACCACTAAAATCATTATAAATACAAATTTTCTACAAAATCCGTCTCTTGTAAGTTATAAAAATCATGGAATTTTGAGTCCTTAGGAGGGTTGTTTTTAAAGGCGACGAACGTTTCGATTCCGAACGGTTCGAAGGTTCGATATATCAAGATTCAGCCGTCGTTCGTAGATAATGATTGCGACGTGTGTGGTCGTAGGATGGTGCGCGTGGAACGTGACTGTGACACATTGAGGTATCGTATGTGCGAGACACATTACGCCGTCAGTGCGATCTGAAACCGATCGACTGTGACCTAGAAGGATAGTTAATCCCGAATCGCATGCATAGGATCCAATTAGGAGTTGAACGGAATGTTGCCAGCACGTACAATTCAACACCTTGTACACCCGTTGCTAACGCGATTACTTCTTTGCTCATTCAACTGTAAATTTCAGTTCACCAGCGTTATTTCCAGAATCTGTCCTCCAGACTTTTCAGTGTCTATGTACCGACAGGTACATGCCGTGTACCTTTATGTCATCGATTCGTCTTTCAAAAGCAACCATTCGATCCGAAACCTATCATAACCTACCTTACGCAGCAAGTTCAAACAACCGGCTTTACGGATCAAAGCTTTGCTGATCAAACGAAAAATACTGAAAGCTCGAACACCAAAATACGAAACTATTTAACCCGGAATCCTAGGTAAACCGAGGAAGTTTCGTCCTCGGGTACACTCGCGCGTCTAGTTTAAACTAATGGTAATTAAAATGGACACGACCGGCCACGTGATTTTCACCTTATTGTTAATTCACAACTGACGGAAAAGTTCTGGCTGAATTCTGCGAGCGGTAGCCCGTCGTTAATTGAATTCCCGGCGTTTCGTTATTTTCCGTGTCGTCCGCGAATTAGGTCGTCCAGGCAAGTCACGGCGACCGCTTACGGTCAGTAAACTTTCCGCTTTTGCCTGGGAGCTCGCGTGATCATCTGAACGACGTTTCAAAATTCATTTAATTTCAATTACCGCAAACCACGGTTACGGTTTGTTCTTCGCGCCACTTAACCAAGGTAACAGTAATTAGAGCCTGCTACTTCCTACCCTCGGAAAAAGTTATATGTTTTATAATACC
This sequence comes from Megachile willughbiella, assembly GCA_945859595.2. Taxonomy (NCBI): domain Eukaryota; kingdom Metazoa; phylum Arthropoda; class Insecta; order Hymenoptera; family Megachilidae; genus Megachile; species Megachile willughbiella. The sequence goes on from OX243807.1 coordinate 11,254,833, forward strand.
GACGATAGAACTTCCTGCGGATTTATGCTACATTGTAAACTTCCTGTGAAAAGTAACTATCAAAACGAACTATGAAAAATAACACCCGTTAAATTTACGTTTATGAATTTTCAAGTTCTTTCAAATTCAGATGTGAACAAATCAGAAAAATTTTTACTCTTTATCCGAAGCACAATTCAAAAACCATGAATATTTCGTGGTAGAGACAAGAAAAATCATCCACTATAATTAGCATCGGATCGAAGATTACGTCTAATCTATATAATCGTATTACTCGACATGGTCTGCAAACGGGAATAACGCCGAAAGAAAAACAGGAAGAAAATGGAAAAACGAAGAGAACGGTGCTCTTGACTTAATAATGCGCCGTGGAACGTCGAATAAAAGGCGAACACGCTATTTACATGTAAATTGCAATCATAAACTGAGCGATCAAGCGTGGTCTACATAGAATAGCGATGAGTTCGTAGGAAATGCTTTCAAACAGGTATTGTGATATCCCTCTTTCTTACGTTAAATCAGAGAAAACGATCCTTTCACTCCTGACTTGAGATACAATTTATCGTAACCATTCGGAGCTTTCATGTGGATCGTTAAAGAAAGTATTCTAGAAACTCGAATCACTACCAGGGTAGTTATAAAAAGAATTTTCTAATTCTTATCGTTGCACGTTGCATTACTGCACGTTGGATTACTGCTCGTTAGGTTACTGCTCGCATCTCTACACATTAAATTACACATTAAATAAATCTTCAAAATGAAATGGAAAAGTGATATAAGAACCAGATGCAATAGTTGCAACTGTACCAAAGTTATGCAAGAATGGAAAAGAATGAGATGCAGTGTTCGATACTCAAGCAGAAATCGTATAACCGATAAGGTGGATTGAAATTGAAGAATTCTCGTCACAGTTTCTCGCTGAACGATGTAAATTAATACTGCCAACTGGCTGCTTGACGCGAAACAATATTCGCGTCGTGCTCGAGGGTGAAGGGGGTTGTTACGCGTTTCGACGCTTTGTCACCAAGGAGAAAGCAGGGCAAAGGGGTGAAACGTAGAAAAAGGAAAAAAAAATAGGGAATGAAAGAAAAAGGAGGAGCAACGGGGCGGGAAGAAGGTTGGGGAGAATGAATAAAAGAGAAAGAGTAGCGAAGGCAGAAAGTGAAAAGGGATTAAAAGAAAGGAGAGAGGGGGGTAAAAGAGGAACCAAGAGAAAAAGGGGCGAGAGAGGTGAGCTTCACCGGGTGAAATAAAAGCATTGTTCCGAATTATTATCGCGAAACAGCGTGGAGCCGGTACACGCGTCTCTGGACGAGTCCTTGAAACACTGAGAGGATATTACCTTCATTATTCGGCTCCCTTTTATTCCTGTGAATATTCTTCTCTCTCGTCGAGAGGCGACGGCATTACACGCTTTATATTGCAACGCGAACCGCGATGACGACTCGATAAACGGGGATTCTAACTAAAGCGAGAAATATTACTCTTGACACCGTGTCTCTCGAGGCACGAACGCGTACAATCGTTTACGGATGCTTAATTATTAAATGCCACATTTGTTTCTATTCGTTCTACGGTATCGATCTTAATTAAATGAAGCACTGTTACGATATCCGATGAAATTACCGCTTGGAGGAAAAGCTGATAAATATTTGATCTTCCTCGACCAATTACACGAAATTTGTAAGCATGCGGAGGAAGAACAGCAGCTATAACGAGGGAGCACGAATGAACAACGGTCGAAAACAACAGGTAATGAACCGAGAAGCCTGACGATTACGCAAAGGCAGTTAGAAGACGTGGGAGCAACGATGGCGCATGAAAGTTGGGTCAGAATTAATGGCGGGTACAGGATAGAGCATTCCTTATGCTCTCCCACTCCCTGGCTCCCCTACTGACAACAGTCCCGGTAACAGCCTTCCTGTACTTCGTCCTTTACCAGCTCTAAGGAATTATCGCTCTCTGCTGTTGCAGCCATCGTGTCTACACTCACGTACACGCTACCTTCGCAAACACATACACTTCCGGTCAAAAGTTTCCAAACGTTATGTACACTTGGGATGTAGGGATTTAGAGGCAGAGAAATCTAGCCATATAACGATCCACGGATATAGAGATCTAAGGATATGAAGGTTTAGAGTTGTAGATACTTAAGGGATTTATGGTCGCAGCTATGGAGGTATAAAGATTTAGGAGTATAGAGATACAGGTTAGAGATACAGAATTATAGGATATAGCAATGTAGGTATAGTGGTATAAGGATATAGGTATACATTTTGGCATAGACATATGAGGATATTCTGAACAGTGATATAGGAATTTAAATATCTGTGGATGTATGTGCATGGAGATCTAGACACAGAAATCTAGTAGTATCACACGTAATTCCATTATATCACTCGCAATTCCACGTACTGTAATTCCATGCGTCCAAATTGCATGCCCTATAATTTCACTCATTGTAATTTCGCGTATTCCACCCCACTATTGCATCATCACTTCCACGCACTGCACACAAGTTGTATCGTCTCTCTGTAACTTCACATATTATATCAGCCAATTCCACACGGTGTAATTTCACGCATTTCTCACATGCACTCAGACTTCAGCTTGTACTTTCGGTCCAATTATTTGTGTAGTACCGCTATAAAATACATATGAATTTTCTTTGTTTGAATATTATAGCTATGAACAGGTTTTGATGCATCTGACAAATAAATTGTGGGACAAGTTGAAAGGGCTCAGCACAATATTTAGTTATAAATGACCAAGTGAATGAAAACTTTTGGCAAGTACTGTATGTACGCGAGTGTGCGTGTGCATATCGGTGCAACAGAGAGTAGCGTACATGTAACCAGACATTCCTGTACATGTGTGTCTGCGCACACAGAAAGCGACGACGAAGCCTCGCGGCGCTATGCGACCGTATATTTAGAGCGGCGTCAGTACTTTGTCTGACCGAATGAATGGCTCTACTACTGGCGGAGTGGCGGATGGCGGGCGTAGCCTGGTGGTATCACTGGCAATAAAGGACAGCCAGGGAAACGTCGACTGCTCGTGGATGCGTACACTCGCGCGAGTAACTGGCCACCAGCGAGGAGGATTAATATTCATTTCGACGAAATACGAGGCCGATGACGTACGTTGATGCATGGTTCGACTGTTTCCGTCCCCGTATAAGGGCCGTCCACGTTTTCACTTTACATCGACGCTGACTACGGCTTCATCCGAGATTGTTCCTCCCTCGTGATGGAAGAGGTTAGCTCGAAACACCGGTTTCTGAAACGGGGAGGGGTAACTACTCTTCGAGTACTAATAGATCAAGTTCTCGATTTGAAAATTTGTCAATTTTCCAACTTGTCTTTCCGAATGATTTTATTTCTACATTTCCAAGTACACAAATTTGAAAGCACGGTACCTATAAGTTTGTCAGCGGATGTTTGTGCTCGTCGCTGTTTTAGATCTTGGATTTTTTTTTCAGGTTTATTTGCGCAATATCCAGATGTTTGCGCGAACCGTATTGGCTCTTCACGCAATTCGGTTTTCCCTCATCAGGCATTCCCTTTGATGTATTTATGGGATCTCGTGGTATTGCGAAGAGCGAATGTACAGTTGAAAGCTCTTTAACCTGTTAACAGAGTTACAGTTGAATTGAAGAGTCGCCTTTCAACCGCGCGGGCGAACTTAATGAAGCTAATTTATGTCGTTTATACATTACAAGTTATTACGACGTATCTGGTTACTAAGCACCGTATAATGTATCGGAGAGACGCTTTTCCCGGTCGTGTTATTTAAAACACTCGCTCAACACTTTCCCGACAGTGGGCATAGAATTTCCAGCTAGCCCGGGGTCCGTGGCGACACTTTCTTTCAACGTGTTTACCTTTCATTAACTTCGCGCCGTGTTAAAAATGGAGAAACTATGTTTTGCGCCTCGATTACGTAGTCGTGGTTCCCGTTACAGGAGATGGGAACTTTTTCTCGCTGCAGGCGTAGCTCACCTCGCGATCGAGTTAGCCAAGTTTCTTCGCGAAAACAAACGCCTCGGGCTCTCGTCCGCGACTCAACCCTCTCTCCAAGTATGTATTTTATACTGGCTGACTTGCGAAACTTCCACGATGTGTAACAAACTTTCCTCGTTCCATTGAAATTCACCCTTTAAAAAATATTCCTTTCTTTCGCTTCATCATTTGCCTCCAAATTCGCAAATTTGTTGAAACCTCCATACATTCAAAGAGGATTGTAAATCGATAGTTTTACCTAGTTAGTGCTTCAATGAAGAATCGGCCATTTTGTATTTGGATCGTTGATGAAACGTTTATGCAGTCATTTTAATCAAGCTTTCAGCTTTAAATTGATGTATCATAAGTGCCATTTAGTGATACTTTTCTGTCATGAATTCATATCAGTAATTTTCGGTTTTATACCTTGCTACTTGATGCTAATACGACTATAGTCTGTTTCAATTATGGAGCACCCATTTTTTATTAAAAATATTTATAAAATGTTTACGTAGTCGTTTTTGTTAAACTTTATATTTTAAACCGAGGTATTTTAAACCATTTTTGTAGAAGGTATTTTGCACATTGCAAAATCTGTTATTTGACAAGATAGAGTCTAATAAATTTTTCAACGTCCTCGAGCGGCGAAAATGACGAGCAAGACGGAAGTCGGATAACAATGGAACTCGGTCGTTACTCGACCCGAAATAAAAATTAGACTTTGTCGAATGACTGGGCAATGGCTGAAGCGTCGGATTAAACATTGTCCCTTTGAACTCCCTCGGTTCGTTTGGGCTCTCTTTTCCCGGCAAAGTGGCAGAAACGTACGAAATCTCCAGATTCAGCCATTGTTTCGAGACTCGCCAAGAGTCTCGGAACGTTGGGATTACCCGTTTCTGTGACAGTGAAACGAATGAGACCCGAACCTTCAAGATCTGGCGCTGCTAATCCGTCATTTTCAAACGTATCGCTTTTCCTCTCTTCACGGTCCGTTACCGAACGTTCATTTACCAAGCGTTCACCCCTTGCGAGTACTGCAAATATGAGAGTTTACCATATTTAAATTGCAATTCACGTAGCTCGTCATTATAGTGCAAGGGGTTAACAAGAAATAAGAGGACGAGGTATTTTCGACAGTTCGAGAAATGTGGATGAGTTCTGAAAAAAGTGGATCCAACAATCGCGTCACAAATCTGGCAGAAATTCCCAGGACAACGTTGAGGGAATAGAAGTTTCATGGCTTCCCGGTTCTAATTAGTGGCAGAAGTTTTGACGTTGATGAAACTCCAGAATCAAATCCTTGCCAGGAGGTTTAAAGCAACGCAGTCAACAATGCCGGGAATTCGGCCTATGTTTAACATTCTCAAGTTTCCGGGAAAATATTCGACCGAACTTGATCCCCTCGGCGGTTCCGTTTCACCAATTTGCGAAACGCGTTGCTCGTCGAAAGCCATCGTGATCCCATCCTGCCGAAACTTGCGGGCTTTCTCTTTCGTCTGTAATTTCGCCTATCTGGATGTCGAGCGATGATGAAAACGTGGCCCTGCGGCAACGCGTGTGCCGAAGGTGAAATTCTCGAGACCGATTCGTAAAAAACCTCTCCATTTATCGGGTTGCGCCTCCGGTCCTTACCTGAGCTACGCAAGCTAATCCATTAAGCAGCCCGCGTACAAAAGCCAGCTTTCGAAGCCGATTTTGCACGAGCCTTGTCGATAACGGCTTGGCCGATATCGATCGAGGCGAAAAAGCGAGCGGGTCAACGAGCCCTGTACCACCCTTTTCTGTCTTTCTTCTACGATGTCGCCTTCAGACATGTTTGCCAATCCTCGTGCGTAATCTGTCGAAATGATGGATGAAATTCTGCACAGTTGCATGATACGTTTTCGATAACGGACATTGGAAAGATTCAGATTGTTTAAAATAGTTGGTTTAATCATGCATGCACGATGTGATTCGGTGAAAATACGCTTTTCGATACTGGATTTGCTATTATTGGCGTAATACTATTCTTACGTTATTTAATTGTGCTGGTAATTGGAACTTTTCGTGTCAATCACTGTCGATCATCATTTGGGATATTAAGAATTTCACGGGGAATTATACGTAGCTCAATTTTAGCTAACTCTGACCTGGGTGCTCAATTGAGAGCTTTCCTCTTTGCAAATCAGTTGAAAAGTCAGTTCGTTTGTAACCTTGCGTAAATATATTTAACACTGATGAACTTAGTCTATATTTAGAAAGCCTACAGAGGTAAAAATCACGGTGGGCGAATTAAAGGGTAACCAAGCCTACGAATCAATTGCTGTGAGCCGATGAGACCGTTTCAATCGGTTCGAACGCGACGAGGGAGATCCGGTAACGGGAGAACCGTGAAAACCCTGGCCAGTGTCAATTTCAATATCGAAAAAATCTCCGTGGACGCGTGCACACGACACGTTCTCGCGGGAACTGTAGGCCGAAGGCCATCTTTGATTTCGAAACTAGCGCAGCTGTCGGTTTCCGTCGTGCTCGTCCCACCGCGAATATTCGATCCGGAAGATTATAACTAGATATTCCTAAATTTGCCAAATGTCCGAGCCTCGAAATTCCCGGGATCTCTAATTGGTTGAGCCTGCTGAGGTAAACAATCGTGAAAATCCCGCGGTAAACAAGAGCGAATTTGATCAGCAGCGTGCAATATTGAATTACTAATCCGCTCGCGTACGTCCCGACAGCGAAATAAAGCGCGAATATGATTCATAAATTTCAGTTATGGAGGTAAAAAAAAAACGAAATCCCTTTCTACGCCTGGAGAAAATTAGATCTCGCCGAAACACAACGGCCACGACCGGAGCAACCGGTGAATTTTTTAAAGCCGCAAATGAGCTCCCTTGCTTATCCTCGGCCGCGTTATACCCACAGGGAAAACCCTTCTCCATGATGAAGTATTTACCCGGGGTTAACCCTTTGCGTGAGCCCGGCGTTAAGTGGTACGCTTTTCATCTGGCATTCGTCAGGTAGACCATTCTTGCTTAATCTCGATAATAATGTACGTTAGATTCCCTTCAACGACGTGAAATTCTCTCCTTAGCGATGTTTTTAGGACGTGTTATTTCGGAAGTTAAGTTTTGTTGACGTATGATTAAGAGTTACCATTAGATATTAACTCATCAATCAATCATATGCATTCTAGGCAAAGATTTGAGTGTTATTGAGTTAATGTAAGGAAAGAATTATTAACATTAGCTCATTATTATTAACATTATTAGCATTCAATTCTCAGTCCCATTAATATGAACATGAAGGAGTAAGATTGTCGATTGACATCGAAGAAGCTGACTAAATCTTACTTCGCGTAAATAATTGAAATTTGATGATCAAGAAGCTAATCCATAATGCAACTGACGTCTACCACGAGTTCACGACAAAAAGGAAACGCAATCATTGTGAGAATAATTTGCAAAAAAAGCATCACTTCTTGCACTCCTTTATAAACGCACACAGTCTGGCTGTCATCAAGCGTTTTCAAAAGAACAGCTCGAACACCCCAGAATCGGTACAATCCTTTTACAACGCAATCCTTCCGGCCCTGTGGCTGGTTTTCAACGAGAAATCGACCCGAAATAAAGCCCCGAGCCACGTTTCGAGGCCTTTATCTTCGGGCGTGCCGATCGATCGTTCGAACCACGGTTCTTTCGCCTCGCTTCTTTTCCTCTTGTTTCCGCCGAGCTTTGTTTTCAACTTTTTCATCGCCTGCAAACCATAAAAAAACCGGCCGGGGAACTCGAAGGAGATTCGTCGAGGAAATCTGGGAAATTTCGACGGGGCGTAGGCGTCTAAGTACCTCTTCTAAAGTTTTGCAAAAGAGTTTCATGTTGTTCGTGCTGAATCGTGAACAGTAGGGTATATTCCAGTATTAAAAGTTAGGAGGAGTATATTGTGTGTCGAAATACGACGCGGCAATTTAGAATGCTTGGCGATATAGCACGCCCAAGTGTTATAGTTAGTGGTGCAAGACGATATTCATGGATTGCATGACTCGACTGCTCGACACGTGGATCGCTAAATGCGTCGACTACTCAACACATCGGTTACTCAGCGCGGTGACTACTCAATGCGTAGGTCACTCAACGTATTAACTATTCGGCGCGTTGATTACTCAGCGCATCAACTACTCAGCGCTCAGATCATTCAACGCATCAACTACTCAGCGCGCAGATCACTCCATGCGTCGACTACTCTGCGCGTAAATCACTCCACGCGTCGACTACTCAGCACGTTAACTACTCAGCGCGTAGATCACTCAACGCATAAACTACTCGACGCTGAGATCACTCGACGTGTCGGTTACTCAGCGTGTATACAATTCAAATCATCAACTACTTACCGCGTCGATCACTCAACGCGCCATCTACTTAGCAAGTACATCTACGCGTGGACTACTCACCTAAGCCCATAGAACTCCCATACCGTGCGTTCAAGTAACACGCTCGTTTTTGAAGTTCCGTTATCTGCTATAAGTCGAAATCGATCAAAAGACCGCGACCACAAAAGTGGGAGCTTAAAAATTCAAAGCCAAGCTGGATCGGTATTATTGAGAGGTATCCATGTCGAAAATCCTTTCAAGAGGTATACGGTTGCTGTAAATCTGCAATGGCCAACGCAAAAACTATTGACTGTGCCCAGAATACTTTTATCTCTGAGTTCAGCAAGAGCTATCTATGGGATCGGAGAAAACTTCAATGAATTTATAGAATGTGCATTGTTGGGGCAACGCTGGAACGCAGAATTGTCCGAGGACGTCACTGGACACGAATGCCCAGCCAGTAATTAAAATTTTTATTTGTAATGTAATTTATTTCTGCATATTGGTCTGTCGTTACACGCGCACAGTTCCCTTGAACGTTTTCACGGTTCAACGATCGAGTTTCTGCCTTTGTGCTTTCGAATATTTCATTATGGAAAGTATTGCCTTTATAAATACCGCTGAAATCGAGTTAGCGTAATTTCCAGATAACTTTGTGATTCGATTAACTTCCATCGTATGGTGTATTCAAACATGAGTGTTATGAATTGGGTTAATTGTTCAAAGAATTCTACATATTAATGTAATGTTCTTTTTAACTTACAAAGGGATGCATATTCAAATTGTAACATTCAGTAAAGCCGGATTAATAATTTGATTATGAAAGCGCTCTGAATTCTTCTGGTGGAAAATTAAAAATTCCTTTGTTTTACGCATCTGAAGAATTTTTACCAGCCAAAGAGACAATCTCCGAGTTGCTACTTGGCTTATCAATTTAATTAAAAAGTGCTGTAAGATTCAGTGATGGATCACGAAGGTTCCTTCCTCGTTTAAAAGTTTCAAACTTTTACTCTTCCATTGAATTCGATAGTGTCAATCTCTAAATAGACATTCTTATCGGTTAGGAGTCTTGTATTTGTACTTTTAAAGATAAATATGTCAGTGTTTCTGATGCTTTTCTGAATATAAACGAGAAAATGTAATGTTTTTATGTTTCCGAACTCATAAACTTGTAATTTGAGGATACAACCTTGTATGTTGGAGAACTTACATTTCAAAAATTAGTACATTTCTGTGTGTGTGAATATGAATTTCTGGAGTGAAAAATTTGAAAAATTCGTAAACGAGAACATGTAATGATTCCGTGTTTCTGAATTTTCCAACCGGTGTGTAAGTTTGGTGAGAGGCCACGAACACGTTCGCAATTTGCAACCCTTCCTTTTGCCCACGTCGCCATTCCCTGGCCACTGCGATTCGTTTCCGTGTTGTAGCTGGAAAACGCTCGGCCAGCTTGGAATACGTTACAGAGTGGAAAAACGAGCCGGAGATGAAGGCAAAACAAAGGTGTTTCAGTGACCGGAAGAGGAAATAGCCAGTAAGCCGAGGGGTGGCTGGCGCATCTATTGTCCGAGAATCGAGGAAACGTTTCGAACTCGAGCATTCGAGCATCGATGATGTAGGAACAACTTAGGTGGCGGAAATGGAATCTCGTTTCGGCAAAAAACCTGAGGAAAAGAAAGAAAGTCTCGAACAAATCTTACGTAGACGGAAGTGCAGAATAAAATAGCCATTCCGAGTAAACATGAGCGCAACCTTGCTTCTACAACATTTAATTCTGGAAGTAACACGAATTTTAAAACGCAATGCTTCGCGAGTTTAGCCACCTAAAGAACGGTCTAATTCAAACGTGAAATTCCTGTTCACGGAGATTAACGTTGGTTAGGTGCGTTAGCCGAATGCAAAGATAAATTTAAATCTCCTTTCTAATCTTCGCGACGGATCTTTTGCGGAACGTTCATTTGCAGTCTTTCAATCTTTCGCCGGAAATTGCGAGCTGATTGCCTCATTAAAGGAGGATTTTCGAAGACTAACTTCGCCGATTTTTCCGAACGGTATGCGATCCGCTAAATTGAGAATTCCATTGCAATAAAGTGATCGGACCACAAGCCACAAAATTCATGTTCAACGTCGATAATTGTCATCGGTGTTTAAACACATAGAAATTCATTATCCTAGGAGATATAAGATATTGTGAAAAATACAATTTTTTAGAGAAAAGAAAGATAATAAAGATATCAAGTTTGAAACAATCTTTTTTACATATTACAGAAATATACGGTCGAAGAATAAAATAGCGATATCTTGAAATTGTATGTACATACACAACTCGATTCGAAGGAAGATTAATAGAGGCGATATCTTGTTACAGGGATCGGATTTTTTAAACATATAGGGACTTTGATCGATTTTTATAAAATGTAATCCGTTTATACGACGACGAGTTCGAAGCTCGCGATCCCAAAGAAAAATCACACCGATTCAATTTGTCGCGAACTTTATCCCCCGTTAAAACACGATTCACACCGAACGAGGATCGAGTAAAAGGGACCAAGGGGTAGGCAGAAGAACGAAAAAAAAAGAAAAAAACGATATTCAATCGAGCGAAATTCATTTTTCCACAGGAAACTGCTGGGCGCTCGCGACTTCCGGCGTTTATCTTTTAATAGCGTTCACCGGCCGGAGCTAAACGAGAAGCTTTATCGATTCTGTCTCACCTGTCCCTTCGTTACGTCTCGTCGACGACGCGTTGAACACCGGTGCCCCGGTAACAGCTTCGATCCACGTCCTCCGATGGGGATTACCGATGCGTGAATTAAAAATTGAATTCCGCTGGCGAATACGTTTCATGGCACCCACGTTTCCGAGACACTTCAACCTGCCTTGTCTTCTATGATAAATTCCAAAGTTTTTCGTCCGCATGTTTCATATTTTCCGATTTCAGAATCCTCGACTTCCTGGATAATTAAATTCTCGAATTTGTATATTCTTAAATTATTAGATTGTACTACCTAGACAAGTTTGCAAATTTTCTAAATACCAAATGCGTAGGATTGCAGCACGTGACGATTGAATGCGTGGTATCAGAATGCGTGGAATCACGACGCGTGAGATTACTCCGCATGCAGTTATGGCGCATGGAAGTATGTTGCGTGAAAATACGTCGCGTGGAATTGCTATGCGTGAGAGTACACCGCATGGAATTACAATGCGTGGAAGTACGACGCGTAGAAATACGACGCGTGAAAGTACAACGCGTGGAATTGCGATGCGTGACATTACACTGCGTGGAATTACGGCGCGTGGAAGTATGTTACGTGAGTATACGTCACGTGGAATTACGATGCGTGAAAGTACAACGCGTGGAATTACGACGCGTGACACACACCGCGTGGTTTACAACGACCAATTAACATCTTGACATCGATCAAACATTTTACGTCGGAAAGCATCCATCAAGGGGGTGAAAACAATCAAGAACGACGTGAATCGAGTCACACCCTCGTATCATTCCCCTTTCGCATTGTGACTCAAAGTTCGAACAATTGTCATAAACAATGAAATGCTTTGCGGATAATACGTTTTTCGGATCCTGGGGTTATTTCGACCCCAACGGGCAGAATGAATTACGGCTCTCTATTTAATAATAGCCCCCCTCCCGTAGCCATTAAAGTTGGTAGATTTTACGAGCGTTTACTTTGAACCTGAAGGCTATTAGGTTTCATTGCTCCAAGAGAAACGAGTTACTTAGGGAGGGAAGAAGTGGTGCAAGTATCCAGAGGGATGTTCAGAGGATTCTTTGGATTTAAAGGCGGTTCGAGACTTCCCTTTCGCTTTTTGGACGAAACTACGACGTAAAAGTGTTAGGTGTTTACGCGTTCTTTTGTGAGATAGCTCCATGGCTTCTCTTCATTACCTATTTGATGAGCACAGTTAATGTGAATATACATTGGATGCATCACAATTAATTTTTATTCTAGATTAGTATTGCAAAAATTTCTGTCTAAATGATGAAAAGTAGGGGTAGTTACTTCCAGAGGATTATTTCGTATTTGAAAGCAGGGAAGTTTCAAATTTTTATGTCTGATTAACAGCGCGAATTTTACAAGGGAACATCAGTGAGAGTAAAGAAAACGTAATTGAAACAGCAGGTCCGCCGTACATTTCACCGAGCATCGTTGTTCAAACAGCGGCCAGAGCACCGGTCATCAAATAGAACGAATCGGGGAACACGAGAGAGATCGTTGAAAAGGCGAGGGAACTGTTCTTGAAAAATCTTGGCGGAAACGATCCATCCGCTGGAAGAAAAGCCTTTTATTGGTAACTGCTCTAACCGCGGCGGGAACAAATTGGTCTATGCACGTGAAATTGATTCTTCATGGTTCGTATCATGTTTCATTCGACCTCTCCTGAGATCAGAAACCTGAGATCTTGATGCTCTGGCAGAACCTGGAACTTTAGATTGCTCAATTTAGGGCTGGGAATTTGGTGTTTATGAAATTAACATTTGGAAATTGGGGAACTTTTGGGAAATTTGAAGCTTGGACTTCAAATTTAGAACTTGGGACTTGGAACTTAGAGCTTACGTCTCTGGACATAGAACTTAAGAGTTGGAACTTAGGACTTGGGACTTAGAACATAGAGTGAGCAATTAAAAATGTGGTCCTTGAAATCTTCGGAGTGTGGAATGAGTAAAATGAAACTTGAAATTTGGGATTTTAGGTTTAGAGGTCGGAAGATAAATATAGGTTTCAGGAGCAAATAAGAATATTAACTTGATAAGTAATAACAGTTTCACGTTCCATCGCGTCCAACGTGGAAAGCACGTAGCCCGCCTTATTTCCGTGGCATCGTTTTAATTAACAGAATGACAGGGACGAGGAGTAGGAGACGGGTACGATGTTACGATACTTTTAATTGGAAACGTCGGTATTTAATATACCGAAACGAGAGAATTTAGAGTCGCTAACGAGTAGCATCAATGCGTCTCGCAGTGAGGAACGCGAATACCTAGAGCCGCTAACGAGAAGCGCCAATAGCTAGGGTGGAAAGTTCATTAGGGTCGGTTATTATTATTATTCGAGATTTTTGTCTCGTCCACCGTGGAGAGATTAAAAAAAGGGTCCCTATAAATTGGACGCGTTTGTGCGGTGTTTTTGGCGTCCACATTGTAACGGGTAATTGTGACGATCTCATTAAGCGACCCGCGTTACGTAATGAAACAAATAAATCACGCATCAACGGTCGACCGCTAATTTATGATACTTTATTCAAAAATCTTACGAAATTCGTTCATTTTCCCTGATAAAACTTCGAATTTTCAAACTCTAATTAAAAGGTTCATTCGTGTAAAAGGATTATTCATACAATTTATTATCCCAGTAAAAAATATTTCGAAATTCTTACTAGACTGCGGAGTTTACATATTTTGCAAGAAAATATTGCCTGCGTATTCTTCACAAAAATATGGAACAGTGAGGTTAGAAACATGTCATGGTTTCAAAAATGCAGCTCCTTTTAAATTACACTCGCTGTAAAATAAACAATTGATATCACATGGCCGCATACTTTGCGCTGTAATTTCAACGTCAGTTTAACTATTATAATTGTTGGGTGGTATTAGTATGGATAAGAAGCAGTTGGAGGCTCGATAACGGATCGATGGGATAGCGGGTCCAGCCGAGACAGTTGAACTTTACGAGCCCTCGTTTTTCGGATACCGTTTCCAGATGTTGGATGCGTCATTTTACGTGCAGCAGCATCATCCCAGTTCCAACCGAGCGGAACGACCCTGATATCCTTCCTCAAACCGTGGAGATTGCGTTCTTAGCATTAATATTTGATCTTGACGGTATTTCACGGTAAAATACGAGGCTTCTTTCCAGCTTTCCGCCCTGGGCCATCAGTGGATGAAACCGAAACACGATACATACCTTTGATCGGATATCCTTGACTTCGCTCATATATTCCATGGTTAATAAAAACTGGCAAGCAACATAATTGCAAGCCCTTCATGTCTGGACTTCGCATCGGAAGATAAACTTCAGCATTCGAGTTGAAATATTTCTAAAATCGATATACATTTCGAAATTGAAACGCTCGAGCATAAATCCTGACGAATTTGTGTACCGTCGCAAATAAAACAAATACGACCCTTCGAACGTATATTGTTTTAGAGAAAAATAGTGCAGCAACAGAAAAATGAGAAAGTCGGAGATGAATAACAGTGGGATTCTACGAACATCTTCGTGAAAGAAAGAGAGAAGGGAATAAGACAAAAATGAGGAAGAAAGAAATCCACCCACTTTTACAATTACTGTCTACTTAACGGGGATTCTTTCATTCGCTCTTGTCCGTGCACCATTCACCCCACCATTGTCTTCGCTGTAGTTTTATTCAACCTAAAGCATCAATACAGGCTTGTTGCAAACAGTGGATATTTATTCTGACAGGGAACGAAAAGCTACGCGGCGAAACAACATATCTTTCGCAATTGCTGGGAGACTAATGAAAAGTAAAGCTTGGATTCCAATTATTTGAATTATTTCGATCGTCCGAATTGTTTGAGTTATTCGAATATTTTAGCATCACTTCGATATCATTGATTTCCAAATGTTTGAAAATGCGAGTATTCAAATATTTGAATTTCCGCAGCAGCTGTACACTCGCCAAGCTTATTCATCCGAGCGAAAGCTGAGAATAGCGGATCTAAACGGACCTTAAATTTCGTGCACGTATTAACAGGAGAAAGAGGTGGTAATTGAGAACGAAAGAAGAGATCTTTTCGCGTTATTCTAATTAAATGTTCCTTCAATGCGTTCGCCGTAGCAAAAAATGACCGGCGTACCTAGATGAAAGAAGAGTGAAGTCGCTCTTTTCACCGACGAAATAAATTCCAAAACGGCATCAAACGATTCCAAAGGTAAACGGTTCGCGTTAAAAGAGCGAACTACCGGCGGATTCACGATCCGAATTCCTGCACGGAATTCCAGTTTGGCCGGATTAATTAAGGCCACAAACATTCGCGAAACGCGTTCGCCAATAAAAGCGAAGAAGCGCATCCGGCGGCAAAGTTTCGCCAAGAAAAAGAGAAGGAAATCCGCGAAACGGCAAACACCGTCAGCTTCAGTTGACCAACCGTCTGGTTTAATTAAAATTTTTTTCATCGTCCGAGGACGACACCTAGCCCTCCTTACGAAAAACTTTTCTCCTCCTTTCCCGAAGCTGATGGTACAAGAAAAATCGCTTGTCATGGAACAAGCTGTATTATGATCGAAGTTTCCCTGACAAATGTTTCGGAACTTGTGACTTCACTTATCGAAGCCATTCATTGGATTTTCTCTCCTTTTATTGCCGAACAAGTTCTTTCTGCACGGAGAAAGAGAAACGACTTCTGTTTTACTTTTAGTTTTGGAGTTATTGTTAAGGGGGATCTTTCAACTTTTGAAATTTTAATTGTATAGATATTTTGTATAATGGCGTGTTGTACTGTTGGTTGTTCTATTGTTCTGCGTTGTAATTCCACGCGGTGTAATCTCACGCATCGTAATTTCACGCGTCGTACTTCCACGCGCCGTAATTCCACGCAGTGTAATCTCACGCACCGCAATTCCACACGTTGTACTTCCACGCGCCGTAATTTCACGCAATATACTTCCACGCGGTGTAATCCCACGCAATGAAGAACTTGCGACAACGGGTAGATTAAGTAATTTTTTAAACTTTTCGATCGGTTAGTTTTCGGAGATATCGCGGCATCGATTTAGGTTAGATAAGATTGGGTTGTCAGTTTGAGGGGTGGTTATTGGGTAGAGATGATCGAGGGTGATTGAAATCGATTTTCTACGGTGCTTACATGATTTTCGTTGAATTCCTGTATCTTGACAGGTCAACGATACTTTAAAGTGATTTATAGATTCTTCGTTTTTGAAATATGATTCTATTTTCCTCGCGGATTTCGAATGAAATATTCTCGCGCTCACAGATTTAATATCAGGCTGTTGCGTATCGAATGGCAGAAACATTGAAAGCCTCACAGAATTCCGCGACATAAAAGCAAAATAGTACTTACGACACGTCAATTTATATTTCAAAGATTTATGAAGGCCATAATTTAAACATTTCATCCAGTTCCTTAATACAAAATGGCTGATCACATATGATACGTCAATTTAAGGCTTAAAGTTTAGTGAAAAGAACTACATATGTGTTCTATCCGTATTCCTCGCATAAAGTGACTGTTGCTTCATAGAAGTATTCACAAACAGACAATAATAAATTGTAAATTAATTGCTTGAACGTAGACCCTGCCATTTTGCATTAATAACCTTTTTCGTTGATCTGTACATTGATATGCCACAATTTTGCATTCCTTTTATGTTACGAAATTCTGTCCGACTTTCTACGTTTCGAAACCCTTTGTACAAGATTGAATAGACTTACGGCTCGCGTTTATTAATGTTTGAGCAGCACAAAGCCAACCTTACACGTTCCAAAATATTCAACCGTTTCTTTCTCTCATAACGCAGTATTTCCGGTAGAGGTTGAAGGAATTCAAATTATTTTAGAATTAACGGGTTCCCGCAATTAGCAGCGTGAAATTTACATTCGCTTACCTTGCCAAAGAGGAGAACGATTTGCATAGATTACCATATATATTACATTACATGTACATATCTCGGCTTACTCTTTTTTTTTCTCAGCGATTTTAAATTTTAATTACCTTTGAGTCCCTTCGTTCTTAATGAATGCAATTTTCATTAATCCATCAACTCGAAATCCCGGGACTAAAACATTTTTCCTGTCCGCTCGAAATATGTCGATACCGATCAAAAACAAAACAATTACACTATCGACAAACTATCAATCGCTGATAATAAAACGGAGATTCTGACGAGCCATTTAAAACTCGACCGTTGACGAATAGACACCAGGAATTAAGGGTCGTCGACGTGTTGTCGATTAAAGTTGTTCACAATTAATCGCGATTAAAATCGACGCTACTAATTAAAATTCCTCCACAGATTACTGACGCATTAAAGGAATTAGGTTCACAATTTAAACCAAAACTCACGGAAAAAATAGGACAGTAAAATTGAATTGCAGCATCTTTAAATTTGCATGGGAATTTATGGGTAGAAAGATGGCGGCCAGGGACAATGTGCAAGTAGGTCCTCTCGTTTTTGCCGGACAACCACGCAAGGAAAAACTGCGGAGGAGGATGAAAAAAGAACGTTTGATGAATAACCATACGATGACGTACAAGGTTCAACGGAGAAAAGAAGCATTACCGTTTACGAGAGCTTTTTTTCGAGCACTGCGGACTTTTGCGTAGGATGCCTCTCGACGATTAATTCGAGTGTTGGATAAAAGTGAGTGTTCTTTTTCTACATGTACTCATCCTCTTCAAACCGATTGATTCATTATTGACGGTCTAATTATACGGGTCGGAACTGAACGTTTAATAATTAATACGCTCCATACGCTAATACGTTGGAAATATTGATCTGACAATTCGGAATTTATTGTATTTTCATGATTTTGCAGATCATGAAAGTCTAGGGACAGTTTAGGAAGCTTTGGGACTTGGAAATTTTTTAATTCAAACTTTGAAATTTTGAGATGTTTGTCTTCGGCTTGATTGACTCAAGGTACCATGTGTTTCCGTGTAAATCACTAGCTGATCGTAGGAACTTGCACGCAACCTTCACGCAATGATAATTTACCCTAATCCAACGTCATCCTCAGGATTCTTGGACTGGCACCTTGTGTTTCTGACGCCAATTGCTCTGTTTACGGCTGACAGTTACATCTGCTCATATGTCTGACCCTTGTGTGCTGCAGCTTGAAACAGTGGCTCGATTAGTGCGCCATTCTTCATCGTCAATTCAATGATCTTAGTGTAACTACTCAACGTTTCATTTCAGAGCACTTGCTGCGGTTTCAAATGGCTAAATCTTTTCATACTGTGCAAACTATAATATTTTTCTTATTGCATCGTTTTATTTAACTAAATAATTTTTTATACTGTTTCACTATATTTTTCCAGTGATCAGATTTTTAGATATTTTACTCATACGCGATATTATTTTATAGAAAAGCAGTCGATCGTATTTACTAATCGATTTTGCATTCATAAATATATGCACGAAGCGTAAGTTCGTGTGCAGCGAACGTTTGAAATTTCAATTTAATAACGACGAGAGCAAATTGTATTGGAAGTATACTTGAAATAATATCGCGAGGCAATTTGACGGTGAAACACCGTAGCCAAAAAGTAAACCATCGGGCATTTTTCAGTGCGTTCGAAATCAACGTTGCCGTATTTCAAAAGAGTTCATTAGCCGTATATATACTCGTCGCAAAAATATTGTATAAGTATTAATTGAACGTGAAAAAATCTCGTTTCGCGTAGGAATAAATTATTTAAGAATTTTTCTTTCACGAGCAATACATCCACTGCGGTATAGAGGGTTGAAAAATACCGCGAACGAACGAACAAGAGGTCGGTTGAAACAATGGTCGCGATAAGTTAACAATTTCAAACTCGAACGCTAAGTTGTCGTAGCCGAGTACTTTAAGATCGTAACATTTGTCACCGTCACTTTTAAGAAGTCCTGACTTAATTACATTTTTAGTAGGTTGTTCGTCATCCCTGTCAGGGAAGTATCTTCAGCATCGACCTCTTCACGAACGTAAATTAATCTCAATTATCGTTACGTAACTTCTGGAACGTAATTATTGCTAAGCCAGGAGGTGCTTTGTTCGGAAAATAGGTTCGTGCTGAAGTTTGGAAGAGTACGTGGAACTTGATGGGATTACCTTTTATATCATTCAACGTTA
Organism: Megachile willughbiella; assembly: GCA_945859595.2. Classification (NCBI taxonomy): domain Eukaryota; kingdom Metazoa; phylum Arthropoda; class Insecta; order Hymenoptera; family Megachilidae; genus Megachile; species Megachile willughbiella. The sequence continues at coordinate 11,274,018 of OX243807.1, forward strand.
GTTTTCAAGAAACTTTCGCGACGGGGCTGTATAACGCGAAAGTGCTTAATAATTTGTTAAATTATGCTCAGAACCAATTACGGAAGTAGTGACACTCTGTAAGTAACAACAAAATGTGTAAAAAATCATTAAAAATTGAGGTGAAAGTGATCTGTAGCCACGTGTCCACATGTAAACATTCAACGTCGTACTACTTCATGTTTCAGTTAATAACTTGCTGAAACCCAAAAGTTCGTTAATAGGTATTGCCATTGTGTTGGTTTCGTGTCTATTAAATGAGGTATTAGGATGACAAGGGTCCGTTCGTACGAAAACAACAGGCAACAAACGTCAATTACAGCGTGGACCGAAACCAAGCGATACAAGCACACCACGCGTTGTAATAGAAAATATTAATATTCGCTCGTTAACGTCCACGGTCAATCGATATTTTGTGGACACACGTAGCGCGGAAAACGGTAAGCACGAGACACATACTAACACGTATTCCCAAATGTTCCGGTTCAGCAGCGAAACCAAACCAAACATAGCTTTTATTCATTACATAGCTAATGTCCACTTCCATATTCTGATCAAAATTCCTCTTGCAATTTAATCTAGAAATATTAGTATTTTCAATCTAGTAAATGTAATCAAAATTTATTTTTGAATACGTTTCTTTAATTTATGATTCGTCAAAAGAATATTCGGTATAGAACGAAATATTTGAAGCAGAATTCCAATATTTTCTTTCCACAAATTAAAAGTTTGATGAATTGTCGATATCGTCAAAGCAGTGCAACTAATTTGTCACTTTAATCACCTTCTTTCTGCCCCCTCAGCACGTTGTCAGCTAATTTCTCAGACTATTCTGGAATCGATTCAGCCGGTTACGAAGCCACGGAGCCCGCTGCCATTCGCAAATTATCATTGCCTCTATTGGTGTCTGTCGGCGTCAAACCGCACCGCGCCGCGCCCATATTCATGCAAATCCGAGGAAAGTTCGCAACAGTGGAAGGCTCGAGCCAGGACTTGGCTACGAGCCTTGCTAATAGCGGAAATCGTGCGAAAATCGCGAGACCCTTGGAAATCGTCTGCGAACTTCGACAGCGTTTTGTTAATGCAGTATGCGCTCGTCCTTCGTCCCCCTTCAATCGAGTTATCCAACCGAACCGGCGACTGACTTCTGTCTACTTCCGTGAAATTCGATTCGACCGTCCCCTCGATTTCGTCGCCTCGTTCGAATCCTTGTCTTTCTCGCACTCTGTATCTGTCCCGAGTTAGATTATCGAGATAATTTCATATATTCGGCGAATTTGGGGATTTGGTAATACCAGAACACTTGGAAAATCGCAAATTTGGGAATGTAAAGGTCTGACAACGTAAGCATTTGGGGGTTCTGAGATCTGGCTGCAAATGTGAAACTAAGAAATTTTACAACCCTTAGATTTGGAGCTGCGGAAATTTTGGAGTTTGTGGACTTGGGAGATTAAGAATTTAGAAATTTAAAATTTTCTGAACTAAAATGTTTCTAAATAAAATCCTCGATTTTAATCTTATTTATCTACCCCAACTCAGGTGCTCGAATCGATGATTCTCTTTGAGAAACAGATTGGTCGACCGGTCTAAGCCTGACAGTCGCAATGCACGTGATTAATAGACACCGATGTGCGCGACAATGTTACACGGAAATTCTGGTGATTCGTGGTCGAACCCCGAAAGCAAGCGGACTACGTTTCGCGTCCGGCAATATGTCTGTAAATAAAGCGTGTCTCTCTTCTGGCTGGATGATCCTTACTGCACGTTTCGGTCGAATTATCGAACGTTAAATTATTCCTGTGTTCGTGCGCGTGACATCGATGCTGTTTGCGACGCGACCGAAATGTGCATTAAACGCAGCAATCGCTTGAATTATTAATTTAAACATTTACCTCGATCACCTGTGATATACGCTCGTTAATCGTGACGGGCTTGATTGCCCTTCGATTGACTGTCCAGGGATCCATTCCCATCGTCCATTTATTTTTTGAGCACGACTTTTTAACTGTAATTTCACACGATAATTACATATGCTTTTAAAAGACTACCTGCGTAAATGAACGTTTCAGTGAAAGTCACTTTATTTAATTGTAGAATTTTCGATTTTTAAGAGTAGAATATTATGATCCCTGAATTTCATTTTTAATTCATTTCAAATGCACCGACTAAATACCTTCGACTTCCACTTTAAATATTCAGTTTAATGAAGAGATATTTGCTGAAAAAGAAGCGTCAGAACTCGGACTACGATTATATTCCGGTAGGGTCGGTAACGAGAATGGTACAGGATCAGAAAGCCTCGCGCACGAAATTTCCATGACTAGTTGGAAAAATGATTCTAGGTCCAGCAAACTTTCTCGACGCTGGAAGCCTTTCGCTCCTTTTTTTTTTTATCCACGTTGAACTGCCGCGATATTTGATATTAGCCTCTGGTCCGTGCAGGATTAAATTTTTCACGGAGCTTACGTCAATCCTCGACAACGGGTTTTTACGAATGGACGGGAACCGCGGTAAGGAAAAAGCGAAGAAGACGGACGACGTAAAAAGAAGAAAAATGAAGCTGGAGATGGAAAGAACCTAGAGAAGAGAGTTAGATTAAATGACAAGACGAGAGAACGAGAGATGTGGATGGATTCTGGCGGGGTTAGAAAGCGGTCAAAGTGGGATGGGAATCGAAGAGAGAAACGGATGAGGCAAATGGGGCGGTAAAAGAACAAAGGAGGAAGTGTGTTAAGAGGAAAACTAAAGGAAGAGGAAGGCAAAGTTCAGGAAAAAGAGTCGAACAGGAAAACCGAGGGATACAGTTACGGAACAAAAGTGAAACTGGGTGAGGTGGGAGACGGGGGAACGGAGTTTCATTAAATGACAAGATCAGAAGGCGCGAAACGTGAGGAAAGATTCAAAGAAGCAAAGGAGATAGAGGGATGAATTAAAATGGGAAGAGCGTCTCGATGTTGTAAAGGTAGGAGAAAGTGTGTCAAAGTTGTTTCTTACCGGGTAACTGAATGGGTGTGACGCGGAAAACGATCGTGTCCGATAACGCTAATTATAATCCGAATTATGACATGAATAGTACAAGGATCAAATTTTTACGTGGCAGTTTTTCGCTGACGAACAATTTTCAATTTTCAATGGATTTAGTTCGAAATTTTCAATCTTCTCACATTGACAATCCAAATAAGCTTCTAAATTCCCAAACTCTCCAGCACTTCTTGTCCACCAATGCCCATCCACCAATACACACACGTTTTGCTTGCACGATACACATTGCAGCAGAAAGTAAAACAGCAGCTGTCGGATAAAAGGAGGAAAGATGAGAAAAGCGGGTTAACGGGCGACAACACGAGCAGGTAGCTGCATAATTTGTCTAACTGTGCTCGCACGGTCTGATGGTCAACGGGATTGCCGTGGGTGTAATTTGGTAACAGCTTGTAGTGGTTCCGACTCCTATTGCCTGGTCGTGTACTATTGCCTGTCCATCCCCCAACCCCTGCACACTGACTGACCGCTCGTATTACACCGTGGTATAGCTAATAATCGTTAGACGACAGAGACATCGAGGACCCAGTGTGTCACGGAGGCTGGCTAATTAACGACTCCAACAGAGCGTAGACGGGAAAAAGGACCGGCCAAATATCGGACGGATAAGGAAGTTTTATTTTCAAACCGTGGACGTTGACCGAAATGTCAAGTCGAATTGACATCAGTCGCATAATCTTTCGGCCACAGACCCAGGGACCATTTGTGAACATCTGATAACTCGGCCTGACTTTGATATATGAGCCATTTAATGCAAAAGTGGTGCACGTATTAATCACTGAATAACGAAGTATGAAATAAATTGAAGAAAACGTCGTAGATGCTGTGGTAAAGTCAGGATCTTCGAATGTGCCACTGTTCGATAAAGTAGAAGAATAATGCGATGGTATTTTGTGCACGCGAACAAAAACTCTCGTTTAAAAATCACAGCGTCGCTGGAAAAAGAGGTTTGCCTATGTAAAAGGACACGTTCCAAGTTCTGTGCAAATAAACGTTACTTAGCGTCGTCGAGGAAACACGAAATATCTCTCGTGGGAGTTTCTTTCCTTGATTATAGCAGAAGGAGGGAGAGTGCTTTTATTCCGGGAGAAGTAAAAAGCCGGGACCAGAGTGCGCGAGATTTTTAAGTCGCTGGATTACAAACGTATATGAGAAAAATCTGCTCCATGTGTTCCCCCCCTTTTAAATGAAATGGCCCGTTGTATTTCGTTGTAAAAGAGAAAAAGAGTTCTACTAAAAATTCTGGGTTCAATGGCCGAATATTCTGGAGCAAATGGAAAATTGATAAGTGTACTCGGTGGAAGTTGTAATTTCGTCCAATTTGCTGATAAAATTTCAAAAGAAATCGATGTAAACGAGGAAGAAACCGAGAAGGGTCCGAGGATATTGCCTGATACTTAAAAACATTAAAGCAGAGCTGCTCGGAAGTGCTGTTCGGAAAAGTTTAAATTAACAAACTTACCGGCGAATGTACAGCAATTATTTAGAGTGCTCTAACGTCTCGGTAGGTTTAATTAAATGAAAACGAACGAATTACCGCCGTGATTATCGATCACACGGAAAAATCCGTATCTCAACAGGTGGAGCCATAAACGTTCGCTGTTTATAGATAACAAGAAAAAGGTACGGAAAGTTATCGAAGAACTTTGTAACAGCTTTAATTTGCTAGACTGCTGAATAGAAAGGTGAAAACTGGCCGAAACAACATTTGCGGATGCATCGTCAGTGGTTTTGCTGCGAAACAATTTCGTAGTCGCGTTCAAACATCATACTCCCCGCAAGGTTAATTACACCAACGTAAATATCAATACACGTCTGCTGCGTTATTCAACGCTTAACATGCGGCTGTTAAAAGGCTACCATATAACATTGTTCCTTTCTGGACATTTTAGATGTTGACAAACATTTAACGTGGTACAATGCTTGACAATTCTGTACGCCCTGATGCATCTGGTAATTTTACGCTGGGAAACACCGTGTGGTAATTCGACTTGTGGTACTTCTACGCTTGGAGATGCAACTCGTAGTGATTCTATGTATAGCGATATAATGCGTGGTAATTCGACACGTGACGATACAATGCGTGGTAGTCTGACACATGATGATACAACACGTGGTAATTCGATACGTGAGAATACAACGCTTGATAATTCAATACGTGGTAATCCTATGCGTGATAATTCTATTCGTAGTGATTCAATGCGTGATACTTCGATACGTAGTGATGCTACACGTGGTAGTTCTACTCGTGGTAATCCTGCACATGGTAATTCTACACATGGCAATACAGCGCGTAATTTGAAACGTGTTAATTCGACAATATTCTAAAAAGTAAAGTAACTATCCTAAATAATGTTCCCAAGTTCATATCATGAAGCTACTAAATTAAAAGACCCGACCTCCATCATTTAGACAGGCTCGTTCCATTGTTAATAATCTTGGGTCGATCTTCCCACAAACGAGCCACTATCTCAAAATTCAACTTCTCTACAATGGGTTGAAGTTACTTCTCCTATAAATTCCCCGTTGTTCGAATAATTACACGCTACGGCGTTCCATGTAGTGGGTTGCATCCAGTTTTCTGGAGGACGCAGTTCCGCAGTGCGGAATTTTAAAGGAGTGGGGTGTTTCCCTCGACTTGCATCGGGTCATCGGTTCGCCAAGATAAACAAGATAATTAAAAGATAATTAACGGAGAACAGGAACGTACGTGACCATGCCAATCCTGCCGAGATAATCTTGCTCTCCTTTCATCGGAGTCTGGAAGGGACGGATAAAACCGGCCGAACAAGATACGGAGATAAAGGCGAAAGGGGTGGACAGGTAGATGAGGGTGGATAAGGGAGAATCGAGGGAGGAACCGGCGAGAAACAGATGGAGATTAAAATGGCGAACAAGGGAGAATAGAAGGCGATCGGATTGAGGTTTTCAGGGAGACGGGGGTGAAATCGGTAATGTGATCGTGTAGGGTTGAAATAGATGGGGATCAAGAATAATTGAGATGGGAAGGACATAAATCATTTGGCCCAAAATAGCTTTCAATAAAACTTCCGATTTTTATGTATTTGTCAATGTTACATTTAAAAATTTATTCAGAATATAACTACTTTTGTGTGTATATTGTAATAATGCTTTCCTTGTAAATTTCCAACTTCGCAGGAGCTAATAATTATAAATAGTTTGCGGTGGTATATAAATTAGAGTGTAAGTAGTATGTGCAGAGTGTAAGTGGTATAGGATCGTTATTAGTCAGACGCGCAAGAGACTGGCAGTGAAGTACCCTTGTTTAAGTCCGACACGCTATAATACGGATCCCAGTTTGTTTTACATTATTATAATTTTGGTGATATTTAGAACAACCCTAAAGTTTTCGTTGCTTAATTATACATAAGATGTACACTTTTATAACATTCTCAATAATTTAAAAAAATGTTTGAATCAAAAGATAAGCTTTTACATCCTGCAATTTTTTAAAACTTTTCTGTCATTTGTAATGCTGTTCATCCACGAGGTCCATATTTTTTCCAGCGAAAGCTGCTGTAAATCCTCGTGTTAAAAATAGAAGATCAAGTAGAAATTACGAAGGTTCAATTGGCTATAAAGATGAAGCCAAGCAACAGCAAAAAGAAACGCAGTGGAAATTAAGTGTAATAAATTGTTGCGAAACAGGGCGGAAAGTGGGGTCGTGTCGATAAAACGGTTTCGAGTGACCATTTCGACAATCACAAGCGAGAAGCAATGAAACGAACGGACGGAATGGAAGTTCGATGTTTTTCGTGGAGGTAAGCGGAACTCAGCTTCTCATTTCCGTCGCGAGCTCTCGCAAGGAAGCAGGATCTGCGACGGTGTAAAACGATGCAAAGAAGATCGTCGAACGGAAACGATGCTTGGAGGAAGTTTCGCAAGCCACGCTCCCTTTATACAGCTATTCGATTAAGCTTATACCGGGAACTTCGATTCGATCACGACTTCGTAGCGCCTTTCTACGATCCCCATTGTTGTTAGACGAGTATGGAACAGCGTGGAAGGCTCGATTCCTTCCTTTTTATTCGATTAGATCGAACATCCGGTCTCGATGGAACAGAGACGAGAGGTTTAAGAGGGTTTTCATCCCTTCTCTCCGTTTCATGATCCAATGACTCCTGATTTGTAAATGGAAAATAGAAGCACGAATCAACCAATACCAAATTTACCTATCAGACTTTCATATTCTCATAATTCTAAGAAATATGAAGAAAATTATAAAATTGTGACGATTATATTAAACAGGGGGTTGAAATCACATAAACCCCTTCATGATCATTCTTTTCCCCGTTTTTATAAAACAAGCGATTCGATGTAAATGCTGAATAGAATTGGATGTCCGAAGGGGTTGAAAATCGTGATTTTCTGGATCGTCACGTTCGATGGGGCTGTAAATCAGAGTTTACAAGTTCACCGGGCAGCCCTCAAGCCCGATAAATCGTGGCCCTTCGTCGGATTCAGTGTCAGCAAGATGACGCACCGACGTGGAGCCAACATCGCGGGGGATGATGAATTTCGGCAATCAACCCCCACGACGACGGGACGAAAGAGCGAGCCGCGTGTCGGCGTCGGCCATTTTGCAAAACACGCTCGAACGGTCCGGCGAAATATGTATTCAACGCGAAAACATCCTGCGACACGTTCTACCACGTGAAAAAGATCCGTGACGCATCGTTAAGCTCCGTGTCGCTTCATCCGCGAAACAACTTGGTTCATGCGAATTTTTCGAGGATCGCAGACGATTTTGTTCGCCCAGCGAAATAACGAATGTATGAATAAATGCGGGTGCAATTGATTTCACGAGTTTTCGCAAAAACTCCAGTTTTCTGTTGACAATTGGAGAATACACAGGCTGGATTGATATTATGTATCAATTAATTATAGCGCTTGATTTAGACACAGTTTGTATATTCGTTGAACAGTGTCCATATTAATCATTAAACTGAGCAATTATTGAACTAGTTGATTAATAATGAAAAGGAAATGGTTGACTAACTTAATTACACATTACATCGTTCAATAAACTTAATGGAACAAATAGTTTCAAATAACCTAGCCTGTAATTAATAAACATAATTCTCTAGTTTATATTTTATATTTTTACTGAATAGTTTATAGCCACTCACCGTTGAAATGTTTAAAACGCAGAGGTATTCGCGTTTCACAAATATTTAAATCTGAAATTCGAGTTCTCCTAGCCTGTGTAATATTTGAAACAATGTATGTACAGTACTTGCAAAATTTTTCTATATTTGTGTTTCGGATTTTAAGAACAATCGAGAATTCAATATGGATGATTGATTGATGCGAACTTCCTACGTCCGAGGAAATAATTGCGTTTTTAAATTTTGATATCCTGTGGTGTTTGAAATTCTGTGCACGCTGAAAAATACATTCTTTCTGTGTGCAAAACAGTGCACGTAAAAAAAAAATAGCAAACAAATAAACTCTCGACCTTTGCAACAATTAAAAACAGGAACGAGTTTCGCGAGTAAAAAAGTTGCCATAAAACTGCATTCACCTGTATTGAACAACGTAAACGATGAATGCATGTTGGTAATAATTTCCGTTTTAAATTCTCACGAGGGCAACCGGTTTTGATGAAAAATTATATTTTAACGTTACCCTATTCATAGCTGATATTAGATAAATTTTGCATGCGGTATAAAATGCACAATTTTCGTTAATGTGACTGTTTTCATTTTTTACGCAGATTGACTTTTTGAAGCACTCAGCATAAAAAATATTTCGATAGTACGTTAAATAAAACAACGATCCGTGAGATATTCCAAATTTTCGGCACGAAACACCGCCTCGCAAATTGTTGAATGTTTTAAAATCAAACCCAAACACTTTTTCCGCAAAATGTTTGGAAAAATCGATTCGCGCGAACAAAAATATACAGTTCTATTAAAAAGGTGGTACCTCGCTGTTCATACAATATTCACACTCGTTCAGCAGTTCCTTTCTATACCGCAAGTGTCATTAAATTCTCTCATAAACTACGTACAATAAAAATTCAATTACCACGTCAAAAGTGACCACGGTGCCGTTCTGCAGGATTATTCGTTTCAATTAATCGTTCGAAAAATAAACTCGTGTATTTTTATTAACAGGATCGCGACACCTACAAAGGAGACAATTCTGCGAAATATACCACGTTGAAAAACAGTGTTACAAGCTCCAATTAAATTACAATATTTCCCGCAGCCGGTGTTTTGCTTACCCGATCCCCGATGAACGTTCCGGGAACGCGTTTGTCAATGACGTCGCCCTGCGCCACTGAAACCACAGCCCTCTATTTAAATTTAAACACAGTTTATTAACCTGTCTCACGGGTGCAGTGGCGGACAATGGAAACACCGGTAGCTTGCCGGCGCAGTTTCGCAGAATCGATTTCGAAGTTGCTCGCTGACAATCAACAACCTCTGTATTTTCCACCTGCGACGAGATCAGAGATTCGAACTGCTTTGCTTCGTCCAAACGGAAGATTCACTCGACTGCAAGTTTCGATTCGAAGTCTTGATTAAAGATGAACCGTCGAGATATAGTAGACTCCAGTTATATTGCCACCTTTGTACGGTTGATCCTTGCAACTTGTATTGGCAATCGGTAACGGGGGTTGTATTTGCGGTGTGTTGAGTTAGCGATGGGTCGAATGACGCGCGTTGAGTTAATGACGCTTCCAGTTAGTGGCGCGTCGAATTAACGGCGCGTTGAATTTGCTGCACATTGAATTTGCGACGCGTAGAGATAGCGCGTTGAGTTAGTGATGCGTCGAATTTGCGGCGCGTTGAATTAGCGGTGCATCGAATTAGCAACGCGTTGAATTACCGGTGCGTCGAATTAGCAGCGCGTCAAATTTGAGGCGCGTTGAATTAGCGACACATTGAGTTAGTAACGTGTTGAATTACTAGCGCGTCGTATTTGCAACGCACTGAGTTAGCAACATATCGAATTAGTGGCACATCGAGATAGCTGTGCGATGAATTAGCGACGCGTTGATTCACCGGCGCGTTGAATTACCCGTCGCATTTGCGTTGCATTGTGTTTCCACACAATGTTACCAATGAATTGTTGACGTTACATTGACCAACACCATACACCATGTATCTCCTCGCAACAATGTAGCACGTCCTGAAATAAAAGGAAAAGTAGATACCAACAAGAGATTGAAGACTACTCGACAACCGCAAGAACCAATCTTATAAATCACTCTTCGACAACAGCTTCTACCGTAGTTCTACCGTGGCCACAAAGTTACCTTCCCAAATACGTCTCTTGTTCAGTGGCAGCCACGATCGGGTTATAACTCACTAACAGTTCACGAAATCAAACCGGTGAAGTCGCTATTTGCGTTCGTTTCACGTATGACACGTCGGCTGGTTCAATCTCTATCTAGTTCCACAAAAAGAGATCGAACCTGGCTTCCGGATCCCGTTGACCCGGTATCTCGTCGGTTCGTCGAGCGATCTGTAACCCTCCTCCTGCATCCTGCTCCAGTAGCCGTTCGAGCTGATAGGCGACGTAGATTTGCTGGAACGAGGAATTGTCCTCGGAAAATCAGAAGAAACGCGCAGGAAAAATGAACCTGTCCCTGTGACACCTCGCATGCCAGCGTTTCTACCTATCCACAACCTGAAAGCTTTCTTGGAACTCTGAGAGGATAAACTTTGTCGTTCTCGACAATTTTCGTCGATAGAACGACGATTTTCGTACAGGGAGAAGTTGAGAACTGTTGTGAGCGGATGATACGTTGTCGACGATCACGAGTCCTAAGTCGGTTACGCTGAAAGTTTTGAGAATTTGAGAATAAAGTAAGATGCAGGATGCTTTACTGCGTGCGATAACGAAATAGATGTGTGGAAAACTGGAGATACGTGCTTTCATAGGAGTGTAAGCTTCGTGTACTAGCAAGTCGTTAAACGACATCTTGTGAAAAGTCTGTCGTTGAGAATCGAACCGGATCGAGTCCTCGATTTCTCGGCTCAACGCTGTACTCTCGGTAAGCTCAGGAAACCCTCGAGGGTACTTGGCGATGTTTATCGTTCGAAAAACGCTTCGACAAGCTCCGATGTAAATTTACTGATAAAATACGATAATTCGTGATTCGTTCGAACGATCAGCTCGTTGCGAGGATAATCTTTTATTCATTTATTTATGTATGATAAAACGTTGTAAGATGGAACTTTGGAGCAGCTATTATTTATGCTAAGATCCCAGAATTCTATTTTATTCATTCATCCATTCGTTTCCGAGGGAATTTCCTTTGTAGATACAACCTCCTATTTCTAGGAATATACCATACCATTATTTTATATTCCCAACAGTTTCTGTACATAAATAGTTATGTTTAAGGGATGATTTTTTTATTTGTCAGAAGAAACAAGCTCGTTCGAAACGTTTTATTAGGCGTGTAGTAAAACGTCGCTTTCACGTACCATCAATTTAAATCCCAGTCTCCTGACCGTCGTTAATACTTAACTATCCGAACGCAATTTCTTCTAGCGTGAAAGGGGGTTGGAGACGGTCTATTAAGGCTCCTTCGTTAATCAACCCGTTGACGAAGGGTTGGAAAGCAACTACGACGATCGAAGGTAGCCCGATAAGGTAATATCCACGGCTTGTTACGCGTCGACAGTAAAATTGCCCTTCGTTTTCTTCGATCGTCGAGGGGTAGTTTGCAGGGGGGTGAACTGGCCGTGGGATATAGTTCGATTCAGCGAGCGCGACGGATTATTCGATTGAATAATATTGAAATTCCACAGCCAGTGGTCGCTGCAGAACGCTCGGATGGAATTTCATCCCTCTGTTAACCCTCTTGACGTCTCGCCCCTTCCGTGGAAAGACGCCGCGAGCAAAAAGGAGCAGCCACGATGGAATTGGTCCGAAAGACTGTGTAACCTTTATCTACGAAGGGTGGTCGACCTTTGTACAGTCTTTGCTCGGTCAACCCTTCTCTGTCTACCCTTCAACCCCTTTTCTTTCTCCATGGAATCTTTCGTTACCACGGTCCAGCGAAATCTTTGCGAATAATCAAATACCGTCTGGACAGATTACTGAAATTACGCGATAACGGGATGAAGGGGTGGAATTACGGGGTTGAACGGGCATTCGTTTAGATACCGATGAGAAAGCTGTGTTTACTTGCTCGAAGATTTTAATCGATGGAGTGGAGGTCGAAGTTCGAGAAAACTTACGGGGGTTGTATAATTCATCCCTTTCAGGAAGAAACATAACTTCCGTCCTCTTATTTTCCTCGTTTCGCTTCACGTTTCACGTTGCGCATTTGTATTTTCATTCGAGTAATCCTTCACACCGAGTTTCGCAATTTTAACCCCTGAATGTTAATTCCAAACGGAATAACCAACCCCTTTGATATTAAGGAAATATCGCGAGAAATGTTTCTGTTTATTACGCTCCTGCGTTTGTACCTGTTCTTTTATTAAAGCACGTTTTCTAATCTTCAAATATTAACTCGAACGAAAAATATTCAACCCCTTTACATTAGAATTCTTTCTTAATGATATTACGAATATCGTAACTTTGTTTCAACGGGAAAATAAATTTTCGAGCTCCGCGTTAAACAATGTGGCACTTGGCATTGACGTTTGTAAACAATTATTCACTCCTGTCTCTCAAATGTTGATTTTAATGTAAAAATCAATATCCAACGCACCCTTAATTACATCACACCCCATCACGGTTCGTTTTGCTCGTTTCCCTCCCCGTTTTACGCCTATCATTTGCAACGTTATATTTTGAACCTCCGAATATTGACTCTGACGGGAAAATAAACGTCCAACCCTCGCTTTAAGTTGCATGAAACTTCGCCGTCGATGTCTGTAAACTTTCACAAAGCTACGCTTCCGACGTTCCCGGCGATATTCACCCTCCTTTCCCGACGTGCAACGACATTCTCGATTGTCGTACCGATAACAACGTCTGCATCCACGGAAGAAGGGATGAAACAGCGGACAGAGGGGTGAGCAACCGGACGGCGCGATTCGATTCGACGACATATAACAATGTTATCGCTGCGTCAGACAGTTATGTGGAATTTACGCGAGGCAAACAGGGCTCGGAGACACGATCGTGTAAGTGAAATATATCTCAGCCACCCTGCACCAGGCATCCTCCATGATGCTGCGGGGCATCATGCTCTATTTTAATTTCTGTCGATGGTGATTTAACGCTCTTCAAAACTGTAAACTATTCATATCCCTGTTGTGGAATGTTACATATCTTGTGGATACTGTACGCATATGCCTCGTATGACAACGCGTTGTACTATGAGTATCACACGTCGAATTACAGCACATAGCTACATAATTATCACTGATAACCCTATCTAATCAAAGCGTCCATTACCAGACTTAATATAAGATCATGTGAATATTTTACGTATTCACATCTGGTCTCAATTCTTACACAAACAGTAACATGTTTCAACCTAACAATTGCAAACGAACCTCGTACTCGGGTTCTACCTAAAACACGAAGCTGTTCGCAAGTTCGAGTAGTTTTTCACAGAGGAATACTGCTATCTTCCAATGGTGTCCGTCTACGGAATCCGTAATACGCGATTGTTATTCATCGTTCGTTTCGAAGCGAAACGTCTACCGCTATTAAACTCTAGGACGGCCAGTTTAGAAGTGAATCCCGGCTAAGAATATTATATTAGGTCGTACGTTATCTGGCCGACCGATTTCTGTCCACTTTCCGACTATCTACCTATGGTAAACGAGTCTGTCAACCCCTATATCTTGAGGATTAACCTGTCTGAGGGACACGTGCCTGAGGTTTGTAATTTGCGTTAGCTTCAGTTTTAATTCAGATTGATGATTCAACACCTGACAAGTTGGTACACGAAGGCTACACACGGTGATTCGCTATAATTTAACACATTATGCTACTTGTAGTAATTTGACATTTAACTTCACAATAACGGATATCAATTTGCAACAAATTCAATACTTGTCATGTTTCAAACGAAAAAATTGCGGTCAGTGGACGTCTAAGGAGAGGTCTCGTTTGGAATGCAAACGACCAGGCTCCTTCGGGCCGATTGTAAATCCTTCAGGCTTAAGCAACGAGCGTCGTTCGCACGCGGACTCTAAATTGCTCGATTCTGCTCGCGCGGAATTTTCCGACGGATTTATTCGCGCATTATGTTGAAGCCCGAAAGCGGTGGAAGTTTCGTGAAACTAACGAGTGCCCATTCTTTCGTCGTGCCGATTATATCTTCACCCCCTTCGATCTCTTTCTTTAGCTGTATTCATTTCAACAGTCTTCGCGAAAACTGCAATCACGTAACTCGCGATGCATTTGCATGTGAAATTAAGTGTAATTTGTGGTGAACTGGTCATTAGAGTCAATCTGTGCTGTTTGAACTGAAAAATTATGCGTACGATGTGTGGTAGCTTTATTAGCTATCGATAAATAGTTCTTACTGATTCACCCTGTATAGTTTTAACACGTAAATGTCAGTAAATATGCATACTTACTCAGTATAAGGGATCAAATGTTCACAAATAAAGATTGATAACATCCACATTTATCTAGCAGATTACCAGTATATAAATAAGCTTTCTTGATTCGATCAATTTGGACAGAAACACAATTCCGCACACGAGATAGAAGTTTGTCTTTCATCCCCTGTACACTCGTGCTACCAACAACAATCACCACGAGAGCGAGGGTGGACGAGGGCGGTAGTGCGACGTTTTATCCCGTGCGGTTAGCCTCGACGACCCACCGGCGGCGATAAACCAAAATTCCGAGGTAATCCCGCCTGTGTCGCGATTCCAGATACCCATCTCTGGCAGAGCGGACGTGGCGGGTGATTCGAATTTTCATCGGGGCTACGTCCAGGGATTTCGACTGCGATTGCGCCTCCCTCGTTTTCACGCACCTGTCTGGTCTCGATGGGATAGGGGGATGTAGAGTCGTTGTTGCGAGGGCTCGAGTATTTTGATTGCGATATTTTAGTTATTCGTGAAAAATGGAGATTGAAAGAGCAGAAATCGAAACATGGCTTTTTGCGCTGCAGCTGTTACGTTAGCTCAAATAACTCGACACAGTTTACACTCTTTTATTATCACGCTGCGAAAAACGTAACGGTGTTCACTTTTCGTTCAACATTTCATAATGTTCAATATTTGTATTCTTTGCGATACGAAGAATGTTACTTTCGTTCGAGTAAACGAAAGGTGACAGCTATGAAGAAGTGTTGAAATTGGCAAAAACAATTTTTGCACTCTCTACAATCTGTAGATAACGCCAGTAGTTCTAGCCCCTTAGCAAAGAGTACACGTACGAGCTGAAAGACGAAAGAGTCGCTTTGAAGTCCTGCGACAGAATATTCCCGAGATATTTGAATAAAATCCTTGCCGCCTGAGAAAATGAACATCCACCGGTGACACCGGCGTGAATATAAAAGAAAGAGGAACCGAGAGATGAAATATACGAAGGTAGGGAAAAACTTAAAGAGTGTAATGCCGCGGCCACGTCAGGAAGAATGGTACACGTTACTTCGAGGGAATAGGACGAATGCGAAATACGGCGAACATGTAGATCATGTGGAGACAAAGGAACGAAAATATGCGCGTATAGAAAATAACAGAGCAAATAAGAAAGATGGAAATAAACCAGGTTGAGCTATAAACGGAAAACGAAGGAGAAATAAGCGTAAAATAAAGAAATCGGTCCGTATATGAGTTATAGGTTGTAAATGCAGAGGAGGATGAGTTGTGGAGAGAAGAAAGGAAAATAGAAAGGAAACGAGATCAAAAGCATTTTTTCCTACAACTTTGATGCTAACACTGACACTTCTAATTTCATAATGGCTTGCAAAAGCGCTACGCAAAAAGGGTGATATGGTTAAAAATTTCAATCACTTTGTGCAACACTGAAAGCATGTTTCATGGCATTGAAATCACGTGCAACGGTGTGAGAATTAATTGAAAGCTTTATGTGGGCATCCATCTGGAATCAGTTTGCAAACACTGGTTGCAAAAGCAAACTTGCGTATACTTCGCGTTGTTACAAATTCGAAGGTATGTACAGCAATGTCATAAGTTGCATAGTCACTTCAGAAATACTTGATTACATTACTGTCCATTGAGAACTTACGAGAGATGTTACACGGTGGAGTGATTTGCAACATTGTTAGAAACTTCAAAAGCATACTTGCCTGCTTAGAAGCAGTGTGATTACAGCGAATAGGACAGTTCACTGATGCAGTATAATATATAGATACATTGTTGCAACTTACCGTAACATATTGCGGGGGCTTAGAAGTGCACAGCAATATTACAGCGAATAACTTATGGAAACAGTGTGGATTGATTTGTAACGTTAATGGGAACTTCAAAGCCTTAATTGGCAATTTACCAACAGTTTTGCACATTGTTGCAGTGAATTTCCAGTGCAGCACACTGTGGGCCGATTTCCAACATTGTCACAACCTGCATAGGAATACACAGAAATATTTTATGCCATTGTTTCGAAGCGTTTGAAGCTTATGGGATCATCTGCTGCAATGTAGGTTCAGCATCAACGCAAGCTGCGAAGGGAGGTTTCGTAGGGCAGACTTTATGACATTAATCCAGTGACATTGCAGCTCCAGGGATTATCCGCCGCAGTGTGCATCGATTTGCAACATTACACAAGCTTCGTGCTAGACTTATAATTAAATATGACATCTAAAGAACGTCTATAGAATTCTCGGGTTATTTTACGTAGCATCAGATTAATTCTAACATTGCTACCAATTGTAAAGATGTCGTACCTTTAGAATATAATATAGCATTGCCAGAAGGGTTCCGAAGCTTCTTGGGTGATCTCCAACATCCTGACAAGTTGAGAAGGTATCACTATGAGCTTAGAAATATGTGACATCAAAATGGTAGCTTTTGGACACGTTCCAAATGTTAGTGTGTGTGTTTTTCAACGCTGTTGCTGGAAAGCATCGGCGAAACCATTGAAATATGATATAATTCTACATCTTTGTTGGAAATTGCTTAATTACATAATACGTCTGCAGCATTATTAAAAATCATTACGTAGTTTGAAATATTGCATGACATTAATGCTTTGACAATTTCTGGAGCTTTGTACATCGATTTTGACCATTGCTACAAAAGTTCGGGACTTTGAAACATTACCAAAAAGATTTCTAAGCTTATTGTACCCTGCAGCATATTGTGTTTATAATAATATTAATGCCTTGTTCAATATTCCATGATAGACTTCAGAGCATTCGGCAATGTTATTACATTCCCTTTGAGCTTTGAAATATGGAAAGTTGCTGAAATATTTGATAGTTGGTATATAATATTGTTAGCAACAAATTTGGTGTTTCACGCAAATCCGAGACACGTTTCTTCTAATACCCAGATACGTGTGCGAAACGATGGTAACAAAGAAGAAAAACGATTTCACAGGTGACAGATATCAACAGTACCATTCTGTTGGATTTGTTTGGCAGATTTCTCCGCGCCAGATGTGTCCAACCGTCGTTTTATACCTTCGATACCAGCAAACACGAACGTCGATCTCGCAGACCTTCCAAATACGCGCATCTCGATAAAAATCTCGCTCACCGACCGACTGGTAATTGAGAAATAAACATTTTCAGAATCTCCGTCACCTCGTTCGCGAACCAGCGAGCTCATTATAATCGCGTTTAATGAAGTCTACGTTTCATCGACGTTCGTAACAACGTCGCTGCAAGTTTAAGCAGCCTTTCTAAATGAAGTAACACTCGCAACCGGGAACTTAGAAACACGACTGGAATTACAAGTTTCCAGCTGAAGTTCGTTGTAACTTCGTTGTCACCCCTTTAAACGGGTACCAAGTCAAACAGAAATACGTTTACTGAATCCTAGTACAAGCGTCCGAACTTGTGCCGGGCTACAAAATTGATTTAAAAGTTTTAGCGTTCAGCTTGGACGTCTGAATGTGATGGAAAAATTGTACTACAGTAATTACCATGTACCCTCCAGTTTCAAAAATCTTCTAAGTTATTTGACGTAAGTTAAATTGTGTGATCATATGTCACAAGTTTACTGGGATAACAGTAGAGTCAGAAGGAACAAGAATTTTAAATTCATTCCCCATTGTCTAAAGATCCTTTTCGTAGGGACACAAATAACCCAGCTGTCGGGGGTTAATCGACGTTCCTTACAATTAACCCTGTCCAACATTTTCGACCCAATTTACCCTCTTCCGATAGCCAACGTCGACAGACTTTCTCGAGGGAGTCACAATAGATCGTTTAAGGAAACCACCCCTTAAGGATGAACGAAAAGGTAGCCCTCGGTTGACTCGAGTCGCGATTAAAATCGATGTCTGATCCGATCATAGAAACCCTCCACTGTCATCTGGGACGATTATCGGCAAGTTTACGGTTACGTTTCCCAGTAGCTGGTTTCCTCGAAGCGGCCAAGGGGGTGTGGTCGTAGCAGAGGGTGGCTACGTAAAAAGTTAATGGAGATTCCGGTTGAAAGTTTGCTGGGGTCGTTTCTGAAGATCCACTCGACGATATTGCGTTATTTTAACAGAAATTATGCTCCGTACGACTACGGTTGCATTACAGAATGAAAACCACCCTTAACAGTAAATGAATTTGAAAGCGTGTTTGACGAGACAAGAATCGACGAATGATCGAATTATGTATCGGATCAACGTAAATAGAGAAGTGATTTCTTCGAACCCTTCCATTTTTCCAACCCTTTCTCCAACGTTATCCACGGTGTAATGTGATCATAAAGAAAAAGGGATAAGGTTGATTGACTGAAAGTTTCTTTTCTTTCTGTCCCATCTTTCCCTTCACGGTCCGCTTGTTACCCTCCGATGACTTTCATTTCAACCCTCGTCCGACGTCGAGTATAAGGGAATTACGTAATTCGAGGAGTTTGGGGACTGCGAAAGGGGATGAGTAATCGGCGAGTTAAAATCTGTGAAATACAGCGGTCTGCTGACGCCTCAATTTGTTAATGCGTTGGAAAGTATTTTAGGCATCTTAGCGAAGCATTTCACAGCTGCTTCATTTTCAATTTTCTAAGAGAGGAAAGATGAAATTACTGAGAGGGTGAATGATGACTATCATTTTCAGAAGTGGAAGGGGATTTGATCATCGTGATCAGCAACGAAGTTAATAGTCATACTAATTGAAAGGTAAAACGATGAGTATTTATACATTTTCTACAATTAGTACATGTATAGTTTATCTGTTGATTTATGTTTGAATGGTACAACAAACTATATGATAGTAGCATCTACATACAACCCCTTTCGGTAATAGCCAAAATTTGCCTCAACGTCACTCTCAACCAAAAACGTCAATTTCAACGTGTAATGTACTCTAAAATTTACTCTGTACACATGCCTACAGCGTTTGCATACCGCACATTTACCTGCGTTCTGCACATACTCAAACTTCCTCATTTCTTAACGCGTTGACATGCCCTGGGGATCATTAGTATCTAGCATTACAAATTAACGGTGAGGAAATATTGACATAAGCGTTGTTATTGGACTAATAATACGATACCACAAATTCAAATTTCACGTTTGATAATTACGTATGTTTACATTTGTTGACAACTGCAATTTTAGTATATACGACAGTAGACTTAAAAATTCCTAACCACTCTCAAATAGTTAGATCTTCAGATGCACATACTTAAATCACCAAATAGTATAAGTAAGTCTATTAGTTCTTATCTCTGTTTCTGTTTTAACAATATCGAAAGTTCTATACGAGATTTCAGTCTCCAAGATTAAGTTTATCGATCGCCTGTGACCACTCATTTCTGGAACAATCGCTTTCCAATAATTTCGCAGTATTCTATGAAACGAAAACCAGCGATACACAACAATTCCCATAACAATTCGAAGATCGAAGATCTGCCCCGTGAAATCGAAATCGCCGTTTCATCATAAGGCGGTAAATCTTCGAATGATCCTCCTGTGGCCAGCCTATCTTTCGAGCCACTATCTCATCCCCTCCTGAGGAACCGGCTATGGAGGGAGAACGTAATCTTCTTAAGAGCGTGCCGATCGACCGGACCTGATCCACATTTTTCCGGTTGCTTGTCTCCTTGAATTTCCACTTGTCTGCAATCCTGTCGGTTCACAGTCATCGAGCTTCTCCGATATGACGTTTCTGGCCTCCACCCTTTTCACCACCCCTTGAATATTCTTCTATAACATCGAAGCTCGCTGAACGATATTGAGGTATTGGCTCTGGCAAATTTAAGAAACACAGCACTACTCTTAGAGAGGGTGCTACTGATTCTTAAGACTTCAAGCTTTCAAGTTAGCATTTCAGACTTTTCTTTTTGAATCTAACATTTTGAAGTAATTCACATTTCACCAAGCTGACATAAAAATCAGCGAAGGTAGACATCAAGAGACAACGCTAGAAAAATTCGATTGAAATCCGACAATTCGCAACGAAGTGTTCTTGGAGTCGAGTATCCGACGAGGGGTTGAAAGTTTTCCCTTTGAATTCTACACACTTAACGCCCATTCGTCAGTTTCGAAATGTTTCGACCCATCCACTTTCGTAATACCTTTATTCAAGCGTTCTCTGTACGCGGAGAAACGATGAGAGAGCAGAAACGTTTCCACGTCCATCCCTTCAGTCCCGTGTCTGTAAATTTACAAGATAATTTGAAAGTCAAGAAACGAACCATCGGTGTTGTTCGGTAAAAATCAATGAAACAAAACCTCCTGTTGTCTTTCTCCATTTTTTTTGCTTTTATTAATAAAACTCTATGGACGTTATAACTCAATTTAAATCACTAAATCCCGCGTTACGAGTCGAACTTGATTCGATGGCCGCGACTGTGCGGATAAGCTTCCGGAACGGCTATCTCTAACGAACTCGTTATTTTTAACGGCCTCTTTCGCTGTCTGCCTCTGTTTTGTTTTTTCCTTTTTGTTTTTTATTAGTCCCCTCTGTTTGCCGTGAGCGGGACGTATTTTTGTGATGTTAGAAACTCGTACAGAAATGAAGCTTGTTTATGGGTTATCGCAGGTCGACAGGATGTTTAACAATTTTCCCTCGTTCGTTTTGCGGTGTATCGATTCTGCGAAACGTACGTGTTGTGTCGTCGGTTATTGAACAAAGGAAAATTCGATATCGAACGCAACAGAGGCAGCGGTAATTAAAAGCACTCTGAAAAATCAGGATTTCCAGACATGCGACATATTAAAGTAAGCTGATAACGAAGACCGATAGTCGAAACGCAGATTCAATATGATCGTACAGAGAGAAACTAAAAAAGAACAAATGTATTTCATTTCGTACCACGGATTGAAATGGCAAAATGTGTAGTGATTAATAGAGGACCTTCCAACTCTGGAAACAGAGATTGGATAAAACCCATCGACGCGAAGAAATGTAAAATATTTGATACCAGTATATTTTAATCAATAAATACTATCAATCCGTGTTTGACAATATCGATGAGAAAAGAAATTTAATATCAAGTTTTATGTCGCAGGGCTGGATGATTCTTTGTCGGACAAATGAAACCGAAAATGAAACTGAAAGAATACGAATTCAATAAATTCTTCACTAGCCACGAAAATAGCTTTCAAATATAACAATTCCGTAAGGAATATCGAGAGAAACAAACGTTCCAATACCTGCAATTAAATTTGATTCCTGCAAACCAATCAATCTTTCATCTAGAACTGCGTTTGTAATCGATGATAAAATTCAAGCAAATGTAATTTTCGAATATGTGCATTAAATAGGGACTTAAATGTTTCTAATCGAACAATTTGCAAAGCAGATCTTTGCGACAAAATTTGGGGCAAAGTTTGTGAGTCAAAGTTACCCCAGCTTATGGTAGCCTAACCTCTGTGTTATTTATTAAGTATGAGAATAAATTGGACAGGGCAAGTGCCCATTTTGGGACAGCCTGTATTTGTTATGAGACAGCGAATCGACCTGGAGCATTTAGTCCGGCCATAGTAAAATTGTGAGACGGAGAAGGCAGGTCGAATGTCCAGCGGTCCCTCGGGACCCCCAAGACCAAGGGTGGTTAAGTAACGACGCTGTTCGTAGCATCGTAACAACGTCGACTCTCGGCCGTTGCGAAGGCAGCGCCAATTATATCGAAGTGTTATCCGATTACAAATTTCCCCTCAGCCTGCTGCAGGCGTTGCGGCAATCTCGTGTTTATACGCGCACCAACGGTAGACAGACAGACAGACAGAGACAGGAGCAAGAGAGATAGAGCCGGAGGATTCTATCCAGGGCTGGCTGCTCCTTTGAGCCTCTCCAGAGACGCAGCCTCGGAATTTAATAGGCTTCACTTTGAAACTACAGCGAAATTGATCTCTCCGCGCGTCCCAGCCGAAATTTTCCCTTAGCCAGAAGCGAGTACGCTCCATCCCGCTTGGGAGCTGGCCGACTAATTTTATTTAAGGCTTCTAAGCCGGTAATATCCGACCTCTCCCCACTCCACCAGTTTACGCTTTATTGCATGGTGTCGTTCGATCCCCCAACGTTGGATACACTTCCCAAACCCGACCGAAACCGGGTCATCTCGAACTGATGGCTGTTGCTCAGGTATGCGATGCGTTTGGCTGATTTTATCGAGGTGCCATGAAACTTCTAAGTTGCTCCTACGCTGATGAAAGTGGGATAAATTGGAGTGGCGAAATAGTTAGATTGAGAAGCGGATACGAGTGAATTGTTGCGATGAAGGCTACTTTGAAAGTTTTGGGAATGCTGGATAACATGTATTCGCACTATCAAGCCGAAACTCGTGGATGTGGATTACGTTCAGATACTCCGAACTTTCTATATGTGTGCGAATCTCTACACCTTCAGATCCTAGCTTCTCAGATTACTGGACCTCCCTAGTTCTGCATATTCCTAGATTTCCATCTACATATCTTTATATAGAATCTCCAGACTTTCATGTTCTCATATCTCTATTTCAAATTTCTATATAATCCAGATCTTTACATCCTCAGATTCCTACATCATCTTTACCTTGAGATACCTATATCTACCACGTTCCTATGTTCCCAAGAATTTATTACTGCAAATGTTTGAAGAATTGTCTTAAACATCTGAAATAACTCGTTAAATTATTCGAGTCTATTTTCGACTTTTCTTCCATGTTATTGTATCTCTGACCTGTTAATAGGCTTTGAAATAAAGATTCGTCTGAGTGCAGAAGTAAAGTTCCAAACGAAACTGGTATAAAAGTAGAATTTTTTGGTTTTGCCGGAACAATACGCTGTTTCGTAGCTTTTTAACGAAGAGGTTCAGTCGCGTGCCGGATTTCAAGTACCGTTTCGCAAACTGGACCCTCATTCTCATTTCCCTTCCACATTCACAATTACCCGAAACAACTGCCGGCACAACAGCACTTTCAAACAGCCCACGGTTCAACGATTATCAAACAACTTCTCGTTCCTCAATTTCCGTTCGCAACTTGACGATTTCACCCTTCTGATCTAATCACTTCGTACTAATATTCGCGTAGTTAAAAGGCTGCACGTATAGACAACAGAAAATTACTTCTTAGTGTAATTAACAGAGATCAAAAGAACGGTATGCAACGATGTTGTATCACGAAAGTTAGCCCGTGTTTCGAAGACATAGTCTGAAATAGCCAGGTGCGTCTTTAGCATGCAATAAGTGTATCCACGTGGCGTCTACAGGTTGCACACATTGCATATGGATATCGTTATCGATCCTGCAAATTGCATCGGAGATGTTAAACGCCCGTGGCATGTCGAAATTCCAGCTATCGTTTGGATTTGAATTCCATAATATCCGAATTGTGAATGCTACATCATACTGCCGGAGAAAATTAACGCGTGTTACGTCAAACGCCTCGATGCAAATGGATATGTATAACAAGACGCGATATAATTGGAATGTACAATTATTCCAACAAATGATAATAACGAAATTGAAAAGTTGTAAATTTTCATGAGGTATTATGAGCTGCAGCTTTTGTTCGTAATGAATGGGCAATGTGACACATGGTAACAGTATGTGTTGCTGTTAATACGCGCATGTACTGCTACATGTGGATGGTACTCCACGCTGTTACTACTTCGCATTGATATACAATGCGTCGTCACTGTTATACACTGCTATTACTACTCACTGCTACTACTATTATGTATTGACACTACTGCACGCTGCTATTCGACGCGTTGCTACTGCTACGCTCCCCTACTACTACTCATAGCTACTATTATACCCTAATATTACTACTCACAGCTATTACTACACGCTGACACTACTACACGCTGCTATTTCTACACGTTGATATACATCGTACCAAAATGGTGAGCCGTGAACAGGTTAGTGTGCGACAAAATGGTTTGGCCAAATTTTCGATGTCTCTCCGAGATAGTTACGGCTTGGTTTCCCGCGATTCGTCACGTTCGGACAATAAAACGTTTCCCTTCGTTCCCTCACGGCTCTCTTATATTTCAATTTCGACGCGGCAAATTGTTTGCGGTGTATTTAAACGAGTCGTTCAGCGTTTTAACACGAGCTCCTGCCTGTATTTCGCAATTTCCAGTTAATCAAACAGGATGGGAACTTTTAGCCCCGTAAACAAACGTAAAAATTGTCATGATATCCATCTAATTGAACTTCATTCGATTTTATGCGTATCCTGCGTAAAGAATGAAATATCAAAAATTGTTACTGTGACCCTTTCGATGTATATCAATTAATATAAAAATACAACTGGGTCAGCGGAATATCGAATAATACAACACCGTCGAAATTTCATCCAATTGTCCTCGACAATTAAAAAAACGTAAATGCAGGAATCTTTAATGGAAGGATAAAGATTCTTCTGAATCGCGGTTGAAGGAAATCGGTGCAAGGAAAAAGTGGATTGATTGTGCCAGATCCAGCAAGAGTGCCGCGAAGCATAAGGATACCAGCCAGGTGATAATCAACGATTTGGTATTCAAATCCTCAAGCATCCTGCTTAACGAGACCGAGATCCGCCTCAGGATCTCATAGATCTTACGCTCGCAAATTTCGACGAATGTAGAGGACCCACGACTTTGGCTTAAATTCCTGCGGTTAACCGGTTTAAACGTTTAAACCAGCCGCTAAATCGTCAGGGAGCAGATA
Organism: Megachile willughbiella; assembly: GCA_945859595.2. Classification (NCBI taxonomy): domain Eukaryota; kingdom Metazoa; phylum Arthropoda; class Insecta; order Hymenoptera; family Megachilidae; genus Megachile; species Megachile willughbiella. The sequence continues at coordinate 11,299,246 of OX243807.1, forward strand.
AACGTGTATGTTATGGGAATCTTACGTCTTTTGGTTGGTTAAGGACAGATTTCCCATTAAGAAGGTTAATCGTCAAAATTGTTCATAAATTTTTATTTTATCCTGAGTACACTTCTAACCCCTTGTACTATTTTGACAATTTAGAGTTCAAGTCCAATAACAATTCAACTTTCTCTGCCTTTAATATTGTGGCTGTGGTTAGTTCTGCCTGACGCACCCGACAAATAAATCATACTGGGAGGGGTTGAAATTATGTCTAGTTATATCGCCGTTCATAATTTTGCTAAATGAACGAATTTCAGGAAGTTCTATATTATCCATGATGAATTTGCTGAAGTAAAGGTTCGATGAAAACGAAACGAGTGTATGAAATTGATGAAATTTGCTGTATTTGCTTTTCATAGGTCATATTTCCGGCGAGAGGCTTACAACGAAACAGGTTAAGCGTGTTCCCTCTCACAGTATCGCGTACAAACCCTCTTGATCCGCCTCTCTCCGCTCTGCTTTATTGTTTACGTTTCTCTGTTCTCGCCGTCTGCATCGCTTACCATCCCTTTTCCTGTCGTCTTCCTTTGGGAAAAGGCGCATGGTCGAAATGCAGCGCAGCTACGCGACAAATGGAGATTATTCGTTGGCGGAGAACAAGGACGCGACGATTCCTTACGATTTTCCGAGTCGTTGCCGTTTTCCCGCCGAGATAATCTTTTCGCTCGATCTCAGGGATTACCGTTAACGCTGCGACGCTCCTGCAGTTTAAGACGGCGACGAAATACTCGAAACACGGCTGCAGACGGATGAAAACCCTCCTACCTTTTACGCATTTCTTCCAATTCAAATTTAGATACGTGTCACACATTTACTTCTGGTTAACTGAATTTTGCGAGGGGGTTGTTAACGAGAAGTCAAAATTATAATAAAAATTCGAAGTCATTTCTGTTACCCAGTTTTATCTTATGTCTTGGAAATAATTTAAGAAAGTCCAGAATGGGGTGATTTGGCCCAAGTCGGCATAAATCATAAGGGGTCGTTGGTGGCCGGTCCACGCTCGATAAATTATTTAATTTAACACTAGGAAAGGATGAGGCAGTTCGGGGCCAAGAGAGGCTCGAGTGTGAAGTATGCGAGGCAAGCGGAAGAGAGACAGCCATAACAGGGTCGGACGTATGGCACCTCCCTTGGCGTGTACCGTATTAAATTTATGCCACTCGTATAGCTTTCCAGACTCTGCAAGACAGAGAGGTTATGCACGCTCGTGCAAATGAGAGGAGGGGTAGGTCGAAGGAGGCTCCTTCAACCCCTGCCAGAGACGTGTACCTTAATTCGTTCAATTTCGTGGCTCCTGCAAGAGTAATCGCGGCAGATTGGATGGCATTACTGGATCATAAAGGCTCCTAAGGCAGGACAATTATGATAAGAAAAGTAGGCCAACGTTGCTGATGGCAGCCACGCACGAAGATACGTTGAAAACACGGAAAACGAGGGCCATTCCGCTCGATTCGCCGAAGATAAGTAATCCAGAGATTGGCCGGACCCCGATATAATTACGTGCAGACCGTTTTATGAACCGGGATGATCGGAACAAACGTTTCGGCGATCGAGTTAGCTAATTCTTAACGTTAGAACACTTGGTTGTTCGCGAATTAAATGGTTTATGGTCCTCGTTTCGTTCTGTCGCGAAGTGGTTTTACGATAAGGACTTGGAAATGTATCTTCCCTGTTTTGCTGGCGCCTGATCCCGGCAAATGGAATACGCTGGTGTTTTAAATCTACTTTTCTGCTAAAGTCACGAAGATGTGGATGTATATCATGCTGGTCAAACTTAACGTTTCAGATACATTAACGCTTCGTGTATTTAATCGTTTTAACCAAGTTTTAAACTTTGATGTTATTTTCTTGAAATCTTGTTAGCTTCGGACTTGGAAAGTTCAAGACAATAACAATCGTCGAGTTTAACTCAGTATTAATCATAATATAGATCAATTATTCTTTAATTATTGCTTTCTGTTGCATTCCTAAAAGTAATTTCAACTTCAAGATTTCTGGATAAAGGAGTTCCACACTCCTCGTGTACTTTGCTTCCATTCTTCTTTCTGCTTCGTAGATTACCAGAAGTGTTTCCTCAGGAAAGAGAAATTAATCTTCATTTGAGACAGCTAGGTTTCCAAACTTCCGGTTGCCAGAACGAAAACAGCGTATTTCAGTTCTGAAGTTCCTACTACTTGAATTACGTATTTATTTATTACATCAAATACTCTTTGATGCATTCAAGAATAGCGTAGTATTAAACGATAATTTTTACGTCCACATCATTTCGATCCAGTCTATCACAATTTCAGCAAGATCGATGCAATTCGATAATTTTTACAGTCCGAAATTAATTCCTCTTAATTAACATTCTCGATCACTTTTGCCGAGCTCAATTGTTTTATGAAAGGATTCTTTGATAAAGATTAGTTGGAAGGGAAGTGCCAATAAAAGGGTTGAAATTGTAGAAACGGTAACAAAGAACGGACAGGTAGCGCGCAATAGCAGTACTGGCAGGATTTAAAGGAGGGTACGAAGGATGTTCGCGATGTAATTTCAGCTGGTTGGTAGTCACGGCTTCCTATTTAATTCCCGGACTCCTTTCGCTGCGGTGAAATTAAAATACACGTGGAAATGGGAACGAACAGGGTACCGGTAACTCGCGGCAATTGATATCGCGTTCCCGCGCTGGGTAACTGTTACCAGGAAATTTAATTTCATTACCGGTCCTTTTCCGGTTTACTTTTTTCCTCCTGGACGGCTAAAAATATCGACTGCCAGCACAAGGAAATTCTTCCGCGTAATTTCTAACGGGTTTTTTTTCGCGTCGATCCGTTGTTGTCGTTTTTAAGTTTAATTGAGTTTAATGACCGTGTACGTGCATCTTCGTACATTTTTTTCCAACTTTCTTCGTATTTCGTTCATCTTTTCTTTCATTAAACTCGATTAACTTTCCTTCGTGTATCAGCATGTACTCCGTACATTATGTGCCACTTCAGAACGTTCAGGTCTTTCGATAGTTTAGAACTTTTAATTAATTTTTTAATCCGATAGATCTTATCTATGATCTAAATACACAATGTATAAAACCACGCGTCGAAGGAGTACTCGAACATTGTTTGAGTGGTTCAATTATTACTCAGTTTTATATTCAAACTGTCTGCTTTATCTCGCAATCAAATCGCAATTAAACAAGGTTTTACCGTATCGATTTTCCTGGCCTCCCCGTTCAAAGCGAAGAAGCTCAACGTCGATAAATATTAATCGCTCGAACCACTTAAAATCGAGAGTTCGATCTCACGACAGCCATTATACCACGAGGTTCCTTGTGTCGGTTTCAACTTGCCTCGCAAACAAAATAGAACGGTGTACCTGGTTTTTCTTTTTTCTCCTCTCGTTTATCCCTTTCGTCGTGGTTTCTCGGTTTAATTAGCATAAGTCTGACCGAGTCTAGTTGCCGGAGAATAGGAAAGGCACGGTTCCTATCCTCGGGGAAATTACCGCGATTGCTGTGAAAATGCGCACCCTAGAAAACTCGTCGTTCCTTTGCTCTTCTTTCATCTTTCTAAGGCCACGAAGAGCCGTTGTTGTCGACTCTGATGCTTACACACTAGATGAAAGAGGAGAGCGAAATGGACTGATTATACCTTGGCGAACTCATGAATGAATCATCCAATTCATTTATTATATTAGTAACTCTTTTTCAAATTTTTAATTTAGTTCTGTAGGACCATTAATTTTCAAACTTATTTGTCTTAGTAAAAGATTAACGATACAGTACAACTGAGAAACGAAAAATGTGAATCCTATTTAGGTCTTTTATAGATTTGAACGATCAAACAAAGAGGTATCCCTTTTTATTGTAAAATCGATACGATCGTTTGGAGACCAGTTTATTCAATTTTTGTATTCAACGTTCACCAATTGTAAATCTTACTGTCCCGTATTTCATGCGATCGTCAATTGGCTTCGATCCAAATTTCAAACTCCATCGATTCCTTTATTCGTGCCAGCCTTTTGTGGGCACGGGCGAATTTCACAGTGATATATCATGGTATAATTTTGAGTTGTATTCGTGGATTTCGGTTTCTATAACTATCGTTCGTTTGCACAAATTTTACCAAGTTATTGTTCTTTACTCATCTTCAAATAGTGTAACAATAAAAAATATTCCTTTTAGTTCCAAAAAATTTAAAGGAATCACTGAAAAATATTTTCTTTACCTCTCCATTTTGATATCGTCATTTTAATGTATCATTTTAGACGAACCTTTTGAAGTGTCTAATACGATGATATGAGCATTGAGATCAGTCAGAACAATGTGCTTTCCTAGGAAATCTGCAGTGACATGGAGCTAATTGTATTCATCATTAGCTACTGCTAACTGCAGCCATTGTTACTTCTACCTGCCGCCATTATCATGTTCATCGTTAGCAACACACATCGCTATTTGCGTTCACTGTTAGCTGCATTCATCATTAATTACACCCATAATTTTCTGCACCCGCTACTCGTTATACCCATCACTCCCTGCACCCATCACTCTCAGCCATCCTTGCACTCATCATTCTTAACACCCATCATTCTCTACTCCCGTCACTCCCTTTCTGCACCCACATATTGATCATTCCCTGCACTCATTAATTCTTGCATCCGTCACTCCCTGCACCCATTCTTGCAGTCATCACTCTCAGCTCATCATTTTCTGCGTCGCTTTCCGTACCTACCACATTCTACATTAATCATTCCCTACATTCATTAATTCTTGCATCACTTCCTGTGTCTGGTACTTGCACCTATCATTCTCCATCACTCTTTGCAGTCATCACTCTCAGTGCCCGTCACTTTACGCCCACTATTCTCTGCACTGATCATTCCCTGTATTCATACACCGTGTTCCCGTTAACTCTTGCATCCGTCATTTCATACACCCATTACTCCTTACACGTATTATTCTCTGTAACCGTATCTCGCTGCGCCCATCACTACCGTACCCACCTGCAACGTATACCCATCACTACCAGTACCACCTGCAACGTATACCCATCGCTAGTAGCCCTTGGTATCAACACCCATCACAATTTGTACCCTTCGCTAGTTACACCCATCTGTACACCATGACCTACACGAAGCAGTAGCTAGTGCTGACGTCATTCACCGCGTCACTGTTATTTTTACCGGCGTAACAACAACGGGCCAGGCTTATCTCGTTTAGCATAGCGCTTCTCTCCCATGCATGGAGCGATCGCAGGTCCGATAAGCGCCACCGTCATCATCCTTATCTGCACGCCATAATCCTGGGTCGTGTCACGGCGTGGCGTTGCACTACGAGCACAACGGGGCTTGTTGCTTCGCGGGTCGTTATCCGGTTAAACCTAGCGTTAACCGCACTCCTCGACGGTGTTCGAGCTCGCGAGGCAAAGCGGAGAAGTCGCGGGGAGTCGCCACTTTGAAAAGGAGCCACGATAGAGGCCGTCCTGCAGGAAAAGGGGATCTCGTTGCGCAGAGAGTTAATTAATGGCTGGAGTGTGCTCGAGGATAAACGAGGTCCTCCAGTCCCTTTGCCCGTGGAATTCTTCGGACCCGTTCTCGAGCTGCCAGGCGGTGACGGTGGTTTTTGGTCGAGGATGGTTTCAGCGTGTTTGAATGGGCTTGAATCAGTCTGCTACGATACGAACTTGTCGTTGGTGGTTGTGGCTTATTGTAGAATTAATGGGGAGCCTGAAAGCAGATTGAGAAAGTGGAGGATCTTGAGCTTGTGAACGTTTGCCCGGGTTTGATCATGTTTGAGCGTTTAACGAGGAACGATCTTGTTTGGGTGATTGTTAATTGTGTTGCACAGTTATTTCTTATGTGTATAATTAGGGAAGCTGGGGATTTATGGTGAAGATTCTGTGTTGAACCAACTACGAAACTATTCGGTCCAACGACATTCAATGCAACTTGATCCGCAATGCGATTCCGAATTAAACGCAATTAAATTTCGCCTTAATTGCAATTTCAAATGCGATATGGATTAGTTCCGAGTTCAACGCGATTCGAATTCGGAGCTTCCAATTCGATTCAACCCGATTTAGTTCGATCCAAATTCAACCCAATTTGGCACCTATACTTGAATTACACATACGTTTATTCGATTTCACAAATCTGCAATTGTCTGAAAATTCTTTTTATAATTATTGATATGGAAGTAACGATTACATGATTCTTTCTGCAAACATAGCACTTTTTTGTTACGAATTTGAACTCGTACCTTTGTATAACCAAGTTTATATTCAATTTATTTTACATTTGTATTTTCAGCTACATTTGCACGCAGTCGCAATTCAGTATAAAATTTGTTTTATGACACACACGACCAAGCTTTTTTTCCACAACTGTGTTCTCTGGGGAACCATATTTTAAATTGTAAAACAAACAACTGCCTGAGTATTGATGGGAAAATAAATAAAGGGAAAAAATCAAATAAAAATTGGTACCATTTCGTTTCTGTATTAATAACCTTCCTTTTATCTCCGGCCGTTCCATTCGAAGTAAACAATTGGGAAATAGTTGTGCCCCGTATAAATTATCGAAAAAAATCAGAGTCATAATGAGTGGAGGAATGGCGCTAGGCAGAATTAATGAAGGCATTTACCCCCGTGACCACAAAACGTCGAACAACTTTCTTCAACCCTTCCACACGATCGATCAAAGTTCATGTTCCCGCGATCTTTCTCCTTTCCCGTGGAGAAGATGAGAGCGTGGGTAACAGATGGTGGCCCATCAGGGTTAAATGAGCGTTCAAAAGAGAATGGAATGGAAACAGCGTTGAGCGTAGAATTTTGTTCGAGCGAGGGGATGGTTTCGTTGTTGACGAGAACAGAACGACGGCACGACTCGCGGTGCCTTCCGTCTCTTCGGTTTTCGAGCTTACGGCGAAATAAGAAGGGACAAAAAGAGAAGCAAAAAGGCCCCGAGGAAATGTCAACTTTTTTATTAAATATCTCGCGCACCGACGCCCAAGGAAACTGGATGGGGAAGAAGCAAAACGAATTGGATCCGCTTCTACCCCTCGCCAGTCAATCGAGTTTCACGTTCACGCCATCCCTTCTGTACCTTCACGTCGACGTCGCGACGTCTGGCCTTCGATTTAACGATACATCGACCAAGGTAACTCCTTCAGTCTCTCGTACCACTTTTTTTTTTGTTTTCCTTCGTATCGCAAGCTGAAATTGCATTTTTGTCTTCGTGCGAGAAGGATTTTCTTTTAAATTGATTTCCCCGTGAGGGAAATAGACACTCTTCGTACGTGGCACAGACTCGCAGCTGAGTTCCGCAGAATTATAATCGAATTACTGTGCGAATTCGGGTCGCGGCAAATTCGGGTTGCAACGAATCGGGTCAAGTGCAATTCGAGATGTGTCGATATCGGGTAATATTGTACTTGAGATGTGCCGAATTCGGATCAGATCAGATTCAGGTCGCGTTGATTTTGGGTAATATCGAGTTCAACACGCGTTAAGTCTGGAGCGACCCGAATTCGGATCATGGTGAATTCGGGATGCGACGAATTTGTCATACTGAATTCGGGTCGCGTCGAGTTCGGATCAAATCGAATTAAAATCATAGCGAATTCGGGTTGCGTAAAATTCGGGTCGTGTCGAATTCGGATCATACTGAATTCGGGTCGTGTCGAATTCGGGTCGTCCTGAGTCCAGATCACAGCAAATTCGGATCATATCGAATTCGAGACGCGTTAAATTCGGGTCGTTCTGAATTCGAAACGCATGAAGTTCGTGTCGTGCCGAATTCGGATCATCCCGATTTCAGATTCCGTCAAATTCGGGACGTTTCAATTTCGACTAATACCAAATTAGGTACTTATGGTATTCATTCGCGTCAAATTCGGGTCGTATGAAATTCAAACAACGTCGAATTGAGTCATTTCAAATTTGGGTCTAATAAATCTCGTCGATTTCAAGTCGAAACAAATCTTCGCATTGCGTGCAATTCAAAGATTCCAATCTCCAATTATCCTAAGCAGAAAAATTGGCAAACCCCTAAAGTTCGTGAACCCTCAATTTCTTATCGTGTGAAGCAGCATATCGCGAAGAGGCATGAGAAGTAGGATTAGAAGGCGAATGAAAGGGGTGGAATAACGCGGAACAGTTTCAGATTGTTTCCTGGATAAGGGTGGCCACCCTCCGCTCGGACTTACGGGCGAACACGCAGTTAGCATGCTAAGCAGAATTACACCGTGTTAGTCCAGTTTATATCTCGTAATATTCCCGACAACTACGTTGTCGCAACTGTGTAGCCTGCTCGGTGGAAAGGACGCGTCGATGAAAACGGAGCTTGCTGGTTGCATACGAAACCGGATTGTTCGACGGATGTAACAGGTCTGTCGTCGGATAGTTTGGTATCGGATGAACAACTGGAATATTCGTGTTCTGGGACAACTGTTCACGCCATTTGTACGACGTGTTTAGCGCGATGAAATTGTTTAGTTAAAGGTCTAACTTAACCTCAATCAACGAGCACATAATTGTCAACTCGAATTGTACAGGATCGAGATCTGTGAAGCTGAATTGTTGTTAATATGACTGTTGTGCGGTTAAATTTGTGATATGAAATTGACTTCAAAATGTAGTTGAAATTCGCTTACAAAGATACATGAAATTTTGATATGGACATAGCTGGATGTGGATATGTAGATATTGATAAAATTGACAAAGGCTTCGTTTGATTGTTAATTTTAGACTTCTTTTTAAAGAAGGAACAGGATATAGCTAGGTAGCAATTTACCCAAATCTACCGTGTAATTTTCGTGGCTGACACACGAGTTACCAAAGGGCCCCAGGTAACGTCAACTTCCCCAAGTTCACTAACAGCCAATTCTTGAAGATAGTCCCAAATGTTTTCAAATCCTCGCTCGTTTACGTCACCGGATAAGCTTCGTTGACAAGTTTATGGATACTCCAAAGCCTCGGAATATTCAGCACATTTTACCTCGCTTGCATCCATCAAAATCTTCATCATCTCCCATTCATGATCAAATTTATAAACCCAAACACGAGAGCATAAATTGCAAACCCTGAAAGGAGGAATCAAATTTTTGAAGACGCCCTCAATCTCTTGCGAGAAAATTTGGTCGTAAAACGCAGATGGGTTGTTGTCTCGTGAAACAAAGGATGTTTGGAAATAAATGGAAATCACGAAGCGATTACAGGAAGTCTTAGCAGGCAAGGATTTGACGAATTTTGAAATTCAATTGAAAGGTTATAAAAGTTTGCGTCGCCAGCCTCGCATCATTCTAGCAGTTTTCCAGTTATGCGGTCTAGCCAGCCGCGAAAGGGGTCGTGTTGGTAGACTTTAAAACGATGGAAACGCACGAAGGATCGTCACGTTCGGTACTTTCGGTCCATCGTAAAGAATAAACCCGTCTGTGACGATGGTTGTTCCTCCGGCGGCGTGTTACTCGTATGGATGGCCTCGTAAATATGGGTCAGGCTACGTGATCGAGCAAAGGAACACGGAAAAACTACGTTCTCCCAGAAATAAGATGTGTATCTCGCAAAAATAGACGATTCGTTGATCTGCTCTCTTATTTCTTCACTGTCTACCTGTAGGGAGGAATGGATGATATATCAACCCCTTTTATACTCGCGAAGGTTTCACGTGACACGGAAAATTTTATTCTTCCCTTGCTGTTTGGACAACGTATTATCGAAGAAATATACATCTTTTTCGTGTGCAGCATATGTTCTTGTGCACTCACCATAAATTACTTTTCAAATCGCAAGGATCTCCATTTTCTACACTTTCCGTTTCGAGAACCTTTAAGCAAATCTTTTTGGAAGTTCCATTTTATCAGGAAACACGGTCTCGGGGGAGGTTTGTGAGACTTTAAACGAAATGGAAGGAAGGGTACTTTTGCATTCTGAAATGTCTGTTCTTAGAAGCAACTTTGTCTGCGGACACTTACAGCGAACAAAGTGAACTACTCTATCTTTTTGAAAGGTAGAAACTTTCCAAAGATAACTTAATGAACAATGGGTAACCATGTTTCATTGTACATTGTGGTGAACACCGTTTGATTACAGAGGCAAACAGCTTTTTGATGACCTTGACTGTAACCTTGAATATTGAATATGCAGTCGGTAACGGGAAGTGGCATGCGCAGTATGGCTCATTCGATCAATACACTGTAATAGAGTTTAATAACTTTATAAATATCATATGTACAATTATGTTTTTCCCTATCCCTGCTTGCTTTAGTTACACGTGAAGAAGTGATAATCTGAAAGTGTGGAGAGGACGAAAAGAAAGATGCAGAATGAAAATAAAGCGATTCCGACAGGGATGCACCCGTAAGGTTGGTGCTCGTCGTTTACCATCCGCGATCAAAGTGCGGAGCACGGCTTTATGAATATGTAAAGTCCGTTAGAGGCGTTCCCAGCACACGAAACTGTTTGCACAACGTATCAAATATTGACAGTGCTCCGGCAAATTTATTCGCCGGCTGAAATAATGTATCGTGCACGACCGATAAAATCGAATGTCCCACGCGCGCCTTAACGCCAACCAACCTCCGCGTCGATCCAACGTCCAATACCAACCCCTGTGCGTTGAATTTATCATCGTCGATCGCCGCCTGTCGTTCTGCCCGTATATTGCGATCCAGTAAATTTGCTAGCCGATTAAAACTCTTCTTCGAACGTCGATCTTACGCGTGCTTGCGTCCCGCGATAACAAACCAAATTTCCTCTTTAAGCTTCGAGGTGACGTTCAGCAGAGAAGCTTCTCGATTTTCTGAGGGAGATTGAGTGGTATTTTCAAGCAGGAAGATATTTTGGATATTCTGCGATGATGAGTTTGGAATTTAAAGAGGTTATGATTGCAAATGAGTGTTGTAGTTGTATGTATTGAATCGACAGGTATAATTGTTAGTATCTAAGGGAGGCTTGGAAGTACAGATGACTACATTCCCCAATTCCTCAGTTCCCAAATTCTCAAATGTGAAGACTTCCAAATTTGCAAATCATCACATCCTCAAATTCGTAGATCTTCAAGTTCCTACATTTCGAAGTCCTCATATTTTTAAGTTTCTACATCCCCAATTTCTCATATCCCCAAGTCTCCATGTACCAAAGTCCCCACGTCCCCAACTTCCTCACACCTCCAAATCTTCAAATCCTCAAGTCTGTATGTCCCAAATTTCTTTCACCCCCAAGTCCCCACGTGCCCAACTTGCCCACATTCTCAAGTCCTCAGATCCCCATGTTCTCATATCCCCAAGTCTTTACGCCCCAAACTTCTCACATCCCAAGTCGCCACATGCCCAAATCCCCACGTCCCCAACTTCTCCACATCCCCAAAACTTTACGTCCCAAACTTCTCACGTCCCCAAGTTCCCACACCCCCAAGTATCCACATTCCCAAGTACCCACATCCCCAAGTACCTACATCGCCAACTTCTAACATCCCCAAAATCTGAAACTTCTATATTACCAAATCCCAAAAATCGAAAATCCCGAAATTGTTGAGTCTGCAAGAATAATCGCAGTATTACAAATTGCCTATTACACTCCTGCTTATCGAACAATCGTATCCGACTTTCGAGAAAGCTTGCTTTTCCTCCCAAGCTATCCCACAGAACAGAAGCTCGGAGTAACAGACACGAAACGGGAGCTGCTCTCCGTTTCCAATAAAATGGACGAGATAGAATTACGAGAGGACATATTTCTCGCAAAGCTTCGCGGTTCATTTTGCCAAGATATTTCGAAAGCGTTGGAGGTTAGGTTGAAAGGACGGCGCGCAATAAAGGGACGGAGACAACGGTCGATCTTAAAAGGCAAGATAGTGAAAACAGAGGAAACAAGATCAAAGGAGATCTGTCGGAAACGGAGGAAACAATCAAAAGAAAATACACTCGGTGGAAAAAGGAGGACCGGAATGGAAAGTGAGGAAGTGGCGGCAATAAGAAATGTACAATTACAGATACGAAAGTCACGGAAATCTGTATTCCATTAAAGACTGTTGTTTACGTGAAAATAATTCTTCACGATGGTCCCTCGGTCTCTTTCCCGTTTCCCATGCCATTGTACGGTTTTCTTTCTTCTTCGCCCCCTTGAGTAATCACCTTTTCATTTTCCTGCTTTGAACTTTGTATTTTTGCTACAAACAATTGCTTTTAATACCGCTGTCCCGAAGATGTTTTTCTACGTCATTAGATCCTTTTATCACCGAAGGATGTTATTGAATTTCTTTGTTACAAATAGTTGTTTCTTGCCACGTGAATGGCGAAGCAATTTGTTTTTACGGTTTTTCAACCGGGGAATATTATTATCATTTATAACTGAGATTTTATTGGATTTTTATTCGGACGAAGGAAAACATTCACTTTTCATTAAAAGAGAATGTGGTGCCTTTTTATTTTTCCGCGAAATTTAATAAATCGAGCACAGAAGGAATTTGATCAAATATTAATTAAACTTTCTGTATTTTCCCAGAAGATTAGAAATTATCACAGATTTATACGTATCATATTTGATCCTCATTCCTGTTGCTGATATTTCAATTTACATAAAATTATGATATATTCAGAGTACGTATTAATTTATACTAAATTAGAACTCGCGTTTACCTGAGATTTCCACCATTTTATTCTTTGGAAAGCAGCAAAAACTTCCAATGAATATTTTTTAATTCCACGCACATTGAGTTCCCTTTCAAACCGTTTTTTGCAGAAAGCACTTAAAGCAGTGAACAGCATTTTCCAATCTGGAATTTTTCGAACGGGCATTCAGATATTCTGATTTTCCGGCGGAAGTGGGCGCAGGTAAACGGTGATTCCAACGAAGGGAAAGCGAAAGGCACCGGCGCGAACGTAGCTGCTCACAGCGGAGTATGGTGACGCGTGATTTGTTGAATTATGACCGAGGTTGACACTCGCCGCAACGATCATGCTCACATGTGTCCCAGACCCTGTATTAGCATACTAAATCCGATTGACGTACTCGGCTCGCATGAGCTTCTCGTTTTAATTACCTCAAACGCGATACGTCGCGTGTCGTCGAACAGATAACGCTCCGCGAGTCCTGTTCAAAGGATTTCACAGGAAAACCGGCTTGTTTGAACTGCTCCGGTGTCAGCTGCGATTGGAACACTTCGATGTTCCATATTTGCAAATACTCCTTGTTTGCGTTGAATTTCAAGATCAAATCCTCGGATTGTAAATAGCAATTCGACAGAGATATTTACGTTTATATTCATCCCGCATGATTTCGCCCCTTTTCTATTTGATCTGGTGATCATAAATTCATTTTAATGTATAATAATTTTATTGATCCCCTTTTAAATATCGCCATATTGAAACCCTGCCTCGAATACCCTCAAATATTTTAACGCAATATCTTCCAAAAATAAGTAACTTCCATATGTAAACAGTGTTAAGTCTTGAAAGCGTTGTAAATATTATAGCGGCAGTTTAATATCGAAAATCAATTCAGTAAGGATTATACCCATACCAATTAACCTCCTGACGTGTTCATTACGATGGTAAACTCGGCGAATAATAGCACTCGGCCTCTCTGAAATGGCTTTTATATATAAAAAACGCCGACGAAAGCAAAGTCTCGATCTTGAAACCCCGCTTGAGCACCCTTAATGACCAATAGAGAGAGCCGCGCGTAAAGAGACACTCAAAGAGAAAAATCAAAGAGCCTTAATAACTATTGTCACGACGTGGCCACTTTTACCCCTGTCTACGAGGGTGCCGCGAAATATAAATCGACATCAGACGAACCGTCGATAAATCGACGCTCGAACGCGGATGGAAAGGGTTGGAAGGGTGGCTGGCGAGAAAAGCCCGTCCGCTTGTGAAATATTAATTCTCCTTTGTCTACGGTTCGAGAAGATGATCGAATCACTTTTAAACTTGATTTTCTGCTTATTTAGCACCGCGGTTATTTCGATCAACTTCTGAACACAGGACAATTTAACCTCGCATTTTATTTCAAAATTTAATTAGCAGAGATATTTCACACTGTTAAACTCAGATTGTAGGACCTCTCAATTCTGAAAATCTCCTAAGTTCTTAGACTTTCCTCTAAACTCTCCCTTGGTGTCCCTTGAACCCTAAACCCTTACAAACCACGGCCTTCATCAAATCCTAAACTCTCTGATCCCGAGGCTGCATGTCATTAAGATCTCCATAAATTCTGAGGATCTATGACTCTCAAAAGTGAAGGCAATCAACGTGTTATCTCGCCATGCAAGTTAAGAAGATATTTGTTAGCGAAATGGGTAAACTATCACATGTCAGGATAATCACGCCTGAACTAACTGATAATCTTTTACTACCCCGTCAAAACTTCACAGAACGACACCGCTGATAAATGACCGTTTAAAGATGCTAGACGTAAACTATCGAGTGTCAACGTAGCCGATCGATCATGAGGATAATTTTATTGATTACAGCCGGTTCGAGGGATAGCGGAGGAAGAAGGTATCCAGTGATCGTTTTCGTCCACGGAGAGAGCTACGAATGGAGCAGCGGCAACCCCTACGATGGCAGCGTCCTTGCCAGCTACGGGGGTGTCGTCGTCGTCACCATAAATTACAGACTAGGCATTCTGGGTGAGTGATTCCATATTTCTTCTATACTGCTGCTTTCTGTCATAATATTTCCAACTTTATTATCGAAAGAAGACGGCTTGAACGATTCTGATTTATGGGATGTTTAAGGGACTTTATTTCAGACACTTTTATGATGATTCGTGGTCGGTATATTGGGTCGGCGTGAGCAAAGTTCTTTCGTTTTCAACCCCTTGTACAACGTGTCACACTCGTGACACACAGTGACTCACTGCAATAGAATTTTGGAATCTGATTGCTGAATAATGTACATAAATTTCTTCAGTTGTCTTCACGTTGTAGGAATTAGCTAGCTGTGAAGGCAACTGTTCAGTAAGTTGTAGTTATCCAAACCCTACATTTCCAGTTCCTTAGATATCTAACTCTACACATTCCCAATTCCCTATGTGTCCAAATCCTTACATCTCCAATTTCCAATACTCCTGAGTCGCTACATACGCAATTCTCTATGTCCCCAATTCTCCACATTCCCAATTTCCTGAACTCCCATCGTCACATTTCCAAATACCCAAACTTCTTAATCTTCAAATTCTCAAATTTGTGAACCTCCAAAGTCTCTAACATAAAATTTCCACGCGAGTAATATCACCATAAGCCTCCAACTGACCCAGGATCTCTAAATCTCCGGACCTCCAAGTTCTCAAATCTCCAAATTCCCCCATAGGTCAAAAATTGCCAGGCAAACAATGTCACCACGAGCCTCACTGCCCTAGTTAAACGGTAATATTCCAGTTTCAGCCAATGTTTTTCCCTGTTACACACCGTGCTAACAGCGACAGAAACGAGTAACTAGTTTCGCCTCGGATACGTGTACCAGTCGCCATGCTAATGACTGTGCTCAGGTCTGATCGGGAAGGGTTGTAACCGGCGTTCGCACCCCTGCCAGACGAACTTCTCCACGCACGTAATTAAGGCGGCGTTCGAAGCGCTAACGATCGGCTTCTGTGTCGTTCGCCGGATGTTGAATTTCCAGAAACTGGGTGACAAAGTTTGAACTCGCTGCCAGCTCGTCAAGGGGATCGGAATTAATTCGACCCCGTAGACATTGTCTGTTACTCTCGTTCGAGGGGGGGCTGAAATCGAATTTTCTACGGAGACGGTTACTCGGGAGTCGTGTGCCTCGTGAAATTCCTCAGCCGGGGGGGTTGATGAACCCCCCGGTTGAACGGCCGTGGTGAAACCCGGGCGTCAGAGGGGTATAATGGGTCCGCTTATTTTGTCGCCTGGGCGAAGAAAACGCGTGAGAATTTAATTACGCCGACGTGGAATTTGATGGAATTTTCTTGAAGCTTAATCTCGGTCCTGAAACAATCTGTAGCGGGAAAATTGTATAAGCCTCTTAGGCATTAACGTCCGCTATAAAAGGATCTTTAATCCAGGGAAACTGATGGCCCGAGAATAAATTACTTTCAGTTTTCGTCTTATTTCGTTTGTTAAACCTTTTAAGAGATAGTACGAGTTGATCGGTAAGGATTTAATAATTAGACCTCAAGATACCGCTTCCATCAAATACGACAAAATGGATCCAAACTCTGCACAAAAATGTACCTAATATTTTGTCCTTTTTATTCAACGTAGAGTGTTCCACACTTAGAAACAAAGATCCTTTTTGCCAGTTTCATCTACCTTCATCTAACTTCACAATTAGGTAAAAGAAGCGAGGTAATCTCCGCTACGAAATCAAATTTTCGAAGGAACATGAAATCCGAGAGAAACTGAATAAACGTGAGAGATTTGAAAAAATTGAAAGATGCATCCCGGTCAACGAAATCTAATAGGAAACTCATTACGACTAGGTCTTCCGTTTTACCAAACTAAATTCTTGAGTCTGCCTCCGTTTCCGTGAGGCGGCTTCTCGTCGCTACTTCGTCGATATACGCTGCTCGTTTCCTAACACGTTATGATATGTACTCAATTAAATAATTAGTAATAAAATGTACGATTTGACCCTTTAACAAACGCAAAGGTCTGATGCAATAATGACAGATGAAATATCCCTGCAATTTGAATATAAATGAAACTTGAACAATTCTTTTGTAGAGCAAAATAAATTGCGCCCATTCGAAAACTCATTTCCGTTGCGCGTTATAAATGCGCGAAAACAAAGCTGAAAAATATTACGATATTACAGGAAAGCCTCTGTCGAAATAATATCGAGTGATATCACCACGTGCAGGTTTTTATTGTTAGCCGCGCGACCAGATTAAATATTTTCGTTCCACTTGTCAAGTTGCAGAAAGAATAATTGGAGGGATATTCAACTCTTCGGGCAAACAGATTCCAGCGGAAACCGGCTGGACGGCATAAACCCGAATTTTTAAGCTTGGCCAACGTTAATTTTCCATGGAAATGAAGCGGAATCCAGTTTCGCAATGTCACGAACGCGTTCGTTTCCTTTTTTTTTCATTACCGTGGCGTTTCTCTGCTGTCCCTTGAAGTGACGTGGCTCCGCGTGTTACACGCCGCATGCGGCGCACGGTGTAACAAGGTTCCGTTTCTTGAATTACATTCCAACCGTTTTTGTACATCGCTGGGATTCGTACGTTTAACGCTGAATATCGCGAGCCACGAGAAATTTAAACCTCCGACCATTACAATTTTAACGGAGAAATTTTCACGTTACAAAATGTCGACCCTTTATCGAGCATTTGTTTAAATAATGATGCGAATAACGAGGTCGTTTAAAATCGAAATTGGCTGATTATTTATTGGGTAGGATATTCGTGAAATGGAGATGAAAGGTGAGAACGATAAATTTAATATTGTAGACATTATTGGTTAATTCAGAGGAGTGTGATACCTCTCGAACGCCTTAGTTCGTGTGTTGGGTCACTAGATGTCTCTGCGCGTCGTGTTTCTCGCTAGTACTCTTTTCGAATGTTAGCACCTTAGTACAATACAAGAGACGTCTGAGACAGTACAATGCTCGTTTCATCAATATGCTGACACGAAAGTTCATACTTGCACTTCTCGACAAGTCTCAATTCAATTGGATTTCGTGCTTTTTAACTCGTTCCGATTCAACTTTGTTTAATTCGAATGCGTTCAGTTTGAATACGAATCCCATTCAACAATTCATTTCAATTACCTACAAGTTCACCCGTGTTTCAATACGACTGCTTTTTTAACTCAACTCGATTTCAATTAGACGTATTTCATTTGCCTTTGAATTCGACATAAAATTGCAAAAATTAAAAACGTTTGAAAATGTTTTCCGTCTATCAACTCTTCAACTCTCGATTGTCTCTGTTTTTAACTGGAATGTAGAGGGTAATAAAACGAACACCATTCGAAACAGAAAGAACGATGGATTCGAATGTTTGGTCCAGGTGAGGCTGAAAAGTAGCATTGCATTTTGTGTGTCAGCCGTAAAATAAAGAAATTTCATAGTTTGAAAATATTGCATTGAAATGGAACGCGTGCTATGAGTTACGAGGACGAAATTTCATTCGATGAAAAAGTAACGTGTGCCACACAATGCGACTGAATTGCTGTGTTCCATTATACCACTTTGTGCGAAACTAATACTAACCAAATTTTCGATAGCAATTGACCCAATATCTACAGGATCACGACAAACATTGGTCGAATGCTTTCATTTTCAAACACGCTTGCAAACCTTATTGAAATAATACTAATACTATTATACAAAACGTGAAGCTCCCACTAGTGGGCTATACGTTACCCCAAAAACCACTTGAAACCCATAACTCATCGAGTGCATGTCGTTCGATAAAAAAAATTGGCCTACTGGTCTTCAAAGGATCACACCCGAATAGTATGAAAAAAACTAGAAAGAAGAAAAAAGGAAAAATGAACGGAGTAAGGGATTGGAGTCGCGTAAAATATCGAAATTTGATTCCATCGTTGCTCTGTTCAAACGGAAGGGGGCTCGGTTTCAGGAAGCACATTCCTCTCGCGGCCGCAATTTTCACTGTTCATTTTTCTCGTTTTTCTTCGGCGGGCAAAAGTGACGCGGCGCTTTGTACCGAATGGGGAGCGACGCTGTTGGGAGGGATGGAAAAACGGGGGGGCGCGATATCCAACAGCCGCGGCTATGCACACCCATGTACCGGAAAATTTAAATCAACGAGTAACGTTCAGCAGTTCCATTGTAACGAGAAGAATAGGAGACACGGAAGTGCAGCGCGACAGATACGCCGGAGGTTGAATATCAAATGGGATATGACCAGTGGTTTATTTCTATTCTAGTTTCGCGCGTTTCGCCCACCATTGCCATATCTACCCCCTCCAGTTAACCCTCCCAGATAAGCATTGCCATTCTTTTTCAATCCCGTTATTATCTTTTCTTCTCTTTTTACACTTTCGTCAAAAGACGATCTGTGAAAACCAAGATGTCCGCGTTTCTTCCATCTTCTTCTTCTTCCCGCGCTTTCATTTCTGCACGATCTTTCTTTGCACGAAGCTTCAATAATTTCTTCGGTAGTTCCAATCGTTTACATCCCTCAGTATTATATGTAAATCTTGTTACTATAATCCCTTCTTCGTTCCTTACTTTTCCGTTCAAAGGCAGCTATAATTGAGAAGGTGAAGTACTTGTTTCTTCAATTTTCTTCGCTTCGTTCCTCTTCCCGCGCATTTTCGACCGTTCCTTCTAATTAGCCTTGAGCCTCTCCAATCTTATTATCGCAGTCTTTTATTTGCTTCATTCTTTCAATCGATAATGCTTGTAAATTATAGATGTTTGCTTTCTCTTCGCTTCTGCTTTTTTTCCACCCTCTCCTTCCATGTCCTCCCTCAGGAACTTCTAAACCCCATTATAAACATCCTTCATTTTCTTCTCATTTTGCACTCAAAAGTGACTACAGATTCAAGAAACGAAGCTGCTTAATTCCCTTCCGTACCTTCCCTGATAAATTTTTATGTATTTTTTTTCATTTTCCTGTCAAAATCTTTCAGTTTTATTTCTTGTCTGTAGATTGAAGAACCGGCTTTTTGGGCGTCCCCTATATTATTCTTTTCGCGCTTTCTATCCTCATTTACATCTTCCACCATAAAACTCGCGATTTTTTTCAATCCTGTTATTACAGTCTTTTTACCCTACTTTTCGCTAAAAATTGAAGAAAATGAACCACGCACTCGTTTCTTTTCTCCCCTTTGTTTTTCCACCACGCCTCTTTCACCACTGAATTTCGTTGTATTTTTTAATTCCGTTATTACAATCTCTTCTTTTATATTTCGACGAAGTGCTTTGGCCCTTCAACCTTTTCTTTTTTGCTTCCCTTTATTATGGTTTGTACTTCTTTTTACTTTTCGAGGCCACAATTGACTGAAGATTGAAGAAGAAGATTTAGTATTCTTTGATTTTTCTCTCTTTATTCTTTTTTTCACTCTTTCTTCGTAGCACACTTTCACCACGCCACTTTCTTGAGCCCTATTATCGTAATTTATTCTTATCTCCCTGCTTTTCATCCGAAATTAACTTGAGATTGAACGAAGACTCTTTCGATTTCGTCCCTCCTTTTCTTTCCGAACGATGCGTTCGCGTGACAGAAGGGTTGCGTGCACTCTGCGATCCACCCGAGCCACGATATCGCCGGAAACATTGCAAACACGATTGTATCATTAGTATTTTATGCGTACGAATAGTCCCGTGTGTCGGAAGTGTAATTAGGGGTGGCTCAGATCCGGTCGATTGCGAAGAGGCGATCAAAACGGTCATAATTCGTCCTGTAAGATAAACGCGCAACAGCTTAGAAATACACCACTGATCTCGGTTTTAATTTCAAACTTATTTCGCAAAAGAACGAAACCTATGATTTCATATTTCATCGAACCATGCATAAAATGAAGATTTTAAAATGCAATCGTACAAAATACGTTTCGTAACACATCCGGAAGCGTCATCGATCAAATGTAACGCGGCGAAGCGAACAGGAAGCTTAGAAAATCGCGATGCAATATATTATCACGGGAAATTGAGAATCGCGCATGCATATTCAACAAGGATTGTTTAGAACGTATGCGCTGCTTTATATCTCGTTTTCATCGATCATTTTACAACTCTACGGATTCATCATACACGTCAGAAACATTTGTTAACGTCTCTGTGTTAACGAATGAACACTTTCTTTGGTCATTTGTTAAGTCGTTTTGTTATGCTCCGTTATCTACCGTTCTCATTTATCAAACACCGAAACTGGGACAGCTTTGTTTTAGTGAAAGCTTATTTTATGTCAGATTCATAGCTTTATTTTGCACTGAAAATATCTGGTGCTTGGAATAGTTGGCGTAGAATACTTAACGCTTAGAGTGTTTAAAGCTTGGAATACCTCATTGAACGACTTGTATTTAAAATACCTAATTTTAAATTCATGATCGTTGAAGAACTGAATATAAAGTGCAGTATTGCTAGAACGGTTACAAATAATAGATTAAAATAAAATGCTTCGCATAAATAGATTATTATAGACCCTAGTTGGTTTGAAAGTTAAAATTGCCCAAGTCTTCGGTTCCTAAGTGTTCAGCTTATAGTATCGAACTCATTAAACTCTTTAGAGCTCGCGTACGCGTTGCAACAGATGTCTGAAGTCATCAGAGCGAAGTTGAAACTCGATATACGTAATTGAACTGTTATAAAATCGTGAATGTATTATACGAGAGAAGTTAGTTTAAATTTCCTAGCTTTGAAAAGCATCTCCCGCTTGTGTACCGAAAAAAGAGAACTTTCGAAATTACCATACCATTATTCCGCTTCGTGTTTTTATCTTGAACGTTTTATCCGGGGAAAAAACCACGCAATTCGTAATAATGCCTTTCCTAGAACGATGTACCACTATGAATTTGGTCCACGTTTTCCGAGCAACCGAAACAAAACGTTTTGTTTGCTACGAACGACACCCAAAGCGACATAAAAAATTCCATCGACAATAGCGGCAGAATGACGCGTTCGTTAATAGTTGCGAAAACCATTTCCGTTGCAACGAGGGGAAAAATCGCGGGAAAATTCTGGGGACCGTCGGGTCCAATTAAACAACGATGAATCCGAAACGCGATGTTCGTCGATCAAATAATCGAACGATTTATTCGCTGCTACCATCGCAGACGTGTTCTATTTTACATATCGTTCGATCGTTAGACGTATCGCGATCAGTCTGGACCATTCTAACCGTATTTATGGCACACGGAAACACGTAGGACGAAGTTCCAGTTTGTGGATCGATATCTTTCAGTACAATGCTTAAGATTTATGCTTCGACTACAATGTTCATCAAACGCATTCGCATACTATTGACAATCATTACACTATTTTATTTTAAATTCAATAAGATTCGAGTATTTTTAAATTCCACTTTATAAGTTCAAGATTTCAAGGTTCGAATCGCACGAGTTCCAAAAATCACAAAATATCAAAGCTCGCTAATTCCATAACCAAGATTCTAAGTCTGAATATTCCGTAAGTCCCAAACTTCCATGGCCCTAAGAACCATAGTGCCAAAGTCCCGAAGCTGTCAAATTCAAAGCTCCATAAGTTCAAACCTCCTAGAGTCCCAAAAATCCTAAAGTCTCAGATTCCCAAAAATTGCAGTCCTCGAGTTCCCAAAATTCCAACACCCCGAACTGCAAAATCCCAAAAATTGCAGAAGTCGAGTTCCCAAACACTCCAAAATCCCAAAGGCCCAGTTACCGTCAATATTTAATTAAAAACTGCTTTGTACGATTAAATGTCCTCCCAATTCACGACGGTCCGATTCGAATTAAGCGTAATTAGTATGGGGTTGTGGTAAT
Organism: Megachile willughbiella; assembly: GCA_945859595.2. NCBI lineage: Eukaryota > Metazoa > Arthropoda > Insecta > Hymenoptera > Megachilidae > Megachile > Megachile willughbiella. The sequence continues at coordinate 11,321,659 of OX243807.1, forward strand.
TTCGGTAGCGGTAACAAGCCCGTCCCTTCGGACGACAGCAGCCATAAGCGAGCTTGTTTTCATTACAGGCTTTCTAAACGCCAACACGGATTCGCACTTACGGTCTCCGGCGAATTACGGGCTGATGGATCAGATCGCGGCATTGCACTGGGTGCAGGAGAACATCGGCTACTTCGGTGGTGATCCCAGGAACGTGACGTTGATCGGCCATGGGACTGGTGCCGCTTGTGTCAACTTCCTGATGACCAGTCACGCTGTGCCCGATGGTGAGTTCACTTCCGTTTCTCTTCTTCTTTTTCTTCGTACACACATACTGCAGTCCCCGGGATAGAAAACTGTAATTCTGTTAACTCTGTGCCTGTCAAGGTAAAAAGCTGCGATTCAAGACTCAAAGTTATAATTCTATCAAGATAGAAAGCTTATAACAAGAAAACTTGTACGAGACAAAATAAGTCGCAAATCTTGAACTACAGTTTTATCAAATTGTGGAGAAATTCAACACAGACCCTTAATTATCGCTTAATTGATAATATACCATGTTAATATTTTACAAGGAACAATAAATATATTTTAACAGTATTACTAAATGTATGTAATTTGTGATTCGTGTGATTATTTAGTTGGCGATGCATGAGAGAATGTAATGTACAACTTTATTGTACGTTCCTCTTGTATTAAAATTCGCTCGTGTTCATATTAATTTGGTATATTTCGGAAAAATAATTTTCAAGCATCAAAGAGTCTTCAATACATTTATGCGGGATCGATCGCTATCGACAAGCAACTCCCCAAGTACTAATTAGAATTTGAAGTTTCCTTGCTTCCACAAAGTTGAATTGGAAAAGTGAGCCAGTTCTTAATCTCAGAAACAGCAAAACTTCCCCGCTGCGAGTTCACTTGGCAGACCATTAAGTCATTCCATCAATGATATTTAAAAGAAAAACTTGTCCGCTAATGAAAACTTTTGCTCTCCATTAAACTGTCCATCTCGTGTACGATCGCTTCCATCTTGTTAACCATGAATCAACACCCCACTCGAAACTTCAATCGGTCATTCGCTATCGAGTAGACGCTAAATAAAACTGCAGAAACTCGCAAGATAAAAATATGAAAAATTATTTGCAATCGAAATTCCAAATGCAATTAACAAATTGCACAAAGGGTAGAATGGCGTAAAAGAAGGAGCTTTCGACAAATACAGATGGAAACATAGGGGTGGGTGGATCAAAAGAATTTCTTCGGTCAAGGAGTCGCGTCTCTTTAATCGAGTTACAGGTAATTCACCCCTCTCAGAGCGTGTCGGTGGCAGGGACGGTCGTGTATTTTATTTCTGTCGTGCTCTGGGCTCTTGGAATAATTAACGTCGGCACACGCTAACCCTTTTAACATGCCTCGTCTAGAAATAACTGACGGAATATTCAAGATTAAAGCGTTAGATGTAAACGAGGGTTGAAGGCGGAGGGGGTGGTCAGACGACCAGCCATAAAAACTGTCGCCAGCTTCCGGCTGACGTTTCGAACACGATTTACCCTTGCTTGGATTCGTCGACAAAGGGGTTGTTCGACGAAAATTTGAAAGCTCCTCCTCAAATGCTCATCCCTTTATCGTGATTACTTCACGGTTACCTTCGGTTGGCTTCGTAAAAGATGCCCCGGGTTTTTGGTTCCTTTGATTCAACCTATGATCATGATCATGGCAAAATCTATCCGGTGTTAATTAATTCTTAAATTAATTTTATGTAGTAAGTTGTTTAAACACAGGTTCAGTTTCCTCTTAAATTAAAAATAAAGAAAGTAATATTAATATCGCGTATGCTCGGAGTAAATATCGAGTGCATATTGATTATCGGAGCTAGTACCGTTCTTAGGGTGATTTACCACCCGCGATAAATTAGGGAATGAATCAACCGACCTAACCCTCATTGACAGTTCCCAGCTGTAGTGAATTATCGTTTGGTCGGGTTAATGATATGCTAGAACCCTCAAGCAGATTACTTTGTTTTTCTCTGCCCACAGAAGATCGATCTCTTTCATGCACTGAAACACCCCCTGACCACCCTTTTTCGCTCACGCGATCGTCTCAAGGAAAACACCTGAGAAATAATTTTCATAGGGGTTTCGTTATTAATTTCAGCCCGCGATACGGCTCTGCGTAAGTCGTGTTCGAAAGAAATTTATGAACTGTGAGATGGTGTTCGAGGAAAATCAACCATATCGACCCATTTCGAGACGGAGCCAAGATTAAGAGTATTGTTACCCTTTAAGATAACAAATAATTGCATAATTTATACCTGCCTGAGAGTTTAAAGCTACCAAACTCTGATGCTTATGAAAAAAGAATCGGAGAATTATTCATATGGTTGTTACTCGTAATCGGATTATTCAATTTCTACCGAGAGTTATTAATCCAAGTCTTGCATGACAGATCTTATTGCGCTTTACCATTTCATTAATCTTATTTAATATGGATTGCAGTGGTGCACGTACAGCTTTCGATAATTTTAGTACTGTAGATCTAAATTTTATGTAGAAATTTAAAAACCAGGAAACTTGAGAAGACCTGAAAAGAGCCATTATAAGAGGGATAATATTCCCGGCATTTATTAAGTGATCGAATGATGAGATGGGTTATCGCATATTCGGGAATTAATGAATTTTTTGATCCTCAAAAAGCCAGTCCGTAACCGCAACACATTTCCAGCACGTGTATTCGGATCCACCTCGCAATTTCGTGGCTTTATCGAAATTCATTATAAACTTACAAGTATCCGAGGTATTCGGTCGCAATTACGAAAATGCCACGATGAAACGTTACCGTAGCCGTTCGAGCGACCAATTCGAAATCGGTAGCCCACCCTCTCTGTTAGAGGGGCGTCGCCCTCCTTTAACCCGGCCGTGCTCTGATGGGATCTAATCCGTCGAATTTAATCTACGCGGAACGACGGATCCGAATGGATAATGCCCGCGGTTAGGAACTCTCTATCAGGTGGCAGACCAAACAGAATCAGTATCAGCTACGACCCGCCAAAGGGGACTACTCTCTCTCGTCTCGGCTCTACATAAATACTCGGCCTGCAAACGCATCGGTGCCATTCACACGAAGTTTCTCCACCCAAAGCGGATTTTCACCGTGCAATTAACCGCTTGTTTTTAACGCGAGCTTTGACATTTAATCGTTCATTAAAATTTGATTGTTTGTTAAATATTTGCTGATCGTCTACCGCGGTGTGGGACAGATGGGACAGGTGTTGTAGGACACGTTAAAGCTGCAGTTGGTAGATGGGACTAGGGATGTGGGAATTTGGTGGTGCAGAAATGTAAGAGTATGTGCATACAGAGATGTGAAGGTATAGGGATCTATGGATGTAATAGATCTGGAGATCTAGCTTCCTAGACATGTAGATATTTGATTAATTTCCTTTAGGTTATTAGTGTCCGACATAATAGATGTACACAATTTATGATACTTGGTAGCCAAAGTTCCTGAAGAAGAGGGTTAATCGAGGAACATGAAACTGGGCCGATAACATCGATTCCTGTATATCTCATGTTTTATTGAATACGCTCGTTGGCCTACCTCGCGTACTCCTCTTCAACCCTCTCGAGCCGGCACTCAAGCAAGAAAGAAATCATTTGGTCGTCGACTCTCACGGTCAGAAGCGCACCGCGAAATGACCTCGTTAGGCCTGCGATTCCATTCCCGCCTTCGCCATGTTCGTTTTGGCTGGCTCTTTAATCCGCGGATTCTTTTACCGCGTTTCATCCTCGAACAGACTGCTCAAGTGCCGTTAAGAGACTTCTAAAACGTTTCAAACATTTGATGCTTATGTGGCTTTGTGTTTGATATCCTAAACGCATCTGACATTCTTTGAACGACGCTAAAGATTTTTTAAGGAAAATTCAAACGTTAATTAGGATGAAATATAGCTTGTATGAGTAAATGCTATAATTTGTATAAGAGGGTATATGGGGTAAGGCAAACTTGTGGGATTTCGACTTGTAAGTTTGAAAGCTTCCGAAAGATTATCTCAAACTTTGGCCAGAGTGGCACAGAATTTTTTTTTACGATCCCATCACCCGATCCGATCTAAATTTTTATTGTATCGCCGAGAATGAAGTTCTTCTTTCGTCGAGCGTTCACCGTCACAAGCGAGTAGGAGAGTTGAACGTTAGTTGGCGTGCAATGAGGCCAGATGTCATCTAACTTTCCGATCGAGTTGCAAATTCGCTGGTAACTTCCTTTGAAATTTAGTGGCTGGGAGAGCAGGACGACATTGTTACGAGTTCATTCGTACACCTTCCGGTAAATTGGAAAATACATAGCTGCCCTGAAATCCATTGAAAATCGTATTCTTTCGGCGACTCGAAGAAAATTGACTCATAGAAAGTTCGCGACTCGATTAGCTTATGAAACATTTCATCTTCCTGAAAAATCCTCCAGGTTTTACCGTCTTTGTTGCAAGACATTGAACCGAATATCGAAGTTTCCATCAGAAACCTAAGATAACCTGACGCTGTAATTTGGCTGACGATGGGATCACGTGCCAAGTTGCATTCAACACTGGACACCATTTTGTAACAGATTCTCATCAAAATGGCGGATCGAGTAACCTTGATGAGGGTCCCCATCAAAGGTACGATAAAGTAATAGATTTAGTAATAAAACAGAAAGGTTAGTGCAGTTGTACATTTTGGAGCTCAAAATATTTGCACTATGAATATTTAGAATACTCAATGTATGTCAACGTATAAAATACTTAACATTCAGACCCCTCGGCACTTCTGATATCTAAGACTTAGAGCTCGGAGGTACTCGGCGCTAGCCATAAAATCGCAGCACTTCAATTAAGAATATTTGAACGTCGCGACGTGAACGGCATTTCGGTATTAATTTAAAGTCCCCATACAAGGACGTACAGTTAAAACAGCGCAGAGGGAGAGAAAGGGCGTTGAGTTAACGACGCGACTGGATGAAAGAGGGTGATCGTTGTGAAAAAAAAAAGTTTCGAGGCGGCATCGCGACGCCTGGCCGCGGGCACTTTCAAAGAGGAAAAGGCAGCAGGATGGAAGACGCAGAGGAAACGATGGATCGATATTGCTTTATAACGTTTGGCTGCCCATTACCGTGCTGCGAAATGACGTATAGCTGCCAGCGAAGCAGCAAACGCACACTCGCGTACCTCTGCAATAATCATGTGTGCACACGCCGTGTGTATCGATTGCAACATTGTCTGATAGACTCTTTAAGGTCGTCGTTAACGAATCTCTGTTACTAATGGTTCCCTGTGCCGACTAGTTATGCACGAGCTACGGCCATTGGGATCGAGTGTTTAACGAGGAAGATAAATTATCGATGTTTCGCTTCTGAATAGGAAAACTGAACTACCAAAAATCTCTGCCATACACGCGTTTCTACGTGTCTCGACAAAAAAATTTGTAAAACGAGAATGGTCGACCGGTAAACTATTTTCGAGACAATTACCTGGAATATTGTATTTATAATCGGAAAAAGGAGAAACTTGGGAGATGGTTAATTTAAATATAGACCGCATAAACATTGCAGCGGAGTGGGATGGTAAGCCGCTTGCAACTTATGAATATTACCAACGAGCTTAAGCTTCTGCTTCCTCCTCCGTTCTTGCGTTTCCGCCCCTGTCAGGAAGACATCCTTCTGAAAGCTTTGTTGATATTGATACATGCGTCAACGAGAAAGAAGAATTACGATCTGAGTAGCTAACGAGTTGGAGTAATTAGTGGAATAGGGATACTATTAATCAGACATCGATCGATTAATTGTTCCGCATTATTTCTTTTGTTTCGGGAAATATAACGTTGAAAGCATTATTCCGTGAAATGTATTGTCTCGAATTTTTATTCGGAGACAGCGCGTTGAGGAAAGAAGAGCGATTCGAAGTAGGCGTAATAATGGCACGCGTTACGTCGCTCGTAACTCGCACGCTCGCATTTTTCTGTGTCATGTAGGTTATCAGGATAATGTATACCACGGAAACTGGTTATGAAGTGTCACGGCTTCCTTTTCTCTCTGTTTATGTACACGCTCGGAATTTCAACAAAAGAGCGGATCAATTTATGCCTGCGGCTTTAATGTTAACGACTGTAATAAAAACTCTCGAAAGATTTTATAATGCCGGCGATGAAAACTTAAGACAAATAACAGACTCTGACATAATCTAACAAATAGACTCTCTTTACCTTCGTTTTAATTAAATATGAAAGGTTCTTCAGCTCCAGGATACTCGAGCTTTTATAACAGCTTCTTTAAGCGCGTTCCTTCCCAGCAAGTAGTACAAATCAATAATTATGACACCATCCGTGTTCCCGGGTGTTGGCGCGGTCTTTTAAGAAACTTTCACTAATTGCAAATAAAATATCTTGAAGTATGTCGTAAAACATGGATGGATTTATATATACAGGTTCATTAGATTGATATTCATGAAGGACTAACACTCTTAAAAAGTTGAAGCAAATAAGAATTGTAACGTAATCCAAATTAAGCCTGTTTAACTTTCTTCTGATGGAATATTAATGACTACGGGGTTGTACCATGATCAAACTTTTAAATAAAAGCTGTCACAGGCATATCTTCTCCAAGCAAGTAGTATAAGTAAATAATTATGTAGACATGATTTCTGTTTCTCATCCTCTGGTTCAATTTTTGAAGAAATTTGAATTAATCGATACATGTTCCAAAATTTGGTATACACTTAAGTGACGGATGCAGTACGCCATCTTGCCTGGAACCTAACGGGACACATGCATATTAATGGGTGAGTTGACAGGTTAATTTTCCCATGACTGGATATCGAACAGCTACAGCCCGTAATAGCATCGCGGCGAATATTACAAAACAGAATCTTTACCTTCACGGCTATGAAAATGAAAACTGTCGAGAGCATTTTTCCAAGGTATTAAATACGGTATTAATTTTCCCAGTTTGACGACAAGTTAGCGGAAAATCTCCGTTTATAAAGCTCTTTAACACGGAAAAATGAGGTTGTGCACAAAATGTCTCGTGTAAACGGCGTTAGTTAAATGGTTAATTTAATCGTTACATTGTTAAATAATAATTTAACACTGTAATGAACTTGATCAACTTACGAAATGAAAGTAGTAGAATTGTGGATAGTGTTAAAATTAGATCAATAACGTGAAGTAGTGCATTGGAACATTGCTTCAAGTGTTCAATTTTGGATAACCTGAGGACTCCAGTGAAAATAAGGAGCTTGAGGTCTATGAGAAACCTGAGGTCCCTAGAAATTTAAGGATGCTAGAAAGCTCGAGTTCTAGGGAACCTAGAAACCCTGTGGGACCACACAGCCCTGAAGAACGTAGGGACTCTGAGGGTCCTGAAGATTCTCAGTAACTGGATGAACTTAGAGATCCTGAGGACCTTGAAAACTCGTAGAAATCTAAGGAATTTAGGAACCCTAAAGACCCTGGAGGTCATGGAGGACCCGTAGAGCCTAAGAATCCAGAATAACCTTAGAAAGACTGTAATAAACCTAGAGATCTTGATGATCCTAGAAAGAACCTAGAAAACCTAAGAATCCTAGAGACCTTAAGAATCCAGAAAGCCTAGAGTTGCATTAACATGTCAGTGTTGAATAATCCTATAATCTTTCGATAACTATTTGAAGAGGGTAGTCGTTGAAGTCGCTGAGGTCGTTGAAGTGGATTATTTATTTAGCGCATAGACAACGTCAGAACAATGTATGCAAATATGAGTGTACGGACTAAGAGAAACCGTCAGTCACCGTCAGCCACTTGACTGACGGACACTGACGGCGCAAAGGGACGTCTAAGCTGCTTGAACGTAGACATTGATGATAGCTTAAGCTAATGGGATAGTGGATCTTGACTGGCGATAAGTAGCATATTCGAGTAAGGTTCTCGAACGCGTATCGACAGGTTTCACCGATTCCATGAAATCGTTCATACAGACTCGTGTCATCGAGGATCATGATCGTTATCCTCGATACATTAAGGTCCTTAGCTATGCCGTTTAATCTGCGTACTCGGTTTGCGTGTTGCGATAGACTTCGGCTATTCAGTCAACCTTGTTGACTTCGCACTCTCTGTTATTTCGTATTAAAAAGTTCATCTTGGTATACAACTTTATGTATACGTTCAAAGTGCCTTATACTTCCCGTTTCTATTCGTTAAGTTTCGCAGCCAACACCTTCTCATTTCGTCGACTTGGTAACTTTAATATCAACTTTGTTTGTCTCCTTGACTTTCCACTGTTCAAGATCTCTTGACTGTATGGTGATAGGAGTTCTGCAACTCTTGTGCTTCAATTTGTAGATGTTCTCAAATTTTCAGACTCTGCAAATTGAACTTTCTAAACTTGTTAATTAAAGAATCTTCGAATGGACAAAATTATTCGAATCCCATTTCCAAAGGATCGAGTCTGCAAATTAGACCTCCAAATTTCCAAATCTTCGGATCTCTAAATTTTCAATTTTCCACCACCACAGAGTTCTTCAATTTGCAAATCTACAGTATACAAATTTCTAAAGTTTCTCACACCCCCAATTTTGAGTCCTCCAAATTCCTGAGTGGCTGATGAATTGGAGGCAAAAGTCTTGGGGCGTTGAATCCTTTGACCGGATATGAAGATTAACGACTCCGAAGTTTCCGTTTAAACAACCAGAGGGGGTTGAAGCTTTTGTTCGTAACAACGTTATCGCGATCGTCTAACGAAGCCGAAACCGCGATAACCGGCTTATCCTGAAAACACTCAAAGCCTCGTATCGAAGCTTCGAAAGAACGGGAATCATGTGGCCCTCTTCTTGATAATGATGTATCTTCGCTAACTGTCGCGATAGGATTACTTCGTGCTCGACGAAACACCATTTTGCCGATGTACGAAGATTAACGATGCCCGAGATTTAAGTGACTCCGGGAAGAAATCCAGGATGGAATGGTTATCGGCTTGCCAGCGTGATACCGGCTTCGTGAAAAATAGCGTTTGATCAGAATTTCCGCTTATACCGTTGATGAAAACGCTATTTCTCACGGAATTACTGTAACGTTAAATGATCGATCATATTTACATTTTCCAAATCGGGTTTGGACAAGTTTCAGTCTTGATGGAAGCTGTTTGGCAAGCAAATTCGAAACGTGGTTTTCGCATAACCGTTTAAAACATTCGTAAACTGAAACGTATGCCACTTCCCTGCCAAGGAATTGTGAACACGCGATACGATGAACTCGCTGTTGGCTCCGGCACTTGATTTTTCTGCGATAATGCTGGAAGCAACTTTTCACATTTTTTAGTATTCAAATCTCCGTGTGAGTTGCTTGCGATAATTCCTCAGCGAATTTTATATTTGTTTGCTTTAATGAAACATAAATTATTTGCATGACTCTGGGCTTATTACTTTTCAATTGTTTCAGGTCTACTATTTCATCGCAGTGTTCTAATGTCTGGCAGTGCGCTTTCTCCGTGGGCACTGGTGAGAGGAGCCGCAAATTACGCTCTGCAAGTTGCCAAACACCTAAATTGCTCGTGGGTGAGTACCGCCTGGAGTGCATTACATTAAGGTCTCCAGTTCGGTGACAACTCCGCGGCGAATAAACCGCCGGCAGGCATCTCCTGCAAGGGAAACAATTTCCCTGCTACCTTGGTTAACGCTCTGAACGATATTTCACCACGCTTCTTTCGACTTTCCCTCGAAACTTGCAGCGAAAACTTTGTTTAACTTGTTCGCCGGAATGAAAAGTAATTGTTTAGAAAACTGGAGGAAAATTAAATTATATACTGATATTAGTACTAGGATTTGAAATTTGCAAAGTTGTCTGCATTGAAGATGTTGAAAAATTGAGGAAGAAAAACTGTTCGAAAAACTGGTTTGAAAGGACAGCGAGATTGAAAAGCTAAATTAAAAATGTGGAAAATGGTGAATGTGTAAAGACCGAGGGCTTTAATTAAAAGCGTGGAGTCATCAGATATTATTTCATATATTCAAACATCGTTTCCAGTTTAATTGTATAGGACAGGAAGTTATATCCTAGTGTTGTATCACTAGCGTTAAAACGCGCAACGCGACAAACTCCCAACGGGCGAGTCGCACGATGTCCAGAGCGTATATTAGCTTAATTGAAACGCGTCGTTAATATAATTGGTAGTGTACAACTAACGGACACAAAAACAGTCGTTCAGTCGGTTTCATTTGATAGTTTAATTTATATCTACGTTTTCCCATGTGTAACCAATTCGTATTCGATTCGTCTTTGGAGTTCAAGTCCAAAATAGTCAACGACTGCATAATACCAATAATATAACATAAAATTTAATACCATAATATCGCAACTTTCTTTGTCTGCAATATTATTTAGCTCTGACGCACCTGACATAGAGCAATTAGGTAGATTCTTTAGTCCGTAAAACGATCGATAATCGTTCTTAATCGTACACGCTATTTTATTCCGAATACATGAATTTTATACCTGTTAATTAAATAATGAAGAACAGGTAATAAAACACGCAGTTCAAATTTACGGAGTTCGTTGTTAAAAAGTTAACAGCAGCTTGTAATGGGGCTCGCTTTTTAAAAATTAAAAGCATTTCAAGCAGAGGTAATTTAATTTCAGTTTATTTTAGTTTTGTAAGACGACGCTTTAACGGAAGTATTCTGTACAATTTTAATTTCATTTCCTTTTAGCAAACGTTGGATTTAATTTCCTTTATGATAATTGATGGAATAACTGTAATGAAAGTTTGTAAGAGTTCTTTTGTAAATGAGTATCATTTGGAGAAACGTTCGAAGCTAAATGTAAGGAATTCTGCCTGGTCCGACTATCAACGATTCGTTCTACTTTTTAATTAGTCCTCTCAGCTAATGTTTTAATTGCACGTTATAACTTGTTCACTAATCATTATCATTTCTCACAACTTAGAGATCTTTATATTTTCTAGTTTCCAAGGATCAAATTCATAAATCGCAGTTTTGAAGTTATGATTTCAAAATCCCCCAGATCTCAAGCCCCAAATTTCCTGTCATATCCAGAGACTCTCTGGCTCCCAGCCGAAAATCCGAATTACGCTCTCAGATTTGTTCAGCAATTTCGCTGGAACTCGATTCTGTAACGGTGGTATACGTGTGTATGTATCTCGAAAGAATCGCGATTTTATCGAACGATATCGAGAGGCAATAGCAGCGTGGCACGGATACTTGCAACCACTTCGCTGTTATCCAGAAAACACCGTTCCAGATAGTGAGCCTAAACAGCCTCTCGATTTTCAGCCGATTGAAAATAACGATTAAACGCGAAATCGGGATAAGCGGGCTCGTGGATTGTTTTCCAGACCACTCCTCCGACTCTGGCCACCCTCGTCTCTTGTTTCGGGTCGAGTAGGGGAAACACACACGCACACACGTATACAAAAAAAAAGAATGAATTCGCGATGAACGAAATGGAAAACGGTACGGGATTATGTTATGCCAGTCGATACCCGTGGCCTGGAATTGATTGAATTTGTCGCTGGGAAAAATGACGAAATTAATTTCGTCCCGGGATTTGAACGACTGGTCAACGCAGTTTTAGAAAGGGGGTTTTCGAGAGATCGGTGTTTCATTGTGAAATCGATGCTTTGAATTTAGGTCGACGATCGCGTTACGTATCGGAAGTGATCCGCTTTCGTATTTTCTGCAGGAAATATTAGTATCGTCTTTTTTCAAATGGAATTTTCAACAGGAATACTATATACTTTGATCAGATTCAGTGATCTATGGTAGCTAGAATTTTTATTTGGATTTTGCAGCTTCCAGCGCGTTGCAGTAGCTGCAACTTGTAGCTAGTAGTACAAGTCAATGGTTACGACGACATTCTAAAAATCAAGACTAATAATTGACTTTCATTCAATTATATGATTTACATATGAAAAGTGGTTAATCTTAAATATGGTTTAGCTTTACAACCATGGAGGGTAACAACGAAAATTTTATTGGAATTTTCCCTTTGACGTTCTCGAGATTTGATCGAAGTAAGGACAGTGAATCGATTGGTAGTAACTCTGTCGAAAAATCTCGACTAGCTGACGCGTTCTCGGAAACGCATTAGCGAATCAGGGTAAATGGGAGTTAGCGTGACGCAATCGCGTCGTTCCAAAGCGACGATTCACTTTAATTCGACTGCACGCAAATGAATTGCTTTAGCGTCCGCCCTGTAATCGCCTTTGGAAATCCTGCTCGAGGCGGATCGCCGCAATCGAATGTCGAGCCGAGCTGTCGCGTCGTGGAAATTCGTCAGGGAAAACGGCGTGGCGTTACCCTCTCTGCGATCACAGCTAGCAGCGCGCGTGTGAGAGGGTGCAATCGGCCACGCGAGCGATTCGTTCGCTTAACGAATTTAATCGGCGGCTTAATATGGTCGAGCACGCTAGCCGGAAACACCGATTCCGCGGAAGAGTTTCCAATTTTCGATTGAACACTGTTGGTACAGAAGAGAGGAAGGGTGAGGCTTGACAATTTCGTTGGAAAACCCTCTCTTACTCTCTCTCCCTCGCTCCCTTTTTTTTTGGAGGGGTTGAAGCGGCCTCGTTTCGCGCTTCCCGATTGGTATTCTCTCGCCTGCAGCCCTCGCACAGCCTCTCCAGCAACTAAACCGTTAAATTAGACTTTTGTTGGAGCTCCTTTTTTGTTTGAGTTGCTGGAGTGCTGTTCGTTCTTCTCCCTTTTTTTTCGTTTTTCTGTTTTCTGGTTTTTGGTACTTTTGTGAGGTGGTTTTTGAACATTGCAGTATGCTACGAAATTCTACAGGATGTAGAACTTTCGGGTTCCTGCTGTTGGAAAAATTGGAACGACTACTTTATTGATCCGAACTATGGTTTTTGTACTGTGCTTTCTTCTCTACGAACTATGATCTGCTTTTGTATATCCAACATTTTCAAATTTACACGGTTCCAAATTCTAGAGTCCTCAAACTCCACGTCCCCAAATTCTCATATTCTCAATCTTTCTAATCCTCGAGTCTTACAAGTGTTACATCAGAAGCTGTAAGGATATCTCCCTTGCAATCAATATCTCATTAACATTTACTTTCCAGGCCGCGGGAAATTCGCAAGCGTTGCTCAGGTGTCTCCGAGAGGTGCCACTGAACGCCCTGGTGTCGGTGCCGGTGAAGGGGTTGGAGTTCGCCCCTGCGTTCGGTCCCAGCATAGACGGGGTCGTGATAGATCCAGGAGATCCCGAGGATCAGGACTTCACCCTGCAGGTCGACACGATCAATACGTTAAACAACATTCTGCTACGGAAGGACGTCGTGGCCAAGCTCTCAAGGTATTTCCGCACCCTCTTTTCACCGTTTCCACCCTCGTATTTTCTCTCGATCAACGGTTCGTTCCGTTTCGTCGGAGGAACAGCCGAGTACCACCCTTCTTTCGCTGCCAAGTTATCGATTTTTCCAGCTGTACACACTACGAGTTGAACAAGAAACGCGAGAACATTCTTTTTACGTCTTTCTACCTTTTTCTTTTTCGTTGCGTTCGCTGCACTTTACGCGCCCCTACGTAGACATTGATATCGTTTACTTACGAACCTGTCTGACAGAGATTAGACGTTGGTTTTAACTTAATGCCTTCATTTTTCTATTCCAATCGAATTGCTTTCTTATATTTTTATTAATGCAAAGGTGATTCACCATTTGGAGCATGGATACGTTCACACGAGGGATAAGGTAGTTTCTAATTATTAAATCGAAGTTGTAAGCATTTTGAGGTTCGCGCGAAACTGTAAGGAAGAATTTACTAGTAGTTATAGTATGCTTTCGCTAAACAATTTAAATATTTAATTTTCTAAATGCATCGAAAGAGGCTGTCAGGTTTCCTTGTGCATCAACGGCAGAAAGTTAGTACGTATCATCTCTCAACAACCCCTTTACTTCACCGTCAATCGCACCGCGGAACGCAATAAACGCTCGAAAGGAAGCAATTTCTCCCGCGGCGACCGCTGAAACCAGCCACGAACAAAACGAAAAGAAACGACTCGTTTCGCGAGAACGAAGATAGACCGATTGAATCAGCGAACTGTTCGCGAAACCTCTAATTCCCCGACGAATTTCGTGCACCCCCATTCGATAGCTCACGTCGAGGAACTGGCTTTACGACGCAACATTCTGCTCCCACTCTTCGCTCTTTTTGCCAGCATTCGTTCTCCGTTCCAATCATTCCTTTATTATAAAAGTATGCTATAAAATCGGTATATGTTTATTTTTATTACAGTAACATATAACCTTAGAAACCTGGAGTAGAAATATCTCTATAGAGCACAAATATCTTTACATTGTTGATTACTCGATAAAAATTATTTCACAATTGGAGTTAGGCTTATTTGAACCATGTTCGTGAACTGTAATGTTTTCAAGCAGTTCCTTTTTTTCGACTTTCATTTCCAGTTTTCACGCGCGCGTGCCCCATTTCCTTTTTTCGTTTCATCTCGACGTCCCACTGTCTTAGGGAATCTCGGAGTCTCTCTCCTTCTTTATCGCCTTCCGTGACCGTGTACTTTTCTCGCTCCACGAATCCTGTCTCTTTTTTTGTCCTTCTGTAACGTTTATTCTGGCCTGTTCCGCTTCTCACGTTCCTCCATCGTTGCGCCAGATTACGACTCTTTCTCTCCATGACAGTTTTTATGACTCTTTGTCTCTCGTCTCTTACAATTTCCTCTGTCCGTCAATTCTACATAGGCACCACAAAAGAATGAAATTAAACAACGCAAAGAGAAAAGTCCTCATTCTATTTACGATCTTTGCCCACGGTATTCCGCTACAATTTTATTATTTCCAATTAGTTCCATTTCGGCTGCAACTTTTGCATTTTTTGTCCTGCCGGAATATTTTACGCGGACAGTTCCCGGTAACGAAGCACCACGCAATGAAATCCAGATTTTTCCCCGACTTTTCCAACTACGGCCTTATCTCGGCAACCGTGGCTTTTCCCGCCAGAACTTTGTTACCTCCAACAATTTTCACCGACGTGTCCAAACTCCTCCGGGAGTCGAAAGAAATTCCCCAGTTAAATATCCCGTTTAACTCGCGAAATTTCTTCGCTGAATCAAAATGTCGATCCTACACGTGGGTGGACAATTTTCGGCTTGAAAGAAGTCGCGAAAAACCGAGGGAAGATCGGTTTACGCCCGCTGAAAACTCATTACTGGACTCTGGTTAAGGGAGGATTCCAGAGGGGTTGTTCTTTCACGACTGTGATAAATAGAACGTTTTTTCGCGAGCGTCACTCTATGGATTTCTTCGTTTCACCCTCGACTTCTCCATTTTCTACTTTGCAACCTGCTCTCACCCCCTCGCACCACTGTTTCATCCCTTCGAATACATTGTCCTTTGGTCTCCTCCCTCTTTTTTCTCTTCCTTTATCTGTTGAACTCTTTGTCCTCACCCTTGGTCCCGTTTTTCGCTCGTCATTTTTCTTTTCATTCGAAGACTCGTTTTATCATTCCCATTCGTTTGCTCTAACAATTGCACCTCGATTTTCAATTTTTAATCAATAATTCCATTAATTTCCTCTTAAAATTGTTGGCTGTTTCAATTTATTTCTGCGTTCAATTTATTGTCTTCATTATAATTATTTATTGATAATAGTTGCATGTTCAATTTACAGTAGCAATATATCTTAACAACGATAATGTCTACATAGCAAAAATAATTTCCTGCAACAACTACCTATTGCGAACTTGAATCATCCCTTATTTCAATATCTCTCCCCATATCATATTTATCAACGAATTTTTATAAAAAAGTCGTCACCTGTCCTATGATATAAAATAGACTTCGAATAGTTATTTAAAGAATTAACCATAATACCTGAAACAACTGCACGTGATTCTATAACTCTAACAAGAAGTGTAATCAAAATCGTTTGGGTACACGCTCGCTTAATTACTGTTTTTCTGTGTAGCGTAGGCATTCCGAAAACACCATTTCGCTTGCTAAGGTAATTCAACAATGGCGTCCGTGCTTGGCAATTTAACGTGGCAAGACTGAATTCGAGTATTTACGGAGCACCGTGCTGCCAAAGAAAAATGTTTTCGTTCGCGAGAAAAAGGGAGAGGAAAAACAGAGAACTCGCACACATAAAGGCAAACGTGGCCTGTGATGAACATAGAAAGTTAAACACCGTTCGGGATTTAATTTCGCGAATATCTAGCGACAGCGGCGATGCTTGAAAAAAGTCTCTTTGCGGAGAATTCGTAAGAGAAAAGAGTCTGCCTCGCGGTATAAAATCATTTCGGTGCTCACGAAAATTTGAATAGCTCTAAATTCCACTTTTTATCGTCACAGACAAAAGTGTAACGCTTCAAAAATAAATTTTTATATTCAACCACATTCAACATATTTTTCTATATATTCTTCTTACGTTGTGCAAACAACATATGAGTAACATTAATATCATAAATTATATAAACAATATAAATTGTTCAACCAAAGTTAAATTTGCATTTCTACGTTTTCACGTTATTCTGAAGACAATTGTAGGGAAACAGGATTCCATGAATTCCCCATGCCCGAATTTCCCGCAGAAAGGGTCGAACGAGTGAAAAATGCACGTCACGAGGCGGGTGGCAAGTTAAATTTTCATTTTCACGGAGACGAGCGAGACGAGACTCTCAACACCAGGATGACCGCCTTTAATTCAAAAACGCGCCACGCTCTCCACCTGAAGTCCGTGCCAGACCGGTTTGCCAACCGACTTGGATACCCTTGTTTTTCCCCCATTGAAAGCGTTAGGATACACGGAAGCACTTAACAAAATGGAATTAGAGAAGCCTTTCAAGTTTGCAAAACCTCCTGTGAATTGCGTAAAGTGTTACGAGTCTCGTGAAAAGAATTCGAAAGTGTTAATGCATCCGATGCAGCATCGAAACGTGCGAATTATTAAAATTGGCCGACTCATGTGGTAGATTTCTTTATTTTATTTGGGTAGTAATCTCGACTTCCAAAAACCTGTTGGTTAGCATGGTGTTTCCAATGATGTGCTTTGAGAGGAAGTGAATTTTAAAAAGAATGGAAGGCACCTAATCAAAACAGCGATTAAAAAATCTCAACATCGTTTCCATCAACCTTCGGTGTCCCAGAGTTTTTTCTGCGCTCTGTTCGACTCATCCTTTGTCAGGGTAACCCTTTGTTCCTTTGTCATCGCGTTTCTTTTCGATTCTCTCTCGTCCTTTGATTCGTTCCCTCCAGCATCCACGGATTCTCTTCTTCGCTGCACTTTGCAGCCCCTTTGGCCCTGTTCCCACGATAAATGAATGCTCCGCCGGGGTTTAACGCGACCAGACGCGTAACGACGATGTTTAAAGGGGAATGGAAATCGTCGTTCCGACGAGCGTTCTTTGCACAGACGTCCTTGAATGCTTCGCGAATCTCAATTCCCCAGGAACCGATGAATGCTGGATGTTAATTTGTCGCGAATAGACTGTCTGCGGTGAATGTTTGCCGAAGAATTGCGGGGAAATAGAAAGCAGAACCTCCCTTTAAGTGTACGTATGTATGCGTGTGTAATTACGTTGTGAAGTTAATGAAGGAGCGGATCGAGTGCAGCGAAGAGAACACAATATACTTTGATGAACACTCTGTGTACCTTGTTTCTGTTAAGATATTAAATCTCAAACGAGACTCGTTTCATCAACGTCGGTCCGGATTTATCCCTCTGTGATCATTACGTGTTCCAGTTTCTGTTCGCACGGGGTCGGCTACACGATAGTATCATTTACCACCACGAATTCGAGCTAAATACGATTTCAAGGACGATATCGAGCAATTTATGCGAAATTATTGCTTTGCAATTTTGTGCGTTGAAAAGTTTTATTGGAACGTTGAACGTTTTTTGTCCTGTGTTTCAGGTACGATCTGATGATTGGTGTGGTTCGATCAGAGGCGTATTTCGCTTTGACGGCAGACGATGCACAATATGGGATCGAAGCCGACAGAAGGACAAAGATTCTGAGGGAATTCGTGCGAAACACCTACACGTATCATCAGGCGGAAATTCTGGCGACGATAATTAACGAGTACACGGACTGGGAACGACCCGTGCAACATCCAGTTAACATAAAGTGAGCGTTTCTGAAATGCAAAAAATCTCATTATGCTCTGATGTCTATTTTTAATTTACATCGTCCATATTATCGATGTCATCAAAAAGTATTCGAGAATGAGATTGAATTTTATATATATGTTGAATTGCCAAATGTAAACTTGTTACGTTCAGGGACGAAACCTTGGAAGCGTTAGGGGATGCAAACACCGTGGCACCAGCTACGAGAACAGCGGATCTACACAGTCAATCGCATCAAAACTCTTACCTGTATGTGTTCGATTATCAGACGAAGTTCGGCGATTACCCTCAGGTAAATTTAACAGTACAATAAATATAAGAAGCAGAACAGCTAACCAGCGTTGCCGGTAAAAGGGTGTGAAAATAATTCGTAATGTAATCAGAGAGGCTGCCATTAACCCACATTTCGCATATTTTATTGCTAACGATGATACATTACGCTGTTTCATCGTACATTCACCGCGCACCCTCGTTCATTCAAATTTAAATCCCATTCTTCATCCCCGTACATCCGTTTCCACCCTGACGTTTCCTACCTTGGCGAAAGACGTTCTCTATTGTTGGAACGTGAACCATGAAATTAAGGAAAAATTGTCGTATATTGATGGCAGTTCGATCCTTTCAAATTTATTTCATTTTTTTGTTCCTTGAGAATGGTGGTGGAATCTGCTGTGAAATATTGTGGGTTTTTGAAATTTTTTGAAAATGTTTCGTTTGAACATCTTGAACATTGCAAATTCTGATGTTCTATTATTTGTTATATATTGCTATTTCTATAATTTGTAC
Organism: Megachile willughbiella; assembly: GCA_945859595.2. Classification (NCBI taxonomy): domain Eukaryota; kingdom Metazoa; phylum Arthropoda; class Insecta; order Hymenoptera; family Megachilidae; genus Megachile; species Megachile willughbiella. The sequence continues at coordinate 11,340,538 of OX243807.1, forward strand.
CATTTTTAATTCAGTATACTACTTCATTTAAGCAATTAAGTATTTCGACTTAACGGGTATTTAAATAAGAACTACCAACTCGTGTTTCTGTGAAAAATATACTCGTTACCGTAAATACGAAGTTCGTTTAAGGTAATTTAAATTAAAGGTACAGGGTTTAAATCAACAGTTTTTTCCTTCGTTTAATAAATCTGTTCGCCAACGGTAGACATCGTAATGCAAGAAAATAAGGAAAAATGAAGGGTATTTTTCAACTGAAATCTTTCGCTGCCTCAAGAAATAACGAAGAAAATCATAGAATTTCGTTTTAATGAAAATGTGAAAAGGTAGATGTTCTCTCGTTAAAAACATAGCCAGAGTTTCACAACTTTCGCAAATTTTCATGTAAAATTTTATCTCCATTACATTCTTTATTGTCGAATAAAATTGTCGCTTTTATTTCGCCACAGAGATGAATATATCATCTTGTAAAACTTTTTTATCATAAATAAAAACCTCCATTTCCCTCTTGATTCCAAGCACAATTTGCATACGCAAAACAACGAAAAAACGTTCTACTTTTTCGGGAAAGAAAATTCGGTATTAATTTAGCACGTTATTTCTCTCGTCGTCCAATCTTTTTTACAATATCCGAGACAAAAAATTGTTTCCTTTTTCCCGAAGCAGTCCTATCGCGGGGGTGGCTCCGTATTACCAGATGCAGGGTTGATTATTAAGAGCGACACAATTTGTTTGCCTCCTGAGGCAGGTAATTTTGTGGCCGACAGCTCGAAGCCATTTCAAAAATGAGAGCGGCAATGGGTGAGGAAAGGTAAGGTCGACGGGGGTAAGTCGTTCGAGGATTCGTGGCAATTTTCTGAAAGGGTGGCTGCGCCACTTACGCATCCAATATGCCGCGGGGCGTATGTTCTCGACGAAACTGTGACCGCGGAGCAAATTTTTCGCCCGGGAAACCCTGGGTGTCCTGGTTATTTTCCGTCTAATTACCTCGTTGCCGCGGATAAAGTGTCGCGTGGGGGGTGTACGGCGAATTTTCGACATCCCCGAGCTAATTTTTCCTCGATGTAAACTTCGGAGGTACCCTCTAACCTTTACGTTGAGGAAACAACTTTGGTACGCGCAACTTCCTAACCTCTTCGCGTCTTTTCATTCTGTGGTAACGCTGATCGCATGTTTAATAATAAAATTATCTTGGAGACTAATCCTACATTTCTAAATTATGGCGCTATATTCCTGTATGTAGATCCCAGATCCCTATATCTTTATGAAACATCTACCTTTATGAATTATTACATCTGTAAGTTCCTACATCCTAGGTTTGAACTTTGACATCCTTAAATTGTACTTCTAAATTCCCATATCTTTAGTTTACTATACCTTTAGTTTACTGTATCCAGAACCATACTGAAAAAGTTAGGTTAAAAGTGCTTAAAATTATCTTAATCATCCACGTAATGAATATGAGAACGTATATTGTGATTAAAGTGATTGAACACGCGTGGTTAAGAACGTGTTATCTTATAATAGTCGGAATTACATAAATCCCTGAGTGACGGTGTTAAGATGGTGTCCAGTTGCATTTACGCGACTAAAAGGATTACGTTCACGTCGTCGTGCACGATGACCTCGTTAAAACGACGAGCAACCGTCGGAAAGGCTGTTCATTTTTTTCCTGATTACGTTATGCCTCGTGTTATACCTCTGGTCGTTACGATAATTAAGTTTATTGTCCTCGTTATCGTTACTTTCAGCGGGTTGAATCTCGCGAAACGCACCACTCCCGTTGCAGACCTTCCGCCGGGGTGTCTTCGATGTTTTTAATCGTCCACTTTCGTGAAACCTCGTTTCTTCGTTTCCTTTTTTTTCCCTCTTTATTTTTAACGTTCTTAGAGACGAAAGTTTCGCTTTGAAAGGCGATCAAACTCTACAGCTGCATCGGGGCCTTTTAAGTTTTCAAACTTTTACCGAGGCTACACGCGATGTAAAAGATTTGCTTTGCCCGTCCAAAGTTAATTTCAGTTTGGGGGAAAAAAAGGAGAGGTAAATGGGATTTCTGCCGCTGAAAGGATTCCGCGATCGATGCATTTTTCGATCAACCGATGCATTTTGTGCAAGCTTTTTTGAAAGCATTCGAAATTTAGAAATGAGCGATTTGGCTTATCGAGTTTAAAAAAATGTCTAAAATCAATTTCATAATTTATAGAAATCGTTTGTTAATTTGTAATTGTCCTCCGTTTTTTGTTATCACTGAAATTCGTAATAATTATCGGAACACGGAATCGTTAATGTATTCAGGCAACGTATTTAATCCTGCTTATCGGTTTCAAAATTGATCAGCGCATCGTTACTAAATAATCTGTGAAACGAGCGTGGCGTCCGTTCCTTTTTTCCTGCAATTTTAATCCGTTACGATAATACAGGAAATCACGAATTATAGATGCAAATTGTTCGTCGAGCTGCGACCGGCAATATTCATCAGGAGGATTTCCGTTTATTAATTATTCGTTTTGGGAATTCATTGACGCGTCCGATACGTAAGCGTTAAAAAAAAAGAGAAATCGACCATTATCGAACCTTCAGCTTCTTGCTTTCCCGCGAATCCTTTAATCTGTAGAAATAATTCTTCGGAGTACACTTCCGACGAAATCAAACACCAGAAGATTTCTCGATAGCAAAACGCTCGCAACGAGAATGGCCGGTAACTTCTCGAGAAGTTTAAATTCAGCCCCTCCCTCGATCGTCGCTGATCTTCCGTCCCTCTCTATCTCCCCACTTCCTGTTTCCTGTTTTCCTTTTAAACTCCTTAATCTTGAAAAATAATCCCCGCGCTGCGGAGAAACTAAAGCGATAAAAATCTTGCCGTAACAAAATGTTTCCAAACCGGGAAATCTCGAAACTTTCGAACAAGTCAAATCTCGCTCTCTCCTCCAGCGCGACTAAGATCTCAACTTTCTGTTTCGTCCTACGGCTCTTTTTTTTTAAACATTCATCACCGAGCTACAACGTTTAGAATCGTCCTTTCAAAGGGACGAAGAATAACGAGCTTTCTCAACAGCTACATTTTCACGCGCGCACGTATCGATTTTCCAAAGCTTTTCGTTTGTTCCTTTCTCTTTTTTTACAGGTAACATCGAGCGCAATCGTTCGCGTTTTACACGCGCGAATCTCAGAACTTTTCGACGCGTTTCCTTTCAATTACCAAACTCCTGTGTACTGGGGCAATCGGCGGACCAAAATTGAATCTAAATTCCGTTCTCACGCTGTCTTTGCAACTTGCTTTGACGATGACACGCACACACGTTTCTTTTTGTTTTTAATACTTCACTAACTGGGATTTGGAATTGCTACTTCCTGTATCGCCACGCTTTGTACCGTCACGCGCTGTAACTTCACGCGTAGTATTGTCACGCGTTGTATCTCCACGCGTCCTATCATCACGCCCTCTATTGTCATGCGTCCCACCGTCACGTGTTGTATCTCCACGCGCCCTACCATCACGCAATGTATCTCCACGCGTTGTATCTTCACACGTAGTATTGTCACGCGTTGTATCTCCACGCGTCCTACCATCACGCCCTCTATTGCCACGCGCCCCACCGTCACGTGTCGTATCTCCACGCGCCCTACCATCACGCAATGTATCTTCACGCGTTGTATCTCCACGCATCCTACCATCACGCCCTCTATTGTCCTACGTCCCATCGTCGCGCCATTTCCCCCATAACCTTCAGAGTGTACTATCGCACAATTTCCCGCGAAAATAATAATCGTTAACGACGCAGATAAACCAACATCCGCGGCGAACCGAGACGGAAACGCCGAGTTCTAACGTGACACATAACCGATCACGTTACTCGTTGCATCCCTCCAGCAAACTCCTAGTAATTTTACAATTTCCCCTAGCGCATCCGCTTCCTGCGCGAGAAGCGACGCGACCAAGATTTACCGCGTGATGTACACTCGTGTACCACCAGGGGTGGCAATAATCGTTCCCGGAAATTCATCTCCCCAGTTTGAAACTGTTCCTCTTTTGGGGATGGGGTGTGTAGTTTCAGACGTCAGATACGTAAGGGGCGTGTCAACGGTGTCAGCGTCTCGGAAGAGGTTGAATTATTACACGGAAAACTTTCTTGGAATTCTTGAAGACATAAAGAAGCAGAGAGAACGCGTCAATTTGACAATTTTTGTCATTGTTTTGACGTTGGAATGTTTTAGACCGTTCCGCGAATTTGTGAGGTTTCAGACATTACATTTTTGAGAGAAGTTAACTTACGGGCAAACGTTTTGCAAGTTGTAACGCGATAACGTGGTATAATAATGCAGTATTAAAATGATAATGAAGTAACAATAGAGTGTGATGTAATAACATTACGTACAGTATAATGACATAGCTGCATGATGAAATAATTAAATACATTATGAAAATATATGAATTCGGATAAAGAGAGATATAGAAGTTTAAGGGTATTAAATTGTGTTTGTAATTACCTACGCATATTTTATCACCGGTCTTTTATCACCGAACTGTTCAATGTATTAATTACGTTGAATCGATTATAAATTATTCCCAAGAGAAGAAAATGTGTTATAATTAAATTGTAACAGAATCGTGGAATCTTGCAAACAGCAAAGTTTAGAATCGAAAGTTGTCGATTAACGTAGTTGATATAAACTCTTTCAGCGTAGATTATCCGCTTTTATATGAGGGTGTTAATGCTCTTCTCTATGGTTATTGCTCGAACGCTCGAGGCGGCGTTCAATCGATGATCTAAATTTAAATTTAAACACGCTCCCGCTCGCCTTTGATGTTCCCTCACTCTCGTAACACGATCATCTTGCACGTTTTTTCACCGTTTTTCTTGTTCTTCTGCCCTTTTGTCGAGCGCCAAAAAATTCCTTTCGTTTTAACGACGGCTGATTGTTTGGATAAAAATAACTTTCAAAGCGGTCGCCTTTTCTCTCTCGAATCCTCTCATTATCGAGATCAATTACCGAGGGCTGAAATTTCGTCAGAGGTTTCAGATTTACTGCATCTGCCTCGGATATTATTTCTCTCGACTGAATAAAATATCGAATTATATGACACCTCTCTATTCTAGGCTTTAAAGAACTGCATTCATTGAAATACAAAAATAAAACGACAAATGATATCTCAAATACCGATAAAATTACTCAATCAATTTAAACTACTACATTGATTCAATTAAAAAAGTTCTTAATGTTAGTTAAAATAAGAGAAAATGGAATTGTAAGTAGTTAAGGTCAACGATTAGCACTTCTGACCACTTGTTTCAATTACCTGCACATCTATAAAATAATTGACAAAAAAGATTATGTTAAACTGTGAAATTAAATGATCCTTCATTCTCGTTACAATGTGTCTGACTACATTTCCACTGTGGCAGCTCATGTTTGAAATAATTATCCACGACAATTTACCTTCATTATTTATGAGTTTATAATTTGCAATGAAACGAAGATTACCTTGTTGTGCTGCTAATTTAAACAATTGCGTTAAATTTAATTGCTAATGCAATGTGTCTGACTATACACGTTCGTTTTCACTGTAACAATATACCTTTATTCTCTACCCAGCAGCGCGAAATACACGTGAAACCTGTGTAATGATTTAATTAAAAATTACGTATTCAATTTTTCGTGCAATAAACTTTCTCAAGGTCGGACGGGATAAATTGAAAAGTGATGCTAAAATATGTTATTATTTTAACAATACTATTATGAATACATAATGTTTCAAAAGTATTCTATAAGAATTCCATCCCCTTCGTGAATTTGTGTAGTATAAAAGGAAGGGATGACAATGTTTGCAAACATCTATTTTGATTTGGGGTTGCTATAACCAGCATAGAGTTTTAAGAATAGTAAAATCGATATGTATGTCCTCCGGACACGTCGATATCCTCGATGATCGAGGCGTCCTCGCCATTACAGATGTCTCTTCCGGAGTAGCAGCTGTTAGAGCGAACTCTGTTCAACTTTCGTGAGCAGTTTGGCCAACTTTCATCCCCTGGCGCGGCTTAAGATCGATCAGCGTGCAGTTTCGAAGCAGGTGTACACACGATCCTCGCGTACATCGCAATCCGCGAGGACAGGTCTCATCGTGTTCCACATTTCCATGACAACCCACTGTTCTTTTACATCGCTTTCGAATTCCCTTAAAAACGATTTGAAGCCTCGTTCGACAATCAAGCTTCATCTGGACACCTTCGCTTATCTTTGCAAATAAACATCATTGTATGTTGTAGTTACAGTGTCCTACCAATGTGTATCCTATTGATCCCTACACTAATTTATCACACATAAATTTTGTTGTAATAAAATATTTGTTGAAATGTAAAAAAAAAGTAGAGATCTTTATACGAGCCTATAAGAAACGTTTGCTAGGAAGTCAACCAATTGCTTCAGGTACAAACAGTTGTTTCTTTCCAGATGGTTGATTTTCCCCGCGGAAAGGTTTTATGTTATTAAATAATCTTACGTACCCTTTCTTCGCCGGCTTTCACGGACCGGTTGCTTAATTATATTTCACGAAACAGGCGGGGTTCTTCTATTTACCCCGCAGCTTTCATCCACGCTCGCCACTCTGTATTTCTTCGTCCGTTTTAATTACGAATCGCCATTGTTTACCGCGGCCCGAGCTTTACCAGATTAAATTTATTCTTCGGCTCACCTGACCCACTACAGACTATTTGCTTGCCGCCAGCTAACATTGTACTCTTCGTCCGTGAAGATTCGATTCTCAATCTTTTATGAAGTTGTTTCTAGCCCTTCACGGATACTGCCTCTTGTTAGCTCTCGGCTTTAAATCGATACCCGTCCGCTACGATTCGTTGCACGCTCAAATAAGAACTGAAATTGAATCTTCAGTGTGATCCAAGAGTTTGCGGATGTTAAAGATAATACGTGTTTTCGTCGTGTTATATTTTATGCTGTTCCGAAAAGTATTTTTGACGTTATGATTTGGGGATTTGTTAATTCGAGAATTTGATTACCAAACATTCATCAAAGAGTAAATACCGCAGTCAATTATTTAAAAATGGATCGCACTTTGCAGAAGCCAGGCTGCATCCACGGAGAGGATCTGCCATATTTTTTTGGAGCACCCTTAGTAGGAGGTTTATCTCACTGGCCGAAAAATTACACCAGAGCGGAAATAGCACTGTCCGAGAGCGTGATTCTCTACTTAACGAACTTCGCACGCACCGGGTGAGTCATTGAACAGCAATTTTATCGGTGGATATTGGAAACTACGGTCCGATAAGAAACTAACGATTATCCATGGTGTCTCGACAGGAATCCAAACGAGGGTACACCGGATGTCGGTCCTCTCAGACCCGAGAGGACGAAGTCGAAGAACATCGAATGGATCGCTTACGAGGCGGTGCACAAGAAATACCTAAGTATAGGTGAGTCCTTAGAAAATAGTTTCTAGACTGAAGTTGAAAAGAGCTCTTCGATCTACTAGAAAACGTATTTTCTCCAAGTTCTACAAATAGAAAGAGAAATGTTAAAAGAATAATTACTTTTTATAACGTGTAGACGATGTTTACGCAAACATATTTGTATCAAAATTAAATCATTTCTTGTTATAAGATTCAAGACTCACCTAAGGTTTTAAAAAACCTTCACTTAATTTTCCTCTCCAGCTCTTAGGGTGCCTTCGAATTTATGATGATTTGATTCAAGAAGAAAATTTTCCACATTACATAAAGTCATATGATTTTGCAACGTTCTTAGGATAAAAGCTTTTCGTAGGAAAATCAATTTAGTGTGATGAAGACGTGTCACCCTTCAAAATAGCGTCTGATATTCCATTTTCTTTCAAACAATTCCATTACAGTGCTGACAATTTCCTCCATCTTATTTTCAATATTTTGTGCTGATTTAACTCGTGACATTCTGTATACATTTATAATTATGCATAAATACATAAAGCTGCAGTTTAGTAATAAGCAACGACTTTCGCAAAGTTTCTTGATAGTGTTAGATCTGAAATATTCTGTTAGGTGTAAAGGTCTGAGCTAATAAAGTTAAGCAGTAAACTTCGAGCTTACCAGCGTAAGTCTTTAAAAGCTCCGCTTAATGAAAGATATTGATTTTTACCCTTCAAACGCAAAGCTTCGGAAGTGGTTATACTCATAATTTATGTACCAAACACGTTGCTACATTCGCCTTATGTAAACTCGGGCTGCTATCATACTTAATCAACTTCTACCGCTGGTGGTATTCCATATTTCGATTCCCATGACGCTCTTCTACCATCTGCAGTTTCAAACTCGTTCCATTTCAGAAATGTACGATACGTCTGCTCAAAATGGGAACTGCGCCCTTTATAATCATGTAGCTATTCAATGCGTAGCAATTTAACACGTGGTGATTCGACGAGTAACGATTAGAAGGTGTGGCTACGTGGCGCGTGAAATTGCAATACATACCGCGCAGAATTTTGTAATGGGCGGAATATCGCGTGGAATTTTCTACCTGGAATTATATCTCGTGGATTTGCAACGAATGGAATTTTATAAACGATGGAATTATAAGACGCGAAATTGCATCGCACGAAATTTTGTAATTGGTAAAAATTGTACAGAATTTTATAATGGGCAGAATTACGTCACGTAGATGAATTTTATAACCGAGATTATAAGACAAAATTATAACGCGTCCTCTAAACCGGGAAATTATAACGCGTGGACTTATAAACCGTGAAATTACGAAGCATGGTATTAAGAAACATGGCGAAAGAACAATCCTTAATAAGAAGTGCAATAACTTAAAGGCTAATAATGAGATTAAAGTAAATTCTGTACATTCGAAATAATCGGAAAAAATGCGATTTCCTCCGGCAACGTTTCTCGTTCGCCGGAAGATCTTGCGAGGGTCTGAACCGGAAGCAGGAATCATGATTTAATCCGATTACCGTCTAAAGTGTGTATAATGAACTGAGTCTCAGGTATACGGGCACGCACTTCGTATATGTGTAACTAAGAGGATCAGCCATGATTTATTTGCATAATTCTCGTTCTCGACGAGGAACGAGAATGGCAGTCCGTCACTAACAAGCCCCTAGTAACCGAGAAGTTCACTTTCGCGCACTGAATTTCATGCTGCTCTTCAAATTGCATCCATAACTTTGAAATGAAAAGGCGACGATCTAGCGTCACCTGTGTCCCCGTGGATTTCTCGTAATCTTTCGACAATCTGAACCCTTCCTCTTCGTCGAACCCCTATTTCCGCTCCCGGAGCCCCAGGGAAAAGATCGATTGAAAACGTTCAGCGAGTTATTACCCTTTAAAATTGAAAGCACGTAATCGTAAATTTCACGAGGTACGAGACATTTTTATAATTTTTATTAATTATCCTAGTTTAGATTGCATATCTGGACGTGGTTAATTTGTCTATGTACTACGACTTTCTTACAAACTTACACGACATCGATTTCCAAAATGAAATCTGATCCTGAAATAATAGAATCTGTCGTAACATGGTGACAAGCAGCGAACAATATCGTCGCAGTTAGGGTTGCAGGTTTTCGCGAGCGTCGTTCGCCATCTGCATCGAAATCGCGTGTGTCGCGTTAGCAAGAACAAGCGAGAAAGAAAAGTCTGGCAGGAGAATCAGCAAGCCGAGAGAGGGATAGCGTCGGTTGCAGGGAAGTTGGCTGATGCTCGAGCTCAGTGCGGCTCAAACTATGCCACGGTGTGACCGCAAGTAGAAAAGTCGACGCAAAGCCAGACCGGAAGTGGGGTAACCGGTGCCTTCTCTAAGCTTGTCTGCTCCCGTGGCGTACAGAGTCGACAGTTTCGAACTTTGAGGCGCACTGGCTAACGAAGCTGCCTTCTGTACGAGATTACCACGCGACAATAATTAATTACCCCGCTGTTAATATGAAAGGGCTCCGCTGGCAAAGCGGCTTTTCGAGGTTACCCTGCGACTAGGTTGACCCGGTACGATTTGCTGGCACGATTCCCACGAAGAAAAGAGACGTTTCTTCTCATTTTCCTGCCTCTGCCTTCTTTCGCGAAATCCAATTGAGACTCTTCCATTCCTGCTTACAGAGCTCAAGTCGAAGCTGAAGAACCACTATAGGGCGCACAGGCTCTCCTTTTGGCTCAACCTGGTGCCTGACCTCCACAAACCTGGATCCGACGATGTTCCCAGGTCACATCATCTTCTTGACACTGAACAGGTAAATCTATTTTCGTAGCTCCAAATTATCCGTATATTTCATAAATAGTTTCTCGTATTTTGATGAGACCACTAAGCAAGATTATACGTTCGGGATAATTCTGTTGATATTTGCTGGAGAAGACATGTTTATGAAGTTCCAACATAGTTCTGACGTTGCAGCTATCCCGTCAAGGATCCGAAGACTGACAGAACTAACTCTTCGTCTTCAGGTCCTTTATGTAACCTACATTGCTGACGAATCTCGTCTCTACAAAGACCTTCTCTCAGCGATTAACCGACATTCTGTACATTCGTAGCGCACAGTAACATCTTCTCCAAAGAGTGCCAACTAAGCATAATTTGTAAATTTTTAAATTTTCAATTTTATTCGTCTGCAGTTGGCCTACCTTTGTCTATATTTGACAAACTCCAAAAGCGTGAATGGCCTTAACTTCGAGCTAACTCCTCCGCATTGCAGGTGCCGCCCAGGTTCATCCAGAGGATACCAACCACAACCCGGATGACCACAGCAGAGGTAACGCTGACGGAGCGTCCTCAGAACGCGACGACCGCGATACCAAGCGAGTTGGCCTTCGAAGACTCCACTGCCCAACCCGAAGACGGCTTCGCGGCTTACTCGACGGCCCTCAGCGTGACGATAGCGATAGGCTGCAGTCTTCTGATCCTGAACGTGTTGATATTCGCCGGAGTGTACTACCAGCGCGACAAGAGTAATCAGCACAACTGTTCGAAGAAGCGGCAGGAAAACGGGCAAATGCCCAACAACATCTGCGGCGACCTGGACACGAAGACCGCCGAGAGGCACCACATTCAGCACATTCCGCCACCGGAGTTTGCTGATCTGCAGAACAACAGCTGTCACGTGCCCATGCCACCGCCCCCGCCGAAGAACACGAAGCCTGGGAAGCCCGGGCAGAACCTGATCATGAGTCCCAACCAGCTTCAGCAGGAGAGCATGGCGATGACCGGCACAGGGACGCTGAAGAAGGGACATAATCATCAGCAGCAGGTGATGGACGAGCTGAGGGTCTGACTCCACGAGTACCTCGCAGTTGACGCCGGGTCATCGTGGGCCATCGGTGATCTCGGTGAAAAACTGGTCAAGGTGCTGCGAAGTGCATCGTTTTGATCGTGTACGCGAGGTTGACCTTGAGCGAACCTTTGTCGTGAACTTCTTGGCAGCTGTGGAACTAATCGTCGGAGAGGGTACTTATTTTGTAGCCGGATCATTGGATATCGAAATTTATCCCGGAGGAATTGGATGCTTCGAAATTAGCGGAACTCTCGTCGAGGCTGATGGTTTTTCTTTCGGTTCTAAGATCGTCGTTGAAATTGATGTTGTATTTAATGTAATCATTCGTTGAATTTGTATCGCGAGTGTGCTGTCAACGAGACACGGAGCCAATGTGTTCATTCACGACAAGGACGAAATCGATCGCGTTCTTGACGATTCTTGACGATCGGCGTGAGAGATCCTTGAAAGTCATCAAGAACGTTCGTTGGAATTCAAACATGATAGGAATCCCTTCGCGAAGCCGAACTCACTCGTACGAAGTGAAAGTGCCGCCTAATTTGTCAGACGTTATCGTTTTCTACTCACCGCCAGATACAGAATGCATACTTGCGACCAACTGCCGACAAATCGCGTAACCTTCGTGTTGTAGCCAGGTTTATGTAGAACCTTCGGTTCTCGAGATAACGCAGAATATATTTTCCAACGATCGCCTAATCGATTTGCCAAACGTCGTTTTTCCAGAAGAGCGTAAGTCAAACACTCGAGACTGCACCTTTTGTAGTACCCTTTGTGGTCCAATGAACATTCTTTTCTGTTTATGTTCGTTACAGAATTAAATACACACTATTTAACACGTTGGATTTATGTAATAAGAGTACTGTTGTAATAGAGACGGTACTGAGAACGGTAGGCTTCTTTGGAGAAAATGGCGATATAGGGAAAGTGGAACTGTTATTTGCTGAAACGCGAGTTTGAAAAGTTGGAAATTTGAGGATTTGAAAATTTAGGAATCTGAAAAAATTTAATAATTAAAAAACGAAACAATGTGAAAATTTAATAATCTTGATAACCTCAACGCTATCCAACGTGTTAAATATAAAAAACAAAGAACTAGAATCACATTCTGATAATCATTGCGTTCATAGGATAAATCTACATATGGACTCAGATCAATTACAAAAAGCACTCTTTGGACAAAGAGTGTGATTGGTCCCGTTTCCAATAAAACAACCCCTATTCAATTTCCATCAAGCGATTCACAAAAGCGTTCTATTTTCAACAAATCTCTCCATGTACATTTGTTCAAGCGTTGACGGTTCTTTCAGAGAAAAATGCTCAATAAATAAAATAAAAAACAGAGACGAACGAAGAAGCAAATAAGAGAAAGTTCATCGACAAAATTGTATAATTGAGAACTCGAATCGAATGACACCGGGTACAGTTTTTTAAACCCACGAGAAAACGAAGAGATTGTAGCAGATGAAACAGGGAGATCAGTTTGCGATTTATCATTAAAAAAATAAACAACATATACTGCCAAACGAATGGAACGGTCACTTTTAGCTGACTACGTGAAATCAATACGAAGCAGCGTAGCTACTTCGACAGCGAGAATCGATTAATCGATTGCGTGTATAGGTTGTGGTTCAAAAGAGTGGATGAAGAAAAAACGAATGAATCGTTTTTAGAAAGGTTTCTTTTTTTCTAAGAGTGAAATGTTGGACGAGCGAGAGAGAGATTGAATGAGAGAGAAAGAGAGAGAGGGAGCAATGGACTCTTGACTGAAGAATGAGTTTAGACTGTAAATAATGAATAATTTAAAACTTAGTGGTTCGTCGAGTCGCTGATATTGAAAGGAGAAGCAAGGGAGAATGGAAAATCCGATTGTAACTGCACTTGTCGAGTAACGTGGTGGTGTGACAGCGTAGAAGCACTGGACGTAATTTTAAATTTGTATATAATTGACATTACAATAAACCATGTAAACAATTACTATCAACCACAGCGTTACGAACTCTTAGCAGAGAAATTTTCATCCCCCATTCATCGTCCCCTACTTCTTGGTATCTTCAAAAATTTATTTATAAAACTACATTTCTGGATCTTAATAAATTTATTATCTTTTCAGTTAGTAAATTTCTAAATGTTTCCTAACTTACAAACCTTCAGAACTTTCGTACTTTCGGAGTTCTGAAAATCTCTAAATGTTACGTAAGTAGATTTCCTTGTCTTGGAAACTTTAAAGAATTTCCTGACTTTTCAGCTTGATAGTAGAATCAAAATCCTTGTGCATATTTAAAATGTTCTTTCAGTTTTTCGACGAAATTTCTGTGTCAGGAATTAGCAAGTTAAATTATAGTTTGATTGTAGTTTCTTAAAATACTCTTCTTGTTCGCCTCTCGATATGAAAGCTGCCTCTAAAAATTCAGAACGCTATTCTTGTCTCGCGATATAATTAAGTTTGAGGATACTTTATCCGCTAGAAGAGATAAGAATTTTATGAAAATCGTAATTGGATGAAAGACGGTATACGCAGATAGTTCGTCGAAGAACCATGAGGAAAATGCAAAAATAGCGGCAATAACTCGTTTCGTCTTTATAGATCATGCACTTTTTGAATCATCCATAAAGGATATAAAAGAAATTAGCAAGATTCAAGATATCTCGGTTTAAAATAAAAATCTCTCCGAATCGACAAGAATAAACACACATATTCCTCTTCAGTTATCAACCACGAGCGTGGCTATCAATATTCAACAATAAATTAATTAATCAGACTCCGAGATCAATATTTCATTCGTTGTTTACTATTACCGGATCAGACGTATCAGGTCATGAGGTGTGTATTGATTAATCACGTGGTACAATGATATTATTTCAAGTGTCAAGAAAAGAAGAGAAAGATTCCAGAAAAACGTAGGAACTGTACAACTGAAAGAAATGTAGAAATAGTACATGGTTAAGAAAATAACAGTTCAGTAGTATAGGTCGGTCAGACAACAGAATACAGTAGAATAGTTTATGGTCAGACTAATACCGTATGTCGGTAAGTGATCAGATAAGTAGCGTAGGTTAGTAGATGATCAGACTAGTAAGCATTCATTTGCAAATGATCAGATAAGTAGTGTAATCGGGCCAGTAAATGTCAGTCGATTATCAGACAAGTAGAGAACGTTTATAGACTAATCGGTAAATAATCAGATCAGCAGATAAAGGCATACTTACTGGGACCAATAGGTTAGCTCTTGGTTAGACGCAGTCAGTAGAATACACCCACCAGGATAGTAGAATACCTCCAGAGGTATTCAAACTAGTATAGCTTACTTTTGAACAGACAGTAGAGCAGGACAGTATGTGGTCAGACATGTTTAATTTTGATTCAGAATCCCCTAGGTTCTCCCCAAGCTCTTCCTAATTCTCTAAATTCTTCCTAAAGGAAGCTTACGTCGTAACTAAATGTAAAAAGGAAGGGAATGGGCTATGGTTTTTAAATAAGTAAAGTCAGAGATGTTTGTTTTCAATTATATTTCTGCAAGATCTCGTTTGATCACGTTAAACAAAAGCGTACATTAGTTCCTATTTTATTATAATGTATCGGAAACTTAAAGCCTTGGTACTTAACCCTTCGAGAGGTGAATTCCTTGGTCGAATCGAAATACGAGAAATCGAGACACGGCTACGGAAAACGATACGAATCATTGTATAAAAAGTGAGAAAATGAACACGCAAGAAAGTACATACCGTAAAAGCTTGCCTTTCCAATGTATATATTAAAAGCTACGTAACAAGTTGTGAAATTGAGCTAGGCTACGAGATAAGAATCGAGGAATCTCCACGAGTCGAAGGGTCAACGTTACAATCAATAAATATCGCACCCTACTGCTACGTTAAGTTTGACAATTGAATTGCAAAGAGACGATACAGCGAATACCTCTATTTAACTAAGAAACATCGGCTACGATAAATTTAGCCACGGAACGCGGCTGCCTTGCAAATTACATTCACAAGAGTCCTTTGAAATGCTACAAATCATCGGTCGCTACACGACTATCGAATCTCCGCTAACCCTTTCGCCACGAAGAGCTTGCTTCCCGAACCGACTGAACAAAATTATTGCTCTTTTCTTAATATATTAACTTATCGACACCATTAAATATTCTCCTACAAACATAATTAATACGTTACATTGTCAAATGAACATTACAGGTTTCTGAAATTACACTAAAGGAGCGTTTAGATAAGTACTCAAGTTACTAGGAAAGTAGCGAGACAAGTGACCACACAAAATGTCGCACTTCTGTCTGACTACCTGCCTACTTACTTGCCTCACTACTTCATTAGCTACTTGTATACTCCTAAATGCACCCTAAATGTATAATACAAGCTTATCGCTAAAACTTCTGTGTCCAATATCAATAGGAAAAAATTACTATACCTACTGTACCTAACTGGGAATGTTTAATCATAAAAAAAATTTGATCTACCCTACCGTGACGAAAGGGTGAAACTTGAAACCGAAACACTGTCAATCCCACCGCGCCCCCGAAAAGCAAGCACCGTGGATCACCGAACGATCATCGCATCGATCGTCCCGACTAGATCAGCGTATTTCAATTTATCCTATCTTCGCCAGCACGGAGAAGACACCGCTCGCATCTTGTAAGATGAAAGATGATTCTCATTTAGGCGTGAGCTTTGCAATTCGATGCGGAGAAATGATGAAATATCGCGAATCACGAATGCGTTGAAGAAAAATGCGAATAAGTGTCTTCTTCGCTCGCGAGGTCGAAAAGAAAATATACGCTTCGTGTACGCGATCAAAATTTGTGATTCACATTGTTCTCGAGGCTTTAAACGTAACGGGAGGACTTTAAAACATTCAGCGATACGAGGCCATTTCATTCGAAAGCTTTGAGTGCTTTTTGGAGTCTACGTGGAACTCTGCAGAGCTCTCCAAAATGTGGGACTCATGGGATTTTGGAAGTTTTGGAACTTTGGGAAATTGGAATCCTGGGAACTTGGAATTTTGGGAATTTGAAACTTTTCCTACCTCTTCCCCCACTCTTCCTGATGTTCTCTGACATCAGTTCACACCCCCAAAGCGCTTTACCCATCACAATATCAATTACACAACTTAGAGAACCTGCATAGACTCGTATCAGTGAAGCTTCAAAGTCCCCAAGCGCAGCGCACGATACATAATGGCGCGAATCGACGCTACACGACACGTTATACGAAAGGGGTTGCGCTAGAGAGACAGTTGAACGTTGAGAAAATGGTGCTAGGGCACGTAGAGCTCGCATTAAGCACGGCGGATTAATGAGTTACAACGCACGACTCAACTTCTGTTCCGTTTTCCCGAGGAATAAGAAGCCTTATCACATCAAATTTACAACGACGACACCGGAGAAACCTGCGCCCGTCTCGCAACACGTCGACGAGCGAAGCTTTCTCGTTCTCGCGTTCTCTCCTTCGCACGCGTCTACGGATTTTCTTGTTTTATCTTTTCTCTAAGTTCTAACATAGCAGGTGCAAAATTGGCCCGCTTCTCTCGTGGCACTCTTCTCACCCCCGTTTGCACAACTCGACCGCTCAAACCCTGCTCTCTCGATTTCGTCGCATTTTCAAAAAGACGTTCGCTCGCAGTACGTTCTTATGGGCCGCTAAAGTTTCTTTGATTCGTTCGTTGGATAGTTTTAAATTAGCACTCAGTCGGTCGACCCGTCCACGCACTCCTTCGCTACTGTTTCTCGAATTTCGTAGAAAGAAGACGCGTCCGACTTCCGCCTAAAGTAACGAACAATTTCCCTTTCGATAAACGCTTACAAAAGTTCGTGACCGCAAAAAATGAAATTCGCTACGAATTACAAGAAACGATTGAGCATAGTTCCGTTTTGAAAGTAATCTGGGGTCACTTTTGCTCTCCTAAGCGCGTCTCCTTTCTCGACTTCGGCACGTATCGAGTCGGTCGCTTATTTTTAATCAAGAGATATCGAAAAACGTCTATAAATATCGTTTAATTACGAGTACAATATCATACATCCGTCAAACGATTTCGCCGTCGAACAGATTCGTCGATAAAACTCGTTCTACGCGAATTACAATATTACGTGGTTCGCAACTGATCAGAAATAGGTCGTTCGATCGTGTTCCTCGACTACCGGTGGGCTACTAAACACGTTTTTTTACTTTCAGTCGTTTCACGTTTACTCCTAGGTTCTCGTGTGTTCCTAAAGTATCTCGTCTAAAGCATTTCTCGGTGTCTTGTGCGTGTTGGATAGAGATCTTCGCGATCAAACGAACGATGATAGGATGAGGCGAGACTGGTCTATCCGGCAACATCGATCTTCATCGAATCGAATGAAAACCGATGTCACCATCGCGATATCGGTATGAGAATTATGTTTGAAAGGTTCGCCACATCGGAAATGGTGATATGTCAGAAAAAGCTGTTGCGTATTGCTTCAATTGCTCAAGAACACGGGTACAAAGATGTCCTGAAGGAAAGGCCACCCTATCATCGTGACAGAAAGTTTGACATTAATGCATGAACAACGCTCATTAATTTTAGAACAAGGATTTCCGGTTCACACAGTGAATGACAGAAGAATCGGTAGCTCTCGTTGAAAAGAGTATTTCTCGGCAGATACAAGAACGTAACTATACGCACTATATAAAACGCACGAAGCTGTTCGTTATCGTTATATAACAATGATTAACATGAAAACGCAGCAACGTATCACACGCTACAATAAAGACGACGTTAAAACGAGACTGGATTCAGGGGCAGAAGTAGTCGGTGAGAAACGGTGTCGATGAGACGTGTGTGTTGTTGTTCGTGTCCTCCATCTTGCGAGTAACTTATTTGGGCCACGATGTAGACATCGGAAGAAGCCAGCATCCCGTTAATAGTACTTGTGATGAATTTCTTTTTTTCTTTTTGTTTCTTTCTTTCTTTTTGGTTCGTATCTGAGAATGTCTCAAGAAGTTTAGCATTAATTAGCTGCACACTGATTATTAACCACCTTCCTAGCAGATGCAGCCGCTCTCTCCCTCCGACTCGGAGCCGTTCTGCATCGGTGATTGATTCTGCAAATCGACAGCTGCTTTCGTGTGTTAAGGCGTTATCACAGTAACCATTTTGATTGGGCTTCAAGGATTCGCGGGTTTACAGTTACCGTCCCATAAACACCTGCTAGCTAAATACGCGTTAAAATCTATCTTTTGCTCTTGAAATTTAGAAACTTGTGAATTTAAATATCGATATATATTGGTCGTCTAAGATGCAACGCGTAGCTACACAACACGCGACAATGCAATGAACAGTAATGTAACGTGTGGCTATATAGAACCCCGATTGCAGGTATTTATCAAACGGTTACTGTACATCTTCCAATAAAATCGCTAACGTTCCCACTAATCAGACTTCGTTCAAACATTCGTTGCATCGAACAATTTGTGTGGACTTCTGGACTTATCCGCGTAATATCAATAAAAGATTCATTAACGTTACAATGTAAAAAGAATGTATTAGGCCTTAAAATTGTAGTATATAAAGTCGAATTATTTAAGCAGCATAAAAAAAACTCACAACTACTCCTTAAATGTAATTAATCTTTAATTTAGTCCCATTACGTTTGAGTAGAAAATAAGTACGATTTCAATTATTATTCTTTATTCTTTTTTGGCTTTTTCAAAGCTAGAATAGCTGTGTAATTAAAAAAGCGTATAAAATTTAAACGGTTCAAAAAACGGGACGGACCGTTCGCTCGTGTTTAATTGTAAGTGAAATTTTTTACAGCCACGAAGCACCTTAATTAAAATTATACAACGAGTGCTGTCTGTCACATTCATACAATATGATACAGAGTATTTGTATACGTATAAATCTTAATTAAAACATATTACACGGACGAAATGAAATCTTGAAAACATTCATGAAACTAGGAAACGCGTGTAACAAGGAGAAATGGCAAGAAAAAAAAATTATGGTTTTCACAAAAAAATCAATATATAAAAAAAAATTAAAAAATGCTATTTAAGATTTTTTATATAAATTAAAATATTACAATAATTATTAACAAAAATGTCATAATATTAGGTATAATAGCATTCTGTCTATCCACATCCCAAAATTTTAAGTTAATATATACAGATCAAATTTTTTAAGTATATCTTTTTTCCATTTTGCTGACTACTTGCTCTATCTATATGTTTTCTTTTTGTCTTTACGAATGAAAAAGTCACTTCGAAATGTATAAATAATACTTCCACAGGAAATGCAATGTGTTAATTTATGCAACGGTTGTTCCGAATTGCGGAAAACCTTGATGCCATGAGCAATATATGTTCTTAAAGTAATCAGTTTTGTAAATTAGACAATGTTAGCTGCTGATTTTGCATTGTTGTGATTCTGTTTCTCTCTTTTCCTATGTTATTAGCACGCACGCAGGTACATTTCGTACAAGTTCTCTTCTTTAATGTACCGATTCGAATTTAAATTTAATAAACGTACAAAATTCTTATTGCTCGTATTTACGATCAGTTCGAATGAATAAAGAATTATAGCTGACTAATATTTTGACTGCATTTACGCAATACGTAATTTCACGTATTTCCGTAATCTGACGGTTTATTTCGTCGCAACTTATATATATACGTGACTATAAATATATATAAGTGCACCATATCATGCAGTTGCAGCACTGATCATGCATAGGACTAGTATCTCGGTCGATGTTTCTTTTCTTTAGAATGCAAAACACAGAAAGTCTCATTACTTGTAATAAGTACACGCGATAAATAAAATGTTTCTTATGAAAATGTTTATTTTACAGTCAAAAAAAGAGGATCATAGCACTATCTAGAATGACAATCCATTAGCCATTGACATATTAAAAAGCAAGCAGCTCCAATGCAATTTGCGAGATTAAATAATTTAGATTATGTTGATGCTGTAACTTACTAATACATATAAACACGTTATTGTGTAAAAGCAGTCCGCTTAAACTACCGTGTGATATTTATTTTTCATGAAGGAAAAAGAAATTATAGCTATCCAATACAGTGCTGATACTTTTCACGTTGTAAATTGTGGAAAAGACACGGACTGTAGGTCACTGTCCTAGCATTGAGAGTTTAATTTATAATTTAACTTAAATCAGTGTCTTATCTACCATTAGGCTGATCGGTGGTTTAACATGCACAACTGCTCTCCGATGCTTTCAGTTCAATTGGTGTATCCTTGAGAACTACTTCTTGCACTACAGGTTTAGCAACACATTAAGGAAAACACAAAAGATAACGGAAACAACTTAAGTTGTTAATAATGTTAAATAATAATATTAAAAATAACATATTCGAAATGATATTCAAAGGATGAATAACAGCTATGAAAAATTTGAAAGATATATAGAAATGTATAAAAGTGATAATATGATATGTTTGAGTATGATTTTGCTGTAAGAAATGTTTCAAAGTTAAATGATCAATAAATCCTTTCTAGAAGATAAGCTGAAATCAGAAAAGAATTAATAAGTTTCAGATTATGTAACAAACATAACTGCAGTCAAAATTGAGGATGTAGGATCTGGTTCTTATTGCTACTTTTGAAGAAAGAAAACCTGAAATATGATTCTGTGTATATATAACATGCAAAAGTGTGCATTATGTATCTTACTGAAAGGATACTGTCTTCAGGAGGTTTATTTTCAGTGGAATCCATGCCTGGTAAAGCTGCTGCTACTCTTCTAAATAGCTAAAGAAACAAATAAAATATGTTTAATATTATGTTAAAATTTTTAAAAGTAGCAATCAATACTAAGATAGTATACCTGCTTCACATTATATCCAGCTTTAGCACTAGTTTCAATAAACATTACATTTAATTCTTTAGCTTTTCGTTCACCTTCTTCCATTGATACCTGCCTTTTATCACTCAAATCTGTCTTATTACCCACTAACATAATAATTACATCACTTCCTCTTTCAGTCCGTACATCATCAATCCACTTTGATGTTTGATGAAAAGAATTTGGATCTGTATAAACATTTTGTCTGAGCTTTCCATAATTACCAGATAACACAACACTTCCAATTCAAATTAAACTTACTAGTAATATCATATACAACAACTGCTACCGTAGAATCTCTGATATAACTAGGTATCAAAGATCTAAACCGCTCTTGACCCGCAGTGTCCCATAGCTGTAATCTTACAGTTCTATCCTCCAGATACATAGTTTTGCTTAAAAAATCTATACCTATTGTAGCCTGCAACAAATAATGATGTGCCTCATTGCTACTTTGCACATAAAACATACTCCATATGTTGAGACTTATTTAATGAACTTCAATTTGAACAAAAGACATCATTGAATCATTGTATTTATAACATTCAAAATGTTGAGCTTCTGTTCAAGGAATAAAATAGTGCAATGTAATCAATATTCTCAAGTAATTTTATAATGTTATTTGTTTGATTCTGTCTATTAAGAAAAGTCAATATCTTGACCTCTCTACTATCTCTCCTGCTAGCATCTACCCTAACAGCTGATGTTGACCATTTTAGATAATAAAATTGTATTTTACCTTAAAATTATTACTAAATTCAAATGGAGAAAATAGAACAATGGATGAAACACAAAAACTTGCTATGTCTTCATAAGGTAATTGGAAAGTGTGTCATTGAAATATGGATGATGTCAGAAATTCAAGGTGTGGGTTTAATGCATAATAAAGAAGGTAAATAACAATATAGTAAAGTTCTTACAAAAAACAATAAAAATGTGGTAACATATATTATTCAAGTAGGACATTCAGCTTAAACTGTGATACTTAACTATGAACAAACTTAAGTTTTTAAGTTATATATACGTATATGCATATGTCACGAAACCATTAGCTTCATACCTGATAAGTGTTGTCAAAGCTGTCATACATAAACCGTGTGATAAGAGACGTTTTTCCAACTGCAACATCAAATCACACGATTAATGCAAAAAAATTGATCAATTTATATAAAAATATTAAAATCAAAAGCAGCAGAGTATTACAATTCTGAATGATACTGTAGAAAATTTAAATAAATACATATTCATAATGAAACAATCATTTCCTTTAAATGTGTAATTTATTTAAGTACATTTTTCATGGCTACATTTTATAATTGAATTATACCGATTAGTTCCGCGATCTTTCGAAAACGGGAAACAAATATAACGGAGAGAGACGTACGAAGATGGGTGCGTAAATTATGAATTTTAATGGTTAATAAATATTTCTGCGAATACTGATGAGAAAAAGGTAGATTTCTACAACGAAACATAGACAAAATCACAGAAATTAGTAGAATTGAATGTAACAATAGGACGGTGACAACAAGAACGACGCCGAATTCGATCGCACCGATAAAGTTGCACGGTGACCAGAAATATTGATCTAGAACCTAGAACGGTTATTGGTACTGATACGTGTCATTAAAATTCTGGTGTTCGATGCAGAAGAAATCATCATTAATGGAAAAGCAACAACGCGTAATGCCGATATTGATCGAAAATCAACGGAAGTATGTGCGGACAAATACTTACCGCTCTGTTCACCGAGAAAGACAAGCTTGAATTTACGCAACGGGTTTCCGAAATCACCCGAAGACGACATTTTTCGTGTCTGACAGACCTACTGCACGATGAGTAATCGATTATAAGCACACGGCAACAACTTAATCAATGCGACGAGTCATTAATTTTCACAAAGATATCACTTAATTTGACAGATCGCTAAGCCACTCCTTCGTTCGCTCGCAAGGCAGCCACGTTTAACTGGGAAGTGACGTCATTGGTTAGTTGCTAGTCTTGTGAATTTCTGATAGTATTCCTCTAGATGGCGCTTGAAAACTTCAAATACATTACCACAGACGAGAATATAGGATATAGACCACTCACACAATGCATTTTTATGTCACACGATTAGGGGAACTACGCAGACCCAACCTAACCTTGCCCTCTTACCATTTTCAGGTCACGTTCTACTGTATCGATCGAGACTCGAATCGCAACAGCGCCATTGGCGGCAAAAATTCAAATTGAAATCGTTTTCCGCGCGAAAGTTTGAAGTTCAGTAACTTTCGACTATGTATCGCAACTTATTTCTGATGATATACGCCTATGCTCGTTTAGACTAGACTCAAACGCACCCTTCTAGTGTAATTTAGTGATTTTCAGCAAAACATGAAAGTTCTTACTTACAACTATATGTCATTGAATGAATAGGTTCAAGTAGGTATAGTTTTATTGATAAGATATAGTGATCAATTAGAAAGGTAATCTTGTACATCTAAATTTTCTTGTTTAATATTCGTTTGCGAAGTATTACAATTTTCTATCGTGGATTGCGGGGAAGTTTGCGGGGTACTGAAATCAGACGAAGATCGGAATGAAGTATTTGAAGGAACCGTCTTGTTGTTTCGGAGGTAACTTAGGCGGGTGTTAGAAATAAGGGATTGAATGTCCGTTTGCAATTGCAACGCCATTTCTAAGGGAAGATTTTGCAATTGAAAAGCAATCGAATTTCCAAATGCGATGAATTCGTTATGTACGAATGACACGACGTGCGCCCTGTGAAGTGTGGCTCCATTTTCTGGATGTCCTACATTGAACTTTTTCGTTGGATGAGGGCCTGTCATAGGATTGCTACCGTACTGTGCAATCTCATCATTTGATTCTTGCGAGTTGCTATACGTATCAATGTCTGAAGTTATTATTTCATGTTGATTTGCATCTTGTGAATCTTCTATTTCCTGCAACGAAATAGTAAAGGGATCACCTTGGTAGTTCAACCAAATCTCAAATAAGAATTGGCGCCAAGTTCCAAGTTACAGTAACCGACAGAGATCTCTTTGTTCTGATAAACGAAATGGGAAAACAACTCTGGTAACGTGTTAAGAAATCACGAACCATTTAAACCCGATCAGATTTAAACTTGCAGTATAAGTAGGTACTTGGACACTATTAATATTGACCGTGACACGGGATCATATCAAGTCACCTATCAAGGAAGGTAAAAGTGGTTCCAAGAAATCTCCAATGAACGTTTCTTCTCCGTTGCATGCAAGTAAAAAGGAACCCACAAGAAGTGACATCGGTGATGTCGGACCCGCGTACTATATGTATAGCGGTACCGATTGATGTAGCCGCAGGCAGGGCCGTATATTGCATCCTGTCGTTATCTCTGCTGATCATACATAATCAATTCCTTTTTAATCTCGGTATCAGGGATGAAAATAAAACTCGGACATCAACGCGAAGGAGAGGAAATGGAACTCTCAAAAGAGAGCATAAAAATACGATTCTAAAAGCTGTCACATCAATGGACATCGCTTTTTAATAGTTCAATTTACGACTTGGGCTTATCATGACCTGTTAGTCCTAAATCAAACGTGTTAATGTTTTAGGATGGCAGAGAGAATTCTGTTTCGCTTAAACGGAGACTTAGACCAGAGCGCATACGGTCCTGAGTGACGCTACATCAATCGGTGCCGCTATGTGACTCGGCGCCTCTTCTTCAGGGTTGTTTTTCATTCGTGTGCAACAGAAAAGGAACATGTACCGATGTAGGGCCGTCATTAGAGTTTGTAGAGCCCGGGCCAAATACCCAGCGCTCGGTACCCTAGTAGAACTACCCTTAGTCTGACTAATTTTAGTCCCAAATAAAAATAATTAGATTCAAATAAAAATCATTCGTGTGTCGAAATAAACTTGAGATAAATGAAATGATAAATTATTTAGAGGAACATTTTCTGAAACATTTTATTGCTTAATCGTATGTTACTTAATACATGTAATGAATAACATAATTCGGTACTTCCACAACATAGATGTATCTGTTTACTTTACCCAATTTGTTTCGGCGTACAGTTCCGTCATTGGTCTCAAAAACTTATCCGCCGTTTCGAACCAGATAAGTCTGGGTTTGTATATCTTTTTGCCATTCTTTATCGAGTTTCTTATTCTCCTTATTTCCGTGTTATATGTACCGCGTATACTTCTCATTTTCTTTTTAAGGAACTTTAAGTCATTGATGCCAGTTTTGCGCATTAGAATCTCTTCTGCTTGGTTCCTCATTTGTCTGTCTTTATAATGCACGTGGCCCTTATCCCAAAGACACGGGTGTTGTTTGTATTCTTTTAAAAAACCCTCCACGTCAAAGCGTTCCACTTCGTGCTCCATGATTTTTGAACCGCGTATACTACAAAGATTATCTATACGCACTAGAAAATATCTAGAAACCTAACGCACGCACATTTAAAAATTACCTAAATACACTGTAAACAAGTTGAATCGAAACAATGATTTCGCGAAGACGATACAGTTAACCGTTCGCTGTACAGCGAAGGAAAGAACCCTTGGATTCTACAGTTTCGCTTTATATACGTTCACACCGTTAAAACACACACCAACACGAATCACCAGCTATCGTATAGCACGTGCATTCTCAGGGATCGCGGTCACCCGAAAGGTACGTTTTCACGTGACAGTAAATCGCGACTTTTATTGCCGCAGCACGAAATGTCATGACTTGCATCGTGAAAAGCAGAGATACGCGTTGTCACGATATTGGATTTACGCGTCGCGACTTTTAATGCCACGCAATCAAATCCTTCATGTTACATTGTCACGATACGAGATGTCGTGACATTTGTCATCCTGATAACTATTCATAAATAAATGTTGCGCTATCGAGATTTTGATTTCTAATGTCATCGTGATAGTGTACATGTAAGAATATGTGCGTCTGTATATGCTCTTTTCAGAAACAAAGAATGTCACAGTATTACAACGGCAAAATGTCGTGACTTTCAGTATCACGTAAAGGTACAACTGCGTGCAGGCGTTTGAAAAAATGTCACATGGTCGCGCCAGTAGAAGTCTTGACTTTTGATCACGGCGCTTTTGATGAAATGTGAAAACATACCTTAATGTCGCGACACGAAATGCAATATCGTGACAACGCGATATTGCAGGTACCAGGTTTTACAACATAAAGGTTATGACATTTCGTGACATAGCAATAATACTACACAAAAATGTACCCGATATTAATTACCGAATATGCAACAAAACATTCGGTGGTTTAACGTAATCTCTTGACATTTACTTATAATGTTAATAGTAATGAAGAAATATCTTGGGGGTACTATCATACACAGAACTTGGGATGCCTCTCTTATATCATCACTGTGCAATGTGTCTGTTTTGTAACTAATTAATTTGAATAACACTGGCACAGAACTTCAGACTAAGAAGAAAATACGAATTCAATAAGATGGAAGTGTCACACAAATGTTAATTTTATGTTTTTTAACTTGTATGCATTATATAATGTGAAAACAGTGCCACTGATGTCTAGTGGTAAATAGAACAACTAATAAGACTGAAAATGACTTCTTTTTCATAATTAAACAACTTCTGGACTCTATTAGTGCGAATGGAGCATTTTACGGTCACTATACTTCTCAGATAATGTTACTTCGGTTCTATTGAAGCGCTAAAATCGATAATTTTAAAAATTGAACTTCGCGGGCATCTAAAGCGCTACCGTCCAGCGCAGTGACGTACGAACGGCGCGCATTTGCGGGCATTGATGGGTAATCCTTCTCCATTTGAAAATTTTAGGTTCCGCTGCGTACCGTAGATAGCGCTAATAGTTCCATTTTCGCAATAATTAATAGAAATATTTTTATCTACTCCTATACCATAAATGTACCCTCAATTGTGGTAACGTATTATAATAAATTTTAAGAGTTTTAAACCAAATAAATTATAAAATGATTTATTAATAACTGTAACAGTCAGATTTTGTACAGTTTGTATCAGTTTCATAGTGATAAAGTGTGCCTTTTTAAACAACCTGTAAATACCTATTTTTAATAAGCTGAATAATTTATCTTGTTACATTGTTACACATACAAATTAGAGTGTACCATAGAAAAATATTTTGTAACAGTGTTATATTCAATTTAGACACTTATGTACATATTATATACGCCCGCGCAAACATACAACATAACTTAAATTCAGCCCTTTCTTTTTCAAATATATAAAACAAATTATTGTTGATGAAGTCGGTTATTATTTAAATTTCTGTAGGGATCCTCGACCACGATAGAATTACAAATAAGATCATAAACAGTTCTGTTAAATCTGAAGAAATACAATGCAAAACATAATGGAAACAAAAATGCTAGAATTATGTTTTTCACTACCGATCGTCCAAGCGCAAGAGGTAAGCCTAAATCTGTTCCTGGTGAAACAAGTACAACGTCAGGATCATCGGGTCGATCAACGGGTGTAACGCTACGACATTGGACGACTCGTAATCCCATCATACATTTTCCTGGCGTTGTACCACCGATACGACCATTCAGGCCATGCTGGAGCCAAAGTGCCTAAAATATTTCTCCATAAAATAAAACATCTAACAGAGTATAGTTATAATGCTATACTAATAATACACTTACTTCAAAAATGCACACTATCAGACGATGAACAATGTCTAGTACTAATATTCCGTATGTCATTTCTAAAGCCATCTTGTAATCGATACGAAAATTGGCTCTTACCAAATCTAGTTCATCTATGTCTCTAGAATAAAAATGAGTGGTAATAAATATAAAAGAAAAAAATATGTGTTATAAATCACTGATTTTACATACATGAAATCAAAAACATCAATTGCAATGAAAGTAATGCACAATTTTAACAGAAACAACATAGTTGAATCTATAAGCTCTGCAGCAAATCTTTTCCATATTGGAGGTATACGATATTCAAAACCTAAAAGAATTATGTCTTTACATTTTGATAAATAAAATTACTGCTTAATCAGATGATAATGGTGAAAATGTACACTTCAAAAATATTGCACTTATAACATCTGATTCAAGGATGCAGACAAATTAGCTGAATGCTGAGATAATAATCTTATAAAGTGCAATACTTTTGTGTCAGAAGCACATATAGTACTAATTGAACCTCTCTTGGAATGTGATGAACACAGGAGTTATCGTTATGACCTTCTACCTTCAGCTCCAGGAGGTTGGAACGGGGTTCCTACGGTATCTTGAGCCCTTCTCTGTCTGAGCTGATCATTTTCCTGACTGTTCGTATTGATAATTAACGTATGCGGATTTGTCACATTCGGTATTTGTGACGGGAATGGTGGCACACCTACAATTATTCTATTATATAGAATGATTTTATTACACTAAGAAAATACAACAAGCAGTATATAAAGTAAATGCAAAATACAAATAAATAAAACACAACATACAGCAGAATTCTTACCAGTAGTTGGATTTATTATTTGACCAGACATAAGGTAGTACGGAAACATTGCAGCTACGCTCTGCCAAGCATAAGCTTCGTGTAACCATTTTTCTAATTTTTTGAAATATTCTGATCGTTCTTCTGCAGCTGTCATTTTTGAGTGATTTTCATTCTCATTAGATTTCTCTGCTTTCGTATCGTCGTTTTTATCATTTACCATATTGCTGTTTCTAATAATTGGAATTAAAATTAATGTATTTAAAATAATAAATAGCAGTATTTGATTGTAACAATTCTTAGGAATCAAAATACGGATAAATTAAACAATCACTGTTATTTACAATTAATGGGCAAAACAATCGTGCAATTACGTCTACCGTACATCCACGCAACGATTCCTCCTTTTGGAACTTAAGTGCTTAAAACTGACGTGTGCAATAACATACAGGTACTCATTGATTTTCCATAAATTTCACCAGTAATATCAAGCAAAATTCATCACAACAATTTTGTAATACTTTTCCGAAGACTATAGGAAACGTACTGTTCAAAAATGTACTATAGGCTAATTTATCTGGTTAAAACATACAGAGGTACCAATAAATTACGACGAAATGAAATGCACAAACACACAAATGCAATTTTATATTACTTTCTTTATATAGCAAAGCGATATAAATTTATATACGAATACATAAAATACATGAAACAATTTCGTTTTGCTTGAAAATGCAGCTTGAGATAAACTTGAGAGTCGCAGTTAGGACATTCGTGAACGATCCGTATACGATCCGTAATCAAATTTGTCCTGTAAAATGAAATGAAAACAAATTAAATGAAAAAAAATACCAACCCGTCGATCAAAGAAAAATGACACGGGATCATGGAATAAATGAACGAATGTAAACAAAAAGTTACCGTGTATTGGTACGGTTGAATTGCGGTAACGAAAAAACCCTAGCGCCTCCACTAACCAGGTGGCAGCGTGCGGTAGTTCACGTTGCGGCGCTAGTTTCTCAGGACATGACGTACTCGAGGCATTCGCGCAGTAATCACAGTCGGAGGACGTTTCTGACCACTCGTCTCCTCGTACTTTTCGCGTTTTCGTAATAAATAGAAGCGAAACTGTAGGTGTGGTGAAGCAGTGTGTCGTGCCGCGAATCCGTGCGCGATCCTAGGCATTCCGAGTGACAGTTTCAGATAGTCTTGAAAAGGGTGTGGGCCACGACGCCAGAAGAAACATTAGGTAAGATCAAATCTCCTTCGATCGCGAAATAACATTTTTGTCGGTCGTATTCTCGACAATTCGATCGAGAGACGATTCCCTCGACGAGATAGCCATCGGTTTCGTTCGACTACCAGCGATTTTTACGCGCGAAAATCCAACCGCAAGTTTCTCGCGGACGCGCGTCAATGCGATGGAATGTCGCGCTAGAATTCTGAGAATACCGACGGATCCGTTGCGTTTAAAAATCGAATCTCCCTCTTCGCCGTAAACAATTGCCTCGGTGTCGATACGCGTATTTCATTTTGCGGTTGAACACGCGCCTGTCCGATCTTCGATCGGTTATGCACCGACGGCGACACTCGGCGAGTTCAATTAGTGCGCGAAATTCGGAGCTCGATTTTCTGTGCCATTCAAAAACTTAGGTTAGGTTGCTAAGTTTTTCGTTTCCTTTATTCAAAATATTGTTTCTATAACTTCTCGGGTGCATGTATCGCGTTACGAACACGCCTTTGCGATACATCGAAACGAAGCATTCGATACGTGTCAGGTTAAACGATATACGCGATCGAAACGAGCCGTGCTACTATACACAGCGATTTCGCGGTCCACGTGCCGTCGAGATATGTATATGTACTATACGGGTGCGTGTCCTTTAAAGAGCAAATAAAAAATCGTTTGTAAACGAGGCAAACGTTGATCCGTCGGGATACACGGGCGACGTAGCATCGACGTTTCGAGGGAAAATTGCTTGGTCGAGATTTAGCCGGCATTGTTGAGGATCACTTAAATCCCCTTGCGAGTTGAAACGAACGCACGCATGGTCTACCATAGCGATCGATCCGCTTCTCGAAAGCCCGGTATCTGTGGGAATCTCGGCGAGTAATGCGAGAGCGTGCTCCGACTGACCGATCCCGCGTGAAAAATACGGGAAAAAGAGATTCGTTTGTGACGGTGGCCCGGTACCAATTAACGAACGTTCATTCGATACTCTCGGGAACTAATTTTCGAGTATTTCAATCGGTATAGAATTTCGAGTCGATTAAAACATTTAATATTTTGTATTTCTTATAGAATCTCTTGATGTATTTGTTCTAGTATTGATTATATTCAGAATTGTTTATAATATATTGTCATTATATGGATATATTACAATGTTATCGTGTTCCTAAATTTGTGAATATTAATTAGATGTAAGAAAGCGTTTATGAATGAAACGGATTCTTATCTGATAAGAGTATTGTGGGGTCAAGCTAAATTAGCTGCGATTAGTTTTACGGATGGGTGACCGCGTGTACTGTTGACACGTAAGGGTGCGTTTTAAAAGTTAAATGAGAATAATAAGAACCGAAAGGCGTTCATTTATAATTACGTTTGGTGTAAACTTTCGAATTGTTCGATGGCACCAATCAAATATTGAAATTATTGAATCAGAGTTTTGTTAGATCTACAAGTCGAATTGCTCCGAATTGAGTCGTGTGAAATTAGAGCACGAATTGCTCCGAATTCTCGTCAGTTCGAATTATTGAATCAATTTGACTTAAATTGCCCCAAATTGAACCACGTTGTATTGAGAACGGGTTGAGTTTAATTCTCCCTAAATCGAGTTGTAATTAACTCGTCCGCTCACTGAAACGAATGTCCGAGCACGCGGTATCGCGTGCACGGTCGACAACACTTGAACTGTTTGGTAGAATGCGTACGAATAAAAGCTAAGCTTTCCCCCAAATCGTCAGGAAGGTGAATGGCCGCTATACAGAGTCCCATTCACGTGTACAAACGCTCCTCTACGTTTTCGGAACCGGTTGCACGAAATCTATGGGAAAATGGCCGAGCACCGTGGGAGACTGTACGTCTCGTGTGGCTTTTCTCAGCCTGTTCTCTCTTTCGTTCCTTTAATTTGACGTGGTCGAACGTGGACTACGTCCCGGCGCACCGAGTCGCATACTAATTTCGCGGTGACCAAGTTCGAATTAAATACGTTTCTACACGCGAAACACTTTTGGTTCCGTTGTCCATTCATTTTCTTGTTTCAATATCTTGTTTTTTATTTTTTATCTTCCTGCAGTTCCCTTTGTAAAATACAGATTTATCGAAACGGTTTATTATGATTAATACTGTATTTTTCTGCGAAAGAGGGCTTATGTCGGAAAGAATGTTTCAAAGTTGAGCAACTGGCAGAGATAACTTCTCGTAGATGATCATAATTCTTCTGATATTACCTTGGTATTAGTTTTCAGGTATCCGAGTAAACGAGTTCAGTCATGATATCTTTTATAAGGAGAGAAAATTTTTCATCCTGGCTACCGATACACTTCTCTCTTATTACTACCTTCATCCTTAATCCTGGAGATCCTTTTTCCTTTATTTCCTACATCGTTTTCCTGCTAGAATATCAATACACTTCACTGAAACGTGTTTATTCCTCTGAATATTCCCCTGTGACTAATATTCTTATCTTCTTGATATGTAGATGACTTGTTAGGTCACTATTCTTCACTCTGCTTTTATTATTTACCGCTGCTAATCTAGAACTTTACAAAGCCTCAAGTTTCAGAATTTGAGACCTTGTAAGGGACTTAATGTAATTTGAAAATTTCAGAGCTAGAGAATTTAGAGATTCTCCAAAAAGAACGTAATTCAAGTTTGCGTTAATCGAACAAAAGATTGAATTGAAGCTAAGATCAGATTTGACAGGATTTGATGCACCGAGTGTATTTGAACAGAGACTCCCTATCGATTCACGGGTATAACTTTGACACTGTTATTATCGACAACTTCGGCTGCAAGGATAAGTTCAAAGGTATAGCGCAGGAACCTCGATTCATCATTTGTCGTTCAAGTTTCGCATAAACTACCGAGCAATTCATTAATTTTTAAGTACCAGCATGCTCAACGATCATTAACTAACGTTTTACCATGAGAACTACCAAGGATAGTATAGAGACTAAACTAGGGTTCTCAACCTTCAATCGTGTCGAATTATGAAAAATCCTCGGCTGCAAAATCACTTAACTAAATTACAAACTGGTGTTGAATAAAAATTTGACCCTTAATGGGTCAAACTCTGATGGTTATTCATTATCGTAAAAGCTACCTCCGGTTATCGCAAGCTTTTTATTTCGAAAAGTGGAACAATCGATAACCGTAATGTAGCAAAAACGTACCGCACGAATTATAAATAAACCACTTTACGAATTCTTCGGAAGCGCGTATCTTTTTCGAGGGGATAAGAATCTGGTTTAATTAACTGGAGAGGTAAAAATTGATCCTCTTGTCCCGTGAATAAGAAAAGGTGCACGATCATCGAGTGATTTTGAGTTTAACGTAGAAGCATTGATTTGCATGCGCTGCCCAACGAGCGAAACGAATGAATTACGGACGCAGAGTTTATTATCGAAACGAGAAGCGTCTGTCTCCAAATCGAGCAGAACGATGGAAGTATTAATTCGTGATTAAATTGGCCGGTTATAGCGAGTACTGTCACTCCGCCATCCGGACCGGTTATTAATAATCGACGATCGCAAATAATCGTGCAGTTTCATCCTCGTCACGATTAATATGGAAATATACATATAATAGCATTTCGAATTGGGCAACATGCTGATATGAATTTTACAATTATACGAATGACTGAATTGTGAACGTTTATGCAAATGCATTTTGTTAGGAAACTGCGGAAAACTGCGCTCGTTCAGATTTTCAGAATTCATCTTAAATATTGTAATTTTGTTCTGTTTGAGTCTTCGAATTTTTTTGGGTTCTTGGAGCGATGAATTTCTTAGTCTTGGAACTTTTTTATTTTGGAATTTTTATATTCTCGAATTCCTGAATTCCCAAATTCTCATATTTACAAATTCCTAAATTCCCCAATTACCAAACTCTCGAATTTCTAAATTCCAGAATTTCTACATTCCCGATTTCTCATATTTCCAGATTTCTAAATTTTCCAATTACCCATTTTCTGAATTGCTAAGTTTTCAAATTTCTAAATCTCCAAATTCCTAAATTCCCCAATTACCAAACTCCCGAATTCCTAAATTCCAGAATTTCTACATTCCCGATTTCTCATATTTCCAGATTTCTAAATTTCCCAATTACTCATCTTCTGAATTCTCAAATCTTCAAATTTCTATATCCCCAGATTCCTAAATCCCCAAATTCTCATATATCCAAATTCCGAAATTTCCATCCCCCTCGAACCCCAATTTCTGAATTTTCTCTTCCTCAAATACCACAAACCTAAACGCACCTAGTTATCTCATTTTGAGTACAGTTTTCGCCTCCCTCCATTTTCCGCCCAGCAGCGTTTTCACCCGGAAAGAATGCACTTCCTAAACAGATGGTTCTTGACTTTATCGACGACTGGAATCGAGGATATCTCGATCGTACAATAGCATCGTGGATGCATTGTGTGCGCAATCGACGATCCATGGATCCTTGAAGATGCGTCGATCTCGAGATATGCACTGTTCAGCTGACGCAAGGAACGGCGATCTGCATCGCGAAGCGTGTGATTCATTCGTTAATTGACAGGCATTTCAGGAATGTCGACCTCTCCGGGCAAAATAAAAACCTTCTGACGTAACGGGGAAGAGCCTCGATAGAAAGTGAACGTTTATTTGCAACGAAAATTCATTTTCACCCGTTCTGACTATCGATAGACCCACTTTTGTAAATTTCATCGACTTCTCTTTTACCTCAAACACGATTTCTCTAGCTTCTTTCTACAAACTTTGGGCTTTTCAATTTTTTTACTTTCTTCAAGTTTCCTCAATTTCAATAGTTCCTTCAATTTTTACGGGGTTTATACAAATTTAATATAGCTTCTTCGATTTCTACAAATTCTAGTTTCAATTTTCCTCGTGCTTCCTCAATTTTAATAGTTTCTTTCTAAAATTTCCACGAGGTTCGTACAATTGTAACGTAAGTGAAACTGAAACATTAAGTTTGCAGAAATTTTGTAACCAGAACGTAAATCAGCTTAAATTGCAAATATTCGCAAAAGAGTACCTTATATTCGTAAAACAGTCACAAAGTGGGTGAACCTAATTGTCGATAATTAAAATTACTTCAAAGAGCGATCATCAATTTTCGATGAGGAAATCGTTTATCGTCGATGACGCCGGTGGCCTCTTGAACCACAAAATTCTCTATTTAATTTGATTTATCGTTTACGTAATGTCTGACGTATCGCAGATCGACGTCCAATGGCGAGCAGAATAGTCGAAAAACGTTTACAAAATGATTCATCAAGTTCGAGCGGACAGGTGACGAAGTAGTTTCGCGATTTAATCGAATCATGACGTCTGCCGTCATTATCTACTGTATTTGCTCAATCGATATATCATATTGCGATACTTGGCGATACAAATATCGAGGGGAACGATGGCACAAATCGAGAAATAACAGCATCATTGATAAACGTTTGTATTTTGTTAACCTCTTCAGCTACCTAATTCTACTGATCTTTAGTTAATATCAAAATGTTATATAAAAATTATTTATTAGTAATTGTTATGTCACTACAGATGTGTTAATATAGAATCATTTTATCATAAGAACAGAAGTTTCCTCGATTAAAAAATTTCTCGGTTAAGAGGTAGTTTCCAGAAAACAAAAAGCAATTATTGAAGGACATGAAGGTGTAATTTTCTGCACGTGCATGTGTAATATGCGGAAAATATTTCCTTCGTGCGTTAAAATGCAAATTTCCCGGGTTATTTTATTGATCGTAAAGCAAAGGAAAATGCGTTTCTGTAGACTCGCAAAATAAAAGCATTTTTACGGGATGAAGCCAATAACGTTTTCCATAGTCGCCATATTCGTTACAATGAAAATATACATATTTTTTGTCCCAGCAATAATTTTTTATTACCGAGAGTGCCATCCCGAAGCCATTATTGCGTTTTCAAAAATGTGTTCTTCGCAGCGAAAGAGTCGTGGAAAAAAATTCTACGGTCATGCACACCAAGTGGAAGCTTTTAGCCCGCAGTTTATTTCAGAATTTCCTATTTACTTTGTCGTGTGACTGCTGTCAGAAGCAAACTCGAACAGTACACGATCGCAGACGTTGCGGCGCAATAAACGAGCGGGGAATTTTGCTTCTCCCGATGGCGAGCCAGCAGAAACCTTCCAGCCACGTCGTTTCCTGTTTCCAGCAACAAAGGGAAGCCAACTCGGCTCATTTCTCCAAGGAATTCCGTAGATACTCGTTTTCACCAGTCGATTTCGACACCCGACAACCTCTGTGCTTGTGGAACGCCCAACGAATATTGCGAATCGTTTGAACCTTGGATACCCACTTTTGCCTCTAGGGGCGATATAACGCATAGGATACGCATTTTACTAGTAGCCAATTTTTGAACCTTTCGATTCCTAAATTTCCGAATTTCTAATTGCTGGAATTCCTAAATGCCAAAATTCCTAAACTTCCAAATTGGCAAATGCTGGAATTCCTAAATTCTAAAATTTCTACATTCTAAAATTCTTAGACCCCAAATTCCCAATCTCCCGAATCCCTAATCTCCCGAATTTCTAATTGATAGAATTCCTAAATTTCCAAACCCCTAAATTCCAATATTCCTAGACCCCAAATTCCCAACTTCCGAAATTCCTACATTCCCAAAACCCTAATCTCCCGAATTCCCAACTCCCCAAATCCCTAATCTCCCAAATTTCTAAACTTCCAAATTCCTAAATTTCCAAACCCCTTAATTCCAAAATTCCTATACCCCAAATTCCCAACTTCCGAAATTCCTATATTCCCAAAACCCTAATCTCCCGAATTCCCAGTCCCCAAATCCCTAATCTCCCGAATTCCCAAACCTCCAAATCGCAAACTCCCCAAACGATATACACATCTCCAATCTTTCTCCACATGTCACAAATACACCAGATCTTGTCCTGATTAAATCCATAAGGCACATCATTCTTCAGGGTAGTTTCAGTTTGTTTTCGGGGATTCTTTAAAAGGGGATGATACCCGAGCGTGACACGCACGCGCGTTTGGGAAGGTATCGTAAACTGGGACAGATAACGAGACAGCGCTGTTATCGTGGCACAGCCTGAAGGCGCCTAGTTCCAGATAAAGCTCATTCATTGGTTCCCGTTACGTTTCACGATGTTCCTGGATTCTACGATTCCGCGATCGTATCGCGACCCACGATTTATGAATTGCTTATTCAGCTTCGCTTTCGTATCGACGATCGATTGCTTTTCTACGGGCTGTTTTTACCGATACATCACTGGATTTGTTTTGGATGATCCGGATGAAATACTGATTCCCTTTTCATAGCTACACTTCTTCATTCACGTATTCATTTATTTCCATAGTGGATAAATTTCCATAGTGGATAGTTAAGATATGTACAAATAATTTGAACATAATTTTAGAGACTCTTTCTACTACTTGCTTAAATGCTTCCTTTTCGTCTTTTCATTTTCTTTTCATAAATTTGAACCCTTTGTATTTTATTGTCCTTTCTGAAGACATGTACAAGTACAAACAGTATTGTTCATTTAAATATTGCTCTTACTTTTTGAATTTTGCCCCAGGATTTGTGATTATGATATAATATATAAAAGTTTTCAACTTTATAACGAAATTCTTCAATCGATGTTTCGATATCGAATCAAAATTTTAAATGCTTGTTCTTTGTTCGAGTTTCAACTGTTTGCACCAGTTACATTTTTCTTCCGATAAAACTTGAAGAGTTTTCCGTTACACAAAATGGTAACTTCTGACTCAGAAACTTTAATCAAGAATGATGCGTGAGAAAGTACGATGGAAAGTTCTTTTTTCGTACGTGAAGAATATTCCGTGGATATTACATTGTTCTTCGGTTGATGTCGTAAAGTTTTAATGAAAAGTCCGAGGGTTGGGACACCCTTGAGCTGCGATTCGAAGGAAACGACATCACCGCTTCTATATTCCTTCAACGATCCTGGGAAACGAGCTGTGTCATTTTATGATCGTTCCGCTTCGTTTGCCCCTCGAAATTCTATAAAAATGAAGGCTCGTGTGGTCAATTTTAACGATCGCTTAGAGTGCTCCTATTTTTGTAGCAATATTTCGAATTTTTAAATAAAGAATCACTTCATATTTTTAGAATTGTTCGCAGATTTGTCAGTTCCGAAATTCTTAGATTTCTCAATTTCCAATCTTCACTTTTTCTCATTTTTTCCAGGTCTTTAAATTGCAAATTTACAAACCCCAAAATCTGAAATCTTCAAATTCTCAAATTCCCAGAATTCACATATTCCCAAATTGTACATTCCCCAAGTTCCAAATTTCCAGATCCACAAATTTCCAAAATTCACACATCCCAGATACTAAACTTCCAAGTTCTCGATTCCCTAAATTTCCAAATCCCCAAGATCCCAAACCAAAACACATCGACCACCTGACTCTTCACCAAACATGTCTGAACATTAAAAAACAAAATCCAACCCGAAAAATTGTCTACAATTTCACCTAAAGTTCGAAAGAAAATCATTGACCAGATTACGCAGAGATATGAAATGTGGATTATAACACAGCAAGATCGATTCACGATTATTACGGAACAAAAGGCAGTAACGAAAGAGGGTATTAAAGTGACGGAGACTGTTTTTTTTCTATTCCCCTCAATCGACTCGACAGAATAATTTCATCCTAATTAATTGCACCGCCTTTCACGTACCCCTTCCGGTGCTGATGAACCTTCCGGTCAGATTGACGATCGCCTCTCGGTCTACTGACTCCTTGAATAAAGAGCAGACCGAGAGGCACGGAAACAGGTGGTGTTCCGTCAGAGGATGATGAACGATACGCAACCAACTGTGGCCCGAGAACCAGCAGCGCGAAAATTCATCTCGAATCCACCAGAGACACTAGATCTCCCACGGCTATCGGTTGTTTGATCCTTTCCGGGTTACGTGTTCCAACAAAAACACCGATTTCATGGTGTCTTAGTTTTAATCCAATATTCGCCAGGGAGTACTAATTAATACGTTCTGCCATGTGGCCGAATATTGTTACAGTTATTAGAGGTTAATGTGATCATTTCAGTTTTTAATTTGCTCTTCGAGGTGATTGCAATATTTATGGAGTATTAATTACGTTGTGCGTTGCCATATATAGTTACAATTGTTAGAGGATATGGTTGATACGATCACTTCAGTTTTTAATCTATTTTTTGAGGTTGCAATACTGTTGTGATATACAGGTGATATATGGTGATATACAGGTACAGTTTACTTAATATGATCGTTTGAATAGAACATAATTGTGACGCATTCGAATCATAACATGTGGAGGCACAGAAGATGCAACGCGAATTATAATGATTTAAATTACAACGCGTAGAATTTCAATGCGTGGAATGGTAATGCGCCGAGTTACAATGCATAGAAATTGCAATGTGTCGAATTGGGAGACAGAAATTGCAGCCTGGTGAATTACGATGCATAGAAATTGCGGGGCATAGATATTGCAATGCATAGGTACTGCAACGCGTAGAAGTAACAATTCGTGGAAATTTCAGCGTAAAGGAATTATAATCTATAGAAATTACAACGCGTGCAATTACAACGCGTGGAATTACAACGCGTAGAAATTGCAAAGCACTGAAATTACACCGCGTCGTATCACAACGCTTTGAAATTACAGCTCAAATTAGAGCGCATCGTAATTGCAACGCGTCGCAATTGCAGTGGTTGGTCAAATAACGCGTGGGAATATAACGAGACTACATTACATTTCCACGCATCCTATTTTCAGATCCCTAAAAACCATGTGGCATCAGAAAGTTTCCACAAAGAATTTTATTTCAAAAGCTAAAAATTAACTAACTCCAACTAAAAGCGATTTAATTTTAAATTCCTCTTCAAAAATCGCAAATATCCCAACTTTAATTACGAACCAGTAATTACGCAAGCTATCAATCTACCAGCTGAAATTGAAAACTAAATCACTCACACGCGGAATAATTGCAATTTCCAGCGCGTCGATCAACGAGTTACAGATTATATTTTTCTAATCCACCATTCCAATTCTCGGTCTCGAATTAATATTGTAATCCTATTTATTTATTTAATCGTATTCGTTCACTTTTATCGGTATTACCCGTTCCAGTTTTCCGCGGTAACGCATAATGGGAAAAGTGTTGGAAAAATCTCGTGACCCGGTCGGCCTGTTTGCAATGCAAAGCTATACCGATTTGTCGATCTACATGGAAACTACCAACCTGTGATTTTTTACATGCCTCGGCTGAAGTGCACGCGATTTCTATTTTACAGCTTTCGATCGCTCTAGACGAATCGATTAACCTCATTTTTCATTTTCGAACGTTACATTTTTTATGTTAAAGACTTTTTAATCTCATTTTCTGTGTCAAGATCTTTTTACTTGACTGTGAATGTTGAGGTCCCTTTTAATTATTTGTGGATTTCAGGGTGGTTTCTACTTGGTTGTGAATGTTAGACTCGTTTTTAATTAATTATGGATGTTTGGGTCGATTGTACTTGATGTTAGAGTCCTCTACTTGATTGTGGATGTTAATATGTTTTTTATTTGATGGTGGATGTTAGAGTCGTTCACTTAATTGTGGATGTTAAGGGTTGTTTCTACTTCGTTGCGGATGTTTGGATAGTCTTAATTTGATTTTTGACGTTATGGCCGTTTGTCAAATATTGATCGATCGATTAATTTGGCAGGGAACAACAAGCAAGCGGAAATAAGCACTACATGCGAGTGTCTGTTCTATTTCAGCGTCGTCTAGACCTAGAATAGCTTAGACACCAAGTACTCTCAGCAGAGACAAGCTGTCTCTCGTACTCATCTTCTTGGTTGGTGGCTAGAATCTTGGAAAACTCTTGTTTCGAAGTTCATGCAACGAGATACAACACGCTATGACTCTATTAATATTTTTTATCTCGGCAGAATAGTGTCTTTTATTCGCAAACGAGAACACTCTTTTTAACTTGGGCCAAGTTGCCTTTCGTGGGAACAACGTTGTTTATTTAAAAAGTAGACCTATTCTGTGACTTCCCATTGTTTGAATTTTTGCGAAAAGTTTGTAGAACTTACAACTTCGTACAAAAATATAAAGGGAATATTCTGATGAATGTACATACCAAAGGTAGGTTACCGACAAAATTTATTATTCGTCCAATGCAATTACTTCACTGCGTGTCATATTGAGCTTTCATTAAAATATTACTTGGATTAAAAATATTACACGAAATTCATTCTATTGAATTTACATACTTAAAAAGTCGAACATGATACTTAATGAAATGAAATAAACGAGTGAATTTTATTCAGCTTTAATTTAATATTTCAGCCAAAGTACACTCGCAGTGATATTTAATAAAATCTTGCATCGAA
This sequence comes from Megachile willughbiella, assembly GCA_945859595.2. Taxonomy (NCBI): domain Eukaryota; kingdom Metazoa; phylum Arthropoda; class Insecta; order Hymenoptera; family Megachilidae; genus Megachile; species Megachile willughbiella. Next base: position 11,381,685 of record OX243807.1, read on the forward strand.
TGCGATATCTCGATTGATGTCATTACAATACGAGAACAAATAACATTAAAATCAATAATAATTTGCAGAGATAAAACTCGAATTCCAGAGCCAATAACGAAGATACGAATCCAATAAGAGAGCCGTTGAAGCTGGACTGTTTAATAATAAACGACAATGTGTCGGGACGAAAAATACACGTCGTTCAAAGGCGAAGTCTACATCCTAAAGAATTCATCGTCGTCGAACAATCTGTTCTCCACGTTCCCTTTGGAGGTCCAACTTCTGAACACGTTAGCGGGTGAAAATTTTAATAGCGAACCGAAAATAACCCCGGCATAACGAGCCGGTATTCCGACCGCCGCATGTTTAACGTTCAAATCCGCCGTTAAGATTCTTGGAAGTATTCCTGCTATGAATATAACAGGCGTACCTTTCGGTTGCGTCACGAGAAAAGCACGAAACCATGGCCTTTAACGCGTAAATTCATCAATTTTTCACTGGTAGCACCTCCAGCATCTGAGGGTGTAGGATATTAAATATTTGACGGTCAAACGATTGATTTTATGCTGTAGGATGTCTGATGTTGAATTTTGTGGCCAGGTTGATTTGTGAGATATGTGGTTTATGGTTTGGAGATTTTGGAATTTGAGGAGTTTTGGAGGAGGATTTGGGGTTTGAAGATTTGAGGATTTGGAGGTTTGAGGATCTGGCAATTTGTGGATTTGGAGTTTGGGGACTTGGAGATTTGAGGATTAGAAGATTTAGGGAATTTAGGGATGTGGGAATTGCATGTTTAGAATTTGGGGTTTGGAGTTCTAAGATTTGAAGATTTTGGGATTTGGTAATCTGGCACTTACAAGATTAGAGGTTTAATAATTTGGCAATTCAAGAATTGGGGATTTGGAAGTCTGGCAGTTTAGAGATTTGGATTTAAAGGCAATTGGAAATATGGACATTTGGGGACTTGAAGATTTGGTAATTGATTTGATCACATAGGCTATTTGAAAATTTAACATCCCAGATTTCCTCAGCATCAATTTCCAGTACACCAAGAAAGTGTGCCACAAAAGTAGCCAGAAAGACAATCAATAACAATTTATCGGCAATTGAAATCCTTCGAAGCGAAAGGCTACAATTCACCGTACATGTAAATCGTTTGAATCGTAACAACGTCAATAACAATAATTTCCCGTACAATTAATTTTCTCGTCGCATGGAAATCATATCTGGAACAATGAGTTGGTAACAAAGGTGGAAGACAATCGATGACGATTTATCGTTCGCGATTCAGGTGCTTCCAAGCGAAAAACAATGACGTAATATGTATAAATCGATTCGATCACAATATGTATCAATGGGAATGATTTTCTGAGAAGCATACAGACAATTCCGAGAGAATTTCTTTGATCCGGTTACGTGTTCGAGTCAGTCATCGAATACCCGCTAATTCAAGGCCGGTCGGTTCGCGGAGCCAGCGGTCCTTGATCGATTTTGCAACTTTCTCGTATCCGCGAAAGTGAATTTTTCGGTCATCGAGCGTTCGATGATTCACGATTCCTTTATCCGAGTAACTTTTTTTTCACAACATATTAAGATCCGTGATAAATGAAGCAATTAGCGATAGACATGATCGTTCATTTTTTATCGAACGGAATTGTTGCTTCCTTTATCGAAGTCTATTAAATGGACGCTATCGATCAAAATAATCGCGTTCACAATTCATTGATTATTATCATTGTGTCTTTATCACGTCGTTAAATCGTTGCAAAACAAAGAAATAAAACCGGAATGGGATCAATAAAATTGCGTATCCGTGATCTTTAGCTGGTATTTATGTCGATTTACAATATTCTTGTAGAACAAGTATTCATTTTTATAACCTGAATGTTTGAGAACTCGAGAAATTGGGGAATATTATAATATGTTACAAAAGCAGATAATCAAAGAAATAATTTCGAAAGTGGATCACAACCTCGAAGCATGGTCAAACATCACCCGTCCGATGCAAATGAAATTCGCCATCAGGAATACACGTTTTTTACCTCATTTTTTTTACGAAGTCTTCCACGAATTCAAACGTACGAACCATTTCGTTAATTATATGCACAAACGATCTTTGTTCTCGCGATTAAATGCTTAATTACGCTCCAGCGAGCCCATGTGCACACGCGAAAACCATCGAGCCACTTTTTGCACGCGATGTTACATGCAATCGTGTTAGTTTTCTCGTTAATTAGCGTGGAAAAGTAAAAACGAACTAATACATGTATCTGTATCAACTTTCCTATTACAGCCATATTTTTTAGCGTTCAAAATTACGTCATTGAACAATGAACACAAACCCTACTTCAAATTAGACTACAACTTGTACTAGGTACATAACAAGATATGTATCACAAGATACGAAGACACATAACAAGACTACAGGATATATACTATAAGATGTACATATGCTACAAAATACATAAACATCTATTTAAGTCTTTATAATCTTAATACTCATCCGAGTACCACATGGAAATGCACATGTGAAACGCGTTGCAACTCAAATCTGAGGTAAATGAATTCTGAAACCTCCATAATTCAGTTTCATAGTTTTCGTACCGTTTTATACAGGCATTGTACCGGATAAAGAGTTTCGAGTTGCCATTCCCTTCTTGTTTTCCGTAATTTGCAATTCACTTCGTCCTAAGTGAAACTTTGGCAACGCTTTGATCGCTCGCTCCTTTGGTCGACATTTTTGTTAGCTCTTTTTGCTCAACAAAGCGGAAGAACTCGGTGGAAATTAAAGGCATTGCAGGTCACGGAGTCACAAGTTAAAAGATCGAAAGATGGATAGCTCGATATAATGGAGTTGACTGTTTGAAAGAGTTACACCTGTTTTCAAGAATTTTTACAATGCTGTCTGTGTTTTAATAGTCTAAGGAAATTAGATGAACATATAGTCAATATTGTGGAACAATTTTATATTATCCTGCAATTGTTCTTGCAATAGTAGTTTAATTTGTAAGAAATAAACTTTTAAAACTTCCATAAAGTAAATTGATCTTCAATAATGTGGAGAAACATCGAAGCTCAACCGAGCAATTTAATCTTCTCGAGTCAGCTCGCTTTTGTGATCGCACCGTTCCACGAACGATGCGTGCAAGCTCGTGCATATTCCCGACAATAACTAATAAATTTTGCAATTTACTACAGTGGGACGTCCATTACCTCTGCACCCTCGTTCGGTGCACGTGCACAAAGTGTCGTCGTGTAATCGTCGTGCAAACTCTAACCGTATCAAAGCAGCGGAAAATAAACGTTCCTTTCCAGACAAAATTGCGACAATGTTATTAATGCGCGCATCGTTCCGTTTTTACATAACAATAACAAAAAATGTCAACGACAGCTCTTGAAATTCTGCAATTTTTCAAACTGACGTAGTTGCAAATGCGATGTATTATTTCTGTACATCGCTCCAACTGCATTTTACTGCCACACTTGTTACTAAGAATAAACGATTCGTTTTTGTCGCCAAAGCAAACATTGCTTTGCACTTGCCTTTTTTTCATTGAGAATGTTCTCTTTGATGCATTTCCATTAATTCTTGTTACATTGTGAACATTTTGAACAATTTTAGGATTTAGAGAATTGGGGGTTTCAGAATTTAGAGGGTTAGAGATGCGAAGTTTGAGAATTTGGGAATTTGAGGATTTGAGACCTTCAGAAATTGGGTACTTTAGAATTTGGGTCTTCACAGATTTGGAGAACTAATTTCCCTACCGAAACGTTCTTAGCACCCCACTGAAGATTTCTTCAATGATTTCGACGCAGATCGCAGATGAATTTTTCCCAGGCTGGAAATTGTTGGATTTATCAGTTTTACGTATTTCCCGCGACTAGCGGGTTCCTCTTGGCGCTAATTTCATTTCTGCTCGACTCGTCAGGCGATTGAATTGTGCAGCGACGTTCACGAAGAAGCAACTTTCATCTCCTGTGGTTTCTTGCCTTCGTGTCCCGCGAAACGTCGTTTCTCGCGGAATAATTTGCCGCTCCTTGTGACGTAACGTTGGAAAATTTCAGAAATCGATAAAACCTCGTGCACACCAACCGAAGAGTTTCTGTTTCTCGGAAAATCGAAGCTGAAATTGAACCTGACAGGTAATAATAATGCTGATATCGTTGTGATGGAATCTGACTGGCCGAGACAACGAATTTGATCGAACAAATGGATACAGATGTTCGTTGAAGGAGACAGGAGATATTTCTGAATAAATAACTTCCTCCTTTTCCAAGTTAAAAATTGGGTTAAAATTAACATCTCTGTTATCGAAGTTACTCGTCGTTGAATTACGTATTCAACTATTTTGTTCAGAATTGTCCAGATTGAAGCAACATAAACACTGTAAGAGCTGCACGAGATCTTGAAAATAAATTATGTTATCAGAACCATAAATTATTTCAACACAGCTGTTTTTTAATTCTGAGAACACAAGTCTCCATGTTTATTTAGAACGTGGAAGAAGTTGAATGGTAACAAAATGGACTGACAACATGGAAGTTCGATGTTAAAGAATTTGTTCGATTTTCTAAACCTGGTTTAACACGTAACATTCAATCTCGAAACAGTGGTCTTTAGAGCACTCACGTGTTGCAGAATGTGTTCGAATCAACGGTCGTTTAATCCTAGCCGGCCTTAAATCTATTGTGCCATTGTACCATAATAGTCCTCTGGAGAATCGCTTGAAAGTACCATTGGAACTTGAAAGACTTACACACGTTGCGGTTGTCGGAAACAGTTTATCCCTTTGCAAGCTTTACGTGCTATACATTCATTTCTGATTTATGACTGATTTATCGATTCTACGGAAACGATAAGTTGACGATTCGCGGGTCTGAAATTAATCACCAATCCGGAGGATGATACAGGGTTGCTTCTACTACACTTGAGTAGAATGATACACTCATCGTTATCGAAATAAGACTTACTGTCAAACTAAGACTTAAGGCACTATCAAGATAAGAATTAAATCAAGATATCGCTATCAGTTCTACCTTTCCATCACACTGAGCAAACACTTGAACCTATTTCTTGAATGGTAGTGTAAAAGATATGTCATTTGTATTAGACATTTGTTAATCTACTTTCACGAGTACTTGCGTGGTGGTAGGTAGAACGAAGTTCATTTGCAAGTTCTAAAAACAGACTTAAAGAATGTATCCCGGTCCTGGCAAAAGGGTGGTGTATTATTCGTTGACCTAGTACCAGGACGACAGGTATGCACGCAATGCGAGTTTGCATCATTCGCGTGTTCCAGAATGTGTGCTCGATTCATCGCGTTCGAAACAGGTGTGCACGGATGCGTTGTTGCGCAAACAATCGATAAATAGGTAAATATGAATTACACACACTCGAGAATATTTCTGATCAACGTTTATTAGTCGACAAATGATTCGGTGGATAAGAATAAGGTATGTTAAGATTCTGTAAGATGGTAATCGTAAGATTGTATAGCAATGTGTGAAATAGGATGTCGGATTTTCTCAGAGTAATTTTATATTGCGTGCCGATATGTCCGATTGTACATTGCGTGACGATACATTGCATGGCAATATAACGCTTAGTTGTACTAATACATTCCGATACAATGAATAACAATGTAAGATGTTGTGATCTAACGCGTTGTAATGCTACGTGTACTAATCCGATACACAATAACGCTTGGTAATCTAACGTGTAGTAATCAAACGCGTAGTGATTTACCGCGCGGGGATCTAACGCACAGTGATTTACCGCGCGAGAATCTAACTCACAGTGATTTGCAGTTAATATCCAGCGTTCTAATAGTAATTTCAGAGATGAAATCAAAGAATAAAGATCTCGATGTTACTAGAGAAACAAATTACACTACTTGCAACGGTATTCATATGCAATTTGCAACCGATCCGGGATCTGTCCGCGCACTCGCGTGCCTCAACGAGCAGAAATCATTCCGTAGATCGCATTAAGAATTATACCAGCGTCGATTGAAATTGACATCCATTTGTCAAGGCCCGTCTAGTCTGTGCTCGACACTCGCGAGGGTTGTAGCTTCTCTTGTCTACCATTCTTCGCCGATCGCATTTTCCATCCGCGTAAAATCTGTAAAACTATTTCAACTCTTTTGATCCACCCAGAAAATTAGAACATAAACAGTGATTTCGTTTATCTGAAATTATAGACGGTAATTTTGTTCCAACGAGGGAAACGTGAAGTCGAACGGTAAAATAAAAGTCGGTGTGGAGTAATCGTGAGTTCACGGAACGTGAAATCAGCGGAGAAACGTGCTGATAATAATCAGATTATCCAGCAGGCTTTAACGAAGTTTGCGGTTTTTAAAACGCGATTACTTAGTCGCCTTCTTGCGATTAGATTATTTATCGCGCCGACGCTGCGGATTCCTCGCGGGTTGAAGAGGGAAAACACCTGTACGGCTGAGAAAGCGTCGAATTCGAGCATGACGAAGGTGAAAACTTAAGCACTTTTTTATAACTTTCGAGAAAAAACAGATTCTGAAGTAGGTATCATTGCAAGTTCACAATTATTTTTCTTAATAGAAATGGGATATAATTCTAGGAATATGCAGATTCAGAAATCTCTATACGTTTCCAAATATCCAAGTAAATGCGTGATATATTTCTACGTAAGAAACACTGAATCCATTCTTCCGTCACGATATTGTTTAAAGTCTCTCTCGGGACTTCTATCAGTGTATCCTGGAATCCGGCAACTATTGTCGAAGAGATTCAACTCGACGTAGAGAATGAAACTTCCGTTTGAATATATCCGTAGCAACAAAACATCGCGTCAGAGTGCATCATCAAGTTCTCCGAAATGTAAGCTGCACGACACCCTCCGCCAAATGAAGTACTCACGGTTCAAAAGCTTCTGCCGTTGAAGAGGGAACGAAATAAATGTATCGAAATGTGTACGGTCGACAACGTTTCCTCTCGACGTTCTCTTTGCCCGTTCTTTGACGCTGCTTCGATCAAAGGGCCGTTTTTTTACGCGCGAATACGTGCGTCGGGAACGATGATGCATGTCCTTTTTGGCGGGCATTACGTTTCACGGTATGCAGCAGTTGGCTTTGTTGATTCACAATGCGTGCGTGATGCGTGTTCGAGCAGAGACGAATGCCAATGTTGAGACAACGTCAGACGAAACGCGAAATACGTGGCCATATTTCGCTCGAAAGTTTGCTAACTTGAAGGTGTGGGCACCGACGTACGTTCGTTTCGTTCTGTTTCTACTTCCGTTCGATTTCGCTGTCGGACTATAGATTAGTCATTTCTTCGGATTCGTTCATCAAGAGTTTGTCTGCTGTATAAGAAAATAAGTACATCTATCTAGTCACCATTGTTAACGCAATATATGATAATTATTGTAACTTGGCAATGACCGATTCTAACGATGAAATTGTATTTTTGTGCAGTGGGACAGTTCAGAATCCGAGTGCTCAGAGGCTGAAGACTCAAATGAGTTAGGGGCCACAGTCAGCCCCGAGATCTGCGCGATGGACACTGTGGACAGTGCCAGCAAACGGTCTGGAGGCCATAGCGGCCAGAAGGTAGTTCCAGCTACTCGAGTCTTCAAGAAATCCAGTCAGAATGGAAAGATCACGGTGTACCTTGCTAAAAGAGATTTCGTCGATCACATAACCCACGTTGATCCCATTGGTAAGTTTCGCCATCTTCTAACTAATTAACTACCCAAGGCATCCTCAGTTCCTAACTCCCCAATACTCTAAGTTGCTTCGTTAAATCACCTGCGAAGTTTCTGACGAAGTACCAGATTTCACTTCAGGATTCCTTAACATCTATGTATTATCTGTGAAACTTGTGAAGTACTAGAGGTCTAAGTTTTAATGTTCCCAGGTAACTAAGGTATCTGTAAAGTTCTTAGAACCATAGGACTATGGTTTAATTGTAATTTTAGCGTCTTTAGTATTAACATAACGTCCTGAAGTGCATTCTGATATTCATGAAATTATTATATCCTTCAAATAATAGGAACTCAAGTGATCCTTAATGTTCCACTATAATTACCTTCGTTAATCTACCTGTGAACCTGAAATTATTCCAGCACTCATTACAGTATCTCTTTGAAGATTAATCCTTAATTCCAGTGTAACGTTTCAAAGTGCACTTTGTTGTCCATGACATTAATTATTAGGTGTTCAAGTGATCCTTAGTGTTCCTTTCTAATTATCTTCATTAAACCGCTTGTGAAATTTCAAGCATACCAGAACAGAGTTTCGCGCGTAGCTACAGTATCCTTAACATCAGTGTAACGATCCAAACTTCGCTTTGATGTTAGTGAAACTGATAATTACGTTCCTCAGTTAGTAGTATCGAACTGATCCCCGATGTTCGCGTCTAATTATCTTTAATAGCCTACCCGTGAAGTTTCCGATACCCTTAAACCTCACCGATGGTTCCCATTCAGAAGTAAATCTCCAGCGTAACGTTCATCGAAGTTAGCTAACTGGCCTACGATTGGAAAATTCGATTTACTTAACCAGTCCAGTTAATCTGAAGCGTCAAGGCCACTTAAAGGCTCACCGATCGCCGTTCGATCATTACAGACGGGGTCGTGCTGATTGACCCGAACTACGTGAAGGATCGCAAGGTCTTCGGCCACGTTCTCGCCGCCTTCAAGTACGGCAGAGAGGATCTGGACGTTCTGGGTCTAACCTTTCGCAAGGACCTTTTCCTGGCTGCCGATCAGATATACCCAGTGGTATCTGGCTCACAGCGTCGGGAATTGACTCGATTGCAAGAGAGGCTCATCAAGAAGCTAGGGAATAATGCTTATCCTTTCTACTTCGAACTACCGCCACATTGTCCTGCCTCGGTGACGCTGCAACCGGCACCTGGTGACACTGGAAAACCCTGCGGTGTCGACTACGAATTGAAAGCGTTCGTAGGTGAGACGCAGGACGACAAACCTCACAAACGGTACGAGACTTCATTTACGCAATCTGGGGAAAAAGGGTTGTTAGGAAATTCAGAACATTCACGAGGTAATCGTGATATTTGGAATTTAGAATTGGTAGTGGAAGTTTTTGGTAGAAGGGTATGTAGATGTGGATGGGGTTTAGGGTATAGGGATTTGTCAGGTTGTAGCTCGATATATAGGGATTCTACACGTTGGTGATTCGATGATTGATAATTACACGGGATAGAATCGATGCGTGATAGTTCAACACGTTCCATACGTAGAAATTTTATCGCGTGATCTAATGCACAGTAATTTCACGTGCCATCAATCCAACGCATGGTGATTCCAGACATTGGTAATCCGACGCATGGGAATTCGGCACGTGGTGATCTAACGCGTTAATTTCACATCTAGACGATCTAATGCGCGTTAATTCCATATGTAGCCTATCTAACACGTTGATTTCACATTTAGGCGATTTACCGCGCGTTCCCCATCTGGGTAATCTAATGCAAAACATTCCCACGCGTGACGTGTACCGTGTGATCAAATAGCGTATATCAATGCATCACGTACAATCCTAAATTTCTTAATACAGTGAAACGAATAAAATATTAATAAAGTATGAATTGCAGGGACTCCGTTAGACTAGCGATACGGAAGATCATGTACGCGCCATCGAAGCAAGGTGAACAACCGTCCGTCGAAGTGAGCAAAGAGTTCGTGATGTCGCCGAACAAGCTGTTCCTGGAGGTGTCCCTCGACAAGCAGCTGTACCATCACGGTGAGAATATCGCTGTGAACGTGCACATCGCGAACAATAGCAACCGGACAGTGAAAAAGATCAAAGTGTCCGTGAGGCAGTTCGCGGACATTTGTTTGTTCTCCACCGCGCAGTACAAGTGTACGGTCGCTGAGGCAGAGAGCGAGTGAGTATCATTCAATGCACACTATTATTTCGAACCGCGTTAAATTTCCGTCGGTTGTGTGCTGCGAACTGCGTGGTCGTAAATGGATTCTCTACAATGTTGTGACGCAGATCGGATACCAGCAATGTTTGGTAATCGATGAAAGTTGCGCGTAGATGTAACACGATTGTGTTGGGGAGTTTCATTCTGCTTTGTGAGAAACTGTAGTCAGGGATAGTTAGGTGAAACGTTTGTCAGTGTTGTGAGATGGGATTGAAAATTAAAAAACAATAATAGTATCCAGTCAGCTACATACATAGACACTGCATATCAAGTACATGTACATACTTTCAGATTTCATGACATAAAAGTATCTTCAAATGTCCCACGTTTAATTTAAAGCTTAAAGTTTAATAAAAATGTAAACGTTGCATCATGTTGGTATAATACAAAAATATAAATATTTAATAAGTGCAAATGAATCCATTTATCGCCCAACGTTCGCAGTATCCATTTCGAGTTTTCCCGAATAAAAATAAACGTACCTGACGCGTCACCAAATTCAGTCAATCAAAATGATAGACAGTCACGTGTTTGGTCAGCGTGAATCAATCGATATCGAACACCTCGAAGACATTGCTGCCCCAGAAATTGCTGTCCATCTTTCGGACTGACATCCCTAAATAACAGGCGGATACTTTATACGCCACTGCGTTGCTTACGGAAAATTTACGAGTAACAGATTGTACAACGTGACCAGACACGGGACTGCTCGAGATCTATCGACTGTAGCGCAGGAAAGCATAAATTGCTACGTGCTGTAATAAATTTCAATCTTACCCGAGAAAATTTGCATCGTGCCGAATTAATACGTATCAACGATCATTTGCATTGGTTTCTGCGCGTCCCTCGTTACAATTGAAATTAAAAAATTCACGGAATAAAAATGAACACGTTCAAGGAAAATCGACGAGCGTTCCGGGTTTTGTATTTTCATGAATTTTACATGTTTTTGCTAGCTGAAATGAAGTGCGTTGATAATTGAGGTAGGGATTTAAAGCCCTTTTAATTTACGATTATCTCAATTTTTTAATTTTTCGAATTTTTAAATTTCTGAATTTCCTGGATTCTCAAGTCCTTGTATTTGTTAGTCTGAACTGTTACACTTCCAGTTTGCTAAATTACTCCCAAATTTCCAAATCCCCTAATTCCCACATATCCAAATTTCCAAACTTTCAAGTCCTCAAATGTCGAAACTTCTAATTTCCAAGTTACTACTGATTCTATATTTAAATTTCTGAAAATTTTACGTCGATGAAAGTGAATGTACAAGAACCCAACACTCGCTCGATTTTCTTCACGATCGCCAAACTAAAAGAAGCTACTCGAGAAAAATTGAGAAGGTCCCATCCCAGTACCAAACTCGAAGCGTAGAATAGTTGCATAAAACGCGAAAGCAATACAAAAAAAATAAATCACAACGTTGAAGAAAGGAGACGCACTACATGAGACTGTCCCGATTAGTATTAACGCTAGGTGTACAATGATATGAACGCGATACATGCCGAATGGAATTGTGACATGACGAAACGGAAAATAAGATGATTGCACTGGCAGTATAGGGGTAGCGCCAGGATTCACCCTGAGCAAGGTCTTTTCTCTAAGGCCGACGCTTGCTGACAACAAAGACAAGCGAGGTCTTGCTCTAGACGGTCAGCTTAAACACGAGGACACCAATCTAGCATCTAGCACAATGTGAGTGCTCAAACCATTGGACGCGTGCTACTTTCTTTCCATCTTTTTTTCTTTCCTTTACATCAAGTTCGATAATGAAGATTGCGCACGGGCCAAATGATATAGGGTTATTCTTTATATTTGTGTGGAAATTTGGGGTGGAGGGTGTAATTCGACGCCCACTGATTTTTCTGATTGTAAATTTCCTCTTCGAGAACTGAGGGATTTGAAAAGGGGATACACGATGTAATATCACTGGGTCCAAAGCTGCTTGATGATGTATTAATGTAGGCGTGTACCAAAATTGTACACTTAACTTTTATTTTTAACGAATTATTTGAATTGATATATTAATAATGTATATGTTTGATGTGATAGTTTGGAATACTCAGTATGTAGGATTCTAATAAAAAAGTGATGGAATGCAAAAGTTATGTTCGAGTATGATCGAATAAAACGATCGTTCGCCATTATTCCAGGCAAACAATGCACCCTCCACTCAGAATCTCGCTATTTTTCCCCGATTTCAAGATTATCGTCGAGGCTCACGTTTCACGAGAAACGAAGGCAGTCGATATATCGAGGCCCGTTTGCAGTCTTCGAGATACGAACGCGTTGTTGAAAACGGAGTACGATATTGTATGGGAACATCGTTCCAAAGTGGAATGCCAGTATTTTCCTTGATGGCCTTTTTTTGCTGGGGACTTTTATGGATATGGAATTTCATCGGTGGTGGTCTACTTTCCTGTACACAGGTCACGTCCCTCTCTCTCTCTAACTCTCCTACCACCCCCTCTTCACTTTCTGTTATCTCCACGTTTTTTGTCTTTTCACAATTGATACATGCTGATCGATGAAACGACACCCTCTCATCCTTCCATTTTTCTCTTAACCCGTGTAGCCTGTATCGCAGTGTGACGCACAAGCTAATGTTTCATGTACATGCACTTACGTAGTCTATTCAAGTTCTGGTTCATAATGCAAGATTAATTCACAAGTATGGAGATGAGTATACTCTCGTTATATTGCCACGCATTGTAACGTGCTATGTTAGAATTCGATCGCTACATAGTGAGTTGCCTTGGTTTACAATGCTTTGAACGACGCGTTGAAATTGCAGCGATTCACAGCGCTTTGAAACAGCGGTGCGTTGAATTACCACGCGTGGAAGTAACGGATCGTTGAATTACCACGCGTTAGTGTCGCATTGATTCGAAATGTGTCAAAATAGGGACACGTTGATTTGCAACACGTTGATACAGCGGTGCGTTGAATTGCCACGCGTTGATTCGTCACGCATTAATATTTCCGTGCGTTGATTCGCCACGGGTTAATATAGCTATGCGTTGAATCGCAACCCGTTCGTCACATGATTCTCCACGCATTAAATCGCCGCTCCCTGTGAATACACCACCAATCACAATAATTATCTATCACCTCTACGGCAATATAACAAGAGCGTACTGCATCGAAACCTTAGCATATTCGTTATCGAAAAATAAAGATGTCAACTTGGGCAGACTATATACCTCACATGTACATGTATACATACATTTATAGTAGAGCTGTCAATTTACAAAATGCCACAAGCTGGTCCAGGTACTTTGGGTATCTGGTTCAGAATAATCCTATATGATAGCTCGTACTACGTGGCTTATCGTTTCTAATTTTTCTCGTGATCGACTTTTTGTCGAATCACATTTGGTGGCTTCTTCGAGAAGGGATGATACTATCGTCACGCGGATGTTACGCATCACCGGGAAGTCAGCAGAGCTATTTTCGCGATATTTCGAGCACATTGATCCGCGGTTTCGTTTCGTTTTATTTCGTTCTCTGGTTGGAGGGAAACCGTGCGGTGTACAGCGTCGAACCGTGCTTGTCGTTTTATTTGGAAATAATATTTGCTCGATTCCACGATTGCTATCGAGTGATTCTCTTTGGCGGAAATAAACGATGAATTTTTGTTTTGTCTTTCTGCAAAATAACATTCATGTACGTTGCTTTTTTGACCGTCGAACAGTAACGTGGTGACACCGGATATATTTCATTCAAAATTACATCTTTTCATATTTAGTTTGTCAAATTATTCTCTATACAAAAGTTTAAACATCGCGGTTATCTCTTTCTCATGAACGAGGTACGACTCATAAATGAGGTGCAACATAAATAATAAATTAACTATATTTTATATTATACGAACAAATTTTACTGTGGACTCAGGAACGAATCAATTGTTATAGCGAACGAGATTTAAGGTTACGTTACTTTTTGAATTTTATGACCAAAGTATTGTATCGTGACGGTTGTCGATCAATCGAGCCCGACAGTGTCCGGATGTATTAAAGTCCCCGACCACGTTTACCCTCACACTTTTGCTACGTGTTTATCAGGGAAGGGTGCCCGGTGGGGCCAGGTTTCACGCTGAGCAAAGTGTTCTCTCTGACACCGCTTCTCGCCAACAACAGATATAAATGGGGTCTTGCCCTCGATGGCCAGATCAGAGACGGGGACACCAATCTGGCGTCCAGCACCCTGTAAGAATATCGCCGCTACTTCTCTCATGGAATTCAATACACAATTCTGGATATGTTGAGCTCAAAATCCGAAACAAGTCTTAGAAAGAACCTCCAGAACGTACGTGGTCCGAGAAAATCCAGACATCACATTTTGATTGGGTAATCAGCAAAGTCAAATTAGATAACCCATCGAATTGGGTAACCTTTCCAAACTTGGTAAATAAGCAGAAAGAAGCAGCAAGATCTAAATTAGTTCGTCAATATTTTTGACTGTTCAGGTTAAATTGATAAGGTTGATTCTTTAACGTGTTCGAGCCTGTGATAACAGGTGTAGAGGCTGTCATTCTGAAATGTGAAATATTGATCGGAAAGCGTTACAGCTGCCACGCATTCTGGTCGTTTTTCTCTGTTTTGAGCTTAACATACATATTTATTGAAACGTCGCTCCAAAGTTTGGGTGCAGTTGCAATTTACAATGTTTGTATTATTTATACATTTTTTACCTTTTTGACCCTATGCATTGTTCGTACATTTCAATTTTTGAATCACGAATTGTGTGATGTGTCATCTGTTATAGAATTCCAAAAATGTATTTTACAGTGATTAGTTAATTAATATCACTTTAGTAAGTTCAATTCTGGGATCGTAGATGCATAGTTGCCTCTCAGTGTGTAATCACAACTGGCTCTGATTAAGCCTGTCTCACTGAAACTTCCACATTCTCCCAAATCTTGAAATTACCAAATGAAAATTGTACCAAAAAAAGTAAATGTAGAATTTCAATATTTCACTTTTCTGATTTCGATAATAGAATAAAGGATTATAATAATTTGATATTTGTACGAAAATGAGATTTTATGCGTAAGGTAATAATCGGAGAATTAATCGCGATAGTACGAACAATAAAATTGCGCCCAAACTTTCAATCAACCACGTGTACGTGCCTCTGTTTCTCTCTCTCTCTCTTTCTTCTTTCTTTCTCTGTTTATACACGAGCATCAAACGGCTGATCACGCGTGCAATCACGACTTCTCTCTGTTTGCGAAGCTGCGCGTGTACGAAAATTGCGGTCACGTGCGTCAGAGAACCTGTAGCTTTGCGAAACAAGGCCTGTTTCGATGTTATCGATCGATCGTCGAGCTGTCAGGGGCCGTTTCAGCTGTCTACTATATCCCTCCTCTAACATCCGATCAATGCTGACGTTTCGATGTTTCCTTGTTTGTTCGAAGAATAATGTACACATACAGGAAACAATATTTTATCCAATTCTGATTAGAGCTGCGTCAACTTAGGCTTTTATCTTACAAAGTTCAATTGGAGAAATTCAATCAATTCAACATTCTTCGTTTACTTAATTGATTCAAGATATTTCATGTGGGTAAGGGAAGTATTTCAATTTAAATTTCAAGTACTGAATTTGAATTTCAGGAATATACAATTAATGAATTAAAGAATATATTGAAAATTATCAAAATTATTTGAGTTCCCATAATTTGTCCAGTTTCGGTTCCAATACAAAGTGTCCAATCGATAAATAAAGATCACGTATATCAAAAAAATTCTTTAACTATTTCCTCGTCGACGACATACCAAATAAAATAACATTTCAGCGTTTCGATCATATTTTCTTCTCGTACAGCATCCCGTTTTAAACGTAAACCGTGTTCGTCATTTATAAACCAACGTTTCGTTGCAGTTTCATTGATGTCAGAGAAGGCATTGATAGTGATTAACGTTTGTGAACGTTGGCAGACCACGAGGTTCCATGTGTTTCAATATCCTGAAACTGATAGCTGTTTTCGTCTTTTGGAACGATTCTGTTCGCAGTCGACTATTCTTTAGCCAAAGTTCTCGAGTACACGCACGCTTCCACGATTATTGATCTTACGCAACGAGACTTCTAGATTTTCTTGTACGAAAGGACCGATACCACCGAACGCGGTTCTACGATTATTTTGAACGGTGCGTTTTGCCGGATCGAAAATAGCGTTACTCTGGCTCGTTTTCATCGCCTCTTCCGTTTGCACGGTTATATTCAGAACGCGAAATGCGCGTTTTCTTTCGTTTTCCGGACGGATTTCACCATCTTGCAACTCTAACGTTGCACTCTTCTATTTTCCTCATCACCTTTGCGATCATATGTACTAAATTTCTGATGTACTAGATTTCTATTTAAGAAAGAATACATAAAAATGAGTTTTCCTTCTTATTCTAATACTTCTCTGCATAAAACATTCTGTAATGAAATTATTTTTAACATAAACAGCAGAACCGTTTTTACTCCGTAAAATGAAATGAAATTGTAATACGGTTTTGTACGAAATAAAAGAACCAACGTTCCATGAAATTACGCGTAATTATGCGAACATGAGCGAGAAGTCGTGAAAACGCCAACGATGCGTGCTCTTCCGGTGGCTCTGTACTTCCGACGATTTTCTCTTCAAAAAATATGGCTGACTGGCGATGGTAGCGGACTGGCACGTTTTTTATTTTCCTTAGTACGATTCACGAAACGGAACTTAGGTATCATCACGTTAGCTGCTTCGTAGAACATTAGTGCGAATTTCTTTTACACTGCGAAACAGTGGTCGTTCTAGAAATTTGAATAATTCGATTTTTTCCCGCGTTAGAGAATCGATTCTGCTTCGTCGACACTGCTGCGAATCCTCGACACCCCCACGTGGCGATTAACAAGCGTTTAGATCTCAGAGGATTGTCAAATATTATTCTTGATTTATGTGAAAATCGAGTACAAGCTCTGTTCGTGCAAGTTCTCTTTCGTTTAGTTTCGATATAAACTCGATCCGTTTATTTGACATTCCCCTATCACCTGCATTCCTCGCTTTCAACTCGTACGGATTCCAAACGCGTAAGCAACGATGCTTAAATCAATACCCTACTCCTCCGCTTCTTGAATGGTTGTCGCTTTGCACTTGTTGCTTCCGAATTGCACGATTCGATCCTATGTTTTTTTTATTTACGGAGCATCGTGCTGTTTTGCCTGTCTGTCTGTCTGCGTTTGACAAGCTTTTGGTGTTCATTGAATGTTTACCGCTCGTGCAAAGGACTTCCCGGTGAAACACCGTCTACTTATGTACGCGTATGTGTGTGTGCGTGTGTTGTTCTAACGGTGCATGCACGGCTTGGTAATTAGAAGATAAGAAGAGAACCGGAAATCGATGGTGATTATGTTGTTTCGCAGCGTGGTGGATCCCTCGCAACGTGAGAACCTGGGAATTATCGTTCAGTACAAGGTGAAAGTGAAACTTTGCCTCGGTGCACTCGGAGGGTAAGTGTGAATCATTTGTATTTGTTTGGAGAAGTATTATAGAAACCCTCAAATCAAACAATTCTAAATAATTTGAGAAGTCAATTGTACCAAAATCCACGTAATAATTATTTAGAAGGAAAAAATAATTTCGGCTGTAATTAAAAATTTTTATAGGTCATACTGATTAACATATAAAAACTAATTTCGAATGAAATTTCCACCGGGTTGGGGAGCGAACTCTATTTTATTTCTCCAAACTCGCGGTGACAAAGTCGAGAGAAGTTCGAGGAAACGAATTTAAAATTTCATTGTATACCGACACAGAGAATTGGCCGCGGAGCTGCCATTCACCCTGATGCACCCGAAACCGGAAGAAGAGGAGCCAGCACCACCCACTGCACCACCGACGCAGAAAGCGGAGAACGATGAAATACCGCTCAACACGAACCTCATTCAATTGGACACGTACGTGGTCAATATTTCAGTATCCCCTGCATTTCGTACTATTTTCACCAGGCGAGAACAGTTCTATTCGCTTCGCCGAAATCGATTGTTCGTCATTCGCTTGCGTCAATGATTCTTTCATTCGATCTGTTTCGTTAGATTCTGAACACTTGCAGACGATGATTCAGTACATATGTAGATAGATGATTCTTGGAAATTGATAATTGGTATATACGACGTAGCTGATATAGTAATTGGAGTAGAATTCATGGGTCAATTGTTTGGAGCAATATTACAAAATTGGTTGCACATTTTAGTTCCTATTTTCTATTTAATAGTTGTCACAAAAAATATTTTGTCTCTTCCTTCGAAACATCCAGTCGTATTAGATTCATTAATTTCACGTTAATTACTACGGTAGTGATAAGCCTTCATAGTGACGGTGAATGCTTGTTGCAGGGAGGTCGACGGCGACGACGACATAATCTTCGAGGACTTTGCCCGCCTAAGGCTGAAGGGCGAAACGGATGCCTGACCACGTTGTTCGAACATCGTCGACCTGTACGACACAGCGAAACGTCCGATATACGAGAACGTCGTCGCGTCATCGACGAAAAACGCGAGCCAGTTGATTCTGTAACCAGTTTCGACGAAGATGGACCTTTTTTTTGTGAAAAAAAAAAGAAAACGAAAAACAGAAAACGCGAACCACCAAGTGTCGCGTTCAGAAACGAACAACTCGAGCCACAATGAGATCGCAGAAGTCTGCGAGTTATCGTTCGACGATTCGATCATCGGAACGATGTTTCTCTTCCTCGAGATGTATTTGCTGTCCGATTTGAAAAGGGGACACCTCTGGAATGGTACTAACTTGCTGCACAGAGAATCAAGGATGCACTCTAAGAAGATTGCGGGAGAATAGAACGGATCGTCAAGAAGGGATCGCGAATTTATGGGAATGATCGATGAAGAAACTTACGAGACATCAATGGATGAATAAATACCTAAATGATCTTTCGCCGATGTATTTATCGATCGCTTTGATCGACGATGAGACGGATACATTTTTTTTTTTATCGGAGACCAAACGAAGTCTCTTTATCAAGACTATAATATTAACAGATTTTTAATACAGATTTGTTTTCTGTAAGCTTAGTCACATGGCCAGTATGCAATGCAGTCAGTATGTTTCGCGTTGATTCGCGCAAAATTCTGTTTGCCGGAAATATGTTTCGAGTGTACGTTCGTGGAAAGAAATTTGCGTCCGTTTTTATCGCACACCGTTGTTTATTCAATATTTTATTGAGATGCATGAATAACATCGATTTTACCCTTCTGTCTCACTATTTTACGCTTCTCGTGTCTAAGAAAGATTTCATTAAATGCGAAGTGCTTTAATTTTCATATTTGCAACATTTCATCGTGGGTTTCTTGATGTTGGCAAAATCAGAGAGGGTTACATTTACAATTCTCTAAATTCCCAACTTCAAAATAGTAATATAACCTTTGGTACAGTGTACCAATACTGAGGCAGAAGGGTATTTTAATGATTTTAAATATAATTGGTCTAGACTGCTAATGTTTGTGCAAAATTATAACATATTTACGGAAACTATCATCGGGAGACGTCAAAAGAGCGTTTCCTTTCTTTATAAAAGAATACATTTTTTGATAAGTGAAACGTATATATATAAAATGTTGAATTTCTATCATGGCAATGTCTACGTTGTATCAGAGACTCGAATGTGAAATTAAAACTTGTATAAGGATTTAGTAAAACACGGTGTGTTGCAAGATTAAACGATTTATCGTTGTATAAGGATGTTTGTTTTCTGTGTAATCGATAATCGAACGGGATTTCCTTAAGAAGCATCGCAACAAATTCAACGAATCCTACTTAACCCTTGTGTTAATAACCAAGATGTTCACAGTTATTCTAAGTATTTTAAATTTAATGAAAATATAACACGGACATTAAAATGTCTAAAGAAGTTAAAATTTAGAGCGATTTGAAAGTTTTAACGGATATATAAATTCTCTTTAATATTAATATTGAAATGGATATCTGAGTACCTGGATATTGATGCAAGGGTCAAAATGTTACAAGTATACAAATATATAGATTTAAATATAGATATGTATACACGTATGTGGAAAATTTTACTCACTTAACCCTTTCGTTATGACGACGTTTCTATACAAGTGACAAAATAATTATTTATTAAATGATTATTCATCGAGTTTTATTTGGCACAAGAAATATACTACAAGTTTTTTCTTTCGAATTGTTCTCTGGAAAATTTCTATAGACAAATATAAACGTTTTACATCAGACGATTATAGTCTATGAACGACTATAGTCCATTATAGCGAAAGGGTTAATTATCGAATTAACCCTAGAAAGACAAAACCATGTATTCATCCTGAATGTTTCTTTTTTATTTAATAATTCCTTTACTAAACCAAAATCTCTTCTTGAGTACTTCGAATAATAATTAAAACGAAATTATTGTTTGCAGTTTTCCTAAATGAAGAAGACAATATAGTTTTAATATTTTTTAATTAATGGTCCTGACAAGCTCCCTTCTTAGTCTTTCTAGGGTTAACCAAGAGTTTCAAACGAGCATTAGAAGAATTTCAAGGTTTTAGCTTTTACACGTTTTATATTGAGATCGAGAAGGTATTTGGATTTTTTGCGAATCGAACGAACAACCTAATCGTACGATTTTCTATTCCTTTTTTTACGCGTCACGTTTTTTACCGAACGAAATATTATATGTATAGTGCCATCCTCACCACACCCCGTCGAGGATTCTTGTTCCATTTTTCTGTTTCGAAAAAAAAAAAAAATCAGAAATTGTGGATGAAGATTCAATTTTATTATCGTTCATCAGACGTATCGAAGACTGTTTTTCGCGAAATCGTACTACCAATTCCTGCGATAAGCATCGATCTCGAAATCACGAGTTTATCGTTGGGTCCTTTTGGCGATTTTTCATTTCATCGTTCATCGTTGATTCTCTTACAATGAGACGAATTAAAGAACGAACTTGTCGAAGAATTCCAAACGTGATCGAGAGAATGGAATCATTCCAGGTGCACGTGGTTAATCTGTACTCCTTCGGGAGCTAACGTGGAATAACAAGTATTCTTTGAGTGGCAGAATCAAATGAGTACAGTGTTTTTGAATCCAAAACATTTGATGAAACAGCGTGTAATTGTACAATACACTTGTACTTGTTAGATGACGTTTTTTATCGTTACATCGAGAAATAAAGACTTCACATTACGAACATTAATGAATATTTTACATAATTATTTTCTTCAAACTTTAATCTTTAAACTGATATACTTTGATATGATTTCAGACTTTCAAAATTGGTCATTGTTCATTAAAATTGGTTGTCAGCCATTTTGTATCAAAAACATTAACGAAAGCTTATACGTTCTTTTCTGACATACTTTAAGCTTTAAATTGATGTAGCATAAGTGCTATTTTGAAATACTTTTCTGTCATGAAATTGTGTCAGATGACTTTCAGAATCAGCAGATCGTAATGTAATTTGTTGTAACATAAATTAATAACTTGTTAGTCGTTTATTTTTGAAAAATAGCCTAGTTTATATGCCGAGTATCATTTAAAGTTCCATTCATTAATATTTTCAATTCCCAAAAATAATCTTTAGAATTGGTTTTCGACTTCCAGTAAGAATTGGATTCAAAAACACTGTTCCAAGTCTGCAACTTAGGAAGCACATTCAGTGTGTGTGTATGTGTGCGTGTGTGTCCGTTACGTTAGCACGATTCGAACATTAAGGCGTCCGCTGTCAATTAATCTAATTTACTCTGTTCGACGTCGACGGTGTTCACGAGGGCGCCGTGACGACAGCGAGCGCGTTAATTTTAATGCAACCTCTGCGTGTCGACGAGTGTAATTTGCGTGCAAAATAAAAAGATAACAAATAAAGTTAGCGTTCAAATTCGATGTCTCAAATCGATGGCTCAAAACTGAAGAGATCAAACCTGCTACCTTATAGCCGTTTTACGTCGTCCAATCTGTACGAAAGAAAGCAGAAAATTCTGCTTCCGTAACACACGAAGTCAATTCGAAAAGGTTGAAACGAACGGCAGGTTTATAAGATCATACAATTGACAACTATAATTTTAATAGTGCATATAATTTAGAAAAGATAGTTGACATCTGTGTTAAATGGTAGTTCATCGAATATTTTTCATCCAACTCAACTTGCACATCATCCCACAACGGCCATATAACGGGAGAAAGTACATCAACTGCAATCATCGTTAAAAAAGACTGTTTTATTTTATCGAATTGTATACGATATTAAAATGGTGTGTCAATGATGTCGCTTGTTAAAATTCTCTTCAAGTTTGAGCCACGAGCAACACTTTGGCCAGGGCAACGTCGATCGTGCCCTGGCCTTTTGTAATCGTGCACACGTGTATGTATATAGGAGGCAAGGAGAAATAGTATTTTTTATCGATTTAGCATTTACAGAGTGTATTTAGGAGAGACTACGATTATACCAAAGCCAGCAATCTCTCTCTATCTCTCTCTCTGTTCAGTGTTTCGCTTCTCGACGAACCGAGGAACACTGTTTACCTCTAGACAAATTGTTCGGCGAAGCAATTATCGAGCCCGTATTAAGTAATTGTAAATGTCGAGTTAATGTTTCAGCTATCTAAGAGTAATTGAATGTATCGATCATAAGTTTGGGGTCACTGTTCCAAATTATCATCGTTCTTCGGAGTTCATAATTTTATGAAGACAAACTTTTACACGATTAACTACGATATCAGAGATTATAGTCATCGATGATTAAACGAATGTCGAACCATGGAACATTTTTAGTACTTGCATTAAGTATCAATAGTTACATTGATACTTGCATCAATGGCGAGAACTTGAATTATTTACGCACAAAGGTCTGTGTTCGCAGGATGATACAGTTTTGAAAAATTGAAGCGTTGGAGTAAAACGGTTTTCGACCCCAAGCTTGTGCGCACAAGAGAAAACCCTAGAAAAATGACGAAGGAACGCAGGCTTGTACAATACGCGCGAGAGTATATTTTGTATCGGAGCGCGCGGGTGCGCGCCAGTATTTTTTGTATCATATTGAGAATCAGACATCACTGTATTAAACGAGTAGGTACAAGATGGCCCAGCAAGGGACGGAAAGGATCGTTGCAGTACAGAAATAATGGCAATGCAACGCGTTGCTTCCACAGTCAATAAACAAGAAAACGGGTATTAATTACCCGACCTGTGTTAGGTATCGCTAACCTAAGATATTAACGAGAGAACATCATGAAATTTTAACCCTTTGCGATTCCAATTATTTTCCACTGAACGTAACCATAGAAATTTATGACGGAACTTATACATTTTACATTGGAAACACAATTTGAGAGCCTTGTAAAATATTTGTCGTAATACTATAGAGTAACTGGGAATAAGTGTTGAAATGGTCAAAGTAAAACTGTGACCACAAAGGGTTAAATGCAGGATACGAGTTGCACCGTTATCACTGGGTGATACGACAAGGCAAAGGTACTTGCGGTAAATGGATATCCACCTTTAGATCACACAGGGAATAGTTAGCGATTAAGTTAGGCGATGATTAAACGAACATGTCCAGGTCTTAGCAACTACAATAGGTTACGCTAATTGCTAAGCGTAATTCGATCTCGTGTACACTCAGGGTCAATGTTGACTTTCTTTGGTTAAGTTGAAGTGGAGGAAGAAATATTTGCATTATTTGTCCAAGTTTTAAAATATTCAATTCTGTAAACTTCGAAACTGGTATATTCCCCAATTTCTAAATCCCGAAATTCTGAATTATCCAAATCCCAAAATCCCCGAGTTCTCAAGTATTCAATTGTCCAATTTCGCGAATTTCTAAATTATACAAATCCCCAAGTTCCCAAATCCCTAAATTCCCAAACACCTAAATAATCGTAAGCATGCAGTAAAACCTCCCTCCATTTAACGTTAACCAAAAGGAGCCTATGTTATATCCGATTACGAGTGTACGGTTTGTAACGAAAGAGGTGGAAATTAGAACACAGTTGACGGTATTGTTGCGTGTAAATTGCGTTTTCGGTGGTTTAATTTATTCATCGTAGGGAAACGTTTCGTTTTGTAAGAGAATGGGTTACGCGAGTTTAAAGGAGGCATAATTGGTGGAGTGTGTATAAAAAGAGAAGAGAAATGGAAGAGGAGAGTAAATAGCGAGATACGTAATATATTATAATGTACATGTAAAAATTGTGTATTCTCATATAATAATAGCTGTAATAATTTAATAAATCTTGTATATCGGACCTGTGTTCATTTTAAAATTAACCCTAAATTTATTAGTCCTCAACCACTCCGATGTGTCCTACATACCTCTATGTTAATATTCAGTAATCGAAATTGCAGAATTTTTAATTTACAGATTCTACATTTGCATAATCTGTTAAATTATTTTGATGATATTCAGATACCCTGAATTTCGCTGGAAATAACGCAACCAGCAATATTAATGATGCTATTTACTAATTAAACACCATCTGGCTATGATCGTTTTTAATTTTTCAGTATCCGCTTAATTAAAACTTGATGATTAATGAAAACACAAGAGACTTCGACTATTTATCTTTACATATGTTTCGTGAAAATATAATGATCGATTATGAAAGTGATAATATTTCATCGTAACAAGAACAGAAACCGTTTTATCTAATATTCCCTTATTTAATCAGACTAATTTTCGGAACAGTTTTCAGCATTCTTCCTTTCTCGGTTAAATGCTTCTTCATTTTTTAAGACATCAAAGTCCCTCTTTTTATACCTCGCTGAAACTGTTTAATTAAACCCGACGTTCGAACAATAGGAAGTACATCAAGGTTTCATTCTACGGACAAAGGAACAAAAGGTGAATCTTTTCCCTGGAATTACAAGTTGCAGCAAGCACGCAGAACGTCGTCATTTATCATCGGACCGTAGAAATTCACGAGGTGGTTAACGAGTTGCTCACGATTCAAATTTCCACGATTTATCGCATTCGATTAAATTACAAATGATACTGCCGAAAGACTCCTTTCTTTACACCAGAATGTAAGAATTTACAAATGAAAGGTCTTTGCGAGATAAAAAGCGTTATATCCCTGATTCAATAAAGGCAAAGTATTTCATTGGATTTTTATGTTTGAACGTTCTAACAGATATTGTGACAGACAATAATCGAACTTTTATCGGTTCTATAAAAACTAGAGGCAAGAAATATGTTCCGCTAATTACGAAATGGGTGAGATATTGCAGGAAAATCAAACATGGAATATTTGTACAGTATGTGGGGAAATGTTTGGAGAAGTGAAAGACAAATGTTGTACGTATAATAATGTATTAAATAACATTTATATATATATGAAAAGTTACGTGTCGATAGAACTTGTTACATAAAAAAATATTCTAGTAAATTATATGAGTGACATGTTACAAAATTAGAAGACAGTTTTATGATACTCTTATGTAAACATAGCTTTAGAAAAAGACCGAAAGAAAGTGTTACAAACTTGTTACAGACTTGTTACAATGCTGAACATTATAAATTGTGAAAGTATGTAGAATATAATGATAAAACAATTTGTTGTGCGGAGTAGTTGAATATGTATGTCCAGTGTAAAGCTCAAAAAACAAAGACGATTTGGCGCGCGTTGTAGATATTTGTCTCTGTCGCTCTCATGCGATAGCGCCATAACATCTGGACCGGTCGTCAGTACGAACCACGCGGCTGAACCGCGAGGATGTATCCTAAGGGTAGTTTGTCTTTTTATTCGACATCACGATCATGTAACTTCCAAACGAATGCACGAAATGCTCTCTGTTAATTATACTATAACTTCAGTTAATTACATTGAGATAAATTTTGTACCGATTTCGCGTGTCAGTGACTATGTAAAATTTAGTGACGTACAATTCAGGAATTAGTGCTTTTACTTTGAAACTTCTAATTTATGGTAATATTTTTAAAACGGTAGTGCAATTCAAGAGGCATTAACGAGACGAAACATTCGAAACGACCTCTGGCGATTTATTTCCCGCGAAAAATTAACACGACAATTTTTCCAGTCGGAATTCCATCGATTATGCAGTCGATTTACCTTCCCTGATTCGACCGATTAAAGTTTATTCGAATTCTGATCGAGCAACAGTTCTATAAACATTCGTGATGTACCACCGTTTTACGACTCCACTGGATTTATATCTCGACGGAGAATTGGATCGATCTCAATAATCGTTCCACTTTTCGATTATCCGTTTACGTTCTCCGCTTTGTCATGGTTTAAAATTTGAAACGTCATTGTAACAAGATCATTTGTCATTTGATGTTGGTCGTGAAACTCCTTCAAACGCCGTTATCGTGCAAACTATTTGGCTATCGATTATCGATCAGCGATCAAACTTTTCGCGGTAAAATCGTGAGACAGTGCAGTGACGTTCATAAAACAAGCTTTTGAAAGAATCATAATGTGAAGTGCTGCGATAAAAGAACAAGATGAAGTTTCAAGATCAAGCATGGATCCAGAAAGAAAAATGCTGGAACACGGAAATATTTGCATCGAATTTGGGTTAGAAAATTATTCTTCCTTGTCTAACCAACATTTATTGTAATTAAATAATTCACTGTCATATTTTTATTTTATTTATAAGAATATATGCTACATATTTGTTATTACATGTATATTATATTTATTGAAATATCACAGCACGTGTATGTACCTCATTTTTCTTATGTCCTAATCTTTTCGTATTTTTTGCTCGTTTAATTGATATTAAAAAATTGACCGATTCTACATTGTTTACTCGTTAATAATTATTATATTTAATGAGCGAATGCAAGAATATTTGTTCAAAATATTTTTACGAAAAGTAGTGAATATGTATTTGTAATTGAAACGTATTTCTAAAAAAGAACCTAAAGGATTTGACCACTTTTAAAAAAAATGTATGGGAACATAAAATCAAACATTTTCAACACGGTTTCAACATCGCGAATCGGAAACGCAGGTGTAACTTAACGAAAAAATATTTCGAGGTGGAAATCATGAATCGAATTATTCTACCGTGTTTGTAGAGCTTTTAAAGGAGATTTATATTCGAGAGCCACTGGCATTGTCGAGCGCTTTTAAAACGATGCGAATTAAATTGACCAAACTACTATTGCGTGAAACCGTATTATTTTTTCGCTAAATGCTAAATAAAACCACCCTTTTTCCAAAGTATTGTTTGCAAAACCATGCGGTTACGATTGTACTGCAAAATGTACAAATGCATTTGTTCTGATTGCTTTTAAAAAAAATCAAAATATCTCCGACATGAAATTGTTCATTTATTCCATACAAGCACTTTTCGTAGAATTTCTAGTTAATGAAAGGTAGTATGAATTGTTAATTAATTAGCAGTGCCCTTTTAAATAAAATTCGATTCCGATGTCAGTCTAATTAAAAGTTCTCTGAAAATAACTTTTTTATCGAATTTTGAAGTCTAAAATGTTTTATACGACTGCGTTTAAAAAAGAATGAATCCTGTATAAAGTTATCGAAATAACTTTCGAAAAAAAAAGTACAACTTCCGTAATGAAAAAAAGAACTTGACCCGTGGGGTTGTTGATTAATCAGCACCGTCTTTTCACAGGAAATTCGATCAATTTAAATTTCAATCGGAATATCGCGCAATTTAAAGTCCATCTAAAGTATCTTTATTTAATTTAAAGTTCGTTCAAAAGTATCTTTTTATTCGGTGTCGTGTAATATTGTAGATTCTATCATAACGAAGTGCAGCGTCGTGAAAACGAATCTGTTGCCCCTTTATAACCCAATCTGGCCCGGAAGTACAAGCAATTTATACCATCCCGTCGTTTATTCCTTTTTTGTACTCTTGTTATCGATGGAAATGCATCCCGTCGAATATGACGCATCTCCATGGGCAATTTTGCGAAAATCTTGTTTTAATTACCGCTCTTAATTTCTTTTCTTTGATGTGACTCGCCTCTAGTTTAATTAAAGTATGATTGGAACTTCATCAGACGTTTTTTAAAGTATGATTGGATCCTACTCGGACATTGCTAACTTAATTATTCGGGAATTTCATCGATCAATTTTACCATTTTTACGATACAAACTTTTGTAGGACAAGGTAGATGCTATTAAGCTAGAGCGACACTTGGGTCTGTAGGGACCCTGTGCTTTGAAAGGTTGCTGGAAACGTGGAGAGTGGCACTGGGTTTTTGAATTTATGGGGATGGAAATTTTACAGTTTATTTGGCAATTCAGAACGTTGGGATTTGGGGGTGTACAAATTTCAGAATTTAGAAATTTGGGGATGTAGGGATTTGAAAATTTAGAAATTTGGGGTGTAGGAATTTGGGGATGTAGGAGTTTGGGAATGTAGAAATTTGGGGGTATAGGGATTTGAAAATTTAGAAATTTGGGGTGTAGGAATTTGGGGATGTAGGAGTTTGGGAATGTAGAAATTTGGGGTGTAGGAATTTGGGGATGTAGAAATTAAAAAATTTGACAATTTAGGGATTTGGGGATTTAGGAATTTGTTAATGTAGGAATATGGGAATCTAGAAATTGGGGATGTAGGAATTTGCGAATATAATTCAAAAATTTTCAAATTCAGCATTTAGAAATTTAGGAACTTAGAAGTTCAGAATTATGTCCATCTGAAAATTTACAAATTTGAAACAATAGTAATGTAAAAATGTGAGACTGAAAATTCCAAAATTTTTTACACGTTTCCCAAATTGTGAACCATCAGAATACCCGACTAATTATCCGCAGCAGCTTCATGCGATAAAAAAAAGTGCAGTAGAGTCGCAAAAGTACATTTACATATTCTTGAAATTAAAACCCAGCCTCTCCACTGTTAATTAAAATCTTAATACACAAATTGGCGGTTTTAATTTACGCGATTATTTTTTGTTTTTCTGTTGGACGAAAAAAGGGAAGTACTTTGAATGAACGACTTACTCAACACAAGGCAACCACTCGTTTCTCTTTTTATTTTACAGTATGCTCTCCAAACCATAGAAAAAATTGTGCTTTGAAGTTCATTCGTTTACCACAAACGAGCTTCTCATCGTTCTCCTAATATTTCTTTAGACTTTTCGGTAGCCACAATACTCTTATATTAATAATTAAAAAGTTTATTGAGAAGATTTAACTGTTTACGAATCTACCCGGGAACAAAATTAGACCAGGACCAAGTAAACATTTGTTTTCAGCGGAAGCTAGTTAAAATCTCGAGTGAGGATTAATTAAAAATCGTAATCATTTCTACAAATATCCTTCTGGAGATTTAGGTCGAAATTTCAAATTCAAGCCGAGTCTGTGTAATCTGTGTAAATGATGAATATATCAGATCCTCTTCTGGAATTCAGAGAAAATGAAAAATTGATCGGTTTCGCCTTTAAGAAGCTCTGTTGTACAATCCAGTTTCTTTTCTCCATTTATCTCTTGCGATCCATTTATTCCGTATAGCCAACTGTCAATGGATCAAACATTATTTCAAAACCAATGCACCAATCATTGCGGGTCAAGTACTTCTGAATACCATAATGTAAAAGGAAGAATGTCTATTGTAAAATTTATTACTTGAACTGACATGGAATGGTTTCAGCTTTAATTGCATCACTTTCAAATTTATTTCGAAGATCTCTCATTTCAAGGTTTTTAACTTGACACCAATTGTCAAATTCCTAAGCTCCAAACACCAAAATACCCAAATCCACAAATTCTAAAGTTCTCAAACCCTAAAATTCTCAAATCCCAAATTCTTCCTCGTCCAAGTCTGTAATTCCAAAATCCCCAAATTCCACCATCTCTAAATTTGAAACTGCAAAACTGCACACGTTAAACGAGAGATACAGATATGTTGACCAAAAGTTATGAAAGTAATTAAGAAATCGACTTTGAGCATAAATCGTCATTGGCCTTAGTACTTGGTTGCATTGTTCCGTGTATCCACGTAGGTATCGGGTGGTATTATTTTCGTAGCAGGTCCGTTAACAAATTACATCCGTATCTCGTTGCCATCGGTCGATGTCCAATCAGCTAAATCCAAGCTTTATCCCACCGTGACACACAACGGCCAATGCTCTCTGACCGTGATTACCCGCACATCTAATTCGAAAGATGTAGATACCAGGGTTGCAAATCGTCCCTTAAGAAATTTGCATGAACAAAGAGACAAGCTGTTATCCGCGAAATTTCCAAGGTAGAGATGCTATCACGAAACGGATGATCTCGCGGCAGACTGGAACGATTTGTCGTCGGTAGCGGACCGTAATTCTTCCGACATTCGTCCGGGGTTACACGCGGAAATGAAAAATGGCGTGAATGTAGGGGGAATAGGGAAAAGAAGCTGGAACACAATGTACTCTTCCGGTGATATCGATAAGACCGGGAACGAAGGTCGTAAAGTTCAAACAGCTCGTTTCTAAAGAACGATTCTTTTGGATTTCCAGACAACAATCTTCTCTGATTCCGTTCTTCTCGTGGTTAAATTGTTCTCTGAGCTATGAGACATTTCAACCGACAAGTATTCGAGAGACAAAGTAATTTTTCTTTTCTTCCGCTGAAACGATGTCGTGACATTCTTCTTATTTTACTTCTGTGTTTTCGTCTTTCCCTTTTAAATATTCACATTCTTACATTTGAATATTTGTTACATTCTATCGTTAGTATTCTCGTTCCTTAAACCTAATTCGATCTTTTGTTAAGTACCTAAGTTTAAAGATCTGAATAATCCTCAACCTGTAATTCGTGACATTTGCAATTACAATTTAAAAATTGTCACAGAAAGGAACAAACATGCAGTCCCTCAAAATCACTGTCGCTTTAATGACGTTATCAGAAAAATGAACGAATTGAAATTAATTGTGAAATTTAATGTCAAATAATCGATGGAGTATTGTCAGACTCGTCGAAAGACTAATACAATTAGCACTTTGTACGTCAATCAAGCTTCCTATAAACGCGATTTTACTACGACACAGATTTGCGCGGATTGCAGGAGAGCTTCTGCTGAATCTGATCGCATTAATTATCAGAGGATGCAACAGATTACTAATTTACGTAATGAAATGAACCCGCGATATGCTGAATAGAAGAGAACGAGGAGGGCTGAATAGACTGGTTCGTGAATGGATAAATAGAAGAAACGTCGTATAATTCTGGTAGCTCGTCTCGTATGCTTAATTCAATTAAACTCACGTCCACCGTAAACAGCTTTAATCATACCATTGAATTGTTCGACACTCTTTAAACGGGGATTCGGAAATTTCTGCGTTAGAATTTTCAGATAACCATTTTCGGGTTTCCGGAATCAGACTTTCGAAGTTTGGGACTTCGGTATCTTTGAACTTTAGAAGTGACTTCAGTACTTTGTCATTTTTTAATTTCGTAATTTTCGGATTCTAAAATTTCAGAAAATTCGGAAAATTAAAATTGGAATTCTTAAACTTCGGTATTCCGAATTTGTAAAATACTACATCGCGAGCAAGTGGCACACAAAAAGCCATCATCTTCCGAAATGGCTCCCGACGTACTCGACGACACGGCGTAAGGGGTTGAGATTGACATCCGATTAGAGTTAATCCAAATTTTATTCCCGGATAACGGCGACTGATACCAGAGGGTAGCAAAGTATCTGTCAGAGGGGACGATAAATCATTCGATGATTCGGGGAAGCAAGTGTGACACACCCTTGAGGAGTTTCATTATCTAGGTGACTAGCAAGGAAGCAGCTGAGGACATTATAGAGAAGGAAGTCCATGTCCTCCCATAAAACAAATTACCTTTTTGTTCAAATGTGACTCAGCCCTTAAAACTCCATTTGATCATAAAACGTGTTATAAATCTATGTATTAAAGAGTATTTACGAAGATGTGGGATATTTATGGAGATGGTTTAGTTACGTCTGGTATTCGTATCATTATTAAACTTCATATTAGAGAAGAACGTAAATATTCGGACTATTTTACGGAGTTATTTGTCATTGAGATCTTTCGTAATTTCCGACTCGATCGACTTCTATGAACCGAATCGACGGAAGCTTTTAATAATCAAATTACATGCGTTAATTACTTTGTTGAGACATTAGACTTGCGGAAGGATTGTTCGAGTCAAGTTTAACTAGTTCCGCATGTGGTCGCAAACAGTGATTATTACGCCCTTTAGACGATGAATATTACAACGAACATTAATTACAAACTGTTCACGCGCTATAGTTGATTCACCGTGAATGCAATATCCTGAAGTTAGAGGCTCTGTTGCTTTTAATGAAGTTCAGGGACTCGCTATTGTTCCTGCAGGAATATGTTTATCAATACATTGATTTAACTTCAAATAAATAATCCCTGTATCATTGAATTAATGCAAATTAATTTGTAATACTTAACATTTGCATTTTAATATCGTGGACATTTATACACGTTGAATATTTAATACACATTAATCATTTACATTTTGTATGTTTTTACATTCGGTCGAACATATTGATTTGTCGTATTATTATCAGTGATACACGTTGTACATTTACTGGTACATTTTATTATGTAAATGAGCGGTAATAAAAATTCGATCCGAGGGTATATTTGCCAAGGGATCCGTTTTTTTGATACTACTATGTATTTAGTCATGAATCAAGAAAATCCATAAATAGGGTGATTTTTTGTGTCTATCGTCGAGTCTCAGGGTGGCCGTGATTTATCGAGATGCTTTCGGGGTTATATATCGACAGCGATGTCACTTTAAGCTCGCCTTACTCCTGATCGATGCAATATTATTATATCTTCGATCCATCGTTGACACGTCCTGAATAAAATATATGCTGTTCCTTCTCTATTTCCACGTTTCCTGGCAAATTCTGTTTCAATATTAATGACAAATTGCAGGGATGTAAGTTGAAGATTTCGAATTTAGAAATTTAAAAACTCTGCAGATTTGCGAGGACTGGGAATTTAAAAATTGATACCATTGTGAACTTTTGAACACAGGAACTTAATGCTGAACTTCAGGGAAACGATCCATTTTCATAGTGATTCAAGGGACGCACCTGAATCGTGAGGTATTCAGTGATCCGTAAAATAATTCAATTCGCATCCGCCCTCCCATCCATTCAAATCAAAGTTCCCTCACAGCGCATCAAGAGAAAGAAGTAACATTCGAAACAGCAGTGAAATAAAAAAGGAGTATAGGACATCCAATTTAAAAGCATCTCCGAAACGACAAAGGTCTCGGTGTCCCAGCGGATCAATGTCTAGAAACAGTATTCCAGTTTCTTCATGGAACGATCCCCGATCTAATCTTTCCTCTTGGTCGAAGATTTTTTACAGTTTCTAGCTCTATTGATGGGTGACTCGCAGGATTTTTCGTCCAGCTAACTGAGAGGCTAATAATGCCCTCCGCGCAATAAATCGATTCCCTCAGGGGAGAAGTTGAAACTGTCATCGTTTGTTCCAGATGGAGGCGAAGAGGTCGTTGTCTGAACCTGGTCGTAAAGTCGAACCCGAGGAATCCATAAACTGGTCGGGCAACGGTGATATCGTGCTGATGTCGTAGCTGCTATCGAATTAAACGCACCCTTCTTATCCTGATCGTGCCCTGTTCCTGGTCCCTGGTCGATTTGGAAACGATGCTGGGAATAGAACCCTTTTACGAGCCATCGTGCTCCCCGTTACTCGACAATCCGTTACACCATCTTCCTCTAGTCGACGATTTGCCTAACGAACACTCCTGGGTCCATTTCGTCCCACCTGACGTGCCCGGTGACTCGGATCGATGACTATGACAAACAAAAGACAAGTTTCCTTCGTGGACAAAGTGTCGTAGGTTCATCCGGGTGTAGTGCAAATGTAGACCAGAAATGCTCTGATAGTCCATGGGAACCATGGATGGAAATCTGACGAGCTTTTGGACGGGTAATCTGACTGCTGTGCTGCATCAGTTACCCTGCAATGATAGCCTCGTCGGATGTGTGGACCAGTGCACGATGGATCTCGGATTCGATCATCTGTGCACCGTCGACAAAGCTACCTTTGCATCCTCGATGACCCTCTTTTGTACTCCGTGCGATTACTCTGACTGCGACGTTAACGTCTCCTTGGTCGTCGGAGGGCTGGACAGCTTCGAGGGGGTCTTCCTCTCCAGGATACCCAGGTTCAGGTGTAATGGGACTCTGGATAATCTCGAGGATCAGGTAATGTTCTGGACACGTTAGCAATTTCATTTTACTAGATGATTTTTGTTACCGTTGTCTTTCTTCTGTATTAGATTTTCTGGACTTATGAAACACACTACTAGATCCTTTACTATTTACTAGCCTATTTCGAACTATACCGTCTTATCACAAACTCTATACACCCTCTGACAATATCAGACCATATAACTTCCTATGTATAATTAACTACAATCAAAATTTAGCCCTTTCAAAAGTTGGAGGTGATGTTTCACGTCAGTCATCAGTGATAAAATTAGCGAAAAGATTTGAATCATTTACAGTATCCTTTTGTGTGATTGATTTAATAGATCCTAGAGTGCACTCCATCAGAGAATTCGACGACAGAGGACCTGACGATCTCTTGTTCGCACCGTACGAAATTGAATTCAGCGACGAGAGGTCGTCGTTTCGTCTGGGGCTTCCTCTTCGTGGCGGTGTTCATCGTGGCAGGTGGTTTGGGCAATATACTGGTCTGCCTGGCGGTCGGACTCGACAGAAGGCTGCACAATGTCACGAATTACTTCCTTCTGTCACTGGCCGTCGCTGATCTGCTCGTCAGCCTTTTTGTGATGCCTCTGGGCGCCATTCCGGGCTTTTTGGGTGAGTTTTCGAAAGTAACGCGAGAGCTTCACTTAATCCCGCAGTAATTATATCCGTACGTAGTCGTAGATAACCTTCGTTATTCGTTTTAAAGTAAAATCTCGCAAGAAAATTTGTCGCGCTCGGATTACTGTTAGCGTAACGATTCTGTATGATATTTGTAATTTTAGTCTTGAATATTTGACCACATGTTATTGCTCGAAGGATTTTATATGGTCAATAAAACAGAAGCCCGATCGAAAATTTATCCCACAGACCCGGAAATGGTACACGATTGTGCCATTTCATCTTTTCACCGCCTTCCTTCCGGCAAGCAATAGAATTCGTACGACGGACACTGATGGTTTGGAATAATGCCAGCTCGACGAACACAAGAGGGATCGCTCGATTAAATCGAACTAATTAGAGACCTATAAAGTTTCGTAATTCACTGATTCCCACAAAATTTTCAAGTTTTAATTGCGCTAATTAAAGGCATTTCTTCAAACGAGAACGTAAATCGTCTGGAAGAAATTTTTACAAGCATCTCATTTCATGAAGTCGCCCATCAAATGATTTTGTATGAACTTGAATCATAATTGTCCGATCAGGGTGTTCGCAAAAATTTCCCAACTCGAAAGTTTGCCACGAGTGGCGAGTTTCGAGGAGCAAAGAAAATAATAAAGCGGCACGCGTGGTTCAAAGCAGACGATAAAGTTCTCGAAGAAAACTCGATGCGGTACGGAACTTTTCGCATTTTCTTCGACCGTGTGCGTTTACGGTATCGTTTCCGTTTTACCCGCTTCCGATAATCGCAATCCTAAACGAAAACTTGTGACTCCAAAGTTTCCACTCGAGAATAAACGCTTTACAAAATCGTTAAAACCTTCCACTTAAGAGTAATTATCCAAAATTGAAGTTATTCGCAACCGTCGTGGATTTGTCAAGAGTAAATACACCGAAGGTATCGATCGTTCATAATTATGGAGATATTTTGACGTTCGCCGCAGCGAAATTATCACGACAAAGTATTTCATTCTGTTCGTCAGGTTCTATAAGATTGATTGCCAACTGTTTCGCTTTGATGCAAGAGGATTACACGTTTACCTCTGATTTGGTGGGAATCGTTTGTCAGCAGTTTGAGAAACAGGAACTGATCAGGAATTCATCGCCTCACCTTTGATATTTTCCAACTACCTTGAGACTTTGACGTTTCCTTGATTTTTCTCTGTTCCATCACTTTTTATGGATGAAGTTCGATGAGTTTGATACGTAATTTCTTACTCCAGCATTCTTGATCCTATTTACATGGAGGCTGGCATCAAATTGAAGTTACAGAAAACTTTTGCACGAAATTTTCAGATACTTCATCAAATTTTATATAAAATACATATATTACTAATAAAACATGCATGTTAGTAGTAGAACATTTTTGGTCACTGATAAAATGAACACATAGGTCACTAATAGGACATACGTACATACAGGTCATTAATAAGACATATATGAGTACATGGATATAGGTCACTAATAAAATACACATATGGGTTAATAGTAGAACCATATTTTTTATGTACCAAATATAAAGTTTTTTTAGTAAAGTACATATAATGTTTGGTGTATCAACACGTAATCCAATGTATAAGGAACATGTCACGTGTGATCACATATGAGAGATCTATCACATATACTCAACACACCAGGAGCAGACATGTGAGGTGTCTAACATATGAGGAATCAGTCACGTGGGATACCTAACACATTAGAAATCAATCAGGTGAGATACCTAACACATGAGGAATCAGTCACATGTGATATTTGACACATGAGAAATGTAGCACGTGTAGATCTAACGTATGGAAGATCCAACACATGGGAAATTTAATAGAATATCTAATTTATAGTAAATCTAGCGAGTGGAAAATTTGATTAGCAAGAGATGTGTGGAAAATCTCTTATGAACACTCCAACGCATACCACGTGGCAATAAATCCCGAAACAGTCTTTCCGAGTAATCCAGAATCAAAACGCAAGGTAATTAAAATTCCCAAAGATACGTCGTTGAAGCCCAAGATAATTTCCAGCACGTTGCCCGTTAAATTTACTTGGAGGAACAGCAAGGATATCGGTTGAGTTATAAGTTTCCCCAAGGTATTTGTACTTTCGTGAGAAACGGCGAAAAGTTCCATAGCTAGGGGCCTCGATAAACGTTAGAACGAATAGGTACAGTTCGTCACGGGGTTACGGCTCCTATACGGTGTTGTTCCTTATGATTGAACGGGCTTCGTTGGGTACACGAAGAAATCCAGCTTGAGAAATAGCTCGGGAAACGAAGTTTACCAAAGCGAACTTTAAATGGGACACACACGGCCGAATGTAATCGTACTCGCCGTATATAGCGTTTCGTGAACTTGCTATTCGTGTGTACATCGATTTACCGCGGAATTTACTTCATTCTCGATTTGTTTGTTTAATTTAACGTCCGCCGGAGTTCGCAGTTTGTATGCCGCGCTGAAATTATGGCCCTAGTCATAGCCGTCTGGGGAAATTCGGGATGGATAGCGTGTCACGCTCGACTAATTGCTTTTATTTTATACAAACAGCTTTATTATGCTAAATTGTTTCGGCTACCTTCATTGAATTCATTTTTGTTATTTATGGTTCCCTTTGCCATCTCAAAATTCTTATTCTGCGCTAATTTTAGGGTTTCGTTTCAATCTGATCATTATTTTGCTACTGGTCCATTCCATAAATTAATTGAAATCTATATGAAATTATATGTATGTATTTTCAATAAGAATAGTACGTGTGGTGAGATTTGATTTTACATAAAAATTATGTTCATGTTAATTTTGTAAGTAAGAATTATATTTAAGAATAATAAAAGAGTTGTTCAAAATAAAGACTATTCCGTCACACAATCTTCAGGCAAAAATGTACTGAGAATTTTTATTGAAGAACGTTTGAACCTCACCTAGTAAGTTAAGTGGAGTTTATGGTAAATGGATTATCTTCGTTATTTTTGTCGATACAAAGTAAACCAGGAGCAAAGTTGTTTTTGATAAAATTCAGCACTTGTATTAAAGAACCTCGAACATCATAGATATTTTGATTTTGAACGTGGCACGCAATTTTGCAGCAATTTCTAAACGTTAATTAACACCCACTGTTGCTTGCCCGCTCGTAAACACTCTAATGTCCTGTCTCCATAAACTTTCCTAGTTTCCCTGCGCAAAAGCGATTTCGCTTAGTTTCTCGATGGAAACACCATAACGACCGAGTATAGAATAAATGTTGCTTCGGAATTCGGGTCATAGTGCTTTGGCTCACCTGTGTTGCAATTAAGCACGTTCATCGATTCCACGTATCTTCTTCAAAATTTTCTTTTCTGTGTCGAGTGTGGTTTTCTCTCGTAACTTCTACATAATTCAGATAAATTGGTTGAATATATTTTCATTTATTTACTACCTATAATAAATGAAAAATGTATTTGTCACATACTCCCCACTGTTGCAATTTTATTGAGAACTCCTGATCTACTTGATAGGTAAAAGAAATTAAGGAATGCAAAGGGTTAAATGTTAAAAATGACTTCCCCAGAAAATTTGCATTTGTGACAGTGTTAAACAGTGCGAGTACCGATCGTTATAACGCAGAATTAATGCATCCATTAGTATCTGTTCTGCCAACCACAACAATTTAATGTTTCCGTGGAATTCGCGGATCCGCGAAGAGGAACTTGATAAATGGGCTTGTCGAAAAAAAAGAGTTACACCGTGGCCAAAGCGACAGCTGCGATGGCCGCAATTGAGATATATTTTGTTTTTATAGGCGGACAGACGGCCAATACAGCGAGGTTCGGTTTTTGTGCTTGTCAAAAATGGAAATTCGTTTTGGCCAACCGGTAAAAAAGTCAGCTCTGCCTGCCACACTGGATTTCTCTCGGCTTGATAATTAATTTTTTCGCGCTATATGGTTCCGCTGCGGGGCTTCGTTTGTACGTTGACTTTACTGATTGTTTCAAAAGAATTTTAGATCAATTTATCCTCGTGCTGCTACGGATATTTCTAATTCATCGAATCTACATATTTGTACACTTTTATACCTTTCAAGCTTCGTATTATAGTCGAATATTTGTATTACTTTCATATTTTTTAAAACATCTGAGTTTATAATTAAATGTAACATCATGTAGCGATTTAATTTTATTCACTCTTTTCTTCATTGATCATAATTCGTTTAATATTTTCAAGAGTATAAATCATGGACCACCAATTATTGTGAATTTTATACTAGAGATCTTTTCAAACATACTCGATTATTCGAT
This sequence comes from Megachile willughbiella, assembly GCA_945859595.2. Lineage (NCBI taxonomy): Eukaryota > Metazoa > Arthropoda > Insecta > Hymenoptera > Megachilidae > Megachile > Megachile willughbiella. The sequence goes on from OX243807.1 coordinate 11,420,702, forward strand.
CAAGAAAAGTTTGCAATAGTTCAAGTTGTATTTTATGTAGTTATACTTTGAACGTGTACGACCGCGAAAAAGTTGGGGTTTGAAGATCGATGGTGTAAGACATATTGAAAGTTTTGATAATTGGTGAAAATAGTTGGACTTTCCGTCCGATTCGGAATGCCAATAACGAGCCAAGCAATGTTCCCAAGCGTGAATTTGGTCCTCTCGCATTAGTGTGCAATTTCGCGATAGACAGCCGTCACTTGGTTTCACTCGAGATATTTGCTTGTCATCTGTGTTGGATGCTCTCTGATGCCGATGTCTGCGTATACTTCCCCTTTGGCCAATTTCAGCTTCGAACGAATGATCGGATAATGAATATTTGTTAACGATACATTGGCAATCATCATCGATCGATACTCTTATTTCTAATTAAATGCATTCGTAATAAATGTACATCTCTTTACAAAATCAGAGACAAATGCACAGGTTAAATGTTCTTTAACCGACTACAATTTTAATGAATATTTACGATTCAGTCAAACATTTCTCTCTTAAAATCTGAATAATAAAAGAAACAATTATAGCATTTCTGATTCTGTTCTTAAAGTCTGGATGATAAAGGCAATTCGAGAGTTTCATTTCAGAATTGCAAGGAGTAAGAAACGTTGCGTACGGTTTATCGAATTTCTACAATAATGACATCGTTATGTGTTTCGAAAGCAATATCTGAGTGAATTCGATGCAGACTTTGTTTCTACTTCGTTTGAGTACGGTTCGCGGTATGATTAAATGACCCAGTTCGAAAAAAAGTTCTGCTGCATCTCCTATGCGATGTTTCTGATCCGACGATGATGCATTTCTCCAGTTCCGTTGTTTGCGAAGAATATTTGCTCGTAAACGTAACTTTAGTCGCCAAGTTTCTTGCAAAATTTTAGAAGAACCTTTCGACTAATTTTAAAACCGTATCATTAAATATTTCACGTATTTTAATCACGAGATTTGACCTATAAAATATCAAATATAACTTTTAAAATAACTTCGGAAAACAGCCAGGTTTCGAAGATATTTTAACACCGTGAACAAATTTACTAAATGGTTTGTTTATCCGTTGCACGGCGAATTCGAATTCCGAAATTGCGATGCAGAATCGTGTTTGCTCGTGTATCGAATTCTGCATGAAAAATCGAACAACGGATATAAAACGTATACACTCTCTCGCAATCCTGCAATCGATTGTTTGTAAATATACAGAGATAGTTGTCCCAAACCTGTTCACAATACGCCTTTTGTGCGAGCAAACAGGAAGAGGGAGCTTCGATTCCACAAAGGAAACACAAGAAAGCTCGCCATATTTGCTCGATGGAAAGCAATTTTTCAGACTCATTTACGAAGAAATCATTTTCATAGTTGGATAAATAACCGATATTTGTTTTACATCTCTTACTTTACGAATTTCAGGAGAATTATTGCTTGATTCGTGACGAATCGTCGGAGTTTCTACTTTCAAGTTCAAAAATTCATGCGAACTTGTCAACCTCAACTTTTGGATTTTAAAAGTTTCCAACCGTTGGAAAGTTCCGACAGTCATATATCTCTGCTGAAAACTTCGGGAATATTTTTTCGTTACGCTAACGAGCCATTTTTACTCATTCAAGCTTCACGTGTTCATTAAGTAGCATTTCACGCAAATCGTTCGCATTTACATCCACTACTTTTGCTATAGAATTCGTTAAGAATTGGGGAAAATTACAAACATGTTCAAAAAATTTCATTTTCAAAGTTTTAATCTTGGTTTCAAAGTTTCTGTCACGTTCCTAACGTTTATAATTTTTGTTCATATATAATTATGACACTGAAACAATGTGTATCTAAAAATACACCCCCTAGAATGTATGTCACAATGTGTGTAAAAAAAAAAATTAAAAATGCATGTATCAGATTATACATAAAAAAATATGTGGGACATCGAAGCATACGGCAACAAATACGCACCATTAAGCTCCGAAACTCTAAATTAAGCTCGAAGCGTTTGCTGATGGTGGAAATGAGGGTTGCTCGTTAAAAAATCGAGTGGTGACGAGTGGAAGCCGAGGCTGACGATGGCTGAACATTTCAACGAGTCGAACGAATAGACTTTTAAAGTGTTTCCTTGCCTCTTTCAGCAAACTCGTCCTGCCACTTACCGGGACTTTCGTCGAATGTAACGGCAGTATAGAGTAGCGAAGTATAATGGGCACGGTTAATGGGGTCTCGAAAGGAGGGATGGCACAGGGTTGATTGAAATCGTGTCACCTTTGAGAGGTTGCAATTTTTAAGCGTCGTAGAAAAATATAGACTGCAACTGTGCTCAAAGGTGTTGCAGAGGACTTTGTCGGGTACAAATATTACAATCGTTACTTTTCGTCGCTGATTTTTTTGTCGACGACGAACGACCCGTGAAACGTTCAACATGTCTTCAGGATCACGGTCGCGATAACTCTCGGGAGGATCCGCCATGTTTATTGCCTTCGTCTGGAAGCTATTGCTGACTGGAGGATTATACTTGCAGTTTTTTCTCTGTTTATGGAGTTACCTTGTCTCGGGTTCATTATTCTAGAGTTACAAGTTTCCAAATTTTTTATTAATTTTCATATTATACTGTTAAGGTTATATTTCTAAGTTACCAAATTCCGAAAACACTGTTATATGTATACAGCAAAATTTGTAATGTAAAACTATCACGCTAAACAGTGTAACATCGCGTCACTGCATCAGAGAGCGGTCTGATTCCCCTTGTCTGACCACATACGGACTCGTACTACTTGCTCCACAAGACTGCTATTTGTCTTACCCGCTTCCATGAAATTACTTTATAAAATACTTCCTTCTCCAAAATGGAGCAAATGCGAGTAGAATACATCACACTGCTCCCTAACAATATTTATCATACTCATCTCACTTAGGATTACCACCTTTACATGGAGATTGCTTACTGGAACTCCTCGAACTTTTACAATTACCCCTTTCATTTTTAAATTATGTAACAAGGAAAAGTGAGTCTATTTTAACATATCTCACATTCCCAAACTCCTACATCCCGAAATTCTCAAATTTCTAAATTCATAAAAGTCCCCAAATTCTCACACTTCCACATCCTTACATTACCGAATAAAAAATTGCCCAAAACCCAAATCCCCAAATACTCACATTTCCAATTACATCTCCAAACCCGTAATTTGCCAACGTCCTCAAACCCTAAATTTCCAATTCACCAATTCTGACATCTCGCCAAATTCCCGAATCCCTAAATTCGCAATTCTAATTTCGAAGCATCTTCCACTCGAAAGTTCCCTGAAATTCCAGGGAGACGAATCTCGAACTATGTTTCATCCGCGAAGCATGCTTACCAAAATTCGCAAGCCGCCACAAGCGAAAGATTAAATTTCGCAGTTTTCCGACAAACTTTCCTATCTGGATCAACAAAGGGTGCCGATAAAAATCGTCCGGATGCAACTTCTCGTCCCACTTCGCGCGATTATAACCCAGCCATTTTCTACGAATCTCGTTAATCGAACGAAATTTTCACCCTCCATTTTCTCTGATCGCTGCCACTAGATCGAACAATCTCGTTTACCCGATCAACGGTTCTTTGCGCTTGTAAATTGTCGCATGAATTATTTATAAATCGAGGAAGATCACCGGTTCTGGGAAAAAAGGAAGATCGAGGAATCTTTCACGATAACGCGATAAGCTCTCTCGAAAGCAAACGTGTAAATCGGCCAAAGGTGCGTTTGTTTCGCATTTTCGAGATTGTTTGTTCTGTGTTCCGGGCTAAAGGACTGGTCGGGATATTGGATGGATCGCAAACAATGTGCTGAATGGACCCTTTTCTTTGCTGTTTTTAAATTTACGTTCAAAGAAACGTTCTTCCGGATATTAGATTTTAAGCCGTCCGTAAATATAATTTAACTGAACTTCCTATGTGCTGTAACATATGATGCGCGTATTACTGTACGAGGGAATTTAACACGAACAATATGTTTTGTAAACGTTTATGAGAGAGGTATTAAGGAGTTGGTGATACAGAAATTTGGGGAATTAACGAGTTGGTGTAGGAGTTTGGGAATGTGAGAATTTAGGGAATTATGGAGTTGATGTAGAAGTTTGGAAATACGAAAATTTGCGAATGTAGGAATTTGCAAATATAATTAAAAAATTTGGGAGTTTGAAAATGTAGGAATTTGAAAATTGAAGAATGCACCACTTTATTAAATGTGCGGTGCATATTAAAAGTGAAGAAATTAACACAAAAGCTATGAACGTCAGCTGATAATTTAATAATACCCCGATTAATCGAACACGTTATTTGCTCACAACTGACTCGATCCAATTATCGGATAAAGTCGCTAATCTATCAAATTGGATTTCATCGATTCCGGCAGAAATACGGTGAAACGATCGCGTTCAGAAGCAAATCGATGTAAACATAGGTAACATAGATGTTCTTTGATCTGCTTCGTTTTCATACGGTTCATACCGAATTGACGGATTTCCGTGTTGCGTTTCGTAACACCGCCTAAATTCATGAGATAGACGCGCGAATGAACATGCTGTTTGCCAGAGAACAGCGGGAAACAAAACGTTCGTCGAAACCGATCGATCATATCGATTCCCGAAAATAATGAAGCATCGAAATGCTCTTGGCTTCTACACGTGCGGCGTGGAATAACAAGCAGCGGTCGTGTAAACCGATCAAATAGAAACCTTGTCTACAATTTTACTTTGCAATGTATTTGCGTTTTGTATTGCACGATCGTTTCACTATTGTTTGCGACACGTTTGTCAACTTTCATAGTTCACTTTGTTATTCCGTTCTTTTAATTGCTTTTACGTTTGTACACCTGAAATATTTGATCTATTTTGGAAACTGTAAATGTTTGTTTGTTTGTCTATACGCTGTAGGCCACAATTTTGGGTGTTTTCACTTGAAATTTCGAGGGTAGACTCATAAGACACCCCAAATGTGCTGTATAAATTTTAGCAACAATCTGACGACAGGAAGATTATTGTCGTCGATCTTGAAATCGAAATACCGTGCTTTCGTTCCCGACCATCTTTGACACATAGAATCAACTGGAACCACGTTGGAAGTTCTATAACTCATCGTTGACAATACTTGGTGCTCATTGACGTCAGTCGTGAAATCAGCAATAATCCTATTAGGTATCGTTCTCGATAGTTTCAGACACGTTTAGCTCCAGGAGCGTCAAAACTAACTTATCAAAGCTACAATATTAAAGCTAAGAAGGTTGAAATGTTATGTCAATTTGGTATTATGCAATCGTAAAGGACATCATAATTGGACTTGAATTTCAAAATGAAGAGTATTCAAAATTCGAGTAAAGTTGATCACAGCTAAAGTCCAAGTGCGTCATGAGTCAGACTCGTCAAAATCAAGGGCTTAATCCCATGCACGTTTAGAACAACTTTAAAATCTGTATATCTGTATATCGTGTTCTACCAATATGTTTACAGAAGGTACTCCAATCTTTAAATGAATATTTGAATTCGCGTGACGCACCTGGTGCGTAGGCGCACTAAACGAATAGTTACAAGGTATACAATAGCAAAGGAATTTGATTGAACCGTAACAGAAACGTTTCAGAGACAAAAGTTGGAATTCGGATGAACGCATTCGGACCGTGTTATTCGCAGATAGCAAGCTATTCAAAGTAATCCGGTTAATAATAGGTTCAGGTTGAACGTAAGGAGTATTTTAACGAATAGGTCAGACAGGTTGGCTGATATCGTAACGAACAGTGAAGGTAGTCAAGCCTGAAGGCAGAACGAGCTTCCTTCGGTGTCATTTAATTAAACGTTTTCAGAAATTCTTGGTCTTTACGGCAGCGTATCTCGATTCAACGGATCCTCTCGGATTTTCAATGGAACTGCTTTTATGAATTTAATGGCACAATTTTATGATATCGTTCCACCTCTACGATTCCCGAGCTCTCTAACATCTTCGATTCTATTTTATTAGGAAAACTTTCCGATTTATTTTATTGGCCGCCGATAATAGAAATTTTTGGATTATGTTGGACCATGGATTACGTGGAATTATTGTTTTCCGTTAGCGCGTGGATTGTTCGAGGATTGTAGGTATCTGAGAATTTGTGCATTTGGGGATTTATGGACGTGGGGATTCGAGGATTTGATAAATGGGGAGTTTGGGGAATAGCAATTTGGCAATTTCGGAAGCTGGGAAATTAGGGAATTCGGGGACTTGAGAATTGGGGGAATAGGGAATTCGGAAATGTGAGAATTCGGGGTATAGGGGATTTGGCAATTTGAGAATTCGGGAAATAGGGAATTTGGGGACTTGAGAATTGGGGGAATAGGGGATTCGGAAATGTGAGAATTTGGGGAATAGGGGATTTGGCAATTTGAGAATTCGGGGTATAGGGGATTTGGCAGTTTGAGAATTTGGGGAATAGGGAATTTTGAAATGTGAGAATTTGGGGAGTAGAGAATTTGGAAATTTGAGAATTCGGGAAATAGGGGATTTGGCAATTTGAGAATTTGGGGAATAGGGAATTTGGAAATGTGAGAATTCGGGAAACAGGGAATTTGACAATTTAAAAATTTGTGAAATATGGAAATTGATAATTTGCGAATTCGGCATATGAGACCTCAGAAGCTTGCAAATACGGGCAATAAGAAATTCGTAAACAGTAAATTTGTAAATTTGAGGCTAATTTCCTATGAAAATTGCAAGCTAATTTTGGCTGGTAAATGTCAGCCTATAACGTAAATGATGGTCCACCTTCTAACAAGTCTTCTGCCTGTTCCAGGATACTGGCCATTCGGTGTTCTCTGGTGTAACGTTTACGTGACCTGCGACGTGTTGGCGTGTTCTGCGAGTATCATGCACATGTGTTTCATCTCGCTGGGTCGTTATTTGGGCATCCGTAACCCGCTGAGAACACGGCACACCTCCACTAAACGAATGGTCGGTTTCAAGATCGCGGCTGTTTGGCTGCTCGCCATGTTGGTTTCCAGTTCCATTACAGTATTAGGTAACGAGCATATTATTTCTTGCGAAAATATAATACTCCATTGTTTTCCTTCCGTGCAGAGGTATCCCCTCGAAACAACTTATTTCGACTATAAATCCGGATGGTTTATATCGTCGTCATTCGTGAAACATTTATGTAGTTATTTTTATCAAACTTCGAGCTGCGAGTTCCTGTTGCATGAGCGCCATTTTGTGGTACTTTACTGTCATGATATTCTGCGTTTGGAAATAGGTGTTCGCTAAAATTAGTTGGCAGCCATTTTGTGTTTGGAATATCAACTATATTTTTATGTGGGTGTTTTTGTGGATCTCTAAGCTTTAAAATGATGTATCACAAGTACTATTTTGAGATACTTTTCTGTCATGAAATTGTGTCAGACTTTCCTGTTTGGAAGTTGGTCCACTATTCGCTAAAAATGAATTGTCAGCCATTTTGTGTTCGGAACATCAACGAAATCTTTACGCAGTCTTTTTTCTTGATCTTTAAGCTTTAAAATGATGTATCATAAGTACTATTTTAAGATACTTTTCTGTCATGAAATTGTGTCAGACGCTAACCTTGTCTTTAACAACCCAGTTAAAATATAATTGCAAGAAAAGTTACTTGAAACTTTATATGTCAAATGAAAGTAGTCAAATACTAGTGAAACTTTCCTAAAAAGTTCGTAAAAGAAATAAACTTCAGAAGTTTGTTTGTCGTTGATCGTTGCGATGCAAACGGTTTCGAGAAAGTCGAATCAGGATCAATCGTATCGGGGAAATTGATTTCCGGACTAGGAATAGCAGTTCCTTTTTTTTTCGTGTCGCTTCCGGTCCAACGACAGGGTAAACGGGAAAGTTGCGCGTACTCGGCTTCTTGCCTTCGATATTCGAAATTATTCCCGATACTGTGACCCAGGTCGATAAGTGATTACGTTTTTGCACGAATCCACGAGTTGTCTGTGCTCGTTCTCGGAATCAAATAATCCGGTTGAATAAAAAAAGTAGGCTGCATCGTGATTGTGCTGTGATTACTCTACGGACATTCCATTTCGTTGCATCTTTTTAGAACAGACTTCCTTATTTTATCATTCGCTGTTTTTCTGCTTTTCTAGCTTTCTAATTTTACTCTTTCATTAGTGTTCGATTTTAGTTTTATACTTGTACACCTTTGAATTTGTTCAATTTTATAATTTTGTTGTTGTACACCGTTACAGGTATGCAATTTTACAATTTTATAATCGTACATCTCTCGAATTATTCAATTTTATTATTTTATCATTGTGTGCCTTTAGAGATGTAGAATTTTTCGATTCCATAATTGTACACCTTTACAGTAGTACAGTTTTTCAGTTCCATATTTCTACACCTCTGCAATTGCACAATTTTACAATTACGCAACTACGTTGTTTCACAGCATCACAATTTTCGTAACATTTTTCATGCAGGTATAATAAATCCATCGAACATAATGCCACGACCGGGTGCGTGCGTGATCAACAACAGAGCTTTCTTCGTGTTCGGTTCGCTGATCGCTTTCTACATCCCCATGATCGTGATGGTGGCCACGTATGTGCTGACGGTGCAACTGCTACGACAGAAAGCTCGTTTCGTAGCGGAATACCCTGAGAGAGATCAATTTCGCAGACTAGGTGGCAGATACTCTTCGACGGCGAAAACCTCCTCGACGTCGACGACGGGAACTACTACCACGGCGTCGTTATCCACTCGACACGCCTGGAGGACTTCCGGTACCGGTCTTGGTACTGATAGGTAACACACAGTTCGCTATTCAAACTCTATTCTTGCTTTACAAATACTCACCGAATCTTTTTCAGTTATACAGTCTTTTTTTATTAAATAACTTTTCACTTAGATTCAGAATTGCTTTAACGAAGCGATGTTACAAGTCGCGTTACTGTAATCCTTTTAAAACTTTTGTCAATTTCCTTCACTTAACGGTGGCAGAATTTACGAACTTGCAAATAGAGTCGTGGTTATTAAAATTGCAAATACGTAATTACGATAATTCTCGAGTTGAATTCTTGTCGCAAGTTTGCAAATTGCACCGCGGTAGCTTCGACTCCGAGCGTGTTAAGAATCGTGTGTTATTAATTAACGGCGTCGTCCCGGGTTCGAAGGTGCATCGAGCGTGTCTGTGTAAAGCAGCTCGGTTTAACAGAGTTATATACCGTCGGTGTAAATATCGCAGATGCAAGGGTGCAAGAACGGGCAAGCAGCAACCGCAGTTGAATTTCAGCGTGAACGGGGCGGGCAGTCCGACCGGAAGCACCGTCGGGGCGAAACAGGGCTCGAAAGTGGATCAGGCCACTCAAACGCCTGAGAACATTGCCCGCGAAACAAGAAACTTCACTCTGAGAGCTTTGAAGCTGCAATTGAACGTCACGCCTACTACCCTCAATCTCAGGTGAATTTTTGCCAGACTCGTTTGTCCTTTTATCTCCTCCCACGGCTTTAAATGTGGTTTCACTTAGTTCCTCCAGTATTGCTATTCTCAATAGACATTCACGAAATGATGACTGATGGATTCGGAAATTTACAGGTTTCTTGTTGGTCGCACGAAGAGGAGGTCCATGGCTGCCAACGCTGTGGCGACGGAACAGAAAGCTAGCAAGGTGTTGGGCTTAGTTTTCTTCACGTTCGTGCTGTGCTGGGCGCCATTTTTCCTTCTGAACATCTTCTTCGCCGCTTGTCCCGAGTGCTCGGTGCCCGTACACGTGGTGGACATGTGTCTATGGCTCGGCTACATGTCGTCCACCATAAACCCAGTCATTTACACCATATTCAATAAAACGTTCAGGGCTGCATTCATCAGGTTGCTGAAGTGCAAGTGTTCTAGGTGAGAAATGGTACTTTGAAGTACTTCTTAGGTTTGGTATAGAGACTTGCGGCTTTAGGAATGTCATAGGTTGTAAATTTAAGAATTTGGACTTTAGAACATGTCAGAATGTTAAGAGGTTTGAGAATGTATAACTGAAAGTTCCCCACTTGTAAGTCTCTGTTCTGCATCCTAGTTGTACCAATGTTGTACCCTGATCTAATCAGTGTATCTCATACATTATTTATTAAACATTAATAATCTTCAAGGTTGGTACTAATGATTGACTGTTTCCCAGATCGGCAAGGCCAACGAGATATCGTTCGGTGACAGAAGGTGGACGCAACACGATGAGTCTGTGCACGCCGACGGCGCTTCCACTGGCCATCAGTCTTCAGGGCACGCCATTGTTGACCCCGACAACGAATCCCGCAGCTACACCGGCTTCAGGAAGCTCGTACATGACGATGATGCATCGCACCCCCAGCTCCCTGTACCGTGACACCTTCCGTCAAGTCGAGCATGATCAGAATTGCTGAAAAGCCCGAGTGATTTTACCATGTAACGGATCCTGAATGTTTGTAGAGAGGAGATTTGTATTTTCTTGTGGTCGAATGATCGAAACCAAAGATTATCGTTAAAGAAACCCCGTAGCAAAGTGGCTGTTATAAAAAGAAACTTATAGAGGTCAAAGTTTATGGTTGCCTGAAATAAATCAAAGAATAGCGTATACTGTTTCCCACCGTGAAATCATGTTGAACTTTCCTCGCTAACCTCCCGTAACTATTGTCTGTGATATCGACAAAACAACTCCCTAAGTTTATTTGCCATTATCTGTCATGGTGTACATTGTTGAAAATCATACGGCATTATATAAAAAAGTAACGAACGTTGATACACACGATACATGAAATAAAATAGTAATTTAAATATTATGAATGATGGACTGTTTCTTCCTTTCAATTAATTGCAAGTTCTTATATCGTATCGTTTGAAGGTTTTTAAGGGCTACATAGTAAGTATTAAATGTAGTATAGGAATACATTAAAAAATAAAGTATTAATTGAGGACATGTTTTGTGTTTAGGTATGAAAAGAGTTGAAGAATCAAAGGAAAACGTGTGGAAGAGGATACAGTGCGTTAATTAATTTTTAATTACTGTATATTAAAACTGTAATACATATATTGTTTCAACTTCCACTTTATACTAATCATATTATACTTGTCATACAATATTTCAAGTCTAAAATCTGTGTTCATTGTATTTTATATTAATATTATAAGCTGCGTTAATTATTTAGAAGTTAAATTACATTATTTGATGTAAAAAGACAATAAATATATGAAAAAGAGGAAGAATATACTTGTATAATTATTTAAAAACACCTCTGAGAAGAAATAAATTAGATAAACTGAAGCTATGATGTTAGCAATGTTCAAATTTTCCCGCGCCGCTCGAAAACAGAAAATTGCGTTTTTTGGCAAAATAAAAGATTTCTGCGCTAAACTGACGTTAGTATAGTGTTCTCTGATGAAAATGCAATAAAAATAATACCGTGAAATTGTCCTGCAAGCGCTAGAAACGAAAATAGAAAATTAATGCATTTCATGGACCAAAAAAATGCCGTCCATCTAGCGCTGAAAGTTGGAACTAACGAAATCGAAAAATCCGTTTTTTGGGAAAACTAGGGACTTTTGGGCACAAATACGACCAGAAATGAAATCTACGATCAAAATACCATAGAAATAGTGTCATTATATGTGTCTAAAAGCGCTAGAAACGAAAATAGAAAATTAATGCATTTCATGGACCTTTTTTTGCAGCGCCATCTAGCGGCGAAAGTTGGAACTAATTTACCTCGTAATCCGGACCCATTTTAGTACGTTAGTTCAACTGTTCTGCCGCTAGATGGCGCTGTCAAAAAGTCCATGAAATGCATTAATTTTCAATTATCGATTCTAGCGTAATTAGACACATATTATGGCACTATTCCTATGGTATTTTGAACGTAGATTTCATTTCTGGTCGTACCTGACCCCAAAAGTGCCTAGTTTTTCCAAAATACGGATTTTTCGATTTCGTTAGTTCCAACTTTCACCGCTAGATGGACGGCATTTTTTTGGTCCATGAAATGCATTAATTTTCTATTTTCGTTTCTAGCGCTTTTAGACACATATAATGACACTATTCCTATGGTATTTTGATCGTAGATTTCATTTCTGGTCGTATTTGTGCCCAAAAGTCCCTAGTTTTTCCAAAAAACGGAATTTTCGATTTCGTTAGTTCCAACTTTCACCGCTAGATGGACGGCGTTTTTTTAGTCCATGAAATGCATTAATTTTCTATTTTCGTTTCTAGCGCTTGCAGGACAATTTCACGGCATTATTTTTATTGCATTTTCATCGCAGAACACTATTCTAACGTTAGTTTAGCGCATAAATCTTTTATTTTGCCAAAAAACGCAATTTTGTGTTTTACGGTACGCGCGCGAAAATTTGAATTTCACTATCATGATACTTCACTTTATTACATTTATTTCTTTTCAAAGGTGCGCTTAAATGAATACACATTTGAGTTCTATGCTTTCTCTTTATTTTATCCTTCCTGTACAACACATAATAATATAATTTATATCTTAATTATTTTATTTATAATTAATATACGACATAACGTATCCTATTTTTACAATTGTCACAATATTACAAATAATACAGTGTTAATTTTAATTTAAATTGCATAGGAACTTCAAGGGATGTCCTCCACGACCATCTCTTCATCTGTAACAAATAAATTAAATATGTATTAATAAAATAAAATATAATAAGCACAATAACAATTTTAAACTACTATAAAATTTGTTTAAGATAATTCACTTTGACTACCACTAGTAGCAGAGAAAACATTGATCTTAGTTATCCTATGTCGATAAAAGAGCTATCTGCTTTCAATTTTCAGTGTATTTTTATTCCTAAAATCAATTTAATGGCACAGCAAGTGTTTGACGACTAAAATTAAAAAATCAAAAGTGTCCTTAAAATGTTTGAGTTTAAAAAAATAACAGAAAGGGTAACTTAATAGCTTTTATCTACTGACAGTCGGTATATCAGAGAGATGATGCTGTTTAACAATAGATGGTACCATATCATATTAAAATACTATTTATAAAGTAATATGAAACTGTGATACCAATATATATATCTTCTTTTGTTAAATTGATACCCTATCAATTACTACACGTGCACATTTTGTGAAGTCTGAAACACCCATCAAAAGATTCAATTACTTCTGCTCCCTACAATAAATGCCTAAAAATTTTAATATTCACAAGTTACAAAAAAGAAACTGCAGCATCTTTTTCTAAAACATAAACGTTTGAATATTTTGAATAAAGCGCGTTGCCTTACTATCTCCTTTATTCAATGTTTAATTCTCCAAACAAGAATTCCAAAGCAGAGGAAAAAAGCGCTATTTACAATGGTGGGAGGGAGATCACAGGCTCTATTCTTCCGTGTCGTCACTCGTTTCATAATTATTTTAAAATCAAGGGAGCTACCCTTATTTACACGGTGCGTTAACCCTCTCGCTATCCCCTCGATCGCGACAAAAATTACAATGCACCCTTAATGACGTTTTGCGTCGGTCAAAGTACTCGAATTATAATAATCTTTGTTCATGAAGTACCAACAGAAAGCGAGATCCATTACAAGTTAATACAATACAAATTACATAAATATAGCCTGCTTAAAGCTATTAAAAAATTGAACAGTGACAATTCAATTCTATATATTGCGACAGATTCAATTCTGTACAATTAAATAGTTACAGATCAAGTTACGTAGAATTTAATTTCGAGTTGAATCGTATGGAGACAGAATTTTGTAGAAACAATTTTGTGTAATTGAATGTACAAATTGAAACTTGTGCGTCAAGTCGAATCATGCAGAATTGAAAAGTGTAGAATTGTACGTTCTGGAGTTGAATTATATCAAGTCGACTCGTGTGGAATTGAATCACATGAAACTGTCACTTGTAGAAATTAATTGCGTGGATCTGAGTTGTATTAAATTGAATCGTGTTAAATTGCATTCCGTGGAGTTGAACGTTGTGATGAATTGTACCGCGTAGAAGTGGACCGCGTGGAATTGAACCTTGTAGAAGTGGACCCTGTGGAATTGCACTTTGTGGAATTGAACCTTGTGGAATTGAACCTTGTAGAAGTGCACCGCGTGGAATTGAACCTTGTAGAAGTGGACCCTGTGGAATTGAACTTTGTGGAATTGAACCTTGTGGAAGTGGACCGCGTGGAATTGAACTTTGTGGAATTTTACCTTGTAGAAGTGGACCGTGTGGAATTGAACCCTGTAGAAGTAGACCGTGTGGAATTGAACCTCGTGGAATTGAGCCTTGTAGAGATGGACCGTGTGGAACTGAACCCTGTAGAAATAAACCAAGTTGAATGTAACCTTGCAAAAAATCATATAAAATTGCAATAAATAAATAAAAAAATTGAATTCAACAATGTATTTGCATCCGACAAGTTTAAAGTACAAGTTTGAAGTACCTTTCAAGTACGCTAAATAATTGCGATACCAAAGGTCCATCGATTCTATCGTTTCAGCGAATTACAAAGAACGTTCGTTTTAACTTGTTTTTTCGCTGACTGATTCTTCAAGGGACGCCCACGTTGTACCATTTCAGAGATATCGATTTACCATGAACAAGTGATACCGTTTGTCTCGCAGAAAACAACCCTGTAATTGCTCCATTATGCTTTCAGTCGATTGAACGTCCATTGAGAGGATTGACGATCTCTTTAATTGATCCATTGATTAATTAGAGATCGTGGATAATGACCGGCTGATTAGTCGATCGGAGTAATAATGGTCTCTGAAAGGATTCTATCAGGTTTAGAATCGTAACGAGATAAGTATCGTTCAAAAATCATTACTGCAAATTACTCGTTAAATGGTCACTGATCACCGAGCAATTGATCATAATATCGATTACGGATAACATCGTTTGAAAACTTATATTGTAATAAATTAGCTTCGGTGGAGTTCAAATTAAATCAGGGACAACTTGAGTTAGGCCTAAATTGATATCTGACTTACGCTAATTATGAACAAGTTTAAGTCATCTACAAAATGGAAACATTTGTAAGAATTTAAAATTAGGTTCAACTTCGTACTATAATTTAAGTTACATCAAAATTGCTCTGTAACCTAATCTAAATTAAAAAGTTAATCTTAACAGCAAGATAAGAAGTTGAACCTAAATTTCACTTCAACGACTACTTGATATATTACCTTTACTCTGTTCAAATACACTAAAGTATGAAAGCAACGCAAATAATCGTACATTTAAACCCACCATAAAATCCTCCAAATATCTCGAACAGAGTCTTTCTGAACGGTACCTATTCAAACTTTTTCCCCCCAGCATCCTTTTTCCTTTTCTACGCCGGTTTTTCTGTCAGCATAGAACGGAGTCTGCGAAAACGACGAGCTAGGTGGGCGGATCGATGACCTTGAATCTCCGTGGAGCGACCATGAGTCACACTGCGGATCTCGTGTTTCCAGGAAAATTTTCCTGTAAACGCGACAATCGATGCAACCGACTTCCTGCAAGGGATCCCGCTGTTCGCTCATAATTTATCTGACTCATCGCGACGAGATACGACGTCCTTTCGAAAGTTTGCCAATTTTCGTTTGCCTACTTATCTCAGCCTGCACACTGTTCACGTGTACATACATGATACCGATACAGATGGAGACGCTGACGATGGTACATTCTTGAAGATGGTACAATGGACGCATTTCAGATCTTGAGATTTTCGGATTTTTCGACTCATTTTGGAATTTTGCAAGTTTGGGATGTTGAGATGTGGAGGTTGGAGGATATGAAGTGGGAGTGTACAATATGGACATATTGGGGTATAGAGATTTTGGGATAGTAGGATCTTAGTATTTTGCAATTGTACATCTCGATGCTTCAGTAGGCCAATATTCTGATGTCCCAATGTCCCGAGTTTATATCCCAAAGTCCCAATCTCCTGGAGTACTAAAGCTTCAGTGTCCCAATCTTCCAAAGTTCTAATCTTCCAAAGTCCTAAAACTCCAGTATCCCAATTTCCCAAAGTCCCAATCTCTCAAAATTTCAATCTCCCAAAGTCCCAATCTCCCAGAGTCCCAATCTCCCAAAGTCCCAATCTCCCAAAGTCCCAATCTCCCAAAGTTCCAATCTCCCAAAGTCCCAATCTCTCAAAATTTCAATCTCCCAAAGTCCCAATCTCCCAGAGTCCCAATCTCCCAAAGTCCGAATCTCCCAAAGTCCCAATCTCCCAAAGTCCCAATCTCCCAAAGTCCCAATCTCCCAAGGTCCCAATCTCCCAAAGTTCCAAAACTCCATAGTCCCAAAATCCTAAAATCCTACCGTCCCAAAATAAGTCCCAACATCCCAAAATCTCTATAGAAGATATAATATTATACATCACACAGTGGAGTGCAGAAAGTTTTACCGTTTTCGAAAGCGCGTTGTCCCACAATGGTTTGGGGCATTCCCGGTCTAAAGATTCCTCCACAATCTTTCCTCCCAATTGTTCTCACAGCATGGTGAAGGTAAAACACGAATGGAGGTTAGTCGAGGTCAAAATAGGCGGACGGTATCAATTTGTAGAAGAGAAACAAACGTTTTATCAGTAGGACATTTTACATGGACGCGTATCGTCGCCTTATCGGCCTAAACCTGGTATTTAGGACGTTGCTACAGGCTGCTTCAAAACGAAGCGACTCCAATTCCATTCCAAAATCACCACGCATATTCTTTAAGACTTACAACTCAATATCCGTAATTAATTCAATATCCTCGGTATTCTTCTTTTACCATTTATTCCACGAACCTAACCTAAGCATTACAGTTACTTCATCCTAATCGTAACGGTGATACAGTGAGTCTGAAACGAACTCGTTTGAATGTAGATTAAACAAATCGATCTGTATCTTTACGCTACTATTTGTATTGCGATAGCCGTTCGATCGGATTCATTGAAAGGAAAATACAAAGTGTTCTCGGTAGCACGATAATTCGATTCTAAATACAGGTCCGTATTGTCAGGATAATGTTGATACGATTGATCGCGAGTGACGCGTTTGATACGGTTATCAATCTGACAGAGTATCATTATTTAATGGTAGATATAACAGTATAGTTATGAGCTATGGTATGCAACGCATAAGAGAACGATAAGAGCAGCATTCCTCTCTCGGGCAATCGACGCGATTAGAGAATGGTAATGGCATTTAACGCCTCTCTTCTTGCTTAATTGCCAAACGACTTTCGCCATTTTACTTCAACACACCACATCGATTTTCTCTACCGATAACCGTACCCGATAATTCGCCTAATTAATTGTACTCCATTTGTTGCGTCGACTCTTGAGGATATAGATGCAACTGATAAATCGATAATCGAATACGACATATTGCTGATAAGTTTATGAACTTGAGTGGCTGATATTTTCCATCGACTATTCTTTCTAGATCAGTCATTAATCAAACTTTTATGCTGGGGAATGTATATTGATTGACATCTTCATCTGTGACTGAAACAATCAAAGTTGTTCACTGTGTAAAATGCAATATATTATGTAATGTACATATATTTTATATCAGAACAGTATGAACATTGACTTAGTGATAGTGGAATAAAACAGTTTCACTGAAGATCCTTAAAAATATACTTCACCTTGCAAGAATATGAAGACTTCTTGATACGTATAACCCAATGAAACATAATAATAGTCAAATTATTAATACGCTTTAACCTGCCTGACCTAAAGTATCCCCTAACCTAAAAGCAATGAATATTTTCTATTGAATATAACAATCCACAATCAAGAAGAAAAAAATGAGTCTATAGAAGATCTGTCCTTCTCGGAGAGGAGAATCGATCAAAGATTCCAACGAGCGAGTATCCTAATCCCATCGAGCATAATCCAACAAACGTCCCATTCACGTAATAGACGCATTTTAAAGGGCCGGGACAATCGATCCGAAGGAATCGTTTGAAAGGTACGGCGATGTGTCAGAGGGAAGAATCGAGGTTGGTCGCGAGCCAGTGTCCGTTGAATGAACAGCTCTGAAAAAGAAACTGGATCCTCGACGTGTGTTTCCTCAGGTGTAAGAATGCACGTATCGTTGTGTAAGTGGAATGTGAGTCATCCAGGTAAAGACGCCGCTGCAAAGGGGAAGAGGGATCGAGAGGAACGATCAACATTCCCGGAGTTACCCCATGAGTCACCGACTCGTCATCCCCTGTTGGCTACCTGCAGCCACCTGTTGCATACACTTTCTGGGTCGTGTACGACAGTTCAACCCCCTCTTGCGTTCCTTAGCCTCTGGATTTCCTCTGCACAAATTGAAATTTCAAGACATTCAGAACACTTGCTTTTAAAATTTACTGGAGCTGTTTTATTCCTTTTGATACGTTGCAAATGATCTCTGATTTGAATTCTTTCAGTACAGTAACGTGAATTTATTTGTTACAAAAATATGTTTGCGCGTTTGAATATACCTACGCGCCATATGTTGAATTTTTAATATAATTATATATGAAATTTTGACGAATTTTAAGCTAAATTTCTTGCGCGACGAATTTCAAGTTTGTTATATATTTACGCGCCGAGTTTGAAATTTGTGATCACCTGTGCGCCAAGTGTGGAATTTGCGACCACAAGTGTGATATTTCCAAATTTCTATGCGACAAATTTTGTATTTAGGCACTTTCGCGCTGAATTTGGGGTTTGTGAATTCCTACGCGTCAAATTCGAAATGGAAAATATATCTATGAAGCCAAATTGAAAGTTTGTCAGCTCTTACGCGCCAAATTTGAAATCTGTAATATCGCAACGCGCCAAATTTGAAACTCCGAATACACAAACGCGCCAAATTTGGAATTTACGTACTCCTACGCACGAACTTTAAAACTTTCAACACACCCGTCCAATTTGCAATATCAGCTGAGAATTTTTAATAATCGATATTTGATACGGTGTGCGCGTAAATTGCTTCCTATTATCAAGAGTGGAGACAATAACGTTGATCGTGAAACCCATTCACGTCAGGTTAGTACGTAACGAGTGGCCAGTGTCTAGAATTTTCGTAGAACTCGACTGGAATGAAAGAAACGCGATGCGGTAGTAGTACGCAACCGACGTGTTCCGAGTTCCGAGAAAATTTCATTGAGAATCGGTCGCACGATTTACGGCAAAGCCGCATCGAGCACAGTTCCGGTTTCTCTCGCGATGATTCACGCCACGAATTCCTGTCTATAGACTTCCTGACCCATTCAGAAATCGCTTCTTCCAAGAATCTATTCAACGACGATTTCCCACCCTTTTTTATTTTATGCTTCGAGGAAATTTTATGTCGTACTCTACCGATTTCCTTCACATTTTTTACCGAGAACCGATAACAATATAATTTTATCGAATGTGATCAAAGTTCATGGGTACTTAAATGTTTCTGGTTAATTAGAAACGTGTAAAGAACTTGGTAACAGTAAAATGAATTTTAATGTAACCTAACCTACTTGCATCGGTACTTTCCCGCCTTTTTCCTCAACTCTACCGCACTTCAAGGAAATTGAACGTTCTTTATCGACCTCAACCTGTTTCCTTCAAACTCTTTATCAAGTTTTTATATTCAATTTCATTGAATATTAATAAAATTTGAAAATCATTAGAAATTATTTGTTATACAACACAAAGCTTTAAAATTACTAAATTAAAGAACGTTCACGCATACTCTAAAATGAAGTTATTGCAAAATTTTCAGGCACCTCAAAGTCGTTAACAAGAAATTCCAGGAAATTCGATTCTGTATTCTTATCTTGTCCCAAAAATTTACATTCGCAATTCGCAGGAACTGTTTAATTCGCGGGGAAAACCCGAAATAAAAAAGAAGAAGAAATGTAAGCACCGCAACTTCGACCTGTTCAATTAACATACTTAACGATACTTGGTTTCGTGCTTCTGTTACGAGGTATGGACAAACTGTTCTAACGCCAATCGCAGACCGCAGGTCGCTTCGTTAAGAATCACGTAAGTGATTCGTACCTGATGGTATGTATCGATTCGTACCATAGCATAGATACGTGACTCAGGTACTCGCCAATTGGGTAAACAATCTTCCATGATAGATCAAGTGTTTTCGATAATATTTGAACTGAGTCTAGTTACGCGTATCGTGCGACGTCGATCTCGAATCGATACCGGAAACACCGATCGATAGATTATTGCTATCGCTCATTTTTCCACTTGTAATTGTACTATATTTAATACCTAACATATACTTACTCATCAAATCTAAAATTGGTAATTTTTAATGATGTGGACATTTCTATGCGAGAAATTTTATATGGGTAATATGTGCCGAATTTAAAATTTATGATACACCTACGTACCAGATTTTACATGTGGCAATATACCTACGCGCCAAATTTGAAACGTACCGTACACCTACGCGCCAAATTTGAAGTTTAGGATACACCTACGCGCCAAATTTGATACATATGACACACCTACGCACTAAATTTCAAATGTAGGGTACACCTACGCGCCAAATTTCAAATGTACAATACACCTACGCGCCAAATTTGAAACGTACGATACACCTACGTGCCAAATTTGAAACGTACGTACACCTACGCGCCAAATTTGAAGTTTAGGATACACCTACACCCCAAATTTGATACATATGACACACCTACGCGCCAAATTTGAAATGTCCGATACACTTACGCGCCAAATTTAAGATCTACGACACACGTACATACCAAATTTGAAACCTAGGATATATTTACGCGAGAAATTTAAAGCTCGCAATGTACAACTGCATTAAATCTAAAATTTACAAGCATCAACATTTGTAAAATGATGCGATAAGAAATTTGCGAGTCACGAGTAAATGCACTCAAGCAGCATAATTTGACAATTAAATTGTTCAAAAGTGTTCGCAATTTGTTTATCAAAGCGATAACGCTGTCACGAAGATAATTGTTTATCTGGAAGTCCGTGACGCGTAAAGGAATTCTTCGATACGGAGACATTGATGTATCGCGTTTCGGCTGCAGTAAGAATTTCGCGTGATAAGGAATTTCAAAAAATTGGAGCACAGAGTGCAATGCTTCTACGTCGCGCTGCAATTGAAGGAAAATGAAATGAAACGAAAAGAACAAGAATTCCAATTATCTGTTCCTGTTGCGGGACAAATGTTCGTCGTTATCAGCGCACGATTCGCTATCGTTATCAGTTGACTGATTACATGGTAATCGTAGACTCCATTGCACGACCTTGTTTCCTTCTTAGTTACTATTTCATAACGTTGCAACGATTTTTCTAAAGTTAATTAATCTTTGTAAATACTGATGTGACATTACAAAACAATTAAAGTACTGCAAATGTAATAAACAAGATTGTAAGTTCAAAGCCTCGGCAAGATTGTAAATAACTTTAGGGGTTTATCAAGATTTTATTTATGGAAAACATTAAATAATTGTTTCACTACAAATGTTCTAATCGATATATATTGACAACCAATTTCGTACGAATACACCGTTCATAAGCAAAAAACAACTGTCTAAAAATAGCACTCGTAATCTTTTAATTTCTGATTAAGAAACAAAGAAGTTCGATTATTGAAAGATAAGAGAACTCGTTCGGAATAAAAGCGATCGAGCGAAATTGTAAACGTTGTTGGCCGATTTAATGAGCAATTAATGTGATGCACTTTCGCTGTTTGCCAAACAGTTGAAAAAAAAAGAGAAGAGGAATCGTTTGTTTCGTTAACGAAGCGTTTGTACCTTGGAAATCCATCACGTTTCTATAGCGTAACGATTACGACACTCGAACCGACTAAGCATAAATCCTTACGTCACGGTTCTTGCACGTACTTTCGCGTAATTGACGCAAAAAGACGAACTTTTGCTGTCGCGACATGACACTGTCATATTCAAGTATCCGTGACTATTGCGGAACCTTGGATCGAACCATGCTACCTACAATTTTCTTCCACCTCTTGTCCCTTTCGATTTTATTGCACTCTGTTCAATTATATCGAATGAGAGTGATAAGTGTCAAATGCAAGCTAGTATAATTAAGTTCAAATTAATATAATCATTCAATTATGTTCGATTAGAATTGATACAAGTATTCAAGCAGATTCAATTAATAATTGCACCGAATTCCATCGCACCGAATTGAACCTCTCCAAATTCACTTATCCCAAATTGAATCGTATCGAATTCAATCGTCCTAAATTAAATTCCAACTGGAATTGCTCCGAATTGAATTTCCCCATATTGACCCATCCCAAATTGACTCGTCCCGAATTGAATCGCGTCGAATTCCGAATCGAATCAAATTCACTCATCCCATATCGAATTGTCCCAAATTCGTACCGAATTAAATCTCCTTCAATCGTCCTAAATTAAATTGTCCCAAATGAAATTGGCCCTTGAACCACTCCACCTTAAATTTTACCGAATTGAATCGCACCTTGAACTATCCACCTTGAATCCATCCAAATTGTCCCCAACTTGAATCTCCCCGAGTCCCCAAATTGAATCTCTCCGAGTTGAACCTCCTCCTTCGCGGAATTGCGTCGAATAAAATAGTAATTGAAAAATTTGTATCGCTATTAGCAAGTACTAGTAATAGCATACTAACTGATATACTAATAGCAACTATTCCTCGGAGTCGAATATTCATCGGCGGACACGCGGTCTGCAGCCGTGCGCAGGAACGTCAACAAAATGGCCACGTGGGGATTACGTAACGGAAACGCATCGCATTCTAGCGAGGTGGATAACTGACCTACGTCACCATAATAAACACAGTCAGTCAGACAGACAGACA
This sequence comes from Megachile willughbiella, assembly GCA_945859595.2. Classification (NCBI taxonomy): domain Eukaryota; kingdom Metazoa; phylum Arthropoda; class Insecta; order Hymenoptera; family Megachilidae; genus Megachile; species Megachile willughbiella. The sequence continues at coordinate 11,443,470 of OX243807.1, forward strand.
GACAGAGAGGCTAGTCGCGTCATGCACCTTGCAACTGCAACCAGCTGAAGTTTCCTCGCGTTTTGCTCGTTTTCACTGCATACTTCTCTTCTCGAGTTACGTGCAACCATTACGTATCAACGGCTACGTCATCATGGTGATTCACGCTCGTTGAAACGCGCGCGATCATTGCAAATGATCAGCAGGGTAATTGCAACGAACACAGTGTACTTACACGCGAGAATGAGACCGTGAAAAGGTTGCTACAGAGAGGCGATCTATCGCTTCGATTATTATAATCGATCGAAATTTAAACGGCTTTTATATGCAATTGAACAGGAAACCTAGTCGAATAATTTTAATTATAACCTGTTTTAATATATAGGACTTTCACCGTGGCTGCCAAAATTGGTGGGTGGACAATAATAATAGAAATCTCACCTCTCTTTGGAGAAAGTGTCACTGAATTTATAAGGACGAGGGTACGTGTGTGTACGTGCGTGTGTGGGTGTGGCAAACTGGTTATTCCCTGATCGAAATACGAATGTTAATCGCTCTGGGTTTTCGGATACCAAATCCGAAGAAATTTTTTTACTTTTACTTTGTTATTCAACACCAACATATTCGCACAGATACAATTCTAATCTTGTCTTGACCAAAATTTAATGACCGATCCTCGCAAGGACCTTACAACCATTAAATATCGCAAAAAATCAAAAACAAGATTGCATTTAATTACTGCATCGTATTAATAAAATACAGCTCATAAATGTCAAACTCAAAGGCAGAAAGAAAAGAATATTGTTACGAAAGTGCCTTTGCACAATCGCTCCATCATTATTCTAGCGACTAACCCGATTCACAAGAAAACGCAGCTTCCAATCTCCCTCTTGTTCGAAAAACAAAAACACTTCTTGTTGGGAGGAGAATCTCACTGTGCAAGGTTGGAACGTTGTGACCGTTGTAAAATATCAATTTAACAGGCCGATAACGGCCGTTAAAGTATCTGATGGCAAGGCGAACAGGATCAAGGAGGACGTAGGGTGCCGATAAAATAAATAATCCTGGTGAAAATGGCGGAATGTAAATTTCGACAGGATATCGGCTCGAGGAGGACGCGATGCTCGATTTGGTCAGAAGACAAGAGGCTGCATCGTATTCTCATGGGTCTCGTGGGCGAACTGGTATACCATCGATCGGGTTACTTCGCGCTTCTTGTATTGATACGAACTTTTTATAGATATTTTCGCGAAAATATCACAAAAATTTGTGTTACAAATGAAAACCTAGAGTGGTGTTCCATCGTTATGAATCAAACGTGGTGCAACGATGAGACGAGCACCGGATTCGGTTTATTCTGTAGGTGTCCAATTGTTGAGAACGCGTTCGCGGAACGTGTCGAACCACGAGAGAAGATCCGTGGTCAGGTTGCGATTTGTCGCGTATGAATCGATTTATAGCGTTCGCAGAATTCGATGATCCCTTTGGCAGCCGAGCCGAGCGTTTTCTCGGAGGCGCTGGCGCTAAATCCTGGCCTAGATGCACCGTGTGCCAAGCCGACGTTACGCTTTCGCGAACTGCTAGGACGAAGGGTCGATGGGTCAAGCAGGTCGAATTCTGTCGTGTACAGTGTCACATACACACTGCGTGTAAACATTTATTGCCTGGTGAGACGATATGTACATGGGCTGGGAAGATATGTACAAAAGTTGCTTTATAAACATGTGAGTACAGAGATAGTGTTGATGTAATCGTCACACAGAGTTATATACTAATTGCATGTGGGACTCGCGAGATTTTCGTGTGGACGATATAACGACAGTCTACTGTATTTTGAACATTGAAGTGCACCGTGGCACTTTTTTTTTAAAGAAAGATATAGATACAGTCAGTCGTTAATTATACATATCAAATGAACACAACTATGCATGTGTAATCGTGCATACATAATGAGATTGTAATGTCATACATTTGATTGTAAAATTATACATAATGAATGCAAATATACATACGTAATACATACACATGTGAACATGCATATATGAACATACATATGTGAACCATATAGTGAACACAAATATACTATACATAATTAATTATATACTAATGAAACAGATTGGAGAAAGATTAATTTCTGTCAAAGGTTTCCTGAGAAAATGTATACGAGTGATGCTGAAAACCTGTATGCTACACCTGTGTATCACTCTTCAACGCGAGCAAACGAATGAGTCACGGAGAAAGGTGCATAAACGTGAAATAGAAATGAAAAATAAAAGATTTCCTGCGCGAAGGAAACGTGTAGAACGATTCAAGTTCAGCAAAATAGAACAGTTAGCTTGAAAACATTATGGTACGGGAGTAGGGGATCGCCTACTCGATTGACGCAATCGATATTTTCAAAACTACCGGCCCAACCAAAACATTCGTTCCGTTTCTTGCGTATTATTCATTTTTTAAACACCAGACATCTATATTTGCAATCTATCTTCTATCATAGATCATAAAGATCTCATAATAATTTTATGCACTGTAGATCTCGTAATGCATGATTTATCAGGAAATGTGTGAGTACTTTGAAAGATATAAATGAGGGAAACAATGCCTATATGTACTTGGAAGACAATTTGGATATTATTTACACAGATATTTAATGTGTTCGATATGCTAATGGTTGAAGATATTTTGACGATTGGAGATTTTGAAGAGTATATTGGTTGAAATGTAGTTTTAGCCAGGTGTTTCTGAAAAGACGTGGGGGACGATGTCCGATGGGACGATCCTGGACACGACGCCAGCAGGAAACCCCTTGGTCTCGTGGTTTACGAACAGGGGGTCCCGTATTGATTTTCGCGTTGCTTCTCTCCCCCCCAGAAAAAAGCGAACGGAAGGGGCCATTTGCTCACTTCGTCGAATTACTCGCCCGAAAGAATTGCATTACCAGATTATCAAGCTTAAGTGCCCCCGTCTCGATCGTTCTATCCTTCGACTCCATTTTACTTCGAAATTCAGAGAATGGATATTGCGGAACTTCTGAAACTCCATTTGATCACATTTAGCTTTTGCTTTCTTTGCGAGCAACTTTTCAGATAAAGAATTCAATTGACAGCTTTGTTAAGATAGTTCAATTGTACGCTTTCAAATTTTCTAATTTTAAATCGTTGTTTCTGATTAATTTTCGTGTATAATTTAGTTTCCTGGTCCAATTCCCTAATTTCTACATTGCCAAATTCCAAGCCTTCAAGTTTATATAAACCCAAATTTATAAATTCCCAAATAGACAAATAGTCATATCACAAAATTCCTAAGTGTCCAAATATTCAAAACCCAAAATTCTAAAACTCCCAACCACTCAAACCTCAAAACCCTCAAATTCCCAAATCCTCAAAACCCCACTTTTAACTCCTAAAACAGAAGAAAAATATTCGCAAGATTGCAAGGCGAAACGTACCGAAACCGCTATTCTAAAGGGTTAAGAACCCCGCTAGTTACGATCCTGAAAGCAACCTTGGGGTCGGAATCGACGAAACTCAGACCCCCCGTGGAGAACAGGGGCGTCGTCGTGTAGGTGGATTCGAGGGACAAAAAGCCGTCTAACCCAGAAGAATCTAGAAGCTGTTGAGCATATCGCGAACGGCATGTCACGTTCTAGTGATCCATAGATCGCGATTGATATTCCAAGCGTGCAGCACGGTGTCGCATTATACCGAGGCGTGCACGCCGTCTGAATAAAATATCGGTGCACCTTACGTGATATACTAGCGATTTGTCGGCGAATTTGTCGATACCGATTGCACTGCACTCTCGAACGACCCGACCACGCGCTCGGGTCACGGTCGACTTGCAAATTCGCCATTCCGATGGAATAATGTATTATAGGGTTGCTGAATTAACCGGAGAGACGATGCGGATTACGTAATTCTATGCTTATGCAGAATTTAAATAAACTATCTTGCACACCTCTACTTCTTCGTTGTTTTTTCATTATTCCATATGTATGGTTTCGTATATAGATAACCGGGAAATACGTTTCATGTGGTGTTGCCGATAAACGTGAGCAAAATATTTTACTAAATATTCTATCATTTTCAGACTTGTCCCAGACTTGTCTCTAGTTCCACAACTTGTCTCGGAACTTATCTTGAATTTCAAGACTTGTAACACTTGCACACCTTTCGAGTTTGTAATTTGGACTCATGTGACATTTTCAACATTCTTCTATAAAATACTGTTTAAAATATAACACCACTGGTGCAATTGCCATAATCTTTATATACAAAATTGATAATATGTCACTTTGCAGCCAAGCTTGCAATGTCTGCAGGGAACATATTGCTTATGTACCCGACAACGTATGTATACCTTATTTAAATGATATATTATTGTGTTTGTCAATGGTTTTACTAGGACAATCATTGGTCTGTCACCACGAAACAAAAGCCGAAATTTCAAAGTCAAGTGGTATGGAAGCAGAAACCTTTCGAGTGCGTTGACCCTATACCACAGAACCACCATGGTTCCCTTCGTTAAATATCCCCATCCCATCGATCAGTCTTTTTTTCCTCGTGCCCCGTGTAACCCCTATTGCCAAGACAGCTGGTCGCGTGCTGACCCCCATGGCGGTGCATACAGATACGAGTTTCTCCATCTACAGGGTGTCCTGTTTCAATTCTTTTTTTCAGCGGTTCAAGTTTCAGTGAAAGTGCGTAATTTAAAAATACGTGATATCGTGCTGGTCTACGCGACGTATTCTACGCGAACTCTACAAAATTTAAAAATCCAAGTCAACTTGACAGATTCCTAAATCCTAAAGTTCCCTTTCCAGACCCCAAAATCAACTTCCAAATCTCAATATTGACAAGTCGTCAAATATTTCCCAATTCCAAAACTGACTCCCCAAGGCCTCGAGTTCCCAATCTCCCAAAACCTCAAATGAAACTACAAAATTTTGAATTTAAAAAAATTCCATCGGTACTGAGATTGTATCGATTTCTCCGAAGAGGGTGATCGACAAAATGATCGCGTTATTGCATCGATCAAAGCGAAACGACTATTTAACTCCGTACAAGGGGTTAATGAATAAATCGGTGCACGGGGTGACCCGATTAAAAGCTTCACGGTCGTGCGAGCATCGAGCAGTTGCATAACGTTGTGTCATTAGACTTTCCTTGAAAAGCAACGGGTCCATAAATCCCTTGTAGTTGTTGACACCGCGTGGTACTGTAACAGCAGCAACAGCGGAGCAGGTCTTATTCACCGGTTTATTTTTAAGCGTGCTATTCCCCTCTTGTGTCGGCGTGAATTACGTAAGGAGCTCGTTTGAAGGGTGAAACGACGCGGAGAAGGGTGTCTTTCGCGCTCTGCAAATCTTCTCCTCGCGATGGAACCAGGCCAGTCCACGATGTTTCAACCCTGAGGCCATCATTTATTTTCACCGTCCACCATATTCTTCTATGCTCTCTCGCCTGCTTATTTTTCTCCGCGCTTTTAACGCTCGTACGTACTCGTAAAATCTAATTAACCCCTTCCTTCGCGTCGCTGGCTTTCGTAATTAATTTCCACTCCCTCGCATGATCTCTGTTTGGTACGATTACTGAGACCTTAGGTACAAGTTTATATGCACAATACGCCATTGCAGAGCTTTATACATGTGATACGTCATTGCAGAACTTTATATATGTCGCTCAGGTAATCAACTTTGAAAATTATTGTAATATCAGAGAAAGTATTTGTTGGTTGTTTGAATTGTTCAAGAATCTTTTTTAATTGGAAAAATCGTGTAACAAAGGATTAGTAACTTCGCTACATTTTTTTCAAATTGCAAGCATTTTTCAAGGTATGCAATGGATTCAAGAGGTTCATTTTCACTAAGCTTCTGCCTTATCGAGGAACAAAATGGAGAACATACAGCTATTCTCTTCTAATCGTCGCAATCAACGTGCTTCTTCAAACTGGCCGAACATCGATCATCCAAGGTAAACAAGATCGATTCTCCATTTCGAAGAATCGATATATCGCATAAGCCACACGATAAGATTAGCCGGGAAGTGAATTTCCAAAGAAATTACAGAGTCATGTGAAACGAGGTTTAGAAAAACAGCGTCGTCGTAGATGAAAAGAATGCAGAGACAGACGATCAGAAAATAGGATCTATTTAAAATTATTGCGTTAGCAGAAGCTCCCTCGGACATAAACACAGTTAATTATCGCACGTATACGGAATTAAAAGTGACGAACACTTGGTTGACCCTCGTTTCATCAGCCATTACAATCATCGTCTGATTCAATGGCGTTTACAAGCATTTGCATACAACTGCGCATCTATTCTCGGTCCAGTCAGTTCTCAGATTCAAGATTATTGAAGGTTATTTTTTTGAGCCATGCCTTTCAAATCGGACAATATACCAAGAACTTTGGAACTTTCACATTTTACAATATTACAAATTAGAGATTTAACGAGTTTGGAACGCGTAAAGAGACCTAAAGTTTCAAGATTCCAATGTATCAAAGTCAAACTTGTGAAGTGTTACGATTCCAAAGTTCTGACCTATCTAAAATGCAGAGAGAATGCAGGAAAATGAAAATGGAAGTGTTGAGAGTGATCAGAGTTTGTAATTTGGATAAAGGTTAGCTGGACAGGTACAGTGATGCAAACCGAGAAAGGGAAAAGAAGAGAAACGAAGGATGCTGTAGCAGCAGCATCGTCGGCTACGAGGCAACATCGATTGCGACATCGAGTCCAGAGAGTGTTTACGAGGCGAAGCGAAGGTTCCTCGGTTAAAAGGGTCAGTGAGCCAGGGTCACCGTTTCGAATCTACGAGTCTTCGTGTAAAATGTAAACGCACGCGTTCTGCTTGCCGCATAATGCGAAGGCCAACCAAAGAATGGGGTGAACGCGTTTCCCGACCAATCAAACCATCCATCGAGGTTACAACAAACGAGCAATCCTCTCGAACCTACCATGGAATCGCAATTTACTTCTCACTACTGACATTTCATCGTTTATGTTGAAACGATATTGTGGCACTGGCAGATGAGTCATGTTTAAACATGAAGTCAAGTATTCATTTTACATTTTAAAGTTATTAAGCCACAAATCCGAAATCCCCAAATCTCCAAATTGTCCAAGTCGCAAGTTAACAAAATGTAAAACGACGAAATGAAACAGCCGAGAAGCGATAAGCAGACTCTTCAGCAATTATCCCCGCCATTTGTCTCGCAAGAACCGTGTTCTCCCGCGTGGAAAACCATAAATCATTTTCCCGCGACTCTAATTCAGACGACATCAAAAGAACAACGATAACCCCACTGAACAACTATAAGAACGAATAAAAACAGAACAGACGCCATAAGCCTCGTTACATTCTCCGTCGTTCAATGGAAAAAAGAGTTATTCCCTGTGGAGAATCATAAATTATCTGTCTATGAGCATGATTCTCACGGTATCATTGCTGCGGAGAAAAAGATGGCTCGAGCTGTGTGGGAGAGCAGCAGATAACTGCGATTAGGTCTTCTATTATTACCTAATGACAATTTTGACATAATTCACTCAAACGATTTAGATGTAAAAATGTTGTAGAACTGAAGGGATCTAATAGTTATGACTTTTCTGTAAGTGCACGGTTCTTCCAAATTTTATAGATTAATTTTACATATGCAAATTCTTACATTTCAAAATCTCCCACATTTCTCACATCCTCAAATCTTGAAATACCCGAATTTCCCAAATTTTCAAATCTGAATCCTTAAATCCCTAAGTTTGGAAGTTAGCAAAAGAGCCACTGACAATCTCCCCCTAAACCTAACCTAACCTACACAGTATACATATAAAACCTTGCGCAATTCAGTTTTCGTATAATTATAATTCCCTTCAGTCGAGAGGTGATAAAACGATTATCAAGTTCCGTTGGAAAAGGGTTTCCCCAGTGGGCATCCCTCTCAAGAGAAGCTGAAGAGATAAAACGAACGAGTTGAAATTCGTTTCCTTGCGTCGTGTAACGCGTCGAAAGAAGCGTGGAAGGAAACCCTTCGGCAGGGCTCAGGAAATTCGGCAACTCGCCAATTTTCCAAATCCGTAACGATGACTAAGAGAGCGAAGCGTGTTGCAGCCAATCGCGTGCTGCGCTCAATTTTAGCACCGCCAATCGGCCGCCACCTGCTTCGAGAATCGCCACCCCGACTGTCAACAACGATTCCCGTCTCCCTCTTTCTCTCCTCGTTTTCACCTTTCATCTCTTTCATTTTCTTCTGATCGCGAGCCAGCTTAGCGAACCTCGAGCTTGTTTACGAGCGATCGAGAGATCGCTCGAGCCACGGGCACCTTCGTTCTACTACGTTTGACCTTAACCCTTTCCGAGGGTGCAACAAAGGGGTGACTCCTCCGGGGAAATAACTTCGGAAAATGGTGATCATTTTTTAGTATATTATTTTGTTACGAAGAGGGTGCAACTGGTACGGTAAATAGAAGTTGACTTAGGAAGCCTTGAATTTGAGGAAATAAATTGGGAAATAGTAGTGACACTTGCTTAGTTGATTCAATATTACTAATATTATCAAAGACTCAGGGTACCATAGGATTCTTCGTAAGATTCTGTTTTAAATGCTTAACAAGTGAAATGACGTGTCCCGCCATTGGTGTCCTATGCAAACTTTCTTACAGCTTCTTCCAAACAAATACTATTACAATCCTGTAAAATCTTGAACATAGTTGACCTTTTACACAAGACCATAAATGCATTCGAAAATAAATTAATTTGCAATAAAATATTTAATCGTAGAATTGCGTTAACGGACGACCAAAGTGGTTCTGAATATACCAAAGGTTAAAAGACATTTTTGGGGAATATTTTGTGGGCATAAAAAATTAAGTGTCCTCTCTGAAAGTGAACGGACATTTACGAAAAGAGGTCGTTCGTAAAAAAGAACATCGAAGATATCGAATACAATTTGCTGTCGTGGGACTTTTCGATAGTTCAGCGAGATTTGGCATATCGGCGTTCGGATGTTCGATATGGTTCGCAAACAACGAGTTTCTATATGTCCGCCCACTTATCGGATTTGATGTGCGACGGGTACACACAAATAAGCCCACGTAATGCGATTAATTCACCACGAAATCCGAACCGTGGATTGACAACGGCTGGATCGTGTTTGCGTTCCACTTTCGCAGCTTATAATGAAGATGATGAACAGACACTCGGTCGGCAAACGACCGAATCGAATCGACTAAATTATCCATCGTAAAGAACTTAATGACTAAACCGGTAGACATTAAACGAGAAACCTTTCCAAATACTAGCGCGCACACAGACAACTTGCGTTGGAAGCTTAGGATATTAGCTGAGACTCTGGAAGGTTATGTCTGCACACGTTTGATACGTAAAACTTACACATCCGTGAATTTTGCTACTTACCAGTTTGGCTGCGGAAAATTTATAAGTTAGAAACTTGGAGTCAGAGATTTAGAAAATTGGTTAGCAACTTGAGAGTCACTTTTTCATTTAACTGTTCATGCTTCAACTTCGTGAAAATCTCCGAAACCCAAGGATTTGAAAGTTGGAAGCCTGGAAATTTGGAAGTATAAAACCTTAGAACCACAGCAACTGAAAAGCTTCGAAACTTGAAAGCTTGCAAGTTCCCAAGAGACTCTCGGATCAGGTAAATTTCTAAACTTAGTAATCGGAAAGGAGAGTCTCGTTTTGAGACAAAAGACCTTTCCCGTAAGATTGTTCATTTCCCAGCTTCAGATATAAAGTTCTGAAATTTATTCATTCAGTTAACGAACGCAATCTCGGTACGAGCTATGAATAGGTAAGGGCCGGTGCTTAAGAAGCCAGAAACAAATCGTTCCTCCTTCTTCTGGCCTCGCTCTCGAGTCCTTCCTCGAAAAAGTGGGCGCGATTCATATTGTAATTTCGAAAGCAGGATCCATTTATCTTGCCGGGAGGGAATTTTACAGGAGATTCGTTATCCTCCGTCGTCCGGGAATAGCAACGAGGAGAAAAATAAGAATAAGACGAGAAAAAAAAAGGAAAAGAAAGAGCGGTGCTGCTGGCCGTGCTCGCCGACTCGTGACCACAATGAAACGCTTCCGTAGCAATCAAACTAAACGTTGTTTAATTTGTATAAAGACCACCTTTCAGCTCTTTGTTTCCGTTCCTTTTCTTCTCGAATCTTTAGCTACATTGTATACGAGTGATTTTTATCACGCAACTTCTCTCTATTCTTGTGCAATAATTATAGCCCTTAGGTGCTCATAAGGCAATTATAAAAATTTACATGTCCTTAAGTCTTTTTACATCTCAATCTTTTTCTCATTTTTCAAGCACCTATGTCTTCGAGGTTTTAAGCAAAATTTACTGAAATTCTTTTTAAGTTTTTGAACTGTAAAGTTTTCAAGGCTACAGAGCTTAAATCCTTTCAGGTTTCAAAGGTTTCTAAGTTTACACGCTTCCAGGTTTCTGAGTTCTCAAGTTTTTTACCCTTGCAAGTTCTCAAGCTGTCTCAGTTTCGAAGTTTTTACACTTACACGGGACATCTCATTTAAAATTTACAATCTTCCTATTTGCCGAGTTTTCATATTTCTATTCTGAAGGAAAGCTAGAAACGAGTCGGTATGATCTCAGTAGACCTCGCCCAGGTTCACGAAAATAGACGTGAAATAACAGCGATTAAACCGTGAACGATCCTTTGATCGTTGTCTAGATTCACGCTCATTGTCGCCTCATAGATAATTGACACTTTGTCGTACGCTTCGCACTTCTCTTTCTCTCTCTTGCGCAACGCGATTATTGTATGCGTTTGCATAACGAGACTCCATTTTTACACTTTGTTGAGGCACGTGTGTTTCATCAGGTTCAAACGTTTCCTATCTAAGAGTGCCATTAGACTTAGGCCCTCGGCACAGCTGAACTGTATTTTGACAAATGTTAAATAAGCGATAGAAATGGAAATGTTATCTCTACATGAAAGCAGCTAATTGCTTTGCACTTTTCACGATATCACGTGTGCACCGTGCCGCGGGTTGGAGAACGTATGAACGCGAGTTTATGTGAGATGCTGATATAAAAAGGAGGAAGTGACTCAGCTCGGTTGTTTTAGCGCGATCGCCGAGCAGAAAAGTGTATGCGAGAACGGATCACATTATCACATTTGTGTCGATTTGGGAGCTTCTGTAAACAAAAATTTAATACTGAAATGTTTTGTTAAAGATTATCGATTCTTTGTCTCTTGGCTCCAAATAAATTTAGTTTTGTTCCTGTTTCTCAACAAGTTGACAAATTTTCAAATTTATAAGCGCATAAATTTTCCATCTCCAAGCTTCCAATCCCTCGGAAGTTTCCAAACCGAATAGCTTTGACAAACGTAACCCTGAAGTATAATGGTTCAGGTCTGTATCGAAGTTGGATCTATACTTTCTCTACGTGCTATGCATAGTTCGACGACTATAGGTCTGCAATGTATAGTACCAACGATCGAGGAAATTGGTGGAAAATTCCGAGCACCTTCTACTTTCCAGGTGATCGTTGCAATGACTGGATTGCAAAAGGAGAATTGTCGTGGCGAAGAGAATGGCGGGGGAGAGTCACGGTTCGCACCCACTGCAAGCCAGGTGTTCGACATTAATAGAAACAATTCGATCAGGCTAACCAAAAGGATACAATCCAATATTCTTCCTTCCTCTTCCATTCCTTTGTTTCCTACTCCATTGCGTGAACGTATACAAATAGTTGAATACCATTTGCTTTAACTCTTTATCATTCATATCATTCGCTTTTGTACGTGTCGAGAAACACGCGGCTGAATATTTTATTCGACGAATACGTTATTCGAAGTCTTTTGATAAATGGATGCATTCCAGTTGCTTCGATAAATATTGTGTAACATAAATTCAGTTCTGCGAGTTTCTGTTTTAAAGATTATTTAACTCTTACAAGATGCAACTGTGATGAAATCATCAGAATTTAGACAAAAGCTAGTGTTCAGCAACAAATGTGTATTGAATTCGACAGAACTTATGCTACAACTCGTATATTTTAACCGAAAAGGTACAGATTGGGTATCGAGGTAGAAACTTCTTTAGGATGTTCTATTTGGTGCATTCGGTGCACGGAACGATCTACTTTCGACCGATAGAATCGTATAGAAAGGCTGGAAATAGACGGGCGAACAGCTGTTCCGATCTTCATGGTCCGTTCAGCGAATCCGTGGTCGAAATCGGTTTATTTGCCGAGGGAATCGTGGAAATAAAACACTCGCCGCGTTCGGACCGCCTAAATATTTACGCGACGTGCCCCTCCATGAAAAGACACTTGGCGTCGAGGAACGTTTAAGGGCCACGCACGTGTGTGTTCTAATCGTGCTTCAACATCATCGAACGAACTGTTGGTTCTCTGTTTTAGAGCACTTTCCATCCCTGAATGCGTTTCGAATTGAATCCGACATGGACGTTGCGATTAATTTATTAATTGCTTTACACTTCATTTCTATCGCTGTACGTTACGAATTGAGAAAATTGGAGACTAGAAATATTTTACAGTCATTTGAACCGTGGATTAGGTTTACTTTTTTTCTGTTCGCGCCGTTCGGGTGTTCATTAAAGAATGGAAGGATATGCGCACGCATCTTAGCGCGAAGATTGAATCAATATGAAGAATAAATTTAGCAACTTCTGAATTTGGGAACTTGATGATTTAGAAGGTACACAGAGTTTAAAGAAATAATATATTAAGAAATATAAGGATTCCACTTGTCAATTCCAATATGCCAACGCTCATCTCGATCTTGATCCCTTCGATCGATCGATCATTATCTCCCTCAAACAATCGTCGGTGAGTCAATCTGGTGGAATGCTTAGAAACGAACAGAGCTTGCCGATCCTAACGATTTGCATAAGATCCGCCCAGATCACAAATTACAATGACGAGTGGCAGGAATCGTACGAGACCAAGTGACTAGATGACTTTCCATCGAGTTCCTATCGATGAGCCGAATGACTTCACACGCAAGGTGCGCCCCTTCACGAGGGTACAGCGGAAAAAATTAGCGAATAATAAGGGCAACATGTACTTCTTCGAAATGAAGCTGACGAACAGTAATGGTGAATAATTATACCATCTGCACGGCTCAAATCGATCGATGATCTAATCAATAATTTACATGCTTGCTAGAGACTCCAGAGAAAGTTGTTCTTTTCGATGCAGTAATTTATCTTAATTGTCTCGTTAATTAGTGATGATCAATAATTGAATGTGGTGTTGAATGAAATCGTTAAACTTCATATATTTTGAAACTCCAAACGATCAATTAAAATAATTACATCAATTTACGATTAAAAATTGGTTCGAGCATTCATGCAAATCAATCGGCTCGATTGCATTCTCTTCGCGAATCGACCATTTGTGCACATTCCGCGTTACTGAATCATCGATACAATTTTTTCGAAAAAGGAGATAACGATCGCATCTGGACAGAGAATGTGTTGTATAACGCGTGACTAATTCCATGAAAGGAAATTAATGGGTATTTATAAATGAGTGAGTAAGATCGCAGAAAAAGAAATTTGAATGAACTGTGCACTTCAGTTACGCCATCGCAAGCCTCCACATAATTAATTTCCTAATTAACCAAATCTAATCGTACGTGCGTATATTAATAATCGAAGGCAGCTCCTCCAACCTAATTTAGTCGGCAAGAAGAAGATAGAGGGGGATAAAAAGCGAGAAACAAGTAAAGGAGGAAACAATGTGGTCTTCCTCGTGTAGTAAACAGCGACCTAACACGAAAACAATCTCCTACGACGCCATGATTGCGCAATTGGATGCATAATGCGTGCTGGAACGTGCAAAGACCGTGAAAACGAATCACCGATAACCCAGACCGACTGGGTATAGTCAGTTATATTAATTATAGCAACCGGTCGGAAGACGAGGTGCAACGAAGAATAACGTGATCATCGTTGATCGGTCTCTTCTTCCTCCGACTGTACGGCTGGCGCCGTCAACCACGTCCGCATGTAAATTAATAAACGACGGACCATCCCGGAGAACGTCGCGCGGTCATCACTGTCCTTGGCACGTTTCTTTTAAGGACCAGCCAGCCAGTTAAGGTTGCCGCCTCGAAGAGTACCGTTCTTCCACGAAATCGAGATCGTTCTGCTTCAGTGCGTACCATTTAACACGCTTTATATCGACGACGCATTCTGTATGCTATATGAACACCATTGATGACGCACCCGGTGCGTACTATGCTGTTTGACTGGTATTAACTGATGACACACCTTATGCGTCTCGTGTTATCTATAGGTGACTTATATTATTTACTTAAAACCAAAGATGTACTATATGTAATTTAAGAACATTTATGAGCATACTGAATACAAACTACGACACATCTCATGCGTCCTCATAGTTCATGTAAGTGAAGACACTGTGTGTGTCTCAGAAAATAAAATGGCTGGAAATAGAACATACAAATATTAGCTAATTGATTTTTCTGACATTACAAGAGTCTTGTAAAGTTCACACTTTTTTCCTCCTTTCATTTCTTCTGTTTCTTTTTTTAAACTTTATAGGTATCCTACGAGGAAAACGCATGCCAGGAATCAAGGTGAAGCTCCAAAACGTACAAACAGAAAAAAATTATGCAAATGAAGAAATCGTGGAGGAAGAGTCGACTAGTTTCGAGGAGAGAGAAAAAAAAGATCCTCGAACTACGTCAGTGACTGGTAGATAATTTCTCAGTGGGATTTAAAAGCGTGGGTAGATGATTTTTCTCGTCGGACAGTAATTATTGCTCATAATTACGACTGAATAGCGTGACGAGCATAAACGCGATAGTTTTTTTTTTCTCCTATTTCCATTAATTTCTTATCTCGTGAATACGTGATTAAAACCACAAAATGTGCCGGTATCCGCAGCCACGAAGATATACAAGCTACCAAAAATATTTTACGTCTCATGAAATTTATTGTATTTTTTATTGAAGTAGCATACATTGCACCCAAGTGTACGATGTAGTACGGTATAGTAACCCTTGTCACCAAAATTTTGCTAGAAAACAATTACACCTATGCTTAGTACCATATGAGCTAAAAATTGTGGCACAATGTATGATACTGAGCTACCTATTTGCCACAGCAGTATAAAAGGTCAAAACCCGACCAAATTTGCAATAAAATTGATGAAGAGAGTTCTGTAAAGGACGAAACTTTCGAGTAAGATATTTTTGCCGGTGTACAGCGTCAAGGTTGTAAAAAATTCTTTCGGATGAGAACCACTGGTTCAGTCGGCAGGATGTGGGAGGCGAATGTCAAGGCTAAACACTCGTTGTAACCCGTGCCCCTCGGTTCCCTCTCGTCCAGCACTCATCTGATTCTGTTTGTACTCCGATTTTCGCCTTCTTTTTAACAGGCCTCCCCCTTCGCCTCACCGAACGTCGCGTCGACCGGCAGAAAATAATTTACGAAACACGGTTGGCTGTTGTTCCGACTGTTTCGCGAAGGACTTCATAAAAATCGTGCCACGCGCATTTACGCGCGACATTCCGTTTCGTTTCGTTTGCCTTCGTTCTCAAGATTTATCGTTTATCGCGTGCGAATATCGCGTTATTGCGACTTCGTAACACTTTGCTTCGAGGTTAACCGCGTTTTCAGCCATGGTGATATAGTGAGATCGTATAATTGCTCGGTGTTCTTTTCGGTATACGAACCAGGTTTTTGAATATGGTAGTGGTGTGACTAGTTACAATTTACAGTTTTATGTTTTACATTTGATGTGATACACTTGGACAGAAATATGAGGATGCTACGCTTTCTGAGGTGTCGAATGATACCTTAGATAGCTATTGTCAATATTTTTAGTAAACTCGAAGACTTGGAAACTCGAAAAGTTCGAAAGTTATTGGAAACCTGAAAATTTCACGACTCGAAGGCTCGGAAACTACGAAACTTGCAAAGCAATAATTACGACAGCCACTCTGAGCAAACGCGACAATTATGGGGTTCCTTATAGTGCGTCGCCATGGAAACCCTGTGTACAGCAGACAAGTTTCTCGCTGCATTTCACGTTCTTCCCCTATTGTCGTCGTGAATGGACCGTTCTCGGCGCTGGAAATTGCTCTAATAAACTTAGCCGCACTTACATGACCCTAACGGTGTTCACAGAAGAGAAACCGAGAGAGAAAGAAAGGGAGATTTATCTTGGCTAAGAAATCTCATCGTAGCCGGTCGCGTGATTGCCCTCCGTTTCTTTCGATGAATCGACCGATGACCCCGTTAATTACTCGACCTTATCCTCATCAATTATTTTCCCTAACTGGCCAACGAACAGGAGATGCCCTTCTGTTGCTTCAGACAACGCTCTCCATTTCACGAGATATCGAAACCAGATTGTCTCGTGGAGAAAAAGAGGTTTATACGAGTCTGAAACTCTTCAGGGTATTTAAAGTGTTGCAGCAGATTGTAACGAAACGGTTAAGCTTAACCGGACCTCACGGTCGACACTACAATTTAACGAACAGGCTAAAATCACGGATGAACAACGTAAAAGCTGATTGAAGTTACGCAACGTTTCCTGCCTCCAAGTTCTCTTCCTGCTACGAAGAAAGTGAAACGGATGCCGCCTACGGGGCGCGAACCACGCGGAATCGTCGGGTTAGAGTGCCGTGTAATATAACCACGTGTAATTTCCAGTAAAATCCACATGTATTTCCTTACATCTTACACGCTCCTTGCATCTTCTCGAGCTTTTTGAACACTCCATCGTTTCAATCTCAACGATTGTATTTCTATCATCGAACCTGAATGCGTTTTAAAACACATTGGGCACTTGGGCATTTAGAAATTTAGTAATTTGGGATTCGGGAATACAGGTATTTGGAAACTTGAGAATTTGGAAACTTGATAATGTAGAAAGTGACTTTGGGTACTATAATTATCTGGGCTGCAATTAGATATGGAACCTCCATCGTAAATTCCACGAGGGATTCTGAACACGGGCTCGGCAGATATTAAATTACGTTTAATAACATTCAGAAGTTGTAAGGCAGTCGCGGGAACGGGGTGAAAGCGATTATCCTTTGTTAGGGGAGTCAGCTCTATGTTAATTGCAATGGCGTAACTCACACGCGAGATCAACATGCCCCCACGTGTGGGTGCATGTGTATGGAGCTGCACACGCCACTTTACGCGATCTTTTCATTAATTAAGAGCGCCACTAAATGGCACTACGTTGACGCGATCAGTCAAGCGAGTATGTAGTTCGAGCCTTCTTCAAGTCTACAATATCATTGTTTTAAACGATCTTCAGGAAACACAGTGTCGCTTTCATGAAGTTCTTTTTGTACTCATTTCATTGAGTTATTGTCAACGAGAGTGGTTGGTGAAAAATATGAAACGGTGTTTCGTTGAATGACGATTTTTAATGTTCGACATTTTATTTGGACAAGATAAGTATTACGTACTTTAATATTGATATTGTTTATCAACGGTGTTTGCGAAAGTGACAATATAAGATCCCTCTATTTACTGATCCCAAAATATATCCCCATATTTCTTGATACATCCCCATATCCACACATCTAAATCCCGATATCATGCAATCTCATATATCGGTTTTCAATAGAATTTCGCATTAACTATATTAAGGATAAAAATTAATTTCGATGAAGTTAATGGAAGAACCCATAAAATATCTGCGTTAGACCATAAACTCGTGACGTTTTAACCATAAGGGACTGTCATCTACGACGTTAGAGCATAACGACAGTATAATGACACGGTGGGTTTCTAAAGGCACAAAAGGCCACGTTTAACTGTACTACGGTAATCTCACCCGACTTCCTTTTATCGCTGGCCATTTATCAAGACGACGAAATTTACGAGTATTTCAGCAGAAAGCCCGTACTGTGAACGAAAAGAAAAAACAATTTTTACAATTGCTTTTTCCTTTTGACCTATGTTGTCTATTTTTACCGATACAGTCATTCTATTTTTACCAATACAATAATTCCGTGAAATAATAGAATGCTATTATGCAGAGGAGTATATGAGAATTTTTACAGAAATTTGATCATTCGCAGGTAAGGATGATTAATATCGGTTGATAGTTTGTGGGTTAGTACGTGCATGAAGCGATAGAAAACAGTGATAACGCGAAGGAGACTAATCGGCACTAAACGGTTCTCTGGAAGGCGCCATTAAGGAGAACTCACAAAGACCGATTACTTTTGTGGTAATGCACGAACGCTTTCTTGCATCCAGCCGGATTAAGGCTGCATCTGCGTAACTTTTAACCAGGTGACCAACACTGATGAGGGTTAAGTACCCTTCGGGAAGGTCCATTAAGCCAGGTTTTCAGTTTCCACGGTAGCGACGTTGCTCTCTTGCGGTTCAACCTCGCAACGAGCGGCATTCTACATGGTGTCTCGCAACAACTTGTCACAATAAGTCTTTCATAAAAGAATAACCATTCAAACTTTGTATGTGAAAATGCATCGACGACTCGAAAAGACACTACATTTCACTTTAAAATAATAACATTAATCTTATAAATCGGAAGAGCAAATTATCGTTGTTGAGCATTTATTTTGTTTGTAAAAATCTTGTAAAAATCTTTCAATGTAACACTTAATGACAGTCAGAAAAATAAACAATTTTAATTTTAACTGTGTCAATTTTATTTAAAATAAGTAAATATCATAATTGATCATGTATTTTAAACAGGAGGAAAGAATTTTATTTGTGTAAAAGGATGTATAACAAGTCTATAATTTTAGACAGATTGAATTAGAAGTGACTTACGACTTTTTCTGCAGCTGCGTTTTTGAATTTTATTCGACAAGTCTATGATTTTTGAATAGCCTACATACGGGACTTAAGAATGTGTTGGCCATTCGAATGGAAGAAGAGAGTTCCACCACTGAAATGGTAAGAGCTTTGAGAACGAGTAGGTTAAAGTGTTAATGCTGTATGATTGCCGACGAGGCTCCGGGTCGACGGGGAATAAGTAGCTTTCCTGCGTTAAACCGGCCGTGCAATATATCGGGTGACCAACAAAATTGCAGCAATCTTTCTTCAGTTATTATGCTTCTTCCAAATTTTTTTTTCTAGCAAAGCCACCAGAATTGCCATTTCACCGAAATACCACACGAATTTTTGACCGGAACGTAAAAAGCAATAGCAAAGAAACTGCATTAAAGCGGATCTCCGAAAACAATTTATCAAAATGTCGCCATGGGGGAATTAACGCGCTGATGCAAATTAAAATGAGTTTCAGTGAATTTCAGTTGCAGCAAATTACCGCGTTGCGCCTGCGGGGTCCTGGAATATTTATGCGTCGGTGTGTACTTACAGTTTGTGATCTCGCGTTAAATTGCCGCGCGTAACTCTTGCGAACGCACGTATACGCAAGTATGTACAGATGTGCGATATTTGCTCGAAGGTCCTAACTTTCCAGCCGTGTTCCATCGACTACCAAGAGGGACGCGTCCATCTTGCTGTAAAATAACGACGGCGCATTGCAATTTTATCTTTCGAATATTCTTCGAATGCATGTCCATTAAATATTTCAACGGAGGGTAAATTGAAACATGACAGACTCAAAAATTTACTCATAATGATTCCTGACTACGCGATAAACTGCTACTGATTCAATAAATATACCACATAATAATGAACAATAATAGCTGACTATAATACGTGATAATAAATCCGTAACTATATAGTGTTCTAGTTGCTACAACGTAACCAATAAATTTGAAAATATATCAGTAATATCTAGCAGAGTATGCGCTGCAATATGTTAAGCCCACACATAAAGTACTGCGAGCAGCAGAAACAATGTTGCCAGAGACACGACATAATTCATTCGTGTCCCAAAAGCGTGAACCCAAGTCGCAACAAACGGTCGAAACTGGCGCCAAGTAAAAAAGAAAATGTAAAATTATATCGCTTACGATGCCCGAACAACGATAAGGTACATAAACGAAACGGGAGAGTCCGCGTCGCGATCCGCTCCTGAATTTCCAAGGCTCCGCGGGTGTCGAGGGTGCAGGGGCGTACAGACGTGGCGCCGGGCGTCCCGACGCCTAGACTGGTAGGGGCCGCACGCACGTTGACCGTGAAACCGGAGGCGACTGAATATACATGTATCGCTAACTCCGTTTATACAGCTTGACCTATCAATTATCATTTTTTCATCGCCAACTGTTTCTTGGAATTCTGCTTTCTTCGTTAATTAGCAATCACTTTTTTATGATTTCGTCGAATTCATCGAGGCACTAGCTTCCAAGGCTACAAATTTTGCAGTTGTTCGCTATTTTAGTTTTTAAATTTTTAAATCCCCAAACCCTCCAATCCCAAATTTCCTAGTGAACATACTAGCTTCCCCAGCTACTCCAAAGACCACAATCAACCCCCTGCTATATACATAAAAATATTTCATTACCTAAATTGAAACTCGTAAAGAACTACCCTTCGTAAAGTTATTAAAAAAGGTAAAAAATGAATTAAGTAAAAATGAAGATGGTAAAGTGGGGGCTGACATACCTCCAGCATCATGGCAATAAAATATCCATTTGATTTTCATTTACGAGCAATAGTGGGGTAAAATCGAGGGACATCATTTTGGTTCGATGAAGAGAGAGGAAGTTGCGATTCGTGGATCGGTCGGTTCGCACCTCTTACCACCGTTTTATGTCGTCGTGTTTCGAGAGGGTGAAAGTCCAGACGGCGCCTCGAGGACTAGCCACCCTTCTATCCGTGTCTGACAACCACCTTCCCGCTAATCCGACGGACACTCGCCTCCCTTTTTATCCCTTTCAGGTTTCTTCCCGCCGACAGCTCTGTCTTTGAGCTTCGAGCAGAAAAACAAACGGAAGTATCGTTTCTGTCCGAGGAAATGAAGTTGACGTTGTTGGGTCTCTTTTAATGGGTCTCATATGCTCTCCCCGACTACTTTCAATACGATCAAATAAAAAATTCACATTTCTAAATAAGGACATTTAAAAATTAACAAATGTCTGCTTGTAACGCGTTCGATTCCAGAATACCAGATACAAAGATCACCCCCTAGAATGTGTAATATTACACGTTCGGATGTGAGAGTGTAAATTCCTCAAATAAAGCTTCACAACCCCAACTGGAAAATCATAGGACAAAGAGTTTGTGAAAGAACGACGGTGACTGGAGTGTCCGCAAGAATTCTCGAAAGGTATTGGTTTAAAAACAAAAGGGAGGAACGCAGGGTTCCTCCTGCGACACAGGGGTCGCTCCATTTCCGTTCGTATCCACCCTCTCTCTTCTGGACTACAACACAGGAACACGAAGATCGATAAAGTTCGAAGGTTCCATGCATTTACCCACCCTGTTCCACCCCCTACGGTATGGAATTGGGAATTCTTACATAGAGGGGTGCCGCGTACGCGATATTTATTCCGTGGTTCGGGGGTGGCTCCCTTTTTCATTCACCCTCCAGGAACAGCAATATCCGCGGGGGTCATCGAATCGCCCTGGCAACACAACGTGAGATTGTAGATTGTAGAACGCTTGTGTGTAGACCGATCAAAATTTCAACCCTCCCTTTTATTCCGAGTGTCGCCGATAAATTGGCGACCCTCTGACATAGCTAGATGCATCGTACAGATAGTTTCTTTTGTCTGAAAACTTCACTTTCGCTTAGCTTGCTATTGTGGAGTTTAGTTTTGGAAATTCGGCGGTTTGGTGGGGTTTAATTGAAGATCGATTTTGAATGCATTTGGACATTTAGGAATTCGACAAAAGTTTAACGCTTTGAACATTAATTTTTTAATTTGACAATTTTAGAGATTTAAATGCTTGACAAATACTCAAAGTCCAATTTTCAAAACTTTTTTCGACCCACCCAAAATGAGTCCAGGTCATAGAGAATATTTTTAGTGTCATGGCTCCACATGTAGAATCGTGTCGCCGAGTCTAGAGATTTATTTCGCAAAAAGTGATTCACTTGGCGGCGCCAAATGATCAAACCTTATCTCTTTTTCGTCACTTCCTTTCTCGTCCTTCGTCCCTGCTCTTTGCTCGAACTTCGTCCCGTGTCCTTATCACTTATCACCCGGGATAGTACCGTCTGATAATCAAACATATAAATGGGAGACGTGTATACTTGAACGTTTTTATACATTGATCGTATATTAAATGTATGAAGGATGTATATGCATATACACACAATTTTTATGGAACTTGAACATTGTACTTTGAAGACTTTTTCGAACAAATTGTGGATGATTGTTTAACTTGTTTGTGGCTCGACAACTTCATTGATTTATGCACATGTCTTCTCGTGTGACGATCGATCAGTGAAACGTAAAGATAAACGATAACCTTATCGATAAACATTCTTTGTTTGTCCCGGCAATTATTCTAGATTAAATATTACACAAGACATTGGAAACAAAATATTCTTCTGTTGCAATAATTATCGTATATGCCCTTGATATTCAAAGATAACACAAACGTGACTGAAATTGAACTACACGTCAACCTAACTTTTATACCACAGCAAATAATACAGATAAATCAACTTTAATATTAGGTTGTTAAACGCGAAACATGACAAATGTTGAAACCTAAACTTTGACGTTTATTCTCTCTCGTTTCGAGCCAAATTTCAACGTTAGGTTAGGTCCGAAACGTGCTTTTACCTTTACGATTTGTTTACCATGTTTGTTTATTACAGTATAAATCTCTATACATACACAAATTATCTAAAACATAAAAACACAGCATCAGTAAAAAATGACCGAAGGTTAATTTGAAACTACTTTGATTTGATTTTCAATTTTCTTAATCTCTTCGCGGTATCTCGGGTCACGAACAGCCCGACAAATTGCAGTTCAATGAAGATCACGTTTCGGGGTCAAAAGTCAATCACGCTGGCTCGAAAAACGAAAAAATATATATAGACCGTTCGATGGTCCACCGGTCTCTAATTTCCGACGTTTCAAATCGGAGTTCGTCTCAGATGGTGGCCAACAGGAAGTCGCTGAAAGCCCGCCACCGTGTCTGTTGTTTTTATTGGCGATCGACCGATAAACATTTACATCGAGAGTCGAAAACAGCTCGACGTCCCATTTTCCGAATCTCAGAAGTCGAATTTCCTCTTGCATCGTTGCTTTTGCTCCGAAATACTAGCGAAAGTTACGGTCGCAACCAAATTAAACCTTCGGAGAACTGCTCCGCTTCTAGAGAAATTCCCTAGTGACCCACTAACCACCAGCAAAGCATACTTTGTCTAAAAGGGACCAAAGAACTTGTAGCACTTATGTTCTTTCTTTATTTTCGAAAATTAATGGTACGCAAAGTGATGGGACTTTTTGCGACGACCTAGTAAAATGACCATTCGATGAGAATTTAATGTGACAGTCACAGTAATGAGTTATCTATGCGTCCATTTGAGCATATGTTTGAACAATTTGAATTATACCCGCATAATTTACACGGTGTAATATGCACGAAGCAAAGCCACGTGAAATGTACACAGAACGAAATTGCTTTCACGAGGATACGTCAGGGCTTATCCCATTTGGACAGCTGCCAATGTACCGATAGGCCAACTAGCGAGATGCGCCGAAAATAACGAAGCCTAGCAAGCAAAAGTTTCAATGTACAAGAGCTGTCAATTAAGTGACAGCCGGTCGTTCGTTAGAGAGAGGAAACAGACCACTCGATTCCTTTTACCGTCTACAACTCCCAGCGTTTATCAACTTTATTATTAATCGACCTGTTCGATTACATCTTTCTATTGCTCTTGAATAGCCCATTTCCTCATTGAAACGTTGCTCTCGTTCGTGCAGATATCAGTCACATTTTCTGTACACGAATGCTAATCTACAAATTAAATCTTTTCTTAATCTTGTGGACTTTATATGTGGATACAGCAAAGATCTAATAAATAAACGACCGATACCAATATATCGATGTTTGCATTAGATTATATGTTAATTTTTGAACTTGTCTGAAAATAATTAACTTTAACAGAAAGATCCATCACACTAAGACTAGGCGCATTATTTCTCCGATTTCTGCAATCGTTGCACCTAGAGCTCACTGACCATAATCACAGAACGTAACGCTCGTTGCAAAATCGCAGCAGAAAAAACGCAACATAATCCTGAATTACAAAAGAGAGCAGTACAATCGTATCTCTATATTTCAGTTACAATACATTTACGAGCCGCCCGAGGGCAACACGCTCGCGAGAACAGGATAACCGGAGTGGAGGGAGTTTAACACCGTGGAAGGAAGCCAGAAACGCGTGTGCAGACCCGTTCGTTTTTTCCCCTGTCCGAGCTTTGAGCGGTGGCTTTGAGCCTCGAAACACAAAGTTTCAAACGGCGAGAACAGCAGCCTCTATTAATAGTCGTTCGGTCGAATAAAAAGGAGCGCGGGCTGGCGTAGGCGGGCGTGAGAACGCGTGGGCGTTCGAAGGTCCTGCACAGCCGTTGAAAACGCGGAGCAACTTGGACAAAATCAGGCGAAATATCCTGCAGGCTGCAGATCCTTCGTCGTCCACGAACGTTTCGTTACCTTATTTGACTATTTCTTGCGTAATCGATCCTTCGTGAATCTTCGCTGATCTCGCGACCTCTTGGCAACTTTCTGATCGAACCGTACGCTTTACATAACAATTATGCCGCGCCAGACAGTATCGAATGATCAAGACGGTTTACTGAATCCAGTATATTCCGGAGTTAAAGATTGAGAAGTTTCATATTGAAGTAAAAGCATTTTTTATAGTTTACATCGATGACCACGTGTGTCGTATACTCTTCATTCAATCGATGACGCACCAGGTGTGTCGTATACTTCATTGCATTCAATCAATGACGCACATTATGCGTCCTATGTTAATTGCCCTACATGGACACACCAGGTGCGTCCATATCTACATCTATTGAAAACTGATGACACACCGTATGAGTGCTACCAGTTCAGATCTAACAAATGACACACCATGTGCGTCCTATACTATACCCGCTGATACAACTGATAACGCCTAATTACGGAAGAGTAATATATAAAAGACGTCCCCTAAATGCTGATCAAAAGATTGTAACCTTTTTGACACAATATCCTTGTGCCACCTTCGCTTTCGAGCAGAAACTTTTCTTCGTAAACACAATTCGCGTTTTAGCCGAAGCGAAGACAAATCGAGGAAACAGAGAACAACGGAAGAAGAAGAAAGAAAGAAAGAAAAGGAGTAAATCAACGTCCACCTGAGCCAACACGCCGTCTAATCTCTTGTATTCGTTGTTCGCGCTTGTATTGGAAACTCCACATACAAGCGTGTGCGTGCATGTAAATTCAGCAGGCCTTCGACGAGAGGAAACGAAGCAACATCGCGCAGTTTAAGGCTCCATTTACATTAATTACACGATCGCTGTGCGCTGTGGGAGCCTTATCAGATTCGACGGAGTCAAGGTTTCATTAATCGTTCCTTAAGCGAGTCGCGGCTCGATTAAAATCGATCAATGTCACGGTGAATCCCTGTTTTATCCGATCATTCGTATGTTTTTTTAATGGTCGGTTGGTAGAAATTCCGTTTTTCCCCTCTTTGGGGAAATATATAGGGGCAGAATGGGGGCTTAAGAAAGTGGAATCAAGAGAGACACAATATGAAATATTCATTTGTACAAACATAATTGGACAATTTGGAGGAGGTGCAGTCGAATTGGGAATCCTCCACGATTATCTATATAATTAAAGTAAACGTTTGCCAAGTGGCTTAAATAATATTTGGAAAGCGATATGCAAACACAGCTTACATAAATCAAGACTAACTTTCTGAAAAGTACTAAATAATATCCTCTTAATAACAATGTACACAAATTGAGTGCTGAAAACTAATACAATTCCCCATGAACTATTAAATTCCATCAACGAACTCTCAACACAGGATCATAATAATAATTCTCTTGACGTACAAAAATCTGATAAGTATGTCTTCTTTGCTACAAATTATCTGGACTTATAAAAAATGTACAACAGCCAAAATTAATTGACACATTGCCAAAAATTCCCAAGTATTCAACTATGACACATAATCTCTTTCGCACATTTCCTCGCCATATAACCAGTTCACCTACGCTCTAAATACCGTGATAAATTGTATTACATAAAATTTTACGATGAGAAACTGGAAGATAAATCAGAAATATCATGACAGTTCCCGGAAAATCTGCACGACCGAATATTTCGGCAATGGGAAAATATTCGAGCATCGATCTAAACTCGAACGTACGAAACTGAGAACAGCCTTCGAAGCGTGTTGATACGCGAAATTTTATTCGATCCGTTGGACGGCTCGCGAAAATTTGGCAAGCCTCGCGGATATTTGCGTGCAACGCGAAACAAAGATCGTCAACGTTACAACGCGCGCACACGCGATTTCGCAAAATCGCTGTTACACGCCTCCGACGATGAAAAGATATAAATACGAGCTGTTCAAAGAATCGCGAACGCGTGCTCGTCAAACCAACGCAATGTGCGTTTTCGCTGCAAATTATCGCCTAAAAATTCGCCACGACATTGGTCGCGCAATTATCTAATACGCGATAAACGGACTTGTCTCCACATTCGAGCATGTTGGATAAGAGTAAAAACATTTTGTAACTTCAATTCAAGTACTACACTTTTATTAATCTTCATATTATATATATCTTTATACTCACTTTTATTAATGTTCATAACCTACCCTTATTCTTAATATCGCTGACATATATGTCTACATTTTTATTAATCTTCCCATTGAACCTACCTTTACATTCATTTTCTCTGATGTTAATATGTTGACCTTTATAATCAATTTCATTTCATTTCTTCTTATATTCATTTCTATAAATGTTCATATGTCATTTTCATAAATGTGCATATTAAATCCTTTATATTCATTTTTCAGGCAATTACCTCAGCATCGAAAGTGCATGGCAGAGTAGCACTCTCAAAAAGCACTCTAAAGATAAGTATAAAACGGCATTGGTGAAAACATTGACAAATCATGGTTGCAGTATCGAACGAACGGCAGAAAAATTTCGCGAAGCGTACAGCTCGCGATAAGGATAATCGCGGCCAGGAAAGCATCTCCCTACGTCATCGTCCGATAGATTGCGGTGGAAGAGTGGCCGAGACAGCACTTATCGCTGTTTCGAGCCGCAGAAATCATGCTTACGCGGGTCTAACTTGATCCGACAGTGCTGCACATGCATCTACCACGTGCAACGCTCGGAAATGACCACCTGCACCGAAACGATCTTTGTCGCGAAACAGTCAACGTGAGCCGGCACTGTGGCTACCGTTTCACGTTCGCTTGTTATACACCGCAATTCTGTCGTATGCTACTTTTATGAGACACCGTAAAAATATTCGGTTCAGGTACTCGAATTTCAGAACTTTCAATCTCCGAATTTCTTCATTCATATAGATCCTTGTATCACTAAGTTCCTATAGTACTACATTTCTGTACTTCCACATTTCAAGATGAGTACCAAATTTCCATATGATAAACTTCTCATATCTTCAATTTCCTACATCCCCAAATTCTCATGTCCTCAAACTACATCCTCAAATTTTCATATCCCCAAATTCCCACATCCTCACTATCTTACATCCCCAAATTCTCATGTCCTCAAATATCCACATCCCCAAATTGCTATGATTCTAAATCTCTAAATATGAGGAGTTCCAAACCCCCAAGAGCCTAATTCCCAAATTCTGAAATCCTCAAGTACCTAAACCCCCAAGTAGACCCTCAGGTATCTAAGTCCCCAAGTGCCCAAATCCTCAAATTCCAAAATCCTATAATTTCCAAACGTCCAAACCGGAAATTTACCAAGTCTTGCATCCTTCCAGAGGAATATCAGTCTCTCATTCAATTCTGCATAATCTTGGAGCTGTCCGATGCAGCACGACCACGGTCAAAGGTAATCGTCCACCATTTTTCAACGTAATCAGTGCTTTCCAGTATTAATAATTCATTGAATTCTCGGTAATGCAGCACAGTGATTACGAGACGAACTGTCAAAGCCACAAGATACGTGTACGTGCTGGCAGGGGCATTCGAGGAAGACACGAGGCACACGCCGGACTTTCATCGCGATTAGTCACGCGTTTGGCAAAATACTATATCGCCGGATTAGAAAAGCCGGTCAACGATTTCACGGAGAGTTACTTGGCATCGTGCTGAGAGCTTAGTCAAAGAGGAAGTAACCGAGGAATTAGAACAGGGACGCTGGATAATGTCACGGGGATTTCCTCCCCCAATTTTACTCTCCTTCGTTTTAACTTCTAAAGAAACACCGTACTTTCGAATCTTATTACACAATTGCCTCGAATGAATTCTGCGACTTGTTCGAAATTTTATAAAACGTTGATGAGTCTAATGTACGTGAAATGTAAAACATAGTTTACGATCATTTTAATAACTTGCTAATTAATTCAGAAGGTACATAGTGTACCTATATGATTTCAACAATTGCATGACTTTCATGTTCTCTAAGACCACTAGATCTTGCAATTGACTTTGTAATGAAGTTATGCTTCATTGTACAATTGTGAACGCAGAATTAATTAACGTGCTGACGTCTACTATCAGAAAATTAGAAGAAATCATAAAAATCAACATAATCGAAGCACGTTCTCGAAGAACATTTTTTGGATCAGAATTTTAAGAACGTCGAAGGAAAAGTGACCCTTGGCTTGCCAGTTATTATGCAACCAAATAATTCGTTTTTTCAGTTTGTTTTTTTGAACAAGAATATTTCTTTGAAAATAATTGCCACGCGTCTGTTCGCAGCAGTTACTTAACGCTTGGCGATGGACAAAAAAACTCTGAGAACGAAAACGAAACGCTACGAGCGCGCAAATAAATTGTCGATTGCGTAACGACCACGCTATCAACAGGCTTAACGCGTGAAAATTTATTCGCGGCGGTGGGCAATTAAACTTAATGACCGAAATTCCTGTCCGTACCGAACGAACGTTTCCTTTCCATTGTGATCCAGCCGGGAGCCTTCCACAAATCCTGACAATTGTTTCCGTCCATATTTAAAACGGTCGATCAATCGCGACAGTGGACAATTTTATCGAATTTTAATCGCTACCTTAAATTTCGATTAACTTTTGTAGCCAAGTGCATTCATTTGCAATTTCAAGCCAGTCGCGTAATCTTTGCGGTATTCTGTTCTAATTTCTTAATCATCTCGTCGAATTGTATTTGCGGTGTCATTTATCACATGATTCTATGCTGGAAAGAAGATACAAGAGGATTAATATTTATAGGAAAAATATTCAATTAAATTCTCAATGTTAATGAAATACTTATACATTTTAATTTTTTTATTGTATGTATGCAGTATGATACGTGTATGTAATAATAATAAAAATAAATGAAAGTTCTGTGACCATGACCCTGTTTGTAAAAGATTAAGAGAAATGAGAACTAATCCGGAACTAGTGATTAGAAATTTTGGCGCTATTAAAAAAAATTGATGAAACATTGTAATTTAAAGAAAAAAGAGGAACTGTATTCTGATCCGTGGATCGATAATTCAAGCAACGCTGCAGGAATCTATTTTTTTCTCTTCCGCTCGCAAATCTTCAGAGGTCGTAAAAAAATTTACGAGATGTACCGAGATGGTATATGACCCCTCGAAAAGAGAATATCTTCCTCTCCGTCTTCTGGTTCGTTATTGCGAAACTTTCATGCACCATAAAAAAGTGTAATTGTTCGACAGAAATGATTTCTTGAAATTCGATTCATGCCGATATGACAATAAAATTCTATTTATATAACGATATTTACTGGCGAACACAGTCGTTAAAAAATCCATTATGCGTCCATTAGTTCAGGGATAATAATCAAGGATTAGGTTTAAATTAATATCGAACGGAGAAAGAAGATATTTGCCTCGCGCATGAAACTTGGTTATTAAGAATAATTGCATCGAGGAAGATTATTATTCTAAGATACACGATTGCACAACAGGAAACTTTTTTTAGGAATGTTCTCGGAAATTATGGTCATTACGAGGATTACATTAAGGTATCTACGAAATCCTTGGCGGACCTTTCCATTTGCTAATTAATTTGTACTTTACACTTTTCGAAATTGCCCAATTTTAATTAAAATTTCTGATGCCATTTAGAAAGCGGAAAATCATATACGATATTTCAATTATTTCGATTTATCCTGACATAAAATAATAACTGCAACCTTAAACGCTATATAAATCATACGTACGTAAAGCAAGATTAAATCTGATTGAACCCTTAAACAAGTTGTAAATTATAATACATGAAATTACCCTGCACGAATGTAGGTCAACATTAAATTTTCGAAATGACCGAGCCGATGAAAATTACAAAAACGAAAACAATATTTTTAAATGGCAGAAATCTGTCTGTAAGTGTGTAATTTCGGGTGATGGTATCGAACAGGTACCGTTATACGATTATCCATCGATCGAGGATTGCACGGTGGCCGAAAATGGCGGTGTCGTTTCTTCGCGGCAGCTCCAGGATCGTAAAGTTCGCAAGGATATTGCGGGTGTTTCGCTGCCGCTTTATTTTCGTCGTCCCGAAAGCCGTGCGTCGTTTCGTGGAAGGAGAACCGGTCGTTTCGAAATCCGCTAGCAGTATGCCCGGCGACCGGATAAAGAAACTGGTCCAGAGGAGAGAAGCCGGTGGTGTTTGGCCCCGCTCCAAGTTTCGCGAGGACCACGAATTTACCGCCAGAAAACACCAACTTGATCGTCGGTGACGGGAAAACATTCGATTATTACTGCTGATTATGGGCTACTGCAATTTTATGTATTTAGGAAGTACTTTTTTAGGTCTTCTAAAAAATGCCAACTTTCTACATTACATTCTCTCTTCAAAACCCCGAATTCCTAAATTTTCTAATTCCCAAATTTCCCAATTCCCAATTACCCCAATTTCCAATTACCCCAATTCCCAATCACCCCAATTCCCAATTACCCCAATTCCTAATTCCCCCAATTCCCAATTACCCCAATTTCCAAATTTCCCAATTCCTAATAACCCCAATTTTCAATTACCGCAATTCTCAATTACCCCAATTCCCAATTCCCCCAATTCTCAAATATTCCAATCCCCAAATTTCCCAATTTCCAAATGTCCCAGTCCCCAAATCCCCCAATTCCAAAAAATGCCAATACAAGATCTCGTAAACCTTCAAAATGAAAAGTATCCCAGAAGCATCCCAATTAGCAGAAAAATAAAGAATGAAGAAAGAGTGGGAAAATGGCCGGAATAACCGTGGATCAGAAGTAACGCAGATAGTCGGTTCTTGAACCTTGATCGCGTCCACGTCATTCCGTTAAAAGCCGTTAGATATCCCGATCGTTTCGCAAGAGGCAGACCATTGGGTGCCATCGAGCGACCTTGATCACCCATCGTAACACAGAGCACCGTTCGGGTCTTACAAGAATTCTTCCTCTGACTCCGGAATAAGAGGGAGAACGGCACGTTTTCTTCGGCCTTGAACGTCAGACATTCGTCAGACCCGGAGGAAGCGGGCTCGTCGGCCACAAAGATCCAGCACACTCGATGGAGAAGTAAAATGAACGATATGCACCCAGGTCACGTTCGACGTTCGTGTCCGTCGAGCTTCCACGTACGATTTTCTACGTGTCTCCGTCGTCGTTTCGTCTTGCGAGAACAAAATTTCTTTTCAAACTCTACGCACTTACAATTTACTCATTTTAATCGTTTTCTCGTATGTTGGTCCTCAGAAAGAAATCTACGTTTACCGCAGTTTATTTTCTATATTTATCTGCCTAGTACTAGTTAAACTTTTACTATGAAGTTCTATACTTAATGAAGTTATGTATACGTGCAATTAATATGTTAATTAAAAATGAATAATTCAGTGACTATGCGTACATAGTGTCCATGTACACACATCTACATATGCACGTTGTATAATTGAATTAAATATTTATTATTGATTAACACATAAATCGTCGTATGCACATATCTTAACCGAATCCCATCTTTACATAAATCAGCAGACGTGTAAGTATCTGTACAAATGTACAAATTTGTGACTAGCAGCAATTAGTGCAGGGATAGTTGCAAGGCACTTTCGGTCGGTAAAAAGAGAGGAAAAGGCGTTCGAGAATAGTCGAACAACAAACATGGAGAAGGCAGTGGGCAGAATCGCGAGCACGTGTGCTCGTACAAGCGAGTGTCAAGCCGGAATTACCCAATGTATTTTGCACGCTGTCGCCTCGGTTTCGGGCATTGTGCGCGTTTGACCTAGCCATCGCCACCACGTGCTGCACTGCCTCTTCGTTCTATATCCCTTCTTCTTCTTATCCTCCTTCCTCCACACCCCCGCGATTCTCTTATCTTTCACCGAGATTAGCCCGCTGCGCAGTTCGCACGCGTGCAAACGCGATGCAACGCGAGGAACAAAGAACGCCTCGATCGCGGGAAAACGTGCTCTTCTATTATGCATCATCCCTTTTGCTTTATTTATACAGAAGAATGTTCGTAAACAGAAGGACTTTTTCAACCGTAGCACCGAGGTTTGCCCGTATTCGGGTTAACCTCATTGATAAAATATCAAGTATGTGCAGTTGGGATTATGAATAGATTCAGAGAGACATCTCCTGTTATAAGTGCCTTTTGCATCTGAATAAGGATTGAATTACAATAGGGTTAATTAAGGTGCGCTGGTAATTTGTTCGTGTGCTCCATTTTTGCTGGGTCACATTGGGAAAATGCACTCTGGGACGCACAGCGCTAATAATGTGCTTACATACCCTACTGTTCCACTTTTGGAAGTGTTAAATCTAGTTTACATTGGTAGAATAAACGCTGCTGTATACTAACGTTAATATCTTGCTTACATGCCCTACTATCCCACTTGTGCAAAATTTTAGATTCAGACGGTACAGGCGTCATGAGTTTGGAAACTTTTGAAGTTTGGTAATTTCATCATTTGTAGACTTGAAGTTTGAAGAATTTGGAAACTTAACAATGTGGGACTTTGAAAATCAGGATTTGAAAATCATCACCTTGAAAATGTAAGACTTGGAAAATTGAGATTTGCAAATATGATTAGACAATTAAAAGTATTAAATAATGAAGGTTAAATATCGAATGATTGACCGATAAGAAACAAGTTTACCCCGGTATTCGCGGCTGAGAATATACCCTTCACGAATGGTTCGCAGTATTGTGCGCAGTGGAGGACTTTCCAGTTAAAACGTGCAAATAAACAGCGGGAGTGGCTGGAATTAAGCACGGCTCCCGCGGAGGGCGAGAAGAGCGAGGGAAAAGGGAGTAAAAAGGCCGTGGAAAAGGAGAAACCCAAAGGGGAGGCGAACGAAACAGGAACAAGAAGAAAATTACTGCCAGAACCGGGCAGAAGGAGAAGATGGACGAGTGACACAAGGTGGTTGTGTGCTCGCTTTAGAGTAGCGATGGCGTCAAAACCCTTCTGTTTTATCCTTACACGTCATTGTTAAATTAATTAGCATACTAGCAATCAAACGTTTGATCCATAAGTCCTATACTCATTTGCGATCTAAGCTTCTGTTTTCAAGATGTAATAAAAAATCGGGTATGTGATTTACAGGACGCCATTTTTAAATCCAGGTTACATCAGCGAACAGCTGATCATGTGATGTAATACGTGGCGATTTAATGTATGGGGATATGCATGCAATATAATGCGTGACGAATACAGTTGTGGAGGTACAACACGTGGCGAATACAATGAATCGGTAATAGAACGGATAACGTATACGGCGTGTGCCGAATACAACACGTGAGAAATACAACATACGACACAATGAGTGGAACATATGACGCGTGGCGATATAATGCGTGAAAAGTACAACGCGTGACGATACAACACATAGCAGATACAATGCGTGAATACTCAATTCATGATACAACTCACGACGAATACAGCACACGGTCAGTCGTTTCGAGAGTAGTTTCTGGGCGAGACTGAGCAGGGCTCAGTGCCATCGCTACTTTTCCAGGGCATCCCCAAGATAAACTCAAAACAAAGCGCCGTGGGATAACACTAATATAACGAACGGCCAGGGCACCAACACGAAAGTGAGGACAACGAACTTGCCCCGTAATACTTGCTGCGCATATAATCGCGATTCTGGGTTAAGCGCCCCGAGAAGCTCTTCTGCTGCGCAGAATGTCACGTGTGTATATTTATTACGGGAGAAATTGCAAGTGAGCGTCCGTACAAACGGCCCGTTAAAATCGCACGCTCGTGGAAACACCTTTCGCGCCATAAATCGCTCCTACCAGCTGATTTCCACGAAGAGAAGACATTTTTTCAACGACTTGAATTTCTTAAAACTCGACTCGCCACGAAAGATGAATGTTAACAAATCTGTTCATACACGTTTCAGAAATATGAAAACTGAAAATGAATAATTCGAAAATTCCCTATTTTTGCATCTCTGCACTGTGGAATCAACAGAATTCCGTAATTTATGATATATGACGTATATATACGTCAGCAGTGGAATAGTTAAAAGAATGAGAAATGAGGAAGGCAACAGCAGCCATTTGAGTGAACAAAGAAGTGGCCCATTTCTGACCCGTTCCCCGAAGAAGCCTACTAAGCAGTCACGAGTATATAAACGCAGAAACAAAGAATCTGAAGTGTTAGATACGGTCGCAGCTCGAAACTTTAGAACGAGGAAGTGGTTCACAGAGGATATTCGGCGGTTTTGTTTTTTATCGTGCATTCCCAGCGAGCCTTTGAAACCACGGGTCCAGAAGGGTCCGCCTGACCTTGCTCGATTCTTTGAACAGAGCCTCGTGCCACGCTCTTCAGGGTTCTATTCATTAACTTCGCTTCAAACCGTGTAATATAATAAGTAACCCATCATGAGACGCCTACTTATTTAACCCAATTCGATACATTGCGATTCTGTAATTTGCACATTTGGGAATTTGAGAGGTTAAGAAGTTGTAAATTGTCCCAAACATCAATTTTGAATAAAATATAATTGTTACATGCAGCAAGTAGCTGAAGTATTTGAGTTTCAAAATGTGTGCGTAGCGGAAAAGGGCGCCATATTGCGATCCTTTGTTTGCTTCTTTAAGGTATTCCCAGTAATTGGCTCCGTTCGATACTGCGCAACCCGAGATTAAACAGGAAAAGCATGTGTTTCCTGTAGTTTCCCGCGAGTTTCTTTGTTCTACAAACAAGAATCGACCAAGGCCTTCGAACTATCCCCTTATCGCGAAGTCCACTGTTAGCTACGCATAATCTGGATCTTTGTCAGCGATTTCAAACAAAGCGCTCGAAATCTCCGTTCGTTCGAACAGGCACGCAACTGCTCCTTATCTAATGTAAACTTTGCTTTTCCTTGTGGCCACGAAGAAACGGAGAACCAACCATTTCAAAGAATTCTTTCATATTTAAAGAACGAAAGGAAAACCTGGTCAGATATTGGTATTCCTCGAATCGCCCCATCCCCGATTCAGAATAAACAACTTTTATTCAAGTTTAGTTCTAAATTTGTGAAACGAATTCTACCGATAAAATGCTAAGTATGCCATATATCAAATGTTCGGACAATTAACACATCACTAGGATTTATGACTTTTTTTCTTTGGCGTTTGAAAACTTTCAAAGCTAGTATGTGTATCTGAATGTTTAAGAGGATTAAGTAACCGATGATTAATTAACGATTATAATTAACCGGAGCCGTTATTCGTTAGAAACGTAACGTATCTGTGTTTGAAATTTCCTCGACGACCGCTATTCGTCCGAGTTAAATACGTCAGTGACGTTCTCCGAAATCTATTGGCTTGTTAGCCAGTCACGTGACAAATTGGTACATTGCCAATCGTTACAATTCTGGCAATATGCCATTTGTTTACCAAACGTTTAAACGACTATATACATCTATGTGCATGCATTACATATATCGGTTTCTGATTTAAAGAGGCTTACGGCTTATGCGATTGGCCTCTTTTCGTCAGGTGATCATTTCTTTTAATTAACTTACTTTTATCGATCCATGCCGAAACCTGTCCCGATGCCTTTGATGCTTTCCCTTTTTAGCCGGTAAATTGCGAGCCTGTAAATCATGAAAAAATTAATTAAATTTAATTAATTTTAAATTTGATATACGTGGACAGATACTTGGGTAATAAGTACAAGGTAACTGAAGGATGAAATTAAGTATTTATTCAAAGTTATCGTTTGCAAATTTTAAGTATTGAAGTGTTATGTAAATGTCTAGATTTAGAAAAATTCCCAACACGAATCATTAAACTATTAAATCAACATGGTCCCTAAAAGGGCTACTTTTGATTAAATGTTTCACAATCGTCGACAGTTTGCATCGCGATCTAAAACGAATTTCAGAGCGGAGAACAAAAGACCCCGACGCGGTATTGTCATTCAAATCCGATGGTTGTTCGCGAGTATTTTGCAACCAGCAGGATTCGTGACTCGATTTTGAAAGAAACATGATCCTACCCTGTTGCAAATGCACAGAAACGTGAAGCGAATTAAACGCATCTCTCGCGCGCACCCACAGCCTGTTTTAAAAAGGAATTCCATCGAATGGAGGCCGCCTCGAAATTAGCATAAGAAAATTGGAAGCCCACTTTCGTGTCGTATATTTCGGACGACGTATCAACGTACAAGGAACACACAGGCATTATGCACCCACAGTTCTCCATTTACATTCGAATGATTCTTTCGAAACGTGTCCGGGTGTCACATTTTTTTCTCTCTTTTATCATCGATAACGAACCTCGTTTCGCTAACGTTCTTGATATATTAACAGATTTATACGAAAACATATTTTGCTCCGCTGCTTTTATTGCTACCGTTGCTTTTTGCCATGGACTCAATTTGACAACATGAAATTAGGTATATTATTTTCTTGTCGAATTAGAGTAAGAGGACTTAGGGATACAGAGTTGCAGATGCCAATTTTTCACCTGCTGCTTTCTTAGATCGTAATACTAGAAAAAATTATTGAAAAAATATTGCTGTAGCAGTATAAGAACGTGAACGTGTATGTGGCGAGTTGCAGCGAAAATCAGCTGATCGAGGAGCATCAGCGTGTTCCACTTTAGCATACTACCGGTTGCATTTCCTCGAAATTCGCGAGCGATTTGAAGACGGGAGGAGGAAACTCACGAGACGCGTTATCTGGACGCTCCTCGCGTTATTAAGCGTCGAGGCGCGGAATAAGTAGGCCAACTTCGCGGCGACGCTTTGTGATGTAGATAACTCGCGCCTAATGCAAATGCATTCGCACGCACGCACGCGCGTCCGCTCGCGATCTCGAATGTGTTAGGCCAACGATGGAATGCGCGGGTAAACAAAGGGCACGCGCGAGTATAGGCAATTTCACGAGCACGTGAAACAAAGAGGAATTCGTCGATTTTTCGCTGCGAGGATTAAACGAACGATCAAACCCGAGGCGATTATTCAACGATGAAATAAGTGGTGTGGAAATAAGTAACCACAATTTGTAGATGATCGGAACTCTTTCATCCTAAATAATGTCTTACTCTTCTTATAATAGAAATCGGTTTCGATACGAAATCATTTCTGAAGTTCACAGTGAAGTGAGTTTATAGTGAACGTGGAGCTGCCAGGCTCATAGGTCTGCAGATGATCCTGACATGTTAATAAAAAGATAAATATGTGAACGACATCGTAACGAGACAGAATTCGAGACCATCAGGTTATCAGAGGGCTGTTAAGACTTTTGGAAAGTCTCTGTTAATCGTAATGCGTTAATGAATTAATGTTCGAGCCTTGAATTAATGTTCCATTGCTTTCTAATTATTCGACGGAACAGCCCGTATCACGGGACAAAGGAAATCTACATTGAATCGCGATGGTCTGTCGTTCGTGTCGGTGGAAAGCGGGCTTAAAGGCCGGCAGATTAGTCGTTAAGCCAAGAGCATGGCACGTACATGTGTAAGTCGTGATAATAATACCATAATTCCTGAAAGGGATAATAGAGTATACCAGTGACCTAGTGTCGCAACAAACTGCGAGCAAAACGACGTTTTCGATAGTGCAGCTGCGTTATTAAAATCATTATAAAGTAGATTATTCTTGTATCGCTTTTATAATTACACACTTGCAACACCTACATAGCTCCCTCTGCGTTAAATCATGTTTAAATCCTACGTTTCATAATTATAATTCATAGAATTACGATCATGATTATAATTATCGTAGTCATTTTATGGCCTTACAAACTCCACCGAATAATTAATACTGCAGCAAATGATTTTCACCTTCATTTACAGAAATGGACAACGTTAATTAGCTATCGACGATCCTTTAATTAGCACGAATCTCGGAATAAAATAAAGTGACGCTTAAAACACATGGTTCAAAGATCCTCCAGATGTACGAATACCCGCGAAAAAAATATTTGCGCTGAACTACGTCGAAAGCTCTCTACAACGAAAATATTTGAACACCTGATTCCCAAACGTGGATACGCGATATTTTGCAAGTTTACGATACGAATAAACAATTTATTTATACGTGTAACAAATATAGTACTGTGCGAGTTGTTAAAACACGAAAAATATTTATATTCTAACGCATTTTGTTCTATAATTAGAAAGGTAGATCTAAAATATGGATAAAATCATGTTAACTATCAGCTGTTACATTTTCAAATGCTTACAAACGCAATTCGAAAATAAAATGTAATATTTCCCCGATAACAGCAGTAATATTTGTACTATTAAGATAGTTTTACAATATAAAAATCGAAAGTACGTTTAATTCAGTATTGTATCTGATAATTCCCGTTATCGACCGACAAGAATTCTATCATCGAAAACACTAACTGATAAGAACATTTTTCTGCGACCTTGGAGATCGATGATCGTTCATCGATTATTCGTTCGCATTATCGTGTGGGAAACGTTATCGCGTTAATTCTTGGTCACGTACTTACCTCTATTAAACGATTCAACACAAGTATTGTTAATTAACGGTAATTGAACGTTTTACGAAAGCATCGATCTAATATTTGCACGAACGCGATCACGATGTTTAACCACCTAATCTTGGGACACGACTGAGGTAAATATCGGAAAGTGGTCGATTTTCAAAGTGCTCCGTGTTTACATTTACGTTCGAAATCATTTTGATTCTCCGAAATTTTGTTAAATTCTAGCGAAATTTTTCCTTTAAATCTTACGAGGAACTGCACGAATTTTTTGTTAATTTTCAACAATCAATTAGGATAATTTTTTTTAGTAATTATCCCATCGGATTCATAGGAAGATGGTAATATTAATGTTTGGCATTATTCAGCTTTATTCGAATTATAAAAGTTAAACATAATAGATAAATAAAATGTGATGATTTCAATTTCTTACCCGTTCATTCTAATATTTGGTTATCTATGCGAATTATGCAATAAATTATTAATTTAATCACGCCAGTTTCGAGTCTATATATAATTCCTTATCTCCTTGACGTTATTCGATGAGATTTCTCAAGGTTTATTTACGTTGTCCGTACTAAAATTATTATACATATTTTCTGATTGTACGTATCCATTTTTTGGAACTGTGTATACATTATCGGATTACTTGTACGCTTATTCCTTAAAGCCTCAATGAACATTAATTATGATAAATGCATATAAACTGAAGCTTTACAAAAACACAGAACCGGATTTCCATTGTTACATTTTGCAACGTGTCGTTTTAATGGTAGAAAAAGCCTTGCAACGTTCAACGAAAAAAAAAACCACTACATTGGTATGATGCAATTAATCAAAGTGTCAGAAAGCAAAAATAAATCCTTCACTTTGTTCTTTTGGTTGATGCGAATTTTATTAATGTATTTTGCAATTTTTGTGTTGGAGAAATCGAAATTTTACAGATTTCTAAATTGGGGGAAGAACTGGGGAATTTTCAAATTGGGGAATGCAGGAATTGGGAAATTTCCATATCGGGGAATTAAAAAATTTAGAAACTCCCAAATCGGGAATTTACAAATACTTAAACAGATTTCAAAATTAAAAGGTCTCCAAATTGGGAGACACCCAATCTCGAAAATTAGGAACCTAGAAAATTAAAATTCGTAGTTATGCTAATAGTTGACAATGAATGGGCGTAGTTTCGGTCATATGAGTAGAGTTCCGCCCAGGGCCATATAGCGAGCGGGCGAACGCGTGGTATCGAACGATATCCGCTAGAAACGTGGCCAACGACGTTTCTCGGTCGATCGAGACTTCAATTAATCCACATCGAGCTCGATTACGCTCCGAACGGCTCTCGGCCGCTCCGAATGGATAATTCGACTCGAAGGTCGCTCGCGGTGCAGAAGGTTGAACGCGTCTAGATCTCCTTAACTGATGCAACACGCTTTGCTAAGATGGTGAAAAATGCGAGGACGATCGCAGATACCCGTACATAGCTACTAGCCGGGAGCTAGCTCGCTATTATCGCGAATTCTCTACACACTGTTGCAACTCTGTCGTTATTCAACGTCTCGTGTGTGCTTCGTATCCTTGAGTTTCCTTCTTTTATTCTCTTCCGTTCGAATTATGAACGTCTCTCTTCCCAATGTTTCGCTACTCCCTTACGCGCTTTTAATCTCAAAAATCGACACTTAATCACAGAAAACTCGTTACGCGTCTCTATCTATCGAAACTTGATATTGGTAACAAAGGAAATACATTTTTCGTATACGATCTTAACAATCAACTATTCATTGTACCTATACTCCCTATTGTTTCATAATAGGACAACGGAAATGGGTTATAATTGAAACTTTCATTTGATTTTTAAAGAAATTTCATTATCAGAAAAAAATTGACTTGGAAGGAAGTCTATTACTATACAAAGTGTGACGATGAAATCTATTGTTTTTACTATTACCCTATTTGAAGTAAATATTCAGTGTTTCTCAACTCAGTTCACTTTTGCATCAGTTACTTTGAAATAAACCAATATGGGTTTCTCCTAAACCTTTACATAAGCATATATGTACGTCACACACGTACACATACTGTTAATCGTACAGGTAAGTAGGATGTAATTTATTTGAAGACCTACACGTAATTAACTGAGGGTTTTACGAAAAGTTTTTTGGATTCCCAAATTGCGTATCGTGGAAAATTATCGGCGAATATAAGGAAAAATCGAAGGCGATGGAGGAAATTCAGTGGCCGGTTATTGTTTTTCTGCAACGGGCACCGTTCTCCGACAAGGCTATTTCTGCCTCCTCGTATTTCAACTCGAAACCGGACTCGTGGCACTAATGAATCGCGGTTCTCTTGGTATTGCATAAGCCTATCTTTTACTTGCGTTTTATACGACCATCGATTCATGCGCGCGCGTGCAATTTGTATTTATTGTACGCAACGAACGCCTTTACAAGAGATTTTGATCCTCCTTCGATCTTGCATCGAGACTCATTAATCTTACCTATCGTTTTTTTATCATTGCGATATTGCGAAATTTTTTAAATCGTTCTCTCGTTTCGTTCACAAATTTATCGTCTCGTTTATTACTTTGATAAACAATTGCGATACAATTTAGGAGCCTTTCATCGAATTAATCGAATTTCCCTAAATAATTATGGTTCCTTTGAGTTGTCGAGATTTGTAGCTTCGAAAAAGAAAAATGGCGGGCGTGCAAATGGAAGATGCGAACGATCGTTAAATTTAACCATCACTTTCGACACGGAATGCGACGAGAATTGGCTTGACCTACAGAGCTCTCTGTTTCATATTTATCGACAATGTTCGCGGTAACGTACCATAAATGATCGTCGAGAAATGCGCGCTATTTAGCTCGTTCTATTAAGCCTGCCAACGTGAATACCACAAGGATGAATACCATTTTTCTACGAGGAAATACAGATCGAGTGAAAATTAGCAGACAAATCCACCTATGAACATCACGATGAGGTTCACATTTGACCCTGGTAAATCTATATTTTCTCTAATTTGCATTGATCCATCAAAAATTAACACCAAGATTTTTGTTCGATAGTTAACTAAATTTCTATGTAATTTTTATAAAATATATCGATGAGAAAAATGAAGAATCCTTCGAGGATCACGAGGGATCTTTCGCTGTTTGCGTTCACGGCCACGGTGTGTACATAGAAACGCGTCGTAATTAAGAGTAAATCGCATTGGAATCGCGCATTAAGCGTATCTATGCGCATACATAAGCATATCCTGCAAATGACAAAGCGCTGAAATGCCACAATTACGCGGAAAATCTATAAATATGTACACGGTGTACACCTACCTTATCGCAAAATCCTCATTTTCTTTAAAACGTCCTCGAGACACGTACGCTTTCAGGACGATCAAATAATGCACTTATAGAACAATCGAATAACACGATTATGGGACAATCAAACATTGCAATTACAGGACAATGAAATAATGCATTTGCAGGTACGAATTTATTAAGAATGTCCAAAGCAGAGGCAAAATATCGATCCGTAATTTCGCGTTGGATGGTTTTCGATTTTCTTTCGACTCGCGACACGAACATACAATGTTCTCTCGTTTGTACATACACGTATGCGGCATTTCCATTAAAAAAGAAACCTCTCATGGCTCTTGTCTACAGCCACTTATCTTTACATTCCAACGAAGCCAAGGTTAAACGGTGGGACAAGGAAAAAGAGTAATGAACATTTGTCTTTTTTGAATGGAAGGAAATATGAAAAATAAATAAGTACATAGGGTATGCTTAATTGGTTTAAGCCTCGCAGCTTCGTGTGTTAAAGATCGAGGGATATTTCTCCATTATGAAGATTAATTTATCCTAAGTGATTAATAAAGAATTTTTGGAATAATATTAATATTACAGCTGGTCTTGTCATACTCTATATTGCTGGACAATTTGAGATTCGGAAGTTTGTAACTTAGGATTT
Organism: Megachile willughbiella; assembly: GCA_945859595.2. Lineage (NCBI taxonomy): Eukaryota > Metazoa > Arthropoda > Insecta > Hymenoptera > Megachilidae > Megachile > Megachile willughbiella. The sequence continues at coordinate 11,486,402 of OX243807.1, forward strand.
GTGAATTTAGGATTTATAAATTTGAGAAGTCAATTCGTAAATTTGAGAAATTGAGAATTTGTGAATTTTAAACATTTAAAAATTTGCAGAAATGTAAAGTTGAGAATCTGAGAATTCGAAAGTCCGAAAAAGATTCTGAAAATTGTACTTCCAGATACTCCAAGAATACCCAAAATAACAATGCAGTCACGATACACCTTGATGAGCGAGTTAATTAAAGTTCGATCAATTAGAGAACGGGGTCGTCTGAATGACTTCGTGGAAATTATGCGATGCTCGTTGGCAATCAATCGATGCTATTACTTCACTATTTGACTTCTTGTAGTTACTAGCCAATCGGATAAAAATACAAGGACGATTTCGATTGGATCAGACATCGGAACGAGGCTCGACTTCCTCTACAACCAAACGACGAGATGTTGATCGATGACCGGTCAAATTATGGTAATTAGTGCATTCATCAAAGCGTCTCGATTCTGTGCAAATTTGTACATACTTTCTCGAACTCTTACTTTCAAAAATTGAACGCAATGCTTCAAAGTCCCTAAAAATTCTGAAATCCATAAATCACGAAATCCAGAATTGGTCAGATCTTTCCACATACCAGGTTATTTTTCTGTCTAATTTGGAGAGTAATCAGATTACCGATATCTGCGGATTAGGAAGCAGAAATTTTCGTTTATTAACGTTGCAACCACAAAGGATCAACGGCTGTTTGCTTTGCTTCGCACGATAAGTTACGTCTGATAACAGCACAGTCCAGCTGATAACGTTCTGATAATATTGACGATAACTCGTCGATATTCCCCCTGCCGTGCTGCAATATAACGTTTCAAAGTTTGATTTTGATCGGGACAATATCAAGGTTGTAGACTCGAAAGTTGTACTTGATTTAAAAGCTTGCAATTTACTTTGGACTTGTAACGATAAAACGACGAAATACGAAAAGCGTGTTAACTCGTCCCGACATAGATCGATGCTGCTCGAAATAATTGAACTATAATTCAAATTTCGTCTTAATCTTTTAACGTTGTAAAATCAAGAGTACACACTTAAAAATTGGAATATTGAATATTATTTTGGTAGAAGACGAAAAATGAGCAGAAAAGTATGTGGTCGAAGTAGAAATTTAACTCGAATCGAATCAACAGAGACGAATGATACAAACGCAAGACCGATTGCCGTGAATAATTCATGAGCCTCATACGTGAACGGTCGTTTCTCATATTCTGATCGTTCGTTTACGAGCCACGTTATTCCTGAAAGATCTATGGAGATGAACGACTCGAACAGAGCCTGAATCAACCGATAGAGGCAACATTGTAATTGACTATTAATATAATGCTTTCCATAAATCATGAATTACTTGGAGCCCGATGTTTGCACGAGTACTTTATTCGATTGAAAAGAAATCATAAATGTATTTGATTAATCACCCCCATCATGGCCGATAAAATATCTTAAAGATTTATTGGACATGTTACCTTAAAAAATATGTACTCTATCGACAAATTAATATTTGAAGACAACGAAATTTCGTGATGAGTAGTTATTTTCCAGTTACGTATTCTAGTAGAATTTAGTTGGAGGTAAATTATTCACACGAGCGAATATCGCTTAAACGATCGATTCGCGTGGTTATTGGTCAATTTTTGATTCTACATCGAGATTTGTGAAAGCGTTGCTGTAATCCGCTCGGAACTGACCGCAGAAATTTACGATCGCCGTTGCACCGATCTTAATTTGTACCGAGAACTTTCCCAATTGAGCCAATTAGCCAATTGCGATAATTAACACGGTTCACGATGGGATACGCGAGTTCCAGCTGGAATTCCGGTTTCTCTCGTCGAGAGAGACTTCCATCGCGTGCACCGGAATTCCTTCTAATCTAACGTTTCGAAGAACAAAACCGGAAAACCGTTACGTAATTTCGGATCATTCTTTTGATTCGACAAGATCTCATTTTAATCTACGCGAATAAGATTAATCGATCTGTAACGCAGGGGGGAACAGGTTTCGAAGAACAGCTGCATGTTACGTTTAATATAGTGAAATTTTATTTTTTCATCGTATTTCATTCAAAAATAAAATTATTCGTAAAAAAAGATTTCTCCGCTTTCGTTCGTATATATAACATATACATATGTTCATATACTCGTGAATATGTACATATACAAATATATATATCTACGCTTATATATTTATATACATACATATAAATATATAATATATATTTATCTCCGTAATATTATTACATTACAAATAGCAATATTTACTCTTCATGTATAGGGTTATACGTAACTCTATATATGCGGTGCATATCGTCGTGTCATTATCACCGTTATCACTATCATTTATTTATTTATATATATATATATATATATATATATCTATCTATATATAATGGGGTTTTCGCTTACTGACTAAATCACATTGTGGTTTTTGCTTTACTTTCATACGTTGTTTGTGCCATCGATTTTCTCGCTTAACGTCGGTATATCATTATTAAATCATCCCATAAATTCTTATTTCAAACTTTCGTACATTTCGAAATCTTTTTAAATTTAACGAGTTAAAATAATCTTAATAATTCAAAGCGTGTCGAATGTAAAAACCAAAATTATTTATGGAACGATTTAATATATCGCCTCTTTGTACCGTTCGCTTATGTTTCTCTTCTTAACCGCTAAAAAAAGATCCAAAATTTCTCGACGACAAGTGTTCGAACCAGCACGATTTTCCGGCGAAAATGAAAATGAAGAACAAAAGGGAAAATCGTGCGAGGAAAACTTGCGATCGCTGTCGATGCGGTATCTCCTTTTCTTTTGATTATTTTTATTACTTTGAGAAAAAGGCACGCCGTACGTGATGGCTGACTCTTGAAACGAACAAGCGTCTCCAAGATTCGTAATTTCTTTCTAGCTTCATTGTGTTTCCATCACAAAAGACCTCAGGACAAAAAAAAGGCACAAAGGAATCAAGAACAAAATTCTTTCCTTTTTACCATTTTTCTCTCTGTCTTATTCCTCTTCTACCAAGTAAAAAAGCCTTCGAATACTAAAAAACGCCGAAGAGACCTTTCATCGAGGGAACGCACTCGTAAGCGAGGATGATCGCGGAATAAATAAAGAAAAAGAAATGAGGCTTCGAAGCAAGAGAAAAACGGAGCACGCTTATCTTACAATGTTAAGAGAGATTAATCAGAATGTGACTTAACATCTACGAACGCTTCAATGATACAATAATTAAGTTATAAAAAAAAGAAGATCCATCGCAGATACTTGTACTTACGCAATTTCCTACGAGATTGCCGAAGAGAAATAAATAAATCGTAATAAATTATGCTTGATCGTTGAAGCTATCGCGTGCTAAGTTACATCCTGTATACGCGTTAAGAATTGTCAAATTGTCGAAAGTCGCTTGTCGAAGGAGGGGGAGTGCACGAAATACTCTTCTGGACGATTAAATCAATGAGAAATATATCGAGCTAATATCAATTAACTTCAACTTTTAGAGAACAGGAAGACTTTTAGATCTCAAATCTTTTCAATTTCAAATATTATATACAAATTTTACAAACTGATGGCCATTTTTGTAACTCAAATACAAATTTTATTAACATAAAATTCGCTGCAATTATTAGTTAAAAATAATTACCCTTATTTGTCCACGAAATTCGATAAAAACATGGCCATGTTACGGTAAAAAGCCATAGACTTGCCCATGCTCTAAAAGTCAACATTGCATTCCTTCCCCTCCTTTGGACAGGTCGTTCCGATGATCCCTTATGCCTTATACGAACGTCCAAAAATAGCGTATCAATTACTATTGCTGTTCTTTCCTCGAATCGCAATCTCCTCGAGTTATATCGAGCTTTTATCAATTAACCTTCTGTGGACCATTTCTTACACTTTCCTTACTGCAACGAGGATCACGAATGTAGTCAAACGATTAAAAAAGGAAAAGAATACGAAGAGAAACAGAGAGTTCCATCTCTCTGTTTCGCGGATAATCGAACAACGATGGGGAAGCACATTTGGACCGCAAAGGATTGCAACTCATCTCACGTTCATACAAAAGGTTGTAGCGTACTTTACAAAATGTTTCTAAAAAAGGCGCGACTTAATTTTCATTTTTACGGTGATTCCGTGCTTAATGGCACTACGGTGACGCTGTGTATACGATTCGGTTACCACATACTTAACGAGTTGAATACCGCAGCGAAAACGATCGTGTAATTACAATTGTTCATAACACTTTTTAGTTCTAATTCGAATATTGCACTTGATTCGTTTAGTCCAACGTAAACGCGCAAGTATGGTGCAGTTCATCAGATCCAATTAATATTTACCTTTCTTTATAGCTTTTAAAATAAAATGATAGTAGTAGTAACTATTACGGTCTTTTGAATAATCTTAATTCTTCTATAAATTTTTGAATGTTTTTCTCTGTTGCTTTTAACCCACTTTTGTGTAAATGATCACCCCACCAATTACGTGTTAATGTGACTTAACATCCTATTTTCAACAAATTTAATTACGACACTGATCCCCGCCGTATTCAACTCATTGAAAAAAGTAAATAAAGAAAAGAAAGCGAAGAAAATAATGAATCGTTCGGTATTCTCCGAACGTATCCGAACAAAAGAACCCCTCCCTCTCCAATATCCTTTCTGTTTCCCTTAAATGCATCTTGTGGTCGCATGTGGTAACACAATCGAATCTCACGCGTGTATAAGTGTGTACACATGAGTATGTGTCCGTGTGTGTGTACATTTTATGCGGATCTGCACGTAGCACGCGGTGCGCATAAGTTACGAGGGCATACTGGACAAGACTAGATGCACATATGACGAAAAGAAGGTTCCAAGATGAAGAATATCCTAGAACCATGAAAGAAAGAACGACAAAAATGGGGAGCACCATTTGTTACGTGCAGACCGCCTCTTAAAAACTACGAATAATAACATAAGAGAAAGATTTGGGGTATTTTTTTTTCGCGAAGAATTACGTGCTAACACCTGATCGACGTGTCATATAGTTGACTCTCGTTATATTGCCACTAGTTACATTATTGACCAACTACGAGTTTAGAAATTCGAGGACTTGGAGATCTGGGAATTCGAGGTTTGAAAACCAGGAAATCTGTTAATTCCTCGGTAAATTATACACTGAACCCGTCGATAAGGTGTCAAATACGATATTCATCGAATGTCCTAATTTCTTCAGGGATGCATCGAAACGCCAAGAATAAAGATCTAATTCGAAACGGTGATTTCAACGCCCGCAATTGCTTCATACGTAACCCTATTTTGTACAGCCTTAAAACAATGGTTGAACTATTATAAAAAAGAACGGGGTTCAACGAGGGTTTTCACCCAGAAAATCGATTGCAATCGAACGAATGGCCGTAAGCTCGCTGTTTTTCAATTTTCAAATAAAGAAAAGGACAAACAGAACGAAGGGTTTGAACAATATCTACAGCACCTTACAACGATCAAAGTACTCGTCGTTGATTATCGTATACGCACCGGAAAAATGGAAAAACAGCTCTCCGATTACAATCGATACGAAAGCACTTTGTTACTCGATCGCTTTTCTCGCCTCTTTGTTCACGCATCCGACATATTCGTCCCTCTCGAATAAATCTTACAATTATCTTAAGTTTAGTCGTTACTCTGCGCGTGAATACGTACGTAAATAGCGTTTTATTTATTTATATACATTCTACGAGTCTTCTTCGAAAGAAGCTTCTTTTGATTGAATTCAAAATTGCCGCTCATCCAATGGGACAACGAGAAAGAATGAAAAGAAACAATGAACAAAGAGCTGGTTCGCTCTGCAAAAATCTATATCTCGTCAAAAGTGTTCAACGTTTAAAAAAAGGAGAAAAAAATTGCCAGGAAATCCTGAACAAACAGAGATCGTTCTAAACCAGCGATGGACAACTGAGTTTATGTTTCAAAATTGCTAACTTTCTCAAATTTCTAGATTAGTAAATTCGAAAATTTTTAATCTTGGAGATCCGAAATTTTTATATTTTCAAACCTGCCCATCGCTGCTCTAGATCGATCGTGATTCGAAGATCTCGCGATTAACGACGATCTTACCGACTAACAGCACGCGTTTGTTTAAAAAAAATGAAACAACGCAAGCGATCACAATCTACGTGGATCGATTACAAAGAATGCAAAGAGGTATTATTATTTTCCTCGAGAGAAAATGAAACAAAGAACGACGCGATCGAGCCAGCAGAAACAACTAATCGAGACCAGGTCGACCGTCGCAGCAATTTTGTTCCCCTCGGCGAACATACGTTTACACCGGGCAAACAAACGCACGTTCTACCCCAACTTGGGCAAAATTCAATGTTCCTTTCCTTTCACATTTGAATTTTGTCGAGGACAAGGCAGAACGAGCAGTTGTCTGTCCAGTGTAAACACACCGTTAGAATGGAAAGGTTCTAATGGGAGATTCAAATCTCCCGCCAGTACTCGCGGTTCTCCAAAATGGCCGCGGCGCGAGGTCCCCCTCTCCGCCGCCAGGTCCCACCCACTCTCTCCTGTCTTTCGTCCATGCTCGTCGCTCTTCGGCTCCCCACTCTCGCCCAATGATCGTCCACGCTCGTCGCTCCTTAGCGCCTCCCTCTCTCTTCTTCGTCCATGCTTGTCGCTCCACGACTCCCCCCACTCGTTTCCAACGCACCGTTCAAGGTGTTCCCCTCTCTCTATCCTTGTCCTCTCACCGTCGCCCTCCAACACACACGACACGCGTTTCACGTGCGTGAAAACTCGCCACACGCAGAGATACAGATGGTACATTTCATATTTCGTGTCCCTTTTGCAAAGCGCGGCACGTCAAGGCACTCCCTGTTTCTTTCACGTCGTTACACAGGCCACCTCAATCCCGGAAACCGTGAAACGAAAACGACGACACCCATGAAAAGCTTCCTACGAAGACAGACTTCGACGGGAGCCAGGGTCATCGTCTAACGAAACAAAACACGCTGGAGAGTCCAGTGAAAAAGGCTCAAAACTGACCCGACACGGCCATGATCTGGCAACCCGAGTGCACGTGGTCCATCACCTGCTCCTTCAGCCGACACACGTGCTCCTTCAACTTGTGCACGACGGCGCTCAATTCGCTGTTCTCGCCCTTGAGCAGCTTAACCTTGTCCTCGAGCCTGGAGATGCGCTCCAGTTTGCGTCTGCGGCACTTGGACGCCGCCACGCGATTCCTCTGACGTTTCCTCTCCAGCTTGATCCTCTCCTGGTTCTCCATGTCGATGGGCGACATTGGAGGCGAGCTGGACACACTCGGCACCGTTTGTGGTTCATCCTTGATCTGCATGAGACCCTGACTTACCGAAGATTCCGTGCTTTGCACGCTGCTGGGTGGTTCCAGGGTCGTGTACGTCGCCCCATGAATACTGCCCGGTTCTTGCGAACTGTCCGAATGATGAAGCTCGTTCAGGGCTTCGACGAAACCGCGAGCGTAAAGTTCCTGGGCCTCGGTGACCGCTTTAGGGAACAAGATCTGCGTGGGCGTTGGTAAATTCGACGTCACGAGGGTATCCTGCTGGGCTATGATGAACTTCTCCAGTTCCGGCGAGCCCAGTTTCAACATGTTCAAGTCCGGCGAGCTTAAAATAGGCGTCACGTTGTTGAGCGCCGGTGGCAGAGGCCCGAGTCGCGGCCTTTTCGCCTGCGGACCCTGTCGCTGACATCCGTTCAAGTCTAACGTAAGATTACGCTTCAACTGGCCCACGTTGTTCTCGCGATTCACCACGCCGTAGACGCTCGTCTCCTCGTAGAACGTCTGCTCCATCGTCGAACTTCGCACCATCGATGCCGCGGAACTGATTGCGTGGCCAACCAAAACTTCAGCTCTTGTAGAGCGGCGTTACTTTGCCGTCGCTGGAGAAAACCGCGATCGGTTCGCTCGATTTATCGACCTTCCGTTTCGCTCCGAGCACTAACGTGTCTAGTTTTTCACTATTGTTACATAACCATGCGAGCGAACTGCATTTATTGCACTTTTGCGAGAGCAATTCGTCGACAGATTGTTCCAACTCCGACCGTGTACGCGTTTACGACACTCGCGATCGTCCCGGAGTTGAGACGCAAAAAGGTGAGTTTCGACCACCGCTACGCGGCGACTCGTGTAAACACGACACGTAGAAAAATGCGGAGCTGCTCGTTTCGGAGACCGACGGTGACACGAGGACCGACCTGGTTCAACTGTCAACACAACAATGACTCACGACACGCAATCCGACGAACGTGTTGTTCTGCGCGTGTGCACCTCTAGAACAGTCTGCGACGCACGTCGAACGCGGATGTTGCTCAGCCGTACGGCACGATGTCTCGGCAACTTGTGAACACCCAACTAAACGTACTGCCTTATATCCCGTGACTCACGTCCACTAAAAATAGCTCAGTCGTCACCGGGGAGCGAGCCGATTGGTCGACGCTGGCGTCACTGGCCCATTTCCATTGGTCGAGCAATCGGCGCTACTAGGAAATGGCTCGCGCATGCGAGTCGCTGCTTTATCGCTGCCGTGGAGGGAGAGTTTGAACGCCCGGTACGCGCGTTTAAGACACAACTTTTACTTGTTGAAATTCGCGTTATTTTCGAGCCCCGATAATAACGGTGCTCTATAACGTTGCATAAATAATACAAGTGTTATTGAATGGCTAAACTGTCGGTCTTACGCGCCGCTTCACGGATTTAGTACACGTTCTAGATTGTAACGAGTTACGATAGTACGCGAGCCTTTTTTATTTTTCGAGTTTACTATTCCGCTCCCACGCTGGTTGGTGTTTTTCGCGTTTTCGCTGCGCGTATTGCAATTATAGCTTCTTTCGTATTCCACGTTCGACGATACATACGAATTTCACGTTACTGTGTATTTTTCTCTTCACGAAACGAAAGATAACTTGCAAACGACGCCGAGATTTGTAGGAGTAATTCATTGCTTTACGCTTTAACGTTCTAACTATACCGTGATGATGTTCTCATGAACGAATACGCTAATACAAACATCCATTACATAAACTGGTATCGACGAGCTATAAGTCAATACACCAATCACGATTGTTTCGCGCTATCTTGCATTCACTGAATAATGCTTGTAATTGACTACTAGTATCTTGAGCGAAAGTGTTCCGCAATCTTAATTGATGTTAATTCATTGGAATTCTGTAACTAGGGTTCGACGTTGGTTAATTAAAATTGACCCGTACGTTCGTTAATAAACAATTTCAATCGCTAATCTTTACTTTCATCGAACAATAAATAATAGTCGAATCCTGTTTACAAGAATAGAAATTGTCAAAATAGGTGCCACTTACCCTCACGACGATCCAGTTAATTGTTGCATATTCGAGCAGGTAAAGTGTTTACTTTCCTCCGGGTGTCATTAACCTTCAGGTAAATTGTTTACCGACCGCCAAATTACCTGAAATCAAAAGATTCAAGATTAGAATGATTCATGGTCTTACATGACGTAGAGAAGGAAATGTAATACATTTTATATTGCAGTATAAATTATCTAATCGCGTTGTACCGCACAGTAATATTATTTCATACTATGCATAATCGAGATTGTCATAGAACAACCGTCCGTTTTTTTACCTATTTCTTGGAACGTTATTGAAACAGTGACACGAAACAGCTACATAATACACGTATATTTATTATGCAAATTAAGCATTGACCTCAGGTTTAGGCTTTTAGTAGCAGAAAGTTCCGCGTACGTACACCCACGCCTTAGAATTGATACCAAGTAGCAGTTCGATTAATTTTTTCTGATATACGTCCCTTCCGATTATTTTACGTTACAGATGTAACTGATTTTTCTAATTCTAAATTAAATACTGATCTTATCTTACTATTTAATGTTATATCGTCTCGCGTTACATAGCCTGGCGTTATATCGCCATGAATTATAGACTCATCCTATATTTCCAGGCGTTGTATCACCGTGCGGTATATTGTCAAGCGTCATATTGTGAACTAATCTTGTAAAATTAAAATGTGAATAAACAATTTTACCATCAATTATTTCTTCGAAAATGTCATTAAATGGATGAAGGATCGGGTAAAATCAGGAATCGGTGGTTTGTTCGCGTGGGCGAAACGATGCCAGCTACTTTTTTTCATCTCGAAATTGAACAAACATAATTAATTTCCGCCTCTACGTTGACCACACTATAGACATGTCAGCTGGGGATAGAGAAGGTTAAATCCATTATACATAACACCTCTTGCTTGCTTGAGACCTAACCTTTTTTTTTATTTATGCACCGAGGCGACCTCTCTGAATGCAACCGCAAAGATCGATCGTTTTTAAACAATACTTTCGATTATCGAATGCATAAAGAACCGCGCCTTTTTCGCGTGAATAATATTCAATCATATATGACGATTCATACATTAATAACTGATAATAATATCATTGCTTTTGACATTTTGAATCTTTTACACACATTTTGTGTCTACAAGTGTCATATAATGTATATTTTTTCTGTGCACAAATAAAATTCACTACAAGCTATTTAACTTATTTCATAATTATGATACATACATTTATTGATTAACATTTCATAATTTGAACGATCATTTAAACAATAAATAATGCGAAAGTAACGATATTTAGGATATCCACATAAATTTTCACCATGTTGGATTTCAATATACGATTATTATGAAAGTTTAATTTATCTTATTATACTGCGTGAAATTGATATTTAATGATAAAGATAAAATAAAGTACACCTACCTTTATGTATATTACTGTAAATTTTCTTGAGAATCAATCAATTAACACAGCACTTTATTCACAGATGTCTGATTTAATTTTATGCCACCCTCTCCTAGCAAACATATTTGAACTACTAACGGCTTTCGTGCAATTTATCGAAGTTGCTGGATTTTCGACCTCTGAATAATCGATTATCGATAGACATCAAGCACGGCTAAAACCGCACGATGCCATTGATTTGAAATTAAAACTGCAAAGTTTGAAAAATGGAATCAGCAAATATCACGAATTATATTAAAAATAATCCAAAGTAAAAACATATTGCAGGTTTACAAACGTTTGTTTATTATCGCAACAGTAGTTAAGGATACAAAAGGTACGATATATGAACGATACTACTAAAGGAAGCCAAACTTTTAGAACGATGGCCGTGTTAAAGCATGTCGATCTCCTGTAAATAATTAACAGTGAATATAATAAAAATGTGCGCAACGATGGAAGCAGAACAGTTTATATAATGTAAACCTAATTTGTCTCATATTTCTATTCGTTCAATCAAATTGTATTCTTGATGTATTTAATGAATTCGTCATAATGCATTGATACTTTATGTACATTATTCTGACAATCACACTGTGTTTCAGAAACACATTAATGTATTTTCACTCGTTATTAATTGTACATTAATTCCTCCGTAATTTCCTAAAAAAAAATATGTATATATATAAAATATAATACAATTTTAATCAACTGTAACTAAATAAAAAATAAATTACTCACATCTTTAAACTTGGTTCGTGGAAAGTGGTTGGAGCCCTTTTTCGTCGAGGACGATTTAATGCGTACATACTATTTGTACTCGTATTACTGTTTTCCGAATCGCTTGAATGTTCTGTTCTCGAATATGGACTTCTGTAAGTAATAATTATAATTTGGGACTTTGGAAACTTAAGACCAGAGTGGATCTCAGTTGACACAAATTTGGGAAGTCCGTCTCTATACTTACAAAGATTTAGTCGACTCCTGAGAATTTGATACTTCAGGAGATGGTGTTCTAGATTTAACGTCAGATTCGTTTAGTTTCTGTAACACAACTTTAACAGCGCTTGGATCCTTATTTGCAGATTGATCTTTTCTCTTTCGACTATTTTTCTTAATTATTGGTGTACCGTCTACAACTTCTTCCGAAGTTACATGCTTAGATTTTTTCTTCTTTTTCTCCTTCTCATCATTGTTATTTAATAGTGGCAGTTTTACCGTAGATTGATTAAACGTGAGTTCGTCTAAACTATTGTTTGCAACAGATGGAAGAGGACAAACTTGTGTTATTTGTTTAAGATTGGTGGTTACTTCGGGTTCTGGTTCAACTGGAATATTTGTTTTCAGTGCGGATTCTTCTAAAACTGGTAATTTTAAATCGTTTATATCAAAATGCATATTATTTGGTCGCATATACATTAAGGTAAAGTCATCATCTTCTTCTTCACTTTCGAAACAACCTCGCCTTTGCGTAATAAAATTTGGAAAGTTCATTGCAAGTTCGTTTTCTACTTTACATTCGTTCTCGTTTATGGTTGTATCAGCCGAAGTTGATGCGTTATAAGAAATATCGTTGTTTTCGTTCAGTTGACCATTCTGATATTCATTTTCGTTATTTATTTGTTGATCCAGTTTAGAATTGGACATACTCCCATCACACTTGCTTGTTGTCGACAGTGATGAAGTGTCTTGTAAACTTTTCTCATTGTCCGATTCATCACTTAATTCGGTTACTTTTAAAGTTATGTCCATACTATCATCATTAGAAATGGTTTCTTCATCAGTCTTTTTGTCCTTATTTTCAAACGAATTAAACGTATGTCGCATTTTATACTTAAACGAAGGCACAGAACAAGAATTATTGAATAACCAACTTGGTCCTTCAAGAGGATCCTCCATATCCGTTGTATTTTGTGTTCCATTCATACTTTCATTCGTCTTTGAAGTATTATTTAAATCATCATCGCTTTTTTCATTTTCATCTTCAACAGCTTTATCACTATTAGCCTTTGAAATATTAGGAGATGATAATTCTGGTAATTTAATACTTGTCTGAGAATCTTCTTGACTTACACTCTCATTACTCTCTAAGCTCTCATTTCCTTGAGTATTTCGATTCTCTGTTAACTGTAAAGAACAAGTAAATTCACTTACAATGAAAATAAATTTAATCAAACTTTCATGAGTTATATTAAAAAAAAAGAGATTTATTGAAAACACAAACCTTCCGTATGTTAATGCTTTGAGAATTTTGTAACAATTTTGATACATCGTTAAGTTTTACCGTGGGACTTCCGATGTACTCAAAATTTTCAATGCTATTACGAGCACTGTTACCCCCGGATAATTTCCTCGATTTCGAAATGTTTCCTGACATTCTTCCGGAACGTCTGTTACTCCTTTTACTTAGTCTGCGTTCACTTTCATCTGTAAATACATGTTATGATATGAAATTAGTCTACACTAAATACGCTATTACAACTATCAATATTGAAATATCATACCACTATGCCTTGGTGAAGAAACATTTAATCTTTCAGGCATTCTATACATACGGCCATCTTCCTATAACATTCAATTGATTTAGACATATATACACATGTATATAATATTTCAATGATAAGTTGCAAATTTTAACAAAATACGTACGTTTCTACGTTGACTCACGCTTATACGACCAGGCGTCCTTGGACTGTTTAATTCTTGATTCCTAGGGGGTGTTGTTACCTCTTGTATTACACTTAAGTTTGATGAATTATTAATATGTTGCATATTTACTCTACTTAAATTAATGGTGGGTTTTGTAATGGTGTGACCGCTCACCATAGGCTTCACAACTCCTCTAGTTGGAGATTTTGCTGACAGTCTTCTGTATGAATCTCCTAAAATGACTGTTGGTATTAAAAATGATACTTGGAGATAAAAACAGCACATAAAACAATATAAAATATATCTTACTCCCAGTAGAACTAGCAGACATTTTTAAATTACTTGTAGGAGATGCTACAAATTCTTGACACGTAGAGATGGTGTTTGTTAAATAACCAGTCATTGTTACTATCATTTTAAGCATCTCCTTCGCATTCTTCAGAATATTAGATATTACAGCCTGAAATATTTTTACATATTATGTAACATGATTAGATTTTGTTAAATACCTTATATTTACATCAAGTTTACTTACATCACGTTTGTTACATGCTGTACCTAAATCTTGTACTTCCGCAATTAAAGCAACATTCTGGGAAAATAATAACTGACTCTCATGTTTTTCTTTAGATAATGCTTTTGCTAGTGAATAATTATTACTTTTTAATTTTTCACATACTGTAAAAATTTAATTTAATTTTAACAAATTCATGACATGAAGTATATATAATTTGTTTAAAACTTACATGGTTTATAAGATCTGCTTCTTAGATAATTTCTTAAATATTGGGACTTTTTTATAAGCACTGCAGGCCTTTTAACTTTTCGATGTTTCGGTATCTGAGGCATTTTCCATTTATTATTTGATTTTCTAAAAGTTCCAAACAGATAATGTCAACAAGATCAAATGTTATATTACCCACTTATTTTTCTAAGCAAATATTAATATGTAGATACACATATTAACTATATAATGTTATGTAAGGAAAATAAAATACATTATCCTTAATTGCAATAAATGGAACATATTTAAATATTTGAAGGTCAAAGTTTTAAATTTAGGAAATTATACATAATAGAAATATATATTATTCCATATATTTTTATGCATTCAAATAAAAAAAAACAATTATGAAAACTTCAAAAAGTATACTCCAAAACTTGTATAAATCTCAAAATTCAATTCAGGTCAACAAATATATAACTTTAATATTTACCTGTCAACGAGATCAAATTGTCTTTGAATCGAAAGTTTAGTTGTTAACAACGTATTTCTTCGTTTTAATACAATAAATTAATATCTTCTTAAAATAATACAATTGAATTAACGATATGGTATCGGATTTAGCTATGCATTTCCGCCATTGTAAAAGCATAAACTTTACAACCGCGGGTTAAGATCATTGATCAAGATTTCGGTATTGCTTACTTGTTATTGAATTTATAAAAATATTGAACGCATTACTTAACGAATCAATATTTTAAATCATTCACGAAGCAATATTTATATTTACTTAATTCAGTCGAAAGTTACATAAAAAATACACCAACGAGCGTGGTAGGCTTTTATACAGAAAATGGCTGTGTAGGGGAGAAAGATCCTACCACTCGTTAGTTTCAAATTTGGAAAGTTATCAATTTGGAAATATTAACATTTGAGGTTTTAAATATATGAAAATTTAGGAACTCAGAAATTCGAAAGTTAAAGATTTGGAAAATTTTGAAATTTTGAAACCACTTGTCGATGGCAAGTGGTGAGGTGCTCCCCCCTACATTATTTAATCTTTATTGAAAGGAAAACTATTTTCTTAGAAATTCAATAAATTAAAATCAATGTTCATAATAAGTGTATTTTACAGGAGGAAAAGTATATTTTACAAAATCAATTACTGAAACTTAATGTTTCTGATCTAGGGTTTTAAAATCTCAAAGTAAAATTTTGATCTTCAAATTTATTTTTCATTTATGAAACTAGTTTCATACAGCAAGATAAATGAAAATAAACTTTTGTTCTCAATTAAAACTTCCAGATATATACATATTTAATCATTACTTTATTCATGATTTATCTCACATTGTTAACCCTCTAGCTTGAAATATCATTCAAAGCAATGCTTGCATTGCTTGTAATGTATGTCCACGTCAGTCTACATGACTTTTGTGACATAACCTCAAAATTACAATCTGGTACTCAGTCTTTCAAATGAATACGTTTGCATACATGTCAATTTTTGTGTATATCCCTTAACGTAAACAAGGTATTTAGAAAATTTTATTTAAACGTTATTGTTCTTACAGCTTAAAATACAATAAAATACCAAGAAGGATAACAAATGTACTGTTCATTTAATATAGGTATTATAAATTTGTAATTACATATGTCTGCATATTTGTTGTAGAGTAATTCAAAATGAATTGGACTTTGTGGATATTTGTACTTGGATCTTTTAGTTGTAAATATATACATGCTCAAGTACAAAGAGTTCCACCTGGTGTATCACCACAACATTATCAACAAGTAAGTTTTTTCTTCCAGATGATCAACCATATGGTTGTTATTATATTAAAACATCATATAAGTTTCTTTGATCTGTTTCCAATTATTATAGAGGAATATTAACAAATAGTTTTAATGATTGTTTCATTCATAAATCAATATTTATTTATTTTATTTTAGCCTGTTCAACAAGTACATCAAGTACCGCAACAAGTTCCACAACAACAGGTAGATTCCTAGTGTTCAAAGAGATTCATTATTTTTTGTGTTTATTGTTCATAAAGTTATTGCTAACATTCATGTTAAAACTTACAAAGTTCCAGCAAGTACCAGGACAAGTACCTATGCATCAAGTTCCAGTTCAACAAGTACCTATGCAACAACAATACATGCAACCTCACCAAGTACCAGTACAACCAGGACATGAACATACACAACCCATACTCAATGCTGCCAACATAGTTCATGAAAAGGCGTATGTTTAATAAATTTAAATGCATTGATGTTAGATGTTTAAAAATTTTAATTATTTGGAAACTCTCTTTTTCTATATAGACATATTGCAGAACATATGGAAGTTCCAATAGATACTAGTAAAATGACAGAACAAGAATTACAATTTCATTATTTCAAGATGCATGATGCAGACAATAACAATAAGTTAGATGGTTGTGAACTTATTAAATCCTTGATTCATTGGCATGGTATGTATTAATTAATTTCCTGTAAGTACTTTTGAAAGGCATGTATATAACTATTTTCTTACATTCAGAACAAGGTAACAAAGAAGCAGGTGAATCTAATCCTGTAGAGAAACTATTCAAAGATGAAGAGTTGGTTACTTTAATAGATCCAATACTTTCTATGGATGATACTAATAATGATGGGTATATTGATTATCCCGAATTTATACAAGCACAGCAAAATGCAGCATCTACTGGCAGACAGTAGTTACATAAAATAAACAATATTTTTATTTCATTTTGAACAAGCATGTAGTTTCATTTATAAACATTTCGCATTTTTTATTTGTTATTATTACAATATAAGTAATGGTATAAACCACTACTTTAAATTAAATTGCAATTATTTTTTTTTTATTTAATTTTCAAATAAAAATTTTTTAAATTATTATTTCAAACAGTTATGTATAGTTTCTTTTGTTTAATTTACTATTTCACATTCTTAACTTTTACACTTTGTATGTAATATTAATATTTATAAATAATGTAAAAAATTTTCATATATATTTTTTTGGAAATAGATTTATTAATAGCAACATCTTTTTATATCCTAAGTACCTTGTTAATGATTACATAAAATAGTCTTTGGAAACAATGCTATATTCAGCATAAAAATGCTTGCGCATATAATAACACAACTGTAATGATAAATGAATTTTATATGTATAATTATTCTGGATAATATAGATCAGTCTGATTCATGTATATACATCATATGTATTCATCATCTAAAAACACATATTCGCATAAACTGAGCATTGTTTCTCATATAGCCATTCTTTATAAATTAGAGCATATTGGAAAATACTTCCTATTTAACTTTTGATACGATCAAAGTACAAAGACAACAATTTTAACAATTTTATAGAATAACTAGTTATTATAATTTTTGAAACAATTCTATTATCAAGAATTACATAAACCGATATGTATTATATGGTTGTAAAAATGATATATAAATATAGTTTTGTTACAAATTAGTAGCTTTTTTGCCTTAAACCAATTTATAATCGTATTCATACTTTCTTACATACGATTCAAAACTTTATTCATCAAAAATGCACTTTAAATTATACTACTTAAGAACGTATAGTTTTGTATTTCTTCCGGTATTGTCAATATTTTATAAGAATAACGCTATAAATTAAAATATAATTCCATCATGAATTTATTTAAAAAACTTTTTGAATATTTATAGATATATAAATATACTGATATACATAAATTCAATACAATTATGTTTACATAAAATTTATCGATACGTTCGAAAACATACATTTTCGTTTTATGTTGAATACAAAATTATTTAAGTGGAACATTTTTTATTATTTAAAGTAGTATGAAAATATTACATGATCTTTTTGGATTAAAGGAATTCGTACTTACTTAAAGATACATTCCGTTTACTAAATAATCGGCGTCATGAGCATATGATCCATGTCGTCTTCTACGTCTTCGAACTACCCGTAAACGACAAGCTATTAATGTAGCTGTAATAGCCATTATCGTAAGTCCTAAAGCTAATGATATAACAGCTCCTCTAGGTTTCAGAACCTCGATGTCGTTGAGTTGTTTTAAAAAATCCGCTGTTATAGTATTCCTACCATGTTCTCTGCTGTGATCTTTGATAACTAGTACACTTTTATGTTCTATGTAAAAGTAATATGTAAGTAATAATTGCAGAAAACATTTAAAAGACAATATTATTCATCGATGTACCTTTTGGTTCTTTCCCTTTTGCATGATTCAATGTTGGTGTTTCATCTTTTAATGCATGTGATTTGTCATTGTTCTGCTTCATTTCTTTTTCGTGAACAGCATGCTTCTCTTCTTGTTGACTAACTTTTCCAATTTCTTTATCTTTTGGTATGTATTTTTGTTCATTTGATATCTAAAATAATACAGCTTCAGCGTTTACAAGAATAACAGCTTATAAGGTAAAACTTACATCACAAGGAGGTGCTATTGTACTTGCAACGTTATTTTCTACTTCATCAACTTGTTTTTGTTGCAAATTCGATATCGGAGAAGGAGACGGAAAAATTTGGGTATTTTGCCATGAACCTCTATTCGCTGATTCAAAATGTGAAATGTATGGATGTCTTTCTTCTAAATATGTACCACTGATAAAACATTTATGAAATTTCAAAGTAAATATAATCCCGTTACACAATTTTTTATATTTAAGAAACTTACCTATCTGCCTCTTTCTCTCCCATAACGTTTGGCCCTTTATGATTAAAACTATGTGGTTGATCTAAAAATAAGAAATTTAATAGATCATTATATGATTTAAAATACATAGTTGTTTATAAACATACTACATACGTTCATAACGATTCAAGTTGCTCTGTTCATGAAAAGGATTAACAGGATTATATGCGTCCTTATTTTGATCATATACGGGTTGCAAATTCAACTGATATCTTGGAGTACCAAAGTCTTTATGAACTGGGAATACTTCCATTGGTTGCCCTGGATATGAAATAGGTCGTGGAATCATTTGATGATCTGTATTAGGTAACATCCATGAATTAACTTCTTGATGAGCGTATTGTGGAACTGGAAATTTATTTTGATCGACCATTTGTTGATATTTTATGTTGTCAATAGGTAAAAGTGGTGGAGGTGGTTGGGCCCCTTGGATGACGGGAGGAATTGTTGGTCTCTCTGTAGGACAATGATCTTCATCGGATTCATCCGCACATTGTGGAATGCCATCGCATACATTATATTCCGCTATACAATCTCCAGAAGAACGACATTCAAATTGATACCGACTACAACCTAATACAATCACATGTTAATCGTGCTTCGATGTGTTTCAGGATCTTTTATATCTATAAATAAATACCTTGCTTAACTGGTGGGGCTGTTGTTAGTGGTTTTGGTGCTAAGGTTGCAATTAACTTTGTAGAAGGTTCTGTGAATGAATATTGTGCTGGTGCTGTGTCTCCTAAATTCCTATTTTATGATAAACATTTTATTATTAAATAATGACAAATATTACGTAATGCATGCTTACCTAAGGGATTTTAATTCATGTTCTTGTTGAGAAATTCTAATCCTTTCCTCATTGCTTTGAGTATTGTAATTAATGCGTATTGAACTACTGTAATTCGCATGATTGGTAAATTTACATTTAAAATCGTCTAATGGCCCGCATTGGAAGAGATAACAACTTCCTGGTTTCTATAGATAATTAAGGAATTAATATAATATATCATTAAATGTAAATATTGTATGTAAATGAAGGAATTTCTTAATAAAGCGAACTGCAAACTTATGAAAATAGGTGTACCTTTTCTTCGAAAATAAACACGTCACAATCTTTTGTATCGCAACAAAATTTTAAGCATTCGTTTCTGGAATTAACATCAATTTCTTTCAAGTAGGTGGCACCCATACTCCGAGACTCCTGAGTTTGAATAATTTTATTTTCCTGGGTCTTAAAACTGTTGAAACACATCTGATAGCTGTTTCTGAAGGTGGTTCGTTTTTCATTTTTGTTTAATAAAATTTCACCAGTCACAAAATTCAGGATTACAAAAAGATTAACAAAAATACGCAGAACTTTGTAGGGCAACATTCTCTTACAGTCTGCGACTCCAAGCAAAACGCGCATGTTTTCCGAGTTTCCGCATTTAATCAATAACTTCAAGTGTTATATGACTAACACAACTATGTACTGTATATATAATTATACAATGCTAAAAGAGAATATCATGTTATTGTGCAACGAATAATTTAATATAAGTTAAACACTGCGCAAACTTTATATTTGTGCATTTTTTACATTACTGTCAATTTTGGAAATGATATCGCCGACTCTATCTATCTAGCGGCAAACTACAGTAAAATCGTTGTTATCAAACATTACAAAATCGATAATTTTATTAAACTAAATGCATTTAAATGTCATTATTGGAGTCATATCATAAATTCTAAACAGAAATCAAGGTGTTTAAACGGATATTGCTGAAAATAGGAATGTGCGTAGAAAAATGAATACGTGTATAAGTGTTCATTTTCAATATTTATTGTTTCTTTAATACGTCAACTAGAATTTTGCATACACTTCTGTAGCCTAAGTACAATAACAGAAAATAATCTATTGATTCGTACAATTCTTATCTCTATCAATAAAATTTCTTATACTAATTTATGGAATGGTTCTGGTGCTTAGACTTGTAACATTTTTGTAATATTCTCAGCTATCAAATGATCTAGAAACTAATAACTCAGATTTAAATTCTTATCAAACGACAAATTGAAATAATTATTGCTAATCGTAGTTTAAAATATTTGAAGTTATATACGAGTTTTTTCTAAGAATTAATTTATAAGAAATATTAAAATTAAAAAATGCTACAGATCTAAAGCACGCTTGTAGCTTATTATAACGTATGTCACACAATTGTTCTATATTAATCACACACTGTGTATAAAACTAGCAGAACTATATGTATATATAAATCGTCTATTTGATTTAGAATTGCACATCTAACAACCGTTTCAATAATTCATATTTTCCGCGGAATGATTAGTTGTAAATGTTGTAAAAATATAATTGCACTTATTTTGTTTTATATAGATCTGCACCTTTTAAATGATGCTACCATTTCATTTGTATTTAATGTGCATTACAATGTTTAAATGTATATAAAAAAAAAACAATAAATTAACATTTGATAGGCAGATGGGCAATACAAAATATTATGCCGCGAGCATTGACAATAAAACTTGACTAACGATGCTCTGCACATAAAACTTTGTAATTATTTATGTTGCAAAGATAGCAAAATGTCTCAGATGCACCCATCTTCGTAATTAATTCGAATTATAAATTGATACTTAATTTGAATGAATCAATATGCATAAAACTTTTGTAACTAGAAATGTTTAGATCAGTGCAATCTTATATTAGTTAATATTAATGGAAGTCAACAATTGAATTTAAAAAAAAAAAAAACAATCATTGTTTGTATAAATCAAAAATCAACTAAGTATAATTTAATTTTTCAAGAATATCCTGGTCTAATTTGTACAATAAATGGGTTCAATTTGAATGAAACAATTCAAATATAATAATGAATGATAAAATACTATATATATAATTGATTTATATGGATACTATACATATATCCATAACTCACATATTTCCCAAAATGTTTTTTCTTAGAGTTTTGTGAAGCACAGCACACATGTTACCAAACAGATACAATTTTTCATCACATAATTATCAGTATTTATAAAAAAGATTTCAAATTTCTGTTTCTTTACACAATGTACACGTGATGTATCCCCTCACATTATGTTACAATGTGCATAAGTGTCATTATGCATATTTGAACTTCAGATGCGTATAAATTCCTTAAAATTTAGGCACATAGAACACACAATGATATCATAAAATATGTGCATAACAAAGCTTCAATTATGAGAACACTTACTTAATGTACACAATATCATTAGTTTGTATATATAAGAAAGTTTAAAGAATCTACTTTTTGAAGTAGTTTCTTTGTTAAAATTACAGTGAATGATACATTTTTAATTGTGTATTTTCATAACTGCAGCAAGTGTTATGCATATACTATACAAGAACATTAGAACATTAGAAATTTCTATTCAATCTTATATGATGTATGTATGTATAACACGATACGACAAATACTGTTTAGGTGTATTTTAAGGCACTCGTGCGAATAAAATATGAAACTGTTAAAAGAAACTTATGAAACAAAACATTAAGTGGAATAACAATCGATAGACTTATATATATATATATTATATATTTTGTCTTATTTCAACATAAAACTAACATTTTTCTGTAAAGTGACTTTCACTGTCTTTTTATTCTTTGGAATGTAAACCAGGAAAGAGGAATTATAAAGCGATTGTCAATATAGTCTGTTAACCCTGTATTAGTATAACACCTGTTTTTTAGCCTCTTAAAAAGGAATATACATGTATTCCATTTTTTTCTATAGCCAGGAACTCATTCTTTAAGGACTTTTCCCACCCCCAGTGCACATATATCAATATAATATAATAATAAGAAAACATTTATAACATTTAAAACAATTAAAAACTTTAATATTGTATGAACAATAACTCATTAGGCATATTTAAATAGATTGAATCAAACATAAACATATAACAGGGGAGTGAACAGATATCACTGTACATTTTATAAATTTTTGCATGAGCTGTGAGATGCTACTCCATATATGAACTATCATCATAAAACAAATTGAAAGTGATACTAGTAAAAAAATATGTATAATGTTCTTTGTAAAATTCATTACAAAATTTGTTTACAAATTGATCAAAAGTAAATGTTTGTTAAAAATAAATAAAAAATTATTATTTGTTAATTTGTAACATATTTAATACTTTTTTTATTAAATGTAGAATTTATATAATTAATATTATATTTTTTATACTTGTATCACTTTCAAAATCTTAACATCTCATAGTTCATTTATTTTATTTTGTAACATATAGAATAGATATTTCTTATTTTGACTACCCCTGTTTAAAATATGTAACTTTATACAAATGTAACTTTATATACTTATAGGTCTGTTTAACATTGCAAGAGTACATATTTTTTTAAAACAAGAATAATAAATATACATATGTATTTAGATATTTATATGTATATATAGGTGTGTATATTTATACATTGTATATATAAGTCTTTTCACGATATAAATAAAAATTTGTAACGAGCACATTAACTTACTCTATTACTTATCTTTTCATTTGTACAAATAAAAGACTGTGTAGTCCTCGAAAACTATAAATAATATAACATGTACGTTTTTTTTTGCTAAAATCTTTGGCTAAATATACAACTACTTAAAATATTTTTTTTCTATTTTCAAGTAACTTTTAACAATTAACATCACTCTGATGTTAATTCTTCTTTTATCATAATAATTGTACAACGGTAATATCATTACCAACATAATAAACATGTACGATTCGATTGAGATTAAAAGTGTTACTGCTTTTTACGTTTATTAATATAGTACTTGTTTAAAGGTACTCACATCATTTGTTCCAGTATAGGTGATCACAGGAAATGCATATATGCAATCAAAATAATTTGTTACAACTCGTTATTATCATTCTTTTGTTTTAAAATCTTGTTGTGTATATTCTACACACTTTGCGATATCCTAAAAAATATAATCAATAAAATACCATTTATTTACATATTTAATGATTAAATGATCGGTATCTGGACTACGATAAACGACTGTAAGATGTTTAAATAGCATACCTGTACAGCGATTTGTAATGGCGTTAATTCTCCAATAGAACAATCATTTCGAATGACGTTTGCTGGTAAGAGTCGTGGACAAGGTTTACCAGTGAATAGAATGAAAAGTGCGTGAATACTTTTACGTTGTGTAAGTTCCATGTAACGGTGTTGATATCCGGCTAAGTGTCGTCGGTGTCGTGATGTTGTGGGAAACCATCTTTCGCATAAGTTACAATACCTTTTATGTTTTATTGTTGCCTGTAGCACATCATGAAAGACAATTTTATTAGACAAAGAAACAAATTTTTGTCAACCAAACAAACAAATTTCTCTACCTTTTCATGATAAGCTAGTTGTGTTATAATATCAGCAATGGTCATTTCACAATCCTTGTAAGAATCTTTACTCTCCGCTATTTTCTCAATAGGAGCTATCACTTTGTTTTCTATACTTTTTTCACCCGCTGCCGCATTATCAACCTCTTCTTGATTCGTTATTACTGGAGGAGACCTGGAACTATCTCTATCTGAACTGGAATCAAAGTTCAAGGCAAACTCTGGTATTAATAATGGCATATTGTCTTCCTTTGCTTTCGCATCGTTTGAACCCTCCTCTTTTTGACTCTGGGTGCAGCTTTTCGTTTCCTTCTTAGATTTTTCCCCGTGAAATTCTTTTACGCCATTTCCATCTTTGAGCTTATCAGTTAATTCGGTAATATCAGTTTCTATCGCAGATACTTCATTCGTTGAATCTTTATCCGATTTCTTAGAAGCTTTTAAAGAAATTGTAGTTGACTCAGGTACATTAGTGCGTCCACATGTAGAAGCTGTAGGACATTCTACAGTGTAAATCATTTCATTCTGTGAATCCTTTGTGATTATCTCTTTTCTCACAGAGAGATGCTTATTCTGCTTCAAATATCTTTCTTCAGCTTCTTCAACGTCTACTCGACGAGGAGATTTGTGTTCTTTCTTTTCCAAATTCTTAGATTTCCCATGTGCCTTTACATTATCATCGCCATCATTACAACCTGCATATTCAGGTTCACATGATTCTTCAAAACCCTTGAAACTGAAACTTGAACCCTGCTTTTTCTCTGCCATAGTTTTAGGCCTTGACGTCCAGCTTTCCAGATCTTTGTTCTCAGGTCGAGTTAGACATTTCTTTAGAGCCTCTTTGGCAGCTAGCACTTCTTTAACTAACAGGTCGGTGCAATAAAAGTAATCATTTGATGTATTCGCCGAACTCTGTCCATTCTGTTCGAACATATTCTGATCGAAAGTATCATCCGAAGAACGCTGAAACTCGCTGAAGTACGTTTCCCTCGATTTCTGGTTTGGATATTCATTTTTGGAATGTGAAGCATGATCATTGTCTAACATAAACATACCGGAATGTTGCATTTTGTTATCAATAAGCTCTAATTCAAGTTCCAGTTGAGTTGGTATAGCATCCTCCATGTGCAATTTATCAATGTTCTCGAATTCACAATTTTTTTCTGTTTCACCGTCACAGCTATCCGGCGATGCTGGCAAAATTTCAATGGTGGTTTGACTATCATCAGAAGACTCAACTTTGATAATGGAATTATCATTATTGTCATAACTGTGTGATCGTGTAATACCAGATTCTAGAAACTTGTTTTCTACGGAAGTTGAGCTTTCCTCAGTCATAAAACACGAATTGTATTCGCCTTTTGTAATCATCAGATCGTTATATTCATTTATAAGGAAATTTTTAAAGGAGTTCTTTTCCATGCTCCTTGACGTAATCGTTTCATCTGTCTCATTCTGATTATTTAGATCAGTATTCACGGATTTACTCTGAGAGGACAATCTTTTTCTATTTTTCTTCTTTGCACTTTCATTGTTGACTAATGTATCCGCTTTTAAGTAACCAGAGTCTGACAATCTTCTCTGTTTACACTTTACAGGAGATAAACTGGATACTGAATTAGACCTAGATAATTTAACTTTATTATTCTGATTTAAATTCTTGTTGTCAGTAACACTGGTACTGTTATCAGTAATAAGAGTTGGCGTGTTGAATATATTCTTTAATGTAATTTTTGATTGCTTCAAATCCTTCACGATGTGATCCAAAAGTTCTAGTCTCTGTAGCTTCACCTTTGGTTGCCACTTTGAGGTTTCAGCAACCGAGGCCTTTTTACTTTTGCTAATTTCACATTTAAACTCTGTCCCTATTTGCGTTCTTTTTATTATAACTTTGGGAACCTTCTCAATAATGTATTGAGGAAACTTTTTTCTCAGCTCTTCGTCATTTGTCGCGATGTTGTCCTGCTTCACAGAATGCCTTGTATCTTCTTCCTTCGTTTTCCTGCTTTTCTTTGGGGTCACTTTGGAATCTTTTTCTCTTACTTGCTCCGTAGATTTGTCTTCGTCTTGTCTTTTCAATCTCAGCTTTGGTATCTTTTCTGATTCGGTATCGCTAACCATTGATGCCTGATGAACATTCTCGTTTTCAGAATCAGTAGCGTCTGTGTCAGAGGTATCCTGTGTTTCATATTTTGATACAGAAATATGCGTCTTGACATCTTGATTTTTAAGTTTCCTGATTTTCATTTTCGGAACACTCTTTGAAGCCTTCCGCTTCAAGTACAACTTCAAGTCCTTGGAAGATATATCTTCCAATTTTATCTTCACTTTTGGTACTTTGTTTTTATAGTTGTTGTGCTTTAAGGTGTACTGTTCCGAGTCGCTGTTATCCACGTTCACGTTTACATCGTTATCCTCTGAAGAATGTTGTGGTGTTCTTTCAGATTTTGCTTTTTCCAAGAGCTCTACAGTAGGAGTTGCTGAACGAGATCTACTTTTCACAATTATCATTTTTGGTATCTTGGGACGTGTTTCGGGAAGCAGCTTTGCATCATACATGTCCGAACAATTATCAGTTTCTGCACAGTTCGGTAAAGACTCTGACTTTGTATTTAAAGCATCCGTTTTCTTGATGATGAGCTTTGGTATTGCTTTTACATCCGAATTGCTTTCTGGCGAATGACTGCAGTTGTCATATGCATCAAAAGACAAACGATCTTGCTTTTCAGTGTCATCATACTCCTCCGTTCTGTCTATATCGTCAGGATGTTCAAGCGGAGAATCATCCATAGTGCAATATTCATTCAAAACAGGCATCTCTTTTTCTACCGAAGAACTTCTGGTTGAATTGTGTTCAGACATACTCTGCATTTCGTTACAATGGTCATGCAGATGATCCATCATTTCCTGTTCTTCTACTGATGTGTCTTTTATACTTGATAAAGCCATTTCCATTTCCTCTGCATTAGATGCATCTAAACTTTCAATGGCATTATCATTTTCATTATAAATAGTATCTTTGGAAAAATCTAATAAATTTGGTTCTTCTTCATTCTGTCCCATCTGAACAGAAGCAATGACTATATCTTTTTGATTTTCAACAGTTTCAATCATACCGAAATCTAGATTATTTTGTTGATCAATTGATGCGTCCATCTGCACTATTTGAGATTCAGAGTTCTCTTGCTCTTCTAACATCTCATTTACAGCCTCTTTTGGAGAATTACCATGGTGTTCATATACTAATGACTCAACATTCTTTTCAATTTCTTCGCTCATACATTCTTCAGGTTCTTGCTCCTTAGTCAAAAGGACTATTTCTTCTGTGAGTTGAATATGCTCTTCTGTACAATCTAAAATATTTTCTTCGGATATCATTGATGTTTCTTCGTCTACTTTATTGTTAACATTCTCAGATGATTCTTCAACCATTTTATCAGAGGTGTTTATATATTTTTCAGATTCCAGAGATTCTTTCGAGACCTGCACAGTTATATTACCAGAGTCTACACGAGACTCTGAACTTTCTGTTGTTGAACAATCTGCCACGTTTATTTCAAATTCTGATGATTCAGTGTGATGACTTTGCAAATCTTCGCAAACTTCAACTTGTTTTATATTCTCTGTATTATCTACAGGAGGCTGATCATCCAACACTTTTGAACCATCACCAACACTTTCCTCTTCTTGTTTATCGAGCTGTGTTGCCTCCGAAAGACACATTTCGCTGTTCTTGTCCTCTTCAATGTTACTTGATGCAATCTGCTCGTTCTCATTCATTGATGAAGGAACTTCATTGAGCAACTCCAAAGCTGAAGATCCATCTGCATTATTTATAGTTTCTTCTTCATTACCAGGAACAATTGAATCTTTGGATTCACCAACAGACGGTTCAGTACATTTATCACTCAAATTCTTACATTCATTTACTTCAAGCTTCTCTGGAGTTAATTCACATAATTCCTCCAGTGCTGAACACTCGTTTAAATTAGACTTAGCCTCTTCTTTACCCTGATCTATAGTTGTTGTCAACGTAGCATCTGTTTGCATAAGAGTAAGATTATCATTTAGATTATTATCATTATCTTGACAAGTTTCATTACCTGTACCACCATCGAGCGACTGCAACTGAACAGACCGTGATTCTTCTAAACACGTATTTTTATCTTTACTTAAGCGTACATCAGACATACCATCCTCTTTATTTCTATAGTCCACATCCAACTCGTCAACGGTAACATGGCTTTTAGGTGATTTGGAGGATACAAGTTTAGTTTCATGACTCTTTTTAAAACTACTACTTTCAGCAATGCGACGTTTGATCTCCTCATCCGAGTCGCTGCTACTATACATCCTGTCCATTTTATACTGATCTAACCAGACAGCATTATTATTTTTAATGCTGTGCACATAGTCCTTGTACCTCGTGTGACTTTTTCCATAAAACTCGTCCGAATAATTCCTCTTCCTATCATACAGATACTTGGTATTCTTGAATTCGTATTTCTTTTTCTCGCTGAAAGGATGATGTCGCTTTCTCTTATATAGTTTGCGAAATTTCGAGTTATAATAATTGTTCCAGGTGTCCGCATAATGAGACTTCTTCGTAGAAACACAAGTTTCTCGTTTACGAGCCTCCATCATTAGCTCGTGGTAGGTAAACCTTTGATTAGGGCTGTAGGATATCTTGCCGTCTTTGGTAGTGTATACAGGAACTGTGTGCAAGTCCTCCAGTTTATCTATGCTCGAGAAAATAGGATTCACGTAGCCGCTACTACTTTGAAACACATCGCAGTCTTCAAAAATCTGATCGATCTTTGGCTTTTTCCATCTGCCCGGATAATCGTCGTCCAGCTCACCAACGTCACGATCGAAGTTCACGTTGGAGTACTTCTTGTAGTCAAAATTAAAATCTAAAGCGTTCAAGGAACTCAGCGCTCTGGCGTTTGCTTCGAAACCACTATCTAGTAGTTTCTTCGTGTTTTTCGGCTGATGAGCCGTTTCCTTTTCCTCGTGTCTCTTGAACACTTCCATGGAAGTGTCCACGAAACTCGTGAAAGGTGCTTTTTGTACTTTCACTGTTTCCAAGTCCCTGCTATCCTCTCTATCGCCACCTTCACACTTATTCTTCGCCTTAATTTTATTATTTGCATCGACTATGGCAGTATTGGATATTGCACGCTTCAATTTATCGTCAACGGGATAAGTGATACCCACTGAGTCCGTCTTCAACATTTCTTTGCAACATGCATCGTTACGTGTTGAAGTTCGAACACAAGTGTCTTCGTTAGTTCCCATCGAAGCTCTTCTACGTTTCTTGAAAGAATTCGCATTCGTGTCCACAGCAGTTGAAGTTACCTCGACAGCGTCCACAGGCTTGTCGGTTACTCTGTGAACTTTGTCGGTCGTTCTCGAAGCGTCAATCGGTTCCTGTTCTTTGGCGTGTATTCGACATTGACAGTCTAATGCAGGTGACTCTTCAACTTCGTACAAACCTCGATCGTCGTACAACAACCTTTTATTCTGCTCCTGTCCCTTTGAGTTCTGATCCGTACACGATACGTTTATCTGGATTTGAATTCCTTCTAGGGAATCTTTCATCTGCTCTGGACCCTTCTCCCCCCGAATCAGCTCTTTGCCCATGTCGTTATCTTTGATTTTTAAATTCACGTTCGTCACTTGAATCCCAAAGTCAGTGTTCTTGCAGAAGCTTTTCGAACACGCATGTCCCGTCATTTCCTCTCGCGTATCCAGTTTCTTTGCAGTCGAATCGACCACCGACAAGTTCTGCTCTGAACATGCTGCGTGAAGAAGTTCATTGGACTGCCGTACTTGGGGACATTCGAGTTTACTGTTTCTAGAACGGGACGAGTTCTCGTCATTCTTCTGAGGCTCTTCTGAAGTTTTAAAGGAATGCTGCTTGGACTTGTCCTGAACTTTTCTTCGCCTATACTCCTTCAACATGCGTATCTCCTCCGCGGTGTACCTAACGTCCCCGTCGACGGGTTTCAGATCTTTCTGCAACAATTCGGATTTTCTTGAACTTTGGAGCGGAACGCTTTCGTGAGTCCTGCCAGAAACGCGTTTCTTAATTTCCATCTCGTCTAAAAACTCTTTGGTATTGTTGCTCGTTCTCCTTTCCGGCGACTTATCGCCGGAAGTCCTGTCTAGGCCACGGCCCGACCGTTTATCGCTTAAAGTAACTTTATCCTTTATCACAGCAACGGAATAATGTTTGTATTGAGAAGTCATATGGCACACAGGGTGCTCCTCGCTTTGGGAGGAACTCGCTTCGTCGCATCTTCTCGTGTCGGAACCTTTTGATTGTCTCAAATGGTCCGTCGTGTCTTTTCTCTGAGATAAACTTCTCTCCGAATATTTATTCGCGCCTTTGTCTTCAAAGTCCATTTTCTCCTTCGCTCTTTTTCTGATGTCAACTTCAGAGTTGGTATTGGTGGACACGCTCGAAGTCTTTACTTTTCTCCTTCTGGACGCTTGCGTTTCGTCGTCAGATTCTGTTGGGCTCAAATTTGCATTGATACCTGTGGAAACAACATTGTGAACGATGTTATCCACCGAATCGCCACTTTGGATCACAGACTTCATTGAATCCGTCGATTTTCTGGCGCTTCTGTGTTTCACACAACCAGGAGATGCAAGCTCTGAACTTTTCTCACGTTCCACTGGCCCTTGCTCAACATCCAGTTCGTATTCGATGGATGTTAAAGCAGCACACGTGTCTGAAATCCTCGTATCAATCTCTTTACCATCTATCAAGAACACCTTTTTTCTTACAGTATTGATCCCCAAACTTTTTACCTGTTTACCTTTAGCAGTTTCAGCTGATTTTACTTTACAATCACTTGCAAAGTTGAAGTTACTAAGGGTTACTTCTTGATCGTTTGTTTTGTAACTATTTTGTTTCTGGAATTCTAGCTCCAGCGTGCCAAGAGATCTGTTTTTTGATTTTTCCTCATTGTTCAGTTGGGTGAAACTGATCACAGGACTGTTCTGCATCACCTCTATCGGATTCGTCGAAATAGACAGGTCCTCCATGTTCTGTGAAGACTCTTCTGTGTCAGAATGAATAGGAGTGTTCAGGGTAGTAGAGATTGGCGTGCATTCCGACGTCGGTAAATCTGGTAAGCTGATATCGTCTGGATTATGGGATTCTTCGCTCGCGAAGCTACTCTGCTTCTTCAAGTCCATGTTGTTAGTAACATCCAGATTGTTTTTTGTTTTCAACTCTTGGCTGTTTATAGACGCAGTATTCGTTCGAACGGGATCAGAATCCTCCATATTGGCGTTTTTGGTTACATCGTTAAGAGATCCATCATAATTAGTTGATAATACGTCAGTCTCGTTCTTATCTTGCTGCTCAGCGTCTTCCAGAGTCATCGGTTCCGTTTCGTTGTTACTCGTTTCCTTGAAGAAAGATATCGTCTTTTGTTTTTCCAACGTTTGTATGACTTGTTCGCTACATGTGCCTAGAATGTTGCTTATTTCTAAATTATCCACTATATGTATCGTGGGTATTTCATCAGGGCCGTTGCTTATACAATGTATAATGCTACCAGGTTTTACCACACCTTCTCTGATCGTTCGTTTAGATGTCTTTGCAATTTCGGTGCTTTCAGACGGCGAGTAAGATATCGTTAAACAATCTTGAGTTGCTATCGCGTTTGTTTCACCTTCTTTGCCATTGTCCAAGTCCGTTTCATTTGAGCAATAGCTAGTTCTTTTGGATACCTCAGTACCCTGCGGTGTTTTTGGCGATAGATCCACGTTTTCGTAACTTACCACGACAACTGGAGTTGTTTCACTCAAAGCAGTGTCTTGCAAATTCGGCGTCGCCCCATCTTCATCGTCGGTTTCGTCCCAATTGGCTAAAAACTGCCGGACATCGAGCTCTGGTTTATTAGCAAATTCTTTAGAAGCTTTCTGCTGCAACATCGCTGTTTCGTTACTCTTAACAACGTTTAATGTATCAAAATTATGACTCTCACTCGTTTGTACTTTTAATTGGTTCTGATTGAAATCCTTGCGTATAGGAAACTGATTTTGTTTTTGAAACGTTTCCACGCAAGATGAAGGAATGCGCTCGCTTTGTGGAGGGATTATTAATTGTTCTGTTTGCTGCACTTGCTGACGCTTCTCATTGGCAATGGCAATAGCTTGATCCTTGGATTGTTTTTCTATGTTTTCTGATGGTTGTTCTACCGCTGACGCATGCTGTACTTTACTAAATCCATCAGCGATGTAGCTTGAATTTATCAACATACCATTTTGATCAAAATGTAAATTAATCGGTGGTACTGAAGCGTTAACTGGTGTTGCAACGCGTGGGTTCTGTTGAACAGGATTTTGGTAACCAGTCGATTGTTGTAGTTTTAATATTTCCCTGTATCTCAGAACACATTCTTTATATTTTGGATGGGATTGATAACCAGGTATGCTACTCAATTCCCTAAGGTGATTTTCCATCGCATATTTTTGCATCGCAATTTTATGTTGATACACTTGATGCTGAGAAGGGGTACTATGCATAAACGTGTTTGGTATTCTATTTACAACTGTAGAGTTGTCAGTAGTTTCTTGACATTCGTGATTCATTTCGGTTGTAATGTTTCGTGGAAATTGTGCATTCAAATAAGGATTTTGTGGGGACGACGCCATATTAGTGTTTAATGTAGGCACTCCTTTAGGTAGCATATTTCCATTTTGATATTGAAACTGTTTATTGTTAAATTTCTGTTGAGTAATAAAATTCTGTTCCTGGTGTTTAAGCATTCCTGAATTCGACATATTCATATTATTTGACTTTGGATGCTCCTTCATAGGATAAGTATATTTCTGATGCTCTGTCGAATAGTTATAATTTTGTACATTATAATTATGGAACATTCCCGAAGACGCTGGATAATTCCTATGTGCTAAATGATCTTTATGATATTTGTAATCAGAATAGTTTCTTCTATGATCTATGGCAGGTGCATTAGGTAATACAGGTCCCATTACTTCTTTACCTTCTAGATTATCCTTCCTAAAATTACAATTATTTCCATAATGTCTGTTTTCCATTTGGCAACCAGACAGATGTACATTATCTCTAAACGGTGTAGCATTTTGATAAAGACCAAACTTCTCCCACTGTTGATAATTAATATTAGGATTAGAATTACAACAAACACCTTTACAAGGCATAAACGAAGAAGGTCCAGATTTTCCAGAAGATACTGAACTAATATTAGTGTTCCTTGGTCCCAAATTTCCAGACCCTGATCCTGATCCAGGTCCAGATATAGGTCCATGCCTAGGACCGGGTCCATACATAGAATTAGGACCAGGACCATTTCCAGAATTGTTTCCAGAATTAGATCCTGGCCCAGAATTAGTTTGTGGTCCAAATCCTGAACCTGATCCTGGTCCAGGTCCAGGTATAGGTCCAGATGATGCATTTAAATTACAACTTGGCCCACTTAAATGGCCAATAGGCCCATTAAAAGGCACCTGGTTAGTCCGATATCCTATTTCATCGTTTATAGCCCCAACTGTCGCATTTCTAGGATCTACTGAAGCATTTATGTTATCCAACATAGGGTTTCTTGTATTCGTTGAACCATAGTGTCCAATACAGTTTTGCATTTGCACCATGGATGCAAGAGGACTATTGTTTGGAATATTAGGACCATTTGAGACATTGTTGTAAGACTGGTAGTTTCTTGAATTAAAAGTGGCATCACTTTGATGCTTGTTAAGACTCTCTGAGCCAAGATTGAGAGCATTCAATGTAGAATGATTAACACCAGGAATGAATCCTAAGTGACCAGAGTTCACATTTTGAGTAGAAGACGTAACTTCGTTTGTTTGAGAAGCATTATATTGGTGCCAATCTGGCATATTTCCACCGTAGTTCATTGTACATTGTTTGACTACAAGTTTTCAATGTTTATCTGATTCCCTTTATTCACAAAAACGATCGTACTAAAGGCAGGAGCAGAATCTGCAAAAAAAATACAAACATTATTATTACAATACAATATCACTAGAAATTTATACTCGTTAAAAAAAAGAATCAAACTGATAAAACTCTCGGCTAAAAAAATTTTAATTCGAGATATCAGTTTACATTATTAATTAACTACGGGCATTCATCTGAGTTGATTCAGTATCATTCATTTATCATTACTATTATTAAAACGAATGTACACAATTATACATGTTAATTGATACATAAAAATACTTGCCACACATTGTTGCAAAATGGATATCATGTTTGTTTAATATCATATTTGAAGATCAATAACAAATAATATAATTTAACAGAAATAATATTTATATAAATCGTCATTCCTCCTTGCAATTATACTCTAATTTTTAGAACTATAAAACGTTCAACCCAGACCTGCATAACACTTGCCAGCAGCAGACTTTACTGTACAGTAAATATGTTCCTCTAAAATGTTTTTCTTCTTTTGTTCCATGGAAAGTTATTATTCCTTTTTGAATTATTCGGTCGGAAATATATATTCTTCACACGACACACCTGTCATCATAAATGCACCTCACTAAACAGACCTTGAAGGTGCAAAGGTTGACAAAGTTCACATATTTTAAGGGAAAACATGTATTAATATTTAATTTCACGATTTGCGACAGAAGTTATAAGTTGACATGAAAAGTTACGATTACAAGATGCGTACACTTTTGTTTTTCAATTTATCTGTCCAATATGGATCGGAAAAAATCGAACAAAGGCTTACCTGCACGTTAATGCAATTCTGAATATACACGCCATATTGGACACGACTACTACACAGATATCACGCGTCTTCTGGAACCAGGTAGCTTAGCTACGTTCCAATATAATCTGTATCGATCACGCTTTTTTAAGTTTCCTATAAAAAAATTTGAATATCCAAAAGCGTTTTGATGTCACAGAAACGTTAATCGATGTAAAAATGCGTTTTGCACATGCGATATGTAACTCATTCATAATGTATTTAAATGTCTGTGGCGATTATTTTTCATAAATTTGGAAAATTGGAACATTGGGATTTTATAACTTTGGAACTTTAAAAGTTTACAACTTTGAAGCTTTGAAATTTTATACATTTAAAATTTTAGAACTTTAGAACTTTGAGATTTGAAATTTTAAAACCCTATGACTCTACAATTTTTTAATTTTAGAACTTTGTATAAAAAAATAATGTGTTATAAAGAGAATGGGTCATGAAAAGTACTATTTTTAAAAATGGGTCTCAACCTATGAAAGCTTGGGAAGCCCTGCTGTAAAGTAATAACAGAATCATAGTACTATATGGTCAATTGCAGTTAGTGCAAATGTATAAACTACTTTAAATTTGTTAATAAAATACGTGTTATTAAACAATTGTATTAATTAATAATATGTTTGATAATATCATTGATTGAATTCGAACGAAATAACAAATGAGAAATATTTTGCTCTTTTAAATTGCCTGCACTGCACCGGCTATACATGTGTATATTTTAGTACAATTCGTTCTATATTACATACTCTTCTCCAGAGGTTTTGTTTTCATTTGTAATTCCTCGGGTGAAATTAAGAAAGAATATTGACATGCCGTTGCAAGTTCACGACGTTCAGGTAATTTTGTAAAGCAAAAAGCTACGATTGTAGAAATAAATCAAATGTTTCATGTGGATAAGCAATGTAAAGAATATAAAGACTGCTCGTTTTCTGTCATATTTCTCTAAACATTATTTGTTATGTCTGTTATTGAAGCTCTTATGTTATTTTTGTACTCTGTTACTGTCTACATTATTATAGGTGTTGTACAGTATTTTAAAGTATATTCAGTTTCTCATATAGGCTATAATTTATGTCTAATGATGTTTTGTGCATATAGCAAAATGTGGTGGAGCCTATGCAAGTTGATGCTCCTACAGAAGATAATGACAATGCAGAAGAAGAACCATATATTGTTGAAAACCCGACTCTGGTATGTGCAAGCTTATCTTACAATTAATATTCATCATAAAATAATGCCTTTATATTCTTTGTATTATTTTTTTGTTTAGGATTTGGAAGTATATGCTAATAGCTATACAGGTCTGGCTAAATTATATAGGCTTATATACATAGCTGATCATTGCCCAATGTTGAGGATAGAAGCATTAAAAATGGCTATATCTTATGTGATGACAACATATAATGTCTCACTTTATGTGATACTGCATAAGAAATTAGTGCAAGCTGTAGGAACACCTGGGTTACCGGATGTTGCAGCACAATCAACATCCCAAGATATGTTGACCTTAGACCAAGCTTGGGTTGATTCTCACTCTAAAAAGGCTGCTTTAAAACTAGAGAAATTTGATACAGATCTTAAAAACTATAGAAGTAACTCAATTAAGGAAAGTATAAGAAGAGGTCACGATGACTTGGGAGATCATTATTTGGATTGTGGAGACCTTGTTCATGCCTTAAAATGTTATTCTAGAGCACGGGATTACTGTACCAGTGGTAAACATGTTGTTAATATGTGCCTGAATGTTATCAAAGTTTCTGTTTACCTACAAAATTGGACTCATGTATTAAGTTATGTAACAAAAGCTGAAAGTACACCAGATTTTTCTGATGTTCATGGTAAAGATAATAATCAGTTTATAGTTACAAAGTTAAAAGTTGCTGCTGGTCTAGCAGAATTAGCCACAAGAAAATATAAAATGGCAGCAAGACACTTTCTGCAAGCATCACTAGATCATTGTGATTGTCCTGAGTTGTTATCTCCTGGAAATGTTGCTTTGTACGGTGGACTTTGTGCTTTGGCAACGTTTGATAGACAGGAATTACAGAAACAAGTCATTTTTAATAGTTCTTTTAAATTATTCTTAGAATTAGAACCACAGTTGCGAGATATCATTTTCAAGTTTTATGAATCAAAATATGCATCGTGTTTAAAATTACTAGACGAAATCAAAGACAATATACTCTTGGACATGTATATAGCACCCCATGTTAATGTACTGTACACAAAAATACGAAATCGGGCATTAATACAATATTTCAGTCCTTATTTAAGCGCTGATATGAAACGTATGGCAACTGCTTTCAATAGAACAGTTTCAGAGTTAGAAGATGAACTTATGCAGTTAATTCTTGATGGCCAAATACAGGCTCGTATTGACTCTCATAATAAGGTAATTAGTTAACTATAAATCGATTTCTATAATAAATTTACTGTTATCTTCTATGCTATATTATATCAATTTTCAGATCTTATATGCAAAAGATGTTGATCAACGTAGTACAACTTTTGAAAAATCTATGAGTGTTGGAAAAGAATATCAGAGACGTACGCGCATGTTAATTTTAAGAGCCGCTATGTTGAAGCAACAAATTCAAATTAAGGTAGTTCTGAAGAAAAATGAGAATTTATAAACAAACTTGAATTTTTACGTTTTACATTTTATTTTTTCATTAATATTATAGAGTCCACAACGTGACAGTACTCAAGCGGGAGAAATGTCGGCTACCTGGAAGCAATAGTTCAGTGGTAAGAAATTGAACTGTGACTTGTACTAACTTTTTGGTTAAGAAGTGAGTTTATTTAGATCACTGTTATGGTCAGTAAAATATGAAAAAGTACTTCTGTACCATGTTGGAAATTTTATTAATATATTTAAGATGCTGATACTAAATTTGATCTTAATAAACATTACGTACCATGTATATATCACAATGTATTATAAGTAAAAGGTTAGTATTTTTTAAAACCGTGTGCTAACTACGCGTATAAATAAATCTTGATAATGCATTATGTACACTAGAAACTTTATTATCAATAAATATATCAACATTTTTTTCACGTATTAACGACATCTTTCATTTTAATATTATCCATTACATTTACTTGTCTAGTATCATTATCTTGTATATTACAATATTAACAATATGTACTTATTTTTTTAATATTAATTATTATATGAAAAAATAATCATATAATTTTATAGATCATTTATAGGTTCAAAGATAAGATGTTACGTTAAAAAATGGTACTTTTTCTTTAATTAAATTCTTGTCTATTATGTTCACATTTATTGCACGTAAAATATATTTTATAAGTATATTAGTCGCAACATTGTACTATAAACAGTATAAAACAGTGATTGTACATTGAAATATAATTATATATAGATTTAGTAATTGCGATGGAATGTTCAAGCTTTTATAAACATTTTGTACATATGTGATAGTCACACATTTTTATACATTTTGTTAAAATTTCGACACGATAAAAAATATAGTTATAAAAATTCGAACGTTGTAAGTCATAGAACGATATATCGATATATCGCAGAACGATTTTTTTTATAGACAATCTGTTTTTGTTATTTTTGTACTATAATATATAAATAATAGCATATTTCTCGCATTTCTGTGCAATATTTATAACATTTGTATTATGTAGAACAGCGATTATCTGAATTTAATACAGATATGAGAACATAACACTAATATTATTTGAATACTGAACAAAATGCACTTTCCTCTAATTATGTTTTAAAATAAATGTTCATATATGGCAACTGAATTTCAATATTTGTTGAAGTATTGAACTCAATTCAATTACATATTTCAATAGGAAATAAATATACATTTACAATCACAATTTGTTTCTTCAATTGTTCAAGTAATCGATGTTCCATTAATAAAATACGTTATAAGATACTTATTTTCAATGAAGTATTTTGCAGTAATGTAAAAAAAATTGCGGTACATTTGTATAAAAGTACCATCAAAATATACAATTAGATATAAAAATTGTGCACATATTACATTCTTAATACTAATTAATAATAAATCTTTATAACAATATTGTGAAGATTCCTTCAGTAGTTTTCCTCCTGAGCCTGCAAAGATAAATTTATACATAACAAAAGTTGGTCAGTAATTATTACGTATGTAGCACGTTTTATTGCCTTTATTGACTTATCAATTCTTTCATGAAAATGGTACATGAATGTATAATTATGTTTCTTTGAAATTATAAATTTACTACCATAGTAACTTTCCTAGGATAACAACTTCAAAACTAAAATGTGATTTTAGCTTTGAAATATTTAAAATGAAAACTAACAAATATATATAACATTTTTTTTATAACATATACAACATTCTTTAAGTTACTATGAATGTGTTAACACATTCATAATTTCGTAATAGCCTACAAAGACTCTTTATACATATTGCATATAATGCAATAAAAAAATTTTAATCATATAAAATATATAGCAACTTAACAGTAATGTAACATAATTCTAAGACTGGCCTTTTATAATCTAAGTATAATATACCTAGTCACGTTTAAATTATTCTACTCAATGTGCTATTATCACTCCAAAGAAATACAAAAAATGCATAGAATAAAAAATATTGAAAAAATGTATATGTTTAATTATAAAATCAATATCTTTGTAATATGTACGAAATGTGTGTTTAAGTATTACCGTGATTTGAAATACATTGTGCGATGATTTGTGCGACATTAGTACCGCCTAAATTTACTGCAAATAAAATTTAGAAGGTGCATTAGAGGCGTTTCGGTTTGTATACCTTTAAAATGGTTGAAAGACCAAGAGTTACAAGAATTCCCAAACCAAATGCTAAAAGATGAGGGATATATTTAACTCCGGGTATGTCGGGTCGTTTTGCAGTCATCATTTCTAAGACGGTTAATTTTCTGTCGGAATATGGTGGATAACGACATCTGCAATATTCAAGTCAGTTTGCTGCATAAAACTTCAGTGGACTAGAGTATAATCAGTAAAATTCAACAAAAAATTGCTTACGACGCTATAGATTCTATTATTCTGTTGAAATCTTTAATAAGACAACCTTTTTTGTGCACAAATGTGTCAAAAGTGTACTTTCCATGATAAGATCCCATTCCAGAATACCCAACTCCACCAAATGGTATGGTATCAACTAGAAAACCAATCTTCATGTGTTACCATATAACATAATATGTATATAAAATAATACGCAAAATGTACACGGTCAAAAAAAAAATAAAATATTTTATCCATACCCACAAAGTATAAGCAGCATTACTACGGTATTTACAGAACTAGCATAAAAATCATGCAAGGACCATATGATATTTTAAAATGTTAATGAATAGGTTGTGCAATTGATAAAAGCTTACAAAATGATTTTTTTCTAGTGTTTCTAGTACGTGTAGTTAAGAGTGTATGAGTGTATTTACATATTCACATAACGACTTACGTTAAATAACGACTTACTATACTAATATAAAGGAAGAATAAAGAAAAATGAAAGAACGTATACCTGTTGCATGCAATATCACATCATTTACACAAACATCACCACTGCTCGTATTTTCAAGAAACAACGATATAGTTTTTTCATCACTGCTAAATATGTACAACGATAATGGCTTCTCCCTGTATAAAATATGTAATACTTTTTTTATTATTTAAATGATAAAATAACAAAATGTTTTGAACTACTTATAACTTAATATCTGAAAGCAAATATTCTTAGATTATATAAGATTATAGTTTAAAATAAAGATCTTACATTGAATATCAAAAATTTGCGTATGTACTTCCAATGGCTAAAATACGTTGTAAAAACATAAACAATATGTTATTTAGAATTTTCTTAATAAAATTATTTTGTGTATGCAGAGAGTTGTATCGTTTTATGGATAATACTTTAGTATGTTATTAAACTAAACCACCACCATAATCCCAGTAAAAACAAACTATACAATCCTTTAATTATTATCAACACCAACGCAATTCGATAATGCAATAAAAAACCAATACCTTACTCCGTTTCCAATTAAGAACTTTATTCGATGTAAATATGCGGATAAAGTTGCACCTGTTATATTAACTATTTAATAATAAAGAAATAATATTCTAAAAACAATACGTGCATTTCATTTACACACAATAGCATTTTGTTAATGTACACTGTATGTACAAGAAAATCGATAAAACTACGATTGGACAACACTACTAGTGGAAAGCAATAATGCATTAATTCAAAGATATGAAACAGGTATTTATCATTCATATGGTAGCAAGGAATTTAGCAATCATCACTCAATTGTTCTAACTAACTCACCCACAAATTGCATTATCGTATCGTTGACTGCCACACTCCCGCTCTGAGTTTGGCTTATCATTAATTCTTGAACTCGTTTATCCTTGGTAAATATATAAAGTGTAAGAGGAGCATTGCTAAATGTAGGAAATGAAGTGCAATGTTATTTCATAGATAAATATTTAAAACTGTACCATTGATACTTCATAATATTATTACAATAGTTTTATGGTTGTTTTAGGTCACTTTACGATGTAGATGATCAAAGAAACTGAATATAAATTTCACAGAAAGTAGTATAATCAAAAAGACAGTGTACACAATAGTATCCTGATTTGCACAATGTATGAATCATATGTAGGACGTGCAAGTATTATAACAAATACATCATTCACAGTTACAGATTTACAAAATAATAGTTTACAAAATTGATTTTTACGTGTAAAAAGATAGTGTTTATATTGTAATTATAGTTACTATATTAATTACTTACCGGTTGTTTATGAATTGAATCGCTTCATAAGCGTTATTCACTTTTACAAAAGGTAATATTGGACCAAATATTTCATCTTGCATTATAGGATCTGTAGGCTTAACATCAACAAGTATAGTTGGTGAGATATACTTCTCAACAGGATCACAGTTACCTCCAATCGCTATTTTGCCGTTTCCACTTAAATATTTTACTAAGCGTCTACGAAGAATATTATAAAATTTAAAACAACATACAATATTAAGGTATAATAAAAAAAAATTTTTGCAACACTACTAACTGGTAATGATTATCGTTAATTATACGGGCTAAGTCTGGACTCTCCTTAGGATTGTCACCATACCATTCCTTTAAAACCTTTTCTGCCTCCTGTATAAATTTTCCTTCAACTTCAGGGGTGCAAAGAACATAGTCTGGCGCAATGCATGTCTGTCCCATATTAACAAATTTTCCCCAAAGTATTCTTTTTACAGCTATATTTATATCTACTGTATTATCTAGATATACAGGGCTATAAATTGTCATGATTTATTCACAGTATATCAATTAGTACATCAAATTATAAAATTAATGAAAATAAGCATTACCTTTTTCCACCAAGTTCCAATGTAACAGGTGTTAAATGTTTATTTGCTGCATCACGAATAATTTTTCCGACCGATGTTGAACCCGTATAAAAAATGTAATCGAACTTTTGTTTAAGCAATTCTGTAGTATCAGAAACATTTCCTAATACTACATGAACACATTCCTATCAAAATGTAAAATAAAATATAACAAGAAACACTTTCAAACAAAATTCGTTTATGATAATTGTATATCACAAGTTTATTCACTTACAGAATCTAAATATTTTGGAATAATTTTTGCAAGGACTTGTGACGTGGCTGCAGATATTTCTGATGGTTTAAGAATAACACAATTTCCAGCGGCAATTGCTCCTATTAAAGGAACTAGACATAATTGTAAAGGATAATTCCATGGTCCTATAACAAGAACTACACCATACGGGTCTTTTCGAATTTCAACTTTATCCAATAAATTAACCATTGCTTTTGAAGGCTGAAAAAATAGAAATGTGTAAATAACATGTACAGATTATTATGTACACTCTACTGCAAGATTAGAGACTTTCTTTGAATGAGAGTAAATGTAGGTGGAGAGTGTACACTGCACAAAGTAGAATAATTATAATATAAAGTAAAATTGAAATATACTTTTTCGTCAGAAGCCCATTCTTTAATATGCATAAGCATGTATTGGATTTCCCCTTCAGCAACTCCTATTTCCATAGCTATAGTTTCAAATTTACACTAAAATGAAAAATATATAGCATAAATATCTTGATTGATATAAATGGTTAATAAAAGAAATATAATGTTATACCCTATGCAAATCAGATGCAAGAGCAGATAGTATTTCTGATTTGCATTCCTTCAACATCAACAGAGACTGTTTCAACTGCTTTATTCTCCATTCTAGTGGTCTTGTTTTACCAGTGAAAAAAGTGTTTCGTGTTCGTTCAACAAGCTGCAAGCAAAATGATGAATTTTAATACAAAACAATTATTTTTATTGTTTTTTCTATTTATTTAGTTAGTTATTTTTTATTAAAAGTTTACACTTACACTTGCATAATCTGTTACCATTTTTCCATTAGTATGTGCTAAAATGAAAAGATATACAAATAAGAAAAAAAAAGTATAGATATTTTAAAAATGCATAGATTCTACTACATATAATAAAAGGATTTATCTTATAAGTAGTTCATTGAATAAAACATACAGTCACAAATACATTATACTTTGAATGTGCACTATGATAATACATGGAATATATGTGAAAAGAAATTATAAATCTCTATAGATTCAAATGATTACAAAAATACATTCAAATACAATATACCTTCCTTGAAGTTCAGCAGGTTAAATATACATTTAAAATATACAACAATTTTGTATACATGATTTAATTTAACTTCTTATTTATGATATAAATTCAATTAGCCATAAACATTAATTAACTACAGTTTTTAATGACAACATAAAGTGATTATTCACGTTTTATAATTATCATACATAATGAAGAGTAAAATATTCTGCATAATTCATGTGTTTCTATTAATATTAAACAAGCAGTTTTACTGTAGATAAGAAAAGCTTAATTTATCGACATGAAATTGTTTCAATACAAAAAATATTAATGTACGGCAGGTGCAAATTTTCCACTTAGTAATTTTAATTAAGTTTTAAATTGCTCATTGTAATACTTACTCAGCATTTGAGTCAAATGGTATGATGAATTGTAAATATTATAAGATAATGTTAACGTCTATACGATTAAGATTATTCGTCGTTACCAACTTTAAATATTTAAAATACGAAATTCAAGGACTGAACTTGCAGATAACTTGCATTTTTTTGATTACGAAATTATGTAATTGAACAAATAGTAAATCATTCAGTTGTCACTTCTGCTAAAATATTTTCTGATATTTTCAAAGCAATTTATGATAGAATATGGAAATTTTCATAAAATTGCTGGATACAATTTTAAATTAGTTTACATTATATATATTTAATTATATTTAAAATAAGATATTCTTGTACTTTTATTTTTGAAATGTCAAATCTTATATTTTACGTTTACATAAACGTAAAGAAATACAATTAGTAAGGTCGTAGTACATGATAAGTAGTAGTGTAAAATAAATAAATATTTATTTAAACATAATAATGAAATATAAGTACTCTGGATATTTTATATAATTAGTACTTGTCAGCTGCTAAAAAGAGTAGACTAAAACAAATATGTCTGAGCGTACATTTACTATTTATTGCTTCAATAACAAAATGTTAGACAAAATACATGTTAAATTTATAATAAAAATATTTCAATATTGGAAAGAAATTAAAAAAATGTCAAAACAGTTGGTAACCCTTTCGAGAAATTTTGTATAACTTGTCTTACGTACCGACACCTTTCATCACGAAGAATGTTGAAAAAGAACTAAAAAAATAATGGTATCACAGGCTATCACGGAGACAGAGTCTGCATACGTATATATGTATGC
Source organism: Megachile willughbiella (assembly GCA_945859595.2). Lineage (NCBI taxonomy): Eukaryota > Metazoa > Arthropoda > Insecta > Hymenoptera > Megachilidae > Megachile > Megachile willughbiella. The sequence continues at coordinate 11,531,392 of OX243807.1, forward strand.
ACATATCACTGTCGAGTGCCGTGTGTAGCATAAAGATAATGGATATGTAGTGGGAGCGGGTCCACCACTGATTTTTTGAGCGGGAAACTTTCAAATATGAAATTTTAGATATTTGGGATTTGGAAATACGAAGGTATAAGACCACAGGGGATGTTCAGATTTGAAAATCTGGAAAATTCCGATAACTTTCAAAGTTTACATATTAAATTTTCCAAAATTGAAAATAAATGGTGGAAATGGTTGGTTATACCAGAATAATCTTGATCGGTAAGGAAGAGTACTTTTAAGTTTCACCACAGATGTCAGCACTGTTCTCATCTCAAGTAGAAGCCAACGTTAGCGTTCTACGTTAGCGTTAGTCAAGTAGAGTTCTACGTTAGCAAGTGACAGTAAATGACGCGTAGTGTTAGTTGCCTGCTTTTAATTGTGATTTTGTGTATAATTATATCACGTACGAACACTAGGTAACGAGAATTTTATGAAATAACTTATAATAAACGTAGTCTGAATTGATAAAATCATATTTCACACGCGATACAGTTTTAATTGATATATATTATGTTACCGAGCAAACTATCAAGAATTTGTAATGTTTGATTTCAGATTGCTGCAAAGTCACTAATCAACTGTAATTTTCACCGATTTGACATCAAAAAACGTGAGTAACGATGTAAAATGTGTTATTTAACTTGAAAATAATAAAATATTGAAGAATCACAGTACATTCATTGCACGAGTTACCAAGTTTGCTTTCCCGCCTTTTTTTGCGCGCGAAATGTCAAATTCTCGATGATCTCAAATAGATTGAATATTTCGTAAAATCTAACGGATAAATTATTTTAATCGATAATTATTTGAAAACAATGAGTCATATAAAGTGATTCTTCGCATAATTTATATTTTCATAATCTTTGCATGATTAAATAAATTTATAATTGCTTTTACCACATCCATTAAGGCGGGAAATTGGAAACTGACAAGCATCGATATTTAATCGCAATTACTGTTTGTTTGAAATAAATGGCATAGTGCGTCAAGTACACAGAATAATAGTATTTTCAAGTAAAAAATGTGCGACGTGCGTGCATTAAATGAATGTGTTGTAAATATATTTCACTTTCAAGCAGTGATATTTAATTCACAAAATTTGTACCATTGTCGTATATTACGTGCGTTGGTTCCACAGTAATTTTTACGTGATTCATTTTCAATGTTGTCACTAATCTTCTATAGTGTGTAGTTAGTTATTATACCTATAAATGCAATACAATAACTTTACAATGTAACATATATTTTTATATATTTTTGAAAACGATTAAAATTCACACGAAATTAAACACTAAAAATGAGAACTTTCAAAATATTACTACTTAATTAAACGCGTAACTTTGATCACCTTTTATAGGCACTTTTAAAGTGCCCAATTTATCTACCACATCCACACACAAACACAGAAAGACATACGCACTAATTTAATTTAGTACCTCGTGTTAGTTGTCTAATATTTAATTTCTTTTATCACTAATTAAATAATTAAACCAATAGCAGTTTTTCAAATACGTTCTATCGAAGTTCGCGATTTCGCACGCAAACGAGTTCTCCCGCGACTGCGATCGTGACCACTGCTTTTTATAGATTTCCCTGCATTTGCTATAGCTATTTCATTTCTTACGCCTGCGAAATGTTGAAAATCGAGTTACAAGATGATTTCCTACTTCGGTTAAGTACAACGTATTCGAATTCGTCACTGATCTAAATATTATCAAGGAGAACATCGTTTATATTTGGAATATGGTCATATATTGTGCGCAAAAAGATGTTCTTTTTTGTCCAGGTAACTGCTGCAGCAGGCCCTAGTTTATTGCCCGAATATATTGGGCTGGGGAAAGTATGCTGCTTTGATATCGAATGAAATAACATAAAGCGTGTTGATACAAATAATATACAATATAATAATTTATAGAAAAGAAATGATATTAATAGTCAAATTCACTCACCCGATTCAGAGGTGTCCAATCCTTCTTGAATATCGATCCGAATCTCTTCTATGATCGGTATATTTTGTTCCGTTTCGGAAGTCCACGCCTGGTCGTTTTCTGGCATATCAATTGTCACCTCCTCCTGTCAAACATTTCCCAAGAAAATTAATATTCATGTGAAACTTGGTGTAGGAACAGAGTTTTCATTTTTTGTAGCATCCACGATATCATGCAAGAGCATCCACGATATTATGGCAAAGCCAGATTAATTACATTTGCATGCGGAAGAAGAATATAATTATGGAGATTGATTCTCTACGTTCTAAAGAACTTGTTTATAATGAGTCTGTAATGATTCGTAATTAGTACTTGATTGCTCTCGATTGAAAGTTTTAAAACGATTGGAAATTCAAGTGAACCTTTTGTTCAAATTTTTCATTTTCTTCGAAGAAATTGACTCTTATGTTTTCTTCTACGCATTGTCTGATCAAGGAATGTAAAGTGCAGTTGCGTGCAAACGCCTTAATTAATTCTTATTTATTGAAGGAAATTTTTCATAATGAACGTAGTCTCCGAGTTGAAGACTGTTAACATAATTTAGTAGTGACTAAAATAATATACTAACTGAAACGAATAGTAACTATTTTCGTGATGTATTTAACGTGGTCAGATTTTTTTTTAAACTATTATTGCGTATGTAACACAATGTTAATTCTCTTCTAACTAATTTTCTATTCGTTTTCTTCTGATCATCAGTTTTTGTGGTATAATTACGAATACAATTGGTCACTGTGTCATTGTATATATTCCGACCTCTAATAACAGATGGATAACTGGTTGCTATCAAACGCAGCGAGTATCAAACATTATTGTAGCGAAATCTTGCAATCGAAATTTACAATGTATTTCTCCATAAATAAAATTTTTGACGTTATTTTCTTATTAGCATCTAGAAAGTAACTAATGAAAAAAAATGTACCTTGTTTAAATTAAAATTATGCAACGAGAATAATCACACGTTCAAGAAGAACATGCGATGAATAGCGCAAAATCAAGGCTCCAGGCAAGTGCTACCGATCATCTTAATCAGAATTATTATGTGATTGTAAAACACTTACGTAACGATTAGTGTTTCTGGTTTCTGTTAGTTGACGTTGAAACTCGAATGAAAACACCAGGGAAGGAATTCGATAAATAATCGATATTTCACGAGACAAGAATCGATAGAAAGGACGATGTTGCCTTTCGCTCAGCTGTATCACGACTGAATGTAGAATTGTCTTTTGCAGGAATCAGATAGTTGAAATTAGAAAGAGAAGTCATACGCGTCTTATACTATAATGAGTGTACTACCATTTAATAATTTTCCGCATCTTTAAACGTTCGATTGCGAAATTCTGTACCAATGATTGAGAAAATAGATAAGGTAAATTATATCTACTAGTTTTTTCATTTTAATCACTGGCACACTCAATTGAACATTATCTCATTTATCTTTATTACATATTACATTTTCGAGCCTTGTTTTTTGACATTTATGCTATCAATCGACTGTATGTTAATCCTCCGCTCGCCAGACAGCTTAATTTACACTTTCAATATAGTTGATCGTGTATATTTATTCATAACTTGACTACTTTTTGCTGAGATGCTTCATTGTAAATCAGACACGATTACAACATCACCATTGCCACCAGTGGTTTCATTGTGAGGAGGCCAGACTAACGTCATTATAATTTTATTTACGGTTTTATGCAAATAAACTTCAGTCGCCTTCTTCTTCACGCAAATCGGTTCTTAGCGCAGTTATCGAATAAATGTCAACGATGCAATAGAAAAGTTTGTTCCATTCTTTCTTGTTAAGAACGGGTATCGAACAGTCAGTTGCACTTGCATTAGCATGAGGAGGTACTCTAGGGTTTCGCTATATGGCCGTCGAGGGGAAATTGAACAATTCTTTAATCTCTTAATTTGAAAATTTGGCAACTCGAAGACTATGTTGAACAATTGTTAAAATTGTTCAAGATTTTTAAATTAACAAGTTTAAGTTGGAACGTTGAAGATGAAAATTTGAATATATGAACACTTGAAAATTTGAATAATTCTGAAGTCCTTTGACGACATATTTTGAGTCGCATGTTTTCTCCGCCAGAATGATCCTTTTCGAAAATCCATTTATATCCTTTCTCCGCACACAAAGATCACAAAAAGATCTACCATCATTCACTTCACTGAATTAAATCCTGTAAATTTTAACGCAATCACACTATTTTCCCACAAAAATCGAACCACCACGAAACGCAATACGCCGCTTCGAAAAGGAGAACCAGTGTTACCACCAATTTGAATTAAAACGAAAACAATTTGATTAAAATGTTTATCACGATCGAGATATTCTACGCGAATACAATTAATGGTTTTATCTTTTGGATACGTGTGCGCACGCTGACTCACCATTTTGTTTGTACCGAAAATTCTTGGTTGTTCTAAAGCGATCGGTATCCTGCGTGGTCGATCGATCGACAGGAATTAAAGATTCAGATTCGATGTCGCATCGAACAATGGGGGTTTGCTTAATTTTAGAAACGTCCCGAACGGAAGTAACTGGCGGGAGAAGTTCATTGTAACTTATGCATCGAGTCAAAAGAGTCGAGGCCGTTGTTTATTTGCATACAAGCGTCTAACATTTGATTATCTTGTTTGGACATTTGATGCTTTCCTATAAACGTGCATTGTACTTCGAATATTCGGTTGTTATTACTTAACTGCACGTTTATTTATTACGATGTTAATTTACACATTTCGTGAACTGAACGTATGAATTTAAAGTAGCTGTATCGGTAGCTGACGGTGCACTGATAATTGGCACTCTTACTTTCAATCATAAAGAATAATCTGAAACGTGAATCTTGTATTGTCAACTACCAGTGCATTTATCATACTTCACTGTTTTATGCAAATAAAATAATGTGAATCGAACGATGACGATTAGATTTAAAAATATAAAATTTCTGAAACTTCTTTTTTGCTGGAAACCTGTGCACACTGTTTCACCGTAGAATTTTATTTTACACCACACAATGTTGCAAACTTGTATTAATATTTGTGTCAAAATAATGAATAATGTATGATTAGTCAACGTTCGAGAAACGGTTTTTATTTGAAAATATTTTGTCCGAAGCTGCATTACTAAAAATAAGATGTCCAGGAGAGTGAAGATTACGTCGAGGATATTTTGAAATTAAGATAAAAATTAAGCGTCGAAACGCGATTGGAATTCGAATCAACGTTTAAATATCATTCGATGTAACAGACGGAATAATTGGCAACAAGAGAAAATTTGCATTGAATTATGTGAGCGTCATGCATCGTTTTTATACAATATACCGGTGACACTCGTAATCGTGAAAGTAATATGCGAACAAGAGTAACACATAATCGTTTCCACGCCTTTCCGTTTCCTTCTTTTACATCTCGTGACTTTCTAGAGTATGGAACTAGTGCTCCATTGACTTTCCTTCAACTTTCTCTTTCGAGCAAGATAATATTTCTAAGGTAAAGCGTTTCATTCATCGGCGAGCAAATTCGTGCGATGTAATCGAGAAAGTTTTCGCGTAACATCTATCGCTGTTTATGGATTTTAATCTCGGGTGATTGGCGCTCGTTATGCTGCTATGCACGAGGCTGTGACCTATGATTTGGGGATGTAGGTATTTGAAGATGTAGGAATTTGGGGATGTAGGTATTTGGGGTTGTAGGAATTTGGCGATGTAGGGATTTGGGGATGTAGAGATTCGGGGATGTAGGTATTTGGGGATGTAGGAATTTGGGGGTGTAGGGATTTGGGGATGTAGAAATTTGGGGGTTTAGGGATTTGGAGATATAGGGATTTGGAGGTGTAGGAATTTGGGGGTGTAGGTATTTGGGGATGTAGGAATTTGGGGGTGTAGGGATTTGGAGGTGTAGGGATTTGGAGATGTAGACATTTGGGGAATGTAGGAATTTGGAAACGTTGGAACTTGGGAATCAGGAAGTTTGGGGATGTAGGTATTTGGGGACTTAGGGACTCGAAATTGTAGAAGCTTGTAAATTTTGGAATTCAAGTAAAACTTGAAGAGTATGTAATCTTGAGGAACTTAAATATTTATAAATTTACTAGTTTAATGATTTGCTTGCACGATTGCTGTTCAAAGCAATCCAGTTACAACGCAGTTTCTTCAGAATTTTCCATCGTTCAATTTTCCAACTTGTCCACGTCAGATTTCAAACTTTTAACTATAGGATGCAACATAGTATTACAGTAAGGATTCTTGTCCGCAGTCGATTGAAAATTGTTGGTATACCAGTACAGGATGTCCCTGTTACGAACGCGTGATATATGATTTTCTTATGTCAATGTCAAGTAAAACGAAACGCAAAAAGATTCGATTACTCGAGATTTGTTAATCGCTTTGACATTGTATGAAACGTGACGAACGGTTCGAAAGGTAGTCCAAATGTATTTAACAAATGTAACACGTTTATTTACAACAATTCTTACAAAATCGTTTATCTCGTAACAGTGATATGTTTCTTAGAGGAATTTGATGGCAAATGTTGGCAATTTAGTACCACTGTTGTAGTCTTTGCAAAGCTCGTTTCCATTCCGCAATTATCGGCTGATATCGTAATCTGTTCTCCTCGTTTGGTTCAAATATTCTCTCCGTTTTTCGAAGTTTCAAGATCTCTTCTTTGTTCTCCCAAATTCCTAAAAAGAGATTGAAAAGTAAGAAAAACTCGTAAAATAGATTAGAACCATTGTTCAATAAAATAAAAAGAAAAGTAGCATAGTCTATCCTTGCCAATTCTGTACTAGAAAGTGTAGTCAAATAAGTGTAATACTGAAACTTTCCCCATATTAAAACAGGGAAAGTTTAATAAAAACAGTTATTTGGATTATATAATAATACACTGTGTACCTTGAGTCGTGTGTACGTAAATTAGACATTCCAAGAAAATATCACTGTTTTTATAATTGTAGAGACCAGCTTCGTATTTCTTAGAACGTTAATTTGCCATAAATTCATTTTGGAATAAGATGAAGAGTAGTGCAAAAGAATTAGTAATAAAACGTTCGAAAAGAAATCTGATCGATATGGCCTCAATGTAACTTCTTTCACATTCTAATACAAACCAGGTCTGAACCATTGTATTCGCGTGATAAAAATACACACGACTAATTTACATACCGCATTGTAAACCAGCTAGGAAAGCTACTCCTAATATAGACATTTCTATGTTTGTCGCTCGTTCCACCTGGAGGCCTGTTAAATCGGCCAATAATTGTAATATGAAATTATTCTTCGACACTCCACCGTCGACGCTGCAAAAAAATGATATTAATCATTATCCCTGAATTTGATTTACCGTTTATTCAATAGAAACAGAGAAAGTATTCTCCTAACCGTATTTTGTGATATGTGAAGCAAGTTTCTTCGCACAAAGATTCGTAAAGGAGCAATATCCTGTAGACGATACTTTCCAATAATGATCGAACAATGTGTGCCCTCTCAGTCGTTGGTTTTATTCCGATGAAACCAGTTGCAGCGGTATAATCGTTTATTGGAGCCTAAAAATAAATAATAAATTTCTTAACTCAATTCTAAGTACCCAACAATATCAGAACTTAGGTTTGTAACTTGAAAATTCAAGTTTCGGAATTTAGAATCCAAGAATTCGAAAACCTACCTGTAGTCCACTAAACGCAGGAACAAAACACACTCCATCAGAGTGATTTACTGAACTCGCAATGCTGGCTGCTTCATCCGCATGACTAATAATACCTGAGGCAAATTGCATCTTTAAATTGCTAATAATGTGCCGTGACATTCAGCAGTTTTCGAAAAAACATATACTTTATTGTATATCAGAGATGATTAGACATTAGTTGAAGTTAACTCACCTATTTGTTTTGCCCACTCTATAAGAACACCTGTATCATTCGATGCACCTTCTGCTGCGTATACTAGCTCATCCTTAATTTGCCAGCCAACTATGGGATATAATCCTGTTGCAAAAGAGGAAGATTTAGTATGAAGGAAGATCAGTAGCTGCATTTTTCATTCTGTATTTTATGAGAGTCTTATTGATGTTAGATTGGACTTGGCTTAGTGAAAAATTTAAAGTTTGGGGACTTGGAAATTTTCAAATTTCTAATGTCCACTTTGCTCGAGTCCCCTTCTCACGTCGCCATTTTCCTCTTATAACAGAAGACTCTCTAATTACCCCTAAACCTACTTTCTCAAGTTTAATTCTTCCCCTACATTCCCTACAGTACCTACTACAAAAACGTTAACTTCATAATTACGTGTACTCCATCACCTGAGATAGATGCATGGGGCTTAGTACCCGTGTTAACGTTCAAAAACGTGCCTGTTCCCATTGTTATTTTCAAATCACCTGGTTGAATGGATCCCGAACCGAACAGGGAGGCTGACTGATCTGCCATCTACTTTAAATAACAACCAATTAAATTAACGAAAGTTATTTCCATATTAACATTTAACCATCCGGTGTGTTATAACTTACTGAGCAAAGTATCGGGATTTCGACGTCGAATATCTCTTTCGAAGTGACACCGAAGTTTCCTATCGTGTCCAGCACTTCCGGAAAGATATTGTGCGGAAGTTTCAACAAGTTTATCATCAAGCTGGACCAACTCATCGTGAATGGGTCAAAAAGTCCAGTGGCCGATGCGCTGGATACGTCTGTCACGTGTTTCCCTGCAAAATACATGCATCGCTCAAAATCTGAGGTCTACGTAAACGATTCGGAATTATTAATTTTTATCTCCAACGAAGCATGTGTCGTTTTCGACTCTTATGAATATGAATATAAACAGTTTTATTTGGAGTAATTGCAATTTGATGCGTGCTCGTTCGAAGCGAATTCTTAAAGTATAATGTTAAAGTTAATACCGGTGAGTTTATACAAAAGCCAGCAATCAACGCCTCCGAAAACAGCATTTCCGTTATTCGTTGCCTCTTGCAAACCTGGCACGTGTTGTAACACCCATAATAACCTCAGAGTCATCTAAATTTCGGTGTAACACAAACGATGAAAAATAAAGCAGAAGGAAATCAAATCCGTTTCATTTACCGAATGGAAAAGTAAATTTTTTTAAATCCATTGGATTGTAAAGCATACTTAAAAAATGAAACACAGTACTGAACAGAATTTTTTCCTCATTCGAAATCCATCTATTGATCATGCAACCCGTTTACTTTTCTTCTCGTCGTTCACGTACAAAAATGGAACACGAACCTGTGTGTTCATGAATTTAAAAACACTAGCCGCCAGAAATCGCTTTCTTCTGGTGAGGGTGTACAAAAATTGCGATACTAGTCGTAGTCCTTTCATGGTTATCGAGGAGTTCCATTCTTTCACCATGGAATCGGCCCGCACGTCTTTCCATGTTATAAAACTGCAATAGAAGAAATTTAAATCTCATTCCTATTACGAAAACAATGGTATATATAATTGTAAGGACACCGTGTACAAAACGGTGATTAAATATCGCGATAGAAGACCGAAGCAACAATGGATCTCATTGAACTAACTTGTGATAGTGTTTTCCGTCTTTCAAATTCCATGTCGTAAAGCTGCCTCGTTGCGTCGATATCCCAAGGCAAGCAATTGATTCTGGCTTCACTCCGCTATCTGTAATTAAAATACAATTTTATTAATGATGTCTACTGCATATTTCAGGGACAAATAGAATGATAATTTACTTTTCAACGTGTTTTTGATTACGTTCACTATGGTCTTCCATAACAGGTCGGGGTCGATTTCCACGTGGCCAGGACTTGGGTACAGTAGTTGGATCTGGAAAATTTTTTCACGTACTTTGATTTTATGTGTTTATGTACTCTACTTAAATACATAGTTCTACTGTATACATTTCCTATTATTTACATTTATAGTGATGTTAGTGCTATGTCACGCTATGTCTCATATACTTGCTGGCTCACCATGTTTATTAGTGTTATGCATTCAGTATCAGCTTTCAATTATGTAATTATAAGACTGACGATAAAACAGACACCGGAACAAATATTTTAACAACTAAAATATTTACTGTTGTATTTGAAAACTGATTTATTTAAAAACCTAGAACCATCTCGTGCAAAAATCTGTACATGACTATTTTTAAACGATCACATCCTCATATGTTCAATTTATGTTAATAGTTGCAAATGAAATGAAGTGTTACGTTGTATTAACTCGATTGCAACATTAGCGTTGAGTAACCCATTGCTTGATGACACTTTCTTTGCCAAATGAATTTTAAGCAAACGCGAGGCCGACCATAAGTGGGTCGATTAGCAACGGGTTAAGGTGTTTAATTAAATTGCTCTAAACCGTTAGTCCCCTTCAATCGTCGCTAATATTTCGGCCCACGTATAATACCACAATAACTACAATGTGTCGGGTTTGAAACCGGTTCGCACAAACGAGGAAAGTCGAACGTCTGCTATAATAAAACCACGCAACGGGTTCTGATCCCTGTGTGGGTTAACAGCGATCGGATGAATCGAGATGAAGTTTTCCTTTAAACATCAACTGCGTAATATTTAAATAATTCTACAGATTGTTGGATCTGTACTTTCTTCAAGTACATATGTATTTACATCGAAGTTCATCTTAATTTGCCGTAATTACACATAAACCGTTGTGGGTCGAGTAGTGTTATGTAAACTGTAGGGAACGTTCATGGTAAATACGCAAAAGTTGCTTCAAGTTTAATAAATATTTGATGGAATCGTTTATTTAAGTTTTTCTGTAATTTTTCTGAAGTTGAACGACATTCGAACATTTCACGAACTCGTTTGAATTACTATCACTACTTTTCTAGAGCGATATCTTATCAGCAATTATTGCACTGTCGGTGCATGTAAATAAAGCTTGATTTTCGTGCAAGAGTAGCAGAGTACTTGAGATATAATCGATCTCAATATCTTAAATTGAATACAAACAATGAATCTCAATTTTTCGGATTGTTAGCAAACACACATACCATGCAATATATGCTGTACATACGTCTAGTTTGACTATAGAGTTAACAAAATATTCATGAAACTTCTGTAAAGTGGATATGAATCTCACAATCTCACGGATATCGATTCCATAGTAAAACAATTGTTAGAAGCCGATTTGAAGGTTTCTCTTTTACAGGAGTAGCTGATGAACATATTCCAAGTATAAATGTTATCAGGATATTAGCATAGGTTATTTCGATAAAGTTACATTCCGGTATCGATACATTATACGTTTGATACGATCTCTGTATTTCAAAGATATTGAATTCTTGTGTCAAAAGGTCTCCAATTAAAAAAAGCATGGATTACAAAATGATCTCTGATACGAACTGCGAGCCCTTAATTACTTGGGTGATTTGGTAAAATTGTATTTGATTTTCAGAGTGGAGGTGTGCTCAATTTTAAACAATACCTATCACTAATAAATAATGAATGCAGAAATTCCAAACCTTATCGACAAAAGATGCGACAGTGTTAATTTGTTCGTCGATGATGTGAAAACGCACGGAGGTGGTCCCAACATCGAGAGCCCCGATGTATTTCATTTTTCCCAGAAACTCTTAAGTTGTTCGTTTCATTCGAGCACTACGAATTGTCCCAATCAAACAGACACACGTGTTTTTTAGGAACATTCGACGCGTGTAGCGGATTGTTCGAAAACAGGCGACAGACTACACTCGTTTATCGCATGCGGTCGGTATTTTAAGTAGAACGTAGCATTACGCATGCTCTGTCAGCGAATTCTTCGAGATTAAATTCACGTAGTACGGCGACGTAGCGATGAATACGTTCTACGGGCGAGTGAGCCTCTTTCATTCTTATCGTGTGTAATCATACCGGATGTCGACATTAAATGATTCGTCGGTAACGATGTTATCCGATAACTAGATTCCACGTTTCAAACGTCTATGTCCGAGTAAACGTAGCTTTGAGTAAACGTAGTTTCACGGTTGACCTAGTTGTAGGTGGATGTAGGGCTGCGAAGGGTTTCACATGGTACAAGAAACATAAGGTGTAGTTCTATGTAGATCAGTTGAAACAATTGCATGCAAATGTAGATGTATACATAGCTCTAGATCTATACAACAGTTTTACAAACGCGTTGTATCAAATATCACCTTTCACAACGTATTTCTATGCAAAGTCAAAACGTACTTCTACGTGCTCTGATGTTAAACTATACTCAACATGATTGCACGGTAACTTTATAAGAATAGTTCATAATTTATACCAAAAATTATGGCTTATTCATATATGTATATGTAAACGTAATTATTTCAGTTCAGTCAGCTTGTTTTCTAATATTCTCACGTGTTAACGAAATTAAAATATTAATAAGTTAACTTGTAATGAATATTTACACGTTATAAATTATTCACAACTCTACCTTATATATGTAATTTAAACTCTGGAAATATGCTCAGTATAAAATTATGCAATTCACAACCTTGCAAAGTGCAACTTTGCTCTGCACGTCAGTCAATTCAATTTTATAAATCATTAGGGAAGTCTATCACGTTGCACAAAGGACGGAAATTTTATCGGTCAACCTTTCAATTATTTATAGACGTATAGCTAATCGGGTAGATGTTATTGGTCTATCTGAAAATACATGAAAAACAAATGCATTCGAGCAGCGTGGGGGCGTCTCACGTATCTGTAGCTTCGAATTTCATGGGGCGTTCAATAATTGTTGGACCACGAACACGAAATTGTTTCAATCGACTGGTTGCTGTTGGCTCATTTCGATCAGAATGAGAATACCCGCGGTGCTCGGTCTTTTCGTCATCTTCTTCCATGATGGTTCTGGTAAAGTGTCGTCAAAGTGTCCACGTGATTTTCTCAGATATTTTTTACGTCGATAAGAATCTTCCTGTTCGTTTTAATTGATCAGAAATTTTTTTGTGAGACATTAGTCCTCGCACAGTGAGGGTCGATCGTGACTTAGATTTACGAAACAACAAGACTAGATTCTATATGGTTCCTCTGTTCTTTTATTTCAATTTTCAATTCGTTATTATTGAAATTACTCGAAAAAAGTATCTAATATTAATTTACGTTCGTTGCATTGATCTTTAGTCGTGTTTTCTTGAACGTTCCATGTTAATTGGACATGTCGGTAGTTACCAAAGGCCAGATCAAAGTCTGCAACAAGTCACGCGACATATTTTTTTGATTTACAAACGTATTGAATGCCTGTCGTTAAACAGAATGTATCAGACCGGAGATCGATTTGTTCCACGACGCGTGCAAAAATTATGACAATCCGCCACCTATGCTTAACCTGAAGAGGCATCTTTTTTGTCAGTACGATCGCACTATTCGACCAACTCATTCTCAGCTGATCGTCAACAACGTCACCATGAAGATGCTACCGAAAATGCTGGAATTTGTAAGCTTTTACGATACAAACATACGTTAGCGATATTTTTAATATATTCATTGCTCTAATCTCAATAACAATAGTAACAATATACCTACGTTTAACAACATGCGATTTGCACGTGATGCAAAAAATAATACGACAAAAAATTGAGTGAAAGAATCACCGAATAGTGAATAAAAAACTTGAATTGATAGATGAAAAGTATTGCGAAGCCTTTTTTTGCAGGATGAGTGGAATAGCAGATTGACATTACACAGTTGGATGGCACTCGTAAGTGATATCAATTATTCATTAAGGTTTGTCGACAGAAAGGTTCAATAACAATCTTTGCAGACGTGGGCCGACTCTCATCTCAATTGGGAACCAAGCGATTTCGATGGGATCAATTTTATTCATGTAAAAAGCGATGAGATATGGGTGCCTGATTTGTCGGTTTACAACTCGTAAGAATTCCTTCATTTTTCAATTATAATGTGATCGAATTATTCGTATGGCGAAGTCCTTACACTCTTCATTTTCAAATCCTGAGATATATCCCCAAATTTCTATCTTCCTAAATGTCAAAAGTTGGACATCAAGGAGCAAGATCTCTTCTTCCTGGTTGTCTTTCCTAACTAGATCTCGACTATACGTTTTCTCCTTCGAAATAGGGGAGACTTGGCGATCGATCAGACAGGGATACCACCGACTACTTGTCTGATCTTCAGTTCCGGATCAGTCAGTTGCGTTCCATCTTTGAGACACACTGCTAAGTGTGCGACGAATTTTGCTTCATGGCCCTACGACACTCATCACTGTCGAATCAATTTCGGCTCATGGTCTCATTCTGGCGAGGAAGTGAATTTTCATTTAGACAAGAAGCCAGTAAGTCTCCAACTGGATAATTGTAGCAATTAAGCTGGTCGAACAATTTTGCATATGTATCGTTTTTAACTCGGGTATAAACGTTTATGATTGTATAGTATGATATGGGAGGATTCATGAACAATAGTCAATGGGATTTCAAAGTGTTGGACGCGTACAAACTTCTGAAGAAGTACAAGTGTTGTCCGAACGACACGTATCCAATAATCGTTTATGAGTTTTCTGTACGTCGACATCATGGGATGTTGCATACTACGTATGTTACACCTGCTATAGGTACGAGTATTGTAATTATGGATTAACAGTCATTTAGAGTTTTAGACTATGTTATTCTTTTATACTTTAGCTATGATGCTACTAACGTTGACTGTTCTTTGGTTGGATTCGAGATCGACGGAGAGAATGGCTGTTGCCGGTGTGAATTTAATTTGCCATATGCTCTGCATATTTGATTTGCATTGGCAATTACCGCACAATGGTTCCAATCCACCTAATATATGTAAGTAAATAGGTGAACGTGGTTCTAAATAAACGTTGTTCTACTCATGGGTAGTTTTGCCTAACATAGTTTTATGCAAGCGTGGGTCTACTAAAACGTACTCCTATGTGAACGTAATTTTAAAATTATTCTATCGAATACCTTCTTGCAGTATTGTATTATCGAGATTCACTGGTCCTAGCAGTATTCGCGTTACTTTTAACCGCGCTACTCCGCAAAATGCAAGAGATGAGCATCGACGTTCCAAATTGGATCTCCTCGACAACAACATTCGTGCTAAGCAACCGAGCAGGACGTTTCCTCATTCTCGCAGACGATGATTCGAAATTATCCGCGAGTATACTCGAACGAGACGCCGAAGAGAATTCTGATCTACCAAAATCAGAAGCTAGATCCAAAGACTCCTCGTGGAGGCACTTCGCAGCCATCATCGAGTGGTTATCATTCTTCGCCGTGATTGTTGCTTACATCGTCATCTTAACCACTCTTGTACCAGCCACTTGAGAGGATAACCCTTTTTAATTCTACGTTTCATCGATTGTAGATTCTCATTGTCAATAAACGATCATTTATATCGACTTTTCTACTATAATCTCTGCGTCAAATTAATTATAGTTATTCCTTCCCGATTCGTCATAGTAATTATTTCCTTCCATTTTTATTATAGTAATTGACATTTAATTGTGATTCTGTGGGGTTTGAAATAAACGATATGTCTATTTTTTAGTGACTAGTTTTTTGTTTTCTTCTTATTCACGTTTTTCCTTAAGTTTTTTATAACAATTTTATTGGGTTAAGGTTTCTAACGCACATCCATAATGATGTTCTTTTTATGAAGTTCTTTTTTAGTTAACGAGCGCGATCATAAATTTCTATTCAATTGTCACGCGTTAATTTACCACGCGCTGTATTCGTACGCGATTAATTGTTATCCATTGACTTACCACGCGTAGAGTTACCAAGCGTTGAGTCACTACGCGTGAAATCATTACTTGATTATTACATCGCATTACTTCGCCTCGTACTGAATCGCCATGCGTCGAATCACGGGTTAAATCACCCTGCGTTACACCGTCTCTATCGCCTCCTAAGTCTTTCGCTCTTATCTGAACCAAAATTGACCCCACGCCGATTAGAAAACGACAAAGACAATAAAAAGATATTCAACATCAATTATCTCGAAGACATTTCATTATCGAATATCTTCACTTCATATTTCCATCTTAATATCTCATATCCAATTTCAATACTTCAGATAGTATTCACTATTTTTAACCCGTATGAATTATAATTATGTAACCGAATGATTTTAACACCGATATGTTATGGATGACGTATTCGGAAGGGGGCGGTTTTCTATGTAGTCGGTTTAACATTTCACTGGGCGTACAACAGATTCTCTTCGATCTTTTAATGTGCAGTTATAACACGAGTGCCACATTGATTGGTGCTCGCGATTCAAAATGAGAAATATTCTTCTCGCGTTAGTCGTATCCTTTTGCGTCCTGCAGGGCCATCAGGCTCGTGGGTTCCTGCAGGATCTGCTTATAGCTATGTCTTGCAAGGATATTATCGACAATTCTCCGTTGCAACAATTAAAAGAGAATCTGTTTTGTTACTACGACGAACAAGTTAGACCTACTGAAAATCATAGGAACGCTACTGTCGTTGATTTTGGAATCACCATGCAACATTTCCAAGTCGTAAGTGAAAATACTTTCTTGCATCATTCACGTGCTAGTTTATCGTACAAATTACTTGAACGTTTTATCGTTAGGATGAATTTTCGGACACGGTTGACTTTCACGTTTGGGCCAGAATGGTGAGTACAGTTAGAACAGTACAAATGAATAAAGGATGCACATAAATTTTGCTCTTTTAATGCACGGTAGGTGTGGAAAGATTCAAGTCTTACATGGATACCGTCGCAATACAGCGGTATCGAATGGCTTCAAATAATGAGCTACGACATTTGGGTACCAGACATAACGTTGCATAGTGTGTAAGTTTCAGCCACCGATTTTATGGGAATATTTTCCAAAATATAAGAAACATTTTAGTAACTGGAACAATACACAGGTCAAGCATGGACGTCGATATGGAGATGCCAAGGGTTGTATGTTATTTGCACCATATTGGTACCGTAATCTGTGTACCATCCATGGTGTACACAACGTATTGTCAGTCTGATCACACATGGTGGCCTTACGATTTATTGAAATGTAGTTTGCACATTGCCTCCTGGTCTCATTCCTCTGACGAGATCAAGTTACGTTCTCTGCAACTCAGTAAAGAAGGTCTAGTGCGTATCATAAACCGAATATTTATTTCTTCTATTTCTAACGAAGTCATTTTTATGGGTTCTGTATTGTCAATTAAAAATATCCTATACTCCGACATCCGCAGCAATATAATAAGGATTTCTTTCATTCTCAGCTAACCGAGGATGTTTACGACTTAAATTTGGAATGGCAATTAGTGAATATGTCCGAAACGAGTCATATGTACGAGTCAAAGTTCAACGTGGACTTCACTAGTAATATGATAACGTATGATATTATTTTGCAAAGATATGCTTCGATGTACACTGCTTCTTTCACGACAGCGATTTTAGGTTTGTGAATGAACTAAAGTTTAACGAACGATTAAATCATGTAGTTGACACGTTTATTTGTGCATAGTATTAATGGCGATGACGTTGATGACGTTATGGTTGGATCCAAAATCCACTGAACGTATGATAATTGCGAATTGCAATTTCGTTTTGCATTTATTATGTTTGCAAGATTTGCAATGGAAACTTCCTCACAATGGGACTCATCTTCCCAAACTACGTAAGTGTATAATTGTTTCTCAATTCATACGAATTAACTATACTAAAAAAATTGATATTGTTCTGTCATGAAATCGTGTCAGACACAACCACTGTAACATCTAACATTTTCCTAATTGACAATGTTGTCATAACAATCATCCATGACGTCAATTATCGTATTAAATATCTTCAACATTGTAACGTGATGAATTCATTTTAGTTCTCTTTTACGAGAATTCGCTAGTTCTGGCTACGTTCTCGTTAATCCTCACCAGCCTTCTTCGCCACATGCAAGAGCTCAATACCGATGCACCTGTGTGGTTATCATCGACCACCGCTACGATTTTAAAAAGCAAAGTAGGCCAGATATTTTTAGTGAGTATCTTGGACCCAAAAGTATCGGCCACAATGGAAATGAACGCTGACGATAACACGAATCTCGTGTCCTATGATAAAAAAGAATCCACTTGGAAGTATACCTCTATTTTGATCGGATGGTTAGCGTTCTTCACCGTATTGTTCACTTATGTGATCATGATCGCTGTTTTTCTGCCGACAAATAGCAGAGGCAGAAGTGTTTGGGAGCATTAATGTAAAAACTGTATAAAAGAGAAATATTTCTGTGTAAAACAGATGTTGCCAATTTCCAAAATTTCTCTCCAAATGTTCGATTTTCCATCTTCTCACGTTTCTAAGACTCCAAGTCTCTTTTACTCCCAACTTTTCATATTCCTAAATCTCCAAACTTCAATCGGCGCAAAGGCATTTAATGTCTCATCTAAAATATCTACGGTACAAAAACACACAATGTATAATACTTTAATTAAGTGTTCGGTTTTCATGTGTAAAATCAGTGGATATTTAAGAACTTTTCTATAAATACATTTATTCTGAAAAACATTTCGGACTTAACTGACTATGTCAATTCGATCCGTTTTTGCGTATGTTAACAGTGCGACCCAATGTAATTTTACATTACCTCCGGTAAATACAATTAAGTCGTATCGATTAAGAACGAATGTTACACGAATAATTTGCGATCAGATGTTTACATGAACAGTGTGAAATTCAAGTGAATCGTAGAATCGTGTACTATATATAATAGTGTAGTTGCTAATAAACGCTAATGAGAAATGACCGGTGTTCCTCGAGTAATCAGAACTTATCTGGTGCTCTGTCAACAACATCTTACATTATGTACAATGTAAAATTTGGCATTCACGCGAATGACATTATACTACATATACAGTAAATTATACAAATAAAGAAACTGCTAAGTAGAGAGTTTAATACAATTTCGCGTTCGTTTGAACTATCATTCTCCTTCCGTGAGAATAATGAGTAAGTGAAAGCACAAATCAAGCAATAAATGTATGATAAGTTGTAGAAAAGTTAAACCGTAAAAATATTATGTTAGCATTGAAATTCCTATTCGGCATGATTTGAGACGTATTAGGTAGAATGGAATGATACAGACTTTACTGTGACTGATACAGTAAATAATCTTTTAGAACCCGTGGAAGTGGAAGCGAATCAACTGCATTCCTTTTGGTATACTGTAGTATAGCATCACGGCAGGCACTTTGTAGGGTAGATACTGCTAAAACATTTTGTTGTTATTAAGCATAAAGCTTCATCCAAGATATTATATTCAAGAAAGTTAAACAAAGATAACATACCACCATATAGCTGCACTATTCTGACTTGTTTTGTAGTACCATATACATCTACTACCGCGCGTAAAGGTCCTGCCTTGTAAGGTATGTCTTTCCCACACACACCTTGATCTTCCCCATTTATTATGAAGTGTATCTCAGCCTTGTCCGAGCCAGCCTGTGGCACATACATGATCCCAATACGACTACCAGCATCAGTAGGTAAAATGTTCTGTGAAGGATCAATTATATTTGGTCTAAGAGCACTGAATGGTATAACACCACGAGAAGTTTGCACATTGACCCCATCTGTGATTAGTTTCTTTTCTCCTGACGGTATTCCTTCACCTTGAAACACATAGGAAATACTTGTAAATCAGTTAAAGTTTCAATATATTTGCAAGATCACTGTTGCTAATAATAGGGTTGTAATTCTTACCATAGCCCTCGTAGCTATCCCATATAGTGTGACTCCTACTAATAGCAAATATCCATGTGTTCCCCAATCTGACAAGATTAGGCATAGCAAATTCTGGCAGACTATTGCTCATGGAAGCAGGATCGATAAGAGTAAGTCCCAGTCGCATGTGTCCGCTCCATCCTCTTTCAGTCTTTTCAATCTCCACCAGGAATATCTCGCCTGGCTGCAGTGGTTTTTCACTGAAAGCCAGTGAGTTTGCGTAGCTTGCAGTACGGTATGCCACTGTACTGTCTTCACGAAGCACAATGTTCTCCCCGTGAGTCGGGTGGAATCTAGTGACTATCTTCCTGGATTTCTCGGTCATCGTAGCGTGTAATATGTGGAAGATTTGATTCCGTGTATCGGTATTATGAGTCTTGAGATGTGCCGTTGTAAATACTCGCTTTCGCGAGAACTTTCATCGAAGAAAACTCGAAGAAGGAAGTTTGAAAAGCTCCCACACTCGGCAGAAAAGAATGTGGATGTACTTTCCGCGCGATCACCTCGATTTGAATGATACATTGGAATGTTTTCGATGATTTACATGATTGCTTGAGATGCCCGATGGCCGAGGAAACGAGGTTAGGTATTCATCCTGATGATGCTTTCATCGAAATCGATGCCCAACGATCGTATTTTCGCACTTCGTTAATATATGCTCTTTAAAAATTGTTATACTATCGAGAAGATGCGTGAATTTTGATTTTTAGTCAATAATAAAAGTAGTACGAAAGCAATAATGTTTCACGAATGCTACAATTAGGAGAAACAGCTGATTGGTTCTGTGTACGACAGTATTGACTATTCGAATTGAAGGGCCCCGGTGTTGACTTTAATTATTTATAAAAATGCTGAAATGCATGGACGTAGCTAGGACTTTCCTGTGAACTGGACCAGGTTCTTTAATTTTAGTAAATAGTCATTCCATATTAAATATGATGCTTTGGAAATTATAAAGTTTGAGGACTCGGAAATAATAAAAATCCTCTTTTATCAGTGGGTGAAATTTGTATTTTATTCAAAAATTCCTTTTAAATAGTATATCCAATTAACATGAGAAAGTGTAGGATCAGTGCAGTACACCATCAATTTTCCCGTAACTGGATATTTTTCTTCCGATAAAGTATCTCCATCCGCATTTTGACCCTCTTCTTCTTGGACGTGTATTTTAACGATAATATTCTTTAAAAGAATTAATATATTAATTCTTGTAACATATATAGTAATTACAAAACATTACCTCTTTGGATTGCAATGTTGTCGATGGAGGTTCTATTTTAAAAACTTCAGGTAAATCGACGAGAAACTCGAACGTTTTTGCTTCTTTGAAAACATTTTTAAATAGTATTGATACAGGGAAGTTTCGTCTAATTACATAGGGACCCATAGGTTTCGGTAAGGAACAAGTACCAACTAGAGGAAACCTTTAAAATAAATTAATTTATGTCTTCCATATGTTATTATCCTTTTTACGTTGCAAATTCTCTTAAATATTGAAGATAATCATAATTTCTACTTACACATATTCTCCAGCAGTTTTCGACGATGCCGTTAACGTGGTGACCACATTTTCCAAGTCACTCGGTTCAAAAATCACTTCAAGTGTTTTATTATTTAATTGTGGAACAATAACACTTTTCTGAGAGGTGAAACAATCGTTATCCACCTGTAACGTAAAAACTGTTTGCAAACTTTGTCTTTTGCTATATTGTAATTTTATTCTAGTGCAAATTTTGCTGTACTTTAATGGAGAACTCGGCAGATTCTCTAGTATAATTGTTAACACGAAGTAGGAATACAGACGAGCTTCCCAAAGTTGCATTCACACGTGTAACTTTTTCCGGGGGTGGTGGTAAAGCTTTTAATCGTAATTCGTATGGAAATTGTCCTAATTCTGGGCAGTTAATATTAATCATCACGATAGTTTCTTCAGATGGTAACATCGGATTGTATTGAACATAAATAAACTCCTGCAAATTTTTAAGAATATTGTTTAAAAACTTCCTTTGAACCGAATCTTTAATTAGAGCTATTCTTTAAATATCGAAAGAACAAATGGCTCACGCGTGATAATGGAGCAACAACTTTTGGCAAATCGCGAATAGTGACGAAAGGATGATTCCAATTTGCCGTGTATTCGATCACTTTATTTTTCAAAGGATTTTCCACCTCCAATTCGTGACACACCTGAGTTCTCGTCGAGGTAATTAATTTGATCGATTTGATCACTTCCGGTTCTGTGATCTCGTAGTTTACGTTATAAAATTGATACTCGTTATCGTCGTTGATGAATGACACCTGCGTTGATCAAACAAAATCAATGTTATCAAAAGTTTCAACAAAAATACGTAGCATAATTACTTTGAAATTAAATGTCGATTTCTCGTAGCAATAAAAAACAGCGCGATAATCTCGTTGACCATTCGATGGTACATCGATTTTGTTATTACCCTGGAACTCGAACAGGGGTGTCTGCCGACAAAGAACAAATTTAAAGATCTAAACTCGAACTATAAGTTATATGTAGATCAAACCTCCGATTGTTCTTCAGCATTTAATAATTCAATTTTGCATAAGAATCGTTGTTGTCTGTCGAGCCAGTTGTGAACAGTGAACGACTCCGTGTACTTCGTTTTCGCAGGGAACTGACGATTAATTACAGCTACAGCTTCCGGTGGAAGACTTCTTCCCCGAAGAGAATACAACAATGGCGAATTTTCTTCTGGCAGTTTCAATAATAACGTACCCTATGCAACAAATAAATTTGTGAACAATCAACCATGCTGTAACTGATAACAACTGTTTACTGTGTGCGGGTTGTCCTCAGTGTTCATAACAAGGGGTGCATATGTAACGGTACAGGAACCGAATCCTTTAGCAGGGACGTGCAGGACATCTTCAGCGAAGAAGTAATCTCCAGTTATTTCAGGATTCACCGTCCATGGTAAATGGGTATCGTTCATGACAACAAACGATTGCGTGTGTTTTTTGCGTACCAGAGACTCGAAGAACATAGTTTCTGTTGGTTCTGGAAGCTTACAACATCCTCCAGTGAGTTTCATCTTCAAGCAACCATGTTTTTCTAGTTCGACTGTTGCCTGAAACATAACATTTGTATTGTAGTATAAGGAGTATAGGGATTTGAATAATATCCCCATAATCTATGAATTTAAAATCTCCATTAAAATATTTTAAAGTAACTCACTTCACCCTCGATTAAACTGCTCTGTTCACGAGGTTGGAAATTGATGATGAAAGTAATATCCATACCAGGAGAACAATAACCGGTCAAAGGAGTGATTGCAAACGCTGTCGGTAACTTCGACATGTTCCACTTGAACCTACATCAATTCTCTACTGTACATAGTCTTAACTAATTCGTCCATAATCGTCAAGCACTTCAATCATTCGAATTATCATTCACTCACAAATCACAACATCGTGAACCAACCTGGAACCCACATCTCCAGTGTTCATTAAAATCACCCTAGCCTCGCTGGTGTAGCCCTGAACAATCGTGCCAAAAGAGACCCGAGCCCTGTTCAGCTGAAACTCAGCTCCAACGCAACTTCCCTGAACAACGAACAACGGTAGGATCGTTGAGGAGGTCTGAAGGGCAACTTTACACAGAAATGGTTTCATTCTGCACGTAGATTTGAAAGTGACCAACACGTTGGTCCTCTTGTTGGGTCTTAACACCATGTTCGTTGACGGTTCAACCCGCAATACCTCCGAAAGTCTCGGTTCTTTAGTCTGGAGCACCATATCTTGGGTCCAGGAACGTTTCGTTTCCATGATGGACGCTCGTTCCAAGTCGCTTTGTGGCACATCCAAGTTTCGCGTTTTTAAACATCGGAAACGTTCACGATGCTCTTCGTAGTTGCTGAGATTCTTCATCAAGTCGAATCTTACTTCCACGGGTGCCAGTCCTTCGTTTATCACTGGAACTCGCCTGGTGACTGTTTTGGAGATGGGTATGCTGCCCAGATCGACGCACTTGTCGCGGGGATTCACTAGATGGATCTGGAAGCGGTGTAGGGTCATTTCTGTTAGAAACTTTTTACGTGTTAAATTGTCTTGAAATACCAAGATTTGAAAATTGCGTCTTTTAAGATTTTAAAGATTCAAAATGTCAAAGTTCAGTGTCTCCTAGATTAGCACAGTTTCTAAAATAGCAAGTCTCCAAAATCCAAAGTCTGAAACCTCAACTCCCAATTGTTCACATTCATCAACCGAGAGCAACAAAACTGCCAGTACCATAAATATCGTTTCCGAAACTCTCTGCAAAATATGCAAGCAAACAAATATTCCACATTTCGGACCAGCGGTCACTGTCAGTTTTGATTGATATATTGCAAGTATATATCGGAACTAGGTTGAGCACACATAAATCGATACACTTTTGTGGATAGCAATTGCGATTCGGTTGCGAATGACGCATGGAAAATTTATTTTGTCCAAGTTAGTTCCAGCTTTCTCTCGGTGAAGTTTCGATTCGAGAACAGCGTCTCACGGCTTCTCGAAAGTTTTAACGAGTCGATGCTCTTTTATCTGGAAGATAACTCACTTTGTAAGTGATTCCCTCGCCCGAAATCGTTATTTTCTTCTCGTTCGTCGAGTTGATCGTGAACAGCAAGCACTCCCTGTATTTGGTTTCTTTCAAAGGTTTAAAAGTGATCGGTATACTAATCGTCGAGTTTGCTGCCAGGGCTTCGGAAATGGAGCTTAGATCGACGTACAGGTGCGGCTGTTCCTCGAATTTACATTCGATTCTGTAAAGTTACGAAGATGGCAAAATTGTTAAGAATTTTGAACGAAGAACTTACATGAACGCCACGTTCTCAGAATTCTTCACAAGTAGCTCCTTGTTATAAGACATTGCGTTCTTGTCCTGAACGTAACAAGGCCCGAAATCGTAGGAATTGAAGCTGAATTCGATGGCAGGCTTCTTCGAGCAAGCTCTCACCAAGAATCGATAAGTCGGGCCATTTGAAATCTAAAGGAAATTAAAAGGCTCTCTAAGTACCACGAAAGTTACTTTCTTCGTTAAACAGAACGATCAGAATAAAGTTTCCCTAAGTCAAACTACTTTGCGCAGAAGTTAAATTATTTTTCGAGTTATATACTCGATGATAGAGTAAATATTTGTGCAACTTTTTTAATTTCTTGTTGATTGAAATATAACGTTCTATGATCTTCCGAAACATCTTTAAAATGGTAATGTACCTTACAAAATGTTACTAATGCTAGATGGGGATGAAGACAAAAATGTTTCGTGCGATTTGTACATAATTTCTGAATGTACCTTTAAAACGATGCAATGATCTTTAATAGTGGTTTTCCGGAATGTCGTTAACGTCAGACAACAGGTCGATTGAGATTCACTGACCACGTGTCCCTGTTTTTGTGGCATCGTGATGCTGTAAGCGTTTCTGGATGCAATTTCTGGCGTAATACCAAGGTTCCAAGTATAATAAAACGCCACCTTGCCAGAATTTTTCACTTCGAACTTGACGGTGGTCGGAAACTCGAGCATCAGCTTCGAATCAAAATAAGGGGTAGGTTACAAAGCGGTTGCAACAAATCAATCATTTTCTACTAAAAATATCAATCAAAAACTAATGTAGTCATCCTTATTAAACCTTAAACTCTGCACTTATATCGCTACATTTAGAGATACTTTTCTCTCACGAATTCGTATTGGATTTCAAATCGATCATTGCTATAATTGGCAATCATTCTGTGTCAAAAGTATCGTCAAAACGTTTACGTAGTCGTTTTCAGCAAGATTTAAGCTATAAATTGCCGTATCGCGAGTGATATTTTATGTTGCTTTTATGTCATGAATTTCTATTGTACTATATACGACGCGAAATTGATCATTGTTTGATATAATTGGCCTGCAGTTATTTTGTATCCAGAATATCGATGAATCATTTACGTGGCCATTTTGAACGAGCTTCAGGCTTTAAATTGGTATATCGCAAGTGCAGTTTAACGATACTTTCGTGTCACGAATTTCTATCAGACTTTACACGTTCCGAAATTGATCATTATTCGCTATAATTACCGTTCGGCCATTTTGGCTCGAAAACGTTTACGTAGCGAGTCTCGCGCTATAAACGTTACTTTACAACTCTATTGTACGGCGAAACGGTGTCAGCGAAATAAAAAAGATAATTTCGTTTAATTTCGAACGAGAAGTACGGGAACGAAATGTAAGCAATAAGGTAATTCGTCTAGAGCGTTTAAGCAATGAAAGAGATTCGTTCACCCTGCCTAGGTCGATGACATTATCTCTATCTCCAAAAGCCTGCACGATTTCGCGTCTGTCCGCGCAGTACGAAACCGAAGACACGATGTCGTAAACGATGGCGGTGACGAAAACTGCGAGGGGCCTTTTCATCAGTTTTACGGCGCACTGAATGGAAAAGTAGAATTCACCGACCCGAGTTGGATGGTACTCGACCCTGTGGACGAATTAAAATGTTCACTGAACCGTTCCTTGAACGTGGTTTCTTCGGCAACGAATTTCAGACTGGAAGAATTATTAATTTTACCGGCATAGCTCACACGAATGTTTGTTTAATTTGCTTAATTAAGGAAATGGAAAATGCCAGGAGAAGTACGGAACGTGGGGTAGAATCTAGTCTCAAACTGCAATTTCGATAATTACCACAATAACTGTTCATTCTTTGGAATTAGAACTCCAGTCATTGGAGTCACGCTGAGCTTCTGAAATTTTCCCTCGGAATATAAAGATTCTTCCAAGATCGCAAATGGTATGTCGAAGTTTTCGTTGTTTAACAATCTGATGGAGTCTCGAACGTTGTAACCTAGATAATGGAAAGTATAAATGACACGGAAGAAAGCAGCACGATGAGAAAGAAGTTATCAAATTCCCAATTCTTAAATTGCCAAATTCTCACATCCCTAAATTCTGGATTCCCCAAATCACCAACTGAATCCCAAATCCTAAAATTTTCATTTACCCAAATTTCTAAAAGAAAAAGAAGACGAAGATGTGGAAGACAGGTTCGCGGTAATAATAGTAGAAACTGAACCTAGGACTGTTGGCTTCAGTTTCACGTGAACCGTGAGGCAGTGCACCGACGGTTCGGTTACGACCCCGACGACTAGAAAAAGGCACTCCAGATTGTATCTCTCGATGGAGAAGAGCCAGAAGGATTCGAAGACGCCGACGTCCTCTGCCAGAAACGTGAAAGCCAGGTCGGTTCGTTTACCGCGTTCGGCGACTCCTTCGATTACTGTGCAATGAAAATTCGATATCTCGTCTACGCTACTTCGTGTTCGATCCTTCCAACAGAAACGATAATCGTCCGTCGTTGGATTGATCAGATGGAATTTTCTGAAATTATTTAATTACTTTTAGTAAACCTACATCTTTCATTTAGAAACCTTTTCTGTCCAATGCAGAAATCAAGGAGCCAAGAGAACAAGATTTATTACACGCTTCAATCGAGAGTAATTAAGAAGTCGATTAGAATCAACAACGTTTAGATTGCAACCAGTTACGCTTACTTGACATGAGTCCCACCGATGCCGACCACTTTAAATTCGATTACCCTGACACTCTGCCACAAAGTCGGATCCTCTATCTCGTATCCCACAGGACCTGGTCGCTTTGGATCCCGTCTACCACTGGTTATATAGTCACTCTCTTGCACGTCGAAATGACAATAGGGTAACAAACTTCTTCCCACAACCGGAATAGTTAGGTTCGGTACATTTGGACTCAAATTTTCTATCCTGTTAAATACAATTTTTATTTTTATATTCTCCCCTCTTCGTTTACTTTTCCTCTGCATAAACATTTATTTAGTTGAACTAGAATTTCATTACAGTCTATTTACCTTATAACATTTTTACTTAAAATTACTTAATACTATTTTGTTGTTAAAATTTTACGTACCTGCATATGAGATATGCTTTATAATAAAACACATCCATTGGTGAGAACGAGAGGGTGCATTGTACGGACTGTTGAGGCGGTATATCTCCGGTTTCAGGGTTAATAGAAAATGGAAGGTCATCTTCTAACCAACTGTCCGCGCTTCTTCCGGATAAACCGGCTGTGCTGCTGAAAAGATCCGATTTTCTCCCGCTGCTCTTAATCGAGACTGATTTTGCATCGACATTACCTACAATCATCAAATTTTATACAACCAAATTCTAAAGTCTTTCTAAAATAAACAGTAGTATAGTTAGCTTAGATTTACCAGATTGAAGCGGCGTGCACGGCAGAGAAAACAATTTCACGCCTCCTGTACCGTTTGTCTTGTATTTAGCGAATTTCCCGCCAGGAAATTCACTGATCACGGAATAAATTTTTTTGGACGATTTAGTATTCGATTGGGTATCAGCTGCACCCGCGGTACTTGGTCTGGGATTCGAGCTGCCTCCTTGCTCCCTCTTTGGATATTGCTCGTCCATGCTTATTTTCCAAGCGTACGCCGTATTTACAGTTCCTGGATTCGTTAATGTAAACGTGTATTCCCTGGTCTGCAATCAAACTCGTTTTATTCATCGCGTAATTAACTGCAAACACTTCGTTTACTTCGTATTAACTTAAATTCACAAATGCATTGGTATCAAAGGTCAATCAATATTCTGCCTACACTTTGCTTTCATCTTCGGTATATTAATTTAATTTACCTGAAACATGAGTGTATCCTTGAAACGAATATCTTTAACAGGACATTCATATTCGGAGAATGCAACAGTGACATTCAGCAACAGATGAATGTTGCTACTGGTTCCAGGTACGATTTCATGTTGTGGTTCTTCGGTTGGTTGCACTATCTTTTTGGCCATTAGTTCTATTTCGTTCAGGAGCTGATCCACATCTGGATGTATCTTCTCCCATTTGACTTCGGTCTGTCTATCGTCCCAGGTTTGATCGTTTTTTTCTTGTAGAAGCACTATTTGCACCAAGCTGCACTCGATACGAGTCTGCGATCATGGTTCATAATTTTAAATTAGTCCAATTACATTTCCATCTACACCTTTAATACGTATTTTATTTATGTAACCCAGTGAAGCTACATGATGTATCTTTCCAATTAACTTGAAATATAATTGATAATAAACGAACAAAACTCGTGTACCATAGAAGCAATAATTTGATATAGCACCTCGCCGAAAGGATACACGAATATAAATTACATAAATTGCGGTTCGCGAAGCTTGCAGGTATTACACGAAATGGAAGAATGGAAAATTGATTTTTCTTTTTAAGCCACGGTAACATCGCCCTTTATTGCAGGAACGTACGTTCGTGTGATTTGTAGGTTCCGGTGCCAGGAAAGTAGCAACGATTTCCTTGCACGTTTGATACTTGACGTGTCCAATTGATGGCATGAACACCACGTGAGGATGCACGCTCCATTGGAAACGGAACCATTGATCCGTGGATTTATTGACAATCTTGAAAGTTTTCTTGTACATTTTGCTGACGAAACAGAGACCGTAGTCGAGGTTGTAGGTCAGTGACACTGCTAGGTTCGAGCTGGTCGATGCTACGACACATAATTTTCATTAATTTGAAACTAAATATAAAATAACGGAGGGAGTTAATTATTTACCTGAAACCAAGGTATTTTGTTTCGACGACAACCTTCGCAATCTGCTGGACTCTCGACTTTTCTTTTTACGTATATTATCATCGAGCTCCAGACCATCCAGAACTATCGGTTCCAAGTACGATTCACCCTCCAAATTTATCACCAGATTTTCATAAGGATTATTGACTATGTGCAAACGGAGTTTCGCAGTATATTTTTCAATTTTACTCGGAGAAAATGTTACTGTAAAACGAGCCACGTTTCCGGGCATCAAAAGAATCACGGTGCATTGGTTATGGGGTTCTACAAACAAATTATTCCTGAAAATTTATCATTCAGTGCTACAAATGTTATAAAATTACCGTTGCAATCTTTGTCCCAAATTTGCAAGAAGTTTCTGGTATCGGAGCACGCAGAGAAGGCGTACACGTTGTTTGGATCTTCATCGATCTCCAAAATAACTTTCGCCTTAATTAACCCAATATTTTCCAGGCTAAAGTGTCTGCAATTAGCTTCATTAATCAGAGTACGAGGAAAGTTTAAAGCGGCTGTTTCCCGTTTCTCGTGTGCCGGTTCCACGATTGCCACTTCCGGTACGCAGGATTCTCCTACTAGCTTGATGAACAGCTTCTCTTCCCCCAGATGAATAGGCAGCGCTACGATCACTTGTAAACTTCCTTGAAACGTCTGCAAACATTTCCCCACGGAGTTTAATTAATCGTTACTAACACTTCTAAACCTCCGCCATTTTTTATATCACATCGCGTACATTATTGGCTTTTATTAAATTAATCCTGTGCCGTATATCAGCCACACTCCTCAAATTTTTTAATCTTCACATTTTCAGTACATTATTAAATATAATTATACGAAGCGTTTTATTCCATACAAAAATACTTTACATAGCACCAGTCTGATGCAGAATCATACGACAATGGGTTAATATTCGTTTAAGATCTACTATCTATTTGAAAGGGTTAAACAACGAAATATGTGCTACTATTTATTTACGTCAATGGTGGCAGGTGTGAACGAAACGGTAAAAGTTTTGTGACTCATCGGAGCGATCCTCTCGTTTCGTGGATCCACCAGGAAAGTGTCTGCCTTCGCCGTTTCCGGTATCAAGGATTGTGGTAGGAAAAGCACATCCACGTTAGCGGATACTGTTCCTAGATTGTAGAGTCTGAAACACGTGCTGTGTGTGCTCAGCACCCTGACGTGCCGGAAGTAGAGGGTCGTTTCTTGTCGCGCGAACACCGTATGTGGCCCAATCTACACAGACGATCGATCTTAATGACCGTTTAGAAACTTTTTGGAAAGTGTAACACGCTAAAGTTTACCCCACATTTTTCTAATTTACAATTTTCTTTTCAAATACTTATGCTTCACTCTTTGTAACTTCTAATGGTCTTTACGACACGATAGATAAAAATCGAATAAGTATATTTGTAAAGACCTCTTTGGGACATTCAAAGTCCTGAATCCGATCCACCACGTGATTTTCCTGGAACATGGAGTCGAAATCGTGGAAGTCGATGTGTGGAACAGCCGACTTTACAGACAACGCGATCGTTTTTCCATTCCTGTCTTCAGGAACGCTATCGTTGACCAAAATGCAGATGTGTTCTTCCTGAGAGCCTACGAATTCAGGGTAACAATTGATGGCAATGGTGTCCGTTTCACCAGGATTAACGTAACCATCGGTTTTCGTGATGGTCATTGGTCCCACTATTAGCTGTTCCGGTTCCAAATTTGCTGACCTATCAGTAAGATATTTTACGTTTTTCTACAACAAAGAGCTCTTTCGTTCTGGATATGTTATCCAAGGTATTACTTGACATCTGCATTATCGCTTCTGGGAGATCTTTTCTTCCTCTTCGACAATTTTCCACTTAGGCTGCGCTCGATTTTATCTTTTACCGATTGACTCATGTAGAGTACGGACGGATGCTTCAATGGATTGAATATCGTATAGTGAAGCTGATATTTTCCGGTGTTCTCGATGTCGAGGTACATGGTTTTCTCCGTGCATATGGCTAGCGTGCCAAAATCGACCGTGGGGTAGGGCGAAACACGAAATCTGTGAAATTTTTAAATAAATGATAAAGTAAGGTCTGTAGGTAACTGTACAAAACAAGCCACCATTTTTTATTACTATTCTTGCAAACGACTTCTAAAACATAATAGTCCTCGAATTGCTATATAATAGAAAGTCAACTCAAAGCGAAAACTCATCCACGAGATGAAAGATGTGTCGTAATACCTGGTGTAATATGCAGTAAGCGAAACCGTGAGAGGTATTTCAGCGATTATGGCGGTCTCTTTCTGCGTATCCACCAAATGACACTTTAATATTGGAGCATTTTTCAGAGACAGCTCTCTCTTTGGAACAAAAGTTACCTATAAAAGCACCATTTTTATTTTTATCATGCTTCCTATTAAATTTTAACGATCCTAAAATTATAAACCTCTACGACATCCTCCTTTCTCGGTGGTACAGAGCCACTGACAGGTTCAACCTCGAGATCCTTCTTCAAGTTTTTCGATAAATTTAATCCTTCTAGTTTATCGTTATCCTCCAGCGTGATCCTGTAATAATCAGTTATTTCATTCTTTGAAGTCGGAGGAAAAGTTCATTGGTTCTTACACGTATTTCACCTCGTAGTTGCCACGATTTTTTATGGTGAACGATTTGCTCGCGGGGTAACCCACTTTTATACTTTTTAAATCGATAGGATTCGCGTAATTGATATCGACCTCGACATCGTAAGTTTCACCGGTCACAAAAATAATTTCCGTGAAAATTGGTTCCTTGTCGTCTTTCAACAAAAACGCTTCGAACGTCATCGCCTTTTTTTCTATCACACCAACCTATAAATTATATTATTTATTTGACTTGTACGTGAGAAATTTATTTTATTAATTTGTAGTTGGATTTGATGAATTCGACCTGGGTACCGCGGTAACAGAATTCGATTTTCTGTTCAGCATGGGGTTCGACCGTTCCTAGGGATGGCGCGAAAGTTATCTGGGGTTCATGGGGTTCTTCAGCTTTTAAGGACCAGAAAATCGGAATCGGCGACTTGTTTCTAATCACTATGGTTTTATATTCCATTCGATAGAGGAGCGTGCGGTCAAACGATAATTGCTTCTCCGACAATTCGATGTCCAACTTTGCTCCTTCGTGTTGCAACTATAATTTTTTCAGATATATAAAATAGGATTTCTATTCAATTAGACAATGGCTGTTACATAAAATATCTTGTTAAATTATTAACACACATTTAAGGGTGCGAAGAAATTACCTCGATAACTTCGACTTTGGGGTTATTCTTCACGCACAAAAACAGTTTTTCCGAAATGATTCCAAGCTTCGT
This sequence comes from Megachile willughbiella, assembly GCA_945859595.2. Classification (NCBI taxonomy): domain Eukaryota; kingdom Metazoa; phylum Arthropoda; class Insecta; order Hymenoptera; family Megachilidae; genus Megachile; species Megachile willughbiella. The sequence continues at coordinate 11,564,088 of OX243807.1, forward strand.
TGCAATCGTGGATAACAGCATAGTTTCGCAGTTGCCAGGCTGCATAAATTTCGTGTCTCGTTAGAACGTAAAACGCTTCCGTTTAAACGGATAATTAAATGCAAGTTACTGATAACACACAGTGATAAGAAGCTCCTCTGGTTGAACGAAGAAACATTCAGGATTGTTCTTAGCCAGGAAGAAATGAACTTCTACATCCACCTTGGAGATGTTACAGAACTTTAGCTCAACTTCCCGATGGTGAGGTCTGTTCGCAAATAAGGTGTAATTGGATGTGGATTATCTTAGCGTTCAACTTGGACAGTGTTAGTCCTGGAAAATAGCTTTCCAGTTTTAATGTCGATGGTAATACAGACGATTCTTTTATAAAAGTTTCGAAGTAGCAAATTCAAAAATTTCATTGATTTTCGATATTCGTAAAGATTTAAAATTGCTGAGGTTTCTTTATAGAAGTTTACAAAATGCAGAGTTCGATCGATACGAGTTTGGTTTTTTAATGGAAGATTCTTTAATATTTTACATCAGATTCGTATAGAAAATGGCTTCTTTAAATTTTCATATTGACGAAGATCAAAGATACTTTTATCGTAGCTTGGTAATAGATAATGGAAATTTGTTTAAATTGTAGAATTGCAGTTTCGAAATGGGGATGTCTGTAATTTTACGTAGAAGGTATTAGGAACAAACCTTTTATCTTTTCGGAGAACCAGCATCGTTCCAAAATCAAAAATCCCGCTATCCAAGAAATAAGTGGGGCTATATATTGCATTCAACTTGCTATTTGCAGTCTGTAATATATTCAAATTATTTTCTGCATTATTAATATCGAACACGGATATTTATTCATAACTTCTGAATCTACCTCGTTTCAAAAGCAATCTCGATAACAAAAATTATTTTCTTCTATCCACCTCAAATTTTACTCACAGCCCAAACTTCGTAAAATAGTCATACCTCTTTTCTAACCCACATGTTTAATTTCACTCTTAATACAATTAAATATACTCCTTGTAAAATATTACAAAACAGTATTAAATTTTATCTAGAACTATGATGATTAAAATTTTGTAATACCTTCGTGAAAATAGTCTCAGGACTCATATCCAGATTCGGCATGTCAGCAACACCGGTGACATTCACTTGGTAAGTGATATTACTTCCATCGAGGATAGTGAACACGTAGGTTTGTTCATGGAGTCCTGTTACTTCCGGTTGGAAGCGAATCTTGAACCTGTGGCTCTCTTTTGGGAACAAGATCCAACGTGGTTTCAAGGGTTCTTCTAAAATCGTCTCCGAAATGGAGACATTATTGGTGTCCTTGCTGTCGATCGAGGACGCGATCAAAGAACGCTCCTCGGCTTTGCTCGATCTTTGCTCTTCCGCTTTCTTCCTCCTTTGTTCACGGCTTGCACGATTTCTTCGATTTTCCGACCGATTTTCTTGCACGCTTAGCTCGCTCGTTTGCATCGATTCGATGAACGCTTGAGTTTCTACTAACTTCATGGAAACCAATTGATAGCTGCCTAAATTAATTCATTGAAAAGAAATAATCTCTCGTATTTTCAATTCACCAACGTTTTCGAGCTTATAATTTTTTAACATATGTAGAAATAAAACGTACTATCACGTGTAAAACCATTTCGTCTGTCAATATTTCTGCTCTTCAAAATGGAGTAAAGTTTAGGTTCGAGATCTGGTTTAGGTGCAACTTCGATTGCTACAAAAGAAAAGTTAATCAATGAGGAATAAATCGAAACAGTTTATTTTACTTACGGAGAGCAGACTTTGCCAAATTATTTTCACTCATTTGCACAATCACCATGTCGTATATATTCTCTTGCCAAGGATCACTGGACCTTACGTACCATATATGAAAATTATTCACTGGTACCTGCTTCAAAATGTATCATTTTATTTGCTGCGACTAAAAAATTGATTTAAAATAATTGCCTCTCTAGCAGTGTCTAGTGCTCCTATGTCTCTGGATTTTGCGCTCCTGGGTACTCTACTTTTTGCAGTGGAAGGTGCTTCTTGCAACTAAAATTATTAATTATTGGTACAATTAAAGAATTGTAACTATAACAAATACAAGTGTATAATATAAGAAATACGTTTACCAAGATCTGTTTAACAGGATCCCAATTGTAAATAATATTTCTGATGGCCAATAATTCTGAATGGTATTGATCCATGGCTAGCATGATCTCCCTAATTTCCTTCGGAACAATTTCTTTCGCTACAACAGAACGTGTTAACAAATTAACTACTAATCGAAAATTTCATTAGTAAACATTCTCATTCTTAACAATTATAAATATTGAAATTGAAGAGTTTGTATCAGATAAAAGAGCGGAATAAATTGTTGAAAAATGGAGATTTCTTCGGTAAGAAATTACTAGCATCCAATTTCATCTGCACCGGATTTAATCGCGAATAAACTCGCTTGTCTCGTTCGCCACCTCAGTTTCATCGCGTCAATTCTTCGCGAACGAATCTTACCTCGTCTCGAGGTATCTCTGCTTCTCGTTGCTTTGCTGCCGGCTGTCTCCCGTTTGCTCGAACCTTTCGAACTCGTGAACTTTTTACTGCTCGTCATCTTGCTTTTTCTCGACCTCGTGCTTCCTTTTACTTTCGACGTCGTTGAGCTTGCACGAACCTCCTGTTAAACGACTCTCTACAATTTTCAACTTCTACATCAAAGACAATGGCTAATTAAAAAATTTATGAACGACTTCCGAACGAATTAGCTGCCTTATGTGGATTTAACGCGATGTCTTGACAATTTCATCGACAGTTTATATGGAGATTTTTATGATTCGTACAGAATTGTTCAAATTCTAAAAATTGTGATGTTTCTGCTTTTGTTCTTTCATTGTAATAGGATTTGAATAGTTTTGAAACAGAATATAAAGAGAATTTAATTGTCCATTTCAGAGATATGACTGTAATAAGATATGTTAAGGGGTTATAAAGGGAATAATGAATCAGACCTTCCTTTTACGTTCTGCCATTCGCTCGAGATATCGAGCTCGTCTCCTCGATGCTTCTTCCCTTTTGACAGGCAAAATTGCATCTACATACAGCTTCTTATCTTCTTCTGGAAGCAAATCGTATTCGGACAACGACATTTTGTCTATGTCCTGAATTTTCTTGCTGATATCGACCGTCTTCTTCTCTATAAATATTGAATATTTGTGAGATTTCCCAAATTCGAAGAGGAATTAATCGTACCTCGTTCCCGTCGAATTTCCTCCACTTTGCGATTGTAATTATCCATCGAATTAAGGAAAGTAACGAGCAAGAGGTACTCCACGTGTCCAACGATTCGTAATAAATGGAGCAGGAGGTCTACGATGTTATTGCGTAGAAAATTGCTCTCCAAACTCTGTAGAACGAATCCCCCTTTGAAATCCTCCATGGATAATCTGCATATTATTAATTCTATCAATGGAACTCCAAAAATTTTCATAAAATTTTCTTGCTCATTTGCAAAAATTTGTAAAATTTAATATACCGTTCTTGGAGAGCTTCGACGATCAGTTCCGGTGAAATTCCAAGAAACGAAGCATCCTGTTTTCCGATCGGACTCGTTATTTTGGGATCAAGTATCTTTTCCAGCAACAAGATCGCCTGAATCTTGTATTCGTATCGACTCAAAGGGTCCAGCAGTTCCAGCCCCTCGATTCCAGCTATTTTATCGAATTCTTTCGAATGATCAGGCTCCGCATGCAGTTTCAAGTAGACTTCTTGCACGTTTGAAGCCTCGGTTGTGACGGATCTACCCGATTTTGCCTTCTTCGGACTTTTTGCGGAACCCTCTTTACTCTCTGGACTTCGCGGAGATCTTTTCGTAGCTGCTTTTCGTTGCGTTCCTTCTTTAGGTGATTTTGATTCGAGGGTGCCTTCCAAATCATCCTTGTCCTCAGGATTTCTACATATTGCAATTTTGTCTCAGGATTTGTAATTAATTGCAACATTTCAAGATTTCATGTTTCAAGAAAGATTCATGAGATGTTATAAATCTTACTCAGGAATAAGTTTAATTACTGATCTACTTAATTTGATGAATGTCAATACTTGATTAATCAATTGCTAATTAAATTGGACAAAATATTGTATAAATGAAAGAAAATTTACTGTTGCTTTTCGAAAGCCTCCAAATAATTGTCATATGCATCGTCGATGATTTGTCGCAATCGTATCGAACATGAGCTCCTGCCAAGTGCCATAACTTCTACGATTGCATTGTCGATATTAAGCACAGGTATTTGCAACGCTCTTGCACTCTTGCAAGCGGTTTCTTGGTACTCTGAATCAAGTATGAATTTCAGTGTTGTGCTGTAAATTTATGGAGAAAGAAAGAAAGAGATACCGGTAAAAGGAGCTCCGTGAAAAATAATGCAAGCTTTTTTCACCGGTTCCAGAGGATCAAGATCGTTCGATGGACGATTCTGTTCCACATCCTTGAACAGATCTTTCACAGGATCTCTTAACTTGTTGAAAATGTCTGGATTTTGATGTAGAGTGTCTATATAGCCTTAAAATAAAAGATACAATGTTATTGATATTCGATAATAAAAGAGGCTCCAACAAGCTTTCATATTTTAACTTTGATTCGATAGAAATTTTCAAATGGTTGCAAAGAAAAAATTATTTAATTAACTAAATAATTTAACTAGGTGAATCCACAGCTTCATAAATTTTATACAAAGTTTTAAAAAATTACAGAAAAGCAGTCGTTGAATTTCTTCAGGATCGCTCGTTGGCAAAGTAACAGATTCAACCACAGTTTCATCTAAAACCGAAAATGTTGGACAATCATTTCTATCGAAATCTATGCTGGAAGCATCACTGGACATTTCCGTTTTCCTTCCACGACGACTGGATCCACGAATGCTCGATTTTCTTGTCGTAGATCGTCGAGAAGATCTTTCGCTTCGTTTTCTTCTCCTCCTCGAAATGTTTAATCTCCTCATCCTCTCTTCTCTATCCACCTGCTTCTCCACACCTTTCGATATAGCAGTTTAAACAATTAAAGTCTAACAGATTTTATTAATTTTACGAGCTTACTTTCTTTTAAATCGTATTCTTCATCCAACGTTTCTTCAAATTCCTCCTCCATTATCGAACGAGCCATTTCGTTCACCAGTTCGTCGTAGAATTTGCTAAAAGTCGACGATATCGATTCGCCGGGTCTTCTTGGAGGTAAAAATATTTCCTTCGTTTGGTAATAATACAGTAATACCTTTATAATTCGGTTCTCTGTCTCGAAAGAACTGTAACACATGTTTTTCTTGAATTACACTTTAAAATTATTTAGTTGGTTGCATGTGTAACATATCTAATAAACATCTGTTAACGTACAAAACTAAAATGAACACTCACTCGTCTAAATGTTGCCAGAAAACTTCGACCGGATAATCGCAAGGGTTTTCAATCGTGAAAATTGCTTCTTGGATTCCAGTAAAAGGCACAGTCGGTAGGAATCGAACATCAGGTTCGATCACGTTCAAGTATTTCTCGATTCCTCGACCGACCAACGTTATGATCTCTGTTTCGAGACTGTACTGGACAATTATCTTCAATTTAGCCACCGCATAGTACTGTAAACAAGCATGCGACCAATCTTTATCGATATTTCTAACGATCGCAAAAGATTCTTACGGTTTTCACGGGTTTAAAGCTGATACGAATGACCTGTTCGTGACCGGGTGGACTATGATTAAGTTCGTGCTGCACGTAAAACGGGCATACTTCTTGTTTCTTGCGAGATCCTGATAATCTCGCCTCCCAATTGCAGTCGATCAATCCCCTGGGAAACAATTTTAACATACGAAACAATGTGTTACTCTTGGAATTTTTTATTTCATCCGAGTTGTTTTGGACGGGTCTGTTCGACACGATTCAATTCGACCCGTTTAAATGCACTAAATGGGAATAAGGGTGCATACGCTTATGGCAGAAGGCAAGAAATCGAGAATAAAAGGGAGATTACGCCAATGGTTCTCGCGACGCGGAGGAGTAAGCATTTTTTGCTGCCAGTAGAAAAACTACTCACGTCTACACACCGTCGAGTCAGCGAATTTTTTGTCGGCCTAGTACTCACGCATTTACAGGAATCTATATAGGTCACTCGGTCTTCATTCAGTTTCTCTAGTTTTCAATCGGGAGATCTTCGAGAGATCGGTTTCGAATTGAATCGATTTTACAGGAGTTCTTATCGAAAGTTTTTTATTCTAGCTTGGTATTTTTATGGTATCAAATTAAATTTTACTCGTTTTTAACTAGGATGCATAGGACCAGACATTCTCCGACGACGACGTCTTGGAAGTCCAAAAATTTTGTGTTCACCGTAAGGTAGGGGTAGGTTACTACTCCTTGTATCACTATGGGAATCTTGCATCCGTACACCACCTAATTAACGCGATGTTAATGACACTTCAATAATTATCACAATATGTTATGAATAATACACAATTTTGTAACGCAATGTTATCAACAAAGAGTAGTGTGATATAGAGTAGTGTATCACATACTCAGAATAGTCTACACACATCACATTGTCACAGATGTGATATTAATTTTTGAGTAGGTATGAATTATTATAGCACCTATGGGAATAGTAACAGGAGTTAATAACCTCGATGTAAATAGTGTGTTTCACTTGCGTGTTTCTTTCGGAGAATCTTTCTCGAGTCGGATGCCAAGTTACATGGAGAACAGCACAATCGTCTACCACTAATTTCGAGTGGTTCTTAAATTGCACTACAATGCCAGATTTCGCGAGCTCCTCCTTTCTTCTTGTCTCCTTCATTCTCATCTCCACGTCCCACGGGCCGTAATTAATTATCTTCGCGGAATAATGAGCGACACAGTCGACGATCACGTAATCCATATCTGACAGAAATCATTCAAAAATTATACCCACTATTAAACGCAAACTATTTCCAACCGAATTCATTCGAGCTTCATAAGTCCACGTACAAGCATTAAATAAAAAAAATACTAGGTGTCTTCGTAAATTATGTATCTACATTTTTTCTATATCAAACATAAAAATGAGAGGATGAATAACGACGATGTTCTTATCATTACAAGATAAATGATCGGGACATTTTGAACATCTGTAACTCTAAGATTAATCACGTTACACGATCAAAAGTTATGAATAATATATTTGAGTATGTATCATTTTATATACTATTGAATGATTTGTCTGTATTAAAAGTTATTTTATCGAGACACCCAGTATACATGGAGGATAATAAGACTCACCAATAATATATTCAGAGGAGAAAAACTGAGGGATTGGCTCGCGTTTACGAGTATTGGTGTGCTGCATTAAAATGTATGAATTTGCATCGACGAACTTTCTTGCCAAGTGTCTTTCCACCGCCATGTCGATATCCATGATGCCGGGAAACGTTTCTTCGTAAGAAATAATGCACCAATCCTCGACTGACAACATAATAAATACAATAACCAGTAGATACGATGGATCGTCTGCTTATTATTAATATTTATGGAAAATCATACATGCATTCCGCGAAACGATAAAACATTCGTTTACTATTTGATTGAATTTATTACGAATTTATTTCCATTCGTAATTTTAATGATATTTTTCTTCACTGAGTATTATTTGAAGTTTCAATTTCAGCCAGATTTTATTCAAAATATTCGAGGTATTTCAATTTATAGTTCAGTTTTAAGTACTCACCGGTCAGAGCTTCGATATCCTCTTTGGTTAAATCGTTCCTCTCCTCCGAACTTGTGCAATTCAGCTTCTGCGATTGAAGCTTTATGAAAATGATGGTGTTCAAATGTTTGAATACGTGATTACTTACGCGAATAAAGAATTTATCGGGTAGGGATTGAATGGCAGAATATTCCAATTCGATGGAATGATACTGGGGTAATTTCCCTTGTGGTATACATGGATAAACTTGGGGAAATCCACCATAGGCGGTCACTTTTATGGTCACTGGCATCAAATGATTAATCTGGAAATTGGACAAATTTCGAAGTCTCATGTAGTCTACAGCATTTATAAGATATTTTCGTGTTAACCATTAGAAATCGTAAATTGTATATTTATCAGAATATTGATGGAATCCTTCCTCTGCCATATAATAAATTACCAAAATGTTAATTCCTTCAAAACTTGTAATATCAAGTGACAAGTAACATTTATAGAATCTTTGTCAAGTGTCAAATTCCTTTGTCAATTTGTCAACCCACCCATTTGTTAACCGAATTACCTGATATTTCACCGAGTAAAAATAAATAAACGATCGATTTGTACCTCCAATTGAAATCGATGATGAATCGGGCCAAGAATGTTAGCGCGATGCTCCACACGAAATTCCACGAATAATTCAGGATCCACGTAACCCGTGTATGGTTCGACTTTTAGCGAATTTATATCGGGACTATCGATTTCTTCGTTGGAACACGGTATCGTGCTATTTATTTTGTACTGTAACGCTGTCGTGCCGAGATTCCGTAAGGTGAAGCGCTTACTAGTGCTTTCCAGGAACAGCTGCAGTATGTTTCATGATCAATTCTATCATACTTCAACATTTTTCTCTCATTACAGACACTCAGAATCGCCTTGTCAAATTGAAACGAATCAAAGCGATTTCAAATGAAAATCCGATATAATTTCTTTCGTACAAGCACATCAAAATGTATTGACTAATACCTTTACGTTTTCTGTATGTTAAAGTCATGATGTGAGTGTCTTTTCATATGTGAATATATAAATCAATCATTCAATCAATTAACCAATCAATCAACGAATCAATCAGTCAATGTCTAAATGAATCAATCAATAAATCGATAAATAAATCAATACATAAATCCATGACTAAATGTATAAGTAAATAAATTTATAAATGAGTCAAGAAATAAATAAAAGAGATACTTGTTGGCCAAAATCAATGACTTCATTGTCAATGGAGAACCGAGTGAGGTCCGCCCGAGCAGTTAGGCGAATTTCCTCGGTAGGTCCTCGAAGAATTTCGCAAACAGCTTTACCGCGTACTCGAAGACGTTGGAAACCGTGAAATCCCAGGTGAAGATGGTGCACGGAATACGGAGGCACGACTCCCTCCCTAGGCACGATTTTCACCACCTAGCAGCCATTTTATGAGTAGCACGTGAGCAACACATAAACGAGAATATCCTCTCGTTGGAGCAAAACTTTCAAAGTAATATCTAAAAAGCGAGATGCAATATCGCGGAAGAGAAAGGAATAAAAAAACGAACCGCTTCGAATCTTCATTCTGAATGTTGAAGAGAAATCCTGCAGATGTTTCTTCCGGCAGGGATGAAACTTTCGAAGTAATATGTATAACGCGGTGTGAAATATCTCCGGCGAAAAAGGGAAAAGGGACGTCGCAAATTTTGATTGGCATTGCAATTATTGTTTAAAGATGTGGGAATTTTTATGGGAATTTGATCGAAGATTTCGGAAATTTTTTAATTCGGAGATTTAAGAATTAAGAATTCTGTACAAAATTATGTAATGACTAACTTCGTCGATATAGTTGTACTTCCGAGGCTTGGTGCTCAAATTCTTCAGAACAACGAGATCCTCATCCTCCTCAAAATATTTCCCAACAATGGGCATCAAAAATTTTCTCATTTCATCCACAGCCACCATACAATCACTTGTTTCAGGAAGACTTGTATCCGGACCTTCTGGTTTCAATTTGTGTACCTCTGAAATGGGTGCTGTAACAAGGTTGACGTTTTAAATAATTTACAAGTTATTATTGTTATATAGAAATGTACAATTTGTTGGTGGTTGTATAGACTTCAATGGCCCGTCTCCGCTTCCATCTTGTCTGTCACTTATACAAATGTCTTCATTCTTCGCAGTTTCTATCGAATTCTCATTTTCTGTGTGAAAATTCTGTAGTTCTGTCTGCTGCGGTGAGCATCCTGGACACTCCTAAAAAGTTGTGGATTTAAATTTTTCTGTAAGCAATGTATATTATTTTAGAAGTAAAAATTTCTCTATCAAGGTTTACTTGATCACTATCCGCGTCCTTATCGATCTCGATAGAATCCTTAATCCACAAAAATTTGTACACGACCTCAACTGGGCCATTGTTGGTCAACGTCACCACTTTCTCCGCGCTGCAACCTAATTCACAATCGATAACAACATCCCTAGGTTCGATGATTAAATTCGGAAAATTCACGTAAGCCGTGCACGCGATTTTATCCTGCAAAAGGAGAAAAAGAATTTGGAGGTTTATATCGAGTCCCGAGCAAACAGGGAGATTCAATTTACTTGATTAGGATGTTCCATGTATTCCAACAGAAGTTGTCCAGTGTACGTTCGCGAGTACAAATCTTTGGGTGAATCATCCATGGAGAAAAATACGCAGATCTTCGTGGTGGCTTTATCGATTAAAACGATTCCCATGCTTTGCACGCGTTCTCTCATGGTGGTCAACAAATAAAACGGTGCTTTCACCGACAGCTGGACGTTCAGGTCCAATCTTGATTGATTGGTTACCAATAATTCATCTATTTCGATAAATGAAACCAAAACTATTCAACAACTCAATTTCAAGAATACAAGTGTTACAATACCTAAAATTTTGGAAGAAACGTAAAGATAACAGTATATGATTTTTTATTTAATTCAGTAATGTAGAATCGAATGATTTCATTAAAATTATTACTGTTTGAAGCACGAGACTTTAATTTTATTCATGATTAGGTTCAGATGTTTTCGAATCGTATGAAAGGGAGGAAATGTGGAAAAACTAGAGGAAGAAAACTCATCGAACCTTTCTGCTGTAATTTATCACCGTCAGGGCAGATGTCGACTCGAAACGTTAGACCTCTTTTACTGAACCAAATCTGCGGTTCTGTTAGAGTCACTTTGAAGGTAGATTTTCCGATCAATTCACGTTTTCCAATTCCTTGCACCATTCCAAAAACGTACCAGTCTTCCAGCACGCATTCGTTTCTGTTACGAGATTTAACTTAAGCTTTTCATTGTTTGAAAATCCAAAGGACTTCAAGTATTTTTTTATACAGAATTTAATTTTTTAATAATTACTCACGCTTTCCAGAATAATTTACATTGCACAACCCTCGTTTGCTCAGGAGGAATATCCACGATGGTAGGGTCCAATTGAAACTTGGTACTAAATTCAGGAAAAGAGTACTCGACATAAACATGCATTTCATCTAAACTTTGCATAGATGAACTTTACCTATTCGTCTGCAGCATTTTACCACGATAGAAGTGTACCTCCGGCTCCGTTGTCCAAACTATTTGATTAGTGCGAGTACCGTAATTTGTCAGAGTTATCGTTCGATTTATTACATGGTGACTGTATAAAAGAAATATGTCTGAAAACATGTATAAAGTAATCTATGTGACAAGAACGATAAAAAGATCATTTAAAACCTGAAGAGAAGGCCCAGATCGTAGACAGGAAATATGTTTGGATCGAAGACAACGCCGCATCCGACTCCAATCGCAGTAAACTCGACAGAAATTGTTCTACTATTCAGAACAGACAACAAAACGGCGTTCTTAACTTTTCCCGCATCGCGGAGGAATAATTTCACTTTAATCTTCATCTGTTTGTCCGGTTTGAGATCTCCAGATTCTGGGTCTACAGTCCACGATGAGTTCGCGTGGTCCTGCGAGATCAAAAATTGAACTAAATTTATGTACAATCCAAATGCACGTATTTATTATAAAAGTCGTGTGGAAGAAATACCAAAGTTACGTTGAAATGAGCAGGTATCGGTGAATCGTTGATCACTACAAGTTCCATCGTATTCTCTTCGAGAACTTGAACTTCTCCGAAGTCAAAAGACATCGGTTCCACGGAGATCACCGGTCCTTGTCCGGTACAGGTGATAGTGCAGATGGTACTCGATGACTTTTCGCCCATGGTTAACATACTGTACAATCAACGACCTATTCTAATTTTCCATTAATTGCTACTGTCATTTATTATATTGATGGTATTACTTCAGAATGACTTTCTGTTTTCCCAACACATTCGTGATAATTGTCACGTTAATTGTTTTCGACTGATTCGCCTTGATGTAGCCTTGATACATCGACAGAGAATAGATCACAGGTGTGTTTTCTGTCACCTATGTAAAGAAGAAATTTCAAAATATATATAATGATGAACGACAATGGACATTATCAAAAAATAAATATTGCATTATTTCAATAATTAAACATGAACCATACTTGTTGCGGTATAATATAGAAGTACCCATCCAGATCAGAGGTATTCTGCACTGTAAACGATCTCGAATAAGGGAAATTGACAAAGCAAAATCGAATAGAAATGTCTGATGGGACTATCAATAAGGAGGCCACGTGACCAACGAATTTGACCGGTAGAGTTAGTGGATCTAGGTCCGAGTCCTTCATATCGACTTGAATCGTCGTTTGACCAGAACGAGCAAGATTAGCAATGTAAGTAACCTGTGAAAATCATTTATTTATAATTGAACTATACGTTAACGGTAGTCGAAATTGATACGGACTCTAATTTTGAGAAGGTCTTGAGCAGCAACGACACCCTCTTCGGGTACAATGTAAAACTCTCGAGGGTTCGAAGGGAAACTGCTTTTTGTGGGAGCCCTGATGAATTCTTCGTGAGTCAATGCTGGTTGGTTACCGTCGTTCAGAACAGTTATGGTGAATGCCACTGGCATCAGGGATAAATTATTCAAGTAGACTTCTTGTCGGGCACTGAACCCTGAAATTCGATTCAACTATTGCAACTTTGGGATTTAGGAACTTGAAGACTTAGGATTAAGATAGAAATCCTAGGGACTTGAGAATTTCGGGACTTTAAGACTTCGGGGATTTGGAACTGTGGAAATTTGGAATTTTTAGAGTTTGGAAGTTTAGAATGTGGGGACTTTGGAATTTTAGAAACTTACTTTGGATATCTTTTAAATATGAGACTTAGAAGTATCGGGACCTAAGCAATTCCTACAGCCCCGAAAGCAGGAAATTATCTGGCTACCATTACAAGGCATACCTTGTTTCGAGAAAGTATTTTGAAAATTGCAATTTACCTAGGGCAGTTGTTCCAAAATCGAGGCTCTCCTTATCAAAGTGCAAAGTCGGGCACACGATACATCCTCTGCAAGAAGCATAAGTTGATATCAAAGAAGAAGCGGTTCGTAAGATGGATCAGACGACGTACTTGATGTGCAAGCTGAGCACCTCAAGGCTCTCTTTCACGACGAAATCGACCCTTTCCACGAAATCTCCCTTGCGATTCGAGGAAAATGACAAATTGAAAGATTTGTGCTCGCTCGGTTGCAACTTGAGACAAACGGGTGTTATTTCAATTGTACCGCCAAAATCGCTTTGTTTCGGTCTGTGAACCAACGTTCCAGGAATGTGGCCTTTGTTCACGGCTACTATCTGAAACAATCTCGTTTCATTGTTTCATTCGTATTTTAATCCTTCATTTCGATCGAATCGCTCATGGCAAATTGTAGTTTTAAATAAGGCTATTTTTTATTGCTCGAATTTTCATTTGAAGGCAACTCTAGATTAAAACGATGGTTTGCAAGTACGCAAAATAATACAAGTATTTATTCACCTCATAATTATGCACGGAACACAAATAAATATTTTCTACATTGATCGTGAGCACGTTTAAACGAAGAACTGGTCCCTTTCCAGTTCCATAAAGGCTGCAGTAAAATCAAACTATATCATTTTTATTCAATTATTTAACACATTATAATTGATTTTTCACCTCAATGGTATTCTATTCTCTAAACCTGTTACTTCTAAATAAGCTGTGCTTGTTACTTCGCCCATTTCCACAGCGTGATAAAAAACTGTGACATTGGTGGACGATTGTGGCCAAATTTCGCCCTCCTAGGGAAAATTTTCAAACATAAATTTACTTACTCGACTTCTACTCTTACTATTTTTTAATTTAAATTTACTTGTGGTGCGAACGTAAAGAACAGGTGATTGTAGGGAAAAGTTTCCTTGGTTAACGATTCTAATTCGTCCGCGTAAATTCGCTGATAAACTAATTTATGAATATCAGGGGTGCACACGTGATAATATTCGAGGTCTGTGTGACGATCCAGCTCTGATTCATAGACTAAATGACATAACTTTTTATGCCTATAATAAAAACTTTCTTTTATTATCCTGCGAGATATCGACAAATTTTATGATTAATGCAAGACTTATCTAAAATTTAATTTTACGACTATAAGTTTTATATGTTTATTATTTTTAAAGATTTTCCTTACTCCTCTTTTTGTTGATTATCCTCTTCTTCGCTTTTAAGCATCATCCAATTATATTTAACGATATAATTACTTCTGTTATGAATCGTAATTATCTTGCTTCTGGACAACCCTAAATCAGTTTCCTCCATTCTGACGCTACCCCTGTCAATTCGAATGGGACAATTTTCTGCAGAACTTTGAACGTGTATCTCAAGTTTTACTCCTACAAACATGTCAGTCATCAATCGGTTCTAATAATTATTTAGTCGATCTTTATTCTTCAGTTACCTGTATCGTATTCCAGAAACAATTTCCCTTCAAAGTCCCCAGCTTTCTTAGACATAAAATGTACAGAAAATTGCAGAGATTCTTCTTCCTCTATTCTGCCTTTCGAGGGCTCGATCCAGAAATGTGGGCTGAAATTTTTCATTATCTTATTATACTGAATTAAAATTATACAAACCTCCACATAGAAATCTTTAAACACGTTATATATAAAAATTAATTAAGTCGTTTACTCGTTAGAATAAAGGGTGAAAACTGCCTCAGCATTCCCAACATTGCGCACGAAAATGGTCTTCGTGGAAACAATCTTCACTGCCGTTGTCGGTACCTCGATTCTATCAGGGAAGTCTAAAATTCCTCTTGATCCAATCGCTAAATCGGTTATTCGATATTATGAAAATTCCATTAGAACGTTAGTCCATTAAAATTTTACCTATAACAGGTACGATTAACTCTCCGGTATCGGTAGCAAATTTTAACTGATATTGGTAGTTTCGTTTCCTCTCCGGCATAAACGTCACGTTGTAAGAATTTGCGAGTCCTGGTGCCAACATCATCGAGTAACAACTTCCGCGATGCTCGACGGTGAAGAAAGGATTCAATTCACAAGATGTTCTTACGTATCTCGGTACCTTTGTTCACAAAACAAATGACCCTTTATCTTCCTTCTTAATCTTTATTTTATATTGAAAAGATATCTATGTAGAATGTTTCAAGAGTCACGTCCAAGTGTTATGTAGGTGTCATTATTGTGTATGCTATAATTTTTTAGTACAATATATATAACGTATGCAGATGAGAGAAAATGAAATACAACTCGACTAAAACGAATATAAAAGAAATAGCACGATATGAATTCAAGAGAATAATGTAGAAACTCGATCGAGTTTTTCGATATCCAATAATAAGGTTTTAATTAGTTGGCTGTTCACATTACCCCGGTCTTGTTTCGAACAGTCACCGTCACACTGCAAACATCTCCGGCAGTGAATTGTTGAAAAATAACGACACTAGGAGTGATCTCGAAGTTGCAATCCTCTAGACCCGAAAAAAAGCAATTTAACTTGTGCTTCAACTTGAAGAGATGCCTGGTTCTCTCATCTGTTGTCATCGACATTTGCCTCATATATTCCGACGGAGGTGCACCCTGCTGAATAATTAAAAAATTTTCATCCCTTCATTTTTGCTAAAACTTTTATCTTCTAACTATCAAAATTGCCGTTCCACGCTTTGAATTTCTTCGTACGTGCCCGGAAAAAATTTCAATATTAACCTCTGCTTCATCCTCGGTTTTGTATTCCGATTTTTGTAGCAGATGTTGTATAATTTCTGTTACGTTGAAAGTTTCTGTTGTTTTCAGTAGCTGGTTCTTTTCCTTTTCGTTCATTCTGATCAAATTCAATTCGGAGATCTTAAATAATGTATATTTATTTTTTCATTGACACGAAGTATTACAATTACAAGTGAATAGCTTCTGGTAATCGATACTTCGATAGATACGAATTATCGAAGTCATTCAAGTATGGAAATAAAGTGATCGAGAATACTGATCTTAGATTCCTTTTATTTAACTACGTTTACAATTAAATTTTTATTAATCCGAATTCGAGACGAGTAATTTTGTAATTTTATAACATTCTTCAATAAGGACAACAGGACGTCATACAACCAGGAGGGCTGGGACTACATGGCGGAGGGGGACAAGTTGATACTTGTACGTTTCTTCGTGCCGGAACACTGAGTAATAAACGAAGTCGTGCATTCGGTGGTGAAAAACAGGAATCGGGAGGGTAGCCAACTTCTTTGGCGAACGATCGCAAGAAGCATAATGGCGGTACTCGACAGGGAAGGGGTGGAGGGGCTACACAACAGGGCATTTTTGATATGCAGCAGGGATCAGGTATTCCATCATAGGAACACGCTCCTGGACAGGGTCCTCGGGGACATCCTAAGGGTGGACATCTTATGTTGCACATTTCTGGTTCTGGTTCTCTGTAATTAACATTGTCCTGCCATTATCTTGCTGCTTTATAACTTATCTTTTTAAACTGAACTCGAGAGAAGGTTAACTCGATACGATGTTCAGGTCAATAATCTTAATTTGATTGTATTTAGAATTTATAAAGGGTTTAAATCTTAGTTGAGTTCAGCTTTGTGGCTAGAGTTAGGTTATTTTAATTTGATCGAGATTGTAGAACTTACCGGCGAACAATTTCGTTAATAATGTCGACTAATTCATCTATGTAATTACGGGAATTTGTGCAGGAACCCATCTTGTCTATGTGTTAAGCTTCAAATTCTTTCACGGAGAATTTAGATTGTAATTATCAAGACAAAAAATTTGTGCTACCTTTCAAATAAAAAATAAAATACAATCACCGTCATTGATATATAGATACATAGAAAGTCACATTCTATGATGGACAATTCATAAAAAAAATAACGTCGCTTAAGAACGAGTCATTTCGTCGGCGAATGGTATTCTATCGGTAGACAGCAATTTGCTGATGAGGACGAAACGCCGTTGAAATAACGTGGACGACAATAGAGGAGAAAGAAGAAAAGCAGCAATTCTAGCAATGAGGATGTGCTTGACGTTGACAGGGAACAACCATTGGCGTAACTAGGATTTTCCGTTGATCACCATGGATTCTATGGTCACATAGACAGCTGCGCGATATATCAGATTCATAAAAATCCATTTTATAAAAATCCAAATATACTTTATTAAAAACAAAAACTCCAGCCGCATTCTTTGAATCCTTCAGATCCACGATCCTTCTGACTCAAAGAACCCAGCCGGCTACAAATTACATTTTATCAAACAAGCACCTTCACAATTATACCAAAAGACGTACTATCAAAACATAAAATCTGAGCTATCAAAAATCTGGGAAAGAAAATCAATAAAGAACGGGGGGTTGTAAAACTCTGCTAGCAATCAGAGTTTCCGGTGCCACCATCTGTTGATTGGGCAAGTAGTCCTGTTTCCTGGCGAGGTACCTAATCCCTCCGATAGTCTTGGCCTCGTGAATATCAGGTTGTCCATACTGTGTCCCTTGAAAGTGAACTTTGCTCTCCGCCATTTGTCCGTTCATGTTTTCGTAAGCGTCGCCACCAGCTCGTTCAAAGTTGCTTTTGCTGGCTTCGATTCTCTGGAGGGTGCCCACGTCGCCTTCGCCGTTGTTGTTGGACAGGTTCCTGGAGTTCTGATAGTACTGTTGCATCTGCTGATAATGTTGTGGATGGTTCGCGTCGAATCTGAACGGCATAACGTTTCCTCGGGGCATCACGGGGGTCAAATTGGCCGAATTTTGGGCTGGAGGTTGTTGCTGAGGATACGTAGGCTGTTCGTTAGCCACAGTGCCATTTTCTCTCTCAGCTGGGACGCTGTAGTAGTCCTTCGGCGTCGAGGCTCTCTGTCTGGGATATTCCTTCAGGAACTCCTGCTCCAGCTTCTTCACGGTCGACATGCGCTGAGGAGGAGGGTTGTCAGGGTTTCTAGTGTTCTCCAGACCATTTGCCGATACCGTTTTAGGGGTTTGCTCCGAGTTGAGAACCAGGAGACGCTTCTGGATCTCGGTTTCCGTCTCGCTGCGATCCTGGATGCCGTTCAGTTTGAGCTGAGGCTTCTTAGAGGCAAAACTGGCCAGGTACTCCAGTCCCTTCTTCATTTCAGCGTTGATTCTCAGCTCTTCCAGTTGTTTACGAGCCACTTCAGGGTCCTGCAGTCCATTGTTGCGCTTCTGAGGCCGTATTTCGTTCAGGTACTGGCGTAACTTCAGCAAACTGGATGGTTCTGCTGGTTGCCTACCCTGTTGGTACCTCGACGACTCATTCGTCGATTCAGTTTGCTCCTGATTTTGTTGAGGAACGTACTGGTACTGTTGTTGCTGTTGTTGGTGAACATGTTGGTACTGTGGAACACCTTGGTGCTGTTGTTGGTTGACGGCTGACGAATTTGGAACTGGATTTGGAGTCATGTGTCCTGCAGGTACATACGGATGAGGGTACATATTGTTATGGGATTGAGGAACTCCTGACTGCTGCCAGTTAGGCTGCCACGATTGATAAGGTTGTTGATTCTGCAACTGAAGAGGATTCTGCATTTGAAGCGGATTTGGTTGATTGGCCATTTCGCTCATGTTTTGTTGCTGCAATCGTTGAGCCTCCTCTTCCTTCTGTTGCTCACGCAACCTCTCCATCTCCAGGTACGACATCCTCGTCGGGGTCAAATGTGCCATCCACTCAGGTTTCTCGTCGATGTTTCTCTTTCTTCGAGGATTAACCTGCACGCTTTTCACTTCTTCGTTCTCGTCTTGGCGTTGAAGCTGCTCCAGGTATTGCAGGTGTTTTTTCTGTTCGTTTAACAACATGTCAAACTGTCTCCTCATGATGTCCAAGGGTACCCCTTGCTGCTTCATGGTTTTCAGCAACTTCTCCTGGTCCCGTAGCATACCAGCGGTGAACTGCAGGGGCTTCTTCTTGTTGTTCTGAGAGACTTTATTGTTGTCGGGTGGTTGCGGGTTGGGTGGTTGCGAGTTGGGTGGTTGATTAACAGCCATTTGCTGATCGTGTCCTGGCTGATGGTACGCCATAGGGGCATTCTGTACAGCGTTTTTGGGCATTGTTCGATGCTGAAGCATGGGGTGATGGTACGGGTGTACACCATGACGTCCTTGATTGTTCATTACTTCCACGTTATAAGGCTTCAGCTGAGCCTTGACGCTCGAGTACTCGGCCACCTGGTTGTTCTTAGGCCACCCGTTCTGTGAGTTCATCGAGTATTCCAGGTCCCGTTGGTGCATCTGATTACCCGGTCCAACTGCACGCTGCATGTTCTTCATCTGATCCTGAGGAGACGTCATACCCTGTGGGGTATATCTTCCATACTGCTGAGCACCGTGAGCTCCCTGTCCTTGGACCTGTGGCTGGTTGCCCATCATCTGCATCTGGTAGTTCGTGGCCCGCTGCTGCATCTGCATCTGCTGCTGCATGTTCTGCTGCATTTGCTGGCAGACATTCTGAGGATTCTGAGCTACATGTTTCGAGTAATGGAGCTGCTCGTGATTGCTGGGTGTCACATTAGACATGTTAGGGTCCATAGATGCCTGTGATTGCGGTTGTTGTCCGGTCATCATTTGCCTGTAATTAGCTGCGTTTCGACCACCTATCGGTTGTTTATCGTAGTCAGTCTGTTGGGCTACAATGGTGGGCTCCTCAGATTTCCTAGCTTGGTCCATCGTGGACACCTGATTTTGAGCCTGATGACCTACAGGTTGTCCCTGATGTTGACCTTTCATCGCGCAGGCTGCATCGTGGTAGCCCGACTGAGTATTGTGAACTTTCTGGGGCGATTGGTCGCGTGGTCCATGTGGAACAAAAGGACGATGAGCCTGCCCAGCAAGGATCTGTTGCGGTAATATGGACTCTGACTGAGGATTCGTCTGATGAATTGGCTGATGAGGAGCTACCTGTTGCTGGCCAACGCTGTGCACGTGCTGCGGACGATTAATTTATACTTTAACATGTCGTCGAAGTAGGATCACTTAGGCCATTAAATTGACCCCGAGGATGATCGAACTTATGTCTAACGGATTAACTAGAGAGAATGCTTAAGAGTGACAGTCCGAGTTCGTGCGCGAAACTTGTCAGAGTTGCAGCTGACCTTGTGCCAGATATCCAACTACGTATTAATGTTTCTGATCGAAGCTAATCTTTCATCTAATTCTCAATTGAAATGTTCAAGCGATGTTCGATCATAAATGATTGCTGGTACAATGTAACTGACTTTCAGCGTTACTTAACGATTCCGAAATCATGAAATATACATAAAAATTTATGCGAAGAAACACGATTACTTGAGGTGGTCGATGTTGATGCAAAGATTGCGAGGCAGCCGCAGCATCCCCTTGTCCATTGTTTAGGTCAGTATTGCCAGCGACATAATAAACACCAGCTTCATGGGGATTTTGTTGTGCGATCAGTGCACCGATGGGAGTAACCGGAGGACTTTCGAACTTCTTGATTTTCTCGGCCGGGAAATACTTGAGCCTAGGCGAGGAATACGATCTCAGCTCTCTACATCTGTCCTGAGAGTTGAATCTGGTCTTTGGAAGACACGCCTCGACGGCTTTGGTAACTTGCACGGACTTGGGCAAATTTTGTGGTTCTCCGCTTTGGAGAATCTGCGTGGACGGGGATTTTTCGGGCTTCAGCTTTCGATGACCCGCGTTGGGCCTCGAATACAAACTGGACACGCTTGGATTTCGAGAAGATGTCCTCTGTTTCGCGTTCCGGTCGCCTGAGGTTTTCCTACAAAAGTTTTTTGTGTATGAGTTTTATGCGTATTGCCATAAATGTAGATTTGTGTTACTTTTTGTTCATCATCGTTCAGAATTTTGTCTCGAGTCCTGACGATAATTATTGAAATGTCATATGGGTCCAGGTAATTTTCTAGCTCAAATTCTGCATCACTATCGGAGAAAAAAGATTCCGAAGGACTAAGATATTTTGCACGAAAGTTTTAAAAACCGGGACGAAAAATTAGACAGGCAGGACCAAGTTGCCATGGACACTTGTGGACAATTTTGGTTGGTTTACAATTTCAGGTTGGTCGCGTTCTCAATTCACAAACGCTCCATTTGGATTTGTGGTAAAATGAAAATTATTACGAATTAACAAATTGTAGTCAATTTAGTACAAAATTAAAGCATAATATACAGACAGAATCTACTGTTTAATTTCGCAATTAAATTCAATTTTGTAGCAATTAAATAAACATCTTAATGTTCTCTCAAATAAAATTTTCAATGGATCTAGTAGGAAGTTAATGCAGTTTGAATAAAGAAACAGATAGCTGGAGTTTGTTATACTATTTTTATTTTCGTTCGTTTACATAGAAACGCAAGTGCGTTTTCGATAGGTTGACAAAAGTGTGTTCCGGTGATCCGAAATTTTCGCAATGTCAGTTTGTCACTGCCAACAGAATTATCGAATGAAACTTTTATCCCGAACGTGGAACGACGAAATCAATCATTTCGTTGTCGCAATCGTACCAAAATCTTGAAAACGTGACTTGATTCATAAAAAAAATCACTAAAAAAAATTGAATGGTACATGCTTTCTATTGCGAACAACATATTGAAACGTTGAAATTCATCGTAATCATGTTCGATCGAGAAATTACTGATCAATGTATATTACAATTCAATTTGTTCGTGTGCAATTTCACCTCGTTATATTTTTAATTTCAACGAAAAATTTACCTTTTGCACTTTTACTTTGCAGTCGTACATATTTTCAGGGGGGAAAAATATGTACCAGCGCAAAATAAAGCTCCCAAAGCTCTACCAAATTAAAATTCGAAACAGAAATAAGATTTGGCAGTGGCAAATAAACACTGTCGATTAAATTTTGGAAATTAATCCATCGCCGATTGTCGCAATCGTACTCCATCGTAATCGATGGACTTTTAAAATTCACGTTCAGAAATAAATTTGTCGTTCCGGCAATTCGTCGCTTCAGGAAAGTCCAATCAAAGTCATTCTCTAAATAATCACAGTTCAGTTTCCGTCGCAAATAGAGTACTCGAATTAGGATATGTTATGTCGAAATTTGTGTCAAGACGCGTTCGTGTTAAATCAAATCTGGGATCGTCTAATCGAGATTATGTCACTGATTCATTAAATCAACGATAATTGGCAATTTGATTCGAATCGCCGTGTCGTAGTCGTAGTCCTCAATCAGGATTTCGTTGACGCTAATTGGTTCTTCTTAAGTCGGTCCTAAGTAATCTGCAGATTTCTTCGTTGTTGTATTTCCACGTTCAGTACTTCGTTTAATTTGTTCCTGAAAAATATTACTATACACTTTTCTGTTCGAAATTGCTGACGGAAAAAATGCTAAATTGTTAAAAATCAACCATGTAGTAGACATCTGAGTGGAGATGTAACTAATTAAAAATCTATACACCTAGCATAATTGATATGTTAAGAAAAAGGAATGAAATGAAAAATAAGATGATAAAATTCTCACCAAATAGTTCAAAAATCCTTTGAATAAACACATTCCCCGAAGAATGATCCGTCACTAGCAGGGCGAGCAATATGGCACTGCGTTCAGAAGATAGCGATATAATACTGTAAGATTGATAACGATGGGGAATTCAGTTAATTATGGTGTAACTAACTGCAAACTGGTCGACACGGCGAGCAAGGCGGTGGCGTGGGTGGTGGACAAGGCATACAGGGTACCAGTTTCTTGGTGCACACGTACGTAACGACGGGCGGCGGTGGTGGGCAGGGTGGCGGAGGTGGCGTACACGCGACTATCATCTTTGGCGGGCAAGGAAGAGGGCAACAGGGTGGACAGGGTGGACACGGCCGTAGGTAAACCTAATTTCGAGCAGAGTTATCGAGTTAACTGTGATAACAGCCTCTTGGGATGTTTTATAGATTTGCACTCTTCTTATGAGTCTACGTGCTTTATTTTGTGTGTACGTTTTACGAATCGACAATGTATTGCTTTTTATTTCAGGTTGTTTTATGGGTGAGTAGACAAATATTTCATTATGCTATTTCATTGCATATATATTTCTTTTTTAACTATTCTACTCTTTCATTATAGAGTGGATTACTATACTATAATACAGGTATTCGAGATTGGGGTGGGGGAAGAGCCACGTGATATTACGGGGCTCGAGGCGCTACGACATTCATTGGGATTATCTTTCGACAAACGCCCTTTCGTTCGCTTCGTGTTGTCATTCCGCTCCTCGACGTTTCAGAGTACCTTTGTAATTCACTGTTTCGTTTCAAGAATTAATATCGATTTACTTTTGTAATTCGCTGTTATTTAAGTATCTAATCTGTTTGCATACGAATTGCATTATTAATAGTTTACTTCGTCTTTGAAAATAATTCCTAATTTGTGCTTCGTTTTGTTGATTACACAATTAACGATACTACTATACTTTTCGATGAATCTCACCGTTGTTCTAGTTGGTTTAGGAGGGCATCGAGGAGGGCATGATGGTCTGCATATGATAGTAGGTGAACACGACGAACAGCATGACGATGAACAACAAGACGAGCAATCAGAGATACTTCCGCTGCACCCCCTGTTCAATAAATAAGTATTCAAACACATAAATTATTTCAACAAAAACGACAGAGTGTTTTATCAAAATTTGTAAACTAGTTGGATCGATTTTCACACAAATTCGATCATGCTTCTCGTTTATCAAGAACAAATTATCGAGAAAGTTGAAATTAAAGCTGTCAATATGTCGACCACGAAGAGAACTGATGGGCAGCTCATTTATTACAAGCTTCTTCCGAAGATACTTTAAGATCGGATCGGTCTTCTGCTCTAATTTAAACTTAATTAAAGAACGTTCGTTTCGTCAAGAATTTTAATATCAACCGTTAATTACTCTCGTAATTAATCTCTTTTTACATTCGTCCGAATTAAATTTTGATTTAATTATCGGGTTTGATCGATGCTTTTGTTTTGAATATTTTGACGATTTTGATAATGGAATAGATGATTAGATATCGGTAATTAAGTTTGTTTCCTAATAGAGTACACCGATAACAAATTGATCTTGTTGATACAGTACGTATCGTAACAGTTTTATTTTGATGCTGGGATGTACAGATTGGAGTTGAAATGATAAAATATATCAAAAACAATTTAATCTGATTACGAAGAGACGGATAATTAATAACAGTTCTGATAATTGAATTAATCAATAACATTTTTATTTAGAAGATCGAATGTATTATCGGGGATTTTTATTTAACGATATATACTGATAATTTTATTTGAATAATGGATTTACTTGAGCATCGTTGAGTTAGCTGGATAATGGTAGACGCGAGATATTATGCAGACATTTTCGGGAGATTTCAATCACTGTCATTGATCCCCCGATGATGGATGAGCCTCTATCCAACCAGAGACAACGGCATCGGTGTGCTTCAGGATCATTCAGGGTCACTTGAAATTTTGGCGATGAACGAACGAGAAATGAACCGTCGTACGATGGATTCGTTGGTTGTTTCGTTGGTTGCCAAAACGACACGATTCTCTCCTGTTTACATCAATCGATTTGTTTTCTCGCGGGAATACAAGATTATTTCGCAATTAATTTTTAATCTGATTCCATTTTCGAAATCCTTAACAAGTTAAATACCTTAACAATTAAATTAGAACGTAATTGAATTAGAGGATGGACTATTAATATATTTTGTAGATCTCTATATTATCACATTTCAAGATTTGTGCATTTGAAGATTTAATATCTTACATTGAAAAAATTATCGAATTTTTAAATTTCTAATTTGTGGATCACGTTTGACTCGGCGTTCAAGGATTAATGAAAAGACACACGAATGAGGGTGATAAAAATTTATTAAACTCCCTGATACAATGAATCTGTCGTCCGCGTCGCACTTGGAGCGAGAGTGTCGCGTTGTATAAATGGAAAATGTTTGAAGCGGCACTACGTGAGGCAGAAACCAGGTCCGTTTGGTGGTTGTGACGGAATTCCGCGTCTGTTCATGCGACACGAATGTTCCTCGAGCCTTTGTGCAGCAATGTTCTCGTCTGATTTTACGGTGCTCCAGAGACGTTCAGCTGCTGCACTAGCTCGCGGCCATATCCTCGAGTGTACATTGTTCCTGAAAATGACAGCAACCATAATAAACCAAGAAATTCGATTATATTACACTCGCGTCTTAAGCCTCTACAATTTTCTTATCAGTCTTATGCAAATTTTCAATATTTTATACGGAGCTTTTATAGGGAGGTCTCTAATAGGATCTTATAAAGAGATTTTGCTTTTATGGGGAGGTTTTATAGACAGATTTTCGTCTTATAGAAAGGTCTCATGGATTTTAGTCTGATAGGGACGTCTTATAGGATTTTGGTCTTATAGAGAGGTGTTATAAGCAGAATTTGCTAACTTAATTTGATCAAGTACAAGTTCGTGTATTTGTCAAAGTTCAGAAGGCTATTTCAGGTAAATTTTTTACTTACTTGTCAACATATTCTCCCCACATGCAAGCCTCCCCACCAAGCATCAAATGAGTCACATTCGAAGCGCCAGCGAATGCCATAGGATCACATCTGTAAAATTTCTTCCAGTCTCCTCCTCCAGCAATGTGGTCCAGGTACCAGCAAGCTGATAGTAACACCGAGTGTCCTTCTTTCGTTGCACTCTCCAGCTCTTTTGCCCAGTTACCGGTCCACACGTGCACCACTGTGTTGTTTGGCATTTTCACGCCATTGTCGAACACCTGAGTAATCAGACAAACTCACAAATTTCCATATCCCCAAATTCCTAAATCTATATCCTCACTTCTAAATCTCCAAGTTCTTAAACCCCCCAAATCATCAGATCTCCAAATCCTCACATTCCCAAACGTCCAACAAATTCCATATCTAATGAACTGGCACTAAAATATTCAGCCTGTTAACCTTCAAGGCCCTAGAATTAATGGCGAATGCAATCAGCCCGATGGCGAAACGAGTTTTCTCGACGAGACAGGCACGGATACGCATTTTTCAGGATCGCCTCATTTGCAACTTTACGTTCGTAGTGTCACGATAGCGTTCCTCGAATCCCCCGTTTTATTGCTCGGTCATTTACAGCGATTTATTGGACAGAGATACGACTCGAAAAACACTCACCTCTTGCCATACTATGGTGTTCGCTTCTAACGAATCGGTGATCTGAAGGAGCTTCGCTATGTACTCTCCCTCTAGGAGCGCGTAATTTCTCGACATGTTTCGGGTTTTCATATAATCGTTGATCTCTGGATTGCTCATCCAGCAACTGAACGGCACCTCGTCGCCTCCCAGATGAACGTATTGATCCGGAAATACCTGTACGATCTCCGCGAACAGGTGACGTAAGAACTCGTACACGTTTGGATTTATAGGATTCATTGGTCCTAACTTGCCGGTTGCCTTTCCTTCTGTATCTGATATATAAATCAAGGGCACATAAATCTTTCAAAGTCGCTTCAAGATTCAGTTCTCAGACTTTTATGATTTTTGTAAGATTTTTGAGATTCTGTCAAATTTTGTATTTCAAAAGAGCTTCACACTAGTAGGTCGATTTTTAAGGTTTGATTGCTTTTTCTTTTCTGGAAGATGAGAGTGATTTTGTCAGATATATTTACCGTAGCAAGTGGTCAACAGATCAGGATAAGCCATACCCCATGACCTGGTATGTCCTGGGGTATCGAATTCCGGCATGACTCGAATACCCCTTAGCCTAGCGTAGTCTACGATTTTCTGGATATCGTTCAACGTGTAGACCATCGAAGGATGGTATGCTCCTTTGGCGGATAAGTTCGGATATTTCGAGCTCTGGTACGGGAAACTGTTGTCGTCCACGATATGCCAGTGCAGAACGTTCAATTTATTATAGGACATCGCGTCCAGAGTCAGCAATATGTCGGAGATGGGCAGGTAATGGCGAGACGTGTCCAGCAGGAGACCACGGTGGCGCAGCTTTGGACGATCCACGATCGTCTGACATTTTATCTTCAACTAAATACATCGCAACAAGAGTTATCCACAGGAGATGCAAGGATCAATGGTGAGTTATTTCATATATTTTAATTTTAGCATTTTAAGTGAATTTTCGAAAACCTTAGATGAAATAGGTTTATATGAAATTGCTATGCTTGAATAATAAGTTGACATAGTGGATGTATAGAATCTAGTAGATGATGGGAATAATTGACCTAGTAAAGAGTTCAATGTCAGCAGTGTTTGTATACTCACATTAGAACCATCTCCAGCTGGTGATATCAGCTGAGAGAAAGTCTCGAGTCCCCTAAGAATTCCCCATACAGAGTCAGCCACGAGTTTCGCAGCGGTAGACATCTCGCTTACGCTAAGAATATCTGGAAATGTTCAGTTACTTCTAGTTAGAGTCTGTTCAAAGACAGCCTACAATTCTTTAATATTTGCAATCATCTGTATAAAGAATGCTGGAACAACGAGAAAATTATGCTAGAGTCCGTGAGGGTAGATGCGTGATCCCGGACGTGTAGTGACACCTGTAGACCCCTATTATCAAAGTATCAGTTTTGCGAACAACGGGAAGAGATAAAGAATTCCGTATAATGTCTGAATGTGCGTATGAATAATTTCTGGAGCTTATGTCTCTTGGTAATCGCTCGGATTGACCTCGAAGTTGAATGCGATAAGAAGAAACGAAGGAAAATCAGGCTTTGTTCAATCGCCACACTGACTCAAATACTCGTCTATCTTTAAACTCTTCGCGTGTTTTGTACTACTTTCTGCAATCGCGTCAATTTTTCATAGTTCTAACAGTGTATTAGTATTAAAAAATGAAGTCATCGTGTCATTCGATACCAATGTTAAACGTCTTACCAATATCTTAATGTAAATAACAGCTGTTCGCAATTAATTAAAGCGATTATACATCGGTATTTAGTATAATAACAAAAAATATTGGCCTTGAAGTATGGAAGTAATTTTTTTGGAGTAATTAATATTACTTACACGATTCGCTCATTTGCAAGTGAGGCCAGTGGTTGCCATCTTTCTCGCATGGTTCCCCTAAATGGATGTTCAAAGCAGTTAGAGTACCTCTGGCGGTGTCATTGTTTCCCGATGACGATTTTGAATTTCCTTGCGAATGGATCTTCGCTATCTTTGCTTCCTTCAGGATGATTGCTTGATACCTCTCCACTGCATCGGTCACTATATCGCATGTTTCACCAACTACCTACATTATAACGTTTCAATTCCAATGTTTTCCTTATCACATCGTATTTATACAATTTACAGTTGTAATGAACTATATAGAATATTTAGCTATAATTGCGTGGAAAAATTGATGTTCATTTCACAATCGAGAAGTCGCTAATCAAAATGATGAACAATCGAGCAGAGGTTGAGATCATCGTGTGACACAGGAATCCCAGATTTTACGTTTGTTCTTGCTGGCTCGTAAATAAAGCGTCATCGAAAATGACGTATAGATAACGATGGTCATTAAGTGTAATTACTATAGCAAATATGAGTCAGATAAAACCGTATAGGAAGTTCAAACAAGATAAAGCAATTAATACTGACAAACGTATCATGCCAATTTATTTAACGATCAATCGGTCATTCGTTGATGTTTTCAATGGTTTCTCGCGTGTTAACCTTCACGTGAAAACGGAAACCATACAATCCAAACGTCTAATTACCAGTTTAAATGCACGGTATCATTGGTCAAGAAAGGAGGAAACATTATAAGCGATAAATATTCCGCGTTAAGTGTACACAAACAAGAAAGACCGGAACGAAAATACCGAGTTTAGAGAATAAGTAAAAAGTTAAGTATTCAAATTTTGTTGCGAACTGAAGATGAAGTTCAAAATTATGCAGAGGATATTGAAAGGTAAATATCGAAGAGAAGAAATTGTCCCTTCTTCTTTTATAAATTATGTACATAAAGTTGACACAACTTTTTCAATCTTTTTGTCTCGAATGTTTGTCATTCAGTTCCATTACACTTACAGAGATAAACGATTAAGTTTTGAGGTTCTTGCTTATTTGAGTCTTCGCCAGACTTTGAATTAGGGAATCGGAAAGTTGGGGAGTTGAGGAAATTGGAAATTTGGGAAATTGGGGAAGGAGGGAAGTGGAACGAGGGAACTGGGGAATGAGGGAGAATGTGAGAGCTAGGTAATTTGGATATTTAGAGAACGAGGAAATTGGGAAATTGGCAAATTCGATTTTCCAAATTCGAAAGAAACTGTACCACCCTTCTCTCTTCACCTATCCTTAAAATTACCCAGATCCACATACAACTCAAGAAATCCAAATGAACTCTACAATACAGGGTTCCCAAAGTCCTCTACTGTCCACCAGCACTTGAACCTCCACAATCCCGAGGACTTGAAAATGTACTGGAATTACTCACGTTAAATTGAAAAGTCGATGCACGAAGCAGGTAGAACGCCTTGTTGACCCGTCTGTGTTCAGGATAAGGCCAAGGTTCACCGTGAGTGGGCCGTACCCAGGGGCCAAAATCCGGGTTCAAAGCCTCCGTCTGTATTATCAAAGGCAGCAAGAGCCAGGATCCCAAAAGCATCGTCCTCATGTTTGGTTGTCAGGTGTTCGAACGTGGAACGATGCGACGCGACGCCAGCGACTGGTCATCGTCTACTGACCGCTGAGAACGATGCGTACGGTAACGAGAGTGGTAACGACCTTAGTCTGCGCCACTTAACTTTCATCACTTTGCCTAAGCGGACTGCTCACGGTCAAGTGGGAACAACCAGTCCACTATTCGACCGTGTCCTTAAACATTCCTCTCTTTCCGTGAATCTTCTATCTATGGATCTCGAACGAACCTCGCGTTCTTATATGGCACTAAGCGATAGCGGGTTCTAGTCGGAGCATTTCGCTATGTGGGACCGTTTCATTCGTTGAACTTGTGCTGGTAGATTAGACGTTTGGAGTTGGAAAGTTTCGTGTCGATGGTTTTTAACCTTTTTATAATTTTATGGGACTTATGCTACCATTTTACTGCTTCACTGTTCTGCTATTTCATTACTTCACTATTTTTATACATTTCTTTATACTACCTTTCTACCGTTATACTAGCTCAGTTCACCGTTCATACCGTTTCACCTATACGTAGAAAATATGTAGAAATATAAAATAAGAGACCGAGATGTGGAGTACAGGTTAGTGAGAGGAGAAGGGTGTAAGAGTGAAGTGGGTTGAAGAGCTAACGATAAGAAAACGAAGATATCCTTGAAGAAGCGTAAGCACGCGAATATTTGCGTGGAATTAGGAACACGACACCCTGAATGAGACAAGTCGTGTCTAAATTAATTAGAGAATGAAGTTCAGCCGAGCGTGATCCGCTTCGCGATATCGTCGGCCAATATCGAGGCGGAGAGCCAGCGAAGTGCAAAGGTCGACGATCGCTCGAAATTATCGGAGCTGAATGCCGGCTGTAAACTCGATGTTAACTGACGGCACACGAGTTTTTCTCGATTACTCAACCCTTATCAAACAGAAGATTTATGAACAACGTTGCTAAATCAGCTCGAATGACGACAGTTTGTTGTAACAAATTGCTTGCGCGTATTCGTTAAACAAACAATGATAAATAACATGAATGGTCGGACTTGAGTAAATGAAAGGTATCCAGAAAGGTTCTTATTTTCTCAATTTCTATAACGTAGTATGGAGTTTGAGATAAACATAGCGTTACATGACTTTGATCAAGAAAGTGATAAATTTAAGATGAACGTTTGATATATCGCATAGCAATCGTTCACCGAGAAAAATATGGTCCACAAAATGTTGCAATGATGCATCATGAAAAGTTTCAAGAGCAAAGTTATAAATTCCGGATAAAATATTGTTACAAATGGGTGTTCGTGGATGTTCATTTTTATCGAATGCAATATATGAGTGGACACTGTAGAAGGTATTAGCCGATGAACTCGTGCATTGTTCATAGTACGCTGCGCATTACAACACTCATTTTATCGTGGATCAAACAATGTAGAAGCATTTGCATGGAATACAAAATTTCCTACTACCTCTATGTGCTAGGTTCGCGTGCACGTTGCTGGCATTTCCGTGGAAACAATTACGATCACGAACTTGGAATGACTTTGATTCACTATTTTTAACTATAGTTACTCGCGTTTCTACCAGCTTTATACACTCTATTTCCAGATACGTATGGTTACCCAGTGTAACATACGCTTTCTAGTTTGAAAATATACCATATTCGAATTACTCGAATTTCGAATAAAGTATTCGAATTTCTATCAGCATACACATTGATACATGATCGTATGTGTACAGCTTACGTATTCAAAATTCAATCTTTCGAACGCGATATGAAAGATCCGCAGAATGTTCCTTAATCCCCATCATACAAGATCGTTTGAATTTATCGGTAGAAACGCAAACTTCTAAGAAACTAATTTTCCGTCTAATCCTTGATATAAAACGGACCGCAACAATGTTTCATAAAGGAATGTATGTTAAGAAGCCTGTGTGTATTCGATGGGTTCCTTCGGAGCCCGAAAGCCTTTGGGTCAACACAACTTCGTCAAACGATAAATTCGTAGCCGGTGGTTGCCGGTCCACCCTTCGAAGATTAGAGCGAACGGTGGCGGAATGAAAAACGGGGAACACTTTTCCCCAACGTCTGTGTTATCAAAGAAGCCAGTGGCCGATCGTAAAATACGAGCTTGCGCATTTCCCTTCGTCTTCCGTAAACGCGACAACGATTTCCAGCTTTTCCAACCGCCTCCGACGACGAACACGGATTTTTCACTCTCCTTTCAAACATCTGACAATCCGATTAAATTACGAATCATAAATTATTATTACTAATAGAATTCTTCATTACCTACCATTACATCCGAGGAAAGGACAAATTACACGCTGGTAGATCTAAACTTACACTACATCTGATAGGATTATACTCTCGAATCTAATAAGTATCAATACGTGATTTAACTTAACTTTTCGTTAAATTATAAGTATCTTCAGCAGTGGTTTCAGGAACGATTCATCTAAATATTTCATCAAAAAGATGAAAGGTGTTTATTCAGAAGTGATTAATTAGCAGTGAATATTTATACATCATTATATATAATTAGTATTTATATTTAATATGTAATATTTACATACGAAATTGGAAACGGATAAATGTTTTCAAAGTTGTGTAAAGACCGACTAATTGGGACAACACCTTCATTTAATTAAAGCTATGTTAAAGTATTTTGATAAAAACAAAGAATTAAAAAACGAACGCAAACAGGAAGCAAATGCAATTGATTTAATCAATTCATTAATTAATTCATTAATGAGCAAGTTATCTCAGTGATGTAATTTGGGCCAAGTACCCTAGGCTTTTCATAATGGTCTGTTCAGACGAATCGTATCAATTTGCAGCTTAAAGTTCAACACATATCACAATATTAATTTTGCGGTACAATATTAATTATGTGTTCGCTATAAAATATAATACGATCGCATAAGACAAGGAACAAAATTTGGTAATTAACTAGTCGTGTCCCTAACAAGTAGACCGATTTTCACTAATGTTTATTATTTGTTTACGATAAGTTTTGGAAAATTTTTCGGAAACTTGAGACGGGGACTGAAAGGACCAGTGATTTTTACGGCACTGCTCGGTGAATCGTAGCTTCATTGATTGCGATGTCGTACGCCGGGTCGACGGACGCCAGAGGGGTGGGACGAGGGGTCCAAAGTGGAACGTGCGTTCAGTAGCGTATCTCGAAACCTGCACCCCACTGTACCTGTCTTCATTGAAAATTCCTTCTCACAAATTTGCTAAAAATTACCTTCCAACCCCTTACCTTCACTCTCCATCATCTTCATACCTTAGCAAATCACCTGTACCAAATAAATTATATAAATCTTCATACCAACTATTTCGTACCAACTTGTACAACCTTCGAAACATTTATTTTTAAATACTTTGAACGTACATTCAGTTCAGGTTTATCGATATGGTTTATCAAAGGAGAGATTTGTTGAGGGAAAATTTGATCTTGATGTTGGTATTGCTGTTTGATTCGACAAACAGGGCCTTGTACTATTCGAGGCACGTCACTGCGTCTGTCAGCCTTTGACTCTTCATTCACGAACCATTGACAATCGCAACGAAACAAATTCGTGGGGGGTTCTCATCGTTTTTCCGGCATCAAGGGTTGCGTCGATTAACTTGGTAACCCCATTACCGTAACCACGCACAATGTTGTATAATCGCGTTGTACCTAGCATTGATTTTCATCGTTGTTGCGTGCTCGTTGATGGAAGGTGGGCAGAGATCGTACGGATTGTTACAAGTATACGTTTCTTCAGCTTCGTGCAACACGAGACTCCTTTCATCTCGGAATCCTTTATCCGATATGTACGTCATTTCTCGCGTAATTGAAAATCGGAGCATTTCGAATACTTTGGTTATTCTGATTCTCAGATTATGGAATGATTGAATTATTCTATGTTTGACATTTTAACTTCTAAGCTTTGACTTTTTGGAGTATACTAACTTTGAATTCTGTGCCATCACGGAAGATTCTAATCCAAATTTCCAACTATGTAACATGGAATTAGTTCTCGAATTACGGTACATCCAGACTACCCAAACTTCGAATCATAAAATCCCCAAATATCCCAATTCCTCTAACGTCAGCTTCCCAGGTACTCGAGTCCCACAAAATATCCCCAAGCTCAGAAATTGCAAATTCTCCAGATGATTCAAAGTGAAAATCCAAATCTCTAGAACCACGAGACTCGAAATACCTTCGGAATCAACCCCATTATCAAAAGCGCGAGAGTAGAAGAAAAGCCAGTCGAAAAATCTGCGTTCTCTCTTCTCTCCGTTCCAGCATGGATCCATGCGCGCGCACGTGCGCGAGAAGGAGAGTACCGGTGGCGGTAGGGATGGACTGCCGGTAAGGGGAAATCGGGAAAGAAAATTGTGGGAAAGGGGGGTTGTGCAGGGGAGGGTTGGTGCGCGAGAATCGAGCGAACGGACACGACGCGTCGCGTCGCGTCGCCGGTGTCGTGCTCGCGATAGTAGTAGTCGTCGTAACGACGCCGATGACGTCGACGGAGGGCGCTGGCGACGCGGTCGACTTAATCGCTGGTAGTAGTAGTAGCCGGTGGTGGTGGTGAGGGCGGTGGTGGTGGTCGTAGTGGCGTGCGTACACGAGGCGGACGCGCTCGTGTTACCGGTTGTAGGGGAGGTTCGTCAGCGTGTACCGTCGAGTGGAGAGAGGAGAGGAGAGCCGGAGCGGGCCGAGAGAGAGAAAGAGTAACCGGCTACGACGAAACGAAAGGGTGTTTCTGCCGGTTACACGGTTAGTCCGTGAGCGAGCGTTGCCCGGTGTGGTGTCGTGGTTGGTCGTTGACGCGGGCTCGGTCGAAGAGGATTTCCCGGCACGTTTCCGGATCTCGCTGGTGCGTGTGCTCGCGCGCGTCCACCAGGGGCAGGGAGGAGGGCGGCTCGGGGCCGAGAGAGGCGGCAGCAAGAGGGAGAGACGGGGAACGTAGGTGTCGGTGGCGAAGGTTGGTGGCGGTAGCGGTAGAGTGGTGCACGGAAGTGGCGGTGGCGAGTCGTGGTGGACGGTGGATAGTGGCGGTCCGGGTGGATCGGTCGGTTGATCGTGTTCGAGACGGTGACACGGGGGTCGGTAAACGCGTGGTGAAAGATCGGAGCCAGCCAAAGGAGAGGAGAGGAGCAGAGAGGACGACGGATCGGGACCGGAGCGGAGACGCCGAGGATGAGATCGATAAGGAGACGCGGGTTTCACGGAACGGGAACGACGCCGCGCGTGTAGGGACACACGACCGGGTAAACATAGGCGCGTGAAACGCACGCAAGCACGCACGCACGCACGCGCCATCGAGGAGAGGCTTCCTGTCAGAAGTCGGTGATCCTTGGCTGGACACGATCCGGAACGATCGGGGACACTCTCGGTCCCGAGGAGGGCGAGAGAGAGAGGAGAGACCGGAAGAGACACGGAGAAGAGAAGGACAGAAGATCCATCGGATCGGAGGAGCCACGGACTCGTCGAGGAAACGGGATCCTCCTCCTCCTCTCTTTCTCTCTCCCCCTCGATCTCTATCCATCTCCACTCGATGGGCTTTGCCGGTGAAAGAAGGTCAAAGATCGATCGTCGAGTACGAGGGTCGTGACCTCACGCACACACGGGGAAAAGCCACGCGTGCAGCACGGCTCTCGACACCGACGAGGTGGATCCTTGCGACGGGAACGGAGGTGGCTCCAGGTAGATCCGAACGATGAAGCCGATCGATCGCCGGAACTCTGGTCGATCGTCGAGTTAGGCGTTGTCGTCGATGCCCGCCGCTCGCCGACGAACGTTCGCGCGTAGAGTAGAAGGATTGGCAGGCCCATTCGTGGCCAAGAGGGAGGATCGGGACTCGTTTCGTCGAAATAAATGGACGATTAGAAGAAGGATCGAGAGGTCTCCGGAACGAGGCTGCCCAGAAACGATGTATCCGAAAGGAAATCGAAGAATCGGCCACGGTAGTACACTAGGGAATCGTTAGAGGCGACCAATTTTTCACCGACGCGACACTAGATAATCGTACGAAAGTAGAGACCGAGAAGACTGACCGATCGGACAGGCGTGCCCGTGACTGGTTACCCGTGGAGCAGCGAGCCGGAGACTCGCGAGATCCTCCACGAGAAGGCGGAACAAGCTCGTAGCGACGAAAAGTAAACGGGAACCGGACCCACATAGGGAAGATCCCGAGGAAGAATGTCTAGGGACCCGTATTCGAGCGGAAGCGGAGTGGTCGGACCAGGAGGCGGTACCCGTTCGCCGCGAAGCGGTCGTCGCGTGGGCGAGCTACCCACGGTCGACCGTAGTCCGTCGAGGAGCTACGCGAGCGGTCGCGGTAGTCCTTTGGGTCGCAAACGAGGCACCCGTAGCGGGAACAACTCGCCGGAACACCTCGGATACGGCAGCTACCATCACCATCAGCTGGGCAGCCCGTACTACTCCCGCGACGAGGACCTCGCCAGTCCCGTGATGCTCGAGGAGAGGGGCAGGAGTATGTCAACCGGGGGCGGTGGGGGCGGACATCACAGATCCAGAAGCGCCTCGAGACCCGCCATGTCCAGCTCGGCGGGCATGTCGGCGAGGTACACGAGCCTCGATCGGGCATCCGCGGGTATCCTCGATCACGATCGCGAGTTCGTGCCGATACGGGATCCGCGTGAACGTAGCCGCGATCGTGGACTCTACTTGGAGGATGAGCTGTACGGATCCAGATCGGCCAGGCAAAGTCCGAATCCGCACATGCTGCGTGACAGCGGCGGATACATCGGCGAGCTGCAACACCAGAACAACGATCTCCAACGAGAGCTCGGGAACCTCAAGAAGGAGCTCGAGCTGACGAACCAAAAGCTCGGCAGCTCGATGCACAGCATCAAGACCTTCTGGAGTCCCGAGCTTAAGAAGGAGAGAGCGTTGAGGAAAGAGGAGAGCACCAAGTACAGCCTCATCAACGAACAGCTGAAGCTGCTCAACTCGGAGAACCAGGTCAGTCGACTGCGGACCTTTCTTTCTTTAACTTTCAACCTCTCGCGCTGGAATTGCCACCCTTTTACCTTCTATTTCGCCTGCGAATAACTCGTCGCACTACCAAATATCGTTGTGACCACGAAATTTCGCGAAATGTGGAGATAACGAGTGTACCGTGTCGATCGACCTCGTCGTTTAGACTCGTTTATCTTCCTTTTTTACGGGAACGAAATTTGCTGAAAGTGCAGTGAGAATACACGAGAATTTGTACACGTAACCGGAGGTAACTCTCGTGGATCAATTTGCAGCGCCAGAGGTTAATATCGAATTGTCCCAGTTGCATTACGTTCCAATTCCATTTTCTACAAAAGTTAAGTGTCGAGATCGATGCAATTTGGCACTCGTTAAAAATAGAAAACCCCGAGGAAGGTTGTCCCGAAAAGTGTCGATTCTTTTGAATGTTACATAAAGCGGCAAAAAAAAATTTTTGCTAAAATAACTGGAAGACCTTTCGTCTAACCTATTTCCCCAGCTCGGTAATAAATCGTGAGCCCATGACTCCATAATAAACGCTGAAAGTTTGCACGCCAGAACACCCTCGGTGCGTTGGTTACTCGTGACCCGTTTCGATGACGTTCGCGCTTGGAATTTAGGTCGAAGCGATTAGGCTGCTGTCTCCGTATCGTATCGAACAAGCGTTTTTCGCAAAAAAACTTCTGCGTCTCGACATCGTCTTTTCATAAATCATTGCAGTGCACGATGCTGAAAAGGCGAAATGTCAGTGGGTTAACCGAAGTAACTGCAGTTGCGTGGGACGAGATACTCGATTGTCTCTCGAGGAACACGTCTATCGATCAACCGAGAATCGCGTAACGCGTTCTTCGGCATCTGATCGCTTCTTCGACGCTTGCTGCGATAAGACTCGCTATTGATTGGCCAAAAATGCGGCTCGAAGGTGGAGCCACCGATGAAACCGCGTTTTCAAACGGTGCCACTGAACGACCGACGAGTTTTTTTCGAATCGATAGAGGATCGATCGTCGCCGGAACCGGGTCTGGGTTAAGGAGGATCTTCTGGCCATTCACAATTGGCATCGCAACAAGTCCGACTTGAAGTTTCGTACGATGATGCGTTTTCTTCGGACGGGTCATGCACGCATCGTCTTCCTCGAGGACGACGG
Organism: Megachile willughbiella; assembly: GCA_945859595.2. Taxonomy (NCBI): domain Eukaryota; kingdom Metazoa; phylum Arthropoda; class Insecta; order Hymenoptera; family Megachilidae; genus Megachile; species Megachile willughbiella. The sequence goes on from OX243807.1 coordinate 11,601,930, forward strand.
GTCGGATCAATATGTTCGCTGTTCGCGAAGCCCGTCACGTATTTATATAATGAAGCGTCGTGTCGAGTCGTTAACGAGCTGTACGCCTTTCAAGGGTAGCTTCTTTTTTAGGAATCAGGCTAACTCTGATTGACACGGACTCTTTTTCTCGGATCTGTAATTGTGCTTTGCTTCATGGACAGGTCGGACTTCGATCGTGATTATGTCACGTGATCGTCTGTAGGTTTATGATTCTTGATTGGGTAATTTAATGCTATCATCGCGATCGTGAAACGACTCACGTTTCGGTGATGAACAGTGGAAGTTTTGTTACGTCTTTATGAGTTGCCATTTTCTCTAGGTCAAGTTGTTTCAGAGCCTCCCTCAGTATTTGTATCAAAATGTATTAGATATAATATCAGAAAGATCAATAGTTTTACGTTAAAATTTGGGATATTTGATGCGGATTAAAAAATCATACTTGAACTCCATGCTAAATTTATCTCGCTTGTTGTTCATCAATGTTGCTGCCACAGTTCGTCAGCATTGGTTGGCCTAGCATATTTTTGGCCACGGCAAAGACGTCGTGGCACATGAGTCATTGCCACCGAGACCAGAAGAATCTCGGGAAGTCAGATTCCCTGGCTGTCTGCCCACATTTATTTATTTCCTTTTTATCCCGTGTCTAGGGAGCGATTCTCTCGTATGGCATAGACGCTCAGCCAATGTTTGTAACAGTTTAATCAGCAGTTTCTTCCTTCTTTCAACAGATCAACCTTTACAAGGTATCTTAAGTTTCTGAATTCCCAAATTTCCGAACACTGAAGTTCTACAAATTTTCATGTTGCCAAATTCTCACGTTTTCAAATATCCAAGTTACCCCAAATTCCCAAGTTACCAAACTTCTACTCCCCAAACGCTCAATTTCCCAAATACCCACAACAATTCCTTCCTCCGTACAAAATCAAGAACCATCTATCGAACGTCCACGTGTAAATTACATTATTCGAGAGTTACTCGGCAATAAACATTCGCGCCGTAATAATCAATCTCCTTAACGACGAACGACGCGGAGAATGTAGGAATGGTTGATGTATGACGTTGGATTCGGTGTATTAAAAATTCCGTTTAAAATGCTGTTTGTTTCCGCGGCGAATTGCATGGAATAGCAGTAGCTCGGATCTAATTGCTCACTTGACATGGTTCCTGGTGAATGAAAAATTAGTTGTTGATGGCCACTCTTCTACGTACGGACGACGACGTTTGTCAACGATCGTTAAGCCGCGTTTCCACGCGTACCACATAAGGCTGCTGCAATGATTTCCGAAGGCAGTCTGTTTTCATTTGAAAAAACGAATTCCCGTTATCGAGCTTCTTGCACGAGTGCTTTATTAAACGGCGAACAACTCTGACATTTCTATTTCTCTCTCGATTGTAACGTACGCTTGCAGTTACACGTACCTTTTCTGAAAGATCGAAGCTTTTCATTTACTAATCCTTTGCAGACTACTTACATTTTATGTACGTGTGGTACTTTAGGGTTGTTATTTATTTTTCTTCTTTCGTTAATTTGTTGGAAACTTATATAAGACAGAGAAGGGTATATGTACGTGAATGCACTTGTATGTAGATGTAAATTAATCCTTTCATGCGGTATTTAATCATTTGATAAATTATATGTTGGCTAGGAGAAAATGTCGGGAGAAGATTTTTGAGCAGAAATCGTTTATCTTGCAATTGAGTGTAGTTTCTCAATTCGAGAATCGTTGGTCAGCGATCTGCACGAGCACTCTAGAACTCAATTTGTGGTCGCACTCGGTCCGTATCGCATCGCCTGTTCACCTATCGACGGAAAGGGCAGTGCTCGAATCAAATGGACATTGAATGAAAACTAGGTCTTGTGTCATTTGCACTCAAGAACCTGATTGCTTCGGAGATTCGATTGCTATCAAACTTCAATGTATTTCGGGACTGAACCGAACCTGCCCTCTCAACTCTTTCGTTAATCTTTTAATCCATAAATATTACATTAATTTTAATTGCTAGTTTCAGATTATATTTAATCAGTATTTATCGAAGAAAACTTGAGTTACATTTAGTACCTTTATAGTTTTGTTGAAAATCGTATTCATCGAAGGAAAAGTAGAACGATTTTTAACTGCATATGACATTAGAAAAGATAGAGTAGCTCCTGAAAATATTTTTATTTTATTATTTACGAACTTTAGATTTAACAACGAAGTACATCTTTAATATCGAAGGAGTTTGTATTACTTACACACAATCATTATTGTTAACAATTAAAATAAATAGACGAAGTAATTAAAAGTTGACTCGTGTTCAAGAATTATTAGGTGAAAACAATCAATGTGATGAAGGATTATAGTTATAATAAATGTTGTAAATGTACAAATGATTTCTATATTGATTTCAACTAAAATATATGTAGTATGGGAGAGTGAGGTAGGTTATAAAGCATGACGTTAACTCCTGTTCATAACTTAACATAGTTTAAGTGGGCTTTTTAAAGTGGTGCTCTCGTACCATTGCCTCGATTCATCTCAAATGCAGCTGCCGTTCAGTGCCGTATTCACTTAACAAGAAACCTCGACATTCCTCCCGGCATAATCAAATAATTCCTCAGAATTAAACTCGCGTTCCTTGCTTCCTATTTTCTCTTCAATTAATTCAACTATCTCCATTTACATCATTCTTTTTCGCATTCTAATCGTCTACAAAATAACGACCGAACCGATACTTAAATAAAACACAGCTGAATAATGTTGCATATTCTGAGTAATGTCTTTTAACATATATTTTGTAATAAGTTCGATATTGAATTATAGAAATGGAGGTCATCTGAAGGTCATGTCTTCGTACATTTCATGACCTTCCTTTGTAAAAAGAAGCTACAAATATTTGTTCAATTCTTCGGTAAAATTTGATATACTGTTTGGATAGTATTTGAATACATACACATGTCTAGAGAAGATCAAACAGTTCCCAGTAAAATATTTCATCGCAAACTGGTTCCCATCAGATCGGGAATAAATGCAGAAGGTGTTCCCATGACCATCGAGTCACCATTCCACTTTCGACCCCTTCGACTCTATTCAAACTCCCCGAAAGAAGTCTGCTGGGTTCTTTCAGAATCTTCGTGCTTCCAACGAAACGAATCCAGAATCTGCTCGTTAGCCACCATTTTACCGACTGTCACCCCATCCAGACGCTTTCGAATTGAATACCGTTGCATTCTGTCCCCTTTGCAAGCCACTGTGCGAAACAATACGGTGTCTGGAAACGAAGATCCACCCTGGGAATATTATCGTAGTCGTTGCATCGTTGTTCGCCGCTTTGCCATGGTAATTCTGTTCGCAATGCTTTGAGATTTTTCTCCTTTATCACGGTCGTACATCCTTCTAAAAGGATTAAAAGGGAAGTGGTAGCAGCCAGTGGTTGTGTTTTACAGAATCGATAACCCAGAAACCTGAATTATTTTTGTGTCGATGTCTGAATTAGGTGGCCCGGCTGTCGCTCACCCGTGTCTTTTTATGCCCTGTTCTCCTGCTTTCGCGATCGTTTCACCGTCCGTTGGGAATCAACAATGCAGTTCTTAGTTTTCCATTTTTAAGATCGATACAAATTTTTCGGAGAGAAAATTTAGGACTGCAATAAATTATTTCCGTTAATGCAAACTATTTTGTGTTATACATTATCAGAAGTAACCTAACCAGCTTTAATTGTACAATACTTTTATAAAGAACATAGAGGGGTAATTATAAATACCAGATCAGAGGACAGCATCGGTCTAAAAAGCAGATAACAATGGAAGTTACGTTTAATTAAGAGAAATCTTCATCAAAGGATGTCGTCTCAATGTTTGACTAACTTCTGTGTTCCTCTTTTATCTTCTGCTGGCCACATTTCCGCAGGGTAGTTTTGCCGGTGAATGTAACGTGGAGAGTAAGGACTCGAAAAGATCTCGTTGATATCCTTTTGTCGACGAAAGTCTCGAGGCAGATTCCGAGATGGACTCGAGATTTGAGAAATGATTCGGAAATGTGGACATTGTGGGGATTTAGAAATTTGCAAATTTACAAATCTAGTAGTGTATCTAGAAATGTGAAATACGAGAAATCCCAAAAGCTAGACATAAAGAAATTTTACCCTACGTTTTCGGAAAGTGATCTGAAGAATTAATGGAACGGAATGGAAATAACATCGAGCATAAAGATAGAAGTTTAAAAGTGACGGGTCGAGGGAGTATATACGAAAGGGTAAAATCGTATACGTGACGCTTATTCTGAGTAGCGAAACAATCATCCCCTAGAGCAACGAAGGGTTGGTTGCTCGTGAGAGTGGCATACGCGTCGTGTTAAGTATGTACAGCGCACACGTCCCCGTCTATATCGATCGGCCTAAATATATCGAGGCGGATTATTAGCGAGAACCTGTGCCACGCGGTCTAACTATGGCACGACCGCATTGTTCCACGGGGTTACAGAATAAACGTGTCTCTGGTGGACTTCGAAAATAAATCGATCGAACCTCTGGTGGGAGGTAAACGCGCCCTCGACTCTGACTCTGACTACACACCTATACCTCTGCGTGTATTTACCAAAAAATTAATAAAAATTAACACATTTTTAAACACTTTAGTCTCTTGTTTAAACGCAGGAGAAATTGCCCTCGAATTTAATTCGGGTAGATGGTAAGGTAATTGGACTTACGATAAGATGAAGAGCCGTAATTACCGTGGCTTATCCAATTATCATTTATTAGTAACATCATAACATGTATCGTTACGCTGTGTTGTTTCTGATGCTTTCCTTCTGATTATTAATATCAAGATTACTTCAATTACCCCAATTACAATTCTCCCAGCGAATTCAAGATATTGTAAATATGAGACTAATGTACTTATAATGCATCGTTGATATCTTATCAATAATTGCCATTCTTGATGTCGGAGCACTATACAATTTTGAACTTTGAAATTCAGACGATGTTTCACCACCTGACGCCACCAGTTTCGAGCCAGAATACAACGTAATATCCGTGAATGTGTACGGAGAAACTTTAATATTTCCGAGGACAGGCAACCTGGGCTTTTTGAAACTTTTGTTGCCGAATTCTCTTGGCAAGAATCCTCGTTTCCCTTTCGTTCGTGTACTTGAGCTATTTTGTGTACGTTAATGATACCGTGAGGACGTGGATATACGTCTTTCATGGTCGGAGGGTTAATTAATCGTTAACTGGTGCGCTGGTCATATTCTCACTTTGAAAATATGATGGCACAGACATGGTAATTAAGAGAATTAAGGGAGTCGTATTTACTACTTTATCTGAAAACTTAAATTACATACAAAGTAAATAATTAAATAAGATTATTGTAGTAATGTCTATTATATCAGGGATTACATAATGAAAGATATTCTTCAATCTTTTAGTATTACAAATTTTATAAATCATTTTTAATTATACCTGATATATTACACATTATATTTTAGCAAGAGTCCAAATTTTGAACTATTACCAGGAGAATAATAATTAATAAAATGTATTTTAATTTGTCAACGTAACACTTAAGATTGATAACTATTTTTCTCGTGCAAAATGAAAATCATGAGTCGACGCGTATCATCCTTCCGTTCTCTTAATGCGCATCGTCCCCAGCCACGGTGTAACACTCTCCCATAAATCATGCTTTCGGTGCATGTGTGTGTCCACATACACACGAAGCAGCTTCTGGTTAATGAGGAAGTGACTTCCAGCGTGTCGCTCGGTGTTATTTGTACACCAGCTTGGCGTCGCGATGCTGGCAGACGTTGGTCGTCTCTTAAAAACACATTCTTAACGCTCGTTGGAATTAATATATCTTTAATCTTATACTCGTATGAACTAATTAACCCAATCGGAGACAGTAACAGAAGAGATAAATTTCTGAAAAAGTTAAGTGATTCAGTTGGACAAGTCATTCCAATGATAAATCTATGAATTATTCAGTATGATTTTAAATGATCGATTAAGGAAATGTTCCATTGTATACTAAGGGAACAAATGTTTGATATGCCTGAGACGATCCCTGGGGATATCCACGATGTCAACCAACGGACATAAGTATACAAGTGTAAAATCGATGAAATGTCGCGATCTGTCGGCAGGACATACATTGTTTTTTTAAATGTACTTCCATAATGGCTGCCAGTAGATTTACGGCCGATAAATTGCTTGTAACGACGCAAATGCATTGAATTTAACATTTTATGACACGTCAGGCGTTTATCGTCGACGATCAATTTTAACGATCTGTCGTTGACATTACTTTTATACAACTGTACAAATTGTTTTATAGAAAACGTTACACCAAAAATTTAATCATGCGAAATATAGGTTGTACAAAATATGAAATATGCAGATTATAGAAAATACCGAACGAGATAGCCGTTAGATGTTTTTTCCCTAGCTAGATCAGTACTTGCTTTTGCTTAGGTACTTCCGTCCTAATAAAAAGAGAAATAGAAGAAAGGAATGAAGAACTTCCGTGGCCCCAGACACGAAAAACACGTCGGAAAATGAGAGTAGCGCGTTACGAACAAAGGGATGTTGTCGAGACGTCTTCATTTGGTTCGCGACGCGACAGTCGTGGCATTCCAGCGAATCTCGAATAAGAGTTCCGAGGCTTTCGTGCCACAGTTTGTTATGGTTAATACTATTTCAACTTCTCGAATGCGAGCCGCGTGCAGAAGAAAAATATTCGCAACTTTTACTCGTTATATCCGCTGAAAGAAAAACTTATCTGTGTACTTTATATTGCTGGAAATAGGAGACAGAAATAATTGAGATTAACGCACGGTTTAACCTGATTAAACTAGTAGCTGAACACGTTGCGGTGAAGTGCGCGGTAGTTCGATGCGTGCTAATCTAGCTGCAATTGACAACCTAGCAATTGAACGCGTAATAACTGGACGTTGGATAACTGCACACGTGAGAATTCGATGCTCGATAATTAAACGCGTGGTAACATTACACCTAGTAATCAAGATGACCTAAGAATTATACTCGTTTTTTTTCTTAAAAAATAATCTTCCTATACCTTTGAACACACCTTCCGTTTATCGCAAAACAATTCCACAACAAAGTTCATCGCATCGTTATTGGAAACGAGTTGCACGACAGCAAGTGTCTCTAGCGAAAGGTCAGGCAGAAATCGATTTGGCGATTTTATAAATAAATAAATAACGTTACGTTGGAGAATGCAGGATGTTCGATCAAAAGAAGGACAGCAAACGTAACGGATGCGATATCGACGCTGACCAACGGAGTACACGCGATAAGATCGATCGCGAGATGGACGATCTGCACGAACGATTTTTGCTCGGTCGGACTGGTCGATCGAACGGCTAGATACACCTCTGGCTAGACCATTTTCCAGCAGGCAACATAATTACCGTTGCCACGGTTGATGCATAGCAGCAATTTCTCGGCCGTTGCTGTTGGACGACGCTTTGGGGCGCACAAATTGCTGGTTACCCTCGTGAAATTCGCGATTAAACGAATCATCGACTAGCCTTCCTTCCACCTTTATCTGCTTATCAATATTAAATCCTTGTCCACGTTTCCTTATCTGATTAGGAGCCGTATCATTCATTGTTCGGTCAATCGTATTGAAATACTGATACGGAATTTCATTTCCAATGAAATTTGTACCTGTGACCTTTCTAGGATATGAACAGGTTTTCAAATATTTAATAAAAGTATTATACGATAACCACTTTTTTTTGTTTTAACAATTGTACCCTCACCGTTAGGAATTAAAGTTTTATCCTAAATAATGTTGAAACAAAATAGGGTACAAATCCACCTCCAATTTCAAAAGCTGAGGACTGTTAAAGCTTGGTAGTAAATGTTAAAGACAATTGCAGCAATAGCGAGCTAGAAAATTACACGTTATCGATATCATCGTCATCCCCTAAATTTTATCCCCTTGTTCGTTGCCCGTTTTTCCGATTAACAAGAAACTTTTTTCCCCCGAAGCGAGGCAAAGCCGAACGATATTCTCGGCTGCCAAATTAAAGCTCGACAGGAAACAGGAGGCCAGCCAGCATGAGGTACGATTTTCGTTTCACCACCGTGTGCCACCCCTACTGACTTGTCCCGAGGAAGAATAGGACGTCACCGATAACGTTGGCCGGAAGCATCGATCGTGAAACGCCGAATAAAAGTGGAGTTTATCGTGTGACCCCGACGTAACCCAGATGTTTCACAGGCCGACCCAAATATAGCCACCGAAACGATTCTTCGGTCGTCTTTTCGATTTGCGTCCCGTGTAATCGACTTGATTAATGTTACAGCCCTTGCGAATGATATCTGCAGGCTGGTTATCGTGTCACTTTTCACCAGGGATACATATCGAGGCATTATATTAATACCGCGGTAGGAATATTGGAACGTGTTATATATCCACACGTTATATTGCCAGTTGTTCAAATAATACCTAGCTAGTGTCTGCACTTTGTCAGAGGGGGTGAAACTACTACGTATTAGATTCATATTATGGGGTGTTGAATTATGCTAGTACCACGTGGTGAGTTATCACGCATTCTACTTCTACGCGTTCAACTACCACGCATCCCACCTCCACGCGTTCAACTATCACGCGCTGAACTACTGACCGTCGAGTTATTACGCATTCCACCGCCATGTGTGGATATTACCACGCGTCAAATAACCACGCATGGAATTACCAACCGTTGAATTACCATGCGTAGAACTACAACGCACTGGATTACCATGACTGGAGTTACAACGCACTGAATTACCACGCGTGGAATTATCAAATCTGGTATTACTACGCGTTGAATTGCACCGCGTGGAATTAGTAAGCGCTGAATCAGCCCGCATTGAAATTGTCAAGTTTCATAGTTAATGGTCCAAGGAGCGTTCAATTACTCGTTACGTCGGAGTGTCAAACAGCTTCGATCCGTGGCAGCCCGCAGGGAAGCAAGGGTTAACGAGGCAGTCGAAAGAGGGTGGCTCGTCTCGAATTTTTTAGCAGGGAAATGGGACAACCTCGTCACGACCTCGAAAACCGGCATAACCATGCACTATTTCACACCTGCTCAGAGGGAACCTCGATGGCACACAATTAGGGGATGATTCACGAAGGCGAAAGACTCGAACGTAACCCTTCAGTGGTCTTGAACATCGTACTATGAGCGTTCGACCAGTCAGACGAGACGAGGAAAACGCGATAAGAGAGAGAAGTCGGAGGGGTTGAAAAACGACGAAACAAGGGGTTGAAGAGGTTCACTCGACGTGGCCGAAGGAAAGAGGGTGCGTTGCAACCGTTGGAAAGACAGAAACGAAAACAGGGTCACGTAGAAACAAGGGAGGGACGGAGAATGTGGACAGTGCGAAAGAGAGAAAAAATAGAAGAGGCTGTAGGGGGTGTAACGAAGGGTATGAAAAAAGAGAATGTACAGGAGAGAGAGAATAGGAGGAACGGGGGAGAATGAAGGTAGTAAAAGTTGAACGGAAGAGAAAGAGGGCAAGAGAAGCCGAGTGACACTGGAGAATTTAAGAGAGCAAGAGAGAGAAGAGAGAGGCAAAGGTGAACGTGGAAGAAACAGAGAGGGAAAATTAGGGAAAGAGTGAGAAATCTGGGAGGGGTGAGTTTCTGCCGCTCGATAACGCTTCTGCTTCTGCTCCGTCATCATTCTCTCTCTTTCTCTTCTTTGTATGCCTTCTGTTTCCTTTTTCCCTTTTTCAAAAATTTTTAACCCCGTGAGTGCATTGTGGATCGTTCTTTTCTGGGGTTTTTTCGTATTCGAGGGGTTCATTATTTCCAATTAGGATATTGCGTGTTCTGACCTGCCTGGTTGTTTAACGAGTTCAGATTCAATTTGATAATTCAGTGTAGTAATTCAATGCTTAGTAATTCAACTCTTGTCAATCCAGTCTGATATACAACGCGTCGTAATCTAGCTGTAACTCAAATTATGTCAAATAAAGGGCGAAGATTCACGTTTCAAACTAATTTATCTGATAATATCATATCAAAGTTTGCGTCAAAGTATAACAGTCTAATATCTATAGATAACACGATATAAATCGTCCTTGATTATTACATTAATCGGTGATTAGTACGTAGTGTAGATTATTATTAGCAAGAGGTTGTAACGAGTTTGCGAAGTAGAGGAAGGAGATGTAGCATTACTCGAAAGTTGCTGGAACACTGCTTTGAATCATTAAACCGTTTTCACCGCCTTCAAGGCAGAATTAATCCCTGCCTCAATCTAATCTAACTAAACTAAATGGAATTAAATGAAGGGGAGCTTCGTTAAATACTCGTATTGCTGCTTGGAGTAATTGTCTTTTGAGATTACGGTCGAAGCCATTCGTTTGTTATCGGTTCGCGAGTATATGTAACAACTTAACATTCGCTAATTCTAGTATTTAACTTGCACGAAGAGTATAATACTGGATTAGGTTAATGTTATTCAGTAGAGAGATCACGCATTTGTCATCGGTAATCGTCCATTATTTTTAGTTATCGTGGTAATTTGTCACATGGTAATTTATCATGTGGTACTCGACCACGTGGTAATTCAACGCGTGGTACTTGAACATGTGGTGATTCAACATATCGTAGTTGAATGCATGATACGTGGTAGTTCAACACATGATAAATCTGCGCGTGGCACGCATGGTAACTCAACGCGTGGTTATTCATCACGTAGAGATACAACGCGTGGTTGTTCAACGTGTGGTGATTCATCACATAAGGATACAACGCGTGGCAGTGGAAAGCGTGGTAACTCAAAGGGTGGAAATGGATTGCTTGGTAGTTCAACGCGTGGTAGTTCAGCGCATGATGACTCATAATGTAGGAATACAATGCGTGGTAATTTGTCACGTGTGAGGAATCCACGTGTTGAATTCCTACGTGACAAATTACTATGCGTCGAATTACCACGCGTTGAATTTCTACGTGATGAATTACCACGCGTCGAACAGTAATTTAATTCTAGTAACATTCCACAAGAGGTTCCTGGAAAAAGCCACAGACGTTACGGAACCTAAATCGAAACGGATTTCAGGATACGAACGACAAAGGCGTTCCTTATCGATCGATAGCAGTCTCGTCGGCTCGGACAAAAAAGAGGGGGCGCAGGGGGTGAAAAAAGGAGGGGTGCAATGTTACGGAGCGAAGTAGGCACTTTGACGAAAGACTTTTCCACGGTGGAACGAGCCACGATAGTCCAAGACTCGCCTACGTAGATGGTTAAAAGCCCAGTTAGGAAAGTTTCGAAAAAGTTTGTAACTCGAGCCACTTCTCGCCTTCGCGTCTTTCTTGCTGTTCCTGTTCCTTTTTTAAGAATAAATATCAGTTTTCACCGACGTCCTTGCTTTCTTCATTCTCTTCAGTAAATTTGTCGCGAGATTTCTCTTTCACCCTGATGGAGAGATTGTAATGGGGTTACTTTGGCTGAAATTTCATAGTCTAGGTTTCTAGACACTTGAACGATGTTAGAGCTTTTTGTTTTGACAGAGCAGACACTTTTTTTCTCTGCCTCTATCAAAGAGGTTCCGGGTAATTTGACCTTACGGGGATCAATTACCATTTGCGTTGGATATCTTAATTATCTTGCATTATTAATTTAGAAATTTTTTTCTTTTTTTCATGTTTTTTCATTTACTAGTTTTCGAGAGTACAAGGTTTTAAACTTAGACATTTACCAATTCTTGATATCAAGTTTACATAGTTACAAATTCTCGGATTTTCAAATCTATATATTCTTGAATTCTCCAATTTCAAATCCTGAAATCTCCAAACCCCAAAATTTCCAGAAATCACATAATGATATCTAAGAAATATCATTAACTCTATTAGTAAATTTATGATGCCCACTCCCTTACAAAAATCCTGCTACGTCAATACCAATTAGCGTCTCGTTTCTTCTCGTTTTTATTCACCGAATAAAACCAGCCCAGCTTTTGTCGCCAATTTATCGAAGACCGAAGCAGTCGATATCTTCACGAGGTCGTTGTACCTGAATCGATCCTTCGACGAAAACTGAGCTTTGCCAGACTGATTCCTCGTAAAGGCAAACTGCTCTGGCACGAAACGTTGGCCGTTTCTTTCGTGACACGGTTGTCTCGTCTTATGGCTGGCTTTTGATAGCTCGCAATTCTACGCTGTCTCAAAAGATCGAATAAATTGACGTTTCCATTGGTGGATGATGAATGAAAGATCAAACGATCAAATTCTTTTTATTGTTCCTACATTTTCGACAAATCCATTTAAAACTGGCAGACAAGATAAAAACTAATATTTATATGGAGACAAAAATGTAAGATTTATGAAAGAACAAAGTGAAGATTAAAATTACTTTTATATTCGTGGAAAATAGTCTTCCAGCTTATTAAATTTATGTTAGGAACCCTAAAGACATTTTCTTTGATTTTGATACTGTAGCACATATTTAAGATCATATTCTTGGCAAGAAAATATTCGTTCAAAGGGTTGTTACGCAATTATCGTGAACCACACTTGCCTTTATTTACGCAAACGCGTGCTTTCGTCTTCATCCCTTCTCTGAATTGTATCTCCGCCAACCTCCATAAAATCTTATCCCTCGAGGAAAGGGTGCCATTATTGGTCATTCTTAGAGCAACCATGCAGCCATCAAGGCCGCCATTCTCCGCCAATCTAAGTCATACGGTAAGTTACATGTACCAGAAAATTCTATTATATTTTCCTCTTGCTTTGCTTCAGATGAATTTAAAATTGAATTACTTATTTATGAACCCACCTAATTGTATTTTTACATACTTAATACTATTTAATATTTATCTTTATTTTAAAGGGACTAATTTCTTGGTGATCAAGTCTAAACATTGTATTAAACGTAACTTGTATAAAATGTATTTTGTTGAACACAGAGATAACAAATTTCATAGTTAAAATTATTGCAAACGTTCTTTAAACGTGCTTAATAATTTTTATACTTGTTATATATGTGTTAAATTTTTTAATAGAAAATATTTGTACATTCTTATTTACATATGGACAAAGTTGAATAATGTTTGTAAAATTGAAAGAAGGGTTCAACGACCTAGCGTTTCTTTAAGAGAATTCTTGTTCTTGGAAGACATCGATCCAACGTTAATTCCAGTGGTATCGTTATAATGGGGCGTTTTAAATGGAACGCTGACCCACATACGAATACGGAATGGGGTCAGAGAAAATCGCTGGAATTGGGTCAGGGGAATTTGCATGCTCGGGAATGAACGCGTTGCAGTTTTACATTTCACGTTTGACGTCATCGATCTCGCACATTCGTCGCCTGCGCACGTTTCCCAAAGTCGTTTTATGGAAATCTTATGCAAAAAAGCGGATGGACCTTGAAATAAAAATATGATCGGCAGTTTACGTTCGAAGTTTAAACATTGGGGTGGAACTTTCGTGCTATTCAGGATCTAAATTCATAATTCCTTAACATTTTAGCCATACGTTATAAATATCGTTTTCTTCTTAAAGAACTGCAATTGCCATAAATTTGTTACCAATTTATAAAATTATTATCGTTTATTGTATAATAAACGACTGTATTAAACGTTCTTACAGAACTATATCGACGCAAACTCCCCATAAATCCCAATATAGATCCGAAACTAGCATAAACAAAAGACTGGTTTGATTTATTACTTATTGACGCGTCGAGTAATCGGCTTTGCTTCGGGAGTCAAAGGAATAATGCTCGAAGTAGATTCCGCAATGTCTCGCTAAAAATAAAAGTAACCACAGTTGTATCTCACGCGAGATCACAATGCAACAAAATTTATTTTGTTCCCCGGTGACGACAAAGTTACGAGTTTCCCTCGTATCTTTGTCGCTTAGCAATTACGCGAACGTAAACATGTCGCGTCTAAAAAAAGAGAGCCGTGCGCCTATGTACGATGCATATCACGGTAATATTTATGACGAGGTATTAAAGCCCGAAAAAAAAAGTATTCGAGAGACATGCACGAGCAGCAGGGAACCGGAAGGGATCGATCTATCGTGCAACGACCCCAGAAATATCAAAGAGTTGCTCGTGCAGCTTTGTTTCTTAGTAAAAGCACGCCATGTTTTGTGACCTGCTTTATTTTATATATTCTCGGAAACTTCGTATCGCGTTGACAAGCAGCGAAAAGGTCTTCGGAGAAATTCACCTTTATTCTTTCATAATTCGATGCAGATTTCTTGCTCTTGTTGTTCATGGAACATTTGTTACGTCATAGGTGATATTTATCCTGAAAATTCATACGAATAAAAATTAGTAGGTGAGATTCATAAATGTCAGCCATTTTGTGTTATTGTTAATGAACCTCTTGTTATTAGGATTTAAATTCACAAGCACCGTAGATAGTTTTAGAATCGGTCACAGCTTGCTATAATGATCTGGCTATTATGCACGATATTGAAATTGTACTGCTATTTTCATCGAGTTCTAAATCCGCACAATCCTCTATTTTCGGAACGTATTCGATATGCATCAGTCTAGCACCATAAAAGGTACTTATCCGATCAGATTCCTTTCAGAGCATCCTCGTAAAGGATCAGCCGTCTCGAGTTACAGTTTCTCTATTTTCTTAAAATAAAAGTCCCATTAACCCCATCCTATTGTAGGTTCCATCAGACGGGTCCATTCGGTGTTCCACAAGGGGTCGTTTTGGCATCGTCCATTAAGTCGGACACGACCGGTTGTTTTCACGACAGTCTCACGCTCTCTTGTAAGAAGAAACGCCACGAGATAGGGTTTACGTGATCGTTAATAGGATCTCGTCTTAAGGAGGGCTTCGTTTAAACTTTAAACCCCCGTTCGATCCTCCTTCTTTCCTCGTCCTTCCGCGTTCGATCCGCGCGTAAGTGTGTCGATGGACGATACCAATCCACCCCCGTTCAACCTCTCGAGAGATCGGTTTCCGCGTCGAGGGTTAATCGAAGGCTAATCGTTTCGAAAGCAGCACACCCGACACCCTGTCCCTTAAGGGAGCCTTAACACGACGCCCTGCGCGATGGAGGATGCGGTTGCCTTTGCAGAAAGAACCGACATAAATAGATCAACATCGGGATTATTCGGATTTTTGTTACCAGCAATGATTATGAAATTTACGTAGGAGCATGTTAGTTTTTGTATTCATTCTAGAGTGCTTTAAGATACAGTAGAAACTAGGTTTTCTTTGGGTTCTAGGACCACCTGAGATTTCCTATAGCTTCTAGGTTCTGATGGTCCAATTTCACAAAATTCCCAAACTCCATAATTCCCAAATCTCATAATCCCTAAATTTCCAACTTCCTAAATCCCTAAATTCCCAAATTCTCAACTCTGCTTAAAAATGCTTCCATACCCCCTACCATCCCTCATTCCCAAAATAATTAAGTACATCAATAACCCGATTACCAGCAAATATCCACAACCTCTCTTAACCAAAAATCCTCGGTTTCGTGTTACAGAAACAAAGCATGATGGTGCGTCAGCTGGAAGAGGAGCTAAGAATGAGGATGCGAGGTCCAAGCGTCGAACTGCAGCAACAAATGGAAGTTTTGTACAACGAGAACGAACATTTGACGCGAGAGATCGCCATACTTCGTGACACGATAAAGGTAAAAGATGAAAAGCTTAATAAAATTCCTCGCAATTTGTGTCCCCCTTGTATTCTCGTTGCGATGAAAGCTCTTTTATGTAAAGCAGGAAAAGACTCTGAAAGGAAATGGGATGATAAAACGTTAAACGTAACCTTGAACCTTTAATTCGCCAAAATTAAAATTTCGTTCGCAATCATCTCTCCTTTTTTTCTCCTATGAAATTTTCACACGATATCGATAAACGCGAGCCGGAGTTCGCCTTCCAGCGAAAATAATAGATTTTTCGCGAAGAATGGAGGACCGTTGGCTTTCGTTCAGATTGGAATTCGCGGGAAGAATGGCTGGTTCGCGGGAGGGATCATTATGATCGCGAATAATGGGCATAAAACGCGGGAAATGGGGATGCAGGCAAATCTTCTGGGTCGTATCCTAACTGCAAAAACTTCCAGCCATTCTTCGACCTCGTTTTGTGCCGTTTCAGCCCCTTTGTCGGCCGTACATTCATTATAAACGACGAATATCGTCAATAGTTTTGTGCTTTGATCTTTTCGTAGCGACATTCCGTAATTTGTACGCCATTGCTGCAAATAAAATATTCCTCTCACTTAAATCTTCAAAGAGTACAAATTTTAGGAAAATGTCTGACACAAGTTGATGACATAAAAGTACCACTAAATGACACGTGTGACATATCAATTTGAAGCTTCTCACAAAATGGCTGCCTCTTAATTAGAACAGACTGTGACTGATTTTGTAACATAAAGAATCGAACGTTAAATCGTGACACAAAAGTATTCGTAAATGGCACTTGTAGCACATCAGTTCAAAGCTTAAAGTTCAATAAAAGTGGCAGTATAAATGCATCGTAGTTATCTTTAATACAAAATGGCCGGTTGCCAGTTGTATCAGATGGTGACCAGTTTCGGGAAGTATAAACTCTGGCAACATTTCCTGACTTAGTAAATGGCACTTGTGGCACACCATTTTACAGCTTAAGGTTCTACGAAATTAGCTGTATTAAGACATTGAAAGATACTTTAACATATTAAACATTTATCTGCCAATTTTCATTGATTCGTTATTTTAACGTTGATATCAACAATTTCCTTATAGTGCTCAAAATCGATATATCACAAGTGCCATTTTACGACACTTTTCTGTAATGAAATCATTGTGTTAAGAACCTCTGACGAAATTATGGTTATTAAAATCGTCGATAAATTCGTGCATTCATTCTGTAGTACCAGCCAGGAGTTGTACTGAAAATATATAGTAGATAAATTAGGAAGTTGATAATGATTTGGACAGAAAACAGAAGGGATTCAGTGGATTCGACTAATCCAACCGTGCGGTTTGACGTTTGCCCTGCAACCGAAATAGACAGCACGTTTAGGTCTTGTTCGAGGTAAACGACCGATTGTCTGCCAACGGTTCGCGACACTTCCGGAAATCTTGGCAACGAGTATCAGTTCGCCGCAATAACTCCGTTAAGTCTGCCACCAGTGGCGCCGAAAGCGATCTCGTTCCTCCGAATAACGCTGGATCAATAAACTCCGAAGGAACCAGCCGTCGCCTTTGCACACCAATCAGATTAGATTGTGTTCGAGCAACGTTGATTCCACGTTAATCTTCCACTTCGCGTGGAAATAACGAATCGATGAAAAAACGCGATGGAAATAAGTTCATATCCTTCCGGGAATCGATTTCAGCAAACGCGACCGAGTTATTATTTCAAAAGTACTGGGTACTTGAAATTAAATGATGTTGTTCAACGATCTCGAGTTTGAAGTATCAGTATTTGCAGGAATATGAAAAACATTGAGGTGCACAGGTTGAGCACCTCGTAATTTATTGCAGTAAAGAAACAGGAGGGAATTTTTCATGTCAGTAAATTGCGCTGTTTAGAATTAATCTTGTGAGACATATTCTACTGAGTGTCTGCATCTACTGTGATTGTTATAGTCAGACTATTAACACATATTCTACTGTCTTACTTGATATGTCTGAATCTACTGCCACAGACTCTGATAACACGTGTGTAACGTGTCTCATTTAATATGTCTGGATCTACTGTAATAGTCGGACAGTTGTAATACATATTACATGTCTTGCCTGTTAAGACTGTATCTACTGTGATAATCGTGCTCTTAATGTATTCTCTTGTCTATCTTAGTCAAATGATAAAGTCTATTGCGGAAGTACATTCTATTAGTGTCTGAATCTACTGATATACACATTCTACTGTGTGTCTGACCTGGTATGTCTGGATCTACTGCGATGGTAGTCTTCTATAACAGACTTCCCACTATGTCTTACCAGTTATGTCTGGATCTACTGTGGTTAGTCTCTCGACACCAGATAGTCGTATGTGACAAGTTTAATGCTGATCCCAAAATATGCAAATCTACCACACAAATGACTCATTGCGAAATTAAAATTCGTACTTCTTAGAACTCGTACTTTTAAGAAAAATAGAAATTAGACTAGCTAGTGTTGGTTAATGGCGAACGAATCGATCCGTTTCTTATCAAACGCAGTGTATCGATCGTCGCTTCTAAAAATACCACCGGCTCGATTAGGCACGGTCTAGGAAGAAGTTCAAGAACCGAATCGCGGTTTCGACGATTGAAAATCTCGCGGGTTGAACTGGTTCCGGTATCCTCGGCCAAATCGTCTCGCGGATGGGTCAAAACGTGCAACACACTCGAAGCAACTGGTCGCCTTTGGCCAGTGGCCAAATTATGCAGCCGCTTTTTGGCCGCGTACCGGTGGCCTTTATTATCGAATCGTGGTAGGGTCCATCGACACCGTGTCACCTTCCGCTGTTTTTCGCGTGACGAACCGCCATCTCATTTTCTGCAGTCATGTCAGACCCCACGCTTGCATAATTCTTCGTTTCATACAAAATTCATTTCAGAACGATCCGATCTCCTCGAATAATAGCCCTGATATCGTTACCTATTAACACTTCAACACTCTACTTGCCACTTTACGCAAAACAGGAAACGTGTTCAACACTTTTAATCACAGTAAAATGTTTATTCTACTTTCGACAAGAAACAGTGCACAAAATATTAGAAACTCATGATGTCTTTACAAATGTACGCTGTTAAAAAGTACACGAAAACTTGTTATATCCAACAACATGATGCAACAAAGAGTTAAAATTGAAGTACAAAATATTTCACTTTTATTCCACCTTTTCTGTACCGTTTCACAATACGATGTAACAGAAGGGTCGTAAAATAGATGCGTATATACGAGAACTTTTATAAAAATTGACGATAATATCTGTTACGAATAAAGTCGAATCGTTGAAAAAATCTTCCATTCTGATCTGGAGGCTATTTCGGATGCAGCGTTCGTTTATTGAACTTACGGCATTGAACATCAGGCGTGGTGCATTTATTTTCAGCCGAGCGTTTCGAGAAAGCGAAATGTTCCGACGCTGAAGCTTCGTTCAATTTGAAATTGTCTTCCATCGGGAGAAAGAAAAATAATTGGACGCAGTGGAACCTGAATTGTTTATTGACTGTGGATTTCAGGAATCCATCTTAAGAAAGTGCTTTTATGCGTTCTATATTCGTTGCTTTTATTACTTTTTAATACTTTGATATTTTATACCTGATACCTGATACTTGATATTTGATACTTAGTACTCGATTCACTCAACAATTACGAATACTTGATAACAAAGTACTCAGTACTTGAATACTCGAGTGCATCATTCTAAGTACTTGATGCTGTATATTTGATCGTATACGATTTCACCGCGTTTAATAGTCTGTTTAGTAGATAACTGTGATAGAAAAGCGTTGAATTTCGTTGAAAGCATCAGAGGAAAGACACCGACACTTTACTATCCATTGACGATGTCAATTAGAAAAGGACGAGGGTAGACTGACGGGTGTCTAATTCCAGACTAATTGCGTTTCTGTCGTCAAAGAGGCGGTCTAAGTTCATTACGTAGGCGTCAAGAACCGCTAATAGAGCACGTTAACAGAACAAAAAATTCTCTTCACACGTTTCGTTGTTTTATTTAATTCGCATATTATTTCGAGTTCGATATCGTTTTTAATTGGAGTGTGAAACAAGTTGCGATTAAATCGTTGCGAAGCTCGAGAAGTCGAAGTAAAATTTTTCAATTAATTAACCGGTAGAAAGTTTCCTTGTTGAATTTCTTTGCAGCAACAATTAACCAAGATGCAATTCTCTTTCGTTGCAGGAGCTGGAACTGAGAATAGAAACGCAGAAGCAGACACTGCAGGCTCGTGATGAAAGCATCAAGAAGCTCCTCGAGATGCTCCAAAACAAGGGGATGGGTGAGGCATTCCATTAAAATTATTACCCTTCCACTCGAACGTTATCATTTTACTGACTTACGTGTCATTTAATAGTGTCTGAACAAAAATTGGAGCTGAAGCGAATCATTAATTAACACCTTAATACATTTCCATAAATTTTACTTATTAATCGAATCGCGTCGGGTTAAAAAATATTGTGTTATATCACATCGAGTTGAAAATTCTACGCTTTGAATTGAATTGTGTTATATTCAAATGTGTTTTGGACAATTATGATGAGTTGAGTCGCGCCGAATTGAATAATGAGTAATTGAATTTCGTCGAATCGAATCGTTCCGAATTGAATAGCAGCTGATTGAATTGCGCCGAATTGAATCGCGTCTGATTGAATTGCGTCGAATTAAATCGCGTGGAATTGAATGGTGCCAAAGTTGGATCACCTAAAATTAAAACATGTCGAATTATATCGTGCTTGTTAATGTAACGTGTTAACTTGAAATTAAATTAATACAATGATAATTCAATTGTCCAACAAAACTAAAATATAATTAAAATTGCAAATGCAGACTGAGCTGATCTAAACAATAATAACAGTAAAGAATTGCATTCGTTTCAGCTCCGAATCGATCAGTCTCACTCATTAAACCATATTTCATCTTCTAGCAAAGAAAATTCGTTCTCTCCTGTACTCACTCTTCGATATTTCATTCTGCAAATATTTCTTAGTGGATTTGCTGTTATGATAGATAACATTCTAGCAAACAAGTTTTATTAGCAACATTGTTGTTTTATCAAAGTTTGATCCAGTTAACCTTAGAGATCACGACTAGTTCAGCATACAGCGACTTGGCCATTTTCCCTAACGGCGAGAATCGTTTTTTATACAGCGCACGTTCTTCGACGTTTATTTTTTAACCATAATTTATTATACATTCTGTGGATCGAGGAAAGAAGCAAACTGTTTTGTCGACATGAGTTGACGTTCTCCAAAGAAACGTTCTGAAATATCTATTTTTTATATCAGATCTTCGTAAGAATTCTCGTTAAAGAACAGAAGAGAATAACTATAGATTGTAGGTTTTCGAAATTTAATCTTCATTTTGTTGAAGAGAATTTTATTTGCGATTTAATCAGAAATACGCGAGTTCGTCAAAGACCCGCGAGTTTTCACGTGAATATCCTTCAAATTTTTCTTCGACAAATTCATCAATTTTGGAAGATTTCTAATTCGATTCCAAATATAAATAATTGTAAGTTAACTCAATATTGATCGAGGATTATCAAAAGGTTCATAGTCACCTTTTTGTTAAAACTAGGTTGAT
Source organism: Megachile willughbiella (assembly GCA_945859595.2). NCBI lineage: Eukaryota > Metazoa > Arthropoda > Insecta > Hymenoptera > Megachilidae > Megachile > Megachile willughbiella. Next base: position 11,623,172 of record OX243807.1, read on the forward strand.
CTATCCCCACAAGATTCGTCAATTCTTCTTATGATCTTCATTGATTTTATTAGGTTAATGCAATAGTAATTGCAATTTTCACAATCGGCATGCGTCACCTGATCAGTCGAAATAACTGCAAAGGATAGAATTAGCATAAACGTTCTATCGCATGAGCCTAAAAGTTCCAAATCGACAGCGGCATAAAATAGAAATAGTAATTATATTTGCACCGACCTAATAAACATCGTTGAATCCCGTAACAGTAGTCCAACGTTAGTAAAATCGACCCAGTGCGTTATCCGAGTGGCACTGTTTCATTGTTGATCGAAGAAGGGCAGATTTCCCGAAAAAGCTGGAGCCACGGAAGAAGGGCTGAAAATTGTATCGAAAAGCGAATCTCCTCTCGACGCGTTCATCCTTCAGCCTCATAAAAAGTCTAGCCAATCATACGTCACATCCTACATGAAATCGACGAGAACCAAGTACCAAGAGAAATAAAAAAATTGATATTAAATCGTGAAACGCAGACAGAGACCGTACGAAAATCTGGACACCGAGCAGACCTCCCAAGAGCTTCTCGTTGCTTTCTGCTGTTCCAGGAAAAGAGGAGGAAAGGATCATGTTCCAGCAGATGCAGTCGATGGCCCAGAAGCAGGTCCTTAAGCTATTTCTACCCATGTCGGCATATTGATCATTTTCATTATTAATTACTACTATTCTTATTCTCTCTCTTTCTCTCTCTATATATATATCTGTATCACTATCGACATGATTATCGTCATGTTCATCAAAGTGTATATGTACATATCATATATATACATCGTTCTTGTTTGTCAGAGACAACGTACAAGCATCCGAATGATTGTACGCGAGTATTCGCCACACGTACTCGCGTGCACGCGATCGGACGCATGTACCCCCGTCTGCTCATAGTTCACGCTGAAAGTTTTGAGAATTATCTGATATGGATGTATAATAGATTGGTAATATTTGTTATTCGATTGCAACCCTTTTCTGCTATTTCATTTAAATGTCGCTAAAGTGTACTGCAAAAGTGTTGCAAAATTATTAAAAATTAGTTTAAGGCAGTATTTGTTAACAGAGATGTAAGGATATAGGAATTTAGGGGATTTAAGAATGTAAGAATCTATAGATCCAGGAATCTGAGAATCTAAGGATATAGAGATATGGAGTTCTAGGTATTCCAAAATCTAGAAATTTGGGACTTAGAGATTCGGAGGTACAGGGAATTGAAGATCTAGGGATTCGGGGATTTAAGACTTGTACCTAAAGTTTGACTAATTTTTCCACCGTTCCAAAAAGTCGACTTCTTGGTAAAAATTCTCAAAACTGTCAGAGTGAGTCAGGTGCAGCACGGGTCCAAACATATGTTTCTCGATCGCTGCCCACTGTTGTTATGTAGCTGCTTGCAAGTAGAGACTGTTAATTATTGCTCTGCCAGTGGCTTCAGTCATTCTTTGCCACGCGTCATTTCACGCTTCAGCCCCTGAAATCCTCTCGCGTTACAATCGCGCCGCGTAATCGAAAGAAAGGGGAAACAAGTGGGTACATTCCCGATCGATTTTCATCCAACAAATCCACTCGAGTAAAGTCTGTTAAAAATAATTGCGAAAACGTAGTGCTACTAAGCTTAAATTATCGATTGTAGAACTCGTGAAATTATAATAGAAAATTTGAGAGCATAGTCTTGACCACAGAACGTAGTACTATGTTCTCATCGTATGCAGCTTACTCGAGAACGCGTCGAGTTTGATTACGGAAATTCTCGAGACCCTTACTAAACGTAGTACTACGTTATTCACATTATATCCTAAGTTTGCATTATTAATCGAACAACAGCTCGAATAACCGAAGATTCTCGAGCAGAGGGACGTTTAAATCCCCAAACGGAGTACTACGTTCTGAAGGCTTTTAAACGTACATTGCTGTCTCGAGTTTGTAATCGAAAATTCGTGAGTGGAACGAATAAAGCAACGCTACGATTCCACTGTGCGCGTCTAGCGAGTTGACACGCGATTCCAAAGTGTACGTCTGCCAACTTGTCAGACGTCCACGGCGCTACATTCGCGACACGCTTCCTCCGTTAAAACGTACGAAGCGTATAAAACGCGTCGAGCCGATAATCACAATCGATATACCGAGAGAGAACGGAACGTAGAAAATGCGATATATCGAGGTTACGGGAAATGACTGGATGTTGTCTCGACGCAGATCGAACTTCCTGTCTCTCACGTCGGTGATTTATATTCGAAATGAAAGGAGACGCCTCCTAACCCGTTCTCGATAATCGATGCTTGAAATAACGAGTCACGTTCAAACACGAACAACACGTGTTCCAAAGGAATACCGACACACGCATACACATGGTTCCATGTCTTTTAGGCACGTGTCACACGCCTAATGCACACGTACCCCTGTCTGCCAACTCGCACCGTCACACGCGTGCTCGTGCACGCTGTTCACCGTTCGTGCGTGTCTTTGTCACGACAAAACGTCCAAAAGTTTCGTTGACCGACTCTCGCTCTTGCTAATCTGTATCGAATCGATGTTACAGATATTTAGAGAAGAGTCTGCGAATTTCTTATTTAAGGGATAGTATAAACTTAGTCGAGAGATAGACATTTATAGGACATCTGCTATCAAATTTATAGGACACGTCATTTCTAGAGGCAACGTTGAAGGGTTGTTAAAGAACTGTCAATTATGGAGGTAATATTGCAAAGGTTGCTAGAGAAACATTTATAGGACATATACTATGAAATTTATAGGACACATGGTTAGGGACAATGCTAAAAGTGTTAGAGAACAGTCTATTATAGAGGCAATAGGGTTTGTTGCAGTACGGATCAGTGAATTCTAATAAGAAAGCTCCTCGTATTGGCATGATTTGTAAAAATGATCAGCACAAGATGTTAATATGTATTGTGTAAAACATTTATCTTGTCGTTATCTACGATCACAGATAACCAAGCAATTTTATTTTGATTAAAAAATTGTTAACACGTTAGGCAAGTAAAATCGATCATCGGTGCTGCGTGCCGTGCGTTTTCCGCGTCGATTGTTTCAGTCATGCGCAATCTTGTCATCCTCTTCTCTGAAAAAAATACCGACTAAAAGTTCCGACGAAAAAATTCAGGAAAAATTCTCGTTTGTCGAAGCTCGATTTTCCACAGCGATATCGAATAGAATCAAGAGCTTTTGGACGTTTTCCATCGGTGTCTGACAGCAACGCTTTGTTCTCGTAGCGTTACACTGTTTCCGCTATCACGATCACCCAGCAAATATCTGTATCGTCACTATTATTTATTCACGAGCACCGCCGCCGTCACCATAACTCACTCACATTCGTGTTAGAAACAGTCGTAGTGGTCCCCAGAATCGTTCACTTGCGTAGCTTTAGCCCCGTGTACGCTGATCTTGGATGCGAACTCACCCTGGACTAAATAAATCGTTTTCAACCCACTAAATATTACCTTCCAAATTTTATTTAGCGATTTCACAGTTCGCTGATGAAGGCACTTTTTATACAATTGAATATTGCTTTTCTATTTCGAAATGTATAAACGCGTGCAGCCAGTAGTATGAGACAGTAATGGTCAGACATAACCCTTTGCACTCAAGCATTCGCATTTTATTTATTTTTTAAAAATATAGAAATTCAGGGAGTAGTTTATAAAAATCTAAATATTTGAAAATCTAGAAATCCAAATGTCTAGGGGTGTAGGTATCTACAGAAAGGAAGAAATTAAAAAATCTAGAAATATAAAAATGTATGGACCGAGAAGTGTTGAAAAGGGTGAAAAGGAACAAATAAAACCTTGTTTTGCATTTGTAAATTTTTCGTTTGGAGAACACTTTTGTGCAGAGAACTGGGAGAAAAACAGCTTGGATGTGCAAAGGGTTAATGAAGCGTCCTACATTCAGAGCCGCAGCAAAGGAATCAGTAAGATAAAGTGAAGAAAGGTGGGACGAAGAAGTCGGTAAAACTGGCCATTAGTATTCAGACCGAGCCGCCAGTAGAATAGACGCGGATAAAGTCAGACATGCTTAGCTTTCAGCGTAGCTGCAATGTCCGAATCTTTGAAACGTATTCACTGAAGAAAGACTAGTTGCAACATGCACGCTGCTGCAACAATAACGAGCGGAAAAGTAAAGCTTGCAATATAAAATTAAAAATGCAACATAACCTTTAATGTTAGCATTATTCATTCTGTATCATAATTTCAATTCGTCTGTCGATAACTTTTTGCACATTATGAAAGCAGGAAATATTTTTATATCATCAAATTATATTTGTAATATATATATGGTAGTTCGTAATATAGTTCAAAAAGTGTAAAAATATAGCTGTTATTGATGATATGAATCAGTGGCAGAGTGTCGAAAGAAATTGATTTCGTTTTTAAATAATGTTGAAGGAAGATAAATCAGGGAGATATCGCATCCTGTGTCGGCTATCCGGTTCTCCTTGCATCTTCGTGTATGTGCCTGTTTAGTTCTAGGTTTTAGGTGAAGTCCACGTGGCTTTTCATAAATTAGCGAGAGGGAAATTTGCGTAAAACGAGGATACGAGAGATGATCATTGTATCGAGTCATTCGTTCTGAATCGGACAGAGAGCACGCATCGACCTCAATCGACGTGATCATTATCATCGTCATCACACTTCTCTTATTCTTTCTTTCTCTCTTTTCTTGCACACTCGTCGAGTCGAGTGAAGAGGGCGTCGAATATAACAATGCACCAGCACCAGGCCTGTCTCGTCACCGAAATTTTTCGATCGTCAATTTACCAGCACCTTCCGAACCGATCTAACCTCGACAACCATCCATTCTATCCTTGTCTACGAATGACATACTTCATCCTTCAAAAAGTACGCTGAGAAAAATAAGCCCACAAAAAAATACCTTAATTATGCAAATAATTCTTAAATTAAAATAGTCGTTTGTATGTAGAACTGCAGAAACTACTAAAGAGTTATAACTTTTGTCATGAAATGGTAATATTAATAATATGATAGGTAGTCGTAAATAATTGTAATGTTTTCCTGAGAGTAAAAATACAGAAGTTGTACGTTGTAAATGATTAATAAATACCTATTAATTCGTACAATTTGATCGAGTAGCAAATTGCCATTTAATGAACAGGCACTTCAATTGAAAAAGCGATGAAAAGAGTGAGATTTAAATCCACCTTCCAATTACAAGAACAGTTCCTGAGCCACTTACAAATTGCTTTGATTACAACAAATTTATTTCACTCGAAATTTTCGAAACTTTCTCGAAACTGGATATCGAGTGCACTTTACAGTTCCAATAAATAAATCCCCTATTAAACCTTTCATTGGAAGCGGTAAATCGAGACAAAAACATCGACATCCCGTGGAAAAACTGATTATACGACGCTTTAACAATTGTTGCAGATAACTTAGATAACAGATAAAACATCGGTCGAAAGTCGAACATATCGAAAATCAATGAAGTATGTCAAACGACGTCTGCATCCTCCAAAGCATGCGACAGGAATCAGTCTCCCAAAAAACCGGAAGTACGAGAGCACAGAGTCTCCTATCTCCAAGAAACCAATAATTCTCCGTCCTCTTTCATTTTCTTTCTGTCTGCCTGTTTCTGTCGCTCTGTCTCTCTCTTTCTCTCTGTCTCTTTCTTCTTGCACCTTGCGGATCGAACGACGACGATACGAGACGTCGACGACGAGGACTATGGAAAAAGGACGGCTGATCGGGGAACGTGCAAAGAATACTCGTGAAAAATCAATGAAACCGATATAATGATGATAATAATAAACGATAGATTTAATCGAACGAATGCGATGATAAGTGACGAAGAATAAGAAACAACCGAGAAAAAATGTGCTGCGACTGGAATGCGTGGAATGAGCTGCTTTGAATGTGTAGGTGATACAAAAGACGTGTAGCAAACCCCTACACACTGGGAAATTATCACGCCCGCATCCGCCCTTTCGGTCATTCACCCCGTTTAACAACAACAACCACAACATTCGATCAATTATCAACATCAAACAACACCGTCAGTTTTATGAAATACGTGAAAGTTAGTCGGAGACATGCACGTGACCTGTTCCACAGATCCAGGCCAGGGAGGACCCAACAGGTACACTGATCTCCCTTTCAAAGAGAAACACACACGTATCACGATTCATCGTAGCTTTTCGGTACGATTCTTACAAAATGTCGCGGATTTTTCACATTGTCCGAGTTTCTCTTCCGTTTGTTTGTTCTTTGCGTCTGTCCACTTCTGAATTCACATTTTTGCGGATAGGTCATTTGGGATTCGGTGTTAGTTTCATTTGGGAATTTGGACATTTGGGAATCTGGGGATGTAGCCATTTGGGAAGTTGGAAATGTGGTATTCTGGAAACTTGAAAAATTGAAGCTATAGAAATTCAGAACTCCGTAAGTCTCTTCAGCTAATGAGAGTCCAATTTATCCTATTAGTATTATTAATCCTACTTAGTATTAAGATTTGCACAAAATTAGCCCCTCGAAATTAGCTCTAAAAATAACAAAATTAGAATTTAAAATGATCCTCCTTTAAATTCAGCACGAACTTCGGAAAGCAAGAAAAACTCGATCCAATCCGCAAATACTACAGATGGTTTTCGCAGTAAAGATTCTCACTACTTTCGCATCGATCCGAACTCGAACTCCGTGAAATCGGCTCTAGAAAAAACAACAAACGAATGAAAAGTCTAAGTGAAAAGTCGAGTCAGGAGTTTCAACCCTTCACATGAATTCTATAGAAACGTTACATGTCTTTTACTGACATTTCAGTGACAAGCCACGATACTCTACATAAAGTTCTAGCAAAGAATCTCACTTCGTATAAATATTAATCAAGTACTTCTGTGCTTAATAACTTCTCAGTTATACATATTTTTAACAAAGTTTTTTTACTAAAAAGGTACTTGTTAATATTCGAAGCACGAATAAGTTATTAAACTCAGTTTATGAGTTGTTAAACGTAAAATAATTCTAATAATTTCTCAATTATAAATAGAAATAGACTCGTAGAGTAATCGAAAGAGAAGTGTACCGACGCATTGACAACAGACTTAAACGTTTATTTCAAACGATAGACCCTATATTCACGACCGGAAGCTGAAGGACAAGGGACAGCAACGAACCATGCGAGACTTTTGATTCTTTCTGTAAGAGAAACATTTTCGTACATTCATTTTCTTTCAATGTTACATTCTCACGTCATTACACCGGTTGCTGGGTTTTGCGGTCTAACGTGGAATATTATGCGAATCAAACTCTTTCGTACAGATGTCGCTTGTATATCGATTTAAAGTTTGAAGAGAAAAGCTTGGTTCGAGAAAAAGAACCATAGAAACCATTCATCGATATTTTTACTTTAGAATAAGCTACCGACAAGATTGTACGTGGCATAATAGCTCATAGATTAATTTGTCGTTAATTCGAACGAAAGGTCAGCCATTTTGTGTTACGAATATCGATGAACCGATTATGCGCAAGCAGTGTCCAGGCTTTTAGCTCTAAATTGATGTACTATAAGTGGCATTTTGCAATACGTTTTTGTCACGAAATCAGATTAAACTTCGTGTATTCTAAAATTAGCAATCGTTTGCTTCGATCAGTAATCCGCCATTTTGTGCCAGATATATCGATCGAATTACCTACTCATTTTCAGCGAACTACGACCTTTAAATCGACGAACTATCACTTCGCATTTTATGTCACGAAGTCACATGAAACTTTATACGTTCCAAAACTGGTCGTTGTTTGCTTTAATCAGCCATGCATTTTGCATGAAAAACATCGACAACTCGGTAGCTATTTTGAGCTTCAGGCTTTAAATTGATATACCATGAGAGCTATTCAGCGATTTTAACCAATTTATATCAAACTGATATGCAACAACCGAACGGAATCATTCCATACATTCATAATTTTGTAACAAATTTTACGTTTCATCATGAAACCTGGCCCGTGTTCGACACACTCACACGAATGAATGGCTACTTTTGTACGTGTATATTTTCATACGATACGGAATGTTTGTTCTCCTTTCACAATCACACGTTCACATCACGACACATCTGTCTATATATATATATATATATATATATATATACAAATATATATATAAAAGTGCACCATTTTGTTTTTCTGTGTACATCTACGTAAGTTTCATTGTTCTACATAGACATAACTTATAGTTCGTTTCTACTGTTGATTTTGATCATCACCTGAATGTTCTTTAAATCGGTTACTTTTGTTTTCATATGTATACATTGTACTCTCTTCTCGTTCTTGTACGTCTCAGACACGTTCTTGCCCATCACGACTTACCACTATCATGGCCAATCGTCGTAATCGATGCACGAGCAGCGGGACGGTCCGAAAGTCGTCAAGTCGAGTCAAGACGAGCCGATCCCAGGCCCAAGGGAGGACTTTGCGACTGTTTGGCACCGACCTGGTGCGACATGCGATAATACGACGTCGTACTCCTCGCGTAATTTATTGTCTTATCCTCTATCGTTTTCTACCTATCTTCTGTTTTATCCTAACAGGGTGATCGCACATCGACCACGTATCGCTCTATGCTGATGTAACTCGTTGTCCACATGTCGACTTAGATCAAGTTCAAAATGGAACGAATTATCTTCAATTACCTAAGAAATTCATAGCAATTATTGATAGGCCATCTTGCAATTGTTGGACTCATTGGTGTAACTAGCCTTTTGATCTGGCACCTGGTAGCTTTAGAGATTAAACTAGGTAGCTTTTACAGATATCCGAGGTCTATCCCAATCTCTACTTACGCCAATGATTCCACTCACTTAACTTGAAGCAACATTACAATTAAATTAATGAAATCAGTATAATTGAGATTTGCGCAAAACTCGGTAAATCAACTGACGACAAATGACTATTCGGTGAAATTCGTTATCTTCAGGGTAGGTTAATGCAGAGTACAGTAAAGTCACGTTAACTGTCCGCTGCTCGGAATAGGTGCCGGGCAGTTACTGCGTGCGGTAGTAGTTCTATGAAATCCTCGACGTATGTTTTCTCTAAGCGAGCGAGAAAGAACCATGTAGCGGTACATACGTTTGTTTGTTTTAGATTCGTTACACCACGCTGGTGGCTCGCTCCTCGTAACCAGTTCCAAGAACTGGTGGGGATAACGGCGATCTCCTACCGAAGACATTTTCCCGGTCAGTTAACGAGACTTTATTGTATCTATAAATTACTCAGAAAGCAATTAGAATAAACGTACTAGTAAAAACTTATACGATTTTGATATCATTTAGAAGTTCCAAATTAAAATGCACAGACGAGTTAGAAACTTAATAGTTTAACTACTAAACGAGATATGTTCAAACTGATTGCACAGGATATTATAAAATTAATCTGAAGGAAATTAAAATTAACCATAATTTCAAAAGTTATTAGATCAATAGAAATAACTACTAAATCGAGTTATCTCCAAATGACGGTACAAGATAATTAGAGAATATCCTGCAATCGATCAGACAGCTACGACTGTTTTAGTAGACCATAACCAGGCTTTGAACATCGTTTGATCAAGTTAAGCCCAAAGTTGTATCATTATCGATACTACGTTTCAACCGAAATTGCTACGAACGAGGATAGAGCGAAACGGGCGTCGCGTCGATTTGCGATCACATTTAGGATTCATCTTACACACATAGTCGCACACTCGCCGTAATGCGTATCCACGAATCGTCCTCCATCGCCTGCAACGAGATCACTTCGATCATTGACCCAGTATCGTGCATCCCTGCACTTTTCTCACTCGCACCAAAGTCCGTTCGATTCTTTGCGAAGTCATTCGTCATCGTCACCGCACGGTCCTCGCGAGTCGTGGATACGCATTCGCGTTTCATCTTGTCCATGCGACGTGGCCGCGTTTCGAGGGTGTCATCCCCCTCGTTGTTAGAATGTCGTGTTCCTCGTGGACGTGGTATGACCGTTCGAAGGAGGATGAGAAATGTCTGGACGCGTCGGCCGAGAGGACAGAGAAAAACGGAGGGCAGAAACGAGAACTTGAAACGAAAATACGAGTCGTCGAAACGCCGCGAGCAGAAATATGGACAACGATGTCGGCCGTACGTCGCGGTGGGCGAAAGAACTGCGGCGGCGCCCGGCGTCCGCAAGAGGATCTCGTGGAACGAACATTATCATCGAGATTAATCGCGAAGGCTCCAGACTAAATTTCATGCAGGAGCCTCCGTTGGTAGAGTGACCTTGCGATCGTGGAGATCGACATATTCGAACGCTGTGGTCCCTGACGATCGTGGATGTCATCGGTGATCGGTGGTGCTCCTGTACCGCCGCATATACAGCAACGTGATTTATTCAAAAATGAGATCGTTCTGTATACGTAGTCGTCGATGATCGAAAAGAAAGATCATTCAGGTTGGAAACGATACAGCCTCGTGGGTCATTCGGAGGATCGGCTGGATGTGTCAAAGGAAGAAGGAAGCTCGGCGGAACGTCGCTTTTCTTTCGTCAACCGGGACGCTGCCGGTGCCACTTCCGCTTCCTCGAGACTGTCCCGTGTGCTATTCAAAGCTCTTTCAAACACAGTCCCTTTGTTCCTCCACTGCACGCGTGCGCCAAATAAAAATATAAACTCTACAATTCGGAAAGAAGACAATTTTTGCTTGATACGAATATAAAAAGATATCATAAAGAAGTGTCAGAGGTCAAATACGGGATTCAATTTAACGTTGCTCATGTTTTGTGGGCGTCAATTCGACATGATTCGACTCGATGTAATTCAATTAAATTCTACGCGATTTTAATTACACGAGTTTCGATTAGACCCGAGTCAATTCATAATTTATGAAATGGTTACTTCTTCGGGTACCTGTACCTCGATTACGCAAGGGCCACTGAATAAATAAAAAAGGTTCACTTCCAATCCGCCAAGATGAAAATGAATTGATCTTCGCGTGCAGTGACACCCCTTCGACCATTCGAGCAACTTGTAGCAGATAAAGCACGGGACAGGTTCGTTAGCGGAGCCGCACCAAACCACCGTAGAAAATACATCTCTCTTCCACCGAACCACCGCATAAAAAACATCATCACACAAGAAAAAAACAACCATATAAAAAAAAAGTCCCTCGCACGCTCGCTAGAGAGACACGAGGACAAGAACGGGGAGCATCGACGAGTGTAACCGTTGCCCGTATTGCTTGTTGTTGTAAAGGAGCTCAAAGCCACGAACGAGAGCCTGAAGAGTCTGCAGACGCAGCTGGAGCTGGCATACGCGTCGACAGCGTCTTCCGGTGCAGCGGTGTCCGGCGGATGTCTTGGGCTAGGTAGCGTATCAGATGCGTGCGGCGGTACTGTCCTTGGAGGTAGCGTGGCGGTTCCAGGCGGCGTGCCCGGTAGCACCACCCTGACGGCCATCATGGAAACAAAAGACGCGCGCATACAAACCCTGGAGAAGGAGGTGACGTTGCTTGAGGCCGAGTTACAACGTATTAAGGAGTGCGGCGGTAAACTAAGGGAGCAGCTGCTGAAAGCTATCGCCGTACCGAGTAGCTGTTGCGGCACACAGCAGCAGCAACAATCGCAACAATCGTCGTTGACACAACAAACGCAACAACAGCAGCAGCAACAGCAGCAGCTGAATCAGGTTGCTACGGGGGGTGGTGGTATTGAGTCGCAAACGCGACAGGGATTGGTGACGGGCATGGGTGGTGGTCCGCAACAGCCCGGCACGTTGGCCTTGGCCAGGGGACCGTCCGTGATGACCTCGCTGGTACCGTATGGTCACACGTCGTCCACGGCATTAACCAGTTCATTGCTTGCCGGTTCGACAGGTGGGACCATGAGCGGCGGAGGCGGTGGGGGCGGTTCCTCGTGCCTGGCCGGCATCTCGTCGGGCGCTACCACCGGCGTGGTCAATCCCTATACCGATCGTTACGCCGATCATCATCTCCATCAGCTTCATCATCATCATCCTCCCCATCTTCATCATCATCAGCCTCATCACCTCCATCAACAGCAGCAACAGCAGCAGCTGCAGTTGCACCAGCAGCATCACCAGCAAATGCAGCAACATTTGAAACAAATTGAGCCTGCGGCGCAGGGCGCACTGGCGCTCCACGCGCACACCTTCAACAAGCACGACATGAACTTCAAACGGCAAGTAAGTTTCTTCATCAACAACGTGCGCATCGAAAAGAACGACGCCATCTAGGAGTATCTCTGCTCCGTCGCGTGCCACCATGGACCCCTTGCCACGCCGCAGGTTCCCTCTGCGTGAGTACCCCCGCTACCCGATGATCCACAGGTATTCAGAGAAAGGGCTCACCCAGATATATATGTGTATATAATATATAACAAATACCTTGTCTCGTATCGATAACGCATCGCCGAGAGAGAGGCTGAGCGTCTGTTTCCCCAGCTCGACAGCCAAACGATGCTGATCGGAGAGACGATCCGGGTCTAGCCTCGGGATCGAGACGTTTATTCGAGTATCAGGAATGCGTGAGTGCTGCGTGGATGAGTTTGCGAGCGAGCCTTCAAGAAAGGGAGGGAATGAGGAGGGAGAAGATGAAACGGTGAAGTCGAGACGCGTGTAGCATCGTACTCGTGTCCTCTACCTAAATCTCCCTGAGAGGAAAGGAAACCGAACGAACGCATCTTCGGGAAACTGTACGCTGAAATCGAAACGTCCCGCGGATCTGTCGATTCCTTTCGTCTTTTCTTCCAAACACCACGCGATCGGATGCCGCTTATACGAGTCCCTGAGAATACAAATGGCGTCGGTTGTCTCCAAACTTGCTCCATCGTGTCGGCATACTGGTGCGGTTATTTAACCGGGGGACCGGTGGGATCGAGTGCTTTCTTCTTCCATGATTCCTGTTTCTCTTCCTTACTCGTTCCGGAAGCTTAATCAGGATTTCTGAGACTTTAGCCGTTCGATCTTCAGGTACTCGTCCAATCACGATCGTCATTTTCATCCGAGTCACGAATCCATCGAAACACACTCTGGAGTGAGATTCATATCATGTTGGAGTCAAACCACGTCTTGTCCAAAAAGCTTTAAGCTCGACTGATTCTTACCGGCTGCCCCGACGACTTGTTATTTATAGCCGCACCCGGTACGCTGTAATTTCTTTGACCAAGACTACAGAAACGCACAATTTTCCCGCAGAAACCGCTCCATTATTGGGTCTAAGGCACGATACGCTTACTTTTTTACGTTCGTTTGACTAATATATCGCTGAACGATTCGTTGATTCTCAAGCAGCAGCATCACCAGTCAATTATTTTCATTTCTCATCGACTCGTATACCCGTGCACCGGTGCAACACATTAGCGTACCTGTTTTCTTTACCTCTCGACATCCCTTTCTAATCGAATAGCAGAGTTTATATTTTTTGACTCGATTGTACCTGTTTAAGAAGTCGTAGGTTTACGTGAAAACCCGACACCTTGTTCCTCGTGTCCGTGCACCGAGTATCTACACTGTCGAGCACGTTAGCCTTCCCTAGAGAAAATGCGATATAACGAAAGGATAAACCACCACGCCTTTTTCTCTAGGAAAGACTCTCACGATCGATGTTTCCACGAAAGACTATTATATCCAAAATTCCCTCTCAGAGGGGTTGTTCTCAGCATTTCCCCCCGGAAAATTAACCTCAAAATTTCCCCCGAAGAATTAACCTCTAATTTTCTCCTAATTTATTCATTTCTTCTGTGAAATTGTATTCGACAGAGCACACTAGCCCTAGGGGAAAAGACAGTGTGGTGTCTGGTTCCCTAACGTCAGCTTTTTCCCTAGGGAAGAGTATCGTGCTCGACGCTGTATATTGATCCTCGAAAAGTTTCCTACGCGATCGTGTAGTAGATTTGGGTCAATCTGATACGGTGGAAAAAGAGGAAATGCACGGGACAAGAGGGAACTTTTGAAAATGGGTTTCGAACAATTCTGAGAGAAAGTCAATGAGAAAGTTACAATTCGGTAGCTACTACGTGTAGAGCCCGAGAGCAACTGTGCGTACCTAATGTCTAGGCCTTAGAGAATCATGTTATACGTTGTTGGATTCTAGATTATCTATAGACGTTGACGTTATTAACGTGTAATCCCTCGATTAGAAGAGAGTCTTCTTAGAAGACGCAAGTAATTTCGGTCGAGTTAGGGTCCCTGTATCGTTTTCCGGATTGTGCGTCATCGTGAAACGTCCGTGATGTGCCTTGCGTTCTCTGGACATTCAAAAGCAAATTGTTAACTGAACACGTAAAGTACAAAGATTTATTCTAAATAGACAAGGATACGTAATATTTTTGTTCGATATAGGATGTTTCAAAAGTATAAAAATACTTTATGTGTCCATCAGAATAATTCTGTGTTAAATGAAATAATTTTTTGTTAAACCGATGTTCAACAAAAGAACAAATTATTTTACCGAAACATCCTATACGGTCAAATTGTTTTCGTTTAACTGTAAACCGCACCGTTCCACTTAATCTGACCCCAGAAAACGTACAGCCTTACCAAAAGACGTTTCGCGAGAAGACGACACGCGTGCACGCGAAAAATGAAACACGTAGGAAATACGTGCGCGCATAAACGAAAACAGACGCAGAGCCTATGAACCGTATATTTTCGTAGCAGAAAGCGTTTTAGCCCGCCCTGACGCCCTAATGATCATCCTCGAGCTGCTGGTGTTACCCCTAGGGAATTTAGGAATTAGCTAAGAAACCACGAGCGTGAAGTTGCTCTGGTTCCATCACGGTCTTCTTGAACACGATTCCCCACGTTTTTGGAGGTCCCCGACAATCTTTATTTTTCTACTTTAGGCTAGAGATAAGTGTCCCCCGTGTCACCATTGAAACGCAAACGACCCGAGAGAACGAAACGGCCGAACGTTTCAAACCCTAGACATTTTCTTTGTAATCGGAGAAATTGCACAGGGTTGCACCAGAGGTCGCAGCTGGGTGTACCCTGAAATGACCCTGATCTTTCCTCCCGGTCTTCCTTTTCCGAGGAATGGAACAGTGGCGACCGAAAATCGACGTGCGTTGCTCTCAAGGACATCCCCGATCTCCGGACATCCTTCCATCTCGACGACGATTTCACGATCTCACGCGTCAGATGTCCTGGAGACGAGTCTCTACGTTCGCAAGGTCCACGAATCGATAAAAAATAATACAAAAAAAAAAAAAAACGAACGCGTGTTCGAGCGTACTACCGATCCTCTTTCGGATCCGTTGACGACAAACGAACGCCCTCGGAGAATACTTGAAGCCTTGGAATTCCGTTTCCACGAGAGAACAATACGAGACGAGAACGACGATCTCGTTCTCACGTAACCGGTCCGACATTGGTGCTACGAAGACAGAACCAAAAAACGAAAAAGAGAGATAACACGTGATTACGAAGCGATCGAAGGAACCTGTCGATAGGTTCGAACGCGTATCGTTTTCGAATCGAGATCCTGCTGGATCTCCTTTCTGGAGAACCTTCCCTTTCCAGATTTTATCTTACTTCTGATCCTTTGATCTTCCATTTGCAGCTGGTATCCTTGTATCTTTAACGCGACTTGTCACGAGCTAGACAAGCAATGATAATAAATATAACAGAGAGAAAGAAAGAATGATTCTCTGATCCAACGTGAATCCTTCTCCTAATGCTCCTGTCTGTTCATTCAACGATCCATGATGGATTCTTGATTGAAACCAACTTTTTCACCATGTTCATTTGCATCTTCAGTCTCCGCAATCGTTCAGTGCGAGTACAGTCGTCTCATTTAGGGAATCATATCATCTTGTGACGATTGATCGAGAAAGGGAAGTAAAAGCTTAGTGAACATTGGTAGAATGAAGTTGAGGAGATTTGGTGGAGTAAGTAGTAGAGTGACAGTACTGCTGTGGCGATGAAGTCTAGTGGTAGAGTTACTTTGCAAGGTCTAAATTAGTACAATTATTTTATTACAATGCTCTACTAGCTTTAAACCTAGGTTACATTAGTAAATTAACTGGAGGTTATACTAACGTTAGTACATTTACCATTCCAATACTAGCGTTACCCTCCGATGTAGCCTAAGCTTCGAGTGCTAGTCAAAGATCTAGCGCTAGTCATGGCTGTGATATAGTTTGCTATCATCACCCTAATGTGCTAGTAAAAAGCTTCTCACTTCTCGAGCATTAAATATTCTGCTAATGTAACCTGGGTCTCTAAAGGTAGTTAGCATAAGAATATGATAAAGTAACTCTTCCTCTTTTGCTTAACTTCCATAATATCTTAACAGAAGGTTAATGGTACGCCACAGTATAGTCCACCAACAAATTACCCAATAAAAGCATCGTGAATTTTATCAGCCTTTTAACCAATGTAAACTAAGCCCAGCTACCAGTGGACCTAAATGCAATCACCCAACAGATAGAACATACAAAGTCAGAGTTTCGGAAAGCGCCTAATCACCTATCCATACAGAACTGACTTGACTCCAGTTATCCTCACATCGAAGCCACGGGTCAATTAGTCCACTGGTAGATCCTCTAATCCTGTCTTTCACCGATCAGTCGCCATAATCTCGCTCCAAAGGAACCATCAGTTCGTACTCTCACCAAGCCACAATATCGAGACCATCATGTTGGACACCATTTACGCACTGTACCCCCATCTGCAATGTAGTTTGATCGTACCCGACCCCGTATCATCTCGTTTCATTTGTTCACCCGTAGCCAGTCGCTTAGAACAAACGCAAGATCGCAAACAGGATCGTGTCCTATGACCCTGTCCTTTCTCTCGAAGATCATCAGACATACATCGACTCTCTCGCGTAAATTTCATTTCGAGCAGAATTGCTCCTGAGAAGAAGAGCAGACGGATTCGCGATACATCCGGTATTTTGGGAGCCGTTCAATACGCGATCACAAGCATTTCTCATCGCACGCTCATCGCTCGCCGTTCTCTCGTCGCGTAGAATTCGAATGCAATATAGCGGAACCGGGCATGATGCATGCGTCCAGAGAGTAGGAGTAATCGATTAGGGTACGCGTACATTTCAGAGCGGAATTCGTGTCACTAGCTGTCGAGAGTATTTATCGCGTGTGGACACTACGATAACCCACTGTCAGTTGACCAACGATCATTCTCAGCATTCACGGTCTGAATGATTCTCTCAATGATTCACTATCACTCTGAGAGTACTGTCACGACCGCTTCGCATCACTCTGCGCACAGTGTCCACGCTGTCAGAGAGCTGCGAGTTTCAGCTGATTATCACTCTTGCCACCAATATTCGTGTCACCCACAGTACACATTGTGTGCTGACAAACTTTTAGCTTTCACTCTCAGCACAGAGTCCTCTTAGCTTATATCACTCTCAGCTCAGTGGTCACATCGTTCAAATTTTTAATCCACGTTGAGATTGATATTAAACATTGGAGAGTGACTCTCACACTGCTTGCGACAGTGCTAAGAGTCATTTTCAGCTGGCTAACGTCACACTTAGAGTGTCATGAGAGTATCATTACTACTAAGAGCGATGTTAGTCATCTACCACTGACGTCCATAGTGTCCACATGTAAGAAACACTTTCGCAAGTTACGCTCTCAAATGAACCTTTACTCGCAGCTATCAGTGAGATCACTATGTAGGCACGTTTAAAGATGCGAAATGTTTTGTTGTCGCCTGTGTACGGTCACATATTAATTCTTGATAACCACGATAACGCGAAAGAAGTGAACTTTGATGGGGTTTTAATAAATGTTTGATCGGGTGACCATCAGGTGGCATCAAGAAGATTGCACTTTTCATGAAGATAGCGAAAGTAGACATTTCTAGGTCGCAGTCTCTCCAATCAAGGTAGAAGTTATTAGAATCGCCCGAATGAAGATCTGATTGATGGGGTTCCTTGAAAAATTCACGTGGTCCCAACACTTGTACAGGCTACACCGGTATATATTAATTTTGCATCGTAAAATTTAAAAGGACCGGAGTTCAAATAAAATTGAAAGAAGTGCGTGTGCAGAGATGTCAAGGAATCCCATTGGAAATTGGACAAGCTTGACCATCGACTTCGAGCTAGATCCCACATTTAATAGGAGTATCACACCGCCTAGAAGATGTAGACAAAGATTATCATGTTCAATGAAGGAACATCGTTTGTTCGTGTTTGATCACGCGATTCGTTCATCGATGACCATGATTTCTAGCGAAAAGCATGCGAGTATCCGGTGTTGTTTGGTCCTGTGTGTACCTTGATGCATGCCGCATGCACGCAGACACCATTCGTATCGTTACCACTCTCGGATGCATCTGTCATCATCTATTTGATCGATTCGATGCGATCAGGTAAAAGAATCATCAAAGGATCATCATCATCATCTCGAGGCCGAATTCTCCAAGAATCACGGAGACGAAGGGTCGTTCGGTTTAACTATCTTGACAATCTAGAGTCTACTGTATCACTTTGACAACTAAAGGTTTGCGATACACCTTATATTTTACGGGATTGTTTAGTGAAATTTGACAAATAACTATTTTTGAAAATTGACGATATTTCGTGTCGGATAAAAAGTTTTCTTATCTATAATATACTGGGAGACCTTCGTTAATTTGTGTGCATGTCCGTATACGACAATGTAACAAGTTGCTACTCTTCTTTCAACTGCAAGTTCCCGCAAACTTGTGCATATGAAAGTTTTAATGGGAAAAAGTTGCAGAATCATAGGTGAACCGAACGTGACCCTTCGCGTAGCCATAAGGGTACAATATTATCACTTAAGGTAGAGCTAAGTTAGCGATAAGTCAGCAATGGATGGTGGCCCTCAATTCCGCTGAACTGATCCAATTCCCATATTTTAGCAACAAGTTAATTAATGAAGTAATATCTACCAAACACCTTCATTAGTTTCTTTTAAATTGATCAGACTTATTCTGATTATCAGCAATTATTTTAAGTTCAGAAAAGAATAACCCTCTCGATATTGTCCTGTTACTCATCATGAAACTGACAGTTGATTCACTTGTTTCTATATTTGGACATTTGCGTAGGGTGTTCAATGAGTAACGAAAGGGTTAAGAATCGTGGGATTGTAATATAGGGAAACGGAATTGGGCGGCCTTCGTGGTGAGCGAAGCATTATTAAATGTGGTGCCCCGATATTCTAGCTTTCTGAGGAGGTAAGGATATTCTTCACCCGACAAAGAAGCACTTCCAAGCCAACCACCTATCCTTCGTTTCCATCTACGTGATTACCGTATTATGTAACGGAGTGTTTCGATGTTCCGTAGTAACACTTTCTCTTACACACCTACACACACACACGAACACACCCACTCTCTCTCTCTTTCTATTTCTATTCGGGTGGCCAGTAAGTTCCTGGACGACTTCAAACTTTGACTAGGAATTTCGTGAATTTTTAGGCAATTTTCAAATCATAATCGTATTTCTCAATCTTGTCAAAAATATTTATGATTTTCAGTAATTTGAGAACATAAATTTTAAGGTTTTCATTCCTTTTGCTCCAGTAAGCTGCTGTTTAATTTATTCTTGAGAAGAGCGCAAGCCAGAAATATACGCATTCTTCATCTGGAATGTATCTGGAATCTATTGACGTCGAGTAAATTTTGAACCTCAGTCAGAAAGCTCAATCTCATTTCAAGAATCTTATGTATCTTTAACAAGTATTATATTTAACACATTTCCAATTGATCAGTATAAATTTAAAGTATTTTTGAGGTTTAATAAAACAGAATTTTTACTAAATATGACACCTTATAAATGAATAACGATTAGAAACATATAGCTGTTAAAAATAAATAAAATTTTTACCGAGGATCATTTGTAAGTTTAAACTCGTCTTGGAACTATCTAGTCACTCTAAACGTCTCTCTTTTGTCTCTTTCTTTCTCTCTTTCTGTCTCTCTGTCCCTTTCTCTGGTGTGAGTCGTTGATCTAACTGTTCGCGATCAAAAAACCAAATAAAACGGCGCCGCAGTGTTTTATTCCGAACTGCGACGCAACGAAACTCGAGGAAAGACGAACGCCGCACACCGTTGTTCGAAATTTGCCGCGTAACTGCGCGCGCACCTTCATCTGTGCGCGCGACATTTAAACGACGAATCGTAGATAGTCACAGTAGATCCTTCTGTTGTTTCTTCTTGTTTTTTTTTTCTCTCTGTCTCTGTCTCTATCTCTCTTTTCTTGTTTCTGTGACTCGTGGCAGTCGGGAAGAAACACCACGGGAACCGGAAACGGCGAGGAATTTTCACGAGCTGTCGGCTCGCTTCTACGTAGAACCTGTTGTTCATCACTTTGGCACGATATAGAATGCTGAAGAGAGAGGGGAACGATGATCGATCGTGTACGATTACCGATCGATCCATCGATCCCTGACGCTTGGGTTTTTTTGGGCTGAGATACGCGCGTGCACGTCCTCTGGTCGATCGTGTGCTCTCTAATCGAAGTATAATAATTTCACGAACATCTGAACCGTGGGAAGATCGCGTAAAAAATTCGATTAAAAGTTTCTGCCGCTAACTCCCTGGATTATATTGGAAGTATGCAGTTCTACAATGAGTTTGCTTTTATCTTTCGACTGAAAAGTGATGATCAGTAATAAAGATTTTGATTAATAATAATACGCGTTTATAAAATATTGATGAAGAACATTGATTCAATAGACTTCTGATAACATTGAACCGTACTTGTAACATAACTATCCAACAAATATTTACTATCTACTAATACTTCTGATAATGGGATAATTTATGCAATCATCGCTAAAAGAAGTTTGTTGTCCAACGCTTTATTGATAATATTAAAGTGCGAAGATAGAAGACCAGAGTTGAAACCAAATTGCGGGGAGCAGTGAAACAACCGATTAAAAAGTAATACTTCGATCAGTGACCGTAATCGACGAAGAGGACCGCGATATCTCTTCCACGCTGCGTACTCTGCTAGTTGATTAGTTAGTAAATAAAAAAATACATTTAGATGTGTAAACTCTCTGCTTGCGATCCCGAAGCGAGGAGAACTCGCGACGGGATCCACACGCGGCCTGCCGACACCAGAGTAGATCAGACGAGCGTAGTAGGTACGTACACGAAAATAAAGAGAGAGACACAAATACATAATACGTCCCGATCTGGCTTCCATCACCAATGGTCCAGGTTATCCTAACCCCGATCATCCTGACATTTGTTCGACACGTATAAATGTATCTCTCGTACACGCAGGAGACACTTTGTTTGTAACGTTGTATCGTTGGTTTCTATATTCGCTGCATGCTCAGTATTGACAGTCTTGTCCGAGTACGATGACGAATCTTGGCTATATAAAATACTTACAAGTTTGTTCCTAGTACATTTGCAGTTTTCAGCTATCATTTCTTATCTTGACACATTCATGGTTGATGATATAGGGGATAATCATGTTTTACTGATGTAATGTTTTTCATACAATTCTACGCGATGCAATTCGACGCGATGGAATTCCACTTGACAAAATTCTACTCGCTAGAATTCAACGCGTTAAATTCTCCAATGAAATTGCACGCGAATTCTATACAATTAAATACCTCACCAAATTACACAATCCTAGAATGCAGCTGGCAAGATTTCAAGATTACAAAACAGAGATAACTCATGAACATGTCAAGCGAAGAAATATGCTCTAAAACTTGCCGAAACATAACAGCGTGTTAACTCCGGGTCCCTGTTACCCCGAGCGGAAGTTGGAGCAGCAAATACAGCTCGAACCGATTAGCCATGTCGAAAAGTTGTCGAATCGGAACGAAAGACGGAACGGTTGACCCGTTTCACACTCGATTTACGTCTCGACCTAGTAGTTTCTGTCAGAGACATGTAAGTACATACGTGGTAGCTGGATGATCGTCGTCGTATTCGGTCACGACGGAGAGACTCGAGGCCTGGCGCCTTGGTCGCTCGTTGTTTCGTCGTCTTTGATGTTCACACGGAAACACGGACTGATCCTCTCGTGGACGACGAATCTTTTCGCAGCTGGACGAGCTACGAACCGAAGTGCAGCGCAGGGACCAGGAACTACTCGCGATGTCCGCCAAGATGAAGACCCTCGAGGAACAACACCAGGACTATCAGAGACACATCACGGTGCTGAAGGAGTCGTTGTGCGCCAAAGAGGAACATTATAACATGCTACAAGCTGACGTAAGTTTATCTCCTTCCATATTAATCGACCAAAATGACGTGGACATAATTGACCTGCACCTTAGACTTGTCCATAATAAAAATACCCAATCTTTCAATTTGAAGTTTCTCCATTTGTAAATTCTGAGAGAGATTTGTAGATTTCTTCGGAAACTGTCGAATCCTTGTTCTACATTTGAACATTTCCAAATCCTCAAATCTCTAACGTGAAAATTGATAATCGCGAAGTTGCTGACTCTCGAGAACTTCGAAATTCTGAAGAAAGTTACAAAGAAACATATCAATGAATCCGTGATGCCAAGAATATCTTTCGCGTAACCCCTTCAAAGGGGGATGAATCAGAGTCGAAACCGGAGAAATCGAGTGGAAGGTAGGTCACCACGGGGGAAAAGAAGGCCGGGCTGCAGGAAACTGGGTCGTGCAGAGCTCTCCTCCTCTTGTTCACGTTTCGACTGTAACCGTTTCGTGTCGCGTGCAATTCGAATTGAATCGTCTCTGCAACACCATGACGTTTCACGCGTGTGCAGGTGGAGGAAATGCGGCAGAGGTTGGAGGAAAAGAATCGCATGATCGAAAAGAAGACGCAGGCTGCCATGCAGGCGCAACAGGAACGAAATCGCATGAACACCGAACTGACTGAGCTGAAGGATCATATGGACATTAAGGACAGGAAGATCAATGTTCTTCAGCGCAAGGTGAGTGGCCTTGAACCTGTTCCTTATTTTAATAATCTTTTACAGGTCTTTTAAGAAATCGAACATACGAAATCACCCTTTTGTTACCTGAGATGTACAGCTTGTTTCATAGCATTATTTTTCTTTGAATTATACATTCATTCATAGTTAATTAATCATAGATTCATCACAGATTAAGTAACAAATATATAAATAATTGATGTGCTAGAATCGGTTTACGAAGCTCGAAATAGCGTTTAAAAGTGAATAAATTCAGAAACAAGATCAGATAGTGTAAAGATCACAGGAACGTCTCTTATTGATTATGTATATCGAATCCATCACTGAAGTTACACATGCTATGATACGTCATGTATAAAACAGGGTTGCAAAAGGTTAATATCCTCTGTTCGATTTTCTCACATACTCAGCTCCTTTCTTCCAACCCTCTTTTATCTACACAGAATTATAGCCTTCTTTTGAACTTTATTTCTGGTATGTCCCAGTATAACTCCTTGAATCTATTGATCAAGATCAGCTTTTGACGCAAAAATTGTCCTAAAAAGAATCATGATAAATCAACCCTTAAATAGGGAGTGGTTGAGTGATTATTTTTATATGATTTTGCACCTTGTTTTATTTTAATTTACTAAAATATTATTCCGTCTTTTAATTTTCGTTCCACTTTTGAACACGAAAGATTTTTAATGGGAACTTCGAGTTCGGTTAAAAATTCCAGCGCTTTTTAGTCGTAGGTGTATAAAGTTGGTATTTGCTAAGTATCTGAATGGATTTTCCTGGTAGCCCGTTAATTGAAAGAGAAATTTTCCCCTGGCGATTAATTACGATTAAAGTCGATTACACGATAGAGGAAGCGCACACTTAGCGTAGAGTATTGCCACGATGCGATGCGGCTGTTGGAGTGCGCATGAGTGTGAATCTTGCCGTCGATTGGAATGAGTGAGGTGTGTGCGCACGACACAATTTTTATGCAATAATTTGTCATAGTGTTGTAAAGCCTTGTAGAGAACGTGTACAAACGTGTCACCGTATATCCGTCCTTAAGTTTCGCAACGCACCCCTTTTTTTCGTTCGCTGTTCTTTTTTCATTTTGTACCGTCATTGTGTTCTGTCGAATAAACTATCATTTTATATAAATTATGTTTCGTTGTTTATTTATTATTTTATAAATACCTTATATTTATTTGTTGTTCTAGTGACCGATTATAATTATGATCTGATTATCGTCGATTATGACCTCGATTGTAGAGGCAACCTCGCTTTTACGATTATTTTTGTCACATGCCTTGTTTTATTCATACTGCAATCCAGGAATAATTTTGTTCTTTATATTTTTGTTGTCGAACGTTGGTTATTAGATGCTGTCAGTGTAGTTGCGTAAATGTGATGAATGATGTCGGTGAAGATAATAAGACCGCAGGTAAGTGAGAATTTATTATTATTTGCTTTTTCCTCGGCTCAGATCTGCGTGATAAAATTCAAATTCAACGAAAGTGTTCACCGTCATTCAGTTCGTCGTTAGTTCAGCATGTTTCAATTTAACCTAACATAACGTAACTCGTATTCGACGTGAAATTGTGAAACCTTTCGTTTAAAATATCTACATCTAACAATTTATTACCCGAACCTTGCAAACATCCACAATTTAATTTGACTTGATATCCTCGAA
Organism: Megachile willughbiella; assembly: GCA_945859595.2. NCBI lineage: Eukaryota > Metazoa > Arthropoda > Insecta > Hymenoptera > Megachilidae > Megachile > Megachile willughbiella. Next base: position 11,647,733 of record OX243807.1, read on the forward strand.
GAATCCATTATTCTTCAAGTAACGTTGACGTGTTGGAGATTAGTCCTCATCCCGATACTAATCAAAGCAGAAAGTGTTGACAGCACAGTTGTTGTGACTTCAGATCGAAAATCTGGAGGATCTGCTAAAGGAGAAGGACAACCAGGTCGACATGGCCAGGGCTCGTCTAACGGCAATGCAGGCACACCACTGCAGCAGCGAAGGTGCTTTGAGTAGCCTCGAGGAGGCGATAGGCGATAAAGAGAAGCAAATGGCACAATTACGGGAACAGAGAGACCGGGCTGAGCAGGAGAAACAGGAAGAGAGGGACTTACACGAGAGGGAGATCGCCGAATATAAAATGAAGATACACGCGTTGGAATCGGAAGTGAGTTCCATTCATAATAACAGAATTTAACCAAAGTAGATCCTAAATCAATCAATGAAGGTTCATCAAGTCATCCATCCAAACTGATCCTAATCTTCATGTGATCCTCCTAAGAAGACTGTAATATACTCCACGTGATTAGCATTTAAAGTCCACAAAAACTATAAAATACCCGAAACTCTCCCCCAACTTCATAACGAGCTTACACGTAGAACTCTAAACTCATCAAAGAAAAAATTTGTGCACAAGTCTTCCAAGTTCCAGATAGTGAAGTAACTCCTCCATAAAACATCCTGACATATCCCGCATGATTAATATTGTTCCAAGTCGGTGCAATACTCGGTTGATACGATTTGGACCCGATCCACAGGTTGAAAAACTGGGCACCCGTTTGGAGAGAGCGCAAGCAGAAAAAGACCGACTGGAGGCGAAGCTGGAAAGCTCCCAGTCGGAGTTAGGCAAGAGCAAAGCGGAACTTGACAAAGCTGCGTCCGAGGTGGGTCGCAGCGGCGCCGACTGGGAGGCTGCCAAACAAAGGTTGACCAGGTTGGAACTGGAGAACGAGAGGCTCAGGCACGATCTGGAAAGGTCTCAAAGTACATACGGCAGAAGTAGTCTGAACTCGACGCAGGAAATGGACAGGATTCAGGAACGGGCTGAGAAAACGGCGGCGGAACTCAGGAGAGCTCAAGCTGAACTCAGGGTCACTCAGGCTGATAACGAGAGAGCCAGAGCTGAGGCTTCTGCTCTTCAAGAAAAGGTAAAAATTATTCAGAAGCAATCTATCTAGCTAGTCATTTCTGAATTCCTAAATTTATTAATCATTTGAACCTGCCTGTGTCGATGATGGCGTTAGTTGAAATCTTGAAAGACTACTTGAAAACGTTAGCCGGAGTAATAGTCATCTGTCACCAATTAACCGGTAGATTGCTCAGAGACCCAACGAACCTCTGGTTCGAACAGAAATCGCTTCCTGTGCTGACGGATCGACGAACAAACCGAATCGACCTAAGATCTCGCGTCAAAGGAATGTGCCTTCCGGATGATCAGCCACGGAAATAGCGGGAACTGGTCCCTTGAACCATAATCTGTAGTTGGTCGCATTTCGTGGCTGTTAATGAGCGATTGGGTCGAGTCGGCAGCTTCGATTCCAGCACCCAAGAACAATCGGCTTTTAATCGCGATCGATTCAACCCAGATCGAGTTTAATTTTCTTCCGTCGTCGTGACGATAGAGAAACGAACTGGTAATGAAACTGCAGATTAAGTGGTTGCAAAGTTGAATACTACTTCGTTATTCCTTTAATTATTGAAGTTCGAAGATGTATTTTGTGTGCAGGATAAATTTTTTGGAAGAATTCGATGCGATTACGGTTCGACGTGATTACAGGTTCATGCAATTCAATTTGCCGCGATTGCAGTTCCACAATTAGAATTTCTCAGAGTCACGATTAGTAATACTGTGCCACAAGATGAACTTTAGTAATTCAGAGACGCAAATCCAATATCCTTAATTTTCGATCTAAGTGACATTTATAATCACTGTAATTTACTCGTGTTGAAGATATATTTTTCAATTACATGACACAGTAGAGATTATTGGATTTCTCGATTAATTCATATGTGTATTTTAAAAGGTGGAAAAGAGTCAAGGTGAAGTGTACAGGCTGAAAGCGAGACTGGAAAATGCTCAGGGTGAACAGGAGAGTCTTCGGGACGAGTACGATAGAGCTCAAGCTTCCGTGGCTCGGCTTCATTCAGAACGGGACAAGGCGATCGCGGAACTTGAAAAGACACAAGAGGAACTCGAACGGACCCAGGCTACACTTGGCAAGGCACAACTTCAACAGGATAAGCTGCAGAATCTACTGGACAAATCGCAAAGCGAGGTCGACAAGCTTCAGGAGAAACTCGATAAGACACAGACGGAAATCCGCAGGGTAAATCGAAGCTTATGGAGATTATACGCTGTTTAAACATTGTTGGCCATGTTGCTTTAAAGATCTTCACGGAGCGATTGATTTCTTCGCGAACGATTTAATGTCTACTCTTTAAACTTGACTGCTCGTCTATTTAATTGCTTCATCGTGTTAATACGAATTGTTTTGGAAATTGACAGATGCAAATGGAAAGGGAAAAACAGAATTACGATTTCGAGAATCTTCAAAGCCAACTGGACAAAGCCCTCGGACAATCGACTAGAATGCAAAAGGAACGAGAAACAATTCAACTGGAAGTGGATCGTCTTCAGGATAAATACGAAAAGGCTCAGGTGAGATCAGTTCGGGTGTAATTAATGAAAACAGAAAGAAACGTCCTCAGTTCCTCTGGTTGATCCGCGTCATAATTTGCTACCACATTCGTTCCTACTTTATGAAGTTCTCAGAGCACAAAAAACGTCCTATTAAATCAACGTCTGTACAGCTACGCTGACAATAGAACGTAGTACTACGAGTACACTTGGGTAGTCCGTAAATAATGGCCTCGCACAATAGTAGCTGTACTGGATGTGACATTGATCCCAGAAAGCAGAGTGGTCACGCTCTCTTCTCCTGTCTTCAGATGATAATGCAGCGGCTGCAGAAGGAACGGGACGGATTCCAGGAAGAAACGGAGAAGCTACACGAGAGGATAGAGTTCCAGCAGAATCAGATAACGAAGCTGCAACGGGAGAAGGAGAACGTGTTGTCGGAGCTTGATCTGGTGAAAGAAAGATGGGAGAAGGTGCACAATTCCCATCAGAAATTAACCGTGAGTACTTGAATTGATATAAAAGGTAAGGAGAATGAGATTGCACAGTGTATGCTCTGTGTCCGGGTAGCTCGAACGCGACGACGCTCTGACCGAGATCGAGATCTTGAAGGAGAAGCTGGATAAGGCTCAATACTCGATGAACAAGGCTCACGAAGAACGAGAAAACGCGAACAAGGAGTTTGAGAAGATGTTGGAGAAATATGATAGGTAAAGTCTATTTCTTAATAGTTAATTTGTCTAACCATGACCTAATATTACCACTCGTTAATCCCTGGCAATATCCTTATCATATCTTTAAAATCTGGACTAGAATTAAATGATCATCATTGACGAGTTTATTCTGTTCCAATAGAGCCCAGAGCGAAGTATACCGTCTGCAGAACCGTATCGAGGTGATGGAAGCCGACAAAGACCGACTAGAACTGGAAGCCGAGAAACAGCAAATGTTGGCAGCGAAGAGCCGCGACGAGGCTAGAAAGGCTCAAGAGGAATTGGCTCGCGTGCAAGAGATGTACGACCGAGCCGCTCTTCAGCTGGGCCGCACGAAAGAGCACGAGGAGAAATCGAAGGAGGATCTGGACAGATTGACGGTGGATCTGGAGATGGTGCGCGAACGATACGAGAAGTCCCAGATCGAGATGCGCAGGCTGCAGAACGAGCGCGAGAAGCTGGTCGCGGACAACGAGCGGATCAGCTTCGAGCTGGAACGCGCACATTCCCAGTTGAACAAGGCTCAGGCGGCCACGGAAAAGACGCAAGAGGAATTGACGCGGATGCAGCTGGAGATCGAGAAGATGTACGAGAAGCACGATCGACAGCAGGCCGAAGTGAGGAAGGCGCAAGCGGAGGCGGAACGGCTACGAGTGGAGGCGGAGAGCTCTCGCGAGGAGTGCGAGAGGTACGCGGCGCGGTTCGGCAAGTATCAGGAAAGCCAAGAACGGCAGAAGGAGGAACACGAGTGGGCGAAGCTGGAGGTGGAGCGGCTCCGCGACCGGCTGGAAAAGGCGCAGACGGAGCTCGAGCGCGCGAGGAAGGCCGAGCAGGACGCCCAGAGGCTTCGCGCCGATCTGGAACGGGCGGAAGGCGTTCGAGGTAAATACCAGTACGAGCAGGAGAAGTGGCAGAGCGAGGGTAGTAGGCTACAGCAGGAGGTGGAGAAGCTGCGGGAGCGTCTGGAGGGCCGGGAGTCGGAGCTGAAGAGGATACAATCGAGCAACGCCGAGCTCGAGGCGAAGCTGCACGAGACGCAGCTTCAGCTCGAGCGGGCGCGGGAGGAGACCAGCAAGACGACCGCGGCGCAGGAACGGAATCGCGGCGAGATCGAGCGCGCTAGAATCGAAACCGAGAAGATACGCGATCGTCACGACAAGGTGAAGGCGAGAGCGGACGCCCTGGAGGCCGACAACGAGAAGCTACGCGTCGAGATTGTCCGGCTCGAGAGACTGATGCAAACCGAGGGTAAGACCAGGTCGGAGAGCGCGAGCATCGAGGTCGAGCGGTTGCGTGCCAGCCTGGACAAGGCGATCGTGGCGCGCGACCAAGTGGAGCTCGAGGCGGGCAGACTGGCCAAGGAGCTGGAGAAGGCGCACTTGCAAACGGCCAAGTATCAGGAGGCGGCCGAGGCGAACAAGAAGGAGCTGGAACTATTGGCCACGGAAATCCAGTTACTCAGGGACGAACGGGAAGCTCTGAGACAGGAGCTCAGACGGGTGCAACAGCAACAACAGCAACAGATGGCCGGCAGCGAGGAACTGGCTCATATGCAGCAAGAGCTGAAGGTCGCTCAGTTGGAGCGCGACAAGATGGCGGCGATCCTGGAGAATCGGGAGAAACACTCGGAGAAGATCGAGAAGGTGAAGGAGAAGCTGGAGGCGGAGGCGAAACAGCTACAAGTCGAGCGGGACCAGCTGGTGATACAACTGGAGAAGTCGCAGGAGATGCTGGTGAACTTCCAGCAGGAGTTGAACGCGAACGAGGCGGAGCTCGAGCGGCAGCGCGACGAGGTGCGTCGGTTGCAGCAGCTTCAGCAGCAGAGGGCGCACGCTCAGACGCCCGACAGAGCCGCGAAGGAGGCCCTCGAGGCGCAGATGCGGGAGGTGCATCGGCTGAACCAGCAGGTGCAGACGTTGACGCAGGCACAGACCAAGGAACGACAGAGGGCCGAGCAAGCCGAGAAGAGGGTGCAGGAACTTCAAAAGCAGATCGCGACGAGGGAGTCGTCCGCGGCCGCGGGCGGCGCGAGCGACGCGCAGCTCGAGCAATGGAGGAAGCTCTGCGAGACGGAGAAACAACGGGCGGACGCGGCCGAGAGGCAGGCTGCGGAGCTACAGAAACGCATCCAGACAACCGAGAGGCAGGTGCACGCTCAGCAACAGCAGATCCAGCAGATGCAGCAGACCATACAGCAGCAACAGCAACAACAACCGCAGCAGTCACAGCAAAACGGCCAGGAGGCCGCCAGGCTGCGAAAGGAGCTCGAACGCGCGCGAGAGGAAGTTAAGCAGGCAGCCGTCGAGCGCACGCGGTTCCAGGCGCAGCTCGAAATGCTGTGCCAGGAACTCGAGAAAAATCAGGTTAGCAGCACGACCTGCACTCGCTCGCGCGCTGACCTACACTACTACTACTACTACCACCACCAATACTGCTACTACTACTACTACTACGCCTACATCCGCAATCTCTGTCTGCACTATGTCTGCCTACCGTTGGTCGATCGTTGTCGACCGGCTGCCGACACATCACGCGCCTCTCTCGTCTCTCTATGTCTTCTCATATTTCGACCGCAGCCTCTGCCTTCGTCGTCGACGAAGCAGAACTCGCCCACAGCTCTCATAACACGCCGCAAAAAAAATAAATGTCATATATATATAATATATATGTATGTATATATATTACGGTTCAACGACCCGATGCGTCTATGTGTATATATATATACATACACATGTTTATATACAGAAAACGGAGACGATCTGCACCCGCACATATTTATCATCTTATGTTGCGTACATGTATTATATATATCTCGGGGCGTCCGTCACACTTCACAGCGAAGCGCAACATCGCCTTCACCATATCATCCCCCACGAATTTTTGTTTTACAATAACCCTGATACCCATCAGCCATTAAGCTCGGGTTACATTGATAGAGCAAGTGGTAGACTAGCGTGTGGTTAGGATAGTTTTAGACAGTGGATATAATTTAGGATAATGGAGTATTGGAGGAAGGTATAGCGGTTACTCTACAACGAGGATTCTTGTTCTATTTAACCAATTACTGGCTTTGATCATCAACCATTTTGGAAGCAGGTCATGGTAGACTAATGCTAGTGCATTAGATTGATGGAGTAAGACTAATGATAGGGTTGCTCTATTGCAATGATATCCTACTTCACTCCACCTACTATTAACTTTAAGTCTAACAATAAGTTGCGCTGTTAGAGCATACCAACGTTACTGTGATAGGGTTAATGGTGCTATGCTACCCTAACGGTTCTACTAGCATAGTTTTCTAGCAATGTCTATACGAATATAGTAAATGGATGTGATTAGTTCACACTATCATTTACTCTCCCAATGTAACCTATGCTTTCTTACTTGATCAACCACTTTACCAATGTAAGGTAGGCTTTATCGCGATTACCTTCAAGCATTGGTGTAACTTGGGAGCAGGAACTATTCTGAAATGTGGGTCACCTCTCTTGATGCTGAGTAAGGGATAAGTTTCTAAGTTCCTAAATTTCCACATCTCCAAGTCCAAATCCTCAAATTCCCAAATTGCTAAAAGCTCTTGATCTAATCTGATATGGTATATCAATGTTATCCTTATCCTAGTTACATCAATGCCTTCAAGCACGGCCGATCGCGCATTGCTCTTTCTTTTTGTTCTCGAATATGTTCGATGGTTATGCCGTTTTTTATCCTTATGTTTATGGTTGTTACGTGAGTCACTCTGAAACTTTTGAAAATCTGTCAAAGAAGGTAAAAGCTTCGGGCATAATTTGTGATTGTCAAAATTTTTAAAGTGATCCACCATCATCAGCGACGGCAAGGAGACAATCGTAGCGATTGTTTATCGTTTAATTGATTCCGAAGGGAATAAAAAAGAAGATATTACGATCGTCTCCTCGCTCGATATATTTGACACGTTGTTGTTATTGCTGCAGTTCTGTTGCGCGTTCGACTTCGCAACGATTGAGTAACCTTCACGAATATCACATTTTTGGTTTTTCTGTTTTCGTTTGGTCAGCATGCCTACTGTATCGAATGCCAGAGATAGAAAATGGTTCGATTGTAAGCACAGCGATGCGTGAATTTGCGTGACGAAAATGATGACAAAAACGAAAAAAAAAGACATGCGCTTCCTGTTTACCCTCACCTCGACATTCACATTTTTTATCTCGACGCATACGTATATTTTTGATATGTATCTGTACATACAATTTATATATTATACATTTTATAATTGCCTATGAACGTCTGGCTAGAATCGCGAGAGAGTCGTTTCTCTCATCAGCGCGAATTTAATTATTTTTCGATTGCGTTCCATGCATCCGTTTACTTACCTGCGCCGTGACCATAGCCACACCGATCAGACTCGCGTGAAAATTTGTTGTACACTCTCTGTGAACGCTTGAGAATTTGTTATACACCGTGAACGCTTTGTGAAACTCGTGTTGTTCGATTTGCACTTTGGCATCGAACGGATTCGAAGGCACCCACTTGCATTTTTCGTTCGAAGCACGTCACTCGATGTCAAAGCGCGAACAAGATGGTCGCGGTTCTTAAGTAACGCGGCTTTCATCTGCCTAGCTGTAGCGTCGAGTTTCTGCATGCCATTGTTTAACGAATGATAGTTGACACTAGTCGTTTCGATGCAGGTGGACTTGCACGAGGCGAACAAGAAACTCCAAGCTGGCGCCGGGAAACCTGGTACCGACACTACTCAAGAGAGAAGACAACTGGAGGAACAGAAACGACAGCTGGAAGAACAGAGAAGACAGACGGAAGATCGAGCCAAGTCCGTAGAACAGAAAGTTAGAACGATAGAGGAGAAGGAGAGGTCGCTCCAAAGTCTCGAACAGGACCTGAAGAAACGAAAAGCGAAAATGGACCAGCTGGAGCAACAATTGCAAAGGGTGGGCTGATTTTTATTTCATATCTTATTTTTAAACACATAATCAATGATCGAAAACGATTGCAAGGATATAAATTGAAATTGTTTGCACAGAGCGGTGGCTCGCCGGACAAAAGATTGGCAGAAATGCAGAAGGCTCTGGAAACCGCCGAGAAGGATTTGGAAAAAGCGAAAGAAGAGTCGACCAGAAGCGCTGCAGAGACCGAGAGGTTACTGCAGCTGATGCAAATGACTCAGGAAGAGCAGAACACCAAGGAAAGACAAATCAGAGAACTTCAAGAGTGAGTAAACCTATTATGATCGATAAATAAGTGTTGATAGTATACAATGTTTATTAACAATTGTCTTGTATCGTTGCAGTGCACTCAAAGCCGCACAAGCAAAGTTGAAACAAGCCGCAACTGCACAGCAACAAGAGGTCAGTATACAATATCTGGTGTTCTACTTACAAATTTATAGATTTCGAGTATATATTAAATCGTGTTACGTAAAGAAATCTTATCTGCCTTCGACTAGAAGTCCAAACCATTAAAAGTGAAAATTCTAGATAGGCAATTCTTTGCGTAACTCGATCCACATTTAGTAATTCTGAAGCTAATATCGATAGAGCACGACTAACCACCTGATTTCTTAAATTTTCACGCTGACCCTGGACACGACTCGTACACGTACGGACCACGTGTTCTTTTGCTTGCTTCATTATTTGCTTTGTGTATATGTTTGTTCATCAATGTTACAATCCTACCCATATACGCGTTCAATCGATTATCGTGCAAAACGAACGACGAAAAATGATTGAAAAAACGACGCGTGTCCGAATGACTTGAAATTGATGCAAAATAACAGGCGGGTCCCGCCGGATTCCTAAAAAGCTTGTTCTAAGGTCGATTTTCGTTGGGGACGCCTTCTCCGTTCTTTTTAGTACAATTTGCATATTAAGCGAACTTTACAAGTACACACACGAACTTATAAATTAAATACGAGAGCAATTCGGACGAATGGATCTCGTATTGATTCCGCCAATGGACAAACACACTTGTCAAGATGTATAATTATTTTACGTAAAAGAAGAAACAAGAATAAAAAAATGAAACACAAGAAAAAAGAGCTGCGACCATTGTTAACGTATTTAATAAATCGATAGCGGGAAGATAATGACGATAATAACAATAATTAATTGATATACATATATAAATATATAAATATAAATATAATTATAAATATAAATATAAATAATAAATGTAAAGGTGATACGAGAGAGAGAGCGCGCGAGAGAGAGAGAGAGAGATGACAACGGCAACAATAACTGTTAATTAATATATTATCAGAGATACGCGAACCGGTATGTATATACATATATAAATATATATACACGTATTAACGCAGCTGAAGTGTGAGACAAAATGCAACGCATGTATGTAAATGTACATGTGTATATATACATACATATATACACGTGCACCGCAGAGATATACGTATGTAGATATATAAATATAAATATATATTGATTAATTGAAGCAAAAATGGTGTAAATGGTGTGAGGCCAAGGCAGAGAGAACGACGAGAAAGAGAACATAGTTAAAAAAGAAGACTTTTCATGTCGTAGACGAAGATTTTTCGAACCAGAGTCATATAGAAAAGAGAATCACGAGAAGAGACCAAACAAAGATGGCGACCGGAAGTCCTTCCAAGTTGCAATCATTCGGAGACGCACCGTTTAACGTCGTTCAAGCACGAAAATCGTTCGACGCACACGGGTTTTCGACCCTGCGTTTCCTTTTCACTTTTTTCCTTCACTTTTTCGTTCTTTTTTTTTTGCGTTCACGACCCAACCTTCGCACACGACGATGCACGCACACAGCAAGCCGAGCGCCCCGCGAACAGCCCCGAGGACGCCAGAGGGCAAGAAGACGCCAGAAAAATCGAGCAGGAGGCGAAAGACAAGCGTATAAGCGAGTTGGAGGCGAAAGCGTCCTCGTTGGAGAAGAAATTGCTGCTGAAAGAGCAATCCGGGTACTCGAAGAAGATCAAGGACGCGAGAAACAGTATGGAGGATAACGAAGGATGGAAGAAGGAGCTTGAGCTGAAGAACAGACGAATCGCCGAGTTGGAAGACGAATTGGTTGAATGCAAAAGCGCGAAGAACAGCAACAACGAGTACACGCAGAGCCTGAAGCTGTTGGACGAGCTGAAGGAGGAGAAAGATTCGTGGAGAAGGGAAATGGAGATGAAAACAAGACGCATAGAACAGCTGGAAGATGAAATAGAACGGCTGAAGGTTCTGCTGGACGAGAACGGACAAACTTCGATGTTCAAGGACGACGAGATGAAGGTCCAGGACGATGACGAGCTCTGGAAGCTGGAAATAGAGGCGAAGAATCGAAGGATCGTTGAGTTGGAGCAAGAAATGGTGTCTCTGGAGAACTTCCTCAGGGAACACGCCGACACGGAGAGTGTACGAGACCTGGAGATCATGATCGAGAGAAAGGTGAGGAGAATCGAGGAACTGGAAGACACTGTGGCTGAATTCGAAGATTTTCTCAAGCAAAATCCAGATGTTAAGGAGCTACATGATCTACGTTGTCAAGTGACCGCAGGAAACAGAAGGATCCAGGAGCTGGAGAGGTGGATTCAGAAAAACGGTGACAACAGGGAGAAGAGGATCGATCAGGAGAGGGTCGTTGAATTGGAGAAGATGGTGACGCAGTTGGAGGAATACGTGAAGGAGCATAATGTTGATGTGCTGAAGAGGAAGCTACAGGATCGTGAATGCAGGATCGATCAACTTCAGGATCGAGTTGGCTGCTTGGAGAAGGAGCTGCTGAAGGTTAAAGGAAGTCAAGGTAAGTGGAATCAGATTATTTCAGATCTTTTACATCCATAAAGTCCATACTTCCTTATCGATCAAGTTGATAAAACTTTCAGAAAATGCGTCAAAGGATTACCAAGACAAAGAAACATCCACAATACCAGAAGACCTTGCCAGCAATTCAATTGTCGAAGAAAATGAGTTACGCGAGAAGATGAAGAGGATGGAACACACGATATCCGAAAAGGATAACAAGATCCAAGAATACGAACAGCAAATTGTCGAGAACAATGAAGAGATAACGAAGCTCAGAAAAGAGGCAGCTATGTTGAAGAAGGAACTCAGCGAATATGATGACATTGGTGTCTTAAAGGAAGAGATCAGAGTGAGGGACGAAAGGATTCAGCAGCTCGAGGATGAGCTGGACTCTTTGGAACGAGCCTTCAGCGAGAGAATCGATTTAGAACAAATCGAAGAACTTGTGAATGTGATCAAAGAGAAGGAGGACAAGGAGAGACAGTTGTCGAAGGATTTGTTGGAGAAAAGGAACAAAATTGAGGAATTGAGCGAAGCTCTTCGTGAAAGCGTCGTTATCGCTAGCGATGGCGAGAGGAAGCTGAAGAACGAGGAGAAGTTGAAGAAGGACGCTCTTCAGAGAGTGAGTTGTTTATAAATTTCCGCCTAATTTTCATATTCTGATTAAAGTCTTTGCTGGTGATCGCTTATTGTTTTGGCGTTTGTTTGTTAAAGATAGCTAAGTTGGAGCAGAGAATCGCATCGATGCAGACAGCTTCAGCCCTGAAGTGCAGCACTTGTCAGCCACTTCTTTCCAAGCTGCACAAGTACGAAAAGAAGCTGGAACGTTTGACCGAAGAGAGAACCGTACAGCTCGAAGATCTTCATCAAATGAAGTAAACAATTTACACATATAACTTCGTATCCTAAATAATCCACGACTTCATGGTCTAAACTTTTGTGTCCACAGACGAGAAGCTCTGAAAGCTGCAGTCTCTGAAAAGGACGCTCATCTGGCGCTGCTGGAGCTTTCAGGAATAAAAACTGTCGCTCAGTCTGAGCAAGCAGAACAGCTGAAGGCAGACAGGAAGAGGCTACTGGACATGCTGAAGAAAGAGGCGAGTAGATCACGAAATGGAGAATGAAATTCGATGACTATTTTTAATAACGAAATTAAATATGTGTTACAGGACGAGAAAAGCATAAATTCGACAGAACAACAGCCCGTTTCGAACGATTCGGAGGGAACACCACAGTTACTGACGAAGCTTTTAGAAACGTCCGATGACGAGAACGAGGAAGAAATTCTAAATGATCATAGTGATTCGAGTTCGCCGAGACCAGCCACGAGAAATGGCGACAGCTGCGGTCATTCGTGAGTTCACATAATTATACAATTTTATCGTTGTTTCAGTTATTCGATTATTCTTCGAGTCTGCCTCCAACTGAAGCCACATTGAATATAACAAGTTCATGCAATTGCAACTATTTATACGCAAAATGGATGTTATTTGTTCGCAGAAAGAAGACGTCGAAGGGATCGTAATCGAGAAGAAAATAAAATCAGCAGGAAGCAACATCAGGACAGCAGATAAGTACACGAGGCCTCGTACGGTCACAATTGGTTATTGAACACGAAATCAAGCTATTGGTCTCTTCGTTTCTTCGATGTTGTCATTGTGCACATACACGCAACCGTAGAAGCAATCTAGAGCATCGACAACGACGACACCAACAGACAGCATCCCGTCATTCCATCATTCATCTCGCATCATCACCATCATCATCATCATCACATCATTCTTTCACCTTCATCATGGTATCATCATCCTTCGCGAATTCCCACGGAATCGAACCTGAAGAGAATCGTTCGGAGACACCAACGGTCTCCAAACCGGTCTGCGATTTTCACCAGAATTTTCTGAAGGAAAGATACAAGGATATTATTCTTAGAAATTGCGCGAAAGTTTGCTGTTGCTGCGAACGATTTGGTCGTTGATTCTTCAAATACGCTAAATGGAAACGCAGGTGTTAACGAAACTCGACAGAATTATCAAGTTGTTCGAGTGTGAAAATTGTCGAAACAGAACTTCAGGGTGGGTACATTTGTTACGATAGAATCTAGCTAGTTTCTTTTTCCGTAGACCAGTTGGTTGCATGTCTCAGGATCCTCCTTGGATGCTCTGTTTCCGATACTTCGTTTCCGTGTTGTTCGATGTCGAGTTTCGTTCGAGTTAACGTTGTTTAAAAAGGTATAACCACCAAAGATAAACTGTTCCTTCGAGATCGCTGTTGAAAGTTGAACATTGCTGAAAGACTCTGGAAACGTCGTACTCCCTCCCGCCATATTTAATTCAATCTTTCTCCGTCGTCCACGATTCGAGAGGAGCAACGATCGATCGCTCGAAGGAGACTCCTCCTTGTACTTTTGTTTGGATTTCTTGTCACGGGTCCAAAGATCGTCGTTATTTAACGAACGCTAGAGCTCTAGTCAAAGGAAACCGAACATAACGGGAGCGAAATAGCAGGATCGTTGTGTATCCTGTCAGCTATCAACGAATACTTGAAGCGTTTGCTTGTTTTGGAATTGATCAAGTACGAAAGTGGAAGGGGAACCTCGAGTCGTGGTGCTGATTAGCTTTCAAGATGACAATAAACGAACGTTTTCATGATCTTGCGAATGGACGCACGAAAAAAACGCACCCCCTTTACAACTGATCGATGTGTCGATCGTTGATCGATTAAAAATTTGTTCGTTTGGGATATCATCCGCAACCCTGAGGAACGATTCTTCTGGAATTCAGATATTGAAGATGGGTAATATTGACTGATTGATATTCTTTCAATTTACGGTAGTTGAATTTGGGGATGTTATCTGAAGATACATCCCATTTTTAAACGAATTCTATTTGAAGAGTATCCTATTCAAGTAAAGGTTTAATCTTCCATTACAAATTAAGTGAATTATTAAAATTGTGCAAGTAATATTTAATCAAAATTAGTATTAGAATAATTTTTTGCCTTGTATACGCTAGTTTTTCACCCCTTGCAATATTCATAAAATCATTTAATAGTAATTAATATCAGTCAATATTCGTGAACACTTCGATACAATGAAATTCTCATCGAATGAACGATAACAGAATGTGTATTGTACATAAAATCGCGAAGAACGTTATAAACACGCGTGTACACAGTTGTAGTATATTAATTATATTATATAGATGCGATTATCGTTCGTACATTAACCGAGCTACGATTATTATTATTATTATTATTATATATTGAACGACTTCCATATAGTTTCTCAGCCCCATTCACTTGGTACATGTCTATTTTTACGTTGACAGCTGATGCAGATGTTTATGGAAATTGTTGGCGAACTACGAAGTAAATTGTTACGAGAAATCTTTACGAGTGTAAATATTCCTATTACGATATTAGAGGTTTAGAGATATTTATGAAATATCGCTGCGATTCGTTTTAACATATTACCCATGTGTGTAACTTAAATTGCACATTTGCAAACTTTACGACTGTAGTATACACTTTGAAAATTTACAAACTATTTTAAATTCTTTAGTCCCGGAGTATTATGTTCGAAAATCGTTTTAAATTATCCAGTCCTTAAATTTCCGACTTCCTATAGCCCCGATTCAGTCATCCCCAATTCTCTACATCCCTAACTTCTTAAATTCCAAATTCATAATTAATTATATTTTCAATACAATACGTGAGATCTTAGCACCTAAAACTGTCAGAAACGAATCGCCGCGTACGCCATAGATTAATTACTATGAAATTCCTAAGCGTTTTCTTCGTGCGTCGAGAACTTATCCAGGACGATCGTCCTGATCGATGAGGGGAGACGATCGAGAGGAAAGCTCGTTGTTCGCCAAGTCTCCGTCTCTAAAGATCTTCATTGTAGACCATCGAGACAAAATCCTTTGGATCGATAAACAATTCTCGATGATTCTGAATAAAAATGTTCAATATCACTCGACCTATCATCGAACGTACGGAACTCGTACAATAAAAAACGTTTTCATTATTGCAAAGTTCCGACCAGCTTCGAGGTACTTCAAGCTTTTATTATGAATAAAATGTACGCAATTTATTGCACGAATTCCTCGCGTTTGATGGTCGTATAAGTGACATCGAACTTTCTTATCCAATCGATATTAAATTCTCGAGTGCGTTGTGGATTAATGATTAAACCGACGATCGACAAGTTTCAAAAGGATTCGTTTTACGAAGAGTATTATTTTCTCTGGGAGAGATAGAAAAACCCGAGGCACTAAGAATAAGACAAGAAAATAACTAGAAACGAGTTTGTACATAGTCGATGTTTCTTCGATTAGTCCTGCTAGCGGTGATACGCGTCCATCTGTGTGCTGCTCTGAATCCTGGTTTAGGATAACCCATTCCCAAAGCATTCAACTAGTTTAGAATACCTGTACTACGTGTGTATACATAGTTATATCTCGGTGAACGAATTTGTCGAGCATTAACCCGGGATTTCACGAGAACAACACTGATACAACACTGGTGCACGAGTTTAAAGACTGTTGTTAATTGTTGATGAAGAACGAGCATCAACACTCTGTCAGAATATTCCGGGTCACCATTGCAGATCTCTAGCAGGTCAGTGGGTAAAGTTTGAAAATTCTAATTTAACCCTTTGATAGTTCTGTCCGAGTTCGAAATCATTGAACAATTATCTAATTCCACGTCTGATCAATTTTTTTGTCTGAGAATTACCTTTCTACACATTATCATCTTTCTGTGTGACACAATTGGATTCGAAAGTACTTTTTAAAATTTATCGTATTTCTTTGCGTACTTCAACACGTTAAAATAATTCATTAGAAACATATAGTAATTTTAAAATATAAATATACGATTATTTGATGATAAATTTCTATTGAACTGTCAGAGGGTTAAAATGGTTTGATATTCGATGAAAGAACAGTCTACGTCCGACACTCGTTCGTCGTATATATATATAAATATATAAATATACAGATATATTGTCGTGTCTACCCTAACGAAGAGTTAAATGACATGTTGAAAGTGTAAAATTTTATCGTTAATACTTTAACAGATGCTCTCTTTGCTGGTACACATACCTTTTCCCATTTCGATCTCTGACCACCCTCTGCAACGAATCTTTGATCCCCCTCTTAAAGACTTCTTCTCACTTCTAACGATTCTAGAAGCTAGATTGCCGAAACGTATCGATACAGAATACTGCGAAATGTGGTAATAGATTCTCTGCCCTGTGTGTAATCGACAACAATTTGATCAGAGTGTCACTCTTTCATTTCTTCTCTCGACTCGAACGAATTGAAAAATATATCATTAAAAAGTAAGTTCGAAAGAATTGTGACTGGAATTTTGTTAATAGTTTTGGAATATCGAGGAAGAGAATGATTAGTCGTCAGTGAAATTTTGTAACTAAAGGGTGTAGAATTATTCGAATATCAGAAATGATTGAACTTTCTTCTAAAAAATTTTGAGGAATTTGTTTACTCGAAATTAAAACCCAGATTCTACTGATATTACAACCCTGACCACGATCGACAATTTCAGTTCTTCCAAACATGATGGAAAAATATGAATTATTAATCAACTTTTGACAATCCACAAGCTATCCAAAGTGATAATCAAACGACCCTATCAACGATTAGTTTTGATCTTTCATTCAACGATTGCCACATATCCTTATTTATCTTAGCTAGTTTTTATACAAAAAGTACTGGAAATAATATTAAAAAATATTTGTTCCTTTTCGATAATCGAGTCGAGAATGGGATTAAAAGGGTGGAAGAAGAAAAACGAAACAAAATGGTTCAGAAATAAAAGGAAAAACGGTTAATAAACGTGTGCCACCGTCATATCAAGCCTATATCACCATGTTACATTATATACATATATATATATACATACATATATATATATATATATAACTAAGCAGAAAAATTAATATTATCGTTAATTGACACAATTGTTAACGTGGAGTGACTGCATTTCGTGTGAATGAATTTCGAAACAGAAATAAATAAGTCTTTCTTTCGATCGCTCGAGAATTCTAGAGATTTTTTCCGTATCTTATGAAAAGTTAACGAAACTCACCACGATCATCGCTCATTAAACAGGTTGTAATCGTAGGACGTAATCGCTTTACCTAAATCTTCAATTTTAAGACTGTCTTATAAAATAAAAATCGGAGAACGCTTGAAATAAAACGAAGAATGCTTCGAACGCGTTACGTTTCGGATACTCTGTTAGAAGAAAACCGTTTGATAGAACGATCGATTTTTTTGAAAGAAACGGATTTGTTAATTAGGTTGACTCGAGTGATCTTAAGCCGAGACTGTTCGTGGAACACGAGTGAAAATGCGAAACGAGAATAAGCGAGTATCGTGTGAACGAGGCCGTCTCGATATTATTTTTCGACTCGACTGTTTAGTATATCTACGACGAAAAGGAAAAAGCAAAAAAAACGTTTTTATGTGAATACTGCGTAAGGAAGGCCGTGGGTCGTGGCGTCGAATTGACCCAAATTGGATACACGACCATTCTCGTACGACGAACGAAACGTTTCGCGCGATTTTCAGTTCTCAGAAATTTGCTTACGCCGTTTACAATTCGCAACAATCGCTAAATTGTACGAACGTTGATCGTGAATCCAAAACGAGAACGATGCCGCGGCCACTGTGGCTTCTCCCAGCCCCCTTTTTTTATTCTCCAATTTCTACGTGTTTAAACGTTAAGCGGATAGAAACGACAGAAAGCTAAGAAAATGGCGGATAGAGTTTAACCAAGAGGATGAAAGTGAAGGTTATCGATGATTAACACGTTCAATGACGCACTGATCATACATTCTTCGAAAATCGTTTTATTTTATGAATAAGAGATTCAGAGATATTATTTACAGGGTGACAAGTTATATCTAAAAATAATTTCTACTAACTTTTCAACGACTGGAAACTTATTTAGTTATCTCTATTTTATCCCTCAGTAAATAGTAATTTTACGAGTATTAAAATTTCAATAAAAGACTTTGAATATTGAACTTTATTTGTAAAGCTTGAATCATCACGCCATTCAGCGTGTTAAATTAATTCGATTTTCGGTTTTGATCGTGTGTACATACTCGAAAGAATGATTGTGCGATAAAAGGGAACGAGCGAGAAGAAAGGAGAAGTAAAAGAGAAAGAAATAGAAAGATACGAATGCGAACGAAGCGAATTATTGTGTTAAGCCTAGTCTTTACGACGCTTAATTAATCGAACGATCGACGATTAACGCCGATCGAGAGATCTTCTCGAAAGATATCGCTTCTTTTAGCCTTTTTTTATTGTTTTTTTTTTTGAACGAAGGATCCTCGATCGGGTAGAGTCGATGAATAGGAGAGAAACGACGAGGCTAGCGTTAAGTTTAACGAGTAAGATAAGTTAAGTTATTAATGAAAAGATAAAAAAAAGTAAACAGTTTATTGAAGTACATTGTTGCAACTGCCATGCTGTGTGCCATTATATAACACGAGTCACGTTTGTCGTAAAAAGTTAAAAGAACAAAAAAATGTGTAACATATGTGAAAGGAAAAATCTCTTGTGCGCGTTCCCGTCTGTCTCAATTTCTTCGTTACACGCCCTTTGTCCTCTGTCTGCGAACGAAATACATTTTTCATTATTAATTCTTCGTATGCAGTGTATTCATGTACAATTTTTAATTCGTTCGAAAAGTTTCATAATTTTTATCAAAGTTCTTATTTTTGTAATATTATGCGTCGATAACTGCTAGAATATTCGGCTTGAAGTTTCATATTTTTGACGAGATGATGAGGCATCAAAAATTTGTAGACAAAGTTTCTGAAATTGCAAATTCTCTTATCCCGAGTTCTAAATTTCTGAATCTCTAAAGCTTCTGATTGCCAATTTCCAAATCTAGAGGATCCCACAAAAGTCCTAGTGTTCTAAATGATCCTAATATTGCAAAATAATTACTAGTGATTTTCTGTACTATTAATAGATCTAAATATTTTACGAAAATACTTGAAACATGTTGTCAAATCGATATTCAGTATTTAACATTTTTTACGAAGTTACAGAGTACTTTTGAAAATAATTTTCCTTGACTAAATCCGTAGGGATTCGCGTACACTTGCTCGCACGAACCAGCATGTACATTATAGCAGAAATCGAAGCACCGTATTATAAGTATAACGATTAAATGTATACATATACATATGTGTTAACGCGTGCGAGCACGTGTACGATGTTTCCGATAAATTTCGTCGCAGACACCGAGAGTGTGTCTAAAAATCTGGGCGTACAAAACGTGTATGCAATTTATTTCGAGGGGATACGTGAGAAGACGAAAATGACGAAAAAAAAAGATATAGAAAAAAGTAAAAGACATATTTTTTTTGTCCGCCGTCGATGTACAATTAATCGCATGCACGTTTCGAGTATCGATGTAACGACGTTCGATTCAAAATAATATGACCACCTTTCGGTGGATCGATATTTTTATCGATTAACGTTCCAAATCATTGATAAACGAATGGAAATAGTCGCATCGATGCGATCGTCAAATTTTGTAGACGGTTCGTTAAGTTTTTCGTAATTCTTGTATCGTTTTAGGAAATTGTGAGTCCAGTTCGTATCTGCGTTTGCTCGCGAAAGACAATTTTTGGAAACGTTTGTTCAAATATTTTTAGTGGTTTGTTGAATATTGTGGAGGATAAAATTATTTGAAATATTGGCTACATTAATATTGATAAATGTTAAATATCGATATTACCGATATTTAATAATATCGATATTTTGTAATATTTTTCTCAACGTACTTCTCAATTTTAGTATTTCCCAATATTGGTATTACGAGTATTAATGTTCCTCGATATTAATATTTCCCAGTATATCTTCCAATACTAATATTTCTCAATTTCCTAATATTATACCCTAGTATTTCCCAATTTTAATATTACCCAATATTTCCTAGTATCTCTCGATTCTATTTCCTAAATCTGTAGTCATACTTTTTAATATTAATATTCTTCGATATTGATATTTTCCAATACTAATCTTCCCCAATAATCTTCTTAGTATTAATACTTCCCAATGCTCAATATTTACCAATTTTAATATCCGCCAAACATTCCCATAAACTCCCATAAACATATCCCGCTATAATTTAACAAACTCTTCCACCATTTCCAAATTTACTTCTTTCCGCCATCTTGTGCGAGGTCTCACATTTTATGTAGATATGAACTGGGCTTTAACTTGCAACCGCGGACCCCACAAATGTTCCAAGAAATTTGAATACTCGAGCGGGATGTCTTGATTACCGTTCGACATCTGTACATAATTTTCATCGTGTCATCGGTGCGCGGTTGCAAGTTAACAAAAACGATTCGCCAGATGTAAATGTTGATATCTCGTTTTATGTACACGTATCGTAAAGAAAGGGTTAAAAGATTTTTTGTCCGAGAGGAAACCACACACGCATACACGTACACAAACACACAACGTAAGACTAATGTGTTCATCGATCACGTTACTCAGATATGTGTTGTGCGAAAGAGAACACGAGCAAGAGAGAATACGTTATCTTCTTGAGATGATTTTGCGAGAAAAATTTCTTGCGAGAAGAAGAAGAAACTAGCGAGTATAATCGAATTGTTAGATGACGGTGTAAAAGGGAAAGAAAGAAAAAAAAAAGAAAAATGGACAGATTTAATTATTGTAAACCAAAGATGACGTCGACCCATCATAGATTCAAGCACAATAAGGAACTAAGTAGGGCCAGGCACAATAAAATTCGGCCGTCACGTTGTAGGCAGCGATCTGTTAGAGCGACAAGTCATATAAGTATCTATATAGCGAGACTATTAAATAAACACATATTGTCTATTGTCACGAGAAGTGTATTCATTGTTGAACGCTAAACGAAAATCTCCCTCAAGTTTTTCTCCATCATTCGGATTAGAGCATTCGGTTAAATAAAACATACTTACGGAAGACTGTTGACCTTTTATTTAATCCCTCGTTTCAGTTGACCGGTGCTGAAGAAAATTCACCGTTTAAATGGTACGTAAATATTTCATACGTGAAACTGTAAACGATAATCATGTTGATCATTATTTCGCATCTGTTTCAAACGTGAACTTTCGCTCTGTAACTCTATATCGTAGTGAAGTTTGTTGTGTAACAGTAGTTGGTTAGAAATATTGCAAGGTTAAAATTAACTCTGTAGAAATAATTATCGGGCTACGATTTGCGAAAATGATGAATATGACTGGGCATATAAATAGTCCTGCTAGACAAGCTTGGAGGAATAAGCGTAAAAAGATGAATTACGATGGTAAGTTTCATTATATATCCACACGTAATTTGGATCAACAAAATTCGACAATTACTGGATCTTTATGCATTTTATAAATAACATTCGATCTGGTTGACCGTAATTACTCGATTAATAACTTATCAAGGGGTCAAAGCCGCAGCTTGGGGACTCAAATCGAAAGCAGCAGAGTTGAGATTAGAGTACCACACGAAAATATTTGCCTCGATGGTTCCAGACGAGGTTTTAGATCACTATGACGATTACCAAACTAGGATGTATTATACCACTCTGATGCTAGGTGACGTATCAGGTAAAAATCGATTCGTAATTATCAACGTCTACGAGATCACGAAATGAAGATTCGGTTGAATAAAAAAGATACGCGTGTTAGGTTTCACGGACCTCGCCGAAAAGTATACGAAAACCGGAAAGGGTGGTCCGTCGAAGTTAACGGAGACTCTGAATAGCTATATCGGCGCGATGGTGCAGGAAATACTTTCTCACAATGGCGACGTGTTGAAATTTTCCGGTGACGCTTTCATAGTGATGTGGAAGCTTCACGAAGGGATGATGATGAGGGATCTGGCCATCGAAGCCATGCAAACTGCTTGTATCATTCAGAAACACTTCGGAACTTACGAAACGGATGTTGGTGTCGTCCTTAAGGGTACTAACTTGTAGAAACAAATATTAAATCATTGCTAATTATCCAAATCATCGAACTTAACAAAATCAAGAATTGTTCTATTATTTTGAGAGTAACTTTCTTGGTAGTAAAATTGGCGATTGCTTCTGGGAAGACGTACTTTACATCCATTGGTAGCCCGGACACCAGGTCTCATTATATCATCACGGGACAACCGGTGTGGGATGTTAAATTTGCAGAAGGCCTCTGCAAGTAATGATTTAATTATTATTTTAGCAGATGAGATTTCGTTTTCTTAGGACCTCTTTTATTCTAAAAAATTGTAATAAGCGTTTATAACTACACACATACACAACCTTGTGTATCTCCTGTAACATCCCAGCAAATTACAATTGTACGTTTAATGTCAGGGGTGGAGATATCCTGGTGGCTCCCAGTAGCTGGCAATGGGTGAATCCGAACGAGTTCATTCACGAAAAGCTCCCAGATGGTGTCCACACTCTGATTCTAGCGTGCACGACCATGTGGTACCAACCGAAGGAGGACGATCTAGTCATCGGTTCCTCCGAAGGTACAAATCAACTGAAAATCATACGAATTTGATAAAATCATCTCGTTTACTTCGTACAGACGATATGGAATTCTTCGGAGATACACAAGAGTCGTTGTTCATCTCCAGAACAACGATCGATCCACTGTCTAGGACACTCGTCTCTGGCGGCAGTTACAACAGCCAGATTTTCAAGCAGGTCGATTACAGCCGTAAGTTAGATAAATTACAATGACAGGGAGATGGAAGTCACGAAAGATTTCGTTTAGTACGTCCGAAAGTCGTGAAGATAGCGAGGGCTCGTTTGAAAGACGCTCTCAGGTGCTACATGCTGAGGCCAGTTGTCAGGTCCGTGGAGATGGACGAGCCCTTGGAGTATCTGACCGAAATGAGACAAGTGGTGATACTATTCATCAACGTGATCACGTCGAATGTTGGCAAGAGGACACTCATCTCGTTGGTTAATGCCACCTACAGACAAGTGTGCCAGTATGTTTCTGTTAATCTAATTCGTCTGAACTGGGTGTCCTTTCTGGAGGATTTTGGAAAATTTTGAAAGATTTAGAGACTGGGGGAAGATAGAAGCTAGGAGAAGCTTCAGATATACAGGGAGTTTAGCAACTTGGATAATCCTAGTTTAGAAAGTTTCATTAAGAAGTTTAGTATTTAAGCGAAGTTAGAATCTGGGAGAGAATATGTAGGGACCTTAGGAGTTAGGAAGAATTTAGAACATAAGGGACCTAGAACCTAAGCTTAGGACCTAGAGGAACCTTTGTAGGATCCTAGAACCTGAGATAGCCTAACACGCATTTAAAAATCACATCTTTCGAGCAGAATTGTCGATGAAATGCACGGGTGCGTAAACAAAACGTCCCTCTTCGACAAGGATTTGATGTTCCTTTGCATCTTCGGTCTGAGAGGCGACAAACACGAGCTGGAATCCCAGATTGGTCTGAGATGTGCCTCGAAGGTTCGAAGTACCCTTGTGGAAGTGGATAATGTTAAGTCGGTGACTGTCGGTGTGACCACAGGAATGACGTACTGTGGAGTTGTGGGCCACATTCTGAGAAGAGAGTACACTGTCATTGGAATGTCGGTGAACAAGGCTGCGAGACTGATGGTGGCATATCGTGATAAGGTAAGATGCATGTTTACAATTCATATCTTCGCGCTTTGAGGGAGAAGAGTATAGGCATCATTGGCGGTGAAATTTGAAAGAAGCGAAACAAAAAATTGTGTTTTTTCGAGAAAGTAGACATTTGTACGTCCTACCAATGATTGCAAATTGTTGTATAGACATAATAAAGGTAGAAAAGTAGAGTCGCAATACGCTCAAAGCTTCGTATGCGAAAATAAAAAAATAGTGCAAATCATGGACCAAAAAATTGCCGTCCATCTAGCGGCGAAACACATGAACTAATCGTAAAAAATGCATGTCCGTATACGCATATAAGGAAATTATAAAATCGAATATTTCGTAACTTTGACGACGTAGTATGATTCCTGAGACATTTCTAAGCAAATTTCTATTAACAATTGATGCATTTTAACGCCGATTAAGCCGAGAAAATCGATATTTATTAAATTTGGTCGAAAACGATACGGGTGGCGCCATCTAGCGGCGAAAGTAGGAACTACGCAAATGGAAAATTGCGATTTTCTTCAAAATTAGGGCATTTTCCGTATTTTTGAGGGTCACATATCACTCTGTGATCTCTTTAGGATCGAATTAAAGCCACCAGAACTTCCCCAGAAGGCTAGAAACGAAAATAAAAAAATAGGCCAATCCATGGACCAAAAAAATGCCGTCCATCTAGCGGTGAAAGTTGGAACTACAAAAATATAAAATTGCGATTTTCGTCAAAATTAGCTACTTTTAAGTACTTTTGACGCTTGTACCGTGTTCTGTGATCACATTGGGAGCAGACGAATGCCTTAAAAGCTTGCTAAAAGCTCTGCAAAAGAAAATAAAGAAAACGTCGATTTATGGACAAAAATTTGCAGCGCCATCTAGCGGCGAAACACATGAACTAACCGTAAAAATCGTATCCCCGTACACGCATATAAGGAGATTATAAAATCGAATGTTTCGTAACTTTCACGACGCAGAATGCTTCCTGAGACAATTTTAAGCA